>CM077664.1:314842366-324842366 GCA_039707655.1 Elymus sibiricus
TTATTATTGATTGTCTACCTTATGAGTGGCGGTCGGGGATGAGCGATGGATTTTTCCTACCAATCTATCCCCCTAGGGGCATGCGTAGTAGTACTCTGCTTCAAGGGCTAATAAACTTTCTCAATAAGTATGTGAGTTCTTTATGACTAATGTGAGTCCATGGATTATACGCACTCTCACCTTTCCGCAATTTGTCAGCCTCTTCGGTACCATGCATTGCCCTTTCTCACATCGAGATTTGGTGCAAACTTCGCCAGTGTAGGAGATATGCCCTAGAGGCAATAATAAATGTTATTATTTATCTTCATGTTCCTGATTAAGTTTATGTTCCATGCTATAACTGCTATGGTTCTCGAGTCTGCAATAACCACCAGGCTCGGAGGAAGACTCATATGCACGTGTGGAATAGTAAACGGTAAAATGTATTCCTAGTCATGCCTCTAAGACTAGCTCAAGTGTTGCATGATGGTCTTGTTTTCCTGATCATGGGCATGTCTGTGCCGAAAATTTTGAGGACACAATGTTAGGAGAACACTTGTGTTGAATTGACCCGAATTGATGTTATGCTATGAGATACATCCGTCACAAGTTAATGGTTAATAACACAGAGATAGTTTACGTTTGCATAATTCCTTAGACCATGAGAGTATCGATTTTCTTCATGCTTGATTCATGAACTTTGGGGTTTGTTAAACGTCATCCGTAAATGGGTGGCTATTACGGCGGCTTACGGGTTCATGGAAAAGTATGTCAAGTAACTTGATACCTCAAGATTGGGATTTGCTCCTCCGACGATGGAGAGATATCTCTGGGCCCTCTCGGTGTTACAGTATCCACCATCGTTTGGCAAGACACATTGCGATTTGATCACAGGGATGCCGGAACACGGGAACGAGAAAAGAGAACAAAACCAGTAACGAGGCAACTGGCATAGTGGACAAGTTGTTGATCCACGGGGATGCCGATAAATCTCACCTCGGGTATTTGTAACATATCGCGAAGCAGCAGGAATAGCACACGGCAACTGGAGGTTCACTCGAATATTCATTCGTGTGGGCATAGGGGTCAATATGGGTGTCCACGGCTCCGATGTTGATCATTGATCTGAAAGTGTTCCAGGTCATGTCTATACTTCACCGAACCTATAGGGTCACACGCTTAAGGGTCATCTATCTGCTGAATACTAGACAGGGAGTCTGAGAGAAAGTCACCGGAATTGTTTCGGAGACAACGGAAGAGTTCCGGAGAGAGAACACCGGAATAGTTTCGGTAAACCCGAAAGATTGTTTCGGAGTATACCATTAAGTCAAAATTGTTTCGGCACATGCCTGGAAATTCTTAGAGGGTGCCAGAATTGTTCTGGGAACTTCTGGGATTTTTCCGGAGAAAAAACCCGGAAATGTTCCGGAGCTGCCGGAAATGCTTTGGTTGCTTTTTCGCTGATGAAAATCATTGATCCGGAAATGTTTCGGAACGCATCCAAAATTATTTTAAGGGGTGCCGGAAATGTTCTGGGCCTTCAGGAATTTTTTCGGATTAAACAGCCGATGAAAATATTTCATGAATAGTGTTATGAATAGTGGAAGCACTATTGGGAGAAAATATCTTGCGAATAGTGGAAACACTATTGGGAGAAAAAATCGCACGAATAGTGGAAACACTATTGAGAGAAAATATCTCATGAATAGTGGGAACACTATTATGAATAGTGTAATCACTATTATGAATAGTGTGAAAAAATCTGAGGGCATTTTGGTATTTTACCATCTCTTCTCACCCTATAAATAGGGGTGGAGGGTGCTTTCCATTTTCATCCAAGTTCTCACATGAGTTCTCATACACTGCCATGCAATTATCTGGCTTTCTCTCTCCCTCCCAGCGAAATAGTTTCGTAGAGCCGAAAGCCTGTCTGGGTTCCGGTGGGAACTAGTTCTAGATGGCGAAGCCCTGCCGGATAGATGACACCGTATGTGTGCAACTCTGTAGAGAGATCGTAGTTTCAGTCTTAGTTCTAGAGTGCCTCCCGAAGGGCTGTCCGAGTGACCGTCCGAGTTTCGAGGGTCCTCCCGAAGGGCTGTCCGAGTGACCGTCCGAGTTTCGAAGGTCCTCCCGGAGGGCTGTCCGTGACACCGTCCGAGGGACTGTCCGACCACCTCCCGGAGGGCTGTCCGAGGGGCAGATGAGGGAGTACATCCTCGCGGTTGGGAGGTTGTAAAATCCTAGCTGTAGGGATCTGCACCGCCGATCGTCATCGACTCTACTTCCGCTGCGCTACGAATGGGTAACGAAAAGATCAAAAACCTTGTATGCAGTCTTCATAGTGGTCCTGGGCTGGTGCGTCGGTCGGAATTTTTTTGTTTTCTGCTACATTTCCCTATAGCCGATGCATCCAAACCCCGTGACATGATACGCTCTATCACACATAAGCCTCCATATATCTTCCTCAAAACAGCCACCATACCTACCTATCATGGCATTTCCATAGACATGCAACTTCCACCGTTCCGTTTTTATGACACACATCGTCATTGTCATATTGCTTTGCATGATCATATAGCTGACATAGTATTTGTGGCTCAGCCACCATTCATCATTTTTATACATGTTACGCTAGTATCATTGCACATCCTGGTACACCGCCAGAGGCATTCATTTAGAGTCATATATTTGTTCTAGTATCGAGTCGTAATATTGAGTTGTAAGTAAATAAAAGTGTGATGATCATCAATATTAGAGCATTGTCCTAGTAAGGAAAGGATGATGGAGACCATGATTCCCCCACAAGTTGGGATGAGACTCCGGACGAAGAAAAAAAGAGGCCAAAAAGAGCCCACGAAAAAAAATGAGAGAAAAAAAGAGAAGGGGCAATGTTACTATCCTTTCTCCACACTTGTGCTGCAGAGTAGCACCATGTTTTTCATATAGAGAGTCTCTTATTTTGTCACTTTCATATACTAGTGGGAATTTTTCATTATAGAACTTGGCTTGTATATTTCGATGATGGGCTTCCTCAAATGCCTGAGGTCTTCATGAGCAATTAAGTTGGATGCACACCCACTTAGTTTTTATGTTGAGCTTTCATACACTTATAGCTATTAGTGCATCCGTTGCATGTCAATCCCTACTCCTCGCATTGATATCAATTGATGGGCATCTCCATAGCCCGTTGATTAGCCTCGTTGATGTGAGCCTATTTTCTTATTTTTGACTTCCCCTTATTGATCTCTACCACCATACTCTATTCCACCCATAGTGCTATATCCATGGCTTGCGCTCATGTATTGCGTGGGGGTTGAAAAAGCTGAAGCGCGTTAAAAAGTATGAACCAATTGCTCGGCTTGTCATCGGGGTAGTGCATGATAAATATTTTTCGTTAAGAAGATGGAGCATGACAGGATTATATGATTTTGTAGGGATAACGTTCTGTAGCATTTTTATTTTGGAAGACATGATTGTTTATTAGTATGCCTGAGTATTGATGTCTTTATATCGAATTATAGACTATTGCTTTGAATCATTCGGATCTTATTATTCATACCGTAAGAGAAAGATTACATGATGTAACATGTTAGGTAGCATTCCACATTAAAAATTCTGTTTTTATCATTTACCTACTCGAGGACGAGCAGGAAATAAGCTTGGGGATGCTTGATACGTCTCCAACGTATCTATATTTTTTGATTTTTCCATGCTATTATAGTATCAATCTTGGATGTTTTATATGCAATTATATGCCATTATATATATCATTTTTTGGGACTAACCTATTAACCCAGTGCCCAGTGCCAGTTGCTATTTTCTGCTTGTTTTTGCCTTTTCAGAAAATCATTATCAAAAAAAGTCCAAACGAGAAAAAAACTTTGGATTTATTTCTTCTGGACTAGAAGACACCCACGAAGCTTCGGGAGAAGACCAGAAGAGTCACGAGGAGGCGGCAAGCCTGGAGGGCACGCCCTGGGGGGTAGGCGCGCCCCCCAGACTTATGGGCCCCTCGTAGCCCCTCCTGACCTAATTCCAGCGCTATAAATTCCCAAATATTCCCAATATACCAAAGAGACAGAAAAGAAAACCTTTCCGCCGCCGCAAGCCTCTGTTCTTCTGCGATCCCATCTGGAGGTCTTTTCCGGTACTTTGCCGGAGGGGGAATCGATCACGGAGGGCTTCTTCATCAACCTTGCTGCCCTTCCGATGATGTGTGAGTAGTTTACCACAGACCTACGGGTCCATAGCTAGTATCTAGATGGCTTCTTCTCTCTCTTTGATCTTCAATACCATGTTCTCCTCGATGTTCTTGGAGTTCTATCCGATGTAATCTTCTTTTGCGGTGTGTTTGTTGGGGTCCGATGAATTGTGAGTTTATGATCAGGTTATTCATGAGAAATATTTGAGTCTTCTCTGAACTCTTTTATGCATGATTATTATAGTTTTGTATTTCTCTCCGATCTATCGATTTGGTTTGGCCTACTAGATTGATTTATCTTGCAATGGGAGAGGTGCTTTGTGATGGGTTCAATCTTGCGGTGCTCAATCCCAGTGACAGAAGGGGACATGACACGTATTTGTATTGTTGCCATTAAGGATAAAAAGATGGGGTTTAATCATATTGCTTGAGTTTACTTTGTCTACATCATGTCATCTTGCTTAAGGCGTTACTCTGTTTCATATTTAATACCCTATATGCATGCTGGATAGCGGTCTATGGGTGGAGTAATAGTAATAGATGCAGGCAGGAGTCGGTCTATTTGTCTCGGACGTGATGCCTATATACATGATCATTGGCATGAATCCGTCATAATTATTTGCTTTTCTATCAATTGCCCAAAAGTAATTTGTTTACCCACCGTATGCTATGCGTTCGAGAGAGAAGTCTCTAGTGAAAACTATGGCCCCCGGGTCGACTTTATCATATATTAAAAACCTAAAAATACCTTACTGCAATTTATTTACTTTTATTTTATTTAGTATTTTAGGTTATCTATCTACCACTAACAGAATTAATCCTTGCAAATAACCGCTAAGAGGATTGACAACCCTCTTATTTGCGTTGGGTGCAAGTGTTTGATTTTGTGTGTGCAGGTGCGCTTAACGGGATTTTGCTTGGTTCTCCTACTGGATTGATAACCTTGGTTCTTAACTGAGGGAAATACTTATCTCTGCTATATTGCATCAGCCTCTCCTCTTCGGGGAAATACCACCGCAGTCTACAAGTAGCAACCCCCACGACAACAATCGGGATTCTTCTCTCTCATATATGGAGCAAGGAGCCCCAACAGACTGAAAGTCAACCCGTTACATGTACGGAGCAATGGCATAAAAAATGGCCTATGTTCTGTCGGATTGTTGATTAATTCCCGTTCCGGCAAATCACGGGCACTCGATAGGTCCTACTTTCTAGCACAAGTCATGCCAAAATTCATGAAAATTTTTGGTATGACCTTTGCTAAAATAGGACATATCGAGCGCCTGAAATTGGCCGGAACGGAAATAAATTAACATTCCGACAAAACATTGGCCACTCGGAGGTGTTCCCTGCAAAATCATACACATGTCCATAGGGACAACCTATACATGTCCAAATATCATCATAGACATGTTCGAGGAGCAGAGACTTTTAGCTCACCGACTTGGCTGTAGAGGAAGCTCCGACGATGATCACTCCACGGAGACACGACACTACAAAGCCTGCATATTCCACCGAGTGAAAATTTTAGATCACCAAATGTCATATAGCATTCTCTAATGACAAAATCACAGTGACATAAAAATAATCAAATTGTCCAATACTTTTCTATATTAAAAAAATAATTACTAAAAATTTCTATACCTAAATTGTTTTACTAAAAATTTCTATACCTAAATTTTTTTTACTAAAAATTTCTATTAGTAAATTTGATACCTAAAAATTTCTATTAGTAAATTTGATACCTAAAAGTTTCTCGTATAGCATTCCAATACATTTCTATACCTAAAACTATTGTATTCAAAAAACCTATTTGATATCCAAAATTGTCTATTCTATTCAAAAAACCCTACACTCTACAAGCAAATTCTACAAATTCATTGCACATGATTACTAGAACATTCAAAAAACCTACACTCTACAAGAACAGAGGGAGGAGGGAGGGAGGGAAGTGGAGGGAGGAGGAAGGAGCTACCTCGCCTGGCGCGGCGGCGGGCGACAGCGGCGGCTGACGGCGGCTGGCGATGGCGGTTGGCGCGCGGGAGGGCAGCCGGAGAAGCGCAGTGCGGGGGCGGGCGATGGCGGCTCGAGGGAGAGAGTGAGAGTGGAATGGGAGAGTGATGAGGGGAGAGTGAGGTCGGCCGCGCGAAGAGGATAAGATAGTTTTAGTAGCAGCGCGGGGTACGGGCCCACGCTACTGCTAAACCCATTAGCTGTAGCGCGGGGTCCAGCCCATCGCTGTTGGTAAGTGGTGCAGGTAGCTGGGCCCGGGCTGGCCACACTAGCAGCGCGTGTTACCGGCCCCGCGCTGCTGCTGTGGGCAGCCCATGGGCACACTGTGGGGCCCCCGGGTCTACTTTAATCATATTATAAAAACCTAAAATACATTGCTGCAATTTATTTACTTTTATTTTGTTTTGCAATTTATCTATCTACCTATACAATTTGATCCTTGCAAGTAAAGAGTTCAAGGGGATTGACAACCCTCTTGCCCGCGTGGGGTGCAAGTATTTGCTTTTGTGTGTGTAGGTGTTGTTCACTAGGATTTGTATGGTTCTCCTTTTGGTTCGATAAACCATGGTTCTCACTAAGGGAAATATTTATCTCTACTATACTGCTTCACCCTTCCTCTTCGGGGAAAATACCAACGCAGCTCCCAAGTAGCATCCACCAGGATTGATGGGATTGCAGTTGTGGGCGCCCCGACGATTGTGGCGCTGGCCCTGGCTCGGTGCTAATGCCGGGATTGTCCTGCCGCGGTTTGTGCACTATGAAGCGGACGGTGGGCGATGTTTCGCGGCTTGGAAGCTGGGGCGGCGGCCCTGGCAGGTGGTCCGCTTGGTTGGCCGTCCGGCAGGCACCATGGCGGTGGTGTTGGCTATACCTCTTGGTTGTGTGGGCGGCAAGAAGTGTAGCGGCGGGTGGCTCGGGCGGGCCATTTGTCTTCGGTAGTGGCGGCGCCCCGATCTGGAGCTGGGGATCTGGACTCGCCATGCTTCTCCTGAAGACCTCATGGTGGCATGAGGGAGCTACCGAGCGAAAGCTCTGCGCCTTGTCGCCGACGATGGCGACGCTCGTGGGCGCCGTTATCTTCTTGAAGATGTCATTGTGGTGCTCCTCTCCGTGCCTAGTTTTCGGGTGAAAACCCTTGTCCGTTGGACTCGACAGCGGCGACGCCTGTGGTTGTTCCCCCTACTGAGGGTGTTGTCGTGGAGCTTAGGTGTTCTAGAGTGTTGTGTGGCGGTGTTCTCAGGTCTTCCTGTGTTATCTTTCGGTCTCGTAGTCTCTAGCGGTCTGCGTTTCCCGTTTATCCTGAAATCTGCTTTGTAAGAGGGTTACCTCACCATATTGTATCGTTCGGCCGTGTACTTTGTGTGGTTGTTACTTTATATATAAAGCGGGGCAAAAACCTGTTTCGAGAATAACACCTCCAGATTTATGCCTACATGTGTCAGACCATGAAACCCGACAGCAGGCCAGCCCAGTCAGATTTGGAGGAAATGCTTAGATGAGATATATTGTATCAATTTGTTTATTAAATTTGGTGTATTGGTGCCAAAAAAAAAACTGTATTCTCTCTATCAATCCCATATGTAGCTGTTTTTAAGGCATTTTGTAGGCGAAACGGTTGGGATGCTCAGACCAAAGCCACAAAAAGGCGTGATGGGAGAGAAAAAAAGGCAAGAAATTAATAGGTAAGATCACTAAATAGATGTTCAATAATCTTACACCTACGAAGGGGATACAAACCTTGCGTTGAATTTCAGTGGGGTGGGCCTCGCTCTCTCCCTAGACCCAATCACAATCTGCCAATTGGTTAAACACGTAAAACTTACATAACTCCCTTTGTAGGTGTAGCACTCCCGTATACATGCCTGTAAAAACCATCTCGGCTTCTGTGTGTGTAGGGGAACCAACAGTGGGTGTGTAGTGCTAATTGCTAGGGGTGAGGTTGGAGGGCAGATCAAATGAGCGTGCAAAGTGACATCGAGAATTCATTGTTTCTGAGAATTCAATTCCACAATAAAATCTGATGGGAGTAGGAGGCATTGGAAATTTGAGTAGCAAAAGTACCGTTGTTCTAAGTACGAACTATTTTCTCTCAGCTGCTGCTGCCACTGAACTCGCTGCTTGAGGGTCATCTATCACGACCCTGCTCTAGAGCTTAGGCTCCATGAAGACAAGGCAAGGCAGTAGCTCGCTTATGATAGCTTGTAACCCTGGAGTAATGTGCACCAACGAGTTTAATTTGCTAGCCCGTAATTCTGACCATTCATACATCGAATTGGCTGCGATTAGGTACTGGATGACGCCCAGCCCAGCGCCTCAAACAGCCCTTAAACGCCCAACGGACGGCCCGATCACTAACCGATATAAAAAAAAGTGACCCAGACGGGCGCCTCAAAGGAGCCTCAAACTCAAACGTCCGGGCTGACCGGCACCCCGCATATCCAGCTCAAATCTGGGGTGGATATAGGGCGGCCCGGCCGCGTCTGCCACGCCGGACAGAGGTTGGGCCCCCACAGGAAAACAACCGGAAACCCGACGGTTCGACGAGCGTCTCCTCCAGTGGGGGCTCGCCGTCCGAGGGCCATAGTCTGACTATTTAAGCCAGACGGTGTCTCCCAGCCCTAGCCACATCCACTTCCACTACTAGGGAAAACCCTAGCAGTAGCGCGGGGTAAAGGACTAGCAGTAGCGCGGGGGCCCGCGCTACTGCTAGGGCGCCAAAGCTAACTTTTACCAGTAGCGTAGGACCAACCCCACGCTACTGCTACTTTTTTTAGCAGTAGCTTGGGTCTTTGCCCGCGCTAAAGCTAAATAGCAGCAGCGTGGGCGGTTGCCCCGCGCCACTACTATTCGTCCATATTTCATTTGTTCATATTATACTGTATTTATACACCGTTATATAAATTTTGATATAGTAGCAATTAAGAGGTTGTTATATCATTATGATCATGATGAGTTGTTGTATCATTGGGTGGAAGAAACACGGGTTAGATTAAAGTGGATGGATCCAAGTGAACAAGTTGGATTAGTAGAAGTGAATCTAACCCGTGTTTCTTTCAATGATATAACAACTCATCATCATCATTATAATAACAACTCATGGTAGTCATATAACAACTCATGTATCATCCGTAGTCATATAATAATAACTCATCATCATTCTAGCACATGACAAGTATTACGGCCTCCTCCTCATCATCATCATAGTCATATAACAACTCATCATTCGTAGTCATATAATAACTCAACATCAAAATAACACATGACAAGTTAACCAACACTACCTAATTGTTCTAGCACATGACCATTACTAGCTAGGACGTTCTCCCCTCTCTTAGGTAAAATAGCATAAAACAGGTAAACCACTGTTTCTCCATTATGGAGAATAGAGATCCACCTGTCTTCAATTTGTGGACTGCGAGAAGCCATGCTTTCTCCAAGTAGTTGCCTGCGCGCATTCATTACTTTGCTCATTTCTTTCATTTTCAGGCTTTCATCTGTTCGAGAAATCGAGTATGAACCGTGAAAAGCCACCAGCAGACTTGGTCGTAAGCTAATAATATACATCTGACCTTCGGTATACATCAGCTCAGGCACAACATCGCTCGGAGCTTCTGTTGAAGAACATAATAGTAACATAGTTAGCAATCTAGTTTTGCTTAAGAAGAATGTATGCAAAAGATGGAGTAGTGACACAATAGTAAAAAAATCTTACCATGCTATCTGCACGGATGTTACCATGGTTCAGCACGTGGACTAGTGACACGTATCCACTATAGGGTTCTCTAATTTCATAATTGTTCTTAAAAGTCTCAACATCACTAATAAATGAGATAAGAGAATTTATCTCCTCCCAAGTTAACTCTGCGCCATAAGTGTAGTAGGTCTTGTCTACCACCTTCCGTGTATTTCTTGGAGAAAGGAAATAAGCTGTCAATTATAAATAAACAAGTTTAGTAGGGATGAGTACCAACTATTTTTCAATAAACAATATAAATTACTTAACAAGTTTGTTTGCCAAACTCACATAGAGGTAGAACTGGAATCATGTCAACATCCACCCAAATGTCGATATTATCTACATGATCATCTTCAGGATCACCAAGATCGAAGGTTATTTTCATATCCTCCTGAAATCCGTAGGCCTTGCATAGTCCTCTCCAATTTGAACACCCAAAATGTCAGTGATTTACTGCATTGTAGAGCTTAACCGCAAAAGTGAAACCATGTTTCGTTCGTAGGTAAGCTTTCTTCGTGTCCGTACTATCCCTATCTTCGAAATTGAGTTTCTCGAAGACATACGGTCTTGCATAGCAGGGGATGCACTAGTCGAATTGTAAAAAACGTAAATTACACGTTAAAGCAAAAAAGCACAAGTCATGCTTAATTACAAAAAAAATACATGCCATCGTTACATACCGTAAAAACTTCAAAAGTCTCCTTCAGCGTGACGGTGAAGCACCTACCGTTATCCAGTACTACTAGGGAAAACCCTAGTAGTAGCGCGGAGTTTAGGGCTAGCAGTAGCGCGGGGGGCTCTCTACTGCTAGCTTGCTACAGCTAACTTTTAGCAGTAGCGCGGGTTCCACCCCGCGCTATTGCTAACTTTCTTAGTAGTAGCGTTTGTATGGCCCAACGCTACTGCTAAATAGCAGCAGCGCCGGTCCCTGCCCCACGCAACTACTATTCGTGCGTATTTAATTTCTTTATATTTAAACTGTATTTATACACCGTTGTACAATTTTTTATACAGTAGCAATGCCTATCAAATTTTTATACACTCTTGTGCCCTCCCAACATCATATCGTCCTACTTTAATCTAATCCGTGTTTATTTCATCATCCGTAGTCATGTAATAACCCATCATCATTCTAGCACCACAGTCATATAATAACTCATCATAATTCTAGCAACGTAGTCATATAGTAACTCATCATCATTTTACCACATAACAAGTACTACAGCCTCCTCCTCATCATCATCATCGTAGTCTTATAACAACTCATCATCGTAGTCTTATAACAACTCATCATCCGTAGTCATATAACAAGTGACAAGTTAACTATCACTAACTAAATAACTCATCATCAGATGACAAGTACTAGCTAGGACCCGCTCCTCTCAGTTTGGTAAAATAGCATAAAACAAGAGAACCCCTCCATCTCCATTATGGAGAATAGAGATCCACCTGTCTCCAATTTCTGGGCTGCGCAACATGTTGCCTCCAAGTAGTTCCATGCGTGCATTCATTACTTTTCTCCATCCTTTGATTCTGAGGTCTTCATCTCTTTAAGAAATCGAGTATGGACAGTGGAAAGCCACCGGCAGATTTGTCCATAAGCTAATAATAACCATGTCACCTTCGATATACATCAGATGAGGCACACAATCCTTCGGGAGCTTCTGTCGAAGAACATAACAGTAACATAATTAGCAATGTAGTTTAGCTTAAGAAGAATGTATGCAAAAGATGGACTAGTGACACAATAGTAAAAAATCTTACCATGCTATCTCCATGGAAGTTACCATAGTTCAACACGTGGACTAGTGGCACGTATTGACCATAATTTTGGCTAATTTCATAATTGGTCTTGAAAGTCTCAACATCATTAATAAATGAGACAAGATAATTTTTCTCCTCCCAATTTAGTTATGAGCCATAACTGTAGTAGGTATTGTCTACTACCTTCCGTATATTTCTTGGAGAATGGAAATAAGCTGTCAATTATAAATAAACAAGTTTAATAGGGATGAATATCAACTATTTTTAAATAAACAATATAAAGTACTTAACAAATTTGTTTGACAAACTCACATGGAGGTAGAATTGGAAACATGTCCACATCGATGCAAATGTCGATATTATCTTCCATATCATCTTCAGGACGGATACCGAAGGTTATTTTCATATCCTCCTGAAATCCATAGGCCTTGCATAGTCCTCTCCAATTCTAGCAACCAAAATGTGAGTGATTTCCTGCATTGTATAGCTTAACCCCAAAAGAGAAACCATGTTTCTTCCTAAGGTGAGCTATCTTCGTCTCCATACTCTCCCTATCTTCGAAACCGAGATTGTCCAAGACATACGGTCTTGCATGGCTGGGGATGCACTAGTCGAATTGTAAAAAACAGAAATTACACGTTGATGAAGCAAAAAAGTACAAGTCATGCTTAATTACGAAAAACTACTTGTCGTCATAAAAACTTCGAAGGTCTCCTCCAGCCTGATGGTGAAGCACCTACCAGTTTCTAGGTGAGGCCTGTCGCACATACCTCGGTCGTCGTTGCAGTAATCGCACTTAGGGATCATATCATCGTCAGACATTTCCTGTGTTCATAATTCAAAGATTAAAATTCGACGGCAAATAGGAGGAACTCAACACACATATCACTATTCAGCACGGGTTGACTTTCGGCCCATCGAGTCTTCATTGAAAAACTCTCATCTCTCGTGGTGTATATGGTGGGCACTCCCTCTCTGATATTGCGACCGTCGGTGATGGTCGCTCCTCCTTTCTTTCCAAAGTGCATTACACCAAAATGTCTAGCACACGGGAAAGAAAGAGAAGCGAGCCCCACGACAACAGTTGAGATTCTTCCTCTGATTTCTCGACCGTATATGGTGGACACTCTCCCTCACAGATATTTTGACCGTCGGTGATGGTGACTTCCCCCCTTCTCTCGTGCATTACCAAGGTATATCATGAGAAGAAGAGGAGGAAATGACCCCCACGACAACAGTCGGGATCCTTCCTTCAAGAACGGACTGAAAGTCACACAAGGAGCCCCGACAGACTGAAAGTCAACCCGTTATGTATATCAAGTAATGACATAAAAAATGGCCTATGTTTTGCCGGAATGTCGTTTAATTCCCGTTCTGGCAAATCCCGGGCACTCGATATGTCATACTTTCTAGCACAAGTCATGCAAAAATCCACGAAAAATTTCGGCATGACCTTTGCTAAAATAGGACATATCGAGCGCCTGAAATTTGCTAGAACAGAAATGAATCAACATTCCGGCAAAACATAGGCCACTCGGAGGTGTTCCCTGCAAAATGATACACATGTGCAAATAGACAAGCAATACATGTCCAATATCCATCTTCTCCACATCAACAAATGTCCAAAATCATACTCATTGTTGATCAAGTACAATCTATTCGTCTTTAAGTCAGAAACATATATACCTTGGTGGTCTTCTGTAGCTTGTTCTTGAGGCTCTGGTGATCCTTCTTCGTGCACCTCCTCGCTTCTTCACACTAATTTCTATGGTTCAAAACGAAATATGAATTTAAGATATGAATTTATCCAAGTTTCAAGTCATATAATCAATGGCACAATTGCCATATGCACTAAATGCAACAAATCAGCAAGTTATCAAGTTTTAACATGGCAGCAAGTTACATATTCAAATAGTAGACATATATAACTTATTTAAAATGGAGCTAAGATTCAAAATTTACAAACTATACAAGTTGTATACTTTTCTGCCAACAACATCATCATGCACTTTTAAACAGGATGAAACAGCGGGTTGGCAATTTTAGTTATAGTTGAAAGTTGCATAAACAGAAAGTAGACATGACGCTGACCAACTTTCATATATAACACTTTGTCATATGAGGCATAGTTGAATTTATATAAATTAAACAAAATGCCTAAACGATATTAAAACTGTGCCAAAATTTAATTAAATCAAAGTGTCCAATACATTTTTCTACCAACTAAAATTTTAACTATTGTTGTCCTAAATTTTAACTCTGTCTAAATTTTTACTAATTCAGTAAACTAGAAACTAGAAACTAAATTTTTACTAATCAAAGTGCCCAATACATTATTGCAATTTCATTTGAAAAAAAATAGCTTCACATTTTCATTTCAAAAAATACTAGCTTCTCATTTTAATTTTTAAAAAAAATACTAACTTCACATTTTCACAGCTACTCATCTACTACTACTACATCTATGAAAACCTATGAAAACTTGCATATAACAAGACCATTTAGCTATTTATTTCCATCTAGACCTAGAAGTTGAAGAAATGCTAGAACTTGAAGAAAATCCCCAAAACCTAGGGAGGAGGGGGAGGGAGGAGGGGCAGCGGCTGGAGGAGGGAGGAGGGGCGGCGGCGGCATGAGGAGGGATGAGGGGCAGCGGCTAGCTGGAGGAGGGAGGAGGGGGGGTGGGAGGAGGGGCAGCGGCTCGAGGAGGGAGGAGGGCGAGGAGGGAGGAGGCTTACTGAGCAGGATGGCGGCGCGGCGACGGCGCGGGAGGTGAGGGAGGGAGAGAGAGTGGAGAGCGAGAGTGAGCAACGGGCGCCCGAAGAGGTAAGGGTAGCGTAGCAGTAGCGCAGGGCAAGGGCAGGCGCTACTACTAAGCTCATTACCTATAGAGCGGGTCCCAAACTAGTGCTACTGCTAGTCGGGGCCCACAAGCTGGCCCTGTGTATAAGCAGTAGCTGCGCGTTGTCCATGCCCATCGCTACTGTTATGAGGTTAGTAGCAGCGCAGGCTGCGTAGCCAATGCTGCTACTGTTGCCTCCCTCGGGGGGTGCCATGGGGGATGCTTAGCAGTAATGCTGGATGGCCCGAGCCAGTGCTGCTACTAAGGTGTACCTGTAGCGCCTGTTCTAGCCCCGCGCTACTGCTATTTAACAGTAGCGCTGGCTCCAAAGCCAGTGCTTCTGCTAAGCATCTACCTATAAGGTATTTCCTAGTAGTGCAGGTGAGGCCTATCGCACATGCCACCGTAGTCGGTGCATTAATCGCACACAAGGATCCTATTCTCGTCAGACATTTCCTGTGTTCATAATTCAAAAATTAAAAATCGACGAAAATTATCAGGAACTCAACACACAGATCATTATTCAACATGGGTTGTCTTTCAGTCTGTCAAGTCTTACTTGAAAAACTCTCATCTCACGAGGTGTATATGGTGGGCACTCCCTCTCTGATATTGCGACCGTTGGTAATGGTTGATACGTCTCCAACGTATCTATAATTTTTTATTGTTCCATGCTGTTATAGTATCAATCTTGGATGTTTTATATGCAATTATATATCATTTTTTGGGACTAACCTATTAACCTAGTGCCCTGTGCCAGTTGCTGTTTTCTGCTTGTTTTTGGTTTTTCAGGAAATCAGTACCAAACGAAGTCCAAATGCCACGAAACTTTTTGATATTTTTTTTCAGGACAAAAGAGACCCTGGAAGCTTCGGGAGGATGCCAGAAGCCTCACGAGGAGGCCACAAGGCAACAGGGCGCGGCCCAGGGGGGCGCGCCCTGATGCCTTGTGGGCCCCTTGATACGTCCAATTTGCATCATGATTTCCTATGAATAATTATTATGTTTTTAATCATTATTTCACTTTATGGTACAATTCTTATGCCTTTTCTCTCTTATTTTGCAAGATTTACATGAAGAGGGAGAATGCCGGCAGCTGGAATTCTGGACCTGAAATAGCCACATCAGAGATACCTATTCTACAGAGCTCCAATTGACCCGAAACTTCACGGAGATTTTTTATTGAATATATAAAAAATACTAGAGAAAAGAAATACCAGAGGGGACCCACCAGTTGCCCACAAGGCAACAGGGCGCGGCCCCCGTCGGCGCGCCCTGATGCCTTCTGGGGCCCCTGGCTGGCGTCTGGACCCCTCCTTTTGTTATATGAAGCTATTTTCCCTAGAAAAAAAATCAAGAGAAGACTTTCGGGACGAAGCGCAGCCGTCTCGAGGCGGAACCTGGGCAGGAGCACTTTTGCTCTCCAGCGAAGCGATTCCGCCGGGGATACTTCCCTTCGGGAGGGGGAAATCGAAGCCATCGTCATCACCAACGATCCTCTCATCGTGGGAGGACCAATATTCATCAACATCTTCACCAGCACCATCTCATCTCAAACCCTAGTTCATCTCTTGTATTCAATCTTTGTCTCAAAACCTCAGATTGGTACTTGTGGGTTGCTAGTAGTGTTGATTACATCTTGTAGTTGATGCTAGTTGGTTTATTTGGTGGAAGATTATATGTTCAGATCCTTAATGCTATTCAATACCCCTCTGATCTTGAACATGAATATGATTTGTGAGTAGTTACTTTTGTTCTTGAGGACATGGGAGAAGTCTTGTCATAAGTAATCCTATGAATTTGGTATTTGTTCGATATTTTGATGCTATGTATATTGTGCTTCCTTTAGTGGTGTCGTGTGAACGTCGACTACATGACACTTCACCATCTTTGGGCCTAAGGGAAGCCATTGTGGAGTAGTAATTAGATGATGGGTTTCTAGAGTGATAGAAGCTTATGTAGGAGATATGCCCTAGAGGCAATAATAAATGTTATTGATTATCTCCCTGTTCATAATTAGGTTTATGTTCCATGCTATAACTGCTGTGGTTCTCGAGTCTGCAATAACCACGAGGCTCGGAGGAAGACTCATATGCACGTGTGGGATAATAAACGGTAAAATGTATTCCTAGTCAAGCCTCTATGACTGGCTCAAGTATTGCATGATGATCCTGTTTTCCTGATCATGGGCATGGCTATGCCGGCAATTTTGAGGGCACAATTGTTGGTAGAACACTTGTGTTGAATCGACCCAAATTGTTGTTATGCTATGAGATACATTCGTCATAAGTTAATGGTTAATAACACAGGAAGTTAATGTTTGCATAATTCCTTAGACCATGAGAGTATCGAGTTTCTTCATGCTTGCTTCATGAACTTTGGGGTTTGTTAAACGTCATCCGTAAATGGGTGGCTATTACGGCGGCTTACGGGTTCATGGAAAAGTATGTCAAGTAACTTGATAGCTCAAGATTGGGATTTGCTCCTCCGACGATGGAGAGATATCTCTGGGCCCTCTCGGTGTTACGGTATCCATCATCGTCTGGCCAGACACAGGGTGATTTGATCACAGGGATGCCGGAACACAGGAACGAGAAAAGAGAACAATACCGGCAACGAGGTAACTGGCATTGTGGACAAGTGTTGATCCACGAGGATGCCGATGTTTCTCACCTTGGGGATTTGTAACATATCGCGAAGCAACAGGAATAGCACACGGCAACTGGAGGTTCACTCGAATATTTATTCGTGTGGGTATAGGGATCGATATGGGTGTCCACGGCTCCGATGTTGATCATTGATCGGAAGGGGTTCCGGGTCATGTCTATGCTTCACCGAACCTATAGGGTCACACGCTTAAGGGTCATCTATCTGCTGAATACTAGACAGGGAGTCTGAGAGAAAATCACAGAAAAAGTTTCGGACGCCGGAAAAGTATCGGACAGCGGAAAAGTTCCGCAGAGAGGTCACCGGATGAGTTCCGGTGAAACTGAAAAGTTGTTTCAGAGGATACCATAAAGTCAAATTGGTTTTGGCACATGCCTGATAATTCTTGGAGGATGCCAGAATCATTCTGGAAACTTTCTGGAATTTTCTGGGATAAAAACCGGAAATGTTCCGGAGCTGCCGAAACCGCTTCAGATGCTTTTCGCAGATGAAATCACTAAACCGGAATTGTTCCGGCTCGCGTTGAAAATTATTTTGGTGGGTACTAGAATTGTTCTAAGCCCACATGAATATTTTCAGTTCGATCAGACGCTGAAAAATGTCGTCGTGAATAGTGAAAGTGCTTTTTGGGATATTTATTGGAAAGCCACCTTTTGGGGCTTTTCCCAAAAGGCTTCTAGAAGGGCTTGGGGATCAAGGAACCCCCTTTGGGGGGGCCCCATGAAGGTGGGACGTTCACATGTGCAGCTCCTCCATGGAGCTCCACATGGCATCCCATTTTGCACTTAACACCCTCATGTGTGAGCTAGTGCATGGGAGTTTTTGGGTTTTATTGTAAAACCACCCTACCCCTTGGTTTTCCTATAAATAGGAGGTGAGTGGGCTGCCATCTCACACACTCTTGCTCTCATACACAAAGCCATGCATGATCTGGCATTCTTCTCTCCCTCCCAGCGAAATAGTTTCGTAGAGCCGAAAGGCTGTCTGGGTTCCGGCAGGAACTAGTTCTGGACGGCGAAGCCCTGCTGGATAGATGATAACGTATGTGTGCAACTCTGTAGAGAGATCGTAGTTTCGGTCTTAGTTTGAGAGTGCCTCCCGAAGGGCTGTCCGTGTGACCGTCCGAGTTTTGGAGGTCCTCCCGAAGGGCTGTCCGAGTGACAGTCCGAGTTTCGGAGGTCCTCCCGAAGGGCTGTCCGCGACACCGTCCGGGGGACTGTGCGACCGCCTCCCGGAGGGCTGTCCGCGGGGCAGATGAGCGTATACATCCTCGCGGTTGGGAGGTTGTAAAATCCTAGCTGCGGGGATCTGCACCGCCGTTCGTCATCGACTCTACTTCCGCTGCGCTACGAGTCGGTAACGAAAGTGATCAAACCTTGTATGCAGTCTCCATAGTGGTCCTGGGCTGGTGCGTAGGTCGGAAATTTTTTGTTTTCTGCTGCGTTACCCTACAGTGGCATCAAGAGTCGTGCTATGCATAGATGCAGGTTGCGATCTAGAATACATAGAGATGTATGGGTGTTGCACAATATAATTATGTAGTAGATGAGATCTATTGCTGAAAATTATTTGTGCGGGTAGCAGATGAAGTCTGTTACCCGATGTTCTTGTTGCTTCCCTCGAATTTGCATATTTCTGATCTTGATAACAGTATGGTGGAGTTTCAATGTTCTGGCAATCCGCGATCCTGATTGATCAACGAAGTGCTAACAGTTCATTGAATTCCACCGTAGTTAAAAAGAAAGATGAAAT
Organism: Elymus sibiricus; assembly: GCA_039707655.1. Lineage (NCBI taxonomy): Eukaryota > Viridiplantae > Streptophyta > Magnoliopsida > Poales > Poaceae > Elymus > Elymus sibiricus. Next base: position 314,861,321 of record CM077664.1, read on the forward strand.
TTTGTAGACGAAAGGGCAATGCAGATGTGATCTACACGGGGGTCATGCGTATGACGAAGTTTAGTATGGGGCTCGAGATTTTATTATCTCGTGTTTCATACACCCTGGAATGTTAATCTAGCGACTTGGATTATCATGCTTGATGATGGACGTTGGTAGCTTCGGTTTGTTTCGAAACCTTAGAAGCCACGTAAAATAAAATTTTGCATGAACCGATTAGAGGCGTCTAACTTGGTTTTGCAGGATGGTTTGCATGTGCATATGATGTGGTATAGCAGTGTTCATAATAATTTGATTATGTATGAGATGACTATATGATGTAAATTGATTAACATGACCTGCGTGTCATGATTCGGCATGATGGCTGGAGCCATATGATTGCACTTTAATGACCTGCGTGTCAACCTTATCTAATGCACTTATTTTATTAGCTATAGAGATAGCAATATTATCTTGTGCATCGACAAGGTGGTGGCAATCTTCGCGAAGGTGAACACCAATGCGAATGCCGAAGACGAAGAAATACAAGACTTCTCCGTCAGAAAGGGCTATACCATATCATGCTATTATGAATTGCCTGAGATGTTTATCCCTTATGATGCACCCTTCTTGATTGCGCGGTAGTCGCTTTTATTAGGGTGATCTCTCACAAAAATATCAAGTAGTTAGTGTTCTCCCAAGTGTAGCACCGTCACGGCACCTATCTTTTCGGGGTGCGCCGTGTCACACGGGTACGAACGATTAGAGAAGTGTGAGGCGGGTGAGTTGAGACCTCGCAGCGAGATCACTTGGTTGTCTTGACGTTCAGGCATGACCGTCATGAGCTCGAAACACACGCATCGAAAGATGAACAAGAGTCACATAGAGATGTGATTGGCAAGTTGGCCTACCGGTTGAGATTTTCGTCATCAGTGGTGTTACACCAATGGCGAACAATTTAAATGCGGGTCTTGTATCACTCACAATCAATTATGAGAGATATTGATTTGAGTGGGAGCGCACTGTAGAATTAATTCTTTTAATTCTCGGTGCAATTAATTGTGAACTTTGTCTAAGTGTAAATTGCATAATAGTTGTAGAATAATGGCTCGCATTTCCACCTTCCCTATTTAAATTGAATAGCTGTTATATATTTGGTTAAAACTTTACGGTTGGTAACGTAATGTGAGGATTGTCCTCAAGAGTGCCGAGAAGGACTTTGTCCTATCGCATGCTTTTAGTATTCCCCGCTAATGCTATGGATCATGTGACACTCGTCCTTCGATCCAAAAGCTAGAATTCTGTTTTAGTCAAGTGCAATACGTTTGCTTCCATGAGACCCGAACTTCGAAAGTTTGGATAGTTATGTGATATTCATTGAATCTGAAAATCATTTTCAGAGACAGACAAAGGCTAAAAGATATGAGATATCCAAAGCATTGTTTGTTTGCAAACTATTAGTAAAAGTGTTTACTGGGCATTTGACTGATAAGAGAGGGATCCAGGAGAACGCCTGTCATATGATGAAAGGTGAATAAAACAACAACTTAAAGAGAAAGGAAGTATCCGAAGGGTGTTAGTGAAACTTTCACGCCTAGGAAGTCCGGGGCTATCGCCACTCTTAAGTTGGGTGCTTCTTCTGAGAGTAGGAGAAATACTAAAAGTTAAACTATTAGAAGTATAATGGCAAAAGGAAAGGAGACTGGAATATCCAGCTCATGTATGAATGTCATACAAGTTTTTGATGTATAGTAGGCTGGTCAAAGATATAGTTCTTGGGAATTATGGTTAAACATGTTAATCACTAATTCTTGGGTATTGTGAGTTAATCACAAAGATACCCGTTCGATTGCATTCTGTTGCAACTCGATGTAAGAACTACTACGGCCTAAAAGACTAGCCAGGAATGAGGTTTAGATACACACAGGGAACATAGTAAATGTTACTATACCTTCCATTAGTGTATTCCCTATGTATTTACTTTCATAATTCATTTTAGAGTTTTACACTCTAGCCCATTGCATAAAGTATCTTGCAAGAAGGTTATTCATAAGAGAACTTTTGATGTTCGATGTTATGAATAACATAAGGGCCATACTTTCATTATGAATGAGATGTATGTTATGAATATTGATATTAATACATTGCCTCTGTATTTACTTTCATAATTCATTTTAGAGTTTTACACTCTAGCCCATTGCATAAAGTATCTTGCAAGAAGGTTATTCATAAGAGAACTTTTGATGTTCGATGTTATGAATAACATAAGGGCCATACTTTCATTATGAATGAGATGTATGTGATGAATATTGATATTAATACATTACCTCTGTATTTACTTTCATAATTCATTTAGAGTTTCATACACTCTAGCCCTTTGCATAAGGTATTTTGCAAGAAGGTTATTCATAAGAGAACTTTTGATGTTCGGTGTTATGAATAACATGAAGGGCCATGCTTCCATACAGGATGGGATGTATGCTATGAATATTGATGGTAATATGATACATCCATAACACTGACGCTAAATGTCGCAAGACTAAAAGAATACCACATATGTGTGGCACTGCATTTGGTCACATTGGAAAACCCCGCATGGAAAATTCCATTATGATGGATTTTGATGTCGTTTGATTTTGAATCATCTGACACTTGCAACTTTCCTCTGAAAAGTGAAGTGACTGAAATACCGTTCACAGGCCATAAGGAACGAGCAAAGAACATATTGGTGATCATACATTATGATGTGTGTAGTCCAATAAATGTTGTTGCAAGTAGTGGATTTATCTATCTTCAGAAATGACTCAAGTAGATATATGGATATTTACTTGATGAGACGTAAGTCTGGATCTTTTGAATTCATTCATAAGGTTTTCAAAAATTGAAGTAGAAGTTATTGTAACAAGAACATTATGTTTCTACAATTCGATTGCAGAAAGGAATATTTGAGTTACAAGTTTAGCGAATGTCTGATGAGTTATGAAAGGGGTTTCATAACTTGCACCTCCCGGAACACCACTGCAAGTGGAAAGTCCGTGAAGATGTAATCGAACCATTTATGACATGGTAAGATCAAAGATGACATAAATAAATTTGCCATTATCCCTTTTAAAAGTGATGCTTTAGAGACTGTGGCTTTTTCACTGAAAAGAGCTCCATCGGGTCTGTTGAAATGACGCCATGGTATGGTACGCCCAACCATGTTATATCTTTTCTTAACATTTGGAATATGGGGCTTGTGTAAAAGGTTACAAACCTATTCCAAATCAGACAAGTGCTACTTTGTTGGTTATACCAAGTCATTGGGTATTTCCCCACCACTATACCGAGGCAAATAGGTTTGCCACAAAGAATGGTATGCTTTTTGAAGAAAGTGGTTCTTTCAAAAAGGTGAGTGGGAGAACAGTGCAACTCGACGAGATAAACAATATCTTCGTCATCAGATCAAAGGAAAGAGACCTTGGAAGTAATTCCGGAGTTTCCTACTGCGACTGATACGGAAGTCTCTACAATAAAATGTATGGACTTCGGTCGAACTTGCAGCTGAATCCCGTAGGCAAGGCTCGTGCAAACCTCTCAGGTGCGCAAACGAGATATTGTTGTTGGACAACAGTATACCTACGATACACAAGGAAGCGGTGATGGGCCCTGACTCCGGAATTGGCTAAATGCCAATACAATCCGAGATAGTTTCCATATAAAAGTTTTCAAGATTAAAATCTTGATATACCTTTCGGAAGGCTTAGAGTCTAACGAATATTTATGGAACTAAAAACTGATACGGATAAAAATGTTTTATCCATAAAGCTCGACTTGTTGAAATAACAAGTTCAAGGAGTTGACTACGATGAGGTTGTTTCACCGTAGCGATGCTGAAAGTCGGTTCGGGTTGAGCTAGCAATTAATACATATTTCAATTATGAGATATGAAACATGGATGACAAAAGGATTTCCATCTGATGGAAATGAAACCTAGGACTTGTATGTGATACAGTCCAAAGTAATTTGTCGATCCAAAGAATGCTAGTTAGTATGCAAACTTCAGAGTTCCAGCAATGGACAGAAGAGAGCAAAATGGAGTTGGATTCTTCGTGTTTTGATGAAATGGTCAAAGGGGTTTGACTTCATCAATGGGTAACGAAGATTCTTGTAATTCAAGAAATTAAGTGGGAGCATAATAATATTTCTAAAAACCTTGTGTGCTTGACACATTGTTAATTGGAAATAAATTTCTTGACACTAATTAGGACTTCATTTGAAAATGGTTTTTCGATGAAGTGCTTGGGCTAAATAGCCTCAATATTAGGCATGATGATCTATGGAGATAGATTTACCTAATAGGGCTAAGCAATGAATACATATTGACAAGGTGCAAAAACCTTTTAGCATTTAAAACGCCAAGGAGTGATTCTTGCCGAAGTCACATGGAAAGAGTTTTGCAAGACTCGGTGTCTCAAAATATTGATGAGCAAAATACATGATGGTGATTCCACACACTCTTGTGTTTGGATTAATCATGTATTCCATGGTATGTAAAACCAACCAGATATGTCCGATACTCCAAAGATGTTGCGAGTATGGATACCAAAGTGATCAAAGTACTGATCATAGGACAACAGTGAAAGATGTCATTTAGTACTAAGAGTAGTACTGATGACATGTTTTCTCGCAAGCAGAGATTATGAAGTGCTCATTGTAAGTAATTACATCGATACAGTCTTCATCAATGCTCCATGCGATTTTCGATTTAAGTTAAGGGTTTTGTGTAATACACAATGTGGTGGCACAGTAGTTGGAAGATGTTCCAAACAAGATACTGTGGCGAATTCTATAACAAAGGCTAAGTATGTTGACGCTTAAGAAGCGACAAAAGAAGTTGTTGAATCATATAGTTCATTCATGAAGTTAGTATGGTTCCAAGATGGCTTTGGTCTATGGGACACTATTGCAGATAGTTGCTCATAGCTCAGTCTGAGGAATCAGGTTTCGACCAATGATTCACACATATGCAAAGCCAAGTCCACACAAAATATGAATTTTGTGAAAGCGTGAAAACGCGAGGATATGCAAAGTTACACACGGAGCTGAAGTCGTCAGATCCGTTGGACATCAGGCTATACCACATGCGAAGCATATTTTACACCAGTATGCCATACGTGTAAAGTGCATTAGCATTGACTAGATTATTGACTCTCGTGCAAGTGGGAGTCTGTAGGAGATATGCCCTAGAGGCAATAATAAATGTTATTGATTATCTCCCTGTTCATAATTAGGTTTATGTTCCATGCTATAACTGCTGTGGTTCTCGAGTCTGCAATAACCACGAGGCTCGGAGGAAGACTCATATGCACGTGTGGGATAATAAACGGTAAAATGTATTCCTAGTCAAGCCTCTATGACTGGCTCAAGTATTGCATGATGATCCTGTTTTCCTGATCATGGGCATGGCTATGCCGGCAATTTTGAGGGCACAATTGTTGGTAGAACACTTGTGTTGAATCGACCCAAATTGTTGTTATGCTATGAGATACATTCGTCATAAGTTAATGGTTAATAACACAGGAAGTTAATGTTTGCATAATTCCTTAGACCATGAGAGTATCGAGTTTCTTCATGCTTGCTTCATGAACTTTGGGGTTTGTTAAACGTCATCCGGAAATGGGTGGCTATTACGGCGGCTTACGGGTTCATGGAAAAGTATGTCAAGTAACTTGATAGCTCAAGATTGGGATTTGCTCCTCCGACGATGGAGAGATATCTCTGGGCCCTCTCGGTGTTACGGTATCCATCATCGTCTGGCCAGACACAGGGTGATTTGATCACAGGGATGCCGGAACACAGGAACGAGAAAAGAGAACAATACCGGCAACGAGGTAACTGGCATTGTGGACCAGTGTTGATCCACGAGGATGCCGATGTTTCTCACCTCGGGTATTTGTAACATATCGCGAAGCAACAGGAATAGCACACGGCAACTGGAGGTTCACTCGAATATTTATTCGTGTGGGTATAGGGATCGATATGGGTGTCCACGGCTCCGATGTTGATCATTGATCGGAAGGGGTTCCGGGTCATGTCTATGCTTCACCGAACCTATAGGGTCACACGCTTAAGGGTCATCTATCTGCTGAATACTAGACAGGGAGTCTGAGAGAAAATCACCGAAAAAGTTTCGGACGCCGGAAAAGTATCGGACAGCGGAAAAGTTCCGCAGAGAGGTCACCGGATGAGTTCCGGTGAAACTGAAAAGTTGTTTCAGAGGATACCATAAAGTCAAATTGGTTTTGGCACATGCCTGATAATTCTTGGAGGATGCCAGAATCATTCTGGAAACTTTCTGGAATTTTCTGGGATAAAAACCGGAAATGTTCCGGAGCTGCCGAAACCGCTTCAGATGCTTTTCGCAGATGAAATCACTAAACCGGAATTGTTCCGGCTCGCGTTGAAAATTATTTTGGTGGGTACTAGAATTGTTCTAAGCCCACATGAATATTTTCAGTTCGATCAGACGCTGAAAAATGTCGTCGTGAATAGTGAAAGTGCTTTTTGGGATATTTATTGGAAAGCCACCTTTTGGGGCTTTTCCCAAAAGGCTTCTAGAAGGGCTTGGGGATCAAGGAACCCCCTTTGGGGGGGCCCCATGAAGGTGGGACGTTCACATGTGCAGCCCCTCCATGGAGCTCCACATGGCATCCCATTTTGCACTTAACACCCTCATGTGTGAGCTAGTGCATGGGAGTTTTTGGGTTTTATTGTAAAACCACCCTACCCCTTGGTTTTCCTATAAATAGGAGGTGAGTGGGCTGCCATCTCACACACTCTTGCTCTCATACACAAAGCCATGCATGATCTGGCATTCTTCTCTCCCTCCCAGCGAAATAGTTTCGTAGAGCCGAAAGGCTGTCTGGGTTCCAGCAGGAACTAGTTCTGGACGGCGAAGCCCTGCTGGATAGATGATACCGTATGTGTGCAACTCTGTAGAGAGATCGTAGTTTCGGTCTTAGTTTGAGAGTGCCTCCCGAAGGGCTGTCCGTGTGACCGTCTGAGTTTTGGAGGTCCTCCCGAAGGGCTGTCCGAGTGACAGTCCGAGTTTCGGAGGTCCTCCCGAAGGGCTGTCCGCGACACCGTCTGGGGGACTGTGCGACCGCCTCCCGGAGGGCTGTCCGCGGGGCAGATGAGCGTATACATCCTCGCGGTTGGGAGGTTGTAAAATCCTAGCTGCGGGGATCTGCACCGCCGTTCGTCATCGACTCTACTTCCGCTGCGCTACGAGTTGGTAACGAAAGTGATCAAACCTTGTATGCAGTCTCCATAGTGGTCCTGGGCTGGTGCGTAGGTCAGAAATTTTTTGTTTTCTGCTGCGTTACCCTACAGCTTAAACCCTAGTTTATGCGCTATTCCGTAAGGGGCTGATTTGGATCCATATGTTTCATGCTATGGTTAGAGTTATTTTAATTCTTCTTTCGTAGTTGCGGATGCTTGCGAGAGGGGGTAATCATAAGTGGGAGGCTTGTTCAAGTAAGAACAGCACCCAAGCACCGGTCCACCCACATATCAAATTATCAAAGTAGCGAACGCGAATCAAACAAACATGATGAAAGTGACTAGATGAAATTCCCATGTGTCCTCGAGAAGGCTTTGCTTATTATACGAGTTCGTTCCGGCTTGTCCTTTGCTACAAAAAGGATTGGGCCACCTTGCTGCACTTTTGTTACCGTTACTACTTGTTACTTGTTACGAATTGTCTTGCTATCAAAACTATCTGTTACCGCAACTTTCAGTACTTGAAGAGAATACCTTACTGAAAACCGCTTGTCATTTCCTTTCGCTCCTCGTTGGGTTCGACACTCTTACTTATCGAAAGGACTATGATTGATCCCCTATACTTGTGGGTCATCAAGAATCTTTTCTGGTGCCATTGCCGGGGAGTGAAGCACCTTTGGTGAGTGGAATTTGGTAAGGAAATATTTATATTACGTGCTGAAATTTATTGTCACTTGTCACTATGGAAAGTAATCCTTTGAGGGGCTTGTTCGGGGTATCTTCACCTCGACCGGAAGAAATAAGAGTTGCTCCTCAACCTATTGAACCTACTGAAAATATTTATTATGAAATTCCTTCGGGTATGGTAGAGAAACTGCTAGCTATTCCTTATGCAGGAGATGGAATGGTACATCCCGATATGCACTTGATCTATGTGGATGAAATTTGTGGATTGTTTATGCTTGCAGGTTTATCCAGAGATGGAGTTAAGAAGAAATTATTCCCTTTATCTTTGGAGGGAAAGGCATTAACATGGTATAGTCTATGTGATGATACTGAAACATGGGACTAGAATCGGTTGAAGCTGGAATTCCACCAGAAATTTTATCCTATGCATTTGATTCATCGTGATTGGAATTATATATATATAATTTTTGGCCTTGTGAAGGAGAAAGCATCGCTCAAGCTTGGGGGAGGCTTAAGTATATGTTGCACACATGCCCCAATCATGAGCTCTCAAGAGAAATAATACTTCAAAAAAGTTATGCTCAGCTTTCTTATAATGATCGATCCATGCTCAATACTTCTTCTACTGGTTCCTTTATGAAGAGAACTATTGAATCCAGATGGGATCTTCTAGAAAGAATTAAACGTAACTCTGAAGATTGGGAAATCGACAAAGGTAATGAGTCAGGTATAAATCTTGAGTTTGATTGTGTTAAATCTTTTGTGGAAACTGATACTTTTCGTAAGTTTAGTACTAAATATCGCCTTGACTCTGAGATAGTAGCTACCTTTTGTGAATCTTTTGCTGCTCATGTTGATCTCCCTAAGGAGAAATGGTTTAAATATCATCCACCTATTGAATTGAATTAAGAACTTGTTAGTGTTAAAGAAGAAACAATTATTAACCATGTTGAACCAGTTGTGCCTACTGCTTATATTGAGAAACCTCCTTTCCCTATTATGATTAAGGAACATGCTAAAGCTTCAACTGTGGTTAATAAGAGTAATATTAGAACACCTAGACCTTCTGAAAAATTAAAGTTGAACCTAGTGTTGCAATGGTTAAAGATCTTTTGGTTGATAATATTGATGGACATGTCATATATTTCTGTGATGAAGCAACTAGAATTGCTAAGCCAGACACTAAAGATAAAAACAAACCTGTAGTTGGCATGCCTATTATTTCTGTTAAAATTGGAGATCATTGCTATCATGGTTTATGTGATATTGGTGCTAGTGTGAGTGCTATTCCGTTTACTCTCTATCAAGAAGTCATGAATGATATTGCACCTGTTGAGATTGAAGATATTGATGTTACTATTAAGCTTGCAAATAGAGATACTATTTCACCACTTGGGATTGTTAGAGATGTTGAAGTCTTGTGTGGTAAGATCAAATATCCTACTGATTTTCTTGTTCTTGGATCACCACAAGATGATTTTTGTCCCATTATATTTGGTAGACCCTTCTTGAACACTGTTAATGCTAAGATTGATTGCACTAAAGAAATTTTCAATGCTAATTTTGGTGAGATGTCTCATGAGTTTAATTTCTCTAAGTTTCGTAGACAATATCATGATAAAGAATTACCTAGTAAATATGAAATTATTGGTCTTGCTTCTATTGTTGTGCCCCCTACTGATCCTTTAGAACAATATTTGTGAGACCATGAGAATGATATGAATATGAATGAAAGAAATAAATAGATGAGATGTTCTTTAAACAAGCACCTATCCTTAGACATAATTTGCCTATTGAAACCTTGGGAGATCCACCTCCACCCAAGGGTGATCCCGTGTTTGAATTAAAGCAATTACCTGATACTCTTAAATATGCTTATCTTGATGAAAAAAGATATATCCTGTTATTATTAGTGCTAACCTTTCAGAGCATGAAGAAAAGAGATTACTTAAAACTCTGAAGAAGCACCATGCCGCTATTGGATATACTCTTGATGATCTTAAGGGCATTAGTCCCACTTTATGTCAGCATAAAATTCATATGGAGCCAGATGCTAAACCCGTTGTTGATCATCAATGAAGGCTGAATCCTAGAATGAAGGATGTGGTAAGAACTGAGATATTAAAGCTTCTGGAAGCAGGTATAATTTATCCCATAGCTGATAGTAGATGGGTAAGTCCTGTTCATTGTGTTCCTAAAAAAGAAGGTATTACCGTTGTTCCTAATGATAAAAATGAACTTATCCCACAAAGAATTGTAACTGGTTATAGGATGGTAATTGATTTCAGGAAGTTAAATAACGCTACTAGGAAAGATCATTACCCTTGCCTTTTATTGATCAAATGTTAGAAATATTATCTAAGCTAGCATACACTCTTTTGTTTCCTAGATGGTTATTCTGGTTTCTCTCAAATACCTGTATCACCTGAAGATCAAGAGAAAACCACCTTTACTTGTCCTTTTGGAACTTATGCTTATCATCGTATGCCTTTTGGTTTCTGTAATGCACCTGCTACCATTCAAAGATGTATGACTGCTATATTCTCTGACTTTTGTGAAAAGATTGTTGAGGTTTTCATGGATGATTTCTCTATTTATGGAACTTCTTTTGATGATTGCTTGAGCAACCTTGATCGAGTTTTGCAGAGATGTGAAGAAACTAATCTTGTCTTGCATTGGGAGAAGTGCCACATTATGGTGAATGAAGGTATAGTCCTTGGGCATAAAATTTCTGAAAGAGGTATTGAAGTTGATAAAGCTAAAGTGGATGCTATCGAGAAAATGCCATGCCCTAAAGATATCAAAGGTATAAGAAGTTTCCTTGGTCATGTTGGTTTCTATAGAAGGTTTATAAAAGACTTCTCTAAAATTTCTAGGCCTCTTACTAATCTCTTGCAAAAGGATGTTCCTTTTGTTTTTTATGATGATTGTGTAGAATCTTTTGAAATACTTAAGAAAGCCTTAATTTCTGCACCTATTGTTCAACCACCTGATTGGAACCTACCCTTTGAAATTATGTGTGATGCTAGTGATTATGCTGTTGGTGCTGTTCTAGGGCAAAGAGTTGATAAAAAATTAAATGTTATCCATTATGCTAGTAAAACTCTAGACAGTGCTCAAAGAAATTATGCTACTTCTGAGAAAGAATTTTTAGCAGTTGTGTTTGCTTGTTATAAATTTAGATCTTACATTGTTGATTCCAAGGTTACTATTCACATTGATCATGCTGCTATTAAATACCTTATGGAAAAGAAAGTTGCTAAACTTAGACTTATTAGATGGGTTCTTCTGCTACAAGAATTTGACTTGCATATTGTTGATAGAAAGGGAGCTGAGAATCCCGTAGCAGATAATTTGTCTAGAATGGAAAATGTTCTTGATAACCCACTTCCTATTAATGATGATTTTCCTGATGAACAATTAGCTGTGATAAATGCTTCTCGTAGTACTCCTTGGTATGCAGACTATGGTAATTATATTGTTGCTAAATACATACCACCTAGCTTTACATATCAACAAAAGAAAAGTTCTTCTTTGATTTAAGACATTACTTTTGGGATGACCCACATCTATATAAAGAAGGAGTAGATGGTGTTATTAGACGTTGTGTACCTGAGCATGAGCGGGAACAAATCCTACGTAAGTGTCACTCCGAGGCATATGGAGGACACCATGCGGGAGACCGAACTGCACACAAGGTATTACAATCTTCTTTTTATTGGCCTACTCTTTTCAAGGATGCATGTAAGTTTGTCCTTTCTTGTGATGAATGTCAAAGAATAGGTAATTGTGACGCCCCCGGCCCGACCGTGCACTAATCATACACGCAAATGTGCACGATCAAGCCCAGGGACTCATGGGAAGATATCACAACACAACTCTAGACACAAAATAAAATAATACAAGCTTTATATTACAAGCCAGGGGCCTCGAGGGCTCGAATACATAAGCTTGAGTTACACAGGCGTTAGCGGAAGCAACAATATCTGAGTACAGACATAACTAAACATGGATGCCTTAAGAAGGCTGAGCAAAACAACGACATCTAGACGGAAAAGGCACAGGCCTCCTGCCTGGGAGCCTCCTATCTACTCCTGGTCGTCGGTCTCCACGTAGTAGTAAGCTCCACTGGTGGGGTAGTAGTAGTCGAAGGGGGGGCAGCTGGCTCTGGGACTCTGTCATCTGATCGTAGTAATCGGGTATGTGGAAAAAGAGGTAGCAAAGCAACCATGAGTACTCATCCAAAGTACTCGCAAGACTTACATCAGATCTATGCTAAGTATGCATCGGTATCAAAGGGAAGGGGCTGTTTCTGTGGACTATACTGCAGAAATGCCAGAATAGAAGGGAAGGACTAGCCTATCGAAGACTAGCATCTTCAGCGTCTTGCAGCATTAGAAGAGTGCAGATTAGCAACATAACATTAAGTAATAAGTATGTAGTAGCAAAGCCTGGAGATCCTTCCTCAACTCCCTGCGAGAAAGCAATCCCGGAGCTTACATATTAATTAAAGTAACATGTATCCAGTTCAAGTTGTAGTAGATCGGGATACAACACTGAGCGTCCTGTTACTGTAGACACGGCTATTCGAATAGATAACTTCCCTGCAGGGGTGCACTACTGTTACCCAACACGCTCGATTAACTCTGGCCGGACACACTTTTCCGGGTCATGCCCGGCCTCGGCTGATCGACACGACGTAGTCCTACCTAGGCTCAGCAGAGAGGTCCCCGCCGGTCTACATCCTAAGTTCTCAGGGGTCTTGGGCCCATCGCCCTTTGCACTCCGGGTCATTGCGAGCAGGGTGAGTACCAGCGCCATCCCTCTCCTGGATGGCACGATCCAACCGTGCCACAATGCTGAACTGGACGTCTGACAGAGCTTTCGGCTGATACATACGGTGCCGAGGGCCCCATTAAACCATTATCCCGCATGGTGGTAGTGCGTATAGGCCAGTGGCCAACTCAGATCAAATACCCAAATCCGTTAGTGCATTGGGACCTCGCGGTGACGATCAGTGCTCCTGTCGCCCCGTCTCGAGGAAGTGCAACAAGGGTCAGGCCCATCCCTCTCTAGGGCGGTCTCTGCCTGCCCAGCCACGCCTCGTAATAAACTCGCGGGTACCCTCCAGGTCAACCCGACTCTCCAGAGACTGTCGGGAACTCAGGTCCACCTCTACCGGGGTGGTATCGCCTGTCCCTTCAGTCCCGCAGTAACAGTTAAAAGGGGCAACAGTTAAAGGTAACAGTGTGTTCTTGTCATCAAGGGGGAAGTCCGAGGAATCACCCTCGATGGACTCCCACTCGAAGCTACCGTCAAGGTGAACTTGGAGGAATCACCCTCGAGGGGTTCACATTTGAGGGGCTACACGACAGAGGCGTCATCGGAGGTGGTGAAAGAGGAATCACCCTCGGTAACCCACAACCGACTAGCTACGCTATAGAGATATCATCAGGAGTGACGTAGGAGGTATCACCCTCGGCACTCAATGGTAGCTCTGCAGAGTCGTACAACTAAGGGGGTGTGCGGTGTTGTGTAGGTCTCTGCACGTCAATCACGTTGATCGAAACACCGGTGGTAAAGCATGGCAACAAGGACAAGGGTGTAGGGCCACTGATGGATCACTAATCAACCTATACTAAGCATTTAGTGATGGAATACGTCCTAGAGGCAATAATAAAGTTGTTATTATTTTATATTTCCTTGTTCATGATAAAAGTTTATTATTCATGCTAGAATTGTATTGACCGGAAACTTAAATACATGTGTGAATACATAAACAAATACCGTGTCCCTAGTGAGCCTCTACTAGACTAGCTCGTTGATCAAAGATGGTTAAGGTTTCCTAACCATAGAAATGAGTTGTCATTTGATAACGGGATCACATCATTAGGAGAATGATGTGATGGACAAGACCCATCCGTTAGCTTAGCGTATGATCGTTCTGTTTATTGCTACTGCTTTCTTGAATGTCAAATACATGTTCCTCAGACCATGAGATCATGCAACTCCTAGATATCGGAGGAATACCTTGTGTACTATCAAACGTCACAACATAATTGGGTGATCATAAAGATGCTCTACAGGTATCTCCGAAGGTGTCCGTTGAGTTGGCATGAATCGAGACTGGGATTTGTCATTCCGTGTTTCGGAGAGGTATCTCTGGGCCCTCTCGGTAATGCACATCATAAGAAGCTTGCAAGCAAAGTGACTAAGGAGTTAGTTACGGGATGATGTATTACGGAACGAGTAAAGAGACTTGCCGGTAACGAGATTGAACTAGGTATGGAGATACCGACGATCGAATCTCGGGCAAGTAACATACCGACGGACAAAGGGAATTATGTATGTTGTCATTGCGGTCCGACCGATAAGATCTTCATGGAATATGTAGGAACCAATATGAGCATCCAGGTTCCGCTATTGGTTATTGACCGGAGAGGCGTCTCAGTCATGTCTACATCATTCCCGAACCCGTAGGGTCCGCACGCTTAACGTTCGTTGATGATATAGTGTTATATGACTTATGTGAATTGGTAAACGAATATTGTTCGGAGTCCCGTATGAGATCTCGGACGTCACGAGGAGTCTCGGAATGGTCGAAATGTAAAGAATTATATATGGGAAGTCATATTTTGGGTTCCGGAAAAAGGTGCAGTTTTTTCGGTATTGTACCGGGTAGCTTCCAGAAGGTTCCGGAGGATTCCGTAGGGGTCCGGAAGTCCACAAGTGGGTCCACCACGTCCCAAAGGGCTGGCATGGGCTAAGGGGAGGCGCCCTGGCCTTATTGGGCCAGGCGCACCAAGTCCTCAAAAGCCCACGTAGCTAGGGAAGGAAAAAAGGGAGAGTTCTAGTAGGAATAGGATTGGACTTTGGAGTCCAAGACCACGTGTGTACTATTCACGGTACTGTTCACGTGGCACTATTCCTTCTACTCCAAGCCCCTACACATATATAAATAGAGGAGAGGGGGCGCCCCAAAGGACACAACATTGTCTTAGCCGTGTGCGGCGCCCCCCTCCACAGTTCCGTCCCTCGGTCATATTTTCGCAGTGCTTGGGCGAAGCCCTGCGGAGATAGCATCACCATCACCATCACCACGCCGTCGTGCTGCCGGAACTCATCCACTACCTCGCCGTCTTGCTGGATCAAGAAGTCGAGGACGTCACCGACCTGAACGTGTGCTGAACGCGGAGGTGACGTACGTTCGGTGCTCGGTCGGTTGGATCGTGAAGTTGTTCGACGACATCAACCGCGTTGTTCTAACGCTTCCGCTTACGGTCTACGAGGGTACGTAGACACACTCCCCCTCTCGTAGCTATGCATCTCCATGGATAGATCTTGCGTGTGCGTAGAAATTTTTTTGTTTTCCATGCAACGTTCCCCAACAGTGGCATCATGAGCCAGGTCTATGCGTAGATGATATGAACGAGTAGAACACAAAGAGTTGTGGGCGGTGATCGTCATACTGCTTACCACCAACATCTTATTTTGATTCGACGGTATTGTAAGATGAAGCGTTCCGGACCAACCTTACTTGTCCACGTACATGAGACCGGTTCCACCGACAGACATGCAACTTGTTTTGCATAAAGGTGGCTGGCGGGTGTCTGTTTCTCCTACTTTAGTTGAATCGAATTTGACTGCAGCCGGTCCTTGTTGAAGGTTAAAACAGCAAACTTGATAAATCACCGTTGTGGTTTTGTGCCATAGCTAAGAACGGTTCTTGCTAGAAGCCCGTAGCAGCCACGTAAAACTTGCAACAACAAAGTAGAGGACGTCTAACTTGTTTTTGCAGGGTATGCTGTGATGTGATATGGTCAAGACATGATGTGATACACGTTATTGTATGAGATTATCATGTTTTGTAATTTATCGGCAACCGGCAGGAGCCTTATGGTTGTCTCTTTATTGTATGAAATGCAAGCGCCATGTAATTGCTTTACTTTCTCGCTATGCGTTAGCAATAGTTGTAGAAGCAATAGTTGGCGAGACGACCACGACACAACGAAGGAGATCAAGGTGTCAAGCCGGTGACGATGGAGATCATGACGATGCTTTGGAGATGGAGATCAAAAGCACAAGATGATGGCCATATCATGTCACATATTTTGATTGCATGTGATGTTTATCATTTATGCATCTTATTTTGCTTAGAACGACGGTAGCATTATAAGATGATCCCTTCACTAAATTTCAAGATAAAAGTGTTCTCCCCGAGTATGCACCGTTGCTAAAGTTCGTCGTTTCGAAGCACCTCGTGATGATCGGGTGTGATAGATTCTATGTTCACATACAATGGGTGTAAGCCAGTTTTACACAAGCAGAATACTTGGGTTAAACTTGACGAGCCTAGCATGTACAGACATGGTCTCGGAACACTGGAGACAGAAAGGTCGAACATGAGTCATATAGTAGATATGATCAACATGGAGATGTTCACCATTGATGACTATCCCATCTCACGTGATGATCGGACATGGGCTAGTTGATTTGGATCATGTAACACTTAGTTAACTTGAGGGATGTTAATTTAAGTGGGAGTTCATTAGTAATTTGATTAATTGAACTTAATTTATCATGAACTTAGTCTTGATAGTTTCTTTGCATATCTATGTTGTAGATAAATGGCCCGTGCTACTGTTCCGTTGAATTTTAATGCGTTCCTAGAGAAAGCTAAGTTGAAAGATGATGGTAGCAACTACACGGACTGGGTCCGTAACTTGAGGATTATCCTCATTGCTGCACAGAAGAATTATGTCCTTGATGCACCGCTAGGTGATGGACCTGCTGCAGGAGCTGCTGCAGACGTTGTGAACGCCTGGCAGGCTCGATCTGATGACTACTCGATAGTTCAGTGTGCCATGCTCTACGGCTTAGAACCGGGACTGCAAAAGCATTTTGAACGCCACGGAGCATATGAGATGTTCCAAGAGCTGAAATTGATATTTCAAGCTAATGCCTGGGTTGAGAGATATGAAGTCTCCAACAAGTTCTTTAGCTGTAAGATGGAGGAGAACAGTTCTGTCAGTGAGAACATACTCAGAATGTCTGGGTACCACAACCACTTGACTCAGCTGCGAATTGTTCTTCCGGTTGAGAGTGTAATTGACAGAGTTCTTCAGTCACTGCCACCAAGCTATAAGGCTTCGTGATGAACTATAATATGCAAGGGATGGAGAAGACAATTCCCGAGCTCTTCGCGATGCTGAAATCAGCGGAGGTAGAAATCAAGAAGGAGCATCAAGTGTTGATGGTTAACAAAACCACTAGTTTCAAGAAAAAGGGCAAGGGAAAGAAGGGGGACTTCAAGAAGAACGGCAAGCAAGTTGCCGCTCCCACGAAGAAACCCAAAGCTGGACCCAGGCCTGAAACAGAGTGCTTCTACTGCAAAGGGACTGGTCACTGGAAGCGGAACTGCCCCAAGTATTTGGCGGATAAGAAGGATGGCAAAGTGAGCAAAGGTATATTTGATATACATGTTAGTGATGTGTTCCTCACTAATGCTCGTAATAGCGCCAGGGTATTTGATACTGGTTCGGTTGCTCATATTTGTAACTCGAAACAGGAGCTACGGAATAAGCGAAGATTGGCTAAGGACGAGGTGACGATGCGCGTCGGGAATGGTTCCAAGGTTGATGTGATCGCCGTCGGCACGCTACCTCTACATCTACCTTCGGGATTAGTTTTAGACCTCAATAATTGTTATTTGGTGCCAGCGTTGAGCATGAACATTATATCTGGATCTTGTTTATTGTGAGACGGTTATTCATTTAAGTCAGAGAATAATGGTTGTTCTATTTATATGAGTAACATCTTTTATGGTCACGCACCTTTTGTGAATGGTCTATTCTTGTTGAATCTCGATCGTAGTGATACACATATTCATAATATTGATGCCAAAAGATGCAAAGTTGATAATGATAGTGCAACATACTTGTGGCACTGCCGTTTAGGTCATATTGGTGTAAAGCGCATGAAGAAACTTCATGCGGATGGACTTTTGGAATCTCTTGATTATGAATCATTTGATACTTGCGAACCATGCCTCATGGGCAAGATGACTAAAACTCCGTTCTCCGGAACAATGGAGCGAGCTACTGATTTGTTGGACATAATACATACCGATGTATGCGGTCCGATGAATGTTGAAGCACGCGGCGGGTATCGTTATTTTCTAATCTTCACAGATGATTTGAGTAGATATGGGTATATCTACTTGATGAAACACAAGTCTGAAACATTTGAAAAGTTCAAAGAATTTTAGAGTGAGGTAGAGAATCATCGTAACAAGAAAATAAAGTTTCTACGATCTGATCGCGGAGGCGAATATTTGAGTTACGAGTTTGGCCTTCATTTAAGAAAATGTGGAATTGTTTCACAACTCACGCCACCTGGAACACCACAGCGCAATGGTGTGTCCGAACGTCGTAACCGTACTTTATTGGATATGGTGCGTTCTATGATGTCTCTTACCGATTTGCCACTATCGTTTTGGGGTTATGCATTAGAGACAGCTGCATTCACGTTAAATAGGGCACCGTCTAAATTCGTTGAGACGACACCATATGAACTATGGTTTGGCAAGAAACCTAAGCTGTCGTTTATTAAAGTTTGGGGATGCGATGCTTATGTGAAAAAGCTTCAACCTGATAAGCTCGAACCCAAAGCGGAGAAGTGCGTCTTC
Source organism: Elymus sibiricus (assembly GCA_039707655.1). Lineage (NCBI taxonomy): Eukaryota > Viridiplantae > Streptophyta > Magnoliopsida > Poales > Poaceae > Elymus > Elymus sibiricus. Next base: position 314,879,937 of record CM077664.1, read on the forward strand.
ATAGGATACCCTAAAGAAACAATTGGGTACACCTTCTACCACAGATCCGAAGGCAAGGTCTTTGTTGCCAAGAATGGGTCCTTTCTAGAGAAGGAGTTTCTCTCGAAAGAAGTGAGTGGGAGGAAAATAGAACTTGATGAGGTAATTGTACCTTCTCTCGAATTGGAAAGTAGCTCATCAGAGAAAACCGTTCCCGTGATGCCTACACGAATAAGAGAGGAAGATAATGATAAAGATCATGAAACTTCAGATCAAGTTACTACTGAACTTCGTAGGTCGACCAGAGTACGTTCCGCACCAGAGTGGTACGGTAATCCTGTTCTGGAAGTTATGTTGTTAGACAACAGCGAACCTACGAACTATGAAGAAGCTATGATAAGCCCGGATTCCGACAAATGGCTTGAGGCCATGAAATCTGAGATAGGATCCATGTATGAGAACAAAGTGTGGACTTTGGTGGACTTGCCCGATGATCGGCAAGCCATTGAGAATAAATGGATTTTTAAGAGGAAGACAGATGCTGATGGTAATATCACTGTCTACAAAGCCCGACTTGTCACGAAAGGTTTTCGACAAGTTCAAGGGGTTGACTACGATGAGACTTTCTCACCCGTAGCGATGCTTAAGTCTGTCCAAATCATGTTACTAATTGCCGCATTTTATGATTATGAAATCTGGCAAATGGATGTCAAAACTGCATTCCTTAATGGTTTTCTCAAAGAAGAGTTGTATATGATGCAACCAGAAGGTTTTATCGATCCTAAGGGTGCTAACAAAGTGTGCAAGCTCCAGCGATCCATCTATGGACTGGTGCAAGCATCTCGGAGTTGGAATATACGCTTTGATGAGGTGATCAAAGCATATGGTTTTGTACAGACTTACGGTGAAGCCTGTATTTACAAGAAAGTGAGTGGGAGCTCTGTAGAGTTTCTAATATTATATGTGGATGACATATTGTTGATTGGAAATGATATAGAATTTCTAGATGGCATAAAGGGATACTTGAATAAGAATTTTTCAATGAAAGACCTCGGTGAAGCTGCTTATATATTGGGCATCAAGATCTATAGGGATAGATCAAGACGCTTGATAGGACAACAGGTAAAGTATCAACAACAGGTTACAAAATCAGGCTATGCATTAGAATAGGAGCAATCAAATACAGTAGCAAAATCTAATGCAAGCATGGGAGAGAAAGAATGGGCGATATAGGAATGATCAAGGGGGTTTTGCTTGCCTGGAAGCTCTGCTGAAAAGGGTTGGACGTCAGGGGCGTAGTCGTACTCGGTGGCGTCAGCGTCGGTCTCGGGGTCTACCGGAGAAGAAGAGGGGGAAGAAACAGATAAATACAAGCATACAAATGCAATCACTATGCATGACATGTTTAAACGATATGCAGGGGTGATATAATGCCTCTCTAATCATTTTAGATGATTTAAGAATTTGTTTGAATTTATTTATCTGAGGTCATGCACTATTCATTTATCGAAAACAGGCAAAAAGTTACAGGTTCATCTACTTAGAGGGTTCTAACATGAGTGCAAATGACATATTCGGATTCATTGAATTTTTCTGATCATTTTTCATATATAAATTATTTTCAGCCGAGTTATGGATTATTTTATATGATTTTTCAAAGTTTTATTGAATTTCTGGAATTGTTTTAATTATTAAATTTGAATTATCCAAAACAGTGACATGTGACATCAGCATGACGTCAGGGTGATGTCATCGGTCAAAATCCAGCTGGCCAGGGTCAAACCTGACTAGTGGGACCCACATGTCATACAGAGTGAACTATTTAGAGATTAATTAAACTAATTAAAGATTAATTAGGGGGCGGGCCCCATCTGTCAGTGGCTAATTAGCAATTAGATTAATTAACAGTTTATTTATTTATTAAAAATGTTTAAATAGTGCGGGGCCCGCATGTCAGTGACTGCGCGAGCCCAGTCAGCAGTTTACCTGGTCAACTGGGTCAACTGGGCCCACGGGACCCAACTGCCAGTGACCCAGGACTTGCCACGTGTGCGCCACGCCAGCGTCGGCCGCCGGAGTAGCTCTGGCGAGCCCGAAACGCGGCGGCGCACGTCGGCAAGCCTCGGGTTTTTGCCACAGGGGGCCAAATCGGGCGCGAGGGGTCGCGTTCGAACGGGGAGAGCGCGCCGCGTCTAATGGTGTTCTCGGGGAGGCCGGGGAGGGACGGTAGCGACGGCGGCGTCGACCGCGGCGGACGCCGGAGTTCGGGCCTTCGCAGAAATGGTGAAACGCAACGCGGGCGGGCAAACTAGCTGGCTAGGCGGCAGCTAGGGAGCTCCAGGAGCTCAGCTGTGCCGCTGGTTCGAGCGAAGGAGCTCGGATGCGGTTGCTCGGACGGCAATGGCGGACGGCGGAGCGGCGGCTATGGTGGCGCATGCTAGAGCTCGAATTCGAGCTCGAAGGGGAGGCAGAGAGGAGGCACGGCTCACAGCGTTGCAGAGGAGGGCTCGGGGAGGCCGGAGGAGCTCGTAGCAGCGTGGATCGAACGGCGGTGTCACGGTGGCCGTGGCGGGGGAAGGGGCTCGATGCGGTCGTCGTGATGCTCCCCGAGATGACCCAGAGCACCAGGACGACGGAGACGACCCCGGGGAAGCCGCCGGACACCTTGGAACGGCGAGACGAGGTCGGTGGCCGCGTTGTTCACGGTGGCGCGGCCATGGCTGCGTTCGGGAGAGGCAGCAGAGAGGGAGAGAGGGGGGGAACTGCGGGCTAGGGTTGCTAGGGGGAGCGCGCGGGTCCTTATTCCCCTCCAGAGACCCTGTAGTGGCTCGCTGTCGAGCGAGGAGAGGGGGGGCAGGCATGGCGAGTGCGCGCGCGGCGACAGAGAGGAGAGAGAGCGCGGGAGGTTAGGGGAGGCCGGTGCTGGGCTGGGCCGGGCACTGTTGCACTTGGGCCACTAGCACAGTAGCTTTTCTCTTCTCTTTTCTGTCTTTCTTTTATAGTTTCTGTTTTGCATTTTCTTTTGGTATCAATTCAATTTTTTTAAAATTTGCAACTTGTCTCAATATTTATCGTGCAATATACCTCACTGCCACAGAAAAGTTTGGGGGCAAAATAATTCCATTTGAATTTTGAATAAATGAGAGAGGGATTAATGGGGCTGTTTTGGATGCTAGGGTCAACTTGGGAATTTTAATAATGTTGATTTTATATTTATAATTGCTTTGGGATTATTTGCAATAACATGAACTATTTTGTTTAATTTTTTGAAGAAGTTTTTATTTGACTTACATTTTAAATTTGAATTTGACTTTGATTTTTAACATGTGGCAATTTGGCTTGGTAAAACATGATGACAACGCATTATTAGTGTGAGGTCACTGTAGCTAATTACTGGGGGTGTTACAGTAATGTTGGTAGATGTCAGGAAATGCCTATGAATTATTCACTTGTTATTGAACCATTTGATGTTTGGGGTTTCGATTATATGGGACCTTTTCCTAAATCCAATGGGTATACTCATATTTTAGTTGTTGTTGATTACGTTACTAAGTGGGTAGAAGCTATTCCAACTAGTAGTGCCGATCATAACACTTCTATTAAAATACTTAAAGAAGTTATTTTCCCGAGGTTTGGAGTCCCTAGATATTTAATGACTGATGGTGGTCGCATTTTATTCATGGTTCTTTCCGTAAGTTGCTTGCTAAATATCATGTTAACCATAGAATTGCATCTCCCTATCATCCTCGGTCTAGTGGTCAAGTTGAGTTAACTAATAGAGAAATAAAATTGATTTTGTAAAAGACCGTTAATAGATCCAGAAACAATTGGTCTAAGAAACTTGATGATGCATTATGGGCTTACATAACTGCTTATAAAAATCCTATGGGTATGTCTCCGTATAAAATGGTTTATGGAAAAGCATGTCATTTACCTCTTGAACTAGAACATAAAGCTTATTGGGCAATTAAAGAACTCAATTATGATTTTAAACTTTCCGGTGAAAAGAGGTTATTTGATATTAGCTCTTTAGATGAATGGAGAACCCAAGCCTATGAAAATGCTAAGTTGTTTAAAGAAAAAGTTAAAAGATGACATGACAAAAGAATTCAAAAATGGGAATTCAAAGTAGGTGATCATGTTTTATTATACAATTCTCGTTTGAGATTCTTTGCAGGAAAGCTTCTCTCTAAATGGGAAGGACCGTATATCATCGAAGAAGTTTATCGCTCCGGAGCCATTAAAATAAACAACTCCGAAGGAAATAAATCGAGAGTGGTTAATGGGAAAAGAATTAAACATTACATCTCAGGTACTCCCATTAATGTTGAAATTAATATTATTCAAACAATGACACCGGAGGAACACATCAAAGAGTCCTTCCGGAACACTCCAGCACCCTGAAAAGGGGTAGGTATGTGATACAGAAAGTAAACCGACTCCAAAAATTTCATAAAAAATATTTCTGTCAGTTTTGGAATATTAGAAAAATTACAAAAAATAAGAATCAGCTGAGGGGACCCACGAGTCACCCACAAGGCAACAGGGCGCGACCCCCCTGGGGCGCGCCGTGATGCCTTGTGGGCCCCACGTGTGCCTTCCGAACTCCATTTTCTTCCCGTATGCTTGTTTTGCAAGATAAAAAATCTTTATATATACTCCCGTAGGTTTTGACCACCGTATTGCAAGTTTCTCCTCTGTTCTTGTTTCGGGCTATTTTTCTGACAGATCTAGATCACCATGGCTCCCCGAAGACTTCGTACCAAGCACCGGATTGTTCAACCTTCACCCGGCAAACGTCCTTTCAGCGAAGTATATTATGAGTGGTCGTCCGAAGAGGAGGATACTGCTATGGAGGAGGAACCGAGAAAGGTCGCGGAGGACCGGATTCAAGGAGAAGAAGATCAAGCCGTGCACATGAAGGAAACTACAGAAAAGGAAGATATATTGCAAACTCTTCAGCATAACCATTCTTTATCTGAAATTAATGCATTAAGGGTTGTTAAAGCAATTTGTGCTCAGAATACTTCGCTTACTCATGAAGTTATTGTGTTAGAAGAATAAAATCATGCCCTTCGAAGGATCAATCATAATCTGGAGTACTTGCTGAGGCTGAAGGACAAGCCTACTGCATCATCACCACCATCACCGAAGAAGGAGACTTGAGTACACAAGTATGGCCACTCCCCTTGTCTTGTGCCAAGCTTGGGGGAGGCACCCCGGTATCGTATTACCATCACTTTTTCATCATCATTATCTATCTTAGTTCGATCCTTAGTTATTTCGTGATTTAGAGGAATAAAATTTTAGTATGATCTAGCTTTGAGTGTTTGCTTTGTGATCCATCTATCTATGTAATCGTGTGTAAAATTTATATAATAAAGAATAGTTTGAGTTGAGTGTTTTGCTTTTGATGATCCAATCTCAGAAATAAAAAAGGAAATAAAAAAAGATCATATGCTAATCCTATGGGGAGTGATGACTTCACATAAAAGAAGTATAATTGATAAAACTTGTTGGAAGTTGACAAAACTAGCATTGGTCATTGTAGCAATTCACGAAAAAGTAATAAAGGAAGAGAGGTCTCACATATAAATACACTATCTTGGACATCTTTTATGATTGTGAGCCCCCATTAAATATTCTATGTCAATTAGTTGACGTTGGACAACGAAGACATCGTAATGGGTTATGTTTGCTTATATTCACATAGAAGTTATATTGTTTTGGATCCTCTAACATGTGGTGTTTTCCCCCTATCCTTTGCTAGCCAAAAATCCACACCAAGTAGAGATACTACTTGTGCATCCAAAACCTTAAACCCAGTTTCATGCCATGAGAGTCCACCATATCTACCTATGGATTGAATAAGATCCTTCAAGTAAGTTGTCATCGGTGCAAAAGCAATAAAAATTGCTCCAAAATATATATGAACTTTTATTGTAAAGGAAAATAAGCTTTGTACGATCTTGTGATGGTGGAGCAATAAATGCGACAGACTGCATAATAAAGGTCGCTATCACAAGGGGCAATATAAAGTGACGTTCCTTTACATTAAGAGCTTGCACATCCAAAAACAAAAAGCGCATGACAACCTCTGCTTCCCTCTGCGAAGGGCCTATCTTTTACTTTATGTATTTACTTTCATGCAAGAGTCAATAGTATACTCCTCTATTCCATTTTTATTTTCTCTTTTGGCAAACATCATGTGGTGGGGATTGATCCATGCATATATATCCAGTTGAATATATGTGCTCATGAGTTATTATTGTTGACATTACCTTTAAGGTAAATACGTTGGGAGGCAAAATTATAAGCCCCTATCTTTCTATGTGTTCGACAAAAACTTTTGCTCCATAAGTATGACGTGAGTGTCAGCAATCATAGAAGACTAAATGATAGTTGACTATGTGAACTTGCTAAACAAAGCTCTTACATAGACTCTTTCTGATAATATGATGCATTGCAATTGCTTCAGTGACTGAGATCATAGTTTGTTAGTTTTCAATTTGGTTTATGGTTCATACTTTAACTTCTTGATGAATTGTCAATTTTTCATGAGAAGTTTTATGATGATATATTGTTGTTATAATAAAGATCATGATGCTCATGTCCGTATTTTATTTTTATCGACATCTCTCTCTCTCTAAACATGTGGTCATGATTATAGATTTTGACTTTTCGCTTGAGGGCAAGCGAGGTCTAAGCTTGGAGGAGTTGATACGTCCAAATTGTATCATGATTTCCTATGAATAATTATTATGTTTTTAATCGTTATTTCACTTTATGGTACAATCCTTATGCCTTTTCTCTCTTATTTTGCAAGATTTACATGAAGAGGGAGAATGCCGGCAGCTAGAATTCTGGAGCTGAAATAGCCACATCAAAAGATACCTATTCTACAGAGCTCCAATTGACGTGAAACTTCACGAGGATTTTTTATTGAATATATAAAAAATACTGGATAAAAGAAATACCAGAGGGGACCCACCAGTTGCCCACAAGGCAACAGGGTGCGCCCCCCCCCCCCCCCTGGGCGCGACCTGATGCCTTGTGGGGCCCCTGGCTGGCGTCTGGCCCCCTCTTTCTGCTATATGAAGCTATTTGCCCTAGAAAAATTCAAGAGAAAACTTTCGGGACGAAGCGCCGCCGTCTCGAGGCGGAACCTGGGCAGGAGCACTTTTGCTCTTCGGCGGAGCGATTCCGCCGGGGATACTTCCCTCCGGGAGGGGGAATTCGAAGCCATCGACATCACCAAGGATCCTCTCATCGTGGGAGGACCAATCTTCATCAACATCTTCACCAGCACCATCTCATCTCAAACCCTAGTTCATCTCTTGTATTCAATCTTTGTCTCAATACCTCAGATTGGTACCTATGGGTTGCTAGTAGTGTTGATTACATCTTGTAGTTGATGCTAGTTGGTTTATTTGGTGGAAGATTATATGTTCAGATCCTTAATGCTATTCAATACCCCTCTGATCTTGAACATGAATATGATTTGTGAGTAGTTACTTTTGTTCTTGAGGACATTGGAGAAGTCTTGTCATAAGTAATCATGTGAATTTGGTATTCGTTCGATATTTTGATGCTATGTATGTTGTGCTTCCTTTAGTGGTGTCGTGTGAATGTCGACTACATGACACTTCACCATCTTTGGGCCTAAGGGAAGGCATTGTGGAGTAGTAATTAGATGATAGGTTGCTAGAGTGACAGAAGCTTAAACCCTAGTTTATGCGCTATTCCGTAAGGGGCTGATTTGGATCCATATGTTTCATGCTATGGTTAGAGTTATCTTAATTCTTCTTTCGTAATTGCGGATGCTTGCGGGAGGGGGTAATCATAAGTGGGAGGCTTGTTCAAGTAAGAACAGCACCCAAGCACTGGTCCACCCACATATCAAATTATCAAAGTAGCGAACGCGAATCAAACAAACATGATGAAAGTGACTAGATGAAATTCCCATGTGTCCTCGAGAATGCTTTCCTTATTATACGAGTTCATTCCGGCTTGTCCTTTGCTACAAAAAGGATTGGGCCACCTTGCTGCACTTTTGTTACCGTTACTACTTGTTACTTTTTACGAATTATCTTGCTATCAAAACTATCTGTTACCGCTACTTTCAGTACTTGCAGAGAATACCTTGCTGAAAACCGCCTGTCATTTCCTTCTGCTCCTCGTTGGGTTCGACACTCATACATATCGAAAGGACTACGATTGATCCCCTATATTTGTGGGTCATCACCCCTCGTGGCTTCTTTTGACCTAATTCTACTTCTATAAATTCTCAAATATTCGAAAACTAATAGAGAGCCAGACGAGAAAACCCTACCGCCGCCGCAGGCCTCTGTTCTTCCGCGATCCCATCTGGAGGCCTTTTCCAGTACTCTTCCAGAGGGGGAATCGATCACGGAGGGCTTCTTCATCAACCTTGCTGCCCTTCCGATGATGTGTGAGTAGTTTACCAAAGACCTACGGGTCCATAGCTAGTAGCTAGATGGCTTCTTTTCTCTCTTTGATCTTCAATAACATGTTCTCCTCGATGTCCTTGGAGCTCTATCCGATGTAATCTTCTTTTGCGGTGTGTTTGTTGGGATCCAATGAATTGTGAGTTTATGATCAGATTATTCTTGAATATTATTTGAGTCTTCTCTGAACTCTTTTATGCATGATTGTTATAGCTTTGTATTTCTCTCCGATCTATCCATTTGGTTTGGCCAATTAGATTGATTTATCTTGCAATGGGAGAGGTGCTTTGTGATGGGTTCAATCTTGCGGTGCTCAATCCCAGTGACAGAAAGGGACTTGACACGTATTTGTATTGTTGCCATTAAGGATAAAAAGATGGGGTTTAATCATATTGTTTGAGTTTACTTTGTCTACATCATGTCATCTTGCTTAATGCGTTACTCTGTTTTATACTTAATGCCCTAGATGGATGCTGGATAGCGGTCGATGGGTGAAGTAATAGTAGTAGATGCAGGCAGGAGTCGGTCTACTTGTCTCGAACATGATGCCTATATACAAGATCATTGCCTTGAATATCGTCATAACTATGCGCTTTTCTATCAATTGCCCAACAATAATTTGTTTACCGACCGTGTGTTCTGTGCTCGAGAGAGAAGCCTCTAGTGAAAACTATGGCCCCTGGGTCTACCTTTATCATATATTAAAATCCAAAAATACCTTGCTGGAATTTATTTACTTTTATTTTATTTTGCAATTTAGTTTTTATCTATCACTATCACAATTAATCCTTGCAAATAGCTGCTAAGGGGATTGACAACCCAGTTATTTGCGTTGGGTGCAAGTGTTTGCTTTTGTGTGTGTAGGCAACCCTCTTATTTGCGTTGGTATTGCTGCTAACGAGGTTTTACGTGGTTCTCCTACTGGATTGATAACCATGGTTCTTAACTAAGTGAAATACTTATCTCTACTATATTGCATCATCCACTCCTCTTCGGGGAAATACCAACGCAGTTTACAAGTAGCAGGAAGAATTTCTGTCGCCGTTGCCGGGGAGACATCACCAAAACTTATCAAGTACCTTCGCATAAACTATCATCCACTTGCAGTTATTTTATTTGCCTTTTATTTGCATTTACTTATCGTTTTCATCTCCCCCACTTCTAAAACAATTTTACAAAAACACGAAAATATTTTCGTTTGCTAGTTTGCTTGCTTTGTCACGATGTCTCAAGAAAACACAAAATTTTGTGACTTTTCCAATACTAATAATAATGACTTTATTAGTACTCCAATTGCTCCTCCCGCCACTAGTGCGGGGTCATGTGACATTAATGCTGCTTGGCTTAATCTTGTTATGAAAGAACAATTTTTTGGTAGTCCTAATGAAGATGCTGCATCCCATCTAAATACTTTCGTTGAACTTTGTGATATGCAAAAGAAGAAAGATGTGGATAATGATATTGTTAAATTGAAATTATTTCCGTTCTCATTACGAGATCGTGCTAAAACTTGGTTTTCATCCTTGCCTAGAAATAGTATAGATTCATGGGATAAGTGTAAGGATGCTTTTATTGCCAAGTATTTTCCTGCCACTAAGATTATTTCTTTAAGAAACCAAATTATGAATTTTAAGCAACTTGAACATGAGCATGTTGCACAATCTTGGGAGAGAATGAAAGTAATGATAAGAAATTGCCCAACTCATGGTTTAAGCTTATGGATGATCATACAAAAAAATTATGCGGGACTAAACTTTGTTTCTAGAAATTTGCTAGACTCTGCCGCAGGTGGAACTTTTATGGAAATTACATTGGGAGAAGCTACAAAACTCCTTGATAATATTATGACAAATTATTCTCAATGGCACACAGAACGAACTCCAACTGGTAAGAAGGTAAATTCTCTTGAAGAAATTAATACTTTGAGTGATTGATACGTTTCAAACGTATGTATCTACTTTTCCAAACACTTTTGCTCTAGTTTTGGACTCTGATTTGCATGATTTGAATGGAACTAACCCGGACTGATGTTGTTTTCAGCAGAATTGCCATGGTCTTGTTTTTGTGCAGAAATAAAAGTTCTCAGATGGACCAGAAAATTTACGAAGAATTATTTCAGAATATATAAAAAATACTGATGCAAAGATCCAGTAGAGGGGGGCCACCAGGCGCCACAAGCCTGGGGGTGCGCCCACCCCCCCAGGGCGCGCCTGGTAGGCTTGTGGGCCCCTGGCAACTCTGTTTACCCTAATTCCAGTGCTATAAGTACCTATTCATGGAGAAAAAAATCAGAGAGAAAGAATCATCGCGTTTTACAATACGGAGCCGCCGCCACCTCCTGTTCGGGGCTCCGGAGAGGGGGATTCGACGCTGTCGTCATCATCAACCATCCTCCATCACCAATTTCATGATGCTCACCGCCGTGCGTGAGTAATTTCTTCGTAGGCTTGCTGGACGGTGATGGGTTGGATGAGATTTATCATGTAATCGAGTCAATTTGTTAGGGCTTTGATCCCTAGTATCCACTATGTTCTGAGATTGATGTTGCTATGACTTTGCTATGCTTAATGCTTGTCACTAGGGCCCGAGTGCCATGATTTCATATCTGAACCCTCTATGTTTTCATGAATATATTTGAGTTCTTGATCCTATCTTGCAAGTTATATGCACCTGTTACGTGTCATGATCCGCATACCCCAAGGTGACAATAATTGGGATTCTTTCCAGTGATTGCCGTAGTTTGAGGAGTTCATGTATTCACTATGTGCTAATGCTTTGTTCCAGTTCTCTATTAAAAGGAGGCCTTAATATCCCTTAGTTTCCTTAAGGACCCCGCTGCCACGGGAGGGTAGGACAAAAGATGTCATGCAAGTTCTTACTATAAGCACGTATGACTATATATGGAATAAATGCCTACATTACACTAATGAATTGCAGCTATTGTGTATCGCTCTAGGTTGTGACTGTTACATCATGAATGTCATCCGACATAATTATCCATCACCGATCCAATGCCTATGCTTTTCACATATTGATCTTTGCTAAGTTACTTTCATTGCTGCTACTGTTACAATTACTACAAAACTGCTTCTGTTACTGTCACTACTATTATTACTGCTCTTGAAACTATCATACTACTGTGCTACTAAACACTTTGCTGCAGATATTTAGTTCTCCAGGTGTGGTTGAATTGACATCTCAACTGCTAATACTCACAAATATTCTTTGGCCCCCCTTGTGTCGAATCAATAAATCTGGGTGAAATACTACCCGCGAAAACTGTTGCGATCCCCTATACTTGTGGGTTATCAAGACCTTTTTCTGGCACCGTTGATGGGGAGCATAGCTCTATCTGTTGAGTTACATGGGATTTATATCTGTTGATCACTATGAAGAATCTGAAAGACGCTAAAACCAAGATCGTTCCCTCTAAAACAAGGGGAGGTAAGGAACTGCCATCTAGCACCGCACATGATTCACCTTGTGTTTTGAGTAAGCTTGCGACACCGCCACTTGTTATTCATTCTGATATGTTGCAAGTTATTGATGATACTACTTCTGCTATGAATGATACTTATGATGATGCTAGTACTATGGTTGATAATGTTGTGCCACTTGGCGAATTTCTTGATGAACAAATTGCTAAAGCTAAAGAAACTGAAAATGTTAAAACTCTTGAATATTATGATTCACCTATTATGCCTAGCTCTCCTACTAGAGTTGAAATGGCTAAGACATTTGACTGTTATGTTTTTGATAGGGAGACAGCTAGGGCAATTCTTGCTTGTAATGATAGTGATGAGGTTAGAAAATTGCTTGCTGAGTTGAAAAAAAATCCATGAGGGAGAGAATGAAATATGATCCTAAGTTTGCTACTTCTCCCATATTTGCTACCGATAAGGATTATGAATTCTCTGTCGATCCTGAGTTAATTACTTTGATTGAATCTGATCCTTTTCATGGTTATGAAACTAAAACTATTGTGGCACACCTTACTAAATTGAATGATATTGCCACCCTATTTGCTCATGAGGAAAAATTTCATTATTACTATATTCTTAAGTTGTTTCCTTTCTCATTAAAGGGTGATGCTAAGAAATGGTTTAATAATCTTGCTCCTGGTTGTGTGCGTAGTCCCCACGATATGATTTATTACTTCTCTGAAAATTATTTTCCTGCTCATAAGAAACAAGCTGCCTTACAAGAAATATTTAACTTTGTGCAAATTGAAGAAGAGAATCTCCCTCAAGCTTGGGGGAGGCTTCTCCAACTACTTAATGCTTTGCCTGATCATCCTCTTAAAAAATGAGATACTTGATATCTTTTATAATGGACTAACCGATGCTTCTAGGGACTACCTAGATAGTTGTGCTGGTTGTGTTTTCAGGGAACGAACAGTTGGACAGGCTAAACTACTATTGACTAATATATTGAGAAATGCCGATGATTGGACACTTCCTGAACCACCACCTAAGCCAACTCCGAAGAAGAGAGGTATTCTATTCCTCAGTCCAGAAGATATGCAAGAAGCTAAGAAATCTATGATGGAAAAAGGTATAAAAGCTGAAGATGTTAAGAATTTACCACCTATTGAAGAAATACAAGGGCTCGACATCCTGACACAGGTAGTGTAGTTAAATTCTCTCACTAGATTTGATGAAGGTGATATTCCGTATAATAAATCTGCTAGTCAATGCCTGTATGAGTTTGATAATTACATCATTAAATAGGAACACTTTAATATGTATGTTAGCAATCAACTAAAACGGAATGCCATCATGATTGAACGCTTGAGTGATTTGATGTTTAAAACTGCTAATGATGTTAAATGCTTGAGTAAACATGCTTCTATGGTCCAGACTCAGTTAGAACAAATTGCTAAGTCACAAAATGATTTGCTTGATGAGATGAATAATAAAAAGAATGATCATGCTGTTAGAGTTGTTACTAGAGGAGGTAGCATGACCCAGGATCCTCTATATCCTGAAGGGCATCCTAAAAGAATTGAACAAGATTCTCAAAGAAATACTATTGATGCACCTAGTCCATCTAAGAAGAAAAAGAAAAAGAAAAATGATAAAACTTTGCCTGCTTCTAGTGAACCTGAGATAGAAAAACCTCCTGAGAATCATAATGATGTTTCTATTTCTGATGCTGAGACACAATCTGGTAATGAACATCCACCTAGTGATAATGATGATGTTCATGTTGATGCTCAACCAGATAATGATGTAGAAATAAAACCTGCTGTTGATCTTGATAACCCACCTCCTAAGAATAAAAGATATGATAAAAGAGATTTCGTTGCTAGAAAACATGGGAAGGAGAGAGAACCATGGGTTCAGAAACCCATGCCTTTTCCTACTAAACCATCTAAAAACAAAGATGATGAAGATTTTGAGCGCTTTGTTGAAATGCTTAGACCTGTCTTTCTGCGTACTCGCTTGATTGATATGTTGAAAATGTCTCCCTATGCTAAATATATGAAAGATATTGTCACAAATAAAAGAAAGATACCTGAAGCTGAAATTTCCACCATGCTTGCAAATTATTCTTCTAAGGGTGGAGGACCTAAGAAGTTAGGAGATCCAGGAATACCTACTATACCATGCTCCATTAAAAGAAGTGTTATGCCTTTCTCTTTATATAGAAGACTTGATTTGAATAAGCTCACACCTACTAAACTGCTATACCTATTGGAATTTGTGAGGACGTTCCCATTGTAGTTGCAAACGTTACTATCTTAACAGACTTTGTTATTCTTGATATGCCCGAGGAAGACAACATGTCGATTATCCTTGGTAGACCCTTTTTGAATACTATAGGGGCTGTTATTGATTGCAACAAAAGCAAGGTTACTTTTCATGTCAATGGTAATGAGCATACGGTTTATTTTCCGAAGAAACAAAGTTTAGTGAATGGTATCAATTGTATTGAATTTTTTTCGACAATCACTATTGGAGGCTTCAAAATTCCCCTTCCTACTGTCAAAAAGAAATATGAAATTCTTATTGTTGGGGAAATGCATATCCCCGTTGAGGTAACTTAGTGTTATACGAAAATTCTTTGGTTTCATGTCACTCGGAAATAGTCTGTTAATAAGACTTGATCAACCTTATTAATGGATTCTTTTTGAAGGGCATGTGGTCGATGAATTTAGTAAGCACAACTTTCTGTACCCACATTTTGCTCTCTGTTATTTTTAGTAGAATAAAATAAAATGCCATGGTTATCCTGTTTTCTGAATTATCCATGCAATAAAAAATGGCCCAAAAATAAAAGTTCTCAGAATGCCATGAAAATTTAGTATGAGTTTTTCCAGAATATTTAAGAATTTTTGGCACTGAACACACCCCAGGGGGGTGCACCTGTGAGCAACAAGCCCACAGGGCGCGCCCACCCCCCTGGGCGCGCCCAGCAGGCTTGTGGGTCCCACAGGGACCCACTCACTTATGCCAGCCACCCATCTCCTTCTTCTTCCTCTAGAAAAAATCAAACTTGCTCCCAAGCCCGTGTTCTTGCTCATATTGCTATGATTTTCCACCTCCTTGCTCGGAACTCTGTTTCCAAAACTGTTTTGAGGAACTTCTCCTTGGTATGTGACTCCTCCAATGCTCCAATTAGTTTTTGTTCTAGTGCTTTATACTTTGCAAATTTTTGCTGCTGTGGTGACCATGTTTATGAGCTTGCATGATTAATTTGTATGGTCCAAAGTAGTTTTGATGCATGATACAGCCTCTAGATACTTATAGGAGTAGTTGCTATCAATTTTGTTGAGTTTCGTTCACTTTTATTTTGAATCACTAAAACTTTCAAAAAAAAATCAGAAAAAGGAAATGCTCAAGTGGAGGTTGAGAGGTTCTTCGAGCCGGAACCCTAAGGAGGCTCCTAAGCCCGAGTATCATCTTCCTCGTGCGGCCGAGGTGCGGTCGTGCGAATGGCCATGCAACACGTTCTTGAGGGATGCGGGGATTTTCGACGATTTCTATCATTTGGCGAGCAATGCCGGCATTATCCCATTCCTCGGAGATAAGTGTGACCAGTATCTTCCCCTCACTAGTACTTTCGTGCAAAGCTTTCATTTTCATGCAAGGAGAGATACACCCACAGTGTCACTTAATTTATATGATGTTCCCCAAGAGATGACACTCGAGGATTTTTGCGAGGTATGCAAACTTCCCAATGAGGGCAGCCCACTAGAGCCACATCCTAGGGATGTCTCGGAGTTCATCCCTGAGGTTACCGTGGGAGAGTCGAGGGGAGTTTCTAAGGCTACGAATGCTAGTTTACATTTCCCTGTTCTGCGCTATTATTCATTATTTGCTGGGAGGTGTTTGACTGGTCGGTGGGAGAGTGGCACGCTCAGCTCACCTGACCTTGCTATTTTGCGCCATGCTCTTTACGCTGATAGGACTTTCAGTTTGGGTGCTATGGTTGCCCGGCGGTTGCACACCAACCGTTCAAGGGGCGCTATTTATGGTGGTATTTATGCTTCCGGTCTCGCTAAGCATTTTGAGATTACTATTAGGCACGACGAGAGGGAAGAAAGGCTTTTACCCGTTATGCATCTTGCTTATGATAGTATGGTTGGGCATGACTTTATTAACAGGGGCCGTAAACGATTTCAGTATAACTTGGTATTTAGTCAGGGTACATGTGAGATTATTACTTTGCCTGCGCCTACCTTGTTTGATATTCACAGGGGCAGATACATCATCATGCCTGAGGACATTTATGCCTATTGGGCCTTGGATCAGCCCCAAGCACCTGAGCCAGCACCTGAGCCAGAGCCGTACTAGGAGCCCATCTATCAGTGGGAGCCTCAGGAGGCCATTTACCAGTGGGATCCTTAGCAGCCTCAGCACTATCCAGGAGGTGCTGATTTCGACCCATGGCCGTAGACCAACTTAGGCCAAAAGCCTAAGCTTGGGGGAGTACGTATTTCTCACCGACATTACATTAATGTTCACACACTCATTCCAGTTGTCGGTGTTCATCCGTTTTCATTGTATATCCATGCTAGTTTATTTTCGCTTTCTTCTTGTGTGTTTGAAAAACTTTCGAAAATCCAAAAAAATTAGTTGTAGTTTCTTTCCTGTTTAGTTTATTCGTAGTAGTAAAAGAAAACCCAAAAAGATTTTTCGTTTCTTCTTTTACTTGTTGGGAGCTTTCCCGTGTAAATAGTTTTTCTCGTTTTTTTTCGTTTTTCCTTTGTTAATTTGCTTCCTTCAGAAAAACTAAAAACTCCAAAAATATTTCAGTGTGTTTCTCTGAATTTCCTTTTTTTCGTTAAGTCATCGTAAGGAGGAAGACCACGATGAAAATGTTGAGTGGCTCTCATATGCTTGATTGTTGATCTAACAACGAGCCACTATTACTTTGTCTTCTCCTTTGAATTAATGTTTGCAGATTCCAGCTTAGTCCACGGCACACTTGCACCATTCTTATTATTATCACATCATTCGGTCGTGCAAGTGAAAGGCAATAATGACGATATTTGATGAAGTGATTGCGGTGAAGAAAAGCTGGTATGAACTCTTCTTGTTTTTGTCTTTGTAAATATGTTTAGCTCAGTATTCATGATTCAGCATTATTATGAGTAAACATATTTGTGATGACAATTAGTGATTATAGTTTCTCATGCCATGCTTAAATAGCTAGGAGTGGATAATGATTTATCTTGAGTGTCAACATGCATTAAAATGGTTGTGATGTAGTATGTTAGCATGGTATCCTCCTCTGAGTAATTCGAGTGGCTTGACTTGGCACATGTTCATACATGTAGTTGAATCAAAACCAACATAGCCTCCATGATATTTATGTTCAGGGTGTTGATATCCTACTCATGCTCGTGTTCAATGTTAATTATTCGCAATGCATGTCTATGACCGTTTTCGCTCTCTAGCTGGTCGCTTCTCAATCTATTTGCTAGCCTTTGCCTATACTAAGCGGGAATACTGCTTGTGCATCCAAATCATTAAACCAAAGTTATTCCAGATGAGTCCACTATATCTACCTATATGTGGTATTACTCTGCCGTTCCAAGTAAATTTGCAAGTGCCACCTCTAAATATTCAAACGAACATCTGTTTTGTGTGCCCGTACCACTCATGGAGCGACAGGGGGCGGTCAGTATCTTCCATGCTAAGCGGGTTACTCTCAGATGAGTGTTTATTCACTTGTCATTGCATGAGAGAGGATGGTAATCGGGATTCCCAGTCCTATGCTCAAATCGAAATCATATAATGCAAACAAACTCCCCTGAAAAGTTGTTGGTATGGAGGGCACCCGTGAATTCGGCTAGCCATGGCTTGTGTTGGTATGGTGGAGGGGGGGTAAACTTTACCTTTCTGCTTGGGAACCGCCTATAATGCATTTAGCATGGAAGATATTGAAAACTCTCGGTCGTGACGTTGACAGGAAAAGCATACCTCCCAAAATTATTTTCATCTCTAATTTAAGCTTCGAGCTCTGGCACCACTGCAAATCCATGGTTCCCTCTACGAAGGGCCTATCCATTTACTTTTATGTTATTTTATTTTTATTGTTGAGTTATCACCCTCTCATTTAAGCACCAGTTGGAGAGCACTATTGTCATTTTTATGCATTGAGTATAGTTAATGTTGGGTGTGACCATGACTGGATATCCTCTACCCTGAATTACAATGTTTAGTCGTTCCTTGAATCTCAGAGGTGCTCTGCATAAGTTTTGCGGTCTCAGAAAGGGCTAGCGAGATACCATGTTATCATATTATATCATGATTGTTTTGACAAAGTGTTGGCATCCGAGATATCTTATTATTGCTCGCTAGTTGGTTATGTTATTGCCATGAGTAAATGTGGGACCTAAGTGTTATCATCAATATCGTTAGTTCATAATCTTTGCTAAAAACTTGGATGCTAGTTAAGTATATATACAGACAACAGGAACAAAAGAGTTTGTAAAAGTTTTTCTTTATCACTTTTAGTTTGTCAAACTGAATTGCTACAAAACTGCTTTTCACATATTGATCTTTGCTAAGTTACTTTCGTTGCTGCTACTGTTACAATTACTACAAAACTTCTTTTGTTACTGCCACTACTGTTACTACTGCTCTTGAAACTATCATACTACTATGCTACTAAACATTTTGCTATAGATATTTAGTTCTCCAGGTGTGGTTGAATTGACAACTCAACTGCTAATACTCGCAAATATTCTTTGGCTCCCCTTGTGTCGAATCAATAAATCTGGGTGAAATACTACCCCGCGAAAACTGTTGCGATCCCCTATACTTGTGGGTTATCAGTGATAAGATGGATGCTCTTATGAAATTGGTTCTAGTAAAAGTTCTCATATTGATCCTAATGATGTGCCATTGTCTACCTTGATTGATCAAAATAATGATGCTATTGATGTGAATTTTTTCTCTGATTTTTTGTTTCTCTGATCATGCAGATGCGACACCTCCAGGTTGTCCAGGATGTATCAGCTGCAGGATATGAAATCCCCTAGTATTTTTTGTGTACTGCTATTGCACATCGCTTCAGCATTTTTTGTAGGATGCCAGTTTGTGGTTTGTTCTAGAACAGATGGCAAGTTACAAATAAAAATGTGACCGACTAAAAATGATGGCAATTTTGTTTGCAGTGATGGCAAGTTGATATGCACCCCCGCTGCAAATTTGTGATGTTTTTGTTTGGGAAACAACAATAATTGCCATGGCAAATTCCTATATTTTGACATCTTTCAAGATTATTATAGTTCAAACATCTTATAGCGGTAGAAATGTCATGGCAATTTTAAATATGTAATTTTTTCTTTGGCGGTCGAGATGTCATGGCAATTTTGTGTAGAAACATGGGAAATATAGTCTTTTTTTACATTCTGTAAATTGCCATGGCAATATTGTCTTCTTTTTTGCCATGGCACCACACATTTTTTGGCCATGTTATATAGTGACGATTTTTGTTTCTGTGATGGCAATTTTCACCCAAGTTCACAATCTCTAAAATTGTCATGTCATTTTTCCGCACGTTTTTTTTTTTGCCTTGAGCATGGCAAATTTCTTCTTCTTTTTTTTGCAACATGGCAACATTTCCTTTCTATGTAATTCTACATGGCAATTTTTACTCTATTTTTCCATGTCCGGGTCCTCGCAATTCTACATGGCAATTTTTACTCTATTTTGCCATGTCAACTTTTACTTTATTTTCATCATGGCAAGTTTTTAGCTTCATTGCCACGGCAATTTTTTAGCTTCATTGCCATGGCAATTTTACCTTTAAATAGTTGGTAAATTTACTATTACAAAAAATGGCAAATTTTACTCTATTTTTGCCATGTCAAAATGTTACTTTATTTTACCATGGCAATTTTTACCTTCATTTGCATGGCAACTTTACCTTTAAATACATGGCAAATTTACTTTAACATACATGGCAAGTTTTACCGTGGCAAAATTAACCTTTATTTGTCATGGCAAAATTGACATTTTATTGCCATGGCAACTTTTATTCAATATATATGGCAAATTTTACTCTATTTTTGCCATGTCAAAATTTTACTTTATTTTTGCCATGGCAAATTTTTACCATCATTTGTATGGCAACTTTACTTTTAAATAGATGGCAAATTTACTTTAACATCATGGCAAGTTTTACAATGGCAAAATTAACCTTTATTTGTCATGGCAAGATTAAGCATCTATTGCCATGGCAACTTTTATTTAACATACATGGCAAATTTTACTCTTTGTCACTCATGCCAAATTTACTTACATGGATCATGGGAAGTTTTACTTTTATGTTGCCATGGAAAAATACTTTACATCCACGGCAATTTTTGCCCTTTCCACCGTTCATAGGATTTTTTTAATTCTATAGACTACGGTACATTTACTTTTACAAAACATGGCAATTACTACTAAACAATAGATGGTGTATTTTTTGTTTGTGCTCCACATGGTGGCAATTTTTGAATCCATGTTTGTCTCTTCATTTCATATTGAAAAAATAGCATACAGATTTTTAATCCACATTTCTTGCCATCATGTTATAGATGCAAAATTGCCATGAACTTTTTCTTTTTTTCCATAAATCCACATTTTTTGTAGCCATCATGCACATAATTTTAACCACTATGTACATATGCTAATTTGCCATGCCATAATCCTTTTTGTACCATTTGAAAGAAAAAAAATCTTGAACCATGGCATTTTTTTGTTTCTAAAGAAGATGGCGAGCCTTTTTTTTCATGGTCTTTTTTGTAAAAAAATTTGTTTTTGAACTAAAAAATCCATGTTATATTTTTTATTCATTATCTACATGTCAATTATATTTTCCCCTTTATTTTTGGGCCATGGCATTTTTTTCATAGCATGGCAAAACATTGGGCTTTATTAGTCACAGCCAGAAAAAGGCTTTTATTAGCCAAAGAAAGAAAACTCACAAAACTGGGCTTTATTCTTATTTTTTTTCATCATAGCAAAAGGTCTGTACGTTATTTGAGGTGTTCGGGCTGGGGGGTTCTCTGGTCGAACAAATTTGTTCGATCGATCTCCCCTGCTTTACCGAACGTTCGGGCTGGGGTGCTCCCAGACCGAACGTTCGGTTGTTATTGACGTCCATTTGCTGCTAGGCGCCGCCGTTTTCAGGACAGACACCTGCAACAGGAGGCAACAAACAGGAAAGCACCACGGCAAACGGTTTGCAATCAGACCAATGTGGACCTGACCAATGTCCATGACAGAGAAGGTAAGCACCTGTTTTGTAGTAAGTTAATTCTTTGTGCTGTTAATATGTAAACATCGCTAACTGTGGACTCAGTTAGGTAAAAAAATGTGTACTGGACTGTATAACGATTTTTCTAGATTGTACCATGCTGTTTTGTATATTTATTTTTGGAATTGTTACTGTTTATAGGGGATACCAGATCTAACTGAATTTTCTTAGCTCTGAAAATGAAACCTATCTGAAAGTTATTGGACTAATCGAACATGAATTAAAGAGGCTTGAATCATCTGAATTTGTAGACTGAATTGTTAGGTCTGGTCGGGCGTTGGGTTATTTAATGCACTTTAGGGATGATTTCTTCTTTTTCTGCAGAACACAACGCTTATTTTTAAAGAATTCAAGTGGAATTTGAAGTGTTATAGGTTGAACAACCACCTAATCTGTAGACACCAAAATCATATCAAATGCAGAAGTTTCTTTCCTCTGAAATACACACTGTCATGTTTTGGAGAACTGAATGTTGTGTTTAAACACTTTTCTGCACAGTATGTCACATAGTAACCATGAACTGTTCTTACTCAGTAACCATAAAGTGCTGACCTCATGTGGCACAGTCTATCCAAATTGATCTGCACGCCAGCTAGTTAATTTTCACTGAATTATGCCATCGCCGGCTAGTTCGTATGGTACAGTCCATCCAGATTGATCTGCACCCAAGTTTGTGTTCCACTGAATTTTTTGATCGCTGACTAGTTCATATGATACAATCCATCCAAATTGATAAGCACACCGGATAGTTAATTTTCACTGATTATTTTATCGCTCGCTAGTTCATATGGTACAGTCAATCCAAATTGATCTGCACCCAAATTTCTTTTTTCACTGATTTATTTTCATCGCCGCCTAGTTCAAATGATACAGCCCATCGAAATTTATCTACAAGCCGGCTAGTTAAGTTTCACTGATTTTTTTCATCGCCGAACAGTTCATATGATACAGTTTCAAATATTATATTTGAAAATAACTAATTTCTTCACCGCTATCATCAATGTCCAGTAATAAGTGCGGTTTTGCTTCCCGATGGAAAGGATTTTTTTTTCTTAACTAAACCGGAAGAATTATGTATAAATTCACAATTGAGTATCAAGTTGCCTTGTTGCATGCAACCTATAGATCAAAGCCGCTTTTTTCACAATTTATTACGGAATGAATAACTGTCAATCCCACTTGGTTTACAAGCGCGGATACATGGAATGGGAAACTAGCCATTTTGTCTCGCTCTCTTTCTGTAGTCATTTTTGTGTGTGTATATAGTTAAGTTCATAATTCAACCTGAAAATCATCAGGTCATGCCGCCTATTGTGTATTTTTTTGAGAGCGCATGGATAGTTTGAAGGTTTACATTAACTGCACCTTCATGATCAAGATCATACTGCAAGTTTAAATCTCACTAATGATTTTCAATGCAGGATACATCGCGGAAAAATACCAGATGAGCGCGAGCCCTAAGAGGGCAGGGTCACAACACTCAAGAAGGCAATGTGTAACTTTGCTGAACACAAGACCGGATGTCACCGCACCTGACATTGGGTGAGAGTTTCACTCAGTGTCAGAAGCATTTGAGTTTTACAACCTGAATTTTTGGGAGACTAGGTTGGTAATAGATATGGACAATGTAGGAGAATTGCACAGAAAAGCAAAACCATCAAAAGAGCCAGTTTTGCGATTGCGCGAGGCGTACAAATATATGGTATCATAGCACTTGATACAGATGTTAGTGGTGCTTTCATTGCCACCATTAGAGGACTTTATTCTACCCCCTCTCCCCAGTTAAGCACTTTGTTTCAACACCACCAGTACTTAAGTCTTCAAAACCAGTGTACTTTGGCAAGTTCGTCAACTACGCATGGTTCTCACTGTATCATTTGATAAAGATGCGAGTGGTGCTTTCATTGCAACCATTATCTGAGCTTATTATAAAGTTCCCCTCCTGAGTTAAGCACTTTGTTTCAACGTTCCTGGTACTTATGTCATCAAATCTGAAGCACTTTAGCAAGTTTTGTCAAGAATACATGATTCTTACCTCAGCACTTGATATATATATATATATATATATATATATATACATATATATATGTTAGTGGTGCTTTCATTGCAAGCATTGTACTTTATCAGAAAGCTAGCCCACACCACCCATGAGCAAGCACTTTCTTCCAACGTGACCGGCTCCAGTCCTGAAAATCGAAGAACTTTAGGCAGTTTTGTCAAATGAATATTATTCTTACTGTATTGGCATAGATCTTGTAATATTGCCAACACTAGACACTAAGTCCCATATAACCGTCGATGTGCACTTTATATCCTCGGTTGCGGTCCTCTTATGGTCAACCGTGAAGAACTTTAAAGATAGTAGCCATATGTACCCGAAGGCAGGCCTCTTGCACTCAACCACGATGAACTTTAATGTTATATTGATCAGTAAATTTTCATTCGGGATCTTGGGAAAGCAACCCTACAATTATTGTGATATTGTCATCACTAGACACTACGTCCCAAGTAACCGTCGGTGAGCACTTTATATCCTCGGTTGCGGTCCTCATGTTGGTGACCATGAAGAACTTTAGAGATGGTAGCCATATGTACCCGAAGGCGGTCCTCTAGCACTCGACCATGAAAAACTTTAATGTTATATCGATCGATAAGTTTCTTCATTCGGGATCTTGGGAAACCAACCCTACAATTACTGCGATATGGTCATTACTAGAAGCTACGTCACGTATAACCTTCGATGCACACCTTATATCCCCAATTGTGGTCCTCTTATGGCCGACCGAGAAGAAATTTAGCGATAGTAGCGATATGGCCGACCAAGAGGAACTTTATTATTCTATTGATGAACAAGTTTCTTCATTCGGTATCTTCGGAAACCAACACTACAATTATTGTGATATAGTCATGACTACGCACTACGTCCCTTATAACCGTCGATGCACACTTCATATCATCGGTTGAGGTCCTTTTATGGTCGACCAGGAAGTAATTTAGAGATAGTTGCCACATGTAACCGAATGTGGCACTCTTGCACGGGACCACAAAGAACTTTAATGATATATTCATTTCTAACATTTTCCATTTTGAATCTTGGGAAACCAACCCTGCAATTATTGTGATATCATCATCACTGGACACTAGTGCCATATAACCGCCGATGCTCGCTTCATATCCTCGGTCACAAGGAACTTGGAGTTAGTATCCATATGTACCCGAAGGTGGGCCTCTTGTACTCTACCACGAATAACTTTAATTTTACATTGATCGGTAACTAGAAACCCCGTCCCATATAACCGTCGATGTGCACTTTATATCCCCGGTCGCGGACCTCTTATGGTCGACATGAAGAACTTTAGGATATAGTAGCCATATGTACCGGAAGGTTGGTCTCTTTCACTTGACCACGAATAATTTTAATGTTATAACGACAGGCAAGGTTTTTCAATCAGCATGTTGGGAAACCAACCCTATAATTATTGTGACATGGTCATCACTAGACACTATGTCCCGCATAACCGTCGATGCACACTTTATATCCCCGGTTGTAGTCCTCTTATGGTCGACCGCGAAGACCTTTAGAGATAGTACCCATATGTATGCCCTTTTGCACTCGGCAACGAAGAACATTAATGTTATATCGATTGGTACATTTTTTCATTCAGGATCTTGGGAAACAAACCCTATAATTATTGTGTTATTGTCCTCACTAGACACTATGTCCCATATAAACCGTCGGTGTGCACTTTATATCCCCGGTTGTGGTCCTCTTATGGTCAACCGAGAAGAACTTTAGAGATAGTAGCCATATGTACCCCAAGGCGGGCCTCTTGCACTTGATCACGAAGAACTTTACTGTTATATCGACCATCAAGTTTTTTCATTCGGGGTCTTGGGAAACCAACCCTACAATTGTAGTGTTATTGTCCTCACTAGACACTATGTCGCATATAAACCGTCGGTGTGCACTTTATATCCCCGGTTGTGGTCCTCTTATGGTGGACCATGAAGAACTTTAGAGATAGTAGCCATATGTACCCAAAGGCGGGCCTCTTGCACTTGACCACGAAGAACTTTACTGTTAAATCGACCATCAAGTTTTTTCCTTTGGGATCTTGGGAAGCCAACCCTATAATTATTGTGTTATTGTCCTAACTAGGCACTATGTCCCATATAAACCATCAGTGTGCACTTTATATCCCCGGTTGTGGTCCTCTTATGGTGGACCGTGAAGAACTTTAGAGATAGTAGCCTTATGTAACCAAAGGCGGGCCTCTTGCACTCAACCACGAAGAACTTTAATGTTACATCGACCATCAAGTTTTTTCATTCGGGATCTTGGGAAACCAACCCTACAATTATTGTGTTATTGTCCTCACTAGACACTATGTCCCATATAAACCGTCGGTGTGCACTTTATATCCCCGTTTGTGGTCCTGTTATGGTGGACCATGAAGAAGTTTAGAGATAGTAGCCATATGTACCCAAAGGCAGGCCTATTGCACTTGACCACGAAGAACTTTACTGTTATATCGACCATCAAGTTTTTTCATTTGGGATCTTGGGAAACCAACCCTACAATTGTTGTGTTATTGTCCTCACTAGACACTATGTCGCATATAAACCGTCGGTGTGCACTTTATATCCCCGGTTGTGGTCCTCTTATGGTGGACCGTGAAGAACTTTAGAGATGGTAGCCGTATGTACTCAAAGGCGGGCCTCTTGCACTCAACCACGAAGAACTTTAATGTTATATCGACCATCAAGTTTTTTCATTCGGGATCTTGGGAAACCAACCCTACAATTATTGTATTATTGTCCTCGCTAGACACTATGTCCCATATAAACCGTCGGTGTGCACTTTATATCCCCGGTTCTGGTCCTGTTATGGTGGACCGGGAAGAATTTAGAGGTAGTAGCCATATGTACCCAAAGGCGGGCCTCTTGAACTCGACCACAAAGAACTTTAATGTTATATCAACAATCAAGTTTTTTCATTCAGGATCTTGGGAAACCAACCCTTCAATTGTTGTGTTATTGTCCTCAGTAGACACTGTGTCGCATATAAACCGCCGGTGTGCACTTTATATCATTGGTTGTGGTCCTCTTATGGTGGACCATGAAGAACTTTAGAGATAGTTGCCGTATGTACACAAAGGTGGGCCTCTTGCACTCGACCACGAAAAACTTTAATGTTATATCTACGATCAAGTTTTTTCATTCGGGATATTGGGAAACCAACCCTACAATTATTGCGTTATTGTCCTTTCTAGACACTATGTCCCATATAAACCGTCGGTGTGCACTTCATATCCCCGGTTGTGGTCCTCTTATGGTGGACCGTGAAGAACTTTAGAGATAGTAGCGATATGTACCCATTCAGTATCTTGGGAAACCAACCCTACAATTGTTGTGTTATTATCCTCACTAGACACTATGTCGCATATAAACCGTCGGTGTGCACTTTATGTAGCCATATGTATGATGACCCACAAGTATAGGGGATCAATCGTAGTCCTTTCGATAAGTAAGAGTGTCGAACCCAACGAGGAGCAGAAGGAAATGACAAGCGGTTTTCAGCAAGGTATTCTCTGGAAATACTGAAAGTAGCGGTAACAGATAGTTTTGATAGCAAGATAATTCGTAACAAATAACAAGTAGTAACAGTAATAAAAGTGGAGAAAGGTGGCCCAATCCTTTTTGTAGCAAAGGACAAGCCGGAACGAACTCGTATAATAAGCAAAGCATTCTCGAGGACACATGGGAATTTCATATAGTCACTTTCATCATGTTTGTTTGATTCGCGTTCGCTACTTTGATAATTTGATATGTGGGTGGACCGGTGCTTGGGTGCTGTTCTTACTTGAATAAGCCTCCCACTTATGATTACCCCCTCTCGCAAGCATCCGCAACTACGAAAAAAGAATTAAGATAACTCTAACCATAGCATGAAACATATGGATCCAAATTAGCCCCTTTCGGAATAGCGCATAAACTAGGGTTTAAGCTTTTGTCACTCTAGGAACCCATCATCTAATTACTACTCCACAATGCCTTCCCTTAGTCCCAAATATGGTGAAGTGTCATGTAGTCGACGTTCACACGACACCACTAAAGGAAGCACAACATACATAGCATCAAAATATCAAACGAATACCAAATTCACATGATTACTTATGACAAGACTTCTCCCATGTCCTCAAGAACAAAAGTTACTACTCACAAATCATATTCATGTTCAAGATCAGAGGGGTATTGAATAGCATTAAGGATCTGAACATATAATCTTCCACCAAATAAACCAACTAGCATCAACTACAAGATGTAATCAATACTACTAGAAACCCACAGGTACCAATATGAGGTTTTGAGACAAAGATTGAATACAAGAGATGAACTAGAGTTTGAGATGAGATGGTGCTGGTGAAGATGTTGATGAAGATTGGTCCCCCCACGATGAGAGGATTGTTGGTGATGCCGATGGCTTTGATTTCCCCCTCCCGGAGGGAAGTATCCCCGGCGGAATCGCTCCGCCGGAAAGCAAAAGTGCTCCTGCCCATGTTCCGCCTCATGACGGCGGCGCTTCGTCCTGAAAGCCCTCTCTTGATTTTTTTTTCTAGGGCAAATGGCTTCATATAGTGGAAGGAGGGGGCCAGACGCCAGCCAGGGGCCCCATAAGGCATCAGGGCGCCCGTAGGGGGGGCCGCGCCCTGTTGCCTTGTGGGCAACTGGTGGGTCCCCTCTGGTATTTCTTTTCTCCCGTATTCTTTATATATTCAATAAAAAATCTCCCTGAAGTTTCAGTTCAATTGGAGCTCTGTAGAATAGGTATCTCTGATGTGGCTATTTCAGGTCCAGAATTCCAGTTGCCGGCATTCTCCCTCTTCATGTAAATCTTGCAAAATAAGAAAGAAAAGGCATAAGAATTGTACCATAATGTGAAATAATGATTACAAACATAATAATTATTCATAGGAAATCATGATGCAAATTGGACGTATCAACTCCCCCAAGCTTAGACCTCGCTTGCCCTCAAGCGAAAAGTCGAAATCGATAATCATGACCACATGTTTAGAGAGAGAGACGTCGATAAAAATAAAATACGGACATGTTGCATCATGATCTTTATTATAAAAACAATATATCATCATAAAACATCTCATGAAAAATGGACAATTCATCCACAAGTTAAAGTATGAACCATAAACCAAACTTAAAACTAACAAACTATGATCTCAGTCATTGAAGCAATTGCAATTCATCATATTATCAGAAAGAGTCTATGTAAGAGCTTTGTTTAGCAAGTTCACATACTCAAATATCATTTAGTCTTCTATGATTGCTGACACTCACAGGATACTTATGGAGCAAAAGTTTCAGTCGAACACATAGGAAGATAGGGGCTTATAATTTCGCCTTCCAACATATTTACCTCAAGGGTAATGTTAACAATAATAACTCATGATCACCTACATTCAACTGGATATATATGCATGGATCAATCCCCACCACATGATGCTTGCCAAAAGAGAAAATAAAAACGGAATAGAAGAGAATACTATTGACTCTTGCATGAAAGTAAATACATAAAGTAAAAGATAGGCCCTTCGCAGAGGGAAGCAGAGGTTGTCATGCGCTTTTTGTTTTTGGATGTGCAAGCTCTTAATGTAAAGGAACGTCACTTTATATTGCCCCTTGTGATGGCGACATTTATTATGCAGTATGTCGCTTTTATTGCTCCACCATCACAAGATTGTACAAAGCTTATTTTCCCTTACAATAAAAGTTCATACATATTAGGAGAAATTTTTATTGCTTTTGCACCGATGACAACTTACTTGAAGGATCTTATTCAATCCATAGGTAGATATGGTGGACTCTCATGGCATGAAACTAGGTTTAAGGTTTTGGATGCACAAGTAGTATCTCTACATGGTGCGGATTTTTGGCTAGCAAAGGATAGGGGGCAAACACCACATGTTAGAGGATCCAAAATAATATAACTTCTATGTGAATATAAGCAAACATAACCCATTACGTTGTCTTCCTTGTCCAACGTCAACTAATTGACATAGAATATTTGATGGGGGCTCACAATCATAAAAGATGTCCAAGATAGTGTATTTATATGTGAGACCTCTCTTCCTTTATTACTTTTTCATGAATTGCTACAATGACCAATGCTATGTTTGTCAACTTCCAACAAGTTTTATCAATTATACTTCTTTTATGTGAAGTCATCACTCCCCATGGGATTAGCATATGATCTTATTTTTATTCTTTCTTTATTTTATTCCCAAGATTGGATCAAGAAAAGTAAAACAACTCAACTCAAACTACTCTTTATTATATAACTCTCACACATGATTACATAGATAGATGGATCACAAAGCAAACACTCAAAGCTAGATCATACTAAAAATTTATTCCTCTAAATCATGAAATAACTAAGGATCGGACTAAGATAGATAATGGTGATACGATACCGGGGCGCCTCCCCCAAGCTTGGCACAAGCCAAGGGGAGTGCCATACTCGTGTACTCAAGTCTCCTTCTTCGGTGATGGTGGTGATGATGCAGTAGGCTTGTCCTTCCATTTGAGGACACGAATTTCTTCCTTTAACTTGTCATTCTCTCTTTCGAGGTCCCAAATTTTGCGACCTAGTTCATCTGGATCTTCCTGCACATGACGAAAAGGAGTGAATTGAACTTTAGAAACTTTCATCGCATTGGGCAGGCCGGACCTCTCAAATTCAACATGCATATCCCCTGGTGGAGGTAGAGGGGGATCCTCATCCTCCTCGCTAGAGGGGTCTTGCTTTCTCCTCAAATCAGCTTCCTCCTCCTCACCAGTTAACCAACCATAAGGATCAATATCCCCGTAGACTCTAGGGTTCGCGATAAGATGCGAAACATAGCTTTCTCCATCCGAATCCTGGGATGACATGGCGCTCGGCCTTGAAAATCTGATAGAAAACAGCAAGAAACAAGGACAGAGGAGAAACTTGCGATATGGCGATCAAAACATACGGGAGTATATATAAAGAATTTATATCTTGCAAAACAAGCATATGGGAAGAAAACGGAGTCGGGAAGGTACACGTGGGGCCCACAAGGCATCATGGCGCACCCCAGGGGGGGTCGCGCCCTATTGCCTTGTGGGCGACTCGTGGGTCCCCTCGGCTGTTTCTTATTTTTATAATTTTTCTAATATTCCAAAACTGACAGAAATAATTTTTATGGAATTTTTGGAGTCGGTTTACTTACTGTATCACATACCTACCCCTTTTCAGGGTGCTGGAGTGTTCCGGAAGGACTCTTTGATGTGTTCCTCCGGTGTCACTGTTTGAATAATATTAATTTCAACATTAATGGGAGTACCTGAGATATAATGTTTAATTCTTTGCCCATTAACCACTCTCGGATTATTTCCTTCGGAGTTGTTTATTTTAATAGCTCCGGAGCGATAAACTTCTTCGATGATATACGGTCCTTCCCATTTAGAGAGAAGCTTTCCTGCAAAAAATCTCAAACGAGAATTGTATAATAAAACATGATCACCTACTTTGAATTCCCGTTTTTGAATTCTTTTGTCATGCCATCTTTTAACTTTTTCTTTAAACAACCTAGCATTTTCATAGGCTTGGGTTCTCCATTTATCTAAAGAGCTAATATCAAATAACCTCATTTCCAGGCAAGTTTAAAATCATAATTGAGTTCTTTAATTGCCCAATAAGCTTTATGTTCTAGTTCAAGAGGTAAAAGACTTGCTTTTCCATAAACCATTTTATACGGAGACATACCCATAGGATTTTTATAAGCAGTTCTGTAAGCCCATAATGCATCATCAAGTTTCTTAGACCAATTCTTTCTGGATCTATTAACGGTCTTTTGCAAAATCAATTTTATTTCTCTATTAGTTAACTCAACTTGACCACTTGACTGAGGATGACAGGGAGATGCAATTCTATGGTTAACATCATGTTTAGCAAGCAACTTACGGAAAGCACCATGAATAAAATGCGAACCACCATCAGTCATTAAATATCTAGGGACTCCAAACCTCGGGAAAGTAACTTCTTTAAGCATTTTAATAGAAGTGTTATGATCAGCACTACTAGTTGGAATAGCTTCTACCCACTTAGTAACGTAATCAACAGCAACTAAAATATGAGTATACCCATTGGATTTAGGAAAAGGTCCCATATAATCAAAACCCCAAACATCAAATGGTTCAATAACAAGTGAATAATTCATAGGCATTTCCTGACGTCTACCAACATTACCTATTCTTGGACATTCATCACAAGAAAGGACAAACTTACGTGCATCCTTGAAAAGAGTGGGCAAATAAAAACCAGATTGTAATACCTTGTGTGCAGTTCGGTCTCCCGCATGGTGTCCTCCATATGCCTCGGAGTGACACTTACGTAGGATTTGTTCCTGCTCATGCTCAGGTACACAACGTCTAATAACACCATCTACTCCTTCTTTATATATATGTGGGTCATCCCAAAAGTAATGTCTTAAATCAAAGAAGAAATTTTTCTTTTGTTGATATGTAAAGCTAGGTGGTATGTATTTAGCAACAATGTAATTAGCATAGTATGCATACCAAGGAGTACTACGAGAAGCTTTTATCACAGCTAATTGTTCATCAGGAAAATCATCATTAATAGGAAGTGGGCCATCAAGGACATTTTCCATTCTAGACAAATTATCAGCCACAGGATTCTCAGCTCCCTTTCTATCAATAATATGCAAGTCAAATTCTTGTAGCAGAAGAACCCATCTAATAATTCTAGGTTTAGCATCTTTCTTTTCCATAAGGTATTTAATAGCAGCATGATCAGTGTGAATAGTAACTTTGGAATCAACAATATAAGATCTAAATTTATCACATGCAAACACAACTGCTAAAAATTCTTTCTCAGTAGTAGCATAATTTGTTTGAGCACTGTCTATAGTTTTACTAGCATAATGGATAACATTTAATTTCTTATCAACTCTTTGTCCTAGAATAGCACCAACAGCATAATCACTAGCATCACACATAATTTCAAAGGGTAGGTTCCAATCAGGTGGTTGAACAATAGGTGCAGAAATTAAGGCTTCCTTAAGTACTTCAAAGGCTTCGACGCAATCATCATCAAAAATGAATGGAACATCTTTTTGCGAGAGATTAGTAAGAGGCCTAGAAATTTTAGAGAAGTCTTTTATAAACCTTCTATAGAAACCAGCATGACCAAGGAAACTTCTTATACCTTTGATATCTTTAGGACATGGCATTTTCTCAATAGCATCAATTTAGCTTTATCAACTTCAATACCTCTTTCAGAAATTTTATGCCCAAGGACTATACCTTCATTCACCATAAAGTGGCACTTCTCCCTATTCAAGACAAGATTAGTTTCTTCACATCTCTGCAAAACTCGATCAAGGTTGCTCAAGCAATCATCAAAAGAAGTTCCGTAAACGGAGAAATCATCCATGAAGACCTCAACAATCTTTTCACAAAAGTCAGAGAATATAGCAGTCATACATCTTTGAAAGGTAGCAGGTGCATTACATAAACCAAAATGCATACGATGATAAGCATAAGTTCCAAAAGGACAAGTAAAGGTGGTTTTCTCTTGATCTGCAGGTGACACAGGATTTGAGAGAAACCAGAATAACCATCTAGGAAACAAAAGTGTGTATGCTTAGATAACATTTCTAACATTTGATCAATAAAAGGCAAGGGGTAATGATCTTTCCTAGTAGCTTTATTTAATTTCCTGAAATTGATTACCATCCTATTACCAGTTACAATTCTTTGTGGGATAATTTCATTTTTATCATTAGGAACAACGGTAATACCTCCTTTCTTAGGAACACAATGAATAGGACTTACCCATCTACTATCAGCTATGGAATAAATTATATCTGCTTCCAGAAGATTTAATATCTCAGTTCTTACCACATCCTTCATTCTAGGATTCAGCCTTCTTTGATGATCAACAACGGGTTTAGCATCTGGCTCCATATGAATTTTATGCTGACATAAAGTGGGACTAATGCCCTTAAGATCATCGAGAGTATATCCAATAGCAGCATGGTGCTTCTTCAGAGTTTTAAGTAATCTCTTTTCTTCATGCTCTGAAAGGTTAGCACTAATAATAACAGGATATATCTTCTTTTCATCAAGATAAGCATATTTAAGAGTATCAGGTAATTGCTTTAATTCAAACATAGGATCGCCCTTGGGTGGAGGTGGATCTCCCAAGGTTTTAACAGGCAAATTATGTTTAAGGATAGGTGCTTGTTTAAAGAACAGCTCATCTATTTCATTTCTTTCATTCATATTCATATCATTCTCATGGTCTAACAAATATTGTTCTAAAGGATCAGTAGGAGGCACAACAATAGAAGCAAGACCAATAATTTCATCTTTACTAGGTAATTCTTTATCATGAGGTTGTCTACGAAACTTAGAGAAATTAAACTCATGAGACATCTCACCAAAATTAACACTGACAATTTCTTTAGTGCAATCAATCTTAGCATTAACAGTGTTCAAGAAGGGTCTACCAAATATAATGGGACAAAAATCATCTTGTGGTGATCCAAGAACAAGAAAATCAGTAGGATATTTGATCTTACCACACAAGACTTCAACATCTCTAACAATCCCAAGTGATGAAATAGTATCTCTATTTGCAAGCTTAATAGTAACATCAATATCTTGAATCTCAACAGGTGCAATATCATTCATAACTTCCTGGTAGAGAGTAAACGAAATAGCACTCACACTAGCACCAATATCACATAAACCATGATAGCAATGATCTCCGATTTTAACAGAAATAATAGGCATGCCAATTACAGGTTTGCTTTTATCTTTAGTGTCTAGCTTAGCAATTCTAGTTGCTTCATCACAGAAATATATGACATGTCCATCAATATTATCAACCAAAAGATCTTTAACCATTGCAACACTAGGTTCAACTTTAATTTGTTCAGACGGTCAAGGTGCTCTAATATTACTCTTATTAACCACAGTTGAAGCTTTAGCATGTTCCTTAATCCTAACAGGGAAAGGAGGTTTCTCAATATAAACAGTAGGCACAACTGGATCAACATGGTAAATAATTGTTTCTTCTTTAACACTAACAGGTTCTTCATTCAATTCAATAGGTGGATGATATTTAAACCATTTATCCTTAGGGAGATCAACATGAGCAGCAAAAGATTCACAAAAGGTAGCTACTATCTTAGAGTCAAGGCCATATTTAGTACTAAACTTACGAAAAGCATCAGTTTCCATAAAAGATTTAACACAATCAAACTCAAGATTTATACCTGACTCATTACCATTACCGATTTCCCAATCTTCAGAGTTACGTTTAATTTTTTCTAGAAGATCCCATCTGGATTCAATAGTTCTCTTCATAAAGGAACCAGTAAAAGAAGTATCGAGCATGGATCGATCATTATGAGAAAGCCGAGCATAAAAGTTTTGAAGAATTATTTCTCTTGAGAGCTCATGATTGGGGCATGTGTGCATCATATACTTAAGCCTCCCCCAAGCTTTAGTGATACTTTCTCCTTCACGAGGCCAAAACTTATATATATAATTCTGATCACGATGAACCAAATGCATAGGATAAAATTTCTGGTGGAATTCCAGCTTCAACTGGTTCCAGTCCCATGTTTCAGTATCATCACTTAGCCTATACCATGTCAATGCCTTTCCCTCCAAAGATAAAGGGAATATTTCTTCTTAACTCCATCTCCGAATAAACCTGCAAGCTTAAACAATCCACAAATTTCATCCACATAGATCAAGTGCATATCGGGATGTACCGTTCCATCTCCTGCATAAGGATTAGCTAGCAGTTTCTCTACCATACCCGAAGGAATGTCATAATAAATATTTTCAGTAGGTTCAATAGGTTGAGGAGCAACTCTTACTGCTTCTGGTTGAGGTGAAGATGCCCCGAACAAGCCCCTCAAAGGATTACTTTCTATAGTGACAAGTGACAATAAATTTCAGCACGTAATATAAATGTGTCCTTACCAAATTCCACTCACCAAAGGCGCTTCACTCCCCGGCAACGGCGCCAAAAAAGTATTGATGACCCACAAGTATAGGGGATCAATCGTAGTCCTTTCGATAAGTAAGAGTGTCAAACCCAACGAGGAGCAAAAGGAAATGACAAGCGGTTTTCAGCTAGGTATTCTCTGCAAGTACTGAAAGCAGCGGTAACAGATAGTTTTGATAGCAAGATAATTCGTAACAAGTAACAAGTAGTAACAGAAACAAAAGTGCAGCAAGGTGGCCCAATCCTTTTTGTAGCAAAGGACAAGCCGGAACGAACTCGTATAATAAGCAAATCGTTCTCGAGGACACATGGGAATTTCATCTAGTCACTTTCATCATGTTTGTTTGATTCGCGTTCGCTACTTTGATAAATTGATATGTGGGTGGACCGGTGCTTGGGTGTTGTTCTTACTTGAACAAGCCTCCCACTTATGATTACCCCCTCTCGCAAGCATCCGCAACTAAAAAGGAAGAATTAAGATAACTCTAACCATAGCATTAAACATATGGATCCAAATCAGCCCCTTACGGAATAGCGCATAAACTAGGGTTTAAGCTTCTGTCACTCTAGCAACCTATCATCTAATTACTACTCCACAATGCCTTCCCTTAGGCCCAAAGATGGTGAAGTGTCATGTAGTCGACATTCACACGACACCACTAAAGGAAGCACAACATACATAGCATCAAAATATCGAACGAATACCAAATTCACATGATTACTTATGACAAGACTTCCCCCATGTCCTCAAGAACAAAAGTAACTACTCACAAATCATATTCATGTTCAAGATCAGAGGGGTATTGAATAGCATTAAGGATCTGAACATATAATCTTCCACCAAATAAACCAACTAGCATCAACTACAAGATGTAATCAACACTACTAGCAACCCACAGGTACCAATCTAAGGTTTTGAGACAAATATTGAATACAAGATATGAACTAGGGTTTGAGATGAGATGGTGCTGGTGAAGATGTTGATGAAGATTGGTCTTCCCAGGATGAGAGGATTGTTGGTGATGTCGATGGCTTCGATTTCCCCCTCCCGGAGGGAAGTATCCCCGACGGAATCGCTCCGCCGGAGAGCAAAAGTGCTCCTGCCCAGGTTCCGCCTCATGACGGTGGCGCTTCGTCCCGAAAGCCCTCTCTTGATTTTTTTTCTAGGGCAAATGGCTTCATATAGTGGAAGGAGGGGGCCAGACGCTAGCCAGGGGCCCCACAAGGCAACAGGGCGCGCCCAGGGGGGCCGCGCCCTGTTGCCTTGTGGGCAACTGGTGGGTCCCCTCTGGTATTTCTTTTCTCCCGTATTTTTTATATATTCAATAAAAAATCTTCGTGAAGTTTCATGTCAATTGGAGCTCTGTAGAATAGGTATCTCTGATGTGGCTATTTCAGGTCCAGAATTCCAGCTGCCGGCATTCTCCCTCTTCATGTAAATCTTGCAAAATAAGAGAGAAACGGCATAAGAATTGTACCATAAAGTGAAATAATGATTAAAAACATAATAATTATTCATAGGAAATCATGATGCAAATTGGACGTATCAATGTACCCAAAGGCGGGCCTCTTTCACTCGACCACGAAGAACTTTAGTGTTATTTCGACCATCATGTTTTTTCATTCAGGATCTTGGGAAACCAACCCGACAATTGTTGTGTTATTGTCCTCACTAGACACTATGTCCCATATAAACCGTCGGAGTGCACTTTATATCCCCGGTTGTGGTCCTCTTATGGTGGACCGTGAAGAACTTTAGAGATAGTAGCCATATGTACCCAAAGGCGGGCCTCTTGCACTCCACGACGAAGAACTTTAGTGTTATATCGACCATCAAGTTTTTTCATTCGGGATCTTGGAAAACCAACCCTACAATTATTGTGTAATTGTCCTCACTAGACACTATGTACCATATAAACCGTCGGTGTGCACTTTATATCCCCGGTCGTGGTCCTCTTATGGTGGAACGTGAAGAACTTTAGAGATAGTAGCCATATGTACCCAAAGGCGGGCCTCTTGCACTCCACCACGAAGAACTTTAATGATATATCGACCATCAAGTTTTTTCATTCGGGACTTGGGAAACCAACCGTACAATTATAGTGTTATTGTCCTCACTAGACACTGTGTCCCATATAAACCGTCGGTGTGCACTTTATATCATCGGTTGTGGTCCTCTTATGGTGGACCGTGAAGAACTTTAGATATAGTAGCCGTTGCTACTTGTAGTGTGCGTTGGTATTTCCCCGAAGAGGAGAGGATGATTGTAACATCCCAAAAGTTTAACAATATTTTTTTATAAGTAAAAATTGGCCAGAAATAAAATTTTGAATTATATTGGGTGTTTTATTAATTTCAGAGTAATTTCTGTTCTCTGTTTTCCAAAAATTCTTCCCTCCATATAGAAATTTTTGCAAAGTATTATGGCTTTGGTAGATCTCTTAAATCATTTCTGTTATATTATAATAACAGTGCGAATTATTTTCATAATAAAATTTTGGCCAAGATAATCATTTTTAATAGTATTTTCAATACTTGAATTGCTTCTATTGCACTACAACTATTTTAAATAATTCTTTTAAAATTCCACAAAAATTGTGAGGAGTCATGAGATGCCTATAGATCACTTTTATGCAAAAACCCAACTTGGTCTTTTGAAAATTTTGAGCAAAACATCCTCCTTTCATTTCTGGTCCAGATTCAGCTTTGAACTACAACCTCAATTTTTCTTGCTCCAAAAATTCCGAAATTATTCCACCTTATAGTCCTTCCAACCAAACCCTTAAGTCCAGGAGCTCACCCCCAATCTCGTCATTTTAGTTCACCAAATTATTCCCTGCAGTTTATGTCCAGAACTGAATTCTGGTAAAACTTGCACTATCATGTCTTTCTGTTTGCCAAACCAACCCCACCATCAGCTCTATCATCTAAAGAGGCACCATCCTGCCAAGTATCATTTCCAACAAAGTTCCCTAGCTAGCTCTATCATTTTGTCAAACAGATTGTGTGCATGGCAGAAACTTTGCATCTATCTAACTTGCATTGCATACTAGCTCCTCTGGCCAAACCAACATGTCTAGTAGCTCACACACACCTTAGTCAATGACTCTATTAAGACTCACTTGCATTCGGTCGAACACCCAGCGTGCACGTTCAGAGCATGAGCAGAGTGCTCGTTGTGAAGTCTATGGTATCGATCTGCTGCTGCTCCTCTGCTGCTGCCCTTGCTCGTCTTGGTCTTCCCTTAGACCACCTGATCACCCCTGAGCCTCGCCGACATCTCTCATTGGCCTCTAGCGCCGACCATCACCGTCCAGAGTTGCCGCCACCGTCGTCCACACGGGCACGACACCGCCGCTGCACCTGGACCTATCCGACGCCGCCAGCTCGTCCCCAGCCTTAACCACCACCTACGCGAGCTCATCCATTGCACCGGCCTCCCCACCGACCTCGGTCACCACCCGCAACCACCTCTTTGGCATAGTAATGGAGACTGCCGCCATGGTTATCCACTGGAACCTGCGAACCGCCTCGCCCACGCTATAAAATCCCTCCCCGAGCTCTCTCTCGTCATCGGCATCTCCCCTCACTCATCTAGAAGCTCCCCAGTGCATCCAATCGACCGCAGATGGCCTTCTTCCCCGCCTCCGATACCCACGGCCGCCGCCGTTTCCTCGATAAACTCCATGGCTTCAGAGCTCCTACTCCTTTGATTTCTTCACCAGTGACTTCCACATGGACCCGTGGATCCATCCCGCGCTCCAATTCCACCGGAGGAACTCCGTGGGCAAAAGCCCCAACTTGGCCGACGCCGCCGTCCGCTGCGGAGCTCACCACCGACGACTCGATGGTCTCCGGTGGTCGAGACGCAGCTCTCTAGACTCGCCTCGATGAGGGGAGCATGCGCATGAGCTCGACACCTCGAGTGGCGCCGCCGTTCGCTGGCGAGAGCCACCGGAGCCGCGCCACCGTTCGGGCAGGAGAGAGAGAACGCGGGCGACCCGGGTCAAACCTGACCCGTGGGCCAGGTGGGGCCCACTGTCAGCGACTCCCGGGTCACGCCACGCTGTCGTAAGTGGAGACGGGCTCACCAAAGCCGTCTTCGCGCAGGGAAGACGTATTCCCTTGATTACAGCTTCGATGTCGCAGCTCTTCCGCGTAGCCGAGCGGCTGGGCCGGGGCCAGTGCCAACAGGAAGCTAAACAGCGCTCAGGGCGCAGCTCTGCTCCTTTATTTTTCTTTTCCAGCATATTTCAAATAATTCTACAGAATTCATTTCTAAGCCAAATTGGATGATTCAAGTTTCTACATACTCATTAAATCATGCTCTATTAATATAGCTAGGGTGAACTTTTTTTTAAGCTTTGTCTCTGTTGGATTTATATATTAAATAAGTCCAATTCCTTATTTCTTTCATGGTTAGAAACTCTCCAGGAAATTCATATGAACTCCAAATGAGTTGATTCTTTTTCTGTAATTCACCATTTTTCATCTAGTTTATTTTAGAATTTATTCCAAAATTTTCCAAACAACTTTTTCACACTGTTTTAGCTCTATGTGGTAATTTCAATATTTTTGAAAATAGGAAATGGAGGGAAGATCAAATTTTCAAAGTTTTGGAGTGCACCCAACACTTCCGCATGCTCAAGGCAAGCATTATTGAACTTGGGATATGGTGATTGCATTTGCATTGCATGGTTGCATCGGTTTGGAGTGCACCATATATGTGTAGTATATCACAAGTGCATGCATGCATAGTCATATCATTGTTGCTCTTGCTTGCATTTCACTCAAGCATCTGACCACCATGGATAAGAATTGTGAGCAACCAGGAGTATATCTCTTGCCTGAGACGTGCTGGTGAGCACGGTATCGTTTTGACACGACGGTGTCACTGCGGCATGTGAGGCATGCCAGTTAATAATAACAACACTTCCTGAGTCAACCTAGATCGAGTCTTGTTCCGTCACACCTAGCTAAATACCGTGCTGCCACGGGTCTGTCCGCGAGGGAAGTACGGTTTAGTAAGTTGCTAACCCCTGTCCGTGTACACACCACATATATAGAGGGCCATGATGAGGGTTTCCACGGCCATGGACTAATGCCCGTCATCAGGTCAGGGGGCATGGGTGTATCCGGCTGGGCCGAGAGGGGGGCACCCCTTGTAATCCGCGCATATGAATAGTGATCCCATGCTATTCGAGATTGTAGTCTCCCCGACTTAGAGTTTTTCTTGAACGATGCTTTGGGTGATTCCTGGCATCCGGAAAGTTAATCTGGTGTGTGCTGGTCAGGTGTGTTTTCAACTCAAAGACCGTAATGGGAATTAGTCAGCGTCATGGTGCTGGCTAAAGAAATCTCATACACGTGGGTAAAGAGTACACCCTTTGCAGAGTCATAACTATTCGAATAGTCGTGTCCACGGTCAAGGACGTTAGCAGGGAAGGGTCAAGTGTCGGTCCCGGTGTCGGTCTTCGGAGGAAATAATTAATTTGAGCATGAATTATTTTGCAGGGTAATCATTGTCACCCTAATGCCATCATGCATAATTTTTGTTATCATAGATGCTATTGTTATAAGTATTATTATTACTATGCATATTATTGTGGACTAACCCGTTTCTCTTATTTTATTTCCTGAGTGTCTCAGGGGCTGGCTGGACTACCCCGGACACTCGGTTTTATTTTTCTTTTCAAGACCTCTCGTGGCGTCGCTTGAGTTCTCGGGCGGTCCTGTCTCACCCGATTCTCTTTTAGACACCCGTTTGGCATTTCTTTTCAAGACCTCTCGTGGCGTCGCTTGAGTTCTCGGGCGGTCCTGTCTCGCCCGATTCTCTTTTAGACACCCGTTTGGCATTTCTTTTCAAGACCTCTCGTGGCGTCGCTTGAGTTCTCGGGCGGTCCTGTCTCGCCCGATTCTCTTTTAGACACCCGTTTGGCATTTCTTTTCAAGACTACTCGAGGCGTCGCTTTTAGACACCCGTTTGGCATTTCTTTTGGATTCTCGGGCGGTCCTGTCTCGCCCGATTCTCCACTTTTATAATTTCTTTTGGATTCTCGGGCGGTCCTGTCTCGCCCGATTCTCCATTAACTTTCTTTGTTTGTCACTAACATTTCATATTTATTCTTCAGCACCGTATTAATATTCATCATGCTATGCTTTAATTTCGTTCAGCATATGCATATAATTTAACCCATCTTGATCATATGCATTCGGTATATCTTTTGTTCATTATGTTTGCGAGTACATTCAAACGTACTCACAGGCTTGTCCCTGGCTATTTAATTGGCCAGGTCAGGAGTTCAACGGGGAGTACCACAACGACGTCCATGTGGAGCCTAGGATAGCAGCCACGCGGGATAGGAATTATCCAGGTCAGCCATTCCTGTGGGAATGGAGCCCCATCGGCGTTGGAGAACCACGAGTCGCTTCCGTCATCCTCACTAGAAATCATTGTTGTATCATTAGACCTTTATGGTCTTGTATCCAATTCTTGTAAATGCTTGGTAATCTGTAACAAGGACATGTCCACCAGTAACAGTAATCCTGGGCTGGTGACGACATGAGGGGTTAATTTCTGGGATATCATGTCCCGGAAACCCGGCCACGACAACCTTGGTATCAGAGCCAGGCTGACCACTGGCTAATCCTATCTTAGCCTGGTCATTATCCTTAGGTTTCCACACCGTCCAAATCTTTTCCTGTCCGTAGCCAAATCCACCTCATCCGATAGCCTGCACAGTGGCCAGCCGACATCTTTGGACAGTCAATGCCCAACCTATCAGCCGGTCCATAGGCCGTGCGCCTGTGGCCGACACCTGAGTTGCCTTGTCCACAAGCGTGCGATGGAAGGCTCGGCTAGCCTATAAAGGAAGCCTTGCCTCAACTCAGCACAGCACAGCCTTGATTCTCACTTTAATCCAAATCACCAAGATGCCTCGTTCCCTCATCCACCATGACACCACTCTGCCGGAGCTTGATGGCTTCGTCCGCATACTCTCTAACGTCACCCGACGTGCCCTTGATTTGGAAGAATCACCACGATATGTTGTGTACCAAGCAAGGGATCGCAATGGCCTCACCCAGTTTTGGGCCACAGTATCTATTAATGGAAGGGCTTTGGCACAAGAACACTCTTACCAATTCACGGCAAGAGTAATGGCTAGTGAATATCAAGCCATCCAGTATGCAGCTAGAGAAGATGTTGCCCAACTTCGCCACCAAGATTCAAGAACTCACAATCGCTCATTTTTCTACTATCCATCATGATCCAGCTACGATAGAGGGATGCATATTGCCAACTCCGAGCACGAGCAAAACCATGCCCTGGAAAACTTGGTGCATTTTGTGGCCGCACAAGAGTCACTGCACACCCAAGTTGCCAGGGAACTCTCCAGTACGAGGAGAGCCATTGCTCAACACCCACTAGTAAGGGGGAGTGCAGAACCATCAGTTATTCTGTCAGCAGTCCCGGGAAGTAATTCAAGAGTTACAGGGGACAACCAGCGGAATGGCACGTCCCTCTTTTCTGGCTACTCTCGTCGAGTGTTTGAAGAGCACACAACCAGGATCATAGACTGAACGTCTCATCCAGAACCACACCAACGTCGCCGCCGCTCGAGCTTAGTTTCCATCTTAGCCAACTCAAATGTGGAAGCCCAAGAAGGGAACCACTCTTCCTCAGGTCCTAGGCCGTCCAGCAATCATGTGGATTAGTCCCATGGAATGTTGTTGCATAGTATAGTTGCATGTCCTGTACTAGTAGCATTGGGTGGAGCGCTGCTTATATATACGTGAGGTGTAGCATACACCGTTTTTGCAACCGTGTGGTTTTGATAGTGTAGGTATATGTATCTCCGGACTACGCATAACCACCTTAACAAATCTCGAGGACGAGATTTTCTTAAGGGGGTAGAATTTGTAACACCCCAAAAGTTTAACCATATTTTTTTATAAGTAAAAATTGGCTAGAAATAAAATTTTGAATTATATTGGGTGTTTTATTAATTTTGAATTACTGTTGGGCAATTGATAGAAAAGCAAATAATTATGACGGATTCATGGCAATGATCATGTATATAGGCATCACATCCGAGACAAGTAGACCGACTCCTGCCTGCATCTACTACTATTACTCCACCCATCGACCGCTATCCAGCATGCATCTAGGGTATTAAGTATGAAACAGAGTAACGCCTTAAGCAAGATGACAGGATGTAGAGAAGCAAATTCAAGCAATATGAATAAACCCCATCTTTTTATCCTTAATGGCAACAATACAAATACGTGTCATGTCCCTATCTGTCACTGGGATTGAGCACCGCAAGATTGAACCCATCACAAAGCACCTCTCCCATTGCAAGATAAATCAATCTAGTAGGCCAAACTAAACCAATAGATCGGAGAGAAATACAAAGCTATAACAATCATGCGTAAAAGAGTTCAGAGAAGACTCAAATATTTCTCATGAATAATCTGATCATAAACTCACAATTCATCAGATCCCAACAAACACACCGCAAAAGAAGATTACATCGGATAGAACTCCAAGAACATCGAGGAGAACATTGTATTGAAGATCAAATAGATAGAAGAAGCCATCTAGCTACTAGCTATGGACCCATAGCTGTGGTAAACTACTCACATATCATCAGAAGGCCAGCAAGGTTGATGTAGAAGCCCTCCGTGATCGATTCCCCCTCTGGCAGGGTACCGGAAAAGGCCTCCAGATGGGATCGCAGAAGAACAGAGGCTTGCGGCGGTGGAAAGGTTTTCTCTTCTGGCTCTCTGGGGGTTTCCCAATATTTGTGAATTTATAGAAGTGGAATTAGGTCAAACGGAGTCGTGAGGGCCCCACAAGGTAGCACGGCGCCCCCCCCCACCCCTGGGCGCAC
The DNA here is from genome assembly GCA_039707655.1 of Elymus sibiricus. NCBI lineage: Eukaryota > Viridiplantae > Streptophyta > Magnoliopsida > Poales > Poaceae > Elymus > Elymus sibiricus. The sequence goes on from CM077664.1 coordinate 314,924,123, forward strand.
CCTAGTGCCTTGTGAAGCCTCCGTGAGGCTTCTGGCCTCCTCCCGAAGCTTCCCAGGTTTCTTTTGTCTAGAAAAAAATCCCAAAAAGTTTCGTGGCATTTGGACTTCATTTGGTACTGTTTCTCTGAAAAGCCAAAAACAAGCAAAAAACTACAACTGGCACTAGGCACTGGGTTAATAGGTTAGTCCCAAAAAATGATATATAATTGTATATAATTGCATATAAAAACATCCAAGATTGATACTATAGTAGCATGGAACAATCAAAAATTATAGATACGTTGGAGACGTATCAAGCACCCCCAAGCTTAATTCCTTCTCGTCCTCGAGTAGGTAAAGTATAAAAACAAAAATTTTGATGTGGAATGCTACCTATCATGTTTCATCATGTAATCTCTCTCTTACGGTATGAATAATAAGATCCAAAGGATTCAAAGCAATAGTCTATAATTTGATATAAAGACATCAATACTCAGGCATACTAGCAAACAATCATGTCTTTCAAAATAAAAATGCTAAAGAACGTTATCCCTACACAATCATATAATCCTGTCATGCTCCATCTTCTTAATAGAAAGTATTTATCACGAACAACCCCGGTTTTAGCCAAGCAATTGGTTCATACTTTTTAAAGCGCTTCAGCTTTTTCAACTCCCACTCAATACATGCGCGCAAGCCATGGATATAGCACTATGGGTGGAATATAGTATGGTGATAGAGATAAATAGGAGAAGTCAAAAATGAAGAAAGTCTCACATCAACGAGGCTAATCAACGGGCTATGGAGATGCCCATCAATTGATGTCAATGCGAGGAGTAGGGATTGCCATGCAACGGATGCACTAAGAGCTATAAGTGTATGAAAGCTCAACATGAAAACTAAGTGGGTGTGCATCCAACTTGCTTGCTCATGAAGACATCGGGCATTTGAGGAAGCCCGTCATCGGAATATACAAGCCAAGTTCTATAATGAAAAATTCCCACTCGTATATGAAAGTGACAAAATAGGAGACTCTCTATATGAAAAACATGGTGCTACTCTGAAGCACAAGTGTGGAAAAAGATAGTAACATTGCCCCTTCTCTCTTTTTCTCTCATTTATTTTTTTTCTTCTTTTTTTTCCTTGTATATTTTTTTTCTTTTTTTTTCATGGCTCTTTTTTGCCTCTTTTTTTCTATATATTTTTTTCCTTTTTTTTCGTCCGAAGTCTCATCCCGACTTGTGGGGGAATCATAGCCACCATCATCCTTTCCTCACTGGGACAATGCTCTAATAATGATGATCATCACACCTCTATTTACTTACAACTCAAAATTACAACTCGATATTAGAACAAAAATATGACTCTATATGAATGCCTCTGGCAGTGTACCAGGATGTGCAATGATGCTAGCGTAACATGTATAACAATGAGAAATGGTGGCTGAGCCACAAATACTATGTCAGCTATATGATCATGCAAAGCAATATGACAATGACGATGTATGTCATAAAAACGGAACGGTGGAAGTTGCATGGCAATATATCTCAGAATGGCTATGGAAATGCCATGATAGGTAGGTATGGTGGCTGCTTTGAGGAAGATATAAAGAGGCTTATGTGTGATAGAGCGTATCATATCACGGGGTTTGGATGCACCGGCGAAGTTTGCACCAACTCTCGATGTGAGAAAGGGCAATGCACGGTACCGAAGAGGCTAGCAAATTGCGGAAGGGTGAGAGTGCGTATAATCCATGGACTCACATTAGTCATAAAGAGCTCACATACTTATTGCGAAAGTTTATTAGCCCTCGAAGCAAAGTACAACTACGCATGCCCCTAGGGGGGAGGTTGGTAGGAGTTAACCATCGCGCGCCCCCGACCGCCACACAAAGGAAGACAATGAAGAATAAATCATTCTCCAACTTCTTAGCATAACGACAGATCATACGTGCATGCTTCGGGAATCACAAACCTTAACACAATTATTCTTACTAAACCACAATTATCTACTAATACCTCCTATCGAAGACTAGACTACAGAAATGCCAGAATAGAGAGGAAGGCCTAGCCTATCGAAGACTAGCATCTTCAGCGTGTTGCAGCATTAGAAGAGTGCAGATTAGTATCACATAATAAAGCAATAAGAATGTAGTAGCAAAGCCCAGAGATCCTTCCTCGACTCCCTGCGAGAAAGCAATCCTCGAGCTAACATATTTAATTAAGTTCACAAATATCCATTTCTAGTTGTAGTAGATCGGGATACTTTCCGAGCGTCCTGTTACCGTGGACACGGCTATTCGAATAGATATACTTCCCTGCAAGGGTGCATTGATACGTTTCCAACGTATCTATAATTTATGAAGTATTCATGCCATATTTATAACAATTCTATATGGTTTTGGTATGATTTGATTAGAACTAACCCGGACTGACGCTGTTTCCAGCAGAACTACCGTGGTGTTGTTTTTTGTGCAGAAATGAAAGTTTTCCAAATGAGCTGAAACTTTTTGGAGATTTTTTATTGGACAAATAAAAAATATTGGCACCAAGAGCCACTGGAGGGGGGCCACCCAGTGCCCACGAGGCACCAGGGCGTGCCACCCCCCCCCCCCAGGCGCGCCCTGGTACCTCGTGGAGCCCACGTGGCTCCGTTTCGCGTGATTCCAACGCTGAAAAATCATATATATTCAGAAACCCCCGAAAGTTAACCTAGATGAGTTTTTAGGCCGTCGCAAGCCTCTGTACCTCCATGATCTCATCTACAGTCCTTTTCTGGCACCCTGCCGGAGGGGGGGAAGGCATCACCGGAGGCCATCTTCATCATCCCGGCGGTCTCCATGACGAGGAGGGAGTAGTTCACCCTCGGGGCTGAGGGTTTGTACCAATAGCTATGTGTATGATCTCTCTCTCTCTCTCTCTCTCTCTCGTGTTCTTGAGATGGCACGATCTTGATGTATCGCGAGCTTTGTTGATATAGATGAATCATATGGAGTTTTCCCCTCTCTATCTTCTTGTGATGAATTGAGTTTCCCCTTTGAAGTTTTCTTATCGGATTGAGTCTTTAAGGATTTGAGAACACTTGATGTATGTCTTGCATATGGATATCTGTGGTGACAATGGGATATTCACTTGAGTCACTTGATGTATGTTTTGGTGATCAACTTGCGGGTTTCGTGACCTTGGGGATTTATGCATAAGGGTTGGCACACGTTTTCGTCTTGACTTTCCGGTAGAAACTTTGGGGCACTCTTTGAAGTTCTTTGTGTTGGTTTGAATAAATGAATCTGAGATTGTGTGATGCATATCGTATAATCAAACCCGCGGGTACTCGTGGTGACATTGGAGTGCCTAGGTGACATTAGGGTTTTGGTTGATGTGTATCTTAAGGTGTTATTCTAGTACGAACTCTAGGGCTGTTCGTGACAATTAATGGGGATGGCTCATAAGATTGATCGGGAAGGATAACTTTGAGGTGGTTTCGTACCCTACAACAATTTCTTCGTTTGTTCTCCGCTATTTGTGATTTTGGAGTGAACTCTTTGTCGCACGTGAGGGATTTACATACGATTGAACTATGTCAACATTGTTGAGAGATTGCACTAGCGAAAGTATGAACCCTAGGCCTTGTTTTTAAGCATTGCAATACCGTTTGTGCTCGCTTTTATCGTTTGCTACCTTGCTGTTTTTATTTATTCAGATTATAAAAATATATTTCTACTATCCATACTACACTTTTATCACCATCTCTTCGCCGAACTAGTGCACCTATACAATTTACCATTGTATTGGGTGTGTTGGGGACACAAGAGATTTCTGGTATTTGGTTGCAGGGTTGTTTGAGAGATACCATATTCAACCTACGCCTCCCATGGATTGATAAACCTTAGGTCATCCACTTGAGGGAAAATTGCTACTGTCCTACAAAACTCTGCGCTTGGAGGCCCAACACGAGTCTACAAGAATAAGTTGTGTAGTAGACATCAAGATCTTTTCTGGCACCGTTGCCGGGACCAGACCTAACCCCTGTATACACACGCAGACTTTCGCGGTCCACCCGGGCGCGCGCCACTCAATCGCTGACGTCTAAAGAACTTCAGATGAAACATACGACGTTGAGTGCCCATACTATTCCCGCGTGGTGGTTAGTGCGAAAAGGCCAGAGGCCTACTCAGATCACATATCCTAACCCATTAGTGTGTTGGGAGCTTGCGGTGACAATCAGTGATCCACGATCTATGGTCCCGTCGCCCCGTCTCGTGGACTTACGGCAAGGGCCAGGAATGCCCGGCCGTGCCACATGATTATCTCGCGGGTACCCTCACGGTCAACCCGACTTCACATCTCTCGCGGGTACCCCTCAGGGTCGACCCGGCTTCAACAAGGGACTTAGGTAAAATCACAGTATCCGTGTGTCTGAAACATCAAGGGGGAAATCCAAGGAATCACCCTCGATGGATTCCCACTCGATGTATCCGTCAAGGTGAACTCGGAGGAGTCACCCTCGATGAGTTCACACTTGAGGGGTTGCACGACAGAGGCTTCATCGGAGGTGGTGAAAGAGGAATCACCCTCGATAATCCACAACCGACTAGCTATGCTACAGAGATATCATCAGGAGTGAGGTAGGAGGTATCACCCTCGGCACTCAATAGTAGCTCTGCAGAGTCGTACAACTAAGGGGGTGTGCGGTGCTATGTCGGTCTCTATACATCGATCACATTGATCGGGGCACCGGTAACAAAGCGGGGGAACAAGGACAAGGGTAAGGGGTCACTGATGGATCACTAACCATTCTATGCTAAGCATTTAGGACAACAGATAAAGTATCAACAGCAGGTTCCAAAATCAGACTATGCATCAGAATAGGAGCAATCAAATACAGTAGCAAAATCTAATGCAAGCATGGGAGAGAAAGAATGGGCGATATAGGAATGATCAAGGGGGTTTTGCTTGCCTGGAAGCTCTGCGGTAAAAGAGGGGTCGTCGATGGTGTAACAGTCCTCAGGGGTCACGTCAGTGCCGGGGTCTACCGGAGAGAAGAGGGGGAGGAAACATATAAATACACAGCAAACAAATGCAATCACAAAGCATGACATGGCAATATGCAATGCAGGGGTGACCTAATGCATCTCTAAATCATTTTAGGAATTTTAGGATTTAAGTTGGAATTATTAACCGGTAGTTATGCACTATTTACCTGCCAGGAACAGTCAAAAAGTTATAGGTCCTCCTACTTACACGGTCCTAACATGATTGCAGATGACATAAACGGATTAGTTAGATTTTTCTGATCAACTTTCATGTAGAAAACTTTTCCATCCGAGCTACGGATGAATTTCTACGAATTTTCGAAATTTTAAGCAATATTCAGAAAATACTGGATTTATTTTTAATTCGAAAATCCAATTACTTAAATTGCTATGGGTACCCCGAGGGTGTACCCAGAGTTGTGCTCGTGTGGCTGACCAGTGGGTCCAGCTGCTGAGTCAGCAGCTGACTCAGCAGCCTTATCCAAATGAACAGTGCCAGGGGGCCCCACACGTAAGTGTTAGTGGTATTAAACAGGGGGATAACTAGTTAGTTAGTTAGTCGGGACCCATCCGTCAGTGAGTATTAGCAGTGAGGGTTAGTAATAAATTGTAATTAGGCCCTAATCTAATTACTGACAGCCGGGGCCTAGCTACAGTAGCCGGCCGCCAAGTGCACGGCAGCACGCTCGCTTGGCTCGCCAGAGCACGGCCGCGGCATGGCCAGCGCGCGGGAGGGCTCAGGAGGACGCGCACGGGATGGTGGGGCCACGCGCAGGTGCGACCGTGTCCTGGGGAGCTCACGGGCGAGGCGGACACGTCCAGTTCGAGCTCGGCGAGGTCGTGCTCACGGCTATTGTCGGTACCAAAACTGGCAGATCTCGGGTAGGGGATCTGAACTATGGGTCAAGGAGGCGATGGTAAGAGGGAACGTAGAGATAGCGATTTACCCAGGTTCGGGCCCTCTCGAGGAGGTAATACCCTACGTCCTGCTTGATTGTATTGATGTGATTGTATGAAGGTTACAGAGCTGATCTACCTCGAGATCGACTGGGCTAAACCCTAGGTAATGGATATGATCCTCTACGGACTAGGCCTTCTGGTTTATATAGACACCAGGAGGTCCTAGGGTAACACATGGTCGGTTACCATCAGGGGACAAACATGCCGGTTATGCCAACTGTTACTTGGAGGAGACGCCAAGTCTTCGGAGGTTTCCTTCTGATACACGAGGTCGCCCACAATCCTGCCTTCCTTCGACGAGTAGAGGGCGGCCCACCAGCCCGGCCTATGAGAGATAGGCCGGCAGCTCGAGTACCCCCTAGTCCAGGACACCCTCAGTAGCCCCCGAACTAGTCTTCGAAGCCGAGGTAGACGCCGAACACCATTGGCTTCGTGGACCAGTTCACTTTCCTCCGTGACACCGGTAACAGGCCTGTATTACTCCGAGTTGTATTCTCAAGCATTGTCCGGTCGTATACGCGCCGAGCTGTACCTCGATAACGAAGTATAATAATAACATAACCCCGAAGGCTGGCCGCTTCGGTGTGAGCAGTGTCCTCACTTGACAACTTTTACCGAAGGATCACACCTTGCCACGACTGCGAGTTGGTTTATAAAAAACTCGATTCGCGGTTCGAGGCGGTTTTCATTGGCACGTCCCATCGATATGGAGATCGTGTTCTATTTTCAAGGGATATGATCAATAATCCGTTTCACCTCACGCGCGCACAATGGCACGGTTATACGGGAAAGTGGCGAGGACTGCGGCGCAGTAAAGGGACCGTGGGTTTTTACAGCCCATAAAAGGGGCACATCCTATGTTCCTTTCGCACGCTCTCATTTCCCCCTTTCGCCATTGCCTTCCCCATCTCTTGAGCTCCATCACCCAGATTCACCCTCCCTCTCAAAAACCTTCCCTTCCACCCGCCTAATCTAGCAATGGCGGGTTCCGGGTCCAAGGGCAAGTGGGAGGCCTCTAGCGTTACCAACAGCGCCATTTTGGAGTTGAAGAGCGCGGGCTACCTCCCGGCCGACATCGCCCACCGTGCTCCGGAGGCGGGCCAGGCCATCCCCACGCCGCGGCAGGGCGAGAGAGTGGTATTCGTGCCCCACTTCATCCGGGGCTTGGGTTTCCCCCTTCATCCCTTCGTCAGGGGCCTCATGTTCTTCTACGGGCTCGACTTCCACGACCTCGCGCCGAACTCCTTTCTCCACATCTCGGCTTTTATCATCGTCTGCGAAGCCTTTCTCCGAGTACGGCCACACTTCGGTTTGTGGTTGAAGATCTTCAACGTCAAGCCGAAGATAGTAGATGGCCAGCAGGCGGACTGCGGGGGGGCAATGATCAGCAAGCTGCCGCGAGTGGAGTGTCCGGACGGTACCTTCATCGAGACCGTCAAGATCTGGCAAAAGGAATGGTTCTACATCACAGAGCTGAGGCGCGCAAATTGGGAGGCGATTCCGGCCTTCCGCCCCGGGCCCCCTTCAAGGCTGGTCTCATGGACCAAGAAGGGCCTCGACTGGGGGCCGAATAAGAAGGTGGTACTGCTGCAGAGCCGGATCGCCAAAATGATAGAGAAGGGCATCGCGCTGGTCAACGTGATCCAGATCATGCTCGGCCGCCGAATCCTCCCTTTCTAGGACAGGGCTTCCCCCATGTAGGCCTATAAGCCCGGAGACCCGGCCACCGTGCGCAGCTTCTTCCGCACCTCCCACGCCCAACTGTGGAGGGCGCTATTCAAGCCGCAGAAGGACTGGCCGGCCGAGGAGGAAGACATCGGACTCGATGCCGCAAATCCTCCACGGGAGGTATGAGCGATTTTTTATTTTTTATCCGAACTATTCCCCTTTAACAAGGTACTTAGCTTTGCTACTTTTCATCCGCAGAATTGGCTAAAGAAGGCCCAGCGGATCGACAGTCCGGCGCCGCTGCCAGAGGGACCCAGGACGCCCCTCCTGATGGCCATGCTGGCCGTGGAGCCATACGAGGCGCCGGACAGGAAGGAGAAGAAGAAGGACCAACAGGGGGAGGCCAGAGGGGGCCTCCGCTCCCGAGGACCCCCGGGTGCTAGATCCAGGGACACCAATGCTCCTTCCGCGCAAGAGGAGGAGAAGGAGCAGGGAGAGGACGGGGAGGAATACGATTCCTCCCGAATTGGGAAAAGAGCGGTGTCCGAGGACGCCAAGGTGGAGCCGCCTCAACCGTCCACAAAAAACCGCGCAAGGCCAAGGTGGCCTTGTCTGGTGACAGCTCGGCTTCTGTCGAGGACTCTGAGGCATCCGAAGAGGTTCCTCGGAGGATTCCCAGGGCTAAGCCACAGGCTCAAAGGTACGCGTTCTAGTAACCGCTTGACCATCCTTAGCTGAACTGGGTTCTGGGATTGATCACGTTTCCGTGTGTAATTTTGCAGCCCGTTGCGCGACCTCCCCACCGACCGAGCCTCGGAGGGGGATTCTCCACCAGCGGCGCTAGCGGAGAGCGGGAACGAATCCCGCGCCTCGCCTCCCCCGATCGTCGAGGAGGCCGGGGAGGTCCTATCGAGGAGGACCCCTCCCGCGCCGTACGCGGGGGGAGAGGGCGACACTATCATGGCCGAGGTGAACACCTTGGTCACCGAAGACCAGGAGGGGAGGGCCCCTCTGGTGAACGAAGAGGAGGAGCTCGGGCGACCCGAGCTCTTTCCGAGGACGACTCCGGAGACGTCAAGGTGTCCAAAGTCCGGCACTCCGGACTTCGAAAAGGAAGGAGCCGAAGCGCCGCCGCCACCCCCGCCCGCCCCAGAGCAGGCGTCGACCGGGTGGCCGGACGAGATGGAGGATGCTCTAACCAGCTCCTCCATCGCCGAAGAGCACCGTGCACTTATGGGCACGGTGTTGCAGAGTATTCGGTCCGTGGATAACGGACTGAAAGAGGCCTTCAGTGGCCTTCTTACCAGCTTCAAGGTGAGTGAAGTAATGCTTTTCCCTTAGAAAAAATCATTTGTGGAAATGTATAGTCTCATACACAGTAGCCCCCGAGACACTGACTGGCTTGGACAAAGCCTGTCAGAGGATCGAAAATCAATATCCCGGATACTAACGTGTGTATAATATTGTACAGGCATCATCTTCGGCCGCAGCCGCCAATGCCGAAGAGTTGGCCGAGCTGAATCGGAAGCTGAAGAGCTCCGAAGATGACCTGAGCCTGGTAAACAAAAGGTTCGACGAGGCGCAAGGTAAGTTCGAGCTGTGATATTGAATACAGCCGTTATTTTGTAAGCAGGGTGCGAAGTATCCTAACGAAGATAACCGATTGTACTGCAGCTGCCGCCGCGGAGGTCGAAAGCCTCAAGGCCGCACTGAGGACAGCTCAGTTGGATGCGGCGGCGCAGAAGTCGGCAGCCGAACAGGCGGCGGCCGAGCTGGCGGCGGTGAGAACCGCTAGTGAGAAACACGAGGCCAGGGTGCTGGAAGTGCAGAAAGAGCTCGGGGATGCCGTCACAAGGTGTGAGGCCCTCGAGCAGAAGAATAAGGAGCAAGCCGCCGAATTGACTTCATTGACAACGGTGGCTAAGGAAGCGCGGACAGAAGCGCGCGGCTACCAAGAAGAGCTCCGCCAAGTCAGGCTGATTGCGGACGGTAAGCCGTACTTGCTACAAAGTGTCTTTGGAGGTAACAAGTTCGCATTGCTCACGCGGGTATGGCGTTCCACATGCGCCTTTGCGGACCTCCCGAAGAGTGCGGCTGATGCGGCGAGGTTCCTCGCCGGCCAGGAGGGTGGGGCCGAGCAGAGGCTTTTCTGGGCACAATTTCAAGCGCCCGAACACCCTCCCCTCCTCAACAACCAAATGAAGTAGCTGATGGAGCTGCATCGGATGGCGGAGCCGGCGATGAAGGACCTCTACGTCAAGCTATGGCCGGCGGAGCCGCTGCTGAGCAGCTACTTCGGTCTGGTGCAGAGGCTGTACGACGCCCCTTTTCGGGTCGACGCCTGGAAGTGCTCCGCATGCATCGAGGGGGCTCGGATGGCCTTCGGCAAGACTATGGTACATTGGCCGAAGATAAAGGCAGCCGAAATGGCCACTGGACCTGCACCGCCAGGGAAGGAGCATAGGCGTCCCGAGCAGTACTTTCCCACTGTGATAGACGGTGCTCGGGAAGTAGAGGCCCAGTGTTCAAAAGATGTAATTTATGAGTAGATGTAGGTTCCTTGTAACCAAGGAGTTGAAACTTTTGCTTTATTGTAATGCAAGTGATCGGCTATTGATATAGTGCCTGTTTAATTTTGACTCCTGTGCGGCCGATTTGAAACTAAAAGTTACCAGTCGTCAGCTTTAGCCCCCTGGCAGATACTGCATGGGGTGTTTTCTCGTAATACGTGAACCCTTAGCCGACGTCTCGGTGCACGGGGGCGGTTGTATGTACAGAAAACCAGGCAATCAGACTATGTGGGTTTAGTGCTTTCACTTAGCCAGAGGAGCTTGACTGTGGGGGCCGGTAACGAGCCCCCGGTGTTTGTGATATTCGGACAAGACGCGGTTGATCACATGGTTTCCGTAACAGATAACCCTTCATGTAACATGGACTAACCTCCAACGATTTTAGGTTGACACCAGTCATCGGATCGCCGACCAGTTCTCGCTTATTGGGACAGTCGGTTTTCGGCTTTCTCCACTGAGGTACTTAACCAGGCGAGCTAGAAGTACAATCACAGTGGTTCTCCCTTTACCCATTTAGTCGAATAGTGCGGAACGTAAGAGGGTAATCACAGGAGCCGGGCAACCCAACTATTGACCAAAGACGCAATTCAGAACTGATTCATATAATGCAATATCCGTGACGCCGGGCACATATAATAAAAATAAGTGCCGGGATAAAGTTTAAGGCAAGATCTAGGTTCGAGCCCCCGGTCTATTAGCCGGTTTGAAATGGATGTATCGTAATAGTTTACTTCGGCTAAAAAGGCGGAAAGGAATATGCAACGTGAATGACTACACGAGTATACCATAATAAGGCGGTCTTTATTTCCTTTGAATGTGTGACGTCCAACCGTACAATCCGGATTGCCGAAGTAACTTTAATAGATACTTTTTAAGAAATAAATATATTGAGAGTAAAGGTTTACTCAGGGCCTTCATGAGTGGTTTGACGTCCCTACTATGCCCTGCTGCACGTCTGCGCCTTTGCTCTTCAAGAGGCTTCCGAGGAAGCAAAGTTGTCCACCGTGTATTAAGCGGACGTAGTGATGTTCGACGGACGAACCCTTGAAAAAGGGGTTTTGAGAAGTCGCCGTGGTATATCAGTTTGACGCTGATCGGGCCCTAGATGGTGCCCGTTGTCGATGTTGATTTGAAGACACATGTAAGCCATTGTTCGGTCGAGCCGAGCTCATGGTCTTTGTGTCATGAGTCCCCACAGCTACCCATGGAATTTTGAGCGCGAAATTGTGTACTCGAGGTACGTACTTCGCGACTAGGTGGGGCATGCTGTGGGGCGTGTGCCCCTATTTGGGGTGAGCGTGGGAGTGCTCGGGGACCGAGGCTGCAGCTCGGGAGTGCTTGCGTGCGTTCAATGACTTGACGGTAGACTGGGCTTGCGATGCTACTTCGGCGGCCAGAGCCGCCGTGTGTTCCTCTGATCGGAGCGAGCACTCAGTATTACCGTTGATGGTAATAACGCCCTTTGGTCCGGGCATTTTGAGCTTCAGGTATGCGTAGTGCGGGACGGCGTTAAAGCGGGCGAATGCAGTCCGGCCGAGGAGTGCGTGGTAACCACTTCGGAAAGGGACAATATCGAAGATCAAGTCCTCGCTGCGGAAGTTGTCGGGCGAGCCGAAGACGACCTCCAATGTCACAGATCCCGAGCAGCGTGCCTCGACGCCTGGGATTACACCTTTAAAGGTGGTGTTGCTGGGTTTGATTCTTGACGGGTCAATCCCCATTTTCTTAACGGTGTCTGCGTAAATCAGATTGAGGCTGCTACCTACGTCCATAAGGACTCTAGTGAGGTGAAAGCCGTCCACGATGGGGTCGAGCACCAGAGCCGCCGTTCCTCCATGACGTATACTGGTCGGATGGTCTCGACGGTCGAAAGTGATCGGGCAAGCCGACCAAGGGTTGAATTTCGGGGCTACCGGCTCTAAGGCGTAGACATCCCGAAGCGCGCGTTTCCGCTCCTTCTTTGGTATGTGCGTGACATAGATCATGTTCACGGTTTTGACCTCTGGAGGGAATTGTTTTTGGCCTCCACTGTTCGGCCCGCGAGGTTCGTCATCGTCCTCGCTGCGGGGGCCCTTGCCCTGTTCTTTGGCTGTGGCTTTGCCGGCCTGCTTGATTACCCAACAGTTACGGTTGGTATGGTTAGCTGACTTGTCAGGGGTGCCGTGAATCTGGCAGGGCCTATCCAATATTCTGTCAAGCGCGGACGGGCCGTCGCAATTCCCTTTAGAGGGTTTTTTCCACGGCCCTGATTTCGAGCCGCTGAATCTGGCATTTACCGCTGTCTCATCGGCTTCGCCACCGTTGTTTGAGTGCCGGCACTTATTGTTCCTATTGCGCTGGGGTTTCCCATTTCCGTTTTGGGTCTCTGAAGTGTCGGGGTCTTCGGGGTGGTTGCTTCGACGAGCTAGCCAGCTATCCTCACCCGCGCAAAAGCGGGTCATTAGGGAGGTAAGGGCCGACATTGTTCTCGGTTTATCTTGGCCAAGCTGACGGGCGAGCCACTCGTCCCGAATACTGTGTTTGAATGCCGCAATTGCTTCGGCGTCCGGACAGTCGACGATCTGGTTCTTCTTGGTCAAGAACCGGTTCCAGAATTGCCGGGCTGACTCTCCGGGCTGTTGAATGACATGGCTCAGGTCATCGGCGTCCGGTGGCCGAACATAGGTGCCTTGAAAGTTAGCTCGGAATGCATCTTCGAGCTCTTCCCAGCTCCCAATGGAGTTTCCGGGTAGGCTGTTCAGCCAATGCCTGGCCGGTCCCTTGAGTTTCAGCGGTAAGTACTTGATAGCGTGGAGATCATCTCCTCGAGCCATATGAATGTGGAGAAGAAAATCCTCAATCCACACAGCTGGGTCAATTGTCCCATCATAGGATTCTATATTAACAGGTTTAAACCCCTCGGGGAATTGATATTGCATCACCTCGTCAGTGAAACACATTGGGTGTGCAGCGCCCCTGGCCCGGGCCACATCACGCCGTAGATCAGTTGTCATCTGGGCACGGTGCTGCTCCCAGGCTCTGTCGTTTCTATCGCACCAGGCCTGGTATCCGTCCCGTCCAGCGGGTGCATATCCTGTGGATCCATAGATGGATCTCGACTGAATCGCTCGTGCGTTCAGGTCGTGGCGCAGATCGTATTGGTCATCCAGTTGAACCGGGTCTTTGCCTGCTCGGAGGGAGGGCGCGAGTGGGTATTCGGCTTCCCTGGCCGCCCTATCCCGTCCTCGAGGGGGCACGGGTGGGAGTTCGGCTTCTCCGGCCGCTCTATCCCGTCCTCGAGGGGGCGCGGGTGGGTAGTCGGCTTCTCCGGCCGCTCTATCTCGTCCTCGAGGGGGCGCGGGTGGGAGCTCGGTTTCCACAGCCGGCCAATCTCGTCCTCGAGGGAGGCATGGGCTCGAAGGCCTCATCCCCGAATTCTGGGAGTAGGCGCCGCCGTGGGTAACTCTTATATTGTCCCTGACATTGATCGTCGAGGCCTTCTTCGGCAGCTAAGACCATCGTCCATCTGTCGTTGAGCGTATTCTGTTCGGCCTTTAGCTGTTGTTATTTCATCTTCAAGCTTCGGGCAGTGGCGATGAGTTGCCGCTCGAATTTTTCTTGTTCCAGGGGATCCTCAGGGACGATAAAGTCTTCGGGTCCGAGGCTATCTTCCTCTTCGGATGGAGGGAGGTAATTGCTGTCCTCGGAATCGTCGAGGTCCTCGGGGTCACCCTGGTCCTCGTGCCCCTCTGGGGTGTCAGGTCGCTGCTCGGGCGTGTTATCGCCGAGCTCCCCCAAGTTGTCCAGAGTCTCGGTATCTTCGGTGCCGTTCGTGTCTGTGTGATTTTCATTGCCCTTTCCCTGCCCTCTAGCTCGCCGTCGTCGGCGTCTGGGCGGTTCTTCGATGGGATCGTCGCCGTCCTTCTTGGTTGTGTCACCTGTAGGGTAACGCAGCAGAAAACAAAAAAATTCCGACCTACGTACCAGCCCAGGATCACTATGGAGAATGCATCCAAGGTTTGATCTATTTCGTTACCGACTCGTAGCGCAGCGGAAGTAGAGTCGATGACGATCGGCGGTGCAGATCCCCGTAGCTAGGATTTACAACCTCCCAACCGCGAGGATGTATACCCTCATCCGCCCCCGGACAGCCCTCCGGGAGGCGGTCGGATAGTCCCTCGGACGGTGTCACGGACAGCCCTTCGGGAGGACCATCGAAACTCGGACAGTCACTCGGGCAGCCCTTCGGGAGGACCATCGAAACTCGGACAGTCACTCGGACAGCCCTTCGGGAGGACCATCGAAACTCAGACAGTCACTCGGACAGCCCTTAGGGAGGCACTCTCAAACTAAGACCGAAACTACGATCTCTCTACAGAGTTGCACACATACGGTCTCAACTATCCGGCAGGGCTTCGCCGTCCAGAACTAGTTCCTGCCGGAACCCAGACAGCCTTTCGGCTCTATGAAACTATTTCGCTGGGAGGGAGAGAGAAGCCAGACAAGTCTATGGCATGTGTATGAGAGCAAGGATGAGATTAGGGCTGCCCCATCCACCTCTATTTATAGGAGAAGGAGGGGTGGAGGGGCTGAAATTTCAGCCACATCCATCCATGTCATCTCCAAGATATTTTGGAGCAAAAGCCCAAAAAGGTGGCTTTCCAAAAAGTAATCCAAAAGGCACTTTCACTATTCATGACGACATATTTCAGCGTCCGTTCGAACTGAAAATATTCATGTGGGCTTAGAACATTTCCAGTACCCACTAAAATAATTTTCAACGCGATCCGAAACAATTCTGGTTTAGTGATTTTCATCTGCGAAAAGCATCTGAAGCGGTTCCGGCAGCTCCAAGAATTCCAGAAAGTTTCCAGAACGATTCTGGCACCCTCCAAGAATTATCAGGCATGTGCCGAAACCATTTTGACTTTATGGTGTACTCCGAAACAACTTTTCGGTTTAGTGATTTTCATCTGTGAAAAGCAACTAAAGCGGTTCCGGCAGTCCGGTACATTTCCGGTTTTTGTCTCTGAAAAATCTCAGAAGTTACCGGAACAATTCTGGTACCTTCCAATAATTTCCAGGCATGTGCCGAAACCAATTTGACTTTATGGAATACCCTGAAACAACTTTTCAGTTTCACCGGAACTATTCCGATATCCTCTCCGGAACGTTTCCGTTTCGTCCGAAACTTTTTCGGTGATTTTCTCTCAGACTCCCCGTCTAGTATTCACCAGATAGATGACCCTTAAGCGTGTGACCCTATAGGTTCGGTGAAGTATAGACATGACCCGGAACCCCTTCCAATCAATGATCAACATCGGAGCCGTGGACACCCATATTGACCCCTATACCCACACGAATGAATATTCGAGTGAACCTCCAGTTGCCGTGTGCTATTCCTGTTGCTTCGCGATATGTTACAAATACCCAAGGTGAGAAATGTTGGCATCCCCGTGGATCAAAAACTTGTCCACTATGCCAGTTACCTCGTTACCGGTATTGTTCTCTTTTCTCGTTCCCGTGTTCCGGCATCCCTGTGATCAAATCACAAAGTGTCTGGCCAGACGATGATGGATACCGTAACACCGAGAGGGCCCAGAGATATCTCTCCATCGTCGGAGGAGCAAATCCCAATCTTGAGCTATCAAGTTACTTGACATACTTTTCCGTGAACCCGTAAGCCGCCGTAATAGCCATCCAGTAACGGATGACGTTTAACAAACCCCAAAGTTCACGAAGCAAGCACGAAGGAACTCGATACTCTCATGGTCTAAGGAATTATGCAAACATTAACTATCTCTGTGTTATAAACCATTAACTAGTGACGAATGTATCTCATAGCATAACATCAATTCGGGTCTATTCAACACAAGTGTTCTACCAACATTGCGCCCTCAAAATTGCCGGCATAGCCATGCCCATGATCAGGAAAACAGGATCATCATGCAATACTTGAGCCAGTCTTAGAGGCCAGACTAGGAATACATTTTACCGTTTATTATTCTACACGTGCATATGAGTCTTCCTCCGAGCCTCGTGGTTATTGCAGACTCGAGAACCATAGCAGTTATAGCATGGAACATAAACCTAATTATGAACAGGGAGATAATCAATAACATTTATTATTGCCTCTAGGGCATATCTCTTACAGACTCCCACTTGCACTAGAGTCAATAATCTAGTCAATGCTAATGCACTTTACACCTATGGCATACTGGTGTAAAAAATGCTTCGCATGTGGTATAGCCTGATGTCCAACGGATCTGACGACTTCAGCTCCGTGTGTAACTTTGCATATCCTCGCGTTTTCACGCTTTCACAAAATTCATATTTTGTGTGGACTTGGCTTTGCATATGTGTGAATCATTGGTCGAAACCTGATTCCTCAGACTGAGCTATGGAGCAACTATCTGCAATAGTGTCCCATAGACCAAAGCCATCTTGGAACCATACTAAGTTCATGAATGAACTATATGATTCAACAACTTCTTTGTCGCTTCTTAAGCGTCAACATACTTAGCCTTTGTTATAGAATTCGCCACAGTATCTTGTTTGGAACAATTTCCAACTACCGTGCCATCATATTGTGTATTACACAAAACCCTTAACTTAAATTGAAAATCGCATGGAGCATTGATGAAGACTGTATCGATGTAATTACTTACAACGAGCACTTCATAATCTCTGCTTGCGAGAAAACATGTCATCACTACTACTCTAGTACTCAATGACATCTTTCACTGTTGTCCTATGATCAGTACTTTGATCACTTTGGTATCCATACTCACAACAACTTTAGGAGTATCGGACATATCTGGTTGTTTTACATACCATGGAATACATGATTAATCCAAACACAAGAGTGTGTGGAATCTCCATCATGTATTTTACTCATCAGTGTTTTGGGACACCGAGTCTTGCAAAAACTCTTTCCATGTGACTTCGGCAAGAATCACTCCTTGGCGTTTTAAATGCTAAAAAGTTTTAGCATCTTGTCAATATGTATTCATTGCTTAGCCTCATTAGGTAAATCTATCTCCATAGATCATCATGCCTAATATTGAGGCTATTTAGCCCAAGCACTTCATCGGAAAAACTATTTTCAAATGAAGTCCTAATTCGTGTCAAGAAATTTATTTCCAATTAACAATGTGTCAAGTACACAAGCTTTTTAGAAATATTATTATGCTCCCACTTACTTTCTTGAATCACAAGCATCTTCGATACCCATTTGATGAAGTCAAAACCCTTTTGACCATTCCATCAAAAACGAAGATTCCAACTCCACTTTGCTCTCTTCTGTCCATCGCTGGAACTCTGAAGTTTGCATACTTACTATCATCCTCTGGATCGACAAATTAGTTTGGACTGTATCACATACAAGTCCTAGGTTTAATTTCCATCACATGGAAATCCTTTTGTCATCCATGTTTCATATCTCATGATTGAAATATGTATTAATTGCTAGTTCAACCCGAACCGACTTTAAGCATCGCTACGGTGAGACAATATCATCGTAGTCAACTCCTTGAACTTGTTATTGCAACAAGTCGAGCTTTATGGATAAAACATTTTATCCGTATTAGTTTTTAGTTCCATAAATATTCGTTAGACTCTAAGTCTTCCGAAAGGTGTATCAAGATCTTAATCTTGAATCACTTATATGGAAACTATCTCGGATTGTATTGGCATTTAGCCAATTCCGGAGTCAGGGCCCATCAACGCTTCCTTGTGAATCGTAGGTATACTGTTGTCTAACAACAATATCTCGTTTGCGCACCTGATAGGTTTGCACGAGCTTTGCCTACGTGGTTCAGCTGCAAGTTCGACCGAAGTCCATACTTTTTTTTTGTAGAGACTTCCGTATCAGTCGCAGTAGGAAACTCCGGAATTACTTCCAAGGTCTCTTTCCTTTGATCTGATGACGATGATATTGTTTATCTCGTCGAGTTGCACTGTTCTCCCACTCACCTTTTTGAAAGAACCATTTTCTTCAAAAAAGCATACCGTTCTTTGTGGCAAACCTATTTGCCTCGGTATTGTGGTGGGGAAATACCCAATGACTTGGGATAACCTACAAAGTAGCACTTGTCTGATTTGGAATAGGTTTGTAACCTTTTACACAAGCCCCATATTCCAAATGTTAAGAAAAGATATAACATGGTTGGGCGTACCATACCATGGCGTCATTTCAACAGACCCGATGGAGCTCTTTTCAGTGTAAAAGCCGCAGTCTCTAAAGCATCACTTTAAAAGGGATAATGGCAAATTTATTTATGTCATCTTTGATCTTACCATGTCATGAATGGTTCGATTACATCTACACGGACTCTCCACTTGCAGTGGTGCTCCGGGAGGTGCAAGTTATGAAACCCCTTTCACAACTCATCAGACATTCGCTAAACTTGTAACTCAAATATTCCTTTCTGCAATCGAATTGTAGAAACATAATTTTCTTGTTACAACAACTTCTACTTCATTTTTGAAAACCTTATGAATGAATTCAAAAGATCCAGACTTACGTCTCATCAAGTAAATATCAATATATCTACTTGAGTCATTTCTGAAGATAGATAAATCCACTACTTGCAACAACATTTATTGAACTACACACATCAAAATGTATGATCACCAATAAGTTTGTTGCTTGTTCCTTATGGCCTGTGAATGGTATTTCAGTCACTTCACTTTTCGGAGGAAAGTTGCAAGTGTCAGATGATTCAAAATCAAATGACTTTAAAATCCATCAGAATGGAATTTCCATGCGGATTTCTCCAATGTGACCAAATGCAGTGCCACACATATGTGGTATTCTTTTAGTCTTGCGACATTTAGCGTCAGTGTTATGGATGTATCATATTACCATCAATATTCATAACATACATCCCATCCTGGATGGAAGCATGGCCCTTCATGTTATTCATAACACCGAACATCAAAAGTTCTCTTATGAATAACCTCCTTGCAAGATACCTTATGCAAAGGGCTAGAGTGTATGAAACACTAAATGAATTATGAAACTAAATACAGAGGTAATGTATTATTATCAATATTCATAACATACTTCTCATTCATAATGAAAGTATGGCCCTTTTGTTATTCATAACTCCGAACATTAAAAGTTCTCTTATGAACAACCTTCTTGCAAGATACTTTATGCAATGGGCTAGAGTGTGTAAAACTCTAAAATGATTTATGAAAGTAAATACATAGGGAATACACCTATGGAAGGCATAGTAACATTTACTATGTTCCCTGCGTGTATCTAAACCTCATTCCTGGCTAGTCTTTCAGGCCAAAGTAGTTCTTACATCGAGTTGCAACAGAATGCAATCGAGCGGGTATCTTTGTGATTAACTCACAATACCCAAGAATTAGTGATTAACATGTTTAACCATAATTCCCAAGAACTATATCTTTGACCAGCCTTCTATACATCAAAAACCTGTATGACATTCATACATGAGCTGGATATTCCAGTCTTCTTTCCTTTTGCCTTTATACTTCTAACAGTTTAACTTTTAGTATTTCTCCTACTCTCAGAAGAAGCACCCAACTTAAGAGTGGCGATAGCCCCGGACTTCCTAGGCGTGAAAGTTTCACTAACACCCTTCAGACACTTCCTTTTGTCTTTAAGTTGTTTGTTTTATTCACCATCATCATATGACAGGCGTTCTTCTGGATCCCTCTCTTATCAGTCTAATGCATAGTAAACTCCTTTACTAATAGTTTGCAAACAAACATTGCTTTGGATATCTCATATCTTTTAGCCTTTGTCTGTCTCTGAAAATGATTTTCAGATTCCATGAATATTACATAACTATCCAAACTTTCGAAGTTCGGGTCTCATGGAAGCAAACATATTGCACTTGACTGAAACGGAATTCTAGCTTTTGGATCGATGGACGAGAGTCACATGATCCATAGCATTAGCGGGAGAATACCGAAAGCATGCGATAGGACAAGTCCTTCTCGGCACTCTAGAGGACAATCCTCTCATTACGTTACCAACCGAAAAGTTTTAACCAGATATTTAACAGCTATTCAATTTTAATTGGGAAGGTGGAAACGCGAGCCATTATTCTACAACTATTATGCAAATAACACTTAGACAGTGTTCATAATTAATTGCACTGAGAATTAAAAGAATTAATTCTACAGTGCGCTCCCACTCAAATCAATATCTCTCATAATTGATTGTGAGTGATACAAGACCCGCATTTAAATTGTTCGCCATTGGTGTAACACCACTGATGACGAAAATCTCAACCGGTAGGCCAACTTGCCAATCACATCTCTATGTGACTCTTGTTCATCTTTCGATGCGTGTGTTCCGAGCTCATGACGGTCATGCCTGAATGTCAAGACAACCAAGTGATCTCGCTGCGAGGTCTCAACTCACCCGCCTCACACTTCTCTAATCGTTCGTACCCGTGTGACACGGCGCACCCCGAAAAGATAGGTGCCGTGACGGTGCTACACTTGGGAGAACACTAACTACTTGATATTTTTGTGAGAGATCACCCTAATAAAAAGCGACTACCGCGCAATCAAGAAGGGTGCATCATAAGGAATAAACATCTCAGGCAATTCATAATAGCATGATATGGTATAGCCCTTTCTGACGGAGAAGTCTTTCATTTCTTCGTCTTCGGCATTCGCGTTGGTGTTCACCTTCGCGAAGATTGCCACCACCTTGTCGATGCACCAGATAATATTGCTATCTCTATAGCTAATAAAATAAGTGCATTACATAAGGTTGACACGCAGGTCATTAAAGTGCAATCATATGGCTCCAGCCATCATGCCGAATCATGACACGCAGGTCATGTTAATTACATCATATAGTCATCTCATACATAATCAAATTAATATGAGACTTGCTATACCACATCACATGCAAACCATCCTGCAAAACCAAGTTAGACGCCTCTAATCGGTTCATGCAAAATTTTATTTTACGTGGCTTCTAAGGTTTTGAAACAAACCGAAACTACCAACGTCCATCATCAAGTATGATAATTCAAGTTGCTAGATTAACTTTCCAGGGTGTATGAAACATGAGATAATAAAATCTCGAGCCCCATACTAAACTTCGTCATACGCGTGACCCTCGTGCAGATCACATCTACATTGCCCTTTCGTCTGCGAAACATCCATCTTTCTCAACTATGGTGGAACCCAAAGAACTGTTAGCACTTCGTTGATCTGTCAATCAGCATACTCAGGAGCAGCATGAAAGGATCGCGGATTGCCAGAACTTTGTGAGATTCCACCATGCCGTCAAGATCAGGACTATGCAAATTCAGGGGAAGCAACAGGAACATTGGGTAACAGATTTCATCTGCTACCCGCATAAATAATTTTCAGCAGTAGATCTCATCTACTCCAAAATTATATTATGCAATACCCATACATCTCCATGTATTCTAGATCGTAACCTGCATCTACGCATAGCATGGCTCTTGATGCCACTGTAGGGTAACGCAGCAGAAAACAAAAAATTTCCGACCTACGTACCAGCCCAGGATCACTATGGAGACTGCATACAAGGTTTGATCTGTTTCGTTACCGACTCGTAGCGCAGCGGAAGTAGAGTCGATGACGATCGGCGGTGCAGATCCCCGCAGCTAGGATTTACAACCTCCCAACCGCGAGGATGTATACCCTCATCCGCCCCCGGACAGCCCTCCGGGAGGCGGTCGGACAGTCCCTCGGACGGTGTCACGGACAGCCCTTCGGGAGGACCATCGAAACTCGGACAGTCACTCGGACAGCCCTTCAGGAGGACCATCGAAACTCGGACAGTCACTCGGACAGCCCTTCGGGAGGACCATCGAAACTCGGACAGTTACTCGGACAGCCCTTCGGGAGGACCATCGAAACTCGGACAGTCACTCGGACAGCCCTTCGGGAGGCACTCTCAAACTAAGACCGAAACTACGATCTCTCTACAGAGTTGCACACATACGGTCTCAACTATCCGGCAGGGCTTCGCCGTCCAGAACTAGTTCCTGCCGGAACCCAGACAGCCTTTCGGCTCTACGAAACTATTTCGCTCGGAGGGAGAGAGAAGCCTGACAAGTCTATGGCATGTGTATGAGAGCAAGGATGAGATTTGGGCTGCCCCCTCCACCTCTATTTATAGGAGAAGGAGGGGTGGAGGGGCTGAAATTTCAGCCACATCCATCCATGTCATCTCCAAGATATTTTGGAGCAAAAGCCCAAAAAGGTGGCTTTCCAAAAAGTAATCCAAAAAGCACTTTCACTATTCACGACGACATATTTCAGCGTCCGTTCGAACTGAAAATATTCATGTGGGCTTAGAACATTTCCAGTACCCACTAAAATAATTTTCAACGCGATCCGAAACAATTTCGGTTTAGTGATTTTCATCTGCGAAAAGCATCTGAAGCGGTTCCGGCAGCTCCAAGAATTCCAGAAAGTTTCCAGAACGATTCTGGCACCCTCCAAGAATTATCAGGCATGTGCCGAAACCATTTTGACTTTATGGTGTACTCCGAAACAACTTTTCGGTTTAGTGATTTTCATCTGTGAAAAGCAACTAAAGTGGTTCCGGGAGTCCGGAACATTTCCGGTTTTTGTCTCTGAAAAATCTCAGAAGTTACCGGAACAATTCTGGTACCTTCCAATAATTTCCAGGCATGTGCCGAAACCAATTTGACTTTATGGAATACCCTGAAACAACTTT
This sequence comes from Elymus sibiricus, assembly GCA_039707655.1. NCBI lineage: Eukaryota > Viridiplantae > Streptophyta > Magnoliopsida > Poales > Poaceae > Elymus > Elymus sibiricus. The sequence continues at coordinate 314,947,026 of CM077664.1, forward strand.
TCAGTTTCACCGGAACTATTCCGATATCCTCTCCGGAACGTTTCCGTTTCGTCCGAAACTTTTTCGGTGATTTTCTCTCAGACTCCCCATCTAGTATTCAGCAGATAGATAACCCTTAAGCGTGTGACCCTATAGGTTCGGTGAAGTATAGACATGACCCGGAACCCCTTCCGATCAATGATCAACATCGGAGCCGTGGACACCCATATTGACCCCTATACCCACACGAATGAATATTCGAGTGAACCTCCAGTTGCTGTGTGCTATTCCTGTTGCTTCGCGATATGTTACAAATACCCGAGGTGAGACATGTTGGCATCCCCGTGGATCAACAACTTGTCCACTATGCCAGTTACCTCGTTACTGGTATTGTTCTCTTTTCTCGTTCCCGTGTTCCGGCAGCCTTGTGATCAAATCACAAAGTGTCTGGCCAGACGATGATGGATACCATAACACCGAGAGGGCCCAGAGATATCTCTCCATCGTCGGAGGAGCAAATCCCAATCTTGAGCTATCAAGTTACTTGACATACTTTTCCGTGAACCCGTAAGCCGCCGTAATAGCCACCCAGTAACGGATGACATTTAACAAACCCCAAAGTTCACGAAGCAAGCACGAAGGAACTCGATACTCTCATGGTCTAAGGAATTATGCAAACATTAACTATCTCTGTGTTATAAACCATTAACTAGTGACGAATGTATCTCATAGCATAACATCAATTCGGGTCTATTCAACACAAGTGTTCTACCAACATTGCGCCCTCAAAATTGCCGGCATAGCCATGCCCATGATCAGGAAAACAGGATCATCATGCAATACTTGAGCCAGTCTTAGAGGCCAGACTAGGAATACATTTTACCGTTTATTATTCCACACGTGCATATGAGTCTTCCTCCGAGCCTCGTGGTTATTGCAGACACGAGAACCTGTTGGAAATATGCCCTAGAGGCAATAATAAATTAGTTATTATCATATTTCCCCGTTCATGATAATAGTTTATTATTCATGCTAGAATTGTATTGACCGAAAACTAAATACATGTGTGAATAGATAAACAAATACTGTGTCCCTAGTAAGCCTCTACTAGACTAGCTCGTTGATCAAAAGATGGTCAAGATTTCCTGACCATGGACATGAGTTGTCATTTGATAATGGGATCACATCATTAGGAGAATGATGTGATGGACTTGACCCAACCGTTAGCATAGCAAATGATCGTTCAGTTTATTGCCATTGCTTTCACTATGTCAAATACACGTTCCTCTGACCATGAGATCATGCAACTCCCGGATACCGTAGGAATACTTTGGGTGTATCAAACGTCACAACGTAACTGGGTGATTATAAAGGTGCACTACAGGTATCTCTGAAAGTGTTTGTTGAGTTGGCATGGATCGAGATTGGAATTTGTCACTCCGACTATCGGAGAGGTATCTCTGGGCCCTCTCGGTAATACAGCATCACAGAAGCCTTGCAAGCACCATGACTAAAGAGTTAGTTACAAGATGACGAATTACGGAATGAGTAAAGAGACTTGCCGGTAACGAGATTGAACTAGGTATTGGATACCGACGATCGAATCTCGGGCAAGTAACATACCGCCAGACAAAGGGAACAACGTATGTTGACATATGAGGTTCACCGATAAAGATCTTCGTGGAATATGTAGGAACCAATATGAGCATCTAGGTTCCGCTGTTGGTTATTGACCGGAGAGTCGTCTCGGTCATGTCTACATCATTCCCGAACCCGTAGGGTCCGCACACTTAAGGTTCGATGACGATTTAGTATTATATGAGTTATGTGATTGGTGGCCGAAGTTTGTTCGGAGTCCCGGATGAGATCACGGACATGACGAGGAGTCTCGAAATGGTCGAGAGGTAAAGATTCATATATTGGAAGGCTATATTCGGACCTCGGAAAGGTTCCGAGTGATTCGGGTATTTTTCGAGTACCGGGGAGTTACGGGAATTCACCGGGAGAAGTAATGGGCCTTATTGGGCCATACGGGAAAAGGAGAGGTAGGCCACGTGAGGAGGCTCGCGCCCCCCCCCCCCTTGCCCAAACCGAATTGGACTAGGGGAGGGGGCGCAGCCCCCTCTTTCCTTTCCCTCTCCCTTCCCTCTTTCCTACTCCGTATGGGAGGTGGAATCCTACTAGGACTAAGGAGTCCTAGTAGGACTCCCCACACTTGGCGCACCCCTAGGGGGCCGGCCTCCTCCCTCTCATCCTTTATATACGGGGGCAAGGGGGCACCCCAAAGTACACAATTGTCCCATAGCCGTGTGCGGTGCCCCGATCTCCGTTTTCCACCTCGGTCATATTTTCGGAGAGCTTAGGCGAAGCCCTGCCGGAATCACTTCACCGTCACCGTCGCCACGCCGTCGTGCTGACGGAACTCATCTACTACCTCGACGTCTTGCTGGATCAAGAAGGCGAGGAACGTCACCGAGCTGCACGTGTGTAGAACTCGGAGGTGCCGTACGTTCGGTACTTGATCGGTGGAGCTCGAAGGATTGTTCGACTACATCAACCGCGTTGTGAGACCCTTCCGCTAACGGTCTATGAGGGTACGTAGACACACTCTCCCCTCTCGTAGCGATACATCTCCATGGATAGATCTTGCGTGAGCGTAGGAAATTTTTTGAAATTCATGCTCCGTTCCCCAACAGTGGCATCCGAGCCAGGTCTATGCGTAGATGTGATTTGCACGAGTAGAACACAAGTGAGTTGTGGGCGTGGGTGTATACATATTGCTTGCCGTTACTAGTTGTTACTTGATTCGGCGGTATTGTGAGATGAAGCGGCCCGGACCGACATTACGCGTATGCTTACGCGAGACAGGTTTCACCACTACGTGCACTCGTTGCATAAAGGTGACTGGCGGGTGTCTGTCTCTCTCACTTTAGTTGAATCGGTTTCAATGAAGAGGGTTCTTTTAGAAGATCAAAAAGCAATCACTACACCACGTTGTGGTTTTGCGTAGGTAAGAACGGTTCTTGCAAACCCGTAGCAGCCACGTAAAACTTGCAACAACAAAGTAGAGGACGTCTAACTTGTTTTTGCAGGGTATGCTGGTGATATGATATGGCCAAGACATGATGTGATATAAGTTGTTGTATGAGATGATCATGTTTTGTAAGTTATCAGGCAACCGGCAGGAGCCTTATGGTTGTCTCTTTATTGTATGCAATGCCAACGCTATGTAATTGCTTTACTTTACCGCTATTAGTTAGCAGTAGTAGTAGTAGTAGCAATAGCCGGCGAGACGACCACGACGCTACGATGGAGATCAAGGTGTCACGACGCTACGATGGAGATCAAGGTGTCAACCCGGTGACGATGGAGATCATGATGGTGCTTTGCTGATGGAGATCAAAAGCACAAGACGATGATGGCCATATCATGTCACATATATTGAATTGCATGTGATGTTAATCCTTTTATGCATCTTATTTTGCTTAGGACGATGGTAGCATTATAAGATGATCCCTTCACTAAATTTCAAGATAAGTGTTCTCCCCAAGTATGCACCGTTGCGAAGGTTCAACGCTTCTAAGCACCACGTGATGATCGGGTGTGATGGATTCTTTCATTCGCATCCAACGGGTGTAAGCCAGTTTTACACACGCATAATACTTGGGTTAAACTTGACGAGCCTAGCATGTACAGACATGGCCTCGGAACACAAGAGACCGAAAGGTCGAACATGAGTCATATAGTAGATATGATCAACATGAAAGATGTTCACCATTGATAACTAATCCACCTCACCCGGGTCGAGAGGGATGACACCTTCGACAAGTTCTATAGCTACAAGATGGAGGAGAACAGCTCCGTTAGTGACCATGTACTCAGAATGTCTGAGTACTTCAAACACTTGAATCAAGTGGGAGTTAGACTTCCGAATAAAGTGGTCATTGATAGAGTTCTCTAGTCACTATCACTAAGCTACTGGATCTTCGTGATGAACTATAAACATGCAAGGGATAGAAGATCCTTAAGCTATTCGCGATGCTACAATCTGCGGATGTAGAAATCAAAAAAAGGGAGCATCAAGTGTTGATGGTTAATAAGACCACTAGTTTCAAGAAGGGCAAGGGAAAGAAAAGGGAACTTCAAGAAGAACGGTAAAACAGTTGCCGCTCACGCGAAGAAACCCAAGGCTGAACCAAACCCGAGACTTAGTGCTCCCATTGCAAAGGGAAATGTCACAGGGAGCGGAACTTCCCCAAAGTAACTGGCAGATAATAAGACTGGCAATGTCAACAAAGATATTTGATATACATGTTATTGATATGTACCTTACTAGTACTCGTAGGAGCACCTGGGTATTTGATACTTGTTCAGTTGCTTACAACTTGAAACATGGAGCTTCGGAATAAACGAGGGCTAGCTAAGAACAAGGTGACGATGTGCATTGGAAGTGTCTCCAAGGTTGATGTGATCACCATCGCCACGCTCTCTCTACCTTCAGGATTAGTGATGAACCTAAATAATTGTTATTTGGTGCTTGCGTTAAGCATGAACATTATATCTGATAGTGTTTATTGCAAGACGGTTATTCAATTTCAGAGAATAATTGTTATTCTATTTGGATAATATCATTGATGATCATGCACTTAAAATGAAAGGTTTATAGAATCTTGATCGTAGTAATACATATGTTCATAACACGAATGCCAAAAGATAATGATAGTACCACATATTTGTGGCACTGCCGCTTAGGTCATATCAGTGTTAAACACATGAAGAAACTCCATGCAGATGGGTTTTTGGAATCTCTTGATTATGAATCATTTGAGACATGTGAACCGTGCCTTATTGGCAAGATGACTAAAACTCCGTTCTCCGGAACAATGGAGCGAGCAACCAACTTATTGGAAATAATACATACCGATGTATGCGGTCCGATGAGTGTTGAGGCGCGCGGTGGATATCGTTATATTCTCACGTTCACTGATGATTTGAGTAGATATGGTTATGTCTACTTGATGAAGCATAAATCTGAAACATTTGAAAAGTTCAAAGAATTTCAGAGTGAAGTAGAGAACCATCGTAACAAGAAAATAAAGTTCTTACGATTTGATCGTGGAGGAGAATATTTGAGTTACGAGTTTGGCAATCACTTAAGACAATGTGGAATTGTTTTACAGCTCACGCCACATGGAACACCACAGCGTAATGGTGTGTCCGAACGTCGTAATCGTACTCTATTGGATATGGTGCGTTCTATGATGTCTCTTACCGATTTGCCACTATCATTTTGGGGTTATGCATTAGAGACAGCTGCATTCACTTTAAACAAGGGCACCATCTAAATCTTTTGAGATGACACCGTATGAACTGTGGTCTGCAAGAAACCTAAGATGTCGTTTCTGAAAGTTTGGGGATGCAATGCTTATGTCAAAAGGCTTCAGCCAGATAAGCTCGAACCCAAAGCGGATAAGTGCGTCTTCATAGGATACCCAAAGGAGACCGTTGGGTACACCTTCTACCACAGATCCGAAGGCAAAGTATTCGTTGCTAAGAATGGATCCTTTCTAGAGAAGGAGTTTCTCTCGAAAGAAGTGAGTGGGAGGAAAGTAGAACTTGATGAGATAATTGTACCTCCTCTGGATAGTAGTACGCCACAGAAAGAAATTTCTGTGACACCAACACAGACCAGAGAAGAAGTTGATGATGATGATCATGAGGCTTCGGATCAAGTTTCTACAGAACCTCGTAGGTCAACCAGGACACGCTCCGCACCAGATTGGTACGGCAATCCTGTCTTGGAGGTCATGTTGTTAGACAACGGTGAACCTACGAACTATGAAGAAGCGATGGCGAGCCCGGATTCCGACAAATGGCTTGAGGCCATGAAATCCGAGATTAGATCCATGTATGAGAACAAAGTGTGGACTTTGGTAGACTTGCCCGATGAAACGGCGAGCTATTAAAAATAAATGGATCTTTAAGAAGAAGACGGACGCTGATGGTAATGTCACCGTGTATAAAGCTCGACTTGTTGCTAAAGGTTATCGACAAGTTCAAGGAGTTGACTACGATGAGACTTTCTCACCCGTAGCGATGCTAAAGTCTGTCAGAATTATGTTAGCAATTGCCGCGTTTTATGATTATGAAATCTGGCAAATGGACGTCAAAACGGCATTCCTTAATGGATTCCTTAAGGAAGAATTGTATATGATACAACCGGAAGGTTTTGTCGATCCTAAAGGTGCTAACAAAGTATGCAAGCTCCAGCGATCCATCTATGGACTGGTGCAAGCATCTCGGAGCTGGAATACTCGCTTTGATGAAGTGATCAAAGCGTTTGGGTTTATGCAAGTTTATGGAGAAACTTGTATTTACAAAAAAGTGAGTGGGAGCTCTATAACATTTCTAATAAGTATATGTGATTGGAAATGATGTAGAATTTCTGGAAAGCATAAAGAATTAATTGAAAGGAGTTTTTCAATAAAAACCTGTTTTTTGAGTTATCCACGGTTTGGGCATCGAGATCTATAGAGATAGATCAAGACACCTGATAAAAGATTTTCACACACCTTCATTAGATTTTGAAGAAGTTCAAAATGGATCAAGTCAAAAGAAATAAGTTCTTGGCTGGTGTGAAGTGGAGTAAGACTTGAAGATCTAGGTAAAGGTTGTTTACATGTTAGGCATCAAAATCTATAGAGATAGATTGAGACGCCTCATATGACTTTCACAAAACATATATCTTGACAAGATTTTGAAGAAGTTCAAAATGGATCAGTCAAAGAAGGAGTTCTTGACTGTGGTGAAAGGTGTGAAGTTGAGTAAGACTCAAATCTCAACCACGGCAAAATAAATAGAATGGATGAAGGTTATCCCCTATGCCTCGGCCATAGGTTCTATAAAGTATGCCAAGCTGTGTGCCTTGCCATGTGTCTGGCAAAAGAGGTACCAAAGTGATCCAGGAGTAGATCACTGGACAGCGGTCAAATTATCCTTAAGATGACTAAGGAAGAATTTCTCGGGAATAGAGATGATAAAGAGTTCGTCGTAAGGGGTTACGTCGATGCAAGCTTTAAACACTGATCCGAAAGACTATGAGTCTCAGACCGGATAAGTATAGTGGGAAAAAAAATTGGAGTAGCTCCAAACAGAGTGTGGTAGCAGCATCTACATAGAGATTTGCCAAGAACACACGGATCTGAATATTGCAGACCCGTTGACTAAAACCTCTCTCACAAGCAAAACATGATCAGCTTTAGAACTGATTAAGTGTTAATTACATGGAGATGTAATCTAGATTATTGACTCTAGTGCAAGTGGGAGACTGTTGGAAATATGCCCTAGAGGCAATAATAAATTAGTTATTATCATATTTCCCCATTCATGATAATAGTTTATTATTCATGCTAGAATTGTATTGACCGGAAACTAAATACATGTGTGAATAGATAAACAAATACTGTGTCCCTAGTAAGCCTCTACTAGACTAGCTCGTTGATCAAAAGATGGTCAAGATTTCCTGACCATGGACATGAGTTGTCATTTGATAATGGGATCACATCATTAGGAGAATGATGTGATGGACTTGACCCAACCGTTAGCATAGCAAATGATCGTTCAGTTTATTGCTATTGCTTTCACTATGTCAAATACACATTCCTCTGACCATGAGATCATGCAACTCCCGGATACCGTAGGAATACTTTGGGTGTATCAAACGTCACAACGTAACTGGGTGACTATAAAGGTGCACTACAGGTATCTCCGAAAGTGTTTGTTGAGTTGGCATGGATCGAGATTGGAATTTGTCACTCCGACTATCGGAGAGGTATCTCTGGGCCCTCTCGGTAATACAGCATCACAGAAGCCTTGCAAGCACCATGACTAAAGAGTTAGTTACAAGATGACGTATTACGGAACGAGTAAAGAGACTTGCCGGTAACGAGATTGAACTAGGTATTGGATACGAACGATCGAATCTCGGGCAAGTAACATACCGCCAGACAAAGGGAACAACGTATGTTGACATATGAGGTTCACCGATAAAGATCTTCGTTGAATATGTAGGAACCAATATGAGCATCCAGGTTCCGCTGTTGGTTATTGACCGGAGAGTCGTCTCGGTCATGTCTACATCATTCCCGAACCCGTAGGGTCCGCACACTTAAGGTTCGATGACGATTTAGTATTATATGAGTTATGTGATTGGTGGCCGAAGTTTGTTCGGAGTCCCGGATGAGATCACGTACATGACGAGGAGTCTCGAAATGGTCGAGAGGTAAAGATTCATATATTGGAAGGCTATATTCGGACGTCGGAAAGGTTCCGAGTGATTCGGGTATTTTTCGGAGTACCGGGGAGTTACGGGAATTCACCGGGAGAAGTAATGGGCCTTATTGGGCCATACGGGAAAAGGAGAGGCAGGCCACGTGAGGAGGCTCGCGCCCCCCCTTGCCCGAACCGAATTGGACTAGGGGAGGGGGTGCAGCCCCCTCTTTCCTTTCCCTCTCCCTTCCCTCTTTCCTACTCCGTATGGGAGGTGGAATCCTACTAGGACTAAGGAGTCCTAGTAGGACTCCCCACACTTGGCGCATCCCTAGGGGGCCGGCCTCCTCCCTCTCATCCTTTATATACGGGGGCAAGGGGGCACCCCAAAGTACACAATTGTCCCATAGCCGTGTGCGGTGCCCCGATCTCCGTTTTCCACCTCGGTCATATTTTCGGAGATCTTAGGCGAAGCCTTGCCGGAATCACTTCACCGTCACCGTCGCCACGCCGTCGTGCTGACGGAACTCATCTACTACCTCGACGTCTTGCTGGATCAAGAAGGCGAGGAACGTCACCGAGCTGCACGTGTGTAGAACTCGGAGGTGCCGTACGTTCGGTACTTGATCGGTGGAGCTCGAAGGATTGTTCGACTACATCAACCGCGTTGTGAGACGCTTCCGCTAACGGTCTACGAGGGTACGTAGACACACTCTCCCCTCTCGTAGCGATACATCTCCATGGATAGATCTTGCGTGAGCGTAGGAAATTTTTTGAAATTCATGCTCCGTTCCCCAACAGAACCATAGCAGTTATAGCATGGAACATAAACCTAATTATGAACAGGGAGATAATCAATAACATTTATTATTGCCTCTAGGGAATATCTCCTACATCACCGTCCTTCATGGGGGTGTCAACCATGTAAACGTCATAGGTGGAGGTGGCGGTCCACTTTCCGGTATTGGTAGTGGCAAGGAAGGTATCCGTGTAGGGCGGGACGTCAAAGTCTTCGTCCATGTCGTCAGCCACCTCGAAGGCATAGTCTAGCATGTCGGTTAAATCTTCGACAGTGGCTACCAAGTGGGTGGTGGGTGGGACGCAAAATTCCCCACGGCAGGCATCTTGTCCGACCTTCTCCTGGTCCGAGGACGAGCCATCCGCGATATTTATCTTCTGGATCCGGTCTAGCATCTCGCTTAAAATCTGGGGGTCCACCGGACCTATGTTCGGGCTGCCATCGGAGTTGAGCTCCGGCGTGCCGATAACGGGAGTGTGTTCGGCCAAGGGTGACCCTTGGTTTTCCGGCACCGGGGTCGGATCCAAACTCAAGGTCAGATCCGAACTGAGGCCCGCCCCGGGGACGGGGGCGGGGAAGGAATCCGAGGTCAAGGCCTCGGGATTGGTAGGTTCCTCGGGTAAAGCCGAGAACCAAGTAAAGACCAGATCGCCTCGAGCATTGGCGACGTACTCAAGGCCGCCGAATCTGATTTCCTGCCCGGGGGCGAAGCTACCGACCTGGTCGAGGTGACCGGTCGGATCGGCGTGCAACACGACGCTGCCAAACGTGAAGAGCTGTCCGGGGACGAAGATGTCCCCGCTGCGGATTCCGTTGCTGAAGAGAAGAGTTGTCCGGGGATGACGATGTCCCTGCTGCAGATTCCATTGACGAAGAGCTGTCCGGGGAGGGCGAGCCATTGATCCTTGGCGACCCACGACGGAACTCTCAATGAAAGCACCAATGTCGGTACCAAAACCGGCAGATCTCGGGTAGGGGATCCGAACTATGGGTCAAGGAGTCGATGGTAACAGGGAACGTAGAGACAGCGATTTACCCAGGTTCGGGCCCTCTCGAGGAGGTAATACCCTATGTCCTACTTGATTGTATTGATGTGATTGTATGAAGGTTACAGAGCTGATCTACCTCGAGATCGACTGGGCTAAACCCTAGGTAATGGATATGATCCTCTACGGACTAGGCCTTCTGGTTTATATAGACACCAGGAGGTCCTAGGGTTACACATGGTCGGTTACCATCAGGGGACAAACATGCCGGTTATGCCAACTGTTACTTGGAGGAGACGCCAAGTCTTCGGAGGTTTCCTTCTGATACACGGGGTCGCCCACAATCCTGCCTTCCTTCGACGAGTAGAGGGCGGCCCACCAGCCCGGCCTATGAGAGATAGGCCGGCAGCCCGAGTACCCCCTAGGCCGGGACACCCTCAGCTATGGCGGATGACTGCATCAGCCAACAGCAAATCGAGGCGATGGAGGGCCGAATCGATGGGGAACAGGGGGCAAAGGTGTGGCAGCTCACAGTGAAGTCGATGGGGAACTCGGCGAGGTCGGGCGTTGCCGGAGACGAGCGAGATGAGGCGGCGGCCGAGGCGGATCCCGGCAAGGGGAACAGCACGGGCGGCGTTGCTGGTGCTCCCCGGCGTCGATCTTGCGGTGTAGATGATAAAGAGGAACCCCGCGGAGCTTCTGGACACCATGGCAGGTCGTGTGGTGGCCGGTGGCTGCGATGAACGGCAACGACGCTCTCGGGTGCGTCCGGGCGAGGGAGTTGGTGGGCTGGGCCAGGGCGCTGTAGCTTTGGGCCCAGTTGGTTAGCTCCCTTTTTCTATTTTTCTTCTGCCTTTCTCTTTTAATTAAAAACTGAGACGGTTAGGAAAATATTTGGGCTACCAAATGACTTTCGAAAAATGTGGGACTAGGCCACATAAATTCCTTGCATTTTTAGGCACTGCCACAAAAAGTTTCAGGGCATAAGGAAAAGGTTAGGTATTTTTAGAAATTGAAAAGGCCAATTTAAATACTGTTGGACCACTCAAATAATTCCCAGGGGCATTTTGGGAATTTAAATGAGGTTGGTCTCAACATGACAAATATTTAGGGAATATTTGCCAAATGATGAACTATTTTGATTGCATGACAGAAGAAGCAAATATTTGACATGCAATTCAAATTGGAATTTGGCTTTGATTTTGGACAAGTGGCAGATTGGCTTAGTGATCATGATGGCATGGCCACTAATAGGGGAAGATTACTGTAGTATGATACTGGGGATGTTACAAATTTCCTCCACTACAAGAAATCTCGTCCTGAGATTTAAGAGGTGGAGTAAGGGGTATCTTCGGGAGAACGGACCTTTACAAGGTTGACCATCTGGTGGATATCTCAGGGAATGTGGCAGAAAGTATCTCTCGAGTTGAAACTTAAGTAAACATCGAGAGCAAAGTAAGAAGGTACAATAAGAAGTTTCAAGCGGAAAGGCAATCGTTCGATGCCTGAAACAGAGTGTGAAAGGGGTTCAGAGCAACAGGAATAAGTATTGCGTCTGATACCAGAATAGATCATCTATAGGAAGGTGGCTCGTGAATTACATATGAAGCAGAGCACGAGGAATAGCTTTGGAAACGGGAATATACAGGAGAGTCAGGTTTCGATCCTGTGGAACTGTGGTTTGTGTGGATTAAGAGTAGGAAGGGCGGTGACATCTTGCACGGTCACGATAGCAAGGCATGTCAGAGGATAGCTTGTTAGCTATGTCGGCAACAACGTCGGTACCAAGGGCAGGGGACGAAGAGAACCAGTTTCCTTCTCGTTGAAACGAGGCGGACCAATAGGCAAAGTTCTCGTCCACCGGTGGTTACCGGAATGTCATCAACAATAGTAACAAGGTGTTACTGACAGAGTGGTACACCGAGGTGTTTTCATAAGCAGAGAATTAGTACTACTTAGATCATATGAATTATAAGAAAGGTTAAACAGACGAATGGAAAGGAAAATGTGATTATCAGATTGAACAGACCAATGGAAAGGAAAATGTGATTATACAGAAGTATTAGGTGTATATCCTTCCCAAGGAAAAGCAGAGCATGATATACATGATAGGATAGCAAGTACAAAAATCATTTAGATAAAGGGCGAGGAAATTCATGATGTTACCCATATAGCGGTGTTTGGATAATTGATCAAGAGACATTTAGCGTTGCGCTTCCGATGTTCTTGTTGATATTCGGAATACCACAGTCATGCTTTGGGGTAGCAATGATATGGTGTTAAATAAAGATTGGGTTTAAAGATCACAAGAAATACAAAGGAACAATTCCAAGAATAGCAAGGAACCCAAGGTATAACCAAAACAATACCAAATCTGTGTTGGCAAGAAGGCAAGAATGTTGTTGGCGATAACACAATTCATCGAGGGGCAAGGATGGTATTTCTCACCATGAATTCAATTGACATCTCAGAAGAAGTCAAAATGTTGACGCTGATCACGACACATTTTGTCCAGAGGTTTCAAGAGGATGCAATCGAACAGCGATGGCATCAAGCAAGAGAATGACGAAGTGGAAGGTTATGGAATCAAAAGATAAGATGCAAGCTCGGAATCGGAGTTGCTTTTCAAGACAACATAACGATGTTGAAAACTTGATGTAAGCCTTGCTCACGGTCTGAAGAATTCATGCACCAAGAAGGACGAGGTAGCACGGTCAAAGGTAGCCTGCTAAGGATGTAGCCGGTAGTCTAGGAATGACAAGATCGAGTTTAAATTTCCCAGCAACAATTTACCAAGGGTAGAGGATACAATTTACCAAAGGCATTATGTATTAGGGGGGTAGAGTTCACAGAATTTTGAATGTGAAGGACACTGTCGGATAATAATCCAACAAAGGATTTGGCGGTCCAGAAGGGATCTGATGTGAGTATCGGTACTCAACCAGAAGAAGGAAGAATGCAAAGGCATCGGATTATAGAAACATCTGAATAATTCGATGGTTAAATACAAAGAAATTATGATATCCAGATCGGTGTAACAGAATCAGCTGCTTTGATTAAATATGAGTGAGTTAAATAGAACTAGAGGGACAATCAATTGCAACTTAATTGGCCGAGAACCAACTCATGTCCAAAATGACGTCTGAGCCGGAAGGATGAAGTCTAGGAATTAATTGATGATAGCGAGAATTCACATACATATTTAATCAATAGGCTCGGAATAACAAAGACAAAGGATGTTAATGAATATTGCTAGACATATGGAATTAACCATAATGCATGCATGCAAGACTTTACAAAGCAATAGGTTGCAGTGGATTCTCGGGAGATCAGATAGTATTTCAAAGTATTTTGGGAAGCACATGAACAACTGGGGATGAACGAATCCCGATAAGTGTGAGGAATTATCCGCAGTGCGAAAAGAAGCTGCAAGGCAGTAGGCACAAAGGATTCCCGGAATGTCGGAGAGTATTTCGGGGTATCTTGTAATAACAAGAGCAACTGGGGATGAAGGTACAAACGGCAAGGATGTGTAGTTATCCACGGGGATTATCGGTGGTAGGGAACTGCAGAAGCAGTGGGCACAAGGGTCTCGGGAAACATCGAGGAGTATCTTCGGAATCTTCTGGTGAAGTAAGCGATCATCTGGGATGAGGGGCTCTCCGGGAGAAAATGGTCACGGGAACCTAAAGTTAGAGTTAGTAAAATCTTTAACCCGAATAGAAGAGAGATCAGAGTCCCAGAGTAAAGAAGAGGAATAAAAGATCCTAAACCCATCCATTGGCGACGTGGGCCCGTAAGCCACACAGCCATGTTAGTAAAACAGTTTTGAAGACTAGACTCAACTTCGGGCAAGGAGTTGGAAAGGGGGCTACCTACAGGCAGTCGGCTCTGATACCAACTTGTGGCGCCCCCGGCCCGACTGTGCACTAATCATACGCGCAAATGCGCACGATCAAGCCCAGGGACTCACGGGAAGATATAACAACACAAATCTAGACTCAAAATAAAATAATACAAGCTTTATATTACAAGCCAGGGGCCTCGAGGGCTCAAATACATAAGCTCGAGTACAAGCGTTAGCGGAAGCAACATCATCTGAGAACAGGCATAAAGGTTAAACAAGTTTGCCTTAAGAAGGCTAAGCAAAACAACGACACTAGATCGAAAAGGCACAGGCCTCCTGCCTGGGAGCCTCCTAAACTACTCCTGGTCATCGGTCTCCACGTAGTAGTAGGCTCCGCCGGTGGGGTAGTAGTAGCCGTCGGCGGGATCAGCTGGCTCCGGGACTCCGCCATCTGATCGCAGCAATCGGGTATGGGGAACAAGAGCTAGCAAAGAAACCGTGAGTACTCATCCAAAGTACTCGCAAGACTTACATCAGATCTATGCTAGGTATGCATCGGTATCAAATGAAGGGGCTGTATCTCTGGACTAGACTACAGAAATGCCAGAATAGAGAGGAAGGCCTAGCCTATCGAAGACTAGCATCTTCAGCGTCTTGTAGCATTAGAAGAGTGCAGATTAGTATCACATAATAAAGCAATAAGTATGTAGTAGCAAAGCCCAGAGATCCTTTCTCGACTCCCTGTGAGAAAGCAATCCCGGAGCTAACATATTTAATTAAGTTCACAAGTATCCAGTTCTAGTTGTAGTAGATCAGGATACTTTCCGAGCGTCCTGTTACCGTGGACACGGCTATTCGAATAGATATACTTCCCTGCAGGGGTGCACCAACTTACCCAACACGCTCGATTAACTCTGGCCGGACACACTTTTATCGGGTCATGCCCGGCCTCGGTTGATCGACAAGTCGTAGCCCTACCTAGGCTCAACAGAGAGGCCAGCACGCCGGTCTACACCCTAAGCGCTCAGGGGTCTTGGGCCCATCGCCCTTTGCACTCCTGTGCGTTGCGTGGGCGGCCGGGACCAGACCTAGCCCCTGTATACACACGCAGACTTTCGCGGTCCACCCGAGCGTGCGCCGCTCAATCGCTGACGTCTGAAGAACTTCGGCTGAAACATACGACGCCGAGTGCCCATACTATTCCCGTGTGGTGGTTAGTGCGAAAAGGCCAGAGGCCTACTCAGATCACATATCCTAACCCATTAGTGTGTTGGGAGCTCGCGGTGACAATCAGTGATCCACGATCTGTGGTCTCGTCACCCCGTCTCGTGGACTTACGACAAGGGCCAGGAATGCCCGGCCGTGCCACGTGATTATCTCGCGGGTACCCTCACGGTCAACCCGACTTCACATCTCTCGCGGGTACCCCTCGGGGTCGACCCGACTTCAACAAGGGACTTAGGTAAAATCACAGTATCCGTGTGTCCTCAACATCGAGGGGAAATCCGATGAATCACCCTCGATGGATTCCCACTCGATGTGTCCGTCAAGGTGAACTCGGAGGAGTCACCCTCGATGAGTTCACACTTGAGGGGTTGCATGACAGAGGCTTCATCGGAGGTGGTGAAAGAGGAATCACCCTCGATAATCCACAACCGACTAGCTATGCTACAGAGATATCATCAGGACTGAGGTAGGAAGTATCACCCTCGCCACTCGATAGTAGCTCTGCAGAGTCGTACAACTAAGGGGGTGTGCGGTGCTGTGTCAGTCTCTGTACATCGATCACATTGATCGGGGCACCGGTAACAAAGTGGGGCAACAAGGACAAGGGTGAGGGGTCACTGATGGATCACTAACCATTCTATGCTAAGCATTTAGGACAACAGATAAAGTATCAACAGCAGGTTACAAAATCAGGCTATGCATCAGAATAGGAGCAATCAAATACAGTAGCAAAATCTAATGCAAGCATGGGAGAGAAAAATGGGCAATATAGGAATGATCAAGGGGGTTTTGCTTGCCTGGAAGCTTTGCGGTAAAAGAGGGGTCGTCGGTGGTGTAGCAGTCCTCTGGGGTCACGTTAGTGCCGGGGTCTACCAGAGAGAAGAGGGGGAGGAAACATATAAATACACAGCAAACAAATGCAATCACAAAGCATGACATGGCAATATGCAATGCAGGGGTGACCTAATGCATCTCTAAACCATTTTAGGAATTTTAGGATTTAAGTTGGAATTATTAACCGGTAGTTATGCACTATTCACCTGCCAGGAACAGGCAAAAAGTTAAAGGTCCTCCTACTTAGAGGGTCCTGACATGATTGCAGATGACATAAACGGATTCGTTAGATTTTTCTGATCAACTTTCATGTAGAAAACTTTTCCATCCGAGCTACGGATGAATTTCTACGAATTTCCGAAGTTTTAAGCAATATTCAGAAAATACTGGATTTATTTTTAATTCGAAAATCCAATTACTTAAATTGCTATGGGTACCCCGAGGGTGTTCCCAGAGTTGTGCTCGTGTGGCTGACCAGTGGGTCCAGCTGCTGAGTCAGCAGCTGACTCAGCAGCCTTATCCAAATGAACAGTGCCAGGAGGCCCCACACGTAAGTGTCACTGGTATTAAACAGGGGGTTAACTAGTTAGTTATTTAGTCGGGACCCACTCGTCAGTGAGTATTAGCAATGAGGGTTAGTAATAAATCGTAATTAGGCCCTAATCTCATTACTGACAACCGGGGCCCAGCTACAGTAGCCGGCCGGCCAGTGCACGGCAGCGCGCTCGCGCAGCTCGCCAGAGCACGGCCACGGCGTGGCCAGCGCGCGGGAGGGCGCAGGAGGACGCGCACGGGACGGCGGGGGCACGCGCAGGTGCGACCGCGTCCAGGGGAGCTCACGGGCGAGGCGGACACGTCCAGTTCAAGCTCGGCGAGGTCGAGCTCGCGGCTATGGCGGATGACCGCATCGGCTAACGGCGAATCGAGGCGACGGAGGCCCGAATCGACGGGGAACAGGGGGCAAAGGTGTGGCAGCTCATAGTGAAGTCGATGGAGAACTCGGCGAGGTCGGGCGTTGCCGGAGACGAGCGAGACGAGGCGGCGGCCGAGGCGGATCCCGGCGCGGGGAACGGCACGGGCGGCGTTGCTGGTGCTCCCCGGCGTCAATCTTGCGGTGTAGATGATGAAGAGGAACCCCGCGGAGCTTCTGGACACCATGGTAGGTCGTGTGGTGGCCGATGGCCGCGGTGAACGGCGACGACGCTCTCGGGTGCGTCCGGGCGAGCTCGTGCGATAGGGAGAGGGGTGAGGGAGAGGGAAAGGAGGGGAGCCAGGATCCAGGGGGGTGCAGGAGTGAGTCCTTATCCCCACGGCTCACCTGCCCGGCGCCGTGGCGGGCTGAGGATGGCGCGGCGCGCGTTCGGCCATGGCGGCGCCGACACGCAGGGGAGCAGGTAGGCGAGGGAGTTGGTGGGCTGGGCCAGGGCGCTATAGCTTTGGGCCCAGTTGGTTAGCTTCCTTTTTCTATTTTCCTTCTGCCTTTCTCTTTTAATTAAAAACTGAGACGGTTAGGAAAATATTTGGGCTACCAAATGACTTTGGAAAAATGTGGGACTAGGCCACATAAACTCCTTGCATTTTTAGGCACTGCCACAAAAAGTTTCAAGGCATAAGGAAAAGGTTAGGTATTTTTAGAAATTGAAAAGGCCAATTTAAATGTTGTTGGACCACTCAAATAATTCCCAGGGGCATTTTGGGAATTTAAATGAGGTTGGTCTCAACATGACAAATATTTTGGGAATATTTTCCAAATGATGAACTATTTTGATTGCATGACAAAAGAAGCAAATATTTGACATGCAATTCAAATTGGAATTTGGCTTTGATTTTGGACAAGTGGCAGATTGGCTTAGTGATCATGATGGCATGGCCACTAATAGGGGAAGATTACTGTAGTATGATACTGGGGATGTTACAAATACCTATCATATCAGGACCAAATTCATAACCCGTGCATATTACCATTGCTATCATGAGACTCTCAAAAAGGTATAAGTGAAGCATGAGAGTGCAACTATTTCTTTAAAATATCATCACCGTCGTGCTCTAAAAGGTATAAGTGAAGCACTAGAGCAACTGTCTAGCTCAAAAGATATAAGTGAACCACATAGAGTATTCTAACAAATCACGAATAACGTGTGTCCCTCTCAAAAAGGTGTGTTCAGTAAAGATGATTGTGACAAACTAAAAAGGCAAACAAAAGCAAACAAACTATTTCACAAGACGCTCTAAGTAAAACACATATCATGTGATGAATAAAAATATAGCTCCAAGTGAGTTACCGATAGATTGTAGACGAAAGAGGGGATGCCTTCCGGGGCATCCCCAAGCTTAGACGCTTGAGTCTTCCTTGAATATTACCTTGGGGTGCCTTGGGCATCCCCAAGCTTAGGCTCTTGCCGCTCCTTATTCCTTTGTCCATCGTAGTCTCACCCAAAACTTGAAAACTTCAGCAGACAAAACTCAACAGAAACCTCGTGAGATCCGTTAGTATAACAAACAAATATTTAACTTTAGGTACTGTTGTAAATTGATTCATATTTAATATTGCCATAATGCTACTGTACTCCAACTTCTCCATGACTCATACCCCCCGATACGATCCATAGATTCATCAAAATAAGTAAACGATGCAATAAAAACAGAATCTGTCTAAAACAGAACAGTCTGTAAAGATCTATTTAAAAGCCATACTTCTGTAACTCTAAAAATTCTGAAAAATTAGGACAACGTGGGCAATTCAAATACCAATACTGTGTAAAAATTTCAGCACTGGACTCAAAACTTTCTGTTTTCCAAACAGCATCAATCATACTATCTTCCAAATCATCCCAAAGGCATTACTTGGCACAAACACTAATTAAAACATAAAAACAATATCATAACAGAAGCTATAATCATTCAAACACTCAAGAACAGTAGGTAAAAGCAAAAAATTATTTTATTCATTGGGTTGCCTCCCAACAAGCGCTATTGTTTTATGCCCCTAGCTAGGCATAATGCATAGTTTCAAGTGTTGTCATCCTTGGTTTCCAACTCCTCAATCACACATCCATTTTTTCTAGTAGATTTAACATAGGAGTTTCTCATCATCATGCTTCTAGGCACAAAATCAAGAATCTTATTTTTATGGATAGGTTCCTTAACTATATCAATGAAATTGGGGTGCACGCTAATCATTTTAAGATCCTCGCTCCTTTTACTAGAAGTATCACCCTTGACCTTAGGAAAACATATATAAACTTGCAGTTTTTATTTGGAGTAGTCCTATCAATGTTTTTAGTGCAGGAAAAAGCGGAACCCAAGTTGTTGATAATTTCTTCTAGCTTATCAATTCTAGCGGAGCTTTGGTCTATCCTTTCGTTAATTATTGGTTCCTTTTCCTTTAAAGTTTTCAAAGCAATCCCCACCTTAGAACCGAATTGAGTAATATGATTGTGGACCTTTTTATCTAAATTTTCAAGATGTTCGATAGTAGGCATTTTATTTTCTATAGCTTCCAACCTTTGCATAACATGCTCCAAAGTCAATGTCGTTTCATTAATAATGATAGGGGGTGAACCCACTAAATTTCCCATAGCATTGAGAGCATCCGAAGTGGGACACATCAAGAAATTCCCTCCGGTAATAGTGTCAAGAACAAATCTATACCAAGTAGTGATTCCCACATAAAAATTTCGAAGAAAAACGGTAGTGGGTTGCTTACGAGTTGATTTATTTTGAGCATTGCAAATCCTATACCAAGCATCTTTTAAATTCTCTCCTCCCCTTTGTTTAAAATTAAGTACTTCATTTTCAGGGGTGGTAGTAACGAGCGAAGAACTAGCCATAATGGTAAAGCAAGCAAGCAAACAAGCAAATAAAATATTTTTGTGTTTTTGTAAAAATTGTTTTAGAAGTGGGGGAGATGAAAACGAGAGTCAAATGCAAATAAAAGGTAAATAAAGTAAATGCAAGTGAATGATAATTTGTGCGAAGGTACTTGGTAATTTTGATGATGTCTCCCCGGCAACGGCGCCAGAAATTCTTCCTGCTACTTGTAGTCTGCGTTGGTATTTCCCAGAAGAGGAGAGGATGATGCAGTACAGTAGAGATAAGTATTTCCCTCAGTTAAGAACCAAGGTTATCAATCCAGTAGGAGAACCAAGCAAAATTCCGTTAAGCGCACCTGCACACACAAGAGCAAACACTTGCACCCAACGCAAATAAGAGGGTTTTCAATCCTCTTAGCGGTTATTTGCAAGGATTAAATCTTATCGAGGTAAATAGATAAACTAAACTACTAATTAAAATAAAAGTAAATAAATTGCAGCAAGGTATTTTTAGGTTTTTTATATAATAAAGATAGACCCGGGGACCATAGTTTTCACTAGAGTCTTCTCTCTTGAGCATATAAACATGCGGTGGGTAAACAAATTACTGTTGGGCAATTGATAGAAAAGCAAATAATTATGACGGATTCATGGCAATGATCATGTATATAGGCATCATGTCCGAGACAAGTAGACCGACTCCTGCCTGCATCTACTACTATTACTCCACCCATCGACCGCTATCCAGCATACATCTAGGGTATTAAGTATGAAACAGAGTAACGCCTTAAGCAAGATGACATGATGTAGAGAAGCAAATTCAAGCAATATGAATAAACCCCATCTTTTTATACTTAATGGCAACAATACAAATACGTGTCATGTCCCTTTCTGTCACTGGGATTGAGCACCGCAAGATTGAACCCATCACAAAGCACCTCTCCCATTGCTAGATAAATCAATCTAGTAGGCCAAACTAAACCGATAGATCGGAGAGAAATACAAAGCTATAACAATCATGCATAAAAGAGTTCAGAGAAGGCTCAAATATTTCTCATGAATAATCTGATCATAAACTCACAATTCATCGGATCCCAACAAACACTCCGCAAAAGAAGATTACATCGGATAGAACTCCAAGAACATCGAGGAGAACATTGTATTGAAGATCAAAGAGAGAGGAGAAGCCATCTAGCAACTAGCTATGGACCCGTAGGTCTGTGGTAAACTACTCACGCATCATCGGAAGAGCGGCAAGGTTGATGTAGAAGCCCTCCGCGATCGATTCCCCCTCCGGCAGAGTACCGGAAAAGGCCTCCAGATGGGATCGCGAAAGAACAGAGGCTTGCGGCGGCGGAAATGTTTTCTCTTTTGGCTCTCTGGGGGTTTCCCAATATTTGTGAATTTATAGGAGTGAAATTAGGTCAAACGAAGTCACATGGGCCCCACAAGGTAGCACGGCGCCCCCCCCCCCCCCCCCGGAGGCGCGCCCTAGTGCCTTGCGAAGCCTCCGTGAGGCTTCTGGCCTCTTCCCGAAGCTTCCCAGGTTTCTTTTGTCCAGAAAAAAATCTCCAAAAAGTTTCGTGGCATTTGGACTTTATTTGGTATTGTTTCTCTGAAAAGTCAAAAACAAGCAGAAAACATCAACTTGCACTAGGCACTGGGTTAATAGGTTAGTCCCAAAAAATGATATATAATTGTATATAATTGCATATAAAAACATCCAAGATTGATACTATAATAGCATGGAACAATCAAAAATTATACATACGTTGGAGACGTATCAGCCGTATGTACCCAAAGGCGGGCCTCTTGCACTCGACCACAAAGAACTTAAATGTTATATCGACCATCAAGTTTTTTCATTCGAGATCTTGGGAAACCAACCCTACAATTGTTGTGTTATTGTTCTCATAAGACACTATGTCGCATATAAACAGTCGGTGTGCACTTTATATCCCCGGTCGTGGTCCTCTTATGGTGGACCGTGATGAACTTTAAAGATAGCCATATGTACCCAAAGACGGGCCTCTTGCACTCGACCACAAAGAACTTAAATGTTATATCGACCATCAAGTTTTTTCATTCGAGATCTTGGGAAACCAACCCTACAATTGTTGTGTTATTGTCCTCACTAGACACTATGTCGCATATAAACAGTCGGTGTGCACTTTATATCCCCGGTCGCGGTCCTCTTATGGTGGTCCGTGATGAACTTTAGAGATAGTAGCCTTATGTAACCAAAGACGGGCCTCTTGCACTCGACCAAGAAGAACTTTAATGCTATATCGACCATCAAGTTTTTTCATTCGGGATCTTGGGAAACCAACCCTACAATTATTGTGTTATTGTCCTCACTAGACACTATGTCCCATATAAACCATCGGTGTGCACTGTATAGCGCCGGTTGTGGTCCTCTTAAGGTCGACCGTGAAGAACTTTAGAGATAGTAGACATATGTACCCAAAGGCGGGCCTCATGCACTCGACCACGAAATACTTTAAAGTTATATAGATCATCTAATATACTCTCTGAAGAATATTCGGTCGTATCCTCCGCTAAATTATAGGGAATCGGTTAGAGATGCTCTTAGTGTTCCATTTCAAACTTTTGAGTTAGCACTTAGGACATGCCTTGCACTTAGCGGCCTCAGAATTGTAATCATGTACTACCTCCGTCTCAAAATAACTAACCGAGGCACTTAGGACATGTGTCAGCAGCGCTTTGTAAGTCTCTCACCCATCTCACTGACGTGCTTATGTACTATGAAGTTAATAAAATAGTACTGCCCGGCTTGGAATCCAGCTCAATCCAATATCGCGTGGTATGTCAAGGTGTAAGTGCAGACTCATTGTTGATGTTGAATACTGGAGTAAGAATGATGATCAATGCTCTAATGGACCTGCATGATGTAGCATTACTATTATGATATAGGGTTAGGCACATACTTTTTTTTGACAATGGGTAGACAAGTGTGGTTTTCAGGTGTAGTTGCCTATTGGTTTATATAGTTTTCCTATGTCGATTTATCTTTTACTGTAAAGCAGAGGCTGTCTGCTCGTGGCAGCGTTGGATCCGGTGGCCAGCCATCGCCGTTGCCTGTCCTCTTTGACGCGAGAACACATGGAGAAGGGGCTCGTGGCAGCGCTGGATCCGGTGGCCAGCCGACGCCGTTGCGTATCCTCTTTGCCGTGAGATCCACGCTACCTCTCTCTCTCTCTCTCTCTCTCTCTCTCTCTCTCTCTCTCTCTCTGCTGCTACATCCATCGTTTTGGCTTGCGGGTCGCCGGCGTCATGGAGCTTGACGAGGTCTCCGGCCAGTTCCCCACATAACTTCCAGTCCAGGTCATTGACATATTCGGTTTCTAGGTCACATATTTGGATTCTAGGTCACAGAAACAAAATTTAGAGTTAATTTATTTGGCTTAGCAATTTCCTGCATTAGATATCTTTTTGTGCTTAGGTTTTTTTTGTGAATTCTACAATTTGTAGCTTTGAGCTAAACTGACATTCGTTTTAGTCAACTTACATTCCTAAATTTTTTCAAACTGATATTATTTTTGTAAGTTCAGGTTTGCACTTGGCTTTATCAGAATTAGAATATGCCGAACATTTGTTGGAGAATTGCCTACTTTGAAGCTTCACTGCTTTAACCATTTGTTTTTATGAAATAGTATTCAGTCAGTTTAAAATTATTTTCATGTAGATTGCATTTGTTATAGGAACGTGCAAAGAAACTAAAGTTTGATCATGGAAAGGTCCAGCTTAAAATTATTTATTTGTATTAACAAACTTTTCAGTGATCATAATTTAATAGCATATGCTAAACTTGGATTACCACTGACTTAGCATTAACTGCTTGGCCAAAACGTTGGGACCGGCACCCTCACGCCAAGGCACGATCGTGATCTAGTCATATAGTAGGGCTCGTCAAACGACTGTTTCATAATCAATCTAAGCAGCAACAACAACCAAGCTGCATGCAGCAGCAACCAACCAAGCTACGTCGTTGAATCATTGCTAAAAATTCACCTGTGCCACGCCATGCTTGTTGGCGTTTGTAGGAACGCCGTCCTTCATGGCGTTTCCTATGTGCCATGTCAGCTATTAATGGTAATTAGGCCGAGGCCAGCAACGTTCCATTGTTTGCCGTTTCTATGTGAGGCTGAAACGCTATAACCTGTGACGTTTCTAAAAAGGATAGATAGTGAAATAGTTTTCGGGAAAGGTCATTTTGTGTTGAAATTTTCTGACAAGGTTAAAATAATGATTTTGGCCCAGGCTTTGGAGAGGACTATCACGCGCCTGCGCCCCTGTCGGGAACAGGACAGTACACCCGTCTATGGCACATGTCGATTTGACAACACGCCTGCACTGTACAGCTATCAGTACAGTAGTTGTTTATAGGAAAGTAAATGCAGAAACTATGATGTTCTCGACATCGATGAATAGCTCACCTGCAAAGGAGATTGAGCATGGGGCTTGTCTCAGACGATTGGTACTTGATATCAAGTGCCAGTAGCATTGCCCGTCCATTAAGAACTGCACTTCACACATTGCTTCAGCACTTTACTAGGGGGATGTACTGAACTTTATTGAATATAAGTCCGGTTACACAAATGCCGTCAATCAAGGCTCATAATCACAACCTCAATACATCCTGGTCACCTAAATTACGCATATTCCGGTTACACAACTTGATTGAATATAAGTCCGGTTACACAAATGGCATCAATCAAGGATCCTACTAAATTATGCATATTCCGGTGCATCAAAACATGATCTACAAATAAATTGACGCCAGTGATTTTTATAGTAATGACACCAATGACAAAATGCCTATATGGAACATTAGTCATGCAAACAAGTGGATAATTAATGCATCATCTAACTGTTACACCGAGTTTCTCACATACTCATTGTACGATCTGCAACAAAATGACACAAGGTGCTCTAGGGGAATTGATACAACAACTCTGAACCATGAAACTAAATCCTATGTAGACAGGACATGAGCCAACACGACATGAAGGGTAACAACTGAGGAAATAGATGCGACACATAGCTTAGTCTGGAAATCCAACCTCCTTGACATACTAATTTTATTGCCAATTATTGTGTTCTTCAGCTTGTTCACAAGCTGCTCGTTGTCAAACTCCATGTTGCTTCTCTCTGTCCATAGATCTAAGTAGGCTTTCTCCATTGGTGAATCGGAAACTATCAGAGTGGATTCAAAGAAAAAAAAATCCAAAAGTCTGAGAAGGGAAACAGAATATGAATCAATGGAGAAACACTTAAAACCGTAAGAGGGCAACCAAGCAATCTCCTCCCTGTACCTGCTAGGACGAACGCAACCTTACGGGCCAGATGCGGTGTCTATCCCGCAGTACTCCGGATCAAGGAACTCCTCCGAGAGTTCGTCTTCTAATGGGGGACGTGCTGCAGATTGGGTGAGATGCGAGGATAAGCAGGGGGGTTCCAAATAAAGAAAGGGGAAATGGGGAAATGGAAAATCGACAACCTAACTGGATTCGACAGTGTAATCTCCAAAATCCAAGAACATGATTGAGCTTCCTCCTTCTTGGTAGCCGCTCCTGGTCGCCATTGATGCAGACTGCAGTGCAGAGCAAGCAGAGCTCCTCCTGCTCCGGTCCTTTGTGTGGCTAAAAGAAATGATAGAGAAGGGATAACGGGAAGGTGGGGGGCCGGGCCCATAACAGTTGAATACGGTGGGACGGATGACCTGGTAAAATGCTATACATAACGATACGAGGCGCATGCATGGTCCCACGCTGTACTGGCCTGCATGCAGCGTTGATCCTCACACGCGCGCGAGCGGCTGGGATTGGCGCTGTGAACGGAACGCGAATGTAAAAAACCGCGTCCCGGTTTCGTGCTTTTCCCGTAGCATCCACCACAAATACCAAGCCCGATGGCAAGCGAGCTACTGAATCGCATTGCTTTTTTGATCCGTCGATCAGATGGCATAAGCGCGTCCTCCTATCCTGCTTTCCTTGCTCCAAACTTCACCTTCCCTCTGTGGAGCACGCAGTCACCTCCATCCATCTGTAGCTCAGGGCACCAACTCGAGGAAGGGAAGGCATGATTCGGATCTAGGGAGGCATAAAACTAGAACATGGAGCCCCTTTTTTAACGAGTCAATTCAGCTAACTGATTTTCAGGATTTGTTTTTTCAGATCTGGGAGAACACCAAACAGGGCAAAAGTACGGGAGTGTGGCTTCCTGAACTGAGGCAACAGGACGGAGCGCCAACGGCCTAGGGCGCGCATTTGTCTTTCTCTCCCAATCTCGCTCCCCTCATTAGGATCCAGACTGCATGTCGCCTGCTGCGCCGCCATGGCATTCTCTCCACGGCCGACGTTGTGGCGTGATCTCCAGTGACTATACCATAAAGAATCATGTCTCTCTTGCCCGTGGCGTCATGTACAAGTCCCCCCCTCTTATCTTGCCGTCGACGACACTGGACACCTCGGCCGTGAGCAGGTGAGGTAACTAACCCCTTGTGTTAATCATCCATTATATCTCCTAAATTAACCTCTCCTTGTCGTTAATTTGCTTCATGCATCTATATTTCGTCTCATACAGATTATAATGCTTTGCGATATTTGGAGATCCATTGCCCGCTGGTCTTCCCTCACGGCTTCTTTAGCATGAGCTTATCCCACATGATTCTTTCAATTATTTTTTGCCATGCCTTTCCGTAGTTATATATGTTCATAGATGGATGAATGTCCGTATTATTTGTCATCACAAGGATACATGCCTACTGATCCCTGTTCTGGATTGTTTTCAAATTTTGCTACCGGGTTTCCTATATTAGAACAACCAAGCATATATGCTTATAGTACATCATGGGTTGGAGTATCATAATTTATTTTGATTGGAAACATTAGGAAATCTTCCTTACAAAAATAAATTGATCATTAACAAGCATGCACAAGATTTAATAAGAAAAAAGATTGCATCAGATTGTCAAGCCATTCTTGAGTGAGTATAGTGGGTTATTTTTCTAGCTCTATGGGACAACTTCATATAGAAGTCATGTTTAAAAGTTTCTTCAATTGTCCAAGCACATGTTGCACCACCATCATGCCTCGGTTTTACCAAGAGACATTGCAGCCTCGCCTACCCATGGACGATCTTGATGCAATGGTTCTGAACCAAAATATGAACAGACCATTCTCTAAGTGTTTCCAGTTATTTTCCCAACGTTTGTTCTTTATTTCAGTTTCTTTCCAGACTGCCAAGGACAACCCAAGTAAGCAACAGATAGTTGTGTACCCTGCAATTAAGCCTGATATGCTAACGACATGTTCTCATGAAAATCGTAGATTAACTAGACGCACGGATTTGAATCATTTTCTTCATACATAATACATCTGAAATTAATCTTCAAATTCCCGCCGCAACGCGCGGGGAAATCACCTAGTTTAACCAATTTTGAGTACCTATGATGCTGCCATTTTCATATCTTCAGAACTGTTTGTGTTGACTAACTAAGTAGCACCAGTTTATCATTTCTTCAGAACCAATAACAGACAGACCACACACAACATCATCAAACTTGCAAACATCAGCTTCAGCACAAACAACACTTCTCTCCCTAATCCT
The DNA here is from genome assembly GCA_039707655.1 of Elymus sibiricus. Taxonomy (NCBI): domain Eukaryota; kingdom Viridiplantae; phylum Streptophyta; class Magnoliopsida; order Poales; family Poaceae; genus Elymus; species Elymus sibiricus. Next base: position 314,974,410 of record CM077664.1, read on the forward strand.
AACAGCATAGCTGCTGCTTTGTCATGACAACTGCATTGCTCTGACTGTAGTTGATGCCAAAATTGGATTTGCATCCATTGCCTCTGCTGCTACCTGCATTTCTTCCCCTCTCATCTCTTGCAAGCTCAAATTCTTCCATTTTGTCCTCTGCTACACAAATTGCATCAACAACAACATCACATAAAAGGATCTGTATATTAACCAGATGCTCCACATACAATAGCTCTAGCGCCAGTAATCAAAACTTATCTATCAAGTACACAGAAAAATCATAACTTTGCAGCTAGCAGAAATCAACCCCAGATCATAGGCAAAGACCAGATCACGACTTGCACCGTGTTTCTTGCACTTGTAAACACCCAGCCGTCATGCTCCTCGGTGGTGGAGAGGTAGACCTTGACCACCATGCCACAATCAGGGCAAGGAATCAGTGGCACTAGAACAGACCGGCTGTGCAGACCTAACCAGGTCGAGTTGGAGCTGGACACGGAGGAAGAGCTGATGGCGATGACTGTGTGGCTCGATGACGATGGCGAGGCTATACGATGACGGCGGCCGATGGGCTCGGGAGATTTGGGAACTAGGGATTGGAGGGGGGCAAAGAGGACCAGGGTGCGGACCAGGGTGTGGCTCAGGTGCCGCGCGTGCGAACTAGGGTGTGGCTTGGTACAGCGCGGGTGCGGCAAGGCTCGAGTGCAGCACGGACCGGACCAGGCGCTGCGCTGAACCGGTTTTTAGACAGAGAAAACCCCCGAACTAAACCGAGCACAAAATAAAAAAAACGCCTACATGACATGCCTAGTTAGAACTCAATTGGAGAAAAAATTGCTTAGGGGTAAAATGTGGAACAAAGGTGCAAAATGGTGGTATAGATTGAGGATTTTCTCAAAATTGGGTAATTTTTGTCGCATGGATGAATCTTGAGGGTAAAAAAAATGGAATTTACTCTAAATTTATTGACTTGTCGTACATATCATTAATTTAGTTGTTTTGGCAGTTACTTCTGGCTCAGAACCATCAACCAATAATACCCTAAAAATTTAACAAGAAGCGAAATTTTATGACGCTCCCAAATAAAGGTCATCAATTTATACTTCTAGGGTTTAGGCAACGATGCCCTGCACGATAAGAATGTAGCTCCGATCGAGGCCACCAGAGGGTTCTTGCAGAGCTATATGGTATCTCTGAACCAAATCAGAGTTGACAAGGGCTATGAGATGCTAAAAGGGAAGTGAGTTGTAGGACCTGATGGCTTGGTAGCTAGGCCACAACGTGTGGCAAGAGTACAGGAGCCAACCCCATGGCCACCTCCTCCAGTGGGGTGGCTTGCGGTAGCGTTGGACGGTTCATTTGATGCAGAAGCTCAAAACGGCTGGTGCGGAAATGGTGGCCAGAAATAGCAGGGGTGAACACATCTTCTCGGCCTGCTGGTTTTTACCACATTGCTCAAGTGCTTTGGAACACTGGCGGAGCTACATGTAACTCTGCAGGGGCCATGGCCCCCCAGGTTTGACAGTTTTTGTGAAGGAAATTTTTATAGGAAGCTATAGATTGAAAAAAAAAATACAGCTTTTGCCCTCCAAAAATTGATATCTTCTCTTATGCCCCCCCCCCCCCCCCCCCCCACCAACCAATCCTGTGTAGCTCCGCCACTGCTTTGGAAGCTGACTTTGTGGCCGTTCGGGAGGGCATCAGTATGGCGCTGCAACATACAAGCTTGCCTCTGATTATTTAGGCAGACTGTGCATCTTTGGTAAAATTGTTCGAGGGCCCACGAACAGACAGGTCAAGTGTGGGTCATATTGTAAATGACATTAAGGTGAGTATGAGAGAAAGGGAGCTCCTGTGTCGTCATATTGGTCGTTTGCATAATAGAACTGCAGATCGCCTTGCCTATATGTCGAGAGTGGAGCACCGCACCGATTTGTAGTTGCAGGTGCCTGAAGGTGCTCTTGTGAGCTGTCTGGCAAGCGATTGTACAACTATTCCATAATCAATAAAGCTCCTTTTGAGTCGCAAAAAAAAATTATACTTCTAAAACGCCTCTCATATGGTTTATTTTTCTTGAGAAACACATGTAACTTTATTGATACTCATAACAATTACAGGTACACTGATTTGGACCTATAAGATCTAAGAAAACACAAAGTAACTCCTATGACTAAGAATTACAATGAAATCTTCTGTAAACACCTTCTTCGCAGTATCAATCTCCGCTCGAAGAAATACTCAAAAGAGTTCGGTAAAGAGGCTGCAATTAGACTGGAGCAACGATGTTGTCACTCTTTCACCTGCACGAACATTATCAATAATGGTTTTTGAAAGCGCATTGAGTCGCCCATCTAAAAAGATGGGAAACCTTGATCGATGAACGTACTTGGGCCGGGGATGATCCCCTAGAAGTGCAAGCCGTCGAATCACGATATCTTCACCATGGTGTCGACGAAAGATTTCAACTTCACAAAGAATCAAACCAACAAAAAAAAGCTTCACACAACAACATAAACTCATCAGATCCGAATAATCGAATCTGCGAGGACAGAAAACTCTCTAACCTTATGGCACTTCCAAAAGAACGAGAGAAAGTTTATTCTCACCAAACTGTGATGATCACTAGGCGTTGACGAATACCATAAAGGTCTTGAAGATCCGAGGGCCCCACCTTTTAGTGGCAAGATGGCAGTTGGAGGCGAGGGGACCAAAATTTCTCAGATGGCGGCGGCACGAGAAACCCTAGCTAGCGGCCATGGTAGGCGACGTACTAATTGGAAGAGTGCCTCTCATATGGTCAAGTGGTGCCATACGCCTCTCGGATCAGTACGGGACGGAAAAACGTGAAATGGCAAGTACATGAGTTGATTATAGATGAGATAAACGCACCCGTGGTCACACAACTCACTAGAGATGAGTAGTTCAGTCACACATCTCTCAAAATGTTGTAAAGTGGTCACATTGCTTCATTTTATGAGCAAATTGGTCACAGGGTAGGGCCGGGAGCTGAGGTGTCCTGCTGACTAGGCTGTTATTTTGCAAAAAGACCCTGTTTATATTTTTTTGAGGTGTTTTTACGAAAACTACATCACCCTTTCTCTGGCATTTTCTAGAATACCTTATGATCAGTCTCCCCATGCCCCGCTGCCGTAGACTGCCGCCATATATAGTCACCTCGGCGTCCATTGACACCGGCTTTAGCACGCGCATCAGCTCGACCTGGTGGTCCTTGTGCACGGAAACCATGCCCGGCAGCGCATGCAGCGGCGCCGCCTCGCCGATCGAGGACAGACTCGAGGAGGTCGCGCGTGATGTCAGACTAGCATGGTTAGAGCTCAGCTTCTTCCTCGTCATCGTCGCGTCGTGCTCCGTCTGCTATGCACACGCGGGTGTGGCTATCGAAGACCACCATGAGTGACGGGTAGCTGCGAGCGTCGCTGAGCACGCAACACAACGAGCCGCACTCACTGTCCGTCAGGTGTTGCTACCGCGACCCGACGTGTCAAGACAACGTATCAGTGCCGACCAGGTGAGGGCCGTGGAGCTCATGGCAACGTTCATGCCGAGTAGGTGAAGGCCGAGGAGCAAGGACTGGGCAGAGCATGCGGCGCTCAACATGTAGGGAGGAGGACGCCATGGAGAAGAAGCCAGCAATGGTGGGGGCCACGGCGGGAAGCACAACGTGGTTGGCCTTGGGCTGCGTAGCAGTGCCTTCTTATGTTGTCCTCGAAGGCTGGTGGTGATCTGCTACCGTGCCCCCGCCCCTGCCTCCAGGAGACATGCAATGCAACTACCCCTCCGAGCTCTCCTTCGAGCTCCACTTCTTCCTCCCTCCTCACTTTTTTCCTCTCTCCGCCTCTTTGCCGAGAGCGTGATCTCGCCGCCGGAGCCGCTCACCATGCTCATACGGCCTCCCCTCGGCCACGCGACTCACCTCGCGTATTGCACGACCGTGCCATACATGTCGTTGGCTCTCCTCGTCCTGGACACCCCCACATCACGCCGTCGTTGCTGCAGGACCATGGCCACGCTACTCCGCCCTCACCTACTCGCCATGGACGTCGCCACAAGCTCCACGGACACCTTCGAGGACACCCACACCATCCGCCACAAGCAGTCCCTCGCTGTCAAGTTCACGCCCAAGGCGGAGCTGCAGGACCTGCTCGACCTCGCGCTCGAGGAGGAGCCCAAGGTCCACCCACTTGCCTTGGTCTCGCCATGAAGTACACATGTTGTTGCGCTCCTAGTCACCTTCGACGACACCCATGCCATGCACATCGTCCTTGACCTCTGCGCCGGAGCGGACCTCTTCTCTCTTGTCTCCGCCAGCGGCCGCCTACCTGAGTGGAGGCGGCAGAGCTCGCAGCGCAGCTGGCGTCCTCGCTCTCCGCCTGTGCACAGTGACGTCAAGCCAGGAAACATGCTCTTAAGGTGTTCGAGAAAATGCTAGACAGTGAGAGGATGGGGTTTCGTTAAAAACACCTCAACAAATATTGCCAGGGTCTTTTTTGCAAAACAATATCATAGTCAGCAGAACACCTCAGCTCCTGGTCCTACCTTGTGACCAGTTTGCTCATAAAATGAAGCTATGTGACCACTTTACAACATTTTGGGAGATGTGTGACTGAACTACTCATCTCCGGTGAGTTGTGTGACCGCTGGTGTGTTTATCTCATTATAGATTGCCCCGGAACCCCAAAGGGGATGTTTTGTACTTGCACGCAATCATTTCACCTTCGGCTTGCTTTTTCTTTTTGCATGTTCACCTCTTCGTCTTGCTGACAAAAGGAGCTAGCAGAGACCGAGAGAAGCCATGTCCTTTATCTTTCCTCATTGGAGAAAACACAAAAAAATTCCCATGCACCGCTGCACTCACCGTCGTCACTCCTTTAGAAATTATAAAGAGCGGGGCCGCACAATGGCGCCACGCGAAGCGCTCTCCTAGCTGTCCATGCATGCCACACAGCGTTTCGAACGTGTAGCCATGCAGGTGGCTCTGCGCAAGACGGAATGCCCCGGTCAAATACGTACGACTGTCTTTAGCCTGCTAGCCACCTCGTCGATCGATCCGTGCGAGCCTACTCGTGGAGTGTAGATACCCTTTGTTCTTGCTACGAGGAAATGGGTACTCTAGTAGGTAGATCCTTCAAAAAGGTGCCGCGTATATACGAATCTGGTCTCTTTTGTTTTCTCCCCCTTCTACGCACTTTGAGATGGGTTGATGGTGATGAAGAAGGTTATTTATCATAGTCTTTTGCTAAAAAAAAAGGAGGACCGTATCGTTGTTTTTTATTGAGGAACGTGTACCGCTGTACATACATGGTACATTCCCCACGGCGTCATAGATCTTGCATCAACACTTTTTTTTCTTGTATCTTCCAGTAGAACACCAGCGTGTGAATCAGCGGAGCCTAAACTCACCGTCCAGAGAACTCAAAAGCTAGGGCTGTTTGGATGGTAGCCGGCGGTTGCCCCGCTAAACATTCGGTCTTTACCCGGAGGATGTGCTCCCGTTTGGATGGGGGGCCAAATTTTCGGAACAACGCCAATTTTCTGGTCAAGATTTAGATAGAGCGTCAACTTGCGGGTGAAATGCGGGCGCTGGATTCACTAAAATCACTAATTAAGAGATACCCTCAGCAAAGTTCACTCTCATCTTCTTGGTGATGACAAGTGGCGCACTGCATGCACATCATTTGTTGTAACCCAGGGTTTTCCCTTTTGGCATAGATTCATTTTTTTCAAAATGGTTTATCTGTTGAACCATGCCTTCAGATCATGAACCGGTTTCGTCGTTAGATTTCTTCTGTTGAGATCTTTGAATTAAATCCCATGTTAATAGGTTTCTACAAACTTTTTTTTTACAAAAAAACCAAGAACAAAAAAATGAAAGCTGGAAAAAACAGACTAAAAATGAAAAAACAAAACTTGAAAAAAAAACCAGGAAGCACAATTGTGTATTTTTCGATTTTTTTTGGAAGCACAACTGTAATTTTCCCTTTTCGGTGCTTCTAATAGAAGCATATGCTGTGCTTTTCCATTTTTGGGAAGGACGGTTGTGCTTCTCGTGGGAGCACAGCCTGTGTTTTTCCCTTTTTTCGGCAAGCACAGTTGTGTCCTTTCCGGGAAGAACATTTATGCTTCTGCGAGAAGCACAACTATGCTTTTCCTTTTTCTAAAAGCACAAGTTATGCTTCACACAAGAAAACAATGAATTTCTTTTTTTAGAAAAATGTAGGAAAACCGAAAATAATCCAAAGACGCATAAAAATAAAAAAATAAAAAAATACGTGCCAAAAAGAGTTTAAAACATGCTCCTAGCGTGGGACACATCGCGGCGGTTCGGCACACCAAGTAGCACACTCCCAACACATCAAAAGTGCACGTTGGAATCCTCTCAAAGGGGTACCTCTTAATTAGTTGCTCCCTCAATTCACTAGCCCAAAAATTGGCGCACACTGTTTTGGAAGGGCCGGCTTGGGCAGAACCCAAACGACCATATTTCGCTTATGCCACACGTTTGCCTCCAGAGTCCCCGACGTGGGCCACTGCCCACCAGGAAGGGGAGGACCTATTAATTCAGTGTCCAGTGTCAGTTGTTGTTTTCTGCTTTTTTTGGACTTTGCATGAAAATTAATTTTATCGAACCCAAAAAAATTTAGAAAACAATCAGCAAAACTTTCGAGTCCAGAAGCTTCCACGGTAACCGATATAGGCCAGGGGGCTGCCTGTGGCCCCCACGCACCACCCGCACGCGCTAGAAGGGGTGTGTGGCCCCCCCAGTGCTCTGTTCCACCGCCTCTCGGCCCCTGTGCCTTTATATGCTTCCAAAAACCCTCGGGATTGAGATTAATTATATGCTCTTACCTCCCGAGAAGTAAGAGGGACGATCTTAAAAGTGCTCGAATAGGATTCATTACAACTCTTACATCTCTAGAGGTAAGAAGGGTTATTGTAGAACTGCTCATGCTATAAATATCTGACGGTTGTGATCTCTTTTTTTTTCTTTTGCTGAAAAACATTCAATCTATTCATCTTTAATCATGGTAGTACAATGAACATCAGAAATAATAAAAATTACATCCAAATACGTAGACCACCTAGCGACGACTACAAGCACTGAAGCGAGCTGAAGGCACGCTGCCGCCATCGCCCCTCCCTCATCGGAGCCGGACAAAACTTGTTGTAGTAGACTGTCATGAAGTCATCGTGCCAAGGCCCCATAGGACCAGCGCACCGGAACAGCAACCGCCGCCGATGAAGAGTAGCGTAGATCGAAAAGATCCAGTATGAAGACACACGAACATAGACGAACGCCAAATAGATCCGAGCAGATCCACCAAAGACAAATCCACCGAAGACACACCTCCACACGCCCACCGATGATGCTAGATGCCCTACCAGGACGTGGGCTAGCCTGCTAGCCAGCTCGTCGATCGATCCATGCGGGCCTACTCGTGGAGTGCAGACACCCTTTGTTCTTGCTACGAGGAAATGGGTACTCTAGTAGGTAGATCCTTCAAAAAGGCGCCGCGTAAATACTGGCATGCAGCAGATGCGTGCATGTGATCCATCTACGAATCTGCTCTGTTTCGTTTTATCCCCCTTCTACGCACTGTGAGATGGGCTGATGGTGATGACAAAGGTTATTTATCCTAGTCTTTTGGTAAAAAAAAGAGTAACCGTATCACTGTTATTTTTACTGAAGGACGTGTATCGGTGTATATATATACACTAGCGCTGAAGGAGCGCGGCGCACGCCGCGCCCGTGGCGATTTCGTCTGTATTTTATCGAAATAAGCAAGAAAACAACACATTTTTTTATTTTTTTTGGTTATTTCTTTTGGATTATTGTCCACGTGAATGCATAGTGCTGGTTTACTATTTTATTTCTTCTGAATTTCTGTTCACGTAAATGCATAGTGCTGTTTTTTTTGTTCCGGTTTATTTGGGTGTATTGTTTTGGTTTAAAATTCGGTTACTGTTTCAGTTTTATGATTCGTGTGGTTTAATGTTTTCGGTTTATTTATGTGTTGTTCTGTTTTACTGGTTTTATTGCTCTGGATTATTCGAAATTGTTGTTTCGGTTTATTTGGGCTATTGTTTCGGTTAGTAGCCCTGAGTTTATTCGGATAATGTTTCGGTTTTTGTTCGAGTATTTGTTAGTGCACTTTTAACTGTTATTGTGTTGTAAAAATGGGCAGTAATCGGTCAAGAACTTATTTTTTTCCATGGATTACTGTTCATGAGAATATACAGTTTCAGCCTACTGTTTTTGTGTCCTGGCAGCACTATCATCGGAAAGGATCAGCAGACGATTAAGGCGGCTGTGCATCGGTATGCCGGTGTTGAGAAATGATGTATAGAAAATTCTAAATCCTAACTCTCTATATAAGGATGTGAGGGTGGAGGAAGGGGAGAGAAATGATGTGTAAAAAAAATCCGAGTTTTTTTTTAAAACATGCGTATTTTTTCTTCGGTGAAAGTTAAAAGAAGTAAGGGGTGGAAATCAGATTATTTGGAGCACTGGTTAAGCAGAAGTACTGGTCATCCGAGATGACTGTTCACTCGCGGTTACTGTTCATGTATGGTACTCTTTGTCACTATTGTTCACTGAAAACGTGCGCATTTTTCTTCGGTGAAAGCTAAAAGAAGTAAGGCGAGAAAATCAGATTATTTGGAGCACTGGTTAAGCAGAAGTACTGTTCATCCGGGGATGGCGGTTCACCCGTGATTACTGTTCACAGACGATTACTGTGCGTGTATGGTCCCGTTCGTAGGTAATTATTGTTCACAGACGGTACTGTTCATATACGGTACTGTTCACTGACAGCGACGGAAAATGAGTAGTAATCTTTCAAAAAAAAAACAGAAAAAGGGAACCCTTCTCGCTTTAGTATTAGTACTTTCGCTCGTTTTATTGCTTCGGGTTATTCGGGGTTGTTGTTTCAGTTTATTTGGGCTATTGTTTCGGTTAGTAATCCTGAGTTCATTCGGATAATGTCTGGTTTTTGTTTCGGTTTATTCAGGTGTATTGTTTTGCTTTAAAATTCAGTTACTGCTTTAGTTTTATGGTTCATGTGGGTTAATGTTTTTAATTTATTCAAGTGTTGTTCCGTTTCGCTGGTTTTGTTGCTCCGGGTTATTCGGGGTTGTTGTTTTGGTTTATTTAGGCTATTGTTTCGGTTAGTAGTTCTGAGTTTATTCCGATAATGTCCGGTTTTTGTTTGGGTATTTGTTAGTAGATACTATTTCAGTTTATGATTCGCGTGGGCTAATGTTTTCGGTTTACTCCGGTGTTGGTCCGTTTCACTGATTTTACTGTTTCGGGTCTAGGGAGGAGGAGTTCCGGTTTTTTTGGTTTTTTTAATATATTTCTTATGGATTTCTGTTCACGTGAATGCGTAGTGTTTTTTTTTTCTTTTTTTAGTTATTTCGGTTTATTCGGGTATATTGTTTTGGTTTAAAATTCAGTTACTGTTTCAGTTTTATGATCCGTGTGGGTTAATGTTTTCGGTTTATTCAGGTGTTGTTCCGTTTCGCTGCTTTTATTGCTCCGGGTTATTCGGAGTTGTTGTTTCGGTTTATTTGGTCTATTGTTTCGGTTAGTAGTTCTGAGTTCATTCGGAAAATGTCCGGTTATTGTTCGGGTATTTGTTAGTGCACTTTTAATTGTTATTGCGTTGTAAAAACGGGCAGTAATCGCTCTAGAATTTATTTTTTTCGCGGATTACTGTTCGTGCAAATATACAATTCCGGCCTACTGTTTTTGTGCTTTGTTAACACTATCATCGGAAAAAATTAGGAGACGATTGAGGCGGCTGTGTATTGATACGCCGGTGTTGTGCATCGGTACGTCGGTGTCGAGAAATGATGTATAGAAAATTCTAAATCCTAACTCTCTATATAAGGACGTGAGGGTGGAGGAAGGGGAGATAAATGATGTGTAAAATATATCTTATTTAAAAAAAAATTGCATATTTTTTCTTCGGGGGAAACAATTTTTTTAGAGAAAGAAAGCACTGTTTATGGGGGCACTGTTCATGAGCGGGGTACTATTCATGAAGGACGCTGTTCGCACGCACTTACCGTTCATCAGCGGTTACTGTTCATGCGTGGGGTACTGTTCATACGTAATTACTGTTCACTGCCGACGTTGCCGTGGAAACGAACAGTAGGCGCCAAAAAAAATTCAAAAAAACCAGAAAAATCAAACCCTTCCCGCTTTAGTTCTAGTACTTATACTTATGGTACATTCCCCACGGCGTCGTAGATCCTGCATCAACATTCCGGAGACCTCAAAGGCTAGGGCTGTTTGGATGGTAACGGGTAGTTGCCCCGCTAAATATTCAGCCTTGACCCGGAGGATGTGCTCCCGTTTGGATGGGGGCCAAATTTTTGCAACAACGCCAATTTTCTGGTGATGGTTTAGATAGTGCGCCAACTTGCGGGTGAAACACGCATGATAGATTCACTAAAATCACTAATTAAGGAGTCTAAAAAGTCACTAATTAAGGGATACCATCTTCTTGCTGATGACAAGTGGCGCACTGCATGCACACCACTTGTTGAAACCCGGGGTTTTCCCTTTTTGCGTAGATTCATTTTTTTTTCAAAATGGCTTATCTCTTGAACCATGCCTTCAAATCATGAACTGGTTTCGCCGTTAGATTTCTTCTGCCGACATCTTTGAATTAGATCCCATGTTAATAGGTTTCGAAAAATGGAAACCGAAAATGAGAAACCAAAAAATGGAAGCTGGAAAAATAGACTGAAAACCGGAAAAAAAACTTGAAAAAACCGAACCAGGAAGCACAGTTGTGTTTTTTGGCAAATTTTTGGAAGCACACATGCGCTTTTCCCTTTTTGGGAAGCACAACAGAAGCATAGGTTGTGCTTTTCCCTTTTTGGGAAGCACGGTTTTGCTTCTTGTGGGAGCACATCCTGTATTTTTTCCTTTTTCCAACAAGCACAGTTGTGTCCTTTCCAGGAAGAACAATTCTGCTTCTGCGAGAAGCGCAACTATGCTTTTCCTTTTTCTAAAAGTACAGGTTATGCTTCACACGAGAAAACAATGAATTCCTTTTTTCGAGAAAAATGTAGGAAAAACTGATCATAATCCGAAGACCCATAAAAAATACATGCCAAAAAGAGAAAAAAAAGACATGCTCCCAGCGTGCGACAAGTGGAGGTGGTTGGGTATACCAAGTGGCATGCTCCCAACCCATCAACAGAGCTCATTGGGTTCCTCTCAAAGGGGTACCTCTTAATTAGATGCTCCCTCGATTCACTCGCCAAAAAATTGGCGCGCACGGTTTCGGAAGGGTTGGCCTTGGCAGAATCCAAACGACCATATCTCGCTTATGCCACACGCTTGCCTCTAGCGTCCCCGACGTGGCCCGCTGCCCTCAAGGAAGAGCAGGACCTGTTAATTCAGTGTCCAGTGTCAGCTGTTATTTTTTGGACTTTGCATGAAAATAAATTTATCGGATCCTAAAAAATCCAGAAAAAATCAGCAGAATTTTCATGTCCATAAGGTACCAGTGGTAACCGACGCAGGCCAGGGGGCTGCCTGTGGCCCCCACGCGGCACACCCACGCGCTAGAGGGGGGGTGCGTGGGTCCCTCTAGTGCTACATTCACCCACCTCTCGGCCCATGCGCCTATATATGCTTCCGAAAACCCTCAGGATTGAGATTAATTATGTGCTCTTACCTCCTGAGAAGTAAGAGGGGCCATCTTAAAAGTGCTTGATAGGATAGGATTTATTACAACTCTTACATCTCTTGAGGTAAGAAGGGCCATTGTAGAACTGCTCATGCTATAAAGATCTAACGGTTGTCATCTCTTTTTTCGTGAAAACTTCCGATCTATTCATCTTCAATCATGGCAGTAAACGAAAATAAAAAATAATAAAATTACATCCAGATCCGTAGACCACTTAGCGATGACTACAAGCACAGAAGCGAACCGAAGGCGCGCTGCCGTCATCACCCCTCCCTCGCCGGAGCTGGGCAAAAATTGTTGTAGTAGACAGTCGGGAAGTCGTCGTGCTAAGGCCCCATAGGACCAGCGCACCAGAACAGCAACCGACGCCGATGAAGAGTAGCGTAGATCAAAAAATCCAACACGAAGACACACGAACGTAGACGAACGATAAACAGATCCGAGCAGATCCACCAAAACAAGATCCACCGGAGACACACGTCCACGCGCCCACTGACCATGCTAGATGTACCACCGGGACAGGGTCTGGACGGGAAGAACCTTATTCCATCTTCAAGGAGCTGACATCGTCTCGTCTTCCTAAGCAGGGTACAAACCCAAACAGAACTCAAAGAAACATCTAAAAACGGAGCCCTTCACCGGCAAGGTCCCAGATCCACCGCGCCTCATGGACTTAAGGCCACCGGAGACGAGGCGGACCGGCGGGAGGCAGAGGAACCCTAAGCTTTTTTGGGGGAGAGGAAGTGGCGGCTGCATGGAGAAGAACATTTACATCTAGAATGCCAAACTTATATTATTAGATTCATTAGAAGATAAACTTGCATACTTTATATATTTGGTATTGTAGATATAAATAGTTATCTCTAAAAACTTGGTCATTGTTTTGAAACTTAGACTTTTCAAAAACAGATTTGCTATTTCACATCTAGATGTGAAATAGTTACCTCACATCTAAGTTTGTAGCCCTCTGATTAAACACATCAAGATTCGCTATCACGTGAGCTAGCTACGTCTGCGTTTGTCGTTGTTTGTTGAGCATGGCCCATCCAAGGGATTGTGGGCTTCCACTTTCTTTTTATTTATCAGCTGGTAGGAGCGTTCATGTGTGTTCTCGTGGCCCTTTTTCTTTTTTAACCTGAAGTAGATTTTGTAGCGTGCGCAGCCATTATTTGGCCCTTTATTTTTTTTGTTCATTTTTTTCAGTGTATATTTTTGTACGTGGGGGCTTTCTTTTGCATTTTGAGCTCATTCGAGGCAGCACACTTGTTACAGAAAAAGGAAGGAAATGCAGTGTACTTCAGCTCATTATTCTTTGTCGATGTGGGTTTTTTGTCCTTTTTTGTTTTGGTTTTTTCGGTAATTTTTCTCTTATCTTTTGGTAGTTTTTCTACACAAAAAATAAGGCGCATAGATCGCAGTGAATTTTGAACATCGGATTTACTAATCCTCTTTAGATGTGAAATAGTTAAGTCTCAGCTAATTCCCTACTGTACAATTCAGACGCCAAGATTTGTTTTTTCCGGCCAGTTTTCGTGTCTTTTTAGCAGTGTGACATGTTACCGTCGCATGAGGGTACCCCCCCTATAGTGTCTAGGTTGTTGTCCTTTTCTGTCTGGTCCGTGGGCGGGATGTGTTTACCTCTATTGTGTGAACTGCCATTTTCATTTTGTGTTTGTGTTTTTCGGGAAGTTGGTGGAAACAAATGAGAAGGAGAGAGTAGTGACAGAGATGCGTGATTTGTGACGTTTAATCATTCTCCATTCTCTCTTCGTCTCGCCTTTTCAATTATCTCCAATTAATTAGTTTGTCACTCACTTCATCCCAGTTGCAAGTCCACCATTGACTCGCAACTGGGACTGTAGTTTATTTTATCCCAGTTGCAAGTCTACCTTTGACTCGCAACTGGGCTTGTAGTTTCGTAGTTGTTCCAGTTGCAAGTCCACCTTCGACTCGCAACTAGGCTCATAATTCTCCCAGTTACAAGCCCACCGTCGACTCGCAACTATGCATGTGTTTTGTTTTTCATCCCAGTTGCAAGTACACCTCGACTCGCAGCTGAGACCGTAATTTGTTTCACCCCAGTTGCATGTCTACCCTTGACTCACAACTGGGCCCATTTGTTTCGTAGTTGTCTTAATTGCAAGTCCATCCTCAACTCACAACTGGGATCATAGTTTGTTGTTGTCCCAGTTGCAAGTCCACCCTCGACTCGTAACTGGGCCCATAGTTTGTTGTTATCCAGTTGTAAGTGCACCCTTGACTCGCAAGTAGGATGTGTTTTGTTTTTCATCTCAGTTGCAAGTTCACCCTCAACTTGCAACTCGTATCATAGTTTTATAAAAGCTGTCTCAGTTACAAATCCACACTCAACTCGCAACCAGGCCCGTAGTTTGTTTTATTCTAGTTGCAAGCCAACCCTCGACTCGTTGCAACTGGGCATGTGTTTTATCTTTCATCCCAGTTGCAGGTCCACCATTGACTCGCAACTGGGACTGTAGTTTATTTCATCCTAGTTGCAAGTCGACCATTGACTCGCAACTGGGCTTGTAGTTTCGTAGTTGTCCTAGTTGCAAGTCCACCTTCGACTCGCTACTGGGCTCATAGTTCTCCCAGTTGCAAGCCCACCCTCGACTCGCAACTAGGCATGTGTTTTGTTTCATCCCTGTTGCAAGTCGACCCTTGACTCGCAACCGGGACCATAGTTTGTTTCATCCCAGTTGCAAGTCGACCCTTGACTCGCATCTGGGCTCATTGTTTCGTAGTTGTCTTAATTGCAAGTCCATCCTTGACTAACAACTGGGATCATAGTTTGTTGTTGTCCCAATTGCAAGTCCATCCTCGAGTCGCAACTGGGCCCATAGTTTGTTTTTGTCCCAGTTGCAAGTCCACCCTCGACTCACAACTGCGATGTGTTCTGTTTTCATCTTAGTTGCAAGTCCACCCAGAACTCACAACTCGTACCATAGTTTTATGTACTTGTCTCGGTTACAAGTCCACCCTCGACTCGCAACTAGGCCCGCAGTTTTTTTATCCGAGTTGCAAGCCCACCCTTGACTCGTAATTGGGCCTGTGTTTTTGTCTTTCATCTTAGTTGCAAGTCCATCCTTGACTCGCAACTGGGACTGTTGTTTATTTTATCCTAATTGCAAGTCGACCATTGACTCGCAACTGGTCTCATAGTTTGTAGTTGTCCCAGTTGCAAGTCCATACTCAATTCGCACCTCAGCTCGTAGTTCTGCCAGTTGCAAACCCACCGTTTGACTCGCAACTAGGCTTGTGCTTTGTTTTTCAACACGCAACTTGCCCCAACCCCTATCTAGTTCCATGTCCAACCCCAACATGTAAACCCACCCGACCCAGTTGCATGTCCAAGCCAAACATGCAACTCATGCCTGACATAGTTGCATGTCCACTCTCAACACGCAACTCATCCCCAACCAAGTACCCTATATAGTTGTATTTTTTTTCCAAATACATGTCCACTTTTGTAATACACACTGTTTATTTTTTTGTCCGCACAGGAACATTTTGTAACACACATTGAACATTATATTAAAATACACAATTTTTTTTCAAGAAAATGTTGTGATTTTTCTGAAATGCGTGAAAGTTTCTTTTAAAAGTTTGTCACAAACATTTCCTTGAATGTTACGTTTTTTTCCATTGTATTGTACATTTTTTAAAACATCACAAACATTCTTTTGAAATGCATGAACATTTTAAAAATGTTAACATTTTTAAATGGTGTGATAAATTTTTTATTGAAATTTTTTATTAAAATAAAAAAAATAAAAGTAGAATAAATTTATTCATGTTTTTCGAAAAATGCTTGGAATTTTCAAAAGTGTCCACACTCTAAAACCTGTTTGGGGATTTTAATTTTTTTCATGTTTCCAAAATTTGTTTGAGAAGAAATTGTTCGAAATACCAAATTTTGTTCTTATTTTTAAAACAAAATCAGTATTATAAAGTTTATTCACATTTGAGAAGCAATTAATTTTTTTTGTGTTTTTAAAAATATTCGTCATTTCAAAAAAAATCACAGTCTGTAAAAAAGGTTTCAAATTTTTTCAAACATATCTAATATGGCGCTGAGTTATGTTCTTAAACGTTTTCCGTTTAATAAATGTCAACAGATGCTATCGGTTGTATTGGTATGAGCTGTACTATACGAGAATGAGGTCCTGAGTTCAAATCCTATGCAGCGCATTGTGTCACTTTTATTCTTTTTTGTCACGCTCCAGTCAGGGAAAAAAACAAATAAGAGATGTTATATAGTCAAGACCCTTTCAAAAAAATCTACGAAAAGATTTTCTCGCGAGCAGCCGTTGCAACGCCCGATATTGTTTAAACACAAATATGTGCCTTTTGCCATGTAGGAACACCTCCAGATATATGCCTATATGTGTCAGACCATGAAACCGGACAGGCAGGCCAGCCCTGTCAATTTTGGAGGGAATGCTTAGTTGGGATATATTGCGAAAAGATTTTCTCGCGAGCAGCCGTTGCAACGCCCGATATTGTTTGCCTCCAGCGCATCTGGGACCAAGCCCCGTAAATCTCTCCTCATCCTAAGGGCATGTACAATGGTGCTATCTTAGGAGTGCCACGTAGGATAAATGATGAGGTGGAGGAGAGAGAACTGAGAAAAAAAGCTTTGCCTTCTCTTATTTAAGAGAAGACAAGAGGTGATCTCTTAGCACAATATGTCTCACCACGTTTTTAGGAATAACTAGTTATCGAAGATAAGGCTAAGAGATGACCCATTGTAGACAAATTTTTTTATCATCTCTAAATTACATGCAAGACTTAAGATAAAACTATATTATTAATCATTGTACATGCCCTAATTAATCTCTTTGCCCCCTGATTTAACTGTGGGACCCATCTTAATTAATCCTTCTGCCCCTGATTTAACTATGGGGTCCACTCTGATTAATCTCTCTCCCCCTGATTTCAACCGTGGGGCCCAGTGAATGGTCTCTCCCCCTGAACTGAATTATGGGCCCAGTGATTATCTCTCTTTCCTTCTTGATTTAATTGTAGGGTCGGTGATTACCGATGCATGCATGCAATTTGTGTTCACACAGCGGCACACATAGCCAAATGAGGAAACCACCTAGATTAATTAGGTCGACAACCATGGTCGGAAATCGAGCGTCGCTGCGAGCGCCCGCGAATTATATCAATTTGTTTCTTAAATTTGGTTTATTGGTGACAAAAAAATAATACAACTGTTACAGTGATTGGCGATTTTAGGAGCCGTCCATCCACCCTAATCTGACGGTGGGAAAATAGGAGTTACGAGGAGTTACAAAACTAAATTTACGGGAAATTACATGTAACGGTGGGACCGTTACAAAATTTTGGTGGGACCAGTTAGTTTTTCCAAGGGTAGATCCGTCATTTACTTTGGAAAGACCAGATCGAGCGTAATATCAAATCCCTAGCCTAGATCAATGCCCAACCTCTCCAACGCCCCCAACTCCTGCCGCCGGTGTGCTCTGCTCCGGCTGCTCGCCACATCGCCGCCGGTGATCGATTCTCACCAAAAAAAAAAAAAAAAACTCCTGTCGCTGGTGTGATCCGCTCCGGCTGCTCGCCACATCGCCGCCGGTGTGCTCCTCGACGCTGGGCACAACTCCTCTGCTCGGCGTGCTCCATTCCCCGCGTTCGTTGGCGACCCAGGTCGCGGCACCGTAGAAGCTGCTCGCCGGCGTGCTCCGCGATGCCGGCGGGCGCAAACTCTCCTGCTCGTGGCTCTCTATCCCCGCCGGCACCCGCCATGTTTTTCGGTGGCACAGCTCGCGGCACCACGCCACTACCCTTGTCCAGCCGCCGTCCATGGCGATGCTCCTCGGCCACACTCACGGCACGGCCGACGTACTATGCAGAACAAGTTCATGTAGATTTTTTTGTGTGTGATTTGAGCTGTAAAAACTGAACAAAGGCGGCTCCTGCTTATTTTTCTTCTGAATTTTATTCTCATACAAGATGTGGCATATGTTGTAAACAAATATGTGTGTGAATGAAAGCTTGTGAAATCTGCAATGTATATGTTGGTGTCCACTCTTGGTATAAATATGTTGTGACATTTCCATATTCTGCTGTCAACTCTTGGATAAATGTACAGAGACATTTGCATTTCCCCTGATATGGTGTCAACAGTTTGGCATGAACAAACATTCCTGGTTTGCCAAAGTGACAAATCCACACTGTTTAACAATATGTATTTGGTCAAGTCAGTTGGGAACACAAGCATATAGCTACAGAGGAAAATGATAGCTTCAGTTTTATCTTGCAGCAAGTAAATAGCACCATTTGCCAGGTGAAATACACACATAGCAGCAGAAGAAAATGATAGCTTCAGGTGAAACACTAGCACATAGCAGTAGAAGAAAATGATAGCTTCAGTTTATGTTGCAGCAAGTAAATAGCACCATTTGGCATGAACAAAACATTCCCAGCTTACAGAATATATGTTTGATAACATATGTTCAGCATTGTCAGGTGACACACTAGCACATAGCAGCAAAATAAAAGGATCAGTTTTATGGTACACCAAGTACATAAACCATATAGCTGACATGCCCAGCTAACTAGCATTGAGGAACCAACAAGACATGATGCATCAACGCACGATCGGCTCGTCACGGCTGAAACCTTGATGTACTAGCACCATCGTTGAAATCCAATTGACGAGCGGCCGGCGGTGTTGTGCCATCTCCATGAGCTTCAAGCAATAGTCTTGTGAATTCTCCTTGGATAGGTGGACCTAAAAAAGATGGATACTCTCCAAATGCCATGGCAATTGTTGGATTTATAGTACCAGCAAAATCAAATTCTGAAGGGCCAACTGCGGACGGAACAAACACGGACTCCTTTGCTGGATAGTTTGCACCTTTTCCTGCACATTGTATGTACATGTAAGAAATAGAAATGAAACATTGCTACTTATTCACACAGAACAAGTAAAGGTACCTTTTTTTGCCTTTCTTTGCTCCCTCTAGCACATCTTTTGATCTTTTTTGCTTTGAACCTTTTATTCGTTCAGGAGCTCTAAATGGCACCGTTGTTTTTGCAACATATTCAGTCATTTCGGAGGAACTTTCAAAGTCCTCATCTTCACCCAAGTTTAAATTGCTAAGTAATTCTAGTGCTTCCAAAGCCAACTTATCAATACCATTGTTGAGATGTGTAAGAACCTCCTTTGAAGTTTTGCACTTCAATGCAAGTGAAATCATCTTTCGAGAAGTATGTGCAAACATAGATTCTAAGCTATCATTGGAATTCGGTTTTGATGTAAAAATTTCTTGTTTTGCATACTTTGTCCATCTATTCGATATGTAGTGACTTGGCAGGATGATGATATTGCTAGAAAGGCAAAGATTATCTGGATTTATTGAACCAATGCACAACTCCTTACATTTTCAGCAAGTTTTTGTTCTTTGCGGGGAACATTTTCAGCAAGTTGACAGTCAGGTTCCATCACTTAAGTTGCAACCGAGAATCCAGGTCAACGTTGGTAACTATATGCTTTAGGTGTTCTCAAGTACAAAAACATGCTACAGGCAGCATTTATGAGCACACAAAAGTACATGTTTAGTTAGTGATGATGGGTTCATTGTATCTTCTCCACTAACGAATATATCAAATAAGGCTCGTGGATCAAGTGTGAATTCACAATGTTGGTTGTAGCACTAGCATGCTGGTCAATTTTCATGGTGATATTTTCAGATGTTGATGTCGTCCATCATGTACTTGCCTTAACATCGATGGTGGTTCAGATCGAAGTACTACTCCCAGCACCCAAAGCTCCAAAACCTGGTTTAGAAACTGCCCTAAAAGGAACGGCTCACAAGATCGCCGCACACTCAATACTTCCTAGAGTTGGCGCAACTTGTGTACATGAGTTCTGCAACCAAAACGTCCTATTACACTTTCTGTCAATAGGACCATTTAGTTTATTTTGTAAGACGAGCCTATGCAGAGAAACGTTGTGCAGTTATTGTAAAGAGAAGGGAAAGGTAGCTGGATAAGAATCTTTATCCATAACAACCTATCAGGAATCAAATTTATACATTGAATTGGACAAGAATTCTGAAGCTGCATAACATAAGGTGTCAGACAGCAGACAAGACTCTTTACACCTAAATTTCCAAAGGGGGAAAGAGTGAGACTGAAATGATGTTTCCCTTTTAGTTAGATTTTGGAAGGGGCAGCATTCAGAAATCAAGGCATGTGCAGCATATGTTGAACTGGTCGGTGTAATCATCCATCCTTTTGTCTTAACTAGTTAGTATCTGCGTGATGGTCATGGCACTTCACCCCCCAGGTCATCAGACTCACTTCAGTTACGTATACTTTACAAGGAAAGATCACCCCCTTTCCACACTGATGATGATCAGATAGCATGTTACATGCATGTGTTTTCTAAAAAAAATGAAGATTTGTATCAGCCAACCATAAAGCTAGCTGTACTGCTACATCCCACCCACAACTCAAAACTTGCTGTTCATTTTCTCTGCTGTTGGCATCACCGAACGACCTGGTGCTGAATTCCCTAGATGAATGCATAGCTAGGTAGATTGTTTTGTTTCAGACCAATAACTAGGCAGAAGTTATAATCTACGTACTGGCTAAACACATTTGTTTGCATTGCCAAACTAGTACTGATGATTGGGGAGAGAGAGATCCAGATTATTTCATCTAGGGAATTCAGATTACCGCCGGCACAAGGTGCAGGGAGGGAGGGAAGGAAGAGATGAGGGCAGGGGGCGAAGTACCTTGCTCCGTTGAGCGGCCACTATGACCAAGCCCAGCCGGGGGATCGCCTCCAGCACCTCGCGCCGGCGGTGTCGCCTCCAGGACCTGGCGCCAGTGTCCGCGGGGCCGTGGGGGAGCGGCCACTACGACCAAGCCCAGCCGGGGGTTCGCCTCCAGGACCTCGCGCCGGCATCGTCGCCTCCACGACCTCGCGCCGGCGCCGCCGTCTCCCAGGTCCTCGCGGCGGCGCCTCCTTCTCGCGAGATGGGTTACCGAGCGAATTGACAAAGTTTCCAAAAGAAAAAAAAAACACAGGACAATAATACCCTTGTTGATTAAACTTAATATTTTTAATTAACATATTAAAATCAACGGTGGGAAATAATCAAAGGGGGAGTTACATGAAATTACATGTCGTAACTCTCCAATCACCGTAAAAGAGCTCAAAATAAACTGCATTCTCTCTCACCAATCCCATATTTAGCTCTTTTTCTAAAAGGCCTTCTGTAGGCGAAATAGTTTGAAGTGCTCAGAGCAGACCAACAAAAAGGTGTGACGAGAGAGACAAAAGAAGGCAAGAAATTAATAGGTAAGATCACTAAATAGACGTTAGGTAGGCACATATTAAATCAGGTATGCATGCCTATAAAAACCAAGTCGACTTCTATGTGTGTAGGGGAACCAACACTGGATGTGCAGTGCTAGTTGCTAGGGGGGAGGTTGGAGAGCAGAGCAAATGAGCGTGCAAAGTGACATCGAGAATTCATTGTTTTTGAGAATTCAATTCCACAATAAAATCTGATGGGAGTAGGAGGCATTGGAAATTCGAGTAGCAAAAGTACTGTTGTTCTGAGCGCCAGGTACTTCCTCTCGGCTGCTGCTGCATGTGAACTCGGCGCAGCCGGGTCGCCAACGACGGCCCTGCTCTAGAGTTTAGACTCCATGAATGGAAAGCAAGGATGTAGCTCGCTTATGATAGCGTGCAACTCTGGAGTAATCTACACCAACGAATTTAATTTGCTAGCCCGTGCCTGTGAACATCGTAGAAAATCTATCTGGCTGCCACCAGGTACTGGATGATGTTGTTGAACAACAATCTGATTTCTGAGTTATCACGTCACTCCATCTTATTGTGTTCTTTCTTTCTGGCCCTTTCCATGTGGACGGAGGGACGCTTCCTATCATTAGCCTGTCTGGACTGTTCTCACCTTAGCTTTTGTACGGTTAGAACTAGAGCATGCTGGTAGATAGTAGATAGCTACATAATCTCTGTATGTAAACAGACGGAAACAAGATTCTTTGTTTACCGGGCTTGGAGACGATCGTCGAGAACTAATTGTTTAACCAGTCTAGACGAGGTCTTAGAGCATCTCCAACAGCCTTTGTATATTTGCACTCACTTGCTATTTTATAAATTTTGGTCAAAAAACCTTCTCCAACAGTCTTTGTATAAGTGGTCCCCACCAATTTTTTTTTACAAAGCTTGCTATATTTGCACCCACACTTCGCATATTTGCAAAGCCAAAGGCCACTTTGTAAATTTTTAGCAAGCCTCACTTTGTCTCAATGACAGGTGAGTCCGTGTACTAGTGTGTGTGCTGCGCGTGCGCTGTGTGTGCGTGTGTGTACGTGTATGTGTTTTTTTGTGTGTACGTGTACGCGCGCGCGCTGCATGTGTACGTGTGTGTGTGCGCGCGCGCGCTGCATGTGTACGTGTGTGTGTGCTGCATGTGTACGTGTGTGTACGTGTGTGTGCGCTGCATGCGTGTACAGTGTACGCGTGTGTGCGTGTGTACGTGTACGCGAGTTGTGCTAGTATACATATACATGTACGTATGCTAGTGTGCAATGTGTCTATGACAAACTGTCCCCACATGTCATTGCGTGTTTTGTGCAAATATAGCAATCCAATATACAAAGGCTACCAAAGCAAAAAACATATTGGCTTTGTAAACCTTCTCACTCCTCTTGCTATAACAAGTTTTTAGCAATCCAATATACAAAGGCTGTTGGAGATGCTCTTAGGCATCTCCCACGCCAACCCTTAAACCGCCCGCAACCGTCCGGATCGAACGATCCGGACGTGTGTTTTGTCATCCAATGTGGTCCTGTAACGATCAGGTCGGCGGTCCGGAGGCCCTTTTTTCTGCAAACCGGAAGCAAACCGGGGCGGGGGGGGGGGGGGGGGGGGCTTCTGACTAATCTGGCCCACCAAAATTCTTCTCCCTCGCCCTGCCCTTTCCCGCCTGAAGCATCAGCGCCGCTCCAGTGCCGCATTCATGCTAGCCCAAAGCGGACGCGACCTATCACGTTGCTCCGGCATTGAAGCGGCGCGACGGCCGAGAGCGTCGCCCACGCCGCTTCCCGGTGCATGCAATTGCTCCGCGTTCAAACGAAAGTCCGTCTGTCCACCTACCTACATTAAACATGTGTGGATGCCGAGGAACCTACTCCGTCGCCACCCGTCCTTCTGTCTTCCGCCCATCATTAACCACCTCGCCAGTTGCCCTGCCATCCGTCTGCTATTTGAACTCAAGCCCCGGCCATAGCCGCATCCATCCTCCTCCGCTCCCTTTCTCCTCTCCGCACCACGCCCGCCATGGCCTTCGCGAGCTCCAAAGTCATTTGGGACTGCCTCTTCTTCGAGCAGAAGAAGGAGATCGCCGCCATTGTAGCCGGCTGGCAGGACAATAGGAAGCCGGAGGCCAGCCCTGAGGACGCCGATGTGGAAGAGGCGGCCGACGACGAGCCGGCGGCACCGTCCTCACCATTCCAAGACGACATCACCATGGGCGAGGCCCGTGCTCACTACACCGAGATGGTGTTGGAAGAGCGGTGGGCCTTGTTTCGAGAGGCGCACGTCGACCATGCCTACAACCTCCGCCTCCCCAAGGAGCACCGGCGCGCCGAGGAGCAACCTCTGCCACCGGCATTTCCATCGCGCCAGACGTGAACGTAGCACGTCCGCGGGCGCCGCCGGCAGCGAGGAAGAGTAGAGCATGGGAAGTCGCTGGCGCTCGGGTCCCAGGAAGGGCACTGCTCTTTTGCTCCCGCGGGCTCAAATCGTCGGTCGATTCACCGCTTACAGGCTGCAGAGGCGGAGCTTTAGTTCCCGGGGCTCATGACCTGCCGGACATTGGGAACGGGCGCCGACGGTCATTTAGACTAGTTTTAGAGTACGGTTAATTCTAAGTATGTCGAAATGTAATGAGTTTGCTCCAGTTTAGATGACAATCATCCGGTTTTATGTAAAAATTATCCAAGTATGAATGAATATCGTCATTTAGACTAGGTTTAGAGTACGGTTAAGTCCAAGTATGTCGAAATGTAATGAATTTGCTCCAGTTTAGATGACAAGCATCCGGTTTTATGTAAAAATTATCCAAGTATGAATGAATATCGTCCGGTTTGTTTAAAATATGATGTAACATGGTGAGATATCATGGGGTTGCCGGTGCCGAGTGCTCTATGCATTTTCGGTGACAATAGCTATTTTTTGGGACAGTTTCACATGGTCACTTGAATTTCTAGAGGTTCTAAAAAAGAAATTCACATGAATTTTTCCTCGATTAGCGTTAATGGCCTTATATAGCTGCAAATCGTAATATTGATAGTGGCCTTGTATACTAGGTAGCTAGTTAAGGGTATGTCCAACGCGGACCCACAAACCGCCCGTATATATTTCCTTTGTGGCTGTACTGAATATTTTTGTCACCCAATGTTATCCCTCAAACACTCGCGGATGTGTCCAGACGTCCGAATTCCGGATGGTCGTCGCGCCATCTGGAAGACCATATGGGGGTGCCCTGCTCCCCCGAAGGTACGCATGTTTGCTTGGCGGATTGTGACCAACTCACTAGCTACTTGGGCAAATAAATTCTCCCGTCATCTTGAGCTTTCTGACATATGCCCCATTTGTGGTGTGGAACGAGAGGATGGGTTCCATGCGATGTGCAGGTGCCCCCTTGCGAAGGAACTTTGGCATGCCATGGCGCTAGATTGGGTCATTCCGAGTGTTGAATCCATTCGCAACACAGGGCCAGAATGGCTGTTCACCCTCCTTGAGCCTCTGGACGAGACGGCGCGTATGATCGTACTCATGATCATGTGGAGGATTTGGCACGTGCGGAATGAGATCACGCATGAAAAAAGGCCACCTCCAACTGAGTCCTCTCGGCGGTTCCTACATGGATATATCAGCTCTTTATTGTGCCTCAAGCAGTACCCCAATGGTGATGTTGTTAAGGGGAAAATGGTGATCAATGTTGCGCCACCGGCACACACAGCCATCGTCCTAGCTAAAGAGGAGCTGAGCTGTGTTGCCCCTGGTACAGGCTGGACCAAATTGAACACGGACGGAAGTTTTATACCGGCTACAGGTATGGCTGGAGGTGGGATGATCCTCCGGGACACTTAGGGCAACATCATCTTCAGCGCTTGCCGTGAACTCCGTACATGTGGTAACGCGTTGGACACCGAGCTCATGGCGTGCAGGGAGGGGCTGGAGCTAGCCCTCCACCGGACGAAGCTGCCAATTTCGGTAGAACTAGATAGTGCCGAGGCTGTGGCGCTGATCACAGCAAAATCTGATGATAGATCGGTACATCGCTTTGTGATCCAGGAGATTAAGAACTTGGCCTCAACTGAGGATAGGGAGATTTTTTTTACTCTTTGTCGTCGTTCGCAGAATAAGGTTAGTCATGAACTTGCCGCATACGGCCGTAGTACCCCCCGAACCGCAGTGTGGTTGTACTCGGGGTTAGATCTCATTGTAAACTTGGCTTTGGCTGAGAGCCCCCCGTGAGTAATGAAAATCTCCTTTACCCCCGTAAAAAAAAACGTCGTCCATGAAGTACTTCCGTTTTTCCATAACAATCGTTTCTTTCGTTCAAGTGATTAGTATGTGACCGCAGCTATTTGGTGACACGTTGGTGAAAGGTTGTTTCTATTTGGCGGAAGATTATTGCCGCTGCTACTTTTGTAAGTTAATAGATGTGGACAATTTAGGTATCGGGTTGAATGGCCGGTTCCCATATCGTGTCTGCAGACGCGTCCACACATGGTCCGGGGATCGATAGTTTGTCTGTTTTAAAGGATAGCGTTGGAGATGCCCTAACTGTGCTCTTCATAGTTGGGATAGTACATAAGAGGTGAAAGCAAGGCAATGGATTAAATAAGTAAAATCAGCATACTAGAGAGGAGGGCAACCAAATGAGTGTGCCAAGTGCCATCTAACATTCAATTCCACAACAAGATCTGATGGGAATTGGAAGCATTGGAAATTTGGGTAGCAGTCGTCACTACGGTTCTGGTGCGTTCTTCTTAATTTCCGCCGACAGCTGCTCGGGAGTCGGGAGTCGGGACCTGCTCTAAGTCTAAGCTACACAGGGGCGAGTGGTAGGTCTTGCTTGCTTTTGTCGGCTCGTGGCGCTGAAATAAGATGGCCATTGTGGTAATCTGCCCCCAACGAGTCTTATTTGGCTGAGCTAAATGCGGCGGTCGTGGCTAATTCTTACGTGAAATCCTCAAAAATGAAATAAAGTTGATTCACTAGCTGAAAGACATGAGAATAACACATATTTACTTGGCGTTTTGGCTCTCGGGTGCATCTGCACCCGAGGTGAATAGTAAATTCGCTTAATATAGTAAAAAAAATTCAAAAAAGTCCGAAACTTTTTGTGGTTCTAGATGCTCATGTGCGTGAAGAGCTTGTCAAATTTTGTGTAGTTTGGACATTTCAGTAGCTCTTAGCAAAAAAGACAAATTTTGATATGTAAGAAAGTTTACTGTTCACATACTGTTTTGACCAATTTTGTCTTGTTTGTCATGAGCTCCTCAGATGTCCGAGCAAGCTGAAATTTGGCACGAACATCACGCATTGGAACATCTTCCACCTAAAAAAAATTCAGAATTTTTTTGACTCTTTTAGTATTTTTTTTTAATTTACTGTTCACCAGGTGCATATGAGCCTGGGCACCGAATTGAATATCCGCTTATTTTATCATTACATATGTCATGAAAATAATAATTAGCTATGAATCTTGTCGGTATTGAAATATTTTTTTTCCTAGAGAAATATATCAGTACTATAATTGTACTATGGTTGTAAAATGAAAGCACTATACCCTTATGCACATATGTACACGACTATGCATTGCGCTTATATGTGTTTCTTATTCTATTGGCAGCAGAATAAACAAGTAAAATTGTTGATTTGGTGTACATATCCTTTAATTGCTTTGGCAGCTTCTTCATGTAGGTTCTGCATGCTAGCGTACTTTAGAACCATCAATTAATAATAAGATAAAATTTCTGACACGCCAATAAAATTCGAGATTGTCAGTTTACTTTAATATAGAGACCGGACAACATAAACACTTCTGCTTCAGTACAACATCTCTAAACACATCAACGGATGAAATCTCTCCATACCCCTTCGTAATAAAGGGTAGGATTATCTTTTAAAAAATACATCACCCACGCGATACACGGCCTGTATGTACCGCCCGTACACGGCCCAATCCGGCATTTCTGAAACGCCAATAAAATTCGAGATCATCAGTTTACTTTAACATAGAGACCGGACAAAATATCTTTTAAAAAACAATTCTACTTCGGTACAACACCCCTAAACATATCAACGAAGGAGATTTCTCCATACCCCTTCGTAATAAAGGGTAGGATTATCTTTTAAAAAATACATCACCCACGTCGATACACGGCCTGTTTGTACAGCCCGTACACGGCCCAGGCCGGCCCATTGGCTGCGCTTCGCAAGCACGCCTCGTTAGTGCGAAGTAAAACGTTGAAAAAATGATGTCCTTGGGAATCAAACCCCAAACCCCACGCTTGTAAAGGGAGTTCAAAGCCAATGGAGCCAACAAGTCTGAGTGACTAAAGAGTTGCGCGAATTTATAAGAACTAGTGGCCGATCAGATTTTTAAAAATAATTTATGAAGTGTTTCAAAATTCCAAACACTTTATAAATTTTTTCAAAATTATAAATAATATTTTAAAAGGAGGAAAAAAAATTGAAAACGCGAACATTTTCGAAATTATGAACATTTTTTTGGAAAAACACGAACATTTTATGAAATTCCCAGAACATTTTTTGAATTTGTCTACAAATTTAGCAAAACCTGAACATTTTTTGAATTTTTGAACAAATTTTGAAAACAGTATCATTTTCTAAATTTGTAAACAAAATTTTTAAATGCGATATTTTAAATTTGGAATTCAAAACATTTCCGAATTTTCTAACAATATAGGGAAAGAAGCAAACAATTTTGAAAGTCTATTTTTTGCGACAAATCCGCCCATTTATCGACCTTTTTACCGAGAAAACACCAGAAAAAGCAAAAATTATCGAAAATCAAAATAACTTGGCATGGTGCCTTGAATTGGTTATACGATGCCATGGAAAAAATTGGGTCCATTTGACAGGGTCGAAAAACATGCTCTCACACGGACCCTTCTTCACTACCCGAACACACTCCGTTGAATATGGTCCACTTATGAAAATTCATGAAATGAACCCAACTTTTGGCACCAGGTGGGCATGCCCATGGTAGGCATCCGTGCCAAGTTTATATGACTTCCGACACCGTATGCACGTTGCGTCACGTCCGACCATTTATTAGCCTTTTTTGACCGAGAAAACTCCAAAAAATGCAAAATTTGTCAAAAATTAAAACAACTTTGGCATGGTGCCTTTAATTGGTCATAATATTGGAGCCATATTAAGGATGTAGAGAGACAACATGCTCTTGGACGGAGCCTACTGGCCTACCCGAACACCCTCCGTTGAATATAGTCTATTTTTGGACATCCTTCAATTGATCACAATTTTTACAAGCAGGTGGGCATTGCCATGGTAGGCAACCATGTCAGGTATGAACGATTTCTGACACCATATGCAAGTTGCGACACGTCCAACCATTTATCGGCTTTTTTACCGAGAAAACTCCAAAAAATGCAAAAAATTCAAAAACCAAAACAACTTGTCATGGTGCTTTGAATTGGTCATACAAGGCCATAAAAATTAGGGTCATTTGACGGATATTGAAAAAACGTGGTCCATTTTTGGACATGTCGAAAAAAGTGGACCATGTCCAAAAACGTGGTCTCAAATGGACATGTAAAAAATGGACCATGTCTAAATAAGTTCACAAATTTGAAGAAAAGGTCATGAAAATTTTAACAAGTTCACAAAGTTTGAAAAAATTCACAATATTTGAAAAAGAGTTCAGGAGCTAAAAGTTCATGAATTTGAAAAAAAGTTCACGGCAAAAAAATTCATGAATTTGGAAAAAAGTTCATGGATCTGAAAAAAGTTCACGAATTTGGAAAAGTTCATGAAAATTGAAAAAGTTCATGAAATTTCGAAAAGTTCAGAAATTTGAAAAAATATCGCGAATTTCAAAAAAGTGCACGAGCTAAAATTTCATGCATTTGAAAAAAAATCACGGCTAATAAATTCACAAATTTGAAAAAAGTTCACGAATTTGGGAGAAAGTTCATGAACACTGGAAAAAGTTCACAAAATTTGGAAAAAGTTCACGAGCTAAAAGTTTATGCATTCAAAAAAAGGTTACAGCTAAAAAATTCACGAATTTGGAAAAACATTCGTGTATTTCAAAAAAGTTCACGAATTTGGAAATGTTCATGAAAAATGGAAAAAGTTCAAATAATGTTTGTGAATTAAGAAAAAGAAGAAGAAAGAGAAAATGAAAAAAGCTGAAGAAAAACCGGCAAACAGAAAAAAAAAACAAGATGGCGTTGGAGTTGGTTAGGTCCGCTTGAAATCCTTCCTCACAGCCTAGTTGGTCCGGTGTTTTCATGGCCCTCGCTATGAATTGACCACACAAGAAGTGGAAAAGGAAGGAAGTGGGTATAGCTTGTAAGCTATCCCAGTGGTTAGGTTTGCTTGAAATCAACCAGCAGGGATGGAGTTCGAGTCCCCATGAAGGTGGGGGTGCACTAGTGCAGAAAAGCCTAGCTATGGCATGGCAAAAAGGGTCTTGCTGGCGTGGGAGGCCGATGCCACCAATATGACGCCATTGTTAAAAAATGGTGATGGCGTTGGAGCTCACGTCAGTAGTATTTTAGATGCTGATGGCGTGCCACGTGGCCAACGCCACCCCTATAGGACGCCACCAATATGGCGCCATTGTTAAAAATGGTGATGGCGTTGGAGCCCACGTCAGTAGTATTTTATATGCTGATGGCGTGCCACGTGGCCAACGCCACCCCTATAGTTTCTCTCCTAGCGACGTCTAATATACTATGCAGGCCACCAACGTTTTGTGTAGTCAAAAATAATAATTTCGCACCACATATAACATTCTGCATCTCACATTGCAGCGGCACATATTAAACAACACACAATAGACCAGCAATAAGTTTACTAGTTAGTCATTGTCAACATTGCATCTCACCGAGTAATGGACAAACATACGTAGTTATATATATAGAACAATACGAGTTAAATAAACACAATCTCACAAACACTAGCTAGGTAGTCATTGTCAACATGCATACATCATGGCGAACTAATATATAAGTAGTTTACTTAGTAGCATCAATGGCCCATCCACACACATATTTTTAAATGATGTCGAAGACAATCATCATCCTCAAGTCATGGCGTTTGGTGTCCCTGATAGTGATCAACATGGCCTGTCAAACCTGGAGATTCTTGCCAATGAGGAAGTTGTTCCACCCCACCGATCATAAGACAGTGCGACTGTCCGTGTCCACTGCGTATGCACATGTGGTGATGGAACCCATTGCAGTGAGGCGTACTCCAGCATAGCCTGCTTCATCAGGCTCGATACCACATCACACATATAGCCTTTTAGGCAATTTCTGAAGAAAAAAACATATCAATTAAGTAGGCTCGCACATATATACTCTCGCAAACATATCAATTCACATATATCATCCGGTTCTATACTACTAAATCGGACTCTACTAACTATGGATTCTACACTAGTAAGCAATCCATGGATTCTACACGCTACTAAATTTCTACTATGTATGGATTTCTACACTAAAAAAAATTACACTACTAAATTTCTACTAAGTATGGATTCTCTACACTAAAAACATTTACACTACTAAAATTCTACACAAAGCAATCCATGGATTGTACACTACTAAATCGGATTCTACTAAGTATGGATTCTACACTACTAAGAATTCCATGTATTACTACACTAAGCATATCATCGGATTCTACACTAAGCATATCTTCAAATTACTACACTGAGCATATCATCAAATTACTACACTAAGCATATCATCAAATTACTACACTAAGTAACATACCATGACATGGCTGGTAACATTGGTCATGGTCAGACGGGTAACGAATGGCACCTGACGTAGTCATCACGTGGCGGAAGTATGTACGAGAGATTGCTCGTCTCGTCCTCGCTCATCCTCATTCTTTGGGCATAGAGTACTTCATCAAGTGGGCCCTCATCATCTTCTTTTGTGTTGACATAGATGACAGCCTGCCTGGGTCTTCGTCCTCCGAAGGAGAAGCCGATCAATTCACCCCCAGTGAGACGCATGTGGGCAATGAAACAATCCCATCCATCTCCTCCCATCTGGGACATTTTTCGTCCTTTCTCGACCTCCAAAGTATAGGGGCCTCCAGGAGCATCGAAGGTCACAATGTCCCCAATCAGCTCATTGAATTCCAACCTCACATTGCATGAGACTATCTATGTAAGAAAGAAAACACACACACACACACACACACACACACACACACACACACACACACACACACACACACACACACACACACACAATGCATTAATGGTAATAGCAGTAAAAACCAAAGAAATAACCGTTAGAAGGTTCATATAATTTGTTACCGCAGGTGAAACAAAACTCAGCTGGAAATAGATGCCGAACAGCACGCTAGTTGCAAGGCTACTGGCACACCTTGACTTGCACAGTCGACATGGTGGTGGTGGTGGCGCCATTTTCCTATTAGTCAAGATAGTTAATGGCTAAATAAACTTCAAATATTCGATCGGATTGCACACAAAAGCATATCAATCGGTGATTAAAAAATATTAAACACTCAAAAAAATTCTGCACTTAATTTACTATTAAAATCGGATTGTACACATAATATAAGAATTAATCGGATTGTATACAAAAGCATATCAAGCAAATTTTCAACACTAAAATACTATATCCATGGATTCTACACTACTAATATGGATTCTACACTAGTAAGTGATACGTCCAATTTGCATCATGATTTCCTACTAATAATTATTATGTTTTTGATCATTATTTCATTTTATGGTACATTTCTTATGCCTTTTCTCTCTTATTTTGCAAGATTCACATGAAGAGGGAGAATGCCGGCAGCTGGAATTCTGGACCTGAAAGGGGTGAAACAGAGATAGCTATTCTGCACAACTCCAAATGACCTGAAAATTTACGGAGAATTATTTTGGAATATATAAAAAATACTGGCGAAAGAATCAACAGAAGGGGGCCCACCAAGAAGCCACAAGCCTGGGGGGGCGCGCCCTACCCCCCTGGGCGCGCCCCCCGAGCTTGTGGCGCCCCTGGCAGGCCTCTGGCCCCCTCCTTCTGCTATATGAAGCCATTTGCCCTAGAAAAAATCAGAAGAAAACTTTCGGGACGAAGCGCCGCCGTCTCGAGGCGGAACCTGGGCAGGAGCTATTTTGCTCTCTGGTGGAGCGATTCTGCCGGGGATACTTCCCTCTGGGAGGGGGAAATCGAAGCCATCGACATCACCAACGATCCTCTCATCGTGGGAGGACCAATCTTCATCAACATCTTCACTAGCACCATCTCATCTCAAACCCTGGTTCATCTCTTGTATTCAATCTTTGTCTCAAAACCTCAGATTGGTACCTGTGGGTTGCTAGTAGTGTTGATTACATCTTGTAGTTGATACTAGTTGATTTATTTGGTGGAAGATTATATGTTCAGATCCTTAATGCTATTCAATAACCCTCTGATTTTGAACATGAATATGATTTGTGAGTAGTTACTTTTGTTCTTGAGGACATGGGAGAAGTCTTGTCATTAGTAATCATGTGAATTTGGTATTCGTTCGATATTTTGATGCTATGTATGTTGTGCCTCCTTTAGTGGTGTCGTGTGAACGTCGACTACATGACACTTCACCATCTTTGGGCCTAAGGGAACGCGTTGTGGAGTAGTAATTAGATGATGGGTTGCTAGAGTGACAGAAGCTTAAACCCTAGTTTATGCGCTATTCCGTAAGGGGCTGATTTGGATCCATATGTTTCATGCTATGGTTAGAGTTATCTTAATTCTTCTTTCGTAGTTGCGGATGCTTGCGAGAGGGTGTAATCATAAGTGGGAGGCTTCTTCAAGTAAGAACAACACCCAAGCACCGGTCCACCCACATATCAAATTATCAAAGTAGCGGACGTGAATCAAACAAACATGATGAAAGTGACTAGATGAAATTCCCATGTGTCCTCGAGAACGCTTTGCTTACTATAAGAGTTCGTTCCGGCTTGTCCTTTGCTATAAAAAGGATTGGGCCACCTTGCTGCACTTTATTATACTTGTTACTTGTTACTTGTTACGAATTATCTTGCTATCAAAACTATCTGTTACCGCTACTTTCAGTACTTGCAGAGAATACCTTGCTGAAAACCGCTTGTCATTTCCTTCTGCTCCTCATTGGGTTCGACACTCTTACTTATCGAAAGGACTACGATTGATCCTCTATACTTGTGGGTCATCAAGACTCTTTTCTGGCGCCGTTGCCGGGGAGTGAAGCGCCTTTGGTGAGTGGAATTTGGTAAGGAAACATTTATATTACGTGCTGAAATTTACTGTCACTTGTCACTATGGAAAGTAATCCTTTGAGGGGCTTGTTCGGGGTATCTTCACCTCGACCGGAAGCATTGAGAGTTGCTCCTCAACCTATTGAACCTACTGAAAATATTTATTATGAAATTCCTTCGGGTATGGTAGAGAAACTGCTAGCTAATCCTTATGCAGGAGATGGAACGGTACATCCTGATATGCACTTAATCTATGTGGATGAAATTTGTGGATTGTTTAAGCTTGCAGGTCTATCCGGAGATGAAGTTAAGAAGAAAGTATTCCCTTTATATTTGGAGGGAAAGGCATTGACATGGTATAGGCTATGTGATGATACTGAAACATGGGATTGGAACCGGTTGAAGCTGGAATTTCACCAGAAATTTTATCCTATGCATTTGGTTCTTCGTGATCACAATTATATATATAATTTTTGGCCTCGTGAAGGAGAAAGTATCGCTCAAGCTTGGGGGAGGCTTAAGTATATGTTGCACACATGCCTCAATCATGAGCTCTCAAGAGAAATAATTCTTCAAAACTTTTATGCTCGGCTTTCTCATAATGATCTATCCATGCTCGATACTTCTTCTGCTGGTTCCTTTATGAAGAGAACTATTGAATTCAGATGGGATCCTCTGGAAAGAATTAAACGTAACTCTGAAGATTGGGAAATCGACAAAGGTAATGAGTCAGGTATAAATCTTGAGTTTGATTGTGTTAAATCTTTTACGGAAACCGATGCTTTTCATAAGTTTAGTACTAAATATGGACTTAACTCTGAGATAGTAGCTACCTTTTGTGAATCTTTTGTTGCTCATGTTGATCTCCCTAAGGAGAAATGGTTTAAATATCATCCACCTATTGAATTGAATGAAGAACCTGTTAGTGTTAAAGAAGAAACAATTGTTTACCATGTTGATCCAGTTATGCCTAATATTTATATTGAGAAACCTCCTTTCCCTGTTAGGATTAAGGAACATGCTAAAGCTTCAATTAAAGTTGAACCTAATATTGCAATGGTTAAAGATCTTTTGGTTGATAATATTGATAGACATGTCATATATTTCTGTGATGAAGCAACTAGAATTGATAAGCCAGACACTAAAGATAAAAATAAACCTGTAATTGGCATGCCTGTTATTTCTGTTAAAATTAGAGATCATTGCTATCATGGTTTATGTGATATTGGTGCTAGTGTGAGTGCTATTCTGTTTACTCTCTATCAAGAAGTCATGAATGATATTGCACCTGTTGAGATTGAAGATATTGATGTTACTATTAAGCTTGCAAATAGAGATACTATTTCACCACTTGGGATTGTTAGAGAAGTTGAAGTCTTGTGTGGTAAGATCAAATATCCTACTGATTTTCTAGTTCTTGGATCACCACAAGATGATTTTTGTCCCATTATATTTGGTAGACCTTTCTTGAATACAGTTAATGCCAAGATTGATTGCAATAAAGAAACTGTCAGTGTTAATTTTGGTGAGGTGTCTCATGAGTTTAATTTCTCTAAGTTTCATAGACAACCTCATGATAAAGAATTACCCAATAAGGATGATATTATTGGTCTTGCTTCTATTGTTGTACCTCCTACTGATCCTTTAGAACAATATTTGCTAGACCATGAGAATGATATGCATATGAATGAAAGAAATGAAATAGATGATCTGTTCTTTAAACAAACACCTATTCTTAAACATAATTTGCCTGTTGAAACCTTGGGAGATCCACCTCCACCCAAGGGTGATCCTGTGTTTGAATTAAAGCAATTACCTGATACTATTAAATATGCTTATCTTGATGAAAAGAAGATATATCCTGTTATTATTAGTGCTAACCTTTCAGAGCATGAAGAAAAGAGATTACTTGAAACTCTGAAGAAGCACCGGGCTGCTATTGGATATACTCTCGATGATCTTAAGGGCATTAGTCCCACTTTATGTCAGCATAAAATTCATATGGAGCCAGACGCTAAACCCGTGGTTGATCATCAAAGAAGGTTGAATCCTAGAATGAAGGATGTGGTAAGAACTGAAATATTAAAGCTTCTGGAGGCAGGTATAATTTATCCCATAGCTGATAGTAGATGAGTAAGTCCTGTTCATTGTGTTCCTAAGAAAGGAGGTATTACCGTTGTGCCTAATGATAAAAATGAATTTATCCCACAAAGAATAGTAACTGGTTATAGGATGGTAATTGATTTCAGGAAATTAAATAAGGCTACTAGGAAAGATCATTACCCCTGCCTTTTATTGATCAAATGTTAGAAAGATTATCTAAGCATACACACTTTTGCTTCTTAGATGGTTATTCTGGTTTCTCTCAAATACCTGTGTCACCTGAAGATCAAGAGAAAACCACCTTTACTTGTCCTTTTGAAACTTATGCTTATCGTCGTATGCCTTTTGGTTTATGTAATGCACCTGCTACTTTTCAAAGATGTATGACTGCTATATTCTCTGACTTTGGTGAAAAGATTGTTGAGGTTTTCATGGATGATTTCTCCGTTTACGGAACTTCTTTTGATGATTGCTTGAGCAACCTTGATCGAGTTTTACAGAGATGTGAAGACACTAATCTTGTCTTGAATTGGTAAAAGTGCCACTTTATGGTGAATGAAAGGTATAGTCCCTGGGCATAAAATTTCTGAAAGAGGTATTGAAGTTGATAAAGCTAAAGTTGATGCTATTGAGAAAATGCCATGTTCTAAAGATATCAAAGGTATAAGAAGTTTCCTCGGTCATGCTGGTTTTTATAGAAGGTTTATAAAAGACTTCTCTAAAATTTTTAGGCCTCTTACTAATCTCTTGCAAAAAGATGTTCCATTTGTTTTTGATGATGATTGCGTAGAAGCCTTTGAAGTACTTAAGAAAGCCTTATTTTCTGCACCTATTGTTCAACCACCTGATTGGAACCTACCCTTTGAAATTATGTGTGATGCTAGTGATTATGCTGTTGGTGCTGTTCTAGGACAAAGAGTTGATAAGAAATTAAATGTTATTCATTATGCTAGTAAAACTCTAGACAGTGCTCAAAGAAATTATGCTACTATTGAGAAAGAATTTTTAGCAGTTGTGTTTGCGTGTGATAAATTCAGATCCTACATTGTTGATTCCAAAGTTACTATTCGCACTGATCATGCTGCTACAAGAATTTGATTTGCATATTGTTGATAGAAAGGGAGCTGAGAATCCCGTAGGTGATAACTTGTCTAGAATGGAAAATGTTCTTGATGACCCACTTCCTATTAATGATGATTTTCCTGATGAACAATTAGTTGTGATAAATGCTTCTCGTAATACTCCCTGGTATGCAGACTATGCTAATTACATTGTTGCTAAATATATATCACCTAGTTTCACATACCAACAAAAGAAAAAGTTTTTGTTTGATTTAAGACAATACTTTTGGGATGACCCACACTTATATAAAGAAGGAGTAGATGGTATTATTAGACGTTGTGTACCTGAGCATGAACAGGAACAAATCCTACGTAAGTGTCACTCCGAGGCATATGGAGGACACCATGCGGGAGACAGAACTGCACACAAGGTATTACAATCTGGTTTTTATTGGCCTACTCTTTTCAAGGATGCACGTAAGTTTGTCTTTTCTTGTGATGAATGTCAAAGAATTGGTAATGTTGGTAGACGTCAGGAAATGCCTATGAATTATTCACTTGTTATTGAACCATTTGACGTTTGGTGTTTTGATTATATGGGACATTTTCCTAAATCCAATGTGTATACACATATTTTGGTTGATGTTTATTATGTTACTAAGTGGGTAGAAGCTATTCCAACTAGTAGTGCTGATCATAACACTTCCATTAAAATGCTTAAAGAAGTTATATTTCTGAGGTTTGGAGTCCCTAGATATTTAATGACTGATGGTGGTTCACATTTTATTCATGGTGCTTTCCGTAAATTGCTTGCTAAATATGATGTTAACCATAGAATTGCATCTCCTTATCATCCTCAGTCTAGTGGTCAAGTTGAATTAACTAATAGAGAAATAAAATTGATTTTGCAAAAGACCGTTAATAGATCCAGAAAGAATTGGTCTAAGAAATTTGATGATTTATTATGGGCTTATAGAACTGCTTATAAAAATCCTATGGGTATGTCTCCATATAAAATGGTTTATGGAAAAGCATGTCATTTACCTCTTGAGTTAGAACATAAAGCATATTGGGCAATTAAAGAACTTAACTATGATTTTAAACTTGCCGGTAAAAAGAGGTTATTTGATATTAGCTCCTTAGATGAATGGAGAACCCAAGCTTATGAAAATGCCAAGTTGTTTAAAGAAAAAGTTAAAAGATGGCATGATAAGAGAATTCAAAAACGGGAATTCAAAGTAGGTGATCATGTTCTATTATACAATTCTCGTTTAAGATTTTTTGCAGGAAAACTTCTCTCTAAATGGGAAGGACCGTACATCATCGAAGAAGTTTATCGCTCCGGAGCCATCAAAATAAACAACACCGAAGGCAATAATCCGAGAGTGGTTAATGGGCAAAGAATTAAACATCATATCTCAGGTACGCCCATTAATGTTGAAACTAATATTATTCAAACAATGACACCGGAAGAGCATATAGAGGAAACCTTCTGGAACGCTCCAAAATCCTGAAAAGGAGTAGGTATGTGGTACGGTAAGTCAACTAACTCCAAAACTTCCATAAAAGTACTTTCTGTCCGTTTTGGAATATATAAAAAATTAGGAAAATAATAAACAGTCCAAAAAGTGCACGAGGAGGCGACAAGCCTGGGAGGCGCACCCTACCCCCCAGGGTGCGCCTACCAGGCTTGTGGCGCCCTCGTTGACTTTTCCGACTCCATTTTTGTTCCATATTACTTGTGATGCACGAGAAAAATTCATTATTTATACTCATGGGTGTTTTGATGACCGCATCGCAAGTTTCTCCTCTATTCTTGTTTCGTGATGTTTTCCTGTCAGATTTTCGAGGTCTGGCGTCATGTCTTCCGCTTCCTCCAACAACGTGGGAGACGATGCTTGGTTGCTACAGATGGAACTCCGGAGAGAGGAGGAGGAAGGAGAGGTTACCATGGAAGAAGATGATGGAGATTCGCTGGAGGTCCATCCTCCGGCTTCCGAGAGGGATACCCTTGCCGGCATCTCCACAACTCCAAATCCTCATCAAGCTGTGAGAAGCACTACAAGCCATGGGAGTCCAGAGGTACAAGAATGGCTGGAGGTCCTTCCTCCAACTACAAGCCATGGGAGTCCGGAGAGAGGAGGAGGAAGGAGAGGTTACCATGGAAGAAGATGATGAAGATTCGCTGGAGGTCCATCCTCCGGCTTCCGAGAGGGGTACCCTTGCCGGCATCTCCACAACTCCAAATCCTCATCAAGCTGTGAGAAGCACTACAAGCCATGGGAGTCCAGAGGTACAAGAATGGCTTCCTCCTAGGAGACCCTAACACAGGTTACATCGAAACAATTTTCATAATTTGGTCCATAATTATGGGGTTGAAAACACTCCTCGCATGCACATACCTTCCAATTGGGATATCTCCCGTCCAAGTGAGAATGATGCAGGAAAGGGATCATGGTGGCCGGAAAATAAACATATTATGGTGGAAGTGCAAAAGAACGCCACCGCGATTCAGCAGTTGCTCAGGGAGGTCCAGAGTTTGAAACACATCTAATTAAATATTTTGAAGGACAAGCCTATCACCTCATCACCACCATCACCAAAGAAGGAGATTTGAGTACATGGGTATGGGCACCACCCTTGGCTTGTGCCAAGCTTGGGGGAGGTGCCCCGGTATCGTATCACCATCACTTTTTCATCATCATTATCTATCTTAGTTCGATCCTTAGTTATTTTGTGATTTAGAAGAATAAAGTTTTACTATGATTTAGTTTCGAGTGCTTGCTTTGTGATCTATCTATCTATGTAATCGTGTGTGAAAGTTATATAATAAAGAGTATTTTGAGTTGAGTGTTTTGCTTTTGATGATCCAATCTTTGAAATAAATAAAGAATAAAAAGTAAGATCATATGCTAATCCCATGGGGAGTGATGACTTCACATAAAAGAAGTATAATTGATAAAACTTGTTGGAAGTTGACAAACATAGCATTGGTCATTGTTGCAATTCATGAAAAAGTAATAAAGGAAGAGAGGTCTCACATATAAATACATTATCTTGGACATCTTTTATGATTGTGAGCCCCATTAAATATTCTATGTCAATTAGTCGACGTTGGACAAGGAAGACACCGTAATGGGTTATGTTTGCTTATATTCACATAGAAGTTATATTGTTTTGGATCCTCTAACATGTGGTGCTTGCCCCCTATCTTTTGCTAGCCAAAATTCTGTACTAAGTAGAGATACTACTTGTGCATCCAAAAATCCTTGAACCCCGTTTCATGCCATGAGAGTCCACTATATCTACCTATGGATTGAATAAGATCCTTCAAGTAAGTTGTCATCGGTGCAAAGCAATAAAAATTGCTTCTAAACATGTATGAACTTTTATTGTAAGGGAAAATAAGCTTTGTACGATCTTGTGATGGTGGAGTAATAAAAGCGACAGACTGCATAATAAAGGTCGCTATCACAAGGGGCAATATAAAGTGACGTTCTTTTACATTAAGAGCTTGCACATCCAAAAACAAAAAGCGCATGACAACCTCTGCTTCCCTCTACGAAGAGCCTTTCTTTTACTTTATGTATTTACTTTCATGCAAGAGTCAATAGTATTCTTCCCTATTCCGTTTTTATTTTTCTCTTGGCAAGCATCATGTGGTGGGGATTGATCCAGGCATATATATCCAGTTGGATGTAGGTGATCATGAGTTATTATTGTTGACATTACCCTTGAGGTAAATACATTGGGAGGCGAAATTATAAGCCCCTATCTTTCTATGTGTTCGACTGAAACTTTTGCTCCATAAGTATGTCGTGAGTGTCAGCAATCATAGAAGACTAAATGATAGTTGAGTATATGAACTTGCTAAACAAAGCTCTTACATAGACTCTTTCTGATAATATGATGAATTGCAATTGCTTCAATGACTGAGATCATAGTTTGTTAGTTTTCAATTTGGTTTATGGTTCATACTTTAACTTGTGGATGAATTGTCACTTTTTCATTAGAAGTTTTATGATGATATATTGCTGTTATAATAAAGATCATGATGCTCCATGTCCGTATTTTATTTTTATCGACGCCTCTCTCTCTAAACATGTGGTCATGATTATCGATTTCGGGTTTCACTTGAGGACAAGCGAGGTCTAAGCTTGGGGGAGTTGATACGTCCAATTTGCATCATGATTTCCTACTAATAATTATTATGTTTTTGATCATTATTTCACTTTATGGTACAATTTTTATGCCTTTTCTCTCTTATTTTGCAAGATTCACATGAAGAGGGAGAATGCCGGCAGCTGGAATTCTGGACCTGAAAGGGGTGAAACAGAGATAGCTATTCTGCACAACTCCAAATGACCTGAAAATTTACGGAGAATTATTTTGGAATATATAAAAAATAGTGGCAAAAGAATCAACAGAAGGGGGCCCACCAGGAAGCCACAAGCCTGGGGGGCGCGCCCTACCCCCTGGGCGCGTCCCCCGAGCTTGTGGGGCCCCTGGCAGGCCTCTGACCCCCTTCTTCTGCTATATGAAGCCATTTGCCCTAGAAAAAAAATCAGAATAAGACTTTCGGGACGAAGCGCCGCCGTCTCGAGGCGGAACCTGGGCAGGAGCTACTTTGCTCTCCGGTGGAGCGATTCCGCCGGGGATACTTCCCTCC
Organism: Elymus sibiricus; assembly: GCA_039707655.1. Classification (NCBI taxonomy): domain Eukaryota; kingdom Viridiplantae; phylum Streptophyta; class Magnoliopsida; order Poales; family Poaceae; genus Elymus; species Elymus sibiricus. The sequence continues at coordinate 315,015,547 of CM077664.1, forward strand.
GGGGGGGGGGGGAATCGAAGCCATCGACATCACCAACGATCCTCTCATCGTGGGAGGACCTATCTTCATCAACATCTTCACCAGCACCATCTCATCTCAAACCCTAGTTCATCTCTTGTATTCAAGCTTTGTCTCAAAACCTCAGATTGGTACCTGTGGGTTGATAGTAGTGTTGATTACATCTTGTAGTTGATGCTAGTTAGTTTATTTGGTGGAAGATTATATGTTCAGATGCTTAATGCTATTCAATACCCCTCTGATCTTGAACAAGAATATGATTTGTGAGTAGTTAATTTTGTTCTTGAGGACATGGGAGAAGTCTTGTCATAAGTAATCATGTGAATTTGGTATTCGTTCGATATTTTGATGCTATGTATGTTGTGCTTCCTTTAGTGGTGTCGTGTGAACGTCGACTACATGACACTTCACCATCTTTAGGCCTAAGGGAAGGCATTGTGGAGTAGTAATTAGATGATGAGTTGCTAGAGTGACAGAAGCTTAAACCCTAGTTTATGCGCTATTCCGTAAGGGGCTGATTTGGATCCATATGTTTCATGCTATGATTAGAGTTATATTAATTCTTCTTTTGTAGTTGCGGATGCTTGCGAGAGGGGGTAATCATAAGTGGGAGGCTTGTTCAAGTAAGAACAACACCAAGCACCGGTCCACCCACATATCAAATTATCAAAGTAGCAAACGCGAATTAAACAAACATGATGAAAGTGACTAGATGAAATTCCCATGTGTCCTTGAGAACGCTTTGCTTACTATAAGCCACCTTGCTGCACTTTATTATACTTGTTAGTTGTTACTTGTTACGAATTATCTTGCTATTAAAACTATCTGTTACCGCTACTTTCAGTACTTGTAGAGAATACCTTGCTGAAAACCGCTTGTCATTTCCTTCTGCTCCTCGTTGGGTTCGACACTCTTACTTATCGAAAAGACTACGATTGATCCCCTATACTTGTGGGTCATCAGTAAGCAATCCATGGATTCTACACACTACTAAATTTCTACTAAGTATGGGTTTTTACACTAAATTTTTTTACACTACTAATTATGGATTCTACACAAAGAAAATTACACTACAAAAATTCTACACAAAGCAATCCATGGATTCTACACTACTAAATCGGATTCTACTAAGCAATCCAAGTATTCGACACTACTAAAATTGAACACAACGAAAGCTAATCCATGGATTCCATGGCGTCCGCGGATGAGGGAGGCGCGAGGGGAGGGAAATAAGATGCGCAAAGGGAGGGGATCTCACCGGCGAGGTCCGGAGGTGGCGGCGGCCGCGCTGGTTCGGCGGCGACGAGCGGTGATGTTCGGAGGTGGCGGCAGCGCTGGTCGAGAGGGGAAGTGAAAAAGATGGGGATAGGAATGACTTAGGTTTTTTTCACTGGGAGAGGTAGATAGGAGATGCACTAGTGCTGGCGTGGGCCTAACAGGCCACGCCATAACAAAGTGTAGCCCACAGAAAAAAACTTAGAAAACATCTATGGCGTGAAAAAAAGTACAATGCCACCACTATGGTCTTAGTAATGTCATACCATATATGCCAACGCCACCACTATTTGGAAAATATAGTGGTGGCGTTGATTAAAAATGGGGCGCCACAAATAAAAGTTGTGGCTAGCCATTTTTCTACTAGTGGTGTGCGCGGGAAGATATGGACCGGCCAAGTCGGGCAGACTATGTGTGGCGCGACGCTACTCCCCAAACGTACGGCATAGACATATGAAAGTGGGTACAATATCCGAAAGGACCATATTGCCCTTTATACATTTAGTGTGGGGGGTTGTACCGAAGCGGGACTCTTAAAAAAAATCATGTGGCCATATGCCTCTTGTAGTACGGAGAGAAAGAACACAAAATGACACATGGGCCCAAATTACATGAGTTCATAAGATGCCCCTCCCGAATCAGTCTTGGTTGATGGCAAAAGTCTAGAGTGGCTTACCATGGAGTCTATGTCTTGGTTTCGACGCTCTTTATTGATGTTTTGTGTGAATTTTACACCTATTGATGAGGCTACCTTTTGGTGGCTTGTAATAAACGATGTAGTAATCATGAATATATGCATTAATATTAGTGATGCATAGGCAAAGAGATAAAAAAATTGAACCATACAGAGAGCTGCATGTCATCATAATAGACGAGCAAAGAATCACAAGCAAAGAGAAAATAAAGCTTATATTTATCCAAAAGTAACATTTAGATGGGATCCTGGGATATTAGAAATATGCTTAATTTGTGATAGTTGGTGCTTCTTTAATTAGCTTCATTCAAATACTCATCCACTCATTTTGCCATGCAGGAGATGCCCTCCACAAAAAGTTTTAGACCACGTAAGCTTGATGGGCTGTCCAGACTCGCCAATTTTGGACGAAATGCTTAAATGGGTCATACTCATCTTGTCAATTTGTTTCTTAAATTGGGTGTCTTATTGGGAAAAAAAATTAAATGGCATTCTCTCTCACCAATGCCATCTTCAGGGGTGGAATGTGAAATTTACCTCAAGGAATGGCACATATGTTTTTTCTGTGGGAACAATAACGTTGGTACGGGTGTGAGGGAGCAGGAGAGGAATAAATGAATGTGGCGAGATAAAAAAAAGAAGGCAGCTGCTTTATAGGTAAAATCAGAAATAAGCGTATGGTCGCCACTTATTCACTCACATATACGTGCCTATAAATAGCACGTCCACTGCGTGTGTATAGAGGACCACTAATAGTTGTGGGGCGGGGGGGGGGGGGGGGGGGGGGGGGGGGGGGGTTGGAGAGTAACAAATGAGTGTACTGAGAGCCGTTGACAATTCAATTCAGTTTCACAAGAAAATCTGATAGGAGTGGGAAGCATCGGAAATTTCAGTAGCAGCACTACCCTGCTTCGATGCGCGAGCCTGTTTCTTTTCACCGGTGTTACCCCTGATGGACGTAGTCGGGTCGTGTTCAAGGACACTGCGCTAGAGTCCAAGTTCCATGGGGGCAAGGAAAACGCTCCAACTTTCTTGTGCTAGCCTGTCACTCTCCAAAATGATGGACATGGCGGAAGCAGTCTGTCCCATGGAGTTCAAGTTGCCGATTCAGCGAGCTAAAAATACCCCCACATAGTGCCTAAATTCTACTACGTCCTTTTTTCGAGAAAATATATGTCCATTTTTTCAGGAACGGTGAAGAAAATTTATTCACCAAATGACAGACATGAGAATAACACCCATGTATGTACAAAACTAGGCAAAGTCCTTATAGTGACATTATTGAGCATCGCCTTCTCCACTTGTACAATTATTGACTTGTCGTACATCTCCTTAATTTAGTTTTTCTGCAGTTACTTCCGGCTTAGAACCATGAATCAATAATACCCTAAAAAAAACAAGAAGAGAAATTTTACGAAGCTCCTAAACTTTTAAAGCCCCTCGTATGTCCAAGTGGTGCCATACGCCCTCTTGGGGTACCGACATTTGCCCCCCCCCCCCCACCCCCACCCCCTATACACACATTGAGATAGGCAGATGGTGATGATGAACGTTATTTATCCTAGTCTTTTGGTAAAATAAAGGGCTAACCGTGTATCGTTGTTTTTTTTTTGAACGTGTATTGTTGTTTTTTTAGGAATGTGTATCGGTGTATATACCATCTGGTACATTCCCCACAGCGTCGTAGATCCTGCATCAACATTTTCTGAATCTGTCCAGTAGTACACTAGCATGTGAATCAACAAAGTCTAAACTCACCGTCCGGGAAACTCAAAGGCTAGGGCTGTTTGGATGGTAGCCGGCGGTTGCCCCGCTAAATTTTCGACCTTGACCCGAAGGATGTGCTCCCGTTTCGATGGGGGCAAATTTCCGGAGGACGCGCCTATGTCTCGCTTCACGCGAGACACAGCAGCCTCTCACCTCAAACAACTGCAGAGTGGGCCAGGCCAGCGCGCGGGAGACCGCAGGCCTTGAAGTGCTCGTCTTTTTTCTGGGGTTTTTTTTCATGTTTTTTGTTTTTGGTTTTTGCTTTATAATTTTTTTATACTTCAAATATTCTAAATATATATATTATAGAAAACACTTACATTAAATATTCGAAAAAAATGTTAACCAAGCATCTGAAAAATGTTAAATGTGTATAGAGAAAATGGTTCTCATTTATACGAAAAATATACAATGTGTATGAAAAAATTGAACAGGTATTTAAAAAATGTTATATATATATATATATATATATATATATATATATATATATATATATATATATATATATATATATATATATATATATATATATATATATATATATAAACAAAATACAATGTGTATGAAAAACAATGTTGATCGTGTATTTAAAAAATGTTAAATGTGTATAAAAAATGTTCCTGGTGTATACAAAAAATATACAACATACATTAAATAAAAGTATGACCTCAAGAACATATATTTTAAAATTTTAATTCTGTATCTAAAAAATGTTTTATATATATATATATATATATATATATATATATATATATATATATATATATATATATATATATATATATATATCTGTGTGTGTGTGTGTGTGTGTGTGTGTGTGTGTGTGTGTGTGTGTGTGCGTGTGTTGCTGATGAGTATTAAAAATAGGCATTGTGTGTGAAAAAATGTTTATTGCCATTAATAAAACGTCCACCATCTATTGAGAAATGTTGACCATATATTCAAAAAATGTTAATTTTGTATTTTAAAAATGTTAAATGTGTATTAAAAATGTTTTAGATGTATACTAAAAATGTATAATGTGTATGGATGAAAATAGACATAAAAATATAAGTTTCAAAAAATGTTAACCATGTATTTCAAAATCTTAAACATGTATATGAAATATGTTTCTGATGTATGCGAAAATTGTTGAATATGTACTAAAAAAGTTGGCATGTGTTGACCAAAAAAGAAACAGATGAAAATCGAGAAAGAAAGAACGAAAAACGAAGGAAACCAAAAAGAAAACAAAGAAAACCAAAAAACAAAATGAAAATCGAAGAAATTCAATGGAATAGAATGAAGAATAGTGAAAACCGAGAAAGAAACAGCAACAAAAATGAAAAAAAAATACCGATGAAAACCAACAAAGAAACAATGAAAACAAAAAATCAAAGAAAACCAATGCAAAAAATGGAAGTAGTAAAAACCTAGAAAGAAACAAGAAGAAGAAGAAAACCGGTGAAAACCAGGAAAGAAACAAAGAAAATAAAAAACACTAAGAAAAGGAGAAAGAAAAGAGAAACCCAATAAAACTGTGAAAAGAAACGAAAAAACCTGTGAAGAAACCATCTTTTTTTGAATTTACAGTTTATTGGGGATAAAAAGCTCTGAGCCTGGGCTCATCCGTGCATTACCAATAATTTACTTTCTTCTATGTGATTTTTTGTACTCTAACATCTCCTCCCTTGCTGTAGCCACATCAAGCCCATCTGATTAACAACAGTAGTGCTTCTTATTACTATATTATCATGGATGTTTTTTAAATGCATTATGATGGATTTGACTCTTTGGAAACCTTGGTTTTATCTGTGTGCGGGATATGGACGGAGCAGAAGGGATAACTACACCCGAGGGGAAGCGGTTCCTTGGACAGTTGAACCCCCGCCCTCCTTCTAGCTTAGTTTCCTTTATTTTCTTTTTGGTGGCTTATAAACCTCCGCACCTACCTAATTAAACCTTGTGGGGCATGGTGTTTTGTTCCATATGTCATAATGGCTCTTTTTTAGCAGTGATATTTCGCCCCGTACTTCAATGGCTTTATTTTCGATGCCTCTTTGGGATAGTGTGGCAAAATGGCCTATTCTTGCATTGCTTTCTTATCTGGTTAGATGTCCCCTAGATTGAAGTATTGTAATTGTGATACTGGCCAAGAAGTCCTTGCCTAGACTGGCGGATTTAAGGATTCGGCGAACATCAAACTCCGTCAGATGCATCCCAACGGATCTCATGCACCTGTTGTCATGGTATTTTGGCTAATCATGTTTACCATAGTGTGCGCTGTGCCTTATCTTAGGTGTGTGTAGTGGGTTTTGCATTCGTGTTGTGGTTCAGTTATAGTGGCCCGGTGTATGGTAGTGTTGACTTAGCAAGTATAGGCCATGGCACCGGGTGAAGGCCCTAGGTTGGCCTTAATTTGTTGGATGTTTTACTGAACGCGTATGCATGTCACTTCCTAGTTGAAGGAATTGTTTGGATTTTTGTTGAATATGCTTTCTGATCGGAAGCCTCAAGTATCCCTTTCAAATAGGGAATGGTGGTGCATATGTGTCGTTCTCTTCTTGAAGATGATGTAATGGATGACCATTCTTGATGTATGGGTCTTATCAAAGTTGTAGGTTCAAATTGAATATTCTTGGGGTTATCAATGTTTTCTATGAAATTTTAGTAGGATGTTAGGTTTTATTTCTTATTTTCTTATACTTTGGTTGTGTGCATTCTGATTTCTCGATAGACTCTTGAGTTGAGTTTTTGTTGAGCCCGGATATTTTTTCAGTACCATCTTAATGTATTTGATAATGTGCATGTTGTGAAAAAATATGACTATAGACAACGAAAGGTTTTGTAAGTAATATATTACGCCTGAAGTTATCAGATTGGATCATATGAGTTGATGAGTGGATCTACAATCTCATGATTTGGGTCCAAGTCATGTACTTGAACTTGTGTTACTATTGAGTATTAGGCTTTCCTTCCCATTTTTGTTTTAAAAAGTTAAATATAATATGCATGCTTCCTATAAAAGGGAAAAACAACTGGATGGTTATTTATCGAACAAGAGTTGTTGTTGTACTACTACCCACCTAGATGGTAAGCAAACAGTAAAGATGTAAAGGTGGATTTAGGCATCACTTGCATCCTTAATTTTTGTGTGTTTGATTTATATAACGAGCAATGCTGATTTTATACTTTGAATCTGATTGTCTTCTTAATTAGCCTATTGTAGTCCAGAAATATATAAGGATACACAAAAAGACAAACATAAAGTGAAATGCCACCTGAATGATCAAAAAGACTCAAGAGTATTAATTATACTATATTCAGTAAGTATGCTATAGACAAAAAGACTCAAGTGTATTAATTATACAAAAAAAGACTCTTGAGTATTAGTTATGCAATATTAGGTAACTATGTTTGTGATGGGGCTCAATCACTAGAACATTCCTATGAGCGATATCAGTTGAACCCACATACAAGGATGTTTCTTCTGGTTACCTAGCTGAATTTCCTCCACACCAATCACAAGTCAAAGCCTAGCCATTTTTGCATATCTCTCTTGGGAAATGAAGTTTTGTTCTCACCATCCTTGTTATTAAGTTCACAAGAATATCATCCATGAGCAATTTACTAGCAATGCTCATCGATGACTCTTGCTACTATCACACGGTGTGTTCATGATACCTCTCATTCTTAATCAAGGGAGCCATTGATGCCACTCAATGGCAACCTCCTCTCCTCCTCCAAACTCCTCCTTGCAATAGGATGACAATCTTCAGCTTTACATGGAGGGGTAAGCTATTTAATTGTGGCTGTATTGTGTGGATTCTGTAAATGATGAGTATGCCAAAAAAAAAGTTACAAGAAGTAAATATTTCCAAGACCTTGAAATAAAGAAGAGTGCCATAAAAATTGTGCCTACTTTGGTTGCCCCCTCTTTCAACTGAGAAGTTCGTATATAATGTCGAACCAAAAATTTGCATCAATGCTAACGCATTTGCAGTAATGACCACTAGGGATAAACCTGTTACATAGGATTAAATTTATTCTTCATAATAATACGAGGAGATGTCGTGTCTTGATGATGTTGTTCCGAGCTTAATAATGACACATGGGTACAACCTCATTCATGCTAAAGGCGACTCCCCTATTGATGTCTCGCCCCTGTCGGCTTGATTTGCACTTGCCCCCTTGCGTTTATCTTTATGCCTTATCGGCCGATTTATTGCCTAGAACCGTAAGACTCATTCCACATCATTCCCTTTCGCAAGCCATTGTCCTCCTAGAGCATCACTACTGGTGTAGCTGAAAGTTTTCCTTCAAGGCCAGGGGGTGGCTCTTGAGTTGTCAGCGATGACACTAAGGTGCTCGTCTTGTGGCATTGTAGGGGGGGTGCTCTCTCGAGAAGTTGATTTCTCCATATGCGCCCATACCACACCAGACGTCGTGAGGATGGTGATTCTCAGCTCACCGACCGTCTTCTTTGTAGGGTGAACTATTACCTGCTTCCTTCCTCTACATCAAGCTAGACTTTTATGGGATCGAGTTATAGCACCTGATGGTGTTCTTCCTTGCCCTCTTCATGCATCTTTGTGAAGTATTCCTCAGAATCATCTTAGATCAGGGATTGCTCTTATTCTTTACGAGTTCAATATGAGCACCAATAAGGGAAGCCATGGCTAGGTTCCTCACTCTTGTCAGTTCGCCCTGCACTCCAGAAAAGGTGAGAATTTCATCAAGCTGGCATTGTGCAACCCCCGAAGCATCGACAAGTCTGGCCCGATGACATGATGTGTCATTGTGACTCGTTTGCCCAAGGACCAACCATTTATGAATGAAAATCCCTCCAAGTCCATGAATTGGATGACGTCTGCCAATGGCTATGAGTTCCTTGCCAAGATGGCTGAGGTCATCAAGTTGTCGAGGAGAGGACAACTAAAGGCTACCCACATGTTTGGTGACTTTGTTTGTCGGTGAATCGCCCGAAGTAGGTCCACAAGGTTAGAGAAACTCTAGGAGACTCGACATATCTGCAATCAACAAAATGCATATGGAGCACACTCCATACACATTTGGATGTTGGCCAGGCGACACACAAACACAGAACTCCATATGCCTTATGGCGACTGACCAAGTGATACGCAAACTTAGAGTCGTCATATCTCATCCTCCATAACTTCCCAGCAAGACCCACCTTTTATGGGCTCCTACCTTCTTCCCCAATTTTCATGTCGCACACCCGAACACACCATGGATGAGCCTACGAAGCCTATATAGCAGGAGCTTGAGCACATTGCGCACCACATACAAAGGTTTAAGTTCTCAAGAGATATTTATGTTCTCAGGAGACATTTACGTTCTTTGGATATATTTATATTATGAGGAGACATTTACGTTCTTTGGAGATATTTATGTTCTTTGGAGATATTTACGGTAACATCTTCTTCCTTGAGGTAGTTGAGGTACCCAGCTAGGACGCGAAAATCAGTGGGAGAGCCACGACAAATGGCCCACCCCTGGCTGCGCCCCTGAGCCAGTGCCATTGATATGGCAACGATTACCGCAATGGGGTATCGATTCCAGATATGCGATTTAGGTCATCCTAGTAGTGACTTCGGCAGTGGGGTGCCAATTCCGGTGGGAAGGAGGTAGGAGATGGGCTGTGAGGGAGGCTTAGGAGGTAGGTGAAACTTCCCACCCACGCGAGCGGTTGGAAATGAAGCGCACTCCAAACCAACGCCCACAACTTCAAATATGGAGGCTCGCGGGCTTGATACGGAGTGCCCTCAATAAATTATGTTGACTTGGGGTTGGATGTCAATTCTGCTAGAGCGGCCTTTTTTAGCCAAAATCGCCATATTGGTGGTTTTTATGCCGATCAGACCGATATGGCAACTCTGCTAGAGTTGCTCTTTGGCATGACCCAAGCCAGGATGGGAACTGTATGTTGCCTCGTAGTTTCGATTTCCTCCATTAGGCCCTTTCCATACTATGGGAATTGGTGACTCTTTTAAGAGAAAGGCTAAGGCCAAGCCCGAGAAAAGGCTTGAACCTAGGCCGACTTGGAATTAACAAAGCCATCAACCGTCTAGGATTACAATGAACAACTTACAAAGGAAAGAAATAAGAAATGAGAAAGATAGGGAGTGTTAGAATAGCTTACAACCTAATAGTGATATAGGCAAATTAAGATAGAAAAGGAGCCTATCCTAAATCACCAAGGTCAAATGCCGAACAACAGTGACACCAGGAACGGAGTGAAAATCAGCAAGACGCCAGCATTGGTAGGCAACCTTTGGTGGAAAATATTAAACGATGTAGTAATCATGGATATATGCATCTATCATGTGGAGGCCAAGGGATAATAAAGCTTCTAGTTTCCACGAAAAAGAGGTCTTAGCAATATGCTTAATTTGTGATAGCCCATGTTTCTTTAATTTCTTTCATTCAAATATGTGTATAGGAATTTTTCCATGCTAGAGAGATACCCTCCACCAACTAAAAAGAAAATGAAAGAAAGAGAGAGAGACCCACCACAAATATGCATGAACACAATGCTCCGCCCTATGTAACCATTCGCTCCTGCAGAAACCACTCCCAAGAGGCGATCAGAAGGAGACTTTGTTGGCTCCTTGATACGTCTCCAACGTATCTATAATTTTTGATTGTTCCATGCTATTATAGTATCAATCTTGGATGTTTTATATGCTATTGTATGCAATTATATATCATTTTTTGGGACTAACCTATTAACCCAGTGCCTAGTGCCAGTTGCTGTTTTCTGCTTGTTTTTGGCTTTTCAGAGAAACAGTACCAAATGAAGTCCAAATGCCATGAAACTTTTTGGAGATTTTTTTCTGGACAAAAGAAACCTGGGAAGTTTTGGGAGGAGGCCAGAAGCCTCACGGAGGATTCAGAAGGCACTAGGGCACGCCCCAGGGAGGCGCCGTAGTACCTTGTGGGGCCCACATGACTCCGTTTGACCTATTTCCACTTCTATAAATTTAGAAATATTGGGAAACCCCCAGAGAGCCAGAAGAGAAAACCTTTCTGCTGCCGCAAGCCTCTGTTCTTCTGTGATCCCATCTGGAGGCCTTTACCGGTACTCTGCCGGAGGGGGAATCGATCACGGAGGGCTTCTACATCAACCTTGCTGCCTTCTGATGATGTGTGAGTAGTTTACCATAGACCTACGGGTCCATAGCTAGTAGCTAGATGGCTTATTCTCTCTCTTTGATCTTCAATACAATGTTCTCCTCGATGTTCTTGGAGTTCTATCCGATGTAATCTTCTTTTGCGGTGTGTTTGTTGGGATCCGATGAATTGTGAGTTTATGATTAGATTATTCATGAGAAATATTTGAGTCTTCTCTGAACTCTTTTATGCATGATTGTTATATCTTTGTATTTCTATCTGATCTATCGGTTAAGTTTGGCCTACTAGATTGATTTATCTTGCAATGGGAGAGGTGCTTTGTGATGGGTTCAATCTTGCGATGCTCAATCCCAGTGACAGAAAGGGACATGACACGTATTTGTATTGTTGCCATTAAGGATAAAAAGATGGGTTTTATTCATATTGCTTGAATTTGCTTCTCTACATCATGTCATCTTGCTTAAGGCGTTACTCTGTTTCATACTTAATACCCTAGATGCATGCTGGATAGCGGTCGATGGGTGGAGTAATAGTAGTAGATGCAGGCAGGAGTCGGTCTACTTGTCTCGGACATCATTCCTATATACATGATCATTGCCATGAATCCGTCATAATTATTTGCTTTTCTATCAATTGCCCAACAGTAATTTGTTTACCCACCGTATGTTTATGTGCTCAAGAGAGAAGCCTCTAGTGAAAACTATGGTCCCCGGGTCTATCTTTATTATATAAAAAACCTAAAAATACCTTGCTGCAATTTATCTACTTTTATTTTAATTATTAGTTTAGTTTATTTATTTACCTCGATAAGATTTAATCCTTGCAAATAACCTCTAAGAGGATTGACAACCCTCTTATTTGCGTTGGGTGCAAGTGTTTGCTTTTGTGTGTGCAGGTGCGCTTAACGGAATTTTGCTTGGTTCTCCTACTGGATTGATAACCTTGGTTCTTAACTGAGGGAAATACTTATCTCTACTGTACTGCATCATCCTCTCCTCTTCGGGGAAATACCAACGCAAACTACAAGTAGCAGGAAGAATTTCTAGCACCGTTGTCGGGGAGACATCATCAAAATTACCAAGTACCTTCGCACAAATTATCATTCACTTGCATTTACTTTATTTACCTTTTATTTGCATTTGCCTCTCGTTTTCATCTCCCCCACTTCTAATTTTTTTTACAAAAACACAAAAATATTTTGTTTGCTTGTTTGCTAGTTTGCTTGCCTTACCATTATGACTGGTTCTACTATCCCTCCTCTGTCTCCAGATTTTGAAGTTCTTTACTTCAAACAGAAACAAGGAGAAAATTTGAAAGACGCTTGGTATAGGATAATTGAATCTTATCATGTTTGCACTATAAAAGGAGATATGAAAGTTTTGTTGCAAAACTTTTATGTAGGGCTAACTATGCCCAATAGACAACTCTTGGACTTTTCTACCAAAGGAAATTTTATTGATAGTGATCCTAATACAGCTTATGAACTAATAGAGGGAATAGTGGGGTCCCCACCATTGCAAAAAAGGACCTAATTATACTCAAGAAGGGATTCAAATTTTGGAAAAGCTAGGTGGCATACAAAAGAATTTGGTGGAACTACAAAAGTCTAATGAACCCCTTAAAAATGTTAGCGGTAACCTCAACCGTATGAATAATCTCTTTACTATTTGCAATAAGAAGTTAGACACTTTAGATAGTAAAGTTGCTTTATTTTCTAAAAATCATGGGAACCGCAAGGAGCCTCCCGGGTTCGAGACCAATCCTTCTAAAGTAGTAAAAACCAAGGATGACAACACTTGAAACTATGCATTATGCCTAGCTAGGGGCATAAAACAATAGCGCTTGTTGGGAGGCAACCTGTCGTGGTGTGACGACCATCTATGGGGCCATGCAGTCCCTTGTGGTTCGGCGGGGGAGATCAACGTGCACAAAGAGCATGAACAATGGAGGGCGCAAGGGATTTTACCCAGGTTCGGGCCGCAGAGAAGCGTAAAACCCTACTCCTGCTTTTGGTGTATTAATGGTGTGGGAGCACTGTACAAAGAGCGCTTCTCCCGTCAAGGTGGGGGGAGCAGCTACACGAGACGTGCTTGTCTTTGAAAAGGGGTCCGACCTTTCTAACTGTTGCCTTGGCCCTCCTTTTATAGCTCAAGGGGTTACCATAGTGGCAAAACAGTAATTACATAGCGATTAGATAGCAAACAGTGCTATCATACCTAACTCTGCCAGTTTAGGACAAAGGCATTAAATGCGCCGTTAGGTGTCATGTGGAGAGGTAGTCCCGGCAAGGTTTCTGCACCACTTGCCCAGCTACCTCGTATTATCCTGACACGCCTCCCGGACGTGTGTCATTGGAAGCAAATCCTGTCCCAGCGTGCTGACACGTGCCCAATAAGCCTTACCAACCAGCCTGCACGGTCGACACCTCACCCACTAGCGAACACCTGTGCGGTGAGGTGGAGCGCTGGAGGGCTGGCAGGAGCTTGCCGGTACGGAGCTTGCCGGGTCCTCACCTTGCCGGCTTAGCCTTGCCGGCAAGGAATGTCTTTATCGTCGGTACTGGTTGAGTGCTGTGTCTTGAGCTTCTTTCTGGTAGCTTGTGCGACTTGACTTTGAATCTTGGTCTTGATGGTTCCCGGCAAGGCTTGGCTGGCAAGGAGGCTGCTACTGTCTGTGCATAAGTCAGGGTATAAAATACCCATGTTTTATACACCGATAGGAGCCCCCGGGCCTGGGCCATACGCGCGTTCGAAGCGTCGTTGGGCTAGGCCCAAACAATGCACAGACGTGCGGCGGGAAACTGCCGCTGTAATTTTTGTCATGATGGTTATCCTCTCTCTTTGAGATCTTCTTTGCTTCCTCATTAATCTGAATTCGGGTGTGTTCTCGGTTGTCTTCCGGCAACCCTTGCCGTCGGACGGGCGGCTGCTTGGTGCGCTCGTAGGTGGAGCGCCGCGAGTTCAAACTGTACCAGCACACGGCCACGCGTGCAAAGGATAACTGCCATGTCCATCTTTACTCCTCCTTTTTCTGCGCCTCCCCATCACGCGCACTTGCATGCATGCAAGGCAGCGGATTGGTGGAGAAGGGCGGCCGTTGGAGTGACGCGCCGGGCCAGGGGGCGCAGGGCGCGGGATTGGCGATGGTGGGCGGTTGCTGGAGTAATGCGCCCGGCCAGAGCGCAGATCATGGGATTGGCGAACATGGGCGGCCGCCCGAAGACGGTGAGGAGCCAGCCTCCTGTACTCCTCCTATAAAGAGGGGACTACGGGATGCGATGCTCACTCATCTCTTTCTGCCTCAATCTCCAGCGACTGTTGCTTCTTTCTTGTATCTTCTTCCTCCGCATCCGACGACGGTATGGCGAGGGGAAGGGGTCGCGGTCGTGCTTCCGCCACCGCGGCGAGAGCTTCTTCTCGGCTCCAAGCTCATGCTTCGGCTGCAGCTGCGGAGGCTGGCTCTAGTGCTCAAGGGAGGGCTGTGGCCCGTGGCCGTGGGCGACGCGGCGCCCGTGGTCGGGGCGGCCACGTCGGGGCGCTTGCCGCTCCGTCTTTGTCCCTTCCTCCACCGGCAGAAGGCCATACGGTGGATACGGCGGAAGAGTTCGTCTTGGAGCTGCGCGACCAGCCACGGAGCTGCTGTGGCTTCCTCGCCCTTTTGCTAGGGAGATGGAAGGCCGCCACCTGCACGGCTTATGGCTGCGCGTGGACGGTTGCTACAACGGCCCGGTCCGGGTGACCGTTGATACTTCCAACAACGGCATCATGTACCTCACGCGCGGGTGGAAATCCTTTGCCCGTGCCCGTTGTCTGGGGCAGGGGCACCTCCTTCACTTCAGGCTGGATGGACCAGACACACTCGTCGTGAAGTTCTTCGGGGCTTCAGGCGCTTGTCTAGAGTGCTGCGCGGAGAGCTCGAGCGACAGCGACACCACTTCCTCCAGCGATGTTGAGGATGACGACGATGACGGCGATGATGATGGCTCTTCGGGCGTGAAGATTGAAGACGACAGCGAAGAGTCTGGCTGATCGTCGGTAGCACCATCATCTGGCCTTCCGGGAACAAGCCGGACTCCGCCTAGGCGCCCCTTTTTCCCTCTTCGCACTCGAGATAAACCCTGGCAAAGGGCCGATGAAAATGTAATCGAGTACCTTTTAAATGAAAATCTAGTGTTTGCCGGGTTTAAATAAATGCATGCTGTTTCCCTTGTTTTATTTTGCCTTTGTATGATTGTGTTCCCTACGCTCATCGAAAGCTTGCCGGTGCGCACACTTGCAGCGAGCGCTTCGAGGAACGGGTCCTTAGCAGCCTGCTGGAAGTGCCGCCGCCGGCAAGGTAACTTGTCGGGTCAGAATGCAGCTGCTAGGCTTGCCGAGCAGACTCGAGGCAAACTAGAGCGCAGACCGATCGCGACAAGGTTCCTCTCGCGTGCAGGTTTCTCATACAGAGCACATAATTGTTCAAGGGAAATTGCGAAGGTAAGAAGGAAAAGTTTTCAAAGTTTTTCAACTTAGCTTTTCCTTGCGTTGCTTCTCTTGTTGTACGAATTGATCTCTTGAATGCCATTAGAAATGGTACCCATCTCCACCCCCCCGGAAACTTGCGCGCGAGGGATCCGTCTGTCCTTTTAAGAAGAAAGAAGAGAAAAAGAGTGGGTTGGGAATCTTGACGGTCCAACACTCGCTCCACACAAACTAAGGTGTAAGTCACAATCATCATGTGTATCACATATAGAACGAATATGTACAAGTAGTTGCGAAATACTTAGCTTTATTATGCACAGGATCTGCGCTGGCTTTGTACAAAGGGTTACATGTCTTCCCGACAAAGCTTGTACAAAAGGGGTTGCCGGGAGGCCCGGCAACTGCGCTTTACGGGTAGAACTTGCGAAGATGCTCAATATTCCATGAGTTTTGCACTGGGGGTGCCATCTTCGGTCTCCAGATGGACTGCGCCAGGTCTGGTGACTCGTGCTACCCGATAAGGGCCTTCCCACTTCGCCGTCAACTTGTTTGATCCCTTGGCGGACTGAACGCATCGAAGAACAAGGTCGCCTTCCTCAAGGCTTCGGGCACGCACTTTGCGGCTATGGTAGTGACGCAAGGCTTGCTGGTAGCGTGCAGCTCGCACAGTCGCCCGAAGATGATCTTCCTTAAGGAGCAATGCGTCGTCTTGCCGCAGCTGCTCTTGCTCAACTTCATCGTAAGTGAGCACTCGAGGTGACCCATATATGAGTTCCGTGGGGAGTACCGCTTCTACACCATAGATTAGGGAGAAGGGTGTTTGGCCGGTAGCTCGATTTGGTGTCGTTTTGAGTGACCAAAGAACCGCCGGCAACTCATCAATCCAGTGCCTTCCACACTTGCGCAGCTTGTCAAAGGTTCTCGTCTTGAGGCCACGCAGCACTTCCGCATTCATCCTTTCCAACTGGCCGTTGCTTCTCGGGTGAGCAACGGACGCAAAACAGATCTTGCTGCCAAGGTCTTGGATATACTGCATGAAGGTGCAGCTCGTGAATTGTGTGCCGTTGTCGGTGATGATTCTGTTAGGAACCCCGAAACGGCAAACTAATCCTTTGAAGAACTTGACGGCTGATTGCGCTGTCACCTTCCTCACCGGCTCCACTTCAGGCCACTTTGTGAACTTGTCAATTGCGACATACAAGAACTCAAAGCCCCCGGCAACACGGGGGAAGGGGCCTAAGATATCGAGCCCCCAGATCGAAAAGGGCCAGGAGAGAGGGATTGTTTGGAGAGCTTGAGCTGGCTGATGTATATTCTTTGAATGGAACTGGCATGCTTCACACTTGGTTACTAGCTCAGTCGCATCCTGGAGTGCAGTGGGCCAATAGAAGCCTTGCTGGAATGCTTTGCCGGCAAGTGCCCTTGATCCTATGTGAGAGCCACATATGCCTCCGTGTATCTCCGCCAACAACTTTAGTCCATCTTCCCGGCAAATACACTTCAATTTCACGCCATTTGGCCGTTTTCTGTACAGGATGTTATCCACAAACTGATACATACTTGACTGGCGGGCTACTTTCTCCGCTTCTTCTTGCTCATCGGGAAGTTCTCCTGTTTGAAGGAATCGAACTATTTGTTGTGCCCATGCCGGAGCCTGCGGCTCGACGACAAGAACTAAAGGCATCTCTTCGGCTGCGGGAGCGCTTGCTTCTGCGGCAAGAACCTGCGGTTCTGCGCTAAGCGGCTGCTCACCGGCAACCATGTCGTTGTTCCCGGCAGCATCCTTGTCGGCGGCTTCCGGGAGCTCTGCAGGAAAATACTTGCCGGTATTCAACTTTCTTCTCTTACTGGCCTGCATTGATGGGGTGACTGTCGGTTGATTCAAATGGAGCACAAAAGTTCCCGGTTCCGCGGGAAGCTTTTGAGCGGCACATTTTGACAGGCTGTCAGCGATGCTGTTTTCCGCACGAGGAATGTGTTTTGTTTGTAACCCGTCAAAGTGTTCTTCCAATTTCCTCACTTCTTCCACGTACGCTTCCATCAATGGGCTCTGGTAATCTTTGTTGACTTGCTTCACAACAAGCTGCGAGTCACCGCGGATGATCAATTTTTTGATACCAAGGTCCATTGCGATCCTAAGACCGGCAAGGAGTCCTTCGTACTCAGCAGTGTTGTTCGTAGCTTGCTCCCTGGGGAAGTGCATTTGAACCACATACTTGAGGTGCTCTCCGGTGGGTGCGACAAGCAGCACTCCGGCACCGGCGCCTTGCAGTGAGAAGGCACCATCAAAGTACATGATCCATTCCTTTGTCGTTTTCTTGCCAGGGAGAGCTGTTTCTTGAATTTCTTCGTCTTGCGTTGGTGTCCATTCTGCAACAAATTCCACCAAAGCTCTGCTCTGAATAGTTGAAGTGCTTTCAAACTTGAGTGCAAAGCTTGACAATTCCAACGCCCACTCCACTATCCTGCCAGTTGCCTCTGTATTCCTCAAGATGCGTTGCAATGGAAAGCGGGTGACGACGGTGATTTCGTGCGCTTGGAAGTAGTGGCGCAGCTTTCTCGAGGCCATAAGAAGACCGAAAAGCAACTTCTGCACCCCAGAGTATCTCGATCTAGCCCCATGCAGGAGGGAACTGACGAAATATACTGGTCGTTGCACCATTTTCTTCTTTGGCACTGTTTGTTGATTATCTCCATTTGTCTGCACTGTTCCCTACTTGTCGGCACCATGATTTGCCGGAGAAGATTCCTGTTTGTCGTTGGATAGGTTTGCTGCGGTTACTTCCTCGTCATCGGGTTCCCTCTGTGCCACTAATGCAGCACTAGCCACTTGATTCGTTGCCGCTACGTATAGCAACAACGGCTCTTGTGGTCTTGGCGCAACTAGTGTTGGCACGGAGGAGAGGTATCTTTTCAGGTCCTGCAGCGCGGCCTCCGCTTCCGGAGTCCATTTCATCGGACCTGCCTTTTTCAAAATCTTGAAAAACGGCAGGGCATGCTCAGCGGATCTTGAAATGAACCTACTCATGGCAGCAACACAACCGGCAAGACGCCGCACATCTTTGATGGTTTTCGGTGCTCGAATCTGCTCAATCGCTTTGATCTTGTTGGGATTTGCTTCAATTCCTCGTTGAGATACAAAGAACCTGAGAAGCTTGCCGGATGGAACGCCAAACATGCACTTCTCGGGGTTGAGCTTCAAGTTGATTTTGTGCAAGTTAGCAAATGTTTCTTCCAAATCTTGAATGAGGGTAGACTTGTCCTTGGTCTTGACCACAATGTCATCCATGTATGCTTCCACATTCCTGTACAGCTGGGGCTCAAAACCAATCTGGACTGCTCTTGCAAATGTTGAACCGGCACTCTTTAACCCGAAAGGCATACACACAAAGCAGTACGTGCCACAGGGAGTAATGAACGCGGTTTTCTCCCCATCCTCCTTGGCCATGAATATCTGATGGTATCCGGAGTAGGCATCAAGGAAGGATAGCAAATCATAGCCGGAAGTAGAGTCTACAATTTGATCAATGCGCGGCAAAGGGAAAGGATCCTTCGGACATGCTTTGTTAATATCAGTGTAGTCGATATGAAGCCTCCACTTTCCATTTGCTTTGCGCACCACCACTAGATTTGTCAGCCAAGTGGGATGTAGCACTCCTCTGACCAGGCCTGCTGCTTCAAGCTTCTTGATCTCTTCGGCCATAAACTGTTGCCGCTCCAACGCTTGCTTCTGGACTTTTTGCTTGACGGGCCAGGCGTGGGACAGACAACAAGGTGGTGCTCAATTACCTACCTGGGAACGCCAGGGATGTTAGATGGTCGCCATGTAAACACATCGACATTCGCCCGCAGGAAGGCAACGAGCGCGCTTTCCTATTTCCTGTCAAGGGTGGCACTGATGGTGAAGGTACCGTCAGTGCCGTCCTCCCTCGCCGGTACCTTCTTGGTTGCCGGTGCAGCGGCTTTGGATTTCTTACCGGCAGAGCACTCTGGTAAGTCTTCAACAGGCGTGCAGCACTCCGAAGAGGTGCGCTTCCCGGAATCCTTGCTAGAGGTCTTGCCGGACTTCTTCTTTTCCTTTTTCTTGGCGAGAGTTGGCGCCTCGGCGGCCTCTGCTGCAACCGCATCTCTGTACATCTTGTCGACGTAAATGACTGCATCTTTCTTGTCGGAGTTGATGGAAATGACACCCATCGGCCCTGGCATCTTCAACGTGTTGTAAGCATAGTGAGATGCTGCCATAAATTTTGCCAAGGCTGGGTGGCCAAGAATTCCATTGTATGGCAAGGGGATCTTGACGACGTCCAAGACAATCTTTTCCATCCTGTAGTTCAGTTCTCCGCCAAACGTTACCGGCAATGTGATCTTTCCCTTGGGATGGCTTCTTCCCGGGTTTACTCCTTGAAACGTGCCCGTTTTCTCGAGTTCCTCATCGGGGATCTACAGCCTCTTGATAACTTCTGGAGAGATCAGGTTCAGACCGGCCCCACCGTCAACTAACATCTTTGTTACCCGGAGGTTGCGAATTGTTGGTGAAACCAACAACGGCAAACACCCGACCGCAGTTACGCGATCGGGGTGATCCTCAGCATCAAAAATGATAGGCGTGTGTGACCATTTGAGTGGCTTCTGAGAGCCCATCGCCGGTTCCGCCACATTAACCTCACGTGCCCACTGCTTAAGTTGGCGGTGAGAGGAGTGTAAGGATGCCCATCCGTCAATGCACATGGCGTCGGTTGCCTTCTGGAATTCTTGTTTGCTGGTCTCATCATCGTCCTCTTCATCACTTCCATCATCCTCTTCTTTCTTGTCACGGCCTCTGGCAGGCTTCTCTTTCTGCTGCTTAGCCTTGCCGCGGCGCCCCCCCTCGACCGCCACGACCCTTTTTTCTGGATCCACCAGTACCATCTTGACCCTTTTCCTTGTCGCGCTTTTCATATTCAGCTTTCTGCTTCTCAACAAGGTGCTTGACTTGCCAACATTCTTGGAGATCGTGGCCTTTGGTACGGTGAATCTTGCAGTACGGCCCATCTGACTTGCCGGCCTTCTCATTTGCCGCCGCCTCCTGGCAAGCGGCGCATACAGCAGCCTCCTTGCCGGAGTTCTCAGTCTTGGCTTTCTTGGCGGACTCAGAGTTGCCGGAGCCTTCGACAGCCATAATAGTTTTGCCCTTGCATTTTCTATTGCGCTTCCGGCCTTTCTTCCCTGAGGTGACAGCATCATCGTCCTCATAATCTACTTCGGCACCAGCGTCCTCCCCGGGAAGCCTTCTTCCTTCCTCAGCACGTGCACACTTATCCGCCAACGTGTAGAGCTCGTTGACGGTCTTGGGCAACTTGACGTTCATTTTCTCCCGCATCCTCCGATTGCGCACATTCGTGTGAAAGGCGGCAATCACGGCTGCGGGGTGCACATCTAGAATATTATGATGCACACGGCTGAACCTATGGATGTACTTGCGTAAAGTTTCACCATCTCTTTTTGGGATCACCTGTAAGTCGCTGGGCTGTCCAGGGGCTTTGTGGCCCCCGGTAAAGGCACCAACAAACTCGTTGCAGAGATCTGACCAAGAAGAAATGGAGTTCTCCGGCAAATTCATCAGCCAAGACCTCACGTTGGGTTTCAATACCAGCGGGAAGTAGTTGGCGAGGATTTTCTCATCTTTTCCTCCGGCAGCTTGCACGGCGATCGTGTAGATGCCCAGAAACTCTGCCGGGTTCAGCTTGCCGTCATACTTTTCCGGCACTTCTGGCTTGAAGGCTCGAACGGACGGCCATCGGACTTGCCGCAGCTCACGGGTGAAGGCGGGACATCCAATCTCGTAGGGTAGATATCCGCCAACCCTTGGTGCAGGCTCATCAACGATGGGACCATTGCGCGTGTCGGATTGACGACGTGCCTCCCGGCGCCGTTCGATGGTGGTGCGGGCATCTTCTGCCCGCCTGTCTCGCAGCACTTGCCGCTGATCTTGCCGCGCTTGCGGATCCGAAGAGGCCATCGACACCTCGTCGGGCTCCAAGGATCGCTGAGCTTGCCGCGGTCATTGGCGTTGTTACTGCTAAGATTGTTGCCGCTGAGGTGATTGCACCGTTAGCGCGGCACCGTCAGTACGGCCAACAACTGGGTTTGCCGGTGCCATTTGCGGACGCCGTGAGGGCTCCGCTTGCTACGATTTATTGGCCTCGGCGAATCCAATCAAGCTTTGCATGGTGGCTCTCCACTCATCCATCTTCTCTGCCGCTGGAGGGAAGTTTAGCAACATCTGGGCTCGCGCCATTGCTTCTGCAGCTGTGGCTGGCATGGCCGGAAGCGAAGAACGCGACGTCGCTCTACTCCTGGCAGAGCCAGCAGGAGCGCCATCGCGGTCTTGCTGCCGCGGTACATGATCAGTAGCAGGTCGTCGTGGCGGAGGCGGTGCCTGAGGATCTGGGATTTGGTCAACAGGAGTCTTGCCGTGAGGTCGCTGCTGCCTAGAGTCGTTGGCGCCGCTCGGAGCTGTGCCGCGCCCGTTATGCGAGGGGCGCGGTGTCTGTCCTGAAGCTGCATTCTTGGACACCGCCACAGCGGGATCTTGGCACGCGCCGGCCCGGGCGTTGCCGCTCCGGTGGTTGCATTCGTCGGCGCGGCGAGGAGGTGGAGGAGGAAGAGGTCGTCCGTCCGCTCCGCCCGTGCCGTCGTGGCTCCGTTCGCGAGAGGATCGAGGAGGTTGACTAACTCCAGCACACTCGTCCCCTGCGCCGACCGCGGTGGGCATGACGACTGCACCGCTTGCGCTGGTCATGCCAACCGCAGTACCCGTGCTGCCCGCGCCGCCTGCAGATGCGTGCGGGGTGGCCGTCATCGTGATGCCCTTCTTCTTGGGCGCCATCGACGACAAGGAGGACGATGAGGAAGTGGATGAAGATGATGGAGAAGACGCGCAATCCACTGATCAAGGTTCGCGCAAGCGACGCCTCCCCCTACCTGGCGCGCCAAAGATGTCGTGGTGTGACGACCATCTATGGGGCCATGCAGCCCCTTGTGGTTCGGCGGGAGAGATCGACGTGCACAAAGAGCATGAACAATGGAGGGCGTAAGGGATTTTACCCAGGTTCGGGCCGCAGAGAAGCATAAAACCCTACTCCTGCTTTTGGTGTATTAATGGTGTGGGAGCACAGTACAAGGAGCGCTTCTCCCGGCAAGGTGGGAGGAGCAGCTACACGAGACGTGCTTGTCTTTGAAAATGGGTCCGACCTTTCTAACTGTTGCCTTGGCCCTCCTTTTATAGCTCAAGGGGTTACCACAGTGGCAAAACAGTAATTACATAGCGATTAGATAGCAAACAGTGCTATCATACCTAACTCTGCCAGTTTAGGACAAAGGCATTAAATGCACCGTTAGGTGTCATGTGGAGAGGTAGTCCCGGCAAGGTTTCTGCACCGCTTGCCCAGCTACCTCGTATTATCCTGACACGCCTCCCGGACGTATGTCATTAGAAGCAAATCTTGTCCCAGCGTGTTGATACGTGCTCGATAAGCCTTACCAACCAGCCTGCGCGGTCGACACCTCACCCACTAGCGAACACCTGTGCGGTGAGGTGGAGCGCTGGAGGGCTGGTAGGAGCTTGCCGGTACGGAGCTTTCCGGGTCCTCACCTTGCCTGCAAGGAATGTCTTTATCTTCGGTACTGATTGAGTGCTGTGTCTTGAGCTTCTTTCTGGTAGCTTCTGCGACTGGACTCTGAATCTTGGTCTTGACGGTTCCCGGCAAGGCTTGGCCGGCAAGGAGGCTGCTACTGTCTGTGCGTAAGTCAGGGTATAAAATACCCATGTTTTATACACCGACACAACCCAATGAATAAAAGAAATTTTTGCTTTTACCTACTGTCCTTGAGTGTTTGCATTATTATAGCTTCTGTTATGATTAAGTTTTTATGTTTTAATTAGTGTTTGTGCCAAGTAATGCCTTTGGGGTGATTTGGAAGATAGAATAATTGATGCTGTTTGGAAAACAGAAAGTTTTGCGTCCAGTGCTGGATTTTTAATTCTGTACTGGAGCGTCAACAAAATCTGAAATTTTTACACGGTATTGGTATATGAATTGTCCACGTTTTCCAAAATTTCAGAATTTTTGGAGTTAAAGAAGTATGGCTTTTAAATAGATCTTTACAGACTATTCTGTTTTAGACAGATTCTGTTTTTGTTGCATAGTTTGCTTATTTTGATGAATCTCTGGATCGTATCGGGGGGTATGAGTCATGGAGAAGTTGGAGTACAGTAGCATTATGCCAATATTAAATATGAATCAATTTACCACAGTACCTAAAGTTAAAGATTTGTTTGTTATACTAACGGATCTCACGAGGTTTCTGTTGAGTTTTGTGTGCTGAAGTTTTCAAGTTTTGGGTGAGACTATGATAGACAAATGAATAAGGAGTGGCAAGAGCCTATGCTTGGGGATGCCCAAGGCACCCCAAGGTAATATTCAAGGAAGACTCAATTGTCTAAGCTTGGGGATGCCCCGGAAGGCATGCCCTGTTTCGTCTACAATCTATCGGTAACTCACTTGGAGCTATATTTTTATTCATCACATGATATGTGTTTTACTTGGAGCGTCTTGTGAAATAGTTTTTTTGCTTTTTAGTTTGTCACAATCATATTTGCTGAACACACCTTTTTGAGAGGGACACACATTATTCATGATTTGTTAGAATACTTTATGCGCTTCACTTATATCTTTTGAGCTAGGTTGTTGCTCTAGTGCTTCACTTATATCTTTTAGAGCACGGTGGTGATGATATTTTAAAGAAATAGTTGCACTCTCCTGATTCACTTATATCTTTTTGAGAGTCTCATGATAGCAATGGTAATATGCACGGGTTATGAATTTGGTCCTGATATGATAGGTATTCAAGAGGGATATAATAAAAACTTTTATGTAGATCACTGAATATGATAAATTTGATTCCTTGCAATAGTTTTGCGATATTAAGATGGTAATATGTGGGAGGTATTAGTAGATAATTGTGGTTTAGTAAGAATAATTGTGTTAAGGTTTGTGATTCCCGAAGCATGCACGTATGGTCTGTCGTTATGCTAAGAAGTTGGAGCATGAATTATTATAGATTGACTTCCTTTGTGTGGCGGTCGGGGGCGTGCGATGGTTAACTCCTACCAACCTCCCCCCTAGGGGCATGCGTAGTAGTACTTTGCTTCGAGGGCTAATAAACTTTCGCAATAAGTATGTGAGTTCTTTATGACTAATGTGAGTCCATGGATTATACGCACTCTCACCTTTCCGCAATTTGTTAGCCTCTTCGGTACCATGCATTGCCCTTTCTCACATCGAGAGTCGGTGCAAACTTCGCCGGTGCATCCAAACCCCGTGATATGATACGCTCTATCACACATAAGCCTCTTTATATCTTCCTCAAAACAGCCACCATACCTACCTATCATGGCATTTCCATAGCCATTCCGAGATATATTGCCATGCAACTTCCACCGTTCCGTTTTTATGACACACATCATCATTGTCATATTGCTTTGCATGATCATATAGCTGACATAGTATTTATGGCTCAGCCACCATTCATCATTTTTATACATGTTACGCTAGCATCATTGCACATCCTGGTACACTGCCAGAGGTATTCATATAGAGTCATATTTTTGTTCTAGTATCGAGTTGTAATTTTGAGTTGTAAGTAAATAGAGGTGTGATGATCATCATTATTAGAGCATTGTCCCAGTGAGGAAAGGATGATGGTGGCTATGATTCCCCCACAAGTCGGGATGAGACTCCGGATGAAAATAAAAAAATAGAAAAAAAGAGGCGAAAAAGAGCCATGAAAAAAAAGAAAAAAAGAGAAAAAAAAGGAAAAGAAAAAGAAAAAAAATAAATGAGAGAAAAAGAGACAAGGGACAATGTTACTATGTTTTTCCACACTTGTGCTTCAGAGTAGCACCATGTTTTTCATATAGAGAGTCTCCTATTTTGTCACTTCCATATACTAGTGGGAATTTTTCATTATAGAACTTGGCTTGTATATTCCAATGATGGGCTTCCTCAAATGCCCGAGGTCTTCATGAGCAAGCAAGTTGGATGCACACCCACTTAGTTTTCATGTTGAGCTTTCATACACTTATAGCTCTTAGTGCATCCGTTGCATGGCAATCCCTACTCCTCGCATTGACATCAATTGATGGGCATCTCCATAGCCCATTGATTAGCCTCGTTGATGTGAGACTTTCTCCATTTTTGACTTCTCCTATTTATCGCTATCACCATACTCTATTCCACCCATAGTGCTATATCCATGGCTTGCGCTCATGTATTGAGTGGGAGTTGAAAAAGCTGAAGCGCGTTAAAAAGTATGAACCAATTGCTTGGCTAAAACCGGGGTTGTTCATGATAAATACTTTGTGTGAAGAAGATGGAGCATGACATGATTATATAATTTTGTAGGGATAACGTTCTTTAGCATTTGTATTTTGAAAGACATGATTGTTTGCTAGTATGCCTGAGTATTGATGTCTTTATATCAAATTAAAGACTATTGCTTTGAATCATTTGGATCTTATTATTCATACCGTAAGAGAGAGATTACATGATGAAACATGATAGGTAGCATCCCACATCAAAAATTCTGTTTTTATCATTTACCTACTCGAGGACGGGCAGGAATTAAGCTTGGGGATGCTTGATACGTCTCCAACGTATCTATAATTTTTTATTGTTCCATGCTATTATAATATCAATCTTGGATGTTTTTATATGCAATTGTATGCAATTATATATCATTTTTTGGGACTAACCTATTAACCCAGTGCCTAGTGCCAGTTGCTGTTTTCTGCTTGTTTTTGGCTTTTCAGAGAAACAGTACCAAATGAAGTCCAAATGCCACAAAAAAATTTGGAGGTATTTTTCTGGACAAAAGAAAACAGGGAAGCTTCGGGAGGAGGCCAGAAACCTCACGGAGGCTTCACAAGGCACTAGGGCGCGCACCAGGGGGGGTGATACGTCTCCAACATATCTATAATTTTTTTATTGTTCCATGCTATTATAGTACCAATCTTGGATGTTTTATATACACTTACAAGCAATTATATATCATTTTTTGGGACTAACCTATTAACTTAGTGCCCAGTGCCAGTTGCTGTTTTTTGCCTGTTTTTGGTTTTCCAGAATATCAGTACCAAACGAAGACCAAATGCCACGAAAATTTTTGGAGATTTTTTCTGGACATAAGAGACACTAGAAGCTTCGGGAGAGGGCCAGAAGACAGAGGAGGTGGCCACGAGCCACCAGGGCACGCCCTAGGGGGGGTGGCGCACCCTGGTGCCTCGTGGGCCCACCTTTGCTCCGTTTGACCTAATTCCACCTCTATAAATTCTCTAAAATCGGGAAACCAACAGAGGAGTCCACGAAATACTTTTTCCGCCGCCGCAAGTTCCTGTTCTTGAGAGATCCCATCTGGAGGCCTTTTCCGGCACTTTGCCGGAGGGGGATTCGATCACGGAGGGGCTCTACATCAACCTTGCTGCCCTTCCGATGATGCGTGAGTAGTTTACCACAGACCTTCGGGTACATAGTTAGTAGCTAGATGGCTTCTTCTCTCTTTTTGATCTTCAATACAATGTTCTCCTCGATGTTCTTGGAGTTCTATCCGATGTAATCACTTTTTGTGGTGTGTTTGTTGGGATCCGATGAATTGTGAGTTTATGATCAAATTATCCATGAATATTATTTGAGTTTTCTCTGAACTCTTTTATGCATGATTGTTATAGCTTCGTATTTCTCTCCGATCTATTGATTTGGTTTGGCCAACTAGATTGATTTATCTTGCAATGGGAGAGGTGCTTTGTAATAGGTTCGATCTTGGGGTGCTCAATCCCAGTGACAGAAAGGGACATGACACGTATGTATCGTTGCTATTAAGGGTGAAAAGATGGGGTTTATTCATGCGTGACTTTACTTTGTCTACATCATGTCATCTTACTTAAGGCGTTACTCCGTTCTTTATGAACTTAATACTCTAGATGCATGCTGGATAGCGGTCAATGTCTGGAGTAACAATAGTAGATGCAGAATCATTTCGGTCTACTTGTCTCGGACGTGATGCCTATATACATGATCATTGCCTTGGATATCGTCATGATTATTTGCTTTTCTATCAATTGCCCAACTGTAATTTGTTCACCCACCGTATACTATTTTCAAGAGAGAAGCCTCTAGTGAAAACTATGGCCCCCGGGTCTACCTTAATCATATATTAAAAATCCTAAAAATACCTTGCTGCAATTTTACTTTATTTATTTTATTTTGTATTTTTTTCGATCTATCTATCTATCACCATACAATTTAATCTTGCAATTAACCGCCAAGGGATTGACAACCCCTTGTTCGCGTTGGGTGCGAGGATTTGTTGTTTTGTGTGCAGGTACTGCTAACGAGTTGTTGCGTGATTCTCCTACTGGATTGATAACCTTGGTTTCATAACTGAGGGAAATACTTATCTCTATTGTACTGCATCATCCCCTCCTCTTTGGGGAAATCCCAACGCAGCTCACAAGTAGCAGGAAGAATTTCTGGCGCCGTTGCCTGGGAGACATCATCAACATCTATCAAGTACCTATGCATAAACCTTCATCTCCTTGCATTTATTTTATTTGCCTTTATCTCTCATTTTCATCTCCCCCACTTCTAAAAAAAGTTTTTACAAAAATACAAAAAATATTTTTTCTGTTTGCCTTTTTCTTATTTGCTTGATTGCTTGCTTGCTTTACCATTATGGCTAGTTCTTCGCTTGTTACTATTACCCCTGAAAATGAAGTACTTAATTTTAAACAAAGGGGAGGAGCGAATTTAAAAGATGCTTGGTATAGGATTTGTGATGCTCATAATAGATCAACTCGTAAGCAATCCACCACCATCCTTCTTCGCAATTTTTATGTGGGCATCACTACTTGGTATAGATTTGTACTTGATACTATTACCGGAGGGAATTTCTTGATGTGTCCCTCTATGGATGCTTTCAATGCTATGGAAAATTTAGTGGGATCACCACCTATCACTGTTAATGAAACAACTTTGACCTTGGAACATGTTATGCAAAGGTTAGAAGCTATTGAAAATAAAATACCTACTATTGAACATCTTGAGAATTTAGATAAAAAAATTCATAATCATATCACTCAATTTGGTTCTAAGGTAGGAATCACATTGAAAACCTTAAAGGAAAAGGAACCGGTAATTAGTGAAAGAATAGAACAAAGCCCCGCTAGAATCGATAAAATAGAAGAAATTATTAACAATTTGGGCTCGTCCTTTTCCTCCGTTAAGAATATTGATAGAACTCCTCCTAATAAAAATTGAAAGTTTATGTATGTTCCTAAAACCAATGGTGCTACTTCTAGCAGGGGAAATGAGGATCTTAAAATGATTAGCTTGCACCCCAATTTCATTGATGCGGTTAAGGAACCTATTCATAAAAATAAAATTCTTGATTTTGTGCCTAGAAGTGTGATGATGAGAAACACCTATGTTAAATCCAATAGGAAAAATGGATGTGTGATTGAGGAATTGGAAACCAAGGATGACAACACTTGAAACTATGCATTATGCCTAGCTAGGGGCATAAAACAATAGCGCTTGTTGGAAGGCAACCCAATGAATAAAATAAATTTTTACTTTTTATTTCTGTTCTTGCGTGTTTACACAATTATGCTACTGTTATGATTGTGTTTTTATGTTTTAATTAGTGTTTGTGCCAAGTAATGCCTTTGGGATGATTTGGAAGATAGTATAATTGATGCTGTTTGGAAAACAAAAAGTTTTGCGTCCAGTGCTGGAATTTTAATTCTGTACTGGAGTGTCAGAAAAATCTGAAATGTTTACACGGTATTGCTATATGAATTTCCCACGTTGTTCTAATTTTTTGGAATTTTTGGAGTTACAGAAGTATAACTTTTAAATAGATCTTTACAGACTATTCTGTTTTAGACAGATTCTGTTTTTGTTGCGTAGTTTGCTTATTTTGATGAATCTATGGATTGTATCGAGGGGTATGAATCATGGAGAAGTTGGATTACAGTAGCATTATGCTAATATTAAATATGAATCAATTTACCATAGTACTTAAAGTTAAAGATTTATTTGTTATACTAACGGATCTCACGAAGGTTTTGTTGAGTTTTGTGTGATTGAAGTTTTCAAGTTTTCGGTGAGATCACAATAGATGAAGGAATAAGGAGTGGCAAGAGCCTAAGCTTGGGGATGCCCAAGGCATCCCAAGGTAATATTCAAGGAAGACTCAAGCAACTAAGCTTGGGGATGCCCCGGAAGGTATCCCCTCTTTCTTCTACCAACTATCGGTATTTTTACTTGGAGCTATATTTTTATTCATCACACATCATGAGTTTTGCTTGGAGCGTCGTGTATTATATGAGTATTTGCTTTTTTTTATTTTTATTTTGTCACAATCATCTTTGCTGGACATACCTATTTGAGAGAGCCACACGTTTATCATGATTTGCTAGAATACTCTATGTGCTTCACTTAAATCTTTTGAGCTAGGCAGTTGCTCTAGTGCTTCACTTAAATCTTTTTGAGCATGGCGGTGGCTATATTTTGAAGAAATATTTGAACTCTCATGCTTCACTTATATTATTTTGAGAGTTGATAAGATTAAATTTTGAAGAAATATTTGAACTCTCATGCTTCACTTATATCTTTTTGAGAGTTGATAATAGTAATGGTAATTTGCACAAGATATCAATTTGGTCCCAAAGTGATGAATATTCAAGATGGATATAATAAAAACTTTCATGAAAGATCATTGGATATGATAAGTTTGATTCCTTGCAATAGTGTTGCGATATGGAGATGATAATATGTGAGTCATGTTAGTGAGTAATTGTGATTTACTAAGAATATTGGTGTTAAGGTTTGTGATTCCCTATGCATGCACATAAAGTCAATAGTTATGCAATGAAATTATATCCTACTTATGGTGCATTATTCGGTGTTAGTTATGTTCAATGCATGTTTATGACCGTTTTCGCTTTTTGGTTGGTCGCTTCTCAATCTATTTGCTAGCCTTCATTTGTACTAAGCAGGAATACTGCTTGTGCATCCAACTCCTATAACCCAAGTTGTGCCAAATGAGTCCACCATACCTACCTATATGAGGTATTTCCATGCCGTTCCAAGTAAA
Organism: Elymus sibiricus; assembly: GCA_039707655.1. Taxonomy (NCBI): domain Eukaryota; kingdom Viridiplantae; phylum Streptophyta; class Magnoliopsida; order Poales; family Poaceae; genus Elymus; species Elymus sibiricus. The sequence continues at coordinate 315,046,093 of CM077664.1, forward strand.
TATGCATGCGCCAACTCTAATTTTTCAAAATAATTTTTCGTTTTGTGTGCCCGTACCGCTCATGAAGCGGCAGGGGGTGGCCAATATTTTCCATGCTAGGTGTGTTATTCTCATGATGAGTGTTTATTCACTTGTCATTGCACAAGAGAGTGGCAGGTAATAGGGATGCCCAGTCCCGAAATGAAAAAAAAATTAATATGATGATAATAATAAATTCCTTGAAAAGTGTTGGTATGGAAGGCACCCGTGTGGATACGGCTAGCCATGGATTGTGAAAGAATGGTGGAAAGGAAATAAACTTTATTTTCTGTTTGGGAACCGCCTATAATGTATCTAGCATGGAAGATATTGGGAATTCTTGGTCATTTTCGTTGACAGGAAAAGCATGCATCTCAAAATAATTTTATCTCTCTAATTTAAGCCTTGAGCTCTGGCACATTTGCAAATCTCTGTTTCCCTCTGTGAAGGACCTATCTATTTACTTTTATGCAATTTTTATTTTTATTTTGAGTCTCCATCTTCTCTTACAAAGCACCAACTAGAGAGCACTATTGTCATAATTGTGCATTGTGTGTAGCTAATATTGAGTGTGTTTCATGAAATGATCAATGATTGAGCATAATGGGCTAGGGATAACTTTCTTTAGCGTTGATATTTTAAAAGACATGATTGCTTGTTAGTATGCTTGAGTATTTATGTCTTCATGTCAAACTATAGACTATTGCTTTGAATCATTCATGTCCAAATGTACATGCTACAAAGAAAAGAGTATATGATGAATATGATAGGTAGCATTCCACATCAAAAAATCTGTTTTTATCATTTACCTACTCGAGGACGAGCAGGAATTAAGCTTGGGGATGCTTGATAGGTCTCCAATGTATCTATAATTTTTGATTGTTCCATGCTATTATAGTATCAATCTTGGATGTTTTATATACACTTACAAGCAATTATATATCATTTTTTGGGACTAACCTATTAACTTAGTGCCCAGTGCCAGTTGCTGTTTTTTGCCTGTTTTTGGTTTTCCAGAATATCAGTACCAAACGAAGTCCAAATGCCACGAAACTTTTTGGAGATTTTTTTCTGGAAACTAGAAGCTTCGGGAGAGGGCCAGAAGACAGAGGAGGTGGCCACGAGCCACCAGGGCGTGCCCCAGGGGGGTGGCACGCCCTGGTGCCTCATGGGCCCACCTCTGCTCCGTTTGACCTAATTCCACCTCTATAAATTCTCTAAAATCGGGAAACCAACAGAGGAGTCCACGAAATATTTTTTCCGCCGCCGCAAGTTCCTGTTCTCGAGAGATCCTATCTGGAGGCCTTTTCCGGCACTCTGCCGGAGGGGGATTCAATCACGGAGGGGCTCAACGTCAACCTTGCTGCCCTTCCGATGATGCGTGAGTAGTTTACCATAGACCTTCGGGTCCATAGTTAGTAGCTAGATGGCTTCTTCTCTCTTTTTGATCTTCAATACAATGTTCTCCTCGATGTTCTTGGAGTTCTATCCGATGTAATCACTTTTTGCGGTGTGTTTGTTGGGATCCGATGAATTATGAGTTTATGATCAGATTATCCATGAATATTATTTGAGTTTTCTCTGAACTCTTTTATGCATGATTGTTATAGCTTCGTATTTCTCACTGGTCTATTGATTTGGTTTGGCCAACTAGATTGATTTATCTTGCAATGGGAGAGGTGCTTTGTAATGGGTTCGATCTTGCGGTGCTCAATCCCAGTGACAGAAAGGGACATGACACGTATGTATCGTTGCTATTAAGGGTAAAAAGATGGGGTTTATTCATGCGTGAGTTTACTTTGTCTACATCATGTCATCTTACTTAAGGCGTTACTCCGTTCTTTATGAACTTAATACTCTAGATGCATGCTGGATAGCGATCGATGTGTGGAGTAATAGTAGTAGATGCAGAATCGTTTTGGCCTACTTGTCTCGAACGTGATGCCTATATACATGATCATTGCCTTGGATATCGTCATGATTATTTGCTTTTCTATCAATTGCCTAACAGTAATTTGTTCACCCATCGTATGCTATTTTCAAGAGAGAAGCCTCTAGTGAAAACTATGGCCCCCGGGTCTACCTTAATCATATATTAAAAATCCTAAAAATACCTTGCTGCAATTTTACTTTATTTATTTTATTTTGTATTTTTGTTCGATCTATCTATCTATCACCATACAATTTAATATTGCAATTAACCGCCAAGGGATTGACAACCCCTTGTTCGCGTTGGGTGCGAGGATTTGTTGTTTTGTGTGCAAGTACTGCTAACGAGTTGTTGCGTGATTCTCCTACTGGATTGATAACCTTGGTTTCATAACTGAGGGAAATACTTATCTCTACTGTACTGCATCATACCCTCTTCGGGGAAATCCCAACGCAGCTCACTAGTAGCAGGGGGCGCGTCGTAGCACCTTGTCAGGCCCACGTGACTCCGTTTGACCTAATTCCACTTCTATAAATTCACAAATATTGGGAAACCCCCAGAGAGCCAGAAGAGAAAACCTTTCCGCCGCCGCAAGCCTCTGTTCTTCCGCGATCCCATCCGGAGGACTTTTTCGGTACTCTGCCGGAGGGGGAATCGATCACGGAGGGCTTCTACATCAACCTTGCTGCCTTCCGATGATGTGTGAGTAGTTTACCACAGACCTACGGGTCCATAGATAGTAGCTAGATGGCTTCTTCTCTCTCTTTGATCTTTAATACAATGTTCTCCTCGATGTTCTTGGAGTTCTATCTGATGTATTCTTCTTTTGCGGTGTGTTTGTTGGGATCCGATGAATTGTGAGTTTATGATCAGATTATTCATGAGAAATATTTGAGTCTTCTCTGAACTCTTTTATGCATTATTGTTATAGCTTTGTATTTCTTTTCGATCTATCGGTTTAGTTTGGCCTACTAGATTGATTTATCTTGCAATGGGAGAGGTGCTTTGTGATGGGTTCAATCTTGCGGTGCTCAATCCCAGTGACAGAAAGGGACATGACACGTATTTGTATTGTTGCCATTAATTAAGGATAAAAAGATGGGGTTTATTCATATTGCTTGAATTTGCTTCTCTACATCATGTCATCTTGCTTAAGGCGTTACTCTGTTTCATACTTAATACCCTAGATGCATGCTGGATAGCGGTCGATGGGTGGAGTAATAGTAGTAGATGCAGGCAGGAGTCGGTCTACTTGTCTCGGACGTGACGCCTATATACATGATCATTGCCATGAATCCGTCATAATTATTTGCTTTTCTATCAATTGCCCAACAGTAATTTGTTTACCCACCGTATGTTTATGTGCTCAAGAGAGAAGCCTCTAGTGAAAACTATGGTCCCCGGGTCTATCTTTATTATATAAAAACCTAAAAATACCTTCCTGCAATTTATCTACTTTTATTTTAATTAGTAGTTTAGTTTATTTATTTACCTCGATAAGATTTAATCCTTGCAAATAACCGCTAAGAGGATTGACAACCCTCTTATTTGCGTTGGGTGCAAGTGTTTGCTTTTGTGTGTGCAGGTGCGCTTAACGGAATTTTGCTTGGTTCTCCTACTGGATTGATAAACTTGGTTCTTAACTGAGGGAAATACTTATCTCTAATGTATTGCATCATCCTCTCCTCTTCGGGGAAATACCAACGCAGACTACAAGTAGCAGGAAGAATTTCTGGCGCCGTTGTCGGGGAGATATCATCAAAATTACCAAGTAGCTTCGCAAAAATTATCATTCACTTGCATTTACTTTATTTACCTTTTATTTGCATTTGCCTCTCATTTTCATCTCGCCCACTTCTAATTTTTTTTACAAAAACACAAAAATATTTTGTTTGCTAGTTTGCTTGCCTTACCATTATGACTAGTTCTACTATCCCTCCTCTGTCTCCGGATTTTGAAGTTCTTTACTTCAAACAGAAACAAGGAGAAAATTTGAAAGACGCTTGGTACAGGATAATTGAATCTTATCATGTGTGCACTATAAAAGGAGATATGAAAATTTTGTTGCGAAAATTTTATGTAGGGCTAACTATGCCCAATAGACAACTCTTGGACTTTTCTACCAAAGGAAATTTTATTGATAGTGATCCTAATACAGCTTATGAACTAATAGAGGGAATAGTGGGGTCCCCACCATTGCAAAAAGGACATAATTATACTCAAGAAGGGATTTAAATTTTGGAAAAGCTAGGTGACATACAAAAGAATTTGGTGGAACTACAAAAGTCTAATGAACCCCTTAAAAATGTTAGCGGTAACCTCAACCGTATGAATAATCTCCTTACTATTTGCAATAAGAAGTTAGACACTTTAGATAGTACAGTTGGTTTATTTTCTGAAAATCATGGGAAGCGCAAGGAGCCTCCCGGGTTCGAGACCAATCCTTCTAAAGTAGTAAAAACCAAGGATGACAACACTTGAAACTATGCATTATGCCTAGCTAGGGGCATAAAACAATAGCGCTTGTTGGGAGGCAACCCAATGAATAAAATAAATTTTTGCTTTTACCTACTGTCCTTGAGTGTTTTCATGATTATAGATTCTGTTATGATTATGGTTTTATGTTTTAATTAGCGTTTGTGCCAAGTAATGCCTTTGGGATGATTTGGAAGATAGTATAATTGATGTTGTTTGGAAAACAGAAAGTTTTGCGTCCAGTGCTGGATTTTTTTATTTTGTACTGGAGCGTCAGCAAAATCTGAAATTTTTACACAGTATTGGTATATGAATTTTCCACGTTCTCCTAAATTTCAGATTTTTTTTGGAGTTACAGAAGTATGGCTTTTAAATAGATCTTTACAGACTGTTCTGTTTTAGACAGATTCTGTTTTTGTTGCACAGTTTGCTTATTTTGATGAATCTATGGATCGTATCGGGGGGTATGAGTCATGGAGTAGTTGGAGTACAGTAGTATTATGCCAATATTAAATATGAATCAATTTACCACAGTACCTAAAGTTAAAGATTTGTTTGTTAGACTAACGGATCTCACGAGGTTTCTGTTGAGTTTTGTGTGTTGAAGTTTTCAAGTTTTGGGTGAGACTACGATGGACAAAGGAATAAGGAGTGGCAAGAGCCTAAGCTTGGGGATGCCCAAGGCACCCCAAGGTAATATTCAAGGAAGACTCAAGCGTCTAAGCTTGGGGATGCCCCGGAAGGCATCCCCTCTTTCGTCTACAATCTATCGGTAACTCACTTGGAGCTATATTTTTATTCATCACATGATATGTGTTTTACTTGGAGCGCCTTGTGAAATAGTTTGTTTGCTTTTTAGTTTGTCACAATCATCTTTGCTGAACACACCTTTTTGAGAGGGACACACATTATTCGTGATTTGTTAGAATACTCTATGTGCTTCACTTATATCTTTTGAGCTAGGCAGTTGCTCTAGTGCTTCACTTATATCTTTTAGAGCACGGCGGTGATGATATTTTAAAGAAATAGTTGCACTCTCATGCCTCACTTATATCTTTTTGAGAGTCTCATGATAGCAATGGTAATATGCACGGGTTATGAATTTGGTCCTGATATGATAGGTATTCAAGAGGGATATAATAAAAACTTTCATGTAGATCACTGAATATGATAAATTTGATTCCTTGCAATAGTTTTGCGATATTAAGATGGTAATATGTGGGAGGTATTAGTAGAAAATTGTGGTTTAGTAAGAATAATTGTGTTAAGGTTTGTGATTCCCGAAGCATGCACGTATGGTCTGTCGTTATGCTAAGAAGTTGGAGCATGAATTATTATTGATTGACTTCCTTTGTGTGGCGGTCGGGGGCGCGCGATGGTTAACTCCTACCAACCTCCCCCCTAGGGGCATGCGTAGTAGTACTTTGCTTCGAGGGCTAATAAACTTTCGCAATAAGCACGTGAGTTCTTTATGACTAATGTGAGTCCATGGATTATACGCACTCTCACCTTTCCGCAATTTGCTAGCCTCTTCTGTACCATGCATTGCCCTTTCTCACATCAAGAGTCGGTGCAAACTTCACCGGTGCATCCAAACCCCGTGATATGATACGCTCTATCACACATAAGCCTCTTTATATCTTCCTCAAAACAGCCACCATACCTACCTATCATGGCATTTCCATAGCCATTCTGAGATATATTACCATGCAACTTCCACCATTCCATTTTTATGACACACATCATCATTGTCATATTGCTTTGCATGATCATATAGCTGACATAGCATTTGTGGCTCAGCCACCATTCATCATTTTTATACATGTTACGCTAGCATCATTGCACATCCTGGTACACTGCCAGAGGCATTCATATAGAGTCATATTTTTTTCTAGTATCGAGTTGTAATTTTGACTTGTAAGTAAATAGAGGTGTGATGATCATCATTATTAGAGCATTGTCCCAGTGAGGAAAGGATGATGGTGGCTATGATTCACCTACAAGTCGAGATGAGACTCCGGACGAAAATTTAAAAAATAGAAAAAAAAGAGGCGAAAAAGAGCCATGAAAAAAAGAGAGAAAAAAAGCAAAAGAAAAAGAAAAAAATAAATGAGAGAAAAAGAGAGAAGGGACAATGTTACTATCTTTTTCCACACTTGTGCTTCAGAGTAGCACCATGTTTTTCATATAGAGAGTCTCATATTTTGTCACTTTCATATACTAGTGGGAATTTTTCATTATAGAACTTGGCTTGTATATTCCGATGATGGGCTTCCTCAAATGCCCGAGGTCTTCATGAGCAAGCAAGTTGGATGCACACCCACTTAGTTTTCATGTTGAGCGTTCATACACTTATAGCTCTTAGTGCATCCGTTGCATGGCAATCCCTACTCCTCGCATTGACATCAATTGATGGGCATCTCCATAGCCCGTTGATTAGCCTCGTTAATGTGAGACTTTCTCCATTTTTGACTTCTCCTATTTATCTCTATCACCATACTCTATTCCACCCATAGTACTATATCCATGACTTGCGCTCATGTATTGAGTGGGAGTTGAAAAAGCTGAAGCGCGTTAAAAAGTATGAACCAATTGCTTGGCTAAAACCGGGGTTGTTCATTATAAATACTTTGTGTGAAGAATATGGAGCATGACAGGATTATATGATTTTGTAAGGATAACGTTCTTTAGCATTTTTATTTTGAAAGACATGATTGTTTGCTAGTATGCCTGAGTATTGATGTCTTTATATCAAATTATAGACTATTGCTTTGAATCATTTGGATCTTATTATTCATACCGTAAGAGAGAGATTACATGATGAAACATGATAGGTAGCATTCCACATCAAAAATTCTGTTTTTATCATTTACCTACTCGAGGACGAGCAGGAATTAAGCTTGGGGATGCTTGATACGTCTCCAACGTATCTATAATTTTTTATTGTTCCATACTATTATAGTATCAATCTTGGATGTTTTTATATGCAATTGTTTGCAATTATATATCATTTTTTGGGACTAACCTATTAACCCAGTGCCTAGTGCGAGTTGCTGTTTTCTGCTTGTTTTTGGCTTTTTCAGAGAAACGGTACCAAATGAAGTCCAAATGCCACGAAACTTTTTGGAGATTTTTTCTGGACAAAAGAAACCTGGGAAGCTTCGGGAGGAGGCCAGAAGCCTCACGGAGGCTTCACAAGGCACTAGGGCGCGCCCCGGGGGGCGCGCCGTAGTACCTTGTGGGGCCCACGTGACTCCGTTTGACCTAATTCCACTTCTATAAATTCACAAATATTGGGAAACCCCCAGAGAGCCAGAAGAGAAAACCTTTCCGCCGCCGCAAGCCTCTGTTCTTCTGCGATCCCATCTGGAGGCCTTTTCCGGTACTCTGCCGGAGGGGGAATCGATCACAGAGGGCTTCTACATCAACCTTGCTGCCTTCCGATGATGTGTGAGTAGTTTACCACAGACCTACGGGTCCATATCTAGTAGCTAGATGGCTTCTTCTCTCTCTTTGATCTTCAATACAATGTTCTCCTCGATGTTCTTGGAGTTCTATCCGATGTAATCTTCTTTTGCGGTGTGTTTGTTGGGATCCGATGAATTGTGAGTTTATGATCAGATTATTCATGAGAAATATTTGAGTCTTCTCTGAACTCTTTTATGCATGATTGTTATAGCTTTGTATTTCTCTCCGATCTATCGGTTTAGTTTGGCCTACTAGATTGATTTATCTTGCAATGGGAGAGGTGCTTTGTGATGGGTTCAATCTTGCGGTGCTCAATCCCAGTGACAGAATGGGACATGACACGTATTTGTATTGTTGCCATTAAGGATAAAAAGATGGGGTTTATTCATATTGCTTGAATTTGCTTCTCTACATCATGTCATCTTGCTTAAGGTGTTACTCTGTTTCATACTTAATACCCTAGATGCATGTTGGATAGCGGTCGATGGGTGGAGTAATAGTAGTAGATGCAGGCAGGAGTCGGTCTACTTGTCTCGGACGTGATGCCTATATACATGATCATTGCCATGAATCCGTCATAATTATTTGCTTTTCTATCAATTGCCCAACAGTAATTTGTTTACCCACCGTATGTTTATGTGCTCAAGAGAGAAGCCTCTAGTGAAAACTATGGTCCCCGGGTCTATCTTTATTATATAAAAAACCTAAAAATACCTTGCTACAATTTATCTACTTTTATTTTAATTAATAGTTTAGTTTATTTATTTACCTCGATAAGATTTAATCCTTGCAAATAACCGCTAAGAGAATTGATAACCCTCTTATTTGCGTTGGGTGCAACTGTTTGCTTTTGTATTTGTAGGTGCACTTAACGGAATTTTGCTTGGTTCTCCTACTGGATTGATAACCTTGGTTCTTAACTGAGGGAAATATTTATCTCTACTGTATTGCATCATCCTCTCCTCTTCGGGGAAATACCAACGCAGACTACAAGTAGCACTCCTCTCAACGTCGCCGATGTTGTCGGCCCTCTTCGTCTTTGTCTGTTGCTCTAGCAGCGGGGGTGGATGGGGACTCTGACAGTTTCTCCCTGGTAAGGAGATATGATAGATGTACTTTGCTTTGGAGATGCTACATCAATGGTGGGGACGGTGCCACATCTGAACAATATGCATCTGCTCTCCCTCCATCTTGGTGATGTTGTAATGAGAGGTGCCGCAGAGCAGGTGGCTTGGTCGTCTTGCGGGTCTTAGGATCCTGTGGGATTTGTGTTCAGTGGTCGGCGCATGACTCTCTCCTGGGTGGCGTTGGTGTTGACTACTATGATTGTGTTTAGTGCCTTGCAATGGGGTGCGTGGATGGCAATAGGCGGCGGCATACCTCTTCTTTGACCGCGTCGGATGAAGTTGACGATGCTAGGATCTAGCGGACACGAGGAAGAACCCCAACTGACGTGCCACAAAGCCTTGGTCTCGTGCTTGCAACGGTCCGGTTCATCGGCTCAAAAAGCATCCTTGTATGCAAAGGTGCTCCTCGAAAAGCAGGTGGGTATGATAGTGCTCACGACTTAAAATTCATTATGTGCCTTTCTGAGCAAATGGCTGACCTCAAGATCAATTTCCATAAGAGTGAGCTTTCCTGTTTGGGGAGGCTAAGAATAAGGGATCAAATTTTGCTGAGATATTTACTTGTCGAATTGGTTATCTTCCTCTGAAATACCTACGAATGCATGTAGATGAAAAAAGAATTATGAATAAACACTGGAAACCCTCTAAAGGTAATGAAATGTAGTACTTGACATGGGAGATTACTTCCTAGTAGTAGTTGGGTTACCTTGATCCAGTCTTCTCTCTCTGGCATTCCAAATTTCATGATTTCTTTGTATAGACTACCAGTGGGGGTTAACAAGAGGATGGATTTCTTCAGAGCCAGACTATTCCGGCAAGAAGAAGATAAGAAAAAGAAATACCACTTAGTTAGATGGTCTGAGGTTTGTAGACCCAGAGATTTTGGTGGCCTGGGCACTCAAAATCATGTTGTTATGAACCAAACTTTGCTTTGTAAATGGTGGTAGAAGATTTACATCTTTGATTGACTCTGGCAAAATTTTAAGGAATAAATAACAGAACAATCCATGTCTCACTGGAATAAAACCTCTAGTCAAGGTGATTCTCAGTATTGGACAGGCTTGATCAAGTTTAAAAATCTTTTTTTCTCCTTATGAAGATTCACTGTGGGGAATCGGAAAAATGTTTGATTTCGGAAGCTTGGTGGTTGGGAGATAAACCACCCCAACACAATTTACCTAGACTTTATAATATACATTCTGACAAAAACCTATTTGTTGTTGATGTATTAGGTAAAGGGCTTGATCATATACATTTTAGGAGGACTTGTTCTTTTTGTGTATGAAATTCTCTCTGGCCAAAATGCTCTAGAACATTATCGAGTGTGCCTTTGAACTATTTGACATACCTGAGAATATTTATGATCTACTCAATATCTGGATTAGAAAAAATTGGAACTAATGATAAGCATCAGGTGTTTCAGTGGTCGTTTGGTCCATTTGGAAGTTGAGAAATAGTGATACATTTGAGAATGCTAAAATTACTGACCCTTATGTCCCTATCAATTTAATTTCTGGGTGGATTAATGATTGGATCGTCTTGTAGAAAAAACAGGAAGACTTAAGAAAACTGAAGTGGGTGGAAAAAATGCTAGAGCTCATAGCAAATGAATTGTTGAGGGCGTCCCAGGGCTGGCTTGTTGGCGTTCTTCGACTGCAATAAAGACTAATAAAAGTGTTTATTTTGGTGAAGCTTCTTATGGGCCTCTCGGCTGCTATAGTTTGCTCCTTCTCCGTAGTGTGTAGTGTCTGTCCTAGCATTTGATACTTGGTGTGTTGTTATCAGAAATATATCCTATAAGTGACGTCTCAAACGTTGCTTCAGTCTTCATGGGTGCCTGCTACCCCTAATCTGAAGCCAGAGTGTTGTTGGATCGTGGTTATCTAGATATGCTTTAGGTGCCATAGGTTATGTTGTGAGTGACGTCTGTTTCTTCTGGTAGCTGTAAGACTTGATGGTTTCAATTAAATGAAATCGGAGGGTAATCCCCTCTCTATCAAAAAAGAAAACTGAGTACGACGGCAGTTCCTCTCTTTCTTCGGTATTGCCTTGGGGGCGGCGGAGGATGGTGGTGGATGACGGTTCGGCGTGCCACAAGATTCCCTATGAGTGAAATTCAAGTTTGTTTTCTTGCAGGATCTTTGATGCAATATGGCAAGACATCAATGTTCTTGTGGTGACCATGTGTGTGTACTCTTTGTAACCTGTTTGTCTAATGAAACTAGATGATACCCCGCGCGTTGCTGCGGGACTTTCCGCCTTCTATGTTGATGCATGACTTTCTGCCTTCTATAAACAACTTTGAAAAAGGCATCCATCGAATATAAGAAAAGGCAACTTGGCATCAATTAAAGACCCAATGTAATTTTAGTATCTACATTTGGGAAGTTAAAAATATAAATTTTGTACAAATTTGCAAAGACTTAGTAATAACGTGGCATTCCTTTATTTAGTATTCGGGTACTCAGTTTGCTTATAGTGACTTCTACGGAGGTTTTGTTCAAATTCATGCGGCCAATAGTACCACTGGAAAAACAAAATATGGACATAAAAATGAAATATGGTCATTAGATAGGAGAAACAAAATATGATATGAACATCCGAAGGCATCATGAATGAAGATATTTAAGTCTTAAAATTGCTATAAAGCAGAACTGGAGAGAAACAAATAATTACAATATTTATTTTGGCATCAGAACTATTTCCAAAATTCTTATACATGTACTGCAAGTTGTACCTTGCCTACAGATTTTCGCTGACTCAGATGTTTCTTTTTGTTTTGGCGGGTGACTCAAATGTTTCTATTTTCTTATTTCGAAGAGATAAACAATTAGAAATAAGAATAAGCAAAATGAGTATGTTTTTACATTAAACGGATAAAACATGAAGCTTATTAATATTATATGATAGCATGCAGCTCGCACTTTAAACTTCCAGGAAACAAAACAAAATTGTCACTTACCTGGATTGTGATTGGAAGGCCCGAACGAAATTGAACTAAGAATACACTTTGGGTAAATGACTTGAAATAGTAAAATCGCAGTATTCAAAATATTTTGGTTCATAACTACTCCATCAAGATCACGGATGGAAGTTCGAGGCTGCAAGGTTTTATGGTCAGGCTGTGATGGTGATATAGAAAATCAGATAGCACAACTTGACAGCAGTCCTGAAAGACCAACCAATATACATGCATCGATAGGATGGTAAATAATACATTCACTCGTATATGAACGTAATCACAGAATAAATGGGCAAAACATAATCAACATCCTGCAAAATAACCTCACATCAATGTGTCAAAATAGTGTGAGAGGATTAGGGATGGAGCCATGGATGAATCAGGAAGAACCTGTTATGGCGCAAGGATTGAAACACGATGAAGCTGAGATACAAAAGGTGAGCATATAACTACCGTATGAGCGGAAACAGATCACACAGGAAGTGAAAAATAACAGTACATCGAGGTTAATTAGGAGATTTAATCATGGATTTACCTAAGGGGTTAGTTAACTTCTCATGGGAGAAATTCTCGATGCCGTCAAAGCGAAGGCAGAAGTAACCAAGTAAGGGAACTTGTCTGTGACGCAACAGGGAAGAGATATACCAGAGACAGCGCAACAACATCAGCTGCACAGAGCATCCACAACAACTTGCAACCTGTAGGCACCATGGAATCCAGCACGCTTCAATGTGCTTGGGGAGGTTGGGTTTGATACTTCATCCTAATTCACCTTGTCTAGCATGTGTGCCACAAAACCATCAGACAGATAGGATGCGCTTCAATTCCTCCGCTCTGGCACATTAATTTTCCGATGGAATCCTCAAGAGAAACGACCATAGATTAGCTTTGATCGCCCCAAATGAAGAATTGGAATGCAAGGCTACATATTCAATCAAGAAAAAAAAATCAGGTTTGGGTGAAGAAAAAAAATCTGGAATAGGCAAGGAATTAAAATGCAAGGCTAAGTATTCAATCAAACAAAATGAATTTTACATATCAATCAAAAATCCACAACAGAGGAAGAATTAAAATTGAAGTCTATGTATCCAGTCAAGCAAAATTAAATCTACATATTAACCAAACAAACCAAAAAAAAAAATCAGAATTAGCAATGGATGGAAAGATTATGTACCAATAGGAGCCCTAAACCTGAGGCGCCTGGTTATGCAGCGAGGTAAGAATAACATAGATGATTGACTGGGCATCCAAATCGTCCGGCACCTGAAAAGTCCAAATCTCTCATTCAAACAACAATATGTCATAGGGTATGGCGAGGAGAGGGGAGAGAGTTGCTCACCAGCGGAAGGGGTATGAGCGCCGTATGGCAGAGTTTCACACCTATCGGAAGATGATGGGAACAAAATGAGTTGAGGTGGGGCAGCAACGGCGGAGCTATGTAGGCACAGCCCACCCCCCCCCCCCCCCCCCATGCAACCAATTTGTGAAGAAAAAAAAATTGTCAGGGCTTAGATGAGAACTTTTTTAGCTTTTGGCCCCCCCAAACACTTGTATTTTACGTTTCGCCCCCCAGCAGATGCTGTCTAGCTCCGCCACTGTGGGGCAGCGCCTTTAAACTGGAGTTCATCAGTTTCTTGTGGAGAGATCGTGGGGAGAGGAAGTGGAGCGTCAAGCATCAATTAGCAGCAGCAGATAGTTTTTTTTTTTCGTTTTCTAGTGTGGGCCATTTCGAGCATTGGGCTGCACATGGGTTGAATCAGTGGGATCTGTAGGTCCATTGGTGTGAGCAAAGGAAAAAACACTGAACAAAAACAGGAGCAGAGAACCTTGTGAACTGCAGAATTGTTGTTGCCGTAATATGTAGGTTGCCGTCGTTGACCCAGACTGAAGCTACCAAGCACCTAGGAGCGACCATCAAGCACCAAGAAACACACGAAAGCACATCACAACAACACCTGGGAGCGACCACAAGCACCAAAAAGCATAAGCACGAGACGAGAATACCAAATGAAGCCAATCACGATAAGGGAAAGAGATGCAGATGCTCACCGTCCTCTTGCAGTTGGGCTAGCGGGCACTGATAGCTACAGCGAGGAGGCGGGGGAGGCTGGCGAGCTTCTCTACCCCGAGCCAATCCCACTGGAACCGGGGCCGCGGCGGAGACGGCCTCGTCCGGTCAGGCGGAGTTGACTGCGTGGGGATAGCCGCGCCAGGCGCCTTCGAGGTCGTTGGCGCAAGGAGGGCCCGAAGGAGACCAAGGGCGTGCTCAGAGGATAAATCAGCTGCGCGGGGATGGCTTGCAGGCCATGGCGATGGCGAGGAGGCGGGGGATACCGGCGACCTGCTCCTTCCCGAGGTCATCCTGCTGGATCCCGCATGAACTGAGGCAGCGACGGGGATGGCCGCGTCCGGTGCGTCTGATGCCGCCGCCGCGAGGAAGACCGGAGCCGAGGAACGACATAATGGACGGCTCTGACCACCGGCGTAGCCGGCGGTGGGAGGGGAAACCGGAGCAGAAAACATCGTGAGGGAGCTCCTCCAGGGTCTGACCGCGGGCGTGAGAAAAGATTGGGAAAGATTCTTTTTAGGGGAGAGAACTTGGTCATTTCACACCCGAGGTCGGAGGAGGTGGGCATGCGGGGGAATGAATGACGTGTAACGTGGCTGCATGGCTGATGTGTACATGTTGCATGTTAAGATAAATCAAATAGTGGGGGTGAACTTTTTAGGTATATAGGATACGTGGTTACTTAAAAAGAACACGTCTTTATGTGTATGTGTCGGACAACGTGAGATCTGTCAGTTTTGGAAGAATCCTTTAATGGGCAAACAATATGCGCGAGATCTGTCAGTTTTGGGAAAATATATACTCCACACAAAGTCGAGTCACTTATTTTGGGACGGAGGGAGTACTAGTTTGTGTACTTCACACAGAGACAAGAACTAGTGGCTAATTTTGTATGCATTGGATTTGTTCATTTTCCACGGGGCAAAAAAAACATGCTTTTAACAGAAACTTAAGAACTCACAAATACTAAGTCATTTGAATAGAAATTTATTTTGAACTAGGAGTGTGTGCTCCCGGGCTCACCTAGTGGTTTGCGATAGAATAGCACCAAATAAACTTCTGGTCGCCACTTATTCACTCAGGTATACATGCCTACAAATAACATGAACACTTGTGCATGTGTAGGGGAACAAACACTCCAAATGTACTACTAGTTGTCAGGGGGAAATGGTGGAGGGAAGAGCAACAAATGAGTGTACCGTGCCATCGACAATCCAATCCAATTCCACAAAAGGATCTAGAGTCTAGGCTCCATCTTCTAGAAGAGTAGCTGTAGCTCGGCTCGCTTATGTTCACCCGTGAATGAGTAACACTGAAGGCCATCTCGGTAATCTGCATCAACGAAATGACTTTGTTGATTGGACTGAGATAAAAATGCCCCCACACAATGGCTAAATCCCCTTACTCCACTCTTTAGAAAAGAACTCTTTTACGGTACCCTCAAACCCCTACCAACCAAATCCGGCCGTTGATATTAAAGGGTATTATAGACCTTGTACAGTTTATGGTAGTGTTTTTGTTTAACCTAAGCCTACTCAATTTCTGAAACCGGTCTGTGCCACAACGATCGGATCAGCCACACCGCCCGCTTTATTTCTGAAAATCGTCCGTCGTTCTTGTTACTGACTACTAAACCCCATATTCAATCAAGAGTATTGATCGCAGCTGACCTGATTAAGAAATCCTGATCAGATAGGCTACATGCTTCGTTTTTCTCCACACCAACTAAGAAAAAATGATTAATCAAGTTGAATCATGCTAAAACTATCTGACATCTGAGGGAGTGAGCGGTGGAAGCCTCACCCAACTGCTGCCACATTGTTACAGTCAGGAAAAAATAGTTGAGGCAGCTACGTGAGGCAGTTCTAGAATTAGAGCGCTATGGTGATGATGTCATAAAGAGCAAAGCTAGAACTACCGCATTTTTTAGCCCAAATGATACACATGTCAGGTGCGTGGCACTCCGGTCCTGACGTTTGCAAGGATGTCAAATTTCAGTAACACACGGCAAGTTTCTATCAAAATTAAACCGAAACACGAAAGTCGCCATGCTTGGCAACTAAGGTTGCCATCCTTGCGTCACTAAACTTGCCGTCGAAAAGGTTCGGAGTTGCCATATGCTAGCACCTGACGTTCGTTACTTATCAAGGTCCTTTTTTAGGTAATTAATCATATAGGCTGGCATGGAGCAAATCAGTTGGTTTAGAATCAGCGGCTGGGACCCATCCCCGTTGAATTCAGCGGAAAAGGAGAGAATTTTTGGCAGTAACTAGCGAGCAGTTACCCCTTCGGGGAACATCCAGAGGTCACTTTTGGTGTCCTGTGAGCGCACCAAATAGTGCGCCCAGCTGCCGCCACATGTCACGGGCCGGCGCTCCATGTGGATTTGTTTTATTTATTCTTCTGTACGTTTTTTCTGATTTTAGATGTTATTTTTTTGCTTTTTTCGGCTTTTCAGATTTCGCTTAGTTTTCCCTATGTTTTAGATTTTTTTTAATGAAGCACAGTTATGCTTTCACGAGAAACATAGATAGCTTCGTGTGGAAGCACAAATTTGCTTGTGATTCTCGAGCGCTGGACAGGATCAGTGGTGAGCAATATGTGAGTGTGACGAGATAAAAAAATGCAACATATATATTAACAGGTAAAATCACTAAATAAAGTTTGATAGCCATTTATTCACGGGCATATACAACATATTAAAGCCGATGCCACGGAGTAGCATCGTGGCGACGTCAACTTCCAAACAATGGAGTCCAACCTATCATCGGCGAGTTGCGCGTGGGAACTAGTACAAAACAGGGCTTTGGTCCACCCTGAAAAGCCCATTAGTCCCGGTTCACTCGCAAACCGGGACCCATGGGAGCATCGGTCCCGGTTCGTGAGGCCAGGGCGCCGGCCGGGCCTCGTCTGACCCCTTTGGTCCCTGTTCCAGACACGAACCGGGACCAATGCGCCTCGTGGGCCATTGGTCCCGGTTTGTGGCTGGAACCGGGACCAAATGGTGAGGCTTTAGTCCCGGTTGGTAACACCAACCGGGACTAAAGGGTTCATTTGTAGTGCCAACTTTCAACCTTTTCAGAGTTCATTTGTAGTGCTTTTCAATTTCAGGGTCATTTAGCTCAAAAAAATCAGTAAATGCATGAAAAATAGCAAATGAAGTCAGAAAGGGTTGAAATTTGAGGATGTGTCTTTGAATGGTGCATAATGAACACACAAAAAGTCTGGAGTTGAAATAAGTTTAAAAAAATGAAATGCCTTTGTAACAGACGAGTTTTCGTCTGAAACTCTGATACTTCGAAAGAGATTGTCCATTTTGTACACGAAGTGCATCCAGTTTTTGCCGTAACCCTCTCAACTTTTTAGCACATGCTATGTGGATGAAATGATGATACCATGCCAACTTTCAACCTTTTGAGAGTTCATTTGTAGTGTTTTTCAATTTCAGGGTCATTTAGCTCAAAAAATCAGTAAATGCATGAAAAATAGCAAATGAAGTCAGAAAGGGTTGAAAAGTGATGGCGTGGCTTCGAATGGTGCACACACAAAAAGTCTGGAGTTGAAATAAGTTTAAAAAAATGAAATGTCTTTGTAACAGACGAGTTTTCGTCTGAAACCCTGATACTTCGAAGCCGACGGCCGCATACCTTTCTGACTTGGTTAACCTTAGTTGTAACTCTGGCTGGGACGGAGCTAGCAGATGTGTAGTCGACGGTATGATTGGATGGACACCAACCCGGACTAAAGGAGTTCTGAAATTTTCAAACTCTACCCCCCCACCCCCGTGGATCGCCTTTTTTAGTTTTGTAGAAAATAAACAAAAATGATAAAATCTTCAAAAAATAAAATCCTTCGAGATGTAGTTAGGTTTTAGTGTCTAGTTGGTATAGAAATTTTGAAATATGAATTTTGACCTTTTTTGCAAAAAAAACGAAAACAAAAATGTAAAACGGCCATAACTTTTGCATACGACGTCGAAAAAAAAAGTTTAATATATCAAAAAAAACTAGAGAAAAATTCGGACTCGATTTCACCCGGGTTTACCCGGTGAAGTTTTCTGAGATTCTCAAAATTCCAAAAGGATAAAAAGTTATTTCAAATCAAAAAAAAATATTAAAATTTTAAAAATTAATTTTATTTAAAAATAAGATGTCATATTTGGATTCCTCACATTTTTCTGATAATAATGGATATATTATTTGTCGAATTTCGATTTACAGATTTAAAGATATTAATTATGTCATATTAAATGAATAAATGGCAAAAAAATGAATAAAATAATATTATTACTTATTTTATTTTCATTTAAATTCAATATTATTAGTACTTATTTTGTTTATTTTAATAATTGTTTAGAATTCAAAAAATTAAATCATGTGACATCAAGACCTAAGGGTTAACAGGATTGATAGCTTAAGATTGTCAGGAAAACAACAAGTGCAGACTTGGAAACTAGGGGAGATAGAACCTGAAAGTTAAGCGTGCTGGGGTTGGAGTAGTGAGAGGATGGGTGACCGGCCGGGAAGTTAGACGATTTGAAATGAGTGCTGATTAGAGACTCTAGAGATTAAATTCTGAAGCAGTGAGGAGGGATGATTAGAGATTAAATTGTCAAATAGTTCAAAGATTTGAAATTCGGAATAAAACTTAAAAACAAATCAAAAAAATAATTAAAAAAAAATCAATTTTTTCCCCCGGCAAGGACCTTTAGTCCCGGTTGGTGTGTTACCAACCGGGACTAAAGGTCCTCCCTCCCCCGCCCCAGGCAGCGCCACGTGGAGGGCCTTTGGTCCCGGTTCGTAAGCAAACCGGGACTAAAGGTTTTGGGCTTTAGTCCCGACCCTTTAGTCCCGGCTCCAGAACCGGGACTAAAGGCCCTTACGAACCGGGACAAATGGCCCTTTTTCTACTAGTGGAAGTGTAGGACCAAAGCCGGATGAACTACTGTAAATGTTTCATAGTTAGCCTGCCTGAAATGTCAATTCGCTGCACCCAAGCATCACCGGCAAGAGGCTCCTTGATGCAACTGTTTTTCTTTTTGGAGATGTCAAATATGGAAGGGGCAATTTGCCGCGGCTGCAGCCCATTAACCCAAGGCGAGTTCCAGAAGCTCGTCTTGGCTCCGTTACCGACCGTGACTATAGTGAGCGCGTGGAGGAATCCATATCCGAGTCATCACAAGGGTTGCCAGTACCCACCCATGTTCTCTCCGGCGCAGCCCACTCGAGACAAGGCCACCGTAGGCGCAACGCACCTGCAAACTTGCCAAAGTGTTGATCCCAAGGCCCCCAAGGGACAGTAGGCCGGCACACCATCTCCTCTTTTATTTTGCATTTCCCACTCGAGACCTTATCGGCACCGGAATGTCAAGCGGAGTGATATCATAGATTGACACGGCCATGAGCACCGCCTTCAACAATGTAGCACGTGCAATGGTGGTGAAGTATTTCCCCTGGCACGGGGGTAGCTTTGTCGCCGCCTTATCTTCCAAGTGTTGGAAGTGAACCCTCTTGAGGCGCTTAACAGACAAAGGCGGCCCAAGGTAGCGCATGGGGAAGGAACCTCTATTCGCCTGAAGGCTTCGCATGATATCGTCGAGGTCGATTTCCCCACATTGGATAGGCAAATAGGGGCTTGCGGAAATTCGTCCTCAACCCGGTGACCTCCCCAAAGTCATTGAGGATGGTAGCAAGAGTGTGGATGTCCTCCTTAATAGGGTCCTCAAAGATGGCGTCGTCGTCCGCATAGAGAGATGAACGGAAGAGCTCTCCTCACCCCCCAAGGGGTGCAACCGTGCAAGTCCCCCCTCTCGGCGGCCAGCCGCAAGAGACGTGCGAGGGGGTTGATCTCGATGACGAAGAGCAGCGGGGAGAGAGGGTTGCCTTGCCGCCTTTAGAAAATGATTGAAGGAAGTTGATTCACCAACTGAAAGATGTGAAATAACACACGTCTATTACTTGATCAGTACTTTATATAGCATTACGACAACTCTTTTGGTGGTTGAAAAACCGAAGAACTAGACCCTTACACACTTATGTATGCGTACACAACTAAACCTTACTGTCATAGTAAAAATGTTGGGCTTGTCCTTAATTCTCCCTGCAGCAGATTCAACATACAAAATTGTTGATTTGTCACTTCATGCAGGTTCATCATGCAAAATCTCTTTTATGTTGTATTGGCAGTTACTTCATGCAGGCTCCACTTGCATGCGGAGAACCATTAATTAGCAAGAGAAAAAAATTTGACCCTTAATTTTTTTCTAGATCAGCAAGTTACTATATATGGGAGGATTTACAGTGCAACCATCAATTTGGTGCCATCGTGTAATTGAACTAACCAAGCCCTCCAATCCGAGAACTAAGGCCCGAATCTAAATAGCCTGGTTCCCAACTCTACTTAGTGTGGTTCCATCGGCACATCTCCATACCGACCTCTTCTTCCCCAAACAGATCTATGGCAAACCAATTCCCTTGTTCAATGTACTTTTCACTGTGCCAAATAATGAGTTTAGATTATTTTTTTGCAAGAAATTAGGAGCTTAGAAATTGTCTCAAATGCTTCCGTAATTTTCTCTAAGCTTCTATAATGGTGAATGATAATTAATGGTTCTGTACAATATTTTGCATAGGAGACTGAGTCTGATTAGAACTAGACTCTTTCATACGAGAGATGGACGCATCTATCAACAGTATTGTTACCGGCATAAAGGAACTCCAAATCGAAGGCAAGCTTGTCTCTTGGAGTTGAGGAGAGAGCTACACATAAAAGGATCTGCTCCGGGAGGAACATTTGTTATCGGACGGCTTGAAACCTAGAATGATCTGTTTGGGGAAGAAGGGCTCAGTTTGGGGAGAGATGAGAATAATAGTATGATGTCTATGTTTCGGTGTGTGTGAGCTGAGTATCAGCTGTCTTTATGCTTACAGCTGTCTCGGACCTGTGTTTGGAAAGTATGATCAATGTGGCCGACACTGATCACTCACATGTTTTATCTCCAGGCCTTTTCAATTTTGACATATTGTTTCTTACATGCAGCTACAGTTGGCATAACAGTACTACCTATAATGTTAAGCCTTTACTTGCAAATAAACCCTTGTCTAAATCGGGCTTTTGCACCATTTAAATAAATGGGTCATCTGGTGCTCATATATAGCATGTCGACTTCCACATGTGTAGGGGAACCAACACTCCGAATTGTACTGCTAGTTCCCAAGGGGAAGACAGTGGAGGAGAGCAACAAATGAGTGTACCAACTGCCATCCATAATTCAGTTCAATTACACAAAATTATCGGATAGGAGTAGGAGGCATCAGAAATTTGAGTAGTAGCCTTGACAATCCGCCTTGCACGAGCCTATTTCTGTTCATCGCCGCTACAGCAGAACTCGATGCAGTCGCTTCTTGTTCAAGTAGCATGCGTCTAGTGTATTTGCCCATGATGGGGAAGGGAAGCTGTGAGTTCATGACAAGTAGGCCCCAAGTACGGAACCCCGAAAGAATGTTTTGTACTTGCACAAGATCATTTCACCCCTTCAGCCTGCTTTTCCTTTCTGGATATTCACCTCTTCAACTTGCTGACAAAGGGAACTAGTGTTGGGATAATTCAGTTACACAAATAACGCTGCCATGGCAGCCGGTTTCGCTGCCATGGTAACCAAAATCGATAGGTAACGTTTCTGCAAGTAGTTTCAGTTTTCTGTTATGTTTTCAGTTAGCCGCACGAGGGCACGTTTAGATGTGCGCTGCGCGTGAATAGGCAGTAGGCCTGCTGCACGACTTCGCCCGTGGAATGGCACAGGCAAAGTGGAGTTTATTGCGAGCTTTACGGCACGATTTAGGATCACTGAATAAAAGGAGGACAAGAACAGAAAAGCAGCAGAACTTGCAATGCAGAAATCTCTCCTATCTCGTTTTTCTTCAGAGAGTGATCAAGTCGAGAGAGAGAGAGAGACGGGGGGGGGGGGGGGGGGGGGGGGGGTTCACCGGCAACACGTGGCATTAGATCGTCAGGTTGTGACGGCGACCTTGTCGACCGGCGGCAAAGGCTCGCACGCCCGACATGGCTCGGAGACACCGCCGCACACGCGCACGGCCTCACCAGTGCGGGGTAGGAGCAAGAATTGCTGCGGCGGCGAGATGGTGGTGCATCAGCAGGTGATCCGGGAGATGAGCTCCGCCGGAGTCTACCCCATGTTGGCACGCACCAACTACGCGGACTGGGCTCTGCTCATGAAGGTAAAAATGCAGGCGGAGGGCTGGTGAGATGCCGTTGAGACCGGCAACACATCCTACCGCGACGAGCGCAAGGCCATGGTCGCGATCTTCCGCGTCCTTCCACTGGACATGGTGGGTCTGATAGGCGTTAAGGCCACTGCCAAGCTGGCATGGGAGATAGTCGGGGCGCACCGCATGGTCGCTACCCGTGTGGGCTCTGCTCATGAAGGTAAAAATGCAGGCGGAGGGCTGGTGAGATGCCATTGAGACCGGCAACAGATCCTACCGCGACGAGCGCAAGGCCATGGCCGCGATCTTCCGCGTCCTTCCACTGGACATGGTGGGTCTGATAGGCGCTAAGGCCACTGCCAAGCTGGCATGGGAGGTGGTCGCGGCGCACCGCATGGGCGCTCTCGCGTGCACGAGGTGAACGCACAACGCCTGCAACGGGAGTTCGAGAGCATCTCCTTCTGCTCCGGGAAAACGATCAATGACTTCTCGATGTGCAGCTCCGGCCTCACGGCCAACCTACGCTCCCTCGGCGATGATATCGTGGAGTCCAACGTGGTCGCCAAGCTTCTGTGCGTGGTCCTTCAGCAGCACGTGAAGGTCGCCATCGCGATCGAGAGCCTTCTCGACGTGAGCACCTTGTCTCTGGACAAGGTCACAGGCCGTCTAACTGTCATGCAGGATCGGATCAATGACCACGCCGCCAAGTCACACTCTGGTTGTCGCCTGCTCCCCATTGAAGAGGAGCGGGAGGCGCGTAGGTCCTCCATGCATGCACGGGGATGGCGGGTCGTCCTCTAGCCGACGCAACCACCACATGAGACGCGGTGGCGGACACGACGGGTCACAAGGTGGCCACAATGCGGGTAGCAGCGACAAGGATATGAGTCGTTACTGCGGCATCAAAGGGCACTGGGCCCAATAGGGCAGGAAGAAAAGGCGTGAGGAGGCTCACGTCGCATTGGTCGACAAGGACACGGATCCGGCGGATCCTATTTCGCGCTTAACCGCCCGTTCGCAAACGGGCGCCTGAAGGGCGCGGCTAGTTGGGCTCGGCCCATTTTGCTTTCCTCCTTTTTTTTCTATTTACCTTCTCGTCCAAGGTTGGCTGGTCTAGGTCTGGGAGCTCCTATTGGGCGCTAACAGCGCCGTTTAGAGCATCTGGCGCTCGCAGAGGGAGCGGATTGGGCCGGCCCAGTAACCTGCGCAAAAGCAAACGTGAAGAAAAAGTGTTAGCGTTTTATGCGAGAACCTGGAATCGAACTCCGCTCGGTAACACCTACATGTACGCACAACAACCACTAGACCAAGCTCACCTTGTTGACTACAATCAGGAAATGGCTCTAACATATATACTTATACCTAGTATAAATTATTTTAAAAATTACGAAAAAGCAAAAAAAGGAAAGTATACGTGAATAAAAAAAATTCCAAGGATATTCAAAAACAAAGTTCAGAAATATAAAAAAAGTTCATGAATATGAAAAAAAATATTATCAATTTTAATAAAGTTCATCCATTTTGAAAAAATCATCTATTCTGAAGAAAAGTTCACAACATTTGAGAAAAGTTCATCGATTTGGAAAAAAAAACATAAATTTCAAAAAGTTCACAAATTTGATAATCTTATTTGAAAAAAGTTCATCAATTTTGCAAAAAAGTTCATCGAATTTGAAAGAAGTTCATCGAATTTGAAAAAAGTTCATCAATTTTCAAAAAAAGTTCATCAAATTTGGAAAAAGAGTCATCGAATTTGAAAAAAAATCATCAAATTTGAAAAAAGTTCATCGATTTTGAAAATTTTCATCAAAATTGAAAAAAATTCATCAAATTTGAAGAAAGTTCATCAAATTTGAAAAAAAAATCATCGAATCTGTAAAAAAAAAGTTGATCAATTTTTTTTTAAAAAAATCTAATTTAAAAAGTTCATCAATTTAGAAAAAAGGTTCACGAAATTTGAGAAAAAAATCGTGCATTAAAGAAAACAAAAAAGAATGAAGAAAAGGATAAAAGAACAAAACGAACTGAAGACCTAAATAAAAAAAAGAAGGGAAGTAGATCCACACAAACGGGGCGGTGGCCTGATGGTTAGTGCGTAACCATCACAGCGAAGGGGTCACGTGTTCGATTCCCTCTGACCGCGCATTTTTTACGTCTTTGAAAACAGAAAAAAAAAATTACAAATGGGCCGAGCCCAGTAAACATGGCTGCAGGCGCCCGTTTGCAGAATACGCGTTAACGGGCGCCTGCAGCGCCAAATAGGATTCGCCGGTCTAACCACCCCGCCAACCAGCGCGGTTGTGCTAACCTTTTAACCTAGTTGTCTTTTTTCGTTCTTTTTTCCTTTTTCTTTTTTTTTTGTTTTTCTTTTTCCTTGCCCGATGAATTGTCCGCAAATTCGTGAATTTTTTTTCAAATCGATGAACTTTTTTTGAATTCGATGAACTTCTTCTCAAATCGATGAACTTCTTTTCAAAATCCATGAATTTTTTTTGAATTTTGATGAACTTTTTTTCAAAATCAATGAACTTTTTTCAAATTTGATGAACTCTTTGATACGAGACATGGACGCATCTATCAACAGTATTGTTACCGGCAGAAAGGAACTCCAAATCGATGGCGGGGGATGATGGCGACGGCGGGGCCTTCCTCCGCCGCGGCTCCGGGATGCGGTTGCGGTGGAGATCCGTGCGGGTGTCATGAACGTGTGCGTCGTCTGGCGTCGGCGGCGCAGCGGTGAGGGTCCCTCCGACATCGATGGCTCACCCAGGCGGGGTGGCGGTTCCGGGCGGTGGTGCAGCTCCGGTCGTGCGGTTTCCCGGTGGCAGACGTCACCCATGGGCATGCTGGATGACGGAGGAGGTCGATCTGGTGGTCCAACCAGGGATGAGCGCGAATTTGCCAGCAAAAGTTTTGTTCGGCCTCGGCCAGAACCGTCAACGGCGGCGCCCGCGGGCGTCGTTACCTCGTTGGAGGCGTTTTGGGACAATTCACATTCCCTGTGTGCCCCGGGGGCAACCCCAGATTCGGACTTTCCGAATCGGATGATGGCGAGGTTCCTGCGTCGTCACCCCCATGGGGGCATCATCTTTGGGGTTGTGCACTGACTGGAGGGATAGTGTTTGGCTTGGTGGCTGGGCGTAGATCTCCGTATGCTTCTCGTGCGGTGACCAAGGTGGAGCGGCGTGCCATCAACAGTATTGACGACGGCGAGTCTTGGCGGCAAGGTGCAGCGGGGTCTTGGCGCTCGATACCGTTCGATAGACGCGCGTAGGAGGCAGGCGCTGTTTTGCGTCGTGGTGGCGTCAATGGCAGAAGGGTCTGGCAAGATCAGTGCATTGGTTTCTCTAGAAGATGAGGCTACGGAACAAGGCGGTGACGGATTCTATAGCATACACATGCGGTGCACGCTGAGGGTCTGCTAGACCGGTTGGTGATCCCGGCTAGCCGGCGGGCGGCTTGGTGAGGCCACCGGATTTCTTGATGGGCATGGCGCGCGGTCAGGGCACATCATCAATCTTGTAGGCAGGACGACAATTTTCGTCAGGAAGGTAGCTTTGGGTTGATCTCTGTATTTATTTTGTCAGAGCTTGTTGAATAATGCAATAAAAATGGTTGTATGTATGTTGGATGCAGAGGCCGGGGGTAATCCTCCTCCTCGAAAAAAAATGCAGCTACAGTTAGTATACCAGTACATCCTATAATGTTGAAGCCGTTACTTGCTAATAAATCCTAGTCTAAATCGGGCTTTTGTGCGACTTAAAGCAATGGCTCATCTAGTTCTCACAAATAGCACGTCGACTTCCTCATGTACTGCGAGTTGCAAGGGGTAAATGGTGGAGGAGAGCAACAAATTAGTGTACGGACTGCCATCCATAATTCAGTTCAATTCCAAGAAATGATCTGATAGGAATAGGACGCATCAGAAATTTGAGTAGTAACCATAACATTCCGGCTTGCACTACTCTCTTGCTGTTCACTGCTGCTGCAGCAGAACTCGATGCGGTCAGGTCCGGTGCGAGGAGCGTGCGCCTAAGGCTCTCCACTATATAGCCAAAACAGGTGTCAAATCCACTTTTACATCATTTGGCACCAGTGCCCATCATTGCCAGCCCGTGCCATAATTTTGTTTCAGGAACCAGAGTGAGTAGCTGCTCTGATGCCCACTCCAAGCATTGCAATAAAATATATTAAATTGTAACTGCCATCTCTACTAGAGCTTTCCTATCCCAACAACCACCGAACAACAGCCTTCAATCCATAGCAAAACAACATTCAATTCACAGCAAACAAGAGCACTCAAAATTCTATATGACCGTTGCATTGCAGCACGAAAATTAGCCCGTTTGGAGAAGATCTCTATATAATGCAGAGAACAAGCTCAGTGAAGCACAACAAAATCCTGAAAAAGCTCTCCCCCAAAACATGGAGCATTCATCTTCTCAAGGCTTCACAAGCATGATGAACTCCACACTCTCACCTTTAGATGCAAAGAGTCCAAACAGCCAACAAAATCCACAAAACCCAATTAGCCTGCAATACAATCCTAGTTTCCAGCCTCATCATCCACATATGAACTATCCACCCACACAATATATTCCTAGTTTCCAGCATCAACACCCACACCATGCAAATTTATATGCTCAAGGAGGTTATCAGCAAGTTGCATCCATACATTCAGGCTACCATGGTGTTGCTTACCAAGGTAACACGGGCCAGTACCTTGCATGGAAAAAGTTTGGAGGAAATGGACATTAGCATTTATAAGTTTTATATGAGTCCATCTAATTAGTTTGTACCCCAGTTCTACTTTAGTTTGTACGTGCTGGTGTAGTAGAGACCGCGGCAGTGGCCGGCCATCCACCAGTCCGGATGGCAGCGCTAGCTGCAACATCGTACTGGCCCGCCTCCGCCTCCTCCTTCCATGGCCAGCCGTCCCCCATCGCACAACACCTCCACTCACCGTGGTGCCTCGGCGAACCTCGCCAGATTCTTCTCCTCGCGCCTCCACTCTGCCCAGACCTTGGGCCGACCAATACCTACCCTGGAGTATGAGATGCATGCCACTTTAGGCAAGATCCACGCCGGATCAGGACGAGGAGGTGAGGAAGGAGATGGATCCGGTTAGGGGACAAAGGGGATTTTTCTGGATAGAGGTGGACGAGAGGAACTCGCGCGAAGGATCGAGGGGGAGGTTGGCTTGCTCAAATTTTTTTATGTATGTGTGGGTCCCAGTTTTCTACGGGCTGCACCCGCACGGTGTGAGGCCGATGCCAAAGAAATTTCTCAAGGCATCGATGCCCAGTCTGCCATATTTTAATGCACCAGGCACCGGCCACATAGTGGAAGGCCTAATGTCTAAGGCTCCATGGTGGGGAATGTAGGGTAACGCAGCAGAAAACAAAAAAATTCCGACCTACGCACCAGCCCAGGACCACTATGGAGACTGCATACAAGGTTTGATCTCTTTCGTTACCGACTCATAGCGCAGCGGAAGTAGAGTCGATGACGAACGGCGGTGCAGATCCCCGCAGCTAGGATTTTACAACCTCCCAACCGCGAGGATGTATACCCTCATCCGCCCCACGGACAGCCCTCCGGGAGGCGGTCAGACAGTCCCCCGGACGGTGTCGCGGACAGCCCTTCGGGAGGACCTCCAAAACTTGGACTGTCACTCGGACAGCCCTTCGGGAGGACCTTCGAAACTCGGACGGTCACACGGACAGCCCTTCGGGAGGCACTCTCGAACTAAGACTGAAACTACGATCTCTCTACAGAGTTGCACACATACGGTGTCATCTATCCGGCAGGGCTTCGCCGTCCAGAACTAGTTCCCACCGGAACCCAGACAGCCTTTCGGCTCTACGAAACTATTTCGCTGGGAGGGAGAGAGAAGCCAGAAATGTCATGGCACTTGTATGTGAGAATGGATGTCATATTTGAGAGCACCCTCCACCTCTATTTATAGGGTGAGAGACAATGGTAAAAGTACCAAAATGCCCTCAGATATTTTCACTATTCGTAATAGTGATTATACTATTCATGAATAGTGTTTCCACTATTCATGAATAGTGCTATCCAGATATTTTCAGATATTTCCATCCACTATGAAAATTACCAAAATGCCCTCAAGGTAGCTTCTCCAAGAAGCAACCAAAAAGCACTTTCACTATTCATGACGACATTTTTCAGCGTCCGGTCGAACTGAAAATATTTATGTGGGCTTAGAACATTTCCAGTACCCACTAAAATAATTTTCAATGCGATCCGGAACAATTCCGGTTTAGTGATTTTCATCTGCGAAAAGCATCTGAAGCGGTTTCGGCAGCTCCGGAACATTTCCGGTTTTCATCCCGGAAAATTCCAGAAAGTTTCCAGAATGATTCTGGCACCCTCCAAGAATTATCAGGCATGTGCCAAAACCAATTTGACTTTATGGTATCCCCTGAAACAACTTTTTAGTTTTACCGAAACTGTTCCGGTGTTCTCTCTGCGGAACTTTTCCGCTGTCCGAAACTTTTCCGGTGTCCGAAACTTTTTCGGTGATTTTCTCTCAGACTCCCTGTCTAGTATTCCGCAGATAGATGACCCTTAAGCGTGTGACCCTATAGGTTCGGTGAAGCATAGACATGACCCGGAACCCCTTCCGATCAATGATCAACATCGGAGACATGGACACCCATATCGATCCCTATACCCACACGAATAAATATTCGAGTGAACCTCCAGTTGCCGTGTGCTATTCCTGTTGCTTCGCGATATGTTTCAAATACCCGAGGTGAGACACGTAGGCATCCCCGTGGATCAACAACTTGTCCACTATGCCAGTTACCTCGTTACCGGTATTGTTCTCTTTTCTCGTTCCCGTGTTCCGGCATCCCCGTGATCAAATCACAAAGTGTCTGGCCAGACGATGATGGATACCGTAACACCGAGAGGGCCCAGCGATATCTCTCCATCGTCGGAGGAGCAAATCCCAATCTTGAGCTATCAAGTTACTTGACACACTTTTCCATGAACCCGTAAGCCGCCGTAATAGCCACCCATTTACGGATGACGTTTAACAAACCCCAAAGTTCATGAAGCAAGCATGAAGAAACTCGATACGCTCATGGTCTAAGGAATCATGCAAACGTTAACCATCTCTGTGTTATAAACCATTAACTAGTGACGAATGTATCTCATAGCATAACATCAATTCGGGTCGATTCAACACAAATGTTCTTCCAACATTGTGCCCTCAAAATTGCCGGCATAGCCATGCCCATGATCAGGAAAACAGGATCATCATGCAATACTTGAGCCAGTCTTAGAGGCTTGACTAGGAATATATTTTACCGTTTATTATCCCACACGTGCACATGAGTTTCCCTCCAAGCCTCGTTTTATTTGTAGACTCGAGAATCATTGCAGTTATAGCATGGAACATAAACATAATTATGAACAGGGAGATAATCAATAACATTTATTATTGTCTCTAGGGCATATCTCCTACAGACTCCCACTTGCACTAGAGTCAATAATCTAGTCAATGCTAATGCACTTTACACCTATGGCATACTGGTGTAAAATATGCTTCGCTTGTGGTATAGCCTGATGTCCAACGGATCTGACAACTTCAGCTCCGTGTGTAACTATGCATATCCCCGCGTTTTCACGCTTTCACAAAATTCATATTTTGTGTGGACTTGGCTTTGTATATATGTGAATCACAGGTCAAACCTTGATTCCTCAGACTGAGCTATGGAGCAACTATCTGCAATAGTGTCCCATTGACCCAAGCCATCTTGGAACCATACTAAGTTATTGAATGAACTATATGATTCAACATCTTCTTTGTCGCTTCTAAAGCATCAGCATACTTAGCCTATGTTATAGAATTCGCCACAGTATCTTGTTTGGAACAATTTCCAACTACCGTGCCACCATATTGTGTATTACACAAATCCCTTAACTTAAATCGAAAATCGCATGGAGCATTGATGAAGATTGTATCGATGTAATTACTTACAACGAGCACTTCATAATCTCTGCTTGCGATAAAACATGTCATCAGTACTACTCTAGTACTCAGTGACATCTTTCACTGTTGTCCTATGATCAGTACTTTGATCACTTTGGTATCTATACTCGCAACAACTTTGGAGTATCGGACATATCTGGTTGTTTTACATACCATGGAATACATGATTAATCCAAACACAAGAGTGTGTGGAATCTCCGTCATGTATTTCACTCATCAGTGTTTTGGGACACTGAGTCTTGCAAAAACTCTTTCCATGTGACATCGGCAAGAATCACTCCTTGGCGTTTTAAATGCTAAAAGGTTTTAGCATCTTGTCAATATGTATTCATAGCTTAGCCCCATTAGGTAAATCTATCTCCATAGATCATCATGCCTAATATTGAGGCTATTTAGCCTAAGCACTTCATCGAAAAACTATTTTCAAATGAAGTCCTTAATTCGTGTCAAGAAATTTACTTCTAATTAACAATGTGTCAAGCACACAACGTTTTTAGAAATATTATTATGCTCCCACTTACTTTCTTGAATCACAAGCATCTTCATTACCCATTGATGAAGTCAAAACCCTTTTTGACCATTTCATCAAAACACGAAGATTCCAACTCCATTTTGCTCTCTTCTGTCCATTGCTGGAACTCTGAAGTTTGCATACTTACTAGCATCCTCTGGACTGACAAAATACCTTGGACTGTAACACATGCAAGTCCTTGGTTACATTTCCATCAGATGGAAATCCTTTCGTCATCCATGTTTCATATCTCATGATTGAAATATGTATTAATTGCTAGTTCAATCCGAACCGACTTTAAGCATCGCTACGGTGAAACAACCTCATCGTAGTCAACTCCTTGAACTTGTCATTTCAACAAGTCGAGCTTTATGGATAAAACATTTTTATCCGTATCAGTTTTTAGTTCCATAAATATTCGTTAGACTCTAAGCCTTCTGAAAGGTGTATCAAGATTTTAATCTTGAAACATTTATATGGAAACTATCTCGGATTGTATTGGCATTTAGCCAATTCCGGAGTCAGGGCCCATCACCGCTTCCTTGTGTATCGTAGGTATACTGTTGTCCAGCAACAATATCTCGTTTGCGCACCTGAGAGGTTTGCACGAGCCTTGCCTACGAGGTTCAGCTGCAAGTTCGACCGAAGTCCATACATTTTATTGTAGAGACTTCCGTATCAGTCGCAGTAGGAAAACCTTGGAATCACTTCCAAGGTTCCTTTCCTTTGAACTGATGACGAAGATACTGTTTATCTCGTCGAGTTGCAGTGTTCTCCCACTCACCCTTTTTGAAAGAACCATTTCCTTCAAAAAGCATACCGTTCTTTGTGGCAAACCTATTTGCCTCGGTATTGTGAGGGAGGAATACCCATTTACTTGGGATAACCTACAAAGTAGCACTTGTCTGATTTGGAATAGGTTTGTAACCTTTTACACAAGCCCCATATTCCAAATGTTAAGAAAAGATATAACATGGTTGGGCGTACCATACCATGGCGTCATTTCAACAGACCCGATGGAGCTCTTTTCAGTGTAAAAGCCGCAGTCTCTAAAGCATCACTTTAAAAGTGATAATGGCAAATCTATTTATGTCATCTTTGATCTTACCATGTCATAAATGGTTTGATTACATCTACACGGACTCTCCACTTGCAGTGGTGTTCCGGGAGGTGCAAGTTATGAAACCCCTTTCACAACTCATCAGACATTCGCTAAACTTGTAACTCAAATATTCCTTTATGCAATCGAATTGTAGAAACATAATTTTCTTGTTACAACAACTTCTACTTCATTTTTGAAAACCTTATGAATGAATTCAAAAGATCCAGACTTACGTCTCAACAAGTAAACATCCATATATCTACTTGAGTCATTTCTGAAGATAGATGAATCCACTACTTGCAACAACATTTATTGGACTACACACATCATAATGTATGATCACCAATATGTTCTTTGCTCGTTCCTTATGGCCTGTGAACGGTATTTCAGTCACTTCACTTTTCAGAGGAAAGTTGCAAGTGTCAGATGATTCAAAATCAAATGACTTCAAAATCCATCATAATGGAATTTTCCATGCGGGTTTCTCCAATGTGACCAAATGCAGTGCCACACTTGTGTGGTATTCTTTTAGTCTTGCGACATTTAGCGTCAGTGTTATGGATGTATCATATTTCCATCAATATTCATAACATACATCCCATCTAGGATGGAAGCATGGCCCTTCATGTTATTCATAATACTGAACAACAATTGTTGTTTTTATGAACAACTCTTTTGCAACAAACATTGTGCAATGGGCAAGAGTGTATGATACTCTAAAATGAATTATGAAAGTAAACCCAGAGGTAATGTATTATTATTATCAATATTCATAACATACGTCTCTTTCATAATGAAAGTATGGCCCTTATGTTATTCATAACACCGAACATCAAAAGTTCTCTTATGAACAACCTTCTTGCAAGATACCTTATGCAAAGGGCTAGAGTGTGAAACTCTAAAATGAATTATGAAAGTAAATACATAGGGAATACACCGATGGAAGGCATAGTAACATTTACTATGTTCTATGTGTGTATCTTAACCTCATTCCTGGCTAGTCTTTCAGGCCATAGTAGTTCTTACATCGAGTTGCAACAGAATGCAATCGAGCGGGTATCTTTGTGATTAACTCACAATACCCAAGAATCAGTGATTAACAATTTAATCATAATTCCCAAGAACTATATCTTTGACCAGCCTCCTATACATCAAAAACTTGTATGACATTCATACATGAGCTGGATATTCCAGTCTTCTTTCTTTCTACCATTATACTTCTAACAGTTTAACTTTCAGTATTTCTCCTACTCTCAGAAGAAGCACTCAACTTAAGAGTGGCATTAGCCCCGGACTTCCTAGGCGTGAAAGTTTCACTAACACCCTTCAGACACTTCCTTTCTCTTTAAGTTGTTGTTTTATTCACCATCATCATATGACACGCGTTCTTCTGGATCCCTCTCTTATCAGTCTAATGCATAGTAAACTCCTTTACTAATAGTTTGCAAACAAACATTGCTTTGGATATCTCATATCTTTTAGCCTTTATCTGTCTCTGAAAATGTTTTTCAGATTCCATGAATATCACATAACTATCCAAACTTTCGAAGTTCGGGTCTCATGGAAGCAAACATATTGCACTTTGACTGAAAAGGAATTCTAGCTTTTGGATCGAAGGACGTGAGTCACATGATCCATAGCATTAGCGAGAGAATACCGAAAACATGCGATAGGACAAAGTCCTTCTCGGCACTCTAGAGGACAATCCTCACATTATATTACCAACCGTAAAGTTTTAACCAGATATTTAACAGCTATTCAATTTTAATAGGGAAGGTGGAAACACGAGCCATTATTCTACAACTATTATGCAAATCACACTTAGACAGTGTTCAAAATTAATTGCACTGAGAATTAAAAGAATTAATTCTACAGTGCGCTCCCACTCAAATCAGTATCTCTCAAAATTGATTACGAATGATTCAAGACACGAATTTCAATTCAACGCCATTGATGGTGAGCATCACTGATGACGAGAACTTCAATCGTTAGGCAAACTTGCCGATCACATC
The DNA here is from genome assembly GCA_039707655.1 of Elymus sibiricus. Taxonomy (NCBI): domain Eukaryota; kingdom Viridiplantae; phylum Streptophyta; class Magnoliopsida; order Poales; family Poaceae; genus Elymus; species Elymus sibiricus. The sequence continues at coordinate 315,080,014 of CM077664.1, forward strand.
TCTATGTGACTCTTGTTCATCTTTCGATGCGTGTGTTCCGAGCTCATGACTTTCATGCCTGAACGTCAAGACAACCAAGTGATCTCGCTGCGAGGTCTTAACTCACCCGCCTCACACATCCCTAATCGTTCGTACCCATGTCAGCATGGCGCACCCCGAAAAGTTAGGTGCCGTGACGGTGCTACACTAGGGAGAACACTAACTACTTGATATTTTTGTGAGAGATCACCCTAATAAAAAGCGACTACCGCGCAATCAAGAAGGGTGCATCATAAGGGATAAACATCTCAGGCAATTCATAATAGCAAGATATGGTATAGCCCTTTCTGACGGAGAAGTCTTTCATTTCTTCGTCTTCGGCATTCGCGTCGGTGTTCACCTTCGCGAAGATTGCCACCACCTTGTCGATGCACCAGATAATATTGCTATCTCTATAGCTAATAAAATAAGTGCATTACATAAGGTTGACACGCAGGTCATTAAAGTGCAATCATATGGCTCCAGCCATCATGCCGAATCATGACACGCAGGTCATGTTAATCAATTTACATCATATAGCCATCTCATACATAATCAAATTATTATGAACACTGCTATACCACATCACATGCACATGCAAACCATCCTGCAAAACCAAGTTAGACGCCTCTAATCGGTTCATGCAAAAACTTGTTTTTCGTGGCTTCTAAGGTTTCGAAACAAACCGAAGCTACCAACGTCCATCATCAAGCATGATAATCCAAGTTGCTAGATTAACCTTCCAGGGTGTATGAAACACGAGATAATAAAATCTCGAGCCCCATACTAAACTTCGTCATACGCGTGACCCCCGTGCAGATCACATCTGCATTGCCCTTTCGTCTGCGAAACATCCATCTTTCTCAACTATGGTGGAACCCAAAGAACTGTTAGCACTTCGTTGATCTGTCAATCAACATACTCAGGAGCAGCATGAAAGGATCGCGGATTACCAGAACTTTGTGAGATTCCACCATGCCGTCAAGATCAGGACTACGCAAATTCAGGGGAAGCAACAGGAACATCGGGTAACAGATTTCATCTGCTACCCGCACAAATAATTTTCAGCAATAGATCTCATCTACTACCTAATTATATTGTGCAACACCCATACATCTCTATGTATTCTAGATTGCAACCTGCATCTACGCATAGCACGGCTCTTGATGCCACTGTAGGGTAACGCAGCAGAAAATAAAAAATTTCCGACCTACGCACCAGCCCAGGACCACTATGGAGACTGCATACAAGGTTTGATCTCTTTCGTTACCGACTCGTAGCGCAGCGGATGTAGAGTCGATGACGAACGGCGGTGCAGATCCCCGCAGCTAGGATTTTACAACCTCCCAACCGCGAGGATGTATACCCTCATCCGCCCCACGGACAGCCCTCCGGGAGGCGGTCAGACAGTCCCCCGGACGGTGTCGCGGACAGCCCTTCGGGAGGACCTCCAAAACTTGGACTGTCACTCGGACAGCCCTTCGGGAGGACCTTCGAAACTCGGACGGTCACACGGACAGCCCTTCGGGAGGCACTCTCGAACTAAGACCGAAACTACGATCTCTCTACAGAGTTGCACACATACGGTGTCATCTATCCGGCAGGGCTTCGCCGTCCAGAACTAGTTCCCACCGGAACCCAGACGGCCTTTCGGCTCTACGAAACTATTTCGCTGGGAGGGAGAGAGAAGCCAGAAATGTCATGGCACTTGTATGTGAGAATGGATGTCATATTTGAGAGCACCCTCCACCTCTATTTATAGGGTGAGAGACAATGGTAAAAGTACCAAAATGCCCTCAGATATTTTCACTATTCGTAATAGTGATTCTACTATTCATGGTTGGATGACTTCTACAATTAGTACAACTACTATTTGTCATCAATAAAAAGTTATTTGGCAGCCACTTATTCACTGGTGTACATGTGCTATAAATAGCACCTCGACTTCTGCAAATGTAGGGGAACCAACAATTGAAGTGTATTGTTATTTGCTTGGTGAATGGTTGGGGTGAAGAGCAAAAAATAAGTCTGCCGAGTCATCGAGAGAAGGAGAGGAGAGAAAATTAGGGAGATAAACCATAGTGGATCAAATTACACCCCATAGGTAAACGAGTTAAGAGTCGTATCTCCACTAACATACAACTCCCTCTCTCCTTTAAATATACTGTCACATCAACATTTTGCCTATGATAACATGGTAAGAGACAAGCAATAGGAGTGACCGTATGCTAGCCCATCACTCAAAAACAAGAAGGCTACCATGGCAATCTGTGCCGGCAAGTATAATTAATTTGTTTTTATGGCGGAGCTAGAAATGGACTCACATAGTGACAAAACTCCCTTGGATTTACTTTTTAGAAATGAATGGTTTGTTGATATGTGCATGTGACCCATCTATGAATCAAGTTTTTTTTCTGTGTCTACGCACTTTGAGATGGGCAGACGAAGATGAAGTTACTTATTCTATGGTAGTCTTTCAGTTCAAGAAACGAGTAATCATGTATACCCTCTAGTATGAAATATATGGCCCACAGGAGTATGAATCCTACATCGACGTCCTTCCCTTGAATCATTGTGCATCAATGGCAAGTTTTTCTAGCAAAATCAATGAAAGAGATTGCTACTTATGTAAAAAAGACTAGCCCACTAATACATTGTGATACATCGAACATCATGGTTCTTTTTGCCAATCCAATGCTGTTCAGCTCATGCCAACTACACAGAACAGATCAACGCTCTTTATCATATATAAATAATTACTTGAGCAAAGTATTGAGTGGTTCATATCTATTGTATGATTGGTTGTATCTATTCTCAATGTGAAAGAGTCAAATCATAAAATATCAAAGCACTAGTCAGACTTCCGTCGCAGTGATTATTTGCACCGTTACACCTAATCGTATTCCTCTGAATATCTAATGTAAGGTGCCCTTACACTGCTAACAGTAGTAGGAGTACTTCGTTACCGGTACTCCCTCCGTTCCTAAATATAAGTCTTTGTAGAGATTTCACTATGGACTACATACGGAGCAAAATGAGTGAATCTACACTCTAAAATGCATCTATATACATCCGTATGTGGTCCATAGTGGAATCTCTACAAAGACTTATATTTAGGAACGGAGGGAGTAGGTTCATTAGTTGTGTCAAAATGAATGTCCATTAATGCTCCTAGAGACTGTCTCTGTTATAATGAAGGTTATTCGTATTAACCTTGTTACCCTCCTTTTTTTGCACGACACCCTCTCTTCTCTTAAGCACATTCCCTACAGGGCATATATCATGGACTCCTACATGAGTGAAATCTTTTCATTAATATGTGCAGTAAATGTCTGGACCTAGCATAGTAAAGTTATTTCTGTCATGGATCTCTACCAACCAAGTCCAGTCAAAACTGTTTGATCAACTCACTAGATACCTAGGCATCTTTGTTAGCTATGATTCTCTACACCCAATATGGTCGCATTGATTTTCGTAGATCCGACCAACTAATACAGAATGTACTTAAAGCATTTGAAGTGGTAATTCGTTGATGACATGTACACTTTTCTTTTCAGTGCGGGTCATCAGATGCAAATTGGCGAACCTATCAAGAACAAGCTCTCTGATAGCCAACTCGTAGAATCTGATAGTTTAATTGATTCATTATCAGCACTGGATGGTTGCTAGAGAATCTAGTTTACTATATGCTACAACACTTGCTATGGAACTAAATGTTAGAGCTTCTATTAACCGAGTTGTAGATCTGCCAACTTTTATTGATATAACTTTTCATTTCAGATCACTCATGAATCTCATTCTCACACATATCATAATCCAACCAACAATGCCACTTAAAAGCTCTCTGAACCTCGACATTGTTATGCACCATGTTACCATAGCAACCTAAATGGACATATGTGGCTGGGTTTGCAACTTCAGGTCATCTTACTACAATAGGAGTTGGTTGGGGGTTATATATGCACGATGTGTGTCTAATAGGTACATGTAGAATGCTAGCATTCAAGTGCTTTACCAAACATTTTCCTTCATGTCTCCAAGGATGTACATGTAATTCACTTTTTCACTTGGATTTGTTATGCATAAGGTGACACCCCTGCAACCCTCATTAGTCCTCGCCTCAACCCACTGTCCCTCTCATTGGTCATCGTCACCTAAGAAAGCCACCACGATGGACGACAACAGTAGGGCCAATCTCTTCCTTTATCTCAAGGTGGGTCCTACTCAGTAAAACTCTCACTACTACATGGGCAAAGGCTATGTAGTACAGGTGACTGGCACAGAGGGTGCTACATATGGCTGGGAGTCGTGTCCTCCAGCTCAGTTCCATCGATTTGTTCGGGTTCATTCTATCTTATTTTTGTTCTGTCTTTCACATTCAAGAGGAGCGCCAGGTTACTGGTTATCCAGTATTATGCCACTGACGTGCAGGCCTACCCCAACTGCTCCCACCTAATCTACTACACGGTTAGAGTTTGATATATACATGTTGGTAGGTAGCTACAAAATTTTCTTATTATTTTGACAGATAGAATGAGATTATGGAATAACCAGGTGCAATCATTTGGACATAATCATCAAGAACTTGTTTATAGAGTTTGAATGGGTGAAATAATCATCAAGAACTTGGACATAATCTTCGTAGTTGGGATTGTATCGGCAAGGTAATAAAAAGCAATAGATTAAAATAGGTGAAATCACTAAATAAGTGTTTGGTAGCCACTAAATAGCACATCGACTTCTGCAGGTGCAGGGCAACCGGCAATCAAAAGTTACTACTAGTTGCTAGGGGAAAAACAAACTTAGTGTATCGAGTGCCATTGGAAGTTCAATTCCACAACGAGATTTGATGGGCATAGGAAACATCGGAAATCTGAGTATCAGTAGAACCCGCCATCAACGCACGAGGCATTTCCCGTTCAGCTCTGCTGCCGTCGCAATTGATGCACTCTGATCGGGTACTAGGACTCTGGTCAAGAGTTTAGACTCCTCCTCTCCGGGTTGGCGTGGAATGAGAGGGACGCGAGTTTATACTCTCAGAAATGCAGCGAGCTCGCCTGCCGTGAGGTTCGAGGTCACTTACCAATTAAGTGCTTTCCTGGAAGTTGGCGTTCCTGCTTGGCGCGGAACTGCCGTGACTCTACCATGCATCGCCTGATGTGAACAGAATGCTTGAGCCTGTTTGTCTTTGGATAGACTGGCAACCTCCATAGGCCACGTTGTATTCTTGCACATGTATGCTGGATCTGGTCACCTCCAAAACTTCGTAATTCCACTTTCCGTAATTAATAGAAAAACATCAGCGATGTATTCCATAAAAGAAACAAATATTTAGACTCCATTGTGGATAACTCTGCATGTTTGGTTTATTCGGTTTACACTTCTGCTTCGGTGCACACCCCCTAAACACAAGAATGACTCAGATTAGCCCATACCTCTTCGTAAGGAAGGGCATGATGGACATATATTAGAAACTCTTCGTCCGCCGTATACGATGTACACCTGTACAGCAAGCTCCTTTCAAACAAAAAAAATTTACACCTGTATAGCAAGCTGGGCCGGCCCATCTTTCTTTTCCTTTTCTTTAGATTTTAAAGAGCAAAAGAAATGTGAGCTTCGCAGGACTCGAACAAGGGACTTCCTGCTACAAATGTTTAAGTGATAACCAACCAGCCACTGTCAAATGTTGTGTTCCCATACTTCTTTCTTGTTTTTTTCTTCTTTCTTCTTTCCTTTTTTCTTTTTCCTTTTTTCCTTTTTTTTGTTCCTTTTTTTCTCGTTTTTTAAAACAGTTTTATTCAGTTTTTATTTTTCTTTTTTCTGTTCCTTCTTCTTTTTCATGCGCAAACTTTTTTAGTTTCGCTTTTTTAAACAAATCAATGATTTTTTCTTAATATTGATGAAATTTTTTCAAAGTCGATGAACTTTATTCAAAATTGATGAACATTTTTTTCTAAATCGATGAACCTTTTTCAAAATGACTGAATTTTTTTCAAAGTTGATGAGCTTTTTTTCAAAATCGATGGACTTTTTTCAAAATTGATAAACTTTTTCCAAAATTGATGAACTTTTTATAAAAGTTGTGAATTGTTTTCAAACCTTTGAACCTTTTTCCAAAATCCATGAGTTTTTTTTTCAAATTCATGGTATTTTTAATTTGTGAGCATTTTGCAAATCCGCTAAAATTTTCAAATCCATGAACTTTTCCAAAAAGATGAACCGTTTTTTCAAAGTCAATGGTCAACTTTTCGTCCAGGTCAACCATGAAAAAGTTTTTTTGGTCGAACCACGAAGAAGCGATCGGGCGTATGCTCTTGACGAGCGACAGCTGATCGCTCGTATAGTTGGGCCGGCCCATGAAAGGTGGCGCGCGAGCGCTGCGTCCGCTAACTAGCACAGCTAGCGGTGACTTGGCGCTCCCGCTGTACAGGGAGTAGCGCTCACACAAACCGACGCACACACCCCTCCGCTACAGTAACCTTCAAAAAATAGGTGCATGAAGTAGGATTCAAACTATGGACCTCTTGGATTACTTCCACCCACTATAACCAATTAGGACAGCTCACTTGTTGTGTCTAATTACTTTTTTTTATTCTTTTTGTTGTGCGTGTTCTCAGTGTGGATTTCTTTTTTTCTTTTGTTTAGCCTTTTTTTTCTTCGGTTTTATTCATTTTTTATTTTTCTTTGTTTCATCTTCTTTTTCATTTTCTTAAATTTGTGAACTTTTTTCAAATCTATGAACTTAAAAGGATGTAGAGAAACAACAGGCTCTCATACGAAGCCTTCTGGCCTACCAGACACCCTTTGTCGAACATGGTCTAGTTTTGGATATCCTTCAAATGACCCCAACTTTTGCAAGCAGGTGGGCATTGCCCATGATAGGCACGTATGTCAGGTTTGAACGATTTCCGACACTGTATGCAAGTTGCAACATGTCCGGGCATTTATTGGCTTTTTTTACCGAGAAAACTCTAGAAAATGCAAAATGTATTGAAAACCAAAACAACTTGACATGGTGCCTTGAATTGGTCATACAAGGCCATGGGAAAATTGGGGTCATTTCAAGGATGTCGAGAAACAACATCCTCTCAGACGAAGCCTTCTGACGTACCCGGATACCCTATGTTGAACATGGTCTATTTTCGGATACGCTTGAAATGATCCAACTTTTGCAAACAGGTGGGCATGCCCATGATAGGAATCCATGCCAAACTTGAACGATTTTTGACACCGTATGCAAGTTGCGACACGTCCGGCAATTTATCGCCCTTTTTTGACGGAGAAAACTCCAGAAAATGTAAAATTTGTAGAAAACCCAAAAGCCTTGGCATTGTGCCTTGAACTATTCATACAAGCCAATGAAAAAAATTAGGGTCATTTGACGGATGTCGAGAAACAACGTGCTCTCAAACGGAGCCTTCTGACCTACCTGGACACCCTACGTTGAACATGGTGATTTTTTCTACACAAATACAAAAAATGTTAGAGCAAATTCAAAAAATAATTGGTTTTAAGTTTTTGTTCGCATTTTTTTGGAATCTTTTGAAATTCCAAATTTGTTAGTTTTTCATCAAATGTAAAAAAAATGAAAAATGTTCGTGTTCAATATTTTGTTTGCACTTTTTAAAAATGTTCATGTTTTGACATTATGAGCAATTTTGAAAAACACAAACATTCTGAGGAATTCATAAAATGTTTGCGTTTTGAAAAAAATGTTTGTAGTTTCAGAAAATGTTCGTGTTTTCAGTTTTGTTCGTGTTTTCAGAAAATGTTTGTATTTTCAAAAAAATGTTTGTATTTTCAAAAAAATGTTCGTAGTTTCAGAAAATGTTCTCGTTTTCAATTTTGCTCCTAGTTTTTAAAAATTTGTTCACAAATTTTGAAAATGTTCGGGTTTCAAACATATTTACTTTGTCAAAAATAAATTCACATACGAAATTTAAAAAAAAAATATCTTTTGGGGCTAGTGATGTTGAGCTTGTGTGTTAGATCCGCTCACACATTTTAGTATTTGTTAATTGGTGTTTAAGTATTGCCGCTTTCATTAGTTTCTTTAAATGTGGCACAGCAGTTCTGGCACTTGAGGCAGTCAGCCGAAGTGGTTAGCAATGAGAGCCATTATATCCCTGGTCACGAGTTCGATTCTGATCTAGGGCGCTATTTTTGTTGATTTTCCGGCACAAATGGGCCGGCCCAGGTGCGCTGTGCCTGTGTTGTATTGTGGCGTAGAGGCGTATACGGGCGATCCATCATACGTACAAAAATGTATACGGTTCGTTAAAGGTCTATATTGCCCTTTATACGCTTTGTGAGGGGAGGTGTACCGAAGCGGGGCTCTTCGGTTTATTTGGTTCAGTAAATATAATTTTTCTGTCTATATGGTATTTATACTTTGATATACGGTATGATATTAAAATATGGTTCGGTTATTGTATATATACTAATAAAAACCAGTATAGTTTTTGTATATATCATATTAACCAAAGTTTTTCTTTTTTTTCCTACCTCACCTAAGCACATAGGTACATGTACAGTTCTTGTTCTTTTTTCCTATTTTATTTTTTGAAAAAAGTACATATATTTTAAAAACTTAATGTGCTTAAGAATTTTTTCCCACGAATTTGAAAATGTTAATAGAATGATAAAAATTTGTAATTCTATTTTTAAAATGTTGATAGCACTAAAAAAACGTTTGTAACGTTAGAAAAAAATTCACGTATTTCAAAAACAATGTTGTGACATTAAAAAAAATTAATACAATGTAAATAAATGTTTGCATAATAAAAGAAAAAAATTGTACCATTGGAAAAAAATCTTATACAATTTAAAAAATCCTCAAACAATTATAATGTTTTGTATCATACAAAAGATGCTTCCATGTGTATTTGAAAATTATTTAACACATGTTGAAAAAAAATCATATATTTGAAAACATTTAAACGTGTATAAATATGTTTTGTATGTATACCAAAAATTTAAAATATGTATGTAAAAAGTAGACATCAAAACATATATTAAATAAAATGTTAATCATGTATTTGAAAAATGTTAAAAGTTTGTAAAATGTATTATATATACTAAAAATGTATGGTGTGTATAAAAAATATACATATATACATATATTGAAAAAAATATGTTAGTCATGGTATAAAAAATGTTAAACGTGTATAGAAAATGTTCCTGATGTATAGGAAAAATGTACAATGTGTACCAAAAACATAGAAACATGTTGAAAAAAGAAAAAGAAAAAAGAAAACTAAAAAATAAAGAAAACATATAAAGAACAAGGAAACGAGAAGAAACCAGACACCCATGAAAAACTGCTACAAACAGTCAAAAATCAATAAGAGAAAACTACAGGAAAAAAACCGCGCCATAGCTACAGTAAAGGGCCGGACATAGCTCCCGCACACGCCTTTACCTCGCTTCTCTGAGCCCCGCGTGGCTATTCCGCGCGCGCTCGTTACAACGGCCGATGTTGGACAGGAGACCTCCACGAGTTTCCTTAAACAAATCTGGGTGAGAGCTAATTAAATGACGCACCGGGCCCCCACCGGTTGAGTTCACGGGGGAGAGAGATTTATGGTAGGAGATGTTGGGCCCGATTCTCAAAAAAAAAAAGGAGATGTTGGGCCCCACCAACTGAATTCACAGGGCAGACTATTTTGGATGTTAATCTAAAAAAAAAACTATTTTGGATGTTGCACACATGCGGGTGGGCCCCCTACCCCAGCTGACAATGCGCCACAGACCGAGCGCTCCAACGCGCGGCCGCGAAGGAGTCGTTTCGATAAGCGTTTGGTAGTCAGTTATTCAATCACATATACATGCCTATAAATAGCACGTCCATTTGTGCATGCATAGAGGAGCCAACACTCAAAAGTTTACTATACTAGTTGCTAGGGGGGTTGGAGAGGCGAGAAACAAAATGTGAGTCCCAAGGGCCATCGACAGTTCAGTTTAATTCCATAACAACATCTGGTAGGTGTAGGAAGCATCGGAAAGTTTGATAGCATGTGTGTCATTTGTCTACGCGTGAGCCTCTTTCTCGTCATTGCTGCTATAGAGCTTCCATCTCGGAGCTTGGGCAAGGAACAGCAGGAGAGGCCGGACGGCCTGATCTATGCACCGACGAACATATGCCAACAAACTAAGGCCTCTTCGAGTGTGCTTAAAGGGGGTGCTAAGTATATTAAAAAGCTTAGCAACTGAACTGTTCAATGCATGGGTGTTTAGTTTTAGCTAAGCTTCCTTCATTTAATTGGTTGTAGGATCGTAGTATGTAAACTTTGTGGTCTATTTGTGGCAAGTACTCAAGTAAGTATTGATCATAATATATTTCAGCTCAACAATTTGTAAAATAACAATCCTTTCATGGCAACTCCAATGCGAATCATCAAAATGGACCTCACAAAATGTTCGCAGACACGTCGGGACGTGTGTCAAAAGAATTCCAGTTCGTTTCAGACTAATTCAGTGTCAAAAAATTCAGTTTGAGTTTTGGTATAGTTTCAGTGTGTCAAATAAATCCAGTTCATTCGGACCAGTGTCAAAAAAATCAGTTTGAGTTTCTAAAGATTCAGTTTGACTCAAATTCATTGCAGGTGTTAGAAAAATTAGTCGTGGGTGTATAAAACTTTAGTTCCACTCAGTCTCGGGTGCCAAATAATCCAGTTCCAGGTCATATAACGCATAATTCACATTTCATATAAAACATAATTTATATTGCATAAGAACTCGTCTAGGACTACATCCCCAGGCGCCAGGCAGGATTACATGTTTTTGTCCACGCTGGAGACACACTTCACAAATCATTGAAACCTTTTGCTCTCGTGCAATTCATTCTATATTACCCGAAAAAATCATTCTATATATTACGAGAGCTATAACTGTATTGTCATCAATTACCAAAAACAAAGAGATCAAGAGTGCATCCAAATAGGTGGTGTACTACACTCAGGTTCAACCACATCTTTCCATTAAAATTTGATTAAAGTTGTTCGAGAAATAGCTAATTATTCCAATAATCCCAAATCCATATTTTAGGCCATTTTTTATCTATTTTTTCAGTATTTAACTGAGCTATTTTAATCGTTTAGGGATGAGCCCGTAAAGAGATGCCATACCAAAAACATCTTGCTAGCTGCTATGAATCAATACCAAGTCGTTGTTTTGGTCGTCCTGAAGGAGCACTAACTCCTGAACAGAAGAAAACGTTCAAGGAGGCCACTACCCTCTTTATTTGTACCACTATTAATATGATATGATCAGAGACAAGTTGATGGATGTATATCTACATATGCATATAACCAAAGATTTGTTGGATGCACTTGAATTGAAGTTCTTCCATGTGAACGTTGATATGATCCGGCCACTGACCAGGCACCACACTCGCTTTCACACCTGCATGTGAGCGTCTTCTTTCTCCTTATATAGAAGAAAAAGTAAGTTCTCTCGCAATATAGTACTGTAGGACTGGAGTGTGAAGTTTGTGTGCTCTGGCACCATGGTGCCCTTTTTTTTTGAAAAAAATCAAAAATCATATTTAAAAGTTTAGAAAAATCGAAAATAATTCTGTGGAAACTTTTATGTGTTCACTACGGATCCACGGAATTTTGTTTTGAAAAAATGTAATTTGTAACCTGTACAAAAAAATATTCCGGCCCATTTGAAAATACATATTTGTCTTTTTTTTCTATGTCCGTGTGAAAGTAAAATGTAATGAATTTTTGCACATATGTAGTGTGTGTGTGTGTGTGTGTGTGTGTGTGTGTGTTTACAAAAAGTTTTGAAATTTTTTGGGCTGTAAAAATGTTTTATTTTTGAAACGGGGTGCCCGTGCACAACTAGCAATATTCGTGTAGGACTGAGTTCTTCCAGCTTTTAATTCTAGGTAATCCAATCCATAACTTTGGCACTTTGCTTTCTGCATAGTTAACCAACAGTAACGAATACATGAACCAAACAAATCGGCGGCAGTCATGCTACTATAATTTTGTAGTAGCTGCTAGGTCCTGCTACTGCCACTAATGTATAGATGTGATATACGTCTAAATGTTGTGCTACTGTCGCTACTGTATATATGTGATTATACATGTACATGTGTATGCAGTTGTGTGACTGTTAAAAACTTAAAATTCTATCAAAACGCTCAGGGTGTGTTTAGTAGCATGTATGGACCTAGCCTAGTTGTTCTCCTCTGATACATGCTGAGTGTAGACATGCTGAGTCCATGCATTTGCTGTTGTTTGGCAGCGGTGTACGCGCTGAGACATGCTGAGCTGAGACTTTGTTTGGCAGTTTGCATGTGTTTAGACATGCTGAACAATTTTGAATTCTGAATATTTTTTTTGAATGGTGAACAAAATTGAAAAAACGTGAACAAAAATTTAAACATATTTTGAAATTCTAAACATTTATTGAAAATTTAAACAAAATTTGAAATTTTAAGCATTTTTTGAAATTTTAAACATATTTTGAAAGCCTGAACTTTTTTGAAATTTTTTTAATTTTGATTTTAAAAAAAATTTAAACAAAAATTGAAATTCTGAATATTTTTTGAAAATTTAAACAAAATTTGAAATTCTAAACATTTTTTGAAAATTTAAACAAAATTTGAAATTCGAAACATTTTTGAAAATTTAAAAAAAATTGAAATTCTGAAAGTTTTTGAAAATTTAAACAAAATTTGAAATTCTGAACATTTTTTGAAAATTTAAACAATTTTGAAATTCTGAACATTTTTGAAAATTTAAACAAAATTTGAAATTCTGAACTTTTTCGAAAATTTAAATAAATTTTGAAATTCTGAATATTTTTTGAAAACTTAGACAAATTTTGAAATTATGAACATTTTTTGAAAATTTAAACATATCTGGACGTGGTCTGGTGGGTGGGGACGAGGGTCGGGGCCAGCATGGCTGCCTCCATGCACCTTCTCTCGGGTGCATGAGATGGGCATGGCTGAGGGCCCTTTTTTGCATCAGTTGGGCATAGACCAGGTGAGCCCATGAACCCTACCAAACAAGCAAAAGTGGGTCGGATTGGGAACTTTTGCCCTCATGCACCCTACCAAACACACCCTCAGTGTACATATGTGTACATGCGTGAAAAGTTGCTCCACTACAGGAATCAGTTACTTTGCCGTCTGCCATAGCAGACGGCAAAGGCCCAGGCCACGAACGGCAAACAGCGTTGCCGTCTGCTGGCTCACGGCCCCACTTTCAGCACTGAAAGTCACGGTAAACAGCTTCTTTGCCGTCTGTACAACGGCAACGGACGGCAAAGACGTTTACCGTCCTCCTTCCTGGCTAAGCTGACGACAAAGGTTCTGGACGGCAAAGTATAGCTGTTAGCCCCGTTAGGTGGCTAACGGCAGACTTTGTCGTCTGCCTGCGGACGGCAAACAAACACTTGCCTTTGCCGTCTGCCCGGTGACGTCAGCAGGCCTGTGGCTGCCCGTCACTCCTGCTTTGTCTTTGCCGTCTGCCTGCTTTGTCTTTGCCGTCTGCCAGCTGACGGCAGAATGACCAAATGGGTCAGACATGGTGCTCCCAGGTTGCACAGGTTGCTGCCACGTGGCACCTTTGCCGTCCGCCTACCGACGGCAAAGGTCTTTGCCATCAGCTGGCGGACGGCAAAGTGCATGTACTGCCTCTTTTTTGTCTGTTTTCTGTTATTTCCCTGCATTTTCACAACACATATATGATATATATAGTTTCAAGCTGAAGCATAGGCCATGTATTCCAACAATCCAACATCATTGTGAAATATTGAACAAGAGAACACATAGGCTATTAAAAGAACCAATACATACATAGTTTCACACTGTTCATCCATATATAGATACATAGTTTCACATTGTTCATCAATACAAATCAAAACAAAAACTAAACACTAGCAGTCCATCAATGCCAGCTTCCATGAAGTGAATCAAATCTGCAAAATGGGAATAAGAAAGTTAAAAGAAGAAGAAGAAGAAGAAGAAGAAGAAGAAGAAGAAGAAGAAAAATAATAAGAAGAAAGAAAGAAGAAGAATAAGAATAAGAAGGAGTAGAAGATGGAGAAAAAGAAAGAAGAGAAAAAGAAAGAAAGATGAAAGAGAATATATTTTCTTCTTCTTCTCTCTTTTTCTCATCTTTCTTCTTCTCTTCTATCTTTTTATCCTTTTCCTTCCCATTCTTCTTCTTTTATTCTTTCTTTTTCTTCTCTTTCTTCTTCTTTTCTTTCTTTTTCTCCTCTTCCTTGTTTTTGTCTTCTTATTCCTTATTTGTGTCATTTTAGAGCTAACTTAGGTAATTATGCCATTTTAGAGCTAACTAAGCTTATTATGTCATTTTGGAGGAAAATAAGGTAAGTATAGGTCATTATTGAGCTAACTTAGGTAATTATGCCATTTTTGAGCTAACTAAGCTTATTATGTCAATTTGGAGGAAAATAAGGTAAGTATAGGTCATTTTTGTGCTAACTTAGGTAATTATGTCATTTTTGAGCTAACTTAGGTAAGTATAGGTCATTATTGAGCTAACTTAGCTTATTATGTCATTTTGGAGAAAAATAAGCGGCTGCATGTACACATTCATATTCTTTCCCGGATAGTTGGGCCCTGGAATTATCAACGTCTGGAAAATGTTCTTTCTTTGCATAATCTGTCCGGGGGGGAGATTGAGTGGAATGACAAATACAGGCCAACAACTGTATTGGGTTGCCGTCATACCAAACGGATTGAACCCATCCGTGCCGATGCAGACTCGAGGATGCCTTGGATCTGCCGCTTTATGCTCATGTAATGCATCGAAGTGCTTCCACGCAAAACCATGCGATGTGTGTACCAACATCTGATTCCCATCTGCATCTAGTTCGGTTCTTTTGCCCAATTTGTGCCATGTCATCTGTCTGGCCGTCTCTTCGACCATGAAAAGACGTTGAAGTCTTGGTACGATTGGCAGATACCGAAGAACATTAACGGGGATTTTGGTCTGCCTCTTCTCACTCATACCGTTGTCTACCACAACATACCTGGAAGACTTGCAAATGGGACAATAGTTCAAGTCCGCATACTCAGGCCTAAATAAGGCACATCCTTTCTCACAGGCATCTATCTTCTCATAGGGCATCTTAAGTACACGGAGGATTTTGTCCGACTGGTACAGGTTTGCAGGCATTACATGGCCTTTGGGTAGAAAGCGTCCAAATAGTGTCATCATCGCATCGTAGCATTCTCTGCCCAAGTTGAATTGAGCCTTCAGAGCCATTACTTGTGCGATGGCATCCAGCTGACAAAGCTCAGTGTGCTCATGGAGAGGACGTTTTGAAGACTCCAACATTTCATTGAAGGCCTTTGCAGATTCCTCCATCTCATCGTCCGAATCCCGAGCATCATCAAAGTCTTGCACCATGTCTTCGATCCCGGTACCATGCTCGTCGGTGCGACGACGAACCACCTCAGCTCTGGTACGTTGGGCAGACTCACCATGAAATGTCCACACCGTATAATCAGGCGTAAAACCCCACTTCTGCAGGTGTTTACCCATTTCACCCTCTGTCCTCTGTGAAAAGTTGTCGCACCTAACACAGGGGAGCTCGTCGAACGCACGGGGAGGTCGTCGAACACCAGACCCTCGCAGCGACGAAACAACTGCACATTTAAATCCACCCGATCAACACGAATATTCAATCCCGATAAAAAATCTCTATATATATAACTACTTTTCCACTACTCTTTTATTCTTCTTCTACTCTATTTCTTCTTCTTCTTCCTTTTCTTCTTCTTCTTCTTCTTCTTCTTCTTCTTCTTCTTCTGCTTCTTCTCCTCTTCTTCTTCTCCTCTTTTTCTTCTTCTTCTCCTCTTCTCCTGTTTTTCCTCTTCTTCTCCTCTTCTCCTCTTTTTCTTCTTCTTCTTCTTCTTCTTCTTCTTCTTCTTCTTCTTCTTCTTCTTCTTCTTCTTCTTCTCCTCCTCCTCTTCTTCTCCTCCTCCCCTTCTCCTCCTCCTCTTCTCCTCCTTCTCTTCTTCTGCTTCTTCTTCTTCTTCTCTTCTCCTCTTCTCCTCTTCTCCTCTTCTTCTTCTTCTTCCTTCTTTTCCTTTTTCCTCTTCTTCTCCTCTTCTTCTTCTCCTCTTCTCCTCTTCTTCTTCTTCTTCTTCTTCTTCTTCTTCTTCTTTTCTTCTCCTCCTCCTTTTCTTCTTCTTCTTCTTCTTCTTCTTCTTCTTCTTCTTCTTCTTCTTCTTCTTCTTCTTTTCTTCTTCTTTTTTTTTTCATCTTCTTCTTCTTCTTCTAATTTTGACTAACCTAAAATATGACTAACCTAAAATCTTCTTCTCCTTGTTCTTTTCTAACCTAACCTAGCACTAACCTAACAGTACCAATTAAATAAAAAAACAGAGAAGAAAAAAACTCACCGGAGGGGGGCGGCCGGGCGGCGGGGGCGGCTGGGCGGTGGATCTGGGCGGCGGGGCCGCGGATGGTGGGGGTGGCGGGGCGGCGGCAGCGACGGGTGCGGCGGGGGCGGTGGTGGGTCGTCGGGGCGGCGGCTGCGCCGGAGAGAGAGAGAGAGAAAGAGAGAGAGAGAGAGGTGGGGCGGGGCACGGCCGTTAGATACGTTAGGCAATACGAGCTTTGCCGTCTGCTTTTTGCGGTCTTTGCCGTCTGCTTCGCTTTGCCGTCTGCTAGCAGACGGCATCCAGGCCGTCCGTTTGACCTAATCAGCTCCGAGCTCCAGTGGGGCCCAGATGGGCTCTTTGCCGTCTGCTTTTAGGCTCTTTGCCGTTGGCTAGCGGACGGCAAAGAGTGTACTGACGGCAAATACGATCTTTGCCATGAGGCCATTCTTTGCCGTCTGCTTTTGGGAAGCTGACGGCAAAGACCATCTTTGCCGTCGGCTAGCAGACGGCAAAGAATGGACTGATGGCAAACTCTCTGATTCCTGTAGTGCTCACTGAATGTGTGATAATATAATTAGTACTATATGTTATGATAGGTCGAAATCCGTTTAAATCATACACTATCTATACTATCTACTAGATTGTTGAGACGTCGACGTCTGTCGCCCCCGACTGTCGCAGAGAGGAGGACGCTCTAGACTGGATGCTCAGAAAGCTGGGCCTCGACAAGGAATCCGATGTGTGCCCTCTAGGTTGAACGGTTGGGTCGAGCAGGAGTGGGAGGCCGGGGGCGGTGTTGGGCGCATGACGGGTGCCTCGAGGACATTCTCGGCCGCGTTTGGCATCCTGTAGGTCACGCGCTCACCGAGGCTACCATGCCTTGCCGATATGTGGAGCCAACGTTGTGACGTTGGGCAATCGGGCTTCACGGTGGAGTTGAGGCGGATTCCTGACAGGATCTTAGGCAATGATGCATGCATGCCTAGAAGGACGTCAAGCAGGACACGCGAGAAGATAAAAACACACATAATACTGTCATGTTTTCTTCTTCGTCTCTTTTCACTATCATGATATTGTTTTAACCCGGATCTTCCATTGCAACGCACGGGCAATTTTCCTAGTAAACCCTATAGGGCACATCTTGGACGGCCCATTAGCACTTTATTGGGTCTCTCACCAGCATCGCTCGCTCATCCTGCCCCGTCGCTTTCTACTGATTTAGGGGAAATTAACAGCTACTGGTTCAAGGAAAAAAACTATTCGGTTTTTATAGATATAAAACAACTCGTAAACTCAAAAAATGTTCTTCAATTTTAGAAAATCAAGAATTTTAAAAACATAAATTTGAAAAAAGTTCCTGGATTTGAAAAATATTCACACATTGTAATGAACTCTTGAATTTAAAAAAACTTCACGAATTTAAGAATATGTTCAGAAATTTAAAAAATCTTCGCAAACATAAAATTGTTCACGAAATTTAAAAAAAGTTTTTGAATTGAGAAATATTTACAATTTTTTTTAAATGATTACAAATTTTTAAAAATATTCATGAAATTTTCAAAATGCATGATTTTTGGAACAGATTAGAAAATTATAAAATAAATTAAAATAAAAAAAACAAAAAAATAATAAAATGACAAATATTGAGTAAAAAAATCTAGAAAAGAAAAAGAAAAATAGACCGAAAGCATCTAGAAGCTTGCCAAAACCATTGCAAAAAGAAACACTACATGCGCCGGCCCACTACTGAACAGGGTCTGCAACGTATGAGTACTATTCGGCGCCTCAACGGCGAATATGATTTCGAGAGCAACTAGTTGACGAGCGCTCCTTCGGGAGCCTCCCAACGATCACTTGGGGGTGAGCTAAGAGCGCGTCTCAGCCGCCGCCACGTGTCGCGCTCTGGGCGCTCCCTCCGGATTTTTTTTTTAATTTTTCTGACGCGTTTTCGGCTTTTTAGATGGGTTTTTTCAGATTTTTTTGGCTTTTTAGATGGTTTTTTTTCGGTTTTTTTGGCTTTCCGGTTTTCCATCGATCTTTCTTAACTTTTCGACAAAAAAAAAATTTCGAAAAAAAATTCGCGTGAAGAAACGCCTTTTTTTTTGCTTTCGCGAGAGGCACGATTTTCCTTTCGCGAGAGGCACGGTTTTGCTTCCACGAGAGGCACGACCATGCCTCTTCAAAACGGAAAAAAACGTGTTTTTTTTTGCTTTCGTGAGAGGCACGGTTTACATTCCGCGAGAGGCACGGTTTTGCTTCCGCAAGAGTCACGGCCATGCCTCTCGGAAACTGGAAAAAAACGCGTTTTCTCTTCTTTTTTTTCTTCCGCGAGAGGCACGGTTTTGCTTCCGCGAGAGTCACGGGTTATCTTCCGCGAGAGGCACAGCCGTGCCTCTAGCGAACAGAAAAAAAATGTGTTCTTTTTTTTTCTTTCCGAGAGAGGCACGGTTTTGCTTCCGTCTTGGAAACGGAAAAAAAAATGCGTTTTCTTTTTTTTTCCTCCCGTGAGAGGCACGGTTTTGCTTCCGCGAGAGGCACGGATTTGCTTCCGCGAGACGCACGGCCGTGCCTCTCGGAAACGTCTTTCGGAAATGAAAAAAAAACGTGCTCCCGGTTCATTTTTTTCGTCCGGTTTTTTTATGAAAAAAAAGTTCGTCAAAACCTATCAACATGGGATCTAGGTCGAAGATCTCGACGCGAGGAATCCAACGGTGAAAACGGTTCGAGATTTGGACGCACTGTTGAAGAGATAAAACGTTTTGAATAAACGGATCTATGAAAAAGGAAAAACTCTCAGGTTGCGATAGGTGGGAGTGATCTTTGAAAGGAGTACTACTCAATTAGTGATTTCGCGCTTTCTACGGATAAGGCTCTATTTGGCGCTGATATTCCCACCGTCATCTTTGGAGGAACCGGCAGGCTAATTTTCCTTTTGTCATGGATCGCAAGCAGTCCAAGTCCATTGGGGTCAGAAAAGCCCACCTCATTAATACATCGTGATACACCGGTACTCCCTCCGTCTTTGAAAGAGTGTACTTCCAACTTTGTTGGAGGGTCAAACTGTCTCAAAGTTTGACCGAGTTTGTGTAAAATTATATCAATATTTGTGAAACCAAATAGGTATATGATGAAAATATATTTTATCATGAATCTAATGCTACTAATTTGATGACATAAATATTGGTGTATTATTGTATAAATACGGTCAAACATAAAAAAAATTGACTTTACAACAAAGTTGGAAGTACACTCTTTCAAGGACGAAGAGAGTACTACATATCAGCTTTGCGGTTCATTTTTTTATCGAGTTTACGGACTGCAATACAAATCATCATTCTTTATCGCAGTATATCTAAGCAAACCATCTAGCAGTTCATACGTATGATTCATTCTTCATGTCCAGTCACAACGTGAAAGTAACATGACCATAAGAGACCACCACTACTGGGAAAGGGCTTATATGAGATCACAAATTAGTGGCGGGCACGGCGGGGCACCCGCCACAACTATTTTTCAAAGCAAGCAGTGGCGAGCGCCAAATCCTGCCCGCCAGCGCTACGCAAGTAGCTGTGGCGGGCGGCCAAGATAACCCGCCACAGCTGTGCGTTTTCTAATTCGTGCCCGGCTGGCAAGCTACTATGGCGGGCGCCGACGGTTGCCCGCCACAGTTCACTTCCACATCTGTGGTGGGCGGCGTTTTGGACCCGCCACAACAATATTTGGGCACCGACGCGCCAAACGTTTTCAAATATTTTCAGATAGGGGGTGGCGGGTTCTGGCAGGTGCTCGCCACAGCTATATTTGGTCACGTTGCCGCCTCCCACACTTATACTGGGGTGGCGGGCTACTCCATGCGCCTGTCACTGCTACACACGACCTTACCTACCCCCCCCCCCCCCCCCGTGCGGCAGTCGGATCTCATTCTAAGCGCAAACTCTTTCTCCCTCCTCTCTCGCCGCCGCCAGCGTCGTGGCGTCGTCCGTCGCCACCGGCGAGGTCGCCGTCCGCCGTCTCGAACGGCGTCGAGGAGCCAATCTTCCCCGTTGCCCGCGCCGTCCGTCCCCGCCTCGAAGTTCGTCCGCGTCGCCGTGCAACGTTACCTCGAACTACTTCCCCGTGACTGTCGCCCGTGCCTTCCTCTGCATCCAACGTCGTCCTCGTCTTCGTCGTACTCGCCGTCCGCCGACGCCTCCGCCATTGATCTCCGCCTCGTCCAGCGCGCCGTCCGACTCCGGCCCGGTAAGCACACCTCCGTCGAACTTGTCGTATGGGCTTCATATGGATAGAAATATTCATACAACATTTTATTAGTGTAGTTAAAATGTACAACATATGAATAAAAATCTAGTACAACATTTTATTGGTGTAGCTAAAATCTGTTGTATGATGTACCATTGAATCTTCATAAGTGAATGTCTTAAAATTGAATGTGTGTGCTAGACAAAATGTATTACATATGGATGAGCATATGGTACATTAGTTTTTTCACGATGCAGGTGTATTCATAGTGAGTGCCAATGTTTTTGCGAAGCATGGATTAAGTTCCGTTTCGCTTAATTTCTGGCACTCAATGTGTCCAATTTCTATCAAAGGTCATGCTGTTTTTTTAAATGTTATATCTAAATGTCAAATTGTTTAATGTGATTTAGATGAAGAAGCCACAACGCCTCGTTAGGACTACTACAGCCGTAGATGGAATTCTTACTGCCGTGGACATCGTCACGAGGGTGGCTCAGTACACCGAGATCGTGCTCGCCTATGTCGAGAGTGCTCGAGCAGCCACCGAGAGCGCTCAGTCATATTCCGAGAGCGCTAGAGTAGCCGCTGCGAGCGCAAGAGCAGCCGCTGCAAGTGCGCAAGCAGCCGCGGAGAGTGCGCGAGCAGCCGTCGAAGCTGCGAGAACCACCCAAGAGGAGATCACGAAGATGCCGGAAGGCGAGGATAGCTCATGATGGATGGAGCTAAACAAATAGTGCACTGCTTTCATGTGATCTATATGATCTATGTGTGTGAACTTAATTTCTAAGTTGCTATGATGGAGCTCTACACTTTTCCTTCCGAACTACTAATGAACTGTGCAACGTGGTGATTTGTATCGTCTATGGTGCTATGAACATTATGATGTGACTTTGCTCTATGTGATTGGATAACTATGAAATTGACTTGTTGGCTTCTTTATTTATTTACGTAGATGAAGTGGAACTGGTATGTGGTGTACATCGGGAAGAATCCTGGAATTTATGATTCATAGGAGATATGCAAGGAACAAGTGGACGGTTACAAAAACAGCTGCTACAAAGGATATAAGACTAAAAAAGAAGCTGAGTGTCATTATGCCAACTACGTCCGCAGAGAAGTTGAAAATCATTATGTCAATTACGTCCGCAAAAAGAAAATCAACTATGAAGTATGCAAGACCGTGTGGACGAGTAAAGAATTTGATTATCTTTATCCAGCTCATTGTCATTATGGTATTGTTGTTATCATGAGGTCTTGTATGTATGTGTACGTATTAATGATGCGACATGAGTTGTTGTACACTAATGCGTACATCTATTATTTGTATGAAGTTTAGATTATTGCTATGTTAAATGTAATGTGTATGATCGCTTACGTTAGTTGTATGCTATAATGTGGTTATTTGTATCCTGTAATGTGGTTATTTGTATCTTGTAATGTGTATCAGGAGGTGGAATGGCTGGAGGCTGAATAGATAGCTGTGGCGGGTTACAGGTACAGCCCGCCACAACTAATAACATATACCAATGGCGGGCAAGTAGGGCTGCCCGCCACTGGATGGGCTCTAACAGTGGCGGGCGTCTGCCCGCCCGCCACTGATGCCATAATAGCAGTGGCGCGAGGTCGGTGGCGGGCGCCCCTGGGAGCCTTGCCCGCCACTGCTGACCTTTTCCCACCCGCCACTGCTGACCTTTTCCCACCCGCCACTGCTAGGCATTCCTGCAGTAGTGCACCTCCCTAGCCACTCGGTTGACAGTGATTCATTACATTCAATCTCATGGCCTTGATTTTCGCCTGAACAACTAACGCATAATATAGTTCAGACACCGGTAATGATAATTTGTTACTTTTTTTTGCGGGGAAATGATAATTTGTTAGTAGTAGGTCTGTTATTTAGGTGAAACAAATGCCCAACAATAGCAAGACATTAAAGCTCTCCATTGTGAACCTAACAGAAACAAGCTCTACTACCCAGTCTGGTGGGTGCACTAGTTGAAGCGATTCATGGCTGGCACTGAGAGTCAGTTAGAGAATCTAGTTTCCTAGCTGTTATGGCACCTATTATGAGAGGACGTCACTACCAATCATCCTCTACCTCCTCTTCCACGAAGTCCGTTGACTTCATTTTTTCGGTAAATCAGTGTATGCCCTAAGAGCCTATTTTTCATCAAGAGGAAATGAATCGGTCGTTGAAGGAATAAACCGGATGGACCCCTATTTGCACCTCTATGGACCGATGGTTCCCAACAAGTAACTAAGCTCCCCCCCTCCCCTCCTGGACGGATGGTTCCCAACCAGTAACTCCATCATAAAAGGGAGAAAATAATATAAATGAAATATTATGTGCTTGCTCACCCTAAGCAACCGAAGTACATGTTTTGTGTCCGCATAAGAAAGGTCGCTACAAAGCTTGCTCACACCAATTCTCCCCTAGAGTGTAAAATCATGGATGGAGCTTGATGCAGCAGCCACTAGATTTCTACCTTTATTTCTTGCCAATGGACGGTTCTTTTTTCCCTTTAGATACATAAAAACGATGACAACGCTCGCGACATTTACATGTACGACAAAGTTAGAGGTTTTCAGGCTGTCGTGCTCATGTCATGTATGCATCTTTTTTTTTGAACAGGAAAAGGCACCAAAGGCGCCATATATTTCAGCTCATAAACAGTTTACAGTATGAATTACAAAGCCCTCTAAAGTAGAATGTTGCAATTTTTGGAGTACAGGACATAGCTTATTCCTATGAGCTGAGTTGACGCAACTGAAGGTAGGCTCAACAAAATGGTTGAGAACCTGATGTGCACAGTTATGGGAAACTCCATTTAACTCTCTTGAAATGTGAAACACTTTAGATTGGAGTTCCTTTGTGACTAGAACATATTCTGCAAGCTCCTTCCTGATTTCCCAATTAGCTTTTGTTGAAGAGATGCTTCTCTGGGCCGCTGCTCTTGCTAGAGTCAAGTTATCAGTGAGAAAGGAAACCTGCCCAATGTTAAGGAGATTGGCAATGTGTGCTGCAAGCAAGAGTGCTAATGCTTCAGCCTGCAAGGGGGATGATGCTATAGTTGCGTAGGCTTGAATCATTACATTGTAGCCATCGCTGTGCTCAAAGCCTTGTATATGTATTCCTATTCCTGTAATAGCTGCACTTGTATTTCCTGGGACTTTTTTTATTGTTCCAAGAGGCATCAGAGAAAACCTAGGTACCAGTAATAAGTAAATCTAATTTGATTGTCTCTCCTTGCTTAATAATTGATTTGGAGTAGCTGGAACTTGTATCTGTGCTGATGCGTTGTTCCTGCTCTGCCCACTTCAGTAAGGCTTGGCTTGAATTAATTGCTTGTGCTGCCCAGAAAATTTGCATAGGTTCACCTGGCTTTCTGCCAAACAGGTTATCATTCCTGGACTTCCATAAACACCACAGAAAAGTAAAAACATTTTGCAAGGAGACATAGGGGTGTTGCATGGAAATAATGGCTTGTATAGCTTCAGTTATGTTCCTGCAATCTTGAATGATAATGTCAATTCGAATGAACCATGGTTTAGAGAACCACGCAGCTCTAGCAAAGTCACATAGGAAAAATAAATGGATATCATCCTCCTGGGAACAGCACCTAGAGCATTGTTTACTAATGTGATTAGTAAATCTTCCTGCTCTTTTACCTGTAGGGATAGCTCTTCTAAGAATCCTCCATGCAAATGTTTGAACCCTTGGAGCCATGCTCTTGCTTTTCCAAACCTGATTGAGAAGGAACTTTACCTGTGCACTTACTTGCCTTGGCATGGGCTCACCTTGTTCCTGCATAACCTGCAAGCAAGTCTTGTAGGCTGATTTTGAATTGCATTTCCCAGAAGGAGTGAGATCCCAGTAGAGAATATCATTATCGTCATTTTGGATGATAGGAGTTTGTTTAATGACCGCAGATGTCGCCTGCTCAAAAAGCATGTCGATGAGAGCATTATCCCAAGCCTTTTGGTTTGGGAGCCATAAATCTTTAACCAGAGCTGGATATCTAAAATGGTTGTCCTGAATAATTAAATTATCATAGATGGTTTGCCAAACTGGACACCATGGAGTGCTCCAAATAGAAATGTTCCCAGAAGTGATTTGATAGAAGGAATGAGCTTCGAGGATAGGTTTAACTTTTAGGATGGAAGCCCAAAAAGCCGACTTGGGAACATTAGAGCTAGCTCTCCAAAATCCCGAGTCAGGGAAGTACTTGGATTTGAGGATTTGATGAAGATGATCTTCAGGATTTTCTGCTATTCTCCAGGCTGCGTTGAGAATTAAGCCCTGGTTGAGAGCTTGAAGGTTTCTGGTTCCTAGCCCACCTTCCTTTTTAGTGGAGCAGATATCTTTCCAGGCTCTTAGGCATAGGGATTTTGCAGTGGGCTCATCTTTGATTCCATTCCACCAAAAGTTCCTGATGATAGCAGTGAGTTTAGAGATGAACTTTTTCGGAAAAAAGATATTGGACATATAATAAACTGGTATGGATGCTAGAACCGAATTGATGAGGGTGAGCCTAGCCGCATGTGTGAGCTTGTTAGCTTGATAGCCAGTCAATTTTGAGCTAAACTTATCAAATATAAAATTGTAAGCTGAGGCTCTATCTTTCGCAGGAAGAATTAAAGGATGACCTAAGTGGATAGAGCTGGAATCAATGTCTGGGACAGGAAAGATGTTCTTGATAGCTTGACACATGGTAGGCTGAACATGTTTGCTGAAAATAATTGCTGATTTGGACCAATTGGGAGTCTGGCCTGAAGAATTACAAAAGTTCTGGAGAATATTTGCCATCATAGTAGCCTCGGGGATAAATGCTTGGCCACAAATTAGTAGGTCATCAGCAAACAGAAGGGAGTGAATGGGGGGGGGGGCAATTTGGTCCAAGAGTTATTCCTGTAAGTTGGTTTTGTCTCATGGCCTGTTGCAAAGAGATGGAAAGGTCATTAATGGCTAGAACAAAGAGATAGGGCGATAGAGGGCACCCTTGTCTGATACCCTGGCATTACGAAATCTGGCGTATGTTTGCCCATTTATAATCACAGAGAAGACAGGAGAAGAAATGCAAGCATGGATGAGGTTGATAAAGTGACCGTGCAGCCCAATATGTGAGAGAGCATCGATAATAAATTTCCATTCTATTCGATCGAAAGCTTTTGCAAGGTCAATTTTGATCATGAAAGCTTCATGTTCCCAAGAATTAAGGCAAAAGGAATGAGTAATCTCTTGGGCTATAATAATGTTGTTAGATATTCTCCTGCCTTCAACAAAGGCTTGCTGAGAAGGATGGATGTAACCAGGTAAATGAGCCTTAAGCCGATTAGCAAGGGTTTTAGCAATAATTTTATATATAACATTACAGAGGCTAATAGGCCTGTAATCAGTCGGAACTAGTGGCACAAGCTTTTTAGGAATAAGGGCTATGTGTGTGGTATTGATATGAGAGGGAAGTACACCTGAGACATAGAAGTTTCTTACCAAGGAGGTGACATCATCTCCAATCCAGCTCCAAGTTGCAATATAAAATTCTACATTGAATCCATCTGGGCCAGGTGAAGCTCTTCTTTTCGTATCCTGCAGCGTCTGCCAAATTTCCTGCTTGTCTGGAATGGTATAAGTAAAATCATACTCTTGGTTCTGAAACGGAAATTGAGTTCCAATGAAAGGCCTGCCAATGTTAGGATTTGGAGAGGAAAAAAGGTGCCTGAAATAATCAACAAATGTTTGAGCTATTTTCTCAGCGCTGAAATGGACAATATTATTTTCATCCTTAATAGAAACAATAGTGTTTTTCCTTCTTCTTTTAAGCACAGCTTGGTGAAAATATGAGGTATTTCTGTCACCATCTTTGGCCCAGTGCTTTTTAGCTCTTTGACTATAAAATTCAGTTAACCTGACCATGTTATTTTCATATTCAGAAATAAGAGAAGCCTCCAGCTTATGGTCTTGAACCTGTGGTGGAAGCATTTGAATCTGCTGGATCTTCTGCTCCAAGATGTTCAATTGCTGTTGGAGTGGTTTCTTTTTCCGGCACCATTTTTTAAGAGCTCCTGCAAGATGAATAGTTCTAGCACAAAAAGGTTTGTTGACAGATTTTCTCCAAACTGATTTAGCATGGGATTGAAAGTCTGATTCCATAAGCCACCAATTCTCAAATTTAAAGTTCTGTCTGGGTTTTTTATATTGCCCATCAGTAGAGATTAAAATGGGAGCATGATCACTGAGAATAATGGGCAGGTTAAAAACATTAGTATTTGGAAAGAGAGCACACCAGTCAGGATTCACCAAGCATCTATCCAACCTTTCATAGGTAGGCTTAGAGGAGAAACATCTGTTAGTCCAAGTGTATGCAGGACCACTATAACCTAGATCAAAGAAACCACAGGTTTTCACCATAGAACGGAAGGCATATATGCGATTAGAATTAACATAGGGTGAACTCTTATCCATATCATACATGATTTCATTCATATCCCCCATGCAAATCATAGGTTTTCCAGGGTTGTCATAAACAAAGGCAGCAATTTGATCCCATATCCGATCAGTCTGACGATGATACGGGTCACCATAGATACACACCAGCCCAAATTGTAAGCTAGTAGCAGAATTAAAAGTTGTGGCTAAGATAGTATGGAAATTAGCTGTGTGTACTGTAATATGGACCTCATCATTCCACATAAGCCACAGACCTCCAGACTTACCCCGACTAGGAACAACAATGCTATTATTCATGCCAAAACGTGAATTGAGATCAGAGGACTTAACCTTCGAAGATTTAATTTCCGAGATGAAGGTTACCTGCGCTTTTGTGGACTGGATGAGTCTGGCAAGGAAAAGCATTTTGTGATTATAAAAACTCCTACCCATGCCTCGACAATTCCACGCGACAAACTTCATAGATGCCTTATGCCAATCACCGGTGCTCAATTCAGCTAGAGGAACTCTCCTAGCAGCAGATCTTCAGAGCCTATAACATCAGAAAAAGGGCGAAGCAGAGCCAAGCTACAGTAGTGATCTGGACAGGGCGAGTTGGATAGAGAAGGGGTGGATGGGGGACTAATGGAATGGGGATCTAGCAAGGGAGAGGCACTGGGGGAGATGAATCGGCGTCCCGAGCTGCAGGTGGGAGGCGGAGTAAGAGGACGCCGGCGAGGATCTGGTTCAGCAGTAACAAAGGGGAGATCAGAAAGAGGAGATGGGGAAAGATCAGGGAGGGGAGACCGGAGGGGAAACGAGCTCCATACAGTATTTGATTCTGAAACTATGCATTATCTTGTACGACTAGTTCTTGGAATACCAACATTTTTTTATATAATACTTTTCATCTCAAATTACTGACGCATCCCATTCTCATATACTCCCTCCGTTTCAACATAGAGATTCCACTATGAACTACATACGGATGTATACGTATGTAGTCCATAGTGGAATCTCTAAAAGGTCTTATATTTAGGAACGGAGGGAATACATCCGTATATAGTTCATAGTGAAATCTCTAAAAGGTCTTATATTTAGGAATGGAGGGAGTATATCATAATCTAACCCTTTGACACCCTCGTGACTTTTACAATCTTCCACACCGTATTATACAGAACTCTAGCTACAACAAACTAAGTGGATGGAGGTGGCAAGGTTTTGCAACTGTGGGCGTGCTACTGGAGGAGTCGGTTGCTTATATGCAGGATGTGCTGATAATAAGTACACACTGGCACTTGTGTGCTTCAATCGGTTGCCTTCATTTCTCAGAGTATATGTATGTAAATTTTGTTTTCCTTATTGGGTTTTTTTAAGCATAGCCAGCAGACACCCCATCTACACCTTGTCTCCAGCATTTGTTCTTCTCACAGCCGGGGGACAAAGCCCTGATGGGTAGCAGCAACAGAGCTAGCTTCCCCTGTTATCTCTCGTGGTTGTGTCGACTCCCTCATGACATGGGCTACAGAGTGTGACTGACAGGACAACGGTAATTGTGCGGGCCAACTCTATGGATGGTCGGGAACCTAGTAACACATATGCATTTGTTTCACCTAAGTAAGACCTCTATTCTAGGGCTTCAATCTGATGGTCTTGATTTTTGCGTGAACAACTAACGCATAATGTAGTTTGAACACCAGTAATGATAATTTGTTACAAATAAGTCTGTTATTTAGGTGAAACAAATGCCCAACAATAGTAACACATTCAAGCTCTCCATTGTGAACCTAACAGAAACAAGCTCTAGTACGACAGTCATGGCTAACATTGAGAGTCAGTTAGAGAATCTAGTTTCCTAGCTGTTATGGCACCTATTATAGGAGGATGTCACTACCAATCATCCTCTACCTCCTCATCTACGAAGTCCGTTAACTTTATTTTTCCAGTAAAGCAGTGTATGCCCTAAGAGCCTATTTTTCCACATCAAGAGGAAATGAATTTGTCGCACACAGAACCCCAATGGAATAAACTGGATGGACCCCTATCTACACGCCTATGGACCGATGGTTCCCAACTAGTAACTAGCCCCCCCCCCCCCCCCCTATGGACCACTTTTATGTAACTCCAACATAGGAGCTTGATGCAGCAGCCACTAGATTCCTACCTTTATTTCTTGCCAAGGATAATTCTTTGTTTTTTTTTTCAGGAATAATTCTTTGTTCCCTTTAGATAAATATAAACGATTACAGCGTGACATTTATATGCGCGACGAAGCTGGAGGTTTTCAGGCTGCCGTACTGATGTCACGTATGCATCTTGATCTTGCGACTGTGAGGCCAACAGCTAAAATCATACGGCGCAAATTGTGTCAAGCTGGAAGGCAGCCGGGAGAACGATCGCTCTCTAGAATTTTTTATTATGAAACTATGCATTATCTTGTACGACTGGTTCTTGGAATACCGACAATTTTATATAATACTTTTCATCTCAAATTACTGACGCATCTCATTCTCATATATATATCATAATCTAACCACTTGACACCCTCGTGACTTTTACAATCTTCCACACCGTATTACAGAACTCTAGCTACAATAAACTAAATGGATGGAGGTGGCAAGGTTTTGCAACTGTGGGCGTTCATCTTGCTACTGGAGGAGTCGGTTGCTTATATGCAGGATGTGCTGGTAATAAGTACACACAAGCATCTGTCTGCTTTAAACTGGTTGCCATCATTTCTCCAAGTATATTTTTTTTGAGGGTATTTCTCCAAGTATATTTATGTAACTTTTATTTTCCTTATTGGATTTTTTATGCATTTAAAAAAAATGATTACCCCGGGCTCTGCATCAAGCGGATGCATACAGCCATAGGATTTTTCTTATATGCATGGCCAGCAGTCACCACCTCTACACCTTGTCTCCAGCATTTATTCTTCTCGCCGCCGCGGGGCAAAAGCCCTGATGGGTAGCACCACACACAAATTTCTGATTTTTTTTTGATTTTTTTTTTAATTTTATGATTTTACTGTTCATACGGACTCATTTGAATTCGAGCTGAGAATAGCTGCGTCCCAACAGAGCTTGCTTCCCCTGTTATCTCTCGTGGTTGTGTCAGACTTCCTCACGATATGGGCTACAGAGTGTGACTCACAGGACAACGGTAATTGTGCGGGCCCACTCTATGGATGGTCGGGAACCTTTGTCCTCGCTCAGTTTCCTTATTATCTATTCAGAGTGACTTGCAAGCCGATTTGGGATGAGACTGCATTCTTCCTTTGCTTCATTTGAGTATGTCCTCCTTGAACAGTGTGTATTGGCTTATGCTAGGGTGACATCGTCAGTGAACAGATGTGACCTGATATGCGTGTTGGAAACTTGGAATCCATCCATGCATGATCCTCTGGTCTGAATTACATGACACAGATGGCCGGAGACCCTTGCATGAACATATTTTCCTTGAAACTGTCCAGTATATCAGTGTGAGAATCAACAGCTAAACTCACTATCCGGAATGGGTGAACGGCGTGATAACCTTTTTATTTTGTCACGGATCGCTGCAAAGCTCCGCTAGCTAAGGGCATCTCCAACGGCAAAACTGCAACGGACATCCACTATTCCCTAGGAGTCCGGGTACCCATGGCACACCGCAAAATTACAGGGATGTCGGGACATTCAAAGTATTTCAAACTAGATTCAAACATATTACATTAAACATAGTTCAAATAATTTACATAAAAATGTAACTTAAACTACTCTAAATCTACTTAACGACTTGAAGCCGGATCTAGAAGTCGTCGGGCCATTGTCGTTGTCGTTGTCGTTGTGGCATCTGTCTTAGGTTGCGGCGGCATGCTCGCGGAGGAGCGCCTCGGCCTCGGCGGCATGCTCAGGCGCCTGCTGGCGGGCCTCACACTCGGAGATGATGATCCCCTTCAGCCTTGTGCAGTGTTGCATGGTTGACCCATGCCAGCGACGGCCGTTCGTTTCCTTGGTCATCTTTGACCAATCGAGCGCCCACTCAAGGGCGAGCTACATGTCAGCGAGGACGTGTGGCAGGACTACTTGTGAAGGACGTCAAGCGTCGCGAGGCGCACCCTCCATGGACACCGAGCACTGCGAGGAGGACGCCGCACCGCGTGACGAGCCGTCGAGGACTAGCTCGCGGCGGCGGGGAGGGCGGGCGGCGGCACTGAGGTAGTGATGGGGCGTGGCGACATGAGAGTAAGATCGCCATGCGGAATGGGGAGCCACGACACTGTGGGAGTGTGTCGAGCGGTGAGGCTCACAATGACTCTCGGAGCTTCTTATCGACCTCCTCCTCGGAGTCCTCTCTGCTTTTGATGTCGGACCAATCGATGTCGCCGTTCTCCTCTTAGCCCTATCAGCCAACGTCCAGTGACATGGGCTCCGCTTGGGAGGAGGACGCTTGTGTAGAGGAGAAGGAGGGGCCCAAGGACAGGAGGCGGCGTGGGGGCACCAACGAAGCTGACCGCAGCAAGGAGGTGTTGTAGGGTAACGCAGCAGAAAACAAAAAATTTCCGACCTACGTACCAGCCCAGGATCACTATGGAGACTGCATACAAGGTTCGATCATTTTCGTTACCGACTCGTAGCGCAGCGGAAGTAGAGTCGATGACGATCGGCGGTGCAGATCCCCGCAGCTAGGATTTTACAACCTCCCAACCGCGAGGATGTACTCCCTCGTCAGCTCACCGGACGGATCTCCGGGCAGCCCTTCGAGAGGCCTCGGGACAGTCCCTCGGATAGTCCCACCGGACGGATCCTCGGACAGCCCTCCGGGAGGCCTCTGGACAGTCTTTCGGATAGTCCCACCGGACGGATCCTCGGACAGCCCTCCGGGAGGCCTCTGGACAGTCTTTCGGATAGTCCCACCGGACGGATCCTCGGACAGCCCTCCGGGAGGCCTCATGGACAGCCCTTCGGGAGGACCCCCGAAACTCGGACAGAAACTCGGACAGCCCTTCGGGAGGACCCTCGAACAGCCCCTCGGGAAAAAAGATCGAACCTACGACCTCTCTACGGGGTTGCACACATACGGTGTCATCTATCCGGCAGGGCTTCGCCGTCCAGAACTAGTTCCCACCGGAACCCAGACAGCCTTTCGGCTCTACGAAACTATTTCGCTGGGAGGGAGAGAGAAGCCAGAAATGTCATGGCACTTGTATATGAGAAGGAGTGAGTGTGGAGGCAGCCCCTCCACCTCTATTTATAGGAAATCCAAGGGGTAGGGTTTCTTGGCCCCCAAGCCTTCTAGAAACCTTTTGGGAAAATATCCCAAAAGGTGACTTTTCCATAAATATCCCAAAAAAGACTTTCACTATTCACGACGACATTTTTCAGCGTCCGGTCGAACTGAAAATATTTATGTAGGCTTAGAACATTTCCAGTACCCACTAAAATAATTTTCAATGCGATCCGGAACAATTCCGGTTTAGTGATTTTCATCTGCGAAAAGCATCTGAAGCGGTTTCGGCAGCTCCGGAACATTTCCGGTTTTCATCCCGGAAAATTCCAGAAAGTTTCCAGAATGATTCTGGCACCCTCCAAGAATTATCAGGCATGTGCCAAAACCAATTTGACTTTATGGTATCCCCTGAAACAACTTTTCAGTTTTACCGAAACTGTTCCGGTGTTCTCTCTGCGGAACTTTTCCGCTGTCCGAAACTTTTCCGGTGTCCGAAAACTTTTTCGGTGATTTTCTCTCAGACTCCCTGTCTAGTATTCAGCAGATAGATGACCCTTAAGCGTGTGACCCTATAGGTTCGGTGAAGCATAGACATGACCCGGAACCCCTTCCGATCAATGATCAACATCGGAGCCGTGGACACCCATATTGACCCCTATACCCACATGAATGAATATTCGAGTGAACCTCCAGTTGCCGTGTGCTATTCCTGTTGCTTCGCGATATGTTTCAAATACCCGAGGTGAGACATGTAGGCATCCCCGTGGATCAACAACTTGTCCACTATGCCAGTCACCTCGTTACCGGTATTGTTCTCTTTTCTCGTTCCCGTGTTCCGGCATCCCCGTGATCAAATCACAAAGTGTCTGGCCAGACGATGATGGATACCGTAACACCGAGAGGGCCCAGAGATATCTCTCCATCGTCGGAGGAGCAAATCCCAATCTTGAGCTATCAAGTTACTTGACATACTTTTCCATGAACCCGTAAGCCGCCGTAATAGCCACCCATTTACGGATGACGTTTAACAAGCCCCAAAGTTCATGAAGCAAGCATGAAGTAACTCGATACTCTCATGGTCTAAGGAATTATGCAAACGTTAACCATCTCTGTGTTATTAACCATTAACTTATGACGAATGAATCTCATAGCATAACATCAATTCGGGTCGATTCAACACAAATGTTCTTCTAACATTGTGCCCTCAAAATTGCCGGCATAGCCATGCCCATGATCAGGAAAACAGGATCATCATGCAATACTTGAGCCAGTCTTAGAGGCCAGACTAGGAATACATTTTACCGTTTATTATTCCACACATGCATATGAGTCTTCCTCCGAGCCTCGTGGTTATTGTAGACTCGAGAACAATAGCAGTTATAGCATGGAACATAAACCTAATTATGAACAGGGAGATAATCAATAACATATATTATTGCCTCTAGGGCATATCTCCTACAGACTCCCACTTGCACTAGAGTCAATAATCTAGTCAATGCTAATGCACTTTACACCTATGGCATACTGGTGTAAAATATGCTTCGCATGTGGTATAGCCTGATGTCCAACGGATCTGACGACTTCAGCTCCGTGTGTAACTTTGCATATCCTCGCGTTTTCACGCTTTCACAAAATTCATATTTTGTGTGGACTTGGCTTTGCATATGTGTGAATCATTGGTCGAAACCTGATTCCTCAGACTGAGCTATGGAGCAACTATCTGCAATAGTGTCCCATAGACCAAAGCCATCTTGGAACCATACTAAGTTCATGAATGAACTATATGTTTCAACAACTTCTTTGTCGCTTCTTAAGCGTCAACATACTTAGCCTTTGTTATAGAATTCGCCACAGTATCTTGTTTGGAACAATTTCCAACTACCGTGCCACCATATTGTGTATTACACAAAACTCTTAACTTAAATCGAAAATCGCATGGAGCATTGATGAAGACTGTATCGATGTAATTACTTACAACGAGCACTTCATAATCTCTGCTTGCGAGAAAACATGTCATCACTACTACTCTAGTACTTTAATGACATCTTTCACTGTTGTCCTATGATCAGTACTTTGATCACTTTGGTATCTATACTCGCAACAACTTTGGAGTATTGGACATATCTGGTTGATTTACATACCATGGAATACATGATTAATCCAAACACAAGAGTGTGTGGAATCTCCATCATGTATTTTGCTCATCAGTGTTTTGAGACACCGAGTCTTGCAAAACTCTTTCCATGTGACTTCGGCAAGAATCACTCCTTGGCGTTTTTAAATGCTAAAAAGTTTTAGCATCTTGTCAATATGTATTCATAGCTTAGCCCTATTAGGTAAATCTATCTCCATAGATCATCATGCCTAATATTGAGGCTATTTAGCCTAAGCACTTCATCGAAAAACTATTTTCAAATGAAGTCCAAATTCGTGTCAAGAAATTTATTTCCAATTAACAATGTGTCAAGTACACAAGGTTTTTAGAAATATTATCATGCTCCCACTTACTTTCTTGAATCACAAGCATCTTCGATACCCATTTGATGAAGTCAAACCCTTTTGACCATTCCATCAAAAACGAAGATTCCAACTCCACTTTGCTCTCTTCTGTCCATTGCTGGAACTCTGAAGTTTGCATACTTACTAGCATCCTCTGGATTGACAAATTACTTTGGACTGTATCATATACAAGTCCTAGGTTTCATTTCCATCAGATGGAAATCCTTTTG
Organism: Elymus sibiricus; assembly: GCA_039707655.1. Taxonomy (NCBI): domain Eukaryota; kingdom Viridiplantae; phylum Streptophyta; class Magnoliopsida; order Poales; family Poaceae; genus Elymus; species Elymus sibiricus. Next base: position 315,115,010 of record CM077664.1, read on the forward strand.
TCATCCATGTTTCATATCTCATGATTGAAATATGTATTAATTGCTAGTTCAACCCGAACCGACTTTAAGCATCGCTACGGTGAGACAATCTCATCGTAGTCAACTCCTTGAACTTGTTATTGCAACAAGTCGAGCTTTATGGATAAAACATTTTATCCGTATCAGTTTTTAGTTCCATAAATATTCGTTAGACTCTAAGTCTTCCGAAAGGTGTATCAAGATTTTAATCTTGAATCACTTATATGGAAACTATCTCGGATTGTATTGGCATTTAGCCAATTCTGGAGTCAGGGCCCATCAACGCTTCCTTGTGTATTGTAGGTATACGTCTAACAACAATATCTCGTTTGCGCACCTGATAGGTTTGCACGAGCTTTGCCTACGTGGTTTAGCTGCAAGTTCGACCGAAGTCCATACATTTTATTGTAGAGACTTCCGTATCAGTCGCAGTAGGAAACTCCGGAATCACTTCCAAGGTTCCTTTCCTTTGACCTGATGACGAAGATACTGGTTATCTCGTCGAGTTGCACTGTCCTCCCACTCACCTTTTGTAAGAACTATTCTCTTTAAAAGCATACCGTTTTGTGGCAAAATCGTTTGCCTCGGTATAGTGGTGGGGGAATACCCAATGACTTGGGATAACCTACAAAATAGCACTTGTCTGATTTGGAATAGGTTTGTAACCTTTTACACAAGCCCCATATTCCAAATGTTAAGAAAAGATATAACATGGTTGGGCGTACCATACCATGGCGTCATTTCAACAGACCTGATGGATCTCTTTTCAGTGTAAAAGCCGCAGTCTCTAAAGCATTACCTTTTAAAAGGGATAATGGCAAATCTATTTATGTCATCTTTGATCTTACCATGTCATAAATGGTTCGATTACATCTTCATGGACTTTCCATTTGCAGTGGTGTTCCGGGAGGTGCAAGTTATGAAACCCCTTTCACAACTCATCAGACATTCGCTAAACTTGTAACTCAAATATTCCTTTCTGCAATCGAATTGTAGAAACATAATTTTCTTGTTACAATATTTTCTTCTTCATTTTGAAAACCTTTCGAATGATTTCAAAAGATCCAGACTCACGTCTTATCAAGTAAATATCCATATATCTACTTGAGTCATTTCTGAAGATAGATAAATCCACTACTTGCAATAACATTTATTGGACTACACACATCATAATGTATGATCACCAATATGTTCTATGCTCGTTCCTTATGGCTTGTGAACGGTATTTCAGTCACTTCACTTTTCAGAGGAAAGTTGCAAGTGTCAGATGATTCAAAATCAAACGACTTCAAAATCCATCATAATGGAATTTTCCATGCGGGTTTCTCCAATGTGACCAAATGCAGTTGAAAGATCGTGGATGTCGCCTAGAGGGGGGGGTGAATAGGCGCTTTAAAATAATTACGGTTTAGGCTTGAACAAATGCGGAATAAACCTAGCGGTTAATTTGACAAGCACAAAACCTAAATCGACTAGGCTCACCTATGTGCACCAACAACTTATGCTAAGCAAGATAAACAACTAAGTGATAGCAAGATATATAACAAGAAACAATATGGCTATCACAAAGTAAAGTGCATAAGTAAAGGGCTCGGGTAAGAGATAACCGAGGCACGCGGAGACGACGATGTATCCCGAAGTTCACACCCTTGCGGATGCTAATCTCCGTTTGGAGCGGTGTGGAGGCACAATGCTCCCCAACAATGCCACTAGGGCCACCGTATTCTCCTCACGCCCTCGCACAATGCAAGGTGCCGTGATTCCACTAAGGGACCCTTGAGGGCGGTCACCGAACCCGTACAAATGGCAACCCTTGAGGGCGGTCACCGAACCCGTACACTTTGGCAACCCTTGGGGGCGGTCACCGGTACCCGTCAAATTGCTCGGGGCGATCTCCACAACCTAATTGGAGACCCCGACGCTTGCCCGGAGCTTTACACCACAATGATTGAGCTCCGAGGCACCACCAAGCCGTCTAGGGCGCCAAGGCACCCAAGAGGAACAAGCTCTAGGGTGCTCAAACACCCAAGAGTAATAAGCTTCTCAACTAACCACTTCCACGTATCACCGTGGAGAACTCAAACCGATGCACCTAATGCAATGGCTAGGGCACACGGAGTGCCCAAGTCCTTCTCTCTCAAATCCCACCAAAGCAACTAATGCTAGGGAGGAAAATGAGAGGAAGAACGAAGAAGAACACGAAGAACTCCAAGAACTAGATCCAAGGGGTTCCCCTCACTTAGAGGAGAAAGTGATTGGTGGAAATGTGGATCTAGATCTCCTCTCTCTTTTCCCTCAAGAAGGAGCAAGAATCATTGGAGGGATTGAGAGATAGGCAAGCTCAAGAAGGTCAACAATGGGGGGAGAAATGAGCTCAAAGGATAAGATAACCGTTGGGGAAGAAGACCCCTTTTATAGGGCCACCCCAAATCCAACCGTTACCCGTGCTGGACGCGTACAAGCGGTACTACCGCTCTTGCGAGCGGTACTACCGCTTAAGCGGTAGTAATTCAAAAACAGCAGGCGAGAACACGGGACTGGAGCGGTAGTACCGCACCAAGCGGTACTACCGTCCACCCAAGCGGTACTACCGCTAAACCGAAACGAGCAACAGAAACTTGCACACTCTGCGAAACACAAGCGGTAGTAGCAGCGGTAGTGGAGGGCGGAAGTACCGCACCAAGCGGTACTACCGCCCAGCAGAGCGGTACTACCGCCCTGAGCGGTACTACCGCACTACTGCCGCACTACTACCGTTTAACAGAAAACGGCAACAGAGACGTGCACAGAAGGAAACCCCGCAAGCGGTAGTGGCGGCGGTAGTAAGGGCGGTAGTACCGCCAGAGCGGTACTACCGTGCTACTACCGCTCTACTACCGTGAATGGCAAACTGGCAACAGAGAGTTGCACGCTCGGGGAAACCCCAAGCGGTAGTGCCACGGAAGTACCAGCGGTACTACCGCATAAGCGGTACTACCGTGGGCACCAGCGGTACTACCGCTTGCAAGCTACTGAAAATCCACAGAAAACAGAGGATACAAATAAAACCAGAACTGCCATAACTTCTGCAAATGAGCTCCGAATTGAGCAAACTCAAGCTTGTTGGATAGAAGACAACGAGTACTATCCAAACAGCGACTGGTTATAATAAGAAGTGGCAGGGGAGATATGCCTAACATATAGAGATGAGAAACCTCTATGAATGAAGAACCGGCATAAACTCCAACATCGAAAACATCATAGAAGATGCATATATGAACTCCGTTTTCGATGAACTCGAGCTTGTCATGAAGATGACCAAAAGCTCAAAGACTCACAAAGAGAAACACCAAACACAAACCGAGAAAGATGATGCAAGGATGCAATGGTTTGAGCTCTCAACGAAGATACGATAAAGCTACTCACTTGAGAGCCCCCCTTGATAGTACGGCTATCGATCCTATAACCCGGTCTCCCAACTACTACCATGAGACCGGTAAAATAGAAAACCTATCAAGGGCAAACCTTTGCCTTGCGCATAGTCCACTTGAGCTAGATGATGACGATCTTGACCTCCTCAAGTTGGACCACCTTTCTTGATTGCGCCGGCTCGATGAAGACTAGTTGATTGCTCCCCCATACTCCACTATAGGTGAGCCACTCTTCGGCACATCTTCACAAGTCCATTGTCACCACAATGGACGGCAAGCTTCAAGCATGTGATCTCTTCGTGATGCTCCACTTGAACTTGCACACCGCAATGTTGATGACGATCACCACTTGATGTCATCCTCCATGGGTTGAATGAGATATTCCTCTTGACGCAAGCCCATGGAAACATACCTAACCCCACATAAAACTCTCGCATAGAACATGGGTTAGTACACAAAGCGCAATGGACAATGCTTACCATACCGTGAGATCACTTGATACCACTCGGTACATCTTCTACGCTTTGTGTGTTGATCAACATGACCAATCTTTGGATAACTCCATGAACAACCTTGGTCAATACATATTCTTCTTCTAATAACCTTGAAACCAACAAATGGTCTTCAAGCAATGCATATGGACAAACCCTTCAAATATAACTCAAGGCAACCATTAGTCCATAGAGATTGTCATCAATTACCAAAACCAAACATGGGGGCAGCACATGTTCTTTCAGCAGTGCCACACTTGTGTGGTATTCTTTTAGTCTTGCGACATTTAGCGTCAGTGTTATGGATGTATCATATTTCCATCAATATTCATAACATACATCCCGTCTAGGATGGAAGCATGGCCCCTCATGTCATTCATAATACTGAACAACAATTGTTGTTTTATGAACAACTCTTTTGCAACAATCATTGTGCAATGGGCTAGAGTGTATGAAACTCTAAAATGAATTATGAAAGTAAACCCAGAGGTAATGTATTATTATCAATATTCATAACATACATCTCATTCATAATAAAAGTATGGCCCTCATGTTATTCATAACACCGAACATCAAAAGTTCTCTTATGAACAACCTTCTTGCAAGATACTTTATGCAAAGGGCTAGAGTGTGAAACTCTAAAATGAATTATGAAAATAAATACATAGGGAATACACCGATGGAAGGCATAGTAACATTTCCTATGTTCCCTGCGTGTATCTAAACCTCATCCCTGGCTAGTCTTTCAGGCCATAGTAGTTCTTACATCGAGTTGCAACAGAATGCAATCGAGCGGGTATCTTTGTGATTAACTCACAATACCCAAGAATTAGTGATTAACATGTTTAACCATAATTCCCAAGAACTATATCTTTGACCAGCCTTCTATACATCAAAAACTTGTATGACATTCATACATGAGCTGGATATTCCAGTCTTCTTTCCTTTTGCCTTTATACTTCTAACAGTTTAACTTTTAGTATTTCTCCTACTCTCAGAAGAAGCATCCAACTTAAGAGTGGCGTTAGCCCCAGACTTCCTAGGCGTGAAAGTCTTACTAACACCCTTCGGACACTTCCTTTCTCTTTAAGTTGTTGTTTTATTCACCTTTCATCATATGACAGGCGTTCTCCTGGATCCCTCTCTTATCAGTCTAATGCATAGTAAACTCCTTTACTAATAGTTTGCAAACAAACATTGCTTTGGATATCTCATATCTTTTAGCCTTTGTCTGTCTCTGAAAATGATTTTCAGATTCCATGAATATCACATAACTATCCAAACTTTCGAAGTTCGGGTCTCATGGAAGCAAACATTTTGCACTTTGACTAAAAAGGAATTCTAGCTTTTGGATCGAAGGACGAGAGTCATATGATCCATAGCATTAGCGGGAGAATACCGAAAGCATGCGATAGGACAAAATCCTTCTCGGCACTCTAAAGGACAATCCTCACATTACGTTACCAACCATAAAGTTTTAACCAGATATTTAACAGCTATTCAATTTTAATAGGGAAGGTGGAAACGCGAGCCATTATTCTACAACTATTTTGCAAATCACACTTTAGACAGTGTTCAAAATTAATTGCACTGAGAATTAAAAGAAGTTAATTCTACAGTGCGCTCCCACTCAAATCAATATCTCTCATAATTGATTGTGAGTGATTCAAGACCCACATTTCCATTCAACGCCATTGTTCGAGATGAACACTGATGGCGCGAACTTCAATTGGTAGGCAAACTTGCCAATCACATCTCCATGTGACTCTTGTTCATCTTTCGATGCGTGTGTTCTGAGCTCAGGACGATCCTGCCATGAACGTCAAGATAACCAAGTGATCTTGCTGCGAGGTCTGACCTCACCCGCCTTACACCCGTACAATCGTTCGTACCCATATAGATCATGGCGCACCTCGAAAGGAAGGATGTTGTGACGGTGCTACACTTGGGAGAACACTAACTACTTGATATTTTGTGAGAGATCACCCTAATAAAAGTGACTACCGCACAATCAAGAAGGGTGCATCATAAGGGATAAACATCTCAGGCAATTCATAATAGCATGATATGGTACAGCCCTTTCTGACGGAGAAGTCTTTTATTTCTTCGTCTCCGGCATTCGCGTCGGTGTTCACCTTCGCGAAGATTGCCACCACCTTGTCGATGCACCAGATAATATTGCTATCTCTATAGCTAATAAAATAAGTGCATTACATAAGGTTGACACGTAGGTCATTAAAGTGCAATCATATGGCTCCAGCCATCATGCCGAATCATGACACGCAGGTCATGTTAATCAAATTACATCATATAGTCATCTCATACATAATCAAATTAATATGAGCACTACTATACCACATCATATGCACATGCAAACCATCCTACAAAACCAAGTTAGACGCCTCTAATCGGTTCATGCAAAAACTTGTTTTACGTGGCTTCTAAGGTTTCGAAACAAACCGAAGCTACCAACGTCCATCATCAAGCATGATAATCCAAGTTGCTAGATTAACTTTTCAGGGTGTATGAAACACGAGATAATAAAATCTCGAGCCCCATACTAGACTTCGTCATACGCGTGACCCCCGTGCAGATCATATCTGCATTGCCCTTTCGTTTGCGAAACATCCATCTTTCTTTAACTATGGTGGAACCCAAAGAACTGTTAGCACTTCGTTGATCTGTCAATCAGCAAACTCAGGAGCAGCATGAAAGGATCGCGGATTGCCAGAACTTTGTGAGATTCCACCATGCCGTCAAGATCAGGACTACGCAAATAAAAGGGAAGCAACAAGAACATCGGGTAACAGATTTCATCTGCTACCCGCACAAATAATTTTCAGCAATAGATCTCATCTACTACCTAATTATATTGTGCAACACCCATACATCTCTATGTATTCTAGATCGCAACCTGCATCTACGCATAGCACGGCTCTTGATGCAACTGTAGGGTAACGCAGCAGAAAACAAAAAAATTCCGACCTACGTACCAGCCCAGGATCACTATGGAGACTGCATACAAGGTTTGATCCTTTTCGTTACCGACTCGTAGCGCAGCGGAAGTAGAGTCGATGACGATCGGCGGTGCAGATCCCCGCAGCTAGGATTTTACAACCTCCCAACCGCGAGGATGTACTCCCTCGTCAGCTCACCGGACGGATCTCCGGGCAGCCCTTCGAGAGGCCTCCGGACAGTCCCTCGGATAGTCCCACCGGACGGATCCTCGGACAGCCCTCCGGGAGGCCTCTGGACAGTCTTTCGGATAGTCCCACCGGACGGATCCTCGGACAGCCCTCCGAGAGGCCTCTGGACAGTCTTTCAGATAGTCCCACCGGACGGATACTCGGACAGCCCTCCGGGAGGCCTCACGGACAGCCCTTCGGGAGGACCCCCGAAACTCGGACAGAAACTCGGACAGCCCTTCGGGAGGACCCTCGAACAGCCCCTCGGGAAAAAAGATCGAACCTACGACCTCTCTACGGGGTTGCACACATACAGTGTCATCTATCCGGCAGGGCTTCGCCGTCCAGAACTAGTTCCCACCGGAACCCAGACAGCCTTTCGGCTCTACGAAACTATTTCGCTGGGAGGGAGAGAGAAGCCAGAAATGTCATGGCACTTGTATGTGAGAAGGAGTGAGTGTGGAGGCAGCCCCTCCACCTCTATTTATAGGAAATCCAAGGGGTAGGGTTTCTTGGCCCCCAAGCCTTCTAGAAACCTTTTGGGAAAATATCCCAAAAGGTGACTTTTCCATAAATATCCCAAAAAAGACTTTCACTATTCATGACGACATTTTTCAGCGTCCGGTCGAACTGAAAATATTTATGTGGGCTTAGAACATTTCCAGTACCCACTAAAATAATTTTCAATGCGATCCGGAACAATTCCGGTTTAGTGATTTTCATCTGCGAAAAGCATCTGAAGCGGTTTCGGCAGCTCCGGAACATTTCCGGTTTTCATCCCGGAAAATTCCAGAAAGTTTCCAGAATGATTCTGGCACCCTCCAAGAATTATCAGGCATGTGCCAAAACCAATTTGACTTTATGGTATCCCCTGAAACAACTTTTCAGTTTTACCGAAACTGTTCCGGTGTTCTCTCTGCGGAACTTTTCCGCTGTCCGAAACTTTTCCGGTGTCCGAAAACTTTTTCGGTGATTTTCTCTCAGACTCCCTGTCTAGTATTCAGCAGATAGATGACCCTTAAGCGTGTGACCCTATAGGTTCGGTGAAGCATAGACATGACCCGGAACCCCTTCCGATCAATGATCAACATCGGAGCCGTGGACACCCATATTGACCCCTATACCCACACGAATGAATATTCGAGTGAACCTCCAGTTGCCGTGTGCTATTCCTGTTGCTTCGCGATATGTTTCAAATACCCGAGGTGAGACATGTAGGCATCCCCGTGGATCAACAACTTGTCCACTATGCCAGTTACCTCGTTACCGGTATTGTTCTCTTTTCTCGTTCCCGTGTTCCGGCATCCCCGTGATCAAATCACAAAGTGTCTGGCCAGAAGATGATGGATACCGTAACACCGAGAGGGCCCAGAGATATCTCTCCATCGTCGGAGGAGCAAATCCCAATCTTGAGCTATCAAGTTACTTGACATACTCTTCCATGAACCCGTAAGCCGCCGTAATAGCCACCCATTTACGGATGACGTTTAACAAACCCCAAAGTTCATGAAGCAAGCATGAAGTAACTCGATACTCTCATGGTCTAAGGAATTATGCAAACGTTAACCATCTCTGTGTTATTAACCATTAACTTATGACGAATGAATCTCATAGCATAACATCAATTCGGGTCGATTCAACACAAATGTTCTTCTAACATTGTGCCCTCAAAATTGCCGGCATAGCCATGCCCATGATCAGGAAAACAGGATCATCATGCAATACTTGAGCCAGTCTTAGAGGCCAGACTAGGAATACATTTTACCGTTTATTATTCCACACATGCATATGAGTCTTCCTCCGAGCCTCGTGGTTATTGTAGACTCGAGAACCATAGCAGTTATAGCATGGAACATAAACCTAATTATGAACAGGGAGATAATCAATAACATATATTATTGCCTCTAGGGCATATCTCCTACAGGTGTCCCCGTCGTGACGGGAGCCCGATTCTCCGTCCGTCGGGGCGACGACTAATTGAACCGGAGGGCTCTGAGTAGCCATGTTATCATCCAACGCTCACACTCTTCCTTGTCCATTCGATGGCCCATCGTGGTAGAGCAGTGGCTAGGGTTTGGCTGGGCGGTAGAGAGTGAGGAGTGAGTGAGAGAGAGGGGCTCGGGTTGAAGGGGGGCGGGTTGACCGGCCGACGTAGCAAACGGTCTGGGTTGGGGGGTGTTGGATAGTCCGGAACAGGGCGACATAGGGCAGCTCATTATATGGTATTTTTGGTGTAAACAGTCTAACCCAGGCATACGAGGGTGGAAGTGGAATGAGGGAGCCCGTCGGAGATGACCTAACTAATCCGAAAAAGCTCAGCCAGTTAACACATACGATGAACGTCATGGTTTATGCGAACCAACCTGTGGTTGGATGGTTAGGTGGACAGTAGTATTCCCAGCCCACCAGGGTTCAAATCCTGGTGCTCGCATTTATCCTGGATTTATTTCAGGATTTCCGGCGATGCGCGTTCAGTGGGAGGAGACGTTCCCGTGGACTATGAGGCGCCTACGGTGCCTTCGTAAAATCTCAAGATGATATGCCGGCTCAGTCTCTCGGGGGTGCTCATAGGGGTAGAGTGTGCGTGTGTGCCTTCATAAGGGTGAGTGTATGCGTGTATATATGAGCGCCTGCGTCTGTACTGTGTTAAAAAAAAGCTTCATGGTTTATTTATCCTATGGAATGGCTACCAAGGTCATGCCCAGAATTGCAACCCCATCTTGGAAACCTCTAGATTGACTAGCAGATTTATAGATTTATGTGAATGTTTGACTCCTTCAGGCACATCCTATCTTAATATGTAAATAGTTCATCCCCACTAACCTACTTCTCTTGACATGCAGCCTGTCCACATCAGCAGTCCAGCCACATCAGCATTTTATTAGTGGCTTACATATGGGACCCACCATAGTAGAGAACATCCACATTAGCTTCAGTTACCAGCAGTAGGACCACGAGAGGCTAACCACGAACGTCAATTTCCTGATTCAGCCCAACCCATCGCCCCCATTCCCCTGGATAGCGTCACGCGCGGAGGCGGCAGCCAACGGCGGCGGCGACCAGGAGCCCCTCTTACAGCCCTCAGGCAGGAGCGTTTGCGTGCGGAGAGGCGCCCCTCCGGCAGGACCGCCGGCCCAGCTCGCCTCTGTACAGTCCGGCGCGGCAGCCCGGATCACCTCTCACACCCCTCAGGCAGGAGGAGCCTTTGCGTGCGGCACGGCGCCCATCCGGCAGTCCTGCCGGCCCAGCTCCCTCTGCGTGCAGCGCGTCGCCCCTCCGGCAGGACCGCTGGCCTAGCACCCATTGTCTAACGACTCTCTCGGCTCGGGCCGTGTCCCCCTTCTCGTGCCCTGCTCGTCCTCCCGATTCTGTGTCCCCGTTCCAGACAAGACGGATCTGCCTTCGCTGGGCGGAATCGGACCGCCAGCTGACGTCCGGAGGTGCTCCAGGGCTGGATTCCCTCTGTTGGGCACTCCGTCCTCAGCCATGGGATGCACGCCACTGCTGCCCATCCCGACTGGGCAGAGGCTCAGCCAGAGTCACCCTTTTCCTGCAGGTGATGCCCCGCTGATTCAGTGATCAGAACATTTTGTTCTTTTCTGTTGGCTATGGATTTGCTGCCAAGGACGGCAAACTCGACTACGGCGACGCCATCTGTGGACTTTAAGGTACTGTGCATGTGCTCTGTTCTTCACAAGAGTATTTTGTTCTTTCTTATATATATAAAATCCTATATATTCCTATGAAAAAAAAGGTCACGCCAACTTTACACAGCCTACTGCTTCCATCGGCCCCGGTTATGATCTATAGCGAACAACCTGTTTTTTGTTGTTGCATACACGCTGCTAAAAAACACAATAACCTCTATGATGATTTTCTTGCATGGTTTCCGAGAAAGTTTGGGCAATTCTCGGTCAAATCTGCCTACCATTGGGCGATGCAGGAGCACATGCAATGTCACAACGCAGGAGCTAGCAGCTCAAGGCCCGAGGGGGATCGCCCCTGTTGGAACTGGGTGTGGCAGGCCCGAGTACCACATAAAATGCGTACATTTGCATGGAAAGTATTCGGTAGGCGCGCTGGCTACTGCTGCATGCAAAGCAAAGCATCACATCAGCGACTCTGAAGCTTGCCGGCTGTGAGGAGATGCTAAGGATGACTCATTTCATGCGTTAATAACTTGTCCAGGTTCTGTCTTGGTATGGAATACGATACGATGAGACAGGTGTGGCCACTGCCAACTAATGATGAGTTAATCAACACGGGGCCGGAATGGTTAATGTCCCTTCTTGCTTGCTATAGGACGGAGAAGATACGCACCATGATAATCATGTTGCTTTGGCGTATATGGTCCTTACGGAATGACCAGCTGCATCACAAAGTCGTTCCACCCCTTGAGATCACAAAAGACTTTTTGTGCAGCTATCTATCTTCATTCGATCAAGCTCAGAAGTACATCATCGATGATATCGTTAAAGGAAAAATGTCCATGGATGAACAGGTGGTCACCTCGGCTCCTGTTACTGCTCAACGTGCACCATGGCCAAAACCTCCCATAGGCTGGGTTGCACTATCTATGGATGGATCATTTGTGAAGGAGACAGGACTAGCTGGGTCCGGCATGGTGCTTAGGGATTCCAAGGGGGAGGTTATTTTCTTGGCTTACCGGTACCTGTTTAACTGCAAAGATGCACTTGAATCAGAGATTAGTGCTATTCTCGAAGGACTGTCAATTAGTATACAGTGGTCGGATTTGCCAATTGTGATCCAATCCGATAACGCGACGGTTGTTGCTGCATTGACTGACGACTCGCTGGACCGTTCTGCATACGGTCATCTCATGTTAGAGATCAAGAAAACTCTGGAGTCGCGTGGGTTTATTCCGTTGAAAATTGAGCGTCATCAAAATAGAGTTGCTCATAGTTTAGCTAGTATAGGAAGATCTGGTGGTAGCACCGCATGTTGGTTGCGCCGGGTGCCAGACAGTGTTGTTCATGTTGTACTAGCTGACTGTAATTTTGTTTCTGAGGAATAAAACCCACTTTTTCCCCGCAAAAAAAAAAAACACAATAACCTCCTGTTGCAGGTGCCTAATTGATGTTTGGTGTTCCCTCTCCTAATAACGTTCGTGACGCTCCACTTCCTCTCCCCACCATCTCCACAAGAAACTGGTGGATTTTTGCCCTATAAAGTCTACTACACCTCACCTCATTTTGTATCATCGTCCTCCAGTACGGGTGGGTCTCTGCCAAAACTCTTACGTACTGCTGCCGGTGAGAAACTCGCTCCCATCTCCTCCATATTCTCTATGCCATATTTAGTCAAGTTGTACGTGCTCGACGACACCCCGGTAGCCATCTTCGTTTGTCTTCCCTCACTGCATACACAGACGAACTCGATTTCTTACTCCTACTGGGACAGTTGCTAATTCTGGATTTTTGTTTGCTCAATATCAATCTCAATTTAATTTTGCTTCATTGAATATGTAACATTACATTCTAATTCTGTACACGGGATGATTAATCACAAACGCCATGCATTCCCCCGTGTTAGATAGGTGTCTACATGTACGTGGTATCCTCATGGTACGTTTTACATTCTTGGCCCCCGTCATCCATTTCCATCCAGTTGGGGTTGTTAGGGTTCCTGACATGGATAGCGCAGAAAGCTCTTCATATTATCCAGCTGGGCATGGGGTTGGTCATCCACATGGAGTTTTGCATAGCGTGGATGGGCACGCCCGTCCATCATTACCTGATCTTGCTCCTCGATCAGGCCCATATGTTGCTGTCGATAACCAACTTTAACAATGCTATGTTTTGCAGTACACGCAGGAGAACTTCCACTGTGGTACAGATGAAAAATAACCTTTGATTCCTACGGTCAACAATCAATTATTTCTTATTTTCATACCCATTTTGCTGAGCTTCCATTGTAACCCAGAAATGTTATCATCTGGGACACCATTTGTTTCATGCAAATATTATAAACCAGACACATGACTTGAAATTTCATAGAAATATTACCTAATTTATGCAGCTCAAACTCCACCCCTTTGCTGCTAGTGGCTCCGATTACTACCAGGATGGTTCGGAACCATGTCCAGGCACATGAGATGGAATGCCTTGGCAGGCAAATCACATAGCCTGGACTAAGTACTTTATTTTATTTCAAGTTTTTAACTGGGCCATCATAATGATAGTACTTAGTACTTGGAACGGCGAGGCCAATCAAGTATTTACATTTTCTTTCCAAGGAAGCCATCCAAACAATCACGACGCCCAAATCTTACATGCATGTGCCATATTAATACATACAGTAACTGCTTAATTTACTGGTGATTAAAATCACAATATAAATACCATTTATGACTTTCTTTGCATTCACTGCTAATTTTTTTTTGAACACCATTCAATGCTAAATTAGTTGTGTATTAACAATTTTTAAACATCTTTCGGTTACAATTTTTTTTTTGACTGCCACACATCTATTTAAAACAGCACCCGTAGCATTCTATCTCTACAAGTTCATCTTCCCTACACCTAAATATTGACTTTTACAAACTACATGGACAACCAGCAGGAAGGCAACAGGTACAACTATTACATACAAAGTAGTTTTCTCAGTTCCTCCTATGAAATTAACAACATGCATGTCTATTTTCCTGTAGTATGCGATCTCATGCACCAAGAAAAGTTCTGCCACCTTCATCAATGCAAAAACAAGAGAAAGACACAAAGAGTACATAGAGGTTGTTACAAAGATGAAGAATGCTACAAAAATGCCAACAACCAGCATCTCATTTCAACACAACACCACAAAGGATCATCCATTCAGGGCTGGAAAATACATCTTTGAGTACATCAAGAAAGGAATCCCACATGTACAATTTGTTCACAAGGAAGAAGATATTGTGCTATTTATCCAATGAAACTGTTATACATGTATCAAATAATCAAGTAAAATAAATTCGTTATTACATTTTCACTCAGCCGAATTTCATCAAAATTATTGCAACTAATTCCCGCAGCAACGCGCGGGGAATTGTCTAGTATATCTAAATAGTTGATCCCCACTACCATAAATTCTCTCAACATGCAAACCTTTCACCTCATCAAGTATGCAATGTCAGCATCCACTAAAATTATTTTCAGCCCATGCAAACTATATCTCATTACTTCTAAATCTCTCAATGTTCAAGCCTCACACCAAGTGTGCCACATCACCGTCCACTAACATTGTTTTTCAGCCCAACAAACCATATCGACATGTTTATTTTTTGTTACTAGGCATATGTAGTACATCGGATAATTATTTAATTTATTTACTTTTGATAGATTGTGAAATGCCCCGATTTAATTGTTGCAACTGTACATGCATACTTTTTATTCACATACAATGCAAGTACGAAGTATTTCTACATTAAAAATATTAGCTTTTGAATTAAATCTTTCCTTCATACATAATTTATCTGTAATTAATCTTTATATTCCTGTAGCAATGCCAGGGAAAATTACCTAGTTTTATAGTCTTCGAGGCCCTGCCCTTTTGGTATTATCGATGTGAAGTTGTCCATGGTGGTTTGTCTTCTCGTATGTGTGTGGGGAGCTTTTGGTGTTCGTTTCATGATGTTATACCATGTCTGAGTGAAGTAGAAGATTGTTGATGCTTGCCAATGGTTGCTACATATTATGATAGGTTATCCCGCAAAAAAAAAATATGATAGGTTATCATATTTTCCTTCCTTTTTTCTTAATGGTGGCAGTGTGCACCTTCGATGTCTCGATAAACACTTGACGTTGTGTTACCGATGTATTCCTATGTCATCAGTTCTTCAAGTTATAGAAAATAAATTGTGCAAATTTTGATTATCACATGATAATGAAGGTTGTCATTTGGTGAAAGAAACGGGTTGCCGTATTGCCCCTTTGTTACCCTCTCCGTCATTTTTCTAGGGCACTCTGTTTTCTTTTCTTTCATTTTTCCATTTTGGTTTTCTTATTTTTATTTTATATTTTTTCTGTCATTTTTCCTTTTCCTCATTTTCACAAATTTAAAAATAATCACAATTTTATAAAAATAATTCACAAATTAAAAATGAGCATGAAACTTACGAAATATTCAAGAATTTCAAAAACATATTCACTTATTTAAATAATACTATTAATGATTTTCCAAAAATCATGAATTTTTGGTATATCTTCATGAATTTTCCAAAATATTCATGAAATTTTTGAAATGCTCACAGTTAAAAAAAGGAATTAAAATAGTATCCATCATTATTAAAAATGTTCAGAGTTGTGTTTTTTAGGAATGTTCATGCATTCTAAAAATATGTTCGTTTTCCACAAATACATCGTTCACCTATTAAAAATTGAAACAATATTCTTTTAGGGACATATTCTGGAAATATCAAAAAAATTGAAATAAACAAAAGCTAAGCTTATTGGGGCATGCTTGTGACCGGCCTAAATGGCAACGGTCATCCTACATGAACGAAATCTTTTTCTTCAACATGTCCTACATGAGCCCATTTCGAAGTCGAGAAGAGACCAAACAATTAATACATGTTTTATTTTCCATAAAATTGTTAGAGAGCTCATATTACGAATACATGACACTTATCTGAGAAACAATTGAGCGATGTGTACGTATTATCAACTATATTCAGTCTCAGTGTGAAAGTGACAAACCGTTTGATCACCTCGCTAGCTAGCTAGCTAGGCATCTTCGTTAGCCATGATTCTTTACACCCGATCTCGTCGCAATGATTTTCATTTATCCGACCATATACACAGAATGCTCTTAGAGCATCAAGAGTAATTCTTAAGCGGTGTATGTTTAGGAGGTGTATCATTACACCTAGTTTTGGAGGTAATGCTTAAGTGGTATATGTTGCGTCAATTCATTGTTATAAATTAGGTATATCAGTGACGAAATTGCAAATGTTACTTTCTCCCACCGGTGCCACCTTTGGAGGAAGAAAGTGGAAAAAAAACGGACGCAGCTGTTCTGCTCCCGAGCTCATGTGAGCTCGGGTGAACAGTAAAATCGAAAAAAATAGTAAAAAAAATCAAAAAAATCTGATTTTTTTTTGTTAGAAACATTGATGTTTTTTCCACATGCGTGAAAAATTTCATCACTAGATGACATTCGTGGAAAATGTGGCAAAAAAAACAAAATCGATGCTCCAAAATGCTACAAAAAACAGACTTTTTGGAGCATCGATTTTGTTTTTTTTGCCACATTTTCCACGAATGTCATCTAGTGATGAAATTTTGCACGCATGTGGAAAAAACATCAATGTTTCTAACAAAAAAAATCAGTTTTTTTTTATTTTTTAACTATTTTTTTCGATTTTACTGTTCACCCGAGCTCATGTGAGCTCGGGAGCAGAAGAGCACTTTCGAAAAAAAAACTAGATACTCTCTCCCTTCCAGTTTATAGGGCTCAATTCAAAAATCTCACCTATAGATGATGAGTGGTGGAATAATTTTTGTAGTTTGCAGAAGTACTCAATTAATGAGCTCGTTTTTTTCAAGAAATTGTGTTTACCAATGTATTAACTACAATGCATGCATGCGTCACAAATAAATGACCAAAAACTTTTACATGCATGGATGAATTTTCTCTTAATCCTTGCATGCAATGGTTTAATGCACCTAGAAATCTGAACACGTGAATGAGAGCAATAAAAATCAGGCTTATAAAATGGAAAAAAAAAGATTAAGATAAGCCCTAGAAACCGGAAGGAAAGGAGTAGATAGATTCCTCATAGTTGGGATTGAAATGACAAGTAAAAAAAAGCAACAGATTAAATAGGTTAAATCCCTAAATAAAGGTTGGTAGCCACTTATTCACTACCGTATGCGTGCACATAAATAGCACATCGACTTCTACATGCGTAGGGCAACCGATTACCAAAATGTACTACTAGTTGCTAGGGGAAATTTTTGGAGAGGAGAGCAACAAACGTGTCTCCAGAGTGCCATTGACAGTTCAATTCCACAACTAGACCTGGTGGGCATAGGAGGCATCGGAAATTTGAGAATCTGTTGCACTCCCCATGTCTCCATAAGGGTTTTCTCGTTAGGCGGTGTTGCCGTCGTAATTGATGCAGTGATATCAGGTACTACGACTGTGCTCAAGGAGTTTTGGAAAAGGGCTCCAGATGGGGTCGCGGAAGAATAGAGGCTTGCGGCAGCAGAAGAATTGTTTCGGGTCTCGCTCTGAGGGTTTCAGAATATATGTGAATTTATAGGCCTGGAATTAGGGCAAACGGAGCCACGAGGGGGCCACAAGTCAGGTCGGCGCCCCCCTAGGGCTCCCCCCCCCCCCCCCCCCCCGGCTTGTGGGATCCTCGTAGGTCTTATGGTTCTCCCCCGAAACTTTTAGGGTCTCTTATGTTCCAAAAAACTCACAATAAAGTTTCATCGTATTTGAACTTCGATAGGTATGGTTTTTCTGCGAAACAAAAAAATATGCAAAAAATAAGAACTGACACTGGACACTAAGTTAATAGGTTAGTCCATAAAAATAATATAAAATGACATATAAAGCATACAAAGGTGATAATATAATAGCATGAAGCTACCGGCGGAGACAGGGTGGACCAGCAGGGGCACGTATTCGCACGTATGTAAATGCTCGCCCCCCCCCCCCCCCCCCCCCCCGTCTGAAACTAAAAAAGGCCCATGTGAAGCCCACTAGCGGCTAGATTTTTGGGGGCGATAGGCTATGGTCTCTTGGGCTGGCCGTTGCGTTCTCATGTGATCAACCTGTACGTGGATTAGTACGCAGAAATTACCCGCCGCCGTTCCGTGCCCTCGCCCGCCCTGCCGCCTCTGCTCGTGCCCTGCTGCTCTCGATCCTATTCATACGGCGATGGCGTGGCGCAGCCTTCTTCCGGATCCAACCAACGGGAACTAGCCAAGGACCAAGGTTTAACACATCAGTACATCACACCGTCTACTAATTTCAATTTTCATCTTCTATTATTGTTGAACATATACATCAGCTTTTTGTCGTTTACTTGTCTTGGTTGTGTGATTTGTGATGTTATGGTTCTATGAAGAATTCCTATCTTGTACGTGTCCTAAAAATTGTGATCGTGATGCAAATTATTTCGTATGATCCTATTTGTGATGCAAATTTTTCCTATGTCGAACTTATCCAATATAACTAATTGCGAGATTGCAATTCAGCAGCTATCAAGAGAAAAGCGACGCCAAACACCGTTAAGACTAATTCATGTTTGAAGCCGGTTGCTTCAAGTTCTCAATCTACTAAAATTGTTAATTTGGCTGATGTGTGAGTTACAAATCCTAGTCCAATTGACACTCATGTTCAGGATAAGCCGGACATGGTAAGTGTTGCAGAACAAGCAAAATCATGTCAAATTGGGAGCTGCCACCAGATAAGCAAGATGAAACTCGACATTTCATATGTCCGAGGGGCCATATCAGCCGGGAAGTGCTCCCAAACACTCTGAATAGTAATCTATCTTTAAGCGCCGTCAAATGGGAGACGACTTACTTCAGTATTGCATGATCATATACGTTGAAAATTTAGCCAGTAAGTTCTCTTCGAATTAAGTTATTAATTATTTTTCCTCTTATTGGTAATTGTGGAGGTAAATTTAAACTCATACAACTGTATTCATGTTTGTAGTGTGTGCCGCATATATACAGTATGTTCATAGTTATTTTTCCGTGTAGAATTTTTTTTTAACTTGACTCCCCCCCCTATACCAAAATCTTGGCTCCGCCCCTGGTAGTCTCCATACCTTCTCTTCATATTCGAATCCACTCGCTGACGTCTCACAATCCCTTCTCCTACTTCAAGCCACCTCGACACCATGGCGCAACATGACGAGTTCTCCCTCATCTTCAGCTTTGGGGATGACGAGTTTGAGCCGGAGGAGCTGGATCCCCCGGCGCAACATTGGGACCAATATGATATGGTCTGGGACCTCCTCACGGCAACAAACAAGGACTCCGTGGCCACGCCCATCCACATCCTAGTCCCCATGCCCGTGTCCGTCCCCGCATTGTCGGCCATGAACCCGGTCGTCGAGGCAGCATTCCAGGGTATATTGGCCCTCGTTGAAGCATTCCCCAACGTTCATGACAACGCCACCAACGGCAAAGCTCGCCGTGGCCGCAATCACCGTGGCCACAAGTAGTTTAGTTTAATTAATTTAGTTTTATAAATGTAAAATCATCAATCAACCTTTCACCCCCTATGTAAGCACTTTCTAATGCGATGCAACCTCTATGTCCGTACGAAATGACTGATAACAATCATAAATATGTCGACTCTGCTAGAGTTGCTCTAAGGAGGATGAAGCACTGCTACTAAAAAAGGAATACTAGCTACCTCCAAAAAATAACGACCCTGATAAGTGCCACATGTCAGGTACAAGCAGATGGCAACTCCAAACGTTTTTGATGACAAGTTTAGTTACGCGAGGATGACAAGTTTAGTTCGTAAGCATGACAACTTTCGTGTTTCGGTTTATTTTTGACAGAAGCTTGCCGTGTGTCACTGAAATTTGCCATACTTACGAGACTGGAATTGCCATCGAAAAATATGGCCCGAGGGCCACGGACCTGACGTTGTTGGCACTTATCATCTGAGAAAAATTTGGCCGGAGTAACAATGTGCGTCTAGAAGGTGCAGCCAATCCGGACGCAGTTGAGCTCGTTAAACGCCCATCGAACAGTAACAATAAAGGCTTCGAGTCGCCCGTCACACCCGCTGCTCGCCCAAGGCGCCGCGAGCACGTCACTACGGATGCGGACGCGTGGTGCCCACCCGACCGCCGGATGGGGGCCAGGTCGCCATCCAGCCCCCGCCCTCGAACCCGGACGCCTTCCCGTCCAGATCCACTCCGCCCGCCTCGTCATCCTCCCCGGCCCCCCTCTTCCCTCCCTTCCCACCCTCCAGATCCCGCAACCCGCGAAACAAACCACCAGCCGGCAAGCAATCCGCGCGCGCCCATTGTTCTCCCTCTCTCCCTCTCTCTCTCGGCATCCGCTCCGAATCAGCTCCGACGGCATGGCCGCGCCCGCACCCTCCAAGAGGAGAGGCAGCGGCGGTGGCGGAGGTGGGGAGAAGAAGGATCTGTTCCACGTCGTCCACAAGGTGCCCGCCGGCGACAGCCCCTACGTCCGGGCCAAGCACCTCCAGGTTGGTTAATCATTCACAGCTCTCCTCCTGCCCATGCAAATTCTGCCCCCGCCTTCTCTCTCTCCCTCTCTCGAGTGGATTTATTGTGGTTAAAACGGAAACTGGAATACATATGTAGTAGCCTTGATTGTGCACCGGCTGCCCAATCATGATAACGGCCGCCATGAAAGCGGACCACAGTACTATTCCCTACGTTTCCGTCGGCTCCGGGCGATTCTTGCCTTCTTGCTCTCGCCGCCAAATCTTCTTTGCTCCTGTTGGCCGAAAGAAATCGTTGTTCGCCGAATCGGTCACTGTGCTAAGGTTCTCGGTGTTACCACAAACGGGCAGTGGTCCATCGCGCGGAGTCGACGTGCGTGCTTACTGAATGATTATGTTCTAATTACATCAAATTAAACTCAGTTACACCATAATTCATGATTAGTATTAGTTGAACAAGAAAAAAATCCCTTCCCTGAAAAAAAAGAATTTTTTTCCCTGCAACGTTAAATTGCTGACTTGGGTGAAACGGCTTGGATTAATCAGCTCGTGGAGAAGGACGCGGAGGCGTCGATCGTGTGGTTCTGGAAGGCGATCAACTCCGGGGACAGGGTGGACAGCGCGCTCAAGGACATGGCCGTGGTGATGAAGCAGCAGGACCGCGCCGAGGAGGCGATAGAGGCCATCAGATCGTTCAGGCACCTCTGCTCCAGGCAGGCCCAGGAGTCCCTCGACAACCTGCTCATCGACCTCTACAAGGTGCGTCTCACAGGAAAATCTGCTCAAGGATCGATCATGCATCAATTCTGACCTGGTATGTCTGATTTTGATCTTCAGAAATGCGGAAAAGTCGACGAGCAGATAGAGCTGCTGAAACAGAAGCTCAAGATGATATGCCTCGGCGAGGCCTTCAACGGGAAGATCACCAAGACGGCACGCTCCCACGGCAAGAAGTTCCAGGTCTCGATCCAGCAGGAGATGTCGCGCATTCTGGTACGGGTTACTGCTCCCATGTTACTCTTACTGATTGCTAATTAGGCATGTCTTGGTCTGTCACTGCAGTATTCAGTTACACTCAGGTTACTGAAACTTTCCCTGTGCGATTGCAGGGTAACCTTGGCTGGGCTTACATGCAGCAGAACAACTTTGAAGCCGCTGAATTGGTGTACCGGAAGGCCCAGACTATCGTGCCTGATGCCAACAGGGCGTGCAACCTCGGGCTGTGCTTGATCAAGCAGGGCAGGCATGAGGAGGCAATGCAAGTACTCGATGATGTCCTACTTCGCAGAATCTCTGGGTTGGATGACGACAAGGCGGTTGCCCGAGCCGAGCAGCTCCTCCGTGAGCTCGGTCCGACGGAACATGTTTCATCTCCGTTCGATGTTGGCTTGAGTTTCACCGAAGAGATCATGGAGAGACTAGACCTTGTGATGAATGAGTGGACGCCGTTCAGGTCGAGGAGGCTGCCCGTATTCGAGGAGCTAGATGCATTCAGGGACCAAATGGCTTGTTGATTCGTTACTTCGTCAGTTTTTAATCTTTTAACGTCCATTTGCGTGTGGTAAATAGAAGTTGATGTGTATGTATATAGGAGGTTTTGTGGATGTTACAGGTGTGAATGAGAGATTTGATAGATTTGTAGATATCATAAGCAGCTAGGGTTGATGCAAAGCGTTCCCTTGCAGAATAATGTGGTTTCAGTATTGAATGCAGCTGTTCTTTGCCCAGAGATATGTTTAATTTGATCTCCTTGGGATGTGAAATTGTCACGTGGATTACTCACTTGCTTTAATTGTAATTGCAAAAACTGAAATGATTCCTTTTCCTTTTGCTAAAACCCAACACTGAGTATAACATATTGCATACCAAGTAAAATTTCATCCATGCAGGAGCCAGCTTGAGCGAACACCGCCAAAATCAAGAACTTGAGAGCAAGTAAAAGAGACACCTGGTGCTGAATACAGATAAGAGAGCACTATATACACTCACAAAATAGACATGTGGTGCTGGATACTGATAAGAGATCAGTATATACACGCAAACACACACACACACACACACACACACACACACACACACACACACGATCACTGCAAGAAGACATCCCAATATTTGTTGGATTGTTGAATCCAAGAGTTTGGTTCGTTACTGTATATCAACCTTAAGTGACAATCTCGCTATGTGTACAAAGGACACAAAATAAAAAATGTGAATTCTGCAATGCTCTTTAACCCACAGTATGGATTTCAACGCCGGGGACTCGACGGGCTAGCTCTTCAGGAAACCATGGTCTGCAACTTCAATTCCCAACCCTTCCTATTCCCAGCCGACTTCTCTCGATACTGAAATATATGTTACATTTAGTTTCATGCTCATGGCTCGCCCTCTTTCTCCCTCATTGTTCTTGTGCGGTTTAATGTGGTGTGCAAGCCATGCTTGATGTTTTGGTTGTTGCTTCATGCTCATGGCTCACCCTCTTTCTTCCCCATTTCTCTTGTGCGGCTTAATGAAGTGTGGTAGACTGGTAGTCGTGCTCGATGTTTTGGTTATTACTTATAGACTTTCACGGAAGTGAAGAAGGCGCAAGTTTGCGAATTGTGCTTTATAGACGTATTGTTATTGGACTTTAATGCTCCTAGCTTCTCCAACTTTATCATGTCAGATGTGTAAGTACGGACTCGGCTTTAATTTTAAATATCTTCACCGATCAGTAATTTAAGTTCCCAACACATCTCGCTCTAAGCCAACTCCTTTGGAACCAAATTTTGTGAAATAGTCTAAGGCTTTTTGTGAAGAAAGTGAACACCTTTACTTTTTCTGCCTCAAACATTCTCTCTATGTCAATAAATTGTGAGGTTGCATGCCCTTGATGTGAGATTTTTTTTTTTTTTGAAACGTGGCAAAAGACTTGCCATTTCATTGATTAAGAAGATAGTTTTAGACATAGGCCGCTAGCGGCAAAGGAAAAAAGATTACTCTCGCGGCATTACAATACCCAGGTGTGTGGCACCCGCTCGGACCCAAAGCGACATCTCCTGCTTGATCTTGTTAATGATGACCGCCGATGGTACCGCGACGTTGCGAAAGACTCTAGCGTTTCTCTCGGACCAAACCTCCCAAGAAATGAGCATTATCAAGGAGGCAAGAGCTTTAGGGGAGCCAATGCGAATCTGCAGGATACCATGCCACCATCCTCTGACCGAGACGCTCGCCGCCCATGAAGTAGTAGAAATGTGATGCATACCAAGCCATGGAAGGATGTCGTTCCAAATGCGCTGCGTGTAACGGCATTGGAAAAGCATGTGAGCAGCGGACTCCTGGACTTGCTTGCAAAGGGGGCACAAGCCATAGTTAGGCCAGCCACGGCGTATCAATCGGTCGGACGTCCATAACCTATTTTGCAGAACCAGCCAGGCAAAGAATTTGCACCTCGGGGGAGCCCACACCCTCCACACGGAGTGAACAAGATCAGAGGAGGTGAGGCCTTCAAACTGTGCCTTGTATGCCGAAGAAGCGGAAAAAGTCCCATCCTTAGTGAACTTCCAAGTAATTGAGTCTTCAACTTCTTCTTGTAGGACAACTGATGCTAACTTTTCCCAAAGATCGGCGAACTGTTCAATATGCGCAAGGGACATACCGTTGGTGCTATCAAGATTGTTGATCCACTGGTTGTTAGTCATAGCCTGCAGGACCGAGGAGTTCTTCTTGCGTGAAAGATCGAAGAGGCCCGGCGCGATGTCCCGGGGGCGCAAGCCATTGAGCCATGACGAGTTCCAAAATTGTGCAGTTCGACCGTTCCCGACAGAGACAGAAGTGGCCGCCGCAAAGAGGTGACGGTCATTCTCCGTGCATGGCGTCCCCATGCCAATCCAAGGCTTGCTCTTTTCAGTCCATTCGAACCATAGCCATCTAAGCCGCAAAGCAGTGGCGAATTTTTCCAGGTTCAGCACTCCAAGCCCTCCCTTGTCCTTGGGCTTGCAAACGAGTTCCCAGTTAACCTTGCATTTTCCTCCAGCTACCTTGTCTGAGGCTGCCCAAAGATAAGCACGACGGATACTATCAATTTTCTTGAGGACCTCCACTGGGATGTCGAGAGGCGTGAGATGGTAGATAGCAATGGCAGTTAGGACGGCCTTGACGAGAACCACACGCCCAGCATATGCCACATGTCTTCCCTGCCAGGGAGGGAGCTTTCCTGCAATTTTATCCTCAAGGTACTGGTAGTGGATCCGTTTGAGATGCCTGACTGAAAGTGGAAGTCCAAGGTAGCGCATCGGGAACGATGTGCGTACCGCCGGAAAAGCGTGAAGGACATCATCAAGGTTGATATTGTCACATCGGATGGGAGCAACCAAACTCTTAGTACAGTTAGTGACAAGGCCTGTTACCACTCCAAAGGAGGCCAAGGTAGCCGCAAGAAATTGAACGTCTTCCTTGATGGGCTTCACAAAAATAGCGGCATCATCAGCATAGAGCGAGGCACGAACAGGAGAAGATCTACTACACAGAGGGTGAAGCTGCCCTTGGGCCGTGGCTCTGCAGAGGAGGTGATGTAGCGGATCAATTGCCAGGACAAAGAGTAGTGGAGACAACGGGTCCCCCTGCCGGAGACCACATCCATGCTTCAGCGGGTCGCCCAAAACCCCATTGATCAACACCCTTGAGGTGGCGGTATAGAGCAAAATGTGAGATATTTGGACTGTTGAAGATAATCAACGAAATGTTTTCGACTGGAAGGCAAGCACACCAACCAAAGCCCTGAGGGTCCATTAGCCACCTATGGTAGACACTCTCAAGATCAATAGTGATGGTTCCTTCCTAGAGTCCGTCGAATCAGGATGATTGGGCATTGTCGTCTAAGATGCATTTGCATGGTGTGAATGAGACGTCTGATAGATAAAGATCACAAGCTAGGGTTAATGCAAAGTGTTCCCTTGAGGAATAATACGGTTTTAGGTGTTTCTCGCTCAAGATAGGTTTAATTTAACTTGCTTGGTTATGTGAAATTTTCATGTTTATTATTCACTTGCTTTACTCACAATGACTGGAATATTTTTTTCTGCCAAAATTCCGACAAAGTATAATATAACAACTGAAATTCTATCCATATCAAACCCAAGTTGTGCCATATCACCATTGGCTATGCATTGCCAATGTAAAGAACCTGCAAGCAAGTAATAGATGCACATGGTGTCAAATTACGGACAAGAGAGCAGTATATACACAACTAATATCACCAACACTGCAAGAAGACGCTTCAATATTAGTTTTGATGCTGAATCTGAGAGTTTGATAACAATCTTCATGTGACAACAATCTCTCTATGTGTAAAATGGGTGCTAAATACCACAAATGAATTTGTCCATGCTATTTTCTACAATATGAAGTCCAAAGGTGGGCACTCAGTTAGCTAGTTCTTTTCCTATTGGGACTGGCTATATGTAAGTCGCTTGAAAATTTATTTTGGGTAAATCGATTTTTTGGGCTATTACATTAAGATCCAACCATCATCCTTCTTTCTTCTTCGTTCAGCTTCTTCCTCCTCTAACCATTCCTCTCACAAAATTGACTTACCCAAATTACAAATTCAGTCAACTTACATATAGCTATTGTGTTTCCTATTACGATGCTCAACAACTTTAATTGTCGGCTCTTCCTATTCCCAAGAGACCTCTTTCAGTACGGAAACATCGTTATCGTTCAGCTTCATGCTCAAGGCTCGCCCTCTTTCTCCCTCCATTCTCCTTGTGCGGCTTAATAAAGTGTGCTAGATGTGCTTGATGTTTTTGTTATTACTTATGCACCTTCATGTATGTGAATAAGCCATAATTTTTTGACCGGTGCTTTGTAGATGTACAATTGTTTGGAGTTTAGTGCTCCTAGCTTCCCGAATTGTATCTGTAGGAGATATGCCCTAGAGGCAATAATAAATGTTATTGATTATCTCCCTGTTCATAATTATGTTCATGTTCCATGCTATAACTGCAATGATTCTCGAGTCTGCAAATAAAACGAGGCTTGGAGGGAAACTCATGTGCACGTGTGGGATAATAAACGGTAAAAAGTATTCCTAGTCAAGCCTCTATGACTGGCTCAAGTATTGCATGATGATCCTGTTTTCCTGATCATGGGCATGACTATGCCGGCAATTTTGAGGGCACAATTGTTGGTAGAACACTTGTGTTGAATCGACCCGAATTGATGTTATGCTATGAGATACATTCGTCATTAGTTAATGGTTAATAACACAGAGATGGTTAATGTTTGCATGATTCCTTAGACCATGAGAGTATCGAGTTTCTTCATGCTTGCTTCATGAACTTTGGGGCTTGTTAAACGTCATCCGTAAATGGGTGGCTATTACGGCGGCTTACGGGTTCATGGAAAAGTATGTCAAGTAACTTGATAGCTCAAGATTGGGATTTGCTCCTCCGACGATGGAGAGATATCTCTGGGCCCTCTCGGTGTTACGGTATCCATCATCGTCTGGCCAGACACTTTGTAATTTGATCACGGGGATGCCGGAACACGGGAACGAGAAAAGAGAACAATACCGGTAACGAGGTAACTGGCATAGTGGACAAGTTGTTGATCCACGGGGATGCCTACATGTCTCACCTCGGGTATTTGTAACATATCACGAAGCAACAGGAATAGCACACGGCAACTGGAGGTTCACTCGAATATTCATTCGTGTGGGTATAGGGGTCAATATGGGTGTCCACGGCTCCGATGTTGATCATTGATCGGAAGGGGTTCCGGGTCATGTCTATGCTTCACCGAACCTATAGGGTCACACGCTTAAGGGTCATCTATCTGTTGAATACTAGACAGGGAGTCTGAGAGAAAATCACCGAAAAAGTTTCGGACAAAACGGAAACGTTCCGGAGAGGATATCGGAATAGTTCCGGTGAAACTGAAAAGTTGTTTCAGAGGATACCATAAAGTCAAATTGGTTTTGGCACATGCCTGATAATTCTTGGAGGGTGCCAGAATCATTCTGGAAACTTTCTGGAATTTTCCGGGATGAAAACCGGAAATGTTCCGGAGCTGCCGAAACCGCTTCAGATGCTTTTCGCAGATGAAATCACTAAACCGGAATTGTTCCGGCTTGCGTTGAAAATTATTTTGGTGGGTACTAGAATTGTTCTAAGCCCACATGAATATTTTCAGTTCGATCAGACGCTGAAAAATGTCGTCGTGAATAGTGAAAGTGCTTTTTGGGATATTTTTGGAAAGCCACCTTTTGGGGCTTTGCTCCAAAAGATCTTGGGGATGACATGGATGGATAGGGGCCAATTTTGGGGCCCCACATGAGGGTGTGGCCGGCCACATGGTGGACTCCTTCATGGAGTCCCCCTTGTTCCTTGGTTTCACCTTTTAGGTCCTTGGGAAGGACTCCTTTCCATGTGGGTTTTGGGTTTTCTTGTAAAACCACCCTACCCCTTGGGATTCCTATAAATAGGAGGTGTGTGGGCTGCCATAAGAGACACTCTTGCTCTCATACACAAAGCCATGCATGATCTGGCATTCTTCTCTCCCTCCCAGCGAAATAGTTTCGTAGAGCCGAAAGGCTGTCTGGGTTCCGGCAGGAACTAGTTCTGGACGGCGAAGCCCTGCCGGATAGATGACACCGTATGTGTGCAACTCTGTAGAGAGATCGTAGTTTCGGTCTTAGTTCGAGAGTGCCTCCCGAAGGGCTGTCCGAGTGACTGTCCGAGTTTCGATGGTCCTCCCGAAGGGCTGTCCGAGTGACTGTCCGAGTTTCGATGGTCCTCCCGAAGGGCTGTCCGTGACACCGTCTGAGGGACTGTCCGACCGCCTCCCGGAGGGCTGTCCGGGGGCGGATGAGGGTATACATCCTCGCAGTTGGGAGGTTGTAAATCCTAGCTGCGGGGATCTGCACCGCCGATCGTCATCGACTCTAATTCCGCTGCGCTACGAGTCGGTAACGAAACAGATCAAACCTTGTATGCAGTCTCCATAGTGATCCTGGGCTGGTACGTAGGTCGGAAATTTTTTGTTTTCTACTGCGTTACCCAACAGTATCTTGTCAGTATGTTGGTAGGTAAGCTATCAGCTGGAGTTCAGTTTATAATATATTCACCCATTTTTATTTTTAACTCCCGAAACAACTCACTCCAATCCAACCTCTTGGGAACCAAAATTTATGAAAAATAAGGTAGTTTCCATCTTAGGTGTCTGAACTTTCACAGTAGAAACATGTTCATGTACATTACACAAAATGCATATCACCGCACAAAACTGAACTTCTATATGTATTTCTCTACAGTTGATGCGCATAATCGAGGAGCTATACACATTTAGGGACTAATCGTGTTACTAGTCACTTTTATCTTTTTGAACATGCATTTGTGTGTGGTAAGTACTGCATGTATATATAGGAGGTGATGTGGATGTTACGGGTGTGAATGAGAGCTCTGATTGATTGAAGATATCGTGAACTAGGGTTGATGCAAAGTGTTCCTTTTGAAGAATATAATGTAGTTTCATGCGTTGATCCAGTTGTTCTTTGGGCAATATATGTGTAATTTTGACTTTCTCAGGATCTGAAATTTCCACCTGGATTATTAACTTTGGTTTAATCTCAAAATTTCATTGATTTTGCTAAAAATATCATCAGTAATTATAACATATACTTAGTGTTGCTACCCCCATGTTGTTGCTTTTGATAATCTAGCATATACGGCATTCAGTTGCCATCAGGTTTCCAAAATTTCACAGATGTGGTCGAGATCAGTCCATCTCTCGCTCGCGTCGCTCCCGGGGGGGGGGGGGGGGGCGGCTCGGGCGATAACCTAGCCACCGCCTCCCCCGCTCCCCCTCTCCTCCCTCGCTCCTCCCGTCGCCGCCGGAGGATGCCGATGGGCAAAGCCCGCTAGGCGGACGGCGGCGGCGGGGGCCCTCGTCGCGCGCCGCGTGGCTTCGGCCCCGGTCGAAGGCCCGCATCTGGCGGCGGCCGCGTCTCGTCGGCGCGAGCAAGCCGGGGCGGCGGCCCCGGGCATGGTGGCGGCGCTGCTCATCCCCTTCCTCGCGCTGGATGGCGTGCGGGGCGGCGCTGAGGCCGGCCGTCGTCGATCTGGCGCCCGGCGCCCAGATCTGGCGGTGGAGGCGCTCCGGCGTGCTGCGGAGGCGACGCTCCGGCGGCTGCGGCTGTAGGCGTGCTGGGTGCCTGGGGTCCCCTCCCTCGGCCGGGGGAGCTGCGGTGGTGGCGGCAAGACGCAGCTTTTGGATGGCGGCGCGGCGGCGCCGCGATGGTGGAGGTTTTGCTGATGGTGAGCTGCGGCGGTGGCGGTGAGCCGCAGTTTTTGGACGGCGGCGCAGCGGCGCTGCGACGGTGGTCGCACTACGGTGGTCGTGGAGATCGGTCTCCGGCCACCGGAGCGGTGTGCTCTTCTTCTGTTCTGGCCGTGTGTGCAACAGAGCAGCGGTTTGGGCTGGAGATGGCCGGGGGTGCGCGGATCTGACAAGGCGCTCTGCTGCGGCGTGTTGAGGGCTGGTGGTTGGCAAGGATGCTCTCTACGCAACTTGCTGCGTTCCTATGTTGTAGGCTTCCTTGTGAGGCTCGGCGGTGGAGTAGATTCTCCGGGCGAAAGTCTTGCACCTTCTCCAATCGGTGCCGGTGTTGGTGATGCTCTTGAGCATTGCATTCCTTCCTGAAGGCACATCATGGAGCTACGTCCATCTACTGCCGCAACTGTCTGGTGATTTCCGGGTGAAAACCCAAGCTCCATTGGAGCGGGCGGCGGCGACAATTATGTCGTTACCTTCTTGGAGGCACCGCCTTGGAAGCATTGACCTTTGTGGAGTGGTGGACTCATGGCAGTGGTGCAGAGTTGCGTCGTTGTCGGGGTGATGGATGCCGGGGCGGCGGCTCCGGACGGTGGATGTACGCCGAGGCGGCGGCCTCGGATGGCGATGCAACAGTGGCTCTATGGGGCAGACTCACGGTTCTGCATTGTTTCGGTGGCGACCTGGTGCTACGAGGGTAGCGAGGTCGTCGGCCTGGTCGGATGCGAGCCCAGGGGTCGGTCTGGCTTGTACGTCGGGGCGGCGGCCCCGGGCTTGGCATAGCGTTTTGTGGTCTGCGGACGGCCGTCTCGTGTAGCCAGGGCTACAAGGCATCCGTTTTGTGCGGCGCTATGGCTCGTGAGCGAGCGGGGGATGTCGGAGCGGCGGCTCCGGGTCGGGGGTGTGTGTTTGTTGCAATTGCTGCCTAGTGTCGTGTGGGCGATGAGGCTTCGTTGCTTGTGCGGTTTTCGTCCCGGTTTTCCTTATAAACTGGGTCACTTTGTGCGGTTTTCGATCCGGTTTCCCTTATAAACTGGATCAACTCTCTTCTTCTAAATGCAATGCAGAGCTCCTGGCCCTCTGACGAGGTTCGTCAAAAAAAATAAAAAAATCACAGATGTTGAAATTTCAAGGCAACCTAGGATGGGCTTACACACATCGGAATGACTCAGAAGCTGTTAAATCAGTGTATTGAAAGGTCCAAACTGATCAAGTGCTTCTAATGTGCTCGGTGTTTTTGATATTACTTATGCACTTTTCACGTATGTGAATAAGCAACGAGTTTGTGAGCTGTGTTCTATAAAGGTGCAATTATATGACTTTAGGGCCTGTTTGGTAGCTCGCCAGCTCCCGGCTTCCGCAAATCCATGAGCGGAGCTGGCCCGAACGGCCCAACACCAAGAAGATGGCTTCTCGGATCGGGGCGGCGTGCACGTAGAAAAACTCAGAGCGTCAGTTTCGGCGATCCCAGGAATCGGGAATCCTGGAGTTAGCTAGCCGACGGACGAGTCCATCACGCCGCCGCTATGTACTCGCCGCCGATGAACTTCTTCCGACGACCCCGCAACCACCCCGACGACGGTCTCGTCCTCGAGCCGCCCTTCCTCGACCGCAAGTCCATCCTCTCCCCTGCCGCCCCAACCTGCGAGCAGCCAGCACCCCTGTGTCCATCCTTTTGATTTGCAAACAAATGCAAATATGATGGTTTTGTTATATGACTTATGTGAAAACTATGTTGTTTATAAATTCATAATTCCTACATTGCTCTCTAATGGTCCGAAATCGCAGAGAGAATGAAAAAAAATGATGCCTCCCCAAAACTGGGCTAAAAGTGGCCTCCATTGACTCCGACCTAGGCCTTTTAGCCATTTTTTCAGTCATACCAAACAGGCACTCACGTGGGTTCCCCTCAACCTCGAACTTGGGCCTCATTTGGGCCTCTCCTCACCTCCCACTCGGGCTAAATTGCACTGAAAAGGCTGTCAGACCATGCGTGGCGACAGGAAACCTGGAGCTGGCGAGCCGACCGAACTTTCGATCGCTAGCGCGCTGGCTTGCGCCCTCAGTGCTGGTTACACGCGGCAACTATATCTCGCATAAAGCGAGATGGAAGGATCTCTCGCGCGCAAGTGTGTACAGTAACAGGCCAGTCCATTAGCTCCCGCTTAAAAGAAATAGAAGAGTAAAAGAACAAGATTCGATCCCGGGCCTCCTGGTTAATAGGACGCAGTGTTAGCCACTAGGGTGGGGTGAAGTTCGTGATCTAGTAGAAGGGCGAGGTCTACTTGAGGCGCAATAAGCTGATTTAGCACTGGTTTTTTGGGATTTTTGTTTTCGTTTCTTCTTTTATTTTTTCAGCAGGTTTTCTCTGTTTTTTTTTTTTCATTTTCCTTCTTTTTTCGTTGTTTTCTTTGGTTTTTTCTTGTTTCTTTTTTTTTCTTCTCCTTTTTTTTCATTGTTTTTTCATTCTATTTTTGCATTTTGTTTCTTCTTTCTTTTAATCATTTCCTTGTTTATTTTGTTTCTTTTTCGGTTTTCTTTGTTCTTTTGGTTATTATTCTATTTTTTTTGTATATGTCATCAACATTTTCTAATACACATCTAACAATTTTCCAATATGAATTAAACATTTTTGTGATTTTTGTAATACATACTATGAATTTTTTTGAAATGCTTGATTAACATTTTTCATATACAAGATTAACATTTTTTTAATACATGATCAACATTTTCTTTATACATTTTTGACATTTTTTTAAATGCTTGATTAACATTTTTCAAATACAAGTTTAACATTTTTTTAATACATGGTCAACATTTTTTCTATATACATTTAATATTTTCCGAATGTTTGATCAACATTTTTCAAATACTTGTTCAACATTTTTTTTAAATGCTTGATTAACATTTTTATATACATGATCAAAAAATTAATAATTTTTTAAATACATGGTCAACATTTTTTGTAAACACATTTAACAGTTTTCAAATGCTTGATTAACATTTTCCAAATACTTGCGCAATTTTTTTTCAAATGCTTGATTAACATTTTTTATATACATGGTAAAAAAATTCATCATTTTTTAATACGTGGTCAACATTTTTTCTATACACATTTAACATTTCCAAATGTTTGATTAACATTCAAATACTTGTTCAACATTTTTTGAAATGCTTGATTAACATTTTTTATATACATGATCAAAAAAATTCATCGTCTTTTTAATACATGGTCAAGATTTTTTTTCTATACATATTTAACATTTTGCAAATGCTTGATTAACATATTTCAAATACTTGTTTAAAAGTATTTCTAATACTTGATTAATATTTGTTAAATACATGATGTATTTTTTATACATTTTTCATATACGTATAAACATTTTCTCTATACACATTTAACATTCAAATGCTTGGTCAACATTTTTCAAATGTTTTTATAGAGTTTTTTGTAATATATATTTAGAATATTTTAAAGTATAAACAAAAGTACAAAAATAAAGCAAATAAGAAAACAGAAAACGTAAAAAAAAACAGAAAAATAGGCTGTAGCCTCCCGCGCAGCTGGGCCGGCCCATCTGGAGCTTCCCCGACGCGAGGATTGCCCTCTGTCTCGCTTACAGTGAGACATAGGGGCGCCCCTGATTACGGGAAGGCACACCCACAAACCGGCGGACAACCCCAATCCGTCCCCTGGCTGGCCCATTTACTTTTGCCCCCTTGTTTTAACCTTAAAAAAATGATGCAAAAACTGAGAATCGAAGAACCTCCGACAACCTGGTTAATGTTCAACCACAGTAACCAACCGAGACATATATCTTGATGTGTCTACTTCTGCTTCTTACATTCCTTGTTGGCGTCACAGGTAATGCAAAAAACCAAAACGCCTTCTAGACTCTTATTTTCTTTTTTTCGGTCTTGTTTGGCCGGTTTTCATACGGTTTTGATCATTTATATTTTTCATTTTCTTTTACTTTCTATTCTTGAATTTTTTTTATAATCATGAACTTGTCTTAAATTCGTAAACTTTATCAAATTCGTGATTACTTTTTTCAAAACACATGGAGTTTTTAAATTCGTGAACCTTTTTTCCAAACACATGAACTTTTTCCAAATTCTTGACCTTTTTTAAAAACACATGAACTTTTTTCGAATCCATGAATTTTTTTCAAATGCATGAACAAATTTCAGATCCACAAACTTTTTCCAAATTTTCGAACTAGTTTTCAAATTCATGAAATTTATTTGCAAAATTGTGAACTCTTTTTCAAATTTGTGAACTTTTTTTAAATTCATGAACTTTTTCAAATTCATGAACTGGTTTTGAAATTGATGGACTTTTTCCAAAGCGTAAACTTTTTTAGAAAATCTGCCAAACTTTTTTTCAAATTCATGAACTCTTTTCTTCAAAAACTATGAACTTTTTTCAAATCCCTTTACTTTTTCTTCAAAAACCGTGAACTTTTTTTCAAATTCATGAAAATTTTAAAATCATGTACTTTTTGAAAATTTAGGAACTTTTCCAAATTCATGAAAAATCCAAATGCATGAAATTTTTCGAAAATTCATGAACCGTACTTTGTTCAAATTCACATTTTCTTTTCCTAATTGATGAACATTTTTACAAATCAGCATTTTTTAAAATTGACAAAAAAAATCGGTATCATGAATTGTTTAAATTAATAAGGAAAACAAAACCCTTTTTTTTTAACCAGCAGGTTTATTTCACATGTGCTAGTATGAAAAAGACCTAGCTACAAACCCCCAAAGTCAACACGAGTTATTGGCCGCGGCCCGCTAGCGGTGCGTGCGAGTGCCAGTGCGCTTATCGGGCGCTGGAGGCGCCGACGAGGCACTCCCCGCTAGTGCTCCGGCTGTAAGCTGGCAACCGAAAAGAGAAGTGAGATTTGAGGATTTCCTAGAGTTTGGCAACTACCGAACAGGTCCTGAGTGCTCGTAACTTCCTGAATTTTATTTTGCTTGTCTGTTGGAAGGTAAGCTATTCACTCAACTTCAGTTTATAATACCTTCACCCACCTATAATATTAATTGTCAACACAGCTCATACCGGGCCAGCCTCTTTGGAACCCAATTTTCTGAATGACCATCTTGAATTTTTTTCCATCTACCATTTTTGTTTGAGCAAACTACATACCACTTTCCATAATTATAGAAAAAAAGGTAGGATCCATCTTAGGTGTCTGAATTTTCACATGATAAGCAAGTATGTTCATGTACACGGGTCTAACTAATATACAACACAAAATGCATATCGCCACACCAAACTCAAGTTCTTACTGTCTTTTTGTACCATTGATGCATGTAATCAAAGAGATACACACATTATTGTAAGGTAGATTTGACGCAAAGCATTTCCTTGAGAATTTATGTTTGAGCTAACTGCATAATACTCCCTCCGTTCCTAAATATAAGCCTTTTTAGATATTACAATACTGACTACATATGCATACAACAACCAAAATTCCATCCATAACAAAGCCAATTCCAAACAGACTGGCATTGGGTATGCACCGCCAAGATGAAAAACTTGAGAGAAAGTAACAGAGACATGTGGTGCTGAATTACGGAAGTACATACACAACAAATATCACCAACACTGCAAGAAGGCGTTCCAAAATTTATTGGATTACTGATATCCAATAGATTGATTACTGGATATGGATATCATTTTGCAACGACAATCATACTATGTGTAGAAAGGTTGATCAATCCAAAAGGTGAATTTCGCAATGGTACTTAGCTTGCATTATGGATTCCAGTGCCATAGTAATCTGGCTCTTTTTTAATCCATGTGTTGCCAACTTTAATTGCCCGCTTCCTATTCCTATTCCTAGTTGGCCTCTCTCAATACCGGAACATCGGTACCATTCAACTTCATGCACGTGGTTTGCCCTCTCCACAGCCCACCTCTCCCCCCTTAGGAGATATGCCCTAGATGCAGTAATAACAGTTATTTTATATCTCCAAAGTTTGTAATGAATGTTTATGCTCCATGCTATAACTGCAATGATTCTCGAGTCTGCAATATCCACGAGGCTCGGAGGGAAACTCATGTGCACGTGTGGTATAATAAACGGTAAAATGTATTCCTAGTCATGCCTCTAAGACTAGCTCAAGTATTGCATGATGATCCTGTTTTCCTGATCATGGGCATGACTATGCCGGCAATTTTGAGGGCACATTGTTAGAAGAACACTTGTGTTGAATCGACCCGAATTGATGTTATGCTATGAGATACATTCGTCACAAGTTAATGGTTAATAACACAAAGATAGTTAATGTTTGCATAATTCCTTAGACCATGAGAGTATCGAGTTCCTTCGTACTTGCTTCGTGAACTTTGCGGTTTGTTAAACGTCATCCGTAACTGGGTGACTATTACGGCGGCTTATGGGTTCACGGAAAAGTATGACAAGAAACGAGATAGCTCAAGGTTGGGATTTGCTCCTCCGACGATGGAGAGATATTCTCGGGCCCTCTCGGTGTTACGGTATGCATCATCGTCTGGCCAGACACAGGGTGATTTGATCACGGGGATGCCGAAACACGGAAACGAGAAAAGAGAA
Organism: Elymus sibiricus; assembly: GCA_039707655.1. NCBI lineage: Eukaryota > Viridiplantae > Streptophyta > Magnoliopsida > Poales > Poaceae > Elymus > Elymus sibiricus. Next base: position 315,151,183 of record CM077664.1, read on the forward strand.
CAAAACCGGTAACGAGGTAACTGGCATAGTGCACAAGTTGTTGATCCACGGGGATGCAAATAAATCTCACCTCGGGTGTTTGTAACATATCGCGAAGCAACAGGAATAGCACACGGCAACCGGAGGTTCACTCAAATATTTATTCGTGTGGGTATAGGGGTCAATATGGGTGTCCACGGCTCCGATGTTGATCATTGATCGGAAAGTGTTCCGGGTTATGTCTATACTTCACCGAACCTATAGGGTCACACGCTTAGGGGTCATCTATCTACTGAATACTAGACAGGGAGTCTGAGAGAAAGTCACCGGAAAAGTTTCGGAGACAACGGAAGAGTTCCGGAGAAAGAACGCCGGATGAGTTTCGGTAAAACTGAAAAGTTGTTTCGGGGTATACCATTAAGTCAAATTGGTTTCGGCACACGCCTGGAAATTCTTGGAGGGTGCCAGAATTGTTCTGGGAACGTCTAGGATTTTTCCAGAGAAAAAACCCAGAAATATTCCGGAGCTGCCGGAACCGCTTTGGTTGCTTTTCGCAGATGAAAATCACTAATCCGGAATTGTTTCGGAATGCGTCCAAAATTATTTTAGTGGGTACTGGAAATGTTCTAAGACCTACAGAAACATTTTCAGATTTAACGGTCGCGGAAAAATGTTTCCGTGAATTGTGAAAGTGCTTTTTGGGTTACTTTTTGGAAAGCCATTTTTGGGCTTTGCTCAAAAGATCTTTGGGGAGGCTTGCAAGGGAAGGAACCCCTTTTGGGGGGGGCACTAGTGGTGGCCGGCCAAGATGGAGCTCCTCCATGGAGCTCCACTTGCCTTCCCTTTATGCCCTTGTGATGGTCACATATGGTGGGCTTTTTGGTATTTCCAAGTCTCACCCTACCCCTTGGTTTTTCCTATAAATAGAGGTGGAGAGGCACTCTCCACACTCACTCTTTCTCACATACAAATGCCATGCAATGATCTGGCCTTCTCTCTCCCTCCCCACGAAATAGTTTCGTAGAGACGAAAGGCTGTCTGGGTTCCGGCAGGAACTAGTTCTGGACGGTGATGTAGGGGAACGCGACAGAAAACAAAAAAATTCGGTACAGCGAGCACACCCAGGATCACTATGGAGATGCATACAAGGTTTGATCTGATCGTTACCGACTCGTAGCGCAGCAGAAGTAGAGTCGATGTTGATCGTCGGTGCAGATCCCCGCAGCTGGGATTTACAACCTCCCAACCGCGAGGATGTACTCCCTCGTCTACCCCTCGGACAGCCCTCCGGGAGGCGGTCGGACAGTCCCCCGGACGATGTCACGGACAGCCCTTCGGGAGGACCCTTGAAACTCGGACAGTAACTCGGACAGCCCTTCGGGAGGCACTCTCGAACAACCCCTCGGGCAAAAAGATCGAACCTACGACCTCTCTACGGGGTTGCACACATATGGTGTCATCTATCCAGCAGGGCTTCGCCGTCCAGAACTAGTTCCCACCGGAACCCAGACAGCCTTTCGGCTCTACGAAACTGTTTCGTGTGAGGGAGAGAAGAAAGGCAGATCATGCATGCCATTTGGTGAGAGAGTTGGAGTGACTGTGGAGAGCTCCTCTCCACCTCTATTTATAGGTGAAGGAGGGGTGGAGGGGCTGAAATTTCAGCCACAAAAAGGGGTTCATTCCCTCCCAAGCCTTCTCCAAGATCTTTTGGTAAAAGCCCCAAAAAGTGGCTTTCCAAAAAGTGCTTTTCACTATTCACAGAAACATTTTTCCGCGACCGTTAGATCCGAAAATATTTCTGTAGGTCTTAGAACATTTCCAATACCCACTAAAATAATTTTGGATGCGTTCCGAAACAATTCCGGATTAGTGATTTTCATCTGCGAAAAGCAACCAAAGCGGTTCCGGCAGCTCCGGACCATTTCTGGGTCTTTTCTCCGGAAAAATCCCAGAAGTTCCAAGAACAATTTTGGCACCCTCTAAGAATTTCCAGGCGTGCGCCGAAACCATTTTGACTTAATGGTATACTCCGAAACAACCTTTCGGTTTTACCGAAACTATTCCGGTGTTCTCTCTCCGGAACTTTTCCGTTGTCTCCGAAACTTTTCCGGTGACTTTCTCTCAGACTCCCTGTCTAGTATTCAGCAGATAGATGACCCTTAAGCGTGTGACCCTATAGGTTCGATGAAGTATAGACATGACCGGAACATCTTTCCGATCAATGATCAACATCGGAGCCGTGGACACCCATATTGACCCCTACACCCACACGAATAAATATTCGAGTGAACCTCCAGTTGCCGTGTGCTATTCCTGTTGCTTCACGATATGTTACAAAACACCCGAGGTGAGATTTATCGGCATCCCCGTGAATCAGCAACTTGTCCACTATGCCAGTTACCTCGTTACCGGTTTTGTTCTCTTATCTCGTTTCTGCATTCCGGTATCCCTGTGATCAAATCACGATGTGTCTGGCCAGACGATGATGGATACCATAACACCGAGAGGGCCCAAACAATATCTCTCCATCGTCGGAGGAGCAAATCCCAATCTTGAGCTATCAAGTCCCTTGACATACTTTTCCATGGACCCGTAAGCCGCTGTAATAGCCACCCATTTACGGATGACGTTTAACAAACCCCAAAGTTCATGAAGCAAGCATGAAGAAACTCGATACTCTCATGGTCTAAGGAATTATGCAAACATTAACTATCTTTGTGTTATTAACCATTAACTTGTGACGAATGTATCTCATAGCATAACATCAATTCGGGTCGATTCAACAAAAATGTTCTTCTAACATTGTGCCCTCAAAGTTGCCGGCATAGTCATGCCCATGATCAGGAAAACAGAACCATCATGCAACACTTGAGCTAGTCTTAAAGGCCAGACTAGGAATACATTTTACCGTTTATTATTCCACACGTGCATATGACTCTTCCTTCGAGCCTCGTGGTTATTGCAGACTCGAGAACCATAGCAGTTATAGCATGGAACATAAATTTAATCAGGAACATGGGGATAAATAATAACATTTATTATTGCCTCTAGGGCATATCTCCTACAGGTGAAGCCCTGCCGGATAGCTGACACCGTATGTGTGCAACCCCGTAGAGAGGTCGTAGGTTCGATCTTTTGCCCGAGGGGCTATTCGAGGGTCCTCCCGAAGGGCTGCCCGAGTTACCGTTCGAGCTTCGAGGGTCCTCCCGAAGGGCTGTCCGTGACATTGTCCGGGGGACTGTCCGACTGCCTCCCGAAGGGCTGTCCGACGAGGGAGTACATCCTCGCGGTTGGGAGGTTGTAAATCCTAGTTGCGGGGATCTGCACCGACGATCTACATCGACTCTACTTCCGTTGCGCTACGAGTCGGTAATGATCAGATCAAACCTTGTATGCCATCTCCATAGTGATTCTGGGCATGCTCGCTGTACCGAATTTTTTTATTTTCTGTCGCGTTCCCCTACACCCCCCACACACCGTTCTCGTGCCATTAGTGTCGTGTGCTAGGCGTGCTCCGTATTTTGGTCATGTACACCTTCATGTACATGAAGAAGCCACAAGTTTGAGAACGATGTTTTATGGATATATAATTATTTGGACTCCGGTGCTCCCGATTTCATAATTTATATCATGTCACTATGTTGGTAGGTATGTATTGACTCGAGTTTAATTTAAAATATCTTCACCCATCTGTAATTTTTTATTCCCTACACATCTTACTCTGAACCAACCTCTTTGGAACCAAATTTTGTGAAATGACCTATATATTTTTTCTACGAAATGAACACCTTTACTTTCTTCGCTCAAAATGTTCTCTCTATGCGTTAATAAAATGTGAGGTGGAATACCATTGATGTGAGATATTTGGATTGTTGAAGAATGTGGCTCCTGATTTAACATGTGCCAAAAGGCAATCAATTTAGGTAGTGAATCCATGCCCACCAACTAAAGCCTCGAGGTTTGACACCCACCTGTGGGAGACACGCTCAAGATTAATAATAACGGGTCCTTACTAGAGTCGGGCGGAACAAGGGGATGGCACATTGTCATCTTAGATGCCTCTAGTGATGTAGTTGGAGCAGGGGTAACAAGATACCCAAAATACTTACATGTATTCAACCATTGTCTATATATAGCTGGGGATGACTCAGGTTCATATCAAGACTAGCATTCAGTTATATATTGTTGCGGGTGACTAATGGAAGCAATGATGATATGATGCCTTTACATGGTGTGATTGGGAGGCTTGTCAGATTATAGATATCACAAGATGGGGCTAATACAAATAGTCTTCTTTACGAATAATGTGGTTTCCGGTGTGAGTGCACTTGTTCGTGTACATGAAGAAGCCACAAGTTTGAGAACGATGTTTTATGGATGTATCATTATTTGGACTCCAGTGCTCTCGATTTCATAAATTATATCATGTCACTATGTTGGTAGGTATGTATTGACTCGAGTTTAATTTAAAATATCTTCACCCATCTGTAATTTTTTATTCCTTACACATCTTACTCTCAGCCAACCTCTTTGGAACCAAATTTGGTGAAATGACCTATATATTTTTTCTACGAAATGAACACCTTTACTTTCTTCGCTCAAAATGTTCTCTCTATGCGTTAATAAAATGTGAGGTGGAATACCATTGATGTGAGATATTTGGATTGTTGAAGAATGTGGCTCCTGATTTAACATGTGCCAAAAGGCAATCAATTTAGGTAGTGAATCCATGCCCACCAACTAAAGCCTCGAGGTTTGACACCCACCTGTGGGAGACACGCTCAAGATTAATAATAATGGGTCCTTACTAGAGTCGGACGGAACGAGGGGATGGCACGTTGTCATCTTAGATGCCTCTAGCGATGTAGTTGGAGCAGGGGTAACAAGATACCCAAAATACTTACATGTATTCAACCATAGCTGGGGGATGACTCAGGTTCATATCAAGACTAGCATTCAGTTATTGTTACGGGTGACTAATGGAAGCAATGATGATACGATGCCTTTACATGGTGTGATTGGGAGGCTTGGCAGATTATTGATATCACAAGGTGGGGCTAATACAAAGAGTCTTCTTTAGGAATAATGTGGTTTCCGGTGTGAGTGCACTTGTTCATTGCTCGACATGTGTTTAGTTTGACTTTCTCATAATTAATTTCCAATAGATATCACAAGGTGGGGCTAATACAAAACCTGAAGTGTTTCTCCCAAAAACTCAATAGGGAGTATAACATATAGAACAACTAAAGTAAATAACTTGAAGCCAAGAAATATAGGCACATGATGTTGAATCACCGTTAGGAGAGCAATATATATACATAACAAATATCACCACCACTATAAGATGACAATCCAATATTAGTTTGATTGTTGAAATCCAAGAGTTTGATTGATGAGGATCTTCATGTAGCGCCAGTCTCTCTATGTGTAGAATGGATATCGAATACCAAAAAATAAATAGGCAATGCTATTTCGCCTACACTATGGATACTAACTTGGGGACTCGAGTACCTATCTCTTTCTTGATCCACTATTCAATAACTTAAATTCCCAACCAACCTCTCTTGATGCCGAAACATTGGTACAATTTATCCTCTTGCTCGCGGCATGTCATCTTGCTCGCCCATTGTTCTTGTGTTGTTTAATGTGGTGTGTTATCCATGCTCAATCTTTTGGTTATTACTTATGCACCTTCACGTATGTGAAGAAGTCACGAGTTTGTGAAAGTTTTTTATGGACATACAACTATTTGGACTTTAGTGCTCCAAGCTTCCCCAGTTGTATATTGCTAGTATGTTGGTAGGTAAGCGTAAGTGCTCCTATGAGAACGAGCTCACATGCACCCTTAGTAGTAGTAAAAAAATGAGAAAAATTCAAAAAACACTTATGTGTGTTTCACATGCGTGCAAATTTGCACGATGAAATAACATTCATGGAGATCTGGGCAAAAATAACAAAATCAATGCTCTAAAATGCTTTCGAAAACAGTCTTTTTGGAACATCGGGTTTTATTTGCCTAGACGTCCACGAATGGCATTTCATTGCGAAAATTTGCATCCATGTAAAACACACATCAATGTTATCAGTTTTTTAAACAAATTTTCTTTTTTTGCAATTTACTGTTACAAAGGGCCCATGTGAGCTCGTGCTGGCAAACTCTATGTCCAGTGGGTAAGCTATTGTATCAACTTCCTTTTACAATATTATCTCATCTTTGTAATTTTAGTTTTCAAATACATCTCTCTCTGAGATAAGATCTTTAGAAACCTTTTTTTGTAAATGATATATGGCTTGTTGTAAAGAAAGTGAACATGCATATTTTATTCGCTCTGAACATTCTCTATCCACGTTAATGAAATGCTAGTTCATGATTCTACCTGTGCCAGAAGAAAATCAACGAACTATTGGATTGGGAAGCCCTTGAGGTTTGGTAGCCATCTGTGGGAGACACGACTCAAGATAATTAACTATGCTTCCATCCTAGAGTCTAGCTGGTCGGGGGGATGGGGCTTTGTCATTTGAGATGCCTTCGGTGATGCAGGTGGAGTAAAGGGGACGGTCGTCCTAGCAAAAGATAATCTGACAAAATAAGTTTGTGACCAAGGAAAACAATTCAACCCACACAATATCAATTCATAGCCTAGTGGCCAGAGCGCAGTGGTGCTTCTTGGCTGGTGCGGGTTCGAACGAGCGTCCCACACTTTCTCTCTTAATTAAAAAGCCGTAGGGGCTCCTCCTCCTACTGGTCTAGTTTAGACGGAGGTTCGACCACGCCAATCACATGTCATATCGTGACCACAGAGATATGCACACGGATACCTCCCGATAGCAATGAATTTTAGTTCTCAACCTACTGCTTGTTATCAAGTTGCACAAGCAAATGTGCACATTCAAATTTCATACCTACGCTTATTGATAACACTCGCTACACGCACGATGTGTTCTTCAGAGTCTCAACCCCATATTACTAATACATCCCATTCTTAATCGGGAGTGCCATTGTTGCCACAGAAGGGCATCCACCTTTCCGCCTCCTTCCACATACTCTTTCTTCTTTGTTAGGGGAGGACACTCGCAAGCTTTACATGGATGGGGAAAGCTATTTATGGGTAAGGTGTGGTTGTGTCGTGCGTTCTGTGGGGTCAGGTTATAAAAGTTCAACGCGCCAAAAAAGATGCAAGAAGTGAATTACTCCACGATGTTACAAGAAAAAGAGTAAATTCCACTTTTTACTTCCATGTTTCACGTCTGTAATAGATTTTACCTATTTTTCAAAAAAATCTCAATATATACCCCCACTGATAAACTTTGTGCCACATTTTACCCTCTTTGACAGAATTGATCCCAATTTATTTTTCCCCTAATTTAATGCTGATTTGGCATGCCATGTAGACAGTTTTTGGTTTTTCTCTGTTTCGGCTCTAATTTTTTTCTCTCGGGCCGAAATGGACCAGGCCGCACCGCACCTAGTCGAACCTCCATCTCCTTCCACACTACGACCTCAACCCCGAGTGGAGTGCGGACTTTTGGTGCTCGATCACCATGGTGGGGGGTATTTTCAAAATATCAAAAATCTCATTTAAAAGTTTCAAAAAATATTAGAAAAAAATTCTGTGGAAACATATATGTGTTCCGCATGAACGGGTGAAAATTTGTTTGAAAAACTTGTGATTTGTAGGCTGTACAAAAAACCAAAATTCTGGCACAATAACATAATATGCTGGCCCATTTAGAAATATGTATTTTGTCCTTTTTGTGTACGCCACGTATGAAAATATAATGTTATGAAATTATGCATATACGTCATATACATGTGTACGTGTGTTCACAAAAAAAATCGAAATTTTTCGCTTTAAGGAAAATTGTATTTTGAAACCATCCACCATGGTGGTAGGTCACCGTTGGCATTTTTTACCTCAACCCCACGCTATCTACATTGGATATGCACTAGAAAATTAAAGAACTTGAAAGCAACCACATAGACTCATGTACCACATTACTGATAGGAGAACAGTGCGTAATATCACCAAGCAGTACAAGTAGACGGTCAAATATCATTTGGATTGTTAAAATCCAAGAGATTGATCTAAAGATTTGAACATCGACCTTCTAAAAAATGTATTTAATCTTTCTGAAATTCTTTTTGCAAAAAAAATACTTTCTAAAATTATGCCCATCTGCCATTTCTGTTCAAGCCAACTCCATGCCATTTTCTAGATTGATCTAAAGATTGGCTGGTGCGGGTTCGAACCTCGGTTCGAACGAGTGTCCCACACTTTCTCTCTTAATTAAAAAGCCGTAGGGGCTCCTCCTCCTACTGGTCTAGTTTTGATAGAGGTTCGACCACGCCAATCACATGTCATATCATGACCACACAGATATGCACACGGATACCTCCCGGTAGCAATGAATTTTTGTTCTCAACCTGCTGCTTGTTATCAAGTTGCACAAGCAAATGTGCACATTCAAATTTCATACCTACGATTATTGATAACACTCGCTACACGCACGATGTGTTCTTCGGAGTCTCAACCCCATATTACTGATACATCCCATTCTTAATCGGGAGTGCCATTGTTGCCACTCAAGGGCATCCTCCTCTCCGCCTCCTTCCACATACTCTTTGCTCTTTGCTAGGAGAGGACACTCGCAAGCTTTACATGGATGGGGAAAGCTATTTATGGGTAAGGTGTGGTTGTGTCGTGCTTTCTGTGGGATCAGGTTATAAAAGTTCAACGTTTACATGGATGGGGAAAGCTATTTATGGGTAAGGTGTGGTTGTGTCGTGCCTTCTGTGGGGTCAGGTTATAAAAGTTCAACGCACCAAAAAATATACAAGATGTGAATTACTCCATGATGTTACAAGAAAAAGAGTAAATTCCACTTTTTACTCCCATGTTTCACGTCTGTAATAGATTTTACCTATTTTTCAAAAAAAATCTCAATATATACCCCCACTGATACACTTTGTGCACATTTTACCCTCTTTGACAGAATTGATTCCAATTTATTTTCCCCCTAATTTAATGCTGATTTGGCATGCCACGTAGACAGTTTTTTGTTTTTATCTGTTTCGGCTCTAATTCTTTTCTCTCGGGCCGAAATGGACCAGGCCGCACCGCACCTAGTCGAACCTCCATCTCCTTCCACATTGCGACCTCAACCCCGAGTGGAGTGCAGACTTTTGGTGCTCGACCACCATGGTGGGGGGTATTTTTCAAAAAATCAAAAGCCCATTTAAAAGTTTCAAAAAAATTCGAAAAAAATTCCGTGGAAACATATATGTGTTCCGCATGAACGTGTGAAAATTCGTTTGAAAAAGTTGTGATTTGTGCTGTACAAAAAACAAAATTCTGGCCCAATAACATAATATGCTGGCCCATTTAGAAATACGTATTTTGTCCTTTTTGTGTGTGCCACGTATGTCAATATAATGTTATGAAATTTTGCATATACGTCGTATACATGTGTATGTGTGTTCACAAAAAAATTCGAAAATTTTCACTTTGTGGAAAATTGTATTTTGAAACCGTCCACAATGGTGATCGGTCACCGTTGGCATTTTTGGCCTCAACCCCACGCTATCTACATTGGATATGCACTAGAAAATTAAAGAACTTGAAAGCAACCACATAGACGCATGTACCACATTAGTGATAGGAGAACAGTGCGTAATATCACCAAGCAGTACAAGTAGACGGTCAACTATCATTTGGATTGTTAAAATCCAAGAGATTGATCTAAAGATTTGAACATCAACCTTCTGAAAAATGTATTTAACCTTTCTGAAATTCTTTTTGCAAAAAAAAAAACTTTCTGAAACTCTGCTCCTCCTCTCCGCCTCCTTCCACATACTCTTTGTTCTTTGCTAGGGGAGGACACTCGCAAGCTTTACATGGATGGGGAAAGCAATTTATGGGTAAGGTGTGGTTGTGTCGTGCCTTTTGTGGGGTCAGGTTATAAAAGTTCAACGCGCCAAAACAGATACAAGAAGTGAATTACTCCATGATGTTACAAGAAAAGGAGTAAATTCCTCTTTTTACTCCCATGTTTCACGTCTGTAATAGATTTTACCTATTTTTCAAAAAAATCTCAATATATACCCCCACTGATACACTTTGTGCCACATTTTACCCTCTTTGACAGAATTGATCCCAATTTATTTTTCCCCCTAATTTAATGCTGATTTGGCACGCCACGTAGGCAGTTTTATGTTTTTCTTTGTTTCGGCTCTAATTTTTTTTCTCTCGGGCCGATATGGACCAGGCCGCACCGCACCTAGTCGAACCTCCATCTCCTTCCACACTGCGACCTCAACCCTGAGTGGAGTGCGGACTTTTGGTGCTCGACCACCATGGTGGGGGGTATTTTTCAAAAAATCAAAGCCCATTTAATAGTTTCAAAAAAATTCGAATTTTTTTTGTGGAAACATATATGTGTTCCGCATGAACGTGTGAAAATTCGTTTGAAAAAGATGTGGTTTGTAGGCTGTACAAAAAAAACAAAATTCCGGCCCAATAACATAATAAGCTGGCCCATTTAGAAATATGTATTTTGTCTTTTATGTGTACGCCACGTATGAAAATATAATGTTATGAAATTTTGCATATACGTCGTATACATGTGTATGTGTGTTCACAAAAAAATTCGAAATTTTTCACTTTGTGGAAAATTGTGTTTTGATACCGTCCACCATGGAGGTCGGTCACCGTTGGCATTTTTGGCCTCAACCCCACGCTATCTACATTAGATATGCACTAGAAAATTAAAGAACTTTAAAGCAACCACATAGACGCATGTACCACATTACTGATAGGAGAACAGTGCGTAATATCACCAAGCAGTACAAGTAGACATCAAACTTGCGAGTCTTGTAATCTTGCGAGTCTTCCTACCCTAGCCGCCGCCACGAGCCAGGTGACTAGGGAGGCGATCTCCTTCCACCGATCTCCACCGGCCGGGGCGCTGGACCCCTCTCCCTCCGGCTGCTCCGGCGGCAGGAGGGAGGGGGACCCCGTTCCTCCGCTCTGTAGTTAGGGTTTGGATTTGTAGGTCGTGGTGCGCCGTTGGGGTGGTGGGAGCGGCGCCCGGACGAATAAATCTGCCTCAGCCCCACTCCCACACCGGCGGTGTCCTTCATGGCGGCGTCTCGGAGTTGATGGCATCGTGTGTCTGCCGATCCTTCAGATCGGCGGCGTTAGGGTTCATGGATGGTGTTGGCGAGGCGGCGGCGGCGACTCCATCAGGTGTGTCTCTCCTTCTGCTCTGTCCCCGTTGCTGTGGCGTTGTCTCCGACGTCATGGTGGAGCAGGGGGGTTTGGTCGTTCAGGAGTACGCGCAGACGGTTGTCTACGCAAGTGACAGCTGGAAGATGGAGCATCTTGTGCTGAGTTTGTGGTTGGAGGCTTACAGTTCTGGTTTCCTCCTCCAACGTCGTCGTCGTCACGCGGGGGTGTCAGTTCTGAAGTTCGATGGCGTGTCCGGGGACATGTTGCCCCGGTCTGATTCTTTCAGCGGTAATGGTTTTGCTTCTGGCAAACTACTTTGGAGGTCCGTAAAGCTGCAGATCAGCGATGGAGCCGCGTCGAGCTTGGGTAAAGAGGTGATCTGTATTCTTCCCCTTTGGTGGCCGCTTCGGTGGTGTCGAAGGAAAGGGACAGACGCTGGTATTTTGCATAGGATTTTCCTATCTTTTCAGTCATGTAAGGTCGGTGCTTACGTGCCTTGTAACTTGATCTTTATTTTATAAATGAGACACGTATTACCATGCAAAAAAAAGTACAAGTAGACGGTCACATATCATTTGGATTGTTAAAATCCAAGAGATTGATCTAAAGATTTGAACATCGACCTTCTAAAAAATGTATTTAACCTTTCTGAAATTCTTTTTGCAAAAAAAATAAACTTTCTAAAATTCTGCCCATCTGCCATTTCTGTTCAAGCCAACTCCATGCCATTTTCTAGATTGATCTAAAGATTGGCTGGTGCGGGTTCGAACCTCGGTTCAAACGAGTGTCCCACACTTTCTCTCTTAATTAAAAAGCCGTAGGGGCTCCTCCTCCTACCGGTCTAGTTTTGACGGAGGTTCGACCATGCCAATCACATGTCATATCATGACCACAGAGATATGCACACGGATACCTCCCGATAGCAATGAATTTTTGTTCTCAACCTGCTGCTTGTTATCAAGTTGCACAAGCAAATGTGCACATTCAAGTTTCATACCTACGATTATTGATAACACTCGCTACACGCACGTTGTGTTCTTTGGAGTCTCAACCCCATATTAGTGATACATCCCATTCTTAATCGGGAGTGCCATTGTTGCCACTCAAGGGCGTCCTCCTCTCCGCCTCCTTCCACGTACTCTTTGTTCTTTGCTAGGGGAGGACACTCGCAAGCTTTACATGGATGGGGAAAGCTATTAGATACATTATAACTGCGCAGTTTTCCAGCCCTCTCAGGCCGTTAGTGTTTTCAGCCGTCAGATCATCAGTTTGGGTCATCTTCCGCCGTCCGATTGATCCTAATCTAACGTCCTCTCGCTTAGTTCGCTGCGACCAAAGCACTTTCCGTCATGGGCCGCTGCTCCGCTAACAATTTCGGACGCCTAATGTGCAATTGGGCCTAACGGGCTTTCTACCACTGTATCGACGCAAGCGAAGAAAAAAAGGCCTCTACGCGACACTCGCGTGGCGGAGGAAGCGACTCTCATGGCGACTGCCCAGCCTTCATCCTTGGGGACGGACCAACGCGACCGACGGCGTCTCATGCCGGTTACGCTTCGGGTCCGAACGAGACGGGGCTCCTCGCCGGACGACCGCATGGGGTCCATTTCGCTGCCTAGCCGTTCACGCTACGGGGCGGTGGCCGCTGGCCGGGGCGGCGAACAGTCAGTTGTCGATTCGACTTCATCGCCAACAATTCATTGACAAATTAATCAGAGCCCGTCAATGGCAATCGATGAGCCAGCTGCCAATAATTCCAGGTCAATTACGAATGTTGATTCACGATTTTCCTTTAATTCATGCACGCCCATATAACTCCACCCTGCAGCTGCTCCTTCCCCACTCCCCTCGCTCCCACAAACCATCCCCCGGTAGCCATGGGTGACGTACTGATGCTTATACATATCTAATTCGTTCCGATCCTCTCTCCTTCCTACATCCCCTCTCTCCCCCAATTTTTCATCTAATTTTAGAATTTGTTTTTTTAATCTATTCTTTCTGCTCACAAACAGGTTCTCTAGGTTGATGAATTTTAGATCCGTTCTGCTTGATTAGAAGGTTTATGCATTACCAATTTGGAAGGTGATGGATGAACTTGGAATTTTTTTTTTTGAAAAGGAGGAAGACCCCCGGCATCTGCATCTGGACGATGCATGCAGCCACTTTATTAATTATTCATAAAGACCTTACAAAGTAGTACATCACTAAGTCTGAAGTCACCATCTTGACAACATCTGTCGCTACTTCTATCCACTTGATGAAGGCGTGCCGATAGTCCGAGCCTAATACCAAACAGACCTCACACCTAAGCCTAACATCTAAAACCGGAGGGCCCACCCAAGCCATATACCTGGTCTGGGGCACACACCAGTCCGGCGCACTCTCAGAGGCCGCCGCCGCCGATGTCCACCGATCCATCTTCAGAGCAGATACTGACGCCATGACCTTGCCAGGTCTGCCATCGACGCCACCACGACGCCAGACAGCGCGATCCTCCTGCGCGAGTCCATCTACACACATCGAACGCCGAGGCTCCACTGCGCCACGCCGCCGAAATCCACAGTCGTCGATGCGTAAGATGAAACACCGCTCCACCAAAGATGCTGTCCGCTGGTCCCTCGAGCCCGTGCACACCTCCAAGACTGACGCCCCCAAGGGGGAAACGACGCAAGAGCGCCGCCGTCATCCGATCTACCGATCTAGGGTTTCCCCCGGAGGTAGCAGATAAAGGTCTGGAACTTCTCCACGGCGATGTCTTCAAGAAGAGAACGACACAGAAGAGCGCCGCCATCGCCGGCCTTGGCATCTAGCCGAGCGCAAGGTTTTCACCCAGATCTGTTCGAAGAACCTCCATCAAGTCTTGTGTACGGATCGCCGCCATCTCCACCGGGGATTGGAAGTAGGCTCCAGGCCGCCGCCGCCTGACCAGCCAGCAGCCGCGCCGCACGAGCAGCAGGGCCGCCCGCAAGCCCCAGCCGCGCCACCGGAGAGCCCTACACCAGATCCCGCCGCCGGCCCAGGAGAGGACGACGCCACGTACGCCCAGCAGCCACCGCCGCCAGCCCGTGCCATCGCGCCGCCGCGCCCCACAGCCGCGCCTCGCCGCCACTAGAAGAAAGCGTCCCGCGCCGCCATCCTCGGGCAGGAGGAGAAGAAGGCCCTGCCGCCGCCTAGGCCGAGCGGGCTTTGCCCGGCGACCTGCGCCGGCGGCGGCGAGGAGGGGCGGAGGAGGGAGGATGGGCGAGGGGCGGCAGATCTGGGCTCCCCCCGGCCGCCCGCGGGGACGGCGCGAGGAGAGGAGAGAGGAGAGAGTGTGAACTCGGAAATTTTGAATTATGCAAGCAGATTTTATTACTGGTATGTGTTTCTTTCATAACAAAGATACATTGCAGATTCTCTATATAAGATAAACTTTGAGTGGGCAATCTTTGAGTTTGTTACTAATGATTGTCTGCCATTTCCAGTTGATTTTACAAGTGTCAGCGTACACTGTGTGGAAAACATGTTTGTTACTGTAGTTGGATGACTCGTGGTTATGACACACCTGGCCTTGTTTTCACCAATGACAGATATTGGAGCACTGGCGGATCTACTTGAGGACCATACAGGGCCATGGCCCGGTCTCCCAAAATTGCAAAAGATTAAGAACAAGGTATATACAGCCCATAAGATAAAATCAACTAGCTAGTTATTTGGTCTGGCCCAGTCCGGGTGGCTGCCTGGCTGGCCGTGCTACAATGTGGGCCATGACATGCGTTGGGCTGTGAGTGGGGTGCGATCTGCACACACGCAATCTCACTCAGCCTGTTTGTTGTGCGTGAACTTTTCTTTGCTTCCCCCATTCCCCAAATCTACGTTGGTCTCCTTGTAAAAAAATCCGTTAGTCTTATTGCCAAAAAAAAAAAAAATATCTCCATTTGTACAGTAGTTTTCTCTCCTGTGGCCCCTCCTTGGTTCGTTGTCACGCTCCGCCACTGTATTGGAGGCTATCAGTTTAAGCTGTATTTTGAATGCTTAGTTTTAGTAAAATTCATCCAAACGTGGCGTCATTATTAATAAAATATTGTTTTACATGTCTAAGGGATTTGAAAAGACTGCAACGTTTACCAATTGCAAAATCTGCAACGACTAGCAACCTGAGGTATCCTTTTTTACCTAAAAATATTTATGTTGCTCAAATGATAACCGGCCACTTCTTTGATAGTGAATGGGGAAATAAAACTTATTTTGTTGGTCATACTGTTGTTCAAAATTGCATCTAACATTTTGTGTAAACCAGGGGATTCATTTCTGTCTTGAATTTTAAACAGATCTTCTTTACCTTGTCTGAAATACCTGTGGATGAAAATTCTGGTGAGGGCTACCTCCAAGCTAAAGATTAATTGGGCTATTTTAGGAGAGAGTACGAGACTCCATGGAATTAAGTAGGTCAGTTACTATTTACGAGACTCCATTGAATTAAACAGGTCAGTTTCTATTCATGGATGGAACAAGTCTTCTATTTCATCAAGTGTATCTAGGAGCTTATTCAGCAACGTTTGGGATACACAGCTGTAAATTGCTTTCATTTTACCGGAAAATCTCTGCTAAGTTGACTTTACTATTCTGGTTACTTTACAAATTATCATACTAAATGTGATGCAGAGGATGAAGGGCTGTGCATTGTTTCTGAAAGTGTAGGTGAATTAGTTTTACTAGATTTCACAAATATCTGCTACCCTCTCTTCAATAGATGAATCTTCCTTTGATTAGTGATATCTATAGTAGCTCGCACTGTTGGATGAAATTTATTTATTAAAAGATAACAGGGTGATTTATGGGGCATGAAAAATAGTAGATGGCATGCATCGCAGGATTGATCATTAAGGTATGTGATGGCACTGAAGAGACCACCGCCATTCCGTGTCACCGCTGAGGACTCTGCAAGACATGTTGTGCTTGAAGCACTCTACTGAAAAGCAATGATCGATCATAACAAAATTATGTGGACGAGTTCATCAGAAGTCTTTGTTTGCTCATATCATTTTTAGTCTTTAGAAATTATTTTAAGTTTTCTGTTCTGGCTGTGCAAGCCATGTATTACTTATAAGAAATTGTGAAGTATTTGTCTACTTTAAAAAATATAGTCCAATTGTTATTGCTTATGTTGTAGCCATGGTGAGCCGAGGGTAATTGTAACACCCCCAGTGTCATACTACAGTGACCTCACACTAATGATGCCAAGTCATCATCATTATATCCTAAGAGATGCAATTAAGAAATAATTCAACTCAAATTCAAATTCAAATAGCAAGTCAAATTAATATTTCTTCAAACTGCAAAACTAAAGTGTTCATAATTTTGCAAATAATCATTAAGTAATTTTAAAATAGAAACCAACATTAATTGAAATATTTAGATGACCTTAATTAATTAAAACAGTACCCAAAATAGCTCATTAAATCCCTTTTCTTTTAATACAAAATTCAAATGAAATGATATTGCCTCCAAACTTTTTGTGGCAGTACTATATATTGCAGAGTATTTAATTTGACCAATGGCATATTTTATAAAAGTCAATTGCTTGCTAGAGAAAATGCAAACAGAAGCTATTAGAGGAAATTGGAAAAAGAAAAAGAAAAATGGAAAAGACACTGTGAACCCGGCCCATCACTTCGACTGTTCCAGGCCCAGCCCGTCTAGCCGGCCTTTCTCCCTCCTCGCGCCAGACAGGGGAGGCCGAGCTCGCCATGGCCGTCCGCGTACGGATCGCCTCGCTGTCGGCCATCCCGCGGCCCCCTCGACGGTTAAGGAGCTCCCCCCGGCGTCTCTCTCTCCCCCGCAAACCCTAGGCTCCCCACAAACCCCCCTCGCCCGCTCTCTCCCTCATCCCCTTCGAGTCTGAACGCTGCCATCGCCGCGCCGCCTCACTGTCGTAGCCACCGGCCATCGCGGGCCGCGCGGGCATGTCCAAGAGGCGTGCCGGCCTCGACTACCTCTCCTGCACCACCGCATCGAGCTCGGGGAGCACCACGGCCGCCGCCCGCGCCGTCCTTCTCCGCTACGGCCACCGCAACGACGCCGTTCGATCCGCCCCCGATGAGGCCTCCCCGGCATCTCCGACCCCGTCCGCGAACTCACTGTGAGCTCGCGCTCCTCCTCGACCTCCTCCCGTTCCTCTCCGTGCACCGTAGGCCCGTTCCCGCCATGGCCGTGCTCGTCGCCGCTGCTCGCTCCGCCGCCGCGGCCACCGCAAGCCAAACCGCGCCCGAGCACACGGACGTGCTCCTGGCATCCCCAGGCGATCCGCCGCCGATGAGGCCTCCCCGGCATCTCCGACCCCGTCCGCGAACTCACTGTGAGCTCGCGCTCCTCCTCGACCTCCTCGACCTCCTCCCGTTCCTCCCCATGCACCGTAGGCCCGTTCCCGCCATGGCCGTGCTCGTCGCCGCTGCTCGCTCCGCCGCCGCGGCCACCGCAAGCCAAACCGCGCCCGAGCACACGGACGTGCTCCTGGCATCCCCAGGAAGCCGTCAAACCCCCCAAGCACTGCTTGCCGTGCCTCGTAGCGACGAAACCAAGCTAGCCCGAGCTCCGCCGCCGCTTGACCTCGTCGCCGAGCTCAACTCCGGCCAGCCCCGCACCCGCTGCTGCTCCAGATCGACGCGCGCCGTCACCCTGATCCCGTAGATGCTCGCGGCGGTCCAAATGGACCCCTGTAGCCGTTTTCCGGCCATGACCGAGCCGCGCCGCCGTCCAAAAGGTCGCCGCCGGCGCGCAGGCGTTTTAAACGCCAGTGGGTGACACGTGTCAGCCCCTGGCACTAACCCCCGACGCTAATGCCACTGACTAGTGGGTCTGAGCATTGTAGCAATTAGTTAAGCACTAATTAACCCCCTCTTTTACCCACTGACACACGGGGCCCACTCACTAATTAAGCCCTGTTTAAAAAAATAAAACACTGATTAACCCTACTGTCGGTTCTAAATCCGGCATATCTCGTAGTAGGGGTCCTAAGCTAGGCGTCTTGGAGCGATGGTAACACGGACACAGGATTTTACCCAGGTTCGGGCTCTCTCGAAGAGATAATACCCTACGTCCTGCTTTTCATTGTATTGATATGGGGATAGTACAGAGTACATGTATCTACCACGAGATTGTTCTCATGAATATTAGTTGTTCTATTGACTAGCCTGGCCTTGGTTTATATATGCACCGAAGGCCTAGGGTTTTAGAAGAGTCCTCGTCTTGTGCGCCAAGTCTTGTGGAATCTTCCTTGTATACATCATGGGCTGCCCGAAGTGGCCCATGAGTGAACCGCCATGGGGGTCGTCGGCCCAACCCACAGGTCGGGAGACGACGTGGTGAGTACCCCCTAGTCCAGGACACCGTCACCTACTGTGTATGACATGTGGGTCCCCTATACTGTAGCGCTTAATTAACTCTAATTAGGTCCCTGTGACACTGACAGCTGGGGCCCACCCCCTAATTAATTTTTAGTTAGTTTAATTAACCTCTAATTAGTTAATACTTCCCCGTGCTTGTATTAGATTTTGCTACTGTAATTGATTGCTCCTAATCTGATGCATAGCCAGATGATGTAACCTGATGTTGATACTTTACCTGTTGTCCTATTTACTTAGTATAGGCTGGTTAGTGATCCATCAGTGTCCCTACACCCTTGTCTGTGTTGCCCTGCTTTGTTATCGGAAGACTCGATCAATGTGATCGATGTGCAGAGACCGACACAGCACCGCACACCCCCTTAGTTGTACGACTCTGCAGAGCTACTATCGAGTGCTGAGGGTGATACCTCCTACCTCACTCCTGATGATATATCTGTAGCGTAGCTAGTCGGTTGTGTGTTACCGAGGGTGATTCCTCTTTCACCATCTCCGATGATGCCTCTGTCGTGCAACCCCTCAAGTGTGAACCCATCGAGGGTGATTCCTCCGAGTTCACCTTGACAGTTGCATCGAGTGGGAATCCATCGAGGGTGATTCCTCGGATTACCCCCCTTGATGTTACGGACACACGGTTACCTTTAATTGTTGTCCCCATGTATTGTTACTGCGGTACCACCCCGGTTGAGGTGGACCTGAGTTCCCGACAGTCCCTTGTGGAGTCGGGTTGACCTGGAGGGTACCCGCGAGATATTTACGAGGCGCGGCCGGGTAGGCAGAGACCGCCCTAGAGAGGGTTGGGCCTGACACTTGTTGCACTTCCTCAAGACGGGGCGACAGGAGTACTGATCGTCACCGCGAGCTCCTAATAATTCACTAACGGATTTGGGTATTTGATCTGAGTTGGCCACTGGCCTATACGCACTACCACCACGTGGGATAATGGTTTAATGGGGCCCTCTACGCCGTATGTATCAGCCGAAAGCTCTGTCAGACGTCCAGTTCAGCATTGCAGCACGGTTGGGCCGGCGCCATCCATGACAGAGGTGGTGCCTGGATTCGCCCTACTCGCAACGACCCGGAGTGCAAAGGGCGATGGGCCCAAGACCCCTGAGCACTTAGGATGTAGAACGGCGGGGACCTCTCTGCTGAGCCTAGGTAGGAGTACGTCGTGTCGATCAGCCGAGGCCGGGCATGACCCGATAAAAGTGTGTCCGGCCAGAGTTAATCGAGCGTGTTGGGTAACAGTAGTGCACCCCTGCAGGGAAGTTATCTATTCGAATAGCCGTGTCCACGGTAACAGGACGCTCAGTGTTGTATCCCGATCTACTACAACTTGAACTGGATATATGTTAATTAATTATAGGCTCCGGGATCGCTTTCTCGCAAGGAGTCGAGGAAGGATCCCTAGGCTTTGCTACTACATGCTTGTTGCTTTAATTGTATTCTACCAATCTGCACTCTTCTAATGCTGCAAAACGCTGAAGATGCTAGTCTTCGATAGGCTAGGCTTTTCCCCTCTGTTCCGGCATTTCTGCAGTTTGGTCCAAAGATATAGCCCCATTCCTTTGATACCTATGCATACTTAGCATAGTTCTGATGTCAGTCTTGCGAGTACTTTGGATGAGTACTCACGGTTGCTTTGCTCCTCTTTTTCCCCATACCCGATTGTTGCGACCAGATGACGGAGCCCCGGAGGCAGATGATCCCGTCGACGACTACTACTACGTGGAGACCGACGACCAGGAGTAGTTTAGGAGGCTCCCAGGCAGGAGGCCTGCGCCTTTTCGATCTAGAGTCGTTGTTTTGCTCAGCCTTCTTAAGGCAGACTTGTTTAACTTGATATTTGTTCTCAGATACTGATGCTTCCGCTGACTCTTGTGTAACCCAAGCTTATGTATTCGAGCCCTCGAGGCCCCTGGCTTGTAATATAAAGCTTGTATTATTTTAATTTGTGTTTAGAGTTGTGTTGTGATATCTTCCCGTGAGTCCATGGGCTTGATCGTCCGCATTTGCGTGTATGATTAGTGCACGGTCGGGCCGGGGGCGTCACAGTAATGGAGATGGTGTGTGCCAAGATAGGCAAGTGCAACGATGGCCTGCTTTAGAGAAGTTGCCATGATACATAGCTATGCAATATGTTTTTTTTCTCCCAACATTTTTTATCTGGTTTGCTTTCCTCTAAATTAAGTTGCATGGAATTGCTTGACTTAATGTTAAAAGAAGAGATACTTGGAGTTAAGCATGACTTGCAACTTCATGACAAACCATCCATTAAACCCAGCTGAGTGTCTCCACATAACTACAGAAATTCCTACCATTCTATGACAAAAATAGACGGACGCGGCAACGCGCGTCATAATGATCTAGTTTATGGGTAAGGTGTGGTTATGTCGTGCCTTCTGTGGGGTCAGGTTATAAAAGTTCAACGCGCCAAAAAATCTACAAGAAGTGAATTACTCCATGATGTTACAAGAAAAAGAGTAAATTCCACTTTTTACTCCCATGTTTCACGTCTGTAATAGATTTTACCTATTTTTCAAAAAAATCTCAATATATACCCCACTGATGCACTTTGTGTCACATTTTACCCTCTTTGACAGAATTGATCCCAATTTATTTTCCCCCTAATTTAATGCTGGTTTGGCATGCCACGTAGACAGTTTTTTGGTTTTCTCTATTTCGGCTCTAATTTTTTTCTCTCGGGCCGAAATGGACTAGGCCGCACCGCACCTAGTCGAACCTCCATGTCCTTCCACACTGCGACCTCAACCCCGAGTGGAGTGCGGACTTTTGGTGCTCGACCACCATGGTGGGGGTATTTTCAAAAAATCAAAAGCCCATTTAAAAGTTTCAAAAAAATTCAAAAAAAATTCCGTGGAAACATATATGTGTTCCGCATGAATGTGTGAAAATTCGTTTGAAAAAGTTGTGATTTGTAGGCTGTACAAAAAAACAAAATTCCGGCCCAATAACATAATATGCTAGCCCATTTAGAAATATGTATTTTGTCTTTTTTTGTGTACGTCATGTATGAAAATATAATGTTATGAAATTTTGCATATACGTCGTATACATGTGTATGCGTGTTCAAAAAAAAATCGAATTTTTTCTCTTTGTGGAAAATTGTATTTTGAAACCGTGCACCATGGTGGTCGGTCACCGTTGGCTTTTTTGGCCTCAACCCCACGCTATCTACATTGGATATGCACTAGAAAATTAAAGAACTTGAAAGCAACCACATAGACGCATGTACCACATTACTGATAGGAGAACTGTGCGTAATATCACCAAGCAGTACAAGTAGACGGTCAAATATCATTTGGATTGTTAAAATCCAAGAGATTGATCTAAAGATTTGAACATCGACCTTCTAAAAAATGTATTTAACCTTTCTGAAATTCTTTTTGCAATTTTTTTTTTTTTGAAATTCTACCCATCAGCCATTTCTGTTCAAGCCAACTCCATGCCATTTTCTAGATTGATCTAAAGATTGGCTGGTGCGGGTTCGAACCTCGGTTCGAACGAGTGTCCCACACTTTCTCTCTTAATTAGAAAGCCGTAGGGGCTCCTCCTCCTACTGGTCTAGTTTCGACGGAAGTTCAACCACGCCAATCACATGTCATATCATGACCATAGAGATATGCACACGGATACCTCCCGGTAGCAATGAATTTTTGTTCTCAACCTGCTGCTTGTGATCAAGTTGCACAAGCAAATGTGCACATTCAAATTTCATACCTACGCTTATTGATAACACTCGCTACATGCACGATGTGTTCTTCGGAGTCTCAACCCCATATTACTGATACATCTCATTCTTAATCAGGAGTGCCATTGTTGCCACTCAAGGGCATCCTCCTCTCCGCCTCCTTCCACATACTCTTTGTTCTTTGCTAGGGGAGGACACTCGCAAGCTTTACATGTATGGGGAAAGCTCTTTATGGGTAAGGTGTGGTTGTGTCGTGCCTTCTGTGGGGTCAGGTTATAAAAGTTCAACGCGCCAAAAAAGATACAAGAAGTGAATTACTCCATGATGTTACAAGAAAAAGAGTAAATTCCACTTTTTACTCCCATGTTTCACGTCTGTAATAGATTTTACCTATTTTTCAAAAAAAATCTCAATATATACCCCCACTAATGCACTTTGTGCCACATTTTACCCTCTTTGAAAGAATTGATCCCAATTTATTTTCCTCATAATTTAATGCGGATTTGGCATGCCACATAGACAGTTTTTTGGTTTTCTCTGTTTCGGCTCTAAATTTTTTCTCTCGGGCCGAAATGGACCAGGCCGCACCGCACCTAGTCGAACCTCCATCTCCTTCCACACTGCGACCTCAACCCCGAGTGGAGTGCGGACTTTTGGTGCTCGACCACCATGGTGGGGGGTATTTTCAAAAAATCAAAGCCCATTTAAAAGTTTCAAAAAAAATCCGCGGAAACATATATGTGTTCCGCATGAACGTGTGAAAATTAGTTTGAAAAAGTTGTGATTTGTAGGCTGTTCAAAAAAAACAAAATTCCCGCCAATAACATAATATGCTGGCCCATTTAGAAATATGTATTTTGTCATTTTTGTGTACGCCACGTATGAAAATATAATGTTATGAAATTTTGCATATACGTCGTATACATGTGTATGTGTGTTCACAAAAAAATTCAAAATTTTTCGCTTTGTGGAAAATTGTATTTTGAAACCGTCCACCATGGTGGTCGGTCACCGTTGGCATTTTTGGCCTCAACCCCGCGCTATCTACATTGGATATGGACTAGAAAATTAAAGAACTTGTAAGAAACCACATAGACGCATGTACCACATTACTGATAGGAGAACAATGTGTAATATCACCAAGCAGTACAAGTAGACGGTCAAATATCATTTGGATTGTTAAAATCCAAGAGATTGATCTAAAGATTTGAGCATCGACCTTCTAAAAAAATGTATTTAACCTTTCTGAAATTCTTTTTGCAAAAAAAAAAACTTTTTGAAATTCTGCCCATCTGCCATTTCTGTTCAAGCCAACTCCATGCCATTTTCTAGATTGATCTAAAGATTGGCTGGTGCGGGTTCAAACCTCGGTTCGAACGAGTGTCCCACACTTTCTCTCTTAATTAAAAATCCGTAGGGGCTCCCCCTCCTACTGGTCTAGTTTTGACGGACGTTCGACCACGCCAATCACATGTCATATCATGACCATAGAGATATGCACACGGATACCTCCCAGTAGCAATGAATTTTTGTTCTCAACCTGCTGCTTGTTATCAAGTTGCACAAGAAAATGTGCACATTCAAATTTCATACCTATGCTTATTGATAACACTCGCTACATGCATGATGTGTTCTTCAGAGTCTCAACCCCATATTACTGATACGTCCCATTCTTAATCGGGAGTGCCATTGTTGCCACTCAAGGGCATCCTCCTCTCCGCCTCCTTCCACATACTCTTTGTTCTTTGCTAGGGGAGGACACTCGCAAGCTTTACATGGATGGGGAAAGCTATTTATGGGTAAGGTGTGGTTGTGTCGTGCCTTCTGTGGGGTCAGGTTATAAAAGTTCAACGCGCCAAAAAAGATACAAGAAGTGAATTACTCCATGATGTTACAAGAAAAAGAGTAAATTCCACTTTTTACTCCCATGTTTCACGTCTGTAATAGATTTTACCTATTTTTCAAAAAAAATCTCAATATATACCCCCACTGATGCACTTTGTTCCACATTTTACCCTCTTTGACAGAATTGATCCCAATTTATTTTCCCCCTAATTTATTGCTGATTTGGCATGCCACGTAGACAGTTTTTTTCTCTGTTTTGGCTCTAATTTTTTTTCTCGGGCCGAAATGGGCCAGGCCGCACCGCACCTAGTCGAACCTCCATCTCCTTCCACACTGCGACCTCAACCCCGAGTGGAGTGCGGTCTTTTGGTGCTCGACCACCATGGTGGGGGGTATTTTCAAAAAATCAAAAGCCCATTTAAAAGTTTGAAAAAAAAAGTCAAAAAAATTCCGTGGAAACATATATGTGTTCCACATGAACGTGTGAAAATTCGTTTGAAAAAGTTGTGATTTGTAGGCTGTACAAAAAAACAAAATTCCGGCCCAATAACATAATATGCTGGCCCATTTAGAAATATGTATTTTGTCTTTTTTATGTACGCCACGTATGAAAATATAATGTTATGAAATTTTGCATATTCGTCGTATACATGTGTATGTGTGTTCACAAAAAAATTCAAAAATTTTCGCTTTGTGGAAAATTGTATTTTGAAACCGTCCACTGGTGGTCGGTCACCGTTGGCATTTTTGGCCTCAACCCCACGCTATCTACATTGGATATGCACTAAAAAAATTAAAGAACTTGAAAGCAACCACATAGACGCATGTACCACATTACTGATAGGAGAACAGTGCGTAATATCACCAAGCAGTACAAGTAGACGGTCAAATATCATTTGGATTGTTAAAATCCAAGAGATTGATCTAAAGATGTGAACATCGACCTTCTAAAATTTTGCCCATCTGCCATTTGTGTTCAAGCCAACTCCATGCCATTTTCTAGAACTATAGACGCCCCCCCCCCCCCCCCCCCCCCCCCACACACACACACAAAGTGTAGGCTCCACCCCAGGTGTCTCAAATTTCATACCAGAACCTCAACCAAGAGTGTTGTTGACTTGTTGTACACTGTTCTAATGAATATACACCGCAAAATTCATGAATATGTTGAAATATATTGTTCGCCCCTCTTCATCAGTTCGGACTTCTGTCCATTAGTTCGAACTTTTAGAAGAGTTGGTTGGTACATGAATTCAATAGAATTTAGTGGCGAGAAAGGTCATTGACTGTAAACCCGCAATTAGCTATCTAAGGGAGATATACTATTCCAACTGACAGTACGGCTAATGGTCAAGTCATGTGTTTATTCATATGGATCCAATGCAAACTGGCGGTAGTGGTTGCTCCAAGGTAGACTCGTAATAATTTTCTTGACTTGACCAAGTACGTACGAAGCTCCAGTCATTTCAAACATGTCTTTAATACGGAGTAGTATATACGTATGAGGCTCTGAGCTTGCACATGCACCTACGTGTGTCCTTTTGACGTAACCAAGGGTGGTTGAGGACTTCAGGTTCTTCATCAGGAGTGTGATCGATGTACAGAGACCGAACACAGCACCGCACACCCCCTTAGTTGTACGACTCTGCAGAGCTATTATTGAGTGCCGAGGGTGATACCTCCTACCTCACTCCTGATGATATCTCTCTAGCGTAGCTAGTCGGTTGTGGGTTATCGAGGGTGATTTCTCTTCCACCACCTCCGATGAAGCCTCTGTCGTGTAGCCCCTCAAGTGTGAATCCATCGAGGGTGATTCCTCTGGGTTCACCTTGACGGTAGCATCGAGTGGGAATCCATCGAGGGTGATTCCTCGGATTACCCTCTTGATGTTACGGACACACTGTTACCTTTAACCGTTGCCCCTTTTAACTGTTACTGCGGGACTGAAGGGACAGGCGGTACCACCCCGGTAGAGGTGGACCTGAGTTTCCGACAGTCTCTTGTGGAGTCGGGTTGACCTGGAGGGTACCCACGAGATACTTACGAGGCACGGTCGGGCAGGCAGAGACCGCCCTAGAGAGGGATGGGCCTGACCCTTGTTGCACTTCCTCGAGACGGGGCGGCAGGAGTACTGATCGTCACCGCGAGCTCCCAACACACTAACGGATTTGGGTATTTGATCTGAGTTGGCCACTGGCCTATACGCACTACCACCACGCGGGATAATGGTTTAATGGGGCCATCGGCGCCGTATGTATCAGCCGAAAGCTCTGTCAGACGTCCAGTTCAGCATTGTGGCCAGGTCGGGCCGGCGCCATCCAGGACAGAGGTGGTGCCTGGGTCCACTCTGCACACAATGACCCGGAGTGCAAAGGGCGATGGGCCCAAGACCCCTGAGCACTTAGGATGTAGACCGGCGGGGACCTCTCTGCTGAGCCTAGGTAGGACTACGTCGTGTCGATCAGCCGAGGCCGGGTATGACCGAGAAAAGTGTGTTCGGCCAGAGTTAATCGAGCGTGTTGGGTAACAGTAGTGCACCCCTGCAGGGAAGATTATCTATTCGAATAGCCGTGTCCACGGTAACAGGTGTAACACCCCAAAAATCGGGTTATCGATTTTTGTGCTGTTATTCCTTCCTAGCTTTTCTCTCCCAAAATTTTCCTCTGGAATCTGGTGAGTGACCAGGTGAATCCAGACAATCCTCAATCTCTCCATATCTTTCTCATGCTATTGTGCCAGCCAAGCTCTCGTCAGTAAACCCCGAACCTCATTTAAACCCTAGTTCCGAAATATTGGAACTGGAAATCCTGCCTTTGTGTTTACAAAGGAGTTATCATTTTCCTTGCTCTGTTAATCCTCCCAAAATTTCCAGAGACTCTCCTTCATCCATAAACCCTAGATGTGCAAAAATATTGCCAAGTCATATGCAATATTTTTCATCTAGAATTAATTCCTCTTTCTGCCTTTCTGAGGAATTAAATCCAGGAAAATATCTATCCATCTCCAAAGTTCATGAAAACTTGTGGAGATATTCTTTGTGATCATATTGAGCTCTCACAAAAATATTGGCCACAATTAAATAAGTGAAATTGCATTTTCCTATTTAAAGCCAATATTTCATTTGGGGCCTTTCCAAAGGAACTACCATTTTGGTAGCTAGGAAAAATCCCAAATAATTTGTGGAGCTTCTCCTACCCATATATTCACCATTTCCATCAAGATCTCAAGTTCCACAATTCAAATTTTGAGCACAACATCCATTTGCAAATTATGTCCAGATTTGCAGTTTGCAAAGGAACTGCTTCAACCCTTGATCTTTTTGGGCTGAGATTTTTCAGGGTGGTTAACCTTGATAAACCACCTCTGGATACCAAAAACCAGCCCATTTCATCTACCAATTTTCCCCAGTAAATTATCTAAGTTTCTGTCCAGATTGCATCTTTGTGAAGGAAGTACCCTCATGGATGATCAATTTGATCTGAAACTTTTCCAGCATTCTCTCTTGACCAAATCATCACTCTCCACCAAAAATCAGCTAATTCCATTTAGCCATTTGACCCGAGCATCCTCATTCATATTTCTGGCCAGTTTGGTGCTTTGTGAAGGAGGTACCATCTAGACTTGTCCAATTGAGCTGAATTTTTGTCAGCATGGTCACCTTGATAGATGATTGACCCTTGCCCAAGACCAGGCCAAGAGGAGCACTGTGTTGACCACACCACATGTCAACAGTTTGCTGCTGGAAACTTGTTGACCAAGGTGCAGTCACACCAGGGCTCCCTGTTCTTGTTTGAGGGGTCACGTCAGCTCAGTGATGTGTGTCGAAGACCCTAGACATGATTTGGCATCATGTGGGGCGTGGAACCGCCGTGGCCACGTGGTGACCACAGGCAGAGCGTGCCAAATCGGTGCTCTGTGCGTTGGAGGCTTCGGGAGGCCGTCTCCAGTGGGTTCCGGCTTGTCCGGGCGCGCCGGCGAGCTCCCCGCCGCACGCGTGGTCCGCCTGGAGCTTTCCCCCTCGTCTCCTAGCCGGTGGCCGCCTCTGCCGACGTCGATGCTCCGCTAGGTCGCCGCCACGATAGCGAGCTCTTGAAGCTCCGTCCGTCGTCGCGAGACCCCCTTCCCTCGCCTATTTAAGGAGTGCCCCGAGCTCTCCTCCTCAACAGCCACCTCCCCGCCCCTTCAGCCGAGCTCCTCGAGCTCTTTCCCCTCCCAGGCCGAAGCTCTGCCGCCACCGTCCCCCTCGAGCAAATCCAATCCCCGACCTTCCCCTCCTCTCTGCCCGCGGCCACGGCTGTCCCTCGAGCTCTCTTTGCCGCCGCCGTCTCCCTTCCCGCCGGGGAAGCTCTGCCGGTGAGGCCCCCCCCTACGGCCCCTCAGTCGCCGCGGCCCTGGCAGTGGCGCCGGCACTGTAGCCCACCCCAGGCAGCCCCGCGGCCACCGGCGGGCGCGGCAAGGAGCGGCGGAGCTCGTGAGCTCATCGGCCGGCCCCCTCGGGCGGCGAGGCGATGGCTACGCCGGCGGCCGGCCGCCCCTGTCTCTGTATCGTCAGGGGAAGGAGAAGACCAGAGGAGAAAGGGAGGAGAGAGAGAAAGGGATGAGGCGGGGCCCACCCGTAAGTGAGTTAGCCGCCGGGCCCAGTTAAATAAGTGGAGGCGCACTCCAGTAGATGCGCTTTCGCTTAAGTGAAAGCGTAAACCTGAGAGTACGCTTTCGTTTTTTTCAGCCGGCGGCCAAAGTGGCTATTTAGTGGACGTTCACCAGTTAAAGCCAGAAACGAACAGTTTTCTGTTTGTTTAACCGCTTAACGAATGAACGGCCCTAACTTCGCGACCGTAACTCCGATTGAGGTAAATCCAACGCCCACGTCTTCAGTTCGTCGAGCCCGTTCCAATGGCATCATTTTCATAATGTGTTCACACTGTGAAAATGACCATTTTGCCCTTGCCCTTAATCAGCCCCCTTCGAGAGGGAAACTTTTCCGGCAAATCTTTCCGCGAGCCCATCGCACTTCCTCCCGGTGTATTCCTCTACCCCAAGGCAAGCCAACCTCTTATCATGAGATCCGGACTTGCGTGATGACTTTGCTTGCACCCTGTGTGTGTGTTGCCATATATTTCAGATCATCTGTTAGTCTGCACTGCCGTAGCCCTGTTATTTCATCTGTGCTAGATACTAATGTCATTTACCATGCGATATCATGAATTGCTTTCATGTCATACTTTCCCATGCTAGTAGCAATATTTTTAATACCATTATCATGCTAGTGCTATGATTTGATCTCATGCCATGATTGTCAATATTGTTATAGTTTTGTTATGCTGTTGTTAAGGGATGGTTCCCTCTCATAAATATTGATATTATGGTGAGATGATGGAGATATTAAAATTGAACTTCTAAAATTAAACCTCCTCTGTCATCGATGGGATCGAGTAATAGTGCCACCGAATCGAGCTTACCCGTGCAACCACATTTGCCGGTATGGGACGGCCTTGACTTGGTCTAGCTTTGTGCTCTCTTATCGGTACCACCAAATAGGGAAGGTTATGCGTGCGCGCTACCCTGGCCCGGTAGGCGGCGATAACCTTGTGAGCCCAGTTGATTGTTTAGCCCGGGAGTCCCCGTTTGGGACAATTTAGTTTGGCCACGACGGTGGCAGGTGTCAAGAGTGACACAGGGGCCACCCAGGGCATGACTCCGGGGGAGGATGATTGTCGGTGGTACGGTGGGGGAGTCACGGGTTAGGCAAGTTTCGTTGGAGCAGCACCGGTCCACCCGAATGGGAACATGTACTAAGTACGAGGCCGGGAGCTCCATGGTGTGGGTAAAGTGCGCAACCTCTGCAGAGTGTAAATCTATTCGAATAGTCGCGTCCTCGGTCATGGACAGTTCGTATTAGGCCACTATTTGGTCTTTGTCGATCTGGAGGACAAACCTGTTATTATAAACTTGTTAAGGAATGTGCTACTAAGTGAATGTGGTAATCTGGATAATTGTGAGCAGTCACCATGTTGTTCTGATATGATCACGAGACGTGGTCTCGGTGAGTCATGAGTTAGCCCGGAAGGGCAGTAAAACTGAATAATGTCACAACGTGTTAATTCAGTGCTTCACGGGAGGTAAGAGTAGTGTAGGTTCCAGTTTGATTGTGGATACCATGTCTAGTAGAAATAGCCATGCCATGCCATGTAGTTGTTATGCCTGATCCATGTTATGCCATGCTTGATCCATGATTCCGGTTAATTCCATGCCATGCTTAGAATAAATTCTTATATGAGCATAGGGCTTGCTTTGTCATCTGCTTGTTTGGATGCTATGTATTTGGTTGTCTTGCGAGTACATTCAAAGTACTCACCTGGCCTTGCATGTGGCTAGTTGCAGGAGAAGATCCGTCGTGCTAGATCGTAACCCAGCCAGTCCTGTGCATTGTGGAGCCCAGCCAGAGACGTCGTTGCCGCTGAACCAAGACCTCCACCGCCATTTAGTTAGCCTTGGAGCCATGTAATATTGTTGTAAGCAACAGTATTGTAAAACTCCATTTCATATAATAAAGCCATTTTTGTGCCTGGAATTGCTGTATCATGTCTCAGACGTGCGCCAGGTCTTATCCTGGGACTGGCGTGCGTCGGCCCTCTATCGAGGTGCCACAACAGGAAGCTCAGTGTTGTATCCCGATCTACTACAACTTGAACTGGATACATGATACTTTAATTGGGGATCGTTTTCTCGCAGGGAGTCGAGGAAGGATGTCTAGGCATTGCTACTACATACTTATTACTATATGTTATGTTACTAATCTACACTCTTCTAATGCTGCAAGACGCTGCAAGTTGCTAGTCTTCGATAGGCTAGGCCTTCCCCTCTATTCTGGCATTTCTGCAGTATAGTCCACAGATACAGCCCCCTTCCTTTGATACCGATGCATATTTAGCATAGATCTGATGTAAGTCTTGCGAGTACTTTGGATGAGTACTCACGGTTGGTTTGCTACCTCTTTTTCCCCATATCCGGTTGCTGCGATCAGATGACAGAGCCCCGGAGCCAGCTGACCCCGTCGACGTCTACTACTACCCCGACGGAGCCTACTACTACGTGGAGACCGACGGCCAGGAGTAGTTTAGGAGGCTCTCAGGCAGGAGGCCTGCGCCTTTTCGTTCAGTGTCCTTGTTTTGCCCCGCCTTCTTAAGGCTTATCAATTTAACTTTTATGTTTGTACTCAGATATCTAATGCTTCCGCTGATGCTTGTATGACTCAAGCTTATGTATTCGAGCCCTCGAGGCCCCTGGCTTGTAATATAAAGCTTGTATTATTTTATTTTGTGTCTAGAGTTGTGTTGTGATATCTTCCCGTGAGTCCCTGGGCTTGATCATGCGCATTTGCGTGTATGGTTAGTGCACGGTCAGGCCGGGGGCGTCACAAGCTGGTATCAGAGCCGACTGCCTGTAGGAAGCCCCTTTCCAACTCCTTGGCCGAAGTTAAGTCTAGTATTTGCAAAACTGTTTTACTAACATGGCTGTGTGGCTTACGGGCCCACGTCGCCAATGGGTGGGATTAGGATCTTTTATTCCTCTTCCTTACTCTGGGATTCTGATATCTCCTCTATTCGGGTTAAAGTTTTGCTAACACTAACATTAGGTTCTCGTGTTCACTTCCACCCGGAGAGCTGGATTGTCTGCAATTACATTTTTCTTTCCATTGGTATGTTTAAACCTTTCTTGTAATCTAGTTTTTATCTGAGCAGTGATAATTCCCTGCTTAAGTCAACACCCCTAAATAAAACCTTGTCTCTATTGTTGTTGGCATTCGGGTAACCGACGGTGGATGAGAACTTTGCCTATTGTTCCGCCTCGTCTTAACGAGTGGGAAAAATTTTCTCTTTGTCCCTTGCCCTTGGTACCGATGTTGTTACCAACCTAGCTGACAAACTATTCTCTGACGTGCCTTACTATCATGGCCGTACAAGATGTCACCGCCCTTCCTACTTTTAACCCACACTAACCACAGTTCCACAGGATCGAAACCTGACTCTCCTGTACATCCTTAATCCAAAAGATACTGTTGGAAATATGCCCTAGAGGCAATAATAAATTGGATATTATCATATTTCCTTGTTCATGATAAAGGTTTATTATTCATGCTAGAATTGTATTGACCGGAAACTTAAATACATGTGTGAATACATAAACAAATATTATGTCCCTAGTGAGCCTCTACTAGACTAGCTCGTTGATCAAAGATGGTTAAGGTTTCCTAACCATAGACATGAGTTGTCATTTGATAACAGGATCACATCATTAGGAGAATGATGTGATGGACAAGACCCAACCGTAAGCTTAGCATTCGATCGTATCACTTGAGTTTATTGCTATAGCTTTCTTCATGTCAAGTATCTGTTCCTTAGACCATGAGATCATGTCACTCCCGGATACCGGAGGAATACTTAGTGTGTATCCAAACATCACTTCGTAACTGGGTGATCATAAAGGTGCTCTACAGGTATCTCCGAAGGTCTCTGTTGGGTTGCATGGATCGAGACTGGGATTTGTCACTCCGTATGACGGAGAGATATCTCTGGGCCCTCTCGGTAATACAACATCGTAAAGAGCTTGCAAGCAATGTGGCTAATGAGTTAGTCACGGGATCTTGTATTACGGAACGAGTAAAGAGACTTGCCGGTAACGAGATTGAACTAGGTATGGAGATACCAACGATCGAATCTCGGGCAAGTAACATATCGCCGGACAAAGGGAATTGCATACGGGATTAACCGAATCCTTGACATCAAGGTTCAACCGATAAAAGATCTTCGTGGAATATGTAGGAATCAATATGGGCATCCAGGTCCCGCTATTGGTTATTGACCGGAGAGGTGTCTCGGTCATGACTACATGATTCCCGAACCCGCAGGGTCGCACGCTTAACGTTCGTTGACGCTAGAGTAGTATTGGGATATTTGATGATTGGTAACTAAATGTTGTTCGGAGTCCCAGATGAGATCCTGGACGTCACGAGGAGTCTCGAAATGGCCGAGAGGTAAAGATTTATATATGGGAAGTCATATTTTGGGTTCCGGAAAAAGGTGCAGTTTTTCGGTATTGTACCGGGAAGCTTCCAGAAGGTTCCGGAGGGGTCCGGAGGGGTCCGGAAGTCCACAAGTGAGTCCATCACATCCCAAGGGCTAGCATGGGATGAGGGGAGGCGCCCTGGCCTTATTGGGCTAGGCGCACCAAGTCCTCAAAAGCCCATGTGGCTAGGGAAGGGAAAAAAGGAGAGTCCTAGTAGGAATAGGATTGGACTTGGAGTCCAAGTCCTCTCCCTCTAGGCGCCAGCCCTAATAGGAGAAGGGATGGACTCCAAGCCCCTTCACATATATAAATAGAGGAGAGGGGGCGCCCCAAACAACACACCAGCCCCTGGGCGCCCCTCTCTCTCCCGTTACACCACCGCCTCGTCCCGACGACGCTTAGCAAAGCGCTGTCGGTGCTCCACCACCATGCCGTCGTGCTGGTTGTGATCCCATCTACTTCTCAGCCTTCTCTTGCTGGATCGAGGAGGAGGAGACATCATCGAGCCGCACATGTGCTAAACTCGGAGGTGCCGTCTGTTCGGCATTAGATCAGTTGGATCGTGATCGGATCGCGAAGAGAACGACTACATCAACCGCGTTATATACACTTCCGCTTTCGGTCTATGAGGGTACGTAGACACACTCTCCCCTCTCGTTGCTATGCTTCTCCTAGATAGATCTTGGGTGTTCGTATGAATTTTTTTGATTTTCATGCTTTGTTCCCCATCAGTGGTATCAGAGCTAGGTCTATGCATAGATGTATATGCACGAGTAGTACACAAAAGTTGTGGGCGTTGATGCTCAAAGCTTACCTCTCTTGTCTTATTTGGATTCGGCGGTATTGTGGGATGAAGCGGCTCGGACCAACCTTACATGTCCTCGCACATGAGACCGGTTCCACCGACTAACATGCAACTTGTTTTGCATAAGGTGGCTAGCGGGTGTCTGTATCTCCTACTTTAGTTGAATCTAATTTGAC
This sequence comes from Elymus sibiricus, assembly GCA_039707655.1. Lineage (NCBI taxonomy): Eukaryota > Viridiplantae > Streptophyta > Magnoliopsida > Poales > Poaceae > Elymus > Elymus sibiricus. The sequence goes on from CM077664.1 coordinate 315,185,376, forward strand.
GAAGGCGGTCCTTATAGAAGGTTAAAAGGTAACTTGATTATCACTGTTGTGGCTTTGCGTAGGTAAGAACGGTTCTTGCTAGTTGCCCATAGCAGCCACATAAAATTTGCAACAACAAAGTAGAGGACGTCTAACTTATTTTTGCAGGGCATGTTGTGATGTGGTATGGCCAAAATGTGATATGATATATGTTGATGTATGAGATGATCATGTTTTGTAATAGGTTCACGACTTGCATGTCGATGAGTACGGCAACCGGCAGGAGCCATAGGGTTGTCTTTAATTTATTGTGTGACCTGCGAGTCAACTGTTAAACGCCATATAATTGCTTTACTTTATCGCTATGCGTTAGCAATAGTTGTAGAAGCAATAGTTGGCGAGACGACCATGTGACGACACGATGATGGAGATCATGGTGTCATGCCGGTGACGATGGAAATCATGCCGCTGCTTTGGAGATGGAGATCAAAGGCACGAGATGATAATGGCCATATCATGTCACATATTGATTGCATGTGATGTCTATCCTTTTTATGCATCTTATTTTGCTTAGGACGACGGTAGCATTATAAGATGATCCCTTCACTTAATTTCAAGAAATTGTGTTCTCCCTAAGTATGCATCGTTGCGAAAGTTCGTCGTTTTGAAGCACCTCGTGATGATCGGGTATGATAGACTCTACGTCCGCATACAACGGGTATAAGCCATTTTTACACATGCAGAATACTTGGGTTAAACTTGACGAGCCTAGCATGTACAGACATGGCCTCGGAACACGGGAGACCGAAAGGTCGAACATGAGTCATATAGTAGATATGATCAACATGAAGATGTTCACCATTGATGACTACTCCATCTCACATGATGATCGGACATGGGTTAGTTGATTTGGATCATGTGTCACTTAGACAACTTGAGGGATGTTGATTTAAGTGGGAGTTCATTAGTAATTTGATTAACTGAACTAAATTATCATGAACTTAGTCTTAATTGTCTTTGCAAAATTTGTGTTGTAAATCAATAGCTCGCGTTGTAGCTCCATGTTTTTAATACGTTCCTAGAGAAAGACTAAGCTGAAAGATATTGTAAGCAATTATGCAGACTAGGTCCGTAGTCTGAGGATTGTCCTCACTGCTGCACAGAAGGCTTATGTCCTTGATGCACCGCTAGGTGTGCCAACCCCTCTAGCGTCGTCTGTGGATGTTGTGAACGTCTGGCAGGCACGTTCTGATGACTACTCGATAGTTCAGTGTGCCATGCTTTACGTCTTAGAAATCAGGGCCCCAAAGACGTTTTGAACGCCACGAAGCATATGAGATGTTCCAAGAGCTGAAATTGGTATTTCAGGCTCATGCCTGTGTTGAGAGATATAAGACCTCTGACAAGTTCTTTGCCTGCAAGATGGAGGAGAACAGCTCAGTGAGTGAGCATGTGCTCAGAGTGTCTGGGTGCTACAATCGCTTGAATCAAGTGGGAGTTAATCTTCCAGATAAGACAACGGTTGAGAAAGTTTTTCCAGTCACTGCCACCAAGCTACAAGGGCTTTGTGATGAACTATAATATGCAAGGGATGGAGTAAACAATCCCCGAGATATTCGCGGTGCTTAAGGCCGTGAAGGTAGAAATCAAGAAGGAGCATCAAGTGTTGATGGTTAATCAAGACCACTAGTTTCAAGAAGGGCAAGGGAAAGAAGGGAAACTTCAAGAATGGCAAGACAGTTGCCGCTCCAATGGAGAAACCCAATGCTTGACCCAAACCCGAGACTGAGTGCTACTTTTATAAGGGGAACGGTCACTCGAAGCGGAACTGCCCCAAGTACTTGGCAGATAAGAAGGATGGCAACGTCAACGTAGGTATATTTGATATACATGTTATTGATGTGTACCTCACTAGTGCTCGTAGTAGCGTCTGGGCATTTTGATACCGATTCAGTTCCTAATATTAGTAACTCGAAGCAGGAGCTGCGGAGTAACAGAAACTAGCTGAGGGCGAGGTGACGATGGGTGTTGGAAGTGTCTCCAAGATTGATATGATCACCATCGGCACGCTCATAATACCTTCGGGATTAGTATTAAACCTAAATAATGGTTATTTGGTGCTTGCGTTGAGCATAAAACATTATATCTGGATATTGTTTATTGCAAGACGGTTATTCATTTAAGTCAGAGAATAATGGTTATTCTATTTACATGAGTAATATCTTTCGTGATCATGCACCCTTTGTGAAAGGTTTACTGAATCTCGATTGTAATGATACACATGTTCATAATATTAATGCCAAAAGATGCAAAGTTAATGATGATAGTACCACATGATTGTGGCACTGCTGCTTAAGGTCATATTGGTGTAAAGCGCATGAAGAAACTCCATGCCAATGGATTTTTGGAATCTCTTGATTATGAATCATTTGAGACATGTGAACCATGCCTTATGGGCAGAATGACTAAAACCCCGTTTTCCGGATCAATGGAGCGGGCAAGTGACTTATTGGAATTAATACATACCGATGTATGCAGTCTGATGAGTGTTGAAGCACGCGGTGGATATCGTTATTTTCTTACCTTCACAGATGATTTGAGTAGATATGGGTATATTTACTTAATGGAACACAAGTCTGAAACATTTGAAAAGTTCAAGGAATTTCAGAGTGAAGTGGAGAATCATCGTAATAAGAAAATTAAATTTCTACGATCTGATCATGGAGGTGAATATTTGAGTTACGAGTTTGGTATGCATTTAAGACAATGTGGAATTGTTTCACAGCTCACGCCACCTGGAACACCACAGCATAATGGTGTGTCTGAACATCATAATCAAACTCTATTGGATATGGTGCGTTCTATGATGTCTCTTACCGATTTGCCACTATTGTTTTGGGGTTGTGCATTAGAGACAGCCGCATTCACTTTAAATAGGGCACCGTCAAAATCCGTTGAGACGACACCGTATGAGTTATGGTTTGGCAAGAAACCTAAGCTGTCGTTTCTTAAAGTTTGGGGATGTGACGCTTATGTCAAGAGGCTTCAGCCTGATAAGCTCGAACCCAAAGCGGAGAAGTGCGTCTTCATAGGATACCCTAAAGAGACCATTGGGTATACCTTCTACCACAGATCTGAGGGCAAGATCTTTGTTGCCACGAATGGGTCCTTTTTAGAGAAGGAGTTTCTCTTGAAAGAAGTGAGTGGGAGGAAAGTAGAACTTGATGAGGTAATCGTACCTTCTCTCGAATTGGAAAGTAGCACATCACAGAAAGCAGTTCCCGTGATGCCTACACCAACCGGAGAGGAAGCTAATGATGATAATCATGAAACTTCGGATCAAGTTACTACTAAACTTCGTAGGTCGACCAGGGTATGTTCCGCACTAGGATGGTACGGTAATCCAGTCCTGGAAGTCATGTTGTTAGACAACGGCGAACCTACGGACTATGAAGAAGCTATGATGAGCCCGGATTCTGACAAATGGCTTGAGGCCATGAAATCCGAGATAAGATCCATGTATGAGAACAAAGTATGGACTTTGGTGGACTTGCCCGATGATCGGCAAGCCATTGAGAATAAATGGATCTTTAAGAAGAAGACATACACTGATGGTAATATCACCGTCTATAAAGCTCGACTTGTCGCAAAAGGTTTTTGACAAGTTCAAGGGGTTGACTATGATGAGATATTCTCACCCGTAGCGATGCTTAAGTCTGTTAGAATTATGTTAGCGATTGCCGCATTTTATGAAATCTGGCAGATGGACGTCAAAACAGCATTCCTTAACAGGTTTCTTAAGGAAGAGTTGTATATGATGCAACCAGAAGGTTTTGTCGATCCTAAGGATGCTGACAAAGTATGCAAGCTCCAGCGATCCATCTATGGACTGGTGCAAGCATCTCGGAGTTGGAATATTCGCTTTGATGAGGTGATCAAAGCTTTTGGTTTTATACAAACTTACGGAGAAGCTTCTATTTATAAGAAAGTGAGTGGGAGCTCTATAACATTTCTAATAGTATATGTGGATGACATATTGTTGATTGGAAATGATGTAGAATTTCTGGAAAGCATAAAAGGGTTGTTTGAAAGGAGTTTTTCAAAGGAAGACCTGGGTAAAGCAGCTTACGTATTGGGCATCAAGATCTATGGAGATAGATCAAGACGCCTGATAAAACTTTCACAGAGCTCATACCTTACAAGTTTTTGAAGGAGGTCAAAATGGACCAGTCAAAGAAGAAGTTCTTGCATGTGTTGCAAGGTGTGAAGTTGAGTGAGACTCAAAGCTCGACCGCGGAAGAAGAAAGAGAAAAGGCGAAGGTCGTCCCCTATGCCTCAGCCATGGGCTCTATAATGTATGCCATACGTGTACCATACCTGTTGTGTGCCTTGCCGTGAGTCTGGCAAGGGGGTACTAGAGTGATCCAGGAGTGGATCACTGGACAGCGGTCAAAAATTATCCTTAAGTTACTTAAGGAAATGTTTCTCATTTATGGAGGTAACAAAGAGTTCGCCGTAAAGGTTTACGTCGATGCAAGCTTTGACGCCGATCTGGATGACCCTGAGTCTCGAACCGGATACGTAAAATGGGGCAGTCGTTTGGAGTAGTTCCAAACCAAGCGTTGAGGCGGGATTTACATGTGAAGCGCATATTTAACGCCCTTTTCAACTCCATCCGTGATTGGATCAAGGACGGAGACATTGAGATTTGCAAAGTACATACGGATCTGAATGTTGCAGACCCGTTGACTAAAAACCTCTCCCATGAGCAAAACATGATCAACCCCAGAACTCGTTGGGGGTTAGATTCATAACTATGTGAACTAGATTATTGACTCTAGTGCAAGTGGGAGACTGTTGGAAATATGCCCTAGAGGCAATAATAAATTGGTTATTATCATATTTCCTTGTTCATGATAAAGGTTTATTATTCATGCTAGAATTGTATTGACCGGAAACTTAAATACATGTGTGAATACATAAACAAATATTATGTCCCTAGTGAGCCTCTACTAGACTAGCTCGTTGATCAAAGATGGTTAAGGTTTCCTAACCATAGACATGAGTTGTCATTTGATAACAGGATCACATCATTAGGAGAATGATGTGATGGACAAGACCCAACCGTAAGCTTAGCATTCGATCGTATCACTTGAGTTTATTGCTATAGCTTTCTTCATGTCAAGTATCTGTTCCTTAGACCATGAGATCATGTCACTCCCGGATACTGGAGGAATACTTAGTGTGTATCCAAACATCACTTCATAACTGGGTGATCATAAAGGTGCTCTACAGGTATCTCCGAAGGTCTCTGTTGGGTTGCATGGATCGAGACTGGGATTTGTCACTCCATATGACGGAGAGATATCTCTGGGCCCTCTCGGTAATACAACATCGTAAAGAGCTTGCAAGCAATGTGGCTAATGAGTTAGTCACGGGATCTTGTATTACGGAACGAGTAAAGAGACTTGCCGGTAACGAGATTGAACTAGGTATGGAGATACCGACGATCGAATCTCGGGCAAGTAACATATCGCCGGACAAAGGGAATTGCATACGGGATTAACCGAATCCTTGACATCGTGGTTCAACCGATAAAAGATCTTTGTGGAATATGTAGGAATCAATATGGGCATCCAGGTCCCGCTATTGGTTATTGACCGGGGAGGTGTCTCGGTCATGACTACATGATTCCCGAACACGCAGGGTCGCACGCTTAACGTTCGTTGACGCGAGAGTAGTATTGGGATATTTGATGATTGGTAACCGAATGTTGTTCAGAGTCCCGGATGAGATCCCGGACGTCACGAGGAGTCTCGGAATGGCCAAGAGGTAAAGATTTATATATGGGAAGTCATATTTTGGGTTCCGGAAAAAGGTGCAGTTTTTCGGTATTGTACCGGGAAGCTTCCAGAAGGTTCCGGAGGATTCCGGAGGGGTCCAAAAGTCCACAAGTGGGTCCACCACGTCCCAAGGGCTGGCATGGGATGAGGGGAGGCGCCCTGGCCTTATTGGGCTAGGCGCACCAAGTCCTCAAAAGCCCATGTGGCTAGGGAAGGGAAAAAAGGAGAGTCCTAGTAGGAATAGGATTGGACTTGGAGTCCAAGTCCTCTCCCTCTAGGCGCCAGCCCTAATAGGAGAAGGGCTGGACTCCAAGCCCCTCCACATATATAAATAGAGGAGAGGGGGCGCCCCAAACAACACACCAGCCCCTGGGCGCCCCTCTCTCTCCCGTTACACCACCGCCTCGTCCCGACGACGCTTAGCGAAGCGCTGTCGGTGCTCCACCACCACCATCACCACCACGCCATCGTGCTGGTTGTGATCCCATCTACTTCTCCGCCTTCTCTTGCTAGATCAAGGAGGAGGAGACGTCATCGAGCCGCACGTGTGCTAAACTCGGAGGTGCCGTCTGTTCGGCACTAGATCGGTTGGATCGTGATCGGATCGCGAAGAGAACGACTACATCAACCGCGTTATATACGCTTCCGCTTTCGGTCTACGAGGGTACGTAGACACACTCTCCCCTCTCGTTGCTATACTTCTCCTAGATAGATCATGGGTGTTCGTAGGAAAATTTTTGATTTTCATGCTTCGTTCCCCATCAGATGCCTCTTACCCCACCTCTTAAATCTCGGGACGAGATTTCTTGTAGTGGGGGAGATTTGTAACACCGCCAGATCTTAACCCTATCGTTAAGCTAATTAAATTGCCATGTCATCATGATCATCCTAATTAAATTGCATTTAGGAAATAATACAAATTCAAATGCAAGTCAAATTATTACTTCTTCAAATAAATGAACAAAAATGTTCATAAAATTGTAAAAATTCCCAAAGCAATTATAAAAATAAAGCCAACATTATTTGAATGCCCAAATTGACTCTAACAACCAAAAACAGTGACTTTAACAGCCACTTTAATTCTTTTCCATTTATACAAATATTCAAATGAATTCATTTAAATCCCAAACCCTCTATGACAGTGTAGAATATTGTAGGGTATTTAATTTGGCAAGTTTCACATTTTTCTAAACTCATTTGCTATTAAAACAAAATGCAAAACAGTAAAGAAAATAGAAAAACAGAAAAGGGAAAAAGAAAAGAGTCTAAACACTACTGTGCCTATGGCCTCTAGGTCAACAGTGACCGGCCCAGCCCGCGCTGGCCGTCCCTAACCCCGCGCTCTCTCTCTCCTCCCGTGTCGACCGCACACGCGCGTGCGCCCCGCCCCCCCCCCCCCCCCTCGCCCTGCTCGACAGCGCGGCCCCCGCGCCCGCCGTGGGGGGATAGGGTCGACGCCCTCGACCCCCTGGCCACCCCTAGCCCCTCTTCCCCTCTCTCCATCGCCTCGCCCCCTTCCTTTCCTCGACGCCCGAGAATGCGCCGTCGCCGCCGCTGCTCGTCCGCGTGTCCACCGGCCTCCCCGCGTCGTCAACCGATGTCCAGGAGATCCGCCGCGAGCCCTTCGACCTCTCCACCGAGCCACGCAAGCCGGGAGCCCCCATCTTCGTCGCCTGCTTCGATCCCCTCCGCTACGGCCGTCGTGCTCCACCGCTCGTCGCCGACGTCCTCGACCTCCCCGTGCCTCCCTGAGCCCTCCTGCGAGATCACTGTGAGCTCGCGCACCTCTTCCCCCTTCCCGTTTCTCCACGCGCGTCCCCTAGCGCCGGGTCCATCCTTGCCCGACTCCGGCCGCCGCGGATAGCCCTTGCCGCCGTCGATTTAGTCCGTCCCAGCACCAACGGCTCGCACCCTCGTGTGCGCGGCATCGCGCCGGTGCCGTAGAGCCGTTCCGCCGCTCAAATGGTCGCCGGAGGCCATTTTCCGACCATCGCCGCCGCGTTCTGCCTCGCCGGAGTGCTGTCACCAGCGCGCGCGCAGTTTAAACACCGGCGAGGCCCACCGTCAAGTCATTAGCCACTAACCCGAAACCGAACCCCCACTGACATGTGGGCCCACGTACTGTAGCATTTAGTTAAATTAAATAAATCAAATAACTAATTCAGCCACTGACATCCGGGCCCCACCCCGCTAATTAACTAATTAGATTAGTTTAAAACCATGTTAAACTAACTGTGACTAACCTCTGGGTCCCACGGGACCCATTTGACCAGTCAAAGCTGACTGGGATTGCCCCTAGTCAATGACAGGTGGGCCCCTTGGGCCCAGTTGATCAGTCAATGGTCACAGTTGACTGCTGACTGGGCAGTCAACTGGGACCCACCTATCAGCCTAATAAGCATTTTGCTGGGTACACTTCTGTGTACCCATAGCAATTTAATCATTTAATTTTCGAATTAAAAATAAATACAGTAATTCTAGAAAATGTTTAAAACTTTGAAAATTCATATAAAATAAACCGTAACTCGGATGAAAATAATTTATATATGAAAAATGATCAGAAAAATATGAAGAATCCGAATATGCCCTCCACATATCTGTCACGTGCCTCTAACATACTGAACGTTGAACATTTGCTACCGAAACCGCTAAATGAATAGTAATTGGAGCTGGGAAAATATTCCCGGATATTTTCCCGCTCCGTTTAAAATACTTAGCACTGCATTAGGGCACCCTAGCACAGTCTATTGCCATGCCAAGCATCTGTGTGCATTTGTTTGCTTTATATTTACTGTTTCTTTCCCCTATTCTCTCCGGTAGACTCCGAGACTGACGATGCCCCCGTGATCGACTACGTCACCGATGACCCTTCTTCCTCTTCAGCAAAGCTTCCAGGCAAGCAAAACCCCCTTGATCATTCCTATATCGCCCATTCTTTCTTCCCCGTGCTTGCATTAGATTTTGCTACTGTAATTGATTGCTCCTATTATGATGCATAGCCTGATTTTGTAACTGCTGTTGATACTTTACCTGCTATCCTAAATGCTTAGCATAGGTTGGTTAACGATCCGTCAGTGGCCCTACACCCTTGTCCGTATTGCCTTGCTTTACTACCGATGACTCGATCAGTGTGATCGATGTACAGAGACCGAACACAGCATCGCACACCCCCTTAGTTGTACGACTCTGCAGAGATACTATCGAGTGCCGAGGGTGATACCTCCTACCTCACTCCTGATGATATCTCTCTAGCGTAGCTAGTCGGTTGTGGGTTACCGAGGGTGATTCCTCTTCCACCACCTCCGATGAAGCCTCTGTCGTATAGCCCCTCAAGTGTGAATCCATCGAGGGTGATTCCTCCGGGTTCACCTTGACGGTAGCATCGAGTGGGAATCCATCGAGGGTGATTCCTCGGATTACCCTCTTGATGTTACGGACACACTGTTACCTTTAACTGTTGCCCCTTTTAACTGTTACTGCGGGACTGAAGGGACAAGCGGTACCACCTCGGTAGAGGTGGACCTGAGTTCCCGACGGTCTCTTGTGGAGTCGGGTTGACCTGGAGGGTACCCACGAGATACTTACGAGGCACGGCCGGGCAGGCAGAGACCGCCCTTGAGAGGGATGGGCCTGACCCTTGTTGCACTTCCTCGAGACAGGGCGACAGGAGTACTGATCGTCACCGCGAGCTCCCAACACACTAATGGATTTGGGTATTTGATCTGAGTTGGCCACTGGCCTATACGCACTACCACCACGCGGGATAATGGTTTAATGGGGCCCTCAGCGCCGTATGTATCAGCCGAAAGCTCTGTCAGACGTCCAGTTCAGCATTGTGGCCGGGTCGGGCCGGCGCCATCCAGGACAAAGGTGGTGCCTGGGTCCACCCTGCACACAATGACCCGGAGTGCAAAGGGCGATGGGCCCAAGACCCCTGAGCACTTAGGATGTAGACCGGCGGGGACCTCTCTGCTGAGCCTAGGTAGGACTACGTCGTGTCGATCAGCCGAGGCCGGGTATGACCGAGAAAAGTGTGTCCGGCCAGAGTTAATCGAGCGTGTTGGGTAACAGTAGTGCACCCCTGCAGGGAAGATTATCTATTCGAATAGCCGTGTCCACGGTAACAGGACGCTCAGTGTTGTATCTCGATCTACTACAACTTGAACTGGATACATGATACTTTAATTGTAAGCTCCGGGATCGTTTTCTCGCAGGGAGTCGAGGAAGGATCTCTAGGCTTTGCTACTACACACTTATTACTATATGTTATGTTACTAATCTACACTCTTCTAATGCTGCAAGACGCTGCAAGTTGCTAGTCTTCGATAGGCTAGGCCTTCCCCTCTATTCTGGCATTTCTGCAATATAGTCCACAGATACAACCCCTTTCCTTTGATACTGATGCATATTTAGCATAGATCTGATGTAAGTCTTGCGAGTACTTTGGATGAGTACTCACGGTTGCTTTGCTACCTCTTTTTCCCCATATCCGGTTGCTGCGATCAGATGACGGAGCCCCGGAGCCAGCTGACCCCGTCGACGTCTACAACTACCCCGACGGAGCCTACTACTACGTGGAGACCGATGGCCAGGAATAGTTTAGGAGGCTCCCAGGCAGGAGGCCTGCGCCTTTTCGATCAGTGTCGTTGTTTTGCCCCGCCTTCTTAAGGCTTATCAATTTAACTTTTATGTCTGTACTCAGATATCTAATGCTTCCGCTGATGCTTGTATGACTCAAGCTTATGTATTCGAGCCCTCGAGGCCCCTGGCTTGTAATATAAAGCTTGTATTATTTTATTTTGTGTCTAGAGTTGTGTTATGATATCTACCTGTGAGTCCCTGGGCTTGATCGTGCGCATTTGCGTGTATGGTTAGTGCACGGTCGGGCCGGGGCGTCACAGCCACCGTGCAGCACGTGCCGGTAGCACTACAGGAATCAGAGAATTTGCCATCAGTCCACTCTTTGCCGTCTGCTAGCGGACAGCACTGATGGTCTTTGCCGTCCGCTTCCATAAAGCAGACGGCAAAGAAAGGCCTCATGGCAAAGATGGTTTTTGCCGTCAGTCCATTCTTTGCCGTCGGCTAGCGGACAGCAAAGAGCCTAAAAAGTGGACGGCAAAGGCAGGCGGACGGCAACTAGCAAAATCGCAGACGGCAAAGAGCCCATCTAGGCCCCACTGGAGCGCGGCGCTGGTTAGGTCAAACGGACGGCCTAGATGTCGTCCGCTAGCGGACAGCAAAGAGCAGCAAACGGCAAAGATCATCAAAAAGCAGACGGCAAAGAAAAATTTCACTAACATTTGTAACGGCCGCCGCGCGCCCCTCTCTCTCTCTCTCTCTCTCTCTCTCTCTCTCTCTCGCCGCGACCCTCTCTCTCTCTCTCGCCGCGCCCCTCCACTCCCCTCTCTCTATCTCTCTCTCTCTCGCCGCCGCGCCCGTTGTCGTCGACGACCCACTGCCCCGCCACGCCCGTCGCCGCCGCCGACCCACCGCCCCACCGTGCCCGTCGCTGCCGACGACCCGACGCCCCACCGCGCCCCGGTGCAGATCCACTGCCCCGCCGCCCCACCGTCCGCGGCCGCCACCCCGCCGCCCCGCCGCTCCACTCTGCCACCGCCGCCCCGCTGGCACGCCGTCTGCGGCTCCGCCGCCCCGACGCCACTCACCCCCGACGCCCCCCTCTGGTGAGTCCTCCCCTTATTCTCTGTTTTTTTTATTTTTTTCATTTAATTGCTACTGTTAGTGCTATATTACTCATATTTAGTTAGGTTAGTGCTAGGTTAGGTTAGAAAAGAACTAGGAGAAGAAGATTTTAGGTTAGTCATATTTTAGGTTAGTCAAAATTAGAAGAAGAAGAAGAAGAAGAAGAAGAAGAAATAGAGATTTTTTATATAGAGAGAGATTTTTTATATATAGAGATTTTTTATCGGGATTGAATATTCGTGTTGATCGGGTGGATTTAAATGTGCAGTTGTTTCGTCGCTGTGAGGGTCTGGTGTTCGACGACCTCCCCGTGCGTTCGACGAGCTCCCCTGCGTTCGTGGGTGATCACAAATGACATCTCCTCCTCCCCCCTTCATTTGCTCTGTTCCGGTCTTCGTGCTGATGATACTTGCTAGCTATAGGTAGATTCAATCATCAGTATGCGTGACCAGTATGCGTCTCCCGTTCGAAAGGGTTACAGTTATAAATATGCATGCATTTGCATATTTATAACCGTGATTCTTTCGAATTGTCCAACGTTATCCATGGACAGCCCGAGTATGTGTAGATTGGGTTCGTTTTCCCATGCTCTACTCCGGATCCGATGCAGAATTTCGTCAGTGCCTCCCTGTTGTTCTCCGAGTACACATCCTTTCTGTTTATTGCCGAGACGTGTATCAGGAGAACAGCGGGGAGGTGCTGCCGAAATTTTGCGTCGGATCTGGAGCAGAGCATGGGAAAATGAACCCAATCTACACATACTCGGGTGGGATTAGGACCTATCTTTACCTATTAGCGTGTAGGTTGCATGGACGTAATAAAATTGACAAACTTGATTAACTGATGAATATATATGCTGAATTATATATATATTTCTTGTGTGTTTAGTAGGTAGGCAAGATGAGTGATCGTGCGTGGATGTACACCGGTCACACTAGTCAGAAAGACACGACCAATGAATGGTTAACAAAAACCAAGGGGTTTGTGAAAGCCGCATTTCCAAATGGCCAGAGAAAAACCTGGTGCCCCTGTGTTAGGTGCGACAACTTTTCACAGAGGACAGAGGGTGAAATGGGTAAACACCTGCAGAAGTGGGGTTTTACGCCTGATTATACGGTGTGGACATTTCATGGTGAGTCTGCCCAACGTACCAGAGCTGAGGTGGTTCGTCGTCGCACCGACGAGCATGGTACCGGGATCGAAGACATGGTGCAAGACTTTGATGATGCTCGGGATTCGAACGATGAGATGGAGGAATCTGCAAAGGCCTTCAATGAAATGTTGGAGTCTTCAAAACGTCCTCTCCACGAGCACACTGAGCTTTGTCAGCTGGATGCCATCGCACAAGTAATGGCTCTGAAGGCTCAATTCAACTTGGGCAGAGAATGCTACGACGCGATGATGACACTATTTGGACGCTTTCTACCCAAAGGCCATGTAATGCTTGCAAAACTGTACCAGTCGGACAAAATCCTCCGTGTACTTAAGATGCCCTATGAGAAGATAGATGCCTGTGAGAAAGGATGTGCCTTATTTAGGCTTGAGTATGCGGGCTTGAACTATTGTCCCATTTGTAAGTCTTCCAGGTATGTTGTGGTAGACAACGGTATGGGTGAGAAGAGGCAGACCAAAATCCCCGTTAATGTTCTTCGGTATCTGCCAATCGTACCAAGACTTCAACGTCTTTTCATGGTCGAAGAGACGGCCAGACAGATGACATGGCACAAATTGGGCAAAAGAACCGAACTAGATGCAGATGGGAATCAGATGTTGGTACACACATCGGATGCTTTTGCGTGGAAGCACTTCGATGCATTACATAAGGATAAAGCGGCAGATCCAAGGCATACTCGAGTCTGCATCAGCACGGATGGGTTCAATCCATTTGGTATGACAGCAACCCAATACAGTTGTTGGCCTGTATTTGTCGTTCCACTCAATCTCCCCCCCCCCCCCCGGACAGATTATGCAAAGAAAGAACATTTTCCTGACGTTGATAATTCCAGGGCCCAACTATCCGGGGAAGAATATGAATGTGTACATGCAGCCGCTTAAGGATGAATTGCAAGAAGCTTGGGATAATGGGTTCAAGAAATACGACGCCGCTAGAAAACAAAACTTCACAATGCATGTCTGGTACATGTACTCGATGCATGACTTGCCGGCGTATGCGCTATTCGTTGGCTGGTGTGTGCATGGAAGGTTCCCGTGCCCCACATGCAAGGCAGCTGTTTAGTTTCGTTGGCTGGAGGCGGGTCGCAAGTATTCTTGCTTTGACTTGCATAGACCGTTCCTGGATCCTCACCATAAGTTCAGAAAAGACAAGAATAACTTCATCAAAGGTAGAGTTGTCAAAACTCTGCACCACCTGCGTTGACAGGCCAACAGATCCTAGATCAGTTAAACGCTCTCGAGCCTGATCCAGAGCGTCCAGGGTATTTCAAGGGGTATAATTCGGAACACGCCTGGACTCACAAAACATGCTTGTGGGATCTGCCTTACTTCAAAGACCTCCTTCTTCCACACAACATCGACGTGATGCACACTGAAAAGAATATCGGCGAGGCCCTTTTTGGTACATTGTTCGGCATAGAGGGGAAGTCAAAGGATAATCCTAAGGCTAGAGTCGATCAGCAGACTCTATGTGATAGACCGTTACAAAACATGCGACAACCGAAAGGAAAGAAGAACTGGTTGAAGCCAAAGGCCTGGTTCAATCTTGGAAGGGGAGCTATGAGGGAAATTATCTTGTGGGTGAAAATGCAGTTGATGTTCCCCGATGGGTATGCAGCGAATCTAAAGAGGGAAGCGAGTCTTGAAAAATTGAAAATATTTGGTCTCAAGAGTCATGATTGGCACATATGGCTTGAGCGGGTAATGCCGGTGATGTTGCGTGGCTTTATCCCTGAGGATGAATGGCTAGTACTGGCAGAGCTGAGCTATTTCTTCCGTGTTCTTTGTGCGAAAGAACTATCGCCTGGCGTGCTAGATGACATGGAAAAGTTGGCGCCGGAGTTGCTCTGCAAGTTAGAGAAGATCTTTCCACCGGGCTTCTTTAATCCAATGCAGCATTTGATTTTACATCTCCCGACCGAGGCAAGATTGGGGGGGCCCGTGCAAAATCATTGGTGCTATGCAACTGAGAGGATGCAGAAGACGCTTCGAGCAAAATGTAAAAATAAAAGTAGAATTGAAGCATCGATGGCCGAGGCATTCATTACTGAGGAGGCGGCAAACTTCGTGACAGCACACTACGAAGCCAAAAATCGTCATTTGCATAATCTGAAGCCTCGGTACAATGCTGGCGACCCTTAAAAAGGTGGATCCAACCTCGGCCTATTCAAAGGGAAGCTCGCACCAGCCGGTGCTTCGAAACCAATACCATTGCATAATTACCTAAGTTAGCTCTAAAATGACACAAATAAGGAATAATAAGAAGAAAAACAAGGAAGAGGAGAAAAAGAAAGAATAGAAGAAGAAAGAGAAGAAAAAGAAAGAATAAAAGAAGAAGAATGAGAAGGAAAAGGATAAAAAGATAGAAGAGAGAAGAAGAAGAAAATATATTCTTATTCTTCCTTTTTCTCTTCTTTCTTTTTCTCCATCTTCTACTCCTTCTTCTTATTCTTATTCTTCTTCTTTCTTCTTCTTCTTCTTTCTTTCTTCTTATTATTTTTCTTCTCTTTCTTCTTCTTCTTCTTCTTCTTCTTCTTCTTCTAGTCTTCTTCTTCTTCTTCTTCTTCTAACTTTCTTATTCCCATTTTGCAGATTTGATTCACTTCATGGAAGCTGGCATTGATGGACTGCTAGTGTTTAGTTTTTGTTTTGATTTGTATTGATGAACAATGTGAAACTATGTATGTATATATGGATGAACAGTGTGAAACTATGTATGTATTGGTTCTTTTAATAGCCTATGTGTTCTCTTGTTCAATATTTCACGATGATGTTGGATAGTACATACTATTTGTTGGAATACATGGCCTATGCTTTAGCTTGAAACTATATATATCATATATGTGTTGTGAAAATGCAGGGAAATAACAGAAAACAGATAAAAAAGTGGTAATACAGGCACTTTGCCGTCTGCCAGCGGACGGCAAATCCCTTTGCCGTCGGTAGGCTGACGGCAAAGGTGCCACGTGGCAGCAACATGTGCAACCTGGGAGCACCATGCCTGACCCATTTGGTCATTCTGCCGTCAGCTGGCAGACGGCAAAGACCACACTGGTAGACGGCAAAGACAAAGCAGGACTGACGTGCAGCCACAGGCCTGCTGACGTCACTCGGCAGACGGCAAAGGCAAGTGTTTGTTTGCCGTCCGCAGGCAGATGGCAAAGTCTGCCGTTAGCCACCTGACGGGGCTAACAGCTACACTTTGCCGTCCAGGACCTTTGCCGTCAGCTGTGCCAGGAAGGCGGACGGTAAAAGTCTTTGCCGTCCGCGGCGCTTCTACAGACGGCAAAGACGCTGATTACCGTGACTTTCAGTGCTGAAAGTTGTGCCGTCAGCCAACAGACGGCAAAGATGTTTGCCGTCCGTGGTCTGGTCCTTTGCCGTCTGCTATGGCAGACGGCAAAGGACCTGATTCCTGTAGTGTAGCAGGCATGACTTGACATCCCCGAATGAGACGTCGTGCATAGCATCCGCCGGATGCTTCACCTGCCGGCGACAGGCACTGCCAGACGACTCCGAAAGAGACGCATGTGTCACCTCTCAAGCCGCATCAAACCCGATCTGTCGATGGAGGGGACGTCACATACCGCACCAGCCTTTGAAAGGGTGTCACCACCACGAGATCCAGACTCTCAGACGCCCACACGACCACGGAATCCGCCACCGTTGAAGAAGAGGGGTAGCCGCCCCGATTTTGGGCGCTGTATGGAGCACCCACCGCGTTGGATATGCCTTCCATAGCATGTTGGTGGCCGGCGGCGCCCGGGCACGCGGGGAGCAATTAGGCGGCGGTAACTTTTAGATCGGTCGGTTGGGGTTCCCATCGCAGCCCTTTCGGGTTTTGGGTAGCTACTAGTGGTGATGCAAATATGCATCACTTGTAGCAATTTTTTGGGGCTACATATAGCTATAGGGCTGTTGTTGGAGGCTTTTTAGGCACACTGCTCCCCAAGCAGGTGTCATCGCCATTTCTTCTCCCCGAGCAAGTGACTTCGACTGCGCTGCTACGACCGTTGAGCCAACCCACACCGTAGAGGTCGTGCGGAGCCACATGAAGATTTGTGCCGAAACTCAAGCACCCGCGACGAGGATAGAAGAACTTTGATTCTGATGGAGAGCTATGAATGAGAACTATGCAAGATTGGCGCCGCAAAAAGAAAAATAAACATACCACCCACTACCCTTCATCATCTCCACAGCTCCGACTTCACAACAACAAACAAATCGAGGAAATTCCAGGATCACGACGGAGAAGAGCTTGCTACTACAACCATTGATGTGGATCCACCATTGCTCACCTCTATCATTGTTGCCAAAGAAGCCCCGACGCCAACATTGTCGTCTTCCACTAGTCCCGCTTGTCGATGCCCAGCTGTAAAGATGATGCCCCCCAAGGAGGGATACGACTCGAAAGCACCGCCATCGTCCAATCACACGGATCTATGATTTCCCTTGAAGCTGCAAAGGTGGGTGCTGAGAGTATCACCACAACGATGCCTATAAGAAGGAAATGACGCTTGGAAGCGGCAGCGGCTCCGATCACCATCAAAGACAAGACTTCTGCTTGGGTCGACCTCACAAGCCACAAACTATGCATCAGCAACCCACCAATAAGCCTCCATGGCTAGATCCGGACGGATCTAGCCCGCTCCCATCACCTTCCCGACAACGCTTTGCCCCAGCAACCTGCACAAGCCCTTTAAGCAAGTACAATAAGGTGACATAAGCAGGCTATAAGGACTAAAATATTATATCTTTGCTTAGTTGGAGGAGAGAGAAGAGGAGAGATAAGAGAAGCGGGATGTAAGTTAGTAGCCAGCTGCAGCATGAGCCCCAAGACACTGTGTGAGATTGTAAGGTGAGCCAACTCTTTATAAAGTAATACATATTTAGAACTTACTATTGTACATATCGGCTATTAGGTTGGCTCTATATGACATGGCAACTCTTTATAGCCGAGTGTTGGCTGTATTCGCAACCCCTGGTCAACGCACGCGGACATCGATACCTGCCAGAACTGTGCCTCCTGCTACCCGCCACAGTCCTGCACTCGGCGCCCACTACCACCAAGGAGCCAAAAACCATCACGGCACGGAGCACACCGCAGGTCACCGGAGAGCCCTGACCACAACGTGCCCGTCAAACCGCCTCAGACCTGGACATTGGATCCCGGTATCCACTGCACCCAGCCAGCGCAGTCGCTCCAACACATAGGCCGACCTCCCCCGCGGTCGTGGAAGGCCGTCACCACCAGGTCCAGAGCTGCCGCTCTGGCGCACCATCGCTGCAGACCAACATCCATCCCCCTCCCCGGTCGCATCTATTGACCTCAGCACACCAGGGACCAAGTATGACCCCCATACGACTTTAGGAGGCAGATCCTACTGCCACCACGACGAAGGCAGGCGACATCGTTGGCGGGAGCTTGTCAGGATGGGGCTATTTTTGTGGTGGCTATGGTGTACCCCTGTGTCGTGGGAGGTGCGACACATGGAGTGTCGGGGAATCCTACATCTTAAAAAGTTGTATAACTTGACAATGATTAGTAAGTGAAAGGACCACGATATCACCTACAGACGAACAATAGGCATTTGAAAATTTTCTACGGATTTGCCTTTATCCTAATGCAGAAATAAACTAAGAGTATACTTTCAAGCACAAATCTTAAATACATAGGCTCTAAGTGCACCAACAACTTAATCTAAACAATATGAGCACAACAAGGATACTAACAAGCACAAGCAAGTCACACAAGCTTACTCGAGCAATATCACAAGATATGGAAATGTATGATACAAGTTAGCAATTCACACTAAGTGCAAGATATAACAATAGTAGCAAGTATCAATAGCAGACTATAAAGTGTAGGCCTAAATAATCTCTATGATGGGATATCCAACACAATATAACGAGGACAACAAAATATAGTGAATGCAAGGTCAAGAGACCAAAGTAAACCACAAGCTGGTCTTCATGCAGCCTAGCTCACGATAGACTGCATCCGATTTGAAGGTTGTACCCTAATACTTTTATGTGATCCTAAACAGTGTAACCAAACATAATATAAATATAAACATAGTTAAGCAGAATAACAAACTAAAAACATATTGCAATGAACCTTTAGTGATGTTTAGAAGACCGAGGCAATGACTATGCCCTACCAAGATCAAACCTCAGAATAACCAATGGTCGTGGTACTACCCTGTATCTCAAAATATTTTTCCAAATGTGCAGTTCACAGCATGAAAAAGCCACTAAAAATCTAAGATCACTACATTGTTAATTACCAAGTTATTATCTAAAATCTATGTCACAAATTCACAACATGAACTTTTAAATTTATACCTCTCTCCTTCGCCACAAAGTCACTTCCTCTTCCCCTTCATGTCCTTGACTTCTAATTTTGCCCTTCGCCAGCGGGTACAAAAAACAACAGTGCTGCCATGCCACTATTGGTCACCTACGCAAATGCAACTGTGATGTGATCCTGCGCCCAGGGTTGCGCCCTGTCTAGCCTCCGCTTCCTAGCTGTCGCCGCCGAAAGCCGTTGCTAGTCTGGTGTTGAGTCAGATTCTGGTTGCGTGCTCGAGCAAATCCTATTTGTCATCCGCGGGCAGAAAATAGAGGCGGCTTCGCTAAAGGCGCCCACATCGATGCCTCAGTTTGGACCGGCCCACAGTCAGGGTTTGACCTTTTCTTTTTTTTTCCTGTTACTGTTTCTTTTTCTTTTTATTTACTTTTATCCTTTTTTTCTCTCTTTTTCAAAAATGTTAAAAATTCCAAATTTTGTTCATGATTTCAAAAAAAATCACGTTTTCCAAAATTATTTGGAAATTTCAAATGTTATTCGTATTTAAAAAAATTGTTCATCTTTTCAAAAATTGTTCATGTTTTTCAAATTTTGATCACTTTACAAGAACAAATCACAATTCAAAAAAAATTGGAATTCAAATTTTTTTCACAATTTCAAAAAATATTATCATTTTTTAAAACTTTGTTCATTTCCTTAAAAATATTCGAAATTCGAAACTGTTTGCAATTTCAAAAAATGTTCACCATTTTGAAAATTTTGTTCACGTTTTCAAAAATTGTTCATTATTTCCAAAAAATCACTTTTGAAAAATTGTTCACAATTCAAAAAAATTGTTTGGAAATCAATTTGTTTTTGCAATTTCAAAAAAGAATTAACATTTTTTATAGTTTTGTTCATGTTTTTCAATATTTATCACGTTTTTAAAAAAAACACAATTCAATAAACTTTCAGAATTCAAATTTTGTTCATAATTTTCTAAAATATAGTTTCTATTTTTAATACGTTTTTAAAAATGTAGCTTCTAAAATCGGTTTTTTTGGGTGAAAATAGAAAAAGGAAAGGAAAAAAGTAGAAAATCGATCACGGGCAAAGTAAGCCGGCCCATTTGCCCTGCCCTTCAGCAAAAGCTCCCTTGTTTGACGCGTACGGGCATCATATAGGAGCTCTCGCGTGCTTGATGCTTCATTGCTTCGGCTTAGCCAATTTTTTTGTAAAGTGATCAAAAAAAATTGAATTGTGATGCTCGATGCATAGCCCAACAATAGAACCAGCCCCAAGTAATGTTGCCCAAATCATCCAGCGACCAGGCCCTCCATTTCGGGCATGGCTACGTATCGCTTAGTTGCCTAAAAAACGTATTGCTTAGTTTTAAAAGAATGTTTTTTTATCATTCAAAAAAATCAACATGTATTTGGAAAAGGATTAACATGTATTGAGAAAAATGTACATCATATATTTGAGAAATGTTCAGTGTGTATCAAAAAACATGATCCATGTGTATACAAAATGTACAATGTGTATTGAAAAAGTAGACAGGTGTTAAAGAAAGTCCAAACAAAACCGACAAAGAAACACAGAAAATCAGAGAAATCCGGTGAAAGAAACACAGAAAATTGGTTAAAATGAAAAAAAACAAATAGGAAAAAACACGTGAAAACGGTCAAAACCACCAGAGAACAAACAGGAAAAGACACGCTGGAAAACCAGTCAACAACTTCCCTACCAGGACCCGTATTGGGCCAGCCCATCTGCCTTCCGCCAGAGGGGAGACCTATTTAGGACTTATTACAAGAGGCGATATATAGGTCCGCGCTCCATTCCGCTTATTTTCCTTTTCTCCCTAGCGACAAGTGGCATCACGTCTCCATGTACATAGACCGAGAGGCCAATGATGTATGAGTAGGCGAATACTGTACATGTATAAATCTTGTTTTCGCCCTACCTTGCCCTAGGGGGAGCTCCGCCTGTTTCCCAAGCCATAGGTTTGAAGCAAGGCTATCACGGTAGAGAGCCAATCACGATAGTTGCGGCCATTTAGAACTAATTTAGTCATCTTTTGGCATATCCAATAGTTTCATAAGATGATGGTAACATATGAATGAAAAATATTATATTAAACAGTGGTAGTTTTCTTTAGATTTTTCAGTAATTTTCTATGCATTTACCAAACTTTCTAGTGATTTATAGGGTTTGAGGATAAAGAAATAAATAATAACAAACAATGCTAGAAAACAGAGATAAAGTTTTTTTTTAGAATAAAAAACAGAGATAAAGTTAAAGCACATAGATAGAGTACGAAATTCTATGCGCCATTATACAAAGAAACGTGGTGGAAATATGAAAAAATTTAGGCCAATTATCCCTGGAAAATTGTTAGAGGGAATAGAGAGGGATGATTGGCGTAATGCGATGGATGTATTATTGAGCCTCGAGGGCGAGTATATATTGAGTACAAGACTTGGAGGACAAGACGCCTCCTAGAGATAAGATGGAAACAATTCCTATCTAATCCCGGACAATCTCTACATACCAAATATATCTCTAACATCCCCCCGCAGTCGTAGCGGTAGCGTTGCGAACAACAGGAGCGTCGCGGACGGTCAGACTGGAGAGAGTAGCAGCCGACGGGCTGACATCCCTCCGCAGTCGCAGCGGGAGCGTCGTGGACGGTGTCGCGTCGCGGACGCGTGGACTGTAGAGGAAGCCGTCCAGTTGCTCAAGCGAGGTGATAGCCCTTTGTGCCGATGTCGATGTAGCCGAGAGCGTAGGGTGGTGTAGCCGTGGTCGAGGTAGCCGTGCGAGGGACGCCGTGGCCGATGTCGAGTCGGGGTGGCTAGTGTCGAGGTAGTCGCCGTGGACCGGGAAGAAGAGCGGCGGCGGCGGCTAGGTCAGAAGCGCGGCGACGGTGCTCGAAGTAGGCGAGGAAGAACCCGACAGCGTGACGAAGACCGGCGCGGACGGTGGCGTTCCCGCGCCTAGGGAGGCGGCGCGACGCATACCACGTAGAAGTCGACGCGCGGGGACGGCGGAGTGGACCGCGCGCCGCGACGCTACGGCCCGAAGGGGCGACGCAGCGGCAACGCGCGGGTCGGGGCGACGGCGGGGAAGACCTCAGGGCGGTTGCAGGGACCGCGTGCCACGCTCGCTACGGCCCGACGGGGCGACGCAGCGGCCGCGCGAGGGTCGGTGCAGCCTCGGGGACGGCCTGGAGCGGACGGCCTCGGGGCGGCGGTTGACCACGGGCCGCGGCACTACGGCCCGAAGGGGCGACGCAGCGGCAGCGCGCGGGTTGGTGCAACCACGGGAACGGCCTCAGGGCGGCGGCGGGGACCACGTGCCGCGGCGCTACGGCCTGAAGGGATGACGCAATGGCGGCACGGATCGGTGCAGCCACGGGGAGAACCACGAGGCGGCGGCGCTGCGGTCCGAAGGGACGACACAGCTGAAGCCTGTTGCTCGATCGGTGAAGAGGCGTGTAAACTTGACGTTGATCTTCACTAAATCCTGCGGAGACGTGCATCGGATTATCAGACCGGACGTCTTGCCTCAGACGACGACGGGACGTACAACAGCCCGCATGGGAATTGGGATGCAACATGCACGGGCAGCCAGCATGCACGCATCATGCATGAAACAGCCACGCGGCATGCAGCAATGGGCAGCCAGCAGCACGCCTGCGCGGGACGCGGCCAGCCCGACAGGCCAGCGCGAGCGACCGCCGTACCAGCGTACACGACGCGCGTGCGTATGGCCCGAGGCCCCGTGTGGCAACCGATTCCGTCGGGGAGCCGATGAAGATGCTGACGAAGTAGACACGCGTTGTTGACGACGAACGGCAGCGGGCGACGCAAACCGATCTATAGATCGGAGAACCAAAAAGAAACACCGATCAAGACAACCGGCGTGAGAGAGAAAACCCGGATCAAGGATCGGGAAAAAGACTCTTTAGGGCAGCCGATCAACACGATCGGCGGACGAACCCTAGGTACGGGTTGCGCAGCCCCCGGCGGCGGTCATGGAGGCCGACCGTCCCGGGGGCGGCGCGGAGTGGAAGCGGCAGGCGGCGGCTAGGGTTTGGATCGGTTAGGCTGATACCATGTTAGAGGGAATAGAGAGGGATGATTGGCGTAATGCGATGGATGTATTATTGAGCCTCGAGGGCGAGTATATATTGAGTACAAGACTTGGAGGACAAGACGCCTCCTAGAGATAAGATGGAAACAATTCCTATCTAATCCCGGACAATCTCTACATACCAAATATATCCATAAACTATAGGGGGTATATGCAATTTTCCTAAGATGCTATACATGTGGCCCTTCTATACAAGATTTAGAGTGACCCTTCTCTAGATGTTATACATGCTATAGCTAGCGTGCTATATTTAAAAATAGCGTTTTGCATAAGAAAATGTTAAATATATTCCAAAAAAGTCAAATATGTGGCATAATCTGTCTGAGTGAAAGCACAAAGTCAGCCATTGTAGTCGATCGAATTTTAAACTGAAGTTTGAAGCTGCCGCTCTCTCTTTCCTACTTCCTCTCCACGACTCCACCCCCTGCAGACCGACGGCGACCAGCGCACACACCTAATTCGTCGAGCCGATAGTCAGATCGGCCTAGCCCGACCTAGGAATCGTGAGCCCCAACGTCCCCTGCATCACGTGCTCCCCATCAACTCCACGGCCGCACCCTTGTCTCCTCCTTCCAGTGGTAGATGCAAGAAGTGGCCCAACATCGCATGGGAGCAGCAGCGTATGAGCAAGCAACATCAGAAGCACGCGCACGAGCAAACAACGGCAGGAGCACACACACAAACAAGCAGCAGGAGAAGCTCAGCTAGGTGGAACCATGGAAGTTGCAGAGGAAACTATTACCTGGTGGCTGAGTTGCCGCCGTTGCCGGCGGCGTGGCTGACATCGCCCCTTCCGGTGCTGGCTATAGTCGAGCTAGAGGTAAGCCGCCTCCGTCGTCGCTGCTCACGAGAAGACGTGTTGCCCTCGCTCATAGCTTGGGTGGAAACTGGGAAGACGGAATGCGAATTGGGGTATCATTGCTTTGTAGGTTAGGTTTGTGATAGGCCGAAGGGTGGTTTTGGACCGCTGAGCTGTTGTGTTTGTCTGTTTCAAATTTTTGCATGACGCTACAACTTTTAGCACCAAAATAGCAAGCTATTACACGATTAGCGCCATAGCGGCCATATTTGCCAAAATGTAGCATCAACTCTCCTAACACGCTATAGCAATGCTATAACTTCACAATATGTGCTATTTTTTCGTTGGAGATAACTAGCGTAATGCCAAACAAAGAACGGGTGCCATTCTGCCAAACGACACCTAAATTTATTTTTGTTTTAGTTTTCCCGAATTTCTCCTGCTCAATGTGCCCGTCCCAACAAGCTGGCCCTACCCCTCGAAAAAAAGCTGGCCCGTTTGCTCTTCTCCCATTTTTCTTTTATTATTTTCTAACAGGCCGAAGCCCGTTCCCACAATCCAGCCCACGAGGCATGCGGTGGCAACTGACTGCGTCACTAGCGTTTGCAAACCCCAACTGGGCTTCATTTCAACTTTACATGTACATGGCCCTCTTTTATGGCAGTCAAACGACCGGGAACCCCTATTTCTCGCTTTGTACGAGAGCGAGCGAACCCCTCGCTGAAGGGGAACCACCACTTGGGCCGGCCCACGCGCGCGGGATACACCAGCATGTTTTCTGTTTCTTTTTTTTCACGCTTTTTGTTTTCATTTTTTGCTTTTTTTTACTTTTGTTAATACTTTATAATATTCTAAATATATGTATTACAAAACACACTCTTCAAAAATACATTTGACAAAATGTTGAACAAGTATTTGAAAATGTTGAGTAAGTATTAAAAAATGTTGCACAAGAATTTAAAAAATGTTCAACAAGTATTTGAAAAATGTTGAATAAGTATTTCAAAAATGTTGAATATGTGTTAAAAAATGTTGAACCAGTATATGAAAAAATGTTGAACAAGTATTTCAAAATGTTGAACAAGAAAATGAAAAATGTTGAACAAGTATTTGAAAATGTAGAATAAGTATTAAAAATATTGAACAAGTATTTGAAAAATGTTGAATAGGTATTAAAAAATATTAAACGAGTATATGAAAAATGTTGAAATAGTGTTCGGACAATGTTGAACGTGTATACAAAAAATGTTGATCACTTGTTACAAAAGATGTTTTTGACATGTACGAAAATGTAGAGTGAAAACAAAAATAAACATAAGAAAAAACAAAAGAAAAACAAAAAATGAAGAAGAAAAAGGAAAACCAAACAAAAAATGGAGCAGAAAAATGAAAATACAAAAAAGAATGAAAAAGAATGACAAAACCAATGAAAAACCAGATTTTTTTCCCTCTAAGTAGGTCGCGCCCCAGCTTATTATCACTAAATGGGAAGCTAACGCAGTGGCTAGCGGCGCTGTCTACTATCACGAGATCACGGGATCGACTCCTGGCGCTCGCCGCTCGCCCCTTTTTCTTCTCTTATTATTTCTCTTTTCGGTGAAAGCTGATGGGCCGGCCCGTCGTTGTAGATGCTTCAGCGAGAGTTCCCCTGTCTCCTCGCTTAATGCGACAAATAGTCGCCGCGCAAACGACCTCACAGCCACCACCGAAACCGCCGCCCCTTGAGGATGCTCTACCCACCACCGGACTCCCATCGTCGATCTCCGTCGATTCATAGGGTCTCCCGACCCCGCAGGCCACCCTTCACCACCGGTGAGCATCGCCACCACCCTTCGGCCAGCTTTTTGACAAGTCAGCATGCTATAACCCAAAACCGCCTACGATATAGAGCAAAACAACACTGGGGCAGATTGATACTGTTTGACAGAGTTGAGGGGGTGATTCAAGCAGTTTTAGAGTCAGAGGGAATTTGATCCATGAAAGGGGATTTGAGGGGGGAAAGTACACTTTCCTTTTTCTTTTATTATTTTCTAACGGGCTGAAGCCCATTATTTCCACAATCCAGCCCGCGAGGCATGCCGAACCCCAAATGGCTTTATTTCAACTTTACATGTAAATGACCTTTTTTTAGAGGTATATGACTTTATTCATCAAATGTACAATCACTTATAAACTGTGATGAAATAATGTGCGGGGAACATGCAAATTACTTGGATGAATAAAGTTGGTGACATGTTAAACTAGTATTTGTGTATGTGCAATGTACGTTAATATTAAGAAATATACAATATTAATTATATTATAGGTTAATATTAAGCAAGATATTAATTGCATATTGATGTTAAGTAGGATATAATTATTTGGTTAACGTTGACGTTGATATTAGGTATGGTATTAATTAAAGAGGATGTTAAACATGTTTAGTGCTAAACACCAGAGCATTTTTTTGGCACGATGACCACGGTACGGAATTATAGAGAATTTTGGCCGAAATTACCGTTGGCTAATTTGTTGGTTTGCCGCAATTAAATCAGTTAGTCCAGAAAAGAAAGAGCTACAACAATCGAGAGATACTTCCCTTTTTGAAACGAGAGATGCATTCAATCAGAAGAGAGATACTTTTCCTTTTTTTGGAGAGCTAAAAAGGAAATATTCTAGGGTGAATTCTATATATGCCACTAAAAATTTGCCCCTATCCCCATATGCCATTGAAAATTTCCCTCTCCCAAATATGCCACTCAATTACCCGCAAAAAATAAAATAAAAATATATGCCACTCAAAATTTGAGTCGTGTACAAATATGCAACTACCGCCAGTTGACTGTTAGTTAACCATGTTAGAAGCTCTCACATGATGTCAGCTTTTTCCTAATAAAGACCATTCTACCCTTATAGCCATATTCAGAAAAATGAAAAAAAAAAGAGGTTTTTTAACATGCTCCCTCTTACCTCCCTTTTTCACACGAGAGGTAAGAGTATAAAATTGATCTGAGCCGTTGATTGCATTAAGTAGTGGGTTTGATTAACTCTTACCTTCTTACCTCCCATGTGAAAAGAAGGGGTAAGAGGAAGCATGTTAAAATTGATTAAAAAAAAAAAAAAAAAAAAAAAGGCAGCACCGCACCGCATTCACGACCCACGGCCTAGCGCTGCATCTCATCCCCACGAACACGAGGCCACGACCTACCCGCCCATATCGTACGCAGCGCCGCACCCCATCTACACATCGCCGCCGCCGCCCCCGAGCAGCCACATCTCCCCGCGCCGCCGGTCCATTGGAGGCCACGGCCTACCCGGCGGCGGTGGAGTCGCCGGTCCCTCCGCACGCGGCCCCCTCCCCGCTCGGTGCCGGCAGCGCTCGCAGGATGGCGGCGACGGCTGCCAGATGGGCGGCGACGGGAGCAGCTCAGCAAGCACCGGAGGCATCTCCAATTGCGACGGGAGCAGCTCAGCTAACATTATTTTACTTGTTTTGTACTTCCATGCTGAAATTAATTACAAAATTATCTCATATCCATGCGGAAAATTTTGAAATAGATAGAAATCAAAAGATCATTTGGCTAAATGGTCACAAGGAATGGCCAGGAGCAAAATCGTCTTTTCAAGTGCTACTTAACAGTCAACTAACGGTCAAATGGCCGTAGTGGCATATCTGTATGCGGTGCAAGTTTTTAGTGGCATATTTGGGAGAGGAAAATTTCCAATGGCATATGGGGGTACAGCCAAATTTTGAGTGGCATACATGGAGTTCAGCCTAGAAAAAAAATACATCTTAATTACATTTTGAAATTTTATCAGAAAACAAATACACATTTACATTAAGGAACGGAGGGAGTATTAGAGAAGAAGAATAGAAGTATAAATATAGATAAGGGACCGACTATTCATCGCCTACCAGTGGCCGGTGGTGGCCCTTGTGGGTACCGCGTCGAAGGCAGCACGGCGGTCAGGCTCGACGAGCGACTGTGCGTCCTCGAGGACGACGCAGTGGGCAGTGGCGCCACTTTGACCTAATAGGCCGGTTCGATTGAGTACATCCAATTGAAAGGCTGTGATCTGTTGATCAAAAGTTTC
Organism: Elymus sibiricus; assembly: GCA_039707655.1. Taxonomy (NCBI): domain Eukaryota; kingdom Viridiplantae; phylum Streptophyta; class Magnoliopsida; order Poales; family Poaceae; genus Elymus; species Elymus sibiricus. The sequence goes on from CM077664.1 coordinate 315,213,394, forward strand.
ACCTGATAAATGGTAAATGTTCGGTTGGGTCCTGTATTAAAATCAGATTAGTAGTAAGACAGAATCTACTAACTGCGTTCCAATAAAGATCCACTAGTTGTGCTTGTCAGTTATAAGGATCACCAAATCAATTATTATATGTTGATCCCCCACTTATTTTGCATACTTGTATTTCAATTGGCAGGCTTTTTAACAATGCGAAACCCGAGGACCAGTTCTTCCTTCGCCTACCTGAAACAATGATAAAGGAGGAAAAAATTGCGGTCCTTGGGCGTGGAAGTTGGCGGAGGCATGCAAGCCCTGCAGAGTCCTTCGGTGACAAGATTATGGCAATGTACGAGTTAAAAGGTGTCTTCATATCTAGTAGATCTTGCTTCGCAGTCCTCTTCTCAAGTGTCCTTGGACAAGTGCAGCTGGCCGCACTCATTGCTTGCATTGTTATGTCTTCATTGCGTCTGAAAAGGCAAGATTATGTGGATCAACAGAATCAAGGGAACGATGATCATAAGAACATTAGGTGGTCTCTGAACATCTTCTATGCATTAGTGCTCAGCCAATGCATTCTCTATTTCCTCACTGGGATACTGGCAAACCCGTTGAAACGGATATGTCTAGTCTGTATGAAGTATAGGCTAGAAATCTGGGGGTTTCTAGCTCTTTCTCGCTATCTACAGGCATGCGTTCTGAAATGCATTAATGGGGATCTTCGTGAAGCAGTCAACATGGACTTGGTTTCCTTTGCAAAGCAGCTGTTGAACTCTGACCCACTGGACGACCAGCTGTTGGGAATTCGTATTCTTGACCACCTCCTCAGAAGCAGGGAACGTGAAGATGAACGCTGGTACAAAGAAAAAGTGCTCACCAAGATTCGATCTTCTCTTGATACCGTCGAGAAAGCAGTATACATGATGGGCTTGGACAGAGAGGTGGAACAAGACATCAGAGGGCACGCTGCGCGCATACTGCTGGAGCTCGCACCTGGCCTTCAAGTCGAGAGCTTTCCTGGTATTTTTCAGTCCATTTCTTCACTGCTTAGCGCACGCAGGACCAAGACCAGTGGAAGCTCCAGCAATTCAACCTGTGCGAGCAAAGAGCTCAAATTGCTTGGTGTGGATATTCTCGACAAGCTCCTGACTAATCCAGAAAACTGTGCAGAGGTGAAGAATGCCAAGAACCTGCTCTCCAAGATCATACACATTACAAGCTGCCAGGATGAAAAGCTAGTCTCTGATATTGATAAAAAGATAGTCGGGAACTCACTAGAAGCCTTGCGCAAGCTTGTGAGCACAGCTGGTGAGACCGGCGAGGAGCTCAGGTGCCAAGTGTCCAGTAATATGTACACCATAAGGAATATTGGCAAGTTCTTCATAGATCATCCTGAAAGCCAACCAAAGATGCTTGCTCAAGCAGCAGACATCCTTGCATGCTTAGCTTCAAATGACACTGCGAGAAAGGAGATAGAAAGGTCACACCTAATCATCCGGAAACTCATCAGTCTCCTAGCTGAAGAAATTGATGACGTCCAAGAAAGCTCCGTGAGAGTGTCGGCAGCCGAAGCGTTGGTATTGCTCAGTGCTCCTACCAAAGAAAATGGTATGCTCAGTACAGTGAGTGAAAGGAGCATCAAGCCAGTATTGTCAGAAACTAATCTTGAAGGCATGCAGCGAATTGTCTCGCTGCTCTCTGATGAGTCTGCAGAACACAGAATTATGGTGGCGAAATTCCTGCAGAATCTGCGGAGTTACCAGGGAGCAGAATACGGTGATCAGCTGGAGATAATCAACAAAGCTCTACCAAAGGTAACTGCTAAGCAGCTTCTATCCTGATTCAAAACTTGGAACAGAAAATTAGCTTTTATCTATTTTGCACCCATGTTCGAAAAATAAAAAGGTTGGCTTTGGTTATCTTATGCTTCCTTCTGCTAAAGCATATAGTTTTTATTTATCTTCATCTTACATATTATGCTTGAAATGGAGTGCATATACATATATATCACCTTGCATGATAAATCATATTTTAAACTCACTAGTATACATTTGATTTTTGGGGATGACAAGTATATGAATGCTGTCACAGGTATTGGAAGCAATCAAAATTGCATCGGATAAAATAGAAGGGATAGGTTGTGCTGATGAACCTTCTGGTCATGTAAGAAAACAGAGTTCTCCATCTTCCCTGTTTAATAGTAAATTCACAGGGCCTGTTATTCCGATTCTACTAGTTTTCCTTTAATACTTATATTTTGTTTGAATAATATTGTCCTTAGAATCATATGCGCTGTATATGTAGGAAATGGAGGCGCTGATAACTGAACAAGGTAAGCTGCTGGAGAGCTTTATTGGCCTGTGCATTCAAATTTGCATCAGCGGGAATGCAAAGCAGTTCACCGATGCGCTGAGGAGTTCTGAGATTACAGACGATATGTTCGTCCAGATGCTTACAAAGATGCTGGAAGTGTACAAGTCTCCAACTTCCGATACTCCAGGCATAAGAAGGGTGGTGATTCAACTAATGAACTGGATGATGAATGAGGACCAAGAGTACATCAACATTTTCCTGAAGCATGAAATGGAAAATGCACTGAAAGAAGTAGTAGAGACGGCATTGAAGCTTGAGAACTATTGGTTCTTTCGTTTTGGCGTCAAAGCTTTTGAGCATGAGGAATCCATTTATTCTCTTCTCAGCATTTCGCCACTACTGCAGGCAGGTGGTTCGGGCTTGTAGTTGGATCGGCAAACATCTGTCCCAAGTACGTACTCTCTTCCATCTCATGTAAAACATATGCTAATTTGTCGATGAGATTTATAACGCCTTTCAAATAATCCTGTGCACAAGAGAAGCATTTGCGAGACTCATAAACCCACAGGCCAAAGCTATGGAACAGCTACGAAAACTTAATTCAATTTTTTTTTCTCGAATACGCACAAGCATGCGTATCATATTTTATAGAAGGGGGGTGTAGATAACCCCCAATCCATCGTCGATGTTACAGGGTAAAACTACAACATCGACAACTCTACCGCCGGAGTACAAACGGAAACTTAATTCAAAATTCTTAACAATAAACACAACTTAGGCTTACGGCAGCCAGCCAAAAACAACAAAATTTTGCTTTGGAAATAACCTAAGGTTAAGGTAGCCCTAGTAGTAATGTCACGTGTCCCACATTTCTCAAGTGCTGGCATGATCTAACTTGGATTTTGTTGCATGTTCTCTGCAGGGCACAATCGTGAGAACGCACCTACTATAATTGCCTACTTTGCTGCTCAAGCCATCTGCTTAAAGCAAATTTGCTTCGGGTTTCAGTATCCGTGTGTTGAATTCAGTTCCCCAGTTTGTTTAATTTAGCCAACTTATAATAATGCTCTTGGAGACATACCATACCGTGTGTCAACAAGGACTACTATGCAAATGTAGACGGTTTGTCCATAAATTGTGTTCGTTTTGTATTTGCTCCTCCACGGCACAGTGAGCCGGCTCAATCACGCTGCAACCTGGCCTTGTTGCGCTTGCTCCTCACTGATCTCCAAGTAAATTGCACCAGAAGGTGGGAATTTATCGAGCGAGATAAAAACAAGAGAAATGTCAACCGTAGGTGCATCGACAGTTTCTGTGTCACCCTTCACGATTGTGAGCTCCGGGAGGTTCGCCTTCAACACAATTGCTTCACTTGGATTAAAAGCTTGATGGCGTTTTTTGCAATGCGTAATATATTACAATAATCCTGTTAATCCATAACAGTTTCAAACCCTCACAGATCAGTGCAAAAATGTCACAGAAGTGCGTATGTGAGCTTTTTTTTGCGGGGGTATGTGAGCTTTTCTGATGGAGGAAGACGCCCCCCCCCCCCCCCCCCCCCCCTAGTTGCGCTGCCGGAACCCACCCCTACCATCTTCGCTGCGTCGCCGCCGAAGGGGACGCCGGCAAAGCTGAAGTACTTCCACGTCCCCTCGTTGAACTCGTCCACCCCGCCATCGTCCCTGGCCGTATTGTACAAGATCAGCCGCGGCGCCGGCATCGACAGGGGTTCCTCCTCCACCGTAGCAAATGAGCTAGTCATGTCCTGCGCGAGCAAAGAAAGTTTCTTCTCCCTTGCCGAGAAAAAATCAGGACGAAGTGTTCAATAAAGTAGGAACAACGGGCACAATCGGCTTGCAAGTTGCAAGTACACATGAATCGACCGTGGCAACTCAAGAAGATGATTCTTTCTCGAAGAAATTGGAAAATTCGTCTAATTGTCTTTTCAATCAGCTTGTTGGGGAGAGACAGCGAAACAGAAGTGAAACTCCCGAGCTTTCTCAAGAGTACTAATTATTTTACTCTTGGCTAACTATGTTAGTAATTGGTCTCAACCGCCAGATCATTCGTAGGAGCGGTATCAGTTGACCCTACGCATGAGGAGGTTACTGGTAGTTACCTTGATGAAGTTCGACCAATCCAAGCGGTGCATGGACACCTCTCTTGAGCAATGAAGTTTTGTTCTCAACATCCTTCTTCGCAAGTTGCACAAGCAAATTTCATAGCTGTAATTACGATACTTCTAGTAGTATGATTGACATCCTACTTATACCACACTGGAATTGCAAAGTGTACTCCATACTACATGTCCTGGGTTTGAGACTCAGGAAGCACAATTTGTTTCAATTTCAATGTTTTAGCCCCATTTCAAAATACATAGCAGGGGTTTGCACATATATATGCTTTCTATGTTTGTAGTTATTTTATTGAACTTACGTGTGGTCTATTTATTTTTGTATATGTGTTAGCTTACATGCATTGATGAATATTCTGAGCACTTTGAGACTTTTTCAGGAGCACTACCAGTCAGTAGTTTCAGCACTTTCAGAATAAGGAACGAATACTTTCAGCAAGATTAGTTTGAGCAAAACAATTAGTTAATTTTCTATTTATATTCAAAAATGGACCCGTCTTACATTGTCTGTGACACTAAAAACCGTCGTCGAATATGCACATGCTTAGTGACGGCCAAATGCGTCGCCTAAAATCAGGTCAGAACGTCACCAAAGTTGTCGAGGGCGCTTCTACCGGGAGGAAATCAGCTGGTGACGGTTTCCGTCCCAGAAAGTGATCTTAGACAACGGTTTGTTTTCCGTCACAAGGATTTTTGTTACAGAATAGCACGCATTTTCTAGTGACTACATACCACTTTCCATAATTATAGAACAAAAAAAGGTAGGCTCCATCTTAGGTATCTGAATTTTCACAGCATAAGCAAGTATGTTCATGAACATGGTTCTAATGAATATACAACACAAAATGCATATCGCCACACCAAACCAAAGTTCTCTTTGTATTTTCCTGCCACTAATGGATGTAATCGAGGAGCTAGATGTATTATGATAAGGTAGATTTGACGCAAAGCATTTCCTTGAGAACTTATGTTCGAGCTAACTACATAATAGATCATAGATAAATAAGCTAGGGTTGATGCAAAGTGTTCCCTTGAGGACTATTGTGGTTTCGGTTGTGAATGCATTTGTTATTTGTCCAAGATATGTCTAATTGACTTCCTCGGGATGGAAATTTTTCCACGTGGATTATTCACTTGCTATAATTGCGAAAGGTGAAATGCCTAATAGTAACAAAAAATGAAATGTTTCGTTTTTGTTAAAATATCCAACACTAAGTAAAAATATTGCATATACCAATCAAAATTCCATCCATACCAAAGCCAATTTGAAACAAATTAACATTGGGTATGCACCGCCAACGTCAAGAGCTTGATAGCAAGTAATAGAGACATGTGGTGCTGAATTACACAAAACAGAGCATTATATATATACACAACAAATATCACTAACGTTGAAAGAAGGCGTTCCAATATTTGTTGGATTGTTGAAATCCAATAGTTTGGTTACTGGAAATCATTTGGCAATCACATTCCCACTGTCTGTAGAAAGGTTTACAAATCCAAAAGCTGAATTTGTCAATGTTATTTGGCTTGCATTATGGATTCCAATGCCAGTCAATTCAATTTGGCTCTTTTTTAATCCATCTGTCACCAACTTTAATTCCCAACGCTTCCCACTCTTAGCTGGCCTCTCTCAACTTCGGAACATCCGTATCATTCAACTTCGTGCTCGTGGATCGCCCTCCCCCCCCCCCCCCCCCCCCCCCCCCCCCGCACACACACACATTGTTTTTGTGCCATTACTGTCATGTCCTAGGCGTGCTCCATGTTTCGATGATGACTTATTTGAAATCCAGTGCTCTTGGTTTCCCAATTATATCATGTCACTATGTTGGTAAGTATGTATTGACTCGAATTTAATTTACAATATCTTCACATGTCTGCAATTTTTATTCTCTACACATCTTACTCTAAGCCAACCTCTTCAGAAGCAAACTTTGTGAAATGAGAAAAAAGTCCATTTTACTACCCTGGAGAAACTTGGTGGTTCACATAACCCCCTGATGTTTTTTTTTGTTCCCTTACCCCCCTAAACAATCCAATACCGGCCAAAAAACGCCCCTGGGTGGTTTGCCTCGAGCTGATGCTGACGTGGCAATGGTCAAAGGCGGTTTTGACCTGCAGGTGGGCTGTCCCTACAAAAGCATTCGAAATGCAATGCAAATGGGTCCCTGCAAAAAAAAGCAATCGGGTCCCTGTAAAAAGAAAAAAAAACAATCAGTTCCCTGCCCCGCGGTGGTTGGCCGGCGGCAGTCATCGCTCCGAGCCGTCAGGTCCCTTGGTCATGTGCGTCGATGACCACCACCAGCAGCAAGGCCGCGTCCATGAGGATGCTCTTGAGGGTGTCGGTGGCGACGCGGATGCACTGGTAGTCCACGAAGAGGAGCTTGGGGGGCGGCGTGCCTTTGGATGGCGGCGACGCCGGCGGCGTCCAGGCCGGTGTTGATGGCATTGATGACTGCGCCGGCCATGGGGACAACGAAGTGCAGACGATGGCGGCGCAAGGCAGGAAGGTGACGGCGGCGCGTTCCGTTTCGGTATGCGACGACGCGGCTCCTGCCATGGCCGGCAGCGGCTGGAACGGGGCGGGGAGGAGTGGGTCCGGCGGCGAGGCGGCTGATCCAAGCGGGCTCGGGCGCGAGGGAGATCAGGGGAGGGGCTCCAGATCGGGCAGAGGGGCGACTTGCGGGCTCGGGCGCGAGGGAGATCAGGGGAGGGGCTCCAGATCGGGCAGAGGGGCGACTTGCGGGCTCGGGCGCGAGGGAGATCAGGGGAGGGGCTCCAGATCGGGCAGAGGGGCGACTTGCGGGCTCGGGCGCGAGGGAGATCAGGGGAGGGGCTCCAGATCGGGCAGAGGGGCGGCAGGCGGCGCCGGGTTGGTTCGCCAGCGGCTTTCGCACGTCAAAACCGCCTTTGACCATTGCCACGTCAGCACCAGCTCGAGGCAAACCACCCAGGGGCTTTTTTTGGCCGGTATTGAATTGTTTAGGGGGTAAGGGAACAGAAAAAAAACATCAGGGGGTTATGTGAACCACCAAGTTTCTTCAGGGTAGTAAAATGGACTTTTTTCGTGAAATAACCTATAACTTTTTCTACAAAATGAACACCTTTACTTTCTTCTCTCCAAATGTTCTCTCTCCGTGTTAATAAAATTTGAGGTGGAATACCGTTTATGTGAGATATTCGGATTGGTGAAGATGTTGGCTCCTAATTTAACATGTGCCAAAAGGCAATCCATTTAGACTATGAAGCCAAGCCCACCAAGTGAAGCCTCAAGGACTGACACCCACCTGTGGGAGACATGCTCAAGATCAATATTAATGGGTCTTACTGGAGTCATACGAGGAAGTGGGGCTTTTTCATCTTAGATGCCTCTAGTGATGTAGTTGGAGTAGGGGCAGCAAGATACCCAACATGCAAGACCCAATGCAAGTGGAATATATTGCATGTATCCAACCATTGTCTATAGCACAAGCTTGGGGGATGACTCAAGCTTGGGGGATATCGTAGTTTGATGTGTGAATACAATAGTTATTCACTTAAGATATGTTTTATGTAACTTGTTCAGGATGTGAAATTTGCAAGTAGATTATTCACAAAAATTGGAATGCTTTTGGCCAAAAACCAACACAATGTATAAATAGAACAACTAAAATTCTAACCATACCAGAGCCAGCGTGAGCCACATCAGCATTGGATATGCACTGTCAATGTAGATAACAAGAAATCAACCAACATACACACATGTTCCGCAAGAAGACGCTCCAATATTAGATGGATTGCTGAAAATCGAAGAGATTGATCATCGAAGATTTCAACATGGACGGTATACTTAACATATCTGTAATTCTGTCCATCTACCTTTTATGTTCAAGCCAACTTCATGCCATTTTCTAAAACTACAGAAAAGGGTAAGACCCCATCCTAGGTGTCTGAATTTTCACAGTAGACACAAGTATGTTCTTGTACACAGTACCAATGAATATACACCGCAAAATGCATATCGCCGCACCGACGGAAGTTCTCTCCATCTTTTCCTACATACAGTCGGTCCCGGGCCACAATCATCCTAAACAATACCGTCTGCAACTGCAAACACAGAAGAACAAAAACGTAACTAAAATTGCTTCACAGGTTTCAGTTATATGCACTGAAGAACTACTTAAATGTTCAGAATGAACAGAAGTTCAGAACAGATGTTCAGAAGCTGAACCAGAGCAGGAAACAGAGCAGAAAAGAAGCAGAGCGACCCCATTGTTTACCTGCAGCAGAGGACGCCGGGACGAGGACGAACTCCATCTGGCTGTTGCCGGGAGGGAGGTCCAGGACGACGGGGAACAGCCCCGGGCCGCTCCTGCGGCACACAACGAAGTCCTGCCGCCGGGTCTCCTCCTCCAGCCTGCGGTGCAGCGCCGCGAGGCTCTGCTCCTTGAACGAGAAGTACTTCCACGTCCCCTCGTCGAACTCGTCCACGCCGCCGTCGTCCCTGGCCGTGTTGTAGAAGATCAGCCGCGGCGCCGGCATCGACAGGGGCTCCTCCTCGACCGTAGCAAGTGAACTCGTCATGTCCTGCGCGATCACGAGCAAAATCCACGAATCAAAGAAAGTCTCTTCTTCCCCGCGCATTCAAGAAAGTAAATAACGGCTTGGAAATGCGCATGAATCCACCGTGGCAACTCAAGAAGATGATTCTTTCTCGAATGAGTCAACAAATTTGTTTCGGATTGCGCAAGAACCGGAGAAAGCAAGCAATAAGATAGGATCGATCAGGCTTCTGTTCGAGTACCTTGACGGAGTGCACCCTGGCGAGGACGCTGGACGCCGTGTCCGACTCCGACGTGGCCGCCTCCAAGCGGGCGTCGCAGGACTGGGCGCGGCAGGGCCGTGGCGACGGCAGCAGCAGCAGCGCCGCCTCCGCGGCCGGGACGACCTCGACCACCCAAGAGCTCTCCTCCGGGTCGGCGTCCAGGTCGACGGTGATGGCGTTGTCCTGCGCCGTGTGCCCGAACCTGGCGCGGAGGAGGCGGCCGTAGGGCCCGGACAGCGCGAGGTGCTCGCCCTCGCGCAGCGGCGACCAGAGGAAGGCGTTGTCGTTGGGGCAGGACGGCGAGCCCAGGACGACCCCGCAGCAGGCCCGGGTGCCGCGGCCGCGGCCGAGGACGTCGGCGGGGAGCTCGGTGGCGCCGAGGTAGAGGCCCCGCTGGCCCTGGAGGCGCACGTAGTCGTCGCCGGCGAGCTCCACCGCCCAGACCGTGCCGCGGGAGTTGCGGCGGTAGCCGTGGGAGACGGCCCCGCCGTCGAGCGCGCAGAGGTACGTGCCCAGGTGGCTCCTGAGCCGCACGGTCCGCGCGTCCTTGAAGAGCTCCATCGCCGCGCGCGGCCGAGGGGAGGGATCAGGAATCAAGAACGGGGCGGCGTTTCTTGGTTCGGGCTTCGGGGGCGAAGGGGGAAGAGGTTCGTTTGGGCGGGAGGCAGAATTTCGGTTGGAGGTTTGTCAGTTTCGGTCGAGCGCCCGTTGCTTTATGCTGAGCGCTTGTAGGGGTGCTTCGCTGCAGCTTTCGATCGAATTTTAAAAAAAACATCAAATTTGAAAAAAGTTCATCGATTTGAAAAAAAATCATCAAATTTGAAAAAATTCATGCATTTTGAAAAAAGTTAAAAAATAATAAAGATAAAAAGTAAAGAACAAAAAAAGAAAAGAAACAGAAAAGGGAAGAAAAACCCACACAAAAACCGATCCAAAAAAAACAAAAAAGAACGGCTGGGAAGCTTCCCAGAACCGGGAGAGGGAAGCTTCCTGTGGGCGTTTGGGCCGGCCCATTTAGATCGAGAGAATAGAGAAAGGGTGTGTGCCATTTGCAAATAACAAAAAAAACTGACGCTTAAGGCGCCGTATAGGATTTGCGGCTCTGGACCTGGCTGTGCCGAAACGCTCAAATCTAGTGTTTCCAGCGAGCCAGCCCGACTGATCTTAAGCCGACGTAGAGGGCTCTAACGATGCATGCTCGATGCGAGCTGGTGCACAGGTGCACGTGGGTGTAGTGGTTTTTCACGTGTTATGTTCTAATCACTCCTTAATCTTCTTCCCTTTAAATCTACACAACGATGCTTCAATTTGAGATATACCCTACACGAAAAAGATGCACATCAACGTTGTGGTTCCATTTAGACGATCGGTTCCAAATTTGATGGACCGTAAATGTTCAATTCCGTGCTAATGTTTGAAGATTTTTTGGACGGATTTTGACAAAATCTTCACACTCGGTCGACAGTTTGAAATTTCCTTTCACCACTAGATTTATCTTGCAGTTTCATACGACTTCCGTGTTGCACATTTTCTATTTCGACGATCGTAAACTAGTAGAACTACAAATCCCTCATGTACTGTACATATGTATATGTGTGGCTTTTTTAATGACACTCTTTAATCTTCTTTGCCTTTCGAATCGTTCCTCTCGGCCTCCTCTCCCGCGTCCTGCTACACTGGCGCCATCGCCAGCGTCGTTTCTCTCGGCCTTCTATCCCACGTCCTACTACACTGGCACCGTCGCCGGCGTCGTTCCTCTCGGCCTCCTCTCCCGCGTTCTACTACATTGGCACCACCGCCGGCGTCGTTCCTCTCGGCCTCCTCTCCCGCGTCCTACTACACGGGTGCCATCGCCGGCGTCGTCCCTCTCGACCTCCTCGCCCGCGTACTACTACACTAATACCATTGTCGGCGTCGTTCCTCTCGACCTCCTCTCATGCGTATTACTACACGAATGTCGTTGCCGGTGTCGTTCCTCTCGTCCTCGACGGGTTCGCCGCGCCGCCGACGGGATCGCTCGCCCGTGACTCCGTGCTTGTCGCGTCGGACGTGGCGTCATGGCCACCGTCCACCGTGATGTCTATTACGCAACTTTTATTCTTGTAGACGTTGTTGGGCCTCCAAGTGCAGAGTTTTGTAGGACAGTAACAAATTTCCCTCAAGTAAATGACCTAAGTTTTATCAATCCGTGGAAAGCGTAGAATGAAGATGGTCTCTCTCAAACAACCCTGCAATCAAATACAAGAAATCTCTTGTGTCCCCAACACACCCAATACAATTGTAAATTGTATAGGTGCACTAGTTCGGCGAAGAGATTGTGATACAATTGTAGTATGGATAGTAGATATAGGTTTTTATAATCTGAAAATAAAAAACAGTAAGATAGCAAGTAACAAAAGTGAGCACGAACAGTATTGCAATGCTTGAAAACAAGGCCTAGGGTTCATACTTTCACTAGTGCAATCTCTCAACAATACTAACATAATTGGATCATATAACAATCCCTCGACGTGCGATAAAAAATCACTCCAAAGTTCCTATTAGCGGAGAACATAAGATAGAAATTATTGTAGGGTACGAAACCACCTTAAAATTATCATTTCCGATCAATCTATTGAGACATCCCTATAAGTGTCACAAACAGCCCTAGAGTTCGTACTAAAATAACACCATATGATACGCATCAACCAACTCTAATGTCACCTAGATACTCCAATGTCACCACAAGTATCCGTGAGTTGATTATTCGATATGCATCAAACAACTTCAGATTCATAATATTCAATCCACATAAAGAACTTCAAAGAGTACCCCAAGGTTTCTTATCGGAGAAAACATAATGAAAACATGCAACCAACCCTTATGCCTAGATTACCCCAATGTCATCACGGGAATCCGCAAGTTGATTGCCAAAATATACATCAAGTGACTCACTTGAATACCCCATTATCACCACGGGTATCCGCATGCAAGACATACATCAAGTGTTCTCAAATCTGAAATATTCAATCCAACAATAATGAAACCTCAAAGGAAAAGACTCAATTCATCACAAGAAGATAGAGAGGGAAAAAACACCATATGATCCAACTATATTAACAAAGCTCGCGGTACATCAAGATCGTGTCAAATCAAGAACACGAGAGAGAGAGATCAAACACATAGCTACTAGTACATACCCTCAGCCCCGAGGATGAACTACTCCCTCCTCGTCATGGAGACCGCCGGGATGATGAAGATGGCCTCCGGTGATGATTCCCCCCCTCCGGCAGGGTGCCAGAACAGAGCTCCAGACGGTATTTCTTTGGTACAGAGGCTTGCGGCGGCGGCGGCAAATTTCTAGGTTTATTTCTGGGGGTTTCTCTATTTATAGGATTTTTCAGCGTTGGAATCACGCGAAAAGGAGCTACGAGGGCCCCATAAGGCAGCACCACACGACCCCCCAGGCCGCGCCGTGGTGCCTTGTGAGCACCTCGTGAGGCTTCTGGTCCTTCCATGAAGCTTCGGGTGTCTCTTTTGGTCCAAAAAAAATCGTCAAAAAGTTCCGTCCAATTCCGAGAACTTTTATTTCTGCACAAAAAATAATACCACGGTAGTTCTGCTGAAAACAGCGTCAGTCCGGGTTAGTTCTAATCAAATCATAGCAAAACCATATAAAATTGTTGTAAACATGGCATGAATACTTCATAAATTATAGATACGTTGGAGACGTATCAGCATCCCCAAGCTTAATTCCTGCTCGTCCTCGAGTAGGTAAATGATAAAAGAAATAATTTATGAAGTGTGAATGCTAGCATAGTGCATAAGTTTGATCAATGATAATTGCAATCACTTTTCCTAGCATCATAAACAGCAACTCATTCTCATAAAACTCATCATGATAAAGTAGCAATCAATTCACATGTTATGGTTTAAACAATACATTCTCTTGAAACTTAACAACCTATGTTCTTAGTCACCAAACAATTGCAATTCAACTTATATTCAACGGAGTCTAAGTAAGAGCTCCACATACTCAATTATCATATAGTCATCTATGATTGCTAATACTCAAAGCATATTTTTAGAACAAATAGCATTCATCGAACACAGAGAAAGATAGGGGCTTGATGTTTCGCCTCCCAACTCATTTATCATAGAGATAATTGTCAACAGTAATAAATCATGATCAAATATATTTGAATGGATATATGTGCCTGGATCTATCCCCACCATATGATGCTTGCCAACTAGAGTAGGTTGGAATAAGAAGTTGACTCAACAAAAATAAATAACATGAAAGTAAATAGCATAAAAGTAAATGGAATGTCCCTTCGCAGAGGGAAGCAGGGATTTGCAGAGGTGCCAGAGCTCATAACTTAAAACAGAGATGAATACATTTTGAGTGGTGTACTTTTCCTGTCAACGTCACGACCGAGAGTTCTCAATATCTTCCATGCTAAACACATTATAGGCGATTCCCAAGAGGAAAGGTAAAGTTTACTCCCCCTCAACCATTCAAACACAAGCCATGGCTAGCCGAATCCTCGGGTGCCCTCCATACAATCAACTTTTCGGGGGAGTTTGTTGCATTATATAATTTTGATTTTGACCACGGGACTGGGCATTCCAAATACCAGCCTCTCTCGTGCAATGACAAGTGAATAAACACTCATCTGAGAATAATCCGCTTAGCATGGAAGATACTAACCACCCCCTGCCGCTTCATGAGCGGTACGGGCACACAAAACAGATGCTTATTTGAATGATTAGAGGTGGCACATGCAAATTTACTTGGAACGATAGAGTAATACCGTATATAGGTAGGTATGGTGGACACTCATGGAAGAAACTTGGCTCAAGGATTTTGGATGCACAAACAGTATTCTCGCTTAGTACAGAAATTTAGGCTAGCAAAAGATTCTAAACAAGCACCACATGTTGGAGGATCCATAACAATATAACTTCTATGCAAATATACCCAAACATAACTCATTACGTTGTCTTCCTTGTCCAATTTCAACTAATTTGCTCAAGTTTGAAAATAATTAATGGGTATTCACAATCATAAAAGATGTCCAAAAAAATATATTTATATGTGAAAGTTCTCTTCCATAAACTTATCATTCATGAATTGCTTGGATGACCAATATTATGATTGTCAAATTTCAATAGATTTTACTTGCTAAACCCAATGTGAAATATTACTAAGCATATGGAACATATATAATTTCAGATTTATGATATTCAATTCACTCAACAATTCATTCTTAGGATATAAGTCAAGCACAAGAATGAATGACAAACTACTTCAAAAGATATAAGTGAAGATCAATGAGTAGTCAAACAATTAAGTAGCTATGTGAATACTCTCTCCAAATAAAGATTTCAGATATTGATAATTTTATTAAAACAGCAAAGAAAATGAAAATAAAAGGACACTCCAAGAATATCACATATCATATGAACAAGTAAAAACTTAGGCTAACCGATAGATTTGATAAAGAAAGGTGGGATGCCTACCGGGGCATCCCCAAGCTTAGTTGCTTGAGACTTCTTGGAATGTTAACTTGGGGAGCCTTGGGCATCCCCAAGCTTGAGCTCTTGTGTCTCCTTAATTGCTCTCATATCATGGCTTCTCCTAAATCTTTAAAAACTTCATCCACACAAAACTCAACAAGAACTTGTGAGATAAGTTAGTATAAATCCACTCAAAACCTTAACATTCTCTACTGTAACAAATCACAAAAATTATAATTAAACATTGCATACTAAATGCCTCTGCATATTTAATACTCCTATTCACAAATAGAAACATTAAATAAGCAACATATGCAAACAATGCAACTATAACCGAAATCTGTCTAAACAGAACAGTCTGTAAAGGGTGATTTAAAATTCATACTTCCCTAACTCCAAAAAAAATGAAAAATTACCACGTGACAGAGAACTCATGCATGCTTACTGTGTAAAAATTTCAGATTTTTTATCATGTTCTGACAATTCAGGAATATTCTGGACATAACAGAAAACTTTCTGTTTTCAAACAGCAACACATGAACTTGCAAACTGAGCATGGTAAAGGCTATACTTGGCATTTTATTGAACTAAAAGATACAAAACATGATTATTGATAACAGCAAGCAAATATCAACAAAATAAAATGACGCTCCAAGCAAAGCACATATTATGTGACGAATAAAAATATAGCTCCAAATGAGGTTACCGATAATGTTGAAGACGAAAGAGGGGATGCCTTCCGGGGCATCCCCAAGCTTAGTTGCTTGGGTCTTCCTTGAATATTGCCTTGGGGTGCCTTGGGAATCCCCAAGCTTAGGGTCTTGCCGCTCCTTATTCTCCTCATATCGATATCTCACCCAAAACTTGGAAACTTCAATCACACAAAACTTAACGGAACTTGTGAGATAGGTTAGTATGATAAAAATAAGTCATCCACTTAGGTACTGTCAAGACAAGATTCATAATTGTTCTCACATAATGCCTACTGTAGTATATCATTTCCACAATTTATATTGACCAATATAAGCCATAGAAACTATAAAACAAGCAAACTATGCATTGAAAACAGAATCTGTCAAAAACAGAACAGCATGTAATGAGTGATTTAGAAACCATACTTCTGTACCTCCAAAAATTCTGAAAAATGAGGACAACATAAAACATTTGTAACCCAATACTCTGTAAAAATTTCAGAATTTTATCACGCTCCAGTACAGAATAGAAATTCCATCACTGGACGCAAAAGTTTCTATTTTCGCACAGAATCAAATCAACAAGCATCCACACTATCCCAAAGGCTTTACTTGGCACATTATTGAAAGAAAACATATGAAACATGATTACTACAGTAGCTTAATCATGTGGACACACAAAAACAGTAGGTAAAAATATTGGGCTGTCTCCCAACAAGCGCTTTTCTTTAATGTCTTTTAGCTAAGCATGATGATTTCAACGATGCTCGCATAAAAGTAAAGAATTGCAAAATAATGGGAACATCATGAAACATATGGTAAGCACATTTAAGCCTAACCCACTTCCTGTGCATAGGGATTTTGTGAGCAAATAATTTATGGGAGCAAGAATCAACTAGCATAGGAAGGCAAAACAAGCATGACTTCAAAACTTTCAACACATAGAGAGGAAACTTGAAGTTGTTGAAATATATATAAGCATATATTCCCCTCTCATAATAATTTTCAGCAGCATCATGAATAAATTCAACAATATAGCTGTTACATAAAGCATTCTTTTCATGATCCACAAGCATAGAATTTTTACTACTCTCCACATAAGCAATTTTCTTCTCATTCATAATAGTGGGAGCAAACTCAAGAAAATAGCTATCATGAGATACTTGATTGGCATAATCCAATTGAAAATTAAAATCATGATGACAAGTTTCATAGTTATCATTATTCTTTATAGCATACATGTCATCACAATAATCATCATAGATAGCAACTTTGTTGTCAATCAATTGAAACCTCTTCCAAAATAGTGGAATCATCATTAAATAAAGTCATGACCTCTCCAAATCCACTTTCATAATTATTGCCATAAGATTCAACACCCTCCAAAATAGTGGGATCACTAGTGCCTAGAGTTGACACTCTTCCAAACCCACTTTCATCAATATAATCATCGTAAATAGGAGGCATGCAATCATCATAATAAATTTGCTCATCAAAACTTGGGGGACTAAAAATATCATCTTCATCAAACATAGCATCCCCAAGCTTGTAGCTTTGCATATCATTAGCATCATGGATATTCAAATAATTCATACTAACAACATTGCAATCATGCTCATCATTCAAGGAACTCACATTAAACATTTTATTAAATTCTTCCTCTAACAATTGAGCACAATTATCGGAATCCTTATTTTCAAGAAAGACATCATATAGATGAAGCATGTGAGGCAACCTCAATTCCATTTTTTGGTAGTTTTTTTTTATAAACCAAACTAGTGATAAACCAAGAAACTAAAAGATTCAATTGCAAGATCTAAAGATATACTTTCAAGCACTCACCTCCCCGGCAACGGCGCCAGAAAAGAGCTTAATGTCTACTATGCAACTTTTATTCTTGTAGACGTTGTTGGGCCTCCAAGTGCAGAGTTTTGTAGGACAGTAGCAAATTTCCCTCAAGTGGATGACTGATACGTCTCCAACGTATCTATAATTTTTTATTGTTCCATGCTGTTATATTATCAATCTTGGATGTTTTTATAATCATTTATAGCAATTATATATCATTTTTGGAGACTAACCTATTAACTTAGTGCCCAGTGTCAGTTGCTGTTTTCTGCCCTGTTTTTGTTTTACAGAAAATCAATACCAAACGAAGTCCAAATGCCACAAAACTTTTTGGAGATTTTTTTCTGGACAAGATAAACACTAGAAGCTTCGGGAGAGGGCCAGAAGACCCACGAGCCACCAGGGCGCGCCTTGGTGCCTCGTGGGCCCCCCTTTGCTCCGTTTGACCTAATTCCACCACTATAAATTCAGGAAAAATCAGAAACCCTCAGGGGAGTCCACGAAATACTTTTTCCGCCACCGCAAGTTTCTTTTCTCGAGAGATCCCATCTGGAGGCCTTCTCCGGTACTCCGCCGGAGGGGGAATCGATCACGGAGGGGCTCTACATCAACCTTGCTGCCCTTCCGATGATGCGTGAGTAGTTTACCACAGACCTTCGGGTCCATAGGCAGTAGCTAGATGGCTTCTTCTCTATTTTTGATCTTTAATACAATGTTCTCCTCGATTTTCTTGGAGTTCTATCCGATGTAATCACTTTTTGCGGTGTGTTTGTTGGGATCCGATGAATTGTGAGTTTATGATCAGATTATCCATGAATATTATTTGAGTCTTTGCTGCACTCTTTTATGCATGATTATTATAGCCTCGTATTTCTTCTCCGATCTATTGATTTGGTTTGGCCAACTGAGTTGATTTATCTTGCCATGGGAAGAGGTGCTTTGTAATGTGTTCGATCTTGCGGTGTTCAATCCCAGTGACAGAAAGGGACATGACACGTATGTATCGTTGCTATTAAGGGTAAAAAGATGGGGTTTATTCATATGTGAGTTTATCTTGTCTACATCATGTCATCGTTCTTAAGGCGTTACTCCATTCTTTATGAACTTAATACACTAGATGCATGCTGGATAGCGGTCGATGTGTGGAGTAATAGTAGTAGATGCAGGCAGGAGTCGGTCTACTTGTCTCGGACGTGATGCCTATATACATGATCATTGCCTTGGATATCATCATTTGCTTTTCTATCAATTGCCGAACAGTAATTTGTGTACCCACCGTATGTTATTTTCTCGAGAGAAGCCTCTAGTGAAAACTATGGCCCCCGGGTCTATCTAAATCATATTACTAAAACCCTAAAAATATTGCTGCCATTTTCTTTTATTTATTTTATTTTGTATTTTTGTTTCAATCTATCTATCTATCATATACAATTTAATCTTGCAATTGACCGCCGAGGGATTGACAATCCCTCGTTTGCGTTGGGTGCAAGGATTTGTTGTTTGTGTGCAGGTGCTGCTAACGAGGTGTTGCGTGATTCTCCTACTGGTTCGATAACCTTGGTTTCATAACTGAGGGAAATACTTATCTTTACTGTGCTGCATCATCCCTTCCTCTTCGGGGAAAATACCAACGCAAGCTACAAGTAGCAGGAAGAATTTCTGGCGCCGTTGCCGGGGAGACATCATCAACATCTATCAACTACCTTTGCATAAACTCTCATCTCCTTGCATTTATTTTATTTGCAATTTGCCTCTCGTTTTCATCTCCCCCACTTCTAAAACATTTTTACAAAAATACAAAAATATTTTCCGTTTGCCTTTTTCTTATTCGTGTATTTGCTTGCTTGCTTTACCATTATGGCTAGTTCTTCGCTCGTTACTATTACCCCTGAAAATGAAGTGCTCAATTTGAAACAAATGGGAGGAGAGAATTTAAAAGATGCTTGGTATAGGATTTGCGATGCTCATAATAGATCAACTCGTAAACAATCCACTACTATCCTTCTTCGCAATTTTTATGTGGGCATTACTACTTGGTACTATTACTGGAGGGAATTTCTTGATGTGTCCCTCTATGGATGCTTTTAATGCTATGGGAAATTTAGTGGGATCACCACCTATTACTATTAATGAAACAACTTTGACCTTGGAACATGTTATGCAAAGGTTAGATGCTATTGAAAATAAAATGCCTACCGTTGAGCACATTGAAAATTTAGATAAAAAGATTCATAACCTTGTTACTCAGTTTGGATCGAAGGTAGGGATTACTCTTAAGATGCTAAAAGAGAAAGAACCAATAATTAATGAAATAATGGAACAAAGTCCCGCTAGGATTGATAAGTTGGAAGAAATTATTAATAACTTGGGTTCCGCTTTTTCTTCCGTGAAAACTGTTGAAAAGACTCCTCCTAGCAAGAATTGCAAATTTATATATGTTTCTAAAACCAATGGTGCTATTTCTAGTAAGGGAAATGAGGAGCTTAAAATGATTAGCGTGCACTCAAATTTTGTTGATGTGATAAAAGAACCAATCTATAAGAACAAAAAAATTAATTTTGTGCCTAGAAGTGTGATGATGAGAAATACCTATGTAAAATCCACTAGGAAAAATGGATGTGTGATTGAGGAATTGGAAACCAAGGATGACAATATTTGAAACTATGCATTATGCCTAGCTAGGGGCATAAAACAATAACGCTTGTTGAGAGGCAACCCAATGAATAAAATAAATTATTCTGTCATTTTGTGTTTTCATGTTTAAGTTAATGGTATGATTGTGTTTTTCTGTTTTTAATTAGTGTTTGTGCCAAGTAAAGCATTTAGGATGATTTGGAAGATAGTATAATTGATGCTGTTTGGAAAACAGAAAGTTTTGCGTCCAGTGCCCGAATTTTTTTTCTGTACTGGAGCGTTAGAAAAATCTGAAATTTTTACACAGTATTGGTATATGAATTTCCCACGTTGTCCTAATTTTTCAGAATTTTTGGAGTTACAGAAGTATGGCTTTTAAATAGATTGCTACAGACTATTATGTTTTTGACAGATTCTGTTTTTGATGCACTACTTGCTTGTTTTGACGAATCTATGGATTGTATCGGGGGGTATAAGCCATGGTGAAGTTAAAGTACAGTAGGTATAATGCAAACATAAAATATGAATGGGTTTGCAACAGTACTTAAAGTAGTGATTTATTTTGTTATGCTAACGGATCTCACGAAGGTTTTGTTGAGTTTGTGTGATTGAAGTTTTCAAGTTTTGGGTGAGATCACGATGAATGAAGGAATAAGGAGTAGCAAAAGCCTAAGCTTGGGAATGCCCGAGGCACCCCAAGGTAATATTCTAGGAAGACTCAAGCGTCTAAGCTTGGGGATGCCCCGGAAGGCATCCCCTCTTTCTTCTACCAACCATCGGTAATTTTACTTGGAGCTATATTTTTATTCGTCACATGATATGTGTTTTACTTGGAGCGTCTTGTATTATATGAGTCTTTGCTTTGTTTGCTTTTTAGTTTGTCACAATCATCTTTACTGAACACACCTATCTTGAGAGCCACACGTTTATCATCATTTGTTAGAACAGAACTGTTACGGTGATTGGCGATTTTAGGAGCCGTCCATCCACCCTAATCTGACGGTGGGAAAATAGGAGTTACGAGAAGTTACAAAACTAAAATTACAGGAAATTACATGTAACGGTGGGACCGTTACAAAATTTCGGTGGGACCAGTTAGTTTTTCCAAGGGTAGATCCGTCATTTACTTTGGAAAATTCCAAGGGTAGCTCCGGGATCAATTTCCCCACCTGCGTCTCTCGCTCCACACACACCCTATCTCTCGACAACCCTCTCTCTCTCACCTAATCGCCGCCGCCGCCGCCCGGCTGTCTCGGCTGCCGGCGGTGTTCTCCGGCACCGCCGATGTATGGAATGAATCTGCCCCCATCTCTGTCTATCGTGCACTTCTGCCCCGCTGCTTCTTCCCCACACGTGCCTGTGAGGCTAACCCTAGCCGTGCTCGTTCGCCGGTGCGTTGGCGTTGTGGCTGCCGGTGCGGCGCCCCCAATCATCAGCTCCGATATTCCGCCATGGATCCAGAGGAGGATACGGTGCTCTTCCTCGCCGTCGCCGTATCCTTCCTATCCACCCAGCAGCCAGTGTCGCCGGACTCCTCCTGCACGGTTCAGCTCCACCCCTTTCCTTCCCCTTTGTGTGACTCTGTTCCTTTTTTCTTGTTAGTTCGTACATATGCCTATAGTAGTTCATTTTCTCTCTCTCTCTCTCTCTGATCTGTGTGGAAATTTACTCACCCTCTGTATCAGTAGTCGGAATGTAGTACTAGTTGTTCTGGTTTTATTCCCTTTGAGAATGAACATGAACTGTAGTGTGTATGATCAATTGTTTCTTCAGCTGAGTGGCAATGCTTGGATACTGTTAGCAGATGGTTGACAGATGAATAATTTTGTAATCAATAGTGGTTTTGGTTCTATGATGGATTAATCATGTTGTTCTTAGAACAAAGCTTCAAGGATAGATTGTGTGTGTGTGATTTATCTGGCGGAGGTTTCTTCATTCTCCATTTTGTTCTTCATTATGTACATACATTTTAAAATTTTGGAATTGCTATGTTGTGCACTCACCGATACAAAATAATACTAAGACTAACATTTTAATCCATATAATTTGCACAACAGTTTCAGTTAACAAAGGTCACATCAGGTAGTTTCATGCAAAAAAGGATTATGTTTTAAAAGTTAGAAGGCTGTGGTATCTTGTATTTTCATGTGCTGCCTATATTTGCTTGCTTCATTCCAAGCTTATTTGTTCACATGCATGTTTTTAAATGTATCCTCTGAATCATGCGTGGAATACAAGGTGCTTTGATTGTTGCTTCTGCACTACAGATCATAGTTGGTTTCAGCGGACTTTGGCGTAATGTTGCCAGGTAGGAAGATGATCAATGGTTAATTATTATTTCTCAACTTAGTAGCTGCTCAAGAGTTACTGAAGCAAGAAGAGATCTAGCAGAAATAGTACATTTAACTTGTAATCTCTCACAAAGTTTTATTTACTGCTTCTGTTTCAGGTATCTGAGTCCATGTCAGCTGCTCCTTTGATAGCGCTAGTTGGCTTTGGACTTTATGAGATGGGTTTTCCATCGGTATGATGTGAGCATTTTGCCTGTACTAGATATTTGTGTACGCATACATACTCCTTATGTCTGAACTACAAATACACATGTTAATAAGTGTGTTGAGATTGGTCTGCCTGAACTAATCCTCTTGGTTAGCTTGTATTTCGCTTAGTGTCCCCAAGGTTCATCTCGGGATTGCTGATCCGCATGTGGATCTCACATATACACTTGTTGCGTACATGTTGCATTGCATCAATTAATTGGCTAAATGCTATTTTGAATATAATTAGTTTTTCCTCGTTTAATTTTTTGGTTTTCTTAAGTTTGTACATGATAGTGTTGTGGAAGTAATATTTTTTATTTTTTGTCTATTCCAGGAAGAGTACCTACTGAGGTTACAGAACCGGATAGTGCTGTTTTCATGTTATTTTTTAACAATCTGGCGTCTTATTTTTGTAAGCTTTGATACAAGATGACATTCATAAATTAGATCTAGTTATTTAGCTGTCATCTTATTTTTTGCTCTATTAGGAAGAACTGAAGGCCCTTTGGTGTGCTTCCTTTCCTGGAACTGAGCTTTGGGGAATAATATCTGAACAATGGAAAGAGATGGGTTGGTAAGGAAAAGACCCATCTACAGATTTTAGGTATTAGATTTTTACTTCGTTGCAGTTACTATACTTTGTCTAAAAAAAGTTACTGTACATATGCATTTCCCTATCAGTATTCTGTAGCTAAACTAGTAAACTTGATATGTATGATTTTTCAAGAGTTGGCATCAAGAGGTGGAGGCTTCATCTCCTTGGAAAATTTGTTATTCTTGGCCAGGACCTATCCGGTGAGTGCATGTTGTTAATCTCCTTGAAACAGAACTCTCCTTTTTTTTCAAATTGCTTTACTGACCATGCTGTGTTCTTCAAAGAGTACTAAATGACAGGCAAGCTGGAACCAGCAGATACTTCTTCCAACAATTCTTCAATCTGCAGTCCATATTTTTGCTGATAACTATCCATCAGTTCTCAGTTTGCACAGAGGCTGAACTCCTTGTTTCAAATACTTGGAGAACGCTTGCGATCCAGTGGCTTGGAGAACGCTTGCGATCCAGTGGCAACTTGCGGGGCGTAAATAATGTACGTTATAATGTCACTGAAGGGAGTTCTACAATTCATATTGTATGTCATGGACGATGTCAGATTGTGCTCAATCCATTTCATGTAGTTTACTTTTATTTATTGCGAACATATGACATGTACAGTAAATTTCGGAGTCCGGACAGAAATCTAGGAACCAAATGATGTTTATCGAGCGAAAGAAATTGTATTATGGCATGTTTAAAGGGACTCAAATCTCTGCGCTGATGATCGAATTGAAGTGGTGTTTATTCAGACTAATGCTCAACATACATGAGAACAGAGTTTCAGACTTGAGAGCAGTGAGCAAGGCATGCTCAGACAGGTACATCCCCTGAGCCTGAACTAGTCAAAGATGAACGCCCGAAGACAAGTTCCCGACTGCGGCGTGTTGATTTCTCCACTGACATGATGGTACATTCATGGGCTTTCTTTGGCTGCAAAGCAAAACAGTCAGCAAGATTTTACAGCTTTTCACTGGGATGAGGATGGATCGACCAGGTATTTACACCCCGTTTGGATGTATGTATTGAAGCCCCGGAATCGGAATTGGTACTAGGCCTTTTCAATACAGCTGTTTGGATGACTTCTGAATTGAGACACGGAAACTAATCTCAATACCAACCGGTATTGAGCAACACTGGCACCTTCACGAAACAAATCGGCCCCCCCACGCTCTGTATTCCTCTGAAATCGCCCTCTCTTCTCAACTCCCGCAAAACATACCGCTTCGGCCACGAAAGAAAGAAAGTAGGCGGCGGACTGTTCTTGGGCCTCAAACGGCGCCGGCGCCGGCGCCGAGGGCGATTGTCAGGTGCAGCGCGGGCTGAAGCGCGTCGGCAACGAGGGAACGGCTGAGAAGCTTTACGACGGCCGACGCACGCACGACCCGCTCCATCTGTCCGTCGCGTCCCCATCCCGCAACTTCTCTTCGCTAGTTCGCTGCCCCATGTCCCGACGGCCAGCACCACCAGACCGGCTCCAATGGAGGCCGGCGGGAACTCTACGTGGCTCAGGTGTGGAAGCGACCAGCGGCTCTACAGGGCTCAGGTGTGCTTTCCCTCGTGTCCTCCTACTCCTTCCCCTCCCAGATGGCCAGCTCCACCAGATCGGCTCCAATGGAGGCCAGCGACCTCTTCTTGAATCCATGGTGGATCTGGTCAGGTAACTAGTTAATCTTTTGTATACCTATTGTGCAGATTACTGAGGTGTCCGTAGACCTCCTCTCTGTAAATCTCCTGTATCAACTAGTTAATCTGTTGTTTACATTTCTGCAGATTACTAGGTGTTCGTTGATCTGCAGAATTAATGTTGTTGTTATCTGAACATTCTTACTGCTATATGATCATCCAAGTATTATCTTACGTTGTGCAGTTTTTGTTCCTAGGCACATTGATTAAATTTATTTCATGTAACTATGCAATTTCAGAGTTTGTCGTCCAAACATGATTTGGTATTGAAACCTCATTTGGATTCCATGAGCCATTCAGTGAACAACCAAACAAGCGAATTCGTATTCATGCTCATTTCAGTTTCCTTGTCGAATTGGTATTCCGGCCAATTCAATACAGAGCACTCCAATACAGACATGCAAACGAAGCGTTAGTGATAAGTTTGGCTAGGGCCATGTGTGCATAACCATGGATGCTCTGCCAGCTGAGCAGAATGAATGTAACTTGTGTGTGCCTTCATACCAGGGAGGGAACCAGATCCTCTACCGTGCTGAAGGCACGGTAGCTACAGTAGCCTGCAGTGCCTCTGTGATTTTCCACTGTGTGCTACAGGAACTCGCGAACAGTACGGTGCTACAGTACGGTCGCTAGATGGACTCTTGCTACAGTGCATGCTGCTACAGGACCCTGCAGTGCCTTCGCTGATTCCCGCTGCGTGGCTACTGTAGCTCCCTGCCGTGCCTTCAGCACGGTAGAGGATCTGGTTCCACCAGGGAGATGACTTGTCAGTGGTAATCGTCTAAGATGGGGGTGGGTTCTCAGTTTTTTCACCCAACAGCGATATGCCAGTTCGTGTCTCTATCTCCTGCAAAGTGGGATCGTGCACTATTTTTTTTTTTTTGAGAGAAGGATCGTGCACTATAGGTTGGCTAGCCCTTGATTTGGGCCGAATGTGTGTATATACATTGTTTTTTTTTACTTGAAAAACCTGGACCCTTTTTTTTATAGATTTAAAACTTATTATAAAATTCAATTGAAAATGTTCACTAATTTGAAATAATGTTCTTGAAAGAAAGAACAGAAAAAAAAACGGACGAACCATAGTGGTAGTTGTGGACCTGTACGACCCGTAGTGGTAGTTGTGGACCCGAATGACCCCTAATGATATATGTGGGTTCGGACGACTTGCAGTGGTAGTTGTGGATCCGGACGACCGTAGTGGTACTTATGGACTCGGACGACCCATAGTGCTAGTTGTGGGCGCGGACGACCCGTAGTGGTAGTAGTGTATCCGGATGACTCGAAGTGGTAGTTGTAGATCCTCGATGACCCATAGTGGTAGCTAAGGGTCTTGGACAACCCATACCGGTAGTATTGTAACCGGACAACTCGGAGTGTAGTTGTAGGTCCTAAGTGATAGTTGCGGGCCAAATGACCTATATTGTTAGTTATGGATCTCGATGACCCCTAGTGGTAGTTGTGCGCATGGACGACCTATAGTGGTAGTTGCGATGCCAAACAACCCACAACTACCCACAGTGATAGTTGTGGGTTCGGACGACCGTAGTGGTATAACTGTACCCGGACGAGGTAGTTATAGTTCCTCGATGACCCATAGTGTTAATTGCAGGTCTAGACAAGACTTAGTGAGTGTTGCGGTGTTTGGACAACCCACAATGCTAGTTGTGTGTCCGGACGACCCCTAGTGCTTCTTGTGCACAATATGACTCGCCCATTCCACAACTAGCACTACGGGTCGTCTAGACCCACAACTAGCACTACGGATCATTCGGGTCCACAACTACCACAACGGGCCGTCCAGACTCAACACTTCATCACGGGTCGTCTGGACTCACAACTACCACTACGGGTTGTCCGAACAACTAGCACTATGGGTTGTTCGGGCCCACAACTACCACAACGGGCCGTCAGGACCCACAACTAGCACTATGGGTCGTCCATACCCACTACTAGCACTTGTTATCCAGGTCCACAACTAGAACTACGTGTCGTCCGGGTCCACAACTAGCACTATGGATCATCTGGACTCACGACTAGCACTAGGTCATCCAGGTCCACACGTATCACTTCGTGTCATCCGGGTCCACAACTACCACTACGGATCGTCTCGACCCACAACTAGCACTATGGGTCATCGGGTCTACAAGTATCACTATGGGTCGTCCGGACCCACAACTACCACTAGAGGTCGTCTGAATCATCTGGTATCGGTTCCACAATGGGTCGTTCGGTTCCACAATTAGCTAGAGTTATTTGTTATTGGTGATCTTTTCATTTGGTATCATCTGTTCCTCCTCTAGTCCACCCACACCGCCAACTACGGCCACCTCTTTACGTTGGCAATAACCAAGATATTAAACTCTGAGATGTTGAGTATGTTGCCAAGAATGAGAATTCAGTGTTGGCGATCAAATATGTTAAGAACCAGGATGAAGTTGAATGGCTCTTTAGTAGGCTTTGAGTTTTCGTCCCTATTCAAGTTTGAGAACTGATATTTTGTTCCGAACAATGTTTATCATTTATTTCCAACAAAAAATTGCTTCATTTATGACAAAAAAATGTGAGGCTTCTTGGGGCACCCGGGGCGTCTGTGGCCAACAAGGAACACACGCACATACACAGGTTCAACTAACTTGGCATGAATCCATACCCAAGCGAGCTGTGAAAAGAAAGCCTCCAGGCACGCCTACATCAGGTTCAGATCAGTGGATAGAATGCAAAAATTTGGCAAAAAAGCGCCGCGATAGAATCAGTAAAACGATCGTGCGATCGGGTGAAAAATGGTGCCATGGGACGAGCCTTGCGCATCACTGCTGTTTTTTAAGGTCTTCAAGGCGGTGTTCTTGCAAATCGGCCTCAGGTTCTTCACCACCAGCCATTGCCTGAATGGAAGTCGTGCCCGCACTGAAGCGTCCCCAGATTGTCTCCATCTCATAGTCTTCCTGAATAAACAAGGAGAATCAAGGTAATTAAGAGAACTTACGTAATAACTAAGAAACACAAGCATCCTAGGTATGATGTTGAATAAAAAGGCATCCTAGGAAGTTTGATCGAGAATGGCTTGCAATAGCAAATATTTCAAATCTATGTTCAGCAAAACTAAAATGCAAACCCGACATGAAAAGTCGTGAGCATAATTGACAAAAACACTCAATACTGAATTTCAGACAGAAGTTACAACTAGAAGTTCAATGCTTAGTATATTGTCCAGTACTCCAAAATATCTCTTTCGAATCTAAAATGATGCATGGATGTAAGTAGCAAGCAAGTCTGAGGATTTACTAGGACAGATTTCATGTTACAAAGACATACTAGAAAAAATTGGACAAGTTTAATGAAGATCCAATTATGCACTACTCATTTTACATGGCTTTGTGACACAAAGTCACTTGGTTTAATTGACCTAACCTATTCAAAACTGATTGCACATACTTACATAAAAACTCACGCCGATGTTTCCAAGTTAAAACTAGTTGAAGGTAGTGGCAATAGCTCCACGACGAGAATTTCCTTTGCTTTAGGAACTTCATCACATCTTCCTCGTTGAGGCCAGTGCTAACATTTCCTATCTTTCCTCCAGTGCTAATAGCTCCTGAAAGATGAGTAGAGCACAACTATCTTGAATATGTTTGGTTTGGATGAAGATTCAGGTAATGCCTCACTAAATGAAACTGACCTCATAAGACATAGTGTCTATATAAAGACGCATTTCCCTGTGTCTATCATTCAATCTCGACACCGCTGTAGAAAATAAACTGCTTCAAGAACAGAAATATATGCAAACAAAGTAAATCCCAAAAATATTAGCAAAGATAAAGGCAGCAAATACTACACCCTCTGTTCCTAAATGTAAGACGTTTTGGCAGTTCAATTTAAACTGCCAAAACGTCTTATATCTAAAGACAAAGGCAGTAAATTTGTATATGATTCAAATAATGTTCACTCTGCAGGTTGTACAATTCAAACCGAATTGGTTGCCTCGTCTAAGAACATTATTTTGATTATACACAACCTTCCGGCCGGCCGACTACATGCATTGGTCTACTCACTAATCATGGTGTCAGACTTAGCAACTGAGGCTCCGGCTGCTTGCATACAGATAGGAGAAAAAATTACAATGCAGCTCCAGCCCAACCAACGGCACTAGCACTGCTCCAGCGAACACTTCCACTAATGAATTGATGATCTGCTATGGTAATTTCTGATTCAAGTCGCAGCTACAGCACTATCACTAATGAGATCGGGGAATGGGGGACAGGAAGAGAGGGCTGGACCTTGAGGGCCGGGCGGTAGAGATCCTCCCGCCGGAGGCAGCGGACGCAGACGCCGACCTCCCACTTGAAGGCGCACTTGCGGCTGTCGAGGAAGCCGTCCACCCCCTCCCGCCCGCCTGCGGCGTCGACCACCGTCCGAACAGCCGCCGGCCGGTACAGCGCCTCCTCTAGGTCCTTCGCCCTGGGATGGAGGGGGAGGATGGGTTGGAGACGCCGACGACGGTGACGTGGCGGGGGATCCGTGGCGCCGGACCAGATTCGATGGGAAGAAAGACCTACGAAGCTTCGCTTGGCCAAAGAACGGACGAAGCCAAAGGAAATTAGCCAATTATATGTACTGATGATTTACTATTATACCCTTATTACAAAAATTTAATACTTTAAATTATTTGGAGAGATCTAACGGCCCGAAAAATTCTGAGGTGGAGTTACATGAAAGTACAAGTCGTAACTCTCCAATCACCGTAAAAGACTCTATGTGCTTCACTTAAATTTTTTGAGCTAGGCAGTTGCTCTAGTGCTTCACTTAAATCTTTTTTAGCACAGTGGTGCCTAATTTTTAAAGAAATAAATTCTCATGCTTCACTTATATTATTTTGAGATTTGATAAGATTGAAAATTTTGAAAAAATATTTGCACTCTTATGTTTCACTTAAATCTTTTTGAGAGTTGATGATAGTAACGGTAATTTGCACAAGATATGAATTTGGTCCCAAAGTGATGAATATTCAAGAGGGATATAATAAAAACTTTCATATAGATCATTGGATATGATAGGTGTGATTCCTTGTAATAGTTTTGCGATATGGAAATGATAATATGTGAGTCATGTTAGTGAGTAATTGTGATTTAGTAAGAATATTCGTGTTAAGGTTTGTGATTCCCTATGCATGCACGTTAAGTCAATAGTTATGCAACGAAATTATATCCTACTTATGGTGCATTATTCGGTGTTAGTTATGTTTAATGCATGTTTATGACCGTTTTCGTTTTTTAGTTGGTTGCTTCTCAATCTATTTGCTAGCCTTCATTTGTACTAAGCGGAAATACTGCTTGTGCATCCAAAATCTTTAAACCCAAGTTGTGTCAAATGAGTCCACTATACCTACCTATATGCGGTATTTCAATGCCGTTCTAAGTAAATTTGCGTGTGCCAACTCTTATTTTTAAAATAATTTTTCTGTTTTGTGTGCCCGTACCGCTCATGAAGCGGCATGGGGTGGCCATTATTTTCCATGCTAGGTGTGTTATTCTCACGATGAGTGTTTATTCACTTGTCATTGCACGAGAGAGTGGCTGGTAATAGGGATGCCCAGTCCCACAAAAAAATCAAAAATTAATAACAACAAAATTCCTTGGAAAGTGTTGGTATGGAGGGCACCCATGGATACGGCTAGCCATGGATTGTGAAAGAATGGTGGAAAGGAAATGAACTTTACTTTCTGTTTGGGAACTGCCTATAATGTGTCTAGCATGGAAAATATTGGAAATTCTCGGTCGTTTTCGTTGACAGGAAAAGCATGCCTCTCAAAATATTTTATCTCTTTAATTTCAGCTTTGAGCTCTGGCACATTTGCAAATCTCTGCTTCCCTCTGAGAAGGGCCTATCTATTTACTTTTATGCAATTTTTATTTTATTTGAGTCTCCATCTTCTCTTACAAAAGCACCAACTAGAGAGCACTATTGTCATACTTGTGCATTGGATGTACCTAATATTTGAGTGTGTTTCATGAATGGATCAATGATTGAGCATAATGGGTTAGGGATAACTTTCTTTAGCGTTGATATTTTGAAAGACATGGCTGCTTGTTAGCATGCTTGAGTATTTATATTTTCATGTCAAATTATAGACTATTGCTTTGAATCATTCAAGTCCAATGTCCATGCTACAAATGAAAATAATATGTGATGAATATGATAGGCAGCATTCCACATCAAAAATTCTGTTTTTATCATTTACCTACTCGAGGACGAGCAGGAATTAAGCTTGGGGATGCTGATACGTCTCCAACGTATCTATAATCTTTAATTGTTCCATGTTATTATATTATCAATCTTGGATGTTTTTATAATCATTTACAGCAATTATATATCATTTTTGGAGACTAACCTATTAACTTAGTGCCCAGTGCCAGTTGCTGTTTTTCTGCCCTGTTTTTGTTTTACAGAAAATCAATACCAAACGAAGTCCAAATGCCACGAAACTTTTTAGAGATTTTTTTTTGGACAAGATAAACACTAGAAGCTTCGGGAGAGGGCCAGAAGACCCAGGAGGTGGCCACGAGCCACCAGGGCGCGCCTGGGGGGGGGGGGCAGGCGCGCCCTGGTGCCTCGTGGGCCCCCCTTTGCTCCGTTTGACCTAATTCCACCATTATAAATTCAGGAAAAATCAGAAACCCTCAGGGGAGTCCACGAAATACTTTTTTCGCCGCTGCAAGTTTCTGTTCTCGAGAGATCCCATCTGGAGGCCTTCTCCGGTACTCCGCCGGAGGGGGAATCGATCACGGAGGGGCTCTACATCAACCTTGCTACCCTTCCAATGATGCGTGAGTAGTTTACCACAGACCTTCGGGTCCATAGGCAGTAGCTAGATGGCTTCTTCTCTCTTTTTGATCTTCAATACAATGTTCTCCTCGATGTTCTTGGAGTTCTATTCGATGTAATCACTTTTTGCGGTGTGTTTGTTGGGATCCGATGAATTGTGAGTTTATGATCAGATTATCCATGAATATTATTTGAGTCTTTGTTGCACTCTTTTATGCATGATTATTATAGCCTCGTATTTCTTCTCCAATCTATTGATTTGGTTTGGCCAACTGAGTTGATTTATCTTTCCATGGGAAGAGGTGCTTTGTAATGGGTTCGATCTTGCGGTGCTCAATCCCAGTGACAGAAAGGGACATGACACGTATGTATCGTTGCTATTAAGGGTAAAAAGATGGGGTTTATTCATATGTGAGTTTATCTTGTCTACATCATGTCATCGTTCTTAAGGCGTTACTCCATTCTTTATGGACTTAATACACTAGATGCATGCTGGATAGCGGTCGATGTGTGGAGTAATAGTAGTAGATGCAAGCAGGAGTCGGTCTACTTGTCTCGGACATGATGCCTATATACATGATCATTGCCTTGGATATCGTCATGATTATTTGCTTTTCTATCAATTGCCGAACAGTAATTTATCTACCCACCGTATGTTATTTTCTCGAGAGAAGCCTCTAGTGAAAACTATGGCCCCCGGGTCTATCTAAATCATATTACTAAAACCCTAAAAATATTGCTGCCATTTTCTTTTATTTATTTTATTTTGTATTTTTGTTTCAATCTATCTATCTATCATATACAATTTAATCTTGCAATTGACCGCCGAGGGATTGACAACCCCTCATTTGCGTTGGGTGCAAGGATTTGTTGTTTGTGTGCAGGTGCTACTAATGAGGTGTTGCGTGATTCTCCTACTAGTTCGATAACCTTAGTTTCATAATTGAGGGAAATACTTATCTCTACTGTGCTGCATCATCCCTTCCTCTTCGGGGAAAATACCACGCAAGCTACAAGTAGCAATGACGTAAGGTTTATCAATCCGTGGGAGGCGTAGGATGAAGATGGTCTCTCTCAAACAACCCTGCAAGCAAATACAAGAAATCTCTTGTGTCCCCAACACACCCAATACAATTGTAAATTTTATAGGTGCACTAGTTCGGCAAAGAGATGGTGATACAAGTGTAGTATGGATAGTAGATATATGTTTTTATAATCTGAAAATAAAAAACAGCAAGGTAACAAGTAACAAAAGTGAGCACGAACGGTATTGCAATGCTTGAAAACAAGGCCTCGGGTTCATACTTTCACTAGTGCAATCTCTCAACAATGCTAACATAATTGGATCATATAACAATCTCTCAATGTGCGATAAAGAATCACTCCAAAGTTCCTATTAGCGGAGAACATAAGATAGAAATTGTTGTAGGGTACGAAACTATCTCAAAGTTATCCTTTCCGATCAACTATTGAGCCATCCCTATAAGTGTCACAAACATCCCTAGAGTTCATACTAAAATAACACCATATGATACACATCAATCAATTCTAATGTCACCTAGATACTCCAATGTCACCACAAGCATCCGTGAGTTGATTATTCGATATGCATCAAACAACTTCAGATTCATAATATTCAATCCACACAAAGAACTTCAAAGAGTACCCCAAGGTTTCTTATTGAAGAAAAGATAATGAAAACATGCAACCAACCCCTATGCCTAGATTACCCCAATGTCACCACGGGAATCCGCAAGTTGATTACCAAAACATACATCAAGTGACTCACTTGAATACCCCATTGTCACCACGGGTATCCGCATGCAAGACATACATCAAGTGTTCTCAAATCTGAAATATTCAATCTGACAATAACAAAACCTCAAAGGAAAAGACTCAATTCATCACAAGAAGATAGAGAGGGAAGAAACACCATATGATCCAACTATATTAACAAAGCTCGCGGTACATCAAGATCGTGCCAAATCAAGAACACGAGAGAGAGAGAGAGAGATCAAACACATAGCTACTAGTACATACCCTCAGCCCCAAGGGTGAACTACTCCCTCCTCGTCATGGAGACCGCCGGGATGATGAAGATGGCCTCCGATGATGATTCCCCCCTCCGGCAGGGTGCCGGAATAGGGCTCCAGATGGTATTTCTTCGATACAGAGGCTTGCGGCGGCGGCGTCGAAGTTCTAGGTTTATTTCTGGGGGTTTCTCTATTTATAGGATTTTTCAGCGTTGGAATCATGCGAAAAGGAGCTACGAGAGCCCCACAAGGCAGCACCACACGACCCCCCCCCCAGGCCGCGCCGTGGTGCCTTGTGAGCACCTCGTGAGGCTTCTGGTCCTTCGACGAAGCTTCGGGGGTCTCTTTTGGTCCAAAAAAATCGTCAAAAAGTTTCGTCCAATTCCGACAACTTTTATTTCTGCACAAAAAACAACACCACGGTAGTTCTGCTGAAAACAGCGTCAGTCTGGGTTAGTTCTAATCAAATCATACCAAAATCATATAAAATTGTTGTAAACATGGCATGAATA
Source organism: Elymus sibiricus (assembly GCA_039707655.1). Taxonomy (NCBI): domain Eukaryota; kingdom Viridiplantae; phylum Streptophyta; class Magnoliopsida; order Poales; family Poaceae; genus Elymus; species Elymus sibiricus. Next base: position 315,247,490 of record CM077664.1, read on the forward strand.
CTTCATAAATTATAGATACGTTGGAGACGTATCACACCGCAGTTGTCGAGGCACTCTAGTGTAACTCTGTGTGTCATGTGTAACTGTTAACTCTTAATCACGCCCAGTGTATGCAACCAAACACTGTGCCTATGCATCATCCCAGCCAACGCCTGCATGTGCTACGTGTTTTGGCATGCGTGCACTTGACGTCTCCCCGTGCGCATTGGTCGTCGTTGGGGGCCCCTGCTGTTGGTCATCGTAGTGCGGGGAGAAGAGGACATGGACGGAGGCGGCGCATCGCGGATGGGCTATGGATGCTCGGATCCGATGGCCGGGGCCGGGGCGATGAAGGAAGGCGGGGCACATCGATGTGGAGGAAAGTGGAGCGGGGCCGTGCCGCGGTGCCGACAGGAGAAGATGAAGGTGGCTGCCGGCGAGAGAGATGGGAGGTGGTCGGCTGTTTTCGTAGAGTGGGTTGCGCTGTGGGTTTGGCTAGAGAAGACGAGTCAAAGTGCCCATGGGGTGTTTTTTGCCAAGTCAGCTCCTGACTCACGGGACCCATCTGTCATAAACGTGCTCAAAGCGCTCTAATCCGTCAATCAGTGGTTTACGCAAAAAAAATACCATAGACATTGTATTTTTTGCCAAAAAATTGTAGAATCGTTCTTTCTACGAATCCATCCATCGCTGTGGGTTTTGCAATTAGCTCGATTGATAGAGAATCTTCGCTCACGCACAACCCGCACCACCTACCACCACCGCTTGTTCCCTCCCCACAAAGCACATTTACAAACAAATCAAGGGGGCATCCGAAATGGCCACATCTCGAAGACGACGCCTGCGGTCTCCTGGGTTAAAACTCTCCTTAAGCATACCACCACACTTGCCAAAAAATTACCATAGATGTTGTGTTTTTTTGCCGAAAAATCATAGAACCGTTCTTTGTGCAAACCCGTCCCTCAATACAGTGGGTTCTTGCAATTAGCTCGACTAGATAGGAAGTGCGGCTTGCCACACCCCCCCTCCCTCTCCTATCTCATCCAACCACCTATCCCAATCACCAAGAACATATGAGTTTCTCAAAATAAGCAAATTTATCCAGCACATAGGTCAAAGTTTTCACTACACCTTAATAACCAGGGACAGATAGTTGAAAGGATCGATATGGTCGACTAGAGGGGGGGTGAATAGGCGACTAACAATTTTTAACTTCTTTTAGCAAAATAAGGCTTAACAAGAAAATAGGTTGTCTAGATATGCAACTAGGTGGACAACCTATATGACTAGCACAATAATCACAATACAAGCAAGTACATGAGAGAAACACAAAGTAAGCTTGCACGAAGTAAAGGTAAGATGTAACCGCAAGTGGAGTCGGTGGAGACGAGGATGTGTTACCGAAGTTCCCTCCTTTTGGGGGAGGTACGTCTCCGTTGGAGTGGTGTGGAGGCACAATGCTCCCCAAGAAGCCACTAGGGCCACCGTATTCTCCTCACGCCCTCGCACAATGCAAGAAGCCGTGATTCCACTAGCGGTGCACTTTGAAGGCGGCAACCGGACCTTTACAAACAAGGTTGGGGCTATCTCCACAACTCAATTGGAGGCTCCCAACATCACCACGAAGCTTCACCACAATGGAATGTGGCTTCGAGGTGACCTCTTCCGTCTAGGGTGCCCAAACACCCAAGAATAACAAGATCCGCAAGGGATTAGTGGGGGAAATCAAATATCTCTTGGTGGAAGTGTAGATCGGGGCCCTCTCCTCCAAACCCTAGAAAATCAACAAGTTCTATTGGCTAGGGAGAGAGATCGGGCACTTTTGAGCTTAGGGGCAACAATGGAGCATAGGGAGGAAAGAGGTAGAAGGTCTTGGGGAAGAAGACCCCCTATTTATAGATGGGGAAAATCCAACCGTTATCTGCCCGCAGACCGCACTCAGCGGTACTACCGCTCCAAGGAGTGGTACTACCGCTTGGGCGGTAGTTCCGGAATCAATACACAGCAGTTCACAGAACAGAGGCCGGTAGTGCCGCCGGAGCGGTACCACCGCTCCCTCTCACGGTACTACCGTGACGAGTGCTGGTACCAGAGGGAACTACGGAGGTGGAGTGAAGTAGGGCCGGAAGTACCGCAGGAGCGGTACTACCGCCCTACATCCGCTCTACTACCGCTTAGGCAAATTGGGCAACCGATTCGAGCACGGAGCAAAAACTCCAAGCGGTACTAGCGCGGTAGTAGTCAACGGAAGTACCGCCCAAGAGGTACTACCGCCCTACTACCGCCCTACTACCGCTATTTACACCTGAGCAACAGAGACAAGCACAAATGCAAACTTCCAAGCGGTACTGGCCGCGGAAGTACACATCGGCAGTACCGCCAAGCGGTACTACCGTGGTACTCCGCGGTACTACCGCTCGTGTGCTGAAAAACTGCCCAGAAAACAGTTGGCACTCCACGTTGCCGGGAAGGGAATGAGGGTGCAAAAGGAATGTGTACGTGTTTGATTTCACCCTAACCGTTCCAAAGCGGACCCCCTCTTAATAGTACGGTTTTCCTACGACTCAATTCCACCGAAAAAGAACCGCAGAAAATAAACCGTCTTCACTCTGAATCACCGAGGGGAATAAATCGTCTTGTGCCATATGATGAAATATCTGAAATGCTCAATGCACACGATTAGTCCGCAAAGCGCATTGTCATCAATCACCAAAACTACCAAGGGAGAAATATGTCCTAACAGATAGTTCAATCATAATTCAAGTTCGCATCGCCTCAATCTCGCAAAATAAACAAAAATAAATATAAATAGACATAATTAGTATGTTTTTTTCTCCATAGACATAACTTTTGTAATCTTGCTAAGTAGAGCGACTTGTAAAAACTAAAATGGTAAGCCTACAATCATGCCAACACACAACAAAGGAAGAAAATATGTATAGAAATGGCCGGATTCACTTGTGTCTGGACTACTAATTCACTTGTCTTGATCTACTATCTTCTAGAGGGGATGAGGACTCCAATTGCATCAGCTTACATCCTGATGATTTCTGCAATCGGCACAATCACCGACTTCTCATTGTAGATGAATTGCAGGTCCCTGTTTGTAGCCAGAGCGAAGAGCTCGGACTCCTCGGCCCCCCGTGCCAGGTAGAGGCTGCACATGTCTGGTCCATGCTTTTGCAAGAGCGTCCTTGATCTGTAGTTCGATCGGATTGCAGCAGGCATGTCAGCGTTCATCAATTTCATGTTTGAAAAACACATACACTTGATATTTTGTACTTTGAGTTAAGTACAAATTCTAAGGGAGACTTAGAGATGCATTGGTGTTGTTCAAACTGCTGATCCTGCCATGAGCTCCCCGCTGCTTGGCATGCATCACCCGCCTTCACATGTGTAATCAATGGGCAAACCATCCTATAGATACATGCTTGTAAAACATAACCTTAAATACAGCTGAGTTGAAAACCAAACCAAAGACCGAGAGAAAGATATGAATGTCTATCAGGCTATATTGTAATTACTAAAGATTAGGAAGCAACATTATTTGTTGGAAATATATTGGAAATTAAGAGGCATGATAGTCAGAACATACTATATTAAGATTATAGCAAGTTGAAAGTGCTATTTATTTATGTATGCCCAACCTAGAGAAGAAGTATGGCTGGAATGACATGCCCTGAAATTGGAGGTGTAGTGCATATTGGAGAAACATGATGGAAGTTATTCTCAGAGTAGATACAGAAGCAACGTCAGTAATAACATAATGATCATGTACCTTGGAAAGACTTATTAGCCAAGTACTATTATTTTCGATGCATCAAGATACAACCTGGAAATGAAGGTAGACTACATATCTAATATAATCATTCCATATTAGTGTTCTGTTAATCACTATGAGAATAATAAAACAATCTAAAGTATGAATAGACATATGGAAAGCCCCCACAGAACCGAATATCCATTTCTGAGCCCAGACTCATCTGCACCCGATCGAGAAAAAATTCACAAAAAAAACAAAAAATACATTTTTTGAATGGTAGATAATTTGGTGCATGAGGTGCTCTCCAAATTTCGGATCATTTGGACATACGAGCAACTCTCAGCAAAAAAGACAAATTGGGTCAGAACAGTACATGAACAATAAACTTTTTTACAGACCCCAAATTTGCCTTTTTTGCCGAGAGCTACTCAGATGTCCAAATGATCTGAAATTTGGAGCGCACCTCACGCACCAAATTATCTACCTTGCAATTTAAAAAAAAACTTAGTATTGTTTTGAAAAAAAATTCTTCATCGTAGGTGCAGATGAGCCTGGGCACCGAATCGTTGCTCTCCCAGAGAACCTAAAATCTAAACTAAAGTCCTACTCCTACATACAAAACCAAAGTACTATATCATGACAGAGAAGGTGGTTCTGGCGTCGGTGCACATTGTAGCATAAGTCGCCATTTCAAAGGTGGTAAACAACCACTTGGCCGCTCAGCGACATCACCATCCAACCAAGGTGCATGCTACTCCTGAATAGAGACACCCAAAGAATATGATACCTCAATATCACACAACAAGATAAAATAAGAGTACTCTAATTTTAATAGTATAGTTCAGATAGACATATTCAACATCTCAATGCTCAGACCTGAGTTCAGATTGTTCAACAAACCTTCATAATGTACTTTTGTGCCAAATGTAACATCTATACAAAACTACAATAAAATTCTATCAACTTAAGGTAGTAATTCGAATAGCATCTCAAAACCTTTCCAAAAAAAGGTCCTCTCAAAATTAATCAACAAAACTACAAATAACCTTCTATCAACCTAAGGCAGTAATTCAAATAGCCTATCAAAACCTTTTCAAAAAAGGCCCTCTCAAAATTAATCAATCGAACAGTATGTACTGAACACAATAACTTATTCCAAAGATATATCTGGAAGTAGATCACACACCATATATAGTTTGAGAATAAATTTCTAATAAAGTGGCATTAAAAATGAATGTGTTATTCTCAAAAGTGTACTGATGGATAACCCGTGAGGGCATTTCCAAACATGAAGGCACTCATCCCAGTTTTGATCTTTGTGCCACTCACCAAGAACTCACCTTTCTGTTGAATTTGATTGTTCATATATCCAAAAGGATATATTCTTCCATCCTGAGGTTAGGTGGCTATATTCAAACCAACCCTATCATACTTGTGTGGAAATGTGTACATCCATGCAAGAAAAATTAGGTTGGATATACGATAGTTCTACGTGCGGTGTGCATGCAGATTCCAAGCATGCTAACTATGATAGTTCAGCGTTCAGGATGCATGTAAAGTCCAAGCAGCTAAATATGAAAAGTCACTGCAGTGCACATAACATACATACGCCACCAACAATAGCAAACAATTAGAGCTCTGAACCTCACCAATGCCACACTCAAGGTAAGGTAATGCTCCAATAAGTTCATATAAGAATTTAAAGATTCATAAAAAACTATATGCTAATCTGCATTGCGGAAATATATAGTAGCATGGTAGAAAATAAATAGCAATCATATACCGTCTTTTATAGTGAAGATATATATATCGAAGGTGCCGGTCATTGCGCTGTCAAGAGCAGACTGTCTATGTTGATGAGGTCGCACTTCTCCTTCTAGCATACACTATCGAACATGTATCATTGCTACCTGTGAGCTGCGTTGGGATTTCCCCGAAGAGGAGGGCATGATGCAGTACAGTAGAGATAAGTATTTCCCTCAGTTATAAAACCAAGGTTATCAATCCAGTAGGAGAATCACGCAACAACTCGTTAGCAGTACCTACACACAAAACAACAAACCCTTGCACCCAACGCGAACAAGGGGTTGTCAATCCCTTGGCGGTTAATTGCAAGATTAAATTGTATGATGATATATAAATAGATTAAACAAAAATACAAAATAAAATAAATAAAGTAAAAGTGCAGCAAGGTATTTTCAGGATTTTTAATATATAATTAAGATAGACCCGGGGGCCATAGTTTTCACTAGAGCCTTCTCTCTTGAAAATAGCATACAGTGGGTGAACAAATTACTGTTGGGCAATTGATAGAAAAGCAAATAATCATGACGATATCCAAGGCAATGATCATGTATATAGGCATCACGTCCGAAACAAGTAGACCGACTCCTGCCTGCATCTACTACTATTACTCCACACATCGATTGCTATCCAGCATGCATCTAGTGTATTAAGTCCATAAAGAACGGAGTAACGCCTTAAGCAAGATGACATGATGTAGACAAAGTAAACTCACGATTGAATAAACCCCATCTTTTTACCCTTAATAGCAACGATACATACGTGTCATGTCCCTTTCTGTCACTGGGATTGAGCACCGCAAGATCAAACCCATTACAAAGCACCTCTCCCATTGCAAGATAAATCAATCTAGTTGGCCAAACCAAATCAATAGATCGGAGAGAAATACGAAGCTATAATAATCATGCATAAAAGAGTGTAGAGAAGACTCAAATAATATTCATGGATAATCTGATCATAAACTCACAATTCATCGGATCCAAACAAACACACCGCAAAAAGTGATTACATCGGATAGAACTCCAAGAACATCGAGGAGAACATTGTATTGAAGATCAAAAAGAGAGAAGAAGCCATCTAGCTACTAACTATGGACCCGAAGGTCTGTGGTAAACTACTCACGCATCATCGGAAGGGTAGCAAGGATGATGTAGAGCCCCTTCGTGATCGATTCCCCCTCCGGCGGAGTACCGGAAAAGGCCTCCAGATGGGATCTCTCGAGAACAGGAACTTGCGGCGGCAGAAAAAGTATTTCGTGGACTCCTCTGTTGGTTTCTTGATTTTAGAGAATTTATAGAGGTGAAATTAGGTCAAACGGAGCAGAGGTGGGCCCACGAGGCACCAGGGCGCGCCCTGGTGCCTCGTGGCCACCTCCCCTGTCTTCTGGCCCTCTCCCGAAGCTTATAGTGTCTCTTATGTCCAGAAAAAATTCTCCAAAAAGTTTTGTGGCATTTGGACTTCGTTTGGTACTGATATTCTGGAAAACCAAAAACAGGCAAAAAACAGCAACTGGCACTAGGCACTAAGTTAATAGGTTAGTCCCAAAAAATGATATATAATTGTTGTAAATGTATATAAAAACATCCAAGATTGATACTATAATAGCATGGAACAATCAAAAATTATAGATACGTTGGAGACGTATCAAGCATCCCCAAGCTTAATTCCTGCTCGTCCTCGAGTAGGTAAATGATAAAAACAGAATTTTTGATGTGGAATGCTACCTATCATATTCATCATATATTCTTTTCTTTTGTAGCATGGACATTTGGACTCAAATGATTCAAAGCAATAATCTATAGTTTGACATGAAGATATAAATACTCAAGCATACTAACAAGCAATCATGTCTTTCAAAATATCAATGCTAAAGAAAGTTATCCCTAGCCCATTATGCTCAATCATTGATCCATTCATGAAACACACTCAATATTAGCTACACACAATGCACAAGTATGACAATAATGCTCTCTAGTTGGTGCTTTGTAAGAGAAGATGGATACTCAAAATAAAAAATAAAAATTGCATAAAAGTAAATAGATAGGCCCTTCGCAGAGGGAAGCAGAGATTTGCAAATGTGCCAGAGCTCAAAGCTTAAATTAGAGAGATAAAATTATTTTGAGAGGCATGCTTTTCCTGTCAACGAAAACGACCGAGAATTCCCAATATCTTCCATGCTAGACACATTATAGGCGGTTCCCAAACAGAAAATAAAGTGTATTTCCTTTCCACCATTCTTTCACAATCCATGGCTAGCCGTATCCACGGGTGTCCTCCATACCAACACTTTCCAAGGAATTTGTTATTATTAATTTTGATTCATTGTGGGACTGGGCATCCCTATTACCTGCCACTCTCTCGTGCAATGACAAGTGAATAAACACTCATCGTGAGAATAACACACCTAGCATGGAAAATATTGGCCACCCCCTACCGCTTCATGAGCGGTACGGGCACACAAAACGGAAAATTATTTTGAAAAAATAGAGTTGGCACATGCAAATTTACTTGGAACGGCATGGAAATACCACATATAGGTAGATATGGTGGACTCATTTGGCACAACTTTGGGTTTAAGGAGTTGGATGCACAAGCAGTATTCCCGCTTAGTACAAATGAAGGCTAGCAAATAGATTGAGAAGCAACCAACCAAAAAGCAAAAACGGTCATAAACATGCATTGAACATAACTAACACCGAATAATGTACCATAAGTAGGATATAATTTCGTTGCATAACTATTGACTTAATGTGCATGCATAGGGAATCACAAACCTTAACACGAATATTCTTACTAAATCATAATTACTCACTAACATGACTCGCATATTATCATCTCCATATCGCAAAACTATTGCAAGGAATCAAACTTATCATATCCAATGATCTATATGAAAGTTTTTATTATATCCCTCTTGAATATTCATCACTTCGGGACCAAATTCATATCTTGTGCAAATTACCATTACTATTATCAACTCTCAAAAAGATATAAGTGAAGCATGAGAGTGCAAATATTTCTTCAAAATTTTAATCTTATCAACTCTCAAAATAATATAAGTGAAGCATGAGAGTTCAAGTATTTCTTCAAAATTTAGCCATCGCCGTGCTCAAAAAGATTTAAGTGAAGCACTAGAGCAATTGCCTAGCTCAAAAAATTTAAGTGAAGGACAAAGAGTATTCTAACAAATCATGATAAATGTGTGGCTCTCTCAAATAGGTGTGTCCAGCAAAGATGATTGTGACAAACTAAAAAGCAAGCAAATCAAAGACTCATATAATACACGACGCTCCAAGTAAAACACATATCATGTGATGAATAAAAATATAGCTCCAAGTAAAATTACCGATAGTTGGTAGAAGAAAGAGGGGATGCTTCCGGGGCATCCCCAAGCTTAGACGCTTGAGTCTTCCTTGAATATTACCTTGGGGGTGCCTTGGGCATCCCCAAGATTAGGCTCTTGCCACTCCTTATTCCTTCATCTATCGTGATCTCATCGAAAACTTGAAAACTTCAATCACACAAAACTCAACAAAACCTTCGTGAGATCCGTTAGTATAACAAATAAATCCTTAACTCTAAGTACTGTAGTAAATTGATTCATATTTAATATTGGTATAATGCTACTATACTCCAACTTCTCCATGACTCATACCCCCCGATACGATCCATAGATTCATCAAAATAAGCAAACTATGCAACAAAAACAGAATCTGTCTAAAACAGAACAGTCTGTAAAGATCTATTTAAAAGCTATACTTATGTAACTCCAAAAATTCTGAAAAATTAGAAAAACGTGGGCAATTCATATACCAATACTGTGTAAAAATTTCAGATTTTTCTGACGCTCCAGTACAGAATTAAAATTCCAGCACTGGACGCAAAACTTTCTGTTTTCCAAACAGCATCAATTATACTATCTTCCAAATCATCCCAAAGGCATTACTTGGCACAAACACTAATTAAGGGCCTGTTCTGATCTCCTCCCACTCCAAGCTTCTAGAAAATTTGGCCCGAAGCCAGCCCGAACGGATTCGCTTCGAGAAGCTGAAATTCTCGAAGCCGTCGTGGGCTCTAGTGCAATTCACGGGAGCGACGGATTCCCAGCTCCATAAATTTCAGAATCTGGAGTTGAGGTTAATTACAACCGAATTGCCACCGCCTAGAGAAAACGGTTCGACCGGGGGTAACCCTCGATCCCGCACGCACCAACCGGGCTGAACTCGCTCGTCCTCTCCCCTGTCCCTCGTCTTCGCCTGTCAAGTCACCGCCGTCGCCGTTCCCGCCGCCAGGCCCGGCAGCCCCTGTCGCCGGTCGGAATCTCTCCTCCGCCAACAGATCCGGCCGTCCCAGGATGATTCCCGCCGGATCCCGTGCTCGGCCCCGCCATTGACGCCCAAGAGACCATCCCTCTCGATCCCGCCAGTCGCCGCCGCCGTCCAAATCCTGCAGGACCAGGAGCTCCTCTCCCTCGCGCGCCTGTGCTCCTCCTCGTACTGGCCAGCAGCAGCGCACCCTGCCTCCGCACTGCCAGTCCCGCTGTCAGCAAGGAGTTGCGACCCCATGTGAACGAGGACCTAACCCTGACGCCATTGATGCCCTCCCGAGCGAGGAGTGGCCAGTGTGCAGTTTGGGTCGAAGTGGGCTCCTTCTAGCCGGCCCAAGGTGGCAACAAGAGGCCTGCAGTGCCCCCAGTTGGGCTGCCAGCTCAACAGAGCGCTGGGAGAAGCTGCCTCGCTGCAGAACGTTTTCAGGTCGCCACCAGAAGTGAGAAGCCAAGCGAGAAGTGGGATTTGAGAAGTTTTGTGAAGCTGGGGAGTTTCAGAACAGGCCCTAAAACATAAAAACACAATCATAGCAGTAGTATAATTGTGTAAACACACAAGAACAGAAATAAAAAGCAAAAAAATTATTTTATTCATTGGGTTACCTCCCAACAAGCGCTATTGTTTTATGCCCTTAGCTAGGCATAATGCATAGTTTTCAAGTATTATCATCCTTCAAGTTGATTCCATAAGTGGCCCTCATAATGGATTCATAGGGTGCTTTAATTCTTTTCCTAGGGAAGTGTTCCATCCCTTTCTTTACTGGAAATTGAAATCTTATATTCCCCTTTTCATATCAATAATAACACCAATAGTTCGTAAGAACGGTCTACCAAGTATTATGGGGCAAGAAGGATTGCATTCAATATCAAGTACAATAAAATCAACGGGCACATAATTTCTATTTGCAAGAATAAGAACATCATTAATTCTTCCCAATGGCTTTTTAATAGTAGAATCCGCAAGATGCAAATTAAGAGAACATTCATCTATATTGGTAAAACCTAGCACATCACATAGGGATTTTGGAATTGTGGAAACATTAGCACCCAAATCACATAAAGCATTGCACTCATAATTTTTAATTTTAACTTTAATGGTGCGTTCCCACTCATCATATAATTTTCTAGGAATTGAAATTTCTAGTTCTAGCTTTTCTTCTAACGCTTTCATCGTTGCTTCTACAATGCGCTTAGTAAAAGCCTTGTTTTGTTCATAAGTGTTGGGTGAATTTAGCATGGATTGTAACAAATAAATACACTCAATCAAAGAACAACTATCATAATTAAAATCTTTGTAATCCAAGAGAGTGGACACATCGCTAGTTAAAGTTTTTACCTCTCCAGACCCACTTTTATCAATTTTTTTATCAAGATTTTCACCCTCCGAATTATGGGGACGCCTCCTAGCTAAAGTTGACTCTTCTTCAGTCCCCTTTTTATCAAGTTTTATATTGCTAAACAAGGAATCAATGGATGAAACACCAATCATTTTAATATCTTCATCATTACTATGTGCTAATGATTCCGGCTTAGCAGCCATTTGATTTACTAGCGTAGCTTGTGCATCAGAAATTTTTCCTAACAAATTTTCAGTAAGAGCAAATTGAGATTGAAGATTGGCAACTTCTTCACTAACATCATCAAGTTGTTTTGCAATAGCGTCCAACAAAGTAGAGTGTTCTTTGAGTTCTTCGGTAAAAAATTTGTTGTGCTCAAATTGCGTAGTCATGTAATCTTTAGTATTTTGCTCGATTTCGGACAAAATTTTATAATAATAAGTATGATGATAATTTTCTCGGGGCATCGTGGCTACGCAAACAAGATAACAAGCAAGCAAAGAAGCAAACAAGAAAAAGGCAAACGGAAAATATTTTTGTATTTTTGTAAAAACTTTTTAGAAGTGGGGGAGATGAAAACAAGAGGCAAAGACAAATAAAATAAATGCAAGGAGATGAAATTTTTATGCGTAGGTACTTGATAGATGTTGATGATGTCTCCCCGGCAACGGCGCCAGAAATTCTTCCTGCTACTTGTGAGCTGCGTTGCAATTTCCTCGAAGAGGAGGGGATGATGCAGTACAGTAGAGATAAGTATTTCCCTCAGTTATGAAACCAAGGTTATCAATCCAGTAGAAGAATCACGCAACAACTCGTTAGCAGTACCTGCACACAAAACAACAAATCCTTGCACCTAACGTGAACAAGGGGTTGTCAATCCCTTGGCGGTTAATTGCAAGATTAAATTGTATGGTGATATATAAATAGATTAAAAAAAATACAAAATAAAATAAATAAAGTAAAAGTGCAGCAAGGTATTTTTAGGATTTTTAATATATAATTAAGATAGACTCGGGGGCCATAGTTTTCACTAGAGCCTTCTCTCTTGAAAATAGCATATGGTGGGTGAACAAATTACCGTTGGGCAATTGATAGAAAAGCAAATAATCATGACGATATCCAAGGCAATGATCATGTATATAGGCATCACGTCCGAAACAAGTAGACCGACTCCTGCCTGCATCTACTACTATTACTCCACACATCGACCGCTATCCAGCATGCATCTAGTGTATTAAGTCCATAAAGAACGGAGTAACGCCTTAAGCAAGATGACATGATGTAGACAAAGTAAACTCACGCTTGAATAAACCCCATCTTTTTACTCTTAATAGCAACGATACATACGTGTCATGTCCCTTTCTGTCACTGGGATTGAGCACCGCAAGATCGAACCCATTACAAAGCACCTCTCCCATTGCAAGATAAATCAATCTAGTTGGCCAAACCAAATCAATAGATCGGAGAGAAATACGAAGCTATAATAATCATGCATAAAAGAGTGTAGAGAAGACTCAAATAATATTCATGGATAATCTGATCATAAACTCACAATTCATCGGATCCCAACAAACACACCGCAAAAAGTGATTACATCGGATAGAACTCCAAGAACATCGAGGAGAACATTGTATTGAAGATTAAAAAGAGAGAAGAAGCCATCTAGCTACTAACTATGGACCCGAAGGTCTGTGGTAAACTACTCACGCATCATTGGAAGGGCAGCAAGGATGATGTAGAGCCCCTCCGTGATCGATTCCCCCTCCGGTGGAGTACCGAAAAAGGCCTCCAGATGGGATCTCTCGAGAACAGGAACTTGCGGCGGCGAAAAAAGTATTTCGTGGACTCCTCTGTTGGTTTCTCGATTTTAGAGAATTTATAGAGGTGGAATTAGGTCAAACGGAGCAGAGGTGGGCCCACGAGGCACCAAGGCGCGTCGCCCCCCCTGGGGCGCGCCCCGCCTCGTGGCCACCTCCTCTGTCTTCTGGCCCTCTTCCGAAGCTTATAGTGTCTCTTATGTCCAGAAAAAAATCTCCAAAAAGTTTCGTGGCATTTGGACTTCGTTTGGTACTGATATTCTGGAAAACCAAAAACAGGCAAAAAACAGCAACTGGCACTGGGCACTATGTTAATAGGTTAGTCCCAAAAAATGATATATAATTGCTGTAAATGTATATAAAAACATCCAAGATTGATACTATAATAGCATGGAATAATAAAAAATTATAGATACGTTGAAGACGTATCAATCATCAACACTGCCAAAATAATAGAGAAAGGAATCTCAACATTTAAAATTGGGTTATATAATAATGCTACATAGGCAATCTGAGCCGGATATGATAATAAATACACATGATTTGTAAATTTCAAAACCATACAACAAATGAGCATATTGCAGAAAGATATATATGCTACATGAACGATGCATATGAAGAAACTTAGGGAGCACACCTTCACATCATCAAATGCATATTGCATGTTTTCAATGCCAAGGAACACCGAGAGCAAAGAGTACAGAGGGTCTATCACAACCCTAGTCCTAATAAATCCCTAAGACAACATCACACCTAGTCACAGCCAAGAATATAGCTACAACAATCAACAAATGAAGAAACCATGTAATAGCAACTGACTGCATCAATATGACACTTTCCTGCTCAGCTTGCCATCGTTCTTCTCACTAAGACATAGCCACCCTAGTGAGTCAATCACAACTCTTATCAGCTGAAATAAAGCCCATGAACCACAATAATTTATTCTACGATTTCATGATTTGAAAGCTAATCAACAATCACACTAATTTAGAAAATACAAAAGGATGAATGGACACCTTAGGTGTACATATTCAAAGCACACACCCAAGATTTAAAAGCTAATGAACATTCACACTGATTTAGAGAATACAAAAGGGTGAATTGACACCTTAGGTGTACATATTCAAAGCACACACCCAATCAGACACTTCCAAAAATCACGAGAAAACAAATCATATTCATGATATCTTTACTTTGCTAATTCCCTTCCCTATTTGCATGGTGCACACCTACATGAGAAGAAATTAAGCAGCTTTATAAACATGCTACAAAAAACAGTGCTAACAGTTTTAGATTCTAACATATCACACATGGATGGGATATAGATTGTGACATTGCAGAATATGGTAACTGTAGATCGCAACAACTGTCCAAAAACATTTATATACATACCATTTAATTGGGTGGATAGCTATGGATCCTGCCCAATAGGAGAAGAAATTTTCTCGCCAAAATTGATTTAGCGCATCTCAAGAACTAAATATTGTGCTACCTTGAAAACGAAGATAATTTAGTGAAATCAGGAACAAAACCTGAGCAGCGACAAAGAAAAGAAGCTAACTTGCGCCACAATTTGCATCCAAAGGAGGAGGGGGAGGAGGACGCTGGGAGAAACCTATCACAAGGTCATACGAGGAAGAAGCCCCCCACCGTGACGTGCTCCATGGCGGCTGGGTCAGAGATCCATGCCCTCTCACTCCTCAGCCGGACCTGTGAGGGGTCCGGCCGCCATGTCCGCAACATCCATGATGCTACTTCTCATGTGAGGTGGGATCTGGCCCCCTCACTCCTCTTCCGGAACGGAGTTGCATGACCAATGCGGAAGCAGTGCTCTGGGCGTGGCGGATCTAGCCTCCGCCTCACCTGCTCGAGAAGGTGAGACAACAACGGTGGGCGCCAGCACCGATGGGAGAGAGGGTAGGGACGGTGCCAGGGTTGGGGGTGAGAGGAGATCAACGGTGTGAGCTAGGGGCGGCGGCTAGATTGGGATGAGAGAGAGAAGGAATCCGGATGGGAGGAAGCGCTGGTTTGGGGTTTGTGAAAGAGGGAGAAGAGGCGGCTAGGTTTTCCATTGCGAACATTCGGGCCTTTTATGTACCTCCTGGTGAAATGACGAAAATGCCCCGGTGGGGGCTCGAATATTACGGGGCACTATTTCTAATCGGCGGCTCACAACACACGGGTAAAAATCCGACGACCGAGGTGCATCGAGCCCACGATCCGACGACCAGGATCGCGTTGTAAATCGGATCTGACGGCCCAAGAGGGAGAGAGGGAGAAGAGGCGGCTAGGTTTTCCACCGCGAACGTTCAGGCCTTTTACATACCTCCTGATGAAATGACGAAAATGCCCCGGCGGGGGCTCGGATATTACAACGCACTATTTCTAATCGGCGGCTCACAACACACGGGTAAAAATCCGACGGCAGAGGTGCATCGAGCCCGCGAGGATCACGTTGTAAATCGAATCTGACGGCTCAAGAGCTGCGGTGATTTTTAGGGTTTGCTTTTATCCCCCTCTTAACTTTTGGGATCGAGAGAGAAATCCCGGGGCCCGCACCACCTACCACCATCGCTTGTTCCCTCCCCACAAAGCACAATTACAAACAAATCGAGGGGGGCATCCGAAAAAGGCCACACCTCGGAGACGGCGCCGGGGGGTCTCCTGGGTTAAAACCCTGCCCTCCTCCACCATGCCGCGACACCTGCCGTTCCTCCTCCCCACCCCATTCCCCACTCTCTCCCCCCACACTCGCTCTGATCCCCTCCGCCCCACCATGGCGGTGAAGGGGAAGGGCAAGCAGATCGCCTCCGACGACCCGGGCTCCTCCTCCGGCTCCAAGCGGCGCGGCGCCGGCCGCGGCGGCGCGGGCCCCTCGTCCTCCACCGCCAAGCGCCGCCGCGGCCGCTCCGGCGTCCTCCAGTTCGTCGACGACGCCGCCGGCGTCGACGACGAGTACGAGGAGGACGAGGAGGAAGAGGAGGAGGAGGCGGAGGAGTTACAGGACGACCTCGACGACGGTACGGGACCACGGATCGGCTTTCCCGAGGCGGCGAACCCTACCCTCGTTGGTTCGGTGGCATCGATTTGTTGGTTCGGCTGGGGTTTAGGGTTCGGAGCAATGCATTCTTCGTTGTGCTTCGACGTCCTTGTTAGGTCTATGTGCTGATTGGGGTTTTTAGTTTGTCTTTGGTTGGGATTTCGTTGGTTGGGGTTTTTGTTTCCCCATCCTTTAACAGCAGTAACCTCTAGATAGCCGTGTCAAAATTCAACCTACCCCAACGAATTCGTTGGTTGGGGTTTTCGTTGGTTGCATTTTAGAAGTCGTACAGTCCGGTTATGGGATCCCAACCAATAGATATCCAGAAGTTTTCGTTTTTAAGGTGTTATATGATGCATGGCCAATTGCTTCGCGGCATTGTATTTTGCATCTGGGAATGGAAGGTTTCGTTGATGGTTTCCACAGTAGTTTGGATTTTACATGAGCAATTATAATGGTTTTAAGATACATAACTAAGTTAGCTTTTGCACTTCATCGGAAGTGACTCCTAATCGAGTTGTTTTCTTGTATGAAGTTTGTTGTGAGTTACTAAGTCAGACATGTTAGAGGTCATTGGAGCCTTTTCCTTTTACAAGGGGCACATATCAACATTATGCAGATTTGCAACTTTTTACAAGGACACACGGGGCAAAATTATTAAATTCATGTTTGTGCACTTGCCCTTGTTTGCCTGTAAGGTGATTTTTCATAAAAAATATGAAATAACCTCAGACTGTATAAGGGCGACATCTTTTTCGTTCATATTTTTTTCAGTAACCATGGAGTGAATAATATTCAGTTAGTTTCATCTGCTGGCTTTTGTGGTGCATAGTGAGGACTATGTTTATAACTTTATAAGTTGTCACCTTGTGGCCGATCAGGTATCAAGGTGCCTGGGGTTGCTGCCCCGCCTTGCTTGCTGTAGTAAAGATAAAAAGGGGAGAGATGGAAAAATAAAATGGCAAGGGAAGAGAGAGGGATAGATGGTGGGAGGCGAGGGGAGAGGGTGAAAAAGAGGAGAGGAGGCAAGGGGCGTGAGGGGTGATTGTAAATAACTGGTTTTGATGTACAGGGTCCATAGACCGGTTATAAAGTTGACGTTTTCTTTTGAACAATTACCAGGGAGTTGCAGGTTCTTGTCCTTTCTAGGCACCAACGATCAGTTTACCTTCACCATCTGAACAATTCTTTTGCAATTTCTGCTGATGTCATCCCACTGATGAACACTGCAGGTTTCTTTACTGCGGGGAGGACAAAAGGTGCAAAAGTTGAAAGGTCACACCCTCTTCCATTTATTGGACTTGTAAAGGAAGAGGAGCTGAGCGGTGATGAACTTGAGCAGTTTATCAATGACCGTTACTCTAATCGCGTGAGATATGCCGGTTATGGTGGCTCTACTGAACAATATGATGATGATGAGTCTACCATGGATGGTGTGAAAGATCCTATCATCTGGAGGGTCAAATGCATGGTTTGTGATTGCTAGATGTTTTGACTTTATGATGTCCTTGCATTTAATAGCCGGACACTTATTTGTGTAGCTGCATTTCAGGTTGGGCGGGAGCGCCAAATGGCTTTCTGCTTCATGCAGAAGTTTCTTGAACTGCAAAAGTTTGGTACCAAAGTGCCAATTATCTCAGCATTTTCACTTGATCAAGTGAGAGGATTTGTTTTTGTTGAAGCTGAGAAGGCTTGTGACGTTACTGAGGTACGTAATTTGATCCTTCCATTAAAGAATAAACATATCCATCCTCCTAAGAACAATTTAAACAACATGAGATGATGTATATCCAGCTATGCATTACACTATGTGGTATCCAATAATATTGGGTAATACTTCACATCAGATTTGTTAAAAGGTTTAAAATGTCTTGTTTTCTCTGTGCATTGCAATTCATTTTTCCTTCTACTTCTCACACATGCCAATTCAATTTTCTCTTCCATATAAATTAATAAAACTGGAAGGTCAGAATGGAGAAGAAATGCTTTTCATTGGATATTCGAAAACAAAATTTTTCTTCGACAGTCGATAAAGTTTTCTGCCCCTGTAAGATTTGTCCATTTATATGCTGTACAGAATTTTTCAGTTGCAAAATGACCCACTGACATATTGGCACCTCTTGCTACAGGCATGCAAAGGATTTTGCAATGTTTATGTAAACCGAACTAGTTCTGTCCCTGTAGCTGAAGTTCGTAGCTTGCTATCAACTCGTGCAAAACCATTTGAAGTCTCTCCAGGTACATGGGTGCGCATGAAAAGTGGAAACTATAAAGGAGATCTAGCACAGGTATCATAACAGGGGTGTGGGATATCTTAATATCTTCTCAAATTCTTTGTTCATCAATGCCTTTTCTTTTAGGTTGTTGGTGCGGATGATGGGCGGAAAAGGGTGCTGATAAAGCTTATACCAAGAGTTGATCTCCATGCTATTTCAAAAAAATTCGTAATGCTCTTACACCTTTTTCTGCATCCTATTTTTTCATTATGGCAGTAAAAGCTCTGGAAATCTTGTAATTGGCTTGAGTTCAATTTATGCCTGCTTATGCCATCTGATTTTCTAGTTTGATAATACCTCCTGTAGCCGCAAACTTGTTTTGTTGAACTTGTTGCCTGTCAATCATGAGATTATCTCAGCTGATTTTTACTATGTATTGGTCTCTGCTTCCTAAAACTCTTGCGTCACCATTTGCCAGCAGTGATGAACTATGTACTGCATTTAAGTTTGTCATTATTGGGGGCTTTAGCATCAAGCTCAGACCTTTGTCCTAGAAACTTGATCGTCATATTGTTTTATAGCACAGTAGAAATTATGACACGTGAACCCTTGCGATGTGTATTGCCTGTCTGTATTCTATTTTTTTGATACCATGTGACCTGAATGTTTAATTCTATTCATGTGCTTGTTAACAACTACTTCCTCCAATCACAAATATAAGATGTTATAACTTTTTTCTGAATCAGATTTCTGTAGACACATTTTTAGTGTGTTTGTTCACTCATTTCAGTCCGTATGTAGTCCATATTGAAATACCCCAAACATCTTATATTTATGAACGGAGGGAGTATTTCTTTTCACTTCCCCTTTGCATCTTGTATGGCTGACAGTTGGAATTACCACTACGGGACTCATGTTATATGCGTTGGCTTTTGCAGGGTGGTGCTATTCCCCTAAAAGGTGCAGCAGTTCCTGCGCCACGACTAATCAGCTCGCAGGAGCTAGAGTAAATGCTTCTGTCCAATGTTTCTTTGTCCCACACCCAGTAGCCTTCTGCTACCATTTGTTTCTAATCAGGCTCTGCCATTGTTTCCATGATCTTGTTGATCCTAGGTTCTTTGGACCTCATATCGAAAGTAAGCGTGATCGTCAGACTGGTGATGTTTTTGAAGTGCTTGATGGTCTGATGTTCAAAGATGGTTTCCTGTATAAGAGAGTTGCACTTAGTTCTTTGATTTACTGGGGGATACAACCTACGGATACCGAGATTCTCAAGTTCTCTTCTAGTCCAAGCATTAAAAGTTCTGCCGATGACATGGATTGGGTCTCCGGCATCTATGGTCATAATAAGAAAAGAAATGTGCCCAGAGAACCGGATATGAAGAAATCAGCATCTTCTAAAGACAAAAGCTCCAAGGCATCAAATCTTAAAGGTTACACTTCTACTGAAAACTGTGATGATGATGACGATGATGCTCAATTCAATCTCCACGATCTTGTAACCTTTGGGTGAGTCTCTGTTTTCTGGTCTTTATTCACTAGTCACTATCAACTACTCCCTCCGTTGCAAATTATTTGAAGTTCTAGCTTTGTCCTAAGTCAAACTTCTTTAAGTTTGACCAAGGCTAGAGAATAATGTATCAACAGCCACAGCACAAAATCAGCTTCATCATAAAAATGTACTTTCGTGCTATATATATTTGATGTTGTAGTAATTAGCACATTTTCCTATAGACTTGGTCAAATTTCTTTTAATTTTTGACTTCGGACAAAGCTTGAACTTCAAATAATTTTGAACGGAAGGAGTAAGTACTTGCTACAGGATGCAATAATTATTTCTATTTCCTAATGACCAGCCGAAAAGATTTTGGAGTGATTATTGCTGTTGAGAAAGATGGTTTTAAGGTAGTATTCTTCTCATGCACTCTTGAGTTCCGCATTTTTGTGTCGTACCATTCTAAGAATGATTGGTTTTCTCGTAGATTTTAAAAGGTGGCCCTGAAGGATCTGCTGTGACAGTTAGAAAGCAAGATATTAAGAAAGGGGTTGTAGACAAAATGTTTACAGCTGTTGACCATCAGAACAAGTCAATATCCATGAATGACACTGTTAAAGTTCTGGAAGGACCAGTTCAGGTGAAATTTTTATTTCCATTCAATCAGGAGTGTGCTATTATGAAGTATGTCTTATTTTCTGGGCAGTATGTGGAACTATGCATTTTTTTCTTCTATTGATAACATTTGATTAAAATAATTGTATATTTGGTGTATTGAATGTACTTTTGTCAAGTATCTGCTAATTGTTCCAACCTTGCAGTTTGTAAGATGAGTTTTTGTTCTACTAACATGCTCCATAGCTGCAAATTATGATTTTGCAGTTCCTGTAATTATTTAAAAAACCAATTCCTTCCGTCTGGCACCTTTTTGATCTGTTTGATGTTATCTTGCAGGGCAAGCAAGGAGTTGTTAAACACTTGTATATGGGAATACTTTTTATATATGATGAAAGTGAAAGTGAGAACAATGGATTTTTCTGTGCTCAGTGTGGGTCATGTGAAAATGTCAAGAAAAGGAGGGACGTGACAAATTCGGTATGTTTGATGCACTACGTCCACTTGTCAATGAATCAGAAATGTTCTTTTGGTCACTTTGTTTTTGATGTATCAGGAGGACAACCCTATTCCCATATTCTCGGAGTCAGCTTTCATATCATCCGAGCAAAATGAACAACGAAATAGTAAGTGTTCCATGATTTTTTTCTATGTATTGTCATTTGAAGTTTGATGTTTCTCAGCAGAAGTTAAGTTCTGTTCTGATTTCCTTGATCATACAGATGAAAGGCCTTACAGGGCACCCAGAGAACAACTCTTCCAAGTCGGAGAGATGCTGCGTATTCGAAAGGGTCCTTTGAAGGGTTATCTCTGCCGTGTAGTTCGGATATTTAGAAATGATGTAACTGTTAAGCTAGACTCTCTACTGAAGATTGTTACAGGTTAGTTCGTAAGTATCCTTGTACTGGAGCCATTCTATGGACAATGCCTTACTCTTTTGTATTATGTTGCAGTGCAAGCAGAGTTTCTCTCCCCAACTAAAAGGGGGTAAGCAGATAAATCATGTTTCAAGCTTCTCTTGCCTATTGTTGCTTGTTTTAGCGACGTGTGACTGCATGAATAATCATTGATGTATAATTTCATTTCCACATTTGCTTCTTGTGTGTTATGTCACACCAGGGATAACTCGTCTAGTGCTCCATCTGGTAATTTTGGAACTCAGGATACACCATTCACCGGTAAGTGTATTTTCATATGTATACCAGTTATTTCTACTTGCTAGATTATCTATTGCGTGTACAAAAGGGAAAAGTGTTACCGATCTTCTCCAATACTATTTGCTGCTGACCTACTGCCTATAATGAGACCATCTGCTCAGTCTGATTGAGTTTTTAAGATGTGAGAAATTGAAAACTGAATGTAGAACTGTTTATAAGGTGTAGAAGACTTTTTTTGTTATAGCACCTCATTAGTTTGGTCTTGTAATACATTCTTTTTGTTACTTACATTGATTCTAAATTTATGTTCAGAAGCTGCTAAAACCTCATGGGACAATGGATTTACATCTCTTGGCAGGTTTGTTTCATATTTTCCAGTTCCTTGCTAGTTTCTTTTAAACAAGCCAAATTGTACTTTTAAGATGTCATAATATGTGTGTTTGGGTTGGGGAATGGGAGCAGTTTAGAGCTACCGATCCGTCAAAATGGTGTTGTGAGGTTGACTTGGTAATGAGCAGTTAACTGTTACCAACCATGGGGAAAAGGTTGCTAAGGAAGGGTAGCAACCTTAACCTTTCGTTGAGCTTACTTTATCGTTTTTGTCTAACGCTATCATTTATATGCAATTATATTTTTCATGTAGTTGTAAGCATGAGTTGCACTTTTTATCAGTGAGGGGTCATGTATTATCTTATGTCTTCTGGAATTTTTCTTTTGGTAGACACTCATTCAGTGAATGTACAACTTGGCTTTTTGAGCTGCAAAGTTGCACATGAAAGCTGGAAAGAGAGGCAATAATCTTATTCGAGACCAGTAATATGCTGTATCAGATTTCATTTTTCATAGTTATCTTGTCCTGCATCTCACGTGAGAAGTGTCATGAACTAGATTTCCTACTGTACATTAATAATCCTTTGTATTTCTTTCTTCTGTGCTTATTTAATCTTGCATTGTAGTTGATAGGGACTTCCCTATTGCATTTTCTACTGACATTTTTTTTCTTGTTTGTTATTATAAAGGGCTAAATGCCCAATCAAATTCTTCCTCGTCACTAACCCTTGTAAATATCTATTGCAGCTATACTTGAATTTATAACTTTCTCTATTGCAACAACTGCAACTCTTTTGTTCTCTAAGAAAATGCCTATTGTTACTAAAGTTCTAATGCTGAATGAGAACTGTTGTCACCTTCAGTTTCATTTCATTTTTATTTTGTACTGCTTGCCCAGTTGCTTCTCGCTCTCTCTCTCTCTCTCTCTCTCCTTGCATTTATCTTGTTAATATTCCACAACTTTCAAGGGAACAGCGCATTGGTATACTTCCATGTTCCAAAATATAAGGTGTATATTTTTTTTTAAGAAGTCAAACTTCTCTATGTTTTGAGAAAGTTTATAGAGAAAAATATCGATATCTACAATACCAATTCAGTATCACTACGTTCATTATGAAATACATTTCATATTTATTTATTTGGTAGATGTTGATACTTTTTCTATAAACCTAGTCAAACATGGACATGTTTAGTTTTGGAAAAAATAATACACTTTATGTTTTGGAATGGAGGGAGTATTAAATTCTTTCTTGTTGGGATCGTTACACTTATAGAACCTGTACAATATCGCTTGGAGGAATAAATGGCCTGTGTACCTATTATTTGCATCAGTAGTTCAGTACTAATTACCAGTCACATAATTGTTTTATTATCTGCTGCAGTGATTCTTGGCAACCTTTTTCAAGCTCTGCGTTACCAGCCCAGAATGCAGGTAATATCTAGTTTTAGGCCTTCCTATTTGGTAGCATGGTTGGGAGCCCCCCTTTTTCGTATAATTTGGAGCTTCATTGATTTTTGTGTTGTTTGATCACAATGATAATTCATCACTGCATCATTTATCCATGGAAATGCTTGCCAGAGTATCAGACATCTCATCAGCTATTCAGTCTGTAATTTAAATAAGGCCTTGAATTGGTGCAAGAAGTGGACCAGTTAAGGGATAGGTTAGGCCCACTAGGAGTGGTACAAGACATATCAATTTAGTTCGTGTGGGGGTTAACAGTACTACTCCCTCCGTTCCTAAATATAAGATCTTTTAGAGATTCCAATATGGACTACATACGGAGCAAAATAAATGAATCTACACTCTAAAATATGACTATATACATCCGTGTGTAGTCCGTAGTGAAATCTCTAAAAAGGCTTATATTTAGAAACAGAGGGAGTAACAGGCAGGATGAAAAGGGGCATTTCCTCATAAACAAATCACAAATTAACCTGTTTTTATAAGAAGTTCATTCTGGTTATAAGATTATTGATCGCAAAATGTCACAATAGATGATTATGTTGTACAATAGAAGGGTTGCCAAGTTATCCAACTTCTCTAACCCTTGGACTGACAAGTTCTTATTGTGCCAATTTTAATATTGCACAGAGCATTTACATATGTTGCATCTACACATTACGCGTCCGTATTTGGATATATTATAGACTTGTATTCCTGTCTTGTGATAAATATTCCCTAAAAAATACAATTATTGATATAGTATGTTGCAGCAATGTCTTGTGTCATCAAAATCAAAATATAACAACTGGTATTACATGTGTTGCAGCAGTTATTCGTAAGCGTTGCAATGTATAAACCTACATTTTACGCCTTCGCACTAGGGAGTTGGGGATATATTATGTGTAGTTGATACCTATATAAAGTAGTCATGTATACAATAATTGTTCACCATTCAAAGGCAAGTTCTTATTTGTGATGTTCCTAGACCCTCTAAAATAATCATTACACCTCTTATCTTCTGTCAACCACACTCCATCAGCTATGCTATCTACTAGGGTAGCCTGGGTAGTGGTTATGCTTGCCTGGATGTTGCATGTGTAACACCATGCTCTACTCATATCAAGAGCTTGCTTGTCCCCTGATTCATCTGATAATAAGCTTACAAAGTAGTACTCCCTCTGATCCAAATTACTTGTCGCTCAAATGGATGTATCTAGACGTATTTCAGTGCTAGATACATCCGTTTAAGCGACAAGTAATATGGATCGGAGGGAGTAGTATCATTTATGGTAAAGCTGTGAGTGGATAAAAACAGCATGGGTTAGGTCATAGGGGATTTACTTCCGAGGAAAGGAGAACTCGGGCTTTAAAACTGGATGGCGCTGGATTTTTCTACGTTATTGTATATCTGGATGCCTGACATCCTATTTGTTACCAACTAGCCTTCTCAATCTTTGCTTTGTGCATAACTACGTGATTTTGTTGACCACACGGCCACACAGCTAACAGACAATTTTGCCTTCTCTTTATGTCAAACAAAACCAGCAACACAGGCATGTCTTCAAGTTCTAAGTCATGATATTAGCTATAGAAATAAGTTCAGTCCAGATTATCAAGGTTATTTCCTTTGACTGATCTGCTCAGCTAGGGTGTCTGGTTCAGTTTCTGTTCATAAAAGAACAGTTGGTATCAAACCTCTGCTCTCTCTCTCTCTCTCTCTGTGTTATCAGTAGAGTCCAGATAACTGTGGACTGAGGGTAGATATATAAAAGGGCAGCCCAGTGCATGTAGCTCCTGCTTGCGCAGGGTCCGGGGAAGGGTCCGACCACTTTGGGTCTGAGGGTAGATATATATGTCGTAAAATCCATGATACATTAATACTGTACCATGCGCTTTCTGTGCCTACAGTGTAGCAAATAAATGTCTTGCATATTGGTTTCTAATGGTTGTAACTGGCAACTAAATTTTTTGCATCAATGAATGCACCTTGAGCCTTGAAGATTGCACACAGTAGGATTTTGTGTCATGGTGCATAGTAAAGCATTAGAGGGATGCAAAGCGTGTACATTCATCAGTAGTATAATCTTGATTTTCAATTCCTGGGAAGTAAAAAATTTCATATATTTGCAGCAGTGACAAATCTTATGTGGAAAGTTTCCTCTTATCTTTTGAGGTTTTTATAGTTTTGCTGATTCAGTAATTTCTACATCTTCAGATGGAGGAACAGAAGCTGATCCCTGGTGTAAGAAACCAACATCTTCTGCTGATGGTGATTCTGATCCATGGGGTAACAAAACAACATCTGCAGCTGTTGATATATGGAACAACAGCACTACACAAAAGGAAAGCTCCAGCGACAATGCCTGGGCCGGAGGTGGTGGATTGGATGCTGCTGGCAGCTCTTGGGGTGGAGGAGCAGTCAACAAGGATAGTGAAAAGAGTGCCAACTGGGGTGAGGCATGCAAGCAGGTGGACACGACAACTGGTGGTGATACAGATCCTTGGGGCAGCAAGGTCAAAGAAGTAGTTACGAAAGAATCAGATAGCTGGGAGAAGTCATCATGGTCACCAGAGAAGAAGTTGGAGGGTGATGGTCAAGGATGGGGCCAACCTTTTGGCAAGTCAAACCAAGATCAAGAAAAAGGCACAGGTCCGAAAGACGCAGACAAGAGTGGGTCTTGGGATACCACTGTTGCTATTTGTGCTGGCTCAGCTCATGATGCCTGGGCGAAATCTGATACTTCGCCTGTTGCTCAAGATGATGCCTGGGGGAAGTCAAAAGACTCAGGCCAAAACTGCAGTTCTGGAGGTTGGGATACTGTTGCTGTGGGTCAAGGACAAGATGACGCATGGGGCAAACTAAAAGATTCAGGTGCCAAGTCTGAAGAAACAAATAATGGAAGTGGGAACTGGAACAAAGCTGGATCATCAGACCAAGTTGGTGGCAGTGATTGGGATAAACCAAAATTTTCTGGTGGTGCTGGTTCATCAAGCTGGAACAAGGGAGATGCAGCTGAGGGGGATAATCAGAATAGCACCTGGAGCAGACCTGCTGGAAACTTTGAAGGTGGCCGTGGGTTCGGGCGAGGACGTGGGAGAGGCCGGGGCCGAGAATCTGGGGATTCTGGTGACAGAAATGACCAAGAAAGTTGGAAGGGCTCATGGCGTAATGACAGTTCTGCAAAGCCCTCTTGGGGGTCTGATACACAGGTAGGTAATGAAGGTGGAGATTCTGGTGGATACCGGGGGAGGGGAAGAGGAAGGGGCCAATATGGAGGACCAGGGGGAGGGAGAGACGGTGGTTGGAGAAATGGTGGAGATCGAGGTAGTTCTGAGTTTGGAAAGGAAAGGAGCAGTAGTGATACACCAAACTGGGGAAACAGTCAGCCTTGGAGTGCCAATGAAGGCACCAAGCCATGTGATGAAAATCAGACTCCCGCTTGGAACTCCCCGGAGGATAAAAAACTGTCTGGAGGTGAGCAGCCCCATTCAGAGTTGTAGCTTTATTAATGATCATTGTTGGTAAATGTGTACTTCTAATTCCTTGATTCCGTATATCAATTTGATATTATCCATCAAGAACTCCGTAAATGACATACCTATTTTAATGTTGTGCTACTTTAATGATGTTCAACAGGAACACACTACTAAATATCTGGTTGGTAAATGTATGCTCTTAAGTTTTGAATCCCATATCAATTTGATATTTACATCAAGACCTTAGTAAATACCATACATATTGTAATCTCATGCTTTAATGATGTTCAACAGAAATACACTACTAAATATCTCATGCTGCTTAGAATTGTGCCTCTTCTATTACTCTTGATTGACTAGTTGACTTTGAGTGTTGGTAAAGCACATTGATCCTCGGCTTTAGCAAGATGGCTTCTATTGCATGTGCTGAGTATTGATGATAGTATTTAAAATCGTGGCACAAGTACTCGATATGCTGCAAGTTTCATACTTATATGCTCTTGTGTAGGCGAGCAAGGTGATCCTTGGGCGAGCAAGGTGACTGCTAAAGGTGATGAAGATATAATTGGAATAACCATTGTGTATTTGGTTTGATGCTTCGAGCTATAGTTGTGTGCTGACTTCTGTATCTTGTAGGCCAAGAACAACAAACTGATGCTTGGTCAAGCAAGGCTGCAGGTGCTGAGAACAATGATGGCTGGAACACAAAGGCGAAAGAGTCTTCCTGTAACACTGGGGCAAAATGGGAGGATGCTGCATCAGGTAGTTCTGAAGCAAAGTTATTCTTTTTTGCTTGATAGTTGATGCATGTAAGCTTATCGTTTGTTCTCATGTTTAGGTGAAAAACAACAAGGTGATCCGTGGTCAAACAAGACCAGTTCTACTACTAAAGGTGCTTAGGGACTAATTCAATTAATCATGTTTGATACCCTGCTTGACATTTGGGCTAAATTTTGATTATATTTTCCTTGTGTCACCTTGCGGTGCTTGTATTTGATTCTTTCGGTAGGCAAAGAACAAGAAACTGATCCGTGGGCAAGCAAGGTGTCTTCTACTGCAGCAGAGGAAAAAGCTGACCCCTGGAGTACTAAAGGGGGCAATGGGAATGACGGGGGTTGGAACAATGCTGGCTCGTCTTCTTGGGGCAAACCAAGTTCCTCAAGTGGAGATCAAGAACCTGCTTGGAACAAGCCAAAATATGGTGATGATAATGCTGGATATGGTAGGGGTGGATTTGGACGTGGGAATCGTGGCAGAGGTAGGGGAAGGTTTGGGGACAGTGGATCTTCATGGAATGGAGGAGGCAACACAAATGATGGATCAGGTGGAGGAAGGTCTGAAGATCAGTGGAACAGTAGGGATTCCGATGGTGGCAGAGGAAGGGGTAGAGGACGCTTTGGTCGAGGTGATCGCAATCAAGGTAACAACTTTGGATCAGGAGACGGGGATGGTGGCAGTTGGGGCTCTGGCAGGGGAAGCAGAGGCCGTGGTGGTGGTTACCGAAACTATGGAAATAACAACAATGAGGGAAGGGCCTCCAGTCACGACCACGGTGGTGGCTGGTCTCACTCTTCTGCCTGGAATGCTGATAAAAAGGGAAGTGCTGAAGAAGATCAAGCTTTCTCAACAGGCAAGTCCAGCTGGGGGAGTGACAACAATGATAGTTGGGGAGCTCCAAAACCATCTGGTGGAGATGATCAGGCAGGAAAGAAGGACGGAAACAACTCCTGGAGTCAAAACAAGCCATCTTCTGGCGATGGATCCTCTATCCTGGGTCAGTGGGCTGCTCCTGCTGGCGGCACCACAGCTGGTAGAGGAGCTTCTGTCAATGGGCCCTCTATCCTGGGCCAGTGGGGTGCTCCTCCTGGTGACACCACCGCTGGTACTGGAGGATCCGCAGGCGGAGGAGGATCATGGGGAAAGAGCAATGAAGATAGCTGGAATTCTTCAAAGGGAACTGGAGGCTCAGGTATGACCACTAAGGATCCTTCACTGCAAAGAGTGAAAGACTCAATTTTTGTTTTAGCTTCAGTGCTTTTGCCTTTTGTTGCCCCTTGGCGTCCATCAATTTTCTCCCACTTGAGTCTGTTCAATGCCCCTGTCTATTGACATTTCTTATGCTAATTTTACAATCCAATTCGAAGCGCTGAATCTCTCTCTCCCATGCCATTTCAGAAGGATCCTGGGACAAGGCCGAAGGGAGCGGGAGTCAAGGCGGCGGTGGCGGCAGTTCCTGGGACAAGGCGGCCAGTGGCGGATGGGACAGCAACAAGGGCGGGGATGCCGGCAACGGTGGTGGCAGTGGGTGGTAAGCTTGTTCCAGAATCAGCTGTGCCTGATTCTGGCGTGTACATAAGGGTTAGCGCCATGCACGTCTCAGCGCTCTAGCACCCTGTGCTGGTTGGTTCCATTGGCCATGCTACCTGAACCTTTAGAAGAACATGGCCTAGCTGGGCAAAACGCCCCCTCATTCTGGCAGTAATATACTAGTAGTGCCAGCAGAACGTTTCGTGGTACCTGCAGTAACTTAATAAGTACCTTAAATCCCATCGTGTCTGAGATTTCCATGTGGTCTTTGCCTGGTTGCTATTGCTGAGTGATGGCGACGCCCTGGGTTGGATGCAAGTGTATTTTCGCAAGTAGCTCTGAGCTTTTTATGAGTGTTATCATTTCCATTGGCTTAGTTAGGTTCTCTACTGTCTACGGTGACTATGTGGTTTTTAAAAATAGATCCGTATGAAAAACACATTTCAAAAATTAAAATACTGCTCTGTTTTTTTCCCCACATGTTCATCTTTTTTTTTTTGACAACTTGTTCATCTCTTTTGTGTAGCCTACAAATGAAAAATACTTTGGTCAAAGTTTGTGGATATAAAGAGGGTACTAAGCACACGATGGATTCTTTTTCAATTTTTTTGGAGGCTTCTAACTATGTAATTTCTTTGTTATTTTAAAAACTCGCTCCATGGAACCTGCGAACCGAACTCTGTTCTATGGGTTATTTTATTTTATTTTGGGTTGGTTGAAGATGAGATACCCCAGTTAATATGTAGCACATATTTGTAGAACACTAAATCCAATCCAACATAGATTAGCTAGGCGATGCTTATGATTCCAACTCTGTTTTATTTTGGGATGGAGATCCCATTACCTTTCTTGTTCGGGATGTAACCATTACCTCAAATGGATAAAATACACCACAAGGCATTCCTCTCAATAAAATGCAATTAAACATGTTATTTTCTTTTAAAATTTGATCACTTCTAATTACAAAACATGCAAATCTATATTACTTCAATTTTGTAATACATATCTGAAACTAGATTGTGAGAGTGACTACCCAGAAAATGATTTGCACTTTGCTGAAGTTGTGCTTAAATAATTCCCAGCTAAATGTACTCTTTGGTTGTGATTGTTCACTTTTTGCGAGGCTTATGAACTTTGGACTCCTTATTTTTGAGTTGGCCTTGATACTGTGCAAATTGGAAAAATAGTCTCGGGGGAGTTAGAAAAGCAGTTTACAATGTGTTGGAGCAAAGCCTTTGAGTCTAAGTTCCGAGTCGACGACGAGGACAAGAACATGGTATCTGCACTAATATACTAGTAGTGCCAGCAAAACGTTTCGTGGTACCTGCAGTAACTTATAAGCACCTTAAATCCCATCGTGTCTGAGATTTCCATGTGGTCTTTGCCTGGTTGCTATTGCTATGTGATGGCGACGCCCTGGGTTGGATGCAAGTGTATTTTCGTAAGTAGCTCTGAGCTTTTTATGAGTGTTATCATTTCCATTGGAGATCGGGACGCGTAGCTCTACTGTTTATGATGACCTTAAGGTTTTTAAAAATAGATCCATATGAAAAACACATTTCAAAAATTAAAATCATGCTCTGTTTTTTTTTCACATGTGCTTTTCTTTTGTGTAGCCTCCAAATGAAAAGTCTTTTGGTCAAATTTTGTGGATATAAATAGGGCATCTAAACACACGATGGATTTTTTTTCCAATTTTTTTTGGGGCTTCTAACTATGTAATTTCTTTGTTATTTGGCAAAACTCTCTCCATGGAATTTGTGAACTAAACGTCCACACTATGTTCTATGGGCTATTTTATTTTATTTTGTAAGGGTTGAATATGAGATACCCTGGTTAATATATTTTTGTGGGAACACTAAATCTAATCCGACATAGATTAGCTAGGCTTACGATTCAAACTCTGTTTTATTTTAGGATGGAGATCCCATTAGCTTTCTTGTTCGGGATGTAACCATTACCTCAGATGAATAAAGTGCACCACAAGGTATTCGCCTCAATAAAATCCAATCAAACATGTTTAATTTCTTTTAAAATTTAACCATTATTTGCAAAACATGCAAATTTATATTACTTGAATTTTGTAACACATATCTGAAACTAGATTGTGAGAGAGTGACACCAGAAAATTATTTGCACTCTGCTGAAGTTGGGCTTAAATAATTCCCAGCTAAATGAAGTCTTCGGTTGTGTTTGTTCATTTTTTGCGGGAACCTGTGTAGTCCGGACTTTTTTTTAGGTGTGTAAGCTGGACTTGATACTGTGCAAATTGGAAAAATAGTCTCGGAGGAGTTAACAAAGAAGTTTACAAGGTGTTGGAGCAAAGCCTTTTGAGTCTGAGTTTGAGCTGACGAGGTTGAACGCACGACAAAATCTCCTACAAAACGCAGAGCGCCCAGCGGTGGTTCGGACTGCACATCGAGCAAGTCGGTGATCTACCAATATATGCGGCAAGCCGGAGTAGCTACGTCGGCAACACAACTTGCTTTTTCGATAAAGGGAATATATTAATATCGCGAAGATACCAATTAGCAACACACAACTTGCTGGATAGGCATCACATCCAGCATGCATATCGTTGGATTCTCCTAAGCTATTCAGAGGTACCACCAACATGACTTGGTGGAACAACACTTTGAGTCGGTAGATGAGTAAGAGAGATGTGTATGCCGGTACTGTACACTGTCGCTTTCGGGAATATCGTACCGCTCAAATTCTTGATGCATCCTATTCCCTAATGATCTTCTTGGGCACCGGTTCTGTTCTACCTCCTGACCGGCGACTAGATCCTTTCCCATTGTTATCCTCTCAGCTAAAGTTTTCTTGTGAGCCATCGAGCATGGAAGCATGCAATGTATTTATGTACTGGGTGTCGATGGGTGGAGGGACACAAACTATATATACTAATGTCTCAGTAGCCACATGTATTGTTATTTAGGTCGTGAGTACAACCGACATTTAATAAAAAGTTACAGTTGTGATGACAAGAGATTGATAATGCATGTGAGAGCATCGCTTTATAAATAAGGAATGCCAGAATCCCAAAGAAAAAATGAAATATTTTACATGTAAAATATATTGAATATCCAACGTTGTAGAGCATTAAATCAGATCCAACATGTTAATTTCATTCAAGATTCCCCGCTATATACAGAACGTGCATTGCTATATTAATTATGTACCATAATACATTAGTCATCACCCCATGCACCTCCATGGGCTAGCAATAAAAATATATGCAAGTTGTTCTATCACTTTTGATACATGTGAAAAACTGAAATTGTGGAAATGGAGAAAATATAAAACGTTAAAAAATTCGCAAGCCATGACATTTACCAAAACTGAAGCAATCGAATGTATTCCTCAAATTTCTTCAGGGTCAATGTACTGGTACAATTTTACGCATTCATTTTTTATGAATTATATTAACCCACAGAATGCACAAGGGAGCATAATTTTTTTATTAACTTGCAATATGCAGATAGTATTTTTTAAACTAGTAAATCACCTTTTTATTCATTTGTTATCAAGATTACACCGTTCACTAAATGAGTACTATAGACTCATGAGCGACGAGTTGGCCTCCCAGTTTTCATGCTCATATACCATCTTCGATAACTCCCCGGCAGGGCGAGGTAATAACAACCGTTTAGAATTGCTTCTATAATGCATTGGCAGAATACCTGTTGTTTCCTAATAGATAAATAAATCCTACAACCTGCACTTCCTCCTTCATGATGTTGACCACATCCATACTATATGAGATGAAAGATGATCATAACTCTGTGGTAGCCAATAGATTCAGCTAAAAACAAGTCCCTTCTGTAGCGACCAAGCTTCAGCCAAGCAAACGTCTTATCACATTATCTAGCTTGCAGTCGCACAGTAGATACACATCATGGGCGTCAAATGCATTCCAGTGGGACAATGGAGGCGTGCCCCTTCAGCGAAGTGTACAGGCTATATTAGTAGAAAGGATCTTACAGAAATCTCGTACCACTGAAATCCTCGATGCATCCTATTCTCTAATGATTTTGTTGGGCATTAGATCACCGGTTCTGTTCTACCTCCTCAAGCGTCTAGATCCTCTCCCATTGTTATCCTCACAACCAAAGTTGCTGTGTAAGCCATTGAGCATGGAACATGGAAGCACCCATGTATTTATGTACTGGGTGTAGATGGCCGGATGGATACAGGTTGTACTACTTCAGTAGCCACATGCGTTGTTAATTTGTTATCTAGGACTTGAGTGTTCACGTCCGTGAGTACAACCGACATTTATACAAGCTTGCAGGTGTATGCCAAGAGATTGAAAAATGCACATAATCTTCTTTACGGGGCTGTATTTGTCTCTTTTTGTGTAGCCCACAAATGAAAATATTTTCAGTCATAGTTTTTTTTCCCGCTTGAAAGCTTCTAAATTTGTGTTTTTAACTAGCAAAAGGGCCCGTGCGTTGCAACGGGTAGAAAATAGAAAAATGCAAACACCCATGCCTGCTAAAACCACTATATACAAGGTCACTATAGACAACTATTTTTCCATGTTATAAATGTAGGGTGGAACATAAATTGGTGAAGAAGTAATCCAAAAGATGAATGTAGAGTGGAACATAAGTTGGTGAAGAAGTAACCCAAAAGGTACATCATTTGATTCATTATCGAGAAGTATGATGCAACGAAAGCTAATTAATTGTCCAAAAGTGTGATGCAAAGAAAGATAAGAACTACGTGGCTGATAACTCGCAGTCTCGCATCTTGTCAGGCAGCATATATGACCATGGATGTGAATGAAAACATTAAAAGGCAACAAAACTACTTTTTTTTTTGCAGAATAATACACCCCCGCAATCATGGGAGTCTAGTTAACAATTTTCATTGAAACTGAAGCCATTATTGAATAGAGCAAATAAACTGCAACTTTCTGAATTCTATTGACCCGTATGTTTGTCATGGTAGTTCTGCTCATAAGGATCACCTCATGTCGCCATGGCTACTGAAAACCATGTCGCCAGTAGCCGTTAAGATAGTACCGCGATCTTGTAAACTATCATGCAGTTTGCTGAAGAAAGATGTCCCATTCGGAAAATGCATCGTTCTCACCGTACACCCAGGTGCACGTCGACGCGTGTGAGATGGCGGCCGAGGTGCCGGTTTCCTCGCCCGATGAGGCGGATCCCGCGTCATACAGGGGACATGGCATGGGTGGTGGAGGACGCTTCAGGTGGCTGCACGGGCTACCCGCCGGTGGTGGCGACAATGGAAAACTGGGAGGGCTGGTGGCGGCTGCCGTTGCGGCAGGCATGGAGGGGGCGGCGGTGCTCGGGCACGTATTGGGCATAGAAATGTCACACAGAAATTTCACACGACTGATTCAACACTCGCTCGAGGAGAGATACGTGCTGGTTTTTTTCTGTAAAAGAAAAAGAAAGGAGGTGAGAGACGTACGTAAAAAAGCAGAGGGGGAGAAGGACAACATACGAAGCAGGCTGGAGCAGATGGTAGACGGGCAACCTGGCGTCCTTGCCATTGTCGACGACCTCCACCATGAACCGTCGTCTCCGACCTCACCGGTGTCAGGCCCCAAGTCAACCTGATGCTTGAAATGTTTTTGCAAAAAAAAAAAAAAAACCTGATGCTTGAAATGAAGTTGCCTGCATGTCTTCAAAATTCAGTTCAGAAGGTACATGCAAGTGTTCAAAGTTCAGTTCAGAAGACACCTGCAAGTATTCAAAATTCAGAATATTCAGAACATAGCAAAACAGAGAAGGGGGAGAAGGAACTACCAGGATGCAAGCTTAATGCTAGCACTTAATTTGATGTTCGACCATCTTGCTTACTCAATATCCAGATTAATTGTAGTTCCTAATCATAATACGTGCTATTCTACCATAGGCATTAACACAAGCACTGTCTTGCTAGAAAGAACAAGGCACTGGAATCAGAATGGACACCGAAGAAACTCGCTGCAAATCATGCCGAATAGAGACGAAGATACATGAAGCCATACATCCATTACCCAGAACCAAAAATACTCATCAGAACAAGTACTTTGAGAAATCAGTACCATGGTATGAGGGGGAATGGGTGCTATAGCATGGAGCTACCGCAGGTTCAGTCAGAAAGACACGATTGGTAGTATTAGAAATCAAGTGTTTGATCAACTGATATACTAACAATATGAGAGTGTAGTACTAGTTCAAATTTTTAAAACACAATGGGAATGTCACCTCTATATCAAAAAGATGATACCTCGAATAACTCCCTGAACGGTGGCACAAAGATAAGACTGATGAGTAAAATCGGCATCGGCATACCACAGTTCAGGAAAACAATTGGCATACACACGATACATGGAGGAAATTGTAAGTATATGTAATGCAGAAGATCAAGCCAGGTCACAACACCATTATAGAAGATACCACCAGGCCTGTATGACAATTGACAAAAGAAATTCACCCGCTTCCCGTTCGGTACCACCTCAAGCTTTTTAGAATCCCCATCAACAACATATTTTCTGCCTAACAGAAAACAAATTAATTAAGTGTAGTTCTTGTAATCAATCACAATATGATAAGAGTTCTCTTTTATAGAGACATGAGCATCTTTTATCACGTGGCATTTTTCCCCCAGCATATCCCCTATTCTCGGTTGTAAAGGTACAGGATTGACTGTACTACTTTTTTCTGCCACAGTAAACGGCTTTGTTTTATGGTTCCCCAAAACATAGTACAGTTTATTGTTACCATAATAGTTTTCTGACATGAGTCTGGTTAGCTTTTGTTATCTGTTCGCCAACATTTTTCTCACTCTTGGGTTTATTTATAGGCAATCAGAACACAAAGAGAGAAATTGGCATGCCTTCTTCGGCAGGTTTGACACTTCTCAGGCAGTAGTAGCAACACCAAATCCTCTTCCTTCTTTAACTCTTGTAGCACTGCCGACACCTTTGATGCGGAACATCTTGATCCTTCCTGGTGATGAATGTGATCTCTATATAAAGTGATAATAGGTTCAATGCTAGAATTGGCCTAAAGTCATTTGACACTTCCAGGGAGCTAGTTAACCAGCAAATTTCAGCTAAGCACTAAAAGGACCTGTACCAGGCATTTCACATCAAAGAGTGACATCTTCACTGGTGCCTGTTTATTGGTGGCTTTGATTCACTCGTTGGAGTAGATTCCCCAAAAAATTGGGAGGCCGGAGGCACATTGGAAATCCATCAAGAGTTGGCCTGCAGTGTTGGAGTATATAGTCAATGTTATCAAGACTTTGCAGATTCAACTTCTCAAGCAAAATCATAGTAAATTTGAATCGTTTTACACATTATGAGCATTCAGAAGCAGCGAACAAACCTATTAGGCGTCTATTCACTGTTGCTAAATTGTATCTGACCATTAGGCAAGGAAGTCATCAGAGAAGCTGTTGTGTGTATTGAACATGTACATGTACACAACGCCCATGGGTGCTGCCCCCACTCTCGGAAAATTCTTCCATACAAAATCAATCAGTGGAGAGCATGCCCATGCCAGCGAACGCTCACGCGACCTGGAGGTTGCTGTTGGCCACGGGCGCGTGATGGCCGGGCTCGGCTTGTGCGCCTCCTTCGGAGGTAGGAGGAGCTGTCCCAGGAAGGTGGCCGCTGATGCTCGGGATGCTGGAGGCGCGCGCCGTCGAGGGTGCCGGCCAGCCATCGTCGGCGGGGGCTGGGTGCACGGGATGGACGCCGACGAGCAGCTCGTCCATGCCGCCCCCCCCCCCCCCCCCCCCCCCACCCACCACGCGTTCGGCGAGGTGATGCTGTCAGGGGACGCTCGCCGGCTGGATCCCACGGCTTTGATCCGTTCCTTCGGTTGGGGAACGACACGTCATCAGCAGGGCTTGAAAAGGCATTGGAATTTTATGCGTGGTCGCCGTGGGCGACGAAGGGAACCAGAGGAGGCTAGCGACAGGTGGAGCACAGCGGCTGGGCGTCGCGCGTGATGCGGTGGATCCGGCGACCGCGGAGCGAGGACGGGCACCGCGGAACTGAGGGATGGGAGCGCGGTGGCGGAGGAAACCCTCGCGTTCTCGTGCCGGGTAGCAATTTCAACGACGGCGAGTCAGGGGTGCGTATGAAACATTTTTTTTCACTTACAGTCGGGCAACGATGGACTGCGGGTTGATTTCTATTAACTTTTTTTTTTTTCGAGCTGTCAAGGAAGTACAAAGAACACTAGAAGTAAAATTTACATCCAGGTCCGTAGACCACCTAGCGACGACTACAAGCACTGGAGCGAGCCAAAGGCGCGCCGCCGTCATCGCCCCTTCCTCGTCGGAGTCGGGCAAACAATGTTGTAGTAGACAGTCGGGAAGTCATCGTGCTAAGGCCTCATAGGACCAGCGCACCAGAACAGCAACCGCCGCTGATGAAGAGAAGCGTAGATCGGAAGGATCCTCAACCCGCAAACACACAGATGTAGACGAACGAAGATTGGATCCAGTCGGATCCACCGAAAACAAATGCCGACCGGATCCAACGAGATCCGTCGGAGACAAACCTCCACACGCCTTCCGACGACGCTTGAAACATCGCCGGGACAGGGGCTAGACGGGAAGGACCTTATTCCATCTTCAAGAAGCCGTCGCCGCCTCGTCTTGTTGAGCATGGCACAAAGCCTAACAAAACTCAGAAAAGCACCTAAAAATGGAGCCCTCCCGCCGGCAAGGGCCGGGATCCACCGCGCCTCCATGGTCCAAGGACCATAGGAGACGAGGCGGATCGGCGGTGGCGTCGGCGAGAGGCAGGGAACCCTAGATGAGTTCGCACGAGGGCACGAGGACGGATGCACCCGTAGACTTCTTATGCAAAAGCTCACGACGAACGTGCAGAAGCACTAACATCTCTTTATTAATAGGTATATAGATATAGATTGGGCTCGATGGAATCCATCGCAAGAATGGATGGGTTGAATATGAGATACCCCGGTTAATATGTAATACTCCCTCCGTCCCAAATTAAGTGACTCAAAAATGACTCAAGTTTGTACTAACTTTAATACAAACTCGAGTCATTTTTGAGTCACTTATTTTGAGACGGAGGGAGTACATATTTACAGAGCATTAAATCCAGCCCAACATGTTAATTCCTTTTAAAATTCCAACGCTATTTATAAAACCAGTATCCAAAAGCTCCCTGACTTCCGCAGGTGTGAGTAACGATCACGTACGGCTCCAAATAGTGACCCTGAAAATAGTCTGAAAAACTTTATACGAGTTTGTCTGTTAAAAGGCATGTCATTTCTGACACTAATATCTCTACTCCTAAAGGGGGAGTTGGTACGTCGTTCATTTCGTTCTACTCCCCTCCCAGCGATCGAAGGAACAGCCTCCCCACCGATTTTTTCCAACGTAAGTCCCATCCTCACCGAGGCTGGAAATCTGCGGCGTCAGTACGCCTACGAGGTGCAACTCCTAGAGGCCAAGCGGCAATGCAAGGCGGAGGCACTTGCTGAGGCCGACAGCATCACAAGAAGCACCTTCAGGACATCATGGTGTCCGGCCGCGGCGGCCACGTGGAGCGCGTCGGAGCCGGCATGCGTGGCCCCGTTGGCGAGGAGGAGCTCCGTGATGAGGCACTCGCCGGACGCCGCGGCTATCTCAAGAGGAGTCCGACCGCGGCTGGGCTTGTCGGCGTCGGCGCCGTACTCGAGGAGCACCTGCACGATGTCAGTGCGGCCGAGGCCCACCGCGAGGTTGAGCAGCGTGCTCCCGGACTCGGCGGCGGCGTACGCGGCGCACCACACGGGGTCGCTGCGGTCGAGCACCTCCCTGAGCGCCTCCACAGCCCCGGTCGCGACGAGGCGCGCCGCGACCTCGGCTCCCACGGACGCCCGGATGCAGCTGTCGACGAACACCTGCTTCTTCCTCGCCAAGAACCACTCCGGGTTTACCGAGTCGAGCGCGGAGACGGGCTCCCTCACCGAGGCTGCCGTCGCGCGCATACCAGGTACGCCAAGCGCCGAACTTTCGAGCTCTATTTCCGTCAAGCCCTCATAATCAGCCCCCCTACCTCGTTGAAGCTGGATATGTTGATCATTTTAGATAGGTACTTGTGTGATGGAGTGCCTGCTTATGCTACGTAAGTTTTTTTTCTGTGTAATCATGAGCATGCATGTTTATGCTTCAGTTCATACCTGGTGCAGACTGCAGAGTAGTATTTACTAATGTGGATTTCTTTTTTCTGATGTGGATTTCTCTTGTTCTATTGTGCATGTGTTTCGAAATAATAGAACTCGGGCATAGCACTTTTGCGCTTTTGGCGCATCGGCTGGCATTGGCAAAATCCTTTCCATCCTGTTGACCATGTCATAAAGGATCGATATGAAAGCTGCTGGTTTTCATGGTACTGAGGTATATCGAAGTAATATTTTCCTTATTTCATTTTTTGGTGCATTTTTATTCAACAAGTATTTCATACTGTGTGCAACGATATTTTCTTATAGTCTATTTTTCATAATGCAAAAATAGTTGGCCTTCTGCCATTTAGACATCTTCTTCATTCATATTGGCTTTTACGCAAGAGGGATAGACTTTTCATATGGATTATACTTACCTCCATGTTCTCTCATATGGCTTCACCAGTTTAATTAAGCCAAATAATTAACGCATTAATTAGTTCTTTGTGCATAAAAAAATTGAACTTTGCATAAATGAAACTAAGAGAATCACATATCACATCACTATCTTCATTTGGGAATCTAAATTGGGCATTTTTGTGATCAAGAAACAATTTTCATAAAGTAAATGAACTAACTGGTAGTGCCCATCTCACTTATGTAGTTGAGCTTCATCAGGTTAGATTATGCTTTGTAAGATTAACCTGTTATGCTTCGAAAGTCCCTTTCGTAGATCGATCTCAAATGCTCCTGGTGTGAAAAGTAAAATCGACAAAAATTAAAAATAAATTAGAAAAATGATTTTTTTTTGTGGCAAACTTGAAGGAATGTTTGGAGTGCTTGCAAAGTCTCATCATGAAATCACATTGGTGGAAGTCGTAACAAAAAAAAATCAGAGCTCCAAATGCGTTCAAAAGTAGCATTTTCATAGCATCGAGTTTTTTACATGACTTCTATGAATGCGATTTCCTAATGAAACTTTGCAAGCACCTGAAACATTCCTTAATGTTTTCCACATGAGAAATTCAGAATTGTTTGAATTTTTTTACTATTTTTTTTCCGAATTTACTGTTCATGTAGGAACATATGAGCTCACAAGTAGATACTCCGCGTCTGTTATGCTCAGTATTCTCAATGTAACTGAGCTGCCACTTGTGTGCTTGTATAGTGCGACTGTTGCATTTTCACCATAAGTGGTTGGCTGTGAGATTGTATAGGTTCTTAAGTTCCGATGAGTTATTCATTAAATGGGGATGTTATCTTTTTAGATCAGCTTGACATGAATAGCTTTATTAGTAAAATATGGATATTGAGGGAATTATTTTTACAATTTAAACATGGAAGTGTTATTACAGATGTTTCATCTTTCTATTTTCCTTATTGTTAACCCGTCATATATTTTCAATACTTATTAGATAATACATGTCATGAGTTGCCATTGTACAGAGCTTGACAAGTCCATAGTAATTTCCCTACCAACATTGATGTGAAAGTAGCAAAATAAGAAGATGAGGCCAAGCGTGTTGTAATTTATGTGTGATTAGTTGATAAACAATAGGGTACGAGTTGATAAACAATAGAGTACGCACAAGTGAGAAGACCACCAAGGACGAATTTAGGCGGTGTTAAAGGAGTTGATGCCTATGTGAAAGCACATTTGCTCCCTTGGTGGTTTTGGTAATTCATAACAACATATATCTCATTGAACTAATGTCCATTCAAGATTAAGATTTCAGGATGTTCAATGATTGGCATGGCATGGACTAGAGACGTGGACCCCTCAAAATGCTAAGGACAAGAATTGGCAAAAGATCAAGACTCTACATTTTTGGTTTAGTGATCCAAGATCACATTGAGTCCATAGGAAAGCCAATACTATTAAAAGGGGATGAGGTGTTGCTTAATGGTCTTTTTGCTCAAGTGCTTAGTGACAGTACTCCTAAACCCTCAACCACTCTCTCAATCCTAAATATGTCCAAAACCTACATTCCAACTCGGCTCCAACGAAATTTCCTATCCGGCCCCACCGAGTTCACCAAGACATAGCCACTGCCAAAACCCTAACAAATCGGATCCACCGAAATGGATCTCGGTCTCACCGAGATGGCCTTGCCAACTCTCTGTAATCGTTTGCACTTACTTCGGTCTCACCGAGTTTGCAAATCGGTCTCACCGAGATGGCTTGCCAACTCTCTGTTGCCTTATTGCTTCACTTCGGTCGTACCGAGTTGATGCAATCGGTGCCACCGAGATGAGGATTGCCCTAGCCATTGCACTTCGGTCCATCCGAGTTGTTCGTATCGGTCCCACCGAGATTCGTAAAGTTCATATCTTTTACACAGTTCGGTGCTACCGAGATCATTATTTCGGTGCCACCGAGTTGGGTCAAAAGTGTGTAACGGTTGGATTTTGTGTGGAGGCTATATATACCCCTCCACCACCTCCTTCTCTGTAAGGAAAGCCATCAGAACGTGCCTACACTTCCACCATACATTTTCTGAGAGAGAACCACCTACTCATGTGTTGAGATCAAGCTATTCCATTCCTATCATTTGAAACTTGATTTCTAGCCTATCCCAAGTTGCTTTCCACTCAAATCCCTCTTCCACCATAGCCAAATCTGTGAGGAGTTGTTTGAGTGCTGGGAAGACTATCATTTGAAGCACAAGAGCAAGGAGTTCATCAACAACACACCGTCTATTACCTTTTGGAGAGTGGTGTCTCCTAGATTGGTTAGGTGTCACTTGGGAGCCTCCAACCTGATGTGGAGTTGAACCAAGGAGTTTGTAAGGGCAAGGAGATCGCCTACTTCGTGAAGATCTACCCGAGTGAGGCTAGTCTTTCATGGACGTAAGCCATGGTGGAATAGACAAGGTTGCTTCTTCGTGGACCCTTCGTGGGTGGAGCCCTCCGTGGACTCGCGCAGCCGTTACCCTTCGTGGGTTGAAGTCTCCATCAACGTGGACGTACGATAGCACCACCTATCGGAACCACGCCAAAAACCACCGTGTCTTCATTGCGTTTGAATTCTCCGATCCCCTCCTTTACTTACATATGCAATTATCTACTTTCCGCTGCTATACTCTTAGAATTGCATGTGTAGGGTGAAGCTTGACATGTACTATTGTTAAAATCTGCCCACAATTAAAATCTATGAAAAGGTTAGGTTTTATTTGGTCAAGTAGTCTAATCACCCCCCTCTAGACATACTTTCGATCCTACAAGTGGTTTCAGAGCTTTGGTCTCCTTAAGCCTTGATTTCCATTGCTTTGGTGATCATAGCCTTGGTTTCACAACCTAGGAGAGTATAGCGTCTAGTGAGGGTAACTATCACCGTAGAGGTCCATATTTTGATAGTACAAACTTTGCTAGTTGGAAACATAAGATGAAAATGCATATTCTTGGTCATAGTCCTGCCGTTTGGGCTATTGTTCGTGTTGGCTTGCAAGGTGACTTCTTTAAGGATGGCAAGGAACCGGATCGTGAAGCAACCCCGGAAGAATTGAAGATGTTGCAATACAATGCTCAAGCTTGTGATATTCTATTCAACGGTCTATGTCCCGAAGAATTCAACAAAATCAGCCGCCTCGAGAATGCAAAGGAAATTTGGGATACTTTGGTTGATATGCATGAGGGTACCGAGTCCGTCAAGGAATCTAAGTTGGATGTGCTTCAAAGTCAACTTGACAAGTTCAAGATGAAGGATGGTGAAGGAGTTGCTGACATGTACTCTAGGCTTTCTCTCATCACAAATGAGATTGCCGGCTTAGGAAGTGAAGAGATGACCGATAAATTCATCATCAAGAAGATACTTAGAGCTTTGGATGGAAAATATGATACCGTTTGCACATTGATCCAAATGATGCCAAATTACAAAGATCTCAAGCCCACGGAAGTCATAGGAAGGATTGTTGCTCATGAAATGTCACTCAAGGACAAAGCGGAGCTGCACAACAAATCAAGTGGTGCTTACAAGACCTCAAACGATGCTCCAACAACTTCAAGTGACAAGCTAGT
The DNA here is from genome assembly GCA_039707655.1 of Elymus sibiricus. Classification (NCBI taxonomy): domain Eukaryota; kingdom Viridiplantae; phylum Streptophyta; class Magnoliopsida; order Poales; family Poaceae; genus Elymus; species Elymus sibiricus. Next base: position 315,290,771 of record CM077664.1, read on the forward strand.
ATCAAATGAAGAGATAAGCCTAATGGTGAAAAGGTTCAACAAGTTCTACAAGAAAAAAGGCAAAGAAAGAAGCTCTAGCTCAAGACACTATGAGAGAAGATCATCAAGTCGTGACCGCAATCGCTATAATTGTGGGAAGCCCGGACAGTACTCAAATTAGTGTATTGCTCCCTACAAGAAAAGAGACGAATCACCAAGAGGAAGACATAGAAGAGATGAATCACCTCATAAGGAGAGAAGGAGTAGAGATGATCGTTATGAACGAAGACACTCTAGAAGAAGCAAGGATTCGGAGAGGAAGAACAAGTCATCCAAGAGCTATACAAGAAGAAGACATCAAGCTCATGTTGGTGAATGGGTTTCCGGCTCCGACTCCGACGACCACTCCGAGAGAAGTTATCACTCCGACTCCGACTATAGTCAAGATGAAGGTGTTGCCGGACTTGCACTTGTGTCATCCAACTCCTATGATCTATTTGACTCACCAAATGAAGGAATTGGAAGATGCTTCATGGCAAAAGGCCCCAAGGTATCACACCCCGAGTATCTTGATTTTAATAGTGATGAAGATGATTTGCTTGGTGATGATGATTTACTTGTTGATAGGGCTAGTGATATGAGCTATAATGAAAATGCTAGTAATCATGATAGTCAAGAGGAAACGAGTGACAATGCTATGAAGGAGATTGAGCGTCTAACTAAAGAACTAAATGCTCTTAAGTTAGCTCATGAAACAACTCAAGAGAATCATAGAGAACTTCTAAGAACTCATGAGAAGCTACGCTTCGAGAAGCTAAATTTAGAGCAAGAGCATGAGTTTCTTAAAGCTATCAATGACGATCTTCGAAAGAAGAGTTCTTCATATCTTGCCAAGCGTTTACTCTTATCTACCTTTATGCCACAAGTTAAATTTAAGCAAACTAGCAACAAGGGTAAAAATGGTTCTACCTCTAGTAGTAACAATAACAATGCTAAATCCAATGTTGTTACTTCTAGTAGTTCTATTGATTCCACTAATGATTTTCTTAGCCAAGTTACACTTGAGCAAGAAAATATGCTATTGAAAGGAATTATAGAAAAAGGTGTCTACAAGAGTCTTGCCGGGAGTAAGCAATTTGAGAAAATTGTACGCAAGCAAGGAAGGCACCGGAAGAACCAAGGTGTTGGTTTTGAAGAAAAGTTCAATGCCAATGGAGTTGAGTGGGAAGAAGATCAATACCCCAAGACGAAGTTTGTTCCTCAACAAGAGAAGTATGATCCTACTTCCTTCAAGGGAACACAAGCTCAAGAAGATCTTCCACCACAAGACCACAAGCTAAAAGGCAAGGACAAGCTTCAAGAAGAGATTGATTCATTTGAAGAAGCTCCTCAAGCCATGGTCAAGTGGGTTCCCAAGACTTCATCAAGTTCTACTTCATCAAGTGCTACTACAACTCCAAGGATTCCCATCAAGTTGATGTGGGTACAAAAGAAGAAGAACTAGAGAGTTCTTGAGGGTGACTCCGCCAACAAACTTCACTCATATTCTTTATGGCAAGAACTTGTGCAACCAACTTCCACATTTTGCACTAGTTCATGGAGTCACAAACCCTCTTGTTGGTAAGGCAAGGGAGTATTAAATGCATTCATGGACATCATCATATGTGTATTTCACTCTATGTCTATGGATATCCTTGTATGTTCCTTGTGTGGGACTAACCCATGTAGGTATTGAAAGCACAAAACTCCAAAGGATTGCTCCCAACTCTTGATGGTCTACATCAACATTGAGCATCCACATCTTCAACATCTACATGAAGTCATCATCGACAAAACCCAAGGTTAGTTCATCCCTCTTAGGGGGGATATCACATCTAGGGGGAGCTTTGCTCTAAGAAATTGAGCAAAAGCAACTCTAATGGTGTGAACACATTAATGCTTTATGTAAAAGTGGTAACCCCACTTGTGCTTAAACGATGAGTATGACCTATGATCAAATGTTCTCATTTGGCTCCTAAGTCAATATACTCATATATAGATGACCTAGTCATCGCCATTGTTTGATAGATGCTAGAATTGGTTGTGCATGTTTGACACATATTCCATTTGCTATCTTATTGTGTGAGCATGTTGGTTTGCATGTTTTCATCATTCGAGGACATCCATTTGTTGTTTTGATTGTCTTGGTTTTTCTGGCCAAGTGGATGTACAAGAATGCTTAAGTACCATCTCTAGCTATCTATGCTTTCTTGTCTCAAATTCTATTCTTGCTGCATCACAAAAATTGAACAAGTCATTTTCGGACCCTCCGGGTGAGGAGCACTCGGAGCCACCGATCTGAAAGGGCTGAACCTCTAAAACCTTCTAAATGATTTCAGCCGAACCAATTCACTCCAACTCGGTCCAACCGAAATCACTTAGATTGATCTAGGTTTTCCATCTCGGTGCTACCGAATTGAACCATTTCGGCGTCACCGATGTGCTATACTGCGTGCAGTTACACATATCGGTGCCACCGAGTTGTTCAACTCGGCACCACCGACAGCGTACGAGTATATATATCGCGCGGACCGAACAGTTGAAAATTCTTGACCCCACTCGTTCCCGCTCCCCGTTGCTGCCGTCGCCCTTCGTCTTCGGACTTCACCGTCGTCTCCAGCGCGCCCTCGCCGCCGGATTCCATCGCCGTCAACGGGAATCTCCTCCACCGTTGCCGCCGTAGAGGATCTCCACCAAGTTAGGGTGAGATTCGATCCCTTTCATGCTTCCCTTTTCCGATTCAATGCACGATTGGACTGCCTGAATTCTTGCCACGGATTGAGAACTCCTGTTACACCGCAAATTCCATAGATTAGATGCGAGTAAAATTTTTAGGTTTAAATTTCCGCCGAATGCATCTCGGACCGACCGACTCGAAATTTTCGGTACCACCGATTTGGTCTCTGACCATAGCACTAGTATGTCTCGGTGCCACCGAGTTGTACGAATCGGTGAGACCGAAAGTAAAGTCTCAGTGAAACCCTAGCCTCTCGGAGCCACCGAAACCCATATCGGTCTGACCGAAGTGGCGTGTAAGGTCTCTGTAGTGTGCTTCGGTATCACCGAGATGATCAACTCGGTCCATCCGATATGCATCCTGTGAAAACTTGAAACTAAGAGTTGAACTCAAATTTTATGAAAAATCTCTGCTTTTTGTGATGACTCATCTACTCTGCCTATACCCATCTATTCACAGGGTCAGCTCAGCAAGATGTCAAGTGGCAGTGACAGTCAGAACAGGTCAGAGCAGCAGGCAGAAATGAGTGAAGGGTCAAGCCCAGCTGAAAGTTTCTATGAGGGAGAGAGGAGCTCTCCAGATCTTCCCAAAGCTGCAACCAGAACAAGGAAGAAGAAAACCTCAGAAAGTGAGGATGAGGACTTTCTTGCAAGTGAAGCTGCAATTAAGAAAAAGAGAGTAGTGCTTGCTAAGGAGTACAACACCAAGCCTACTTCTACCAAAGAGAGGACTGCTGTGAGGAAAGTGCCTCAACAGTCTATGCAAAAGCCTAGTAACACAGAGGCAGCTGAAGGAGCTAAGAAGAAAAGAGTAAGGAAATCATTTGCCCGTGTGATTGGCAGACCCTCCATGATGATTGATGAGGAGGAAGAAGAAGAGGAAGAGCCAGCAGCCACTGCACCCCCTGCAAAAGCTCAAAAGCTTATGTCAGATGCGATTAAGACTGCTGCACCCCCAAAGTCCAAACCAAAGGCACCTGCACCCAAGAGGTCTACCAGGAACATATCAGCCGCAGAGAAGAACAAGGCCCCAGTGCCTGAGTCAAATGTTGATGAAGAGCCACTAGTGCTCAGAAAATTGAAGCCTAAGATTCCAGAACATGACAATGCACACCCAGTTGCAGAGAACATGATGCTGAGGAAGGATAAAGGGCTGCGTCAGTGGAGATTGACAGATCCCTATGCTATCAGGAGGAAGACAACATGTGACTATCGCTTTCACACCCGTGAACAACAGGACTTTTATGAGACAATGTTGCTTGATAAGAAGCCCATAGTCAGTGACATGAGATGGGTGGATTGTGAATACATCGATGATCATGAGGATTATTTCCCCCATGTCCATGAAAGCTTCAGGATTGCAGGAGTAGACGAGTTTGTCGGTAAGAAGTTGACCAAGTGGAATGATGAGATGGTCATGCAGTTTTACTCTACTGCACACTTCTATCCAGATGGCCGCATTATATGGATGACTGAGGGTATCAGATACCAGTCTACCATCTCTGAGTGGGCAAGTCTTCTTGGTGCACCCAAGGAAGAGGATGATGACATAGATATCTATGCCAAGCTCAAGATGGATCACAACTCCATGGCCAACATGTATACTGCAATTCCTCAGAAAGATCTTGAAACTCATAAGCTTGGATCAGTGAAGCATCTGCTACCAGGATTAGCCACAACGAACACTATACTGCGGTACACTTTGCTACCCAAGTCAGGAGATGATAAGATGATTCGTGGCCACTCCATCAATTTGCTGCATTTGTTTGATACACCTCAGAAGTTCAAGGTGATGAGCCTGATAGTAGAAACTATCAAGAGGACTGCAGCAGATCAGAAGAGATCGTGCGGATATGCCCCACATATTCAGATTTTGATCAATTCCAAGGTTGGAACCAACATGTATCTTATTGATCGAGAGCATTTGCCACTCCGTCCAGAGTTTGAGGACAACATGATAGTGATGCATCCTTCGCATCCCACTTCAGCACAAGCTCAAGAGGAAATCCGCAAAGCAAAGGAAGCAAAAGCAGCTCAGGAGGCATCAGCTCCAAATGCTCCTATTGCAAATCTCAAGACACCCAAGGATCAAATGACATATCTGCTTGAAGCCACTCTGAGGATTGAGCGAGGTCTGGCCAACCTCACCCAGACCCAGACTAGTTTTGAGCGGATTATTGAGACCAAATTTCATGATTTGGATGTCAAGGTGACAGAGATTCAGACTACCGTAGAGCAACTGCAGAATGACATTGATGCTGTCAAGACAGCCCCATCTGATGACAGCGGAGATGACAGACCAACCACACAACAATTTCAGACAGTGCCCAGGGCGGCCAGGTCAGCTGCAATACCAGTTGTGGATCCGAGGACCACAGTATCTGCACCAGCTGCTACTGCCTCAGTGCCACCACAGGTCTCCACTCCACCAGTCCAACAGACATCTGCAGAAGCCTTCGCGGATGCACTTCTCTCAACGCCGTCTACGCACACCGGAGCATCCAGCAGAAGACCGCCTTCAGGAGCTTCGGAGGATCGTGCCTAGAGTGCCGACTAGTCCTATACAGTTTGATCTTTTTGGTACTTGTTGCCAAAGGGGGAGAATTTGTATAGATCATAGGCTTCGCGAGAGAGTGTTTTGGTCGTTTGTTTTTCTCTCAAGAGTTCATTTGCTACTTCCTTATTTGCTCGTTGATACTTTGTTATGTGTGTGCTTGCTACAGTTAATATGTTGCTTATGCCTATGAGATACTATGATGTTTGATCATACTATGTCTCTTGTGATGATCTATGATTATCTTTATCATTATCTTGTATGATCATTCACTTGTGTTGGTGATGCGTGCTTATTCTTTCAATCATATATTTTTGCGCGCTCCACCAAGTTGTATGTGACATGGAAGAGTGACCCACGAGCCTAATCGATTGTGCATTTGCATTCAAACGCAAATTTTTAATAATGCACAAATTTAGGGGGAGCTCTTGCTTATCACATACTTCTCAAAGCGACGATGTATTTCATTCATTTAATCATTTGTCGAAGCTTTGATCTATATGTTGTCATCAATTACCAAAAAGGGGGAGATTGAAAGCACATTTGCTCCCTTGGTGGTTTTGGTAATTCATAACAACATATATCTCATTGAACTAATGTCCATTCAAGATTAAGATTTCAGGATGTTCAATGATTGGCATGGCATGGACTAGAGACGTGGACCCCTCAAAATGCTAAGGACAAGAATTGGCAAAAGATCAAGACTCTACATTTTTGGTTTAGTGATCCAAGATCACATTGAGTCCATAGGAAAGCCAATACTATTAAAAGGGGATGAGGTGTTGCTTAATGGTCTTTTTGCTCAAGTGCTTAGTGATAGTACTCCTAAACCCTCAACCACTCTCTCAATCCTAAATATGTCCAAAACCTACATTCCAACTCGGCCCCAACAAAATTTCCTATCCGGCCCCACCGAGTTCACCAAGACATAGCCACTGCCAAAACCCTAAAAAATCGGATCCACCGAAATGGATCTCGGTCTCACCGAGATGGCCTTGCCAACTCTCTGTAATCGTTTGCACTTACTTCGGTCTCACCGAGTTTGCAAATCGGTCTCACCGAGATGGCTTGCCAACTCTCTGTTGCCTTATTGCTTCACTTCGGTCGTACCGAGTTGATGCAATCGGTGCCACCGAGATGAGGATTGCCCTAGCCATTGCACTTCGGTCCATCCGAGTTGTTCGTATTGGTCCCACCGAGATTCGTAAAGTTCATATCTTTTACACAGTTCGGTGCTACCGAGATCATTGTTTCGGTGCCACCGAGTAGGGTCAAAAGTGTGTAACGGTTGGATTTTGTGTGGAGGCTATATATACCCCTCCACCACCTCCTTCTCTGTAAGGAAAGCCATCAGAACGTGCCTACACTTCCACCATACATTTTCTGAGAGAGAACCACCTACTCATGTGTTGAGATCAAGCTATTCCATTCCTATCATTTGAAACTTGATTTCTAGCCTATCCCAAGTTGCTTTCCACTCAAATCCCTCTTCCACCATAGCCAAATCTGTGAGGAGTTGTTTGAGTGCTGGGAAGACTATCATTTGAAGCACAAGAGCAAGGAGTTCATCAACAACATACCGTCTATTACCTTTTGGAGAGTGGTGTCTCCTAGATTGGGTAGGTGTCACTTGGGAGCCTCCAACCTGATGTGGAGTTGAACCAAGGAGTTTGTAAGGGCAAGGAGATCGCCTACTTCGTGAAGATCTACCCCGAGTGAGGCTAGTCCTTCATGGACATAAGCCATGGTGGAATAGACAAGGTTGCTTCTTCGTGGACCCTTCGTGGGTGGAGCCCTCCGTGGACTCGCGCAGCCGTTACCCTTCGTGGGTTGAAGTCTCCATCAACGTGGACGTACGATAGCACCACCTATCGGAACCACGCCAAAAACCACCGTGTCTTCATTGCGTTTGAATTCTCCGATCCCCTCCTTTACTTACATATGCAATTATCTACTTTCCGCTGCTATACTCTTAGAATTGCATGTGTAGGGTGAAGCTTGACATGTACTATTGTTAAAATCTGCCCACAATTAAAATCTATGAAAAGGTTAGGTTTTATTTGGTCAAGTAGTCTAATCACCCCCCTCTAGACATACTTTCGATCCTACAAGTGGTTTCAGAGCTTTGGTCTCCTTAAGCCTTGATTTCCATTGCTTTGGTGATCATAGCCTTGGTTTCACAACCTAGGAGAGTATAGCGTCTAGTGAGGGTAACTATCACCGTAGAGGTCCATATTTTGATAGTACAAACTTTGCTAGTTGGAAACATAAGATGAAAATGCATATTTTTGGTCATAATCCTGCCGTTTGGGCTGTTGTTCGTGTTGGCTTGCAAGGTGACTTCTTTAAGGATGGCAAGGAACCGGATCGTGAAGCAACCCCGGAAGAATTGAAGATGTTGCAATACAATGCTCAAGCTTGTGATATTCTATTCAACGGTCTATGTCCCGAAGAATTCAACAAAATCAGCCGCCTTGAGAATGCAAAGGAAATTTGGGATACTTTGGTTGATATGCATGAGGGTACCGAGTCCGTCAAGGAATCTAAGTTGGATGTGCTTCAAAGTCAACTTGACAAGTTCAAGATGAAGGATGGTGAAGGAGTTGCTGACATGTACTCTAGGCTTTCTCTCATCACAAATGAGATTGCCGGCTTAGGAAGTGAAGAGATGACCGATAAATTCATCATCAAGAAGATACTTAGAGCTTTGGATGGAAAATATGATACCGTTTGCACATTGATCCAAATGATGCCAAATTACAAAGATCTCAAGCCCACGGAAGTCATAGGAAGGATTGTTGCTCATGAAATGTCACTCAAGGACAAAGAGGAGCTGCACAACAAATCAAGTGGTGCTTACAAGGCCTCAACCGATGCTCCAACAACTTCAAGTGACAAGCTAGTATCAAATGAAGAGATAAGCCTAATGGTGAAAAGGTTCAACAAGTTCTACAAGAAAAAAGGCAAAGAAAGAAGCTCTAGCTCAAGACACTATGAGAGAAGATCATCAAGTCGTGACCGCAATTGCTACAATTGTGGGAAGCCCGGACACTACTCAAATGAGTGTACTGCTCCCTACAAGAAAAGAGACGAATCACCAAGAGGAAGACATAGAAGATATGAATCACCTCATAAGGAGAGAAGGAGTAGAGATGATCGTTATGAACGAAGACACTCTAGAAGAAGCAAGGATTCGGAGAGGAAGAACAAGTCATCCAAGAGCTATACAAGAAGAAGACATCAAGCTCATGTTGGTGAATGGGTTTCCGGCTCCGACTCCGACGACCACTCCGGGAGAAGTTATCACTCCGACTCCGACTATAGTCAAGATGAAGGTGTTGCCGGACTTGCACTTGTGTCATCCAACTCCTATGATCTATTTGACTCACCAAATGAAGGAATTGGAAGATGCTTCATGGCAAAAGGACCCAAGGTATCACACCCCGAGTATCTTGATTTTAATAGTGATGAAGATGATTTGCTTGGTGATGATGATTTACTTGTTGATAGGGCTAGTGATATGAGCTATAATGAAAATGCTAGTAATCATGATAGTCAAGAGGAAACGAGTGACAATGCTATGAAGGAGATTGAGCGTCTAACTAAAGAACTAAATGCTCTTAAGTTAGCTCATGAAACAACTCAAGAGAATCATAGAGAACTTCTAAGAACTCATGAGAAGCTACGCTTCGAGAAGCTAAATTTAGAGCAAGAGCATGAGTTTCTTAAAGCTATCAATGACGATCTTCGAAAGAAGAGTTCTTCATATCTTGCCAAGCATTTACTCTTGTCTACCTTTATGCCACAAGTTAAATCTAAGCAAACTAGCAACAAGGGTAAAAACGGTTCTACCTCTAGTAGTAACAATAACAATGCTAAATCCAATGTTGTTACTTCTAGTAGTTCTATTGATTCCACTAATGATTTTCTTAGCCAAGTTACACTTGAGCAAGAAAATATGCTATTGAAAGGAATTATAGAAAAAGGTGTCTACAAGAGTCTTGCCGGGAGTAAGCAATTTGAGAAAATTGTACGCAAGCAAGGAAGGCACCGGAAGAACCAAGGTGTTGGTTTTGAACAAAAGTTCAATGCCAATGGAGTTGAGTGGGAAGAAGATCAATACCCCAAGACGAAGTTTGTTCCTTAACAAGAGAAGTATGATCCTACTTCCTTCAAGGGAACACAAGCTCAAGAAGATCTTCCACCACAAGACCACAAGCTAAAAGGCAAGGACAAGCTTCAAGAAGAGATTGATTCATTTGAAGAAGCTCCTCAAGCCATGGTCAAGTGGGTTCCCAAGACTTCATCAAGTTCTACTTCATCAAGTGCTACTACAACTCCAAGGATTCCCATCAAGTTGATGTGGGTACAAAAGAAGAAGAACTAGAGAGTTCTTGAGGGTGACTCCGCCAACAAACTTCACTCATATTCTTTATGGCAAGAACTTGTGCAACCAACTTCCACATTTTGCACTAGTTCATGGAGTCACAAACCCTCTTGTTGGTAAGGCAAGGGAGTATTAAATGCATTCATGGACATCATCATATGTGTATTTCACTCTATGTCTATGGATATCCTTGTATGTTCCTTGTGTGGGACTAACCCATGTAGGTATTGAAAGCACAAAACTCCAAAGGATTCCTCCCAACTCTTGATGGTCTACATCAACATTGAGCATCCACATCTTCAACATCTACATGAAGTCATCATCGACAAAACCCAAGGTTAGTTCATCCCTCTTAGGGGGGATATCACATCTAGGGGGAGCTTTGCTCTAAGAAATTGAGCAAAAGCAACTCTAATGGTGTGAACACATTAATGCTTTATGTAAAAGTGGTAACCCCACTTGTGCTTAAACGATGAGTATGACCTATGATCAAATGTTCTCATTTGGCTCCTAAGTCAATATACTCATATATAGATGACCTAGTCATCGCCATTGCTTGATAGATGCTAGAATTGGTTGTGCATGTTTGACACATATTCCATTTGCTATCTTATTGTGTGAGCATGTTGGTTTGCATGTTTTCATCATTCGAGGACATCCATTTGTTGTTTTGATTGTCCTGGTTTTTCTGGCCAAGTGGATGTACAAGAATGCTTAAGTACCTTCTCTAGCTATCTATGCTTTCTTGTCTCAAATTCTATTCTTGCTGCATCACAAAAATTGAACAAGTCATTTTCGGACCCTCCGGGTGAGGAGCACTCGGAGCCACCGATCTGAAAGGGCTGAACCTCTAAAACCTTCTAAATGATTTCAGCCGAACCAATTCACTCCAACTCGGTCCAACCGAAATCACTTAGATTGATCTAGGTTTTCCATCTCGGTGCTACCGAATTGAACCATTTCGGCGTCACCGATGTGCTATACTGCGTGCAGTTACACATATCGGTGCCACCGAGTTGTTCAACTCGGCACCACCGACAGCGTACGAGTATATATATCGCGCGGACCGAACAGTTGAAAATTCTTGACCCCACTCGTTCCCGCTCCCCGTTGCTGCCGTCGCCCTTCGTCTTCGGACTTCACCGTCGTCTCCAGCGCGCCCTCGCCGCCGGATTCCATCGCCGTCAACGGGAATCTCCTCCGCCGTTGCCGCCGTAGAGGATCTCCACCAAGTTAGGGTGAGATTCGATCCCTTTCATGCTTCCCTTTTCCGATTCAATGCACGATTGGACTGCCTGAATTCTTGCCACGGATTGAGAACTCCTGTTACACTGCAAATTCCATAGATTAGATGCGAGTAAAATTTTTAGGTTTAAATTTCCGCCGAATGCATCTCGGACCGACCGACTCGAAATTTTCGGTACCACCGATTTGATCTCTGACCATAGCACTAGTATGTCTCGGTGCCACCGAGTTGTAAGAATCGGTGAGACCGAAAGTAAAGTCTCAGTGAAACCCTAGCCTCTCGGAGCCACCGAAACCCATATCGGTCTGACCGAAGTGGCGTGTAAGGTCTCTGTAGTGTGCTTCGGTATCACCGAGATGATCAACTCGGTCCATCCGATATGCATCCTGTGAAAACTTGAAACTAAGAGTTGAACTCAAATTTTATGAAAAATCTCTGCTTTTTGTGATGACTCATCTACTCTGCCTATACCCATCTATTCACAGGGTCAGCTCAGCAAGATGTCAAGTGGCAGTGACAGTCAGAACAGGTCAGAGCAGCAGGCAGAAATGAGTGAAGGGTCAAGCCCAGCTGAAAGTTTCTATGAGGGAGAGAGGAGCTCTCCAGATCTTCCCAAAGCTGCAACCAGAACAAGGAAGAAGAAAACCTCAGAAAGTGAGGATGAGGACTTTGTTGCAAGTGAAGCTGCAATTAAGAAAAAGAGAGTAGTGCTTGCTAAGGAGTACAGCACCAAGCCTACTTCTACCAAAGAGAGGACTGCTGTGAGGAAAGTGCCTCAGTAGTCTATGCAAAAGCCTAGTAACACAGAGGCAGCTGAAGGAGCTAAGAAGAAAAGAGTAAGGAAATCATTTGCCCGTGTGATTGGCAGACCCTCCATGATGATTGATGAGGAGGAAGAAGAAGAGGAAGAGCCAGCAGCCACTGCACCCCCTGCAAAAGCTCAAAAGCTTATGTCAGATGCGATTAAGACTGCTGCACCCCCAAAGTCCAAACCAAAGGCACCTGCACCCAAGAGGTCTACCAGGAACATATCAGCCGCAGAGAAGAACAAGGCCCCAGTGCCTGAGTCAAATGTTGATGAAGAGCCACTAGTGCTCAGAAAATTGAAGCCTAAGATTCCAGAACATGACAATGCACACCCAGTTGCAGAGAACATGATGCTGAGGAAGGATAAAGGGCTGCGTCAGTGGAGATTGACAGATCCCTATGCTATCAGGAGGAAGACAACATGTGACTATCGCTTTCACACCCGTGAACAACAGGACTTTTATGAGACAGTGTTGCTTGATAAGAAGCCCATAGTCAGTGACATGAGATGGGTGGATTGGGAATACATCGATGATCATGAGGATTATTTCCCCCATGTCCATGAAAGCTTCAGGATTGCAGGAGTAGACGAGTTTGTCGGTAAGAAGTTGACCAAGTGGAATGATGAGATGGTCATGCAGTTTTACTCTACTGCACACTTCTATCCAGATGGCCGCATTATATGGATGACTGAGGGTATCAGATACCAGTCTACCATCTCTGAGTGGGCAAGTCTTCTTGGTGCACCCAAGGAAGAGGATGATGACATAGATATCTATGCCAAGCTCAAGATGGATCACAACTCCATGGCCAACATGTATACTGCAATTCCTCAGAAAGATCTTGAAACTCATAAGCTTGGATCAGTGAAGCATCTGCTACCAGGATTAGCCACAACGAACACTATACTGCGGTACACTTTGCTACCCAAGTCAGGAGATGATAAGATGATTCGTGGCCACTCCATCAATTTGCTGCATTTGTTTGATACACCTCAGAAGTTCAAGGTGATGAGCCTGATAGTAGAAACTATCAAGAGGACTGCAGCAGATCAGAAGAGATCGTGCGGATATGCCCCACATATTCAGATTTTGATCAATTCCAAGGTTGGAACCAACATGTATCTTATTGATCGAGAGCATTTGCCACTCCGTCCAGAGTTTGAGGACAACATGATAGTGATGGATCCTTCGCATCCCACTTCAGCACAAGCTCAAGAGGAAATCCGCAAAGCAAAGGAAGCAAAAGCAGCTCAGGAGGCATCAACTCCAAATGCTCCTATTGCAAATCTCAAGACACCCAAGGATCAAATGACATATCTGCTTGAAGCCACTCTGAGGATTGAGCGAGGTCTGGCCAACCTCACCCAGACCCAGACTAGTTTTGAGTGGATTATTGAGACCAAATTTCATGATTTGGATGTCAAGGTGACAGAGATTCAGACTACCGTAGAGCAACTGCAGAATGACATTGATGCTGTCAAGACAGCCCCATCTGATGACAGCGGAGATGACAGACCAACCACACAACAATTTCAGACAGTGCCCAGGGCGGCCAGGTCAGCGGCAATACCAGTTGTGGATCCGAGGACCACAGTATCTGCACCAGCTGCTACTGCCTCAGTGCCACCACAGGTCTCCACTCCACCAGTCTAGCAGACATCTGCAGAAGCCTTCGCGGATGCACTTCTCTCAACGCCGTCTACGCACACCGGAGCATCCAGCAGAAGATCGCCTTCAGGAGCTTCGGAGGATCGTGCCTAGAGTGCTGACTAGTCCTATACAGTTTGATCTTTTTGGTACTTGTTGCCAAAGGGGGAGAATTTGTATAGATCATAGGCTTCGCGAGAGAGTGTTTTGGTCGTTTGTTTTTCTCTCGAGAGTTCATTTGCTACTTCCTTATTTGCTCGTTGATACTTTGTTATGTGTGTGCTTGCTACAGTTAATATGTTGCTTATGCCTGTGAGATACTATGATGTTTGATCATACTATGTCTCTTGTGATGATCTATGATTATCTTTATCATTATCTTGTATGATCATTCACTTGTGTTGGTGATGCGTGCTTATTCTTTCAATCATATCTTTTTGCGCGCTCCACCAAGTTGTATGTGACATGGAAGAGTGACCCACGAGCCTAATCGATTGTGCATTTGCATTCAAACGCAAATTTTTAATAATGCACAAATTTAGGGGGAGCTCTTGCTTATCACATACTTCTCAAAGCGACGATGTATTTCATTCATTTAATCATTTGTCGAAGCTTTGATCTATATGTTGTCATCAATTACCAAAAAGGGGGAGATTGAAAGCACATTTGCTCCCTTGGTGGTTTTTGTAATTCATAACAACATATATCTCATTGAACTAATGTCCATTCAAGATTAAGATTTCAGGATGTTCAATGATTGGCATGGCATGGACTAGAAACGTGGACCCCTCAAAATGCTAAGGACAAGAATTGGCAAAAGATCAAGACTCTACATTTTTGGTTTAGTGATCCAAGATCACATTGAGTCCATAGGAAAGCCAATACTATTAAAAGGGGATGAGGTGTTGCTTAATGGTCTTTTTGCTCAAGTGCTTAGTGACAGTACTCCTAAACCCTCAACCACTCTCTCAATCCTAAATATGTCCAAAACCTACATTCCAACTCGGCCCCAACGAAATTTCCTATCCGGCCCCACCGAGTTCACCAAGACATAGCCACTGCCAAAACCCTAAAAAATCGGATCCACCGAAATGGATCTCGGTCTCACCGAGATGGCCTTGCCAACTCGCTGTAATCGTTTGCACTTACTTCGGTCTCACCGAGTTTGCAAATCGGTCTCACCGAGATGGCTTGCCAACTCTCTGTTGCCTTATTGCTTCACTTCGGTCGTACCGAGTTGATGCAATCGGTGTCACCGAGATGAGGATTGCCCTAGCCATTGCACTTCGGTCCATCCGAGTTGTTCGTATCGGTCCCACCGAGATTCGTAAAGTTCATATCTTTTACACAGTTCGGTGCTACCGAGACCATTGTTTCGGTGCCACCGAGTAGGGTCAAAAGTGTGTAACGGTTGGATTTTGTGTGGAGGCTATATATACCCCTCCACCACCTCCTTCTCTGTAAGGAAAGCCATCAGAACGTGCCTACACTTCCACCATACATTTTCTAAGAGAGAACCACCTACTCATGTGTTGAGATCAAGCTATTCCATTCCTATCATTTGAAACTTGATTTCTAGCCTATCCCAAGTTGCTTTCCACTCAAATCCCTCTTCCACCATAGCCAAATCTGTGAGGAGTTGTTTGAGTGCTAGGAAGACTATCATTTGAAGCACAAGAGCAAGGAGTTCATCAACAACATACCGTCTATTACCTTTTGGAGAGTGGTGTCTCCTAGATTGGTTAGGTGTCACTTGGGAGCCTCCAACCTGATGTGGAGTTGAACCAAGGAGTTTGTAAGGGCAAGGAGATCGCCTACTTCGTGAAGATCTACCCCGAGTGAGGCTAGTCCTTCATGGACATAAGCCATGGTGGAATAGACAAGGTTGCTTCTTCGTGGACCCTTCGTGGGTGGAGCCCTCCGTGGACTCGCGCAGCCGTTACCCTTCGTGGGTTGAAGTCTCCATCAACGTGGACGTACGATAGCACCACCTATCGGAACCACGCCAAAAACCACCGTGTCTTCATTGCATTTGAATTCTCCGATCCCCTCCTTTACTTACATATGCAATTATCTACTTTCCGCTGCTATACTCTTAGAATTGCATGTGTAGGGTGAAGCTTGACATGTACTATTGTTAAAATCTGCCCACAATTAAAATCTATGAAAAGGTTAGGTTTTATTTGGTCAAGTAGTCTAATCACCCCCCTCTAGACATACTTTCGATCCTACAAGTGGTTTCAGAGCTTTGGTCTCCTTAAGCCTTGATTTCCATTGCTTTGGTGATCATAGCCTTGGTTTCACAACCTAGGAGAGTATAGCGTTTAGTGAGGGTAACTATCACCGTAGAGGTCCATATTTTGATAGTACAAACTTTGCTAGTTGGAAACATAAGATGAAAATGCATATTCTTGGTCATAATCCTGCCGTTTGGGCTGTTGTTCGTGTTGGCTTGCAAGGT
The DNA here is from genome assembly GCA_039707655.1 of Elymus sibiricus. Lineage (NCBI taxonomy): Eukaryota > Viridiplantae > Streptophyta > Magnoliopsida > Poales > Poaceae > Elymus > Elymus sibiricus. Next base: position 315,306,629 of record CM077664.1, read on the forward strand.
GACTTCTTTAAGGATGGCAAGGAACCGGATCGTGAAGCAACCCCGGAAGAATTGAAGATGTTGCAATACAATGCTCAAGCTTGTGATATTCTATTCAACGGTCTATGTCCCGAAGAATTCAACAAAATCAGCCGCCTCGAGAATGCAAAGGAAATTTGGGATACTTTGGTTGATATGCATGAGGGTACCGAGTCCGTCAAGGAATCTAAGTTGGATGTGCTTCAAAGTCAACTTGACAAGTTCAAGATGAAGGATGGTGAAGGAGTTGCTGAGATGTACTCTAGGCTTTCTCTCATCACAAATGAGATTGCCGGCTTAGGAAGTGAAGAGATGACCGATAAATTCATCATCAAGAAGATACTTAGAGCTTTGGATGGAAAATATGATACCGTTTGCACATTGATCCAAATGATGCCAAATTACAAAGATCTCAAGCCCACGGAAGTCATAGGAAGGATTGTTGCTCATGAAATGTCACTCAAGGACAAAGAGGAGCTGCACAACAAATCAAGTGGTGCTTACAAGGCCTCAACCGATGCTCCAACAACTTCAAGTGACAAGCTAGTATCAAATGAAGAGATAAGCCTAATGGTGAAAAGGTTCAACAAGTTCTACAAGAAAAAAGGCAAAGAAAGAAGCTCTAGCTCAAGACACTATGAGAGAAGATCATCAAGTCGTGACCGCAATTGCTACAATTGTGGGAAGCCCGGACACTACTCAAATGAGTGTACTGCTCCCTACAAGAAAAGAGACGAATCACCAAGAGGAAGACATAGAAGATATGAATCACCTCATAAGGAGAGAAGGAGTAGAGATGATCGTTATGAACGAAGACACTCTAGAAGAAGCAAGGATTCGGAGAGGAAGAACAAGTCATCCAAGAGCTATACAAGAAGAAGACATCAAGCTCATGTTGGTGAATGGGTTTCCGGCTCCGACTCCGACGACCACTCCGAGAGAAGTTATCACTCCGACTCCGACTATAGTCAAGATGAAGGTGTTGCCGGACTTGCACTTGTGTCATCCAACTCCTATGATCTATTTGACTCACCAAATGAAGGAATTGGAAGATGCTTCATGGCAAAAGGCCCCAAGGTATCACACCCTGAGTATCTTGATTTTAATAGTGATGAAGATGATTTGCTTGGTGATGATGATTTACTTGTTGATAGGGCTAGTGATATGAGCTATAATGAAAATGCTAGTAATCATGATAGTCAAGAGGAAACGAGTGACAATGCTATGAAGGAGATTGAGCGTCTAACTAAAGAACTAAATGCTCTTAAGTTAGCTCATGAAACAACTCAAGAGAATCATAGAGAACTTCTAAGAACTCATGAGAAGCTACGCTTCGAGAAGCTAAATTTAGAGCAAGAGCATGAGTTTCTTAAAGCTATCAATGACGATCTTCGAAAGAAGAGTTCTTCATATCTTGCCAAGCGTTTACTCTTGTCTACCTTTATGCCACAAGTTAAATCTAAGCAAACTAGCAACAAGGGTAAAAATGGTTCTACCTCTAGTAGTAACAATAACAATGCTAAATCCAATGTTGTTACTTCTAGTAGTTCTATTGGTTCCACTAATGATTTTCTTAGCCAAGTTACACTTGAGCAAGAAAATATGCTATTGAAAGGAATTATAGAAAAAGGTGTCTACAAGAGTCTTGCCGGGAGTAAGCAATTTGAGAAAATTGTACGCAAGCAAGGAAGGCACCGGAAGAACCAAGGTGTTGGTTTTGAACAAAAGTTCAATGCCAATGGAGTTGAGTGGGAAGAAGATCAATACCCCAAGACGAAGTTTGTTCCTCAAGAAGAGAAGTATGATCCTACTTCCTTCAAGGGAACACAAGCTCAAGAAGATCTTCCACCACAAGACCACAAGCTAAAAGGCAAGGACAAGCTTCAAGAAGAGATTGATTCATTTGAAGAAGCTCCTCAAGCCATGGTCAAGTGGGTTCCCAAGACTTCATCAAGTTCTACTTCATCAAGTGCTACTACAACTCCAAGGATTCCCATCAAGTTGATGTGGGTACAAAAGAAGAAGAACTAGAGAGTTCTTGAGGGTGACTCCGCCAACAAACTTCACTCATATTCTTTATGGCAAGAACTTGTGCAACCAACTTCCACATTTTGCACTAGTTCATGGAGTCACAAACCCTCTTGTTGGTAAGGCAAGGGAGTATTAAATGCATTCATGGACATCATCATATGTGTATTTCACTCTATGTCTATGGATATCCTTGTATATTCCTTGTGTGGGACTAACCCATGTAGGTATTGAAAGCACAAAACTCCAAAGGATTCCTCCCAACTCTTGATGGTCTACATCAACATTGAGCATCCACATCTTCAACATCTACATGAAGTCATCATCGACAAAACCCAAGGTTAGTTCATCCCTCTTAGGGGGGATATCACATCTAGGGGGAGCTTTGCTCTAAGAAATTGAGCAAAAGCAACTCTAATGGTGTGAACACATTAATGCTTTATGTAAAAGTGGTAACCCCACTTGTGCTTAAACGATGAGTATGACCTATGATCAAATGTTCTCATTTGGCTCCTAAGTCAATATACTCATATATAGATGACCTAGTCATCGCCATTGCTTGATAGATGCTAGAATTGGTTGTGCATGTTTGACACATATTCCATTTGCTATCTTATTGTGTGAGCATGTTGGTTTGCATGTTTTCATCATTCGAGGACATCCATTTGTTGTTTTGATTGTCTTGGTTTTTCTGGCCAAGTGGATGTACAAGAATGCTTAAGTACCTTCTCTAGCTATCTATGCTTTCTTGTCTCAAATTCTATTCTTGCTGCATCACAAAAATTGAACAAGTCATTTTCGGACCCTCCGGGTGAGCAGCACTCGGAGCCACCGATCTGAAAGGGCTGAACCTCTAAAACCTTCTAAATGATTTCAGCCGAACCAATTCACTCCAACTCGGTCCAACCGAAATCACTTAGATTGATCTAGGTTTTCCATCTCGGTGCTACCGAATTGAACCATTTCGGCGTCACCGATGTGCTATACTGCGTGCAGTTACACATATCGGTGCCACCGAGTTGTTCAACTCGGCACCACCGACAGCGTACGAGTATATATATCGCGCGGACCGAACAGTTGAAAATTCTTGACCCCACTCGTTCCCGCTCCCCGTTGCTGCCGTCGCCCTTCGTCTTCGGACTTCACCGTCGTCTCCAGCGCGCCCTCGCCGCCGGATTCCATCGCCGTCAACGGGAATCTCCTCCGCTGTTGCCGCCGTAGAGGATCTCCACCAAGTTAGGGTGAGATTCGATCCCTTTCATGCTTCCCTTTTCCGATTCAATGCACGATTGGACTGCCTGAATTCTTGCCACGGATTGAGAACTCCTGTTACACCGCAAATTCCATAGATTAGATGCGAGTAAAATTTTTAGGTTTAAATTTCCGCCGAATGCATCTCGGACCGACCGACTCGAAATTTTCGGTACCACCGATTTGGTCTCTGACCATAGCACTAGTATGTCTCGGTGCCACCGAGTTGTACGAATCGGTGAGACCGAAAGTAAAGTCTCAGTGAAACCCTAGCCTCTCGGAGCCACCGAAACCCATATCGGTCTGACCGAAGTGGCGTGTAAGGTCTCTGTAGTGTGCTTCGGTATCACCGAGATGATCAACTCGGTCCATCCGATATGCATCCTGTGAAAACTTGAAACTAAGAGTTGAACTCAAATTTTATGAAAAATCTCTGCTTTTTGTGATGACTCATCTACTCTGCCTATACCCATCTATTCACAGGGTCAGCTCAGCAAGATGTCAAGTGGCAGTGACAGTCAGAACAGGTCAGAGCAGCAGGCAGAAATGAGTGAAGGGTCAAGCCCAGCTGAAAGTTTCTATGAGGGAGAGAGGAGCTCTCCAGATCTTCCCAAAGCTGCAACCAGAACAAGGAAGAAGAAAACCTCAGAAAGTGAGGATGAGGACTTTGTTGCAAGTGAAGCTGCAATTAAGAAAAAGAGAGTAGTGCTTGCTAAGGAGTACAGCACCAAGCCTACTTCTACCAAAGAGAGGACTGCTGTGAGGAAAGTGCCTCAGCAGTCTATGCAAAAGCCTAGTAACACAGAGGCAGCTGAAGGAGCTAAGAAGAAAAGAGTAAGGAAATCATTTGCCCGTGTGATTGGCAGACCCTCCATGATGATTGATGAGGAGGAAGAAGAAGAGGAAGAGCCAGCAGCCACTGCACCCCCTGCAAAAGCTCAAAAGTTTATGTCAGATGCGATTAAGACTGCTCCACCCCCAAAGTCCAAACCAAAGGCACCTGCACCCAAGAGGTCTACCAGGAACATATCAGCCGCAGAGAAGAACAAGGCCCCAGTGCCTGAGTCAAATGTTGATGAAGAGCCACTAGTGCTCAGAAAATTGAAGCCTAAGATTCCAGAACATGACAATGCACACCCAGTTGCAGAGAACATGATGCTGAGGAAGGATAAAGGGCTGCGTCAGTGGAGATTGACAGATCCCTATGCTATCAGGAGGAAGACAACATGTGACTATCGCTTTCACACCCGTGAACAACAGGACTTTTATGATACAGTGTTGCTTGATAAGAAGCCCATAGTCAGTGACATGAGATGGGTGGATTGGGAATACATCGATGATCATGAGGATTATTTCCCCCATGTCCATGAAAGCTTCAGGATTGCAGGAGTAGACGAGTTTGTCGGTAAGAAGTTGACCAAGTGGAATGATGAGATGGTCATGCAGTTTTACTCTACTGCACACTTCTATCCAGATGGCCGCATTATATGGATGACTGAGGGTATCAGATACCAGTCTACCATCTTTGAGTGGGCAAGTCTTCTTGGTGCACCCAAGGAAGAGGATGATGACATAGATATCTATGCCAAGCTCAAGATGGATCACAACTCCATGGCCAACATGTATACTGCAATTCCTCAGAAATATCTTGAAACTCATAAGCTTGGATCAGTGAAGCATCTGCTACCAGGATTAGCCACAACGAACACTATACTGCGGTACACTTTGCTACCCAAGTCAGGAGATGATAAGATGATTCGTGGCCACTCCATCAATTTGCTGCATTTGTTTGATACACCTCAGAAGTTCAAGGTGATGAGCCTGATAGTAGAAACTATCAAGAGGACTGCAGCAGATCAGAAGAGATCGTGCGGATATGCCCCACATATTCAGATTTTGATCAATTCCAAGGTTGGAACCAACATGTATCTTATTGATCGAGAGCATTTGCCACTCCGTCCAGAGTTTGAGGACAACATGATAGTGATGGATCCTTCGCATCCCACTTCAGCACAAGCTCAAGAGGAAATCCGCAAAGCAAAGGAAGCAAAAGCAGCTCAGGAGGCATCAGCTCCAAATGCTCCTATTGCAAATCTCAAGACACCCAAGGATCAAATGACATATCTGCTTGAAGCCACTCTGAGGATTGAGCGAAGTCTGGCCAACCTCACCCAGACCCAGACTAGTCTTGAGCGGATTATTGAGACCAAATTTCATGATTTGGATGTCAAGGTGACAGAGATTCAGACTACCGTAGAGCAACTGCAGAATGACATTGATGCTGTCAAGACAGCCCCATCTGATGACAGCGGAGATGACAGACCAACCACACAACAATTTCAGACAGTGCCCAGGGCGGCCAGGTCAGCGGCAATACCAGTTGTGGATCCGAGGACCACAGTATCTGCACCAGCTGCTACTGCCTCAGTGCCACCACAGGTCTCCACTCCACCAGTCCAGCAGACATCTGCAGAAGCCTTCGCGGATGCACTTCTCTCAACGCCGTCTACGCACACCGAAGCATCCAGCAGAAGATCGCCTTCAGGAGCTTCGGAGGATCGTGCCTAGAGTGCCGACTAGTCCTATACAGTTTGATCTTTTTGGTACTTGTTGCCAAAGGGGGAGAATTTGTATAGATCATAGGCTTCGCGAGAGAGTGTTTTGGTCGTTTGTTTTTCTCTCGAGAGTTCATTTGCTACTTCCTTATTTGCTCGTTGATACTTTGTTATGTGTGTGCTTGCTACAGTTAATATGTTGCTTATGCCTGTGAGATACTATGATGTTTGATCATACTATGTCTCTTGTGATGATCTATGATTATCTTTATCATTATCTTGTATGATCATTCACTTGTGTTGGTGATGTGTGCTTATTCTTTCAATCATATCTTTTTGCGCGCTCCACCAAGTTGTATGTGACATGGAAGAGTGACCCACGAGCCTAATCGATTGTGCATTTGCATTCAAACGCAAATTTTTAATAATGCACAAATTTAGGGGGAGCTCTTGCTTATCACATACTTCTCAAAGCGACGATGTATTTCATTCATTTAATCATTTGTCGAAGCTTTGATCTATATGTTGTCATCAATTACCAAAAAGGGGGAGATTGAAAGCACATTTGCTCCCTTGGTGGTTTTGGTAATTCATAACAACATATATCTCATTGAACTAATGTCCATTCAAGATTAAGATTTTAGGATGTTCAATGATTGGCATGGCATGGACTAGAGACGTGGACCCCTCAAAATGCTAAGGACAAGAATTGGCAAAAGATCAAGACTCTACATTTTTGGTTTAGTGATCCAAGATCACATTGAGTCCATAGGAAAGCCAATACTATTAAAAGGGGATGAGGTGTTGCTTAATGGTCTTTTTGCTCAAGTGCTTAGTGACAGTACTCCTAAACCCTCAACCACTCTCTCAATCCTAAATATGTCCAAAACCTACATTCCAACTCGGCCCCAACGAAATTTCCTATCCGGCCCCACCGAGTTCACCAAGACATAGCCACTGCCAAAACCCTAAAAAATCGGATCCACCGAAATGGATCTCGGTCTCACCGAGATGGCCTTGCCAACTCTCTGTAATCGTTTGCACTTACTTCGGTCTCACCGAGTTTGCAAATCGGTCTCACCGAGATGGCTTGCCAACTCTCTGTTGCCTTATTGCTTCACTTCGGTCGTACCGAGTTGATGCAATCGGTGCCACCGAGATGAGGATTGCCCTAGCCATTGCACTTCGGTCCATCCGAGTTGTTCGTATCGGTCCCACCGAGATTCGTAAAGTTCATATCTTTTACACAGTTCGGTGCTACCGAGATCATTGTTTCGGTGCCACCGAGTAGGGTCAAAAGTGTGTAACGGTTGGATTTTGTGTGGAGGCTATATATACCCCTCCACCACCTCCTTCTCTGTAAGGAAAGCCATCAGAACGTGCCTACACTTCCACCATACATTTTCTGAGAGAGAACCACCTACTCATGTGTTGAGATCAAGCTATTCCATTCCTATCATTTGAAACTTGATTTCTAGCCTATCCCAAGTTGCTTTCCACTCAAATCCCTCTTCCACCATAGCCAAATCTGTGAGGAGTTGTTTGAGTGCTGGGAAGACTATCATTTGAAGCACAAGAGCAAGGAGTTCATCAACAACATACCGTCTATTACCTTTTGGAGAGTGGTGTCTCCTAGATTGGTTAGGTGTCACTTGGGAGCCTCCAACCTGATGTGGAGTTGAACCAAGGAGTTTGTAAGGGCAAGGAGATCGCCTACTTCGTGAAGATCTACCCCGAGTGAGGCTAGTCCTTCATGGACATAAGCCATGGTGGAATAGACAAGGTTGCTTCTTCGTGGACCCTTCGTGGGTGGAGCCCTCCGTGGACTCGCGCAGCCGTTACCCTTCGTGGGTTGAAGTCTCCATCAACGTGGACGTACGATAGCACCACCTATCGGAACCACGCCAAAAACCACCGTGTCTTCATTGCGTTTGAATTCTCCGATCCCCTCCTTTACTTACATATGCAATTATCTACTTTCCGCTGCTATACTCTTAGAATTGCATGTGTAGGGTGAAGCTTGACATGTACTATTGTTAAAATCTGCCCACAATTAAAATCTATGAAAAGGTTAGGTTTTATTTGGTCAAGTAGTCTAATCACCCCCCTCTAGACATACTTTCGATCCTACAAGTGGTTTCAGAGCTTTGGTCTCCTTAAGCCTTGATTTCCATTGCTTTGGTGATCATAGCCTTGGTTTCACAACCTAGGAGAGTATAGCGTCTAGTGAGGGTAACTATCACCGTAGAGGTCCATATTTTGATAGTACAAACTTTGCTAGTTGGAAACATAAGATGAAAATGCATATTCTTGGTCATAATCCTGCCGTTTGGGCTGTTGTTCGTGTTGGCTTGCAAGGTGACTTCTTTAAGGATGGCAAGGAACCGGATCGTGAAGCAACCCCGGAAGAATTGAAGATGTTGCAATACAATGCTCAAGCTTGTGATATTCTATTCAACGGTCTATGTCCCGAAGAATTCAACAAAATCAGCCGCCTCGAGAATGCAAAGGAAATTTGGGATACTTTGGTTGATATGCATGAGGGTACCGAGTCCGTCAAGGAATCTAAGTTGGATGTGCTTCAAAGTCAACTTGACAAGTTCAAGATGAAGGATGGTGAAGGAGTTGCTGAGATGTACTCTAGGATTTCTCTCATCACAAATGAGATTGCCGGCTTAGGAAGTGAAGAGATGACCGATAAATTCATCATCAAGAAGATACTTAGAGCTTTGGATGGAAAATATGATACCGTTTGCACATTGATCCAAATGATGCCAAATTACAAAGATCTCAAGCCCACGGAAGTCATAGGAAGGATTGTTGCTCATGAAATGTCACTCAAGGACAAAGAGGAGCTGCACAACAAATCAAGTGGTGCTTACAAGGCCTCAACCGATGCTCCAACAACTTCAAGTGACAAGCTAGTATCAAATGAAGAGATAAGCCTAATGGTGAAAAGGTTCAACAAGTTCTACAAGAAAAAAGGCAAAGAAAGAAGCTCTAGCTCAAGACACTATGAGAGAATATCATCAAGTCGTGACCGCAATTGCTACAATTGTGGGAAGCCCGGACACTACTCAAATGAGTGTACTGCTCCCTACAAGAAAAGAGACGAATCACCAAGAGGAAGACATAGAAGATATGAATCACCTCATAAGGAGAGAAGGAGTAGAGATGATCGTTATGAACGAAGACACTCTAGAAGAAGCAAGGATTCGGAGAGGAAGAACAAGTCATCCAAGAGCTATACAAGAAGAAGACATCAAGCTCATGTTGGTGAATGGGTTTCCGGCTCCGACACCGACGACCACTCCGGGAGAAGTTATCACTCCGACTCCGACTATAGTCAAGATGAAGGTGTTGCCGGACTTGCACTTGTGTCATCCAACTCCTATGATCTATTTGACTCACCAAATGAAGGAATTGGAAGATGCTTCATGGCAAAAGGACCCAAGGTATCACACCCCGAGTATCTTGATTTTAATAGTGATGAAGATGATTTGCTTGGTGATGATGATTTACTTGTTGATAGGGCTAGTGATATGAGCTATAATGAAAATGCTAGTAATCATGATAGTCAAGAGGAAACGAGTGACAATGCTATGAAGGAGATTGAGCGTCTAACTAAAGAACTAAATGCTCTTAAGTTAGCTCATGAAACAACTCAAGAGAATCATAGAGAACTTCTAAGAACTCATGAGAAGCTACGCTTCGAGAAGCTAAATTTAGAGCAAGAGCATGAGTTTCTTAAAGCTATCAATGACGATCTTCGAAAGAAGAGTTCTTCATATCTTGCCAAGCGTTTACTCTTGTCTACCTTTATGCCACAAGTTAAATCTAAGCAAACTAGCAACAAGGGTAAAAATGGTTCTACCTCTAGTAGTAACAATAACAATGCTAAATCCAATGTTGTTACTTCTAGTAGTTCTATTGGTTCCACTAATGATTTTCTTAGCCAAGTTACACTTGAGCAAGAAAATATGCTATTGAAAGGAATTATAGAAAAAGGTGTCTACAAGAGTCTTGCCGGGAGTAAGCAATTTGAGAAAATTGTACGCAAGCAAGGAAGGCACCAGAAGAACCAAGGTGTTGGTTTTGAACAAAAGTTCAATGCCAATGGAGTTGAGTGGGAAGAAGATCAATACCCCAAGACGAAGTTTGTTCCTCAAGAAGAGAAGTATGATCCTACTTCCTTCAAGGGAACACAAGCTCAAGAAGATCTTCCACCACAAGACCACAAGCTAAAAGGCAAGGACAAGCTTCAAGAAGAGATTGATTCATTTGAAGAAGCTCCTCAAGCCATGGTCAAGTGGGTTCCCAAGACTTCATCAAGTTCTACTTCATCAAGTGCTACTACAACTCCAAGGATTCCCATCAAGTTGATGTGGGTACAAAAGAAGAAAAACTAGAGAGTTCTTGAGGGTGACTCCGCCAACAAACTTCACTCATATTCTTTATGGCAAGAACTTGTGCAACCAACTTCCACATTTTGCACTAGTTCATGGAGTCACAAACCCTCTTGTTGGTAAGGCAAGGGAGTATTAAATGCATTCATGGACATCATCATATGTGTATTTCACTCTATGTCTATGGATATCCTTGTATATTCCTTGTGTGGGACTAACCCATGTAGGTATTGAAAGCACAAAACTCCAAAGGATTCCTCCCAACTCTTGATGGTCTACATCAACATTGAGCATCCACATCTTCAACATCTACATGAAGTCATCATCGACAAAACCCAAGGTTAGTTCATCCCTCTTAGGGGGGATATCACATCTAGGGGGAGCTTTGCTCTAAGAAATTGAGCAAAAGCAACTCTAATGGTGTGAACACATTAATGCTTTATGTAAAAGTGGTAACCCCACTTGTGCTTAAACGATGAGTATGACCTATGATCAAATGTTCTCATTTGGCTCCTAAGTCAATATACTCATATATAGATGACCTAGTCATCGCCATTGCTTGATAGATGCTAGAATTGGTTGTGCATGTTTGACACATATTCCATTTGCTATCTTATTGTGTGAGCATGTTGGTTTGCATGTTTTCATCATTCGAGGACATCCATTTGTTGTTTTGATTGTCTTGGTTTTTCTGGCCAAGTGGATGTACAAGAATGCTTAAGTACCTTCTCTAGCTATCTATGCTTTCTTGTCTCAAATTCTATTCTTGCTGCATCACAAAAATTGAACAAGTCATTTTCGGACCCTCCGGGTGAGCAGCACTCGGAGCCACCGATCTGAAAGGGCTGAACCTCTAAAACCTTCTAAATGATTTCAGCCGAACCAATTCACTCCAACTCGGTCCAACCGAAATCACTTAGATTGATCTAGGTTTTCCATCTCGGTGCTACCGAATTGAACCATTTCGGCGTCACCGATGTGCTATACTGCGTGCAGTTACACATATCGGTGCCACCGAGTTGTTCAACTCGGCACCACCGACAGCGTACGAGTATATATATCGCGCGGACCGAACAGTTGAAAATTCTTGACCCCACTCGTTCCCGCTCCCCGTTGCTGCCGTCGCCCTTCGTCTTCGGACTTCACCGTCGTCTCCAGCGCGCCCTCGCCGCCGGATTCCATCGCCGTCAACGGGAATCTCCTCCGCCGTTGCCGCCGTAGAGGATCTCCACCAAGTTAGGGTGAGATTCGATCCCTTTCATGCTTCCCTTTTCCGATTCAATGCACGATTGGACTGCCTGAATTCTTGCCACGGATTGAGAACTCCTGTTACACTGCAAATTCCATAGATTAGATGCGAGTAAAATTTTTAGGTTTAAATTTCCGCCGAATGCATCTCGGACCGACCGACTCGAAATTTTCGGTACCACCGATTTGGTCTCTGACCATAGCACTAGTATGTCTCGGTGCCACCGAGTTGTACGAATCGGTGAGACCGAAAGTAAAGTCTCAGTGAAACCCTAGCCTCTCGGAGCCACCGAAACCCATATCGGTCTGACCGAAGTGGCGTGTAAGGTCTCTGTAGTGTGCTTCGGTATCACCGAGATGATCAACTCGGTCCATCCGATATGCATCCTGTGAAAACTTGAAACTAAGAGTTGAACTCAAATTTTATGAAAAATCTCTGCTTTTTGTGATGACTCATCTACTCTGCCTATACCCATCTATTCATAGGGTCAGCTCAGCAAGATGTCAAGTGGCAGTGACAGTCAGAACAGGTCAGAGCAGCAGGCAGAAATGAGTGAAGGGTCAAGCCCAGCTGAAAGTTTCTATGAGGGAGAGAGGAGCTCTCCAGATCTTCCCAAAGCTGCAACCAGAACAAGGAAGAAGAAAACCTCAGAAAGTGAGGATGAGGACTTTGTTGCAAGTGAAGCTGCAATTAAGAAAAAGAGAGTAGTGCTTGCTAAGGAGTACAGCACCAAGCCTACTTCTACCAAAGAGAGGACTGCTGTGAGGAAAGTGCCTCAGCAGTCTATGCAAAAGCCTAGTAACACAGAGGCAGCTGAAGGAGCTAAGAAGAAAAGAGTAAGGAAATCATTTGCCCGTGTGATTGGCAGACCCTCCATGATGATTGATGAGGAGGAAGAAGAAGAGGAAGAGCCAGCAGCCACTGCACCCCCTGCAAAAGCTCAAAAGCTTATGTCAGATGCGATTAAGACTGCTGCACCCCCAAAGTCCAAACCAAAGGCACCTGCACCCAAGAGGTCTACCAGGAACATATCAGCCGCAGAGAAGAACAAGGCCCCAGTGCCTGAGTCAAATGTTGATGAAGAGCCACTAGTGCTCAGAAAATTGAAGCCTAAGATTACAGAACATGACAATGCACACCCAGTTGCAGAGAACATGATGCTGAGGAAGGATAAAGGGCTGCGTCAGTGGAGATTGACAGATCCCTATGCTATCAGGAGGAAGACAACATGTGACTATCGCTTTCACACCCGTGAACAACAGGACTTTTATGAGACAGTGTTGCTTGATAAGAAGCCCATAGTCAGTGACATGAGATGGGTGGATTGGGAATACATCGATGATCATGAGGATTATTTCCCCCATGTCCATGAAAGCTTCAGGATTGCAGGAGTAGACGAGTTTGTCGGTAAGAAGTTGACCAAGTGGAATGATGAGATGGTCATGCAGTTTTACTCTACTGCACACTTCTATCCAGATGGCCGCATTATATGGATGACTGAGGGTATCAGATACCAGTCTACCATCTCTGAGTGGGCAAGTCTTCTTGGTGCACCCAAGGAAGAGGATGATGACATAGATATCTATGCCAAGCTCAAGATGGATCACAACTCCATGGCCAACATGTATACTGCAATTCCTCAGAAAGATCTTGAAACTCATAAGCTTGGATCAGTGAAGCATCTGCTACCAGGATTAGCCACAACGAACACTATACTGCGGTACACTTTGCTACCCAAGTCAGGAGATGATAAGATGATTCGTGGCCACTCCATCAATTTGCTGCATTTGTTTGATACACCTCAGAAGTTCAAGGTGATGAGCCTGATAGTAGAAACTATCAAGAGGACTGCAGCAGATCAGAAGAGATCGTGCGGATATGCCCCACATATTCAGATTTTGATCAATTCCAAGGTTGGAACCAACATGTATCTTATTGATCGAGAGCATTTGCCACTCCGTCCAGAGTTTGAGGACAACATGATAGTGATGGATCCTTCGCATCCCACTTCAGCACAAGCTCAAGAGGAAATCCGCAAAGCAAAGGAAGCAAAAGCAGCTCAGGAGGCATCAACTCCAAATGCTCCTATTGCAAATCTCAAGACACCCAAGGATCAAATGACATATCTGCTTGAAGCCACTCTGAGGATTGAGCGAGGTCTGGCCAACCTCACCCAGACCCAGACTAGTTTTGAGCGGATTATTGAGACCAAATTTCATGATTTGGATGTCAAGGTGACAGAGATTCAGACTACCGTAGAGCAACTGTAGAATGACATTGATGCTGTCAAGACAGCCCCATCTGATGACAGCGGAGATGACAGACCAACCACACAACAATTTCAGACAGTGCCCAGGGCGGCCAGGTCAGCTGCAATACCAGTTGTGGATCTGAGGACCATAGTATCTGCACCAGCTGCTACTGCCTCAGTGCCACCACAGGTCTCCACTCCACTAGTCCAGCAGACATCTGCAGAAGCCTTCGCGGATGCACTTCTCTCAACGCCGTCTACGCACACGTGAGCATCCAGCAGAAGATCGCCTTCAGGAGCTTCGGAGGATCGTGCCTAGAGTGCCGACTAGTCCTATACAGTTTGATCTTTTTGGTACTTGTTGCCAAAGGGGGAGAATTTGTATAGATCATAGGCTTCGCGGGAGAGTGTTTTGGTCGTTTGTTTTGCTCTCGAGAGTTCATTTGCTACTTCCTTATTTGCTCGTTGATACTTTGTTATGTGTGTGCTTGCTACAGTTAATATGTTGCTTATGCCTGTGAGATACTATGATGTTTGATCATACTATGTCTCTTGTGATGATCTATGATTATCTTTATCATTATCTTGTATGATCATTCACTTGTGTTGGTGATGCGTGCTTATTCTTTCAATCATATCTTTTTGCGCGCTCCACCAAGTTGTATGTGACATGGAAGAGTGACCCACGAGCCTAATCGATTGTGCATTTGCATTCAAACGCAAATTTTTAATAATGCACAAATTTAGGGGGAGCTCTTGCTTATCACATACTTCTCAAAGCGACGATGTATTTCATTCATTTAATCATTTGTCGAAGCTTTGATCTATATGTTGTCATCAATTACCAAAAAGGGGGAGATTGAAAGCACATTTGCTCCCTTGGTGGTTTTGGTAATTCATAACAACATATATCTCATTGAACTAATGTCCATTCAAGATTAAGATTTCAGGATGTTCCATGATTGGCATGGCATGGACTAGAGACGTGGACACCTCAAAATGCTAAGGACAAGAATTGGCAAAAGATCAAGACTCTACATTTTTGGTTTAGTGATCCAAGATCACATTGAGTCCATAGGAAAGCCAATACTATTAAAAGGGGATGAGGTGTTGCTTAATGGTCTTTTTGCTCAAGTGCTTAGTGACAGTACTCCTAAACCCTCAACCACTCTCTCAATCCTAAATATGTCCAAAACCTACATTCCAACTCGGCCCCAACGAAATTTTCTATCCGGCCCCACCGAGTTCACCAAGACATAGCCACTGCCAAAACCCTAACAAATTGGATCCACCGAAATGGATCTCGGTCTCACCGAGATGGCCTTGCCAACTCTCTGTAATCGTTTGCACTTACTTCGGTCTCACCGAGTTTGCAAATCGGTCTCACCGAGATGGCTTGCCAACTCTCTGTTGCCTTATTGCTTCACTTCGGTCTACCAAGTTGATGCAATCGGTGCCACCGAGATGAGGATTGCCCTAGCCATTGCACTTCGGTCCATCCGAGTTGTTCGTATCGGTCCCACCGAGATTCCTAAAGTTCATATCTTTTACACAGTTCGGTGTAGGGGAACGCAGTAGAAAAAAAAAATTCCGACCTACGCACCAGCCCAGGACCACTATGGAGACTGCATACAAGGTTTGATCTTTTTCGTTACCGACTCATAGCGCAGCGGAAGTAGAGTCGATGACGAACGGCGGTGCAGATCCCCGCAGCTAGGATTTTACAACCTCCCAACCGCGAGGATGTACTCCCTCGCCAGCTCACCGGACGGATCTCCGGGCAGCCCTTCGGGAGGCCTCAGGACAGTCCCTCGGATAGTCCCACCGGACGGATCCTCGGACAGCCCTTCGGGAGGACCCTCGAAACTCGGACGGTCACTCGAACAGCCCTTCGGGTGGACCCCCGAAACTCGGACAGTAACTCGGACAGCCCTTCGGGAGGCACTCTCGAACTAAGACCGAAACTACGATCTCTCTACAGAGTTGCACACATACGGTGTCATCTATCTGGCAGGGCTTCGCCGTCCAGAACTAGTTCCCACCGGAACCCAGACAGCCTTTTGGCTCTACGAAAACTCTTTTCGTGGGAGGGAGAGAGAGAGATCCAGACGAGCATGGCATGTGTATGAGAGCAAGCATGAGTTTTGGGGCAGCCCCCTCACCTCTATTTATAGGAAAGCCAAGGGGTAAAGTTGGCATTCAAAAATACCAAAAGTACCCCCACTTTATGTCATTACATAAAAGAATAAAGCAAAAAGGGATGGCATGTGGAGCTCCCATGGAGCTTCCCCACCTTGGCCGGCCACCCCTTGGGGGCCCCCCCATGAGGGGCTTCCTTGGCCCCCAAGCCCTTCTAGAAGCCTTTTTGGAAATATCCAAAAATGTGCTTTCCAAAAAATATCCAAAAATCACTTTCACTATTCACGAAGACATTTTTCTGCGTCCGTTAAATCCCAAATTATTTCTGTGTGCCTAGAACAATTCCAGTACCCACTAAAACAATTTTGAACGCATTCTGAAACAATTTTGGAACAATGTTTCTTCAGCGAAAAGCAACCAAATCGGTTCCGGCAGCTCCGGAACATTTCCGGTTTTTATCCCGGAAATATCCTAGAAGTTTCCAGAACACTTCTGGCATCCTCCAAGAATTTCCAGGCATGTGCCAGAACCAATTTGACTTAATGGTATACCCTTGTCTAGTATTCAACAGATAGATGACCCTTAAGCGTGTGACCCTATAGGTTCGGTGAAGTATAGACATGACCGGAACTCTTTCCGATCAATGATCAACATCGGAGCCGTGGACACCCATATTGACCCCTATACCCACACGAATGAATATTCGAGTGAATTTCCAGTTGCCGTGTGCTATTCCTGTTGCTTCGCGATATGTTACAAATACCCGAGGTGAGAATCATCGGCATCCCTGTGGATCAACACTTGTCCACAATGCCAGTTACCTCGTTGCCGGTTTGTTCTCTTTTCTCGTTTCCGTGTTCCGGCATCCCAGTGATCAAATCACAATGTGTCTGGCCAGACGATGATGAATACTGTAACACCGAGAGGGCCCAGAGATATCTCTCCATCGTCGGAGGAGCAAATGATTTGAGCTATCAAGTTACTTGACATACTTTTCCATGAACCCGTAAGCCGCCGTAATAGCCACCCATTTACGAATGACGTTTAACAAACCCCAAGGTTCATGAAGCAAGCATGAAGAAACTCTATACTCTCATGGTCTAAGGAATTATGCAAACGTAAACCATCTCTGTGTTATTAACCATTAACTTGTGACGAATGAATCTCATAGCATAACATCAATCGGGTCGATTCAACACAAGTGTTCTCCTAACATTGTGCCCTCAAAGTTGCCGGCATAGTCATGCCCATGATCAGGAAAATAGAACCATCATGCAACACTTGAGCTAGTCTTAGAGGCCAGACTAGGAATACATTTTACCGTTTATTATTCCACACGTGCATATGAGTCTTCCTCCGAGCCTCGTGGTTATTGTAGACTCGAGAACCATAGCAGTTATAGCACGGAATATAAACTTAATTATGAACATGGAGATAAATAATAACATTTATTATTGCCTCTAGGGCATATCTCCTACAGACTCCCACTTGCACTAGAGTCAATAATCTAGTCAATGCTAATGCACATTACACCTATGGCATACCGGTGTAAAAATGCTTCGCATGTGGTATAGCCTGATGTCCAACGGATCTGACAACTTCAGTTCCGTGTGTATCTTTGCATGTCCTCGTGTTTTCATGCTTTCACAAAATTCATATTTTGTGTGGACTTGGCTTCGTATATATGTGAATCACTGGTCAAACCTTGATTCCTCAGACTGAGCTATGGAGCAACTATCTTCAATAGTGTTCCATTGACCAAAGCCATCTTGGAATCATACTAAGTTCATGAACGAACTATATGATTCAACATCTTCTTTGTCGCTTCGAAAGCGGCAACATACTTAGCCTCTGTTATAGAATTTGGCACAGTAACTTGTTTGGAACAATTTCCAACTACCGTGCCACCATATTGTGTGTTACACAAAACCCTTAACTTTAAATCAAAAATCGCATGGAGCACTGATGAAGACTGTATCGATGTAATTACTTACAACGAGCCCTTCATAATCTCTGCTTGCGAGAAAACATGTCATCAGTGCTACTATAGTACTCAATGACATTTTTCACTGTTGTCCCATGATCAGTACTTTGATCACTTTGGTATCTATACTCGCAACTCCTTGGGAGTAATGGACATATCTGGTTGTTTTACATACCATGGAATACATGATTAATCTAAACACGAAAGTGTGTGGAATCTCCATCATGTATTTCGCTCATCAGTGTTTTGGGACACCGAGTCTTGCAAAAACCCTTTCCATGTGACTTCGGCAAGAATCACTCCTTGGCGTTTTAATGCTAAAATGTTTTAGCATCTTGTCAATATGTATTTTTGGCTTTAGCCTATTAGGCAATTCTATCTCGCAGACAAATATGCCTAATGTCAAGGCTATTTAGCCCAACCACTTCATCGGAAACTATTTTCAATGAAGTCCTAATTCGTGTCAAGAAATTTATATTATTTCCAATCAACAATGTGTCAAGCACACAAAGTTTTTAGAAATATTATTATGCTCCCACTTACTTTCTTGAAACCACAAGCATCTTCGTTATCCATTGATGAAATCAAACTCCTTTGACTGTTTCATCAAAATTGAAGATTCCAACTCCCTTTTGCTCTCTTCTGTCCATCGCTGGAACTCTGAAGTTTGCATACTTACTAGCATCATCTGGATCGACAAAATACTTTGGACTGTATCACATACAAGTCCTAGGTTGCATTTTCATCAGATGGAAATCCTTTTGGCATCCATGTTTCATATCTCATGTTGAAATATGTATTAATTGCTAGTTCAACCCGAACCGACTTTTAGCATCGCTACGGTGAGACAATCTCGTTGTAGTCAACTCCTTGAACTTGTTATTGCAACAAGTCGAGCTTTATGGATAAAACATTTTATCCACATCAGTTTACAGTTCCATAAATATTCGTTAGACTCTAAGTCTTCCGAAAGGTGTATCAAGATTTTAATCTTGAATCACTTATATGGAAACTATCTCGGATTGTATTGGCATTTAGCCAATTCCGGAGTCAGGGCCCATCAACGCTTCCTTGTGTATCGTAGGTATACTTTTGTCTAACAACAATATCTCGTTTGCGCACCTGAGAGGTTTGCATGAGTTTTGCCTACGTCGTTAAGCTGCAAGTTCGATCGAAGTCCCTACATCTCATGTAAAGGCTTCCGTATCAGTCGCAGTAGGAAACTCTGAAATCACTTCCAAGGTTCCTTTCCTTTGATCTGATGACGAAGATACTGTTACCTCGTCGAGTTGCACTGTCCTCCCACTCACCTTTTTGCAAGAACCATTCTCTTTAAAAGCATACCGTTTTGTGGCAAAACCTGTTGCCTCGGTATTGTGGTGGGGGAATACCCAACATCTTGGGATAACCTACAAAGTAGCTCTTGTCTGATTTGGAATAGGTTTGTAACCCTTTACACAAGCCCCATATTCCAAATGTTTAAGAAAAGATGTAACATGGTTGGGCGTACCATACCATGGCGTCATTTCAACAGACCTGATGGTGCTCTTTTCAGTGTAAAAGCCGTAGTCTCTAAAGCATTACTTTAAAAGGGATAATGGAAAATTGATTTATGTCATCTTTGATCTTACCATGTCACAAATGGTTTGAATACGTCTTCACGGACATTCCACTCACAGTGGTGTTCCGGGAAGTGTAAGTTATGAAACTCCCTTCACAACTCATCAGACATTCGCTAAACTTGTAACTCAAATATTCCTTTCCACAATCTAGTTTGCAGAAACATAATCTTTCTTGTTACAATAATTTCTACTTCATGTTGAAAACCTTTCAAATGTTTTCAAAAGATCCAGACTTACGTCTCATCAAGCAAATATCCATATATCTACTTGAGTCATTTTTGAAGATAGACAAATCCACTATTTTCAACAACATTTATCAGACTGCACACATCAAAATGTATGATCACCAATAAGTTCATTGCCCGTTCCTTATGGCCAGTGAACGGTTTTTCAGTCACTTCACTTTTCGGAGGAAAGTTGCAAGTGTCAGATGATTCATAATCAAACGACTTCAAAATCCATCATAATGGAATTTTTCCATGCGGGTTTATCCAATGTGACCAAATGCAGTGCCACACTTGTGTGGTATTCTTTTAGTCTTGCGACATTTAGCGTCAGTGTTATGGATGTATTATATTACCATCAATATTCATAACATACGTTCCATCGTTGATGGAAGTATGGCCCTTATGTTATTCATAATCCTGAACAACAATTGTTCTTTTATGAACAACACCCTTGCAACAAACATTATGCAAATGGGCTAGAGTGTATAAAACTCTAAAATGATTTATGAAAATAAATACATAGGTAATACACCGATGGAAGGTATAGTAACTTTTACTAAGTTCCCAACATGTATTTAAACCTCATTCCTGGCTAGTCTTTCAGGTCGTAGTAGTTCTTGCATCGAATTGCAACGGAAAGCAATCGAGTGGGTATCTCTGTGATCAACTCACAATACCCAAGAATTAGTGACTAACAATTTAGTCACAATTCCCAAGAACTATTTCTTTGACCAGCCTTCTATACATCAATAGCTTGTATGACTTTCATACATGAGCTGGATATTCCAGTCTTCTCTCTTTTTGCCTTTATACTTCTAATAGTTTAACTTTCAGTATTTCTCCTACTATCAGAAGAAGTATCCAACTTTAAGAGTGGCGTTAGCCCCGGACTTCCAAGGTGTGAAAGTCTCACTAACACCCTTCAGACATTCCCTTTCTCTTTAAGCGGTTGTTTTATTCACCATCATCATATGATTGGCGTTCTACTGGATCCCTCTGTTATTAGTCAAATGCATAGTAAACACTTTTACTAATAGTTTGCAAAACAAACATTGCTTTGGATATCACATATCTTTTAGCCTTTCTTTGTGTCTGAAAATGGTTTTTCAGTTCCATGAATATCACATAGCTATCCCAAAACTTTTGAAGTTCGGGTCTCATGGAAGCAAACATATTGCACTTGACCGTAACAGAATTCTAGCTTTTGGATCGAAGGACGAGAGTCACATTATCCATAGCATTAGCGGGAGAATACCAAAAACATGCGATAGGACAAAGTCCTTCTCGGCACTTTTGAGGACAATCCTCACATTACGTTACCAACCGTAAAGTTTTAACCAGATATTTAACAGGTATTCAATTTTAATAGGGAAGGTCGAAACGCAAGCCATTATTCTACAACTATTATGCAAATTACACTTTAGACAAAGTTCATAATTAATTGCACTGAGAATTAAACAAGTTAATTCTATAGTGCGCTCCCACTCAAATCAATATCTCTCAAAATTGATTACGAGTGATTCAAGACCCGCATTTCAATTCAACGGCACGGTTCGAGATGAACTCAAATGGCGCGAACTTCAATCGGTAGGCAAACTTGCCGATCACATCTCTATGTGATTCTTGTTCATCTTTCAATGCGTGTGTTCCGAGCTCAGGACTGTCCTGCCTGAACGTCAAGACAACCAAGTGATCTCGCTGCGAGGTCTCAACTCACCCGCCTCACACTTCTCTAATCGTTCGCACCCATGGAGATCATGTGATGCCCCGAAGAGATAGGTGCCGTGACGGTGCTACACTTGGGAGAACACTAACTACTTGATATTTTTAAGTGAGAGATCACCCTAATAAAAAGCGACTACCGCGCAATCAAGAAGGGTGCATCATAAGGGATAAACATCTCAGGCAATTCATAATAGCATGATATGGTATAGCCCTTTCTGACGGAGAAGTCTTGTATTTCTTCGTCTTCGGCATTCGCGTCGGTGTTCACCTTCGCGAAGATTGCCACCACCTTGTCGGTGCACCAGATAATATTGCTATCTTTATAGCTGATAAAATAAGTGCATTACAAAAGGTTGACATGCAGGTCATTAAAGTGACAATCATATGGCTCCAGCCATCATGCCGAATCATGACACGCATGTCATGTTAATTTACATCATATAGTCATCTCATACATAATCAAATTAATATGAGCACTGCTATACCACATCATATGCACATGCAAACCATCCTGCAAAAACAAGTTAGACGCCTCTAATCGGTTTATGCAAAATTTTATTTTACGTGGCTTCTAAGGTTTCGAAACAAACCGAAGCTACCAACGTTCATCATCAAGTATGATTATTCAAGTCGCTAGATTAACTTTGCGGGGTGTATGAAACACGAGATAATAAAATCTCGAGCCCCATACTGAACTTCGTCATACGCATGACCCCCGTGCAGATCATATCTGCATTGCCCTTTCGTCTGCGAAATTTCATCTTTCTTTTTAACTATGGTGGAATTCAACGAACTGTTAGCACTTCGTTGATCAATCAGGATCACGGATTGCCAGAACTTTGAAACTCCACCATGCTGTTATCAAGATCAGAAATATGCAAATTCCAGGGAAGCAACAAGAACATCGGGTAACAGATTTCATCTGCTACCCGCACAAATAATTATCAGCAGTAGAACTCATCTACTACAAATTATATTGTGCAACACCCATACATCTCTATGTATTCTAGATCGTAACCTGCATCTACGCATAGCACGGCTCATGATGCCACTGTAGGGGAACGCAGCAGAAAACAAAATTTTTCCGACCTACGCACCAGCCCAGGACCACTATGGAGACTGCATACAAGGTTTGATCTTTTTCCTTACCGACTCGTAGCGCAGTGAAAGTAGAGTCGATGACGAACGGCGGTGCAGATCCCCGCAGCTAGGATTTTACAACCTCCCAACCACGAGGATGTACTCCCTCGCCAGCTCACCGGACGGATCTCCGGGCAGCCCTTCAGGAGGCCTCAGGACAGTCCCTCGGATAGTCCCACCGGACGGATCCTCGGACAGCCCTTCTGGAGGACCCTCGAAACTCGGACGGTCACTCGGACAGCCCTTCGGGAGGACCCCTGAAACTCGGACAGTAACTCGGACAGCCCTTCGGGAGGCACTCTCGAACTAAGACCGAAACTACGATCTCTCTACAGAGTTGCACACATACGGTGTCATCTATCCGGCAGGGCTTCGCCGTCCAGAACTAGTTCCCACCGGAACCCAGACAGCCTTTCGGCTCTACGAAAACTCTTTTCGTGGGAGGGAGAGAGAGAGCCAGACGAGCATGGCATGTGTATGAGAGCAAGCATGAGTTTTGGGGCAGCCCCCTCACCTCTATTTATAGGAAAGCCAAGGGGTAAAGTTGGCATTCAAAAATACCAAAAGTACCCCCACTTTATGTCATTACATAAAAGAATAAAGCAAAAAGGGATGGCATGTGGAGCTCCCATGGAGCTTCCCCACCTTGGCCGGCCACCCCTTGGGGGCCCCCCCATGAGGGGCTTTCTTGGCCCCCAAGCCCTTCTAGAAGCCTTTTTGGAAATATCCAAAAATGTGCTTTCGAAAAAATATCCAAAAATCACTTTCACTATTCACGAAGACATTTTTCTGCGTCCGTTAAATCCCAAATTATTTCTGTGTGCCTAGAACAATTCCAGTACCCACTAAAACAATTTTGAACGCATTCCGAAACAATTTCGGAACAATGTTTCTTCAGCGAAAAGCAGCCAAATCAGTTCCGGCAGCTCCGGAACATTTCCGGTTTTTATCCCGGAAAATTCCCAGAAGTTTCCAGAACACTTCTGGCATCCTCCAAGAATTTCTAGGCATGTGCCAGAACCAATTTGACTTAATGGTATACCCTGAAACAACTTTTCAGTTTTATCGAAACTATTCCGGTATCCTCTCCGGAACTTTTCCGTTTCGTCCGAAGCTTTTTCGGTGATTTTCTCTCAGACTCCTTGTCTAGTATTCAACAGATAGATGACCCTTAAGCGTGTGACCCTATAGGTTCGGTGAAGTATAGACATGACCGGAACTCTTTCCGATCAATGATCAACATCGGAGCCGTGGACACCCATATTGACCCCTATACCCACACGAATGAATATTCGAGTGAATTTCCAGTTGCCGTGTGCTATTCCTGTTGCTTCGCGATATGTTACAAATACCCGAGGTGAGAATCATCGGCATCCCCGTGTATCAACACTTGTCCACAATGCCAGTTACCTCGTTGCCGGTTTGTTCTCTTTTCTCGTTTCCGTGTTCCGGCATCCCAGTGATCAAATCACAATGTGTCTGGCCAGACGATGATGAATACTGTAACACCGAGAGGGCCCAGAGATATCTCTCCATCGTCGGAGGAGCAAATCCCAATCTTGAGCTATCAAGTTACTTGACATACTTTTCCATGAACCCGTAAGCCGCCGTAATAGCCACCCATTTACGGATGACGTTTAACAAACCCCAAGGTTCATGAAGCAAGCATGAAGAAACTCGATACTCTCATGGTCTAAGGAATTATGCAAACGTAAACCATCTCTGTGTTATTAACCATTAACTTGTGACGAATGAATCTCATAGCATAACATCAATCGGGTCGATTCAACACAAGTGTTCTCATAACATTGTGCCCTCAAAGTTGCCGGCATAGTCATGCCCATGATCAGGAAAACAGAACCATCATGCAACACTTGAGCTAGTCTTAGAGGCCAGACTAGGAATACATTTTACCGTTTATTATTCCACACGTGCATATGAGTCTTCCTCCGAGCCTCGTGGTTATTGTAGACTCGAGAACCATAGCAGTTATAGCACGGAATATAAACTTAATTATGAACATGGAGATAAATAAAAACATTTATTATTGCCTCTAGGGCATATCTCCTACATTCGGTGCTACCGAGATCATTGTTTCGGTGCCACCGAGTTGGGTCAAAAGTGTGTAACGGTTGGATTTTGTGTGGAGGCTATATATACCCCTCCACCACCTCCTTCTCTGTAAGGAAAGCCATCAGAACGTGCCTACACTTCCACCATACATTTTCTGAGAGAGAACCACCTACTCATGTGTTGAGATCAAGCTATTCCATTCCTATCATTTGAAACTTGATTTCTAGCCTATCCCAAGTTGCTTTCCACTCAAATCCCTTTTCCACCATAGCCAAATCTGTGAGGAGTTGTTTGAGTGCTGGGAAGACTATCATTTGAAGCACAAGAGCAAGGAGTTCATCAACAACACACCGTCTATTACCTTTTGGAGGGTGGTGTCTCCTAGATTGGTTAGGTGTCACTTGGGAGCCTCCAACCTGATGTGGAGTTGAACCAAGGAGTTTGTAAGGGCAAGGAGATCGCCTACTTCGTGAAGATCTACCCCGAGTGAGGCTAGTCCTTCGTGGACGTAAGCCATGGTGGAATAGACAAGGTTGCTTCTTCGTGGACCCTTCGTGGGTGGAGCCCTCCGTGGACTCGCGCAGCCGTTACCCTTCGTGGGTTGAAGTCTCCATCAACGTGGACGTACGATAGCACCACCTATCGGAAGCACGCCAAAAACCACCGTGTCTTCATTGCGTTTGAATTCTCGGATCCCCTCCTTTACTTACATATGCGATTATCTACTTTCCGCTGCTATACTCTTAGAATTGCATGTGTAGGGTGAAGCTTGACATGTACTATTGTTAAAATCTGCCCACAATTAAAATCTGTGAAAAGGTTAGGTTTTATTTGGTCAAGTAGTCTAATCACCCCCTTCTAGACATACTTTCGATCCTACACTATGGTCACAATGGTTGATCAAAATAGCTCCACCTCCCCACCCCAACTCAATCCGCATCATTGGATCAGTTGCATATTTCATGTGACTCTTTTAGCTAGATGATTTCTTCATAATTACATATATGTTTTAGAAGGATAGCTAGCTAGATGTGCCTACAGCCAGTTGTTGGAAGGCCTCTGTTTGAGTAGTGTCTCTTTCCTATTCGCCTTTTTAGAAGGAGACTCGGAGTGTCAGAATCGAAGGATAGTACGATTTGTTCTTTTTTTCCCGAAAGTAACAAGAGGGGCGAAAGTTCCACCATGGAAATATAACAACAATAGAGTTGAACGATTGCTTCGAGGGAAACCGGGTGAAAACCCACAGACCTGAGGCGCTCCACCCCATGGTCGAACTCCTCCACTAGCTGAGGAATGTCATCGCCACGGAACCCTCCCGCAACTACAGATAAGCATCCGCCACCCAGCCACACTTGCTGACCGCAACTCCTCCATGGATGAGCAACCCCCTTAGGATGCTACGACAAGAGATGGCCATGAAGGGATGCTTCTTACACTAAAAGAAGGGATGCTTCTTGTGGTGACTCGGGTTCGCCCGAGGCGTCGTGGGATATTTCAACCAGTTTTTTTTTCATCACTTGTCATTCTAAAACAACAACCGAACAATAATAGAGTCAAGTGGCACAATGAGATAAGGAACGAAGAAGGAATAGTGGATTTTCTCCTTAGTGGTGGGGATGTAAGAAAAATACAGTGAGGCGAAAGAAGAAGAACATGGATGCATGTTGATCACCATATATTTAGAACTCGAAACAAAAACAAGAATGTAAATAATAAACATGTTGGTCGGGACATCACATACACATTTCCCTTGACACGCAGATTCATGGTATGTAAAATTTCAGTTAATGAATTTCTCTCAATCTTTATTTTATTATTCCGTGGCAACGCCAGGGCATTCAGTTAGGGAACGGCCAGGAACCCGGCACATCAGCGCGATCAGCCGTGAACAATAATAGAGTCACGGTGAATGGCCAAGAACCCGGCGCATGAGCGCGATCTGCTGTGATGTCTTCTGTCTACAATCCGTGTCGAGTAAGGAGCACCAAAGGAGCCTGTACTATCCCTATGGCAGGGCCGTGTACCAGCCTACCAGGTCGGCCTCACCACATGTACGGAGGACCCAAGTAAGCGTGCTTTACCACTACCACATACTCAAAATTGTTGTAATACATTACGAAATTAGTCCTCCGAGCTGTATGTGATTAAATGATTTATAAATTAGTGTTGCAACTAGATTCTTTGATAAAGAATAGTGTGTTGCATTAATGAAACTGTGTACTCCTGGTGTTAGTACTTGTATTGCATTTCTTCTTACTTTTTTTTAACGATGTTACCCAATTTTCAGCGTCCGCCGTGACCCAAAGTTTTGCCACCCTCTTGATGGAGCTAAAGATGATCGGCGTGGAGTGGATTTGCGATGGAATGCCCTCGCGTTCCTTTCGTTACAAACAGTCCAACCAACAAACATGGTTAGGGAGGCCACTGTTATTATATTTGGGATATTGTCGCCCGATACGTTGCTCCACCAATGCTTGAGATGTGTCAATAGCATGTAGGCCTAGCTAATCCTTGACCAAGTCCCAAATCCGGTGAAGCGGCATCAAGCCCTCTTTGGAAAAGCACCATAAAGCCCTCTTTGGATTTTGGGGAGCCCGTTGGGCGCATGTTTGATGTCCGAACACACCCGGACATATGAGGTAGAAATGAGCTTCGACTTTGATGGCCTTAATCATTTGTTTGATTCATTTATATGCATTGTAGCCCGTAGCAACGCACGGGCGTTCTCCTAGTAGTAGTAGTGCCAGCAAAACGTTTCGTGTGGTACTTGCAGTAACTAAAATGCATGCCCTTAGTTAGCTTTTATCTCTTGTGGGTGTAGATGGTCTCCATTGTTTACTAGTGGTTGGGGGGCGTGCACCTCCTGAGAGGAAATTGGGGCGGTGCCAGGTGGGATGCGCCCCTTTCACTTTCCTATCTGTATCATGTACTGTTATTACTTGTACTATGTACTGCTATTGCCTGAGCAGTGCCAGGGTAGGACACGCTCATCTAGCAGCCATTTTTGTCAGCTTCATGACATGTGCAATAGGACAGCTTACGAACTGAACTCATTAGCACACTACATTTGTATGAACAGGCGATGACACACACATTAACATGTATAAAATCAGCCGTTTAATGTATTCTAGCAAACCTCTAGCTCTATTAAGTCACCATTAGACAAACATTACTACCATGACAATATAACTATAGGATGTTGGGCTACTTGAACTACATTGGTGAATCCATCATGTAAAGCTTCAGTAATTTGTAAAAAATAACTAATTGTTAAAACTTGAGTTGTGATATTTTATCTTAGCTGATAGGAATAAACACAATAACAATAGGAAAGAGCATAGTGCATTCAGTGCACTGTTTTATGTTCACACAATATACATGATGATCAATCGAGTAGCATATGTTATAAGAACTGAAGCTAACACAAGTTGAATTTGAAAATTGCGGAAACTATGAGAAGTAGATGGAACTACAAATAATTTATAATTTTTTTGAAAACATAAGTAAAATAAAGGAAGCTTTGAATTATTTGCAAGCAATGTTTCTCCTTCGCTTGAATAAATTAGGACATCGCTGGTAATCTTGATGTACATACATTACTTTATTTAATTGAAATGCCACAGTGAGAGATTCTCTCACTGTTTTCAGTTAAAAAAACATCCAATACCAGCTCCTCCAATGTTTGAGTGGGATCATTATCGACATCTCTCTGCTAAGAACAGTGGTACATGTTTCATGGAAGGAAGGCTATTATAGCAGGGACACATAGGTAATTTTGAACCAAGATAAGGCACAAGATGAAGCTAAGAAGGAGACCTGACTTAGCCGCGCAAATCGCTCAGAAAACAATTGCTCAAGGGTATGGTGGTGTCAGCAGCTGCTTGTGCAAGGACCAAGAAGTACTTCATTAGTATAAATAAAGGAGTCTCGAAGAGGAAGGTGCTCTGAATATGAAATATTTATTAAAAAATTCAACATACTTGAAACGGAAACATGAAAGTATTCAACATTGTCATTATCCTCAAATGCAGAATCAGCAGCAGCTATGTAAAAGAGAAGAAGTGCAGTCAGTATACATCACGACATGAGAACAGCAGATGAAGTACTCCATAAGCATAATTATCAATGTCCTCGAGGGCAACTTCAAATGAAAAGGTTTGTACCCTTCAAATGTGACTCCACAATGATCTTAAACAAACTTGAAGCTGCGAGTGCTCCATCAGCTGATAGGACTTTTATCAGCTCAAGCTTCCTGTGTATAAACATGATTGAAATGAATCATAATTAATGGTTATAGTCAATAAAATGGCAGATTGAGTTATATTAACCAATCTAAGTAGCTAATCTTGTTACGTCTATTGGACATTACCACAAGCACAAGAATCTATCACTTTAAACATAAAAAGGCGATAGGAATAAATAAATAAGTGTGTAAACCATACTGTATAGGAGGGCATAGTATTAGACTGCAACTGGTAACTTGCTGCAGAACAGGGCCTCCTAGTTTAACCAACCTAGGAGACATGAAAACATATCCAACACCAAGGGGCGAAAATCATCTTAGCCATTCAGATTAAAATACATCTCATCAACACAACACAACATTGCCCTGATGGCCACATTACTGTCAATGAAAGAAGCAATTGCCATTTTGTTCGCTTCAGATAGGAGTCGCTGTAGGCCAAATAAAAATGAGATAATATATGTGCTGCAGTCTTTTAATCTTTTATGAACAAGAAGAACATCAATAGGGGAAGTGCTGCAGTGACATTGAACATGATGTATGCCAAAAATAGGATGGTGGGTTTAGAATTAAATATAATGTAATTAATACATTAAAGACCAAATGTAATTATTACTTCTGCTGATGCTTGCAGTGCCATAGTGCAGCAAGCCATCCCGATTTGCATGCTTCAACCTAGTCACACAAAACCCTAACCCTAACCCATACCATAAAAACAAGCGATGGTATCTGATATCAGTACACCTCTGAATGAGCCTTACTCATCATCGCCATCAACAGAGCTTAGCGCGAATCCCACAAAGAGAGTAACAGAGAGAAGCCAATTGTCAAAGAAGAAAAGATGACCAGAAACCACACGAGAAATGGTGAAAGCAAAAAAAAATCACTATATCGGGAGCAAATCATGATCTGGTGGACACAAAAACTGGGACATGCATAAGTAAATGGCTCAGATATACCCCCATCTCGACACCGTAACTGAATTTCTGGTAGAATGACCATGAACATCTTATATTTGTGAACGGAGGGAGTAATAGTTAGCCGTTAAACTGGTTACTTGCTGTGACACAAGCCATCCTAGTTTAGCACCAACTGAATAAATTCAGGTGTTAGATAAAAGCAATTACAGGGATGCTCTCACAGGGAAGCTATATCATCACAGCCATTCATGAACATGACAGGAAGGAAACCGTAATCTTGACAACTGAACTTGCCCTATATGACCCTTAAGTTGAAACCAGTAAAGAAGTGGGGAGTAACCAAAAGTACAAACTGATAAGTAGATAAAGAGTATAGTAGAAGAAAGAGATTATCAAAAGTCAAATAGCATTTGAAACAAGCAAACTGACCCTGAACCCAATAAGATAACCTAAAATAAACTATCCAAGGGACAGCAGAATTATCACAGCCATTCAAGGAAAAGTAAAACAGAAAAAGAAAAAGCCCGAATGCACCAAACTGGTTCGCACCATGGACAACAAAATCATGAGAAGGCAAACCAAAGCTTATACACGTCCGCCGGTCTAGGCTGATCCTTGATGGCAATTATGTAAAGCAAAAGTGATTAGACAAATATCTTCTTCAACGGTTGACTGTTCAGGACAATCCTAGAAGGTAGATTTACAAAACATGCAGACAATCCTCTCTTCTTCAACAGTTGACAAAACGCACATCAAGCTTCTATCATAAAAGATACTCGGTACCCAACCACCAGCACAGCATACTTCAATATGATGATGGGGTACCCTGTTCATAGTCAGAATCATCAACTATCCTTTCTAATGACTCAACCTTTGCAGTCGTACCTGAGCAAGAGCAGAAGAGGATACTGACGGGTCTGCAGGACGTATGTTACTGTAAGGAACCACTCCTTGGTTACCAAATCGATGTAGAATACTTCAAATTTGTCATGTACAGACTCGACAGCTCCTCGGGGTCCATTAATAATCTGCAGGAGTTACAACGGAAATGCTCCTTTAGGATATTGTACTATTTCATTATCTGTGAAAATCTATAACTAAGTTGTCATGAGAACAAATATAAGCATTGAACATTGCACTGAAATAGATCAAGCACGTATTGGCAAGATACTGCTAATAGTATTATGGTCATGTGCACTGTTAGGTACTCAAGTCTGACACTCGAGCATCTATCACTTCTACTAAATGATTCAAACAAGCACACCAATTTCCAAGGTCCAGCAAGTAGAAAATGATATTTTTTAAATGCACGTCAAGTTAAACGGCTAATGATAGGTCTAGATAAACCAAATTCTCAAATTTACAACTAATTAGGGTATTATTTTTCTCTTGCACCAGTAGCTCATCACACTGTGCATATATAATATTTTTCAAAACCTAACTGTTCATTTTGGAAATCTTGATCATTAGGTTGCTACCGTGAAGCAAGATCCCACAATGTTATATTAGAGAAAAGCAACCCACAATCTAATCAGAAGGGATGAAAACATGACGATATGTTTGCATATAGAGATCATAGAATACAAAATGGCGACTTGCTATAAAAAGGCAATAATAGAACATAGATCCCAAACTGCAGCTGGATCAATGTTACCTGATCAAGATCCCATCCACGACAGCTCTGATCAATAGTCAATTCTTGTTGAGAGGAATACTGCAAGTTTCTTCCTCTGGTATGGCAGGAGCATGGTGAATGTCAAATAATGGCATGAAAATCAATATCACTAACAGTGATATTGTATTCTGTAAATTGATTGAAACATAACAAGTAAAACAATGCAACTTTAGCCACATAAAAAGATAATGCCAAAAAAAACTCAACAGGCAGAAGATCGGTTGCCGTTGAAGCACCAAAAGGAAAATCTTACTTAGATGTACCTACATCAGGTAAGAACAAGATTACCTCACACTATGTTGAATCGTAGTGTAGTATTGGATCATGCTCAAGCCAAGTCCTCCATCTAGACAAGAGCCTGCAGTAACAGAAGCACAAAACCCAAATCACAAACACAAAAACTGCAAAAGTACACCCACCTGAAAGTGAAACGTGTGTGCACAGATGAAATCAAGAGGGCACCTGATTCCGACATCAACTGAAAATGGTCTAAATAAATCTGCAAATAGTGTAGATCGATATTTAAAATCAATCAATAGTGAAACCTATTCAACACCTGATTATGACACAATAAGAGAAAGCATCTTGAGTTCTAATAAACATTTAGAAGAAACCTTTGCGCCATTGGCGCAACGAGTCATCTAGTTTAGAAGAAACCATAAGGTGGACAGCATATAGACTACAAACACTTTTTTTTGTTTGAGAAAATATAGAAGAATCCAACAAGCAACCCTTCAGGAAGGCAATATATAATCAGAAGAACTAAAACAACACCAAAATCTTATAGACACAATTATGCCATTCCATTCTAATAAAATACACTCATTTTTGAAGAAAACTGAGAAATAGTAGAGATAAAAAATAAATAAGAAACGATCAACATATGTGAAAAGGTCTGGTTTCAGAGATCAATGCCAACTTCAGTTCCATGGGATGACTCTCAATGCCAAGTTCAGTACTCTCATGGAATTGAAGTCGGAGTATACAATATTGTCCAATGGATGTCCAAAATGCTAGCTTCAGTTCCATGACATAAAACACAAATGATACAAGTCCAACAGGGCTTGAGAGAAAATACAGCAAACGAACATAGAAATGCCCAGCCTAGAAATATTTAGAAGCATTCACCAAATAAGTAGTATCAAAGTTTGCACTATATCATGATCTCACCGAAATCATATGAAGCAGTACCAAAATTTTGCTTACGGACATCCAGTGAAGCAGTTTATTCCAAAATCCCAATACAACAACTTTTTAATATAATAAAATTCTTTTGTCAGCCAAGCAACCTCCTCTTTATGCTAACTACAGGGTATCAGGAAATCAGTAAAATCACACTGGTGGAGATAAACAAATTTAGAGGAGTTGACTCATATCCAATGCAAAAGATAAAAGTTTGGACCACATCCAAGCCGTATTTGGCCTTCCAGATCAACCCATCCCACATCTGATAGAAGAGAATCAAGCGACAGTGAGCACATGAAAAAAAATAAGTTATTAAGATATCGAACATAACCTCCTACGAGCGCCATGGCGGACGAGAAGAGGGTGAGGCCACTGGACACCGAAATAGCAGCGGCGCAACCACTGCGGGCAGCGGCGATTGGTAATAGACAGCGAGGAACGGCGCCGCCCATCGTGGCGTCTGCAGCTTTCGCCGGCTCAAGATTGTCCTGCCATGGCATCCCAGGTTGTGTTGAATATGTCCTTTGTACTGCACAAATGAATCCACCAGCATGCGTACGAACGGGTCAGAAGTATATGATCCACAGATTGTATAAGGCAACAAGAAAAGAGGAATACGTAAAAGGGGAACAAAGAAGAACGAAGAGAAAAAGGAAAGAAAGATTGTGATGTTACCCAGCCATGGATCTGAGAGGCGATGGTGCATTTGCCCGGGAGGGCAGAATCAAGAGTTCATCGATCAGATATATATCTGCAGGCTGAACAACAACTTCAAAGTTAGGATCCACAAGTTGACAGTATTTACATTCTTAGTCTGAATAAACAGAAGCATATGATTGACAGGATTGAAGCTGTGTGCACACATGGACGAAGGACCAAGTGAGGGGGGGGGGGGGGGGAATGTGTTAAGTACATATAATATGCAGAAGGCATAGTTAGGCCAAGAGCAGTACAAATGGATAGTAGGGCATACATATAGTTTCTATATAAACCATTTTACATTATACAGTAACAAAAATAAAAGGCAAAAAGCACAGTAATTATTAGATATGCAAAAATAAAATGCCCTGAAGTCCTGAATCTTTTGAACACCACAGAACATGGAAACAATATATATGTTATCCTCTAAAGAAAATCTATTTCATAAAGCTATTAAGAAAAGTTTAGGCAAAAGAAAGAAACACCTTCCCAAGGCAAAGACATAATGCCACTCTTTATCATTCTCCACCTGATAAATTTGTAACTTCCCGGTCCATGAGTTGCTCAATTTGTAGCGGTTTAGTGACATCAGACCTAAATTGAGGATGAGCACATGAACCCGGTATTTTCTGATGACGCAATTATCTTACTGTACCCTGGAATTTTGTTTCAAGCAGATGAGGCTTGTGGGACACATAAAATTTAGGAATTCCAATCTCAGTTCCTTCCACAGTATCTGGCTTCTGCTGCCCAGCCAGTCCAGTCATAACCAACAATGAACACAAGATACTAAATGCCTCATCTATTGGATGCAGATAGATTACTTCTTTTATCGAGATTAACTATGCGTCTATGCATGACTCAAGGAATCTTGACAGAGTAAATCAATGAAAAATTAGAAGAGACATCCAATGCATCATCATCAGCCACCTCCATGGATCCGGATTGAGAAGAGAAAGGGGGTAAGAGAAGAGGAGAGAGAGGAGGTGTGAGGATAAGGGGAGAGGAGGAGGTGGCGTGCCTGAGTCGAGGAGATGCGTGGGGACGGACCATGCTCTTGAGTCTTGACCTGCGCCACAGTGGTCGTGCCGTCCTCCTTGATCTGCGGTTGCTTCCCTCCTCGCCGTCAAGCCAAAGGTCACGGTAATCATCCCCACCGTTCGACAAAATGCAGCCAAGTTCAAGAAATCCATCGACGGGGGCTCCGATCCCGCGCCAGCCCGAGCAAGCCCTCGACCGGAACGCACCATGGGCCCCGCCGCTCGGTCCCCAGCCCGCACGGCCGCGGACGCCTCCCGCACTGGCGGCAGCCCCGAGGGGCCTCCAAGCCGATGCGCGATCCGGCGCGAGGGAGGGGCTGGCCCCTAGGAACGGCGACCCGGCGAGCCCGTCGGTCGGTAGCTAGTCGGCGCTGGCGGCTCCATCATCGCCGCTGTTTGGGGAGGGACGCGGTCCCTGTGGACGATTCATTGTGGAGTTGCTTCGTAGGGAAGGAAACGAGACGAAGACGTTTCTCCTCTTGTTTCTCTCTCTCTTGTTAACAGGTTTTTACCTAGCATAGTGAAATCCACGTAGACACCACCAGCGCTCGCCCTTACCCGGGGCGCCACAGAGAAATCTGGGGCGGTGCCAGGTAGGTAAAACGCCCTTTTCAAATTTGAGATGCCAGGTAGGCAACTGCCCCCTCTGGTTCCTTTTGTAATTAGGATGATAGATGCGTATATATGTGAGGTGTTCCTGTGCACTCATAGCTTTCGTTGCATATGCGGGCCTGCTTTCGGCGTCTGTGTCATATATATATCTAACAGATTTGCTATTTCACATCTAGATGTAAAATAGCTACCTCACATCTAAGTCCAGAGTCATTGGATGTTGTCTTGTCTTTAAGATTCGCGCGTACTTTTTTTCTGCCCGCTTCGTGCGTTTTCGCTCGCGTCGCTGCTTTTGTTGTTTGTCTCGCGGCCCGTTTTTCTACTGGATTGCATAGTGGGCCGTGGCGCTGTGTTGTTTGTTGGGCTGGCGGGCCGTTTTTGTCTCTCCGAGAGACGGTTTGGAAGATGAGAGGGCGGCGATTCAGTTTTCCCCTCTTTATATCCTTCTCTTTACCGAAGCATTCATTTCGCTCGTTCCCCATTTCTCCTCTTCGACAGTTGCTTCTCGAGGCGGCGGCGACTTCTGGAGAGCGAGAAGGAGAGGGAGACGCATCGGAGTGAGTTGCCCATGGTCTTCTCCCCTCTCTTTTTCTATTTGTGTGTATGCGGTTTGCTCAGAAATCTAGCCATCGCTTTGTTCTCACTTTCGTTTGTGTGTTCATCGATCTAGGGTTTGTGCTGCATCAATGCCTCCTAATGTGTATAGGGTTCCTCACAGCTTTAGTACACATGTTTTTTTTTCTTTCTTGTTTGTGTGTCCATCGATTTTTAGGTTTTTATCCCGCTCAATCTCGCTGATTGTTAGTAGGGTAGCTCACAGTTTTTTAGCATGCGTCCCCCTTTTGTTTGTGTTTCTGTTCATCTATCTAGGGGGGGGGGGGGGGGGTTGAAGGGGTTTGTTCCTCTATGTGGGGAGGTGGTGGAATTCGAAGTACATAAAGATTGAGTGTGTCACTTGTTAGTGTACAGAGTTAGGGAGGTGGGGATTTCGCCCTTTTTTTGTAGGTGGGGTGTTTTTTTAGTGTTAGGGTATGATGAATGGGGTCTGATTTTTATATCCCTTGCTAGATTGATGTTGTTCCATCGATCAATGGGGCAGATTTTTAGTGTCAGGGTTTGATTTTTTTTTTTTTTTGCAGATTTAGTGTTAGGACTTTCTTGTGTATTTGATGTTGTTCCATTTTTTCATGTTAAGGTTCTGTATCTTTTTGTATGATGGATTATACATGTTTTTTATGTCTTTAGTGAGCATGTGGACTACTTGTGGCAGGCTGAAATCAACTTTTATAACAGTATTTTTAAGCAATTTTTTTAAATGAAAAAGAACTGAATATAAACAGAGAAGCAACTCACAGATGAATCAACGTAGACCATCCGTCTTTTTTGATTTTGCGTATCTTATTGTACACAGGGATTTCATCGTCAGTGCACGCAATTGTGGGTAGCGGGTTGGGTTTTTTAGGTGGTGAAGTTTTTTCAGTGCCCTGGGGGTTGTAGTTTTTGTGTATAGAGAGAGTCAGTGGAATTATAGGATTTTTCTCGTTTTTCCAACAAGAAGTTGTTTTTCTGGATTAGTGTTTTTGCTATATTCAGTGGCGGATTGTAATTTTTTAAGCTTTTTCCTATGTTTTAGGAGTTTAAAATTGCTAAGCAATTTTTTTTTGTCAGAGCTAGTTTCAGTTTGTAATAATCAAGGTTTCCTTTTTCTTTTTTTCTTTTTTTAGTATATATCTATGTGTTTTGTGACATTTTTTTTTTCATGTCAGACGGCGGCGATTGTTGGGAGCGAAAAGCGAAGGGGAGGAGAGCGCCAGTCAAGTAAGTGCCCTTTTCTAGGATTTATGTGGTTCTTCTTTTGTCCCCATCAGAGTTAACAGAATGTCCTATGTGATTTGTTTGTGTATTTTTTCATCAGTTCAGTTTTTGTGTGTCTAATGTACCCAAATGTTGGGGGAGGTGGGTATTTGATGTAGTTAAGATTAAGTGGATAGCTGGGTGTATTTTTTCTTTGTGTGTAGAGGATTAGGTGGAATTGTAGGGAGTTGTTTTCTCTTTTTTTGATCCTAGCTTTTTTGATATATTATGCAGGGGTTGGTTCAGTTTTTTTTTAAAATATTTTAAGAAGGGGTAGGTTAAAGTAGTGTGCAGCAGTGGTAGGAAATGCTTTTTAACCATTTTTTTTGTTTTTGCTTGTGTTTCTTTTTTGGATTTTTTGCACTTTTGGGTAATTCTACACGAATTATAATGTGTGGGAAATGATAATCACATAAAGTGAAAAAATTACAAGAGTTTGATTTAGTAGTAGTGTAACAGCATTTTGTCTATGCTAGGATCGTAATTTTTACTACAGTGGTTTTTTGTTTTTGGTACACTTGTTTTAATATACTACAGGAGGAATAACAGCAGGAGTGTAGGCGACTATCTTGATCACTACTTTGTTTGTTTCTAAACTGAGATGTTTCCTCATACCTTTTTTTCGAGTTTGTGTGTTAATATACAATGCAGGAAGCAAAGATAGTTTTTGTTCATTATTTTATTGGGTACTAAACACCAGTTCATAGTTAGCAGGGTCTAGTTACTAGTTTTCGACAGTTTTGTCATAAGTAGTTTCAGCAGTTTTCTACAGTTACTTAGGCCTCCTTTGGTTCATAGGGTAGGAAAATCATAGGAATAGGAAAGTCATATGAAATGAGATGATATGTATCTCAAATCCTATGAATAGTAATAGGAAAGGAGATGCTCTT
Source organism: Elymus sibiricus (assembly GCA_039707655.1). Lineage (NCBI taxonomy): Eukaryota > Viridiplantae > Streptophyta > Magnoliopsida > Poales > Poaceae > Elymus > Elymus sibiricus. The sequence continues at coordinate 315,344,415 of CM077664.1, forward strand.
TGGTTCACATCATAGGATTTTTTCCATTGAGTCTAAGCTAATGTTTATTTTCCTATGAAATGTGGAGGATAGGAAGAATTCCTCCATAGGAATAGGATTCTATTCCTACAAACCAAAGGGCTCTAAAAGAATTTTTCCTATAGAAATCTTATCCTCTGAAATTCCTACAGAATTCCTCCAAACCAAAGGAGGCCTTAGTTGTTAGTTTTGTCATAAGTAGTTTCGACATTTTCTGTCAGCCTAAGCATCAGTATGAGCACCATTTTCAAGATTCCATTTTAATCTTTTTTCAAGATTCCATTTTTAATCAGCGTAAGCATCAGTATGAGCACCCATCAGTATTTTATTGGGTAGCTATTTTTTTTTCAAGATTCCATTTTAATCTTTTTTTTCTCGTTCTTTTTGCTATGAACCAGGATGGTGTGCCCAGTTTGCTTTGCTCATTGCGATGTGGACAACAGCCAGAGCTTCGGCATGTATTTTCGCGATGTGGATGAAACCTTTGCGGTAAACTTTTTCATGCATCTTTTTCTTTTTTCTGCATGCTTTGTTTTTCATGTGCTTATATTTGATATGCATTTTTTTTTCATTTTTTGTTCAGAGACTCCCATGCTCTGCCATGGAGCAGTTCCCAGAGAAGTTCGCCGGTGGGTTCCTGAACTTCAGAGCTCATGGCCGCCGATACAAAGTGGATGTTTACATCGGGCACAACAACACACGTATCGGTGGTAATGACTTGAGGAAGTTTACCAAGGACTTCAAACTTGGCCATGGGGAGCTTGTTGTTTTTATGATGACTGGACGTATTGCCAAGGCGTTCGTTTGCTATCTTGGTGGAGGTTTTTTTGTCGAAGACGAAGTTGAAGCTGGAGAGGGTGTTGCGTTCAATCATCATGAGGAGGAAGGAGAGCAAGGGGATGCTGCACAGGTGGATGAGGGGGGCAACAATGCCCAGAATGTGGAAGAAGCCCCTCCAGGCATCATCTACAGCAGAGATGTCAATTTGGTTGAGGAGGAGGCAAATCGGCTCGGGATGCTCATCGCCATTGATGAGGGATATATTGGTTCTCGATTTGTTCATCGCTTGACAAACACAAACATCACCAACAAGTTGATGGTATGTTCTTCTAAACTTCTTTTTTTGTACTGTAGTAGCAATAACAAGTTGATTGTATGTTGTTTTGGAATACGAATCTGTTTTTTATTGTACTGGATTTTGTATCAAGCGATATATGGGTTTTTTTGTCAGTAATTGAACTATCACCATGAGTATTTTCACATGTTTTTTCTTTTTTTTTGTACAGATGTAGCTTTGTTTATTTGTTTTCACTAATTGTATCTTTTTTTTTGTCATTTGTTCTTCTATTTGTACAGAAAATACCAAATAAAGTTCGTCAGTTGCTGAACATTGGAGAGGCAGGGTTCATTGGTGTTCGCTTGGGAGAAGGACCGCTTTCAAGGGTTGCCTACAAGACAAACCGAGATGGACGGATGGTGTTCAACAAGGAGTGGGGTGTGTTCGCAACAACAACAAACTTGCAAGCTGGAAGTGCTGCCTTGTTCACTTTCTAGATGAGCAACATCAACGCGTTTGATGTCATTTGTGTTGTTGACATCTTAAGTGTAGGAGTTTAGTAGGTGCCATCCTGGATAGCCGTTTCTCGCTGGCCTACGCGGTCAATCTAGTTATATCAACTTTTGTGGCTGTGTTTTATATTATCTGCACTATTTTTATGTCCTGTTTGTTGGTTAGGATGTTTTAGCTTGTGGGTTTATGGTACCTGCTGTCGTTGTGGGCTTTATTAATATAAATTAAGTCTTTCGGCCTTTTATTTTGTATCTTTTTTTTTCTTCATGTTTTTTCTGTTAGCTACATATTGTATCCAATATCAAGTAGAGCAGGAAGCATATGCATGTTCAGTTATGTGTTTTTGTGGTGGGTCAGAGAGGCTCATAATGATTGTAGTAGTTTTTTTTCTAAGTTATAAAATATTAATTTTTTTTCCAAAAACGTCTCATGTAGAAATAGTTTATTCAAATCCAAATATCTGGAAAAACTTCATCTAATGCATACACGTTTTTGTGTGATTTTTGAAGAAAATATCATTTGATTTTTTTGTATAATGTCCATATGATTTTTCAGTTCACTTCAACTGATTAATACAGAAGTAAGAACAATATCACAAATATATAACACAATCTAAGGATTGAAATTATTTTTATTTTGAAAATTCGCATGCCCCCGCAACTTTTGGCTGAGTGAACTTGGTCGCCAGGTCATAGGTCTGATAGAAGAACTACGAATTTCAACCAAAGGGATTCTGTCATAGGTCTAATAGAAGAACTAGGAATTTCAAAGCAACGATGGTCCAAGGTTTTTCATCATTCTTTGGTGATTGTTTAACATTTGTTAGTTTTTTTATATACATTTTTATTAAAAAAATCTAACATTTTTTTTAGTATCAAAACAAATAATCAGGTGGTTCCATGCTACTTTGGAGAAACTTTGAGGACCCACTTGGAACTCCGCCATCGACTCGCAAGTGTGGCCCACTTGCAAGTCCTCCCTCGACTTGCAAGTGGCGTGTTTTGTGTAGTTGCAATCACCCATTGAGTTGCAACTTTGGTCTTTTTGTTTGTGTAGTTATAGCAGTTGCAATTGGACGTCTTCCCTAGTAGTAGTTGGCCCAGTTGTAACTCCACCATCGCCCCCGCAAACTAGAATGTTTTTTCTTTTCTGTGTTATTTTTTGTCGCCCTAGTTGCAAGTCCAATGTCAACTCGCAACTCCTAGGCATTGCCCCTAGTTTTGCAACTCCATTAGCAAGTTGCAACTGGACCTCTTCCCCCTAGTAGTAGTTGGCCCAGTTGCAACTCAAACATCGCCCCGCAACTGACATGTTTTTTCTTTTCTTGTATTTTTTGTCGCCATAGTTGCAAGTCCAACGCCAACTCGCAACTCCTAGGCATTTCCCCTAGTTGCAACTCGACCTCTTCCCCCTAGTAGTAGTTGGCCCAGTTGCAACTCCACCATCGACCCCGCGACTAGCATGTTTTTTCTTTTCTTGTATTTTTTATTGCCCTAGTTGCAAGTCCAATGTCAACTCGCAACTCCTAGGCATTGCCCCTAGTTTTGCAACTCCATTATCAAGTTACAACTGGACATCTTCCTCCTAGCAGTAGTTAACCCAGTTGCAACTCCACCATCGTCTCGCAACTAGCATATTTTTTCTTTTTTCTTGTAATTTGTTGCCATAGTTGCAAGTCCAACGTCAACTTCGCAACTCCCATGCATTGCCCCTAGTTGCAACTCCATTATCAAGTTGCAACTCGACCTCTTCCCCGTAGCAGTAGTTGGCCCAGTTGCAACTCCACCATCGACCCCGCAACTAGCATGTTTTTTCTTTTCTTGTATTTTTTGTCGCCCTAGTTGCAAGTCCAACGTCAACTCGCAACTCCTAGGGCATTGCCCCTAGTTGCAACTCCATTATCAAGTTGCAACTGGACCTCTTCCCCCTAGTAGTACTTGGCCAGTTGCAACTCCTCCATCGACCCGCAACTAGAATGTTCTTTCTTTTCTTTGTATTTTTTCTCGCCCTAGTTGCAAGTCCAACGTCAACTTGCAACTCCTAGGCATTGCCCCTAGTTGCATCTTCATTTTTATCAAGTTGTAACTGGACCTCTTCCCCCTAGTAGTAGTTGGCCCAGTTGCAACTCCACCTAGAATGTTTTTTCTTTTCTTGTATTATGTCGCCATAGTTGCAAGTCCAACGCCAACTCGCAACTCCTACGCATTGCCCCTAGTTGCAACTCCATTATCAAGTTGCAACTGGACCTCTTCCCCCTAGTAGTAGTTGGCCCAGTTGCAACTCCACCATCGACCCCACAACAAGCATGTTTTTTTCTTTTCTTTTTGTATTTTGTCGCCCTAGTTGCAAGTCCAACGTCAAATCGCAACTTCTAGGCATTGCCCCCTAGTTGCAACTCCATTATCAAGTTGCAACTGGACCTCTTCCCATAGTAGTAGTTGGCCCAATTGCAACTCCACCATCAACTCGCAACTAACATGTTTTTTCTTTACCTGTTTTCTTGCCGCCATAGTTGCAAGTCCAACGTCAACTCGCAACTCCTAGGCATGGCCCCTAGTTGCAACTCCAGTATCAAGTTGCAATTAGCATGTTTTTTCTTTTCTTTTGTATTTTGTCACCCTAGTTGCAAGTCCAACGTCAACTCGCAACTCCTAGGCATTGCCCCCCTAGTTGCAACTCCATTATCAAGTTGCAACTGGACCTCTTCCCGTAGTAGCATTTGACCCAGTTGCAACTCCACCATCGACCCGCAACTAGCATGTTTTTTCTTTTCTTGTTTTTTTTTGTCGGCATAGTTGCAAGTCCAACGTCAACTCGCAATTCCTAGGCATGGCCCCTAGTTGCAAATCCAGTATCAAGTTGCAAATAGCATGTTTTTTTCTTTTCTTTTGTATTTTGTCGCCCAAGTTGCAAGTCCAACGTCAACTCGCAACTCCTAGGCATTGCCCCCCTAGTGGCAACTCCATTATCAAGTTGCAACTGGACCTCTTCCCGTAGTAGCAGTTGACCCAGTTGCAACTCCACCATCGACCCGCAACTAGCATGTTTTTTCTTTTCTTGTTTTTTTTGTCGCCATAGTTGCAAGTCCAACGTAAACTCGCAACTCCTAGGCATTGCTCCTAGTTGCAAGTCCATTTGTCAAGTTGCAACAAGCATGCTTTTTTCTTTTCTTTTTGTATTTTGTCACCCTAGTTGCAAGTCCAACGTCAAATGGCACCTCCTAGGCATTGTCTCCTAGTTGCAACTCCATTATCAAGTTGCAACTGGACCTCTTCCCGTAGTAGTAGTTGGCCCAATTGCAACTCCACCATCAACTCGCAACTAGCATGTTTTTTCTTTTCTTGTTTTTTTTGTCGCCATAGTTGCAAGTCCAACGGCAACTCGCAACTCCTAGGCATTGCCCCTAGTTGCAAGTCCATTTGTCAAGTTGCAACAAGCATGTTTTTTTCTTTTCTTTTTGTATTTTGTCGCCCTAGTTGCAAGTCCAACGTCAACTCGCAACTCCTAGGCATTGCCCTCCTAGTTGCAACTCCATTATCAAGTTGCAACTGGACCTCTTCCCGTAGTAGCAGTTGACCCAGTTGCAACTCCACCATCGAGCCGCAACTAGCATGTTTTTTCTTTTCTTGTTTTTTTTGTCGCCATAGTTGCAAGTCCAGCGTCAACTCGCAACTCCTAGGCATTGCCCCTAGTTGCAAGTCCATTTGTCAAGTTGCAACAAGCATGTTTTTTTCTTTTCTTTTTGTATTTTGTCGCCCTAGTTGCAAGTCCAACGTCAAATCACAACTCCTAGGCATTGCCCCCTAGTTGCAACTCCATTATCAAGTTGCAACTGGACCTCTTTCCGTAGTAGTAGTTGGCCCAATTGCAACTGCACCATCAACTCGCAACTAGCATGTTTTTTCTTTACCTATTTTTTTGTCGCCATAGTTGCAAGTCAAACGTCAACTCACAACTCCTAGGCATGCCCCCTAGTTGCAACTCTAGTATCAAGTTGCAACTAGCATGTTTTTTTCTTTTCTTTTGTATTTTTGTCACCCTAGTTGCGAGTCCAACGTCAAGTTGCAACTCCTAGGCATTGCCCCCTTAGTTGCAACTCCATTATGAAGTTGCAACTGGACCTCTTCCTGTAGTAGTAGTTGACCCAGTTGCAACTCCACCATCGACCCGCAACAAGCATGTTTTTTCTTTTCTTATTTTTGTTTGTCGCCATAGTTGCAAGTCCAACGTCAACTCGCAACTCTTAGGTATTGCCCCTAGTTGCAAGTCCATTTGTCAAGTTGCAACTAGCATGTTTTTTTTCTTGTAATTTGTCGCCCTAGTTGCAAGTCCAACGTCAACTCGCAACTCCTAGGCATTGCCCCTAGTTGCAACTGCATTATCAAATAGCAACTGGACCTCTTTCCTAGTAGTAGTTGACCCAGTTGCAACTCCACCATCGACCCGCAACTAGCATGTTTTTTTGTGTTGCCCTAGTTACAAGTCTAACGTCAACTCGCAACTCCTAGGAATTGCCCCCTAGTTGCAAGTCCAACGTCAACTCGCAACTCCTAGGCATGGCCCCTAGTTGCAACTCCATTATCAAGTTGCAACTAGCATGTTTTTTCTTTTTCTTTGTAATTTGTCGGCCTAGTTGCAAGTCCAACGCCAACTCGCAACTCCTAGGAATTGCCCCCTAGTTGCAACTCCATTATCAAGTTGCAACTACCATGTTTTTTCTTTTCTTTGTAATTTTGTCGGCCTAGTTGCAATTCCAACGTCAACTCGCAACTCCTAGGTATTCTCCCTATTTGCAACTCCATTTTCAAGTTGCAACTAGCATGTTTTTTCTTGTTCTTTGTAATTTGTCGGCCTAGTTGCAAGTCCAACGTCAACTCGCAACTCCTAGGCATTGCCCCTAGTTGCAACTCCATTTATCAAGTTGCAACTAGCATGTTTTTTCTTTTTCTTTGTAATTTGTCGGCCTAGTTGCAAGTCCAACGTCAACTCGCAACTCCTAGGCATTGCCCCTAGTTGCAACTCCATTTATCAAGTTGCAACTAGCATGTTTTTTCTTTTTCTTTGTAATTTTGTCGGCCTAGTTGCAAGTCCAACGTCAACTCGCAACTCCTAGCCATTCTCCCTAGTTGCAACTCCATTTTCAAGTTGCAACTTGACCTCTTCCATAGGAGTCATTGGCCCAGTTGCAACTCCACCATCGACCCGCAACTAGCATGTTTTGTCTTTTCTTTGTAATTTGTTGCCGTAGTTGCAAGTCCAACGTCAACTCGCAACTCCTAGGCATTGCCCCGTAGTTGCAAGTCCATTTGTCAACTTGCAATTGGACCTACCCTAGGAGTCATTGGCCCGGTTGCAAGTGCAACATCGACTTGCAACTGACCTCTTTTTTTGTTGTTGTTATAGTTGTCGCCCTAGTTGTAAGTTCTTTTTTTTGTCGTTTTTGCTACTGGGCCATTTTTTTGCCCCAGTTGCAAGTGAAACACCAACTCGCAACTGAGTTGCAACTCGTAAGCATTGCCCCTAGTTGCAAGTCCATTGTCAACTTGCAACTAGACCTCCCCCTAGTAGTTATTGACCCAGTTGCAAGTGCAGCATCGACCCTCAACTGACCTATTTTGTTATTGTTGTTGTTGTACTTGTCACCCTAGTTGTAAGTTCATTTTTTGTTGTCGTTGCTACTGGGACATTTTTGCCCCAGTTGCAATTGAAACATCAGCTCGCAACTGAGTTGCAAGTCCAACATCGTCTCACAACTACTAGGGCATTGTCCCTAGTTGCAAGTCCATTGTCCACTTTGTAACTGGTCCTGCCCTAGTAGTCATTCACCCGGTTGCGAGTGCAACATTGACTCGCAACTGACATCTTTTTTTGTTGTTGTTGTACTTGTTGCACTAGTTGCAAGTCTAACGTCGACTCGCAACTCATAGAACATTTACCCCCTAGTTGCAAGTCCATTTGTCAACTTCCAACTAGGCCTCTCCTAGCAATACTAAACCCAGTTGCAAGTCAAACAGTGACTCGCAACTGAGTTACAAGTCCCACATCGACTCGCAACTCCTAGGCATTGCCCCTAGTTACAAGTCCATTGTCAACTTGCAACTGGACCTCCCTAGTAGTCATTTGACCCGGTTGCAAGTGCAACATCGACTCGCAACCGACATCTTTTTTGTTGTTGTGTTTTGTCGTCCTAGTTGCGAGTCCAACGTTGACTCACAACTCATAGGACATTTACCCCCTAGTTGCTAGTCCTTTTGTCGACTTTCCAACTTGGTCTTTTTTCCTAGCAATACTTGACCCAGTCGAAAATCAAACATCGAACCGCAACTGAAATGTTTTTTATTGTACTCGTCAGCCTAGGTGTGAGTCCAATGTCGACTCGCAAACTCCTAGGCATTGCCCCTAGTTGTAAGTTCATTTTTTGTTGACTTTGTTTTCCTATTTTATTTTTTTGTAGTTCGCCCTTTTTGTGAGTCCAACGTCGACTTGCAATTGGCCAGCTACATACAATTGGCGGGAAATGTTTTCCATAGCTGTAGGTTGCCCCTATTATTTTTCCATTCTCGACATCGATTTCTTTTTTTGTAATCAATTAAGCCACAAGTTTTTTGTGGTGCAACTAGGACCTTTTCCCCTACTAGACAATGCCCCAGTTGCAAGTCGACCATCGACACGCAACTGGGTTGTGTTTGTCTTTTTGCCCTAGTTGCAAGTGCACCCGCGACATGCAATTACGCCTTTTTTGCCTACTAGACGGTGCCCCAGTTGCAAGTCCATCATCAACACGCAACTGGGTTGTTTTGTTTCGCCCCCAGTTGCAAGTGCACCCGCGACATGTAACTAGGACCTTTTTTTCCCTAATAGACGATGCCCCAGTTGCAAGTCGATCATCGATACGCAACTGGGTTGTTTTTTGTTTTTCTACCCTAGTTGCAAGTGCACCCGCGACATGCAACTAGGATCTTTCCCCCTACTAGACGATGCCCCAGTTGCAAGTCGATCATCGATCCGCAACTGGGTTGTTTTTTGTTTTTTTGCCCTAGTTGCAAGTGCACCCGCGACATGCAACTAGGACCTTTCCCCCTACTAGACGATGCCCCAGTTGCAAGTCGATCATCGATACGCAACTGGGTTATTTTTTGTTTTTTTGCCCCAGTTGCAAGTGCACCCGTGACATGCAACTAGAAACTTTTTTCCTACTAGACAATGCCCCAGTTGCAAGTCTATTTTGTCGTCTAGAAACTAGGCCTCCCTTAGTAGTCATTGACCCAGTTGCAAACCAAACATCGACTCGCAACAGACACTTTTTTTTCTTGTACTTTGTTGCCCTTAGTTGCGAGTCTAGCCCAGACTCACAACCCGGGCGGCCCGCTTGTTGCAAGTCATCCCAATTACAAGTGGGTGTCCACTAATAACTCGAGGCCTAGAGTTGCAAGTCAACAGTCAACACATAATTATGGTCTTTTTTATTTTTTTCTTTCTTTTTTTGTTTGTAGTTTTGTAGGTGCACTAGTTTTTCAGTCACTTTTTTTGTAAGGAACACCCTCAATATGCATTTTAGTACATTTTTGCAAGTGGTTTTGTTGCTACTTGTTAGGCAAGCCTCAAAATGTAATTGATAAGTGGGTCAATGACTCAACTGCCCCGTTTTCAAACTTTTGTAGGGTTTTTTTGCAAGATATCCAAAAACAGTAACGGATCTCTCATAATTATCCACACCGACACATTTTATTTCCATTTTTTTTGTCTGGCACAATTTGAATTGGTGGAGCAGAGGTGAAGGAGGAAGAGACGGGGGCGACTAGCTCGAAGGGGAGGGCGACCGAGGTCGCCGCTGACGAGCCCCTCGCGGCGCAACTCCGCGCGACGGACGAGGCACCCGCTGTGGACACGGCGGGCGAGCGATGGGCGGCCGTCGAGTCTCGCGGCATGAACGCCGCCCACGACCTGTGCGTCGCCGACAAGCAACCGTCGTTCGGCCCTGCCCGCGAGCTGTCCGCGGCCGAGGTGATCCGCGGCATCGGCGTCGTCCCGGAGTTGTCCGCAGCCGAGACGCCGCGTGAGGCAGTGAGTTCCACATCTCTCCCCTTCTCCCCTGAAAGAGCTATTCGATTTTGTGAGTTCCTGCGACATCCTCAAATTTGCTGGCGCCCAGGTCAAATTCCTCCTGGCGGTGTGCATCGGTAGATAGGTATGGTTTTTTCAGGCCATGGAGGGATCTGATTATAGTGTGAGGTCTGCTGTGCGCGTGTCTGCATTTGTGCTACGTGCGCACTAGCCTGAACATGTTCGTCAGGGGTTGATGGTCGACGGGGGGTAGGAAAGCCTGGGGGAGGTGTAGAGGATACGATTTGAGCGCAACAACAGATTTGAATACGTCCATGTTTGCACAGGTACCTTTTGTTGGTTGCACAAATGAATTGACACCCCCAAAATACTGTTGTGCTAGTTGTTTTAATTTTGTTCAGTATATATGTTCAGAGAACATGCATCATTGTTCATTTTCTTCATTCATTCGTATGCGCTAGTTGTTTTAGTTGTTTTAGTGTGTGCTCAGGTTACAGGTGCCAGCTACCAGTTTTTTCAGGATACAGTAGGTGCCATTTCTACTGCACATCAAATTTGAGTGTGCTTCAGTATTTTTTCTAGAGAGATGTGTGAGGCCCGTATTAGTTTATCAAGTTCTTAAGCTCTCTGGTATCCTACGCCCATCAGTCAAAGGTTCTAGCACGTGTCATTTTTATGCAGTCGACAGTTTCTTTGTTTTGCAGTATCCCAGTGGTTGATCCCACGTAGAGACTTTTTTTGACTGTTTTATCCATGTTTTTTTCATCTGCTTGATCCCATGTACAGAATTAACATCATAGTCAGAACAAGCAGACTTGTTCTGCTTGCTCTGACTATGTGTTTTTCATCTGCTTGAAACGAGCCATGATTTTTTGTTTGACTTAACATATCAAATTGTCTACATTTTTTGTGCACTCAGACTTGTTCTGACTATGACTGTTCTTCTTGTGTTCATGACATTCAATGCACAAATGATGAAATTTATAAGGGGAGGGGGGGCAACGCTCTGAGGGTTCATTTTTCTTTTTGCGCTTTTTTTCCCTGAGATGAAAGTTTTAAAGAAATGTAAGAGTGTTGACATTCAGGCTGTAAGTTTCAGAGTTAGTGTTTTTCTTCAGACAATGTGCACATTTCTAATCTGTACGTTCAGAGTTTATTGTTTGATTTTTGTTTGGTGTTCATGTTTAGATTTTGGGATCTCACTTCCATCATCATTACTAGAGGTTTTCCATCTCAACTTTTGTTTATTGTCTCTTCTGTTTCTTTTAACAACAGTTTGTTAGCAAAGATACAAATTCTGAAAATCTTCTGGAGTTCAACAACAATGGTCACCAACACAACTCAGGGAATGACAGCATGAATGAAGACCAGGACCAAACATGTGAGGGTTATTTCTCAGAAGCTGAGCATTCTAAAGTTGATTTAACAGAAACAGATGCATCAGACGCCATGCTGTTTGATGGTCTCAGGACAATGGTAATCATGTTCTCAACTTCAACAAACTCCGTATTTCTTTTTGTTATTTCCCTTTTATGTTTTTCCTAAAATCCATTTTTTGCCTGACAGATTTTTTTTTTATGAATGTACAGTTGCAAAAGAGACATCAGAGGAAGCAGCAAAGGAGTGCTCTGAAGGAGCAAAGGAACAAGGTAATTTTTTGTGATTTGGTGCCATTTTTTTATTTAAACATTTTCTGAAGCATGTCCAAAAACTTTCTAGAGAATGCAAACTTTTTACTACTTTCTCTTTTTTATGTGTTTGCTCTTTGATTCATTACCAGAGGACAAGGGCTCAGGGAGGAAAAGCCAAAGGGCAGACGAACAAAGAAAAAGCAACTGCGTACAGCAGGTTTAGCATTGGGTATTTTGTGAAGATAGTGGATATTGTATGCAGAAATAATCACAGGATGGAGCTTGTGAGGGACAGTGGCTTTGGATTCCTGCTTGAGCTTGATGATTGTTATGTTCCAAGGCCATTCGCACAGTGGGTCGCTGACAATATATCCACAAAAGATGAAGCAATTGTGCTCAGAGGGAAATCAATTCCACTGAACCCTGAAGCTGTATTGTTGGTGCTCGGTATACCGGCGGGGAGCACAAAAATAAGAATGTTGGATGAGGAGGCTGCGAAAGTGGAGTTTCTCTCACTGTTTGGGCTAATTGAACTTCCATCAATAAGCTTCTTCGGGAACAAGCTAATGAACGAAGACCTGTCTGACAATGATTTTCTTCGCTGTTTCTTGATTGTGGCACTAGCAACTTTCCTCTGTCCCACGTCCAACACCAAGCCTAGTACCAAATATCTGGGAGCACTTGTTGATGTGTCAAAGGCGAAAGATCTCGACTGGTGCTCGTTTGTCCATACCTGGAATATGTGTTATGTCAAGAAGTATCAAACAGACAAGTTGAAGCAGAAACGGATAACAACGACTTTGGGAGGCTGCATATATCAGCTAGCAGTATGTCGTTGTTTGTTATAGATTATTTTGCTAACTTATTAATTAGGAGCGTTGTCTTGTGAACAAACGTGTACAAGTTTTTTCATTGTCTTTTGTTGTTTTGTTGCAGGTTCGATGTCTAGACTTCAACAACTTTGGATCAATATCAATCCCTTCAGCAATGCCAAGAATTTGTTTCTGGAAAGGACAAACCATAAAGCATTTCAGTGATATGCTTATCGGGAAAGATGGACTATATGGAGCTCTACAAGTAAATATCATACTGCACTATGACTTTTCCTGTAATTTATTTCTTTTCTCTTCACTAACATCTTTTTTTGTTTTCTTTTGTTTATCTTCTTTTCTATATTGTTTTTCTCTCTTTCTCAGATCAAAGATGAGGGTGAAACTTGTTATGCAGAGAAAGACGGTGGATGGGCAAGCACCGCTAAGAACTCAAACATCAGAAAAGCTATACAAAGGGTTGTGGGCAACTCTTTTTCAGATAAGGCAAAATACAACAAACTTATCTGAGACAGCAACTTCCATAATCAAATGTAGCTATTTTTTTACTCTTTTTTTTCTCTGACTTACTTCTGCTATCTTTTCCTGTTTGTCAGGTCAAGGAAGATATATTCATCAAATTCCAGGACCGTATGAAGGATCAAAACCTGAGCACATGTGTAATAGCAAAACAAGTGTTGCTCGACACTTTGAACATTGTATCTTCTTCTTTTAAGGGTTCTCAAGATACAGAGAAGTTAGAGTCCAGTGAGCACTTGTATATGCCATCCGACGAAGGAAATGGTTCTGGCAGCACTGTCAGAGTTGATTCTAATGGGATCGAAATTAACAGTGGTGTGTTATTTACATCATCTTTATTCATTGAAACAATCCATGCGTTTTCTTTGTGATTCTTTTTTTTTCGGTTCTAATTCATGTTGTATTATTTGTTGACACTTTCCCCTACATTTCTGGCAGATCGAAGAGGCAGGAAGAAGAGAATGAAAACAAGTACACAGCAGTCAACAAATTCAACACCTCAGGATACAGTCATGCATGATAAAATAAAGGTTTTTTTGGCTTTTTAATTAGTTTTTTCCAATCCCTTTTTATTTGTATGTGACAATTTTTTACTCCATTTTTGTTTGTCAAATTATGAGTATTTTTTTCACCAACTTAACAGGAAAGCACACTTGAAGTTGCTGTAAAAAGAGTCGGTGAATGTGTTATACAAACACAAGTTGGACAAACGGATCGTGGTGAATGCGTTGTACTGCAACCAGAAGTCCACAAGGTTATATCACATGCCTTTCCCCTTTTTTCCTTGTGATTTATTTTTAATTTTTGACTTTCATTCTTATGTTTTTTTTGCCCGCCCTATCTATAACTCTGACAACGACCATCTTCCACTTTTTTGTTGTGGGGCAGGAACAATCCATGCAGAACAGTGGCACTGTCACCCACAATACAGACATCAATATGCTGCACACAGACACCAAGATCCGTGGGTGCGAAGGGAATGTTTGTTCTACTGAAAATGAAGTACCAGAGAAGAGCACCAGCTTGAACTACATGTTGTTAGCAGCTAGACTGGCAAAAGCACTAGAAAGCACGGAACAAGACATCAATTCAAAAGAGGAACCCAGCACACATGTCCTACCATCATTCAAAGGGTTCCAGCATAATGCTATCAACAATAATCAAACTCAGGTACACCCCCCAAGAAATTTCTTTGAGGTTCTCTTAGCACCATCATTCTCAGCCTTTCAACTTTTTTTTTCATAGAGCTAACTCAAGCTTCTTATTCTTTAAACATAGCATCTTCTCGACCCCAAACCCGTGGATCAACCAAAGGAGAAGCAAGCATTGGTAGTCGAATGTGTGCATGATCAAAACAACAAGAACAAAGGTTTTTTTCAAGCAAAAATCTTTCACAGCCCTGCCTCCCGACAAACTCATTCCTCAACATCATTGTTTTTAAAAGATTCTCACATGCTTGTGTCATTTTTTCCTTTTTTTTGTCAGATGAAATCAATCTGAATCCAGGCAGAGATCAGAAGAACCACATGGAACTTGATATAGATATTAATCTACCAATATCAAACAGTACTGTCAACAATGTTCTTTTTTTTTTTTTTTCAGTACATATGATAACAGTATTTTTCATGTCATTGGTATATGTCAATTTCTCATTATTTTGTTGTTTCTGTTTTCTTTTCTTTCTACATGACACGGGATAGATGACAAGCAGAAGCAAGTGAAGGACTTCCAGGAAAGTTTGCATCCATTGGACATTGCAAGACTGAAGTATTTCTTTGCCGATGATATTACACCTAGTTGCAGGATTCTCATAGACCATGATGATTGTGGGAATGAAATAACAGAGCCAGAATTATGGCACCCAGTAGATATGGACTCGCAAGCATACAATGCCTAGATAGAGGTAATGTTTTTTTTCCACAGTAATTCATGTTTTCATTTTGTTCGAAATTGTCATTTTATACAATACTTTGTTTTTTGCGGCTACAAAATTTCACACAGTGAAAGTTTTTACATTGCAGGAAGCAAAGAAAAAATCACCATGGAATACAAGCAATGAGGGAATACAAGGATATACCTCACAGGTGATCTCTTTTTTCTGATGCAGAAGACTACAAAATACACCTTACATTTTTGTATAAGCACATATCTAACAGTTTTTTTGTTCTCTGTTTGTTTTTTCTAGGACGAGCAAACAGCGCAAGGAGATTTATCTGTACATTGTGCGCAGAGAGAGCCCATGTCATGCAAGTACAGAGACTTTCTTCCAGGGTTTAAAGAAAAGGACGGCATCATTGACTTGGTATATGTCTTTTCTTGACTTTTTTTCTCGTCTTTTTTTGCTCGTTTTTTTTCATTAGCACATATCTGTTTGATACCAAAAACAACTTTACTTTTTCCTGTTTTGATGATTTTAAAATGCAACACATTTTTTTTTCAGACTTCTCCTGTTGCACACATGTCAACCACTTGGGATAGAGCAAGAACATGCTACTCCCCAATGAGGACATGGAATGATGAGAACGCTGAA
Source organism: Elymus sibiricus (assembly GCA_039707655.1). Classification (NCBI taxonomy): domain Eukaryota; kingdom Viridiplantae; phylum Streptophyta; class Magnoliopsida; order Poales; family Poaceae; genus Elymus; species Elymus sibiricus. Next base: position 315,359,577 of record CM077664.1, read on the forward strand.
GGCTCGTCACAAAAGCACAAGAAGGTATCCTTACATTTTTTTTGATTGCTTTTTCGTTTAATTTTTTGTTACTGTCTTGATAAAGTTGTCATTCCTTCTTTTCTCAATTTTTTTTAGTAAACCTGGGCATTGAAATGTGGTGTTTGTGTCTTTCTCAACTGTTTTTTGTCTTTTTTTTGCTGAGTTACTGAACATGTCCTTTCAACATTTTTTGGTCAATTTGCAGAGTTACTCAACAAGACCAATATTTGGCAAGAGGTTATTTTCGGACGAGTTCAATGAAGAACATGAACAAGAAGGCACTAAAGAACAACCAATCCCTGTCAGCAACGAGTTACAGGTAAATTTGTTGAACAATATCCCTTTCTTTTTAGCTTTTTTATTAGTGTGACACAAACTAACCATAATTATCTGTGCCCTACATAAGTTGCAGTTGTCTCCAGATGTTCAAATTTTGGGGGAGAGATCATTCAATGGTTCATGCTCTAATATGGTAAACACGGCAGACAACTTGTACAACACGAAGCTAACATTGGGCAGTTCCTCAAGTGGTAAAGAGAATATGCCTCCCAAAAGGATAATCTACCCAAGCAAGTTTCTGTGTTCACCATACGATAACAACGACAGAGGACCTCTTATGCCACACGAGAAGGAGCTACACAGGAGCATAGTGACACTTAGCAAAATTGAATCTCACAGAAGGTGTTTGTGTTCTATCTTTTTCCATTTTCCATTTGCTTTTTCTGCTTTTTTTTTGCATGAATTTGTTTTTGATCTTTTTGTCTGCCTTCATTTCTAGCAATCATGTTTCTCTCCTCCCTGCAGCTCATGGGTTGTGTTGATTGATAAAACAAGCCTTTCCCTCGGACAACTTGGTGATTCGTTCGACACTAATGGTCATGTGGAAGCATATGTTTTCAACGTTTTCTGTCGGATGCTGTTTCAAGAAAACCATCCAAGGCAATCAAAGAAGCACTACTTTTTCACTACAATTGGTGTAAGTACAATGAATTTTCAATTCAAACATAACACAACATATTTTTTTCAACCCACCACTTTTTTTTGTTACAGTACACATACTGCACTCCTTGGGTCGAAGCTTAACAACTAAATTTGTTCTTTTTCCACATAGTAGGATTATTTCCTTGAGAAGTGGGGTACCGAAGAAGCAAGGAGGTCAATGAGGAGGAGAGCACTCATAAGCTTTAACGGAGCAGGGAAAGCATTGCCTCAACATGAAAGTGACCGTGTACGTCCATTCAACCAAACTTCTAATTTTTTTTCTTTGTTTTTTTCTTTTCATTGTTTTTTCACCTCATAATATCTATATCCAAATAATGCAGCTGTTCTTCCCATCAGTACATGGTGAGCACTGGTTCTTGTTCATTGTTGATATTCTTGCAAGAAAATTCGTCTTCCTGGATTCAGTTTATGGAAGGGAGTCATCATTCCACATGGAGATCAAAGATTTGATGGTTAAAACACCGTTTTCAAACCTTTATTTTTCTTTTCCTTTTTGTTAGTTTATTCTGGGGATGCAACATCCCAGCCATTGTTGTGTTCCTAAACATTTTTTCATTTTGCATTATTTCCAGATGAAGAATTTTATCACAACATGGGACGAGTCTAATCTGAGAAGAATGGGTTTCAGGAATTTTGGTGTAGATTACCCAAACATGCCAAAGCAAGTTGGAAGGTAAAAGAAGCTCATACATTTGAACACAAATACATGTTTACTGTTTTTTTTATTTTTATCATCAATTTTTCTTATTTTTTTTACTAATATTTTTTGCAAAAAACAAAGAGATGCTTGTGGGATTTTTGTGCTAAACTGGATGCCAAATTGGGCTTCGCGGAACCCTTTGCAGCCACAATTTAAGATGAAGGATGTTCCAGACGCAAGGGTCAGACTCGCTGTTGACATTCTTTTTAGCCCCCATAACACCATTGATTCAGGCAAAGGACTAGTCAAGAATTTCGGTCGCTAAACTGGTATTTTATCTTCTACTACTAAAGCACAATTTTCTTCTTCTTTTTTTACAACCACTCATATTTTTCTGTTGACCACGCCATAACATACAATTTCTTCTATCATCGTTTTTTGTCAGCAGCTTGAAGCAAGAGTGACTGCCAACAGGATAAATAACCAGGATGATACACCAGGGGGGTGGGGGCAAGCTCAAAGTGTTTGGCATTGTGTCTCAAGGAAAGCAACCATGATGAAGAACAAAACATGATAGTTACTCTTTTTTAGATTCTTCTTTTTTTTGGTACATTGTTTCGCTACACAAGTCAAGGGGAAAAAAATTGAATGATACAACAACCCAGATGTGTATGTGTTTCTTTTTGTCATATCTCTTTTCATGTGAAACATTTTCAGTGAGACTAATGGAAAGAGATGATGTTTCTTTGCATTTTGTATTTTTAATGCATTTTCTTTGCCTTTTTGTATACTATGTACATTTCTTATCCAAACATTTTTTTATATTTTTTTTGGCTTGAGACAAGAGATGTGCAGGCGTTTTTTGTTGTTATAATTTGCAAAGTGAGAGGAATGGAAAAAGAACTAATTCGCAGGTAATTTCTTTTTTTTTTCTACACTGTTTTTGAATCAGCAAAGAACTACTTTCATGTTAATTTTCAACAAGACCTAACCTATATTTTTTTGGTTTGCCCTGTTGTGTCTCTTCTCCTGTCTGCACTGGATTTTTTACAAAGATGCCTGCGGGAGGGGGCTGGGGTGAAGGAATCATATTGCAAATTGCAGTTTAGGTGAAACACCACAAGCACCACAAGCAGTTTACAAGAAAGCAACAGTTCAAAGGACTACATCCAGGTAGGAACATTTGTCTTTGTATTTACAATATAAAGCCTACTGTTTGATATGTTGCTAGCTGTCTTCATTTTCCATTCAATCTTCAAAAAGTTCATTCTGAAACTACAGCACCCATTTGACCTCTGTTGTAGGTCCATTCTTCCGTTGACGCTTAGCCACATTCTGTTTCCTTGCAGACGCACCAGCAGCACCTGTATTTTTTCAGTGTACGAAACATGATTTGTTTGGTGTCCAAAAAAAATGTGAACAAAACAAAACATAGAAATGACAGTAACAAACTAAAAATAATTCCAAACCTCCAGTTTTTTTGGGTGTTGCTTTCTTCTTCTTGAAATGGGACTTATCAATGTGCAGGTTATGACAACCAGCTATGTTGTGTTCTTTGCTATTACAGTGGCTGCATGCATTTTGTTGCTTTGCAAGGAACTTCTCCCTACTTGTTAGGAAACGACCTCTTGGGTGACCTTTAGAAACAGCAACATCCGAGTCCTGTAGGGTGTCATAACCATCAGGGTGAGGTACTTGTACTTGAATGGGTGGGTCTTTTTTCACAACAACTCCTCTTGCCTGAAGCTCTCTCAAGTCATCTGCCTTTGTCATCTCTTCAAGCCCAGCAAAATTTTTCTCACCCTCTTTTACAACATACAAGTACTTCTCATTTGTTCTTGCCCCATCAGACGCCATCTCACTGAACATTTTTGAGAGCTGTGTGTACCTCAAATGCCGGCTAGCCTCAGTTAGTTCCATCGGGATATTGAATTGCTTGTGTCTTATGTACTTCCTGTCCTTTGGCTTCCACCTCTCTATGTAGTACTTGTCAGGTAGGACAGACTTGTTCAGATGGATAAGGACTCGCAGTATGTGTGCACATATTATGCCATCTTTCTGAAACTTTCCACATATGCAAGCAAAATCTTCTTGCCTGAGGTTTGTTAGCACAAGATAACGGCGTGTCCTGAAATCCTTCTCAGCAAGCATGCGTGACTTGTAAACCTCGTACCTTGAGCCATTCTGAACAACATCCACATGCAGTTTAGCAGCAAACTTCATTTGCTTCTGAAACCGGTAAAATATTTTTCTATTGTACATTCGTGATGCCTGGATCTCAAGCTCATTGTACACCCAGAAGATTGGTTTTGTTGTCCTAGTTATAGAATCTTGCTCCCTCTCCATGTCTTCTATTCGTTGAGATATTTTTTGATATTCTATCATGAAGCTCATCACACTGTAAGTTGACGCTACGTTGTCCTTGAAGATGGCATTCATGCCTTCACTACGCGATGTCGAGTGAATCAGTGGAAGGAAATCCGTCTTGAAGTACACGGGTGCCCACCTTCTCCTCTCTTTCCACATAATCCTGAAATAGCTCACATTCCCAATGTCATATTTTTCCACCATCTCTCGCCACAGCCTTTCAAACTCTGCAATTGTGAGGGAGTTGTGCACAATGTCAGTGAAGTCAGCATGCAGATCACCTTTTGTCACAAAAGTTCTGCAGCATTTCTCCTCGGCCTTCTTCTTGACATGAAACAGGCAGTTCCTATGCTTAGATAGGTTGAAGACCTCAGGGACAGCTTCTTTCATTGACGCATCTTGGTCTGTGATCACGGTCGCAGGTTGCTTTCCACCCATGCATTCAAGAAATTTCTGAAACAGCCAAGTAAAAGTGTCGATTGTTTCATCCTGAACGATAGCGCATGCAAATAAGTAGTTTTGACCATGTCCAGAGACTCCAACAAAGGGGGCAAAGGGGAGGTTGTATTTGTTGGTCTTGTAGGTTGTGTCGAAACTTAGGCTGTTTCCGTATAGATCGTATATTTTCCTTGAGTAGCCATCAGTCCAGAAAATACAGAGGACCTTGCTTGGGTTTTTCGGATGAACCTTGAACTTGTAGTAGTACCTTGGATCATCCGCTTGCCTGCCCCTGAAGTAGTCCAGAAGCTGTATCATGTCGTTGCTGTCGTTCTCTTTCCTCATCGATGCACTCACATTGGTCACATATTTTTTGTGTATGGCAGCGGTCCTTGTCGTAGATATGACAGAATGTCCATAATTTTCCTTGTTGGCAATTTGGCCAAGTTCAATGTTCTGACCAGCAGTTTCTCCTCCTCTGTCATGTGTTTGTGTGACCTCAAATATTTCGATTCGTCCGGTGGACTCAACTCATGGTTGTGCTGCAGATTTATGTCTGTGATAAACCATCTGTCATTTGTTCTCGTCACTACTAGTTTTGCCTCACAACCGGTGACATCAATCACATTCCTTCTTCTTTTCCTTGTCTCTGTTGCTAGCTTTCTGGTTTTCTCTTGCCACCTCTCTTGCCTTTTTTCCGCCTAGCCTCCTTCTGTTCCTCGTCAAGCACCTTTCCAGCCCGGTTGCATCTGAAGATACAACGAGACTCGCCACCTCCTGGGGCAGTTTGCCCATGGTAGTTTGATGCTTTGCGCACAGCAAAACCACAGAGGGAAGCATAGTTGTTGCAGTATGCCTGTGCTGCGGTGGATGAATCGAAATCCATGCCCATGTGCGGCGCATGGTGTTTGCGCACCTCTTGGCTGCAACTTTGAGATGCAACAATGCAGTCATTTTCCAGAAAGTTGTCTATATCATCCTGTGACAATTGCTGATCATCATCATCCACATCTGCGTTATTATTTTGTTCAAGATCATCTTCAACAACCACTTGAGGAGCATCTTCTTCAGTGACCGCAAGCACATTCAGAAAAGCAGTTGAATCAGTCTCTGAATCTTCGCTGCGTGCTTCATCTTCAATTTCATTGTCGTAAACAGACATCCCTAGAGCTTGCAACAGGTCTGCACCAGGAGCAGCAACACCATCTTTCCAGGTTAGAGCTTGCACGGACAAATCAGCACCGCAGGAATCTATCCAGTTGTTGTCTCCGTTTGCAGTATCATTGTATTCAAGATAGTTGCTTGACGCAGGGATGTCCGTGTCATTTTCCTCATTTATGCTCGAGTTCCGCCCAGTTACCATGAATGTCTCATTCTGCAAAATTGTTGGACACAAACAACAATAAGAATTTATTGATCCAACATACATGTTTTTTTTGCAACAATGCTTTATTTTTTATGATATCTTTTTTCCACATAAGTTTGTTTTCATTTTAACACTTTTCTCTTATGGTCATTCTTGCATTTTTTTTTCAGTTGGTGATCATACCTCAGCACCAACGGGATAGCGATCCGTGTGTGGTGAACCAGTCTGCCAGGGATCTGTCCGATTGTTGTTGTGGGTTGCAGTAACATTGTACTCAAGGCAGTTGCTTGACGCAGGGACGTCCATGTCATTTTCCTCAATTAATCTTGAGTTCTGTCCTGTTACCATGAATGTCTCATTCTGCAAAAAATTGATGGACACATACAGCAATAAGATTTTTATTGATCCAACATACATGTTTTTATGCAACAATGCTTTGCTTTGTTTTTTATCATATCTTTTTTGTTCCACATAAGTTTGTTTTTATCTAACACTTTTTTCTTCTGGTTTTTCAGTTGGTGATCATACCTCAGCACCGACGGGATAGCGATCCATGTGTGGTGAACCAAAAAAAGCAGCCTGCACAACACAAACAAAGCTGAACAAAGTTAACTCCACTACCTTTCAAACATCTTCTTTTTTTCAATGGAGAACAAATTATAATAGCTTTTTCTCACTGCTAGCCATATATGTATATTAGTTCAAACCTCAGAGTCAGCAGCAAGTAGCATTTGTGTGTATGACATGTTCATGCCAAAGTCTTCATTCAACGCCAATGCCTGCATTTTTGTTTTGTTTTTGTTTATGAGGGTCAAAATTTTCATATAAATACGGTTCATATGAAGTTGGTACAGAGAAGATACAAATTCTATTTTTATTCCCATAACTTTACTTTTTTTATTTGTTCCAAAAGAACCCCCAACTCACATCTTGTTTCTGCTGGACAAAAGGGCCAGCATGTTGAGCAGCAAGTGGAAATGGTCCGTTAGCCACAATAGCAAGATGATTTGGTGGTGTTGCCAGCTCATGAATCTGAGAGACGAATGAGTAGGGTGGAATCATCTGCAGAAATTGTTGTCCATTGCTTTGCATTTGGAAAAGCCTCGGGTCAAACAGCACTGCTGGGTTCTGGGACTGCACAGGCTACAACCAAAACAAAACAGTTAAGTTGATTTATGTTTTTTGCTGTCAATTATTTTTTGCAAAATCTTACCTGAGTCCCAATGTAGTACCCTGCATACATATCTTCATTTCCTGCAGCCATCAGTTTCATCAAAATTTAACATTATCTTGCTGTATGTCAATTTTAACATCATGATTTCTTTCACCTAAAGATTTTATGAATTGGAGGAGCAAACCCCTAAGTTCTTTTTTGTTAGGGGCAACATGAATGTCATATGCTTTTTTTGTTTTCTTTATCTTTTCTTGATCAGGCTGCAGATAGAAATGTAATTCAAGTAATGGCATTGTTTTTATGGTGAATAAATGGGAACAAAAAACCCTCTTAAACCAATTTCACGCAAGCTGGAACAACGAACTGTGTTTTTTCTGATCTTTTCAATTAGCATGTGCAGGAAGATCAAAATATCTCAAATGAACAACCTACGTAGGCATGCAAAAGTCAGTGATATACAGTTTTTGTTTGAACAGTTTCCAAGGCTAGATCAGTTTCCTGCTCTGTTTTTTGCAACTTTAGTTTCCTGTTACTTCCCAATAGCAAACTGATCAACTGTTGTCTGTATTTTACAACAGACCTAGAAAAACATATGTTTTATGGAGGAAGGAAGCATAATTATATACAGTTATGTTCAGAGTCAGAAAATTTTCTCATTCTCTAGTAAATTTCAAGATTCCATTTTTAATCAGCGTAAGCATCAGTATGAGCACCCATCAGTATTTTATTGGGTAGCTATTTTTTTTTCAAGATTCCATTTTAATCTTTTTTTTCTCGTTCTTTTTGCTATGAACCAGGATGGTGTGCCCAGTTTGCTTTGCTCATTGCGATGTGGACAACGGCCAGAGCTTCGGCATGTATTTTCGCGATGTGGATGAAACCTTTGCGGTAAACTTTTTCATGCATCTTTTTCTTTTTTCTGCATGCTTTGTTTTTCATGTGCTTATATTTGATATGCATTTTTTTTTCATTTTTTGTTCAGAGACTCCCATGCTCTGCCATGGAGCAGTTCCCAGAGAAGTTCGCCGGTGGGTTCCTTAACTTCAGAGCTCATGGCCGCCGATACAAAGTGGATGTTTACATCGGGCACAACAACACACGTATCGGTGGTAATGACTTGAGGAAGTTTACCAAGGACTTCAAACTTGGCCATGGGGAGCTTGTTGTTTTTATGATGACTGGACGTATTGCCAAGGCGTTCGTTTGCTATCTTGGTGGAGGTTTTTTTGTCGAAGACGAAGTTGAAGCTGGAGAGGGTGTTGCGTTCAATCATCATGAGGAGGAAGGAGAGCAAGGGGATGCTGCACAGGTGGATGAGGGGGGCAACAATGCCCAGAATGTGGAAGAAGCCCCTCCAGGCATCATCTACAGCAGAGATGTCAATTTGGTTGAGGAGGAGGCAAATCGGCTCGGGATGCTCATCGCCATTGATGAGGGATATATTGGTTCTCGATTTGTTCATCGCTTGACAAACACAAACATCACCAACAAGTTGATGGTATGTTCTTCTAAACTTCTTTTTTTGTACTGTAGTAGCAATAACAAGTTGATTGTATGTTGTTTTGGAATACGAATCTGTTTTTTATTGTACTGGATTTTGTATCAAGCGATATATGGGTTTTTTTGTCAGTAATTGAACTATCACCATGAGTATTTTCACATGTTTTTTCTTTTTTTTGTACAGATGTAGCTTTGTTTATTTGTTTTCACTAATTGTATCTTTTTTTTTGTCATTTGTTCTTCTATTTGTACAGAAAATACCAAATAAAGTTCGTCAGTTGCTGAACATTGGAGAGGCAGGGTTCATTGGTGTTCGCTTGGGAGAAGGACCGCTTTCAAGGGTTGCCTACAAGACAAACCGAGATGGACGGATGGTGTTCAACAAGGAGTGGGGTGTGTTCGCAACAACAACAAACTTGCAAGCTGGAAGTGCTGCCTTGTTCACTTTCTAGATGAGCAACATCAACGCGTTTGATGTCATTTGTGTTGTTGACATCTTAAGTGTAGGAGTTTAGTAGGTGCCATCCTGGATAGCCGTTTCTCGCTGGCCTACGCGGTCAATCTAGTTATATCAACTTTTGTGGCTGTGTTTTATATTATCTGCACTATTTTTATGTCCTGTTTGTTGGTTAGGATGTTTTAGCTTGTGGGTTTATGGTACCTGCTGTCGTTGTGGGCTTTATTAATATAAATTAAGTCTTTCGGCCTTTTATTTTGTATCTTTTTTTTTCTTCATGTTTTTTCTGTTAGCTACATATTGTATCCAATATCAAGTAGAGCAGGAAGCATATGCATGTTCAGTTATGTGTTTTTGTGGTGGGTCAGAGAGGCTCATAATGATTGTAGTAGTTTTTTTTCTAAGTTATAAAATATTAATTTTTTTTCCAAAAACGTCTCATGTAGAAATAGTTTATTCAAATCCAAATATCTGGAAAAACTTCATCTAATGCATACACGTTTTTGTGTGATTTTTGAAGAAAATATCATTTGATTTTTTTGTATAATGTCCATATGATTTTTCAGTTCACTTCAACTGATTAATACAGAAGTAAGAACAATATCACAAATATATAACACAATCTAAGGATTGAAATTATTTTTATTTTGAAAATTCGCATGCCCCCGCAACTTTTGGCTGAGTGAACTTGGTCGCCAGGTCATAGGTCTGATAGAAGAACTACGAATTTCAACCAAAGGGATTCTGTCATAGGTCTAATAGAAGAACTAGGAATTTCAAAGCAACGATGGTCCAAGGTTTTTCATCATTCTTTGGTGATTGTTTAACATTTGTTAGTTTTTTTATATACATTTTTATTAAAAAAATCTAACATTTTTTTTAGTATCAAAACAAATAATCAGGTGGTTCCATGCTACTTTGGAGAAACTTTGAGGACCCACTTGGAACTCCGCCATCGACTCGCAAGTGTGGCCCACTTGCAAGTCCTCCCTCGACTTGCAAGTGGCGTGTTTTGTGTAGTTGCAATCACCCATTGAGTTGCAACTTTGGTCTTTTTGTTTGTGTAGTTATAGCAGTTGCAATTGGACGTCTTCCCTAGTAGTAGTTGGCCCAGTTGTAACTCCACCATCGCCCCCGCAAACTAGAATGTTTTTTCTTTTCTGTGTTATTTTTTGTCGCCCTAGTTGCAAGTCCAATGTCAACTCGCAACTCCTAGGCATTGCCCCTAGTTTTGCAACTCCATTAGCAAGTTGCAACTGGACCTCTTCCCCCTAGTAGTAGTTGGCCCAGTTGCAACTCAAACATCGCCCCGCAACTGACATGTTTTTTCTTTTCTTGTATTTTTTGTCGCCATAGTTGCAAGTCCAACGCCAACTCGCAACTCCTAGGCATTTCCCCTAGTTGCAACTCGACCTCTTCCCCCTAGTAGTAGTTGGCCCAGTTGCAACTCCACCATCGACCCCGCGACTAGCATGTTTTTTCTTTTCTTGTATTTTTTATTGCCCTAGTTGCAAGTCCAATGTCAACTCGCAACTCCTAGGCATTGCCCCTAGTTTTGCAACTCCATTATCAAGTTACAACTGGACATCTTCCTCCTAGCAGTAGTTAACCCAGTTGCAACTCCACCATCGTCTCGCAACTAGCATATTTTTTCTTTTTTCTTGTAATTTGTTGCCATAGTTGCAAGTCCAACGTCAACTTCGCAACTCCCATGCATTGCCCCTAGTTGCAACTCCATTATCAAGTTGCAACTCGACCTCTTCCCCGTAGCAGTAGTTGGCCCAGTTGCAACTCCACCATCGACCCCGCAACTAGCATGTTTTTTCTTTTCTTGTATTTTTTGTCGCCCTAGTTGCAAGTCCAACGTCAACTCGCAACTCCTAGGGCATTGCCCCTAGTTGCAACTCCATTATCAAGTTGCAACTGGACCTCTTCCCCCTAGTAGTACTTGGCCAGTTGCAACTCCTCCATCGACCCGCAACTAGAATGTTCTTTCTTTTCTTTGTATTTTTTCTCGCCCTAGTTGCAAGTCCAACGTCAACTTGCAACTCCTAGGCATTGCCCCTAGTTGCATCTTCATTTTTATCAAGTTGTAACTGGACCTCTTCCCCCTAGTAGTAGTTGGCCCAGTTGCAACTCCACCTAGAATGTTTTTTCTTTTCTTGTATTATGTCGCCATAGTTGCAAGTCCAACGCCAACTCGCAACTCCTACGCATTGCCCCTAGTTGCAACTCCATTATCAAGTTGCAACTGGACCTCTTCCCCCTAGTAGTAGTTGGCCCAGTTGCAACTCCACCATCGACCCCACAACAAGCATGTTTTTTTCTTTTCTTTTTGTATTTTGTCGCCCTAGTTGCAAGTCCAACGTCAAATCGCAACTTCTAGGCATTGCCCCCTAGTTGCAACTCCATTATCAAGTTGCAACTGGACCTCTTCCCATAGTAGTAGTTGGCCCAATTGCAACTCCACCATCAACTCGCAACTAACATGTTTTTTCTTTACCTGTTTTCTTGCCGCCATAGTTGCAAGTCCAACGTCAACTCGCAACTCCTAGGCATGGCCCCTAGTTGCAACTCCAGTATCAAGTTGCAATTAGCATGTTTTTTCTTTTCTTTTGTATTTTGTCACCCTAGTTGCAAGTCCAACGTCAACTCGCAACTCCTAGGCATTGCCTCCCTAGTTGCAACTCCATTATCAAGTTGCAACTGGACCTCTTCCCGTAGTAGCATTTGACCCAGTTGCAACTCCACCATCGACCCGCAACTAGCATGTTTTTTCTTTTCTTGTTTTTTTTGTCGGCATAGTTGCAAGTCCAACGTCAACTCGCAACTCCTAGGCATGGCCCCTAGTTGCAAATCCAGTATCAAGTTGCAAATAGCATGTTTTTTTCTTTTCTTTTGTATTTTGTCGCCCAAGTTGCAAGTCCAACGTCAACTCGCAACTCCTAGGCATTGCCCCCCTAGTGGCAACTCCATTATCAAGTTGCAACTGGACCTCTTCCCGTAGTAGCAGTTGACCCAGTTGCAACTCCACCATCAACCCGCAACTAGCATGTTTTTTCTTTTCTTGTTTTTTTTGTCGCCATAGTTGCAAGTCCAACGTAAACTCGCAACTCCTAGGCATTGCTCCTAGTTGCAAGTCCATTTGTCAAGTTGCAACAAGCATGCTTTTTTCTTTTCTTTTTGTATTTTGTCACCCTAGTTGCAAGTCCAACGTCAAATGGCACCTCCTAGGCATTGTCTCCTAGTTGCAACTCCATTATCAAGTTGCAACTGGACCTCTTCCCGTAGTAGTAGTTGGCCCAATTGCAACTCCACCATCAACTCGCAACTAGCATGTTTTTTCTTTTCTTGTTTTTTTTGTCGCCATAGTTGCAAGTCCAACGGCAACTCGCAACTCCTAGGCATTGCCCCTAGTTGCAAGTCCATTTGTCAAGTTGCAACAAGCATGTTTTTTTCTTTTCTTTTTGTATTTTGTCGCCCTAGTTGCAAGTCCAACGTCAACTCGCAACTCCTAGGCATTGCCCTCCTAGTTGCAACTCCATTATCAAGTTGCAACTGGACCTCTTCCCGTAGTAGCAGTTGACCCAGTTGCAACTCCACCATCGAGCCGCAACTAGCATGTTTTTTCTTTTCTTGTTTTTTTTGTCGCCATAGTTGCAAGTCCAGCGTCAACTCGCAACTCCTAGGCATTGCCCCTAGTTGCAAGTCCATTTGTCAAGTTGCAACAAGCATGTTTTTTTTCTTTTCTTTTTGTATTTTGTCGCCCTAGTTGCAAGTCCAACGTCAAATCACAACTCCTAGGCATTGCCCCCTAGTTGCAACTCCATTATCAAGTTGCAACTGGACCTCTTTCCGTAGTAGTAGTTGGCCCAATTGCAACCGCACCATCAACTCGCAACTAGCATGTTTTTTCTTTACCTATTTTTTTGTCGCCATAGTTGCAAGTCAAACGTCAACTCACAACTCCTAGGCATGCCCCCTAGTTGCAACTCTAGTATCAAGTTGCAACTAGCATGTTTTTTTTCTTTTCTTTTGTATTTTTGTCACCCTAGTTGCGAGTCCAACGTCAAGTTGCAACTCCTAGGCATTGCCCCCTTAGTTGCAACTCCATTATGAAGTTGCAACTCCATTATGAAGTTGCAACTGGACCTCTTCCTGTAGTAGTAGTTGACCCAGTTGCAACTCCACCATCGACCCGCAACAAGCATGTTTTTTCTTTTCTTATTTTTGTTTGTCGCCATAGTTGCAAGTCCAACGTCAACTCGCAACTCTTAGGTATTGCCCCTAGTTGCAAGTCCATTTGTCAAGTTGCAACTAGCATGTTTTTTTTCCTTGTAATTTGTCGCCCTAGTTGCAAGTCCAACGTCAACTCGCAACTCCTAGGCATTGCCCCTAGTTGCAACTGCATTATCAAATAGCAACTGGACCTCTTTCCTAGTAGTAGTTGACCCAGTTGCAACTCCACCATCGACCCGCAACTAGCATGTTTTTTTGTGTTGCCCTAGTTACAAGTCTAACGTCAACTCGCAACTCCTAGGAATTGCCCCCTAGTTGCAAGTCCAACGTCAACTCGCAACTCCTAGGCATGGCCCCTAGTTGCAACTCCATTATCAAGTTGCAACTAGCATGTTTTTTCTTTTTCTTTGTAATTTGTCGGCCTAGTTGCAAGTCCAACGCCAACTCGCAACTCCTAGGAATTGCCCCCTAGTTGCAACTCCATTATCAAGTTGCAACTACCATGTTTTTTCTTTTCTTTGTAATTTTGTCGGCCTAGTTGCAATTCCAACGTCAACTCGCAACTCCTAGGTATTCTCCCTATTTGCAACTCCATTTTCAAGTTGCAACTAGCCTGTTTTTTCTTGTTCTTTGTAATTTGTCGGCCTAGTTGCAAGTCCAACGTCAACTCGCAACTCCTAGGCATTGCCCCTAGTTGCAACTCCATTTATCAAGTTGCAACTAGCATGTTTTTTCTTTTTCTTTGTAATTTGTCGGCCTAGTTGCAAGTCCAACGTCAACTCGCAACTCCTAGGCATTGCCCCTAGTTGCAACTCCATTTATCAAGTTGCAACTAGCATGTTTTTTCTTTTTCTTTGTAATTTTGTCGGCCTAGTTGCAAGTCCAACGTCAACTCGCAACTCCTAGCCATTCTCCCTAGTTGCAACTCCATTTTCAAGTTGCAACTTGACCTCTTCCATAGGAGTCATTGGCCCAGTTGCAACTCCACCATCGACCCGCAACTAGCATGTTTTGTCTTTTCTTTGTAATTTGTTGCCGTAGTTGCAAGTCCAACGTCAACTCGCAACTCCTAGGCATTGCCCCGTAGTTGCAAGTCCATTTGTCAACTTGCAATTGGACCTACCCTAGGAGTCATTGGCCCGGTTGCAAGTGCAACATCGACTTGCAACTGACCTCTTTTTTTGTTGTTGTTATAGTTGTCGCCCTAGTTGTAAGTTCTTTTTTTTGTCGTTTTTGCTACTGGGCCATTTTTTTGCCCCAGTTGCAAGTGAAACACCAACTCGCAACTGAGTTGCAACTCGTAAGCATTGCCCCTAGTTGCAAGTCCATTGTCAACTTGCAACTAGACCTCCCCCTAGTAGTTATTGACCCAGTTGCAAGTGCAGCATCGACCCTCAACCGACCTATTTTGTTATTGTTGTTGTTGTACTTGTCACCCTAGTTGTAAGTTCATTTTTTGTTGTCGTTGCTACTGGGACATTTTTGCCCCAGTTGCAATTGAAACATCAGCTCGCAACTGAGTTGCAAGTCCAACATCGTCTCACAACTACTAGGGCATTGTCCCTAGTTGCAAGTCCATTGTCCACTTTGTAACTGGTCCTGCCCTAGTAGTCATTCACCCGGTTGCGAGTGCAACATTGACTCGCAACTGACATCTTTTTTTGTTGTTGTTGTACTTGTTGCACTAGTTGCAAGTCTAACGTCGACTCGCAACTCATAGAACATTTACCCCCTAGTTGCAAGTCCATTTGTCAACTTCCAACTAGGCCTCTCCTAGCAATACTAAACCCAGTTGCAAGTCAAACAGTGACTCGCAACTGAGTTACAAGTCCCACATCGACTCGCAACTCCTAGGCATTGCCCCTAGTTACAAGTCCATTGTCAACTTGCAACTGGACCTCCCTAGTAGTCATTTGACCCGGTTGCAAGTGCAACATCGACTCGCAACCGACATCTTTTTTGTTGTTGTGTTTTGTCGTCCTAGTTGCGAGTCCAACGTTGACTCACAACTCATAGGACATTTACCCCCTAGTTGCTAGTCCTTTTGTCGACTTTCCAACTTGGTCTTTTTTCCTAGCAATACTTGACCCAGTCGGAAATCAAACATCGAACCGCAACTGAAATGTTTTTTATTGTACTCGTCAGCCTAGGTGTGAGTCCAATGTCGACTCGCAAACTCCTAGGCATTGCCCCTAGTTGTAAGTTCATTTTTTGTTGACTTTGTTTTCCTATTTTATTTTTTTGTAGTTCGCCCTTTTTGTGAGTCCAACGTCGACTTGCAATTGGCCAGCTACATACAATTGGCGGGAAATGTTTTCCATAGCTGTAGGTTGCCCCTATTATTTTTCCATTCTCGACATCGATTTCTTTTTTTGTAATCAATTAAGCCACAAGTTTTTTGTGGTGCAACTAGGACCTTTTCCCCTACTAGACAATGCCCCAGTTGCAAGTCGACCATCGACACGCAACTGGGTTGTGTTTGTCTTTTTGCCCTAGTTGCAAGTGCACCCGCGACATGCAATTACGCCTTTTTTGCCTACTAGACGGTGCCCCAGTTGCAAGTCCATCATCAACACGCAACTGGGTTGTTTTGTTTCGCCCCCAGTTGCAAGTGCACCCGCGACATGTAACTAGGACCTTTTTTTCCCTAATAGACGATGCCCCAGTTGCAAGTCGATCATCGATACGCAACTGGGTTGTTTTTTGTTTTTCTACCCTAGTTGCAAGTGCACCCGCGACATGCAACTAGGATCTTTCCCCCTACTAGACGATGCCCCAGTTGCAAGTCGATCATCGATCCGCAACTGGGTTGTTTTTTGTTTTTTTGCCCTAGTTGCAAGTGCACCCGCGACATGCAACTAGGACCTTTCCCCCTACTAGACGATGCCCCAGTTGCAAGTCGATCATCGATACGCAACTGGGTTATTTTTTGTTTTTTTGCCCCAGTTGCAAGTGCACCCGTGACATGCAACTAGAAACTTTTTTCCTACTAGACAATGCCCCAGTTGCAAGTCTATTTTGTCGTCTAGAAACTAGGCCTCCCTTAGTATTCATTGACCCAGTTGCAAACCAAACATCGACTCGCAACAGACACTTTTTTTTTCTTGTACTTTGTTGCCCTTAGTTGCGAGTCTAGCCCAGACTCACAACCCGGGCGGCCCGCTTGTTGCAAGTCATCCCAATTACAAGTGGGTGTCCACTAATAACTCGAGGCCCAGAGTTGCAAGTCAACAGTCAACACATAATTATGGTCTTTTTTATTTTTTTCTTTCTTTTTTTGTTTGTAGTTTTGTAGGTGCACTAGTTTTTCAGTCACTTTTTTTGTAAGGAACACCCTCAATATGCATTTTAGTACATTTTTGCAAGTGGTTTTGTTGCTACTTGTTAGGCAAGCCTCAAAATGTAATTGATAAGTGGGTCAATGACTCAACTGCCCCGTTTTCAAACTTTTGTAGGGTTTTTTTGCAAGATATCCAAAAACAGTAACGGATCTCTCATAATTATCCACACCGACACATTTTATTTCCATTTTTTTTGTCTGGCACAATTTGAATTGGTGGAGCAGAGGTGAAGGAGGAAGAGACGGGGGCGACTAGCTCGAAGGGGAGGGCGACCGAGGTCGCCGCTGACGAGCCCCTCGCGGCGCAACTCCGCGCGACGGACGAGGCACCCGCTGTGGACACGGCGGGCGAGCGATGGGCGGCCGTCGAGTCTCGCGGCATGAACGCCGCCCACGACCTGTGCGTCGCCGACAAGCAACCGTCGTTCGGCCCTGCCCGCGAGCTGTCCGCGGCCGAGGTGATCCGCGGCATCGGCGTCGTCCCGGAGTTGTCCGCAGCCGAGACGCCGCGTGAGGCAGTGAGTTCCACATCTCTCCCCTTCTCCCCTGAAAGAGCTATTCGATTTTGTGAGTTCCTGCGACATCCTCAAATTTGCTGGCGCCCAGGTCAAATTCCTCCTGGCGGTGTGCATCGGTAGATAGGTATGGTTTTTTCAGGCCATGGAGGGATCTGATTATAGTGTGAGGTCTGCTGTGCGCGTGTCTGCATTTGTGCTACGTGCGCACTAGCCTGAACATGTTCGTCAGGGGTTGATGGTCGACGGGGGGTAGGAAAGCCTGGGGGAGGTGTAGAGGATACGATTTGAGCGCAACAACAGATTTGAATACGTCCATGTTTGCACAGGTACCTTTTGTTGGTTGCACAAATGAATTGACACCCCCAAAATACTGTTGTGCTAGTTGTTTTAATTTTGTTCAGTATATATGTTCAGAGAACATGCATCATTGTTCATTTTCTTCATTCATTCGTATGCGCTAGTTGTTTTAGTTGTTTTAGTGTGTGCTCAGGTTACAGGTGCCAGCTACCAGTTTTTTCAGGATACAGTAGGTGCCATTTCTACTGCACATCAAATTTGAGTGTGCTTCAGTATTTTTTCTAGAGAGATGTGTGAGGCCCGTATTAGTTTATCAAGTTCTTAAGCTCTCTGGTATCCTACGCCCATCAGTCAAAGGTTCTAGCACGTGTCATTTTTATGCAGTCGACAGTTTCTTTGTTTTGCAGTATCCCAGTGGTTGATCCCACGTAGAGACTTTTTTTGACTGTTTTATCCATGTTTTTTTCATCTGCTTGATCCCATGTACAGAATTAACATCATAGTCAGAACAAGCAGACTTGTTCTGCTTGCTCTGACTATGTGTTTTTCATCTGCTTGAAACGAGCCATGATTTTTTGTTTGACTTAACATATCAAATTGTCTACATTTTTTGTGCACTCAGACTTGTTCTGACTATGACTGTTCTTCTTGTGTTCATGACATTCAATGCACAAATGATGAAATTTATAAGGGGAGGGGGGGCAACGCTCTGAGGGTTCATTTTTCTTTTTGCGCTTTTTTTCCCTGAGATGAAAGTTTTAAAGAAATGTAAGAGTGTTGACATTCAGGCTGTAAGTTTCAGAGTTAGTGTTTTTCTTCAGACAATGTGCACATTTCTAATCTGTACGTTCAGAGTTTATTGTTTGATTTTTGTTTGGTGTTCATGTTTAGATTTTGGGATCTCACTTCCATCATCATTACTAGAGGTTTTCCATCTCAACTTTTGTTTATTGTCTCTTCTGTTTCTTTTAACAACAGTTTGTTAGCAAAGATACAAATTCTGAAAATCTTCTGGAGTTCAACAACAATGGTCACCAACACAACTCAGGGAATGACAGCATGAATGAAGACCAGGACCAAACATGTGAGGGTTATTTCTCAGAAGCTGAGCATTCTAAAGTTGATTTAACAGAAACAGATGCATCAGACGCCATGCTGTTTGATGGTCTCAGGACAATGGTAATCATGTTCTCAACTTCAACAAACTCCGTATTTCTTTTTGTTATTTCCCTTTTATGTTTTTCCTAAAATCCATTTTTTGCCTGACAGATTTTTTTTTTATGAATGTACAGTTGCAAAAGAGACATCAGAGGAAGCAGCAAAGGAGTGCTCTGAAGGAGCAAAGGAACAAGGTAATTTTTTGTGATTTGGTGCCATTTTTTTATTTAAACATTTTCTGAAGCATGTCCAAAAACTTTCTAGAGAATGCAAACTTTTTACTACTTTCTCTTTTTTATGTGTTTGCTCTTTGATTCATTACCAGAGGACAAGGGCTCAGGGAGGAAAAGCCAAAGGGCAGACGAACAAAGAAAAAGCAACTGCGTACAGCAGGTTTAGCATTGGGTATTTTGTGAAGATAGTGGATATTGTATGCAGAAATAATCACAGGATGGAGCTTGTGAGGGACAGTGGCTTTGGATTCCTGCTTGAGCTTGATGATTGTTATGTTCCAAGGCCATTCGCACAGTGGGTCGCTGACAATATATCCACAAAAGATGAAGCAATTGTGCTCAGAGGGAAATCAATTCCACTGAACCCTGAAGCTGTATTGTTGGTGCTCGGTATACCGGCGGGGAGCACAAAAATAAGAATGTTGGATGAGGAGGCTGCGAAAGTGGAGTTTCTCTCACTGTTTGGGCTAATTGAACTTCCATCAATAAGCTTCTTCGGGAACAAGCTAATGAACGAAGACCTGTCTGACAATGATTTTCTTCGCTGTTTCTTGATTGTGGCACTAGCAACTTTCCTCTGTCCCACGTCCAACACCAAGCCTAGTACCAAATATCTGGGAGCACTTGTTGATGTGTCAAAGGCGAAAGATCTCGACTGGTGCTCGTTTGTCCATACCTGGAATATGTGTTATGTCAAGAAGTATCAAACAGACAAGTTGAAGCAGAAACGGATAACAACGACTTTGGGAGGCTGCATATATCAGCTAGCAGTATGTCGTTGTTTGTTATAGATTATTTTGCTAACTTATTAATTAGGAGCGTTGTCTTGTGAACAAACGTGTACAAGTTTTTTCATTGTCTTTTGTTGTTTTGTTGCAGGTTCGATGTCTAGACTTCAACAACTTTGGATCAATATCAATCCCTTCAGCAATGCCAAGAATTTGTTTCTGGAAAGGACAAACCATAAAGCATTTCAGTGATATGCTTATCGGGAAAGATGGACTATATGGAGCTCTACAAGTAAATATCATACTGCACTATGACTTTTCCTGTAATTTATTTCTTTTCTCTTCACTAACATCTTTTTTTGTTTTCTTTTGTTTATCTTCTTTTCTATATTGTTTTTCTCTCTTTCTCAGATCAAAGATGAGGGTGAAACTTGTTATGCAGAGAAAGACGGTGGATGGGCAAGCACCGCTAAGAACTCAAACATCAGAAAAGCTATACAAAGGGTTGTGGGCAACTCTTTTTCAGATAAGGCAAAATACAACAAACTTATCTGAGACAGCAACTTCCATAATCAAATGTAGCTATTTTTTTACTCTTTTTTTTCTCTGACTTACTTCTGCTATCTTTTCCTGTTTGTCAGGTCAAGGAAGATATATTCATCAAATTCCAGGACCGTATGAAGGATCAAAACCTGAGCACATGTGTAATAGCAAAACAAGTGTTGCTCGACACTTTGAACATTGTATCTTCTTCTTTTAAGGGTTCTCAAGATACAGAGAAGTTAGAGTCCAGTGAGCACTTGTATATGCCATCCGACGAAGGAAATGGTTCTGGCAGCACTGTCAGAGTTGATTCTAATGGGATCGAAATTAACAGTGGTGTGTTATTTACATCATCTTTATTCATTGAAACAATCCATGCGTTTTCTTTGTGATTCTTTTTTTTTCGGTTCTAATTCATGTTGTATTATTTGTTGACACTTTCCCCTACATTTCTGGCAGATCGAAGAGGCAGGAAGAAGAGAATGAAAACAAGTACACAGCAGTCAACAAATTCAACACCTCAGGATACAGTCATGCATGATAAAATAAAGGTTTTTTTGGCTTTTTAATTAGTTTTTTCCAATCCCTTTTTATTTGTATGTGACAATTTTTTACTCCATTTTTGTTTGTCAAATTATGAGTATTTTTTTCACCAACTTAACAGGAAAGCACACTTGAAGTTGCTGTAAAAAGAGTCGGTGAATGTGTTATACAAACACAAGTTGGACAAACGGATCGTGGTGAATGCGTTGTACTGCAACCAGAAGTCCACAAGGTTATATCACATGCCTTTCCCCTTTTTTCCTTGTGATTTATTTTTAATTTTTGACTTTCATTCTTATGTTTTTTTTTGCCCGCCCTATCTATAACTCTGACAACGACCATCTTCCACTTTTTTGTTGTGGGGCAGGAACAATCCATGCAGAACAGTGGCACTGTCACCCACAATACAGACATCAATATGCTGCACACAGACACCAAGATCCGTGGGTGCGAAGGGAATGTTTGTTCTACTGAAAATGAAGTACCAGAGAAGAGCACCAGCTTGAACTACATGTTGTTAGCAGCTAGACTGGCAAAAGCACTAGAAAGCACGGAACAAGACATCAATTCAAAAGAGGAACCCAGCACACATGTCCTACCATCATTCAAAGGGTTCCAGCATAATGCTATCAACAATAATCAAACTCAGGTACACCCCCCAAGAAATTTCTTTGAGGTTCTCTTAGCACCATCATTCTCAGCCTTTCAACTTTTTTTTTCATAGAGCTAACTCAAGCTTCTTATTCTTTAAACATAGCATCTTCTCGACCCCAAACCCGTGGATCAACCAAAGGAGAAGCAAGCATTGGTAGTCGAACGTGTGCATGATCAAAACAACAAGAACAAAGGTTTTTTTCAAGCAAAAATCTTTCACAGCCCTGCCTCCCGACAAACTCATTCCTCAACATCATTGTTTTTAAAAGATTCTCACATGCTTGTGTCATTTTTTCCTTTTTTTTGTCAGATGAAATCAATCTGAATCCAGGCAGAGATCAGAAGAACCACATGGAACTTGATATAGATATTAATCTACCAATATCAAACAGTACTGTCAACAATGTTCTTTTTTTTTTTCAGTACATATGATAACAGTATTTTTCATGTCATTGGTATATGTCAATTTCTCATTATTTTGTTGTTTCTGTTTTCTTTTCTTTCTACATGACACGGGATAGATGACAAGCAGAAGCAAGTGAAGGACTTCCAGGAAAGTTTGCATCCATTGGACATTGCAAGACTGAAGTATTTCTTTGCCGATGATATTACACCTAGTTGCAGGATTCTCATAGACCATGATGATTGTGGGAATGAAATAACAGAGCCAGAATTATGGCACCCAGTAGATATGGACTCGCAAGCATACAATGCCTAGATAGAGGTAATGTTTTTTTTCCACAGTAATTCATGTTTTCATTTTGTTCGAAATTGTCATTTTATACAATACTTTGTTTTTTGCGGCTACAAAATTTCACACAGTGAAAGTTTTTACATTGCAGGAAGCAAAGAAAAAATCACCATGGAATACAAGCAATGAGGGAATACAAGGATATACCTCACAGGTGATCTCTTTTTTCTGATGCAGAAGACTACAAAATACACCTTACATTTTTGTATAAGCACATATCTAACAGTTTTTTTGTTCTCTGTTTGTTTTTTCTAGGACGAGCAAACAGCGCAAGGAGATTTATCTGTACATTGTGCGCAGAGAGAGCCCATGTCATGCAAGTACAGAGACTTTCTTCCAGGGTTTAAAGAAAAGGACGGCATCATTGACTTGGTATATGTCTTTTCTTGACTTTTTTTCTCGTCTTTTTTTGCTCGTTTTTTTTCATTAGCACATATCTGTTTGATACCAAAAACAACTTTACTTTTTCCTGTTTTGATGATTTTAAAATGCAACACATTTTTTTTTCAGACTTCTCCTGTTGCACACATGTCAACCACTTGGGATAGAGCAAGAACATGCTACTCCCCAATGAGGACATGGAATGATGAGAACGCTGAAGGTTCGTCACAAAAGCACAAGAAGGTATCCTTACATTTTTTTTGATTGCTTTTTCGTTTAATTTTTTGTTACTGTCTTGATAAAGTTGTCATTCCTTCTTTTCTCAATTTTTTTTAGTAAACCTGGGCATTGAAATGTGGTGTTTGTGTCTTTCTCAACTGTTTTTTGTCTTTTTTTTGCTGAGTTACTGAACATGTCCTTTCAACATTTTTTGGTCAATTTGCAGAGTTACTCAACAAGACCAATATTTGGCAAGAGGTTATTTTCGGACGAGTTCAATGAAGAACATGAACAAGAAGGCACTAAAGAACAACCAATCCCTGTCAGCAACGAGTTACAGGTAAATTTGTTGAACAATATCCCTTTCTTTTTAGCTTTTTTATTAGTGTGACACAAACTAACCATAATTATCTGTGCCCTACATAAGTTGCAGTTGTCTCCAGATGTTCAAATTTTGGGGGAGAGATCATTCAATGGTTCATGCTCTAATATGGTAAACACGGCAGACAACTTGTACAACACGAAGCTAACATTGGGCAGTTCCTCAAGTGGTAAAGAGAATATGCCTCCCAAAAGGATAATCTACCCAAGCAAGTTTCTGTGTTCACCATACGATAACAACGACAGAGGACCTCTTATGCCACACGAGAAGGAGCTACACAGGAGCATAGTGACACTTAGCAAAATTGAATCTCACAGAAGGTGTTTGTGTTCTATCTTTTTCCATTTTCCATTTGCTTTTTCTGCTTTTTTTTGCATGAATTTGTTTTTGATCTTTTTGTCTGCCTTCATTTCTAGCAATCATGTTTCTCTCCTCCCTGCAGCTCATGGGTTGTGTTGATTGATAAAACAAGCCTTTCCCTCGGACAACTTGGTGATTCGTTCGACACTAATGGTCATGTGGAAGCATATGTTTTCAACGTTTTCTGTCGGATGCTGTTTCAAGAAAACCATCCAAGGCAATCAAAGAAGCACTACTTTTTCACTACAATTGGTGTAAGTACAATGAATTTTCAATTCAAACATAACACAACATATTTTTTTCAACCCACCACTTTTTTTTGTTACAGTACACATACTGCACTCCTTGGGTCGAAGCTTAACAACTAAATTTGTTCTTTTTCCACATAGTAGGATTATTTCCTTGAGAAGTGGGGTACCGAAGAAGCAAGGAGGTCAATGAGGAGGAGAGCACTCATAAGCTTTAACGGAGCAGGGAAAGCATTGCCTCAACATGAAAGTGATCGTGTACGTCCATTCAACCAAACTTCTAATTTTTTTTCTTTGTTTTTTTCTTTTCATTGTATTTTCACCTCATAATATCTATATCCAAATAATGCAGCTGTTCTTCCCATCAGTACATGGTGAGCACTGGTTCTTGTTCATTGTTGATATTCTTGCAAGAAAATTCGTCTTCCTGGAT
Source organism: Elymus sibiricus (assembly GCA_039707655.1). Taxonomy (NCBI): domain Eukaryota; kingdom Viridiplantae; phylum Streptophyta; class Magnoliopsida; order Poales; family Poaceae; genus Elymus; species Elymus sibiricus. Next base: position 315,383,569 of record CM077664.1, read on the forward strand.
TCAGTTTATGGAAGGGAGTCATCATTCCACATGGAGATCAAAGATTTGATGGTTAAAACACCGTTTTCAAACCTTTATTTTTCTTTTCCTTTTTGTTAGTTTATTCTGGGGATGCAACATCCCAGCCATTGTTGTGTTCCTAAACATTTTTTCATTTTGCATTATTTCCAGATGAAGAATTTTATCACAACATGGGACGAGTCTAATCTGAGAAGAATGGGTTTCAGGAATTTTGGTGTAGATTACCCAAACATGCCAAAGCAAGTTGGAAGGTAAAAGAAGCTCATACATTTGAACACAAATACATGTTTACTGTTTTTTTTATTTTTATCATCAATTTTTCTTATTTTTTTTACTAATATTTTTTGCAAAAAACAAAGAGATGCTTGTGGGATTTTTGTGCTAAACTGGATGCCAAATTGGGCTTCGCGGAACCCTTTGCAGCCACAATTTAAGATGAAGGATGTTCCAGACGCAAGGGTCAGACTCGCTGTTGACATTCTTTTTAGCCCCCATAACACCATTGATTCAGGCAAAGGACTAGTCAAGAATTTCGGTCGCTAAACTGGTATTTTATCTTCTACTACTAAAGCACAATTTTCTTCTTCTTTTTTTACAACCACTCATATTTTTCTGTTGACCACGCCATAACATACAATTTCTTCTATCATCGTTTTTTGTCAGCAGCTTGAAGCAAGAGTGACTGCCAACAGGATAAATAACCAGGATGATACACCAGGGGGGTGGGGGCAAGCTCAAAGTGTTTGGCATTGTGTCTCAAGGAAAGCAACCATGATGAAGAACAAAACATGATAGTTACTCTTTTTTAGATTCTTCTTTTTTTTGGTACATTGTTTCGCTACACAAGTCAAGGGGAAAAAAATTGAATGATACAACAACCCAGATGTGTATGTGTTTCTTTTTGTCATATCTCTTTTCATGTGAAACATTTTCAGTGAGACTAATGGAAAGAGATGATGTTTCTTTGCATTTTGTATTTTTAATGCATTTTCTTTGCCTTTTTGTATACTATGTACATTTCTTATCCAAACATTTTTTTATATTTTTTTTGGCTTGAGACAAGAGATGTGCAGGCGTTTTTTGTTGTTATAATTTGCAAAGTGAGAGGAATGGAAAAAGAACTAATTCGCAGGTAATTTCTTTTTTTTTTCTACACTGTTTTTGAATCAGCAAAGAACTACTTTCATGTTAATTTTCAACAAGACCTAACCTATATTTTTTTGGTTTGCCCTGTTGTGTCTCTTCTCCTGTCTGCACTGGATTTTTTACAAAGATGCCTGCGGGAGGGGGCTGGGGTGAAGGAATCATATTGCAAATTGCAGTTTAGGTGAAACACCACAAGCACCACAAGCAGTTTACAAGAAAGCAACAGTTCAAAGGACTACATCCAGGTAGGAACATTTGTCTTTGTATTTACAATATAAAGCCTACTGTTTGATATGTTGCTAGCTGTCTTCATTTTCCATTCAATCTTCAAAAAGTTCATTCTGAAACTACAGCACCCATTTGACCTCTGTTGTAGGTCCATTCTTCCGTTGACGCTTAGCCACATTCTGTTTCCTTGCAGACGCACCAGCAGCACCTGTATTTTTTCAGTGTACGAAACATGATTTGTTTGGTGTCCAAAAAAAATGTGAACAAAACAAAACATAGAAATGACAGTAACAAACTAAAAATAATTCCAAACCTCCAGTTTTTTTGGGTGTTGCTTTCTTCTTCTTGAAATGGGACTTATCAATGTGCAGGTTATGACAACCAGCTATGTTGTGTTCTTTGCTATTACAGTGGCTGCATGCATTTTGTTGCTTTGCAAGGAACTTCTCCCTACTTGTTAGGAAACGACCTCTTGGGTGACCTTTAGAAACAGCAACATCCGAGTCCTGTAGGGTGTCATAACCATCAGGGTGAGGTACTTGTACTTGAATGGGTGGGTCTTTTTCCACAACAACTCCTCTTGCCTGAAGCTCTCTCAAGTCATCTGCCTTTGTCATCTCTTCAAGCCCAGCAAAATTTTTCTCACCCTCTTTTACAACATACAAGTACTTCTCATTTGTTCTTGCCCCATCAGACGCCATCTCACTGAACATTTTTGAGAGCTGTGTGTACCTCAAATGCCGGCTAGCCTCAGTTAGTTCCATCGGGATATTGAATTGCTTGTGTCTTATGTACTTCCTGTCCTTTGGCTTCCACCTCTCTATGTAGTACTTGTCAGGTAGGACAGACTTGTTCAGATGGATAAGGACTCGCAGTATGTGTGCACATATTATGCCATCTTTCTGAAACTTTCCACATATGCAAGCAAAATCTTCTTGCCTGAGGTTTGTTAGCACAAGATAACGGCGTGTCCTGAAATCCTTCTCAGCAAGCATGCGTGACTTGTAAACCTCGTACCTTGAGCCATTCTGAACAACATCCACATGCAGTTTAGCAGCAAACTTCATTTGCTTCTGAAACCGGTAAAATATTTTTCTATTGTACATTCGTGATGCCTGGATCTCAAGCTCATTGTACACCCAGAAGATTGGTTTTGTTGTCCTAGTTATAGAATCTTGCTCCCTCTCCATGTCTTCTATTCGTTGAGATATTTTTTGATATTCTATCATGAAGCTCATCACACTGTAAGTTGACGCTACGTTGTCCTTGAAGATGGCATTCATGCCTTCACTACGCGATGTCGAGTGAATCAGTGGAAGGAAATCCGTCTTGAAGTACACGGGTGCCCACCTTCTCCTCTCTTTCCACATAATCCTGAAATAGCTCACATTCCCAATGTCATATTTTTCCACCATCTCTCGCCACAGCCTTTCAAACTCTGCAATTGTGAGGGAGTTGTGCACAATGTCAGTGAAGTCAGCATGCAGATCACCTTTTGTCACAAAAGTTCTGCAGCATTTCTCCTCGGCCTTCTTCTTGACATGAAACAGGCAGTTCCTATGCTTAGATAGGTTGAAGACCTCAGGGACAGCTTCTTTCATTGACGCATCTTGGTCTGTGATCACGGTCGCAGGTTGCTTTCCACCCATGCATTCAAGAAATTTCTGAAACAGCCAAGTAAAAGTGTCGATTGTTTCATCCTGAACGATAGCGCATGCAAATAAGTAGTTTTGACCATGTCCAGAGACTCCAACAAAGGGGGCAAAGGGGAGGTTGTATTTGTTGGTCTTGTAGGTTGTGTCGAAACTTAGGCTGTTTCCGTATAGATCGTATATTTTCCTTGAGTAGCCATCAGTCCAGAAAATACAGAGGACCTTGCTTGGGTTTTTCGGATGAACCTTGAACTTGTAGTAGTACCTTGGATCATCCGCTTGCCTGCCCCTGAAGTAGTCCAGAAGCTGTATCATGTCGTTGCTGTCGTTCTCTTTCCTCATCGATGCACTCACATTGGTCACATATTTTTTGTGTATGGCAGCGGTCCTTGTCGTAGATATGACAGAATGTCCATAATTTTCCTTGTTGGCAATTTGGCCAAGTTCAATGTTCTGACCAGCAGTTTCTCCTCCTCTGTCATGTGTTTGTGTGACCTCAAATATTTCGATTCGTCCGGTGGACTCAACTCATGGTTGTGCTGCAGATTTATGTCTGTGATAAACCATCTGTCATTTGTTCTCGTCACTACTAGTTTTGCCTCACAACCGGTGACATCAATCACATTCCTTCTTCTTTTCCTTGTCTCTGTTGCTAGCTTTCTGGTTTTCTCTTGCCACCTCTCTTGCCTTTTTTCCGCCTAGCCTCCTTCTGTTCCTCGTCAAGCACCTTTCCAGCCCGGTTGCATCTGAAGATACAACGAGACTCGCCACCTCCTGGGGCAGTTTGCCCATGGTAGTTTGATGCTTTGCGCACAGCAAAACCACAGAGGGAAGCATAGTTGTTGCAGTATGCCTGTGCTGCGGTGGATGAATCGAAATCCATGCCCATGTGCGGCGCATGGTGTTTGCGCACCTCTTGGCTGCAACTTTGAGATGCAACAATGCAGTCATTTTCCAGAAAGTTGTCTATATCATCCTGTGACAATTGCTGATCATCATCATCCACATCTGCGTTATTATTTTGTTCAAGATCATCTTCAACAACCACTTGAGGAGCATCTTCTTCAGTGACCGCAAGCACATTCAGAAAAGCAGTTGAATCAGTCTCTGAATCTTCGCTGCGTGCTTCATCTTCAATTTCATTGTCGTAAACAGACATCCCTAGAGCTTGCAACAGGTCTGCACCAGGAGCAGCAACACCATCTTTCCAGGTTAGAGCTTGCACGGACAAATCAGCACCGCAGGAATCTATCCAGTTGTTGTCTCCGTTTGCAGTATCATTGTATTCAAGATAGTTGCTTGACGCAGGGATGTCCGTGTCATTTTCCTCATTTATGCTCGAGTTCCGCCCAGTTACCATGAATGTCTCATTCTGCAAAATTGTTGGACACAAACAACAATAAGAATTTATTGATCCAACATACATGTTTTTTTTGCAACAATGCTTTATTTTTTATGATATCTTTTTTCCACATAAGTTTGTTTTCATTTTAACACTTTTCTCTTATGGTCATTCTTGCATTTTTTTTTCAGTTGGTGATCATACCTCAGCACCAACGGGATAGCGATCCGTGTGTGGTGAACCAGTCTGCCAGGGATCTGTCCGATTGTTGTTGTGGGTTGCAGTAACATTGTACTCAAGGCAGTTGCTTGACGCAGGGACGTCCATGTCATTTTCCTCAATTAATCTTGAGTTCTGTCCTGTTACCATGAATGTCTCATTCTGCAAAAAATTGATGGACACATACAGCAATAAGATTTTTATTGATCCAACATACATGTTTTTATGCAACAATGCTTTGCTTTGTTTTTTATCATATCTTTTTTGTTCCACATAAGTTTGTTTTTATCTAACACTTTTTTCTTCTGGTTTTTCAGTTGGTGATCATACCTCAGCACCGACGGGATAGCGATCCATGTGTGGTGAACCAAAAAAAGCAGCCTGCACAACACAAACAAAGCTGAACAAAGTTAACTCCACTACCTTTCAAACATCTTCTTTTTTTCAATGGAGAACAAATTATAATAGCTTTTTCTCACTGCTAGCCATATATGTATATTAGTTCAAACCTCAGAGTCAGCAGCAAGTAGCATTTGTGTGTATGACATGTTCATGCCAAAGTCTTCATTCAACGCCAATGCCTGCATTTTTGTTTTGTTTTTGTTTATGAGGGTCAAAATTTTCATATAAATACGGTTCATATGAAGTTGGTACAGAGAAGATACAAATTCTATTTTTATTCCCATAACTTTACTTTTTTTATTTGTTCCAAAAGAACCCCCAACTCACATCTTGTTTCTGCTGGACAAAAGGGCCAGCATGTTGAGCAGCAAGTGGAAATGGTCCGTTAGCCACAATAGCAAGATGATTTGGTGGTGTTGCCAGCTCATGAATCTGAGAGACGAATGAGTAGGGTGGAATCATCTGCAGAAATTGTTGTCCATTGCTTTGCATTTGGAAAAGCCTCGGGTCAAACAGCACTGCTGGGTTCTGGGACTGCACAGGCTACAACCAAAACAAAACAGTTAAGTTGATTTATGTTTTTTGCTGTCAATTATTTTTTGCAAAATCTTACCTGAGTCCCAATGTAGTACCCTGCATACATATCTTCATTTCCTGCAGCCATCAGTTTCATCAAAATTTAACATTATCTTGCTGTATGTCAATTTTAACATCATGATTTCTTTCACCTAAAGATTTTATGAATTGGAGGAGCAAACCCCTAAGTTCTTTTTTGTTAGGGGCAACATGAATGTCATATGCTTTTTTTGTTTTCTTTATCTTTTCTTGATCAGGCTGCAGATAGAAATGTAATTCAAGTAATGGCATTGTTTTTATGGTGAATAAATGGGAACAAAAAACCCTCTTAAACCAATTTCACGCAAGCTGGAACAACGAACTGTGTTTTTTCTGATCTTTTCAATTAGCATGTGCAGGAAGATCAAAATATCTCAAATGAACAACCTACGTAGGCATGCAAAAGTCAGTGATATACAGTTTTTGTTTGAACAGTTTCCAAGGCTAGATCAGTTTCCTGCTCTGTTTTTTGCAACTTTAGTTTCCTGTTACTTCCCAATAGCAAACTGATCAACTGTTGTCTGTATTTTACAACAGACCTAGAAAAACATATGTTTTATGGAGGAAGGAAGCATAATTATATACAGTTATGTTCAGAGTCAGAAAATTTTCTCATTCTCTAGTAAATTTCAAGATTCCATTTTTAATCAGCGTAAGCATCAGTATGAGCACCCATCAGTATTTTATTGGGTAGCTATTTTTTTTTCAAGATTCCATTTTAATCTTTTTTTTCTCGTTCTTTTTGCTATGAACCAGGATGGTGTGCCCAGTTTGCTTTGCTCATTGCGATGTGGACAACGGCCAGAGCTTCGGCATGTATTTTCGCGATGTGGATGAAACCTTTGCGGTAAACTTTTTCATGCATCTTTTTCTTTTTTCTGCATGCTTTGTTTTTCATGTGCTTATATTTGATATGCATTTTTTTTTCATTTTTTGTTCAGAGACTCCCATGCTCTGCCATGGAGCAGTTCCCAGAGAAGTTCGCCGGTGGGTTCCTTAACTTCAGAGCTCATGGCCGCCGATACAAAGTGGATGTTTACATCGGGCACAACAACACACGTATCGGTGGTAATGACTTGAGGAAGTTTACCAAGGACTTCAAACTTGGCCATGGGGAGCTTGTTGTTTTTATGATGACTGGACGTATTGCCAAGGCGTTCGTTTGCTATCTTGGTGGAGGTTTTTTTGTCGAAGACGAAGTTGAAGCTGGAGAGGGTGTTGCGTTCAATCATCATGAGGAGGAAGGAGAGCAAGGGGATGCTGCACAGGTGGATGAGGGGGGCAACAATGCCCAGAATGTGGAAGAAGCCCCTCCAGGCATCATCTACAGCAGAGATGTCAATTTGGTTGAGGAGGAGGCAAATCGGCTCGGGATGCTCATCGCCATTGATGAGGGATATATTGGTTCTCGATTTGTTCATCGCTTGACAAACACAAACATCACCAACAAGTTGATGGTATGTTCTTCTAAACTTCTTTTTTTGTACTGTAGTAGCAATAACAAGTTGATTGTATGTTGTTTTGGAATACGAATCTGTTTTTTATTGTACTGGATTTTGTATCAAGCGATATATGGGTTTTTTTGTCAGTAATTGAACTATCACCATGAGTATTTTCACATGTTTTTTCTTTTTTTTGTACAGATGTAGCTTTGTTTATTTGTTTTCACTAATTGTATCTTTTTTTTTGTCATTTGTTCTTCTATTTGTACAGAAAATACCAAATAAAGTTCGTCAGTTGCTGAACATTGGAGAGGCAGGGTTCATTGGTGTTCGCTTGGGAGAAGGACCGCTTTCAAGGGTTGCCTACAAGACAAACCGAGATGGACGGATGGTGTTCAACAAGGAGTGGGGTGTGTTCGCAACAACAACAAACTTGCAAGCTGGAAGTGCTGCCTTGTTCACTTTCTAGATGAGCAACATCAACGCGTTTGATGTCATTTGTGTTGTTGACATCTTAAGTGTAGGAGTTTAGTAGGTGCCATCCTGGATAGCCGTTTCTCGCTGGCCTACGCGGTCAATCTAGTTATATCAACTTTTGTGGCTGTGTTTTATATTATCTGCACTATTTTTATGTCCTGTTTGTTGGTTAGGATGTTTTAGCTTGTGGGTTTATGGTACCTGCTGTCGTTGTGGGCTTTATTAATATAAATTAAGTCTTTCGGCCTTTTATTTTGTATCTTTTTTTTTCTTCATGTTTTTTCTGTTAGCTACATATTGTATCCAATATCAAGTAGAGCAGGAAGCATATGCATGTTCAGTTATGTGTTTTTGTGGTGGGTCAGAGAGGCTCATAATGATTGTAGTAGTTTTTTTTCTAAGTTATAAAATATTAATTTTTTTCCAAAAACGTCTCATGTAGAAATAGTTTATTCAAATCCAAATATCTGGAAAAACTTCATCTAATGCATACACGTTTTTGTGTGATTTTTGAAGAAAATATCATTTGATTTTTTTGTATAATGTCCATATGATTTTTCAGTTCACTTCAACTGATTAATACAGAAGTAAGAACAATATCACAAATATATAACACAATCTAAGGATTGAAATTATTTTTATTTTGAAAATTCGCATGCCCCCGCAACTTTTGGCTGAGTGAACTTGGTCGCCAGGTCATAGGTCTGATAGAAGAACTACGAATTTCTACCAAAGGGATTCTGTCATAGGTCTAATAGAAGAACTAGGAATTTCAAAGCAACGATGGTCCAAGGTTTTTCATCATTCTTTGGTGATTGTTTAACATTTGTTAGTTTTTTTATATACATTTTTATTAAAAAAATCTAACATTTTTTTTAGTATCAAAACAAATAATCAGGTGGTTCCATGCTACTTTGGAGAAACTTTGAGGACCCACTTGGAACTCCGCCATCGACTCGCAAGTGTGGCCCACTTGCAAGTCCTCCCTCGACTTGCAAGTGGCGTGTTTTGTGTAGTTGCAATCACCCATTGAGTTGCAACTTTGGTCTTTTTGTTTGTGTAGTTATAGCAGTTGCAATTGGACGTCTTCCCTAGTAGTAGTTGGCCCAGTTGTAACTCCACCATCGCCCCCGCAAACTAGAATGTTTTTTCTTTTCTGTGTTATTTTTTGTCGCCCTAGTTGCAAGTCCAATGTCAACTCGCAACTCCTAGGCATTGCCCCTAGTTTTGCAACTCCATTAGCAAGTTGCAACTGGACCTCTTCCCCCTAGTAGTAGTTGGCCCAGTTGCAACTCAAACATCGCCCCGCAACTGACATGTTTTTTCTTTTCTTGTATTTTTTGTCGCCATAGTTGCAAGTCCAACGCCAACTCGCAACTCCTAGGCATTTCCCCTAGTTGCAACTCGACCTCTTCCCCCTAGTAGTAGTTGGCCCAGTTGCAACTCCACCATCGACCCCGCGACTAGCATGTTTTTTTTTTCTTGTATTTTTTATTGCCCTAGTTGCAAGTCCAATGTCAACTCGCAACTCCTAGGCATTGCCCCTAGTTTTGCAACTCCATTATCAAGTTACAACTGGACATCTTCCTCCTAGCAGTAGTTAACCCAGTTGCAACTCCACCATCGTCTCGCAACTAGCATATTTTTTCTTTTTTCTTGTAATTTGTTGCCATAGTTGCAAGTCCAACGTCAACTTCGCAACTCCCATGCATTGCCCCTAGTTGCAACTCCATTATCAAGTTGCAACTCGACCTCTTCCCCGTAGCAGTAGTTGGCCCAGTTGCAACTCCACCATCGACCCCGCAACTAGCATGTTTTTTCTTTTCTTGTATTTTTTGTCGCCCTAGTTGCAAGTCCAACGTCAACTCGCAACTCCTAGGGCATTGCCCCTAGTTGCAACTCCATTATCAAGTTGCAACTGGACCTCTTCCCCCTAGTAGTACTTGGCCAGTTGCAACTCCTCCATCGACCCGCAACTAGAATGTTCTTTCTTTTCTTTGTATTTTTTCTCGCCCTAGTTGCAAGTCCAACGTCAACTTGCAACTCCTAGGCATTGCCCCTAGATGCATCTTCATTTTTATCAAGTTGTAACTGGACCTCTTCCCCCTAGTAGTAGTTGGCCCAGTTGCAACTCCACCTAGAATGTTTTTTCTTTTCTTGTATTATGTCGCCATAGTTGCAAGTCCAACGCCAACTCGCAACTCCTACGCATTGCCCCTAGTTGCAACTCCATTATCAAGTTGCAACTGGACCTCTTCCCCCTAGTAGTAGTTGGCCCAGTTGCAACTCCACCATCGACCCCACAACAAGCATGTTTTTTTCTTTTCTTTTTGTATTTTGTCGCCCTAGTTGCAAGTCCAACGTCAAATCGCAACTTCTAGGCATTGCCCCCTAGTTGCAACTCCATTATCAAGTTGCAACTGGACCTCTTCCCATAGTAGTAGTTGGCCCAATTGCAACTCCACCATCAACTCGCAACTAACATGTTTTTTCTTTACCTGTTTTCTTGCCGCCATAGTTGCAAGTCCAACGTCAACTCGCAACTCCTAGGCATGGCCCCTAGTTGCAACTCCAGTATCAAGTTGCAATTAGCATGTTTTTTCTTTTCTTTTGTATTTTGTCACCCTAGTTGCAAGTCCAACGTCAACTCGCAACTCCTAGGCATTGCCTCCCTAGTTGCAACTCCATTATCAAGTTGCAACTGGACCTCTTCCCGTAGTAGCATTTGACCCAGTTGCAACTCCACCATCGACCCGCAACTAGCATGTTTTTTCTTTTCTTGTTTTTTTTGTCGGCATAGTTGCAAGTCCAACGTCAACTCGCAACTCCTAGGCATGGCCCCTAGTTGCAAATCCAGTATCAAGTTGCAAATAGCATGTTTTTTTCTTTTCTTTTGTATTTTGTCGCCCAAGTTGCAAGTCCAACGTCAACTCGCAACTCCTAGGCATTGCCCCCCTAGTGGCAACTCCATTATCAAGTTGCAACTGGACCTCTTCCCGTAGTAGCAGTTGACCCAGTTGCAACTCCACCATCAACCCGCAACTAGCATGTTTTTTCTTTTCTTGTTTTTTTTGTCGCCATAGTTGCAAGTCCAACGTAAACTCGCAACTCCTAGGCATTGCTCCTAGTTGCAAGTCCATTTGTCAAGTTGCAACAAGCATGCTTTTTTCTTTTCTTTTTGTATTTTGTCACCCTAGTTGCAAGTCCAACGTCAAATGGCACCTCCTAGGCATTGTCTCCTAGTTGCAACTCCATTATCAAGTTGCAACTGGACCTCTTCCCGTAGTAGTAGTTGGCCCAATTGCAACTCCACCATCAACTCGCAACTAGCATGTTTTTTCTTTTCTTGTTTTTTTTGTCGCCATAGTTGCAAGTCCAACGGCAACTCGCAACTCCTAGGCATTGCCCCTAGTTGCAAGTCCATTTGTCAAGTTGCAACAAGCATGTTTTTTTCTTTTCTTTTTGTATTTTGTCGCCCTAGTTGCAAGTCCAACGTCAACTCGCAACTCCTAGGCATTGCCCTCCTAGTTGCAACTCCATTATCAAGTTGCAACTGGACCTCTTCCCGTAGTAGCAGTTGACCCAGTTGCAACTCCACCATCGAGCCGCAACTAGCATGTTTTTTCTTTTCTTGTTTTTTTTGTCGCCATAGTTGCAAGTCCAGCGTCAACTCGCAACTCCTAGGCATTGCCCCTAGTTGCAAGTCCATTTGTCAAGTTGCAACAAGCATGTTTTTTTTCTTTTCTTTTTGTATTTTGTCGCCCTAGTTGCAAGTCCAACGTCAAATCACAACTCCTAGGCATTGCCCCCTAGTTGCAACTCCATTATCAAGTTGCAACTGGACCTCTTTCCGTAGTAGTAGTTGGCCCAATTGCAACCGCACCATCAACTCGCAACTAGCATGTTTTTTCTTTACCTATTTTTTTGTCGCCATAGTTGCAAGTCAAACGTCAACTCACAACTCCTAGGCATGCCCCCTAGTTGCAACTCTAGTATCAAGTTGCAACTAGCATGTTTTTTTTCTTTTCTTTTGTATTTTTGTCACCCTAGTTGCGAGTCCAACGTCAAGTTGCAACTCCTAGGCATTGCCCCCTTAGTTGCAACTCCATTATGAAGTTGCAACTCCATTATGAAGTTGCAACTGGACCTCTTCCTGTAGTAGTAGTTGACCCAGTTGCAACTCCACCATCGACCCGCAACAAGCATGTTTTTTCTTTTCTTATTTTTGTTTGTCGCCATAGTTGCAAGTCCAACGTCAACTCGCAACTCTTAGGTATTGCCCCTAGTTGCAAGTCCATTTGTCAAGTTGCAACTAGCATGTTTTTTTTCCTTGTAATTTGTCGCCCTAGTTGCAAGTCCAACGTCAACTCGCAACTCCTAGGCATTGCCCCTAGTTGCAACTGCATTATCAAATAGCAACTGGACCTCTTTCCTAGTAGTAGTTGACCCAGTTGCAACTCCACCATCGACCCGCAACTAGCATGTTTTTTTGTGTTGCCCTAGTTACAAGTCTAACGTCAACTCGCAACTCCTAGGAATTGCCCCCTAGTTGCAAGTCCAACGTCAACTCGCAACTCCTAGGCATGGCCCCTAGTTGCAACTCCATTATCAAGTTGCAACTAGCATGTTTTTTCTTTTTCTTTGTAATTTGTCGGCCTAGTTGCAAGTCCAACGCCAACTCGCAACTCCTAGGAATTGCCCCCTAGTTGCAACTCCATTATCAAGTTGCAACTACCATGTTTTTTCTTTTCTTTGTAATTTTGTCGGCCTAGTTGCAATTCCAACGTCAACTCGCAACTCCTAGGTATTCTCCCTATTTGCAACTCCATTTTCAAGTTGCAACTAGCCTGTTTTTTCTTGTTCTTTGTAATTTGTCGGCCTAGTTGCAAGTCCAACGTCAACTCGCAACTCCTAGGCATTGCCCCTAGTTGCAACTCCATTTATCAAGTTGCAACTAGCATGTTTTTTCTTTTTCTTTGTAATTTGTCGGCCTAGTTGCAAGTCCAACGTCAACTCGCAACTCCTAGGCATTGCCCCTAGTTGCAACTCCATTTATCAAGTTGCAACTAGCATGTTTTTTCTTTTTCTTTGTAATTTTGTCGGCCTAGTTGCAAGTCCAACGTCAACTCGCAACTCCTAGCCATTCTCCCTAGTTGCAACTCCATTTTCAAGTTGCAACTTGACCTCTTCCATAGGAGTCATTGGCCCAGTTGCAACTCCACCATCGACCCGCAACTAGCATGTTTTGTCTTTTCTTTGTAATTTGTTGCCGTAGTTGCAAGTCCAACGTCAACTCGCAACTCCTAGGCATTGCCCCGTAGTTGCAAGTCCATTTGTCAACTTGCAATTGGACCTACCCTAGGAGTCATTGGCCCGGTTGCAAGTGCAACATCGACTTGCAACTGACCTCTTTTTTTGTTGTTGTTATAGTTGTCGCCCTAGTTGTAAGTTCTTTTTTTTGTCGTTTTTGCTACTGGGCCATTTTTTTGCCCCAGTTGCAAGTGAAACACCAACTCGCAACTGAGTTGCAACTCGTAAGCATTGCCCCTAGTTGCAAGTCCATTGTCAACTTGCAACTAGACCTCCCCCTAGTAGTTATTGACCCAGTTGCAAGTGCAGCATCGACCCTCAACCGACCTATTTTGTTATTGTTGTTGTTGTACTTGTCACCCTAGTTGTAAGTTCATTTTTTGTTGTCGTTGCTACTGGGACATTTTTGCCCCAGTTGCAATTGAAACATCAGCTCGCAACTGAGTTGCAAGTCCAACATCGTCTCACAACTACTAGGGCATTGTCCCTAGTTGCAAGTCCATTGTCCACTTTGTAACTGGTCCTGCCCTAGTAGTCATTCACCCGGTTGCGAGTGCAACATTGACTCGCAACTGACATCTTTTTTTGTTGTTGTTGTACTTGTTGCACTAGTTGCAAGTCTAACGTCGACTCGCAACTCATAGAACATTTACCCCCTAGTTGCAAGTCCATTTGTCAACTTCCAACTAGGCCTCTCCTAGCAATACTAAACCCAGTTGCAAGTCAAACAGTGACTCGCAACTGAGTTACAAGTCCCACATCGACTCGCAACTCCTAGGCATTGCCCCTAGTTACAAGTCCATTGTCAACTTGCAACTGGACCTCCCTAGTAGTCATTTGACCCGGTTGCAAGTGCAACATCGACTCGCAACCGACATCTTTTTTGTTGTTGTGTTTTGTCGTCCTAGTTGCGAGTCCAACGTTGACTCACAACTCATAGGACATTTACCCCCTAGTTGCTAGTCCTTTTGTCGACTTTCCAACTTGGTCTTTTTTCCTAGCAATACTTGACCCAGTCGGAAATCAAACATCGAACCGCAACTGAAATGTTTTTTATTGTACTCGTCAGCCTAGGTGTGAGTCCAATGTCGACTCGCAAACTCCTAGGCATTGCCCCTAGTTGTAAGTTCATTTTTTGTTGACTTTGTTTTCCTATTTTATTTTTTTGTAGTTCGCCCTTTTTGTGAGTCCAACGTCGACTTGCAATTGGCCAGCTACATACAATTGGCGGGAAATGTTTTCCACAGCTGTAGGTTGCCCCTATTATTTTTCCATTCTCGACATCGATTTCTTTTTTTGTAATCAATTAAGCCACAAGTTTTTTGTGGTGCAACTAGGACCTTTTCCCCTACTAGACAATGCCCCAGTTGCAAGTCGACCATCGACACGCAACTGGGTTGTGTTTGTCTTTTTGCCCTAGTTGCAAGTGCACCCGCGACATGCAATTACGCCTTTTTTGCCTACTAGACGGTGCCCCAGTTGCAAGTCCATCATCAACACGCAACTGGGTTGTTTTGTTTCGCCCCCAGTTGCAAGTGCACCCGCGACATGTAACTAGGACCTTTTTTTCCCTAATAGACGATGCCCCAGTTGCAAGTCGATCATCGATACGCAACTGGGTTGTTTTTTGTTTTTCTACCCTAGTTGCAAGTGCACCCGCGACATGCAACTAGGATCTTTCCCCCTACTAGACGATGCCTCAGTTGCAAGTCGATCATCGATCCGCAACTGGGTTGTTTTTTGTTTTTTTGCCCTAGTTGCAAGTGCACCCGCGACATGCAACTAGGACCTTTCCCCCTACTAGACGATGCCCCAGTTGCAAGTCGATCATCGATACGCAACTGGGTTATTTTTTGTTTTTTTGCCCCAGTTGCAAGTGCACCCGTGACATGCAACTAGAAACTTTTTTCCTACTAGACAATGCCCCAGTTGCAAGTCTATTTTGTCGTCTAGAAACTAGGCCTCCCTTAGTATTCATTGACCCAGTTGCAAACCAAACATCGACTCGCAACAGACACTTTTTTTTTCTTGTACTTTGTTGCCCTTAGTTGCGAGTCTAGCCCAGACTCACAACCCGGGCGGCCCGCTTGTTGCAAGTCATCCCAATTACAAGTGGGTGTCCACTAATAACTCGAGGCCCAGAGTTGCAAGTCAACAGTCAACACATAATTATGGTCTTTTTTATTTTTTTCTTTCTTTTTTTGTTTGTAGTTTTGTAGGTGCACTAGTTTTTCAGTCACTTTTTTTGTAAGGAACACCCTCAATATGCATTTTAGTACATTTTTGCAAGTGGTTTTGTTGCTACTTGTTAGGCAAGCCTCAAAATGTAATTGATAAGTGGGTCAATGACTCAACTGCCCCGTTTTCAAACTTTTGTAGGGTTTTTTTGCAAGATATCCAAAAACAGTAACGGATCTCTCATAATTATCCACACCGACACATTTTATTTCCATTTTTTTTGTCTGGCACAATTTGAATTGGTGGAGCAGAGGTGAAGGAGGAAGAGACGGGGGCGACTAGCTCGAAGGGGAGGGCGACCGAGGTCGCCGCTGACGAGCCCCTCGCGGCGCAACTCCGCGCGACGGACGAGGCACCCGCTGTGGACACGGCGGGCGAGCGATGGGCGGCCGTCGAGTCTCGCGGCATGAACGCCGCCCACGACCTGTGCGTCGCCGACAAGCAACCGTCGTTCGGCCCTGCCCGCGAGCTGTCCGCGGCCGAGGTGATCCGCGGCATCGGCGTCGTCCCGGAGTTGTCCGCAGCCGAGACGCCGCGTGAGGCAGTGAGTTCCACATCTCTCCCCTTCTCCCCTGAAAGAGCTATTCGATTTTGTGAGTTCCTGCGACATCCTCAAATTTGCTGGCGCCCAGGTCAAATTCCTCCTGGCGGTGTGCATCGGTAGATAGGTATGGTTTTTTCAGGCCATGGAGGGATCTGATTATAGTGTGAGGTCTGCTGTGCGCGTGTCTGCATTTGTGCTACGTGCGCACTAGCCTGAACATGTTCGTCAGGGGTTGATGGTCGACGGGGGGTAGGAAAGCCTGGGGGAGGTGTAGAGGATACGATTTGAGCGCAACAACAGATTTGAATACGTCCATGTTTGCACAGGTACCTTTTGTTGGTTGCACAAATGAATTGACACCCCCAAAATACTGTTGTGCTAGTTGTTTTAATTTTGTTCAGTATATATGTTCAGAGAACATGCATCATTGTTCATTTTCTTCATTCATTCGTATGCGCTAGTTGTTTTAGTTGTTTTAGTGTGTGCTCAGGTTACAGGTGCCAGCTACCAGTTTTTTCAGGATACAGTAGGTGCCATTTTTCAGGATACAGTAGGTGCCATTTCTACTGCACATCAAATTTGAGTGTGCTTCAGTATTTTTTCTAGAGAGATGTGTGAGGCCCGTATTAGTTTATCAAGTTCTTAAGCTCTCTGGTATCCTACGCCCATCAGTCAAAGGTTCTAGCACGTGTCATTTTTATGCAGTCGACAGTTTCTTTGTTTTGCAGTATCCCAGTGGTTGATCCCACGTAGAGACTTTTTTTGACTGTTTTATCCATGTTTTTTTCATCTGCTTGATCCCATGTACAGAATTAACATCATAGTCAGAACAAGCAGACTTGTTCTGCTTGCTCTGACTATGTGTTTTTCATCTGCTTGAAACGAGCCATGATTTTTTGTTTGACTTAACATATCAAATTGTCTACATTTTTTGTGCACTCAGACTTGTTCTGACTATGACTGTTCTTCTTGTGTTCATGACATTCAATGCACAAATGATGAAATTTATAAGGGGAGGGGGGGCAACGCTCTGAGGGTTCATTTTTCTTTTTGCGCTTTTTTTCCCTGAGATGAAAGTTTTAAAGAAATGTAAGAGTGTTGACATTCAGGCTGTAAGTTTCAGAGTTAGTGTTTTTCTTCAGACAATGTGCACATTTCTAATCTGTACGTTCAGAGTTTATTGTTTGATTTTTGTTTGGTGTTCATGTTTAGATTTTGGGATCTCACTTCCATCATCATTACTAGAGGTTTTCCATCTCAACTTTTGTTTATTGTCTCTTCTGTTTCTTTTAACAACAGTTTGTTAGCAAAGATACAAATTCTGAAAATCTTCTGGAGTTCAACAACAATGGTCACCAACACAACTCAGGGAATGACAGCATGAATGAAGACCAGGACCAAACATGTGAGGGTTATTTCTCAGAAGCTGAGCATTCTAAAGTTGATTTAACAGAAACAGATGCATCAGACGCCATGCTGTTTGATGGTCTCAGGACAATGGTAATCATGTTCTCAACTTCAACAAACTCCGTATTTCTTTTTGTTATTTCCCTTTTATGTTTTTCCTAAAATCCATTTTTTGCCTGACAGATTTTTTTTTTATGAATGTACAGTTGCAAAAGAGACATCAGAGGAAGCAGCAAAGGAGTGCTCTGAAGGAGCAAAGGAACAAGGTAATTTTTTGTGATTTGGTGCCATTTTTTTATTTAAACATTTTCTGAAGCATGTCCAAAAACTTTCTAGAGAATGCAAACTTTTTACTACTTTCTCTTTTTTATGTGTTTGCTCTTTGATTCATTACCAGAGGACAAGGGCTCAGGGAGGAAAAGCCAAAGGGCAGACGAACAAAGAAAAAGCAACTGCGTACAGCAGGTTTAGCATTGGGTATTTTGTGAAGATAGTGGATATTGTATGCAGAAATAATCACAGGATGGAGCTTGTGAGGGACAGTGGCTTTGGATTCCTGCTTGAGCTTGATGATTGTTATGTTCCAAGGCCATTCGCACAGTGGGTCGCTGACAATATATCCACAAAAGATGAAGCAATTGTGCTCAGAGGGAAATCAATTCCACTGAACCCTGAAGCTGTATTGTTGGTGCTCGGTATACCGGCGGGGAGCACAAAAATAAGAATGTTGGATGAGGAGGCTGCGAAAGTGGAGTTTCTCTCACTGTTTGGGCTAATTGAACTTCCATCAATAAGCTTCTTCGGGAACAAGCTAATGAACGAAGACCTGTCTGACAATGATTTTCTTCGCTGTTTCTTGATTGTGGCACTAGCAACTTTCCTCTGTCCCACGTCCAACACCAAGCCTAGTACCAAATATCTGGGAGCACTTGTTGATGTGTCAAAGGCGAAAGATCTCGACTGGTGCTCGTTTGTCCATACCTGGAATATGTGTTATGTCAAGAAGTATCAAACAGACAAGTTGAAGCAGAAACGGATAACAACGACTTTGGGAGGCTGCATATATCAGCTAGCAGTATGTCGTTGTTTGTTATAGATTATTTTGCTAACTTATTAATTAGGAGCGTTGTCTTGTGAACAAACGTGTACAAGTTTTTTCATTGTCTTTTGTTGTTTTGTTGCAGGTTCGATGTCTAGACTTCAACAACTTTGGATCAATATCAATCCCTTCAGCAATGCCAAGAATTTGTTTCTGGAAAGGACAAACCATAAAGCATTTCAGTGATATGCTTATCGGGAAAGATGGACTATATGGAGCTCTACAAGTAAATATCATACTGCACTATGACTTTTCCTGTAATTTATTTCTTTTCTCTTCACTAACATCTTTTTTTGTTTTCTTTTGTTTATCTTCTTTTCTATATTGTTTTTCTCTCTTTCTCAGATCAAAGATGAGGGTGAAACTTGTTATGCAGAGAAAGACGGTGGATGGGCAAGCACCGCTAAGAACTCAAACATCAGAAAAGCTATACAAAGGGTTGTGGGCAACTCTTTTTCAGATAAGGCAAAATACAACAAACTTATCTGAGACAGCAACTTCCATAATCAAATGTAGCTATTTTTTTACTCTTTTTTTTCTCTGACTTACTTCTGCTATCTTTTCCTGTTTGTCAGGTCAAGGAAGATATATTCATCAAATTCCAGGACCGTATGAAGGATCAAAACCTGAGCACATGTGTAATAGCAAAACAAGTGTTGCTCGACACTTTGAACATTGTATCTTCTTCTTTTAAGGGTTCTCAAGATACAGAGAAGTTAGAGTCCAGTGAGCACTTGTATATGCCATCCGACGAAGGAAATGGTTCTGGCAGCACTGTCAGAGTTGATTCTAATGGGATCGAAATTAACAGTGGTGTGTTATTTACATCATCTTTATTCATTGAAACAATCCATGCGTTTTCTTTGTGATTCTTTTTTTTTCGGTTCTAATTCATGTTGTATTATTTGTTGACACTTTCCCCTACATTTCTGGCAGATCGAAGAGGCAGGAAGAAGAGAATGAAAACAAGTACACAGCAGTCAACAAATTCAACACCTCAGGATACAGTCATGCATGATAAAATAAAGGTTTTTTTGGCTTTTTAATTAGTTTTTTCCAATCCCTTTTTATTTGTATGTGACAATTTTTTACTCCATTTTTGTTTGTCAAATTATGAGTATTTTTTTCACCAACTTAACAGGAAAGCACACTTGAAGTTGCTGTAAAAAGAGTCGGTGAATGTGTTATACAAACACAAGTTGGACAAACGGATCGTGGTGAATGCGTTGTACTGCAACCAGAAGTCCACAAGGTTATATCACATGCCTTTCCCCTTTTTTCCTTGTGATTTATTTTTAATTTTTGACTTTCATTCTTATGTTTTTTTTGCCCGCCCTATCTATAACTCTGACAACGACCATCTTCCACTTTTTTGTTGTGGGGCAGGAACAATCCATGCAGAACAGTGGCACTGTCACCCACAATACAGACATCAATATGCTGCACACAGACACCAAGATCCGTGGGTGCGAAGGGAATGTTTGTTCTACTGAAAATGAAGTACCAGAGAAGAGCACCAGCTTGAACTACATGTTGTTAGCAGCTAGACTGGCAAAAGCACTAGAAAGCACGGAACAAGACATCAATTCAAAAGAGGAACCCAGCACACATGTCCTACCATCATTCAAAGGGTTCCAGCATAATGCTATCAACAATAATCAAACTCAGGTACACCCCCCAAGAAATTTCTTTGAGGTTCTCTTAGCACCATCATTCTCAGCCTTTCAACTTTTTTTTTCATAGAGCTAACTCAAGCTTCTTATTCTTTAAACATAGCATCTTCTCGACCCCAAACCCGTGGATCAACCAAAGGAGAAGCAAGCATTGGTAGTCGAACGTGTGCATGATCAAAACAACAAGAACAAAGGTTTTTTTCAAGCAAAAATCTTTCACAGCCCTGCCTCCCGACAAACTCATTCCTCAACATCATTGTTTTTAAAAGATTCTCACATGCTTGTGTCATTTTTTCCTTTTTTTTGTCAGATGAAATCAATCTGAATCCAGGCAGAGATCAGAAGAACCACATGGAACTTGATATAGATATTAATCTACCAATATCAAACAGTACTGTCAACAATGTTCTTTTTTTTTTTTCAGTACATATGATAACAGTATTTTTCATGTCATTGGTATATGTCAATTTCTCATTATTTTGTTGTTTCTGTTTTCTTTTCTTTCTACATGACACGGGATAGATGACAAGCAGAAGCAAGTGAAGGACTTCCAGGAAAGTTTGCATCCATTGGACATTGCAAGACTGAAGTATTTCTTTGCCGATGATATTACACCTAGTTGCAGGATTCTCATAGACCATGATGATTGTGGGAATGAAATAACAGAGCCAGAATTATGGCACCCAGTAGATATGGACTCGCAAGCATACAATGCCTAGATAGAGGTAATGTTTTTTTTCCACAGTAATTCATGTTTTCATTTTGTTCGAAATTGTCATTTTATACAATACTTTGTTTTTTGCGGCTACAAAATTTCACACAGTGAAAGTTTTTACATTGCAGGAAGCAAAGAAAAAATCACCATGGAATACAAGCAATGAGGGAATACAAGGATATACCTCACAGGTGATCTCTTTTTTCTGATGCAGAAGACTACAAAATACACCTTACATTTTTGTATAAGCACATATCTAACAGTTTTTTTGTTCTCTGTTTGTTTTTTCTAGGACGAGCAAACAGCGCAAGGAGATTTATCTGTACATTGTGCGCAGAGAGAGCCCATGTCATGCAAGTACAGAGACTTTCTTCCAGGGTTTAAAGAAAAGGACGGCATCATTGACTTGGTATATGTCTTTTCTTGACTTTTTTTCTCGTCTTTTTTTGCTCGTTTTTTTTCATTAGCACATATCTGTTTGATACCAAAAACAACTTTACTTTTTCCTGTTTTGATGATTTTAAAATGCAACACATTTTTTTTTCAGACTTCTCCTGTTGCACACATGTCAACCACTTGGGATAGAGCAAGAACATGCTACTCCCCAATGAGGACATGGAATGATGAGAACGCTGAAGGCTCGTCACAAAAGCACAAGAAGGTATCCTTACATTTTTTTTGATTGCTTTTTCGTTTAATTTTTTGTTACTGTCTTGATAAAGTTGTCATTCCTTCTTTTCTCAATTTTTTTTAGTAAACCTGGGCATTGAAATGTGGTGTTTGTGTCTTTCTCAACTGTTTTTTGTCTTTTTTTTGCTGAGTTACTGAACATGTCCTTTCAACATTTTTTGGTCAATTTGCAGAGTTACTCAACAAGACCAATATTTGGCAAGAGGTTATTTTCGGACGAGTTCAATGAAGAACATGAACAAGAAGGCACTAAAGAACAAACAATCCCTGTCAGCAACGAGTTACAGGTAAATTTGTTGAACAATATCCCTTTCTTTTTAGCTTTTTTATTAGTGTGACACAAACTAACCATAATTATCTGTGCCCTACATAAGTTGCAGTTGTCTCCAGATGTTCAAATTTTGGGGGAGAGATCATTCAATGGTTCATGCTCTAATATGGTAAACACGGCAGACAACTTGTACAACACGAAGCTAACATTGGGCAGTTCCTCAAGTGGTAAAGAGAATATGCCTCCCAAAAGGATAATCTACCCAAGCAAGTTTCTGTGTTCACCATACGATAACAACGACAGAGGACCTCTTATGCCACACGAGAAGGAGCTACACAGGAGCATAGTGACACTTAGCAAAATTGAATCTCACAGAAGGTGTTTGTGTTCTATCTTTTTCCATTTTCCATTTGCTTTTTCTGCTTTTTTTTGCATGAATTTGTTTTTGATCTTTTTGTCTGCCTTCATTTCTAGCAATCATGTTTCTCTCCTCCCTGCAGCTCATGGGTTGTGTTGATTGATAAAACAAGCCTTTCCCTCGGACAACTTGGTGATTCGTTCGACACTAATGGTCATGTGGAAGCATATGTTTTCAACGTTTTCTGTCGGATGCTGTTTCAAGAAAACCATCCAAGGCAATCAAAGAAGCACTACTTTTTCACTACAATTGGTGTAAGTACAATGAATTTTCAATTCAAACATAACACAACATATTTTTTTCAACCCACCACTTTTTTTTGTTACAGTACACATACTGCACTCCTTGGGTCGAAGCTTAACAACTAAATTTGTTCTTTTTCCACATAGTAGGATTATTTCCTTGAGAAGTGGGGTACCGAAGAAGCAAGGAGGTCAATGAGGAGGAGAGCACTCATAAGCTTTAACGGAGCAGGGAAAGCATTGCCTCAACATGAAAGTGACCGTGTACGTCCATTCAACCAAACTTCTAATTTTTTTTCTTTGTTTTTTTCTTTTCATTGTTTTTTCACCTCATAATATCTATATCCAAATAATGCAGCTGTTCTTCCCATCAGTACATGGTGAGCACTGGTTCTTGTTCATTGTTGATATTCTTGCAAGAAAATTCGTCTTCCTGGATTCAGTTTATGGAAGGGAGTCATCATTCCACATGGAGATCAAAGATTTGATGGTTAAAACACCGTTTTCAAACCTTTATTTTTCTTTTCCTTTTTGTTAGTTTATTCTGGGGATGCAACATCCCAGCCATTGTTGTGTTCCTAAACATTTTTTCATTTTGCATTATTTCCAGATGAAGAATTTTATCACAACATGGGACGAGTCTAATCTGAGAAGAATGGGTTTCAGGAATTTTGGTGTAGATTACCCAAACATGCCAAAGCAAGTTGGAAGGTAAAAGAAGCTCATACATTTGAACACAAATACATGTTTACTGTTTTTTTTATTTTTATCATCAATTTTTCTTATTTTTTTTACTAATATTTTTTGCAAAAAACAAAGAGATGCTTGTGGGATTTTTGTGCTAAACTGGATGCCAAATTGGGCTTCGCGGAACCCTTTGCAGCCACAATTTAAGATGAAGGATGTTCCAGACGCAAGGGTCAGACTCGCTGTTGACATTCTTTTTAGCCCCCATAACACCATTGATTCAGGCAAAGGACTAGTCAAGAATTTCGGTCGCTAAACTGGTATTTTATCTTCTACTACTAAAGCACAATTTTCTTCTTCTTTTTTTACAACCACTCATATTTTTCTGTTGACCACGCCATAACATACAATTTCTTCTATCATCGTTTTTTGTCAGCAGCTTGAAGCAAGAGTGACTGCCAACAGGATAAATAACCAGGATGATACACCAGGGGGGTGGGGGCAAGCTCAAAGTGTTTGGCATTGTGTCTCAAGGAAAGCAACCATGATGAAGAACAAAACATGATAGTTACTCTTTTTTAGATTCTTCTTTTTTTTGGTACATTGTTTCGCTACACAAGTCAAGGGGAAAAAAATTGAATGATACAACAACCCAGATGTGTATGTGTTTCTTTTTGTCATATCTCTTTTCATGTGAAACATTTTCAGTGAGACTAATGGAAAGAGATGATGTTTCTTTGCATTTTGTATTTTTAATGCATTTTCTTTGCCTTTTTGTATACTATGTACATTTCTTATCCAAACATTTTTTTATATTTTTTTTGGCTTGAGACAAGAGATGTGCAGGCGTTTTTTGTTGTTATAATTTGCAAAGTGAGAGGAATGGAAAAAGAACTAATTCGCAGGTAATTTCTTTTTTTTTTCTACACTGTTTTTGAATCAGCAAAGAACTACTTTCATGTTAATTTTCAACAAGACCTAACCTATATTTTTTTGGTTTGCCCTGTTGTGTCTCTTCTCCTGTCTGCACTGGATTTTTTACAAAGATGCCTGCGGGAGGGGGCTGGGGTGAAGGAATCATATTGCAAATTGCAGTTTAGGTGAAACACCACAAGCACCACAAGCAGTTTACAAGAAAGCAACAGTTCAAAGGACTACATCCAGGTAGGAACATTTGTCTTTGTATTTACAATATAAAGCCTACTGTTTGATATGTTGCTAGCTGTCTTCATTTTCCATTCAATCTTCAAAAAGTTCATTCTGAAACTACAGCACCCATTTGACCTCTGTTGTAGGTCCATTCTTCCGTTGACGCTTAGCCACATTCTGTTTCCTTGCAGACGCACCAGCAGCACCTGTATTTTTTCAGTGTACGAAACATGATTTGTTTGGTGTCCAAAAAAAATGTGAACAAAACAAAACATAGAAATGACAGTAACAAACTAAAAATAATTCCAAACCTCCAGTTTTTTTGGGTGTTGCTTTCTTCTTCTTGAAATGGGACTTATCAATGTGCAGGTTATGACAACCAGCTATGTTGTGTTCTTTGCTATTACAGTGGCTGCATGCATTTTGTTGCTTTGCAAGGAACTTCTCCCTACTTGTTAGGAAACGACCTCTTGGGTGACCTTTAGAAACAGCAACATCCGAGTCCTGTAGGGTGTCATAACCATCAGGGTGAGGTACTTGTACTTGAATGGGTGGGTCTTTTTCCACAACAACTCCTCTTGCCTGAAGCTCTCTCAAGTCATCTGCCTTTGTCATCTCTTCAAGCCCAGCAAAATTTTTCTCACCCTCTTTTACAACATACAAGTACTTCTCATTTGTTCTTGCCCCATCAGACGCCATCTCACTGAACATTTTTGAGAGCTGTGTGTACCTCAAATGCCGGCTAGCCTCAGTTAGTTCCATCGGGATATTGAATTGCTTGTGTCTTATGTACTTCCTGTCCTTTGGCTTCCACCTCTCTATGTAGTACTTGTCAGGTAGGACAGACTTGTTCAGATGGATAAGGACTCGCAGTATGTGTGCACATATTATGCCATCTTTCTGAAACTTTCCACATATGCAAGCAAAATCTTCTTGCCTGAGGTTTGTTAGCACAAGATAACGGCGTGTCCTGAAATCCTTCTCAGCAAGCATGCGTGACTTGTAAACCTCGTACCTTGAGCCATTCTGAACAACATCCACATGCAGTTTAGCAGCAAACTTCATTTGCTTCTGAAACCGGTAAAATATTTTTCTATTGTACATTCGTGATGCCTGGATCTCAAGCTCATTGTACACCCAGAAGATTGGTTTTGTTGTCCTAGTTATAGAATCTTGCTCCCTCTCCATGTCTTCTATTCGTTGAGATATTTTTTGATATTCTATCATGAAGCTCATCACACTGTAAGTTGACGCTACGTTGTCCTTGAAGATGGCATTCATGCCTTCACTACGCGATGTCGAGTGAATCAGTGGAAGGAAATCCGTCTTGAAGTACACGGGTGCCCACCTTCTCCTCTCTTTCCACATAATCCTGAAATAGCTCACATTCCCAATGTCATATTTTTCCACCATCTCTCGCCACAGCCTTTCAAACTCTGCAATTGTGAGGGAGTTGTGCACAATGTCAGTGAAGTCAGCATGCAGATCACCTTTTGTCACAAAAGTTCTGCAGCATTTCTCCTCGGCCTTCTTCTTGACATGAAACAGGCAGTTCCTATGCTTAGATAGGTTGAAGACCTCAGGGACAGCTTCTTTCATTGACGCATCTTGGTCTGTGATCACGGTCGCAGGTTGCTTTCCACCCATGCATTCAAGAAATTTCTGAAACAGCCAAGTAAAAGTGTCGATTGTTTCATCCTGAACGATAGCGCATGCAAATAAGTAGTTTTGACCATGTCCAGAGACTCCAACAAAGGGGGCAAAGGGGAGGTTGTATTTGTTGGTCTTGTAGGTTGTGTCGAAACTTAGGCTGTTTCCGTATAGATCGTATATTTTCCTTGAGTAGCCATCAGTCCAGAAAATACAGAGGACCTTGCTTGGGTTTTTCGGATGAACCTTGAACTTGTAGTAGTACCTTGGATCATCCGCTTGCCTGCCCCTGAAGTAGTCCAGAAGCTGTATCATGTCGTTGCTGTCGTTCTCTTTCCTCATCGATGCACTCACATTGGTCACATATTTTTTGTGTATGGCAGCGGTCCTTGTCGTAGATATGACAGAATGTCCATAATTTTCCTTGTTGGCAATTTGGCCAAGTTCAATGTTCTGACCAGCAGTTTCTCCTCCTCTGTCATGTGTTTGTGTGACCTCAAATATTTCGATTCGTCCGGTGGACTCAACTCATGGTTGTGCTGCAGATTTATGTCTGTGATAAACCATCTGTCATTTGTTCTCGTCACTACTAGTTTTGCCTCACAACCGGTGACATCAATCACATTCCTTCTTCTTTTCCTTGTCTCTGTTGCTAGCTTTCTGGTTTTCTCTTGCCACCTCTCTTGCCTTTTTTCCGCCTAGCCTCCTTCTGTTCCTCGTCAAGCACCTTTCCAGCCCGGTTGCATCTGAAGATACAACGAGACTCGCCACCTCCTGGGGCAGTTTGCCCATGGTAGTTTGATGCTTTGCGCACAGCAAAACCACAGAGGGAAGCATAGTTGTTGCAGTATGCCTGTGCTGCGGTGGATGAATCGAAATCCATGCCCATGTGCGGCGCATGGTGTTTGCGCACCTCTTGGCTGCAACTTTGAGATGCAACAATGCAGTCATTTTCCAGAAAGTTGTCTATATCATCCTGTGACAATTGCTGATCATCATCATCCACATCTGCGTTATTATTTTGTTCAAGATCATCTTCAACAACCACTTGAGGAGCATCTTCTTCAGTGACCGCAAGCACATTCAGAAAAGCAGTTGAATCAGTCTCTGAATCTTCGCTGCGTGCTTCATCTTCAATTTCATTGTCGTAAACAGACATCCCTAGAGCTTGCAACAGGTCTGCACCAGGAGCAGCAACACCATCTTTCCAGGTTAGAGCTTGCACGGACAAATCAGCACCGCAGGAATCTATCCAGTTGTTGTCTCCGTTTGCAGTATCATTGTATTCAAGATAGTTGCTTGACGCAGGGATGTCCGTGTCATTTTCCTCATTTATGCTCGAGTTCCGCCCAGTTACCATGAATGTCTCATTCTGCAAAATTGTTGGACACAAACAACAATAAGAATTTATTGATCCAACATACATGTTTTTTTTGCAACAATGCTTTATTTTTTATGATATCTTTTTTCCACATAAGTTTGTTTTCATTTTAACACTTTTCTCTTATGGTCATTCTTGCATTTTTTTTTTCAGTTGGTGATCATACCTCAGCACCAACGGGATAGCGATCCGTGTGTGGTGAACCAGTCTGCCAGGGATCTGTCCGATTGTTGTTGTGGGTTGCAGTAACATTGTACTCAAGGCAGTTGCTTGACGCAGGGACGTCCATGTCATTTTCCTCAATTAATCTTGAGTTCTGTCCTGTTACCATGAATGTCTCATTCTGAAAAAAATTGATGGACACATACAGCAATAAGATTTTTATTGATCCAACATACATGTTTTTATGCAACAATGCTTTGCTTTGTTTTTTATCATATCTTTTTTGTTCCACATAAGTTTGTTTTTATCTAACACTTTTTTCTTCTGGTTTTTCAGTTGGTGATCATACCTCAGCACCGACGGGATAGCGATCCATGTGTGGTGAACCAAAAAAAGCAGCCTGCACAACACAAACAAAGCTGAACAAAGTTAACTCCACTACCTTTCAAACATCTTCTTTTTTTCAATGGAGAACAAATTATAATAGCTTTTTCTCACTGCTAGCCATATATGTATATTAGTTCAAACCTCAGAGTCAGCAGCAAGTAGCATTTGTGTGTATGACATGTTCATGCCAAAGTCTTCATTCAACGCCAATGCCTGCATTTTTGTTTTGTTTTTGTTTATGAGGGTCAAAATTTTCATATAAATACGGTTCATATGAAGTTGGTACAGAGAAGATACAAATTCTATTTTTATTCCCATAACTTTACTTTTTTTATTTGTTCCAAAAGAACCCCCAACTCACATCTTGTTTCTGCTGGACAAAAGGGCCAGCATGTTGAGCAGCAAGTGGAAATGGTCCGTTAGCCACAATAGCAAGATGATTTGGTGGTGTTGCCAGCTCATGAATCTGAGAGACGAATGAGTAGGGTGGAATCATCTGCAGAAATTGTTGTCCATTGCTTTGCATTTGGAAAAGCCTCGGGTCAAACAGCACTGCTGGGTTCTGGGACTGCACAGGCTACAACCAAAACAAAACAGTTAAGTTGATTTATGTTTTTTGCTGTCAATTATTTTTTGCAAAATCTTACCTGAGTCCCAATGTAGTACCCTGCATACATATCTTCATTTCCTGCAGCCATCAGTTTCATCAAAATTTAACATTATCTTGCTGTATGTCAATTTTAACATCATGATTTCTTTCACCTAAAGATTTTATGAATTGGAGGAGCAAACCCCTAAGTTCTTTTTTGTTAGGGGCAACATGAATGTCATATGCTTTTTTTGTTTTCTTTATCTTTTCTTGATCAGGCTGCAGATAGAAATGTAATTCAAGTAATGGCATTGTTTTTATGGTGAATAAATGGGAACAAAAAACCCTCTTAAACCAATTTCACGCAAGCTGGAACAACGAACTGTGTTTTTTCTGATCTTTTCAATTAGCATGTGCATGAAGATCAAAATATCTCAAATGAACAACCTACGTAGGCATGCAAAAGTCAGTGATATACAGTTTTTGTTTGAACAGTTTCCAAGGCTAGATCAGTTTCCTGCTCTGTTTTTTGCAACTTTAGTTTCCTGTTACTTCCCAATAGCAAACTGATCAACTGTTGTCTGTATTTTACAACAGACCTAGAAAAACATATGTTTTATGGAGGAAGGAAGCATAATTATATACAGTTATGTTCAGAGTCAGAAAATTTTCTCATTCTCTAGTAAATTTCTCTATCATGTTCAGAGTCAGCAATTTATGGAGATCAGCCAATCTGAAATACAATGTTGTCTGCTTAGCCATTTTATACACATAAACACTAAGTTTTCACTATGAAATGACAACAGGCATTTTTTTAACTGTCTATGTGTTTTTCTCTACAGAACAGGACAAAGCATCTGTTTGTTTTTGCCATCAACATATGGAAAAACAGGAGGATAAGTATGAGCAATATTCAAGCTGAAATTAGGATCTACCCTCAAGGATCTACAAGGTTGTACACAGGATCAACAAGGAAGGGACAAGGGGACAATCTCTCTTCTACGAACTCACCCTGGTAAGAGCCCCCACTGCCAGCCATGATTTCTCATGCAACTTTTGTGTTTTCCTCGATTCTGCTATCTTCAATCTTGTTGTTCATCCATGGCGGCTATGTGGGGGGAGCGGAGGGTAGGTGGATGGATCGGGACTGATTTGGGGGAAGGAAAAGGGTTGTGGATGGAGGAAGAAGGGGACTGGAGGGTGGGGTTGTTTTGCCAGAGAGCAGCTGTAAAGTGCAACATAAAAAGCTCCATAACCCCTGCGTGGGTTTTGGCAACTTTTCCAGACACCCAAACTTCTGACGCAAGTAAGCAAGCATTCCTGTTTGTTGGGCTCTTAGCAGATGTTTTTTTTTCCAGTCAAACAAACAAACAGACAAGATAAAAGCCCAACAAGCAAGGCCCAGAGAGTGGCCCAGGGTGCAGGGGTAGTCGGGCTGGATGGGGTGGACTGGCCAGAGACAAACAAACAGGCCGACACAAACAAACAAGGGTCCACGTGGCGGGATCGGCAAACAGCCAGGCCGATTGTTTGTCAACGAGGGGGGAGGAGATACAGGGTGACGTCACGTTAGATGTGAGGTATTATCTCACATCTAGATGTGACATAGACAGACCCTATATCTAATGTTAGGTTCAGATATTATGATCTCAACACTATCCATATTGGAAGGAGCTGTATCAAATTGGCTTATTTCGTACAACCTGACGGTGAAGGATTACATACATAGTAATATATTATATGTGAGCAGAATTCAAAAGCAAGTATAGGAGCAACAAGGTTGGTTAATAGGTAACCCTATGTTTGACATTAGATCTTTGTGCTCCAAAGCGGAATGACCCATTATATTAGCTGTATATATATGGACGTCCCAAACCAGTCAGAATCAGGAAGAAAAAAGAAAGTTAAGGACATCTCTGAATCAAGAAGTTGAGCAAATAACCGAAAACCTGATGAAACAAGAACTACATACAAGACGAGCTAACTTATCCACACATCCAAACCTGATGAAACAAGAACTGCATACATACTTTACACAACCTAAGTGCTAGACTCTTCTAAACAAATAATTTTGTATTGTATAGTAAGTTCAGTGAGTGTAACGAAATGATTAATAATTCTCTTGTTGATCTCTGTAACATTAATGTACAAGCACGCCCGCCATACATTCAACTGTGATTTTGCTTGCTCGTGTATGGAATTCTCTTGAACTACAATTTTGTAGAAACATATGTGTAGGCAAACCCTGCAAATATGTCCATTCTAAGAAATCATTATGTGAATCTATAAATTAATGCAGATGCAGCTTATGTTGAATTCACTGATCAACAGAAGCAGTCAAAGTACGAGGGTGACATAAATAGAGAGAACTCGCAGGTGACATAGCAAGAATCAAACTTAATAAAGCGCAAGCATTGAAGTCTTGATTCCAAACAACAGACCATTGGACTGGGAGAGAGATGCAAGGCAACGCAGCAAATGAACAGGAACCATGTTGTTGCTGAACATAACAGGAACCTTCACACGTTTCAGAAAAGAAAAGAGTGCATGAACAGAAACACAATACCTATTGATCCATCATAAGTTGAGCTTCCTCAAGTGTCTCACCTTTTGTTCTTCATCTTTTGGTAATGATCCTAGATGTGGATCTGAACCATTAAACATAAGGATCAAAGACTGGATGGTACAAGCAGACCAATGCTGGCAAGTGGTCTGCAACATAGATGCCAAAATTAAGCAGCAAGATCCAGAATATGGCATTGACTTTGCAAGCTCCAACTCGGACACCAAATCTAATAACATGTGCAAAGAAAAGAAAAGTCACTCGGAAAACAGTTCACACTGCTGCAGTATGCTTACGTTTTAGGGGTAAGAAAACATTGCCTATCCTCAATGAAAGATGGTACAAGTTCGTACGTTCAGATTCGCTTCAGCAATCTGTTCGATCTGGGATGCTTTCTCCTTTGCAAGGGCTGCAGCCAGTCCAGCTTTTGCCAACTCTTGACCTTCTCCCAAAATTATTACAAAAGTGTGAAAAACAGAAATTTACAAGAGTACACATTTAGTGATGCTGACTTTGTCCATACACAATATACTACTCCCTCTGTCTCAAAATGTAAGACGTTTTTTTATGCTTAGACTTATCCTGAAAAAAGAACAATAAGTAGACACAATAATGAGGGAGTATTACATTAGTAAGGGCATTTCATCTAAATGGCCGAGCAGAGAGATAAGGTCATAAGAACAATAAGGAGACACAATAATGAGAAGGCAGGGAAGACCCAAACAATATTTGCAGTTTAAAAGAAAATGAAGCAATCTGCTAACTTTTAAGGACTGGAAACAACAAAAGAGGTACAGGATAACCACTTGGTGCTGCTATTTTCATGGTATTATCTAAGCTAGCATGAAAAGTATTTATCCTAAAAAATTGCGATGCACAAAGTTGATAACTTTACCCCATCACCACGTGAGAAAACAACAAGAACAGCTTGTGTAATGCACTGCTTAGCTCCATATGGTCTCTAGCACCTGATTTGGGCTATAGGTTAGACCATTCTCCTCTGCATATCGATAACCGAACAACAAGGAAGTCAATTAGACTACTTATTTAATATGGATTTTCCGAAAACGAGAAAATCATCCGTGTGCACGCACCCTGAAGCTTGTAGCCTTCGTCAGCTCCATACTCCCGGCATTAGGGGTGTACATTGTCCAACTTGCTACAACTACAACGCCCGTGCCTGCAGAATGTATTACCATGTCTACTATTAAATCTCGACGATAAAAAGGGAAACCTGAAATAAGTGAACAATTTTCGCTCAATACAGCTAAACTGACTGACAATTTGACTGTTTAGAAAAAAAATAAACATTAACTACATAAATGATGATGAAATCTTGGGGAAGATATATAAACCATTTTATGGGGATAAGCCTACTTTCTTTGGGATGCTCATCTCAGTCCTGTAAGGAAGGCCAATAAATACATGAACACATAAAAGGCCCCCAAAAGCTGGAGACCATAAGAGAAAAAAATGCAAGAGTAGACAGGAAACACCCGAAAAGTTACATTAGTAAATCTGATCTCATCCTAGAACTCGTGGAATGAAAGGAACTTAGCAATCACAGTAACAATGATGGGTACGATGAAATCAGCTCAAAATAACACTCATGTAGAGATATGGAAAGATGGAAGATAATTAAGGTACATAGTGGCATATTGGTATGCATTATTTAGTAAAATGAAGTAATATTGTTGCTATATCATCAAGCAAACATCACAAACAGGCTAGAGCACAGAGTATTGCTACATAATGCATCAGTACAGAGTACAGACCTTGGTATTGAAGAAAGTTCTCCATAATCTTCATTCACGTTCTTTAGCTTTCCGAGGGTGAAAACTGCAAACAATATTCAAATTAGTAATGTGTGCTGTGATATTGATATGAGAGCAAGACCATGCTAAGCATGTTTATGAGCAAATAATAGAAGTAGTAGTGGACAATCATTCTGTGCTGGATAGCACTATCAAACTTCAAGATATAAATAAAGTAATCGATATCTGTACAAAACAAGCATGCTGATTAGTGTTAGTCAATCATGGCAAAACAGGACTCGGGACCAGATATTAGCAGTATTATCATGGAACTTGGTAAGACCAGCCATTTCTTCAAGCCTAGCAGATTTATTCCCAAGATTAACCAGTAGACCGGAACCAAACATATTTTCTACTTATTATATTTCGATGCCTCTATATATAACAAGATAAAGAACAAACTGCAGATAAGTAGAACAACCTTAAGAGGTGCACCCTGTGGAGGTTCTTGCAGGAAACATCAACGCCATGCCAGCCAAAAACGGCGTCTCCCTTGAGCGATGCCCGCAGCCTTTGCCCTGAGGTGGTCGCCACCCCCGCTGGTTAACTTGACGGATCTGTAGGTCCATCCAGCCCTAGGAATACAACACAGGGTAATATGTAAATCAGTGAGAACACAAATTAGTTACTTAATCAAACTGCGAGTAAACAACATAGCACAAAAATTACATACATTAATCTTCCCTCACAGCCAATTGGATATGAGGAGTTGGGTTAATCTCCCCTTACGGCCAGTGAGATATGAGGATTTGGGTTAAATCGATGGACATCATGATAGAGAGAAAGAGAGAGGGAAAATTGGCAGTAAGTACCTGTGCACGAGGCGTCAAGTCGCTGGATGGCGGCTGCCGCCTTGCCATCCGGATCATAGAGATGCGCGAGGGTCGGAAGAGCCGAGCCGTGGCCGCTCCGCCCACCGGTAGAACGTCGGCACATCCATCTCCGCCGCTGGATGCAGGCCTGCGGGGGCGATGTCGACCTGGCCGACCTTGGCCAGCAGCGGCGATCTGCCCTGTGGGCAAGGTCGACGCCGACGATGCGGCCTTCGGGGACGGCCTCCTCCTGGCGCGGCTGCTTCTCCTCCTCTCCTCCAGATGCAACTTGACCGGTGGCGCGGGTGCCTCTTGCGGTGAGGCCGGCGTGGGCGAGGGGACGTGGCGGTGCGGGACGGCTGAGAAGAGGCGAGAGACGAAGAGGTCGCATGCGAGCAAGGAAAAAGGGATCGCGTGCGAGCCAGGGGAGGGCGTATCTGGGGAGTGCGGATTTATGGCGGCCAAGCATCAGGCAGGCCGCTATCTTGGACGTCTGTTTGGGCCTAGGGATCTGGAATCTGTCAGCGAGTAGCAGGCCTACTCACACAAATACGGTCCGGGATACACCTAGGCGAGCTCCATCGTATTCTGTGCGGCCCATGCCCCGCAGCTGTTCGTCTGCGTACCAAGACTCGGTGGCCTGTACCCACAACACTGGCCCATGGCTTTTCCTTCGAAACAGCACACGAGAGAGAACCGCTAAAAAAAAAAAAGCACACGAGAGAGAATCTGCCGCCCCCTTACCTTCAGGCGATATTTTCTGAACCGCGTGGAAGCAGCCAGAGCCACGGAACATCCCTACATCTCCATCCCTCTCCTCTCTCCCATACGCGCACGGCCGCGTCGGTGCTGCTCCGGCGAGATATCTATTGTCGACTGCAACGGGTATGTCCATTCCCGTCCACCCTTTTCTCCCATAGGCCTTTTGGTCACCGTCGCCGATTTGGAAGCTTTTTTTACTCAGATGGCTAGATTTGATTCATACAAGATGTTTGGCGGGCCGGCGGCGTGGAGTGGTTCCGTCCTATGCAGTGGTCAGGCCGGTGGAGTCGCAGGCTTACCTCGCAGAGGCGGAAATATGCCGTGAGGGAGATCCAGCCAGCGCCGGACAAAGCGAGGGATTTCCCGTGGATTCGGCGGGGTCCAAGTGTGCTCTGAAACTACCAGCGGTTGGGCTAGGAGGTATGTACTAATTTTCCTCTTAGATGTATTATTTTTGTGACTGGACATAGCCAAATGGACCGAATATTCTTCGATCCCGTTGCATCGTCTATTGATTTAGGGGGAGAACACAGGATTGACCTGTTAAGCCGAACTTCCTGTAGTTCATGAACTACCATAGTAGCAAAACTCTTGCTAACTGTTACTATATTTTAAGCTATTTTCCTGACTGGTTGTGTGGACATCGATCCATTGTTGTAATAAGCACTTGCGAACTGATGAATTTTTTTTGTTGCTGAAATAATGCCGTGTGATGTGTTACAGAAGAATTGCTGGTATAATGTTTTGTAGCTGATCAACAGCAATGACAATGGATTGTTTCCTGTAAACTTGACGTCGACCGCAGTCCATAGTTCTTGCAGCATGTGCAGTTTTCAGCTAAACATTGCATGAGCTTGTCCATGGAAGTCAACATTGATGGCTGTAACGATTTGCGCATCTCTGATATGTTGACTAGGCCACGGGCATTCTGCTCCCGTAACAGTATACCAAGCTTCTCTCCTGACTGGTGATTTGGATTGAGAAACACAAGTCAGTACAAATGCAATTTTTGAGTTTGAATGATCTGATCTTCGTGATTGTTATCTTACTATGCTTTGGTACTTCATCAGTGTGTGGTTTGCGTACTCCTACAGACCTGTTTTGGGGTAGCTTGCTCACAGCATGGGGGCGCATGGCATATTTACTCGTTTTGGCGTTTCTCAAAAAAAAAAAAAAAAAAAATTTACTCGTTTTGGCAGCGGTGATGGCCTGAGATGGTTTGGTGTCAATGTTCCTTTGAAGGGAAGCCAATCAACTTGCTGACATTCAGTTCGCTTCGTACCTGTTATGTTAGACACACAAGTAGAAAAAACCATGTGTGTGATCTTTGGTTGATTGCTCCTCTCAGTTTCGTTTAAGTTTGAATTGGCACGTAATATTTGTAGTTCAAATTAGCTGTATTGATATACATCAGCTACAACAGAGGTATGACAGTGCTAAAATACTGTTAACTGTCTAGACATGTTAATTGCATTGCAAGTAATTATCGCCCTGGAGCTTACCGGTCCGAGTTCGACCACGTGTGCCTCTAACTTCTGGTAGACTTCGAGCCTAATAATGATGTTTTTTTTTGCAAGTCCGTGATTTTTTTTTACTAGTGATTTGTTGATGGCTGCGTGCATGTCCGATGCGAGGGCGTAGTAAATTTGCAGACGTGACAAGACGGGGTAAAGTGAACTGCGCGGCGCAAAGCTGTTCCACCAGAGCGCACGCCCGCGAAAAGTGAGCTCGCTAATGCAGAACATGCAATGGGCATGACCCTGCCGCTGTGGCGTGATACGTCAAAACTGAACGCGTGTTTAAAAACTGTCTGCTCTATCAAATGCTTCATTAGCGAGCTCATGTACCTAAGCTATACCGATTCACTAGCGTGCCAAACAGTTAAAATGGATTCCCAGATTAGTTGTACTCCCTCTGTAAACACCCTTATATTTCTTTACGGAGGGAGTAATAGTTTTTAAACACAAAACAGTCTAACCTTGGCGCGTTTTGTTGGTGCAGCCGGAGAGATCATTTTAACATGAAACAGTCCAACCTTGCTTAATGAAGGATGGCTAATGGTGAACTAACTGACCTGTTCGCTGGCCGCCAATGCTCCACGTCCGCGCTTGAAGAACTGGTGGCCTCCGCTGGCCACCATTGCTCCACGCCATGCATCAATGCATGCACCACCAGGACGTACAGGTCTCCGCGGACTGCGCATGCACCAGGACGTACAGGTCTCCGCTGTGCAAACATGTCAGGCGCGTGTGGGAGGCCTAGACGCATTTGCATGTGCGTGGGACCAACCCCGCTGAATACGGCCCGAAAATAAATCAGATACAGGACGAATACTCTGGGAGCGCGCATCCACATGGTGGCCTTCCTGTGGCTCGGCCGTCATTGGCATTTTTCGGTATCTGGGCAGATATTTCCTTCTTGACTAAGAAAGCCAATACCCAGCGCACACTTGGCAGCAACGGAGATGTTCACGCTTTTTTTTTTCCCCATGTTACTGTACAAATCCGACGTGCATAGGCCGAGCGGGCGATCCTTCCCCGTAGCTTATTGTGTTCGATATTCGTGAATGGTAGCTCTGATGTTAGTCGGGCTGTATTTGTCTCTTTTTGTGTAGCCTACAAATGGAAATATATTTAGTCATAGTTTGGGTTTTTCCGTTTTGGAAGCTTCTAAATTTATTTATTTAATGGGTTCCCAACCTGTGGTTGGATGGTTAGAGGGACTGTGGTATCCCCAGCCCATCAGGGTTCAAATCCTGGTGCTCGCATTTATTCCTAAAATTATTTCAGGATTTCCGGCGATGCGCATTCAGTGGGAGGAGACGTTCCCGTCGACGACGAGGTGCCTACGGTGACTTCGTAAATTTCAAGATGATATGCCGGCTCAGTCTCTCACAGGTGCTCATAGGGGTAGGGTGTGCGTGTGTGCGTTCATAGGGGTGAGTGTATGCGCGTGTATATGAGCGCTTGCGTCTGTACTGTGTTTAAAAAAAAAATCGCAAGGATGGACGGGTTGAAGATGACATACCCCAGTTAATATGTAATACGTATTTGTAGAACACTAAATCCAATCCAACATGTTAATTTATTTAAAAATCCCATCTGTACTTACAAAATGTTCATTGTTATATTACTTGAATTTTTTTATACTAATTCAATTTATTGTACAGTATATATCCGAAACATGATTTTTGTAATTTTCTGGAAGCTTCTAAATATGTTTTTGTTTGAAAACTTGAGTCTTGAGTTTCAATCAACGATGAAAAAATCTCTTACAAAATGTTGGACAACAAAGGGGCGGTTTAGACCGCACATGGAAAAGACCAGTGATCTATCTACCAATTTCTGCAGCAAACTAGAATAGCTTTTTTTTTTTTGGAAAAGGAGGATTACCCTGGCCTCTGCATCAGAATGATGCATGCAGCCATATTATTAAAGAAATAGCCAAAAAAGTTTGCAGTCTAGTACAAGCTCACTCGGAGCTTAAAATGAATACAAAGGAAGATAAACTTTGCCACAACCGGCGAAAATAGGTCTAGATAACTAAACACTTAGCCTATTATTGGACCGCCATCCAAACCGGCTGTAGATATCCCGAGGTACCATCTCCCATCGGGTACACCCAGTATCCAAAAGCTCCCTGGCTTCCGCAGGAGTGAGTAACGACCATGTACGGATCCAAGTAGTGGCCCTGAAAATAACCTGCAAAAAATGTATACGAGTTTGTCTGTTAAAAATCAAGTCATTTCTGCAGTTCATATAGCCCAAAGTAATGCGCTTACTCCTATCCGAATATGGCCCGCAGTTTTTGGCTCCACTCCATTTAGCCACGTCCCAAATAACGTGTTAATACTACTTGGAGGGCTGACATTAAAGGCTATATGAATTGAGCGCCATAAAAGTTTGGCGAAAGGACAATTGAGAAAGAGGTGTTTAATAGTTTCATCCTGATCACAGAAACAGCATCGTTGACTACCCTCCCATCTTCGCTTTGCTAGGTTGTCCTTAGTCAGAATCACCTCCTTGTGAACAAACCACATGAATGTTGGGGAACGTTGCATGGGAAACAAAAATATTCCTACGCACACACAAGATCTATCCATGGTGATGAGCATCTACGAGAGGGGGAGTGAATCTACATACCCTTGTAGATCGCTAAGCGGAAGCGTTAAGAAACGCGGTTGATGTAGTCGAACGTCTCCGCGATCCAAATCGCAAGTCGTCCCTCGATCCGATCACGAACTAGTGCCGAACGGACGGCACCTCCGCGTTCAACACACGTACGGCTTGATGACGCCTTCACCTCCTCGATCCAGCGAGCGATGGTGAAGTAGTAGATGAGTTCCGGCAGCACGACGGCGTGGTGATGGTGGTGAGGAACAATCTCTGCAGGGCTTCGCCAAGCACTACGGAGATTATGACGGGAGAACTAGAGGGTTAGGGTTTCTGGCACACGGCTTGGGAAATCTTAATGTGTCCCGTGTGCTAGCTCTTCCCCTCTATTTATATGTTGAGCCTTGGGGTCTAAACTTGGAGTAAAAGCCTCCTCCAGGTCGGTTTTGCCCGCACAAGGTCGGTTTGGCCCGCAGGGAAAGAGTCCAACTCGGATTCCAGCAGTATCGCGCACAAGCGGTAGTACCGCTCACGAGCGGTAGTACCGCTTGAGCGGTAGTACCGCTTCACAGCGGTAGTACCGCTTGAGCGGTATTACTGCCTTACCAGCGGTAGTACCGCTTAAGGCAGCAGCAAAACTTCCTTTTGCACTTTCCAATACCTCGTGGGCTTTACCCCTTTGGCCCATATAAAGTGTTGCTGCACCCGAACACTTCGGTAAACACCCGGAACCCCTTCCGGTGAATTCCGGAACCCTTCCGGAGATCAACACACTATTATCACATATATCAATCTTTACCTCCGGACTATTCCGGAGACTCTCGTCATGTCCGGGATCTTATCCGGGACTCCGAACAACCTTCGGTCTCCAACACAATAACTCAACTATACTAATCGTCACCAAACGTTAAGTGTGTAGACCCTGCGGGTTCGAGAACTATGTAGACATGACCGAGACACCTCTACGATCAATAACCAATAGCGGGACCTGGATGCCCATATTGGCTCCTACATATTCTACGAAGATCTTTATCGGTCGAACCTCTATGTCAAGGATTCAGTTAATCCCGTATGCTGTTCCCTTTGTTCTTCGGTATGTTACTTGCCCGAGATTCGATCATCGGTATCTCTATACCTAGTTCAATCTCGTTACTGGCAAGTCTCTTTACTCGTTCCGTAATACAAGATCTCGTGGCTAACACTTTAGTCACATTGCTTGCAAGGCTCATTGTGATGTTGTATTACCGAGTGGGCCCTGAGATACCTCTCCGTCACACGGAGTAACAAATCCCAGTCTTGATCCATGCCAACCCAACAGACACCCTCGGAGATACCTGTAGAGCACCTTTATAGTCACCCAGTTACGTTGCGACGTTTGATACACACAAGGTACTCCTCCGATGTTAGGGAGTTGCATGATCTCATGGTCATAGGAACAGATACTTGACATGCAGAAAACAATAGCAATAAACTGACACGATCATATGCTACGTTCGTAGTTTGGGTCTTGTCCATCACATCATTCTCCTAATGATGTGATCCCGTTATCAAATGACATCTCATGTCCATGGCTAGGAAACCTTAACCATCTTTGATCAATGAGCTAGTTAACTAGATGCTTACTAGGGACACAGTGTTGTCTATGTACCCACACATGTATTTGAGTTTCCAATCAATACAATTATAGCATGGATAATAAACGATTATCATGAACAAGGAAATATAATAATAACTAATTTATTATTGTCTCTAGGGCATATTTCCAACAGTCTCCCACTTGCACTAGAGTCAATAATCTAGTTCACATCACTATGTGATTTACATTGTAATGAATCGAACACCCATGCAGTTCTGGTGTTGTTCATGTTTAGCCCTTGGAAGAGGTTTAGTCATCGGATCTGCAACATTCAGATCTGTGTGTACTTTGCAAATATTTATGTCGTCCTCCTTGATGTAATCGTGGATGGAATTGAAACGTCGCTTTATGTGTCTGGTCCTCTTGTGAAATCTTGGTTCCTTGGCTAGAGCAATGGCACCAGTATTATCACAAAACAGAGTCATTGGGTTAAGCGCACTAGGCACTACTCCAAGATCTGTCATGAACTCCTTCATCCAGACACCTTCCTTCGCCGCCTCCGAGGCAGCGATGTACTCTGCTTCGCATGTAGAATCAGCTACCACGCTTTGCTTGGAACTGCACCAGCTAACCGCACCCCCATTAAGAATAAATACGTATCCGGTTTGTGACTTAGAGTCATCCGGATCAGTGTCAAAGCTTGCATCGACGTAACCCTTTACGACGAGATCTTGATCACCTCCATAAACGAGAAACATGTCCTTAGTCCTTTTCAGGTACTTCAGGATATTCTTGACCGCCGTCCAGTGTTCCATTCCTGGATCACTTTGGAACCTTCCGACCATACTTATGGCAAGGCTGACATCGGGTCTTGTGCACAACATTGCATACATGATAGAGCCTATGGCTGAAGCATAGGGGATGACACTCATCTTTTCTCTATCTTCTGCAGTCACTGGGCATTGAGTCTTACTCAACTTCACACCTTGCAATACAGGCAAGAACCCCTTCTTGGACTGATCCATTTTGAACTTCTTCAAAACTTTGTCAAGGTATGTGCTTTGTGAAAGTCCTATTAAGCGTCTCGATCTATCTCTATAGATCTTGATGCCTAATATGAAAGCAGCTTCTCCTAGGTCCTTCATTGAAAAACTCTTGTTCAAATATTCCTTCACGCCTTCCAACATTTCTATATTGTTTCCAATCAGTAATATGTCATCCACATATAATATTAGAAACGCTATAGAGCTCCCACTCACTTTCTTGTAAATACAAGCTTCTTCGTAAACTTGTATAAACTTGAACGCTTTGATCACCTCATCAAAGCAAAGATTCCAACTCCGAGATGCTTGCACCAGTCCATAAATGGATCGCTGGAGTTTGCAAACTTTGTCAGCATTCTCTGGATCGACAAAACCTTCTGGTTGCATCATATACAACTCTTCCTTAAGGAAACCGTTAAGGAACGCTGTTTTGACATCCATCTGCCAAATTTCATAATCGAAAAAGGCAGCTATTGCTAACATGATTCTGACGGATTTAAGCATCGCTACGGGTGAGAAGGTCTCATCGTAGTCAACTCCTTGAACTTGTGAAAAACCCTTTGTCACAAGTCGAGCTTTATAGACGGTGACATTACCGTCTGCGTCCGTCTTCCTCTTAAAGATCCATTTGTTCTGAATGGCCTTACGCCCTTCAGGTAATACTTCCAAAGTCCATACTTT
Organism: Elymus sibiricus; assembly: GCA_039707655.1. Classification (NCBI taxonomy): domain Eukaryota; kingdom Viridiplantae; phylum Streptophyta; class Magnoliopsida; order Poales; family Poaceae; genus Elymus; species Elymus sibiricus. Next base: position 315,425,088 of record CM077664.1, read on the forward strand.
GTTTTCATACATGGATCCCATCTCGGATTTCATGGCCTCTAACCACTTCTCGGAATCCGGGCCCATCATCGCTTCTCCATAGCTCGTAGGTTCATCGTTGTCCAACAACATGACCTCTAAAACAGGGTTGCCGTACCACTCAGGAGCAGTACGCGTCCTTGTCGACCTACGAGGTTCGATAGCAACTTGATCCAAAGCTTCATGATCATCATCATTAACTTCCTCTTCTGCTGATGTAGGCTTTACAGAAACATCTTTCTGCGCTGCGCTACTTTCAGGTTGAAGTAAAGGTTCAACAACCTCATCAAGTTCTATCTTCCTCCCACTCAATTCTTTCGAGAGAAACTCTTTCTCAAGAAATGTTCCGTTTTTAGCGACAAACACTTTGCCTTCGGATCTGAGGTAGAAGGTATACCCAACTGTCTCTTTTGGGTATCCTATGAAGACGCATTTCTCCGCTTTGGGTTCCAGCTTTTCAGGCTGAAGCTTTTTGACATAAGCATCACATCCCCAAACTTTAAGAAACGACAGCTTTGGCTTCTTGCCAAACCAAAGTTCATATGGCGTCGTCTCAACGGATTTCGATGGTGCCCTATTTAAAGTGAATGCAGCTGTCTCTAATGCATAACCCCAAAACGATAGTGGCAAATCGGCAAGAGACATCATAGATCGCACCATATCCAATAAGGTTCGATTACGACGTTCGGACACACCATTACGCTGTGGTGTTCCAGGCGGTGTCAGTTGTGAAACAATTCCACATTGTCTTAAGTGACTGCCAAACTCATAACTCAGATATTCTCCTCCTCGATCAGATCGTAGGAATTTAATCTTCTTGTTACGATGATTCTCAACTTCACTCTGAAATTGTTTGAACTTTTCAAATGTTTCAGACTTGTGTTTCATTAAGTAAATATACCCATATCTACTTAAGTCATCAGTGAAGGTGAGAAAGTAACGATAACCACCGCGCGCCTCAATGCTCATCGGACCGCACACATCAGTATGTATGATTTCCAATAAGTCACTTGCCCGTTCCATTGTTCCAGAGAACGGTGTTTTAGTCATATTGCCCATGAGGCATGGCTCACATGTGTCAAGTGATTCAAAATCAAGTGACTCCAAAAGTCCATCAGCATGGAGCTTCCTCATGCGTTTTACGCCAATATGACCTAAACGGCAGTGCCACAAAAAAGTGGTATTATCATTATCAATTTTATATCTTTTGGCATCAATGTTATGAACATGTGTATCATTACTATCGAGATTCAATAAGAATAAACCCCTCACATTGGGTGCATGACCATAAAAGATATTACTCATAAAAATAGAACAACCATTATTCTCTGATTTAAATGAGTAACCGTCTCGCAATAAACAAGATCCAGATATAATGTTCATGCTTAACGCAGGCACTAAATAACAATTATTCAGGTTCATCACTAATCCCGATGGTAATCGAAGAGCGAGCGTGCCGACGGCGATCACATCAACCTTGGAACCATTTCCCACGCGCATCGTCACTTCGTCCTTTGCCAGCCTCCGTTTATTCCGCAGTTCCTGTTTTGAGTTGCAAATGTGAGCAACCGCACCGGTATCAAATACCCAGGCACTACAACGAGAGTTGGTAAGGTACACATCAATAACATGTATATCATATATACCTTGTTTGTTGTTGGCCGCCTTCTTGTCAGCCAAATACTTGGGGCAGTTCCGCTTCCAGTGTCCAGTTCCCTTGCAATGAAAGCACACAGTTTCTGGTTTGGGTCCAGCCTTGGATTTCTTCACGAGTGGAGCAACTGCTTTGCCACTCTTCTTGGAGTTACCCTTCTTACCCTTGCCATTTTTCTTGAAACTAGTGGTTTTATTGACCATCAACACTTGATGCTCCTTCTGAATTTCAGACTCAGCGGCTTTCAGCATCGCAAACAGCTCGGCGACTGACTTGTTCATCCCGTGCATGTTATAGTTCAACACGAAGCTCTTGTAGCTAGGTGGCAATGATTGAAGAACTCTGTCAGTGATAGCCTCTGGCGGAAGGGGCATCCCCAATTCAGCCAGACGGGTGGAGTACCCAGACATTCTGAGTACGTGATGACTGATAGACCCGTTCTCCTCCATCTTGCAAGCATAGAACTTATCGGAGATCTCATATCTCTCGATCCGGGCATTCTTCTGAAAGATAAACTTCAACTCCTGGAACATCTCATATGCTCCATGACGTTCAAAACGTCTTTGAAGTCCCTGTTCTAAGCCATACAATATTGCACATTGAACTATTGAGTAATCTTCAGAACGAGCCTGCCAGGCGTTCACAACGTCTAGAGACTCAACTGGAGCGGGTGGATCACCAAGCGGTGCATCAAGGACATAAGCCTTCTGGGAAGCCGTAAGGATAATCCTTAGATTACGGGCCCAGTCCACAAAGTTACTTCCATCATCTTTCAACTTTGCTTTCTCTAGGAACGCATTAAAATTCAGGGGTGCTACTGCGCGAGCCATGATCTACAACATAAATATAGCAAAGACAACTTAGACTATTGTTCAAGATAATGAGTTTAGTTAATCATATTACTTAAAAACTCCCACTCAAATTGACATCCCTCCGGTCATTCAAGTGTAACATGGTCCAAATCCACCAACTCAAGTCCGATCATCACGTTAGTTGAGGTAGTTTCAATGGTGAACATCTTCATGTTGATCATATCTACTATATGACTCATGTTCGACCTTTCGGTCTCTTGTGTTCCGAGGCCATGTCTGTACATGCTAGGCTCGTCATGTTTAACCCGAGTGTTCCGCACGTGCAACACTGGCTTGCACCCGTTGTATGTGAACGTAGAGTCTATCACACCAGATCATCACGTGGTGTCTCGAAACGACGAACTTTCGCAACGGTGCACACTCGGGGAGAACACAATTTTATCTTGAAATTTAAGTGAGGGATCACCTTATAATGCTACCGTCGTCCTAAGCAAAATAAGATGCATAAAAGGATTAACATCACATGCAAATCATAAGTGACATGATATGGCCATGAACTTGTGCTTTTGATCTCCATCTCCAAAGCACCGGCATGATCTCCATCGTCACCGACATGACACCATGATCTCCATCATCTTGATCTCCATCAACGTGTCGCCATGAGGTTGTCGCGCCGACTGTTGCTTCCACGACTATAGCTAACTCATAGCGATAAAGTAAAGCAAAACGGCGAAAATAATTAAAGACAACTCTATGGCTCCTGCCAGTTGCTGTAGTCATCGACATGCAAGTCGTGATATTCTATACAACACATGATCATCTCATACATCACATATATCATGTACTTGGCCATATCACATCACAACATACCCTGCAAAAACAAGTTAGACGTCCTCTAATTGTTGTTGCAAGTTTTACGTGGCTGCTACGGGTTTGCAAGAACCGTTCTTACCTACGCAAAACCACAACGTGGTGTAGTGATTGCTTTTTGATCTTCTAAAAGAACCCTCTTCATTGAAATCGATTCAACTAAAGTGAGAGAGACAGACACCCGCTAGCCATCTTTATGCAACGAAGTTACATGTCAGTTGAAGGAACCGGTCTCTCGTAAGCGTACGAGTAATGTTGGTCCGGGCCGCTTCATCTCACAATACCGCCGAATCAAGTATCAACTAGTAACGGCAAGCAATATGTATACACCCACGCCCACAACTCGTTTGTGTTCTACTCGAGATCTCATCTACGCATAGACCTAGCTCTGATACCACTGTTGGGGAACGTTGCATGGGAAACAAAAATATTCCTACGCACACACAAGATCTATCCATGGTGATGAGCATCTACGAGAGGGAGAGTGAATCTACATACCCTTGTAGATCGCTAAGCGGAAGCGTTAAGAAACGCGGTTGATGTAGTCGAACGTCTCCACGATCCAAATCGCAAGTCGTCCCTCGATCCGATCACGAACTAGTGCCGAACGGACGGCACCTCCGCGTTCAACACACGTACGGCTTGATGACGCCTTCACCTCCTCGATCCAGCGAGCGATGGTGAAGTAGTAGATGAGTTCCGGCAGCACGACGGCGTGGTGATGGTGGTGAGGAACAATCTCTGCAGGGCTTCACCAAGCACTACGGAGATTATGACGGGAGAACTAGAGGGTTAGGGTTTCCGGCACACGGCTTGGGAAATCTTAATGTGTCCCGTGTGCTAGCCCTTCCCCTCTATTTATATGTTGAGCCTTGGGGTCTAAACTTGGAGTAAAAGCCTCCTCCAGGTCGGTTTTGCCCGCACAAGGTCGGTTTGGCCTGCAGGGAAAGAGTCCAACTCGGATTCCAGCAGTATCGCGCACAAGCGGTAGTACCGCTTGAGCGGTAGTACCGCTTGAGCGGTAGTACCGCTTGAGCGGTAGTACTGCCTTACCAGCGGTAGTACCGCTTAAGACAGCAGCAAAACTTCCTTTTGCACTTTCCAATACCTCGTGGGCTTTACCCCTTTGGCCCATATAAAGTGTTGCTGCATCCGAACACTTCGGTAAACACCCGGAACCCCTTCCGGTGAATTCCGGAACCCTTCCGGAGATCAACACACTATTATCACATATATCAATCTTTACCTCCGGATTATTCCGGAGACTCTCGTCATGTCCGGGATCTTATCCGGGACTCCGAACAACCTTCGGTCACCAACACAATAACTCAACTATACTAATCGTCACCAAACGTTAAGTGTGTAGACCCTGCGGGTTCGAGAACTATGTAGACATGACCGAGACACCTCTACGATCAATAACCAATAGCGGGACCTGGATGCCCATATTGGCTCCTACATATTCTACGAAGATCTTTATCGGTCGAACCTCTATGTCAAGGATTCAGTTAATCCCGTATGCTGTTCCCTTTGTTCTTCGGTATGTTACTTGCCCGAGATTCGATCGTCGGTATCTCTATACCTAGTTCAATCTCGTTACTGGCAAGTCTCTTTACTCGTTCCGTAATACAAGATCTCGTGGCTAACACTTTAGTCACATTGCTTGCAAGGCTCATTGTGATGTTGTATTACCGAGTGGGCCCTGAGATACCTCTCCGTCACACGGAGTAAATAATCCCAGTCTTGATCCATGCCAACCCAACAGACACCCTCGGAGATACCTGTAGAGCACCTTTATAGTCACCCAGTTACGTTGCGACGTTTGATACACACAAGGTACTCCTCCGATGTTAGGGAGTTGCATGATCTCATGGTCATAGGAACAGATACTTGACATGCAGAAAACAATAGCAATAAACTGACACGATCATATGCTACGTTCGTAGTTTGGGTCTTGTCCATCACATCATTCTCCTAATGATGTGATCCCGTTATCAAATGACATCTCATGTCCATGGCTAGGAAACCTTAACCATCTTTGATCAATGAGCTAGTTAACTAGAGGCTTACTAGGGACACATTGTTGTCTATGTACCCACACATGTATTTGAGTTTCCAATCAATACAATTATAGCATGGATAATAAACGATTATCATGAACAAGGAAATATAATAATAACTAATTTATTATTGTCTCTAGGGCATATTTCCAACAATGAAGACTTTGATTCTTAAAGACACTTTAGTCTTCCAAATATGTAACGATTTCGGGATTGGAGTACATAGATTTCACTGAGAAAATTCCATTAACAGATAATCTCCAGTGAATCACATCTGGTTCGTCAGAGAGTTGAACGTCCATCAACCTCCGCACGAGATGTACCCATGCATCCCATCTGTCTCCTACTAAAGATCTCCTGAATTGAATGTTTAGAGGAACAAACTGTAATACTATGGCAACATAAGAATCCTTACGCTGTACAATATTATAAAGGAACGGATATTGTGTGGCTAAAGGCTCCTCCCCTAACCATGTATCCTCCCAGAATCTAGTCGAATTACCGTTTTCAATGATGAATTTTGTCTTATGGAAGAAGGCTGCTTTCGTCCTCATTAGTCCTTTCCAAAAAGGTGAATCATTGGGTCTATCGGTAACCTGGGCCAATGTCTTAGATTGCAGGTATTTATTACGCAAAATCTGTACCCATGTACCTTCGGTCTCCACTGAGAGCCTGTACAACCATTTACTGAGCAGGCATCTATTCTTTACCTCTAAATTCTCAATCCTGAGCCCATCCTGGTCCTTCGGTCTACAAATAATATCCCACTTAGTTAGCCTGTATTTTCTCTTCTGATCATCGCTTTGCCAAAAAAATCTTGACCGATAGAAGTCCAAACTTTTCCGTACCCCTACGGGTACTTCAACAAAAGACAGTAGGAATATCTGCATACGCGTGAGCACTGAATTAATTAGTACCAGCCGTCCCCCATAAGACATAAGCTTACCCTTCCAGCAGCTTAGTTTTTTTCTTTTCAAATCGATCTTCAATGCACTTTCACTCCTTGTTGGATAGCTTGCAATGGCGAATTGGAATGCCCAAATAGCTAAACGGAAGGGCACCCAATTCACATCCAAACAATTGTCTATAGGCGTCTTGTTCATCTTTGGCTCTACCAAAACAGAACAATTTTCTTTTATTAAAATTGATCTTTAATCCCGACAATTGTTCAAACAGGCAAAGCACCAACTTCATATTTCTGGCCTTTGCGAGATCATGTTCCATGAAAATAATAGTATCGTCAGCGTACTGTAGTATGGACACCCCACCATCTACAAGATGGGGTACTAATCCTCCTACTTGGCCATCCTCTTTAGCTCTACCTATCAGAATTGCCAACATATCTGCCACGATGTTGAATAAGATAGGAGACATCGGATACCCCTGTCTGAGACCCTTTTGCGTCTGGAAATAATGGCCTATGTCATCATTCACTTTAATCCCAACGCTGCCTTTTTGTACAAATGAATCGACCTATTTCCTCCATGAATCGTCGAATCCCTTCATACGTAAGGCCTGCTGGAGGAACGGCCATTTAACCTTATCGTACGCCTTCTCAAAATCCACTTTGAAGACCACCCCATCCTGTTTCTTCGAGTGAATTTCGTGAAGAGTTTCATGTAGGACGACAACACCCTCTAATATGTGTCTTCCCAGCATGAAGGCTGTCTGAGTTGGTTGCACCTCACTATATGCAATCCGGTTATACACACGAAGCTTAAAATGAATACAAAGGAAGATAAACTTTGCCACAACCGGCAAAAATAGGTCTAGATAACTAAACACATAGCCTATTATTGGACCACCATCCAAACCGGCTGTAGATATTCCGAGCTACCATTTTCCACCGGGTACACACAGTATCCAAAAGCTCCCCGGCTTCCGCAGGAGTGAGTAACGACCACGTACGGATCCAAGTAGTGGCCCTGAAAATAACCAGCAAAAATGTATATGAGATTGTCTGTTAAAAACCATGTCGTTTCTGCTCCATATAGCCCAAAGTAATGCGCATACTCCTATCCGAATATGCCCCGCAGTGTTTGGCTCCACTCCATTTAGCCACGTCCCAAATAATGTGTTAATACTACTTGGAGGGCTGACATTAAAGGCTATATGAATCGAGCACCATAAAAGTTTGGCAAAAGGACAATTGAGAAAAAGGTGTTTAATAGTTTCATCCCGATCACAAAAACAGCATCTTTGACTACCCTCCCATCTTCGCTTTGCTAGGTTTTCCTTAGTCAGAATCACCTCCTTGTGAACAAATGACATGAAGACTTTGATTCTTAAAAGCACTTTAATCTTCCAAATATGTAACAATTTTGGGATTGGATGGACACAGGTTTTCTGCCTTTGCAGCCACATGCATTGTTATCTAGGTTGTGAGAACAACCGACAATTATAAAAACCTGTTGTGAAGGCATGAGATTGGAAATGTACATGAGAGCACCGTCTTGATAAATATGGCATGAAAAAATTTAAATATGTTTTTTAATTATGGGCAACATGGAACCCGTGACCTAAACGTCCACGGTATGTCATGTGTATTTTTGGCGATGCGGAGCTTGTAGGGCTCGGTGCCGTCTAACGATGGACGGCTTGAAGATGATACGCTGGTTAATATATAATACATCTTTGAAGAGCATTTAATCCAATGCAACGTGTTATTTTTTAAAATTCAATCTTTATTTATAAAACATGCATTTTTATCTAAAGCTAAATTGTGAGAGAGTGACATCCGAAAATGCTTTGCACTCTGTCGAAAAAAGAAGTTGAGTTTAATAATTCCTAGCAAAATGTTCTCTTCGATTGTGACAGTTCATCATTGTTATCTTGGTACTTTTTGCGGGACTCATGTACTTTGGACCTCAATCTTTCGGGCTGTGTACTCTGGACTTGATACCATGCAAAATGGAAGAATTTCAGCGCGATGAAAGATAGTCTTGCAGATGAAAAACCTGTGTACAAGGCGATGGAGCAAAGCCTCTCAGGTCTGTGTTTCGGCTGATGAGTTGAAATTAAAGAAAGTAGTCATTTGGATTGTGGGATAGGAAAAATATAGAATGATATTTTGAGTTTCAATCAATCAATTGTTTTTTTCTTCACTCCAAGCATTTTGAGTTGTATAGAGTGGAACACTGTAATGTTGGCAGTCAATGTAATTAGCCATACACAGACATAACAGAGAAGGAACTTTTCAGAATTTTGCAGCAAACCTGTTACGATAGGGATGTGTGGGATGTGGGAACCTTGTGTTAGAGATATATTTGGTATGTAAAGATTGTCCGGAATTAGATAGGAATTGTTTCCATCTTATCTCTAGGAGGCGTCTTGTCCTTCAAGTCTTGTACTCAATATATACTCGCCCTCGAGGCTCAATAATACATCCATCGATTCCACCAATCCTCCCTTTCTATCCCTTCTAACATGGTATCAGCCTAACCGATCCAACCCTAGCGCCGCCCGCCACTTCCGCCCCGCGCGCCGCCCCCGGGGTGGTCGGCCTCCATGACCGCTGCCGGGGGCCGCGCCGCCCGTACCTAGGGTTCGTCCGCCGGTCGTGTTGACCGGCTGCCTAGAGAGTCTTTTTGCCGAGCCCTTGCTCTGGAGTTTTCTCTCTCGCCGTTCGTCTTGATCGGCGTTTTCTTTTTGGTTTTCCGATCTAATATCGGTTTGCGTCACCCACCGCCGCCGTCGACCCGCGCCTCTACTCCGACACCGGCGTGACCACCCGGCCTCTTGTCCGACCGGGCGACTTCGCGCGACGCGGCGGCCTGTCACGGCCACCATCCGCGCATCTGCCCGCCCGTCGCTCTGCGCCGGGCATCCTCGCCCTGTCCCCGAGTTCAGCGTGCCCCTCCACCGATCGAGCAATGGGCTGCCGCTGCATCGCCCCGTCGGGCCGCACCGCCGCCGCCCCGTGGTTCTCCCCGTGGCTGCATGCTACTTGTAGCTTGCGTTGGTATTTCTCCGAAGAGGAAGGGATGATGCAACACAGTAGAGATAAGTATTTCCCTCAGTTATTAAATAAAGGTTATCGAACCAGTAGGAGAATCACACAACACTTCGTTAGCAGCACCTGCACACAAACAACAAATCCTTGCACCAAACACAAACGAGAGGTTGTCAATCTCTCGGCGGTCAATTGCAAGTTTAAATTGTATTTGATAGATAGATAGATTGAAACAAAAATATAAAATAAAATAAATAAAAGAAAATGGCAGCAATATTTTTAGGGTTTTAGTAATATGATTTAGATAGACCCGGGGGCCATAGGTTTCACTAGAGGCTTCTCTCAAGAAAATATCATACGGTGGGTAGACAAATTACTGTTGGGCAATTGATAGAAAAGCAAATAATCATGACGATATCCAAGACAATGATCATGTATATAGACATCACATCCGAGACAAGTAGACCGACTCCTGCCTGCATCTACTACTATTACTCCACACATCGACCGCTATCTAGCATGCATCTAGTGTATTAAGTCCATAAAGAACGGAGTAACGCATTAAGAACGATGACATGATGTAGACAAGATAAGCTCACGTATGAATAAACCCCATCTTTTTACCCTTAATAGCAATGATACATACATGTCATGTCTCTTTCTGTCACTGGGATTGAGCACCGCAAGATCGAACCAATTACAAAGCACCTCTTCCCATGGCAAGATAAATCAATTCAGTTAGCCAAACCAAATCAATAGATCGGAGAAGAAATACGAGGCTATAATAATCATGCATAAAAGAGTGCAGCAAAGACTCAAATAATATTCATGGATAATCTGATCATAAACTCACAATTCATCGGATCCCAACAAACACACCGCAAAAAATGATTACATCGGATAGAACTCCAAGAACATCGAGGAGAACATTGTATTGAGGATCAAAAAGAGAGAAGAAGCCATCTAGCTACTGCCTATGGACCCGAAGGTCTGTGGTAAACTACTCACGCATCATCGGAGAGGCAGCAAGGTTGATGTAGAACCCCTCCGTGATCGATTCCCCCTCCGCGGAGTACCGGAGAAGGCCTCCAGATGAGATCTCTCGAGAACAAAAACTTGCGGCGGTGAAAAAAGTATTTCGTGGACTCCCCTGAGGGTTTCTGATTTTTCCTGAATTTATAGTGGTGGAATTAGGTCAAACGGAGCAAAGGGGGGGGGGGCCCACGAGGCACCAGGGCGCGCCTGCCCCCCCAGGCGCGCCCTGGTGGCTCGTGGCCACCTCCTGAGTCTTTTGGCCCTCTCCTAAAGCTTCTAGTGTATATCTTGTCCAGAAAAAAATCTCCAAAAAGTTTCGTGGCATTTGGACTTTGTTTGGTATTGATTTTCTGTAAAACAAAAACAGGGTAGAAAACAACAACTTGCACTGGGCACTAAGTTAATAGGTTAGTCTCCAAAAATGATATATAATTGTTGTAAATGATTATAAAAACATCCAAAATTGATAATATAACAGCATGGAACAATAAAAAATTATAGATACGTTGGAGACGTATCACTTCACCGATCCGCGCCGCCGCTGCGTCGCCCCTTCGGGCCGTAGCGAGCGTGGCACGTGGTCCCCGCCATCGCCCTGAGGCCGTTCCCGTGGTTGCATGTGACGCCCCCGACTTAATCGTGCACTAATCATACACGCAAATGCACACGATCAAGCCTAGGGACTCACTTGAAGATATCACAACACAACTCTAGACACAAAATAAAATAATTCAAGCTTTATATTACAAGCCAGGGGCCTCGAGGGCTCGAATACCAAAGCTCGAGACATACAAGCATCAGCGGAAACAAAAGTATCTGAGTACAGACACAAAGTTAAACAAGATGCCTTAAGAAGGCGAAAACAAACAACAGCTCTGATCGAAAGAGGCAAGGCCTCCTGCCTGGGAGCCTCCTAAACTACTCCTGGTCGTCGGGGATCTCCATGTCGTAGTAGGCGCCTCCGGGGATCTCCTGCTCCTGGGCTCCGACGTCTGATGTATCATCAAATGGGTATGGGGAAAAAGAATAGCAGAGCAACCGTGAGTACTCATCCAAAGTACTCGCAAGACTGACATCGGAACTATACTAATATGCATTTGTATCAAAGGAATGGGGCTATATCTTTGGACTGAACTGCAGAATGCCAGAGTAGAGGGGGAGAAGCCTAGCCTATCGAAGACTAGCATCTTCAAGCAATCTTGCAGCATCAGAAGAGAGTAGAGTAGTAACATACAATAGTGGTTGTATAGCAGCAACTCCCCGAGATCCTTTCTCGATTATCCCGCGAGAAAGCGATCCAGAGAGCAATAGTAATAGTTTAATATGTATCACCATCACTTTGTAGTTGTCATGGATCCGGATACAACTCCGAGCGTCCTGTTACCGTGAACACGGCTATTCGAATAGATCACTTCCTTGCAGGGGTGCACTACTGTTACCCAACACGCTCGATTAACTCTGGCCGGACACACTTTTATCGGGTCATGCCCGGCCTCGGCTGATCGACACACCGCAGCCCCACCTAGAGCTCAGCAGAGAGGTCCCCGCCGGTCTACATCCTAAGTGCTCAGGGTTCTTTGGCCATCGCCCTTTGCACTCCGGGTCGTTGCGAGCAGGGCGATCCAGGCACCACCTCTGTCATGGATGGCGCCGACCCGGCCCGGCCGCAATGCTGAACTGGACGTCTGACAAAGCTTTCGGCTGATACATACGGCGCAGAGGGCCCCATAAACCATTAGCCCACGTGGTGATAGTGCGTATAGGGCACGACGACCCACTCAGATCAAATACCCAGTTCCGTTAGGCGAATTTAGTAACTCGCAGAGACGATCAGAGTTTCTATCGCTCCGACTTGGTATCACTCGCGGGTACTCTTGTAGCCGACCCGTCTTTAATGTTGTTCTCTCGCGGGCACCCTTGGGGCCAGCCCGACTTTAACAGTTTAAGTATTGCAGTAGTGTAAGCATTGCCGCGATCACACCCAGAGTGATCACGGCCCGGTAACAAGCTTGGCATATGGACAAGGCGAAGGGCCAAAGATGGAACAACAGCATAGTTAACTAGGCATTATGGGATAACAGGTAATGTATCAGTAGCAGGCGACAAAATCAGGCTATGCATCAGAATAGGATAAAGCAAGGCAACGGCAATTTCTAATGCAAGCAGGAGGGAGAAAGGAATAGGAGATATCGGCATGCGTCAAGGGGGATTGCTTGCCTGGGAGCTCTGTAGAGAGGGGTTGGTCGTCAGTCGGCTGCTCGTCGGGGGTGTAGTCGAACTCTGCTGCGGCGGCGTCGGTCTCGGCGTCTATCGGGAGAGAAGGGGGAGGAAGAAACAATAAATTCACGGCAAAAATGCAATCACTATGCATGACATGCCTAAATGATATGCAGAGGTGTTTTACTGTCTAACTAAATGTATTAGTTAATTTAGGAATTTATTTGGATTTATTTTATTAAAGTTGAGCACTATTCATTTATCAAAATCAGTCAAAAGTTCCATGTTCAGTATGTTAGAGGGGTCTGGCAGGTATGTGGATATGATATTCGGATTCTTTATATTTTTCTGATCGTTTTACATATATAAATTATTTTCATCTGACTTACGGTTTAAAAGATATGATTTTTCAAAGTTTTAAATATTTTCTGGAATTAATTTAATTAATTAAATTGGAATTATCCAGAATAGTAAATGATGACATCATCCTGACGTATGTGTGACGTCAGCGGTCAACAGTGGCGGTTGAATAGTCAAACCTGACCAGTGGGTCCCACTGGTCAGTCACTAATTAGTCTAATTAGGACTTAATTAAATAATTACGGATTAAATTAGGGGTGGGACCTACTGTCAGTGACTGATTAGTGTTTTAATTAATTAATTTAATTAATTAACAGATTTTCTAATTATTAAAAATTGTTTAATCGTGCGGGACCCACATGTCAGTCTCACTGGGCCTGCCCAGTCAGCGTTGACCGGGTCAACTGGGCCCAATGGGACCCAGTGGCAGTGACACAAGGCGGGGCCCGCGGCGCCACGTCGGACGCCGAGTCAGCGCCGGCACCGGAGTGCTCCGGCGAGCCCGCGCGACGGCGACAACTCCGGCGAGCTCGGAATACGCCTGTGGGGCATCATTTCGGGCGCGGATTGGTCCTATAGAACGTGCACTCTGAGCCGCATCAATTGGTGGCGGTGGTCGGAGCTGGGGAGGCCGAAATGCTCGCCGGCGACGACGTCGGGCGGCGGCGGTTTCGGGCGTGCTACGGGATGGGGGCTACGGTGCGCGCACGATCGAAGCAAGTGGCTAGGCGAGGCCTACTCGATGAGGCGAGCAAGATGGGCATGAGCCCGGGACCATTTGGTCACCGGAGCTTCGCCGGCGACGATGCGGGCGGCGGAGCGATCGGGCATCTCTAATGCGACCACTACGGTGACGCAAACGCGTAGGGGAGAGAGGGGAGAGGTGCGGCAGCTCACAGTGGCCCTGCAGGTGTGCGCAAATGTGCTCGGGAAAGGGCGACGGCGGCGATGCGGGTGGCCGCGCGGAGAAGACGAGCTCGAGCAGATCGATGCAGGGGCGCTCGGCTCCCGCTAGACGGCGCAGGCGGCGTAGTCGAGGACGGGGAACACGTCGGGCATGGCGGAGTGGCGATCAGGAGGCGGTGGCCGCGGGATCGAACGGTGGTCGACGATGGCGTCTCGGGTGAGGTGGGGAACGAGAGGGAGCGAGGCGCGTTTGGGCGAGTGGGAGGGACTAGGGTTCGGTGGAGGACGAGAGGCGACCGGGGACGGCTTTAACCGCACGGGGGAGCCGGCGGATGGGCGACGCGCGGCGGCTGTCGCCGTGTCAGTGCGCGCGCGCGACAGCGAGCGGAGGAGGACGATGACCACGGCGGGCTGGGCTGCGGGCTACTGTGCACTCAAGGCCCGAAGGCACAATAAGCCCCAACCGTTTTCTTTTTCTTTTTTCTAACTTCTGTTTTAGTTTCTGTTTTGTAATTACTAGGCCACTAAATGAGTTTTATAAATTGTGTGACTTGGGTCAAATATTACAGTGCAATATTCTCAACCACCAGAAATTGGTTTGGGGAAAATATGATTTCATTTGGAATTCTTATTAAATAAAATGATATTAAATGTTGCTGTTAGCTACTGTTTGGGGTTGATAGAGTCGCTTAGGCATTTTTTGTGATGTTGTTTTCCTGAACATAATTGGCTATGAATTATGTGCTATTTAATGAACATTTTTGTTTTCAATTTGAACAACTTTTATATTTCACTTTATATTTGAATTGCAATTTAATTTGGAATTTGAAATGAGATATGATGCAAATGATGTTTTAGCACTGTTAAGTATGCTGACTTGGCATTATAAAAAGGTGATTACTGTAGCTATGACACTGGGGATGTTAAAAATCTCCTCCACTACAAGAAATCTCGTCCCGAGATTTAAGAGGTGGAGTAAGGGGAAAAATGTCTGGTTACGAAATTCTAACGAGTCTTCTCGATCTTCGTTGCACTCCTCGAAGAGTTTGATCCATTATATTTGAAGTCTTCATTTCTCTGCACCATTGCTTCGTGATGAGGTTGCCGTTCTCCCTTCCGGATCTTCATCGTACTTATGAAAGGATAAGGGGTAACTTGGCATCGATGGGGTTTCACAAGGGGAAATCAACTGGGGTTATTTCATGAGTGAAACACATAGATATCTCTCGAGTTTCAGAACTTAGGGAATTCGTCGAGAGCAACATAGGTAGGTAGAAAAGTTTCAAGTGGGTAGGCAATCGTTCGATGCCTAATCAGAAGTAAAAGGGGTTCAGAGCAACGAGATACCGGATAGGACGTGTTAGGGAAGATGGCTCGTGAAATACAAACGAAGCCAAGCACAAGGAATAACTTTGAAAACAGGGATGTACAGGAGAGTCAGGTTTCGGTCCTGTGGAACTGTAGTTAGGGTGGATCAAGAATAGGAAGGCTGGTGACATCTTGCATGGTCACGATAACAAGACATGTCAGAGGATAGCTTGTCCACTATGTTGGCAACAACGTCGGTACCTAGGGCGAGGGACTAAGAGAACCATTTTCCTGCTCGTTGAAACGAGGCGGACCAATAGGCCAGGTTCTCGTCCACCGGGGATACCGGGATGTCATCAACAATAGTAACAGGTTATACTGACAGAGTTGTACACCGAGGTGTTACATAAGCGGGGAACTACTGCTGCTTAGATTATATAGATCGCATGAAAGGTTAAACAAACCAACGGAAAGGAAAGTGTTTGTCAGATTTAAACAAACCAATGGAAAGGAAAATGTGATTACTCACAAGTGTTGGTGTATATCCTTCCCAAGGACAAGCAGAGTCGGATATCCACGACAGCATAGTAGGTAGATAACATTTAGGTAAAGGGGCGAGGAAATTCATGATGTTACCCATACAACGGTGTTTGGATAAATTGATCAAGAAACATTTAGCATTGCGCTCTCAATGTTCTTGTTGATATTCGGAATTCCACAATCATGCTTCGGGGTGGCAGTAATATGGTGTTAAGGTAAAGATGGGGTTTGAAGATCACAAGAAATACACAAGGAACAATTTCCCGGAATAGCAAGGAATACAAGGTATAACCCAAAACATGACCAAGTCTGTGTTGGAGGGAAAGCAAGGATGTTGTTGATGACAACACAAATTTTATAGGGGCAAGGGTGGTATTACTCATCATGGATTCAATCCACGACTTAAAGAAATCAACAGGTTAATGATGATCACGACACATTTAGTCGAAAGGTTTCATGAAGACGTAGTCGATCAGCGACGACATCAAGTAAAAGGATGGTGAAGCGAAAGGTTATTGGAACCACGGATAAGAGGCAAGCTCAGAATCAATCTTGCTGTTCAAGGGCGAGACGATATGACGAAGAGGCTCGACGTAAGCTTAGCTCATCGTTGAAAATTGTGCTCCGGGAAGAAGGACCAGGTAGCACAGTTAAAATTAGAACGATAATGATGCAGACAATCAAGCTAGGAATGACATGATGGAGTATTAAACTCCCCAACAACAAATTACTAGGAGTACTGAATCACAGTGTGGATTCAAGTCACTTGTCAGAGCTCTCGTGTAGGGGAACGCAGCAGAAAACAAAAAATTTCCGACCTACGCACCAGCCCAGGATCACTATGGAGACTGCATACAAGGTTTGATCTGTTTCGTTACCGACTCGTAGCGCAGCGGAAGTAGAGTCGATGATGATCGGCGGTGCAGATCCCCGCAGCTAGGATTTACAACCTCCGAACCGCGAGGATGTACTTCCACATCTGCCCCTCGGATAGCCCTTCGGGAGGACCTTCGAAAACCGGACGGTCACTCGGACAGCCCTTCGGGAGGACCCTCGAAACTCAGACAGTCACTCGGACAGCCCTTCGGGAGGCACTCTCGAACTAAGACCGAAACTACGATCTCTCTACAGAGTTGCACACATACAGTGTCATCTATCCGGCAGGGCTTCGCCGTCGAGAACTAGTTCCTACCGGAACACAGACAACCTTTCGGCTCTACGAAACTATTTCGCTGGGAGGGAGAGAGAAGCCAGAAATGTCATGGCACTTGTATGTGAGAAGGAGTGAGTGTGGAGGCAGCCCCTCCACCTCTATTTATAGGAAAGCCAAGGGGTAGGGTGGTTTTACAATAAAACCCAAAATGCACATGAAGGAAGTCCTTCACAAGGGCATAAAGGTGAACCCATGGGACAAGTGGGGCCCCATGCATGAGCACCTCATGTGGCCGTCCACTTCAAGGGGGCCCCCCCACATGGGGAGCTTCCTTGGCTCCCAAGTCCTCTAGAAGCCTTTTGGAAAATATCCCAAAAGGTGCTTTCCAAAAAAATATCCAAAAAGCACTTTCACTATTCACGAAGACATATTTCTGCGTCCGTTAAATCCCAAATTATTTTTGTGTGCCTAGAACAATTCCAGTACCCACCAAAATAATTTTGAACGCATTCCGAAACAATTTCGGAACAATGTTTCTTCAGCGAAAAGCAACCAAATCGGTTCCAGCTGCTCCGGAACATTTCCGGTTTTCATCCCGAAAAATTCCCAGAAGTTACCAGAACACTTCTGGCATCCTCCAAGAATTTCCAGGCGTGTGTCAGAACCAATTTGACTTAATGGAATACCCTGAAACAACTTTTCAGTTTCACCGGAACTATTCCAGTGTCCTCTCCGGAACGTTTCCGTTTCGTCCGAAACTTTTTTGGTGTTTTTCTCCCAGACTCCCTGTCTAGTATTCAGCAGATAGATGACCCTTAAGTGTGTGACCCTATAGGTTCGGTGAAGTATAGACATGACCGGAACTCTTTCCGATCAATGATCAACATTGGAGCCGTGGACACCCATATTGACCCCTATACCCACACGAATGAATATTCGAGTGAACCTCCAGTTGCCGTGTGCTATTCCTGTTGCTTCGCGATATGTTACAAATACCTGAGGTAAGAAACATCGGCATCCTCGTGGATCAACACTTGTCCACAATGCCAGTTACCTCGTTGCCGGTTTTTGTTCTCTTTTCTCGTTTCTGTGTTCTGGCATCCCCGTGATCAAATCACAATGTGTCTGGCCTAACGATGATGGATACCGTAACACCGAGAGGGCCCAGAGATATCTCTCCATCGTCGGAGGAGCAAATCCCAATATTGATCTATCAAGTTACTTAACATACTTTTCCATGAACCCGTAAGCCGCCGTAATAGCCAGCCATTTACGGATGATGTTTAACAAACCCCAAAATTCATGAAGCAAGTACGAAGAAACTCAACACTCTCATGGTCTAAGGAATTATGCAAACATTAACTTCTCTGTGTTATTAACCATTAACTTATGACGAATGAATCTCATCTCATAACATCAATCGGGTCGATTCAACACAAGTGTTCTACTAACATTGTGCCCTCAAAGTTGCCGGCATAGTCATGCCCATCATCAGGAAAACAGAACCATCATGCAACACTTGAGCTAGTCTTAGAGGCCAAACTAGGAATAGATTTTACCGTTTATTATTCCACACGTGCATATGAGTCTTCCTTCGAGCCTCGTGGTTATTGCAGACTCGAGAACCATAGCAGTTATAGCATGGAACATAAACATAATCATGAACATGGAGATAAATAATAACATTTGTTATTGCCTCTAGGGCATATCTCCTACAGACTCCCACTTGCACTAGAGTCAATAATCTAGTCAATGCTAATGCACATTACACCTGTGGCACACCGGTGTAAAAATGCTTCGCATGTGGTATAGCCTGATGTCCAACGGATCTGACAACTTCAGTTCCGTGTGTATCTTTGCATGTCCTGGCATTTTCATGCTTTCACAAAATTCATATTTTGTGTGGACTTGGCTTTGTATATATGTGAATCACTGGTCAAACCTTGATTCCTCAGACTGAGCTATGGAGCAACTATCTTCAATAGTGTTCCATTGACCAAAGCCATCTTGGAATCATACTAAGTTCCTGAACGAACTGTATGATTCAACATCTTCTATGTCGCTTCGAAAGCGGCGACATACTTAGCCTTAGTTATAGAATGTGCCACAGTTACCTGTTTGGAACGATTTCCAAACACCGTGCCACCATATTGTGTATTACACAAAAACCCTTAACTTAAATCGAGAATTGCATGGAGCATTGATGAAGACTGTATCAATGTAATCACTTACAACGAGCACTTCATAATCTCTGCTTGCGAGAAAACATGTCATCAGTGCTACTTTAGTACTTAATGACATTTTTCACTGTTGTCCCATGATCAGTACTTTGATCACTTTGGTATCTATACTCGCAACAGCTTTGGAGTATTGGACATATCTGGTTGTTTTACATACCATGAAATACATGATTAATCCAAACACGAAAGTGTGTGGAATCTCCATCATGTATTTCGCTCATCAGTGTTTTGAGACACCGAGTCTTGCAAAAACCCTTTCCATGTGACTTCGGCGAGAATCTCTCCTTGGCGTTTTAATGTTAAAATGTTTTAGCATCTTGTCAATATGTATTTTTGGCTTTAGCCTATTAGGCAATTCTATCTCGTAGATAAATATGCCTAATGTCAAGGCTATTTAGCCAAAGCACTTCATCGAAAAACTATTTTCAATGAAGTCCTAATTCGTGTCAAGAAATTTATATTATTTCCAATCAACAATGTGTCAAGCACACAAAGTTTTTAGAAATATTATTATGCTCCCACTTACTTTCTTGAAACCACAAGCATCTTCGTTATCCATTGATCAAATCAAACTCCTTTGACTATTTCATCAAAAACGAAGATTCCAACTCCATTTTGCTCTCTTTCTGTCCATTGCTGGAACTCTGAAGTTTGCATACTTACTAGCATCCTCTGGATTGACAAAATACTTCGGACTGTACCACATACAAGTCCTAGGTTGCATTTCCATCATATGGAAATCCTTTTGGCATCCATGTATCATATCTCAAGATTGAAATATGTATTAATTGCTAGTTTAACCCGATCTCACTTTAAGCATCGCTACGGTGAGAGAACCTCATCGTAGTCAACTCCTTGAACTTGTTATTGCAACAAGTCGAGCTTTATGGATAAAACATTTTATCCAAATCAGTTTATAGTTCCATTAATGTTCGTTAGACTCTAAGTCTTCCGAACGGTTTATCAAGATATAATCTTGAATCATTTATGGAAACTATCTCGGATTATATTGACATTTAGCCAATTCCAGAGTCAGGGCCCATCAACGCTTTCTTGTGTATCGTAGGTATACTGTTGTCTACCAACAATATCTCGCTTGCGCACCTGAGAGGTTTGCACGAGTTTTGCCTACGTGGTTCAGCTGCAAGTTTGACCGAAGTCCATACATTTTATTGTAGAGACTTCCGTATCAGTCGCAGTAGGAAACTCTGGAATTACTTCCAAGGTTCCTTTCCTTTGATCTGATGATGAAGATACTGTTTATCTCGTCGAGTTGCACTGTTCTCCCACTCATCTTTTTGCAAGAACTATTCTCTTTAAAAGCATACCGTTCTCGGTGGCAAACCTTTTGCCTCGGTATTAGTGGTGGAGGAATTCCCAATTACTTGGGATAACCTACAAAGTAGCTCTTGTCTGATTTGGAATAGGTTTGTAACCTTTTACACAAGCCCCATATTCCAAATGTTAAGGATAGACCAAGCATGGTTGGGCGTACCATACCATGGCGTCATTTCAACAGACCTGATGGCGCTCTTTTCAGTGTAAAAGCCGCAGTCACTAATGCATTACTTTAAAAGGGATAATGGCAAATTGATTTATGTCATCTTTGATCTTACCATGTCACAAATGGTTTGAATACATCTTCACAGACATTCCACTCACAGTGGTGTTCTGGGAGGTGTAAGTTATGAAAACTCTTTTCACAACTCATCAGACATTCGCTAAACTTGTAACTCAGATATTCCTTTCTGCAATCTAGTTTGTAGAAACATAATCTTTCTTGTTACAATAATTTCTACCTCATGTTGAAAACCTTTCGAATGATTTCAAAAGATCCAGACTTACGTCTCATCAAGCAAATATCCATATATCTACTTGAGTCATTTCTGAAGATAGATAAAATCCAATGCTAGCAACAACATTTATCGGATTACATACATCAAAATGTATGATCACCAATAAGTTCATTGCTCGTTCCTTATGGCCTGTGAACGGTATTTCAGTCACTTCACTTTTCGGAGGAAAGTTGCAAGTGTCAGATGATTCAAAATCAAACGACTTCAAAATCCATCATAATGGAATTTTTCCATGCGGGTTTCTCCAACGTGACCAAATGCAGTGCCACACTTGTGTGGTATTCTTTTAGTCTTGCGACATTTAGCATCAGTGTTATGGATGTATCATATTACCATCAATATTCATAACATACGTTCCATCGATGATGGAAGTATGGCCCTTATGTTATTCATAATCCTGAACAACAATTGTTCTTTTATGAACAACACCCTTGCAACAAACATTATGCAAATGGGCTAGAGTGTATAAAACTCTAAAATGATTTATGAAAGTAAATACAGAGGTAAAGTATTATTATCAATATTCATAACATACATCTCATTCATAATGAAAGTATGACCCCTTTTTGTTATTCATAACACCGAACATCAGAAGTTCTCTTATGAACAATCTTCTTGCAATGGGCTAGAGTGTGTAAAACTCTATAATGAATTATGAAAATAAATACATAGGTAATACACTGATGGAAGGTATAGTAACTTTTACTAAGTTCCCAACATGTATTTAAACCTCATTCCTGGCTGGTCTTTTAGGCCGTAGTAGTTCTTGCATCTAGTTGCAACAGAATGCAATCGAGCGGGTATCTTTGTGATCAACTCACAATACCCAAGAATCAGTGATTAACAAGTTTAATCATAATTCCCAAGAACTATTTCTTTTGACCAGCCTTCTATACATCAATAACTTGTATGACATTCATACATGAGCTGGATATTCCAGTCTTCTCTCTTTTGCCTTTATACTTCTAACAGTTTAACTTTTAGTATTTCTTCTACTCTCAGAAGAAGCATCCAACTTAAGAGTGGCGTTAGCCCCGGACTTCCTAGGCGTGAAAGTCTTACTAACACCCTTCGGACATTTCCTTTAAGTTGTTGTTTTATTCACCTTCATCATATGACAGGCGTTCTACTGGATCCCTATGTTATTAGTTAAATGCATAGTAAACCCTTTTACTAACAGTTTGCAAAACAAACATTGCCTTGGATATCCCATATCTTTTAGCCTTTGTTTGTGTCTGAAAATGGTTTTTCAGTTCCATGAATATCACATAGCTGTCCCTAAACTTTTGAAGTTCGGGTCTCATGGAAGCAAACATATTGCACTTGACTGTAACGGAATTCTAGCTTTTGGATCGAAGGACGAGAGTCACATTATCCATAGCATTAGCGGGAGAATACCAAAAGCATGTGATAGGACAAAATCCTTCTCGGCACTTTTGAGGACAATCCTCACATTACGTTACCAACCGTAAAGTTTTAACCAGATATTTAACAGCTTATTCAATTTTAATAGGGAAGGTGGAAACGCGAGCCATTATTCTACAACTATTTATGCAAATTTCACTTAGACAAAGTTCATAATTAATTGCACTAACAATTAAAAGAATTAATTCTAAAGTGCGCTCCCACTCAAATCAATATCTCTCATAATTGAATGTGAGTTATACAAGATCCAGACTTCAATTCATCACCATAGAATCATCATCTCATGACGGGAATTTTAATCGGTAGGCCAACTTGCCGATCACATCTCTATGTGACTCTTGTTCATCTTTCGATGCATGTGTTCCGAGATCAGGACGATCCTGCCATGAACGTCAAGACAACCAAGTGATCTTGCTGCGAGGTCTGACCTCACCCGCCTCACACTTCTCTAATCGTTCGTACCCATGCATCCATGGCGCACCCCGAAAAGTTAGGTGCCGTGACGGTGCTACACTTGGGAGAACACTAACTACTTGATATTTTTGTGAGAGATCACCCTAATAAAAAAAACGACTACCGCGCAATCAAGAAGGGTGCATCATAAGGGATAAACATCTCAGGAAATTCATAATAGCATGATATGGTATAGCCCTTTCTGACGGAGAAGTCAAGATCAGAAATAGGAAAATCCAGGGAAGCAACAAGAGCATCGGGTAACAGATTTCATCTGCTACCCACACAAATAATTATCAGCAGTAGAACTCATCTACTACAAATTATATTGTGCAACATCCATACATCTCTATGTATTCTAGATCGTAACCTGCATCTACGCATAGCACGGCTCATGATGCCACTGTAGGGGAACGCAGCAGAAAACAAAAAAATTCTGACCTACGCACCAGCCCAGGATCACTATGGAGACTGCATACAAGGTTTGATCTGTTTCGTTACCGACTCGTAGCGCAGCGGAAGTAGAATCGATGACGATCGGCGGTGCAGATCCCCGCAGCTAGGATTTACAACCTCCCAACCGCGAGGATGTACTCCCACATCTGCCCCTCGTACAGCCCTTCGGGAGGCGGTCGGACAGTCCCTCGGACGGTGTCGCGGACAGCCCTTCGGGAGGACCTTCGAAAATCGGACGGTCACTCGGACAGCCCTTCGGAAGGACCCTCGAAACTCGGACAGTCACTCGGACAGCCCTTCGGGTGGCACTCTCGAACTAAGACCGAAACTACGATCTCTCTACAGAGTTGCACACATACAGTGTCATCTATCCGGCAGGGCTTCGCCGTCCAGAACTAGTTCCTACCGGAACACAGACAGCCTTTCGGCTCTACGAAACTATTTCGCTGGGAGGGAGAGAGAAGCCAAAAATGTCATGGCACTTGTATGTGAGAAGGAGTGAGTGTGGAGGCAGCCCCTCCATATCTATTTATAGGAAAGCCAAGGGGTAGGGTGGTTTTACAATAAAAACCAAAATGCACATGAAGGAAGTCGTTCACAAGGGCATAAAGGTGAACCCATGGGACAAGTGGGGCCCCATGCATGAGCACCTCATGTGGTTGGCCACTTCAAGGGGGGCCCCCACATGGGGAGCTTCCTTGGCTCCCAAGTCCTCTAGAAGCCTTTTGGAAAATATCCCAAAAGGTGCTTTCCAAAAAAATATCCAAAAAGCACTTTCACTATTCACGAAGACATTTTTCTGTGTCCGTTAAATCCCAAATTATTTTTGTGTGCCTAGAACAATTCCAGTACCCACCAAAATAATTTTGAACGCATTCCGAAACAATTTCGGAACAATGTTTCTTCAGCGAAAAGCAACCAAATCGGTTCCGGCTGCTCCGGAACATTTCCGGTTTTCATCCCGGAAAATTCCCAGAAGTTACCAAAACACTTCTGGCATTCTCCAAGAATTTCCAGGCGTGTGTCAGAACCAATTTGACTTAATGGAATACCCTGAAACAACTTTTCAGTTTCACCGGAACTATTCCGGTGTCCTCTCCGGAACGTTTCCGTTTCGTCCGAAACTTTTTCGGTGTTTTTCTCTCAGACTCCCTGTCTAGTATTCAGCAGATAGATGACCCTTAAGCGTGTGACCCTATAGGTTCGGTGAAGTATAGACATGACCAGAACTCTTTCCGATCAATGATCAACATCGGAGCCGTGGACACCCATATTGACCCCTATACCCACACGAATGAATATTCGAGTGAACCTCCAGTTTCCGTGTGCTATTCCTGTTGCTTCGCGATATGTTACAAATACCCGAGGTGAGAAACATCGGCATCCTCGTGGATCAACACTTGTCCACAATGCCAGTTACCTCGTTGTCCATAGATGACCCTTAAGCGTGTGACCCTATAGGTTCTACTAACATTGTGCCCTCAAAGTTGCCGGCATAGTCATGCCCATCATCAGGAAAACAGAACCATCATGCAACACTTGAGCTAGTCTTAGAGGCCAAACTAGGAATACATTTTACCATTTATTATTCCACACGTGCATATGAGTCTTCCTTCGAGCCTCGTGGTTATTGCAGACTCGCGAACCATAGCAGTTATAGCATGGAACATAAACATAATCATGAACATGGAGATAAATAATAACATTTGTTATTGCCTCTAGGGCATATATCTTACATCTCGAGTGACGGACAATGCAAACCTGCGGAGTGGCTAAACCGGTGAGAATTATTATTCCAACAAGAATACATAAGAGGTAGTGCGGTAGCACGATATCCTCGGGATACTAGAGGGCAATACTAGAAGGCAGAACAGAATAGAAGCTGAACTAGTTCGTTGATCTGCGGATGGCAGGTGCTTTAACCTTGTTGAAAAATTTAGACGAGGCACGGGAATGGAGTTATCAAATGAGGTCAGCATGGTCAGAACCATTACTGCATGGAATCAGGTTAAGGAAACTGGAAGAATTTTACAAATGAATAAATATTTTGCAAGAAGCTTCCGTGACGGTCTACATCGTTTTCATGGGCATGAACACAAAGTTCAAGGTCGAGTCCCACTTCTTCAATGCATAACCTTCCATTCACTTCTCGCTCTCGGAGAGGTTGTAGTATTGAAAATTTATCTGACAGAAGGCCAGTAGAGTATAACCCGCATAAACTTCGGGTTCACACAGATTAGGGAAAGCATAGGGTCAACCCATCGAGACATTTTTAGAAACCTATATAACACAGTTATAGGAGCAACAGATACAAGATCGATAGCAGAGGGCTGACGACATGGAGCAAATGATACAATCCGCCAAAGGCATTTTTGTATCAGAGGAGAACTCACAAGATTTTTGAATATGAAGGACACTATCAGATAATAATCCAGCAAAGGGTCTGGCGGTCCACAACGATGCTGAGGTGAGCATCGGTACTCAACCGGAAGAAGAAAGAATGTAAAGGCATCAGATTATAGAAGTAACTGAATAATTCGACATTTAATTACAAAGGGAATTATGATTTCCACATCGGGGGATCAGAGGCAGACGCTCTGATCAAAGATAAGTAAGTTGACTAGAATTAGATAGACAATCAACCAAGGTGTGATTTACCGAGAAACAGCCCATGTCCGGAATGACGTCTGAGCCGGAAGGATGAATTCACAGGAATCAACTGATGATTGCGGGTATTCGCACGCATGTGGAATCAATAGGATCGGAATGGCAATGACAAGGGATGTCAATGAAATTATTAGGCATATGGAATTAACCATAATGCAAGCAGGTAAGAGGAATCTCAAAGGCAGCAGGCTGTAGAGGATTTCTAGAAGACCGGATATCATTTCGAAGTATATTGTGAATCACATGAACAACTGGGGATGAATGAATCCCAGATAAGTGTGAGGAATTATTCGCAAATGTATTCATGCGACAAGGGACTACAAGGCAGTAGGGACAAAGGATTCTCGAAATATCGGAGAGTATTTCGATATGTCGGACGGAACAAGAGAGCAAATGGAATGAATATATGTACGACAAGTGTATGTAGTTATCCATCAGGATTTACCGGTGGTAGGGAATTGCAAAAGCGGTGGGCACATAGGGTCTCAGAAATTTATTGGAGAGTATCTTCGGGCACTTCTGGTGAAACAGGCGATCATCTGTATCGAGTGGCTCTCTGGGAGAAGATGGTCACGAGATCCTAAAGTTATAGTTAGTAAAATCTTTAACCCGAATGGAAGAGAGATCAGAGTCCCAGAGTAAGGAAGAGAAATAAAAGATCCTAATCCCATCCATGTGCAACGTGGGCCCATAACCCACAGGTCCCAGGATCGAAACCTGGCTCTGATACCAACCTGTGATGCCCCCGACTTAATCGTGCACTAATCATACATGCAAATGCACACGATCAAGCCTAGGGACTCACTTGAAGATATCACAACACAATTCTAGACACAAAATAAAATAATTCAAGCTTTATATTACAAGCCAGGGGCCTCGAGGGCTCGAATACCAAAGCTCGAGACATACAAGCATCAACGGAAACAAAAGTATCTGAGTACAGACACAAAGTTAAACAAGATGCCTTAAGAAGGCGAAAACAAACAACAGCTCTGATCAAAAGAGGCAAGGCCTCCTGCCTGGGAGCCTCCTAAACTACTCCTGGTCGTCGGGGATCTCCACGTCATAGTAGGCACCTCCGGGGATCTCCTGCTCCGGGGCTCCGACGTCTGATGTATCATCAAATGGGTATGGGGAAAAAGAATAGCAGAGCAACCGTGAGTACTCATCCAAAGTACTCGCAAGACTGACATCAGAACTATACTAATATGCATTTGTATCAAAGGAATGGGGCTATATCTTTGGACTGAACTGCAGAATGCCAGAGTAGAGGGGGAGAAGCCTAGCCTATCGAAGACTAGCATCTTCAAGCAATCTTGCAGCATCAGAAGAGAGTAGAGTAGTAACTTACAATAGTGGTTGTATAGCAGCAACTCCCCGAGACCCTTTCTCGATTATCCCGCGAGAAAGCGATCCAGAGAGCAATAGTAACAGTTTAATATGTATCACCATCACTTTGTAGTTGTCATGGATCCGGATACAACTCCGAGCGTCCTGTTACCGTGGACACGGCTATTCGAATAGACCACTTCCCTGCAGGGGTGCACTACTGTTAGCCAACACGCTCGATTAACTCTGGCCGGACACACTTTTATCGGGTCATGCCCAGCCTCGGCTGATCGACACACCGTAGCCCCACCTAGAGCTCAGCAGAGAGGTCCCCGCCGGTCTACATCCTAAGTGCTCAGGGGTCTTGGGCCATCGCCCTTTGCACTCCGGGTCATTGCGAGCAGGGCGATCCAGGCACCACCTCTGTCATGGATGGCGCCGACCTGGCCCGGCCGCAATGCTGAACTGGACGTCTGACAAAGCTTTCGGCTGATACATACGGCGTAGAGGGCCCCATAAACCATTATCCCACGTGGTGGTAGTGCGTATATGGCACGACGACCCACTCAGATCAAATACCCAGTTCCGTTAGGCGAATTTAGTAACTCGCAGAGACGATCAGAGTTTCTGTCGCTCCGACTTGGTATCACTCGCGGGTACTCTTGGAGCCGACCCGTCTTTAATGTTGTTCTCTCGCGGGCACCCTTGGGGCCAGCCCGACTTTAACAGTTTAAGTATTGCAGCAGTGTAAGCATTTCCGCGATCACACCCAGAGTGATCACGGCCCGGTAACAAGCATGGCATACGGACAAGGCGAAGGGCCAAAGATGGAACAGCAGCATAGTTAACTAGGCATCATGGGATAACAGGTAATGTATCAGTAGCAGGCGACAAAATCAGACTATGCATCAGAATAGGATAAAGCAATGCAGCGGCAATTTATAATGCAAGCAGAAGGGAGAAAAGAATAGGAGATATCGGCATGCGTCAAGGGGGATTGCTTGCCTGGGAGCTCTGTAGAGAGGGGTTGGTCGTCAGTCGGTTGCTCGTCGGGGGTGTAGTCGAACTCTGCTGCGGCGGCGTCGTTCTCGGCGTCTATCGAGAGAGAAGGGGGAGGAAGAAACAATAAATTCACGACAAAAATGCAATCACTATGCATGACATGCCTAAATGATATGCATAGGTGTTTTACTGTCTAACTAAATGTTTTAGTTAATTTAGGAATTTATTTGGATTTATTTTATTAAAGTTTAGCACTATTCATTTATCGAAATCAGTCAAATGTTCCATGTTCAGTATGTTAGAGGGGTCTGGCAGGTATGTGGATAGGATATTCGGAATCTTCATATTTTTCTGATCGTTTTACATATATAAATTATTTTCATCTGGCTTACGGTTTAAAAGATATGATTTTTCAAAGTTTTAAATATTTTCTGGAATTAATTTAATTAATTAAATTGGAATTATCCAGAATAGTAAATGATGACATTAGCGTGACGTATGTGTGACGTCAGCGGTCAACAGTGGCGGTTGAATAGTCAAACCTGACAAGTGGGTCCCACTGGTCAGTCACTAATTAGTCTAATTAGGACTTAATTAAGTAATTACGGATTAAATTAGGGGTGCGACCTACTGTCAGTGACTGATTAGTGTTTTAATTAATTAGTTTAATTAATTAACAGATTTTCTAATTATTAAAAATTGTTTAATCGCGCAGGACCCACATGTCAGTCTCACTGGGCCTGCCCAGTCAGCGTTGACCGGGTCAACTGGGCCCAATGGAACCAGTGGCAGTGACACAAGGCGGGGCCCGCGGCGCCATGTCGGACGCCGAGTCAGCGCCGGCACCGGAGTGCTCCGGCAAGCTCGCGCGACGGCGACAACTCCGGCGAGCTCGGAATCCGCCTGTGGGGCATCATTTCGGGCGCGGTTTGGTCCTATCGAACATGCACTCCGAGCCGCATCCATTGGTGGCGGTGGTCAGAGCTGGGGAGGCCGGAATGCTCGCCGGCGACGACGTCGGGCGGCGGCGGTTTCGGGCGTGCTACGGTATGGGGGCTACGGTGCGTACGCGATCGAAGCAAGTGGCTAGGCGAGGCCTACTCGATGCGGCGAGCAAGATGGGCATGAGCCCGGGACCATTTGGTCACCGGAGCTTCGCCGGCGACGATGCGGGCGGCGGAGCGATCGGGCATCTCCAATGCGACCACTACGGCGACGCAAACGCGTAGGGGAGAGAGGGGAGAGGTGCGGCAACTCACAGTGGCCCTGCAGGTGTGCGCAAATGTGCTCGGGGAAGGGCGACGGCGGCGATGCGGGTGGCCGCGTGGAGAAGACGAGCTCGAGCAGCTCGATGCAGGGGCGCTCGGCTCCCACTAGACGGTGCAGGCGGCGTAGTCGAGGACGGGGAACACGTCGGGCATGTCGGAGTGGCGATCGGGAGGCGGTGACTGCGGGATCGAACGGTGGTCGACAATGGCGTCTCGGGTGAGGTGGGGAACGAGAGGGAGCGAGGCGCGTTCGGGCGAGTGGGAGGGACTAGGGTTCGGGGGAGGACGAGAGGCGACCGGGGACGGCTTTAACCGCACGGGGGAGCCGGCGGATGGGCGACGCACGGCGGCTGTCGCCGTGTCAGTGCGCGCGCGCGACAGCGAGCGGAGGAGGACGATGACCACGGCGGGCTGGGCTGCGGGCTACTGTGCACTCAAGGCCCGAAGGCACAGTAAGCCCCAACTGTTTTCTTTTTCTTTTTTCTAATTTCTGTTTTGTAATTACTAGGCCACTAAATGAGTTTTATAAATTGTGTGACTTGGGTCAAATATTACAGTGCAATATTCTCAACCACCAGAAATTGGTTTGGGGAAAATATGATTTCATTTGTAATTCTTATTAAATAAAATGATATTAAATGTTGCTGTTAGCTACTGTTTGGGGTTGATAGAGTCGGTTAGGCATTTTTTGTGATGTTGTTTTCCTGAACATAATTGGCTATGAATTATGTGCTATTTAATGAACATTTTAGTTTTCAATTTGAACAACTTTTATATTTCACTTTATATTTGAATTGCAATTTAATTTGGAATTTGAAATGAGATATGATGCAAATGATGTTTAAGCACTGTTAAGCATGCTGACTTCGCATTATAAAAATGTGATTACTGTAGCTATGACACTGGGGATGTTACATTGCACCAACCCGCGCGCTGCCGCTGCGTCGCCCCTTGGGCCGTAGTGCCACGGCCTGCGGTCAACCGCCGCCCCGAGGCCGTCCGCTCCAGGCCATCCCCGAGGCTGCACCGACCCTCGTGTTGCCGCAGCATCGCCCCGTCGGGCTGTAGCGCGCGTGACACAGAGTCCCTGCAACCGCCCTGAGGTCTTCCCCGGCGTCGCCCCGACCCGCGCGCTGCCGTTGCGTCGCCCCTTCGGGCCGTAGCGTCGCGGCGCGCGGTCCACTCCGCCGTCCCCGCGCGTCGACTTCTACGTGGTATGCGTCACGCCGCCTCCCTAGGCGCGGGAACGCCACTGTCCGCGCTGGTCTTCGTCACGCCGTCGGGTTCTTCCTCGCCTACTTCGAGCACCGTCGCCGCACTTCTGACCTAGCCGCCGCCGCCGCCTCCTCCTCAGGCCGCCGTCGACGCCCTTCTTCCCGGTCCACGGCGACTACGTCGACACCGGCCACCCCGACTCGACATCGACCACGGCGTCCCTCGCACGGCTACCTCGACCACGGCTACACCACCCTACGCTCTCGGCTACATCGACATCGGCACGAAGGGCTATCACCTCGCTTGAGCAACTCGACGGCTTTCTCTACAGTCCACGCATCCGCGACGCGACACCGTCCACGACGCTCCCGCTGCGACTGCGGGGGGATGTCAGCCCGTCGGCTGCTATTCTTTCCAGTCTTTCCGTCCGCGACGCTCCTGTTGTTCGCAACGCTACCGCTACGACTGCGGGGGATGTTAGAGATATATTTGGTATGTAGAGATTGTCCGGGATTAGATATGAATTGTTTTCATCTTATCTTTAGGAGGCGTTTTGTCCTTCAAGTATTGTACTCAATATATACTCGCACTCGAGGCTCAATAATACATCCATCGATTCTACCAATCCTCTCTCTCTATCCCTTCTAACACCCTGCATATGCTTGACCGCGCTCCCAGTGTGCCTCTTGCACCACCCTGGCCATTGAGCTCTATTCTAATTGCGTGTTGCTTGGCCACTGATTGTCATGGTCTCGTCTCGTAAGTCAACACGTGTATTAACTTTGGTGCTTGGTGGGTGTGCCATTACATGGGTTTTTGGCGTGTGCAGAGCGGAAAAGCAGAAGGGCCTCGAGGCAATGTGTTCACGCCAGAAAAACTTCCATTCCATGTGACCGGATGTTAATTTTTCCTGTGAAATGTGAAATGAAGGAAATCAATCTTATCGTATGCCCTTTTCTATTCTCGTGTCGCAAGGGAAAATTTTCCTACAAAAATGCCGTGTTGAGAATAACCTTGGCCTGGGTGGCCTGGCCCGACAGGCCCGGCCTGAAGCCCGACGTTCGGGCCGGGCTCGGGCCTCACTTTCCAGCCCGCAGCCCGGCCAGAAGCCCAGAAAAAGCCCGGCAAAATATGATTTTCAAATTTTTATATAAATATAGGCATAGTATTATATAATTCATGCCTGAAAATAGTTATTTTATTGTTTAAAATACGAAAAATAGGCATTTTCCCGGGCCGCGGGCCGGGCCCATGCTCGGGTTTGGGATTTTGGGGTCAGGCTTTTTGAAACCTGGCCCGAAACCCGGCCTAGCCCAGAAATGCGCAGGTCTAGTTGAGAACTAGCCCTTAATTGATAAATTCATGAGGGGTGTCAAGTGCACCCCAGTGGCACAATGTAGGTCTGCCCCTAGAAGCAGTGGCGAGTCTACTAGGTGGGCTTCATCATGCTTAAGCCTACCCTCCACAAATCATATTTCAGCTAACTATACAACTTAACAATTATATTTAGGTGCTTTACATGCAACAATCACAATGCAATTGCTAATTAGGCTTAGAAACTTAATGTTTTGAGCCTACCCTACAATGTCATGCTAGATTCGCCACTGCCTAGAAGTGAAGTGTGCACAAGACATCGGAAAAATGAAACTTGGTTTCAGAACGGTTCTATCATTTGAAACATATAATGAGGTTATAACTGAATCCTACTCCCTACTCATGAGTCAATTGATGACTAAGAGATATTATGGGTATGCCAGTACAGAACGCTATTGCATCCCAAGAGTATGTACCACTCAAACTCTCGATGCATCCTATTCCCTAATGATACTGTCGGGCATTGGGCCACCTGTTCTATTCTATCGTCCTCACTGTCACGATCATTTCCCATTGTTATCCTCTCAACTAAAGTTGTTGTATGAGCCAGAAGCATGGAAGCACGCATGTATTTATGGACTGGCGTAGATGGATGGAGGGACACAGGTTTTCCTACATCAGTAGCCACATGCATTTTTTATCTAGTATGTCGTGAGTACAACCGGTATTTAGAAAAACCTGCAGTTGTGATGACATGAGATTGAAAATGCACATGAGAGCATCGACTTAATAAATATGTCATGTCACAATAGAATAATTTACGTATAAAACATGTCGAATAGCTAGCAGTTGGGGAAACAAGAACATGATGTCTTGTTTAACTATGCACCAACGTTTTTTTTAAGTAACCACATATATTTCATTAAAAACGGATTACAAAGAGTATACACAATGTCATCACAAGAGACATACATAGATGTCTTGCAATATTGCATCAAAGATTTCACAAGAAGTAAAACTAGAATTTCACTTCGGCAAAATCTTGTGCCACGCCGAAACGTCGTCTACTATCGTCTTCCGCAGTCACCGAGGCAACACGGAAGAAACAAGGGAGTTGTCGTCATTGCCAAATCTGGAGGAGCACCTTCGCATACAAGGATGCTTTTCGAGCCGATGAACCGGACTGCTGCAAGCGACGAGACCGAGGCTTTGGGGCACGTCGGCCGGGTTTTTCCCTGTGCCCGATAGATCTCAGCGCCATCAACTCCATCTGACGTGGTTGAAGAAGAAAAAGCCGCTGCTTGCCGCCATCCACACACCCCACTGCAAGACATCAAACTTAAACGCAACAGTCGATGCCACCACCACCCGGGAGAGTACCGTGTGTCGACCATCGGACACAAATCTCACCGGATCTGGAGACTGGCAAGAAGACCGAGCCACCTGCTCCTCGGTGTCACCCATTAGAACCCCACCGAGATGGAGGAAGAGCATAAGCAAACTATTCCGACGCGGCGCTGTCTCCACCATTGGTGCAGCACCTCTAACAGGAAAACTATGCCTATCCTATCTCCTTACTGAAGAGAAAATGCCGGGGTCCCCGTCCGCTCCCGTCGCTGGAGCGGCAGACGGATAGGACGAGGACCCACAGCGTCGCTTGTGTCGACAGAAGTCAAAAGATCGCCTCTCTGGAGTAGTTTCCAGGAGAGCGAACGAAGCGGTGATTTATCTATGTACCAACGTGTTGCAGGCATGTACATGGAAACAACGTCTAGGTACGTCTCGCTTCTAGTCTGAGGAGAGGTCTGGTCATGAATTTTCGCATGGCGAGATCTCCTGGAAATGAGCTGCATCGAGGATTTGACTTAAAGTTACTCGACGACATATAGATGAGCACAAACTTTAGTGCATACAAAGTTGTCTACAAGGCGATGGAGGAAAGCCTCTTGAGTTTGAGTTTCAACCGACGAGGTGAAGAACATGACAAACTTCTTATAGAACGTTGGGCGCCCAAGCAGTAGTTCAGCCTGCACATGGAGGCTATCTCATTGTTCTCTACGTGCTGGCCATGCACTATTGGGGATGCGAAACTGACAATACCAATCGCTCTAGTTCACACTGCTCCTGACTAATTCCACCGCCTTGAAACAAATACTAGATGGGTCCAACTAGAGCTCAGTCGACTGAGACTTCGCTATGTCTCAATCGACCTACGTCAACGTTATACCTATGTACGAAGAATCGCTAGAAATTCTAGTTCTACGCATACGATAGCTCCAATGGGCCTGTAACCGGCCCATTTTAGTTTTTCCATTCACTCGGTACATTAAGGCAATGGCCATTCCTCCTCCTCGTATCCCCTTGCTTTTGTTTTTCCTTTTTTTTATTCTTTCTAAAACCATTTTGTATTGTTAGAAAGCGGTCAAAAAATGTATTGTTTGAAAAGAAAACATCATTTATGTGACAAAAATATATAAAAGGCATACAATTTATTGTTTTTGCCTTTTTCATTTTTTTTCTATGGTTTTTATCTTTCTAATTTACTTTTTGTTTCCCCTGTTTTTTTCTTGATTTTATTCCTTTTGGTTTTATGTAGCAGTGCATTCGGAAAATGTGCCGCTTGCAAAGTTGCAGTCGTGTAGAAGACATATAGTGTCAGTTGGGGGCAACACTTGCAGTTGCGTGTCTAGTGACATACATGCAACTGCCCTCCTCCTCCCAACAAAACACCATTGAGTTGCTGTTGGATTGAAGACATGCAATTGCAGTCAGGGCACGTGTAGTTACGTACCTAGTGGCAGACGTGTAACTGCTAGCTCCACCCTCACTCCCCCGATAAACCATTGAGCTGTAGTCACGCTAAACACCCTTGATTTGAAAAAAAAAACTAAACAACTATAATCAAATAAAAAAAAACCAAAATCTAAATTAAATAAAAATGTATAAAAAGGAAAGAAATGAAAAGGGAAAAAACTGTAAACACTATCGAGTTGCAGTCGCGTTGAAGGCAAGCAGTTGCGTGCCTAGCGGAAGACATGCAACTGCCCCTTTTCCCCAACAAAACACAACTAAGTTGCAGTCGAGGGCGACACTTGCAGTTGTGTCCCTAATAGCAAACATGCAACTGCCCCCTCCCGACCCAAACACCATTGAGTTCGAATCACGTTGAAAGAAATATAGTTGCATTGAGGGGCGGCACTTGCAATTGCGTTCCTAGAAGTAGACATGCAACTGCCCCTTCCCCCGATAAAACACCACAGAGTTGTTGTTGAGGGGGGATGCAACAGTTGCAGTTGCGTGTCTGGTGGTAGACATGCAACTTTCTCCTTCCCTACAAAATACAGTTGAGTTACAGTCGCATTGAACACATGCAGTTGCAGTCGGGTGCGACACTTGCAGTTGCGTGCCTAGTGACAACCATGCAACTGCCCCTTTCCCTCGACAAAAACACCACAGAGTTGCAGTCGGGTGTGACACTTACAGTTGCGTGCCTAGTGACAAACATGCAACTACCCATGCCGACAAAACACCACGAGTTGCAGTCGGAGGCGACCCTTGCAGTTGTGTGCCTAGTAGCAAACATGCAACTGTCTGCTCCCTGACAAAACACCACAGATTTGCAGTGACGTTGAAGACATGTAATTGCAGTCAGGGCGATAGTTGCAGTTGGATGCCTAGTGGCAGACATGCAACTGCCCCTTCCCCGACAAAACAACACTGAGTTGCAGTCGTGTTGAAAGACATGCAGTTGCAGTCGGGAGCGACACTTGCAATTGCGTGCGTAGTAATAGACATGCAACCACCCCTCCCCTCGTCAAAACATCATTGGGTTGCCGTCGCGTTCAAGACATGCGACACTTGCAGTTGCGTGACTAGTGGCAAACATGCAACTACCCCCTCCCGGACCCAAACACCATTGAGTTGAAGTTGCGTTGAAAGAAATGTAATTGGTGTCAGGGACCACACTTGCAGTTGCAGTCCCAGCGGCAGACATGCAACTGCCCACTTCCCCGACAAAACACCACAAAGTTGTAGTCACATTGAAGACATACAGTTGTAGTCGAGGAGGGGGATGCGACAGTTGCAGTTGCGTGCCTGGTGGTAGACATGCAACTTTCTCCTTCCCTACAAAATACAGTTGAGTTGCAGTCGCATTGAACACATGCAATTGCAGTAGGGGCGACACTGGCAGTTGCATGTCTAGTGACAAAAATGCAACTGCCCTCTCCTGACAAAAACACCACAGAGTTGCAGTCAGGGTGACACTTGCAGTTGCATGCCTAGTGACACACATGCAACTGCCCCTCCCGACAAAACACCACGGAGTTGCAACCCGGGGCGACACTTGCAGTTGTGTGCCTAGTAGCAGACATGCAACTATCTGCTATCTCATAAAACACCACAGAGTTGCAGTCACGTCAAAGACTTGTAGTTGCACTTCGGGCGCGCCGCTTGCAGTTGGTGCATAGTGATAGATATGCAGTTGCCCCCTTCCCGACAAAACACAACTGAGTCGTACTCGTGTGGAAGACATGTAGTTGTAAACCAGATGGCAATATTTTCAAATAAAAATAAAAATAAATAGTTTTTAATAAATAATTTAAAACAAAAGTGGGAAGAATGGCCATTAGGTAGAAAAATATTTGTAAAGACCAAAAAAATAAAGAAAAAACACATCATCAATTGGCGATTTTGCAAAATGAGAACGCCCAAAGTTGCATATTCCATTGGATCTCGACTTCCAGGTGGTTGGGAAAGAAGAAAATTCAAAAATGTAAAATGGCCCATATCAGGCATGTTCCCGATCTCATCCCACACACACTACCTCATCGTAGTTGCAAACGCATTGTACTCCTTGCAGTTGCCCGTGAGTTTGGATGCAGGCAGTTGTGCACGCGTTCTACCCCCTTGTAGTTGCACGTGGTTCCCATAAATACAATTGTGCGTATGGGACACATGATTTTTTTAGTGCTAAAATACAAGGAAAAAGCAATTGTTTCTCTATCAACCTGGCATAGAAAAGAATATGACATATAAACATAAATAAAATGTTTTTTTGGGTAATACATAAATGATACAAAGTAAAAACTATGAAAGAATAGGCAACATAATAAAGAAAATATCAAATAGAAAAGACATCAACAAAGTGAGAGTAAAAATAGTTCAAATGTGCCAAAATGTTTGTTTTACAATTTTGTAGATGTTCCATATTTCAAAAATAAAAATAAAAATCTTAAACATATAAATAAAAGTAAAAATAGCTTAATAAAAACGATAAATAAATACACTAAAATAGAAAAGGAAAAAAGAAATAAACGGGAAAGATAAAAGTACACGTGAATACACAAAGTGAGCTGCCCTAGTGAGCTTCTTACTGTGCACATAAGCACAACAAAAAAATAAGGAAAAACACAATGTATTCACATGGAAGACCTATGAGAAAATAAAAAACAGAAAATAAAAAAAATGAAAAGGACTGCAAGCAACAACCCATGGCCCAGATAGGAAAGCAATGCATCGACGGAAGGTCCAGCGACGTTTTGGACAAGAAATACATCAGCGCAACAGAACACAGATCGATCAAAGCAAAAGCAAATCGTACAGCTAATCTCGTCGACTGAGACTTTGCTAAATCTCAGCTGACTGAGATATAGCAAACCCCATACTAGATACGCTTCATATCGCACCATTAAGTTTGGTTAAAATTCCATTTACAGAGTGTGCATAGCTAACATATTTCAATCTATTCTAGTAATACATATCCGTAACTTGATTGCGTGAGATCGACATCGACTTTGCACTCTATCAAAGCCAGGCTTTGATAATTCCTGGTTTTCTTAGCGATATGTTCTCTTCGGTTGTGATTGTTGATCTTCATTATCTCATCGAATACTTTGGACTTGATACCTTGCAAATTTAAAAAAAAGTGATCCCGGTGAAAGATAGTTTCGAAGGGAAAATTCCATTAAACTTACAAAGCTCATGGAGCAAAGCCTCTTCCAGTCTAGTTTTGGTAGGCGAGATGAAGCACATGACAAAATCTTTTGCAAAATATTTGGCGCCCAAGCGGTAGTTCGAACTGAGCATGGAGGCTATCTCATTATTCTGTACATCCTAGCCATGGTCCTAACTTTCATGAATGGAAATGAGAAGAGCAACGGACGCAGGGATCATCATCAGTCTCTCTACATCACTAAAATCAAGATAAACTCTAACACGGTTCGTCCTCGACGTAGAAGGGTGGCATGGACATCACTCTGGCTAGTGATCCATGATCTATCAATCTCCAGTCGGCACCTCTTATTTGCCGCAAGTCAGAATGGCTAAAAAAGAGAAAATAAGGAGTAATCGCTAACTTCACCAAAGCAGCTAATTCCACCACCTATAAGCAGACATTAGACACCCTTCAAATTCCACCCTTCTCCGTTCGATTTCAACGTCAAGTAGAGACAGTCGATCAAATCAAGGATACAATTCTTAGTACAGAGTAACAAAACAAGATGTCACTGGAAGAACGGATATACAAAATGGTAAAGACAGATCAGACTAGTCCAATGGCACACGCCACATTTGATTCAAGTGTTCTCCATCTGCCAAGCGATGACTAACAGGAAAAAGAACAGTGTTGCAACTTGATCTGGAATGAGGATACCCCCCATGCATCATCCATTCATCATTCATGCTGGAGTTAATTTTATAGTTAGACAACTGGCGTTAACACGAAAAGAAGGAACAACAAGGCAAGGAAGAATAGAACTTCCTGAGACAGGAAAAGCACAGGAAGAAAACATACCACCGATCAGTATGGCCCCACGGTGGACCAGGTGACTATAACCTCAGCTTTGAACTCGTGACCAATCGAGACATTACCACTATCAAATGAACACTTCTATGAAATGAAAGCGACGAAACGGGAATGTCTTTGGTTCCGGCTCTCCATCCATCATCACAACATCAGGCCTCTGGGATTGCGCCGACACTGACTTCCGGGGTACAAACCTCCTCGCACACCCCTTGCGCATGATACCCTTAGAGGTGATGTCGAATTTAAGCTTTAACTCATGACCCAATCAAATAGTAACAACTGATTATCAATTGTGTAAGCGTCTCTACCCTCGTACAGAGAGCCGCATTGTGTATATATTGATTCGGGAGAGACCCATCTCTCATAGGTTACAGGCGGCGGCGGCATAGCTAACCATAGGAGATTTACAAGGATAAGGAGATAAACATAAACTATAACAAGAAGATCTCCTATCTACTAACTACTCCTGTTACAAGACTTGACGTACAAGGACGCCTTCCGAGCGTGACATGTTACATGTTTAACACCTTCCCTTAATCATAACTTCACTAAGTTAAGATTACGCTTGAACTCTTCAAAAGGTCTTGCAGGCAAAGCCTTTGTGATCAGCAACTTGATCCTTCGAATGTACAAAACGAATTTCTAACTCTTTGCTGACAACCCTTTCTCGAACAAAATGATAATCAATTTCAATATGTTTGGCCCTTGCATCAAAAACAAGCTTAGCAGACAAATATGTAGCACCAAGATTATCACACCAAAGACAAGGAGTTTGTGTGTGGCATATCCCAAGTTCTTTGAGCATGGATTTGACCCAAATGATTTCTGAAGTTGCATTTGCTAGCGCCTTGTACTCTGCATCGGTACTTGATCTTGAAACTGTAGCCTGTTTCCTTGCACACCATGAGATTAGGTTAGGTCAAAAGAAGACTGCAAATCCACCTGTTGAGCGTCTGTCATCTAAGCATCCTACCCAATCAGAATCAGAGAAAGCACTAACATGGGTGGATGGTCACTTGTTGAATGTCAGACCAACACTCAGAGTGTTCTTCACATATCTCAATATGCGTTTTGTAGCAGTCCAATGTGCGGCATGAAGGAATTGACATACTTTATTTACAGCAAAGAAAATATCAGGCCTGGTGAGAGTCAACTACAGAAGTGCACCTACTAGGCTCCTGTACCTGGTGCCATCATCTTGGTTCAGGGATTCACCTTCTGCAAGAGACAATTTTTCTTTACTGGATAATGGTGTTGGTAATGGTTTACAACCCTGCAATCCAACCCTATTCAGAACATCAGTTGCATATTTCTCATGGGAGAGATGAAGGTCACCTTCCATGTTTCTTTTGACCTCAATGCCAAGAAAGAAGTGCAGGTCTCCCAAGTCCTTCA
Source organism: Elymus sibiricus (assembly GCA_039707655.1). Taxonomy (NCBI): domain Eukaryota; kingdom Viridiplantae; phylum Streptophyta; class Magnoliopsida; order Poales; family Poaceae; genus Elymus; species Elymus sibiricus. Next base: position 315,465,398 of record CM077664.1, read on the forward strand.
GAGCAAACTCCGAGTTCAAGTCTTTTAGCAGAGTTGTCACTGCTGCACTAGATGAGCTTGTAACAATGGTATCATCAACATATATAAGCACAAATATGGATGTATGTGACCTATTATAAATAAAAAGTGACATGTCAGATTTTGAAGGGACAAAACCAAATGCTTGGAGCTTTGAACTCAACCGAGAGTACGATGCCCTAGGAGCTTGTTTCAGTCCATAGAGTGATTTGTCAAGCTTGCACACATAAGAAGGTTTATTTTTGTCTTCAAAACCAAGAGGTTGTTTCATGTACACTTCCTCTTCCAGAACACAGTGAAGAAACGCATTCTGCACATCTAGCTGCCTGAGACTCCATCCTCTGGACACAAAACAAGGCGAATAGTAGCAGCTTTAACAACATGGCTAAATGTGTCCTCATAATCTATGCCATACCTCTGCTTGAACCTTTTAGCAACAAGTCTGGCCTTATAGTGATCTATTGTGCCATCTGACTTTTTCTTTATCCTGAACACCCATTTGCAATCAATTAAATTGTTACCTCGATGTGCAGGAACTAGGTGCCACGTTTTGTTTCTTTGCAGTGCTTGAAACCCTTCTTCCATAGCCTTTCTCCAATTGAATCCTTGCATGCCTCTTGGAATGTACTAGGTTCACCTGTTGATCATGTTAGACCAAACTTAACTTTGTAATTTGTAGGTTGAATTACCCCTACTTGGAGTCTTGTACACCGTGGAGCTAGTTGATGTGTAGCAGGACTAGGTGTAGGGGAACGCGACAGAAAACAAAAAAATTCGGTACAGCGAGCACGCCCAGGATCACTATGGAGACTGCATACAAGGTTTGATCTGATCCGTACCGACTCGAAGCGCAGCGGAAGAAGAGTCGGTGTAGATCGTCGGTGCAGATCCCTGCAGCTAGGATTTACAACCTCCCAACCGCAAGGATGTACTCCCACTCCGGACAGCCCTTCGGGAGGCAGTCGGACAGTCCCCCGGACGATGTCGCGGACAGCCCTTCGGGAGGACCCTCGGAACCCGAACAGTAACCCGGACAGCCCTTCGGGAGGACGCTGGAAACTCGAACGGTAACTCGAACAGCCCTTCGGGAGGACACTCGAAAACAGCCCCTCAGGCAAAAGATCGAAAATACAATCTCTCTACGGGGTTGCACACATACGGTGTCAGCTATCCGGCAGGGCTTCGCCGTCCAGAACTAGTTCCTGCCGGAACCCAGACAGCCTTTCGGCTCTACGAAACTATTTCGTGGGAGGGAGAGAGAAACCATACAAGTCAAATGGCATGTGTATGAGAGCATGGATGATCTAATTTTGGAGAGCTCTCTCCACCTCTATTTATAGGAGGAGCAAGGGGTAGAGGAAAGACCAAAAGGACCTTCCTAGGATCTTTCCACCACATGCCACATAAGGGTGTGTAGAACATATCCACCATGAGGTGGAAGGACACCTCAAGGAGGGCCCCCCCATGCCATGGACGAAATTGTGCAGCCCCCTTGGGGGGCTCCACCTCCCTTTCACCCACCAAAAGTGGTTTTCTTCTAGAAGAAAAACCCCATTTGCAAATCAGCCCAAAAAGTGCTTTTCACTATTCACGAAGACATTTTTCTGCGTCCGTTAAAACCCAAATTATTTCTGTGTGCCTAGAATAATTCTAGCACCCATCAAAACAATTTTGAATGCATTCCGAAACAATTTCGGAACAATGTTTCTTCAGCGAAAAGCAACCAAAGCGGTTCCGGCTGCTCCGGAACATTTCCGGTTTTTGTCCCGGAAAATTCCCAGAAGTTTCCAGAATACTTCTGGCATCCTCCAAGAATTTCCAGGCGTGTGCCAGAACCAATTTGACTTAATGGAATACCCTGAAACAACTTTTCAGTTTCACCGGAACTATTCCGGTGTTCTCTCCGGAACGTTTCCGTTTCGTCCGAAACTTTTTCGGTGATTTTCTCTCAGACTCCCCGTCTAGTATTCAGCAGATAGATGACCCTTAAGCGTGTGACCCTATAGGTTCGGTGAAGTATAGACATGACTCGGAACTCTTTCCGATCAATGATCAACATCGGAGCCGTGGACACCCATATTGAACCCTATGCCCACACGAATGAATATTCGAGTGAACCTCCAGTTGCCGTGTGCTATTCCTGTTGCTTCACGATATATTACAAATACCCGAGGTGAGATTTATGCATCCCCGTGGATCAACAACTTGTCCACTATGCAAGTTACCTCGTTACCGGTTTTGTTCTCTTTACTCGTTTCCGTGTTCCGGCATCCCAGTGATCAAATCACAATGTGTCTGGCCAGACGATGATGGATACCGTAACACCGAGAGGGCCCGAGAATATCTCTCCATCGTCGGAGGAGCAAATCCCAATCTTGAGCTATCAAGTTACTTGACATACTTTTCCATGAACCCGTAAGCTGCCGTAATAGCCACCCATTTGTTGGAAATATGCCCTAGAGGCAATAATAAATTGGTTATTATTATATTTCCTTGTTCATGATAATCGTTTATTATCCATGCTATAATTGTATTGATTGGAAACTCAAATACATGTGTGGGTACATAGACAACACTGTGTCCCTAGTAAGCCTCTAGTTGACTAGCTCGTTGATCAAAGATGGTTAAGGTTTCCTAGCCATTGACATGAGATGTCATTTGATAACGGGATCACATCATTAGGAGAGTGATGTGATGGACAAGACCCAAACTATGAACGTAGCATATGACCGTGTCAGTTTATTGCTATTGTTTTCTGCATGTCAAGTATCTGTTCCTATGACCATGAGATCATGCAACTCCCTGACCTCGGAGGAGTACCTTGTGTGTATCAAACGTCGCAACGTAACTGGGTGACTATAAAGGTGCTCTACAGGTATCTCCGAGGGTGTCTGTTGGGTTGGCATGGATCAAGACTGGGATTTGTTACTCCGTATGACGGAGAGGTATCTCAGGGCCCACTCGGTAATACAACATCACAATGAGCCTTGCAAGCAATGTGACTAATGTGTTAGCCACGAGATCTTGTATTACGGAACGAGTAAAGAGACTTGCCGGTAACGAGATTGAACTAGGTATAGAGATACCGACGATCGAATCTCGGGCAAGTAACATACCGAAGAACAAAGGGAACAGCATACGGGATTAACTGAATCCTTGACATAGAGGTTCGACCGATAAAGATCTTCGTAGAATATGTAGGAGCCAATATGGGCATCCAGGTCCCGCTATTGGTTATTGATCGTAGAGGTGTCTCGGTCATGTCTACATAGTTCTCGAACCCGCAGGGTCTACACACTTAACGTTTGGTGACGATTAGTATAATTGAGTTATTTTGTTGGTGACCGAAGGTTGTTCGGAGTCCCGGATAAGATCCCGGACATGACGAGGATCTCCGGAATAGTCCGGAGGTAAAGGTTGATATATGTGATAATAGTGTTTTTGATCTCCGGAAGGGTTCCGGAATTCACCGGAAGGGGTTCCGAATGTTTACCGAAGTGTTCGGGTGCAGCAAGCCCACGAGGTATTGGAAAATGCAGAAGGAAGTTTTGCTGCTGCCTTAAGCGGTACTACCGCTGGTAAGGCAGTACTACCGCGTAAGCGGTACTACCGCTTGTGTGAAGCGGTACTACCGCATAAGCGGTACTACCGCTTGTATGAAGCGGTACTACCGCTCAAGCGGTACTACCGCTCGTGAGCGGTACTACCGCTTGTGCGCGATACTGCAGGGATCCGAGTTGGACTCTTTCCCTGCGGGCCAAACCGACCTTGTGCGGGCAAAACCGACCTGGAGGAGGCTTTTTCTCCAAGTTTAGACCCCAAGGCTCAACATATAAATAGAGGGGCAGGGCTAGCACATGGGACACATCAAGATTTCCCCAAGCCGTGTGCGGCAACCCTAACCCTCTAGTTCTTCCGTCATAATCTCCGTAGCGCTTGGCGAAGCCCTGCAGAGATTGTTCCTCACCACCATCACCACGCCGTCGTGCTGCTGGAACTCAACCACTACTTCACCATCGCTCGCTGGATCGAGGAGGTGAAGGCGTCATCAAGCCGTACGTGTGTTGAATGCGGAGGTGTCGTCCGTTCGGCGCTAGTTCGTGATCGGATCGAGGGACGACTTGCGATTTGGATCGCGGAGACGTTCGACTACATCAACCGCGTTTCTTAAACGCTTCCGCTTAGCGATCTACAAGGGTATGTAGATTCACTCTCCCTCTCGTAGATGCTCATCACCATGGATAGATCTTGCATGTGCGTACGAAAATTTTTGTTTCCCATGCAACGTTCCCCAACAGTGGTATCTGAGCCAGGTCTATGCGTAGATGAGATCTCGAGTAGAACACAAACGAGTTGTGGGCGTGGGTGTATACATATTGCTTGCCGTTACTAGTTGATACTTGATTCGGCAGTATTGTGAGATGAAGCGGCCCGGACCGACATTACGCGTACTCTTACGCGAGACAGGTTCCTTCAACTGACATGTAACTTCGTTGCATAAAGATGGCTAGCGGGTGTCTGTCTCTCTCACTTTAGTTGAATCGATTTCAATGAAGAGGGTTCTTTTAGAAGATCAAAAAGCAATCACTACACCACGTTGTGGTTTTGCGTAGGTAAGAACGGTTCTTGCAAACCCGTAGCAGCCACGTAAAAATTGCAACAACAATTAGAGGACGTCTAACTTGTTTTTGCAGGGTATGTTGTGATGTGATATGGCCAATTACATGATGAGATATATGTGATGTATGAGATGATCATGTGTTGTATAGAATATCACGACTTGCATGTCGATGAGTACGGCAACTGGCAGGAGCCATAGAGTTGTCTTTAATTATTGTATGACCTGCGTGTCAATCATTAAGCGCTATGTAATGCTTTACTTTATCGCTAAACGTTAGCAATAGTCGTGGAAGCAACAGTCGGCGCGACAACCTTATGGCGACACGTTGATGGAGATCAAGATGATGGAGATCATGGTGTCATGCCGGTGACGATGGAGATCATGCCGGTGCTTTGGAGATGGAGATCAAAAGCACAAGTTCATGGCCATATCATGTCACTTATGATTTGATGTGATGTTAATCCTTTTATGCATCTTATTTTGCTTAGGATGACGGTAGCATTATAAGGTGATCCCTCACTTAAATTTCAAGATAAATTGTGTTCTCCCCGAGTGTGCACCGTTGCGAAAGTTCGTCGTTTCGAGACACGCCGTGATGATCGGGTGTGATAGACTCCACGTTCACATACAATGGGTGCAAGCCATGTTGCACACGCGGAACACTCGGGTTAAACTTGACGAGCCTAGCATGTACAGACATGGCCTCGGAACACAAGAGACTGAAAGGTCGAACATGAGTCATATAGTAGATATGATCAACATGAAGATGTTCACCATTGAAACCACCTCGACTCACGTGATGATCGGACTTGAGTTGGTGGATTTGGATCATGTTACACTCGAATGACCGGAGGGATGTCAATTTGAGTGGGAGTTTTTTAAGTAATATGACTAACTAAACTCATTATCTAGAACTATAGTCTAAGTTGTCTTTGCTATATTTATGTTGTAGATCATGGCTCGCGCAGTAGCACCCCTGAATTTTAATGCGTTCCTAGAGAAAGCTAAGTTGAAAGATGATGGAAGTAACTTTGTGGACTGGGCCCGTAATCTAAGGATTATCCTTACGGCTTCCCAGAAAGCTTTTGTCCTTGATGCACCGCTTGGTGATCCACCCGCTCCAGTTGAGTCTCTAGACGTTGTGAACGCCTGGCAGTCTCGTTCTGATGATTACTCAATAGTTCAATGTGCAATGTTGTATGGCTTAGAACCGGGACTTCAAAGACGTTTTGAACGTGATGGAGCATATGAGATGTTCCAGGAGTTGAAGTTTATCTTTCAGAAGAATGCCCGGATCGAGAGATATGAGATCTCCGATAAGTTCTATGCTTGCAAGATGGAGGAGAACGGGTCTATCAGTGATCACGTGCTCAGAATGTCTGGGTACTCCACCCGTCTGGCTGAATTGGGGATGCCCCTTCCGCCAGAGGCTATCACTGACAGAGTTCTTCAATCATTGCCACCTAGCTACAAGAGCTTCGTGTTGAACTATAACATGCACGGGATGAACAAGTCAGTCGCCGAGCTGTTTGCGATGCTGAAAGCCGCTGAGTCTGAAATTCAGAAGGAGCATCAAGTGTTGATGGTCAATAAAACCACTAGTTTCAAGAAAAATGGCAAGGGTAAGAAGGGTAACTCCAAGAAGAGTGGCAAAACAGTTGCTCCTCCCGTGAAGAAACCCAAGGCTGGACCCAAACCAGAAACTGAGTGCTTTCATTGCAAGGGAACTGGACACTGGAAGCGGAACTGCCCCAAGTATTTGGCTGACAAGAAGGCGGCCAACAACAAACAAGGTATATATGATATACATGTTATTGATATGTTCCTTACCAACCCTCGTTGTAGTGCCTGGGTATTTGATACCGGTGCGGTTGCTCATATTTGCAACTCTAAACAGGAACTGCGGAATAGACGGAGGCTGGCAAAGGACGAAGTGACGATGCGCGTGGGAAATGGTTCCAAGGTTGATGTGATCGCCGTCGGCCCGCTCGCTCTTCGATTACCGTCGGGATTAGTGATGAACCTAAATAAGTGTTATTTGGTGCCTGCGTTAAGCATGAACATTATATCTGGATCTTGTTTATTGCGAGACGGTTACTCATTTAAATCAGAGAATAATGGTTGTTCTATTTATATAAGTAATATCTTTTATGGTCATGCACCCAATGTGAGGGGTTTATTCTTATTGGATCTCGATAGTAATGATACACATGTTCATAACATTGATGACAAAAGATGTAGAATTGATAATGATAATACCACTTTCTTGTGGCACTGCCGTTTAGGTCATATTGGCGTAAAACGCATGAGGAAGCTCCATGCTGATGGACTTTTGGAGTCACTTGATTTTGAATCACTTGACACATGTGAGCCATGCCTCATGGGCAAGATGACTAAAACGCCGTTCTCTGGAACAATGGAACGGGCAAGTGACTTATTGGAAATCATACATACTGATGTGTGTGGTCCGATGAGTATTGAGGCGCGCGGTGGTTATCGTTACTTTCTCACCTTCACTGATGACTTAAGTAGATATGGGTATATTTACTTAATGAAACACAAGTCTGAAACATTTGAAAAGTTCAAACAATTTCAGAGTGAAGTTGAGAATCATCGTAACAAGAAGATTAAATTCCTACGATCTGATCGAGGAGGAGAATATCTGAGTTATGAGTTTGGCAGTCACTTAAGACAGTGTGGAATTGTTTCACAATTAACACCGCCTGGAACACCACAGCGTAATGGTGTGTCCGAACGTCGTAATCGAACCTTATTAGATATGGTGCGATCTATGATGTCTCTTGCCGATTTGCCACTATCGTTTTGGGGTTATGCATTAGAGACAGCTGCATTCACTTTAAATAGGGCACCATCGAAATCCGTTGAGACGACGCCATATGAACTTTGGTTTGGCAAGAAGCCAAAGCTGTCGTTTCTTAAAGTTTGGGGATGTGATGCTTATGTCAAAAAGCTTCAGCCTGAAAAGCTGGAACCCAAAGCGGAGAAATGCGTCTTCATAGGATACCCAAAAGAGACAGTTGGGTATACCTTCTACCTCAGATCCGAAGGCAAAGTGTTTGTCGCTAAAAACGGAACATTTCTTGAGAAAGAGTTTCTCTCGAAAGAATTGAGTGGGAGGAAGATAGAACTTGATGAGGTTGTTGAACCTTTACTTCAACCTGAGAGTAGCGCAGCGCAGAAAGTTGTTTCTGTGGAGCCTACATTAGCTGAAGAGGAAGTTAATGATGATGATCATGAAGCTTTGGATCAAGTTGCTATCGAACCTCGTAGGTCGACAAGGACGCGTACTGCTCCCGAGTGGTACGGCAACCCTGTCTTAGAGGTCATGTTGTTAGACAACGATGAACCTACGAGCTATGGAGAAGCGATGATGGGCCCGGATTCCGAGAAATGGTTAGAGGCCATGAAGTCCGAGATGGGATCCATGTATGAAAACAAAGTATGGACTTTGGAAGTATTACCTGAAGGGCGTAAGGCCATTCAGAACAAATGGATCTTTAAGAGGAAGACGGACGCAGACGGTAATGTCACCGTCTATAAAGCTCGACTTGTGGCAAAGGGTTTTTCACAAGTTCAAGGAGTTGACTACGATGAGACCTTCTCACCCGTAGCGATGCTTAAGTCCGTCAGAATCATGTTAGCAATAGCTGCCTTTTTCGATTATGAAATTTGGCAGATGGATGTCAAAACAGCGTTCCTTAACGGTTACCTTAAGGAAGAGTTGTATATGATGCAACCAGAAGGTTTTGTCGATCCAGAGAATGCTGACAAAGTTTGCAAACTCCAGCGATCCATTTATGGACTGGTGCAAGCATCTCGGAGTTGGAATCTTCGTTTTGATGAGGTGATCAAAGCGTTCGAGTTTATACAAGTTTACGGAGAAGCTTGTATTTACAAGAAAGTGAGTGGGAGCTCTATAGCGTTTCTAATATTATATGTGGATGACATATTACTGATTGGGAACAATATAGAAATGCTGGAAAGCGTAAAGGAATATTTGAACAAGAGTTTTTCAATGAAGGACCTAGGAGAAGCTGCTTTCATATTAGGCATCAAGATCTATAGAGATAGATCGAGACGTTTGATAGGACTTTCACAAAGCACATACCTTGACAAAGTTTTGAAGAAGTTCAAAATGGATCAGTCCAAGAAGGGGTTCTTGCCTGTATTGCAAGGTGTGAAGTTGAGTAAGACTCAATGCCCAGTGACTGCAGAAGATAGAGAAAAGATGAATGTCATCCCCTATGCTTCGGCCATAGGCTCTATCATGTATGCAATGCTGTGCACAAGACCCGATGTCAGCCTTGCCATAAGTATGGTCGGAAGGTTTCAAAGTGATCCAGGAATGGAACACTGGACGGCGGTCAAGAATATCCTGAAGTACCTGAAAAGGACTAAGGATATGTTTCTCGTTTATGGAGGTGATCAAGAGCTCGTCGTAAAGGGTTACGTCGATGCAAGCTTTGACACTGACCCGGATGACTCTAAGTCTCAAACCGGATACGTGTTTATTCTTAATGAGGGTGCGGTTAGCTGGTGCAGTTCCAAGCAAAGCGTGGTAGCTGATTCTACATGCGAAGCGGAGTACATCGCAGCCTCGGAGGCGGCGAAAGAAGCTGTCTGGATGAAGGAGTTCATGACAGATCTTGGAGTAGTGCCTAGTGCGCTTAACCCAATGACTCTGTTTTGTGATAACACTGGTGCCATTGCTCTAGCCAAGGAACCAAGATTTCACAAGAGGACCAGACACATAAAGCGACGCTTCAATTCCATCCGCGATTACCTCAAGGAGGATGACATAAATATTTGCAAAGTACACACGGATCTGAATGTTGCAGATCCGATGACTAAACCTCTTCCAAGGGCTAAACATGAACAACACCAGAACTGCATGGGTGTTCGATTCATTACAATGTAAATCACATAGTGATGTGAACTAGATTATTGACTCTAGTGCAAGTGGGAGACTGTTGGAAATATGCCCTAGAGGCAATAATAAATTGGTTATTATTATATTTCCTTGTTCATGATAATCGTTTATTATCCATGCTATAATTGTATTGATTGGAAACTCAAATACATGTGTGGGTACATAGACAACACTGTGTCCCTAGTAAGCCTCTAGTTGACTAGCTCGTTGATCAAAGATGGTTAAGGTTTCCTAGCCATTGACATGAGATGTCATTTGATAACGGGATCACATCATTAGGAGAGTGATGTGATGGACAAGACCCAAACTATGAACGTAGCATATGATCGTGTCAGTTTATTGCTATTGTTTTCTGCATGTCAAGTATCTGTTCCTATGACCATGAGATCATGCAACTCCCTGACCTCGGAGGAGTACCTTGTGTGTATCAAACGTCGCAACGTAACTGGGTGACTATAAAGGTGCTCTACAGGTATCTCCGAGGGTGTCTGTTGGGTTGGCATGGATCAAGACTGGGATTTGTTACTCCGTATGACGGAGAGGTATCTCAGGGCCCACTCGGTAATACAACATCACAATGAGCCTTGCAAGCAATGTGACTAAAGTGTTAGCCACGAGATCTTGTATTACGGAACGAGTAAAGAGACTTGCCGGTAACGAGATTGAACTAGGTATAGAGATACCGACGATCGAATCTCGGGCAAGTAACATACCGAAGAACAAAGGGAACAGCATACGGGATTAACTGAATCCTTTACATAGAGGTTCGACCGATAAAGATCTTCGTAGAATATGTAGGAGCCAATATGGGCATCCAGGTCCCGCTATTGGTTATTGATCGTAGAGGTGTCTCGGTCATGTCTACATAGTTCTCGAACCCGCAGGGTCTACACACTTAACGTTTGGTGACGATTAGTATAATTGAGATATTTTGTTGGTGACCGAAGGTTGTTCGGAGTCCCGGATAAGATCCCGGACATGACGAGGATCTCCGGAATAGTCCGGAGGTAAAGGTTGATATATGTGATAATAGTGTTTTTGATCTCCGGAAGGGTTCCGGAATTCACCGGAAGGGGTTCCGGATGTTTACCGAAGTGTTCGGGTGCAGCAACACTTTATATGAGCCAAAGGGGTAAAGCCCACGAGGTATTGGAAAATGCAGAAGGAAGTTTTGCTGCTGCCTTAAGCGGTACTACCGCTGGTAAGGCAGTACTACCGCGTAAGCGGTACTACCGCTTGTGTGAAGCGGTACTACCGCATAAGCGGTACTACCGCTTGTATGAAGCGGTACTACCGCTCGTGAGCGGTACTACCGCTTGTGCGCGATACTGCAGGGATCCGAGTTGGACTCTTTCCCTGCGGGCCAAACCGACCTTGTGCGGGCAAAACCGACCTGGAGGAGGCTTTTTCTCCAAGTTTAGACCCCAAGGCTCAACATATAAATAGAGGGGCATGGCTAGCACACGGGACACATCAAGATTTCCCCAAGCCGTGTGCGGCAACCCTAACCCTCTAGTTCTTCCGTCATAATCTCCGTAGCGCTTGGCGAAGCCCTGCAGAGATTGTTCCTCACCACCATCACCACGCCGTCGTGCTGCTGGAACTCAACCACTACTTCACCATCGCTCGCTGGATCGAGGAGGTGAAGGCGTCATCAAGCCGTACGTGTGTTGAACGCGGAGGTGCCGTCCGTTCGGCGCTAGTTCGTGATCGGATCGAGGGACGACTTGCGATTTGGATCGCGGAGACGTTCGACTACATCAACCGCGTTTCTTAAACGCTTCCGCTTAGCGATCTACAAGGGTATGTAGATTCACTCTCCCTCTCGTAGATGCTCATCACCATGGATAGATCTTGCGTGTGCGTAGGAAAATTTTTGTTTCCCATGCAACGTTCCCCAACACCATTTACGGATGACGTTTAACAAACCCCAAAGTTCATGAAGCAAGTATGAAGAAACTCGACACTCTCATGGTCTAAGGAATTATGCAAACATTAACTATCTCTGTGTTATTAACCATTAACTCATGACGAATGTATCTCATAGCATAACATCAATCGAGTCGATTCAACACAAGTGTTCTACTAACATTGTGCCCTCAAAATTGCCGGCATAGACATGCCCATGATCAGGAAAACAGGATCATCATGCAATACTTGAGCCAGTCTTAGAGGCAAGACTAGGAATACATTTTACCGTTTATTATACCACAGGTGCACATGAGTTTCCCTCCAAGCCTCGTGGTTATTGCAGACTCGAGAATCATTGCAGTTATAGCATGGAACATAAACATTCATTACAAACTCGGAGATACAAAGTAACTGATATTACTGCCTCTAGGGCATATCTCCTACAGACTCCCACTTGCACTAGAGTCATAATCTAGTTACATGGCTTCCCTAACACCAATGGCAATCCGGTGCTGCTCATGCTTTGCTCGTGGTAGAGGCTTTGTCATCGGGTCTGACACGTTCAGATCCGTGTGAACTTTGCGTACTTTCACTAAACCCGCTTCGACATGATGTTGAATGAGTTTATATTTGCGTTCAATATGTCTTGTCTTAAGGTGCGAACTTGGCTCCCTTGCTTGAGCCACGACGCCACTATTATCACAATAGATCTCCACCGGGTCCAGAGCACTTGGAACCACACCAAGGTCTTCAAGAAATTGCTTGATCCATACCGCCTCCTTGGAGGCTTCTGAAGCAGCAACATATTCCGCCTCCGTCGTAGAATCCGCTACAGTCTTTTGTTTGGAACTTTTCCAATCAACTGCGCCGCCGTTCAATATGAAAACAAAGCCTGATTGAGATTTGAAGTCATCTGCGTCAGTCATGAAGCCTGCATCAGTGTAACCATTTACAATGAGCTCTTCATCAGCTCCGTACACAAGGAGTAAATCCTTGGTCCTTCTGAGGTACTTAAGAATACCCTTGACTGCGGCCCAGTGTTCCAATCCTGGATCACTTTGGTACCGGCTGCTAACACTTAGCGCATAGGAAACGTCCGGTCTTGTACATAGCATGGCATACATAATAGAACCAACTGCCGAGGCATATGGAACATCATTCATTTGTACTCGCTCATCGAGAGTCCGAGGACACTGATTCTTGCAAAGTACTGTGCCAGGTGACATGGGGAGAAGGCCTTTCTTGGAGTTCTCCATGTTGAATCTTTTCAACACCTTGTCAATGTACGTGCTTTGGCTAAGCGCTATTAGGCGTCTTGATCTATCTCTATAGATTCTAATGCCTAATACATATGCCGCTTCGCCTAAGTCTTTCATTGAAAAACTCTTTTTCAATGAGTCTTTTATTTCGTTAAGAAAATTCACGTCATTTCCAATCAATAATATGTCATCCACATACAAGATTAGAAATGCTTTTGCGCTCCCACTAAACTTCTTGTAAACACAAGATTCTTCATCATTCCTGATGAAGCCAAACTGTTTGACTACTTCATCAAAATGAATGTTCCAGCTCCTTGACGCTTGCTTCAGACCATAAATGGCTTTCTGAAGTTTGCATACCTTTCCAGCATCCGTCTGGACGACAAAACCTTCTGGCTGTATCATGTATACATCCTCTTTGAGGTTTCCATTTAGGAAAGCCGTTTTGACGTCCATCTGCCATATTTCATAATCGAAATAAGCAGCAATTGCTAGTAATATCCGAACAGACCTAAGCATAGCTACGGGCGAGAAAGTCTCGTCGTAGTCCACTCCTGGAACTTGCGTGAACCCTTTCGAGACAAGTCTAGCTTTGTGGATAGTAATGTTACCATCCGCGTCCGTCTTTCTTTTGAAAATCCATTTAGAACCAATGGGCTTTACACCCTCTGGAAGTTCTTCCAAGTTCCAAACTTGGTTTTCGTACATGGATTCCATTTCGGATTTCAAGGCCTTGTGCCATTCCTTTGAGCTGGGCCCCGCCATCGCTTCCTTGTAGTGCGCAGGTTCATCGTCTTCAAGAATGAAGATTTCGTTATGAAACCACTCAGGTGGCTGGATAGCCCTACCTAATCTGCGCGGTTCAGTTACAACATTGTCTGAAGTTTCCGCATCACATGCGACAACTTCCGGCTTGGTTGTAGGGATAATTAGCGGAATTTCTTCCGGTTCCTTAGCCATATCAACGGTTGCCGAAGATTCACTAATCTCATTAAGTTGCACTGTCCTCCCACTTGGTTCTTTAGCGAGAAATTCTTTCTCGAGAAAGTGTCCAACCTTTGCGACAAACACTTTGCCCTCGGTGTGGTTGTAGAAGGAATACCCAACGGTGTTTTTGGGATAACCTACAAAGTAACATTTGTCTGATCTGGGATCGAGTTTGCTTGGCTGTAAACGCTTTACGTATGCCTCACAACACCAAATTTTAAGATGCGACAAACTGGGTTTTTTCCCATTCCACATCTCATGTGGTGTCGTCTTAACAGACTTAGACGGTGCTCTATTTAGTGTGTGAGCGGCAGTTTCTAGTGCGTGACCCCAAAAAGATATCGGTAGATCTGTAAGAGACATCATCGACCTAAACATGTCTAACAGGGTTCGGTTACGTCTTTCCGACACTTCATTTCGCTGTGGAGTTCCGGGAGGCGTAAGCTGTGAAACAATTCCACGGTCACTCAGATGTTGGCCAAACTCATGACTAAGGTATTCGCCTCCAGACCGCAGAAACTTAATCTTTTTGTCACGATGATTTTCTACCTCATTCTGAAATTCTTTGAACTTTTCAAAGGTTTCTGACTTATGCTTCATTAAGTAGATATAGCCATACCGACTTAAATCATCAGTAAAAGTCACGAAGTAAAAATACCCACCCCGTGCGGCTGTGTTCATTGGACCACATACATCACTATGTATTATTTCCAATAATTCACCCGCCCGTTCAGGATGACCCGTGAACGGCGTCTTGGTCATTTTCCCCATCAAGCAAGCTTCACATGTGTCAAATGATTCAAAATCAGGGGACGGTAAAACTCCATCTTTATGGAGTCTTTGCATGCGTTTCTTTCCGATGTGGCCAAGCCGACAGTGCCACATGAAAGTGGTGGTGGTGTCAGCCTTCTTAAGGCGTTTAGCATTTACGTTAAAGACATCATTTCCACATTCAAGATTTAGAATGAAAAGGCCCCCAACAATGGGTGCAAATCCATAAAACATATTCTTACAATAAAGTGAACAACCATTGTTCTCAGACTTTTACGAATACCCATCGTGTACTAAACATGATCCGGAGATAATGTTTCTACACAACAGTGGAACAAAATAATAGTTATTTAGTTCTAAAATAAATCCCGAAGGGAGACGTAGAGGCATAATGCCGACGGCTTGAGCGGCGATCCCGTTGCTGTTCCCGACGCGCATCACGACTTCATTCTTTGCTAGCTTGCGCACCTTCTGAAGTCCCTGTATCGAGTTGCAAATGTGAGCAACCGATCCGGTATCAAATACCCAAGACTTAGAATTTTTGCTAGCAAGCAAAACGTCAATGACATTAACTTGTATAACAATTATACCTTTTCCGGTTTTCCCGGAGTTCTTATCTTCCAGATACTTCTTGCAGTTTCTCTTCCAGTGTCCTGCGCCCTTGCAGTAGAAGCACTCAGTTTCATTCTTGGCTCCGCCCTTAGAATTGCTTTGGGAGCCGGTCTTAACGGCGCCCTTGCCCTTCTTTGGCTTGCCTTTCTTTTTGAAACTGGCGGTTTTATTCACAAGCAACACTTGCTTGCGATTTTTCCGCAGTCCTCCTTCCGTAGTTTTTAGCATGGCGAGCACCTCTTCCGGTGTCTTCTCCATCCCACTCATGTTGTAGTTCATGATAAAACCGTCGTAATACGGGGGGAGTGAAGAAAGCATCATGTCCATCATATGGTCAGGTGGAAGTGGAAACTCCAGGGTTTTAAGCCTTTCAGCACAACCAATCATTTTGACTATGTGCTCGCCAACTAAACTACCCTCAGCCATCTTGCAATCCATCAAGGCCTTCATGACATCAAATCGTTCAGACCTTGCGGTTTCCTTGTACAGGGCATCCAAATCCCGGATCATATCGCGGGGTTTATGGAATTCAAAATTCTTTTGAAGCCCTGCACTCATGCAAGCTAGCATGAGGCACTGCACTAAGTTATGATCATCATCCTTAGTGGCCCAGACATTCTGCTCATCTTCCGGGGCATCTGTCGCCGGTTTAGCTGGAAGAGCAGTTTCAAGCACATACATTTTCCTAGCGCTCCTGAGGACAATCCTCAGGTTACGGACCCAGTCCGCATAGTTGTTTCCAGTCGTAGCTAACTTCTCTTTCGCTAACATCGGCCTAAGTTGAACGCGGTGTTGCGAGCCATTTGATCTACAACGGAAAACACAAGTTTCACTTAGACTTTGTTTATAATGATTTTAGCACTAGTGAATAAAAAAAATTATTCTAAAGTGCGCTCCCACTCAAATCAATATCTCTCAAAATTGATTATGAGTGATTCAAGATCCAAATTTCAATTCAACGCCAAGGATGCATCCATCTCAAGTGACGAGAATTTCATTTGGTAGGCCAACTTGCCAATCACATCTCTATGTGACTTTTGTTCATCTTTCGATGTGTGTGTTCCGAGCTCATGACTTTCATGCCTGAACGTCAAGACAACCAAGTGATCTTGCTGCAAGGTCTCAACTCACCCGCCACACACTTCTCTAATCGTTCGTACCCATGCATCCATGTGATACCCCGAAGAGATAGGTGCCGTGACGGTGCTACACTTGGGAGAACACTAACTACTTGATATTTTTAAGTGAGAGATCACCCTAATAAAAAGCGACTACCGCGCAATCAAAAAGGGTGCATCATAAGGGATAAACATCTCAGGCAATTCATAATAGCATGATATGGTATAGCCCTTTTCTGACGGAGAAGTCAAGCATTTCTTCGTCTTTGGCATTTGCGTCGGAGTTCACCTTCGCGAAGATTGCCACCACCTTGTCGATGCACCAAATAATATTGCTATCTCTATAGCTAATAAAATAAGTGCATTACATAAGGTTGACATGCAGGTCATTAAAGTGACAATCATATGGCTCCAGCCATCATGCCGAATCATGACACGCAGGTCATGTTAACAAATTTACATCATATAGTCATCTCATACATAATCGAATTAATATGAGCTTTGCTATACCACATCACATCACATGCACATCCTGCAAAACCAAGTTAGACGACTCTAATCAGTTTATGCAAAATTTTATTTTACGTGGCTTCAAAGGTTTTGACTTAAACTGCAGCTACCAACGTTTTATCATCAAGTATGATAATTCAAATTGCTAGATTAACATCTCGGGGTGTATGAAACATGAGATAATTAAATCTCGAGCCCCATACTAAACTTCGTCATACGCATGACCCCCGTGCAGATCATATCTGCAATGCCCTTTCATCTGCGAATTTCATCTTTCTGTTGACTATGGCAGAACCCATAGAACTGATAGCACTTCGTTGATCAATCAGGATCGCGGATTGCCAGAACTTTGTGAAATTCCACCATGCTATCTCGAGATTGAGCAAACGCAAATTCCAGGGAAGCAACAAGAACATCGGGTAACAGACTTCATCTGCTACCCGCATAAATAATTTTTAGCAATAGATCTTATCTACTCCAAAATTATATTATGCAATACCCATACATCTCCATGTATTCTAGATCGTAACCTGCATCTACGCATAGCACGTCTCATGATGCCACTGTAGGGGAACGCGACACAAACAAAAAAATTCGGTACAGCGAGCACGCCCAGGATCACTATGGAGACTGCATACAAGGTTTAATCTGATCCGTACCGACTCGAAGCGCAGCGGAAGAAGAGTCGGTGTAGATCGTCGGTGCAGATCCCTGCAGCTAGGATTTACAACCTCCCAACCACAAGGATGTACTCCCACTCCGGACAGCCCTTCGGGAGGCGGTCGGACAATCCCCCGGACGATGTCGCGGACAGCCCTTCGGGAGGACCCTCGGAACCCGAACAGTAACCCGGACAGCCCTTCGGGAGGACGCCGGAAACTCGAACGGTAACTCGAACAGCCCTTCGGGAGAACACTCGAAAACAGCCCCTCAGGCAAAAGATCGAAAATACAATCTCTCTACGGGGTTGCACACATACGGTGTCAGCTATCCGGCAGGGCTTCGCCGTCCAGAACTAGTTCCTGCCGAAACCCAGACAGCCTTTCGGCTCTACGAAACTATTTCGTGGGAGGGAGAGAGAAGCCACACAAGTCAAATGGCATGTGTATGAGAGCATGGATGATCTGATTTTGGAGAGCTCTCTCCACCTCTATTTATAGGAGGAGCAAGGGGTAGAGGAAAGACCAAAAGGACCTTCCTAGGATCTTTCCACCACATGCCACATAAGGGTGTGTAGAACATATCCACCATGAGGTGGAAGGACACCTCAAGGAGGGCCCCCCCATGCCATGGCCGAAATTGTGCAGCCCCCTTGGGGGGCTCCACCTCCCTTTCACACACCAAAAGTGGTTTTCTTCTAGAAGAAAAACCCCATTTGCAAATCAGCCCAAGAAGTGCTTTTCACTATTCACGAAGACATTTTTCTGCGTCCGTTAAAACCCAAATTATTTCTGTGTGCCTAGAATAATTCTAGCACCCACCAAAACAATTTTGAATGCATTCCGAAACAATTTCGGAACAATGTTTCTTCAGCGAAAAGCAACCAAAGCGGTTCCGGCTGCTCCGGAACATTTCCGGTTTTTGTCCCGGAAAATTCTCAGAAGTTTCCAGAATACTTCTGGCATCCTCCAAGAATTTCCAGGCGTGTGCCAGAACCAATTTGACTTAATGGAATACCCTGAAACAACTTTTTAGTTTCACCGGAACTATTCCGGTGTTCTCTCCGGAACGTTTCCGTTTCGTCCGAAACTTTTTCGGTGATTTTCTCTCAGACTCCCCGTCTAGTATTCAGCAGATAGATGACCCTTAAGCGTGTGACCCTATAGGTTCGGTGAAGTATAGACATGACTCGGAACACTTTCCGATCAATGATCAACATCGGAGCCGTGGACACCCATATTGAACCCTATACCCACACGAATGAATATTCGAGTGAACCTCCAGTTGACGTGTGCTATTCCTGTTGCTTCATGATATATTACAAATACCCGAGGTGAGATTTATGCATCCCCGTGGATCAACAACTTGTCCACTATGCAAGTTACCTCGTTACCGGTTTTGTTCTCTTTACTCGTTTCCGTGTTCCGGCATCCCAATGATCAAATCACAATGTGTCTGTCCAGACGATGATGGATACCGTAACACCGAGAGGGCCCGAGAATATCTCTCCATCGTCGGAGGAGCAAATCCCAATCTTGAGCTATCAAGTTACTTGACATACTTTTCCATGAACCCGTAAGCTGCCGTAATAGCCACCCATTTACGGATGACGTTTAACAAACCCCAAAGTTCATGAAGCAAGTATGAAGAAACTCGACACTCTCATGGTCTATGGAATTATGCAAACATTAACTATCTCTGTGCTATTAACCATTAACTCATGATGAATGTATCTCATAGCATAACATCAATCGGGTCGATTCAACACAAGTGTTCTACTAACATTGTGCTCTCAAAATTGCCGGCATAGACATGCCCATGATCAGGAAAACAGGATCATCATGCAATACTTGAGCCAGTCTTAGAGGCAAGACTAGGAATACATTTTACCGTTTATTATACCACACGTGCACATGAGTTTCCCTCCGAGCCTCGTGGTTATTACAGACTCGAGAATCATTGCAGTTATAGCATGGAACATAAACATTCATTACAAACTCGGAGATACAAAGTAACTGATATTACTGCCTCTAGGGCATATCTCCTACACTAGGTACTGGAGATCCAGGTGCAGAAGTTCCAGAGATCTGTTGATGTTGGATCGCTGGGCACAGCAATCCCGGAGCTGATCCTCCTGCCGGATCATCTGTGGCTGAATCTGGTGATGAGGCGGCTGAAGACGCCACAGAAGATCCGGGCGAGCTTGCCGCCGAATCGGGATGGGAACTCGCGACCGCCTCTGACTGGCGCAGAGCCCGCCTGGCGTAGATGCGTGATTCCACACCGAGCAACACGGTTGGGTGGTCCGCGGAAGGCGACGTGCGCGTGGGGACTGGATCGCCTGCATCCTGCCACGTGTCAGCTGCTGGCTGGCGGGGCACGTGTGACGCTGTCGGTTGGCCCGCGTCCTGCCGCCCATCAGCCGCTAGCTAGCGGGGCACAAACGGTGGAGGGTTGCTGCCACCGCAATCCTGGCGCGACGCTGATCCCGGAGATGATCGCGTTAGGTCTAACGATGACTGCCAGGTTTGCTGCTCCGTGGGGGACACATCAAATATTGTTCGTTTGACCTATTTTCTTCACCATTTTGTGTCAATTGTTTTCCCATTGCTTCGACATTCCACCCTGCAGTACCACAAAGCTCATTTGCAAGGTTAGGAGAGTAAGTCACGTGATCATAATTATCGTCCCCTTGATGCAAACCGGTCAAATGAGATGGAAGGAGAAGAATTACCTTGCGAATAAGTGCACCGACATTAGGATGGAGATGAGCGAAGGGAAAACGGTTTCATAAAAAACAACATCACGTGAGATGTAAACATGTCCTGTAGGTACATGAAGTCACTTGACACCCTTGTGTTGTGCACTATAGCCAAGAAATACACATTGCTTGGAGCGAAACATGATCTTGCGACTGTTATAAGGACGAATGTTGGGCCAGCACGCACGTCGAAAAACACGAAGAGATTGATAATCTGGTCTAGTGTGAAGAAGCCTTTCCATGAGAGTTTCATTGTTAATGACACGACTATGAAGCATGTTTATAAGATGAATGGTAGTGAGAAAATCATCACAAAATTTTAGAGGCATAGAAGTGTCGGCAAGGAGGGCTAGTCCTACTTCAACAATAGGGCTATGTTTGCGTTCAGCGGAACCATTTTGTTGGTGTGCATGGGGTAAGAGACATGATGAGAAATGCCAAGTGTCTAGAAAAATGAGTTGAGTTTCTCATATTCACCACCGAAATCAGATTGGACGGCAATGATTTTGCGATCAAATTTGCGTTCAACAAGTGCTTGAATTTTTTTGAATACTTGGAAACCGTCAGAACATTTTTGAAGAAGGTAGATCCAAGTAAATTTGCTGTAGTCATCTATGAAACTAACATAGTAGGTACGTCTACCAACAGAAGAGGGTGCTGGACCCCATACATCGGAAAAAATAAGTTGGAGCAGTGTTGTAGAAATAGTAGCTAGTAGAAACATGATAAAACAATTGATGAGACTTTGCTGTTTGACATGAATCGCAAACTGTTTCGAGACTACGCTCACCAACACATGGGAGCTGATTATTTCTAAGCACTTGTTGAACTATAAAAAAAGATGGGTGTCCTAGTCTAGCATGCCACCTTTCCGATGAGATTTTGATGACACTGAACACTTGTTTATTGAAAATTCTAAATTGGGAAAATAGTGGATAGAGCCAACTCATTACTTTATAATGACATGTTGCGTTGAGATGTTGTCAGCCAACATATTTCCTGCTCCTTGCACATATATAAAGTCTGAAGTACATAATGCATCCTCGTAGATTACAGGATAGCAGACTAACATCTGAAGTATATAAGTATGTAATGCACTTGCTAAGAAATTATAAAATAACTTGAATGATATGCACATAATTTAATAATGTCATATCTCAGTTTCATTACCGTCAAATGCTCTTAATATGCACATAAAAAATCAAGATACCTTGCTGCATTGGTTGTACAATTCTTCATTACATACACTTGTTTTAATTCTAGGCCAGCTCTTCTAAGCTGCATTATACTAACAAGATTAAAGAAAAGGAGTCCAACTAGGATTGGCCCCTGGCAGCATATTTTTTAGAAGAAATGACCTGAGCACCGTGCGGAGTCCGAGACTCGAACGAGTGTGGGCTGCGTGTGCACTCGCACAGCTTACAGAGTGATGCTCTGTTCTCATTATACTAACAAGATCATGTTACCATTTGAAGAGAAAACCTATAACAGATGATCATATTTTACTCGAAGCACATTAACTGACCGATGTTATCTCGTGCGCCTGCTCTCTAGGACAGTTGAAGATGTAATTGTGCAGACAATCCAACTCATCTCGGATAGCAATGAACCCATCACTAGTAGAAAACAGGGCTTTGGTCCTGGCCAGATCAGAGCATTAGTCCCGGTCGTGTTACGAACCGGGACTAATGGGAGCATCAGTCCCGGTTCGAGAGGCTAGGACGCCGGCTGGGCCTCGGCAGGCATCAGTCCCGGTTCGGCTGGGACCTTTAGTCCCGGTTCCATCCACCAACCGGGACTAAAGGGGTTGCTGCCCTTTAGTCTCGGTTGGTGTCTGGAACCGGGACTAAAGGGTAGGCCATTAGTCCCGGTTTTAGACACAAACCAGGACTAAAGTTTTGCCTATATATATCCACGCCCCCCCCATCTCCTCTGTTTTTGGCCGTGGAAGGGTGAAGGTGTGGGCTACTCTGTTTTTTGCCTATATATGCACATGAGGTGTTCGATGAAATGCCGGTGCCACACTTAAGCTTTCTCCTCTGTTCTTCCTCCAAGCTCCATTTTCCCCAAGATTTGTCTAGGTTTGGCGGTGCACCAACTATCCAAGTGTTCTAAAAAGGTTAGCAACTTCATCCTTTCATCTCTCACTGCTAGTATAGCTCATTTCAAATGCTCTAGAAGTAGTGTGGTTTGTGGGTTTTAGTGGAGGGGTGTATGTGTGAGTTTATTTGATTTAGATGCACAATTTGAGCTCAAATTAACTTCTTAGTTTGCACATGTGTAGGGTGCCGTCCCGTCCCTATCCCCGTCCTCACCGCCGTCGATCGCCCGCGCCGATCTCGTCGCCGGCACCACCGTGGTGAGCCTCTTGTTCTTATCTTTTTTTTAAAGAAAAAAGTCTTACTTGTATGTTCTGTAATGATTTTTGATATACTTAATTATATAATGCACGAGATGAACCGGCAATGGATGTACGGTGACCGACGCACCTCCGACTACATTACGGGCCTGCATAATTTTCTCGATGTGGTTGAGGCAAACAAGCAGAATGGTTTTATGTATTGTCCATGTACTGTCTGTGAGAATACGAAGGATTACTCTGACTCGAAAACCCTTCACTTCCACCTGCTTTCGAAGGGTTTCATGCCACACTATAATGTTTGGACCAAGCATGGAGAAAGAGGGGTTATGATGAAAGACAACGAAGAAGAAGAGGATGATGACAACTATCCTATGTTCCCTGAATACGGTGATACTGCAACGGGGGAAGCTGAAGATCAAGAGGCACCAGATGTGCCCGATGATGATCTTCGCCGGGTCATTGTTGATGCACAGAGAGGATGCGAAAGTGAAAGGGAGAAGTTGAAGTTCGATCGCATGTTAGAGGATCACAAAAAAGGGTTGTACCCAAATTGCGAAGATGGAAACACAAAGCTCGGTACCGCACTGGAATTGCTGCAATGGAAGGCAGAGAATGGTGTATCTGACAAGGGATTTGGGAAGCTACTGAAAATAATGAAGAAGAAGCTTCCAAAGGATAATGAATTGACTAACAGTACGTACGAAGCAAAGAAGGTTCTCTGCCCTCTAGGATTAGAGGTGCAGAAGATACATGCATGCCCTAATGACTGCATCCTCTACCGCGGTGAGGAGTACGAGAATTTGAATGCATGCCCGGTATGCGGTGCATTGCGGTATAAGATCAGACGAGATGACCCTCACTACTAGAAAAAAGGCTATTAGTGGCGCACCCCATATGGCTATTAATGGCGCACCATGGGTGCGCCACTATTACCACGCCACTAGTAATAGTTAGTAATTGCGCACCTCTGGTGTGCCATTACTAATCCAAATACTAGTGGCGCACCCCCTGCTGCGCCATTACTATCTCTTAGGGTGCGCCACTGTTATTTCTCTGAGGTGCGCCACTAGTAGAAATTGAGGTGCGCCACTGGTAAAATTTTGAAATCTGGATCTGGATCTAGATCTGGCACCATTTTTTGCGTTTTTTTTTTCCTTTTTTCAATAATTTTCGTTCTGCAATTTTTTTTAGGCAAATTTTCGTTCTGCATCTCGCCTCCGGCCGCAGCCGGCACAGCTCCTGGACCTCCTCGCACCCCTCCTCTTCTCCCTTCCCTCTCCTTCCTCCTTCTCCTCTCTCCCTTCTTACCTCTCTATCCGCAGGAGGCCGCTTGAGCCGCCATGGACGCCGCCGCCAGGAGCTTCGAGCTCGCCTCCGCCCCGGCTCTCCTTCTCCTCTGGCAGGGGGTGGCTTCCGTGGCGGCTATGTACAGAGAACAGAGAGGGAGGGGAGGAAGAAGAGGGAAAAGAGAGGGCATGGAGGAGGGGGGAGGAGGAAGAAGGCAGGGGTTAATATATAAGCTGTGGCGTTTCAAAATTAGTAATGGCGCACCATGGGGTGGTGCGCCATTGCTATGGTACATAGCAGTGGCGCACCTAGCTGTGGTGCGCCATTGCTATGTACCATAGCAGTGGCGCACCTAGGTGTGGTGCGCCATTACTATTTTTAATTTTTTTTGAATTTTGAAGGCGGGAAAATAGTAGTGGCGCACTATGCACTGGTGCGCCATTGCTAACTTTTTTAAATTTTTTAATTTTTTGCCTCCAAAGCATCATAACTTTTTTTCTGTTAGGTTTTTGAGGATTCTAAAAAATCGATAACTGGCATAGCCGGTTGAATTCGGATGTAACTTTTTGAGTAGATGCTTTTTCATATAAAAAACTTTTTCATCGGAGGTCGTATGCAAAAGTTACGGCCATTTTACCGAAACACGGCGGCCTTTTGCAAAAAAATTCAAAATTCATGTTTGTTAATTTTCCTAACAACTAGAACACATAACACATGGGCATCTCGAAGGATTTTTAAATTTGAATTTTTTATCATTTTCTTTTATTTATTTTTAAACTGAAAAGGCGATCCACCGGGGGGGGGGGGTGTTTGTGTGTGTGTGGTGGGGTGTGTGTTTGTGTGTGTGTGAGATGTTAGTAATGGCGCACCCTCCCTGGTGCGCCATTGCTAACCCTAGCAATGGCGCACCAGGGAGGGTGCGCCATTACTAACCTCACACACACACACAAACACACACCCACCAGACATAGCAATGGCGCACCACACCTAGGTGCGCCACTACTATGTAGCATAGCAGTGGCGCACCTAGGTGTGGTGCGCCATTGCTATGTCTGGTGGGGGGGGGGGATGGACACAAAAAATAGCAATGGCGCACTGCTCAAGTGGTGCGCCATTAGTAAAGATATTGGGGATAAGCCTTTTTCTAGTAGTGCCTGGTGATGTTGAGGGCGAGCGCCCCAGGAAGAGGGTTCCTGCCAAGGTGATGTGGTATGCTCCTATAATACCACGGTTCAAACGTCTGTTCAGAAACAAAGAGCATGCCAAGTTGTTGTGATGGCACAAAGAAGACCGTAAGAAAGACGGGAAGTTGAGAGTACCCACTGATGGGTCGCAGTGGAGAAAAATTGAGAGAAAGTGGCCGGACTTTGCAGATGACGCAAGGAACTTATGGTTTGGTATAAGTGCAGATGGCATTAATCCTTTTGGGGAGCAGAGCAGCAATCATAGCACCTGGCCTGTGACTCTATGTATCTATAACCTTCCTCCTTGGTTGTGCATGAAGCGGAAGTTCATTATGATGCCAGTGCTCATCCAAGGCCCTAAGCAACCCAGCAACGACATTGATGTGTACCTAAGGCCATTAGTTGAAGAACTTTTACAGCTGTGGGACATAAAAGGTGTACGTGTGTGGGATGAGCACAAACAGCAGGAATTTGACCTACGAGCGTTGCTGTTTGTAACCATCAATGATTGGCCAGCTCTTAGTAACCTTTCAAGAAAGACAAACAAGGGATACCACGCATGCACGCACTGTTTAGATGAGACCGAAAGTATATATTTGGATAAATGTAAGAAGAATGTGTACCTGGGACATCGTCGATTTCTTCCGACCAAGCATGCCTTAAGAAAGAAAGGCAAGCATTTCAAAGGTGAGGCAGATCACCGGAAGAAGCCTGTCCTCCGTACTGGTGATGATATACTTGATATGGTCAAGGATTTACAAGTAATCTTTGGAAAGGGTCCTGGCAGACAATCTGTTCCGAATGACGCTGACGGACACGCACCCATGTGGAAGAAGAAATCTATATTTTGGGACCTACCCTATTGGAAAGACCTAGAGGTCCGCTCTGCAATCGATGTGATGCACGTGACGAAGAATCTTTGCGTGAACCTGCTAGGCTTCTTGGGCGTGTATGGGAAGACCAAAGATACACCGGAGGCACGGTTGGACCAGCAACGTATGAACGAAAAAGACGGCATGCATCCAAAGCAGTATCAAGGTCCTGCCAGCTACGCTCTTACCAAAGCAGAGAAGAAAATCTTTTTTGAATGCCTGCTCAGTATCAAGGTCCCGTCTGGCTTCTCGTCGAATATAAAGGGAATAATAAATATGGCAGAGAAAAAATTCCAGAACCTAAAGTCTCATGACTGCCACATGATTATGACGCAACTGCTTCCGGTTGCATTGAGGGGGCTACTACCAGAAAATGTTCGATTAGCCATTGTGAAGCTATGTGCATTCCTCAATGCAATTTCTCAGAAGGTAATCGATCCAGAAATCCTACCAAGGTTACAGAATGATTTGGTCCAATGTCTTGTCAGTTTTGAGTTGGTGTTCCCACCATCCTTCTTCAATATTATGACGCACGTCCTAGTTCACCTAGTCGACGAGATTGCAATTCTGGGTCCTGTATTTCTACACAATATGTTCCCCTTTGAGAGGTTCATGGGAGTCTTAAAGAAATATGTTCGTAACCGTGCTAGGCCAGAAGGAAGCATATCCACGGGCCATCAAACAGAGGAGGTCATTGAGTTTTGTGTTGACTTTATTCCTGACCTTAAGCCGATTGGTGTTCCTGAATCGCGGCATGAGAGGAGACTGGGTGGAAAAGGCACGCTAGGACCGAACTCAATAATATGTAGGGACGGGCATTCTTGGGCGCAAGCACACTACATAGTTCTACAGAATTCTACATTGGTGGCCCCGTATATCAATGAACACAAGAATATTCTACGCTCCAAACACCCAGAGCAGTCTGACGACTGGATTACACGTGAACACATGGGGACTTTCGGCGGTTGGTTGCAAACACATCTCATGGGTAACACCACTGTTGCGATGAGCTGTACTTGTTGGCCAGGACACCATCTTTGACTGTATTGACTTTCCAAGGGTACGAGATAAATGGGAATACATTTTACATGATCGCCCAAGATAAAAAGAGCACCAACCAAAACAGTGGTGTCCGCTTTGATGCAGCAAACACCAATAGGGCAAAGGACACATATTATGGTTACATAGAGGACATATGGGAACTTGACTATGGACGTGATTTTAAGGTCCCTTTGTTTTGGTGCAAATGGGTCAATCTGTCAGGAGGCGGGGTACAGGTAGACCCGCAGTACGGAATGACCACAGTGGATCTCAACAATCTTAGGTACACAGACGAACGATTCGTCCTAGCCAATGATGTGGCGCAGGTTTTCTATGTGAAGGACATGTATACCAAACCGAGAAAAAGAAAAGATAAGGAAGCGAATACATCATACGATGAGTCAAAGCGTCACATAGTTCTTTCAGGGAAAAGAAACATCGTGGGAGTGGAGGACAAGACAGACATGTCAGAAGATTATGAAAAGTTTCATGAAGTTTCTCCCTTCAGAGTGAAGACTGACCCAAGCATCCTGTTAAATGATGAAGATTATCCATGATTACGGCGCAATAAGCAAGGGACACACGCGAAGAAATAGTTTTATACCCCAAGATCCCACTCTGGGATGTGACCGGCTTCACCGCCATCACTTTCTCTCTAGTGCGAGTTTCCGGACTTATAGCTGGAAAGTGCCACTTCGGACAAACCGGAGGGAATCTTTGTAAGAGCTAGCTAGGGCATTTTGGCATTTGAAACATGATTTTATAATAATTATTTATTAAGTTATGAAATTTCAATTATTCCTATCCTTTTAGTATTTTAATTATACAGAGGAGTTAATCAATGCAATTATATCCAAACAAAATATGAATGTCTTCTGAGCACCGGTTGGTTGCTCAATTTTTTCAAAAACATATTGACAAACCACCACCTGATGTGTCAAAGAATAAAGTTATATAAAATTCTAGTTATGATCAACTAAAACAAAACTATAATATTCTTCAATAGCAAAAAGAATCAACTAAAAAGCTTTTATAAAACTCTAGTTATGATCAAAATAATATTAACTTAAAATTATATAAAAATGAGGTACATACCTCCGACTTTACCTCAAGCCCGCTCCTCTCTATAAAATTGACATGACATATGCAAAAAATAACATAAAAAATAAAAAGACATAACATATGCAAAAAATTAAAATTGCCATAACATAAAAAAATAAAAAGACATAACATATGCAAAAAATTAAAATTGCCATAACATAAAAAATAAAAAGACATAACATGTGCCATATATTTTATAGTGGTTATGAAAGAATATTAAAATTGACATAACATATGCAAAAAATAACATAAAAAATAAAAAAACATAACATATGCAAAAAATTAAAATTGCCATAACATAAAAAATAAAAAGACATAACATGTGCCATATATTTTATAGTGGTTATGAAAGAATATTAAAATTGACATAACATATGCAAAAAATAACATAAAAAATAAAAAGACATAAGATATGCAAAAAATTAAAATTGCCATAACATAAAAAATAAAAAGACATAACATATGCAAAAAAATAAAATTGCCATAAAATAAAAAATAAAAAGACATAACGTGTGCCATATATTTTATAGTGGTTATGAAAGAATATTAAAATTAACATAACATATGCAAAAAATAACATAAAAAAACATAACATATGCAAAAAATTAAAATTGCCACAACATAAAAAGTAACATAAAAAATAAAAAGACATAACATGTGCCATATATTTTATAGTGGTTATGAAAGAATATTAAAATTGACATAACATATGCAAAAAATAACATAAAAAATAAAAAAACATAACATATGCAAAAAATAACATAAAAATTAAAAAAATACCCGCCTACTAGCAGACACCACGGCCTGCATACGACTAGAAACCCAACTACATATGGGCCAGGATGCAGGCCCGCGGGGCTAGTAGGCCCAACAGGGCAGATGTTAGGCTATTAACTGCCTGCTTTAGAGAGGAACTTGGGAGAGAGATCGCAGCCGCGTATATAAACCGGTGCGATCTCCTCTCGCTTGGCGAGGTGGGACTAAACTTTCACCACTCCACGGCTGTGCCACCCTTTAGTCCCGGTTGGTGGCACCAACCGGGACTAAAGGCCCCCCTTTAGTCCCGGTCCGAGCCACCAACCGGGACTAAAGGGTTTGGTTTCGCGCCCTTTCGGCTGGTGAAAATTCACCTTTAGTCCCGATTGGTGGCTCGGACAGGGACTAAAGGGTTCCTTTAGTCCCGGTTGGTGCCACCAACCGGGACTAAAACTCCGTGTATATAAGCAGCACTTAGGAAATTTTCCTAAAGCCATCTTAGTTTTTGATCTCCCTCTCCCCCGACGGCGCCGAAGACCACCTCGACGCCGCCAGGCTGCCGGACCTCGCCGTCGCCTCCCCGAGCCCGCATCTCGTCGCCGCCCCCGACACCGTCCCCGAGCCCGCTCGCTCCTCGTCGCCGGCCGGACCTCCCCGAGCATCGCCGCCCCTGAGCCACTCCTCGTCGCCGGACCTCCTCGCCATCGCCACCACCGAGCCCGCTCCCTTCGTCGCCGGCCCTCCAGCTCCATCGCGCGCCGCCCCCAGTGAGCTCCCCCTTCCCCTGCTGCCACATATTTTTTTCTGAATTTTTTGACAGTGCACATCAAGTGTATGATGAAATGCCAGAGGGCTCTAGGAATTTTTGAGAATTTTTGTGGTGAGGTGTTGATGCACAAAAGAGAGTCTGGCAAAGTATCAGAATTTTTGGAGCAATTTAAATTGGGCTTTGACCATGGAGTTTGAATCTGGTCCAAATTTGAACTGAATGAAATTTGAAAAATTTGAACTATGGAACCAAATGTTTTTGGTGGAATGGGTTGTGGGTACTGTCAAATAGATGGAGTAATTTTTGTGGGTGCAAAAGAATTGGGGAGAATATAGCTCCTTTGCAAATCAAAGAACAAAATTTTTTGCATTAGAGTTCATTTTGTCTTTTTTGTATGTTTTAATGCAAGCATCTTTTGGGCAATCTTTGAACATGAAGTAGGAGCATTTTCATGTCATCTTGCTAGTAAATTTTAGTTCATGCCATGTTAGGACCTGTAGTGAGTGCTACAAGCTTGTAAACTTGCTATCTATTCATTTCTGCCATATATGTCAAGCTATTTTTCTCTAAGTCTGAAACTGGCAGTATTAATACTTTGCATTTTTCCTTGAGGTTTGCAACAAATCTGTGCATCTTTGGATCATGATCAGTAATGGTGTTTTGTTGAGGGTAATTAGTACATGCTTGCCATGCTCTTTGTTGCCATGAAAAACTGCTATAGCATATATTTTACTTGCCTCAAAGGTTGCATCATGAATCTGTTTTCTGCCACTATGCAAATATCATTTGAATTAGTTCAGTAAGCATGTTTTGCCATGTGTTACATCTCCGTGGAATTATAGGTTGTGGTGTTGCATCTCCGTGGAGTTGGTCCCTGATCGTCCCTCCGCTGTTCGACAAAAGGTGCCCATTTGTCGTATGTTGAGTTTTGTTCATAGGATGATGGTTGGTTCATTTGTTGAGTTGTGTATTCATCTTGTGTATAAATCTTGTATTCATCTTGTATTCATTTTGTATTCATCTTGTGTATAAATCTTGTATTCATCTTGTACAAATATCGTCGTAACTTCGACATGAGAGGGGGGGGGTCGTTAAAACATAACCCCGATAACTTTGATTTTGAGGCATATGAAAACCTGATTTGCACGTCGGACAGGCATGAGAGAGGCAGTCCGCAAAGTATCCTCTCCCAAAAGATAGGATGACTCATCAAATATGATTTTAGATAATGTCCAATGCCTCATATCGCGAACATAGTTATATTGGATAATTGATCTTCATATAAATGAAGCATAAAAGTTTAGCAATCACTTACAAATTTTCATGTTGTTCATTGACTTCGACATGAGGGGGGGGGGTCGTGTTAAAACATAACCCCGATAATTTCGGTATAACTTCGACATGAGGGGGGAGGGGGTCGTTAAAACATAACCCCGATAATCCACTAATCCATTGCTCATATGCATATGATTCCTTCTTGTGATTAGGTCTATGTTTGCCACTAATCCATCTCTCATGCATGGTTGTATATTGCCATGTTGTAATATTTGCAGAAACTATGGAACACGACAGAGACTTAGAACAAGAAGAGGCGTTGGAGGAAATAATCCGCGACGGAGATGATGATATCATCACCTCACAGTTTCTCAACGACTCCGATGGTGAGGGAAGAGAAGATGACGGCTCCGCCAGTGTTGAAGCCTTAACTGTTGCAAAGTCCGGCGAGGTATATATATTAATTAAGCCTCTGCTGACTAGATGCATTAATTGTTTTGTATGTACATATATTAACGCTTCTTTCTTCTTTTAGCCCTCCGGATCAAGCCAAACTTCTATAAGGAGACGAGGCCCGAAGAAAAGGTTGGGCGAGAATGAAAGGTTCACGATCGAAGAAGTCGATCCAGATGGCAAACCGACTGTTCCCAAGCGGACCCAAGACCGATTTATACATCAGTGCGGAGTTGTTGTTAGGGACAGTGTCCCGATCAGCATCCAAGAATGGAATAAGAAGAAGGACGATGGAGTTTCTTATGTCGACGATAGATGCAAAGATCAACTTTGGAACTCGCTCCTGATAAATTTCAGCCTACCGCCAGAGGAGGATCCAAATAACCCAGTTATACAGCGAAAAGTCAAAAAATGGACTCTTAAGAAGATGGCAGAACAATTCAAGAACTGGAAGAAAAGATTGAACGAACAGTTTGTCGAGAAAGACGAGACTCCAGAATTCACCGGTCAATATGCGAAGATAAAAGATCACTGGCCCGCATTTGTAGCGTACAGGAAATCGGAGAAAGCTAAGAACAGGTCACAGACAAATAAGCTAAATGCTGCAAAGAAGCAGTATCACCATGTTACGGGGTCAGGTGGCTACAAGGTTGCCCGGCCTACGTGGGACAAAGCTGAGAATGACCTGCTTGCTAAAGGGATCCAACCAGCGACATTGAACTGGTCCGAACGGGCAAGGACTTGGTTCTTCGGGCATGGGGGAACTTTGGACCCAGAAATAGGGAAGTGTGTTTACACGAAAGAACAACTTCAAACACCCGTCATAAAGATTCAGGAAGCAATCAAGGACGTGCAGGAAGGGAGGTTCCATCCCGACAGAGAGAAGGACGTGCTGTCACGCGCCCTCGGGAATCCTGAACACCCTGGACGAACACGAGGCACATCAGGCTCCGTTCCGTGGGTGCATGGGTTTCCCGACAGCACTAGTTATAGAAGCCGAGGGAGAAAGATGAAAGAGGAAGCAGACCGGATGCAGAATGTAGAACAAAGATTAGCATTGCAGGAGAAGAAACTAGAGGAACTTACCAGTCAGCGAGCTACCGGCGCACCATCTCAGCAGCACGAAGATCCTTCATTCGATACTGCCCACGAAGCTGCTACCCCACCATCTCAGCGGAAAAGCAGCGTGGCTTCCACGGAGCTCGTTCAGCCTGATATCACGGCTCCTCGCTACCCCGTGGATGATATCACGGAGAGGGAACATTGTGAGCTAATGACGAAATGCATCAACCTAACCTTGAAGGTGGCGGTCGGCTATGTCTTACCTCCTAGACCTGATGCAACTTTCCATTGCAATCCAATTCCAGATGGCTTTGCTATTGTCGGGGTGGATGAAGTTACCACCGGATTCGAGGGGCTGGAGCTTGAGTACCCTACAGGTGAAGGGGAGACTCATCTGGTAGATGCCGTAAGGACTACCATTCTATGGAGAAAGGAATACATCGTGCTTCCACAATGGACGCCGCGTCAGCAGATTCAGCCGGAGGAGGCCCCTCAGCAGACTCCTCACAGTCCAGCTCTATCTCCGCTGCCTCAGTCGTCTCCGCCGCGTCACAACGCTCCGCCGCCTCAGCTGTCTCCGCCGCGTCAGCGGACTCCGCCGGAGGAGGCCCCTCAGTAGAATCCTCTGCCGCCTCAGCTGTCTCCGCCGCCTCAGCGGACTCCGCCTCCTCAGCAACGGCGGAAGAGACCCGCCGCCGCTCCGGCGGCTAGCAGTACAACAACGAAGAAATCCAGAGCAGGTCCAAGCATCAAGAAGGCTCCTGCCAAGTTACCATACGACATGACTGAGGAGGAAACCAACGAGTTCGTGGCTGCCGATGTGAAACGCCAGCTTGCACCGAAACGTCCAGATCCAAAGGAGAAAATAGATTCGGTAAAAGCGAAGCGCTGTCTGGATGCCCTTAAGCGACCACCACCGCCTCCGCCGCTATCACACTATGACCACTGTATTGTAAAGACATTTGATGAAGTGAAAAGGTCGGGAAGTAGCAGAAGTAGCAGTGCTGCAAGAAGTGGGAAAAACAATTCCCCAGCTCGGCGAACAGGAAAAACAATCGTGCCCCCCGCTCAAGGTGTTTCCCGATATCGCTAATGATCCGGGGGTAGCGGTCGCTCATCCTGGTTACACTCTTGGTGATTACTTAGGCGATGAGGTACGTTTCGAAATGGCTGAGGTAGCCTTTAGATACGAGAACGGGAAGCCTCTCGTCAGACCTGAGCAGCTCCCGCGTCTATCAACGATGATGCGAAGATTGCATGACTGGTACTTGAAAGCCTGCAAGGAAGGGACCGACAGTATCTACGTGGGAATTAAAGATGAGCACTACTTCAATGGAGTCGAGGCGTTGTACATTGAATTTGAAGAATTATTTCAGTTATACAATCAAGACGCCCTCGACAAAACTATCATCAGTTGCTATTGTCTGTAAGTATTTTTTCTGTAATTAAGTCTCTAGCTCAGCTCGTTCATTGC
The DNA here is from genome assembly GCA_039707655.1 of Elymus sibiricus. Classification (NCBI taxonomy): domain Eukaryota; kingdom Viridiplantae; phylum Streptophyta; class Magnoliopsida; order Poales; family Poaceae; genus Elymus; species Elymus sibiricus. The sequence goes on from CM077664.1 coordinate 315,499,213, forward strand.
ATGTATAATTATCCTCACACTATATTATGCAGATTGAAGATCCGCGAATGCAGAGGAAAAATCTATGACATTGGGTTCATTAACCCAAATACCGTAAATGAATATACGGTACAAAAAACCCCCGATGATACTGAGAAAAACTTGCTAAACGCGTTACTTGGACAACAAAACAAAAGGGAAATACTATTTCCTTACAACTTCCAGTGAGTGTTACTGTCTTGTGCACATTCTGTTTCGCTTACTCGAGGTTAAGTGTAATTGATGAGTTATGCGTGCGCAGGTTCCACTATATTCTGCTAGCCATTCAGCTTGACGCGGGACTAGTAATCGTCTTGGACTCGAGACGTAAAGACCCTAAGGAGTGGGCGGACCTGAGTCAAATGCTCCAGAAGTAAGTTCAATCATTATCGCACCATATCGGCAACTTTCGTTCATTTCCTGATATCAAGTAATCATTTTCTTTGCCGGGCAGGGTTTGGAAAAAGTTCACCAACCAGGTTAGGGGAGAACGGAAAAAGGAGCTGCGATTTTCACACCCCAAAGTAAGTACTACTAGCTAGCTAGTTTCGCGCATCTCTCATTGATTCTAGTTTCAATACCATTATCATGCTTCATTATCATTTTGATTGAACTCTATTCTCGTAAAGTTCTTGTGGCAGGAACCCGGGAATAATTTATGTGGATACTACGTTTGCAAGTACATTCGCCACCACACCTCTGAGCGGCGCAGATCTGAATAACAATTTGAAGTACGTAAACAATATTCACATTTTTATTTTATTACCATCAATTGTGTTGAGTTTCATTCATATATATATATATTGACCCCCTTCTTTAAATTAGATCTCGCGGAAGCGGGACGAACTCCTACCAACTGATCGCATACGAGCAATTCAAGAGGAATTGGCGGGATTCTTTGTTCAGCATGTCATACCTACAGATGGAGAATACCATCGGGATTTGCAATGCGATATTGGTAATTAGATATTAGGGATCATAAGAGATGTTATATTGTATATATGCATGAACGTGTACTATATGTAGTAGCGTCGAATAGATATACGAAAACTTGTTGTTCGACCAAGCACGGAGAAAGAGAGGTCACTTCTCTCTATATATTGATCATGACGATGTTGTGTAATGGTTCCTTCATTGCTATATGTAGTAGCTAGCGTCGAGTTGAATGAAAAGCATAAAATAAAAATGAAAACCCTAAATGTAAAGGAATTGAATGGTAAACACAAAAAGAAAAGGGGAAACACAATATGAAACCCCTAAACCCTCCAAAACCCCTAAACCCCTCCTTTCAAAAAAAAAACAAAAACAAAAACCCCAGCGCCTGGCAGTTGCTGACGCGTGGCTGCCTTCTAGTCCCGGTTACCAACCGGGACTAGAGGTCCTCCTGCCTGGGCGCCCACAGCGTCCACGTGGAGCTCCTTTAGTCCCGGTTCGTAACCCAACCGGGACTAAAAGTGGGGGCCTTTAGTCCCGATTGTTTTGTTCCGGTTGCAGAACCAGGACTAAAGGCCCTCTGGAACTGGGACTGATGCCCTGTTTTCTACTAGTGCATAGACGAGCATGCTCTGATCACCCAGGAAGTCGGCAACATATCTGACTGAAAATATTTGGAGCATAGTCTATACGGGGGTAGTCTTTGCTTGGCTGTGTGAACCGTTTGCTTGTGGTGGTGGTGGGGGGGGGGGGCTCAATGAAGCACAAGAAGAAGAAAATATATTAATGACAGAGTAGTGTATATATGCTAAATTGAAGATGATATAAAGATAGAAATTTCGCTTGGATTGGTGTCGTCCATACATAGCATGCAAATAAGTCTAGTACAACAATAGTTCAAATTCAACGAGATCGGATCAATGTCGTCCCACACATACTGCCCCTTTAGCTTCATCCAACAGTGCATGTGCAAAAATGGCCATCCCTCCATCCTGTGGTACATCACGGCAGCGCGTGCGGCTAAGCAATGTGTAGAGAAACATTGAATGAATGAATCAATCAATCAACAAGTTGAGCAAGAAGAAGCAAAACTTACCATCTCCTCCTCAGCCGCGCGCAATGGCCACCTTGCCTCCAGCATATCAACCGCGCCACAAAACTTGGTGATGGATGTCTGGATGGCGTACCATCGATACGATAACAACCTCACATTGCGATCATGGATGATGTGCATGTCGTAGGGTGCAATGTGCTTTCCCGCGATAAACGATTCATGCACTTGCTGCCAGAAGGTCCTCCCCTCTGCTCCTGCCTACGAAACCCGCGGATACGTCCAATACCGCATCACGCAACAACTCATCCTCCATGGTCGAGTACCCCGCCATCCTTCGTACTCTAAGAAAACGACATGGCATTCGAAAATAAGATCAATGACATTTGACCGAACACCTACCGGGCGTGGTGACCGCCATGGACGACGTCGATGGGGGGGGAGGGGGGAGTGTACCTGCCTACGGACGTGTCCTAGGTGGACGACGCCGTCGTAAAAGGTGATAGGGCGCGTCGGTGCTGGTAGCGGAGGTCCGGCAATGCCTGTGTGCCGACTGGAGAGGTACAATGGCGGCGTCGGAGGATGAGGGTGTAGATGCAAAGTAAGGGGGAGAAGGGGCGAAATGGTAGAAAATGGGACCGGGAGGGGGGGTTTAGTGGGCTGGGGGTGTCGGAGTCCTACGTGGCTGTTGTCCGGACTCTGGCAAAGCCCCCCAACTTTGTCTCCGTTTTGCGGGAAAAAGTGCATTTGGACCGCTCGGCGGACCGATACAGGCCCGCGTTGGATGGCACAACACGTCCGGACTGTGCGGTCCGGACGTATGTGGGCGGTTTGAGGGTCAACATCGGAGATGCCCTAAGTCAGAGCGACGAGTGTCTTTTTTTATGTGTGTGGGGGGAGAGGGGTGGCGGCTGGGGAAGACCCCTAGGGAAGGGAAGGGGAGAAGGGAAAATGTGCAAGAGGTCGAGGAAATTTTATTTTGTTTCTGCCAAGGATTTCGATCGATCGATGCCCTCGCACGGGGGAGAGAACTCCGTGGAAGGGGAATTCACTTTTTTACAAACCGTAGCAGCGCTACCTTTCATTCATTAAGAAGAGGAACCGACAGAGCCAGAAACTTATATAGGAATATAGGGATGAGAGGAAATATATTACACCAGTTAACACAATGAAAGAGAAAAAGAAAAGAAAGAGAAGGATCGGAATGCCATCATCTTCCATCGTCCTAACGAGCGGGAGGCTGCACGAGAAAACCACCAACGTAGATGAAGAGCTGCAATAAACTGAGACCATTCATGATGCGTCAAGGCTATTGGTGCAGCCTAAGGGTAATGAGCGACCGAGTCCACACCCGGACAAAGAGAGTCACATGCATCTGAGTCTACATCACAACAACGGCACTGCCTGCTAAGCCAAAGGGCATCAAGGAGCAGAGTCTACACCCAGATCGCTTCACCGTGCTCACTGACCATCGTGATCGCAGAAGGAAAACTCCGGTAGCACCAAACCACACCCGAAGAAGGCATCACCAGAGAAGAAGAGCAATCACACCGCCATACACAATCCACTTGACCCTCGACAATATCAGCAAGCCGGAAAGCAGAGGGGCTCCCCAACGATGCCTCCAAGGAGGGGTGCGATGAATGAAGCGCCGCCATTGACGGATCTGGATGGATCTAAGGTTTCCCTTGGAGACTCGCAGAACAGGAGGAGTGTCGCAGTTCCATCGAACGACACCTCCACAGAGGTGAGCAGCACCCGAAGGCTTCACCGTCGTCGGCTCCAACAAGAGATGGAACAGGGATCTCGCCCGGATTGCCACACATGACCCACGTGCGCCCAAGATTCCACTAGCATCACCGACACTAACGACCTCCTGAATACTGACCACCGCACTACCAGAGCTATGACCACCGCAACAACACGCCATAGACTTGCCGACCGCAACCGTCTGATGAGCATGACTTTTGGATATGGCGGGAAAACAGACGACAACTGCCAGGCAGCCCCTTCGCCATTGACGACTGACTGAAGGTCGGCAACCATAGGCATGTGTGGAGGAGGCAAAAGGAGGGACCAGACACCACCTAGATGGCGGCTGGAGCAACCAAGGCACTGTCGGTCCGATCTGTTCCGTCAGGGCTCGATCTGGAGGACGAGGCTCATATCCACGACGCCCACACCGGGAGCACCCAAGCCGTCGCCGCGCCTAGCCAGAACCACCGCCGAGCAACTCCACCCCGGCCATGGCACCTCACCGCCCCTACGACCAGCATCACTGCATCACAGGTTGGCCTCTAACCACCGCGGCATGAGCAGGGAGTGCCCCACCGCCGCCGTCTGCCGCGCAGGCTTCGCCTGGAGACCTCCTTCGGCGGAGGTGAGGTGGCCGACAGATCTAGCGAGGTTAGCTACGGTAGGGATGGGAGCCTTCCGTGTCGCCCGAGATAGGCGACACAGGGGCGTTTTTCTTTCTTTTTTTGTGCCAAGGAGGAATTTGCCAACCGGGTCTAGCCGAGGCACCACACGCCTCGATTAGAAGTGTAAATCAAATATCATTGATTAAACCGTGATGCTTAATTTTTAAGAATTTTTCTTCTTTCTTGAAGGCAATGGATTAGAACATGGAGTACATGTACGAGCACTACGAGGATTATGCAGATGAAACAACGATGATGCAGGCGGTCCTTACAAAAGAGAACCGTATGGAAGAGCATGTTCTCAATTTCAAGGGATCGATCGAGGGTCATAGAGTGTTGAATCGTAACAAGGCACGTGGGCATTTGACGCTAATGAACGACTACTTTGCCCCTGATGCCCTATTCGTGGACAACTTTCAACAGCGCTTTCCGATGTGAAAAATGTGTTCGATCGCCTCTACAATGGCATATGGGCATATGATGACTACTTCATATTAATAAGGATGCCAGAGGAAGAATTGGATTCTCTGGTTACCAGAAGTGCATGGTTGCAATGCGGATGCTTGCATATGGCACATCAACAGATTGTGTGATGAGTACCTCCGGATGTCTGAGAGCACATGCGCATATGTCATGGTCAGATTTGCTACTACGATGGTCGAGGTGTTTGGACCTCAATACTTGAGAGAACCAACTATCGCAGACACCGAAACGCTCATGGCACTCTCGGAAGCAAAGAGGATGGCCAAATATGCTCGGTTCTCTTGATTGCATTCATTGGAGATGGAATAACTGCCCATATGCTCTACAAGGGCAATATCAGGGCCATGTTAAGAAACCACCATCATTCTTAAAGCAGTTGCATCACAAGACCTCTGGATTTGACATGCTTTCTTTGGCATGCCCGAATCTCACAATGACATCAATGTGCTGCAGCGGTCTCCATTGTTTGCTAGGTTGACTGAAGGAGAAGCTCCTTCGTGCAACTATACCGTCAATGGGCATGACTACAACAAGGGCTACTGTCTGGTTGATGGTATCTATTCTTCATGGACGACCTTCGTCAAGACCATCTCTGATTCAGTTGGTAAGAAAAGATTCCACTTTGGAAAAAGACAAGAAGGAGCTAAAAAGGATGTGGAGAGGGCATTTGAAGTGCTCCAAGCTCGTTTTGCAGTTGTTCGAGGATCTGCAAAAAATTGGGATCCGAAGACCTTGTGGAAGGTGATGACATGTTGTGTGATCATGCATAACATGATCATGGGGGATGAAGGGTGAAGAATGTTGCTAAAGGTCTGAAATTTAAGAACATGGGTGACCCTATCCAACTTCCAAGTCAGAATCTCCGGCCATGTTTCATGAATTTGTCCAAATGCATCAACAAATTCGGCATCGAGCAACTCGTGAAAAGCTTAAGGATGATCTGATTGAGCATATGTGGACACTTAACGGGGACAACTGAACATATGTTCGAGTTCAATTTAAGTTTGAACTATTTTCGAAACTTAGTTGGGTTGTAATATTTATATTTGAACTAGTGTTGTATTTGAATATTTTCACTCATCGAAGATTTGATCTGCTATTATTTTGAGTGTTGTAGACTTAAAAAAACAGAAACAAACGTTAAGGGCACAAGGTTGGATGGCTGGCTCCCGTATCCATATCCATGGACGAGTCTGATTCAGCCCACGGACAAATAGTATGTCCATTTGGAAAGTTTGCGTTGAAAACACCCTTAGCTCTATGCACATCTCAACGCTCTAGCACCTTGTTGGTTGGTTCAAGTTGCCATGCTACCTGTCCATAGAAGAATATGGCCTAGCTTGGCAAAACGTCCCCTCATGTTGGCAGTAATATACAAGTAGTGCCAGCAAAACGTTTCATGGCACCTGCAGTAACTAAAGTACCTTAATAAGTCTCATTGTGTCTGTGATTTTCATGTGGATTCTGTCTTGCTGCAATGTGATGGCGATGCCCTGGGTTGTGTGCCAGTGCATGTTCGTAATTAACCTTGTCCAATCCAACATGTTAATTTCTTTTAAGATTCAATAGCTATTTACAAAAAATGCATTGCTATATTAGTAGTTGTTTATTTGTTCTATAATATTTCAATTTATACCATAATACATATCTCACACAAGATAATGAGAGAGGGACATCCAAAAAATAATGTGCGCCATCTCGAAGTTGCGCTTAAATAATTCCCGGTGAAGCTCATTGCTTGTCATCGTTATCTTGGAACTCTTTTTGTAGGACCCATGTACTTTGGACTTCTTTTTTACTTTTTGAATGTGTACTTTAGACATGATACCATGCAAATGGAAAAAATTCAGGCGTGGCTAAAGATAGTCTCGTAGGCGAAAAACATGTCTACAAGGTGGTGGACCAAAACCTCTCGAGTCCGACTTTCAGTCGATGGGGTGTATAGCACATCTGTGGCAAAATGTTGGGTGCCAAATGGGCGGTTCACAGGACTGGCCCTCGGCATGTGCAGCAGGTGCAGCCGCACAGGCCCCCCAAACGTTTGGGCCCAGCCCAGGCCCATTCTCTTAATGAAAAGGATGAAATAAATCAGCCCATCACGACTTTATTACACAGCAAACTAAGCGAGACCACGCCGGGTGCCCCTATGTCTCGCATCACGCGAGACAGAGGGAAACCTCGCGGGAGCTATATCTCGCATTCAGCGAGACGGGAGGATCTCTCGCATAAGAGTGCACAGTAACCGGCCGGCCTGTCAGCGCACCTTTAAGAGAAAAAGAGAAGAAAAAAGGAGATCCCAGGACTCCTCGATTATGTTTAGCAAATTCTAGCCATTGGGTAAGCGCCAGGTTTGTATTGAATACTAGGATGCGGCCTACTTATATGGAATAGAGCCGGTTTTCTATTTTTTTTTCCAGGTTTTTTGTTCTTTGTTTTTCATCGGTTTTGTTCCTTTCTTTCTCCATTTTTACTGGTTTTTTCTTTTCTTTCTTTTTCTTTAGTTTTCTTTATTACTTTTCCCTGTTCTAATTGTTTTTTTCTTACTTTCTTCTTCGTTTTACTTCGGTTTTGTTTGTCTCTTTCTTGTTTTTCATAGATTGTTCCTGTTTTCTCTCGAGTTTCACTGGTTTTCAATATACATTTTTGGTATATATCTAATACATTATTTTAATACAAGTTCAATATTTTTTAAATACCTGATTAACATTTTTTGAATACATGGTCAACATTTTTTCTATACATATTTAACATTCTTTTTCAAATGCTTGATTAACATTTTTTAAATATAAGTTTAAGATTTTTTGAATGCATGGTCAACATTTTTTCCATACACATTTAACATTTTTCAAATACAAGTTTAACATTTTTTAATACATGGTCAACATTTTTTATATACACATTTAACATTTTTTCAAATAGAAATTTAACATTTTTTTTAATACATGATGAACATTTTCTCAATACACATTTAATATTTTTCAAATGCTTGATTAACATATTTCAAATACCTTTGAAAAAAAATTTCAAATGCTTGATTAAATTTTTATATACATGTTAAAAAAATCATCAATTTTTTAATACATAGTCAAAAAAAATTCGGCCGGTTTTACCTACTATTGGATTTGAACCAATGACTCTCGCCGTATGAAAGTGGTACTCTAACCACTGAGTCAAGTAGGTCAAGCTGAGTCAAGTCAGAGAAAAAAAATAGAAAAGCCAACCAAAGCGCAACCATAGTTCTCCGCGCGGTGGAGCGCTAACAAAGAGAAAGTGTTATCGCTATACGAAATGAAGCAGCGGCTAGCACACTAAGATAAACCACTTGGTTTAAACCAATTCTATACACATTTAAACATTTTCCGAATGCTTGATTAAAAAAATTCAAATAGTTGTTTAAGATTTTTTCAAATGCTTGCTTAACTTTTTAAAATACATGATCAAATTGTTACATACACATTTTAGTTTTTTTGGACACATTTTTCGTAGACGTGATAAACATTTTCTGTATACACATTTAATATTTTTGAAATGCTTGTTCAACATTTTTCAAATGTTTTTGTAGAGTGTTTTTTGTAAGGGAAATGCTATGGTTCAACCGGCTAAAAACACAGTCCGCGTCCACCGCCTTCTCTGCGCTACACGTGGTGCTGTGAGTACACCAAGCTTATCTCCTCCTCTTTCTCAACCTTATCTCCTCGTCCACCCCGTGCGCCACTTTTTCTTCTTCCCTAGTCTCCATCCAATTCATCCCCTTCTGCCCATTCCCAACCCACGCCTCGTCGCCGGTGGGCATGCAGATGTGCCAAGCCTCCGTCCATCGGCCACGCCCCTCCTCCTCTCCTCCTCCTCCTCCTCCTCCTCCTCTCTCTCTCTCTCTCTCTCTCTCTCTCTCTCTCTCTCTCTCTCTCTCTCTCTCTCTCTGAGTCACGTCTGTCGTCCCGGGGGAGCACTGGCGTGGGTAGCCATGGCTGCCGTCTCCTCGAGCTCAGTTTCCCGCAACAAGTTTTCTGCAACAACGGTGCTGCTGCAAAAGACGGCGGCGGGCGGCGAATGACGACTCTGCTAGTGCTCGTGACGCATTGAAGCCACCCTTGGCAGCCATGCTCGCCTCCCTCATCCATGGCTGCACTCGCTTCCCCATCCATGGCCGCGCTCTCCTTCCAGCTGCAGGAAAAGTTTTTTGCAACATGACTCTTGTTGCAAGCAAAAGGCTCTCTGGAACATAGCTCCTGTTATAGAGATCAAACGAAAAAAATGGTCTGAAAAATTTCTGCAACAAAGTTGTTGTTGCAGAAGGCTGAGTGCAACAAGGCTCATGTTGTAGATATCGGAGGAAAAAATGGTTTGAATTTTTTTGTAACAAGGTCCTTGTTGCAGAAGCCCGAGCGCAACAAGGCTTCTGTTGCAGAAATCAAAGGAAAAAAACGGCTCGGAAAGATTGCAACAAGACTGGTGTTTCAAGAGATGAAGCGCAACATTGAGCTTGTTGCAGAGATCAGGCGGTTACTCGACACTCCATCCAACGGTTGCTGAGGCGGTGGATATTTTCAGATTATCCGCCGGCCGACGCGTAGCACTGCCCTTTTTGTAATATATTTATTAAGAATTTTGGAAGTATAAACAAAATTAAGCGCACGCCTGGGCCGGGCCAACTCGCGCTACCCTTCAGCGAAGGAACCCTCGCCTGAAGGGACGCACGAGTTCGGCCGGCCCAGGCGAGCAGGAGCCACAACCTCATTTTTCTTTTGTTTTTTTTTCACGTTTTTTATTGTTTGTTGCTTATTTTTCTACTTTTTTTCCTACTTCTAAATATTCTAAATAAATATATTACATAGAAAATTGAATAAATTGTGAACCATGTATTTTAAAAATGTTAAGTGTGTATAGAGAAAATTTGAAATATTTAAAAAATGTTCATCAAGCATTTTAAACACATTAAACAAGTATTTGAAAAAATATCAAGCATTTGAAAATAGTTGGCATTGTATTCAGAAAATGTTAATCTTTTATTTGAAAAATATTCTTCAATCATTTGAAAGTTTTTAAATATTTAAAGAAAATATGTTGATCATTTATTAAAAAATGTTTATCAACCATTTGAAAAATGTTAAATGCATACAGACAAAATTTTGACCATGTATTCAAAAAATGCTAATCTTGTACTTGGAAAATGTTAATCAAACATTTGAAAAAAATGTTAAATGTGTATAAAAAAATGTTTACTATGTGTTCAAAAAATGTTAAACTTGTATTTGAAAGATGTTAAACATGTATTCGAAAAATGTATTAGATATATACCAAAAATGTATTAGATATGTACCAAAAATGTACAATGTGTGTGAAAAAAAATCCAGACTTCCAAAAAAATAAGTTTGCAAATTTTTTTAATCATGTATTTAAAAAATGTTAAACATATATATAAAAATATTTTTGATGTATAAGAAAAAGTTGAATCAGTACTGAAAAAAGTTAGCACGTGTTGAAAAAGTAACCGATGTAAATCGACAAAAAAATAAGGAAAAACGAAGAAACTCAATGAAAACCAAAAGCAAACAAAAACAAAAGAAACCAATGCAAAGGAGTGAAACCGAGAAAACCGAGAAAGAAACGATGGAAACCGATGAAAACCAAGAAAAAGCAAAGAAAGAAAAGAAAAAAAAAACCAATGAACACCGAGAAAGAAACAAAAAAATGAAGAAAAACAAAAAAAATCCAGTGAAAACCAAGAAAGAAACAAAAAACCCAATGAAAAAGCAAAGAAAATGGAAAAGCCAAAGAAAATTGTTTAAAAAACAAAGAAAAGCAGTGAAAACAACAAAGAAAAAATAGAAAACCGAAGATAATCGGAGAAGAAACAAAAAACTAAAAGAGGAAAACAAAAAGAAACAAAGAAACCAGGGGTAAACAAACACAACACATCATATGCAATTGAAATCCAGCGAACGAAAAAAAAACAGCGAAAATGGGCCGGCCCAATAGCTAAAGATTGAAGGGAGTCCCTTCGATAAGATGGAAGAAACACTCGCACTAAGCCAGATGTAATCCCCGCAGTCCACACCCCTGTCCAAGTCGCTTGCTCCCTCCGCTTCTCCCTTTCCCTCGTCTCCTCGACCCCTCATTTCTCATTTTCTTCCCTAGTCACCCGATGATTGCGCGACACCCTACCATTCCAATTTGTAGCAGTTTGGCCAGAATCAACGGAGGAGGAGAATAGGAGATCATGATTTGTCTATTCCCAACCAGTCCTTCCTCAGTTTGCATCGGTTAGTAAAATCCTCCTATATATCCCTTGGTTTACTTGCTCATCTTTATTTGATTCGGCTCCATTTAATCCCCCGTATCCTCATTCCCTATATACATATTTGAGACAGACAAAAGGGATTCACAAAGGGTGTCCAAGGGCAAGCATGTCAGAGGATTGCTGATGGATTTGGATATTTTTGTTCTGGCGGCCATGTGGCAACATGCAACAAGCAATCACTCTTCGGGTGCTTTTATTTAAACTTCATGCCATAGTTTGTGTCTTATACTCTTATCTGTGTGCTATATTTGTGTACAGAGAGGCCCCGTTTTTATCAACTTGCACCAGGCCCCTGATGTGTGAGGACCGGCCCTGGCGGTTCAGACTGTGGAGGAGATTGGAATAGCTACACACTGCCTAAAAGCAGACACTAGATACTCACAGGTTGACTTAATCGGAACAGTTTCACGAGGGGCATATAGTGCACCCGGTGGGACAATGTAATGTAAGTCTGCCTCTCAAAGTGAAATGTCCACATGATGTTAGAAAAACGGAACTTGTCTTTCGGAAGAATGGTTCTATCACCAAACTTCATCTGAAACATGATGAGGAAAGAACTGAATCTTGTGTGGCACATTTAGCCAATTGATGACAGAGAGAGATGGGTGTGCTGGTACTACATGCCAAGGACCGAGACTATGTACCACTCAAATTCCTGATACATCTTATTCCCTAACAATCTTGTTGGGCACTGGTTCTCTTCTACCTCCTCACCGCCTGGATTCTTTCCCATTGTTATCCTCTCGGCTATAGATATGTGAGCCAATGAGCATGGAAGTATGCATGCACTTATGGACCGGTGTAGATGGATGGATGGACACAGTTTTTCACCTGAGTAGCCACATGCATTGATGCATTGTTATCTAGGTCGTGAGTACAATTGGCATCTACAAAAGCACGCAATTGTGATGACAAGAGATTGAAAATGCACATGGGAGTATCGGCTTAATAAATGTGGTATGTCAAAATCCTGCAGAAAAATGAAACAATTTACATTGCTATAGCCGGCAGTTGAGAAAACGAGGGCATGATTTCATTTTCAAACTATGTACCAAGTGTTGCCTGCATCAGGCATGTACATACACTGAGTCACATACTGCGCCCATTTATAAATACGAAGGGAAGAACTTCAGATTGGCCTAGTAGTAAGCCTAGGCAATGCAAGCTTGTGCCTTTACGTTTCACTTCTAGTCTGAGAAGAAGACCGGTCAGGAATTCTTGCACATATGGCGTGATCTCCTGGAAATGAGATGCACATGATCCCTCTACTTCCTCAAGATCAAGACCTGTTCTACCTTTGTTAGATCTCCTACACGCAAATTGCACATGATCCCGTCCAGTCTATCGATTTCTGTTGCTAGCCAGAATAACTAAACCGGCAACATGCAGCGGCTAATTCCACCTCCTGGAAACAGACACTAGATACCCTTTGTATCGCACCCTTAATTTTGTTTAAAATTCCATCGCTATTTACGAACGTGCATATCTACATATTTAAAGTTAATTATCCTATTACTAATGCATATATAGAACTTGACTGCGAGAGATCGGCAATGGCTTTGCACTCCTCGAAGTCAGGCTTAGGTAGTACCTGGTTTTCTTAGCGATATGTTCTCTTGGTTGTCATTTTTTATTGTCAGTATCTTGTTGAATACTTTTGACAAGATACCATGCAATTTTTTTAAAAAAACTGATCGTGGTGAAAGATAGCTTCCAAGGGGAAATTCCTTGGAAGTCACAAGGTGATGGAGCAAAGCCTCTTCGTGGTTGTTTGGATAGTGGAGATTAGCGATAGGATTATAGAAAACGAGTTTTTAGCTGATTTCTAGGAAAACCCGTTTTACGTTACGTTTTGTAAATAACCAGTTTGTGAAAAATTACGTTTGGATAGGAAAATGGGAAAACTGGTCGGTCATGTTCCTTGTTTGGATACCCACGAGTGGGGCTGTTCCTATTCCTTTTCTCCTCCCGTGAGTCACTCTCACACTTTCCCCAAATCGGCCACCATGGCGTCATCCAAGCTCGTAGTGCTGCTGCTCCCCTCCGATTCCTCCTCCGCTCGTTGACACTGCTACTCCCCTCCTCTCTCGACCGTGGAAGAATCCGCGCGCGGACGCCGGCTAGTGCGCACCTCCACCCCTTGGACTCCGGTTGCTGCTGGACTCCCCTCCGCCGGACGCCCAGATCGCCAGGTAGACGCCGCTGCGCCTGCTCGCCTCCCCTCCCCTGGATGGCTAGGTCGCTACGCCTACTGCGCTTCATCGGCCGTCGGCCCCGCACAAGCTCTACCCGGCGAGTGGCGCTGCTTCAGCTCGACGCACATGTCTGCCTTTTACCACTAGATCGGCGGCGCCGGGGGCAGCAGGCAGCTGTAGCTCCCGCACCCTGACCAACATGACCATCAGTAACAGCGGATGGGGAGGACAAGCTCGAGGACTGCGATTCAGAGGAGCAGGTATGTTTGATTTTTTTTTTTGCAAATTGTATTGTTAACATGGTCTAACATGCACTTGCTGAGAGGGGGAGCTATTTACTAGTAGTTTCTTAGCTTGCTTTCATGGTCTGCATCATGCACTTGCCGACAGAAAAATACTTCATAACTAACAGGTCTTATCAATTAGGTACATATACTGGAATTTGTATACTGCAACTTGGAAGAGAGTGCTACTGTACAAAGCATAGTGAGAACTGAACCGGTTCATGTTCTTTCTAAAAACAAGAAGATTCAGGTGCGTTTGTAGGAGTGAAAGCCTATAAGCTTTGCACTTGATCCATTGTAGAATCTGGTGTGTAGGTTGGATGGGAACACTCTTATGTTACATAAGAACACACCCATTTGAAGTAGTCTACTGTTGGGATATTTTTTGTTAGTCAAATAACAAAGTTTATATGTTGTGGACATTGTATTTATGAAAATCATATGTAAAAGGAGTATCCGCTTCGAATAAAAAATATACCTTGAAATATGGGTAGAACCTTTCGTCACCCAATATTTTTGATGGGACTTGATTGTTTGGATCTGTTATGCAAACATCACGCAAACCATTTATGGCATCTAAAACTTTGTTGAAGTGTCGGCTGATTGGTTCGCCAGAATGCTGATATCTATCTTGGATGACACGGTTTCTAACATTGTGACCAATTGTATGTAGAAACATGAGTAGTTGTTCATCCACTGTCATTCGATTTGTATCCTTAAGTAGCTTTCTCTCCAACAAAGCATCACGCAACAAGTAGAATGTGTGCTTCTCAAGACGAATTTGTTCATAAAATCTAACTGGATGTCCCTCTAACAACTCTTTTGTTTTCTGAGCACCAGTTAATATAGAGGTGTTACGACTTGTTTTGAATAACCTTGTAAACAACACATCACGAAACAAGGACACTGCAGAAATGTTATTAATAAGCACTTGCTCGGAATCAGAAAGTTCATCATCTGGCACATCCGAGTTGTTCATAGTTCCCCGCACAATATACATTATTGATTGTATCATCTCAGGATAATTGTTTCAAAATGTAACAGTGCTAAACCGTCAAATGAACAATATAAAATTGAAAAGAATGTTGATTATTTCACACAAACTGACAAAACATAATGGAAATCTTTTATCTACGACAACTACTGAAATAAAATACTATGCTCAAAGTTGTATTACAAAAATTCTAAGGATCAAGAATCCAAAGCTTCCGCGTCTCATATCATCCATCTCAATGAATATGGCCCGTTTATCACTATCTGTAAATGCCTTGACCGCTTTTAGTTTCTCTTTGGGATCTAGATTACTCATGCTATTTAATATTGCCATACATGATTTAACCGAGTAAGCTTCATTTTGCTGTGCTACTGTTTTCTTTGCTTCAGCAATGCTAAGTGATGCATCTGCAAGGCGGTCAATTGCTGATATGGCATCGTCGGCTGTCCGTTTTTGTCCTCTTGCAGTTTCTTTTGATCCACTTCCAGGGAACTTCTTTTTTTCTTGCTCAATGGTAGTTGACTTCTTCATGAAGACACCAGGGGAAGCATTGCTTTCATCAGAATCAATCTCATGTATTTCAACATCCGTATTGAGATCAATTTGTGAAGATTTGCTTGTACATGCAGCATCTTTTCCTTTGCTGGATACAGCACCAGCTCCAGATGCTGTTGAACTAGCACATATGGCTTGAAGATCTACCCAACTAGGCCACACCTTATCTCGATATTCCTGGAGTGACTTATCCTTCTGCAAGTTGTTTAATTTTTGGTTAATAATAGGATATGAGAACTTTATATGAATTCTATCCACACAAAGTTACCTTAATTAGTTCTTCCCAAATTTCTTCTGAAGCTTTTATCATTTTATCATCGTCGTCCCAACCAAATCCCGTGAGTTTTAGAAGTCTGTCCATGGTAGTGTAGCAACTCCTGTAGTACTTATGACGATTTTTCAGTTGTTGTAATTCAAGTTTGTCTACCCTTGAATCATTGAATTGTTCTAATATATCACGCCATGCTTTCTTTGTGTAACCTGTTCCTTCTTTACCACCCTGTAGACTTTGATCTTTCAATATATTGAGCAGTATTTTGTCCTCTGAAGATTTCCATACATGGCGCTTAGCTTTATCTGTGTTTTCCTTCTTACTTTTTTTGTCCTTCTCATCATCCATGTTTTTCTACAGGGAGTTACAATAAGAAATAATGCAAGATGAGTCATTTGGTTCATAAGGATAAATCTACGAAGTGGAAGAAAATGAGCATGCCACTAATATTTCGATCTTTTGATGTGTATTCCTGTGGTCGGTGTACACAAATGGGAGTCGAGGAGTGAACTAATCTTTTTGTTCTAGGTGTGACTGCATACTTCAATTTTTGTTGCACAATCTTCTAATGAGATGTTCCCTGACCAGTTACTTTCCTGGGTTGCAGCCAAGATCTCAAGCATGAAGTTCATTTACTTATAAAGCTGGCTCGGGTGCCCCACTTACTGCCATAAACTACACATTGGACATCACAAGTATTCTGATCTTCATTTGCCTACTTCGTAGCTCTTACCATACACTACATAATATAGATAGATATGATTGATACTTATAGTGCTCTTACCATACACTATATAATATAGATAGATATGATCGATACTTATAGTGCACCCTGATTCTCGTATGTACCACACATACATATTTAGGAATTACCAGGTTGTTGGATCTTGTATAATCTAGGAATTGCCTATATAAAATTATCAGAGGTTGTATGCAAAATGGGGTTCAGTACCAAATAGAATTAAGTCAATGAACAATAACATGAAAGTATATACAATTCATATTGTAGAATTTTGTAACTGTAGATAATTTATCTTACCGTGTAGGATGGGTGAAGCCACTGATCCTGATTGAAGACGGGAAGATGATGATAACAAGAGCCCGATGGAGGTGTGCAGTCCTATTGAAGATGACCAAGTTCAGATCCAAAGCCAATGTATTCCATCCAGTGCCTCTGGCCGGGGATCATAGCCAGCCCGTGCGATCTGTGTGTAGAACTCACCGCGGGGCAAACAGAATCCTGTTATATAGGCAATGGAAAAAGGCGGGAGGTGATCCTCAAAAAAAAAAGGGAGGAAAAAGGCGGGAGGTGAGTCGCAGAAAGCAAAAGTGGCGCCAATGAAGTTGTTGAGGAACGGGCGGGGGTGGAGATGGGCAGTTGCAATCTGTATTTGTTAATCGCGTTTGTGGAAAAATGACTAATACTGGTTTTCCCACAAACCCGGAATTCTGGGTTTTTGAGAAACGAGTTTCCTATATCCGTGGATTTGTTTGAGGAGCCAAACAGGATTTTGTACGGTTAGGCCGTTTTCCTAGCTTATGCAGATCGCGTTCTGTATGTTCCTCTCATCCAAACAACGCCTTCGAGTCCGAATTTCGGCCAACAAGGCGAAGCACATGACAAAATCTCTTACAAAACTTTTGGCTCCCAAGTGGTTCGGACAGTGCAAGGAGGATATCTCATTATTCTCTACATGCTTGCCATGCTCCTAACTTGCATGATGGGAAACTGAGAAGAGCCACGGTCGAGGGATCGATATCGGCCTCTCTAGTTCATTGAAATCAAGATAAACTCAATGGCAGTTTGACCTGGACGCAGAAGGGTCATATAAAGGATTGTGGCTAGTGATCCGTGATCTATCACCCCAAATGACACCTCTTATTTGCAGCAAGTTAGAACAGCTTTTTTTTTCTCTCTCGAATATGCAGGAGTGTGCATATCATATATTAAAGAAGAAAGGCAAAGAGTGTAGCAGCAGCGGCAAGCAAGTTAGAATAGCTACTATTGGAATTACCGTTAACTTCTCCTAAGTGTGGCTAATTCCACCGCCTAAAAGCAGACACCGGACACCTTCAAACCCCACCCTTCTTTGTTTGATTTCAACGTCAAGTAGATAGAACCAGTCATACCAAAGGAGACAAAGTAACAAAACAAGAGATCACATGGACAACATATATACATACACAAAGGTAAAGAAATGTCAGACTATTCCAATGGCGCACGCCACATTCGATTCCAAGTGTACATAACACGGAAAAGAATAGCGTCGCAAGGATATCTGCCGTTTCCACTTCATGCGTCATCCATTCATCATTCTGGCTGGAGTTAATGCTGCAGTCAGACAATTGCATTAACACAAAAGGAAGGAACAACAAGGCAGGGAAGAATAGAACTAACTTCATACGACATGAAACCACTGGTGCAGGAAGAAAATATACCACTGATCAATACAACCCCATGGTGGACCAGGTGACTATAACCTCAGCTTTGAACTCATAACCGATCGAGACTTTACCACTGTCAAATGAACATTTCTGTGAAATGAAAGTGAGGAAACGAGAATATGTCTTTGGTTCCGTCTCTCCATCCATCAGAACACCAGGCCTCTTGTACTGCGCCAATGCTGCCTTCCAGGGCACGAACCTCCTCGCACACCCCTTGCTAACGGTATCCTTAGAGGTGATGTCAAATTCAAGCTTTAGCTCATGACCCAATTGAACAGTAACAACTGATGACATAGGGAACACGGATTGTGCAGGAGAAGAATTAGTAGAACCATCATACAACACAATGGCATCGGGGAGTGCACATGTAAATGCAGTCACTGCCTTCAGGCCCCAACCTGGACTAGCCATTGGAATCTCAATGTCAACTGTTGCTTCGATGCCCTCGCCCTGCCTAAGGAAAGCATAATGGAAGTCCACTAGGCCAAGCTTGCCAAAAGCCTCGACTTCAGTGTAGTACCAAGTAGAATCATGTGATCTGTATATTCAATGCAACCATCAGCTAATTCATAATCCATCTCAGTGTTGTCACTGCCATTTGACTTGACCTTCATGTTGTACTCAACAAGAATACCATCAAGAATAGAGTCCCACAAACAGGAGATATGAGCAGTAATGTCCGGGAATCCTATTTCAAGTACAAAAGAAATGCTCAATCAATGGTAATGTTTTCAACTACAGAAAGAGAATGTCAGTAGGGATCATGGCATTTTAAATTTCAAGTATAAGTAGCACTACTGTTACACCCAACTCATTACTTTATAATGACATGTTGCGTTAAGGTATTGTTGACCAACACATTTCCTGCTCCTTACACATGTATATAAAGTCTGAAGTATATAAGTACATAACGCATCCTCGTAGATTACAGGATAGCAGACTATCATCTGAAGTATATAAAATGCAATGCACTCGCCAAGAAGTTCAAAATAACTTGAATGATATGCACATAATTTAACAATATCATATATTAGTTTGATTACCGTCCAATGCTCTTAATATGCACATAAGAAATCAAGATACCTTGACTGCATTAGTTGTACAATTCTTCATTACATACATCAGTTTCAATTCTGGGCAGATTCTTCAAAGGCTGGTCATAGTGGCGGTAACTATGGTAGTAACTTAGAGTCCAGACCAACAAATTTGCTTATGTGGCACTAAACTAATGAAGAGAGTCATAGTGGGGAGTAACTTATAGTATGTTACCACTCTATGTTACTACCTCCATAGTGGGTGGTGTCATATGTGTGATAACATAGGGATCCTCATTTATTACTTTGTAGGACCTATAGTAGGACTTCAACATTGTGATCTATGTGTGGCATGTATCAATCTAATTTTTTGCTTGTTCATGCAAATACATGAACACAACATAGAATTGATCCATAGTAAATAATAAAGTGCCTATATAGTAATATTAAAATATATAAAACATAATGGATCAAGACAAGGAAATAATCTACCGTGCCCTAAACTTTTTCCAAATATGCTCAATCAAATCATTTTTTAGAGCTCTATGTGTTGGACGATCCCGGATTCTAGCATCTCTCTCAAGTACCTCGGCAAATACATGCATGTCACCATGAGTAAATATCGATGGAAAGACAATAGATGAGCTTGATTCCTCGTCCGAATCAAGAATATTGCCCACCTCTTCTTTTTCATCATCGACTATCATGTTGTGTAGAATGATGCAAGCTGTCATAATATTGTGGATATCGCCCCGTTCATATAAACGTGCCGGACGACGTAGAATGGTCCATCGTGCCTGGAGCACACCAAATGCGCGTTCCACACCCTTCCTTACCCCTTCTTGATGTGCGGTAAATAACTTGTGCTTTTCAGTTTGTGCCATTGGTACCGACTTCATGAATGCGGCCCACTCGGGGTATTTTCCATCCATGAGGTAATATCCATGTTGGTATTCCTTATTGTTGAGACGATAGCTCACTCGAGGAGCTTGCCATTTTAGTTGCTCAACAAACAAATTCGATTGATTAAGCACGTTGATATCGTTGTTTGATCCAGCAACACCAAATAAAGCATGCCATATCCAAAGATTCTGCGAAGCAACTTCCTCTAGAATAAGAGTGGGAACGCCTTTATCACCACGGGTGAATTGACCCTTCCAGTTCCAAGCCAAGGGAAACCCACGACTCTCACCAATATCAAGTAAGCATTGCACATCATCGACATTGGGTCTTCACATATACTCATCACCGAATATGTGAATCACCCCTTGTACAAACAGCTTCAAGCACCTAACTAAAGTGCACTCGGCAATCTTGAGGTACTCATCAAGAATGTCCGCCGGAGTACTATATGCCAATTGACGAATAGCCGATGTACATTTCTGCATCGGAGAGAGCCCTTCGCGGTCAAAAGCATCTCTCCTTTGTGTGAATTCCGGAGAGCACTCGCCCAATGCATGGACGATACTCTCGAAGAGGGGTCTTCTCATTCGGAATCTCCTGCGAAATACTTTGTCGGTGTAGAGAGGATTTTCACAGAAGTAGTCGCATACTAACCACTCAGCAGCTTCTTCAAGCAGTCTGTTCATGTACGTCTTCGGAGCACTTCTGGCAAGAGATCTTGCATCATGATCTTCAAGGATTTGCTTCACCTCCGTTGCTATTTCCTTGGCAAATGAGTGTACGATGTCTTGTTGGGCTTGGAAGTCATCCAATGTGTACAAGGTGGAAGGATCTATGATGTTTTCTTCGGCTTCCATGGCATCTTCTTCATCAGCCGGTTCATTGGACATCTCGTGAAAGATAGAGGAAGAAGTGCAGCGCGCTACTGGAATGAGAGGAGAAGATAGAGTATGCTAGCATATATAGTGCAATAGACTGAAACCGTTTGAGAGCCCGAAGCATCAGATTCACACAAATGGTTGAGAAACTGAAAGAAGCCATAGTGACTAGAAACTGAACCATCTAGTTCACACAAATACTTCAGATGATGAGTAATGGAATCTGGCTCCCTAAGTTGGGGAATCGTTTCAAAAAAAAAAAAAACATAACATACCGGAGGCCTTCAACTACTCTGCTCAATTGTTGCACATACCCCCTGCTACACGTACATAACTAGCAATCTCCGGCTCTATGTACGACGTCGCGAAAAATAGTTGGGAGCAGCTTCTGCGGTACGTTCACGGGATTGACACCTTCGACTATTATTCCCAATGTGTCTCATTCCCTCGGAAGAACACGAGTTGTGAAAACACCGATGCCAGCCTGATACTGTCTTCTCCCAATATGACACCACAGTGGTTCGTTCCACTACATATATATACAAGCATGTTACTTAATGTATACGTACGTTATGTGTACGCTGCTACCAATCTATGACTCCACAAAGATGATGGTACGTTCTCCATAAGGACGATGATACATGTACCATCATCGCTCTTCTTAAAGGTAGTACTTTAAAGCTGAAAATCAGGGCAAGGGCCGGCTCTAGAAAACTGAAACTGTAGAAATGAGGAAGTCTCTTTTGGTGTGGTTGTTGGCCCCTCGTGCTGCCGACCGGAATGCAAACAAGAAAAAAAGTAAGCACTGAAGGAAATCATCAAGGCTTCTTTCTCAGAAGGGGAGTGGCAAATGCGGTAGTCCACTTTTGCAAGTTGGAACATGGTGTGATATGATGATGTCATCTCTTGTTGGGTTTGGTGATAATTAATCAGTCCACACCGCAACGTCTCTATTTGTTTCGCCTCACTCTTGGTCCCTATCACTAGCCGTTAAACCAAACCACTCGCCCCCAACGGTCACAAATGAAATCCCCTTCGCATGCCATTGACTATATTAATCTCGCTCGCTCACTCTCTGCTTCATCCAACACTGTCAAGACACCACCCCCGCCATCTTCTTGCCACTCACAGTTCCTTGCTTCAGTTGCTTGTGAGTGATCAACAAGAAACTAGCTTTGTGTGGTATCAACACTCGGCAGCAACAATGCCCGGCGGGCAAGTGGCTGCGCACAGGACGTTCCAGGTCATCACGTTATCGGTCCGCCTTATCCTGCCCCGTGCGGCCTGCTCCTCATCTTTCTCGACGCGCTCAGCGCCATCTTCGCCGCCACCGACTGCTCGGGCTCGTTCACCGCCCCTGACACTGGCACTGGAACCCAGCACAGCTCACACAACCGATGCTGTCCTCACCGCCATCTTCCAGGCGGGCTGCGGCGATGCTCACGCATTCACCCACACCACTGACTTCCTAGCCATGCTGCTTAAGTTTGCGAACTGTTCTTTGTGAAATATCATTTTTATGAAATAAGTTCGATCAGTTTATGAAACAAGTGATACCAGTTTTTTGAAAATTAGTGAAATGATTTTTTTTGAATTGAGTGAAATCTGATTTTTAAAACGAGTGAAATCTGTTTTTCTAATCAGTGAAATCGATTTTCTAAAATAAATGAAATGTGCTTTTTCAAATAAGTGAAATAATTTTTTGAACCGAGTGAAATTATATTTTTTGAAATGAGTGAAACAGTAAAATTAAAACTAGTTCAAATGTATCCGTGATTGATCTTGTTCTGAAGATCTTCTCGCTACAAATTATAATATTTATAAAAAATGGAGTTCTGGTTCACAAGATATGTGTCATCCAAAATTTTAGTATGAAATTAAATAGAAGTCTTTTGCATGGGGGAGAGAGAATACTTTAACATTCATGGAACATTCTGCTCTCCACTTACCGCAAAAATAAAATAAAAAATTTCTGCTCTCCACACTCGCTCTGTCCCCTTAGAAAAAAAACTGCCACACTAATAGGGTCAATGTCTGTATTAACCGATGTATGCTCGTGTATTGTAAAAAGTGACAATTGACACACAATAACTCAGGGAAGCCTAACTGCATGCATCTCGAGGCAAAACTGAGCGGCAGATCTCTTACTGGTGCGTACCGTTACCGGTAGATTTTTCACTTTCGTTCTTTGTGAGACTGCTTGCTCTTCTGAGATATTCCGTCACACTAGAGAAGCACAAGGAAGCGGCCAACTACTCCCGTGAGCCCTAGTTCAACGGGCCATGAGTCTCCTCTGTCTCAGCCCGCAGTGCATGTAGATTACATCATCGTTGCTTCTGCTCGTGTCAATGCCTTGCCAAGGACCTTAGGCCTATCATGAATGGACAATTAAATTCTCGGTGCATCCCATTCAAAATTACAAATAACTGACTTTAGTTGTCTATCAACATCCTCATCACGCTCGTACCCTCTATTATTATCGTGGCTAAAAACTAGGTAAAAGATGCAAGGATGTTAGTACTACAACTTTGTCTTGCTACGAAATAGAAGCCGATACTAGGTCCTATATATATGGATGCGGGATGTACATGCGAACAATAACTAGGGCTCCAATGCTTCACCAGTCATAGAGTCAGTTATTTATTTTGTGTGTAATGTAAGAGCAGTTTCAATTGTCATCAAGATTGCGCCCTCCATATAAAAATAGCTATTACAATGAAAAATTAAAGGGGTTCTAGCAATCACTTGATTACCGTGAGGTTGGCACTCGCCTTGCTCTTTGGCTCGGTGACAATGGCAACGAGAAGAATTTTGCCGAGTATGCTAAGAGCATATCGTTTGGCTGCCATATATGATTTTGGTTAAGTTTATTTGGAGCCGGGAGAGATATCGGTAGATCAATGGACATCATGAATAATTGGATGCTAATGTTGTTTTCATAATTGTTACACCCTTTTTGAAAATGGCAATGTGTTGCATTTAAATTGCTGCTCAATTGTTGCGCTATTAAATAATAATTCCAAAACAGTAAAATGGAGCTACCCACGCCCCTCCACAGCAATTTGACGTTACCGGCCGTCAAATCACACTAGTGGACGTTCGAGACAGCGTGCACCTGTACACGTATTGGCCGATACTTCTGTTAGTTTGTTAGCTGAATTTGCTCGCATGACCGGTTCATGGGATGGCATGAACATTAGCGGAGATGCAGGGCAGCGTAGTGCTGCGCATGGTGGAGCGTCGTGGGATGGCACGACCTGTAGGCTTGCCAGGCGTGATGCTTTCATTTGCTTGTAATTCGCAGTTCAGTTTTGACTGCCATAATAACAGAAAGACGAAAAGGCTGTAAGTGTTCACAGCGCAAAACTTTGGTGTTCATCGTCTCCTACCTTGAGCTCTCTCTCTCTCTCTCTCTCTCGTTGTCTCAGCTACATAGCTTGCTAGCATCTGCAACAACACTGACTTCCTCACCGAGCTGCGGTGATATGTCCGGGAGAATGACGGCGCGGCCATCCTCAGGCTCATTGGTAGCCTTGGCGCCGCCATCTTCGTGCTCGAGTGGGCCTTGCTTGCGTTCGCCTTTGTTCTTCGGCTGAGCGAAGACGGCAGCGAGGAGGCGGCCGAACAAGAGCTGGCCCTCTGGCTACCAGGTCTGATTCTGGTTCAGCTGTGGCCACTGGCCACTGGCAAGAGCATGTCGAGATGGATATTTCTTTTTTCCTGTAGTTAGTACAACCTCTGTAATTTAATGTGAAACGTTTTTGCAGTTCAATTACATTAAGTTACAGAGGGAGTACAATTTAATTATTGTGCATACTGTTTTGCTTACTGCATACGTTATATTTACTTGATCTGGTATAAAGTGGAGGGGATTTCTTTGTTCACTATATTAGGATGGATCCTGTCGTGATCAAATTTTTAGACAAATTTTTGTGGATACGTTGTAAGTGGAGGTTTCGGGCATTCTGCTAGTGATTCCTCTCGATTCTTAATTGTTACAGTAACATGTCTGCTCATTGGATTAAGAAATATGCAAAGGCAAACATACTAACTAGCTGCTTTGCTTAATACATTCGATATTTATTATATATATAGTACTTCGGTTCTTTACTCATTTCAGTTAGTCAACGTGTAAATTGGGTAAACTTTTTTAGTCACTTTTTTCTGCGAATAAACTTTTTTTATTCACAGTGATGTAAAGATATGCTAGTGTTGCGTCCAATTTTGAAAAGTACAACTGCCATATCCCTGCTTCCGCTCTGGTAGTCATGGTCTGTCATGCACTTTGCCAGTTACACATGTTTGCCCACAAGCCGTGCGGTCAACCAGAGAATACAGGGTGCCGATGAGCTTCGTTAGTGTTCGTGGCCCTTTCCTTAATGATCTAGACCACAACCAAGCCCCCTTTCCAAGGTCGCTCGCTCGCTGTGCAAATTTTCCTTTGGCAAGAATGGAGATGCATGGAGGAACAATCGAGGCTTCGGTGCTCCTCCGTGCCGCAATCATCAGACAATATCAGCGATACTGCTCTCTCCTCCTTTGTATCGCCTGCAAGTTCTGTCTTTCTTGCTTCTCATCGCTCTAAGGAAGAACATGATTTGTGTATTGAGCTGACACTTAAATTATTGATGAAACCCATTCCCCAAGACACATCACCGACATTAGGTGTCTCTCACACTACCCTCTATAACTTTCATGAGTAAAAACTAGCTAATGGATGTGAGAAAGTCTGAACTATAGCTTCTTCATCCTATGAAGTAGAAGGCGAGGCCAAGTAATATATGGATGCCAGATTCAAACTTGAGATATTTTTCTTTCTCTAAAAATGCCCAAAGCAATTTTTTTAAATACTGCATAAATCTAAAAACTCCAGGAATATTCTCACATCTCTCATATTCCTTCCTAAGTCCCCATGCTTTTCTCAAAGAAATCTGTTAACAGAGAGTAAAGGAGAAGGAAACCCACTTCCTGTGCACTTTTGGCCCAAGCCCACCTAACCTTTTCACTGTTTGTCTTCAACCACGGTAAGAACAGAGGGAGTCTAGGACATGGACGCCCGATGTCCACATCGCCCTCGCAGCCTCCCCTATTTAACCTGCTCGTGCCCCTCCCCCTAGGGTTTCTCCTCCTCCCTCCTCTTCCCGTGCCGCGCCGCCACCTCTCTCTCCTTCCCTCACCCTAATCCTTCTTCCCAGAGAGAGACAGGGAGAGGTTCAGAGAAGGGACGCCGGCGTTCACCGTCGTCTTCACGGCTGGAGGGCGCCTAGTTCCCCTCCGTCATGTCTGTCAACCCCGAGACGTCTTCCTCGACCGATTCAGGGTGGTAGCTGGGCAGCACCGCCTCCACGCCGTCGACTCCATCATCGTCTTCGTCACGAACCGGGAGCCCCGTCTCCGCAGACAGCATGCTTCCCCGACCTCTCCATCGCCTCCCCGGCCTCGACTTCGTGTCCTACGGGACAGTGGTGAGCTCCTCTTCCTCCCAGCCCATTTTCCCCATTCAAATCCGTCAAGTTCGCGCCGTTTTCCTTCCGGTCCGAGCCATGGCCACGCACGCGCTCCCGACGCAACTGAATTTTTCTAAGTCTGGGACTGATAGTGCTCTGTAGCGTTTCGTAAATTCTGTAGAATAATATCTGTTGCTCGTATGGATGCATGTCTTATATGTTTTCTGTTCAGTTTTGCATCATCTATCAGCATGTGCAACTTCCAAAAATTAATGAAATTGTTTAGGTCTTTATTTGAACTGTCAAAGTGTGCATCAGGATATACATCTGTGACTGCTCTGTTTTTCAGTGAAACTTGCCATTTTGTCATTTTTGTGTGAATTATTGCATATGTCATATGAGCAACTTGTTAACATGAGTTTGAAGCATTTTCATGCCATCTTGCTGTTAGTATT
Organism: Elymus sibiricus; assembly: GCA_039707655.1. Classification (NCBI taxonomy): domain Eukaryota; kingdom Viridiplantae; phylum Streptophyta; class Magnoliopsida; order Poales; family Poaceae; genus Elymus; species Elymus sibiricus. The sequence continues at coordinate 315,525,880 of CM077664.1, forward strand.
TATTTCATGCCATGATATGCCATGATATGACTGCCACAATCTTGTAAACTTGCCTAATCAATGTATCAGTTTTCTGTCAACATTAAGTTGCAATGTTGTGAGCTCATTTCTGATGAATCCATGCTTCATATGAATTTGTGACAATGTAATGAAATGATCTATGCCATGTGTACTGTAGGTGCATTCCAATTACTTGCACTTTCATGTTGTTTTGCCTACTGTTTCAAGCATGCCAATGCTGACTATCAATATTTCTGTCAGCATATGTTCTGTTATTTTCAGCTGTAACATTATGTTTACATCTTGTTGCCTTCATTCCAATTAACCAGTGATGCTAATGAATTTGAACCTATGGAGTGAATTGCTGTGCATTTAGAGTACTATAGCCACATACCTTGTATGAGCATTTTAGAGTACTGTAGCTTGCTGTTTTGATGTGCATAAGTTGCCATGTTGCTGTTAACTACAGCTTTGCATTGGATATTGTTTTGCTCACCATTTGAGTTTCGTGCGTCCGTTCTTCGTGATCTTTATATCGATTTCAATCGAAATCTTCCATTCTTTCCAGAGGCATACTTGGATTGTCAAGATTTTACCCATATCCCTCTTTTGCTTCACCGTTCACATCTCGTTATCATTTCTGTCGTCCCGGTAGCACCGTTCCTTCATTTATGTCATGCTCGTAATTTTACCATACCTTGCACGCATCATTTTGTTTGTGCATCTATGCCATGATTGTTTTTTTATTTCGGTGCTTATTCTTTCTTTTGGGTAGTTTGGGGAGACGAGTCCGAGTTCGAGGGTTCCGTTGAGAACGTGCACGAGGAGCAGTATTACTATCCTACCGAAGAGACTTCAGGCAAGATGATCATTACCCTTGATAACACTACTATCTTTGCTTGCTACGCTATGTCACGCTTCCTACCATATACATGTCAGGCTCTCATATGCCATGATACAGTTTCTAACCACCCTACCCAGCAAACCGTTGTTTGACTATGTTACCGCTTTGCTCAGCCCCTCTTATAGCGTTTTAGTTGCAGGTGCAGTGCAGGTTGTTCCATGTTGGGACATGGATATGTTGGGATATCACAATATCTCTTATTTAATTAATGCATCTATATATTTGGTTGTGTGTGGAAGGTTCGGCCTTTTGCCTAGTGTTTTGTTCCACTCATGCCGCCCTAGTTTCCGTAATACCGGTGTTATGATCCTTGATTAGCGTTTCTAACATGCTCAGGGGAATGCGACCCTCTTGACAGTTCGCTTTGAATAAAACTCTTCCAGTAAGGCCCAACTTTGGTTTTACCATTTGCCTAATAACAACTAAAACTGCATAGGGAGTAATTAACCCGAGGATTCTTAATCAACAACCCCGGGCCAGTGCTCCTCATGAGTGTTGGTCCAAACTAGAGCAGCTTGCGACGCCGCCCGGGGCAACCCGTGGAGTTGGTCGTTGTAACCATAGCTCATCCGTCGTGGCCTGATTTCGAGATACACGCGGGTCCAGTCGGGGTGTCTGCACGTCAGGAGGTCTTGCTGGATTTGTTTTACCATTGTCGAAATGTCTTGTGCACCGGAAATTCCGAGGATACTTCGGGCTGTCTCGAGGTTGATCGGGCTATCTCGAGGTTGAGGTTTTTCCACCGCGGCTTGTGTTGGTTTATGATGGACTAGGTTGGAACACCCCTGCAGGGTTAAATCTTTCGGAGAGCCGTGCCCGCGGTTATGTGGCGACTTGGATATTTTAACCTCCGGTTGTAGAGAACTTGACACTAATTCTAATAAAATACACCAACTGTGTGCGTAACCGTGATGGTCTCTTTTCGAGTAAGTTCGGGAAAAGAAGACGGTGGGGTTATGATTGAACCATAAGTAGGTGTTCAGGATCACTTCTTGATCATATTAAACTTGCGACCGTTATGCGTAGAATGCTCATCTTTATTCTTGTACTCGTATGTTAGCCACTTAAACATGCTTAGTGTTTGCTGCAGCCTCACCACATTACCCCTTCCATTCCTATAAGCTTAAATAGTTTTGTTGTTGGGGAACGTTGCATGGGAAATAAAAAATTTCCTACACTCACCAAGATCGATCTAGGAGATGAACATCTACGAGAGGAGAGATTGCATCTACATACCCTTGTAGATCGCTAAGCGGAAGCGTTAAGAAATGCGGTTGATGTAGTCGAACGTCTTCGCGATCCAATCACGATCCGTCCACGAACTCCCGATCAAGTGCCGAACGGACGGCACCTCCGAGTTTAGCACACGTGCGGCTCGGCGGCGTCCTCTCCTTCTTGATCCAGCAAGCGAGAGAGAGGGGGTAGATGAGATCGGGACCAACACGATGGTATGGTGGTGGTGGTGGCAGCGGAATTCCGGCAGGGCTTCGCCAAGCGCGTACCGGTGAAACGTGGGAGGAGTTGGGAGAGGTAACGGGCAAGGGTCCAAGGGGTGGCTGCCCCCAACGCCTCCCCACCTTTATATAGGCGTGGAGGGGGCTGGTGGCTTGCCCTCCAAGGCCCTAGGGTCGTTGGCCAAAGGGGGAGGAAGGAAATCCCTCCTTTCCTTCCCCACCGATCACTATCCTCCCTTTTTAGGGATCCTGATCTTATCCCTTTGGGATATGATACTATTCCTTTTAAGGGAGGATCTGTTGGAAATATGCCCTAGAGGCAATAATAAATTAGTTATTATCATATTTCCCCGTTCATGATAATAGTTTATTATTCATGCTAGAATTGTATTGACCGGAAACTAAATACATGTGTGGATAATAGACAAATACTATGTCCCTAGTATGCCTCTACTAGACTAGCTCGTTGATCAAAAGATGGTCAAGGTTTCCTGACCATGGACATGAGTTGTCATTTGATAACGGGATCACATCATTAGGAGAATGATGTGATGGACATGACCCAACCGTTAGCATAGCAAATGATCGTTCAGTTTATTGCTATTGCTTTCACTATGTCAAATACACGTTCCTCTGACCATGAGATCATGCAACTCCCGGATACCGTAGGAATACTTTGGGTGTATCAAACGTCACAACGTTACTGGATGATTATAAAGGTGCACTACAGGTATCTCCGAAAGTGTTTGTTGAGTTGGCATGGATCGAGATTGGGATTTGTCACTCCGACTATCGGAGAGGTATCTCTGGGCCCTCTCGGTAATACAGCATCACAGAAGCCTTGCAAGCACCGTGACTAAAGAGTTAGTTGCAAGATGATGTATTACGGAATGAGTAAAGAGACTTGCCGGTAACGAGATTGAACTAGGTATTAGATACCGACGATCGAATCTCGGGCAAGTAACATACCGCCAGACAAAGGGAACAACGTATGTTGACATATGAGGTTCACCGATAAAGATCTTCGTGGTATATGTAGGAACCAATATGAGCATCCAGGTTCCGCTGTTGGTTATTGACCGGAGAGTCGTCTCGGTCATGTCTACATCATTCCCGAACCCGTAGGGTCCGCACACTTAAGGTTCGATGACGATTTAGTATTATAAGAGTTATGTGATTGGTGGCCAAAGTTTGTTCGGAGTCCCGGATGAGATCACGGACATGACGAGGAGTCTCGAAATGGTCGAGAGGTAAAGATTCATATATTGGAAGGCTATATTCGGACGTCGGAAAGGTTCCGAGTGATTCGGGTATTTTTCGGAGTACCGGGGAGTTACGGGAATTCACCGGGAGAAGTAATGGGCCTTATTGGGCCATACGGGAAAAGGAGAGGCAGGCCACGTGAGGAGGCGCCCCCCCCCCCCCCCTTGCCCAAACCGAATTGGACTAGGGGAGGGGGCGCAGCCCCCTCTTTCCTTTCCCTCTCCCTTCCCCCTTTCCTACTCCGTATGGGAGGTGGAATCCTACTAGGACTAAGGAGTCCTAGTAGGACTCCCCACACTTGGCGCACCCCTAGGGGGCCGGCCTCCTCCCTCCCTCCTTTATATACGGAGGAGGGGCACCCCTTGGAGACACACAATTGTCCCATAGCCGTGTGCGGTGCCCCGATCTCCGTTTTCCACCTCGGTCATATTTTCGGAGAGCTTAGGCGAAGCCCTGCCGGAATCACTTCACCGTCACCGTCGCCACGCCGTCGTGCTGACGGAACTCATCTACTATCTCGACGTCTTGCTGGATCAAGAAGGCGAGGAACGTCACCGAGCTGCACGTGTGTAGAACTCGGAGGTGCCGTACGTTCGGTACTCGATCGGTGGAACTCGAAGGATTGTTCGACTACATCAACCGTGTTGTGAGACGCTTCCGCTAAACGGTCTACAAGGGTACGTAGACACACTCTCCCCTCTCGTAGCGATGCATCTCCATGGATAGATCTTGCGTGAGCGTAGGAAATTTTTGAAATTCATGCTCCGTTCCCCAACAGTGGCATCCGAGCCAGGTCTATGCGTAGATGTGATTTGCACGAGTAGAACACAAATGAGTTGTGGGCGTGGGTGTATACATATTGCTTGCCGTTACTAGTTGATACTTGATTCGGCGGTATTGTGAGATGAAGCGGCCCGAACCGACATTACGCGTACGCTTACGCGAGACAGGTTTCACCGCTACGTGCACTCGTTGCATAAAGGTGACTGGCGGGTGTCTGTCTCTCTCACTTTAGTTGAATCGGTTTCAATGAAGAGGGTTCTTTTAGAAGATCAAAAAGCAATCACTACACCACGTTGTGGTTTTGCGTAGGTAAGAACGGTTCTTGCAAACCCGTAGCAGCCACGTAAAACTTGCAACTACAAAGTAGATGACGTCTAACTTGTTTTTGCAGGGTATGCTGGTGATGTGATATGGCCAAGACATGATGTGATATAAGTTGTTGTATGAGATGATCATGTTTTGTAAATTATCAGGCAACCGGCAGGAGCCTTATGGTTGTCTCTTTATTGTATGCAATGCCAACGCTATGTAATTGCTTTACTTTACCGCTATGAGTTAGCAGTAGTAGTAGTAATAGCAATAATTGGCGAGACGACCACGACGCTATGATGGAGATCAAGGTGTCACGACGCTACGATGGAGATCAAGGTGTCACGACGCTACGATGGAGATCAAGGTGTCAACCCGGTGACGATGGAGATCATGACGGTGCTTTGCTGATGGAGATCAAAAGCACAAGACAATGATGGCCATATCATGTCACATATATTGAATTGCATGTGATGTTAATCCTTTTATGCATCTTATTTTGCTTAGGACGACGGTAGCATTATAAGATGATCCCTTCACTAAATTTCAAGATAAGTGTTCTCCCCTAGTATGCACCGTTGCGAAGGTTCGACGCTTCTAAGCAACACGTGATGATCGGGTGTGATGGATTCTTTCGTTCGCATACAACGGGTGTAAGCCAGTTTTACACACGCAGAATACTTGGGTTAAACTTGACGAGCCTAGCATGTACAGACATGGCCTCGGAACACAAGAGACCGAAAGGTCGAACATGAGTCATATAGTAGATATGATCAACATGAAAGATGTTCACCATTGATAACTAATCCACCTCACGTGATGATCGGACGTGGTTTAGTTGATGTGGATCATGTTACACTTAGACAACTTGAGGGATGTTAATCTAAGTGGGAGTTCTTAAGTAATTTGATTAATTGAACTTCAATTATCATGAACATAGTCTAAATAATCTTTGCAATTTTATGTTGTAGATCAATAGACCGCGCTGTAGTTCCCCTGTTTTTATTATGTTCCTAGAGAAAACGAAGTTGAAAGTTGATGGAAGCAACTATGCGGACTAGGTCCGTGATATGAGGATTGTCCTCACTGCTGCACAGAAGGCTTATGTCCTTAATGCACCGCTCAGTGAAATACCCCTACGGCTTCGTCTGAGGACGTTATGAACGTCTGGCAGACAAGAAAAGATGACTACTCGATAGTTCAGTGCGCCATACTTTACGGCTTAGAACCGGAGCTCCAAATATGTTTTGAGCAACACGGAGCATATGAGATGTTCCAAGAGCTGAAAATTTGTTTTTCAAGCTCACACCCGGGTCGAGAGGTATGACACCTTCGACAAGTTCTATAGCTACAAGATGGAGGAGAACAGCTCCGTTAGTGAGCATGTACTCAGAATGTCTGAGTACTTCAAACACTTGAATCAAGTGGGAGTTAGACTTCCAAATAAAGTGGTGATTGATAGAGTTCTCCAGTCACTATCACTAAGCTACTGGATCTTCGTGATGAACTATAAACATGCAAGGGATAGAAGATCCTTAAGCTATTCGCGATGCTACAATCTGCGGATGTAGAAATCAAAAAGGGGAGCATCAAGTGTTGATGGTTAATAAGACCACTAGTTTCAAGAAGGGCAAGGGAAAGAAAAGGGAACTTCAAGAAGAACGGTAAAACAGTTGCCGCTCACGCGAAGAAACCCAAGGCTGAACCAAACCCGAGACTTAGTGTTCCCATTGCAAAGGGAAATGTCACAAGGAGCGGAACTTCCCCAAAGTAACTGGCAGATAATAAGACTGGCAATGTCAAAAAAAGATATTTGATATACATGTTATTGATGTGTACCTTACTAGTACTCGTAGGAGCACCTAGGTATTTGATACTTGTTCAGTTGCTTGCAACTTGAAACATGGAGCTACGGAATAAACGAGGGCTAGCTAAAGAACGAGGTGACGATGTGCATTGGAAGTGTCTCCAAGGTTGATGTGATCACCATCGCCACGCTCTCTCTACCTTCAGGATTAGTGATGAACCTAAATAATTGTTATTTGGTGCTTGCGTTAAGCATGAACATTATATCTGATAGTGTTTATTGCAAGACGGTTATTCAATTTCAGAGAATAATTGTTATTCTATTTGGATAATATCATTGATGATCATGCACTTAAAATGAAAGGTTTATTGAATCTTGATCGTAGTAATACATATGTTCATAACACGAATGCCAAAAGATAATGATAGTACCACATATTTGTGCACTGCCGCTTAGGTCATATCAGTGTTAAACACATGAAGAAACTCCATGCAGATGGGTTTTTGGAATCTCTTGATTATGAATCATTTGAGACATGTGAACCGTGCCTTATTGGCAAGATGACTAAAACTCCGTTCTTCGGAACAATGGAGCGAGCAACCAACTTATTGGAAATAATACATACCGATGTATGCGGTCCGATGAGTGTTGAGGCGCGCGGTGGATATCGTTATGTTCTCACGTTCACAGATGATTTGAGTAGATATGGCTATGTCTACTTGATGAAGCATAAATCTGAAACATTTGAAAAGTTCAAAGAATTTCAGAGTGAAGTAGAGAACCATCGTAACAAGAAAATAAAGTTCTTACGATCTGATCGTGGAGGAGAATATTTGAGTTACGAGTTTGACAATCACTTAAGACAATGTGGAATTGTTTCACAGCTCACGCCACCTGGAACACCACAGCGTAATGGTGTGTCCGAACGTCGTAATCGTACTCTATTAGATATGGTGCGTTCTATGATGTCTCTTACCGATTTGCCACTATCATTTTGGGGTTATGCATTAATGGCAGCTGCATTCACTTTAAATAGGGCACCGCCTAAATCCGTTGAGACGACACCGTATGAACTAAGGTTTGGCAAGAAACCTAAGCTGTCGTTTCTGAAAGTTTGGGGATGCAATGCTTATGTCAAAAGGCTTCAGCCAGATAAGCTCGAACCCAAAGCGGATAAGTGCGTCTTCATAGGATACCCAAAGGAGACCGTTGGGTACACCTTCTACCACAAATCCGAAGGCAAAGTATTCGTTGCTAAGAATGGATCCTTTCTAGAGAAGGAGTTTCTCTCGAAAGAAGTGAGTGGGAGGAAAGTAGAACTTGATGAGGTAATTGTACCTCCTCTGGATAGTACTACGCCACAGAAAGAAATTTCTGTGACACCGACACAGACCAGAGAGGAAGTAGATGATGATTATCATGAAGCTTCGGATCAAGTTGCTACAGAACCTCGTAGGTCAACCAGGACACGCTCCGCACCAGATTGGTACGACAATCCTGTCTTGGAGGTCATGTTGTTAGACAACGGTGAACCTACGAACTATGAAGAAACGATGGCGAGCCCGGATTTCGACAAATGGCTTGAGGCCATGAAATCCGAGATTAGATCCATGTATGAGAACAAAGTGTGGACTTTGGTAGACTTGCCCGATGAACGGCGAGCTATTAAAAATAAATAGATCTTTAAGAAGAAGACGGACGCTGATGGTAATGTCACCGTCTATAAAGCACGACTTGTTGCTAAAGGTTATCGACAAGTTCAAGGAGTTGACTACGATGAGACTTTCTCACCCATAGCGATGCTAAAGTCTGTCAGAATTATGTTAGCAATTGCCGCATTTTATGATTATGAAATCTGGCAAATGGACGTCAAAACGACATTCCTTAATGGATTCCTTAAGGAAGAATTGTATATGATGCAACCGGAAGGTTTTGTCGATCCTAAAGGTGCTAACAAAGTATGCAAGCTCCAGCGATCCATCTATGGACTGGTGCAAGCATCTCGGAGCTGGAATACTCGCTTTGATGAAGTGATCAAAGCGTTTGGGTTTATGCAAGTTTATGGAGAAACTTGTATTTACAACAAAGTGAGTGGGAGCTCTATAACATTTCTAATAAGTATATGTGATTGGAAATGATGTAGAATTTCTAGAAAGCATAAAGAATTAATTGAAAGGAGTTTTTCAATAAAAACCTGTTTTTGAGTTATCCACGGTTTGGGGATCGAGATCTATAGAGATAGATCAAGGCACCTGATAAAAGATTTTCACACACCTTGATGAGATTTTGAAGAAGTTCAAAATGGATCAAGTCAAAAGAAATAAGTTCTTGGCTGGTGTGAAGTGGAGTAAGACTTGAAGATCTAGGTAAAGGTTGTTTACATGTTAGGCATCAAAATCTATAGAGATAGATTGAGACGCCTCATATGACTTTCACAAAACATATACCTTGACAAGATTTTGAAGAAGTTCAAAATGGATCAGTCAAAGAAGGAGTTCTTGACTGTGGTGAAAGGTGTGAAGTTGAGTAAGACTCAAATCTCGACCACGGCAAAATAAATAGAATGGATGAAGGTTATCCCCTATGCCTCGGCCGTAGGTTCTATAAAGTATGCCAAGCTGTGTGCCTTGCCATGTGTCTGGCAAAAGAGGTACCAAAGTGATCCAGGAGTAGATCACTGGACAGCGGTCAAATTATCCTTAAGATGACTAAGGAAGAATTTCTCAGGAATAGAGATGATAAAGAGTTCGTCGTAAGGGGTTACGTCGATGCAAGCTTTAAACACTGATCCGAAAGACTATGAGTCTCAGACCGGATAAGTATAGTGGGGAAATCTTTTGGAGTAGCTCCAAACAGAGTGTGGTAGCAACATCTACATATAACATAGAGATTTGCCAAGAACACACGGATCTGAATATTGCAGACCCGTTGACTAAAACATCTCTCACAAGCAAAACATGATCAGCTTTAGAACTGATTAAGTGTTAATTACATGGAGATGTAATCTAGATTATTGACTCTAGTGCAAGTGGGAGACTGTTGGAAATATGCCCTAGAGGCAATAATAAATTAGTTATTATCATATTTCCCCGTTCATGATAATAGTTTATTATTCATGCTAGAATTGTATTGACCGGAAACTAAATACATGTGTGGATAATAGACAAATACTATGTCCCTAGTATGCCTCTACTAGACTAGCACGTTGATCAAAACATGGTCAAGGTTTCCTGACCATGGACATGAGTTGTCATTTGATAATGGGATCACATCATTAGGAGAATGATGTGATGGACATGACCCAACCGTTAGCATAGCAAATGATCGTTCAGTTTATTGCTATTGCTTTCACGATGTCAAATACACGTTCCTCTGACCATGAGATCATGCAACTCCCGGATACCGTAGAAATACTTTGGGTGTATCAAACGTCACAACGTTACTAGGTGATTATAAAGGTGCACTACAGGTATCTCCGAAAGTGTTTGTTGAGTTGGCATGGATCGAGATTGGGATTTGTCACTCCGACTATCGGAGAGGTATCTCTGGGCCCTCTCGGTAATACAGCATCACAGAAGCCTTGCAAGCACCGTGACTAAAGAGTTAGTTGCAAGATGATGTATTACGGAACGAGTAAAGAGACTTGTCGGTAACGAGATTGAACTAGGTATTAGATACCGACGATCGAATCTCGGGCAAGTAACATACCGCCAGACAAAGGGAACAACGTATGTTGACATATGAGGTTCACCGATAAAGATCTTCGTGGAATATGTAGGAACCAATATGAGCATCCAGGTTCCGCTGTTGGTTATTGACCGGAGAGTCGTCTCGGTCATGTCTACATCATTCCCGAACCCGTAGGGTCCGCACACTTAAGGTTCGATGACGATTTAGTATTATATGAGTTTATGTGATTGGTGGCCGAAGTTTGTTCGGAGTCCCGGATGAGATCACAGACATGACGAGGAGTCTCGAAATGGTCGAGAGGTAAAGATTCATATATTGGAAGGCTATATTCGGACGTCGGAAAGGTTCCGAGTGATTCGGGTATTTTTCGGAGTACCGGGGAGTTACGGGAATTCACCGGGAGAAGTAATGGGCCTTATTGGGCCATACGGGAAAAGGAGAGGCAGGCCACGTGAGGAGGCGCACGCCCCCCCCCCCTGCCCAAACCGAATTGGACTAGGGGAGGGGCTGTTCCTTTCCCTCTCCCTTCCCCCTTTCCTACTCCGTATGGGAGGTGGAATCCTACTAGGACTAAGGAGTCCTAGTAGGACTCCCCACACTTGGCGCACCCCTAGGGGGCCGGTCTCCTCCCTCCCTCCTTTATATACGGAGGAGGGGCACCCCTTGGAGACACACAATTGTCCCATAGCCGTGTGCGGTGCCCCGATCTCCGTTTTCCACCTCGGTCATATTTTCGGAGAGCTTAGGCGAAGCCCTGCCGGAATCACTTCACCGTCACCGTCGCCACGCCGTCGTGCTGACGGAACTCATCTACTACCTCGACGTCTTGCTGGATCAAGAAGGCGAGGAACGTCACCGAGCTGCACGTGTGTAGAACTCGGAGGTGTCGTACGTTCGGTACTCGATCGGTGGAGCTCGAAGGATTGTTCGACTACATCAACCGCGTTGTGAGACGCTTCCGCTAAACGGTCTACGAGGGTACGTAGACACACTCTCCCCTCTCGTAGCGATGCATCTCCATGGATAGATCTTGCGTGAGCGTAGGAAATTTTTGAAATTCATGCTCCGTTCCCCAACAGGATCTTGGTGCGCCTAGACCAGGGTTGTGGGGACTTTCTCCACTAGCCACGTTCATGTGGGTCCCCCATGCAGGTGGGCCCCACTGTGGAACCTTCTAGAACCTTCCCGGTACAATACCGAAAAAACTCGAAATTTTTTCGGAACCCCGATAACAACTTTCCATATATGAATCTTTACCTCCGGACTATTCCGGAGCTCCTCGTGATGGACTCCGAACAACCTTCGGAGTTTCCACTATTAATATCTCAATACTACCCTAGCGCTACCGAACGTTAAGCGTGCGACCCTACGGGTTTGGGAATATGCAGACATGACCGAGACTTCTCTCCGGTCAATAACCAATAGCGGGACCTGGATGCCCATATTGGTTCCTACATATTCAACGAAGATCTTTATCGGTTGAACCACGATGTCAAGGATTCAGTCAATCCCGTATGCAATTCCCTTTGTCCGGCGATATGTTACTTGCCCGAGATTCGATCGTCGGTATCTCCATACCTAGTTCAATCTCGTTACCGGCAAGTCTCTTTACTCGTTCCGCAATACAAGATCCCGTGGCTAACTCTTTAGTCACATTGCTTGCAAGCTCATTGTGATGCTGTATTACCGAGTGGGCCCTGAGATACCTCTCCGTCATACGGACTGACAAATTCCCAGTCTTGATCCATGCCAACTCAATAGACACCTTCGGAGATACCTGTAGAGCATCTTTATAGTCACCCAGTTACGTTGCGACGTTTGATACACACAAGGTACTCCTCCGGTGTCAGTGAGTTGCATGATCTCATGGTTATAGGAACAAATACTTGACATGCGAAAACGATACCAATAAACTTGACACGATCATATATGCTACGTTCATAGTTTGGTTCTTGTCCATCACATCATTCTCCTAATGATGTGATCCCGTTATCAAATAACAACTCATGTCTATGACCAGGAAACCATGGCCATCTTTGATCAACGAGCTAGTCCGGTAGAGGCTCACTAGGGACATGTTGTTGTCTACGTATCCACACATGTATTTGTGTTTCCAAACAATACAATTATAGCATGGATAATAAACGATTATTATGAACAAAGAAATATAATAATAACCATTTTATTATTGCATCTAGGGCATATTTCCAACATTTGTTACCTTGGCTGATGAGATTGCTGAGTCCCTGTAGCTCACAGATTACTATAAACACCAGTTACAGGTACGCTTGAGACAGACACAGGTGAGCCCGAGATGCTCCATTGGGAGTATGACGATGAGCGTGGACGTATGTACGTCACGATGCCAGATGATTCGTAGTGGGCCCTAGTCGGTTGATCCGGGGATGATAGCAGGGTGGTATTTTCTCGTTTGATTTCGTCCGTAGTCGGACCCTGTCTTTCATTTGGATGATTGCATGATGATTTATGATATTATGCTGTAGCATATGGCGAGTGTAAGCCTTTATTTGGTACACTCATCTGTTCATTCGGTTGTATGTATTTGAGAATCACCTTGCTATGCGATCCAAAATGGGGTCCTGCCACGATCTCGACTTCATCACGAGATTGCAATAGAGCTTCATATTGGGCGTTACAAGTTGGTATCAGAGTCAGGTGTACATGTGAATAATAAGAAGGATTTAATGCTTCGACAACCACTCTATCACTTATTTATCTTGATGGGCACTAAGAGCATTTTTGGCAGTCTTCCATATAAAAAGTAGCTACAGACTAGGAATGAAGCACCGAATGATATAGAGATATCAAGCTTTCTTACTCATAAGGAGAGCACAACTTTTGGGGTTCGGATACAACACTTGATGACTTCGATGGTGGTGGGCATCCGGTCGTGAGCTCCGGGGTGAAAGTCTAGGTCTGGGCCGAGTTGGTTATATCTGGCAATGGTGATGTTTTTATGTCGTTACCTTGTTGAAGGCATTGTTCGGATATGCTCAGATTGATTCTTCAGGGTGAAAACCTAGATTCTGGCCTTGGTGGTTAGATCCGGTGACGGTGATGCTTGAGTGTCGGCCCCTTCGTGAAGGCGTTGCTGTTGAAGAACCTCATCGTCTATGTGATGTCATGAGATGGTTGGTGCGGATATTATCATTGTTATAATTTGCTGATCATGGATCTAATCGCTTTAGATTTTTCTTTTTCCTCGCCTACGCATAGCTTTGGTCTTATATGACTTTGCTATTTGCCGGCGTGTTTTTGTATGCATGTGTTGGTGTTGGTTGTGTGCATCCTACCTATGTAGAGGCCAGGTGTGTGCTCTTTGGGCCTGTATCCTCTTTATGCTCCTTTTGAGTCAATAAAATTCACTCTTTTTGAGTTTTTTTAAACTAATCTGGCTTCATCCCACCCTGTCAAAGTCACCATCCTCTTCTTGCCTCTTACAGCTCGTAGATTCATTTGTGTGAGAGTGAGTGATTAAGAGGAACCTCTCGGTGTCGGTAACTATTGTAATTACTCGCTACTTGCTGCTAGGCACGGCATCGGGCTGCATCTTCATGATGCTCTCGCTCGGCCTCGTCCCGGCCCTGTGCGGCCTCATCCTCGTCTTCCTCCACGCGCTCACCTCTTCGCCGCGGCCGATTGCTCAGGCTCGGTCGCCTTCACCACAACCGTCGACAGCGTGGGAGCCCAGCACAACGCGCACATAGTCAGCACTGTTCTCACCGCCATCTTTCAAGGCGCCGTAGCACCGCTGACTTTCACCCGCATGGCCGACTTCCTCACGGAGTTGCTGTCCTACGTCCAGGGTAGCCACATACTCAGGATCGTATGTGGCGTCGGTGATGACATCTTCGTGCTTGACTGGGCATCGACGATGCTCGTCTTCGCGAGTACGGTGAGAGTTGGCCGTCTGGCTACCATGTCAGATTCTGGCTGAACTTTTGGTTAGAGCCTGGCGACTTTTTTATGGTCAGAGCCCGGAGAGATGGATCAGCTGTAGGAGCAGGCATAAGTCATATACCTACTTTTTTTTTCTTAATTTATTGGTACAGTTACATTGCTGAACTGAGAAATACGTGATGGCAAAAGAATTGCTTTGATTTTGTATTCATTAAATTTACCGGAGTGGGTGCAAAATGTAGCAGTTTTTTCGCCCACATTGTCATCCGTTGTCCGGCCGGCAAAGTTGGCGCAGGCTGGCACATATGCTTCGCTTCCTATGCGCTCACGTCAAGAAGCCTTACGACGATGTTCTGTTTCAAGTGGGGTACTATTTCGAATCTGCTAATTATAATTAGCTAACCGACCTGCTTGATTGAATATTACCGAAACCAACACGCATGAACTCTCGATTGGATGGCCGACGTGCCTGATCTGTTTTATTTCTTCATCATCTGATGATTACGACTTTGGTGTGTAATATAGCATTGATAAGGAAGTTATATATGTGGAGATATGGAATCACACCAGAGAAGCACGGAGAAGCCATGCGATGCTCCCGTGAGCCCCAGTTCAATGGGCGATGAGTCTCCCCTGTCTCAGCCTACAGTGCATGCAGGTCAGATCGCTCGTTACTTCTACTTGTACCAAAGCCCTCGCAGGAACCGGATCGGACAATTAAAATTCTTGGTGCATCCCATTTTAAAAGACAAATAACTGACATTAGGTGTCTCTCATCGTCCTCATCGCGCTCTTCCCCTTCTATTATTATCATGGCTAAAAACTAGTAGCTAATAGAGATGCTGAGGAAGTTTGTACTACATCTCTGTCTTGCTATATAATAGACGATGAGACTAAGTCCAGTCTATATGGATGCCGGACGTACATGGGAACAATAACTAGGGCTCCAATGCTTCACCAACCATAGGGTTATTTATTTATTTTGTGTGTAAAGTAAGATCCATTGCAGCAGTCATCGACCCTACGCTCTCCATTTATAAAAATATAGTGGTTACAACGAAAAACTAAAGGGGTTCTAGCAGTCGCGCGATTATGCATGAGGTTAGCACTCGCTCTTCTCGATGAATGAGAGTGCGTGTATGTATGGTCAATATGTCGCCTCTGAGCCCAACTCAAATGTAGTGCAGTCCAGCTGAAATCTGGGGCAAGGGAAGCAGAAACCGAGCTGGTACCATAGAAACAGAAACTGTAGAAATGAAAGAAGGCCCTTTCGGCATATGGTCGCTGGTTTCTGAAGCTGCTGACTAGAATGCTGACAGGAAAAGTCAGCACCAAATTAAGAAGATCACGAAGCTTTCTATATCAGACGACGAATGGCAAGTGTTGCAAGTTGGAACAGATGTGATATGATTATGTCACCTCTTTTTAGGTTTTGTGATAATTAGTTAGTCCCAACCGCAACGTCTCTCTGTCTTTGCCACTCAGTAGCCGTTAATTCTAAACCAACCCCTCACCGCCCAACCGTCGCAGATGATACCCACTTTGCATGCCACCGACTATATAATCTCGCTAGCTCACCGTCTCCTCCATCCACCGCCCCCCAGTCTCAAGTCACAACTCTCTTGTCGCCTCTCACAATTCCTTAATTCAGCTTGCTGCTTTAGAGTGATCAAGAAGAAACTAGCTTTGTGTGGCATCGGCATTCGGCAGCAACAATGGAGGACGGGCAAGTGGCGGCGCACAGGGCATTCCAGCTCTGCAACTACTTGTTGTTGGGCGCAACGTCGGACTAATATCCTCCTCACGCTTATGCCCCGCCTTCGTCCCGTCCCCGTGCGGCCTGCTCCTCGTCTGTCTCCACGCACTATACTCACCGCTGTTTTCGCCATGGCCGGCTGTTCGGCTCATTCACCACCCCTGCCGCCGGCGCTGGAGCCCAGAACTACACACACACAGCTGGCGCTGGCCTCACCGCCATCATCCAGGGCGATGCGGCGCTGCTCCCGTCCACCCGAATGGCCGACTTCTTTGCCGAGTTGTGGTCCTATGACCGGTTGGAAGACGGCACGACCATCATCAGGCTCATCGGCGGCCCAGGCACCGTCCACCCTTTCATTCATGCTCCGGCTCGGTGACGGCGATGATGATGAGGCGCCAGACACCAAGAGCTGGCCATCTGGCTACCATGTCAGATTCCAGTAGAACTTGTGGTCAGAGCCGGGAGAGATGGGTCAGTGGGGAGCAATCATTTTTTTAGAGAGAAGGCATACGCCCGGCCTTAGAATGAGGCCCTTCCAAGGTATGGAGCAAATAAAGGTTTCGGTCGCAACAAAAGAAATACATATGCCGCGAGGGGCAAGAGATGGTTCGATACAAGGCCAGAGGCCGATAGTAGTGGCGCATTGCCCAGCAGGTTTCCTGTCGGAGTTCCGCGACTCGAAGTAGATGATCGGCCGGAGCAATGTGGCCGCCAAGCACAGTGTGGCTCCCCTAGCCAGTGTTGTCCCTTCTCTCATGTCACTGCAGCTTAGTGCATTGGACGCGTAACTGAGCGATAAGCTGCTCCTCCTTGGGCCAGTCCTTGTGTTTCACCAACAACTTTCATAGCTGCAATAAAATCACCAATTTGTACATAGCTTGTACATAAGGTCAGCAGGGTGTCGAAATATATAGTTTCCCTCTATCAAAGCATTATTTCCAGTCGTCCATAGCGTCCTTTGCGTGTGTTTGTTGATCCCTCACCCTCAATCTTTTGACTGAAATGCAGATAAGAAAGGATGCCAGAAGGACATCTTCAAGCTTTCATTCTCAGAAGGAGAGCCCACCTGGGGGAGTGGTCAAGTCTAAGGTAGCAAGTTGGAACATGGATACAATATGAGGGAGTGGTTTTTCTAGCGGTCCCGGTATCTACCGGGTATGCACAACCCACACGATCATGGTCCGAGATTCGTGTTGTATCTGTCCGGTCAACGTAGTGCATATTGTGTATTCGGTAGGCCATACACAACCTCAACCCATGTGTACATCTGTACATGTCTGAAACAGTGGTAATACCATGTGGGGTCCTATGCCAGACAGGCTTCACCCATATCTCCACTTGCTCCCGTGCCCGTGACCTAAATCGAGATGTCGCGACGGTTGTCTAAGTTGGCGATTCAGTTTGTTTCTGTCACCCTTGATATATTTGAACTACAAATTCGTCCGCATACTACCAGTTCTCAAATGGAGATGCGGTAGCCTGCTCATTTCTCACCGGTAATCTCTCCTGACAAATTGTATTGAACATTATCCTGTTTATCTGCCGGGAACTTTTCCAACTCTAAATCTGTTCCGCATTGCTTACAGACACTGCACGGAAGTTTTGTGCTGCCAATACGAAAGTTTTTTTTCCCAATGTTGTCTCCCGTTTATGTTCCGCCTATATATTACATAGATGTTATAATTGAATGATATGGTCGAGCAATTTAGCCATCTTTTGGTTATTACAAATGCGGTATCTGAGCATGATTTTTTATTCCACATGGGCTGGCTAAACATATCACTAATTCACTAATTTATGTTCAGTACATAAACGGTACGCCGTAGTGAATTGTATTCTGACACTTGCGAAAATAAAACCTTATAAAGTAATGAACTGTAATCTGACAGTTTAATGTAACTCTGATTTGTAGTTGCATTCTATGCCTCTTAGGCGTAACAATTGTTATGGCTAATGGTAATATTGAGCAAAAATGGTGGCCCATGGTTTTTCTTCCTACCACTGCTAATATGTATTCTGAGTTAACTATTCATATATTCTAATTTGGCCTACTTGTGAAATATTGCGATTCACCTAGGTTTACCAAGACGTTCGTGTAGCTACATTGCATCATATACTGTTCTTTCCCTACGAGTCATTTTATTTCAGCGAGTTATTGGTAGATATCAGAACAAGTGAACACTGTGGTTGTCGTACATATCCAGAAATAGCGGCACAAGATTTCAAACGCATGCTCAGCATCTATGAACATGTACTAGTAAAGCGAACTGTTTTACGCAGTGAATCCAAAATATAAAAAAGTGCTAATACATTCCTTAGCACTGCGTTCGAGCAGTGTTTTGACATAAATATTTCAGCCATTTCCCAAAGCGAGAATTCCATGTGAAGAGAAGTTGCCCGGATTACTATGTTGCATCAATCTAGCTACATTGCATAGTCTTCTGCGATGAGGGTGTACTCCGGTGGCAGCCTTGCGTTGTTGCCTCTCATGGATAGTATGTCCCAAAGGTCTTTTGCATTCATCTCTATAAGTTCAGCTTGCATTAACAAAATGTTACACGTACTAGTACCCGGGTAGCAAATATTACGTAGCAAGATAATATTGTTGAAAACTAATGATTCATTGATGCAAAGTTGAAACCGGACATACATTGTTAAGTGGCCTTGCTAGTGATCCGTTGCCATCGTAGTAAGGAGCACAGTACATAGCATACAGAGCAGAATTTTCCCTGTACATAAAGATTTTTAGATGAATAAACTTATCAATGATGCAATTATATTTCCATGTAGATAGTTGTTATTCTAACCTGGCGCATTTAGTGCAGATATTGCTCTTGAGTTTGATAGGCCATGTTTTCCTTGGCCATTTCCATCTTGGGTAAAATTCTTCAATACACTTTGTCATTGTTAAGTGCAAATCAACTATTGTCCCAAAATGCAGAGCCCTCACCTCGCTTTCATGAGCAACTATTTTGTTTGGGTCCACAAGATGGATTTCTTTGTTGACTGTGTCCCAAATGTACAATGATTTGGTATCGAAACGATCAGCTGGCACTATTATCTGCACATGAATGTAAATTGTGAATACATGGTAACAAAAGTGCATACTTGTGAATTTTATCGCTGCTGATAGGAAGAATAATACCTGTCTGCAGTGTTGTACCTCATACTTGAATAGTTTGCTCTTGAATTTTTTTCGCATATTGCTTGATATCAGTTGGTCTGTTCTGGTTTAGAGCTAGTTGCTTCAAAACAACAATGATTCATTTCAGTTTCATATTAAAATACAGAATGTGAATCCTATGAGTATGGTTCAATTAAGTTTTACTGTACACATAACACACGGATGTTCAATTACTCACCGACCAACTATTAATTAGGCATAAAATGCCTTGGCTTTTTCTGAAACTCTCAGAAGATCAGGTTGTCACGGCATGTGAATGATCTTAATATTGCATCACAGTAATCAAAGTTTTCCCAGATAGCCGTATTGTTGTTGGACTATGATGCTCAAACCATATACTACATGAAAATGTTAAATCATTAGCGGATAGCCATGTGTATTTAGATTCTCCTACTACACCATCATACTGGACAAACACCACAACAGGGGGCACGACATTGTTTCACAATGACGAACTACATGTGAAAATGCGCAAACTGACTTCATTCAGAGTCTGATGAGATAATTATTGTTCGCTGGTGAACAATAGAAGCTTTCATGGGAGAATATCAGGTGATACCATCACTGAAATGCTCCCATGATACCAGTTTGAAAATTTCAATTTTAGACGTGTCAAAAAATTTTGAAAAAATTTGTGAATGTTCATCACATATGTGTCTACAACCCCTAAAAAATTCAGATCAAAATTCGAAATACACAAAGAGAAACAAAAAAGAGAAATCCAACATGAATAGTGTAATAAAGACAAAAGGATGAATAGTGTCAAAAACGACACTATTCACATCTGGATTTCTCTTTTATTTTTATCTTTGTATATTTAGGATTTTGATCTGAATTTTTTAGGGGTTGTAGACACATATGCGATGAACATTCACAAAAAATTTCAATTTTTTTTGACACGTCTAAAATTGAATTTTTCAAACTGGTATCATAGGAGCATTTGGGTGATGGTATCACCTGGTATTCTCCCAAGCTTTCATTGCAACCTCCATTTGCCTCTCTTCTTCAAGTATATCAACTGCATCTTTCTTAGATTCAGCTATGGCATACTGTATAGCTTCTTCCTCTGTCCTGAATATCGCTGCAGGTGCTGGATTTGTTTCTTCCTCCTCCTCGTTCTCAAGCTCGTCCCAATCTATTGGATCATCTAAAGCATCTTCTCCATCTACTGCCATCACATTGTCTTCTTTGATATGCACTTCGCAGTGCCGAGCGTTGCTATCGCTGGATGAGAAGGGGCAGCAACGCTGATTTGTGGTGGAAACTCCCCTGCCTCTTATCTGCCCAGCCTAAGAGAGATGGATCAACGGGGAGCAGCTATGACGCATATGATTTTTTCATTTCTTATTAGTTAATTGTTACAGTTACATTGTTGCTCCTGCCCGATTCTTGAACTGAGAAATATGCAATGGCAAAAATATTGCTTTATTTTTTGTATTCATTTCAGTACAAAATGAAAGAGAATTTTTGTTGGCAATTTTGGACAAAATTGTGTTGCAACTTGCAACTAGTTTTGAAATGTCCCGCTGCCATACCTATAGGCCCTGCTTCCGGGGTTGACTTACTCCGCTGATTGAGTTTTTCCAGGCGGTACTACTTAGCTAACCAATCTGGTCAAAACAAAGCAGCCGGAAGCAACACGCACTGTTTTGTTTTATTTCTTCACGACCTGGTGATTACATACAGATAAATACTATGAACTGATAGCTAACCTACACGATTAATGACTTGTGACCGATTCGGACACATACACTGCCGAGTGCACAGTCGCGCTTAGTTGTACACTTAAGTTTTGGTGCCCATTTCGTAAATAACTATGACACAGAATTTCTGTGTCGGACTGATTGCTCTTGTGCAGATATTCCTTGTTCACAGCAATAAAGCACCAAGGAGCGATCTACTGCTCCCGTGAGCTCTGTGCATCAGGCCAATCGGTGCAGTGTCTCCTTCATCTTAGCCGATAATGAATGCTGGTTAAACAATCATTGCCGCTGCTGGTGCTAAGGAAGAACTTGATCATCTTCATGAGCGGGCGCTTAAATTATTGATGCTTCTCATTCCTTAAAGGCAAATCATTGGGACACTATGTGTCACTCAACGTCCTCATCCACACTCCTCACCATCTATTATTATCATCGTGACTAAAACGTAAAACATAGGTAATATACGTGACAAAGTCTGTACTACAGCTCTGTCTTGCCATTGAATAGAAGCCGAGGCTAAGTCCAATATATATGGATGCTAGATGTACATGCAAATAATCACTAAGACTCCAATGCTTCACCAACCATATAGGGTCAGTTATTTATTTTGCGTGTAAAGTAAGAGCAGATTCAGCGATCGCGACATCGAGCCCTCCATATCAACACTAGCGGCTACTTAGCAAAAGGGGTTTCTAGTAGCCACACAATTACGCTTGAGTTTGGCACTTTTCTTCACTCTCCGGCTCGGTGGTGATGAGGGCGAGAAGAAGGTCGCCGGGGAGTATGCTAAGAGCTGATTGTCTGGTTATCACATCTAATTATGGCGCAGGGCTGTCAAGGAGATTTCAGCAGGCCAAGGGAGGGAATCTCCATCATAAACTGCATTGTCTGTGTTCCACATGTTTCAGAGTAAGGTGATAGAATGCATGGACATTTGTCCTTGAAATTCAGGAGGGAATCGACTTTCTGAGAGGCATTGGTACGTGCTAAAAATCTGTTTCCAACAATTTCAGACATTTGAGGAAGATGCGGCCTCTGTCCTCGTCAGGCCTGCGGTAACATCCAACTAATTAGATTTGAAGTTAGCCATGGGGTAGTTGCTAAAAAAGACTAGGAATTGCTAAAACACACACGTTTAATTTATTTTGTTCTTGTTTAGTCTTCTGTACCAATGGTGTTTCAGACACGTCCTGTGAAGTTTGAGTCGCCTTTTGTGAAATTATCGCTTGCTAAAGTTCAGTCACTTCTATTATGTTTTGACCATTTTTTGTTATTTTTTTTGTTAAGTTGTAATTGCACTTTTTTTTGTGCACTCGCCCTTTAATGGTGGCACAAAAAATGACTACAAGTGCAAGTCATTGCGCCATAGACAATCTAAAATATACAATTCCAGCGTTTTCTCTGCAAACTTTAATATGACATTCTTGCCAACTGTACCGACTCTTTGCAATTGGGAATCTGACAACATGTATATTCCTTAGTTGGTTGCCGCGATAAATTCTTGATCCAGTGATGTAGAAAATTTAGGCTAACGTGGATTACTAAAATGCAGTTACTAATTGCCTGTATAGGTCATATTCTCATTTTAGAGGATGCAATTTCACTACTTTAATAATTATAAATAGGTTATTCTTCTCTTCGCTTTCATGGTGCAGTCTCGGTTGATCGGTGTCACTCGACTACATAGATGGCCAATCCTCACTCTGCAAAGTGATCAGGGTAAACTAAGAGTATCTCGAGCACTCAAGGTATTCCTCTCAAGATGTTGCAGGTAGGAGTTTCATTCCACGAGGGCATGTGATGCTGTGAGATCTATGGAGAGCTTAAACCAAACATATAGGAGTATTCCTTTATTTGATAGGAATACAACAGGCATTCCACTATGGCATGAACAAATCGTCTGTCATCAAACGAGTTACATAGCTTGGGACTTCCATTGATCATGACGACTGACTTCCATAGATCGATCCCATACCCTGTGACGCCAGCTGATGGGATGGTTTGACATAATCATGAGGACATCACTCAACACAATATTGAATAAAATGAAGGCCCAAGATATAAATTCTTATTATCAAACTTTCGTTTCACATAAGCAATCATGTGTCTACAGTGAAGTCTTGAATGATGATAAATTCAGAGCTGAGGTTAAAGTCACATGGCCCACTAAGGGTACCGCTAGTGTCTTGTAGTTTAAGGATTTTTTCCCCATATTTTGAAACAAAGGAAGAGCTTTTGTCCGAGAGCAAGACAATCAATGGGCTCTGAAAAAACATCGAAGCCCGTCATGGTCGTATCAATTTCTCTTACATGATCACCCAAGCTTATTTTATGTTAACTTTAGTTTATCGCTCACCGGCCAAAATTCCAAACGGTGCACTTACAACCATGGGCTCAGGAGTACATAAGTAAATAATATTCAAGAAATTGGAGAACCATAAGTAAATACTAGCAAGATATTAGAGAAACTTTTAATGTGACACGCACCTGTGTCTGCAGTCAGCCAAATCGCAGACAAATTTGTGACACGTATTGGTAATATAAGTTAACCAACATACTTCCGACAAAGGGTGAATTTTATTGGCTTAAAATGGAATATCAAGAAGATACACAAACACAATGAGCACGTACCCGGCCTCTGCATAGCTAGGATGCACCAAGCCAACACCAACTCACACAAACGAAAACATGCCGGCAACTAGCAACATCATGTAAGACAAAAGCTACGCATAGGCGAGGAAACAAGAAAAAAAAAAGCGATCAGATGTGTGATTGGCAAACTACAACAATGACCATATTCACACCAACCATCTCATGATACCACATGGACGACGAGGTTCTTCACATAAACACCTTCAGGAAGGGAGCGACACTCAAGTGTCGTCATCACCGCATCCAACCACAAGACCAGAATCTAGGTTTTCACCTTCAAGAATCAGTTTGAGCATATATGAGCAATGCATTCAACAAGGTAACAACGTAAAAAAACATCTCCATTTCCAGGTATAATCACTTAGAGCTGACCTAGGATTTCTCCCTGAAACTCAAGACCGGGTGCTCGAGTAGCACCACCATAGAAGTATCTCATGTGCTGTCGCCACCACTTTTCCGCGATCCCAGCAGGTAAATGCGATGCGACCGCCGCCACTGCACAACCATACCTCTGCATCAAGTCGTCGTCCATAATTTGTATCTCACAGCCGAAGTCATCCACCGGATCAAGAGAGATGAACCCTCCCGAAAACCTTTAGATGACCACCGTCGTCGCTAAGCCGTAGGAAGTCATTGCAGTATTGCAGTCACCACCTTCTGGCCGATGGGATTTGGACCACCACCACCACCAAGCCGTTGAGCGTAGCGCCGCCAGCCATGGCGGCAAGATATAGCGAGTGCAAGCGAGCGGATCGGCAAGCAAGGAGATGAGTGGCCGTGACTTGCTCTAGTTAGACTTCTGGAGCAACTGGCTGATGCAATTCAATACATAGTATTACATTTCATTTAACAAATCTGGCATAAACTGGAGGGCATTTCTTTCGTTCACTACATTCGGAAGGATCTAAGCGGAGGACTGGGACACTCTGCTAATGATTCCTCTCGATTTTCAGTTGTCATACTTATATTCACATGGTAAACGATTGTAATCGGTCGGCCGGCCGAAGCTTTGGCCGGCCGACTCGCTCGCTCGTTCAAACTGACAAGAGCCCCACTTGAAAAACGCAAACCATGCCTTATCTCTTCTCTGCATCCACTCATTCATCTCAGCCTTCTCTCTTATTTTTTTACTCCCTCTCTCATGTGGCTTTCGCACGACCGTTGGTCGATCTGCTCTTCTCTTTGCCCGCCACCACTTGCCTCCAACAATCACATCATCCCTAAGTGCGGCGAGCACCAACCCCCACCCCCCCCCCCCCCACCCACCCATCACTTTCTCTCTGTATCTCTCCACAACGGCCGTCTCTTCCCCAAAACACGGCGAGCAGCGGCCATGTGCTGCGATGAGATTTATTGGCATCCTGGGGCTGGAGAGGACAATGTGATGATGCCATGAGGGCAGCCAGCACGGAGGTGTTGCAACCGGTTGTGTTGATGCTGGAGACGGCGGCCACCAGTGCTAGAACCGGCAACCATCGGTGCTGTGATCGCGGCAAGCTAGGCACTGTTGCTGCAACCAGCCGCCCGCGATACTACAACCAGCTGCTGACGATGCTGGAACCGGCAGTGCACCGAGCTGCGAGCGGCAGACGGCGATGCTACAACCGACTGCCAGTGATACTGGAACTGGCAGTGTGTCGAGCTGCAAGCGGCAGAAAGGGATGCTACAACCGGCTGGGCATGAAGCTACAACCCTAGCATCGTTATGCTGGAACCGTCCGCCGGCAATGCTGCAACGTTCATCGGCGGATGCTACAACCGTCAACGGCCGGAGTTTGTTTTGCTGGAAGCGGCCACCGGCGATGCTGCACCATTCATTGGCAGATGCTACAACCATCAACGGCAGGAGTCGCAAGCAGCAACTGCGAGCTACAACCTGCTTCGATAAGCGGCGGCGAGCCATTGGCGATGCTGCAGCCGGAGGTAGGAATGCTTCAGCGGCGAGCCCAAAAAGCTTCAACGGTGACTATGTTTTTTTTTTTCTGCGACCAGTGCGGCGAGCTGTTAGTGCTTCAACGATGGCTGGTCTTTTTGCCGCGTTTCTTTTGCTGGGACGGGGCGAGACGGCAAGTTGCCCCCGCGATACCTTTTTTTATGGGACCGATAAGATGGCAAGCTGCGACCACAGAGTCGATTTGCTGGGACCGGCGACGGCGGCAATGGCGGAACTGAAATGATGGCGGTGGCGAAGCTGCGACGGCGTGCCCCCGTGTTGCAAGCACGGAGCGGTCGGGAGCTGCAATGGCGGTGCCCGCGTGTAGCACGGCAACGGCGAGCTGCTGCCAGGATGGGTCCCGCGCTCGAAGCCATTGACGGACACAACGCCGGGAGACGACACGGGAGGAGCTGTTGCACATCGGAGACAATACCAGGATCAAGGGAAAGAGAGATCTGATGAACGAATAGGGATTTTTTTTCCCTCAGAAAGAGTCAAGAGGCAGGATGAAGAAGAAGTGCGGGAGGGAGAGAAAAGAGATCAGACGGTTGCGCAATAAACAAATCGAGGGCTGGCGGTGGACCGGCCGAAAGTTTCGGCTGTCCGACCAGTGCCTATCACCCGCCATAAACATTGCTGCTGGATTGTAAATTCCAATTTTATTGCTTTCAGTTCGTATTCATCTCATTTCAGCCCGTGAGTGAATTGGAGGAGATTTTTCATTCATACTCTTGTGAAGATTGTGTTGCGTACAATTCTTAAAAGGCCCAACGCCATATTCACTAATGAGCACCATGTGGGTGTCCAGGTCCACCATGCACTTTGCCTCCAGACCTTCCTCACCTGCCCACGCCCGTGCGTTCCACCGTTGAGTTTCATAATTGTACATGGCATTTTCCCAAATAATTCAGACAAGGAACCCCTCTGCAACTTGGCTCGCTCGCTCACTGAACAAAATTTCCAAGAGCCATAAATCCACAGTGGAGACGTACAGACGAACAATCGAGGAGGCTTCAGTGCTCTTTGAGTCCGGAGCATCTGACTATATTAGCAATTCTGCTCTTCCCGTCTCGGTGCTGCGTGCAATTTCTCTCCTGGTTGCTTTTTCCTGATGCTAAAGAAGAACTGCCTTTAAAGTGTGAGCTGACACTGAAATTCATGATGCATCCCATTCCCCAAGACACATCACCGACATTAGTTGTCTCTCACACTCCTCCCCTGCATAACTCTCCTGAGGAAAAACTAGCTAATAGATGTGAGAAGAATCCTGCTATACACACGACGAATTCCCTCACGATCTACACACGACATCTCACCCACACCATTGGATTGCCCCCCTTTTTCAATCTGTGTGGCTTCAAATCATGTTGTGTGCAAATCGTGCATGGAGTATCGTGTGCACAGCACTTTCGATGTGAGAAAGTTGGTGCTATAGCTATACATCTTACTAAGGAGTAGAAGGCGAGACCAAATAATATATGGATGCCAGTAGTACATGTGAATAATAAAAAGACTTTAATGATCCTTAAAAAACACTTTAATGCTTCATCAACCACGGTATCAGTGATTTATCTTGCTTGTGAACTAAGAGCATCTCTGGCAGCCAAAATCTGTAGCTCTTTTTCATATAAAAGTAGCTACAGGCAAGAAGCAACGCACATAGATATCATCAAGCTTTCTTTCTCATAAGGAGAGCAACCATTTGGGTTATAATGTGGTGATGTCACCCCTTTTGGGTTTTTATGATAATTAACTTATCTGGTTGGCTTACTCTCCCATCACCCAACAATGTAAAAGTTCACCATGTTGCTTTACCTAAGGGTGGCACCAAGGTTGCCCTTGTGGAAGACCAGATTGAAGCTAGGATTGAGAAAGCATGTACCTCAACGATGAAAGTGGTGGAAGTGCCTCCTTCTCTGGAGCATTTGGAGGTGGACTCATCGGCAACCTCATGTGTGGGACATGTATCGTCTTTATGTGAGCAACCGGAGGCGCCCGAGTCTATAGTGTCGGTGGTTCATGTGGTTGATGATGTCGTGCCGGTTATTCCTGTTGATGATGTTGATGCGGCCGGTGAGTTGGAGCCTGCTCCTAGGAGCATCTTGGTTGACGACAACTACATCAAGAAATACAATGAGCTTTATGATTTCCTTGATAAATGGGTGGTTGATCAACCTGGATCCAACAAGACAAGTGGTTGCCTCCCGAAGGAGAAACCAAATAAAGAGAAGTCCAAGAAAAATCAAAAGCAAGAAGTGAAAGAACATGTGCTGCCCCCATGTTTGGTTTTGGTAATTGATGACAATCTCTATGGACGAATGGTTGCCTTGAGTTATATTTGAAGGGTTTGTCCATAGGCATTGCTTGAAGACCATTTGTTGGTTTCAAGGTTATTAGAAGAAGAATATGTGTTGACCAAGGTTATTCATGGAGTTATCCAAAGATTGGTCATGTTGATCAACACACAAAGCATAGAAGATGTACCGAGTGGGATCAAGTGATCTCACGGTATGGTAAGCATTGTCCATTACGCTTTGTGTACTAACCCATGTTCTATGCGAGAGTTTTATGTGGGGTTAGGTATGTTTCCATGGGCTTGCGTCAAGAGGAAGATCTCATTCAACCCATGGAGGATGACATCAAGTGGTGATCGTCATCAACATTGCGGTGTGCAAGTTCAAGTGGAGCATCACGAAGAGATCACATGCTTGAAGCTTGCCGTCCATTGTGGTGACAATGGACTTGTGAAGATGTGCCAAAGAGTGGCTCACCCATAGTGGAGTATGGGGGAGCAATCAACTAGTCTTCATCGAGCCGGCGCAATCAAGAAAGGTGGTCCAACTTGAGGAGGTCAAGATCGTCATCATCTAGCTCAAGTGGACTATGCGCAAGGCAAAGGTTTGCCCTTGATAGGTTTTCTATTTTACCGGTCTCATGGTGGTAGTTGGGAGACCGGGTTTTAGGATCGATAGCCGTACTATCAAGGGGGGCTCTCAAGTGAGTAGCTTTATCGTATCATTCGTAGAGAGCTCAAACCATTGCATCCTTGCATCATCTTTCTTGGTTTGTGTTTGGTGTTTCTCTTTGTGAGTCTTTGAGCTTTTGGTCATCTTCATGACAAGCTCGAGTTCATCGAAAACGGAGTTCATATATGCATCTTCTATGATGTTTTCGATGTTGGAGTTTATGCCGGTTCTTCATTCATAGAGGTTTCTCATCTCTATATGTTAGGCATATCTCCCCTGCCACTTCTTATTATAACCAGTCGCTGTTTGGATAGTACTCGTTTTCTTCTATCCAACAAGCTTGAGTTTGCTCAATTCGGAGCTCATTTGCAGAAGTTATGGCAGTTCTGGTTTTATTTGTATCCTCTGGTTTCTGTGGATTTTCAGTAGCTTGCAAGCGGTAGTACCGCTGGTGCCAACGGTAGTACCGCTTATGCGGTAGTACCGCTGGTACTTCCGTGGCACTACCGCTTGGAGTTTCCCCGAGCGTGCAACTCTCTGTTGCCAGTTTGCCATTCACGGTAGTAGAGCGGTAGTAGCACGGTAGTACCGCTCTGGCGGTACTACCGCCCTTACTACCGCCGCCACTACCGCTTGCGGGGTTTCCTTCTGTGCACGTCTCTGTTGCCGTTTTCTGTTAAACGGTAGTAGTGCGGCTGTAGTGCGGTAGTACCGCTCAGAGCGGTAGTACCGCTTGGTGCGGTACTTCCGCCCTGCACTACCGCTGCTC
Source organism: Elymus sibiricus (assembly GCA_039707655.1). NCBI lineage: Eukaryota > Viridiplantae > Streptophyta > Magnoliopsida > Poales > Poaceae > Elymus > Elymus sibiricus. The sequence continues at coordinate 315,554,980 of CM077664.1, forward strand.
TACCGCTTGTGTTTCGCAGAGTGTGCAAGTTTCTGTTGCTCGTTTCGGTTTAGCGGTAGTACCGCTTGGGTGGACGGTAGTACCGCTTGGTGCGGCACTACCGCTCCAGTCCCGTGTTCTCGCCTGCTGTTTTTGAATTACTACCGCTTAAGCGGTAGTACCGCTCGCAAGAGCGGTAGTACTGCTTGTACGCGTCCAGCACGGGTAACGGTTGGATTTGGGGTGGCCCTATAAAAGGGGTCTTCTTCCCCAACGGTTATCTTATCCTTTGAGCTCATTTCTCCCCCCATTGTTGACCTTCTTGAGCTTGCCTATCTCTCAATCCCTCCAATGATTCTTGCTCCTTCTTGAGGGAAAAGAGAGAGGAGATCTAGATCCATCTTTTCACCAATCACTTTCTCCTCTATGTGAGGGAAACCTTGTGGATCTAGATCTTGGAGTTCTTGGTGTTCTCCTTGTTCTTCCTCTCACTTTCCTCCATAGCTTTTGTTGCTTTGGTGGGATTTGAGAGAGAGGGACTTGAGCACTTCGTGTGTTCTTGCCATTGCATTAGTTGCATCGGTTTGAGTTCTCCACGGTGATACGTGGAAGTTAGTAGTTGAGAAGCTTATTACTCTTGGGTGTTTGGGCACCCTAGAGCTTGTTCCTCTTGGGTGCCTTGGCGCCCTAGACGGCTTGGTGGCTTGGTGGTGCCTCGGAGCTCAATCATTGTGGTGTAAAGCTCCGGGCAAGCGTCGGGGTCTCCAATTAGGTTGTGGAGATCGCCCCGAGCAATTTGACGGGTACCGGTGACCGCCCCCAAGGGTTGCCAAAGTGTACGGGTTCGGTGACCGCCCTCAAGGGTTGCCATTTGTACGGGTTCGGTGACCGCCCTCAAGGGTCCCTTAGTGGAATCACGGCACCTTGCATTGTGCGAGGGCGTGAGGAGAATACGGTGGCCCTAGTGGCATTGTTGGGGAGCATTGTGCCTCCACACCGCTCCAAACGGAGATTAGCATCCGCAAGGGTGTGAACTTCGGGATACATCGTCGTCTCCGCGTGCCTCGGTTATCTCTTACCCGAGCCCTTTACTTATGCACTTTACTTTGTGATAGCCATATTGTATCTTGTTATATATCTTGCTATCACTTAGTTGTTTATCTTGCTTAGCATAAGTTGTTGGTGCACATAGGTGAGCCTAGTCAATTTAGGTTTTGTGCTTGACAAATTAAACGCTAGTTTTATTCCGCATTTGTTCAAGCCTAAACCGTAATTATTTTAAAGCGCCTATTCACCCCCCCCCCCCCCTCTAGGCGACATCCACGATCTTTCAAGAAGGGTGACACCATCAGAAAGACGTCCGCGATTTCATGATGGAGGGTGGTATGTTTTTATCATTGTCGGTGTTCTTGTAAGGAGTCCCGTTGTGTTCTACATGTGTCTAGGGTTGGAGTTGTTGTGTGTTATAGGAGGGCCGCCTGTGCGGTTACGGTGTTTTGTGCTTTGTGAGTTGTTTGTATCGGTTTCGCCCGGTTCTTTGTAAATTAACCGGGCAACTCTCTTCTTCTTAATTAATCAATAGGGCAAATCTTTTGCCTTCGTTTAAAAAAAAAAGTTCACCATGCATCCTCTTCTTGCTTCTTACAGCTCGTACTTCTGTTGCGTGAGAGTGAGTGATTAGAGGAACCACGTGGTGTCGGTAACTACTGTAATCACTCACTCTCACTTGCCACCCGCCATAGTTACTGACATCACGCAAGTGGCCGCGCAAAGGGTGTTCTTCCTTTGAAACTACTTGCTGCTAGGCGTGACGCCGGGTCGCATCCTCCTCACGGTCTTGCTCTGTCTCGTCCAGGCCGGTGCGACCTGCTTTTCGTCTTCCTCCATGCGCTCACCGTCGTCTTGGCCGCGACCGATTGCTTAGGGTCGTTCTCCTTCACCATAACCACCGCCGGCGCGGGACCCTAGCACAACGCGCGCACAGTCGGTACTCTTCTCACCGCCATCTTCCAGGGCGCCGCGGCACCGCTCGCTTTCACCCGCACGACCAACTTCCTCACGGAGTTGCGATCCTACGTCCGCCGTCGTCTTCCCGCTCGACTAGGCACCCCTAGTGCTCGTCTTCACGCTCCGGATGGGTGACGATGGCAGCAAGGAGTCGGAGGAGGGCGACGAGTACGCTAAGCTGGCCATCTGGCTACCACTTCTGATTCCGACTGAACTTTTGGTCAGAGGCTGGAGAGTTTTTTAGGGTCAGAGGCCCACAGCTGCCCGGAAAGACGGATAAGCCGGCCGGGAGCAGACATGAGTCATATACGAGTACTTTTTTTGTTCCTTAATTAATTATTGCAGTTACATTCTGAACAGAGAAATAAGCAATGGCAAACATATTGCGTTGCTTTTTACATCCATTCATTTACGGATGTGGGTGCAAAATGGAGCCAAAAACAATCGCCCACATTGTCATCCGTTTGTCCGGCCAACAGTACTGGTTTTTCTTAGGAGCAGGCAAAGAGGATATGCTTCACTTCCTCTGCGCTCACGTCGAGATGCTTTACGGCGATATTTTTGCCGACGGCTGAAGCTGTTAATTAGCTAACTGACCAGCTTGATCAAATCTGGCCAGAAGCAACACGCACGAACTCGATTAGGATGGCCGACGTTGCTAATCTATTTTATTTCTTCACGATTTGGTGATTACAGGTTTGGTGTGTAGTAACACCCAGAAGGAAGTTCTTTGTGAGGCCGCTTGCTCTTCTGCAGATTTCTAGAGAAGCACGGAGAGGCCATTAGCTGCTCCCGTGAGCCCCAGCCAAATGGGCCATGAGTCTCCTCTGTCACAGCCGGCAGTGCATGCGGGTTACATCGTCGTTGCTTCTGCTCGTGCCAAAGCCTCTCCAAGAACTTTATTTCTTTCATGAGCGGACAATTAAATTCTTGGTGCATCCCATTCCAGAAGACAAATAACCAACGTTAGCTGTCTCTCAACGTCCTCTTCACACTCTTCCCCCTCTATTATTATCGTGGCTAAAAACTAGCTAATAAGTAGATGCGAGGAAGTTTGTACCACAACTCTGTCTTGCTATGGAATAGAAGCCGAGGCTAAGTCCAATATATATGGATGCCGGATGTACATGCGAACAATAACTAGTAGTCCAATGCTTCAACAACCATAGTGTCAGTCATTTATTTTGCGTGTGAAGTAAGAGCGGTTTCAGCAGTCACGACATCACACCCTCCGTATACTAAAAGAGAGCTTTTTTACCGTACCGATACCGCTATGCGAGACTAAGCAGTATAAATCTGATCCAGCCATTTCTTCCTTAAGGGCACTTTAGAATTTTCTCATAAAATATATTATGATGTGGCCTGTACTAAAATAATGGGCTAATATTTTGGCCCATGTGGTGTGGCCATACTTCTCTCATTGTCTGTCCTTGCCACCGGCCACCACTGTGGCCGCACAACCTGCCCCGTCCCGCCATGTTCAACGACCTCGCATCGCCGCGTTCATCTATGCACTCTCACGGCGCTCTTCGTCCTTGTTATGCAGGACTGCATGAAACCATTTTCCAGTACTTCAATTCTTGATTAGAAATTAATGTAACTATTTGCTGCATCTCATGAGAAGGCGACGAACATCTGAGTGTCACTTTGCAAACAAACTTGGCAAGCCATTGTTTTCAAAGAGAAGAGTTTTATGGGAGAGATATTCACCTATATATTTGTTCATTCATTTACTAAACTAGTGGAGAAAAAAAACTACAATCACGCATGTCGAGGCTGAAATATAGGAACTCCTAGTGTTGAAATATATTGCCCGCCTCCCTCCATCAGTTCGGACTTTTGGATGAGTTGGCTGGAGCATGAATTCAATATGGTATCTGAGCCAAGAGGTCTCAAGTTCAAGACCCTGCCAACGCAGTATTAAAAATAAAAACGATTCTGCAGCCTACATCGATCCCACGTCTAAGGACTAAAATAGCCTAGACGTGAGGGGGAGTGTTGAAATATATTGCCCGCCTCCCTCCATCAGTTCGGACTTTTGGATGAGTTGGCTGGAGCATGAATTCAATACCTAGGCTGGATTTGTATCTCCAATCTTCCCAGATTGCCCTCAATGGCCCTATACCGCTCCGTGTTGCTCGGGGTTAGGCTGGGTATACCGCTGAATCAAACCACCAATATAGATCAACACAGTCCATTGGATTTTCATGAATGGACGGTCTGTATTGATTAGGGTATACCATTAAAGAGCTCAAAAAATGTTGCTATAGAGCAAAAAGGGTTCTAGTACACGATTACATCATGGCTCCTATACAATTTAATTCAATCAACCATGCACATGCTATGTCTTTTTTCTGAATCAGGCTAATTGCGGAGTTGTGGAATGTCAGCAAGGTGATCAAGCATGCTAGTTTGGTTGATTTTGAGGAACTCCATTAAAATCTTGGCAAATTTTAACATGCTCCCTTTTACCCTCTCTTTTTACATGTGAGGTAAGAAGGTAAGAGTTAATCAGACCACTAATTAATGAGATCAACAGCTCAGATCTATTATATACTCTTACCTCTCATGTGAAAAGAGGGGGTAAGAGGGAGCATGTTAAAACTGCTCTAAAATCTTGTATGCAAAAGCACTAGCTACCCGACCCGGAACTTCCACAAAAATAGTCATTGATGTTGATCTTGAGGAAACTTTCTCATGGCTCCGACAACGATCAGTACTAGGAAGAATTACTCGAGGAGTCCCGCATTGGTGTTCAAGAATTTCAGATACATGGCGTAGGTCTTCCAAGGAGATTGCACTAGGCCGATCGAGGGAGGGGTCATCCAGTATTAACCACATCGCATGTCTTCCACATGTTCTAGAGCATGGTGATAGAATGCATGGACATTTGTCCTCCCAATTCAGAAAGGAATCAACCGTCTGACAGGCATTGTAACGTGCTAACAATCTAGTTCGAACAAATCAAGGTTGGCATCTCTCGAGACAACATTCACAAACTTGCATTTGAGGAAGATACGGCCTGAGTCCACGTCAAGCCTATGGCAACATCAGACTAATTGGATTTGAAGTTAGCCATGGGGTAGTTGCTAAAAAACATAACGAATTGCCGAACACACATGTTTGAATTTTTGTTGTTGCCGTAATGGTGTTTCAGATGGTTACATTAGAGCATCTCTAACTGATCCCCAATATAAAGCTTTAGAGTTGCTAAGTGATCAGCTTGATCGAATCTGGCCGGAAGCAACACACACGAACTCGATTTGGATGGCCGACATGCCTGATATGTTTTACTTCTTCGCAATCTGGTGATTACAGCTTTGGTCTGGAGTAACAGGAAGTTCTTTAGGCCTTGTTCGGTAACACCCATCCTCGCGGGGTTCGCTGCTCAAACCACGTGGGTCAACGGGAATCACCCCCGCCGGTTTGTAACCCCGGCCCATCCGTTCGTGCGGGTTTGGTTAAGCCCCGCATGGGCTGTTCCCCAACCGAAACCCCTACGATCCACGCAAAAAACACGGGGAAAAAGTAATCTTCTCCCCACCCATGGAAACAAACCATGTGTGACCTGGAGGCGAACTCTCGGCGGCGGGGCGGCCCAAAGTGAACTCGGCGACAGCGGCTTCCTGCTGGGAGGGGTTTAACCGAATATGATCAGTTGAGGGAGGGTTTGAGGGGATCTAGAGGTTTAATCCCTACATGGATTTGGTGAAGGAGTGGGGGATGGTCCCCTGACTACCGAACAAGGCCTTAGGGCATCTACAATACTAGACGCTAATATAGGCGCTTACCAGAAAAAATTAAGATTATAAAATAAATAAGAAACACCTAAGCGCCTAGACTTGCAACGGCAGCCGCTAATTGTGTGGCCTAAATTAAACTACCGGGGCGCTTCGAACGGGCAGCAGAACACGCAAGCGCTCGACGCATCCTCTTGCATCGATGCCTAACTTAACACCGGGATTCTACAAATTAACTGCTAATTCGCCGGGAATCTGATCCTGGCGCTCGTCCGAAGCGTCCCCGTTGGACGTGCCCTTATGCGGCTGCTTTCTCCTCTGCACATATTTGGTCACACTAGAGAAGCACGGGGAAGCCATCCGCTGCTCCCAGTCGCAGTGCATGCAGGTTAGATCATCATTGCTTCTGCTCATGCCAATGCCTTAGCAAGAACTGTATGCATTTCATGATCTGACAACTAAATTCTCGGTGCATCTCATTCCAAAAGAGAAATAACCGGCATTTTATTTTCATAATTCTTTGTTGAGTCATGTAATCTCTTTTACCGACTGGTTGTTATCTTTTTTACTTTCTTTTAGTTGGCACTATTGAGCTTCTCTTGTTTTATTTAATAAAAATGGTTGTGTGCATTAGTTGATGTAGAAACCGAGGTATGCCCCTGACGGTGCAAAATACCGTCAGATCTGTAAGTAGGGTTGCTGATGAGATCGGAAGTACTGGGACAGAGCCCGCACGCACAAGTTACCCAGGTTCGGGCCTCCGTAGAGTAATACCCTACATCCTGCTTCTTGTTAATCGTGATGATGATATACCTCGTGTGAGGGAATACAATGGTATGGACAAAGACCGCAACTCTGTGTCTTCGGTAATTTGTCATGCTAGTGTAGATAAGTGAAGAACAATGACAATTTTTTTACAGGGATTCATAGTAAGCGCTATTGTTTTGGCGAAACATATATTTAATTCCATTTCGCCAAATTTCTAGCACTTAATATGTCCATTTTTAAGCAGAGGTCATGCCAAAATATTCTGGATATTTCTAAATTTATGTATCTGCATGTTCTAGGGCATTTTTTTTTGGTTCGGGATTCATATTGTGTTGTAGAACATGTCTTCAATTTTTTTCAGGGATTCATAGTAAGCACTAATATTGCGAAATGTTGATTTAATTCTGTTTCGTCAAATTTGTAGCACTTAATATGTCCATTTTTAAGCAGAGGTCATGCCAAAAAATTAGGATGTTTTTAAATTTATGTATCTGCATGTTCTACGGCATTTTTTTGTTGGAAATGACGGACAACTGCAGGTACCGTGGTATTTTGCGGAGGCCTTGGGGCAAGTGAGCGGCCCAGATTCAAAAGCCCAACACTGGCAAGAAGCAATGGCTCGGCACGTTCGACATCGCCGAGGAGGCACCACCCGCTTATGATGCCATGGCGCTCGAGTACCAGGGGCCAAGGGCCAAACTAACTTTCCTCAGGATGACTGGCGCGCGAGTCGGCTAGTGCCTCCCAACATGAGGTTAGTCTCCAAGGCCGGGGAGTAGGAGCACATGAAGGCCGAGGCGCTGATCAGGGCCCGACAATGGCAAAACAGCGATCCCTTGGTGGATCATTATGTCAGCCAGGATCCGCAGTTGTATGCCTTGAACGAGGCGTTGCTTAAGGCCGCATGCGACAAGAAGGAGGCCGAGTATGACCTGATAGACTGGGACCGTGTCGGCGAGTCCTTCGACGAGGATGATGACTTCGGCTCTGACGTTGACCTTGATTAGGAGTTGATCTCTCCATCATATCTAGTCGTATCACTCCGTGCTAGAGATGTTTGAGCCATTAATGTAGTATTGTTGATAGCACCGTAGAACCTTATTTTGTAGACTTGATAAACCTACTTATATGTATCGTCGTACTACCTACTTCTAGCAGTGTTGGTAATGTGTGATCGTACCTCACCGTGATGACATTTTATTCGATCCATCGATTTTTAATCTTTAAATTATGAACGCATCAAATGATGGACGAGGATAGGATCCCTGAGTGCTATGACTGTTCAGACGACGGGAGTATGTGCGATGATCCTCACTTGGAAAATGATAGGCGCTTCTCCCTCACACTTAAAGAGGGCTACGAATATTATACGGTAATTCTGCACATATTTCCTTCTTAATTAAGCATATCTTAATATTTTTTGCTTTAATGTGTAATTTCTTTTTTTATATAATTCGACTAGTGCATCCCTGCTATGCAAGACAATATGTCATAGAAAAGCTCTATTTCGATGACATGGATGAGGTGGCTGAGAGGACAGCTTACCTTAAGACAAAACATGCTTTCATTTTCAAAGCTACGATCTACAATCATGTAGGTCACACATATTTTTCTTGTGCAAATTGGAGAGGATTATGCAAGGCTTACAGATTTGAGGTGGGTATGAGTATAACCTTTGATATTGGCATCGTTCCTCAATATGAACCAGTCATCTTTCCTCAATATGATCAAGACATTTGGGTGGATCTGGACATGATTTCAATTTTACCTCCGTGTGAGTTTCTTAAACAAATTTGTTAAATAATCTATATAGCTTATTTAAAAATAGTTGTTCTTCATGCCTAACTTAACTTGTTTATTTAAAATTGACAACTTCTTTTCTGTCTTCAAGAAAAACACGGAATATAGTAGACGAGACCTATAATGAGCATCAGTTTCTGCCGGATTGCCACGCCACGACCTCCGACACCGGCATCAGCTTCTGCCCGAAGACACAGTTGTTCCTCTCGGACGGCAAGCCGTCATAATGAGCATTGATTCGATGCCCTTGGCATAGCCCGGCTGCACACGATCAATGATTGCCTTCCAGAGGATGCCGATGCTTGCCATAGATGGCCAGTTGTCCGGTTTGATCGCACCGCTACCATTCCAGTAGGAAACTCTTCCCCAGATCTCCTTGGTCACCAAGCTGGCAGAGCAAGTGCACCGATGATTTGAGCTTCCTCCTGTTGAGCTGGCAGAAGTACTGGTTTGGCCTGTTGGCGCTGCACCTCTATTATCTATTTTAAACTTTTCTCTTGGTATCTCAAGAACGCACGCCATGGAAGAATCTCACACGCACACACTTCACCAAGTAGAAAACTAGCTTTGCCTTCTGTCCCGACAAGAACGCATATGCTAAATTCTTCCTCTTCTTTTCATTAACATAATCAAACTGATTGCAATGCTTAAATAGCTCCTACACACGCACACATAGCCAAACCACCTTGCTCGGCCACTAACACCATGTACAAACAAACCACTAAGTACATGACCAATTCTCTCTCCTAGAATCGCACCAAGATGCACACGACTAGGCCAACATGCAAACACACACACAAAGCTAGCTAAAAATCTCACATGCAGCTAACTCACACACTGGTTCTCTGGGCCAGCACTCGTACAGCCCATTGGTCTTCAACCACTGGAAAAATAGCCCGTTTGAGCAATGTCTCGCTAATAGCACGCTCTAGCGTGATATATCACGCTAATAGTATATTTTAAGGGTGTCGCTATTTTGCTATAGCACGCTGTTTTCTCCATTCTCCTCAACACTCGCACTGCAGCCTCATGCCGCTATCAGCATCTGTGACGCAATGCTCGAAGCATCTCCAGGCACCAAAGGCATCTCACCTCGCATGCCTCCACAGAAACTCGTCGGCTTCGCACGCATCACACTCATTGGCAGATTCAACATCCAAAGAATGGGTGTGCAGTCCCGTGAAATTTCTAGCTTTACTCAGATTTCCTCATTTATTTCATGTACATTGTTCTATGTATGTGAACTATATGTGGTATTCAAGATGTTTGCCAAAATAATTGGCGTACACTTGTAAACCCAAATCCCAGTAGCTCCGCCCATGATCACGTACGTACACGTACACCTTGCCGCACAACAACAGGCTACATGAACACCTAACTACATGCATAACTCAAAACTAAACATGCAGATAATGATATATCAATATTACTGCTAACATGCCTTGCCCCGTGGCTACAGCCTATCTGCACAGAATATTGGGTCGTCGTGCAAGAGCCAGGTGAAAAGCTTGCATCTTGGCGATGCCCATGCGGGCTAGAAGATTGATGTGAATTCAGATCGAACAACGCCCAAGAACTGCAAGGCTTAGGACTAGGACGGGGAGTAGTTTGGAATTGTGATTTCATACTCACACATTAGGAGATCAATTCGCACACATCCTTGTTTCTTTGACGATCCAACTCAAATTAATTACTTGAAAATAATAAAAAAATAAATCAATATCTACAATATGATGATGATGGGGCTCGTCCAACATCTTGTGGATGGGGAGTGTCCTGATTTCAATATGCTGATGATAAATTTTTTCATGGAACATGGCATGGCCAGAGCTAGAAATATGAAGTTGATTTTAGGCCATCGCATTCGGGTCATTAGCGAGTTTAACAAAACATTTCATAGTTTTGTGTACTTTCATAGTGTTTAATCAATCGTGTTTCACCATGATTCATAATTAGATTTTTATAACTTGTTAAAATATATTCATAAGTGCTCTCATTTTAATGTCCTCATCGTCATACACACAAATATGCAAACGGATCATAAATTAGATATTTGATTCAAAAGATAAAATAGATTTAAATTTGCAAATGATGAAAAAGCATGGGATGGTGGACCATGGCTGGAACACTGTGTTTACTTTTGGTGAAAGGAAAGGCTGATGAACTATCAGCAGTACCATGCATGGCTTCGAATCTCCAAGCAATTAATTCAAAGGGCTCTCCCATGCACAGGACTTCCCGTGCACACAAGAATTGCGTTTCTCTTGTTTTTACTTGAAAGAGTCGCTGGCCGGGCCATCATCAAGCTAGCCTATCCGTGTGTCCCTACAAACTGACTGAGTAGGTCTTCTTGGCAGCTCAGCTCATTTTTACAGTTTCAGTCAGACTGCAGGAGATACGGACAGTGGATGGGTCCTAGTATACAGGAAGGATGTCCTAATACCAAATATGTGCTTATCTTTTTTGAGGGAGCCTTGGACCGTCGCTCTTCTTACCCCGGTCACCGGCCTGGGTAAATTCATGCTCGCACAACTCCAGAAGGGTGTGCAGAAAGCATGTCATGAGCGCACTACGTGCTGCCAGTGACGAACATCAGCAAAAACTCCCAATGTGTCTCATTCCCTCATAAAAGATCTTGCTGTGGAATAGCCTATGACACTCGGTTGGTTCACATGCATGATGCCGCATGCTATCTAACTTGTACCATTGTTGCTCGAGTGTTGGTTCTACCACCTGTGTACAAGGCTGTTATTTATAGAATGTGTTAGTTGCGGCGAGCATCTTAGTAAATTGCTACACTTACGGACGATGCTTACGGAAACTGTCGTACGGACAGATGTGCCAGCGCCTAATTCATCCCTCCCCCCTGAATTTCGGGGGTGGGGCCCTCCTCCTCCCAATCTGATGATTCCATTTCAGTCCGTAAGTTTAAATCCGTAGAAAGTTGCCTGTAAGTGTAGCATCTCTCAGCATCTTATTGGCACACATAGAGGCCGGGACGTAATGGAATATTCCTTAAGAAAAAATAGATCTGGTGTATGTGACTTTCCATCAATCAAATATCTCATGCACCTACTGCTGCGAGTACTAAATGTTGGTCCCTGCTCAAAGAAGGAATAGAGAGGGATGATTGACGTAATGCGTTGGATGTATTATTGAGCCTCGAGGGCGAGTATATATTGAGTACAAGACTTGGAGGGCAAGACGCCTCCTAGAGATAAGATGGAAACAATTTCTATCTAATCCCGGACAATCTCTAAATACCAAATATATCTCTAACATCCCCCCGCAGTCATAGCGGTAGTGTTGCGAACAACAGGAGCGTCGCGGACGGTCAGACTGGAGAGAATAGCAGCCGACGGGCTGACATCCCACCGCAGTCGCAGCGGGAGCATCGTGGACGGTGTCGCGTAGCAGATGCGTGGACTGTAGAGGAAGTCGTCGAGTTGCTCAAGCGAGGTGATAGCCCTTTGTGCCGTTGTCGAGATAGCCGAGAGCGTGGGTGGTGTAGCCGTGGTCGAGGTAGCCGTCCGAGGTAGCCGTGGTCGATGTCGAGTCGGGGGTCGCCGGTGTCGGGGTAGTCGCCGTGGACCGGGAAGAAGAGCGGCGGCGGTGGCCTGAGGAGGCGGCGGCGGCAGCTAGGTCAGAAGCGCGGCGGCGGTGCTCGAAGTAAGCGAGGAAGAACCCAATAGAGTGACGAAGACCGGCGCGGACGGTGGCGTTCCCGCGCCTAAGAAGGTGGCGTGGCGCATACCAGAGAGAAGTCGACGCGCGTGGACGGCGAAGTGGACCGCGTGCCGCGGCGCTACGGCCCGAAGGAGCGACGCAGCGGCAGCGAGCGGGGCGGGGCGACGGCGGGGAAGACCTCAGGGCGGCGGCAGGGACAGCGTGCCATGCTCGCTACGGCCCGATGGGGCGACGCAGCGGCAACGCGAGGGTCGGTGCAGCCACGAGGACGGCTTGTAGAGGACAGTCTCGGGGCGATGGTGGACCGCGGACCGCGGCACTACGGCCCAAAGAGGCGACGCAGCGGCAGCAAGCAGGTCGGTGCAGCCATGGGAGAACCACGGGGCGGCGGCAAGGGACCGCGTGCCACGCTCGCTACGGCCCGATGGGGCGACGCAGCGGCAGCGCGAGGGTCGGTGCAGCCACGGGGACGGCCTCGGAGCGGCGGTGGACCGCGGGCCGCGGCACTATGACCCGAAGGGGCGACACAGCGGCAACGCGCGGGTCGGTGCAACCGCAGGGAGAACCATGGGGCAGCGACGCTGCGGTCCGAAGGGACGACGCAACTGCAGGCCAGAACGTGGTGCCATGCAGATGCATGAGCGGCCATGGCTCAAGCCGGGCTAGCGCTGCACTTGTGCACACGACGCGCTGCAACCAACATGCGCGCAGGACATGAGATTGAGCCGCGGGCGACGCGGTGCGGGCCAACGTAAGAGCGCGGCGGCAAGTGTCGGCCAGGCTGTTGTTGGAGTAGAGGGCGCACGTTGAAGACAACGAACGGCGGCGGGCGACGCAAACCGATCTTAGATCGGAAAACCAAAAAAAAATGCCGATCAATGCGACCGGTGAGAGAGAGAAAAATCCGGATCAAAGGATCGGCAAAAACACTCTCTAGGGCAGCAGATCAAAGGATCGGCAAAAACACTCTCTAGGGCAGCAGATCAACTGGATCGGCGGATGAACCCTAGGTATGGGCGGCGCGGGGCGGAAGCGGCGGGCGGCGGCTAGGGTTTGGATCGGTTAGGCTGATACCAAAGTTAGAAGGGATAGAGAGGGATGATTGACATAATGCGTTGGATGTATTATTGAGCCTCGAGGGCGAGTATATATTGAGTACAAGATTTGGAGGGCAAGACGCCTTCTAGAGATAAGATGGAAACAATTTCTATCTAATCCCGGACAATCTCTAAATACCAAATATATCTCTAACACAAAGTATGTAGTAGCTTGGCATTGTATAAAATTCAATAAAACTGCATGTACATGCCGGAGTACTTGCATTTGTATTTTTTTCTACAACCAATTGTTGTAGCCATAGCATATGCCTCTCTAAAAAAGATCAGGCACGACCAGAAAAAAGAGACAGCGCACGGATAGTGTCAGAATCTATTGACCTTCGTCATTAAAATCAAACCCAACTACTAAAATGGATGATGTGCGTAAATTAACCTTTTCTCTCTTGATTAATGTGGCAATCGGCATTTGGCGGCCCAAGAGAGGTTCTATTCTTCCAATCCTCAACATATATTATCGCCATAAATCATACAATCAGCATTTGCACACTCCGTTATGCGGGGCGGCACCCCATGGAACAAGCAAACCATCACATTTTGTAGTCATACAAAATTTGAATATCTCATTGGCTACAAGCGCTCAGATCATGCACGTGTTGCCGGTCACGCTCACGCATGCATCCTCCCGAACTTCGAACCAATTTCTTTAGGTCCACGTAGCATGACTGCCGCCCAACAATGCCACGGACGTGTGGCACACTCGCCGAGGCAATGACTCCGGCCATGGGGTTTACTTGCTCATTCACCACTCGGCTGTAGGTTGTGGCCCATGCTCGCATCGGGGTGGCACTCCATGAACCGCCTACAGCTTGTATACAATAGGCAGATGTTTTGATTCGAGTGGGCGCAACGGTGAATACCTTGACTATCTACCTGTAATGTTTTCATCTAGGAAAAAGAACTGACCTGCCTGCCTATGAGGGATGCAAGTGGCGCCCTGCTTCCGCCTGCTCTGTAGTCAAAATCGGTCGTATTAGTTGTCCCGCAAAAATAAAAAAATCGGTCATATTAATTGAAGCATTTTTTTCAGCAATTTAGTTCACTTTGTCCACGCGAACCTGTATAGGGTTCACGTCCCTATGCACTCATAAAGAGGCTCAGCGAATGGTTCAGAAATGTTGATTCATCGAATAGTTGAAGACGTGAACAGGTCGTATACAGATTGTGAGTGCGATAGCTTTGATATTGGCCCCCGCTATTAATTTACATGCAAGATAAATGACAGATGTAATGGTTGGTGAGGCATATTAGTCCCTTTGCACATGTACACCAGTCATCCATATATATAATAGAGACTTGGCCTCGACTCCTACTCAATAGTAAGACAAATATGTAGTACAAAATAGCTTGCTGGCTTTTACTAGCTAGGAGAACAAGATCGATGGAGGAGTACAATGAGGACACTAGGAGGCACCTAATGTCGATGGTATGTCTATTGGGATGGGATGCACCAAGAATTTAAGTGTCAGATCCAGACTACACTCCGGTTCTTGTTTAGCGTGTCTACCAAAAAGAGGTTGACCGATCTTAAGTTTTCTTTTTTCTTTCTTGTGCTTTTTTATATGAGACTGAAGAGACTGGGACGTGGCTGACTACAGCAGCCCCAACAGCTAGAGCAAGTGGTAGTCGTTGTTCTTTTCCTGGTGCTTTGTAAATGTGAAGCTTGCTAGCCTGCTGTGTGTTCTTCAAAGCAGAGGTCTATTTTGCTATGTGTTCAGTTCAGACGTTGGTTCGTTGTGTGAGAACTAGAATTTGCGAGCCTGCTTTGTAGATGATGAACTGCAATCCCGGATGCTTTGGTTTCACTTGAAAGAAAATCCGGAGCACGAGTTACTCAATTCAAAAAAAAAAAAAAAAGAATATGCAAAAAAGTAGGATTACCCCCGGCCTCTGCATCAGAGTGATGTATGCAGCCCCTTTATTAAGCCAAGTGACTGAAATGTCTGTGGTCCAGAACAAGCTCACACAGAGCTGAATAAGAAAGTATAAAAATGCCACAACCGGCGAAAATAGAACGAGCTGACTAAACACCTATTCTATTATTGGACCGCCATCCAAACCGGTTGTAGATATTCCGAGCTACCATCTCCCATCAGGCAGACCCAGTAACCAAAGACTCCCTAGCTTCCACAGGAGTGAGTAACGACCACATACGGATCCAAGCAGTGGCCCTGTAGATAACCTGCAAAAAAATTATACAAGTTTGTCTGTTAAAAACCATGTCATTTCTACAGTTCCATATGGCCCAAAGTAATGCACATACTCCTATCCGAATATGCCTCGCAATATTTGTCTCTACTCCATTTTGCCACGTCCCAAATAACGTGTAATACTATTTGGAGCGGTGATATTAAAGGCTATGTGAACCGAGCGCCATAAAAGTTTGGCCAGCGGACAATCGAGAAAGAGGTGTTTGATGGTTTCATCTTGATCACAAAAGCTACATCTTTGACTATCCTCCCAATTACGTTTTGCCAAGTTATCCTTAGTCAGAACCACCTCCTTGTTAACAAACCACATGAAGACTTTGATTCTTAACGGGACCTAGATCTTCCACATATGTAGCGATTTCGGAATTGGACCAGAATCAATTAGGGCCAAATACATAGATTTCACTGAAAAAATGTTATTCGTAGTAAATTTCCAGTGAATACTATAAGACTCGCAGAGAGGTTCACATACATCAACCTTCTGACCAGGTGTAGCCATGCTTGCCATCGGTCTCCTACCAAAAAAAAAAAGAATATGTGCTGGTCAAGGCTCTCTCTCTCTCTCAACAAGCATTCACCCCACTTTATATACAAAGCCCAAACTGATACCAAGTGATGAGAAAACCCTCATACAAGGAGATCAAGAGAAAACTAAAATGGTAGCCAGGCAAGTGGCACAAGTACAACTAACCCAACACCATGTGTGAAAACAGGAGACGTCTGTACCAAATCAAGCTCGTCTCTCGAGTGCTTACATGATCTGTGGAGTGTGGTAGAGCTATTCATGTACTAGCGCCCATGGTAATGCCCGTGTAAAAAATTTATTGTTGGTTTGGTTAAAGGTATCGCCTGATGTTTTATTTCGGCAAGCCATAAGAGCTGGTATTCTCCGTCTTTACACAATTATCCCAAACTAGGATTCTTTTAGTTTTGGGAGGGAGTTGGATTTCTTCCTCTTTGCAAGGAACTGAAAGAAACAAGTATGTGAACAAACCACGGATTCAACCATATTACATTTCATGAAAAGCATTTATCAGGAGGAGGTGGTGCTAAAGAGGTGTTGGCTTGCCGCGCTACAGAGTTACACTTGGTAACGAGATTATCTTCCTGTAATGTACAGTCTAACTAATTTCTCAAAATTCTCTAGCTTTTCCTATTGCAGTACAAAAAGTAACAGGGAAGCAAGTAAATTTTTAGAACCTTAAACAGAAACACTGCTCCATTGTAATCGTTAACATTGAGAATTAAGGGTTCAGGGATGCATTATTGCCCTTGCCTGCTCTGTCCATTGAAATTCACAATCTAATGTTGCCATAAGCATTCCGCATAGTTTGCCTTCTAAATAGTGTACCCTCTACCTCTAGTACTATCACCTGTTTCAAACGAACTTTGTTAAGTCATCCCTGGATATATTCGTTCATTACTTGGCTATCATAATTATCTCTGAAAAGAAACAAAAATGGAAAACGAAAACAGACAAATATCATTAACGTTGGAAAAGACACAAAGAAGCTCTCCCACCTCCATGTTCCCCTTTTCTCCCAAAAATCAGGGCGCCACATCTCGATTAAGGTGTACCTCTTGCAAATGTCACTCACACCTTCACTTGCAATTAGCGAGTTTTGGTCGGATTTCATCCCATCGGAAGACATGGGTGGCTTTATTTGTGGTTTTTGTAGATTACATTTTTCAAAACGATTTATCTCTTGAACTGTGTGTCCAAATCACGAACCGTTTTCACCTATTTTTTCACACTGCTAGGATGCTCTGTAATAACATCTGCAGAATGATTATTTATTTTTTTAATCTACACAGCTAGGGTGCTCTGTGTTAACAGCAGCAAAAGGACTATATGTAGACTTACAAATGGGAGACATATCAACTAAAGAGAAAATAATAGAAATAGAACTAGGGTAAGTATCTGAGACAGTTTTTCTAACCACATTATCATGACTAGGGTGGCAAACAGTGTCAGGAATAGTAATGTTGCTCAGAACACCATCACCAGGAAATAAGCTAGCACTAGGGATATCATCAATCACATTGTTGCAGACAACATTATTATTAGCAACAGAGGCACACTGATCTACACTAGGATGAACATTTTCAATCTCAACCCCAATTTGATTAGCAATGTTAACAAAATTTGGATCATGAAAATGGGAAAACAAGCTTTTGATGATAGTACCTTTTACTGAAGCTTTCTGTTTTTCCAGATTCTGAACTGCCTTGTTATCCATAGCAATTTCAAGCATAGTCCTTCCTCCAATGTCCACTCTAGCACTTCTTCTGGTTGAGATGATTGGGCCCGGGTGGGGAGTTTAGGATTCTTTTCTTGTTGTTCCAGGTCCAGGGCAGTGTCCATGGAGTCACCAGAATGTCCCCTTCTAGTTCATCATCTAAATCACCACCAGATTCAGAAACCTCGGACATAGCTATCTCCATTTCCGTCAAGAGGTTGAAGCAGTTGGATTTAGAACTAGGTTCATCCATCTTTTGCAGGAAGGCCAAGGCTGCTTGCCTATTGTTATGCTGGGATGGTCCAGTAGAGTTAGAATTTCCACTAGGGGAAGAAGGGCCTGAGGTGTCATCCCAATCCAATACACACATCACCAACATTATCATCGTACTCCCCCATCGATCTTGTTCTCCTACCTAGTAAAAGCTACTCCCATCGTCCCATAACATAAGAGCTGATTAGTGTCAAAATGCTCTTATGTTATGGGACAGAGGGAGTAGCAAGCAATTTTGTACTACAGCTCTATCTTACTATTGAGTAGGAGCCAAGAGGCCAAGTCTTCTATATATATGGATGACTGGCGTATATGTGCATAGGGACTAATAGGCCTGACCAACCATTACATCCAACATTTATCTTGCATATAAATTAATAGCATGCCAATATCAAAGCTATAGCACCCACATTCTGTTTATAGGACCTGTTCATGTTGTCATCTAAGAGTTCTGTAGTGTGCCACATATATTAGTAAAAGACATTTTGAGATCAGGAACAAGTGTATCTTCTACTATTAGGTGACTCAGCATTCCAGAACCATTCGCTGAACCTATATGAGTGTACAGGGAAGTGAACTTGTATTTTCCACGTGAATCTAATTAATGCGGTGCATACTATGTCATCCACGTTGGAGAACTGCAAAGAGGAAGATTTCCATCTTCTGTTAAAAAAAATGGGAAGCCAGTTTTCAGTAAATCACAGACGAGCATCTGAACAAACAAACAAATATAAACCTAGGCATCCACGAAGTGTGAATCGTGCAATCTTCCTACTATAGTCAAATGTATAATGCATCAAATGTGTGTTGCTAATTGCCGGATACAGCTGTTATTGCTTTCTCGTGTGTGTGGTCTTGTAACAAATATATGACGTTGTATACGCAGTAGGGATGCAAGCCGACATCCCACACCCTCATAAGCCCGCTAAAGCTTTGGGGTGTGTGTGGGGGGGGGGGGGGGGGGTTGCTAGTAAAAAGTGAACTAATATGACTGGTTTTTTAATGCGAAACAGACGAACGCGGGGTGACGATTGCATCCCTAATAGGATGACATGTTAGGTCTTTTTCCTAGATGCAAATATTAGCTAGGTAGTCAAGGTGTTCATCGCCGTGCCCACTTGGATCGAAACGCCTGTCTATTGTATATAAGTTGTAGGTGTTTCATACAATGCCACCTCAATGCAAGCATCGACCACCACTTGCAGCTGACTGGTGACTGAGCAAGCAAACCCATGGCCGGAGTCATTGCTTTGGCGAGTGTGCCACATGGCTGTGGCGTCGATGAGCAGCACAACATGCTATGTGGACCTTAAGGAATTAGCTCGACGTCCGGGAGAATGCATGCATCACCGCTAAGTCGTGCATGATCTAAGCACATGTAACCAATGAGATAGGCAATTTTTTATGACTATGAAATGTGATGTTTGCTTGTTCGATGGGTGCCATCTTGCGTAACAGGGTGTGCAATGTTCATTGTATGATTTCTCGTGATTAATATTATATATATGTTGAGGATTTAAAAATTGCTGATTTTCACATTATCCATGTGCTGTCCCTCTTTTCTGGTCACGCCTCATCTTTTCTAAAGAAGCATATGCTGTGGCTACTATTGGTTGTGAATTAAACTACAAATGCAAGTACTCAGGGCATGTACATGTGATTTTACTGAACTTTCTAGAATCCCAAGCTATTAGTTTGAGCAGGGACCAACATTTAGTATTCGCACCAATAGGTGCATGATATATTTGATTGATGGAAGGCCACGTACAGCATATCTATTTTTCCTCAAGAAATATTCCATTACCTCCCTGCCTCTGCGTGTGCCAAGAAGATGCTCACTGCCAATATACAACACATCTATAAATAAGAGCCCTGTACACATATTCACAAAAAAAAAAAGCCTTGTACACATGTGGTAGAAACCAACACTCAAGCAACAATGGTACAAGTTAGATAGCATGCGTGCATCATGCATGTGAACCGACCGAGTTTCATAGGCTATTCCCCAGCGAGATCTTTTGAGGGAATGAGATGCATTGGGAATCTTACTTGAAGTTGGACAGCACCATTGTGTAGAGAAGAAAATGAATCTGTTAGATCAAGCCCTGAATGAACACACACACAGACGAGGTGGACTCAAACATGCGAGAAACCGAAGGAGAAAGAAGGCACGCACGAACGCAGGGAGCGGAGAGAATTTTGCGACGCGCAACTGTCTGCGCCTTTTCTGCTCTTCCTTCTATTCGGCTCGTAACAAACTGATCACCCACGATCTGTTATACCCGTGCCATGCCACGGACAGATGGTGGTCAATCTCTACACGATTACAGAAGTAAAACACTACTGCCTATTCAGCCGCAACCTGAACATAGCACATTTCTGGCTTGAAATAACTTACGTGCAGGACGCTTATGAGCTAGCTAAAATGCAGTAAAAAAAAAACTTGTGTGCGTGCAGCTAGCTTTTTTTTTTAGAACCGCCATCTCGGCATTTTATTCATCTTGACGGACCACTTTTGATTGCACGGGAAGTCAACACGTGAATAAACTCAGAGTCAGAGGTATGGTCAAGACCTTGGGCCTTGATATCATGTTAAGCTTGATGCACTAACCAACTCAAATAAAAGTCCGAACTGATGAAAAGGGTTAGGCAATCCACATATACACTTCAACAAAAGAGAGAGATAGAAAGTCTGAATCTAAGACTAGAGCTTGTTTAGCACATAATGAGCAGCGAAATTTGCTTCTCGTCCCGTCCATCTCAGAACAAAACCCTGAAAATGTTGGAGATAGGTCGGCATCTCCGAAATAAGGTGGCCTCCAATCGACCGATCAGTTACCTGCTCCCACGCGGAAACAACAACTTGACAATCTGTTTCGATGATGACATGCGTGTAGCCCTTCTCCATAGCAAGTACTAGTGCCTCACGGCATGCTATAAGTTCCAACACGAAAAGCTCATAGGTGATTGTATATATTGTCTGCATCTTCCGATCTGGAACTGTCCCTCATGGTCTCTCACCACCACTCCCGTGCGTGTGCACCCATTGTCAAAATCTGAAGCTCCGTCAGAATTTAGTTTGAGCCAACCAACGGCAGGTGGTTACCAAACATGCTTCACCTGCGGTTGCACTCTCTGCTGAACTCCCTAACCAGTTCCATAGATCGCAGCGGCTGGTACTGTACTTCGTTATGTGTGTATTTGTTGCGACTTGTCCAGACTGCCCACATAACCGACACAATAATAGTTGCTTGATCTCTTCTCATGAAGAAGCTTGGATCCGTAATATCCCTCGCCCTACTAGGATGCAGGGCGGAGCTGGGCCCGGGCACCCAGGGCCCAGGCCCGGGGCATGGAGTTATGGGCCTAGGGTTCAACCCAGCCAGACACTGGCTCTGCACAACCCAAAACATGAATGTCCTTCCAATCTCGGGCAGTGAATGTCATCCCGCACGCATGCACGACGCCCCGGGAGTTCCTAGTCGGCGCCTTATGCGCTAGGAGTTATGGCGCCCACTAGCCCGCCGCAATGGGCCGGCCCGTTAACCTCTCGCACTTAACTGGTTCGAACACAATACGGTATATTTCGTGCGTCGACGGGCCAGTCAACTGTTGACTTTTGAAAAAAAAAATGAAATCATTTAAAAAAATAAAAAAATTGCTAAAATCCAAAAAAATCATGAATTCAAAATGTTCAAGGATTTTGGAAAAAAAATCGCGAACTTAAAAAATGTTCGTGAATTTGAAAAAAAAATCATCAATTCTTAGAAAAAGTTCAACGAATTCGAAAAAAACTTCATCAACTTTAAGAAAAGTTCATCAATTTTGAAAAAAAGTTCATCAATTTTGAGAAGGGGTAACATAGTCAAAAGCACATGCTAGTCCACTTATCTATACGCCATTGCTGTAATTAAGCAAGCAAATTACTTTTTTTAAGCTGTTAAAGTTTATATTAATGGTGACCTTTGGTCTTCTGTATTCTAGCCTTTTGGTATCCTTTTGTACTTGTATATATGCTAGCTTTGGCCTCCTGGTAATACAAATTGCTTTCATAACATGGTATTAGAGCCTATGTTTTGGTCTCTTCGGACGTCGCAACTCGTCTTCCTCTCCCGATAGATTTTTTTTCCTGATCTCTACGTTGCTGCCTCTAGCCGCCGCTGCTCCCTTCTCTCCACCTCGCTGGTTTATCTCCATCACGCTGGCTAGCTGCTGCTGTCTGCTGGTTGCTTCTCGCACGCACACCTCTAGTGTATGGTGCGTACGGTTTACTCAAGCCACAATCCGTCCTGATCTATCCGCTCAATCCTGCTGGCCAACTGCGCATCCAGCCGCCGGCTCCCGTCCTGTTTTTGGCGGCTCCCTCGCCCGATCTGCATGCCCGGCGGCTCCTACCAGCCGTCCCTGCCAGCGCAGGCCGACCACGTCCGCCTCCAGGTCGCCCGCTTCTCGTCCAGGCCCGCGACTTCTCCGCCGGCCGCCGCACCACCTGTCGCCGCCGGTTGCCGGCCGCGTCCGCGTGTCGTCGCTGGTCACCCGTCCGACCCTGCCCTCTCCGCGCCGCTGTTAGCTTCCGCGGCTGCCCGCGGGTGCTCGCGTGGTCGTGTGTGGCGTGAAACTGCTGCCCGTTCAAGGATTAAAAAAGAGTAAAAAAAAGAGAGAGAAAAAAAAAGAGTAAAACAAAGAGAGAAGTGACAGGTGCCTATATTGATCCCGTCTCGCATTTATACCGTCTTTCGGTGCTTGGTGCTCGACCGTATGAGGTGTCTTCCGCTGGTTGTGGTGGTCGTTCTTCAGCGACTCCTCTCACAGCTTCGGCGCATGGCGGTGAGCGCTCTACGTCGACTCCTTTTGCGGCTTCCCCGCGCGGCGGTGACCACTCTACGTCGACTCCTCTCGCGGCTTCCGCACGCGGCGGTGATCGCTCTACGTCGACTCCCCAGTGGCTTCCACATGCGGCTCTACGTCGACTTGCTACCTTCGATCAACTCTACACGCGGCTTCCACGGGTGATAGTGACTGCTCATCGTCGGCAGCTGTTTCTACCTCGACCTCTTTCGTCGTGCCCCTGTCTGCAGCTCCTCACCGTTGGTGGTGGCAAGTGCAGTGGCGGAGCCTCGGCGGGTCAATCCCGGCCCTGGCCCCCCTTCTGAGCTCCTCCTCCTGCTAAACTATGTGCTAATCACCCGGCCTCGCTGATCTAACTAAATGATTCTAGGCACGTGCCCTAATTAGCCCCGTCTTAAACTTGGTTCACGCTCCGCCACTGGGCAAGTGTCAGCATGGCCGGATACAGAGTCATTATCATCAAGGCAACGAAGAGGTGAATGTGTCTGTGCATATTAGAAGGCCAAGAGATGATCAGGGGAGTGGGCAAGGCCGAACAGGAAGGAAATAGTATGCAGACAAAGCGGGAAGCGAGAGATGCACTCGGTGCTACTCGACCAGAAGAAGCATTGACGTTTTTTTTTTTTTTTTTTTGAGTAAAAGAAAAAGCAATGACGTAGACGCGGGAAGAGACGAGCAGATGGACTGCTGTTTATATATGAGCTTTTACACTAGGGTGTGGCTAGGTCTCAGTCGACTAAGACTTAACGAAGTCTCAGTCAAGTGGTATAACATGTAAGAAAGGAAAAAAAATTGCACGGATCCCAATGTTAGATCTCACAAGTATAGCGTCGACTAAGACTTGGGTTGCACGGATCCCAATGTTAGATCTCACAAATATAGCATCGACTGAGACTTAACCAAGTCTCAGTCGACTGAGATTTAGCAAGACTGTTTACACTAGCGCTTCGGAATACAGAAGCGGTGATCAAAGTTCAATCAGACGATTTATTGAAAATGAAAAAGGAAATGATTGCTGAGGTGGCACTGTTGCTGAGTTGGACATGTTGCTGAGTTAGGTATATAGGATTTGGATACAGATGTTTCATAACAACCGTTGATTGCTTCTGGGATTTGGGCCCAAAGCACAGATTGTGGTATCAAACCGGGCAATGCTATTCCGCGCGCGCGCGCCTCAACGATCGATTTCTGACAGGTAAACTACGAAGTGAACTTTCCTTTTTATATTAAAGCCAGGTGGGGAAAGATAGGAGGCAGCCGGACCCCCACCACTTGAATTCACGGGGGGAGAAAAAATTAAGGAATGACACGCCCGGGCCCCACCCGTTGAAATCAAGGGGGGGGGGGGGGGGAGATTTTGTTATGTTGCAAACACAGGTGGTGGGCCCCCTCGCCCTGTCCGAAAGCACGCAGGCGTGAGGCCGATCGAGCGTTGCGACGCGCGGACGCGAAGGAGCCTTTTCCTATCAAACCATGGTACCAAGATCGGACCCAATGTGACGAAATGAGATCAGGTGACTTGCTGTGGACAAGTCACTGATGAACAGTACCATCTACAGTCTTTTGCTACAATGTTCGATCTGGGCTGCCCATCCTCCATCCAGCGGCTGGCTTCCCGCCAGTTACGGTGTGACTGGCCTCTAGCCGGTCACTGGATCTCGGTCCCAATGTGACGTTTACCTTCACAGCTTTTCATACACATGACTCATGACACTCATGAATGTATGCACAAACAGACACGTTGACCATGCAATGCAACACATGCTAGCTAGCTAGCTATCTAAGCTAGTTCTGAGGACTCCAGGGTATGCAGTTGGGCGGGGAGCACTGCTCGCTGCAGTTATCTCGGCACTCCCCGGTCCGCCCCCTCCTGCAGGCGTCGCAGTATCGGGTGGTGCAGGCGCTGATGCATGAATTGTTGATGGGGTCGTTGCACTCATCGCAGCTGCCGGTGCAGTTTCTGGCGGCCCTGCAGAGCTCGGCCACCTGGGTCCTGCAGGAGTTGCAGGAAGGTTCAACGGCGTCGCAAGCACCACTGCATTTCGAGGTAACGAAGGCGTAGCAGCACTGATAAGAACACTCGGGGCATGATATCGTCGGCCCCGGCCCCGGCGCTGGCGCGGGTGCGGGGGTTGGTGGCAGCAGCACCGCCGGAGGTGGTGGTGTGAGAGCTGGCGGAGACGGTGGTGGTGTGGGAGTTGGTGGTGGCGGAGATGGTGGCGGCGGTGTGGGCGACGGAGAGGAACGACAGTGCCCCAAGGAAGGCACGAGTAGCATCGCGAGAACAGCAACGGCGGCGGCTACCTTGAGAGCGAGAGCAGCTGAATCTGGAGGCGCCATTGTGTTACGGACACAGCAAACAATGCAAGGCAAAGCGAGAAGGAGAAGAGAGACGCAGGATGAGATGTGAAGACTTGCTGGTGCACATACGATGCCATTTATATGCACCCAAGATTGGAATCTTAGGTATAGCTAATTAGTATTGGCATCTACTACTAAACTAGAGTACTCGTGTATAGATGAATTATATTCGTAGCTAGGTAAACTGTTCCAAGTTGCATGTTGAGATCTGCGCCATGCATGTTACAAGTTTGACTTTACACATATTACTCATCTTGACCGGGCAATTTGGGTTGGATAATCTCAATGGAGGAGAACTAACTAGTATATCGAAATAGGTACATTGCAGCAAATTCCAAGTTTAGATCTGCACCGACTTCAGGCGCCTTCAAGAAAGAAAGAAAGATCTGTCCGGGCTCATTAGGTCCCTCTTATTTTGGGCTAAGGTTTGACCTACAAATTAAATTAATAAAATATAAATTATATGTCATAAAAAATATATTGTCGAAAAACTCTTTCAAATACAAATCTAACAATGTACTTTTCATAGCATACACTTTACATTTTACTAGCAAAAATGCCCGTGCATTGCAACGGAGGAAATGATCTTTTATAGCAGTAAAAACAACACATCACGTGCTTTAAGACATCACTACATGTTATGTTTTTTAAGCTAGGCCTAAAAAGTTGAAAATAGTATGTGAACAAAATAAGATCAGAAAAGAACAAAGTATTTTTTTAGTGACAAATATATAAAAGTAAGATACATTATATAGGATTGGTGCTCATTAATCTTCTCTCACACATCCCATGATAACTTGGGGACTACACATGAGCAATCAGTAGTTTCCAAGCTCTCTACACATGTACTGGATAGCATCTTGGTCAGCTGGAGATAATAAGAACAGAATGTCAAAACTTCAAAGGCAAAGGATTCAAAGAAAAAACATACTGAACTCTTGAAATATCTTCCATGCAATTTCTTAAACTGTTTCTCACGTAAACTTACCATGCCAATCACTTCTTTTAACAATACCCCCCCCCCCCCCCCATCAAGGGCTATTATACCTCGAGGCAATGTATTCTGTAGTTGCCAAGCTTGACGTCAATTCAGGGAGTTCAATTTCAAACAGGTTAACCAGCCTATGGATACTGTGGAAATCCTCCCCCAGCAGTACGGTTTGAGTGTTCAGGTTCACATATTTATGGACTACTTGTGAGTAAAATAAATTTTGAAGCTTATATAGTATCATCACAACCTGAATAACAACATCTGGATGTGGAACTGCACTTAAAACTTGCTGCGTTTATCAGTAGTTTTGGAAGCAAAATAATCTCTGGTGGTACAGGAGAGCCTAGAGGATGGTTCTCCAGCTCTTTGCTTTCAGAAGTTTTGGAGGCTGTTGATGCGTGTGTAGAAGTGAATGTGCCACTTCAGTTGTGCATAAACCCTCCATCATATGAGCTTCAACAACGCAACCACCACATTAAATCAGACATAATTTACATCTAGAACCGAATGTGTCAGTTTCAGTCTTGCAAGAACACGACACATTATCAGGGGTCCGATGATTTGAGGCATTCCCTTCACCAGGCAAAATGTGTGTGTGTCTACAGAGGAACGACAGTGGCCGCAGGCTAACATCATCTATAATGCGGGTCGGCTGTGTAGACGCTCAGAGATAGAGAAAATAAATACCGTAAAATTTAAAACCATCTAAGCGTCCTCTCTTTCACCACTTGATGCTAAGTATGGGTGCTAATTAAAGATTGAAAACACCTTCAGTATTTTACCTCGTGCGGAGGAAAATACCCAAACGCTTGATGCATCTTTTGTCACCGATGCCACATATTCGCTGTGAAACTAATCATATCACCTTATGCTATCATCTAGCACTAAAGATGGTCTAAGAGGAAGAGCTGCTCACCACGGTAACCTCAACGACGCTGGCCTGCTCGAAGATAGCATCAGGGTCAAAAAACACATCGACTTGATGTGGTCTGTATGCATCGACCAAATAATATTCTCATGCTAAGTACATCGACTCTTCATTGACATTAGTATACATCGACTTGCTGTGGTCTGTATGTGCCAATGATATTCTTAAATTCCAATGCGGTGAGGACACAGGACTTTAAAAAAATTGAATACTGACAAATGCGGGTCGCCTGTGTAGACGCTTAGAGATTAAGAAAATCGATACTATGCCATAAATTAAAAATCATTTAAATGCCCTCTCTGTCAACGCTTGATGCTAAGTAGGGCGCTAATTACAGACTGCAAATACCTTCGGTATTCTACCTGCGCTTGATGCATCCATCGACTGGGAAACAAATCCCAGCACCTTTTGCTAGCATCCAGCGTTGAAGATGGTCTAAGAGGAAGAGCTGCTCACCTCGGCAACCTCGACGACGCCGGCCTGATCGAAGAGCTGCGAGGCGCTCGCTGCTGACGTCATAGGGAAGGTTGCACACGTACACCATGGCCTCCTCCTACGGCTCCACGTACTCCCAGACCTCCTCCACACCACCGCGACCTCCTGCTCCACCTCAACCGCCGGTTCCTCCTGGGCGACAAAATCCAGGGCCTCGTCCTGAACTGCAAAGGGAGGGGATCTGGATCTAGGGATCTGCCTTCCAGTTGGGATGTGGGGCCCTTTGGCGCCGCCGTCATCGTCTGGAGGAAGACTTGCAGCTGGAGCGGGGGCGGATGTGTGGGGAGGCTGCCCACGCCGAAAGAAGATGTGCGGGGATTGAGATCGAGCACAGGGAGAGGAGGAGGAACAGGGGTCGTCGGTCGCGAGAGAAGAGGAGGAGACCGGATCACCCGTGCGTATTTTTTTTACAGCAGGCCGAGCCCCGATACAACGCGCGAATCGTTTTTCACTTATTCATGGACTGCGGATTGATTGCTCTAAAGTGAAGGGTGTTTTTTGCAAAAGTGCCACGACGGGTATACGGGCAGAAGCATTCCATGCTTTATTATTAGGTAAAGATTAGTCACATAGATGGTCAAACCCTCGCTCAAAATACGAGGGGGTCCAATATACTCGGACGGAGATAGTATTACTCATCTTGACCTGGCACTTTGGGTTGGATCTCAGTACGTACGTGAGAGAAAACTGAATTTCACGAGAGTGTCTTCGAGTCTTGGCGGCTGCCTTATTTTGGAAGATACCAAATTAGGTTTGAGTTTGTAACTTTCTATTAATCGGTAACAAGAACTGATTTTTATGTAGTCACCCTGCAGACATCTTGTGAGACATTCAGAGAAGAGAGAAAGGTAAATCTTTCCGAAGCACTTCCGGTCGTGGCCGACAAAGTGGGCGTGACCGGACAAACATATTCTGCATCGTGGTGATTAGTTCCGCCTTATTTGCACCTGCTAGCAATTTTGACAGACAAACTCGTATATAAAATATATAACTTTCTTTCGCTGGGGTAAAATACATTTCATTTTTGTTCTTGGATATATAACCTCTTGTGTTCGCTTCTTTACGCTTTTCGGTTGTGTCCAAATTGTATGTGTTGTTCTAAACTGAAATGTGTGTATGGCTGTGTGCATCACTTGATGTAGAGGCCGAGGGTATTCCTCCTTTTTCGAAAAAGAAAAAAATTGAAATGTGTGCACTTAATAAAGATGATATTCTTTCTTGCTTGGACATACATGGCGTCTCGAGCGTGAAATTCTCTCCGTCCAGTTAAACTTCTTCTGTTGTTCTATTGATTGACCAAGTCCATGAACTTCCCAAATCTTTTCTCTACTTTGTACAATCATTTTAATCATCTAATTAGCAGTGGAAATAGGTAGTACTCATATATATTTAATGGAATGGCAGATCTCTCCTACCTCTCTTTAAAAGAAGAGGGGTAAGTTTGGTCTGGTTGGAAGAGTCTAAGATGAAAATACTATGAGATTTGGATGCTACATATGCTATTATTTGGGTTAAAAAACAGTAAGAGCAACTCCGTCCTCAAATTCCCCTCCCTCAAAACTCTTCTAGGGTCTCCCTATTTCGAACGCTCCATATTTTACTTGGTACTTCAACTATAGCCCCGAAAGTTTGGCCACTTCTTCCTCTTCTAGATAATGCACATGGCAGAATCCGGTGTAGTAAAGAGGAGATCCAACAGTCATTAAGCGCTCGTGTTTGCCACATATCTACCGCTGGATCGGCTTCATCCAACACCCGACATCAAAGTTATTCGCACACACTATGCAGTGTTATTGATAATGATATTGATATAGATGTGATGCCCTTACAGAAGTGAAATTTATTCTAGAGTGGAATACAAGAGGAAAGCGTGCAGTACATAGTTAAGTATTCATGATACTCAACGATTCAACGATTTTCCTTCCAGATAAAAACGTACAACTTCCCATATTATTCGATGTCATAGCATCTCATACACAATGTGCACATAGATGCATCACAAGAAGACGCGTTGACCATGCGACGCACATGCTTTAGCTAGTTTCCAGGCCTCTAGGGTACGCATTTGGGCGCGGAGCACTCCTCGCTGCACGTTTTCTGGCACATCTGGGTTCCCCCATAATGACACCCGTTGCAGTGTCGGGTGGTGCAGGCGAAGGCACATGAAAAGTTGGGAGCGTCGTTGCACTCGTCGCAGCTGCCGGTGCAGTTTTTGCTGGTCCTGCATTCCTCGATGGCCGTGGTCTTGCAGGCAGGGACGGATGCAAGGGGGGACGAGGGGGGTCCCCCCCAACGATTGCGTCTCCCTGTTAATAGCGACCAGTTGTTTGCTAAATTTTTTTGCTAGCCAACTGTCTGCACTTCCTTCGCCCCCCCTTTCTCTGTGTCATTCGTGCCTCAAGTCAACCCACGTACGATAGAATTTGCTAGCAGCCCAAAAGCCCAAAACAAACACAGAGATTACTATGCTTTGTTTCCCAATTAGCAGGCTAGCTGCACGCAGCCCATCCCCATAGTAGAGACAAAAGGGGCCAATTAACAGGCTAGCCGCACGCCCACGCGCACACAGGTCGCCATATTGCTTCTCGCTTTCCAACCGCCTGCTGCGATCGAGCTTGACATCTGCCGCCTGCCGCAGTGCCGCTGCCTGCTATCGGATCTCTGCGCGGCGCGGTTCCATCGCCATCAAGAAAAGCGGAGAAGGGACGGCCGCCCGCGATCATCGATCCACGGCCACTTTGGCGGTAGCCGGTAGGGCGACCGCACGGATGGGCGCAACAAAACGAGGATAAAAGGTTTTAGCAATTCATTGAAGCCCTATTTAATTAGCCTATAATTTGAGAACCATAGAGAAGTATAATCTACAATCACTGAGAAGGGGAAATAACGGCCAAGTTTACCTCTAAAGAAAGTATTGGTATCGTGCTCGTAAAGCTGACTTCAAATTAATAGATATGTATTTTTATCATAATTTTAAATAGCGCGCTATCTCGACGCTATAGCGACAGGGGCATTGCACTAAACCTGTCGTGTGTAATTTAGCGTTCTATGGCTCCATTTAACGCGATATAGTGTCAATTTGGCACCAAATATAGAAAGCCATAGCCTGCTTTTTAAAACTACGAATTTTATTCTTATTACAGAACAACATATCATACATACATCTACTATTTAGATCTCATGATATTTACTATGGTGTGGGCTTGTATCCTATGATTTCCATCCTTCCAGTTCTCGCCCCCCCTATCTCTATTTTCTGGCTCCGTCCCTGCTTGCAGGGGTTGCAGGAACCTGGGACGTCACAGTATCTGCTGCACTCCGATGGAATGGAGGCGTTGCAGGGCAAGTAGCACTGCGAATAACAGTCGTTGCATGATATCGGTCCCGGCGACGGCGCCGGAGTTGGTGGCAACAGCACCGGAGGTGGTGGCAACGGCGCCGGAGGTGGTGATGTGGGGGTTGGCGGTGCCGGTGCTGGCGACGGAGAGCCACGACAGTGCCCCAAGGAAGGCACGACCAGCATGGCTAGAACGGCAGCAACGGCGGCCGCCTTGAGAGCAAGAGCACCTGAACGCGGAGCCATTGTGTTGTGGACACAGCAACCAAGACTAAGGGAGATGGAGATGCAGGATTAGATTAGATGTGAAGACTTGCTGGTGCACATACGATGCCATTTATAGCCTAGTAGGCACCCAAGATTGGAATCTTAGGTATAGCATATTAGTAGAGATAAAAAATTGCAGCTAGGTAAACTGTACCAAGTTGCATGTTGAGATCTGCGCCATGCATGTTACAAGTTTGACTTCACATATTAGTATTATTAGTTACTCATCTTGACCGGGCAATTTGGGTTGGATAGTCTTAGTGGAGGAGAGAAAACTGAATTATACGAGAGTCCTGACAACTGCCTTGTTTTGGAAGATATTGAAATGTAGATTTTGGACAATTTACTTTGATTAGTAGGAAGAACTAAACTTTAGTGGTGACTGGTGAAACATTCCGAAAGAGAGAAAGATTAATTAGATGCCCCAAAAACTGTGGTTGTAGCCACCAAGGTTACTGTGATGGGAATAGGGTAAATCAACTTCAGGACCATGGCGATTTGTTCCTCCTTATTTGCACACGCTAGCAATTTTGATACAAAAACTAATATATGGTATGTATTTTCCTTTGCGGCTAAAATACATTTTAGTATAGTTCCTGAATAACCACTTGCTATTCAGTTTCTGCCATTGTTGCTGCTAAAATACATTTTAATTAGTATAGTTCCTGAATAACCACTTGTGTGCACGTGCTTATGCTTTTTCAGTTGTGTTTAATATTTTTGTGTAATTTGAAATAAAAAATGGTTGTCCTTAATAATTATGATGAAACTTCTTTTATCCTTGGTTGGACATGGAGTATCCATTTAAAATTCATCGAGCCCATGGGCTTCAATCCACAAAACTTTTAGTTCGTCTTTCATTTGTGAAAGCATGCAAGTCATCTAATTAATAACCATCAAAGATATTGTACTCCTATATTTAATGGAATGGTAGATATCCTTATACAATGAGCCTTGCCACATACGTCAGCACCCTCTGAGCCGCTTCCTTTATCTGCAAACACTAGTAGAAAACATGGCTTTGGTTCTAGCCGGATGGGAGCAATAGTCCCGGTCGCATTACGAACCGGGACTAACGTGAGCATCAGTCCCGGTTCGAGCGGCTAGGAAGCCGGTCGGGGCTCGGCAGGCAGCAGTCCCGGTTCGAATGGGACCTCTAGTCCCGGTCGGAGACACCAACCGGGACTAAAGGAGTGCGATGCCCTTTAGTCCCGGTTGGTGTCTCCAACCGGGACTAAAAGGTCTGTCTTCAGTCCCGGTTCTAGACACCAACCGGGACTAAAAAAATGCCTATATATATCCTCGCCCCTGCCAGCCCTCTCCTCTGTTTTTGGCTCGTAGAAGGTGGGAGGTGTGTGCTACTTTGCTCTCCCTTCCTATGCACATGAGGTGTTCGATGAAATGCCTGAGAGCATGATGCCACTTGAGTTCACACAAAACAAACATGATATGAGGTGCCCGAGCCACACTTAAGCTTTCTCCTCTTTCTTCTCCTCTGTTCTTCCTCCAAGCCCGTCCCCATCCCCGTCCTCACCGCCGTCGATCGCCCGCGCCGATCTCGTCGCCGGCACCACCGTGGTGAGCCTCTTATTCTTATCTTTTTTAAAAAAGAAAAAATTCTTACTTGTATGATTTAGATAGCTACTTGTATAATTTTCTTACTTGTATTATTGTTTGTTATTATATAGTGCCATGGTTTTGATATCCGCCCCCGTCGGCTCTCGTCCGGTCTATGATTCGGATGTGGTATATTATCTTTTATAACTATTTGTTTCATTTAGTGTTTATGACAATTATGCCGACCAACTTGACATAGATGTTTTTATCTAGGAGGTATGTGAACCGGAAATTCCAACCGACCCTCTTGTCGAGAGGTTAAATTTAGTTGAAAAAGAAAATAATTATTTGAAAGAAAAATTGAAAAGAATTGAAGAAGAGAAGATGAAATTGGAGTTGCATGTTGCCGATGTCGTCGATCTACACAAGATCCAGATGGATGCAATGCGCTTGAAGATTAGAAAGATTAGAAAATATGCCATTGATAAAAAGGCTTGGTATCATTATGCTGTTGGATCAATTGTTATCTTAGTTGCGATTTTGATCGCATTTGTTGTTGCATTTAAATGTTTTACATAGTTGTATGTTGTTTTATGAGAACTATGTATGAACTTTATGTATTTATTTTTGCAGTAATAACATTTGATCAGTACTGTACTTTGGTTTTAATGTGATGATGAACTTGTATTAATTTGGTCATTTCTCTATTCATGATGTTCTGTAATGGTTTTTGATATACTTAATTATATAATGCAGATGAACCGGCAATGGATGTACGGTGACCGACGCACTTCCGAGTACATTACGGGCCTGCATAATTTTATCGATGTGGCTGAGGCAAACAGTCAGAATGGTTTTATGTATTGTCCATGTGTTGTCTGTGAGAATACGAAGGATTACTCTTCCTCGAAAACCCTTCACTTCCACCTGCTTAAGAAGGGTTTCATGCCCCACTATAATTGTTGGACCAAGCACGGAGAAAGAGGGGTTATGATGGAAGACAATGAAGAAGAAGAGGATGATGACAACTATCCTATGTTTCCTGAATACGGTGATACTGCAACGGGGGAAGCTGAAGATCAAGAGGCACCAGATGTGCCCGCTGATGATCTTCGTCGGGTCATTGTTGATGCACAGAGAGAATGCGAAAGTGAAAGGGAGAAGTTGAAGTTCGATCGCATGTTAGAGGATCACAAAAAACAGTTGTACCCAAATTGCGAAGATGGCAACACAAAGCTCGGTACCACACTGGAATTGCTGCAATGGAAGGCAGAGAATGGTTTATCTGACAAGGGATTTGAGAAGTTACTGAAAATAATGAAGAAGAAGCTTCCAAAGGATAACGAATTGCCTGACAGTACGTACGAAGCAAAGAAGGTTCTCTGCCCTCTAGGATTAGAGGTGCAGAAGATACATGCATGCCCTAATGACTGCATCCTCTATCGCGGTGAGGAGTACGAGAATTTGAATGCATGCCCGGTATGCGGTGCATTGCGGTATAAGATCAGACGAGATGACCCTGGTGATGTTGAGGGCGTGCGCCCCAGGAAGAGGGTTCCTGCCAAGGTGATGTGGTATGCTCCTATAATACCACGGTTGAAACGTCTATTCAGAAACAAAGAGCATGCCAAGTTGTTGCGATGGCACAAAGAAGACCGTAAGAAAGACGGGATGTTGAGAGTACCCGCTGATGGGTCGCAGTGGAGAAAAATCGAGAGAAAGTGGCCGGAGTTTGCAGATGACGCAAGAAACTTATGGTTTGGTATAAGTGCAGATGGCATTAATCCTTTTGGGGAGCAGAGCAGCAATCATAGCATCTGGCATGTGACTCTATGTATCTATAACCTTCCTCCTTGGTTGTGCATGAAGCGGAAGTTCATTATGATGCCAGTGCTCATCCAAGGCCCTAAGCAACCCGGCAACGACATTGATGTGTACCTAAGGCCATTAGTTGAAGAACTTTTACAGCTGTGGGATATCAAAGGTGTACGTGTGTGGGATGAACACAAACAGCAGGAATTTGACCTACGAGCGTTGCTGTTTGTAACCATCAATGATTGACCTGCTCTTAGTAACCTTTCAGGACAGACAAACAAGGAATACAATGCATGCATGCACTATTTAGATGAGACTGAAAGTATATATTTGAACAAATGTAAGAAGAATGTGTACCTGGGACATCGTCGATTTCTTCCGACCAAGCATGCCTTAAGAAAGAAAGGCAAGCATTTCAAAGGTGAGGCAGATCACCGGAAGAAGCCTGTCCCCCGTACTGGTGATGATATATTTGATATGGTCAAGGATTTAAAAGCAATCTTTGGAAAGGGTCCTGGCGGACAATCTGTTCCGAATGACGCTGACGGACACGCACCCATGTGGAAGAAGAAATCTATATTTTGGGAGCTACCCTATTGGAAAGTCCTAGAGGTCCGCTCTGCAATCGACGTGATGCACGTGACGAAGAATCTTTGCGTGAACCTGCTAGGCTTTTTGGGCGTGTATGGGAAGACAAAAGATACACCGGAGGCACGGGAGGACCAGCAACGTATGAACGAAAAAGACGGCATGCCTCCAAAACAGTATCAAGGTCCTGCCAGCTACGCTCTTACCAAAGCAGAGAAGGAAATCTTTTTTGAATGCCTGCTCAGTATCAAGGTCCTGTCTGGCTTCTCGTCGAATATAAAGGGAATAATAAATATGGCAGAGAAAAAAATTCCAGAACCTAAAGTCTCATGACTGCCACGTGATTATGACGCAATTGTTTCCGGTTGCATTGAGGGGGCTTCTACCAGAAAATGTTCGATTAGCCATTGTGAAGCTATGTGCATTCCTCAATGCAATTTCTCAGAAGTTAATCGATCCAGAAATCCTACCAAGGTTACAGAATGATTTGGTCCAATGTCTTGTCAGTTTTGAGTTGGTGTTCCCACCATCCTTCTTCAATATTATGACGCACGTCCTAGTTCACCTAGTCGACGAGATTTCCATTCTGGGTCCTGTATTTCTACACAATATGTTCCCCTTTGAGAGGTTCGTGGGAGTCTTAAAGAAATATGTTCATAACCGTGCCAGGCCAGAAGGAAGCATCTCCAAGGGCCATGAAACAGAGGAGGTTATTTAGTTTTGTGTTGACTTTATTCCTGACCTTAAGCCGATTGGTGTTCCTCAATCGCGGCATGATGGGAGACTGAGTGGAAAAGGCACGCTAGCACCGAAAGCAATAATATGTAGGGACGGGCATTCTTGGGCGCAAGCACACTACACAGTTCTACAAAATTCTTCCTTGGTGGCCCTGTATATCAATGAACACAAGAATATTGTACGCTCCCAACACCCGGGGCAGTCTGACGACTGGATTACAAGTGCACACATGTCGACTTTCGGCGGTTGGTTGTAAACACATCTCATGAGTAACAACACTGTTGGAGATGAGATGTACTTGTTGGCCAGGACACTATCTTCGACTGTATTGACTTTTCAAGGGTACGAGATAAATGGGAATACATTTTACACGATCGCCCAAGATAAAAAGAGCACCAACCAAAACAGTGGTGTCCGCTTTGATGCAGCAAACACCAATAGGGCAAAGGACACATATTATGGTTACAGAGAGGAGATATGGGAGCTTGACTATGGACGTGATTTTAAGGTCCCTTTGTTTCGGTGCAAATGGGTCAATCTGACAGGAGGCGGGGTACAGGTAGACCCGTAGTACGGAATGACAACAGTGGATCTCAACAATCTTGGGTACACAGACGAACCATTCGTCCTAGCCAATGACGTGGCGCAGGTTTTCTATGTGAAGGACATGTCTACCAAACCGAGAAAAAGAAAAGATAAGGAAGCGAATACATCATACGATGAGCCAAAGCGCCACATAGTTCTTTCAGGGAAAAGAAACATCGTGGGAGTGGAGGACAAGACAGACATGTCAGAAGATTATGAAAAGTTTCATGAAATTCCTCCCTTCACAGTGAAGACTGACCCAAGCATCCTGTTAAATGATGAAGATTATCCATGGTTACGGCGCAATAAGCAAGGGACACACGCAAAGAAAAAGTGAAGACTTTCTCTCTAGTGAGTTTCCGGAGTTATAGCTGGAAAATCCCAAGTTTTGCAAGATTCCACCCCTACTGTGTGGTTTCTCTGATCCGAGGACCCCTTATGCCGAGCCAAGTCCAGATGAGAGGAGTTCTGGTTGCTTTCTGGTGAAACTGAGGACAACATATCAGATGGTAGGATTGTTCAAGTAACTGCGGCATATACAAGATAACCAAATAATTTGCACCTTTGATTCTGGGTTGAAAGCCATAGTTAGGCTCCACAACTATTCTGATGATGGCTTTGATCTAGAATCACTACAGTTACATGAAGCCGATGTATTAACTGGCAATGGTACCTATGAAAAATAACTTGATAGAACTATTTGTCACTATCTGATGAAAATCTATATAATCAAACATTGCATTGATAGAACTATTTGTCACTTTCTCTCTAGTGAGTTTCCGCGCGCCGGCTACAAAGATCTCCTCGTTCCGCGAGCGCGAGAGGTAGGAGTAGGAGGAGAATGCGATGCGACGACCCCGGTCCATCCATGGCGCCGCTCCGGCTCCGCTGCACGCGCGTACCGAGGCGCCTGTCGCTCCGGGTCCCTGACACGCGGGCTCGTGCGTGCCTGGCCCCACATGCCATCGGCATTTCTCTTTCCCACGAGCCCGTCGCTCAGTCTTTCTATATAGCATCGTCTAAGCTGCTTCAGATCCAAAGAGGCTTCGCTCTCCACTGCCAACTCCTTACATAGGGTACGGACTACGGACCTATCTTGTCCATGTCTGCGCGAGGCGGAGGTGGCAGGCGGGGCGGCCACGGCCGCGGCGGCGAGTCCTCCGAGGCGCAGGAAGGTGGCCGCGGTCGGGGCGGTGGTGGTGGTAGCGGCGGCGGTGAGGGAGGGGCCCGAGCGGGATTTGGGACCATCGGGAAGAGGTGCCGCGTCCGCGCCAACCATTTCCTCGTGCAGGTCGCCGACAAGGAGATCTACCATTACGATGTACGTATGCTTGAACCCGTTCGGTTAACAAAAACAAAACAAAATACTAAACTAATAACTTAACAGAAAAAATATAACATTATTAGGTTAACAAAAAGTATTTCATAATATTCTTCAATAGCAAAAAGAATCAACTAAAAAGCTTTTATAAAACTCTAGTTATGATCAAAATAATATTAACTTAGAATTAACATAATATAATTTGGCAAAAGATTAACAAGAAAACATAAACTAAAATAATTAAAACAAAGGAAAAAGGTATAAAACTAACACTAGTAGAAAACAGGGCATTAGTCCCGGTTCCTAAGGGCCTTTAGTCCCGGTTCTGCAATCGGGACTAAGCAATCGGGACTAAAGGCCCCCACTTTTAGTACCGGTTATGTTACGAACCAGGACTAAAGGAGCTCCACGTGGCCGCTGTGGGGCGCCCAGGCAGGAGGACTAAAAGGCAGCACCTGCCAAGCGCTGGGGTTTTTGTTTTTGTTTTTTTGAAATGAGGGGTTTAGGGGTTTCATATTGTGTTTCCCCCTTTTCTTTTTGTGTTTACCATTCAATTCTTTTACAATTAGGGTTTTTGTTTTTATTTTACGTTTTCCATTCAACTCGACGCTAGCTACTACATATAGCAATGAAGGAACCATTACACAAATCGTCATGAATATAGAGAGAAGTGACCTCTCTTTCTCCGTGCTTGGTCGAACAACAAGTTTTCGTATATCTATTCGACGCTACTACGTATAGTACACGTTCATGCATATATACAATGTAACATCTCTTACGATCCCTAATATTTAATTACCAACATTCACATCCAATTCTCGATGGTATACTCCGGTTTTAGCTATGATCTCTTGAAGGAAGAATCCCGCCAATTCCTCTTGAATTGCTCGTATGCGAGCCTTTAGTACGAGATCGTCTCGCATCCGTTGGATATAATTTAAAGAAGGGGGTCAATATATATGAATGAAAATCAACACAATTGATGGTAATAAAATAAAATTGTGAATATTATTTACGTACTTCAAGTTGTTGTAAATTTCTGCCAGTCTCACTGGTCGTCATGCGAATGAACTCGCAAACGATGTATCCACATACATTAGTCCCCCTTTCCTGCCTCAAGCACTTTACGAGAGTAGAGTTCAATCAAAATAATAATCAAGCATGATAATGGTATTGAAATTAACTAGAATCAAAGAGATGCGTGGACCTAGCTAGTACTACTTACAGTGAGTTGTCGAAATTGCAGCTCCTCTTTCCATTCACCCCTAGCCTTCTTGGTGAACTGTTTCCAAACCCTGCCCGGCAAAGAAAATAAATAAAGTAGTTATTAATTACTTGATATCAGGAAATGAACAAAAGTTGCCGATATAGTGTGATAATGATTGAAATTACCTCTGGAGCATATCACGCAGGTCCGCCCACATCTGAGGGTCTTTACATAGCGAGTCCATGACAAGTACGCTTCCTGAGTCAACCCGAATGACTAGCAGAATAAAGTGGAACCTGCGCACACAGCATAACTCATCAATTACACTTAACATCGAGTAAGCGAAACAGAATGATGTGTACAAGACAGTATAACACTCACTCGAAGTTGTAAGAAAATAGTATTTCCCTTTTGGTTTGTTGTTTAATTAACGCCCTTAGCAAGATCTTCTCTGTATCCTTGGCGTTCCATTTTACCGTACCTTCATGAATAGTATTTGGGTTAATGAACCCAATGTCATAGATTTGTCCTCTTTTGCATTCGAGGATCTTCTTTCTGCATAATATATATAGTGAGGATAATTATACATGCAATGAATGAGCTGAGTTAGAGACTTAATTACAGAAATGATACTTACAAACAATAGCAACTGACGATAGATTTGTCGATGGCGTCTTGATTGTATAACTGAAATAATTCTTCAAATTCAATGAAAATCTGCTCGTCTCCATTGAAGTAATGCTCATCTTTAATTCCCGCAATGATATAGTTGCTCCCTTGCTTTGAGGCTTCCAAGTACCAGTCATGCAATCTTCGCATCATCGTTGGTAGATGCGGGAGCTCCTCAGGTCTGACGAGAGGCTTCCCGTGCTCGAATTTAAAGGCTCACTCAGCCATTTCGAACTGTACCTCATCGCCTAAGTAATCACCAAGAGTGAAACCAGGATCAGCGGCCGCTACCCTCGGATCATTAGCGATGGGTTTTTCTGTTCGCCGAGCTGGGGAATTGTTTTCCCCCTTGCACTACTGCTACTTCCCGACCGCTGCTGTGGATCTCTATATGACTTTACAATAGAGCGGTCATAGTTTGATAGCAGCGGAGGCGGCAGTGGTTTTGTAAGGTTTTCCAGCAAGCGCCTCGCTTTTACCGGATCTATTTTCTCCGTTGGATCTGGACGGGTCGGTGCAAGCTGGCGTTTCACGTCAGTAGCCACGGTCTCCTTGGTTTCCTCCTCAGTCATGTCGTATGGTAACTTGGCAGGAGCCTTCTTGACGCTACCTGCTCTGGATTTCTTCGCTGTTGTACTACTAGCCGCCGGAGCGGCGGCGGATCTCTTCCGCCGGTGCTGATCAGGTGACGGAGGAGGCGGAGTCAGCTGACGCGGCGGATTCTGCTGAGGGGCCTCCTCCGGCGGAGTCCGCTGACGTGGCGGAGACAACTGAGGCGACGGCGTGTGCTGACGCGGCGGAGACGGCTGAGGCAGCGGAGATGGCTGAGGCAGCGGAGATAGAGCTGGACTATGAGGAGTCTGCTGAGGGGCCTCCTCCGGCTGAGTCTGCTGACGCGGCGTCCAGTATGGAAGCACGATGTGTTCCTTTCTCCATAGAATGGTAGTCCTTATGGCATCTCCGAGATGAGTCTCCCCTTGACCTGTAGGGTACTCAAGCTACAGCTGCTCAAATCCGTTGGTAACTTCATCCACCCCGACAACAGCATAGCCATCTGGAATCGGAGAGCAATGGTAAGTTCCATCAGGTACACGAGGTAAGGCATAGCCGACCGCCACCTTCAAGGTTATGTTCATGCATTTCGCATGTAGATCACAATGTTCCCTCTCCGTGATATCATCCATGGGGTAGCGATCAGGAGCCATGATATCATCTATGGGCGGCCGAACGAGCTGCGTGGAAGCCACGCTGCTTTTCCGCTGAGATGGTGGGGTAGCTCCGTGGGAAGTATCGAATGAAGGATCTTCTTGCCGCTGAGATGATGGGCCGGTAGCTCGCTGGCTGTTAAGTGCCTTTATCAACGCTAATCTTTCTTCTACCTTCCGCAGCCGGTCTGCATCCTCTTTCTTCTTTCTCCCTCGGCTTCTATAAGTATCTCTGATGTCGGGAAACCCAACCTTCCACGGAATGGAGCCTGATGTGCCTCGTGTTCGTCCAGGGTGTTCAGGATTCCCGAGGGCGCGTGTCAGCTCGTCCTTATCTCTGTCGGGATGGAACTTCCCCACCTGCACGTCCTTCATTGCATCCTGAATGGCTTTGACGGGTGTTGCAAGTTGAGCTTTCGTATAAACACACTTCCCTGTTTTTGGGTGCAAAGTTCCCCCATGCCCGAAGAACCAAGTCCTTGCCCGTTCGGGCCAGTTCAATGTCTCTGGATGGATCCCTTTATCAAGCAGGTCGTTCTCAGCTTTCTCCCACTTAGGCCGGGCAGCCTTGTAGCCACCTGACCCCGTAACATGGTGATATTCCTTCTTTGCAGCATTTTGCTTATTTATCAGTGACCTTTTCTTACCTTTCTGCGATGTCTTGTACGCCACAAATGCGGGCCAGTGATCTTTCATCTTCTCATATTGACCGGTGAATGCTGGAGTCTTCTCTTTCAGGACAAACTTTTCGTGCAATCTTTTCTTCCAGTTCTTGAATTGTTCGGCCATCTTCTTAAGAGCCCACGCCTTGACTTTTCGCTCTACAA
This sequence comes from Elymus sibiricus, assembly GCA_039707655.1. Lineage (NCBI taxonomy): Eukaryota > Viridiplantae > Streptophyta > Magnoliopsida > Poales > Poaceae > Elymus > Elymus sibiricus. The sequence goes on from CM077664.1 coordinate 315,596,538, forward strand.
CATTGCTATTTGGATCCACCTCTGGCGGTAGGCTGAAATTTGTCATGAGCGTATTCCAAAGCTCATCTTTGGATCTATCGTCGACATAAGAAACTCCATCGTCCGCCATTGGCTTATTCCATTCTTGAATGCTGATCGGGATGCTGTCCCTAACAACAACTCCGCACTGACTTATAAATCGGTCTGCGGTCCGCTTGGGAGCAGTCGGTTTGCCATCTGCAGCGATTTCTTCGATCGTGAACCTTTCATTCTCGCCCAACCTTTTCTTCGGGCCTTGTCTCTTTACAGAAGGTTGGCTCGATCCGGAGGTCTAAAAGAAGAAAGAAGCATTAATATATGTACATACAAATCAATTAATGCATCTAGTCAGCAGGCTTAATTAATATACCTCGCCGGACTTTGCAACAGTTAAGGCTCCAACATCGCCGGAGCCGTCATTTTCTCCCTCCATTCGATCACCGGAGTCGTCATCCTCTCTTCCCTCACCATCGGAGTCGTTGAGAAACTGTGAGGTGCTATCATCACCTTCGTCGTGGATTATATCCCCCAACATTTCTTGTTCTAAGTCTCTGTCGTGTTCCATAGTTTCTGCAAATATTACAACATGGCAATATACAACCATGCGAGATAAGCTGTTTTTCAGACTTAATGAAATCTGGGAATGCAAAACAGTAACATTATGATGACAACTTGAGAGCAAGATTGAGTCATGCTACATCAACTTTACATGGCAACCAAGGGCATGGCATCAAAGTACACATTACATAGACCAAATCACAAGAAGGAATCATATGCATATGAGCAATGGATTAGTGGCAAACATCATGCAAAGTTGACAAGTTTTATAACAGTTAGTTACACATCTCGAATAATCCAGTTAATGCAACAATAATATCACATAATATCACTAAACATCTCGCCCAATCAAACTGGACGTCGACTCCAGGTTCCTGAGCCGCGGGCGGTGAACACCCAAAGAGAAGGAACCATCATAGGATCATAGCTCGGGTGAGATCCCTGAAGAAACTGCCAGGTATTGGAGAAGTTGTCGTCCAACGCAACCATGTAGCGACGGACGTGCTCATCCTCCTCCCTGACACGGCGACGTACCACCCTCTCGGGGGCCGGCTCCCTCTGCACCGATAGTGGCCCACGCGACCGCCACCAAAGAAGCTTCGGGTCGACGACGAGATCCCGATTCCTCACCAAGCTGCGCGCCCCGGAAGGTAGCACCTCCCAGTACCAGCCCGGCGGAGCCCAGTCCCGGACATGGCGCCTGTCAAACTAGTTGTCGACGACGAGGATGCGGGCCGGGCATCTTCACCGAGAACAAATTCCTATGAAAACAAATCAGGTCTATTTCTCGTTCATTGTGAGACGTTGCTCCGGCTCGCCTTTATTTCATTGTTTGAGTCAGATTTCTTTAATTTTTACCCCTAGATGAGGATTATACCGTAGAGGAGGATGATAGTCGAGCTCACCCCTAGATGACCGTAGAGGAGGTAGTGGATGGCAACGGCAACGGGACCGACGGTGCTCCTAGAGGTGAAAAGATCGATCCCTGCACATCAAAAGCACCGGCACAACCAACATCAGCATTCGTGGAAAATTTAAACAGAAACAAAGATAAGCATTCGGGAACTCCTCACCGGCGATAGTCGGGGACTCCTCCGGCGATCGTCGGGGACTCCTCACCGGCGACCGTCGGGGACTCCTCCGGCGATCGTCGGGGACTCCTCACCGGCGATCGTCGGGGACTCCTCACCGGCGATCGTCGGGGACTCCTCCGGCGATCGTCGCGGCCTCCTCACCGGCGATCGTCGGGGCTCGCCTTTATTTCATTGTTTGCATCATATTTCTTATATTTTTCTTTTTTTCTCTCACCACATGTCTATATTTTTATACACCTATCAAATACACGATTCACATTTTTTATAATATATGTTTTTATACCAACTTTTATTCATACACATTGTACATTTTTGTATACATGCATCTAAAACATTTTATACACATCCAATTTCATTCATACACATTGTACATTTTTGTATACATCCATTTTTGTATACATGCAGAAGGAAAAAGGGGCCGGCGCCGGAGCTCACCGCGGGGAGGGGGCTCGGTCGTCGGGGACGGGGGCCGGGCGTGGAGGAGCGACGGCGTCAGGGATGGGCTCGTCGGGGCGGGGGGCCGGGCGTGGAGGAGCACCGGCGTCGGGGATGGGCCTGTCGGGGCGTGGAGGAGCTTGGGGCGCCGGTGTGTGGTGGAGCGGCGCGGGCTCAGGCGGCGCGCATGGAGGAGAGCGGCGCCGGCAGGGGCGCGCAGGGGCACGACGTCGAAGGCAGGTGCGTGGAGGAGAGCGGCGCCGGCAGGGGCACGACGTCGAGGAGCGGATGCGTCGAGGTAGCTTGGCGGCGTCGGAGAGGGAAAATGGAGGAGGAAGATTGGGGGGGAGAGAAGGGGGTTAAATAGCGCGAGGCCTTTAGTCCCGATTGGGGCCACCAACCGGGACTAAAGGCATACCATTTAGTCCCGGTCGCAGCCATCAACCGGGACTAAAGCACATTTTCGGCAGCTAAAAGGGCGCGAAAGGTTGGGCCTTTAGTCCCGGTTGGTGGCACGGACCGGGACTAAAGGGAGGCCTTTAGTCCCGGTTTGTGCCACCAACCGGGACAAACCTGGCAGAGCCGCACCGGGCAGAGCTGACGGGCGGTGGGAGTTTAGTCCCACCTCGCCAAGCGAGGGGCGCCCGCACCTGCTTATATACGCGGGCGAGAGAGAGCAGGCATGAGCCTTTCTCACCCAGACAGCAACGCGCCGATCCGGTCACCTCTCTGCCCTGTGAGGCCTACTAGCATGAGGTATTCATGCTGTATGGGCCTGCTATGTTGGGTTTCTAGTCGTATGCAGGCCGTGCAAAGTGAAAATCTTGTGTTAGTAGGTGGCAATTTTTTTTTGTTGCATATGGCAGCTGTTTATTTTTGGACCATCTCCAAATCACCCCAAATTTTTTGTACATGCTCACTTACATTTTGTTAACCTAATAATGTTTTATTTTCTTTTCTGTTAAGTTATTAGTTTAGTATTTTGTTTTGTTTTCTATTTGCTTTTTCTTATTGTTTTCTTTATTGCTTTATTCATTGATTGTATTTTGATTGCTAGAAGGAGTCCTCCGGAGCGCAGGAAGGTGGCTACAGATTCAAAAACAGTAGAAGACTTGCCTAGTTTTCATTTAATTCTTTTTGCTATTAAAGTTTTTAACAAAAAATACTTTGATCATAACTAGAGTTTTATACATGCTCACTTACATGTAATAAACATGATTATGAAAGAAATTTCAACAATAATGAAGTTTACACATGGCTCACCAAGTGCTCATGCCCAGCCCACTCCACATGCGTCTAGCTGCCGACCAAGCTACGTACGCCAGGTGGGCGCATCAGGGCAGCCCGCCCCGTGTTTCTAAGGGTTTATGGGGAGAATTTGCCGCGCCCCGCAAAATTTTTAAGGGCCGCGGTCTGATACGGTGTTTGTTCGGGCCACTTTTTAGGATATTTTAGTTTTAGTTTTCTTTTAAACAGATTCAAAAACAGTAGCATACATGCCTAGTTTTCATTTAATTCTTTTTGCTATTAAAGTTTTTAACAAAAAATACTTTATGAAAATTTTAGTTGCATAAATTTTATATAGTTTTAAGTTAATATTATTTTGATCATAACTAGAGTTTTATAAAAGCTTTTTAGTTGATTCTTTTTGCTATTGAAGAATATTATAGTTTTGTTTTAGTTGATCATAACTAAAATTCTAGCATGTCACAAATGCCATATTTGATGATCTTGCCAAGTCTCATGGCTTGGAGAACAAGATAACATCATCAAATTCCCTCGAAATCATCTCTGTCCATTTTCTAATTTGAGCAACTTAACATTGCTAAACATGTCCAAATGAGCTCAAACTTGGTACACCTGCTAAAATGGTCTAAATATTTGCATTGATAAGCTCCTCTGTATAATTAAAATATTAAAAGGATATGAATAATTGAAATTTCATAACTTAATAAATAATTATTCTAAAATCATGTTTCAAATGCCAAAATGCCCTAGCTAGCTCTTACAAAGATTCCCTCCGGTTTGTCCGAAGTGGCACTTTCCAGCTATAAGTCCGGAAACTCACAGTAGAGAGAAAGTGATGGCGGTGAAGCAGGTCACATCCCAGAGTGGGATCTTTTGGGGTATAAAACTATTTCTTCGCGTGTGTCCCTTGCTTATTGCGCCGTAACCATGGATAATCTTCATCATTTAACAGGATGCTTGGGTCAGTCTTCACTGTGAAGGGAGGAATTTCATGAAACTTTTCATAATCTTCTGACATGTCTGTCTTGTCCTCCACTCCCACGATGTTTCTTTTCCCTGAAAGAACTATGTGGCACTTTGGCTCATCGTATGATGTATTCGCTTCCTTATCTTTTCTTTTTCTCGGTTTGGTAGACATGTCCTTCACATAGAAAACCTGCGCCACATCATTGGCTAGGACGAATGGTTCGTCTGTGTACCCAAGATTGTTGAGATCCACTATTGTCATTCCGTACTGTGGGTCTACCTGTACCCCGCCTCCTGTCAGATTGACCCATTTGCACCGAAACAAAGGGACCTTAAAATCACGTCCATAGTCAAGCTCCCATATCTCCTCTCTGTAACCATAATATGTGTCCTTTGCCCTATTGGTGTTTGCTGCATCAAAGCGGACACCACTGTTTTGGTTGGTGCTCTTTTTATCTTGGGCGATCGTGTAAAATGTATTCCCATTTATCTCGTACCCTTGAAAAGTCAATACAGTCGAAGATGGTGTCCTGGCCAACAAGTACAGCTCATCTCCAACAGTGTTGTTACTGATGAGATGTGTTTGCAACCAACCGCCGAAAGTCGACATGTCTGCACATGTAATCCAGTCGTCAGACTGCCCCGGGTGTTGGGAGCGTACAATATTCTTGTGTTCATTGATATACGGGGCCACCAAGGTAGAATTTTGTAGAACTGTGTAGTGTGCTTGCGCCCAAGAATGCCCGTCCCTACATATTATTGCTTTCGGTGCTAGCGTGCCTTTTCCACTCAGTCTCCCATCATGCCGCGATTGAGGAACACCAATCGGCTTAAGGTCAGGAATAAAGTCAACACAAAACTCAATAACCTCCTCTGTTTCATGGCCCTTGGAGATGCTTCCTTCTGGCCTGGCACGGTTATGAACATATTTTTTTAAGACTCCCATGAACCTCTCAAAGGGGAACATATTGTGTAGAAATACAGGACCCAGAATGGCAATCACGTCGACTAGGTGAACTAGGACGTGCGTCATAATATTGAAGAAGGATGGTGGGAACACCAACTCGAAACTGACAAGACATTGGACCAAATCATTCTGTAACCTTGGTAGGATTTCTGGATCGATTACCTTTTGAGAAATTGCATTGAGGAATGCACATAGCTTCACAATGGCTAATCGAACATTTTCTGGTAGAAGCCTCCTCAATGCAACCGGAAGCAATTGCGTCATAATCACGTGGCAGTCATGAGACTTTAGGTTCTGGAATTTTTTCTCTGCCATATTTATTATTGACTTTATATTCGACGAGAAGCCAGACGGGACCTTGATACTGAGCAGGCATTCAAAAAAGATTTCCTTCTCTGCTTTGGTAAGAGCGTTGCTGGCAGGGCCTTGATACTACTTTGGAGGCATGCCGTCTTTTTCATTCATATGTTGCTGGTCCTCTCGTGCCTCCGGTGTATCTTTTGTCTTCCCATACACGCCCAAAAAGCCTAGCAGGTTCACGCAAAGATTCTTCGTCACGTGCATCACGTCGATTGCAGAGCGGACCTCTAGGACTTTCCAATAGGGTAGCTCCCAAAATATAGATTTCTTCTTCCACATGGGTGCGTGTCCGTCAGCGTCATTCGGAACAGATTGTCCGCCAGGACCCTTTCCAAAGATTGCTTTTAAATCCTTGACCATATCAAATATATCATCACCAGTACAGGGGACAGGCTTCTTCCGGTGATCTGCCTCACCTTTGAAATGCTTGCCTTTCTTTCTTAAGGCATGCTTGGTCGGAAGAAATCGACGAGGTCCCAGGTACACATTCTTCTTACATTTGTTCAAATATATACTTTCAGTCTCATCTAAAGAGTGCGTGCATGCATTGTATTCCTTGTTTGTCTGTCCTGAAAGGTTACTAAGAGCGGGCCAATCATTAGTTGTCATCATCCTCTTCTTCTTCATTGTCTTCCATCATAACCCCTCTTTCTCCGTGCTTGGTCCAACAATTATAGTGGGGCATGAAACCCTTCTTAAGCAGGTGGAAGTGAAGGGTTTTCGAGGAAGAGTAATCCTTCGTATTCTCACAGACAACACATGGACAGTACATAAAACAATTCTGCTTGTTTGCCTCAGCCACGTCGATAAAATTATGCAGTCCCGTAATGTACTCGGAAGTGCGTCGGTCACCGTACATCCATTGTCGGTTCATCTGCATTATTTAATTAAGTATATCAAAAACCATTACAGAACATCATGAATAGAGAAATGACCAAATTAATACAAGTTCATCATCACATTAAAACCAAAGTACAGTAGTGATCAAATTTTATTACTGCAAAAATAAATACATAAAGTTCATACATAGTTCTCATAAAACAACATACAACTATGTAAAACATTTAAATGCAACAACAAATGCGATCAAAATCGCAACTAAGGTAACAATTGATCCAACAGCATAATGATACCAAGCCTCTTTATCAATGGCATATTTTCTAATCTTTCTAATCTTCAAGCGCATTGCATCCATCTCGATCTTGTGTAGATCAACGACATCGGCAACATACAACTCTAATTTCATCTTCTCTTCTTCAATTCTTTTCAATTTTTCTTTCAAATAATTGTTTTCTTTTTCAACTAAATTTAACCTCTCGACAAGAGGGTCGGTTGGAATTTCCGGTTCACATACCTCCTAGATAAAAACATCTATGTCAAGTTGGTCGGCATAATTGTCATAAACACTAAATGAAACAAATAGTTATAAAAGATAATATACCACATCCGAATCATAGACCGGACGAGAGCCGACGGGGGCGTATACCAAAACCATGGCACTATATAATAACAAACAATAATACAAGTAAGAAAATTATACAAGTAGCTATCTAAATCATACAAGTAAGAATTTGTTCTTTAAAAAAAGATAAGAACAAGAGGCTCACCACGGTGGTGCCGGCGACGAGATCGGCGTGGGCAATCGACGGCGGTGAGGACGGGGACGGGGACGGACGGCACCCTACACATGCATGTGCAAACTAAGAAGTTAATTTGAGCTCAAATTGTGCATCTAAATCAAATAAACTCCCACATACACTCCTCCACTAAAACCCACAAACCACTCTACTTCTAGAGCATATGAAATGAGCTAAACTAGCAGTGAGAGATGAAAGGATGAAGTTGCTAACCTTTTAGAACACTTGGATAGTTGGTGCACCGCCAAATCTAAACAAATCTTGGGGAAAATGGAGGTTGGAGGTCGAGCTTGGAGGAAGAACAGAGGAGAAAGCTTAAGTGTGGCTCGGGCATTTCATCGAACACCTCATGTGCATAAGAAGTGAGAACAAAGTAGCGCACACACCCCCCACCTTCTACGGCCAAAAAACAGAGGAGAGGGCGGGCAGGGGCGAGGATATATATAGGCATCTTTTTAGCCCCGGTTGGTGTCTAGAACCGGGACTGAAGACTAACCTTTAGTCCCGGTTGGAGACACCAACCGGGACTAAAGGGGTTGCGCCAGGAGCGAGGCCCTTTAGTCCCGGTTGGTGTCTGGAACTGGGACTAAAGGTCCCAGTCGAACCGGGACTGATGCCTGCCGAGGCCCGGCCGGCGTCCTAGCCGCTTGAACCGGGACTGATGCTCACATTAGTCCCGGTTCGTAACGTGACCGGGACTATTGGTCTGATCTGGCCAGAACCAAAGCCCTGTTTTCTACTAGTGTAAAAGAGCTAAACATAATCTAGTCCCGGTTGGTGCCCCCAACCAGGACTAAAGGCATACCTTTAGTCCCGGTCCGAGCCACCAACCAGGACTAAAGGCCTGGGTTTCGCACCCTTTGGGCTGCTAAAATTTAGCTTTAGTCCCGGTTGGTGGCTCGGACCAGGACTAAAGGTATGCCTTTAGTCCCGGTTGGGGGCATCAACCGGGACTAAAGCTGTGGGTATTTAACCCCCGACGCCGAACCCCTCCTTCCTCTCCACTCCAACCCCCGACGCCGAACCACACTACGACGCCGCCAGGCTGCCGGAGATCGCCGTCGCCTCCGAGCCGCGTCCCCGAGCCCGCTGACCGTCGCCGGACCTCCTCGCCCTCCTCCCCGAGCATCGCCGCCACCGAGCCCGGTCCTCGTCGCCGCCCCCGAGCCCGTCTGCTCCTCGTCGCCGCCCCCGCGCGAGCTCGTCCTCGTCGTCGCCGCCCCCGCTCGCCGGACCTCCTCGATCACCCTCCTCCCCGAGCCTGCCCTCCCCCGCGCCTGCCCTCCCCCGCGCCGGCCTTCCCCCACGGTGAGCACATCCCCTCCCCTATCCATCTTTCTGTAGCAATAGGTTTTTTTTTAATTTTGTTGTTGTTGATAGTTATGTAATTAGATGGATGCTTAGATGGATGGATGCAAGATGGATTGATGCATATGGTTTCATTTTAAAAAAATGCAAAAAAAAATTAACAAGAATGCAAGAAATGCAAATGTATGATGATAGTTACGTAATTAGATGGATGCATCATGTATTGCTATGGATTTAGAATTTAGGTATTGTATGGATAATGTGACGGTATGATGATGATCTTGATCTTGCTCTTGCTCTTGCTCTTGCTATGGATTACAATATGAAGGTATGATGATAATGTAACAAAAATGCAAAAGAAATTAACACTTGAGAAAATTTAGAATTTGAAGTATGGATAATGTGTCAATGTTGTATGTGATGTGATGATCTAATTTTTGTTCACTCGGTGGAATTTGCAGACTTTGTGGTGTCGCATCTCCCCGGAGTGACCCGCTGCACCCGCGCCCACGACGCCCCTCTTCCGACCGCCGGCCGGTGAGCATTCTTCATTTTTTTAATGTTTTTTTTCAGTTTCTTGCTACTGTTAACTACAGTTTGTTAGGTGGATGGATGCATGGATGAATTTGTGTTAGATGGATGCATGGATGTTGTTAGATTCATAGATGGATGGATGGATGTGGAATGTTGGTCAAATTTTTTTGAAACTTAGTTTGTAAAATATTGATGAATGGATGTTGGTCAAGTTAATGATGGATGGATGGATGGATGTTGATCAAGTTAGTGTTAGGTCATGTTGATTCATAAGATACATTATTTGTCATTTTGTAATTTGAGAAGATATTTTTGGAGCTATTTTTCTCATGTGAATATGTAGTAAATAATTGATGAAGCTTATTTTGCAATTTGAGATGTTGTTAAAAGCTATATGATATGTGATGGTCTAAATTTTTAAATCGGTGCAATTTACAGATTTGTGGTGTTGCATCTCCAAGGAGTGTTTATCGACGTCGGAGCTGTTGGTCCCCGATCTTCCCTCCGCTGATCAACTACTTCCTCTACAGCCGAGGGTGAGCTACGAATCCCCCTTCACCTCCTCTTATTTTTTTTTCACTAGAAAAAATTCAATGATATTTATTTGAAAAAAGTTAATCACTTAGATGTGTATAAAATGTTTTAGATGTATACAAAAATGTACAATGTGTATGAATAAAAATTGTATTAAAACATATATTATAAAAAATGTGAATCGTGTATTTGATAGGTGTATAAAAAATATAGACATGTGGTGAGAGAAAAAAAGAAAAATTAAAGAAATCTGATGCAAACAATGAAATAAAGGCGAGCCGGAGCAACGTCTCACAATGAACGAGAAATAGACTTGATTTGTTTTCATAGGAATTTGTTCTCGGCGACGATGCCCGGCCCGCATCCTCATCGTCGACTCGGCGGCGACAACCAGTTTGAGAGGCGCCATGTCCGGGACTGGGCTCCGCCGGGCTGGCACTGGGAGGTGCTACCTTCCGGGGCGCGCAGCTTGGTGAGGAATCAGGGTCTCGTCGTCGACCCGGAGCTTCTTTGGTGGCGGTCGCGTGGGCCACTATCGGTGTAGAGGGAGCCGGCCCCCGAGAGGGTGGTACGTCACCGTGTCAGGGAGGAGGACGAGCACGTCCGTCGCTACATGGTTGCGTTGGACGACAGCTTCTCCAATACCTGGCAGTTTCTTCAGGGATCTCACCCGAGCTATGATCCTGTGATGGTTCCTTCTCTTTGGGTGTTCACCGCACGCGGCTCAGGAACCGGGAGTCGACGTCCAGTTTGATTGGGCGAGATGTTTAGTGATATTATGTGATATTATTGTTGCATTAACTGGATTATTCGAGATGTATTAGTGATATTATATGATAATATTATTGCATTAACTGGATTATTCGAGATGTATTAGTGATATTATGTGAATTTGTTTTAATAATGTGATTTTTTTAATCGAGATGCAAATAGACATGGAAATGTGAATTTGTTTTAATAATTTGTTTATAGCATTGAAATAACTTGCAAGTCTTTGCAGAAACTATGGAACACGACAGAGACTTAGAACAAGAAGAGATGTTGGGGAAATAATCCGCGACGGAGATGATGATATCACCTCACAGTTTCTCAACGACGACTCCAATGGTGAGGGAAGAGAAGATGACGGCTCCGGTGATCGAATGGAGGGAGAAGATGACGGCTCCGGCGGTGTTGGAGCCTTAACTGTTGCAAAGTCCGGCGAGGTATACTAATTAAGCCTCTGCTGAGTAGATGCATTAATTGATTTTTATGTACATATATTAACGCTTCTTTCTTCTTTTAGACCTGCGGATCAAGCCAAACTTCTATAAAGAGACGAGGCCCGAAGAAAAGGTTGGGCGAGAATGAAAGGTTCACGATCGAAGAACTCGCTGCAGATGGCAAACCGACTGCTCCCAAGCGGACCGCAGACCGATTTATAAGTCAGTGCGGAGTTGTTGTTAGGGACAGCATCCCGATCAGCATTCAAGAATGGAATAAGCCAAAGGCGGATGGAGTTTATTATGTCGACGATAGATCAAAAGATGAGCTTTGGAATACGCTCATGACAAATTTCACCCTACCGCCAGAGGTGGAGCAAAAAGTCAAGGCGTGGGCTCTTAAGAAGATGGCCCGACAATTCAACAACTGGAAGAAAAGATTGCACGAAAAGTATGTCCTGAAAGGGAAGACTCCAACATTCACCGGAGCAGATGAGAAGTTAAAAGATCACTGGCCCGCATTTGTGGAGTACAAGACATCGGAGGCAGGTATGAAAAGGTCAAATATAAATAAGCAAAATGCTGCAAAGAAGGAATATCACCATGTTACGGGGTCAGGTGGCTACAAGGCTGCCCGGCCTAAGTGGGAGAAAGTTGAGAATGACCTGCTTGATAAAGGGATCCATCCAGAGACATTGGACTGGACCGAACGGGCAAGGACTTGGTTCTTCGGGCATGGGGGAAATTTGAACCCAGAAACAGGGAAGTGTGTTTATACGAAAGCTCAACTTGCAACACCCGTCAAAGCCATTCAAGCTGCAATGAAGGACGTGCAGGAGGGGAAGTTCCATCCCAATAGAGAGAAGGACGAGCTGACACTCGCCCTCGGGAATCCTGAACACCCTGGACGAACACGAGGCACATCAGGTTCCATTCCGTGGAAGCTTGGGTTTCCCGACAGCAGTGACACTTACAGAAGCCGAGGGAGAAAGAAGAAACAGGATGCAGACCGGCTGCAGAAGGTAGAAGAAATAGTAGCGTTGCAGCAGAAGCAAATGGAGGCACTTACCAGCCAGCGAGCTACCGGCCCATCATCTCAGCGGCACGAAAATCCTTCATTCGATACTGCCCACGAAGCTACCCCACCATCTCAGCGGAAGAGCAGCGTGGCTTCCACGGAGCTCGTTCGGCCTGATATCACGGCTACTCGCTACCCCGTGGATGATATCACGGAGAGGGAACATTGTGATCTACATGCGAAATGCATGAACGTAACCTTGAAGGTGGCGGTTGGCTATGCCTTACCTCGTGTACCTGATGGAACTTACCATTGCTCTCCGATTCCAGATGGCTATGCTGTTGTCGCGGTGGATGAAGTTACCAACGGATTTGAGCAGCTGGAGCTTGAGTACCCTCCAGGTGAAGGGGAGACTCATCTGGGAGATGCCATAAGGACTACCATTCTATGGAGAAAGGAACACATCGTGCTTCCATACTGGACGCCGCGTCAGCAGACTCAGCCGGAGGAGGCCCCTCAGCAGACTCCTCACAGTCCAGCTCTATCTCTGCTGCCTCAACCGTCTCCGCCGCGTCAGCACACTCCGTCGCCTCAGTTGTCTCCGCCGCGTCAGCGGACTCCGTCGGAGGAGGCCCCTCAGCAGAATCCGCCGCGTCAGCTGACTCCACCTCCTCCGCCGCCTCAGCACCGGCGGAAGAGATCCTCTGCCGCTCCGGCGGCTAGTAGTACAACAACGAAGAAATCCAGAGCAGGTAGCGTCAAGAAGGCTCCTGCCAAGTTACCATACGACATGACTGAGGAGGAAACCAAGGAGATCATGGCTGCCGACGTGAAACGCCAGCTTGCACCGACCCGTCCAGATCCAACGAAGAAAATAGATCTGGCAAAAGCGAGGCGCTTGCTGGAAAACCTTACAAAACCACCGCCGCCTCCGCTGCTATCAAACTATGACCGCTCTATTGTAAAGTCATATAGAGATCCACAACAGCGTTCGGGAAGTAGCAGTAGTGCAAGGGGGAAAACAATTCCCCAGCTCGGCGAACAGAAAAACCAATCGTGCCCCCCGCTCAAGGTGTTTACCGATATCGCTAATGATCCGGGGGTAGCGGCCGCTGATCCTGGTTTCACTCTTGGTGATTACTTAGGCGATGAGGTACAGTTCGAAATGGCTGAGTGAGCCTTTAAATTCGAGCACGGGAAGCCTCTCGTCAGACCTGAGGAGCTCCCGCATCTACCAACAATGATGCGAAGATTGCATGACTGGTACTTGGAAGCCTCAAAGCAAGGGAGCAACTATATCATTGCGGGAATTAAAGATGAGCATTACTTCAATGGAGACGAGCAGATTTTCATTGAATTTGAAGAATTATTTCAGTTATACAATCAAGACGCCATCGACAAATCTATCGTCAGTTGCTATTGTTTGTAAGTACCATTTCTGTAATTAAGTCTCTAGCTCAGCTCGTTCATTGCATGTATAATTATCCTCACTATATATATTATGTAGAAAGAAGATCCTCGAATGCAAAAGAGGAAAAATCTATGACATTGATTTCATTAACCCAAATACTATTCATGAAGCTACAGAGAAGATCTTGCTAAGGGCGTTAATTAAACAACAAACCAAAAGGGAAATACTATTTCCATACAACTTCCGGTGAGTGTTATACTGTCTTGTACACATCATTCTGTTTCGCTTACTCGATGTTAAGTGTAATTGATGAGCTATGCGTGCGCAGGTTCCACTTTATTCTGCTAGTCATTCAGTTTGACGCAGGAAAAGTACTTGTCATGGACTCGTTACGTAAAGACCCTGAGATGTGGGCGGACCTGAAAAAAATTCTCCTGAGGTAATTTCAATCATTATCGCACTATATCGGCAACTATCATTCATGTCCTGATATCAAGTAATTAATAACTCCTTTATTCATTTTTTTTGCCGGGCAGGGTTGGGAAAGAGTTCACCAAGCAGGTTAGGGGTGAATGGAGAGAGGAGCTGCGATTTGAACAACTCAGTGTAAGTAGTACTAGCTAGGTCCGCGCATCTCTTTGATTCTAGTTTCAATACCACTATCATGCTTGATTATTATTTTGATTGAACTCTATTCTCGTAAAGTGCTTGAGGCAGGGATCCGGGAATAACTTATGTGGATACTACGTTTGCGAGTTCATTCGCCAGACGACCTCTGAGACGGGCAGATTTTTGGAAAAACTTGAAGTACGTAAACATTATTCACAAATTTATTTTATTACCATCAATTGTGTTGAGTTTCATTCCTATATATATATTGACCCCCTTCTTTAAATTAGATCCAACGGAAGCGGGACGAAGTCGTACCAAAGGCTCGCATACGAGCAATTCAAGAGGAATTGGCGGGATTCTTCCTAGAAGAGATCATAGCTAAAACAGGAGTATACCATCGAGAATTGGAAGTGAATGTTGGTAATTAGATATTAGGGATCGTAAGAGATGTTACATTGTATGTATGCATGAATGTGTACTATACGTAGTAGCGTTGAATAGATATACGAAAACTTGTTGTTCGACCAAGCACGGAGAAAGAGAGGTCACTTCTCTCTATATTCATGACGATTTGTGTAATGGTTCCTTCATTGCTATATGTAGTAGCTAGCATCGAGTTGAATGGAAAACGTAAAAAAAAACCTAAATGTAAAAGAATTGAATGGTAAACACAAAAAGAAAAGGGGGAAACACAATATGAAACCCCTAAACCCTCCAAAACCCTAAACCCCTCATTTAAAAAAAAAACAAAAACCCCAGCGCTTGCCAGGTGCTACCTTTTAGTCCCGGTTGGTGTTACCAACCGGGACTAAAGGTCCTCCTGCCTGGGCACCCCACAGCGGCCACGTGGAGCTCCTTTAGTCCCGGTTCATAACACAACCGGGACTAAAAGTGGGGGCCTTTAGTCCCGATTGCTTAGTCCCGGTGGCAGAACCGGGACTAAAGGCCCTTCGGAACCGGGACTAATGCCATGTTTTCTACTAGTAAAAATGGACCACCCGGTACTCCAATGGTACATTAGTTTGATCATAGTCATTGGATCATTGATAGTTTTCTCTTCATATATTATATCACTCCAACATCTCCATATAGTCTAGAAAATAGCAGAAATCCCAATGATCACGAGTTTCTTGTTCTATGTAGGGAAGCTTTTTCCAACTTTCAAAGCATTCATACAAATTAACATGAGTAGAGATCAAATCAAAATCACACTTCAATAGGCTCCAGATGAGTCTACTGAGCCTTTAAAAAACACTCATCTTAACCACAGAACACACACATCTTACTCCCATTCCAACCCCTCTTGAGAAGGTTGTCCTTGGTAAGAATACTATTCCTGACCACCAGCCAAAGAAAAACCTTGATTTTAGAAGGTATTTTAGTTTTCCACATTTTTTTGAGGAAATCTGACTTCATTTTCAATCAAATTTTTATATAGGGATCTAACAGTAAAGTTTTTGTCAACAATAAGCATATATTGTCCCTGCCCCCTGGTATTTTAATTCTTCACATCTATCCTTAAGACTAGTCCATAGATCCAAAGTCTCACCAAGCAGAGCTCTCCTAAAACAAAATCCACCCTATCCTTTATCAAGAACCTCAGCCATAGAGATTTTATGATCAAAGCAAAGATTGTATAATTTGGTATAGGTGGTTTTAAGTGGTGTATCTCCAACCCACCATCTTGTATTATTTCCATCCCCAATCACTTTCTCGCAATGTTGATAAAAGAGATCTTTAACTTTTAGTAAGCTAGTCCAGAAATGAGAGTCTCCAACTCTAGGTTTTATCCTAGAAATACATTTATTTTTCAAATATTTATTTAGCAACACATCTTGCTATAATCCAGACTCAGTTTCTAGCTTCCAAAACCACTTGGCTAGCAGAGCTTTATTCATGCACTCTAAATGTAGAATGCCTAAACCCCCTTAGGCTTTGTTTGTTAGAAGTGGATTGGGGAGGTTTGGGGAGGTGGGGATTTCAGGGGATTTGGTGAATACCTTCCTTCCACCCAATTCCCTCAAATCCCCTTGAAACCCCCAAACCCCTCCAGCCACAATCCCCTTGATATAGAAAACTTGTTTGATAGGCAAGGATTACCATATTTAGATAAGGTAGTGCAAACATCTAAAAATGCAAATTTTTTAAAAGTAGAACAACATCATATTAAGAAGAGCTTGCTACAGAATTGTAAAGGTCACCTTATAAAAATGTGACCTGATAATCTTGCAACAATTCTTCACAACAACAACATAATTCTGCATGACTTCGGATCAATATCTCATCACAACAATATCAATTATATCACAACAACAACATGATTTCTCATAACAGCATGCCTTGGAATCAATAATATCTCATCTGTGATCTTTCACAACAACACCATAGTTTTGCAACAAACATAATGCAACACAGGACTTGTGCAATAGCTCACAATCAGTTATAATTTTACAGACCAAGCAACGTTGAGAATGATGTTGTCATACAGATGAATTGTTCTTAATGAAGTCATGATCATCCAGTTTTGAATGGCCAAAAGTTTGTCCAGATTGTTTAATCTTGCTTCTCTTGTTGCCTGAGAACCTCATTATAAAACAAAAGCAAAATGAGAGTGGCAAAACTTAAATAGGCCACATTGCAGAACTGTACAAATAGATGCCGAATGAAATAGGTAGGTAGTTAACCCACTCAACCATGGCCTGATTGTGTAGTTACCTTATAGAACAGTATGTTAAACTTATAGAGTATGACATCCTGATCAGGCACAGTGAAGAGAAGCAGTGCGGCTATCCAATAGTTTGCAGAAGATCATCAATAGATCCTAATAGTAGATAATGTAGATGCCAACAAACTGAGATCTAATGCAAAAAGCACCAGCATCATCATGCAAAGAAGCTTATTACCCCACGGATCTAGGCATCAAACTCTTCACATGGAGATTATACTTCGAGATAATCTTGTGCAAGAGCAAAAGCATGGTGCAGAAAATACTAAACTCATCAAATAGCACATAGACATGCAGTACTAGTCCTGTTTGTTTGCTCACATCACAAGTACTGTTTGAACAACATATATAGGGTAGGTTCAGCATCAACAAGTTACTACATCATCTAGTACATTCAGCATTAGCAAGTTCTCTCCACTAATATATTTTTATGAACTATCTGCTCATATTGGACCTCCATACATGCAAAAGTTAGCTAGCTACCTAGATGAAAAGGTGGATGAATGAGAAGCTAGCAACACTGCCATGAACTTTGTTTTTCATTCTGAATAATCGGCTAATCAGGACCGGCATCAAATTAATGATTCTTGGTATGATGAAGAAACTACAAACAAAACTTCCTTGCACATAGGTGTATTCTGCACTATGGGCATACATGTACAAACAGGGAAGTGAGATAATCTAAATCATACGATAAATAATTCTGAATGTTGACAAATAACATGAGCACGACAACCATGTATAGATGTGTGTATGAGTATATCAAAGACGGACTGGAAGATAATAACCTAGCAATTTTTTATGACAAATCATCACAATCTATAGAGTTAGTGAGACAGAAAAAAGATGTCTCCTTCGAATGGGCTCATATAATCACTCATACTACAGCCAGAGGACTATTTGCTTCACCAAAGTGCACAAAAATCAGACTTGTACGTAACTTGTGGTCAATAAACAGGGAGGCACACAAGTAGTCCAGATCTCCGATGTTGTTTAGGAAACAACTGACGAGAAGAAATGAGCAGCAGCTCTAGAACTTAATTTTGTCAACTGGCTCTGCACAAAGTTAATCAAGACACCATTGATTTCTACACATTCACAAACCAGAGAGCATTTCCACCAAGCAATTACGATTAGCACGCAGGAGCACTTGCTTCTGCACCTAATGCAACTACAAGAAACCATCTGGGTGATTCAGGAATCTGAAACACTACATCATCAGTGTGAAACAAACGAGCGCCAAGGCATTGCTACTGGATGACAAATGCTAATTACTACCTAGATTGCATTATCAGTGTGAAACACCTGAGCATTACCACAGAAATCAGTAAATAGAAGCAGCAACGCAACATTGTTTTTTGAATCTTCATCTGCCAAAAGAATCACCGCACATAATTCAGTTCTTGTAGCCGACGAGCCAACGAAACATTGGCATCGATTCGGCAGTTCACATCCAGCATTACCACCACTACTACTACTTGTAGATAACCAGAGTCGACAGTCAACCACTAAACCAACAGTAACCTGCTACTAGATACAGGGGACGCAGTCTAAGAGGAGGTGAACTTGGTGACGGCCTTGGTGCCCTCGGAGACGGTGTGCTTGGCGAGCTCGCCGGGGAGGACGAGGCGGCAGCCATGACCGAGCGGATGGAAGAAACCTAGACGAGGAGGGGAAAGGAGGGGAGGCGAGGCGAGGGCTTACCACCGGGGAGAAGGCCGGTATTGCAGAGGAGGTACGCCGGCATCGAGGCATCGGTCGCCGGCGTGTTGAGGAAGAGTCGGGCGACGGTGCGTTGAGCAGGAGGCGGTGCGGTGTCGTTTCCTCCCAAATCCACGAGTCCCCCCTCGAGGGCTCTGAACCGCGTAGAAACGAGGGTACAGGAGGGAGTCGGAGGAGGTTGGGCCGTCGAAACCCCGCGTACCAAATGGGCCCTCAAGGTTTTGCGGGGTTTCTAGGCCACGCGAGGAAATTCCCTTCAAAACTATCGTGGTTTTGTCACGACAGATGTCCTCGTGAAAGGACTTAGTGGTGAGGCCATCGCAACTAGGTGGAAGCTTGAAGGGGTTGGTCGGAAACGAGAGACGCGAGTTTTACCCAGGTTCGGCCCCTCGCGGTGGAGGTAAAAGCCTACATCCGAGTTGATTGCTATTGATGATGATGATCTCGATTACAAGGGTGTTGTTTCGCTACCTCTATCTCGAGAGCTACTAATTTATCTGTCTCCTTCACCTCTCCCTCTTTGGGTGCCTTGCCCCTCCTTATATAAGTTGAAGGGTGTGATAGCCTGGCATAATAGGGATGATAGACTACTCATATCAATAAGGAATTCCTTCTTTTCCGGGAGCCTATTCGGAAAGAACTCTAAAGTTAAGCGTGCTCGGCTTGGAGTAATTTCAGGATGGGTGACCAACCGGGAAGTTGATCCCGGGTGCGCACGAGTGAGGACAAAGTGCGCAGAAAAGACTAGTATTGATCTATGGGGCCAGTCTAGATCCCGTCAGGAGTAACGACCACCGGTGGGTGTGTCCGAGGCGTTACAGGTTGGTATCAGAGCCGACCCTTGCGGTTACACGGATGTTTGCGGGTCAGGTGCGCGGTCATGTTGTGCATGACGAGAGGGAACGTTCTTGTGCCCGACCCGACGAGGACGTCGGTTCCTCTGAGTGGGGGTGTATGTGATAACCTGGCATAATAGGGATGATAGACTACTCATATCAATAAGGAATTCCTTCTTTTCCGGGAGCCCATTCGGAAAGAACTCCAAAGTTAAGCGTGCTGGCTTGGAGTAATTTCAGGATGGGTGACCGACCGGGAAGTTGGTCCCGGGTGCGCACGAGTGAGGACAAAGTGCGCAGGAAAGACTAGTATTGATCTGTGGGGCCAGTCTAGATCCCGCCAGGAGTAACGACCACCGGTGGGTGTGTCTGGGGCGTTACAAAGGGGCCGGCATACATGTAGAGTCCTAGTAGGACTACAACTAGTCTATTTTCTATTATAAGTTGGATCCTAGTCCGGGTCTTTTCTTCCGAACTGATCTACCCAGGCCGGGTCTTCTCTCCGGGCCGGGTCTTGTCTCCGAGCCGGGTCTACCCAGACCGTGTCTTGCTTCTCTTACCAGGTTCCTTCTATGGTCCAGTCCCATAAAGAGCCAGCCCGTTTAATGCCACGCGTGACCCGGTTATGGGCCCTTCGGTCCTGCCGGGTTATGCCTTGGGATGCCGGGTCTAGCCGCGGGTAATTCCCCCAACATTAGCTCCCAGGTTAGCTTGAATATATTCATGCTAAGCTCCTGAAATAAGAATAATTAATATGTTAAAGGACCGACGCGCTCAGCTTACCGGTTCACTCAATGAACCGACTCCTCGAAAAATCCGGGTCTCTTTGTCATATCAACATGCCGGCTTCAGAATCAATTTGCTGACGCTGGTTCCACGCAGAAAAATATTGGAAAAATAACCCATATGACTTTTTGAATCGGTTTCCAGTGCTTCGGCTTGATAAAAATGTTTGGGAAAAAAGAAATCCGTGTGATGTTGAACCGGCTTTCAGTGCTTCTAGGCCTTCTGTGAATAACTTAGAGATGATCTTTGCAAGCCTTCACTAAGAAAATGAGACCCGGCTCGCTCAAAATTGACAGCTTGAAGTTGTTCTTCTATTTTTTTATCTCTATATTTCCTGTAGCCCCCAAGCTCCGAGTTTATCAGTTTATGATGATTTGGTGCTTTGCATAGAAATAATATCTTGACTGTGTAGCCCCAAGTGCCGGGTTGTCTTACCTGCAGCAACCTGGGACTTATAATTGTCTTATACTTATAAAACTTCAGCCAGTGTAGCCCCCAAGTCTTTAAGAGTGGAACGGAAAGATAGCTTAAGACTTGCTTAAATATAAATGTTGCAACTTTGGAGAAATCTGGGTTGTTCATCTGAGTCTCCAGCCATAAACTGAATGTTTTACATTTCACATGTGTAGTCCCCAAGGGCCGGCTCATCAGTATGTGATGGCCGAGTCTTCAATTTGGACCTTATAATCTGTTAAACAACTGAATGTTGTAGCCCCCAAGTGCCGGGTCGCATGCCTGCAGCGACTTGAGACTTTTCTTGCGAATATCCTTAATTGTTAATTGAGAGTAAAAAGCAGATAGTCTGTAACCCCCAAGTGTCGGGTC
Source organism: Elymus sibiricus (assembly GCA_039707655.1). Taxonomy (NCBI): domain Eukaryota; kingdom Viridiplantae; phylum Streptophyta; class Magnoliopsida; order Poales; family Poaceae; genus Elymus; species Elymus sibiricus. The sequence continues at coordinate 315,617,334 of CM077664.1, forward strand.
GCAAGCTTGCAGCGACTTGGGACTGTGTGAGAATAATATAACTCATTTGTATGTATACATGCAATATTGAATCAGGCCGGCTCTGAAATTTCTGAGTTGAAGGAGCAGGACTTGTTGCTTTATCTAGCAATGCCATCATGTACTTTTGAAATATTTGTGCCAAAGACCATCCTCAAAAACTTGTTATATTGATTGCTTAATATGAATCCCTGACTGGAATTGCAGCTTAACCAAATAAAGGCCGGCTTTCGAGGCTCGACACTTAAAATATAAAGGCCAGCGACCACTGATGCTGAGACAAATCAAGCAACACATCAACCCGAACAATCCAACTACCGGCTTTCAGCCATAAATTTCACCGGCTTAACCCATTGTGATAAAAACTTGTTGAAACTGGCCCTTTTGTGACTTTGTAATAATTGTTGCAAAACTCCATAATCTGTCAATGCCTTCGCGCATTGAGTATGTTAGCTTGTGAGCTGATGACAATCTGATGAAAAATATATTCTGATCATGCCAGTTTGCTCAACCTGGTCATATAGACTTTGATGTTTAATTGAAACCTTGGTCATGATTGCAGTGCAACCCGGCAAATATATGTTTGAGAAATCCAGAAGTGGTGTATTGTAATACAAAGCACAAATTAAATGTTCCAAGACCTGATCAATTCTATGACCCGGAATTTCTGTGACCCGGTTTCTATTTATAACTCGAGTCGTATGTATGAAAATTGATACCTGAAAAGAAAATGCATAGATAGAGATATATAAAAGAAATAACATGACAGAAAAAATAACTTAAATATTAAGCCGGCTTTCGAGGCACGACATAAAGACCGGCTTTCGAGGCTCGAGTTTGATTCGCTTTTGTGAAGCAGGCTTTTTGGCCTCTTTTGGTTTATCTTAGCTCTTTGAAAGCCGGCTCTCACGTGACTTAACCGGTGTTTTAACTTTGATGAGTTCAGGGTCACCTCTGTGATTGAATCATCAGGCGTTCACCGGGTCACCTTTTCAGAGTAGCATCTTACTAATAGGCAGGTATAACCAAGTATATAATGGCATATGCCGGGTTAAGAGAGATGTTAATAGCTAAACTCAATGAGTTGGAAGCCCCCAAGTAACCAATAATCAAAAAATAAAGACTCAACACACAATTTGAGGCGAAATGACAAACTCTCTTATCCAGAGATGCCAACTTTATTTCATTGATCAAAATTGAGTAGGATATCCATGTTTAAACTGTGCATCATGACGACTAGTCTTCTTTGGTAACATTACTTTTCGCCAATAAGGCAGGATACCTATGTTTGAACTGCGCATCGTGGCAACTAGTCCTCTTTGGCAACCTTTAATTTTTTGCCAATGAGGCAGGATACCTATGTTTGAACTGCGCATCATGGCAGCTAGTCTCTTTGGCAACCTTTACTTTTTCGCCAATAAGGGAGCAGTCTCTGGAACCGGGTTGTCTTCCCTGCAATGACCCGGAGTTTTTGTATTTGTTGAAACCGGCCGAATCTGTCAAGTCATGTCTGTGTAGCCACCGAGTCTTAAGTCGACTCGAGGAGCCGGCTTGAGATTCTGTATACTTGGCTGTGACATAAGCCGGCGTATAGTTGACAGCTGAAAAGTTGGAATTTATTGAAGCCGGAGGCGATGTGGCGAGTTGATGATCTTTGCGATGCTCGTCGTATGTCCTCCCATTCCTTACTATTCTCTCTTGGTCCGGCTCTCCTGGCTTTTCCAGGGCCATTTTTTTTCTGTTTCTTCGCTGCCGGCTTTAGAATTGCTTCTTCAGGGACGGTTCCTCCGTGGCCGACTCTCCTGTTTCTTTGATGTACTGAAGCAGACCGGACCATGGGGATGGCAGGCCAATGCGCACATCCATTGGGCAACCCGGCGCGGGTGGAGGCTGGCGCCGGCTCTGGCGACACCACGCAAGACATGATTCCGAATATCACCTCTCTTTTTTTTGCTCCAGCGTTGTTGGAGTAGATCGGGTCGCAAGGGCGGCGGCCTGCGCGCGTCCGTTGGGCATCTCGTACGGGCGGGCGCGGCCCCGGCATGTTGATGTAGACCGGGCCGCATGGGCGGCTGGCCTACGCGCGTCTGTTTGGCTGCTCGTGTAGGCAGGCACGGCCCCGGCGTGTTGATGTAGACCAGACCACAGGGCGGCGGCCTGTGCGCCTGTTTGTCAGGCAGTGCGGCATGCGCAGACGCTGGTATAGATGATGCTGGCGCGCGCTCCGTATCCGCGGTATGATGTCACATTTGTAGTGAACATAGGTCCTGTATAAAAATATTACAGAACAGAGTAAATGTTCTTAAAGAATGTAATATGTGCTAATAAAACAGACTGGATAGATAGCACCTGATTTATTCGAACGGTAGATGATTTGTGTGCAATGTCTGCTGGGATGTCCGATTGATGGGACTCGCCCTAGTATTTCACACTTTTTTTTTGCTAAAGTAGACAAAAACACCGAGCGGCGGCCTGTGTGTGTATCCATCGAGCAGCGCCATGCGGACGCTGGCAGGGCGTCCGGTGTGTTGATGTAGACCGGACCATAGGGACGGCGGGCTGCGCACGTGTTTATCGGGCAGCCCGACGCATGGCGGATGCCAGCGCGGGACGACGTTTTTTTTTTTTTTTTAAAGATCCAGCTCCGCTGGCTTGCAATTATATTAAGAAGGAGAAGGGCGACAAAATGGTCGCCATGATCAACTGATCATGGGGGGTACAAGAGCAGCGAAAGACTAAAAGGAAGAAGAGAAAAATTCAGCAGCCGTAGAGCGTTGCCACAGCCGGCAACCTCTACCTTCGAGGCATACCTAGAGAAGAACAATTACCCTGGGTCTCCTAATGGTGTTTGGAGGCACTTAGCACCAGCCAGCCGCCAATCATCCATGTCTCTTCTGATGGCTCCCACAGTGCGGGACGACGTTGGCGCGTGTCCACGGTACGACGTCACATTTTAGTGAACACAGGCCTGCATATAAAAATTATACAGGTGAGAGTAATAGTACTCGGATGAACCAATATGTTTGTAAACAAATAATTAGGACGGATAGCATCTGATAATTTTTCGGATAGCCCGGCGCGGTACAGACGCTTGCGCGGCCTCCGGTGACAACGTATGCTGGACTGCAAGCTGTCAAGCCCCGCGTGTTTTCATCAGACATCGTCGTGCAGGCGGGCGCAGGAGCGACCCCCCGGCGTATAGATGTAGACCTTGTAATGCACAGAGGAAAAACCGGGCCAGCCGGGTCGTCGACAAGGAGTAGGTTGGACCATAGCAAAGCCTAGCGTCGTCGCTGCGGCGCTGATTTTTTTTTTTTAACGAGCGGTTGTGCTCGGATGGACAGGTCTTCACGTGTAGGAGCCACATAATCCATTGAGCCTCGGTCTCGATGATGGCCATGTACAAGTATAGTATTGAGGCAAGAAGATCCCTTTGCTTGGACCACCACATGGAGCACTTGATTGGTTTCGCTCGTTATGCATGCATCGGCGTCAGTGGAGAACCTGGGCATGTGCTTTGGTGTTTCCTTTGATCTACGTAGAACTTATCCACATAGCTTGTTTTTTTATGATGTAGAACAAAGAGCGGCCGGTCAAATCACCTGAAGATCTTTCCTTTTTCCAGAACAAACAAAAGCTCGCAGCAGTAACTCACAGCCGGCGACCTGTCTTTACAAAGGAAGAGATGCGATGGAATAGATTGGATCCCGCAGACTTGTTGCGCCCGCCGCCGCTGATGCTTTTTTTTTTTGCGAGAACAAATAGATTTTGAGACGTATGCTCTTCTGGCTCCACGTGAACGTGGCGGCCTCTGACTGCCACGGCGCTGCGGCTTGCTCTCCGTGCAAATTAATGGCGTGCATACCACAGACATAATTTGGTAGGCATAGACGCATAGTGCGTCGGCCTTTGCTTGAATTGAGCAGTAGTGCGTCAGGATGTGGAGATCGAAGGGACGTCGCCGTCGGCTGCTCTAGGTCGGACAGATCGCCAGAAAATGCGTGGCGGCCGTACTTCTATTCCGATCTGATCTTGAAAATTTGATCTTCACGTGCGTCCGCTGAACAGGGCCAGCCGGCGCAGGTCTCGGCGCTGCAATGACCACGTCTCCGCTGCAACGAGCATGTCGTCTCATTACACTATTTGATGCGTACGGACAGAACTCCTATCAGACTTGGTTTCTTGCGGTGGCGCAGCGGAAATTAATCCGGCCTCGACGGATCGCCTGGTCGAGTGTGGTGGCGCATAGACGCAACCCTAATTTCTCTTGAACTCAATCTTCTTCATCTGGCCAATCGTGAGCTTCTCGGTCCTGAAGAGCTCACTCCAAGAACACAACACCATCATGCGCTGGCCCCACGGTGGGCGCCAACTATCGTGGTTTTGTCACGGCAGATGTCCTCGTGAAAGGACTTAGTGGTGAGGCCATCACAACTAGGTGGAAGCTTGAAGGGGGTGGTCGGAAATGAGAGACGCGAGTTTTTACCCAGGTTCGACCCTCGTGGTGGAGGTAAAATCCTACATCCTACTTGATTGCTATTGATGATGATGATCTCGATTACAAGGATGTTGTTTCACTACCTCTATCTCGAGAGCTACTAATTTGTCTGTCTCCTTCACCTCACCCTCTTTGGGTGCCTTGCCCCTCCTTATATAAGTTGAAGAGGCCGGCTTACATGTAGACTCCTAGTAGGATTACAACTAGTCTATTTTCTATTATAAGTCGGATTCTAGTCCGGGTCTTTTCTTCCGAACTGATCTACCCAGGCCGGGTCTTGTCTCCGAGCCGGGTCTACCCAGGCTGGGTCTTGCTTCTCTTACCAGGTTCCTTCCAGGGTCCAGTCCATAGAGAGCAGGCCCGTTTAATGCCACGCTTGACCCGGTTATGGGCCCTTCGGTCCTGCCGGGTTATGCCTTGGGATGCCGGGTCTAGCCGCGGGTAATTCCCCTGACAAAAACCCCCTCGATCCTCTCCTACCAAACGAGGCCTTAATCTTTAGGTTTACAACAAGTTTTTCAATTGACTAAATGATATTATTTTCTTATCTTCATCAGCTAGACAGACTAATCTGGCTACGAAGAAATCAATTATTTTTCTAACCCCGGCAGGAATGGAGTTGAAGGACATCAAATACAAGGGCATATTAGTCCGACAAGCCCAAACTAGAGTGATTCTGTCTGCAATATGGAGTAGTTCCCCTTGCCAGCATCCACACCTTTTTTCAGTTTTAACTTCCACCCCCTTCCAGCGTGTACTTCTAATTCTAACATTGGAAACAAGGATGTGCAAATATTACAAAGGTAGAATTTCCAAAGTACAAGTAAATATCTCTAGGTACATGTTAGATTTATTAATGGCATCTCCAAATAAGAAAAGTTCACTTTTATGAAATTTCATAGTTAGCCAGACATTTGTCCAAATGCACACAGAAAGAACTTTACGTTTGTTACACTATATTCATCGTATTGTAGAAAAAAAATGTATCCTCGGCATAATGGAGCATATTAACTCCATGATTCAATATCCCTCCTAGAACTCCTTTCACAATTCCATTATTCCTAGCTTTGCCTATAATAATGGACAACGCATCAGCAGCCAGGTCAAGAAGAAGGGGAGATAGAGCATCTCCCTGTCTCGGCCCTTTATGATTTTTCAAATAAGTTCCTATCTTGTCATTAACTTCATTCCCACATGTCCTCCCCTCATGGTATACAAAATCCAATCAGACCACTTACCAGAGAACCCCTTGAACTTGAGCATATGATGGGCAAAGGGCCATTTTATTTTATCATATGCCTTTTTGAAATCCACCTTAAACAAAAGAACATTCTATTTATTGTGGTGGATAGAGTTCAAGGCTTCATGCAGAACCATAACCCTTTCTATGATATATCTTACTTTAATAAAGGCAGTTTGGGTATTAAAAATAATAGGATTTACCACTGTACTCAATTTGTTCATCAAAACTTTTGTGGTAATTTTAAGCATGATATTTCGTGAAGTTTTTACAAGTTTGTGGTTGTTAGTGGAGTTACCAATATAACGGGGATATAGAAAATTCAAATTTAGTAATAAGTTGTACAATCCTTGACACTTAAGCAACTTGCTTCTTACTTACATTCTAATGACCGATAATTACTGGTTGTACAGCAGAGTGCAACCTCTCCACACGAGATTTCTTGGTCCTGCCAATTTGTACGGCTGGCCCAATAAATCCGGACAGAGAGAGTACTCCTTCATATCGAGGGGCTTTAAACAGACTTGCAAATTGATGGTTTATTACACACAGGAATTCTAGCTAGGTAGCTAGCCTCACTTATGTACTAAATAACACCCAAAATTATTCATTGACAAGGTCAAGTCAGCTCTGGTACAGGAGCGGCGACAGCGGCGCGTCGGTGACTCGTTCTGATAGCAGTAGTGGTTGTTTAGAGATCTTGGAAACTCAATGTAACTTTTATTATGTTTGAGATGTCTTGTACTTTCGGTGAACTTTGATAATAGATCTGGATCATTTTCGCGAAAAAAATATAGATGGATTATTTATGCTAAGTACAGCATGTCGAAAGTCGGAAATCTCTGCAACGATGGTTGTTAATTACAAGTTGACTCATAACTAGTACAATCATCTTGACTGATTCCACACATAGATGTTAGGACTGGACTAATTAAGTAACTATGTCATTAATGTACATTATTGTCTCGGAGCGAACACCCTGTCGGCTCCCTCATCTTCATCATGAGTGTACCGCCATCCTGCTCATCCTCCTCCCTGCGTACCCAAGTGAGATCGTGTAAAGCAAAGTAGATGTGTTGCGTATTTCATGGTACTTTCTCAACGGCTTCCATGAGCCCAAGTTTCGATTACCAATCAACACATGATCTAGTGCGTGCAGGGTGCGGTGCCCTCATGCTCTCGACCGCCGGATGCAAATCTATGGTGGGGGAGTAACTATGCATCTTGGTGGGGTAGCGGGTGACATTTGGTCAAGAAGCTCTTACAATTTTCTTCGAAAACTAAAATTCCCCCCTTGAAAAAGAAGAAAAGGAGGGGTAGAAGGACACTGCATCGAAATTCTCCTTGAAATAAACACGCTATGAAATTCCTGACAATGCCACAGAAAGGGAGCTCTCTAGATAAATCGCCTTATGGTCACCTCACCTCGGAGATTAAACGCCGTCTGGAACTGCTCGGGCTTTCGCTATGTAAGATTAATCGTGAACAGAATAGGGGTTGCGGAGACTATCCATGGAAGAAAAGAATGGAGGTTAGGACCGCTTGTTGGCTACGCCAAAATCCTCCGTGTATCGAGCTGCTAGTGCCAGGCTGCCAGCTGATTGTAACCCTGTAATGAATAAAACACGCGGTTTCTGCGCAAAAGAAATAAAGTCCTGACAATGCATCGTACGAAAACTGGTGTCTGTCATGCCAATGTCCGTGCGAATGATTTGCAATCTTAAGCAATCGGAAAATACTGGCCGTCGGATGGAAAGATACAACGAATGGCGGATACGTTGGTGGTCTAATGGCATTCATGGCACCGAATGATTATGCTTACCGATTGATATTAGCGTTTATCTAGTCCAACTCGAATGAAGGAAGAGGTTCAGTATGATTGAACTGAAATACTCCAGAAAATAGATTTATCCAAAGCTACATAGCATTCATCTTTATTCCTCGATGCATACATCGAATCGTGCACAACCTGACTACAAAACACCATCGACCATGCATGAAACACATCCTAGCTAGCGAGCCAGCTATTTCGCCAGTGTTTATACCCGGAGGCAGCTGAGAGCAGCGCAGTCGCTGCTGCACGAGTACCGGCACTGCATACAATCCGCGCATGATATCTTTGGCCCCGACGGCGGTGGCGGCTCTGGAGCTGCTGAAACCGGCGCCGGCGGCGGTGGCGACCGCGCCGGTCCCAACGATGGACAACGCCCCAAGGAAGGCAGGACCAGCATGGAGAGAACGGCGGCGAAGACTGCCGCCTTGAGAACAAGAGCAGCTGCACGTGAAGCCATTGTTGCGGGCAAGAGAAGAAGATGCAGGATAAAAAATGTGTGATGGCTCGCTGATACACATCGATGCTATTTGTAGGCGCCCAAGGAGACACTCGAGATCGATACATCGTGGATGGATTATCTATGTAATTGCAGTACAAGTTGCAACTTGCAAGTCGAGATCTGCGCCATGCATGTTACCACTTGACTTCGTGTATTACTCGTCTTGACCGGGCAATTTTTGTTGAATCTTGAACAGTGGAAGAGAGAGCTTTTTTTTTAGGGGCAATGAATGACAGAATAAACCAACCATCACACCAGTCCTTCAAACTTTTTCTCTCTGGCGTAAAATATAGACACCATACGATATGTTCTTATGTTCTCCTGCGTAAATGTAGATGTCTTTTCTGAACTATTTTCCAGTTATGTGATACTGGAATCACACAAGGCCAAAGCCAAGCAACAATGTCTTCCACAATAAATCCATAAATAAATAGTACTATTTACTTCTACACACTACTCCAATTTCCGAGCTTCCCTAGCGCCTGGAAAACTTGGCGAAAGCCGATTCCCATTCGGCAACCAGATCTCGGCAAAGGATACTCAGCCCCGAACCCTTCAGGCAAAGACCACTTTGCCGAGCGCCGTCCATCGGGAACTCGACAAACCCACAGGAATCACCAAATCACAAATAATTTGCATCTCCTTGCACTTGCACATGTAAGTTCCTGAGGCAATCCAATATCTCCTCTACCCAATGGCATTAGTGTCCCTGAAAGAAAGAAAAAGGCTGTCCCAGGATTCTATAAATATATGTTGTAGTGAAGATGGTGACACCTCGGAAACAATGTACTTAGTTCAACATGAACCATCACATCCAACATTCTAGCCAGCAATAATAATAATAATCTGGAAACTGCACCATGCTCTCCTATAGGCCTTGACAAGCTAACTTAGGATCAGATAATCCCTCTTCTGCCAGTGAAACGTCTGGATATCTGCAGACTCCAATGGCCTGATTTGACCCTGAAAATGAGTTGCAGACGGTAAACATCTCCATACCTTTTAGTTAAACTTTATTAATATGCAAAACTTTATTCTTCTTTATGACAGTCGGATCCCCTGTCATGTTACTCCATCATCATTGACGGTATGCATGATGGCTATTCATGTAGAACTGAGAAGGGATGATTATTTCACTACTTCATAGTTCATACTCCATACAATTTTTTTAATTGATTTCACTACTTCACACAAAGGTCAATTTTTGCTAATCTAGATTTTCATGTACTGCAGATCCTAGAGTTTAAATTATTGAAATGGTTTCACATATTGCGGATTACCAAAGAAATTGCAAGCTCTGACTCTCTTATTAGTATCTTAAATCTCTCCCATGTTACAGATGACGGTGTTACAACTTACAAATACTACACCATGTTGTGTTAAAAGACCTAAATTCAAGATGATGCTGTCAAGTGTCAACTTGAAGCATCACTAGTCAAGTACTAATCCAATTGCATAGTTCTGATAGGTGTTCTACCAAAAAAAAAAAGGTATACATTTATTTTTAAGCAAAAACATGCATAATCAATGTAACTTGCTTAAAAGTTTAGGGTATAACCGTACCATAAGGGCGGTCATTAGAGCTTGGGCTTGAGCATTGCTGTTGAAGCAGTTACCAACATGTTGGAATTAAGGAAAAAACATAAGCGTGAGTTGTCAGAACAGGATAGAGTATTACTACAAATAAGCCAATATAGCTAATTTATTTAGGAAAACATTTAGGTGTCCAAATAAATATTTTTTAAAGTCTAGTCTTTTTTGCGAAAATAATCCGGATCTATTATCAAAGTTCACGGAAGTATAAAGCACCTCAAATATAATAAAAATTACATCAAGATTCCCAGACAACCGAACAACCACTACCGCCGACAGAACGAGCCGCCGACACGCCGCTGTCACCACTCCCCTACCAGAGTTGGCTTGACCTTGTTGATGAAAGCATGGAAGTCTTTGTGCATGTGCCCCTAAGGACCAGCGCCCTCGAGCCATAGTCGTCGCCGTTGAACCCTTGAATAGATCTGAAGCACCTGACACCAAATCTCGACACACGACGAGAAATCCTAACATCACCACCCCAAGCAAACGGTAGGAATCTTTAAAGTCTACTCATGCATACAAATAATAGCCGAAACAATATCTAGTTATGCCAACTCTAACGGATCCCCTATCTGGCTATAAGGGAGGATAAATTCGGTTTTCATCCTATATGCCGCACCTAGCCGATCCCCTAAACCGAATAGAGGAGGATAAATTCGGTTTTCCTCCTCTATGTCGCACCTAGTCGATCCCCTAAACCGCATAGAGGAGGATAATTTATCCACCGCCGCCTATTCAATCCCTGAATATACTCGTCTGGAGGCGGCCGAGGATAAATTTTCTTCACGCAAAGGCCTCCTTGTGGCCGGTCGGTGACTCACGTGAAGCTTCCTTGTCGACGGCGGCGACCTCCAGCCTCGCCAGCGACCCCTGCCCGTACTACTACGGTTACGGTCACTGCGTGTTGCTGCTGCTGCCCGCCGCGGCCGGTGCATGCTACTGCTGCTGCTCCCTATTGCGTGCTTCTGCTCCTGTCCGCTGCTCCTCCCTGCTGCGTACTTCTGCTGCTGTTGTTGCTGCTGCTCGCCGCCGCTGGTTCATGCTGCTCGTCGCTGCTCCTCCCCGCTGCACAACGTTGCTGGTGCTGCTGCTCGCCGCCGTCAGTGTAGGCCTCGATCAATGCAGGCAGAGGTGCGACGTCCGGCGTGTTCCACGTGCTCTCCAGCGTTGCCGGCGTGGTCACCATTGTTGCATAGCAAGTGTTCAACGAAATGTATGAACCAAATGTAAGTTTACTCCGTTATATATAGGGGATCGACTAGGTCCGGCCAAAACATAGTGGAGTAAAAATACTGCACTAAAGGGTTACTCCGCCGGATCCTCCTTTATTTTTAGGGGATCGATTAGAAATGCCCTTAGGTCGGGAAACAACACTAGTTATCTCAGTTCTGAAATGTGTTCTCCTTGTCCGTCCACAAAAGGTACTTATAATTGTGAAGACAAGCAACGAACTCTGATCTGGGGAAGCTGCCGCCGACGGGAAGGGCCACCGCTGCAATGGGCCAAGCCTGCAGGGGCACTGGCATCTACCACCATGTAGGCTAGTGACGAGTGGCAGTAGGAGAAGACGAGCCCCCTGTTACCTAGAGTTTACCGGTCAAGACGGTCCAGACGAGGGAGGACACCACAACCTAGCGTCAACAGATCTGGGCAACACGGTGATGCAAAGGCCAAACCAGACTAGGACGAAGATGAACTTCAAGTTGACCAAATCAAAAAAGGATGGAGATTGACGGCGACGATGAGCTAAAACCCAAACGAAATCGACGCCAGAAACAAAGAGAAGAGGACGAAGGATGCACACCCGGACAGATTTGGCCGGGGAAGACTACCTTGTTGTTGAGGAAGACCAAGACAAGCTGCTACTACCATGGGGATACGAGAGAAGCTCGCGAAAGGGACACATGGCCACACTGGACAAGAAGGAACGAGCTACCACTACATCGAGACAAAGATCGATGCCGCAACAATTATAGTGGGCAATTCTCTTCTTAATTAATCGACGAGACAAATATTTTGTCTCCATTTTAAAAAATGTGTACATTTGATTTTATTGAACTTTTCAGAATGCACGGCTATTACTTTTAGCCGGGATTAGCATTTAGTATCCGCAGTAGCAGACCTTCAGGTGTATTATATATTTGATCGATGAAAGCCCACATACAGTGTATCTATTATTATTATTTTATTATTAGGAAAAATGTATTTATTTTTTCGTAAAAAATATTCCATTTCTCTCCTGGCCTCTACATGCGCCAAGATGACGCTCACTGCCATTATATATATAACAAATTTCATGATGATCCATGAAAGGCATTTTTTGGAATAGCAGAGGTCTTGCGGACTTGGCTAAGCGTAGGTTTTTGGCGGAGGCGTCTCAGGAATACAAGCTTGACTTTATTGCGTTGCTTGAGACAGGACGTGATAATTTCACCTCGCAGTTCCTTGGGACGATTTCTGGTGGTCTTCATTTTGATTGGCACTGTTTGCCACCTCGGGAAGATCTGGCGGGATCTTACTCGGAGTCAACTGCGAAACTCTTGAGGTGGTAAACGTGTTCATGGGTGAGTTTGCCGTTAAATTTCATGTGCGATCGAAATTTGACTGCTTCAGATGGGCTCTAGTGGCTGTGTACGGGGCGGCGCAGCCAGAGCTCAAACCTGACTTCCTCGCAGATCTAGTAAGGATTTGTGGGGGCGAAACTCTTCCCATTTTGGTCGGTGGTGATTTCAACATCATTAGAAGAAGAGAAGAAAAGAACAATGACAACTTCGATGGAAGATGGTCCTTCATGTTCAATGCTATTATTGAAAGCCTTGACCTGCGAGAGATTGACCTCACGGGCAGGCAATTCACTTGGGCAAATAATTTACCGAATCCGACGTATGAAAAGCTAGACAGAATTCTCATGAGTATAGAATGGGAACAAAAATTTCCTTTAGTAACGGTGCAAGCGCTACAAAGGGGAATTTCAGACCATACACCCATTCTTGTTGACTCTGGTGAGGCGGTTCACCGGGGAAACAAGAATATCTTCTCGTTCGAAACTGCGTGGTTCAAGAGAGAAGATTTCCTTCAGTTGATAGCAAGGGAATGGGCTGCGGAACAAAGGGGTGATACCAATGTCGAAAGATGGCAATTTAAGATTAGACATCTCAGACAGTTCTTGAGGGGCTGGGCTAAGAACAATAGTGGCATCTATAGGCAGGAGAAAGAGCGACTGCTTAATATCATTAACGATCTTGATATAAAAGCTGAGAGCAATTCGCTGGACATTGATGAGCGAGTGACTAAAAGAGAAGCTGAGGTCAGTCTGGTGAAGCTTCTTAGAGAAGAGGAGATCAAGTGGGCACTTAGAGCGAAAGTGCGCCGGGTGGTTCAAGAGGATAATAATACGCAAGTTTTCCATATGATTGCCAATGGGAAACATAGGAAAAAGAGAATCATACAACTAGAACAAGAGGAGGGTACAATTATTGGTCATGAGAATCTGAAGATGTATATATCCAACTTTTATAAAAAGTTGTTTGGGGCCCCAGTAGAGAATTATGTCGCCCTCGATGAGAGTATCGTGGACGATATTCCACAACTGGGAGATGATGAGAATGAGGTTCTCACTGCCCCTTTTTCTGAGAAGGAAGTGTTTGAGGCTATATCTCTGATGAAAAATAACAAAGCACCCGGTCCGGATGGCTTCCCAGTAGAGTTCTATAAGAAGTGTTGGGATATTATTAAAGGCGACTTGATGCCTATGTTCCATGATCTGTTTAATGGCCAGTTACAACTCTTCAAACTAAACTTTGGCACAATCACCCTGTTGCCAAAGAAGGAGGAAGCAATTCGCATTGAGCAATTCAGACCGATATGTTTGCTGAATGTGAGCTTCAAAATATTCACAAAAGTTGCCACGAACCGTCTGACACAGATTGCACATTCTGTTGTTCAGCCAACCCAAACAGCTTTCATGCCGGGACGGCACATCCTAGAGGGAGTGGTCGTACTACATGAAACCTTGCACGAAATTCATTCGAAGAAACTCGATGGAGTGGTCTTCAAAGTGGATTTTGAAAAGGCTTACGATAAAGTGAAATGGCCATTTTTACGGCAAGCTTTGCGTATGAAAGGGTTTGATCCGGCTTGGAGGAAGCAGGTCCAATCCTTTGTACAGGAAAGCAGCGTCGGAATCAAGGTAAATGACGATATCGGTCATTATTTCCAGACGCAAAAAGGACTGACACAGGGAGATCCGATGTCTCCGGTCCTTTTTAATGTTGTCGTCGATATGTTGGTTGTTCTCGTTAATAGAGCAAAAGAAGATGGCCAGGTAGGTGGTCTTATCCCACATCTAGTGGATGGTGGGGTATCCATTTTACAATATGCTGATGACACCATTATATTCATGGAACATGACCAAGCGAAGGCAAGGAACATGAAGTTAGTTCTTTGCCTTTTCGAACAACTGTTCGGGCTGAAGATTAATTTTAATAAGAGTGAGTTGTTCTGTTTTGGACGCGCCAAAGAAGAACATGAAAATTATAAACAATTGTTCGGGTGTGAATTGGGTTCGTTACCCTTTGCGTATTTGGGGATCCCAATTCATCACCGCAAACTCACCAATAAAGAGTGGAAATGTATCGAGGATCGGTTTGAAAAGAAACTGAGTTGCTGGAAGGGCAAACTTTTATCTTATGGGGGAAGGTTGGTTCTTATTAATTCGGTACTCACGAGTATGCCGATGTTCCTCCTCTCGTTCTTTGAAGTACCGGTTGGGGTACGGAAAAGATTGGATTTTTATCGATCTCGGTTTTTTTGGCAAATAGACGAAAACAAGGCTAAATATCGATTGGCCAAATGGGACATTATCTGCAGACCGAAGGACCAGGGTGGCTTGGGTATTGAGAATCTAGAAGTGAAAAACAAGTGCTTACTTAGCAAATGGTTGTACCGTTTGTCGGTAGAAAGAGATGGGGTTTGGATTCAGCTGCTGCGTAATAAATATTTATATTCTAAAACGCTGGCACAGGTAACGGCACAACCGTCCGATTCTCCGTTCTGGAAGGGGCTGATGAGGACAAAGGTTGCCTTCTTTAACAGGAGCAAATTCATTGTAGGGAATGGACAGGGCACTAGATTCTGGGAGGACACCTGGTTGGGAGAGACTCCATTAGCCTTGCAGTACCCCTCCCTTTATAACATTGTACAACGGAAAGAGGTTTTTGTTGGTACAGTGTTGGGATCTAATCCACTTAACATTTAGTTTCGGCGGTCGCTAGTGGGTGAGCGTTGGGATAGATGGTTGCTTCTTGTGCATAGGTTAATGGAGATGAACCTTTCTGATGCAGCAGACTCTTTACACTGGAAGTTGTCCGTGTCAGGAGTGTTCTCGGTTAAATCTATGTATACGGATTTGATTAACACCGGGCCTATCCCGAGGACAATTCACATTTGGAAAATTAAGGTGCCATTGAAAATCAAAGTGTTTATGTGGTTTGTGCATAAGGGTGTAATTTTAACTAAAGATAACTTAGCCAAGCGTAATTGGGAAGGAAGTAAAAAATGTTGCTTTTGTGATCAGGATGAAACAATAGAACATCTTTTTATCAAATGCCCGCTTACTAAGTTACTATGGAGAACTATTCATGTTGCTTTTAACGTTATTCCGCCTGTCACGATCCCACATCTTTTTGGGACTTGGTTAGCTGGGGTAGAGCCTAAGACCGCGGCACATATTCGAGTTGGAGTATGTGCATTACTTTGGGCCATATGGGATTGTCGGAATGACGTTGCCTTTAACAGACAAACCATTACAAAAAAATTGGAGGTCATCTTCAGGGCGTCTACCTGGATCCGTATGTGGTCCTTTCTCAGCCATGTGTACCTCAGGGCGCATATGGATATTGGGTGCAACCGATGGAAGATGGTTGCACGGGATACATACACCGACCCAACTATTTAACCCTTCTCTGGCTGCTGCTCCTCCACAAACTTGAGCTGTACTTCACGACTGCTCTCTACGTCCATCACTTGCTCTCTACGGTGGGTCGCGGCGCTTCGGTTAAATAGTTGGGTCGCCCATGAGGAGGTTGTAGATCGCGGCGCTTCGGTGTGAGCTCTTCCATCACTTGCTCTCTACGTCGATCCTTGAACTTGGTGTGGTGTGTTGGATAATGAGCTACTGACATTCACAGGGGGCCAAAGGCCAATACATGTACATGTGTGGTAAAGAGCAGAAAGCCCCTTATACAATGGGGATATACAGAAAAGGGGGACTATACACATCTAACACCCCCCCCCCTCAAACTCATGGTGGATCAACAACACTGAGTTTGGAGAGAAAGAACCCATGCTGCGCTCGAGTCTGTGCCTTCGTGAAGAAGTCCGCCAACTATAACTCAGAGGGCACATAGTGAAGAGCGAGAATCTGATCCTGCACAGCAGCACGCACAAAGGAGGCATCCACACCGATGTGCTTGGTGAGCTCATGCTTCACCGGGTCACGCGCAATACTGATAGCACCTGTACTGTCTGACAATAAGGGAGTCGGTGTAGTAGCAGACACACCAAAGTCCTCAAGTAACCATCGTAACCAGATCACCTCAGCCGTCAACATAGCCATCGCTCGCAACTCAGCCTCTGTACTCGAGCGAGAAACTGCAGTAGGTTTCTTTGTCTTCCAGGCAATGAGAGAGCCGCCAAGAAAGACACAGTAAGCAGACAGCGAGCGTCGATCAGAAGGATCACTAGCCCACGTAGCATCAGAGTAGACCTGGAGCTGGAGAGAGATGGAGCGGGGAAAGAAAAGGCGGTGAGAGAGCATGCCACGAAGATATCATAGAACACGGAGGAATCATAGAACACGGAGGAGGTGACTATAGTGGACAGAGGTGGGGGCTGAAACGAACTGACTGAGAATGTGGACAGGATAGGATATGTCAGGACGAGTGACAGCTAGATAGACAAGGCTCCCAACGAGGTGGCAATAGCGAGTGGGATTAGGAAGAGGATCACCGTCAGAAGCACGAAGCTGAACGTTGAGCTCCATAGGAGTCACAACAGTGCGGTCATCACCAAGAGCGGCTCGAGCAAGAAGATCCTGAATATATTTTTCCTGGGAGATGAAGAAGCCATCAGAGATCGAAGAAACCTCAATCCCAAGAAAATAGCGAAGTGGACCAAGATCAGACATCAGGAACTGGTCGCGAAGGCAGGCCTTAACAAAGGCAATGTAGTCAGAGTCGTCGCCAGTGATGATCATGTCATCTACATATAGAAGGAGAAGAGTCCGACCACGAGGAGATGTGTGAACAAACAAAGCGGGATCATGATCACTGGGCTAGAAGCCAGCGGCAGTCACGACAGAGGCGAACCGCTCGAACCAGGCGCGAGGGGCCTGTTTAAGACCATAGAGGGAGCGTCGAAGTCGGCAGACCATACCATCAGGAACATAGTACCCCGATGGTGGCTGCATATAAACCTCCTCACGCAACTCACCATTGAGAAAGGCGTTCTGAACGTCAAGCTGAGACACAGACCAATGACGAACAGAAGCCACAACAAGGAGAGTGTGGACAGTGGTCATGTGGGCCATAGGAGCGAATGTCTCATCATAATCGCGTCCCTGCTCCTGCTGAAAGCCACGAGCCACAAGACGAGCTTTGTAACGCTCAAGAGAACCATCGGAGCGAGTCTTAATCTTATAGACCCACTTGCACGTGATGGGACGAACACCTGAAGGAAGGGAAACCAGATCCCACGTGCCAGTGCGCTCAAGGGCAGCAATCTCCTCGGCCATCGCAAGCTGCCATTCAGGCTGAGTCATGGCAGCCTGATAGGAAGTGGGCTCAGCAACAGTAGAGAGACCGTACCGGTCAGGAGAATAGCGATCAGGTGGGGGCAAGGCCGAGCACGGAGGTTATGAACCGGTGGAGGCGTGAAAGGAGGCGCTCCGGAAGTGGAAGGCGCGTCAGTAGAATCATCCTCAACACGAGGGTGGTGAGTGTAGTGGAGAGGAAAAGGAGAGCGAGGCCGACATACCGGAGAGGATGGTGGAGAGGTGGATGATGAGGGTGGGGAGAAGGATGGAGGGGAAGGTGGTGTCGGTGGTGTATGAGGAAGAGTGAGACGTGTCGGAGGAAGGGGTGAGACATGAGGCACATAGGAGGGTGTATCGGGAAGGAGAAGGAAAGAGATGTCGTCCACAGAAAAGCTCGAGGAGGAAGGACGCGGGTAGTAAGAACGAGACTCATCGAAAGTCACATCACGCGAAATGCGCAGACGACGACCAACAGGATCCCAACATCTATAGCCCTTGTGCTCATCACTGTAGCCAAGAAAAACACACTCAACCGACTGAGCAGTCAATTTGGTGCGTTCTCGCGGGGCAAGAAGAACATAGCACACACATCCAAACATACGAAGAGCTGAGTAGTCAGGAGAACGACCAGTGAGACACTCCATAGGAATACCACCCTGCAAGGCAGTCGATGGCTGAATGTTGATGAGATAGGTGGATGCGGAAACGGCCTCAGCCCAAAAGTGGGGTGGAAGAGAGGCGGCGATCATCAGCGCACGAGCCGTCTCAAGCAGATGACGATGCTTACGTTCCGCAACGCCATTCTGAGCATGGGCACCAGGACATGAGAACTGGGCAAGAGTACCATGTTCCACAATAAAACCACGCAACATCTGGGAGATATATTCTCCAGCGGAGTCAGCACGAACAGTACGAATAGGCGTGGAAAACTGGGTGTGAACCATGGCAGCAAATCGCTTGTATATAGAGAGAACCTCGCTACGAGATTTCATAAAGTAGAGCCAAGTGTAGCGAGAGAAATCATCAATAAATAGAACATAGTAGCGATGATCACCTTTCGAATCAAAGAGAGCATGACCCCAAACATCAGAATGAACTGAGTCAAAAGGACGCTGAGATACCGACTCACTAGTAGGATAAGGTAACTGGGTCTGTTTGCCAAGTCTACAACCATCACAATGTAAAGAAACATCTCCAGAGACAGACCCGAAGACGCCCTGACGCACTAACGATGACAAGCGGGAGCCACAGATGTGACCAAGTCGATGGCGCCACTTCTGGAAGGACGCAGAAGAGGAGGCAGCAAGAGCATGAGAACTGGCAGAAGTGGTGGCAGCGGAAGGAACACGAAGCCAGTCAACCTCCCAAAGGCCCTCGGACTCACGGCGCTGAGGGCCAGCACCAACCAGAGCCTTGGTGCGACGATCCTGAACAAAGCAAGAGTCGGCATCAAGAATGACACGACAACCAGAATCAGTAAGTTGGGCAGCGGAAAAGAGATTCATGGTAAGACGGGGAACATGAGAAACACTAGGAACAGAAAAAGACGGAGCAGAAAGAGTGCCACGACTAGCAACAGGAAGGGGTGTGCCATCGGCAGTGAGAACATTAATAGGAGAATCAAGAGGTCGAAGAGAAGACAACGCGGAAGAATCAGAAGACATATGAAAAGAAGCTCCAGAATCCAGAACCCACGAAGATGTACCTGACTGTGTAGGTGCCGGCGGTGATGGAGAGGTGGAAGCAGTCACAGCGGCAGCGGAACCCGTCGATGAAGAGCCGGAGGAAGCCAGTATGCGCTTGAGCCGCACAATGTCCTGGTCAGTGAGTGACGGAGTCGAGGAAGACGCATGAGTCCCACTGGAAGAAGAGCGCCTCAGGTCTCGCTGCTTCTGGCGACAATCAGACTCTGGGTGACCTGGCCTAGAGCAGTAGCCACAGAAGGTGTCACGGCGCGACCGGCCCTTCTCTGCATAAGGAGGGCGACCCACCCACCCTGAAGGTGTGGGCAGGAGCGGTGGAGCGGTGAGGCGAGCAGACGACACAGGAGCACGGGCAGCCAGCACAGAGGGAACCGCAAGCAACCCAGCAGAACGAAGACGGGTCTCCTCAGCACGAAGCTCAGCAAGCACCTCCGAGATAGGAACACGGCCATGAGCAAGCAAGTGAGCACGTCGAGGCTCAAACTCGGAACGAAGGCGAGATAAGAACTCATGGACACGCTAAAACTCCAAGTCTGACCGCATGGTCTGGCAGCAACGGCAAGCACCACAAACAACTGTCCGAAGAGAGTCAAGCTGGCGCCAGATGGCAGAGCTCTGTGTGTAGAACTCATCAACAGAAGAGTCACCCTGCTGAAGAGCGTGCTCCTGACGCACCACAGATAAGTAGAGAGCATCACCAGAGGGCCGATAGCGCTGACAAAGATAAGACCACATCGCTGGAACGGTGCCTAGGCCCATAAAGTCCGAAGCAAACTGAGGGAGGACACTCGCAGTGAGAACAGCGGCAGCTCGAGCATCATCATTGCACCACTGAGTGTAAGCAGACAGATCATCTCGGTAGACAGAAAGAGCGTCTGAATAAGCTGATGCCTGCTGATCATAAGCATCAACCGCAGCATCATCGAGAGCCTTGGCTCCATCCCGATCAGCCTGAGAAGCATCAGCAGCAAGAACAGGCGGCACCGGCGGGGTAGGAGCCACGGGAGTAACAGGGCATGGCGGACAGGGGACCACGCCAGAGAGAACGCCCCACAGGAGAAGACCGCGCATATGGATACGCATGAAACCCACAAATTCAGCATAGTTGGTGCCATCGAAGATCACCGAGCACCGAGGAACAGCCACATAGCCCGAAGAAGACATGATGAGCTCTCTGTTTTTTTTTTTGAAAGTCAACTGTCACAGGAGGCTGGATCTGGATCGGGCAGAGGCACGCCCGAGGCCAAATCGCGAGCGGGGAGCCGTGGATCCCGATCGGCCTGGGCGTCAGCGGCCGGGCGGTGGACAGCGGGACAGGGGCGGCGGCGGCCGGAGTAGGAGGTGGTCGCGGCCGGACGAGGAGGGGACGACCGGCGTCGAGAGGAGGCCGTCGGGGGCGGATCCAGGCAGAGCAGGGGCGGGGGCGGCCGAGCCGGGCGAGGCTGAGCAGGAGACGGCCGGCGGCGGGCGAATCCGGGCTGGGGCAGCAGAGCCAGGCGAGGCCGAGCAGGAGACGGCCGGCGGCGGGCGGATCCGGGCAGGGTCAGCCGACGCCGAGCAGGAGCGGCCGGAACCGAGCAGGGGGCGGCCGGAGACGAGGCGCCTAGCAGCGGCGGCGGCTGGGGTGGAGCACGCACGGAGTTGCATCGTGCGGGAGAGAGGCTAACCTGGCATCTGATACCATGTTGGATAATGAGCAACTGACATTCACAGGGGGCCAAAGGCCAATACATATACATGTGTGGTAAAGAGCAGAAAGCCCCTTACACAATGGGGATATACAGAAAAGGGAGACTATACACATCTAACATGGTGCAGATGCTTCAGAAGCTCCAGGACAACAGCTCTGAATACCGTCTATGAGGACTTAGATGATTCACTCTCATGATCAGGATGGAAATGATGTTTGTGTGGTATTCCTTCCAACCTCCCTCACATTATTTCAAATTACAGGCCGAAGCCAGTCCAAAGCGAAGCCAATTCCTTTCCATCCAAATAAGAATGACGAGGAAATGCTAATTATATAGCGAAATCACTAGTTAAAGAGTATCTCTTGTAAATGTCACTCACGCCTCCTCTTGCAATTAGACAGTTTTGGTCGAGTTTCTTCCCACAGGAAGAGATGGGTGAGTTTATTTGTGTTCTTTCTCATAGATTCAATTTTTTTTAAATGATTTATCTCTTGAACCGTTTTCACTCTTGTATTCTTCATATCGAGATCTTCAAAACAAGATCCCATGTTGATAGGTTTCGACAAACTTTTTTTGGCAAAAAAAATTCTCCAAAACCTTACTAACCCGTGCTTCAAAACTCCACTAATTGTGCTTCATTTCTGAGGAAGCACAACTGTGCTTTCACATGATGTGGAAGCTTAAAGACCAGAGCGGGCCGCCGGTCTGATCGAAAAAAAATACCGCTCTAGTGGTTTTTTAAACTATATAGACTCTCCTGCAATCAGACCGGAAAGAACCGAGCGAACCTAAGATAAAACTATCAATTGAACCGGTACCTTGCGTCACGGGGGATTCGAACCCAGGTATGGAAGGATAGGAGGTCAAAGCGCCCTATTTGGCCCAATAACCAACTGGCCTAGCATGAGTTGGTGTCAAATGGAAGAAATTGAGCCTATTTGTACATAAAACAATTTTTAATGACTAAAAAACCAGAGAGCGAACCGGTGAACCGATTATCTGACCGGTGAAAACCCGAACCAATGGCGTCATCGGTTTGATCACAGGTCATGTTTTTTAAACTATGCATGAAAACACAATTATGCTTCACACGGAAGCACATTTGTGCTTTACTTTTGGGGAAGCATAGTTGTGCTTTCATGCGAGAAGCTTACCTATGCTTCACGCGGAAGCACACGCTCCTGTCAGATGTAAACCCAAAAAAACCTGATGAAACTAAAAATCCGAAAAAAATTAAAAAACCAAAAAAATAGAAAAACATGAAAATTGAGAAAAACTGGGAAAAAGCAAAAAAGAAAAACCATCCCGGTGAGAAAATAGTCAGCCTGCGACACGTGACAGCGCTGGAGCAAGCTGGAGCGCTCCCGCACCCTGAAAAGTGCATGTTGAGACTCCTAGCCAAGGGGTAAACCCCAGTTAGTTGCGGAATATCCTAAACGGCGCCCTCTGCGCCTGTTCCTTCGCTGCACGCAAACGGGCGCACCCCCCGCGCCGAGATGGGCCGGCCCATATTGCCTCCCACTTCTGTTTTAAACTGGTGCAAAAAACAGCGAGAAGCAGGTTTCGAACCTCCGACCTCCTCGTCCAAGCTAGCAACGATAGCCAACTCGACCAATCACACCGATGTGATTATCAGCAACCTTTCTATTCTTTGTTATTCTTTTTTTTTCGTTTTTCGTTTTTCATTTTTCTTTTCCTTTTCTTTTTCCCTTTTTCTTTTTCTTTCTTTCCTATACTTTTTCCTTTTTCTAATTCGACGAGAAAAGTTCATCGAATTTCAAGAAAAAAAATCAAATTCGGAGAACTTTTTGCAAAATCGATGAACTTTTTTCAAATTCAATGAACTTTTTTCAAATTCGTTGCACTTTTTTTCAAATCTGATGAACATTTTTCTAAAAATTAGTAAAAAAAATTCAAATTGGTGAACTTTTTTCAAATTCAATGAACTTGTTTGCAAATTCGATGAACTTGTTTGCAAATTCGATGAACTTTTTTTAAAATTCGTGATTTTTTTTAAGTTTGTGAACATTTCTTTGAAAACGGATGAACTTTTTTCAAAATTGGTGAACTTTTTTTTCAAATTCAATGAACTTTTTTCAAAATCGATGAACTTTTTTTCAAATTCGATGAACTTTTTTCTAAATCAATGAACTTTTTTTCAAATTCGATGAACTTTTTTTCAATTTTCGTGAACTTTTTTGAAGTTTGTGAACATTATTTTCAAAATCTGTGAACTTTTTGAATTCACGATTCTTTTAGTGTTTTGCGAATTTTACTTTTTTTTCAAAAAGTCAACGGACTGGTCAAACTAGGCTCGAGCGGGGGGCAGGGGGAACCGAGCGACCAGAGCGCTCGCCTTACATATTACATGGGCCGGCCCAGCGCAGAGGCGCAGTGAGCGCCCGTTCCTCAAGTGGCGCTGAAGGCGCCACTTAGGAGCTCTCGTTAGTTGCTCTCCTTATATCTTTACCTAATACTAAAGCACGGAGTGCTTCTGCCCGTATACCCGTCGTCGGCGATTTTGCAGAAAAGTCCCTCCGTTTCTGAGAATTCAACCCGCGGTCCCCTTTTAAGTGGATATCTGAGAAAACGTTTCAATTTTGCACAAAAACCCCTGTATTTATTTCTATTCAACCCGCAATCCCTGTGACATGTCCGCCACCGCCGTCCTCTCCGGCCTCCTCTGCCGGAACCTTCTCAATCTCCCGTGTCGTGATTTAGTCCCACCTCGCTCCTTTGCATCCAATCCAATCAATTTATATACGCAGGCGACTTTGCCACATCAGAAATCAACAAGAGGGAAGAGGGAATCTGGGAGCAGAGGAGGCCGGACGAGGCAGCGGTTTGCTGTGCCGCCTGATGCAGAGGCAAGGCTGGCAGGTGGGGATGTGCAGAGGCGAGGCCGGGAGGCGCGTCGATGGGCAGAGGAGGCCGATGCAGGGAGGCGATGGCGTGGCCGTGCAGCAGAGCAGCGGCAACGGCGCCATGGGCGAGCGACGCACGGTAAAGATGAGGAGGCAAGGCGCGGCCATGATGGCGGCATGAGCAGCCAAAAAACGAGAGAGCCGCGCGGGAGCTCGAGGTTGAAAGGAAAACGGGGGACGGCGCGGGGCGGCGGCCTGCTGTGGTGGTCGCCGACGACGGCGGGTGTGGCGAGGGGCCGCCGGAGCGGTGCACGAGCGGCAGGAGGCGACGCTTGGTGGTCTGGGTCGGCGGATCCGGCGGCGGGGCGGACAGATCGAGGCGGAGGAGCACGAGCGCTTGGTGGTCTGGCCGGACCCGGCTGCTCCGACGTCTTTTCTGGAGAGAGAGAGGAGAAGGAGAAGGAAAAGCCGGAGGAGAGGGGCGGCAGGCCGGCAGCTGTGGCTGGTCTGCTTGAGGAAGGCGGCTCGGGGCATAAAGGAGCTCCTCCTCTCCAGGCGCTCTGTTGGAGGGCCAGGGATGCAGGCCGGGGAGTCGGCCGGCTGCTGGACTGGAGTGAGTGGGGATGTGGGTGGGGGTGGGTGGGTGGAGATAAAGATAGAGACGCCTTACAAATTGCGGTGGTGCGTGGAGGATTTGATGCTGATTGCATGGTTGTTGAGGTTGATTTGCATGTCCCTATGTCTGCAAAAAAAAACAACAGTTGAGGCCACGTAGTACTCGCGAAACAGAAAACTGACGAAGCGAAACGTCGGGAGAGAACGTGTGTTATCAGCCGACGACCCGACGTGTTAGCTAGCTAGCGTCCACCTTAAATGGTATTTGTTTTTCTTTTTTTTATAATTAATAAAAGGTGCAGATTGGATCTTCACGGACCGCTAAAAATCTACATCTCACGGACGTGTTAGTTGATCTTCACGGACTGGTAAAAACCTCCAAACTATGCACACTTGCCCGATTGGTGCTGCATATTATTCTCAAACCTCCAAACAAACTCGTACTGATTGGCTACTAGGACGTGAAAACTAAAAAGAAACAAACATCATGACTAGACAATGCACCACTATTTCATGTGTTAAAAAAATGTTGATCTCCAAAACATGTTTCAATTATAGTAATAAAAAGATTAAAAAATTCAAAATTCTTTAATTATTTTAAAATAAAGAAATATTTGTGTTTTCCGAAAAGTAAAAAATAAAACCGAGTACTAGACTATTCCATGCACCACTACTCTTCCATTAGATAAAAGATGAGGGTGGCTTCTTCAACTCCACGTGTCATAATCCGAAAAGCGATAACATTATAAACTTATTACCGATGTTTATCGGAATTACATGTAAGAAATGGCGCGTACTGTGTCACACGGAGCAGGTTTACCGATATTTTTAGCCCGTTGCAACGCACAGGCATTTGCACTTGATTACTAAAAAAGTCACCAAATGAACAATTCATACACTTCATAACCGTTTTGCAAAGATGCTTTCGCTGAAAGCACAATTCTTTCTTCATGTTTGGGATACTTGATGTGGTGCTTATATTGGGTTAAGGAGAGAGTGATGTGTTTTTCTTCTGTTGCTTTTCGGCTAGGGAGTGCGGCGAGTTTTTTCTCCCGTTGCAACGCACGGGCATGTTTCCTAGTAGCTATAAACGGTTGAGGCAGATTACAACCCTTAACATCCCCGTTTTGGCCTGCAAGGCTGCAAGCCACTAGGGTAAGTCTGCCTGTCGAGTGGGTCGGGCTTGAGGCCCACGAGTTGAAACTTCCTTCTCCCGCTTCCTATCGATCTTCTTATGGCTTGAGCTGTTGACACCTAGAATATTACGACAGAAACCCAAACAACTGAAAATTTGCAATGGTATCCAAGCAATGTGGTGATACATACATAGATGTACAAGAGCACACAAACATGTGTACATGCACTGTCCATCCTAAACTCTTATATTATGGATCCGGGAATCAATGACAGCCATTGACGTAGTTGGCCTTGCAGTCATCAGGACAGACAATGGTGCACCACCTTGTGACGGTGTCGTCGCTGCAACCATGGCATCCTCTGGACAGGTCATATGAAGTGTTGAAATATGGGATGGGCCTAAGGCCCATCTAATAATTTCTGAAAAATCTCTAAGGGCCCATGTAGGTGTCATGACAAGGGGTGGTGGGAAGTTTAGTACCACCCCGGAAGTGGAAGGAGAGTTGGAGTGGTTTATAAGGGATTCTCTCCCTCATGCTATTGGAGCTTGAGAAGAGAAGAAGCCCTCGCGCACTCCTCCGACACCACGCCACGCCTCGGCGTGCCGCGCCGCGCCGCGGGAATGAGCCGAGCCGGAGCTTATTTTTGCCAGTTTTTGACAGCCGGGCCACGATCTGAGACGTCGGATCGTGGGCTGTTTCTGAACCGACTCGAACGTGGGCTCCGCCTGGACGCGCATATATATATGCGAGGCGCCGGCCAACCCTAGTAGCTACGAACAGATCGCATCTGCTCACGCGCGCCGCCCCCCCTGCCATCGTTCCTTTGCTGCTGCTGCCGCCGGCGACTCCATCCCGTCCACCGCGTACACGGTCGACGGGAGAGCAGGCCTCCGAAACCCCGCCTCTCCAGATTCTGTACGGGAGAGGGGCGATTAGGTTTTTGGGGAGCGTCACGTACGCGACTGCTCGCCTCCGATCGTCTGCTTCGTCCACGTCCGCTTCATCATTGCCATGTCCAACGACGCCGACAAGGCCGCTGCCGACCAGGCTGCTGCTGAGAAGAAGGCGGCAGACGATGCCGCCGCCGCTGCTGCTGCTGCTCTGGCCAACTGGCCAATTGGAGGGTATACATCACATATCCCGCTCATATTTATTACTGTATTAGCCGTACTACTGTTCCACGTAGATGTATCTACTGTTTGCGTAGTATGGTTCTCTGTGATGGAATATCAGTATGTATTCAGTACCGTTAGTGTCATGATCATGATTTATTCTTGGATTAATTTAGTCGAAAAACTGCCTATTTATTCAGCATGAAGAGTAGGTACAGGCGCTCCTGCACCTGTTCTCGACAGCATCAGCATAGACGTCAGCACAAAAGTTGGCGCAGTCGCATTTGCTGTCACAGGATCTACCGTAATCGTTGTTGTAGCCGGTTTAGGCAATGCTGCAGTATTGTCGACCTCAAGAGTTCGCAGCATTTTCTGCACATCGAACAACACCGTCAGTCATAGTCTTTGCACAGCGGTTCCGCCAGGGCCAGGGCCAAAGCAGGTGCAGCTGGCTGGTATATCCTCACGATGGCAGGATGAACTGCAACACGACGACGATGGCGACAATGAGGCCTAAGTGAAGCCTTGCTGGAGCTAAGAGAAGACAACAATGGGTCCTAAATTAATCCTCAAAATTACTAATTAACTGTTGATTTGATGAACAAGCACTTATTTTTCAAATTGAAGAGCTCCTGCTCCTGATTTCATTCCAAGTTAAACCAAAGTACCTAAGATTACAGTTATCATCCACGTCATCATCCACGTCGTAGTCTAACAAAGTCTATAAGAGCATCTACAGCCGGATCTTGCAAATCCGACCCCTCAAACGCCCGCGGACGCGACCGGGCGCGTCCGTGGACAGTGACCGGTCACGCCTCAAATTAGCCACTCTGCATCCGGACATCTCATACTTCAACCTCTAGATCCATACAAAGCATGCAAAAGAAATCCTAAGTAGTGTGTACACTACGTACTACGCTAGCTACTCTTCGTCGTCGGAGATGTCCACGACGACGGTGCCGGGCGCCGGCTGGACGGTCGGGTAGGAGGGCTCCGGCTCATCCTCCTCCTGCTCGACCTCATCCATGTAGGCGAGCATCTCTGCCTCCTCCGCGGCCTGCTGCGCCTCCATCTCCTCCCGGCGACGGCGTCCGGCTTCCGCAGCCGACTCTGACCGGAGGGAATCGAGGATGGCCTGCTGCTCCGCCTGCAGATCCGCGTCGCCAGCGTCCCCTACATCCTCCTCGTCCGGCTCATCGTCCTCCTCCTCAACCTCCTCCTCCTCCTCCTCCTCCTCCTCCAACTCCTCCTCCGGATCCAGTGCATCCGGAGGTAGCCCCGCGGCGATCCGGGCTTCGCGCCTTGCTCGGATCTGCTCAAGGAGCTCGAGCCGGCGCTCCGGCGTCAGAAATGGCTCGCTCCTCACCCGGCGGCGTGGGGGCATAGCTACTAGGCGGACGGGTGGAGTGGCAAGTGGCGGCGGCGGCGGGCGGACAGGCGGAGGGAAATGTGGATGGTAGGGTTTCGGTGCCGCCGGTCGACTTAAATAGCCCGGCTAGGCACTACGCGGCCCGCCGGAGCGGCGCCACGCGGCGCCACCGGTCCGACGGAGGAGACGAGCTTCGGACCGCCGGGTTTGAGGGTGATTCCGCATGGGACCCCGCTGTCAGGTCCGACGTGACGGGCGTGCCCGGGCGCCCCCATATCCGCCCCATATTTGGGCTGGATATGAGGGGTGCCGGTCAGCCCGGGCGTTTGAAGCCCGTTTGAGGGGGCCGTCTGGGTCGAAAAATCGTGACCGGTCAGTGACCGGGCGGCCTGCCCGGGCGTTTGAGGGGGGTTTGGGAAGTCCGGCTGTAGATGCTCTAACATCCTAGCTCTCACACAATGAATCAGCAATCCAGCATCTGAACCAGTAGTCCTCGGCGATGGAACGACACACAGAAGGCTAGCAAACTTCACTTTAACAAAGCCCAAAAGAGCAGCAGGTACCATAACCACTAACCACAGCTCCCAGCCTCTTACCTCGTATCTATCGTGCATCTTTGTCCAACACAAAGAAGAAATGATAAATACGAGACAAAAGCACGTGAAAGAAACAGAGATTGGTGAATCTCTCTTTGGTAGACACCCTAAACAAGAACAGGAATGTAATCTGGATCTGATGCTTAAATTCTTGGTGCATCACATTCCAATAGACACATCCTCGACATTAGGTGCATCTCAGTGTCCTCATCATACTCCTCCATCGATCTTGTTCTCCTAACTAGTAAAAGCTAGCAAGCAATTTTGTACTACTGGAGCGTTTTGGAGGCCGAGCTGCCTGGAGGCCGCTATCCCGGACGGACATTGAGGGATTGAGATCCGTGCCTTCTTACTTTTTAGTTATATACAGATGCTAATACAGGGGTGCCATTCTCTCGTCTTCTGTATTTGTACGTCAGCCTCCGTTGTGGGCGATGATGCGAACATGATGTGCCTCGCTGGCTGAGTTTGAATTTTAGTCGCTCACATCGCACGTCCGCACATGCAAGGCTGGTTGTTATTCCTTTTTTTTTCTTCTTCTTTTTGTTTTATTCTCTAGCTGTACATATTCTGTAAAAGTTATGTTTGGTTGTTATATTTCATTCATTTATAAAAAAAAATAAAAGAGTGAAAAATATTTTGAAGGCACTGCTAAATTGTTCGACTCATATTACAAACAATCTTGATCGTGTATTTGAAAAAAGTGCATCATGCGTCACGGGGGATTCGAACCCAGGTATGGAAGGATAGGAGGTCAAAGCGCCCTATTTGGCCCAATAACCAACTGGCCTAGCATGAGTTGGTGTCAAATGGAAGAAATTGAGCCTATTTGTACATAAAACAATTTTTAATGACTAAAAAACCAGAGAGCGAACCGGTGAACCGATGATCCGACCGGTGAAAACCCGAACCAATGGCGTCATCGGTTTGATCACAGGTCATGTTTTTTAAACTATGCATGAAAACACAATTATGCTTCACACGGAAGCACATTTGTGCTTTACTTTTGGGGAAGCATAGTTGTGCTTTCATGCGAGAAGCTTACCTATGCTTCACGCGGAAGCACACGCTCCTGTCAGATGTAAACCCAAAAAAACCTGATGAAACTAAAAATCCGAAAAAAATTAAAAAAACCAAAAAAATAGAAAAACATGAAAATTGAGAAAAACTGGGAAAAAGCAAAAAAGAAAAACCATCCCGGTGAGAAAATAGTCAGCCTGCGACACGTGACAGCGCTGGAGCAAGCTGGAGCGCTCCCGCACCCTGAAAAGTGCATGTTGAGACTCCTAGCCAAGGGGTAAACCCCAGTTAGTTGCGGAATATCCTAAACGGCGCCCTCTGCGCCTGTTCCTTCGCTGCACGCAAACGGGCGCACCCCCCCGGGCCGAGATGGGCCGGCCCATATTGCCTCCCACTTCTGTTTTAAACTGGTGCAAAAAACAGCGAGAAGCAGGTTTCGAACCTCCGACCTCCTCGTCCAAGCTAGCAACGATAGCCAACTCGACCAATCACACCGATGTGATTATCAGCAACCTTTCTATTCTTTGTTATTCTTTTTTTTTCGTTTTTCGTTTTTCATTTTTCTTTTCCTTTTCTTTTTCCCTTTTTCTTTTTCTTTCTTTCCTATACTTTTTCCTTTTTCTAATTCGACGAGAAAAGTTCATCGAATTTCAAGAAAAAAAATCAAATTCGGAGAACTTTTTGCAAAATCGATGAACTTTTTTCAAATTCAATGAACTTTTTTCAAATTCGTTGCACTTTTTTTCAAATCTGATGAACATTTTTCTAAAAATTAGTAAAAAAAATTCAAATTGGTGAACTTTTTTCAAATTCAATGAACTTGTTTGCAAATTCGATGAACTTGTTTGCAAATTCGATGAACTTTTTTTAAAATTCGTGATTTTTTTTAAGTTTGTGAACATTTCTTTGAAAACGGATGAACTTTTTTCAAAATTGGTGAACTTTTTTTTCAAATTCAATGAACTTTTTTCAAAATCGATGAACTTTTTTTCAAATTCGATTAACTTTTTTCTAAATCAATGAACTTTTTTTCAAATTCGATGAACTTTTTTTCAATTTTCGTGAACTTTTTTGAAGTTTGTGAACATTATTTTCAAAATCTGTGAACTTTTTGAATTCACGATTCTTTTAGTTTTTTGCGAATTTTACTTTTTTTTCAAAAAGTCAACGGACTGGTCAAACTAGGCTCGAGCGGGGGGCAGGGGGAACCGAGCGACCAGAGCGCTCGCCTTACATATTACATGGGCCGGCCCAGCGCAGAGGCGCAGTGTGCGCCCGTTCCTCAAGTGGCGCTGAAGGCGCCACTTAGGAGCTCTCGTTAGTTGCTCTCCTTATATCTTTACCTAATACTAAAGCACGGAGTGCTTCTGCCCGTATACCCGTCGTCGGCGATTTTGCAGAAAAGTCCCTCCGTTTCTGAGAATTCAACCCGCGGTCCCCTTTTAAGTGGATATCTAAGAAAACGTTTCAATTTTGCACAAAAACCACTGTATTTATTTCTATTCAACCCGCAATCCCTGTGACATGTCCGCCACCGCCGTCCTCTCCGGCCTCCTCTGCCGGAACCTTCTCAATCTCCCGTGTCGTGATTTAGTCCCACCTCGCTCCTTTGCATCCAATCCAATCAATTTATATACGCAGGCGACTTTGCCACATCAGAAATCAACAAGAGGGAAGAGGGAATCTGGGAGCAGAGGAGGCCGGACGAGGCAGCGGTTTGCTGTGCCGCCTGATGCAGAGGCAAGGCTGGCAGGTGGGGATGTGCAGAGGCGAGGCCGGGAGGCGCGTCGATGGGCAGAGGAGGCCGATGCAGGGAGGCGATGGCGTGGCCGTGCAGCAGAGCAGCGGCAACGGCGCCATGGGCGAGCGACGCACGGTAAAGATGAGGAGGCAAGGCGCGGCCATGATGGCGGCATGAGCAGCCAAAAAACAAGAGAGCCGCGCGGGAGCTCGAGGTTGAAAGGAAAACGGGGGACGGCGCGGGGCGGCGGCCTGCCGTGGTGGTCGCCGACGACGGCGGGTGTGGCGAGGGGCCGCCGGAGCGGTGCACGAGCGGCAGGAGGCGACGCTTGGTGGTCTGGGTCGGCGGATCCGGCGGCGGGGCGGACAGATCGAGGCGGAGGAGCACGAGCGCTTGGTGGTCTGGCCGGACCCGGCTGCTCCGACGTCTTTTCTGGAGAGAGAGAGAGGAGAAGGAGAAGGAAAAGCCGGAGGAGAGGGGCGGCAGGCCGGCAGCTGTGGCTGGTCTGCTTGAGGAAGGCGGCTCGGGGCATAAAGGAGCTCCTCCTCTCCAGGCGCTCTGTTGGAGGGCCAGGGATGCAGGCCGGGGAGTCGGCCGGCTGCTGGACTGGAGTGAGTGGGGATGTGGGTGGGGGTGGGTGGGTGAAGATAAAGATAGAGACGCCTTACAAATTGCGGTGGTGCGTGGAGGATTTGATGCTGATTGCATGGTTGTTGAGGTTGATTTGCATGTCCCTATGTCTGCAAAAAAAAAAAAACAGTTGAGGCCACGTAGTACTCGCGAAACAGAAAACTGACGAAGCGAAACGTCGGGAGAGAACGTGTGTTATCAGCCGACGACCCGACGTGTTAGCTAGCTAGCGTCCACCTTAAATGGTATTTGTTTTTCTTTTTTTTATAATTAATAAAAGGTGCAGATTGGATCTTCACGGACCGCTAAAAATCTACATCTCACGGACGTGTTAGTTGATCTTCACGGACTGGTAAAAACCTCCAAACTATGCACACTTGCCCGATTGGTGCTGCATATTATTCTCAAACCTCCAAACAAACTCGTACTGATTGGCTACTAGGACGTGAAAACTAAAAAGAAACAAACATCATGACTAGACAATGCACCACTATTTCATGTGTTAAAAAAATGTTGATCTCCAAAACATGTTTCAATTATAGTAATAAAAAGATTAAAAAATTCAAAATTCTTTAATTATTTTAAAATAAAGAAATATTTGTGTTTTCCGAAAAGTAAAAAATAAAACCGAGTACTAGACTATTCCATGCACCACTACTCTTCCATTAGATAAAAGATGAGGGTGGCTTCTTCAACTCCACGTGTCATAATCCGAAAAGCGATAACATTATAAACTTATTACCGATGTTTATCGGAATTACATGTAAGAAATGGCGCGTACTGTGTCACACGGAGCAGGTTTACCGATATTTTTAGCCCGTTGCAATGCACAGGCATTTGCACTTGATTACTAAAAAAGTCACCAAATGAACAATTCATACACTTCATAACCGTTTTGCAAAGATGCTTTCGCTGAAAGCACCTTCTGCCAACCTCCGCACGAATCCGCATCACACGCCATGCCCGGTCGAGCAGCCGGAACTGAGGATTTGGTAGGCGGCAGCGGCGTCCGTGGGGCCAGCACATCGTCCTCCTCGTCTTCTTCATCATCGGTAAGGGAGCTCCACGAAACAGGCCGCGCCGTGTCCAGACCCGGCACAGTGCCGGCTGGAGTTGAGGACGGCACCATTTCCATAGGAGTCGAGGACGAGGTAGCGGAGCCAGCAGGAGTCGTCGACGATGTAGCGGAGCCAGCTGGAGTCGAGGACAGCGCTTCAGCAGCAGCAGCCGGGAGTGGCGCCGGGGCTTCCGCTGAAGTCGAGGACAACGTGGCAGCGCCGGCAGTAGTTGGGGACGGCACGCCCACAGCAGCAGACGGGGACGACGTAGGAGCGTCAGCAGAGGCCGAGGACGGGAGACACCCAATCGGCGGCGGCGGCGGCGACGACCCAAGCCCTCCATCCACCAGGCCAGGGGCACGACCTGGAGCAGCACGCGTCGCGTCCAGGGCGGACAACGCGGCGACGCCGGCCGGGGGAGGCCGGGGGACCGGCAGGGAGTGCATGCCCGACTGCGCCGTCTTTGTCGCTGCCACATCCGGCCTCGGCTGGAGCCCAGCGCGGGACAAGCGGCCACCAGCTGCCGGGGCGGCCATGCGGGAGGCAAGGGCAGCCGCGGCCAGCGCGGCGGCAGCACTCGAGGCGGCCGACGGAGTCGAAGATGACGACGCAGACGCGAGGGCCATGAGCAGCTCCGCAAGAGCCTGGAGGGGAGAAGGAGTGCAGCTGAGAGAGGACGCGGAGAGCAGCGCGGATCTGGTCTCTGGTACTACAAAATTGTTTGCATAACTTTTCATCAATTGTAAAATTTGCGATTTTTTTTACTGAGGTGATCGCGTGGTAAAAAATAACAAGGTGCAACATATATTTGTTCAATCTGGTTGATTAAGGACTTGTCCAATAACCCATCCGAAAAAAGGACTTAACCCATTGGAACATGTACGGCATGTGAGTACCTGATGATAAATATGCGTGCACTAAATACAGACACTTGACATTTCTTGTTGAATCCATGTGTAATTTATTCAAAAGATTTTTTATGTTTGGAATGGAATGATTCTTTGGGGCAGTCTAATGATTAGTTCTCAATCAAGAAAAAAGATTTATTTTGTACATTTGTTGCTATTTTTAATATGTTTTTGAACGATTTTGTACTAGTTGGGCCAAATCTACTATGGTTAGTGGCTTAATTATGAAAATTGAATGTAATCATCAGAAGAAATTGCAATTAGTTTATTATTCTCAATCATGGGTAAATCTGAGGTGCCTGCAGCGAAAACTTTCCCTTAAGAACTAGTACTGCAAATCCCAAAACCAAGGTAATTAGTGTATCATGGAGGATGATCATGTTCTCAGAACTTGCATATTCCTGTGGGCTGTGGCACGGAAGCGTACATGACGCACTGCCTGTACATGATGGGTGAGACGGTGGAACCTATGAACAGCCTGGTCCGGCAGTGTCGTTAACGTGGGACGACACTGTGCGTAAAATGGAGAATACGGTGTGGTGTAAAAAAGGTGTCAGGTCAAATACGCGTGAGTCACAAGGGACTGCGGCCGATCCCTACGAATACTGACGAGCCAGATTACGGCCTGCATGGTGCTCGGCCACCAAACGGCATTTTCGAGCTATGTCTTACTATTGAGTAGGAGCGGAGGCCAAGTCTGCTATATATATGGATGACTGGTGTACATGTGGATAGGACTAATAGGCCTCACCAATCATTACATCTGTCATTTATCTTGCATGTAAATTAATAGCAGGGCAATATCAAAAGCTATAGCACCCACATTCCTTATTGGACTTATTCATGTTTTTTTTTTGAGAAAACGCAAGAGAATCATTGAACAGGAAGACATAGGGGGTACAACCTCCAGAAAGGAGGGACACGCATGCACACACACATACACGACCATCCTCACCAAGCGACAACTAGGTAAGGAGGTGCCCTCAACTTATTCATGTTTTCATGTAAGAGTTGAATAACGTGTGCCACATATATTAGTAAAAGACATTTTGAGATCAGGAACAAGTGCATCTTCTACTGTTCCGTGAGTCAACATTTCAGAACCATTCGCTAAACCTGTTTGAGTGTGTAGGAACGTGAATTTGTATTTTCCGAATGAATCTAATTGATGCGGTGAATACTATGTCATCCACGTTGGAGAAATTCAAAGAGGAAGAGGAAGATTTCCATCTTCTGGTAAAAAATAATGGGAAGGCAGCTTTCAGTAAATTACATGTGAGCATCTGGACAAACAAACAAACAACACCCTAGGGATCCACGAAGTGTGAATCGTGCAATCCAAATATTTTAAAATAAGTTTCGCTCCAAATTTGCAATTCAAATAAGTTTTGCTTGTGATTTCAGAGAAATGCTTAAATTATTTTAATGTCTAGAGAATGTGCCCCCACTCAAAATACTCCCTCCGTAAAGAAATATAAGAGTGTTTAGATCACTACTTTAGTGTTTCTTTACGGAGGGACTACATTTTAAGTCCGCCCCACACTAGTCTGCTTGTTTTTGTGTTGTATTTTTTTTGTTTATTTCAATTATGTTTCTATTTCCTTATTTTTTTTATGTTTTCTTTTATTTTCACTTTGCACTCATTTTTGTCAGGAAACATGTGAACACCTTTAAAATATGTGAACATATATTCTGACACACATGAGTAGCTTTTCTCGAACATATGAAGTTTTTAAAATATATGAATATTTTTGGCATCTATAGAACCGTATTCAAATGAAATAAATATTTTAAAATATGTGAACGCTTATATTTAGGTGCATACACGTTTTTTATTTTTATTTTATCATCAAACTAATCATTTGACGATGTTTATAAAATATTTTGAATATTTTTGAACTATTTATGAGTCATGAAGTAGTTGTCCTATTGTGGTTCTCACTCAGGTGTTGCTGTTGTAGCCACCGCTAGGAGCGGCTTGGAGGTGCTTTTGTTTAGAACACAGTACAATCAAAGTCGTTCACGTACACGAGCATACACTCACTCTTATGAACGCACGCACGCACTCTCTACCTCTATTAGCACCTCCAAGAGACTGAGTTGGCATAGCATCTTGCGGCTTGCAGGTGTTATAGCTCGCTTGTAGCAAGCAGCAGCTCACAGTCGCCCACGTCCACGTCTGATAAGCCAGCTCATTGACTCGAATTGCTAGTGCTTTTTTCTATCGTTAGTTTAGAGCGTAAGTTTATATTACACTTCGTAAAATTTGCTGGTTTTTTTATTTTTTATTACATTTTTATTTTTTATTTCGTTGTTTCAAAATGAACCTACTTCGGAAAAACAAAGTGAAATTTTTTGCGCTGTATTTGAATTTTTTATCCACATATATTGAAATTTCTTAGTACATATTTAGAAAATTTCATGGTGTAATATTTTCTCCATGTATTCCTTTTTTTGCGAAAAAACTT
Source organism: Elymus sibiricus (assembly GCA_039707655.1). NCBI lineage: Eukaryota > Viridiplantae > Streptophyta > Magnoliopsida > Poales > Poaceae > Elymus > Elymus sibiricus. Next base: position 315,653,746 of record CM077664.1, read on the forward strand.
CTGATCTATTCATCTTCAATCATGGCAGTATAACGAACATCAGAAATAATAAAAATTACATTCAGATCCATAGACCGCGGCGACTACAAGCACTGAAGCGAGCCAAAGGTGCGCCGCCGTCATTGCCCCTCCCTCGCCGGAGCCGAGTAATACGTCTCCAACGTATCAATAATTTTTGATTGTTTCATGCTATTATATTATTAATTTTATATGCTTTATATGTAATTTTATATCATTTTTGGGAACTAACCTATTAACCTATTGCCCAGTGTCAGTTCTTATTTTTGCCTATTTTATTGTTTCGCAAAAAATCAATACCAAACAAAGTCCAAACATGATGAAACTTTACGACGATTTTTTCTGGACCAAAATGGACCCTAAAAGATTCTGGAGGAGGCCAGAAGATGTACAACAGGGCCACAAACTCACACAGCGCGCCCCCAGAGGGGCGCGCCACCTGAGCTTGTGGGCCCCTCGTAACTCCGATTGACCTAATTCCAAACCTATAAATTCCCTAAAATCCCAAAAACGTCAGAGCGAGACCCGAAACAATTATTCCGCCGCTACAAGCCTCTGTTCTTCCGCGATCTCATCTAGAGGCCTCTGTTGTTACTCTGCCGGAGGGGGAATCGATCATGGACGGCCTCTACATCAACCTTGCTGCCCTTTCGATGATGTGTGAGTAGTTCCTCACAGGACCTACGGGTCCATAGCATTAGCTAGATCTCTCTCTCTCTCTCTCTCTCTCTATATATATATATATATATATATATATATATATATATATATATATATATATATATATATATATATGATCTTCAATACAATGTTCTCTTCGAAGATCGATATGATGTAATCCTTTTGTGTGGTGCGTTTGTTGGGATCCGATGAATTGTGGCTTTATGATCAGATTATTCATTGAAAGTAATTGAGTTTTATTCTAAACTTTATTATGTGTGATTGTTATAGCTATGTAATGCTTTCCGATTTACGAGTTATCTTTGGCTAGTTAATGAATAGATCTTTAGTGGAAGTGCTGCATAGTAGTAGGTTCAATCTTGTGGTGTCCTCACCTCGTGACAGAAGGGGTAGCGAGGCACGTATTTATATTGTTGCTACTAAGGATAAAACGATGGGGTTTAGTCATATTAGTTGATCTTATTTTGTCTACATTATGTCATCATACTTAATGCATTACTCTCTTTGTCATGAAATTAATACCTAGAGAGGCAAGCATAGAAGCGCTCTCGAAGTGGAGTAATAGTAGTAGATGCAGAATCGTTTCGGTCTACTTGTCACGGACGTAATGCCTATGTACTGATCATGCCATGAATAACATCATAACTATGCGCTTTTCTATCAATTGTCCAACAGTAATTTGTTTACCCACCGTATGTTATGCTTATGAGAGAGGTGCCTCTAGTGAAAGCTATGGCCCCGGGGTCCATTTAAATCATATTACTAAATCCCTAATTACCTTGCTGTAATTTATTTACTTTTATTTTACTTTAAAATTTATCTATCATCTACTATCAGATCTAATCCTTGCAATTAACGAGTACAAGGGGATTGCAACCCTCTTGCCCGCGTTGGGTGCAAGTATTTGCTCTTGTGTGTGTAGGTACTCCTAGAGTGGTTTGGATAATTCTCCTATTGGTTCGATAAACCTTGGTTCTTTACTGACGGAAATACTTTTCGCTACTGCAATATGATACATAATTTTTTATTGTTTCATGGTATTATATTACAAATCGTTTACATTGTCCTAATTTTTCAGAATTATTGGAGTTACAGAAGTATAGTTTTCGTTTAGATCTTTACAGACTATTCTGTTTAGACAGATTCTGTTTTTATTGCATAGTGTGCTTGTTTTAATGATGTTATGAATTATATCGAGAGGTATAAGTCATGGAGAAGTTAGAATATAGTAGTTATTATGCAAGAACAATTATGAATGAGTTTACAACAGCACCTAAAGTTTATGATTTGTCTATTATACTAACGGATCTCACGAGGTTTCCTTTGAGTTTTGTGTGCTGAAGTTTTCAAGTTTTGGGTGAGATCACGATGGATGAAGGAATAAGGAGCGGCAAGACCCTAAACTTGGGGATGCCGAAGGCACCCCAAGGTAATATTCAAGGAAAACGCAAGTGTCTAAGCTTGGGGATGCCCCGGATGGTATCCCCTCTTTCGTCTCCAATTCATCGGTACGTTAGTTGGAGCTACATTTTTATTCATCACATGATATGAGTTTTACTTGGAGCGTCTTGTGACATAGTTTTGTTTTGCTTGTTTGCTAGTTTGCCACAATCATTGTTTGCTGGACACACATTTTGAGAAAGCCACACATTCATCGCGATCTATTAGAATACTCTATGACCTTGACTTATATTTTTTGAGCTATGCAGTTGCTCTTATGCTTCACTTTTATCTATTAGAGCACGGTGGTGGTTATATTTTACAGAAATGATTGCAATATCATGATTCACTTAAATCTTTTCGAGAGTCTATTAAATAGGAAGTGATGACTAGCACTGGTTATAAGATTAGTCCAAAAAGGATAGGTATTTAAGAGTGGTATAATAAAAACTTTCATGTAGATCACTAAATATGAAACGTATGTTTTAGTTATATTGATGTCGTAATATGAAAGGGTATTGGTTCATTGATGTTGTCACAGCCCTAGAAATTACTTTGTATTTAGTTGCATTAGTGAGCAGCATCATGCATCATTTTAATTTCAAAGGAAATTGAAATGAGGGAATTTTCAGAGCCTCAGAAATCTTTCAAGTAAAATGATCAACATTAAAAATCCCCTCAAACAAGTCCAAGAAAATGTTCCTGTTAATCTATGAAAATATTGGCAAGAGGTAAAATTCAAACCAATATTTTTGGAATCTCAGAAATATTTATTTTGGGCATTTGAGTTAATCCAATAATTATTTGCATTGGAATTATATTTGTTATATTTTAAATATGTGTCCAATAATTCTGGAACTTTTTATGTGGCTCTGGATATGTTACATCTAACCACCTAATTATTTCCAGAAGCAACTAAAATGGTTTGATATTTTAATCAAACCAAAACATACTGCAGAAAACAGAATTTGGAAATAAAATAAAATAAAGGAGAAGTTCTACCTAGCCCAGTACTGTAGCTCGGCCCAGCCCACCAGGGGCACAGCCGTCTTCAACCTCTGCCTACTGGCAGAGGCGTGTCCGCGCACGCGCGCGCGCGCTGGGAGGCTTCCACCTTTTGCTTCGCGCTGGCGGCCTACCCTCGAGCCTATCCGCGCCTGGGGAACGCTCTGGCCTCCTCTCGCTGCCTCGCCCCCTTCCTCTAGCTCCTCCCCAAGCTCCGCCCGAAAGCAGCCGGAGCGCGCCGTCGCCGTAGCCATGGCTACAGACCACCACTCGCCAAACCAGTGAGACCACGAGCTCCGCCACTACGCCGAGGAGTTACACGCCGATGCACGCGACCGCGGGAGCCCTGCAGCGTCGCCATCATCGTCGTTTTCACCTTCCGTCATCGGAGATCGCCGCCGCCGTTCTGACGCATTCGAGTCCTCCCCGAGCCCGACGAGCTTTCCATCCGACTCCCCGTGAGCCCTTGCCCGTTTCCCCTCTGTCTTCTCCGTCGTTCCCACGCCGTAGCCATGCTAGCTACCGTACCGAGCGCCGCCGTCCGCCATGGACGCCGGGCATGGCGCTGCCATGCCTCTCCGCTCAAACCGACGAACCCAGTGTGTTCCTGGAGTCCGCGGGAGCCCATAGCGCACTTCAGCTGGCCTTACCGTGCCCCGTAGTGGTCGCCCGCGCCATCACCGAACTCCGGCCGCCGCCAAGGTCGCCGTGGCCATCGTCTCCGGCCACCTCGCAGCCTCCCGCGTGATCCCCTGGATGCGCGCGGGGATGGGCTTCCCTCTGGTGCCTCCAGCGCATCTAGCCAACGCCCGTAGCGTCGTCCCGATGGGACTCCGCCGTGCGGGAAGGTCGCCGGCGGCTAATCGCCGGCGCAGCCGACGTGGCACCATCATTAGCACTAATGACGGGGCTAACTAACCTCCTGTGTCAATGACAACCGGGCCCCACAACTTAATTAACCACGGGACTAACCCCTGTTTAAAATTAAACTAATCACACCGGCCCCACTAGTCAGTTTGACATGGCCACATCACCCGTTGACCGGTCCCACATGTCACTGACTGTGGTTGACTGTGTTGACTTGCTGATGCAAGCCTGATGTCATGCTGACATTATAAATGATTTTCTGGCATTTAATATTTCAGAAATGATTTAATAAATTCCAGAAAATGTTATAAACTTCAAAAATTCATATAAATTCAACCGTAACACAGATTGAAATAAGTTATATATGAAAAATTATCAAAAAAATCTAAAGAATCTGTTTATGCCACTTTCATGCATGTTTGAACAAGTTAACATCACCAACTAGGACAATTCATGATTAGGGCAATTTTCATAATTAGTTTTGAATTGGAATTTGATCCTTGTTTGAATTCCATTTCAATTAACTTGCCTAATTACTACAATAGGTCAATCCAGTACCTTAATATGCCATATCATGCATTTGATTGTGCATTGCATTGAATGTGCTATCTTTTCCTGTTTGCTAGTGTTTGTTCCTTCTGGGTAGCAGACGTTTCCGACGTAGTGACCGTTGACACTGATGAAGTGTAGTATCATCTTCAGAAGTGCCAGGCAAGCAAACCCCCATTGAGCATTCCGATACAATCCCACTCTCTCGCTCTTGCTCTCTTTTACTGCATTAGGACAACAACGATTCAACTGTTACTTGTTGCGGTAGTTGAACCCATTCCTCTGCATGACCTGTCTTTGCCACAGTAAATAGTTGAAACCCACTAGCATGAGTAGGAGTTGTTTGAGCCATGATGTGCCTACTCATTCATGCTTGCTTGTTACGCCTGCTATGCTTAGAGTTGTGTCAGGTCTGATTCGTCTGGGATAAATTGGAATGGTGGTGAACATGTCCTACTATGTGAGAGCTAAGTGTGTGAACACGATTTGGTAAAGGTAGCGATGAGAGGCCATGTAGGAGTACATGGTGGGTTGTCTCATTGAAACCGTCCTCAGGAACTGAGTTTCGTGTTTGTGATCCAAGACCAGCTACTACCATGCATTGGGCCCGAAACCCATGGACCCTCTCGACTTATTAATCGCCTTGATCTCTGTCCAGGAGTTGCAACTAGTTTCTGGTGTTTGTAGGATATGTGTTGGGGGCCGTGCGTAGCGCTGACCCTAGGGGTGGGCTATGATGCGGTAGAGACACGAGGCACGGTGTACCAAGTGACACCCGAATGGTGCTCTTGGGAACCCTGCACTCATCGTTTGGGGCCGTACTGGAAACTTCGGCCGGACTTCCTTGCGGATGGAACTCAAATAGGCGATAAACCTGGACTAGAGACTTGTGTGGTTAGTCAGGTCGTGGCCGACACCCTCGTCAGGCTTCCTCTTGAAGGTTGCTGAGATACATGACGTGTACATGGCGGTAAGTGGGGAAAGCGTGTGTGAAGAAGTACACCCCTGCAGGGTAATATGATCTATTCGAATAGCCGCGTCCGCGGATATGGACTACTTGGAAAGCTTACATTGTTCATAGATAACTGGAAGTGGATACCCTAAAATGTGCAAGATAAGTGTGAGTGCTATGGATGGCCTTCTCGTAGGGAGACGGGAGCGGATCCATAGTGGTGTATTGTTATGGTGAATATGTGGACTCGTGTGCGCTTTCTCACCTCAAAGAAGCTACTGGTAGTCGTAGTACAGGATAGCCACTGAGTCAAAGCTGGCTTGCTGCAGTTAAACTCCACAACCCCCTTGTTGATACTGATGCATATGTAGATAGTTCTGATGTAAGTCTTGCTGAGTACCTTTGTACTCACGGTTGCTTATCTATGTTTTTGCAGAGAGACTCCGGTCTCACTAGTAGTTCTACGTGGGCTTCGATGATTAGCTTGGGAACCCCAGACAGAGGTCTGGCTCCTATGGAGGGTCCTGTAGATAGTCAGGCTTTCTAGCCTTCTTTCTTTTCAGCTGTCTATACTCAGACAGGTTATGCTTCCGCTTGTTGCTTGTATGACTTGAATGTTGGGTCATGAGACCCATGTTTGTAATATCATGCTATGTAAGGCTCCTCAGAGCCCTTTTAAATAAATACTTTGAGTCATAGAGCTATGTTGTGATGCCATGTTGTATTTACACATATCGTGCATATTGTGTGTATGTTTGAAATGCACTGGTATGTGTGGGATCCGGCACCTAGTTGTTTATTCTTGGTAGCCTTCCTTATGGGGAAATGCCTCCTAGTGCTTCCACCGGAACACATGGATTGACCGGCATGTGTCCTTCGTTGCTCCTGTGTCTGTCCCTACGGGGAAATGTCACGCGGTGTCTTACTGAAGTCCTTGTAGCTTGCTACGACTCGGTTACACTCGCTGCTGACCGACACGTGCATTGCTGGGTCATGTATGCATGTCCTTGTAAGTTTGTGCCACCTTGGTTTACGACTAGTCATGTCGGCCCGGGTTCTCTGTCACATGGATGCTAGCGACACAATCATATACGTGAGCCAAAAGGCGCAAACGGTCCCGGCCCAGGTAAAGGCGGCAGCCGTGGGTTACCGTGCGTGAGGCCGCAAAGTGATATGATGTGTTACATGCTAGACCGGTGTGACTTAGGATCGGGGTCCTGACAGATGTAGGGTGAAACCCTAGTTCGTCGATCTTTTCATAATTGGAGGGGGGAAAGGCAAGAACACGAAGAACACAAGCACTCAATTGACACAATCACAAGTCACACATACACTAGATCCACATACACATACGATGAATCACGATACAAAGTCAACACGAGAGGATACACGGTAGCTAGTTCATCCCGATCCGGTGAGGAGTCGAGGTCTTGATATCCGGAGTGGATCTTCTCCTCGGGGAGGTCTTGATCTCCGGAGGAGAGGTATGGAGGAGCAAAGCTCTAAATTCAAGAGCCAACATTTTGCTAACCCTAAAAACGTTGAGGGAGAGGGGTATTTATAGTCTAGGGGACGAATTACACAAAGGGGCCTCGGGCCACAGTACACATGGGCTGAAAACGGGGGCCTGGACGATCCGGGTGGCCGTCCGGATGATCCGGCCTTCGGGAGCCCAGATGATCCGGGCGGTCGCCCGGACGTCCGGGCAGGTCAAAAACAACAGCGGGGAGGGGGGCGGACATCCGGGCATCGTCCGGATGATCCGGGTCGGGACTCGGATGATCCGGCTAGAGGGGGCAAGCTACTGTTGCCGGGGGGCGCCGTTAGCCGGATCGTCCGGACGCTGGTCTAGAACGTTCGGGCTGAGGCCGGATCGTCCGGACCAGGGTCCGGATCGTCCGGGCTGCTGCTGCCTGTCTACCTTTCTTCTTCTCCTTCTCGTTTCTCCTCCTCCTTCGATCGTCCATGCTCCTTAGCTTCTCCAAGGTGATCCTCGTGGTACCTGAGTATGCATAAGATCTCCGTTTGAGGTAGCATCCAATTCTCATGTGCATCGAAGGGAAATTGTGAGAGGAGTGATGTCACCTCATTCTCAATTGCTCTTGCTCGTGCTCGTGTCATAGGCCCTCGTGGCACTTGAGGTGACGTAGGTGAGTCCATGGGGATGACCTCGGGATGCTCCGCATCATTCATGGTCATTGGTTAGTAAGAATATCGATATTAAAACTTGTTATTAACTACTCATTTAAGTGTCTGGCATGGCACGGTGGTGAGGTTTGAGCATTTTTATGTCTGAAATGAAATCCTTGAGTGATGTCTAAATCAGGAGGGCATGATGGTTAACTCCTACCGACCTCCTCCCTAGGGGCATGCGAGTAGTATTTTGCTTCGAGGGCTAATAAAACTTTCACAATAAGTATATGAGTTCTTTATGACTAATGTGAGTCCATGGATAATTACGCACTCCTTCCTTTCTGCAATTTGCTAGCCTCTTCGGTACCGTGCATTGCCCTTTCTCACCTCAAGAGTCGGTGCAAACTTCGCCGGTGCATCCAAATCCCGTGATATGATATGCTCTATCACACATAAGCATCCTTATATCTTACTCAAAACAGCCACCATACCTACCTATCAGGGCATTTTGATACGTCTCCAACGTATCTATAATTTTTTATTATTTCATGCTATTATATTATCAATCTTGGATGCTTTATATGCATTTATATGCTATTTTATATTATTTTTTGGGACTAACCTATTAACCCAATGCCATGTGTCAGTTCCTGTTTTTTGCTTGTTTTTGGTTACTCAGAAAATCAGTACCAAAGAAGTCCAAACACGATGAAACTTTACGGTGATTTTTTCTGGACCAGAAGGGGCCCTAGAAGGTTCGGGAGGAGGCCAGAAGACCTACGAGAGAGCCACGAGCTCACAGGGCGAGCCCTGGGGGGTACGGCGCGCCCCCTGAGCTCGTGGGCCCCTCGTAGCCCCGTTTGACCTAATTCCAGCGCTATAAATTCCCAAATATTCCCAAACCAACAGAGAGCCACCCAAAACACTTTTCCGCCCCAAGCTTCTGTTCTTCCGCGATCCCATCTAGAGGCCTTTTCCGGTACTTTGCCGGAGGGGGAATCGATCACGGAGGGCTTCTACATCATTCTTGCTGCCTTCCGATGATGCGTGAGTAGTTCATCACAAACCTACGGTCCATAGCTAATATCTAGATGGCTTCTTCTCTCTCTTTGATCTTTAATACAATGTTCTCCTCGATCTTCTTGGAGTTCTATTCGATGTAATCTCTTTTGCGGTGTGTTTGTTGGAATTTGCCATGTCTCTACTGCCGGATCGGTTTCATCCAACAGCCGACATCAAAGTTATTCGCACACACTATGCAGTGCTATTGATAATGATATTGATACAGATGTGGTGAATGCCCTTACAGAAGTCAAATTTATTCTAGAGTGGAATACAAGAGGAAAGCATGCAGTACATAGCTAAGTATTCATGATACTCAACGATTTTCCTTCCAGATAAAAACGTACAACTTCCCATATTATTCGATGTCATAGCATCTCATACTCAATGTGCACATAGATGCATCACAAGAAGACGCGTTGACCATGCGACGCACATGCTATAGCTAGTTTCCAGGCCTCTAGGGTACGCATTTGGGCCCAGAGCACTCCTCGCTGCACGTTTTCCGGCACATCTGGGTCCCCCCGTAATGACACCCGTTGCAGTTTCGGGTGGTGCAGGAGAAGGCACATTTAAAGTTGGGAGCGTCGTTGCACTCGTCGCAGCTGTCGGTGCAGTTTTTGCTGGTCCTGCATTCCTCGATGGCCCTCGTCTTGCAGGAGTTGCAGGAACTTTCGACGTTGCAGTATAGGCTGCACTTCGAGGGAATGGAGGCGTCGCAGGACAAGTAGCACTGCGAATAACAGTCGTTGCATGATATCGGTCCCGGCGCCGGCGCCAGAGTTGATGGCAACGGCGCCGGAGGTGGTGGTGTGGAGGTTGTCGGTGGCGGTGCTGGCGAGGGAGAGCCATGACAGCGCCCCAAGGAAGGCACGACCAGCATGGCGAGAACGGCAGCGACGGAGGCCGCCTTGAGAGCAAGAGCACCTGAACGCAGAGCCATTGTGTTGTGGACACAGCAACCAAGACTAAGGGATAGGGAGATGCAGGATGGGATGTGAAGACTTGCTGGTGCACATACGATGCCATTTATAGCCTAGTAGGCACCCAAGATTGGAATCTTAGGTATAGCAAATTAGTAGAGATAAAAAATTGCAACTAGCTAGGTAAACTGTACCAAGTTGCAAGTTGAAATCTGCGCCATGCATGTTACAAGTTTGACTTCACATATTAGTATTATTAGTTAGTACTCATCTTAACCGGGCAATTTGGGTTTGATAAGTGGAGGAGAGAAAACTGAATTATACGAGAGTCCTGACAACTGACTTGTTTTGGAAGATATTGAAATGTAGATTTTGGACACTTTACTTTGATTAGTAGGAATAACTAAACTTTACTGGTGAAACATTCCGAAAGAGAGAAAGGTTAATTAGATGCCCAAAAAACTGTGGTTGTGGCCACCAAGTTTACTGTGATGGGAATAGGGTAAATCAACTTATGGACCATGGCGACTTGTTCCTCCTTATTTCCACACCCTAGCAATTTTGATACAAAAACTAATATATGGTATGTGTTTTTCTTGGCAGCTAAAATACATTTTAGTATAGTTCCTGAATAACCAATTGTGTGCGCGTGCTTATGCTTTTGGGTTGTGTTTAATATTTTGGTGTAATTTGAAATAAAAATGTTTGTCCTTAATAATTATTTTATCCTTGGTTTTTTTTGCGGGTGTTCTTTTATCCTTGGTTAGACATGGAGTTTTCTCCATCCATTTAAACCTCTTCCATTGTTAAATTCATCGAGTCCATGGACTTCAATCCACAAAACTTTTAATTCGTCTTTCATTTGTGAAAGCATGCAAGTCATCTAATTAATAACCATCAAAGATATTGTACTCCTATATTTGATGGAATGGTAGATATCCTTGTATGATGAGTCTTGCCCCCTGCGTCAGCACCCTCTGAGCCGCCTCCTTTATCTGCAAAGTGGACCGCCCTGTAATCCAATGGCACATTAGTTTGATCACAGTCATTGGATCATTGATAGTTTTCTTTTCAAGTATTATATCACTCCTACATCTCCATATAGTCCAGAAAATAGCAGAAATTCCAAAAATCACAAGTTTCTTTTTATCCAGCTTCCAACGCATTCATGCAAATTGACATGAGTAGAGATCAAATCAAAATTACACTTAGGCTCTAGATGAGTCTAGCTACTTAGCATTTAAAAAACACCCTATCCTTTCTCATGAACATTAGCCATAGAGATTTTATGATCAAAGCAAAGATTGTATAATCTGGCACAAGTGATTTTAAGTGGCCTCTCTCCAACCCACCATCTTGTATTCTTCCCACCCCCAATCACTTTCTTGCAATGTTGATAAAAGAGATCTTTAAGTTTTAGTAAGCTAGTCCAAAAATGAGAGTCTCCAACTCTTGATTTTATCCTAGAAGTACATTTATTTTTCACATATTTATTTAGCAACACATCTTGCCATAATCCAGACTCAATTTCTAGCTTCCAAAACCACTTTGCTAGCATAGCTTTATTCATGCACTCTAAATGTAGAATGGCTAAACCCCCTTGATCTTTAGGTTTACAAGAAGTTTTCCAATTGACTAAATGATATTATTTTTGTTGCCTTCATTAGCTAGACAGACTAATCTGGCTACGAAGAAATCAATTATTTTGCTAACCCCAACAGGAATGGAGTAGTAGAACATCAAATGCAAGGGCATATTAGTTCGACAAGCCCAAACTAGAGTGATTCTGCCTGCAACATTGAGTAGTTTCCCCTGCTAGCATCCACACCTTTTTTTCAGTTTTATCTTCCACCCCCTTCCAGCGTCTACTTCTAATTCTGACATCGGAAACAATGGTGCACAAATATTTCAAAGGTAGAATATCCAAAGTACAAATAAATATCTCTTGGTCCATGTTAGATTTACTAATGCCATCTCCAAATAAGAAAAGTTCACTTTTCTGAAAATTCATAGTTAGCCAAACATTTGTCCAAATGAACACAAAAATAACTTACGTTTGTAACACTATATTCATCATATTGCAGAAAAAAAATGTATCATCAGCATACTGGAGCATATTAACTCCATGATTCAAAATCCCTCCTGGAACTCCTTTCACAATTCCATTCTCCTAGCTTTGTCTATAATAATGGCCAAAGGATCAGCAGCCAGGTCAAACACAAGGGGAGATAGAGCATCTTCTTGTCTCGGCCCTTTAGGATTTTTTAAATAAGTTCCTATCTTGTCATTAACTTCATTCCCACATGTCCTCCCCTCATGGTACACAAAATCCAATCACACCACTTACCAGAGAACCCCTTCAACTTGAGCATATGATGGACAAAGGGCCATTTTATTTTATCATATACCTTCTTGAAATCCACTTTCAACAAATAAAAGAGCATTGTATTTATTGTGGTGGATAGAGTTCAAGGCTTCGTGCGGAACAGTTTGGGTATTAGAAATAATAGGATTTACCACTCTACTCAATACGTTCATCAAAACTTTTGTGATGATTTTAGGCATGTGCATATTTCGTGAAGTTTTTACAAGTTTGTGGTTGTTAGTGGAGTTACCAATATAGCGGAGATATAGAAAATTCAAATTTAGTAATAAGTTGTACAATCCTTGACACTTAAGCAACTTGCTTCTTACTTATATTCTAATGACCGATAATTATTGGTTGTACAGCGGAGTGCAATGTCTCTACACGAGGTTTCTTGGTCCTGCCAATTTGGCCGGCTGGCCCAATAAATTCGGACAGACAGAGTACTCCTTTATATCCAGGGCTTTAAACAGACCTGCCAATCGATGGGTTATTACACACAGGAATCTCTAGCTGGGTAGCTAGCGTTCACTTATGTACTAAATAAGCCCAGAATTATTCATTGACAAGGTCAAGCCGGCTCCGGTAGGGGAGTGGCGACGGTGGCACGTCGGCGGCTCGTTCTGGCGGCAGTAGTGGTTGTTTGAAGGTTTTGGAAACTCAATGTAATTTTTATTATTTTTGAGATGCCTTGTACTTCCGGTGAACTTTGATAATAGATCTGGATCATTTTCGAAAAAAAATTATAAATAAATATATTTATGCTAAGTACACCACGGCGGAAGTCGGAAATCTGTGCAACGATGGTTGTTATTTACAAGTTGACTCATAACTAGTACAATCATCTTGACTGATTCCACGCATAGATATTAGGACTGGACTAATTAAGTTACTATGTCATGAATGTACATTATTATCGCAGAGCGAACACCCTGTCGGCTCCCTCATCTTCTTCCTGAGTGTACCGCCATCCTGCTCATCCTCCTCCCAGCGTACCCAACTGAGATCATGTAAATCAAAGTAGATGTGTTGTGTATTTCATGGTACATTCTCAACGACTTCCATGAGCCCAAGTTTCGATTACCAATCGACACATGATCTAGTACGTGCAGGGTACGGTGCCCCCACGCTCTTGACTGTCGCTGCTGCACGAGTACCGGCACTGCATACAATCCGCGCATGATATCTTTGGCCCCGACGGCGGTGGCGGCTCTGGAGTTGCTGAAACCGGCGCCAGCGGTGGTGGTGGCGGCGCCGGTACCAGCGATGTACAACGCCCCGAGGAAGGCAGGATCAGCATGGAGAGAACGGCGGCGAAGACGGCCGCCTTGAGAACAAGAGCGGCTGCACGTGAAGCCATTGTTGTGGACACAGCAAGGCCGGGCAAGCTTGCTAGCTAAGAGGAAGATCTGTGAATCAGCAAGAGAAGAAGATGCAGGATAAAAAATGTGTGATGAGTCGCTGATACACATCGATGCTATTTGTAGGGGCCCAAGGAGACACTCGAGATCGATACATCGTGGATGGATTATCTATGTAATTGCAGTACAAGTTGCAAATTGCGAGTCGAGATCTGCGCCATGCATGTGTACCAGTTGACTCTTACCGGGCAATTTCGGTTGAATATATCTCAGTCACCGGCCTTGTGTGAGTCAGCAAGAGAAGAAGACGCTTTGAGATGGGTCCTAAACACGTGTCATCTTCTGGATGGGGTCTCACAATAGAAAATGAGACCTGGTCTCATAGAAAAAAAAATCCGTCACCGGAGGAGACAAAACTTAATTGCTAGCTCGAGTGTGTCTTGGCTCTTGAATCTGTGAGTCTATACATCTATCATGTATGAATATGAAGATTTTTTTTTTAAAATTTCTCCGAAGAACCTAAATTTTCAACACAATTGCAAATTATTATTAGTTTATTCTTTTCTGGGGTAAATTTGATATATGAGAAATGTCATTGCTATTCTCATATTTTGAAACATGCCACTTTGAAATATGTCATTGCATTGTCTACCAATTTCAAACCATTAGGAATCGGCTAAGATGCAAAGTCCTCCGGGCCAAGCCGAAACCGCTCTCGTGCTGCTCTCTCGTACGGCACCGGGGGGGGGGGGGGGGGGGGGGGGTCCACTCCTCCACTGCACTGCGCGCATCTCCGGCGCCTTCCCATGCCGCCACTGCCACTGGCAACCATCGCGGAACACAATGCATCTTCTTTTGATTTCTTTCCTTACCCTTTTTGTACAAAAAAAATCATGACCTTTTTCTCACTCTCCAACCGAATCAGCTGCCCCTTCCCATCAGTACCACCTCCCCTGTTGCGTGCGGCCGTCATCACCTCCCCTGTTGTCCACCTGCATGGGTGGACGCGCTGGTGAGCCCCATGGTTCCGCTGATGGTAGCTATGGGTGTGGTGCTCTCCCAGCCGGAAGTGTCATGGCGCGAGGGTGGCTTCTTCTTCCCTTGTAAGTTGTCGTGGCAGGTGTTGTCCTGGGCTTTGGATTTCTAGACGTGCCTAAGGTGGTCTCTCGGGGTAGCCTCGGCTTGTGTTGCCCTTCGGTGGTGATGGTGGATGGTGCGACCTTGAGTATGTACGGTGCGACCTTCAGCTGCTCTAGTGGTTGTTCACACAACTGTGAGTGTCCCTATGAAGCTATCCAAGTGTATACTCAGCTCCATGATGCCCTTTTTAATGGTCAACGGGGAGGGGGGAGCTTCCTCACCTGAACATATTACCACACCACCATCATAATTGTTACTCTCTCCGTCCCACAATATAAGAACGTTTTTCAAGCTAACATAGCTTAGAAAACGATCTTATATTGTGGGACGGAGGGGATACATTACAAGAGGATATCAAGCCTAGAGGAAATGTAACAAAGCCATGATCTGGCAGCAACCCCTAATCTAACGTTCTTGAGTCTAAAGATCCAAAGCGACAAGTCAGCGACTTAGTTCCGTAGATGATCCTAGTGCAGTAGTGCTCATTTCTGAAGACAACGGCATTGTGTGAATCCCAAAGTTTCCAAATGGTTGTGAGATCAACTGAGACCAAACGTTGGAGTCGAGACCGGGGGGCAGTGTGGTTTCCTAAATTTTGCCGAGGTCGATGGTGACCGTGATCCCCAAGGTAGCCTAGAGCTGAGCGGTGGCAAGGCAGTTTACTGGCAACGGCAAGGCATCCTCAAATGGAGCATCACACCTGGGGCCCAGAGAGTTGATGATGTGAGCTTGTCCTTGAAGAGAAGCCATCCAAAAATCTTGACTATGTTGGGGTCGTGAGATGACCAAATGAAGTCATTGTTGAGGTCGACGTTGGACTCGTCGGTGATGGCACTGTAGGCGTGTTCAGTGGCGGAGCAAGGATTGGCCGACGCCCCAGGCGAGAAACTAAGGGCTAAAAACATTTTTACAGAAACTGCAAGCTATATGACTAAATTTATGCGGAAACTGCTGCAGATACATGACCTATGAGGCTACTACACCTCCAGATTATTAACAGTTTACTATGCAATTTCCTAAAGCCAAGCTACTCTGAAGCAGGGTGAAAGATCTCTCCTACAAATGCAAAACTAATTCTGTAGCTAGTGGAATAAGCAACAAGGAAATTAAAGAAAAGCATAGGAAGGTGAAGATCTTGCTTGTTCTCAGCCAACCAAGACAGAACTCTGACGAAACTAAAAATAAAATAAAACAGCAGCACAAAAGTTCAGAACAAGTGCACGCAGGAACACACAGGACACTAATTTTCTTTGGTTTTCTCTGAAATTGAACAAGAAATCTGAATCTAACAGAGGACAAAACCTTCTATTATGCAAGGGAACAAGTAACCCACTGATTTATGTAACTAAGCAGGAACTAAATTCACTCAAATTCACAGCACATAGCCTAGGAAGGGATACCTTTGCTGTTTGCTCTGCTGTCTGCTCTGTGCTGTGGCTTGGCTGCTCCTGGCAAACAACAGCCGCCTCGCCGGGTAGCCACCTCGCCGGACAGGGCAGCAGCTCGCAGCGGCGCAACCTGATGCCGCAGAAGGGGATCGAAGGGGGACGGCGCTGGACGGAGCTGGCCGGCTGGGTGGGCACGAGATCGCAGGCGGCGGCGGCGGGCAGGGACGCAGGTCACGCAGCCAAGCCTAGCCGCCTAGGGTTCGTCCAAGTCGGGGGAAGGGGCGGCGGACGGCCGGTTGGTTCGTCCAAGTCAGGAATGGCTGCCAAGGCAGGCAACGAAGCAAAGGCCCCAGGCCGCCTTCGTCCAAGTCTACAGTATTTTGCTACAGTGGTCGAAGGAGATGGGCCTCACGCCCCAGGCCGCCGCCCGGGCTGCCTGGGGCCTGTCTCCGCGCCGCGTGTTCTTGGACGTAATGGCAACCCATGGAGGAAAGACCTATGATCATCAAGCTCATTTGACTGGAAGTCCTGCAACAGAGGAAAACAACATCCAACTCTCGAGAGGCAGCAGAAGTAAGGCGGTTGTGTAGGTTAGTTAATAAGTCAATATTCCAAATAGTTACTCCATGTGTGCACTTGTTAAAAACGCTCTTATATTATGGGACGGACGGAATAGTATACAAGTCCCCCTCGTGTTTTGGACCAAAATTTGATCATATATTCGATTAGCAAAATATATGTTATATGCCACCAAAATTATTTTGCCCGTTTGTATTCAAAAGAAGTTCTCAATAGTACTCCCTCTGTCAAGTCTCTAAAACGTCATATATATATATATATATATATATATATATATATATATATATATATACACTAATACTAAAGGGGAAGGATCCCATTTTTCTCTTTTTTTGACTTTTTTTTGACATCCACTGTACATTTACATCAACAGTAGTGAACAGTAATAACGCATGAATAGTGGTCAAACGTAAACAGTAATCACAGACGACAGCACCATTTTGTGAACAGTACCCTTTATGAACAGTGCACCAACGACCAGTGATCCCGAATTTTTTTTTTCTTTCCTTTTTTAAAACTTTCATTTTTTTATCTTTCGCCGGAGAAAAAATATGCACATTCTTCTTCTATGTACTGAATATCACCGTCATACTTACATATACTAAAATCGGAAGGCTTTGACTCAGTAAGCGCAAACAGTAATTGCAGAGAACAGTACACTCACATGAACAGTACTGCAAGTGAACAGTCAGGGGAAAATACATCCACAGTTTTTAAAAAAAACTGAGATTTTTTTTTTACACATCATTTTCTCTCCCCCTCCTCCACCCTTGCATCCTTATATGAAGCATTAGAGTTTAGAATTTTTTTAGACATAATTTCTCTCCGCTGGCATACCGGTGTAGAGCCACCTTGATCGTTCTCCCGCTCCTTTCCGACGATGGCGTTGCCGAGGCACCAAGCGAGGACTACAACGTCCTCCTGCACGATACATGTGCCTTGCGCAGGAGATTCATTTTTCCTTTTTTTCGATTTTTTTTTGGACAACTTAGGCTAGGGAATTATGTGAAGAATTAACCGACAAGGCTTTGTTTTTCCCTTTTTTTTTTATTCTTTTAATGCCTCATGAGGATTTACACGCAATTGGTTGAGCTCAGTCCAGCACTCCAAATCACGCACGTCTCCCTCGCATAGCCCTCTCTCCCCGATAGAAGCCGCCGCCATTCCCAGCCAACTCCCATGGTCTCTGCCGCTCAGCTCGCAGCCCCGAGCCCCACTCGCTCTGCTCAACAGCCTCCACCGATTGGTTTTGGTGCTCACCTCCTCTTTCGTCTTCCGCAGCTAACCCTACCCACTTGCTTGAGCTCGCTGGTGTGGCTGCTCGCGCATCCTCGGCGCCATACACCTAGATGCTAACTCCGCCTCCTCAAGCTCCTCCCCATCCACCCACTACTGGCCATCCGTGACCTCACCTCCGTGGCAAATGCGGTACCCCCCCCCCGTTCGTGCCTGTACCTGTCGTCTCAGGATAGATGCCATGGTCGTCGTCCCGGCTACCGGTGGTTGCTTCCGGGGTCTCCCACGCTTCCGCACGGTCGTAAACTATGTTGTACCCGACGACTTGGACCACCACGACTCCTGCCACATGCAACAATGGTGATGCTCTACCTCGGCTACAACCATCAAAGGTACATCTCCATTCTCCTTCTCTGTCTCTCATTTCTCTTGTTCTTTAAGCCTAGCTTTTGAGGTTGGCAAATTTTCGTTTCCTGTAACAGTGTTGCTACTGTATGTGCCATTCGTTGTACTTAGACCATGGTTCTCCTTTTTGCTATTAACTAATACTGAACAAAACTATTGGCTCAGTCATTGACACAATGCTTTACATGAACACTAACCGAAACCATTTTTATAAGATATGGTAAGAGATTTTTACATCCAAACACAATCCGATCAGAACCCAAGTCCAATTAATAGGATACAGTACAGGATATGGTATTACTAATATACGACGCCGTAGGATCATCGTTTTTTCCTAGCCAAATAATCCGACCTTTTAAATATGGATATCCGAAAAATGAAAACTTACAATACAATATATTACCTCCCAATTGTATAGCTTGCACACACCATATATTGCTTCTCTAAGTTATGTGAGTTGTCTCTATTTCACTGCATGGCAGAACAAGGACCTCGATATGCAACTCTAATTGTTCCGTGTCAGCATCACTGGGTTAGCACAAGGAGGCAAATCGTAATCACTATCTGGATAAGGCTACCAAGGAAGTGGATCAAGAATTGGCACCTCCACAATTACATATTTTCAAACAGCAAACGGATCTTTTAACTATGCATCCACCACAACAAGCTCTCGATCTTTATGCGGCAAAAACTAAATAATATCTCCACCAAGACCAGCAAATACTATCTCTCATTTATCAATCTCCAAACCATTATCAAGAAGCCCTTCGAAACTAAGTCTGATTTTCTGCGCCAGTTCACTCCAAGTAGCATGAGATCCACGATGCCAATGAGCAAACTCCACACGACTATCAAGCCACCGGATCCTACCCGAATCATTCAAGACTTGAATACAATAATTGTCAGAACTAAAAATCAAAAAGTAGTAATGAGGAGGACACATTACCTCAAGCTGAATACCACCTTGCTGATTGCCACATATAGCTTCAATGGCGGCAAGCAAATCTTCTCCTAAAACAAACTGATTGCCACTAAACTAAATTGCATACAGACCACGGCCATGGTAACAACTTGAAACGGTGCTGATATCTATCAGAAATCTACTCAATACAAAGTCAACATTAATCCATGTTCTATTTAAAGGGGTTTGGATTGATTTCTTGATTATAGGAACTGAAGGTTCTGAATATGAGAACATGTCCAATGTTCAAGACGATGAGATTTCAGAAATACAGAAATGCCATACACAATTCCTTAACAAACTTGATGTTTTGCTAGCCGAGATAAGAGAAGACAAAACACTTGATACACTAGATGAAGCGGAATTGATGCTAATGCTAAAGAGAAATAGACTATTGTCATAGATGATATTGTTGCTTTGAAGAGGGCCATATTTGATAATCAGCAAAAAGAGTTATCCGTCTTTTATAAGATCCAGATGCTAACTCTGGTAAAATGAAGCACATATTTCACTTCATTAGGAAGTATGCCAAGTTGATTGTACCATCTGCTAATGCCATGGGCAATAATTTTCCTCAGACATCGTTCCTGCAGTGAGCAACAATGGTTATATTTTCAAGTGTATTTGGATCAACTTATATGATGCATCCTCACTTTTTTTATCTGTAAGGTAATGGCCACATTTTATGGACAGACTAATCACATACATCGTTCACGTTGAATTTATACTAAATAATTAATGCTATTGTTAAACTCCTGGATGCAGCGACGATACTTAATAATTAATGCTATTGTTAAACTCCTGGATGCAGCGACGATACGACTAGGTAATCTGTTAATATAATGATATTGACACTGATAATATAATCCTATGTTATTAAACTCCTTCTGTATGCAGAGTATCCTACGTTCCAAAATGTGTGAATATTCGTACGTATGTGCATCGTGTAACAACCATTTTGTAGTGTTATCCTGTTCTTATAAAGCCCTTTTCTTATCATCCCAGCCTGATTGTTTATGGAAGACAATCAAAGTGGAGCTGACATCACAAGAATTCTGAAGATTGTGCTTCATGGAACAACACAAGTTACATTAGCATTTATTTCATAGTTTGCATAAAAATGGACATGGGCAACTTACCTCGGCCAAAAATCTGTATTTATCATAGATAGCATTTGAGAATAGTCCAAACTGATTCCACGAGGTATAGAAATTCTTTTTCCGAAGGATTTGTAATTATTAGATTTTTCATAGATTACCTTTGTTTGCCTGTTGTGGCATCTTAACAATAAGCTACAATTCTTCTGTATTACAAAAGATGTATTTGTATGGATGAGTTTTTATGAGGAGGCCTCTTTGCAACAATTGTCTATGGAATTAAAAGCATATTCATACAGAAATATATATGGTACGTGTCTCGATGATGAATCACAATTAAACAAGTGACGGGCACTAACACGGGCATTACTACGGACGCGGCATGCCGCCGCGTTTCTGGCGCTAGTATTAGTTTACAGAGGGGGTACTACTTTTGCTACATATAATTCAGTTTTTATTAGTTAAATTTATGATCAAATTTTGATGCAAAATACGAGGTACTAAAGCCTTCATGGACAAAATGAATGAGGAATATTCAGGTAGGATTGAAACCCCCACCCCCACGGCCACCATTATTCAAACATGGGACAATTCCACTTCTACAGCTAAGTCGAACCGACTACTTACATTTACCTCTAATTTTTTAGGTTGCTCAAATTTGCCCCTCTTCCGTCAGGTGCCCTTACATAAATGCCCTTTCGTGTTGTTTCGGTCAAGTCAAAGGCCTTTCACCATCTATGAGATGTTTCGTGGACAATTTTACCCCTCCCTTTCTCTCTGGGCTGCCCAAACATATTACAAACCATTCCTGATTTTTGATTCCCTAATTCTGGATGCTCGTTCTCTATATCTTGCTATGTGCCTGAATGCTATTTGATTCCCTAATTCTGGGAACTGCTTAATAATCTTTACTGGAGTCTAGTAGTTGGTGCTGCACTTGAAACATCTGCTGTGGGCTTGTAAACATCCCAGTTTGCTCCTCTTTACACTTGCTCCTTTTACATTTAGGGTTTGCCAGATGGTTTCCAGCCTCTTTTTGTTAAACCTTCAGGAAACATGTGAAGTATTGGACAATTTTATTTACATTTTGCCATGCATATATATTCTAGCCATTCGACCTCCTGCTGTTCGTTCTTTTGCTATGTTTTTTTCAAGTCTCCCTGACGTGCCTGTTTTACTTTGTTTCTGCCGTGGCGTGTCTGGGTGTTGAGTGAGTGAGTGAGACAGAGAGAGAGATAGAGTAAAGGAGAGTGTGTGTGTTTGTGTGTGAGGCTTTGTCAATGGGCGATGTGGCAGCCGCGGCGCTGTTGTCTCTCTCTGTGGGGTTCCATGGCTTCCCGTGAGCTTGCAAGGCTCGGTGCCCACGAAGAAAGCAGGGCGATGTGTGTCGGTGCCCATGGAGGTTGCCGGCGCATGATCGGGAAAAGAGCGTACATAGGCGTGTTTACTTTCTGCGGCTAAGTTTGGTTTCTCCCCGACTGAGTACAACATTCCAGTTACAAAAGTTGGTTCCATACTCAGTACAGAATGAGTAGCACACCGTGGTAAGATCAAACTCTCTACAGTTACTTGCTCACTAGAAACATCTACATACACAGCAATGTACCTCATCTATTCAGTATCATGTTCATCTATACTTGATTTCCTATCTTTACAACCTTGTCCTGGTTTCCATATCAAGGGAAGGTGGTCCAGGATGTCCACCGTATCCTATTTTGTGATTTGTACGTCACATACAAGTATTTTTCAGAAGAGTGAAACTTTGATCTCCATATCAGTCGACTCCTGCAAAGGATATGACACAAAAGAATAAATACAACAATGTGACACTTGTTGAGTGAAATTTAAATTCTGCAGTTGACTCGCTGTTGATCTAACCGTTTGCTTCACTTTTCAGCAAGTACAGTCCTTGTTCTCAAAAATCAAGCAGGTCCTGTACATAATATCACATGAGAATTAATACTATCACACACGAATTAATATTAGAACCGAGAACACATGTTTAGTGAATTCAAAGTTACCAGGATCTGGGCAGCTGAAGGCCTTTCGCTTGGTTCCGTTCTGAGCATTGGCTTTAGAATTCTGTATTCACCTTCCCAGCCTTCGAACAAATCTGTGTCATTTTCACGTAGATACTCATCGAGATCAAATACGAGCCCTTTCTGATCATATTCTGCTATTCCTTCTCGAATTATATCACTGAGTTGCTCCACCTTCATCTTTCTCTTACTCTTATCTCCAGCAAGGAAGATTTCATAGTAGACCATTCCAAATGAGAATATGTCAACCTATGTAATGGACAACAAAAGGATTTACAAATAAAATACTAGAATACAAGAATGGAATTTTCATGGTGTACAGGAAGCCCATAAACAAGAACATGGTGTGAAAATAAACTAGTGATAAGCAGATGCAGTACTTTAACCCATGGTCAACTACAGCAGCAGCTGAATAATGAACAATAGCATGGTGTGCAGAATAAAACTGAGGATAAGCCCATGCAATACTTTAATCCGTAATCAACTATAACAGCAGTCAGATAATTCATAATTGAGGTCAAAACCATACAAATAGAAAGCATGAGTCACAGCAAGATTGACATGTAAGAACTAGTCTAAGAGATGCCAAGCTGAATAGCAGTAGAAATGTACTACCTCCGTCCCAAATGATAAGACGTTTTTTAGACTATTTTAGCCTACCAAAACATCTTATAATTTGAAACAGAGGAAGTAAGAACTATTTCCACGGCTAGCCCATTATAGTGATACCCTTACTAGGAACAAACTTCTGAAAAAGAATTGGCAAGAAACGGTTAACAGATTTGTGTCAAGAAAATGAATATGTTAAAGAAAGAAGCTGTCCTGTTGCCAAAATAGTGTAGGAGGGTTATTGGCTTAGACTGACACTAAATCATCGGCTACTAGAGTTGATTATTTGTTTACTACAGTGCATGAAACCTAAAACATTCCCTGGGCTACTGAACAGACTAACGGCACTGCATATCGGTTCAGCTTCACTCCCCAGCATGTTTCAACGTCAAAAGCAGTAATGTAATGGACAACCTATTTTCATAGGTTCCATTCAGCAAGATTTTGTTGTGCATTTTGCCAAAAAGGCAACACGGTCTGTTTTGAAAACAAACTAGTGAAAGTAGCACAACAGATTATTTGCTTCATGTGGCCATGTGGGTTCACAAGAGATTTTGTTTATGTACGTTATCTGGAGAGCTAAGGAAGAATGTCAAAGTTACTCCTAAAAAAAGGAATGTCAAATCTTGAGTGCGCCTGCAGGAGGTGGCATGTGCACTGAGAGCAATAAGCAATGGACCTGCTTGTATTGTATAGTTGCTTCTCGTATCGTTAGCAAAGAGCAGGGGAGTAAAGGCTGAATGAGAATGCAGTGCCATTAGTTAGTTCAGTTAGGTCAGGGAATTTTCAGTTGTTAAGCACTGCAGTAAACTAATAATCAAATTTAGTAGGTTCTCAGTGGTACTTGGTCAGATCCAGCTAGACTGTTGTGTTCCGTCTCACCCTTGATGTGGCATATAGACTCGAAGTTTTTGCTAATTCTTGATGTTGAGATGGGCATAGCCACATTGGTGCATGCTTGAAAAGGGTACAGGGTATTATTATACACATCTACAAAAGAAAATACCTATTCAACCCATCTAGATGGAATCTATAAGCCATACAAAACTAATATAAAGATCAAACAGATTGCAAGTCAAAACCACAGCAGCCACAAAATAAAGAGGATGTACGTAAGAAATATTTAAATAACATTCGAATTTTACACTTAAATGATATTATTTGACTAACCTTTTCGTTGTGGCGACAGAAGATACTCACTATTTCAGGAGCTCTGTAAGGTCGACTACCATAACAGCCACCAGAAAAATCACTTTGCTTTGCTTTTTTTCTTACAGCTAAAAATGAAGAAAAGAATCAGCACTTCTTTAAGGGACTTGCACATTATAAATAACAAATACAAAACAGCATTGACATCTTACCAAGTCCATAGTCTGCAAGCCTAACAATCAATCCATCTAACAACACATTGCCAGGCTTGATATCTCTATGGACCACACCTTTGTCATGCATAAATTCCACAGCCTTTGCTATTTGCAGACAAATAAACCTTCCATTTTCCATGACACCTTCAGAAGTTTCATTTAGACATGCCCGGAGCGTCCTAATGAGCAGTGCAGACATATTAGATGAACACTGAGGTTTCTAACCAACATGGCAACATTGCATTTACTTAAATTCGGAAAAGTACCTCCGACATAGCTTCATTCCAATGAAAATTGACTCCCTTTCAGCCCACGCTTGATAAAACCGCACAATGCCGACATGATTCAGTAGGGACATTATTTTTACCTCGCTGCATGCAAGAAAACAGACACAAAAGCTATAGTCTTATTTCAAATGGCATGACGGAGAATACTGCATTCTAGCTATTTATTTATAACTATCATTCATAATTACATCGACATGATATTAATTAAGAACCAATGAAAAACTAGGCGGAGAAAAAAACAAGCTTCTCTCCCCCTCGGGTTCTTCCCCTGCTTCTTCCCCTTTATTCTGCTGCTTGCTTGTTGCTCTGTGGTGCTGTCGATTTGTGATTTGTGAACTACCGAAGTGTGTGGCTGTGCTCTATTGCTAGCTATGTTGTTGCCTGCTCTGCTGCTGCCAAGTTTGACTGCTGTTGTTGATCGTTAGTGTAAGTGTACACAAATCCTGCTACATTTCCTTGAAAACTGCTATTATAGGCTTATATATGCCTTGTATGTTTTGAAAACACAAATCTAGATATTCGGTGTTCCCTGTCCGCACAAAACGCCTAACTGCGCCTAGGCACCGATTAGGCACTCATTGCACTAGGTAAAGGCAAAATCTCGCTCAGTGCCTAGCTTATAAAAACCTTGTTAAGAACAAAATAATGACAACTTTACATGCGAATAATTTGGCAAATGGAAGTAGTGTAGAAAGACAGAAATAACGAAATAAGCACTAGTTCAAAGATAATCAGCTAACCTAGGTTCACAGTTTTTCTGACCCGGATCCCTGAGAGATTGAAGAGTTTGAGAGATTTCCTTAACAGCGGAGAATTTTGCACCCATGAAAAGGGAGTGGCATTTATGCACCTTGCCTTCAGACCCACTTCCTGCAGAGAGAGAGAGAGAGAGAGAGAGAGAGAGAGAGGGAGACAAACAGAAAGTGGATTAGCTAATTGAAGTGCCAATACAATTATTTAATGCCAATACAAGTGTTCATGGTATAAGGTTACCTATTTTTGCATGAGAGGTGTAGTTTCTTTGGAAACTAATTTGAAATGGAGGAAATGGCAGATCATGTCGAACATGGCCAAAAAAATTGAGTTCATTCTCACTAAAATCTGCATTCAATGAGTATGACCACGTAGATATCCACTTCGATGAAGATGCTGCATCAATTTTGAGATAGATAACATTAGAGCACTTCCAAGGATATCGACCTGCCTCAAACTCTATTCCGTCAGCATGAACTTTGCTCGGCCTATGTGACCCTTTACTGAAGAAGAAATTTGGCATGGTATTAAAAATATTCCGCGGGATAAGAGCCCCGGGCCAGATGGGTTTGGATCTGCTTATTATCATGATTTCTGGCACTTTATCAAGGGAGAATCATGGCATTTTTTATCATTTATATCAAGGTACGCTGCAGCTTGAACCAATCAACAGTCCTGTTGCATCTTTTCCCCAAACTTATTTTGGGCTGCCTCTGTCAGACTCGAAGCTCCCTAAGGATGCTTTTCCTCATGTGATCTCTGCAGTGGACAAAAGACTGACAAGTTTCTCACTTGGTTTCCTAACTAAAGGGGACATGCTCACTCTAATGAAATTGGTCCAGACAGGTATTCCTGCCTACCTTATATCGTGCATCAATCTGCATCAGTGGAGCTGATATGTGGTTGCAGCTGAGGCACATGTGTGCTGGAGTAACTTTAACTGAAGTCGATGACGAGTGTTGGTGCCTTTTAAGTTTTAACTAAGTCTGGCAATTTTACAGTGCATCCTGTTTATGTTACTTCGAAAGCCAGCCAAAATAAATGGGATCATAGGAAGTTATGGCGTGTTAAGGTGCCGCTGAAAATCAAAACTTTTATGTGGCTGCTATTAAGGAAAAGAATACTGACTAGACACATGTTAGCAAAGTGGAAATGGGAGAGTAAAGAAACAAGATGTAATTTCTCTGATCAGGATGAAAATATTGAGCATTTGTTCTTGAAATGTGCTGTTGCAGACTGTGCGTGTGTGTGTGTGTGGGGGGGGGGGGGGGGGGGGGGGGTTAAGGTTAGTGATATACCTGACAAAGTAGAGGATCTCAGCCAATGGATACAGATTTTTCCTAGTAGAGATAGATAGTTAGCTGCTGTTGTTGTCAGGGTTTCCGCTGTTTTCTGGACTATTTAGAAAGTTAGAAATGCGTCCATGTTTGATCTTGTTTACCCGCGTGATCCTAATAGCATAACTTTTCAAATTGCTAATTGGTCATCCTACTGGTCTGGTCTACAGAAAGGAAGCGGGCGTCAGGCACCACAAGCCGCAGCGTCGTGGCTCCCAAAGGTGGCGACAGATTTCTTTCATCTAAGCAGGGGGTGAGTGCCGATGGCGAGCAGCATCGAAGTGGACTGGAAACAAGTTCGACGAGCTTGCTTTGCTGACACTCTGTTGGTTCTCTGTTTTGTAGATCCTGGATCAATTTGTTTCTGCAGTCTTGAGCCTGTAATGGTGGTTATCAGTTTATTTTCGCCATCAGTTTCTCTGTAGTCCCATGTGCCCGCTGGGGAGTCATGTTTTGATAACCCTGGGGGTGTGATGCATGTAGGTTGCCGTGATAGATCACTTGCATTCTTTTTCCTTTTGCTTACAGCCTAAAAGTGCGCCTCGCTCAGGATTAACTGTGTTATTGGTTTCTATGAAATGAAATCGGGAGCAAGGAGCCCCTCAATTTGGAAGAAAGAAAGAAAAGCTGCCTGAGTGGGTTATTGAAAAAATCGACAGACTGAGGCGTTGTTTCTTGTGGAAAGGAAAAGACATGGTGAGTGGACGTGATTGTCTTGTTGCCTGGGATTACGTCTGCTGAGACAGTGAGACTCCGACGAAGGTGGGTTAGGCATAAAAAATTGAAGATTCAGACTGAGAGCCTCCTTATGAAATCTGTGCACCGTCTGCTCGTGGCGCCTGACTCACCATGGGCTAAGTGGATTTTGGTGGCTCACAACAAAGACTTGGGCAACAATGTGGCTAATGAAACTAGAGCCTGGGCTCAAATCAAAGGGCTTGTGCAGAAATGCATAGACTACCTATGTTCAAACCAATGATGGGAAGACAAACTCAGCATAAGTGGACTACTAATGGCCCCATCTACATACAATTTCTGGTACTCTTCTCCTATGTCCTGCGTGACTGCGTCCCAATGTTTCTGTGGCCGAGTGTGCGCGAGGGAGCTCTTGGCTGGTTCCTATGAGACACTTATCTGATAGAGCCAATGGTGAGGTCGCTGCTTTGGGAAGATTCCTGGGTTCTTGAAATCCTTTTCTAGAAAACCCCTGAATATATCAAGCAGCAACACTGGTTCCATGATTCATGAGATAATATATTGAACAGCCAAAACCAACAAAGATGCATTATCCATGATATCATGACTGAGGCTAAGACATAGATACTAGTAGTAAATTAAGCAGAAGTACCAAGGCAGATATTATGCCTCAAGAGTCAAAGACAGTCAAAAAGAAGAAGATACCGTAGCCGTTCACCAAAACAGAGGCCACTAAAACAAGATTGATAATCTAGCTAGAGCAGCTGGACCCCGAGATCTTGTAGATGCGGATGGTTTCATCGGTGTAACCAGCGTAGAGTCTGCTGCCATCTGCGCTCCTGCTCAAGCAAGTGCAGTAGAGCATCTGTTTGCTGGAGACTGAGACCTCGGGCATCCTGGACAAAGTGGCCGTGGCTGGTGAGGCGGCGGAAGGGGACGCCGTACTCGGAGTTGGTGCCCTGGGTGGCCTGGATGGGGTTGGCGAGGTCCCAGACCAGCAGCGACTTGCCGCGGGAAGAGGGAACGATGAAGGGCGAATTGTCGATGGGCATCGCGATGGCCGTGACCACGCTGTTGTGGCCACGCATCACACCGGCGTACACGAGGGACTCCTGCGCGCCGGCCATGGTGGTGGGGCGAAGGGAGCACTAGGGTTTTGCGGGTGTGGTGCGATTTGGTTCTTGCAATCTGATCTCGGACCTCGCGGGTCAAAGAGGATGGCGTGTAAGCGCTCTCTCGGAGCTCTTCGGGGAGAAACTTGTACGGTTCATCAAATTGGGGGCGGGGGAGGAGTGCACTTCAGGTGTTCGACCAAATGCCAGTGGTAGGGATGAAATCATACCATCGTCTCTGTAGACTCGCAGAATCGCCTGGCCTTCCGCAGGCGTGACGTGCGAAGCAGCAGCTCCCCGGGCACCAGCACCATGAGCGGCGGCAGGCGCCAGCTCGAGAGTCGTGACGCGCTCGCCTCCCTTGGCCATGATGAGGATCATCCTCTCCACCGCTCGAAGAGGGTCGAATCCTCCCCCGTCGGCTGCGCCTCCGATCGTCGGCGCCGCCTGGGAGGCCGAAGCGCCCTCGAACGCCACCGCTAGGTGGGAAAAGGGCTCCCAGGCGGGGACGAGGCGGATCTCCCGAGTGGTGGTGCCGTCTACCAGCAGCGCCTGCACGTATAGCTCGACCACCTCCTTGTCGCCACCTGAGCCCGCCATGGCGCGTGGAAACCCTAGCCGGATTTGGGGAGCCACGGGCCGGGGGAGAGGAGGAGCGAATTTGGGGGTTGGGGAAGGAAGCGGGAGGCGGGAGGGTTGAAAGCACAGCTCCGAAGCCTGCCCGCAACGGTCGCGTCTTTTTGACGCTACTAACGAGCGAACGTTCGCTCGGGTGGTCTGGGCATCGATCGATCCAGGCGAGCGCGCGGCGCACGGGCCAGGCCCAGCTATCAAAGATCTGAATTTCAATACACATTCAACAATCTTTACCTAATAATAACTAGCAAATATGCCCGTGCGTTGCAACGGGAGAAAAACTATCAGATTATGCAGGTGTGGTAGATATAAAAAAAGTCTAAATCAAATGCAAGGACAAGATAAAGATTTTTAAAATGTCATTTCACAAACTATGTCTGAGTGATGTCAAGATGAGATAAGGACTTTTAAAAAGTCATTTCAAAAACTAAAAATGTGATGGTCTCATCACGACTTGATTTCCTAAGGCGCCACAACGAAATATTTTTTGGCTGAGCAAACAGCATTGATTGATGAATGATGTGTCTCGCCTTGACCTAGCGTAGCGATGTTTACCATAACCAGTACTGTGGTACCAGAATAAAGATAGCTGTGTATGGAGGCAAAATAGACATTTAGTCATTTTCATATTGCTTACAAAAACTAACCCATAGGAAGCTGTGTCAATTTTTTTGGTGCTCAACGCTGTACAAAACACAAAAACCTTTTTCTTACCCGACGCGAGGGACTAAATAAAATCATAAAACGACCTCTACAGATCCCCTAATAAAACCTCTCAAACCGTTTTGTTCATTATTTACGGATCTGTTTTAATTTTTGTGAACATTTTCTAAAATTTTATGGACATTTTTTTTCAAATTCCCGAATATGTTTTGCATATTGGATCATTTTTTAAAAATCATGAACATTTTTTATTTCATGAACATTTATTTTAAATCATGAATTTTTTTATAATATGTGAACATTTTTTTTGAAATCATGAACATTTTATGGTTTTCCCTTTTTTTTAATGCACAAACAGTTTATGATTTCTCAATATTTTTTAAAAAAACTCGTAACTTTTTAAAATTTTGTTCTTTTGGAAATCCTGAATTAATTTAGAGAGAAAAAAACAAAAACAAAAATGAGAAAGTAAAAAAAGCAAATAACGAAATAGAAAACAGGAGACGCCACTTGCTATAAGAGAGGAAAAGGGGGAGAAATAGGGTAGAAGCAGGAATCGAACCCTGGTCTCCGATGTGGACGACTGCGGCCTTAGCCATCTCATTGCTTGTGTGCTTGTGTTATGTGAGAGTATCAATATATAAGAACAGAACCCGGCGGCGATTTTGAAATAAAAATGAATCGTTTTCTTCACTTATGGGTGGCATAGTAGGTAATTATGGCCACTTCGGGGGTAATTTTGGGACGGACGGGCAGAAGCACTAATGACTTTATTATTAGGTATAGATAAAGGGATATTGCTTCTGGCAGTACGTCATTAAAATTGCCCCCGAAGTTGCAAAATATTATCCACCAATGCCACCTATAAGTGACAAAAAACGTTTTGCAGCGAATCCCCCGCCTGGGCCGGCTCACGCATAGAGACCTACTATACTGCGCTCTGCGCGCGGGAGAAGACGCAGCGCGCCCGTTTGGGCTGGCCCATGTGCTGGTGCCTGTTTTTTTAATTTCGTTTTTTAGTTTTTTTTCTACTTTAAATAATTTGGAACTTCCAAAAACTTCTGACATTTTAAAAACTGAGAATTTTTAAATATAATGTTCAAGAAAACATAAAATATTTGTGATTTCAAAAAATGCTCAGTATTTTTAAAAAAATATTCGTAATTTTGAAAAAAATGTTCATAAAATCAAAAAAAGTCCATGATTTTGAAAAAAAGTCCGTGTATTAAAAATATTAATGAAATTAATAAAATGTTTACTAATTCAAAAATGTTTATGCACTTTAAAAAATGTCCTAAAATTTTAAAAACAGTTCATGAATTACAAAAGAGTTTATTGATTCATAAAATGTTGGCAATTCAAAAAATGTTCATGAATTTAAAAAAAATCCACCAATTTCGAAAAAAATGTTCGTCTATTCTAGAATTGTTCGCCGATTCAAAGGAAAATGCTTAAAAAACGTTCTCAATATAAAAAAATGTTCACAATTTAATAAAAATATTTGCAAATAGTAAAAAAGGTTCACGGTTTTTAAAAATGTTCCTAAATTTGTAAAATATTCACGAATGATCGAAAGTATGTAGTTAAACAGTAATACTTCTGAGTCTTTGTGACTATATACCCGCGTGAATTTTTAAGAATTAACTGCCGGGGTGGATCGGAATATTATAATATGTTTTTTTAAACGTTTCTTAAAATTCAGAATAATTCTTTGAATTACCAAGTTTTTTGACAACCATGATATTTTTTCGAAAATGTGAACATTGCTTCAATTTGTGAATAAATTTAAAAAAGGAACATTTTCTTGTGTTTGTGAACAAATTTTCAAAATCATGCAATGAGATGTGAACAAAATGTGGTCATAGCCATTGGAGATTATGATTTATTTTTTCTTCCGTTGTAACGCATGGGCACTTTTGCTAGTTAAGCTGAAAAGCCCAGACCAGAAGCCCTAGCCTGGCCCAAAATATGACGGGTCGGCCCCGACCCTGCCGCTAGCCCCCAATTGCCCCTGGGTTCTCTACTTCTCTTCTCCCTTAGCGCCGCCGCAGCCGCTAGCTCTGCTACCGCCGCCCTCCGTCCCGGCCGTTCCTCGTCTTCCCCTCGCCGTAGCACCTGCACAGCTGCCATCTGCGCGCCATCGCGGGTGCCAGGGAGGCCTAGCCTCCACCTCCTCTACCGGCTCATCCGGCGATCGCCTGCGGCTTCTGAACTCCCGGCTCCTCCGCCGATGCCTCCCAACTCGCGGCCCCGTCTCCGCGTCGGTTTTGCCACCCGAATGGCGAGGTATAATCTACTTCAATCTGGTTCATGCCCCCTTAGAATCTCATGCCCTCTTTACAAATCCTGCAACAGCTCCTGTCCAAATAGCAAAACTATGCTAACCTCTTGATTTATCATCATCTTCTGATGTCGCTCTAGGCAACAACGTATGCTGGAAACAAACTCTACGGAGCAACCCGAGATTCCCACCATGGATAGCTGGACTGATGTGGCTGCCGACATCGACAGGTTGGAGTTGACATGGATTGCAATGTTTCTTTCATAAGCTGTGGGAATGTCACATGTGAATTTATCATGTACTTTTGTAGGGATTCAGTGGAGTCGAGTTGCTATGAGAGGATCGCGGCCCTGAGGAGCATCGGGGATCAGTGCATTTATGCGGATGAATTCCAGCTCCTGCTCCAGAAGAAGAATGCTCCCGTTTGCTACGTTTGGTTTGAGCCAACCCCTTGGATGGACATAACCCAGGTATAGCTACAAAAAAAAAATCTGCTTTTACATTATTGGATGCTTGTTATCGACAAACAAGGATGGTCCCGGTTTGAGTTACACTGAACTTTGTCATCTTATCCTGTTAAGTGTCAGACACCACACACCTCCCTTCTCTTGTCTGCCCATATGGCCATTCTCACTGCAGTCCAGCTTAATTTAGCCTGAGTAGCTTTGTGCTTCTAAGCACTTCTAGTTTGGATCTCCAATCAGATTAGTTTCGGAGGGTCCAAAAGATGCAAACAAATTCTTATAATTACCGTTTGAATTAATGAGTGGGGTTGGAATTATGATGTATTTTTCAAACCGGCCTTTTGTTGCCCAGAGCGGTAATAATCAGTTGTACGAGAACAAAAGATGGATGGAAAGAAAAAAAAACGAGTATGGGCATCATCAGAAATCCAGCTTTTTACTATTGATCTCAATGGCAAGCTTCGGGCAAAAACCTCTTGGTACTTCATCACTTGTCTAACAGTTTAAGTAGCCACATCACCATATACAGGCCAAACTAAAATAAAGCCAACACATAGACTTGCAGGAATCTCTTCCTTTGCCGTGCTCCAGAAATCATCAGGATACCAGCATCATCATCAGCAGTGGCTGTAGCAGATGTCGGTCTTGCACCATGTTCATGCACGAAAGACAGCCTTCCTCATCCGCTTCTCATCTTTAGTCTTCGGAATCTCCTGGTCCTTGGTGTATTCATCACTAATGGATTTATGACTTCTGAAATTCACATAAATATATGCTGGGACTTGGATACGAAAATTCCAATTATGAACCCATCCGTTCCCATCCCACCCAACCCTATCCCAGCGATCATACAAAGGTTCAGCCTTCAAGGCATGGGGGGTATCATCTTATGCACCCTCATCCATGCAACCAAACACTGCCATTTAAACTGAGCTTAAATAGAAAGATTGTGAAATTACAAATATGTTTGGGCGAGTCAGGTTTCCGTTGCTATTCCTTTTCATGAGGAATATATCTCTTGCACTGCTGGTTTACTTGGTTCATGTTTTAGGGAAATGCTAATTATGCACCTTTCATCTTGGCAAAACTCAGGTCATTCTTTGCTGATGTTTCTGTGTAAACTGTTAATATTTGCTTATGTCAAGTTTTTTCAAATTTGTAATACATTATCTACAAATGGAATGGTTGCATGTATCTGTTCTATCTTTCAGGGGCTTCTGAAGACAATTTATGTTAACAAGATGGTCAAAGCTGGTTACATAGTTAAAATATTGATAGCAGATTGGTTTGCCCAGCGGAACCATAGGATTTGCAGCAATAAATATGTAATAAGGAAAATTGGCTGCTACAATATTGAGATGTGGAAAGCAGCTGGCATGTATCTTGACAGAGTAGAGCTTGTATGGTTCTCAGATGTGTTGGAAAGGCATGCAGCTGATTACTGGCCACTTGCCCTGGATGTCTCCAGAAAATTTAGTCTAAAAAGGATGGCAAGGTATATGCTATTTAGTTCCTTTTTTCATTTACAAACCCTTGAACATTCAATTGCCAGATTGTTTCTCGTTCTTGTAACAAGCAAGCCAATTTATTGTATAATGAGCAGATGTTGCACGGAAACAGCCCCATATGAACCGCGACTGCCTGTTGCTGAGATATTTTATCCATGCATGCAAGTTGCTGCTATATTATGTCAGAAGGTTGGTTCTTTAGTAATAAATTCACCGTATCCTGTCAAACAAAGATTACTTTACTTCCTTAGCTTCCATTTTTGCTAGGCACCTTTTGTGTTTTCAACCTTTGTTGCTTTTGTTGGCTCTAAGTAAAGTTATGGCTTAAAAAAAAACTGAATTTTGCAGTCAACTGTGGAAAACAAAGGTCCCATCATAACTGAAGCAAGACAAACATATACTAGTTGTAATATACTGTAGGGGGTTTGTCTTCTTCTGAACTGAAATGAACGTGAACAGAGTTGGTAGCAAACGGGGCAGGATTTCACTCCTTGACATAGTCACTGTAAGCTAGCACTTTGATATGAAGTAACCTGAACAGAGTTTGTAGCAAAAGGTAGGCTTGGCATATTCAATGTAAGCTAGCACTTTGGTATGAAGTATCCTTTCTGTACCACCGGCAATGTATATCACAATTTTTTCTTTCGAGTAGATGCCTTTAAGTTCTAGTTTATATCTTGTAAAACTGTTTAGGTTACCATAGTTTTTTGTGACCGTCGCAGTATCCCATTTTAGAGAATAAAAAAATCATTTGCACCTGATATAAACTTCTTGTGTTTATGAGCAGCCTGCTTATGTGTATATAATCTTGATCCTGCATTAAATACTCAAATCCTTCTGTTTTTGTAGTTGCAGGCGGATATATGGCTCTTCAACACGGATGAGCAAGAAATTGTCATGCTAACCAGAGAGTACTGTGAAGACATAAAAAGGGAAAGCAAACCAACTATTATGTTGCACAGTATCTTGATTCTGGCTTTTTTTTTTCCTTTGCGGTCCAGATTGTTTATGATGCATCTTTGTGTTTGTACTTTGTTGTTTGGAGCTTGGATGGTGATGTTAATTTCATGAGATAGATCCTTAACTTGAAGTACAGATACACTACCTAATTTAGTAGATGATCCTTATATTGTACTAAAGGACCATTATAACATGAGGGAACCAAAATGGAACATCTTCATGCACGATAAGGAGGTATGTGTTATAGTCATTCAGCAATGGAGAAGTTAGCCTTTATTGGTAACTCTGGCTTTATCTATATATATTGGCGCACCTTTTGCATTCCAAGCTAAATTTGCCTAGACTGTTTAAGTTGTAGAATTTTGGAGGTCAGTATCATGAGGTTGTCAATTTTATGTTAACAGGAGCCTGAAAACTCTTTACAGACAGGAGCTGTGCCTCTTAACTTCCGTATTTGGTCCTTCTAAACAGGTCTGGTCCTGGTATTTGAAGGGCCCTAGGCCAAACTTCAAAGTAGGGCACATAAACTCTAGGCTGAGCTTGCATTTTATAGTGCATTCTATACGAAATTGCTTGGGTCCTAGGCCGTCGCACCCACTGCCCTGCTCCAGGACCGGCCCTGCTTCTAATATGGGTTGAGTAGTTCAGTTTCGCATGGGCTTTTTTGCATTTTATAGTGCATGCTATACGAAATAGCTTGGGTCCTAGGCCGTCGCACCCACTGCCCTGCTCCAGGACTGGCCCTGCTTCTAATATGGGTTGAGTAGTTCAGTTTCGCATGGTTTTTTTTGCATTTTATAGTGCATTCTATACTAAATAGCTTGGGTCCTAGGGCCGTCGCACCCACTGCCCTGCTCCAGGGCCGGCCCTGCTTCTAATATGGGTTGAGTAGTTCAGTTTCGCATGGGCTTTTTTGGATAATCTTGCCATGTAAAAGGACGTACATAGAGACGTTGCTTCTTCTACATTTTCTAGTTGTCAATCATTGCTCTCCTGTCCACAGTTTTTTTTTTTTTATACAATAAGGTTGTTTGAAATTGCACTTTGGTATGTTGCAGTTCGCTTTGAATGGAAAAATAAGGAGGGCTGTCTGTCCTCCAAAAGTAGCAGTATGCAACCCATGTTTGGAGTACATCAAATATGTTATCTTCCCTTGGTTTGGGAAGTTTGAGGTGGCGCAGAAGGAACGGAGTGGTGGTAACAAGTAAAGTTCTTTGACACTTCTACCAAAAGTTTCTCGTATCCGTTTCTTGTGAAACATTAAAGGTCAATGGCATAATTCACCAGTAGAATGTTTGAAGTCACAATAATCAGAATCTACAATATATAGGCAGCCATGAACTAAATAAATTCTGGCTCACTAAGGAATTATGTGCCAAGTGCTAACAATGCTGTAGATATGCTGCTACAAATCGACATATTATCGAAGCATTTTTGACAATTTTTTTACTATGTACAGGTCATTTGAATGCATGGAAGATCTTATTGTTGATTATGAAAGTGGTGATCTTGATCCTGTCGACGTTAAGTTGGCTTTTGAAAATGGAATATACAAAATTTTAGAGGTAACTATTGCTGCCAGGTTCTCTCCTGGTGCCGCCACTCTCCGTCGCTGCTGCATTGGTCCAGGGAGGAGCAATCTCCACTCCTGGTAGCGGCATTGACTTTATCTAGATGTAGTGGTAGCTTGTTCCTTCTTGTCCTGTGTGGCCATGTGTTCCTTTGGCGAGCTTCTCTCGTATCCCCTTGGTAGCAGCAGCTTGTCTTAGTCTTCCTCAGCAACAAGGTCGTCTTCATGGGCCAAATCTGTCCGGGTGTGCATCCTTTGTCCTCTCCTCGTTTCTGGCATTGATTTCATTCGGATTTGAGCTCTTTATCGCCGTCAATCTCCATCCTCGTCTGATCTGGTCGACTTGGAGGCATGGTTTGGCGGCCTTCTGCATCACCGTTCTGGCCGGATCTGTTGATGCCAGGTTGTGCTGTTCTCCCTCGTCTGGACCGCGCTGTCCGGTATCCTCTAGGTAACGGGCGGCTCATCTTCTTCTACTGCCACTTGACGCTGGGCTACATCAGCACGTCCCTGGGTGGTAGAAGCTAGTGCTCCTGCAGGCTTGGCCCATTGCAGCCGTACCCCTTCCCGTCGGCGGCAGTTTCCCCAGATCAGAGCTCATTGCTGCTCTTCATCCAGCGTCATCGCCAGCCCGTGCATATCAATATATCATCACCAGCTCCCGGAACCGTTCTGCTGATGCTGGTGTGTC
Organism: Elymus sibiricus; assembly: GCA_039707655.1. Classification (NCBI taxonomy): domain Eukaryota; kingdom Viridiplantae; phylum Streptophyta; class Magnoliopsida; order Poales; family Poaceae; genus Elymus; species Elymus sibiricus. Next base: position 315,690,878 of record CM077664.1, read on the forward strand.
ACAGCCGCTTCCACACACCAGAAGAAGAGCTGACTGCAAGTTGCAACGCTATCACTTGTACTGGGTGTCGGGCCTTGCTGCGATGTTGATGCTGGGTGAGGTTCTTCTGCACTGGGTCATTTTGGCCATGGTTCTACCGTCGTGTTTGCTCGATGGTTTGTAGGGCTGGTTATATGTGTGCTGGTGTGCTGCTTCAGTTCTGCCTGCCCTTCTCCTCTGTTGTGCTGCATGTTCGTCCATAATCACTGCTGCTGCATCTTTGTGTCCATAGCCATCGTGTCCATCATCCATTTGACTCCATCGAATTCATCTCATTTTGAATCTGTCTGCATGGTGCGGAATTCATCCATTTCACCGTAAATCATTTAGTCGCTTTTTTGGGTGTTTCCCATTGTCTTTTCAATTGAATCGAACTTGGTGCCCCTATCATTGTTGTTGATGTGACTTTGCCCTCTCGATCCCTTTTTTGTGACCTGACATTGTCCGTCGCTTTCTTACTGGTCGCTTGTTGCTACTTTCGACCTATCGCTTCCTTATCACCATCTGCACGACTTGGCCAGATTGTCCCTTTTATTCTTGTTGGTTTCCAACATTTCCAACCAAGTTGTCTGATGATCGGAAGAACAATCTGCGAAAGCTTTGGATTACCATTTTGGAGGAGTTGGTACATTGGAATGTTATAAGGGTATATGTGAGTGGCACCTCTAATGTGTAAGGGTAAACACTTGAAAGTATGAGGGTAGGACCTAAATTCAGTTGCTTAATTAACAAAAAACATCCAGTTTAAAGGATTGGGGTTGCAACGGTGTTTTGTGGCATGTCCTTTTTGAACCAGTAGATGAACTTCTCGCCAAAAAAAAATTCAGTACATGTATATACTACTACCGGGTGTAGTTACACCCATGTCTCATATACTACAATTTGACAGTATATATACCACTTTATCATTTTTAATATATTCATATACTATATCTAAGATACTCCAAAGTGAATTGCATGAAAAAATTGCAAGTGGGCCCATAGTTTTTATTATATTTGTGAAATACGTACATATTACTACATACTACGCGTGCATACACCCCGGTATGATAGATACTACCTAGAGCATACGAAACAAAAGTGGGAGTAACTACACCCGGTTGTAGGAAACATTTATATACTTGTGTGTGTGTGCGCGCGCGCACACACGCAAGTTTAAATACATGCCAACTGTTTTTCCTGCAGTGCCAAAATTATTCGAGCACTGGATAGCTAGAAACTTAGTAGAAATGGAGTCACTCAAAAGTTTCGCTAACAAATTTATGTAACATAGAAACCAAGTCATGTGCCAGAACCATGACTTGGTTTCGATCTTATGGGTTTCAACTCTAGCCTACCCCAACTTGTTTGGGACTGAAAGGCTTTGTTGTCGTTGTTGTTGTATTATTTGTATGCATATGTAGACTTTATAAAATATTTATTTGGACACCTAAATGTTTTCCTAAATAAAATTAGCTATTTTGTTGTTATATCCAGCAACACTCTGTCCTGTTCTGATAATTCATTCCTACGGTTTTTCCTTAATGCCAGCATGTTGGTAACTGCCTCAATAGCAACGCCGAAGCCCAAGCTCTAATTATCGACCTTATGGTACGGTTATTACCCTAAACTTTAAAATAAGTTCCAATGATTATCTATATTTTTTCTTAAAATAATTATGTATCCATTCTTTTGGTAGAACACCTATCAGAACCATGCAGTTGGATTACTACTTGACTAGTGATGTTTCAAGCTGACACTTGACAGCATCATTGTGAATTTGCAGTCTTTAACACAACATAATTGTATTTGTAAGTTGTAACACCACGTCATTTGTAACATAGGAGAGATTTAAGATACCAAGAGAGTAAGAGTTTGCAAATTCTTTTGTAAGCCCTTCTCAGTTGTACATGAGCACCTATCATGCATAGCCATCATTGATGGAGTAACATGACAGTTAGGTGGAGGTTAGGGGGAATCTGCCTGTCACAAAGAAGATCAAATTTTAGCATATTAGTGAAATAAATTTAAGCAAAATTTACAGACGCTTACCTTCTGCAACTCATTTTCAGGGTCAAATCAGGCCAATGGAGTCCGTAGATATCCATAAGTTTCACTGGTAGAACAGATATTATAAGATCTTGTAAGTTTGCTTGTGAAGAACGCCTATATTTATTATTGTGGTGCTATAATGTTGGGTGTTTGAAGTACATTGTTTTCCCGTTAAAAAAAAAAGTAATACGTTGTTTCCAAGGTATTACCATCTTTACCGCAACATATATTTATAGACTTCTGGGACATTCTTCTCTCTTTCAGTGATACTAATGCCAGTGGGTCGAGGTCTCGAGGAGATACTAGATTGCCTCAGGAGGAGTATCAGATATTTGTGCAAGTGCAAGGAGATGCAAATTCTTTGCGATTTCCATGGTGCGTCCTGGGAAATACAACGTGTAGAAGTAAATAGTATTTATGAATTTATTATGGAAGGCATCGTAGCTTGGTTTTGGCCTTGTATGATTCCAGTATCACATAAATAAATGCAAAATAGTTCACAAAAGACAGTTACAGTTAAGATAGCTGGTTCTCGCCTCATCTACAGGCACTCCGAAGTTTTCATAGTTTTTGAAGAAAATGCCGGGCTCGCCCCAATCTGTCGACCGCCTGGGGTGCGCGGTTCCTGCACCACTGTTGCAGATCGGGCTCCCCCATTTGCTTTGCGTGCGAACAACATGGGTGGCACTCTGTGGCGCTTGGTGGTGGCCGGGGGCTTCCCGGCGTGGTGTTGGGTGACGCCGTTGGTCACCTCTTCTCCTGTCTATCGGCCTGCTGTGGTTGCGCAGGTCGGCGGTTCCTTGGTGTGCAAATGGCAGCCATGGATGCGGCTTGCTCCCCACATGGGGTGCGGTCGTGGTCGGTTGGGGAGATCCTGCTGTCAGCTTTGGTGGGCGCTTGTCTGTTGGGTTGGGGTTGGCGAGCTCCATGGTTTCGCTGTGGCGGCCATGGACCTGGCTTCCTCCCACTCGGGAGGGCCGTGGCTTGGGGTGCCCATCTTTCCCATTCTGGCAGGCTTTGTCTTAGTCGGTGTTCTTATGGTTCATGTTTGAGTGCTCCTTCGTGTGTCTTTGTTAGGCGACGCCCTGCAACCTCGCCGGTGGCACACATGTGTTGTGGCACCGTCTTGGCCTCGCATGAATTTCGACTGCGCCCCGCGGCACAGCCTCGGATGCGTAGCGCCTTTTGATTGCGTCAACGGTGCAGTGTCTTGGTTTATTCTGCTAGGTGACGCCCTTCGACTTTGGTGGCACATAGGTGTTGTGGCATCATCTTGGCCTCGCGTGACCTTTTGAATGTATCCCATGACACAGATGGTGTCGCGGCGTTGTGCGGTCTCGAATGTGCGGCGCCTTTCAATTGTGTCGAGCTTGGTCTGGCCAACGCCGTTCAATTACACCGGCGGTGCTTTTGTTGTGTTTTCTCTCTTTGTTTCTTTGTGTTATGTGTGTTATCGGTGTTTTTTTTTTCCTTTATCTCTTCTCCTATGCCCCCTATGAAAATTCAAAATAATAATAATAAATCCCTCGTACATATTTACTCTGGATAACAGGCTCTCAGTTTATTAGAGCATCTACAACCATAACAGACTCTCTGTTTATTAGAGCATCTACAACCAGACTTAGCAAATCCGCCCCCCTAAACGTCCATGGACACGCCCGGTCAGTGTTCGGCTGTGTCCATTTTGAACCCCTATTTGTCCATGCGTGCAGCCATGCTCCTCATTATCTCCCTTATATGTCCAATCACTTGTATGTGATTGGTGGAGATGAAGAGAGAGAAAGAAAGAATAAAGAAAGAGAAAATGTGGTTTGAGGTGGCCTGCGTCCTACGTGCGGACTGACCGGGCGCGTCCGCGAGCCCTAATATCCTCCCCAAATTTGGTCTCTGTACGAGGGTTTGCGGACAGCCCGGACGTATAGGAATAATATGAGTGGTCCGGTTGGGTCACATTTTTCCTTCTCTCTCCTCTCCGGTCACTGACCAGCCTCTCCGGTCACTGACCAGGCGCATCCGTGGACGTTTGATGAGGATTGGGGGAAACCGGCTATAGATGCTCTTAGTATTAATTAGCACATATGTTTACTTACGTTCAACCATGTACTATATGTTACTCTCATTTGAACTAAAAACACGACACTTATTTTGGATCGAAGAGAGTACCTTTCAGTGCAATCTAGAAATGAAACCCTTTATCTGTAAGCACATGTGAAATACAAAAATGAAACGTTATAACCAACACTAATTCCCAGAAACTGGAATTAACGGTTCCAATAATCGTTCAGGTTTGGGACAGACAAACAGATGACATGCATCAGATCATAGTCCAACACATCACTGCCATAAAATCTGAAACTGAGTACAAGATACCATACTCCAACCACACATCAAGTGATGCCAAAATAACAACGACAAATTTCCTATCGATGATCACATGATTTTGCTATGAACATATTTCATACATTCTCACACATTCTTATAGAAGAAGCTGCTCCAGCTAGCAAATAATAGCCATGCATAAAAAGAAGGCACAATCATCACAGACACACAGAGAACATGCTGGGGACAACCCACATAGGCTGCACCACACTGCCTTGGCTCATGAAAACAAAGTTGTTTGGATTGGAGGCAGGCTTGCCCAGCTCAAATGCAGCCCAATGTTCAGAATCATGGGAATAGCAGTACACATGGTTGCTCTTTCCTCCCCACCTCTCCGGGTTCATGAAAGATAATGGCTGGCTTCTTTTGTCAGTGCTGATGAAGATCGCCCAATTCCCCAATTCCTCCACCTTCACCCACTTTGGATGCCTAGTTGGCTGGTCGAGGCGGAAGGCTTCAAAGGTATACCCTCTCGCCGGAAATGATCCCCGACACCCGACCATGAGAAGCATATCCCCACACGCCACCAGGCATATGTTGGCAAGATGCCGTATGGTGGACATGATTTCCTCCCAACTTATTATCACTTTTTGTATGCAGATCTGAGGTGCCAAATGCACGGCAAAGAGCATGCCACCAGAGTCCATCCCAAAGATCTGGCCTCTGAAGGTGACGATCTGCTTGACCGTTCCATTGCAGGGACACGGCCTCAACCAAGAATGACTACCAACACGCCAGAAGAAACTGTGGGATCCGTTGGTGACAAGGAGATGTGAGTTGGGTGACCATAGGGGAGCCGTGAGGGCACCGTAGTAGACCTCGGTGTATTGGTCGCCCGGTAGCTGTGGCGTTGAAACACTAACACCTGTAAACGCATCAACAATGAGACATGATCTGTTGCTGGAGAAGATGAGATGGCCATAAGAAGCACCCACGAAGCAGAAATTACCCAGAGGACTCTGGGGGTCGTTACTTACACGAGAAAGATTAACTTGGGGAATCTGAGAGCAAAGGAGCGAGTGTTGGCTGGCTAGATCAAGGACACGACATGGATATTTATCAGCAAACTTTGGCAGTACACGGGGAGAGCGCACAAAGACATCGGGTTGGAGGAGGAGAGGCGGGAAGAGTGTCGAGAAGGTAGATTTCGATGGATACGAGGAGAGGGCATCACACCATGAGCGTCAGGTGGCAGCGAAGGCAAGAAGGTCAGAGAAGGAGCCCAGCAGAGCAACAATGGAATGAAGCAGGACATCTGGTAGGTCTGCCCAACCTTGATGTCCAGACATGGCGAGGACGCAACACACAACAGCGCTTTCTTCGTTCTGCAGGTTGCAGCTTCTCTGCGACAAATTACGAATTCAGAGAAAAATATCAGTACTAGAAGAATATGAAGTGGATGCTGAGAATTAAAATAGACTGAGTGCTAACTAGAAACATGACAGCGCACACATATGGTTCCAGTGACGCTGGTTATAGGCATAGAAATGCCATGCATTAGCACAAGCACAAATTTGTTTACAGAATAAAGTGGCTATGTGTTGAAGAAAGCAGGACTAAATTACCATTGGCACGGCAGCCCCAGAGTTATAATCTGAAAAGTGAGTGCTCTTATCTCGTTCTGACTGAATAGTGATGCACTGATGCGTGAGTGTTACTACCAACCATGGAGTCTGGAGCTCACGCGATTCGAATAGCGGCAAGACAAGGGCAACGATTCAGCCGTGAGGAATCAAATTACTCCATGGGCTCCCTCAAAAAACAAAAATTTACTCCATGGGTTGAGTAAGCTGCTGCTGGCCGAAGAGTGGGCATGGAGGAAGGAAGTGAGCAGGAAGACGACGAACCTGAGCTAGTGCTAGCATCCTAGTCGAGGACGATGGATGCGCTTGCTCTGCTTATTCCCCCCTCCAGTTGGGAGACTCCACTCACCGACCCGCTCGCCCGTCGACCCCAGCCGGCGGGAGCCTGGGATGGATGGGTTCAGCCCGCCGCTGATCGCTCGACGATGAGCCTCTGCCGATCCGCCACCAAGCGATCGAGCCGCCTCCAGCACAGCCGCGGCTGCCTCCCAGATCCCACCGGGGACGCCGTCGCCGCTCCTAGTCTTTTTAGATCGGGACACGTGTAAGGGTCAGATCGATGGATCCCTGCGTTGCCCTCACCTGGCCATATGGGCGGCACGGCCCAGCCCAGCCCAGCCATACATAAAGGCCTGGCACGCCACGACCCATGTAGGCCCTTTTATAATAGGGGAATCCTGCTGTTCCGGTCCGAGGGCTCGGCCTAACGGATTGGCCTGGCACGCCAGCTAAAAGGGCCCGGCATGTCTACTTCAATTTAGTTCGATCGGGCCAGGTTACTTCTATTTAGTTCGATCCCGGCCTTCGACACAAACGAAGCACAGCCTAATCCCAATTCCTATTTGGCGCCTTAAGTGCTATTTAAAAATTCGTGAACTTTTTTCAAATTAATGAACTCTATAAAATTTTGTGAATTGTTTTCAAATTTATGAAGCTTTTTCAATCCGTCAACTTTTTTCCAAATTCGTGAACTTTTTTTCAAAAAAAAATAACCTTTTCAAATTCATGATCTTTTCAAATTTATGAACAGTTTCTGAATCCGCGAACCTTTTTTCAAATTCGTGAACATTCTTTCATTTTTGCAAACTTTGTGGACTTACCGATGGACCGGTCAACCCACGACCAGCCAAACCGGCAAACCGACCCAGCCTCGTCCTTTTTGGTTTGACCCAAGAAGGGGACGCGCGTGGGCACCGGTTCCTCTAACTGGCGCGTAGGTCGCTGATTATCGACCTAGCGCGTACCCCGCGCACGCGCTGGTATTTATAAGGCCCGCCCATTTTCGGATTTCATCTCCACCAGTTTTGGGAAAGTTTTAGAACCTTCCCTGAACCAGGTTTTTTGTTTTTCTTTTGGTTATTTATTTATTTATTTTCTTTTTTGTTTTCTATTTCTTTTTCTTTTATGTTCCTTTATTTTTCCTTCTTTTTTATTTTTTGGTTTTTTTGTTTTATTTTAGTTATTAAATTTGAAACATTTTTTAAATTCCTGAACATTTTTCTCAAATCGTGATTTTTTTAGAAATCAAGAGTATTTGATAAATTTCCGAATATTATTTAAATTTATGTTTTTTTACAAATTCGTGAACAATTTTTTTAAGATCGTGAACATTTTAAATATTCACAAATATGTTTTGAAATTGCGTATATTTTTTGGAACTTGTGAACAGTTTTGAACCGGAGAACTTTTTTGAAATTTGGGAACAATTTCTGAAATTTGGAAACAATTTTCGAAATTTATAAACATTTTTTGTTTTTGATGAACAATTTTTGAGTTCATTAATATGTTTTGAATCATCAAATATTTTTTATATATTGTTAAATTTTTCTATATATTCACGATCATTTTTTAAAATTTGTGAACATTTTTTTAAACTGTGAACTTTTTTTAATACACAAGAATTTTTTTTAAATCACAAACATTTTTTGAATCTGTGAGCATTTATTATATCGCAAATATTTTTTTCAAATCATGAACATGGTTTGAACTCGCAATTATTTTTTAATAATTTAAAAAAATGAAATCCCGAATTATGTTTAAAAATAGAAAAATAGAAATCCAAGGGGCTTCCCGTCCCTTTCATGGGCAGGCCCATGACGGCGCGTGGGGGAGCTAGGGGTTGCGCGCTTCACTGATTTATGGCGCATCGCCATATAGGAGGTCCCAGCCGCTACATAGGAGCTTCCCATTTGGTGCCTTAAGCGCCATTTATAGGCTATTTTGCTAACAGGCGACAACCCCTCTACAACACTAGGTAGGAAACGGGCCGACACATGTAAGTTTTTTTCGTCGGATTTATAGGTTCCGCTGGTTTTTCAGGAGGTTTTTCTTTCTGTTTTGCCCAGCTCGGGTTTTGCTTTGTTTTCACCTCTTTTTCTTTTTTCTTTTTCTTTTTCCATTTTGTTTTCATTTTTCATATTTTTCAAATGAGTGAACTTTTAAAACTTCATGAACTTTTTTCAAATTTATGAATTCTTTAAAATTTTGTTATTTTTTCAAATTTATGAAGCTTTTTGAATCCCCGAACTTTTCCCCAAATTTGTGAAGTTTTTTTCAATTTTTGTTAACCTTTTCAAACTCATAAACTTTTCAAATTTGTTTGTTTTTCAAATTTATGAACAATTTATTGAATCCACGAGCTTTTTTAAAATTTGTGCACATTTTTCATTTTTGCAAACTTTGTGGAGTTTTTAAAATTCATGAACTTTTCTCAAATTCGTAAACTTTTCTGAAATTATACCAGGACCTCCTCCATGCCAATCCTAGTGGCGGCTATGAGAGCGACACCTGATTGAGAATCACAATGGGATAGCTACTGCATGACCTATTAAATAATTCAATTATTTTTTAATTCGGCAATTTTTAGAAACATTGTTAAATGATAAGTTCGATGGCAAAAAAAGGAAAAAAATTAAAAAAAATCGTGTACCCAAATATTAATTTTCATATATTTTCAAAGTATTTATTTTAGTTAAAAACATTACACTATATACGCCAAAAAATCATGCATTTTTTAAAAGTTCATACATTCGAGAAAAGCTATTCATGTGTGTCAAAATAGATGTTCGCATCTTTTAAGGTGTTTACGCGTTTCCTTCAAAAATGAGTGCAGAGTGAAAATAAAATAAAACATAATTGAACCAAAAAACAATAAGAAAAGTACAACACAAAAATAAGCAGCCTATTGTGGGGCGGACTTAGAATTTATTTTGAGTGGTGGCACATTCTCTAGAAATTAAAATACTTTAAGCATATTTTTCTAAAATCACAAGCAAATCTTATTAGAATTGCATATTGAAACAAAATAACTAATTAAGAGGTACCCTTTGCAAAAGATTATTCACAAACTTCTCTGGTGAAGACAAGCCGTAGCACATGTGTGCCACTTGTCATCACCAGATTTCCTCAGCCATGCGGGAAGGATGGGAGAGTTGGTACATGCTTTTTTAGATTGAAATGTCTTATGAACTATGTGTCTAAATTATGTACCGTTTCATCCTTGTGCTCCTCACGCTGACACCTTTTAAATTATATCTCGGTTTGATAGGTTTCAGTGAACTTTTTTTTACGTAGCTTGTACTCCCTATTATAGTAAACTAGACACTGAACCTGAGTTGATATCATCAAACCTCTACCATGGATCTACTTCATTAAGGGGTGTGTGATGCTCACGACGATACGTGAATGCCCATGTGCTTCTTCTGGCAGTATTGAACGACATTAAAGCAACCATCACATGGTTGTTGCATCACATGGTGGTATGAGATGTCAGCATAATGGTGCCCCTATTTAAGGGTGAGAAGCGAGATGGAATATGATCCAAATTTCACAAACAAATTCGTCAATACCTAAGGCCGATGAAGGGGTAGAGCTTAACCGTTTGTAGATCCAAATTGGAGTACATCGCATACATTAACAGACTCAACTATCAGACTCAGATGATATTACCTTTGCGATGTTATTTTGTACCCACATACATCCTAGGATTTGGAAGCATCGGGATTTATAACCACTCAAAACTCAAGGCAACTCGTGCGGCATTGCATTGTTGACCAGACTATTACTAAGGCCTTCTTTGGTTCATAGGTTAGTATGTCTGTATCAGCAATCACACTACCAGAGTCAGTTGTATATATCGGCAACACCAATGGACCATCAAGACCTCCAAACTTAGTATGCTCAATTTCAACCGTTCAGTTCCAACCATTTGGAGCTGGCCAGCATCATCGACTCGAGAGGCATAAAGCCATCAACTCACGCAGCAACACGTTCTGGGGTAAGGCAAGATGAGGTCCCTAGAACTGAAACAACACCACATATATGTAAACTCCTGAAATGAAGTTTGTCGCGGATAGGGATGCATTATTGATCAAATACTACATGATACTCCATGTGTTGCCGCGAGAATTGATTGCAATATATTATAGTGAGAGTGGTTGTATGAAGCATAAATATTTGAAATAATAATATCAGGCTAATATGATGATTGTATAGTGTAAAATATTTATCAAATATAAGTAGCATACTAAACATTTTCCTATGCATTGAGGTAGACATTTTTTCCATGCATGCATGAATGCATGTTGAGGTGGCATGTTTGCATTAAATATGCTAGTTGGGTGGAGCATGCAATTAAGAAAAAGGAAAATAATACTTAATGAGGTAGCATGTGTGATGAAGTGACATAGCTGCATGTTGAGATAAATAGAGAAAGTGAGGATCAACTTCTTAGGTATATATATAGGACATAAGATTTCTACTCCCCCCATACTAAATTTGTACTTGTAGTGGTGGTGTACTTGTGCTTTTTTGCATGCATTTTGTACTCCACATGTAGTGAACTTGTGCTTTATGATAGTCTACTAGCAGTTGGGGCGCCACCTGTGGCGCCGCCTGAGTGGAAGTTGGGCGGTGCCAGGTGGGAGGCGCCCCTTTCACTGTCTTGTTTATACTATGTAACACGTGCATATTAGGCAGCAGTAAGCCAGGATAAACCATGGATTTAGAAGCAGATCAAACTTAGGAAAGTGGCAGCAGGTTATATAGAAGCTACATTACATACGGTGGCTTGTTCAAAAGTAATCAAATTCAGCAAAAAAAAAAGAACAATCTTAACGCTATGTATATCTAAAGGGGAAGCAAGCGGTATCTTTGTCAAGGTTTAGCAGTGTACACTTTGCCGATGGTGATTCACAAAAGTGTAGGTCCTCTACATGAAGTCTTGCTGCTGAAAATGATTACTCGGAGCAAGCGGTCTTAGTTGCACTGCACTTTACAATTTCTTCAGCATCAAATGGAACTGATAGATCAAACTCTTTGAGAGTACACGACAAACTGTTAACTGAGGAGTCAGCAAATGTGGCACTGTGAGGCGCAACTCCATCAACTAAGAATGAGGCAATTCTTACCTAAAATGCAAAATTACAGGCAATATTTAATCAGACAGAAAAGTTGAATATTAGGTTTTATTGTTAATGTTGAAGAAGAGACACCATAAGAGGCTGGCATGTGATTACTGTTTTTGAAGCAAACATCGGATGTGATGGAGAAGGAGTGGTCTGAAGACAATAAAGGGAAACCAAAGGAATTCTAGCAGGAAATTCCAAGAATTGATTCCCAAATGGATAAATCGGAAGACAATTGTTTTGATCTGATAATGTAAAATAATAGATTAGGCCCAGAGACGATTTATAACTTGACATGATACAAGCAGTAGTACAAAAGCGAAGACATAATCAATATTCACCAAAATCAGGGACCGACAATGTATCAATGTGCACAGAGGACAAGAAAATGTGTTCCTGTAGAAATAATATTCGTACATGAGACCCAACAAAGTGAGTATCATATCCAAGGTACGTATCTTACCTCAGAAACAACCCAGCAACATTTATGCAAGAAAAGTTTTTTTAACTGAATATTGGAAAGATATATGGTGCCCTTCCTTAACATGGTTATGATGGCTGAGTGTTTGACCTGCTCTGTGATGGATGGTGCAGTGGGAGAGAGGCAAGAGCTGCACATCGAGGGCTCTTTGCCTCACTCAACCCTGAGAAGCCGTGAGATTGCCAAAGAGAGCAGCGCAATGGCGATATTCATTGTACTAATGGCTCCATCTGTGATCAACAACATCAGCATGCTGCAAACCAAATGTGTCAAAACTGAAATGTATGCGTGCCTTACATATGTTTATGTAAGTAGTTTTTCATGAAGTGCGGTATGTCATACCTGCTGAGAATGTAGAGATGAACTATGATCAGTGGAAGTGCATTATATTTGTTGCTTATACACAAGTGACTACACCCATGCAACTATCTGGATTGAGGAAACCAACATAGCAATGCATTTATGCAGGATACCATTGGACTTGAACATCACTAACAACCCAAAACTTCACAGAGAAACCTGCATGAAACATGAACAACCCAGAGTATATGGGCATTAGGTAAACATCAACCTAATCCAGAGATATGTAGTTGTCACCATAGTCTTAGTGTCTTACAAACCCAAAAAGATATTCTATCACCACAAACAGATAAATATTCTTATCTTCCATAAAACAACTTGTTTCCTTACATTCAGACCCCTACTAATAGTGCAATCCTTTGGTGTCTCGGGATTAGCATCGAAATCATTCTAATTTCTAGAACTTGCTATTACTTCACTCCAAACGACAGTAAATAAAGGTATCCATGTACAACAATTCTCTTTATATAACCATCCATCCTACTTCCTTTTTTAAAAGAAATTACCATCTATTTAAGCAACGAAGAAATTAGCAAAAATAGATAGATATGTTTTGAATCTATCAAATTATCTTCTATGACAATGAGAAAAGCTCTTCAATTAACATACTTGCTAGAATGTAGAGATGAACTGTAGTCAGTGGAAGTGCAATATAACTTTTTTCCTGTATAAGCAAAGAGCAACCCAGAGAAGTGCCCAATCCTAGCCTGTCAGGCCGACAAACATTTTCCATGCAGAGTCCCAATCCAACAATCTGGAGCCTTTCCCCTTTTCTGCTTTCACCATATCTCCCACTTAGCACAAGCCTTCAACCTGATGCTTCCACAACATGCCTCCCTGAAGTGGTCCGGACACGCATATGATGATGCACAAGAAGTTATATAAGGTTGTTTTTGTTTTAGTACTTATGCCAGCATTCCAAATAGAACTTAGTGTAGGAGATATGCCCTAGAGGCAATAATAAATGTTCTTATTTATCCCCGTATTCCTAATTGCGTTTATGTTCCATGCTATAACTGCTATGGTTCTCGAGTCTGCAATAACCACGAGGCTCGAAGGAAGACTCATATGCACGTGTGGTATAATAAACGGTAAAATGTATTCCTAGTATGGCCTCTAAGACTAGCTCAAGTGTTGCATGATGGTTCTGTTTTCCTGATCATGGGCATGACTATGCCAGCAACTTTGAGGGCACATTGTTAGAAGAACACTTGTGTTGAATCGACCTGATTGATGTTATGCTATGAGATACATTCGTCACAAGTTAATGGTTAATAACACAGAGAAAGTTAACGTTTGCATAATTCCTTACACCATGAGAGTATCGAGTTTCTTTATGCTTGCTTCATGAACTTTGGGGTTTGTTAAACGTCATCCGTAAATGGGTGGCTATTACGGCGGCTTACGGGTTCATGGAAAAGTATGTCAAGGGACTTGATAGCTCAAGATTGGGATTTGCTCCTCCGACGATGGAGAGATATTCTTTGGGCCCTCTCGGTGTTACGGTATCCATCATCGTCTGGCCAGACACATTGTGATTTGATCACACGGATGCCGGAACACGGGAACGAGAAAAGAGAACAAAACCGGTAACGAGGTAACTGGCATAGTGGACAAGTGTTGATCCACGGGGATGCCGATAAATCTCACCTCGGGTGTTTGTAACATATCGTGAAGCAACAGGAATAGCACACGGAAACTGAAGGTTCACTCGAATATTTATTCGTGTGGGTATAGGGGTCAATATGGGTGTCCACGGCTCCGATGTTGATCATTGATCGGAAAGTGTTCCGGTCATGTCTATACTTCACCGAACCTATAGGGTCACACGCTTAAGAGTCATCTATCTGCTGAATACTAGACAGGGAGTCTGAGAGAAAGTCATCGGAAAAGTTTCGGAGATGACGGAAAAGTTCCGGAGAGAAAACCGGAAGTGTTTCGGAGCTGCCGGAATTGTTTCGGAGAAAAATGAAAATGTTTCAGAATAAAACCATCATACCGGAAATGTTCCGGAGAGTGTCCAGAATAATTTTAGAGGGTGCCGGAAATGTTCTGGGATCTTCCGGAATTTTTCAGAAGAAATAGTCGCGGAAAACATCTTGTCCCAGCGTGAGGGCTGTTTTGGGCTGTTTTGGGGGCGCCCCCCCTTGAGGGGGCAGCCCCTTGTGGCTGGACAAAGGTGTTGCCCCCCCCCCCCATGGTGGGGGGCAGCCCCCACAAATGGTGGAAAGTGTTGGGAGGTGGTGGGGCCCCATGTGGGAACACCATGTTGGGAAGCCATGGACAAGGGGACATGCTTTCTCCTTGTTTGGTGGGTGCATGTTTAGTGGGCTGGAATTTCAGCCCCCCTCCACCCCTTCCAACACTATATAAGGAGGAGGAGAGGTGCTCTCCAACTCCACTCCAACTCTCTCACAAATGCCATGCATGATCTGGCTTTCTTCTCTCCCTCCCACGAAATAGTTTCGTAGAGCCGAAAGGTTGTCTGGGTTCCGGTGGGAACTAGTTCTGAACGGCGAAGCCCTGCCGGATAGGTGACACCGTATGTGTGCAACCCCGTAGAGAGGTCATAGGTTTGATCTTTTGCCCGAGGGGCTGTTCGAGTGTCCTCCCGAAGGGCTGTCCGAGTGATCGTCCGAGTTTTGAGGGTCCTCCCGGAGGGCTGTCCATGACACCGTACGAGGGACTGTCCGACCGCCTCTCGAAGGGCTGTCCGAGGAGCAGACGAGGGAGAACATCCTCGCGGTTGGGAGGTTGTAAATCCTAGCTGTGGGGATCTGCACCAACGATCTCCACCGACTCTCCTTCCGCTATGCTACGAGTCGGTAACGATCAGATCCAAACCTTGTATGCATCTCCATAGTGATCCTGGGCGTGCTCGCTGTACCGAATTTTTTTGTTTTCTGTCGCGTTCCCCTACAGTGGCATCATGAGACGTGCTATGCGTAGATGCTGGTTATGATCTAGAATACATAGAGATGTATGGGTGTTGCACAATATAATTTTTGGAGGCACCCTTCCCCTTGGTTTTCCGTGAATAGTGAAAATCACTTTATGGTTACTATTTTGGAGAGCCACCTTTTAGGACTTTAGTCAAAGTTCTAGAAGGAAGAGGCTTGCAAGGGAAGGAACCCCTTTTGGGGGGGGGCATGGGGTGGCCGGCCAAGGGTGGTGCTCCTCCTTGGAGCTCCACATGGCCTCCCATTATGCCCTTAATGCCCATCATATGTGACCTAATGCATGGGTGTTTTGGAAATTTTTGGAGGAACCCTTCCCCTTGGTTTTCCTATAAATAGAGATGGAGAGGAGCTCTCCACACTCATCCCTTGCTCTCATACACATGCCATGCATTATCTGGCTTTCTCTCTCCCTCCCACGAAATAGTTTCATAGAGCCGAAATGTTGTCTGGGTTCCGGCAGGAACTAGTTCTGGACGGTGAAGCCCTGCCGGATAGCTGACACCGTATGTGTGCAACCCCGTAGAGAGGTCGTAGGTTTGAACTTTTGCCCGAGGGGCTGTTCGAGGGTCCTCCCGAAGGGCTATCCGTGACATCGTCTGAGGGACTGTCCGACCACCTCCCGAAGGGCTGTCCGACGAGGGAGTACATCCTCGCGGTTGGGAGGTTGTAAATCCTAGCTGCGGGGATCTGCACTGACGATCTACATCGACTCTACTTCCGCTGCGCTACGAGTCGGTAATGATCAGATCAAACCCTGTATGCAGTCTCCATAGTGATCCTGGGCGTGCTCACTGTACCGATTTTTTTTGTTTTCTGTCGCGTTCCCCTACAGTTGCTGGCAGTGGATTTATCTATCTTCTGAAATGACTCAAGTAGATATATGGATATTTACCTGATGAGACGTAAGTCTGGATCTTGTGAAATCATTCAAAAGGTTTTCAAAATGAATAAGAAATTATTGTAACAAGAAAATTATGTTTCTGCAATTGGATTGCGGAAAGAAATTTTGAGTTACAAGTTTAGCGAATGTCTGATGAGTTGTGAAAAGAGTTTCATAACTTACACCTCCCGGAGCACCACTGTGAGTGGGATGTCCGTGGAGATGTAATCAAACCATTTATGACATGGTAAGATCAAAGATGACATAAATCAATTTATCATTATTCCTTTTAAAAGTAATGCTTTAGAGACTGCAGCTTTTACACTGAAAAGAGCTCCATCGGATCTGTTGAAATGACGCCATGGTATGGTAACCCCAACCATGTTATATCTTTTCTTAACATTTGAAATATGGGGATTGTGTAATATTTACGAACCTATTCCAAATCAGACAAGTGCTACTTTGTAGGTTATCCCAAGTTATTGGGTATTCCTCCATCACTATACCGAGGCAAAAATGTTTGCCACAAAAAGCGGTATGATTTTGAAGAAAATGGTTCTTGCAAAAAGGTGAGTGGGAGGACAGTGCAACTCGATGAGATAACAGTATCTTCGTCATCGGGTCAAAGGAAAGAGACCTTGGAAGTGATTCCAGAGTTTTCTACTGCGACTGATACGGAAGTCTCTACATGAGATGTATGGACTTCGATCGAACTTGCAGCTGAACCACGTAGGCAAAACTCGTGCAAACCTCTCAGATGCGCAAACGAGATATTGTTGTTAGACAACAGTATACCTACGATACACAAGGAAGCGTTGATGGGCCCTGACTCCGGAATTGGCTAAATGCCAATACAATCCGAGATAGTTTCCATATAAATGATTCAAGATTAAATCTTGATGAACCCTTCGAAAGACTTAGAGTCTAACGAACATTAATGGAACTATAAACTGATGTGGATAAAATGTTTTATCCATAAAGCTCGACTTGTTGCAATAAACAAGTTCAAGGAATTGACTATGATGAGGTTGTCTCACCGTAGCGATGCTTAAAATCGGTTCGGGTTAATTTAGCAATTAATACATATTTCAATCATGAGATATGAAACATGGATGACGAAAGAATTTCCATGAAATGGGAATACAAACTAGGACTTGTATGTGATACAGTTCAAAGTATTTTGTCGATCCAGAGGATGCTAGTGAGTGTGCAAACTTCAAAGTTCCAGCAATGGACAGAAGAGAGCAAAAAGGAGTTGGAATCTTCGTTTTGATGAAATAGTCAAAATAGTTTGATTTCATCAATGGATAGCGAAGATGCTTGTGGTTACAAGAAAGTAAGTGGGAGCATAATAATATTTCTAAAGCTTGTGTGCTTGACACATTGTTGATTGGAAATAATATAAATTTCTTGACACGAATTAGGACTTCATTGAAAATAGTTTTTCATGAAGTGCTTGGGCTAGGTAGCCTTGGCATTAGGCATAATTATCTATGGAGATAGAATTTCCTAATAGGGCTAAAGCCAAAAATACATATTGACAAGATGCTAAAACCATTTAGCATAAAAACGCCAAGGAGTGATTCTTACCGAAGTCACATGGAAAGAGTTTTGCAAGACTCGGTGTCCTAAAACACTGATGAGCAATATACATGATGGATATTCCACACACCTTTGTGTTTGGATTAATCATGTATTCCATGGTATGTAAAATAACCAGATATGTCCGGTACTCCCAAGCAGTTGTGAGTATAGATATCAAAGTGATCAAAGTACTGATCATAGGACAACAGTGAAAGATGTCATTGAGTACTAGAGTAGCACTGATGACATGTTTTCTCGCAAGCGGAGATTATGAAGAGTTCGTTGTAAAAGGTTACATCGATACAGTCTTCATCAATGCTCCATGCGATTTTCGATTTAAGTTAAGGGTTTTGTGTAATACACAATATGGTGGCACGATAGTTGGAAATTGTTCTAAACAGGTTACTGTGGCGAATTCTATAACAAAGGCTAAGTATGTTGATGCTTTGGAAGCAACAAAGAAGATGTTGAATCATATAGTTCATTCATGAACTTGGTATGGTTCCAAGAAGGCTTTGGTCAATGGGACACTATTGTAGATAGTTGCTCCATAGCTCAGTCTGAGGAATCAAGGTTCGACCAGTGATTCACATATATACAAAGCCAAGTCCACACAAAATATGAATTTTGTGAAAACGTGAAAACGCGAGGATATGCAAAGATACACACAGCCCTGAAGTTGTCAGGTCCGTTAGACGAAGACTATACCACAAGCGAAGCATATTTTACACCGGTATACCATAGGTGTAAAGTGCATTAGCATTGACTAGATTATTGACTCTAGTGCAAGTGGGAGTCTGTAGGAGATATGCCCTAGAGGCAATAATAAATGTTATTATTTATCCCCGTGTTCCTAATTGTGTTTATGTTCCATGCTATAACTGCTATGGTTCTCGAGTCTGCAATAACCACGAGGCTCGAAGGAAGACTCATATGCACGTGTGGTATAATAAACGGTAAAATGTATTCCTAGTCTGGCCTCTAAGACTAGCTCAAGTGTTGCATGATGGTTCTGTTTTCCTGATCATGGGCATGACTATGCCAGCAACTTTGAGGGCACATTGTTAGAATAACACTTGTGTTGAATCGACCTGATTGATGTTATGCTATGAGATACATTCGTCACAAGTTAATGGTTAATAACACAGAGAAAGTTAACGTTTGCATAATTCCTTAGACCATGAGAGTATCGAGTTTCTTTATGCTTGCTTCATGAACTTTGGGGTTTGTTAAACGTCATCCGTAAATGGGTGGCTATTACGGCGGCTTACGGGTTCATGGAAAAGTATGTCAAGGGACTTGATAGCTCAAGATTGGGATTTGCTCCTCCGACGATGGAGAGATATTCTTTGGGCCCTCTCGGTGTTACGGTATCCATCATCGTCTGGCCAGACACATTGTGATTTGATCACACGGATGCCGGAACACGGGAACGAGAAAAGAGAACAAAACCGGTAACGAGGTAACTGGCATAGTGAACAAGTGTTGATCCACGGGGATGCCGATAAATCTCACCTCGGGTGTTTGTAACATATCGTGAAGCAACAGAAATAGCACACGGCAACTGAAGGTTCACTCGAATATTTATTCGTGTGGGTATAGGGGTCAATAATGGGGGTTCACGGCTCCGATGTTGATCATTGATCGAAAGTGTTCCGGTCATGTCTATACTTCACTGAACCTATAGGGTCACACGCTTAAGGGTCATCTATCTGCTGAATACTAGACAGGGAGTCTGAGAGAAAGTCACCGGAAAAGTGTCGGAGATGACTGAAAAGTTCCGGAGAGAAAACCGGAAGTGCTTCGGAGCTGTCGGAATTGTTTCGGAGAAAAACGAAAATGTTTCGGAATAAAACCATCATACCGGAAATGTTCCGGAGAGTGTTCAGAATAATTTTAGAGGGTGCCTAAAATGTTCTGTGATCTTCCAGAATTTTTCAGAAGAAATAGTCACGGAAAACATCTTGTCCCAGCGTGAGGGGACAAGATCCCACGATACGTGGGGGCTGTTTTGGGCTATTTTGGGGGCGCCCCCCCTTGAGGGGGCAGCCCCTTGTGGCTGGACAAAGGTGTTGCCCCCCCCCCATGGTGGGGGGCAGCCCCCACAAATGGTGGAAAGTGTTGTGTGGTGGTGGGGCCCCATGTGGGAACACCATGTTGGGAAGCCATGGACAAGGGGACATGCTTTCTCCTTGTTTGGTGGGTGCATGTTTAGTGGGCTGGAATTTCAGCCCCCCTCCACCCCTTCCACCACTATATAAGGAGGAGAGGTGCTCTCCAACTCCACTCCAACTCTCTCACAAATGCCATGCATGATCTGGCTTTCTTCTCTCCCTCCCACGAAATATTTTCGTAGAGCCGAAAGGCTGTCTGGGTTCCGGTGGGAACTAGTTCTGAACGGCGAAGCCCTGCCGGATAGGTGACACCGTATGTGTGCAACCCCGTAGAGAGATCGTAGTTTCAATCTTTTGCCCGAGGGGCTGTTCGAGTGTCCTCCCGAAGGGCTGTCCGAGTTTTGAGGGTCCTCCCGGAGGGCTGTCCATGACACCGTCCGAGGGACTGTCCGACCGCCTCTCGAAGGGCTGTCCGAGGAGCAGACGAGGGAGGACATCCTCGCGGTTAGGAGGTTGTAAATCCTAGCTGTGGGGATCTGCACCAACGATCTCCACCGACTCTCCTTCCGCTGCTCTACGAGTCAGTAACGATCAGATCCAAACCTTGTATGCATCTCCATAGTGATCCTGGGCGTGCTCGCTGTACCGAATTTTTTTGTTTTCTGTCGCGTTCCCCTACATTTAGCAGTGCCAAGAATGACTACTACTGAACTGCACTAATAATAATCCAGCGACACCAAAACGAAGACACATAAGCGGACGTAATTAAGCAACTAAGGACCTTGGAATTAAGTCCGTATGAGGATGTCAGCACAGAACAACACAAATATTAGTTTCTCAACTCCTTGAATTTCAGGTGACACGTGAAAAGTTTACTAAAAATCAGCCATCTATTTTCCATGTTGTTTTGCACCACAACCTACAGGTACCGATAACATAGATATATGGCATTGTATCAGATCAGATGGAACCTAACAACCAAGCAAACCAGCTAATGATCAATAAGAAAGTGAAACAATATGACATGAATTTCAGAAAAGTGTAATACTATCATTCATGTCACCAAAGAAAATAGTACCTTCAAGTTGGCCTGATTTAGAGATGAACTTCCGCATGTGCTCTTGGTATTTGTACAGATTGTTCCCAACCACTGAAGCAACATCGCAGATGAAAGGGATCACAATGTGTGACAATTTATTAGATAATCCAACTTCTAGGCTCTCTTACACAGAATTTTGGCTTCATAACCAGGCAAGAAAACTAAACCATGCATCAATCTCCGCAAAATTCTCATCAAACGCACCAGAACTTGCCACAACAGCTTTAACCAAAATGTACGCTTGCTCACAGATGATATTAACTTGTAAATGCAACATGATATGAAGCAGTAGTTACAAATGCTTGTACATTGATTCTGGAACTCTCTCTGGGTCCCAATGTCCCTCACATTGCTCTGAATACTCGACTAAAAGGGACAATACGCAGTGCTCCTCATCCTTGGATAGATCCAACGGATTAGGTGACATAACCGTAAAGAAGTCAAATGACCCATCAAATGAGCTGGGCATTACCCTCTGAAAGAAAAATTGAAGATAATGCACAGAATTAGATTAGAATGGCAAGGCTACAAGTTGCATTAAGATACTATATACGAGTATAAACATCACACATGTACAGGCTCTTTCATCGAACACCTTGTAGGCACATAAACAAAAAAGAGATTTTCTTTGGAGAGAGAGAGAGAGAGAGAGAGAGAGAGAGAGAGAGAGAGCAGGGACGGGGGATCGAAATAGGAAGACCGGACAGATTCGAACTCACCTTCTCCTCCCGCTTGGCGTTGGCGCCACGTGAGCCAGAGTGGAGGTCGACATAGATGACGAGCTCGCGCATGGCGTAGTCTGCGGCTTCGACTTGAAGAGGCCATTCATCTTGGGGGGTAGTCCGTCGCCGCGGCAACGAGGGCAAGGTCGCAGCAGCAGGCCTCATCTGTGGCGCCGACCCGAAGGCGAACCAGTCGCGGAACAACATCACGACCACCGAGCTAGCCATGCACCGCCCCTCCTAGGGCGACTGCCTCCTCCGGGGACGGAATAAATCCGAGGGGACCCTCCTGCCAATGGCCATGAATGGGGAGGACCAGATCGCGGGAAGAAGAGGCTCTCTGTCGACCATCTCCGCCGCCGACACCTCCCGCTCCTGCTACGGGGCCGAGGCGTGCACCGTCCGCACCGGATCCCCTCCACCCGATGTCCTTGTGGCGACTGAGGCACAACGATGGGCCCGTGCTCTTTCTCTAGAGGAAGGGATGACGAGCAGGGCCGGAGCTCGGCTAGGAGAGAGGAACTGGGAGGAGAAGGGGCAGAGGCAGAGGCGACGAGAGAGAGATGCGGACGCTACGTGCGAGAGAGGCGGAAGAGGAGGGATATGGGGCTTGCTTCGTGAGGAAGAGATGACGTGTCCAGGTAACACCTCCCTCAGCGAGTGCCCTTTCCTTCTCTTTTTTTTTCTCTCCCATCGACACAGTACCCCTGATGACGTGGACATCGCGAGGAGACGCTCCTTCTGCGTAGCTTATTGTTGTGGATATGTGTTCCTCGCATAGTGCACTATGTGCTCCCCGCAGAGTGCACTTTTACTCCATGTATAGTGCATTGTGTGCTCTCGTGTAGTGCACATGTGCTTCCGGGTGGAGCACAACTGTGCTCTCCATGTAGTGCAACTATGCTTCACCGCATGCACACATGTACTTCATGGACTGTACTTCTGTGCAAAGTACGTTTGTGCTTCACTGCATAATACACATATGCTTCCCCTTTAACCAGTGTTTTATTGCTGGGCTATGGTACACACCACAACCGCGTACCAAAAAAAAGACCTTGGATATTAAAAGAAAACAGAGTTAAAACCATAAAATAAAAAAAATGCATTCTATGCTCCCTACGCGCCCCGGTGGGTGCCCCGGAAAGCTCACCTGTTCGCGCTTCACGCGAAACCGGTCTAACACCTGGTATGAGCATTATACAAGATTTCGGCATTTTGCTAGTGAAGACGAAAGATCATGAAATTTTGGCTACTCACTCTTTACAAGCCTGTTTTCGCGATGACAATCTTTATAAAAAATTCAACTGACATTCGGAGGTCTTGATGAATAATTAATAAAAAAGATGTATGCATTGCCCTGATGCAGAGGCCGGAGGTCATCATGCTTTTCAAAAAAAAAAAAAAATCTTATAAAAACCTAAAGTCAGAGAGCTATCAACAACAATCAGAGAACATCCACAAAATTCTGCTAATTTCTTTTAGAACTTTATAAAATTAGATTCAGAGAACCTTCCTACAAAACCCACCTTCCAGAAGCTTTTTTTTGTGTGGGAGCCATCTTCCAGAAGCTGATCAGTATAAGAGTTCGAGTTCACCGCAAATGGCTTCAAATGGACGAGTCACACTTTCTAGTGCCTAAAATCACGATTTCCGATTTCTAACTCAACCATTAGGTGTACGGTCTACCTCATCATCATGTCAATCGGGTGATAATAGCCAACAGTGAACAGACCAAGCACCGCAAGCCACACGAACCGGTCTTTTCTTGCATCCCGTCCGCCCTCTCATCGAAGATCACCTCAAATTTTCACCTGCCAACCTCCAGATGTGCTACGATCTTCTAGTTCTCTCGCCCTACGTGCATTCAGAAACGTGCACAATGCACAATTTTTTTTTTTTGGCGAATGCACAATGCACAAGTTTCTGTTTCCTTGTGCAAGCTTAGGCCATCTCCAACACGGACCCTCAAACCGTCCGCATACGTCTGGACCGCGCGCCATCCAACACGGGTCTGTATCGGTACGTCGAACGGTGCGGACGTACTTTCTTCCGCAAACCGAAGACAAACCGGGGGGTGGGGGGGGGGGCGCTCCCAAGCCCGCGTCTGACCGCCCTGGCCCACCAAAAAAAACCCCACACGCCTCTCGTCGAACACCCGCGCCGCTTGCCGCGCCGCATTCATGCCGGCCCAGAGCATGCGGCCGCCGGCATTGATGCCGTGATTTGACCGGACGGGAGGGCGGCGCTGACGACCGTGACCTCTCGGGCGTCGCCGATTCAATGTGGACGCCACGTCCAGAGGAACCAACTCCGGTTGCTGCGCCGCATTGAAGCGGGCTGACCGCTCCTTTGCCTGGCCTGGGCGCGGCTATTTTAGCCGTCCGGCGGCAATGCACAGAGCCGCACTCCCCCTCCCCGAGCACCGCCCCCTCCCCTCCCCCGTCTCCGTGCCCAAGCCCCTCGTCCTCTCCGAGCCCAGCGGCGGCGATGCTGAAGTCATGGTGCTCCGCGTCGGCAGGCGGAGTAGGTGGAAGCTCCTCCTCCGGCGGTTCTTGGCGCCGCCGCCCACGCTCTCCGGGCCCATCGGCGTCCACGGCGGCCGGCTCCTCCGCCAAGGAGGATATCGTCGTCTCCTCCGGTGAAGAGAAGGACCAAGCGCCGCAGCAGCCGCCCTGACTCCTCAAGGACGCCGCTCTGACAGACGAAGATTTCGTCCATCAGATCGAGATAATGATGGAGCGGTCGCTCCGTCAAATGGCCCCGTCACCACCATCGCCGACGTGCGTCAAACAGGAGCCGCCGTCCCCGTCACGCCACCGCGTGAAGCGCGAGCCGGCGTCCCCGCTCTGGCCTGTGAAGGACGAGCCGGCCTCGCCCCAGCACAACCGCAGCGTGATGAGCCGTCGTCGTCCCCACACCACCGTGGCATCCAGATCGGACGCCGGGTCAAGGAGGAGCCGACGTCCCCGCCGCGCAGCCGGTACGGCCGCATGGATGCGCCCTCGTCGCCACCGCCTCGCCGTCAAGGAGAAGCTGCCGCCCACGATCAAGAAGGCGCGGGGCCACCTCCTCCACTACCTCGGAGGAGGCGGTTACGGCGGTGCCTCGGGCTCGAGGGCCGTCGTATCCGAGGTGGGGCGCGCGGCGAGGCAGATGGCGAGGTATGACCGGCGCAATGCCGGTAGCCGCTCCGCGTTCGCCAAGAGCGACGTGGCGCCGGACTAGGTCCGCAACGACCCTGACCTCGCCGGCGCGTGGGCGCTTGACCGCTCTGTGACCACCACGGAGATGGCCGCCTTGACGGCGAGGAGTAGTTGCTTAGCGACTGCTCCGCCAACGCCGGTCGCGGCAAGGCCGCCGCCAGGGCTCCGAAGGCAATGTCGTCAGTGGCCGCGGTGGCACTCCGCACAGCGCAGCAGGAGGCGGAGCGGCTCCTACGCGAGCGGCAGGCAGCCGCCGGACAAGGCTGCCACGGCACTCCGGCGGCGTTCCGCCGCCCGAGGGACCACGACGACGATGGCGGTGCGACAGGGCAGGGCGGCCACGCATACGAGGTGGTCGTCCGGTATAGGGTTTAGGTTTTTTTTTTGTAGTTTTTTCTGTTAAACGGTCAAAAATATCGACCTTTTATGTAAATTGTATCCGAACTTCAATGAAATCCGCACGATTTAACGAATTTCGTCCGATTTGTTCGTATTGTTGCCCAAATGTATGCGGACAACGTTAGATGGCGGTCTTCCGCATCCGTGTCCGCATACTGGTCCCACCCGATCCACGAACGGATGCGGAGAGAAATTTGCGGGTCGTCGTTGGAGATGCCCTTGGCTCTCCGCAAAGATAGCAGCCTACCAAGTCTCAACTCGTGTCAATCGGGTCATATCCAGCAACCCAAACACCACAAGCCACACCTTGTCCCTCCGGGTTTATCCGAACCTAGTTGGTAGCGTTTCTTAGTCAATCAGCGTACTCGCAATCACCTCCGAGAAATCGAGAGTCACCGCAGAGGGTAAGAAACATGGATAACCAAGGCTGAGAAAGAAAGAAAGAAACACGTTTCAGATGATTGAGCAGAGGCAAAGTTTCACACTCACAAGCAAACGTTTCACGTCCACGAAGTCGCTTTAATTTGGGTAGCAATCGTGGTCAGCACGTAGCTGGGGGTGGAAAGTACATGTCTTTTTTTTTTGGAAAAACACATAATTGTGGACGCTAGCTCACAACACGTATGCACACGTATCCATACGCAGCGTATGCACACATATGCTATGTCTACAAGCACCTTCGAGAGACTGCGTCGGCATATTTTGAGATTGACAAAAACATTATAGGTGTTGAAATAATTAGGCTTTAGCCCATTATTATTTTCAATAATTCCTAGGAAAAATATCAGAGCCCCATATGGCTCATTCATGGTGTGAAATTTTTTGCCCGACCATGCTAGTGGAGGGTGTAAAAGACCAACTTATAAGATGGGTTTTTTCACACATCACCAAGAGCTTGAGAAGAGAGCACACACGCGTGTTCTGATCCTCGGCCACCCATCTTGTCGCGCCACGTGTCGTGTCTTTTGGCTGAGCCACACTAGGATCTATGCAGCGTGTGTGTGCTGCCTTAATTTTTGTCACGCACGGAAAAAAAAGTTGAAACGTTTTGCCTTTAGTGGGCGATGAATTTAAACAGTCACGCAGACTATTTCTTTTCCAGTACTGAGAGGTCAGTTGCAACTCGCCTCGCCTATAAGAGATCGCCCCTCTTTTCAGACGAGACACACTTCATCTCCTATGTGCTTGCCTCATGGTTCTCAAGCTTTGCACCGCCGACCACTTTCCCGTCTCGCTTTTCGGCATGCATCGAGGAGTTAGACAGTAGGCCTTCGAAACCCCACCTCTTGTGATCAGGTTTTTGAGGATCAATTCTATGTGTCAAGTGGTAGGGAGTGTGGGTACCTTAGACTTACAATAAATATATTTTTCTCCAATAATTTTCCATTTGCATACCACTGCAATTCTTTGTTCCCAAAGGGCCCTAATTTTTTTTCAAGTTGTGTTTTAATATAAAACAACTCCTACATGTCGACCTTGTTGGGAAACTTGGTAGAAAACCAAAAAAATCGCACCTACGCACAACCAGGATCAATATGAAGATGCATAACGGGTTGTGATCACGATCGTTACCGTCATCGAGTTGCAGCGGAAGAAGAATGTGTCGGTGTAGATCGTACTTGGAGTCCCACGAACAGTCGATGAACGATCCCGCGAACCGCCCATGAACAGCCCCTCGAACAAAAGACCGAAAGAAAGCCTCTCTACTTGGTTGCAAGCGTGCAGCCTTCACGATCCGGCAGTGCTTCGCCGTCCAGAACTAATCGTCACCGGAGAATTAGAGGGAGGAGATTAGAACCACACTAGGCTTCTAATTATGAGGATTAGAGAATTGGGCTAGCTCTAATTAGTCAACTATGACCAACTAGAACTAGAGGGACTAGAGGAGGCTCCAAACTTATATATTTAAAAGAGCACAAAACCTCACCTATATATAGGTTGGAGGGGAGAGGAAGGGCTGTCACCAAAGGGTCCCCCTTTGGTGCGCCGGCCAAGGGAGGGGAGGAGGAGTCCTCCCACCTCTCCAATTCGGCCTCCTTCCTGAGGGAAGGAGGCGCCTCCCCACTTGGGCCTTTTTGGCCCAAGTTGCCTTCCACCTCTTAGCCTTTTTAGGCCCGTTGATATTAAATTAAATATATAAATGTTATAAATACTTTCAGACCATTTTATATATAATGTATGTCACGCCCAATATACGATCCTATCCTCGAGGGACTCGGAGGCCCCACCAGGGATAGAAGCGCATATCGAAGACGCTTGCAAGGTGGATATCATTACATCGTACCATGTACATAATAGATGGGGATACATACAAATACATACAGTCATCACAGGAATACATTAATACATAGCAAACACCATACAGTAGAGCAGAATCCGACTACGGATGAAACACGAACGACATCCACCCTGCTAGCCCAGGCTGCCGACCCAGAACCTATCCCAAGATCGACGAAGAAGAAGAACTCCAAAAGCAGACACACATCGCTCTCACGTCAAATCGTCGCGTTACCTGTACCTGCATCTGTTGTTGTAGTAATCTGTGAGCCACGAGGACTCAGCAATCCCATAACCATGGGTAACAAGACTATCAAAGCTTAAATGGGTATGGAAGGGTAAGGTGATGAGGTTGCAGCAAGCACTAAGCATTGTATGGTGGCTAACTTACGAGTACAAGAATAAGAAAAGTAAACTACGCATAACGGTCGTAGACTAATAATGATTAAGAAGTGATCCTGAACACCTACTTACGAGTCGAACATAACCCCACCGTGTTCTCTTCTCGAACTTCCTCGAAAAGAGACGATCACGGTTACGCACGTGGTTGGTGTATTTTAATTAGAATTAGTGTCAAGTTCTCTACAACCGGAGGTTATAAATTTCCAAGTCGCCACATAACCACGGGCACGGCTTCGCGAAAGATTTAACCCTGCAGGGGTGCTCCAAGTAGTCCATTATAAATTACCACACGCATCCGATGAAACATCCTCACACCATGATAACACGATGCTTACGATAAGGAATCCCGGTGGACAAGCCACTCATAACAAGTAAAACTAAACCAGCAAGACCACCCGGTGTGTTGATCCCGCTTCGGAGCCGCGCGCACTCGTCCCCGGACTCCACCGTCTATGCAAAGGCTACGGTTAGCTGAGACCCAAGTTGCCAAGGGGGCGCCGCATGCTGCTAGGTAGGTGGACCAACGGTTGTGTTTTGCCGCTGGCCCGAGTTATGTTGGAATTAAAAGAGTCCCCGAGGTGGCGACCCTCTATGCATTTAATTATTAGGTTCATGTTGGCAAATGTTAAAATCAATGTTGGGCCTTGCTGGAGAAGTCTTAGCCTAAAACGAATGGACAGGGGGGTTCCCATATGCCCCACATGTGTTAGAAGCGCTCATCAAGGAACATAACACCGGTATTACGGAAACTAGGGCGGCATGAGTGGAACAAAACACTAGGCAAAAGGCCGAGCCTTCCACCCATTACCAAGTATATAGTTGCATTAATTAAATAAGAGATATTGTGATATCCCATGATATCCATGTCCCAACATGGAACAACCTGCAACTGCACCTACAACTAGCAATGCTATAAGAAAGGGCTGAGCAAAGCGGTAACATAGCCAAACAACGGTTTGCTGGGTAAGGGTGGTTAGAGGCTGTTTCATGGCATATGGGAGGCTGACATATATGTGGTAGGAAGCGCGACATAGCGATAGCAACGAGACAACTAGCAAGCAAAGATAGTAGAGATATCCAAGGTCATGGTCATCTTGCCTGAAATCCCGCTCGGAAGAAGAATGAGTCCATGAAGAAGACGAACCACGTAGTCGAACGGATCCTCACAATCGCAACGAAACCGGAACTATCGAGACGAAGCACAACCGGAAAGAAGCAAGCAACATGGTAAACACACAAGCATAAACATGGCATGATGCACAACCAAATATGATGCATGACAAGATTAAATGTTGTTAAGCATGGCAAGAGATGAAGCATAAACAATCCATACAACTAGGCAAGTTTAAATGAGGCCGGAAACACAAATAACAATTCCAGAAGGTCCCCATATGCAAATTTCGAAATTGGTACTGATCTGAATTAAACACAATGTTAAAGTTGATAAACAGCAAGTTAACATGCATCGTGATGATCTACACGTTTTTCTAATCAAGTTACATATGTAGATCATTTAATTCGGAGCTACGGTCTAGAAGATGTGAGCTAAACAAGTTTAACATGGCAATAATGCAAAATGCATGCAAACATCAACCACAAACACTCTAATCAAGGATGCAACGTGACAATATGAATATACACACAAATCTAAGCAAGTTTCATATAGGACATGATCAAATCGGAGCAACGGTTCAACAATTACAAGCAACACGAGTTATAACAACAATCTGCCCAAAACAGCAACATAGCATATTGCCAACATTAAAACAGCAAGCTAGAGGAACATGATGGGCGTCATCATGATATGCACTTAAAGTAGACATGACATACTTCAAATCATCTTTAAGGTTCAGGTTCATAGGCATCAAGGTTAAGTCAATATGACTCATGCAAAATGCAATGTTCTGCCACAGATTATGACAGAGCATATACATGAGCAGGGTTAATATGATGGAAACTTGAGAGCAAGAAAGAGACATGCTACAGGAACTTACATGGCAACCAAAGGCATGGCATCAAAGTACACGTCACATAGGCCAAATCACATGAAGGAAACAAATACATATGAGCTCTAGATTAGTGGCAACCATCAAGCAAAGTTGGCAAGTTTTATCACAGACAGTTTTAACTTAGAACAGCAACATTGACTAGGCATGTTTGCAAGCTCATGGCAGTCACATCATGGCATGAAATAAATACTAACAGCAAGAAGACATGAAAATGCTCCAAAGCCATGTTGACACGATGCTCATATGACATTTGCATTAAATCACACAAAAATGACAAAGTGACAATTATTAACAGTCTTCTGCAGGAACATCATGAGACACTTTTGCAACAAACATTATGACATGTAGATGGATCCTAACATGAATGCAACAGCAACCCTCATGTAGATCACGAAGAGTAGATCATTTTACATATATAAATCATCATCATAGGATCAACATGCACAAAGTTATCATCACTCAAACATGCGCAAATGATGATAAAATCTGGCACAGATTTTAACCTCGCGGAAAAGTGGACGGAGTGGTACGGGGGCGAGTAGATCCGGGACGCGGGGTGTTTGGTTGGCTGGATCGCGTCGTCCGGGGACGAAGTGGGACGAGGCCGTCCCGGCGCGGGTGTGGAGGCAGAGGCAAGTCAACGCCGGCGGCGACGGCAGCCGGCGGGCGGGGAAGGCTGGCGGACGACGGGGATGGACGGATCCGGCCGTCCTCTGCCCGGATCTGGCCGGGAACGGGGCCGGCAGCGACGGGAAGAGGCGGCGCGCGGGCGGCGGAGCTCGGGACGAGCAGCGGCGCGGCGGCGAGCGTCGGGGCGCGCGCGGTGCAGCGGGTGGCGAGGCGCGGGTGTGCGGGGGGCGGCGGCGGAGCGGTGCAGTGCGCCGGCAAGGCGCGGGTGGCGGCGCGGCGGCGGCGATAGCGAGGCCGAGGCGGCGGCGCGGAGCAGTGCGGCGGCGAGGCGCTGGGTGGCTCGGCCCGGTTCGGGCCCGGGGCGGGCACCCCGTGGGCCTGGCGGGCCTGCGGTGGCTGGGTGGAGGCGCGGGGCGATGTGGCCAGCTGCGGTTGGAGGGGAGCGGCGGCGCTGGTGGCGGCTCGGCCAGCGGCTGAACGCCAAGTGGCGGTGGTGGGCTGGCGGCGCCGGATCCGAGGGAGGAGGCTAGGGGTAGGGTTCCAAATTAGGAAGGGCTAGCCTTCCTTATATAGGCAGGAAGGGCTAGGATTAGGGTTTGAGGGTGTTTTCGGGCCCTCCGATCGGGATCGAACGGCTCCGGCGAGAGGGTTAGTGTAGGCTGGGCCAGGTGGGCTGTGTAGAGGGGGTTCGGCTGAGGAGAGAGGGAGGTGGTGCAGCCCGGCACAAGTTTCGGAGCACCGAAAACGTCCGACGTTTGACCGGCTATAGTGCCGCTATAGGTTATCCGTTGGGGCATCAAACGAATTCCGAATGGGACGAAATTTGGCAGGCGGTCTACCTACAATATAACAAGACTGCACGCCAACTTTCAACCCATTCCGAGAACATGTTTATCCCACTTATAAAATAATATTTCGGAGGTGCCGCGGGCGCGTGCGAGTGTGTCGGGTCTCGAAACGGACAACGGAAAGAACAGGGAGAATGACAACTACGAACGGATGCAAGTTTTATGAAAAACATGCGGATGAAATGCACATGATGACATGACTAAGTGCAACAAGCAAACGAATCACATGGCAACGACGGAAAATAAATGAAAGGAATCTGGAGCATCGGTCTTGGGGCGTCACAATGTAACATCCTCGAAAACATTTTCCATCTATATATTATTTATCGGTAATACCCGGTATTACCCGATATTTACCGAAACCCTTCCGGTGACCCCGAAACGCTTCCGGATCCTCTCGGAACTAT
This sequence comes from Elymus sibiricus, assembly GCA_039707655.1. NCBI lineage: Eukaryota > Viridiplantae > Streptophyta > Magnoliopsida > Poales > Poaceae > Elymus > Elymus sibiricus. The sequence goes on from CM077664.1 coordinate 315,722,690, forward strand.
TCCGAATATTAGTGAAATAATTCCACAAATATATTCTCATCACTCCCATCCTACTAACACTCAGCAGATCATGATTGCCTTAAGCTTGTGACCCCGTAGGTTCGGTAACTCATAGACATGAACGAAAACCCTTCGTTCAATGACCGACAACGGAATCGTGGACGTCCATATCGGTCCCTGTGAGCACACGAATGGTATTCGAGTGAACCTATGGTTATCATGTGATGTTCCCTTTGCTCCGCGATACTTCACAAAACCCAGGATGTGTCGGTATCCTCCTGAATCATCACTATGCTCACTATACCAAAATCCTCGTTACCGGTTTTGTTCTTCTTTCTCGTTATTGTGTTCCGGCATCCCCGTGACGTAGTCATCTGTGTCTGGCCAGACGATGATGGATGCCGTCACACCGAGAGGGTCCTAAGAATATCTCTCCATCGTCGGAGGAGCAAATCCCACTCTTGAGATATCCGGCCACTTGTCAAACTTTCCGATGAACCCGTAAGTTGTCGTTATGATCACCGTGTTACAGGTGACGTTTGAGCAACCCAAAGCCCACCGTACGGTAAGAAGTGACCACGATACTCTCATGGTCTAAGGAGCAAAATCACACGTTAACACTCTGTGTTATTACAATTGATTACAGACGATATTAACTCAATTCATAACAAACAAGATTGGGTCGATTCAATATGACCGTTCTTCTAACGTCATAATCTCAATGTTGTTTTAGGACTATCGTTACGCTTAACGACATCCTAAGATCCGGAAAACATGATCACCAGCAACACTTGAACTAGTCCCAGAGGCAAGACTAGGAACCTTTCATTTAACCGTTTATCATTCCACACGTGCATATGAGTTTTCCACTGAATCGCATATTCCAGGATCATAGCAGTTATAGCATGAAATATAAACTTCTATAATTATGAATATGGAAATAAAATAATACAAATATTATTGCCTCTAGGGCATATTTCCAACAGACCTTGGATAACATGTTCACATCAACTTTGGTGAAAGAATAACCATTTACCGCATGTACATATACTATAAGATTAATTATAGTATAATAATCTATAAAACTTTTATTGTAGCTTACTGTACATTAACTCATATTGTGTCCTATGTACATCTTGCAAATAGCCAGTTTTTATCAAAATCCATAGATGTATTTTGATATGGATTTATCTATATGAATTAATTTATTTTGTGAAATACTAAGAAACAAAATCATGTATACACATATATCCAGATAATAATGAACTTATGAGTTAAGGTTTTGACACAAACCAAGTTATTCTTCTAATATGATATACGAGCTCGGGATCTATGATTTAGCTTACACCGGGGCCATATTTTCACACGTACAATTTGTATCAGGAACATATAATTCATTGATCTTTATGGAGTTTATAGAATTACACATGTTTTTTAGGAGTTGGAATACTAGTTAGATTGCACTGAGCAAATTAAGGGATCATGAACGCATCTTATTATACCAACCTAGCTCAAATATGCTATTGAATTTACATGTTTTCATGACCCAAAAAATGCAGAAAACACATCAACACTTAAAGAAATACCTCATTTAGTAAATACTACAAATAAACAACATATAACATAGACCAACCGTACTATATTTTCAATGTGTTCTTCCCTAACTTCATAGAGAAAAAACCATCCTTTCATAATTTACCATCTCCACCACTAAAAGAACACTAACTAAAAACGTACATCAGCATGTAAATATATTTTTTTGAGAGCCTGCCATATCTTAGAAGGCAAAAAAGAAAGTTTTTACAAGATCTTACAACCGATGTGAACATCCAGGGTACACCACCAACACCTACACCAAAGCCAAAACTAGGCTAACTCCTCACGAATCTTTCGGTCCCACTAGCTCCAGCCTTCTTCCATCCTCCCATTCTTGAAAAATGTGCTCCACAAGCTCCAGACCATGAATTGTTGTCTGAGTGTTTCTTTGTTTTCAAAGGTTCCAGTAGATGAGGATCACCAAAGAGTCAAAGCCACGCTTATCTCCACGCCTGAAGGTTTCTTTGTTGGGCAACCACCAATCTTCCAGCGTACCATCGACGATGGGCATATGACGTTGATCTGAAGGTCCAGAAAACACCGATGTCAAGTTTCTCGCGCCACCACACATTGCATAGTTATATGATCAGTATTGTCTTCCTCTTGTAAGCATGAGAAACAGGGTGATGTCTGATCTTGCAAACCATGGCGTTCCCTCCTGTCAGAGAGTTCAAGACCTATTTTAGATTCCAAATTTGTCATATCTTTTATATCATTATTATGTTATTAACTTGAAAAATAAATCTCATGAAATGCACGTTTGAAGAAACATCACTTGAATATGATATAAGAGCATCTACTACCGGAGCCCTCAAAGGTCCCATCGGACAGCCCGGTCACTATCCGGATAGGAGAGAGAATAAAAAAAGCCACCCAACCATAATCCTCACTTTGTCTGGGCATGTCCGGGCAGTCCACAAATCCCCATATCTAAGCCATATATTGGGAGGATATGAGGATGTTCGGGCGTGTCCGGGCAGGGTGCCACGTAGGATTTGGCCCACCGCGGACCACCAATAATATGCATGTGACCGGACAATGTATGGATAATATGAGGAGTGTGTTTGTTTTGTAAGGAAAGTGAGTGTTCAAAATGGACGTGCCCGGGCCGCAGACGTATCGGGAGCCAAATTAAGCAATTGTGGTTGTAGATGCTCTGAACATTGTTGTTTTCTTATAAGTTAGGCTAGACTACTTAAATGTATAACATGTATAAAAACTAGTAAATCAATTCTCACTAGTAGAAAACAGGGCTTTCGTTCTAGCCGGATCGGAGCAATAGTCCCGGTCGCGTTAGGATCCGGGACTAATGTGAGCATTAGTCCCGGTTCGAGCGGCTAGGACGCCGGACGGGGCTCGGTAGGCATCAGTCCCGGTTCGAATGGGACCTTTAGTCCCAGTTGTAGACACCAACCGGGACTAAAGGGGTTGCGGCAGGCGCGATACCCTTTCGTCCCGGTTGGTGTCTCCAACCGGGACTAAAGGTCTGTCTTCAGTCCCGATTTTAGACCCCAACCGGGACTAAAAATTTGCCTATATATATCCTCGCCCCTGCCCGCCCTCTCCTCTGTTTTTTCCTCATAGAAGGTGGGAGGTGTGTGCTAGTTTGTTTTCCCTTCCTATGCACAATAGGTGTTCGATGAAATGCCTGAGAGCATGATGCCACTTGAGTTCACACAAAACAAACATGGTATGAGGTGCCCGAGCCACACTTAAGCTTTCTCCTCTTTCTTGCCCGAGCCACACAATCCATTCTTCTCCTCTGTTCTTCCTCCAAGCTCGACCTTCAAGCTCCATTTTCCCCAAGATTTGTCTAGATTTGGCGGTGCACCAACTATCCAAGTGTTCTAAAAGGTTAGCAACTTCATCCTTTCATCTCTCATTCCTAGTTTAGCTCATTTCATGCTCTAGAAGTAGAGTGATTTGTGAGTTTTGGTGGAGGAGTGTATGTGGGAGTTTATTTGATTTAGATGCAATTTGAGCTCAAATTAACTTCTTAGTTTGCACATGTGTAGGGTGTCGTCCCGTCCCCGTCCCCGTCCTCACTGCCGTCGATCGCCTGCGCCGATCTCGTCGCCGGCACCACCGTGGTGAGCCTCTTGTTCTTATCTTTTTTTAAAAAAAAAATCTTACTTGTATGATTTAGATAGTTACTTGTATAATTTTCTTACTTGTATTATTGTTTGTTATTATATAGTGCCATGGTTTTGATATCCGCCCCCGTCGGCTCTCGTCCGGTCTATGATTCGGATGTGGTATATTATCTTTTATAACTATTTGATTCATTTAGTGTTTATGACAATTATGCCGACCAACTTGACATAGATATTTTTATCTAGGAGGTATGTGAACCGGAAATTCCAACCGACCCTCTTGTCGAGAGTTTAAATTTATTTGAAAAAGAAAACAATTATTTGAAAGAAAAATTGAAAGAATTGAAGAAGAGAAGATGAAATTGGAGTTGCATGTTGCCGATGTCGTCGATCTACACAAGATCCAGATGGATGCAATGCGCTTGAAGATTAGAAAGATTAGAAGTATGCCATTGATAAAGAGGCTTGGTATCATTATGTTGTTGGATCAATTGTTACCTTAGTTGCGATTTTGATCGCATTTGTTGTTGCATTTAAATGTTTTACATAGTTGTATGTTAGTTTCAATGTATGTTTTAGATGCTCTAGATAGTTGTATGTTGTTTTATGAGAACTATGTATGAACTTTATGTATTTATTTTTGCAGCAATAACATTTGATCACTACTGTACTTTGGTTTTAATGTGATGAACTTGTATTAATTTGGTCATTTCTCTATTCATGATGTTCTGTAATGGTTTTTGATATACTTAATTATATAATGTAGATTAACCGGCAATGGATGTACGGTGACCAACGCACTGCCGAGTACATTACGGGCCTGCACAATAATTTTATCGGTGTGGCTCAGGCAAACAGTCTGAATGGTTTTATGTGTTGTCCATGTGTTGACTGTCGGAATGACAAGGATTACTCTTCCTCGAAAATCCTTCACACCCACCTGCTTAAGTCCGGTTTCATGCCCAGCTATAATTGTTGGACCAAGCATGGAGAAAGAGGGGTTATGATGGAAGACAATGAAGAAGAAGAGGATGATGACAACTATCCTATGTTCCCTGAATACGGCGATACTCCAACGGGGGAAGCTGAAGATCAAGAGGCACCAGATGTGCCCGCTTATGATCTTCGTCGGGCCATTGTTGATGCACAGAGAGAATGCGAAAGTGAAAAGGAGAAGTTGAAGTTGGAGCGCATGTTAGAGGATCACAAAAAATTATTGTACCCAAATTGCGAAGATGGCAACACAAAGCTCGGTACCACACTGGAATTGCTGCAATGGAAGGCAAAGAATGGTTTATCTGACAAGGGATTTGAGAAGTTAATGAAAATAATGAAGAAGAAGCTTCCAAAGGATAACGAATTGCCTGACAGTATGTACGAAGCAAAGAAGGTTCTCTGCCCTCTAGGATTAGACGTGCAGAAGATACATGCATGCCCTAATGACTGCATCCTCTACCGCGGTGAGGAGTACGAGAATTTGAATGCATGCCCGGTATGCGGTGCATTGCGGTATAAGATCAGACGAGATGACCCTGGTGATGTTGAGGGCGAGCGCCCCAGGAAGAGGGTTCCTGCCAAGGTGATGTGGTATGCTCCTATAATACCACGGTTGAAACGTATGTTCAGAAACAAAGAGCATGCCAAGTTGTTGCGATGGCACAAAGAAGACCGTAAGAAAGACGCGATGTTGAGAGTACCCGCTGATGGGTCGCAGTGGAGAAAAATCGAGAGAGAGTGGCCGGAGTTTGCAGATGACGCAAGGAACTTATGGTTTGGTATAAGTACAGATGGCATGAATCCTTTTGGGGAGCAGAGCAGCAGTCATAGCACCTGGCCTGTTACTCTATGTATCTATAACCTTCCTCCTTGGTTGTGCATGAAGCGGAAGTTCATTATGATGCCAGTGCTCATCCAAGGCCCTAAGCAACCCGGCAACGACATTGATGTGTACCTAAGGCCATTAGTTGAAGAACTTTTACAGTTGTGGGACATAAAAGGTGTACGTGTGTGGGATGAGCACAAACAGGAGGAATTTGACCTACGAGCATTGCTGTTTGTAACCATCAATGATTGGCCTGCTCTTAGTAACCTTTCAGGACAGACAAACAAGGGATACAATGCATGCACGCACTGTTTAGATGAGACTGAAATTATATATTTGGATAAATGTAAGAAGAATGTGTACCCGGGACATCGTCGATTTCTTCCGATCAGGCATCCCTTAAGAAAGAAAGGCAAGCATTTCAAAGGTGAGGCAGATCACCGTAAGAAGCCTGCCCACCGTACTGGTGATGATATATTTGATATGGTCAAGGATTTAAAAATAATCTTTGGAAAGGGTCCTGGCGGACAATCTGTTCCGAATGACGCTAACGGACACGCACCCATGTGGAAGAAGAAATCTATATTTTGGCAGCTACCCTATTGGAAAGTCCTAGAGGTCCGCTCTGCAATCGACGTGATGCACGTGACGAAGAATCTTTGCGTGAACCTGCTAGGCTTCTTGGGAGTGTATGGGAAGAAAAAAGATACACCGGAGGCACGGGAGGACCAGCAACGTATGAACGAAAAAGACGGCATGCATCCAGAGCAGTATCAAGGTCGTGCCAGCTACGCTCTTACCAAAGCAGAGAAGGAAATCTTTTTTGAATGCCTGATCAGTATCAAGGTCCCGTCTGGCTTCTCGTCGAATATAAAGGGAATAATAAATATGGCAGAGAAAAAATTCCAAAACCTAAAGTCTCATGACTGCCACGTGATTATGACGCAATTGCTCCCGGTTGCATTGAGGGGGCTTCTACCAAAAAATGTTCGATTAGCCACTGTGAAGCTATGATCATTCCTCAATGCAATTTCTCAGAAGGTAATCGATCCAGAAATCCTACCAAGATTATAGAATGATTTGGTCCAATGTCTTGTCAGTTTCGAGTTGGTGTTCCCACCATCCTTCTTCAATATTATGACTCACGTCCTAGTTCACCTAGTCGAAGAGATTGCCATTCTGGGTCCTGTATTTCTACACAATATGTTCCCCTTTGAGAGGTTCATGGGAGTCTTAAAGAAATATGTTCATAACCGTGCTAGGCCAGACGGAAGCATCTCCAAGGGCCATGAAACAGAGGAGGTTATTGAGTTTTGTGTTGACTTTATTCCCGACCTTAAGCCGATTGGTGTTCCTCAATCGCGGCATGAGGGGAGACTGAGTGGAAAAGGCACGCTAGGAAAGAATTCAGTAATATGTAGGGATGGGCATTCTTTCACTCAAGCACACTACGCAGTTCTACAAAGTTCTACCTTGGTGGCCCTGTATATCGAGGAACACATGGATATTTGATACGTCTCCAACGTATCTATAATTTTTTATTGTTCCATGCTGTTATAATATCAATCTTGGATGTTTTTATAATCATTTACAGCAATTTTATATCATTTTTGGAGACTAGCCTATTAACCTAGTGCCCAGTGCCAGTTGCTGTTTTCTGCCCTATTTTTGTTTCACAGAAAATCAATATCAAACGAAGTCCAAATACAGTGAAACTTTTTGGAGATTTTTTCTTGGGCAAGAAGAATACCAGAAGCTTCGAGGGGAGGCCAGAAGACCTTGGTGGGCCCCACGAGCCACCAGGGCGCGCCTGGGGGGGGCAGGCGCGCCCTGATGCCTCGTGGGCCCCACCAAGCTCCGTTTGACCTAATTCCAGCACTATAAATTCCAGAAAAATCAGAAACCCTCAGGAGAGTCCACGAAATACTTTTTACACCGCCGCAAGCCTCTGTTCCAGAGAGATCCCATCTGGGGTCCTTCTCCGGTAATTTGCCGGAGGGGGAATCGATCACGGAGGGGCTCTACATCAACCTTGCTGCTTCTCCGATGATGCGTGAGTAGTTTACCACAGACCTTCGGGTCCATAGGCAGCAGCTAGATGGCTTCTTCTCTTTTTTTGATGTTCAATACAATGTTCTCCTTGATGTTCTTGGAGATCTATCCGATGTAATCTTTCTTTGCGGTGTGTTTGTTGGGATCCGATGAATTGTGAGTTTATGATCAGATTATCCATGAGTATTATTTGAGTCTTCTCTGATCTCTTTTATGCATGATTATTATAGCCTTGTATTTCTTCTCCGATCTATTGATTTGGTTTGGCCAACTAAGTTGATTTTTCTTGCCATGGGAAGAGGTGCTTTGTAGTGGGTTCGATCTTGCGGTGCTCAATCCCAGTGACAGAAAGGGACATGACACGTATGTATCGTTGCTACTAAGGGTAAAAAGATGGGATCTATTCATTGGGTTTATTAATTCGTGAGTTTGTCTTGTCTACATCATGTCATCGTTCTTAAGGCATTATTCCGTTCTTATGGACTTAATTCACTAGATGCATGCTGGATAGCCCATCGATGTGTGGAGTAATAGTAGTAGATGTAGGCAGGAGTCGGTCTACTAATCTTGGACGTGATGCCTATATACATGATCATTGCCTTGGATATCGTCATGATTATTTGCTTTTCTATCAATTGCCCAACAGTAATTTGTCTACCCACCGTATGCTATTTTCTCGAGAGAAGCCTCTAGAGAAATCTATGGCCCCCGGGTCTATCAAAATCATATTACTAAAACCCTCAAAATATTGCTGCCATTTTCTTTTATTTATTTTATTTAGTATTTTTGCTGCAATCTATCAATCTATCAAATACAATTTAATCTTGCAATCTTACCGCCAAGGGATTGACAACCCCTTGTTTGCGTTGGGTGCAAGGATTTGTCGTTTGTGTGCAGGTACTGCTTACTAGGTGTTGTGTGATTCTCCTACTGGTTCGATAACCTTGGTTTCGTAATTGAGGGAAATACTTATCTCTACTGTGCTACATCATCCCTTCCTCTTCGGGGAAATACCAACGCAAGCTACAAGTAGCAGGAAGAATTTCTGGCGCCGTTGCCGGGGAGACATCATCAACATTTATCAAGTACCTTTGCACAAACTCTCATCTCCTTGCATTTACTTTATTTGCCATTTGCCTCTCGTTTTCATCTCCCCCACTTCTAAAATGTTTTTACAAAAATACAAAAATATTTTCCCTTGCCTTTTTTCTAGTTTGCTTGTTTGCCTGTTTGCTTTCTTGTTTGTTTAATTATGATGCTCCTAGGAGAGTATCATGATTCTTCTTGCTATAAAATTTTGTCTGAAATCGAGAAAAGTACTAAAGATTACATGACTACTCAATTTGAGCACAACAAATTCTTTACTGAAGAACTAAAGGAACATTCTACTTTGTTGGATGCTATTGCAAAACAACTCGATGATGTTAGCAAAGAAGTTGCCAATCTTCAATCTCAATTTGCTCTTACTGAAAATTTGCTAGGAAAAATTTCTGATGCGCAAGCTACACTAGTGAAACAAATGGCGGCTAAGCCGGAATCACTAGAACATAATAATGATGAGGATATTAAAATGATTGGTGTTTCATCTATTGACTCTTTATTTAGCAATATTAAGCTTGATGAAAAAGGGACTGAAGAAGAGTCAACTTTATATAAAGAGCGTCCCTATAATTCGGAGGGTGAAAATCTTGATAAGAAAATTACTAAAAGTGGGTTTGGAGAGGTAAAAGCTTTAAATAGTGAAGTGCCCACTGTTTTGGATTACAAAGATTTTAATTATGATAATTGCTCTATGAGTGTATTTCTTTGTTGCAATCCATGTTAAATTCACCCAACGCTTATGAGCAAAACAAAGCTTTTACTAAACATATAGTAGAAGCCATGATGAAAGCGTTAGAAGAGAAGCTTGAACTAGAAATTTCAATTCCTAGAAAATTATATGATGAATGGGAACCCACCATTAAAGTTAAGATTAAAAATTATAAGTGCAATGCTTTATGTGATTTGGGTGCTAGCATTTCCACAATTCCAAAATCTCTATGTGATGTGCAAGGTTTTACCAATATAGATGAATGCTCTCTTAATTTGCATCTTGCGGATTCTACTATTAAAAAGCCCTTGGGAAGAATTAATGATGTGCTTATTCTTGCAAATAGAAATTATGTGCCCGTTGATTTTATTGTTCTTGATATTGAATGCAATTCTTCTTGCCCTATAATACTTGGTAGACCGTTCCTACGAACTATAGGTGCCGTTATTGATATGAAAGAAGGGAATATAAAATTTCAGTTTCCATTAAAGAAGGGTATGGAACACTTCCCTAGAAAGAAAATTAAAGCACCATATGAATCAATTATGAGGGCCACTTATGGAATCAACTCCAAAGATGACAATACTTGAAATTATGCTTTATGCCTAGCTAGGGGCATAAAACAATAGCGCTTGTTGGGAGGCAACCCAATGAATAAAATAAATTTTTGTTATAAGTTTCTGTTATGGTGTGTTTTTACTTTCATGCTACTGGTATGATAGTATTTTTATGTTTTTAATTAGTGTTTGTGCCAAGTAAAGCCTTTGGGATGATTTGGAAGATAGTATAATTGATGTTGTTTGGAAAACAGAAAGTTTTGCGTCTAGTGCCCGAATTTTGTTTCTGTACTGGAGCGTCAGAAAAATCTGAAATTTTTACACAGTATTGGTATATGAATTGTCCACGTTGTCCTAATTTCTCAGAATTTTTGGAGTTACAGAATTATGGCTTTTAAATAGATTGCTACAGATTGTTCTGTTTTTGACAGATTCTGTTTTTGATGCACTACTTGCTTGTTTTGATGAATCTATGGATTGTATCGGGGGGTATAAGCCATGGTGAAGTTAGAGTACAGTAGGTATAATGCAAAAATAAAATATGAATGGGTTTTAAACAGTACTTGTAATAGTGATTTGTTTTGTTATACTAACGGATCTCACAAAGGTTTTGTTGAGTTTTGTGTGATTGAAGTTTTCAAGTTTTGCGTGAGATCACGATGGATGAAGGAATACGGAGTAGCAAAAGCCTAAGCTTGGGGATGCCCAAGGCACCCCAAGGTAATATTCAAGGAAGACTCAAGCGTCTAAGCTTGGGGATGCCCCGAAAGGCATCCCCTCTTTATTCTACCGACCATCGGTAATTTTACTTGGAGCTATATTTTTATTCGTCACATGATATGTGTTTTGCTTGGAGCGTCTTGTATGATATGAGTCTTTGCTTTGTTTACTTTTTAGTTTGTCACAATCATATTTGCTGCACACACCTATTTTGAGAGAGCCACACATTATCATCACAATTTGTAGAATACTCTATGTGCTTCACTTAAATTTTTTGAGCTAGGCAGTTGCTCTAGTGCTTCACTTAAATCCTTTTGAGCACGCTGGTGGCTGAAATTTTGTAGAAATAAACTCTCATGCTTCACTTATATTATTTTGAGAGTTGATTGAAATTTTGTAGAAATAAATTCTCATGCTTCACTTATATCATTTTGAGAATTGACATGATTAAAATTTTGAAGAAATGAATTCTCATGCTTCACTTATATTATTTTGAGAATTGTTAAGACTGAAATTTTGAAGAAATATTTGCACTCTCATGCTTCACTTAAATCTTTTTGAGAGATGATGATAGTAACAGTAATTTGCACATGTTATGCAATTGGTCCCAAAGTGATGAATATTCAAGAGGGATATAGATAAAAACTTTCATATCGATCATTGGATATGACAAGTGTGATTCCTTGCAATAGTTTTGCGATATGGAAATGATGATATGTAATGCCATGTTAGTGAGTAATTGTGCTTAAGTAAGAATATTAGTGTTAAGGTTTGTGATTCCCTATGCAAGCACGTTAAGTCAATAGTTATGCAATGAAGTTATATCCTACTATGATGCATTATTCGGTGTTAGTTATGTTCAATGCATGTTTATGACCATTTTCATTTTTTGGTTGGTTGCTTCTCAATCTTTTGCTAGCCTTCATTTGTACTAAGCGGAAATACTGCTTGTGCATCCAAAATCCTTAAAACCAGTTTTGCCTTATGAGTCCACTATATCTACCTATATACGGTATTCCAATGCCGTTCCTAGTAAATTTGCGTGTGCCAACTCTTAATTTCAAAATAATTTTTCTGTTTTGTGTGCCCGTACCGCTCATGAAGCGGAAGGGGGTAGCCAATATCTTCCATGCTAGGTGTGTTATTCTCAAGATGAGTGTTTATTCACTTGTCATTGCACGAGAGTGTGGCGGTAATAGGGATGCCCAGTCCCGAAATGTGAAATAAAATGAAATGAAAAATCTTATGTGATCACAATAATAAATTCCTTGGAAAGTGATGGTATGGAGGGCACCCGTGGATACGGCTAGCCATGGATTGTGAAAGAATTGGTGGAAAGGAAAAAACTTTATTTTCTGTTTGGGAACCGCCTATGATGTATGTAGCATGGAAGATATTGGGAATTCTCATTCGTTTTCGTTGACAGGAAAAGCATGCCTCCCAATTTTTTTTTATCTCTTTAATTTCAGCTTTGAGCTCTGGCACATTTGACAAATCTCTGCTTCCCTCTGCGAAGGGCCTATCTATTTACTTGTATGCAATTTTTATTTTTCTTGAGTCTCCATCTTCTCTTACAAAAGCACTAACTAGAGAACACTATTGTCATACTTGTGCATTGGTTGTAGCTAATATTTGAGTGTGTTTCATAAATGGATCAATGATTGAGCATAATGGGCTAGGGATAAATTTCTTTAGCGTTGATATTTTGAAAGACATGGTTGCTTGTTAGTATGCTTGAGTATCTATGTTTTCATGTCAAATTATAGACTATTGCTTTGAATCATATAAGTCCAATGTCCATGCTACAAAAAGAAAAAGAATATGTGATAAATATGTTAGGCAGCATTCCACATCAAAAATTCTGTTTTTATCATTTACCTACTCGAGGACGAGCAGGAATTAAGCTTGGGGATGCTGATACGTCTCCAACGTATCTATAATTTTTGATTGTTCCATGCTGTTATAATATCAATCTTGGATGTTTTTATAATCATTTACAGCAATTTTATATCATTTTTGGAGACTAACCTATTAACCTAGTGCCCAGTGCCAGTTGCTGTTTTCTGCCCTGTTTTTGTTTCACAGAAAATCAATATCAAACGAAGTCCAAATACAGTGAAACTTTTTGGAGATTTTTTTCTTGGGCAAGAAGAATACCAGAAGCTTCGAGGGAAGGCCAGAAGACCTTGGTGGGCCCCACGAGCCACCAGGGCGCGCCTGGGGGGGCAGGCACGCCCTGATGCCTCGTGGGCCCCACCAAGCTCCGTTTGACCTAATTCCAGCACTATAAATTCCAGAAAAATCAGAAACCCTCAGGAGAGTCCACGAAATACTTTTTACGCCGCCGCAAGCCTCTGTTCCAGAGAGATCCCATCTGGGGTCCTTCTCCGGTAATCTGCCGGAGGGGGAATCGATCACGGAGGGGCTCTACATCAACCTTGCTGCTTCTCCGATGATGCGTGAGTAGTTTACCACAGACCTTCGGGTCCATAGGCAGTAGCTAGATGGCTTCTTCTCTCTTTTTGATCTTCAATACAATGTTCTCCTCGATGTTCTTGGAGTTATATCCGATGTAATCACTTTTTGCGGTGTGTTTGTTTGGATCCGATGAATTGTGAGTTTATGATCAGATTATCCATGAATATTATTTGAGTCTTCTCTGATCTCTTTTATGCATGATTATTATAGCCTCGTATTTCTTCTCCGATCTTTTGATTTGGTTTGGCCAACTAAGTTGATTTTTCTTGCCATGGGAAGAGGTGCTTTGTAGTGGGTTCGATCTTGCGGTGCTCAATCCCAGTGACAGAAAGGGACATGACACGTATGTATCGTTGCTACTAAGGGTAAAAAGATGGGATCTATTCATTGGGTTTATTAATTTGTGAGTTTGTCTTGTCTACATCATGTCATCGTTCTTAAGGCATTACTCCGTTCTTATGGACTTAATTCACTAGATGCATGCTGGATAGCCCATCGATGTGTGGAGTAATAGTAGTAGATGCAGGCAGGAGTCGGTCTACTAATCTTGGACGTGATGCCTATATACATGATCATTGCCTTGGATATCGTCATGATTATTTGCTTCTCTATCAATTGCCCAACAGTAATTTGTCTACCCACTGTATGTTATTTTCTAGAGAGAAGCCTCTAGTGAAATCTATGGCCCCCGGGTCTATCAAAATCATATTACTAAAACCCTAAAAATATTGCTGCCATTTTCTTTTATTTATTTTATTTAGTATTTTTGCTGCAATCTATCAATCTATCAAATACAATTTAATCTTGCAATCTTACCGCCAAGGGATTAACAACCCCTTGTTTGCGTTGGGTGCAAGGATTTGTTGTTTGTGTGCAGGTACTGCTTACTAGGTGTTGTGTGATTCTCCTACTGGTTCGATAACCTTGGTTTCATAATTGAGGGAAATACTTATCTCTACTGTGCTGCATCATCCCTTCCTCTTCGGGGAAATACCAACGCAAGCTACAAGTAGCAATATTGTACGCTCCAAGGACCCGGGGCAGTCTGACGACTGGATTACACGTGCACACATGGCGACTTTCGGCGGTTGGTTGCAAACACATCTCACGAATAACACCACTGTTGGAGATCAGTTGTACTTGTTGGCCAGGACACCATCTTCGACTGTATTGACTTTCCAAGGGTATGAGATAAATGGGAATACATTTTACACGATCGCCCAAGATAAAAAGAGCACCAACCAAAATAGTGGTGTCCGCTTTGATGCAACAAACACCAGTAGGGAAAATGACACATATTATGGTTACATAGAGGAGATATGGGAACTTGACTATGGACCTTCTTTTAAGGTCCCTTTGTTTCGGTGCAAATGGGTCAATCTGACAGGAGGCGGGGTAAAGGTAGACCCACAGTACGGAATGACAACAGTGGATCTCAACAATCTTGGGTACACAGACGAACCATTCGTCCTAGCCAATGATGTGGCGCAGGTTTTCTATGTGAAGGACATGTCTACCAAACCGAGAAAAAGAAAAGATAAGGAAGCGAATACATCATACGATGAGCCAAAGCGCCACATAGTTCTTTCAGGGAAAAGAAACATCGTGGGAGTGGAGGACAAGACAGACATGTCAGAAGATTATGAAAAGTTTGATGAAATTCCTCCCTTCACAGTGAAGACTGACCCAAGCATCCTGTTAAATGATGAAGATTCTCCATGGTTACGGCGCAATCATAAGCAAGGGACACACGCGAAGAAAAAGTTTTATACCCCAAGATCCCACTCTGGGATGTGACCGGCTTCACCGTCATCACTTTCTCTCTAGTGAGTTTCCGGACTTATAGCTGGAAAGTCCCACTTCGGACAAACCAGAGGGAATCTTTGTAAGAGTTAGGGTATATATGTGTTTTGGCATTTGAAACATGATTTTTGAATAATTATTTATTAAGTTATGAATTTTCAATTATTCCTATCCTTTTAGTATTTTAATTATACAGAGGAGTTAATCAATGCAATTATGTCCAAACAAAATATGAATGTCTTCTGAGCATTCCAGATAAGCCGCTTGAGGTTGACAGGCATAGGCCATACACCCTCACCAGTTGTAGTGATTTCAGTCCCAAGTTTTGCAAGATTCCACCCCTAGCTATCACCGGTCATGCCCCCCGTTTTGACCGCATTTTGAAATCGGCATAAACAATTCAAAAAAAAATCAAAAAACAGTCACGTATTTTTTTGATTTGTAATTATTTCACTATGTATTTTGCAAGGTTGATCATACGCGGTTAGTCCTGGTTGGTGGCTCCATATAAAATAACAAGGTTAATATAGACATGGCTTAAACGTCTTGACATAGATGAATACAGCAGAAGCATCGGAGATGATAAGAGAGAAACGTTGTATGACATAAAGTTGGAGCTACTGTGTGGTTTCTCTGATCGGAGGACTCCTTATGCCGAGCCAAGTGCAGATGAGGAGTTCTGGTTGCTTTCTGGTGAAACTGAGGACAACATATCAGATGGTAGGATTGTTCAAGTAACTGTTCGGCATATACAAGATAACCGAATAATTTGCACCTTTGATTCTAGGTTGAAAGCCATAGTTATGGGAGACACCTATTCTGATGATGGCTTTGATCTAGAATCATTGGTCTGAACATATGGTCAAAGTGAACTTGACTGGTATTAGTTGCTGAAGATTTATATCGCTCTCAGAAATAACTTGATAGAACTATTTGTCACTCTGATGAAAATCTATATAATCAAACATTGCATTCATATAAGCATTCACTCTAGCAAGCATTCTAGGAATCAAAATACAATCAATGAATAAAGCAATAAAGTAAACAATAAGAAAAAGCAAATAGAAAGCAAAACAAAACTTCAAGGAAATCCAAATAAAAACTCCTAAGGGAAATGTAGGACTTAACTACAAATAACAAAAATAGTTTTTGTCCTAAATAAAACTTAGCAGCAAAGAAAAATACTAAACTAATAACTTAACAGAAAAGAAAATATAACATTATTAGGTTAACAAAAAATATTTTATAATATTCTTCAATAGCAAAAAGAATCAACTAAAAAGCTTTTATAAAACTCTAGTTATGATCAAAATAATATTAACTTAGAATTAAATAAAAAAATTCAACTAATAATACAAATTGTTTCTGATCTAAAGTAAAGTTAATAGAAAGTAAAATTTATCCAACTAAAATTTTCATAAAGTATTTTTTGTTAAAAACTTTAATAGCAAAAAGAATTAAATCAAAACTAGGCATGTATGCTTGTTTTTGAATCTGTTTAAAACAAAACTAAAATAATTTTAGTCCCGGTTGGTGGCTCCAACTGGGACTAAAGGCCTAACCTTCGCGCCCTTTCGGCCACGGCCAAAATAGCTTTAGTCCCGGTTGGTGGCTCCAACCGGGACTAAAGGCCTACCTTTAGTCCCGGTTGGAGCCACCAACCAGGACTAAACACCCCTTTCGTCCCGGTTGGTGGCTCCAACCGGGACTAAAGGACTCGCGGTATTTAACCGCGCCCTTCTCCCTCCCCAAATCTTCCTCCATTTTCACCTCCTCTTTTTGCCTCCACGCGCCGCCCGAGCCAGCCGCCACACCGTCCGTCGTCCGCGCCGCTGCCCTAGCCCGGCCGGGCTCGCCTCCGTCCTCGCGCGCCCGCCCTAGCCTCGCACCGCCGCCACCCCGACCGGCCACACCGCCGCCCTGCGTCGACCCCGGCCCGCCCTGCCTCGACCCCGTGCCTGCCTCCCCGACCCCAGCCTGCCCTGCGTCGACCCCACCCCGGCCTCCTCGACCCCGCCTGGCCGCGGCTCCGGCCGGCCCACGCCCCTGCCCGGCCGGCCCTGCTGCTCTGGCCGGTCCTGCTGCTCCGGCCGGCCCGCGCCCCTGCCCGGCCGGCCCTGCTGCTCTGGCCGGTCCTGCTGCTCTGGCCGGCCCTCCTCTGTTGCTGCTCCGGCCGGCCCTTGCATGTTCCTGCCCGGGCTCCCCTTTGCCCAAGGTAATTTTTTTTGTGTATTTTGTTTTACAATTTTTTTGTGTAGTAGTTTTGTAGATGGATGCATGGATATATAGGAATAGATGAATAGATAGATGGATGAAATGGAAGAGAGTAAAAATGTGAAAAAAAAATATTAGGTGCACAATTTTTTTTGTATGTTTTGTGTTGTTTTATTAGGTTTGTGGAGATGAGATGATTTGTGATAGATAGATGATTTATGGAGATGAAATGATTTGTGATAGATAGATGGTTTGTGGAGATGAGATGAGATGGAAGAGAACATTTTTTAGTTTTTTTAGATAGATAGACGAATGTTAATTTTTTTTCACTCGGTGAAATTACAGGATTTGTGGTGTTGCATCTCCGTGGAGTGATCGTCGACGTTGGAGCTGTTGGTCCCGGATCGTCCCTCCCTTGATCGACTACTTCCTCTACAGCCGAGGGTGAGCTACGAATCCCCCTTCACCTCCTCTTTTTTTTGAGACTATAGAAGTTGATATATTTTATATATTTTGAATAAAACATTTAACGTGTATTTGAAAAATGTCTAACAAGCATTCAAAAAAAATTCAATGATATTTATTTGAAAAAAGTTAATCACTTAGATGTGTATAAAATGTTTTAGATGTATACAAAAATGTGCAATGTGTATGAATAAAAAATTGGTATTAAAACATATATTATAAAAAATGTGAATCGTGTATTTGATAGGTGTATAAAAAATATAGACATGTGGTGAGAGAAAAAAAATAAAAATTAAAGAAATCTGATGCAAACAATGAAATAAAGGCGAGCCGGAGCAACGTCTCACAATGAACGAGAAATAGACCTGATTTGTTTTCATAGGAATTTGTTCTCGACGACGATGCCCGACCCGCATCCTCGTCGTCGACTCGGCGGTGACAACCAGTTTGAGAGGCGCCATGTCCGGGACTGGGCTCCGTCGGGCTGGCACTGGGAGGTGCTACCTTCCGGGGCGCGCAGCTTGGTGAGGAATCGGGGTCTTGTCGTCGACCCGGAGCTTATTTGGTGGCGGTCGCGTGGGCCACTATCGGTGCAGAGGGAGCCGGCCCCCGAGGAGGTGGTATGTCGCCGTGTCAGGGAGGAGGACAAGCACGTCCGTCGCTACATGGTTGCGTTGGACGTCAGGTTCTCCAATACCTGGCAGTTTCTTCAGGGATCTCACCCGAGCTATGATCCTGTGATGGTTCCTTCTCTTTGGGTGTTCACCGCCCGCGGCTCAGGAACCGCGAGTCGACGTCCAGTTTGATTGGGCGAGATGTATTAGTGATATTATGTGATATTATTGTTGCATTAACTGGATTATTCGAGATGTATTAGTGATATTATATGATAATATTATTGTTGCAACTGGATTATTCGAGATGTATTAGTGATATTATGTGAATTTGTTTTAATAATGTGATTTTTTTAATCGAGATGCAAATAGACATGGAAATGTGAATTTGTTTTAATAATTTGTTTATAGCATTGAAATAACTTGCAAGTCTTTGCAGAAACTATGGAACACGGCAGAGACGAAGAACAAGAAGACATGTTGGGGGAAATAATCCGCGACGGAGATGATATCACCTCACAGTTTCTGAACGACTCCGATGAGAGAATGGAGGGAGAAGATGACGGCTCCGATGAGGGAATGGAGGGAGAAGATGACGGCTCCGGTGTTGGAACCTTAATTATTACAAAGTCCGGCGAGGTATATTAATTAAGCCTCTGCTGACTAGATGCATTAATTGATTTGTATATACATATATTAACGCTTCTTTCTTCTTTTAACCCTCCGGATCGAGCCAATCTTCTATAAAGAAACGAGGCCCGAAAAAAAGGTTGGGCGATAATGAAAGGTTCAAGATCGAAGAAGTCGCTGAAGATGGCAAACCGATTGGTCCCGCGCAGAACGCAAAAGCATTTGTAAGTCAGTGCGGAGTTATTGTTAGGGACAGCATCCCGATCACCATTCGAGAATGGAATAAGCCAAAGGTGGATGGAGTTACTTATGTCGACGATAGATCCAAAGAAATGCTTTGGAATACGCTCATGACAAATTTCACCCTACCGCCAGAGGTGGATCCAAATAAGAAAGTTATAGAGCGAAAAGTCAAGGCGTGGACTCTTAAGAAGATGGCCGCACAATTCTGAAACTGGAAGAAAAGATTGCACCAAGACTATGTCCTTGAAAACAAGACTCCAACATTCACCGGAGCATATGAGAAGATAAAAGATCACTGGGACGCATTTGTGGAGTACAAGACATCGGATGAAGCTAAGAAAAGGTCAAAAATAAATAAGCAAAATGCTGCAAAGAAGGAATATCACCATGTTATGGGGTCAGGTGGCTACAAGGTTGCCAGGCCTAAGTGGGAGAAAACTGAGAATAACCTGATTGATAAAGGGATCGATCCAGAGACATTGGAGTGGGCCGAACGGGCAAAGGCTTGGTTCTACGGGCATGGGGAAAATTGGACCCAGAAACAGGGAAGTGTATTTTTACAAAAGATCAACTTGCAACACCCCTCAAAGCCCTTAAAGCTGCAATGAAGGACGTGCAGGACGGGAAGTTCAATCCCGACAGAGAGAACGACGAGCTGACACGCGTCCTCGGGAATGCTGAACACAGTGGACGAACACGAGGCACATCAGGCTCCGTTCCATGGAAGATTGGGTTTCCCGACTGCAGTGACACTTATAGAAGCCGAGGGAGAAAAAAGAAACAGCATGCAGACCGGCTGCAGCAGATAGAAGAAAAATTAGCGTGGCAGCAGAAGCAAATAGAGGCACTTACCAGCCAGCAAGCTACCGGCCCATCTCAGTGGCACGAAGATCCTGCATTCGATACTGCCGGCCCACCATCTCAGCGGAAAAGCAGCGTGGCTTCCACGGAGCTCGTTTGGCCCATAGATGATATCACGGCTCCTCGCTATCCCGTGGATGATATCACGCAGAGGGAAAATTGTGAGCTACATGTGAAATGCATGAACATATCCGTGAAGGTGGCGGTCGGCTTTGCCTTACCTCCTGTATGTAATGGAACTTACCATTGCTCTCCGATTCCAGATGGCTATGCTGTTGTCGGGGTGGATGAAGTTATCAAGGGATTTGAGCAGCTGGAGCTTGACTTCCCTACAGGTGAAGGGGAGACTGAACTGGGAGATGCCAGAAAAAGTACAATTCTATGGAAAAAGGAACACATCGTGCTTCCACATTGGACGCCAAGGCTATCGACTCCTCAGAGTAGCAATCCAGCTCTATCTCCACTGCCTCAGCCGTCTCCGCCGCGTCAGCAGACTCCACCGCCTCAGCCGTCTCCACCGCGTCAGTAGACTCCGCCGCCTCCGCCGCCTCAGCCGTCTCCGCCGCGTCAGCAGACTCCGCCGCCTCAGCCCCGGTTGGATATACAGAAGAGAACCGCCGCTCCGGCGGCTAGTACTAGAACTGCGAAGAAATCCAGAGCAGGTACAAGGAACAGCGTCAAGGAGGCTCCTGCCAAGTTACCATACGAACTGACTGATGAGGAAACCAAGAAGGTCGTGGATGCCGATGTGAAACGCCAGCTTGCACCGAAACGGCCCGAGCCAAAGGAGAAAATAGATCCGACAAAAGCGAAGCAGTTTCTGGAAAACCTTATGCGACCACCGCCTTCGCTGCCATCAAACTATGACCGCGCTATTATGAAGTCACATAAAAAACATCGGCAGCGGTCGGGAAGTAGTAGTGCAAGGGGGAAAACAATTCCCCAGCTCGGAGAACAGAAAAACCAATCGTGCCCCCCGCTCAAAGTGTTTTCCGATATCGATTATGTTCCAGAGGTAGCGGCCCGTGATCTTGGTTTCACTCTTGGTCAATACTTAGGCGACGTAGAGTTCCCCACGGCTGATTTAGCATACAGATACCAGCACGGGAAGCCTCTCGTCACACCTGAGGAGGTCCGGCTTCTACCAACACAAATGCGAAGATTGCATGAGTGGTGCATGAAAGCCTCAAAGGAAGGGAGCAACTGGCTCATGGTGGGAATTAGATATGAGCATTACTTCAGTGGAAACGAGGAGATGTACATTGAATTTGAAGAATTATTTCAGTTATACAATCAAGATGCCATCGACAAATCTATCGTCAGTTGTTATTGTCTGTAAGTATTATTTCTGTAATTAAGTCTCTAGCTCAGCTCGTTCATTGCATGTATAATTATTCTCACTATATTATGCAGACTGAAGATTCTCGAATGCAAAAAAGGACAAATCTATGACATTGGGTTCATTAACCCAAATAACATACATGAATATACGGTAAAAAACAATGCCAAGGACACAGAGGATAACTTGCTAACGACGTTAATTAAACAACAAACCAGAAGGGAAATACTATTTCCTTACAACTTCAGGTGAGTGTTACTGTCTTGTACACATTCTGTTTCGCTTACTCGATGTTAAGCGTAATTGATGAGTTATGCGTGCGCAGGTTCCACTTTATTCTGCTAGTCATTTAGGTTGACGCGGGAGTAGTACTTGTCATGGACTCGAAACGTAAAGACCCTAAGATGTGGGCGGACCTGAGTGAACTGCTCCAGAGGTAATTTCAATCATTATCGCACTATATCGGCAACTTTCGTTCATTTCCTGATATCAAGTAATTAATAACTCATTTATTCATTTTCTTTGCCGGGCAGGGTTTGGAAACGGTTCACCAAGAAGGTTAGGGGTGAATGGAAAAAAGGGGCTGCAATTTCAACAACTCAATGTAAGTAGTACTAGCTAGGTCCGCGCATCTCTTTGATTCTAGTTTCAATACCATTATCATGCTTGATTATTATTTTGATTGAACTCTATTCTCGTAAAGTGCTTGAGGCAGGGAGACGGGAATAATTTATGTGGATACTACGTTTGTGAGTTCATTCGCCAGACGACCTGTGAGAAGGGCAGAATTTTAGAAAAACTTGAAGTACGTAAACAATATTCACAATTTTATTTTATTACCATCAATTGTGTTGAGTTTCATTCATATATATTGACCCCCTTCTTTAAATTAGATCAAACGGATGCGGGACGATCTCCTACCAAAGGATCGCGTAAAGGCAATTCAAGAGGAATTGGCGGGATTCTTACTTGAAGAGGTCATATCTAAAACCGGAGAATACCATCGGGAATTGGTAGGGAATTTTGGTAATTAGATATTAGGGATCGTAAGAGATATTATATTGTATATATGCCTGAACGTGTACTATATATAGTAGCGTCGAATATATATACGAAAACTTGTTGTTCGACCAAGCACGGAGAAAGAGGTCACTTCTCTATATTCATGACGATGTTGTGTAATGGTTCCTTCATTGCTATATGTAGTAGCGTCAAGTTGAATGAAAAACATAAAATAAAAATGAAAACCCTAAATGAAAAAGAATTAAATGGTAAACACAAAAAGAAAAGGAAAACACAAAATGAAACCCCTAAACCCTCCAAAACCCTAAACCCCAGCGCTTGGCAGCGCCTGACGCGTGGAGGCCTTTAGTCCCGGTTGGTGTTACCAACCGGGACTAAAGGTCCTCCTGCCTGAGCGCTCCACAGCGGCCACGTGGAGCCCCTTTAGTCCCGGTTCGTAACACAACCGGGACTAAAAACGGGGGCCTTTAGTCCTGATTCCTTAGTCCCGGTTACCCAACCGGGACTAAAGGCCCTTACGAACCGGGACTAATGTCCCTTTTTCTACTAGTGTCTGCAAATAATATTATGGGTGGGTGGGGGGGGGGGGGATATGCTCCCCTCGCGCTAGATCAACCCAGACATCAAATCAGTGTAAGTGGATTCTTTTGCAAATTGCTTGTGGCAGCATCTGCAATGTTGTCTCCCGCCATCCAATCATAAAAAAATAAGGACGTTTTTAGCAGTCCAATTGAAACTCTAGTATATCACATTTTCACATGTCAAAACTCGCAAAGGATGGTATTTACCTTAGGTTATAGAATATCGTGAACTGGCTGTTATTTGCTGTTGCATGAAGTTAATTGCAGAAACTACCACATTTGCGGCTAGGTTTGCAAAAAACCACCAAGTCGGTAATCCGTTGGAAAAAAAACACCGTGTTTTCACTAAACTCTTTGCAGAAAGCACTAATCAGGTGATTTGTTCCGTTTTATCACTTTCTGACAAGTGGGGCCGGATTGTAAGGAGCTTAACTGGCAAAAATTTAGCACCCACACCCCTAGATATTTACAAAAAATGCAATCAGACCCCCGGTGTGGACAACCACGGCGCACTGGCCCTGCCGTCCGGTACGCACGGCGATGCCCTCGTCGGCGTCAGAGACGGCTACGGCCGCGGCGGATGACGAGGAGGCGGCTGGGGTGCGCGCATTTCTGAGGAGTTGTTATTTTGCATCCCTACAATCACAAGAACAGAATTTTAATGGCACCGATTACCTTTACAAATAGGTTTATTTGTTACATCAATTCTTGAGCAATACCAAGTCAGGAAATAGCCGACTGTCCAACAAATAAATAGAGACCTCGGCATCAACATTTTACCTAATAAATAAGACTGAATCACCAGCAAGAAGTCTCTTTCCACTGACAAATAGGCTCCAGCCAGTAGTCAGCATATGCCTTTTAGGCTGGCCTGGTGAAGAGGAAGAGAAGCAATCATAAAATTAGCGCATTATTCCTTCCAAAAGAAAACAGTCAAATGGATTAAATCATGAAGGAACGGAACTGTAGGCCAAAATAGATATATTACACCCAGCAAGAGGGAAACGCAGGGCGCCCTCTCGCGTATGCCACGATGGATCGAGCGGTGCGATTGGGTACAGGGATTTTTCTCGCTCGTTTTCCTCATATGTGTCCGTTCTCGGATACGTCTGCCCCCTATCCCTCTCTCCTCACGTTTCCTGACTCAAATGAGCTTATCAGACAATCATTGCTCGGCGTTATAGGTTAGGCACAGTGTTGGTGGTTTTTTCTGTCCTGACACAAATGTGGTATCAAGTTGTTACCCTAGCCCCAACTGTAATGGTTTTGGGTAAATAACTCTCGGCCATCCAATCATAAAAATTAAGGATGTTTTTAGTGGCCGAGAAGGCAAAAAAAATGTTGTCTCAGGCCATCCAATCATAAAAACGTGCCAAATAAATATATTTTTGCTAGCCCAAATCTCTCCTATATAAAAAGAATGTAGTGTTCCCGTTTTCACCTTCTTATCTGTTATTTTTTGTCCTTTGGTTACAGCCGCCTTAGAAATTTAACGGACAGGCTATTTTCTTCTTGATTTTATTAGTGATAGTTGTGTCAATGCTAATGTTTTTGCAGATGAGAAAGAGGCATGGTAAACAATCCTTTTTTTTCTTCTTCTTCTCTACTTTCTAGGATTGGGGTTCTCGTAATTTTTTTCCTGCTGTATGGCTGCAAGAAGGTGGTGAGAGTACTACGTATTATTATAATAAAGTACAGCTCTAAGGGACACAATTTATAAATCTCTATATGGGTTCACTCTTTTCTTCTCTTTATTTGAACAATCCCCGGTTAACTGATTGTCTGATTTATTTTGTTTTGTTTTGTACTTTTTTTTTGCGAGGAGTTCTGTACATATGTATATATGTTGCACCCATCTTAATACCCGCAAGATCTAATGATGCTGGAAATGGGACAGAACACTAGCGATGGAATCTCCATTAGCTACAAGTACATATAACAATTATTAAGTCATACTTATTGGATAAACTTTGTTTGGTAGGAATGCTTATGCTTGCTATACATATATTAAAATATCAAGGTATTTCATTCGGTGCAAACCATTTATTATTGCATCAGTGTTCTTTTTTTTTATCCCACACTCCTTTATGTAAATTAAGCGTTATCATGGAAATTAAGTCTGGCAATGTGGCTTGATTAATTATATTACCAAAGAAAGTGTACTATGTGGCAATCTTATTGGTTTCTCTACTCAGGACGATAGTCCAGGTGGCTCATACTCAACTTTGACGTGGGTTTGGACACAAAGGCAGCACTTCTACTAGCAGCTCTTACTGGTTTCATGTTTGTGTTTTTTGTTTTTGTTTTCTACTACAAATCAAGGGTGCTTGACTCCCGATTGGTATCCTACATGTTTTTTTTTTCTTCGAGAGCATGATTATTTGCAGAATCGATCGGGTCAGAGAGAATACCACAGAGCTCTGAAGTAATGTGAATGGTACTCTAAAAAAAATAAGGACGGTCTATTTCAAAATGGAGCCTCTAGACATGATAGGGTTTGTGACGCAGATTGCATTAAATATTTCTCTGTGTGGTGTCCTTGTGCTCCAAAAAGTGTCTCGTGCCATGGAAAGCGTGCCACCGCTCCTATGGATCTTGGCCATGAGCTCCGCGGACCGGAGGAGGCCGTTTGGCTTGATCCAGCCAACGATCGCGTCTGAATGGAGTTGGAGAACTTGGATTGGAGAGGCGATGATAGTGGGTGGAGAAATAAGGAGTGATTTAATGGGAAAAAAGATAATTCCACGTGATGTGTCATAAAGGTGACAATTTGTGTTCGGCTAAAAAAAGGTAACAAGTGTTGAAGTATTAGAATTCGTATAACCCGTTACAACGCACGGGAAATTGCCTAGTTAATATAAAAATATATTTAAGGTTGCCTTTAGCATTGCATCACATTGTAAGAATCCAAATTTTACATGTAACTTTTGCCTATTTTACTGTTAAATGGTTGTAGTTATTTTTCCTTGCAATGATATTTATTTTTCCATAGCAGATTATAAGATAAGATAAGTTCAGCATATGCATATTGACTTCGTTCGGAGTATATTGTACAACACGAGCATTTCATGTGGTATAACAAAGGGCAACTCCGATGCGCGTCATCAAATAGACATTTACCAAATGTCCGGGGACAGGGGCCTCCTCCCTTTGACACGAATGTCTATATCAATAGCAATTTAATCATACATTTAAATAGTTGCAAACATATGCAATCACAACCAAATCATCGATGTTCAACATGTTTTTACATCCATCGATCCCAAAAGCTCTGAGACCAGTTGTCCGCCAAAGGCCTTAATTTCCGGCGTCTTTTTTGACCCTCCATTTGTGCAAAGCGCTTCAACATGGAAGCACGATAGTCTTGCACATACTTCACCGCATCTGAATCCAAGTCCGCCATATTCACGAACAACATCTTGGACTCTTTGAACGCGGCATTCAGCGTAAGCTTCTTCTCCACTCCTGCTCACACACACCCAAGTCTTCCTCCACGCCTAGCGTTGAAATAAGGGATGCTCATTTGGTTCTTTAAATAGATTATATCTATTTTATTTCCCTAAGCACCTCTACACAGAGTTAAAAATAATAAATTTCTCCTAGCCCAAATTAATATAAAAAATATTTAAGGTTGCCTTTAGCATTGCATCACGTTGTAATAATCCAAATTTTACATGTAAGTTTTGCCTATTTTACTGTTAAATGGTTGTAGTTATTTTTCCTTGCTATCATATTTATTTTCCATAATGGATTATAAGATAAGATAAGTTCAACATATGCACAGTGACTTAGCTCGTAGTATACTGTACAACACGTGCATTGCATGTGTGGTAACCAAGGGCAACTCCAATGTGAGTCATCAAATGGACATTACCAAATGTCCGCAAACAACAGGAAGCAACCAGCCTTCTCCCTTTGACACAAATATACATATCAATAGCAATTTAATCATACATTTAAATAGTTGCAAAACATATGCAATCGCAACCAAATCATCAATGTTCAACATGTTTTTACATCCATCGATCCCAAAAGCTCTGAGACCGGTTGTCCATGCCCACGACCTTAATTTCCGACCTCCTTTTGACCCTCCATTTGCGCAAAGGCTTCAACATGGAAGCATGATAGTCTTGCACATACTTCGGCGCATCTGGATCGAAGTTCGTAGCCTTCACGAACAACATCTTGGACTCTTTAAAAGCGGCCTTCATCATAAGCTTCTTCTCCTCAAGTTTGAGCTTGTTGTTTTGCATGTCAATGAACACGTCAAACCTCTCGGCCTTCCTCATCTCATTGCGCTTGACAACCGCCTCCTCCTTCTTCGCCATGACGATCTTCAACTTCTCTATCATCTTGGTTGCTGCCCCTTCTCGCTTCCCCTTCTCCACCTCCTGTAGGGTAACGCAGCAGAAAACAAAAATTTTCCGACGTACGTACTAGCCCAGGATCACTATGGAGACTGCATACAAGGTTTGATCTTTTTCGTTACCGACTCGTAGCGCAGCGGAAGTAGAGTCGATGACGATCGGCGGTGCAGATCCCCGCAGCTAGGATTTTACAACCTCCCAACCGCGAGGATGTACTCCCTCGTCAGCTCACCGGACGGATCTCCAGGCAGCCCTTCGAGGGGCCTCGAGACAGTCCCTCGGATAGTCCCACCGGACGGATCCTCGGACAGCCCTCCGGGAGGCCTCTGGACAGTCTTTCGGATAGTCCCACCGGACGGATCCTCGGACAGCCCTCCGGGAGGCCTCTGGACAGTCTTTCGGATAGTCCCACCGGACGGATCCTCGGACAGCCCTCCGGGAGGCCTCACGGACAGCCCTTCGGGAGGACCCCCGAAACTCGGACAGAAACTCGGACAGCCCTTCGGGAGGACCCTCGAACAGCCCCTCGGGCAAAAAGATCGAACCTACGACCTCTCTACGGGGTTGCACACATACGGTGTCATCTATCCGGCAGGGCTTCGCCGTCCAGAACTAGTTCCCACCGGAACCCAGACAGCCTTTCGGCTCTACGAAACTATTTCGCTGGGAGGGAGAGAGAAGCCAGAAATGTCATGGCACTTGTATGTGAGAAGGAGTGAGATTTGGGCTGCCCCCTCCACCTCTATTTATAGGAGAAGGAGGGGCGGAGGGGCTGAAATTTCAGCCACATCCATCCATGTCATCTCCAAGATATTTTGGAGCAAAAGCCCAAAAAGGTGGCTTTCCAAAAAGTAATCCAAAAAGCACTTTCACTATTCACGACGACATATTTCAGCGTCCGTTCGAACTGAAAATATTCATGTGGGCTTAGAACATTTCCAGTACCCACTAAAATAATTTTCAACGCGATCCGAAACAATTCCGGTTTAGTGATTTTCATCTGCGAAAAGCATCTGAAGCGGTTCCGGCAGCTCCGGAACATTTCCGGTTTTCATCCCCGAAAATTCCAGAAAGTTTCCAGAACGATTCTGGCACCCTCCAAGAATTATCAGGCATGTGCCGAAACCATTTTGACTTTATGGTGTACTCCGAAACAACTTTTCGGTTTAGTGATTTTCATCTGTGAAAAGCAACTAAATCGGTTCCGGCAGTCCGGAACATTTCCGGTTTTTGTCTCTGAAAAATCTCAGAAGTTACCGGAACAATTCTGGTACCTTCCAATAATTTCCAGGCATGTGCCGAAACCAATTTGACTTTATGGAATACCCTGAAACAACTTTTCAGTTTCACCGGAACTATTCCGATATCCTCTCCGGAACGTTTCCGTTTCGTCCGAAACTTTTTCGGTGATTTTCTCTCAGACTCCCCGTCTAGTATTCAGCAGATAGATGACCCTTAAGCGTGTGACCCTATAGGTTCGGTGAAGTATAGACATGACCCGGAACCCCTTCCGATCAATGATCAACATCGGAGCCGTGGACACCCATATTGACCCCTATACCCACACGAATGAATATTCGAGTGAACCTCCAGTTGCCGTGTGCTATTCCTGTTGCTTCGCGATATGTTACAAATATCCGAGGTGAGACATGTTGGCATCCCCGCGGATCAACAACTTGTCCACTATGCCAGTTACCTCGTTACCGGTATTGTTCTCTTTTCTCGTTCCCGTGTTCCGGCATCCCCGTGATCAAATCACGAAGTGTCTGGCCAGACGATGATGGATACCGTAACACCGAGAGGGCCCAGAGATATCTCTCCATCGTCGGAGGAGCAAATCCCAATCTTGAGCTATCAAGTTACTTGACATACTTTTCCATGAACCCGTAAGCCACCGTAATAGCCACCCATTTACGGATGACGTTTAACAAACCCCAAAGTTCATGAAGCAAGCATGAAGTAACTCGATACTCTCATGGTCTAAGGAATTATGCAAACGTTAACCATCTCTGTGTTATTAACCATTAACTTATGACGAATGAATCTCATAGCATAACATCAATTCGGGTCGATTCAACACAAATGTTCTTCTAACATTGTGCCCTCAAAATTGCCGGCATAGCCATGCCAATGATCAGGAAAACAGGATCATCATGCAATAATTGAGCCAGTCTTAGAGGCCAGACTAAGAATACATTTTACCGTTTATTATTCCACACGTGCATATGAGTCTTCCTCCGAGCCTCGTGGTTATTGTAGACTCGAGAACCATAGCAGTTATAGCATGGAACATAAACCTAATTATGAACAGGGAGATAATCAATAATATATATATATTATTGATTATCTCCCTGTTCATAATTAGGTTTATGTTCCATGCTATAACTGCTATGGTTCTCGAGTCTACAATAACCACGAGGCTCGGAGGAAGACTCATATGCACGTGTGGAATAATAAACGGTAAAATGTATTCTTAGTCTGGCCTCTAAGACTGGCTCAATTATTGCATGATGATCCTGTTTTCCTGATCATGGGCATGGCTATGCCGGCAATTTTGAGGGCACAATGTTAGAAGAACATTTGTGTTGAATCGACCCGAATTGATGTTATGCTATGAGATTCATTCGTCATAAGTTAATGGTTAATAACACAGAGATGGTTAACGTTTGCATAATTCCTTAGACCATGAGAGTATCGAGTTACTTCATGCTTGCTTCATGAACTTTGGGGTTTGTTAAACGTCATCCGTAAATGGGTGGCTATTACGGCGGCTTACGGGTTCATGGAAAAGTATGTCAAGTAACTTGATAGCTCAAGATTGGGATTTGCTCCTCCGACGATGGAGAGATATCTCTGGGCCCTCTCGGTGTTACGGTATCCATCATCGTCTGGCCAGACACTTTGTGATTTGATCACGGGGATGCCGGAACACGGGAACGAGAAAAGAGAACAATACTGGTTAACGAGGTAACTGGCATAGTGGACAAGTTGTTGATCCGCGGGGATGCCAACATGTCTCACCTCGGGTATTTGTAACATATCGCGAAGCAACAGGAATAGCACACGGCAACTGGAGGTTCACTCGAATATTCATTCGTGTGGGTATAGGGGTCAATATGGGTGTCCACGGCTCCGATGTTGATCATTGATCGGAAGGGGTTCCAGGTCATGTCTATACTTCACCGAACCTATAGGGTCACACGCTTAAGGGTCATCTATCTGTTGAATACTAGACGGGGCGTCTGAGAGAAAATCACTGAAAAAGTTTTCGGACACCGGAAAAGTTTCGGACAGCGGAAAAGTTCCGCAGAGAGAACACCGGAACAGTTTCGGTAAAACTGAAAAGTTGTTTCAGGGGATACCATAAAGTCAAATTGGTTTTGGCACATGCCTGATAATTCTTGGAGGGTGCCAGAATCATTCTGGAAACTTTCTGGAATTTTCCGGGATGAAAACCGGAAATGTTCCGGAGCTGCCAAAACCGATTCAGATGCTTTTCGCAGATGAAAATCACTAAACCGGAATTGTTCCGGATCGCATTGAAAATTATTTTAGTGGGTACTGGAAATGTTCTAAGCCCACATAAATATTTTCAGTTCGACCGGACGCTGAAAAATGTGTTCGTGAATAGTGAAAAGCACTTTTTGGGCTGATTTGCAAATGGGGTTTTTCTTCTAGAAGAAAACCACTTTTGGTGTGTGAAAGGGAGGTGGAGCTCCCCAAGGGGGCTGCAAATTTCGGCCATGGCTTGGGGGCCCTCCTTGAGGTGTCCTTCCACCTCATGGTGGATATCTTCTACACACCCTTATGTGGCATGTGGTGGAAAGATCCTAGGAAGGTCCTTTTGGTCTTTCCTCTACCCCTTGCTCCTCCTATAAATAGAGGTGGAGATTGCTCTCCAAAATCAGCTCATGCTTTTTCTCATACACATGCCATTGACTTGTCTGGCTTCTCTCTCCCTCCCAGCGAAATAGTTTCGTAGAGCCGAAAGGCTGTCTGGGTTCCGGTGGGAACTAGTTCTGGACGGCGAAGCCCTGCCGGATAGATGACACCGTATGTGTGCAACTCTGTAGAGAGATCGTAGTTTCGGTCTTAGTTCGAGAGTGCCTCCCGAAGGGCTGTCCAAGTGATCGTCTTAGTTTCGAGGGTCCTCCCAAAGGTCTGTCCGAGTGATCGTTCGAGTTTCGAAGGTCCTCCCGAAGGGCTGTCCGCGACACCGTCCGAGGGACTGTCCGACCGCCTCCCGGAGGGCTGTCCGAGGGGCAGATGTGGGAGTACATCCTCGCGGTTGGGAGGTTGTAAATCCTAGCTGCGGGGATCTGCACCGCCGATCGTCATCGACTCTATTTCCACTGCGCTACGAGTCGGTAACGAAACAGATCAAACCTTGTATGCAGTCTCCATAGTGATCCTGGGCTGGTGTGTAGGTCGGAAATTTTTTGTTTTCTGCTGCGTTACCCTACAGTGGCATCAAGAGCCGTGCTATGCGTAGATGCAGGTTGCGATCTAGAATACATAGAGATGTATGGGTGTTGCACAATATAATTAGGTAGTAGATGAGATCTATTACTGAAAATTATTTGTGCGGTTAGCACATGAAATCTGTTACCCGATGTTCTTGTTGCTTCCCTGGAATTTGCGTAGTCCTGATCTTGACGGCATGGTGGAATCTCACAAAGTTCTGGCAATCCGCGATCCTTTCATGCTGCTCCTGAGTATGCTGATTGACAGATCAACGAAGTGCTAACAGTTCTTTGGGTTCCACCATTGTTGAGAAAGATGGATGTTTCGCAGACGAAAGGGCAATGCAGATATGATCTGCACGGGGGTCACGCGTATGACGAAGTTTAGTATGGGGCTCGAGATTTTATTATCTCGTGTTTCATACACCCTGGAAGGTTAATCTAGCAACTTGGATTATCATGCTTGATGATGGACGTTGGTAGCTTCGGTTTGTTTCGAAACCTTAGAAGCCACGAAAAATAAAATTTTGCATGAACCGATTAGAGGCGTCTAACTTGGTTTTGCAGGATGGTTTGCATGTGCATACGATGTGGTATAGCAGTGTTCATAATAATTTGATTATGTATGAGATGACTATATGATGTAAATTGATTAACATGACCTGCGTGTCATGATTCGGCATGATGGCTGGAGCCATATGATTGCACTTTAATGACCTGCGTGTCAACCTTATGTAATGCACTTATTTTATTAGCTATAGAGATAGCAATATTATCTGGTGCATCCACAAGGTGGTGGCAATCTTCGCGAAGGTGAACACCGACGCGAATGCCGAAGACGAAGAAATGAAAGACTTCTCCGTCAGAAAGGGCTATACCATATCATGCTATTATGAATTGCCTGAGATGTTTATCCCTTATGTTGCACCCTTCTTGATTGCGCGGTAGTCGCTTTTTATTAGGGTGATCTCTCACAAAAATATCAAGTAGTTAGTGTTCTCCCAAGTGTAGCACCGTCACAGCATCCTTCCTTTCGAGGTGCGCCATGACCTACATGGGTACGAATGATTGTACGGGTGTAAGGCGGGTGAGGTCAGACCTCGCAGCAAGATCACTTGGTTATCTTGACGTTCATGGCAGGATCGTCCTGAGCTCGGAACACACGCATCGAAAGATGAACAAGAGTCACATGGAGATGTGATTGGCAAGTTTGCCTACCAATTGAAGTTCGCGCCATCAGTGTTCATCTCAAACAATGGCGTTGAATGGAAATGTGGGTCTTGAATCACTCACAATCAATTATGAGAGGTATTGATTTGAGTGGGAGCGCACTGCAGAATTAACTTGTTTAATTCTTAGTGCAATTAATTTTGAACATTGTCTAAGTGTGGTTTGCATCATAGTTGTAGAATAATGGCTCGCGTTTCCACCTTCCCTATTTAAATTGAATAGCTGTTAAATATCTGGTTAAAACTTTACGGTTGGTAACGTACTGTGAGGATTGTCCTCAAGTGTGCCAAGAAGGACTTTGTCCTATCACATGTTTTCGGTATTCTCCCGCTAATGTTATGGATCATGTGACTCTCGTCCTTCGATCCAAAAGCTAGAATTCCGTTTTCAGTCAAGTGCAATACGTTTGCTTCCATGAGACCCGAACTTCGAAAGTTTGGATAGTTATGTGATATTCATGGAATCTGAAAATCATTTTCAGAGACAGACAAAGGCTAAAAGATATAAGATATCCAAAGCAATGTTTGTTTGCAAACTATTAGTAAAGGAGTTTACTATGCATTAGACTGATAAGAGAGGGATCCAGAAGAACGCCTCTCATATGATGAAAGGTGAATAAAACAACAACTTAAAGAGAAAGGAAGTGTCCGAAGGGTGTTAGTAAGACTTTCACGCCTAGGAAGTCCGGGGCTAATGCCACTCTTAAGTTGGATGCTTCTTCTGAGACTAGGAGAAATACTAAAAGTTAAATTGTTAGAAGTATAAAGGCAAAAAGAGAGAAGACTGGAATAACCAGCTCATGTATGAATGTCATACAAGTTTTTGTTAAACGTCATCCGTAAATGGGTGGCTATTACGGCGGCTTACGGGTTCATGGAAAAGTATGTCAAGTAACTTGATAGCTCAAGATTGGGATTTGCTCCTCCGACGATGGAGAGATATCTCTGGGCCCTCTCGGTGTTACGGTATCCATCATCGTCTGGCCAGACACTTTGTGATTTGATCACGGGGATGCCGGAACACGGGAACGAGAAAAGAGAACAATACCGGTTGACGAGGTAACTGGCATAGTGGACAAGTTGTTGATCCGCGGGGATGCCAACATGTCTCACCTCGGGTATTTGTAACATATCGCGAAGCAACAGGAATAGCACACGGCAACTGGAGGTTCACTCGAATATTCATTCGTGTGGGTATAGGGGTCAATATGGGTGTCCACGGCTCCGATGTTGATCATTGATCGGAAGGGGTTCCGGGTCATGTCTATACTTCACCGAACCTATAGGGTCACACGCTTAAGGGTCATCTATCTGCTGAATACTAGACGGGGAGTCTGAGAGAAAATCACCGAAAAAGTTTTCGGACACCGGAAAAGTTTCGGACAGCAGAAAAGTTCCGCAGAGAGAACACCGGAACAGTTTCGGTAAAACTGAAAAGTTGTTTCAGGGGATACCATAAAGTCAAATTGGTTTTGGCACATGCCTGATAATTCTTGGAGGGTGCCAGAATCATTCTGGAAACTTTCTGGAATTTTCCGGGATGAAAACCGGAAATGTTCCGGAGCTGCCGAAACCGCTTCAGATGCTTTTCGCAGATGAAAATCACTAAACCGGAATTGTTCCGGATCGCATTGAAAATTATTTTAGTGGGTACTAGAAATGTTCTAAGCCCACATAAATATTTTCAGTTCGACCGGACGCTGAAAAATGTGTTCGTGAATAGTGAAAAGCACTTTTTGGGCTGATTTGCAAATGGGGTTTTTCTTCTAGAAGAAAACCACTTTTGGTATGTGAAAGGGAGGTGGAGCTCCCCAAGGGGGCTGCAAATTTCGGCCATGGCTTGGGGGGGCCCTCCTTGAGGTGTCCTTCCAGCTCGTGGTGGATATCTTCTACACACCCTTATGTGGCATGTGGTGGAAAGATCCTAGGAAGGTCCTTTTGGTCTTTCCTCTACCCCTTGCTCCTCCTATAAATAGAGGTGGAGATTGCTCTCCAAAATCAGCTCATGCTTTCTCTCATACACATGCCATTGACTTGTCTGGCTTCTCTCTCCCTCCCAGCGAAATAGTTTCGTAGAGCCGAAAGGCTGTCTGGGTTCCGGTGGGAACTAGTTCTGGACGGCGAAGCCCTGCCGGATAGATGACACCGTATGTGTGCAACTCTGTAGAGAGATCGTAGTTTCGGTCTTAGTTCGAGAGTGCCTCCCGAAGGGCTGTCCAAGTGATCGTCTTAGTTTCGAGGGTCCTCCCAAAGGGCTGTCCGAGTGATCGTTCGAGTTTCGAAGGTCCTCCCGAAGGGCTGTCCGCGACACCTTCCGAGGGACTGTCCGACCGCCTCCCGGAGGGCTGTCCGAGGGGCAGATGTGGGAGTACATCCTCGTGGTTGGGAGGTTGTAAATCCTAGCTGCGGGGATCTGCAGCGCCGATCGTCATCGACTCTACTTCCGCTGCGCTACGAGTCGGTAACGAAACAGATCAAACCTTATATGCAGTCTCCATAGTGATCCTGGGCTGGTGCGTAGGTCGAAAAAAATTTGTTTTCTGCTGCGTTACCCTACAATTACTTACAACGAGCACTTCATAATCTCTGCTTGCGAGAAAACATGTCATCACTACTACTCTAGTACTTTAATGACATCTTTCACTGTTGTCCTATGATCAGTACTTTGATCACTTTGGTATCTATACTCGCAACAACTTTGGAGTATTGGACATATCTGGTTGATTTACATACCATGGAATACATGATTAATCCAAACACAAGAGTGTGTGGAATCTCCATCATGTATTTTGCTCATCAGTGTTTTGAGACACCGAGTCTTGCAAAACTCTTTCCATGTGACTTCGGCAAGAATCACTCCTTGGCGTTTTTAAATGCTAAAAAGTTTTAGCATCTTGTCAATATGTATTCATAGCTTAGCCCTATTAGGTAAATCTATCTCCATAGATCATCATGCCTAATATTGAGGCTATTTAGCCTAAGCACTTCATCGAAAAACTATTTTCAAATGAAGTCCTAATTCGTGTCAAGATTTTTTTTTCCAATTAACAATGTGTCAAGTACACAAGGTTTTTAGAAATATTATCATGCTCCCACTTACTTTCTTGAATCACAAGCATCTTCGATACCCATTTGATGAAGTCAAACCCTTTTGACCATTCCATCAAAAACGAAGATTCCAACTCCACTTTGCTCTCTTCTGTCCATTGCTGGAACTCTGAAGTTTGCATACTTACTAGCATCCTCTGGATCGACAAATTACTTTGGACTGTATCATATACAAGTCCTAGGTTTCATTTCCATCAGATGCAAATCCTTTTGTCATCCATGTTTCATATCTCATGATTGAAATATGTATTAATTGCTAGTTCAACCCGAACCGACTTTAAGCATCGCTACGGTGAGACAATCTCATCGTAGTCAACTCCTTGAACTTGTTATTGCAACAAGTCGAGCTTTATGGATAAAACATTTTATCCGTATCAGTTTTTAGTTCCATAAATATTCGTTAGACTCTAAGTCTTTCGAAAGGTGTATCAAGATTTTAATCTTGAATCACTTATATGGAAACTATCTCGGATTGTATTGGCATTTAGCCAATTCTGGAGTCAGGGCCCATCAACGCTTCCTTGTGTATTGTAGGTATACTGTTGTCTAACAACAATATCTTGTTTGCGCACCTGATAGGTTTGCACGAGCTTTGCCTACGTGGTTCAGCTGCAAGTTCGACCGAAGTCCATACATTTTATTGTAGAGACTTCCGTATCAGTCGCAGTAGGAAACTCCGGAATCACTTCCAAGGTTCCTTTCCTTTGACCTGATGACGAAGATACTGGTTATCTCGTCGAGTTGCACTGTCCTCCCACTCACCTTTTGTAAGAACTATTCTCTTTAAAAGCATACCGTTTTGTGGCAAAATCGTTTGCCTCGGTATAGTGGTGGGGGAATACCCAATGACTTGGGATAACCTACAAAATAGCACTTGTCTGATTTGGAATAGGTTTGTAACCTTTTACACAAGCCCCATATTCCAAATGTTAAGAAAAGATATAACATGGTTGGGCGTACCATACCATGGCGTCATTTCAACAGACCTGATGGATCTCTTTTCAGTGTAAAAGCCGCAGTCTCTAAAGCATTACTCTTTAAAAGGGATAATGGCAAATCTATTTATGTCATCTTTGATCTTACCATGTCATAAATGGTTCGATTACATCTTCACGGACTTTCCATTTGCAGTGGTGTTCCGGGAGGTGCAAGTTATGAAACCCCTTTCACAACTCATCAGACATTCGCTAAACTTGTAACTCAAATATTTCTTTCTGCAATCGAATTGTAGAAACATAATTTTCTTGTTACAATATTTTCTTCTTCATTTTGAAAACCTTTCGAATGATTTCAAAAGATCCAGACTCACGTCTTATCAAGTAAATATCCATATATCTACTTGAGTCATTTCTGAAGATAGATAAATCCACTACTTGCAATAACATTTATTGGACTACACACATCATAATGTATGATCACCAATATGTTCTATGCTCTTTCCTTATGGCTTGTGAACGGTATTTCAGTCACTTCACTTTTCAGAGGAAAGTTGCAAGTGTCAGATGATTCAAAATCAAACGACTTCAAAATCCATCATAATGGAATTTTCCATGCGGGTTTCTCCAATGTGACCAAATGCAGTGCCACACTTGTGTGGTATTCTTTTAGTCTTGCGACATTTAGCGTCAGTGTTATGGATGTATCATATTTCCATCAATATTCATAACATACATCCCATCTAGGATGGAAGCATGGCCCTTCATGTTATTCATAACACCGAATATCAAAAGTTCTATTATGAACAACCTTCTTGCAAGATACCTTATGCAAAGGGCTAGAGTGTGAAACTCTAAAATGAATTATGAAATTAAATACATAGGGAATACACCGATGGAAGGCATAGTAACATTTACTATGTTCCCTGCGTGTATCTAAACCTCATTTCTGGCTAGTCTTTCAGACCATAGTAATTCTTACATCGAGTTGCAACAGAATGCAATCGAGCGGGTATCTTTGTGATTAACTCACAATACCCAATAATTAGTGATTAACATGTTTAACCATAATTCCCAAGAACTATATTTTTGACCAGCCTTCTATACATCAAAAACTTGTATGACATTCATACATGAGCTGGATATTCCAGTCTTCTTTCCTTTTGCCTTTATACTTCTAACAGTTTAACTTTTAGTATTTCTCCTACTCTCAGAAGAAGCATCCAACTTAAGAGTGGCGTTAGCCCCGGACTTCCTAGGCGTGAAAGTCTTACTAACACCCTTCGGACACTTCCTTTCTCTTTAAGTTGTTGTTTTATTCACCTTTCATCATATGACAGGCGTTCTCCTGGATCCCTCTTTTATCAGTCAAATGCATAGTAAACTCCTTTACTAACAGTTTGCAAACAAACATTGCTTTGGATATCTCATATCTTTTAGCCTTTGTCTGTCTCTGAAAATGATTTTCAGATTCCATGAATATCACATAACTATCCAAACTTTCGAAGTTCGGGTCTCATGGAAGCAAACATATTGTACTTTGACTGAAAAGGAATTCTAGCTTTTGGATCGAAGGACGAGAGTCATATGATCCATAGCATTAGCGGGAGAATACCGAAAACATGCGATAGGACAAAGTCCTTCTCGGCACTCTTGAGGACAATCCTCATATTACGTTACCAACCGTAAAGTTTTAACCAGATATTTAACAGCTATTCAATTTTAATAGGGAAGGTGGAAACGCGAGCCATTCTTCTACAACTATTATGCAAATCACATTTAGACAGTGTCCATAATTAATTGCACCGAGAATTAAAACAAGTTAATTCTACAGTGTGCTCCCACTCAAATCAATATCTCTCATAATTGATTGTGAGCAATTCAAGATCCAAATTACAATTCAACGCCAAGGATGTATCCATCTCAAGTGACGAGAATTGCAATCGGTAGGCCAACTTGCCAATCACATCTCTATGTGACTCTTGTTCATCTTTCGATGGGCGTGTTCCGAGCTCAGGACTTTCAAGCTAGAACGTCAAGACAACCAAGTGATCTCGCTGCGAGGTCTCAACTCACCCGCCTCACACTTCTCTAATCGTTCGTACCCATGTATCCATGTGATACCCCGAAGAGATAGGTGCCATGACGGTGCTACACTTGGGAGAACACTAACTACTTGATATTTTGTGAGAGATCACCCTAATAAAAGCGACTACCGCGCAATCAAAAGGGTGCATCATAAGGGATAAACATCTCAGGCAATTCATAATAGCATGATATGGTATAGCCCTTTCTGACGGAGAAGTCTTTCATTTCTTCGTCTTCGGCATTCGCGTTGGTGTTCACCTTCCCCAAGATTTCCACCACCTTGTCATAATATTGCTATCTCTATAGCTAATAAAATAAGTGCATTACATAAGGTTGACACGCAGGTCATTAAAGTGCAATCATATGGCTCCAGCCATCATGCCAAATCATGACACGCAGGTCATGTTAATTTTACATCATATAGTCATCTCATACATAATCAAATTAATATGAGCACTGCTATACCACATCATATGCACATGCAAACCATCCTGCAAAACCAAGTTAGACGCCTCTAATCGGTTCATGCAAAAACTTGTTTTACGTGGCTTCTAAGGTTTCGAAACAAACCGAAGCTACCAACGTCCATCTTCAAGCATGATAATCCAAGTCGCTAGATTAACATTGCGGGGTGTATGAAACACGAGATAATAAAATCTCGAGCCCCATACTAAACTTCGTCATACGCGTGACCCCCGTGCAGATCACATCTGCATTGCCCTTTCGTCTGCGAAACATTCATCTTTCTCAACTATGGTGGAACCCAAAGAACTGTTAGCACTTCGTTAATCTGTCAATCAGCATACTCAGGAGCAGCATGAAAGGATCGCGGATTGCCAGAACTTTGTGAGATTCCACCATGCCGTCAAGTCAGGACTATGCAAATTCAGGGGAAGCAACAGGAACATCGGGTAACAAATTTCATCTGCTACCCGCATAAATAATTTTCAGCAATAGATCTCATCTACTCCAAAATTATATTATGCAATACCCATACATCTCCATGTATTCTAGATCGTAACCTGCATCTACGCATAGCACGGCTCTTGATGCCACTGTAGGGTAACGCAGCAGAAAACAAAAAATTTCCGACCTACGTACCAGCCCAGGATCACTATGGAGACTGCATACAAGGTTTGATCTTTTTCGTTACCGACTCGTAGCGCAGCGGAAGTAGAGTCGATGACGATCGGCGGTGCAGATCCCCGCAGCTAGGATTTTACAACCTCCCAACCGCAAGGATGTACTCCCTCGTCAGCTCACCGGACGGATCTCTGGGCAGCCCTTCGAGAGGCCTCAGGACAGTCCCTCGGATAGTCCCACCGGACGGATCCTCGGATAGCCCTCCGGGAGGCCTCTGGACAGTCTTTCGGATAGTCCCACCGGACGGATCCTCGGACAGCCCTCCGGGAGGCCTCACGGACAGCCCTTCGGGAGGACCCCCGAAACTCGGACAGAAACTCGGACAGCCCTTCGGGAGGACCCTCGAACAGCCCCTCGGGCAAAAAGATCGAACCTACGACCTCTCTACGGGGTTGCACACATACGGTGTCATCTATCCGGCAGGGCTTCGCCGTCCAGAACTAGTTCCCACCGGAACCCAGACAGCCTTTCGGCTCTACGAAACTATTTCGCTGGGAGGGAGAGAGAAGCCAGAAATGTCATGGCACTTGTATGTGAGAAGGAGTGAGATTTGGGCTGCCCCCTCCACCTCTATTTATAGGAGAAGGAGGGGTGGAGGGGCTGAAATTTCAGCCACATCCATCCATGTCATCTCCAAGATATTTTGGAGCAAAAGCCCAAAAAGGTGGCTTTCCAAAAAGTAATCCAAAAAGCACTTTCACTATTCACGACGACATATTTCAGCGTCCGTTCGAACTGAAAATATTCATGTGGGCTTAGAACATTTCCAGTACCCACTAAAATAATTTTCAACGCGATCCGAAACAATTCCGGTTTAGTGATTTTCATCTGCGAAAAGCATCTGAAGCGGTTCCGGCAGCTCCGGAACATTTCCGGTTTTCATCCCCGAAAATTCCAGAAAGTTTCCAGAATGATTCTGGCACCCTCGAAGAATTATCAGGCATGTGCCAAAACCATTTTGACTTTATGGTGTACTCCGAAACAACTTTTCGGTTTAGTGATTTTCATCTGTGAAAAGCAACTAAATCGGTTCCGGCAGTCCGGAACATTTCCGGTTTTTGTCTCTGAAAAATCTCAGAAGTTACCGGAACAATTCTGGTACCTTCCAATAATTTCCAGGCATGTGCCGAAACCAATTTGACTTTATGGAATACCCTGAAACAACTTTTCAGTTTCACCGGAACTATTCCGATATCCTCTCCGGAACGTTTCCGTTTCGTCCGAAACTTTTTCAGTGATTTTCTCTCAGACTCCCCGTCTAGTATTCAGCAGATAGATGACCCTTAAGCGTGTGACCCTATAGGTTCGGTGAAGTATAGACATGACCCGGAACCCCTTCCGATCAATGATCAACATCGGAGCCGTGG
Source organism: Elymus sibiricus (assembly GCA_039707655.1). Taxonomy (NCBI): domain Eukaryota; kingdom Viridiplantae; phylum Streptophyta; class Magnoliopsida; order Poales; family Poaceae; genus Elymus; species Elymus sibiricus. Next base: position 315,764,291 of record CM077664.1, read on the forward strand.
ACACCCATATTGACCCCTATACCCACACGAATGAATATTCGAGTGAACCTCCAGTTGCCGTGTGCTATTCCTGTTGCTTCGCGATATGTTACAAATATCCGAGGTGAGACATGTTGGCATCCCCGCGGATCAACAACTTGTCCACTATGCCAGTTACCTCGTTACCGGTATTGTTCTCTTTTCTCGTTCCCGTGTTCCGGCATCCCCGTGATCAAATCACGAAGTGTCTGGCCAGACGATGATGGATACCGTAACACCGAGAGGGCCCAGAGATATCTCTCCATCGTCGGAGGAGCAAATCCCAATCTTGAGCTATCAAGTTACTTGACATACTTTTCCATGAACCCGTAAGCCGCCGTAATAGCCACCCATTTACGGATGACGTTTAACAAACCCCAAAGTTCATGAAGCAAGCATGAAGTAACTCGATACTCTCATGGTCTAAGGAATTATGCAAACGTTAACCATCTCTGTGTTATTAACCATTAACTTATGACGAATGAATCTCATAGCATAACATCAATTCGGGTCGATTCAACACAAATGTTCTTCTAACATTGTGCCCTCAAAATTGCCGGCATAGCCATGCCAATGATCAGGAAAACAGGATCATCATGCAATACTTGAGCCAGTCTTAGAGGCCAGACTAAGAATACATTTTACCGTTTATTATTCCACACGTGCATATGAGTCTTCCTCCGAGCCTCGTGGTTATTGTAGACTCGAGAACCATAGCAGTTATAGCATGGAACATAAACCTAATTATGAACAGGGAGATAATCAATAACATATATTATTGCCTCTAGGGCATATCTCCTACACCTCCCACTTCCTCCCCTGGTTCCTAGGCACATGGGCATGCGGAGCTTCTTTTGTTGGATCATCACCTTCATCTTCATTGGCCATGGAGGTCTTGAGGGAATTGGCAATGTAGGTGACCTACTTGCTTTGTCGATTCAACTTCATCCAACAATGCATAAAGATGAAGTGCTTCTTATGTGTCTTGTGGTACAACGTGCACACGCTCGTGCGGGTCAGCAAAGGAAGACAATGACATTGTAAATTTTTGACAAAGTGCAACATTGAGAAAATCAATCAAATGACCAAAGACAAAAAACTTACGGACTTCTATATTAACGCGCCACTTGGCCCTGGTTGTGCACTTCTTTGTATGAGCCGCAAAACGTGTTGAGGGCCTCTTGAATGGTCTAGATTGTGATCATGGACCACTTCCGTGTGGTAGGGATCGTAACACTTTTTCTCATGAAACCAATCATGCACACTTTGCCAAAATGTCGTGCCCTGGGATGACGAACAGCGTCATCGGCTCCTCCGGTGGCTCCATCTCGGTGATGGACGGCAGAACGGGGATGGGGGATGACGACAATCGGGGCGGACGGGGTGGGAGAGGGCGGGCTTTCGCACAGGAGGAGGGACAAACATCGTGCAAATGCGCGGGCTTCAGGTGTTTGTTTTGGGTGGGTTTGTGTTGTTGGAGTCTGACATGACGGACGACCGGACTCCCCCCTCAGTTTGGTGCCGGTTTTTGTGGGATTTTGGACGTCCACACTGGTCCGAACATTTTAAATGAGTCGTGTTGGATGGCCAAAAGTGTACGGCCGTTCGGTTTGAACATTTGCCACATTGGAGTTGCCCTAAGCGTATTGGGAAAATTCAAAGCGAGCCTAATAATGTGGCAAATAAATAACTAAATAATACCCGTAGCAAAAAGTTTCACTAATACTCACTCCGTCCGAAATTACTTGTCGCGGAAATGGATAAAAATGGACGTATCTAAAGCTAAAATACATTTGTATGCGTTCATTTCTCCGACAAGTATTCTCAGACGGTGGGAGTATTTATTTGAGGAAGAAGAAAAAACACTTGTTACCCGAGAGACCGGATTTTTCACCGGTGAACGGCCGTGCAGCGTGGCGAGACTGTGGCCCCGATCTCCCGCAGCCCAAGTCCCGGCCATTTACGTCGCGCACACGTGGATCGCGCCTGGACCTATCCGCCCCGCCCTCTCCAATCACCGAGCCGCCTCGTTTCTCTCGCGACGCCCTCCCCTCCCCTCCCTCTCAGTCAACAGCCGATCTCCAAAATTTCTTCGCTTCTCCATTCTTCTCCTCCGATCTCTCCCGGGAGCCCCGACCCCGGCCGGACTCCGAGCTCACCGAACCCAAACCCCTATTTATACCCTAGAGAGCAGCGTCGTTCCAAGGGGTAGCCAGTCGAGGAGTGGAGTAGAGGGCTGGAGCGGTCCGTCGCCGAGATGGGCCTCCTCCACTACCTCCCGCTGCTCCTGCTGCTCTCGGCCTCGGCCGCGGCTGTGGTCGGAGGGCAGAGCGTCTCGGCCTCGGACTACGAGGCGCAGTTCGAGGCGTGGTGCGCGGAGCACGGCAAGGCGTACGCGACGCCCGGGGAGCACGCCGCGCGGCTCGCCGCGTTCGCGGAGAACGCGGCCTTCGTGGCGGCGCACAACGGCGCGGCCAACAGCGGCGCGGGATCCCCGTCGTACACGCTCGCGCTCAACGCGTTCGCCGACCTCACGCACGACGAGTTCCGCGCCGCGCGCCTCGGGCGCCTCGCCGTCGGCCCGGCCCCCCTCGGGGCGCCGCCGTCGGACGGGGGTTTCGAGGGCCGCGTGGGCGTCGTGCCCGACGCGCTGGACTGGAGGCAGAGCGGCGCCGTCACCAAGGTCAAGGACCAGGGCAGCTGCGGTGAGCGCCACGCTTCTGAATCTCTTGTTCTACGCTTCACATTGCAGAGCTCATCTGTTTTTCTCCGTCAGAGTTTTGCTGTTCGTTCGTGTAGTTGTTGGGTTTTAATGCGAAAACTTAGAGATCGAGATGTGGTACGTCAGCTTATCAAAAGCATAGTGATACTAAAGATCTGAATGACCGAGGCTTTATTGCCGCAAATGATTCCAAGAACTAGAGTCCATGGCAGGGAGCAGCAGCTGACACATAAAGCTAACCTCCCCCTGACATAACTCATTAGGTAATACTATACATTGCTTGTTTAGCGCTTGGCATTTAGCAGCATGTTTACCTGAAGTACTTATCATCATGGCCGGTTAGAGAAGATGCTGAAAATATGTCTCGTTTAGTTTTTTCCCAGCACAATTTGCAAGTTTACTGATTACATTTCTCCAAACTATGCTGGTTTGTAGTCACTTATTATGCTCTTCCCAACGGTAGATTCATGGACTTTGTTATCCTTAAATGTGTGAAAGATATCAAGGTATTGAAGTGACTACTTAGAAAAATAGATAGATAGATAAATTTGAGAAAGATTTATGCCTCTAATTCCTTATGTGGTTCGTAGGTGCTGTTGCTTTTTAGGGCTTCCCACACAAGAGAATTGCTTCTAATCTTTTTGTTAGCTTTTGCCATGGAAGTTGCTACGTGCTGCTTCAGTGTGTATTTCAGCTGTGCATTACGGCTTACATAAGAATCTCAGGAAAAAATTGTTATGTTTCCAGGCTCCACCAATCCTGAATTATAGGTTTGGGGTTATCTTAGGTTGCCCATGGCGATGGCTATAGTGGAAATGTGTGATTAGATATGACAGCACTATAAGAACTGTGTCAGCAGTCCTTTTTTACAAATTAGGATCAAGAGTGACACTGAAGAAGCGAAGATGCAAGTCTCTGTTTCCAGGAAGTCACTCCTTTGAACCTGTATTGTTTCCTTTTATTCAAGGGCCTTGATACAAGATACTTGAAGTATTTTTCAGTTTTAACAGTTGGTGCTACTTCATTCCTTATTACTAAACCACACCAGTACTTCCGGTTAATGTGGTCTGGATTGTCGTTCAGGTGCTTGTTGGAGCTTCTCAGCTACAGGTGCCATGGAAGGAATAAACAAGATCACGACGGGCTCTCTTCTCAGCCTTTCTGAACAGGAACTAATTGATTGTGACAGATCCTACAATGCTGGCTGTGGTGGTGGGCTCATGACCTATGCTTATAAGTTTGTGATTAAAAATGGTGGGATTGACACGGAGGATGATTACCCGTTCCGTGAAGCAGATGGAACATGCAACAAGAACAAAGTAAGATGGAAGTGTAGCCGTGTAGAAAACTACCTTGAGCATGTTTAGGCACATGATGTGTCATATTCATGCAATTTGTCTGCTTGTTTTGCAGCTGAAAAAGCATGTGGTAACAATCGATGGCTACAAGGAGGTGCCTCCTAGCAAGGAAGACTTGTTACTACAAGCTGTTGCCCAGCAACCTATTAGCGTAGGAATATGTGGCAGCGCTAGAGCATTTCAGCTATACTCCCAGGTTTGAATGCATATGTGTTCTCACCAACTTATTTAATACACTTTTACCACACCTTGTACTTGACTTCCATTATTTTCTTAATTCAGGGTATCTTTGATGGTCCGTGCCCAACGTCTCTTGATCATGCAGTCCTAATTGTGGGATACGGGTCTGAAGGTGGCAAGGATTACTGGATTGTGAAAAATTCATGGGGTGAAAGATGGGGAATGAAGGGCTATATGCATATGCACCGAAACAGTGGCTCGTCGTCAGGTATCTGTGGCATAAACATGATGGCATCGTTCCCTACAAAAACAAGTCCGAATCCTCCTCCTTCACCAGGGCCTGGCCCAACCAAATGCAGCGTTTTTACCTCCTGCCCTGAAGGATCCACCTGTTGTTGCTCCTGGCGTGCGTTGGGATTTTGCCTTTCCTGGAGCTGTTGCGAACTGGATAATGCAGTTTGCTGCAGCGATAACCGTTCTTGTTGCCCCCATGACTATCCTATATGTGACACGGCTAGGGGACGTTGCTTGAAGGTAAACACTAGAGGTTTTATGCATTCCTTATTTCAGCTTTCATCATGTTTTGTGATTTAGGAACTGACCTGTCTGAAAGTTTGATATGGTTAGGATTGACAAATGCTCTAGAATACTTTTCCTTCCATCTTTATTTTCTTCATATCCCATTTCAGTTTTTGTACGTACAGACTGTGTTATAGCTTTGCAAGTTAGTCAGGTTGCCAACTTGTAAACATATAGGAAACGAGATAAATACTGTATACCCTGATGACTGAGCATTTGGTAAATTTGCTGCTTCAGGGCAATGGCAACTTCTCCAGCATAGAGGGAATTAAGAGGAAGCAGTCTTTCTCCAAGGTTCCCTCTTGGAATGGTTTGCTGGAACTGTTGGATCAATGAGCATACAAACAAGGGATGGATCACAGGTAAGATCGTGCCACCTTTATTAGCCCAGTACTGCGATTATCGGCATCCTTATGCAGTCGCTCCTTCCCCCTGAATCCCCTATTCTGATGGGTGATAACATTTTCTCCCATACAGACACACATGTATGCACGGTCTTATACAAGTGGTGGGGGTTCACTGCGTTCTTAAAGTGTTCTGCTCCTGCGCTCTCAGAGTCTGTAGCTGCTGGCTGTCTTGCACAGAACTCCAAAATTGTAGTGTATGTTGGCGATTCACACAGCTGGTACTGTATTGTATAATTTGGTACTGTATTTTATAAGTTTACGTTTGTACATGGCAGATTAGCCTACGACGGGACGGGTTCAGATATTCGTTAAAGTTTTAGATGTGATAGAAGCACCCATAATAAAGAGATACGTGCATCATGTTCAGTAATCTATTTGTGGCTGTGTTTATGCAAGCATGTTTCACCATGGCTCCCTCCAAGAACTGTACAAGCACGATAATCATGCTTCTGTTGTGTAACATGGCCACATGGTTTATCTTTTTAGATGTTTCTCGGTTGACATGTCAAAAGAAAAAAAAAATCGCTCCTGTAGATGTAGAAGAGGAAACTGAGGGCCTCTTTGATTCGTAGGATTATAAAAAACGTGGGTATAGGAAAAACATGGGATTCGCATGTCATGCCTATCTCAATCCTATATGATTTTGTTTTGTTTGATTGCATCCTACATGATTTTGATTTGTTTGATTGCATCATTAAAAAAACGAAGGATTTCTTTTAAAGAGGTTTGAGTGAATGCTAGAAATCCAATGGGGAGTAGTACAAAGAAATCCTTATGAAAAATTCCTATTGGATTCAATCCTATGAATCAAACAACCAACGTAGGAAAAAATCCTAAGGATTCTAATCATCCAAAGTTACTGTGAAAATCCTTTGAAAGGAGCTCTTAACCCCGTGGCCTTTGGCGCCCCACGTCACCAGGGCGAGAAACGATTTCATCTCACGGCTCACCGCGCACCCGGTGCCGGCAACAGAGCCATCGCATGGACGAACATGTTTCGACCTCGATACACCGTCAAGGGGCAGTATGCAGCTAGCCAGCTACCCATCCCAGCCGCGAAACCGGAGGCCGATCGACCTTTGCCACCAGTTTGATGCCAGATGGGAGGGCTGAGGGCGACGCCGTCGGAGCCACACAGTCCAACCTGGCCACTCCGGTTGAGTGAATTGCAGAAAACATCGACATTGAAGGATATGGTTGCAGAAACCACAATTCTACAGTTTTGTGCCAAAAACCACTAATTCCGAGGCTATTTTTTTTTTGCAAAAAACACTAGTTGCCGGCTTTGACCCATTTAATGACGATTATGACACGTGGAGCCCACAAAAGCTGATGTGGCGTAACGGTTCGGGCTAGACGTCGTTAGGCGTGGAATTTTGCCAAAAACTCCTTTCCTAAAAAAAATCCTACAAAACGGCACACACACCCCAGTGCGTGCAGGCCAGCCACTGGCCCCGCCGCCGGCCCGCCACCCCTGCTCACGCCGCTACCCCTCCCTCCCCGGTCCGCCGCCCTGCTCACGTCGCTGCCCCTCCCTTCCTGGCCTGCCGCCGTCTCCAAGCCGGATCCTGCCACATCGGGCCGCCGCCGTCACCAAGCATCGGGCCGCCGCTGTCGCCAAGAAGGACCATCACTCCCGCCCAGCAAAGGATCCGGCGAGGACGCATCCGCCTCGTGTTCGATCTCCTAGTCCGAGCGCTCGCCGGGGGTCCGGCCGTCGAGCTCGCTCGACCTCGTGGGCAGGGGCGGCGCGGACGTCCGCATCAATGGCAGCGCGGAGGGGGAGGTGAACGAGCCTCTACCGCAGCCTCGGTCAATGGCAGCACGGAGGGGGAGGGCGCGCTCCGTCTCCGACCTCCTCTCCCGCCCCCGCACAGGATCCGGCGGAATTCGGTCGGGAAATGAGCCACCACCGCCCGTTGACAGAGCACTCTAGGCCGGCGTCGGCGGAGGTTCTCGAGGCCATGGCCAATCTGACGGCCGTCGGCGCGCTCGAGGGGGACGCTGACGAGGCCAGTCCATGCAGAAGCTCGGCGGCGGCACTCCTCCTTGAGGCATGCCATGCTCCAGCGCCGCCGCGACATGCGGGCCGGCCGCGCCGAGGAGGCAGGGGCCACCTCCACGCGCACTAGACCAAGGGCCTGATTGCACTTTTGGTTGTTTATTGAAGGGTGTCCCTGTAATTTTACAAGGACTGTTTTGTAAATCTAGACAAATTTCACACCAAACGACGTCTAGCCCGAACCGTTACGCCACATCAGCTTTTGCGGGCTCCACATGTCATAATCGTCATTAAATGGGCCAAAGCCGCTCACTAGTGTTTTTTGCAAAAAATTAGCCTCGGAATTAGTGGTTTTTGGCACAAAACTGTAGAATTGTGGTTTCTGCAACCCTAGCCTTCAATGTCGATGTTTTCTGCAATTCACTCCTCCCGGTTAGAACAACTACAGCTGTAAACATCAAATTCGGGCTCTCAAACGTCCGCGGACATGCCCGGACGCGTCCGGGGGAGTGACCAGGCAGTCCTCATTTTTTACTTCTCTGCATCTAAATATCTTATATTTAATACTTTAAATTTATACAAAGCATGCAAAAGAAAATCTACGTACTACGTAGATAACCTAAGCTAGCCTACTACTTGTCGTCGTAGGAGATGTCAACAATCTTCGTGCCGGGCTCCGGGTAGATGGCCGCTTGCCTCAACTCCGGCTCCTCCTCCTCCTCCTTCAGATTGGTGAACACCTCGTCGATCTCTGCCGCCCGCTAACGGAGGAAGTGACGGTTGGCCTCCACCTCCGTGTAAGGTAACGCAGCAGAAAACAAAAAATTTCTGACCTACGCACCAGCCCAGGACCACTATGGAGACTGCATACAAGGTTTGATCTCTTTCGTTACCGACTCGTAGCGCAGCGGAAGTAGAGTCGATGACGAACGGCGGTGCAGATCCCCGCAGCTAGGATTTTACAACCTCCCAACCGCGAGGATGTATACCCTCATCTGCCCCGCGGACAGCCCTCCGGGAGGCGGTCGCACAGTCCCCCGGACGGTGTCGCGGACAGCCCTTCAGGAGGACCTCCGAAACTCGGACTGTCACTCGGACAGCCCTTCGGGAGGACCTCCAAAACTCGGACGGTCACACGGACAGCCCTTCGGGAGGCACTCTCGAACTAAGACCGAAACTACGATCTCTCTACAGAGTTGCACACATACGGTGTCATCTATTCGGCAGGGCTTCGCCGTCCAGAACTAGTTCCTGCCGGAACCCAGACAGCCTTTCGGCTCTACGAAACTATTTCGCTGGGAGGGAGAGAGAATGCCAGATCATGCATGGCTTGTGTATGAGAGCAAGGATTTGTGTGAGATGGCAGCCCACTCACCTCCTATTTATAGGAAACCCAAGGGGTAGGGTGGTTTTACAAGAAAACCCAAAACCCACATGGAAAGGAGTCCTTCCCAAGGACCTAATGGTGAAACCAAGGAACAAGTGGGGGCTCCATGGAGGAGCCCCATTGTGGCCGGCCACCATCTCTTGGGGGGCCCCCCAAGGGGGTTTCTTAGCCCCCAAGCCTTCTAGAAACCTTTTGGGAAAATATCCCAAAAGGCACTTTTTCAAAAATATCCAAAAAGCACTTTCACTATTCACGACGACATTTTTCAGCGTCTGATCGAACTGAAAATATTTATGTGGCCTTAGAACAATTCCAGTACCCACCAAAATAAATTTCAACGCGAGCCGGAACAATTCCGGTTTAGTGATTTTCATCTACAAAAAGCATCTGAAGCGGTTTCGGCAGCTCCGGAACATTTCCGGTTTTTATCCCGGAAAATTCCAAAAAGTTTCCAGAACGATTCTGGCATCTTCCAAGAATTATCAGGCATGTGCCAAAACCAATTTGACTTTATGGTATCCTCTGAAACAACTTTTCAGTTTTACCGAAACTGTTCCGGTGTTCTCTCTGCGGAACTTTTCCGCTGTCCGAAACTTTTTCGGTGATTTTCTCTCAGACTACCTGTCTAGTATTCAGCAGATAGATGACCCTTAAGCGTGTGACCCTATAGGTTCGGTGAAGCATAGACATGACCCGGAACCCCTTCCGATCAATGATCAACATCGGAGCCGTGGACACCCATATTGATCCCTATACCCACACGAATGAATATTCGAGTGAACCTCCAGTTGCCGTGAGCTATTCCTGTTGCTTCGCGATATGTTACAAATACCCGAGGTGAGACATGTTGGCATCCCCGTGGATCAACACCTTGTCCACTATGCCAGTTACCTCGTTGCCGGTATTGTTCTCTTTTCTCGTTCCCGTGTTCCGGCATCCCTGTGATCAAATCACCCTGTGTCTGGCCAGACGATGATGGATACCGTAACACCGAGAGGGCCCAGAGATATCTCTCCATCGTCGGAGGAGCAAATCCCAATCTTGAGCTATCAAGTTACTTGACATACTTTTCCATGAACCCGTAAGCCGCCGTAATAGCCACCCATTTACGGATGACGTTTAACAAACCCCAAAGTTCATGAAGCAAGCATGAAGAAACTCGATACTCTCATGGTCTAAGGAATCATGCAAACATTAACCATCTCTGTGTTATTAACCATTAACTTATGACGAATGTATCTCATAGCATAACATCAATTCGGGTCGATTCAACACAAGTGTTCTACCAACATTGCGCCCTCAAAATTGCCGGCATAGCCATGCCTATGATCAGGAAAACAGGATCATCATGCAATACTTGAGCTAGTCTTAGAGGCCAGACCAGGAATACATTTTACCGTTTATTATTCCACACGTGCAAATGAGTCTTCCTCCGAACCTCGTTTTATTTGTAGACTCGAGAATCATTGCAGTTATAGCATGGAACATAAACATAATTATGAACAGGGAGATAATCAATAACATTTATTATTGCCTCTAGGGCATATCTCCTACACTCCGCCTCTGACTGGATGGATCGAGGATGGTCTGCTGCTCCGCCTCCTCCTTCGGCTGGGCCACCTCAAGCTCCGACAGCGCCTCGGGTATGCCGAAGCCCGGAGCAGGAGGCGCCGGATCCGCCTCGCCTGCGTCGTCCTCCTCCTCCTCCGACCACGCATCTCCATGGCTTCGCGCTTAGCCCGGATCTCCTCAAGCAACTATAGGTGTCGCTCCGGTGTGAGCATGGCATAGGTAGTGACCTTGCGGCAGGCCATGGCTAGCGGCGAACGTGAGCGGATGGGTGAGTGGCGATGAGGAGGGGAGGGAGACAAAGAGGAAAATGGGATGCAGCTAGGGTTGGGGTCGCCGTCTGGCTTAAATAGTCGGTCTTGGGTCCATGCGGCCAGTCCTACGTGGCGGACGCGCCCTCAATGCGTCCTCACCGCCCTCATCGATATTGGAGGAGACGCTCGGACCACTGGTTTCCGACGGATTCCGCAGGGGTCCATGCGGTCAGTCCTACATGGCGGACGCGCCCGGGCCACCCCATTATCCGCCCCAGATTTGGGTTGGATATGAGGGGTGTCGGTCAGCCCGGGCGTTTAGGGCCGGTATGAGCAGCCCGTCTGGGTCACATTATTTGACCGGTCAGTGACCGGGCCGTCCGCCCGGGTGTATACGGGGGTTGGGGCGCCCGTATGTAGATGCTCTTACGCTTGGAGCACGCGCGCCCAGTGCTTCATGATTCCCTCGCGGCAAAGTCGTGCGGTGGCAGTTGATGGTGTCATACACCGGGGTGGCTCACTGATGGCTAGAGAATTTATGATTATTTACAAGGAGTTTCCATTTGATTTTCACCGGATTTATATCAATTCTCGGTTATTTCTAACGCTAATCCTTCGAGAGAGAAGAAAATCCGTTTTTCATTGTTTGACAGGAAATATCACATTTGGAAGGAAACGAAGGAGAATTACTGCAAATCAAGCCAGATGGAGCAACTTCCATATTGGGGGCTCAGCCATCTGGCGCACCAGAGTGAAAGACAGCCTTCCATACGAGCGGCCACACTCATATGGATGGTCGTATGAAGTGCCAGAGGCTCCAGCTTATCAGTACAAGACACTTTCGTGAAGAAGACATCAGGGATTGGAGAACCCTAGCTGCTGCCACCACATCTAGAACAGAGAGAGAAGAGATTCGAAGATCCACCGGGGATCTTCCTAGCTTTGGTCTTTTCATCTCCATCATCATTTCACATTCACTATTGTAAGAGGAATTCCAAGTTGTAAGATCATAGTGTAAACTCTATTTATACTCATCTGGAGATTGAGACTTGTTTAATCATTCATTTTATTGTGGATCTTTACGGTATTATTGATATGATTTTCATGGGTTTATTCTCTGAGATGATTGGTTATTCTCTTTCGATGTGTGAGTAATCCCCCTAGGCGTGGGAGATGTAGGTGAGTGGTAAGATTCATTTGTGCCTATTCTATATGTCATTATTCATGTTTGTAGTCTTATGATCTGTCTAGTAAGTTGTTATCTTGTGGTGAACTCTATGCGTGTTGTCCAATTTAAGGGCTCAGGCAACATGATTTCAAGACCTACATAAGTAACACATATTGTTTAGGAAATCTACGACCTCTGACATGACAGGTGGAAACATCTATGAGGACCAAAAGACACTATGATATAACGGTGATCCATTAAACTTAATGCATGGTTCCGATCTAACGACCTTAATTGTGGAGACGACCACATTGCGGCAACGGCAAAGCAGGACCATACAATGGAATATAATCCTGCGAGGAGTTTCATAACCCTAGGGTGATCCACCTACCGAACAAGCAAATCAAACACTAAACTCATGATACAAGGTAACTGGTATTACCGTCGCACTAACACACTTGATGTAAACCATGATCCGAAGTCTCTCCGCGCCTAATCTCTCCATTGCAGGAAAACACTTCTCTTTTCTGTTTTATTTTATTTACGTTCTGTAATTTCAAGTTACTATTGTTCTCATTATCACAGACCTATTATATTTATCATCCTGGTTTATTTGCCTCTTGGGACACTAACAGGGTCTGCAGAATCACAAGCAATTACTTCACATAAGAGCTTTGACAACTTGTGTGTGACAGAAACATTGCTCATAAATACTCTCCTCCGCTCTTTTTTGGGACGATTACTATTTGGGATACTTACGTAAAAGTGCTAGGCTATCAAGCTTTTTCTAGCACCGTTACCAGGGAGCTAAGTGCAGAGTATTTTGTTTCGTAACTGTTTTGCAGGTGTTGTTATTGTAGATGCTTCCTGTTAGCGACAGGGGCGCTACTTGTTCTAGGAGGACTTATTTACCAGAATATATTTCCTATTTTTCTCAAGAGCAACAAGCTTCATTAATAGAAAAATACAAAAAAAATCAGACTATTGAGCTTATACTTTGTTTGCGGAAATGTCGATTACTCAACAACAAGAGAAATCCGTGAGGGAGCACTGTGCTCTATTCTTGGGCTCAAGATCTCCCATAGTCTATCATACCAATTATGCCACTGAGTATTCGATTGACTGTGATGTAATTCAGGAAGTCAAAAAGCATGCCTTTGCAGGGACTGAAGAGGAAGACCTTCAATCACATCCTATGTTCTTCGATACTTCATGTGGGACTTTTAAAATGAAATATGTGTCTCAGGAATTTGTTTTATTCAGAGTCTTCAAGATTTCTCTGAAGAATGATGCAGAAATATGGCATAATTGATTGACATATGACAGCATAACCAGCTGGAAAATTTGTTCAACTTAAAACACATATAGAGGCTCATGCCAGGGATTAGGTCAAACGGAGGCTTAGGGGGCCCACAAGGCCAGGTGGCGCGCCGCCTGTCCTTGTGGGGCTCTCGAGCATCCTCTCGACGACTCCCGAGCTTCCAGGGTTTCTTTTGGTCCAGAAAAGATCGTCAAAAATTGGCATTGTGTTTGGACCTTCGTAGGTATCGATTTTTTCTAAAACTCAAAAAGCAGAAAACGACAACTAGCACCGGGCACTAAATTAATATGTTAGTCCAGAGAAATAATATAAAATGATGTAAAATGATGGCAAAGGTATGTAGAAATGATACTATAATAGCATGAAACAATCAAAAATTATAGATACGTTAGAGACGTAGCACCCATGAGCAACCCTATGCTGGGATCTGCTAGTTTTCTGCACGTCAAAGGTCAATGAAGACCTTAAAGATTTAGATAGGTTTAATTAGATAGAAAAACAGGTAGCTTTACTATAGGTTTTATCCTTCTCAAGCTCTTGTATTCAAGATTTGTAATTGTATTATTTTGATTAAGTTTTCCCGGTTCATTTGTAATATCACTTTGTATTATTTGTCCTAATTATTAATAAAGTTTGGATTTCCATTTATCCATTGTCATTTATTTATAAATGCATTTCCAACTCAAGATTTCGAAGTCCCTTGTATTATTTCTTATTTGAAAATGAACCAATTCTCTAAATAAGAGCAAAGGTTTTGAATGAAAGTTTAAATTTGCCCCAATTTTATATGCATGAACGCAAATTTTAATCAAAAAATTCCCATCTCTCATATAACTACGAGTCATTACATTTACGCTCTTAGGGGGTGGGAGAGGGCTCGGACATGGGGGGGGGGGGTGATGACCTAAAGTATAGGGGATCGCAACAGTCTTCGAGGGTAGTATTTCACCCGAATTTATTAATTTGACACAAGGGGAGCCAAAGAATATTTATAAGCCTTAGTAGTTGAGTTGTCAATTCAACCACACCTGAGAATCACTTCCTTGCAGCAATTTATTAGTAGCATAGTAATTTGATAGCAGCGATAGCAATAGCAACAAAGTAACAACAGCAGTAACAGTAGTAGCAACAGAGTACCGATAGTAACTTGAGTAAAGGGCAATAGTATTAAAGCGTAGGCATGGAGCAACGATGGGTATTTGGATGAAATTCAATATGTAACAGTCACAACCTAGAGCGATACACAATAGCTCCAATTCATCAATCATATGTAGGCATGTATTCCGTATATAGTCATACGTGCTTGCGATAATAACTTGCATTACATCTTTTGTCCTACCCTCCCATGACAGCGGGGTCCTAATGGAAACTAAGGGTAATTAAGGCGCTTCTTTTAATAGAGAACCAGAACAAAACATTAACACATAGTTAATACACGAACTCCTCAAGTCAAAGTCACCCCCGTCGATATCCCAATTATTGTCACCTTGGGGTCTAGGGTTCAGAACGATGGCAGGTGCATACAACTTGCAGGTAAGATCAACATCTCAAATATATAATCATGAAAAGCATAAGTGTTCAGATATGAAATCATGGCACTCGGGCCCTAGTGATAAGCATTAAACATACCAAAGTCATAGAAACATCAATCCCAGAACATAGTGGATACTAGGGATTAAGCCCTAACAAATTGACTCGATTACATAAGAAATCTCATCCACTTCCATCACCGTTCAGTATGCCTACAAAGGAATTACTCACTCCCGGCGGTGAGCATCATGAAATTGTTGGTGAAGAAGGGTTGGTGATTGCAACGACGACGAATCCCTCTCTCCGGAGCCTCAAACAGACTCCAAATTAGGGCTCCCGGCGAAGAACAAGAGGTGGTGGCGGCTCCGTATCGTAAAACGTAATGAAACTTTCTCTTCGATTTTTTCCTCGGAAAGACGGTACTTATAGGCCTGGAATTAGGTCAGACGGAGGTCGGTGGGACCCACAAGTCAGGACGGCATGCCCCTAGCTTGTGCCCCCCTGGTGGCTCTTCTCCAGTAGTTCTTTGCTCCAGTATTTTTTATATATTCAATAAAAAATCTCCGCAAAGTTTCGTCCAATTTCGAGAACTTTTATTTCTGCACAAAAATAACACCAAGGTAGTCTGCTAAAAACATCGCTAGTCCGGGTTAGTTTCATTCAAATCATGCAAATTAGAGTCCAAAACAAGAGCAAAAGCGTTTAAAAAAGTAGATACCTTGGAGACGTATCAGGGAGCGCGACATGGGACAAGCCCATACACTACTTTTTCAGTGAGGTTAAGCGGGTTTACTTCTGTTTTTTGGTTTTTATTGTTGTTTAACTTTTTTGGGTTAGTCTGGATCCTTTTGAATTTATTTTATCTTTTCTTTCTTTTTTGCGTTTTCATTCCATCATTTTTATCTTGTTTGTGTTTTCCCCTTTATCTATTTTTTGTTTTTCTTGGCTTTTATTTTTGGGAGTTATCCTTTCATATTCCTATCTTATAAAAAAAATTAACATGGACATTTTTTAAATACAAAAGAAGAATGTTCGAGTTACGCAATATTCCATTTTAAAATGACATGATGAATATTTCTTAAATACATGACAAAAATTTATTAAATACACGATGATTTTTGTTGATTCATTACAAATATCTTCGTAAAGATGACATGTGCTTTTGTAAATAAAAAATTAAAATACTTGAAAATACAATTTTTCGTTATTTATGACACTTACTCATATTTTTAAACTTGCTCCAAACATATATTTCTAAAATACCCGAATTTTTTCTAGAACCCCGAAATATTTTTTCTAAACAATAGAAAATAAATCTATGTGTATTGGGCCGAGCCTGTGCGGTACCCATCTATTTACGCAGTGTAGTTCTCAAAAAAAGAAAAAGAAAACTATTTACGCAGTGAGCATCCGAATCGGTGTCGAGTTGTAGCAATCCCCGGCTTGCAAACTGTATATAGAGGCTCTCGGGCCAACCCACCCTCGTGTATGTATATGTCAAACCTAGCCAAAATCCCTTTTTGCTAATCCAGCTCCCCTCTTCCCTAGCCCTACGCCGCCGCCGCCGCCGCTCCCGCTCTGTCGCCTGCCTCCCCCGACCCCGTACTTCCTTGCCGAGCGTCGCCCTTTCGCAGTGCCAGATCTCGGCGCTGCAGATCGGTGAGGCGTTCTTTCCTCTTCCTCGTGTTGGCAGCTTCGGGGTCCGCCGTCTCACGACCGCCGCTTCGGCGCTGCCGTCTGAACCATGGAGGAGCAGGAGGACCGCATCAGCCTCCTCCCGGACTGCCTGGTAGGCACTATCGTTTCCATGCTCCCACCTAAGGTCGCCGCCCGCACCATGGTGCTCTCGCGCCGATGGCGACACATCTGGCCATCGCTGCCGCTAGATCTACAACTACACACCGATTCGGATGCTCCTTTTCTGAGCGCCGAGTCTATTAATTCTTTGCTTTCCTCACACCGCGGCCCTATTCGCCGCTTCTGTGTAACAACCGTTGATGGTGTTGGCACCTGCGCTTGGCTTCGAACCCTAGCGGAGAGGCGCATCGACGACACCCTCATAGTGCGGTGGGTGTGTAAGTTCCAGCACCCTGTTCCCCGCACCTTGCTGGGCAGGGCTGCGGTTTCTATACGCCATCTAGATCTCCACTGCTGCCGCCTTGGCCCTCCTAATGTCCCCCATTCTCCGGTGCCGACCTTGCCAAATCTTGACTATCTGTACCTGTCCGACGTTATCATCTCTGAGACGGCACTCCACAGCATGATCGAGGTCTGCCCTGTTCTGCGCGAGTTGCATCTCTTTATGATCCATGGACTCCACCGGATTTGCTTTCACTCTCGCACCCTTACAACCATGTCCATTAGTACGCCTTGTGTTCCTCTCAATGAGTTCTCTTTAAGGGACATGTCTGCCCTTCAAAATATCACTTTTACTTACATTGATCTCTGGCGTATACCAACCTTTACTATTAATGTTGATAATCGAAGGCTTCAAGAGTTTGTGCTTAAGCTGCCGAACTTGGGCTCGCCGAGCCTTAGTACTTTTTCTAACAAGGTATGTACTAATTATTTGTTACATTATTACTTGCACCTTTGTAGTGATTGATCACTTACTGACAATTTAGTTATGTGCAAACATAAGTTTTTATGTATACACACACACACAGACACACACACACACACACACACACACACACACACACACATATATGTATATATATCTAAATCTTTTTTTTATGCAGATATCGTTACCTTATGTAACCTCACTTGCTTTTGGTATGAAATTCATTAGTGGTGAAGAGTTGAACAAATCTATGCATATCTTAACTTTGTTCACATGTTTACAACGGCTTGAAATATTGGTAAATATACAGATTTTATTTGTATTTAATAATGATTTACATTTCATTATTAATACTTTTGTGTTTCATATACCTTCGTCCCATATTAAGTGTTGCTCCAACGGATGTATCTAGCAGTGAGATACGTTTGGATACATCCATTTGAGCGATACTTAATATCGGATGGAGGGAGTATTTTTTTTATAATTTTGTTTAGTCTTAATTATGTTTTTTATATAATTTTGTCAACATATCCGTTGTATGTGTTTATTTTGAATTTATATAAGAATCATGCTTAAGGTTAATTGATAATTACTTTTAAGTTTTATGAATACCCATTATTGGTATGTTTTGCATTGCAATTTGAATTTAATTTATTTTTTGTTTTATAGTGTTACCTATTGTATTTATCAGCTTATGAAGAAGTTTAAATAGAACTATTGATCGATATTTCTCCATATATTGAATTCATTTAATATTCTTTATTTTTAATTAATGCATTCAGAGTTGATTTCTAATGGATCTTTCTTGAGGGCGTAGGGCTAAATTAATGTTTTTTTTTTCACAACTTTGTTGTATTACAGTGCTTCTACTTCGGTTCAGATGATGAAAATAGTTACTGTGATTGGGAATCAAAGTCCGAGAGGGTCATCTGGCGAAATAAGCTTCTGACGCATGTCGGACTGACAGGATACTCTGGTACAATTGGGGAGGTGTGTTTTGCAAGGAATCTTATGGTTAGAGCGCAATCTCTGAGGGCAATGGATATCAGCCATTCTGTTGATTGGACCCCAGAGGATATCACTCGTCAAATAGAGTCGATATGCATACAAGGGAAGGCCTCACCATCCGCACAACTTTTTTTCACTAGAAGCGCTCAGCAAGATGACGTGCGAAGAAAGGTTGCTAGATATCTTGATACACTGTCTATGCTTTGATATATTCTCTTCGGTCTGCACTTGTATTTTCTTGTGACCATACGTTGTAGCTGCTACTTTCATCTGTGTTGATGTATTATTTCTGTATGTCAACACAATACCATTTCAAGTAAATTACAACAAAAGCTTCCTGGATTTGGATACATGCGATTGTATGGTGGATTTACCACGCTGCAATCGCACTGCAGTTTTACTCAACCGTACTCGCGATAAGCATAAGCCAAGCTTAAATGCCTTATGCTGAACAAGCATTCTCAGTTGTGGAACTGCTACCCGGAAATTCGTTTCGGCTCTTGGGTCCAGATGCTCCTGCAATCAGGACCGCAGGCCTGCATCGCGATTCCCACACAGCCCAGTATTCAGTTCTGTATTTTGATTAAATAGTATGATGCCTGGCTCACCTGTCTGTTGTACGGCGCAGAAGCGGCAGTGTAACGTCGTTCTAGTACAGATGGTGGGCGACGGATCTGTCCAGACGCACGGGCGAAACTGGACCAACGGCGCCCCACGCCGACCGCAAGCCTAGATATTTTGGCCTCACCCCCACCCACAATCTCCTTCCTCTACACGCTTCAGTTCATCCACCAGTTACTCAAACTAGGTAGATAGTGCGGCTTGCCACACCCGGTGCTGCCGGGTAAAGTCATATCCAACCCGATAATAGTCATTGAAGCATTGCAAATATAAAAAATAGCATAATGTACTTGTGTTTATCAATCTAATATATCAAGTTTAGATCAGAAGCATTGCATCGATACATACACATTCAGTACATTGCAGTCCAGCAAACAACAAAAGGGTTCAGTCCAAAAGCAAACTATACATATTTAGTACATAACAGTTGATTCAGACAACTACAAAAGGTCCTCGATTTCCTTGTCATTACATACCATATTATAGGAATAAAGTATGAACTGAATCCTGAGCAGCAATTCAGATAACTTAGTACCAAGTTCCATGCATTCAGACAGAGGTCGACGTGATTTGTTATTACATACCGCGTCCACCAAAAGAGAGCACAAATTCAGGCTTGTACCTATAGAGAAGATAGTTTTACCAGGACAAATAGTGTTACATAGTCCAAATAAAGGTAGGAAGTGCAGCCTACAGCACCACTGCAGGTGCGATCATCGATCATTCCCAACCCGGTAATGAAGTCATCAGTTCAAATATGTAAGAACATCAGCAAGCAACAATGCAATGAACATTCTTTATCAGAGTTAAAAGAGCTCAAAGCAAGGTACACAATAACTTTCACGGTCACATCAAACCCAGTAGGACATATTTCATACTCAATAGGGACACCTGCCAGGTTATAGTTTAGAAGAGAGAAAAGAAGTGATGCTCACCATAGTAGATACGAACAGTAGTGTCGTAAAATATTACTACCACCAATTCATTTTTTCCGCGTAAAATGATGTCCTCACTATCGAACCTAGCAGCAAGGTTCCCCCATGACCCGACTTTGATTTCATAGCCACTACAATACCAAGAGATCAGAATGTTCAATGCACACATGCTGCCCAAACCATATAGAGATAGAGATAGACAGAACTACCTCCAATCCATAATAAGTGTCAAAGTTTTGAACTAAGGTTGATCAAAGGTAGTAGAAACCTGAGATCACAAATGATAATATCCTTTATAGGTACAGCTTGCCATGGTTGCAGTTGGAACAGGAGTACATCAGAAACCATGACTACAATAATGATGACATCTACATGACCAAGCAAGAAATCAGAAATAGAACAATGGTTGAGAATTGAGGGACGTTTCCACCAAAGACAATGTTACGACCCCATACGTTGTTTAGTTGCTCTACCATCTATATCTACATCTGAAGAGACACTCCCATATCCAAGACATCATTCCTTCGCACATCCACAAACAAAAGGATAATGTCCTGCATATATATAGATTTGCAAGCGCAGATCAGCAGGATGAATCACAGGAGTCATTCGAGTAAGCAAGGAGCAAATTAAATAGTCGTACCAAAAGGGTGAGAACTTAACAACACTTGGCCTTCCTGGTTTTAGTTGCACCTGGCCTTCTTGGCTTCAGTGGGGATCACCTCATCAGCCAACGGCACATCCTTCAGTTTACTTCAGACAGGCAAAAGAGTCAAACCCACGTACATGGGTACCGATGGATGAAGAACTAAACACTAGGGGCGAGTAGAAAGCACATACCTTGAAGTACCGTCCGCCTCGTCGCCTAGGGCAGCAGGATTCATTGACCATCGCTACATTTTCCTAGAAGACCAAAGCACATACAACCCATTAGATGAGTATGTTACTGATATTGCTCCTATTCCTAGAAAGTGCAGAAGGAATACCTCAGAACTGTCATTTGGGAACAAAAGCTTGTATATGTCAGTATTTGTCAGTTCAGTTTTGGAAAGGCCTTTCCTCAAGCCAATGCCGCTGTGGACAACAAAATAAGACAACATTTCCAATCAACAATAATGAGTTGCATATGCACATAGGTCTGAATCAGGACTTGGTTTGATTGTTCTAGATGCTGACATATTGCAATGAGCCAACGAAGAGTTAAACTAATATTGACATGAAGCACCAAAGCACAATCAAATAGATGTAATAGGAAGAGTACACACAGAGGAGTGATACATCTCCAACGTATCTATAATTTTTGATTGTTCCATGCTATTATAGTATCAATCTTGGATGTTTTATATGCAATTATATGCCACTATATATCATTTTTTGGGACTAACCTATTAACCCAGTGCCCAGTGCCAGTTGCTGTTTTTTTTGCTTGTTTTTGCCTTTTCAGAAAATCATTATCAAAAAGTGTCCAAACAAGAAAAAAACTTTGGATTAATTTTTTCTGGACTAGAAGAGACCCAGGAAGCTTCGGTAGAAGACCAGAAGAGCCACGAGGAGGCGACAAGCCTGGAGGGCGCGCCCCCCAGGCTTTTGGGCCCCTCGTGGCACCTCTTGACCTAATTCCTTCGCTATAAATTCACAAATATTCCCAAACCAACAGAGAGACAGAAGATAAAACCTTTCCGCCGCCGCAAGCCTCTGTTCTTCCGCGATCCCATCTGGAGGCCTTTTCCGGTACTCTGCCGGAGGGGGAATCGATCACGGAGGGCTTCTACATCAACCTTGCTGCCCTTCCAATGATGTGTGAGTAGTTTACCACATACCTACGGGTCCATAGCTAGTAGCTAGATGGCTTCTTCTCTCTCTTTGATCTTCAATACCATGTTCTCCTCGATGTTCTTGGAGTTCTATCCGATGTAATCTTCTTTTGCGGTGTGTTTGTTGGGATCCGATGAATTGTGAGTTTATGATCAGATTATTCATGAGAAATATTTGAGTCTTCTCTGAACTCTTTTATGCATGATTGTTATAGCTTTTTATTTCTCTCCGATCTATCGATTTAGTTTGTCCTACTAGATTGATTTGTCTTGCAATGGGAGAGGTGCTTTGTGATGGGTTCAATCTTGCGGTGCTCAATCCAGTGACAGAAGGGGACCTAACACGTATTTGTATTGTTGCCATTAAGGATAAAAAGATGGGGTTTAATCATATTGCTTGAGTTTACTTTGTCTACATCATGTCATCTTGCTTAAGGCGTTACTCTATTTCATACTTAATACCCTAGATGCATGCTGGATAGCGGTCGATGGGTGGAGTAATAGTAGTAGATGCAGGCAGGAGTCGGTCTACTTGTCTCGGACGTGATGCCTATATACATGATCATTGCCATGAATCCGTCATAATTATTTGCTTTTCTATCAATTGCCTAACAATAATTTGTTTACCCACCGTATGCTATGTGTTCGAGAGAGAAGCCTCTAGTGAAAACTATGGCCCCCGGTCTACTTTATCATATATTAAAAACCTAAAAATACCTTGCTGCAATTTATTTACTTTTATTTCTATTAGTAATTTAGTTTATCTATTTACCTTGATAAGATTTAATCCTTGCAAATAACCGCTAAGAGGATTGACAACCCTCTTATTTGTGTTGGGTGCAAGTGTTTGCTCTTATGTGTGCAGGTGCGTTTAACGGAATTTTGCTTGGTTCTCCTACTGGATTGATAACCTTGGTTCTTCACTGAGGGAAATACTTATCTCTACTGTACTGCATCATCCTCTCCTCTTCGGGGAAATACCAACGCAGACTACAAGTAGCAGGAAGAATTTCTGGCGCCGTTGCCGGGGAGACATCATCAAAATTACCAAGTACCTTCGCACAAACTATCATTCACTTGCATTTACTTTATTTTCCTTTTATTTGCATTTGCCTCTCGTTTTCATCTCCCCCACTTCTAATTTTTTTTACAAAAACACAAAAATATTTTTATTTGCTTGTTTGCTAGTTTGCTTGCTTCATCACGATGTCTCAAGAAAATACAAAATTGGGTGACTTTTCCAATACTAATAATAATGATTTTATTAGTACTCCTATTGCTCCTCCCGCCACTAGTGCGGAGTCGTGTGACATTAATGCTGCTTTGCTTAATCTTGTTATGAAAGAAAATTTTTCTGGTAGTCCTAATGAAGATGCTGCATCCCATCTAAATACTTTCGTTGAACTTTTTGATATGCAAAAGAAGAAAGATGTGGATAATGATATTGTTAAGTTCTTATCAATATCTTGAGACATCGATGGGGTCCGCTCATCTTAGGACGGGTCGATGGAGGCCAGTTTTGGCCGGCCTATTGGGTCTCGGCATTGGGGGCCGCCACGGGGTCTGCTCATCTTTTCGGTTGGGGTAGCAGCGGGTTTCGAGTGAGGTGTTGTCGAGGTCTTGGATGCCGGGGCGGCGGCCCTGGTGGTTGTAGCGTGGTGCTCTTGGGCAGAGCCCGTCGCTCGGTGCTGCCCGGCGGCCATGGCCGTGTGGGCGGCGTGGTAGCCGGGGTGTGGCGTTCGGTGGCGGTGAGTGTTGGCCGGGGTGAAAACCTGCTCTATCTTCGAACGAACCGGCGGCGGCGTTGCTCGTTCCCTTCTTGAAGGCGTCGTCGCGGCTCTCATTGCCCGTCGTGTGGCTCCTGGGGAAACTCCGATCCTCGGATCGGGCGGTGGCGGCGCTCCGGTGTCGTAACCTTCTTGAAGGCACCGTCTTGGAGCTCACGGTTCATCGTATGTGGCTTCATTTCTTCGTGGTGGCGTGGTCACTGTTGGAGTCCCCGGTTGCTCTTGTAGTGCTTGGGGTCGTGTTGCTGCGCTCAGCGCCTACGTATCCTGCCTTGGGTGTGTGCGTGTGTGGTGGTGGCGTGCGTTTGTACCGGGTTGTTGTCGGACGTTGCTTTATATATAAAGCGGGGCGGAAGCCTTTTTCGGTAAATTATTTCCGTTCTCACTACGAGACCGTGCTAAAACTTGGTTTTCATCCTTGCCTAGAAATAATATTGATTCTTGGGATAAGTGTAAGGATGCTTTTATTACCAAGTATTTTCCTCCCGCTAAGATTATTTCTCTAAGAAATCAAATATGAATCTTAAGCAACTTGAGCATGAACGTATTGCACAATCTTGGGAGAGAATGAAATTAATGATAAGAAATTGCCCAACTCGTGGCTTGATTTATGGATGATCATACAATTTTGTTTTATGCGGAACTAAACTTTGTCTCTAGAAATTTGCTAGACTCTGCCGCAGGTGGTACTTTTATGGAAATTACATTGGGAGAAGCTACAAAACTTCTTGATAATATCATGGCAAATTATTCTCAATGGCACACTGAACGAACTCCAACTGGTAAGAAGGTAAATTCTGTTAAAGAAATTAATACTTTGAGTGATAAGATGGATGCTCTATTGAAATTGGTTGCTAGTAAAAATTCTCATATTGATCCTAATGATGTGCCATTGTCTACTTTGATTGAGCAAAATAATGATGCTATTGATGTGAATTTTGTCTCTATAAATAATTTCAACAACAATGCTTATAGGGGTAATTTCAATCCTAGACCGTTTCCTGGAAATTCCTCTAATAATTATGCCAATCCTTATGGTAATTCTTATAATAATAATAATAATAGGATGCCCTCTGATCTTGAAATTAATATGAAAGAATTTATTAGTTCGCAAAAGAATTTCAATGCTATGATAGAAGAAAAATTGACTAGAGTTGATGAATTGGCTAGGAACATGGATAGAATTGCTCATGATGTGGAAAATCTCAAAACTAAGATTTTGCCACCCAAGCATGGTATAAATGAGTCTATTAAAGCTATCTATCTCTCCATTAATGAAAGTAAAGAAAGGACTGCTAGGTTGAGAGCTAAGCGAGAATTCCAAGAAAAAGCGATTCCACCCGGTTTCTATCGTAGTAATGATGAAGATATTAAAATGATTGGTGTCACCCCTATTGAATCATTATTTAGTAGCACAAAACTTGATGAAAAAGGGACTGGAGAAGAGTCAACTTTAGATAGAAGGAGTCCCACTTGCTTGGAGGGTGATAATCTTGATGATAAAAATGAAAAAAGTGGGTTTGGAGAGGTCAAAACTTTAAATAGTAATGCGCCCACTTTAATTATGATATTTGTTCTTTAATTGAGTGTATTTCCTTATTGAAATCCATGATTAATTCACCAAATGCATATGAACAAAATAAAGCTTTCACTAAACATATTGTAAAAGCCATGATGAAAGCACATGAAGAAAAGCTTGAGCTAGAAATATCAATTCCTAGGAAATTACAAGATGAATGGGAACATACTATTAAAGTCAAAATTAAAGATTATGAATGTAATGCTCTTTGTGATCTTGGTGTTAGCGTTTCCACTATACCAAAGTCTTTGTGTGATGTGCTAGGTCTCACCGACATGGATCCTTGTTCCCTTAATTTGCATCTTGCGGATTCCACTATTAAAAAGCCATTGGGTAGAATAAATGATGTGCTTATTCTTGAAAATAGAAATTATGTGCCCGTGGACTTTATTGTTCTTGATATAGAATGCAATCCTTCTTGCCCCATAATACTTGGTAGGCCTTTTCTACGAACAATTGGTGCTATTATTGATATGAAAGAAGGTAATATAAGATTTCAATTTCCATTAAAGAAAGGGATGGAACACTTCCTTAGAAAGAGAATTAAAGCACCTTATGAATATATTATGAGGGCCACCTATGGAATTAACTTGAAGGATGACAACACTTGAAACGATGCATTATGCCTTGCGAGGGGCATAAAATAATAGCGCTTGTTGGGAGGAAACCCAATGAATAAAATAAATTTTTGCTTTTACCTTCTATTCTTGAGTGTTCACACAATTATAGATTCTGTTATGATTGTATTTTTATGTTTTAGTTAGTGTTTGTGCCAAGTAATGCCTTTGGGATGATTTGGAAGACAGTATGATAGATGCTGTTGGAAAACATACACTTTTGTGTCCAGTGCTGGAATTTTGTTTTTTCGCTGGAGTGTCAGAACCTTATTTTTTTTTACAAAGTATTGAAATATGAATTGCCCACGTTGTCCTAATTTTTCAGAATTTTTGGAGTTACAGAAGTATGACGTAAATTCAGGTCTTTACAGACTGTTCTGTTTTAGACAGATTCTGTTTTTGTTGCATAGTTTGCTTATTTTGATGAATCTATGAATCGTATCGGGGGGTATGAGTCATGGAGAAGTTGGAGTATAGTAGCATTATGCCAATATTAAATATGAATCAATTTACAACAGTACCTAAAGTTTAAGATTTGTTTGTTATACTAACGGATCTCACGAGGTTTCTGTTGAGTTTTGTGTGCTGAAGTTTTCAAGTTTTGGGTGAGACTACGATGGATAAAGGAATAAGGAGCGGCAAGAGCCTAAGCTTGGGTATGCCCAAGGCACCCCAAGGTAGTATTCAAGGAAGACTCAAGCGTCTAAGCTTGGGGATGCCCCGGAAGGCAACCCCTCTTTCGTCTACAATCCATCGGTAACTCACTTGGAGCTATATTTTTATTCATCACATGATATGTGTTTTACTTGGAGCGTCTTGTGATATAGTTTGTTTGCTTTTTAGTTTGTCACAATCATCTTTGCTAAACAAACCTTTTTGAGAGGGACACACATTGTTCGTGATTTGTTAGAATACTCTATGTGCTTCACTTATATCTTTTGTGCTAGGCAGTTGCTCTAGTGCTTCACTTATATCTTTTAGAGCACGATGGTGGTTATATTGTAAAGAAATAGTTGCACTCTCATGCTTCACTTATATCTTTTTGAGAGTCTCATGATTATCAATGGTAATATGCACGGGTTATGAATTTGGTCCTGATATGATAGGTATTCAAGAGGGATATAATAAAAACTTTCATGTAGATCACTAAATATGATAAGTTTGATTCCTTGCAATAGTTTTGCGATATTAAGATGGTAATATGTGGGAGGTATTAGTAGATGATTGTGGTTTAGTAAGAATATTGGTGTTAAGGTTTGTGATTCCCGAAGCATGCACGTATGATCTGTCGTTATGCTATGAAGTTGGAGCATGATTTATTATTGATTGTCTTCCTTTGTGTGGTGGTCGGGGGCGCGCGATGGTTAACTCCTACCAACCTCCCCCCTAGGGGCATGCGTAGTAGTACTTTGCTTTGAGGGCTAATAAACTTTCACAATAAGTATGTGAGTTCTTTATGACTAATGTGAGTCCATGGATTATACGCACTCTCACCCTTCCGCAATTTGCTAGCCTCTTCGGTACCGTGCATTGCCCTTTCTCACATCGAGAGTTGGTGCAAACTTCGCCGGTGCATCCAAACCCCGTGATATGATACGCTCTATCACACATAAGCCTCTTTATATCTTCCTCAAAACAGCCACCATACCTACCTAACATGGCATTTCCATAGCCATTCCGAGATATATTGCCATGCAACTTCCACCATTTTGTTTTTATGACATACATCGTCATTGTCATATTGCTTTGCATGATCATATAGCTGACATAGTATTTGTGGCTCAGCCACCGTTCATCATTCTTTTATACATGTCACGCTAGCATCATTGCACATCCTGGTACACTGCCAGAGGCATTCATATAGAGTCATATTTTTGTTCTAGTATCGAGTTGTAATGTTGAGTTGTAAGTAAATAAAAGTGTGATGATCATCATTATTAGAGCATTGTCCCAGTGAGGAAAGGATGATGGAGACCATGATTCCCCCACAAGTCGGGATGAGACTCCGGACGAAAAAAGAGGCGAAAAAGAGTCATGAAAAAAAAATGAGAGAAAAAGAGAGAAGGGGCAATGTTACTATCCTTTTTCCACACTTGTGCTTCAGAGTAGCACCATGTTTTTCATATAGAGAGTCTCCTATTTTGTCACTTTCATATACTAGTGGGAATTTTTCATTATAGAACTTGGCTTGTATATTCCGATGATGGGCTTCCTCAAATGCCCGAGGTCTTCATGAGCAAGCAAGTTGGATGCACACCCACTTAGTTTTCATCTTGAGCTTTCATACACTTATAGCTCTTAGTGCATCCGTTGCATGGCAATCCCTACTCCTCGCATTGACATCAATTGATGGGAATCTCCATAGCCCGTTGATTAGCCTCGTTGATGTGAGACTATCTTCTTATTTTTGACTTCCCCTTATTGATCTCTACCACCACACTCTATTCCACCCATAGTGCTATATCCATGGCTTGCGCTCATGTATTGTGTGGGAGTTGAAAAAGCTGAAGCGCGTTAAAAAGTATGAACCAATTGCTTGGCTAAAACCGGGGTAGGGCATGATAAATACTTTGTGTTAAGAAGATGGAGCATGACAGGATTGTATGATTTTGTAGGGATAACGTTCTTTAGCATTTTTATTTTGAAAGACATGATTGTTTATTAGTATGCCTGAGTATTGATGTCTTTATATCAAATTATAGACTATTGCTTTGAATCATTCGGATCTTATTATTCATATCGTAAGAGAGAGATTACATGATGAAACATGATAGGTAGCATTCCACATCAAAAATTCTGTTTTTATCATTTACCTACTCGAGGACGAGCAGGAATTAAGCTTGGGGATGCTTGATACGTCTCCAACGTAACTATAATTTTTGATTGTTCCATGCTATTATAGTATCAATCTTGGATGTTTTATATGCAATTATATGCCATTATATATCATTTTTTGGGACTAACCTATTAACCCAGTGCCCAGAGCCAGTTGCTGTTTTTTTGCTTGTTTTTGCCTTTTCAGAAAATCATTATCAAAAAGTGTCCAAACGAGAAAAAAAACTTTGGATTAATTTTTTCTGGACCAGAAGAGACCCAGGAAGCTTCGGGAGAAGACCATAAGAGCCACGAGGAGGCGACAAGCCTGGAGGACGCGCCCCAGGGGGGTGGCCGCGCCCCCCAGGCTTGTGGGCCCCTCGTTGCACCTCTTGACCTAATTCCTTCGCTATAAATTCACAAATATTCCCAAACCAATAGAGAGACAGAAGAGAAAACCTTTCCGCCGCCGCAAGCCTCTGTTCTTTCGCGATCCCATCTAGAGGCCTTTTCCGGTACTTTGCCGGAGGGGGAATCGATCACGGAGGGCTTCTACATCAACCTTGCTGCCCTTCCGATGATGTGTGAGTAGTTTACCACAGACCTACGGGTCCATAGCTAGTAGCTAGATGGCTTCTTCTCTCTCTTTGATCTTCAATACCATGTTCTCCTCGATGTTCTTGGAGTTCTATCCGATGTAATCTTCTTTTGCGGTGTGTTTGTTGGGATCCGATGAATTGTGAGTTTATGATCAGATTATTCATGAGAAATATTTGAGTCTTCTCTGAACTCTTTTATGCATGATTGTTATAGCTTTGTATTTCTCTCTGATCTATCGATTTAGTTTGGCCTACTAGATTGATTTGTCTTGCAATGGGAGAGGTGCTTTGTGATGGGTTCAATCTTGCAGTGCTCAATCCTAGTGACAGAAGGGGACATGACACGTATTTGTATTGTTGCCATTAAGGATAAAAATATGGGGTTTAATCATATTGCTTGAGTTTACTTTGTCTACATCATGTCATCTTGCTTAAGGCGTTACTCTGTTTCATACTTAATACCCTAGATGCATGCTGGATAGCGGTCGATGGGTGGACTAATAGTAGTAGATGCAGGCAGGAGTCGGTCTACTTGTCTCGGACGTGATGCCTATATACATGATCATTGCCATGAATCCGTCATAATTATTTGCTTTTCTATCAATTGCCCAACAGTAATTTGTTTACCCACCGTATGCTATGTGTTCGAGAGAGAAGCCTCTAGTGAAAACTATGGCCCCCGGTCTACTTTATCATATATTAAAAACCTAAAAATACCTTGCTGCAATTTATTTACTTTTATTTCTATTAGTAATTTAGTTTATCTATTTACCTTGATAAGATTTAATCCTTGCAAATAACCGCTAAGAGGATTGACAACCCTCTTATTTGCGTTGGGTGCAAGTGTTTGCTCTTGTGTGTGCAGGTGCGTTTAACAGAATTTTGCTTGGTTCTCCTACTGGATTGATAACCTTGGTTCTTAACTGAGGAAAATACTTATCTGTACTGTACTGCATCATCCTCTCCTCTTCGGGGAAATACCAACACAGACTACAATAGCAAGGAGGGCAGTGAACCAGTAGTTGAGGTGGTGCAACAAAAAAAATACATTTAAGCCAAACTTTAATACAGCTTATATCAAGAAAATTTCTATTAACAGACAAAACTTTATACTATCTAATATGCACCTAACAAAAACTACTACGTAGGTTCACTATGTATAAAATTTGGATGTACAAATTCTCTGCAAAATAATGGAAAACATGAAGGTCAGCGACATGCATAGCACTACATAAGAACCAAAGCTAGAATTAACATGATTTCATCCATTATATCTAAAACATTACATGTCAATGACCCAAAACAAAATGATGTAGGGTGGATCCCTAATTGACAATCTTTCACGAATTGGAGGGGATCCTACGATGAACACGAAGAACATGGGGAAGAACACGGGGAAATCACAAGAGGAACACTCAAGAACAAGTCCAATCACACATCCACTAGACTAACAAACACATGGATCCACAAGGTACAAGAACAACAAAGGGAAAGATACATGGTAGAGTTCATCCCAAATCCAAGAGGAGATGAGGTCTTGATGATCTAGGTAGATCCTTCTCCCTTAGGAGGTCTTGATGATCTAGTGAGATCCTTCTCCCTCAAGAGGAATCCCACAAGGGGAGGTACATGAGCTAAGCTCCAATGTGTAGTTCTAATCTTAGCTAACCCTAAATGGAGGAGGAGGAGGAGTATATATAGTGCTAGCCCACGAAGGGGTAAGTGAGGGGCGAATGGGTACATGGGCCTCGGCCCGACTCTGTGCGCAGGAAGGCGCCGGATGTCCGGGCTGGGGGCCGGATGTCCGGCGGCTCACGAGGAGCCGGATGTCCGGGGTCTCGGCCGGATGTCCAGGCTGGGCTGGCCTGGTTCTTGATGCTTTCTGGATACGTTGAGGCCGGATTTTCGGGGGTGGGCGCCGGATGTCCGGGACAGTGGCGAGGCGCCAGACGTCCAGGGCTCGTGCCGGATGTCCGGCCGCTGATGCTCTTCGGCCGTTGTTGGTGCAGCTCCTGCGTGGCTGCACAGGCGCCGGATGTCCAGCCTCTGGCCCGAATGTCCGGCCGCCGTAGCTCAGCAGCTCCGTCTTCTTACATCGTCGCTTCCATGCTTCCTTCGCGGACGGTGTAGTTGTTCCTTGGCGCTTGCACTCTTCCTCATCATCCGTGAAGCTCCGACAATACCTATGCATGCACACGGGAGAAGTGTCAAGTAGTATACCATCCACGAAGGGGTCAAGTGAGCACGTGTAAAGGAGATGATTCACCTCTATGTATGTGCAGTAGATGTCGCACGTGTCACTGATACGTCCAATTTGCATCATGATTTCCTACAAATAATTATTATGTTTTTGATCATTATTTTAATTTATGGTACAATTCTTATGCCTTTTCTTATTTATGGTACAATTTATGGTACAATTTATGGTCTACTTGTCTCGGACGTGATGCCTATATACATGATCATTGCCTTGGATATCGTCATGATTATTTTCTTTTCTATCAATTGCCCAACAGTAATTTGTTCACCCACCGTATGCTATTTTCAAGAGAGAAGCCTCTAGTGAAAACTATGGCCCCCGGGTCTACCTTTATCATATATTGAAAATCCTAAAAATACCTTGCTGCAATTTTACTTTATTTATTTTATTTTGTATTTTTGTTCGATCTATCTATCTATCACCATACAATTTAATCTTGCAATTAACCGCCAAGGGATTGACAATCCCTTGTTCGCGTTGGGTGCGAGGATTTGTTGTTTTGTGTGCAGGTACTGGTAACGAGTTGTTGCGTGATTCTCCTACTGGATTGATAACCTTGGTTTCATAACTGAGGGAAATACTTATCTCTACGGTACTGCATCATCCCCTCCTCTTCGGGGAAATCCCAACGCAGCTCACAAGTAGCACTGCACTTTATTATACTTGTTACTTGTTACGAATTATCTTGCTATCAAAACTATCTGTTACTGCTACTTTTAGTACTTGCAGAGAATACCTTGCTGAAAACCGCTTGTCATTTCCTTCTGCTCCTCATTGGGTTTGACACTCTTACTTATCGAAAGGACTACGATTGATCCCCTATACTTGTGGGTCATCAAGACTCTTTTCTGGCGCCGTTGCCGGGGAGTGTAGCGCCTTTGGTGAGTGGAATTTGGTAAGGAAACATTTATATTATGTGCTGAAATTTACTGTCACTTGTCACTATGGAAAGTAATCCTTTGAGGGGCTTGTTCGGGGTATCTTCACCTCGACCGGAAGCAATAAGAGTTGGTCCTCAACCTACTGAAAATATTTATTATGAAATTCCTTCGGGTATGGTAGAGAAACTGGTAGCTAATCCTTACGCAGGAGATGGAACGGTACATCTTGATATGCACTTGATCTATGTGGATGAAATTTGTGGATTGTTTAAGCTTGCAGGTCTATCCGGAGATGGAGTTAAGAAGAAAGTATTCCCTTTATCTTTGGAGGGAAATGCATTGACATGGTATAGGCTATGTGATGATACTGATACATGGGGCTGGAACCGGTTGAAGCTGGAATTCCACCAGAAATTTTATCCTATGCATTTGGTTCATCGTGATCGGAATTATATATATAATTTTTGGTCTCGTGAAGGAGAAAGTATCGCTCAAGCTTGGGGGAGGCTTAAGTATATGTTGCACACATGCCCCAATCATGAGCTCTCAAGAGAAATAATTCTTCAAAACTTTTATGCTCGGCTTTCTCATAATGATCAATCCATGCTCGATACTTCTTCTGCTGGTTCCTTTATGAAGAGAACTATTGAATTCAGATGGGATCTTCTGGAAATAATTAAATGTAACTCTGAAGATTGGGAAATCGACAAAGGTAATGAGTCAGGTATAAATCTTGAGTTTGATTGTGTTAAATCTTTTATGGAAACATATGCTTTCCATAAGTTTAGTACTAAATATGGACTTGACTCTGAGATAGTAGCTACCTTTTGTGAATCCTTTGCTGCTCATGTTGATCTCCCTAAGGAGAAATGGTTTAAATATTATCCACCTATTGAATTTAATGAAGAACCTGTTAGTGTTAAAGAAGAAACAATTGTTTACCATGTTGATCCGGTTGTGCCTACTGCTTATATTGAGAAACCTCCTTTCCCTGTTAGGATTAAAGAACATGCTAAAGCCTCAACTGTGGTTAATAAGAGTAATATCAGAGCACCTAGACCTTCTGAACAAATTAAAGTTGAACCTAATATTGCAATGGTTAAAGATCTTTTGGTTGATAACATTGATGGACATGTCATATACTTCTATGATGAAGCAACTAGAATTGCTAAGCCAGATACTAAAGATAAAAACAAACCTATAATTGGCATGCCTGTTATTTCTGTTAAAATTGGAGATAATTGCTATCATGGTTTATGTGATATTGGTGCTAGTGTGAGTGCTATTCTGTTTACTCTCTATCAAGAAGTCATGAATGATATTGCACCTATTGAGATTGAAGATATTGATGTTACTATTAAGCTTGCAAATAGAGATACTATTTCACCACTTGGGATTGTTAGAGATGTTGAAGTCTTGTGTGGTAAGATCAAATATCCTACTGATTTTCTTATTCTTGGATCACCACAAATGATTTTTGTCCCATTATATTTGGTAGACCTTTCTTGAATACAGTTAATGCCAAGATTGATTGCATTAAAGAAACTGTCAGTGTTAATTTTGGTGAGGTGTCTCATGAGTTTAATTTCTCTAAGTTTCATAGACAACCTGATGATAAAGAATTACCTAATAAGGATGAAATTATTGGTCTTGCTTCTATTGCTGTGCCTCCTATTGATCCTTTAGAACAATATTTGCTAGACCATGAGAATGATATGCATATGAATGAAAGAAATGAAATAGATGAACTGTTCTTTAAACAAGCACCTATCCTTAAACATAATTTGCCTGTTGAAACCTTGGGAGATCCACCTCCACCCAAGGGTGATCCTGTGTTTGAATTAAAGCAATTGCCTGATACTCTTAAATATGCTTATCTTGATGAAAAGAAGATATATCCTGTTATTATTAGTGCTAACCTTTCAGAGCATGAAGAAAAGTGATTACTTAAAACTCTGAAGAAGCACCATGCTGCTATTGGATATAATCTTGATGATCTTAAGGGTATTAGTCCCACTTTATGTCAGCATAAAATTCATATGGAGCCAGATGCTAAACCCGTTTTTGATCATCAAAGAAGGCTGAATCCTAGAATGAAGGATGTGGTAAGAACTGAAATATTAAAGCTTCTGGAGGCAGGTATAATTTATCCCATAGCTAATAGTAGATGGCTAAGTCCTGTTCATTGTGTTCCTAAGAAAGGAGGTATTACCGTTGTTCCTAATGATAAAAATGAACTTATCCCATAAAGAATTGTAACTGGTTATAGGATGGTAATTGATTTCAGGAAATTTAATAAAGCTACTAGGAAAGATCATTATCCCTTGCCTTTTATTGATCAAATGTTAGAAATATTATCTAAGCATACACACTTTTGCTTCCTAGATGGTTATTCTAGTTTCTCTCAAATACCTGTGTCACCTGAAGATCAAGAGAAAACCACATTTACTTGTCCTTTTGGAACTTATGCTTATCGTTGTATGCCTTTTGGTTTATGTAATGCACCTGCTACCTTTCAAAGATGTATGATTGCTATATTCTCTGACTTTTGTGAAAAGATTGATGAGGTTTTCATGGATGATTTCTCCATTTACGGAACTTCTTTTGATGATTGCTTGAGCAACCACTACAAAAAAAACACTTCCGTGATGATATGTCTTTGTCACAGTAGGTCAAGTTTTCTGTCATGCATGTACATCCGTGAAAATTTTATGACAGAATCAAGATAGTCATACCTGTGCTGTCGTAGAAGTGTTCCATGACAATACTGAAATTATCATCACGGAAGTGTCCACTTCCATGATGATAAATGTCAAGTCATGGAAGTGTTTTCGTCAAGGGTGACCAACACGTGGCTTCCACCATAACGGGTCGCCGTTAAGCTATCGGGTCCGGTTTTGGATCCGATAACCCGTTGCTACTTGTAGTCTGCGTTGGTATTTCCCGGTAGAGGAGAGGATGATGCAGTACAGTAGAGATAAGTATTTCCCCTAGTTAAGAACCAAGGTTATCAATCCAGTAGGAGAACCAAGCAAAATTCCGTTAAGCGCACCTGCACACACAAGAGCAAACACTTGCACCCAACGCAAATAAGAGGGTTGTCAATCCTCTTAGCCGTTATTTGCAAGGATTAAATCTTATCGAGGTAAATAGATAAACTAAATTACTAATAAAAATAAAAGTAAATAAATTGCAGCAAGGTATTTTTAGGTTTTTAATATATGATAAAGTAGACCAGGGGCCATAGTTTTCACTAGAGGCTTCTCTCTCGAACACATAGCATACGGTGGGTAAACAAATTACTGTTGGGCAATTGATAGAAAAGCAAATAATTATGACGGATTCATGGCAATGATCATGTATATAGGCATCACGTCCGAGACAAGTAGACCGACTCCTGCCTGCATCTACTACTATTACTCCACCCATCGACCGCTATCCAACATGCATCTAGGGTATTAAGTATGAAACAGAGTAACGCCTTAAGCAAGATGACATGATGTAGACAAAGTAAACTCAGGCAATATGATTAAACCCCATCTTTTTATCCTTAATGGCAACAATACAAATACGTGTCATGTCCCCTTCTGTCACTGGGATTGAGCACTGCAAGATTGAACCCATCACAAAGCACCTCTCCCATTGCAAGACAAATCAATCTAGTAGGCCAA
The DNA here is from genome assembly GCA_039707655.1 of Elymus sibiricus. Lineage (NCBI taxonomy): Eukaryota > Viridiplantae > Streptophyta > Magnoliopsida > Poales > Poaceae > Elymus > Elymus sibiricus. The sequence goes on from CM077664.1 coordinate 315,799,935, forward strand.
ACTAAATCGATAGATCAGAGAGAAATACAAAGCTATAACAATCATGCATAAAAGAGTTCAGAGAAGACTCAAATATTTCTCATGAATAATCTAATCATAAACTCACAATTCATCGGATCCCAACAAACACACCGCAAAAGAAGATTACATCGGATAGAACTCCAAGAACATCGAGGAGAACATGGTATTGAAGATCAAAGAGAGAGAAGAAGCCATCTAGCTACTAGCTATGGACCCGTAGGTCTGTGGTAAACTACTCACACATCATCGGAAGGGCAGCAAGGTTGATGTAGAAGCCCTTTGTGATCGATTCCCCCTCCGGCAGAGTACCGAAAAAGGCCTCTAGATGGGATCGCGGAAGAACAGAGGCTTGCGGTAGCGGAAAGGTTTTCTCTTCTGTCTCTCTATTGGTTTGGGAATATTTGTGAATTTATAGCGAAGGAATTAGGTCAAGAGGTGCCACGAGGGGCCCACAAGCCTGGGGGGCACGGCCACCCTCTTGGGGCGCGCCCTCCAGGTTTGTCGCCTCCTCGTGGCTCTTCTGGTCTTCTCCCAAAGCTTCCTGGGTCTCTTCTGGTCCAGAAAAAATTAATCCAAAGTTTTTTTTTTCTCGTTTGGACACTTTTTGATAATGATTTTCTGAAAAGGCAAAAACAAGCAAAAAACAACAACTGGCACTGGGTTAATAGGTTAGTCCCAAAAAATGATATATAATGGCATATAATTGCAGATAAAACATCGAAGATTGATACTATAATAGCATGGAACAATAAAAAATTATAGATACGTTGGAGACGTATCACCCGTTAACAGCCCTGACCAATGAGGATTTTCCATGTGTAAAATTCTCATTGGCTGATGGAACCACGTGTCAGCTGGGCATCGCAATAGATGTCATTCCTCCAATGGACGAGACGGGCCTATGGAAATGTTACTCGTGGCATGGCCCAACAGTGGCCCATTTAGGTTTAAAAGGCCGGCCCAGTCAAAGGCCCATAAGATTTACTCAGGTACTAGTGGGCCGGCCCACTAGCGGCCTGCTTAAACATGGCCCATTTACGGCCCACCGCCAAATCGGGCCCGTTAATTGTTCGCTCAGTCTTTGGGCCTCATTACGATCCAGTGTGTTTTCGGCCTGTTAAAGGCCCGATGTAGAAATGGGTCCATTTCAGCCCGGTGTGCCTTTAGGCCTGTTAATGGAACGTGCTACACATGGGCCATATATGGTCCGACGCGACATTCGGCCCCTTTATGGCCCGTGATCTCGGTGGCAAAATTTCAGCCCAACCTGACTTTGGGCCTGTTAAAGGCCTGTCATACAATTCGGCCTGTTGGTCCTCTACTAAGCTTTCGGCCTATGATACGTCTCCATCGTATCTACTTTTCCAAACACTTTTGCTCTTGTTTTGGACTCTAATTTGCATGATTTGAATGAAACTAACCCGGACTGACGCTGTTTTCAGCAGAACTACCATGGTGTTGTTTTTGTGCAGAAATCAAAGTTCTCGGAATTGGACGAAACTTTTTGGAGATTTTTTATGGAATAAATAAAAATTACTGGCGCAAGAATCAACAGAAGAGGGGCCACCTGTTGCCCACAAGGCAACAGGGCGCAACCCCCCTAGGGTGCGCCCTGATGCCTTGTGGGGCCCACACGCGGCCGTCTGACCTAATTCCAACGCTAAAAATTCACTTTCCCCGAGAAAAAAATAGAAGAAGAAGTTTCATCGCGTTTTACGATATGGAGCCGCCGCCACCTCCTGTTCTTCATCAGGAGGGCTGATCTGGAGTCCGTTCGGGGCTCCGGAGAGGGGGATTCGACGCCGTCGTCATCATCAACCATCCTCCATCACCAATTTCATGATGCTCACCACCGGGCGTGAGTAATTCCTTCATAGGCTTGCTGGACGGTGATGGGTTGGATGAGATTTATCATGTAATCGAGTCAATTTGTTAGGGCTTTGATCCCTAGTATCCACTATGTTCTGAGATTGATGTTGCTATGACTTTGCTATGCTTAATGCTTGTCACTAGGGCCCGAGTGCCATGATTTCAGATCTGAACCCTTTATGTTTTCATGAATATAGTTGTGTTCTTGATCCTATCTTGCAAGTTATATGCACCTATTACGTGTTATGATACGCATACCCCAAGGTGACAATAATTGAGATTCTTTACGGTGATTGCCGTAGTTTGAGGAGTTCATGTATTCACTAAGTGCTAATGCTTTGTTCCGGTTCTCTATTAAAAGGAGGCCTTAATATCCCTTAGTTTCCTTAAGGACCCCGCTGCCACGGGAGGGTAGGACAAAAGATGTCATGCAAGTTCTTATTATAAGCACGTATGACTATATACGGAATACATGCCTACATTACATTGATGAATTGGAGCTATTGTGTGTCGCCCTAGGTTGTGATTGTTATATGATGAATATCATCCAACATACTTATCATCACCGATCCAATGCCTACGACTTTCTCATATTGGTTTCTGCTAAGTTACTTTGTTGCTACTGCTTTACACTTGCTACAAAACTGCTACTGTTACTGTTGCCGTTACTATTGCTACTGTTGCTACTGCTATCAAAACTATCATATTACTGTGCTACTAAATATTCTGCTGCAGATATTTTATCTCCAGGCGTGGTTGAATTGACAACTCAACTGCTAATACTTGCAAATATTCTTTGGCTCCCCTTGTGTCGAATCAATAAATCTGGGTGAAATACTACCCGCGAAAACTGTTGCGATCCCCTATCCTTGTAGGTTATCAAGACCTTTTTCTGGCGCCGTTGCCGGGGAGCATAGCTCTATTTGTTGAGTCACTTGGGATTTATATCTGTTGATCACTATGACAAATCTGAAAGACGCTAAGACCAAGATCGTTCCCTCTAAGATGAGGTGAGGTAAGGAACTGCCATCTAGCTCCGCACTTGATTCACCTTCTGTTTTGAGTAGGCTTGTGACACCACCACCTGCTATTCATTCTGATATGTCGCAAGTTATTGATGATACTACTTCTGCTATGAATGAAATTATTGATGATGCTAGTACTATGCTTGATAATACTGTGCCACTTGGTGAATTTCTTGATGAACAAATTGCTAAAGCTAAAGGAATTGAAAATGTTGAAACTCTTGAGAATTATGATTCACCTATTATGCCTAGCTCTCCTACTAGAGTTGAATCACCTGATGAACATGTTTTTGATAGGGAGATGGCTAGGGCCATTCTTGCTTGTAAGGATAGAGATGAAGTTAAAACTTTGCTTGCTGAGTTGAAAGAAAAATCTATGAGGGAAAGAATGAAATATGATCCTAAGTTTTCTACCTCTCCCATATTTGTTACCGATAAGGATTATGAATTCTCTGTTGATCCTGAGTTAATCACTTTGGTTGAATCTGATCCTTTTCATGGTTATGAAATTGAAACTGTTGTGGCACATCTTACTAAGTTGAATGATATTGCCACCCTATTTTCTCATGAGGAAAAGATTCGTTATTACTATATTCTTAAGTTGTTTCCTTTCTCATTAAAGGGTGATGCTAAGAAATGATTTAATGCTCTTGCTCCTGGTTGTGTGCGTAGTCCCCAGGATATGATATATTACTTCTTTGAAAAATATTTTCCTGCTCATAATAAACAAGCTGCTTTATAGGAAATATTTAACTTTGTGCTAATTGAAGAAGAGAATCTCCCTCAAGCTTGGGGGAGGCTTCTCCAACTACTTAATGCTTTGCCTGATCATCCTCTTAAGAAAAATGAAATACTTGATATCTTTTACAATGGACTAACAGATGCTTCTAGGGACTACCTAGATAGTTGTGCTGGTTGTGTTTTCAGGGAACAAACTGTTAGACAGGCTGAAATACTATTGAATAATATATTGAGAAATGCCAATGGTTGGACACTTCCTGAACCACCTAAGCCAACTCCGAAGAAAAGAGGTATTCTATTCCTCAGTCCTGAAGATATGCAAGAAGCCAAGAAATCTATGAAGGAAAAAGGTATAAAATCTAAAGATGTTAAGAATTTACCACCCATTGAAGAAATACATGGGCTCGACATCCCGACACAGGTAGTGGAGGTAAATTCTCTCACTAGATTTGATGAAGGTGATATTCCGTATAATAAATCTGCTAGTCAATGCCTGTATGAATTTGATAACTACATCATTAAACAGGAACACTTTAATATATATGTTAGCAATCAATTAAAATGAAATGCCATCATGATTGAATGCTTGAGTGATTTGATGTTTAGACCTGCTAATGATGTTAAATGTTTGAGTAAACATGCTTCTATGGTTCAGACTCAGTTAGAACAAATAGCTAAGTCACAAAATGAATTGCTTGATGAGATGAATAATAAAAAGAATGATCATGCTGTTAGAGTTGTTACTAGAGGAGGTAGAATGACTCAGGAACCCTTGTATCCTGAAGGTCATCCTAAAAGAATTGAACAAGATTCTCAATGAATTAATATTGATGCACCTAGTCCACCTAAGAAGAAAAAGAAAAAGAAAAATGATAGGACTGTGCATGCTTCTAGTGAACCTGAGATAGAAAACCCTCTTGAGAATCATAATGATACTTCTATTTCTGATGCTGAGACACAATCTGGTAATGAACATACACCTAGCGATAATGATAATGATAAGGAGAATGATAATGATAATGATGATGTTCATGTTGATACTCAACCAGATAATGATGTAGAAATAGAACCTGCTATTGATCTTGATAACCCACCTCCTAAGAATAAAAGATATGATAAAAGAGACTTTGTTGCTAGAAAACATGGAAAGGAAAGAGAACCATGGGTTCAAAAACCTATGCCTTTTCCTTCTAAACCATCTAAAAATAAGGATGAGGAAGATTTTGAGCGCTTTGTTAAAATGCTTAGACTTGTCTTTTTGCGCACTCGCTTGATTGATATGTTGAAAATGTCTCCCTATGCTAAATACATGAAAGATATTGTCACTAATAAAAGAAAGATACCTGAAGCTATAATTTCCACCATGGTTGCAAATTATTCTTTTAAGGATGGAGTACCTAAAAAGTTAGGAGATCCGGGAATACCTACTATACCATGCTCCATTAAAAGAAGTTATGTTAAAACTGCTTTATGTGATTTAGGAGCCGGTGTTAGCGTTATGCCTTTCTCTTTATATAGAATACTTGATTTGAATAAACTCACACCTACTGAAATATCTTTGCAAATGGCTGATAAATCCACTGCTATACCCTTTGGAATTTGCGAGGATGTGCATGTTGTTGTTGCAAATGTTACTATCTTAACAGAATTTGTTATACTTGATATGCCCGAGGACGACAACATGTCGATTATGCTTGGAAGACCCTTTTTGAATACTGCAGGGGCTGTTATTGATTTCAACAAAAGCAAAGTCACTTTTCATGTCAATGGTAATGAGCATACGGTTTATTTTTCGAAGAAATAAAGTTCGGTGAACGGTATCAACTATATTGAAAAAGTTTCGACAATCACTATTGGAGGATTTAAATTTCCTCTTCCTACTGTCAAAAAGAAATATGAAATTCTTATTGTTGGGGAGATGCACATCCCCGTTGAGGTAACTTAGTGTTATACGAAAGTTCTTTGGTTTCATGTTACTCAAAAATAGTTTGTTAATAAGACTTGATCAACCTTATTAATGGATTCTTTTTGAGGGGCATGTGGTCGATGAATTTAGTAAGCACAACTTTCTGTAGTCATAGTTTGCTCTCTGTTATTTTTAGTTTAATAAATTAAAATGCCATGATTATCCTGTTTTCTGAATTATCCGTGCAATAAAAAATGACCCAAAAATTAAAGTGCTCAAAATGTAATAAAATTTTAACATGATTTTTTCTGGAATATTTAAGAATTTTTGGAACTAAAAACAACCCAGGGGGGTGCACCTGTTGCTCACAAGGCAACAGGGCACGACCACCCCCCAGGGCGCGCCAAGATGCCTTGTGGGTCCCACAGGGACCCACTCACTTATCTCTTCAGCCCACATCATCTCCTACCTCCAGAAAAAAAATCATAGTAGCTCTCTCTCTCTCTCATGTTCTTGCTCCCAAACCTGAGATTTTCGATCTCTTTGCTCGGAGCTCCGTTTCCGAAACTGTTTTGAGAGATTGCTCCTTGGTATGTGACTCTCCCATTGCTCCAATTAGTTTTTGCTTTAGTGGATTATATTTTGCATAAATTGCTGCTATTGGTGCTACTGAAAATGAGCTTGCATGTTAATTCTTTGAGTCCTAAGTAGTTTGAATGCTTGATATGGCCTCTAGGCACTTGTATGAGTAGTTGCTATCAATCTTGTGAAGTTTTGTTAACATCTTTTTGTGGTCCAAATTTTTTCAGAAATTTGTTCTTAGGAAAATGAACTTTCTTCGGAGGGGTTCTTCGAGCCGGAGCTCCGAGGGTGTCCTAGGGGCTGCCCATGACCACGACCTCAACATTCCGCGCAGGACGGAGGTCCGACCATGCGAGTGGCCACACAACACCTTCATGAACGAAGCCGGGTTCCGTCAAGAGTTCGCACAATTTGTTGCGAATGCCGGGCTGACCAACTTCCTCGCAGATGAGTGTGACCAGCACCACATCCTTACAAATTCCTTTGTTCAAAATTTTTATTTCATGCCTAGGCTCGATATCCCCATGGTGCGTTTTGATTTATATGCTGAACATCATGAATTAACGCTAGATGAGTTTTGTGAGATATGCTTGATCCCTTCTGATGGGGATTTGAGAGAGCCTCGGCCTGAGGAGTTCGAGGACTTCCTTCGCACTTTGTCTGTGGGGGAATTTAGGGGCGTTTCAAAAGCCCGTGTTACTAGCTTGCATTTTCCTGCCGTGCACTACTTTGCTTTATTCATAGGGAAATGCTTGACTGCCAGGGAGGAAGGTGGTACGCTTAGTGCCCTTGACCTCGCCATCTTGCATCGTGCTATTCATGGCGATAACACTTTTAGCTTGGGAGCTATCATTGCACGCCGCTTACACAACAACAGAACTAAGGGTAGAATCCCTGGCGGTATTTATGCTTCGCGTCTTGCGAAACGTTTTAATGTTGCTATCCGCCCAAATGACTACTTGCTGCCCAAGGCTTATTTAGACCAACAGAGTATGATCGATCACCACTTTATTGATGAACCTGAACCTCCTCAATATATTCGTTATAACCTGGTTTTCAGCGAGAAAACTCATGATATTATTCCGTTGCCTGCATCCTCTTTGTTTGACTCTCATGCCAGGAACGGATACACCATCATGCCGGCGGACATCATAGCTTACAGGAATGAGCTGGCAGCAGCGGAGAACGAGGTCCAGCAGTGGGACCCTCAGGTGCCTCCGCCCCAGTACTATCCGCCCGGTCCTGATGGATACTACGGGTGGTGATTACCAAGCTAGGCCAAAAGCCTAAGCTTGGGGGAGTACGTATCTCTCACCGACATTACATTCATGTTCACACATTCATTCCAGTTGTTGGGGTTCATCCTTTTTCATTGTATCATCCACGTTAGTTTTATTTTCAGCTTTCTTCTTGTGTGTTTGAAAAACTTCGAAAACCCAAAAATATTTCTCGCTTCTTTTCGGTTTTTCTTTCTTGTTTGTTAGTTCGTAGTATTAAAAGAAAACCCAAAAAGATTTCTCGCTTCTTCTTTTAGCTTGTTGGGAGTTCTCCCCTGTAAATAGTTTTTCTCGCTTTTCGTTTTTCCTCTTTAATTTGCTTTCTTCATAAAAACTAAAAACTCCAAAAATATTTCAGTGTGTTTCTCTGAATTTCTTTTCTTTTCTTTTCGTTGAGTCGTTGTAGGGAGAAGACCACGATGAAAATATTGAGTGGCTCTCATATGTTTTATTGTTGATCTAACAAAGAACCAATATTACCTTGTCTTCTCCCTTGAATAAAATGTTTGCAGATTCCAGCTTAGTCCACATCACACTTGCACTATTATTATTTTCACATCATTCGTTCGTGCAAGTGAAAGGCAATAATGACGATGATTTGATGAAGTGACTGTGGCAAGGAAAAGCTGGTATGAACTCTTCTTGTTTTTGTTTTTGTAAATATGTTTAACTCAGTATCCATGATTCAGCATATTATGAGTAAACATGTTTGTGATGACAATTAGAGATTACAGTTGCTCATGCCATGCTTAAGTAGCTAGGAGTGGATAATGATTTATCTTGGAAGTCAACATTCATTAAAATGGTTATGATGTAGTATGTTAATATGGTATCCTCCTCTGAATGTTTCGAGTGGCTGGACTTGGCACATGTTCATACATGTAGTTGATTCAAAACCAACATAGCCTCCACGATATTTATGGGTGTTTATATCCTACTCATGCTAGTGTTCAATGTTAATTATTCTCAATGCGTGATTATGACCGTTTTCGCTCTCTAGTTGGTCGCTTCTCAATCTATTTAGCCTTCACTTATACTAAGCGAGAATTCTGCTTGTGCATCCACAATCCTTAAACCAAAGTTGTTCCAGATGAGTCCACCATATCTACCTATATGCGGTATTACTCTGCTGCTCCAAGTAAATTTGCATGTGCCACCTCTAAATATTCAAATAAACATCCATTTTGTGTGCCCGTACTGCTCATGGAGCGACAGGGGGCGGTCAGTATCTTCCATGCTAAGCGGGTTATTCTCGAGATGAGTGTTTATTCACTTGTCATTGCACAAGAGAGGCTGGTATTTGGGATGCCCAGTCCTATGCTCGAAATCAAAAATACATAATGCAAACAAACTCCCCTGGAAAGTTGTTGGTATGGAGGGCACTCGAGGATTCGGCTAGCCATGGCTTGTGTTGGTATGGTGGAGGGGGAGTAAACTTTACCTTTCCACTTGGGAACCGCCTATAATGTGTTTAGCATGGAAGATATTGAAAATTCTCGGTCGTAACATTGACAGGAAAAGTACACCTCCCAAAATTATTTTTCATCTCTGATTTAAGCTTCGAGCTCTGGCACCGCTGCAAATCCATGCTTCCCTCTACGAAGGGCCTATCTATTTACTTTTATGTTATTTACTTTATGTTATTTTACTTTTATTGTTGAGTCTCACCTTCTTGCACTAAGCACCAATCCTGAGAGCACTATTGTCATTCTTATGCATTGGGTATAGTTAATGTTGTATGCATCAAGACTGAATCTCTTTTACCCTGAATTACAATGTTTAGTCACTGCTTGAACTTTGGAGGTGCTCTGCATTTATGTTTTGCGGTCTGAGAAAGGGCTAGCGAGATACCATGTTATCATATTATATCATGATTCTTTTGACAAATTGTTGGCATTAGAGATATGTTATTATTGCTCGCTAGTTGATTATGCCATTGATATGAGTAAACATAATTCCTAAGTGTTATTATGAGCATGGTTAGTTCATGATCTTTGCTGAAAACCTGGGTACTATTTAAGCTTATATACGGATACAAGAACAAAAGAGTTCGTAAAAGTTTTTCTTTATCACTTTCAGTTTGTCAACTGAATTGCTTGAGGACAAGCAATGAGTTAAGCTTGGGGGAGTTGACACGTATCCGTCGTATCTACTTTTCCAAACACTTTTGCTCTTGTTTTGGACTCTAATTTGCATCAAACTAACCCTGACTGACGCTGTTTTCAGCAGAACTACCATGGTGTTGTTTTCGTGCAGAAATCAAAGTTCTCGGAATTGGACGAAAGTTTTTGGAGATTTTTTATGGAATAAATAAAAATTACTGGTGCAAGAATCAACAGAAGAGGGGCCACCTGTGGCCCACAAGGCAACAGGGCGCGACCCCCCCTAGGGCGCGCCCTGATGCCTTGTGGGGCCCACACGCGGCCGCCTGACCTAATTCCAACACTGTAAATTCACTTTCCCCGAGAAAAAAATAGGAGAAGTTTCATCGCGTTTTACGATACGGAGCCGCCGCCACCTCCTGTTCTTCATTGGGAGGGCTGATCTGGAGTCCGTTCGGGGCTCCGGAGAGGGGGATTGGACGCCGTCGTCATCATCAACCATCCTCCATCACCAATTTCATGATGCTCACCACCGGGCGTGAGTAATTCCTTCATAGGCTTGCTGGACGGTGATGGGTTGGATGAGATTTATCATGTAATCGAGTCAATTTGTTAGGGCTTTGATCCCTAGTATCCACTATGTTCTGAGATTGATGTTGCTATGACTTTGCTATGCTTAATGCTTTTCACTAGGGCTCGAGTGCCATGATTTCAGATCTGAACCCTTTATGTCTTCATGAATATAGTTGTGTTCTTGATCCTATCTTGCAAGTTATATGCACCTATTACGTGTTATGATCCGCATACCCCAAGGTGACAATAATTGGGATTCTTTCCGGTGATTGCCGTAGTTTGAGGAGTTCATGTATTCACTAAGTGCTAATGCTTTATTCCGGTTCTGTATTAAAAGGAAGCCTTAATATCCCTTAGTTTCCTTAAGGACCCCGCTGCCACGGGAGGGTAGGACAAAATATGCCATGCAAGTTCTTATTATAAGCACGTATGACTATATACAGAATACATGCCTACATTACATTGATGAATTGGAGCTATTGTGTGTCGCCCTAGGTTGTGATTGTTATATGATGAATATCATCCAACATAATTATCATCACCGATCCAATGCCTACGACTTTCTCATATTGGTTTCTGCTAAGTTACTTTGTTGCTACTGCTTTACACTTGCTACAAAACTTCTACTGTTACTGTTACCGTTACTATTGCTACTGCTATCAAAACTATCTTTTTACTGTGCTACTAAATATTCTGCTGCAGATATTTTATCTCCTAGTGTGGTTGAATTGACAACTCAACTGCTAATACTTGCAAATATTCTTTGGCTCCCCTTGTGTCGAATCAATAAATCTGGGTGAAATACTACCCGCGAAAACTATTGCGATCCCCTATACTTGTGGGTTATCAGCCTAGTAAAGGTCCATGATATGATTGGGCAACCAAGGCCCGAGATATGTTTCGGCCTAGTAGCGGCCCGTCATGTAACTGGGCCAATAATGGTCCAAGGTATATTTCAGCCTGCTAAAGGCCCGCGGTCGACAAATGAAAATTGAGGCCCAACAAGCTTTTTGGCCAGCTAAAGGCCCATGCTGTCTTCTAGGACATAACAGGCCAGCAGAATATTAAGCCTGTTAATGGCCCGAAGCTACATGGGCCCAACTAAAGTTTGGGCCCACTAGAGGCCCATGTGAGTTATGGGCCTGGGCATACCGTGTCCATGATGGGCCATTACGGCAGGTCTGCACAGGCCGGAGTAAAGCCTGTTGCGTGGAACCCAATAATGGCCTACTGAAACAGAGGCCCGTTAGAGGCGCATGTTTCGGCCCGTTCACCTGAATCAGATTTTCACCCTTTTTTCTGATAGCGAATGATGACATATACGGTAACTACGAATTAAGAATAAACCTACACTATACAATAAAGAAATTATGGCATAGTAACTTAGAATAAACCTACACTATACAATAAAGGAATTAGGGCATATTACATCCACTGGGAATCAAAGTTCGCCACCAGTGATCATAAAGCGCAACCAAGAAGCAGATTACAAAACCTGGGTGTCCAAGGCTCTGCCATTGCAGCGCAACAAAATAAGACTGAACCAAGACCACTTGAACACAGTTCAAGAAACATTAGCCTTTCGCGGGAGCTGCTGCGCAAGAAGCTGAGCAAGGCAGTGAGAACGGCCTAGCATGTCGGTCATATCTTCCAGCTCTAGCTGTTTAGCAATGAGGTTCTCATTGGAGTTCTCTGCGATCTTCCTTAGAGATTGGACTTCAAGTCGAAGTTGAGTTGCACTATGCCTTTCTGCTTGCAGCTGAGACTGAAGAAGTCGAACTGATTCAGGCAGCGACTTCCGTGAGCTTGTGTGACTGCTAGTCTCGAGTAACTTGAACACTGCATCAAGACATGACTTTGTGGTTTTCTCACTATCTTCAAGATGTTTTGCCTTCTTTGCTGCAATATACGTTGGGTTTGTCTCAGAGTCTTTAGCAGACTTGTGCATGCCATCAGGCATATCACCCTGAAACAACAAGACATATGATAGGTTTTGCACGTATATAAACAAAGATGGTAGCTGCGCTGTCAATTCCATCCAGTTTCATATTACAAAATAAAGAGACCATTCAAAATGTCAAGAGCATAATTTGGCATTGTTCATAATGCGGTGAGCTACACCACACTACTGGATTACAGATCAACAACACAAGCATAGATGCAGGGCAAAAGAAAATCATTGTATGTCTTTTCGTTAACGTGCATGCCATGTTCATATCATCAGCCAGATCAGTTAAGACAAAGCAGGAAATGACAAGGTGCAAATGTGCGTAGCTTCACCACACACTAGATTATAGATCAACAACACAAGCATACATGCAGGGCTAAAGAAAATCAATGGATCTGTATTGAATAATGTGCATGGTATGAATAAGGAATTTGGTTTCACGACTAAAACTTGAAACTTGCAGTTGTTGCGAACATGCATTTTGATAGAAATAGCAAACTAAACAGCAGTTGACGATAGGTAGTATGAGCAAATTAAACAGTAGTTGAGGAGAAAGGCTTTAGAAGGATGGACTTACATTAACAGTTAACACCGGCTCTATAATGCCCTTCTCCATGTCAAGGGAGGGATAACTCAAGAATTTCGGCACAGAAACTTCTTCACAAGCATTGCCTGTACTCTACATTTTGTAGAGAGTAATTATTGATATGATAATACTGGAAGGGATAGAGGATAATGAAGATAAGATGCACAGTGATGCTACATAATCAACTACCTATCCATGTAAGTACAGCGTTACAGGACAAAATGTACTGACAAGAGCAATGGGTTACATTTCTGCACTGGCATTGTCTGTGTATTCAACTTTTTGGTAAGATTAAGTATAGATCTCATAATTTTTAGGAAATGGTGGGTGAGGGAGACAAGATGAAGAGTAATGCAGCACAATGAACTACTCACTTCTTCCCATAATATAAGTGTTTTGTACACTAGTGTAGTGTACAAAACGCTCTTATATTATGGGACGGATGGAGTACCTGTTAATGTAAGTACAGTGATACAAGACGTTCAGTCCTTACAAGAGGACTGCAGAGCTAAACTTCTTCAGAAGCATTGGGTTGATTCTAAATTTATGTATGAGTCAATACGGATTTTATAATGTCCACCAAATGGAGGATAAGGAGGCTAACATGTGCAGTGATGCTACATAATCAACCAGCTATGAAAGTAAGTATGGTGATACAGGGCAAGAGGTACTCACAAGAGCAATGCAGTATGCAGTATAGTTACGAGATCCTGTGGTCCCTTGAGGATGGATATTCTCCTGCAAACAGTTTTCATACAAGTGAGACGGTAAGGCACATGCAGAAATGTAGTTCAAATTGTGATGTGATATCATAGACAGTACCTTACACTGCAGATGAGACCAGTGTGTAACAAGCTTATTCCAGTCACTGTCTAGTAAATGAAGCACCGGAGACTTTACAGAAATTTCATTTAGAGGCTTGCCATCGAAGTGTGCTTGCCTCAGGTAGCAACGATACTTCCTCAAAGCGTGCTTGAAAAGCGCAACCAAGCTTTGATCGTCTTGACTATCTAGTTTGGTCCTTGCCTATATAAATGAATGAAATCTCTTGAGTTTTGTCAGCAGAAACATACGCACTAATTACCATCAATAACATTAGTACATTAATTACACGTAAGTTGCGGAGGAAGATTGGAAATTGTTGTTTGTCTGTAGTATAATCTTTCCATGAAGGAAAGATGCGCACAAAGTTCCTGACAACAATAAAAGCTTCGTCTTCTAATTAGGAAGAAGTGGAACAGGGGTCCTATTGGCTGCAATTGGGGCTCTCTCCAGTTCGAAAAGGGATTTGGCAACTGGAGTTGGTGTACTCTTTGCTGGAATGGGGGTTTTGCGTCGTAGAGCTGGTGCTATGTCAACTGGAATCGTCATACTTTTTGCTGCATATGGGGTCTGCTGAGTTGGGGCATCTGAGATGGCCAGTGGGGTAGGGGTAGAGTCTGCTAGAGTTGGGGCTGTGTTTTGTGGGTCTGGTGATATTGCCACTACACCTAATGGGCTATTTGATTTATCAGGTGTCACTACCTTTTCCAAATACTTTGTTCATGCTCCATCGCGATCAGCAATTGCCCTCTTCCTTTTGAACGGCTGATACACAAGAACATCATTTCAATGGATAAATATGGTATGATGACAGATGGAATATGTACTGAAAATGGATAGGCATGGCATATTCACATATATGATGTGTAAACTAAGCAAATGGCGGTGTAACAAAGTAGAAGCAATGCAAAGCATCATTTGCAAGATATGTGCGACCAATATAACCTTGCCAAGTTAGAGCAAGCACCTTGATGGGTGAATAAGATAGGGCATCTGCCTCTGACTCCTCCACTAGGGAGCTACATTGACTTAGGTCTCCCTCTATCTCAGAATCATTGTTAGGATCATATTCTGAACACGAATCTGTAGGTGGAGAGCGTGCGCATTCCATTGCATCCAGACTGGATCTCAGTCCCTTAACGACAAGTTTGATAGCCATGTCATTGTTCTGCTTTATTCTTCTCATGCGCCCAAGCTCATAATCATTATGATGATGTTCAGTATCTGAGATTCAAGAAAACATAAAAAGTAGTCAGATTATCTTTGGAATGCATTGCGGATTCTACTCCAATAGTGTCTCCATACAAACCCCTGCGTATACAAAGTTCATCCCCCAACCATGCTGACCAGACCACACATAGAAATACAAACCTCTTATGTCTCTATAAGGGGCGGACACACATTTCAAAATTGAAGTAGGAACATTAGCATCATATCAAATTCGTATTTGAACAAATAAACTTCGGAATTATGAGTGGCATAATGTTTAGCTTCAAGGGTGGAGTACTGGTAGTGCGACACAAAGCACGTAGGCAGATTGTATTCCATGTAAAAGATCATAGTCTATGTAAAAGGTGGATATAACACTTTTCTTTCTATACAATGCAGTGTTCGTTGCCCACACATGATGGAAGAGATCACACAGAGAAATACTATTCACTCATGTCTGCAGTTCCAGGATTTTCAAACAGGGTGGTCCACCCTAAAAAAATATTGACAACAAATATGACAAGGCAAGCATAAAGCTAGTGAATCAATCATTACTTGTGAGCTTACTAGGACAAGTATGCGGAATCGTAACTGCAGTAAGAGACCGTCCAAAATCCGAATCAAGAAGTTGGGCTAGCACTTATTGTTTGCAATTAATCGAAGTGAATAATTGGATATCATATCAAATGAGTAACAAAGACAAGTAAAATTGTCAACAAACCTGGCCTGCGGTAGTAATCTGGGTCAATGTCACTATGACCAACAATCAACATGACTAGTGTTTGTTCCTAGGCGAGGAATTTTGAAACCCTGTCAACTCTACAGGTGCTAAAGATTACTGAAACATCTGAACCATTAAATGTAGGTAGCACTTAGTACACAACAAACCCTAACGAGAGTCCTGCCTAATGAGTGATGAATCAATTAGAAAATGGGTGATGGGAAGTGGCTGCTGAGTGTTGAGGATGGCGTTTCTCAGGATAAATCGGGTTGGCTGAGTGGGTGCTGCATGCCTGAGCCCTGAGCGGACTGGGAAGCTGGGCACGCCGGCGCAGCCGGGCAGCGGTGACGCTGTTGGGCAAGCGGCTCCTGACCTCCTTTTAGTCCGGCGTCTCCTCCTAAAGTCATGGCGTTCGGCGACGGAAAGTCGCCAGCGAGGCAGGCGGCTGGCGGCAAGTAGAGATAGGAAGCGGAGCAGAACAGAGAGGAATCGGGGTCTGGAGGCATTGGCTTTTTTGTTTTTTTAGCAAAGGCATTGGCTGGCTGACCATGTTCTAATCTCTTATGGTATACAGGCCGACCCAAAATCCCAGGGTGGGCGGCGGCCCACGCTGGCCACCCTGTAGATCCGCCCCAGCGGCGCACATGCATTTCGAAATTAAATTAGGAACACTCAGCTGACCAATTAAACGACTCTGTTTTACTAATATCAGCATCATATCAGATTCGTATTTGAACAACTAAGCTTGTTTAGCTTGATGGGTGGAGAAGTGCTATTATGACACGAAGCACGTAGGCTGATCGTATAGTGATCATAAAAGGGGGGAAACCCTAAGCATGATCAATTAAACCCTATTATGACTGTGCCATGGAGATCTGAAGCTGCAAACCGCACAAAGGCTACTTAGCAACCAATGTTTGCGTTGAACTAACAACTAAGATTCTAAGAGCTGAAAACAAAGTACAGTATACAAGTGACGATCTATTTTCTGGTTGAGATCAAAAAGTTGAGCAGATATGAAAGAGTACCACCTCTCTTGCGGCGCCGTGTAGGCATCGGGGGTGCGATGGCTGTCGGCGGTGTGGAAGCAGATCTGCGACGGTAGACGGAGGCATCGGGGGATAATTCCCGTTGCGGTGGACGAGAAGGTCGTCGGAGCGGCCCCGGCAAGGTGGACGATGGCGCGGATGAAGCGAGAGGACGCGATGCAAGGCTCCTGGTCCGGCGCCGTGGATGAGGAACGTCGATCTCTTGCAGTGGACGACGCGGTCTGGGTAGGCGCTCCAGCATGGTGGAGGAGGGCGGCGATGGATGGGGTGGCGGACGGAGGAGGCTGGTGTGGAGATGGTGTTCTGGCGCCGACGGTGTATGAGTGGGAAAATGGAGAGAGAGGGGTCAGGGGAACCATGTCTTTGGGACGCGGCGCTTGCCTGAAATGCGGGGAAGTTACCAACTTAGCCCCCGTTTAAAATTTCGGACGTCTTGTCGGTTGGGGATAGGACGATAATCTCGCATCTCCCCAATATTTGCCAAGAGCGATTTCGGGTGGGGAGAGGGTGTTTTGGCGCCCACGGTTGGTTCCCACGGTGTATGAACGGGGCTGACAGGTAGGGCGGTTGTGTCACGTATGAGTGAAGTTACAAACCCGCGCCTACTTAAAATATTTGCCCAGATCGATTTCGGTAGAGGAGAGTTTGTTTTGCCGCCCACCGTGTATGAATGGGGAAATGGAGGGGGAGAGAGAGGTCTTTGGGGCGAGCTTGAGTCAAATGTGTTTTGCCGCCCACGTTTGGCGCCCACCGTGTCTGAATGGGGTGAGAGGCGGTCGTGTCACGTCTGAGTGAAGTTACAAACCTACCCCTATTTAGAGCAGTGGAAATCAGGCCGATAGGTTGTGCGTGTCAGGGGTAGACAGTAATTTCCATCTCCCAAACACTGGTTTCGGGTAGCCGACGTGGGAGTGGGTGTTTTGCCGCTTCTTTCGAATCTTGGGAGAATAAGCATTCGAGTTTACCCTGGCAACTAAATTTGAACCCATTTTGTATTCGATTACGAATCTTTATAAATCATTTTATGTTTTTTTAGATATCTTCAAAAGCACAACAAAGATGTATTCCATCTTTATATATGAATATGATTTACAAATGCCATGATACTCGAATTCAGAAGGTTGAATCCAGTTTAAGGTGAATACGAATATTTGAAACAACTTTATGTTCAACTCAATTGTAACATATATGACACAAGCAGCATATAGTGTACTCCCATTTAGATATGAATTTCAGAAGCCAAGCGATGTCTCAAAATTCAAAAAACTGAGCCAACCAACAAATAATATAGAAAACTAACAGACATATGACCACATATAGAGTATATGGATCAATAATATGAACTAACATACATAAGCCAGGCCGCTGTACTATTTTTGGCTAGAAGAGCATCTTTTTTTGTACCAAAGCTAGTACAGTATCTTGGCCCTTTCAGATGCGTGCCACTTAAGGCCCATCTATACTACTATTTTTGCTGAATGCACAATCAGCCCGATTAGCATATTTTGTAGGCCTGGCATAGCAAACAAAATGAAATGTCTTTGCCTAAAAAAAAATGAAATGTCTCATGTTCTTATCAATTATTACAGACTCGTGCTAAAAAAAAATACAGACAAAAAAACAAATTATTACATGATCTCTAAAACAAATGGTTCCAATCTATTACATGAACAAACAACACAAAGGTAATTCAACGATGGAAAAAACATTTCACCTATGATTTACCAAGTGGGATTTTAATTTTCTATTTTCCTCCAGGACCTTAACAATGCGGTCAGTCTCAGCTTGCTTTGTTGTGAAATCCACCAAATATTTAATGGTTTTCGTGAGTACTGCTTCTGATTATACTGTTTGCTTCCTCAACATGTCAACTTCATCTCTAAGTGCAGAAGCATACTCTCTTTCTACCAATAGTTTAGCCTCTAGAGCATCAGCAGTTGGCAATTCACGATGCACGATAGGGCCGGTGCCACTTCTCTGGGATGATCCAAAGTCCATGGGGACGTCGCTCTTTGATCTTGGGGTAGCCTGTTTTGCCATTACAATTCCGATTGGATTCGGAAAAGTTGAAGTTAGCAGAACATCTCAACTGGGAGTTAGAACAGCAATCCAGTTAAACAAACAAGGATTTAAAGAGTTGCGATTGGATGCTGAAAAGTATAGGTTATTAACATCATTAGAGCAACCGGTTGCAGCAGCAAAGCAGTTAAACAAACAACCTGTTGTGCCATTGGAGTTTCTCTTGGATCCTGAAAAGTTGAGTAGTCAGTAACTTGATTAGAGCAACAAGTTACAGCAGCAAACCTGTTACACAAATAAGTTTTCGAAAATGTACCTGCTGTGCAATTGGAGTTCCAATTGGATCCTGAGAAGTTGAAGTTGGTAACATGATTAGAGCAACAAGTTACAGCAGCAAACCAGTTAAACAAGGAATTTTTTCAGAACATACCTGTTGTGCCATCGGAGTTTCAATTGGATCCTGAAAACTTGATAGTTAGCAAGCATAAATAAAGTGTTGCAAGAGCCATAAGAAACTAACATCAAACTAGTAAAACTAACCAGTTCTGGCAACGTATTTAATTACACATGAACTAGTAAAACTATCAAGTTTTTGGCAACGTATTAAAGCAACAATTCGGTAGAGTTTACCAGCAACACATACATCTCTAAATTTCATTCATGTAAGCAAAATGATTCTAACACACACATATATATATAAGTTAAAAAGACGGTGTCCCTCATGTAAACCTGACAGTTGTCTCTCCATGAACATGCAAACATTACTAGTGCTAGAAGTCATAATAGCAAACAAGATAAACAAACAGGGTATCAGAAGGTAAATTACACATGAATTTTGTTGCACCCTAGAAGTAGATATGACCTGCTATCTACGTGCTTAAGTAGCTATTGAAGTTTAGGCACATGTAGTTCTATAACAGTAAGTAACAAACACATAGATAGGTGTAGTCTATAATAGGATTAACAGGCTATGGCATTATGTAATCAGTAGCAAACTAAATTAAGGAAAGCAAGGTAATTGAACAATTTTTTAATCAATGGCTAACTAAAATTCCAAGAAGCAGATAATCGAACTTACGCTAGCTCTTTGTATAGGCACACTGCAACTTCTTTTTCGCTTACGAGGTTCTACGAAGGAGTCCAAAACATCACTTGCTTGGATACGCAGTCCCAATACTCCTTCCTTCCCACACTGCATTTTGGTAAGTCGAATGGTTAATCTTATAAGATGGTGCGACCTTGTTATATTATATGAGGAAAGGTTGTGAGACTAGTTGTAGCAATACACACCACACTGGCTTTTACTGTATAATTCATGCGATTATATTTGGCCTATCGAGATCTGAGCAATCTACAATATGATGAAAAGACTGACATCCTTCTCATTATTGGCCAACTCAGTTCATAGAAACAAGCAATTCAACCATTATGTGGATAAATCAAAAGCGCCACTGGAATACATTTCACTGCCCCAATCATACATGCAAATCATACACGCAGGCCAGTACAAATTAAATGAAATGCAGGGACTTATGCTAGCTCATTGTACAGGCTCACTGCAGCTCTGCTTGCACTTGGGATGTTCCATGAAGAAGTCCATGTTACCACTTGCTTGGATGTGCAGGCCGTGTACTCCTTCCTTCCCCCTCTGCATTTTTGGCACGGCGAATGGTTGATCTAATGAGAGGAATCGACCTTGCTGTTGTACCGGAGGACAGGTACTTACAAGGTTATACGAGCGTGCAGGATGTGTACCAGATCCCATAGCGCCGTCATGCTTCGCTGAAAAATGGTTTGCTTGTTTCAGATGATAGCTCTAGAAAAAACAAGATTTGAAGTCAGAGTTGCATAGGCGTATAAGCTAAGAGAGCAGTAAAAGGATATCCAAGCATCGTCAGAATAGTGCACAGCGCAGTGATATGTGGATACCTAGTTCGGGCCGACGTTTGGGCATACTCGCCTAGAGTGCGGGTCACTTCAGAGCCGTTGAGGGTGATGCGCTTGTGTTGGCTGGCCGCCTATGGAAGCAGATCTTGAGCGGCAGCGAAGCGCTACGATGCGGTGGACGAGGCCATTGGTGAAGCACCAGCAGGGGGGGGGGGGGTGGTGGAGGTGCGATGATGTGCTCGGTGAAGTAGCCCCGGTAAGGTGGAAGACGGCGTCGGTGAAACATACCTGATGCGGTGGAAGTCGGTGTCTGTGAAGCACGTCGGCTGCGGTGGCCGACGTTGTCAGTGGACCACCCGGTGCAGTGGACGAGGGCGTAGATGAGGCAGCTTCGGTGCGGTGGTGCAGCGTGACCGTCGTCTTCATCGTCGTCATCCGGTACGGAGGTGGGAACGAGACGAGACGAGGGGCAATTCAAATTTTGCTTGGGTGGCGGCGAATTAGGGATTTGAGCGCTCTGGGCGCGGAAGGGGGCGGGGGAGAAGTGGGATTTTGCAGGGCTGGAATTCGGGCCGCCAGATATTTCAATCCGAAACATGGAGGCGCGCAGTTTATAACGTCCGTACGACACACGCCACCACCACGACACGACCGTGGTCTACCTGGTGTGCCTACATTTGAGAATGCAAACGAATCTTTTTTTCATTGGCAAACGAATCTGTATGTATTACCATGCCCATGTTTTCCTTGCAAATAATTAGTCATTCGAAACGACATACTAGTAATTAATTAATGATGAGTTCTTTGAATTAGAGTGTGTTTGTGACATAGCGATCTCCAATTCTAATGTGGATTTCGCATTTCATGGTATCCACGCTAAGATTTTGAATGCAAATTCATATGTATAAGATTAACACTATGGTGGTGAGAAACTTTGGATCTATTCAAGCATATGAACACACACATACAAAATACCACAACAATCGAGTCAATATTAGTGCATCAACTTTTCCAAACCATGCATGTATGGCACGAATTTGAAATAATTACAGAAGCCATATGCATGGTCCTCAATTCAAATTTTACAATGTGCACTAAATTGAAACGTCAATATTTAGTCTATTACTATCTACATTCAAATGTTGTGTTTAGCCCCCCTCCTCCCCCGACACACACACTACATACTTCCTCTATCGATCTATCTTCCACTCTTAACCACCTTATAGAGCTATTGGTTTTCGACACCCGTTCATTCTTTCTCTCCATGTTTCGATCTCTAATTCTCTCAAATACACAAACCCCTTTCCCCCACTCTCTCAACAAACGTATTTCTCTCACACCCGCCATTGCACTCCATGCCGAGCTCTCTCTCTCTCCCTCCCACCCTCTCTCGCTAGATACATACATTGGCTCTCTAGACCCCCCTCTCTCGCACATGCACGCACGTTGTCTATCTAGGTCACTCTCTCCACACGGTCTCACTGTTTCGACCGCACGACATCCCACACTCGCTCAATCTTTCTATCTCTCTCTTTATCTATGTCTCGATTAACCTCGCTTTCTCTCTCACACAAACATTATATTTCCCTGTTTGGGCCTCGATCGACACACTACATACTCTGTCACGCGGATTATCTATCTAGGTCACTCTCACCAAACCGTCTCACTCTTTCGACCATTTGGCAGCCCACACTTGCTCAATCTATCCCTCTCTCCTTATGTATGTCTCGATTGACCTCGCTTTCTCTCACACACAAACGATATATCTCCTTATTTGGGCCTAGTTCGACATATTGTATATACTCTCTCACGCACATTGTCTATCTAGGTCACTCTCTCCAACCCGTACTTCTCACTCTTTCGACCGCATGGTGGCCCACACTCGCTCAATCTCTCTCTATTATCTATGTCTCGATTGACCTTGCTTTCTCTCACACACAAACGATATATCTCCCTATCTGGGCCTCGATCCACACTCTGTATACTCTGTCACGCACATTGTCTATGTAGGTCAATTTCTCAAGATCTTCCTTACAACCCTCACCCTCCCCAAAAGCTCGATCACACGATATCTCTCCAGAGCATATCTCTCTTTTGACCGAATGTCGGGCCATACTCACCCTACCCCCCTGTCTACCAATGTCTCGATTTATCTCGCTTTCTCGCGCCGTCTGTCCCACACATAGATGCTACCTCTCCATCTCTCGCAGGGCCGGAGCTATTTACATTGCCAGGGGGACTATGCCTCCATCCTTGGATTAATTTGTGAAGGCATTTATTTCGGAGGGTTTAGGTTAGTTTTTTTCTAGCATTTGTCCGACAACCACTCCAAACACCGTTGCCCCCCCCCGCGGCCCTGCCCCTCCCCAATTATTTCCCTCTAGCTCTGTGACCGCTCTCTCGCACGCTCTTTCTCACCTTTCCCGTCGCACCAAGGTATTTTTGCACAAAACTCACGTGTTTTCTTTAATTATTACAAACAAGCTACAAAGTACACACTGGAGGTCCACCTGTAATGGAACAAATTTCGCCCCATAAATTAAAATGCTACAAACTACACACCGGGGGACCCACCTGTCATGGAACAATTTTGGACCCATATATAAATTAAAAATGAAAAGGACGAGGATCGAACAGGCGACCAGGTCCTTCCAGGCGCATGTTAGCAATTTGGTGCCCAGGCTCATCTGCACCCGGTCAAGAAAAAAATCACAAAAAGTTTTAAAAAATTCAAAAAATTGACAAAAAGTCAAAAAAAAATCCAATTTTTTTGTGCGTGCTAGATAATTCGTTGCGTGAGGTCTGCTCCAATTATAAGAGCATTTGAACATCTTAGTAGCTCTCAGCAAAAATGACAAATTGGGTCAGAACAGTACATGAACAGTACACTCTTTTACAGACCCCAAATATGTATTTTTTGCCGAGAGCTACTCAGATGTCCAAACGATATGAAAATTGGAGCGGACATCACGCACCAAATTGTCTACCATGCAAAAAATGGTATTTTTTGAATTTTTCTAGTATTTGTTTTCATTTTGTTCTTTAGTGTGGGTGCAGATGAGCCTGGACTTAGAAATCGATTGTCGCGTTTGTTGTATCTTTAATGGATAACATGTTTTTATATTACTTTCAGTACATCAGTGGGACCGGCTCGTCAGCACGTACTACTCCCCTTCGTTGAGCCACTTACTGGTGGGTCCCATGTCTGCTATCTCTCCCTCCTCCCCTTCTACTCACATGGGTGCAGACGCATGGGCAAACACGAAGAACGCGCGAGCTAATAAACATGGCGCGCCACCCGGGGCAGATGCCCAATGCCGTTGACCATATCTGGACGCGTTCACAAGTTACGGCACCAGTTTCACCTACTACTAGTACATATTTTACAAGTATAGGAAAAAAAGTGACCGTGACGGACAAGTTCAGGCACCCATCGTGTATTTAACTTATAGTAATAATTAAATGCGTGGATAAATGTATGTATCGCCTAGTGCTCGAAGGGACCGGCTCGCGCCCTACAAGTATTTGGAATTGACGCAGGAATTTAATATGAAATGTTTGCGATGAGAAGGAATACATGTCACTTGATGACTTTTTTTTATTTAATTTGATATGGCTCTAGCAGAACACTCAATCGATCAAACCATAGATTTCATTCAGTCTGACTGTGTCTTTACATTCATACCACGATCAAACTAAAAAAAAATAAATGAATAAAACTAATTGCAGTGGCGGCGGGTGCGTCTTGCGGCGGGAAGCGGCTCCTCTGCCGTGCCCTGTGTGCCGTTGGGCCACTGGCCGGCGGCGGCGGCAGCGTCTTGTGCCGGCATTGGCATACTCCTGGACGTTAGCCCAAGCTTCAAGGAAGGCCAGTATGTTTTGGACTTTGGTCTCTAGGAGCTAGTCAACCGGCGGGAGGCGGCAACTGGCGTCGCTGCAAGGTAGCGGTCAACGGCGACGACCCATGCCGCTGAGGGGGGCACTGGCACCGGCGCGGGGAGAGGCACTGGTAACAGCGCGGTGGAGACATTCGTGTGCACGTGCACCGGCACGGGCACATGCGTCAGTGCACGCGCAGGCGCATGCGCTGGTAGGTGCACAGACGCGTGCAAGTCAGCGGGGACCTCGTGGATCCCCGCGGCTTCAAGCTGGGCAACAGTGTGCGGCTCTCAGCCCATCAATGCCACGGGGATGGGCGCTGGCGCTGGAGCGACGACGGGAGCTAGAACGGGCGCAGGGACAGACGCGGCGACTTCCCGCACGGCCAGGTCAAGCTCGTCCGAAACCTCATTAGGGTCTTTCTCAGGAAACTGGAAGACTAGGGGCAGCCCATCGTGATGCGCCATGGCGTATGGCGAGGTCAGGCTGATTGGAGGCAGACGACAGGAGAATCAGAGAGGCAGAGAGAAGATTGTAGCGAGAGCGGGGAGTGCGGCGGTGATTTAAACTGCGGCGTGGGGGCCATTAAAAGTGGGTGTGGTTGGGATGAAGGTGGGTGGCGGAGGCTGGTCAAAGGGCTCGCCTCCCGGTGAGCCTGCGCAGCGGCCTGCTGGCACGCCTCGCGTCGACTCACACGCTTGCTCGGACGGCACCTACCTATGAGAAGCGGGACGTGTGGCGGCAAGCTGGTCTAACGCCCATGATTTGAATATATTAGTGAACCATTCGCGTTAACGTGACAACTCTTTGTTCCAAAATACCTTGGCTGTTCATGTGTGCAACTTTTCATAAGCAGCTTGTCTCAAATTGATCAAAAATTTTACCACAGCCTATTTGTGCCGTATCACGAGACCATGTGTAGTTTCATGAATTTCAAGTGAGTTTTGGATTTTCTGGAATTTAAAAACCAGGATTCGAAACAATATCATTACATGCATCATGAAATAAAATTTCAGGCGATACATCTTTAGTGTTGTAGTAGATGTTCATATTTTTTGTGCGAACCAACCTGTGGTTGGATGGTTAGAGGGACTGTGGTATCCCCAGCCCACCTGGGTTCAAGTCCTGGTGCTCGCATTATCCCTGGATTTATTTCAGGATTTCCAGCGATGCGCCTTCAGTGGGAGGAGATGTTCCCGTCGACGACAAGGCGCCTACGGTGACTTCGTAAATCTCAAGATGATATGCCGGCTCAGTCTCTCGGAGGTGCTCATAGGGGTAGGGTGTGCGTGTGTGTGTTCATAGGGGTGAGTGTATGCGCGTATATATGAGCGCTTGCATCTATACTGTGTTAAAAAAAAGATGTTCATATTTTTTAAGATAGAATTTGGTCAAACAGTGCTTAGTTAGACTTCAAACAATGCATCGCGTCATACTCTAATAATAATGCATGTCACCAAAAATTATGTCGTTCGACTCGTATTTGAACATAGTTTCCAGTGATATTATTTTTGGTTACATGCATTAACATTTTGTTAGTTAAATGTAAGGTCAAATTTAGCACAAAATGCGAAGAGGACCAATAAACCAGGACGGAGGTAGTACGCACGAACAAACGAAGCTCCATTCTATACTCATCCTAGTGTAGTAGGCAATGGAGTTGACGGGTGACCTTGGGTAGCGGCGAGCGAGGGACTTGAACGTGCTCGGCATGGTAGGTAACGTGGGCTAGTTACGAAAGCATCCCTCCACTGTTCATCGGTAGTAGTAGGAGTAGTCATTATGGACCGGGGACATAAGGGGAATTTTGCAGGGCTGAAATTCTGGCCGCCAGATATTTCGATTCGAAACGCAGAGGCTCGAGTGGAGGCATGAAGTTTTATCGCAGTTCTTTTGGTTGGGGTTGGCTAGCGTACCACGCACGCCACCACCACGACACGAGCCCGGTCTGGCTGGTACGCCGTCGGGTGCTACCATTTGAGAATGCGAAAGGAATCTTTTTTTGATCAGGAATGGAATCTTTTTTAAAATTGGCGAACAAATCTATATGTATTACAATGCCCCTATTTTCCTTGCAAATAATTGGTCATTCCAAACTGGACGGTAATTGATTTATGACGAGTGATATAGTGATCTCAACATGGATTTCACATTTCATGGTATCCACACTAGGTTTTTTAATGCAAATTCAAATTTAAAAGATGAACGGTATGGTGGTGAGAAAACTTTGTATGTATTCAAGCATATGACCACACACACACAAATACAACAACAAACGAGTCAGTATAGTGCATCTACTTTTCCAATCCATGCATGTATAGCACGAATTCAAAAATATAATGTAACCATACATGGTCCTCAATTCAATGTTTACAATGTACACTAAACTGAAACGTGAATATTAAGTCTACTACTATGTACACTCAAATGTTGTGTTAGGTCTGTCCATCGCCCCCCCTTCACCACACATACTTCCTATCGATCGATCTTCATCTCTTTGTTAATAGAGCTATTGGTATCCGACACACGCTCATTATTTCTCTTCACGTTTCGATCTCCATTTATCTCACACCCGCCCTCATGCTCTCAACAAATGTATTTCTCACACACAACCTCGTCGGGTCCTCCATGACGAGCTCTCTCTCTCTCTCTCCCTCTATATCGCCCTCCCTCTCTCCCTCTAGACACATATGTTGCCTTTGTAAAAAACTCCATGCACGCCGCGCGCACAGACACAAAGTCTATCTAGGCCACTCTCTCGGTAACTATCTCCCTCCAGCCCTCACTATAGCTTCGTTGAATGATATCTCTCTGTATCGTCTTTCTCATTCGAGTGTACGCTAGCCCACACTAACTCGATCTCTCCCTCTATATATGACTCGATTGACCTTGCACACATAGACGCCCGCTCTACGCCTCTTGCTTAGGCGGAGCCATGTAGATTTTCGGGAGGGGGGGGGGGGGTAACCCCTAAGTTACTCCCAACCTTAGATAAAATTGTGAAGGTCTTTTTTTAGGAGGGTTTAGATTATATTTTTTAAACATTTGGCTCCACCCTCCCAAACACCGATGGGTTGTGCCCCCATCCCCTGGGAGAATATCAGGTGCTCCCACCTTAGATGCTATATGGTGATACGAGTTCTTGTGTGCCATTAGATCTGAGATCCAACGACTCACACGAGGTCTGAATCTACTTGCAAAAAACTTTAATGAGTTTGCGAATTGCACACAATTAGTACAAAAACTACTCTGATGCCATTGGAACCCAGATCCAACGGCCTCGAAGCTCGTATCACCGTAGCATCTAAAATGCAGGAGCACCTAATATTCTCTCGTCTATAAGAATATCACGTGCTACCACACCTTAGATGATGTGGTGATACGAGCTCCTCAGAGCCGTTGAATCTAAGATCCAACGGCTCCTAGTAGGTCTAAATGGATTTTGCAAAAAAAACCTCAAAGTGTTTGGGAATTGCTCACAAGTACAAAAACTATACTTAGATGCCATTGGATCTCAGATTGAACCGCCTCAAAGTTCGTATCACCGTAGCATCCAAGCAGCGAGAGCACCTGATGTTCTCTCGCGCGGGAGAATATGAGGTGCTCCCATACCATAGATACTACGGTGATATGAGCTCCCGGGAGATCTAATGGCTCTCATTAGGAGGTCTGAATGTTTTTGCAATATAGGCCTCAAAGAGTTTGGGAATTGCGCAGAAGTACAAATACTACGCACATGGCATTGGATCTCAGATCCAACGGCTGCTAGCAGCTCGTATCGCCGTAGCGGCTAAGCTGCGGGGAGCACCTTATATTCTCTCGTACGTGAGAATATTGGGTTCTCCCACACCTTAGATGCTACCGTGATACCAGCTCCTGGGAGCCATTGGATCCAAGATCCAGCGGCTCACAGAAGTCTATATGTTTTTTTGTTGCAAAAAAGCCCTCGAAGAGTTTGGTAATTGCGCAAAAGTACAAAGACTACTCACATGCCATTGGATATCAGATCCAACGACGTAGAATCTCGTATCACCGCAGCATCTAAGCCGCGGGGAGCACGTGATATTCTCCGCCGCTGTCACTTTTGTTCCGAAACTTGTAAAATACGTGTAACTGGTGCCGTAACTTGTCTAACCGCGCAAAGTGTTTGTGCAAAAAATCCCTCATACACAGAAATATCGGAACAACACACGGGGGTTCCACTCATCATGGAACAAATTTGGACCTAAAAATAAAAAATCAGAAGGACGAGATTCGAGCCAGCAACCTGGACTACAAAGCGTACGTTGATAGCTAGAAATAGCAACGGTTATTGGCTTTGTCGCATAACTTGATTTTATACTGTACTGTATCACGTTGAGTAGAGTAGAGTAGAGGGAGTGGCTCGTCAGGATGTGCATGAACGTTGACTCACTTACTGCCTGGTCCCATATCTGCGATCTCTCTCTCCTGTCCATCTACAATCTTTAGACTCACGAGCAAACACGAAGAGCGGTGCGAGCTGGCCGTGGTGTTATTATAACTAAAAAATTCTAGGAAAATAGATGAACCGCCTAGGAACAAGAGACCTCATGGCTGGTCGAGACGGAGCTAACCACACCTATCCTCCGTGCCACGTTAGCATGATGAAGCTGTGTGGCTAGTGGGGTGTTTTCGACCCACTCGCTGGGTCCCGAGTTTTTACCATAGCAATGTCTCATATATTTTTACACGCACATTTTCCTCCGTGTTGAGACGTGGCACACCCTACCGCGCGGTTTCTTGGTCCTCCCCGGTGATGCACACATATTTTCTTCCTTACTGAGACGTGGGATGGTGGGAGCGTGGGACGTCCTACTGCGCGGTTTCTGGGTCCTCCTCGGTCGTAGCGCCGAAGTAATGAGTCAGCAAATCACAAAACCCCACCTTTCCTGCCGAGTACAAGCACGGTGGCTAGCTAGTTGGGCTAGTGCGACCGATCAGCTAGGCCGCCGCCACATTTGTTTTTTCAAGCATTTTTTCCCTCCTTGCGGCTAGGTAAATTAAAATACTATCCACTGCTGTGTTGCTTTGGTCCTTGGGCGCGGCAGGATTTTTTTTTGTTTGACGGGAGCAGGCATGACAGGATTCTTTTTTTGTTTGACGGGAGAAGGCGCGGTAGGAATTAGTCACGATGACTCCGCCAGTAAAACCCACTGCTCCCTGATGTGAAAAGGCATCGACTGGGGTTTCCCATGGTGAAAACCAAAAGATTTACCCTGATCTCTCCGCCTTCCTGTAGATTGCATTGCCTTCCAGCCGTTTCGCCCCCTTTGCTTCCTTTCCCCATTGCTTCTACCGGGTTCCATGGCGGCGCACCAGATCACGGAGTCTGAGGTGAGGCGCCTGACAAAGGAGCTCTAGACCAAGGATGCGAAGCTCAGGGCCAAGGATGTGGAGATCCTTGAGCTCAGGGAGGAGAAGAGTGCCATGCTCCTCCGTTATGAGTGGGAGTTCATGGAGCTTCAAAAGGGATAGGAGTCCACCACAAAGATGCTTGAGGCGTCGGCGGCGTTGTTGCAGAAAGCGGGAGATACCCTAGGCGGCCAGGTTGCCCTGATGGCGAGCCAGCTGGAGCGTGAGCGGGCCAATTGTGATGAGGTCCAGGATCGCCTCAACCACTTGCTGGACCATGTTGCCACGCAAGTGTTGAAAGTGCGCGATGCCTACCGTCATGCCAGCGCGACCATGCCGGCCGTCGGGCTAAACCCGTTCGACCAGCCCATCGACTTCAATGAGCTGCGGCTTCCTGACCTGGTCTCCTTCTTCACCTATATCTCCGAGGAGCTGAACCATCTCCACGCGGTTGTGGGGGCGGCGCTGGACAAGGAGGGGGTGCGGGCGTCCGTCACCGTTGCTGGGCGAATCCGCTCCGGGCTACGTCACCGGAATCCATTTGTGCCATTGGATGCTGTCTTTGACAAGCTGGCTCCCGTCGACCGGGAGCGGGCTCTGCGGGCGGTGGCACCCTGCATCACCACCGTCGTGCGCCTGGAGAAGCAGAGGGACTTCGGTGCTATTTAGGCGTCCTCTGCATGGGCATGTCACGGCGTAACATGACCGTTGGATCAAACTCAGACGGTTCAGAACAGTCACTGTAGCACAGAGCATTATAGAGGCGTGCTTCATATGGTTCCTGTTCGGTCGAGCACTGTAGCAGCATACTCTCCGTGCACTATACCCCGAGTACTGTTGATATTGATCTCACCGTTCATTCTCGATCGGACGTTAAAAAAATAGGCATGTTACACTACTGTTCATAGGTGACATGCGCACAACATGCCACTGGATGTCAATCCTCCGGAGACAGCCTTCCTGAGCGGCTGCCGCCTCCATCCCTTGATTCTACTTCTCCGGTTGCCTTGTCTGCTAAAAATAATAGTACTCCACCACAGGTCGACTGTACGCCGAGGTAGCACGTGATAGAAGGCATGTACACGCAGGGGACCCACCCAGGACCGTATTCATGAATACTAGCCGCGATGTAAACCAAAAATATGCTGAAACACTCGCAAAAATATCCCTCCCAACAGATTTATTTATAGTCAGTTACTTTTCTTTGGGTGGTATAATCAGTTTACTATACATCATTTTTTATCGTCATATCTTACTACACTGGCAACAAGATAAGACTACTGTATGAACCACTGCACATGCCTAGTAGTAGGAGTACTAGTAGTAGTGTAAGTTCAAGTGGCTGCCGTGATTCGCACTCCTCCGTCGTAAGAGTGGAAATGCTTGCTGTAATAAAAAATATTTTTTTAAGAAATAGTGCAGACGCTCTACGGCGCGGATCCTCCTCCACAGTCGTCGGGAAAATTGCTACTCACTTTCGCCGACGTGTGGGACAGCCAACATCGGGTCCACTTGCCATGCACTAAATTACTCTGCACTAGAGTGCACAACTGCACGGTGGACTTACCGCGGTCGTAGCACCGCAGTAATGCCCAATGAGGCGTCAAATCACAAAACCCCACCTTTCGAGTAGTATGTTGGACGGACGAAGCAACCATCATTTCACTCTTCTTCCTCATCTTCCTCTCTTCAAGAAAACCCCACTCGCTTCTCCCTCATCTTGTTCCTCATTTCTTCAAGAAAACCCCAACTCACTTCTGCCATTGTTCTTCTCTCCCAAAGAAGGAAAGGTGAGCGCATCAATGGTGCTGCTATACTTCCGTTCTAGTCATCTTTTGCAACCCCGCGACCAATCCTAACTCCCTCTTTGTTCTTCTTTTGGGTTTCTGATTATCGTTTTCTTTCCTTTTATTTCTATTTGACAGTTTCTTGATGGACCCTGGAGCACCGGCCAAAGTGATGTCTATGGCTCTGGCCAAAACCGTCGAGGCTCAGAGTCTGAAGAAGCGCAAGCACCCCGCCGAGACGACCACAGACAAGCTCAAGGCCATCGCCTTGGCCAAGGTCACCTCTCCGGGATCCCTCGTTAAGCCGGTCGAGGTAATATCTCTTGTTGACGATCTTTTTGGCAATCTTGATCATGTTTTCTGATCTAACTTGCAAAGTGCTTGCTAATATTCGATGTTTGTGTAATGTACACGTTGTACTAGTAGTATAACTTTCTGGGCGATCTTTCATTTGGTTTTTGTGTGCCAAATGACTGTTCTAAATGTGTCTTTTGACCAAAATATGTGAGAGTTTGACATGCATATGATTTTTGCACATAACACAGATTTCTTATTGATTAGTTTCAACTACTTTATGAACATCAATGCTAGCTGTAGGAAGAGAATATAGTACCCTCAGTAACTTGTGTTATGGGTATTGTAAGTAATCGCTCTGTTCACAGATATAAGATGTTCTAACATTTTTGTGTATCTGATATAGACATGTTTTAGTGTCTTTGTTCACTCATTTCTGTGCTTATATGTAGTCTTATATGGAGTAAAATATAGAAAAACATCTTATATTTGTGAACGGAGGCAGTAATAAAATATTGGTTTCTGTTTGAATTAGAACCAGGTCCGCTGTGGAGATGAAGTTCTCAAAGTCATGCCGTGTGAACTGGAAGACCTAAGGATGTGCACTACTAAACTATCCAGCTGCCGTGTCCTTGTAGCCACATGTCGTGAACAAGTGTTTTCCAGTAGCATTATTGTCAGGCGTGTTCTCGAGGGTGTACTTCACCACAACAATTTTGTAGCTGTGCCTGCGATTACGAAGGGTGTGGTTCTTGTAAAGCTTCCCAACAAATCTAACGTGGCCTGTCTTCATCGGCATGTTTATGAGTGGAAAGACCACACTGTTAGGTTCTCCAAGGTTGACGGGATGGCGAAGGTGCCGATAGACATCTCTCACGATGTCCATGGCCTGGTCAGTTATGTGGGGCACATCCCGTAGGTCGATGGCAAGAAATAGTCTGCAGAGTTTAATTAGTGCTACTTGGCTTGTGTGTAGTAAGTAATATTGTTCAGTACTTGATCTATGTGTGTGAACCCTGTATGGGTTAGTACTACCGCTTTTGTTTTGTGGTGAATCCTGAGAACACTTTATGTTAATGTTTTAGAAATGGTGAACCTTTAATACCAATTTCGGTTGTTTGATATCTGTGTTTTTTCATGCCAGTACAGTACTCCCTCTGTTCAAAGACATAGGATGTTTACATTTTTTCTGAATCAGATGTATATATAGAGTTAGACACGTTTTGGTGTGTTTGTCCACTCAATTCAGTCCGTATATTTTGAAATATCCAGATCATCTTATTTTTGTGGATGGCGGGAGTATACATCAGTTATGGTTACACTCCAATATATGTATGCATTGCAGGGCTTATCGCACCCACCAGGATTTCCATTCCCGCGGATGTTCGCTCCATACGAGTTATCACGACCTTTGGACTGTCCTGCTTGTGGGAGTAAGGAGGGGCCCTGCATGCCACCCATAATTGGACGAACAACCTTCAATTTACAACTTGAAGATAGTGATTTCCTGGTAAGGATTAAGTCGTGTCACATAAAGTAAATCTCATTGAATAACTGTCATGTTTTCTTACTTTTGCTGCAATTTTATGATGCAGGTTTTGCCATGTCACAGTCGTTACAGAATAAACCGTTTGGTTTGCTCCATGATGGTTATTTTAGCAGGTTTCACTTCTTATGATGTGTCAATAATGAAGGCACTGTCCATCACTTATATTAGTGGACACAATTGGATCCGTCTGTTGTCTGAGTACAATCTGAAGCCCTCTGATCAACTGCAGTTTACTTTAACAAACATGCCAGAATTAGTCCTTGTCGCCTTTAAAATAAGGAAAGAAAAGGACTGGATCCGGGTCACGGAGCCGGAGGAAGTTTGAATTGCTCATGTGCACTCTCGCTTAAGAAGGATGCGTAGCAAAGTTACAAAGCTGCAGTTTGAAATCAATGCAGACCAGAGATGAGCGCTGCTGTCTCGCACATCGGTACCACCTCCAGCATCGGCAGCCGCAGCGGATCGAGCACCGGCACCTGCTCCGACACCGGCACTGGCTCTAGCACTGACAGCGGCAGCATCTCAGTCTGATCCAGCAGAGGATTGGGCACCGACCGCGTCAGCGGATCAGGCTGATGTACCAGAGGATCCGGCACCGACACCGGCACTAGCTCCAGAAGGAGCACCGTCTCTGGCAGCAGCAGCGGCACTACCAGTCGCACCACCACAGGCATCAGAAATGGCTCCAGCACCTGCACCAACACTTGAACTTGCACTTGCACCAGCAACAGACTGGGCTGCAGTTCGAACTGCATATTCCAAAGTCCTTACAAAAACTGACATCTCCACCTCTTTGGTAAGCACTGGCAGCCCAAGTGCTTCGTTCTTTTGTCTTTTCATGCTATTTCACATGATTCACCGTGTTGATCTAACTGTTTGCGTATGTCCTCTTGTTTGCAAACAGAAAATTCCTAGAGCAATGAGGGAGTCGTTCAATACTCCGGGCGACCGTGGCCAAGTTTCTCTTACCATGCGCAGCGTTGGTGTGAATGAACCTGCGCAATATACCGTAAGTAGAAAGGATGGTCGCATGATGATTGATGCTAAAGGATGGTCAAGGTTCAAAACTCAATCAAATCTTGCGGTTGGGGATGATGTCTGAATCAAAGTTTCTCTGCAAGGAGATCTGGTCCTAATCAACTTTGAAATTCTTCAGTAGCAGCACGCAACTGCCGAACTGGTCTATCCTCCGAGAGCTTTTGATGTAATATATGCCATGGTGAAACAAGTGTCCTGTGTGTATAAGTAGTACTAGCGTATATCACGTTGGACATCCTGAAAGAATTGCAACTCTGATTGCTGGTTTGGAACTGTCGTTCGATTTCAGTCTAATAGCTGCCGTGCTTTATTCAATTTTCTGTCTTCTCCTTGCGACATCATCTAAAACCAGCGCCGTCCCTATCGGATGCAATATTTATGGGTTGAAATGCGCTAACTTAGAGCACATGGGCCCCCAAACATGCATGCCCACCGGCCTGTGGCCCAAAGTCAAGAGCCGTCAACCTATCTGAGCATTTTATATGTCTCAAAAAAAAATCTGAGCATTTTATTCTAAAAAAACATACATACATACATATATATACAGCCCGTCTATTTTGCCAATATTGGCAGAATAACTACATCCGAACTGCACGCTCAACGCGAGGGCACTGCACTTTCTGAAGCAAAGGTACTGCAATACAAACACTAGTGAACTTCTCGTCGAAAAAAACTGCACGTGGTGTTTTTTCGGTACTGTTTTCGATCCAGTTTTTAGACCGTTTGTCAGAACGAGGCATGTAATATACCGTTGGAAATCTATAGATTAGGCGCAACTTCGCCATATAGAATTTTTTTCGAGATTCGTCACGGTTTAAGAGCAGTTTCGAAAATGGTGCGGCGCACGATGAGTGGCAGCGAGCGTATTTTCGCGATTTATTCTAAACCGCTCGTCGGAATTAAGAAAATGATACGCCGTTGGAAAGATATCGTCGAGGCGCAACTTTTTCATATATATTACATTTTCTAATTCGTTACGGTTTAATAGCAATTTCAAATTACTAAATCGCGGAATTCCGTTTTTTCAAATTTTTTGCAATTTTCGGTACTGTTTTCGCTCCAGTTTTTTAACCATTTTTAGAAACGAGGCGTGTGATATGCCATTGGAAAGCTACGGACGAGGTGCAACTTTCATATGTAGAAATGTTTTTGATATTCCTTACGGTTTTAAATTAATTTTGAAAATGGTGCGGCGGACGACGGGTGGCAGCGGCCATTTTTTCATGAATTTTTACAAACCGCTGGTCGGAATGATGCAAATGATACGCCGTTGGAAAGATATCGACCAGGCACAACTTTTTCATGTAGAACACTCTCTCTAATTCCTTACGGTTTAAGAGGAGTTTTGATTTTACCGAAATGCGGACACTCTGTTTTTCGTGGAACCAAAATCGACGCGTGAACTTCATCAGACAGAAAACTGCACTGCTTCAGACAAAAAACCGCACTGCATCAGACGGACAAGCGGACTGCATGATTTCTTTTGTTGTTTTTTCTAACTTTTTTTATGAACGAGAGTGGACCGCACTTCACATCGGGCGTGAGTGAACCGCACTACTTTTTTTGTCATCTCTCTAACTTTTTTTCAGCACTTCATATAGGGAGTATGTGAATCGCGACACTATCAATAGTGAGCCGCGACCCTATCGAAAGTGAACCGCATGAGTTTTTTAATCTTCCTAACATTTTTTTGCACTTCACATTGGGCGTTAGTGAACCGCGACTCTGGCGAAAGTGAACCGCATTATTTTTCTATCATCTACCTAGCATTTTTCTCTTCTTCTCATTTTGTTATTACCACGGCTGGCCTGCAAAGACGAGGCAAATGCACTGCATTAGTTTTTTTTAGTGAACCACCAAATTTTTTTGGGTGCAATGGACCACAAATGGTTGCACAATGAACTGCATCCTTTCCGTATTACATTTTTGTTCACAAGAAATCTTAACCTTTTTGTATGAACAACCTCAAAACGAAAAAAATATAGCGAGCTGCACAAAATGACAAGATGAACATAATGAAACTGCACATAACATGGCGAGACTTAACATATTTTTTTTCTAAGAAAATGAATTGCGCCGTCACGCCCGGCAAACTGCATGCCACGGCACACCTAACTGCATGCGGCGTTGACGGATTACATGCCACATCTCGCCGAACTGCATTTGCACATGCGATTCAGCATTGGGTGTTGACTCGCCTTCTCCCTGCAAATAAATAGCGAAAAACCATGAACTGCAAAAAAAGGAGCCGCAAGCACTGCAGCACCGAACTGCACCACTAAATCCGCTCGATGGGAACTGTAGAATCCAAAATCTACAAAAAGAGAGAGCAAAAAAAGCTTTTTATGAATTGCACACGGGCAGCTACTGCTCTCCCACGGCGTTGTCGCCACCGTTAACCAAACCATGCCACGGCTTGATCTGCACGCCGAGGAACCGCACTGCAGCACCTGGGCAACCTAACCACGTCGAGAAGCAGGGGCGAACTGCACCCGCGTGGGCCGCCGTTGACCACCTTTTTTTGCTGCCGAGGCGACGTTCTGCTCGCCGACTGGCGGCACCTAAACCTCCTGTGGCCGCCATGCATGAGAGCAGTCCCGCCACCGCACAGGGTGGCTGCTCGACGGGATCTGGCCGCCACGCAGGGGGACTGCAGATGGGCCACTGAGCGACCCGCTCCCTTCACTGCAATGCCCGCACAACCTTACCACGGGCCCGGCATGAGCGAACTGCGTGCTGAGGTGGTAGGTGGCGGCGTCCTCCTAGAAGGAGTAGTCGAGCAGGGTGGAGTACGGGGGCCTGGCGCGGCGTTGTCGGCGGTGCTTCTGGGCATAGGAGGGGAGGTGGAAGAGGAGTGGGTGCAGAGGCATGGCAGGGAGCTCGTCGGGGTGGATTGGAACGGACACCGAACCAACGGCAGCGGGATCGGGGCATAGCTTGACGGGATGACCCAGTAGTGGCAGTGGCTCGCATCCTCTACCACGTATGCCGGTGGAGAAACTTGGGAAGGGGGCGGCGCCACATGTCCGGCAGAGCAACGCCACTAGAGGTCAGTGCTACGGCCAGGATCCATGGTCGCGGGCGGCCAAATCTGGTGCAGGCAGGGCGCCGTGGCCGGAGATTGGCAGGGAGGAGGGAAGGGATCCATCACAGATCCGGCGAGGTTGATGGCTTCCATCACAAATCCGGCGGCAGGCGGACCGGATCCATCGAGAGGTGGCTCGGGGAAGGGTGGCTGGGAGAAATGGTGGAGCCGTCGCTTGCTCATGATGCCGTGGTTGGCAGAGGGGAGGCGCGCCATTTGGGGATATCACCACGGCGGCCATCCACCAGGCCGGCTAGGGAGGAGGCCGCACGGAGGCGCCGTCCCGGGAGGAGATTGTGGCGTCGGGGGGAGGAGGCTGGGTGGGGATTGCAGGGGGGTTGGGGTACTATGGTGGTGGAGGAGGGGGTTGCAGGGGTGGCATCTGGGGAGGGTGGAAGGGGATCGGGGATGTGACGCGGGGAAGAAGGTGGACAGGGATTGGGGTGTGATGCGGGGGAAGAAGGTGAGGTGGGTCGGGGGTTGGCAGAATAAGCCCAGGTGTTGGTAGAATAAGACTCTTAAGGGTATTGGTAGAATAGACCCACCCTATATTTATATATATATCCGAACCCCATATTTGTGTATATATATTCCCCTTGATTTTTCTTATTTATAAAGTGGTGATATAAAAGATTTTTATATTTCTTTACAAAGGGAGTATCTCTCTTATCAAAAAAATATTTATGTGTAAGTAGTTACTCCTGCCTTTCTACTTCGTTTCGCTGATATGCGGGACATCCAGCAACCAGGTCCACGTGCCATGCACCAAATTAGAGTGCACAACTGCACGGTAGACTCACCCCGGTCGTAGCGCCGCAGTAATGCTCAATGAGCCGTTAAATCACAAAACCCCACCTTTCCAGCATTAGCAGTAAGCTCGACGGATGAAGCAGCATTATTTCACTCGACCTGAATCCCCTTCTCCCTCGTCTGCTTGTTCAGAGAAAACCACCTCTCGGCGATTGCTTAGGGTTTTCTCATGGAGAACCAAGTACGAAATCTTCATCCATCCCTGATAAATCCTTGTCCCTTTGTCGCCGGTAATCCTAGGATGGCAACCGCCGCCGTTGATGCATTTTTCTTCGTACTGAATCTAGTGTGTTTCATTTGCAGTGCCCAAAGTGCGAGGACCCTACAGGTTTCTGCGCCCATGGCGAGACGCCAGACTTGTTCCTTCTCATCCTAACACAGGATTTTAAAAATCGCACGGTGTGTTCCTAGAATCCTCCTTTCTATCCGGTAGGGTTGGGGTTTTTGAACATGCTGTCAACTAATTTGGAAATTTGGATTTCTATATTTGGATAAAAGGTACTAGTACCATGCTGAACACTGACGTGAAAGAGGAAATTATTTCTAGATTTGGATAGCGAATAAATTATGTTCTCATATTATTTTTCCTGCAGTGCATCCCTTGCTCTGCCAGAACACATGTACTCAAGAAGGTTGGCCTTGCCATAACTGGATACACCAGTATAATGGTCACATTGGAGACATG
Organism: Elymus sibiricus; assembly: GCA_039707655.1. NCBI lineage: Eukaryota > Viridiplantae > Streptophyta > Magnoliopsida > Poales > Poaceae > Elymus > Elymus sibiricus. Next base: position 315,838,772 of record CM077664.1, read on the forward strand.
CCATGGATATAAGTTCACAGTTGGGTTCATTAACCAAGAAGATCTCTCCTTTTTTATGGCCGAACTTGGATAAACTTTGTCAAGTGTTACGGACTGAAAGTTGGCACACCAATGTTCATGGAAATAGTAGAACCTGGTCTTATCTTCCCTGTGACCTTCCACCCCGACGTCGTTCCACTGGTTCATCCATGTTAGTTTTGTATCTGGTTCTTGCATGTGGCCTCTCTTTTACTTTGTAATCCACCTATTCTGTCTAACTGATCACAATTTGACTTTAGAAGTAGCAACAATTTGTGATTCCCTTCTCTCACAATGATGCTACTTCTAACTAATATTTCTTATAATTGGTGACATGCGTAGGTTATTACAAAGTGCAGGACACTACTCGTCTGTTATTTGATAAGAACTCGATGGTTACTGATGGCACCGAAGTCGACTGGGAGGACATCCACCAATTCCTACACTTTATTGATCGTCTTGAGGACCTTGTGGGGCATTTCAATGGTGGAAGGCCACGTCGGATATGTGTGCCACTGGTGCAGGCGTTGAACATGTCCAACTGTGTCAAGAAACTGATGGTACGAGCTGTTTTCTGTTATATATGTTATTCATAAATTCTTGCTTATACACAGTTTTACAACTGTGTTCTTCTTCTTGAAACAGAAACTGCCCAGTTTTATTGTTCCTATACAGATGCCTGGCCATGGTCGACTAAGACTTGCGCTTGGTCACAACATGATGTTTATGTCGACCTACTCCATTTCCCTTAGAGGTGAAAAGATAATTATTCATGGGTGGTCTCAAATCATGAAGGCCCGTCGATCTTGGAGAATAGGACAAAAGGTTATGGTCATGCTTTTCCATGGCTCTGAAGCGAATATCCTGTTTATTGACCACATTGCGAGATGAAGCCGCTTTCAGAAAGTTGTGGATGCGCGGGGTGGCGCCTGGGCCTTGTCCTGGGGCTTGGTGGCCTCACCCTTAGTTAACAGTAGGCAAAGTAGCACTGTTCGAGGCGTGCCTTGTACGGTTGAACCTGTATAAGTACTCATACTGCTTTCAGCTCTAGTTGTTAAGTGCTCCTGCTGCTTTCAGTTAACGTTGTTAAGTACTCCTGCTGCTTGTACACTCTTGTCGTGTTTCTTCAGTCTCTTCTTCCTCCAGCCGCCAAAACCAAACCAGCACCGGCGGGGCCGCCTGCTCTCGCCTCACACGGCTGGCTGCGCCTCCGCGCATGCATCGCCGCCCTACCGTCTCCTAAATCGTTAAAGGCGACGTCAACCCCACCCAGCACCCGAACAAGTCAACCCTCGTACTCCCCTTTGCCCGTGACTTCACTGCCGCATCTTCCACAGCTCCTGTTCGTTCCCGTCCGAGGCCTTGCCGTCATCCACCACGCGCCTTGGTGCGCTCGCTGCGTCGCTGTAACACCCCAAAAATTTAACCATATTTTTTTAAGTAAAATTTGGCCAGAAATAAAATTTTGATTCATATTAGGTCTTTTATAAAATCAGAGTCTTCTCTGTTTTCTGATTTCCAAAATTCTTCCCTCCATATAGAAATTTTTGTAAAATATTAGGGGCTTTGGTAGTTGTCTTAAATCAATTCATTTATATTTTAAATAACAGTAGGAAATATTTTCATAATAAAATTTGCCCAAAATAATTCTTTTAATAGCATTTTCAATACTTTAAATGCCTCAGTTGCACTACAACTATTTTAAATAATACTTTAAAAATTGCACAAAAATTATGAGGGGTCATGTGATGCCTATAGATCATTTTTATGAAAAACCCAACTTGGTCTTTTGGAAATTTTGAGCAAAACATCCTCTTTTCAATTCTGTCCCATTCCTAGGTTACAACTACAACCCCAATTTTCTTTGCTCCAAAAATTCTGAAATTATTCCATCTTATAGTCCTTCCAACCAAAACCTTAAAGTCCAGAAGATCAGCTCCAATTGCATCATTTAGGTCCACCAAATAATTCTCTTAATTTTCAATCCAGAACTGAATTTCTTTCAAACTTGCACTTGCAAGTTTCCCCTCTGATCCATCCAACTCCACCATCCCATTTATCATGCAATGAAGCATCATCCTGGTAATTTTCACAATCAAAACAATTTTCTAAATGGCCATAGCATTCTGTCAAGCACCTTGTGTGCATGACAGAAACTTTGCCTCTTCCTAAACTACATTGCACACTAGGTCATATGGCCAAACCAGCATGTCCATTGTTCTCACCAGACTCTTCACTACCATCCTGGCAAGTTTCAAACTCAGCAAGTATTTCTGGACCCCCTTGGCATTTCATCGAATGGCTTGTGCGCGTGCCCAGAGCACGGCCATGTCGCATGTATTGCAGCCACTGGCATCGCGCTGCTGCCACGCTCCTGCTGCCGCTCTCGCTCGCCCTAGTCCACCCCTGGATCATATGATCCTCCCCAACGCCCACCGACACCCTTCCCCGTCCGCTAGCGCCGGCCAGCGCCGACAACCACCGACCCGAGCCGCCGCCGCCGTCTTCCACTCGGGCACGGCACCGCCCAAGCCGCTCGACACTGCCAGCTCGCCCTCGCCCTAACTGCCAACTACCCGGCCTCATCCGCAGCCACCGACCACGGCCTCCGCCCACAACCACCTTACCAGCGCAGTAATGGTCGTCGCCGCCATCCTTATCTTCAGGCACAGCAAACCGACCTCCTCCTCCCTATAAGAAGCCACCTCGAGCTCGCCTCTCTACACGGTCCCCTCTCCTCCAGCTCCTGTGAGCCTTCCCAAGCAACAAAACGGCCGGAGAAGGCCATCTCCTTCCTCTCCGGCAGCTACTGCCGCCGCCCTTGCCTCGGGGACGCCCACGCCACCAGAGCCTCCCTATCCCCAATCTCTTCACCACTCAACTCCTAGAGCACCCGCAAGTCCATCGCACCCACCAATTTCACCTAACGGAGCTCGAGGCCGGAATTCCTCTTTCACCCGTCGCCGCCGTCCGTCGGGGAAGCTCACCGCCGGCAACCCCGTTCTCCCCGCTGACCGTGACGCCTACCGGGAGGATCGCCATGACCCCCTGGTCACGTAGGTGGCCTCAGCTCCTCGAGTGGTGCCCCCTATCTCCGGGAATTATCGCCGGCGACCGCGCTCTGTTCCGGCCAGAGGAAGGAGAAGGCCAGTTGACCAGGGTCAAACCCGACAGGCGGGACCCACAGTCAGTGACCCAAGCGCCACGCCAGCTCGGATTAAGTGAAGGCGGGTTTCTCTCAGGGCGTCTTCGCACACGGGAAACGTATTCCCCGAATACGTCATCGACGTTGGCAACTCTTCCGCGCGGCTGAGCAACTGGGCCCGGCCCAGTTGCGCCAGGTGGTTAAACAGCGCTCAGGGCGCGCCTCTGTTCCTTTCTTTTTTTCTTTTCCAGCAACATTCCAATAATTCCACAGAAATCTTTTCAAAACGAAATTTGATGATTCAAATTTCTAAATACTCCTAACTTAATGATCTATTAATCCAGATAGGGTGAACATTTTTCCTAAGCTTAGTTTTTGTTGGATCTATTAAATAGACTATTTCTTTATTTATTCCAGATTAGAAATTCTCTAGGAAAATCATATGAGCTCCAAATGAATTGATTCTTTTTCTGATATTCCTAATTTTTCATCTAGTTTATTTTAGTATTTATTCCAAAATGCCGCAGGTAGGGTACGGTTCAGTAAGTTGTTAACCCCTTTCCTGCACACACCGTACAGAGAGGCCATAGTGAAAGATACCATCTGATCACTGGTAGGCATGTCACTTGGTCCGGGGGCATGAATGGCCGGTCTGGGACCGAAGCTGAACGTTCATGCTATTGGAGGCCGTTGTATGAGGCCTTCCCACTTAGAGTTTTACTTTACCGCTGCTTGGGGTGATTCCTGGCCGGGAAAAATTAAGGCTGGTGCGTGCGGGTTAGGTGTGTTTTCAACCCAAAGACCATAATGGGAATTAGTCAGCGTCTCGGTGCTGGCTAAAGAAATCCTTTACTTGTGGGTAAAGAGTACACCCTCTACAGAGTTATACCTATTCAAATAGCCGTGTCCGTGGTTAAGGACTACAGTCTGGGTTGGTCAAGTGTCGGTCTCCGGAGGAAATAATTAAATTGGTTGTGATCCATTTTTGCAGGATTATTATTGACACTACTGATGATATCATGAATATTATTGTTATCAGAAATATCATTATGGACTAATCTTTTCTTTTATGTGCATCTTTCTGAATATCTCTTGGGATGGCTGGACTACCCGAGATATTCATTTTTCTTTTTCTGAGTACCTCATGGGATGGCTAGACTACCCGGATACTCAGTTTTATTTTCTTTCTGAATATCTCTTGGGATGGCTGGACTACCCAAGATATTCATTTTTCCTTTCTGAGTACCTCATGGGATGGCTAGACTACCCGGATACTCAGTTTTATTTTCTTTCTGAATATCTCTTGGGATGGCTGGACTACCCGAGATATTCATTTTTCCTTTCTGAGTACCTTATGGGATGGCTAGACTACCCGGATACTCAGTTTTATTTTCTTTCTGAATATCTCTTGGGATGGCTGGACTACCCAAGATATTCATTTTTCTTTTCTGAGTACCTCATGGGATGGCTAGACTACCCGGATACTCAGTTTTATTTTCTTTCGGAATATCTCTTGGGATGGCTGGACTACCCGAGATATTCATTTTTCCTTTCTGAGTACCTCATGGGATGGCTAGACTACCCGGATACTCAGTTTTATTTTCTTTCTGAATATCTCTTGGGATGGCTGGACTACTCGAGATATTCATTTTTTCTTTCTGAGTACCTCATGGGATGGCTAGACTACCCGGATACTCAGTTTTATTTTCTTTCTGAATATCTCTTGGGATGGCTAGACTACCCGAGATATTCATTTATTTTCAAGACCTCTCGAGGCGTCGCTTTTAGATGCCTTTTGGCATTTCTTTTCAAGACCTCTCGAGGCGTCGCTTTTAGACACCCGTTTGGCATTTCTTTTCAAGACCTCTCGAGGCGTCGCTTTTAGACACCCGTTTGGCATTTCTTTTCAAGACCTCTTGAGGCATCGCTTTTAGACACCCATTTGGCGTTTTCTTTTGGATTCTCGGGTGGTCCTGTCTCGCCCGATTCTCCACTTTTATATTTTCTTTTGGATTCTCGGGTGGTCCTGTCTCGCCCGATTCTCCATTAACTTTCTTTGCTTGTCCCTAAAATTTCATATTTATTCTTCAACACCGTAATAATATTCATCATGCCATGCTTTAATTTCGTTCAGCATATGCATATATTTAACTCATCATGATCATATGCATTCGGTATATCTTTTGTTCATTATGTTTGCGAGTACATTCCAACGTACTCACAGGCTTGTCCCTGGCTTGTTAATTTGGCCAGGTCAGGATTTCAATGAGGAGTACTACAACGACGTCCATGCGGAGCCTATGATAGCAGCCACGCGAGATAGAAATTATCCAGGTCAGCCGTTCCTGTGGGAATGGAGCCCCATCGACATTGGAGAGCCACAAGTCGCTTCAGTCACCCATCACTAGAAGTCATTGTTGTATCATTAGACCTTTATGGTCTTGTATCCAATTCTTGTAATTGCTTGGTAATCTGTAACAATGATGTGTCCACCAGTAACAGTAATCCTAGGGCTGGTGGTGACACGAGGGGTTAATTTCTGGGATGTTGTGTTCCAGAAATCCGGCCCCGACAGTCTTGGTATCAGAGCCAGGCTGACCACTGGCTAATCCTATCTTAGCCTGGTCATTATCCTTAGGTTTCCACACCGTCCAAATCTTTTCCTGTCCATAGCCAAGCCCATCTCATCCGATAAGTCTACACAGTGGCCAGCCGACATCTTTTGACAGTCGGTGCCTAACCTATCAGTCCTGCCCATAGGCTGTGTGCCTGTGGCCGACACCTGAGTTTTCCCATCCACAAGCGTGCGATGGAAGACTCTGCTGGCTTATAAAGGAAGCCTTGCCCCAACTCAGCACGTCACAGCCTCACTCTCAGTTTGATATCCAATCACCAAGATGCCTGGCCCTTTCGTTCACAACGAGACCACCGCAACTGAGCTTGGAGAATTTGTAGCCATCCTCGCCAATCTCACCCATCGTGCTTTCGGCATCGAAGAGCCGCCTGAGTATGTTGTGAACCAGGAGCACACGAGTGATGCCATCCATCACTTCTGGGCCACGGTGCACATCTATGGGAGGGGCATCACATTGGAGCGCCCCTACCGGTTCACCGGGAGGACGACCTCCGACGAGCCCCAAGCCATCCAACTTGCAGCCCGAGTGGCTGTAGTTCAACTCCGGCATCTGTCGCCGAGAGTTAACATCCGCCCCTTCTACTACTACCCTAGTCGTGAAGGCTATGGTAGCCCGACCCAAGTCGCCAACGGAGACCATGAGACGGATCCTGCCCTAGTGCATCTGGTGCGCTACCTGAGAGCGCAAGAGGCACTATTCGATCAGGTCACCCTTGATCTGATCGCGACCCGCAGGATGCTCGCTCTCCTGACCCCGGTGAGAAGTGAAGCTGCACCCGCCACCGACGCTCCGATAGTACTACTTGGGAGGGCAGTTGAGCCCCCAAGATCTGCCCCGGTTATCTTCCCGGGCAATGCCTTCGCTCCCCCAGGGGAACTCCGTCGTCTCTTGGAGACCTACTCCAACGGGACGGTGACCTCGACACCCCGCGAAGGGCACCACCGCTACCCCAGCCCTGTAGCTACACATCCGACCCCGGCAACTCCGACACCGAAGCACACGGAGAGGCCTCGACATCCACAAGACACGCCCGGCTAGATGTCAACGAGGTGGACTGAGTCCACCAGAATTGTTGTCGAGCCTTAGTGGCCGGTGTCCCTGTATTTTCGTAGTAGCAGTTGTATGGCGGGGTAAGTTGTAAATTACTTGTGGGCCAATAGTAGTATGCATGATCCGGCATAAGTTGTTGACGTGTGGTGGCTGAGTAAATTCTAGACGTGACTGCCGAACCCCCCCTAACCGACACGCACAGTAATATGTCACATTCCTTGTTGGGATCGAGGTCTGAGATTTTGACTCAGACAACCCTATGCCGGAGCCGATACACAAGTCGTACCGGCACCGCCTCATGTTTCCTAACCCAGGCACTTTATAAGCGGCCATATTTCACTCCGCACCGGCCACCATCAACCTCGAGCACTGCCTTTCCCCATCCATCCATCCATGTATCACCCCGGAGCTTACCTGAGAACCCCCGATGCAAGCCCTGGTAGTTTTGTTAAGATATTGTGGGATTTTACCCGCAATACTCTTGGCTCCACCCGTCCACCCCAGTATGAGCTGTTCAAATCGAGGATCACTCCTGGTTTCTCGAAATACTGGGCAGCTATGCACATCCCACCAGCGGATTTAAACCAAGTCCCTCCATATGTTATCTTCATCGGGAGATCCATGCCAACGTCAGGCATGGCCATTGAGTCTACTGCTTACGAAGCAATTACCCGTCTTCGATTCATGGTACCCTATGCCAGCGAAAGGGAATATTGCTATTTTCCAAGCCGCGCAGCTTTTGGAGCAGAAGCTACGTTCTGCTGTGAACGTATAGAGAGCGATCCAGCTCTGGTCTATCTCATTCAGTATGTGATGGCCCAGGAGCGTTTCACCCAGCAACTACTGGAGTATCTCCACTATCTTGCTATTCTGAATCCCCGGATCGCCATTGGCAGAACATCTCTGCCAACTCAGGAAGGACGCGTTCTTCGTCAGCTTCCTCCACTTCCTCCGGAAGAAGAAGAAGAAGAAGAATGTGCTCCCGCACCAGGAACCCTTCCACAAGACCCCGTAGATCCTACCTTCGAACCGTAGTCGGTTATGAGCATGGTTGCTGCTGCATCCACCACTAATTTTCGTGATGCAATTTTTGCGATGTATTTTAGGGCATATATCATAAGTGCATTATTATGATTGCATTCCGCATATGATTGTTTGTTATGATATGCATTTAATTCTTCCGCCCTTAACAAATCTCGAGGACGAGATTTTTCTTAAGGGGGGTAGAGTTTGTAACACCCCAAAAATTTAACCATATTTTTTTAAGTAAAATTTGGCCAGAAATAAATTTTTGATTCATATTAGGTCTTTTATAAAATCAGAGTCTTCTATGTTTTCTGATTTCCAAAATTCTTCACTCCAAATAGAAATTTTTGTAAAATATTAGGGGCTTTGGTAGTTGTCTTAAATCAATTCATTTATATTTTAAATAATAGTAGGAAATATTTTCATAATAAAATTTGCCCAAAATAATTCTTTTAATAGCATTTTCAATACTTTAAATGCCTCTGTTGCACTACAACTATATTAAATAATTCTTTAAAAATTCCATAAAAATTATGAGGGGCATGTGATGCCTATAGATTGATGTTTACTACACAACTTATTCTTGTAGACTCGTGTTGGGCCTCCAAGCGCAGAGTTTTGTAGGACAGTAGCAATTTTCCCTCAAGTGGATGACCTAAGGTTTATCAATCCGTGGGAGGCGTAGGTTGAAGATGGTATCTCTCGAGCAACCCTGCAACCAAATACAAGAAATCTCTTGTGTCCCCAACACACCCAATACAATGGTAAATTGTATAGGTGCACTAGTTCGGCGAAGAGATGGTGATAAAAGTGTAGTATGGATAATAGATATGGGTTTTTGTAATCTGAAAATATAAAAACAGCAAGGTAGCAAATAGTAAACGGGCATAAAAACGGTATTGCAATGCTTAGAAACAAGGCCTAGGGTTCATACTTTCACTAGTGCGATCTCCCAACATTGTTGACATAGTTGAATCATATGTAAATCCCTCACGTGCGACAAAGAGTTCACTCCAAAGTCACAAATAGCGGAGAACAAATGAAGAAATTGTTGTAGGGTATGAAACCACCTCAAAGTTATCCTTCCCGATCAATCTTATGAGCCATCCCCATTAATTGTCACGAACAGCCCTAGAGTTCGTACTAGAATAACACCTTAAGATACACATCAACCAAAACCCTAATGTCACCTAGGCACTCCAATGTCACCACGAGTACCCACGGGTTTGATTATACGATATGCATCACACAATCTCAGATTCATCTATTCAAACCAACACAAAGAACTTCAAAGAGTACCCCAAAGTTTCTATCGGAGAAAAGATAATGAAAACGTGCATCAACCCCTATGCATAGATTACCCTAATGTCACCTCGGGAATCCGCGAGTTGAGTGCCAAAACATACATCAAGTGAATCAATATAATACCCCATTGTCACCACGGGTATTCATATGCAAGACATACATCAAGTGTTCTCAAATCTGAATATTCAATCCGACAAGAAAACTTCAAAGGGGAAAACTCAATTCATCACAAGAAGATAGAGAGGGGAAAACTCCATATGATTCATCTATATCAACAAAGCTCGTGATACATCAAGATCGTGCCATCTCAAGAACACGAAAGAGAGAGATCAAACACATAGCTACTGGTACAAACCCTCAGCCCCGAGGGTGAACTACTCCCTCCTCGTCATGGAGACCGCCGAGATGATGAAGATGGCCTCCGGTGATGATTCCCCCCTCCGGCAGGGTGCCGGAAAAGGGCTGTAGATGAGATCGTGGAGGTACAGAGGCTTGCGGTGGCGTAAAAACTCATCTAGGTTAACTTTCGGGGGTTTCTGAATATATATGATTTTTCAGCGTTGGAATCACGCGAAACAGAGCCACGTGGGCCCCACGAGGTACTAGGGCACGCCTGGGGGGGGGGGTGGCACACCCTGGTGCCTCGTGGGCACTGGGTGGCCCCCTCCAGTGGGTCTTGATGCCAATATTTTTTATTTGTCCAATAAAAAATCTCCAAAAAGTTTCAGCTCATTTGGAAAACTTTAATTTCTGCACAAAAAACAACACCACGGTAGTTCTGCTGAAAACATCGTCAGTCTAGGTTAGTTCTAATCAAATCATACCAAAACCATATAGAATTGTTATAAACATGGCATGAATACTTCATAAATTATAGATACGTTGGAGACGTATCAGCATCCCCAAGCTTAATTCCTGCTCGTCCTCCAGTAGGTAAATGATAAAAGAAATAATTTATGAAGTGTGAATGCTAGCATAGTGCATAAGTTTGATCAATGATAATTTCAATCACTTTTCCTAGCATCATAACAGCAACTTTCTCTCATAAAAGTCATCATGATAAAGTAGCAATTAAAAACACAAATTTTGAGGTGGAATGCTACCTATCATAATCATCATATAATCTTTTCTTTTGTTGCATGGACATTGGACTTGAATGAATCAAAGCAAGATCATTATTATAACAATAATATTTATTATCATAAAACTTCTCATGAGCAAGTAACAATTCATCACAATAATGAAGTATAAGGCATAAACTTTCTTGGAAACTAACAAACTATTCTAGTCAACAATGCAATTGCAATTCATCATATTTTTAGGAAGGGTCTCATGTAGGAGCTTTTTAGCAAGTCCACATACTCAACCATCATTTAGTCTTCTATGATTGCTAACACTCACGACTTATATATGGAGCAAAAGTTTTAGCCAGACACATAGAAAGATAGGGGCTTGTGATTTCGCCTCCCAACTTATTCACCTCAAGGGTGATGTCAACAATAATAATTCATGATCACTCATATCCAACTGGATATATGTGCCTAGATCTTTGCCCACCACATGATGCTTGCAAAAGAGAAAAATAAAAAGGAATAGAGGAGAACACTATTGACTCTTGCATAAAAGTAAATGCATAAAAGTAAAAGATAGGCCCTTCGTAGAGGGAAGCAGAGGTTGTCATGCGCTTTTTATTTTTGGATGCACAAGCCCTTAATGCAAAGGAACGTCACGTTATATTGCCCCTTGTGATAGCAACCTTTATTATGCAGTCCGTCGCTTTTATTTCTTTACCATCACAAGTTCGTACAACGCTTATTTACCTTACAATAAAAGATCATACATATTTTAGGAGCAATTTTTATTGCTTTTTGCACCGATGACAACTTACTTGAAGGATCTTATTCAATCCATAGGTAGATATGGTGGACACTCATGAGAAGAAACTGGGTTTAAGGGTTTTGGATGCACAAGTAGTATCTCTACTTGGTGCGGGTTTTTGGCTAGCAAACATATTGGGCAAGCACCACATGTTGGAGGATCTATAACAATATAACTTCTATGTGAATATGAACAAACATAATTCATTACGTTGTCTTCCTTGTCCAACGTCAACACTTTGACATAAAATACTTAATGGGGGCTCACAATCATAAAAGATGTGCAAGATAGTATATTTGCATGTGAATCTTCTCTTCCCTTATTAACTTTTTCATGAATTGCATCATTGACTAATGCTATGCTTGTTAACCTCCAATAAATTTTACCACTTATACTTTTCTTTATGTAATATCATTACTTTCCATAAGATTACCATATGATCTCTTTCATTATTTTCATTGCAAGGAATCACACTTATCATATCCAATGATCTATATGAAAGTTTTTATTATATCCCTCTCGAATATTCATCTTGGGACTAAATTCATATCTTGTGCAAATTACCATTACTATTATTAACTCTCAAAAAGATATAAGTGAAGCATGAGAATTAATGACAAACTACTCCAAAATATATAAGCGAAGATCAATGAGTAGGAAACAATTAAGTAGCTATGTGAGGACTCTCCCTCATTTAAAAAGTTTTAGATCTTGATATTTTATTCAAACAGCAAGCAAAACAAAGACACAACCAAGTATAGCACACATTATGTGAACAAGTGAAAACTTGGGTTCAATCGAGACTAACCGATAGTTGATGAAGAAAAGCGATGGGATGCCTACCGGGGCATCCCCAAGCTTGAATGCTTGATACTTCTTGGAATATTAAATTGGGGAGCCTTGGGCATCCCCAAGCTTGAACTCTTGTGTCTCATTAATTCTTCTCATATAATAGTTTCCCTAAGTTTCAAAAATTTCATCCACACAAAACTTGACAAGAACTTGTGAGATATGTTAGTATAAATCCACTCAAAACCTCAACATTCTCTACTGTAGAAAATCACTAAAATTATAATTAAACATTTAATACTAAATTCCTCTGCATATTTAATACTCCTATCCTCAAATAGAATCATTAAACAAGCCAACATATGCAAACAATGCAAACATAACAGCAATCTACCTAAACAGGACAGTCTGTAAAGGATAATTAAGAATCCATACTTAGATAACTCAAAAAATTATGAAAATTTACCACACTGGAAATAATTTATCAAAGTTGACTGTATCAAAATTTCAAGATTGTATCACATTCTGACATTTCTGGGCAATTTAATCAATAGCAGCAAACTTTCTGTTTTGAAACAGGAACTCATGAACTTGCAAAATAAGCATGGTAAAGGCTATACTTGGCATTTTATTGAACTGAAAGACACAAAATATGATTATTGATAGCAGCAAACAAATATCAACATAAGAAAATTACGCTCCAAGCAAAACTCATATTATGTGACGAATAAAAATATAGCTCCAGGTGAGGTTACCGATAATGTTGAAGACGAAAGAGGGGATGCCTTCCGGGGCATCCCCAAGCTTAGTTGCTTGGGTCTTCCTTGAATATTACCTTGGGGTGCCTTGGGCATCCCCAAGCTTAGGTTTTTGCTGCTCCTTATTCTCCTCATATCGATATCTCACCCAAAACTTGAAAACTTCAATCACACAAAACTTAACGGAACTTCGTGAGAACGGTCAGTATGATAAAGAATAAACAATCACTTAGGTACTGTCCAAGACAATATTAACAATTGTTACCATATAATGCCTACTTTATTCTATCATTTCCACAATTTATATCTTATAATATAAGCTATGGAAACATTAAAACAAGCAAACTATGCATTGAAAACAGAATCTGTCAAAAACAGAACAGTCTGTAATGATCTGAGCAACTACCATACTTATGGAACACTAAAAATTCTGAAAAATTAGGACAACGTCAACAATTTGCAAATAAATACTTTATAAAAATTTCAGAATTTTTTGACGCTCCAGTAAAATCTGGGAAATTAAACACTGGAGGCAAAAGTTTCTGTTTTTGCACAGAATTGAATCAACAAGTATCCACACTATCCCAAAGGTTTTACTTGGCACTTTATTGAAAGAAAACATATAAAAAATGATTACTACAGTAGCTTAATCATGTGAACACACTAAAACAGTAGGTATAAGTATTGGGTTGTCTCCCAACAAGCGCTTTTCTTTAATGCCTTTTAGCTAGGCATGATGATTTCAATGATGCTCGCATAAAAGTAAAGAATTGAAACATAAAGGGAGCATCATGAAGCATATGACTAGCACATTTAAGTATAACCCACTTCCTATGCATTGGGATTTTGTGAGCAAATAGTTTATCGGAGCAAGAATCAACTAGCATAGGAAGGCAAAACAAGTATAACCTTGAAACTTTCAACACATAGAGAGGAAACTTTATATTATTGCAACACCTACAAGCATATGATCCTCTCTCATAATAATTTTCAGTAGCATCATGAAGAAATTCAACAATATATCCATCACACAAAGCATTCTTGTCATGATACATAAACATAGAATTTTTATTACTCTCCACACAAGCAATTTTCTTCTCATTCATAATTGTGGGAGCAAACTCAACAAAATGACTATCATGAGATACTTGATTGGCATAATCCAATTGAAAATTTAAATCATGATGACAAGTTTCATATTTATCATTATTCTTTATAACATACATGTCATCACAATAATCATCATCGATAGGAGGCATGCAATCATCATAATAAATTTTCTCATCAAAACTTGGCGGACTAAAAATTTCATCTTCATCAAACATAGCATCCCCAAGCTTGTGGCTTTGCATATCATTAGCATCATGGATACTCATAGAATTCATACTAACAACATTGCAATCATGCTCATCATTCAAAGATTTTATGCCAAACATTTTATTGAATTCTTCTTCTATCAATTGAGCACAATTTTCCTTTCCATCATTTTCACGAAAGACATGATAAAGACGAATAATATGAGGCAACCTCAATTACATTTCTTGCATTTTTCTTTTTATAAAACCAAACTAGTGATAAACAAGAAACTAAAAGATTCGATTTCAAGATCTAAAGATATACCTTCAAGCACTCACCTCCCCGGCAATGGCGCCGGAAAAGAGCTTGATGTCTACTACACAACTTATTCTTGTAGACTTGTGTTGGGCCTCCAAGCACAGAGTTTTGTAGGACAGTAGCAATTTTCCCTCAAGTGGATGACCTAAGGTTTATCAATCCGTGGGAGGCGTAGGTTGAAGATGGTATCTCTCGAGCAACCCTGCAACCAAATACAAGAAATCTCTTGTGTCCCCAACACACTCAATACAATGGTAAATTGTATAGGTGCACTAGTTCGGCGAAGAGATGATGATAAAAGTGTAGTATGGATAATAGATATGGGTTTTTGTAATCTGAAAATATAAAAAAATCAAGGTAGCAAATAGTAAATGGGCATAAAAACGGTATTGCAATGCTTAGAAACAAGGCCTAGGGTTCATACTTGCACTAGTGCGATCTCCCAACATTGTTGACATAGTTGAATCATATGTAAATCCCTCACGTGCGACAAATAGTTCACTCCAAAGTCACAAATAGCGGAGAACAAACGAAGAAATTGTTGTAGGGTACGAAACCACCTCAAAGTTATCCTTCCCGATAAATCTTATGAGCCATCCCCATTAATTGTCACGAACAGCGCTAGAGTTCGTACTAGAATAACACCTTAAGATACACATCAACCAAAACCCTAATGTCACCTAGGCACTCCAATGTCACCACGAGTACCCGCGGGTTTGATTATACGATATGCATCACACAATCTCAGATTCATCTATTCAAACCAACACAAAGAACTTCAAAGAGTACCCCAAAGTTTCTATCGGAGACAAGATAATGAAAACGTGCATCAACCCCTATGCATAGATTACCCCAATGTCACCTCAGGAATCCGCGAGTTGAGTGCCAAAACATACATCAAGTGAATCAATATAATACCCCATTGTCACCACGGGTATTCATATGCAAGACATACATCAAGTGTTCTCAAATCTCAATATTCAATCCGACAAGAAAACTTCAAAGGGGAAAACTCAATTCATCACAAGAAGATAGAGAGGGGAAAACTCCATATGATTCATCTATATCAACAAAGCTCGCGATACATCAAGATCGTGGCATCTCAAGAACACGAAAGAGAGAGATCAAACACATAGCTACTGGTACAAACCCTCAGCCCCGAGGGTGAACTACTCCCTCCTCATCATGGAGACCGCCGAGATGATGAAGATGGCCTCCGGTGATGATTCCCCCCTCCGGCAGGGTGCCGGAAAAGGGCTGTAGATGAGATCGTTGAGGTACAGAGGCTTGTGGCGGCGTAAAAACTCATCTAGGTTAACTTTCGGGGGTTTCTGAATATATATGATTTTTCAGCGTTGGAATCACGCGAAACGGAGCCACGTGGGCCCCATGAGGTACCAGGGCGCGCCTGGGGGGGTGGGGGGGGGGGGTGGCGCGCCCTGGTGCCTCATGGGCACTGGGTGGCCCCCCTCCAGTGGGTCTTGATGCCAATATTCTTTATTTGTCCAATAAAAAATCTCCAAAAAGTTTCAGCTCATTTGGAAAACTTTCATTTCTGCACAAAAAACAACACCACGGTAGTTCTGCTGAAAACAGCGTCAGTCTGGGTTAGTTCTAATCAAATCATACCAAAACCATATAGAATTGTTATAAACATGGCATGAATACTTCATAAATTATAGATACGTTGGAGACGTATCATAGATCATTTTTATGAAAAAACCCAACTTGCTCTTTTGGAAATTTTGAGCAAAACATCCTCTTTTCAATTCTGTCCCATTCCTAGGTTACAACTACAACCCCAATTTTCTTTGATCCAAAAATTCTGAAATTATTCCATCTTATAGTCCTTCCAACCAAAACCTTAAAGTCCAGAAGATCAGCTCCAATTGCCTCATTTAGGTCCACCAAAGAATTCTCTTAATTTTCAATCCATAACTGAATTTCTTTCAAACTTGCACTTGCAAGTTTCCCCTCTGATCCATCCAACACCACCATCCCATTTATCATGCAATGAAGCATCATCCTGGTAATTTTCACAATCAAATCAATTTTCTAAATGGCCATAGCATTCTGTCAAGCACCTTGTGTGCATGACAGAAACTTTGCCTCTACCTAAACTACATTGCACACTAGGTCATAAGGCCAAACCAGCATGTCCATTGTTCTCACCAGACTCTTCACTACCATCCTGGCAAGTTTCAAACTCAGCAAGTCTTTCTAGACCCCCTTGGCATTTCATCGAATGGCTTGTGCGCGTGCCCAGAGCGCGGCCAGGGCGCGTGTATTGTAGCCACTGGCATCGCGCTGCTGCCACTCTCCTGCTGCCGCTCTCGCTCGCCCTAGTCCATCCCTGAATCATATGATCCTCCCCAACTCCCGCCGACACCCTTCCCCGTCCGTTAGCGCCGGCCAGCGCCGACAACCACCGACCCGAGCCGCCGCTGATGTGTACTACACAACTTATTCTTGTAGACTCGTGTTGGGCCTCCAAGCACAGAGTTATGTAGGACAGTAGCAATTTTCCCTCAAGTGGATGACCTAAGGTTTATCAATCCGTGGGAGGCGTAGGTTGAAGATGGTATCTCTTAAACAACCCTGCAACCAAATACAAGAAATCTCTTGTGTCCCCAACACACCCAATACAATGGTAAATTGTATAGGTGCACTAGTTCGGCGAAGAGATGGTGATAAAAGTGTAATATGGATAGTAGATATAGGTTTTTGTAATCTGATAATATAAAAACAGCAAGGTAGCAAGTAACAAAAGTGAGCATAAACGGTATTGCAATGCTTAGAAATAAGGCCTAGGGTTCATACTTTCACTAGTGCAATCTCTCAACAATGCTAATATAATTGGATCATATAACCATCCCTCAACGTGCAATAAAGAATCACTCCAAAGTTCCTATTCGCGGAGAACATAAGATAAAAATTGTTGTAGGGTACGAAACCACCTCAAAGTTATCCTTTCCGATCAATCGATTGAGCCATTCCTATAAGTGTCACGAATAGCCCTAGAGTTCGTACTGAAATAACACCATATGAAACACATCAACCAACCCTAATGTCACCTAGATACTCCAATGTCACCACAAGTATCCGTGAGTTGATTATTCGATATGCATCAAACAAATTCATAATCATAATATTCAATCCACACAAAGAACTCCAAGGAGCACCCCTAAGTTTCTATCGGAGAAAAGATAATGAAAACGTGCATCAACCCATATGCATAGATTACCCCAATGTCACCGTGGGAATCCGCGAGTTGAGTGCCAAAACATATATCAAGTGAATCAATATAATAGCCCATTGTCACCACGGGTATTCATATGCAAGACATACATCAAGTGTTCTCAAATCTGAAATATTCAATCCGACAAAAACGAAACCTCAAAGGGAAAAGATTCGATTCATCACAACAAGGATAGAGAGGGAAGAAACACCATATGATCCAACTATATTAACAAAGCTCGTGATACATCAAGATCGTGCCAAATCAAGAACACGAGAGAGAGAGAGATAAAACACATAGCTACTGGTACAAACGCTTAGCCCCGAGGGTGAACTACTCCCTCCTCGTCATGGAGACCGCCGAGATGATGAAGATGGCCTCCGGTGATAATTCCTCCCTCCGGCAGGGTGCCGGAACAGGGCTGTAGATTAGATCGCGGAGGTACAGAGGCTTGCAGCGGCGTAAAAACTCATCCAGGTTAACTTTCGGGGGTTTCTGAATATATATGATTTTTTGGCGTTGGAATCACGTGAAGAAGAGCCATAGGGGGCCCACGAGGCACCAGGGCGCGCCTGGGGGGGGGGGGGTGGCGCGCCCTGGTGGCTCGTGGGGCCCCTGTGGGTCTTCTGGTCACTTCCCGAAGCTTCTAGTGTCTCTTATGTTCCAGAAAAAATCTTCAAAAAGTTTCGCTGCATTTGGACTTCATTTGATATGGATTTTCTGAAAAACCAAAAACAAGCAGAAAACAGCAACTGGCACTGGGCACTAGGTCAATATGTTAGTCCATAAAAAATCATATAAAAGCCATATAAAAGTGCACCAAAATCATACAAAACTATAATTATCATGGCATGAATACTTCATAAATTATAGATACGTTGGAGACGTATCAGCCGCCGTCGTCTTCCATTCGGGCACGGGACCGCCCGAGCCGCTCGACCCTGCCAGCTCGCCCTCGCCCTAACTGCCAACTACCCGGCCTCATCCACAGCCACCGACCACGGCCACTGCCCACAACCACCTTACCAGCGCAGTAATGGTCATCGCCGCCGTCCTTATCTTCGGGCACAGCAAACCAACCTCCTCCTCCCTATAAGAAGCCACCTCGAGCTTGCCTCTCTACACGGTCCCCTCTCCTCCACCTCCTGTGAGCCTTCCCAAGCAACAAAACGGCTGGAGAAGGCCATCTCCTTCCTCTCCGGCAGCTACTGCCGCCGCCCTTGCCTCGAAGATGCCCACGCCACCAGAGCCTCCCTATCCCCAATCTCTTCACCACTCAACTCCTAGAGCACCCGCAAGTCCATCCCACCCACCAATTTCACCTAACGGAGCTCAAGGATGGAGTTCCTCTTTCACCCGTCGCCGCCGTCCGTCGGGGAAGCTCACCGCCGGCAACCCCGTGCTCTCCGCCGACCGTGACGCCTACCGGGAGGATCGCCATGACCCCCTGGTCACGTAGGTGCCCTCAGCTCCTCGAGTGGTGTCGCCTATCTCCGGGAATCGTCGCCGGCGACCGCGCTCTATTCCGGCCAGAGGAGGGAGAAGGCCCGTTGACCAGGGTCAAACCCGACAGGCGGGACCCACAGTCAGTGACTCAAGCGCCACGCCAGCTCGGATTAAGTGAAGGCGGGTTTCTCTGAGGGCGTCTTCGCATGCGGGAAACGTATTCCCCGAATACGTCTTCGACGTCGGCAACTCTTCCGCGCGGCAGAGCGACTCGGCCCGGCCCAGTTGCGCCAGGCGGTTAAATAGTGCTCAGGGCGCACCTCTGTTCCTTTCTCTTTTTCTTTTCCAGCAACATTCCAATAATTCCACAGAAATCTTTTCAAAACCAAATTTGATGGTTCAAATTTCTAAATACTCCTAAATTCATGATCTATTAATCCAGATAGCATGAACATTTTTCCTAAGCTTAGTTTTTGTTGGATCTATTAAATAGACTATTTCTTTAATTATTCCAGATTAGAAATTCTCTAGGAAAATCATATGAGCTCCAAATGAATTGATTCTTTTTCTGATATTCCTAATTTTTCATCTAGTTTATTTTAGTATTTATTCCAAAATTTCCCAAACAACTTTTTAGCACTGTTTTGGCTTTATGTGGTAATTGCAATATTTTTGAAAATAGGAAATGGAGGGAAGATATAATTTTCAAAATTTTGGAGTGCACCCAATCTTTCTGCATACTCAAGGCAAGCATCTTGAACACTTGATATGGTGATTGCATGGTTAAATGTTTGCAAGAATAATTGAATCATGCATATGTTGAATTCAAATAAAATTTGCATGCATGTAGTGTTGGCATGTTCCTCGTACCGTGCAACGTGTGCTTGTCATGACTAACTTGCAGGAGCAGGTATAAGAGAAATACCATTACCGGCAGAAGGGTGGTTACGTTGGAGCGTGATCATGCCTTGTTGCTTATGCATGTTGGGACATGCAAGGGCTGTGGCCCTGTTTTGGTGTTACTGTTGAAAGAACACTTTTTTGTGCTAACCACTGCAGGAAAACTTAACCTCCTGAGTCGACCGTAGATCGAGTCTTGTTCCGGTAACCCCCATACTTGTTTCGTGCTGCCACTTGTCCCTGTCGCAGGTAGGGTACAGTTCAGTAAGTTGTTAACCCCTTTCCTGCACACACCGTACAGATAGGAAATAGTGAAAGATACCATCTGATCACTGGTAGGCATGTCACTTGGTCCGGGGGCATGAATGGCCGGTCTGGGACCGAAGTTGAATGTTCATGCTATTGGAGGTCGTTGTATGAGGCCTTCCCACTTCGAGTTTTACTTTACCGCTGCCTTGGGTGATTCCTGGCCCGGGAAAAATTAAGGCTGGTGCGTGCGGGTTAGGTGTGTTTTCAACCCAAAGACTGTAATGGGAATTAGTCAGCGTCTCGGTGCTAGCTAAAGAAATCCTTTACTTGTGGGTAAAGAGTACACCCTCTGCAGAGTTATACCTATTCGAATAGCCTTGTCCGCGGTTAAGGACTACAGTCTGGGTTGGTCAAGTGTCGGTCTTCGGAGGAAATAATTAAATTGGTTGTGATCCATTTTTGCAGGATTATTATTGACACTACTGATGATATGATGAATATTATTGTTATCATAAATATCATTATGGAGTAATCTTTTCTTTTATGTGCATCTTTCTGATTATCTCTTGGGATGGCTGGACTACCCGAGATATTCATTTTTGTTTTTCTGAGTACCTCATGGGATGGCTAGACTACCCGGATACTCAGTTTTATTTTCTTTCTGAATATCTCTTGGGATGGCTGGACTACCCGAGATATTCATTTTTCCTTTCTGAGTACCTCATGGGATAGCTAGACTACCCGGATACTCAGTTTTATTTTCTTTCTGAATATCTCTTGGGATGGCTGGACTACCCGAGATATTCATTTATTTTCAAGACCTCTCGAGGCGTCGCTTTTAGATGCCCGTTTGGCATTTCTTTTCACGACCTCTCGAGGCGTCGCTTTTATACACCCGTTTGACATTTGTTTTCAAGACCTCTCGAGGCATCGCTTTTAGACACCCGTTTGGCGTTTTCTTTTGGATTCTCGGGCGGTCCTGTCTCGCCCGATTCTCCACTTTTATATTTTTCTTTGGATTCTCGGGCGGTCCTGTCTCTCCCGATTCTCCATTAACTTTCTTTGCTTGTCACTAAAATTTCATATTTATTCTTCAGCACTGTAATAATATTCATCATGCCATGCTTTAATTTCATTCAGCATATGCATATATTTAACTCATCATGATCATATGCATTCGGTATATCTTTTGTTCATTATGTTTGGGAGTACATTCCAACGTACTCACAGGCTTGCCCTGGCGTGTTAATTTGGCCAGGCCAGGATTTCAATGAGGAGTACTACAACGATGTCCATGCGGAGCCTAGGATAGCAGCCACGCGAGATAGGAATTATCCAGGTCAGCCGTTCCTATGGGAATGGAGCCCCATCGACATTGGAGAGCCACGAGTCGCTTCCGTCACCCATCACTAGAAGTCATTGTTGTATCATTAGACCTTTATGGTCTTGTATCCAATTCTTGTAATTGCTTGGTAATCTGTAACAAGGATGTGTCCACCAGTAACAGTAATCCTGGGGCTGGTGGTGACACGAGGGGTTAATTTCTGGGATGTTGTGTTCCTGAAATCTGGCCCCGACAGCCTCTGCCGTCTGGCGTTGTCAACATGGTCAACATATGAGAGGAATCGGGAGAGGACTGTACATGGAGAGGATGACAGTAGGGACCCACCATGTCCATGGCCGTACACAAGCAAGTGCCTGATTGTTACAAGCAAAAAAGAAAATGCTTCCTCCTAGTGGTCTGCTGACATCTGGGACCCACAACATTGTCAGCGTATAGTCAATAGACAAGAGAACTGCACAAGAGCAGTTGACACCTGGGACCTAGTAGCTGTAGCAGTTTTTTTGTTATTGTTGAGATGGAGCAGGGTATCAACTGGGCTGTGGCCCGTCTAGCCCAGGCTTTTATTTACGTTTACCACATGACCAGCCCAGCTATTTTTTTCTTTGTGAAAATGGCTAGCCCAGTTGTTTTTTTTCTGATGAATACCCAATCGAGGCCAACCCAACCCAGGCCGACTTGTTTTTCTCCGCCCTGCCGGGCTGCAAATCTTTCAAGACGGCTGCAAATCTTAAAAGTAATATGAAATATGAAATGGGCTGTAAATATAAAAAACACACAACAAATTAGCAATTACTTTCAAATTTCTAATTTTTTTTCACATTTTCAGATTTCAAATTTCATTGGTTTTTAACCTAATTTAAATATATTTTGAAATTACTTTAAATCTGGCTCAACATTTCGGGATTAAAAATAGTTTGGACCCCACCGAAATATTCAAAATTTCGTTTAATTTTTTAGCCCTGGTTCTGGCCAACAAAAAGAAAATGGACTGCAATAAATTGCATAAGAATTTGCAAATGAGCTGTCAATTATTTAAAAAAATAGCAAATGGGCTGTATGCTGTCCGCCACAGATTGGGAGGCTGACTTGTGGGCCTATTAAGTTGTCGCGTATGCAAGAATTCTTTACTTATTATATATTAGTCAACAAACGATTCTAGCAGAAGTGACCGTTGAATGTCAATCCAACGGCCGTAGTGCTTCTTCAATCTCTGATCTTCTTGCTCCAGCAGCTCATCCAGCGCCGGCGGGACCGCCTGCTCCCGCCTCCCGTGGCCGGCTGTGCTGCCGCGCAGGCCTCACTGCCCCCTCCTACTCGCACCACTGGCCAGGCCATCCCTCTACTCACCCACACCTCCTGTTATTCTCCGGCGACACAGGCCTCACACCGCAGCCGAACCAGTCAACCCTCGTACTCCCCTTAGCGTGGGCATCCACTGCTGTGGTTTCGCCGGCTCCAGGTCATTCCCTTCCTGGGCCTCGCCGTCGTCCACCGCATTGGTGCTCTCGGCGCGGCATGGTGAACGTGGTCAACAAATGACAGCCATCGGAAGAGGGTTGTACGTGGAGAGGCTGACAGTAGGGACCCACATGGTCCATGGCCGCAAGCAAGCAAGTTTCTCCTTATTACGCGAAAAAAATGATTCCTCCCCCTGACAGTTGGGACCCACCAGCTATATCTTCGCACGGAAGGAAGTGCCTCCTTATTACGCAAAAAAAATGATTCCTACCCATGACAACTGGGACCCATCAGATTGGGAGGCTGACTTGTGGGCCTACTAGGTTGACGCGTACGCAGGGCTTCGTCAACTTGGTCAAGAAACCATTCTAGCAGCAGTGACCGTTTGATGCTAATCCAACGGCCGTGCTGCTTCTTCAATCTCTGATCTTCTTGCTCCAGCCGCCCAAACCAGTGCCGGCGGGACCGCATGCTCCTGCCTCCCGTGGTCGGCTATGCTGCCGTGCAGGCCTCACCGCCCCACCCTACTCCCACCGCTGGCCAGGCCTTCCCTCTACTCACTCACATCCCGTGTTATTCTCCGTCGATGGCAGCCTCACACCGGAGCCGAACTAGTCAACCCTCGTACTCCCATCCGCGTCGGCATCCACTGCCGCGTCTTCCCCGGTTCCGTGTCATTCCCTTCCTAGGCCTCGCCGTCATCCACCGCCTTGGTGCTCTCGGCGCGGCGTAGTCAACGTGGTCAATGAACGACAGCCATAGGAAGAGGATTGTACGCGGTGAGGCTGATAGCTGGGCCCACCAGCTACATCTTCGCACGCAAGGAAGAGCCTCCTTATTACGCGCAAAAAAATGATTCCTCCCCCTGACAGCTGGGACCCACCATTCGCACGCAAGGAAGTGCCTCCTTATCCTCCCTGGCGGCAGGGACCCACCCGGTCGAAGCGTATGTAGCGTTGTCTGTCTGGTTGCGAACGTGTACGTACAATATACTGGTCGATCGGTCTTTCTGCAACGATGAACCATGGGCGTGTAAGGAGCGGCACGTGTCATAGTAGAGCCCCTGATGTAGTAATTCAGGTAGCCCCGTCTAAATCATGTACACATATGTACAGCCACACAGCAAAAAATACGGCCACGTACGTACATATACGGGCGGGGTCTTGAACACGTACTCACGCATATGTATGGCCATTGCTCGTGTACATGGAGAGAGGCAACGGATGTCGTGGGAACGATTCCGACAATAGAGAGGGGTAGGGTAAAGGAGTATGATCTATCAGGATGTAAACGGGTGACACGAATGATTTTAGCGAGTTCGGGCCTCTCGCGGTGGAGATAACAGCCCTACGTCTCGTGCTTCGGAGAGGCTTTGTTTTATCTGAGCATGAATCCGGAGATTACAATGTGTGAGAGAGGGGAGAACGGATCTCCATGCCTGAGCTAAGTCCTGAGACTAATGGAGAGAGAGCCAGGGGAGAAGAATGAGCCTGCCCCTAAGTCTAGTGGTGGGGGGTGGCTTATATAGAGTGTGCCACCCCCTCACCTCTTATGTTACAAGGTGGAGCATCAATGCCATAATATCTGCCCACTACGAAACCGTCATGCTGACTATTGGTCTTCGTATGTCCGAGTGAGTTGATGGTCATCCGAGTGGATGGTATGTTGATTGTCCGAGTGATGCTCTGGGCCCATCTGTCATATGGACCCCATGCTTTATGATATTTTGACCCTTCATGGGCCTACCTGCTATGTGTATCCCCAACATTAGCGCCCGAATCGGTTGAGATTTTGCAGAAAGAGTTTGTGAAGGACACAATTTGGCTCGAGTGATTACGGAAATATTCGGTACCCGTCATCGTGCTTCCAAACAACCAAGGTTGAACAAAATCTCAAAGGATTCTAGCACTGTGCTTCCTGACTGATCTGGGGTAAGTGGCCGCAAGGAGAAACTTGGTGACAGTCATTCATCTCTCGGAAGAGGTTAACTCGTGATCAGAGTATGGGAGTGTCGTTAAATCTGGGCAACAAGATTGACGCATGGACTGCTCTCTAGGAGAGATGCAATTCTTATCCCAGAGGAACATCAATACGAGTCGGCTCTAGATCCAAACTTATGATTTTCACGCTTTGAGTCCTAGAAGAAGGCTCAAAACAGGTCCGCGGAGGAGCGTCAAACTCACCTTATAGCAATTTATTGAGTGACCTGGAGCTGGTCCTGCACCAAGTAACTGATTACTCAGAATTTTGTTCTATGAGTGCGCGATCAGCGCACCCATAGGGTGTAGCCCCCGAGACTCTGACTGATTGCTTTTAGTCAGTTGGAGTCTGTAGGGTTTGTTGTACTTGAATGTTGTTGCTGGATTCGCCTGAGCAGAATGTTTCTTTTTGAGTTCTCTTCCACCCACTGGGTGTAGTCCCCGAGCCTCTGTCAGACTAGATGAGTCTGGCAGAGGGTTTAAGTCTCCCGGTGAACCTCCATGCAGTCGGCACGGTAAATATCTTTTAGTCTGAAATTGAGTCAATCGGATGGATCTTCATGTGCTTGGCACGGTCAATAAGTTCAGCCTGGAGCTGAATCAGTCGGAGTGATCTTCGTGCACTTGGCACGGTAAATAAATTCAGCTTGGAACTGGGTCAAGCAGGCGAATCTTCATGCATTCGGCACGATGAATGAATTTGGCCTCGAAACTGCCGACTGTAGAAAAAAGCTGGACACTCCAGGGAGTAATCGTTCCAATAGTACTTCTTACATTGACCGTTAGCTTTTGCTCTTGCCAACCAGACGATCGGGTTGGGACCGGGTTGGAGACGATGAGTGAGCGTTAGGTATTGAGCATATTTTATGAAAAAGTAGAAAGCTGAGTGAGGAACGTGCCGATTGGCGGCGCGCCCATAGGTTTAGCCCCCGAATCGGTTGAGGTTTTGTAGAACATGTTTACTAAAAACATGATTTGGCCCAAGCACTACGGGGGCAATTGGCGCCTGTCGTTAAGCTTTAGTCAACTATGATTTGAACAAAACTTCAACGGATTCTGGACTATATGTTTTCCAATTGATCGGATTGGATTGATTGTTGGGCAAAACTCGGTGGCATTCGTATGCCTCTCGAGAGAGATTGACTAGAGGTCCGTGTGAGGACATGCCATGAAACCCGAGTGACAATGCTGGCGCGTGGTCTGATTCTTCGGAGAGATGCCACTCACTATCCCAGGGGAACGCCAGCGCAGGTCGTCTCCGAGTCCAAGTTTATGAGACTCGCACTTTGGAGCCTAGACAAAGGGCCAAGTTAACACGCGGAGGGGCGTCGAGCTTATCCATTGCAATCCTGAAGGTGACTTCAGTCGGGTGTTTTATGTGTCTGAGTGCACGGAGACCCTTGGAGGGTGGTCGGTCGGACTGACGTGTGTCCTTTAGGAAAGGCGCAAAGAGAAACCGTGTGTGCGCGCGCGGAAGCGGTTACGTCGCGGTTAGTGGGGAAAGTGGGGCACTGCGAGGAAAAACTTGGTGGCACTCGTATGTCTCCCAGAGGAGATAGACTAGTGGTCCGAGGTGGACGTGTCATGAAAACCCGAGTGGCGAGGCTAGCGCGTGGACTGAATCTCTGGAGAGAAGCCACTCATAATCCCGGGGGAACGCCAACACATGCCATCTCCGAGTCCAAGTTTGTGAAATTGACGCCTTGGAGCCTAGAAGAAGCGTATCCATAGAGGAGTGCCGGTTTCACCCTTTTGCAGTCCTGAAGATGACTCCAGGTAATGATTTGGGTGATCGTCCAGGTGGACATGCTTCCCGACTAATCGGGGTATGTTGACTGCGATGAAAAACTTGGTGGCACTCGTATGTCTTCCAGAGGAGATAGACCAGTGGTCCGATGTGGACGTGCCATGTTAACCCGAGTGGCGAGGCTAGCGCGTGGACTGACTCTCCGGAGAGAAGCCACTCATCATCCCGGGGGAACACTAGCACAGGCCATCTCCAAGTCCAAGTTTGTGAAACTGACGCCTTGGAGCCTAGAAGAAGGGCCATGTGTATCCGTAGAGGAGCGCCAGTTTCACCCTTTTGCAGTCCTGAAGATGACTCCAGGAAATGATTTGGGCGATCGTCCGAGTGAACGATGCTACCCTTATAGATCTTCGGCGGACCGAGTAAGTATGTTCAGAAAAATATTCCTGACGAGATCAACAGGTTGATCAAATGGGCGTAACCCCTGAGGGTGGCATAGCCCTCGGCTGTGGCGTAGCCCCCGAGTGATGCTCGCAAGAGGTAAGCTCGCTACAGAGTGTGATCTGAGGTTTGATCATATGAGTAACTTGGCTGTTTCCACGTTGGGGATGTAGCCGAAATCATCAAAGCCATGACACGACGAAAAATTTCCTCGGAGGAGTCAGTCAGATGTTTTCGAAGCTGGTGCAGCGTGGTTGCGGTGCAACAAGACCGCCGCGGCGGACGAGTCTGAGTAGCGACGAAGATGGCGTGTAGAGCGTCTGGGTGATCATGTAACTTGTCAAAGTGGCGGATCCGACTACAGTCGTTGAAGTGAAGGACCTGACTGGTGATGAAGTACTAGACCACTCAGGAGAGTGCAATTCCGAATGAGCTGCAGCCCCCGAGTGCGGCGTAGCCCCCGAGCATACTACAAGTTTCAACGGTGGACCTGTCTCATGCCCAACATGACCACGAGGTCAATGTCGTTGACACGATGAAGAAGACTCCACGGAGGGGGCGGCTGGATGTGTCTGAAGTCAACAGAGCGACGGGTCGGTGTTGCGGTGCGTTAGGATCGGTGCGGTGACCGAGTCCGAGTAGCAATGAAGTTGGCGCACAGAGGCGCCGAGTGATCGTGTAAGCTGTGTATGAAAATAGCACAAGCAAACGGAATAATTTCTCGAGGTAATTTGATGTGTGCTGAAATGATTTGTGTAAATAAAACCCATAGACACCCGCTGGGTGTGCAAGGGGCTTGCTAGTTCGGAACCAGCAAGAGTCTAAAAGAGCGAAGGATCCGATCGAATTTGTCGATGTGAAGGATCCGACTGAACTCGTTGGAGTATTGGACCCAAATGAGGCGGAAGTGCAGTGTTCCGACATGAAAATAAACAACCGAGCGTAGAGGTACACTCGGTGGCGTGGCCTCCGAGTGAACGTCATGTGTGGATTACTAGACGCTCGGGAACATGAAAATAGCGATTTAATAGCATGTAGTGCAGTGTGTGAAGAATGACTTAGCTGTCTAACGGCGCGCGAGCGGCCGAGTGGTGAAGACGTGTTCAACCGATGGCGATGCATAGGGCGACCGAGTGGTGAGGACGTGTCCAACAGAGTGGCGACACGCGGGGTGGCCGAGTGGTGAGGACGTGTCCAACCGAGTGGCGATGCGCGGGGCGGCCGAGTGGTGAGGACGTGTCCAACCGAGTGTCGACGCGCAGGGCGGCCGAGTGGTGAGGACGTGTCCAACCGAATGGCAACGCACAAGGCGGCGATCGGGGTGGCCGAGTGGTGAGGACGTGCCTAACCGAGTGGCGACACGCAGGGCGACTGAGTGGTGAAGATGTGTCTCACCGAGTGGCGACGCGCAGGGCGGCCGAGTGGTGAGGATGTGTCTCACCGAGTGGCGACGCGCAGGGCGGCCGAGTGGTGAGGATGTGTCTCACCGAGAGGCGACGCGCAGGGCGGCCGAGTGGTGAAGATTTGTCTCATCGAGTGGCGACGCGCAGGGCGGCCGAGTGGTGAGGACGTGTCCAACCGAATGGCGACGCATAGGGCGGCCGAGTGGTGAGGATGTGTCTCACCGAGTGGCGACGCGTAGGGCGGCCGAGTGGTGAGGATGTGTCTCACAGAGTGGCAACGCGCGGGGCGGCCGAGTGGTGAAGATGTGTCTCATCGAGTGGCGACGCGTAGGGCGGCCGAGTGGTGAGGACGTGTCTTGCTGAGTGGCGACGCACGGGGTGGCCGAGTGATGAAGACGCGTCCAGCTGAGCGATGGTGTGCGGGCGGCTGCGTGATGAAGGCGCGTATAGCTGAGCGATGGCGCGCGGGGCGGCCGAGTGATGAAGACGCGTACAGCTGAGCGATGGCGCGCGGGGTGGCTGAGTGATGAAGACGCATACAGCTGAGCGATGGTGCGTGGGGTGGCCGAGTGATGAAGACGCGTCCAGCTGAGCGACGGTGCGTGGGGCGGCCGAGTGATGAAGACGCGTCCAGCTGAGCGACGGTGCATGGGGCGGCCGAGTGATGAAGACGCGTCCAGCTGTTCGACGGTGCGTGGGGCGGCCGAGTGATGAAGACGCGTCCAGCTGAGTGACGGTGCACAGGGCGACCGAGTGATGAAGACGCGTCCAGCTAAGCGATGGTGCGTGTGCGGCCGAGTGATGAAGACGCGTCCAGCTGAGCGACGGTTTGCGGGGCGGCCGAGTGATGAAGACGCGTCCAGCTGAGCGATGGTGCGCGGGCGGCCGAGTGATGTAGACGCGTATAGCTGAGCGACGGCGCGTGGGACGGCCGAGTGGTGAAGACGTATCCAACCGAGTGGCGATGCGCGGGGCGGTCGAGTCGGGCAAGTTGATGACGCCGTTTTGTGCAGTTGACTGCGGTGCTTCGCCGTTCGGGAGCCGAATCGTCGATCAAAACAAAGGGGAGGTGGGCCTGTCGCCGCAACTGCCGCCGTTGTTGTGATTGCTCTGCCGATGAGGTTCCTGTCAGAATTAGCAATAAATCCCTAGTAATTAAGTGTAATTGTTTGGCTAACTGACGCATTGAGGGAGTCGTCCATGTCCAACGCATTGAAGGAGTTGTCCACGTCCAACACATTGATGGATTTGCCCCACGTCCAGAATCTGCATGCAAGAGGTATTAGTGCTGATTAAGCAAGAATTAAATACGATTATGCATGCGATGGGAGTTGAAATGAGAAGGAGAGTTGTAGAGGCAGCCCGGAGGAGAGCTCCGCTGCAGCAGAAACTGCCGGTCTGGTCGGAACCAGACGGCAGCCGAGAGGTGGCGATGAGGAGGATGAGAAGCTGGCCGCAGTGCAGGCGCGGGTGTCACGGGGCGGCGCAGCCAAGGGCGAGGCCGACACGAGGGCTGGTGGTCGCGTTTCACTGCTCGGGGAGCCGGAGCTGTGCACAGGTCGGAGTCGCGCTTCGACGCCTGCGGAGCTGGGCCGAGTGCCGGCAGCCGGGCCTTGTCGCCCGAGGAGCCGGGTCGACCACCGGTTATCGTGCTCTGCCGGCCGAGGAACCAGGCTGAGCATTAGCGGCTGTGCATGTGTGGGCGCTCGGCGACGGCGTCACACATGATGCCGGAGATGACGACGGGCGGACAGCGGTGCTTCATCGTCCGGGAGCCGAACCACCAATCGGAACAAAGGGAGGCGTCCTTTTGTATGACCTCGTGTGCATACAGAAGAAGAACAAACAATCGTTAGATCAGTGTTTGATTGTAAAGAGGACAAGATGAGATGAGCAACTCCCTGATCCTTTCATATGATGAGGAGTATTTTGTCCTCCCGTAGATGGCGTGATGGCTGGGACTCCAATGTCAAAATTTGTGGCGATGATTGTTTGATCTCGAGAGATCATCCCAAGAAAGCTTGGGTCGCCTGCAGAAATTAGTCCATTGCCGGCAATTTGAAGAAGAAACCATCTGCATCATGGCTCGATAGACGCCATGCTCCACGGTGGGCGCCAACTGTCATGGGAATGATTCCGACAATAGAGAGGGGTAGGGTAAAGGAGCATGATCAATCAAGATGCAAACGGGTGACACGAATGATTTTAGCGAGTTCGGGCCTCTCGTGGTGGAGATAATAGCCCTACATCTCGTGCTCCGGAGAGGCTTTGTTTTATCTGAGTATGAATCCAGAGATTACAATGTGTGAGAGAGGGGAGAACGGATCTCCATGCCTGAGCTAAGTCTTGAGACTAATGGCGAGAGAGCCAGGGGAGAAGAATGAGCCTGCCCCTAAGCCTAGTGGTGGGGGGTGGCTTATATAGAGTGCGCCACCCCCTCACCTCTTATGTTACAAGGTGGAGCATTAATGCCATAATATATGCCCACTACGAAACCGTCATGATGACTATTGGTCTTCGTATGTCCGAGTGAGTTGATGGTCATCCGAGTGGATGCTATGTTGATTGTCCGAGTGATGCTCTGGGCCCATCTGTCGAATGGACCCCATGCTTTATGATATTTTGACCCTTCATGGGCCTACCTGCTATGTGTATCCCTAACAACGGACGGCAGCAACGGTCTCCTATTCATCGACAGCCAACCGGCTGGGTCGGAATGGAGGAAATAGTGTCGTGTTCATCGGGGGCCAAGCGACTGGGTCGAAACTCGTCCTGTTCATCGGGAGCCAACCGGCTTGGACGGAACAGTTGAAACGGGGTCCTTATCATCGACTCGGGGTCTGGCGTACCGCAAAACGGAGGAAAAGGCCTTCTGTTCGACCGCCTACGATCGAAACGGGGTCCTGTTCATCGGCTGGGGGTCTGGCATACCGCAAAACGGAGGAAACAGACTTCTCCCCAACTGCCTACGGTCGAAACGGGGGTCCTGTTCATTGGGAGGGGTGTGGCATACCGCAAAACGGGACTCCACGGGCTACTGTTCATCCACGATCCACCTCCCTCTAGCCTCCACCAGCTACTGTTCATCCACCATCGACTTCCTCCAGCCTCCACCGGCTACCGTTCATCCAGCCTCCACGGGGTCCTGTTCATCCACCCCCAACTGGCTGGCCTCCACGGGGTCCTGTTCATCCAGCGCTAACCACCTTCACACGGCCAGGGTACTGTTCATCCACAACCAATCCACCGGCTGGGGTGGAGCGTACGAGCGGGCGGCAGCAACGGGAACTGTTAATCCACAGCCAACCAACCGGCTCGATCGATGCGTCTTTATTGGTGTCTACGTGTATCGCGTGCGCGGCAGCAACGGGCACTGTTCATCGAGAGGCAACCCCACACCGGCTGGCTACGTCTCGCACGGGGGCTCGATCGGCTTTAGTAAGCAGCGAGAAGGATCGATCGGGTTCAGTTAGCAGCGAAGGAATCGCTCGGGTTCAGTTAGCAGCGAAGGGATCGCTCGGGTTTAGTTAGTAGCGAAGGGATCGCTCGGCTTCAGTACGCAGTGGGATCGATCGCTCGGTTTCAGTACGTGTAGTAGTGCGAGGGATCGATCGATCTTTCGGGTTCAGTAAGCGAACGCCTCGCTCAGGTTCAGTTAGCGAACGCCTCGCACACACGCGCTCGTACGAGAGAAACGCGCAAACCACACTACATCGCTCGGCCCCGACCACCCACCGTAACCGGGAATTCCCCGAAAATTTCCTCGGCCTCACTTCCACCACGATTTTTTACGTCATGGACGACCCAAAGAATGTCATGCGGGTGCATCTCCGGCCCGCCCAGGACAAAAAGCCCATTTTCTGTCATCATTTTTTGTCATAGATGTAGGAGCACAACACATCTATGATGATACCTGTTTTTGTCACAATTATTGTCATAGAAGTGTCACAACCATGACAGAAAAAGTTTTCGTTCGGGCCATAATATCACGGATGTGTCTTTTTTTGTAGTGAATCTTGATCGAGTTTTGCAGAGATGTGAAGAAACTAATCTTGTCTTGAATTGGGAGAAGTGCCACTTTATGGTGAATGAAGGTATAGTCCTTGGGCATTAAATTTCTGAAAGAGGTATTGAAGTTGATATAGCTAAAGTTGATGCTATTGAGAAAATGCCGTGTCCTAAAGATATCAAAGGTATAAGAAGTTTCCTTGGTCATGCTGGTTTCTATAGAAGGTTTATAAAAGATTTGTCTATAATTTCTAGGCCTCTTACTAATCTCTTGCAACAAGATGTTCCATTTGTTTTTGATGATGATTGCGTAGAAGCCTTTGAAGTACTTAAGAAAGCCTTGATTTCTGCACCTATTGTTCAACCACCTGATTAGAACCTACCCTTTGAAATTATGTGTGATTCTAGTGATTTTGCTGTAGGTGCTGTTCTAGGACAGAGAGTTGATAAGAAATTGAATGTTATCCATTATGCTAGTAAAACACTAGACAGTGCTCAAAGAAATTATGCTACTACTGAGAAAGAATTTTTAGCAGTTGTGTTTGCAAGTGATAAATTCAGATCTTACATTGTTGACTCCAAAGTTACTGTTCACACCGATCATGCTGCTATTAAATATCTTATGGAAAAGAAAGATGCTAAACCTAGACTTATTAGGTGGGTTCTTTTGCTACAAGAATTTGATTTGCATATTGTTGATAGAAAGGGAGCTGAGAATCCCGTAGCTGATAACTTGTCTAGAATGGAAAATGTTCTTGATGATCCACTTCCTATTAATGATGATTTTCCTGATGAACAATTAGCTGTCGTAAATGCTTCTCGTAATACTCCTTGGTATGCAGACTATGCTAATTACATTGTTGCTAAATATATACCACGTAGTTTCACATACCAACAAAAGAAAAAGGTTTTCTTTGATTTAAGACATTACTTTTGGGATGACCCACACTTATATAAAGAAGGAGTAGATGGTATTATTAGACGTTGTGTACCTGAGCATGAATAGGAACAAATCCTAAGTAAGTGTCACTCCGAGGCATATGGAGGACACCATGCGGGAGACAGAACTGCACACAAGGTATTACAATCCGGTTTTTATTGGCCTACTCTTTTCAAAGATGCACGTAAGTTTGTCCTCCCTTGTGATGAATGTCAAAGAATTGGTAATGTTGGTAGACGTCAGGAAATTCCTATGAATTATTCACTTGTTATTGAACCATTTGATGTTTGGGGCTTTGATTATATGGGACCTTTTCCTAAATCCAATAGGTATACTCATATCTTGGTTGCTGTTGATTATGTTACTAAGTGGGTAGAAGCTATTCCAACTAGTAGTGCTGATCATAACACTTCCATTAAAATGCTTAAAGAAGTTATATTTCTGAGGTTTGGAGTCCCTAGGTATTTAATGACTGATGGTGGTTCACATTTTATTCATGGTGCTTTCCGCAAATTGCTTGCTAAATATGATGTTAATCATAGAATTGCATCTCCTTATCATCCTCAGTCTAGTGGTCAAGTTGAATTAACTAATAGAGAAATAAAATTAATTTTGCAAAAGACCGTCAATAGATCCAGAAAGAATTGGTCTAAGAAACTTGATGATGCACTATGGGCTTATAGAACTGCTTATAAAAATCCTATGGGTATGTCTCCATATAATGGTTTATGGAAAAGCATGTCATTTACCTCTTGAGTTAGAACATAAAGCATATTGCGCTATTAAAGAACTTAACTATGATTTTAAACTTGCCGGTGAAAAGAGGTTATTTGATATTAGCTCTCTAGATGAAAGGAGAACCCAAGCCTATGAAAATGCCAAGTTGTTTAAAGAAAAAGTTAAAAGATGGCATGATAAGATAATTCAAAAATGGGAATTCAAAGTAGGTGACCATGTTCTATTATACAATTCTCGTTTAAGATTTTTTGCAGGAAAACTTCTCTCTAAATGGGAAGGCCCATACATCATCGAAGAAGTTTATCGCTCCGGAGCCATCAAAATAAACAAATCCGAAGGCAATAATTCGAGAGTGGTTAATGGGCAAAGAATTAAACATTATATCTCAGGTACGCCCATTAATGTTGAAACTAATATTATTCAAACAATTACACCGGAAGAGCACATAGAGGAAACCTTCCGGAACGCTCCAGAATCCTAAAAAGGAGTAGGTATGTGGAACGGTAAGTAAACCGACTCCAAAACTTCCATAAAAGTACTTTCTGTCTATTTTGGAATATATTTAAAATTAGGAAAATAATAAACAGTCCGAAAAGTGCACGAGGAGGCGACAAGCCTGGGGGGCGCGCCTACCAGGCTTGTGGCGCCCTCGTGGACTTTCCCGACTCCGTTTTTCTACCATGTTACTTATTTTGCATGGGAAAAATTCATTATATATACTCACGGGTGTTTTGACCACCGTATCACAAGTTTCTCCTCTGTTCTTGTCTCGGGCTATTTTTTCTGATAGATCTAGATCGTCATGGCTCCCCGAAGACTCCGCACCAAGCACCGGATTGTCCAACCTTCACCCGGCAAACATCCTTTCAGCGAAGTATATTATGAGTGGTCGTCCGGAGAGGAGGATACTGCTATGGAGGAGGAACCGGGAATGGTCGTGGAGGACCAGATTCAAGGAGAAGAAGATCAAGCCATGCACAAGAAGGAAAATACAGAAAAGGGAAATTCGTGGCAAACTCTTTATGATAATCTTCCCCCATCTGCGATTGATGCACTAATTTTTTTGAAGCGATTTGTGCTCAGAATACGTCGCTTACCCATGAAGTTATTGTGCTAGAGGAGCAGAATCGTGCTCTTTGGAGGATCAATGGAAACTTGGAGTACCTGTTGAAGCTGAAGGACAAGCCTACCACTTCATCACCACCATCACCGAAGAAGGAGATTTGAGTACATGGGTATGGGCACCACCCTTGGCTTGTGCCAAGCTTGGGGGAGGTGCCCCGGTATCGTATCACCATCACTTTTTTTACCATCATTATCTATCTTAGTGCGATCCTTAGTTATTTCATGATTTAGAAGAATAAAGTTTTAGTATGATTTAGCTTCGAGTGCTTGCTTTGTGATCTATCTATCTATGTAATCGTGTGTGAAAGTTATATAATAAAGAGTAGTTTGAGTTGAGTGTTTTGCTTTTGATGATCCAATCTTAGAAATAAATAAAGAATAAAAAGTAAGATCATATGCTAATCCATGGGGAGTGATGACTTCACATAAAAGAAGTATAATTGATAAAACTTGTTGGAAGTTGACAAACATAGCATTGGTCATTGCTGCAATTCATGAAAAAGTAATAAAGGAAGAGATGTCTCACATATAAATATACTATCTTGGACATCTTTTATGATTGTGAGCCCCCATTAAATATTCTATGTCAAATAGTCGACGTTGGACAAGGAAGACAACGTAATGGGTTATGTTTGCTTATATTCACATAGAAGTTATATTGTTTTGGATCCTCTAACATGTGGTGCTTGCCCCCTATCTTTTGCTAGCCAAAATTCTGTACTAAGTAGAGATACTACTTTTGCAACCCTTAAACCCAGTTTCATGCCATGAGAGTCCACTATATCTACCTATAGATTGAATAAGATCCTTCAAGTAAGTTGTCATCGATGCAAAGCAATAAAAATTGCTCCTAAACATGTATGAACTTTTATTGTAAGGGAAAATAAGCTTTGTACGATCTTGTGATGGTGGAGCAATAAAAGCGACAGACTGCATAATAAAGGTCGCTATCACAAGGGGCAATATAAAGTGACGTTCCTTTACATTAAGAGCTTGCACATTCAAAAACAAAAAGCGCATGACAACCTCTGCTTCCCTCTGCGAAGGGCCTATCTTTTACTTTATGTATTTACTTTCATGCAAGAGTC
The DNA here is from genome assembly GCA_039707655.1 of Elymus sibiricus. NCBI lineage: Eukaryota > Viridiplantae > Streptophyta > Magnoliopsida > Poales > Poaceae > Elymus > Elymus sibiricus. The sequence goes on from CM077664.1 coordinate 315,875,096, forward strand.
GATAGTATTCTCCTCTATTCCGTTTTTATTTTTCTCTCTTGGCAAGCATCATGTGGTGGGGATTGATCCAGGCATATATATCCAGTTGAATGTAGGTGATCATGAGTTATTATTGTTGACATTACCCTTGAGGTAAATACATTGGGAGGCAAAATTATAAGCCCCTATCTTTCTATGTGTTCAACTGAAACTTTTGCTCCATAAGTATGTCGTGAGTGTCAGCAATCATAGAAGACTAAATGATAGTTGAGTATGTGAACTTGCTAAACAAAGCTCTTACATAGACTCTTTCTGATAATATGATGAATTGGTATTGCTTCAGTGACTGAGATCATAGTTTGTTAGTTTTCAATTTGGTTTATGGTTCATACTTTAACTTGTGGATGAATTGTTACTTTTTCATGAGAAGTTTTATGATGATATATTGTTGTTATAATAAAGTTCATGATGCACCATGTCCGTATTTTATTTTTATCGACGTCTCTCTCTCTAAACATGTGGTCATGATTATCGATTTCGACTTTCGCTTGAGGACAAGCGAGGTCTAAGCTTGGGGGAGTTGATACGTCCAATTTGCATCAAGATTTCCTACAAATAATTATTATGTTTTTGATCATTATTTCACTTTATGGTACAATTCTTATGCCTTTTCTCTCTTATTTCGCAAGATTTACATGAAGAGGGAGAACGCCGGCAGCTGGAATTCTGGACCTGAAAGGGGTGAAACAGAGATAGTTATTCTGCACAACTCCAAATGACCTGAAAATTTACGGAGAATTATTTTGGAATATATAAAAAATACTGGCGAAAAAATCAACAGAAGGGGGCCCACCAAGAAGCCACAAGCCTGGGGAGCGCGCCCCCCTGGCTTGTGGCGCCCCTGGCAGGCCTCTGGCCCCCTCCTTCTACTATATGAAGCCATTTGCCCTAGAAAAAAATAAATAAGAAGAAGACTTCCGGGACGAAGAACCGCCGTCTCGAGGCGGAACCTGGGCAGGAGCTATTTTGCTCTCCGGCGGAGCGATTCCGCCAGGGAAACTTCCCTCCGGGAGGGGGAAATCGAAGCCATCGACATCATCAACGATCCTCTCATCGTGGGAGGACCAATCTTCATCAGCATCTTCACCAGCACCATCTCATCTCAAACCCTAGTTGATCTCTTGTATTCAATCTTTGTCTCAAAACCTCAGATTGGTACCTGTGGGTTGCTAGTAGTGTTGATTACATCTTGTAGTTGATGCTAGTTGGTTTATTTGGTGGAAGATTATATATTCAGATCCTTAATGCTATTCAATACCCCTCCGATCTTGAACACGAATATGATTTGTGAGTAGTTACTTTTGTTCTTAAGGACATAGGAGAAGTCTTGTTATAAGTAATCATGTGAATTTGGTATTCGTTCGATATTTTGATGCTATGTATGTTGTGCTTCTTTAGTGGTGTCGTGTGAATGTCGACTACATGACACTTCACCATCTTTGGGCCTAAGGGAAGGCATTGTGGAGTAGTAATTAGATGATGGGTTGCTAGAGTGACAGAAGCTTAAACCCTAGTTTATGCGCTATTCCGTAAGGGGCTGATTTGGATCCATATGTTTCATGCTATGGTTAGAATTATTTTAATTCTTCTTTCGTAGTTGCGGATGCTTGCGAGAGGGGGTAATCATAAGTGGGAGGCTTGTTCAAGTAAGAATAGCACCCAAGCACCGGTCCACCCACATATTTAATTATCAAAATAGCGAATGCGAATCAAACAAACATGATGAAAGTGACTAGATGAAATTCCCATGTGTCCTCGAGAACGCTTTGCTTATTATACGAGTTCGTTCCGGCTTGTCCTTTGCTACAAAATGAATTGGGCCACCTTTCTGCACTTTATTATACTTGTTACTTGTTACGAATTATCTTGCTATCAAAACTATCTGTTACCGCCACTTTCAGTACTTGCAGAGAATACCTTGCAGAAAACCGCTTGTCATTACCTTCTGCTCCTCGTTGGGTTCGACATTCTTACTTATCGAAAGGACTACGATTGATCCCCTATACTTGTGGGTCATCAGTCACTTGGCAAACGGACTCTTGACATGGTGATGTCCGTAGGATGCTCCGCATCACAAAACCTTTAAATAGCATCAATGAAAGGAGTAGAATGACACGATCAGAAGCTTGGTTCAGTCAAGTTCAAGACTGCATTCACTCTTCCTTAAAAAAAATGCATGGCGAGTCTCATAACAGAGTTTGAGTTCAATGGAACAGGATCCATCTCATTACAACGAACTGGAACCGCAACAAAAATAGTTTATGTTTTTCTTATTATAAATTTCTCACCTCTGTAGAAAACTCCGAGGGAGGGGATGTCAACAACTAAGCATATCACGCCATTGACTTCCATATCAGGGTATAAATTAGTAGAAGGATCAAACCTAGATTTGCATACCCAGTAATTCGTCAAAAGCTCACTGCTGAAGCAGAAACTACCAATTTATGAAAGGCAGTACCAAGCATCCCTGTGGTATTGTGCTACGGTGTACTGACCAGAGATGGTTCTGATTATTTATAATTAACAGGAAATGTTCAGAAGATCACAAGCAATTAAAAATCATGCAACTGTGATGAATATCCAAAATGAATATATGCAACAGAAAAGGGGGGGGGGGTGTGGGGGGCAATACTGGAAGAAAGGCCTATCTATTGATGTAGTTTCCTTCACAAATTAAATGGAAATTCCAACGTCGTATGTTATATCAGAAATGTTAACCAAAGGGAACTTTTCTTCAGCAGCAGTTCTAATTGATAAATGATCAATAGTCATGGAAACCTCCTCTCCCAACACACAATTATTTGGAGAAACCCACAGATACAAATCAGAACATAATAGATAAACGACTAACATTGCAAAATGTTCTAACACATAACAGATTTTTATGGAACCTTGACATGATTCATAGAGTGTAAACTATACACCCTACAACCGGAACCAAGTTATATTAGTAACCATATATCAATACACCCTACAACTGGCACCAAGTTATATTAGTAACCTTATATCAATGGCAACATCAGCTCAGAAGCAGCACTGTTCTGTGCTGTGCAGTTATGTGCTTAGTTTTTCTATATAGCAACTAAATAACATACATGATGAAAATCCTATCTATGGCCTGAGAGTTGTTTTAGAGATCATGCCAGTGTTACAGAAACATACCATAACCATGTAATCAATAATAGTCTTAATAGATGGCCATGCAAAAAGCAGATAAGCAAATAATCCAATAACACCTCGTCTTTTTGAAAGAAACAAACTGCAACCCATCTAGATATAGCCAACTTCAGATGTATATACGAATCAAACCTGTATGGGCAGCATAGTCCAAGCAGATTCCATTTTAATCTCTATCCAAAGTAAGGTGTTTCTCTTCAGCATACCATTTTAATTTAAACCATGAAAAGGTCCGTCGGCTGAGTTACCTGCAAGCGCATGCACATAATTTGCTGCATCCTCACATACCTCTAGCATCCAGCCAGAATAAAATGATGTGTTCATCACACACACACACACACACACACACACACACACACACACAGAGAGAGAGAGAGAGAGAGAGAGAGAGAGAGGTGAACCTGGTCGGGTGGAGATGACATTCTCGGCTGGAAGGCACCGCGGGCGGAGCAATGACCACCATCCGGGGCGAGGCGGCATGGCGCAGTCGTGCAGACAAGCAGGGAGGAGACCTTTTATCTGTATAGGGAGATTGTGGAGTGAAATATTAATAACTGGAAATGTAAATTATATAACTGAACTTACTGTAATGGACACACCACCAAGACCCATGTGGTTAGTTACAACAACATTCCACCCTTTTCTTGCCATGGAATGAACCAAGTGTCAAGTTGCCTCCATCACGAACTGTGTACAGTTGCCTACAGAATAGAGGATATAATCGGTCCATTGTCAACAAAAAAAAAGCAGAGTTGATTGCATAAGAAAATGTCTCTTCAAGCAAGTATGCAGCACCAAGAAGTAAAAGCAGAGAGAGACGAACCTGTGGACGACTTGCAGTGTTCAATTCTGCATCATTGTCTGCGAGACAAAATACAAACACACAAAAGAAAGGCAGTAAAGCACATGGATAACAAAGATACTGAATTGCGGCTTGAAAGTACGAAAATAAAACATAGAAGGATGCTCAAAAGAGTATAATAAAAAAATGCAACAAAATAAAAGACTTCTGAATCATCTTGTCATCATACAAAGAAACTCGGGTCTTCTTTTCATAACACAATCAGATACTAAAAATAAAATCCAAAATATGTAAGAAATAAAAGCCCCTAGACCATACATTTGCCCGTAGTAAGCACAACTCCAAATCATCTTGTCATCATAAAAAGAATCCCAGGTCTTCTTCTTTTCATAACACAATCAGATAATTCCAAAATTATCATCCAATGTATGAAAAAAAATATTAGCCCCTTGACGATACTATACATATGTCACCCACATATACATATGTCCTCCAATGTCCATGAATTCTGATAAATAACCTTCAGCTAAGAACAGAGTTGGGAGCAACCAAAATTACGCAAATAATCAAGCATAAACCTAAGAATAGGTTACAAAGTTACACACTGCTCAAGTGATACTTATCCCATTACTTTTGCACCCTAAGACCAGTTTCTGTAGTCTACCCTCCTGAATGAGTTGAGGCATATGGGGAATTAGGAGAATATACCTTTTAGTGCACAGACAACATAACCTCACCAAACTGAATGATAGGATGTTACACAACTACTGGAGACTAACTCACCAATGCTTAACAAAGTACTTCTTTTGCTATCTCTCAAAATAATTAGGAAACTAAATATGGAAGTTCAGGTTTATGTATCCACACTGTAAGAAGGTGTAGCAAAGTTTGGCAAGGCTAGGACTGAATACCAACAACAGAAAAAGCAAGCAAGAACAAATAACGTCTACATATTGGCTCAACTTGTTCTAGTTAATTAGTAGGCACAACAATAAAATCTAATTCTTCTGATTGACACACATGAAAATAATGGAGGAAAGGGAAGAGAAAAAATAATCTCAAGCATACCAACAGCTGCAACCCGACATAACACATGCCTTCAGGTTATCTATATAAAGAAAAAGGACAGCTATGTGCACACACTAAGTGTAGAAAGAAAAAGAAAGCAAGTGTGATTACTTTTAAAGGCTTAATTGAGCAGGTGCACATGTGACTCATACGTCCATCTTAGCAGAGGCATATTTTAAGAGCACCGGCATTTTCCCCTTTTTACACTTGCCGCAGGCTGCCTAAACCAGCCCACATAACATGTTGCCTCCATCAAAAAAGCATGTAGGCACAACACATAAGCCAGTGGCCACTGAGATAAGATAACATAACCCATAATGATACAAAGCAAATGTTCGTATGGTCAGGATACAAAAATCTACATAGGTGCCTATTAGAATTACACAACAAACTGCATAAAGATAAAAAAATATAGGCTTGAAAGCTACATAATTCAAGGTGCATCCTTATTCTGATAAAAATATAACGAAACAACAAAAATCTATATATTTGAACTCCCGTATGATATAGATAACCAAAAGGAAAAGATATCATAGATGCACCCAATTCAGTGGAAGGTCGTCACAGAAAATATATCATAGCTTCACTAAAATGAAAAGATACCATAGCTGCACACAAATCTATATATTGGAACTACACATTTTGTACCTACAACAGTGGATGGCGCCATGGACAGTCGTCTCGGCTGCCCACGCTCCTCATGTGCCGAGGATGATGGCCTCACCAGCCTAGACATATTGCCCGGACGGGGCGGCGATGGCTCGTGGTCCATGATGGTGTCGGCGGTGAGGTCTGTATTTGGTTGTTAATGGTGTAACTTTCACAGGTAACTCCACAGTCCGGCAAAATGAAGATGCCCACCTCATGCCTCCTGTTCCATGTCTCCACGGAGCAGCCAGAACTGAGAAGCACAAATCATGAGAAAGAGAGGAAATTGGAGACGTCGCAAACATAAATTGGTCAGAAGTGTTGAGATCAATGCACAATATCTATCTACAGAAAATGCTAACTGGTAAAATGGGGAATTCGCTTACCTGATTGATGGTAGATGGAAGTGTGAAGGAGACATATTGCAATTGCCCATGACGCTGGTTTCATTGCCAGTTCCCGAGTTGTGATGAATTGCTATCAGCCTTGTAGATGATGACTGCCCTCTTAAAATAAAACACACGTCTTGCAAACTTCATAAATTTTCTTAGCAAAAGAGAAACATCGCTGTGAGTGCCTAATCGCTGTGAGAGCCTCATTCCCTCCAGCCTGTATTGCACACATCTCACAGTATTATCTGAAAGGTCAATAACACACATGGTTTTTCATGTACTGGTACAGCGAGCTGCTATACAAACGGTTTTTACCCCCTTTCCGCGACGGAGTTTTAAACCGTCGCCTTGCCCGTGTGTGCGATAGGGGGGTCTTCCCACACGACCCAGAAACCGTCGGCGATAGTGAGCACGCAAGCATACGTTTCGCAGAACTAAGCGTATGCGATGCCCGCATCTTTCCTAAACGCTCTGTCCTTGCTACTCGTTTGTGCTCGCATTGCCATCGCACTCGGTATTCTGTGCTGCAACGTTTGCGATGCTCACCCCATCACAAACAGTTCATAATTGTACACCGTATGCGAAGCTTGAATATCCCACACATTTGTATGTACATAAACGTTTGAGATGTATAAAATGTTCCAAACGATTCATCCGTATTACCCGTGTCGGATGAGGGTCTATCGCACGCATTCTTCTATGAGCAAACGTTTACGATGCACACGACATCATAAATAGTTCATAATTGCCTAGCATGTGTGATAAGGTGACTTTCACAAACATTTATTAAGAAGGAACTGTGTGCGTTGTTGTTGTTAATCTCACACGTTTTTTCTTGTCTGATCATGTGTACACTAGTAGAAAACAGGGCATCAGTCCCGGTTCCAGAGGGCCTTTAGTACCGGTTCTGCAATCGGGACTGAACAATCGGGACTAAAGGCCCCCATTTTTAGTCCCGGTTGGGTTACGAACCGGGACTAAAGGAGCTCCACGTGGCCGCTGTGGGTGCCCAGGCAGGAGGACCTCTAGTCCCGGTTGGTATCACCAACCGGGACTAGAAGGCAGCCACGCGTCAGCACTGCCAGGCGCTGGGTTTTTTTTTTTTTTTTGAAAGGAGGAGTTTAGGGGTTTTGGAGGGTTTAGGGGTTTCATATTGTGTTTCCCCTTTTCTTTTTGTGTTTACCATTCAATTCCTTTACATTTAGGGTTTTCATTTTTATTTTATGCTTTTCATTCAACTCGATGCTAGCTACTACATATAGCAATGAAGGAACCATTACACAACATCGTCATGATGAATATATAGAGAGAAGTGACCTCTCTTTCTCGGTGCTTGGTCGAACAACAAGTTTTCGTATATCTATTCGACGCTACTACATATAGTACACGTTCATGCATATATACAATATAACATCTCTTACGATCCCTAATATCTAATTACCACAATCGCTTTGCAAATCCCGATGGTATTCTCCGTCTGTAGGTATGACATGCTCAACAAAGAATCCCGCCAATTCCTCTTGAATTGCTTGTATGCGATCAGTTGGTAGGAGTTGGTCTCGCTTCCGCCAGATCTAATTTAAAGAAGGGGGTCAATATATGAATGAAACTCAACACAATTGATGGTAATAAAATAAAAATGTGAATATTGTTTACGTACTTCAAATTGTTCTTCAGATCTGCCCCGCTCAGAGATCTTGTGGCGAATGAACTCGCAAACGTAGTATCCACATAAATTATTCCCGGGTTCCTGCCACAAGCACTTTACGAGAATAGAGTTCAATCAAAATGATAATCAAGCATGCATGATAATGGTATTGAAACTAGAATCAATGAGAGATGCGTGGAACTAGCTAGTAGTACTTACTAATTTGGGGCGTGAAAATCGCAGCTCCTTTTTCCATTCACCCCTAACCTGGTTGGTGAACTTTTTCCAAACCCTGCCCGGCAAACAAAATGATTACTTGATATCAGGAAATGAACGAAAGTTGCCGATATGGTGCGATAATGATTGAACTTACTTCTGGAGCATTTGACTCATGTCCGCCCACTCCTTAGGCTCTTTACGTCTCGAGTCCAAGACATGTACTACTCCCGCGTCAAGCTGAATGGCTAGTAGAATATAGTGGATCCTACGCACGCATAACTCATCAATTACACTTAACCTCGAGTAAGCGAAACAGAATGTGCACAAGACAGTAACACTCACTGGAAGTTGTAAGGAAATAGTATTTCCCTTTTGTTTTGTTGTCCAAGTAACGCCTTTAGCAAGATTTCCTCTGTATCATCGGGTTTTTTTTGTATCGTATATTCATTTACGGTATTTGGGTTAATGAACCCAATGTCATAGATTTTTCCTCTGCATTCTCGGATCTTCAATCTGCATAATATAGTGTGAGGATAATTATACATGCAATGAACGAGCTGAGCTAGAGACTTAATTACAGAAAAAATACTTACAGACAATAGCAACTGACGATAGTTTTGTCGAGGGCGTCTTGATTGTATAACTGAAATAATTCTTCAAATTCAATGTACAACGCCTCGACTCCATTGAAGTAGTGCTCATCTTTAATTCCCACGTAGATATTGTCGGTCCCTTCCTTGCAGGCTTTCAAGTACCAGTTATGCAATGTTCGCATCATCGTTGATAGACGTGGGAGCTGCTCAGGTCTGACGAGAGGCTTCCCGTGCTCGTATCTAAAGGCTACCTCAGCCATTTTGAACTATACCTCATCGCCTAAGTAATCAGCAAGAGTGTAACTAGGATGAGCGGCCGCTACCCCCGGATTATTAGCGATATCGGGAAACACCTTGAGTGGGGGGCACGATTGTTTTTCCTGTTCGCCGAGCTGGGGAATTGTTTTCCCACTTCTTGCAGCACTGCTAGTACTTCCCGACCTTTTCGCTTCATGAAATGTCTTTACAATACAACGGTCATAGTGTGAGAGCAGCGGAGGAGGTGGTGGTCGCTGAAGGGCATCCAGACAGCGCTTCGCTTTTACCGGATCTATTTTCTCCTTTGGATCTGGGCGTTTCGGTGCAAGCTGGCGTTTCACATCGGCAGCCACGATCTTGTTGTTTTCCTCCTCAATCATGTCGTATGGTAACTTGGGAGGAGCCTTCTTGACGCTTGGACCTGCTCTGGATTTCTTCGTTGTTGTACTGCTAGCCGCCGGAGCGGCGGCGGGTCTCTTCTGCCGTTGCTAAGGCGGCGGAGGAGGCGGAGTCAGCTGACGCGGCAGAGGAGGCAGAGTCCGCTGACGCAGCGGAGACAACTGAGGCGGCGGAGGATTCTGCTGAGGGCCTCCTCCGGCGGAGTCCGCTGACGCGGCTGAGACAGCTGAGGCGGCAGAGTGTGCTGACGTGGCGGAGACGATTGAGGCAGCGGAGATAGAGCTGAACTGTGAGGAGTCTGCTGAGGGGCCTCCTCCGGCTGAGTCTGCTAACGCGGCGTCCATTGTGGAAGCACGATGTTTTCCTTTCTCCATAGAATGGTAGTCCTTATGGCATCTACCAGATGAGCCTCCCCTTCACCTGTAGGGTACTCAAGCTCCAGCCCCTCGAATCCGTTGGTAACTTCATCCACCCCGACAATAGCAAATCCATCTGGAAAGTTCCATCAGGTCTAGGAGGTAAGACATAGCCGACTGCCACCTTCAAGGTTAGGTTGATGCATTTGGCCATTAGCTCACAATGTTCCCTCTCCGTGATATAATCCACGGGGTAGCGAGGAGCCGTGATATCAGGCCGAACGAGCTCCGTGGAAGCCACGCTGCTTTTCCGCTGAGATGGTGGGGTAGCTTCGTGGGCAGTATCGAATGAAGGATCTTCGTGCTACTGAGATGGTGGGTCGGTAGCTCGCTGACTGGTAAGTGCCTCTAGTTTCTTCTCCTGTAACGCTAATCTTTGTTCTACATTCTGCATCCGGTCTGCTTCCTCTTTCTTCTTTCTCCCTCGGCTTCTATAACCAGTGCTGTCGGGAAACCCATGCACCCACGGAACGGAGCCTGCTGTGCCTCGTGTTCGTCCAGGGTGTTCAGGATTCCCGAGGGCGCGTGACAGCACGTCCTTCTCTCTGTCGGGATGGAACCTCCCTTCCTGCACGTCCTTGATTGCTTCCTGAATCTTTGTGACGGGTGTTTCAAGTTGTTCTTTCGTGTAAACACACTTCCCTGTTTCTGGGTCCAAAGTTCCCCCATGCCCGAAGAGCCAAGTCCTTGCCCGTTCGGGCCAGTTCGATGTCGCTGGTTGGATCCCTTTAGCAAGCAGGTCGTTCTCAGCTTTGTCCCACGTAGGCCGGGCAACCTTGTAGCCACCTGACCCCGTAACATGGTGATACTGCTTCTTTGCACCATTTAGCTTATTTGTCTGTGACCTGTTCTTAGCTTTCTCCTATTTCTTGTATGCCACAAATGTGGGCCAGTGATCTTTTATCTTCGCATATTGACCGGTGAATTCTGGAGTCTCGTCTTTCTCGACAAACTGTTCGTTCAATCTTTTCTTCCAGTTCTTGAATTGTTCTGCCATCTTCTTAAGAGCCCATTTTTTGACTTTTCGCTGTATAACTGGGTTATTTGGATCCTCCTCTAGCGGTAGGCTGAAATTTATCATGAGCGAGTTCCAAAGCTGATCTTTGCATCTATCGTCGACATAAGAAACTCCACCGTCCTTCTTCTTATTCCATTCTTGGATGCTGATCGGGACGCTGTCCCTAACAACAACTCCGCACTGATGAATAAATCGGTCTTGGGTCCGCTTGGGAACAGTCGGTTTGCCATCTAGATCGACTTCTTTGATCGTGAACCTTTCATTCTTTCCCAACCTTTTCTTCGGGCCTCGTCTCCTTATAGAAGTTTGGCTCGATCCGGAGGGCTAAAAGAAGAAAGAAGTGTTAATATATGTACATACAAAACAATTAATGCATCTAGTCAGCAAAGGCTTAATTAATATATATACCTCGCCGGACTTTGCAACAGTTAAGGCTCCAACACTGGCGGAGCCATCATCTTCTCTTCCCTCACCATCGGAGTCGTTGAGAAACTGTTAGGTCATGATATCATCATCTCCCTCGCGGATTATTTCCTCCAACGCCTTTTCTTGTTCTAAGTCTCTGTCGTGTTCCATAGTTTCTGCAAATATTATAACATGGCAATATACAACCATGAGAGATGGATTAGTGGCAAACATAGACCTAATCACAACAAGGAATCATATGCATATGAGCAATGGATTAGTGGATTATCGGGGTTATGTTTTAACGACCCCCTCCCCCCTCATGTCGAAGTTATACCGAAATTATCGGGGTTATGTTTTAACACGACCCCCCCCCTCATGTCGAAGTCAATGAACAACATGAAAATTTGTAAGTGATTGCTAAACTTTTATGCTTCATTTATATGAAGATCAATTATCCAATATAACTATGTTCGCGATATGAGGCATTGGACATTATCTAGAATCATATCTGATGAGTCGTCCTATCTTTCGGGAGAGGATACTTTGCGGACCGCCTCTCTCATGCCTGTCCAACGTGCAAATCAGGTTTTCATATGCCTCAAAATCAAAGTTATCGGGGTTATGTTTTAACGACCCCCCCCTCTCATGTCGAAGTTACGACGTTATTTGTACAAGATGAATACAAGATTTATACACAAGATGAATACAAAACGAATACAAGATTTATACACAAGATGAATACACAACTCAACAAATGAACCAACCATCATCCTATGAACAAAACTCAACATACGACAAATGGACACCTTTTGTCGAACAGCGGAGGGACGATCAGGGACCAACTCCACGGAGATGCAACACAACCTGTAATTCCACCGAGTGAAATTTTTTTAGGCAAACCCAAGTATGCCACTGGATAGAATGGAAGATTTTAGTTGAAATGGACCTATAAAGATCATGGCAAACAGATGCACGGAACTCAAATGGTGATCAAAGCAATATGCAATGCAAATCTGTCCATTATAGCTAGATACCAATTTGAAAGCAAGATTTGAACATGCTACAGAATTTCTACATGGCAACAAATGGCATGACATGAATGTACATGTAACACATGGCAAAACATGCTTACTGAACTAATTCAAATGACCCCAAGATCAATGGCAATCATCATGACAAGTTGACAAGTATTAACAGATTTTCAGACAGTGATATTTGCATGGCATGGCAGAAATGAATAGATAGCAAGTTTACAAGCTTGTAGCACTCACTACAGGTCCTAACACGGCATGAACTAAAATGTACCAGCAAGATGACATCAAAATGCTCCTACTTCATGTTCAAAGATTGCCCAAAAGATGCATGCATTAAAACATAGAAAAAAGACAAAATGAACTCTAATGCAAAAATTTTGTTCTTTGATTTGCAAAGGAGCTATATTCTTCCCAATTCTTTTGCACCCACAAAAATTACTCCATCTATTTGACAGTACCCACAACCCATTCCACCAAAAACATTTGGTTCCATAGTTCAAATTTTTCAAATTTCATTCAGTTCAAATTTGGACCAGATTCAAACTCCATGGTCAAAGCCCAATTTAAATTGCTCCAAAAATTCTGAAACTTTGCCAGACTCTCTTTTGTGCATCAACACCTCACCACAAAAACTCTCAAAAATTTCTAAAATTCCTAGAGCCCTCTATCATTTCATCATACACTTGATGTGCACTGTCAAAAAATTCAGAATTTTTTTTGTTTTTGAATTTGTTTTAGCAAGATCATTATCTAACATCCATCCATCTAATAACAGCAATGCATCGGCGGCGGCGGCGGCGGCAAGCAGAGCACGCAGCGGAGCAGTGGCAGCAAGGGAAGGGGGGAGCTCACTGGGGGCGGCGCGCGATGGAGCTGGAGGGCCGGCGACGAGGGGAGCGGGCTCGGTGGCAGCGATGGCGAGGAGGTCCGGCGACGAGGAGTGGCTCAGGGCCGGCGATGCTCGGGGAGGTCCGGCTGGCGACGAGGAGCGAGCGGGCTCGGGGACGGCGTCGGGGCAGGGCTCGGGGACGGCGTCGGGGGCGGCGACGAGAAGCGGGCTCGAGGAGGCGACAGCGAGGTCCGGCAGCCTGGCGGCGTTGAGGTGGTCTTCGGTGCCGTCGGGGGAGAGGGAGATCGAAAACTGCAGACGGCTTTTGGAAAAATTCCTAACTGCTGCTTATATACACAGAGTTTTAGTCCCGGTTGGTGGCACCAACCGAGACTAAAGGCCCCCCTTTAGTCCCGGTCCGAGCCACCAACCGGGACTAAAGGTGAATTTCACCAGCCCAAAGGGCGCGAAACCCAGGCCTTTAGTCTCGGTTGGTGGCTCGGACCAGGACTAAAGGGGGGCCTTTAGTCCCAGTTGGAGCCACCAACCGGGACTAAAGGGCTGGTCCTGGCATAGCCGAGGGGCGGTGGGAGTTTAGTCCCACCTCGCCAAGCGAGAGGCGCTCGCAGTGGTTTATATACGCGGCTACGATCTCTCTCCCAAGCTCCTCTCTAAAGCAGGCAGTTAATTGCCTAACCTCTGCCCTGTTGGGCCTACTAGCCCCGCGGGCCTGCATCCTGGCCCATATATAGATGGGTTTCTAGTCGTATGCAGGCCGTGGTGTCTGCTAGTAGGCGGGTATTTTTTTTATTTTTTATGTTATTTTTTGCATATGTTATGTCAATTTTAATAATCTTTCATAACCACTATAAAATATATGGCACATGTTATGTCTTTTTTATTTTTTATGTTATTTTTTATGTTATGGCAATTTTAATTTTTTGCATATGTTATGTTTTTTTATTTTTTATGTTATTTTTTGCATATGTTATGTCAATTTTAATATTCTTTCACAACCACTATAAAATATATGGCACATGTTATGTCTTTTTATTTTTTATGTTATGGAAATTTTAATTTTTTGCATATGTTATGTCTTTTTATTTTTTATGTTATGGCAATTATTTTTTTTTGCATATGTTATGTTTTTTTATTTTTTATGTTATTTTTTGCATATGTTATGTCAATTTTAATATTCTTTCATAACCACTATAAAATATATGGCACATGTTATGTCTTTTTATTTTTTATGTTATGGCAATTTTAATTTTTGCATATGTTATGTCTTTTTATTTTTTTGTTATGGCAATTTTAATTTTTTGCATATGTTATATTTTTTTATTTTTTATGTTATTTTTTGCATATGTTATGTCAATTTTATAGAGAGGAGCGGGCTTGAGGTAAAGTCGGAGGTATGTACCTCATTTTTATATAATTTTAAGTTAATATTATTTTGATCATAACTAGAGTTTTATAAAAGCTTTTTAGTTGATTCTTTTTGCTATTGAAAAATATTATAGTTCTGTTTTAGTTGATCATAACTAGAATTTTATATAACTTTATTCTTTGACACATCAGGTGGTGGTTTGTCAATATGTTTTTGAAAATATTGAGCAACCAACCGGTGCTCAGAAGACATTCATATTTTGTTTGGACATAATTGCATTGATTAACTCCTCTGTATAAATAAAATACTAAAAGGATATGAATAATTGAAATTTCATAACTTAATAAAATTATTCTAAAATCATGTTTCAAATGCCAAAATGCCCTAGCTAGCTCTTACAAAGATTCCCTCCGGTTTGTCCGAAGTGGCACTTTCCAGCTATAAGTCCGGAAACTCACACTAGAGAGAAAGTGATGGCGGTGAAGCCGGTCACATCCCAGAGTGGGATCTTGGGGTATAAAACTATTTCTTCGCGTGTGTCCCTTGCTTATTGCGCCGTAACCATGGATAATCTTCATCATTTAGCTGGATGCTTGGGTCAGTCTTCACTCTGAAGGGAGAAATTTCATCAAACTTTTCATAATCTTCTGACATGTCTGTCTTGTCCTCCACTCCCACGATGTTTCTTTTCCCTGAAAGAACTATGTGGCGCTTTGGCTCATCGTATGATGTATTCGCTTCCTTATCTTTTCTTTTTCTCGGTTTGGTAGACATGTCCTTCACATAGAAAACCTGCGCCACATCATTGGCTAGGACGAATGGTTCGTCTGTGTACCCAAGATTATTGAGATCCACTGTTGTCATTCCGTACTACGGGTCTACCTGTACCCCGCCTCCTGACAGATTGACCCATTTGCACCGAAACAAAGGGACCTTAAAATCACGTCCATAGTCAAGTTCCCATATGTCCTCTATGTAACCATAATATGTGCCCTTTGCCCTATTGGTGTTTGCTGCATCAAAGCGGACACCACTGTTTTGGTTGGTGCTCTTTTTATCTTGGGCGATCGTGTAAAATGTATTCCCATTTATCTCGTACCCTTGGAAAGTCAATACAGTCAAAGATGGTGTCCTGGCCAACAAGTACAACTCATCTCCAACAGTGGTGTTACCCATGAGATGTATTTGCAACCAACCGCCGAAAGTCCCCATGTGTTCACGTGTAATCCAGTCGTCAGACTGCTCCCGGTGTTTGGAGCGTAGAATATTCTTGTGTTCATTGATATACGGGGCCACCAAGGTAGAATTTTGTAGAACTATGTAGTCTGCTTGCGCCCAAGAATGCCCGTCCCTACATATTATTGAGTTCGGTCCTAGCGTGCCTTTTCCACCCAGTCTCCCCTCATGCCGCGATTCAGGAACACCAATCGGCTTAAGGTCAGGAATAAAGTCAACACAAAACTCAATGACCTCCTCTGTTTGATGGCCCGTGGAGATGCTTGCTTCTAGCCTAGCACGGTTACGAACATATTTCTTTAAGACTCCCATGAACCTCTCAAAGGGGAACATATTGTGTAGAAATACAGGACCCAGAATTGCAATCTCGTCGACTAGGTGAACTAGGACGTGCGTCATAATATTGAAGAAGGATGGTGGGAACACCAACTCGAAACTGACAAGACATTGGACCAAATCATTCTGTAACCTTGGTAGGATTTCTGGATCGATTACCTTCTGAGAAATTGCATTGAGGAATGCACATAGCTTCACAATGGCTAATCGAACATTTTCTGGTAGAAGCCCCCTCAATGCAACCGGAAGCAGTTGCGTCATAATCACGTGGCAGTCATGAGACTTTAGGTTCTGGAATTTTTTTTCTCTGCCATATTTATTATTCCCTTTATATTCGACAAGAAGCCAGACGGGACCTTGATACTGAGCAGGCATTCAAAAAAGATTTCCTTCTCTGCTTTGGTAAGAGCGTAGCTGGCAGGACCTTGATACTGCTTTGGATGCATGCCGTCTTTTTCGTTCATACGTTGCTGGTCCTCCGGTGCCTCCGGTGTATCTTTGGTCTTCCCATACACGCCCAAGAAGCCTAGCAGGTTCACGCAAAGATTCTTCGTCACGTGCATCATGTCGATTGCAGAGCGGACCTCTAGGTCTTTCCAATAGGGTAGGTCCCAAAATATAGATTTCTTCTTCCACATGGGTGCGTGTCCGTCAGCGTCATTTGGAACAGATTGTCCGCCAGGACCCTTTCCAAAGATTACTTGTAAATCCTTGACCATATCAAGTATATCATCACCAGTACGGAGGACAGGCTTCTTCCGGTGATCTGCCTCACCTTTGAAATGCTTGCCTTTCTTTCTTAAGGCATGCTTGGTCGGAAGAAATCGACGATGTCCCAGGTACACATTCTTCTTACATTTATCCAAATATATACTTTCAGTCTCATCTAAACAGTGCGTGCATGCATGGTATCCCTTGTTTGTCTGTCCTGAAAGGTTACTAAGAGTAGGCCAATCATTGATGGTTACAAACAGCAACGCTCGTAGGTCAAATTCCTGCTGTTTGTGCTCATCCCACACACGTACTCCTTTTATGTCCCACAGCTGTAAAAGTTCTTCAACTAATGGCCTTAGGTACACATCAATGTCGTTGTCGGGTTGCTTAGGGCCTTGGATGAGCACTGGCATCATAATGAACTTCCGCTTCATGCATAACCAAGGAGGAAGGTTATAGATACATATAGTCACAGGCCAGGTGCTATGATTGCTGCTCTGCTCCCCAAAAGGATTAATTCCATCTGCACTTAAACCAAACCATAAGTTCCTTGCATCACCTGCAAAGTACGGCCACTTTCTCTCGATTTTTCTCCACTGCGACCCATCAACGGGTACTCTCAACTTCCCGTCTTTCTTACGGTCTTCTTTGTGCCATCGCAACAACTTGGCATGCTCTTTGTTTCTGAACAGACGTTTCAACCGTGGTATTATAGGAGCATACCACATCACCTTGGTAGGAACCCTCTTCCTGGGGCGCTCGCCCTCAACATCACCAGGGTCATCTCGTCTGATCTTATACCGCAATGCATCGCATACCGGGCATGCATTCAAATTCTCGTACTCCTCACCGCGGTAGAGGATGCAGTCATTAGGGCATGCATGTATCTTCTGCACCTCTAATCCTAGAGGGCAGAGAACCTTCTTTGCTTCGTACGTACTGTTAGGCAATTCGTTATCCTTTGGAAGCTTCTTCTTCATTATTTTCAGTAGCTTCCCAAATCCCTTGTCAGATACACCATTCTCTGCCTTCCATTGCAGCAATTCTAGTGTGGTACCGAGCTTTGTGTTGCCATCTTCGCAATTTGGGTACAACCCTTTTTTGTGATCCTCTAACATGCGATCGAACGTCAACTTCTCCCTTTCACTTTCGCATCCTCTCTGTGCATCAACAATGACCCGGCGAAGATCATCATCGGGCACATCTGGTGCCTCTTGATCTTCGGCTTCCCCCATTGCAGTATCACTGTATTCTGGGAACATAGGATAGTTGTCATCATCCTCTTCTTCTTCGTTGTCTTCCATCATAACCCCTCTTTCTCCGTGCTTGGTCCAAACATTATAGTGTGGCATGAAACCGTTCTTAAGCAGGTGAAAGTGAAGGTTTTTCGAGTCAGAGTAATCCTTCGTATTCTCACAGACAGTACATGGAAAATACATAAAACCATTCTGCTTGTTTGCCTCAGCCACATCGAGAAAATTATGCAGGCCCGTAATGTAGTCGGAGGTGCGTCGGTCACCGTACATCCATTGCCGGTTCATCTGCATGCATTATATAATTAAGTATATCAACAACCATTACAGAACATCATGAATAGAGAAATGACCAAATTAATACAAGTTCATCATCACATTAAAACCAAAGTACAGTAGTGATCAAATGTTATTACTGAAAAAAAGAGATAAGAACAAGAGGCTCACCACGGTGGTGCCAGCGACGAGATCTGCGAGGGCAATCGACGGCGGTGAGGATGGGGACGGGGACGGGACGACACCCTACACATGTGCAAACTAAGAAGTTAATTTGAGCTCAAATTGTGCATCTAAATCAAATAAACTCACACATACACTCCTCCACTAAAACCCACAAACCACACTACTTCTAGAGCATTTGAAATGAGCTAAACTAGCAGTGAGAGATGAAAGGATGAAGTTGCTAACCTTTTTAGAACACTTGGATAGTTGGTGCACCGCCAAACCTAGACAAATCTTGGGGAAAATGGAGCTTGGAGGTCGAGCTTGGAGGAAGAATAGAGGAGAAAGCTTAAGTGTGGCTCCAGCATTTCATCGAACACCTCATGTGCATATATAGGCAAAAAACAGAGTAGACCACACCTCCACCCTTCCACGGCCAAAAAACAGAGGAGATGGGGGGGGGCGTGGATATATATAGGCAAAACTTTAGTCCCGGTTTGTGTCTAAAACCGGGACTAATGGCCTACCCTTTAGTCCCGGTTCCAGACACCAACCGGGACTAAAGGTCAGCAACCCCTTTAGTCCCGGTTGGTGGATGGAACCAGGACTAAAGGTCCCAGCCGAACCGGGACTGATGCCTGCCGAGGCCCGGCCGGCGTCCTAGCCTCTCGAACCGGGACTGATGCTCCCATTAGTCCCGGTTCTTAACACGACCGGGACTAATGCTCTGATCTGGCTAGGACCAAAGCCCTGTTTTCTACTAGTGTGTGCAGTAGAGTTTCATCGCACACGTACTGATCTGAGAAACGTGTCTGATCTTGACGTTTATCACAGACGTTTTGCTTTCGCAAACCGTGTGCAGTGTAATGGCATGCAGATCATAATTTATCCCTAATTTAATCCCTGCATTTAAAATTCACAGAATTTTAAATTGAAACAAATTTTCAATATGAAAGTAGGCAATCACTTATATCATATCGAACCATGTTTATTACAAATACATGTTCAAGGATGAATGAATAATTCGATGCACATGTACATATGCTGAAGAACTAGCTAGAGAAACAGCAAGGAAAGAATGATGAACCACAGTTGTACTAAAGACTGTAAAGAGAGAGGTGGAAGACATTCTGGTTGCTGGAGAAGGTGAAGTGGAATGCCCATATTGTGCCCTCCTCCATGCCTAATGCGCGCACGAATCTAGGCCAACCCCTTGTGATGGCCGCCCGCCCATCCTTCACTGTCTTCATTAGGACTTCTCGATGCTCATTATAGTCTCGATGAAATACTTTAACCTTCATTGCATGTCCACCAATCATATACTTTGCGAGGTAATCTTGAGTAAACTGCTTTGGGAACCACTACAAACGAAAAAGATTCAGACATTGTTGTCTAACAACTCATTATGGGCAGTAAAAAAAGAAGACTACAGAGTTCGTTGTTACCATCCTACAACTCACTGTTGTGTTGGATAGAGTGTAGACAAATAATTTAATTACCATCGGTCGTATCTTTTTGCTAATAATTCTTATCAGTTTCGTCACTTGATGCTGGTTCATGAATATCTCATTGCCCCATACGCAAAAAGGGTCGAGGCGTGGATCTTTGCCTAGGACATATGTACCTACAAGCAACAAGTCAATATTAGAAGCTAAAAAGTGTCCAGCCGTGGATTTGTATGCAATACATTATGGAACGGAGGCAGTATAAGCCGAGGGATGAAACTAACCTCGGTGAAAAATGCTGGCCACTCCCGTTGTTGTCCTGCGTAAGTACATGGAAAGGCGTGATAAGTACTACAGGCTTAACATCAACCAAATATAGCCATGGTAAACAACATCATCTCAAAATGACAGCTTGAATGTGTTGGTTTCAGCATGATGTTAAAGCAGTTAAAAAATGGAAGGGAATGTTAAGTACAACAGGCTTAACAGGGACCAAATATTGTAATTCAAATTGGTACTGTTGAAAATGAATAGAACATAGCTCATGCTTAAACATCACACTGCATAAATGTGTAAAACTGAAATAAAGGGCACGTGTTAACTTCGCCAGGCATAACAGGAACCAAATATAGCCGTTCAAACTGGTATTGATGAAATCGAACTGCACACTTCATACTTGCACATAATGGACATCACATTGTGAATAACTGAAATAAACAAGGCATATATGCTCACTATAACAACCTAATATAGCCATTGAAAACTGGACAGAGGCTCACTACAACCAACCTAACAAGCAAATACAGATAAACAAGGCACCTGCTTGAAAACTGGACAAAGGATCATTGGAACCAACCTAGCTAACAAGCAAATACAGATAAACAAGGCATCTGCTTGAAAACTGGACAAAGGCTCACTGCAACCAACCTAACAAGCAAATACAGATAAACAAGGCATCTGCTTGAAAACTGGACAAATGCTCACTGCAACCAACCTAACAACCAAATACAGATAAACATGGCATCTGCTTGAAAACTGGGCAAATGCTCACTGCAACCAACCTAACAACCCAATACAGATAAACAAGGCATCTACTCACTATAAACAACCAAATATAGCCATTCGTGAAACTGAAGTGGACAATTCATACTTAAACATCAGATAGCCCTATTGAACATTACATTTGTGCATAACTGAAATAATTAAACACTGCACAGTTAAAACATCGCATGGCAAAAGCTACTACAACAATGGGTACGAGTTGGCTAGCTAGAAAAAGTTAGATTTGCTTATAGGATATTGCCTCACTTGTCATGGACGGGATCCTTCCACTTGGAAGAGCACAGACCCAGGGTGCAATCCCTGATGTCGCAGATGGGCTATCTCACCTTGGAAGAGCCGTAGTGGGTGCCCTTCGTGTGGTCGTGGTCGATGAGATCTGACTTGGCAGCTGAGGATCCCAAGCCACCGCCGTAGAACGTGTCCTTCAGAAATGACATGATGGGCTCGATGGCGTACAAGGATTGCAAATCCTTGACCGCAAGGTGGAGGAGATCAGCGGCGGGGCCTTCGAAGAGATCGACGGCGGTTGAACCAGAGGCGTTGGGGATGGACCACTTAACCTCTGACATGGCCCGCGTGAAGCCTTCGCTGTCGACGAGCTTGATGTCGTAGCCGGCTGTCCTGAGATTCAGTAATACGTGAGCCCGCTGACATGAAGCCTTCGCCATGGTGACGTAGTCAACATCCTCGCCGGCTTCCGCGGCGAGGTGTTCCTCTGGGATCGACAGGTCGGCACGAACGGCGGCCACCCCGACATCGTTCGGCGGAGAGGCCATGATAGACCTCCTTTTGGCCGTACGCTCCTCGGGCTCCCCGGGATATGTGGTCGGGCTTAGGCTATGACTCTCTGGAGTAGGGGATGGGGATCTGGTGGGGATGGACACCACATGCCTCATCTAAAAACTCAGGGCGGCGAGGGTATGGGAATCGGTGGGTAACCTGAACTTATCTAAGCTAGGAGGCATGTGCAGACCGGTAGGGGTTGGTGGCGGCGGCGGCGATGAGCTAGGGTTCGAGCCGGGGGGGGGTGTAGACTGTGGAGGGGGGGCGGGGTTAGGGTGGGTGGTGTTTGAGGATATGCCGCGACTACTGAAATTTTTAGTAATGGTGGGTGGAGATGGTGGTGGACGAGGGAGGGCGATGGTTCAAATGCCTCGGCTATTAGAATTTTACTTTGAGGTCGGTGGTGGAGGAGTGAGGGCGACGGTTGAAATACCACGACAACTAAAATTTGGGTAAAGGAAATGAAGCGGGGCGGGAGCAACCAGATCGCACACAGTCCAAACATAGTAATTGTGTATTATAATAAGGAAAAGCCGCGGAACCACCAATTTTTGCATCGCTCAAGGCGGGTAGCTTTTTTTGAGATTTCTAGCTAGCTGGTTTATCGCACACGGTTCGTCCTAATTTTTAGACGCATACGTGGAATTCATCCTAAATATCCTGTACACATTACCCCTTCACCCTTGCTGGCGCTTGCGAAGTCATGGCGATTTTACAGGGCACGAGCTTCGCACACGGTTAAGCCAGTGCACCCGTGTCCGTTGCGCGTACGTTCGCACGCAGTTTTTCATTCGAGGCGTCTGCTATTTTATATAGCACCATTTTGCAACAAAAAAATGTGAGAGAGGGTAAGAACACAACCATAACAGCATGTGGCCCAAATATATATGTATGAAAAGGGTGGTGTGTGATGTTCAAATTCCCAATGCACAACTTTGACGCGCGGGCCCACGGGTGGGCGCGTCGTCGAAGATCGGGTGAGAGGGGCCAGAAGACAACAACCACCTGGAAGTGGCCAAATATATGTAGGAATAAAGGGTGTGATGTTTAAATACACAATGCACAACTTTGATGTGGCACCTCCCTCGCAAACCGGAAAGCCTCCTTGGATATCTATAATGACGGGTTAAGGTTGTAGCTAGGTGCCTGCCCCACCCCCACTTCGTGTCGGCAGGACGCATGCACGTACTCATACTTTGGTCGGACATGCATGCATGCCACCATGACCTACCATAAGACGGACCAACTGAATCTATCTTGGCCAAACAACCACTATTGTTGTCGGTCAAAAAGGGATATAATAGACCGCTCGGGCCCATAGATTGGACCATCACCGTAAACCGCACGAGAGGGGTCACAAAACCAGCACCACCTGCATGGGGCCCAAATTGATGTACGTTGGAAGGGTGATGTGTTTTAAATACCCAATAATGTACAATTTTGATGTGGCGCCTACCTCCTGAAATGGACAAGCCCCATGAAAGGTAGGTAGTAATTAAGGACGACGTCGACGTACGTAGGGTGTCGATCCAACCCACCATTTCGAGCGCATGGGAGGGAATCCAGAGAACGCATGAGCTCGAACTTTGCTCGGACATGTCACCATGACCCACGATAACACGAACCAGGAGGAATCCATTCATGGCTAAACCCCCTCGTTGTCGGCCAAAGGGATGATATATATAGACCAGGCCCACAGATAGGCGCGTCGTTGAAAACCGCACATGGGAGACGGGGTCGATCAGAAGACCCTATATCGTGCATGCGGCCCAAATATATGTATATGTGGGTGGTGTGTGATGTGATCAAATCCCCAATGCACAACTTCAATGGGGCACCAGCTGCATTACAAACCGAACACCGTACCCCGAGGAAGCCACGTTATGTATGATGTCGGTTCCCCAACTTCGAGCCGGCGGGAGGGAATCGAACAAATGTTCCCCAACTAATTAAATTTGGTCTGACATGTCGTGACCTATACCAAGAGGAACCCGTCATGGTCAAACCCTTCTCATACATTGTGGGTCAAAGGATAGAACGTGCGGGCCCATAAATCTCGAACGTTGTGGGTCAAAGGATAGAACGTGGCGGGTCCACAGATCAATCTTGATCATTCTCCGATTTTTCAAAACAACAAATAAAAAAACATCATTCTCCAAAATAGAACATGGCGGGCCCGCAGATCAATCTCGATCATTCTCCAATTTTCAAAACAACAAATAACAAAAAACATCATTCTCCAAATTAGAACGTGGCGGGCCCACATATCAATCTCGATCTTTCTCCGATTTTTCAAAACAACAAATAACAAAAAACATCTTTCTCCAAATTTTCAAAACAAGGATCTCAAGGTTTATTTAATCGACATGACAGGTCACTACAGACACATTTAGATGCTAAATGTCTGTAATGACCGTATCATGGCGCTTAAATAAAGCTTGAGTTATAGCAACTTCCCACCCGGTCACCCATCCTTAGACTGCTCCAGCCCCAAGCTCGCTTAACTTGTGCGTTCTGTTTGACTAGGCTAGTGGATGGGAAGCCGCCCCTTGCTGATAAGAGTTGCCTCCTCGCGTTTAAGGCATTTACCGATGGTCATCGTGTGGGACCTACTCCTTACTATCACACATGTTTGTGCTTTCAGAAACTGTGTGCAATCTTTACATACCGGACCACTTCCCTTCAAACTTACATTATTTTTTTACTACTTAAAACTAGCCGGAAGAAGCAAAAGCTTTGCCTTTTCATTAATTAAGAACAAGATAGTTGCCCAGTTAATTGCGGAAAACCGGGCGAAAACCGATACAAACAGGGCCTAAACCTATGGGAACTCTTGGCTGGGCATGAATTGGTACAGGCCTTCATCCACGCGTCTGATACGCTCGCGGAACTGCTGTACCGCAATATCGATCTCTGCCCAAGATATTTCATCGGCGACGGTCGATTCCAAGCCGGAACGAGTATTTTGCTCTGCTTCGTCGTTGGCGGCACCTGGGGGCCGAGGAGGTCGAAGAGCCAATCGATCAGCCCGTTGGCGTCGTGGCGGCAGATTCTGGCAGTGCGAACTTTGTCCGGCACAATTATGGCACTGATGGCGTCTGCCCAATCCTGGTGGGGAATCGAGATGCTTACCGGCCCTGGAAACGGCCTCTCGATTGGTTGAGTCAACAGGATGCGGACACGGCTCCGCTCAGATAGTGCGGCGCACCGCACCTGATGCACGGCGGCGTTCTCCCACTTTTGCGCGGCAGTGCTTTGCCACTCTTGCTCCGCTCCGCTCCATGGGCGGCGACGAACACATGTGTAGACATTGGCCCGCTCAAGCACTGGGGCTTGATGATACTGCTCACGTTCGGCGGCGCGCTGCCGCTCTTGCTCGGTGGTGTGCTACCTGTCTTCCTCGGTGACGCACGACCGTTCTGGCTCTCCGGCCTGCTCCGGCTCGTTCTCCTCGTCGAGAAGGTTGATGACGGCAGCGGCGTTTCGCCGGATTGGCATGCTTGGAATGGTGTGCTGCGGTATGGCCGGTGTGTCGCCGCCTAGCCTCCTATGCCCACTGACACTGGCAGCGGGAAACCGATGGGGGGGGGGGGAGTGGCGGGAAACCGATTGGGGGGAGTGGCGGGAAACGGTAGCGTGTTTGGATATATAACGCCATTAGTATGGAAAACTTGGGAAAGAAGGAAGCGCGAGCTAGCACGACGTGTGCGCACAGTGCTTACCCACGGGTGACAGACGATTGAACATAACTGCTTTAAATTATTCAGGGTTTGTTTGGCATTTTTTATACATTATAATAGAGTTTTCTAGGCATTTAATGTGCAAAATTCAAATTTGAACAACAAATACATGCTCCAATGCACCAAAATGGGTTGAAAAATCATATATGTGTCCTTGGGTGCATGTTTAGGTCCCATGCAAGGAATGGGGATGAATTACAAACATCTCGGCGTCCTGGCTCGGCCTCAAACATTTAGAATCTTGGTTTTTAAATCCCCATAAATCCAAAACTCACCTGAAATTTATGAAACTTTACATGGTGTCATGACATGGCACATATATGCCATGGTAAAAAAAATTGGCCAATTTGGGGCAAGTCTTGGTACAAGCCTCTTACAAACCAGAGCTTCTCGCAACAAGCCTCCGATAGGGAACGTGTCACCCTTGTGGGCGAAACGACAATCGCTGCCTCTTCTCGCCTTGTATTTTTTTCTACGGGCAACATAGACCAATAGGAGATTTGTGCTGAAATATGGAATTATTCGGGGTTCGTTTGGCCTTTTTTATACATTAATTGAGTTTTCTAGGCATTTAATGTCCATAATTCAAATTTGAACTACAAGCACATGATCCAGTGCACCAAAATGGCTTCAAAAACCATACATGTGTCCTTGGGTGCATGTTTGGGTCCCATGCAAGAAATGGGGATGAATTACAAACATCTCGGTGTACTGGCTCGGCCTCAAACATTGAGAATATCGATTTTTAAATCCCCGTAAATTCAAAATTCACCCAAAATTCATGAAACTTGGCATCATGTCATGACATGGCACATATATGCCATGGTAAAAAAATTTGTCCAATTTGGGGCAAGTTTTGGTACACGCCTCTTACAAACCGGAGCTTCTAGCAAGAAGGCTCGTGGTTCCGATAGGGAACGTGTCACCCCTGTGGGCGAAACGACAATCGCTGCCTCTTCTCGCCTTGTATTTTTCTTCCACAGGCAAGATAGACCAACAGGAGATTCGCGCTGAAATATTGAATTATTCAGGGTTCGTCTAGCCTTTTTATACATATATTAATTGAGTTTTCTAGGCACATAATTCAAAATTGAACTACAAGCACATGCTCCAGTGCACCAAAATGGCTTAAAAAACCATACATGTGTCCTTGGGTGTATGTTTAGGTCCCATGCAAGAAATGGGGATGAATTACAAACATCTCGGCGTACTGGCTCGGCCTCAAACATTGAGAATCTCGATTTTTAAATCCCCGTAAATCAAAAACTCACCTGAAAATCGTGAAACTTGGCATCGTGTCATGACATGTCACATATATGCCGTGGTAAAAAAACTTGTCCAATTTGGGACAAGTTTTGGTACAAGCCTCTTACAAACCGGAGCTTCTAGCAAGAAGCTTCGTGGTTCCGATAGGGAACATGTCACCCTTGTGGGCGAAACGACAATCGTCGCTGCCTCTTCTCGCCTTGTATTTTTTTCTACAGGTAACGTAGACCAACAGGAGATTCGCGCTGAAATATGGAGTTATTCAGGGTTCGTTTGGCCTTTTTATACATTAATTGAGTTTTCTAGGCATTTAATCTCCATAATTCAAATTTGGATTACAAGCACATGCTCTAGTGCACCAAAATGGCTTCAAATATCATACATGTGTTCTTGGGTGCATGTTGAGGTCCCATGCAAGAAATTGGAATGAATTAAAAACATCTCGGCGTCCTGGCTCGGCTTCAAACATTGAGAATCTCGGTTTTTAAATCCCCGTAAATCCAAAACTCACCCAAAATTCATGAAACTTGGCATAGTGTCATTATATGGCACATATATGCCATGGTAAAAAATTTGTCCAGTTTGAGACAAGGCGCACACATTAATAGCCAACGTAGGCATTTTGGAACAAATAGATGACACGTTAATATAGCAAACGGTTTTATTGTTTGAACTGTGGGCGTTCCACTAACCATTTACGTGCGGCCACGCGTCCCACTTTTTACTGGAGAGTACTACCTCGGTCCTGGTTTATTGGTCCTCTTTCTATTTTGTGCAAAAATTTGACCATACTAGGTGGCGTGCGTGCAACTGTTTGATTAGACGGGTCGAGTGCGAGAAGTCCACCGCGCGGTTCGACGGGACGCGTGCGAGCAGTCCACCGCGCAGGCTCGACGGGACCCGTGTGAGCCGTCTGCAGTGCAGGCTCACCGGGAAGCGAGCTCTTTGACCTCCACCCGCCGCCTCGCGCTCAACTTCTCCATTAATGGCGGCCGAGCAGGCTCACCGGGAAGCGAGCTCTTAGACCTCCACACGCCGCCTCACTCCCAACTTCTCCATTAATGGCGGCCGAGCCGCTGTTTAACATGCGGATAATGCACCTGGACGAAAGGTGTTAGCTTGTGATCACGTGGCCCCGCTCAATGCTAGCTAGCATTGTTTTGTTCGTGCCTCGCTGAGAACGTGACTTTTAGCCTGTTTTCGACTCGTATACATGTACCTACGAGGTTACGAATGAAATAATACAACGACAAATTGAAAATGGCAATGGATAATAATTGTCTTACATATCCCAGATAATTTAAAATGCCACATGCGGCAATGCTCGAAAGACACAGGGGAAAAAGAGAAGAAGAAAAAAAAATGGAAGAAGGAAGTCGCTGCTCTGTACTTCTCGATGGATCGCTGGGCGAGGAGTTCTTCCAGGTCCTTCTTCACATCCTCGTGACTTTGCTTGACAGCAGCCATGGACTCCTCCACCTGCAGCTCACGCTCGATGCGGAGCTTCTTCAAGTCATCCCCAAGTTCATGGACGATGGTTGTTAGCGTCATCCGCGAGGCAACGCTCTTCTCATACATCTCCCTCCAGCCGGCGGCCTCCTTCTGCTTGTCGAGCTCCTTGTGGAGCTTCACATTGTCACCCATGATTTTCATGACGAGGCTGGTCGCCTTATCAACCGAGGCATCGCTAATCTCGAGCAGCTTCTCCAAGCCAGCGAGCAGCTCCTGCTGATTAATTAGGCCAGCGAGATTGTCGTCATCGATGGCTAAGGACTTCAGCCCCGCCAGCTCGTCGAGTTCGCCGATGCGGCGAGTGAGCTTGTGAGAGCCCTCGCCTTCCCGTGAGAGCTCATTCGAGGGCCCCATGGCGCGACAGGACATCTCTGCTGTGGCTACCGCGTTGCGGCGGGACCTCTCTAGTGCTTCCGCGGCCTTGGTCTTTGCTCCCTGGTTATATGTTGACCTAGAACTCCTCCTACCAGCCATGGCAGACGCAAGGAACGACTTAAGAGGACAAACCTATTTTTTTGGTGATGAGGAGAGGAATGTGCAGTAATTTTCGTGTGGGTACTAGTTTTTATTGCCCAGTGCTAAGTGGGAACACGTTTAGGTTTGATCGGTGTGAACAGATTTGCAATTACTCATTGCGTGGTAATTTGATCGGTGTGAACACGTTTAGGTTTGATCGGTGTGAACACGTTTAGGTTTGATCGGTGTGTCAGCGTGTCCGATGGATGGGCCGTCTTGCCTCCCACGCGTGCCAGACGGTTGACCAGAACTGCTACACGCAGGTGGTTGCTCGCCGTTTAGGCGGCCGTGGTGCGTTATGCTCACGTCCCTTCGCGCGCTCTGCTCGACGTTGAGGCGGCCACGGCGCGGTTGCGGCCGGCGCACGATCACGTTTTGGGCGCCATATGCATGCGGTTGCGTCCGCGCGCGTCGCCGCGATGCAGTTAATACGTACGGCACGATGCAGTTACGCGCTGCAACAACTGCCATCCGCGCGCGCCGATACTCCAGGCCGTTCGGTCTCCCCATTTATTCCCACGGCCATTATA
The DNA here is from genome assembly GCA_039707655.1 of Elymus sibiricus. NCBI lineage: Eukaryota > Viridiplantae > Streptophyta > Magnoliopsida > Poales > Poaceae > Elymus > Elymus sibiricus. Next base: position 315,904,265 of record CM077664.1, read on the forward strand.
ACCTTAGTCTCTTCAACCTTTCGATCGCGCCACACAACACAACAAGCACACCCACGATGACACATAGAGAGAGGATATCCAGCGGCGCTCCAATGGAGTTTGGCAAGCATCGTGTGGACACCCACGTGAGGGGGGAGGACCTCTCGGTGGTGTACACCATCGACCCGGCCGTGGTGGAGGACTCCATCAACACCATGGAGCAGTTGCTTGCTAAGGACGACAAGTACAAAGTGGTCGGCTTCGACCTCCAGTACACCAAAGATCGTCCCGGGGTTGATCAGGCGGTTGCCGTCGCACAGTTGTGCGTGGGCCATCACATCCTTGTCTACCACTACTACCTGGCCACAAGGCCTTGCGAGCGTTTCGCCAGGTTTATCAAGAGCTCCGACTACAAGTTCGCTACGGTGGACACCGTCGACGATGTAAAAGCGCTCCAGATTTCGGGCTTGGCTTGCCCGAAGCTTGTCGACATCCGTGGCCACTACAGGGTCTGTGGCAGCACGAAGAAGGACTCCCTAGTTGAACTCGCCACGGCCATCATCGACCCCTACTACGAAAACATGAAGGAAGGTTCCAAGAGAAATCCTGGATCCTGGCACGGTGCCTGGGTGCGGAGACTGGATGAACCTCACCTCGAGTTTGCATCGAAGAGCGTGTACACATCCTACAAGATGCACAGGCGGATCGACGACATGAGGGAGTGCCTCCTTCCTATAGACGACGAGGGATCAAGCCACCAGCAGAGCTGTCGGGCCCATGGAACCCAGGGTATCCAGGCCCGTCTACCTTTGGCCCAGGGCGCAACGCCTGGCGTGGGCCCTGCATGCCCTCTTCATCAAGCATCTCACCAAGACCCCTCATGAGGCTTTGACCTCTTGAGGACACCTCCTCAGGGAGCGACGAATAAGACCCGACACCTTCACCAGCAGCCTCGCGAGGCTCTCTCGCGAGGGCACCTCCTGAGGTGGCCTCCCGAGGTTTCCTCTCGAGAGGCCCTCAAGACGAAGGTTGCTTGGCTCGGCTGCGCGGTCTCAAGCCCATCACGTGGGTGACACGCGCGGCGACGAGCGGCGACAGAGGCCGTGCCAGCAGGCGCGGATGAAGATGGTTTCCTCTTTTGTGTTTAGGGAGCAAGGCCAGCCGTCCGCTTCCCAAAGCGGCCCCAACGGTTTCCCGATCGGCGAAGGAAGACCAAGACGACGGGCGCGCAGGGCGGAGGTCATCACCGAGCCCATCGGCGCGTCATGGATCATGCTTTTGCAGGCGAAGACCGCCTTTAGTCAGGATAGCCTGAGCGCCTGTCCCCTTTCAAAACCCGCCAAGTGTGGCAACCCTTCCCGCCTAAGTTTTGAGGGGGAAGAGGACCAAGGCAGGTATAAAGGGACAGTGATGCCATCGTGGTAGAGAGAGGACCCAACTCAGTCGACTCCTTCCCCTACCTTGTACGTGAGGACGCTTCCTTGCTCACTACAATCAAAACCAAGCAGGAGAAGGGTTTTACACCGCAAGGTGGCTCGAACCTGGGTAAAACCGCTGAGTCCACGGTCCGCTCCTCGCTAGCGTGCTCCCGCCGTAGCTTCGCCATAGCTTAGCCATGGTAGGGGACTTAGAGGTAGGAACAAGCTCACCCCAGTGTTTGAACATTTGGGTCCCCGGAGCCCCACTTCCGACATTTGGCGCGCTAGGTAGGGGTGCGCTACTATTCTCATGCTCCGCCCTCCATTCCACCAGCCTCATGGCCGACGCACGTCGCGAGCGTGCCGAGCGCAGGGGTAGACGCGTGGCTTAGACGGAGTCGGTGGCCCGCGGCAACTGCCGCCGTCCTGTCGAGGCTGCTGCCGCCACTGACCCCGCTGCCCGCGAGCAGCAGGACTCCTCCCTGCACCCCTCCATGCAGGCGAACGGCCACACCACCATGGCTTCTTCCTCCCTCGCCCCCCGTGGGCCGCCGAACGCGCAGGCCGCGCTACTCATGGCGCGCGAGCTGCTCCGCTACCATCCAGCTGACGCCGGCTACGACGCCTGGCTTGGCCACATCACCGAGCTCAGCAACGCCGCCGGGCACGCTCCAGCGCCTTCCCACTAGCTCCGCCCTCCGCCATCTCGCGCTGGGGACCTGGCGCATGGTGCTCCCCCGCCGCCTCCTCTGCGTGACGAACTCGGCCAGCCCCAGCACAACGCGCGAGCCATCCCGTGGCACATCCCCGCCAGCCCGTGACGAGGCCAGCTGCCAGATCATCCGACGCGCGCCCCCCAACGCGCGAGTGCTCCTCGAGCGGCAGCACCAGCACCAGGACCATGTCGTCCAGGAGGTTGCGGCGGCAGGGCACCAGAACCATGCCGCCCTCGCCGGCGGCGTTCCCTCGAGCGGTGTGGGCTGCCGCAGCTTCACCCGCGAGCTGTGCCGGGTGGTGTGGCCCACGAAGTTCAAGCCTGAGCTGCCACGCGCTATGACGGCACCCCCAACCCTGCGGAGTTCCTTCAGCTCTACGCGCTGAGCATCGAGGCGGTGAACAGCGACGACAAGGTCATGGCAAACTGGTTCCCCATGTCCCTCAGGGACGGCCTGCGCTCTTGGCTCATGAACCTCCCCGAGGCGTCCATCTCATCGTGGGCGAGCTCTGCAGCCAGTTCGTCGCCAACTTCAAGGGCACGCAAGACCGCTCCCTCACCATCAATGACCTGCGACACGTGCATCAGCGCCCAAACGAGACCCTCCGCAAGTACATCCAGCACTTTAGCCAAGTGCGCAACAAGATCCCGCGCGCCTCTGACGTGGCAGTCATCTCTGCGTTCTCCACTGTCGGAAGTGGGGCTCCGGGGAACCAGAGGTTCGAACACTGGGGTGAGCTTGTTCCTACCTCTTCGTTCCTGACTACGGCTAAGCTATGGCGGGAGCGCGCTAGCGAGGAGTGAACCGTGGACTCAGCGGTTTTACCCAGGTTCGGGCCACCTTGCGGTGTAAAACCATACTCCTGCTTGTGGTTGGGATTGCAATGGGCAAGGGAGTGTTCTCGCGTACAAGGTGGAGAGGAAAGGAGAATCCCCCTTCCCTACAATGGCAGCGCTGTCCCTTTATACCCGCCTTGGTCCTCTTCCCCCTCAAAACTTAGGTGGGAAGGGTTGCCACACTTGGCGGGTTTTGAAAGGGGACAGGCGCTCATGCTATCCTGACTAAAGGCGGTCTTTGCCTGCAAAAGCATGATCCATGATGCGCCGGTGGGCTCGGTGATGACCTCTGCCCTGTGTGCCCACCGTCTTGGTCTTCCTTCGCCGATCGGGCAACCTTTGGGGTCACTTTGGGAAGCAAATGGCTGGCCTTGCTCCCTTAACACAAAAGAGGAAACCATCTTCATCCACGCCTATTGGCGCGGCCTCTGCCGCCGCTCGTCGCCGCGCGCATCACCCACGTGATGGGCTCGAGACCGCGCGGCCGAGCCGAGCAACCTTCGTCTTGAGCGCCTCTCGGGAGGAAGCCTCGGGAGGTCGCCTCGCGAGAGAGCCTCGTGAGGCTGCTGGAGAAGATGCCGGGTCTTGTTCGTCGCTCCCTGAGGAGGGGTCCTTAGGAGGCCAAGACCTCACGCGGGGCCTTGGCGAGATGCTTGATGAAGAGGGCCTGCCAAGCTTTTTGCCCTGGGCCAAAGGCAGACGGGCCTGGATACCCTGGGTTCCATGGGCCCGACAGTAGCCCCCGGGCCCGTGGCGCGCACGTTCCCGCCTACTAGGGGGCGAAACGGCGCGGGCCCTAACCGCCTGCGGGCCAAGCGCGACGTGTGGCGCACGATGTGGCGGGGGACGCCCCCACTTCTCCCATGACGCCTTGGTAACCTCCCGCGCTAACATAAAGCCTGCCGGGGGCGACGCGCGACCAACATTGCCTTCCTTCGCGCATTGCTGCTGCTTCGATTCCCAACGCTGGAGAAGGCGGAGCGACGAGGAGAGCCCCACGCCGAGCATAAAGAGGGGGAGAGGGGATTCGAAGCCCTCCGTCCGTCTTCTTCTCCCTCCAACCTTCCTTTCTTCGTCTTGCCAGAGCCGCTGCAGAGATGGCACGGGGAAGAGGGTGTGCCCGTGCTTCCGCCGCTGCATCCAAGGTCCTGCCCCGGGGGCGCGGGCGCTCCCCGGCGGCTGCTGACGCCGGTCCTAGCGGCCATGGAAGGGGCGCTGCCTGCAGGCGCGGAGGGCGTGGCGCGCGCGGCCGAGTTAGCCATGGCGGGGCGGCCGCCCTACCTCCCCAGGTGGGAAGCCATTCGGCGGAGGGGGCTCACGAGTTCATCGTGAACATGCACCACAGCCCCTGCATCTGGCTCCGGCTCCCGGACTACTTCGCGGGGGCAATGGCGCACCGCGCGCCCTTGGGCTTGTGGGTGCAGGCCGACGGCTCCTGCAACGGCCCCTCCTGGGTGGCGACGGAGTTCACCCCTTCGGGCTTCATGTTCTTGAAGCAGGGATGGAAGTCGTTCGCCCTCGCCCGCGGCCTGAAGCGGGGGCCCGTCCTCCAATTTATGTACGACGGGGCTGCCATGCTCTTCATGAAGATCTTTGGAATCTTCGGCAGCCATCTGGAGTGCTGCGCGGAGAGCGAGGACGGTAGCTACAGCGGCTCCTCCAGTGAGGACGACAGCAGCAGCGATGCCACCCCCTCCGGTGGAAGCGGAAGCGGCGGCAGCTCCCCCCACGTTAAGAGCGAGGATGAGGACTCCGACTAGGCATGGGCGGCGACGATTCTGAAACCCCTGGGGGCGGGCACCATGCGCATGGTGACGGAGCCGCACTTGCCTACAACGCCTTCTTGGGGACGCGCGCGGCGTCCATGTTGGAGTCTTGGGGGTGACAGCGTCCTGCCTAGGCCTTTTCTTTTATTCTCCTGTGCTGAATCGAAGTAGCCCCGCGGGGGCGTGAAAACAATGTCTTTTAAGTTTTAATTTAATGCTCTGTGATTTGGGATGCATGCGTTCCCTCCCGAAGTTCTCTCGTGAGGCCGGTTTTTTTTTCCTTGTTTGCCTCAGCGCTCTACGCCGTCAGGACCTAGCCCCCGAGCGGGCCTCAGCTGCCGCTGGTATGTCCGGTCATGATGCCGGGACAAGGCTAGGAGGTGACGGGCACCGGGAGCTAGTGAGGGCTCCTGAGGCGCGATGCTCAGGGAGCCCCCCTTTGGCGTACAAGCAGCTCACGCGGAAGAAAAAACGCTAGCACTCAGCGGAGTCGCGAAGGGAGAGAGCTTTGAGTGACGGCGAGGGCGTTTCATGAGGTAGTTAGACTTAGCTTTAGGCGGAGAGCGGTGTTGGGCGAGCCACAGCTCATGAGGGGTGCATGCGGCTCACGAGGCCCACTTCACGAGGCTTGGCCTTTGAAGTCTCCATCTCGCGAGGCCTTCTGGTCAGGCGACCGCCGCAGGCCAGCTTGCGAGAGGCCGCCCGTGAGGTCCTCGTGCGGCTTGCCTCCTGAGGGACTGCATGTCGACAAATTTCACAATGGGGGAGCGACGCGCGCTTGCTAGCTTGTCCGTGGCCATTGCATGAGGAGATAAGGCACCAAGGACCTTGGTGAGGTGACGTGCACGGGAGCAGGCCCGCGAGCCAGTGCTCAGTCGCTTGGATTTTGCAGCGCTGCAGGGACGGACCCGAGCACAGGCGCCGTGCCTAGCCCCCGCTCACGGAATCGGTCAGGGGAGGGGTCGTGAGCGCGTGGCACTCCCGGGACGGCATCATACTTAACACGCAATTAAATTGGCAACATAAACTTATCAGAGCATAATCAGCAAAATTCATTACACAACCAAAAGGAGCAGGGCAAGGCTGCCGTGTCCGGCACGGGTCAGCTTGAGGTTGTTGCAGCCCGTGGGGCGCCCTTAGTCGCGTTAAACCAAATCACCTTGGCGGAAGGGTTCCGGGAGCGAAGGTGCGGTAGGCGTGGCGAGAAGGAGTAAGGGCCGCGCGAGGCGATGCTTCGGACGCACCTGGCATTACTGCGTTGGGGAGTCGTTAGACCGCCTGGTGAGGCATGCCAAGGAAGACCGCTCCGCCGGGACCAGGGAGCTTGCGAGGTCCTGGGTGCTCACGAGGAGCAGGGGGCTCACGAGGCCCTGGCACGAGGGGCGCCAGCCTCTGGAAGGAGGCACCGGCGTTCCTCAGGCCGAAAGGCATGCGCATGCCGCCGCCGACGGGGCCAGCGCCCTGACCAACTTGCAGCAGCTGGAAGGGGTCCTGAGGGCAGAACTTGTTGAGGCTGGTGAAGTCAACGCACATGCGCTCCTTTCCGCCTTTCTTGGGGACGACAACTGGGTTGGCGAGCCATTCGGGATGGCGCACCTCGCGGATGACCCCAGCTTCTTGGAGCTTCTGAACTTCCTTGACGATGAAATCTTGCTTTTCTGGCGCCTGGTGCCGTGCTTTTTGCTTGACGGGGTGTGCATTGGGGCACACTGTCGGAAGTTGGGCTCCGGGGACCCAAAGGTTCGAACACTGGGGTGAGCTCATTCTACTACTTCTTCCCCTACCACGGCAGTGCGACGGCGAGACTACGGCGAGAGCGCGCTAGCTTAGGACAGGCAAAGGCACAGCGATTTACCCAGGTTCGGGCCACCTTGCGGTGTAAGACCCTACTCCTGCTTTGTGGTTGAGATTATCGTGGATGAGAGCGTTCTTGCGTACAAGGTTGAAGATGATGCACCCCCCTTCTATGGTGGCTGCATTGCCCCTTTTATGCCGCCTTGGTCCTCTTCCCCCCCGAAACTTAGGCAGGAAGGGTTGCCACACTTGGCGGTTTTGAAAGGGGATAGGCGCTCAGGCTATCCTGACTAAAGGTGGTCTTCGCCTGCCAAAGCATGATCCATGACGCGCCGGTGGGCTCGGTGATGACCTCCGCCCTGCGCGCCCGCCGTCTTGGTCTTCCTTCGCCGATCGGGCAACCTTTGGGGTTGCTTTGGAGAGTAGATAGCTGGCCCTGCTTCCCTAGCACAAAAGAGGAAACCATCTGCATCCGCGCCCGCTGGCGCGGCCTCTGCTGCTGCTCGTCGCCGCGCGCGTCACCCACGTGATGGGCTCCAGTCCGCGCGACACGCCGAACGGCCTTCTCCTCGAGCGCCTGCGGGAGGGAGCCTCGGAAGGCCACCTCGGGAAGCCGCCTCGTGAGGGGACTCGGGAAGCCGCCTCGTGAGGGGACTCGGGAAGCCGCCTCGTGAGGGGACCTCGCGAGGCCGTTTATGGTGGTGCTGAGCGTTGCCTGCTACTCCCTGAGGAGGGGGCCTCGGGAGGTTAGGGCCCCACGAGGGGTCATGGCGAGGCACTTGGTGGCGACGGCCCATCGGGCACACTCCAGGCGTCGCGCCCGATGCCAAAGGCAGACGGGCCTGGAAACCCCGGGTTCCATGGGCCCGACAGTAGCCCCCGGGCCCGCGGCGCGCACGTTACCGCCTACGGAGGGGCGAAACGGCGCGGGCCCTAACCACCTGCGGCCCGGCGCGAAGCGTGGCGCACGATGTGACGGGCGACGCCCCCACTTCCCCACGACGCCTCGGGAACTGCCGCGCTGACATAAATCTGCCGCGGGCGGCGCGAGACCATCATTGCCTTCCCTTGCACATTCCGCCTCCCTGTGCCTTCCTTCCTATGCACGGCTTCTTCCACTTCTCCCAAGCTCCGCCGCCCTAACCCCTTGCTGTGCCGCCATGGCACCCGCCGGCAGGGAGGAAGAAGAGGCGGACACGGCGGTCGCGGAATTGGTGCCAGAGCCTGCTCTGGGTAGGCCCACAACCGTCAATGCCGAGGGGCTCGACAACGTGCTTCCGATGACCGTGGCCGCTTCCAACGAGTGGGGGGCCACTCGCATCTGGCCGGCTTCGCGCCCAATCGCTGACCTCGATGCCACCTCCGCCGTCCTCTTCCTTCCTGCGCTCTTCACGGGCCTGCTGCCTCCATTCTCCGATTTCTTCAACGCCATTCTTTCCCACTACCAGGTCCATGCGCTGCATCTCGAGCCGAATTCCGTCCTCCTTCTTTCCGCCTTTGCCTTCTTATGCGAGGCCTTCCTGGGCGTGACGCCTTTGGTGGCGCTCTTCCGTCACTTCTTCAGCCTGCGGCTGACCGCAGCGAACCAGTGCTCCGGGTGCATCTCGTTTCACGTCGCAGGCGACGCGGTGGGCGACGGTATTGACATGAGGCTTACCAAAGAGGTCGAGGGCTTCAGGCGGCAATGGTTGTACGTGGACGCGGCCCAATTCAGCCCCTTGTTGCAGCTGCCGAGATCCCCGGCCATGAGAAGCTCCGGGTGGGGGAACGAAAGGCTCGCCGACCCGCGGCTGGCGCGGCTATGGAAGAAGTTGGCCGAGCTGAGGGCCGCAAAAGTAACGGTGGTCATGATCGTGCGGGAGTTCCTCTGGCGCCGCATAGCCCCCTTGCAGCGACATTCCCGCCCGATGTGGGCCTTCACCGGCCCACAGGATCCGATGCGATTGAGCGTAGACAGCTTGCTGCCGGAGGTGCTGGACGGGATGCTCCATACCCTGACCGGCGAAGAAGCGAGTGAGCCACCAAGGGATGGGCTTCCCTTGTATCGCTACAGGAACAAGGAGGCATTGGACGGCTCAATGCCGCGTTTCGACCAGTGGGGACCTCTCCCAGAGGGCTTCGAAGGGCCCCGTGACAACCCTTTTCTGGCGGTCCCCGGCTCAGGCGAGCACGGCAGCGCCGCGGCTTCGGCGGGCGCAGCGAGGGGCGGAGGCCACCTGGTTCGTCCTCCCCGCCGCCAACTCGTCCGTGAGCTCGGAAACGACGATGGTACCACCCCGCCCGCAGCCTTGCCTGCCGCATCCGTCCGGGCGGAGGGCGCGGGAAGCCCCCGTGCGGCAGCTGCGAACTCGCGGGGCTCCGAAGATGGTGGTGGAGGCGGATCCCGCGGCCCTCCCGAAAGGGGGGCCGACCGCGAAGGAGGGCCCGGCGAAGGCGGTGGCAGCAACGCGCCTCCGTGGCCGCTGAAGAAGAGGAGGTGGTTTGCCAGGGACCAGTAAGCGCTCGCTTTCCTTTCTCTTGCGCCCTGTGTGTTGCGCGCATCTGAATCCTTGTTTTTCTTTCCGTCTCCAAGACTTCCTCGAGCAAGAAGAAGAAGAAGGAGGAGAGGCCCCCCGTCCTGGCGGGAGCTTCACAACCGATTGCTAGGATCGGGGGGCGCACGGAGGGCACCAGCAGCCTCGCCGCCGGGGCCGACCTCGCGGGGGCCGAAGAGGAGGCGGCGCCTCCTGACCCGTAGGAGGACGCGGCTCGGGGGACCCAAACCAGCGAGCCATCGGAGGCGTCATCGAGGGACGGCTCCGCCATCCCCGGGGCGAAAAACCCGGCGACGGAAGCGGAGGCACCGGCTTCCGCCCCCCGGAACGCTGTCGACGGCGGTGTCGCGGGAGGTCAACCGGGCTTGGCAGCGCGCGGGACCCCGCAGGCCAGAGGGTCGCCAAGCCCCCGGGGCGCGTCGCCTCGTCGGAACGAAGAGGGGACCCCTGCAAGCCCTTCACGCCCGGCCGGCAGCGGCGGGCCCTCGCGAGAGGGCAGCGCTCGGGCGCACACTGGTTGGGCCCTGCAGCTCATGAGCGGCAGCGCTGTGCTCAAGCGCGGGGCCCTGCAAGGCGCCAGGGCTGCCCTTGACCAGCTGGAAGCAGACCTTCGGGCGGAAGAAGCGCGCATCATCAAGGAGCATCAGCGCCTCGCGGAGAGATGGCACCAGCTTGATGTGGCCATCAAACTGAGCCGCCGCCAAGACGACACCGTGCAGGAGAAGCGCGAGAAGGCCGCCCAGGATGCGAAGGAGATCTTTGAGAACGCTGTCCGGGAGGCCAGCGAGGCTGAGAGGCGGCGCGAGGCGGCGGAGGCCCGCGAAAAGGTGCTCCAGGACCAGAACGCCTCGCTGGAGCGACAACTCTAGGCATGAAGGGACGCCATCTCCGCCCTCAAAGAGGGGCTGGCGGCCCGCGAGGCGGACCTTGACATCCGTGAGTGGGAGCTCGCACGGTCGGCATCTGCGCAGGACCTGGAGCGCGAGCGGCTGGAGACGCTGGAGCAAGAGGTGTCCGCTGCCCAAAACTCCTACGCCGAGCGCCTAGACAAGGCCAATGCCAAATTGGCGGCCACGGCGGAGAAGATCCAGGAGGATGCCGACAGGAGGGTCACGAAGAGCCGTGAAGCATTTGCGGACGAGAACAACAAGAAGCTGAAACGGCAGGAGGACTGCTTCAAGGCCAAGCGCGAGGAGCTCCGGCATGAGATCACGGGCCTTAAGGAAATGCTAGCCGAAGCTGAAAGGCGGTGGAAGACTGCTCTGAAGGCCCAGGCCGACGCCGAGGCCGAGCTGTCCTCCCTCCAACAGCAGGTGGGGGGTGTCACTGCGGTCGTGGAGCAAGCGCGGGACGAGGCGGCCCACGCGTGGGAGAGGCAACTCCAGCGCTCTAAAATGTTCCACGCCCTCGAGCTCCGGGCCCGCCGCGCCTTGGGCTCCATTTGCAAGGAGGACGTCAGCAGCCCCCTCGAGACCCACGACGGCAGCTACCTCGATTTCTACACCAAGCTCGTGGAGCGGCTCAAGGTGGGCGCCAAGAAGGTAGGCGGAATCGTCGAGGAGAGCCGCAACCTCCTCACTCAGGCCGCGACGCGCATCTTCAGCCATCTTCTGAACGCCGACCCCAACTTTGACTTCGGCAAGGTGATAGTCCCTGTCCCCGAGGAGGTCCGTGACACCCTTGGGAAGGCGGTGGAGGACTATGTGGACGACCTGCACGAGCACTTCGCTCTTGGCGAGAGCTCGAGCGGAGCCGAGGAGGGTGACGATGATGGTGGCAGCGGCGGCGATGGCGACATGTCTTTTTAGGTCCCTCCCCATATCCTGCATATAGCTGATTGTGACCCCGTGGGGGCATGAGGACAATGCTTTTGCATTTTAAGTGCTTTGTTCTTGACTGTATCGAACGCCCACGCCCTCATAGCTCGTTTTGTTCTTTCTGCTCATCACGGCGCTCTGCGCTGTTGGGACCTAGCCCCCGAGCGGGCCATAATCGCTGCCGGTATCACGAGTCGTGAGTGCTCCGTTCACGCGATCTCCCGAGGCGGGGCCTGCATGCATGCTAGGGGCCCGGCTGGGCCACCTCGCGAGGCCCCTCCATGAACCTGTTCCTGCGATAGCTGCATGTAGCGTACTCAACGACAGGGGAGTGGTGCATGCTTGTCGATTCGCTCATGGGCATCACGCGAGGAGATAAGACGCCAAGAACCTTGGCGAGGTGGCGTGCGTGGGGAGCAGACCCGCGAGCTAGAGCCTAGCCGGAGCCTGCTGCTTGGGCTTTTCGGCGCTGTCGGGACTGATCCGGGCACAGACACCGTGTCCAGCCCCCGCTCGCGTGAGGCTAATGAGGGACGTCGTGAGCGCGCGGGGCTCGTGAGGCAAGAAGAAGAAGGAATGCCATGCGTAAAACTAAGCTTGCTGAAGCAAGATAGCGACCCGCTACATAATTAAAACGAGATGCGGCTGCCGTGTCCGGCATGGGTCAGCTTGAGGTTGGTGCAACCCGTGGGGCGCCCTCAGTTGATTGTTCCGCCAGCGCGGAGCATGGGGCTTCCACAGGGGTGTGGGCATGATCGCGGGTCGATCGTTCTGCCAACGCGGAGCATGGGGCTTCCACTGGGGCGTGGGCGGGAGCTCTCGCGGGCCCATCAGGCGAACGCAATGAGAGGCTCCGGGGCGTGTACAGCCCCGTTTCGTTCGTACTCGTGAGGGTCACGGGTAGAACTTGCGGAGGTGTTGGATGTTCCAGGCATTAGGCACAGGAACTCCGTCCTCCGTCTCCAGCCGGGCTGAGCCGGGCCTGGTGTCACACCCAATATGCGATCCTATTCTCGAAGAACTCGGAGGCCCCACCAAGAGTAGAAACGCATATTGGAGACGCTTGCAAGGTGGATATCATTACATCGTACCACATACATAATAGATGGAGATACAGACAAATACATACAATCATCACATGAATACATCAATACATAACAAACGCCATATAGAAGGGCAGCATCCGACTACAGATGAAATCAAACGAAAAGAAGAACGACATCCACCCTGCTAGCCCAGGCTGCCGACCAGGAACCTATCCCCAGTTCGACGAAGAAGCAGAAGCAGAAGAAGTACTCCAAAAGCAAACAAGCATCGCTCTCACGTCAAGACATCACATTACCTATACCTGCAACTGTTGTTGTAGTAATCTGTGAGCCACGGGGACTCAGCAATCCCATAACCATGGGTAGCAAGACTATCAAAGCTTAAATGGGTATGGAAGGGGTAAAGTGGTGAGGTTGCAGCAAGCACTAAGCATTATATGGTGGCTAGCTTATGAGTACAAGAATAAGAAGAGCATCTACGCAAAATGGTCGCAAACTACAAATGATCACTAAGTGATCCTGAACACCTACTTACGAGTCAAACATAACCCCACCGTGTTCTCTTCTCGAACTTCCTCGAAAAGAGACGGTCACGGTTACGCACACGGTTGGTGTATTTTAATTAGGATTTTAGTGTCAAGTTCTCTACAACCAGAGGTTATAAATATCCAAGTGCCACATAACCGCGGGCACGGCTTCGCGTAAGATTTAACCCTGCAGGGGTGTTCCAACCTGGCCCATCATAAGCCTACACACGCTGCGGTGGAAATACCTCAACCTCGAGATAGCCCAAAGTATCCTCGGAATCCCGGTGCACAAGACATTTCGACAATGGTAACACAATTCCAGCAAGACCTCCCGGCGTGCCGACACCCTGATAGTAGCCGCGCGTATCTCGTCTCAGGCCACGACCGGATGAACACTACGTACGGTTACCAAAGACCCGAGTTGCCCAAGGAGGTACCACAAGTGGCTCTGTTTTGGACCAGCACCATCAGCACTGGCCCACCTGTATTATGTGGAATTAAAAGAATCCTTGGGGATGCGACCCCCTATGCAAAATTAATTAATTGATTCAGTATTATTATGTTGGCAAATGTTAAAACCAATGTTGGGCCTTGCTGGAAGCGGTTATTCAAAGCGAACTGTCAAGAGGGTCCCATTCCCCTGAGCATGTTAGGAACGCTAAACATGGATCATAACACCAACATTACCAAAACTAGGGCGGCTTGAGTGGAACAAAACACTAGGCAAAAGGCCGAGCCTTCCACCCAATACCAAGTATATAGATGCATTAATTAAATAAGAGATATTGTGATATCCCAACATATCCATGTCCCAACATGGAACAACCTGCAAGAGCACCTGCAACTAGCAACGCTATAAGAAAGGGGCTGAGCAAAGCGGTAACATAGCCAAACAACGGTTTGCTGGGTAAGGGTGGTTAGAGGCTGTATCATGGCATATGGGAGGCTGACATATATGTGGTAGGAAACGCGACATAGCGGTAGCAATGATACAACTAGCCAGCAAAGATAGTAAAGATATCCAAGGTCATGATCATCTTGCCTGGAATCCCACTCGGAAGAAGATCGAGTCCATGAAGAAGACGAGCCAACGTAGTCGAACGAATCCTCACAATCACAACGAAACCGGAACTATCGAGAAGAAGCACAACCGGAAAGAAGCAAACAACATGGTAAACACACAAGCATAAACATGGCATGATGCACAAACAAATATGATGCATGACAAGATTAAATGTTGGTAAACATGGCAAGAGATGAAGCATAAGCAAACTATACAACTAGGCAAGTTTAAATGAGGCCGGAAACACAAATAACAATTCCGGAAGGTCCCCATATGCAAATTTCGAAATTGGTACTGATCTGAATTAAACACAATGTTAAAGTTCTTAAACAGCAAGTTAACATGCATCATGATGACCTACATGTTTTTCTAATCAAGTGACATATGTAGAACATGTAATTCGGAGCTACGGCCTAGAAGATATGAGCTAAACAAGTTTAACATGGCAAGGATGCAAAATGCATGCAAACATCAACAACACACTCTCAAATCAAGGATGCAACATGACAATATGAATCTACACATAAATCTAAGCAAGTTTCATATAGGACATGATCAAAACGGAGCAACGTTTCAACAATTATAATCAACACAAGCTATAATAATAATCTGTCCAAAACAGCAACATAGCACTTGCCAACATCAAAACAGCAAGCTACAGTAACATGATGAGCACAAACTTGATATGCACTTAAAGTAGACATGACATACTCCAATTATCTTAAAGGTTCAGGTTCATAGGCATCATGGTTAATTCAATATGATCTATGCAAAATGCAAAGTTCTGCTAAACAGGGCATATACATGAGCAGAGTTAATAGGATGGCAACTTGAGAGCAAGAAAGAGACATGCTACAGGAACTTTACATGGCAACCAAAGGCATGGCATCGAAGTACACATTACATATACCAAATCTCATGAAGGAACCACATGCATATGAGCTCTAGATTAGTGGCAATCATCAAGCAAAGTTGGCAAGTTTTATTACAGACAGCTTTTACTCAGAACAGCAACATTAACTAGGCATGTTTACAAGCTCATGGCACTCACATCAAGGCATATCATGGCATGAAATAAATACTAGCAGCAAGAAGACATGAAAATGCTCCAAAGTCATGTTGACAAGTTGCTCATATGGTGCATGTATTAAATCACACAAAAATGACAAAGTGACAACTATTAACAGTTTACTACAGTAACATTAGGATGCACTTTTGCAACAGAGATAAAGACATGTAAATGACTCCTATCATGAATGCAAATGACAACATCATGTAGAGCACGAAGAGTAGATCATTTTTCATATATAAATCATCGTCATAGGACAAACATGCACAAAGTTATGGCCATCACAAAATGCACATATGCTGATAAAACAGACAACGTTTTACCCTGATGGGACGAAGCGAGACGGGACGAGTAGATCCAGGCGGCCGTTTGGATCGAGGGATCCCCTAGATCTGGGACGGGGCGATGTAGGACGGCGCGGAGCGGGACGGCGTTTGGATCGGGGAGCGACGGGATCCCGAGACGGGGCGGTCCAGGTCGTTGGTTCGTCTCCTCCCTCGTGCTCCCACATGAGCAGGGGGCTATGGCGGCGCGACGACGGGACGAGAAGGAGAGGCGCCGGCGAGCTTGGCGGCGGCCGGGAACGGGTGCGGGGGCGGTGGATCTGGGCGGCGCCGGCCTGGATCTGGCCGGATCCGGGCAACGCGGCGGCGGGCGGAGCTCGGGGAGGCGCAGGTCGCCGACGACGCGAACTCGACGGCGGCGGGCTCCACGGGCGGCGGTGGCTCGAGCCTCTGGTCGATGGTGGCGGCCGGACGTGGTGGCGGGTACGCGGGTGCGAGGCGTGCGGGGCTGGTCGTCGGCAGGGCGAGGTGGCGAGGCGCTCGGGCGGACGGGAGGAGCTCGAGGCTCTCCCGATCCAGATCGGAGGAGGCGGCGGCGGATGGGCTTCGCGGGCAGGCCACGCTCGGGCCTAACGGGCCCGCGCGGGGGAGGATTTGGCTGGCTGCCACTTGGCGGCGGAGGTGCGGTGGGAAGTGGCTGGCGGCACGGATTTCGAGGACGGAGGCTAGGGTTTCCAGAAATGGAGGGCTAGGTCTTCCTTTTATAGGCAGGGATGCTAGGGCTTGGTTTGGGGGTGTTTCGGAGCCCTCCAATCGCGATCGGACGACTCCGGTCACAAGAGGGGGTAGGCTGGGCTAGTGGGCTGGTTGAGGGCTGTGTTAGAAAGGCCAAGGACTGCAGGAGAGAAGAGAGAGAGGCCCGGCATCAGTTTTCGGATACCGAAAACGTCCGACGTTTATCCGGCTATAGTGCCGCTATAGTTTAACGGTTGGGCTATCAAACGGACTCCGAATGCGACAAAATTTGGCACGCGGTCTACCTACAACATAATGAGACCGCACACCAACTTTCAACCCATTCCGAGAACATTTTTATCCCACTTATAAAATAATAATGCGGAGGTGCCGCGGGCGCATGCGATTGTGTCGGGACTCAAAACGGACAACTGAATGTACGGGAAGAATGCCAACTACGAACGGATGCAAGTTTTTGAAAAACATGCGGACAAAAAGCACATGATGACATGGCCAAATGCAACACGCAAGCGAATGACATGGCAACGACGACGAATAAATGGGAGACATCTGGAGCATCGGACTCGGGGCGTCACAACTGGAGACATGAGTAACCCCGAAAGGGCCTTCCCACATAGGTGGGAGTTTGTGTGGTCCCTCTCCGGAGAGGATCCTGCGCAGGACGAGGTCAACCGACCTCGACGGTGCGAGGGAGGACGCCATGGCTGTAATGGGGGCGCGAGGCCGGTTTGGCGGCGGCCCTCCTCAATGGGTGGCAGGTCGGCCTCCCGCGAGCCGTCCTGACGTGCCTTGTCGAAGGCTAGGGCTCACGAGGGACCGTGCTTAACTTCAGAGGGGAACCGTGCCAACGCCATAGACGAGGAAGATGGGGGTCTCGCCGGTGGGCTCGCTTGTTGCCGCGCGGACGGACATGGCACGGACCGCCACTCGCCGAGCCAACCCTTGCGGCTCCCGAGCTGCGCCCACGAGGCGCGCTCGCGAGATGCACGCACAAGGCTCGGCGTTCGAAGCGCCTTTGCCTCGCGAAGCCGGCTCGTGAGAGGTTGCCCGCGAGGCCTTCACGTGGCTCGACTCCTGAAGGGCTGTGTGTCGAAAAATCTCACGATAGGTGGAGCGGCACGCGCTTGCTAATTCACACCTGGCCGCTACGTGAGGAGATAAGGCACCAAGGACCTTGGTGAGGTGACGTGCGCGGGAGCAGGCCCGCGAGCCAGAGCTCAGTCGCATGGATTTGGCAGCGCTGCAGGGACGGACCCGAGCACAGGCACCGTGCCTAGCCCCCGCTCACGGAATTGGTCAGGGGAGGGGTCGCGAGCGTGAGGCGTTCTTGGGCGGCATCGAATTTATCATAGAGATTAGCAGGCAATTGAGTAGGTAATATAATTCATCAAAGTAAAAATCAGTAAAATCCATTACACGACCAAAAGGATAAGGTTCCGGGAGCGCGGGGCGACGCGCCGGGCGCACCCGGCAGGACCGCAGTGTAGTGACGTCAGACCACTCGGCGCGGCGCGCCAAGGGAGTCTGCTCCTTCGGAGCCAGGAGGCTCGCGAGGCGCTGGGAGCTCGCAAGGAGGGGGAGGCTCATGAGGCCCTGGGGCGAAGGGCGCCAGCCTCTGGAAAGAGGCGCCGGTGTTCCTCAGCCCGAAGGGCATGCACGTGCCGCCGACGGTGGGACCAACGCCCTGACCGCCTCGCGGCAGCTGGAAGGGGTCACGAGGACAGGACTCGTTGAGGCTGGTGAAGTCGACGCACATGCGCTCCTTGCCGCCTTTCTTGGGGACGACGACTGGGTTGGCGAGCCAATCGGGATGGCGCACCTCACAAACGACTCCGGCTTCTTGGAGCTTCTGAACTTCACTGACGATGAACTCTTGCTTCTCTGGCGCCTGGCGCCGTGCTTTCTGCTTCACTGGGCGTGCATTGGGGCACACCGCTAAGTGGTGCTCGATCACCTCCCTCGGGACACCGGACAAGTCGGATGCTTTCCAGGCGAAAACATCCGAGTTTACCCGAAGGAAGGTGACGAGCGCGCTTTCCTATGTAGGAGGGAGGCCTGTGCCGATGGTGAAGGCGGGGCCGGAGCCTCTGCCGTCCACCGACACCTTCTTCGTCTCGGCACGGTCCTGAGAAAACAGCTGCTTCTTCTTCGCCGGCGCGGCCTCGGAAGGCTCGGCCGCGTCCTCGTCGGCTGGGTGCGCGACAGCGGCAGCCTTGTAGGCGCGCTCGAGGGTGCTGGCCGCGTCCTGTTCGTCGCAGGCGACGGTGATGATGCCGCTGTAGCCGGGCATCTTGAGGACGTTGTAGGCGTGATGAGTGGCTGCCATGAACTTAGTGAGAGCTGGGTAGCCCAAGATGGCATTGTAGGGCAGGCCGATGTGCGCCACGTCGAAGTCGATGAGCTCGGTGTGGTAGTTCTTGCGGGTGCCGAAGGTGACGGGGAGGCGCACCTGCCACAGCGGAATGGTGGAGCCATCGGTCACTCCGGAGAAAGGCCTGGTCGGCATCAGCTGGTCGTAGGGCACCTGGAGCGTCTCAAAGGTTTCGATGGAGAGCACGTTGAGGCCGGCGCCCCCGTCGATGAGGGTCTTGGTGACCGCGACGTTGCTGATAGTGGGAGTGCACAGCATGGGGAGCGTGCCTGTGGAGGCCGTGGACTTCGGGTGGTCCTTGGAGTCGAAGGTGATGGCGTACTGCGACCACTTGAGGGGCCGCGTGACCTCAGGCCTCGGGAGGGCAGCGTACACCTCGCGAGAGAGTTGCTTGAAGTGACGGACGGACGCGGGGGCTTGGGACCCGCCAAGGATGCAGGCGACCGCGCGAGGCTCCTGGTAGCCCCCAGCGCCCTCGTCAGGCTGGTTGACGTCATTCCTCCGAGGTGGCGGAGGCAGCGGTGGGAGAGCGGCATTAGCCTGAGGATTCGCCTCACGAGGCTGGTCGCGCCAGGCGGCCTCACGAGGCTGATCGCGCCAGCCCTGGCGGTAGTTGCTGTTATTGTTGCGGCTGTCCCAGCGGTTGCCGCTGCGGCCACCTCCGCGGCCGGCGCCACGGCCATTGCGGTCGTCTCGGCGGCTCTCGCGCTCGTCGCAGAGCAGCTTGAGCTCATGGCAGTCTTCGGTGCTGTGGGAGCGGACATTGTGAAAGGCGCAGAGTGGCCGGTTGTCCTTCCTGGGTTCGTCGAGGTCGCGGCCGCGCTTCTGCTCGGGCTCCGCCGCAAGTACGGTAGGGCCTTTGCGCTTGACGTCCTTGCTCTTGGCCTTGGTGCCGTCGAGCGCCGCGTCGGGGTCGTTGTGGACGAAGAGGCGGCCTTCTTCAGCCTTGGCGCACTTGTCGGCGAGCTCGAGCAACTCGAGCACGGAGTCGAGATCACCGTTGATGGCGAGCTTCTCGCGCATCTTGATGTCCGTGACGCCGGTGGAGAACACGGAGATGCAGCCGCGTCGAAAGCGCGCGGGTTCTTGTTGCGCACCTGGCTGAAGCGCTGGATGTACTTACGGAGGGTCTCGTCTGGGCGCTGTCGAACGCGCCGCAGGTCATTGATGGTGAGGGAGCGGTCCTGTGTGCCCTTGAAGTTGGCGATGAACTTGTCGGAAGTGGGGCTCCGGAGACCCAAAGGTTCGAACACCGGGGTGAGCTCGTTCTACTACTTCTTCCCCTACCACGGCAATGCGACGGCGAGACTACGGCGAGAGCGCGCTAGCGTAGGACGGGCAAAGGCACAGCGATTTACCCAGGTTCGGGCCACCTTGCGGTGTAAGACCCTACTCCTGCTTTGTGGTTGAGATTATCGCGGATCAGAGAGTTCTTGCGTACATGGTCGAAGATCATGGATCCCGGATCCCGGATCCTGGATCCTTCTCTACGGTGGCTGCACTGCCCCTTTTATCCTGCCTTGGTCCTCTTCCCCCTCGAAGCATAGGCTGGAAGGGTTGCCACACTTGGCGGTTTTGAAAGGGGACAGGCGCTCAGGCTATCCTGACTAAAGGTGGTCTTCGCCTGCCAAAGCGTGATCCATGACGCGCCGGTGGGCTTGGTGATGACTTCCGCCCTGCGCGCCCGCCGTCTTGGTCTTCCTTCATCGATCGGGCAACCTTTGGGGTTGCTTTGGGGAGTAGATAGCTGGCCCTGCTTCCCTAGCACAAAAGAGGAAACCATCTGCATCCGCGCCTGCTGGCGCGGCCTCTGCTGCTGCTCGTCGCCGCGCGCGTCACCCACGTGATGGGCTCCAGTCCGCGCGACACGCCGAACGGCCTTCTCCTAGAGCGCCGGCGGGAGGGGGCCTCGGAAGGCCACCCGGGAAGCCGCCTCGTGAGGGGACTCGGGAAGCCGCCTCGTGATGGGACTCGGGAAGCCGCCTCGTGAGGCGATTCGGGAAGCCGCCTCGTGAGGTGACACGGGAAGCTGCCTCGTGAGGGGACTCGGGAAGCCGCCTCGTGAGGGGACCTCGCAAGGCCGTTTATGGTGGTGCTGAGCGTTGCCTGCTAGTCCCTGAGGAGGGGGCCTCAGGAGGCTAGGGCCCCATGAGGGGTCATGGCGAGACACTTGGTGGCGACGGCCCGCCGGGCACACTCCAGGCGTCGTGCCCAGGGCGAAAGGCAGACGGGCCTGGATACCCCGGGTTCCATGGGCCCGACAGTAGCCCCCGGGCCCGCGGCGCGCATGTTCCCGCCTACGGAGGGGCGAAATGGTGCGGGCCCTAACCGCCCGCTGCCAGGCGCGACGCGTGGCGCACGATGTGACGGGCGACGACATTGACTTGAGGCTTACCAAAGAGGTCGAGGGCTTCAGGCGGCAATGGTTGTACATGGACGCGGCCCAATTCAGCCCCTTACTGCAGCTGCCGACATCCACGGCCGTGAGAAGCTCCGGGTGGGGGCACGAAAGGCTCGCCGACCCGCGGCTGGCGCGGGTATGGAAGAAGTTGGCCGAGCTGAGGGCCGCGAAAGTAACGGTGGTCATGATCGTGCGGGAGTTCCTCTGGCGCCGCATAGCCCCCTTGCAGCGACACTCCCGCCCGATTTGGCCTTCACCGGCCCACAGGATCCGATGCGATTGAGCGTGAACAGCTTGCTGCCGGAGGTGCTGAACATGATGCTCCGTACCCTGACCGGCGAAGAAGCGAGTGAGCCACCAAGGGACGGGCTTCCTTTGTATCGCTACAAGAACAAGGAGGCGCTGGCGGGCTCAATGCCGCATTTCGACCAGTGGGGACCGCTCCCAGCGGACTTCGAAGGGCCCCGTGACAACCCTTTCCTGGCGGTCCCCGGCTCAGGCGGGCAGGGCAGCGCCGCGGCTTCGGCGGGCGCAGCGGGGGGCAGAGGCAACCTGGTTCGTCCGGCCCGCCGCCAACTCGTCCGCAAGCTCGGAAACGACGATGGTACCATCCCGCCGGCGGCGTCGCCTGCCGCGTCCGTCGAGGCGGAGGGCGCAGGAAGCCCCCGCGCGGCAGCTGCGAAGTCACGGGGCCCCGGAGACGGTGGTGGAGGCGGGTCCCACGGCCCTCCCGAAAGAGGGGTCGACCGTGAAGGAGGGCCCGGCGAAGGCGGTGGCAGCAACGCGCCTCAGTGGCCGCGGAAGAAGAGGAGGTGGTTTGCCAGGGACCAGTAAGCACTCGCTTCCCTTTTTCTTGCGCCCTGTGTGTAGCGCGCATCTGAGTCCTTGTTTTTCTTCCCGTCTCCAGGACTTCCTCGAGCAAGAAGAAGAAGAAGGAGGAGAGGCCCAACGTCCTGGCGGGAGCTTCACCGCCGGTTGCTAGGACCGGGGGGCGCACGGAGGGCACCAGCAGCCTCGCCGCCAGGGCCAACCTCGCGGGGGCCGAAGAGGAGGCAGCGCCTCCTGACCCGCAGG
Organism: Elymus sibiricus; assembly: GCA_039707655.1. Lineage (NCBI taxonomy): Eukaryota > Viridiplantae > Streptophyta > Magnoliopsida > Poales > Poaceae > Elymus > Elymus sibiricus. The sequence continues at coordinate 315,925,716 of CM077664.1, forward strand.
AGGACGCGGCTCGGGGGACCCAAGCCGGCGAGCCATCGGAGGCGTCGTCCGCCGCCGGGGTAAAAAACGCGGCGACGGAAGTGGAGGCGCCGGCTTCCACCCCCTGGAACGTTATCGACGGCGGTGTCGCAGGTGGTTAACTGGGCTTGGCAGCGTACGGGACCCCGCAGGCCAGAGGGTCGCTAAGCCCCCGGGGCGCGTCGCCTCATCGGAACGAAGAGGGGACCCCTGCAAGCCCTTCGCTCCCGGCCGGCAGGGCGGGCCCTCGCGAGAGGGCAGCGCTCGAGCGCACACCGGTTGGGCCCTGCAGCTCGTGAGCGGCAGCGCGTGCTCAAGCGCGGGGCCTTGCAAGGCGCCAGGGCTGCCCTTGACCAGCTGGAAGCAGACCTTCGGGCGGAAGAAGCGCGCATCATTGAGGAGCATTAGCGCCTCGCGGAGAGGTGGCACTAGCTTGATGTGGCCATCAAACTGAGCCACCGCCAAGACGACACCGCGCGGGAGAAGCGCGAGAAGGCCGCCCAGGACGCAAAGGAGATCTTTCAGAACGCCGTCCGGGAGGCCAGCGAGGCCAACAGGCGGCGCGAGGCGGCGGAGGCCCGCGAAAAGGAGCTCCAGGACCAGAACGCCTCGCTGGAGCGACAACTCCAGGCACGAAGGGACGCCATCTCCGCCCTCGAAGAGGGGCTGGCAGCCCGCGAGGCGGACCTTGACATCCGTGAGCGGGAGCTCGCACGGTCGGCATCTGTGCAGGACCTGGAGCGCGAGCGGCTGGAGACGCTGGAGCGAGAGGTGTCCGCTGCCCAAAACTCCTATGCCGAGCGCCTAGACAAGGCCAACGCCAAATTGGCGGCCACGGCGGAGAAGATCCAGGAGAACGCCGACAGGAGGGTCGCGGAGAGTCGCGAGGCGTTTGCGGACGAGAACAACAAGAAGCTGAAACGGCATTAGGACCGCTTCAAGGCCAAGCGCGAGGAGCTCAGGCATGAGATCGCGGGCCTTAAAGAAATGCTAGCCGAAGCTGAAGGGCGGCGGAAGACTGCTCTGAAGGCCCAGGCCGACGCCGAGGCCGAGCTATCCTCCTTCCGACAGCAGGTGGGGGGTGTTACCGCGGTCGTGGAGCAAGCGCGAGACGAGGCGGCCCACGCGCGGGGGCGGCAACTCCAGTGCTCCAAGATGTTCTGCGCCCTCGAGCTCCGGGCCCGCCGCGCCTTGGGCTCCATTTGCAAGGAGGATGTCAGCAGCCCCCTCGAGACCCACGATGGCAGCTACCTCGATTTCTTCACCAAGCTCGTGGAGCGGCTCGAGGTGGGCGCCAAGAAGGTAGGCGGAATCGTCGAGGAGGAGAGCCGCGACCTCCTCACTCAGGCCGTGACGCACATCTTCAGCCATCTTCTGAACGCCGATCCCAACTTTGACTTCGGCAAGGTGATAGTCCCTGTCCCCGAGGAGGTCCGTGACACCCTTGGGAAGGCGGTGGAGGACTATGTGGACGCCCTGCACGAGCATTTCTCTCCTGGCGAGAGCTCGAGCGGAGCCGAGGAGGGTGACGATGATGGTGACAGCGGCGGCGATGGCGACATGTCTTTTTAGGTCCCTCCCCATATCCTGCATATAGCTGATTGTGACCCCGTGGGGGCATGAGGACAGTGCTTTTGCATTTTAAGTGCTATGTTCTTGACTGTATCGAACGCCCGCGTCCTCGTAGCTCGTTTTGTTCTTTCTGCTCATCACGGCGCCCAGCGCTGTTAGGACCTAGCCCCCGAGCGGGCCATAATTGCTGCCGGTATGACGAGTCGTGAGGGCTCCGTTCGCGCGATCTCCCGAGGCGGAGCCTGCATGCATGCTGGGGGCCCGGCGAGGCCACCTCGCGAGGCCCCTCTATGAACCTGTTCCTGCGATAGCTGCATGTAACGTACTCAACGACAGGGGAGTGGTGCACGCTTGTCGATTCGCTCATGGGCATCACGCGAGGAGATAAGACGCCAAGAACCTTGGCGAGGTGGCGTGCGTGGGGAGCAGACCCGCGAGCTAGAACCTAGCCGGAGCCTGCTGCTTGGGCTTTTCGGCGCTGCCGGGACTGATCCGGGCACAGACACCGTGTCCAGCCCCCGCTCGCGTGAGGCTCATGAGGGACGTCGTGAGCGCGCGGGGCTCGTGAGGCAAGAACAAGGCGGAATGCCATGCATAAAACTGAGCTTGCTGAAGCAAGATAGCGACCCGTTACACAATTAAAACGAGATGCGGCTGCCGTGTCCGGCACGGGTCAGCTTGAGGTTGGTGCAACCCGTGGGGCGCCCTCAGTTGATTGTTCCGCCAGCGCGGAGCATGGGGTCTCCACAGGGGTGTGGGCATGATCGCGGGTCGATCGTTCCGCCTGCGCGGAGCAATGGGCTTCCACAGGGGTGTGGGCATGATCGCGGGTTGATCGTTCCGCCAGCGCGGAGCATGGGGCTTCCACAGGGGTGTGGGCATGATCGCGGGTCGATCGTTCTACCAGGGCGGAGCATGGGGCTTTCACAGGGGTGTGGGCATGATCGCGGGTCGATCGTTCCGCCAGCGCGGAGCATGGGGCTTCCACAGGGGTGTGGGCATGATCGCGGGTCGATCGTTCCGCCAGTGCGGAGAATGGGGCTTCCACTGGGGCGTGGGCCGGAGCTCTCGCGGGCCCATCAGGCGAACGCAATGAGAGGCTCCGGGCGTGTACAACCCCTTTTCGTTCATACTCGTGAGGGTGGGTAGAACTTGCGAAGGTGTTGGATGTTCCAGGCGTTAGGCACAGGAACTCCGTCGTCCGTCTCCGGCCTGGAGACATGCGTAACCCCGAAAGGGCCTTCCCACATAGGTGGGAGTTTGTGTGGTCCCTCTCTGGGGAGGATCCTGCGCAGGACGAGGTCACCAACCTCGAGGGTGCGAGGGCGGACGCTGCGGCTGTAATGGGGCTGCGAGGCCGGTTTGGCGGCGGCCCTCCTAAATGGGTGGCAGGTCGGCCTCCTGCGAGCCGTCCTGACGCGCCTTGTCGAAGGCAAGGGCTCACGGGGAGCCGTGCTTAACTTCAGAGGGGAACCGTGCCAACGCCGTAGACGAGGAAGGCGGGGGTCTCGCCGGTGGGCTCGTTTCTCGCCGCGCGGATGGACATGGCACGGACCGCCACTCGCCGAGCCAACCCTTGCCGCTCCCGAGCTGCGCCCACGAGGCGCGCTCGCGAGCTGCGCGCACAAGGCTCAGGGTTCGAAGTGCCTTTGCCTCGTGAAGCCGGCTCGTGAGAGACTGCCCGTGAGGCCTTCGCGCGGCTCGACTCCTGAAGGGCTGCGTGTCGAAAAATCTCACGATAGGGGGAGCGGCACGCGCTTGGTAACTCACCCGTGGCCGTTGCGTGAGGAGGTAAGGCACCAAGGACCTTGGCGAGGTGACGTGCGCGGGAGCAGGCCCGCGAGCTAGAGCTCAGTCTCATGGATTTGGCAGCACTGCAGGGACGGACCCGAGCACAGGCACCGTGCCTAGCCCCCGCTCACGGAATTGGTCAGGGGAGGGGTCGCGAGCCTGAGGCGCCCTCGGCGGCATCGAATTTATCATAGAAATTAGCAGGCAATTGAGTAGGTAATATAATTCATCAAAGTAAAAATCAGTAAAATCCATTACACGACCAAAAGGATAAGGTTCCGGGAGTGAAGCTCGAGAAGGAGTGCGGGTCGCGCGGGGCGACGCGCCGGGCGCACCCGGCAGGACCGCACTGTAGTGCCGTCAGACCACTCGGCACGGCGCGCCAAGGGAATCTGCTCCTTCGGAGCCAGGGCGCTCGCGAGGCGCTGGGAGCTCGCGAGGAGCGGGAGGCTCACGAGGCCCTGGCGCGAAGGGCGCCAGTCTCAGCCCGAAGGGCATGCACGTGCCGCCGACGGTGGGACCAACGCCCTGACCGCCTCGCGGCAGCTGGAAGGGGTCACGAGGGCAGGACTTGTTGAGGCTGGTGAAGTCGACGCACATGCGCTCCTTGCCGCCTTTCTTGGGGACGACGACTGGGTTGGCGAGCCATTCAGAATGGCGTACCTCACGAACAACTCCGGCTTCTTGGAGCTTCTGAACTTCACTGACGATGAACTCTTGCTTCTCTGGTGCCTGGCGCCGTGCTTTCTGCTTGACCGGGCGTGCATTGGGGCACACCGCTAAGTGGTGCTCGATCACCTCCCTCGGCACACCGGACAAGTCGGATGCTTTCCAGGCAAAAACATCCGAGTTTGCCCGAAGGAAGGTGACGAGCGCGCTTTCCTATGCAGGAGGGAGGCCTGTGCCGATGGTGAAGGCGGGGCCGGAGCCGCTGCCGTCCACCGACACCTTCTTTGTCTCGGCGCGGTCCTGAGAAAATAGCTGCCTCTTCTTCGCCGGTGCGGCCTCGGAAGGCTCGGCGGCGTCCTCGTCGGCTGGGTGCGCGACAGCGGCAGCCTTGTAGGCACGCTCGAGGGTGTTGGCCGCGTCCTTTTCGTCGCAGGCGACATTTATGATGCCGCTGCGGCCGGGCATCTTGAGGACGTTGTAGGCCTGATGAGTGGCCGCCATGAACTTGGTGAGAGCTGGGTAGCCCAAGATGGCATTGTAGGGCAGGCTGATGTGCGCCACGTCAAAGTCGATGAGCTCGGTGTCGTAGTTCTTGCGGGTGCCGAAGGTGACGGGGAGGCGCACCTGCCCCAGCGGAATGGTGGAGCCATCGGTCACTCCGGCGAAAGGCCTGGTCGGCATCAGCTGGTCGTAGGGCACCTGGAGCGTCTCGAAGGTTTCTATGAAGAGCACGTTGAGGCCGGCACCCACGTCGATGAGGGTCTTGGTGACCGCGACGTTGCTGATGGTGGGAGTGCACAGCATGGGGAGCGCGCCTGTGGAGGCCGTGGACTTGGGGTGGTCCTTGGAGTCGAAGGTGATGGCGTACTGCGACCACTTGAGGGGCCGTGTGACCTCAGGCCTCGGGAGGGCGGCGTACACCTCGCGAGAGAGTTGCTTGAAGTGGCGGACTGACACGGGGGCTTGGGACCCGCCAAGGATGTAGGCGACCGCGCGAGGCTCCTGGTAGCCCCCAGCGCCCTCGTCAGGCTGGTTGACGTCATTCCTCCGAGGTGGCGGAGGCAGCGGCGGGAGAGCGGCATTGGCCTGAGGATTCGCCTCACGAGGCTGGTCGCTCCAGGGAGCCTCATGAGGCTGATCGCGCCAACCCTAGCGGTAGTTGCTGTTATTGTTGCGGCTGTCCCAGCGGTTGCCGCTACGGCCACCTCCGCGGCCGGCGCCACGGCCGTTACGGTTGTCTCGGTGGCTCTGGCGCTCGTCGCGGAGCAGCTTGAGCTCATGGCAGTCTTCGGTGCTGTGGGAGCGGACATTGTGAAAGGCGCAGAGTGGCTGGTTGTCCTTCCTGGGTTCGTCGAGGTCGCGGCCGCGCTTCTGCTCGGGCTCCGCCGGAAGCACGGCAGGGCCTTTGCGCTTGATGTCCTTGCTCTTGGCCTTGGTGCCGTCGAGCGCCGCGTCGGGGTCGTTGTGGACGAAGGGGCGGCCTTCTTCAGCCTTGGCGCACTTGTCGGCGAGGTCGAGCAACTCGAGCACGGAGTCGAGCTCACCGTTGATGGCGAGCTTCTTGCGCATCTTGATGTCCGTGACGCCGGTGGAGAACGCGGAGATGACAGCCGCGTCAGAGGCACGCGGGATCTTGTTGCGCACCTGGCTGAAGCGCTGGATGTACTTACGGAGGGTCTCGTCTGGGCGCTGTCGAACGCGCCGCAGGTCGTTGATGGTGAGGGAGTGGTCCTGTGTGCCCTTGAAGTTGGCGATGAACTGGCTGCAGAGCTCGGCCCACGACGAGATGGAAGCCTCGGGGAGGTTCATGAGCCAGGAGCGTGGGCCGTCCTTGAGGGCCATGGGGAACCAGTTCGCCTTGACCTTGTCGTCGCCACTCGCCGCCTCGACGCTCAGTGCGTAGAGCTGGAGGAACTCCGTGGGGTTGGGGGTGCCGTCGTAGCGCGGGGGCAGCTCAGGCTTGAACTTCGCAGGCCAGACCACGCGACGCAGCTCGCGGGTGAAGGCACGGCAGCCCACACCGCTCGAGGGGACGCCGCTAGCGAGGGCGGCGCAGTTTTAACGCCCGGCTGCTGCAACGTCTTGAACGGCTTGGTCCTGGCGCTGGCGCTGGCGCTCGAGGAGCACCCGCGCGTCGGGGGGCGCGCGGCGGATGATCTGGCAGCTGGGCTCGCAGTGGTCCGGAGAAGACGCGCCGCGGGATGGCTCACGAGCCCGCGTGCTGCGCTGGGGCCCGGCGTGCTCGCCACGCAGAGGAGGCGGCGGGGGAGCGCCGTACGCCCGGTCCCCAGCACGAGACGGTGGAGGGCGGAGCGAGTGAGAAGGTGCCGGAGCGTCCCCGGCGACGTTGACGAGCTCGGTGATGCGACCAAGCTAGGCGTCGTAGCTGGCGTCATCAGGACGGTAGCGCCATGAGCAGCGCGGCCTGCGGGTTCGGCGGCCCACGATTGGCGAGGGAGGATGCCGTGGCTGTGTGGCCGTCCGCCCGCACCGAGGGGTGCAAGGAGGAGGCCTGCTGCTCGCGGGCAGCGGGGTCGGTGGCGGCGGCAGCCTGGACGTTGGGGCGGCGGCGATTGCCGCGGGCCACCGGCTTCGTCTGGGCCATGCGACCAGCCCTGCGCTCAGCGCGCTCGCGATGTGCGTCCACCAGGGGACTGGTGGAGCTGAAGGTCGAGCAGAGGAACAGTAGCGCACCCCTACCTGGCGCGCCAAATGTCGGAAGTGGGGCTCCGTGGACCCAAAGGTTCGAATACTGGGGTGAGCTCGTTCTACTACTTCTTCCCCTACCATGGTAGTGCGACGGCGAGACTACGGCGAGACCGCGCTAGCGTAGGACGGGCAAAGGCACAACGATTTACCCAGGTTCGGGCCACCTTGCGGTGTAAGACCCTACTCCTGCTTTGTGGTTGAGATTATCGTGGATCAGAGAGTTCTTGTGTACATGGTCGAAGATCATGGATCCTGGATCCTTCTCTATGGTGGCTGCACTGCCCTTTTTATCCTGCCTTGGTCCTCTTCCCCGTCGAAGCTTAGGCGGGAAGGGTTGCCACACTTGGCGGTTTTAAAAGGGGACAGGCGCTCAGGCTATCCTAACTAAAGGTGGTCTTCGCTTGCCAAAGCGTGATCCATGACGCGCCGGTGGGCTCGGTGATGACCTCCGCCCAGCGCGCCCGCCGTCTTTGTCTTCCTTCGTCGATCGGGCAACCTTTGGGGTTGCTTTGGGGAGTAGATAGCTGGCCCTGCTTCCCTAGCACAAAAGAGGAAACCATCTGCATCCGCGCCTACTGGCGCGGCCTCTGCTGCTGCTCGTCGCCGCGCACGTCACCCACGTGATGGGCTCCAGTCCGCGCGACACGCCGAACGGCCTTCTCCTCGAGCGCCTGCGGGAGGGAGCCTCGGAAAGCCACCTTGGGAAGCCGCCTCGTGAGGGGACTCGGGAAGCCGCCTCGGGAGGGGACTCGGGAAGCCGCCTCGTGAGGGGACTCGGGAAGCCGCCTCGTGAGGGGACTCGGGAAGCCGCCTCGTGAGGGGACCTCGTGAGGCCGTTTATGGTGGTGCAGAGCGTTGCCTGCTACTCCCTGAGTAGGGGGCCTCGGGAGGTTAGGGCCCCACGAGGGGTCATGGTGAGGGACTTGGTGGCGACGGCCCGCCGGGCACACTCCAGGCGTCGTGCCCTGGGCCAAAGGAAGACGGGCCTGGATACCCCGGGTTCCATGGGCCCGACACACACCGCTAAGTGGTGCTCGATCACCTCCCTCGGCACATCGGACAAGTCAGTTGCTTTCCAGGCGAAAACATCCGAGTTTGCCCGAAGGAAGGTGACGAGCGCGCTTTCCTATGCAGGAGGAAGGCCAGCACCGATGGTGAAGGCAGGGCCGGAGCCGCTGCCGTCCACCGACTCCTTCTTCGTCTCGGCGCGGTCCTGAGAGAACAACAGCTTCTTCTTGGCGGGAGGGTCTCAGGAGGATCGACCGCATCCTCGTCAGCCAGGTGCGCGACAGTGGCGGCCTTGTAGGCGTGCTCCAGGGAGCAGATCGTGTCCTTCTCGTCGCAGGTGATAGTGATGATGCCGCTGCAGCCAGGCATCTTGAGGACGTTGTACGCATGGTGGGTCACCGCCATGAACTTGGTGAGAGCTGGGTCGCCGAAGATGGCGTTGTAAGGCAGGCCAATGTGCACCACGTCGAAGTCGATGAGCTCAGTATGGTAGTTCTTGCGGGTGCCAAAGCTGACAGGGAGGCGCACTTGTCCCAGAGGGATGGTGGAGCCGTCGGTCACTCCGGAGAAGGGCCTAGTCGGCATCAGCTGCTCGTAGGGCACTTGGAGTGTATCGAAGGTATCGATGGAGATCACGTTGAGGCCGGCGCCTCTGTCGATGAGGGTCTTGGTGACCGCCACGTTGCTGATGGTGGGAGTGCACAGCATGGGGAGTGCGCCTGCAGAGGCCGTGGACTTGGGGTGGTCCTTGGAGTCGAAGGTGATGGCGTACTGTGAACACTTGAGGGGCCGCGCGGCCTTAGGCCTCGGGAGGACAGCATTCACCTCACGAGAGCGCTACTTGAGGTGGCGGTTGGACACGGGGGCCTGAGCCCCGCAAAGAATGTAGGTGACCGCGTGAGGCTCCTGGTAGCCCCCAGCGCCCTCGTCAGGCTGGTTGACGTCGTTCCTCCGGTGTGGCGGTGGCAGCGGAGGGAGAGCGGCATTGGCTTGAGGGTTCGCCTCGCGAGGCTGGTCGTGCCAGCCCTGGCGGAAGTTGCCGCTGCCGTTGCGGCCGTCCCAGCGATTGCCGCCGCGGCCACCTCCGCGCCCGGCACCGCGGCCACTGCGGTCGTCTCGGCGGCCCTGGCGCTCATCGCGGAGCAGCTTCAGCTTCTGGCAGTCCTCGGTGTTGTGGGAGCGCACGTTATGGTAGGCGCAGAGCGGCCGGCCGTCTTTCCTGGGCTCGTCGCGGTCACGGTCACGCTTCTGCTCGGGCTCTGCCACAAGCACGGCAGGGCCCTTACGCTTGACGTCCTTGTTCTGGGTCTTGGCGGCCTCAAGTGCCGCATCGGGATCGTTGTGGACGAAGAGGCGACCTTCTTCAGCCTTGGCGCACTTGTCAGCGAGGTCGAACAGCTCAAGCACTGAGTCAAGCTCGTCGTTGATGGCGACCTTCTCGCGCATCTCGACGTTCGTGACGCCGGTGGAGAACGCAGAGATGACTACCGCGTCGGAGGCACGCGGGATCTTGTTGCGCACTTGGCTGAAGCGCTGGATGTACTTGCGGAGGGTCTCGTCTGGGCGCCCTTGAAGTTGGCGATGAATTGGCTGCAGAACTTGGGCCCACGACAAGATGGAGAGGGAGCGGTCTTGCGTGCCGCAGGTCGTTGATGGTGAGGGAGCGGTCTTGCGTGCCCTTGAAGTTGGCGACGAACTGGGTGCAGAACTCGGCCCACGACGAGATGGACGCCTCGGGGAGGTTCATGAGCCAGGAGCGCGGGTCGTCCTTGAGGGCCATGGGGAATCAGTTCGCCATAACCTTGTCGTCGCCGTTCGCCGCCTCGACGGTTAGCGCGTAGAGCTGAAGCAACTCCGCAGGGTTGGGGGTGCCGTCGTAGCGCGGAGGCAGCTCAGGTTTGAACTTTGCGGGCCACACCACCCGGCGTAGCTCGTGGGTGAAGGCGCAGTAGCCCACATCGCTCGAGGGAATGCCGTCGGCGAGGGCGGTGCGGTTCTGGCGCCCTGCCGCGGCAATCTCCTGGATGGCCTGGTCCTGGCGCTGGTGCTGCCGCTCGAGGAGCACTCGCGTGTCGGGGGGCACGCGTCGGATGATCTGGCAGCTGGCCTCGTCACGGGCTGGCGGGGACGTGCTACCGGATGGCTCGCGCGCCCGCGCGTTGCGCAGGGGCCCGCCGAGTTTGTCGCGCAGAGGAGGCGGTGGGGGAGCGCCGTCCACCAGGTCGCCAGCGCGAGATGGAGGAGGGTGGAGCGAGTGGGAAGGCGCCGGAGCGTCCCCGGCAGTGTTGACGAGCTCGGTGATACGACCAAGTCAGGCGTCGTAGCCGGCGTCAAACTGACGGTAGCGGAGCAGCTCGCGCGCCATGAGTAGCGCGGCCTGTGCGTTCGGATGCCCACGGGGGGCGAGGGAGGAAGAAACCATGGCGGTGTGGCCGTTCGCCTGCACGGAGGGGTGCAGGGAGGAATCCTGCTGCTCGCGGGCAGCGGGGTCTTTGGTGGGCAGCAGCCTCGACAGGACGGCGGCGGTTGCCGCGGGCCACCGGCTCCGTCTGAGCCACGCGGCCAGCCCTCCGGTCGGCGCGCTCGCGACGTGCGTCGGCCATGAGGCTGGTGGAACGGAGGGCGGAGCGGAAGAATAGTAGCGCACCCCTACCTGGTGCGCCAAATGTCAGAAGTGGGGCTCCGGGGACCCAAAGGTTCGAACACTGGGGTGAGCTTGTTCCTACCTCTTCGTCCCCGACCACGGCTAAGCTACGGTTTAGGTTCGGGCCACCTTGCGGTGTAAAACCCTACTCCTGCTTGTGGTTGGGATTGCAATGGGCAAGGGAGTGTTGTCGCGTACAAGGTGCAGAGGAAAGGAGAACACCCCTTCCCTACAATGGCAGCGCTGTCCCTTTATACCCGCCTTGGTCCTCTTCCCCCTCAAAACTTAGGCGGGAAGGGTTGCCACACTTGGCGGGTTTTGAAAGCGGACAAACGCTTAGGCTATCCTGACTAAAGGCGGTCTTCGCCTGCAAAAGCATGATCCATGACGCGCCGGTGGGCTCGGTGATGACCTCTGCCCTGCGCGCCCGCCATCTTGGTCTTCCTTCGCCGATCGGGCAATCTTTGGGGTCACTTCGGGAAGCAAACGGCTGGCCTTGCTCCCTTAACACAAAAGAGGAAACCATCTTCATCCACGCCTGCTGGCGTGGCCTCTGCCGCTGCTCGTCGCCGCGCGCGTCACCCACGTGATGGGCTCGAGACCGCGCAGCCGAGCCGAGCAACCTTCATCTTGAGCGCCTCTCGGGAGGAAGCCTCGGGAGGTCACCTCGCGAGGCTGCTGGTGAAGATGCCAGGTCTTGTTCGTCGCTCCCTGAGGAGGGGTCCTTAGGAGGCCAAGACCTCACGAGGGGCCTTGGCGAGATGCTTGATGAAGAGGACCTGCTGGGCCCATGCCAAGCGTTGCGCCTTGGGCCAAAGGCAGATGGGCCTGGATACCCTGGGTTCCATGGGCCCGACATCCACCGGCGTCACGGACATCAAGATGCGCGAGAAGCTCGCCATCAATGACAAGCTTGACTCAGTGCTTGAGCTGTTCGACCTCGCCGACAAGTGCGCCAAGGCTGAAGAAGGTCGCCTCTTCGTCCACAACGATCCCGATGCGGTGCTCGAGGCCGCCAAGACCAAGAACAAGGACGTCAAGCGTAAGGGCCCTGCCGTGCTTGCGGCGGAGCCCGAGCAGAAGCGCGGCCGAGACCGAGACGAGCCCAGGAAAGACGGCCGGCCGCTCTGCGCCTATCACAACGTGCGCTCCCACAGCACCGAGGACTGCTAGGAGCTCAAATAGCTCCACGATGAGTGCCAGGGCCGTCCAGACGACCGCAATGGCCACGGTGCCGATCGCGGAGGTGGCCGCGGCGGCAACCGCTGGGACGGCCGCAACGGCAACGACAACTTCCACCAGGGCTGGCGCGACCAGCCTCGTGAGGTCGCCTGATGCGACCAGCCTCGCGAGGCGAACCCTTAGGCCAATGCCGCTCTCCCGCCGCTGCCGCCGCCACCCCGGAGGAACGACGTCAACCAGCCTGATGAGGGCGCTGGGGGCTACTAGGAGCCTCGCGCGGTCGCCTGCATTCTTGGCGGGGCTCAGGCCCCCGTGTCCAACCGCCACTTCAAGCAGCTCTCTCGTGAGGTGAATGTCGCCCTCCCGAGGCCTGAGGCCGCGTGGCCCCTCAAGTGGTCGCAGTACGCCATCACCTTCGACTCCAAGGACCACCCCAAGTCCAGGGCCTCCGTAGGCGCACTCCCCATGCTGTGCACTCCCACCATCAGCAACGTGGCGGTCACCAAGATCCACATCGACAGAGGCGCCGGCCTGAACGTCATCTCCATCGATACCTTCGATATGCTCCAAGTGCCCTATGACGAGCTGATGCCGACCAGGCCCTTCTCCGGAGTGACCGATGGCTCCACCATCCCTCTGGGGCAAGTGCGCCTCCCCGTCACCTTTGGCACCCGCAAGAACTAGCATACCGAGCTCATCGACTTCGACATGGCACACATCAGCCTACCTTACAACGCCATCTTGGGCTACCCAGCTCTCACCAAGTTCATGGCGGCGACCCACCACGCCTACAATGTCCTCAAGATGCCTGGCTACAGCGGCATCATCACTATCACCTGCGACAAGAAGGACGCGATCTGCTCCTTGGAGCATGCCTACAAGGCTGCCGCTGTCGCGCATCCAGCTGACGAGGACGCGGTCAAGCCTCCTGAGGCCGTGCCAGCGAAGAAGAAGCAGCTGTTCTCTCAGGACCGCGCCGAGACGAAGAAGGTGTCGGTGGACGGCAGCGGCACCGGCCCTGCCTTCACCATCGGCGCCGGTCTTCCTCCTGCATAGGAAAGCGCGCTCGTCACCTTCCTTCAGGCAAACTCGGATGTTTTCCCCTGGAAAGTGTTTGAGTTGTCCGGTGTGCCGAGGGAGGTGATCGAGCACCACCTAGCGGTGTTCCCCAATGCGCGCCCCGTCAAGCAAAAAGCGCGGCGCCAGGCGCCAAAAAAGCAAGATTTCATCTTCAAGGAAGTTCAGAAGCTCCAAGAAGCTGGGGTCATCCGCGAGGTGCGCCATCCCGAATGGCTCGCCAACCCAGTCGTCGTCCCCAAGAAAGGCGGCAAGGAGCGCATGTGCGTTGACTTCACCAGCCCCAACAAGTTCTACCCTCAAGATCCATTTCCGCTGCCCCGCATCGACCAGATCGTGGACTCCAGCGCCGGGTGCGATATGCTATGCTTCCTTGATGCCTTCTCAGGGTATCACCAGATCAAGATGGCGGCCGAACATGTGGAGAGGACGGCCTTCATCTCTCCCTGCGGCATATATTGCTACGTCTGCATGCCCTTCGCCTTGAGGAGTGCGGGCGCCACCTTCCAATGGCTAATGCGCATCACGCTGGGGCCTCAGATGGGGAGGAACGCGGAGGCCTACGTCGACGACATCGTGGTGTAGTCTCGCAAGGCTGGATCCCTCATTGCGGACCTCAAGGAAACATTCGCCAACCTGCGCAAGGTAAACCTCAAGCTGAACCCCGAGAAGTGCGTCTTCGGAGTTCCTTCCAGCAAGCTCCTTGGCTTCCTGGTCTTGCACCGTGGCATCGAGGCCAACCCTAAGAAAATCATGGCCATTGAGAAAATGCGTCCTCCCCGGACCCTCAAGGAAATGCAGTGCTTGGCAGGATGTATGGCCTCTCTGGGGCACTTCATCTCCAAGTTTGGCGAGCGGGCCTTGCCTTTCTTCAAGCTCCTGAAGAGGTCCGGCTCTTTGAAGTGGACTCCTGAGGCAGACGCCGCTTTTGAAGACCTCAAGAAGTACCTCACGAGCCCACCCATCATGGTCGCGCCGTGCTCTCGCGAGCCCTTGCTCCTGTACTTGGTGGCCACCCCTCACACGGCCAGCGCGGCACTGGTAGCGGTGCGAGAGGAGTGCGTCTGAGCTAAGGAGAAACCCTCCGCACCTCCCGAGCCTTGTGAGCCCTCCGAGCCACGCGAGCCTCCTCAACCTCATGAACCCTCCGAGCCTCGCAAGCCTCCTCAGCCTCGTGAGCCCTCCGAGCCTCGCGAGCCCCCTCAGCCTCGTGAGTCCTCCAAGTCTCACGAGCCTCCCGAGCCTCGCGAGCCTCTTGAGCCTCGTGAGCTCCCCGGGCCCGTCGAGCCTCACGAGGCGCCTGGAGAGCAAGCTGCTACCACAACTATGCGCCTCGTCGAACACCCCGTGTACTTCGTCAGCACCATGCTAAGGGATGCGCGCAAGCGCTACCCAATGCAGTAGAAGCTCCTCCTCGCGCTCCTCGTCGCCTCCAGGAAGCTGCGCCACTACTTTCAGGGTCATCCCATCAAGGTCATCTCTTCCTACCCCTTGGAGCAAGTTCTGCGCAGCCCGAACGCCGTCGGCCACGTCGCCGAATGGAACATCGAGCTGCAAGCCTTCCAGCTGGAGTTCTCCACCACCAGAGTCATCAAAGGCGCGGCTCTGGCCAACTTTGTGGCGGAGTGGAGGGACACGTACGAGGAGGAGTCTCGCGAAGCCAAATCCCTCCTGCCAGGGGACGAGGCGCCTGGCGGCTGGACCATGCACTTTGACGGCGCCTTCTCATGACAGGGCGCGGGGGCTGGAGTCATGCTCACCTCGCCGACAGGAGACAAGCTCTACTATGCTGTACAACTCTGCTTCAGGCACACCGACAAGGTTTCCAACAACATCGCAGAGAATGAGGGCCTCATCGCCGGCCTCAAGGCCGCGTTCACTCTGGGCATCAAGCGTCTGATCATCAAGGGCGATTCGCTACTTCTCGTCAACTTCTCCAACAAAAGCTACAAGCTCAAGGGCGAGCACAAGGCCGCCTACCTAGACGAGGTACATAAACTTGAGAACCGTTTTCTTGGCCTGGAGCTGCAGCACGTCCCCCGCAGCGGCAACAAAGAAGCTGACGACATCGCCAAACGAGCATCGCGCCGCGAGCCTCAGAGCCCTGGCGTCTTCGATGAAAGGCTCCTCAAACCATCAGCCGCACCTCCTGCCGCAAGTACCATGCTCCTTCGTGAGGAACTCCCGCCCGCACCGCCCACGGGCGCGCCGGACTGCGGCCCAGCCACAGGAGCCCGCCTGCTGCTGGCGCTGGAGCCTCGAGCGGATAGCTGGGCCATGGAGTTCAAGGCTTACTTGCTTCACGGCAACCTCTCAGAGAAGGACTCAAAAGCAGAGCGTGTGCCCCGGCAGGCCACCGCTTACTGCTTATAAGATGGTGAGCTGTACCGCAGGCGCCCAAATGGCGTCTCGCTGCGGTGCATCTCTGAAGAACAAGGGCGCGAGTTGCTCGCCGATATCCATGGAGGAGACTGTGGCCACCACTCCTCGTCACGCAACCTTGTCGGCAAGGTGTTCCGCAGCGGCTTCTACTGGCCCACTGCACTATGTGACGCCACCGCGCTGGTCCAAGCCTGCGAGGCATGCCAGTTCCACGCCAAGCAGATCCACCAGCCGGAGCAGGGCCTCCAGACGATTGCCCTCTCATGGCCCTTCGCGGTCTGAGGGCTGGATATCCTAGGACCTTTCCCTCGCGCAGCTGGCGGTTACCGCTACCTCTACATCGCCATCAACAAGTTCACCAAGTGGGCAGAGGTCGAGCCTGTGCGCACCATCCCGGCAAGTTCTGCCATCAAGTTCATCAAGGGCCTTGTGAGCCGCTTTGGAGTTCCCAACCGCATCATCACCCATAATGGCTCCCAGTTCACGAGCGGCCTCTTCAGGTCCTACTGCGCCTACCTCGGCATGCAGATCTACTACGCCTCGGTGGCGTATCCGCGCAGCAATGGCCAGGCCGAGCGCGCCAACACCGGGGTCCTCAAGGGCCTCAAAACAAGGAGCTTCAAGAAGAAGCTTGAGGCTTGCGGCAAGGGCTGGCTCGATGAGCTGCAGTCCGTGCTGTGGTCCATCCGCACGATGGCAAGCAAGCCTACCGGCGAGACCCCCTTCTTCCTCGTCTACGGAGCTGAGGCGGTCCTTTTATTGGAGCTTAAGCACGGCTCCCCGCGAGTCCTTGCCTTCGACGAGGCGCGTCAGGATGGCTCGCGGGAGACCGATCTGCTGCTCCTCGAGGAGGGCCGTCGCCAGGCCGCTCTTCTTGCCGCGAGGTACCAGCAGGCCTTGCGTCGCTACCACGGCCGCAACATCCGCCCTTGCACTCTCGAGGTCGGCAATCTTGTCCTATGCAGGATCCTCTCCAGAGGGGGACTTCACAAACTCTCACCTATGTGGGAAGGCCCTTTCAGGGTTACTCATGTCTCCAGGCTTGGCTCAGCCCAGCTGGAGATGGAAGACGGAGTTCCTGTGCCTAACGCCTGGAACATCCAACACCTCCGCAAGTTCTACCCGTGACCCTCATGCGTACGAACGAAATGGGGCTGTACATGCCCCGGAGCCTCTCATTGCGTTCGCCTGATGGGCCCGCGAGAGCTCCCGCCCATGCCCAAGTGGAAGCCCCATGCTCCGCGCTGGCGGAACAATCGACCCGCGATCATACCCACACCCCTGTGGAAGCCCCATGCTCCTCGCTGGCGGAACAATCAACTGAGGGCGCCCCACGGGCTGCACCAATCTCAAGCTGACCCGTGCCGGACACGGCAACACCCTTTTTCTCGTTTTGATGTGTAACTGAGGGCGCCCCATGGGTTGCACCAACCTCAAGCTGACCCATGCCGGACACGGCAGCCGCATCTTGTTTTGGTTATGTAATGGGTTGCTATCTTACTTCAGTAAAGCTTTGGTTTCTTTACATGGTGTTTTGTTTTGCCTTTACCTCACGAGCCACGCGCGCTCACGACTTCCCTCATGAGCCTCACGCGAGTGGGGGCTGGACACGGTGTCTGTGCTCGGGTCAGTCCCAGCAATGCTGAAAAACCCAAGCAATCGGGCTCTGGCTCGCAGGCCTGCTCCCATGCACGCCACCCCACCAAGGTTCTTGGTGTCTTGTCTCCTCGCGTAACGCCCATGAGAGAATCGGCGACCGCGCGCTGCTCCCTTGTGGTTAAGTATTCTCCATGCAGTTATCTCAGGAGCAGGTCCCTTGAAAGGCCTCGCGAGGATGCCTCGCGAGGTGGCCCCCTCAGGGCCTCAGGAAGCCCCGCAGGCCCCACCTCGGGAGCTGACCACGACGGCCGTCTCAGTAGGAGGTTTCGCGAGCGAAACCCTCACGAGGCGTACCCTACAAGTGATGGCCTACCAGACACCATCCTCCACAGAGCTAAGTCTTTCGCCTCGCGAGCCGCCCTCGCCGTCTCTTAAGCTTTCCCTCCAGCACCCTCACGAGCACCAGTGTTTCTCTTGGCACAAGCCGCTTGCGCGTCAAAGGGGGCTCCCTGAGCATCGTGCCTCAGGAACCCTCACTAGCTCCTGGTGCCCCTCACCTCCTGGCCTTGTCAGGCATCGCGACCTGACATACCAGCGACGGCTGTGGCCCTCTCCGGGGCTGGGTCCTGACGACGTAGAGCAACAAGGCAAGCAAAAAGAGAAAAACAGGCCTCAAGAGAAAGCTTCACGAGGGCACGAGCGTTCGGTACAACCAGACACAAAGTACTTGAAATATAAAAGCATTGTCCTCACACCCCCACGGGCCACAATCAACTATACGCAGGACATGGGGAAGGACCTAAGAGGACGTGTCACCATCACCGCTGCTCCCATCGTCGTCGTCACCTCCCTCGGCTCCGCCTGAGCTCTCACTGCCGCCAGGGGGAATTGCTCGTGCAAAGCATCCACGTGTTCCTCCACCGCCTTCCCAAGGGTGTCGCGGACCTCCTTCGGGACGGGAACTATCACCTTGCCGAACTCAAAATTGGAATCGGCGTGGAGAAGATGGCTGAAGATGCACGTGGCGGCCTGGGTGAGGAGATCGTGGCACTCCTCCTCGACGATTCCGCCCACCTTCTTGGCACCAACCTCGAGCCGCTCCAAGATCTTGGTGAAGAAGTCGAGGTAGCTGCCGTTGTGAGTCTCGAGGGGACTGCTGACGTCGTCCTTGCAAATGGAGCCCAAGGCGCGGCGGGCTCGGAGCTCGAGGGCACGGAACATCTTGTAGCGCTGGAGCTGCCACACCCGTGCCTGGGCCGCCTCATCCCTCGCCTGCTACACGACCGTGGCGACGCCCCCCACCTACTGCTAGGGGGAGGCCAGCTCGGCCTCGGCCTCGGCCCGGGCCTTCAGCGCGGTCTCTCACCGTTTTTCAGCTTCGACCAGCATCTCTTTGAAGGCCGCGATCTCGTGCTGGAGCTCCTCGCGCCTTGCCTTGAAGCAGTCCTCCTGCTGCTTCAGCTTCTTGCTATTCTCATCGGCAAGCGCTTCGCGGTTCTGCGCGACCCTCCTGTCGGCGTCCTCTTGAATCTTCTTCTCCTTGGCCGCCAGATTGGCGTTGGCCTTGTCTAGGCGCTCGGCGTAGGAGCCTTGGGCGGCGGACACCTCTCGCTCCAGCGTCTCCAGCTGTTTGCATTCCAGGTCCTGCGCGGATGCCGACCGCGCGAGCTCCCGCTCGCGGATACCAAGGTCCGCCTCATGGGCCGCCAGCCCCTCCTCGAGGGCGGAGATGGCGTCTCTCCGCGCCTGGAGCTGCCGCTCCAGCGAGGTGTTCTAGTCCTGCAGCTCCTTCCTACGGGCCTCTGCCGCCTCGCGCCGACCGTCGGCCTCGTCGGCTTCCCTGACAGCGTTCTCGAAGACTTCCTTCGCGTCCTGGGCGGCCTTCTCGCGCTTCTCCCGCGCGGCATCGTCTCGACGGTGGCCCAGTTTGATGGCCACATCAAGCTGACGCCACCCCCCGCGAGGCGCTGTGACACCCTGGTTTTTCCCAACTTTTCTTTTCAAAATTCATTTGAAAATTTTAGTTGGATTTGGCTTGCAGTTCTTTCCGAATGGCTCTATGGACTTAAACCTTGGGAATTTTTTTTGATTTTCTTTCCCAGGTGAATGAAAGCTCCCAAAAACTTCTCCCAAGTCCTGACATTTCCATTCTTGCCACCTCTCAATTTTTTTACTTCCAATTAAATATTCCTTTTTCATTAAAGGAATACCCTTTTGAGCTCTAGGTTGTGAAGCAACCTATATTCCTGCCTTCTCAAAAATTTCAAGAAAATTCTCATAAATTCTTTCGACCATTTGAACCTTGGGTATGTGAAAATTTTCAAGATTCCATACTCATGGTGGGCACAGCATCCAATCTTTGTTTCTGGACATAATTTTAGTTTGTGAAGCAACTATACTTTATATTGTTCCAAAAATTCTGAAATTAATCCAGGACATTCTACTATCCATATGGTCATCCTCCACCAAATTCTGGCCCATTTCATTCAGCCATTTTCTCTATAAAATTCCTACAAGTTTCTGTTCAGTAGAAAGCTTTGTGAAGGAAGTACCATTTATTCTTATCCAAATGCTATGAAATTTTTATGGCATCTTGGCATCACCAAATCACTCACATATACCAAGTGTCAACTCCATAAACCCATCCATATGAGTGCCTCTTCCTCAGCAAGTTTCTGGACCAGAGGAGTAGTTGTGAAGCAACTATATCCAAAGCTCATCCATTTGGCCTGAAATTTGTCCAGAGTGGGCACCTTCCTATCACAAGTCAGTGTGACAAACCCCATCTCTCAAATCCCTAGCCATTTCTCCTTAGCTTACTGCCCAAGTTTCTGATCAGAAACTTGTCTGGAAGCTAGCCAGCAGTCCAGGCCATCTCTTGTCAAACCAAGGGCACAGGGAGATCACTGGATGAAGGGACTACCGCGTAGACATGACCGTTTGGGCCAGAGCACACCTCGTGCACCAGTGCACGCGGTGACCACGCGTCTGCAGGGCCAAGGTCGCGCTCTGCGCGCCGAACCCTCTCGGGCCTCGCTGGCGCCGCGTGCCCGCGCTGTCCCTCCTTGTCCAAGAGTGCCGACGTCCTCCCCGCCGTCCACCTGGCTCGTCTGGAAGCCTCCCATCGCCGGCAGCACCCTCGCCGGACACGGCCAACCGCCGCCACGCGCGGCACAGTACAGGCACTATGGCCGCGCTGGCTGGCCTCTTCCCCGCCGCTCCGCGCCAGCGCCATTACTCCTCTGCCTCTCCCGTCACCTCCCTACGCGGCTCGAGTGCCAGCGCAAGGGCCAGCTCAATGCGGGCGCCGGCCAT
Source organism: Elymus sibiricus (assembly GCA_039707655.1). Taxonomy (NCBI): domain Eukaryota; kingdom Viridiplantae; phylum Streptophyta; class Magnoliopsida; order Poales; family Poaceae; genus Elymus; species Elymus sibiricus. The sequence goes on from CM077664.1 coordinate 315,945,682, forward strand.
TTCCTCTCGGCAGCATTTGGCTCGGGCACCTCCCGCGCGGCTATATAAGCCTGCCCCGAGCCCTCCTCGCCTCGCCACTCGCCCTCTCTACCTCACAATCGCCGCCCCGCACCCAGCAGCAGAGCCGGGGACCTCTCCTTCCCCGTCTCCGGCGAGAACCTCCGCCGCTCTGCCACAGCTCCTCCAGCTCACCTCTGTCCACCCCCAGCCCCAAACGAGACCACCGTCGAGCTCGTGGAGCTCCACCGATCCATCCCAGCCCTCCCCTACCCTAGAGCTCACCGGAATCACCGGATCCGTCATCGCCCGAAGCTTGCTGCCGCCTGAGAAGAAGGGGCCGACGCCATCCGGCCACCTCCCGATGAACTGCGGGTATGGGCGTGCTCGCCGTCGTGCGCTCGATCCATTCCGCCCCTTCCCTGGTGCCGCCGCAGCCTCCACGCCGGCTAACCATCGCCGGTGAGCTGCCGTCCTCTGCTCTCTCCCTCTTTTTCTTTTAAATCTGGCAAGGGGCCCCACTGGTCAGCGACTCGACGCGGGACCGAAGGGGTACGTAAGTGGAAGTGTATTTCCACTTTATGCCTTCGACGTGGCCGCCCCCCGAATTTTCTGTTTTTGTTTAAATTCAGTTTAAATCCAGAAGTTTGACTAAACTTTGACCATCAATATCTTTTAAACCATAAGTCCAAATGAGTTCATTCTTTTTGCATTATTTTTCTTATGAGCTCCTCTATTTTCTGGTAGATTTTGGTATTTTCCTCTGCTGCCTAGAATTTCTGGTCAGAGGAAAATGCTTTATGTGATATTTGAAATGTTTTCGAAAATGTTTTTCAGACTGATTTGAGTAGTTGGTGGAGACTAGGAGTACTCCCACACTTCCTTGGTGCAAGGCAAGCCACAACTCTCACTTGCATAATTGCATTGCAATATCATGGTTTAAATATTTATTTTAATGTTAAATATGAATTGTTGGTGAATAAGTAATTCATGCAACACTTTGAAAATCTTGGATAGGCTACTGTCATGTTAATGATGAGATTGTAGTCATTAGTAGATTTCAAGTTTCGGGATGTCATGACACGGTTGGATTAAGAGATTACCGTCTATGATTATTTTGTGTGTTCGTTCGGTACTTCATATATGGGATCAGTAGTAGTAGTTGATCATATTGCTCATTGGATTTGTAGTTAGTATCGCTGTAACTTGGATCACGGTAATACCTGAGTGTCAGTAATGACTATAATTGCTTTGGGATAAATTCCTTCATTGTTGATCAAGTGTCACCGAACCGAGCTTTCCAGTGCAGCCACATCTGCCGGAATGGGACGGCCTTGACTTGGTCCAACCGTGTGCTCTTTTACTGGTACCACCAAAGAGGAGAGGTTATGCGTCCGTGCTGCCCTGATCAGATAGACGACAATAACCTCGTGAGTCCGGTTTGGTTATTGAGCTTAGGTCCACGTTTGGGACAGTTTGTTTGGCCACGACGGTGGCAGGTGTTAGAAGTGACACAGGGGCCACCCAGGGCATGACCCGGAAGGGGGAGTGATTGTTGGTGGTATGGTGGAGGAGTCATGGGTTAGGCAAGTTTCGTTGGAGCAGCACCAGTCCACCCAGAAGGGAAGTGTACCGAGGTACGGGACCGGGAGCTCCATAGTGTGGGTAAAGTGCGCAACCTCTGCAGAGTGTAAGAATCTATCGAATATCCGCATCCACGGTATTGGACACAGTTCGTACTAAGTCACATTGTCTGATCAACACCAATGAGGGAATGACTTGATAATGATGGAAGAACTCGTCTCAGTATGGTAAGAGGACCGCTCGGCGGAAGGCCGCGGGTGATGTCTGTAGGCGATCGCAGGAATGATCGTCAGATGTTCTTGGGGTAACTATGAGAGGGTTCCAGAATTAATGGTTCACCCGAGTAGCCAGGAGCATTGTGGTCTCGGTGACTTTAATAAGGGTGACTTTTGCGGATAGCTTAGCAATGGCATGTTATTATTTTCTTCCACCCTTTTAATAACATTAGAATCTGATATAATCATGATCTACTATGATGTTGTCGTGCCTTGATGCTTGTGTTTGTTGTGAGCTTGCGAGTACATTCAAAGTACTCACCTGGCGTGTCATGCCAGTTTGCAGGTGCTGACTTGTTTGCATAACCGAGGATTCCGAGTTGTGAGCTAGGACGTGTCCCAGCCAGAGTCCCTGCGGAGTGGAGCCCATCTTCGTTGTCGTGGTTCCGCTGTTAGTAGTTGTGCCGCTGCTAGCATAGAGTCACCATAACGGGAGTAGCACCACTGTAACCTTTTGTAAACCCTTTGTAACCCTTGTATTCCAACTATTAATAATAAAGAGCTGATTTGTTCTATGCCAAGCAGTGCCGTATTCCAGAAGACTTGATCTCTGGGCTGGAATATGGGGTGCTCCGGTGACTCTGAGCCGGGGTGCCACAAGGTTTGGTATCAGAGCAGGTCTGGCTCTAGGACACCCTTGCCAACTAAACGGTAGAAAACCGTTAGTTTAGAGCCCAGCTTGCTTGTGTGTTGCATTTGAGTTGCTGCACTTGGTTGTTGCATTTGTTTGTTGCATAGCATGCATATAGATTTGGCTCACTAACTGGTTGATTTTGTAGATGGCATCCGTTCCGATTAACTACGACTCAGCCCCTGCACCACTCAGCTTCGCATCATTAATTCGTGATGTTTGGCGTCTCCTCTATCCCAGTGGAGAGATGCCAAGGTACCAAGTGTTCCAGACCCCGCTTGCAGGACTGGTGCTTGAGTATCATGCTAATGTCATTCTATCCGTCGACCTACCATTGGGGAAGCCCACCTATAGCCTCCATGGTGGTTATGCCTCTACCCCGGAGCGCGCCATCCAGCTCGCAGCTCTGGCATGCCTCATTGTTCTTCGTCATCAGGAGAGCACGATGCAAGAGAATCATGCCTTCCACTACTACCCCACCATGGCTATCACTCCTAGACGGGTTAGATTTCCTCCCGTTCGCTTAGACGATGAACCAGCTGTGGCATACATGTCCCGTCACATGATTGCCGAATACGTCCTCATTGCTGAACTGGCCAGAGATGCAACTCGCGCCCGGAGAGTGCTTGGTATGGATTTGGCTCCGTCAACCTCTCCGTCAGCTCCTTCGCTCTCCAGTAACCCGCCTTCCGATCCTAGTACTTAAGTACTTGCGAGGTTCATGTTGCATGAGTTGTGGTAGTACTGCATGTTGTAAATTGCCTTGGGTAGCAATAAAGTGTGGTTTTCTTGTAAGCTTGGTGCATTTTATTGAGCAGTTTTTATTTGCCCTTTTATTTGGCTCCTCGGTGTCACTTTACTTTCCCCTATGGAAGTGGCTCATCACACTACTAGAAAAAAGGCTGTTAGTGGCGCACCTATTTTGGCTATTAATGGCGCACTATAGGTGCACCACTATTATCACGCCATTACTAATAAATAGTAATGGCGCACCCCTGGTGCGCCACTGTTAATCTACATAACAGTGGCGCACCACCTGGTGCGCCATTACTATCCCTCCCAGTGCGCCACTGATAACCTAGCAGGGGGGCTACTGGTGCGCCACTCCTAACTCTAAAGGTGCGCCACTGGTATAAAATATGGGTGCGCCACTAATATCTATATGGTGCGCCACTACTATTAATTCCAGTAAATTTTTTTTTGCTTTTCTCTTATTTGCACGGGTTACAGAATACAATAAAGCACATAATATACAGTTTGCATTACAGTATAAATTACCATCAGTCAAGTATAAACATCACATAATACAATTCATCACATTAGTCTCCGAATTCAAAATAGCGAACAAAGTTCAAATATTAGGCAAGTTTAGGTCTCGAGACCGAGTAGCAAATTTATATCACATTACAAAGTCGATCATCTAAACTACCATCACATAGAAGAGAGCTGCGGTCACGATGAGCATCTCAAGCTAGCACATGTACAATAGTCCAACACAAATGATGTCTCCTGTCATCATGATCCTAATTGTTCACATCACTACTACTAGCTAGGACCTACTCCGTTAGATTTTCGAAGCCCCACCTAAGCGTGAGAGAGAAGTATCTTCCTTCGTCCAACACCGGGTTGTCGCACGACCCGAGTCGTCGTCACAATCGTCGCACTCGGGGATCCTATGGTCGTCGTCTGCCATACACTGCCTGGTTTTAATGGGCACAAATACCTGCACAGAATGTACATACAGAAATGGACATGGGCATGCTAACCAAAAAATAACTACACTGCCTGGTTTTCATCCAAATAAGAAAACAGAGCACAGACGATTTTTTTCACATATTCACTTCATTGATACATACATGATGACATTTGATCGAGTGATGCAGTGGTGGAAGAATAGAGTAATTGTTGTCCATCAGCTCATAAATGATTAGTGGTATACTGAACCCCTTTTGTTATCTTAAAAAGTATACTCAATGGACAACTGCAGGAACTGAAAAGCAGCAACAAATCTCTACAATTAATTGAGATTACTAAACACATTTAATTTTCCCCCCATGGGCTGCACATTCAGAGATCAAATAGCATATTGCAACAGCACAACACCACCAGCATGCTACCAGATTGCAACAGCAACTGCTATTTAGCATATACAGTACTCCCTCCGTATCTTAATATAAGACTTTTTTGATAATGTGACAGTGTCAAAAAACATCTTATATTAAGTTACAGAGGTAGTACTATATAAAACCATGATAAAAGATAAAACAGAGCTGGGAAACCATGGACAGTCAAGGCCAAGGCTATATTCATATCTTCACCAAGTTTCAGGAATTTCAGTCCCCAGAGTTTACCTTTAATATCCACAACAGCTACTATTACATTACATGTGACCAAGCAAGAGGGAAAGTAAACCTTAGTACTAGAAAGAAGCTGCGAGGAGGAGCAGTCAAACCACAAGAAGAAGGTTGTCTAGAATCAAGAAGAACAAGCTTCAGAAGCCTATTAGGTAGGAGAGACAACCATTAGTTATCATAGAGTTATGCTGCCCAAGTTAGCAACTTTATGCTATAATAAAAACTGCTAGGAGCCAACAAAAATAATTGGGATAGATATGGCATACTACATGTTCATAACAGCTGGGATAAGAGGGCATGAGAAAGAAGTAAAATAAAATAACACTAATAGCAGCAGTCACATGTTCACCTTAGCAGCAACATTAGTATCACTTAAGTATCATAGGAGATGTATCTACCAGGAATCACTTAAGTATACATTCCCAATTTGATGGAACAGCAGCATTAGTAACACTAACAGCAGCAGCATTAGGAATCACTAACAGCAGCAGCAGCATTAGTAACACTAACAGCAGCAGCTCAAACTTAATAGCCTGATAAATCTTGCAGGCATTTAAAGTTATTCAATCAGATGCCATATTATTTATTAACATGCTGCCAAGAAGCTTGAACATGCCATTAGTAATGTCTAGCAGCATGGTAGAAAGAAAAGAAGTTAACATCTGAATGTTTCCCATGCTTATTTAATCAAACATGATTTAATACCTAAATCTACCTATATGGAACATTCAGGACATGCAAATTCAGTTGATTCCTGGTATAAGAAACATTTTCACACCAAGAAAAGTAAAACAAATTCAGCCCTTATAGGCAGAAAAACTAACCATCATAGATTTGACTATCTAAAGAACCGTGAATTATACTTGAGCACATATGTTACTTCGACAGTTGTTCCATGCAACTGTAAACTAGGACATTACTATCAAATTGGCAGGGACAAAGACTAGCTAGCTAGGACATTACTCTAAGATAAACAATTCTAAACATATTAACTACGTGTTCATAGCTTTGTCAGCCCAATTATACAGGTTTGCTACTTTTTTTATACAGTTTTTTTATACAAACCAAATGCAGTCATAGCTTTTTTTATACAACTTTTTTTATATAGTGACATAGCTTTTTTTATACAGGTTTGCTACTTTTTTTATACAAACCAAATGCAATCAGAAGATTTATACAAAAAATCAAGGTGCAGGGGAGGAGGTACAGGCGCACCAGGAAGAGTTGCTTACCTTCCTTCTGTAGCCGAAGCAGAGGAGGAGGTGCAGGGGAGGTCGAGGCTGACCGGCGAGGAGGAGCTGAGGAGGGCGCGAGCGGCTGGAGGCCGGAGACGGCGGTGGCCCCGAACCCTAGCGTGGGCGGCGGCTGGAGGCCGGAGATGGCGTCGGCCCTGCACACTAGCGGAGGGGAGGGCGGCGGTCGGGGGAGATGGGCGCGGGGTCGCGGGGTCGCCGGAGACGGGTGCGGGGGCGATGGACCGGTGGGGAGGGTGGAAGCGGCAGGGGCGGTGGTGTCAGGGCCCTTCCAAGTTGCAAGAGCCGCGGCAGCACCAGCACGGACCGGTGGCGGGCGGCGACGGCGGATCCCCGGGGAGACAAGGACGGTGGGAGGAGGGAGTTGGGGGCGGGAAGGAGGAGGAGGGAGGAGGGAGTTGGGAGGAGGAGGACGGAGCCGGGTACGCCGGCGCCGCCGGCCGGCCGGCCCTGTGCATCGAGAACAGAGGAGGACGGGGGGAATGGAGGAGCAGGGAGGAGTGAGGAGGAGGGAGGAGAGTACCTGTGGGGGCTGAGCGGGCGGCGGCGGGGGGTCGCCGGAGCGGGCGGCGCCGGTGGCGGGCTGCGGCGGCTGCCAACCCTAGCTGATGCGTGAGCGAGCAGAGAGGGGATGAGGTGTTTGCGTGCGTTTCCTGTGTATAGATCGAGAGGAAGAGTTAGCAATGGCGCACTAGGCGGGGTGCGCCATAAACAAGGATAGCAATGGCGCACTATTGCGAGGTGCGCCATAAACATCGTGATAGCAATGGCACACCTTCTCCTGGTGCGCCATTACTAACTTTTTTTTATGTTTTTGAATTTTTAGTTGCATGTAATAATTTAAGATTTGAGATAAAAGAAAAGGAAAATGCAAATGGAGTGATAAAATCTTATAAAAATAATATTTGATATTATTGATTTATTTCTGATTTTATAAATTGAAAAAAAAAATTACTAGTTTTGAAAAAAAAAATTGAAAAAAAAATTGTTAGTAGTGGCGCACCGTGGGTGTGGTGCGCCATTACTAGTTAAAACTAGTAATGGCGCACTTTCCCCTGGTGCGCCACTGGTAAGTCTGGGGTGGGGTGTGGGGCCAGGACAAACTTAGTAGTGGCGCACCGTGGGTGTGGTGCGCCATTACTAGTTAAAACTAGTAATGGCGCACTTTCCCCTGGTGCGCCACTGCTAAGTCTGGGGAGGGGTGTGGGGCCAGGACAAAACTAGTAATGGCACACCACACACCAGGTGCGCCATTAGTAATATGGCCATTAATGCCGCACCCATATCTGGTGCGCCACTGCTATATAACAGTGGCGCACCACATACATGGTGCGCCATTAATGTCCATATTAGCTATAGCCATTTTCCTAGTAGTGTCAACCCCAACAGATTCATGGAGTTAATGAGGATTTTAAATACTTGGAAGCTCAGCTGAACCTTATGGAATTATTAATGGACTGCCTGATGTCGGGAATATGTGGTCGGGATTACAAATAACATCCTAGATTGGCCATTAGCATCAAGCCTGCCTCAAGGTGTAACTATTTCAACCATGAGAAACCAGCAAGAGAATAATGTGGGTACAGAACCAACCGAGTCGAAGGTATAGATTGTATACGAAGTTTGGTTCTGCTCGGGCAGAATATGAAACAAGTTATACCCGACAGCAAACAAGAACGTGCCATGCACCCAGTATTCGGCAAGAAGGAAAGTCAGGCACATTCTTTTGTACTAGTAATCAACAACTGGAGTTGTGAGGTGGTATACATGGCATTCAGTCAGCAGATCATAAAGAGAAACTTCAGGTGTAAGCAACTCAGTCATCCTTCGCATGCTTACAGAGAAGCTTACGGCGCAAGGCTCCTCAGATCTTTCTCAGTACGATATGTGGAAACTTCCAGCATAAGCTACCCTGGCTTCTTCGTTAAGCTACCGCAGAAAACTTCCGGTATAAGGCACTGAGTCTTCCCGCATAAGCAACCAAGAAGGGAAGCTTCTGAGGTACGCTACCCAACCTTCCTCGGCACGCTATCCCAGCAGAAGCTTCGGGCATAAGCTACCCAGTCTTCTTCAGCACGATACTCTTGAGGGCTTCCCACACAAGCTATACAACCTTCGTCAGTACGACACCACCAAACAGCTGGCAATAGTAGTACCCGCAATTATACAATGTGTTGGCAGTAAGAGTCAAGCCCCGGGAATAAGATGTTCGGCCATACATACTTCCATATATGGTGGGCATGTTGCCCAAGTCACGCAATTCACTATACAAGGAGCAACCATGTTCAGGCAGGCCTACCAGAGGAAGGTAAGGATCCGACAACTACATAAGTCATACAAGAAGAAGAAGACCCGTATACCCCTCAGCACGTTGCGAGGATTGATAAGCTATGAAGAAAAGGCAATTTGGGATGCCAATTTTGGCAATAGTTGACCAGGCAAGTCTTCTCACACTTGAGAACCTGGTAGGTGATCCGGATGAACCCTTGCTTGCTTTCTCCTGGAATGGCACCACGCCTGTGTTCTGAGCTGCTTTCAGTCGTCCGGGGTGGATGCCGACTTTATATTTCTCTTTTCAACAACTGTCCCATGTTCTGAGCTACTTTCCGGCCTTCTCGGGCAGCTGTTGAGTTTCTTTTTGTAGTAGTGACCCCATGCTCTAAGCTGTTCTTCGGCCGTCTTAGGGAACTGCTACATTCTTCTTATCAACATGGTCTCATGTTCTGAGCTGTTTTTCCAGCCGTCTTGAGCCATGATTGAGTTATTTCAGTAATGTCCCAGATCTGAGTTGCAAAGACCGTTCTGGTGGCTACTGATTTATTTGTTGATTGTATGCAAGGAGTTCGGATAATCATCACCCTACGGTTAAGGTTAGTGATGGGATAAATTTGCCGGTGAAAGGTGTTTGCCAGGATGTTGCACCTGATAACACCTATGGAGGTACTAGGCCAAGCTCTTTTGGCAAAGGGCTCGGAAAGAAGGGTAGTAGTAAAGGAACAAGAGCTGCAGTGTGGGAACAAAGTGGCATGGATACCCAAGACAGCCTGATTCCGAATTGGTCACCATGAATATACATCCAAGGAGGATCACCCTGTTTGTAAGAGTTTCATATCACTATAACCCTCTTGTCCAACTGCACACGCTCGAAGTTGTCAGCAGCACATATTCAAGCTTGCCGTGTCAGATCAAAGACTTCTTGGCCAGCTCAGCAGCGCAACTCCAACGATGGCGCTAAAGTATCGCACGGCGTATGGATATCGACGAAATGAGTACTCGAAACGCTCTTACATATGGTATTCTATTGCAATCAAGGCTCTTCTGCCAAAACCATTGTCAGTGAACACCCCAGTGGTTGTTGCTATAAAATATCACTCCTTCGTACTGATCATGGCAGGTGGCAGTCGAGTTGCCAGTATGGGTTCAAGACAAAGAAGTCCGCCTAGAAGATTCAGACTTTCTACAAGCAGTCAGACTCCTCCTAGAGAAATGATGTGGTTCTCAGTGCCTTCAAACCCGGGGAGCATGCATCCGGTATCTCGATGCCATGATTGAATGTTTCGTGTCCACGAAAGGCAGTGGTTCAGAACTTCATGGAATGCTATCAGTAAAGGCGACGTGTTGATTGGGAATCTCTCTCGGACGTATGGGAAGAAGACACATTCCAGTCTTGATAACATGTTGAGAGAACCAGTAGATGTGACGGGGTTGGAGTCAGCATAATAATGAACATATGAGGAAAGACCTGTCAAAATATGGGTACGGTGAAACAAACCACCCCGGTCACGACATTCAGGTCATAGGAAATTCAGTGGGAACATTATGCATGGAGAAAGATACCTGAGTTGGAGCCGGTTTTTCTAAGATTACATATACTTGTCCCCTGAGCAACTAAATCTCGAGGACGAGAATTATCTTAAGGGGGGTAGGTTTGTGACACCCTGGTTTTTCCCAACTTTTCTTTTCAAAATTCATTTGAAAATTTTAGTTGGATTTGGCTTGTAGTTCTTTTCGAATGGCTCTATGGACTTAAACCTTGGGATTTTTTTTTTGATTTTCTTTCCCAGGTGAATGAAAGCTCCCAAAAACTTCTCCCAAGTCCTGACATTTCCATTCTTGCCACCTCTCAATTTTTTCTTCCAATTAAATATTCCTTTTTCATTAAAGGAATACCTTTTTGAGCTCTAGGTTGTGAAGCAACCTATATTCTTGCCTTCTCAAAAATTTCAAGAAAATTCTCATAAATTCTTTGGACCATTTGAACCTTGGGTATGTGAAAATATTCAAGATTCCATACTCATGGTGAGCACAGCATCCAATCTTTGTTTCTGGGCATAATTTTAGTTTGTGAAGCAACTATGCTTTATATTGTTCCAAAAATTCTAAAATTAATCCAAGACATTCTACTATCCAGATGGTCATCCTCCACCAAATTTTGGCCCATTTCATTCAGCCATTTTCTCTATAAACTTCCTCCAAGTTTCTGTCCAGTAGAAAGCTTTGTGAAGGAAGTACCATTTATTCTTATCCAAATGCTATGAAATTTTTATGGCATCTTGGCATCACCAAATCACTCACATATACCAAGTTTCAACTCCATAAACCCATCCATATGAGTGCCTCTTCCTTAGCAAGTTTCTGGACCAGAGGAGTAGTTGTGAAGCAACTATATCCAAAGCTCATCCATTTGGCCTGAAATTTGTCCAGAGTGGGCACCTTCCTACCACAAGTCAGCGTGAAAAACCCCCTCTCTCAAATCCCTAGCCATTTCTCCTCAGCTTACTGCCCAAGTTTCTGATCAGAAACTTGTCTGGAAGCTAGCCAGCAGTCCAGGACATCTCTTGTCAAACCAAGGGCATAGGGAGATCACTGGATGAAGGGACTACCGCGTAGACATGACCGTTTGGGCCAGAGCACACCTCGTGCACCAGTGCACGCGGTGACCACGCGTCTGCAGGGCCAAGGTCGCGCTCTGCGCGCCGAACCCTCTCGGGCCTCGCTGGCGCCGCGTGCCCGCGCTGTCCCTCCTTGTCCAAGAGTGCCGACGTCCTCCCCGCCGTCCACCTGGCTCGTCTGGAAGCCTCCCGTTGCCGGCAGCACCCTCGCCGGACACGGCCAACTGCCGCCACGCGCGGCATAGTATAGCCACTGTGGCCGCGCTGGCTGGCCTCTTCCTCGCCGCTCCGCGCCAGCGCCATTACTCCTCTGCCTCTCCCGTCACCTCCCTACGCGGCTCGAGTGCCAGCGCAAGGGCCAGCTCAACGCGGGCGCCGGCCATTTCCCCTCGGCGGCATCTGGCTCGGGCACCTCCCGCACGGCTATATAAGCCAGCCCCGAGCCCTCCTCGCCTCACCACTCGCCCTCTCTACCTCACAATCGCCGCCCTGCACCCAGCAGCAGAGCCGGGGAGCTTTCCTTCCCCGTCTCCGGCGAGAAGCTCCGCTGCTCTGCCACAGCTCCTCCAGCTTGCCTTTGTCCACCCCAGCCCCAAACGAAACCACCGTCGAGCTCGTGGAGCTCCACCGTTCCATCCCAGCCCCTCCCCTGCCCTAGAGCTCGCCGGAATCACCGGATCCGCCGACGCCCGAAGCTTGCCACCGCCTGAGAAGAAGGGGCCGACGCCATCCGGCCACCTCCCGACGAACTGCGGGTACGGGCGTGCTCGCCTTCGTGCGCTCGATCCATCCCGCCCCTTCCCCGGCGCCGCCGCAGCCTCCATGCCGGCCAACCATCGCCGGTGAGCCGCCGTCCTCTGCTCTCTCCCTCTTTTTCTTTTAAATCTGACAAGGGGCCCCACTGGTCAGCGACTCCACGCGGGACCGAAGGGGTACGTAAGTGGAAGCGTATTTCCACTTTACGCCTTCGACGTGGCCACCCCCTGAATTTTCTGTTTTTGTTTAAATTCAGTTTAAATCCAGAAGTTTGACTGAACTTTGATCATCAATATCTTTTAAACAATAAGTCCAAATGAGTTCATTCTTTTTGCATTATTTTTATTATGAGCTTGACTATTTGCTGGTAGATTTTGGTATTTGTCTCTGCTGCCTAGAATTTTTGGTCAGAGGAAAATGCTTTATGTGATATTTGAAAATGTTTTCGAAAATGTTTTTCTGATTGATTTGAGTAGTTGGTGGAGACTAGGAGTACTCCCACACTTCCTTGGTGCAAGGCAAGCCACAACTCTCACTTGCATAATTGCATTGCAATATCATGGTTTAAATATTTATTTTAATGTTAAATATGAATTGTTGGTGAATAGGTAATTCATGCAACACTTTGAAGATCTTGGATAGGCTACTATCATGTTAATGATGAGATTGTAGTCATTAGTAGATTTCAAGTTTGGGGATGTCATGACACGGTTGGATTAAGAGATTACCGTCTATGATTATTTTGTGTTTCCGTTCGGTACTTCATATATGGGATCAGTAGTAGTAGTTGATCATATTGCTCATTGGATTTCTAGTTAGTATTGTTGTAACTTGGATCACGGTAATACCTGAGTATCAGTAATGACTATAGTTGCTTGGGGATAAATTCCTTCATTGTTGATCAAGTGCTACCGAACCGAGCTTTCCAGTGCAGCCACATCTGCCGGAATGGGACGGCCTTGACTTGGTCTAACCGCGTGCTCTTTTACCGGTACCACCAAAGAGGGGAGGTTATGCGTGCGTGCTACCCTGATCAGGTAGACGACGATAACCTCGTGAGCCCGGTTTGGTTATTGAGCTCAGGTCCCCGTTTTCTAACAGTTTGTTTGGCCACGACGGTGGTAGGTGTCAGAAGTGACACAGGGGCCACCCAGGGCATGACCCGGAAGGGGGGGGGGTGATTGTCGGTGGTACGGCGGAGGAGTCATGGGTTAGGCAAGTTTCGTTGGAGCAGCACCGGTCCACCCAGAAGGGAAGTGTACCGAGGTACGGGACCAGGAGCTCGATAGTGTGGGTAAAGTGCACAACCTCTGCAGAGTGTAAGAATCTATTAGAATCTGATATAATCATGATAAACTATGATGTTGTCGTGCCTTGATGCTTCTGTTTGTTGTGAGCTTGCGAGTACATTCAAAGTACTCACCTGGCGTGTCATGCCAGTTTGCAGGTGCTGACTTGTTTGCATAACCGAGGATTCTGAGTTGCGAGCTAGGACGTGTCCCAGCCAGAGTCCCTGCGGAGTGGAGCCCATCTTTGCCATCGTGGTTCCGCTGTTAGTAGTTGTGCCGCTGCAAGCATAGAGTCACCATAACGGGAGTAGCACCATTGTAACCTTTTGTAAACCCTTTGTAACTTGCATTTCAACTATTAATAATAAAGAGCTGATTTGTTCTATGCCAAGCAGTGTCATATTCCAGAAGACTTGATCTCTGGGCTGAAATACGGGGTGCTCCGGTGACTCTGAGCCGGGGTGCCACAGGCGCTGACGCTCCTCGATGATGCACGCCTCCTCCGCCCGGAGGTCCGCTTCTAGCTGATCAAGGGTGGCCCTAGCGCCTTGCAGGGCCCCGCGCTTGTGCACGGCGCTGCTGCTCATGAGCTGCAGGGCCCAGCCGGCATGCGTCTCAACACCGCCCTCTCGCGAAGGCCCGGCGCCGCCCGCCAGGAGCAGAGGGCTCGCAGGGACCCCCTCTTCGTCTTGCCGTGGCGGCGTGCCCCGCGGGCTCGGCGCCTCCCTTGTGGGGGGCCCGCGCGCCGGCGAGTCCTGCGAGCCTCCCGCAGCGCCGCCGCCGCCCGCGGTGCGGGACGGGAGAGCCGGCATCTCCGTCTCTACCACCGTGACGTCCGTCCTGGCAGTGGGCGCCCGAGGAGCCGCAGAGCCGCCTCTTGATGATGCCTCCTGAGGCTCGCCCGCTTGGGCCTCCCGAGCCGCGTCCCTCCGCGGCTCAGGAGGGGCCTCCTGAGCCGCGTCCCTCCGCGGCTCAGGAGGGGCCTCCTGCCCCTCTGCCTTCACGAGGCCAGCCTCGGTGTCGAGGCCACTGGCGTTCTCCTCACGCCCCCGGCCCTAGCAACCGGCTGTGTGGCACCCGCTAGGCCGGAGGACCTCTCCTCCTTCTTCTTCTTCTTGCTCAAGAAGGCCCTGGGAAAAGCAAAGACTCAGGCATGCGCGACGTGCCGGGTGCAAGAGAAGGGAAGGCGGACCCTTACTCATCCTTGGCAATCCATCTCCTCTTCTTCAGCGGCCACGGCGGAATGCCGCCACCACCATCGCGGGGCCCCTTCTCGCGACCGGCCCCCCTTGCGGGAGAACCACGGGCTCCGCCCTCGCCGCCGCCTCTAGAGCCCCGCAGCTTCACAGCTGCCGCGCAGGGGCTCCCCGCGTTCTCCGCCCAGTCGGGCGCGGCCCCAAGCGGGGCGATGTCATCATCATCTCCAAGCCCGCGGATGGGTCGGCGGCGGGTCCGCCGGCCCGGGCCGCCACCGTTCTCCGCAGCGCCCGCCGAAGTCTCGGTGTCGCCATGATCACCCGAGCCAGGAACCGCCAAGAAAGGGTTGCCCTGAGGCCTTCGAGGCCCTCTGGAAGCGGCCCCCACTGGTCGAAGCGCGACATTGAGCCGGCCAGCGCCTCTTTGTTCCTAAAGTGGTACAACGGGAGCCCGTCCTTGGGTGGCTCGCCCGCCTCTTCGCCGGTCAGGGTGCGGAGCACCCCGTTCAGCACCTCCGGCAACAAGCTGTCCACACTCAACCGCATCGGTATCAAAGATTAGGGGCTGTATCTATGGACTATACTGCAGAAATGCCAGAATAGAGGGGAAGGCCTAGCCTATCGAAGACTAGCATCTTGCAGCATCAGAAGAGAGTAGAGTAACATAGCATGCAGTATCAAATATATATTAGTAATGCCCAGAGATCCTTCCTCGACACCCTACGACGAAGCGATCCCAGAGCCATAATATCAGTTTAGTATCACAAGCATCCAGTTCTAGTTGTAGTAGATCGGGATACAACTCCGAGCGTCCTGTTACCGTGGACACGACTATTTGAATAGATAACTTCCCTGCAGGGGTGCACCAACTTACCCAACATGCTCGATTAACTCTGGCTGGACACAATTTTTCTGGTCATGCCCGGCCTCGGCTGATCGACACGCCATAGTCCAACCCAGGCTCCGCAGAGAGGTCCCCGCTGGTCTACATCCTAAGCGCTCAGGGGTCTTGGGCCCATCGCCCTTTGCACTCCGGGTCGTTGCGAGCAGGGCGAACCCAGGCACCACCTCTCTCCTAGATGGCGCCGGCCCAGCCATGCCACAATGCTGATCTAGACGTCTGACAGAGCATTCAGGAGAATCGTACGACGCCGAGTGCCCATAACTTATCCCGCGTGGTGGTTAGTGCGAATAGGCCAGAGGCCTACTCAGATCACATATCCAAACCGTTAGTGTATTGGGAGCTCGCGGTGATGATCAGTGCTCCTGTCACCCCGTCTCTCGGACTTACGACAAGGGCCAGGCCCATCCTTCTCCTGGGGTGGTCTCTGCCTGCCCGGCCATGCCGCGTAATTATCTCGCTGGTACCATCACGGTCAACCCAACTTCACATCTCTCGCGGGTACCCATCGGGGTCGACCCGACTTCAACAAGGGACTGAGGTAAAAACATAGTAACCATGTGTCCATAACAACAAGGGGAATCCGAGGAATCACCCTCGTTGGATTCCTACTTGATGTAACTGTCAAGGTGAACTTGGAGGAATCACCCTTGATGAGTTCACACTTGAGGTGTTGCACGACAGAGGCATCATCGGAGGTGGTGAAAAAGGAATCCCCCTTGGTAACCCACAACCGACTAGCTATGCTACAGAGATATCATCAGGAGTGAGGTGGGAGGTGTCACCCTCGGCACTCGATAGTAGCTCTGCAGAGTCGAACAACTAGGGGGGTGTGTGCGGTGCTGTGTCGGTCTCTGCATGTCGATCACAATGATTGAGTCATCCGGTAGCAAAGCAGGGCAACACGGACAAGGGTGTGGGGCCACTGGTGGAACACTAACCAGCCTATACTAGGCATATAGGACAACATGTAAAGTATCAATAGCAGGTTACAAAATCAAGCTATGCATCAGAATAGGAGCAATCAAATACAGTAGCAAAATCTAATGCAAGCATGGGAGAGAAGGAATGGGCGATATAGGAATGATCAAGGGGGTTTTGCTTGCCTGGAAGCTTTGCTAAAAAGGAAGAAGGGTCGTCGGTGACGTAGTCGATTACAGGGGCATCGGCAGCAGTCGCAGGGTCTACCGGAGAAGAAAGAGGAGGGAGAAACAAATAAATAACGAGCAAACAAAAGCACACAGATGCATGTAAGGTCGGTATGGGTTGATTATGTGCTCTAGTGCTTCACTAATTATTTTAGATGGAGAGGGAAAATATCCGGGAATATTTTCCCAGCTCCAGGTGCTTATCGGTATATTGATCCGGAAGGGAAGGTTCTATGTTCACCATGTTAGAGGCATGTGGTAGTTAAGTGGATGACATATTCGGATTCGTTAGATTTTTCTGATCATTTTTCATATATAAAACTTTTCCATCTGACTTACGGTTATTTTTCTATTGAATTTCAAAGTTTTAATAATTTTCTGGAATTTCTGGTTAATATTAATTCAAAAAAATACTAAGGAATTTATTAGGTGCACCCAGTGCAGTACACCAGCAGTGCACCAGTGAGACTGACAGTGGGCCCCCGTTGACCTGGGTCAACTGCCCAGTCAGCTGGTCCACTAGGTCAGTTGACCAGTCAACAGGGCCCGGGGGTCCCACTGGCAGTGACCCAGGGTGGGTCCCATGTGGCCGCCACGTCAGCGCCGGCGTCGGAACCTCGCCGGCGACGACCAAAAACGCGGCAGAGGCTCGGGCGAGCGTCAGAATTTTGCTACGGTGCTTTGTTTGGCGCGTGCGACCCTGCGTTCGAACGAGGAGATCGAGCCGCGTCCATTCCTGGCCTTTTCACGAGCGAAGGTGGCCGGTGCTCGCCGGAATCGAGCTCGCGGCGGCTGCCGGAGTTCGGGATTGATGGGTTCGGCATTTTAGCTCGAAGTTGAGCAAGGCAAGCGCACCAGCGGCATCAGCAGGAGCCCACGAGCATGATGGCGGGCTCGGTCGAGCCAGAGAGGCACTAGGGAGGGGGGTCGGCAGGGATCTCAACCGCAACGGCGGAGCTCCGGCAATGGCCGAGGCAAGGCTGGGCTTGTTCGCGTGGGAAAAAGAGAGGGGATCGGCGACGGAGCTCACCAAGTGGGCGCACAAGGGCCTGCTGGCAGCTTAGGAGCGCAGACGGTGACGAGGATATGTACCTAGGGTAGGGTATTAGGCCTGTCCTACATACCCCACCTAAGGACACCACATTGGAGAACTACAAGACTACAAGACTACAAGAGAGATTCCGACTGAACTAGCCATGGCATATGAGTCACTCGACATATGTTCACTCGGAAGACCCCCCTACACTCGACAGTAAACTCTCACTCGGAGCGGTCGCCAATCACTCGACTGCAGAAGACCGGGAGTCTCCCCAGGGAGGCCAACGGGCAGGCTTTACGCTCGCCGCCTTAACTGGCATTTATTGTATACGTTACCAGTAACGTCCCCCTTTACTCCCCACAATCAATCCCTTAGATGCCAGACGTTTATGAGGGGCAGCGCACTCTATATAAGCCACCCCTCCCCACCGGCACAAGGGTTCGCAATCCTTTGTAACACAACGCACGTATCACTCGACAGAGTAAGCTCCCTGGAGCACCTGAGACGTAGGGCTGTTATCACTTCCGAGTGAGGCCTGAAATCATACATCTGTGTGTACACCCTCGCCGTAGCTAGGACTCTGCCCTCTCCTTTCGTACCCCTACCATCTACTGTCAGGCACGTTCCCACGACAGTTGGCGCCCACCGTGGGGAAGGCGTCTAAGCGACTTCCGGCGAGGTTGCAGTTTTTCATCTTCACCATGTCTTCCGACGGCGGTTTGATCCTGGGCTGCGAGATCCGTCTCGGTGCGCTCACCTTCATCGCCGACGACTCCGCATGGCTCCAGGAGGCCCCTCTCGACGTTGAGGCTCTCCCCGTCCGCGGGGCGACGCACTTCAGCGCGAGTTCATGCGGCGTTCTCCTTCGTCAGCCGTCGACCCCGTACATGTCGGCTCCAGCGTCGTCCACTCTCCCCGCTGTTCGTCGCCGGAAGCGATCCGGTCGTTCGCGGCTCCAGCGATGGGTGAGGCACGCGGCGGCGCGCCAGGCGTCGACTCCGCAGATCGCGGCAATCGAGCCCGCCGAGCCACTTCACGGCGCGTTCGACTCGGCATCAGATTCATCCGAGCTCCCTTCCGAGTGCGAAAGCTACGATCCTGCAGCAGAAGTTTTCATGGCGGGTTCTCATCAGAGCCCACCCGGCTATGGCCGTGGCGGCCGCGAGCGTGGCGGCCCGTCGAATGATCAGCAGCGCAGGGATGAGGAGGTCCTCCAAACCCCCATCGTCGGCACGACTGCAGAAGCCCAGGCTCTGGAGGCTGCGCGTCTCGCCACCTTGGCAGAGCGCACGCGCCTCGAGGAGATGCAGAGGTCACTCGACGAGCGCACTCGACAGCGCCGCGAGCGTCAGTTGTTCCCTCCAGTCGACGACAATCGTCAGGTATACCGTTCTCCGATCCAGAATGTTGCAGCGGCGGCTAGGATTGCAGATTCTATACAGCCGTCCGATTCAGAGGCCGGCAGAGGACTCGAGCAGATCCGAACCCTGCTTGGGGCGGCTCGACAGCAGAACTCTGCTGTCTCTCAGTCGCGCAACAGGATTCACAGCAAATCAGTTAGAGCAGACACAGTCCAATCGGCCCACAGTCCAGGGTCACCTCAGTGTCGTAGAGGCAGAGATTACCGCAACGATCAGTACAGAGATCAGAGGCGAGATCAGTTTGCTCCTCGACATCACCGTGACGACCACCGTCGAGTGCCTACTCCTCCGCGGAGTGGTCGATACGTGCCCCGGCACTATGATGACAGGCGCCCGTACGGTGATGAGCGGGACCCTGGGTTTGACGCGAGATCCGTTCTCGTTCAGAACCGGGTCGACAGAGGCAGATACAACAGAGGTGGCTATGACAGAGATTTTCCGAGTGGCAGTGGTACAGCTGTTTCTGGTCCAGAGTGTTTCAGCAGAGCCATCCGATCTGCTGAGATCCCCCCCCCCCCCCCCAACTTCAGGTTGGCGGCTGGGATTAGCAAATTCACTGGCGAGTCGAACCGGAAACATGGCTAGACTATTACCGAGTGGCTGTTCAGATCAGCGGAGGCAACAACAACGTGGCTATGAAGCATCTGCCCCTGATGTTGGATGGTCCGGCCCGGGCGTGGCTTAATCAGTTGGCTCCTTCTATCATCTATTGCTGGGAGGATCTTGCCCGAGTGTTTGTCAAGACCTTCGAAGGCACCTGCAAGTGCCCTGCCGGTTTGCTCGAGTTCCAGCACTGTGTCCAGAAGCCGAATGAGACCTTGAGGGATTACATTCAGCGGTGGACCACTCTTCATCACATGGTGGAAGGTGTTTCCGAGCACCAGGCTGTTTGCGCCTTCAAGGCCGGAGTCAGATACAGAGAGCTCTATTTGAAGTTTGGTCGGACAGGAGATATGTCCCTGAGCAAGATGATGGAGATTGCCACCCGATACGCCAACGGCGAGGAGGAGGATCGCCTTCGCAGTGGCAAGGGTAAAGCAGTCGACAGTAATCCCGGCGGCGGAAATTCCAGTCGGAAGCAAAAGCGTAAAGCTGACGGCTCTGCCCAGGTAGAAGTAGCCGCTCTGGCGGCGAAAGGGAAAGTGAAGCCAAAGGGGCAGTTTGTTCAGAAGAAGTCCAAGAACCAGTCGACAGATTTCCTGGATATGCCATGTCCCATTCACTCACGGAAGGACGAAGAAGGCAACTTGATCCTGTCAAAGCATACCACTCGACAGTGCCGATTGCTGATCCAAGGGTTCAAGGGTGAGCAGTCGAGTGACAAAGATCCTGAGAAAGAAGAGGACGAAGATAAAGAGGACTTTCCTGAGATCAATGCCACATTGGTGATTTTTGCCGATGTAGAAAGCAAGAGTCGATTGAAGGTCATCAACAGGGAGGTCAACATGGCTGCTCCAGCTACCCCCGAGTACCTCAAGTGGTCCCAGACAGCTATCACCTTCGATCAGTCGGACCATCCCGCTCATGTCCCTACCCCAGGTCGACAGGCGCTGGTGGTGGATCCGATGGTAGGAGGCACTCGGCTCCGCAAAGTTCTCATGGATGGAGGAAGTGGCCTGAATATTCTGTACGCCGATACCCTCAAAGGGATGGGCATTCCGATGTCCAGGCTCAGCGAAAGCAATATGCAATTCCACGGGGTCATCCCTGGGAAGAAGGCCAAGTCACTCGGACAGATTGCGCTGGATGTGGTGTTCGGCACTGACAAGAACTTTCGCAAAGAGAAGCTGACATTTGAGGTTGTAGACTTCAAGAGTGCATATCTTGCCATCCTTGGCCGTCCAGCGTATGCACGTTTCATGGCCCGCCCGTGTTACGTGTATCTCGAGCTGAAGATGCCCGGGCCCAAGGGTGTGATCACAGTCACAGGCAATCGACAGAGGGCTGAGGAGTGCCTCCAACAGGGCTCCAAGATCGCCGACATGCAGATGGCTGTAGTCGAGTTAGAAGAGTACAAGAAGACTGTTGATCCCGCTGATTTGTTGCGTTCCAAGAAGCCCACCACCGAGTCAGCTTTTCAGTCGGTAGGAGACTTGAAGCAAGTGTACATTCACCCGACAGATCCTACTGCTGCTCCGACCAACATCTGAACCACACTCGACAGCAAATAGGAAGCCGAGCTCATC
This sequence comes from Elymus sibiricus, assembly GCA_039707655.1. Taxonomy (NCBI): domain Eukaryota; kingdom Viridiplantae; phylum Streptophyta; class Magnoliopsida; order Poales; family Poaceae; genus Elymus; species Elymus sibiricus. The sequence continues at coordinate 315,966,604 of CM077664.1, forward strand.
CAGTTCCTCCTTGAGAACTGGGACATCTTTGCATGGAAGCCCGCTGACATGCCTGGTGTACCCAGGGGACTGGCTGAGCACCGTCTGAGAGTTGATCCGAAGGCCAAGCCTGTAAAAGAACACTTGCGCCGGTCGGCAACAGAGAAGCGGAAGGCAATCGGCGAGGAGGTGGCTCGACTCTTGGAGGCCAAGTTCATTCGCGAGGTCTACCACTCCGAGTGGCTTGCGAATGTCGTCATGGTCCCCAAGAAGGACAAGTCGCTTCGAATGTGTATAGACTTCAAGCATATCAATCGGGCCTGCCCGAAAGATCATTTCCCGCTCCCCCGCATCGACCAGATTGTGGACTCGACTGCGGGGTGCGAGCGTTTGTCTTTTCTCGATGCATACTCTGGCTACCATCAGATCCGTCTGTTTGGTCCAGATGAAATAAAAACGGCCTTCATCACCCCTTTTCGGGTGTTTCTGTTACATCACCATGCCTTTTGGTCTGAAGAATGCTGGCGCTACTTTCATGCGCATGATTCAGAAGTGTCTCCTCGACCAGATCAGTCGGAATGTCGAGGCCTACATGGATGATATCGTAGTCAAGTCTCGCAAAGGTTCCGACCTGCTGAGTGACTTGGCGGAAACATTCGCCAACTTAAGAAGATATGACCTCAAGCTGAATCCAACCAAGTGTACTTTTGGAGTTCCGGGTGGAAAGTTGCTCGGTTATCTCGTTTCCGAACGAGGAATCGACATCAACCCCGAGAAGATCGGTGCCATCGTCCGAAGGAAACGCCCCGAGCGTATTCACGATGTCCAGAAGCTTACTGGTTGCCTGGCAGCGCTGAGCAGATTCATTTCTCGTCTCGGAGAGAAGGCACTCCCTTTGTACCGACTGATGAAGAAATCCGATACGTTCGAGTGGAATTCAGAGGCAGAAGCAGCGTTTGTCCAGCTCAAAGCCCTGCTCTCCACCCAGCCGGTGCTTGCCGCTCCACACAGCAAAGAACCCCTGCTCCTGTACATTGCAGCCACCAATCAGGTCGTCAGTACAGTTCTTACTGTCGAGCGAGAAGAAGAGGGCAAGGCCTAGAAAGTCCAGCGCCCAGTTTATTACATCTCTGAAGTGTTGACTCCTTCTAAGCAAAGGTACCCACATTACCAGAAGCTTGTCTATGGTATATATCTATCAGTGAAGAAAGTGGCGCACTATTTTCAAGATCACTCAGTCTCAGTCGTCAGTGATGCGCCTTTGAATGAAATCCTCAACAATCGAGACGCGACTGGTCGAGTGGCCAAATGGGCCATCAAACTTCTTTATTTTGATATCAAGTTTGAAGCGAAGAAAGCCATTAAATCTCAAGCACTTGCTGACTTCATGGCCGAGTGGATAGAACAGCAGCAGCCAGTCCGGATCCACTCGGAACACTGGACCATGTTCTTTGACGGCTCGAAGATGCTGAACGGTTCTGGTGCTGGTGTGGTATTGGTGTCTCCCAAGGGCGATAAACTCAGCTATGTCCTCCAGATTCACTTTGATTCCTCCAATAATGAAGCTGAGTACGAAGCACTCCTTTACGGGTTGCGTATGGCCATCTCGCTCGGCGTCCGTCGCCTGATGGTATACGGTGACTCGGATTTGGTGGTCAATCAAGTGATGAAGGAGTGGGATGTCAGAAACCCCGCCATGACCGGATATTGCAATGCAGTAAGAAAGCTTGAGAAGAAGTTTGAGGGTTTGGAACTCCATCACGTTCCCCGAGTGAAGAATCAGGCAGCTGACGAACTGGCAAAAATCGGTTCCACTCGGATGCCTGTGCCCAGCAATGTGTTCCTGGAGCATTTGCACTCTCCTTCGGTACAAGAGGACCCCTTCACCGAAGAGCCCCCGCAGCCTATAAGCGCCTCCAATCCGACTGAAGTTGATGTCCCAGCGGTCATAGATCTGGTCAGTGAGATTCTGGTGATAACTCCCGATTGGACGGTGCCCTACATCGCGTACATCCTCAGGCGAGAACTTCCAGAAGACGAAGTTGAAGCTCGACAGATTGTCCGCAGATCCAAAGCTTTCACTGTTATGAATGGGCAGCTCTACAGAGAGAGCGTAACCGGCGTGGCTCAGCGATGCATTTCTCCCGAAGAAGGTCGACTAATTCTGGAGGAAATTCACTCGGGAACTTGCGGCCATCATGCGTCCTCTCGGACGATTGTTGCCAAGGCCTACCGAGCTGGTTTCTTCTGGCCGCGCGCCAATGAGATGGCTAAGGATATTGTGCAGCACTGTGAAGGATGCCAATTCTATGCAAACTTGTCGCACAAGCCTGCGTCTGCCTTGAAGACCATCCCACTCGTCTGGCCGTTCGCTGTATGGGGATTGGATATGATCGGACCTCTCCGCACGGGCCAGAGTGGTTTCACGCACCTTCTGGTAGCCGTCGACAAGTTCACTAAATGGATTGAGGCCAAGCCTATCAGGAAGCTGAATTCTCGCACAGCCATCAAATTCATGAGGGAAATAATATTCAAATACGGAGTTCCCCATAGTATCATCACGGACAATGGTTCTAATTTTGATTCGGAAGAGTTCAGAGCCTTTTGCTCCTCTCAAGGCACTCGGGTGGATTACGCATCCGTTGCGCACCCCCAGTCAAATGGTCAGGCCGAGCGAGCAAATGGCCTTATCCTTCAAGGGTTGAAGCCTCGACTCATGCGCGAACTCGATCACGCAGCTGGAGCTTGGGTTACAGAATTACCGTCTGTTCTGTGGGGCTTGAGGACAACTCCAAATCGGTCAACTGATCGCACTCCTTTCTTCATGGTGTATGGGGCTGAAGCTGTCCTGCCGAGTGATGTTCTTTACAATTCTCCTCGGGTGGACCTTTACTCGGAGGTTGAAGCTGAGCAAGCACGCCAGGATGCTATGGATCTCCTTGACGAAGAGCGGGAAATGGCTTTGATCCGGTCGACGGCATACCAGCAAGATCTGCGTCGCTTCCATGCAAGGCACGTCAGGAGTCGGACCTTCCACGAAGGTGACCTCGTGCTCCGAGTGGATCAGCAGCGGCCTCACAAGCTAGCCCCCGCGTGGGAAGGCCCTTTCGTCTTCACCAAGGTGCTGAACAATGGAGCATACCACCTCTTCAATCTCAAGAAGAACGCTGACGAGCCACGGGCCTGGAACGTGGATCTGCTTCGTCGGTTCTACACCTGAAGGTTGATCTGTCTGATGTAATAAGAGTAAACTGTTTTGATTATCAAGGATACGACTCCTGCAGTCTTTGTCGATTCCGATCGCACAATTCTGAGTTCAAGAAGACTCCGAGTGCGAGCGATTTTCCACTCGGAGGGCTTAGCCGCGATTCCGCATCGCCTAAGTTTAAATCTACTCTGAGTGATGGGCGATCCTCACACTCGGGGACTTAGCTGCGACTCCGTGTCGCCTAAGTTCAGAACCTCGTCGAGTGAATAGCATTCACTCGAAAGCTTAGCCGCGGTTCCGCATCGCCTAAGTTTAAATCTACTCCGAGTGATGGGCGATCCTCACACTCGGGGGCTTAGCTGCGACTCCGTGTCGCCTAAGTTCAGAACCTCATCGAGTGAATAGCATTCACTCGAAAGCTTAGCCGCGATTCCGCATCGCCTAAGTTTAAATCTACTCCGAGTGATGGGCGATCCTCACACTCGGGGGCTTAGCTGCGACTCCGTGTCGCCTAAGTTCAGATCCTCGTCGAGTGAATAGCATCACTCGAAAGCTTAGCCGCGGTTCCGCATCGCCTAAGTTTAAATCTACTCCGAGTGATGGGCGATCCTCACACTCGGGGGCTTAGCTGCGACTCTGTGTCGCCTAAGTTCAGAACCTCGTCGAGTGAATAACATCACTCGAAAGCTTAGCCGCGGTTCCGCATCGCCTAAGTTTAAATCTACTCCGAGTGATGAGCGATCCTCACACTCGGGGGGCTTAGCTGTGACTCCGTGTCGCCTAAGTTCAGAACCTCGTTGGGTGAATATCATCGCATTCACTCGAGAGCTTGGCTGCGAATCTGCTTCGCCCAAGTTAAAACGTTACTCCGAGTGATGAGCGATCCTCTCACTCGGGGGCTTGGTTGCGAATCCGCTTCGCCCAAGTTAAAAACATACTCCGAGCGACGAGCGATCCTCTCACTCGGGGGCTTGGCTGCGAATCCGCTTCGCCCAAGTTAAAAACATACTCCGAGTGACGAGCGATCCTCACACTCGGGGGCTTAGCTGCGACTCCGTGTCGCCTAAGTTCAGAACCTCGTCGAGTGAATAACATCACTCGAAAGCTTAGCCGCGGTTCCGCATCGCCTAAGTTTAAATCTACTCCGAGTGATGAGCGATCCTCACACTCGGGGGGCTTAGCTGCGACTCCGTGTCGCCTAAGTTCAGAACCTCGTCGGGTGAATATCATCGCATTCACTCGAGAGCTTGGCTGCGAATCCGCTTCGCCCAAGTTAAAACGCTACTCCGAGTGACGAGCGATCCTCTCACTCGGGGGCTTGGCTGCGAATCCGCTTCGCCCAAGTTAAAACGTTACTCCGAGTGATGAGCGATCCTCTCACTCGGGGGCTTGGCTGCGAATCCGCTTCGCCTAAGTTATAAACATACTCCGAGTGACGAGCGATCCTCTCACTCGGGGGCATGGCTGCGAATCCGCTTCGCCCAAGTTAAAACGTTACTCCGAGTGATGAGCGATCCTCTCACTCGGGGGCTTGGCGGCGAATCCGCTTCGCCCAACTTAAAACGCTACTCCAAGTGATGAGCGATCCTCTCACTCGAGGACTTGGTTGCGAATCCGCTTCGCCCAAATTAAAACGCTACTCCGAGTGATGAGCGATCCTCACACTCGGGGGCTTAGCCGTGATTCCGCATCACCTAAGTTATAAACTACTCCGAGTGATGAGCGATCCTCACACTCGGGGGCTTAGCCGTGATTCCGCATCACCTAAGTTATAAACTACTCCGAGTGACGAGCAATCCTCTCACTCGGAGGCTATCTGCGAACCAGTCTTCGCCTAAGTTCTGATACTCACTCCCGAATGACGAGCGGTCCTCTCACTCGGGGGGCTTAGCTGCGAGTCAGTCCTCGCCTAAGTCCGAAATCAGTCAAACAAATTTAAGATCCCTGCCGATGTCGCCGCCACTCGACAGCGGTCTCGGAGACTACACCCAGTGGGTGCACTCCGCGTGCCCCCACTGGACCAGAAACCACTCGACAAGACCCGATCTACTCGAGAGGAAATCAAGCAAAGGACTGAAAAGCAAAAATTCAGATAAATCCAGAGTATTCAGCATGGATAAAAGTTGCCCATGCAAATGACGAAAGTACTCGGGCCCAAGACCCGAAAGAAGTTTTAACGATACACCACCACTCGGCATACCAAGGCAAATTAAAGTTTTTGATCACCAGCAAAGCTTTCTCAAGCTCCAGTGGGACTTGCAGGCTGGACGAAGGTGTCCAGGTCGATCCCGTCAGCGATCCGAGTGGCCGCTTCGATGAAGGTCTCCATGAAGTCCTGGAACTGGAGCTTCTTTGTGTTGGCCACCTGAAGTGCTTTCAGTTTGTCCTCCTTGACCTCCTTGCAATGGACCCTAACGAGTGAGAGCGCTATGTCAGCTCCGCAGCATGCAGCAGATTTCTTCCATGTCTGCACTCGACCAGGGAGCTCGTCAAGCCGAGTCATCATTGACTTGAGGTCAGCCTGAAGTGAGTCTTCCGGCCACAGCTCCTTGTCGACCTTCTCCATTGCACCTCGCAGTCGAGCGACGTACTCCCGGACGCTTGCGACTCGAACTTCAAGCCGGAACATGTTCATAGCCACAACATCTTCGACAGGTGACTTGGAAGGGTCCAGATTGGGCTCGACCGCCTCGGTCTCCTTCTCGAAGTCCTTGCAGAATTCTACATGAAGAAGATGGAAAGAATTAGTCATGATACTGTTCCCTGAAAATCAACGGAATTCACTCGACTGGATGAAGTTGGGATTAACGGAATTCACTCGACTGGAGAAAATTACCTTCAAGCAAAACATACATCTTCTGGGCGTAATCCCCCAGATAGGTCTCCGTGCCCTTTGCTCCCTTGGTTGCATGGTCAAGCCTTTTGCTCCAGTCAGCTCGCTCCTGCTTCAGCTTCGTGTTCTCTTCCTCAAGCTTGCTGGCCGCGGCGAGCTTCTTCTCGGCAGCTTCAGTCTTCTCCCTCGCCGTCTTCTGAGCATCGGCGAGTGATCTGTCTTTGTCCTCCAGCTCCTTCTTCATGATATCTAAAGCAATAGCATTGTTGAGTCGCGCTCGGAGTCGATGGTTTTCAGCACTCACGTCTGCTCGAGTGGAGTCACTCGGTTCAAAGATAGAAGAAACAAATAATGAAGTACTCGATCAACAAAGTTTACCTCCTGAAGCCTTCAGATCAGCTTGCGCACGCTCCAGGTCTCTCCTCCTCAGTTCCAAGTCGAGCTGAAGCTGAGTCTTCTCCTTCTCCAAGTCAGCGTATCGAGTACCGAGCTCACAGGCCTTCTGAGATCAACGACAACAACAATTCAGTGGACAGAAATATGGGCTTCGAGTCCAAGTTCTAAGACTCCCGCCGACTGCCCGCAGTCGACGGCAGTCTCGGGGACTACACCCAATGGGTGCACTCAGCGAGCCCCCACCGGAATGGTATCCACTCGGAACGGTCCGCCCGATCCGAGTGACGGCCGAACAAAAAAAAAAAGATTGTCCACTCGACCAGGTCAGCCCTAGCCGAGTGCGTGACAAGCGATTACCAGTCGACAGACAGAAAACTCCCAGCGGGTGCAGAAGTCAAGGCATGGAAGACGGAAAGCGACACAATCAAAAAGCGCACTTACAAGTGCACTTACTTGGACGTTCGCCCGAAGCGCTGAGCTAGCGTCGTAAGCCAGCTTGCTGGCCTCGTATGCCTCCTTCGTACGCTGCATCATATGTTCGGCCTGCATCATCGCCTCCTTAGCAGCTCCAGTCTGGTCTTCTGGAACACGGTGCAGAGAGAAGATGGTCTGTGAAGGGAGCGGTGATGTAGTCGGAAGGACTGGCGCTTGCGAGGCTGGCGCTTGGGAGACAGGCGCTTGTGGCGGACTGGCGAGCTCCACGGCCATCTGGGTCGGTGCTCTAATCGGTACAGTCGGAGACGGGGCTGCGGGGTCGGTATCCATTGGCTCTGCATGTCACCAGTCGACATATCACATGACTGTCGAATTGTTTGAAAAGAATGTCAAATGACAATATGCCATACCTTGGCGAGAAGTAGCTGCGTCCGGCGTGTCCTTCGCCCCGGCGATGTCACCGAGGTAGCGGCCCTGACGAGCAAGATCCACTCGGTCAGCAAAAATATGAAGTTCAGCAACAAGTTAAACGAAGAGCAAGGATACTTACGTTGAAGCAATCGGCACGTCAACCTTGATTCTGGGGAGAGCCTTCCACGGCTTGGTGGTGGTGACCTTGGGCTGCTTGGCAACCTTTTCAATCGGCTCTGGCGTCGACGTCCGACTACGCTTGGAGCTCCTGGTGGTCGACCCCCCGGCCCGACCCCGGTCGAGGGTTGGGTCGTGACGCTGCTTGGAACGCCCTTCAGTACGCGGAGGAGACACGACTTCAACTTCATCGCTCCCCGACGAGTCGTCACCGTTGCCTTCGCTGTCCTCGGCGTAGCTGATGCTGTCACTGTCGCTCTCGCTCCCCGCTCCTTCAAGGTTCTGACCGCCATTCGGCACGGGTGAATACATGTTCGTGAGCTCCTGCAAAGATTCAAGTCAGTCAGCTGAAGACATATTCACTCGACAAGATACAAAAGCAATCGACAATGACATGACTCACTACATTCGGCGGGTTCGCAGCTGAGAAAGGCGATACTCTTTTGGAACCCCGGGGGTTGTCTCGCGCACCAGTGATGCCGCGCAGCCATAGCGTGATGGTTTCCCCTGAGACATCTTCCGGGTGGGTACGAGTGGTATCGTCGACTCCTGAGTAATGCCACATCGGATGGTCCCGCGCCTGGAGCGGCTGGATCCGTCGACCCAGGAACACCTCCAACAGATCCAAGCCGGTCACTCCATCACGAATCAGATTCACAACACTGTTCATCAAGATCCCCACATTGGCCTTCTCTTCCTCGGCCACGGTCAGAGATGGGGGCACAGTGGGTTGATCCAGCGTGAAGGGAGGAAGGCCGGTCGACATGTTTGGGGACGCGACGTCGTGGCAGTAGAACCAGGTCGACTGCCAGCCCCGCACCGACTCCGGAAGGGTGAGCGTTGGGAATGCACTCCCCGTCCTCTTCTGAAGACCCAAACCCCCGCATAGCTGGATGACGTTGGTCCTATTATCACTAGCGTGGGCCTTCTTTACCGACTGAGAACGGACGGTAAAGATGTGCTTGAACAGAGCCCAGTGGGCGGGACAACCCAAGAAACACTCACACATCGTCACGAACGCAGCGAGATATGCAATTGCGTTGGGAGGAAAATGGTGCAACTGAGCCCCGAAGAAATTCAGAAAACCGCGGAAGAAGGGATGCGGGGGCAGAGCAAAACCTCTCTCCAAATGGGTGGTCAGGAGGACCCGCTCGCCCTCGTGCGGCTCCGGCTCCGCTTCCGTCCCCGGCAACCTCCACGACCCGGCCGCAACCAGGCCGTCAGCGACGAGCTTCTCCACGTCCAACGCAGTCACGGTTGACGGCAGGAAATCGCCCTGCATCCATCCGGGTGGCGCTGCGGCCCGGGCGCTCGAGGGCTTCTTCCCCTTCGTCGTCTTCTTGGGCGCCATTGTTGCAGCGGCGAGCGGATCCGATCTGAGTAGCGCGGCGGCGGAGCAGAAGAAGCGGAGGAGACGAGGGGAAAATGAGCGCACTGTCGCAAATTCCCCTCCCCTCTTGTTTTTTATGTCCGTCGACCCGAGTCACTGACTCGTGAGCCCGCCAAATCCCTGTGTATCCCACTAACGGAGGAGCCGCGATATGTGGCGATAAAGGTGGCGCGCGGATCGAGGAGCCGTTTCCCCGTCAGTTGCGTCATCCCTGCTCGGCGCGCGTTCCCCGAAATTTCGAATCCCGCGAAATCCGGGCGGGACAGAGCGTCCTTTCACATCTGAAGATCCTGGTGACCATTCGGACTCGAACCTGCATCTGAATTCACTCGGAAGAGCTGACAAGCTGAATAGATCAAGGCAGAAGTTGGAAGGCCCAGTCGTCACAGGTATCGGAAAAATCTCGAAGCTCATTCGGAACGCTGAGTTCGGCAGAACCTGCACTGTCCCTTCTCCACTCGAGCCCTGATCCATTCGGGGGCTAATGACGAGGATATGTACCTAGGGTAGGGTATTAGGCCTGTCCTACATACCCCACCTAAGGACACCACATTGGAGAACTACAAGACTACAAGACTACAAGAGAGATTCCGACTGAACTAGCCATGGCATATGAGTCACTCGACATATGTTCACTCGGAAGACCCCCCTACACACGACAGTAAACTCTCACTCGGAGCGGTCGCCAATCACTCGACTGCAGAAGACCGGGAGTCTCCCCAGGGAGGCCAACGGGCAGGCGTTACGCTCGCCGCCTTAACTGGCATTTATTGTATACGTTACCAGTAACGTCCCCCTTTACTCCCCACAATCAATCCCTTAGATGCCGGACGTTTATGAGGGGCAGCGCACTCTATATAAGCCACCCCTCCCCACTGGCACAATGGTTCGCAATCCTTTGTAACACAACGCACGTATCACTCGACAGAGTAAGCTCCCCGGAGCACCTGAGACGTAGGGCTGTTATCACTTCCGAGTGAGGCCTGAACTCATACATCTGTGTGTACACCCTCGCCGTAGCTAGGACTCTGCCTTCTCCTTTCGTACCCCTACCATCTACTGTCAAGCACGTTCCCACGACAGACGGCGGGGCGGAATGGTGCGGCGAAGACCGGCGTCGGAAGGAAGAAGACGACCCTATCCCGACACTGTGGTGGTTCCCGGCTCGCACTGGTTGCAGCAGTCGACGTGGGCGGCTGAGGTGGAGCTAGCTGCCATGGAGAGGCGGCGCGAGGGCGATGGTGCCCACGGGTGCGCGCTGCGCACGACGATGACAACGTCGGCCGAGCTCCAATCGGGTGAGGGAACTCAAGGGAGGAGGGGAGTATGGCTAGGGCGGCGTCAGGGAGTAGCTGGGGTTCGACCTTATCCTTCCCCGAGGTCACTGTGGCGATACGCGTCGAGAGGACGGCGGCGGAGGCGAGCTCCGGCCATGGTGCTTGCGACAGCGGGGCGGGAGCAGGTAGGGGATGGGGTAGTGGGCTGGGCCAGCTCGGGCCTTTGGCCAGGTAAGCCAGGTAAGTGCTGTCCCTTTTCTGTTTTTCTCTGTTTTATCCTTTTTAATTAAACAGAGACAGTTAGGGAATTAATAGGGCTACCAAAACATTTTATAAAAATGTTGGACTAGGCCACATAATTACTTAGTATTATTTGGCACTGCCACAAAAAGTTTGGGAGAAGTTTGAATTGATATGAATTTTTCATAAATGGAAAAGTGATTAAATGGGCTGAATTGGTACTCTTTTAGTTGCTCGAGTCCAATCAAGCAAATAAGTGATGTTGTTTTTCTTAACAAATATTTGTTATGGAATATTTGCTAAAACATGAACTATTTTTCAGACATGTTTATGAAACTTTAAATTTCACTTGCAATTTGAATGTGATTTCAGTGGTGGAATTTGAAATGAGATATGAATCCATAGTGATCAAGCATTGCAAATCAAGGTGACTTAGCATAACTATGAGGATCACTGTAGCTCATTACATAGGGGTGTTACAATTCTCCTCCTCTAAAAGAAATTCTCGTCCCGAGAGTTCAGGAGATAGAAAGGAAAAGATCGGGGTATTCTTCACGAAGACGATCCTCGCGTTCCCAAGTGGCTTCATCTTCAGTATGATTCGACCACTGCACTTTAAGGAACTTGGTCGTCTTCTGATGGGTCTGGCGTTCAGCTTGGTCAAGAATGCGGATCGGATGCTCTTTAGAAGAGAGATCATCTTGCAATTCGAGCATTTCATGATCCACTTCACGGTGTGGATTCTTGAAGCAACGACGAAGTTGTGACACATGGAAGACATCGTGGATGTGAGAGAACTGTGGCGGCAATTCCAATTTGTAAGCCACATATCCACATCTGGCGAGAATGCGGAAGGGTCCAATGTAGCGAGGAGCTAACTTGCCCTTGATCCCAAAATGATTAGTGTCCTTCAAAGGAGTGACACGCAGATAAGCTTGCTCGCCAGGGTGATAGATCGATCCCCAGTGTTTACGGTTATAGTTGCTCTTCTGATGGAACTGGGCCGCCTTGAGATTTTCCCGGACAATATGGACTTGCTCTTCAGCTTGTTGAATAATATCGGGACCAATGAGCGGCCGTTCCCCAGTTTCTGACCAATTCAGAGGGGTTCGGCACTTACGTCCATATAACACCTCGAAGGGTGCCATCTTCAAGCTAGCTTGATAGATGTTGTTGTACGAGAATTCAGCATACGGGAGAGATTCCTCCCACTTCTTGCCAAATGAAATGACACAAGCACGCAGCATATCTTCAAGCACTTGATTAACTCGTTCAACTTGGCCTTGGGACTGGGGTGATAAGCTGTGCTCCATGTTATATGAGTTCCCATAGCTGCTTGGAAACTTTCCCAGAACTTTGAGGTAAAGAGGCTGCCAAGGTTTGAACTGATTTCCTTCGGAATACCGTGGAGTGTCACAATTCTAGAGATATACAAGTCTGCTAACTAGCTAGCAGTGATCGTCTCTTTGACTGGCAGAAAATGTGCAACTTTGGAGAGTTGGTTGACGACGACAAGAATAGCATCGTGACCTTTTTTTTACTTGGGTAGGCCAGTGATGAGATCCATTTGAACCTTGTCCCATTTCCACACAGGGATAGGAAGCGGTTGCAGGAGTCCAACCGGCTTTTGATGTTCGGCTTTGACGCGGCGGCAAACGTCACATTTAGCAACATAGCGAGCAATGTCTTGCTTCATATTAGACCACCAGTACCTCTGACGAAGGTCTTGATACATCTTGGTACTACCTGGATGAATAGACAGCGGTGTATCATGTGCCTCCTTCATAACTTTGTCTGTCATAAGTTCGAACCGGGGTACCACAAGGCGATCTCTGAAGTACAAGGTTCCATCTTCAGCAAGCGAGAAATCTATAGACTTTTCAAAGGCAAGATCCATTTTCATCTGATCAACTTCAGCGTCTTTTGCTTGTGCAGACTTAATAGCTTTCTCGAGAGTAGGTTCCAAAACAAGGGTGTTAAGAGAACCCTGTGGAACAATATGGAGGTTCATTTTGCGAAGTTCCTCATAAAGAAGGGGTTGAGCTCGCTGAACCATGAGGTTGTTTCAATAAGACTTGCGGCTCAAAGCATCGGCCATAACATTAGCCTTACCAGGGGTATAGGTAATACCGCAGTCATAGTCTGTAATTGTTTCCATCCATCTCTGGTGACGGAGATTCAGATCCGGCTGAGTAAACAGATACTTCAGGCTTTGATGATCAGTGTAGATCTCGCAACGATTACTGAGGATGTAATGTCGCCACAACTTATCATATCCAATGATCTATATGAAAGTTTTTATTATATCCCTCTTGAATATTCATCACTTTGGGACCAAATTCATATCTTGTGCAAATTACCATTACTATTATCAACTCTCAAAAAGATTTAAGTGAAGCATGAGAGTGCAAATATTTCTTCAAAATTTCTATCTTATCAACTCTTAAAATAATATAAGTGAAGCATGAGAGTTTATTTCTTCAAAATTTTAATCTTATAAATTCTCAAAATAATATAAGTGAAGCATGAGAATTCATTTCTTCAAAATTTTGCCACCACCGTGCTCAAAAAGATTTAAGTGAAGCACTAGAGCAACTGCATAGCTCAAAAAATTTAAGTGAAGCACATAGAGTATTCTAACAAATGATGATAAACGTGTGGCTCTCTCAAGATAGGTGTGTTCAGCAAAGATGATTGTGACAAACTAAAAATCAAACAAAGCAAAGACTCATATAATACAAGACGCTCCAAGTAGAACACATATCATGTGACGAATAAAAATATAGCTCCAAGTAAAATTACCGATGGTTGGTAGAAGAAAGAGGGGATGCCTTCCGGGGCATCCCCAAGCTTAGACGCTTGAGTCTTCCTTGAATATTACCTTGGGGTGCCTCGGGCATCCCCAAGCTTAGGCTCTTGCTACTCCTTATTCCTTCATCCATCGTGATCTCACCCAAAACTTGAAAACTGCAATCACACAAAACTCAACAAAACCTTCGTGAGATCCGTTAGTATAACAAAATAAATCACCACTTTAAGTACTGTTGAAAACCCATTCATATTTTATTTTTGCATTATACCTACTGTACTCTAACTTCACCATGGCTTATACCCCCCGATACAATCCATAGATTCATCAAAACAAGCAAGTAGTGCATCAAAAACAGAATCTGTCAAAAACAGAACAGTCTGTAGCAATCTATTTAAAAGCCACACTTCTGTAACTCCAAAAATTCTGAACAATAAGAACAACGTGGAAAATTAATATACCAATACTGTGTAAAAAATTCAGATTTTTTTGACGCTCCAGTACAGAAACAAAATTCTGGCACTGGACGCAAAACTTTATGTTTTCCAAACAGCATCAATTATACTATCTTCCAAATCATCCTAAAGGCTTTACTTGGCACAAACACTAATTAGAAACACAAAAACACAATCATACCAGTAGCATAATTGTGAAAACACACAATAACAGAAACAAAAGGTAAAAAATTATTTTATTCATTGGGTTGCCTCCCAACAAGCGCAATTGTTTTATGCCCCTAGCTAGGCATAATGCATAGTTTCAAGTATTGTCATCTTTCAAGTTGATTCCATAAGTGGCCCTCATAATTGATTCATATGGTGCTTTAATTCTTTTTCTAGGGAAGTTCTCCATACCCTTCTTTAATGGAAATTGAAATTTTATATTCCCTTCTTTCATGTCAATAACGACACCAATGGTTCGTAAGAACGGTCTACCAAGTATTATGGGGCAAGAAGAATTGCATTCAATGTCAAGTACAATAAAATCAACGGGCACATAGTTCCTATTTGCAAGAATAAGAACATCATTAATTCTTCCCAAAGGCCTTTTAATAGTAGAATCCGCAAGATGCAAATTAAGAGAACATTCGTCTATATTGGTAAAACCTAGCACATCGCATAGAGATTTTGGAATTGTGGAAACGCAAGCACCCAAATCACATAAAGCATTGCACTCATAATTTTTTATTTTAACATTAATGGTGGGTTCCCATTCATCATATAATTTTCTAGGAATTGAAATTTCTAGTTCTAGCTTTTCTTCTAACGCTTTCATCATTGCTTCTACAATGTGTTTAGTAAAAGCCTTGTTTTGCTCATAAGCATTGGGTGAATTTAACATGGATTGTAACAAAGAAATGCACTCAATCAAGGATCAATTATCATAAATAAAATCTTTGTAATCCAAGAGAGTGGGCACATCGCTATTTAAAGTTTTTACCTCTCCAAACCCACTTTTTGTAATTTTTTCATTAAGATTTTCACCCTCCGAATTGTGGGAACACCTACTAGCTAAAGTTGACACTTCTTCAGTTCCCTTTTCATCAAGTTTTATATTGCTAAACAAAGAATCAATAGATGAAACACCAATCATTTTAATATCCTCATCATTACTTCGATAAAAACCGGGAGGAATCGCTTTTTCTAAAAATTCTCATTTAGCTTTTAGCATGGCGGTTCTTTTCTTACTCTCATCCATGGAGACATATAAAGCTTTAATTGATTCATAAATATCAATTTTAGGTGGCAAAATTTTAGTCTTAAGATTTTCCACATCATGAATAATTCTATCAATGCTCCTAGACATATCATCAAGTTTACTCAATTTTTCTTCTATCGTAGTGTTGAAAACTTTTTGAGCATTAATAAATTTTTTAATATTACTTTCAAGATCAGAGGGCATCCTATTATTATTATTATTATAAGAATTACCATAAGGATTGCCATAATTATTAGAGGAATTTCCAGGAAACGGTCTAGCGTTGAAATTACCTCTATAAGCATTATTATTGAAATTGTTTAGCGAGACAAAATTCACATCTACGGGATCATTATTTCGCTCGATCAAAGTGGACAAAGGCACATCATTAGGATCAATATAATAATTTTTACTAGCAACCAATTTCATAAGCGCATCAACTTTATCACTCAAAGTATTAATTTCTTCAACCGAATTCACCTTTTTACTAGTAGGAACTCTTTCAGTATGCCATTGTGAATAATTTGCCATCATATTATCAAGCAATTTAGTAGCTTCTCCAAAAGTAATTTCCATAAAAGTACCACCCGCGGCGGAATCTAAAAGATTTCTAGAAACACTACAGGAATCAGTTAATTTGCCGTCTGCCATAGCAGACGGCAAAGGACCAGGCCACCGACGGCAAACGTCTTTGCCGTCTGCCACGGACGGCAAACACTTCCGGCACTGAAAGTCACGGTAATGACTTTGTTTGCCGTCTGCGTAAAAACAGCTAACGGCAAAGAAGTTTGCCGTCCGCTTTCCTGGCCAAGCTGACGGCAAAGATCATGGATGGCAAAGAATAGCCATTAGCCCCGTTAGGTGGCTAACGGCAGACTTTGCCGCCTGCCGGCGGACGGCAAACTTTGCCGTCAGCCCTATCACGTCAGCAGACCCATGGCTAACCGTCACTTCTGCTTAGTCTTTGCCGTCTGCCAGGCTGGTCTTTGCCGTCTGCTGGCAGACGGCAGAATGACCAAATGGTCAGACCTGATGCTCCCAGGTTGAACAGGTTGCTGCCATGTGGCACCTTTGCCGTCCGCCTACCGACGGCAAAGGTCTTTGCCGTCGGCTGGCGGACGGCAAAGTGCCTGTATTGTTACTGTTTTGTCTGTTTTCTGTTATATCCCTGCATGTTCAAAAGACATATATGATATATATAGTTTCAACCTCAAGCATAGCCCATGTATCCAACATCTAGCAGTCCATCGAACGCAAGAGAACACATAGGGTATTAAAAGATCCAATACATACATAGTTTCACGGAGTTCATCCATATATACATACATAGTTTCACATTGTTCATCAATACAAATCAAAACAAAAACTAAACACTAGCAGTCCATCAATGCCTGCTTCCATGAAGTGAATCAAACTTGCAAAAATGGGAGTAAGAAAGTTAGAAGAAGAAGAAGAAGAAGAAGAAGAAGACTAGAAGAAGAAGAAGAAGAAAAAGAAGAAGACTAGAGGAAGAAGAAGAAGAAGAAGACTAGAAGAAGAAGAAGAATAAGAAGAAGAAGAAGAAGAAAGAAAGAAAGAAGAAGAATAAGAATAAGAAAAAGGAGTAGAAGATGGAGAAAAAGAAACAAGAGAAAAAGGAAGAATAAGAATATATTTTCTTCTTCTTCTTCTCTCCTTTTCTCATCTTTCTTCTTCTCTTCTATCTTTTTATCCTTTTCCTTCTCATTCTTCTTCTTTTATTCTTTCTTTTTCTTCTCTTTCTTCTTCTATTCTTTCTTTTTCTCCTCTTCCTTGTTTTTCTTCTTCTTATTCCTTATTTGGGTCATTTTAGAGCTAACTTAGGTAATTATGCCATTTTTGAGCTAACTAAGCTTATTATGTCAATTTGGAGGAAAATAAGGTAAGTATAGGTCATTTTTGTGCTAACCTAGGTAATTATGCCATTTTTGAGCTAACATAGGTAAGTATAGGTCATTTTAGAGCTAACTTAGGTAATTATGTCATTTTGGAGGAAAATAAGCTAAGTATATGACATTTATGAGCTAACCAAGGTTATTATGCCATTTTCGAAATGAATAAGCTAATTATGTCATAAATGAACTAAATAAGCTAATTATGTCATTTTGGAGGATAATTAGCTAAGTATGTCTTTTTTGGGGAAAATAAGCTAAGTATGTGGCATAATAGGGCTAACAAGCATGTACGAAGCTAAGTATGCATTTGTTAAGCAAAACACTAGAGAAAACTTACCGGAGGTCAAGCACCGGGGTTCCTCGAGCCAGTATCACCTGGAGAAGGGGTGTGCGATGCGGCTCCGGAGTTATGCTGCACCAAAGATCATTTGCAAAGTCTCGTTAGCATGATGACACTCAAATGTTAAGACTAGTAAATAATGACCATTCAAATGAAACTCACCGTTCCCGCTCTAGTAATGACCGGCATCGGCGGAGGGGTCTGACCGGTCTTCTCGCACATAGACTGCACATTTGGTTTTGACGAGTCAGTCATATTAGTTAGTAATGAAACGAACATTACGTGCATTATTTGGCTAATATGCAGAAGAAACTTACCACGAGGAGCTCGTACATGGCCCGGTGAGCCACCTCATTCCATGCCCTCTCCTCCTCCAACAACCTAGCCGTCTTCTCCTCCAAAAGCAATTCCTTCTCCATCGCCACCCGGTCCCTCTCCTCCAGAAGCGCCTGGGTTGTCGCTCTCTCTTTCTAAAGAGCAGCCTGCAACACCACTCCTCGTTAGCATTGTAATCATCGATGGCCACACACACAATGTAATGGAGGAAAGATATCTGAGTCCGTATAACTAACCTCGATGGTGAGATCGACTGGCCGCGGACGAGTCCTTATCTCAGGACAGGAGCTCGTTTGGCGCGCCTTGATCTCTGGGAGAGTGAGAGGACAACGTATCAGTCCATCTCCAATGGCTAATGAGCCACGGGGCCTCCCGCCACCAGATATCATCACCAGCTCTGGATCAATAGGATTCTGGCTTGGGTTAAAGTCCTCCCCTTTCCTCGCCTTCCCCTCCTGGTTGTACCTCACGAGCTTGTGGTGGGAGGAGATGTTGGTGAAATTCTCTGGATGATCGAGGTCAGACTCAGAGAATGCCTTGGCCTTCTTGTACGAGGCAGTATGGGCCATGGCATAGAGGTCGTACACCTCAGGCACCTCCGTGTTATTGTGTCGCGCCTAAAAGAAAGGAACGAAGTATTAGTAAAGGGCCCAAGCTAGCATGAAGAATGAATTGCATGAATCATGAAGCAAACCACATACCCAGTTCCGCCCGAACTGATATAAGTTGGCGTTGCCTTGATGGTGTGGCACACCAACCATTTGGGCACGCCGGTCCTTGGCATTGTCGTGGACGGCTCGCCAGCGGCCTGTGCACCACTCATCCACCAACGCCTCCCAACAATCCATCTTATCCGCACACCATCTCGGGGGCACCTAATTTAGTAAAGAGAAATTTGAGCACTACGCCTACGAATCAAATCAAGGAAACTAAGTACAATGCCTTAAGAATAGGTAATTACCTTCATGTACTGATCCTTCTTCAGAAACTTAGCCCGGCACGACGGCTTGTCCGTCTTAATACCACGCTTGGCATAGTAGTCTCGAACAGCCTGCGGCCGAGCCTCGTGTCGTAAGTTTTGTAGTAGGCGCTTGCACTCGGTATCGATAACCTTTGCCGCGTCCTCCTCGTATCCCTCCTCACACCTGTAGAAGGTCTGCAATCAAACGAGACAACACTGATTAGTACAATAACTAGCTAGTGTTAATTTTTAATTGTGTAAAGGAGAAATTACCCAAAAGCTTATGATCACCATCTCGGCCCTCGTGTGGCACAAGACACCGTCGATCATCTCCTCCGGCGGGGCCGGGGCAGCCAAGTAGTGCTCCCAGCTCAATCCTAGCTCTGGAAGCTGACCCTCACCGGGCAACGTGACAAACCCCGGGAAATTTTGCTGGCAAAGCACACCAAGGACGGTGTTGGGCCTGCGAACGTCACTGGTGTGTACCCAACCCCTGCAGTATGACAAGGCCAACGCATTAGATATTTGAAGAAACGTGAATGCAAAATGTACAAAAATAGTAAATGCACTTACTTCTCCCCATCAGGCTGTTGGAAATATGCCCTAGAAGCAATAATAAATTGGTTATTATTATATTTCCTTGTTCATGATAATCGTTTATTATCCATGCTATAATTGTATTGATTGGAAACTCAAATACATGTGTGGGTACATAGACAACACTGTGTCCCTAGTAAGCCTCTAGTTGACTAGCTCGTTGATCAAAAGATGGTGAAGGTTTCCTAGCCATGGACATGAGATGTCATTTGATAACGGGATCACATCATTAGGAGAATGATGTGATGGACAAGACCCAAACTACGAACGTAGCATATGATCGTGTCAGTTTATTGCTATTGTTTTCTGCATGTCAAGTATCTGTTCCTATGACCATGAGATCATGCAACTCCCTGACATCGGAGGAGTACCTTGTGTCTATCAAACGTCGCAACGTAACTGGGTGACTATAAAGGTGCTCTACAGGTATCTCCGAGGGTGTCTGTTGGGTTGGCATGGATCAAGACTGGGATTTGTTACTCCGTGTGACGAAGAGGTATCTCAGGGCCCACTCGGTAATACAACATCACAATGAGCCTTGCAAGCAATGTGACTAAAGTGTTAGCCACGAGATCTTGTATTACGGAACGAGTAAAGAGACTTGCCGGTAACGAGATTGAACTAGGTATAGAGATACCGACGATCGAATCTCGGGCAAGTAACATACCGAAGAACAAAGGGAACAGCATACGGGATTAACTGATTCCTTGACATAGAGGTTCGACCGATAAAGATCTTCGTAGAATATGTAGGAGCCAATATGGGCATCCAGGTCCCGCTATTGGTTATTGATCGTAGAGGTGTCTCGGTCATGTCTACATAGTTCTCGAACCCGCAGGGTCTACACACTTAACGTTTGGTGATGATTAGTATAGTTGAGTTATTTTGTTGGTGACCGAAGGTTGTTCGGAATACCGGATAAGATCCCGGACATGACGAGGATCTTCAGAATAGTCCGGAGGTAAAGATTAATATATGTGATAATAGTGTTTTGATCTCCGGAAGAGTTCCGGAATTCACCGGAAGAGGTTCCGGATGTTTACCGAAGTGTTCGGGTGCAGCAACACTTTATATGAGCCAAAGGGGTAAAGCCCACAAGGTATTGGAAAGTGCAAAAGGAAGTTTTGCTGCTGCCTTAAGCGGTACTACCGCTGGTAAGGCAGTACTACCGCGTAAGCGGTACTACCGCTTGTGTGAAGCGGTACTACCGCTCAAGCGGTACTACCGCTTGTGCGCGATACTGCTGGAATCCGAGTTGGACTCTTTCCCTGCGGGCCAAACCGACCTTGTGCGGGCAAAACCGAACTGGAGGAGGCTTTTACTCCAAGTTTAGACCCCAAGGCTCAACATATAAATAGAGGGGAAGGGCTAGCACACGGGACACATTAAGATTTCCCAAGCCGTGTGTCGGCAACCCTAACCCTCTAGTTCTCCCGTCATAATCTCCGTAGTGCTTGGCGAAGCCCTGCAGAGATTGTTCCTCACCACCATCACCACGCCGTCATGCTGCCGGAACTCATCTACTACTTCACCATCGCTCGCTGGATCGAGGAGGTGAAGGCGTCATCAAGCCGTACGTGTGTTGAACGCGGAGGTGCCGTCCGTTCGGCACTAGTTCGTGATCGGATCGAGGGACGACTTGCGATTTGGATCGCGGAGACGTTCGACTACATCAACCGCGTTTCTTAACGCTTCCGCTTAGCGATCTACAAGGGTATGTAGATTCACTCTCCCTCTC
Organism: Elymus sibiricus; assembly: GCA_039707655.1. Classification (NCBI taxonomy): domain Eukaryota; kingdom Viridiplantae; phylum Streptophyta; class Magnoliopsida; order Poales; family Poaceae; genus Elymus; species Elymus sibiricus. Next base: position 315,987,342 of record CM077664.1, read on the forward strand.
GTAGATGCTCATCACCATGGATAGATCTTGTGTGTGCGTAGGAAAAATTTTGTTTCCCATGCAACGTTCCCCAACAGTGGCATCTGAGCTAGGTCTATGCATAGATGAGATCTCGAGTAGAACACAAACGAGTTGTGGGCGTGGGTGTATACATATTGCTTGCCGTTACTAGTTGATACTTGAGTCGGCGGTATTGTGAGATGAAGCGGCCTTGACCAACATTACTCGTACGCTTACGAGAGATCGGTTCCTTCAACTGACATGTAACTTCGTTGCATAAAGATGGCTAGCGGGTGTCTGTCTCTCTCACTTTAGTTGAATCGATTTCAATGAAGAGGGTTCTTTTAGAAGATCAAAAAGCAATCACTACACCACGTTGTGGTTTTGCGTAGGTAAGAACGGTTCTTGCAAACCCGTAGCAGCCACGTAAAATTTGCAACAACAATTAGAGGACGTCTAACTTGTTTTTGCAGGGTATGTTGTGATATGATATGGCCAATTACATGATGAGATATATGTGATGTATGAGATGCTCATGTGTTGTATAGAATATCACGACTTGCATGTCGATGAGTACGGCAACTGGCAGGAGCCATAGAGTTGTCTTTAATTATTTTCGCCGTTTTTGCTTTACTTTATCGCTATGAGTTAGCTATAGTCGTAGAAGCAACAGTCGGCGCGACAACCTCATGGCGACACGTTGATGGAGATCAAGATGATGGAGATCGTGGTGTCATGCCGGTGACGATGGAGATCATGCCGGTGCTTTGGAGATGGAGATCAAAAGCAAAGTTCATGGCCATATCATGTCACTTATGATTTGCATGTGATGTTAATCCTTTTATGCATCTTATTTTGCTTAGGACGACGGTAGCATTATAAGGTGATCCCTCACTTAAATTTCAAGATAAAATTGTGTTCTCCCCGAGTGTGCACCGTTGCGAAAGTTCGTCGTTTCGAGACACCACGTGATGATCGGGTGTGATAGACTCTACGTTCACATACAACGGGTGCAAGCCAGTGTTGCACGTGCGGAACACTCGGGTTAAACTTGACGAGCCTAGCATGTACAGACATGGCCTCGGAACACAAGAGACCGAAAGGTCGAACATGAGTCATATGGTAGATATGATCAACATGAAGATGTTCACCATTGAAACCACCTCAACTCACGTGATGATCGGACTTGAGTTGGTGGATTTGGATCATGTTACACTCGAATGACCGGAGGGATGTCCATTTGAGTGGGAGTTTTTTTAAGTAATATGATTAACTAAACTCATTATCTAGAACAATAGTCTAAGTTGTCTTTGCTATATTTATGTTGTAGATCATGGCTCGCGTAGTAGCACCCCTGAATTTTAATGCGGTCCTAGAGAAAGCTAAAGTTGAAAGATGATGGAAGTAACTTTGTGGACTGGGCCCATAATCTAAGGATTATCCTTACGGCTTCCCAGAAGGCTTATGTCCTTGATGCACCGCTTGGTGATCCACCCGCTCCAGTTGAGTCTCTAGACGTTGTGAACGCCTGGCAGGCTCGTTCTGAAGATTACTCAATAGTTCAATGTGCAATATTGTATGGCTTAGAACCGGGACTTCAAAGACGTTTTGAACGTCATGGAGCATATGAGATGTTCCAGGAGTTGAAGTTTATCTTTCAGAAGAATGCCCGGATCGAGATATATGAGATCTCCGATAAGTTCTATGCTTGCAAGATGGAGGAGAACGGGTCTATCAGTGATCACGTACTCAGAATGTCTGGGTACTCCACCCGTCAGGCTGAATTGGGAATGCCCCTTCCGCCAGAGGCTATCACTGATAGAGTTCTTCAATCATTGCCACCTAGCTACAAGAGCTTCGTGTTGAACTATAACATGCACAGGATGAACAAGTCAGTCGCCGAGCTGTTTGCGATGCTGAAAGCCGCTGAGTCTGAAATTCAGAAGGAGCATCAAGTGTTGATGGTCAATAAAACCACTAGTTTCAAGAAAAATGGCAAGGGTAAGAAGGGTAACTCCAAGAAGAGTGGCAAAGCAGTTGCTCCTCTCGTGAAGAAACCCAAGGCTGGACCCAAACCAGAAACTGTGTGCTTTCATTGCAAGGGAACTGGACACTGGAAGCGGAATTGCCCCAAGTATTTGGCTGACAAGAAGGCGGCCAACAACAAACAAGGTATATATGATATACATGTTATTGATGTGTACCTTACCAACTCTCGTTGTAGTGCCTGGGTATTTGATACCGGTGCGGTTGCTCATATTTGCAACTCAAAACAGGAACTGCGGAATAGACGGAGGCTGGCAAAGGACGAAGTGATGATGCACGTGGGAAATGGTTCCAAGGTTGATGTGATCGCCGTCGGCACGCTCGCTCTTCGATTACCATCGGGATTAGTGATGAACCTGAATAATTGTTATTTAGTGCCTGCGTTAAGCATGAACATTATATCTGGATCTTGTTTATTGCGAGACGGTTACTCATTTAAATCAGAGAATAATGGTTGTTCTATTTATATGAGTAATATCTTTTATGGTCATGCACCCAATGTGAGGGGTTTATTCTTATTGAATCTCGATAGTAATGATACACATGTTCATAACATTGATGCCAAAAGATGTAGAATTGATAATGATAATACCACTTTCTTGTGGCACTACCGTTTAGGTCATATTGGCGTAAAACGCATGAGGAAGCTCCATGCTGATGGACTTTTGGAGTCACTTGATTTTGAATCACTTGACACATGTGAGCCAAGCCTCATGGGCAAGATGACTAAAACGCCGTTCTCTGGAACAATGGAACGGGCAAGTGACTTATTGGAAATCATACATACTGATGTGTGCGGTCTGATGAGCATTGAGGCGCGCGGTGGTTATCGTTACTTTCTCACCTTCACTGATGACTTAAGTAGATATGGGTATATTTACTTAATGAAACACAAGTCTGAAACATTTGAAAAGTTCAAACAATTTCAGAGTGAAGTTGAGAATCATCGTAACAAGAAGATTAAATTCCTACGATCTGATCGAGGAGGAGAATATCTGAGTTATGAGTTTGGTAGTCACTTAAGACAATGTGGAATTGTTTCACAACTAACACCGCTTGGAACACCACAGCGTAATGGTGTGTCCGAACGTCGTAATCGAACCTTATTGGATATGGTGCGATCTATGATGTCTCTTGCCGATTTGCCACTATCGTTTTGGGGTTATGCATTAGAGACAGCTGCATTCACTGTAAATAGGGCACCATCAAAATCCGTTGAGACGACGCCATATGAACTTTGGTTTGGCAAGAAGCCAAAGCTGTCGTTTCTTAAAGTTTGGGGATGTGATGCTTATGTTAAAAAGCTTCAGCCCGAAAAGCTGGAACCCAAAGCGGAGAAATGCGTCTTCATAGGATACCCAAAAGAGACAGTTGGGTATACCTTCTACCTCAGATCCAAAGGCAAAGTGTTTGTCGCTAAAAACGGAACGTTTCTTGAGAAAGAGTTTCTCTCGAAAGAATTGAGTGGGAGGAAGATAGAACTTGATGAGGTTGTTGAACCTTTACTTCAACCTGAAAGTAGCACAGCACAGAAAGATGTTTCTGTAGAGCCTACAACAGCTGAAGAGGAAGTTAATGATGGTGATCATGAAGCTTTGGATCAAGTTGCTATCGAACCTCGTAGGTCGACAAGGACGCGTACTACTCCTGAGTGGTACGGCAACCCTGTCTTAGAGGTCATGTTGTTAGACAACGATGAACCTACGAGCTATGGAGAAGCGATGATGGGCCCGGATTCCAAGAAGTGGTTAGAGGCCATGAAATCCGAGATGGGATCCATGTATGAAAACAAAGTATGGACTTTGGAAGTATTACCTGAAGGGCGTAAGGCCATTCAGAACAAATGGATCTTTAAGAGGAAGACGGACGCAGACGGTAATGTCACCGTCTATAAACCTCGACTTGTGGCAAAAGGTTTTTCACAAGTTCAAGGAGTTGACTACGATGAGACCTTCTCACCCGTAGCGATGCTTAAGTCCGTCAGAATCATGTTAGCAATAGCTGCCTTTTTCGATTATGAAATTTGGCAGATGGATGTCAAAACAGCGTTCCTTAACGGTTTCCTTAAGGAAGAGTTGTATATGATGCAACCAGAAGGTTTTGTCGATCCAGAGAATGCTGACAAAGTTTGCAAACTCCAGCGATCCATTTATGGACTGGTGCAAGCATCTCGGAGTTGGAATCTTCGCTTTGATGAGGTGATCAAAGCGTTCGAGTTTATACAAGTTTAAGGAGAAGCTTGTATTTACAAGAAAGTGAGTGGGAGCTCTATAGCGTTTCTAATATTATATGTGGATGACATATTACTGATTGGAAACAATATAGAAATGTTGGAAAGCGTGAAGGGATATTTGAACAAGAGTTTTTCAATGAAGGACCTAGGAGAAGCTGCTTTCATATTAGGCGTCAAGATCTATAGAGATAGATCAAGACGTTTAATAGGACTTTCACAAAGCACATACCTTGATAAGATTTTGAAGAAGTTCAAAATGGATCAATCCAAGAAGGGGTTCTTTCCTGTTTTGCAAGGTGTGAAGTTGAGTAAGACTCAATGCCCAGTGACTGCAGGAGATAGAGAAAAGATGAGTGTCATCCCCTATGCTTCAGCCATAGGCTCTATCATGTATGCAATGCTGTGCACAAGACCCGATGTCAGCCTTGCCATAAGTATGGTCGGAAGGTTTCAAAGTGATCCAGGAATGGAACACTGGATGGCGGTCAAGAATATCCTGAAGTACCTGAAAAGGACTAAGGACATGTTTCTCGTTTATGGAGGTGATCAAGAGCTCGTCGTAAAGGGTTACGTCGATGCAAGCTTTGACACTGATCCAGATGACTCTAAGTCACAAACCGGATACGTATTTATTCTTAATGGGGGTGCGGTTAGCTGGTGCAGTTCCAAGCAAAGCGTGGTAGCTGATTCTACATGCGAAGCGGAGTACATTGCTGCCTCGGAGGCGGCGAAGGAAGGTGTCTGGATGAAGGAGTTCATGATAGATCTTGGAGTAGTGCCTAGTGCACTTAACCCAATGACTCTGTTTTGTGATAATACTGGTGCCATTGCTCTAGCCAAGGAACCAAGATTTCACAAGAGGACCAGACACATAAAGCGGCGATTCAATTCCATCGGCGATTACATCAAGGAGGACGACATAAATATTTGCAAAGTACACACGGATCTGAATGTAGCAGATCCGATGACTAAACCTCTTCCAAGGGCTAAACATGAACAACACCAGAACTGCATGGGTGTTCGATTCATTACAATGTAAATCACATAGTGATGTGAACTAGATTATTGACTCTTGTGCAAGTGGGAGACTGTTGGAAATATGCCCTAGAGGCAATAATAAATTGGTTATTATTATATTTCCTTGTTCATGATAATCGTTTATTATCCATGCTATAATTGTATTGATTGGAAACTCAAATACATGTGTGGGTACATAGACAACACTGTGTCCCTAGTAAGCCTCTAGTTGACTAGCTCGTTGATCAAAAGATGGTGAAGGTTTCCTAGCCATGGACATGAGATGTCATTTGATAACGGGATCACATCATTAGGAGAATGATGTGATGGACAAGACCCAAACTACGAACGTAGCATATGATCGTGTCAGTTTATTGCTATTGTTTTCTGCATGTCAAGTATCTGTTCCTATGACCATGAGATCATGCAACTCCCTGACATCGGAGGAGTATCTTGTGTGTATCAAACGTCGCAACGTAACTGGGTGACTATAAAGGTGCTCTACAGGTATCTCCGAGGGTGTCTGTTGGGTTGGCATGGATCAAGACTGGGATTTGTTACTCCGTGTGACGGAGAGGTATCTCAGGGCCCACTCGGTAATACAACATCACAATGAGCCTTGCAAGCAATGTGACTAAAGTGTTAGCCACGAGATCTTGTATTACGGAACGAGTAAAGAGACTTGCCGGTAACGAGATTGAACTAGGTATAGAGATACCGACGATCGAATCTCGGGCAAGTAACATACCGAAGAACAAAGGGAACAGCATACGGGATTAACTGAATCCTTGACATGGAGGTTCGACCGATAAAGATCTTCGTAGAATATGTAGGAGCCAATATGGGCATCCAGGTCCCGCTATTGGTTATTGATCGTAGAGGTGTCTCGGTCATGTCTACATAGTTCTCGAACCCGCAGGGTCTACACACTTAACGTTTGGTGACGATTAGTATAGTTGAGTTATTTTGTTGGTGACCGAAGGTTGTTCGGAATCCCGGATAAGATCCCGGACATGACGAGGATCTCCGGAATAGTCCGGAGGTAAAGATTAATATATGTGATAATAGTGTTTTGATCTCCGGAAGAGTTCCGGAATTCACCGGAAGAGGTTCCGGATGTTTACCGAAGTGTTCGGGTGCAGCAACACTTTATATGAGCCAAAGGGGTAAAGGCCACAAGGTATTGGAAAGTGCAAAAGGAAGTTTTGCTGCTGCCTTAAGCGGTACGACCGCTGGTAAGGCAGTACTACCGCGTAAGCGGTACTACCGCTTGTGTGAAGCGGTACTACCGCTTGTGCGCGATACTGCTGGAATCCGAGTTGGACTCTTTCCCTGCGGGCCAAACCGACCTTGTGCGGGCAAAACCGAACTGGAGGAGGCTTTTACTCCAAGTTTAGACCCCAAGGCTTAACATATAAATAGAGGGGAAGGGCTAGCACACGGGACACATTAAGATTTCCCAAGCTGTGTGTCGGCAACCCTAACCCTCTAGTTCTCCCGTCATAATCTCCGTAGTGCTTGGCGAAGCCCTGCAGAGATTGTTCCTCACCACCATCAGCACGCCGTCGTGCTGCCGGAACTCATCTACTACTTCACCATCGCTCGCTGGATCGAGGAGGTGAAGGCGTCATCAAGCCGTACGTGTGTTGAACGCGGAGGTGCCGTCCGTTCGGCACTAGTTCGTGATCGGATCGAGGGACGACTTGCGATTTGGATCGCGGAGACGTTCGACTACATCAACCGCGTTTTTTAGCGCTTCTGCTTAGCGATCTACAAGGGTATGTAGATTCACTCTCCCTCTCGTAGATGCTCATCACCATGGATAGATCTTGTGTGTGCGTAGGAAATTTTTTGTTTCCCATGCAACGTTCCCCAACACGGGCCTAATCACCGGCCTCTGCTCGCGGGTCGCCGGCAGGGGCGGGAGCCGTGTACCACCACGCTGGTACACGGTGGCCCCCTCAACCACCTCGCCCTCACTATCAGTACACTCATCCCCGCCACCATCAGCATGGACACTTGGCCCCTCAGGTGGATCCGGCCAGGTACCCCATCCGGACGTCTCCTGGGACGTAGCCTGGTCCGAAGTCTCGTGGCCCGAAGTCTCGTGGGCCAAAGCCTCTGGGACCGGAGTCTCGTGGGCCGAAGGCCCGTCGACCCGAGGCTCATGGACCGGAGTCCCCTTAGCCTCCACCTCAGATGGGTCCACCCTAGCAGTCATGTGCTCGGGTGAATCAGCTGGGGGTGGCGGCGAGGAAGGCGTAGCAGCCTGCCTACCTCTCCCGTGGCCACGTCCTGATCTACCTCCTCCCTTCTTCCCTCCCCGACCTCCTCTCCCGATGGGCAACGACGCCGACGAAGAAGCGCCCGCCGGTGTCCCCAAACTGTCTAACAACGCTCTCCGAAGAGGTACGGGTGGAATGGAAGTACCCCTCCCGCGGGCCGCCGACGAAGTACCCGCGGAGCGCTCTGGACCCGCGCCCACCATCTTTCAACACCTGCCATGACAAAGAGTAAACGAAATTAGTACAACATAAAAAAATTGAATACATGACATGAATAATAATATGTATATAATTTAAGTTGGGATGCATACAAACTAATAGTCTGGATCGTCTATATATGCTTCGGGATCAATAGATGCATCATCATCATCACTATCACGCGTGTCGTCATGAATGACGTGCTCATCGGGTTCAGCGGCATCAACATGTGGAAGGCCTTTTTGTAATCGGTCAAGCATTGACAGGTCATCCGCAGCAGTAACCTCTTCTTGTTCCGGCTCTTCTTGTTCCGGCTCAGGGGTAAAGTCGGATTCACTGTCGCTGTCTACTTCCATGTTCTGGGGTGAAGTAGAGCAGTTCTTGAAACATTTTTTGGAAAGACGTGTTTCTTGGAAGAATTCTCCTTCATATGTGTCTGGGTTAATGTGAGGTTCATAATCCTCTTCATTGGGGGGAGGTGGTCTAACACGTGGCGGCACTTCATAAACGACATCCCAACCATTCAGATTTACATTAGTTTGGCAGGCCCACGGTAGATAGAAAATTGGGTCACCTGTTGAGCCGTAATATAGACATCGGGAACATCTAAATGGGTGCTTTGTTTGATTTCGACTAGCCCTATATGTTCATGAGTCCTTCTAGTCTCCTTTGGCTGGAACCAATAACATTTGAAGACTACGACGTTCGGTGGGTTTTCACCATAGAATAGAAGTTCATAAATTGCTTCAACTCTTCCATAATACTCGGTACCTCCTTCGCCGATAGCAGAGACACCACAATTTGTTGATTTTCGGTCGGCCATAGATAGCTCTTTGCCAAAGGTACGAAAGCGATACCCGTTGATGTCGTATTTCTCAAATGAACGGACCTTATACTCAAAACCATTAGCGGCTTGTCTCAATTCGGCGTCCATAGACTTTGAATTAGCCTACAAAAGTTTAATACGAAAGGATTGTTGCATTAGCCGCAAATTAGACCAAGAAATGAAATGGTCTATTAATGGTAATTACCGTTTGTTTGAACCAAGAGATGAAACTGGGATAGCCGCCTCCATGCTTTGCCAGAAGCTCATACTTTTCGATGGAATCCTTTTGGATCACCACTCCATCCGAGAATTTGGCGACGTATCGACTGTATCAAATATCCGGGAAAAAGAGCAGTTCAAAGGAATTAGAAGTTGTGAAACAATGTACCAAGAACTTACTCGATGTACGGCCGCACTTCTGTTAGGTTGTTGAAGATATACAACGAAATGGTACGCCATTCTTCGACGTCCAACACTATTGCTTTCGAAGCACCGGCTGGTGCGAGCTTCCCTTTGAATAGGCTAAGGTTGGATCCAACTTTTTTAGGGTCGCCAGCATTGTACCGAGGCTTCGGATTATGCAAATGACGATTTTTGGCTTCGTAGTGTGCTGTCACGAAGTTTGCCGCCTCCTCAGTAATGAATGCCTCGGCCATCGATGCTTCAATTCTACGTTTATTTTTACATTTTGCTCGAAGCGTCTTCTGCATCCTCTCAGTTGCATAGCACCAACGATTTTGCACGGGCCCCCCCAATCTTGCCTCGGTCGGGAGATGTAAAATCAAATGCTGCATTGGATTAAAGAAGCCCGATGGAAAGATCTTCTCTAACTTGCAGAGCAACTCCGGCGCCAACTTTTCCATGTCATCTATCACGGCAGGTGATAGTTCTTTCGCACAAAGAACACGGAAGAAATAGCTCAGCTCTGCCAGTACTAGCCATTCATCCTCAGGGATAAAGCCACGCAACATCACCGGCATTACCCGCTCAAGCCATATGTGCCAATCATGACTCTTGAGACCAAATATTTTCAATTTTTCAAGACTCGCTCCCCTCTTTAGATTCACTGCATACCCATCGGGGAACATTAACTGCATTTTCACCCACAGGATAATTTCCCTCATAGCTGGCCTTCCAAGATTGAACCAAGCCTTTGGCTTCGTCCAGCTCTGTTTTCCTTTCGGTTGTCGCATGTTTTGTAGCGTCTATCACATAGAGTCTGCAGATCGACTCTAGCCTTAGTATTATCCTTTGACTTCCCATCTATGCCGAACAATGTACCAAAAAGGGCCTCGCCGATATTCTTTTCAGTGTGCATAACGTCGATGTTGTGTGGAAGAAGGAGGTCTTTGAAGTAAGGCAGATCCCACAAGCATGTCTTGTGAGTCCAGGCGTGTTCCGAATTATACCCCTTGAAATACCCTGGACGCTATGGATCAGGCTCGAGAGCGTTTAACTGATCCAGGATCTATTGGCCAGTCAACGCAGGTGGTGCAGAGTTTTTGACAACTCTACCTTTGGTGAAGTTCTTCTTGTCTTTTCTGAACTTATGGCGAGGATCCAGGAACTGTCTATGCAAGTCGAAGCAAGAATACTTGTGACCCGCCTGCAGCCAATGAAACTGAAGAGCTGCCTTGCATGTGGGGCACGGGAACCTTCCATGCGTACACCAGCCAACGAATAGCGCATACGCCGGCAAGTCATGCATCGAGTACATGTACCAGACATGCATTATGAAGTTTCATTTGCTAGCGGCGTCGTATGTCTTGAACCCATTATCCCAAGCTTCTTGCAATTCATCCTTAAGTGGCTGCATGTACACATTCATATTCTTCCCCGGATAGTTGGGCCCTGGAATTATCAACGTCAGGAAAATGTTCTTTCTTTGCATAATCTGTCCGGGGGGGAGATTGAGTGGAATGACAAATACAGGCCAACAACTGTATTGGGTTGCCGTCATACCAAACGGATTGAACCCATCCGTGTCGATGCAGACTCGAGGATGCCTTGGATCTGCCGCTTTTTGATCATGTAATGCATCGAAGTGCTTCCACGCAGAACCATCCGATGTGTGTACCATCATCTGATTCCCATCTGCATCTAGTTCGGTTCTTTTGCCCATTTTGTGCCATGTCATCTGTCTGGCCGTCTCTTCGACCATGAAAAGACGTTGAAGTCTTGGTACGTTTGGCAGATACCGAAGAACATTAACGGGGATTTTGGTCTGCCTCTTCTCACCCATACCGTTTTCTACCACAACATACCTGGAAGAGTTGCAAATGGGACAATAGTTCAAGTCCGCATACTCAAGCCTAAATAAGGCACATCCTTTCTCACAGGCATCTATCTTCTCATAGGGCATCTTAAGTGCACGGAGAATTTTGTCCGACTGGTACAGGTTTGTAGGCATTACATGGTCTTTGGGTAGAAAGCGTCCAAATAGTGTCATCATCGCGTCGTAGCATTCTCTTCCCAAGTTGAATTGAGCCTTCAGAGCCATTACTTGTGCGATGGCATCTAGCTGACAAAGCTCAGTGTGCTCGTGGAGAGGACGTTTTGAAGACTCCAACATTTCATTGAAGGCCTTTGCAGATTCCTCCATCTCATCGTCCGAATCCCGAGCATCATCAAAGTCTTGCACCATGTCTTCGATCCCGGTACCATGCTCGTCGGTGCGACGACGGACCACCTCAGCTCTGGTACGTTGGGCAGACTCTCCATGAAATGTCCACACCGTATAATCGGGCGTAAACCCCCACTTTTGCAGGTGTTTACCCATTTCATCCTCTTTCCTCTGAGAAAAGTTGTCGCACCTAACACAGGGGCACCAGGTTTTTCTCTGGCCATTTGCAAATGCGGCTTTCACAAACCCCTTGGTTTTTGTTAACCATTCATTGCTCATGTCTTCCTGACTTGTGTGACCGGTGTACATCCACGCACGATCACTCATCTTGCCTACCTACTAAACACCCAAGAAATATATATATAATTCATCATATATATTCATCAGTTAATGAAGTTTGTCAATTTTTATTACATCCATGCAACCTACACGCTAATAGGTAAAGATAGGTCCTAATCCCACCCGAGTATGTGTAGATTGGGTTCGTTTTCCCATGCTCTGCTCCGGATCCGACGCAAAATTTCGGCAGCACCTCCCCGCTGTTCTCCTGATACACGTCTCGGCAATAAACAGAGAGGATGTGTACCCGGAGAACAACAGGGAGGCACTGACAAAATTCTGCATCGGATCCAGAGCAGAGCATGGGAAAACGAACCCAATGTACACATACTTGGGCTGTCCATGGATAACGTGGACAATTCAAAAGGATGGCGGTTATAAATATGCAAAGACATGCATATTTATAGATGACGCCCTTTCGAACGGGAGACGCATACTGGTCACGCATACTGATGATTGAAGACACCTATAGCTAGCAAGTTTCATCGGCACGAAGACCGGAATTGAGCAAATTAAGGGGGGAGGAGGAGATGTCATTTGTGCTCACCCACGAACGCAAGGGAACTCGTCAAACGCACGGGGAGGTCGTCGAACACCAGACCCTCGCAGCGACGAAACAACTGCACATTTAAATCCACCCGATCAACACGAATATTCAATCCCGATAAAAAATCTATATATATATATATAACTACTTTTCTATTTTTTTCTATTCTCCTCTATTCCTTCTTCTTCTCCTCTCTTTCTTCTTCTTCAGACCATCTTCTGTTTTTCCTCTTCTTCTCTTCTTCTCCTCTTTTTCTTCTTCTTCCTATACTTCTCCTCTTCTTCTTCTCCTCTTCTTCTTCTCCTTCTTCTTCTTCTCCTTCTTCTTCTTCTCCTTCTTCTTCTTCTCCTTCTTCTTCTTCTTCTTCTTCTTCTTCTTTTCTTCTCCTCCTCCTCTTCTTCTTCCTCTTCTTCTTCTTCTTCTTCTTCTTCTTCTTCTTCTTCTTCTTCTTTTCTTCTCCTCCTCTTCTTATTCTTCTTCCTCTTCTTGTTCTTGTTCTTCTTCTTCTTCTTCTTCTTCTTCTTTTCTTCTCCTCTTCTTCTTCTTCTTCTTCTTCTTCCTTCTTTTTTTTCATCTTTCTTCTTCTTCTTCTAATTATCTAAACCTAAACCTAAACCTAAACCTAACCTAAACCTAGCACTAATTAACCTAGACCTAAACAGCAAAAAACAGAAAAAAAGCTCACCTTGGAGGAGGGCCGCGGTGGTGGAGGAGGGCCGGCGCAGGGAGGAAGGTGGCGCCGCTGTGGTGGAGAAAGGCCGCGGGGAGGGGGGCGGCGCCGCGGCCTGGCTCCGGCGGTGGGGCGTCGCGGGCACATGGGCCGGGGGGTGGGGCGGGCGCAGGGGCCGGGGGGCGGGGCGTGCGCAGGTGCCGGGGGGCGGGGCGGGCACAGGGGCCGGGGGCGGGGCGGGCGCTGGGGCGGGCGGCGGTGCTGGGCGGCGTCGGGAACGGCGGGGCTGGGGCGGCGGGTGGGGTGGGTGAGGTGGGGGGGAGAGAGAGGGGGGTTACGGCCGTTAGATAGGCATCCTCTTTGCCGTCTGCTAGCAGACGACAAAGAGCAAAAAAGCGGACGGCAAAGAGCAAGCGGACGGCATCCAGCCCGTTCATCTGACCTAGCCAGCTCCACGGTCTAGTGGGGCCCAGCTGGTCTCTTTGCCGTCTGCCTTTAAGCCCTTTGCCGTCTGCTGGCAGACGGCAAAGAATGCACTGATGGCAAACTATATCTTTGCCATGAGTCCACTCTTTGCCGTCTGCTTTTTGTAAGCGGACGGCAAATACCTTCTGTGCCGTCCGCTAGCAGACGACAAAGAACTGGCTGATGGCAAATTCTCTGATTCCAGTAGTGAAACAAAATTCAATCCCGCATAAATTTTTTGTATGATCATCCATAGATTTAAACCATGAGTAGGGCAATTTCTTATCATTAATTTCATCCTCTCCCAAGATTGTACAACATGTTCATGATCAAGTTGCTCAAAATTCATAATTTGATTTCTAAGTGAAATAATTTTCGCGGGAGGAAAATACTTGGTAATAAAAGCATTTTACACCTATCAAAAGAATCGATACTATTTCGTGGTAAAGATGAGAACCAAATTTTTGCACGATCCCGCAATGAGAATTGGAATAATTTTAATTTCACAATATCATTATCCACATCTTTTTTCTTTTGCATGTCACACAATTCTACGAAAGTGTTAAGATGGGATGCAACATCTTCATTAGGACTACCGGAAAATTGATCTTTCATGACAAGATTTAGCAAAGCGGAATTAATATCACAACTCTCCGCACTAGTGGCAGGAGGAGCAATCGGAGTACTAATAAAATCATTATTATTAGTATTGGAAAAATCACACAATTTTGTATTTTCTTGAGACATCGTGACTACGCAAACAAGATAACAAGCAAGCAAACAAGCAAACAAGAAAAAGGCAAACGGAAAATATTTTTGTATTTTTGTAAACGTTTTAGAAGTGGGGGAGATGAAAACGAGAGGCAAATAAAGTAAATGCAAGGAGATGAGAGTTTGTGCAAAGGTACTTGATAGATGTTGATGATGTCTCCCCGACAACGGCGCCAGAAATTCTTCCTGCTACTTGTAGCTTGCGTTGGTTTTATCCCCGAAGAGGAAGGGATGATGCAGCACAGCAGAGGTAAGTATTTCCCTCGGTTATGAAACCAATGTTATCAATCCAGTAGGAGAACCATGCAACACCTCTTTAGCAGTACCTGCACACAAACAACAAATCCTTGCACCCAACGCAAACGAGGAGTTGTCAATCCCACAGCGGTCAATTGCAAGATTAAATTGTATGTGATATATAGATAGATTGAAACAAAAATACAAAATAAAATAAATAAAGAAAAAGTGCAGCAATATTTTTAGGGTTTTAGTAATTGATTTACATAGACCTGGGGGCAATAGTTTTCACTAGAGGCTTCTCTCAAGAAAATAGCATACGGTGGGTAGACAAATTACTGTTGGGAAATTGATAGAAAAGCAAATAATCATGACGATATCCAAGGCAATGATCATGTATATAGGCATCACGTCCGAGACAAGTAGACCGACTCCTGTCTGCATCTACTACTATTACTCCACACATCGACCGCTATCCAGCATGCATCTAGTGTATTAAGTCCATAAAGAACGGAGTAACGCCTTAAGAACGATGACATGATGTAGACAAGATAAACTCACGTATGAATAAACCCTATCTTTTTGCCCTTAATAGCAACGATACATACGTGTCATGTCCCTTTCTGTCACTGGGATTGAGCACCGCAAGATCGAACCCATTACAAAGCACCTCTTCCCATGGCAAGATAAATCAATCTAGTTGGCCAAACCAAATCAATAGATCGGAGAAGAAATATGAGGCTATAAGAATCATGCATAAGAAAGATTAGAGAAGACTCAAATAATATTCATGGATAATCTGATCATAAACTCACAATTCATCAGATCCCGACAAACACACCGCAAAAAGTGATTACATCGGATAGAACTCCAAGAACATCGAGGAGAACATTGTATTGAAGATCAAAAAGAGAGAAGAATCCATCTAGCTACTAACTATGGACCTGAAGGTCTATGGTAAACTACTCACGCATCATCAGAAGGGCAGCAAGGTTGATGTAGAGCCCCTCCGTGATCGATTCCCCCTCCGGCGGAGTACCGGAGAAGGCCTCCAGATGGGATCTGTCGAGAACAGAAACTTGCGGCGGCGGAAAAAGTATTTCGTGGACTCTCCTAAAGGTTTCTGATTTTTCTGGAATTTATAGTGGTAGAATTAGGTCAAACGGAGCTCTGTGGGCCCCACGAGGTACCAGGGCGCGCCTGCACCCCCCCCAGGCGTGCCCTGGTGCCTCGTGGGCACCCCCTGGGGCTTCTGGCCTACTCCCAAAGCTTCTAGTGTTTATCTTGTCCAGAAAAAAATCTCCAAAAAGTTTCGTGGCATTTGGACTTCGTTTGGAATTGATATTCTGTAAAACAAAAATAGGGCAGAAAACAGCAACTGGCACTGGGCACTAAGTTAATAGGTTAGTTCCAAAAAATGATATATAATTGCTGTAAATGTATATAAAAACATCCAAGATTGATAATATAATAGCATGGAACAATAAAAAATTATAGATACGTTGGAGACGTATCAGAGCTCACCTAGTGGGCGCACGAGGGCCCGCTGGCAGCTTAGGTGCGCAGATGGCGGGGCGGAACAGCACGGCGAAGACCGGCATCCAAAGGAAGAAGACGACCCGATCGCGATGCTGTGGTGGCTCCCGGCTCACACTGGTTGCAGCAGTCGTCGTGGGCGGCCGAGGCGGAGCTAGCTTCCACGGAGAGGCGGCGCGAGGGCGATGGTGCCCACGGGTGCGCGCTGCACACGGCGATGACAGCGTCGGCCGAGCTCCAATCGGGAGAGGGAACTTGAGGGAGGAGGGGAGAATGGCCAGGCAGCGTCAGGGAGTTGCTGGGGTTTGACCTTATCCTTCCCCGAGGCCACTGTGGCGATACGCATCGAGAGGACGGCGGCAGAGCAGGTAGGGGATGGGGTAGTGGGCTGGGCCGGCTCGGGCCTTTGGCCAGGTAAGCCAGGTAAGTGCTGTCCCTTTTCTGTTTTTCTCTTTTTTATTCTTTTTAATTAAATAGAGACAGTTAGGGAATTAATAGGGCTACCAAAACATTTTAGAAAAATGTGGGACTAGGCCACATAATTACTTAGTATTATTTGGCACTACCACAAAAAGTTTGGGAGAAGTTTGAATTGATATGGATTTTTCATAAATGAAAAAGTGATTAAATGGGCTGAATTGGTACTGTTTTAGTTGCTAGAGTCCAATCAAGCAAATAAGTGATGTTGTTTTTCTTAACAAATATTTGTTATGGAATATTTGCTAAAACATGAACTATTTTTCAGACATGTTTATGAAACTTTAAATTTCACTTGCCATTTGAATTTGATTTCAGTGGTGGAATTTGAAATAAGATATGAATCCATAGTGATCAAGCATTGCAAATCAAGGTGACTTAGCATAACTATGAGGATCACTGTAGCTCATTACATAGGAGTGTTACAACCCGGGGGCCATAGTTTTCACTAGAGGCTTCTCTCTCGAACACATAGCATACGGTGGGTAGACTAATTACTGTTGGGCAATTGATAGAAAAGCAAATAATTATGACAGATTCATGGCAATGATCATGTATATAGGCATCACGTCCGAGACAAGTAGACCGACTCCTGCCTGCATCTACTACTATTACTCCACCCATCGACCGCTATCCAGCATGCATCTAGGGTATTAAGTATGAAACAGAGTAACGCCTTAAGCAAGATGACATGATGTAGACAAAGTAAACTCAAGCAATGTGATTAAACCCCATCTTTTTATCCTTAATGGCAACAATACAAATACGTGTCATGTCCCCTTCTGTCACTGGGATTGAGCACCGCAAGATTGAACCCATCACAAAGCACCTCTCCCATTGCAAGATAAATCAATCTAGTAGGCCAAACCAAATCAATAGATCGGAGAGAAATACAAAGCTATAATAATCATGCATAAAAGAGTTCAGAGAAGACTCAACTATTTCTCATGAATAATCTGATCATAAACTCACAATTCATCGGATCCCAACAAACACACCGCAAAAGAAGATTACATCGGATAGAACTCCAAGAACATCGAGGAGAACATGGTATTGAAGATCAAAGAGAGAGAAGAAGCCATCTAGCTACTAGCTATGGAACCGTAGGTATGTGGTAAACTACTCACACATCATCGAAAGGGCAGCAAGGTTGATGAAGAAGCCCTCCGTGATCGATTCCCCCTCTGGCAGAGTACCGGAAAAGGCCTCTAGATGGGTTCGCGGAAGAATAGAGGCTTGCGGCGGCGGAAAGGTTTTCTCTTCTGGCTCTCTGTTGGTTTTAGAATATTTGTGAATTTATAGCACTGGAATTAGGTCAAGAGGTGCCACGAGGGGCCCACAAGCCTGGGGGGCGCGCCCTACCCCCCTGGGCACGCCCTACAGGCTTGCCGCCTCCTCTCGGCTCTTCTGGTCTTCTCCCAAAGCTTCATGGGTCTCTTCTGGTCCAGAAAAAAATAATCCAAAGTTTTTTTCTCATTTGGACACTTTTTGATAATGATTTTCTAAAAAGGCAAAAACAAGTAGAAAATAGCAACTGGCACTGGGCACTGGGTTAATAGGTTAGTCCCAAAAAATGATATATAATGGCATATAATTGCATATAAAACATCCAAGATTGATACTATAATAGCATGGAACAATCAAAAATTATAGATACATTGGAGACGTATCAATTATCATTACCGATCCAATGCCTACGACTTTCTCCTATTGATCTTTGCTAAGTTACTCTTGTTGATGCGGCTGTTACAATCACTACAAAACAGCTACTGTTACTGTCTTTGTTACTATTGCTACTATTACTACTGCTATCAAAACTATCATATTACTGTGCTACTAAATACTTTGTTGCAGATATTTGTTCTCCAGGTGTGGTTGAATTGACAACTCAACTGCTAATACTCTCAAATATTCTTGGCTCCCCTTGTGTCGAATCAATAAATTTGGGTGAAATACTACCCGCGAAAACTGTTGCGACACCCTATACTTGTGGGTTATCAAGACCTTTTTCTGGAGCCATTGTCGGGGAGCATAGCTCTATTTCTTGAGTCACTTGGGATTTATATCTGTTGATCACTATGAAGAATCTGAGAGATGCTAAGACCAAGATCGTTCCCTCTAAGACGAGGGGAGGTAAGGAACTGCCATCTAGCTCTGCACTTGATTCGCCTTCTGTTTTGAGTAAGCTTGCAACACCACCACTTGCTATTCATTCTGATATGTTGCAAGTAATTGATGATACTACTTCTGCTATGAATGAAACTATTGATGATGCTAGTACTATGCTTGATGATACTGTGCCCCTGGGTGAATTTCTTGATGAACAAATTGCTAAAGCTAAAGAAATTGAAAATGTTGAAACTTCTGAAAATTATGATTCACCTATTATGCTTAGTTCTCCTACTAGAGATGAAATGCCTAAGACACCTAATGAGTATGTTTTTGATAGGGAGACAGCTAGGGCAATTCTTGCTTGTAATGATAGAGATGAAGTTAGAAATTTATTGGTTGAGCTCAAAGAAAAATCTATGAAGGAGAGAATGAAATATGATCCTAAGTTTGCTACCTCTCCTATATTTGTTACCGATAAGGATTATGAATTCTCTGTCGATCCTGAGTTAATTACTTTGGTTGAATCTGATCCTTTTCATGGTTATGAAACTGAAACTGTTGTGGCACACCTTACTAAGCTGAATGATATAGCCACTTTATTTGCTCATGAGGAAAAAATTCGCTATTACTATATTCTTAAGTTGTTTCCTTTCTTATTAAAGGGTGATGCTAAGATATGGTTTAATACTCTTGTTGCTGGTTGTGTGCGTAGTCCCCGGGATGTGATATATTACTTCTCTGAAAAATATTTTCCTGCTCATAAGAAACAAGCTGCCTTACAGGAAATATTTAACTTTGTGCAAATTGAAGAAGAGAATCTCCCTCAATCTTGGGGGAGGCTTCTCCAATTACTTAATGCTTTGCATGATCATCCTCTTAAGAAAAATGAAATACTTGATATCTTTTATAATGGACTAATCGATGCTTCTAGGGACTACCTAGATATTTGTGCTGGTTGTGTTTTCAGGGAACAAACTGTTGAACAGGCTGAAGAACTATTGAATAATATATTAAAGAATGATAATGAGTGGACACTTCCTGAACCACCTCCTGAGCTAACTCTGAAGAAGAGAGGTATTCTATTCCTCAGTCCAGAAGATATGCAAGGAGCTAAGAAATCTATGAACGAAAAGGGTATTAGAGCTGAAGATGTTAAGAATCTACCACCTATTGAAGAAATACAAGGGCTCGACATCCCGAAACAGGTAGTAGAGGTAAATTCTCTCCGTAGATTTGATGAAGGTGATATTCCTTATAACAAATCTGCTAGTCAATGCTTGGATGAATTTCATAATTACATTGTTAAGCAAGAGAATTTCAATATGCATGTTAGCAATCAATTAAAAAGAAATGCCATCATGATTGATCGCTTGAGTGATTTGATGTTTAGAATTGCTAATGATGTTAAGGGTTTGAGTAAACATGCTTCTATGGTCCAGACTTAGTTAGAACAAATTACTAAGTCACAAAATGATTTGCTTGATGAGATGAATAATAAAATGAATGACATGCTGTTAGAGTTGCCACTAGAGGAGGTAGAATGGCTCAGGAACCTCTATATCCTGAAGGTCACCCTAAAAGAATTGAACAGGATTCACAAAGGATTAATATTGATGCACCTAGTCCATCTAAGAAGAAAAAGAAAAAGAAAAATGATAGGACTTTGCATGCTTCTAGTGAACCTGAGATGGAAAAACCTCCTGATGCTCATAATGATGTTTCTATTTCTGATGCTGAGACTCAATCTGGTAATGAACACCTACCTAGTGATATAATGATAATGATAATAATGATGTTCATTTTGATGTTCAACCAGATAATGATAAAGAACCAGATAATGATATAGAAACAGAACCTGCTGTGGATCTTGATAACCCACCTTCTAAGAATAAAAGATATGATAAAAGAGGCTTCATTGCTAGAAAACATGGAAAGGAAAGAGAACCATGGGTTCAAAAACCCATGCCTTTTCCTATTAAACTGTCTAAAAATAAAGATGAGGAAGAGTTTGAGCCCTTTATTGAAATGCTTAGACCTGCCTTTTTGCGCACTCGCTTGATTGATATGTTGAAAATGTCTCCTTATGCTAAATATATGAAAGATATTGTCACTAATAAAAGAAAGATACCTGAAGCTGAAATTTCCACCATGCTTGCAAACTATTCTTTTAAGGGTGGAGTACCTAAGAAGTTAGGAGATCCTGGAATACCCACTATACCATGCTCCATTAAAAGAAATTATGTTAAAACTGCTTTATGTGATCTAGGAGCCGGTGTAAGTGTTATGCCTTTTTATTTATATAGAAGACTTGATTTGAATAAGCTCACACCTACTAAAATAACTTTGCAAATGGCTGATAAATCAACTGCTATACCTATTGGAATTTGCGAGGACGTGCCCGTTGTTGTTGCAAATGTTACTATCTTAACAGACTTTGTTATTCTCGAAATGCCCGAGGACGACAGCATGTCGATTATCCTTGGTAGACCCTTTTTGAATACTGCAGGGGCTGTTATTGATTGCAACAAAAGCAAGGTTACTTTTCATGTCAATGGTAATGAGCATACGATTTATTTCCTGAAGAAACAGACTTCAGTGAATGGTATTAATGTTATTGAAAAGGTTTCGACAATCACTATTGGAGGATTCAAATTTCCTCTTCCTTCAGTCAAAAAGAAATATGAGATTCTTATTGTTGGGGAAATGCATATCCCCGTTGAGGTAACTTAGTGTTATACGAAAATTCTTTGGTTTCATGTCAATCGGAAATAGTTTGTTAATAAGACTTGATCAACCTTATTAATGGATTCTTTTTGAGGGGTATGTGGTCGATGAATTTAGTAAGCACAACTTTCTGTAATCTTAGTTTGCTCTCTGTTATTTATAGTTTAATAAAGTAAAATGCCATGATTATCCTGTTTTCTAAATTATCTATGCAATAAAAAATGACCCAAAAATAAAAGTGCTCAGAATGCAATAAAATTTTAACATGATTTTTTCTGGAATATATAAGAATTTTTGGCACTAAGAACAACCCAGGGGGGTGCACCTATTGCCCACAACACAACAGGGCGTGCCAAGATGCCTTGTGGGTCCCACAGGGACCCACTCACTTATCCCTTGAGGCCACTTCATCTCCTACCTCCAAAAAAAATCATGGTAGCTCTCTCTCTCGTGTTCTTGCTCCCAAACCTGAGATTTTCGATCTCTTTGCTCGGAGCTCTGTTTCCGAAACTGTTTTGGGGGATTGCCCCTTGGTATGTGACTCTCCCATTGCTCCAATTAGTTTTGGGTTTAGTGGATTATATTTTGCATAAATTGCTGCTAGTGGTGCTACTGAAAATGAGCTTGCATGTTGAATTCTTTGAGTTCTAAGTAGTTTGAATGCTTGATATAGCCTCTAGACACTTGTATAAGTAGTTGCTATCAATCTTGTGAAGTTTTGTTAACATCTTTTTGTGGTCCAAAATTTTTCAGAAATTTGTTCATAGGAATATGAACCTTTTCAGGAGGAGTTCTTCAAGGAGGAGGTCCTCCGAAGCATCATCGAGTGAAAGCCCAGCGTGTCAATCATATGTGGAACTAAGTTCAAGTTCGGTGCGAGGTGCTAAAGCAAAATCGTGTCGATGGCCGTGCAACGAATTCATGCTAGGTGCGGGCATTAAGGAGGAATTTGATCAATATATTCACAACACCGAGCTCTCCGCCTTCATCGCAGATAAGCCACCGCAGCACGACAACCCTACACATTCATTCACTCAAATTTTTGAGTATCACCCTCGTACTTCTAGAGTTTTATTTCATTTCTATGATAGTCTTATAGTATGTCTCTAGAAGAGTTCTGTGATGCATGCAAAATTCCATTTTGGGGTTCACTTAGCGAACTGGGGCAATCTGAATATGAACTATTTCTCAATAGCCTTTGCAATGGTGAGAATAGGGGAGTTACACAAGCTAGGATAAAAAGCATTCACTTTCCCTCCATTCGGTATTTTGCACTTTTTAATGGGAAGTGCATTGCTGGTAAACAAGACTGCAGTGCACTTTGTGCTCCTGACCTGAGCCTTATTCAGACTGCTTTAACGGGTAGCAAACATTATAATCTTGGGGCTATTGTTGCATGTAGGTTGCATCGCAACTCGGTTAACGGTGATTTGTATGGAGGAATTTATGCCTCCCGCGTAGCTGCCACGCTAGGGGTTTCGCCCAGACTCAATGATCCTCTTTTACCTGATAAATATATGAACTTTGAGGCAATGCAAAACCACGAGTTCATTAAGCGTAACAACCACAGATAGGACTATAACTTGATATTTGATAAATATCGTTCTGTGTCTGTTATTTTGCCTGCTCCTGTCCTCTTTGATTTCCAGGGCAAATAGAGATATTTCCTCCATGAATATGAGGTGCAGGAGTATAATGCGGCAGTTGAGGCTGCCCGCTTGGCTGAGGAGGCGGCTCAGAACTCCTCCACGAGCAACCATTTCGACTACTATCCGGGACAACCATGGCAGTAGACCAAGCTAGGCCTAAAATCTAAGCTTGCGGGAGTACGTATTTCTCACCGACATTACATTCATGTTCACACATTCATTCCAATTGTCGGTGCTTATCCTTTTTCATTGTATATCCATGTTAGTTTTATTTTCGCTTTCTTCTTGTGTGTTTGAAAAACTTTGAAAATCCAAAAATATTTCTCGCTTCTTTTTGGTTTTCTTTCTTGTTTAGTTAGCTTGTAGTGGTAAAAGAAAACCCAAAAAGATTTCTCGTTTCTTCCTTTGCTTGTTGGGAGATCTCCCGTGTAAATAGTTTTTTTTCTAATTTTTGTTTGTTTTTCTTCTTTAATTTGGTCTCTTCAGAAAAACCAAAACTCCAGAAATATTTCAGTGTGTTTCTCTGAATTTCTTTTCTATTCGTTGAGTGTCGAAGGGAGAAGATCATGATGAAAATGTTGAGTGGCTCTCATATGCTTTATTGTTGATCTAACAAAGAGCCAATATTACCTTGTCTTCTCCTTTGAATAAAATGCTTGCAGATTCCTGCTTAGTCCACAGCACTCTTGCACTATTATAATTTTCACATCATTTGGTCGTGCAAGTGAAAGGCAATAATGACGATGATTTGATGAAGTGACTGTGGCAAGGAAAAGCTGGTATGAACCCTTTTTCGTTTTTGTCTTTGTAAATATGTTTAACTTAGTGATACGTCTCCAACGTATCTATAATTTATGAAGTATTCATGCCATGTTTATAACAATTCTATATGGTTTTGGTATGATTTGATTAGAACTAACCCGGACTGACGCTGTTTTCAGCAGAACTACCGTGGTATTGTTTTTTGTGCAGAAATAAAAGTTCTCCAAATGAGCTGAAACTTTTTGATGATTTTTTTGGAACAAAAGAGAACCAGGAAGCTTCGTGGGAGGACCAGAAGAGCCACGAGGTGCCCACCAGGCACCTGGGCGCGCCAGGGGGGTGGCATGCCCTTGTGCCTCGTGGGCCCATCTTAGCCCATCTTGACGTGATTCCAACGCTGAAAATCCTATAAATAGAGAAACCCCCAGAAATAA
This sequence comes from Elymus sibiricus, assembly GCA_039707655.1. Lineage (NCBI taxonomy): Eukaryota > Viridiplantae > Streptophyta > Magnoliopsida > Poales > Poaceae > Elymus > Elymus sibiricus. The sequence goes on from CM077664.1 coordinate 316,011,293, forward strand.
CCCTAGATTTTGGACTACGCCGCCGCAAGCTTCTATACCTTCGAAATACCATCTGGAGACCCATTCTGGCACCCTGCCGGAGGGGGAAATCATCACCGGAGGCCATCTTCAACATCCCGGCGGCCTCCATGACGAGGAGGGAGTAGTTCACCCTCGGGGCTGAGGGTTTGTACCAGTAGCTATGTGTTTGATCTCTCTCTCTCGTGTTCTTGATTTGGCACGATCTTGATGTATCACGAGCTTTGTTAATATAGTTGGATCATATGGTGTTTCTTCCCTCTCTATCTTTGTTGTGATGAATCGAATCTTTTCCCTTTGAGTTTTCGTTATTGTCGGATTGAATATTCAGATTTGAGAACACTTGATGTATGTCTTGCATATGAATACCCATGGTGACATTGGGGTATTATATTGATTCACTTGATATATGTTTTGGTACTCAACTCGCGGATTCCCGTGGTGACATTGGGGTAATCTATGCATAGGGGTTGATGCACATTTTCATTATCTTTTCTCTGATAGAAACTTTGGGGTGCTCCTTGGAGTTCTTTGTGTGGATTGAATATTATGATTATGAAATTGTTTGATGCATATCGTATAATCAACTCACAGATACTTGTGGTGACATTGGAGTATCTAGGTGACATTAGAGTTGGTTGATGTGTATCATATGGTGTTATTTTAGTACGAACTCTAGGGCTGTTTGTGACACTTATAGGAATAGCTCAATAGATCGATCGGAACGGATAACTTTGAGGTGGTTTCGTACCCTACAAACAATTTCTATCTTATGTTCTCCGCTAATAGGAACTTGGGAGTGATTCTTTATCGCACGTTGAGGGATGGTTATATGATCCAATTATGTTAGCATTGTTGTGAGATTGCACTAGCGAAAGTATGAACCCTAGGCCTTGTTTTTAAGCATTGCAATACCGTTTGTGCTCACTTTTGTTTCTTGCTACCTTGCTGTTTTTATATTTTCAGATTACAAAAACCTATATCTACTATCCATACTACACTTTTATCATCATCTCTAAGCCGAACTAGTGCACCTATACAATTTACCATTGTATTGGGTGTGTTGGGCACACAAGAGATTTTTTGTATTTGATTGCAGGGTTGTTTGAGAGATACCATCTTCAACCTACGCCTCCCACGGAAAATTGCTACTGTCCTACAAAACTCTGCGCTTGGAGGCCCAACACGAGTCTACAAGAATAAGTTGTGTAGTTGTCGGAAGTGGGGCTCCGGGGACCCAAAGGTTCGAACACTGGGGTGAGCTCGTTCTACTACTTCTTCCCCTACCACGGCAGTGCGACGGCGAGACTACGGCGAGAGCGCGCTAGCGCAGGACGGGCAAAGGCACGGTGATTTACCCAGGTTCGGGCCACCTTGCGGTGTAAGACCCTACTCCTGCTTTGTGGTTGAGATTATCGTGGATGAGAGAGTTCTTGCGTACATGGTCGAAGATGATGGATCTCGGATCCTCTCTATGGTGGCTGCACTGCCCCTTTTATGCCGCCTTGGTCCTCTTCCCCCTCGAAACTTAGGCGGGAAGGGTTGCCACACTTGGCGGTTTCGAAAGGGGACAGGCGCTCAGGCTATCCTGACTAAAGGTGGTCTTCGCCTGCCAAAGCATGATCCATGACGCGCCGGTGGGCTCGGTGATGACCTCCGCCCTGCGCGCCCGCCGTCTTGGTCTTCCTTCACCGATCGGGCAGCCCTTGGGGTTGCTTTGGGGAGCAGATAGCTGGCTCGGCTTCCCTAGCACAAAAGAGGAAACCATCTGCATCCGCGCCTGCTCGCGTGGCCTCCGCTGCTGCTCGTCGTCGCGCGCGTCACCCACGTGATGGGCTCCCATCCCCGCGACATGCCGAACGGCCTTCTCCTCAAGCGCCTGCGGGAGGGGGCCTCGGAAGGCCACCTCGGGAAGCCGCCTCGTGAGGCCACTCGGGAAGCCGCCTCGTGAGGGGACTTGGGAGGCTGCCTCGTGAGGGAGCCTCGCGAGGCCGTTTATGGTGGTGCTGAGCGTTGCCTGCTACTCCCTGAGGAGGGGGCCTCAGGAGGCCAGGGCCTCATGAGGGGTCTTGGCGAGATGCTTGGTGGCGACGGCCCGCTGGGCCCACTCCAGGCATTGCACCCTGGGCCAAAGGCAGATGGGCCTGGATACCCCGGGTTCCATGGGCCCGACAGTAGCCCCTGGGCCCGCGGCGCACACGTTCCCGCCTACGGAGGGGCGAAACGGCGCGGGCCCTAACCACCTGCGGCTAGGTGCGACGCGTGTCGCACGATGTGACGGGCGACGCCCCCACTTCCCCACGACGCCTCGGGAACTGCCGTGCTGACATAAATCCTGGCGCGGGCGGCACGAGGCCATCATTGCCTTCCATCATCACGCCCCACCCCTCTGCGCCTTTCCTTCTTGCGTGTGGCTCCTTGCGATTCCCCCTTTCGAGCTTCGCCTGTTCTCGCTCCTGGTCCGCGCCTCCGCCGCGCTGATGGCTCCCGCCAGCAAGAGGGGGAAGGAGGTGACCCCGTCCGCAGGCGCGCCCGTCCTTGGGGCGGCTCTGCAGCGCTCCGCCATCGACGAGAAGGATATCTTGGACAGGGTGCTTCCGTTCGTAGCTGGCGACCAGAACGAGAACCAGGAGACCCAAATCTGGCCGGGGTCGCGCGCGCGGCGCGACCTTGGGGCGGCGGCCTACCCCTTCTTCCTCCACAGCGTGTATGCAGGGTTGGTGCCGCCATTTTCGGACTTCTTCTATGCCATACTTGCCCACTATCAGGTTCACGCTCTTCACCTTCAACCCAACTCCATTTTTCTCCTGGCAATGTTCGCCTTTTCCTGCGAGGCCTTCGTGGGCGTGAGGCCCTCTGTGGCGCTCTTCCGCCACTTCTTCTGTCTGCGGCTAACTGCGGCGGACCAGCGCTCCGGATGCGCGTCGTTCCTTGCCGTCAAGGGAATGGAGGATGGCATTATCAACTTGAGGGTTGCGAAGAAGGTGGAAGGGTATCGGCAGCACTGGGTTTATATGGACGCGCGCCAGACCAACCGGCTCCTGATGATCCCTACGGACCCGGCCGAGAAGATCGCCGTGTGGGGGCACGAGAAGCTCACCGACCCAAGGATGGAGCCCGTCCTTGAGCAGATGGCGGCGCACCGGGCCGCATCACTGTCGGGGACGGCGGTGGTCAGGGAGTACCTGCGGCGGCGCATCGCGCCACTTCAGCAGCACTCGCGCCCCATGTGGGAGTACTCCGGCACGGACGACGCCATGAGGCTGAGGCCGGGCGGCCTGGGGTCAGACGCGCTGGACGGGGCCCTGGCGGTTATGCTCAATACCCTTGCCGCGGAAGCGCCGGAGGGGGCACTCCCGCTTTTTAGCTATGCAGAGAAGGAAGAGCTGGTGAAGGTGATGCCCCTCTTCGATCAGTGGGGCCTCGTGCCTGAGGGCCACGTCGGGCCCCGTGACAACCCCCTCGTGGTAGAGGTGGATTCGGGAAGGAGCAGCGGCAACGAAGATTCGGAGGAGGCCACGGAGGACGACCTCAGCCGGGTGCCGCCACGCGTTCGCCGTCAGCTCATCTGCGAGCTCGAGGATGATGACGCCGAGAACGTCCCACCCGCGGCGGCGGATGCGGGCGAGCACCCAGCGCTTGAGGCCCGCCATGAGACTGAAGCCGCCCAGGGCCCGGAGACGGGTGACGACGCATCTGGGTCTACCGCGGCACGCTCTGGGGGCCGAAGCGGCGGCGCCGAGGCGATGCCCGGCGAGGGCAATGCCAGCCAGCCATCTGCGGGGGAGAAGAAGAGGAAGTGGCTCGTCAGCGACGAGTAAGCCTTCCGCCTTCTGCCGGCGTCTTTAATTCTTGTTCCTTTACCCGGCTCGGGGCTGAGCCACCATTCATGCAGGGGATCTGCCGCGGATCAGAAGAAGAAGAAGAAGAAAAGAACGACGAAAGCGAGGGTTACCCCCAGCCTGCAGGGGGCGTCGATGTCCACCGCTGGTGCCGGAGGGCGTGGAGAGGCCACCCGCCGTCCAGACGTTGGAGCGGGGTGCACGGAAATCGAGGAGGGGACAGCCGCTCCTCCAGGGTCGCGTGCGGGCGCATCCTGTGAGGCCGACATGTGGGAGCCTCGGGAGGCAGCCTCAGGAGGCGGAGACACCCTCCCCCTTGGCCCTGCTGCGGGCAAGGAAGCGATGACGAGGGAGGCCGAAGCGCCTGCCCTCCCGCCGGGGGCCTCCTTGGGCGCTGGGGAAGGAGTTGCGGGGCGTGCCATGATCGGCACTGAGAGCCCCCGTAGCGCACCGCCGCAGCTGAACGAGGGGGGTGTCCTGGCGAGCCCGCCACCCCAGGCAAGCGGCGGCAAGGGCTCCCTCGCCATCGCAGCGGAGGGCGCCAGAGGGCCCGGCCCGGACTGGCCCCTGGTCCTCGCGAGCGACTGTGCTTTGCTCAGGCCTGGAGCCTTGCGCGACGCCAAGGCCGCGCTCGCTCGGCTCGGCATGGACTTCCAGGACGCGGAGACGCGCCTCGCCGAGGAGCGCCTAAAACTTGCTGACGGGTGGCGCCGGCTCAGCGTCGCCGTCGACACGGCCCGGGGTCATGACGAACGTGCTCGCGCATTGCGCGAGAGGGACACTGCCGAAGCGGAGGAGGCTCGCGCGAGGGCCCTCCAGGAGGCCAAAGCGGCCATCGTGCGCCGCGAAGAGGCGGAGACCCTACTGAAAGAGCTTCAAGACCAACACGCCGAGCGGGCGCGGTCGCTCCTCGTGCGGGAAGGCACCCTTGCCGCTCGCGAGAAGGAGGCCGCAGCCCGCGAGGCAGACCTCGAGTCGCACGCGGAGGGCCTCGAGAAGAAGGCGGCCGAGCAGGCCACGGAGAAGGAGCATCTGGAGACGCTGGGGCGCCAGCTGGCCGATACCCAGGAGGCTCACGCGAAGTGCGTCACCGACGCCAACGCCCGACTGGAGGCCAGGGAAAGGAGGGTCCAAGAGGACGCTGACGCCTTCGAGTCAGAACGCGAGCGGCTCCGGATGGAGGCCGCTGATCTCAAGGCGGCGCTCGCCGAGGCGGAGACCCGCCAGAGAGCCGCGCCGCAGTCTGGCTCTGGCGCCGTGGATCAGGGACAGGAGCATCGCGAGCGTGCCAAGGCACTTCACTCCCTCGAGATCCGCGCCCACAACGCCCTGAACTCCATCTGCCATGGAAAGCTTGGGGCCCTCCGCGAGTCCCGCGACGCCGATGACGTCGACTTCTCCACCAAGCTCATGGAACAGCTTGAGGACGGAGCCAAGGAGATGGACGGTATCCTGGAGGAGGAGTGCCGTGGCCTCTTCTCCCTGGCGGCGACTCGCGTCTTCAGCCACCTCCTCCACTCCGACCCCAACTTCGACTTTGACAAGGTGATAGCCCCCGTCCCCGAGGAGCTTCGTGACGGGCTCGCAAGGGCGGTGGAAGGCCATGTGAGCGTGTTACTCGGGAAGTACTCCTGCGGCAGTGGCGAGAGCTCCGATGGTGACGGCGCCGGCGAAGACGATGGCGGCGCGAGCTCCTAGGGTACTTTTTCCCTTGTTACCTTGCGCTAGATCTATGTGGCCCGTGGGGGCATGACGATGATGCCCTGGTGTTAAATACTTTATGTTTGCTATAACGGACATTCGAGCCCTCGCGAGGCTCTCCCTTTTTGCTTGACATGCTGTTCTACGTTGTCAGGGCCCAGCTCTTGAGCGGCCATAACCGTCGCTGGTATGTCAGGTCGCGATGCCTGGACAAGGCCAGGAGGCGAGGGGCGCCGGGAGCTAGTGATGGTCCCTGAGGCGCGATGCTCAGGGGGCCCGCCTTTAACGCACACGCGGTTTGCGCCGAGAGGAAACGGGCACTCGTGAGGCCGTCGAAGGAAAAGGCTCGCAAGTCGACGAGGGTGGCTCGCGAGACGGGAAACTTAGCCCTCCCGGAGGTAGTATAGTGGGCCGTCTCTCGCAGGGTACATCTTGTGAGGGTTCCGCTCGCGAGGTCTCCTGCTGGGACGACCGCCGAGGGTTAGCCCCCAAGACGGTGCCTGCTGGCCTCCCGAGGTCCTGAGGGTGCTACCTCGCGAGATCCTTCCAGGGACCTGCTCCTGAGGTAGCTGCATGCAGAGCACTCAACGACAGCGCGTGCTCGTCGATTTGCTCATGGGTATTACGCGAGGAGACAGGACACCAAGGACCTTGGTGGGGTGGCGTGCACGGGGCAGGCCCGCAAGCCAGAGCCCGGTTGCTTGGGTTTTTCAGTGCTGTTGGGACTGACCCGAGCGCAGGCACCGTGTCCAGCCCCCACTCGCGTGAGGCTCATGAGGGAAGGTCGCGAACGTGCACAGCTCCTGAGGCAAGCAACTTAGCAATACATTAGATATCTTAGGAAATAGAGTTCTACTGAAACGCAGTAATAAGTTCGTTACACAACCAGAAAGAGACATGATCGCCATGTTTGGCACGGATCAGCGTGAGGTTGGTGCAGCCCGTGGGGCGCCCTCAAGTGATTGTTCCGCCAGCGCGGAGCATGGGGCTTCCACTAGGCGTGGGCATGATCGCGGTTCGATCGTTCCGCCAGCGCGGAGCATGGGGCTTCCACTGAGACGTGGGCGGGAGCTCTCGCGGGCCCATCAGGCGAACGCAATGAGAGGCTCCGGGGCGTGTACAGCCCCGTTTCGTTCGTACGCGTGAGGGTCACGCGTAGAACTTGCGGAGGTGTTGGATGTTCCAGGCGTTAGGCACAGGAACTCCGTCCTCCGTCTCCAGCCGGGCTGAGCCAGGCCTGGAGACATGAGTAACCCTGAAAGGGCCTTCCCACATAGGTGAGAGTTTGTGAAGTCCCTCTCTGGAGAGGATCCTGCGTAGGACGAGGTCGCCGACCTCGAGAGTGCGAGGGCGGATGTGGCGACTGTGGTAGCGACGCAAGGCCTGCAGGTACCTCGCCGCACGAAGGGTGGCCTGATGGCGGCCCTCCTCGAGGAGCAGCAGATCGGTCTCCCGCGAGCCATCCTGACGCGCCTCGTCGAAGGCAAGGACTCGCGGGGAGCCGTGCTTAAGCTCCAGTGGGAGGACCGCCTCAGCGCCGTAGACGAGGAAGAACGGCGTCTCGCCAGTGGGCTTGCTTGCCGTCATGCGGATGGACCACAGCTCGGATTGCAGCTCGTCGGGCCAGCCCTTGCCGCAAGCCTCGAGTTTCTTCTTGAAGCTCCTTGCCTTGAGGCCCTTGAGGACCTCGGCATTGGCGCGCTCGGCCTGACCATTGCTTCGCGGGTGCGCCGCCGAGGCATAGCAGATCTGCGTGCCGAGGCTGGCGCAGTAGGACTTGAAGAGGCCGCTCGTGAACTGGGAGCCATTGTCGGTGATGATGCGATTGGGAACTCCAAAGCGGCTCACGAGGCCCTTGATGAACTTGACGGCGCAGCCTGCTGGGATGGTGCGGACCGGTTCGACCTCTGCCCACTTGGTGAACTTGTCGATGGCGACATAGAGGTAGCAATAACCACCAGCCGCGCGAGGGAAAGGCCCCAGGATGTCCAGCCCCCAGACCGCGAAGGGCCATGAGAGGGGGATCGTCTGGAGACCCTGCGCAGGCTGGTGGATCTGCTTGGCGTGGAATTGGCAGGCCTCGCAGGCTTGGACCAGTGCGGTAGCGTCACGTAGAGCAGTGGGCCAGTAGAAACCACTGCGCAAAACCTTAGCAACGAGGGTGCGCGATGAAGAGTGATGGCCAAAGTCTCCTCCATGTATATCAGCCAGCAACTCGCGCCCTTGCTCTTCAGAGATGCACCGCAGCGAGATGCCGTTGGGGCGCCTACGGTATAGCTCACCATCTTGTATACAGTAGGCTGTGGCCTGACGGGCCACGCGCTCCGCTTCCGAATCCTCCTTCGGCAAGGTGCCGCGCAGCAAGTAAGCCTTGAGCTCCGCGGCCCAGCTATCGGCCTGAGGCTCGAGCGCCAGCAGCAGGCGGGCTCCTGAGGCCGGGCCACAGTCTGGCGCGCCCGTGGGTGGCGCGGGCGGTAGCTCCTCGCGAAGGAGCGCCGTGCTCGAGGCTGGGGGTGCGGCGGATGGCTTGAGGAGCCTTTCCTCAAAGACGCCGGGGCTCTGGGGCTCGCGCCGTGACGCTCATTTGGCCATGTCGTCAGCCTCTTTGTTGCTGCCGCGGGGGATGTGCAGCAGCTCCAGGCCAAGAAAGCGCTTCTCAAGTTTACGTACCTCTTCCAGGTAGGCGGCCATGTGCTCGTCCTTGGGCTTGTAGCTTTTGTTAAAGAAGTTGACGAGGAGTTGCGAATCGCCCTTGATGGTCAGACGCTTGATGCCTAGGGCGAACGCGGCCTTGAGGCCGACGATGAGGCCCTCATACTCTGCGATGTTGTTGGAGACCTTGTCGGTGTACCTAAAGCAGAGCTGCACAGCGTAGTAGAGCCTGTCTCCTGTTGGCGAGGTGAGCATGACCCCAGCCCCCGCGCCCTGCCGGGAGAAGGCACCGTCGAAGTGCATGGTCCATCCGCCAGGCGCCTCATCCCCTGGCAGGAGGGACTGGGCCTCGCGAGGCTCGTCCTCGTGCGTGTCCGTCCATTCTGCCACGAAGTCGGCCAGGGCCGCGCCTTTGATGACTCTGGTGGTGGAGAACTCGAGTTGGAAAGCTTGCAGCTCGATGTTCCACTCGGCGACGCGGCCGGCTGCGTTGGGGCTGCGCAGAACTTGCTCCAAGGGGTAGGAGGAAATGACCTTGATGGGATGACCCTGAAAGTAATGGCGCAGCTTCCTGGAGGCGACGAGGAGCGCAAGGAGGAGCTTCTGCTGCATGGGGTAGCGCTCGCGCGCATCCCTTAGCACGGTGCTGACGAAGTACACGGGGTGCTCGACGAGGCGCGTAGTTGTTGCGACAGCTTGCTCCTTAGATGCCTTGCAAGGCTCGGAAGGCTCGGGAACCTCGCGAGGCTCAGGAGGCTCGCGAGGCTCAGAAGGCTTGCGGGGGACGGCGGCCTCATGAGGCTCACGAGGCTCGCGAGGCCCCGTGGGCTCGCGAGGCTCAGCGGGCTCGTGAGGCTGGAGGGGCGTCGAGGGTTTCTCCTTGGCACACACGCGCTCCTCCCACACCGCCACCAACGCTGCGCTGGCCGTCTGGGGGGTGGCCGCCAAGTACAGGAGCAAAGGCTCGCGAGAGGGCGGCGCGACCATGATTGGCAGGCTCGTGAGGTACCTCTTGAGGGCTTCAAAGGCGGCGTCTGCCTCAGGAGTCCACTTGAAGGAGCCGGACCTCTTCAGGAGCTTGAAGAAGGGCAGGGCTCATTCGCCAAACTTGGAGATGAAACTCCCCAAGGACGCCATACACCCCGCCAAGCGCTGCATTTCCTTGAGGGTCCGGGGAGGGTGCATTTTCTCGATGGCCTTGATCTTCTTTGGGTTGGCCTCGATGCCACGGTGCGAGACTAGGAAGCCGAGGAGCTTGCCGGAGGGGACTCTAAAGACGCACTTCTCCGGGTTGAGCTTGAGGTTAACTTTGCGCGGGTTGGCAAATGTCTCCTGGAGGTCCGCGATGAGGGATCCAGCCTCGCGAGATTTGACCACGATGTCGTCGACGTAGGCCTCCGCATTCCTCCCCATCCGGGGTCCCAGAGTGATGCGCATTAGCCGCTGGAAGGTGGCGCCCGCGCTCCTTAGGCCGAAGGGCATGCAGACGTAACAAAATACGCCGCAGGGGGTGATGAAGGCCGTCTTCTCCACGTCTTTAGCCGCCATCTTGATCTGATGATAGCCTGAGAAGGCATCCAGGAAACATAGCAGATCACACCCGGCGGTGGAATCCACGATCTGGTCGATGCGGGGCAGCGGAAACGGATCCTGAGGGCAGAACTTGTTGAGGCTGGTGAAGTCGACGCACATGCGCTCCTTGCCGCCCTTCTTGGGGACGACGACTGGGTTGGCAAGCCATTCGGGATGGCGCACCTCACGAACAACTCCGGCTTCTTGGAGCTTCTGAACTTCACTGACGATGAACTCTTGCTTCTCTGGCGCCTGGCGCCGTGCTTTCTGCTTGACCGGGCGTGCATTGGGGCACACCGCTAAGTGGTGCTCTATCACCTCCCTCGGCACACCGGACAAGTCGGATGCTTTCCAAGCAAAAACATCCGAGTTTGCCCGAAGGAAGGTGACGAGCGCGCTTTCCTATGCAGGAGGGAGGCCTGTGCCGATGGTGAAGGCGGGGCCGGAGCCACTGCCGTCCACCGATACCTTCTTCGTCTCGGCGCGGTCCTGAGAGAACAACTGCTTCTTCTTCGCCGGCGAGGCCTCGGAAGGCTCGGCCGCGTCCTCGTCGGCTGGGTGCGCGACAGCGGCAGCCTTGTAGGCGCGCTCGAGGGTGCTGGCCGCGTCTTTTTCGTCGCAGGTGACGGTGATGATGCCGCTGCAGGCGGGCATCTTGAGGACGTTGTAGGCATGATGAGTGGCCGCCATGAACTTGGTGAGAGCTGGGTAGCCCAAGATGGCATTGTAGGGCAGGCCGATGTGCGCCATGTCGAAGTCGATGAGCTCGGTGTGGTAGTTCTTGCGGGTGCCGAAGGTGACGGGGAGGCGCACCTGCCCCAGCGGAATGGTGGAGCCATCGGTCACTCCGGAGAAAGGCCTGGTCGGCATCAGCTGGTCATAGGGCACCTGGAGCGTCTCGAAGGTCTCGATGGAGAGCACGTTGAGGCCGGCACCCCCATCGATGAGGGTCTTGGTGACCGCGACGTTGCTGATGGTGGGAGTGCACAGCATGGGGAGCGCGCCTGTGTGGGCCGTGGACTTGGGGTGGTCCTTGGAGTCGAAGGTAATGGCATACTGCGACCATTTGAGGGGCCGCGTGACCTCAGGCCTTGGGAGGGCGGCGTACACCTTGCGAGAGAGTTGCTTGAAGTGGCGGACGGACGCGGGGGCTTGGGACCCACCAAGGATGCAGGCGACCGCGCGAGGCTCCTGGTAGCCCCCAGCGCCCTCGTCAGGCTGGTTGACGCCGTTCCTCCGAGGTGGCGGAGGCAGCGGTGGGAGAGCGGCATTAGCCTGAGGATTCGCCTCACGAGGCTGATCGCGCCAGGCGGCCTCATGAGGCTGATCGCGCCAGCCCTGGCGGTAGTTGCTGTTGTTGTTGCGGCTGTCCCAGCGGTTGCCGCTGCGGCCACCTCCGCGGCCGGCGCCACGACCGTTGCGGTCGTCTCAGCGGCTCTGGCGCTCGTCGCGGAGCAGCTTGAGCTCATGGCAGTCTTCGGTGCTGTGGGAGCGGACATTGTGAAAGGCGCAGAGTGGCCGGTTGTCCTTTCTGGGTTCGTCGAGGTCGCGGCCGCGCTTCTATTCGGGCTCCGCCGCAAGCACGGCAGGGCCTTTGCGCTTGACGTCCTTGCTCTTGGCCTTGGTGCCGTCGAGCGCCGCGTCGGGGTCGTTGTGGACGAAGAGGCGGCCTTCTTCAGCCTTGGCGCACTTGTCGGCGAGGTCGATCAGCTCGAGCACGGAGTCGAGTTCACCGTTGATGGCAAGCTTCTCGCGCATCTTGATGTCCGTGACGCCGGTGGAGAACGTGGAGATGACGGCCACGTCGGAAGCGCGCGGGATCTTGTTGCGCACCTGGCTGAAGCACTGGATGTACTTGCGGAGGGTCTCGTCTGGGCGCTGTCGAACGTGCCGCAGGTCGTTGATGGTGAGGGAGCGGTCCTGTGTGCCCTTGAAGTTGGCGATGAACTGGCTGCAGAGCTCGGCCCATGACGAGATGGAAGCCTCGGGGAGGTTCATGAGCCAGGAGCGCGGGCCGTCCTTGAGGGCCATGGGGAACCAGTTCGCCATGACCTTGTCGTCGCCATTCGCCGCCTCGACGCTCAGCGCATAGATCTGGAGGAACTCCGTGGGGTTGGGGGTGCCGTCGTAGCGCGGAGGCAGCTCAGGCTTGAACTTCGCGGGCCAGACCACGCGACGCAGCTCGTGGGTGAAGGCACGGCAGCCCACGCCGCTCGAGGGGACGCCGCCAGCGAGGGCGGCGCGGTTTTGACGCCCGGCCGCTGCAACGTCTTGAACGGCCTGGTCCTGGCGCTGGCGCTGGCGCTCGAGGAGCACTCGCGCGTCGGGGGGCGCGCGGCGGATGATCTGGCAGCTGGGCTCGCAGTGGTCCGGAGAAGACGTGCCGCGGGACGGCTCACGAGCCCGCGCGCTGCGCTGGGGCCCGGCGTGCTCGTCACGCAGAGGAGGCGGCGGGGGAGCGCCGTACGCCGGGTCCCCAGCACGAGACGGTGGAGGGCGGAGTGAGTGAGAAGGCGCCGGAGCGTCCCCGGTGACGTTGACGAGCTCGGTGATGCGACCAAGCCAGGCGTCGTAGCCGGCGTCATCAGGACGGTAGCGGAGCAGCTCGCGCGCCATGAGCAGCGCGGCCTGCGGGTTCGGCGGCCTGCGGTTGGCGAGGGAGGAGTCCATGGCGGTGTGGCCGTCTGTCCGCACGGAGGGGTGCAGGGAGGAGGCCTGCTGCTCGCGGGCAGCGGGGTCGGTGGCGGCGGCAGCCTCGGCGTCGGGGCGGCGGCGATTGCCGCGGGCCACCGGCTCTGTCTGGGCCACGCGGCCAGCCCTGCGCTCAGCGCGCTCGCGACGTGCGTCCGCCATGGGACTGGTGGAGCTGAAGGTCAAGCAGAGGAACAGTAGCGCACCCCTACCTGGCGCGCCAAATGTCGGAAGTGGGGCTCCGGGGACCCAAAGGTTCGAACACTGGGGTGAGCTCGTTCTACTACTTCTTCCCCTACCACGGCAGTGCGACGGCGAGACTACGGCGAGAGCGCGCTAGCGCAGGACGGGCAAAGGCACGGTGATTTACCCAGGTTCGGGCCACCTTGCGGTGTAAGACCCTACTCCTGCTTTGTGGTTGAGATTATCGTGGATGAGAGAGTTCTTGCGTACATGGTCGAAGATGATGGATCTCGGATCCTCTCTATGGTGGCTGCACTGCCCCTTTTATGCCGCCTTGGTCCTCTTCCCCCTCGAAACTTAGGCGGGAAGGGTTGCCACACTTGGCGGTTTCGAAAGGGGACAGGCGCTCAGGCTATCCTGACTAAAGGTGGTCTTCGCCTGCCAAAGCATGATCCATGACGCGCCGATGGGCTCGGTGATGACCTCCGCCCTGCACGCCCGCCGTCTTGGTCTTCCTTCACCGATCGGGCAGCCCTTGGGGTTGCTTTGGGGAGCAGATAGCTGGCCCTGCTTCCCTAGCACAAAAGAGGAAACCATCTGCATCCGCGCCTGCTAGCGCGGCCTCTGCTGCTGCTCGTCACCGTGCGCGTCACCCACGTGATGGGCTCCTGTCCCCGTGACATGTCGAACGGCCTTCTCCTCGAGCGCCTGCGGGAGGGGGCCTCGGAAGGCCACCTCGGGAAGCCGCCTTGTGAGGCCACTCGGGAAGCCGCCTCGTGAGGGGACTCGGGAGGCCGCCTCGTGAGGGAGCCTCGCGAGGCCGTTTATGGTGGTGCTGAGCGTTGCCTGCTACTCCCTGAGGAGGGGGCCTCAGGAGGCCAGGGCCTCATGTGGGGTCTTGGTGAGATGCTTGGTGGCGACGGCCCGCCGGGCCCACTCCAGGCATTGCGCCCTGGGCCAAAGGTAGATGGGCCTGGATACCCCGGGTTCCATGGGCCCGACAGTAGTAGACATCAAGCTCTTTTCTGGCGCCGTTGCTGGGGAGGTGAGTGCTTGAAGGTATATCTTTAGATCTTGCAATCAAATCTTTTAGTTTCTTGTTTTATCACTAGTTTGGTTTATAAAACAAAACTACAAAAAATGGAATTCAGGTTGCCTCATATTATTCATCTTTATCATGTCTTTCTTGAAAATGATGGAGCAGAAAATTGTGCTCAATTGATAGAAGAAGAATTCAATAAAATGTTTGGCATAAAATCTTTGAAGGATGAGCATGATTGCAATGTTGTTAGTATGAATTCTATGAATATCCAAAATACTAATGATGATTGCACTAGTCATGACAAAAATGTTTCTTATAAGCATGTCAATTTTTGTGGAGTGCATAAAGTTTGTGAAGACATGCCTTATAGGGATGATAGATTTTGTAAGAAGCATAAACATGATAGAACCAATTTTTTGCTCAAAGTGATAGATGAATTTGCTACAAAATTATGCTCTCTTCATCCCATTACTTGTGAACTTTGCAATAAAGTTGGTCACCTTAATTTTCAATGCATACTTTTTCATGATCAAATCATGGCTAAATATTGTAATGACTTGACCGCCCTTGAACTACATAATGAGCTTTATCTATTTTTGGGGTGTGAGGAATTGACACATAAAAATAGTTGGTTTGAAGTATTCATTCTCACAGACAACATTGAAACTAATCTAGAGGAAATCTATATGTTTTGTGTGGTAAATTGCAATGAGAATGCTTATATTGCCAACTACAAAAAGATGGGAAAACCAATAGAATATAAAATGAACACTAATGAAAGGGTAAAGATTTCCACTTTCCCTCCTATTGTCTCTCATGATGAAATAGGTGACGAGGAGGAGCTTCCTATTCAACCCATCTGATTAATAAGAAGCTCGGAAAAATTGATTAAACCCACACATGATGTGGTGAAGAAGAAGAAAAGAAGAAAAAGTAGAGGTAAAAAGGTATCTCTCCCAAAAAATGTTGCTCCTATTATTGTTGTGCCTCATGAGAATGAATCAAAAACAATTGTGGAAGATGATACACTTGATGATGATATTGCTTCTTTGTCTTATGGCACAATGTCCGAAGGAACTATTGAGGATGATTTTGTTATGCCTATTACTCATTATGATGATTATGATTTTGAAAATAATTATACTTCTTGTAATCTTGAAAATCTTTTTGGCACCAACTTAGAAAATTGTGATGATAATAATTGTTATACTATTGGTGCTATTCATACTATTAATGATGAGAGTGATTGTGCTTATGATATGCCAAGCCACAAGCTTGGGGATGCTATGTTTGATGAAAATGACATGTTTGATAATTTATTTGCTGCAATTAATGTTTGTCCCAAGATTGGGGATGCTATGCTTTATGAAGATGATCTTTTTAGTCCCCCGACTTTGAATTATCAAATTTATTATGATGATTGCATGCCTCCTACTTATGATGATTATTGTGATGATACTTATGTTATAAAAAGTAGTGATAATTATATTTATAAAACTTGTCATAATTATGATTACCCTTTTACTGAACATTACTCTTTTAATGTGGAAACAATTTATAGTATTCGAGTTTCATATGATACTCCTATTCCTATTGATGAGAAGAAATGTGCTTATGTGGAGAGTAATAAAAATTCTAAGCTTGTGGATCATGAAAGGAATGCTTTGTGTGATGGATATATTGTTGAATTTCTTCATGATGCTACTGAAAATTATTTTGAGAGAGGAATACATGCTTCTACATATCTCAATAATATCAAGTTTCCTCTCTATGTGTTGAAAGTTTTGAATTTATGCTTGTTTTGCCTTCCCATGCTAGTTGATTCTTGCTCCCATAAACTATTTGCTCACAAAATACCTATGCATAGGAAGTGGGTTAGGCTTAAATGTGCTAGTCATATGCTTCATGATGCTCTCTTTGTGTTTCAATTTTTTACTTTTATGTGAGCATCATTGAAATCATCATGCCTAGCTAAAAAGGCATTAAAGAAAAGCGCTTGTTGGGAGACAACCCAATATTTATACCTACTGTTTTTGTGTGTTCACATGATTAAGCTACTGTATTAATCATGTTTTATATGTTTTCAATAATGTGCCCAGTAAAGCCTTTGGGATAGTGTGGATGCTTGTTGATTTGATTCTGCGCAAAAACAGAAACTTTTGCGTCCAGTGCTGGAATTTTTATTCAGTACTGGAGCGTCAAAAAATTCTGAAATTTTTACGCAGTATTGGGTTACAAATTGTTTACGTTGTCCTAATTTTTCAGAATTTTAGGAAGTACAGAAGTATGGTTTTTTAAATCTCTTACTACACGCTGTTCTGTTTTTGACAGATTCTGTTTTTGATGCATAGTTTGCTTGTTTTAGTGTTTCCGTAGCTTATATTGAGTAATATAAATTGTGGAAATGATAGAATACATTAGGCATTATGTGAGAACAATTATGAATCTTGTATTGACAGTACCTAAGTGGATGATTTATTTTTATCATACTAACCTATCTCACAAGTTCCGTTAAGTTTTGTGTGATTGAAGTTTTCAAGTTTTGGGTGACATATCGATATGAGGAGAATAAGGAGTGGCAATACCCTAAGCTTGGGGATGCCCAAGGCACCCCAAGGTAATATTCAAGGAAGACCCAAGCAACTAAGCTTGGGGATGCCCCGGAAGGCATCCCCTCTTTCGTCTTCAACATTATCGGTAACCTTACTTGGAGCTATATTTTTATTCGTCACATAATATGAGTTTTTCTTGGAGCATCATTTTATTTTATTGATATTTGCTTGCTGTTATCAATAATCATGTTTTGTATCTTTTAGTTCAATAAAATGCCAATTATAGCCTTTACCATGCCCAGTTTGTAAGTTCATGTGTTGCTGTTTGAAAACAGAAAGTTTTCTGTTATGTCCAGAATATTCCTGAATAGTCAGAACATCATAAAAATCTGAAATTTTTACACAGTAAGAATACATGAGTTATCTGTCACGTGGTGATTTTTCAGAATTTTTGGAGCTAGGGAAATATGAATTCTTATTCACCCTTTACAGACTGTTCTGTTTTGGCAGATTGCTGTTATAGTTGCATTGTTTGCATATGTTTGCATGTTTAATGTTTCTATTTTAGGATAGGAGTATTAAATATGAAGAGGCATTTAGTATGCAATGTTTAATTATAATTTTTGTGATTTGCTACAGTAGAGAATGTTAAGGTTTTGAGTTGATTTATACTAACTTATCTCACGAGTTCTTGTTGAGTTTTGTCTGGATGAAGTTTTTAAGATTTAGGGAAACTGTGATATGAGAGGAATTAAGGAGACACAAGAGCTCAAGCTTGGGGATGCCCAAGGCATCCCAAATTAATATTTCAAGATGTCTCAAGCATCTAAGCTTGGGGATGCCCCGGTAGGCATCCCACCTTTCTTCATCAACAACCATCGGTCAGTTTTGGTTGAGCCTAAGTTTTTGCTTCTTCACATGATATGTGCTACCCTTGGAATGTCATTTTATTTTGTTTTCTTTGCTGTTTGAATAAAATACTTAAGATCTGAAATTTTTAAATGAGAGAGAGTTCTCACATAGCTACTTAATTACTTAACTACTCATTTGATCTTCACTTATATCTTTTTGGAGTAGTTTGTCATTTGCTCTTGTGCTTCACTTATACCCTATGAGTAAATTGTTGAAATGAATTGAATATCATAAAGTTGAAATTTATATGCTTCATATGCTTGTCCCATGAGGAGTAGTGACTTCACATACAAGAAGTATAAATGGTAAAATTTATTGAAAGTTAACAAACATAGCATTGGTCACTTGAACAATTCATGAAAGAATTTTGAAGGAAGAGAAATTTCACATATAAATATACTATCTTGGACATCTTCGATGATTGTGAGCCCCCATTAATTATTTTCAAACTTGATCAAGTTGTTGACGTTGGACAAGGAAGACAACGTAATGAGTTATGTTTGTTTATATTCACATAGAAGTTATATTGTCATGGATCCTCTAACAGGTGGTGCTTGCTTAGGATCTTTTGCTAGCCAAAAATTCGTACTAAGTAGAGATACTACTTGTGCATGAAAAAACCCTTAAACCTAGTTTCTTGCCATGAGTGTCCACCATATCTACCTATGGGTTGAATAAGATCCTTCAAGTAAGTTGTCATCGGTGCAAAAAGCAATAAAAATTGCTCCTAAAATATGTATGATCTTTTATTGTAAGGGAAAATAAGCGTTGTACGAACTTGTGATGGTAAAGAAATAAAAGCGATGGACTGCATAATAAAGGTTGCTATCACAAGGGGCAATATAACGTGATGTTCCTTTGCATTAAGGGCTTGTGCATCCAACAACAAAAAGCGCATGACAACCTCTGCTTCCCTCTGCGAAGGGCCTATCTTTTACTTTTCTGTATTTACTTTTATGCAAGAGTCATTAATGTTCATCCCTATTCCGCTCTATTTATTCTTTAGTTGGCAAGCATTATGTGGTAGGGAAAGATCTAGACACATATATCCAGTTGAATATAGATGATCATGAGTTATTATTGTTGACATTATCCCTGAGATAAATAAGTTGGGAGGCGAAACATTAAGTCCCTAGCTTCCTATATGTTTGACTAAAACAGTTTGTTCTAAAAATACGCTTTGAGTGTCAGCAATCATGGAAGACTAAATGATGGTTGAGTATGTGGAATTTGCTAGATCAAAGCTCTTACATAGACCCTTCCTGAAAATAAGATGAATTGCAATTTTTTGATGACTGAGAACATAGTTTGTTAGTTTTCAAGAAAGTTTATGGCCTATACTTCAAACATGTGAATAGCTTGCTACTTGATCATGAGAAGTTTTATGAGATGAGCTATTGATTATGATATATATTGATGCTAGGAAAAGTGATTGAAATTATCATTGATCAAACTTATGCACTATGCTAGCATTCACACTTCATAAATTATTTCTTTTATCATTTACCTACTCGAGGACGAGCAGGAATTAAGCTTGGGGATGCTGATACGTCTCCAACGTATCTATAATTTATGAAGTATTCATGCCATGTTTATAACAATTCTATATGGTTTTGGTATGATTTGATTAGAACTAACCCGGACTGATGCTGTTTTCAGCAGAACTACCGTGGTGTTGTTTTTTGTGTAGAAATAAAAGTTCTCCAAATGAGCTGAAACTTTTTGACGATTTTTTTTGGAACAAAAGAGAACCAGGAAGCTTCGTGGGAGGACCAGAAGAGCCACGAGGTGCCCACGAGGCACCTGGGCGCGCCAGGGGGGGTGGCGCGCCCTGGTGCCTCGTGGGCCCATCTTAGCCCATCTTGACGTGATTCCAACGCTGAAAAATCCAAAAAATAGAGAAACCCCTAGAAATAACCCTAGATTTTGGACTATGCCGCCGCAAGCTTCTGTACCTTCGAAATACCATCTGGAGACCTGTTTCGGCACCCTGCCGGAGGGGGAAATCATCACCAGAGGCCATCTTCATCATCCCGGAGGCCTCCATGACAAGGAGGGAGTAGTTCACCCTCGGGGCTGAGGGTTTGTACCAGTAGCTATGTGTTTGATCTCTCTCTCTCGTGTTCTTGATTTGGCACGATCTTGATGTATCGCGAGCTTTGTTAATATATTTGGATCATATGGTGTTTCTTCCCTCTCTATCTTTGTTGTGATGAATCGAATCTTTTCCCTTTGAGGTTTCGTTATTGTCGGATTGAATATTCAGATTTGAGAACACTTGATGTATGTCTTGCATATGAATACCCGTGGTGACAATGGGGTATTATATTGATCCACTTGATGTCGATGTATAAAACATGGACATTTTATACCTTGACTTATGCACAGATAGTAGCAGCCTCCTTGCTGGCCAAGGCCTTGCCGGGAACTGCCAAGACCAAGATTCAGAGTCCAGCCAAAGAAGCTACCAGAGAGAAGCTCAAGGAACGACACTCAACTAGTACCGAAGATGAAGACATTCCTTGTCAGCAAGGCTAAACCGGCAAGGTGAAGACCCGGCAAGCTACACGCCGACAAGCTTATACCAGCCCTCCGGCGCTCCACCTCGCTGCACAGGTGTTCGCTGACAAGTGAGGTGTCGACCGCGCAGGCTGGTTGGTGAGACTTGTCGGACATGTGTCGGCATGCTGGGACAAGATTTGCTTCTAAAGACACCCGTCCAGGAGGCGTGTCAGGATAATACGAGGTAGCTGGGCAAGCGGTGCAGAAACCTTGCCGGGACTACCTCTCCGCATGACACCTAACATCGCATTTAATGCCTTTGTCCTAAACTGGCAGAGTTAGGTATGATAGCACTGTTTGCTATCTAGTCATGATGTAATTTCTGTTTTGCCACTGTGGTAACCCCTTAAGCTATAAAAGGAGGGCCAAGGCAACAGTTTAGAGGGATTCGATTTGGACCCCTTTTCAAACACCAGCACCTCTTGTGTAGCTGCTCTCCCCACGCCTTGCCGGGGAGAAGCGCTCCTTGTACTGTGCTTCCGTACCTTTAATACACCAAAGGCAGGAGTAGGGTTTTATGGTTCTCAGCGGCCCGAACCTGGGTAAAATCCCTCGCGTCCCATTGTTCATCCTCTTCGTGCACGTCGATCTTCCCCGCCGAACCACAAGGGGCTGCATGGCCCGCAGTTGTCCCGGCGTCCCCGAACTCAGCCCTCGTCTCCCCGGCAAGAGGTCGTCGAAGAAGTCGAGCCCGCCAACCCGATAGGTTCTCCTCCCCCGGCGCTCAAGAGGGCGAGGGAGTCACCTCCGCCGGTGATGTATGAATTCGACATCTTCGGCGCGTCCGAGGAGGAGGAGTAAGTGTTTTAGCTTGCTTCCGGCAAGTTTCGATTCCATCCAGTTGTCATTCTAACTTGATTTCTTTCGTCTTGACAGGGACCCAGAGCCGCTCGTGCATCGGTCGAAGCGGGCCAGGCCCGCAGCAGCACAGGACCCTGCGGTAAGCGTTGAGCAGGGGGCTGTGATGGCCGAAACCATTGTCATCAGCCCCCAGCCCAGCCCCCGGCGTGATGATGTGGAGCAGATTCCTCCCACCGGCGCTGGTACAGAAGTTCCTCCCCTCGAGCTTGACAAAGAAGCGGGGGAGCCCCGCCAAGAAGAAGATCGCCAGGAGGTGGACCCTGGTGTGGTCCCCCCATCAACCAGCGTTCCGGAGAGCGCCTCTTCGACAAGGGCTTCCACCGATGAGCCTGCCCGCGCGAAGATCACCCCGACAAGAGGGGCTGGAGACGACCGCACGCCGGCACTTGATATATGTTTTGGCACTCAACTCGCGGATTCCCGTGGTGACATTGGGGTAATCTATGCATAGGGGTTGATGCACGTTTTCATTATCTTTTCTCCGATAGAAACTTTGGGGTGCTCCTTGGAGTTCTTTGTGTGGATTGAATATTATAATTATGAAGTTGTTTGATGCATATCGTATAATCAACTCACGGATACTTATGGTGACATTGGAGTATCTAGGTGACATTAGAGTTGGTTGATGTGTATCATATGGTGTTATTTTAGTACGAACTCTAGGGCTGTTTGTGACACTTATAGGAATAGCTCAATAGATCGATCGGAACGGATAACTTTGAGGTGGTTTCATACCCTACAAACAATTTCTATCTTATGTTCTCCGCTAATAGGAACTTGGGAGTGATTCTTTATCATACGCTGAGGGATGGTTATATGATCCAATTATGTTAGCATTGTTGAGAGATTGCACTAGCGAAAGTATGAACCCTAGGCCTTGTTTTTAAGCATTGCAATACCGTTTGTGCTCACTTTTGTTTCTTGCTACCTTGCTGTTTTTATATTTTCAGATTACAAAACCTATATCTACTATCCATACTACACTTTTATCATCATCTCTTTGCCGAACTAGTGCACCTATACAATGTACCAATGTATTGGGTGTGTTGGGGACACAAGAGATTTCTTGTATTTGATTGCAGGGTTGTTTGAGAGATACCATCTTCAACCTATGCCTCCCACGGATTTATAAACCTTAGGTCATCCACTTGAGGGAAAATTGCTACTATCCTAAAAAACTCGACGCTTGGAGGCCCAACACGAGTCTACAAGAATAAGTTGTGTAGTAGACATCACTCAGTATCCATGATTCAGCATATTATGAGTAAACAAGTTAGCGAT
The DNA here is from genome assembly GCA_039707655.1 of Elymus sibiricus. Classification (NCBI taxonomy): domain Eukaryota; kingdom Viridiplantae; phylum Streptophyta; class Magnoliopsida; order Poales; family Poaceae; genus Elymus; species Elymus sibiricus. Next base: position 316,033,162 of record CM077664.1, read on the forward strand.
GACAATTAGAGATTATAGTTGCTCATGCCATGCTTAAGTAGCTAGGAGTATATAATGATTTTATCTTGGATGTTAACATGCATTAAAATGGTTATGATGTAGTATGTTAATATGGTATCCTCCTCTGATTGTTTCGAGTGGCTTGACTTGGCACATGTTCATGCATGTAGTTGATTCAAAACCAACATAGCCTCCACGATATTTATGTTCAGGGTGTCTATATCCTACATGTTAATTATTCTCAATGCATGATCATGACCGTTTTTGCTCTCTAGTTGGTCGCTTCATGATACGTCCATTTTCCATCATGTTTTCCTACTGTTATTTATAGGGTTCTTAATCAATATAACACTTTGTGGAGCAATTCTAATGCCTTGTCTCTCTTAGTATGCAAGATTTACATAAGGAGGGAGATTGCCGGCAGCTGGAATTCTGGACCTGAAAAAGCTATGTCAGAGATACCTATTCTGCACATCTCCAAATGAGCTGAAATTTCACGGAGATTTATTTTGGAATAAATAAAAAATATTGGAAGAAAGAAGTACCAGAGGGGGCCACCCAGGTGCCCACGAGGCACCAGGGCACGCCACCCCCCCAGGCGTGCCCTGGTGGCTTGTGGGGCCCCTGGCCAGCCTCCGGTGCCCATTTTCTGGTATATAAGCCCATTTGCCCTAGAAAAAATAGGGAGAAGACTTTTGGGACGGAGCGCCACCGTCTCGAGGCGGAACTTGGGCAGGAGCACTTTTGCTCTCCGGCGGAGCGATTCCGCTGGGGATACTTCCATCCGGGAGAGGGAAATCGAAGCCATCGACATCACCAACGATCCTCTCATCGTGGGAGGACCAATCTTCATCAGCACCATCTCATCTCAAACCCTAGTTCATCTCTTGTATTCAATCTTTGTCTCAAAACCTCAGATTGGTACCTGTGGGTTGCTAGTAGTGTTGATTACATCTTGTAGTTGATGCTAGTTGGTTTATTTGGTGGAAGATTATATGTTCAGATCCATTATGCTATTCAATACCCCTCTGATCTTGGGTATGAATATGATTTGTGAGTAGTTACTTTTGTTCTTGAGGACATGGGAGAAGTCTTGTCATAAGTAATCATGTGAATTTGGCATTCGTTCGATATTTTGATGATATGTATGTTGTTGATTCTCTTAGTGGTGTCATGTGAACGTCGACTACATGACACTTCACCATCTTTGGGCCTAAGGGAATGCATTGTGGAGTAGTAATTAGATGATGGGTTGCTAGAGTGACAGAAGCTTAAACCCTAGTTTATGCGCTATTCCGTAAGGGGCTGATTTGGATCCATATGTTTAATGCTATGGTTAGATTTATCTTAGTTCTTCTTTCGTAGTTGCGGATGCTTGCGAGAGGGGTTAATCATAAGTGGGAGGCTTGTTCAAGTAAGAACAGCACCCAAGCACTGGTCCACCCACATATCAAATTATCAAAATAGCGAACGCGAATCAAACAAACATGATGAAAGTGACTAGATGAAATTCCCATGTGTCCTCAAGAACGCTTTGCTTATTATAAGAGATTGTTTCGGCCTGTCCTTTCCTACAAAAATGATTGGGCTACCTTGCTGCACCTTAGTTACTATTGCTACTTGTCACTTGTTTCGGCCTGTCCTTTCCTACAAAATTATCTTGCTATCAAACTACCCGTTACCGATAATTTCAGTGCTTGTAGAAAATACCTTGCTGAAAACTGCTTGTCATTTCCTTCTGCTCCTCGTTGGGTTCGACACTCTTACTTATTGAAAGGACTACGATTGATCCCCTATACTTGTGGGTCATCAAGACTCTTTTCTGGCGCCGTTGCCGAGGAGTGAAGTGCCTTTGGTGAGTGGAATTTGGTAAGGAAACATTTATATTATGTGCTGAAATTTACTGTTACTTGTCACTATGGAAAGTAATCCTTTGAGGGGTTTGTTCGGGGTATCTTCACCTCAACCGGATGCACAAAGAGTTGCTCCTCAACCTACTGCACCTACTGAAAATATTTATTTTGAGATCCCTTCGGGTATGATAGAGAAACTGCTAGCTAATCCTTATGCAGGAGATGGAACGGTACATCCTGATATGCACTTAATCTATGTGGATGAAATTTGTGGATTGTTTAAGCTTGCAGGTTTATCCGGAGATGGAGTTAAGAAGAAATTATTCCCTTTATCTTTGGAGGGAAAGGCATTAACATGGTATAGGCTATGTGATGATACTGATACATGGGACTGGAACCGATTGAAACTGGAATTCCACCAGAAATTTTATCCTATGCATTTGGTTCATCGTGATCGGAATTATATATATAATTTTGGCCTCGTGAAGGAGAAAGCATCGCTCAAGCTTGGGGGAGGCTTAAGTACATGTTGCATACATGCCCCAATCATGAGATCTCAAGAGAAATAATCCTTCAAAAAAATTATGCTCGGCTTTCTCACGATGATCAAACCATGCTCGATTCTTCTTCGACTGGCTCCTTTATGAAGAAGACTATTGAATTCAGATGGGATCTTCTGGAAAGAATGAAATGCAACTCTGAAGATTGGGAACTCGACAAAGGTAATGAGTCAGGTATAACACTTGACTTTGATTGTGTTAAATCTTTTATGGATACCGATGCTTTTCATAAGTTTAGCACTAAATATGGACTTGACTCTGAGATAGCAGCCTCCTTTTGTGAATCATTTGCTACTCATGTTGATCTCCCTAAGGAGAAGTGGTTTAAATATCATACCCCTGTTAAAGAAAAGATTGAGGAACCCGTTAGTGTTAAAGAAGAAACAATTGTTTACCATGTTGATCCAGTTGTGCCTACTTCTTATATTGAGAAACCACCTTTTCCTGTTAGGATTAAGGAACATGCTAAAATTTCAACTATGATTAACAAAAGTAATATTAGGACACCTAGACCCTCTGAACAAATTAAAGTTGAACCTAATGTTGCTATGGTTAAAGATCTCTTGGTTGATAATATAGATGGGCATGTTATTTTACTTCTGTGATGAAGCAGCTAGAATTGCTAAACCAGATCCTAAAGATAAAAACAGACCTGTAGTAGGCATGCCTGTTGTCTCTGTTAAAATAGGAGATCATTGTTATCATGGCTTATGTGATTTGGGTGCTATTGTGAGTGCTATTCCATTTACCTTATATCAAGAAATTATGAATGATATTGCACCTATTGAAATAGAGGACATTGATGTTACTATTAAGCTTGCTAACAGAGATACCATTACACCGCTTGGGATCGTTAGAGATGTTGAAGTCTTGTGTGGAAAAATAAAATACCCTACTAATTTTCTAGTCCTCAGTTCCCCACAAGATAATTTTTGTCCCATTATATTTGGTAGACCTTTCTTGAACACTGTTAATGCTAAGATTGATTGCGCTAAAGAAACTGTTAGTGTTAATTTTGGTGGTATGTCTCATGAGTTTAATTTCTCCAAGTTTCGTAGACAACCTCATGATAAAGAATTGCCTAGTAAAGATGAAATTATTGGTGTTGCTTCTATTGCCGTACCTTCTACTGATCCGTTAGAACAATATTTGCTAGACCATGAAAATGATATGCACATGAATGAAAGAAATGAAATAGATAGGATGTTCTTTGATCAACCACCTATCCTTAAACACAATTTGCCTGTTGAAACTCTTGGAGGCCCTCCTCCACCTAAGGGTGACCCTGTATTTGAATTGAAGCAATTGCCTGATACATTGAAATATGCTTATCTAGATGAAAAGAAGATATATCCTGTTATTATTAGTGCTAACCTTTCAAAGCATGAAGAAAAGAGATTACTAAAAACCTTGAGGAAGCACCGTGCTGCTATTGGATATACTCTTGATGATCTTAAGGGCATTAGTCCCACTCTATGTCAGCACAAAATTAATATGGAGCCTGATGCTAAACCAGTTGTCGATCACCAACGATGATTAAATCCTAAGATGAAGGAAGTGGTAAGAACTGAAATATTAAAGCTTCTGGAAGCAGGTATAATCTATCCCATAGCTGATAGTAGATGGGTGAGTCCCGTTCATTGTGTCCCTAAGAAGGGAGGTATTACCGTTGTTCCTAATGATAAAAATGAACTCATTCCACAAAGAATTGTAACAGGTTATAGGATGGTAATTGATTTTAGAAAATTAAACAAAGCCACTAGAAAAGATCATTACCCCTTACCTTTTATTGATCAAATGTTAGAAAGATTGTCTAAGCATACACACTTTTGTTTCCTAGATGGTTATTCTGGTTTCTCTCAAATACCTGTATCACCTGAAGATCAAGAGAAAACCACCTTTACTTGTCCTTTTGGAATTTATGCTTATCGTCGTATGCCTTTTGGTTTATGTAATGCACCTGCTACCTTTCAAATATGTATGACTGCTATATTCTCTGACTTTTGTGAAAAGATTGTTGAGGTTTTCATGAATGATTTCTCCGTTTACGGAACTTCTTTTGATGATTGCTTAAGCAACCTTGAACGAGTTTTGCAGAGATGTGAAGAAACTAATCTTGTCTTGAATTGGGAGAAGTGCCACTTTATGGTTAATGAAGGTATAGTCCTCGGGCATAAAACTTCTGAAAGAGGTATTGAAGTTGATAAAGCTAAGGTTGATGCTATTGAGAAAATGCCATGTCCTAAAGATATTAAAGGTATAAGAAGTTTCCTAGGTCATGCTGGTTTCTATAGAAGGTTTATAAAAGACTTCTCTAAAATTTCTAGACCTCTTACCAATCTCTTGCAAAAAGATGTTCCATTTGTTTTTGATGATGATTGTGTAGAAGCCTTTGAAACACTTAAGAAAGCCTTAACCACTGCACCTACTGTTCAACCACCTGATTGGAACTTGCCTTTGGAAATTATGTGTGATGCTAGTGATTATGCTGTTGGTGCTGTTCTAGGACAGAGAGTTGATAAGAAATTAAATGTTATCCATTATGCTAGTAAAACCCTAGTCAGTGCTCAAAGAAATTTTGCTACTACTGAGAAAGAATTTCTAGCAGTTGTGTTTGCATGCGATAAATTCAGATCTTACATAGTTGATTCTAAAGTAACTGTTCACACTGATCATGCTGCTATTAAATACCTTATGGAAAAGAAAGATGCTAAACCTAGACTCATTAGGTGGGTTCTATTGCTACAAGAATTTGACTTGCATACTACTAATAGGAAGGGAGTTGAGAATCCCGTAGCAGATAATTTGTCTAGAATGGAAAATGTTCTTGATGACCCACTTCCTATTAATGATGATTTTCCTGATGAACAATTGGCTGTCATAAATGCTTCCTGTAATACTCCTTGGTATGCAGACTATGCTAATTATATTGTTGCTAAATTTATACCACCTAGTTTCACATACCAACAAAAGAAAAAGTTCTTCTTTGATTTAAGACATTACTTCTGGGATGACCCGCATCTTTATAAAGAAGGAGTAGATGGTATTATTAGACGTTGTATACCTGAGCATGAACAGGAACAAATCCTACGTAAGTGTCACTCCGAGGCCTATGGAGGACACCATGCGGGAGACAGAACTGCGCATAAGGTACTACAATGTGGGTTTTATTGGCCTACTCTTTTCAAGGATGCTCGTAAGTTTGTCTTATCTTGTGATGAATGTCAAAGAATTGGCAATATTGGTAGACGTCAGGAAATGCCTATGAATTATTCACTTGCTATTGAACCATTTGATGTTTGGGGATTTGATTATATGAGACCTTTTCCTAAATCCAATGGGTATACTCATATTTTAGTTGCTGTTGATTACGTTACTAAGTGGGTAGAAGCTATTCCAACTAGTAGTGCTGATCATAACACTTCTATTAAAATGCTTAAAGAAGTTATTTTCCCGAGGTTTGGAGTCCCTAGATATTTAATGACTGATGGTGGTTCACATTTTATTCATGGTGCATTCTGTAAACTGCTTGCTAAATATGATGTCAACCATAGAATTGCATCTCCCTATCACCCTCAATATAGTGGTCAAGTTGAATTGAGCAATAGAGAAATAAAGTTAATTTTGCAAAAAACCGTCAATAGATCTAGAAAGAATTGGTCTAAGAAACTTGACGATGCATTATGGGCTTATAGAACTGCTTATAAAAATCCTATGGGTATGTCTCCTTATAAAATTGTTTATGGAAAAGCATGCCATTTACCTCTTGAGTTAGAACATAAAGCATATTGGGCAATTAAAGAACTCAATTATGATTTTAAACTTGCCGGTGAAAAGAGGTTATTTGATATTAGCTCACTAGATGAATGGAGAACCCAAGCTTATGAAAATGCCAAATTGTTTAAAGAAAAAGTTAAAAAATGGCATGATAAAAGAATTCAAAAACGAGAATTCAAAGTGCGTGAGTATGTTCTATTGTACAGTTCTCGTTTTAGATTTTTTGTAGGAAAACTTTCTCTAAATGGGAAGGACCGTATATCATCGAAGAAGTTTATCGCTCCGGAGCCATCAAAATAAACAACTCCGAAGGCACTAATCCGAGAGTGGTGAATGGGCCAAGAATTAAGCATTACATCTCAGGTATGCCAATTAATGTTGAGACTAACATTATTCAAACTATGACACCGGAGGAATACATAAGAGAGACCTTCCAGAACACTCCAGAACCCTGAAAAGGAAGAGGTACGTGATACGGTACGTAAACCGACTCCAAAAATTCCATAAAAATACTTTCTGTCAGTTTTGGAATATTAGAAAAAATACAAAAATAAGAAACAGCTGAGGGGACTCACGAGGTGCGCACGAGGCACCAGGGAGTGCCACCCCCCCAGGCGCGCCCTTGTGGCTCGTGTGCCCCTCGTGAGCCTTCCCGACTCCGTTTTCTCCTGGAAAACTTGTTTTGCAAGATAAAAATTCTTTATATATATTCCCGGATATTTTGACCATCGTATCGCAGAAATATCCTCTGTTCTTGTTTCGTGCTATTTTCTGTCAGATTTCGAGGCCAGGCATCATGTATTCCTCTTCCTCCAACAATGTGGGAGACGACGCTTGGTTGATGGAGATGGAACTCAGGAGGGGGGAGGAAGCAGAGGTTACCATGGAAGAAGATGATGGAGATTCGCTTGAGGTCCACCCTCCGGCTTCCAAGAGTGGTACCCTTGCCGGCATCTCCACGATCCCAAATCCTCATCAAGCCCGGAGAAGCACTATGAGCCATGGGAATCCAGAGGTACAAGGAGGGCTTCCTCCTCGGAGGCCCTTACATAGGTTACATCGTAACAACTTTCATAACTTGGTCCACAATTACGGGGTTGAAAATACTCCTCGTATTCACATACCCTCCAATTGGGAGATCTCTCGTCCAAGTGAAAGTGATGCAGGAAAGAATGCTTGGGGGCCAGAGAATAAGCATATTATGGCCGAAGTCCAAAAGAATACAGAGATGATACAGTGATGTCTACTACACAACTTATTCTTGTAGACTCATGTTGGGCCTCCAAGTGCAGAGGTTTGTAGGACAGTAGCAATTTTCCCTCAAGTGGATGACCTAAGGTTTATCAATCCGTGGGAGGCGTAGGATGAAGATGGTCTCTCTCAAACAACCCTGCAATCAAATACAAGAAATCTCTTGTGTCCCCAACACCACAAATACAATGGTAAATTGTATAGGTGCACTAGTTCGGCGAAGAGATGGTGATACAAGTGTAGTACGGATAGTAGATATAGGTTTTTGTAATCTGAAAATATAAAAACAGCAAGGTAGCAAGTAACAAAAGTGAGCACAAACGGTATTGCAAAGCTTGAAAACAAGGCCTAGGGTTCATACTTTCGCTAGTACAATCTCTCAACAATGCTAACATAATTGGATCATATAACCATCTCTCAACATGCGATAAAGAATCACTCCCAAATTCCTATTAGCGGAGAACATAAGATAGAAATTGTTTGTAGGGTACGAAACCACCTCAAAGTTATCCTTTCCGATCGATCTATTGAGCTATTCCTATAAGTGTCACAAACAACCCTAGAGTTCGTACTAAAATAACACCATATGATACACATCAACCAACTCTAATGTCACCTAGATACTCCAATGTCACCACAAGTATCCGTGAGTTGATTATACGATATTCATCAAACAACTTCATAATCATAATATTCAATCCACACAAAGAACTCCAAGGAGCACCCCAAAGTTTCTATCGGAGAAAAGATAATGAAAACGTGCATCAACCCCTATGCATAGATTACCCCAATGTCACCTCGGGAATCCGCGAGTTGAGTGCCAAAACATACATCAAGTGAATCAATATAATACCCCATTGTCACCATGGGTATTCATATGCAAGACATACATCAAGTGTTCTAAAATCTGAATATTCAATCCGACAATAACGAAACCTCAAAGGGAAAATATTCGATTCATCACAACAAGGATAGAGGGGGAAGAAACACCATATGATCCAACTATATTAACAAAGCTCGTGATACATCAAGATCGTGCCATATCAAGAACACGAGAGAGAGAGAGAGAGAGAGAGAGAGATCAAACACATAGCTACTAGTACATACCCTCAGCCCTGAGGGTGAACTACTCCCTCCTCGTCATGGAGACCGCCGGGATGATGAAGATGGCCTCCGGTGATGATTCCCCCCTCCGACAGGGTGCCGGAAAAGGGCTGTAGATTAGATCGTGGAGGTACAGAGGCTTGCGGCGGCGTAAAAACTCATCTAGATTAACTTTCAGGGGTTTCTGAATATATATGATTTTTCAGCATTGGAATCACGCGAAGAGGTGCCACAGGGGACCAACGAGGCACCAGGGTGCGCCTGGGGGGGGGGGGGGCAGGCGCGCCCAGGTGGCTCGTGGTGCCCCTGTGGCTCTTCTGCTGCTTCCCCGAAGCTTCCTGGGTCCGTTTCCTTCCAGAAAAAATCGTCAAAAAGTTTCGCTGCATTTGGACTTCATTTGATATGGATTTTCTAGAAAACCAAAAACAAGCAGAAAACAGCAACTGGCACTGGGCACTAGGTCAATATGTTAGTCCATAAAAATCATATAAAAGCCATATAAAAGTGCACCAAAATCATACAAAACTATAATAAACATGGCATGAATACTTTGGAAGATATTGAAAATCTTCGGTCATAACGTTGACAGGAAAAGCATACCTCCCAAAACTGTTTTCATCTCTGATTTAAGCTTCGAGCCCTGGCACCTCTGCAAATCCATGCTTCCCTCTGCGAAGGGCCTATCTATTTACTTTTATGTTATTTTATTTTTACTATTGAGTCTCACCTTCTCATTATAAGCACCAATCCTGAGAGCACTATTGTCATCCTTATGCATTGAGTATAGTTAATGTTGTGTGCATCATGACTGGATCTCCTCTACCCTGAATTACAATGTTTAGTTGCTGCATGAACTTTTGAGGTGCTCTGCATTTATGTTTTGCGGTCTCAAAAAGGGCTAGCGAGATACCATGTTATCATATTATATCATGATTGTTTTGACAACTTGTTGGCATTTGAGATATGTTATTATTGCTCTCTAGTTGATTATGCCATTGATATGAGTAAATATAATTCCTAAATGTTATTATGAGCATGGTTAGTTCATGATCCTAAATGTTATTATGAGCATGATTTAAGCTTATATACGGATACAAGAACCAAAAGAGTTCGTAAAAGTTTTTCTTTATCACTTTCAGTTTGTCAACTGAATTGCTTGAGGACAAGCAATGAGTTAAGCTTGGGGGAGTTGATACGTCTCCATCGTATCTACTTTTCCAAACACTTTTGCTCATGTTTTGGACTCTAATTTGCATGATTTGAATGAAACTAACCCGGACTGACGATGTTTTCAGCAGAACTACCATGGTGTTGTTTTTGTGCAGAAATCAAAGTTTTCAGAATTGGACAAAACTTTTTGGAGAATTTTTATGGAATATATAAAAATTATTGGTGCAATAATCAACAGAAGAGAGGCCGCCTGTTTCCCACAAGCCAAAAGGGCGCGACCCCCCTAGGGCGCGCCCTGTTACCTTGTGGGGCCCACAGGCGGCCGTCTGACCTAATTCCAACGCTATAAATTCACTTTCCTGAAGAAAAAAGAGGAGAAGAAGTTTCATCGCATTTTACGATACGGAGCCACCGCCACCTCCTGTTCTTCATCGGGGGGGCTGATCTGGAGTTCGTTCTGGGTTCCGGAGAGGGGGATTCGTCGCTGTCGTCATCATCAACCATCCTCCATCACCAATTTCATGATGCTCACCTCCGGGCGTGAGTAATTCCTCCGTAGGCTTGCTGGACGGTGATGGGTTGGATGAGATTTATCATGTAATTAGTCAATTTGTTAGGGCTTTGATCCCTAGTATCCACTATGTTCTGAGATTGATGTTGCTATGACTTTGCTATGCTTAATGCTTGTCACTAGGGCCCGAGTGCCATGATTTCAGATCTGAACCCTTTATGTTTTCATGAATATATTTGTGTTCTTGATCCTATCTTGCAAGTTGTATGCACCTATTACGTGTTACGATCCGCATACCCCAAGGTGACAATAATTGGGATTCTTTCCGGTGATTACCGTAGTTTGAGGAGTTCATGTATTGACTAAATGCTAATGCTTTGTTCCGGTTCTCTATTAAAAGGAGGCCTTAATATCCCTTATATTTCCTTATGGACTCCGCTGCCACGAGAGGGTAGGACAAAAGATGCCATGCAAGTTCTTATTATAAGCACGTATGACTATATACGGAATACATGCCTACATTACATTGATGAATTGGAGCTATTGTGTATCGCCCTAGGTTGTGAGTGTTACATGGTGAATGTCATCCAACATAATTATCATCACCGATCCAATGCCTACGACTTTCTCCTATTGATCTTTGCTAAGTTACTCTTGTTGCTGCTGCTGTTACAATCACTACAAAACTGCTACTGTTACGGTCTTTGTTACTATTGCTACTGTTACTACTGCTATCAAAACTATCATATTACTGTGCTACTAAATACTTTGCTGCAGATATTTGTTCTCTAGGTGTGGTTGAATTGACAACTCAATTGCTAATACTCTCAAATATTCTTTGGCTCCCCTTGTGTCGAATCAATAAATTTGGGTGAAATACTACCTGCGAAAATTGTTGCGATCCCCTATACTTGTGGGTTATCAGTCAACGCGAACTGCAATGCTACTGCTGCTGCTCAGTACGTGTTCATGTTCTTTCTATTTGAGATCCTGCCACAGTTTCTTGTTCTACCTTTTGTTCTAGATATGTTTCGTTCATATACACTACTTCAGATGCTATTTGCATACTCTCTGTCGGATTGCATGATTTGTCTTATATCTGCTATGCTCATCATGCTTTATCTACTATTTTTGTTAATAAAATCATATGGTAAAGTGCTCATTTTTCCAACAATCTCTACTTCTAAAGGAGGACTTGGTAGTTTCTCCTCATCGATTTATTTTCATCTGATTTTTTTTTCGCCTCACCTCCCATCACCATCCTCTCACTGGTTTATTTTCGCCTTACCACCCCACTAAAAAAACTACGCAAGGAAAATCTCTACTCCTAAAGGGGGACTGATGACCCACAAGTATAGGGGGTCAATTGTAGTCCTTTTGATAAGTAAGAGTGTCGAACCCAACGAGGAGCAGAAGGAAATGACAAGCGGTTTTCAGCAAGGTATTCTCCGCAAGCACTGAAATTATCGGTAACAGATAGTTTGATAGCAAGGTAATTCGTAACAAGTAACAAATATTAATGGCAACAAAGGTGCAGCAAGGTGGCCCAATCCTTTTTATAGCAAAGGACAAGCCGGAACGAACTCGTATAATAAGCAAAGCGTTCTTGAGGACACATGGGAATTTCATCTAGTCCTTTTCATCATGTTTGTTTGATTCGTGTTCGCTACTTTGATAATTTGATATGTGGGTAGACCGGTGCTTGGGTGCTGATCTTACTTGAACAAGCCTCCTACTTATGATTACCCCCTCTCGCAAGCATCCGCAACTACGAAAGAAGAATTAAGATAAATCTAACCACAGCATGAAACATATGGATCCAAATCAGCCCCTTGCGGAATAGCGCATAAACTAGGGTTTAAGCTTCTGTCACTCTAGCAACCCATCATCTAATTACTACTCCATAATGCCTTCCCTTAGGCCCAAAGATGGTGAAGTGTCATGTAGTCGACGTTCACACGACACCACTAAAGGAAGCAACAACATACATATCATCAAAATATCAAATGAATACCAAATTCACATGATTACTTATGACAAGACTTCTCCCATGTCCTCAAGAACAAAAGTAACTACTCACAAATCATATTCATGTTCAAGATCAGAGGGGTATTCAATATCATTAATGATCTGAACATATAATCTTCCACCAAATAAACCAACTAGCATCAACTATAGAGAGTAATCAACACTACTAGCAACCCACAGGTACCAATCTGAGGTTTTCAGACAAAGATTGAATACAAGAGATGAACTAGGGTTTGAGATGAGATGGTTCTGGTGAAGATGTTGATGAAGATTGGTCCTCCCACGATGAGAGGATCGTTGGTGATATCGATGGCTTCGATTTCCCCCTCCTGGAGGGAAGTATCCCCGGCGGAATCGCTCCGCTCGAGAGCAAAAGTGCTCCTTCCCAGGTTTCGCCTCGAGACGGTGGCGCTTCATCCCAAAACTCTTCTCTTGATTTTTTTTTTCTAGGGAAAATGGCATCATATAGTGGAAGATGGGCCTGGAGGCCTGCCAGGGGTGCCACAAGCTCAGGGGGCGCACCCTGGGGGGTAGGGCGCGCCCCCCAGGCTTGTCGCTTCCTAGTGGGTCCCCTTCTGTTGATTCTTTCGCCAGTATTTTTTATATATTCCAAAATAATTCTCCGTAAATTTTCAGGTCATTTGGAGATGTGCAAAATAGCTATCTCTGTTACACCTCTTTCCGGTCCATAATTCTAGCTGCCGGCATTCTCCCTCTTCATGTGAAACTTGCAAAATAAGAGAGAAAAGGCATAAGAATTGTATCATAAAGTGAAATAATGATCAAAAACATAATAAATAATAGTAGGAAAACATGATGCAAAATGGATGTATCAACTCCCCCAAGCTTAGACCTCGCTTGTCCTCAAGTGAAAAACCAAAATCGATAATCATGACCACATGTTTAGAGAGAGAGGTGTCGATAAAATAACATACGAACATGAAAGCATCATGATCTCTATTATAACAGCAATATATCATCATAAAAATTCTCTTAATAAAGTGACAATTCATCCACAAGTTAAAGTATGAACCATAAACCGTATTGAAAACTAACAAACTATCTTCTCAGTCACTGAAGCAATTGCAATTCATCATATTATCATAAAGAGTCTATGTAAGAGCTTTGTTCAGCAAGTTTTGTTCAGCAAGTTCACATACTCAACTATCAATTAGTCTTCTATTATTGCTGACACTCACGGCATACTTATGGAGCAAAAGTTTCAGTCAGACACATAGAAAGATAGGGGCTTATAATTTCGCCTCCCAACGTATTTACCTCAAGGGTAATGTCAACAATAATAACTCATGATCACCTACATTCAACTGGATATATATATCTGGATCTATCCCTACCACATGATGCTTGCCAAGAGAGAAAAATAAAAATGGAATAAAGATGAATAATATTGACAATTTCATGAAAGTAAATATATAAAGGTAAAAGATAAGTCCTTCGCGGAGGGAAGCAAAGGTTGTCATGCGCTTTTTATTTTTGGATGTGCAAGCTCTTAATGTAAAGGAACGTCACTTTATATTGCCCCTTGTGATAGCAACCTTTATTATGCAGTCTATCACTTTTATTTCTTCACCATCACAAGATCGTACAAAGCTTATTTTCCCTTTCAATAAAAGATCATACATATTTAGGAGCAATTTTTATTGCTTTTGCACCGATGACAACTTACTTGAAGGATTTTATTCAATCCATAGGTAGATATGGTGGACTCTCATGACATGAAAATGGGTTTAAGGACTTTTGGATGCACAAGTAGTATCTCTACTTATTACAGAATTTTGGCTAGCAAAAGATAGGGAGCAAGCACCACATGTTAGAGTATCCAAAACAATATAACTTCTACGTGAATATAAGCAAACATAACTCATTACATTGTCTTCCTTGTCCAACGTCAACTATTTGACATAGAATATTTAATGGGGGCTCACAATCATAAAAGATGTCCAAGATAGTATATTTATATGTGAGACCTCTCTTCCTTTATTACTTTTTCATGAATTGCAACAATGACCAATGCTATGTTTGTTAACTTCCAACAAGTTTTATCAATTATACTTCTTTTATGTGAAGTCATCACTCCCCATGGGGTTAGCATATGATCTTTTTCATTCTTTATTGCTTAGATTGAAACATAAAAGTAAAGAAGCAAAAAAGCAAACTACTCTTTATTATATAACTCTCACACTCAATTACATGGATAGATACATCACGAAACAAGAACTCAAAACTAAATTATACTAAGACTTTATTCTTCTAAATCATGAAATAACTAAGGATCAAACTAAGATAGATAATGATGATAAAAGTGATGGTGATACGATACCGGGGAACCTCCCCCAAGCTTGGCACAAGCCAAGGGTGGTGCCCATACCCGTGTACTCAAGCTTCTTTCTTCGGTGATGGTGGTGACGATGAGGTAGGCTTGTCCTCCGTCTTCCAAGGCATAGGCTCTCCATCATAAAAAGATGAACGTGTTTCCAGAGTCCTGAAATTTGCAGCTAAACTCATACCTTTGAACTTGGCCTCATACTCAAAATTTTGGTTTTGTAAATCATAGATTTGAGCCTGAAGGTGATCAATCCGGTCATTGAGCTTGAAGATGACTTCCCCAATATCCTTGTTGTACACCTTGTGCTCACGGATGAATTCCGTGATCATGGAGTGGTTGGCATTAAGTCCGCGCTCCACCATCCCTTGGCACTTGAAGATCTCCTGTTCCACCGCTTCTAGCCTGGCCTTCTTGCTCCCGGTCTTCTTTGGCCCTTGCACGTCCCGGATGTGAAGCACCCCCTCATGCATCTCAATGGCTTGAGGATGTTTCATCACCTCCGAAAAGGTATGGGTTGATGACGTTCTCATAGAACTTGTCCTTGGACGAGCTTGGAGGAACCATGGCGATCTAGATCTATCAGAAAAACAGCCGGAAACAAGAACAGAGGAGAAACTTGCGATACAGTGGTCAAAACACCCGTGAGTATATATAATGAAATTTTTTCGTGCAGGACAAGTAATATGCAAGAAAAACGGAGTCAGGAAAATCCACGGGGGAGCCACAAGCTCAGTAGGCGCGCCCCCCAGGCTTGTCGCTCCCTCGTGCACTTTTTGGACTGTTTATTATTTTGATAATTTTTTATATATTCCAAAACGAACAGAAAGTACTTTTATGGAATTTTTGGAGTTGGTTTACTTACCGTACCACGTACCTATTCCTTTTCAGGGTTCTGGAGCGTTCCGGGAGGATTCTTTTATGTGCTCCTCCGGTGTCATTGTTTGAATAATATTAGTTTCAACATTAATGGATGTACCTAAGATATAATGTTTAATTCTTTGCCCATTAACCACTCTCGGATTAGTGCCTTCAGAGTTGTTTATTTTGATGGCTCTGGAGCGATAAACTTCTTCAACGATGTATGGTCCTTCCCATTTAGAGAGAAGCTTTCCTGCAAAGAATCTTAAACGAGAATTGTATAATAGAACATGATCACCTACTTTGAATTCCCGTTTCTGGATTCTTTTATCATGCCATCTTTTAACTTTTAATTTAAATAACTTGGCATTTTCATAAGCTTGGGTTCTCCATTCATCTAGAGAGCTAATATCAAATAACCTCTTCTCACCGGCAAGTTTAAAATCATAATTAGGTTCTTTAATTGCCCAATATGCCTTATGTTCTAACTCAAGAGGTAAATGGCATGCTTTTCCATAAACCATTTTATATGGAGACATACCCATAGGATTTTTATAAGCAGTTCTATAAGCCCACAATGCATCATCAAGTTTCTTAGACCAATTCTTTCTAGATCTATTAACGGTCTTTTGCAAAATTAATTTTATTTCTCTATTAGTTAATTCAACTTGACCACTAGACTGAGGATGATAAGGAGATGCAATTCTATGATTAACATCATATTTAGCAAGCAATTTACGAAAAGCACCATGAATAAAATGTCAACCACCATCTGTCATCAAATATCTAGGGACTCCAAACCTCGGAAATATAACTTCTTTAAGCATTTTAATAGAAGTGTTATGATCAGCACTACTAGTTGGAATAGCTTCTACCCACTTAGTAACATAATCAACAACAACTAAAATATTTGTATACCCATTAGAGGAAGGAAAAGGTCCCATATAATCAAAACCCCAAACATCAAATGGTTCAATAACAAGTGAATAATTCATAGGCATTTCCTGACGTCTACCAACATTACCAATTCTTTGACATTCATCACAAGAGAGGACAAACTTACGTGCATCCTTAAAAAGAGTAGGCCAATAAAAACCAGATTGTAATACCTTGTGTGCAGTTCTGTCTCCCGCATGGTGTCCTCCGTATGCCTCGGAGTGACACATCCTTAGGATTTGTTCCTGTTCATGCTCAGGTACACAACGTCTAATAATACCATCTACTGATTCTTTATATATATGTGGGTCATCCCAAAAGTAATGCCTTAAATCAAAGAAGAACTTTTTCTTTGGTTAGTAGGTGAAGCTCGGTGGGATATATTTAGCAACAATATAATTAGCATAGTCTACATACCAAGGAGTATTATGAGAAGCATTTATGACAGCTAATTGTTCATCAGGAAAATCATCATTAATAGGAAGTAGGTCATCAAGAACATTTTCCATTCTAGACAAATTATCAGCTACAGGATTCTCAGCTCCCTTTCTATCAACAATATGCAAATCAAATTCTTGTAGCAGAAGAACCCACCTAATAAGTCTAGGTTTAGCATCTTTCTTTTCCATAAGGTATTTAATAGCAGCATGATCAGTGTGGGTAGTAACTTTGGAATCAACAATGTAAGATCTGAATTTATCACATGCAAACACAACTGCTAAAAATTCCTTCTCAGTAGTAGCATAATTTCTTTGAGCACTGTCTAGGGTTTTACTAGCATAATGAATAACATTCAATTTCTTATCAACTCTTTGACCTAGAACAGCACCAATGGCATAATCACTAGCATCACACATAATTTCAAAGGGTGAGTTCCAATCAGGTGGTTGAACGATAGGTGCAGATATTAAGGCTTTCTTAAGTATTTCAAAGGCTTCTACGCAATCATCATTAAAAACAAATGGAACATCTTTTTGCAAAAGATTAGTAAGAGGCCTAGAAATTTTAGAGAAGTCTTTTATAAACCTTCTATAGAAACAAGCATGACCAAGGAAACTTCTTATACCTTTGAAATCTTTAGGACATGGCATTTTCTCAATTGCATCAACTTTAGCTTTATCAACTTCAATACCTCTTTCAGAAATTTTATGCCCAAGGACTATACCTTCGTTTACCATAAAGTGGCACTTCTCCCAATTCAAAACAAGATTAGTTTCTTGACATCTCCGCAAAACTCGATCAAGGTTGCTTAAGCAATCAACAAAAGATGTTCCATAAATGGAGAAATCATCCATGAAAACCTTAACAATCTTTTCACAAAAGTCAGAGAATATAGCAGTCATACATCTTTGAAAGGTAGCAGGTGCATTACATAAACCAAAATGCATACGATGATAAGCATAAGTTCCAAAAGGACAAGTAAAAGTGGTTTTCTCTTGATCTTCTTGTGATACAGGTATTTGAGAGAAACCAGAATATCCATCCAGGAAACAACAGTGTGTATTCTTAGATAATCTTTCTAACATTTGACCAATAAAAGGCAAAGGGTAATGATCTTTCCTAGTAGCTTTATTTAATTTCCTGAAATCAATTACCATCCTATAGCCAGTTATAATTCTTTGCAGAATGAGTTCATTTTTATCATTAGGAACAACGGTAATACCTCCTTTCTTAGGAACACAATGGACAGGACTTACCCATCTACTATCAGCTATGGGATAAATTATACCTGTCTCTAGAAGCTTTAATATTTCATTTCTTACCACATCCTTCATTTTAGGATTCAAGCGACGTTGATGAACAATGACAGGTTTAGCATCTGGCTCCATATTAATCTTGTGCTGACATAGAGTGGGACTAATGCCCTTAAGATCATCAAGAGTATATCCAATAGCAGCACGGTGCTTCCTCAGAGTTTTAAGTAATCTCTTTTCTTCATGCTCTGAAAGGTTAGCACTAATAATAACAGGATATATCTTCTTTTCATCAAGATAAGCATATTTAAGTGTATCAGGTAGTTTCTTTAATTCAAACACAGGATCACTCTTAGGCGGGAAAGGGTCTCCCAACGTTTCAACAGGCAAATTATGTTTAAGTATAGGTGCTTGCTTAAAGAATAGTTCATCTATTTCATTTCTTTCATTCATATGCATATCATTATCATGATCTAGCAAATATTGTTCTAAAGGATCACTAGGTGGAACACCAATAGAAGCAAGACCAATAATTTCATCTTTATTGGGTAATTCTTTATCATGACGTTGTCTACGAAACTTGGAGAAATTAAATTCATGAGACACAACACCAAAATTAACTCTAACCTTTTCTTTAACACAATCAATTTCAGCATTAACGGTATTCAAGAAAGGTCTACCACATATAATGGGACAAAATTATCTTGTTGTGAACCAAGTACTAAGAAATCAGTACGGTATTTGATTTTACCACACAAGACTTCAACATCTCTAACAATCCCAAGCGGTGTAATAGTATCTCTATTTGCATGTTTATTAGTAACATCAATATCTTCAATCTCAATAGGTGAAATATCATTCATGACCTCTTGATATAAAGAGAAAGGAATAGCACTCACAGAAGCACCCATATCACATAAACCATGGTAGCAATGGTCTCCAATTTTAACAGAAATAACAGGCATGCCAACTACGGGCTTGTTCTTATCTAGCATATCTCGTTCATTTCTAACAGGTTTAGCAATTCTAGAAGCCTCTTCGCAAAAGTAAATAACATGCCCATCGATATTATCAACCAAAAGATCTTCAATCATTGCAATATTAGATTCCACTTTAATTTGTTCAGAAGGTCTAGGTGTTCTTATATTACTTTTATTAACCACAGTTGAAGCTTTAGCATGTTCCTTAATCATAATAGGGAAAGGAGGTTTCTCAATATAAGCATTAGGCACAACTGGATCAATATTGTAAGCAATTGTTTCTTCTTTAACAATTATGGGTTCTTCTTTTAATTCAATAGGTGGATGATATTTAAACCATTTCTCCTTAGGGAGATCAACATGAGCAGCAAAAGATTCACAAAAGGTAGCTACTATCTCAGAGCCAAGTCCATATTTAGTACTAAACTTATGAAAAGCATCAGTTTCCATAAAATATTTAACACAATCAAACTCAAGATTTATACCTGACTATTTACCTTTGTTGATTTCCCAATCTTCTGAGTTGCATTTAATTCTTTCCAGAAGATCCCATTTGAATTCAATAGTCCTCTTCTTAAAGGAACCAGTAGAAGAAGTATCGAGCATGGATTGATCATTATGAGAAAGCCGAGCATAAAAGTTCTGATTAATTATTTCTCTTGAGAGCTCATGATTGGGGCATGTGTGTAACATATACTTAAGCCTCCCCCAAGCATGAGCGATACTTTCTCCTTCACGAGGCCAAAAATTATATATATAATTCCGATCACGATGAACCAAATGCATAGGGTAAAATTTCTGGTGAAATTCCAGCTTCAACTGGTTCCAATCCCATGTTCCAGTATCATCACATAGCCTATACCATGTCAATGCCTTTCCCTCCAAAGATAAAGGGAATAGCTTCTTCTTAACTCCATCTCCGGATAAACCTGCAAGCTTAAACAATCCACAAATTTCATCCACATATATCAAATGCATATCCGGATGCACCGTTCCATCTCCTGCATAAGGATTAGCTAGCAGTTTCTCTATCATACCCGAAGGAATTTCATAATAAATATTTTTAGTTGGTTCAATAGGTTGAGGAGCAAACCCCTCCAAGGATTACTTTCCATATTGACAAGTGACAGTAAATTTCAGCACGTAATATAAATGTTTCCATACCAAATTCCACTCACCAAAGGCGCTTCACTCCCCGGCAACGGCGCCAGAAAAGAGTCTTGATGACCCACAAGTATAGGGGATCAATCGTAGTCCTTTCAATAAGTAAGAGTGTCGAACCCAACGAGGAGCAGAAGGAAATGACAAGCGGTTTTCAGCAAGGTATTCTCCGCAAGCACTGAAATTATCGGTAACAGATAGTTTGATAGCAAGGTAATTCGTAACAAGTAACAAATAGTAACAGTAACAAAGGTGCAGCAAGGTGGCCCAATCCTTTTTATAGCAAAGGACAAGCCGGAACGAACTCATATAATAAGCAAAGCGTTCTCGAGGACACATGGGATTTTCATCTAGTCACTTTCATCATGTTTGTTTGATTCGTGTTCGCTACTTTGATAATTTGACATGTGGGTGGACCGGTGGTTGGGTGTTGTTCTTACTTGAACAAGCCTCCCACTTATGATTACCCCCTGTCTCAAGCATCCACAAGTACGAAACAAGAATTAAGATAAATCTAACCATAGCATGAAACATATGGATCCAAATCAGCCCCTTACGGAATAGCGCATAAACTAGGGTTTAAGCTTCTGTCACTCTAGCAACCCATCATCTAATTACTACTCCACAATGCCTTCCCTTAGGCCCAAAGATGGTGAAGTGTCATGTAGTCGACATTCACACGACACCACTAAAGAAGCACAACATCCATAGCATCAAAATATCGAACGAATACCAAATTCACATGATTACTTATAACAAGACTTCTCCTATGTCCTTATGAACAAAAGTAACTACTCACAAATCATATTCATGTTCAAGATCAGAGGGGTATTGAATAGCATTAAGGATCTGAATATAGAATCTTCCACCAAATAAACCAACTAGCATGAACTACAAGATGTAATCAACACTACTAGCAACCCACAGGTACCAATCTGAGGTTTTGAGACAAAGATTGAATACAAGAGATCAACTAGGGTTTGAGATGAGATGGTGCTGGTGAAGATGCTGATGAAGATTGGTCTTCCCACGATGAGAGGATCGTTGATGATGTTGATGGCTTCGATTTCCCCCTCCCGGAGGGAAGTTTCCCTGGCGGAATCGCTCCGCCGGAGAGCAAAATAGCTCCTGCCCATGTTCTGCCTCGAGACGGCGTTGCTTCGTCCCGGAAGTCTTCTTCTTATTGTTTTTTTCTAGGGCAAATGGCTTCATATAGTAGAAGGAGGGGGCCAGAGGCCTACCAGGGGCCCCACAAGCCAGGGGGGCGCGCCCCCCAGGCTTGTGGCTTCCTGGTGGGCCCCCTTCTGTTGATTTTTTCGCCAGTATTTTTATATATTCCAAAATAATTCTCCGTAAATTTTCAGGTCATTTGGAGTTGTGCAGAATAACTATCTCTGTTTCACCCCTTTCAGGTCCAGAATTCCAGCTGCCGGCGTTCTCCCTCTTCATGTAAATCTTGCGAAATAAGAGAGAAAAGGCATAAGAATTGTACCATAAAGTGAAATAATGATCAAAAACATAATAATTATTTGTAGGAAATCTTGATGCAAATTGGACGTATCAACTCCCCCAAGCTTAGACCTCGCTTGTCCTCAAGCGAAAGTCAAAATCGATAATCATGACCACATGTTTAGAGAGAGAGACGTCGATAAAAATAAAATACGAACATGGTGCATCATGAACTTTATTATAACAGCAATATATCATCAAAAAACTTCTCATGAAAAAGTAACAATTCATCCACAAGTTAAAGTATGAACCATAAACCAAATTGAAAACTAACAAACTATGATCTCAGTCACTGAAGCAATACCAATTCATCATATTATCAGAAAGAGTCTATGTAAGAGCTTTGTTTAGCAAGTTCACATACTCAACTATCATTTAGTCTTCTATGATTGCTGACACTCACGACATACTTATGGAGCAAAAGTTTCAGTCGAACACATAGAAAGATAGGGGCTTATAATTTCGCCTCCCAATGTATTTACCTCAAGGGTAATGTCAACAATAATAACTCATGATCACCTACATTCAACTGGATATATATGCCTGGATCAATCCCCACCACATGATGCTTGCCAAGAGAGAAAAATAAAAACGGAATAGAGGAGAATACTATTGACTCTTGCATGAAAGTAAATACATAAAGTAAAAGATAGGCCCATCGCAGAGGGAAGCAGAGGTTGTCATGCGCTTTTTGTTTTTGAATGTGCAAGCTCTTAATGTAAAGGAACGTCACTTTATATTGCCCCTTGTGATAGCGACCTTTATTATGCAGTCTGTCGCTTTTATTGCTCCACCATCACAAGATCGTACAAAGCTTATTTTCCCTTACAATAAAAGTTCATACATGTTTAGGAGCAATTTTTATTGCTTTCCACCGATGACAACTTACTTGAAGGATCTTATTCAATCCATAGGTAGATATAGTGGACTCTCATGGCATGAAACTGGGTTTAAGGGTTGCAAAAGTAGTATCTCTACTTAGTACAGAATTTTGGCTAACAAAAGATAGGGGGCAAGCACCACATGTTAGAGGATCCAAAACAATATAACTTCTATGTGAATATAAGCAAACATAACCCATTACGTTGTCTTCCTTGTCCAATGTCGACTATTTGACATAGAATATTTAATGGGGGCTCACAATCATAAAAGATGTCCAAGATAGTATATTTATATGTGAGACATCTCTTCCTTTATTACTTTTTCATGAATTGCAACAATGACCAATGCTATGTTTGTCAACTTCCAACAAGTTTTATCAATTATACTTCTTTTATGTGAAGTCATCACTCCCCATGGATTAGCATATGATCTTACTTTTTATTCTTTATTTATTTCTAAGATTGGATTATCAAAAGCAAAACACTCAACTCAAACTACTCTTTATTATATAACTTTCACAAACGATTACATAGATAGATAGATAGATAGATAGATCACAAAGCAAGCACTCGAAGCTAAATCATACTAAAACTTTATTCTTCTAAATCACGAAATAACTAAGGATCGAACTAAGATAGATAATGATGGTAAAAAAAAGTGACGGTGATACGATACCGGGGAACCTCCCCCAAGCTTGGCACAAGCCAAGGGTGGTGCCCATACCCATGTACTCAAATCTCCTTCTTCGGTGATGGTGGTGATGAAGTGGTAGGCTTGTCCTTCAGCTTCAACAGGTACTCCAAGTTTCCATTGATCCTCCGAAGAGCATGATTCTGCTCCTCTAGCACAATAACTTCATGGGTAAGCGACGTATTCTGAGCACAAATCGCTTCAAAAAAATTAGTGCATCAATCGCAGATGGGGGAAGATTATCATAAAGAGTTTGCCACGAATCTCCCTTTTCTGTATTTTCCTTCTTGTGCATGGCTTGATCTTCTTCTCCTTGAATCTGGTCCTCCACGACCATTCCCGGTTCCTCCTCCATAGCAGTATCCTCCTCTCTGGACGACCACTCATAATATACTTCGCTGAAAGGATGTTTGCCGGGTGAAGGTTGGACAATCCGGTGCTTGGTGCGGAGTCTTCGGGGAGCCATGACGATCTAGATCTGTCAGAAAAAATAGCCCGAGACAAGAACAGAGGAGAAACTTGTGATACAGTGGTCAAAACACCCGTGAGTATATATAATGAATTTTTCCCATGCAAAATAAGTAACATGGTAGAAAAACGGAGTCGGGAAAGTCAACGAGGGCGCCACAAGCCTGGTAGGCGCGCCCCCCAGGCTTGTCGCCTCCTCGTGCACTTTTCGGACTGTTTATTATTTTCCTAATTTTTAATATATTCCAAAATATACAGAAAGTACTTTTATGGAAGTTTTGGAGTCGGTTTACTTACCGTTCCACATACCTACTCCTTTTCAGGATTCTGGAGCGTTCCGGAAGGTTTCCTCTATGTGCTCTTCCGGTGTAATTGTTTGAATAATATTAGTTTCAACATTAATGGGCGTACCTGAGATATAATATTTAATTCTTTGCCCATTAACCACTCTCGAATTATTGCCTTCGGATTTGTTTATTTTGATGGCTCCGGAGCGATAAACTTCTTCGATGATGTATGGGCCTTCCCATTTAGAGAGAAGTTTTCCTGCAAAAAATCTTAAACGAGAATTGTATAATAGAACATGGTCACCTACTTTGAATTCCCATTTTTGAATTCTCTTATCATGCCATCTTTTAATTTTTTCTTTAAACAACTTGGCATTTTCATAGGCTTGGGTTCTCCATTCATCTAGAGAGCTAATATCAAATAACCTCTTTTCACCGGCAAGTTTCAAATCATAGTTAAGTTCTTTAATAGCGCAATATGCTTTATGTTCTAACTCAAGAGGTAAATGACATGCTTTTCCATAAACCATTTTATATGGAGACATACCCATAGGATTTTTATAAGCAGTTCTATAAGCCCATAGTGCATCATCAAGTTTCTTAGACCAATTCTTTCTGGATCTATTGACGGTCTTTTGCAAAATTAATTTTCTTTCTCTATTAGTTAATTCAACTTGACCACTAGACTGAGGATGATAAGGAGATGCAATTCTATGATTAACATCATATTTAGCAAGCAATTTGTGGAAAGAACCATGAATAAAATGTGAACCACCATCAGTCATTAAATACCTCGGGACTCCAAACCTTAGAAATATAACTTCTTTAAGCATTTTAATGGAAGTGTTATGATCAGCACTACTAGTTGGAATAGCTTCTACCCACTTAGTAACATAATCAACAACAACCAAGATATGAGTATACCTATTGGATTTAGGAAAAGGTCCCATATAATCAAAGCCCCAAACATCAAATGGTTCAATAACAAGTGAATAATTCATAGGAATTTCCTGACGTCTACCAACATTACCAATTCTTTGACATTCATCACAAGGGAGGACAAACTTACGTGCATCTTTGAAAAGAGTAGGCCAATAAAAACCAGATTGTAATACCTTGTATGCAGTTCTGTCTCCCGCATGGTGTCCTCCATATGCCTCGGAGTGACACTTACGTAGGATTTGTTCCTATTCATGCTCAGGTACACAATGTCTAATAATACCATCTACTCCTTCTTTATATAAGTGTGGGTCATCCCAAAAGTAATGTCTTAAATCAAAGAAAACCTTTTTCTTTTGTTGGTATGTAAAACTACGTGGTATATATTTAGCAACAATGTAATTAGCATAGTCTGCATACCAAGGAGTATTACGAGAAGCATTTATGACAGCTAATTGTTCATCAGGAAAATCATCATTAATAGGAAGTGGATCATCAAGAACATTTTCCATTCTAGACAAGTTATCAGGTAACAAATCAAATTCTTGTAGCAAAAGAACCCACCTAATAAGTCTAGGTTTAGCATCTTTCTTTTCCATAAGATATTTAATAGCAGCATGATCGGTGTGAACAGTAACTTTGGAGTCAACAATGTAAGATCTGAATTTATCACTTGCAAACACAACTGCTAAAAATTCTTTCTCAGTAGTAGCATAATTTCTTTGAGCACTGTCTAGAGTTTTACTAGCATAATGGATAACATTCAATTTCTTATCAACTCTCTGTCCTAGAACAGCACCTACAGCATAATCACTAGCATCACACATAATTTCAAAGGGTAGGTTCTAATCAGGTGGTTGAACAATAGGTGCAGAAATCAAGGCTTTCTTAAGTACTTCAAAGGCTTCTACGCAATCATCATCAAAAACAAATGGAACATCTTGTTGCAAGAGATTAGTAAGAGGCCTAGAAATTGTAGACAAATCTTTTATAAACCTTCTATAGAAACCAGCATGACCAAGGAAACTTCTTATACCTTTGATATCTTTAGGACACGGCATTTTCTCAATAGCATCAACTTTAGCTATATCAACTTCAATACCTCTTTCAGAAATTTTATGCCCAAGGACTATACCTTCATTCACCATAAAGCGGCACTTCTCCCAATTCAAGACAAGATTTGTTTCTTCACATCTCTGCAAAACTCAATCAAGATTCACTACAAAAAAAGACACATCCGTGACATTATGGCCCGAACGAAAACTTTTTCTGTCATGGTTGTGACACTTCTATGACAATAATTGTGACAAAAACACGTATCATCATAGATGTGGTGTGCTCCTACATCTATGACAAAAAATGATGACAAAAAATGGGCTTTTTGTCTTGGGCGGGCCGGAGACGCAGCCGCATGACATTCTTTGGGCCGTCCATGACGTAAAAAATCGTGGTAGAAGTGAGGCCGTGGAAATTTTTGGGGAATTCCCGGTTACGGTGGGTGGTCGGGGCCGAGCGATGTAGTGTGGTTTGCGCGTTTCTCTCGTACGAGCGCGTGTGTGCGAGGCATTCGCTAACTGAACCCGAGCAAGGCGTTCGCTTACTGAACCCGAACGATCGATCGATCCCTCGCACTACTACACGTACTGAACCCGAGTGATCGATCCCACTGCGTACTAAAGCCGAGCGATCCCTTCGCTACTAACTAAACCCGAGCGATCCCTTCGCTGCTAACTGAACCCGAGCGATTCCTTCGCTGCTAACTGAACCCGATCGATCCTTCTCGCTGCTTACACTACTAGAAAAACGGCTATAGCTAATATGGACATTAATGGCGCACCATGAATGTGGTGCGCCACTACTATATAGCAATGGCGCACCAGAAGCAGGTGCGCCATTGTTATTTTTTTAGTAGTGGCGCACCACCTGAGCAGTGCGCCATTGCTATTTTTTTTGTCCATCCCCCCACCCCACCAGACATAACTATGGCGCACCACACCAAGGTGCGCCATTACTATGTAGCATAGTAATGGCGCACCTTGGTGTGGTGCGCCATTGCTATGTCTGGTGGGGGTGTGTGCCTGCGTGTGTGAGACGTTAGTAATGGCGCACCCTCCCTGATGCGCCATTGCTAAGGTTAGCAATGGCGCACCAGGGAGGGTGCGCCATTACTAACGTCTCACACACACACAAACACACCCCCCCCCCCCCCCCCCCCCCGTGGATCGTCATTTCAGTTTAAAACAAAATAAAAGAAAATGATAAAAGGTTCAAAAAAATTCAAAAAAATAGATGCCCATGTGTTATGTGTTCTAGTTGTTAGGAAAATTAACAAACACGAATTTTGAATTTTTTTGCAAAAGGCCGCCGTGTTTCGGTAAAATGGCCGTAACTTTTGCATACGACCTCCGATGAAAAAGTTTTTTATATGAAAAAGCATCTACTCGAAAAGTTACATCCGAATCCAACGGGCTATGCCCGTTATCGATTTTTTAGAATCCTCAAAAACCTAACAGAAAAAAAGTTACAGCCATTTTAAGATCCGGAGGCAAAAAAATAAAAAAAAATAAAAAAAGTTAGCAATGGTGCACCAGTGCATAGTGCGCCACTACTATTTTCCCGCCTTCAAAATTCAAAAAAATTTAAAAATAGTAATGGCGCACCACACCTAGGTGCGCCATTGCTATGTACCATAGCAATGGCGCACCACCCCATGGTGCGCCATTACTAATTTCCCGCCTTCAGAATTCAAAAAAATTCAAAAAAATAAAAAAAATAAAAAAAGGGTTAGCAATGGCGCACTAGTACAAGGTGCGCCACTGCTAAGCCATATATTAAACCCGGTCGGCCTCCTCCTCCTTACCTCTTCATTCTTCTCCTCCTCTCCTCCTCTCCTCCACTCCATCTCCTCCTCTCCTCCACCATGCTCCCCTCCTCCTCTCCGGCGACCTCCTCACGGTGCTCTCCGACGACCTCCTCCTCCTCTCCGGTGACCTAGGCGAGCTCCTCTCCGGTGACCTCCTCCTCCCTTCTCTCCGACAACCTCCTCCTCCCTCCTCTCCGGCGACCTAGGCGACCTCCTCTCCGGTCCTCTCCGGCGACCTCCTCCTCCTCTCTGGCGACCTCCTCGTCCTCTCCGGCGACCTCCTCTCCGGTCCTCTCCGGTGACCTCCTCCTCCTCTCCGGTGACCTAGGCGAGCTCCTCTCCGGCGACCTCCTCCTCCCTCCTCTCCTCCTCATGGTCTCTCCTCCCTCCTCTCCTCCTCATGGTCTCTCCTCCCTCCTCTCCGGCGACCTCCTCCCCGGCCACATGTGGAGCTCCCCGGCATAAAGAACGTAGCAGAACGAAATTTGAAAAAATATCACGAAATAAATCGCAAAAAAAAATCGTGCCAGATCTGGATCTAGAATTAAAAAAAAAAGTTAGCAATGGCGCACCAGTGCATGGTGCGCCACTACTATTTTCCCGCCTTCAAATTTCAAAAAAAAAATCAAAAAAATTCAATAAAAAAAAAGTTACCAGTGGCGCACGTGTAGCAATAGTAATGGTGCACCACATGGTGCGCCACTAGTATTTGGATTACTAATGGCGCACCAGAGGTGCGCCATTACTATTTGTTACTAATGGCGTGATAATAGTGGCGCACCTATAGTGCGCCATTAATAGCCAAAATAGGTGCGCCACTAACAGCCTTTTTTCTAGTAGTGAAATGATAGTCTTCCCAGCACTCAAACAACTCCTCACAGATTTGGCTATGGTGGAAGAAGGATTTGAGTGGAAAGCAACTTGGGAAAGGCTAGAGATCAAGGTTCAAATGGTAGGAGTGGAATATCTTGATCTCAACACATGAGTAGGTGGTTCTCTCTCAGAAAATGTATAGTGGAAGTGTAGGCACGTTCTGATGGCTCTCCTTACTGAGAAGGATGTGGTGGAGGGGTATATATAGCCTCCACACAAAATCCAACCGTTACACACTTTTGACCCAACTCGGTGGCACCGAAACGATCATCTCGGTAGTACCGAACTGTGTAAAAGATATGAACTTTAGGAATCTCGGTGGGACCGATACGGACAACTCGGATGGACCGAAGTGCAATGGCTTAGGGCAAACCTCATCTCGGTGGCACCGATTGCATCAACTCGGTAGGACCGAAGTGAAGCAATAAGGCAACAGAGACTTGGCAAGCCATCTCGGTGAGACCGATTTGCATAACTCGGTGAGACCGAAGTGAATGCAACCGATTATAGAGAGTTGGCAAGGCCATCTCGGTGAGACCGAGGTCCATTTCGGTGGATCTGATTTGTTAGGGTTTTGGCAGTGGCCAAGTCTTGGATGAACTCGGTGGGGCCGGATAGGAATTTCGGTGGGGCCGAGTTGGAATGTAGGTTTAGGACATATTTGGTTAGAGAGAGTGGTTGAGGGTTTAGGAATACTGTCACTAAGCACTTGAGCAAAAAGACCATTAAGCAACACCTCATCCCCTTTTAATAGTATTGGCTTTCCTATGGACTCAATGTGATCTTGGATCACTAAACCAAAAATGTAGAGTCTTGATCTTTTACCAATCCTTGTCCTTAGCATTTTGAGGGGTCCACATCTCTAGTCGATGCCATGCCAATCATTGAACATCCTGAAATCTTAATCTTGAATGGACATTAGTTCAATGAGATATATGTTGTTATGAATTACCAAAACCACCAAGGGAGCAAATGTGCTTTCAACCTCCCCCTTTTTGGTAATTGATGACAACATATAGATCAGATCAAAGCTTCGACAAATGATTAAATGAATGAAATACATCGTCCCTTTGAGAAGTATGTGATAAGCAAGAGCTCCCCCATATTTATGCATTATTAAAAATTTGCGTTTGAATGCAAATGCACAATCGATTAGGCTCATGGGTCACTCTTCCATGTTACATACAACTTGGTGGAGCGCGCAAAATGATATGAGTTGAAAAGTAAGCACTCATCACCAACATAAGTAATTGATCATACAAGATAATGATAAAGATAAACATAGATCATCACAATAAGCATGGTATGACCAATCAACATAGCATAAATGACAGAATATCACACAGACACTGTAGCAAGCACACACATAAAACAAGGTAGCATCAAATAAATAAGTAGCAAAGATGTAGCAAAGAACTCTCGAGAGAAAAACCAGCGACCAAAACACTCTCTCTCGAAGCCTATGATCTATACAAATTCTCCCCCTTTGGCAACAAGTACCAAAAAGTTCAAATGAGTATAGCACTAGTCGGCTCTCTAGGCACGGTCCTCCGAAGCTCCTGAAGGCGATCTCCTGCTGGTAGCTCCGGTGTGCGTAGACGGCGTGGAGAGGAGAGCGTCCGCGAATGCTTTTGCAGACGTTTGCTGGGCTGGTGGAGTTGAGACCTGCTGTGGCACTGTTGCAGTAGCGGCTGGTGCAGATACTGTGGTCCTCGGATCCACAACTGGCACTACAGCAGACCTGGCTGCCCTAGGCACTGTCTGAAATTGCTGAGTAGTCGGTCTGTCATCTCCACTGTCATCTGATCTGGCTAGCTTGATAGCACCAACATCACCTTGCAGCTGTTCTACTGAAGTCTGAATCTCTGTAACTTTGACATCCAAATCATGAAATTTTGTCTCAATGATCCGCTCAAAACTAGCCTAGGTCTGGGTGAGGTTGGCCAAACTTCGCTCAATCCTCAGAGTGGCTTCAAGCAGATATGACATTTGATCCTTGGGTGTCTTGAGATTGGCAATCTGAGCATTGGGAGCTGATGCCTCCTGAGCTCCTTTTGCTTCTTTGGCTTTGCGGATTTCCTCTTGAGATTGTGCAGAAGTGGGATGCGAAGGATCCATCACTATGACATTATCCTCAAAATCTGGATGCAATGGCATATGCTCTCGATCAAGAAGGTATGTGCTGGTTCCAACCTTAGAGTTGATCAATAACTGAATATGTGGAGCATATCCGCACGATCTCTTCTGATCTGCTGCAGTCCTCTTGATAGTCTCTACTATACGGCTCATCACCTTGAATTTCTGAGGTGTATCAAATAAATGCAGCAAATTGATGGAGTGGCCACGAATCATCTTATCATTGCCTGACTTGGGTAACAAGGTGTACCGCAAGATTGTGTTCGAGGTGGCCAGTCCTGGTAGCAAATGCTTCACTGATCCAAGTTTGTGTGTCTCTATATCCTTCTGAGGAATTGCAGTGTACATGTTAGCCATGGAGTTGTGATCCATCTTGAGCTTGGCATAAATGTCTATATCATCATCCTCTTCCTTGGGTGCACCAAAAAGACTCGCCCACTCAGAGATGGTTGACTGGTACCTTATACCTTCAGTCATCCACACTATTCTGCCATCTGGATAGAAATGAGCAGTAGAGTAAAATTGCATGATCATCTCATCATTCCACTTGGTCAATTTCTTTCCAACAAACTCATCAACTCCTGCAATCCTGAAGCTCTCATGGACATGGGGAAAATAATCCTCATTCTCATCGATGTATTCCCAGTCCACCCACTTCATGTCACTGACTATGGGCTTCTTATCAAGCAAAACTGTCTCATAAAAGTCATGTTGCTCTCGAGTGTGAAAGCGATAATCACATGCTGTTCTTCTCCTTATATCATAAGGATCTGACTGTCTCCACTGACACAGTCCTTTATCCTTTCTTAGCATCATGTTTTCCGCAACTGGGTGTGCGTTGTCATGGTCTGGTATCTTAGGCTTCAATTTTCTGAGCACTAGTGGCTCTTCATCAACATTTGACTCAGGCACTAGGGCCTTGTTCTTCTCTGCAGCTGATATGTTCCTGGTTGACCTCTTGGGCGCTGGTGCCTTTGGCTTGGACTTGGGAGGGGCAGCAGTCCTCATTGCATCAGACATGAGCTTCTGAGACTTGGCTGGAGGTGCACTGGCTGGCTCATCCTCCTCCTCTTCCTTCTCATCTATCATCATGGTGGGTCTGCCAATTACACAGGCAGTAGTTTTCCTTATTCTCTTCTACTTTCCACCTGCAGCTGCCTCTGTGGCACTAGGCTCTTGAAGAGTGAACTGCATAGTCTGCTTTGGAACTTTTCTCACAACAGTTCTTTCTTTGGCAGTTGAAGGTTTTGTACTGTACTCCTTAGCAAGCACAACTCTCTTCTTCTTGGTTGAAGCTTCACTTGCAACAAAATACTCATCCTCACTGTCTGAGGTTTTCTTCTTCCTTGTTCTGGTGGCTACCTTAGGAAGATCTGGAGAGCTCCTCTCTCCCTCATAGAAACTTTCATCTGGGCTCGACCCTTCACTCATTTTTGCCTGCTGTTCAGACCTATTCTGACTGTCACTGCCACTCGACATCTTGCTGAACTGACCCTGTGAATAGATGGGTATGGGCAGAGTAGACGAGTCATCACAAAAAGCAGAGATTTTCATAAAATTTGTGTCGTGGTATTCTCGCTAGGGGTGCGTGATTCACGGCAGATGCCATGAGATGGCTTATGAGGTGGGGCTACGATAGGACGCCGGTGGGTTCCGGAGGCGAGGTTGGCACGAGCGAGTGCGGGACACAAGACGTACCCAGGTTCGGGGCCCTCTGGAGAGGTAACACCCCTACTCCTGCCGTGTGAGCTGATAAGCACAGAGGTTACAGAGTCGCTCCTGGAGCTGCTTGGACGAAGGAGGGAGAAGGGGCTAAGCCACCGTTCTGCCTCTCCTGTGCGAGTGTTCGTGATCTGGAGAGAGCTAGCTAGGGTGAGAACTGATCTTACCGCACTAACTCGGACTCTCAGCCACTAAAACCCGACCCCTCTGCACGGAGGCCTCCCTGGGGGTCTTATAGGCCGACCCCCAGGGTTACAACGGTAACATACCAGAGGCGCGGGCCCCTGGTGTCATTGACCAGGATCCGGTGGCCGGGTCGCCGGGTCGCCAGATGCCGGGATGCCGGGTCGCCAGGTGCACCGCACCTGCCTGGCACGGGCATCGTGACGGGTCTTGTCTCGTCAGTCTGGGTTCGAGGCACTGTGGCACGTCTTGTCCATCGTCAGAGGGAGGTCGGCGCCGCCGTTTCTATAGGACCGCGCATCACTGACACCGCCCGCCACGGGCGGGGGCGCAAGGAAAGCTCCAGCCTCACCTGCTCTGTGAGGGTAAAGGGATGAGCGCTGTATCACCGCTTGCTTCGTCGCTAAGGCTTCGCCGCCTCGCGGCCAGCCGGCATGGGCCAGCCGGCCAGGCCGGGTTGCCACGCCGAGCCGGCTCGCGCTGGGGAGCCAGCGTGCCTGGCAAGCCGGCCAGAGGGACTTGTCTTGCTCTAATGATTTTCCGAAAGGGATTCGGGCTCCGTTGCCTACCCGGGGGTCATCCCCCCGACAGTAGTCCCCGAAGCTGTGAAGGTTCGCCGGCTTCAGGCAGGGGAGCCTTTGTAGCTTACCACCCTGAGGAGCCGGTTCTGTTGATGAAGCGCCGGAGTCCGGCCAGGCGGCTTCGCCTGGCAGCTTGCCGGCTTCGCGGCAGCGGACGCCGGGAACACCCGCTGGGGGGCCGGCCTCCGGGGGCCGGGTCGCGGCACCCCGGCCTGAGCGGTAAACGGAAACGCCCGCCAGATGGGTCTTGCTTCGTACGCCGATTTGCGCCCGCCGCAGCTCGACGGGCTGCCACGTGCGGCCTTGCGGTGGGCGAGGCCTGCTAGCCCACGCGCGCGACGGGACGTGACCGCGGCTCAGGCCCGCCACTACACGCCCTCGGCCCGCATGCGGGGGATTCACTGCGGCGACCGTTGGCGATTGCGCTTCCCCGTGTAGTTACTGCGCGTGGGGAACGCGCGCGTGCAGTGCGGGGGAGTGGGGATTGTGGGCGCAGTCGATCCCACTCCCCCACGATTTCGCGTTGTTATAAACGAGAATGGGGGAGGGTGACAGAGAAGCCCGCGCTCGCACCCCTGCCCCTTGCTCCTCCTCTGCTTCCTCTCCTTCTCCGTCGTGCCCGAGCGAAGTGCTGCCGCCGTCGTCGCCTCGCCCACGCCTGCTGCACGCCGCGACCCGAAGCCCGCAGCGCGCCGCCCTCCTCCTCTCTTCCTCCTCTCCATCGCCAAATCACGCCGCCTGCGGAAAACCCTCCCCAATGGCGCTGCCGAAAGGCTCTTGGGAGGGCTCCATCGTGACGGAGCAAAACATCCGGTATCTCCGCCGCACGAAGCGGCTGCCACCAGCGGAAGCGCTGCTCACGCGCGCGCCGAGCCCGGAGAGGATGCCGGCGCCGCAGGAGGGCGAGCATGTGGTCTTCTTCTCGCACTTCGAGCGCGGGCTCGGCCTCCCCGCGAGTCTCTTCTTCCGCGCGTGGCTCGATTTCTTCGGGCTGCAGCCGCATCATCTCGGCGCCAACGCCATGTTGTAGGTAGCCGGCTTTGCCACGCTCTGCGAAGGCTATCTCGGGATGCTGCCGATTGTGGAGCTGTGGGCGATGATGTTCTTCCTCAAGCAGCAGGGAGCGTCAGCCGGCGCCATGTCCGACAGCGGCGCAGCGGTGGTCACCGGCCGGCCAAACGGGCCGTTTCCCAAGCTGCCGCTTGAGAACTCGGCCAAGAAGTGGCAGTCGACGTTTTTCTACGTCCGGAACGCCGACCCGGCTGTCGACGTCATCAACCTTCCGCCGTTCTTTGATGCGCCGTCGCTCGAGAAGCCAAATTGGGGGTACCGCCCCAAGGAGCCATCGAAGGAGATGGAGAAGATCTGCGGCCGGGTCAGGGAGCTGACGAAGAACGAAGGGCTGAAGCCGGCTGATCTCATCGCGGCCTTCATTGCCCGCCGGGATCTGCCGCTGCAGCGCCGGGCACACCGGATTGGCAACATGAGCGGCCGGCACGACCCGACCCGAACGTCGACCATGGAGCTGACGCCGGCTGGGATCGTCCAGCGGGTCAATTACATCTCCAAGGCTGCGCTGAAGGAGGGGGAGTGGAGCTTCGGGAAGGCGCCTTATCACCGGAGAACCCGGCGCCTGCGGTGAGTCCCTGGTCTTTATATTTTGCCGCTTCGACGTTATTCTTGCGTCCTGACACCGCGGGATGGCCGCAGCTATTCGCCAGCCAGCGGAACCACTACGGGCCGAATGCCCAGATCCTGCTAGCCGACCTTCCCGACTCGGATGTGGAGGAGGCCGGCGCCGAGGAGGAGGAGGGGGCGGTCGAGGCGCGCCTGGTCGACGCCGCAGCCGGTGGGTCGCGGGTTGCAGGTAAGTCTCCGCCTCCAAATCTACTGTGGGACTGGCCGGATGACGACGAGGAGAGCCTGACCGACGCCCACGGTGTAGCGCCCTCGGCTGGGGAGGACGCCAGCATCGACCCCCCAAGACGGCTGCGGAAGGCGGCTGGCGCCGGGCCGGCTCGCGCGGCGGCGACCGCCTGCCGAACGCACGGGAAGGAGGTGGTCGAGGCGAGACCGGCCGCGAAACGCCCGGCGGCGGAGCCGGCATGCGCGAGGGCCGTCGTGAAGAAGAAACGCCGGCTCGCCCCGTCCGTAGGGCCGAGGCGGGAGCCCCCGACGGTCATCGGGTAAGTGCTCCTTGCCTTGTTTGTGGGGCGCCAACTATCGTCTTGTGGATTATCTTTTTTCTTCCTTACGCCTTCGCCGTGACAAATCCGCCGTGTACAGGCCGGCTCTTGACTTGGCGGTGGCGGCGACGGAGGCCGCGGCTTGTGAGGTCACCTGGAGGAAGACCAGGAGAAACGCCGTCGACCCTCCGCCGAGTCGGTCCGGGGAGGAAGAACTCGAGGCCCGCCAGTCCGGCCAGGATCTTGAGGCGGCGACGCGTGCCACCTGGCGGGACCGGGCTGAGGCCGAGAAGGCGATGCGGGAGGCCTCGGCCCAGGCGTGGGAGAGGGCCTCCGCGACGCGGGCCAGGCCTACCGCGGATCCGGCCTGGCCGGAGATGGAGACGGGCTCGGCGCCGGCGGTGACGGTCAATGAGCCGCAGCCGGCGGGAGCGGGCGATCCGGAGACGAGGGCGGAGCCGGCCGGCGGCGGGTCGGACGTTGACGAGGAGATCGTCGTGGACACGCCGCCCCGGGCCAACCCAGCGGAGGGAGGCGAGGACGGCGGGGAGAGGCGCGAGGTGGACTCCGCACCATCCAGCCAAGCGCAGCCGACGCTAGCCGCGGGGGCCGCGGCAGGAGGCACCGGCACCCTGACGGTCGTGCCGCCCCAAACCGCCATGGGCCCCGAGCGGCCGGGTGGAAGCGGATCCGGCGCCGGGACCGCACTTCAGCTTCCGTGGGCGAGCTCCAGCGAGGCCGTGGTGGGGCCGCGAACCCGGGAGGACGATGCGGCGGATGCCTTGCGCTCGCAACTTCGCGGCCGGGACGAGCGCCTGCAGGCCTTCCTCCGGGAGGAGCTGGACCGGGCACGGCAGCTGGAGCAGGTGATCGCGGTGAGCTTTTTCTTCTATCTCGATTGTTGAATCAGTGGGGGCGCGCCAGCGCACCCACTGTGTGTAGCCCCCGAGGTTCGGCCGGGCTGCGGAGCAGCCGGGTCGAATCTTATGGCCGTCTTTTGCATTATCTTAATCTTCTGTCTGCGCGCAGCATCTGTACGACCTGCGGGCCAACGCGTTCGACCGGCTCCGGGAACGGTACCGCGAGGCCAGAACACAGCTCGCCGCCTCAGAGGAGGAGCTGCATCGGGTCCAAGGTATGCCTTCGTGCCTTCAGTGGGTGCGCGCCAGCGCACCCACTGGGTGTAGCCCCCGAGATTCGGGCCGGACTGCGGAGCAGCTGGGTCGAATCTTAGAGCCTTGACTTTTTCTTCTAATCCTTGCTTTCGGCATCTGACCGGGAATCTAGTCGCGCAGCCGATGCGGCCGAGGTGCCAGGCCTTCGAGGCCGGCTTGCGGAAGCCGGCCAGCAGCGCGACCTCGCCGTCGGCGACCGCGACCGGCTCCAGGCCGAGGTGGACCGGATGGTGGCCGAGAAGGCCAGGGCGGAGGAGGCCCATCAGGCGGAGCTGGGCCGGTTGGCGGAGGAGCGCAGCAAGGCGGCCGAGGAGCTGGCGGAAGCCGGCAGGAAGATCGCCCAGCTCGAGAAGGATCTCGAGGCCCAGGCTCGCGCGTCGGAGATCCGGGAGAGCGGGATGCTGGGCGAGGCGCAGCACCTTGACGAGACCTTCGCCCGTAAGTATCATCTCTTTCTTCGGGCCGGCTGGCGAAGCCGGCAAGTTGCCTTCTTTGACTGACTTGTTTCTTTCCTTTGCCAGGAGTCTTCCCGGAGACACAGGAGGCGGCTGATGCGGCCGTGTATGCCCACCGGGCCGAGCAGCGCGAGCTAGGGGCAGAGATCGACGTGTACGCCGCCTGGTCCTTCTCGGAGCTTGTTCTTGCCAGCGAGGCCCGTCTTCGGGCCGTGGAGGAGCAGATGCGTCGCCTGTTTGAGGCCGGCTTGGGCATGGCGAGCGGACTCTGGCCAAGCGCGGTGGCACCGAACAGCGTCACCCGGCTGGCGCGGTGGCAGGAGGCCGGC
This sequence comes from Elymus sibiricus, assembly GCA_039707655.1. NCBI lineage: Eukaryota > Viridiplantae > Streptophyta > Magnoliopsida > Poales > Poaceae > Elymus > Elymus sibiricus. Next base: position 316,070,670 of record CM077664.1, read on the forward strand.
GTGGACTGACTCGATGCGTGAAGGGCCTCCGCGGCCCGGGCCGGCGCGGAGACGGTGCTGCGCTTCGTCGTGTCATGGTATCCAGGCGTGGACCTCGACCGTCTAGCGGCACAGCGGGCCGGCGCGGAGGAGGACTTGGCGGCGCGGGCGCAACGGATCGCCAGGCGGGCCAGCTACTTGGCAGCGTTCGCCCCGCACGACGAGTTCGTCGTCGAGCGGACGGAAGACGGCGAGGAGCTCCCTGCCGACACGCTCGGCCTTCTGCTCGACGACCCGGACGGCAGCTCGGCCGAGACGGGCGCCTATGCCGACGACGAGACTCACGCGGACGACGACACCACGGCGGAGAGGACGGCGGAGAGCGCTGGACCCAACCTGGCGGCTGCGTCCACCTTGGCTGGGCCTACGCCGGCCGGAGATGACGCGGGTGCCACTTAGGGCCTTTGTTTTTTCTGTGCTCAAACTTTTGTTAGGTAGCAGGTCCACCCACTGGGGGTGTAGTTCAATGTAATGAACTCGTGGCCGAAGGCCCATGCTATATATAAATTTGGCATGTGATTTGGCGCCAACTGTCGTGGTGATTTCACTTTCTGCTGTTCTGCCTTGGGCCTTTTCCTGTTTGTCGTTTCTCTGGGCTTCCTTCCCGCTAGCCGGACAGCCGGGTTGCGGACTGTGGCTAGGACGGGAACTCGGCTTTGAGAGCGAACGCACAGTACTTAGGCTTTTTCGAACATTGAGCGCGAGCGAAACACCCACTGAGCCGGCTGGCGGCAGGCGGCGTGGCCGCCCGGCGCACAGCCGGTCGTGCGGCGAACAAGCGAGATAAAACGGGTTAAGCCGGGTTGGCCGTGCCGGGCTATCTCCTTATTCGTTCTTGCGTAACGATGCTTCCGGCCTATGGCTCTTGCCGGCCGGACAGTCGGGAGCCGGCTGTGGCTGGCGAAGAGAGGGTTTTCGCGGATCGTACACTCCGAGACGGACTAAGGGAAAAAGATGGGGCGTGGTCTAGCCGGCTAGGCCCCGAGCCCCCGAGCCGGTTATGCCGACTCGGTGGGGGAATTAGAAAAAACATGGTTGTGTGTAGACACAGAATAAAGCGGGAAAAAGGGAGCCCCCGAGCCGGCTGCGCCGACTCGGCAGGAAACATAAGAACGGGGGAGCTGCCTGCTTTGATTAAGTCCAAAAGATGGTGATGCATACATAAATGGGTTTAACTGTAAAACGGACGGAGGAGCTCCGCGTTCCAGGGCCGGCTGGACTCCTCGCCGGCTGCATCTCGCTTGCGCTTGTTCGGCTTCTGCGCGTTGATGAGGTAGTATGCGTTCCGGTCGCAGAGAGCCTTGCTGACGATGAAGGGGCCTTCCCAGGGGGAGGCCAGCTTGTGCTGCCCGGCTGTTCGCTCGACGAGCCGGAGTACGAGGTCGCCTTCGCGGAATGCGAGGGGCTTGATCTTCTTGCTGTCATAGTGGCGCAGGCCTTGTTGGTAGATGGCGGACCGGCTGAGGGTCAGGAGGCGCACCTCCTCGAGCAGATCGATGCCGTCTTCGCGTGCTTCTTTTGCTTCGGCTTCGGTGTACATCGCCACCCGGGGTGAGTCGAACTCGACGTCGGTTGGAATGATGGCTTCAGCTCCGTAGACGAGGAAGAACGGGGTGAACCCGGTGGAGCGGTTCGGCGTCGTCCGGAGGCTCCAGAGGACGGCCGGCAGCTCGTCGGCCAGCTGCCGGGTGAGCGCACGAGCGGCTCGACGAGTCGCAGCTTGATGCCGGCTAGGATGAGGCCGTTTGCCCGCTCGACCTGGCCGTTCGACTGGGGATGGGCGACGGAGGCCAAGTCGAGCCGGATGCCGAATGCAGAGTAGTAGTGAGCCAGCGCGCCCTTGGCGAAGTTGGTGCCGTTGTCGGTAATGATGCTGTGCGGCATGCCGTAACGAACCACGATATCCTTGATGAATCGGACGGTCGTGGCCCGTCGAGCTTCTTGATCGGCCTGGCCTCGATCCACTTGGTGAATTTGTCGATGGCGACGAGGAGATGCGTCACGCCGCCTCGGGCGGTCTTGAAGGGCCCCACCATGTCGAGTCCCCAGACGGCAAAGGGCCATGTGATCGGGATGGTTCGGAGGGCCGAAACCGGCTGGCGGCTGCGCTTGCTGAAGCGTTGGCAGCCCTCGCACTTGAGGACCAGTTCCTCGGCGTCTTGTAGGGCCGTGGCCCAATAGAAACCGTGCCAGAATGCTTTGGCCACCAGGGATCTCGAGGCGGCGTGGTGCCCGCACTCGCCCTGGTGGATGTCGAGGAGGATCTCGACCCCTTTGCTCTGCTCGATGCAGCGCTGGAACACGCCCGTCGTGCTGCGCTTGACGAGCTCGTGGTTGATGATGCCTTAGGCGGACGCGTGCCGCTGCACTTGCCGGGCTTCAGTTTCGTCGATGGGATGTTCGCCGTCTTCCAAGAAGGCAAGGATTGGCTGAGCCCAGGAGGGCGCCGTGACCACCGTGAGGACGGTCGCCGGGATGAGACCCAGGACGGCAGCCCCCGAGCCGGAGCCGGCAGTCTCCGGGCTGGAGCCGGCAGCCCCCGAGCCGGAGACGGCAGCCCCCGAGCTGGTGCTGGCAGTCCTCGAGCTTGGGCCGGAATCCCAGGGCCGGGTGGGGGCGCGCTGGGGTCGTCCGGGACGAAGATGGACTCCGACTCGGGAGACGGCTTGATGGACGGCTTCCGCACGTGCTCGAGGGAGACGCCGGACGGGATGGCCTGCCGGGTGGAGCCTACTTTGGCCAAGGCGTCGGCTGCTTTGTTGTCGGCGCGTAGGACGTGAAGGAACTTGCAACCATCGAACCCGCCGGAGAGTTGCTGGACCAGGAAACGGTAGCTGGCCATGTTGGCGTCTTTGGCGTCCCAATCGCCGGAAACTTACTACACCACCAGGTCCGAGTCGCCGTAGCAGAGGATGCGCCGGATGCCGATCTCCCTGGCTAGCCGGAGGCCGTGCACGAGAGCTTCGTACTCGGCAACGTTGTTGGAGGCGGCGAAATGGATCTGGAGCACGTACCGTAGCCGGTCGTTCTTGGGGGAGGACAGCACGATGCCAGCTCCCAAGCCGTTGCACATCTTGGAGCCGTCAAAGTGCATGCGCCAGTGAGTCGACTCCGGCACCGGCGGCAGGTATTGCGTCTCGGTCCAGTCGACGAGGAAGTCGGCCAGCGCTTGGGACTTGATGGTGGTGCGCGGCTCGTAGAGGATTGTGTGGTCGGCTAGCTCGAGGGCCCACTTCGTCACCCGGCCAGAGGCATGCCGGCAGCCCACGATCTCGCCGATGGGGGCCGTGCTCACCACGGTAATGGCGTGCTCTTGGAAGTACTGCCTCAGCTTCTTGGCGGCAAGGTACACGCCGTAGCACATCTTCTGGTAGTGGGGGTAATTCTGCTTTGAGGTGGAGAGCACCTCGCTGAGGTAGTACACCGGACGCTGGACCGGCTGCACCTTGCCCTCCTCCGGGCGCTCGACGACCAGCACCGTGCTGACCGTGCGAGAGGTGGCGGCGATGTATAGCAGGAGTGGCTCTTTCTCAGCCGGCGCGGCCCGGACGGGCGCGGTTGACAGCATGCGCTTGAGGTCGCGGAAGGCTTCGTCTGCCTGGTCGCTCCACTCGAACGCCGCCGTCTTCTTCATCAGCTGATACAGGGGCAGGGCCATCTCTCCCAGCCGGCTGACGAACCGGCTGAGAGAGGCCAAGCAGCCGGTGAACTTCTGGACGTCGTGCAGCCGGGTCGGCTTGTGCATGCGCTCGATTGCCTTGATCTTCTCCGGGTTGGCCTCGATGCCGCACGCCGAGATGAGGAAACCGAGGAGCTGGCTAGCCGGCACGCCGAAGACGCATTTCTACGGGTTGAGCTTGATCCGGAACCGGCGCAGATTGACGAAGGTTTCCTTGAGGTCGGCCAGGAGCGTGAGGTGTTGCTTGGTCTTCACCACGATGTCGTCGACGTAGACGTGCACATTTCTGCCGAGCTGGGGCAGCAGGCATTTCTGCATGCAGCGCTGGAAGGTGGCGCCGGCGTTCTTCAGCCCGAACGACATGGTGATGTAGCAGTACGCCCCGAAGGGCGTGATGAAGGACGTCTTGAGGGCGCGGCCGGGTCCAGCTTGATCTGGTGGTAGCCGGAGTAGGCATCCAGGAAGGACAGGAGCTCGCAGCCGGCTGTGGAGTCGATGACTTGGTCAATCCGCGGCAGAGCGAACGGGTCCTTGGGGCATGCCTTGTTCAGGATGGTGTAGTCGATACACATGCGCCAAGTACCGTTTTTCTTCAGGACGAGGACCGGGTTGGCCAGCCATTCGGGGTGGAATACTTCCATGATGAACCCGGCTTTGAGCAGCCAGGCGATCTCTTCGCCGATGGTTCTTCGCTTCTCCTCGGAGAAACGGCGCAGCGGCTGCCGGACGGGCTTGGCGTCCTTGCGGACGTGAAGTTTGTGCTCGGCGAATTCCCTCGGGACACCCGGCATGTCTTGGGGAGACCATGCGAAGATGTCCAGATTCTCACGGAGGAAATCGACGAGCTCGCCTTCCTATTTGCTGTTGAGGCCGGCACCCACGACGAAGTACTTGCTAGAGCTGGGGTCGGCCGGGTCGAGCGGGACCCGCTTCGTGTCCTTGGCCAGCTTGAAGGAGGCTTCGTCGGCCGGCTTGGGCGGAGCCGTCACAGCCGACTGCGCGTTAACCAGCGCCACGATCCTGTCGAGCTGGCGCCTCTCCTCGGCGATGACCAGCGACTCGGCCAGCTGGGAGCCGGTTTTGGCGCATTCGAGGGACTTCTTGTAGTCACCGGTGATGGTGATGAGGCCCTTGGGACCCGGCATCTTCAACTTCAGGTAGGCGTAGTGGGGGACCGCCATGAACTTGGCCATCGCGGGCCGGCCCAGCAGCGCGTGGTAGGGGCTGGCCAGGTCGACCACCTCGAACCAGATCGACTCGCGGCGGAAATGGCTACTGGAGCCGAAAAGGACGTCGAGCCGGAGCCGGCCGATCGGGGAGCAGGAGTGTCCCGGCACGATGCCGTGGAACACTGTCCGGGTCGGCTCCAGCTGTCGTGCCTCGATGCCGAGCTTGGTCATCGTGTCGCGGTAGAGGATGTTGATGCTGCTGCCGCCGTCGATCAGCACCCGCGAAAAGCGGCAGGTGCGCTTCTTGGAGACGAAGGTGGGGTCGAGCACGAGGGCGTAGCCGCCCGGCGTGGGCATGACGGCCGGGTGATCCTCCCGGGTCCAGCTCACCGGTCGGTCGGACCAGTGCATGTACTGGGGAACCGGAGGGACGACGGCGTTCACCTAGGCCGCGTGCTTGCGCTTGGCATGCTTGTCATCCCCCTCGCTGGTGAAGACGACGTAAGATGCGTTCGAGTGCGGGAAAGGGTTGTCGGCGAGGGCGCCGGGTGGCGGCGGAGGCGGCGGCAACGGCGGCTGCTGCGAGCCGGCTCCAGGCGGCGGGGGTGGAAGGTTGCCCTTCAAGAAGCGCTGCGTGAAGCTACACTGCCGGAGCGTGTGCGTCGACGGCTTCGCGCCGCTGTGGTTTTTGCAGGGAGCGTCGAGCATCTGCTCGAAGGTCAGCTTGGGCTGCCAAACAGCCTTGCCGGTGCGCGGGCGTTGGCTGGGGCCTTGCTCGGCCGGCTGCTCCCTCTCCACGGCAGCGACTTGCCGGTGGTCATAGCGAGGCGCCGGCTGGTCGCTCCGGCGCTTGCCGTTGTTGTTGCCGTCTTGCCGGCGCTGGCTGTTGTCGCCAGCCGGCTTGGGGGAGCCGGCTGGGCCGGGAGAAGCTTGCCGTCTGCGCCGATCGTGATCTTCACATCCATCGCGGAGTCGGCCGTAGCGTACTTGTCCGCCACAGCCATGAGCTCCGCCAGGGTCTCCGGCTCGTCGCACACCAGCCGGTGTTTGACCAGAGTGCCGTCTAGGCACCCATCGATGAAGTATTGGACGGCCTGGACCTCGTGGACCCCTTCGCAGGAGTTGCGAAGCTCCGTCCATCGCGTGAGGAAGTCGCGCAGTGGCTCGCCCGGCTTTTGGACGCACATGGAGAGCTGGCGAGGCTTGCCGGGTCGCGTGTAGGTGCTGGTGAAGTTGTGGACGAACGCGTCTTCGAAATCCAGCTAGGAGTTCACGCTGCCGGCGCGGAAGCTGTTGAGCCACGTCCGGGCCGAACCGAGCAGCATGAGGGGGACGTAACGGACAGCCACACGCCGGTTGCCGCTGGCTATGCCGACAGCCGTGGTGTAGTCGGTTAGCCAGTCCTCCGGCTTGGTGGCGCCGGTGTATTTTGGCGAGTCGCGGGGCAGCGAGAAGCCTTTGGGCAAGGGTTCTTCGCGAATGCGGGGGCCGAAACACGCCGGGCCAACAGAGCTTTCCTCCTCCAGGGCCGTAGAGCGCGCCAGCCGGTCGATGCGGTGACGGGCGTTGCTTTCGTCGTAGGGCTTGCGGGGGCTGAGCCGGTCGGCCACGAGAACGCGGAGGCCGATTCGGTCGGTCACGGGACCGCGGGCAGAAGGAGCTTCCGGGGCCTGCTCGGGCCGCCGAGCCGGCCGCACGGCAGGCTCCGGCTGCTGAACCCGGCCGTCGCCGGCCGTTTCGCCAGCGTTGCCGTCTCCAGTGGTGGTGGCGCGGTTGTGCCGGCTCCGGCCGGACCGGTGCCGGCCAGAGCGGCTTGCGCTAGTGGCGTGCGAAGACGTCTGCCGCGCATCCCGGAGAGCCCTCTCCGGGTCCCCGGTTCTTCTTGAGGCGGAGCCGGATGGCTGTTCCGGGTCGAAGCGCTGCTGCTGCTCGTTCGCCGCGGTGATGAGGTCGCGGATGCGCTGCTGCTGCTGCAGCAGCTCCTCGCCCTCCAGAAACTCGAGATCAGCAATCGCAGCCTGCGCCGCGCGCATGTTCTTGACGGGGGTGTCGTAGACGGGTCGGCCTGCGCCTAGCGCACGGCCGAGTGCGCCCCCGCAGATCCGCACCTCCGCGACCCGGCTGGGCTCGACGGCAGGCGGAGTGAGGCCATGCGCGCTGTCGAATTCTCGTTGGGCGAACTCCAGCCGGCGCCGGGTTGCCGCAAGCTCCGTGGCCTCGAGCAGCAGATGTTGGCGGCCCTCGTTGAGCTGGGCTGCTGCAGCAGCCGCGTCGGCGTCAGGCGTGATGGGGGCTTGCAGACTCCGGATCGTGTCGTGGAGCGGGTCAGTCCGGCGAGGCGGAGCCGCAGCCAAGGCGGCGGCCGCGGCAGCCTTCTCCTTGGCGCGCGGGGAGCCGGAACTGGTGCCGATGGTGAGCACCTCCGCGTGAACGCAGAGAGCAGCGACGTCGTCGGGGACGGCGCGGCTAACGGGGACAGGTGAGTCGGCGCAGTTGCACACTTCGCTGGGAAACACGTCGGGGACGAGCGCGATGAAGACGCGCAGCGCGCCGAAGGGGACGATGAAGCAGCCTGCGGGGCCGGCGACGTCCGCGCCCAGCGCAGCGCTGCAGCCGGCCGGTTTGGCCGTGTGGGGCGCACGGACCAAACCGTGCACGATGCGCTCGCCGGAGCTGGTGAAGGGCCTCATCCGGAACTTGACTCCGGCCGACGCCGCGAGCTGCCCCACGGTGGGCGCCAACTGTCGTGGTATTCTCGCTGGGAGTGCGTGATTCACGGCAGATGCCATGAGATGGCTTATGAGGTGGGGCTACGATAGGACGCCGGTGGGTTCCGGAGGCAAGGTTGGCACGAGCGAGTGCGGGACACAAGACGTACCCAGGTTCGGGGCCCTCTGGAGAGGTAACACCCCTACTCCTGCCGTGTGAGCTGATAAGCACAGAGGTTACAGAGTCGCTCCTGGAGCTGCTTGGACGGAGGAGGGAGAAGGGGCTAAGCCACCGTTCTGCCTCTCCTGTGCGAGTGTTCGTGATTTGGAGAGAGCTAGCTAGGGTGAGAACTGATCTTACCGCACTAACCCGAACTCTCAGCCACTAAAACCCGACCCCTCTGCACGGAGGCCTCCCTGGGGGTCTTATAGGCCGACCCCCAGTGTTACAACGGTAACGTACCAGAGGCGCGGGCCCCTGGTGTCATTGACCAGGATCCGGTGGCCGGGTCGCCGGGTCGCCAGATGCCGGGATGCCGGGTCGCCGGGTGCCGGGTCGCCAGGTGCGCCGCACCGGCCTGGCGCGGGCATCGTGACGGGTCTTGTCTCGTCAGTCTGGGTTCGAGGCACTGTGGCGCGTCTTGTCCATCGTCAGAGGGAGGTCGGCGCCGCCGTTTCTACAGGACCGCGCATCACTAACACCGCCCGCCTCGGGCGGGGGCGCAATTAAAGCTGCAGCCTCACCTGCTCTGTCAGGGTAAAGGGAGGAGCGCTGTAGCACCACTTGCTTCGTCGCTAAGGCTTCGCCGCCTCGCGGCCAGCCAGCATGGGCCAGCCGGCCAGGCCGGGTTGCCACGCCGAGCCGGCTCGCACTGGGGAGCGTGCGTGCCTGGCAAGCCGGCTCGCACTGGGGAGCGTGCGTGCCTGGCAAGCCGGCTAGAGGGACTTGTCTTGCTCTGATGATTTTTCGAAAGGGATTCGGGCTCTGTTTCCTACCCGGGGGTCATCCCCCCGACAATTTGAGTTCAACTTTTAGTTTCAAGTTTTCACAGGATGCATTTCGGATGGACCGAGTTGATCATCTCGGTGATACCGAAGCACACTACAGAAACCTTACACACCACTTCGGTTAGACCGAGATGGGGTTCAGTGGCTTCGAGATGCCAGGGTTTCACTGAGACTTTACTTTTGGTCTCACCGATTCGCACAACTCGGTGACACCGAGATGTACTAGTGCTATGGCCAGAGGCCAAATCGGTAGGACCGAAAATTTCGAATCGGTCGGTCCGAGATGCATTCGGCGGAAACTTAAACCTAGAAATTTTGCTCGAATCTAATCTACGGAATTTTCCTGGTGGATTTAGCATTGCAATCGTGGCAAGAATCATGGCATTCCTAACGTGCATTGAATCGGAAAATGGAAGCACGAAAGGGATCGAATCTCACCCTAACTCGGTGGAGATCCTCTACGGCGGCAACGGCGGTGGAGATTGCCGTTGACGGCGACGGAGTCCTGCGGCGAGGGCGTGCTGGAGACGACGGCGAAGTCCGAAGACGAAGGGCGACGGCAGCGATGGGGAGCGGGAACGAGTGGGGTCGAGAAATTTCAACCGTTCAGTCCGCGCGATATATATACCCGTATGCTGTCGGTGGCGCCGAGTTGAACAACTCGGTGGCACCGATATGTGTAACTGCATGCAGTATAGCACATCGGTGGCGCCGAAATGGTTCAATTCGGTAGCACTGAGATGAAAACCTAGATCAATCGAAATGATTTCAGTTGGACCGAGTTTGAGTGAGTTGGTTCGGCCGAAATCAATTAGAAGGTTTTGGAGGTTCAGCCCTTTCAGATCGGTGGCTCCGAGTGCTCCTCACCCGGAGGGTCCGAAAATGACTTGTTCACTTTTTGTGATGCAGCAAGAATAGAATTTGAGACAAGAAAGCACAGATAGCTAGAGAAGGTACTTAGGCATTCTTGTACATCCACTTGACCAGAAAAACCAAGACAATCAAAACAACAAATGGATGTCCTCGAATGATGAAAACATGCAAACCAACATGCTCACGCAATAAGATAGCAAATGAAATATGTGTCAAACAAGCACAACCAATTCTAGCATCTATCAAGCAATGGCGATGACTAGGTCATCTATATATGAGTATATTGACTTAGGAGCCAAATGAGAACATTTGATCATAGGTCATACTCATCGTTTAAGCACAAGTGGGGTTGCCACTTTTACATAAAGCATTGATGTGTTCACACCATTAGAGTTTCTTTAGCTCAATTGTTTAGAGCAAAGCTCCCCCTAGATGTGATTTCCCCCCTAAGAGGGATGAACTAACCTTGGGTTTTGTCGATGATGACTTCATGTAGATGTTGAAGATGTGGATGCTCAATGTTGATGTAGACCATCAAGAGTTGGGAGCAAGCCTTTGGAGTTTTGTGCTTTCAATACCTACATGGGTTAGTCCCACACAAGGAACATACAAGGATATCCATAGACATAGAGTGAAATACACATATGATGATGTCCATGAATGCATCGATTACCTTGTCCCTTGCCTTACCAACAAGAGGGTTTGTGACTCCATGAACTAGTGCAAAATGTGGAAGTTGGTTGCACAAGTCCTTGCCATAAATAATATGAGTGAAGTTTGTTGGCGAAGTCACCCTCAAGAACTCTCTAGTTCTTCTTCTTTTGGACCCACATCAACTTGATGGGAATCCTTGGAGTTGTAGTAGCACTTGATGAAGTAGAACTTGATGAAGTCTTGGGAACCCACTTGACCATGGCCTGAGGAGCTTCTTCAAATGAATCAATCTCTTCTTGAAGCCTGTCCTTGCCTTTTAGCTTGTGGTCTTGTAGTGGAAGATCTTCTTGAGCTTGTGTTCCCTTGAAGAAAGTAGGATCATACTTCTCTTGTTGAGGAACAAACTTCGTCTTGGGGTATTGACCTTCTTCCCACTCAACTCCATCGGCATTGAACTTTCGTTCAAAACCAACACCTTGGTTCTTCCGGTGCCTTCCTTGCTTGCGTACAATTTCCTCAAATTGCTTACTCCCGGCAAGGCTCTTGTAGACACCTTTTTCTATAATTCCTTTCAATAGCATATTTTCTTGCTCAAGTGTAACTTGGCTAAGAGAATCGTTAGTAGAATCAATAGAACTACTAGAAGCAACAACATTGGATTTAGCATTTTTATTGTTACTACTAGAGGTAGAACCATTTTTACCCTTGTTGCTAGTTTGCTTAGATTTAGCTTGTGGCATAAAGGTAGACAAGAGTAAACGTTTGGCAAGATATGAAAAACTCTTCTTTCGAAGATCGTCATTGATAGCTTTAAGAAACTCATGCTCTTGCTCTAAATTTAGCTTCTCGAAGCGTAGCTTCTCGAAGCGTAGCTTCTCATGAGTTCTTAGAAGTTCTCTATGATCTTCTTGAGTTGTTTCATGAGCTAACTTAAGAGCATTTAGTTCTTTAGTTAGACGCTCAATCTCCTTCATAGCATTGTCACTCGTTTCCTCTTGACTATCATGATTACTAGCATTTTCATTATAGCTCACATTACTATCCTTGTCAACAAGTAAATCATCATCACCAAGCAAATCATCTTCATCACTATTGAAATCAAGATACTCGGGGTGTGATACCTTGGGGCCTTTTGCCATGAAGCATCTTCCAATTCCTTCATTTGGTGAGTCAAATAGATCATAGGAGTTGGATGACACAAGTGCAAGTCCGGCAACACCTTCATCTTGACTATAGTCGGAGTTGGAATGATAACTTCTCTCGGAGTGGTTGTCGGAGTCGGAGCCGGAAACCCATTCACCAACATGAGCTTGATGTCTTCTTCTTGTGTAGCTCCTTGATGACTTGTCCTTCCTCTCCGAATCCTTGCTCCTTCGAGAGTGTCTTCGTTCATAATGATCATCTCTACTCCTTATCTCCTTATGAGGTGATTCATCTCTTCTATATCTTCCTCTTGGTGATTCGTCTCTTTTCTTGTAAGGAGCCATGCACTCATTGGAGTAGTGTCCGGGCTTCCCACAATTGTAACAATTACGGTCACGACTTGATGATCTTCTCTCATAATGTCTTGAGCTAGAGCTTCTCTCTTTCCTTTTGTTCTTGTAGAACTTGCTGAACCTTTTCACCATTAGGCTAATCTCTTCATTGGATACTAGCTTGTCACTTGAAGTTGTTGGAGCATCGGTTGAGGCTTTGTAAGCACCACTTGACTTGTTGTGTAGCTCCTCTTTGTCCTTGAGTGACATTTTATGAGCGACAATCCTTCCAATGACTTCCGTGGGCTTGAGATCTTTGTAATTTGGCATCATTTGGATCAATGTGCAGACGGTATCATATTTTCCATCCAAATCTCTAAGTATCTTCTTGATGATGAATTTGTCGGTCATCTCTTCACTTCCTAAGCCGGCAATCTCATTGGTGATGAGAGCAAGCCTAGAGTACATCTCAGCGACTCCTTCACCATCCTTCATCTTGAACTTGTCAAGTTGACTTTGAATCACATCCAACTTAGATTCCTTGACGGACTCGGTACCCTCATGCATATCAACCAAAGTATCCCAAATTTCCTTTGCATTCTCGAGGCGGCTGATTTTGTTGAATTCTTCGGGACATAGACTGTTGAATAGAATGTCACAAGCTTGAGCATTGTATTGCAACATCTTCAATTCTTCCGAGGTTGCTTCACGATCCGGTTCCTTGCCATCCTCAAAGAAGTCACCTTGCAAGCCAACACGAACAACAGCCCAAACGGCGGGGTTATGACCAAGAATATGCATTTTCATCTTATGTTTCCAACTAGCAAAGTTTGTACCATCAAAATATGGACTTCTACGGTGATAGTTACCCTCACTAGACGCCATACTCTCCTAGGTTGTGAAACCAAGGCTATGATCACCAAAGCAATGGAAATCAAGGCTTACGGAGACCAAAGCTCTGATACCACTTGTAGGATCAAAAGTATGTCTAGAGGGGGTGATTAGACTACTTGACCAAATAAAACCTAACCTTTTCCCAATTTTAGTTGTGGGCAGGTTTTAGCAATAGTACATGTCAAGCATCACCCTACACATGCAATTCTAAGAGTATAGTAGTGGAATGTAAGCAATTGCATATGTAAGTAAAGGAGGGATTGGAGATTTCAAACGCAATGAAGACACGGTGGTTTTTGGCGTGGTTCCGATAGGTGGTGCTATCGTACGTCCACGTTGATGGAGACTTCAACCCACAAAGGGTAACGGTTGCGCGAGTCCGCGGAGGGCTCCACCCACGAAGGGTCCACGAAGAAGAAACCTTGTCTATTCCACCATGGCTTACGTCCACGAAGGACTAGCCTCACTCGGGGTAGATCTTCACAAAGTAGGCGATCTCCTTGCCCTTACAAACTCCTTGGTTCAACTCCACATCAGGTTGGAGGCTCCCAAGTGACACCTAACCAATCTAGGAGACACCACTCTCCAAAAGGTAATAGACGGTGTGTTGTTGATGAACTCCTTGCTCTTGTGCTTCAAATGATAGTCTTCCCAGCACTCAAACAACTCCTCACAGATTTGGCTATGGTGGAAGAAGGATTTGAGTGGAAAGCAACTTGGGAAAGGCTAGAGATCAAGGTTCAAATGGTAGGAGTGGAATATCTTGATCTCAACACATGAGTAGGTGGTTCTCTCTCAGAAAATGTATGGTGGAAGTGTAGGCACGTTCTGATGGCTCTCCTTACTGAGAAGGATGTGGTGGAGGGGTATATATAGCCTCCACACAAAATCCAACCGTTACACACTTTTGACCCAACTCAGTGGCACCGAAACGATCATCTTGGTAGCACCGAACTGTGTAAACGATATGAACTTTAGGAATCTCGGTGGGACCGATACGGACAACTCGGATGGACCGAAGTGCAATGGCTTAGGGCAAACCTCATCTCGGTGGCACCGATTGCATCAACTCGGTAGGACCGAAGTGAAGCAATAAGGCAAAAAAGACTTGGCAAGCCATCTCGGTGAGACCGATTTGCATAACTCGGTGAGACCGAAGTGAATGCAACCGATTACAGAGAGTTGGCAAGGCCATCTCGGTGAGACCGAGATCCATTTCGGTGGATCCGATTTGTTAGGGTTTTGGCAGTGGCTAAGTCTTGGATGAACTCGGTGGGGCCGGATAGGAATTTTGGTGGGCCCAAGTTGGAATGTAGGTTTAGGACATATTTGGTTAGAGAGAGTGGTTGAGGGTTTAGGAATACTGTCACTAAGCACTTGAGCAAAAAGACCATTAAGCAACACCTCATCCCCTTTTAATAGTATTGGCTTTCCTATGGACTCAATGTGATCTTGGATCACTAAACCATAAATGTAGAGTCTTGATCTTTTGCCAATCCTTGTCCTTAGCATTTTGAGGGGTCCACATCTCTAGTCCATGCCATGCCAATCATTGAACATCCTGAAATCTTAATCTAGAATGGACATTAGTTCAATGAGATATATGTTTTTATGAATTACCAAAACCACCAAGGGAGCAAATGTCCTTTCAATATCTTCCGCCTTCTTCTTCAGTTTCTCCTCAACTACCTCCAGAGCTATATGCTCCGCTTGAAGCTTATCCCATCATTTGCCATAGCGTTCTTGCACATCCCTAAGACCAGCAGCCATGGTTTCTAGGAAAGCGAGATCTATTGTACTATCGGTCGCGTTATCAATTTCGAGAGTACTTTTGGGGATGGAGGCGAGGATACGAGCAATCTCCTCGTCAAAGTTTGGCCCTCCGGTGCTTGACGAACTGGGGCTTCAGATTCTTGCTGGGGAGTAGTGAGCGTCAGGGCATCCATCAAGGCTTGGGTGGTTGGCGCAGTTGGTTGAGCGGCAAGGTCTGGCTTGTCAGCGGCAACCACCACCATTTCTGTGCTTGCTTGAGGGGGAATGGATGTGTTGTCAGGAGACCTTCTCTACTCTCTGGTAACTTCCCCCGTCTCCTCAGCAGCAGATTTGTCGGCCTCTTCAGCAGAGATCTTGGCGGCTTCATTGACAGCGCTCTTGGCGATTTCTGCCACATCTGCAAGGATTTCTCCTTCTTCGGGAGAGGTTGGATCTTCAAGATGGAACACAAACAAGAGAAAAAAGTGGTTCAGATCACAAGTCAAGTTCAAGAAAACAAAAATTTTGGACAAGTGCTTGAAGAACAAGTGGATTACCTGTTGGTGTTCATTGAGGAAGGATGTTTCCTTCCCCGGCAACTTCGGTTGCCGCCTTACGGTCTCCGGCAGCCTCGCTTGCCGGGACAATTTCGGTGCGGGTGGGCTCATCAGTGGAGGCCCTTGTCGGAGGAACACTCTCCGGGACGATGGTCGATGCAGGAGCCACAGTAGGATCCGCCTCTTGGCGCTCTTCCTCTTGGCGGCCTCCTCCTATCTCCTTGTTGGGCTCAGGAGGAGGAACTTCAGTGCTAGCACCTGCGAGCGGGAACTGCACCACGACCTCACGCAGGGGGCTAGGCTGGGGGGCTGACGACAATGGTATCGATAGATGTGGCCCCCTGCCCAGCACTTGCCGTGGGTTCGCGCTCTGTTGCACCTGTCGTTTGCTTTGCCCTGTGCACAAGCGGTTCTGTATCCCTACAAAGACAGAGGAAGACAAGTCAAATGACAGTCAAGGCAAAGATCAAGATTTGATGAAGAGAAAATAATTATACTTACTCTTCGTCTTCGGACTCGCTAAGAATGGAGAGGTCGTATCTCACCGGCGGAGGCGACTCCCTGGCTCTCTTGATTGTCGGTGGAAGCAAAGATGCCTGTTGGGAAGACCCAATTTCCCCGGCAACTTCCTACCGGGGTGGTGGACGTTGAACTCGAGGACGCCGTGTCGATGCCGGTGCACTTCTTGCTGCTGGCCAGTTCTGGTGGTCTTCTTCACAGAAGGGCCAGCCCTTGACGAAGAAGGCCGCACTATCTCCTAGCTAGACGCCTTCCGAACAACGCGCGCTTTTTTTTCGGGCCTTCAGGATCCTCTCCTTTCTCGGCTTCACCAGCAACATCTTCCCGGCAGGCTCCTCCTCGTGCTCTTCGGCAACCTCTTCATCGGGGGTCTCTTCCTCCTCCTCAGTTGCCGCGGCCCAGGAGCCGCCAGCGTTGCCGGTCTTTAAAACTTTTTCGGCCCTGTGGGCGATAAACACCAACTCTTCATCCCTAGTGGCCTGGATGAGGTCCTTCTCTTCTCGAGTGGCCTTCTCCGTCAGATTGGAAGCCCAGGTCATCTCATCTTCAAGTGAGGGCTGCTCCCAGTCAGCTTCAACCTCTTGGGCGTTACACACCGGCATCATTGCCAAGATGGAATCCTTGGCGGAGTTGATGTGCAGTGGTACAACTTGGGCCGGCAAATGAAACTTGCCGGAGGTCCTGAAGAGCTGGTGGCAGAGACTGACGTGTTGCATGACCGTCAAGTTATTGGCTAGCCCTGGGTATATCCGCATGATATCCCCAGCGTTCTTGTACTCCCAAGTGTACCTTTGCCTCTTCTACAGCGGCGCAAGGCGTCGCCGGAGGAAATCGGCTCCCACCATCTCAATAGTCAGCCCGGCAGACTTGAGGCGAGCAATCCGGTTCAGTGTCGGGCCAAGCTTCTTGTCGCTGGCACCAAAATCACTCAAATTCTTGTCGCGGTCGATCTTCTCCGTGCGCGGCAAGCAGAAGTTGGGGAAATACTTCTCCTTAATCCAGCACCACGCCGCCCACCATTCCTCCCATTTCAGATGCAGCATCCCGGCAAGGTACTGTCCCTTATCTTTGGCCCGGGGAATCCAAGTCACGCTGCCGGAAAGCGCATCACCTTCGATGCAAGGAATGAAGAAGTGGTGGAAGAGGTCGACATTGGGGACGACTCCGACAAAATTTTCGCACATGTGGGCGAAGACTGCCATGCAGGTCATTGCATTTGGGGTGAAATCCAGTAGTCGGAATCCAAAAGTGTACATCAGCTCAGCAAAGAAATCCAAAAATGGAGGAACCAGACCACAGTAAAAATATGCGCAGAAAAATGGGTATGCGTCTGACGGGGTCTTGCCACCGGCAGGGAGCACCACTAGGGCCTTGTGGTCCTTGGTATCCTTTCCCCACATGTACGCGTACCTCGCTATCAAGGCGTTGTTGTCCAGAGCCGGCGGTGAGAAAACCACGTTCTCCCTCCGCCGTTGTTCCAAGTCCGCCTTCCACTTCTCTGTTTTGGGATCAACAGGCTTGGCGGGCTTCTTTCCCTCTGTATCAGCCTTCTTGGGCGCCATGAGGGCTCGAGAGGGAAGATTTGAGGTGGAAGAGGTGCGAGTTGGTGGCGGCGGCAATGGCGAGATCTTCTGGAGCGAGAGGAGGAAGAAGATGCAGCGGAGGGTGATGTGAATGAGCAGCGCCTCCTCGCGGTAACCTTTTTATGGAGAAGGCACGAGGGGGCTGGCTCTTTACTGTCCAACGTGGCAGCGCTTTTGCAGGCACACTATCACAAACCGTCGCTCTAGTCCACCACTCCTGCGACCCGCATTTAATGCGCGACGTGGGCGTGCGACAGAAAATCATCATCACAGGATTTTACAGCGGTAAATTCCTACCACATGTATGTGCATTGTTTGGGCCTAGCCCAACGACGCTTCGGACGCGCGTGTGGCCCATGCCCGGGGGCTCCTGTTGGTGTATAAAACATGGGTATTTTATACCCTGGCTTATGCACAGGCAGTGGTAGCAGCCTCGATGGCCAGGGCTTGCCGAAAATAACCAACGTCAAGATCAAGATTCAAGGCCTAGTTACAAAGACACTAGGAAGAAGATCAAGACAAGACATCAAGAAACCCCTGGCTAATGCTAGGGATGTAGGTGGTACTTGCCGGCAAGGCTCGAGCCGGCAAGGTGAAGGCCCGGCAAGCTTCGTGCCGGCAAGCCCTCGCTGGCCCATCTGCGCTCCACCTCATCAAGCAGCTAGTCGCTAATCGGTGAGGTGTCAAGCACAGAGGCGGTTTGGTGAGGTTTGTCGGGGCATGTGTCAGCTTGCTGGAAGGAGAATTAGCTTTAATGACACTCGTCTAGGAGGCGTGTCAAGATAATAAGAGGTAGCTGGGCGAGCGGTGCAGAAACCTTGCCGGGGCTCCCCCTCCACATGACACCTAATGGCGCAATAAATGTGTTTGTCCTAATCCGGCAGAGTTAGGTATGATATCACTGTTTGCTATCTAATCAACTTGTAATGACTATTTTGCCACTTTGGTTACCCCTTGAGCTATAAAAGGAGGGCCAGGGCAACCTTTACAAGGATCGACACTTTGCTCATTTTGCATGCGTAGTTGCTCTTCCCGCACCTTGCCGGTAAGAAGCGCTCCTTGTACTTGAGGTCAAACACATCCAATACACAAAGTAGGTGTAGGGTTTTACACCCCACGATGGCCCGAACCTGGGTAAAATCCCTTGCGTTTGCTGTTGATTCTGCTCTTCGTGCTTGTGCGTTCCCCTAGTCGAACCGCAAAGGGGCTAGCTGGCCCCATAGATGGTCGTACGCACGACAATCATCATCAAAAACAAATGGAAAATCCTTTTGCATTAGATTAGTAAGAGGCCTAGAAATTTTAGAGAAGTCTTTTATGAACCTTCTATAGAAACCAGCATGACTAAGGAAACTTCTTGTACCTTTGATATCTTTCGGAAATAGCATTTTCTCAATTGCATCAACTTTAGCTGTATCTACCTCAATACCTTTTTCAGAAATTTTATGCCCAAGGACTATACGTTCATTCACCATAAAGTGGCACTTCTCCCAATTCAAGACAAGATTAGTCTCTTCACATCTCTGCAAAACTCGGTCAAGGTTGCTTAAGAAATCATCAAAAGAGGTTCCTTAAACGGAGAAATAATCCATGAATACCTCAACAATCTTTTCACAAAAATCAGAGAATATAGTAGTCATACATCTTTGAAAGGTATCAGGTGCATTGCGTAAACCAAAAGGCATACGTCTATAAGCATAAGTTCCAAAAGGACAAGTAAACATGTTTTTCTCTTGATCTTCTTTTGATACAGGTATTTGAGAAAAACCAGAATATCCATCTAGGAAACAAAAGTGTGTATGCTTAGATAATCTTTCTAACATTTTATTAATAATGGGCAAGGGGTAATGATCTTTCCTAGTAGCTTTGTTTAATTTCCTAAAATCAATTACCATCCTATAACCAGTTACAATTCTTTGTGGGATAAGTTCATTTTTATCATTAGGAACAACAGTAATGCCTCCTTTCTTAGGAACACAATGAACAGGACTTACCCATCTACTATCAGCTATAGGATAAATTATACCTGCCTCCAGACGCTTTAATATTTCAGTTCTGACCACATCCTTCATCTTAGGATTCAAACGATGTTGATGATCAACGACTGGCTTAGCATCAGGCTCCATATTAATCTTGTGCTGGCATAAAGTGGGACTAATGCCATTAATATCATCAAGAGTATATCCAACAGCAGCATGGTGCTTCCTCAGAGTTTTAAGTAATCTCTTTTCTTCATGCTCTGAAAGGTTAGCATTGATAATAATAGGATGTATCTTCTTTTCATCAAGATAAGCATATTTTAGTGTATCAGGTAGTTTCTTTAGTTCAAACATAGGGTCACTCTTAGGTGGGAGAGGATCTCCCAAAGTTTCAACAGGCAAATTATGTTTAAGGATAGGTGCTTGTCTAAAGAATATTTCATCTATTTCATTTCTTTCATTCATATGCATATCATTTTCATGGTCTAGCAGATATTGTTCTAAGGGATCAGTAGGAGGAACAACACAGAAGCAAAGACCAAAAATTTCATATTTATTACGCAATTGTTTATCATGAGGTTGTCTACGAAACTTAGAGAAATTAAACTCAAGTGATATATCACCAAAATGAACAGGCCTACACATAATATGGGCCCATTGTATTAACAGGCCGTTAACATGTCTAAATACCACGCGGGCCTTATTTGGCTCATAAATGACACGGTCCATTAACAGGCCGAATCGCCGATTGGGCCTTCATTGGGCCAGTATATATCTAGGGCTTGTAGCAGGCCAAAAGATGATTGGGCCTAAAATGTGCCAAATAGCCCACTGGTCATTAGCAGGCCGAAATTTAGCTCAGCCCAAGGTGACCCATTTACATGGCGGATCGTTAACAGGCCGAAAGTCAGCACGGGCCGTAATTGTACCGACCTACTACACGGGCCTTTAACAGGCCAAAAGTGCTGGCGGGCTGGATGTGTGTCATCGAGGATATGGGTCGTTAATAGGCCCGAAGTGACATCGGGCTACATATGGCCCATGGGTTGTGTCGGCCGTTAACAGGCCGAAAGTCAGACCGGGCCGAAAATGGCCCAGTTCCATCACGGTTAGTTTATGGGCCGGAAGTTTCATAGGGCCACATATGGGCCCAAATGTACCAGGACCTTAAACAGGCCGGAAACACACTGGGCCGTAATTGGGCCCAAATACAAAGCGGATTGTTGACGGGCCAGAAGTGACCATGGGCCGCAATGTTGAGAAATTTACAATGGGCCGGTGACGGGCCGATTTGACACTATTCAAACGGGCCTTACCTGCAAATGGGTCGTGTGCAACCAGGTCGTTAATGGGCCAGCCCACTAACTTTGACTGGGCCGGCCCTTTTAACCTAAATGGGCCACTGTTGGGCCTTGCCACATGTCACTGTTCCATAGGCGCATATCGTCCAGTGGATGGTTGACATCTGTCACGACATCGAGCTGACACATGGATCTGTTGGCGAATGAGAATTTTACACGTGGAAAATCGCCATTGGTCAGGGCTGTTAACGGGTTATTGGATCCAAACCAGAACCCGATAGCTTAACGGTGACCCGTTACGGTCGATGCCACGTGTCGGTTACCCTTGATGAAAACACTTCTATGACGCGACATTTATCGTCATGGAAGTGGACACTTCTGTGATGATAATTTCAGTATTGTCAAGGAACACTTCTACGACAGCACAGGTATGACTATCTTGATTCTGTCATAAATTTGTCACGGATGTACATGCATGACAGAAAATGTGACCTACTGTGACAAAGACATATCATCACGAAAGTGTTTTTTTTGTAGTGATTATATTGGGTGTGTTTGGGACACAAGAGATTGCTTGTATTTGATTGCAGGGTTGTTTGAGAGAGACCATCTTCATCCTACACCTCCCACGAATTGATAAAACCTTAAGTCATCCACTTCAGGGAAATTTGCTGATGTCCTGCAAAACTCTATGCTTGGAGGCCCAACAGAGTCTACAAGAATAAAAGTTGCGTAGTAGACATCACCCACAGGTACCAAACTGAGGTTTTGGGACAAAGATTGAATACAAGAGATGAAATAGGGTTTGAGATGAGATGGTGCTGGTGAAGGGTTGATGAAGATTGGTCATCCCATGATGAGAGGATCGTTGGTGATGTCGATGGCTTCGATTTCCCCCACCCGGAGGGAAGTATCCCTGGTTGAATCGCTCCGCCAAAGAGCAAAAGTGATCCTGCCCAGGTTCTGCCTCGAGATGGCAACGATTCATCCCAAAAGTCTTCTTCTGATTTTTTTTCTAGGGAAAATAGCATATTATAGGAGAAGATGGGCCCCGGAGACCTGCTGGAGGGCCCACAAGCTCACCAGGCGCGCCCTGGGGGGGCGCGCCCCCCGAGCTTGTGGCTCTCTGGTGAGTCCCCTCCTGGTATTCCTTCCACCAATATTTTTTATATATTCCAAAATAATTCTTCGTAAATTTTCAGGTCATTTGGAGTTGTGGAGAATATTTATCTCTGTTGTAGCTTTTTCAGGTCCAGAATTCCAGCTGCCCGCAATCTCCCTCTTCATGTGAAACTTGCAAAATAAGAAAGAAAATGCATTAGGATTGCATCATAAAGTGAAATAATGACCCAAAACATAATAAATAACAGTAGGAAAACATGACCCCATTAAATATTCTATGTCAAAGAGTTGACATTGGACAAGGAAGACAACGTAATGAGTTATGTTTGCTTATATTCACATAGAAGCTATATTGTCATGGATCCTCTAACATGTGGTGCTTGCTCACTATCTTTTGCTAGCCAAAAATACGTAGTAAGTAGAGATACTACTTGTGCATCCAAATCCCTTGAACCCAGTTTCATGTCATGAGAGTCCACTATATCTACCTATGGATTGAATAAGATCCTTCAAGTAAGTTGTCATCGGTGCATAAAGCAATAAAAATTGCTCCTAAATATGTATGAACCTTTATGTAAGGGAAAATAAGCTTTGTACGAACTTGTGATGGTGAAGAAATAAAAGCGACAGGCTGCATAATAAAGGTTGCTATCACAAGGGGCAATATAAAGTGACATTCCTTTACATTAAGAGTTTGCACATCCAGAAATAAAAAGCACATGACAACCTTTGCTTCCCACTGCGAAGGGCCTGTCTTTTACTTTTCTGTATTTACTTTTATGCAAGAGTCAATAGTGTTCCTCTCTATTCCATTTTTATTTTTCTCTTGGCAAGCATCATGTGGTGGGTAAAGATCTAGGCACATATATCCAGTTGGATGTAAGTAATCATGAGTTATTATTGTTGACATTACACTTGAGGTAAATTGGTTGGGAGGTGAAACTATAAACCCCCATCTTCCTATGTGTCTGATTGAAGCTTTTGCTCCATAAATATGTCGTGAGTGTCAGCAATCATAGAAGACTAAATGATAGTTGAGTATGTGAATTTGCTAAACAAAAGCTCTTACATAGACTCTTCCTGAAAATATGATGAATTGCAATTGTTTCATTGACTAAGAACATAGTTTGTTAGTTTTCAAGAAAGTTTATGCTTTATACTTTGATATTGTGATGAATTATTACTTGTTTATGGGAAGTTTTATGATTATATAATGCTGCTATAGTATTGATCAAGATGCTTTCATGTCTGTATTTTATTTTATGGACACCTCTCTCTCTAAACATGTGGTCATGATTATCGATTTCGGCTTTCGCTTGAGGACAAGCGAGGTCTAAGCTTGGGGGAGTTGATATGTCCATTTTGCATCATGTTTTACTACTAATATTTATAATGTTTTTGGTCATTATTTCACTTTATGATGCAATCCTAATGCCTTTTCTCTCTTAATTTGCAAGATTTACATGGAGAGGGAGATTACCGGCAGCTGGAATTCTGGACCTAAAAAACTACAGCAGAGATACCTATTCTACGGAGCTCCAAATCACCTGAAACTTCATGAGGATTTTTATCGAATATATGAAAAATACTGGAACAAAGAAATACCAGAGGGGGGCCACCAGTTGCCCCCAAGGCAACAGGGCACGGCCACCCACCCTGGGCGCGCCCTGATGCCTTGTGGGGCCCACAGCTGGCCTCTGGCCCCCTCCTTCTGCTATATGAAGTCATTTACCCTAAAAACTAGGAAGAGGACTTTCGGGACAAAGCGCTACCGTCTCGAGGCGGAACTTGGGCAGGAGCACTTTTGCCCTCCGGCGGAACGATTCCGCCGGGGATACTTCCCTCCGGGAGGGGGAAATCGAAGCCATCGACATCACCAACATTCCTCTCATCGTAGAAGGACCAATCTTCATCAACATCTTCACCAGCACCATCTCATCTCAAACCCTAGTTCATCTCTTGTATTCAATCTTTGTCTCAAAACCTCAGATTGGTACCTGTGGGTTGCTAGTAGTGTTGATTACATCTTGTAGTTGATGCTAGTTGGTTTATTTGGTGGAAGATTATATGTTCAGATCCTTAATGATATTCAATACTCCTCTAATCTTGAACATGAATATGATTTGTGAGTAGTTACGTTTGTTCTAGAGTACATGGGAGAAGTCTTCTCATAAGTAATCATATGAATTTGGTATTCATTCGATATTTTGATGATATGTATGTTGTTGCTTCCTTTAGTGGTGTCATGTGAACGTCGCCTACATGACACTTCACCATACTTGGGCCTAAGGGAAGGCATTGTGGAGTAATAAGTAGATGATGGGTTGCTAGAGTGACAGAAGCTTAAACCCTAGTTTATGCATTATTCCATAAGGGGCTGATTTGGATCCATATGTTTCATGCTACGGTTAGATTTATCTTAATTCTTCTTTCGTAGTTGTGAATGCTTGTGAGAGGGGGTAATCATAAGTGGGATGCTTGTTCGAGTAAGGACAACACCCTAGCACCGGTCCACCCGCATATCAAATTATCAAAGTAGCGAACGCGAATCAAATAAACAAGATGAAAGTGACTAGACGATAATTCCCATGTGTCCTCGAGAATGCTTTGCATTATATAAGAGACCGTTCTGGCTTGTCCTTTGCTATAAAAAGGATTGGGCCACCTTGCTGCACTCTTGTTACTATTGCTACTTGTTACTTATTACGAATTACCTTGCTATCAAACTATCTGTTACTGCTACTTTCAGTACTTGTAGAGAATACCTTTCTGAAAACCGCTTATCATTTCCTTCTGCTCCTCGTTGGGTTCGACACTCTTACTTATTGAAAGGACTACGCTTGATCCCCTATACTTGTGGGTCATCAGTCCTATGCCTTCCAAGGCATAGGCTCCCCATCATAAAAGGATGAACGCGTTTCCGGAATCCTGAAAGTTGCAGCCAAGCTCATGCCTTTAAATCTAGACTCATACTCACAGTTTTGATTTGCAGGTCAAAAACTTGGGCTTGTAGATGATCAATCCAGTCGTTGAGCCTGAAGATAGCATCTCCAATTTCCTTGTTGTCCCACTTGTGCTCATGAACGAACTCGGTAATCATGGAGTGATTGGCGCTGAGACCGCGCTCCACAATCCCCTGGCACTTGAAGATCTCCTATTCCACAGCTTCGAGCTTGGCCTTCTCGTTTCCGTTCTTCTTGGGCCCTTGAACATCCCGGATGTGAAGCACCCCCTCATGCATCTCAATGGTTTGAGGGTGTTTCATCACCTCCGGAAGGTAAGGGTTCATGACCTTCGCGTAGAACTTGTCCTTGGACGAACTTGGAGGCGCCATGGTGATCTAGATCTGTCAGAAAAATAGCCCGAAACAAGAACAAAGGAGAAACTTGCGATACGGTGGCCAAAACATCCGAGAGTATAAATAATGATTTTTTCCTGTGCAGGACAAGTAATCTGGGAGAAAACGGAGTCGGGAAAGTCCACGGGGGAGTCACAAGCTCACACGGCGCGCCCTAGGGCATAGGACGCGCCCCCTTAGCTTGTCGCTCCCTCGTGCACTTTCTTGATTGTTTATTATTTTTCTAATTTTTTATATATTCTGAAATGAACAAAAAGTACTTTTATGGAACTTTGGGAGTCGGTTTACTTACCGTATCACATACCTACTCCTTTTCAGGGTTTTGGAGCGTTCCGGAAGGTCTCTTTTATGTGTTCCTCCGGTGTCATAGTTTGAATAATATTTGTTTCCATATTAATGGGCATACCTGAGATATAATGTTTAATTCTTTGACCATTAACCACTCTTGGATTAGTGCCTTTGGCATTGTTAATTTTGATAACTCCGGAGCAATAAACATCTTCGACGATATATGGTCCTTCCCATTTAGAGAGTAGTTTTCCTGAAAAGAATCTGAAACGAGAATTGTACAATAGAACCTGGTCACCTACTTTAAATTCCCGTTTTTGGATTCTTTTGTCATGCCATCTTTTAACTTTTTCTTTAAACAACTTGGCATTTTCATAAGCTTGGGTTCTCCATTCATCTAGAGAACTAATATCAAATAACCTCTTTTCACCAGCAAGTTTGAAATCATAATTAAGTTCTTTAATTGCCCAATAAGCTTTATGTTCCAACTCAAGAGGTAAATGACATGCCTTTCCATAGACCATTTTATACGAAGACATACCCATAGGATTTTTATAAGCAGTTCTATAAGCCCATAATGCATCATCAAGTTTCTTAGACCAATTCTTTCTGGATCTATTAACAGTCCTTTGCAAAATTAATTTTATTTCCCTATTGCTCAATTCAACTTGACCACTAGACTAAGGATGATAAGGTGATGCAATTCTATGGTTGACATCATATTTAGCTAGGAGTTTACGAAATGCACCATGAATAAAATGTGAACCACCATCAGTCATTAAATATCTAGGGACTCCAAACCTCGGAAAAATAACGTCTTTAAGCATTTTAATAGATGTGTTGTGATCAGCACTACTAGTTGGAATAGCTTCTACCCACTTAGTAACATAATCAACAGCAACTAGAATATGAGTGTATCCATTAGATTTAGGAAAAGGTCCCATATAATCAAAGCCCAAACATAAAATGGTTCAATAACAAGTGAATAGTTCATAGGCATTTCCTGACGTCTACCAATATTACCAATTCTTTGACATTCATCACAAGAAAGGACAAACTTACGTGCATCCTTGAAGAGAGTAGGCCAATAAAACCAGATTGTAATACCTTATGTGCAATTCTATCTCCTGCATGGTGTTCTCCGTATGCCTCGGAATGACACTTTCGTAGGATTTGTTCCAGTTCATGCTCAGGTACACAACGTCTAGTAACACCATCTACTCCTTTATATAAATGTGGGTCATCCCAAAAGTAATGTCTTAAATCAAAGAAGAACTTTTTTTTTGTTGGTATGTGAAACTAGGTGGTATATATTTAGCAACAATGTAATTAGCATAATCTGCATACCAAGGATTATTACGAGAAGTAGAAGCATTTACAATAGCTAATTGCTCATCAGGAAAACTATCATCAATAGGAAGTGGGTCATCAAGAACATTTTCTATCCTAGACAAATTATCTGCTACAGGGTTTTCAGCTCCCTTTCTATCAACAATATGCAAATCAAACTCTTGTAATAAAAGAACCCACCTAATCAGTCTAGGTTTAGCATCTTTCTTTTCCAAAAGATATTTAATAGCAGTATGATCTGTGTGAATGGTAACTTTAGAATCAACAATATAAGGTCTAAACTTACCACATGCAAACACAACGGCTAAAAATTCTTTCCAAATAGTAGCATAATTTCTTTGAGCACTATCCAAGGTCTTACTAGCATAATGAATAACATTCAATTTCTTATCAACTCTTTAACCTAGAACATCACCAATAGCATAATCACTAGCATCACACATAATTTCAAAGGGTAGGTTCCAATCAGGTGGTTGAACAATGGCTGCAGAAATTAAGGCTTTCTTAAGTATTTCAAAGGCTTCTACGCAATCATTGTCGGTGTATAAAACATGGGTATTTTATACCCTGACTTATGCACAGGCAGTGGTAGCAGCCTCGATGGCCAAGGCTTGCCGGAAATAACCAACGTCAAGAAGATCAAGATAAGACACTAGGAAGAAGATCAAGACAAGACATCAAGAAACCCCTGGCTAATGCTAGGAAAGTAGGTGGTACTTGCCGGCAAGGCTCGAGCCGGCAAGGTGAAGGCCCAGCAAGCTCCGTGCCAGCAAGCCCTCGCTGGCCCATCTGCGCTCCACCTCATCGAGCAGCTAGTCGCTAATCGGTGAGGTGTCAAGCACAGAGGCGGTTTGGTGAGGTTTGTCGGGGCACGTGTCAGCTTGCTGGAAGGAGAATTAGCTTTAATGACACCCATCCAGGAGGCGTGTCAAGATAATAAGAGGTAGCTGGGCGAGCGATGCAGAAACCTTGCTGGGGCTCCCCCTCCACATGACACCTAACGGCGCAATAAATGCGTTTGTCCTAATCCGGCAGAGTTAGGTATGATAGCACTGTTTGCTATCTAATCAACTTATAATGACTGTTTTGCCACTGTGGTTACCCCTTGAGCTATAAAAGGAGGGCCAGGGCAACCTTTACAAGGATCGACACTTTGCTCATTTTGCATGCGTAGCTGCTCTTCCTGCACCTTGCCGGTAAGAAGCACTCCTTGTACTTGAGCTCAAACACATCCAATACACAAAGCAGGAGTAGGGTTTTACACCTCACGGTGGTCCGAACCTGGGTAAAATCCCTTGCGTTTGCTGTTGATTCTGCTCTTTGTGCTTGTGCATTCCCCTAGTCGAACCGCAAAGGGGCTAGATGGCCCCATAGATGGTCGTACGCAAGACATCTTTGGCACGCTAGGTAGGGAGATCACTTGCGCGAACCTAAATCAACAGTTTGCGTGTCACTTTCATATTCATCATCTTTGATGGTGCCCAAGAAGAAGGGCGCGTCCGCAGCGGCTCCATCGACGTCCAAGCTTCCGTCGCAGATGCACACAGGCGGCGGAGATGATCCCGCTAGCGCGGGTGGTGCAGGAGGCACAACCGGTGTGGAAGGAGTCACTGGCACAGGCGGCGTAGCCAGCGCTGGCGGAGCAGGCGGAGCACGCAACAATGACCAGTAGCTTCCTCATCAATCTGACGACCGAAGCTACAACGGTGCAGGCGGCGCGGATGGCCAACTCCCGCCTCCTCGATGCACCGGCGAACGAAGCCACCAGAGCAACACCATCCGGACCGGCGTGAGCCAAGACCCAGCCGCTGTGGTATCTAAGGATACCGCTTCAGGATGCACACCACGACCATCGCAAGATGGGCGCGACGTGAATCCAAACGGCGTTGGCGGTTCCGGACGACGACGTCCGCATGGCAAGACGCCTGTTGATCAGCCACAAGATCATCAGGCACCACCTCCACCGCGTCAGCCCACTGCTGGGCATGAGCCGCGGCAGCAAGATCGTGGTGGCGCTCCTGCTAGCTGGTTCTGCCAGGAGTCGAGCGACATCTCATTCTTCGCTCCCAGCCATGCCAGCTACAGCAGCAGAGGCCATGGCGCGAGCGCAGATGCTGCTAAACTTTCCTCCAGCTGCCGACAAGATGGATGAGTGGAGAGCCACCATCCAGAGCCTCATCGGTTTCGCCAAAGCCAACACCTCGCAGCAGGCGGGACCTTCATGGCATCCGGTGACGGCACCAACCGATGGCCGAGCCAGAGGAGCGGCACAAACGGTGCAGTCACCCCCACACCAACAACATCAGCGGCGACGGCAAACTCACCGGTCCGTTGAGCCCAATGAGATGTCGATGGCTTCTTCAGATCCGCGAGCGCGGCAAGATCAGCGTCGAGTGCTGCAAGATAGGCGAGTAGAAGATGCTCGCACCACCATTGACCGGCGCCGGGAGGCGTGCCGTCAATTTGACGTGCGCAACGGTCCAGTCGTCGATGAGCCTGCACCCGGGGTTGGCGGGTATCTACCTTACGAGGTTGGGTGCCCGGCCTTCACTCACGAGCTGCGGCAAGTCCGCTGGCCGTTAACCCGGGCCTTCAAGCCAGAATTGCCAGAGAAATATGACGGCAAGCTTAACCCGGCAGAGTTTTTGGGCATCTACACGATCGCTGTGCAAGCTGTCGGGGGAAGAGACGAAAAGATTCTCGCCAACTATTTTCCATTGACGCTCAAGCCCAATGTGAGATCTTGGCTGATGAACTTGCCAGAGGATTCCATTTCTTCATGGTCAGATCTATGCAACGAGTTCATTGGTGCCTTTACCGGAGGCCACAAGGCTCCTGGTCAACCCAGTGACTTGCAAGTGATCCCGTAGAGAGATGGCGAATCCTTGCGAAAATATATACAGAGGTTCAGCCGCGTGCACCGCAACATCCCTGACGTACACCCCGCAGCTGTGATTGCTGCCTTTCACACAAATGTGCACAATCGAAAGATGCGGGAGAAGTTGAACATCAGACAGCCAAAAACCGTCAACGAGTTGTATACTTTGGTGGATAAATGTGCACGGACTGAAGAAGGAAGGAGACTTCCTGGGGAGGATGCTGGCGCTGAGGTCGATTCAAAGGATGACAACGACGCCACCCCGAAGAAAAAGGGCCAGAAGCACGACAGAAATCGCAAGGGCAAGACAGTTATGGCCATTGAGGGCTCCGGCAACTCCAATGCCGCCAAGAAGGCTAAAACCGAGAGCTCTGGCAAGGAAGCAGCTACATGCGCTGATTGCCAGGAAGCCGCTGCTAGCGAGAAGACCGGCAGGTCCAATGGGCCATACTGCAAGATTCACCGCACAAAAGGTCATGATCTCCAAGAGTGCTGGCAAGTTGAGGAACTTGCTGAGAAGCAAAAAGCTGAGTATGAAAAGCACGATAAGGAGAAGGGCCAAGATGGCGCAGGCGGATCTGGCAAGAGGGGTCGTGGTGGCCGAGGAGGACGCCGCGGCAAGGCTAAGCAGCAGAAAGAGAAACCTGCTTGAGGCCGAGACAAGAAAGAGCAAGATGATGATGAGGATGATGACGAGGACGAAGATGAGTCTAGTGAACGAGATTTCTAGAAGGCAAAGGTTCGGGCCACCGTGAGGTGTAAAACCCTACTCCTGCTTTATGTATTGGATGTGTTTGAGCTCAAGTACAAGGGGCGCTTCTTACCGGCAAGGTACAGGAAGAGCAGCTACGCATGCAAAATGAGCAAAGTATCGATCCTTGTAAAGGTTGCCCTGGCCCTCCTTTTATAGCTCAACGGGTAACCACAGTGGCAAAACAGTCATTATAACTTGATTAGATAGCAAACAGTGCTATCATACCTAACTCTGCCGGATTAGGACAAACACATTTATTGCGCCGTTAGGTGTCATGTGGAGGGGGAGCCCCGGCAAGGTTTCTGCACCGCTCGCCCAGCTACCTCTTATTATCTTGGCACGCCTCCTAGACGGGTGTCATTAAAGCTAATTCTCCTTCCAGCAAGCTGACACGTGCCCCGACAAACCTCACCAAACCGCCTCTGTGCTTGACACCTCACCGATTAGCGACTAGCTGCTCGATGAGGTGGAGCGCAGATGGGCCAGCGAGGGCTTGCCGGCACGGAGCTTACCGGGCCTTCACCTTGCTGGCTTGAGCCTTGCCGGCAAGTACCACCTACATACCTAGTCATGTGCATTGACGGGGGTGCATCTTTGCACTCCTCTCACCACCAACTCAAGCAGTGGGCACGTGAGGTTAATGCGGCAGAACAGGCAATGGGTGTTCAAAAGCCGCTCAAATGGTCCCACACGCCCATCATTTTTTATGCAGAGAATCACCCTGATCGCACAACCGTGGTTGGGTGCTTGCCGTTGTTGGTCTCACCAAGGATACGCAACCTCCAAGTCACAAAAATGTTGGTTGATGGTGGAGCCGGCCTGAATTTGATTTCACTAGAAGTCATCAAGAGGTTACAGATTCCCGATGAAGATCTCCAGCAAACAAGCACATTTTAGGGGGTCAATCCGGGAAGGAGCCAACCCAAGGGAAAGATCACTCTGCTGGTGACATTTGGCGGGGAATTGAATTACAGAACCGAAAAGATTGTGTTTGATGTGGTTAAGGTTCCTCTGACTTACAATGGAATTCCTGGTCGCCCAGCTTTGGCAAAGTTCATGGCAGCGTCTCATTATGCCTACAACACTCTTAAAATGCCAGGGCCGATGGGAGTCATCACCATCAACTCTGACAAGAAAGATGCAATGATTTGCGTTGCAGCATCCGCCACTAAGGCGCCCGCTCCCGTTAACAAAAAGAGAAACAAGAAGAACGGCGAGACCTCTGACAAGTCTTTCGGGAAGCGAACCTCTTCGGAGTGCTGCGCACCCGTTGATGATGTGCCGGAGAGCTCTACCACCAAGAAGTCCAAAGCTACTCCACCAGCAACCAAGAAGGTGCCGGCAAGGGAGGACGGCACTGGCGGTACCTTCACCGTTAGTTCCGCTATTCACAGCAAATAGGAAAGCGCGCTCATTGCCTTCCTGCTGGCGAATGTTGACGTGTTTGCATGGCAGCCATCTGACATCCCTGGTGTTCCCAGGGAGGTAATTGAGCACCACCTTGCCATCTGTCCCCATGCTCGGCCCGTCAAGCAGAAGGTCAGGAAGCAAGCTTTGGAACGGCAATAGTTTATTGTTGAAGAAATAAAGAAGTTAGAAGCAGCTAGTTTAGTTAGAGGTGTACTACATCCAACATGGTTGGCAAATCCAGTTGTAGTGCGGAAAGCAAACGGAAAGTGGAGACATTGTATTGGCTACACGGATATCAACAAAGCATGTCCAAAGGATCCTTTCCCTTTGCCGCATATTGATCAAATTGTTGACTCTACTGCCGGCTGTGATTTACTCTCCTTTCTTGACGCATACTCTGGTTACCATCAGATCTTCATGGCCAAGGAGGATGAGGAAAAGACCGCATTTATTACTTCATGTGGCACATACTTCTTCGTGCGTATGCCTTTCAGACTAAAAAGTGCTGGTTCAACATTTGCAAGGGCAGTCCAGATTGGTTTTGAGCCTCAGCTGCACAGGAATGTGGAAGCATATATGGATGATATAGTGGTCAAAACCAAGGACAAATCAACCCTCATTCAAGACTTAGAAGAAACATTTGCAAATTTGCACAGAATAAACTTAAAGCTCAACCCCGAGAAGTGTGTATTTGGCGTTCCATCCGGCAAACTTCTCGGGTTCTTTGTGTCTCAACGTGGAATTGAAGCCAATCCCAACAAGATCAAAGCTATTGAGCAAATTGAAGCACCAAAGCGCGTCAAGGATGTGCGACGTCTTGCCAGCTGCATTCCTGCACTAAGCAGGTTCATCTCCAAATCTGCTGAGCGCGCCTTGCCGTTTTTCAAAATTTTGAAAAAGGCAGGTCCAATGAAATGGACTCCGAAAGCGGAGGCCGCGCTGCAAGATTTGAAGAGGTGCCTCTCCTCTCCGCCAACACTAGTTGCGCCTAAACCACAAGAGTCGTTTCTTCTATATTTAGCGGCAACAAATCAAGTGGTCAGTGCTGCATTAGTGGCAGAGAGAGAAGCAGATAATGAGGAAGTAGCAGTAGCAAGCCCGCCAACCGACAAACCGGAATCTTCTCCGGCAGAGTCTGGTGCCGACAAGGCAGAATTAGCGCAATCTAATGCAGCAAACCAACAAGTGGTGCTGAAGAAGAAGATGGTGCAACGCCCTGTGCATTTTGTTAGTTTTCTTTTACAGGGGGCTAGGTCGAGATACTCTGGCGTGCAGAAGCTGCTTTTCGGCCTTCTCATGGCCTCGAGAAAGTTGCGCCATTACTTCCAAGCACATGAAATCACTGTCGTCACTCGTTTCCCGTTGCAGCGTATTCTGAGGAATCCAGATGCAACTGGTAGAATAGTGGAATGGTCAATGGAGCTATCCAGTTTTGCACTTAAGTTTGAAAGTACTTCAACTATTCAAAGCAGAGCCTTGGCGGAGTTCATTGCCGAGTGGACACCAACACCTGACGAAGAAATTCAAGAAACAGTTCTCCCCGGCAAAGAAGCGGCGAAAGAATGGATCATGTACTTTGACAGTGCCTTCTTGCTGCAAGGCGCATGCTGGAGTGCTGCTTGTCGCACCCACCGGAGAGCACCTCAGGTATGTGGTTCAGATGCACTTTCCCAGGGAGAAGGCTACAAACAACACTCCTGAGTACGAAGGGCTCCTTGCCGGTTTCAGGATCACAATAGACCTTGGAATCAGAAAGTTGATCGTCCGTGGAGACTCTCAGCTCGTTGTCAAGCAAGTTAACAAGGATTATCAGAGCCCATTGATGGAAGCATATGTGGAAGAAGTGAGGAAATTGGAAGAACACTTTGATGGATTGCAAACAGAGCACATCCCTCGTGCGGAAAACAACATTGCTAATCATTTTTCAAAGTGTGCTGCCCAAAAGCTTCCTGTGGAACCGGGAACTTTTGTGGTTCATTTAATTCAACCAACAGTCACTCCATCAGTGCAGGCAAACAAAATAAGAAAATTGAACACCGGTAAATACTTCCCGGCAGAGCTTCCAGAAGCCGTCGGCAAAGATGTTGCCGGTAACAACACGCTTGCCGGTGAGCAGCAGCCTCATGCAGAATCTCAGGTTCTTGCCGTTGAGACAAGCGCTCCCGCAGCCGAAGAGATGCCTTTAGTTCTTGTCGTTGAGCCACAGGCTCCGGCATGGGCACAGCAAATCGTCCGTTTCCTTCAAACAGGAGAACTTCCCGATGATCAAGAAGAAGCCGAAAAAGTAGCTCGACAGTCAAGTATGTATTAGTTTGTAGACAGCATTCTGCACAGAAAAAGGCCAAATAGGGTGAAATTGAAGTTCATTTGCCGGGAAGATGGACTGAAGCTATTGGCAGAGATACATGAAGGCATATGTGGCTCTCACATAGGATCAAGAGCACTTGTCGGCAAAGCTTTCCAGCAAGGCTTCTATTGGCCCACTGCTCTCCAGGATGCAACTGAGCTAGTAACCAAGTGTGAAGCATGCCAGTTCCATTCAAAGAATATCCATCAGCCGGCTCAAGCCCTTCAAACAATTCCTCTCACCTGGCCCTTTTCGGTTTGGGGGCTCGATATCTTGGGCCCTTTCCCCCGTGCTACCGGGGGCTTTGAGTTCTTGTACGTTGCAATCGACAAATTCACAAAATGGCCAGAAGTAGAACCAGTGAGAAAGGTGACAGCACAGTCAGCCGTCAAGTTCGTTAAGGGATTAGTTTGCCGTTTTGGTGTTCCTAATAGAATCATCACTGACAATCGCACATAATTCACGAGCCGTGCCTTCACGCAATACATCCAAGACCTTGGAAGCAAGATTTGCTTTGCATCCATTGCTCACCCGAGAAGCAATGGCCAACCGGAAAGAGCAAATGCTGAAGTGTTGCGAGGCCTCAAGACGAGAACTTTTGACAAGCTACACAAGTGCGGAAGGCGCTGGATTGATGAGTTGCCGGCAGTTCTTTGGTCACTCAGGATGACACCAAATCAAGCTATCGGCCAAACACCCTTCTCCCTAGTCTATGGTGCAGAAGCGGTGCTCCCCACAGAACTCACATATGGGTCACCTCGAGTGCTTGCTTACGACGAAGCATAGCAAGAGAAGCTGCGGCAAGATGATGCCACGCTCCTTGAGGAAGGTCGTCTTTGAGCTGCTGTGCGAGCTGCACACTACCAGCAAGCTTTGCGCCACTATCATAGCCGCAAAGTGCATGCTCGAAGCCTTGAGGAAGGTGACCTTGCTCTTCGGCGCGTTCAGTCCGCCAAGGGATCCAACAAGTTGACGCCAAAGTGGGAAGGCCCTTATCGGGTAGTGCGGGTCACCAGACCTGGCGCAGTCCATCTGGAGACCGAAGATGGCACCCCAGTGCAAAACTTATGGAACATTGAGCATCTTCGAAAGTTCTATCCATAAGGCGCAGTTGCCAGGACCCCCGGCAACACCCTTTGTACAAGCCTTGTCGGCAGACATGTAACTCTATGTACAAAGCCAGGCGCAGATCCTGTGCATAAGTGAATAAAGCTAAGTGTTTCGCAACTCTTTGTTAAGTATATCTTTGCTTATGTATGATTACATGTGATGTTGTGTTATACTTTGCCTTGTATGAAATGATTAATGAGCCGTCAAGGCATCCATCCACTTCTTTCTCTTCTTTCTTTTTCTCAAAAGGGTAGAAGGTTCCCTCGCGTGCAAGTTTCTGGGGGGGGGGGGGATGATGTAGTGTTGGATACCACCAAATGACGTTCAAGTGATCGATTTGTAACAAGAAGCACGACAAAGAAAAGAAGCTAAGTTGAAAAACTTTGAAATAATTTCTTTGTTGTATTTGCGATCTTTCTTGAACGATTTGTGTCTTTATATGAGAAACTTGCACGCTAAGGAACCTTGCCATAACCGGTCGCTCTCTTACTTTGTTTCGAGTCCGCTCAACAAACTTAAGCAGCTGCGTTGGAACGTCAAGGGTAAAACTTGCCGGTAGCGGCACTTCGGACAGGCTGCTAAGTATCCGTCCTCAAGCGCTCGCGGCAAGAGTGTGCGTACCGGCAAGTATCCGGCAAGCATAGGGTATACAGCTCATGCAAAGGCAGAATAAGACAAGGAAAATAGCATACATTCATTCCAAAAACAGCTTAAGTTGCATTACATGTCAAACACAGTGCATATCTAACTTAAGATTAAATGTATCTTTACATGGTAGAACTGGAGACAAATGAAGCGACAAGGTTAATTCTGGAGGTCGCCTTCATGCCGGGGAACAAGAAGGACCTTGTCGGCTAGTGGGGCAACGACCTTGTCGATGGCTGTGATATTAGTGTTCTCCGAAAGGCACCTGAATATCCCGAAGAGATCAACATCTGGATTCCGATAGGCGATCTTGACGAGCACTTTGTAGAGGATGTCGTGGCCAAACTTACGGGACTCATCAGAGAATGAAGCAGACCTATCCTCATGATAAGTTTTCAACGCATCGATGAGGCCTTCGAAGAACTTGGTCAGTCTGGCGCTGGCGGTCTCTTTGTCATTGACAGTGAAGCTCCAAATCCTCATGTCCATGACGGCAAGTTGGGAAGTTATGCGCTCAGCAATATTGACAAGCCTATTCGTCCAGAGGGAGAGCACTTCTCGCAGCTCAGAAAATTTGTTCTCAACGTCTTCCTGGGAGGTCTCTTCTGCATCAAGTTTCTCCATCAAGATTACCTCCCTTTCCTTGGCGGCCTCAAGATCCTTTCCCAGGGTGATAAGCTTGGATTTCAGGTCCTCCATTGCTTTGCCGGTCACGTCAAGATCTTGGTTCTTAGATGAAAGCTGCGTCTGCAGCTTCCCTAGGGTATGAGCTGCCTTCTGCGCTTCACCTTTGAGGACCTCAATCTCCTTGCTATTGGCGGCAAGATCTTCCCTAAGCTTGTTCACCTAGGACTCTAATTCTGCCTTGGCAGTGGCAACAGCAGCAACAGCAGCATTATCTGTAGCTTCCTTCAGCTTGGCGGCACTCTCTTGAGCTTGGATTTTGATAGATTCCTTGTGATTCTTCTCCAGCTCTTGGGTCCTCTGCTCAAGGAGCTTTTCGATTTCTTCATCCTTGCCGCGAAGTTCGGCGGCAAGGGCCTCTTCTTGCACGGCAAAATTCTTTTCACGGGCGTTGAGCTACGCCTCGCGCTCTGCCGGCTTGCCGTCCAAGGCTGTTGCCTTTTCCTGGGCGGCAGCAAGTTTTTCTTCTTGCCACCTCAAGTTGCGAGATTGATTGTTGTACCAAGTGCGGATATCTTCCGCCTTCTTCTTCAGTTTCTCCTCAACTACCTCCAGAGCTATATGCTCCGCTTGAAGCTTATCCCATCATTTGCCATAGCGTTCTTGCACATCCCTAAGACCAGCAGCCATGGTTTCTAGGAAAGCGAGATATGTTGTATTATCGGTGGCGTTATCAGTTTCGAGAGTACTTTTGGGGATGGAGGCGAGGATACGAGCAATCTCCTCGTCAAAGTTTGGCCCTCCGGTGCTTGACAAAATGGGGGCTTCAGATTCTTGCTGGGGAGTAGTGAGCGTCAGGACATCCATCAAGGCTTGGGTGGTTGGCGCGGTTGGTTGAGCGGCAAGGTCTGGCTTGTCAGCGGCAACCACCACCATTTATGTGCTTGCTTGAGGGGGAACGGATGTGTTGTCGGGAGACCTTCTCTGCTCTCTGGTAACTTCCCCTACCTCCTCAGCAGCAGATTTGTCGGCCTCTTCAGCAGAGATCTTGGCGGCTTCATCGGCAGCGCTCTTGGCGATTTCAGCCACATTTGCAAGGATTTCTCCTTCTTCGGGAGAGGTTGGATCTGCAAGATGGAACAGAAACAAGAGCAAAAAGTGGTTCAGATTACAAGTCAAGTTCAAGAAAACAAAATTTCTGGAAAAGTGCTTGAAGAACAAGTGGATTACCTGTTGGTGTTCGTTGAGGAAGGATGTTTCCTTCCCCGGCAACTTCGGTTGCCACCGCACGGTCTCCGGCAGCCTCGCTTGCCGGGACAATTTTGGTGCGGGCGGGCTCATCAGTGGAGGCCCTTGTCGGAGGAACCCTCTCCGGGACGATGGTCGATGGAGGAGCCACAGTAGGATCCGCCTCTTGGCGCTCTTCCTCTTGGCGGCCTCCTCCTATCTCCTTGTTGGGCTCAGGAGGAGGAACTTCAGTGCTAGCACCTGCGAGCGGGAACTGCACCACGACCTCACGCAGGGGGCTAGGCTGGGGGGCTGACGACAATGGTATCGATAGATGTGGCCCCCTGCCCAGCACTTGCCGTGGGTTCGCGCTCTGTTGCACCTGTCGTTTGCTTTGCCCTGTGCACAAGCGGTTCTGTATCCCTACAAAGACAGAGGAAGACAAGTCAAATGACAGTCAAGGCAAAGATCAAGATTTGATGAAGATAAAATAATTATACTTACTCTTCGTCTTCGGACTCGCTGAGAATGGAGAGGTCTTATCTCACCGGCGGAGGCGACTCCCTGGCTCTCTTGATTGTCGGTGGAGGCGAAGATGCCTGTTGGGAAGACCCAATTTCCCCGGCAACTTCCTGCTGGGGTGGTG
This sequence comes from Elymus sibiricus, assembly GCA_039707655.1. NCBI lineage: Eukaryota > Viridiplantae > Streptophyta > Magnoliopsida > Poales > Poaceae > Elymus > Elymus sibiricus. The sequence goes on from CM077664.1 coordinate 316,108,619, forward strand.
GACGTTGAACTTGAGGACGCCGTGTTGATTGCCGGCGCACTTCTTGCTGCTGGCCAGTTCTGGTGGTCTTCTTCACAGAAGGGCCAGCCCCTGACGAAGAAGGCCGCACTATCTTCTGGCTAGACGCCTTCCGAAGAACGCGCGCTTTCTTTTTCGGGCCTTCAGGATCCTCTCCTTTCTCGGCTTCACCGGCAACATCTTCCCCGGCAGGCTCCTCCTCGTGCTCTTCGGCAGCCTCTTCATCGGGGGTCTCTTCCTCCTCCTCAGTTGTCGCGGCCCAGGAGCCGCCAGCGTTGCCGGTCTTTAAAAATTCTTCGGCCCTATGGGCGATAAACGCCAACTCTTCATCCATGGTGGCCTGGATGAGGTCCTTCTCTTCTCGAGTGGCCTTCTCCGTCAGATTGGAAGCCCAGGTCATCTCATCTTCAAGTGAGGGCAGCTCCCAGTCAGCTTCAACCCCTTGGGCGTGACACACCGGCATCATTGCCAAGATGGAATCCTTGGCGGAGTTGATGTGCAGTGGTACAACTTGGGCAAGCAAATGAAACTTGCCGGAGGTCCTGAAGAGCTGGTGGCAGAGACTGACGTGTTGCATGACCGTCAAGTTATTGGCCAGCCCTGGGTATATCCGCATGATATCCCCGGCGTTCTTGTACTCCCAAGTGTACCTTTGCCTCTTCTGCAGCGGCGCAAGGCGTCGCCGGAGGAAATCAGCTCCCACCATCTCAATAGCCAGCCCAGCAGATTTGAGGCGAGCAATCCGGTTCAGTGTCGGGCCAAGCTTCTTGTCGGTGGCACCAAAATCACTCAAATTCTTGTCGCGGTCGATCTTCTCCATGCGCGGCAAGCAGAAGTTGGGGAAATACTTCTCCTTAATCCAGCACCACGCCGCCCGCCATTCCTCCCATTTCAGATGCAGCATCCCGGCAAGGTACTGTCCCTTAGCTTTGGCCCGGGGAATCCAAGTCACGCTGCCGGAAAGCGCATCACCTTCGATGCAAGGAATGAAGAAGTGGCGGAAGAGGTCGACATTGGGGATGACTCCGACAAAATTTTCGCACATGTGGGCGAAGACTGCCTTGCAGGTCATTGCATTTGGGGTGAAATCCAGTAGTCGGAATCCAAAAGTGTACATCAGCTTAGCAAAGAAATCCGAAAATGGAGGAACCAGATCGCAGTAAAAATATGCGCAGAAAAATGGGTATGCGTCTGACGGGGTCTTGCCACCGGCAGGGAGCACCACTTGGCCTTGTGGTCCTTGGTATCCTTTCCCCACATGTACGCGTACCTCGCTATCAAGGCGTTGTTGTCCAGAGCCGGCAGTGAGAAAACCACGTTCTCCCTTCGCCGTTGTTCCAAGTCCGCCTTCCGCTTCTCTGCTTTGGGATCAACAGGCTTGGCGGGCTTCTTTCGCTCCGTATCAGCCATCTTGGGCGCCATGAGGGCTCGAGAGGGAAGATTCGAGGTGGAAGAGGTGCAAGTTCGTGGCGGAGGCAATGGCGAGATCTGCTGGAGCAAGAGGAAGAAGAAGATGCAGTGGAGGGCGATGTGAATGAGCAGCGCCTCCTCACGGTTACCTTTTTATGGAGAAGGCACGAGGGGGCTCGCTCTTTACTGTCCAACATGGCAGCGCTTTTGCAGGCGCACTATCACAAACCGTCGCTCTAGTCCACCACTCATGCGACCCGCATTTAATGCGCGACGTGGGCGTGCGACAGAAAATCATCATCACAGGATTTTACGGCGGTAATTTCCTACCACATGTCTGTGCATTGTTTGGGCCTAGCCAAACGACGCTTCGGACGCGCGTGTTGCCCAGGCCCGGGGGCTCCTGTCGGTGTATAAAACGTGGGTATTTTATACCCTAGCTTATGCACAAGCAGTGGTAGCAGCCTCAATGGCCAGGGCTTGCCGAAAATAACCAATGTCAAGATCAAGATTCAAGGCCTAGTTACAAAGACACTAGGAAGAAGATCAAGACAAGACATCAAGAAACCCCTGGCTAATGCTAGGGATGTAGGTGGTACTTGCCGGCAAGGCTCGAGCCGGCAAGGTGAAGGCCCGGCAAGCTCCGTGCCGGCTAGCCCTCGCTGGCCCATCTGCGCTCCACCTCATCGAGCAGCTAGTCGCTAATCGGTGAGGTGTCAAGCACAGAGGCGGTTTGGTGAGGTTTGTCGTGCACTTGTGAGCTTGCTGGAAGGAGAATTAGTTTTAATGACACTCGTCCAGGAGGCGTGTCAAGATAATAAGAGGTAGCTAGGCGAGCGGTGCAGAAACCTTGCCGGGGCTCCCGCTCCACATGACACCTAATGGCGCAATAAATGCGTTTGTCCTAATCCGGCAGAGTTAGGTATGATATCACTGTTTGCTATCTAATCAACTTGTAATGACTGTTTTGCCACTTTGGTTACCCCTTGAGCTATAAAAGGAGGGCCAGGGCAACCTTTACAAGGATCGACACTTTGCTCATTTTTCATGCGTAGCTGCTCTTCCTGCACCTTGCCGGTAAGAAGCGCTCCTTGTACTTGAGCTCAAACACATCCAATACACAAAGTAGGAGTAGGGTTTTACACCCCACGATGGCCCAAACCTGGGTAAAATCCCTTGTGTTTGTTGTTGATTCTGCTCTTTGTGCTTGTGCATTCCCCTAGTCGAACCGCAAAGGGGCTAGATGGCCCCATAGATGGTCGTACGCACGACAATCATCATCAAAAACAAATGGAAAATCCTTTTGCATTAGATTAGTAAGAGGCCTAGAAATTTTAGAGAAGTCTTTTATGAACCTTCTATAGAAACCAGCATGACAAAGAAAACTTCTTATACCTTTGATATCTTTCAGAAAAGGCATTTTCTCAATTGCATCAACTTTAGCTTTATCTACCTCAATACCTTTTTCAGAAATTTTATGCCCAAGGACTATACGTTCATTCACCATAAAGTGACACTTCTCCCAATTCAAGACAAGATTAGTCTCTTCACATCTCTGCAAAACTCGGTCAAGGTTGCTTAAGAAATCATCAAAAGAGGTTCCTTAAACGGAGAAATCATCCATGAATACCTCAACAATCTTTTCACAAAAATCAGAGAATATAGCAGTCATACATCTTTGAAAGGTATCAGGTGCATTGCGTAAACCAAAAGGCATACGTCTATCAGCATAAGTTCCAAAAGGACAAGTAAACATGTTTTTCTCTTGATCTTCTTTTGATACAGGTATTTGAGAAAAACCAGAATATCCATCTAGGAAACAAAAGTGTGTATGCTTAGATAATCTTTCTAACATTTTATTAATAAAGGGCAAGGGGTAATGATCTTTCCTAGTAGCTTTGTTTAATTTCCTAAAATCAATTACCATCCTATAACCAGTTACAATTCTTTGTGGGATAAGTTCATTTTTATCATTAGGAACAACAGTAATGCCTCCTTTCTTAGGAACACAATGAACAGGACTTACCCATCTAATTAGGAACAACAGTAATGCCTCCTTTCTTAGGAACACAATGAACAGGACTTACCCATCTACTATCAGCTATAGCATAAATTATACCTGCCTCCAGAAGCTTTAATATTTCAGTTCTGACCACATCCTTCATCTTAGAATTCAAACGACGTTGATGATCAACGACTGGCTTAGCATCAGGCTCCATATTAATCTTGTGCTGGCATAAAGTGGGACTAATGCCATTAATATCATCAAGAGTATATCCAACAGCAGCACAGTGCTTCCTCAGAGTTTTAAGTAATCTCTTTTCTTCATGCTCTGAAAGGTTAGCATTGATAATAATAGGATGTATCTTCTTTTCATCAAGATAAGTATATTTTAGTGTATCAGGTAATTTCTTTAGTTCAAACACAGGGTCACTCTTAGGTGGGAGAGGATCTCCCAAAGTTTCAACAGGCAAATTATGTTTAAGGATAGGTGCTTGTCTAAAGAATATTTCATCTATTTCATTTCTTTCATTCATATGCATATCATTTTCATGGTCCAGCAGATATTGTTCTAAGGGATCAGTAGGAGGAACAACACAGAAGCAAAGACCAATAATTTCATCTTTATTAGGCAATTCTTTATCATGAGGTTGTCTACGAAACTTAGAGAAATTAAACTCAAGTGATATATCACTAAAATTAACACTAACCATTTCCCTAGTACAATCAATCTTAGCATTAACCGTATTCAAGAAGGGTCTACCAAATATAATGGGACAAAAATTATCTTGTGGTGATCCAAGAACTAGAAAATTAGTAGGGTATTTAATCTTACCACACAAGACTTCAACATCTCTAACGATCCCAAGTGGTGAAATAGTATCTCTGTTTGCAAGCTTAATAGTAACATCAATATCTTCCATCTCAACAGGTGCAATATCATTCATGACTTCTTCATAAAGATAAAATGGAATAGCACTTACACTAGCACCCATATCACATAAACCATGATAATAATGATCTTCAATTTTAACAGAAACAACAGACATGCCAGCAACAGGTTTATTTTTATCTCCTGTTTCTTGTTTAGCAATCCTAGTTGCTTCCTCACAGAAGTATATGACATGTCCATCAATATTATCAACCAAAAGATCTTTAATTATTGCAACATTAGGTTCCACTCTAATTTGTTTAGAGGGTTTAAGTGTTTTAATGTTGCTCTTATTAATCACAGTTTAAATTTTAGCATGTTCTTAATCCTAACAGGAAAAAGAGGTTTCTCAATATAAGCAGTAAGCACAACTGGATCAACATTATAAATGATTGTTTCATCTTTAGCTATAACTAGCAAATATGCCCGTGCGTTGCAACCGAGTGAGGGCGGTGAATATTCTGGCATGCCACACCTCCTACTAAAAGAACACACTGTAAAGGTTTGAGAATCAGGTTGCGGCGATGTGGTAGAGATAAAAGAACTCTTTAAACATTTGCCAGAATGAGAGAAGACTTTTAAAATGTCATTAAGAGAGAGAAAAAATTGACGATTTCCTAAGAGTATCCAAGTTGTAGTCATTTTGGTCTAAGATTGCTTCTAAGCCAATAGAGCCAGTCCCATATGCCGCGAACCTCAGCGTTGTTGTCTTCATACGGATGTCCATCTAACTTAGTGGAGCCTACCTGATCTAAACTTCTATAGGATGAGGCTAACATGGTGACATGAAAAATTCAAGTCCGAATGAAATTCCGATGACAGTACGACGAGGGTCGGAGTTTTAGAGGCTGGCAACATCTAGATGAGTAAATGAGCGTGCATAATTGTACAAAAAATCACCGAGCTCCATGTAAAACCTTGCGTTCAATCGACAAAAATGCTAGACTTACGGGGCGCGGCTTACAGATTCTAGCTTAAGGTGCCACCATTCTACCCACCTGATGGCCCGGCCGGCCAGCCCTTAAATCCCCGGTAAATCGTTCGTGGATCTAGCAAAGCTCTTCAGTCGATGTATATTGAATGGTGAAACACGCCATGCCCCATCTTTCAATTACTGCCGCTTAATTAATCACTAACTAATACAACACCTCAAACTCTGATCCGTGATCAACACCCTTCAACCTCCACAACTCATCATTGCTGCTACATACAAGCCACCGAGGGAAACTTCTCACTACATAAATGGAGCCACCGCCATGTCCATGCACCACCCAAGTAGAAGCATATCCCCACACCAGTAATAACAATTTCAATCTCGTTCACACAAGAGCTGCTCATCTCCACACTCATCATTCTTGTTCCCTTGTACTTGTATCTCAGGTCTAGCAGAGTAGCAGGCGAAAGAACCCATTAGTGCTCTCCACAAACTGGCCAATAGTGGGCATGCTCCCTTCCATCGTCGCCAACCTCCACAACTTGCACGACTACCTCCTGTCATACTCGCCGGATCAGGACAAAATTTCCGGGCGCACGCCCGCCTGGGACCGGGATGCGGTTCTTCATCACACGTACATTGCGTGGACAGAGGCAAGACTGGACCAAGCAAGCATTACCATTACCATGAGAGGCACGACGTCGTGTCGGCCTGAGAGACCGATCGAGCTCAGGGACGCATGGTGTCAAGACATTCATTTGTTTGCACCATGTCTATACGTGAAGGATGCAGTACTGTACCGTGTGGTGCGTCTAGCCTTTGATGGCGGAGCAGTGCAGTTGGGTCGTTCTCTACATGCCACAGACACGTGCAGTGTACCCGCCCGTTTGCCGATGCATGCATCCATATGGATTCGACTCGATCACCAATCAGAGTTCATCTCTACACTCTAGGCCGGCTAGCTTCGCACTGATCTCTGTCGGAATTTTCATCTACCTCCCCCAATCCATCCATCTAGTTCCTGTTGCTGCACTATTTGCAACGCCCATGAGCATCGAGCGGCAGAACAGGGTAGACCCGGGCTGTACCCAACCTCTGCACCTCCTCCAAGTCCTTCCCCCGTCCCCAACCTCTGCACCTCCTCCCCAGTCCTGCCCTACGGGCTACGGCCTCCCCTGCTCCGGCCGCTCCGAGCACACAACCCCGGGCCACCACACTCCGTCGCACCACGCGCCACTGCCAGTCGGTACCTTGTGCGTGCATGATTTGAGCGGCTGCTATCCACAGCCGGCTGCATCTTGAGATACAGGGCCGCCAAATCTAGGCCACTGGCGTCCAGTGGCCGGATCCCCAGCAGTGAGTCGTCGACCTCGGGCATGGCCGCATGGAGGCGATGGTCCATGGCAGCCGTGATGCAGTAGCGTTCTCGACATAGGAAGAAGCAGAGGCACGCCTAGATCGGTGGCGCCGATTTGGGCGGTGCTAGGAGCTCTCGTGCTGCTAAGGTATTCGTGCGTGGTCTTTAGGAGAAATCGATGGTGCGTCCAAGCCAGGAACGCTGGCTAGGCTTGGGCCGATTGATGAGATGGATCACGACTCGGCAAGTCTAGCTAGGCTTGGGCCGATCGATTCGATCAAGTTCCCTTGAGCCTACCAGATGAGATCGAGTTCCCCTAAAAAAAAAAAGATGAGATCGAGTTCCCTTGAAGAAAAGAAGAGACGGAACGGGAGGAGGAAAAAAGTAAGAGACAAATCTCAGCCATCAATTTTTATTGTTAACACAAAATTAACGGTTATAAAGGGGTGACGTATGAAGAACTGTGAAAGGTTCCTCCTTTTAATATTGGGACAATTCCATTTCTCCCCTTAACTTGGACCCACACCTGGCATTTACCCCTAAATTTCGAGTATGATTAAATATGCCCCTCTGCCGTCAAAGCTCCTTACAGAAATACCCTTCCGTACCACTTCCGTCCGGTCAAAGGCGTTTGACCATCTACGGGATATTTTTTGGACAATTTTGCCCCTCCTTACAGCTGGGCCCTCTCGGTGAAAAACTTTGTCTCATTTATCTATGTAACTTACATGTGGGGCCTAAAATAGAAAAAGAAAAAAGGAAAGGAAAAAAATTCTCTCCCCTCTCTCACTAACTTACATGTGGGGCCAAACAAAAAAGATAAAAGAAAAAGGAAAACACTCTCCGTCTTTCTCTCATCTCCGACGAACCCCCTGCCGGGGCACAGTCCCTGCTCCGCCGCGGCCATCGCTGCGCTAGCTCGCCACGCATTGCCGCCCTCTCTCCCTCCCTCCCTCTTCCTCCTCCTCCTCCAATCTCTCCCCCCCCTCTCTCTCTCTCTCTCTTCTCTCTCTCTCTCTTGCCAGAGAACGCCAGAAGCGCCCGTTGTGGCCATCGACTATCGCACGCGCGGCCAACGACAACCCGGAGCATCATTAACATGTCCAAGAGGTCTGTCATTCTCCGATTTGTATTCCCGTGTGATTAGTTGGACCGAGGTGCCCTGTATCGACGACTGCTTTCTAGTCTTCCCCATCTCCGGTGTCGCACCGCCGCTGCCCAATCTCCTCCAACTATGAACCCCGCTGGCTTACCTCAGGTTCTTCAGCTCCGCAGTGACTCCCCGAATCTCCTGGCGCAGCCTCGAGTATCCTTGCATCCCCTAGCACCTCAACCCCAAGTGCCTGCTCCGGCGGCCGCTGCTGAGGTCGGAGCCGACGCTACAATGTCTCCTCGTCATACCGGACTACCATGTCGAGGTCCAAACGATCCTGTTCTCTTAATGCCCCTATTTTTCGAGCACTCGCCCCCCTCTACTCCTCCCGCACCGAGCGCCGTCGGTCGCCGCCGCTCGAGCTCACTGCCTGTCCTCCCAGCCCCCAACGTTCTCCGGCCACCACATGCCACTGCAGGTTCGCTCCCGCATGCTCACAGGCCCGCACTCGCATCCCCTGGACTACTCTGGCATCCCCCCCCCCCCCCCCGTATGTCGCCGTTGTGCTTTCGTGCGCGGGCGTCGGCGTTTAGCCACTGTAGTTTTTAACTTGTTTAGCCTAACCCTCCTGTTAAGTGTCTCATTGACCCGTGGGCCCTTTGCTAACTATAAAAGAGGTATTAAAAACATAAATAGACAATGGAATGTGGGCCTTCAAAATCTAATTTGACTAGTCCACATTGACTGGTCTAACTTTGACTCTTACCACCTAGGGGCATTTTGGACAAAGCGCACGGTCAAACCCCTTTGACCTAACAGAAACGGCGCTCAGGGGTATTTCTATAATACCACCTAACGGCACAGGGGCAGATTTGAGCATACTCGAAATTTAGGGGTAAATGCCAGGTGTGGGTTCAAGTTAGGGGGAGAAATGGAATTGTCCCTTTAATATTAGGTATAGATAGGTTCTTCATTTACTTCAATAGCTGGATGAAACTTAAACCATTTCTCCTTACGGAGATCAACATGAGTAGCAAATGATTCACAAAAGGTAGCTACTATCTCAGAGTCAAGTTCATATTTAGTACTAAACTTATGAAAAGCATCAGTTTTCCATAAAAGATTTAACACAATCAAACTCAAGATTTATACCTGACTCTTTACCTTTGTCGATTTCCCAATCTTCAGAGTTACGTTTAATTCTTTCCAGAAGATCTCATTTGAATTCAATAGTTTTCTTCATAAAGGAACTAGTAGAAGAAGTATTGAGCATGGATTGATCATTATGAGAAAGCCGAGCATAAAAGTTTTGTATAATTATTTCTCTTGAGAGCTCATGATTGGGGCATGTATGCATCATATATTTAAGCCTCCCCCAAGCTTGAGCGATACTTTCTCCTTCACGAGACCAAAAACTATATATATAATTCCGATCACGATGAACCAAATGCATAGGATAAAATTTCTGGTGAAATTCCAGCTTCAACCGGTTCCAATCTCATGTTCCAGTATCATCCAATAGCCTATACCATGTCAATGCCTTTCCCCCAAAGATAAAAGGAATATTTTCTTCTTAACTCCATCCTCGGATAAACCTGCAAGCTTAAACAATCCACAAATTTCATCTATATAGATCAGGTGCATATCAGGATGTACCGTTCCATCTCCTGCATAAGGATTAGCTAGCAGTTTCTCTAACATACCCGAAGGAATTTCATAATAAATATTTTTAGTAGGTTTAGTAGGTTGAGGGGCAACTCTTATGGCTTCCGGTCGAGGTGAAGATACCTCGAACAAGCCCCTCAAAGGATTATTTTCCATAGTGACAACTGACAAGTGACAGTAAATTTCAGCACGTAATAAAAATGTTTCCTTACCAAGTGCGCTTCACTCCCCGGCAAAGGCGCCATAAAGAGTCTTGATGACCCACAAGTATAGGGGATCAATCGTAGTCCTTTCGATAAGTAAGAGTGTCGAACCCAACGAGGAGCAGAAGGAAATGACAAGTGGTTTTCAGCAAGGTACTCTCTGCAAGTGCTATAAACAGTAGTATCAGATAGTTTTGTAGCAAGTTGATTCGTAGCAAGTAACAAGTAACAATAGCAACAAAAGGTGCAGCAAGGTGGCCCAATCCTTTTTGTAGCAAAGGACAAGCCGGAAGTTTCTCTTATATAAAGCAAAGTGCTCTTGAGGACACAAGGGAATTCTCGTCTAGTCACGTTCATTAGGTTTAGTTGATTCGCGTTCGGTACTTTGATAATTTGTTATGTGGGTGGAAAGGTGCTAGGGTGCTGTTCGTACTTGAACAGGCAACTCTCTTATGATTACCCCCTCTCACAAGCATCCACAACTATGAAAGAAGAATTAAGATAAATCTAACCATAGCATGAAACATATGGATCCAAATTAGCCCCTTACGGAATAACGCATAAACTGGGGTTTAAGCTTCTGTCACTTTCGCAACCCATCATCTACTTATTACTCCCCAATGCATTCTCCTAGGCCCAATTATGGTGAAGTGTCATGTAGTCGACGTTCACATGACACCACTAGAAGAATAACAACATACACATCATCAAAATATCGAACGAATGCCAACTTCACATGATTACTTATAACAAGACTTCTCCCATGTCCTCAAGAACAAAAGTAACTACTCACAAATCATATTCACATTCAAGATCAGAGGGGTATTGAATATGCTTGAGGATCTGAACATATAATCTTCCACCAAATAAACCAACTAGCATCAACTACGAGATGTAATCAACACTACTAGTAACCCACAGGTACCAATATGAGGTTTTGGGACAAAGATTGAATACAAGAGATGAACTAGGGTTTGAGATGAGATGGTGCTGGTGAAGATGTTGATGAAGATTGGTCCTCCCACGATGAGAGGATCATTGGTGATGTCGATGGCTTCGATTTCCCCCTCCCGGAGGGAAGTATCCCCGGCAGAATCGCTCCGCCGGAGAGCAAAAGTGCTCCTCCCCAGGTTTCGCCTCGAGACAGTGGCGCTTCATCCCGAAAGTCTTTTTCTGATTTTTTTTTCTAGGGCAAATAGCATCTTATAGGAGAAGATGGGCCCCGGAGACCTGCTGGAGGTCCCACAAGCTAACCAGGCGCGCCCAGGGGGATAGGGCGCACCCCCTGAGCTTGTGGCTCTCTGGTGGGTCCCCTCCTGGTATTCCTTCCGCCAATATTTTTTATATATTCCAAAATAATTCTCCGTAAATTTTCAGGTCATTTGGAGTTGTGGAGAATATCTATCTCTGCTGTAGCTTTTTCAGGTCCAGAATTCCAGCTGTCGGCAATCTCCCTCTTCATGTGAAACTTGCAAAATAAGAGAGAGAAAAGGCATTAGGATTGCATCATAAAGTAAAATAATGACCCAAAACATAATAAATAACAGTAGGAAAACATGATGCAAAATGGACGTATCAACGCTCTATTGTGACAATAGTGGTGTCGTTGCTCAAGCAAAGGAACCAAGATCCCACATGAAGACCAGACACATCGAACGCAAGTATCACATTATTCAAAAGTGATGACCCACAAGTATAGGGGATCAATCGTAGTCTTTTTGGTAAGTAAGAGTGTCGAACCCAACGAGGAGCAGAAGGATTCCGGTTTGAAAGTAGCGGTGACAGATAGTTTTGTAGCAAGATAATTTGTAACAAGTAACAATAGTAACAAGGTGCAGCAAGATGGCCCAATCCTTTTTATAGCAAAGGACAAGCCGGAAAGTTCTCTTATTATAAGCAAAGCGTTCTCGAGGACACATGGGAATTCTCATCTAGTCACGTTCATCATGTTTTGTTGATTCACATTCGCTACTTTGATAATTTGGGATGTGGGTGGACCAATGCTAGGGTGTTGTTCTTTCTTGAACAAACAACCCTCTTATGATTACCCCCTCACTACAAAAAAAACACTTCCGTGATGATACGTCTTTGTCACAGTAGGTCACATTTTCTGTCATGCATGTACATCCGTGACAAATTTATGACAGAATCAAGATAGTCATACCTGTGCTGTCATAGAAGTGTTCCATGACAATACTAAAATTATCATCACGGAAGTGTCCACTTCCATGATGATAAATGTCGTATCATGGAAGTGTTTTCGTCAAGGGTAACCGACACGTGGCATCCACCATAACGGGTCGCCGTTAAGCTATTGGGTTCCGGTTTGGATTCGATAACCCGTTAACAGCTCGGACCAATGGCGATTTTCCATGTGTAAAATTCTCATTGGCCGAAGGATCCACGTGTTGGCTCGGCATCGCGACAGTTGTCATCCTTTCATTGGACGGGAAACGCCTATTACAGGTCGACACGTGGCACGGCCCAATAGTAGCCCATTCAGGTTAAACGGGCCAGCCCGGCCGAAAGCCGACAAGATTTTGTAAGATAAGAGTGGACCGGCCCGTTAATAGCCTGCAATGTTTTGGGCCAAATTACGGCCCATATCAGATATGGCCCGTTAACAGTGCACTGTATTTTTGGCCCAATTATGGCCCGGTTTGTATTACGGCCTGTTAAAGGCCCGTTGAACAGTTTGACCCAGTTCGGCCCGATGATTGTTTCGGCCTGTTAGCGGCCCTTCACGCAATTGGGCCCTTTTCAGCCCGATGTAACTTTTTGCCATTTAACGGCCCATGCGGCATTTGGGCCCATTTCAAGTGCAAGTGACTTTCGGCCTCTTAACGGCCCATGCAGCATTTGGGCCCATTTCTGGTACAAGTGACTTTCGGCCTCATAACGGCCCGTGTAGCATTTGGGCCTATTTATGGTTCAAGTGACTTTCGGCTTCTTAACGGCCCGTGCAGCATTTGGGACCATTTCTGCTACTAGTGACTTTCGACCTCTTAATGGCCCGTGGTCTTCGTGGATAAATTTAAGCCCACTCTGACTATCAGCCTGTTAAAGGTCTATGAAAGAATTGGGCCTAATTATGGCACGCTTTGCATCTGGCCTGCTTACAGCCCATCATGTTATTGGGCCAAACACGGCCCGAGATAAATTTTTGCCTGTGAATGGCCCGTCGTATAATTGGGCCTATCATGGGCCGAGGTATATTTATGCCTGCTGTTGGCCCATGAATTGTTTGGCACAATTCAGGCCAGATCTAATTTACAACCTGTTAAAAGCCCATGGTATTTTCTAGCCCAACTAAGGCCCGTGGTTTACTCAGCCTGTTAAAGGCCCTAAACTACTTGGGCCCGGTTCACGCTCAGGCCTGCTAACGGCCTGAGATGATTGTGGGCCCATGTTTCGACCCATATATAAAGTTGCGGGCCGGCCCGTTTGCGTAGTCTAATTTTTTAATATATAGCACTGACGGACCAACAACGTTTTGGCCCATTGATCTCCGTCGAAGCTCCTAGCGATGATAGCATATACAGTAAATAAATTACAGGATAGTGACTAAGAATAAACCTAGACTATACAATAATGAAATAACGGGATATTACATCCACTGGGCATCAAAGTTCGGCACCAGTGATAATAAAGCACAACCAGACAGCGGATTACATACACTGGGCATCACAGGTCGCCACCAGTGCAAATAAACGCGCCGACAAAATAATATATAGAATCGACAGCACTTCAACACAGTTCAAGAAAGGTTAGCCCTGCCCGGGAGCTGCAGCGCAAGCAGCTGAGCAAGCTGATGAGACTGCGCTTGTTTGACGCTTATATCCTCCAACTCTAGCTGCATAGCATCAATAAACGTCATGTACTTTTGGTTAATCTTCCATAGAGATTGGAGTTCCAGTACGAGTTGAGCTGAAGCATGTCTTTCTGCCCTGAATTTGAGACTGAAGAAGTCGAACAGATTCAGGCGGCGACTTCATCAAGCTTGTGTCACTGCTATTAGCGAGTAACTTCGACACTACATCAAGACATGACTTTGGGGTTGTATCGCTATCCCCAAGATGTGTTGCCTTCTTCCCTGCAATATATGTTAGAGGGACAAGCAATGGTTTTGTCTAACTATCATTGTGGCAGTTCTTCCTGGCATCAGAGATATCACTCTGAAAGACAAACAAGAAAATAGATAATAGGTTTTGCACGTATAAGCATCAGTGCTGTCAATTCATTCCATTTCTTATGGGCAAATAAAGAGACACGGTTTAAAATAGCATTAACATCATATGGCATTGTTCATAGTTAAGACATGGCAGGATATGGCATTGTGCATGAGTGGCCAGCTTCACCGCACCACTGGATTACAGATCAAGAACACAAGCATACATGCGGTGCTAAAGAATGTATAAGCATCAATGGCCAGTGTGCTGTCAATTAATCCCATTTCAGATTGGCAAATAAAGAGACATGATTTAAATAACATTAACAAAATATGGCATAGTTCATAGTTAAGACATAGCAGGATATGACATTGTGCTGGAGTGGGTAGTTTCACCACATCCCTGGATTACAGATCAAGAACACAAGCATGCATGCACTCTAAAGAAGATCACTTGCTCTGTTTAGTTTCATTTACATGGTATGAATAAGGAACTTGGTTGTACAACTAAAAACTGAAATTGAGAAGGACAAACTTATGTTTATGAAGTTCTTCATAAGAAACTTTAAACATGCAATTTGATGCAAACGCGAAAAATAAACAGCAGTTGCAGTCATGCCTATCCAAATATACTCAACAAAGTTTGAAGGCTCGAGAAGGACAAACGTACGTTAGTAGTGAAGACGGGCTCTATAAAGCCCTTGTCCATGCGGATGGGGGGGCAATTCAAGTAGTTTACCACAGAATCCTCTTCATAACCATTGCCTTTATTCTACATTTTGTTAAGCGTAAATATAGATGTGATAATATAGGAACAAATGGAGAATATTTAAGCTAAGATGTTGAGTGATGCTACATAATCAACTAGCTAGAAATGTAAGTACAGCGGTACAGGCAAAAGGGTATTGACAAGAGCAATGCAGAGCTAAACTTTTTCAGTAGCATTTGTTTTATTCAACATTTTGGTAAGAGTAAATATAGATCTGATAAGGTCTAGAAAATGGAGGGCAAGGGGAAGTAAGCTGCAGAGTGATGGTACATGAACAACTAGCTGTCAATATAAGTACAATGCAAAAGGACAACAGGTACTTACAAGAACAATGCAGAGCTAAACTTGTTCATAAGCATTGGGTTTATTCTACATTAATGTAAGCATTAATATAGATCTGATAATTTGGAGCGAACAATGGATAAGCAAGCTATCATGCACACAAATGTCACATAATCAACCAGGTATGAATGTAAGTACAGCGATACAGGGCAGCAGGTACTAACAAGAGCAAAGCAGCGAGCAACATAGTTGCGATATCTTGTCGTCCATTTCAAACCGTTATTCTTCTTCGAGCAGTTTTCCTGCAAAAGAGATCGGTAAGGCACATGCAGAAATGTAGGAGTTCAAATTGTCATGTGATCTCATAGACAGTACCTCTTCCTGGGGACGAGACCAGTGCATAACAAGGTTTTTCCATTCAATATCTTGTAAATTTAGCACAAGAGACTTCACCGAAATTTTTTTTATAGACTTGCCATCAAAGTGTGTTTGCCTCAGGTAACACCGATACTGCTGCAATGCGTCCTTGAAAAGCGCAAGCAAGCTTTGCTTGTCATGACTATCCAGATTGACCCTCTCCTATTTAGAAGAATGTAATGTAAATCATTGATGTGTTCAATCAACAGAAAACAAGAGAATAATCACCATGAATAATAGCACTTACACGTAAGTGCGACAGGAAGATGTGAAAATGGTGTTTGTCTTCACTATAATCTTCCCATGATGGGAAGATACGCACATGGTTCCTAACAACATTGAAAGCATTGTCTTTTAAACTAGGAATAACTGGAATGGGGTTCCAATCTGCAGGAATTGGGGCACTCTGCAGTTGGAATAGCTATTTGGCCAGTGGATTTGGTGTACTTTTTGCTGGATTGGGATTTTTCTGTGGTACTGCTGGTGCTATGGCAACTGAAATCGGCATACCTTTTGCTGGAGTGCAGTTCCTGTGTGGTGGGGCTAGTGGTATGGCCAGTGGGATATGGGTACAATCTGCTAGAGTCGGACCTAGGTTTTGTGGCGCTGGTTCTGTCGCCAATATAAGTGGGGTGCTATCTGATTTCTCCGGTACCACCACCTTTTTCAAAGACTTTGTTTGTACTCCTTCAGGTTCTGCAATCACCCTCTTCCTTTTGGATGTCTGATACACAAGAACAGCATTTGAATGGAAAAACATGGTATGATGACAGATGGAATAGGTATTGATAATGGATGGGCTTGGCATCTTCACATGTATGATGAGTAAACTAAGTAGATGGCGGTGCAACGAATTAGAAGAAATGCAAGACACCTTATGCAAGATACGTGCAACCAATAAAACCTTGCCAAATTAGAATAGGCACCTTGATGGGTGAACATGATAGGCGATCTGCCTTTGACTGCACGAGCTCAGAATAGTCATTAGGAACATATTCTGAACACAAAGCTGTAGGTGGGGAGCGTGTGGGTTTCATTCCATCCAGAATGGAACTCAATCCCATGATGCCAGGTTTGTTAGCCATTGCATTTTTCCGCAGTATTCCTTTGATGCGCGCATTCTCATATTCATTGTGATCATGTTCAATATCTGATATGCATGAAAACAGAAATAGTAGTGAGATTATCTTCGAAATGCATAGGATATCCTAATATAATAGGGGCTCCCTGCAAACCCTTGTGTGCTACCTCTAGAATTCTGATGAGAGAGCCCATGTGTGCTGTAATTTGGTGCATACATTAATATAATCTAGCACTACTGCTCAAAAAAAATAGGCTCCCTGTTGGGAGCTCCAGAAGTAATGATAGTTGGCAGATGATAGGTTCAAAATATACTGTATGCAAAGTTTATTGCCAAAGCATGATGACGAGAGCGCACAGAGAAATAGTATTCCCTCATGACTCTATATGTGGCGCACATGCATTTCAAAACTCGTGTAGTAACATTAGCTGACCAATTAAATGTGTCTCTATTTTATTAGTATTTGTATCGTATCAGATTTGAATTTGATAACTAAGCTTTGGAATTATGAGTGGTAAGTAGTTTATCTTGAAGGATGGAGTGCTGCTAGTACGACAAGAAGCATCTAGGCAGATAGTGGTGTAGATAAAAGGGGGAAACGATAACATCATAAATAAATCTAGAAAGTGGAACTGGCTTGAAAATATGGGGTTGTATTGCAGCTACTAATCAAAAGCATGTCGATCCCCTAGAGGCCAGCTCTATTCAACTGAAGGCGCACTACTGTGACTATCAGTCTAGTCTCTCAAAGGCCACACAGCTCCTAGCATTTCCTGGATATTATGGCAGACCAACTCGAAGTGCTGAAAGCATCTAGCAGAAGCGGCCAATAGACCAGTTTACTGCAGATCCCCTGCTCCCCTTCCTGACAAGGAACATACTGTACTTATTAAAGAAGAACAGAAGAGGAACATGTTAAAGAAGAACAGAAGAGGAACATGTTAAAGAATAGAAGAGGAAGCATATTATGGAGATTCCACTTCTTTCTATACATTTGGAAACTAAGATCATGATAAACCAGGCCATGTGCATTTGGAAACTCAAGTGGGAACATTAGCTGACCAATTAAATATGTTTGTTAACTAATATCATTATCATATCACATTTGGATATGAACAACTAAGCTTTGGAAATATGAGTGGTGTGTTGTTTAGCTTGAAGGGTGGAGTGCTGCTAGTACGACACAAAGCACTTACGCAGCTGATGGTGTAGATAAAATGGGAAGACCCTAAGCATCACGAGTAAAATTCGGAAAGTGGAACTAGCTGCAAAATATGGGCATGTATTGCCGGTATGGCTACAAAGGCTTTGGATCCCCTACAGGGGCAGCTCTCTTCAACTGAAGGGGCACTACTGTTACTATCAGTCTAGACTATCAAAGGCAACACAGCTCTCAGCATTTCCTGGATATTATGGCAGACCAACTCGAAGAGTTGAAAGCATTGATCAGAAACGACCCAATAGACCTGTAGACTGCAAGTGTCCCTGCTCCTCTTCCCGACAAGGAACATACTGTACTACTATACTTATTAAAGAAGAACAGAAGAGGGACATGTTAAAGTAGAGCAAGCAGATTTTGGATAATACAATGTTTGTTGCCCACCCATGATGAACCAGAGCGCACAAAGAAATGCAATTCCCTGTTGTCTCTCTATATGTGGCCACGTGCGTTTGGGAACTCAAGTGGAAACATTAGCTGACCAATTAAATGTGTGTCTATTAAGTAATATCATTATCATATCACATTCATATATGAACAACTAAGCTTTAGAATTATGAGTGATGTGTTGTTTAGCTTGAAGGGTGGAGTGCTGCTAGTACGACACAAAGCACATACAAACCATAGTGTAGATAAAATGGGAAAACCCTAAGCATCACGAGTAAAATCGGGAAAGTGGAACTAGCTGGAAAATATTGGCTTGTATTGCCGGTATGGCTAGATAGGCTTTGGATCCCCTACAGGAGCAGCTCTCTTCAACTGAAGGTGCACTACTATTACTATCAGTCTAGACTCTCAAAGGCGACACAGCTCCCAGCATTTCCTGGATATTAAGGCAGACCCAACTCGAAGAGTTCAAAGCATCCATCAGAAGCGACACAATAGACCTGTCGACTGCAAATGTCCCTGCTCCTCTTCCAGGCAAGGAACGTGTTGTACTACAATACTTAATAAAGAACAGAAGAGGAACAGGTTAAAGAAGAGCAAGCAGAGTTTGGATACTACAATGTTCGTTGCCCACCCATGATGAACCAGAGTGCATAAAGAAATGCAATTCCCTGATGTCTCTCTATATGTGGCGCACATGCTTTTTCGAAACTAAAGTAGGAACATTAGCTGACCAATTAAATGTTCCCTATTTTACTAATATCATATTCGTATTTGAACAACTAAGCTTTGGAAATATGAGTGGCATGTTGTTTCGCTTGATGGGTTGAGGAATAGTACTGGCACAACACGAAGCACCTACGATGATGGTAGTGAATATAAAAGGGGAAAACCATAAGCATTGCGAGTACTGTATAGTGTTGAGCGTACCATGGCGGATCTGAAGGTGCAAAGGAGACAAAGGCTACTTCGCAAACAATGTTTGCTTTCAACTAAGAAGTAAGATTCTAAGTGATGAACAAGAAACCACAGTAAAGCAGTGCCGATCTATTTTCTGGCTGAGATAAATAACTTGAGCAGATATGGAAGAGTACCGCCTCTGTTGCGGCGTCGTGTAGGCAGCTGCTGAGAAGTTGAGGGTGTTGCGGTTGCGATGGCTGTCGGCGGCATGGAAGCAGATCTGGCAGGGCAGACGGTGGCGGCGGGGGATATGTCCCGGTGTGGTGGACGAGACGGTCATAGGAGCAGCCCCGGCAAGGTGGACGACGGCGCGGATGAAGCGAGAGGACGCGATGCAAGGACCCTTGTCCGGAACCATGGATGAGAGACGTCGATCTCTTGTAATGGACGACGGCGTCGGGGTATCAGCTCCGGCATGGTGGAGGAGGACGGCGGCGGATGGGGTGGCGGACAGAGGAGGCTGGGGTGGGGAGGGTGTTTTGGCGCCCACGGAGTACAAATGGGGAAATGGAGGGAGGGAGAGGTAGGGGGAACCATGTCTTTGGGACGCGCTTGTCTCAGATGCGGGGAAAGTTACAAACTTAGCCCCCGTTTAAAATTTCAGACATCAAAGCGACATTGGTCGGTTGGGGGTAGGACGGTAATCTCGCATACCCCGAATATTGGGCGAGAGCGATTTCGGCCGAGGAGAGTTTGTTTTCGCACCCACTGTTGGCGCCCACCGTGTATGAATCGGGGTGAGAGCCGATTTCGACCGAGGAGAGACTGTGTTTTGGCGCCCACCGTGTATGAATCGGGGTGAGAGGCGGTTATGTCACGTTTGAGTGAAATTACAAACCTACCCCTATCGAGACCTATAGAAATCGAACCTGTGGGTTTTGCGTGTCAGGGCATAGGCAGTAATTTCCATCACCCAAAATTTGGTTTCGGGCAGTTACGGCCGATGAGGGACTGGGTGTTTTGCCGCTTCGTTCAAATTTTAGGAGAATAAGCTTGCACGTTTACCGTGCCATCTCAATTCGAATCCATTTTGTATTCTTTTTTCTCGGGCAGGATCCAGTTTGTATTCGAATACAAATATATATACATCATTTTTTATATATTCTTTCAAAAGCACAACACCCTTTATATATAAAAATGGTTTACAATTGCCATAATCTCAAATTCATAAGGTTGAATTCAAATATTTGAAACCACTTTATGTTCAACTCAAGTGCATGGATCACTAATATCAAGAAATTAAATAACATACATGTGCCCAAATTCAAATGAATATGCATGTTTGATAGATCATTTTTGGTTCGAGTATGAATTACATGTATCGTCATCTATAAATCAAATATTTGAATCCCTTTTATGTTGACATCTTTTACACACGCAACTAAATACTTGAAGCTCCTTTCATGCCCATCTCTCTCTAGGTTTCTCTCGTGTGCCCCTTCATATAGCAGTATAGCTATCACTCCCTTTTATCTATCTCACCTGCACACTCGGTACATGTTTCTCTTTTTTCACAAACACAGTCTCTCGCCGTCTCTCTCGACACGTGTCACACTCTCTCTATCTCTGTAGACCACTCAGCTTTCATTATCTCTTACATCTCTATCGTGCTCTGGTGTCTCTCTAGCTACCTAGCGTTATTTTTACCCGCCACACACACTCTCTCACTCGCCTTTCATTTTGTCTCTCTCTTTCTAGGGATCTATCACGCACCTCATCTCTTTCTAGATATGACTCCTACCAGTAAAATTTATCTGTCTCTCTCGCATACACCGTTTGTCGGCGTCTCCTTTCCCACTTCACCTCTGTTCCAAACTGAAAATATTCATTTGTTTACTGGTCAGACAATCTCTCTCTCACTCTCTCTAACTCTCTCTCTCTCTCTCTCTCACACACACACCTCTTTGCTTTCGACCGCCCCCTCCCGACCCCTGTCTCCCTCACAAACACACACACACACACACACACACACACACACACACACACACACACACACACAACTCTCCCTTTCGCACCCCCGACTCCTGTCTCTCCCACACACACTTATAGACCAACCTCTGGCTAGGTTTATCCATCTATTACACACCCTCGCTCCCCCTCTCTCGTATATGTCTCCCCCGTGCTCCTTGTATCTATGTAAATATCTCGCACCTTCTTGAAACACACCCTCTCTGTGTAGTGACTCCCGCGCTCCCTATTTGTTTGTAGCAAGAACTATCTTTCTCCGCAGCACACATACACACACACTCGGCATTTTTTTCTCGTGCGCTCTCTCTAGGTCTCTCTCGCACAATGTTTGTAGGCCCCTTCGTTCGCACCCCGTCTCTCTCGGCCTCCCTTGCACACAATGTATCTCGCTCCCTAACCATTCATGTGTACTCCATGTAACTTCTCCCATCCTTTCTCTGTCCCACACAAACGTGCTCAATCGATCACCGAGCCTTCTTCCTTACATCTCTCACACCCGCATACTCCGATGTCTCTCACTGATCCTCGATCTTTTGTCTACCTCTATTTCTCTCGATCGTGCACACACACTAGCTACTGTCTCTCTTTATGTCGATACCTCTTGCACACACACTCTTCGTGTCTTTTCACACATGCAGTACTCCCTCCTCTCTCTCTCTCTCCCCCTCTCTCTCTCAGACACACGATCTATCTCGAGGTCGATCTATCGTATGCACGCTCTCCCCCCCCCTCTCTCTCTCGCTCTCTAGGTTACTCTCTTTCTCTATGCCGGTTCTCCGCACACACACCACTTGTTTGTAGGACGATCCCTTGTAGGAAAAAATCTGGTTCTCCAAGGCCTCCCAAGCTCCCACGATACGATAGTTCTCCGGCCGTTGGTGATACGTCTCCAACGTATCAATAATTTTTTATTGTTCCATGCTATTATAGTATCAATCTTGGATGTTTTATATACACTTATAAGCAATTATATATCATTTTTTGGGACTAACCTATTAACTTAGTGCCCAGTGCCAGTTGCTATTTTTTTGCCTGTTTTTGGTTTTTCAGAATATCAGTACCAAACGAAGTCCAAATGCCACGAAACTTTTTGGAGATTTTTTTCTAGACATAAGAGACACTAGAAGCTTCGGGAGAGGGCCAGAAGACAGAGGAGGTGGCCACGAGCCACCAGGGAGCGCCCTGGTGCCTCGTGGGCCCACCTCTACTCCATTTGACCTAATTCCACCTCTATAAATACTCTAAAATCTGGAAACCAACAGGGGAGTCCACGAAATACTTTTTCCGCCGCCGCAAGTTCCTGTTCTCGAGAGATCCCATCTGGAGGCCTTTTCCGGCACTCTGCCGGAGGGGGATTCGATCACGGAGGGGCTCTATATCAACCTTGTCGCCCTTCCGATGATGCGTGAGTAGTTTACCATAGACCTTCGGGTCCATAGTTAGTAGCTAGATGGCTTCTTCTCTCTTTTTGATCTTCAATACAATGTTCTCCTCGATGTTCTTGGAGTTCTATCCGATGTAATCACTTTTTGCGGTGTGTTTGTTGGGATCCGATGAATTGTGAGTTTATGATCAGATTATCCATGAATATTATTTGAGTTTTCTCTGAACTCTTTTATGCATGATTGTTATAGCTTCGTATTTCTCTCCAATCTATTGATTTGGTTTGGCCAACTAGATTGATTTATCTTGCAATGGGAGAGGTACTTTGTAATGGGTTCGATCTTGCGGTGCTCAATCCCAGTGACAGAAAGGGACATGACACGTATGTATCGTTGCTATTAAGGGTAAAAAGATGGGCTTTATTCATGCGTGAGTTTACTTTGTCTACATCATGTCATCTTGCTTAAGGCGTTACTCCGTTCTTTATGAACTTAATACTCTAGATGCATGTTTGATAGCGGTCGATGTGTGGAGTAATAGTAGTAGATGCAGAATCATTTCGGTCTACTTGTCTCGGACGTGATGCCTATATACATGATCATTGCCTTGGATATCGTCATGATTATTTTCTTTTCTATCAATTGCCCAACAGTAATTTGTTCACCCACCGTATGCTATTTTCAAGAGAGAAGCCTCTAGTGAAAACTATGGCCCCCGGGTCTACCTTTATCATATATTCAAAATCCTAAAAATACCTTGCTGCAATTTTACTTTATTTATTTTATTCTGTATTTTTGTTCGACCTATCTATCTATCACCATACAATTTAATCTTGCAATTAACCGCCAAGGGATTGACAACCCCTTGTTCGCGTTGGGTGCGAGGATTTGTTATTTTGTGTGTAGGTGCTGCTAATGAGTTGTTGCGTGATTCTCCTACTGGATTGATAACCTTGGTTTCATAACTGAGGGAAATACTTATCTCTACTATACAGCATCATCCCCTCCTCTTCAGGGAAATCCCAACACAGCTCACAAGTAGCAAGAAGAATTTCTGGCGCCGTTGCCGGGGAGACATCATCAACATCTATCAAGTACCTACGCATAAACTTTCATCTCCTTGCATTTATTTTATTTGCCTTTGCCTCTCATTTTCATATCCCCCACTTCTAAAAGGTTTTTACAAAAAATACAAAAATATTTTTTCCGTTTGCCCTTTTGCTTGATTTGCTCACCTTGTCATCATGACTAGCGTAACTATCCATCCTTTGTCACCGGATTTTGAGGTGCTTTACTTCAAACAGAAACAAGAAGAAAATCTTAAGGATGCTTGGTATAGGTTAATGGAATCCTACCGTGTTTTCTCCATAAAAGGCGATTTAAAAATTTTGCTTCACAATTTCTATATAGGTTTAACCATGCATCATAGACAACTTTTGGACTTTGCCGCAAAAGGAAATTTTATTAAGAGTGAGGCCAATACTGCCTATGAAATAATAGAGGGTATATTGGGGATTCCACCACCACAAAAGGGTTTTGCTTTTACTCAAGAGAGGGCTCAAATATTAGACAAATTGGGTGACATGCAGAAAAATTTGGTTGAGTTGCAAAAGTCTAACGAACCTCTTAAAAATATTAGTGGAAACCTCAATCGCATGAACACTTTGATTACTCTATGAAATAAGCGATTGGATATTCTAGACCTTAAAAGTGCCTCATTTCCTGAGAATAATGGGAAGTGTAAGGAGCCTCCCAGGTTTGAGAAAACTCCTATAAAGATTACTAAAACCAAAGATGACAACACTTGAGACTATGCATTATGCCTAGCTAGGGGCATAAAACAATAGCGCTTGTTGGGAGGCAACCCAATGAATAAAATAATTTTTTTCTTTTTATTTCTATTCTTGTGTGTTTACACAATTATGCTACTGTTATGATTGTGTTTTTATGTTTTAATTAGTGTTTGTGCCAAGTAAAGCCTTTGGGATGATTTAGAAGATAGTATAATTGATGCTGTTTGGAAAACAGAAAGTTTTGTGTCCAGTGCTGGAATTTTAATTCTGTACTAGAGCGTCAGAAAAATTTGAAATTTTTACACAGTATTGGTATATGAATTTCCCACGTTGTCCTATTTTTTCAGAATTTTTGGAGTTACAGAATTATAGATTTTAAAAATATCTATACAGACTGTTCTGTTTTAGATAGATTCTGTTTTTGTTGCATAGTTTGCTTATTTTGATGAATCTATGGATCGTGTCGGGGGGTATGAGTCATGGAGAAGTTGGAGTATAGTAGCATTATGCCAATATTAAATATGAATCAATTTACTACAGTACTTAATGTTAAAGATTTATTTGTTATACTAACGGATCTCACGAAGGTTTTGTCGAGTTTTGTGTGATTGAAGTTTTCAAGTTTTGAGTGAGATCACGATAGATGAAGGAATAAGGAGTGGCAAGAGCCAAAGCTTGGGGATTCTCAATGCACCCCAAGGTAATATTCAAGGATGACTCAAGCAACTAAGCTTGAGGATGCCCCGGAAGGCATCCCCTCTTTCTTCTACCGACTATCGGTAATTTTACTTGGAGCTATATTTTTATTCGTCACATATCATGAGTTTTGCTTGGAGCGTCGTGTATTATATGAGTCTTTGCTTTGTTTTCTTTTTAGTTTATCACAATCATCTTTGCTGGACACACCTATTTGAGAGAGCCACGTGTTTATCATGATTTGTTAGAATACTCTATGTGCTTCACTTAAATCTTTTGAGCTAGGCAGTTGCTCTAGTTCTTCACTTAAATCTTTTTGAGCATGGCGGTGGCTATATTTTGAAGAAATATTTGAACTCTCATGCTTCACTTATATTATTTTGAGAGTTGATAAGATTAAATTTTGAAGAAATATTTGCACTCTCATGCTTCACTTATATCTTTTTGAGAGTTGATAATAGTAATGGTAATTTGCACAAGATATGAATTTGGTCCCAAAGTGATGAATATTCAAGAGGGATATCATAAAAACTTTCATGAAAGATCATTGGATATGATAAGTTTGATTCCTTGCAATAGTTTTTGCGAAACGGAGATGATAATATGTGAGTCATGTTAGTGAGTAATTGTGATTTTGTAAGAATATTGGTGTTAAGGTTTGTGATTCCCTATGCATGCACATAAAGTCAATATTTATGCAACGAAATTATATCCTACTTATGGTGCATTATTCGGTGTTAGTTATGTTCAATGCATGTTTATGACCATTTTCGTTTTTTGGTTGGTCGCTTCTCAATCTATTTGCTAGCCTTCATTTGTACTAAGCGGGAATGCTGCTTGTGCATCCAACTCCTTAAACCCAAGTTGTGCCAAATGAGTCCACCATACCTACCTATATGCGGTATTTCCATGCCGTTCCAAGTAAATTTGCATGTGCCAACTCTAAATTTTCAAAATAATTTTTCGTTTTGTGTGCCCGTACCGCTCATGAAGCGGCAGGGGGTGGCCAATATTTTCCATGCTAGGTGTGTTATTCTCATGATGAGTGTTTATTCACTTGTCATTGCACGAGAGAGTGGCAGGTAATAGGGATGCCCAGTCCCGAAATGAATTATTTTAATATGATGATAATAATAAATTCCTTGGAAAGTGTTGGTATGGAAGGCACCCGTGGATACGGCTAGCCATGGATTGTGAAAGAATGGTGGAAAGGAAATAAACTTTATTTTCTGTTTGGCAACCGCCTATAATGTGTCTAGCATGGAAGATATTGGGAATTCTCGGTCGTTTTCGTTGACAGGAAAAGCATGCCTCTCAAAATAATTTTATCTCTCTAATTTAAGCTTTGAGCTCTAGCACCTCTACAAATCTATGCTTCCCTCTGCGAAGGGCCTATCTATTTACTTTTATGCAATTTTTATTTTTATTTTGAGTCTCCATCTTCTCTTACAAAGCACCAACTAGAGAGCACTATTGTCATACTTGTGCATTGTGTGTAGCTAATATTGAGTTTGTTTCATGAATGGATCAATGATTGAGCATAATGGGCTAGGGATAGCTTTCTTTAGTGTTGATATTTTGAAAGACATGGTTGCTTGTTAGTATGCTGGAGTATTTATGTCTTCATGTCAAACTATAGACTATTGCTTTGAATCATTCAAGTCCAAATGTCCATGCTACAAAAGAAAAGAGTATATGATGAATATGATAGGTAGCATTCCACATCAAAAATTCTGTTTTTATCATTTACCTACTAGAGGATGAGTAGGAATTAAGCTTGGGGATGCTTGATACGTCTCCAACGTATCTATAATTTTTGAGTGTTCCATGCTATTATAGTATCATTTTTTGGGACTAACCTATTAACTTAGTGCCCAGTGCCAGTTGCTGTTTTTTGCCTGTTTTTGGTTTTTCAAAATATCAGTACCAAACGAAGTCCAAATGCCACGAAACTTTTTGGAGATTTTTTTTCTGGACATAAGAGACACTAGAAGCTTCGGGAGAAGGCCAGAAGACAGAGCAGGTGGCCACGAGCCACCAGGGCGCACCCCAGGGGGGTGGCACGCCCTGGTGCCTCGTGGGCCCACCTCTGCTCCGTTTGACCTAATTCCACCTCTATAAATACTCTAAAATCGGGAAACCAACAGGGGAGTCCACGAAATACTTTTTCCGCCGCCGCAAGTTCCTGTTCTCGAGAGATCCCATCTGGAGGCCTTTTCCGGCACTCTGCCGGAGGGGGATTCGTTCACGGAGGAGCTCTACATCAACCTTCCTGCCCTTCCGATGATGCGTGAATAGTTTACCACAGACCTTCGGGTCCATAGTTAGTAGCTAGATGGCTTCTTCTCTCTTTTTGATCTTCAATACAATGTTCTCCTCGATGTTCTTGGAGTTCTATCCGATGTAATCACTTTTTGCGGTGTGTTTGTTGGGATCCGATGAATTGTGAGTTTATGATCAGATTATCCATGAATATTATTTGAGTTTTCTCTGAACTCTTTTATGCATGATTGTTATAGCTTCGTATTTCTCTCCAATCTATTGATTTGGTTTGGCCAACTAGATTGATTTATCTTGCAATGGGAGAGGTGCTTTGTAATGGGTTCGATCTTGCGGTGCTCAATCCCAGTGACAGAAAGGGACACGACACATATGTATTGTTGCTATTAAGGGTAAAAAGATGGGCTTTATTCATGCGTGAGTTTACTTTGTCTACATCATGTCATCTTGCTTAAGGCGTTACACCGTTCTTTATGAACTTAATACTCTAGATGCATGCTGGATAGCGGTCGATGTGTGGAGTAATAGTAGTAGATGCAGAATCGTTTCGGTCTACTTGTCTCGGACGTGATGCCTATATACATGATCATTGCCTTGGATATCGTCATGATTATTTGCTTTTCTATCAATTGCCCAACAGTAATTTGTTCACCCACCATATGCTATTTTCAAGAGAAAAGCCTCTAGTGAAAACTATGGCCCCCGGGTCTACCTTTATGATATATTGAAAATCCTAAAAATACCTTGCTGCAATTTTACTTTATTTATTTTATTCTGTATTTTTGTTCGACCTATCTATCTATCACCATACAATTTAATCTTGCAATTAACCGCCAAGGGATTGACAACCCCTTGTTCGCGTTGGGTGCGAGGATTTGTTATTTTGTGTGTAGGTGCTGCTAATGAGTTGTTGCGTGATTCTCCTACTGGATTGATAACCTTGGTTTCATAACTGAGAGAAATACTTATCTCTACTATACTGCATCATCCCCTCCTCTTCGGGGAAATCCCAACGCAACTCACAAGTAGCAGTTGGATCGTGGAAAAAACTTCTGGACCCGAGCAAACTTTTGAGACTCTTTGAGGGGTTTTCTGCAAATTTTTACGACATCTACCTGTGTCCGTTTGATCGACGATCCAACGATCCCCATAGGAACGCTGGAGTATTATAATTATTTTTTGGACATCACACAAACAGTGGAGTACATATACGAAGAGAAGAGGCGCACGCAGTCGGTCTCTCGCTGTCTCGCACATATGAGAGTTACGTAACGCACAGTAAACAAATAAACCTGTAGGTGCACAATTTCTGCATGCGCAGGTACCAGGTATGTGGTGGAGCGCACTTTTGTATGAAGAGTCAGCTCGCGTGATAATTTGATCCGCAGGTGTTGACGGTTCGGGACTACACGTGAACGACCTGGAGGCGGTGGCTTGCTACTGATCGAGTTGCCACGTTTATGAAATACATTTTTTTAGCAAGACACGAGCTCCGTTTTTCAATGGCGCATTATACTTTTTTTAGAATCGTGTTATACAATTTATTAAAACGATTGGTATGGAGCGAAAAATGAAAATCGTCACTATACACATAGGCTGGAGTTTCAGCGCTTGCTGCTAACCAGGGTTGCTCCCTTCACACTCTCACCCTCTCCTGATCTAAACAAGACGGGCGGTAGCCATTGTCTCTCTCCTCACCAGCGGTGAAAGATCCGACCGGATCCTGTCCGCCGTGGAAGGGCGACAATGAAGCATTGATGCGGTCGCCGTCAGTGAGGTAGGAGACACACTGCCGGCGCGTCCTGATCTTTGGACCATGCCGTCCTCTCTCACCCGGTGCCAGAGCAGACGCGACCTCTCACTGGCGTAGGCATTGAACCGGCGCGTCGGCCGAGAGAGCAGCACCCGCTGCACGCCAGGCTGAACACGCCTCCTCGCCGCATTATATCTTTGCTTAGTTGGAGGAGAGAGAAGGAAAGCAGGTTGTAGAATAAGAGCCGGCTATAGCATGAGACCCAAGACACTTTGTGAGAATGTATGATGGGCTAGCTACCAAAGTACTACATATTTAAATCTTACTATTGTAAGCCGGCGATTAGGTTGACTCTAACAAATGACATGGCAACTTCTTATAGCAAATTGTTGGCTATATTATTAACCATGCTCTCAACCAGCTTCAGACTGCCCCGCCTACATCCATTGAACCCTCGCATGTGCCGAGAAACCAACTCCGCCCACATGTCCGTCCGCGAGCCTACCGGCATTCAACACAACGCCACTTGGCTCCTAGCGTCCGCCCGCTAGTTAAACGAAGCCAGACGCCTGGCAAGAACCACACCACACCTCCGCTCCCCATCTCCTCCTTGCACCATTTTCTCTCCATAGCATCCGGCGAGCATGAAGACGAGTTCTCCGGCATAAAAGCCGGCTGGGTGCCAAGCCGAGCCTGCCAGATATGAGCCAGGAAACTCGCTGCTCCACCTCCCTCCCCGCCCCAGGCCGTCAATATCATGGGCGAGGCTATAGGCGGGCAAGCGGAGGAGCAAGCCGCCGCTCCAAGCTGGCCCCTGGTGCAGCAACTCACCGCTCCAAGCCAGCTCGCAGAGGAGTGGCCAGGTGCTCCACGCCGGCATGCGGGGGAGCACGGCGTCCAATGCACCATAGTCGGCCGCGCCATCCATTGCAAACGTTGGCGATACCGCGGCTTGACGGTGGAGGCGGCCAGCACCTCCGTGGCCGCTGCCAACACCAAGGAAAAGTAGACCATGGGAGCCATCGCTGCTTGGGTCCCACGAAGGCCACCGCCACGGCGTCACCGGCATACACACCCGGTGTGTTGCCCGGTTTAGCGCACAACACTGTTGACCCCCGCCTCGGCTTCACGGAAGCGGAGGATCCACTCTTCCCCTGGGTCATCCCCTTCAGCTGAAGCGCAGCCGGACACAGGGAAGTTATGGCGGAGGCGGAGGCCACGGAGGTGGAAGGCACGGAGGGCCGCCGCGGCCGGCATTAGATTATACCTGCCTCCAGAAGCTATTCTCGTTTAGTTAAGAAATATCCGAAATGTAATTAATTTCGTACGGTCTAGTTTTGTTGTGCTCGCACTGATATGTTTGTTGCTCTCGGCAACAAGCTCTGCCTTGACAATTTATTGCATCTGTGGAGGTACTTTACATGGTGTTGGCGTGCCCAACACCACCATGCCCTTATATTGCCATTGTTTAATTGTTGTCAATCCAATGTCACTTGAAAAATGATGAAATGTCACACAGGGAGTAATATGCTGTTGTCAATCTAGTGCCATCGATAAATCCAATGGCACTTGTAAAATGACGCAATGCCATCGATAACCCTTTTACATATTTTTGCAAACACGGATGTCAATCTCAGGAATGTTTGTGCAAACAGAAGCAGATACCTCAATTTTAGTGGAACCACAAAATTATACGGGAGTCCCTCCGCCATTGGTAGAAAATGCACCTTTTTGATCAATGCTCTCAGAAGGAATTTGTGTTTTGGCTGTGAACTAAATGTTGTTTTGGAGAAGCATTGATGTTGGTAGTAAGAACTATATATTTTTCTTTATTTCTAATTCTCCTCAGTTTGTTTTTAGCTTTGAAGTGAATCATTGAGATGCATAAACTATTTCAACTATGGCTATTAATTGGTTGTGGACATTATCTATGAATGTGAAGATATCTGTGAACATGAGTTTGATGTGGAAGTTAAACTTGGAATGTTGGGCTTGCATGTGAACTATACCATGTCCCATGGTTTGTCTGTTATTGTTCTAGAAATAGAGTAAGTTATTACATGACCCGGAAAAAATATATTCTGTGCCACATTTTGGCATCAAACTTACATACATCTCAGTCGATGCACGAACATCACAATATGCATGCTGACTGGATCAACATTTGAACCTAGCTATTATGAATGAAAATTCGGATTGACATCAGTTTTAGATAGCAGGAGACGCTTAGCCTGCTCTGCCTCTGCTAGCTTCTTTCTAGCTTCTTCCATCTCTTGTTTGGCTTGGGTGAAGAGAGCATCTGATTGCTCTTTTCGCATCTTCAGGAACTCAGCTACATTCTCAAGGGCTGCTGCACGCTTTCTTTCAGCCTTTACTAGAGCCACGAGGACACGAACACTTGATGACTTCACCTGGCTAGTGTGTAATCCAGCATCATTTATGAATTGGCAGCTTGTGTCTAATCTGGCATCATTAGGGAACTGGCACCTTGTGTGTAATCCAGCATCATTTGGGAACTGGCACATAGGACTAGCCTCAAAACCTGATCTTGAGGTTGACCATACTTCCCTCCTCGCATGAACTGCATCCTGACATGAAGAAGTTACTTCTTTTTTAGATCAATAGTGAGACCTTCACAGAACCATTCAGTAGAAGCCCCATAAACAGGACTAGTAGAACTGAGTTCAGAAGGAGAAATATAAAAACAGACTCGTATGGTGAGAACACGTACTTCCTACATCAAGCTAGGGCTCCTTTGATTCAAAGGAATACTATAGGATTTCTGGAGGATTGAAACCCTTAGGAATTTTTCCTATGTTGGCCCTTTGATTCATAGGATTGGATTCCATAGGAATTTTTCCTATGGAATCTTTTGTACTACATTTTATAGGAAATCTAACATGCACTCCAACCTCTTTTACAATTCCTTTGTTTTTCATGTGGCATCAAACACTCCTTGCTAATCCAATAGGATTCAAGTTGGCATGCCACTCCAATCCTATACTTTTCCTATTCCTACATTTTCAAAATCCTGCGAATCAAAGAGGCCAAAAAGGAAAGCATTAGGACGATTAAGAGTGTGCTTATTACATATCGAGCAGAGCTACTTTACAGAAACTACAATACATACATCAAAGAACACAAGGCTAAGCCAAATAGGAAAACCAGCAGAGGGGTGCACTAAGCCAAGGGTAGCTGCAGCAAAACAACCGGCAACAAGATGATCTCCAGGGCCTCTGTATCCGCGTTTGACTGACTAGTTTTTCATCCTACGGCATGGTGGGTCCAGTGAATAAATTGAGATCCTACAAATGATAGAGAGCCTAATCAAGTGTAGAGGCAATTGTTTGTCCCGCCTATTACTGTTTAATCATTTTCCACACCGCTGGATTGCATGGCAAGAACCCTAGCCAAGCACACAACATTGTTTGACGCTGTTTTCAGCTCGGGGCTTGTCCAGGGCCTGGCTTGGTCCTGTCTACAATACTGCTGCTAGACACATACCATGTCAAAGTAATTGAAAGGCTATTACTTACCAAAGCTCGTTTTATAGGTTCGGTGCAGCTCGTCTTTATCTTGCGAAGTTCCTTGAAGATGTCCCCAACATCCCGTATTTGATCTTCATTTCCCCTCTCCATGTTGGCATTAGTAGTTTTGTAAAATCCCAACATGGCAAGAAAAATATAGTAATACTCACACATCTTGTAGGCAACATTAAAGCACTCATCTG
Organism: Elymus sibiricus; assembly: GCA_039707655.1. Classification (NCBI taxonomy): domain Eukaryota; kingdom Viridiplantae; phylum Streptophyta; class Magnoliopsida; order Poales; family Poaceae; genus Elymus; species Elymus sibiricus. Next base: position 316,141,116 of record CM077664.1, read on the forward strand.
CAATGTTGGCACGAGTAATTTTTAATATCCTACTTTGTGGTTATTTAACTTTGCTACAAATACGTTGTGGTCTCATTCTAAGTCAATAGAACTGGGGGATCACCTCCCTGCTATTCTCAAAAACTTTTAACCATCTGCCACACTACTGTTTAGAGATGAAGAACCTACGCAAGCACACCACAATACAGGAGGGACGCCCAATTACAAGATGATATTCTGTTGGATAATGCAAGCTAAAACCAATTACTTTTACTGGAACAATAGCAGCCAGGAAAGGGGAACAGTAGCAGCACGGAAATTTGATGGGTAGGTATGAACAAAATCGGAACTGCACAAGTACAGCTAAGAGAATCAATGTACACATTACCAATCGTAGAGGAGCACGAATGTCGCGGGCTCGTCTGTGCATCATGGGCGGCAACGGGAGTTAGTTCATTGTCGCCGACGGTGATGCTGTTGCCCTTGCCGTCGGCTACCGGGAAGCAGATCCGAGACCGTGGACGACGGCACCGAGGAAGCGGCTCCCGCGCGGTGTACGACGGCGACGGTGGACCGGCTCCAGTGCGGTGTACGACGTCGTCGATGAGGCAGATGCGCTACGGTGGATGAGTGCGCCGATGTAGAAGGGGATGGGCAGGAAGGCCGGCTAACCACAACCGGCTTGTTGTGGGGTGCTACGGTGCCGTGGAGAAGTGTATTTTGCTATGGGGATAGAAAATGGGGATTATTGAGGTGTCCTCTGGGTACGGGGGTGGGGCCGTGGGGGTGGCTGGGCGGGGTGAACGTGAAGTTACCAAAGCAACCCCCGACCCAACACCGTCCTTCGGCCAGTTGTACAAAGGGTATGATGGTCATTTCGCATTGCTCGAATCTGGGTCGCGGGAGATATCGATGGGAGCGGGAGATTTTGCCGCCGACCTGAAAATTTGTAACACTGTACTCCCCGTCCGGCGTGTTGGATGATTGGGCTAAGCAACTAGGAGTACTAGTACACATCTGTTTTCTTATTTTACTGTCGTGACATTAATTATTTGTTGTAGTTGTCAAATAAATATATTAATCTATTGACTTCGAATGTAATGGTTTATACAATTCAACAGTTAGAATCATTGTTGAATTCCAAGATGAATACCAAGTCTATGGTACTTCACAATATACTCAAACTCACATAATCCAACTCAAATGAAAATCTAAATGCATTTCATAATTATTAATTAGTTGGATGCAAAACAATATTTAAACACATCCCAATGTGTGAATTCCGGTCTGTTTTTGTGAATGAAGTGTAGAGAAAGAGTGCGTGACGATGGAGCAATGGCGGGAGAGTGATTTGTGCGCACAAGTGCACAACACACAAGATATACACCCCATGGAAGAGAGAGACAGAGGGCGAGAAAGATTGTATATATGTGGGTGAGAGAGTAGGAGAGAAACCTCACAAGAGAGAGAGGAAGTGTGCGAGAGAAGGGACATTTGCATAGGAAGGAAGAAGTTAGGTCTGTGAGAAAGATGGAGACATGTATATATACAGAGTGAGATGCGTGCGTGCGATCGAGATTTTGTACATGTGGAAGGAGAAGAGACAAAAGGTTTGATGAGAGAGCTCAAGAAAACATGGACGAGAGGGGGGGAGCTTGTGTGTGTACTTGTGGCCTTGTGGGTTCTGGGATTGATATTTTTGTGCGGGGGAGAGAGAGAGAGAGAGAGAGAGAGAGAGAGAGAGAGAGCAAAGGAGTCAGTCAGCCGGTTTTACATCAGCCTGCTTCCAAATGGCCCCACATTCTCTTGTGCGGTCTGGTCGGCGTCTTCGTTCTTCCCGATGCCCTCCTTGAAGATCGAGGTGGTGTGCATGCTAGGGTGCAGAGAAGCACAAGCGATAGTGGTCGCTATATAACCTAGGACAGGGATGGATAGTGTGCGAGGGGGTGTGGTGTGTGCGAAATATTGAGAGAAATCAAACCTAGGGAGAGAATGTATGTGCATTGTGTGCAGGCAAGATAGGCTAATGGTGCGAGATGGATACATCATGTGCGTGAGTGTTTAAGCAATATAGAGAGACCGTGTGCGGGATACGAAGAGAGCACTATGGGGAGTGTGTTTGTGAGGCAGAGAGACATAGCGAGAGATAAATGTGTGTGCATGGTATAGGGTGTATGTGACGGAGAGGTACATGCTAAATAGGGTTTTCGGGAAGAGATTGTGTGTGCGAGAGAGAGAGAGAGAGAGAGAGAGAGAGAGAGAGAGTCGGGGCCTTGAGGCAGGCAGGGGCTGAGTGAGGATGTGAAAATGTGTGCATTGATGCATGTGTTACATGCGAGTGTGCGAGGGAGGGTCGAATTGAGAGAGATGGTTGTTGTGTTGCGGATGCCTTTCTCTCTCTCTCTCTCACACACACACAAATACAAGACCATTCTCTCACGCATACACCATATGTCGGCATCTCTCTATGTCTCACATATACACGATCATTTGCACATTCACACCTCTCTATATCACACACACACCGTCTCCACATTGCCCTTTCGCCACAAAACATAGACACATACACACGTTCTCTCTCCGTCACACCCACAGAATCTCTCTCAAAAAAATACTATTAGGGTGCACCTAAAACGTCCAAATCCAAATAAGCAAGAACTGAAGCTAAATTCAAATATATGGAAATATTGTAGCGTGAAGAACTTTTCCAGCAAAAAAGTGTAGCGTGATATTCGGGGATTGTTTTCACACACCCACAAAGGTTCAGTGGATGTCCTTCGAGCGCGACACCGTGACGCACCGTTCGATCGACCGCGCGGCCGCAGTGCACGCGCTTGCAGAGGATTCTGTATCGATGTTGTGCTAATTAATGTGGTACTGCTTCGGCCGACCATTTCTCGCCCATCACCGCCATGTCCCCGCCATCCCAGTGCCATGAAGTCGCAGGCTCGCCCGCTCACATCATCTGTAGTCCCTCCGGGCGATGCCGCCGCCCTGCCAAGGACGCGAGCAGCTGGAGCCGCGTCTATGCCCACAGCATACGAAGAGGAGGAGGACGAGCGTGTGCTCCAGCACGCCGGCGAGGAGGAGGAGCTAGCGGGTCATTGTGGTCTCCGCCCGCGAGGAGGAGGCCCGCATGGTGGCTGTCACGGCGGAAGTCGGTCGTGTCCGTGCCGAGGCCGCAAACCGGGTGCGGACGTGGAATGTACCCTCGAGACCTTCAACGCCACGTGGATAATCCAATCTAAAGGAACAATTTGGGTCAGTCGACTCTTGTGAGCCGTTGGATGCAACATGGACGGCCAGAAGGGCTTCTTCAACCTCCAAAAATGATGCACTCTTCATCTTCTCTCTCAAACATCGAGCCGCCACAGGCCTAACCGCCTGCTGCCGCCGCCCCGCCCTCCCCTCAACCGCCCCCCACCGCCGTGCTCCCCCCCCTGCCATCCGTCTAACCCCGGGCACGATCTATTTTTTCCGGCGAACTGCATCCCACACCCAACACTCATAAGATAGATCATGGGCACTTTGTCACCATAATATAGATACTAGGGTAGCATCTCTGCCGTCTTCTTCCTTCCCTCCGGCGAACTTCTTCTTTCACAAATCGACAGACCCAAATTGCTATAGTTGTTGTGTAAGAAATGAGTAGTATAGACGAATAGTACCAACTAGTTAGATGGATGGAAATAATACTACTAGTACTTATTAAGTACAATAGGAAGGTGAAGAAACGAGTAGCAGTACCATCTACAACTCGAACTATAAGAAATACTAGTACGTACAGTAAAGAGTTCAAGTAACGAGAAAGAACATAACATAGTTCTGCTGGGGGCTCAGCACAACACACCCCTGAAATAAAACTAAGCACACTGAAATAAAACTAAGCACCCTGAAATAAAACTAAGCAACTAATCTGGTTGAAACTGCATCAGAACCAGCATGAGCAACGACAATGCCACCTTACTCGGAGTCCTCGTCCACGTCCTCGACTTCATCCTTGTCCCTCTTCCTCTTCGCCGATACTTCCTTGCTTGAACCGGACACTAGGCTCCGCCTCTTCATCCAACCCTTGTAGATATTTAAACAAAGGTAGGCATCCAGTGCTGCGTACCCGATGTGAGCTTCATCTATATTCTTCCGCTCCCATGAATAATGAAACGTATAGTGAGGTTTCTTCAGTTTACCGTCCGAAGGATCAATCATGGCTTCTGCCAGGGTCGGCATTGAAGGCTGAGAGGAGGACACTAGGCGTTTCTTCTGGAGGTTGAAGGGCTAGTGTACAACGAGGCCTATCCGACCCAGGACTTCCTTGTCGTTGGTAAAGTCTACAGTAACGAATTTGACTCTTTCGTCCTTGAGGAATTCTTCAAAATTCTAGCACCTTACGTCGGCATGGCATATGTGGTACACCAAGCACAAGTTATGTACGCAAACCTGGATCACGATGGCTTTCTTCTTCTCTTCCTCCTTTAGCAACCTCTCTTTCTCCAAGACTGTGGTGTACTCAACATCTAGCCCAGCGACCCACTCATCATTTGAATTTTTGAACATGCGTTGGAAGCGACGAAGGCACCTTGCACCGTCGCGGAAGAACGGGTGTAGATGACGTCGATCTCATCCTCGGTGATGGTTTCAACCTTGTACTCACCGCCGATCATGGAGATTTGGGAGGCCATGGAGTTTGGAGGAGGGCTAGGAGAAGTGGAACTACTGTAATGCGGAAGGACGGGATGAGTGGGAGCGAACTGCTGTAATTTTAAAGGATGGGGACAAGTAGGAGCGAACTGCTAGCGGTTTTCCGATTGTAAAAATGCTAAGTAGGGCATGCGAACGACGTGGGGTAGTGGCTTGCCCGGTGGATAAACGGCTGCATGCCCCCAAAGAGTTCTCTAGTACAATGGGGGACCCACTAGATGTCATGTCTATTAGACCCACTTTGTAGGCTGACAGTATAGGATCTGCGTGTTCGCACGCCATGCCGGCGTGTTCATGCAACTTTGACTTAATTCCGTCAAGTGTCGCATCTCCCACGACCGTTGCCTCGCTCACGCGGTCGTGCCCTTTGAGACTTCGGACGGCAATAAATGAGCATTTTTTCCGATTTACCCTCTCTCTAAGGCTCGTCTCCTAATGCGAATTACTCATGCTAATTACTCTCTACCGGTCCTTTCTCCTTTTTTCCATTGGTGGAAACGACTAGCATGCCAATGGGTGGGAATTCCATTGGTCTTCATGAGGGGGTTGCATTAACCGCACCGTGAGAATACAATTGCATGCATGCATATCGTGGGAAACCAACTCTATTTAATTAACTAAATAGGATCTTGATTGGAGGAAAGGAACGAGACGAGTAATCGCTACTAGCCAGTAGTCATCCACCTTGGTCACGATGCGATTCCTAGTGAGCCTTACACACCAAACCAGAGTACTACTTCCTCCGTCCGGGTGCATTAGGCTATATGATGTTGCCATGTCATATATAGTCATCACTTATAGTCACTCATACAACAAGGTTAGCTATAAGGTTGGCTATAAGAGTACTGTTTTTTTAACCTTCTCTCTATCTTGTTCTTCGTATTTCTTGCATTTGCCAAGGAGTACGCATATAGCTAGGCTCTTGCATGAGAGCCCAGTCCCATAATTTTTCCATTTCTCTCTACTCCACATAGGCAAAAGTGTCATGTAAGCGGGCTATAAGCTCATTATTATACTTACTCTAAGAGAATTCAGAAAATCTTAAAGTACTAGCTGTGATGTATAGTAGTAATTAAACTGCGCCTCGTTTAACTCAACCGCCTCATGCGCCCACCTCCCTCTCGATTCATTTTTCTCGTTCGGCCTACCAGGAAACCCGTTCGCCTCCAAATCTTTTCCTCTCCATGTGTGAAAACGATCTGCTGCATGACTCTCCTTCTCCCTCCCGTAGTCCCACCTGTCCTCCCCGTGTGAAAACAATCTGCATGCATGAGAGCAAGTAGTACAATAAGGTGATGTAGGCGGGCTGTAATATTTTAAATACTAATATATTTTTGCTGAGTTGGATAAGAGAGAAGAGGAGAGAGAAGAGAAGCAAGCTAGTACACAAACTTACAGCCGGCTATAGCACGAGCTCCAACACACTTTCTGAGAGAAACATGTGGGTTATATATTAATGCTATAGCATACTACTAGTATAGCCAATTGTTGACTCTCCCTTCCGTGCTCGTCCAATCTCCTCCTGCCTAATAAATCGTAGATCACCTAAACCCTAAACCTTTGTGACCAGCAATATCTCCACCTCGCCCACTGAATTCAGCTCAGTGCCCCCCCCCCCACCTCCCCCTTAATTTCCTCCAACAAAAAAATGCCCACCTAGCTGTTATGTTAATCACGCAACCTATCTTAGGTAGGTGTACCATTGCTCACTATAAATAATGCGCCTCCCACGGCATTCCGAAGAACGCTCACATTCATCTCCTCGCCCTCCCTCTCAATTACGGACTCATCGACCACCATGGCATCGCCCCTCCCTAGCCCTAGGCGCCCCTCGCTGCCCTGCGTGGAGGGTCACGCATTGGCGCTCCGTTCCTCGCTACCACGATTCGAGGAGGATGTGTCGGCGTTCCGCTCCTCGCTGCCACGAGTCGAGGATGACGTGTCGGCGTTCCGCTCCTCCCCGTCGCTGTGGCGCGTTGATGTGGACGCGTCGGCATTCCCAGACTCGCCAACACGCGCATCAGAGGACACGTCGCCGCCCCGCTACGAGGAGGACGTCACGTCGGCCCCCGAGCCACCCAGCTTGGAGGAGCTATGGAAAGAAATGGAGGTCGCCTTGTGGGAGGCTTTGCCTCCGGCGGAGCATGCCAAAAGAGAGGTGGAGAAGAAGGCCGAGGAAGAGAAGCACGCCGTGAGGGATGCTGCCTGGCAGGCCTATGTCGCCTCCGAGAGAGTCAGGCAATTCACTCTTTGGCAGAAGGCTCGTGCGAGGGCCGTGTGGGTGGCGGAGGACGCCCGTGCCAAAGCCCTGAGTGCAGTCGGGTCGATGCACCTCATCTACGCTTGGCGGTACGTCGATCGGGTGCACGCTTCCAGCGAGGAGGAGTACCTGTTGGTGCCGGATCACCAGACCGGTGAGATCATGCTTGCCCACCGGCAAGAGGCTAATCAGCACCTCGCGACTTGCGAGGCCGAGGAAGAGGCGTTGTCTCGCCGCGCTGGGAAACGGCCGCGCACCAGGGCACTCATGGCGCACTGCAAGCGCTCCTACGAGCGTCGTGGCTTTTATTAGGATTAATTTATTGTCGTAAGGTGATCCCATTAGTAGGTAGGAGTGCTCGTAGTTTTCTATGGTATTGCGACAGAAATGATAAATCCTGAACGCTCGGGACTTATTAGCGTCCTTAATTAATTATGTATGAAAGGAACAAGTTTGAAAACCTTTTGTGTCTGTACGCTTGTTACTTTTTGTAAGTAAGTACGTACATAGCACGAAATTCAACACTATATATCGCAGTACACATCTCTCTCTATATCTAGGCTTATGCACTAGGACAACTAGTATATATGTATACACACGTGCATTCGAATATTATGATGCGGTTTTGGTAAAAGTAGTAAAATAGTAGACAACCTTGTGAAATGATTCAATGCAAAAGAAATGCAAGAATGAGAAGTGAGAACTTCATTGATTGTTTTTTGATGAGCTATAAATGGTGGGACACATTCTCATTTGATTGTTTACTTCCTTCTCTCTGTAGATTTTTCTATATCGTAGTAGTTATATCTCACTGGTCAGGAGTCATGCAAATTTTATGGACAAGTGCCCTTGTGGTTGTTCCAGAACAGTACCGATGCAGCAGCTACTGTTCAAGCGAATCCCGTAGATCATCCATTTGATCTATGCCCTATGCACCGGGGAGGGAGTAGTGGCCTTTGGCGGCACACCGTAAGTACTAGCACGTACTCCTACGAGTGACTCCTACTACCCTCCGTTCCATAATGTAGTGCATATAGACTTTTTCAAAAGTCAAACTTCACTAAATTTGACCAGGTTTTTGGAGAAAAACATTTGCATCTACAGTGCAAAACATATTTCATTAGATTCATCACAACACATAGTTTCATAATTTATATATTCACTATTATAGATACAAGTAGTTTTCTATATAAACTTGGTCAAAGTTTGTAAAGTTTGACTTTTCAAAAAATCTATACGCACTATTTTTTTGCCAGTACTACTACTACTCCCAAATCGCTTCGTACTCCCAAATCACTTTGTACATGAAGTTGTGCCGTGCAATTGGAATTCCAACTTGAGTAATACTACTAGTAGATAGGGATCGAGCGTGCCGCTTTAGGATCGACCGTAAATGTGGAGAGATGAACCGGACTGCGGAGAGATGAAATGCAATAAAGACAGGAGTGATATGATGGTTGCTTGTCCGTTCATTTTACCAGGCCACTTATTACTGGGAGTGGTGGGGTTTTGTGATATGACGGTTTTACTGCCACGCCACGAGTGCGGTGAGACTCCCCTGCAGCGCCGCCCTCTACTCTAGTAGCCCCTACTACTCCTACTTCCGTCCCGGTTTACTAGCACCTCTCGTATTTTGACTTTTCGACCTATATTTGTTACCATAAATTTAACTAGTAGGGAAATAGTACTCCAGTATAAAGTTCGACGTCGAAACCACGTGACACATGTGGTAAGCAATCCAAACAATTCAAAAAAAATAAATTCGACGTTGGATTCGGGTTAAAAAATAGTGTATGTTATATGTCTTGGCAAAAATAATATTACTGGAAAGTGCATTCAAATGCAAATTATGATGACTGTGAGTTGAGAAACCGGTTCCGATGATCAAAGAGGATCCGGGAAGTGGTAGATTTTTCTAGAGAAAAGGCAGATCGCCCGCCCAACCAGCCAAATCACAGAGTAGCAACATGAACAGTACGGCAACAAGGAAGGTTTAATACAGCCAAGCAGGCAAAAGGCACATAGGCCCAATGAAATGAACGAAGATAAAGCAGCACAAATCACAATCGAGGGAGCTGGCTCTCACGGGTTGCAGGACGAAGGCTAAGGGCAGACATACGGATCTTGGTAATGAACCCGGTGAGAGCGTCGGTGTCCACATGCTTAGACAGCTGCTTCCATTGAGCGAAGACTAATGATGAACAGTTAACTTGGTAATGCATATGCCCAGGTGAACACGCGCGGTCCGCGTGGCTGGGGTTCCGGCCATTCAGAACGCAACACACAATAGGTCAGCGCACACGGTTCTCTTAGGCAATCAGATCTCGAGTGCTCTAAAAAACCACCGCACTATACGGTTGTCCGGCCACCCTGTCCCAGAGCACTCCCCAAGCATCGCCGTTCATGCCACCGTGCCGCACACTAACTGGTAAGGAAGCGATGGCATCCTGCCGCGCCGAGTTCATCGCCGCCCGCGACCGCACACGAACTGGTAAGGAAGCGATGGCATCCCGCCGCGCCGAGTTCATCGCCGCCTGCGACCACACACCTACGTGGGCAGACTTTGAAGCTGCCATGGCCGAATGGGCGGTGGAGCAACAGGAGGCCAAAGTCGCACAGAAGGAGCGGAAAAGGCAGAAAGCACACAAGAAAAGAGAGTCCCACCGCCGCAAGAAAGAAGCTGCCGCACGCGCTGCTGAGGAGAGTCGGGCGGAGATCCAAGCACGGCGGGCTACCGCCGAGAAGGCCAGGAAGGAGAACAACGGTCTCTGTCCAGCATGGCCCGATGCCTCCACCTGCTAGGATCGCGGCAGTAGCTACCGCGATGCTGAGGAGAGCTGGGCAGAGGTACAACAAGCACGGTGGGCTGCCGCCGACAAGGACAAAGAGAATGATCGCGTTTGGGTCTGGCCAGCATGCGAGAAGTAGTTAGTGTGTGTGTTGCCCGTACGTTTGTTTAATTAATTATGAGCATCTACCAGTACTACTTACTAGTACCTCCGTCTTGGTTTATTGGTCCTAATTGTATTTGTACCAACTTTTGACCAAAGATTTAACTAACAAAATATTAATGCATGTCATCAAAAATAATATCATCTGAAACTATGTTGAAATACGAATCCAATGATATAATTTTTGGTGACATGCATTAATATTTTATTAGTTAAATCTTTGGTCAAAATTTGGCACAAAATACAATGAGGACCAATAAACCAGGACAGAGGTAGTAGTTAGTAATGATACCTGGCGAACGTTCGCCACGAGCCCAATCCTGGCGAACGCCCACATAACCGCCAGATTTCCATCTGATGGTGGCCTTTTTTTTAAGCCCATGGTATTTGACAAAACTGTCACCCTCACACATGTAACTGCGACGCGGGCGTTTGCAACTACCATGTCTCCCAGCGAACATTTGATGGAGATTGGCGTTAGCACCGATGGTGGTTCCTAGTAGTTCCACGCTCGGGCATTGAATTTGTACTATTTACTATACTACTCCAGTAGAGCGGAGTCCTACTCCACTATAGTAGGTACTGTAGTTTATAGGAGTATATTTTAGTAGTACTGTAATCAGTCAAGTTCTCTCGCATCGATATGACCCTACGCTGCTGGGATGTGTCTCGTAAGTCAAGCGGCGTGCTGTTGTTACATTGTCATCATCACCTGTCCACTTCCCGCAGCACATATTCGCTTCTCCATCCTCGCCAGCACAAAATCGTCCAATCTTCCATCCCCGCTAGGCGCCTCCCCCCTCTTCCGAAACCCAAGCACTAACAATGGCAGAACCGAGCAGCGTCCGCCAAAAGAGTGGCAGGAATTCGCTCCCCACAGAGGTAATGAAACTCATTGTATCGCGCGTGGACAATCTCAGTTCCATGCCGCTCGCTGCGTGCTCGTCGGGGCTGTACCGTTTACTCAAAGCCCTCAGGCCGGAGCATTTTAAGCCAGCTCCCTACTTGCTGATGCCGCCTGATCTTCAGAAACGGCATGTCACACAGCTTAAGGATCCTAGGGTGGCGAGCATCAACCCCCTCGACTGCGATCCGATCCCCGTCACCCTCAACTACATTAACGGTATGTACTGGGTCGGCATGAACACGTCTTGGAAGGTTCTCGTCAACGGACGCGACAGGTGGATGCTCGTGGAGGTTGCTACTTATAGCTTGCGTTGGTATTTACCCAAAGAAGAAGGGATGATGCAGCACAGTAGAGATAAGTATTTCCCTCAGTTATCAAACCAAAGTTATCGAACCAGTAGGAGAATCACGCAACACCTCGTTAACAGCACCTGCACACAAACAACAAATCCTTGCACCCAACGCAAACGAGAGGTTGTCAATCTCTCGGCGGTAAATTGCAAGATTAAATTGTATGTGATAGATAGATAGATTGAAACAAAAATACAAAATAAAATAAATAAAAGAAAATGGCAGCAATATTTTTAGGGTTTTAGTAATATGATTTTGATAGACCCGAGGGCCATAGATTTCACTAGAGGCTTCTCTCAAGAAAATAGCATACGGTGGGTAGACAAATTACTGTTGGGCAATTGATAGAAAAGCAAATAATCATGACGATATCCAAGGCAATGATCATGTATATAGGCATCACGTCCAAGATTAGTAGACCGACTCCTGCTTGCATCTACTACTATTACTCCACACATCGACCGCTATCCAGCATGCATCTAGTGTATTAAGTCCATAAGAACGGAGTAATGCCTTAAGAACGATGACATGATGTAGACAAGATAAACTCACGTCTGAATAAACCCCATCTTTTTACCCTTAGTAGCAACGATACATACGTGTCATGTCCCTTTCCGTCACTGGGATTGAGCACCGCAAGATCGAACCCACTACAAAGCACCTCTTCCCATGGCAAGATAAATTAATCTAGTTGGCCAAACCAAATCAATAGATCGGAGAAGAAATACAAGGCTATAATAATCATGCATAAAAGAGTGCAGCAAAGACTCAAATAATTTCATGGATAATCTGATCATAAACTCACAATTCATCGGATCCCAACAAACACACCGCAAAAAGTGATTACATCGGATAGAACTCCAAGAACATCGAGGAGAACATTGTATTGAAGATCAAAAAGAGAGAAGAAGCCATCTAGCTAATGCCTATGGACCTGAAGGTCTATGGTAAACTACTCACGCATCATCGAAAGGGCAACAAGGTTGATGTAGAACCCCTCCGTGATCGATTCCCCCTCCGGCAGATCACCGGAGAAGGACCCCAGATGGGATCTCTCTGGAGCAGAAACTTGCGGCGGCGGAAAAAGTATTTCGTGGACTCCCTTGAGGGTTTCTGATTTTTCTGGAATTTATAGTGCTGGAATTAGGTCAAACGGAGCTGGGTGGGCCCCATGAGGTACCAGGGCGCGCCACCCCCCTTGGGGCGCGCCCTGGTGCCTCGTGGCCCACTGCTCCATCTTCTGGCCCTCTCCCGAAGCTTCTAGTGTTTATCTTGTCCAATAAAAAATCTCCAAAAAGTTTCGTGGCATTTGGACTTCGTTTGGCATTGATTTTATGTAAAACAAAAACAGGGCAGAAAACAGCAACTGGCACTGGGCACTAGGTTAATAGGTTAGTCTCCAAAAATGATATAAAATTGCTGTAAATGATTATAAAAACATCCAAGATTGATAATATATCAGCATGGAACAATCAAAAATTATAGATACGTTGGAGACGTATCAGCATCCCCAAGCTTAATTCCTGGTCGTCCTCGAGTAGGTAAATGATAAAAACTGAATTCTTGATGTGGAATGCTGCCTAACATATTCATCACATATTCTTTTCTTTTGTAGCATGGACATTGGACTTGAGTGATTCAAAGCAATAGTCTATAATTTTACATGAAGATATAAATACTCAAGCATACTAACAAGCAACCATGTCTTTCAAAGTATCAACGCTAAAGAAAGTTATCCCTAGCCCATTATGCTCAATCATTGATCCATTCATGAAACACACTCAAATATTAGTTACATCCAATGCACAAGTATGACAATAGTGCTCTCTAGTTGGTGCTTTTGTAAGAGAAGATGGAGACTCAAAAAATAAAAATTGCATAAAAGTAAATAGATAGGCCCTTTGCAGAGGGAAGCAGAGATTTGTCAAATGTGCCAGTGCTCAAAGCTGAAATTAAAGAGATAAAAATATTTTGAGAGGCATGCTTTTCCTGTCAACGAAAACGACCGAGAATTCCCAATATTTTCCATGCTAGACACATCATAGGTGGTTCCCAAACAGAAAGTAAAGTTTATTTCCTTTCCACCATTCTTTCACAATCCATGGCTAGCCGTATCCACGGGTGCCCTCCATACCAACACTTTCCAAGTAATTTTGTTGTTATTAATTTGATTTCATTGTGGGACTGGGCATCCCTATTACCAACCATTCTCTCGTGCAATGACAAGTGAATAAACACTCATCGTGAGAATAACACACCTAGCATGGAAAATAATGGCCACCCCCTTCCGCTTCATGAGCGGTACGGACACACAAAACGGAAAATTATTTTGAAAATTAGAGTTGGCACACGCAAATTTACTTGGAACGGCATTGAAATACCGCATATAGGTAGATATAGTGGACTCATTTGGCACAACTTGGGTTTAAGGAGTTTGGATGCACAAGCAGTATTTCCGCTTAGTACAAATGAAGGCTAGCAAAAGATTGAGAAGCAACCAACCAAAAAACGAAAACGGTCATAAACATGCATTGAACACAACTAACACCGAATAATGCACCATAAGTAGGATATAATTTCATTGCATAACTATTGACTTAACGTGCATGCATAGGGAATCACAAACATTAACACTAATATTCTTACTAAATCACAATTACTCACTAACATGACTCACATATTATCATTTCCATATCGCAAAACTATTGCAAGGAATCACACTCATCATATCCAATGATCTATATGAAAGTTTTTATCTATATCCCTCTTGAATATTCATCACTTTGGGACCAACTTCATATCTTGTGCAAATTACCGTTACTATTATCAACTCTCAAAAAGATTTAAGTGAAGCATGAGAGTGCAAATATTTCTTCAAAATTTCAATCTTATCAATTCTCAAAATAATATAAGTGAAGCATGAGAATTCATTTCTTCAAAATTTTAGTCTTGTCAATTCTTAAAATAATATAAGTAAAGCATGAGAATTTATTTCTTCAAAATTTAGCCACCACCGTGCTCAAAAAGATTTAAGTGAAGCACTAGAGCAACTGTCTAGCTCAAAAAATTTAAGTGAAGCACATAGAGTATTCTAACAAATGATGATGAACGTGTGGATCTCTCAAGATAGGTGTGTTCAGAATAGATGATTGTGACAAACTAAAAAGAAAACAAAACAAAGACTCATATAATACAAGACGCTCCAAGCAAAACTCATATCATGTGATGAATAAAAATATAGCTCCAAGTAAAATTACCGATGTTGGTAGAAGAAAGAGGGGATGCCTTCCGGGGCATCCCCAAGCTTAGGCGCTTGAGTCTTCCTTGAATATTACCTTGGGGTGCCTCGGGCATCCCCAAGCTTAGGCTTTTACTACTCCTTATTCCTTCATCCATCGTGATCTCACCCAAAACTTGAAAACTTCAATCACACAAAACTCAACAAAACCTTCGTGAGATCCGTTAATATAACAAAATAAATCACTACTATAAGTACTGTTGCAAACCCATTCATATTTTATTTTTGCATTATACCTACTGTACTCTAACTTCACCATGGCTTATACCCCCCGATACAATCCATAGATTCATCAAAACAAGCAAGTAGTGCATCAAAAACAGAATCTGTCAAAAACAGAACAGTCTGTAGAGATCTGAATTATGGTCATAGTTCTGTAACTCCAAAAATTCTTAAAAATTAGGGCAACGTGGGAAATTCATATATCAATATTGTGTAAAAATTTCAGATTTTTTTGACGCTCCAGTACAGAAAAAAAATTCGGGCACTGGATACAAAACTTTCTGTTTTCCAAACAGCATCAATTATACTATCTTCCAAATCATCCTAAAGGCTTTACTTGGCACAAACACTAATTAAAAACACAAAAACACAATCATACGAGTAGCATGAAAGTTAAAACACACAATAACAGAAAAAAATATTTTATTCATTGGGTTGTCTCCCAACAAGCTCTTTCTTTATAGCCATTAAGATAGGCTTGAGATTTCAATGATGCTCACATGAAAGATAGTAATTGAAACACGAAGAGAGCATCATGTAGCATGTGAAAAACACATTTAATTCTAACATACTTCCTATGCATAGGCATTTTATAAGCAAACAAATTATCAAGGCAAGCAATTTCTAGCATATGCAAAGGAGAAGAATAAAACATTGATGATTTCAACATAACGAGAGGTAATTTAGTAACATGAAAATTTATACAACCATATTTTCCTCTCTCATAATAATTACATGTAGGATCATATTCAAATTCAACAATATAGCTATCATATAAAATATTCTCATCATGATCCACATGCATAAATTTTTTATTATCTTCCAAAATAGTGGGATTATCATCAACGAAAGTTATGACCTCTCCACACCCACTTTTATCAAAAAATTCATAAGATTGATAATTCTCCAAAGTAGTGGGATCATTATTACCTAAAGTTGACGCTCTTCCAAACCCACTTTTAATAGTGTTGCAAATTTTATTATCAATAACATATTCATCATGTGGCTTAAATAAATTTTCAAGATCATAAAAAGCATTATCACCCCAATCATGATCATTGCAATAAGTAGTGGACATGACAAAATTATCATCCCCAAGCTTGTGGTTTTGCATATCATTAGCACAATTGACACTAATAGAATTTATAGTAACATCATTGCAATCATGCTTTTCATTCAAGGGGCTATAAAGTATGGGTGTTATAGCAATAATTTCATTTTTAACATAAGGAACTATAGCAAGTTCATCTCTATAAGCATCTTTAATATTGGCATCGTGGCCATAAGAATAACAAGCATCATGTTCATCAAGAGGGGATATTTCAATCAAATCATCGGAATCATGATTACCTATAGATTCATGTGTATCATTATTCTCTTCCAAAGCAGTAGACATTCTCTCAATAAATTCACTAACATAGGCATTAGATGCATAATTTTCATAGCAATACTTAAGTATGGCAAAATTTTCAGATTTATGGAAAGAAATATCATACTTTTCAATCAAAGAAGCAACTTCATAAGCACCCTTAAAAGCAACAAATTCTTCAATTTGTTCGATATCATAGTAATTATAAACACCCTTGGCATAAGAAGACAAGATTTCATTATCATTAAACTCACATAGGTAGCGAAGGTGTTTTTAGGGTTCTTAGAGCAACAAGTAAAATCATAAATTTCACATAGATTCCAAGCATAGCATAGCAAACAATTTATTTGAAGCCATAATAATCGCCCTTTTTCAGACAAACGGTGACGAACAAAATGAGCATGCTCATCTAAAGATTTTCCCTCAACTAAACTAGTTGGGGTTTCGGCACGAGCACGAATGAATAGAAGATGATCCAAGTAGTAAACTTTAAGTTGATCCATATCAATAGATTTTTAGCAAGCGAAGATGCAAGCAAATAGAAGGCACATGGCAACACAAGCAAAGATAGCAAACAAACAAAAAGGCAAACGGAAAATATTTTTGTATTTTTGTAAAAACATTTTTGAAGTGGGGGAGATGAAAACGAGAGGCAAATGGCAAATAAAGTAAATGCAAGGAGATGAGAGTTTATGCGAAGGTACTTGATAGATGTTGATGATGTCTCCCCGGCAACGGTGCCAGAAATTCTTCCTGCTACTTGTAGCTTGCGTTGGTATTTCCCCGGGATGATGCAGCATAGTAGAGATAAGTATTTCCCTCAGTTATGAAACCAAGGTTATTGAACCAATAGGAGAATCACGCAACACCTCGTTAACAGCACCTGCACACAAACAACAAATCCTTGCACCCAACGCAAACGAGAGGTTGTCAATCTCTCGGCGGTAAATTGCAAGATTAAATTGTATGTGATAGATAGATAGATTGAAACAAAAATACAAAATAAAATAAATAAAAGAAAATGGCAGCAATATTTTTAGGGTTTTAGTAATATGATTTTGATAGACCCGGGGGCCATAGATTTTACTAGAGGCTTCTCTCGAGAAAATAGCATACGGTGGGTAGACAAATTACTGTTGGGCAATTGATAGAAAAGCAAATAATCATGACGATATCCAAGGCAATGATCATGTATATAGGCATCATGTCCAAGATTAGTAGACCGACTCCTGCCTGCATCTACTACTATTACTCCACACATCGACCACTATCCAGCATGCATCTAGTGTATTAAGTCCATAAGAATGGAGTAATGCCTTAAGAACGATGACATAATGTAGACAAGATAAACTCACGTATGAATAAACCCCATCTTTTTACCCTTAGTAGCAATGATACATACGTGTCATGTCCCTTTCTGTCACTGGGATTGAGCACCGCAAGATCGAACCCACTACAAAGCACCTCTTCCCATGGCAAGATAAATCAATCTAGTTGGCCAAACCAAATCAATAGATCGGAGAAGAAATACGAGGCTATAATAATCATGCATAAAAGAGTGCAGCAAAGACTCAAATAATTTCATGGATAATCTGATCATAAACTCACAATTCATCGGATCCCAACAAACACACCACAAAAAGTGATTACATCGGATAGAACTCCAAGAACATCGAGGAGAACATTGTATTGAAGATCAAAAAGAGAGAAGAAGCCATCTAGCTACTGCCTATGGACCCGAAGGTCTGTGGTAAACTACTCACGCATCATCGGAAGGGCAGCAAGGTTGATGTAGAACCCCTCCGTGATCGATTCCCCCTCCGGCAGATCACCGGAGAAGGACCCCAGATGGGATCTCTTTGGAACAGAAACTTGTGGCGGCAGAAAAAGTATTTCGTGGACTCCCTTGAGGGTTTCTGATTTTTCTGGAATTTATAGTGCTGGAATTAGGTCAAACGGAGCTGGGTGGGCCCCACGAGGTACCAGGGCGCGCCACCCCCCTGGGGTGCGCCTTGGTGCCTCGTGGCCCACTGCTCCATCTTCTGGCCCTCTCCCGAAGCTTCTAGTGTTTATCTTGTCCAATAAAAAATCTCCAAAAAGTTTCGTGGCATTTGGACTTCGTTTGGTATTGATTTTCTGTAAAACAAAAACAGGGCAGAAAACTGCAACTAGCACTGGGCACTAGGTTAATAGGTTAGTCTCCAAAAATGATATAAAATTGCTGTAAATGATTATAAAAACATCCAAGATTGATAATATATCAGCATGGAACAATCAAAAATTATAGATACGTTGGAGACGTATCAGAGGTCTACACCCGGCGATTGATAGCCCTTCCTTCGATTAACACTACACTGCTTTGGCACCGCGCCCCAGAATACTCGGAATCTTACAGTGGCCAACATGATACCAAGTTTGATTTGCTCAAGGTTGTAATCTGCCAAGTGCCCACAAGATCTGCGAATTATAAAGACTTCAGGCTAATTGTGTTCTTCAACCGCGGTCTCGCCTATCTGACAGATCACTACGGTAAGTGGATAAATCTCCACGTCCATCGCAGGATCATACATCCTCCATGGCTCTCTGATGCCATTGAACACAAGGGCTTCATTTACGCTGTGGACTCCTTCTATGGTTGGACATATTGCTGGCCTACTCCAGTCATTGCTACAAATGGCTGTTACAGCAGTATGTTACTCCTAATTTCCTATGATATCATGATGGCTTGCTTCCTATTGTCAGAGTATAGTTTGAGAAGAGTTTGAATCATGATATTGTTGTTAGAAATTAACACCACGCTATCAAATACACCCTCTGTTCAGTAACGTGGACGTTTTGATAGTTTAATTCAAACTACCAAAACGCCCCACATTGGTGATCAGAAGTAGTAGAATTTTGGTGAAATCAAATCATCCTTCCCATGCTTATATTACTGTCAACATTTACTGAAAAAATATTCATGCTCTGAACATGCTGTTCTTAGATTTACAGTACCAGCCCATTTTTATTTGACTCCAACTTGATATGATGTTGCAGGCCGCGTGGTGTCCCTTCCCTTCCTAATCCCAGAACCTTTCAAAGAAAAGTGGCATGGCAGTTGCAGGTGGTTCCTGGCTCGATCAGACAATGGCGAACGATTGATGATCGTTCGCACGTACCGGACATGTTGTTTCGCGGAATATAATCACAGTCACTGCATCGTCTTTGACCAGGATCCCAGCTTCTTTGGGCCTTTAGGAATTTTTTACTGGAGGCCAGTAACTAGCCTCGGCACACGCTCTCTGTTTCTCGGACTGAATTATCCGATTATCCAGGAGATCACCAACGTCAAGGATCCTGATGGCAGCGCGGTTCCGTTCATCAGGCAAAACTGTGTGTACACAGCGTACCATGTGTCTCTCCATGCACCATACCCTGATATGTGCCGCCACGCTCTGCAGCCCAAAGTAGGAGAGAGGGTCGCATGTATCAGACTTCGACCTGCTGGCTGGAATTTCCCCCGTCAGGCACCCATCTGGTTCAAGCCTTCAGCCAATCTCCACAGCTTAATAAATAGTAACGTCTAACTGAGCCAGTTAGTTAGATGCATACACTTGGTGTAGTAGGATCTTTATTAAGTTTGATGCATACACTTGGTTTTTTTGGTAGCCCTTCTGTAATGTTTGCTGATGTTTGGTTGGAAGAGAGAGCTGCGTCTTTACTCTTGTGGCCTGCTTACTGCTTCTGTTGCACCCCGACCCCTGGTGGTATCTTCAATCCCAAGGCTCCTTTGTAGGGCTCTAGTTTGTTGTGAACATCTAGTGGTTTCTATTAACAAAAAATTGGCGGCAAACCCCTTTTACTAAAACAATATAGAGCCATGGATGCTGCTAGTGTTTTCAATGTACGATGAGTAATATATTTTGTCTGTTGGTTGAATAAATAGTGGTCTTAGAATGATAAAAACTATGTTTTGGAAGTCATTGCACGCTCCGATCCTTTACTGCCCCGCACATTTTTTTGAGAGAGGTTAGTGCCCCGTACGTAGCACATACTATTTTTTTCTAGGGAACAAATCTTTCACTTGTCGAGGACATGCAGTCCAGTGATTTAGGCCCAATAGAAGAGCCCATAACTAACTGGGAGGGAGGCTCTCACATGAATCCGGCCCAGCTACATGCTCATGCTCCCCTAAATAAATAAATAAAGCTAAATGTTCATGCACAGGTTGTTTAAATTTATGATTTGAAAAGTATGATTTTAACTAGATGATATTATTTTCCTATGAGAGTATCTTTACATTCAGTCGATATTATTCTTAGGCAAAGATAGTGACCAGTCTTTTTTCTCACACCCTTTTCTTCGTGCAACCAGCGGACTGTTATTTGGTACCCACTGATACGTCTCTATCGTATCTATAATTTTTGATTGTTTCATGCCAATATTCTACAACTTTCACATATTTTTGGCAACATTTTATATTATTTTTGGGACTAACATATTGATCCAGTGCCCAGTGCCAGTTCCTGTTTGTTGTCTGTTTTTTGTTTCGTAGAATATCCATATCAAACAAAGTCCAAATGTGATAAAAATTTACAGAGATTTATTTTGGAATATATGTGATTTTTGGGAAAAAGAATCAATGCAAGACGGTGCTCGTGGGCCCCACGAGGCACCAGGGCGCGCCTGGGGGGCCAGGCGCGCCATGGTGCCTCATGAGGCCCTCGTAGGTCGGTTGGTGCTATTCTTCAGGCACAAGGAAGCTAATATCCGGAAAAAAATCGTGTTAAAATTTTAGCGCAATCGGAGTTACGGATCTCCGGGAATTTAAGAAACGGTGAAAGGCCAGAAAACAGGAACACGAAACAGAAGAGAACAGAGAGAGAGAGATCCAATCTAGGAGGGGCTCCTGCCCCTCCGCCGCCATGGCAGCCATGGACTAGAGGGGAAACTCTCCTCCCATCTAGGGGGGAGGCCAAGGAAGAAGAAGAAGGAGGGGGGCTCTCTCCCCCTCTCTTCCGGTGGCGCCGGAGCGCCGCCGGGGGAAACATCGTGATGGCGATCTACATCAACAACCTCGCTACCGTCAACACCAACTCTCTCCCCCTCTATGCAGCGGTGTAACCTCTCAATTCCCGCTGTAATTCTGTACTTAAACATGGTGCTTAATGCTACATATTATTATCCAATGATTTGTGGCCATCCTATGATGTTTGAGTAGATTCTTTTTGTCCTATGGGTTGATTGATGATCGTGATTGGTTTGAGTTGTATATTTTATTTTGGTGCTGTCCTATGGTGCCCTCCGTGTCGCGCAAGCGTGAGGGATTCCCGCTGTAGGGTTTGCAATGCGTTCATAATTCTCTTATGGTGGGCGGCTAGAGTGACAGAAGCTTACACCCGAGTAAGGGGGTTGTTGCGTTTGGGAGTAAAGGGGACTTGATACTTAATGCTATGATTGGGTTTTACCTTAATGATCTTTGGTAGTTGCGGATGCTTGCTAGATTTCCAATCATAAGTGCATATGATCCAAGTACGGAAAGTATGTTAGCTCATGCCTCTCCCTCATATAAAATTACAACAATGATTACCGGTCTAGTTATCGATTGCCTAGGGACAAATCATTCTCTTGTGTTACAACAGCTTTCTACTGAACAACTAACTTTTATTATCTTGCAAATTACTCGTAGTTTTATTCTCGCAAAGTACTTCTAGTTTTATTCTTGCAAACCTATCCTATCACCTACAAAATAGTTTCATACTTGTTCTAAGTAAAGCGAACGTTAAGTGCGCGTAGAGTTGTATCGGTGGTCGATAGAACTTGAAGGGAATATTAATTCTACCTTTAGCTCCTCGTTGGGTTTGACACTGTTATTTATCGAAAAAGCTACAATTGATCCCCTATACTTGTGGGTTATCAAGACCTTTTTCTGGCGCCGTTGCCAGGGAGCAATAGCGTGGGGTTGATATTCTCGTGTGTGCTTGTTTGCTTTATCACTAAGTAATTTTTATTTTGTGCTCTTGTTTTCTATCTTTAGTTATGGGTAGGAAACGCAAAATACCAAAAAAAATTAGTTGTACCTGCTAAACCAATGGTTGAAGAACCACCCAAAATCTATCATACTGCTGAAGCTTACTACTTGGATCATCTTCGATCCCTATGTGCTCGTGCTAAAAACCCAACTGGCTTAGTTGAGGGAAAATCATTAGATGAGCATGCTCATTTTGTGCGACACCGCTTATCTCAAAAAGGGAAACTTTTACAACATCATATTAATACTATGCATTGCTATGCTTGGAATTTATGCGAAATACATGATTTTACTTGTTGTTCTGAAAACCCTAAAAAACACCTTTAGTAATAATGTCAGTTTAAGGATAATGGAATCTTATCTTCTTATGCCAGAGGTGTTTATAGTTACTATGATATTGAACAAATAGAAGAATTTGTTGCTTTTAAGGGTTCATATGAAATTGCTTCTTTGATTGAAAAGTGTGATGCTACTCTTTACAAATCTGAAAATTTTGCCATACTTAAATATTGTTATGAAAACTATGCTTCTAATGATTATGTTAAACAATATATTGAGGACACCTCCGCTGTCCAAGAAGAGACTAATATTTTGCAGGAATCTATGGAAGAAGAAATTGCTGAAATTGTGAGCTCATTGGATGAAAAAATTGAGGAGGAGAGCGAAGAACAAAGGGAGGAAGAGCGGATTAGCTACCTGTGCCCACCTTCTAATGAGAGTAACTCTTCAACTCACACATTGTTTAATTACCCTTCGTGCTTACCGAAGGATGAATGCTATGATAATTGCTATGATCCCTTTGATTCGTTTGAAATATCCCTTTTTGATAAAACTGATGCTTGCTATGCTTGTGGCCATGATGGCAATATGAATTATGCTTATGGAGATGAACTTGCTATAGTTCCTTATATTAAACATGAAATTGTTGCTATTGCACCCACACATGATAGTCCTATTATCTTTTTGAATTCTCCCAACTACACTATATCGGAGAAGTTTGCTCTTATTAAGGATTATATTGATGGGTTGCGTTTTACTACTACACATGATAATTTTGATGAATATAATATGCATGTGCTTTCTACTCCTACTTGCAATTATTATGACAGAGGAACTACATCTCTACCTCTCTATGTTTCCAATACAATAAAATTGCAAGAAACTACCTATGCTATGCATTGGCCTTTATTTGATGTGCATGAATTGTTCTTTTATGACATGCCGATGCATAGGAAGAGTGTTAGACTTCATTGTCACATGATATATATTACTTTGTGCTCACTACTAAATTACAAATCATTGTTAATTAAAATTGGCTTTGATATACCTTGGGATCCGGGTGGATCCATTACTTGAGCACTTTATGCCTAGCTTAATGGCTTTAAAGAAAGCGTTGCCTGGGAGATAACCCGGAAGTTTTAAAGAGTCATTTATTTCTGTTGTGAGCTTTTAAAAAGTTTAAAAAATATATAGAGGGGAACCTAAAACTTTTCAAAAAGAAAAGTGAAAGTAAGAAAGACGAGCACCGTTGAAGTGGGGGAGCTCCTTGAACTTTGTTCATGCCCATGGAAACTTTGCAATTCTTGAATTACAGAAACTTTTCAACAAAAATAATTATACCCTTGTACAAATCCATTGTATTATAAAAATAATGTGCCAAGATTTACCGTTAGGATGTTTAAATTGCTTGTTTGGTGTGTGCGGTGCAAAAACAGAAACGTTTGCTGTAGTGCATGAATTTAAATTTTTTACTGGAACGTGAAAAAATTCTGAAATTTTTACACAGTACTGCTATGCAAATTGTTTATTTTTTCCTAATTGTTCAGAATTTTTGGAGTTATAGAAGTATGGTCAATGTTCAGATTACTACAGACTGTTCTGTTTTTGACAGATTCTGTTTTTGATGCATTGTTTTGCTTGTTTTGATGAAACTATGGATTGTATCGGAAGGTATAAGCCATGGAGAAGTTAGAATACAGTAGGTATAATGCAAAAATAAAATATGAATGGTTTTGCAACAGTACTTAAAGTAGTGATTTGCTTTATTATACTAACGGATCTCACGAAGGTTTTGTTAAGTTTTGTGTGGATGAAGTGTTCAAAGATCGAGGAGGTATTGATATGAGAAGAATGAAGAGAGGCAAGAGCTCAAGCTTGGGGATGCCCAAGGCAACCCAAGTAAATATTCAAGGAGACTCAAGCATCTAAGCTTGGGGATGCCCCGGAAGGCATCCCATCTTTATTCAACAATTATCGGTATGTCTCGGTTTTTGTTTTGTTCACATGATATGCGTAAATTCTTGGTGCGTCTTTTGTGTTTATTTTTCCCTTTTCTTTTATGCACCATGCTGGTATGAGATAGTCCTTGGTTGATTTATAGAATGCTCTTTGCACTTCACTTATATCTTTTGAGTATGGCTTTATAGAATGCTTCATGTGCTTCACTGATATCATTTGAAGTTTGGATGCTTGTTTCTCTTCATATAGAAAATCATTGTTTGTAGAATGCTCTTTTGCTTCACTTATATTTATTAGAGCATGGTCTTTTGTAGAAAGAATTAAACTCTCTTGCTTCACTTATATCTATTTAGAGAGTCAACAGGAATTGGTCATTCACATGATTAGTCAGAAAATCCTACATAAAACTTGTAGATCACTGAATATGATAAGCTTGATTGCTTGCAATAGTTTTGCGATATGAAGATGATGATATGTGGGTTGTGCTAGTGAGTAATTGTGGGTTAGTAAGAATATTGGTGTTAAGGTTTGTGATTCCCTATGCATGCACGTAAAGTCAATAGTTATGCAACGAAGTTATATCCTACTTATGGTGCATTATTCAGTGTTAGTTATGTTCAATGCAAGTCTATGACCGTTTTCATTTTTTGGTTGGTTGCTTCTCAATCTATTTGCTAGCCTTCATTTGTACTAAGCAGGAATACTGCTTGTGCATCCAAACTCCTTAAACCCAAGTTGTGCCAAATGAGTCCACCATATCTACCTATATGCAGTATTTCCGTGCCGTTCCAAGTAAATTTGCATGTGCCAACTCTAATTTTTCAAAACAATTTTCCATTTTGTGTGCCCGTACCGCTCATGAAGCGGCAGGGGTGGCCAATATTTTCCATGCTAGGTGTGTTATTCTCACGATGAGTGTTTATTCACTTGTCATTGCACGAGAGAGTGGCTGGTAATAGGGATGCTCAGTCCCACAATGAAATCAAAAATTAATAACAACAAAATTCCTTGGAAAGTGTTGGTATGGAGGGCACCCGTGGATACGGCTAGCCATGGATTGTGAAAGAATGGTGGAAAGGAAATAAACTTTATGATGTGTCTAGCATGGAAGATATTGGGAATTCTCGGTCGTTTTCATTGACAGGAAAAGCATGCCTCTCAAAATAATTTTATCTCTCTAATTTATGCTTTGAGCTCTGGCACATTTGCAAATCTCTGCTTCCCTCTGCGAAGGGCCTATCTATTTACTTTTATGCAATTTTTATTTTTTATTTTGAGTCTCCATCTTCTCTTACAAAGCACCAACTAGAGAGCACTATTTTCATACTTGTGCATTGGATGTAGCTAATATTGAGTGTGTTTCATGAATGGATCAATGATTGAGCATAATGGGCTAGGGATAACTTTCTTTAGCGTTGATATTTTGAAAGACATGATTGCTTGTTAGTATGCCTGAGTATCTATGTTTTTATGTCAAATTATAGACTATTGCTTTGAATCACTCGTGTCTCAATATTCATGCCATGATTAAATTATATGATCAAGATTATGCTAGGTGGCATTCCACATCAAAAATTATCTTTTTTATCATTTACCTACTCGAGGACGAGCAGGAATTAAGCTTGGGGATGTTGATACGTCTCCGTCGTATCTATAATTTTTTATTGTTTCATGCCAATATTCTACAACTTTCACATATTTTTGGCAATATTTTATATTATTTTTGGGACTAACATATTGATCCAGTGTTAGTTCCTGTTTGTTGCATGTTTTTTGTTTCGCAAAATATCCATATCAAACGAAGTCCAAACGCGAAAAAAATTTACGGAGATTTATTTTGGAATATATGCTATTTTTGGGAAGAAGAATCAACGCAAGACGGTGCTCGTGGGCCCCACGAGGCACCAGGGCGCGCCTGGGGGGGCAGGTGCGCTGTGGTGCCTCGTGAGGCCCTCATAGGTCGGTTGGCGCTATTCTTCGGGCGCAAGGAAGATAATATCCGGAAAAAAATCGTGTTAAAATTTCAGCGCAATCGGAGTTACGGATCTCCGGGAATTTAAGAAACGGTGAAAGGCCAGAAAACAGGAACACGAAACAGAAGAGAACAGAGAGAGAGATATCCAATCTAGGAGGGGCTGGGGCTCCTGCCCCTCCGCCGCCATGGCAGCCATGGACTAGAGGGGAAACTCTCCTCCCATCTAGGGGGAGGCCAAGGAATAAGAAGAAGGAGGGGGCTCTCTAACCCTCTCATCCGGTGGCGCCGGAGCGCCCCCGGGGGAAACATCGTGACGGCGATCTACATCAACAACCTCGCTACCGTCAACACCAACTCTCTCCCCCTCTATGCAGCGGTGTAACCTCTCAATTCCCGCTATAATTCTCTACTTAAACATGGTGCTTAATGCTACATATTATTATCCAATGATTTGTGGCCATCCTATGATGTTTGAGTAGATTCTTTTTGTCCTATGGGTTGATTGATGATCGTGATTGGTTTGAGTTGTATGTTTTATTTTGGTGCTGTCCTATGGTGCCCTCCGTGTCGCGCAAGCATGAGGGATTCCCGCTGTAGGGTTTGCAATGCGTTCATAATTCTCTTATGGTGGGCGGCTGGAGTGACAGAAGCTTACACCCGAGTAAGGGGGTTGTTGCGTATGGGAGTAAAGGGGACTTGATACTTAATGCTATGGTTGGGTTTTACCTTAATGATCGTTGGTAGTTGCGGATGCTTGCTAGAGTTCCAATCATAAGTGCATATGATCCAAGTATGGAAAGTATGTTAGCTCATGCCTCTCCCTCATATAAAACTGCAACAATGATTACCGGTCTAGTTATCGATTGCCTAGGGACAAATCATTCTCTTGTGTTACAAAAGCTTTCTACTAAACAACTAACTTTTATTATCTTGCAAATTACTCGTAGTTTTATTCTCGCAAAGTACTTCTAGTTTTATTCTTGCAAACCTATCCTATCACCTACAAAATAGTTTCATACTTGTTCTAAGTAAAGCGAACGTTAAGTGCGCGTAGAGTTGTATCAGTGGTCGATACAACTTGAAGGGAATATTAATTCTACCTTTAGCTCCTCGTTGGGTTCGACACTCTTATTTATCGAAAAAGCTACAATTGATCCCCTATACTTGTGGGTTATCACCCACAAGGTTGAAGCCGATGCAAATCGTAGTCGACGTGGTCAACATCTAACAATTATTAGCGACAAGTTTTAATAAATATCACAATTTTTTTCCGTTGCATTTGTATGCTTTATGGATTGTGCTGCCCAGGTCTCCCATTCGAAACCCAGGTACCACAAGTTTTTTGACAAGCCGAGTTTTTTTATGATAAAAAGTTCCAGCCCAACATTATTTTTCAATAAGAATGCCCAGCCCAGCCCAACACATGTGGCGACCCCACTTTATCACAGGGCTTCTGAATGTGCTCGGCTTCACACCTAAAGAAAAAAAAGTGCTAGGCTTCATTTTACAATAAGTTGTAGCCATATAAAATTAATTATTATTACCGAGCATGCTGAGTTTTTGGGTCTGACCGATCCAGGCGCCAAAACCAAACCAGCGCCGGTGGGACGGCCTGTTCCCGCCTTCCACGGCTGGTTGCGGTGTCGTGCCCGGATCGCCGCCCTGTCGTACCATGAAATGCTGGCCAGGCCATCCCTCTACTCCCCCACACATCCTATTCTTCTCTGGAGACGGCAGCCCACCCCGCACCAGAACCAGTCAACCCTCGTACACCACGCCGCCTATGACCACACTGCCGCATCTTCCTCGGCTCCTGTTCATTCCCGTCCGAGGCCTCGCCGTCGTCCTCCGCCTTGGTGCGCTCGCCGCGGCGCCGCCGTCTGGCCTTGTCAACATGGTCAACATGGTGAATCGGGGGAGGACTGTACTTGAGAGTATGACAGTAGGGACCCACCAGGTCCACTGCCGAATGCAAGCTAGTGTCTCCTTACTACTCAGATCCACCCCTCAATTTTTTTTACTCATATCCACCTTGCTGATATCTGGGACCGACATCATTGTCAACGTATAGTCAATTAACGACATAATTGCACAAGGAGCGGCTGACACCAGGGATCCAGCAGCTCGAGCAGTTTTTTTTGGTTGTTCAGACGGAGCAGCGTATAAACTGGGTTGTGCGGTGTCTGTGGCCCGTCTAACAACATGACCAGGCCAGCTGTTTTTTCATTGGGAAAATGGGTAGCCCACCATTTTTTTGAAGAATACCCAATCTAGGCCTATTTGTTTTCTCCGACTTGCTGGGCTGTAAATCTTTCAAGACGAGGAGGGATGCTGTGACGCCCCTGCTCGACCGTGCACTAATCATACACGCAAATGCACACGATCAAGCCTAGGGACTCACTTGAAGATATCACAGCACAACTCTAGACACAAAATAAAATATTTCAAGCTTTATATTACAAGCCAGAGGGCTCGAATACATAAGCTCGATGTCATACAAGCATCAGCAGAAGCATTAGATATCTGAGTACAGATATAAAAGTAAAACAGATAGGCCTTTAAGAAGGTGGGGCAAAACAACAACAACGATCGAAAAGGCACAGGCCTCCTGCCTGGGAGCCTCCTAACTACTCCTGGTCGTTGGCAGTCTCCATGTAGTAGTACGCTCCTCCAGAGGGGTAGTAGTAGTCGTCGGTGGTAGCAGCTGGCTCCGGGGCTCCGTCATCTGGTCGCAGCAATCGGGTATGGGAACAAAGAGGTAGCAAAGCAACCGTGAGTACTCATCCAAAGTACTCGCAAGACTTACATCAGAACTATTCTACCTATGCATCGGTATCAAAGAAAGACTGTATATGTGGACTGAACTGCAGAAATGCCAGAAGAGAGGGGAAAAGCCTAGCCTATTGAAGACTAGCATCTTCAGCGGTCTTGCAGCATAAGAAGAGTGCAGATTAGTACATAATTAAAGTAGCAAGCATGTTGTAGCAAAGCCTAGGGATCCTTCCTCGACTCCCCGCGAGAAGGCGATCCCAGAGCTTCCAATTAATTAAAAGTATCCAGTTCAAGTTGTAGCAGATCGGGATACAACACTGAGCGTCCTGTTACCGTGGACACGGCTATTCGAATAGATAGCTTCCCTGCAGGGGTGCACTACTGTTACCCAACATGCTCGATTAACTCTGGCCGGACACACTTTTCTCGGTCATGCCCGGCCTCGGCTGATTGACACGACGTAGTCCTACCTAGGCTCAGCAGAGAGGTCCCCGCCGGTCTACATCCTAAGTGCTCAGGCGTCTTGGGCCATCGCCCTTAGCACTCCGAGTCGTTGTGTGCAGGGTGGATACCAGCGCCAGCGGCACGATCCGACCCGGCCACAATGCTGAACTGGACATCTGACAGAGCTTTCGGCTGATACATACGGTGCCGAGGGCCCCATAAACCATTATCCCGCGTGGTGGTAGTGCGTATATGGCCAGCGGCCAACTCAGATCAAATACCCAAATCCGTTAGCGAATTATCAGGAGCTCGCGGTGACGATCAGTACTCCTATCGTCCCATCTCGAGGAAGTGCAACAAGGGTCAGGCCCATCCCTCTCTAGGGCGGTCTCTGCCTGCCCGGCCGCGCCTCGTAATTATCTCGCGGGTACCCTCACAGTCAACCCGACTTCACACCTCTCGCGGGTACCCCTCGGGGTCAACCCGACTTTACCCAGTAACTGTAGTAAAATCCCGGTAACCGTGTGTTTAGAACATCAAGAAGGAATCCGAGGAACCACCCTCGATGGATTCTTACTCGACGTAATCCGTTAAGGAGAACCAGGAGAAATCATCCTCGATGGTCCCCACTTAAAGGAGTTGCACGACAGAGTCATCATCGGGAAGGGGAGAGCGAGGAATCACCCTCTGCAATCACCACCGATGTGCTATACTACATAGATATCATCAGGAGTACAGTACGAGGTATCACCCTCGGCACTCGATAGTAGCCCTGCAGAGTCGTACAACTAAGGGGTATGTGCGGTGATGTGACGGTACCTGCACATCGATCACAATGATCGAGGCACTGGTACAAAGCGGGGCAACAGGGACAAGGATGAGGGGTCACTGGTGGATCACTAACCAACCTATTCTAAGCAGTTTAGGATGACAGGTAAAGTAGCAATAGCAGGTTACAAAAACAGGCTATGCATCAGAATAGGAGCAAGCAATTACAGTAGCAAATTCTAATGCAAGCATGAGGGAGAAGGAATAGGCGATATAGGAATGATCAAGGGGGTTTTGCTTGCCTGGTTGCTCTGCTGAAAAGGGCTGGTCGTCGACGACGTAGTTGTACTCAGGAGGGTCGTCGGTAGTCTCGGGGTCTATCGGGAGAGAAGGAGGGGGAAAAAACAATAAATACACGGCAAGCAATGCAACACAAACGCATGTCATGGCAGTATGTTATTCGAGGAGTGCCCTAAGGCAGTACTACGCAAGTTAGTCGGAGCGGGAAAACATCTGGAGGTGTTTTACCAGCTCCGGGCAATTATCGGTCAGATGAATCGGAGGGGAAAGTTCCACGTTCATCCTGTTAGAGGGGTGTGGCAGGTATGTGGGTAGGATATTCGGATTCTTCATGTTTTTCTGATCATTTTTCATATATAAATTATTTTCATCCGAGTTACGGTTTATTTTATTTGATTTTTCAAAGTTTTATTGAATTTCTGTAATTATTTTAATTATTAAATTAGAATTATCCGAAACAGTGTCTGATGACGTCAGCATGATGTCAGGGTGACATCAGCAGTCAACCGTGGACTTGACTGGTCAAATTGACCAGTGGGCCCCATCTGTCATAGACAGAGTTATTTAACAGAGGGTTATTTTTAACTAACTAACTTAATTAGCTAGTGGGACCCTTCTGTCAGTGTCACATTTAGTTAACAGATTAGTTTAATTAGTAATTTAGTTAATTAATTAGACGGGCCCACGTGTCAGTGACTGACCGGTTGACCAATCAACTGGGGCCACCAGTCAGTGACTGTGCCTGCCCAGTCAGCCTGTTGACTCAGTCAACGGGTCAACTGGGTCCCCAGACCCCACTGGCAGCGACTCGGGATGGGGCCCAGAGGTCGGCCACGTCGGCGGCGGCGCCGGAAAAAGCTCCGGCGAGCTCCCGCGGCGGCGTTCTCGCCGGAAGCGCTCGGAAATGCGGCACAGAGCACCTAATCACGCGCGAAAGGGCTCTCTTGAACGGGCACACTGAGCCACGTCGAATGGGGGTACTCACGCGGATGGTGGTGGTCAGGAACGGCGGGGACGGTGGCTACAGGCGGCGGCCGGAATTCGGCCATGCGGCAAACGGCGCCGGAGCTCGAAATCGAGCTCGGGCTAAGGGGAAAAAGATGCGTGCGTGCTCACAGAGGTGGATGCCGAGCTCGGAGAAGCACGGAGAAGACGGCGTGGAGTAGATCGATGGCGAGAGATGCGCGGTGGCCGACGGGGAAGAAGGGCACGATCCAGCGGTGCGGTGGCTTCGAGCTCGAGCGTGTCCACGTAGTCGACGTAGGTGACGCAGGCGGTGCTCCCGGTGCTGTATCAGGCAGTGGGGAGTACGGGGGGCTGCGAGAATGGAGGGTGTTCATGGCGGCGGTGGCCGAGCTCGGTGGGGATTCCAGATCGAGAGGAGAGTGAGAGGAGGGGGAATGCGGGGTAGGGTTAGGTAGGGCGCAGCTGGGGGTGGTCCTTATCCACGCCGGGGGCGATCGTATGCTCGACGCGTGCTCCATTGCCGGCGGGAGCGCGCGCGGCGACACGGGGAGGAGGGAAGCGGGAGGTTAGGGGATACGCCATGGTGGGCTGGGCCAAACACTATTTGACTTAGGCCCGTAGGCACAATAGGCGTTAGGACTTTTTCCTTTTTCTTTTATTCCTTTCTCTGTTTTTGTTTATAGTTTCTATTTTGTATTAATTTGAGCTAGGAATTTACTTTTGTAAAATGTGAGTTTGTCCAAATCAAATGCTAGGCATCATATAGCACTGCCTCAAAAGTTTGGAGCAGAAAAGAATTTGTTTGAATTTTTTTTATTAGCACAGGAGTGGATTAAAATGTTGGCTTGGTACTATTTTAAATAGACTAGGGACATTTTAATAGTTCAGATAATGTTGGTTTCAATTTTACAATTGCATAGGGATTAGTTGCAATATTATGAACATTTTTGGTTTTGCTGTTAGAAGAAGTAATTATTTGACTTAATATTTGAATTTGAATTTGAACTAGAAGTTGGATTATTTTCTAAATGCAATTTATTTAGGGTGATCATGGTGACATGGCTAATTAATTAGCTTAATGACAGGGTTGAGATTTGGGGATGTTACAGATGCATTCGGCCTGGCCAGAAAATGGGTAGTAAATCATAAAAGTAATATGAAATGGGCCGCAAATGTAAAAAAAACGCAACAAATGGGCAATTAGTTTCTTTTTTTTTCTTCTTTGAGATTTTATATTTCATTGGATTTTCACATTTTTTAAAATTAGTTTTAATCTCGCTCCTAATTTTGGGATTAAAAATAGTTCGGACCCCAGCAAAAATATGCGAAATTTCAAAAATTTCGCATATTTTTTAGCAATTTTTTAACACTCGTCCTGACCAGAAAAGGGCAGCAATTCTAAAAATGGCAAATGGGCTGTAATAAATTCCATATGAATTAGGAACGGGCTTTAAATTGTAAAAATAATAGCAAATGGGATGTACACGCCACAGATTTCCAAGCTGACTTGTTGGTCGACTAAGTTGACGCCTACGTAAGACTTTGTCAACTTATAGTCAACAAACGATTCTAGCAGCAGTAAGTGTTGGATGTCCATCCAACGGCCATCGTGCTTCTTCAATCTCTGATCTTCCTGCTCCAGCCGCCCAAACCAGCGCCGGCTTTACTGCTTGCTCCCACCCTACTCCCACTGCTGGCCAAGCCATCCCTCTACCCACCCGCACGTCCTGTTATTTTCCTGCGATGGCAGCCTCACCCCACAGCCGAACCAGTCAACCCTCGTACTCCCTGATGTGTCTACACCGGCTCCAAGTCGTTCCCTTCCTAGGCCTTGCCATCGTCCACCATGTTGGTGCTCTCGGTGCGGCGTGGTCAACGTGGTCAACAAACGACAGTCATCGAAAGAGGGATGTAGGTGGAGAGGTTGACAGTAGGGCCCCACATGGTCCATGGCCGCACGCAAGCAAGTGCCTCCTTATTACACGAAAATAATGATTCTTCCCCCTGACTGGTTGGAGCCACCAATGACATCTTCGCACGCAAAGAAGTGCCTCCTTATTACGCGGAAAAAAAGTTTCGTCCCTCTGACAGCTGGGATCTACCAGCTGCATCTTTTTCAAGGAAGTGCCTCTTTATTAGGCGCAAGAAAAATAATTCCTCCCCCTGCTAGCTGGGTCCCACCTGATTTGGAGGCTGACTTGTGAGTCTACTAAGTTGACGCGTACGCAGGGCCATGTCAATTTAGTCAACAAAATCGACTCTAGCAGCGTGAGACCATTAGATGTCAATCCAACGGCCGGCGTGCTTCTTCAATCTCTGATCTTCCTGCTCCAACCGCCCAAACCAGCGACGGCATGAACGCCTGCTCCCGCCTTCCGTGGCCAGCTATGCTGCCGCACAGGCCTCACCGCACCACCCTACTCCCATCGCTAGCCAGGCGCCTCCTGTTATTCTCTGGCGACGGCAGCCTCACACCGCAGCCGAGCCAGTAAACCCTCGTATTCCCCTCCGCGTGGGCGTCCACTACCGAGTCTTCCCCGGCTTCGGGTCGTTTCCCTCCCTAGGCCTCGCCGTCGTCCACCGCCTTGGTGCTCTCGGCACGGCGCCGTAAACGTGGTCAACGAACGACAGCCAACGGAAGAGGACTGTACATGGACAGGATGACAGCTGGGACCCACGAGGTCCATGGTCGCACGCAAGGAAGTGCCTCCTTATTACGCGGAAGAAAAATGATTCCACTCCCTGACAGCTAGGACCCACCAGCTACATCTTCGCACGCAAGGAAGCTCCTCCTTATTACATGAAAAAAATGCTGCTGACACATGGGTCCCAGTTGCTCGATCAGTTTTGTTGTTGTTGTTTTTTTGTTGTTGTTGAGAGAGAGTAGGTTATCAACTAGATTGTGCGGTGTCTGTGGCCCGTCTAGCCCAGGCTTTTATTTTATGTTTACAACATGACGAGCCCAGCTATTTTTTTCTCGGTGAAAATGGCTAGCCCACCTCTTTTTTCGTAGAATAGCATACACAGGCCGATTTCTTTTTCTCCACCCTACTGAGTTGCAAATATTTCAAGACGACGAGGGATACATTCGGCCTGCCCAGACAAAAAGGGCTGTAAATCTTATAAGTAATATGAAATGGGCTGTATATGTATAAAAACAAAGAAAATGGGCAATTAGTTTCAAATTGCAGATTTTCTTTTATTTTTTGATATTTCAATTTTCATTTTTTAACATAATTTAAATTTAGTTTTTATCGGGCTAGAAATTTCGGGATTAGAAATAGTTTGGCAATTTCAATGAAATATCGCTGAAATTTTTAATCCTGTCCTTGCGAGAAAATGGTAAGGTATTCTAAAATATAATATGGGCTGCAATAAATTACGTAATTATTAGCAAATGGTCTCTAAATTTAGGAAAACAGCAAATGGGCTATATGCTGTCCGCCACAGATGTTACGCTGACTTGTGGGCCTACTAAGTTGACGCGTACGCAGGGCTTTGTCAACTTAAAGTCAACAAACTATTCTTGCAGTGATGACCGTTGGATGCTAATCCAATGGCCATGCTGCTTCTTCAATCTCTGATCTTCTTACTCCAGCCGCCCAAACCAGCGCCGGCGGGACCGCCTGCTCGTGCCTCCCGTGGCCGGCTGTGCTGCCGCGCAGGCCTCACCATCCCACCCTACTCCCATCGCTGGCCAGGCCTTCCCTCTACTCACTCACATCCCCTGTTATTCTCCGTCGATGGCAGCCTCACACCGCAGCCGAACCAATCAACCCTCGTACTCCCATCCGCGTGGGCATCCACTACACCGTCTTCCCCGGCTCCACGTCGTTCCCTTCCTAGGCATCGCCGTCGTCCACCGCCTTGGTGCTCTCGGTGCGGTGTAGTCAACGTGGTCAATGAACGACAGCCATCGGAAGAGGACTGTATGTGGTGAGGCTGACAGCTGGACCCACCAGCTACATCTTCACACGCAAGGAAGAGCCTCCTTATTACGCACAAAAAAAATAATTCCTCCCCCTGACAGCTGGGACCCACCTACTATATCTTCGCACGCAAGGAAGTGCCTCCTTATCCTCCCTGACAGCAGGGATCCACCCGGTCGAAGCATATGTAGCGTTGTCTATCTGGTCGCGAATGTGTACGTACATACTGGTCGATCGGTCTTTCTGCAACGATGAACCATGGGCGTGTAAGGAGCGGCACGTCTCGTAGTAGAGCCCCCAATGTAGCAGTTCGGGCAGCCCCGTCTAAATCATGTACACGTACGTACAGCCACACAGCAAAAAATACGGCCACGTACGTACATATACGGGCGGGGTCTCGAACGCGTACTCGCGCATACGTATGGCCAGGGCTCGTGTACATGGAGAGAGGCAACGGACAGCAGCAACGGCCTCATGTTCATCGGCAGCCAACCGGCTGGGTCAGAATGCAGGAAACAGCGTCGTGTTCATCGGGAGCCAAGCGACTGCCAACCGGCTTGGACGGAACAGCCGAAATGGGGTCCTGTTCATTGACTCGGGGTCTGCGTACGCAAAACGGATGAAACGGCCTTCTGTTCGAGCGCCTACGGTCAAACAGGGTCCTGTTCATTAGCTGGGGGTCTGGCGTACCGCAAAACGGAGGAAACGGACTTCTATTCGAGCGCCTACGGTCGAAACGGGGTCCTGTTGATCGGGAGGGCTCTGGCGTACCGCAAAATGGAGGAAACGGACTTCTCCCCAACTGCCTACGGTCGAAACGGGGGTCCTGTTCATCGGGAGGGGTGTGGCGTACCGCAAAACAGGACTCCACGGGCTACTATTCATCCACGGTCGACCTCCCTCCAGCCTCCACCAGCTACTGTTCATGAACCGTCGACTTCCTCCAGCCTCCACCGGCTACTGTTCATCCAGCCTCCACGGGGTCCTGTTCATCCACCCCCAACCGGCTGGCCTCCTCGGGGTCCTGTTCATCCAGCGCCAACCACACCTTCACACAGCTAGGGTACTGTTCATCCACAGCCAACCCACCGGCTGGGGTGGGGCGTACGAGCGGGCGGCAGCAACGGGACTGTTCATCCACAGCCAACCAATCGGCTATGTCAACTCACCACGTCTCGTGCAAGGGGCTCGATCGATGCATCTCGACTCGTTCTACGTATCGCATGCACGGCAGCAACGGGCACTGTTCATCGAGAGGCAACCCAACCGGCTATGTCTCGCACGTACGGGGGCTCGACCGGCTTCACTTAGGAGCGAAGGAATCGCTCGGGTTCAGTTAGCAGCGAAGGAATCGCTCGGATTCAGTTAGCAGCGAAGGGATCGATCGGCTTCAGTACATAGCTAGTGCGATCGCTCGGGTTCAGTAAGCGAATGCCTCGCTCGGGTTCTGTTAGCGAACGCCTCGCACACACACGCGCGCGTATGAGAGAAATGCGCAAACCACACTGCATCGCTCGGCCCCGACCACCCACCGTAACCGGGAACTCCCCGAAAATTTCCTCGCCCTCAGTTCTACCATGATTTTTTACGTCATGGACGGCCCAAAGAATGTCATGCGGGTGTGTCTCCGGCCCGCCCAGGACGAAAAGCCCATTTTATGACATAATTTTTTGTCATTGAAGTAGGAGCCCACCACATCTATGATGATACGTGTTTTTGTCACAATTATTATCATAGAAGTGTCACAACCATGACAGAAAAAGTTTTCGTTCGGGCCATAATGTCACGGATGTGTCTTTTTTTTAGTGCCTCTCGCAAGCATCCGCAACTACGAAAGAAGAATTAAGATAAATCTAACCATAGCATGAAACATATGGATCCAAATCAGCCCCTCACAGAATAACGCATAAACTAGGGTTTAAGCTTCTATCACTCTCGCAACCCATCATCTACTTATTACTCCCCAATGCCTTCCCTTAGGCCTAAGTATGGTGAAGTGTCATGTAGTCGACGTTCACATGACACCACTAAAGGAAGAACAACATACATATCATCAAAATATCAAACGAATACCAACTTCACATGATTACTTATAACAAGACTTCTCCCATGTCCTCAAGAACAAAAGTAACTACTCACAAATCATATTCATGTTCAAGATCAGAGGTATATAGAATATGCTTAAGGATCTGAACATATAATCTTTCACCAAATAAAACCAACTAGCATCAACTACAAGATGTAATCAACACTACTAGCAACCCACGGGTACCAATCTGAGGTTTTGGGACAAAGATTGAATACAAGAGATGAACTATGGTTTCAGATGAGATGGTGCTGGTGAAGATGTTGATGAAGATTGGTCCTCCCACGATGAGAGGATCGTTGGTGATGTCGATGGCCTCGATTACCTCCTCCCGGGGGGAAGTATCCCCGGTGGAATCGCTCCGCCGGAGAGCAAAAGTGCTCCTGCCCAGGTTCCGCCTTGAGACGGCGGCGCTTCATCCCAAAAGTCTTCTTCCTAATTTTTTTAGGGCACATGGCTTCATATAGCAGAAGGAGGGGGCCAGAGGCCAGCTGTGGACCCCACAAGCATCAGGGCGCGCCTTGGGGGGTAGGTGCGCCCTGTTGCCTTGTGAGCAGCAAGTGGCCCCCCTCCTGTGGATCTTCGTTCCAGTATTTTTTATATATTCAATAAAAAATCTCCATAAAGTTTCAGGTCATTTGGAGCTCCGAAGAATAGCTATCTCTGATGTAGCTCTTTTAGGTCCAGAATTCCAGCTGCCGGTAATTTCCCTTTCCATGCAAATCTTGCAAATTAAGATAGAAAAGGCATTAGAATTGCATTATAGAGTGAAATAATGACCAAAACATTATAATTAATAGTAGGAAAACATGATGCAAAATGGACGTATCAACTCCCCCAAGCTTGGACCTCGCTTGTCCTCAAGCGAAAGCCGAACTCAATAATCATGACCACATGTTAGAGAGAGAGGTGTCGATAAAACAAAATACGGACATGGTAGCATCATGGTCATTATTATAGCAACAATTATCCATCATATAACTTCTCATAATAAAGTGACAATTCATCACAATATCGAAGTACAAAGCATAAACTTTCTTGAAAATAAACAAACTATGTTCTCAGTCATTGAAACAACTAGATGACACCCCGCGCGTTGCTGCGGGAATACGTGCTAAAATAAAAGTAGCAATACCATAACTGAACATTTCTTCAAATATATGTTCAAATAACAAAACATTCTTGAGGAAACCTATGTTTGGGGAAAACTTGAAGCACAAATATTGATATGCCTTAAAATCATGGCTAGTAGTAAAACACTGGTATCACGTGACAATACAAAAAGTAAACTGCCATAGATAATTAGATATCACAATCCGTTACACTTTGTATTAAATATATGGATAAAACATTCATTCGCCGTAAAAAATGTGGCATCAACAAATGGACATAGATCAAAACATGGCTCCACACAAAACATAAACTATGATTAATTTAACACATCCTAGTAACTCAAAGAAGGGTTCGAATGTTAGAGCAATATAGTAGGCAACATGTATGGGAAAAGCACGATTTGTTTTTCGTATGAGCACACACACTAATATCTTGGAAGGCAATGATTCTTGTTGTCTCTCTTATCACTATGTCTCTTAAGTACATATAGAAGCATGCTTTATCTTACTAAGAAAGGTGCTAGATGCAAACAAACGTCAGCAAGAAGTGTGGATCTTTCTCAAACTGCCAGCAAGAATCGTCTTAGCATAACAACCTTTTATTCTCGATTCCTATTTTCCCCTGCATTATCAGACAAAAGGGAAGAACAAATATGTAGTAAAGATAAATACTTTGGTGATCCTACGTAAATAAATTTGACAGTAGTAAATGCAAACGTACCAATGAATGACAAATCAATGTTTCTTGATCCTTTGTGTAGAATTCTTTCCTGAATCGTCGATTCAGGTTGTACCGAACAAAAGGTAATCTACATAGAAGTACACAGGACGTAAGAATATATATCATATACTTGTAATAGCATGAAAAATAAAAGGAAAATGTAACAAAACTATACATGCAAACATAATGTGGTAGGGAAAAGGGGCCAATATATAATATGTACTGAGGAAAAATAGCAACACTGTGGATCACATTAGCAAGCAACAGTAGGGGCAATCAATGGATAATTGCCAGTGAATTTGATGGCAACAGATTGAAACAGAGGAAAGCTCGACACACGTGCTCGGTCAGTAACACAACATAGAGGCATGACTTTTGAGGCCAAATCAAGATACATCTAAGTGCCTTGATGAACATGGTAATAAAACAATTTAGCATTTCTAATCCCCACCTAATTAATGTCAAATGTTGCTGGAGCAAAAACAGTGACAATCCATCTTGTTGTCCCTAGAAAAAGATGCGGGAGAGAATAAGAAGATGTGCGGCTCACTGATGTTCGCCTTCCTCCGCTTCTTGTCCCGTTTGCTCCATGAAGAAGAGTTTGAGGGATTGTGTAGCAGGTAGTACCAAGAAGGCATCAGGACCTGCAAAGAAAATAAAAATAAAGAGCATGAACTAATAGAGCCTGGTTCAAAAATTAGCAAACAAAACATTTCAAGCACAACAGACAGGCATGAATGACCAGAACCTGATCCAAAAAATACTCGAACAAAAATATTAAAGAACAAAAAATAGAGCTGCCAATAATAGTACTCGGCAACATCTGAAACTGAAATCAATTCTCCTCCCAAAAATTTACGTAATAATAGGTACCAAAATTTGAAAGTAAATCACATCAATGTAGTAGGGATAATTGGGTGCAGAGGGGGTGCAACAAATAACTGAGAGAAGCAGACCGGCATAAGAAAAAGGGGCACTTCTGGTTGCCTGCGATGGCGCTTCAGATATCGATCTACACTGGAGCTCGCTGTTGCTCGATACCACGGAGGTGCTATAACTATCGAATCCATCACGGACGGATTGATCTGCGTTGACCGTGAATCAATACAACCTTACCCAATCCCACCCATGGGCCATGGCTCCCTACTAACATAACCAAATCAAATCATCATACCTTGACCACTATCAAAAACTACACGAATATGACTCAAACCAAATTAGCTGGTGGGTTAAGCAAAAATGGAAAATCTTAAGGTAGAAGGATGGGTAGCAGAGGCGTGGACATCGTTGGTTGAAATACCTGGCCGGCATCTCCACCCACCTGTTCCTCTCCTAGTCCGAAAGTAAGCTAGATCAGGACTGCTGTAAACCTAATTAGAATGGATACAACTGGAACCAACCTCCACCAGTTCCCAACCAACATTGGAGTTAGCTTCGCCGAAACAGAGAGAGGAGATGACCGCCGCATCTCAACGACGCTACAGGGCACCACACCGATTCCCACCAAACGGAACAGAGAGAGGGAAAGCAGCACCACCGCTGCCATGTCGACGACGCTACAGGGAACCAGAGCGGTCTACACCGGGAACGGAACTACAACCGGTAGATGCGCCGAAGACCGGTGGTCGTGCCAGAGGACCAGACCACACGGCGAGATCGCTTCTTTTCTATATAGCCGCCGCACTGTATCGTTGCCCAGGGAAAGAGGAGAGAGAGACGGTTGGCCTTTTTAATGAGATGATCGGGCTTCCTTGTTCTATTTGTGAATCACAAGACCATTGGGCTTCGGTGCGTCATTTAAGTTGGGAAATAGAGGGACGATGACACACCTGTAAACGGTAACAGAAACTGGTTGAAAGGAAGAAATTTCTCAAAAAATGGTTAAAAGGAAGAGTAATTGCTGATGTGGCAGGTTGATGAGGTGGATAGGCTGCATGTTAAGAGAAATAGGTTAGTGGGGATGAACTATTTAGGTATTATAGATTAAAATTCATCATATTTCTAGGAAGAGTCCATGTAAGAGCTTTTGTTTTAGCAAGTCCACGTACTCAACTATCATATAGTCTTCTTTGCTTGCTAACACTCAAAGCATATTTTAGGGAACAAACGTTTCCGTCAGACACATAGGAAGATGGGGGTTTATTATATTCCCCTCCCAACTTGTTTACCTCAAGGATAATGTCAACAATAATAACTCATGATTACCTACATCCAACTGGATATATGTGCCTGGATCTTTCCCTACCACATGATGCTTGCCAAGTGGAATGTAAATAAGAATGGAATAAGGGTGATCACCATTGACTCTTGCATAAAAGTAAAAACTGAAAAGTAAAATATAGGCCCTTCATAGAGGGAAGCAGAGGTTTTCATGCGCTTTTGATGTTTGGATGTGCAAACTCGTAATGTAAAGGAACGTCACTTTATATTGCCCCTTATGATAGCAACCTTTATTATGCAGTCCGTCGCTTTTATTTCTTTGCCATCACAAGATCATACAAAGCTTATTTTCCCTTACAATAAAAGATCATACATATTTAGGAGCAATTTTTATTGCTTTTTGCACCGATGACAACTTACTTGAAGGATCTTATTCAATCCATAGGTAGGTATGGTGGACTCTCATCACAAGAAACTAGGTTTAAGGGGTTTTAGATGTACAAGTAGTATCTCTACTTAGTACGAATTTTGGCTAGCAAAAGGTTATGAGCAAGCACCACATGTTAGAGGAACCATGACAATATAACTTCTATGTGAATATAAGCAAACATAACCCATTACGTTGTCTTCCTTGTCCAACATCAACTATTTGACCAAGCAGAAAATATTTGATGGGGGCTCACAATCATAAAATATGTCCAAGATAGTGTATTTATATGTGAATCCTCTCTTCCTTTACTAATCTTTCATGAATTGCATCAATGACCAATGCTATGTTTGTGAATTCCCAATAAATTTTATCAACTATACTTTTCTTTATGTGAAGTCATTACTCCCCATGGGATTAACATATGACCTTTCATTCTTTTTTATTGCTAAGATTGGAACAAGAAAGTAAAGAAATAAAACTCAAACTACTCTTTATTATATAACTCTCACACACGATTACATAAGTACATAAATCATGAAGCAAACACTCGAACCTAAATCATACTAAATTTTTATTCTTCTAAATCACGAAATAACTAGGGATTGAACTAAGATAGATAATTGTGATAAAAGGTGATGGTGATACGATACCGGGGCACCTCCCCCAAGCTTGGAACAAGCCAATGGTGGTGCCCATACCCGTGTACTCAAGTGTTCTTCTTCGGTGATGGTGGTGATGAAGTAATCTTCTTGGCGATGATTCCCCTAAGGGTACGATTCTCCTCCTTGAGCTTATTGACTTCCTGTTTAAGGTCCAAGTTCTCCTTGCGAAGCTTGCTTGTAACGGTTAATGCACCATCAACCAATGGGTGAAATGCTGTTATGGAAGAAGAAGCAACATCATCCTGCGCACGGCGATAAGGCGTAAATCGAGTACTGGAAGTTTTAACCTTATTTGGCAAGCTCGACTTTTTGAACTCCACATGCATATCTCCTGGTTGAGGTAGAGGAGTTTCTTCTTCTTCTTCGCTCGAGGATTCCATCCTTTTCAGATCGGCATCCTCCTCATTGTCCGTTGTCCACCCATAGGAGTCAACTTCCCCGTAAACTCTAGGGTTTGCGATGACGTACAAAACGTAGCTCTCTCTGTCTGACTCTTGAGATGACATGATGACCTCGATCTGCCAGAAAAATAGCCCGAAATAAGAACAAAGGAGAAACTTGCGATACGGTGGTCAAAACATCCGAGAGTATATATAATGATTTTTTATCTTGCTAAATGAGTATTCGGGAAGAAAACGGAGTCGGGAAGGCACACGAGGGGACCACAAGGCAACACGGCGCGCCCTGTTGCCTTGTGACCTCCTCGTGGGTCCTCTCGACTGTTTCTTTTTTTTCTAATATTCCAAAATGGATAGAAATATTTTTATGGAATTTTTGGAGTCGGTTTACTTACCGTATCACATACCTATTCCTTTTCAGGGTTCTGGAGCATTCCGGAAGGTCTCATTTATGTGTTCCTCCGGTGTCATGGTTTGAATAATATTAGTTTCAACATTAATGGGTGTGCCTGAGATATAATGTTTAATTCTTTGCACGTTAACCACTCTCGGATTAGTGCCTTCAGCATTGTTAATCTTCATAGCTCCGGAGCGATAGACCTCTTCGATGATGTATGGTCCTTCCCATTTAGAGAGAAGTTTTCCTGCAAAGAATCTGAAACGAGAGTTGTACAATAGAACTTGATCACCAATTTTAAATTCCCATTTTTGGATTCTTTTATCATGCCATCTTTTAACTTTTTCTTTGAACAACTTGGCATTTTCATAAGCCTAGGTTCTCCATTCATTTAGAGAGCTGATATCAAATAACCTCTTTTCACCGGCAAGTTTAAAATCATAGTTAAGTTCTTTAATTGCCCAATAAGCTTTATGCTCTAATTCTAGAGGTAAATGACATGCTTTTCCATAGAACATTTTATAAGGAGACATACCCATAGGATTTTTATAAGCAGTTCTATAAGCCCATAATGCATCATCAAGTTTCTTAGACCAATTCTTCCTAGATCTATTAATAGTCTTTTGCAGAATCAATTTTATTTCTCTATTGCTCAATTCAACTTGACCACTAGACTGAGGATGATATGATGATGCAGTTCTATGGTTAACATCATATTTAGCTAGGAGT
Organism: Elymus sibiricus; assembly: GCA_039707655.1. Lineage (NCBI taxonomy): Eukaryota > Viridiplantae > Streptophyta > Magnoliopsida > Poales > Poaceae > Elymus > Elymus sibiricus. Next base: position 316,185,247 of record CM077664.1, read on the forward strand.
TTACGGAATGCACCATGAATAAAATGCGAACCACCATCAGTCATTAAATATCTAGGCACACCAAACCTTGGAAAAATAACTTCTTTAAGCATTTTAATAGATGTGTTGTGATCAGCACTACTAGTTGGAATAGTTTCTACCCACTTAGTAACATAATCAACAGCAACTAAAATATGAGTGTACCCATTAGAGGAAGGAAAATGTCCCATATAATCAAAGCCCCAAACATCAAATGGTTCAATAACGAGTGAATAGTTCATAGGCATTTCCTGACGTCTACCAATATTACTAATTCTTTGACATTCATCACAAGAAAGGAGAAACTTACGTGCATCTTTGAAGAGAGTAGGCTAATAAAAACCAGACTGTAATACCTTATGTGCAGTTCTGTCTCCTGCATGGTGTCCTCCGTATGCTTCGGAATGACACTTCCGTAGGATTTGTTCATGTTCATGCTCGGGTAGACAACATCTCATAACACCATCTACTCCTTTATATAGGTGTGGGTCATCCCAAAAGTAATGTCTTAAATCAAAGAACTTCTTCTTTTGTTGATAAGTGAAACTAGGTGGTAAATACTTAGCAACAATGTAGTTAGCATAGTCTGCATACCAAGGATTATTACGAGAAGTTGAAGCATTTATAACGTCTAATTGCTCATCAGGAAAACTAGCATCAATAGGCAGTGGGTCATCAAGAACATTTTCCATTCTAGACAAGTTATCTGCTACAGGATTCTCAGCTCCTTTTTGTCAGGCCCATTTCTGGGATAAATCACAGAAGAGCCTCAAGTCATACCAGCCCCAAGATCAACTGGTAGACTTCCTTGATATAGATAACCAGTACATTAATATTACAAAGGAGTTGAGCCAGAGTGCTCAACCATTATTACAAGCCTGCCAATATACTACGATGGTGGAATAATACAGTGGTATGGTGGTAGAACAACACCGATACAATAAAATAAAGTCAAGCGTCAGTGTGAGGCTTGGCTATTTTATTGGTGTAGCGGAAACACGGCGGATGATACATGTGGTAGACTCCAAGATCACAGGTTGACTGACTGGGAACACCTCTAAGTGTCGGGCTTGCTAGCGCAATCTCCTTCCACAAGCTCGTCCACCTCCAGGTCTGGCCAATGAAATAGCCAGGGACAAGCCAGTGAGTACGTTTGAATGTACTCGCAAACATTATGAACAAAAGATATACCGAATGCATATGCTCATGATGGGTTAAATGATATGCTCATGCTGAATTAAATGATATGCATATGTTGGCTGAAATTAAATTATGGCATGATAAATATTAGCATGAGCAAAAAAAATGAGTAAATAAAATATTAGTGACAAACAAGGTAAGTTAAAGGTGGATAATCGGGCGAGACAGGACCGCCCGAGAATCCAAGAGAAATGCCAAACGGGTGTCTAAAAGAGTATCGGGTGAGACAGGACCGCCCGAGAACTCAAGCGACGCCACGAGAGGTCTTGAAAAGAAATGCCAGTCGGGTGTCTAAAAGAGACGCCACGGTAGGTCTTGAAAAGAAATGCCAAACGGGTGTCTAAAAGAGAATCGGACGAGACAGACCGCCCGAAAACTCAAGCGACGCCACGAGAGGTCTTGAAAATAAAACTGGGTGCCCGGGGTAGTCTAGCCAGCCCCTGAGACACTCAGGAAAATAAAATAAGAGAAACGGGTTAGTCCACAATAATATGCATAGTAACAATAATATTCACAACCATCATATTCCTGATGACAAAAATGTCCATGACAGCGTTAGTGATGAAATAATAATATTCTGTAAAATAATTGATACTCAAATTATTTATTTTCCTCCGAAGACCGACACCGAGACCGACACTTGACCCTTCCCAGCTAACGTCCTTCACCGTGGACACGGCTATTCGAATAGTTATAACTCTGCAGAGGGTGTACTCTTTACCCACGTGCATGGGATTTCTTTAGTCAACACCGTGGCACTGACTAATTCCCACTACGGTCTTTGGGTTGAAAACACACCTGACCAGCACACACCAGATTAACTTTCCAGATGCCAGGAATCACCCAAAGCACCGTTCAAGAAAAACTCTAAGTCGGGGAGACTACAATCTCGAATAGCATGGGATCACAATATTTATATCGGTGTGCAAACAGGGGTGCTACCCCCTCGGTCCCAGACCGGATACACCCATGCCCCCTGACCTGATGACGGGATTTAGTCCATGGCCGTGGAAACCCTCATCATGGCCCTCTATGTGGTGTGTACACAGACAGGGGTTAGCAACTTACTAAACCGTACTTCCCTTGCGGGAAGACCCGTGGCAGCACGGTGTTTAGCTAGGTGTGACGGAACAAGACTCGATCTAGGTCGACTCAGGAGGTGTTGTTATTATGACAGGCATGTCTCACGAGCCACGGTGACACCGTCGTGTCACAACAGGACCATGCTCACCAGCACGTCCAAGGCAGGAGCTGCACTCCTGGTTGTCTCACAACTTTTATTCACGGTAGAAATTCACTTGAGTGAAGTGCAAGCAAATGCAAATATGATATGACCATGCATGCATGGACTATCTCCACACATATGATGCAAACTTAAATCAATGCAAACATGCAATGCAATTCACCATATCCCGGGTTCAAAATGCTTGCCTTGTCCAAAGTAGTCAGAAGAGGGACACTCAAAATTCCCGGCAAAGTTTCCCTCTTCTTTTTCTGAAAAATTCAAATTCAAACTCCAATTCAAAATTTGGCAACAGTACCAAAACTTGTCTCAAAATATTTTTAAATAAATACTAAAAAAACTAGAGAGAAAAATAAGAATTTCAAAAAAAGATTCAACTCAATCAGATTTGTAGTTTAAAAGTTATTCAACTTTCAATTCCAGGGGTTTTTCTGTAAAAAATCCAGTCCCTGTGCGTTTATAAAGAAAACGCTTCGGGAGGGAATACGCTTCCCAGCGTGGAAAGCGTAAAGCGCCAGAGTACGCTTTCGGTTTAAAACCAGAAAAAAGGAAAACGCTGACGGGTGGGGTCCACCCGTCAGGTTTAAATTCGAAAGCGCTCACGCGCGTGCACAGAGGGCGGCAGTGATCACCGGCGACGATCGCCGTGGTTTTGGGAGGCGGCGATGATCGGGATGTGTTCAGGGTGGAACTCCGCGTCGGTGGGTGGTGGTGGTGGTCGCCGGCGAGCACTTGAACGGTGGCGAGGTCGACGGCGGCGGGCGATGTTTCGGGTGGAGTGGGATCTCGCCGGAGAGGGCTCGGGAGGTGAAATTGGAGCGCGGAATCGAAGTGTAGGTGTGATATGAGGTTACTGGCCAAGTTTCAGCGGTGGAGGTGAAGTATCGGCGTCGTGGTGATCGGGGAGGTTGGCGGCGGCTCGGTGACCGGAGACGGGGAAGGTGACCTCCTCGAGGTCGAGCGAGTGCATGGGAGCTCGATTGGGATGTGGTGTATGCGGTACGAGGAGAGAACGGAGCTCGAGGGCCTCTTTTTATAGGCGGTCGGGGGAGGCCAGTGGCTTGCGGCTGACGCCGGTGTAACTCCGCCGGCGAGGTAGGTTGTGGACGGTGGGCAGGTTCAGCGCATGATCGTGGAGATGAATGAAGTTCTCCAGAAGCCTCTGTGTGGACGAGCTCGGCTCTATCCGTTCCCTCCACCGAAGAGCTGGGTATGGCCATGGCGAACACCGTCCTGCTCCGGCGACTAACAGTGGGCTCCAGATGGTTTGGACGGTGCGGTCAATGCGCGGAGACATGGAGAGGATCGACGCGTGGAGGAAGATTAGGTGGAGGGAGCAGCAGGAGGAGTGAAGAGGGCGGCGCCGTGTTGACTTGCTCGGCTGCCATGGCTGAGGACGGTGGCCGTTGCACCGGCCACCTCCTGTGCTGTCGGCGGCGGGCAGCTGACCAGGGGGTCTGGGGTGGCTCAATTAAGGCGAGAGGAAGCGTGGAGGAGAAGGGAATGGAGTGAAGAGTAGTGCATGGCGATGTCTCCCTCTGCCTCTGAACTTATTCAGTAAACTGAATTTTTGACAGCTATGAACAGTGTGCACATGAGGTGTATGACAGAATGCCAGAGAGTGCTAGGGATTTTGGGATTTTGTGGGGATTTTTGTGGTAAGGTGTTGATGCAAATAAGAGAGTATGGCAGAGTTTCAGAATTTTTGGAGCAATTAAAAATAGGTTTGTATCAGAGAGATTGTTTCTGGTCCAAAATTGAACTAAATGAAATTTGAAATTTTTGAACTGTGGAACCCAATGTTTTTGGTGAAATGGGTTATGGGTACTATCTAGTCGTTGGGGTAATTTTGGTGGAGGCAGAAGAATCACAGAAGATATGGTTCCTATGTAATTCCAAAAAAACTATGGATAATATAAATTCCAACTTTGGAATTTAATAAATATTGTAGAAATATTTTTGTAAGGTGGAAAGGGGTTGGATATTGTCCTAAAAGGTGTGAGTGACTTGAGGGATAATTTAGGAGTGGCAGAAAAATTATAGGAAGAATTTAGAAGGGCTAAAAAGGAGTGAAATGATCATTCCCATGGAATAATTTTAATATTCCAGAAACTTTTCTAAAGAGAAAAATATTTTTGATCTTCCAAAGATAATTACCCAATAATTAAATCATCCAAATCAGAACCATTTAAAATTTTGGAAACCCAATTAAAAATAAAAATGAATATCAGAACAGAAGAAAGAGAAGAAGAAGAATTGGGTCGAAATAATTCAAAGTATTTTCTTTTAATAAAAAGATTTAAAAATCCAGAGAGAAAATGTTTGGGGTGTTACACTTTTCAATCAATAAATATGAAAATCAAACTCTTGTAGTAAAAGAACCCACCTAATCAGTCTAGGTTTAGCATCTTTCTTTTCCATAAGATATTTAATAGCAGCATGATCGGTGTGAATGGTTACTTTAGAATCAACAATATAAGGTCTGAATTTATCACATGCAAACACAACTGCTAAAAATTCTTTCTCGGTAGTAGCATAATTCTTTTGGGCACTATCTAGAGTCTTACTAGCATAATGAATAGCATTCAATTTCTTATCAACTCTTTGACCTAGAACAGCACCAATAGCATAGTCACTAGCATCACACATTATTTCAAATGGTAGGTTCCAATCGGGTGGTTGAATAATGGGTGCAGAAATTAAGGCTTCTTAAGTATTTCGAAGGCTTCTACACAATCATTATAAAAAACAAATGGGACATATTTTTGCGAAAGATTAGTAAGAGGCCTAGAAATTTTAGAGAAGTCTTTTATGAACCTTCTATAGAAACCAGCATGACCAAGGAAATTTCTTATACTTTTGATATCTTTAGGACATGGCATTTTCTCAATTGCATCAACTTTTGCTTTATCTACTTCAATACCTCTTTCGGAGATTTTATGACCAAGGACTATACCTTCATTCGCCATAAAGTGGCACTTTTCCCAATTCAAGACGAGATTTGTCTCCTCACATCTCTACAAAACTCGATCAATGTTGCTCAAGCAATCAACAAAAGAAGTTCCGTAAACGGAAAAATCATCCATGAACACCTCAAAAATCTTTTCACAAAAACCAGAGAATATAGCAGTCATACATCTTTGAAAGCTAGCAGGTGCATTACATAAACCAAAAGGCATACGTCTATAAGCATAAGTTCCAAAAGGACAAGTAAAGGTGGTTTTCTCTTGATCTTCTTGCGATACGGGTATTTGAGAAAAACCAGAGTATTCGTCTAGAAAGTAAAAGTGTGTGTTCTTAGATAATCTTTCTAACATTTGATCAATAAAAGGCAAGGGTAATGATCCTTTCTAGTAGCCTTATTTAATTTCCTGAAATCAATTACCATCCTATAACCATTTACAATTCTTTGTGGGATAAGTTCACTTTTATCATTAGGAACAATAGTAATGCCTCCTTTCTTAGGGACACAATGAACATGACTTACCCATCTTCTATCAGCTATAGGATAAATTATACCTGCCTGCAGAAGCTTTAGTATTTCAGTTCTTACCACATCCATCATTTTAGGATTTAGGCAACGTTGATGATCAATGACCGGTTTAGCATCAGGCACCATATTAATCTTGTGTTGGCATAAGGTAGGAATAATGCCCTTAAGATCATCAAGAGTATATCTAATTGCAGCACGGTGCCTCCTCAGAGTTTTAAGTAATCACTTTTCTTCATGCTCTGAAAGGTTAGCATTGATAATAACAGTATATATCTTCTTTTCATCAAGATAAGCATATTTTAGTGTATCAGGCAATTTCTTTAATTCAAACACAGGATCACTCTTAGGTGGGAGAGGGTCTCCCAAAGTTTCAACATGCAAATTATGCTTAAGGATAGGTGCTTGTTTAAAGAATATCTCATCTATTTCATTCCTTTCGTTCATATGCATATCATTTTCATGGTCTAGCAGATATTGTTCTAATGGATCAGTAGGTGGTACATCAGTAGAAGCAAGACCAATAATATCATCTTTGCCAGACAATTCTTTCTCATGAGGTTGTTTACTAAACTTGGAGAAATTAAACTCATGAGATACATCACCAAACTTAACTCTAACCTTTTCTTTAACACAATCAATTTCAGCATTAACCATATTCAAGAAAGGTCTACCAAATATAATGGGACAAAATTATCTTGTAATGATCCAAGAACTAAGAAATCAGTAGGGTATTTGATCTTACCATACAAGACTTCAACATCTCTAACAATCCCAAGTGGTGAAATGGTATCTCTATTTGCAAGCTTAATAGTAACATCAATATCTTCAATTTCAACAGGTGCAATGTCATTCATTACTTCTTGGTAAAGAGAAAACGGAATAGCACTCACACTAGCACCCATATCACATAAACCATGATAGTAATGTTCTCCAATCTTAACAGAAATAACAGGCATGCCAACTACAGGCTTATTCTTGTCTAACATATCTTGTTCGTTTCTAGCAGGTTTAGCAATCCTAGCAGCCTCGGAACAGAAATAAATAACATGCCCATCAATATTATCGACCAGGAGATCTTTAACCATTGCAATATTAGGTTCCATCTTAATTTATTCAGAGGGTTTAGGTGTTCTAATATTACTCTTATGAACCAAAGTTGTAGCTTTAGCATGTTCCTTAATCCTAATAGGGAAATGAGGTTTCTCAATATAAGCAGTGGGTACAACTGGATCAACATTATAAATGATTGTTTCATCTTTAGCTATAATAGGTTCTTCACAATTTACTTCAATAGGTGGATGAAACTTAAACTATTTTTCCTTAGGGAGATCAACATGAGCAGCAAATGATTCACAAAAGGTGGCTACTATCTCAGAGTCAAGTCCATATTTCGCACTAAGCTTATGAAAAGCATCTGTTTCCATAAAAGATTTAACACAATCAAACTCAAGATTTATACCTGACTCATTACTTTTGTCGATTTCCCAATCTTCACAGTTGCGTTTAATTCTTTCCAGAAGATCCCATTTGAATTTAATAGTTTTCTTCATAAAAGAACCAGTAGAAGAAATATCGAGCATTGATTGATCATTATGAGAAAGCCGAGCATAAAAGTTTTTATAATTATCTCTCTTGAGAGATCATGATTGGGGCATGTATGCATCATATACTTAAGCCTCCCCCAAGCTTGAGCAATACTTTCTTCTTCACGAGGCCAAAAATTATGTATATAATTCCGATCACGATGAACCAAATGCATAGGATAACACTTCTGGTGAAATTCTAGCTTTAACCGGTTCCAGTCCCATGTCCGGTATCATCCATACCATGTCAATGATTTTCCCTCCAAAGATAAAGGGAATACTTTCTTCTTAACTCCATCCTCGAATAAACCTGCAAGCTTAAACAATCCACAAATTTCATCTATATAGATCAAGTGCATATCAGGATGTGTTGTTTCATCTCCTGCATAAGGATTAGCTAGCAATTTCTCCAACATACCCGAGGGAATCTCATAATAAACATTTTCAGTAGGTTCAGTAGGTTGAGGGGCAACTCTTATTGCTTCCGGTCGAGGTGAAGATACCCCGAACAAGCCCCTCAAAGGATTGTTTTCCATAGTGACAAGTGACAATAAATTTCACCACGTAATAAAAATATTTCCTTACCAAAGGCGCTTCACTCCCCGGCAACGGCGCTAGAAAAGAGTCATGATGACCCACAAGCATAGGGGATCAATCATAGTCCTTTCGATAAGTAAGAGTGTCGAACCAAACGAGGAGCAGAAGGAAATGATAAGCGGTTTTCAGCAAAGTATTCTGTGCAAGTACTGAAAGTAGCGGTAACAGATAGTTTTGTAGCAAGATAATTTGTAACAAGTAATAAGGTGCAGCAAGATGGCCCAATCCTTTTTATAGCAAAGGACAAGCTGGAAAGTTTCTTATAATAAGCAAAGCGTCCTCAAGGACACATGGGAATTCTCATCTAGTCACGTTCATCATGTTTAGTTGATTCGCGTTCGCTACTTTGATAATTTGGTATGTGGGTGGACCAGTGCTAGGGTGCTGTTCTTTCTTGAACAAACAACCCTCTTATGATTACCCCCTCTTACAAGCACCCGCAACTACGAAAGAAGAATTAAGATAAATGTAACCATAGCATGAAACATATGGATCCAAATCAGCCCCTTACGGAATAACGCATAAACTAGAGTTTAAGCTTCTGTCACTCTCACAACCCATCATCTACTTATTACTCCCAAACGCCTTCCCTTAGGCCGAAGTATGGTGAAGTGTCAAGTATTCGACGTTCACATGACACCACTAAAGAAAGAACAACATACATATCATCAAAATATCAAACGAATACCAACTTCAAATGATTACTTATAACAAGACTTCTCCCATGTCCTCAAGAACAAAAGTAACTACTCACAAATCATATTCATGTTCAAGATCAGAGGTCTATTGAATATGCATAAGGATCTGGACATATAATCTTCCACCAAATAAACCAACTAGCATCAACTACAAGATGCAATCAACACTATTTGCAACCCACAGGTACCAATCTGAGGTTTTGGGACAAAGATTGAATACAAGAGATGAATTAGGGTTTGAGATGAGATGGTGCTGGTTTCTCTTGAAACGATTTCTAATATTAATGAAATTATTACCCGGTAAACCCCGAAACCCTTCCGGAGATACCAGTAATTAATATATAGGTGAAAAATGTTTTTGGAGATGTTAAATTAATAATAAAAGGCTCTAATAATGATTTGGAGGATTTTATATTTAATTAAATATCAACGGAGCTTAAAAGGCCAAGTGGTGGAAGGATATTGGGCCGAGGCGCCCCCTTAGCTTCTTGGAGAAGCTATGGGAGGCCGAATTGGATGGGGATTCCCCCTCTTATGGCCGGTGCAAGGGGGAGGTTTCCTTCCCCCTTGTGGCGCCCCCTCCCCTCTCATCCAACCTATATATACTTGAGGATTTGGCCCTTTGTAGCCTACTCTAGTTCCGTAGTTCTAGTTCTAGTTGATTCAATTAGAGCTAGATCTAATCCTCTCTAGTCCTCATAATTAGAAGCCCAGTGTGGTTCTAATCTTGTCCCTCTAATTCTCCGGCGACGATTAGCTCTGGACGGCGAAGCGCTACCGAATCGTGAAGACCGTACGCTTGCAAACTGTGGAGAGGTCATGCTTTCGGTTTTCCGTTCGAGGGATCGTTCGTGAACGGTTCGAGGGACTTCAAGTATGATCTATGCCGACTTTTCTTCTTCCCTTGCAACTCAGAGTTGGTAACGATCTGATCTAAACCTCTTTATGCACCTTCATAGTGTTCCTAGTTCGATCGTAGGACGATAATTTTTGTTTTCTACAACGTTTCACAACATCTTTAGTATACATGACATGTACACCGTTTGCCTCACATTTTCATTTTAATTACAATGAGTTATGTTGCAGCAAGGGAGCTTTCCTCATGCTATAGAACTATTGAGGACACAAGTATATCCTGAAAGTCAATTTGGCTCCCGGGAGCACATGCTCCCGGGCCCAGAAAAAAATTGAAATGAAAACAAAATCAAGACAAAAAATTTATGTGTACTTAGTCACATTCAAATGCTACCTGTAAATTTTGAGGCAAAAAGGTTAAGCACTTTGGCTTGTGCAAAAAAACAAATTGAACACCAAAAGTTACCCCAAAATGTCACCCCAAATTTATTTATTTTGCCGGCGAAACACCGCCGCTCCGTTTCGCATGAAAATTGTCACGCATGCTTGCAACACTAACACAAACATCCACAAAAAGTTTCAAATTTTTTTTGAAACATTTAATATATATTTTTTTGCGTCACTGTTCACTTGGGAGCATGTGCTCCCGGGAGCCAAAACGCCAGCCCCAAGTATATCACCTTTTTACCACAAATATGGGCTTTCATTTGCATTGTTGTATACTAATGTTCGCTAATTCAGATTTTCTGTGCCTATTGTTATGCCTTTGTTGTAATTTGTCATTACTTTACTTCCAAACCTTTTATCATCCTACTTAGTCATTAAATATTGTATATTTTTTTGACGAGTTAAATATTGTACATATGCTATAAATTTCAGCAGCAATGCGCAGGGCATTTTCTAGTTTCTTTTAAAAGGACTAACACGGGCGCCCTTATGTCTCGCTTTAAGCGAGCACAGGGGAAGCCTTCGCATCGGGGGAGCCCAGATGGGCCGGCCCAGCCGCGCGGGAGGCCATGGCCTGTTTTTTCTTGTTTTTTTTTAGTTTTCTGTTCTCGTTTTTTGCTTTATTTTTGCACTTTTCTCTATACTTTAAAATATTCTACATATAAATACACAAAACACTCTTCAAAAACACAATTGAAAAATGTTGAATAAGTATTTAAAAATGTTGCACAAGTATTTGAAAAATGTTGAACAAGTATTTGAAAATTTTGAATAAGTATTAAAAATGATGAACAAGTATTTGACAAATGTCGAATAAGTATTAAAAATTGTTGAACGAGTATTTGAAAATGTTGAACAAGTATTTGAAAATGTTGAACAAGTATTTAAAAAATATTGAATAAGCATTAAAAAATGTTGAATGAGTATTTGAAAAATGTTGAACAAGTATTTGAAAAATGTTGAATAAGTATTAAAATGTTGAACAAGTATTTTAAAAAATGTTGAATAAGCGTTCGGGCAATGTTGAACGTGTATACAAAAAATGTTGATGACTTATTAAAAAAATGTTTTGACATATACGAAAATGTAAAATAAAAACAAAAACAAACATAAGAAAAAACAAAAAATAGAGAGGAAAAAAGAAAACCAAATAAAAAATCTAGAAGAAAAAAGAAAACCAAAATAAATGGAGAAGAGAAAAGAAAAAGAAAAATGCAGTAAAAACAGGGAAAAAAGAATGAACCTGTGTGAAGACTGGCTCGTTTTCCTTCTAGTATGTCGCGCCCTACCTACTCTTCACGAAGCCGAAGCTAGCGCGTGTCGAAGAAACAGGCAGATACCAGGATCGAATCCTCCCGTGCGCAACATTTTTACTCTATTTTTCCGAAAAAATGAACTAACGGGCCGGCCCGATACTGTAGCCCCTCGCAGCTAGAGATCCCTTCCACCTCGCTGAAGGCGATAAATAGTGGCTGACGGGAGGAGGCGCCGTGCCGTGCCTCGCCGCTCTGAGGTGTCAGATGCGCCGCCTCGCCGCCTCGCTGCCGTATCAGATGCGCCGCCCACAAGGTTTAGGGACCCGGCCCTCTCGCCTTTATAAAACCCTAGACACGAAAGTGCGGGTGATTAGTGGGCTGTGGGTGATTGGGCCGCACCGATGGGGGCTGGCCTACCTGAATTAAATTCGGAATGCAGCAGCCGGCCTGTTACATTGTAGCACGTGTAGTGTTAGTCCGCGGCCACTATTTATCGCCTTCAGCGAGGTGGAAGGGATCTCTAGCTGCGAGGGGCTACAGTATCGGGCCGGCCCGTTAGTTCATTTTTTCGGAAAAATAGAGTAAAAATGTTGCGCACGGGAGGATTCGATCCTGGTATCTGCCTGTTTCTTCGACACGTGCTAGCTTCGGCTTCGTGAAGAGTAGGTAGGGCGCGACATACTAGAAGGAAAACGAGCCAGTCTTCACACAGGTTCATTCTTTTTTCCCTGTTTTTACTGCATTTTTCTTTTTCTTTTCTCTTCTCCATTTAGTATGTTGTGGGATCGGGGAGGGGACATGCCGCTAGTTCGATTGATTTGTTTCACCAAATCGGTAGCGCATAGGCAGCAGTCGGTAGACATTAGGTCCGCCTTCAAGATTGGTCTGATGATATTCAATTGAAATGCATGAACGAGATGCAGCTGTCGTGTGAACTCCCCTCTGCTCTCGTTGGGGCTGGGGAGGAGACGAATAGTTGCGTGGTTCTTAATAGATGGCGGGCGCTTCTTTCAAAAAAAAAAGATGGTGTATCTTGCATGGATCCCAACTCCTTTGAATCATACATCTCGATTTGTTGTCGTGCGGTGTTCTGTTCCTACTTTTTTTCGTACTTTGTTTGGGATGAAACATCTCGTGCTAGTTACTCGAGCTTGTCTTGCTCTGTGCTTTAATTTGGAACGAATTCGGGAAGAGACATCTGATAATGTATTTAGAATTATTGGTATATTCCATGTAATGCAAGACATAACCAAATTGAATGTAAAAATTATAATCAGTTTTCACATCTTCATGTACAACAGTTCTGTAGTATAGACCATGTTTGTCACCCCATTTGGGTTAAATGGTATGAAAATTTAACCTGCAAGGCACAGTTCTGATGTACTATTGGTGGCAATTAAGTTTCACAACGAATATCCTAGTCGGTTTGCTCCTTGTCATCAGCTGCACCATAATGGCAGCATGATTTGTTCTATGTTTTCCTACTTGGTAATGATATGTTTTTCCTACTTGGTAATTTATATGCGTGGTAATGAAATTACACTGATTGTTCATTCAGAGTCGCTTTTAATTCTATTTTACAAAAATGATTCTGTCTTCACAAGAAATGATTGGGTGATTTTGATTTTTCTACTGAAAGTGTTCCTGGTTGCAGGTACAATCATGACTGAAGTTCCCCCATACAACCCGAGAAAAACATATGCCAGGAAGCTGATGTACCATCTTAAACCAGAGAAGTGCATGGGACTGCTAGTCCTGCGTTTTGGTTCACTTGGCATGCGTGAACGTGAAAGAGATGATTTGCGGATATCACTTAGACGTGCTGGCTGTGATGAAGTGCTCATTGGCCGCATGAATCACCTCAAAGGTGTAATCAGGGCCTCCAAGCTTCCAGTTACTGCAGATTACATTGACCAGTGCATCACAGTAAGTGGTGTCCCTGTTCTTTTATTGCATAACTCCTTCTTCTTCAATTTCTGTTCATATGTTGGTATTTACATTTTATTACATTTCATCTTTCAAGTTGTCAGTTTAGCTTTTTGTCAACTGTGGACATCAAGCAATTATATATGATATATTTCTAAAAATATTCTATGCCCATTTTACTTTCAGGCGAATAGCATCTTGGCTTTCGCTGTGCCTAGCTGCCACAAGTGGGCGTCTATCATGAAGACCGTGAAGAGCCTTCTGATATTATCTAAGGGCAACTTAATGATTCATAGGTTCTTCTTTGGTTATACTGAGTTCCCCGTCAAGATTTTCGACGGCGCAATCCAGGGTGTATGTGATTGCATTAATCTTTCATCAAAAGATTTGTCTCATGCTATAAGGTTTCTTGGTGGTCCCTCTCCATTACAAGATGCCGCTGCAGCAATGCATTTCCACAACAAACTTCATGATTGTGTACTGGAGCTCATGTCAAACACCTATTCTTGTCTGCCATTTGAACTTCATAGGTGTGTAAAGCTGACTCTAAATGTTTGGAGTCTGATGAACTTCTATGTGTTTTATTACTTCAGTTTTAATCTTACCTTGTTGTCGTTTTATCAATGAAATTAAAAAGTAGCTCTTCTGCTCTAATAACAAGTTGGATTCAAGTGTTTGTGTGATGTTACTAATCGTGAAGTTATTGGTCGTATAATTTCTGTTACTGACTGAAGTTGTGGGTCATATAAGTTTTAATCTTACCTTGTTGTCATTTTATCAATGAAATTGAAAAGTAGCTCTTCTGCTCTAATAACAAGTTGGATTCAACTGTTTGTGTGCTGTTACTAATCGTGAAGTTATTGGTTGTATAACTTTCTGTTACAGTATAACTCTTTGTTACTGACTGAAGTTGTGGGTCATAAGTTTTTGTTACATGATGTAGGACTAGTTTAGAGTTTACAGTGTTTATCGAATGTCCAATGACCCCAAATTATCATGTATGTATTTACATGAGATGTACAGTTTTGTGAATGATAATTAAGCTCTGTTTTGTGGCATACCAGGGTTATACATGATTTGATTGGCAAGGGTCATGGGCTATTCATCTGCGGGCAAATGGATGTTGTTTTTCATGAGCTAATTGACCGGTTTCTGGTCGAGTTTATTGGAATGGAGGATTCTGTTTCTGTTTTGGACAAAGTGCTGGAGATTTGGCAGGTGTATCCTCAATTCCTCAATCGTTGTCACGAATTCTTTGCAGTTCTTGATGTCATGATGCACTGGTCTGTTGTTCAAACTGGTTATAGTAGGTGGATTACTTACTTCATTAATGCCCCTAATGTTTCATTAACCAAAAGATCTTTGGAGCTGGTCTTGAGTCTGAGGTCCGGCAAGAGCAGTGATGCGTCTGTCCTTAAGCAGATCAATTGTATGCTCATGGAACTTAACATGTACATTGATTTGTTTGAGGTTCCATATATCTTGGACACCACAATTTATTACCAGTCCATTGTTGATACTCTTTTGGTGTGTGAAGGAGTTGATTATGTCACTGTGCTGTCTTCCATGATGTCACTAGAACTTAGCAGTGCTGGGTACATTGTTGGCAATACAAAAGGCAAGATGTTGGACCTTTTCAGAGGCATATTACTGGATGATACCTTTGAAATGCTGAAGACATCTCTCTCCGCATATGCTGTTTGTCCTTTCAGCGAATCCGCTTGTGTCCATCAGCTTTCCAGAATCTTTGGTCATCTCAAAAGGCTCCCACATGGCCGCCAGCTCCTCATACCAGGTATTAGGATTTGCTTTGATGTCACAGCGCCTGTCTTTGAAAATGAAGCCATCAATCTGGATTCTCTGATAAAGTACATGGACCACTGCAAGGTTATTATTCATGGTGCTTTTAATGATGACGCGGAAATATTAGAGGCTCTCAATGAATCAGTGGCAAAGGTTCTTAATTTCACTTCTGAGTTGAAGGAGATTTTTCCTGTTCATATCGCAGCATACTTAAAAGAGAGGATCCGAGTTTGCTCAGAAATTGGCACCATGGATGAAGAAATCGGCAAGGTTCTCTTGTTGGTACCTTTGTTGGAGAACAGCATTGTCTGTGAAAAGCTCTTGAGAAAGCAGCTGGCTGCAAGGGTGTGGTCAGACTACCCCAACTTTGATTTTGAGATGGCGCTTGCTTCTAAGATGGAGGGCGTCTGCTCGTTTCATCATGTTGGCAAAACAAAGAGACTGATTGAAGAGGCGGTTGATTCCGCAGATACATTCCAGAGATTTAGAAGTGCTTCAAATCTGCAGCTTCCGGAAATCTCTGTTCGAGTATTTAGCCCCTACTCCTGGGCTTTCCAGCCAAAACTGGAGAAGACGTGTGTTCTTCCTATGGAGGTCACCAAAGTCATGGATTCTTTTGGCCAATCTTATCTTGAACATAAGAAACGCGAGCAGCAGTTGGAGTGTGACCTTCCTGAGCTTCTTCCCAATCAGGAGGGTGACCTTCCCAATCTTATTCGCAAGCTTCCGAAGAAGATGCTCTGGCAGACGGACAAAGTAACTTCTGTCTTGAGTGGTGAATTTGATGACGGGGTAGTCGAGCTTCACGTGTCTGCCAGCCAGCTCTGTGTTCTCATGTTGTTCAATGACTCGGCTTCCTTGTCCTTTGAGGACATCAGGGCCAGTACAGAAATCCAGGAAGATAAGCTGAAGGGCACGCTGTGTTCGCTGTGCAGGATTGGTGTTCTTGTGGAGACAGTGAGTGATGGTGTTCCTGTGTACTGTGTGAACACTGGTTATGGTCAAGATCGGTCGGATCCGATTGATCTACAGGAAGAGGAGAAGTGCACAAGCCCCAGGAGCCCCAAATTGGGTTACCATCGAACAGCTGAAATCACTCGTGTTCTTGTCGGCATAATGTGCAGGGACAAGACTATTCATCATGAAGATCTTGCTGAGCAGGCCCTGGACAAGTTGCTGGTCGGGTTTGATATCAGTCCAATTGAAGTCGAGGATCGGATAAGGGACCTTCTGACTGAAGGGTACATGATACCTGATAAGGATAATCACTTTGTGTATCACTATGTACCAGCGGAGGTTTAGATCTGTTGCCAGGAAGATCGGCAGTGAGTTGCTACATGGGCGAAAGGTGGTGCTATACCCTTGCTGGATTTTGTTTCCTTATTCAAGGCGGTGCTTCAAACCGTGATAACCTGTAGTAAAATGCTTGTTACTGTGCATGTTTTGATGATCCTTTTATGCTGCCAAAAGTTGTAAGGCTGTAAACCTCTTTTGAGCTATGGCTCTTGTCTTTACAATTGGATGGGTGATGAATGATTTGCGAGGAGGCAGTATTGCTGTAGCCTAGCTGAGTGGGTGCAGCTGTTGCAGGCAAAACGGGTACTGTGGTGAGTGATGAGCTGCATAAGTAGAATGTGCTACGCTCTTGCAGGATTCTGTGTCATGTATTCAAGATGTGCTTCCAAACGTGATACTAGTACTAGTTTTGCCTTATTAATGATCGTTACTGTCAGCTAAGCTTTTATGCTGCCTGCTGTTGTTGCTTGTATGATGGGGGTTTCGTGTCAACCGTCACTGCACACGGGTGTGATGTGTACGCCGATCTGTCCAGCCGGTGGGCTCGGCACATGGGGGCCTGGTTGCGTTCGCGTTACTGTTGGAATTTGTGTGTACTCTGCTAGAAATCATTGTCGCGAGCGTAGTCTTTTTCCTTTTTTGCCGTTTTGCGTCTTACGCCTAAACCTTCTCCTTAATTAATGAAAATGACAATTCTTTTGCCTTGTTTTAAAAAAAAACATCTAGAAATCGACACTCACCCTCTAGGATTTTAAAAAAGCATCACCTATTTTGTACATAATATTGTCTGGAGCAAAATTTAGCAAAAAAAAAAAACATTGAGTTGAATTTGACCACGTTATGACCCGCATGTAAGCACTGCCGTGACACAAGCATCTCTCTTCTCAAATTTAAAAAACACATCTCTCCATCACTGAACTGTGGGCCACCGAACCCACCGGTGAGGGTCAAAATCATTCAACGCGGGTGGGCATAAAATCCCCCGTCGCCGGCGGAAGGCACGCGGTGGTGGGTGCTGACCACGGGTAACTCGGGGGAGCCTAGCAGAGCGGAGGGAGATGGCGGGTGACGCCATGTCCGTCGGGACTCGGGAGCTCGACGCGGCCGAGCGGCGAGGTGATCTTGCCAGCGGGGGCTCCAGTGACCGAGGGGTCGAGGGCGAGGACGAGGATGGATGCAGGAGCTCCGGGCGGAGAGGAAACGGCGCAGGGCTTGGGAGACCGACAGCGTCGGTTGCAGGGTGACGGCGAGGGCAGCTCCGGTATGGTCGTCCCCAGCGGAAGGAGGCTCAGCAATACTGCCGGAGGAGCGGCTCGACCTTGGGGATGCACGCCCGAGCTTCTGGAGTCGATTGGGTATTGCCGCGGTGGGCGAAGAAGGCGACTTGCTGTCCTTACCGCGGCGGTCGCGCCTAGACAGGGGGCTTGCCGGAGCGCCTGCGACCAGTGGTGGTGCTGGTGATGGTCGTGGCGGTGGTGGAACACCAGGGCGAGCTTTTTCTTGAACCTTCGCGGCCACCCTTCCATTCTCTCCTGTCGTTCCCAGCGCCGACGACTTCTTACGCGCTCGACGCCTCTCCTAGAATTCGTATTCCGGTAGCACACTGCCTTGCCGTGACACTGACAGCGACGAGCAAAGGCGTAGCCAGGTTGGGAGCACGCCCCGGGCCAACAGTATAGCTACAGTAGAAAATAGTGCCAAATAGTGCTATGATTGCTACAGTCAACGAACAGATCAGCTGCCACGCCCCAGGCCATGGCCCTGGTAGCCTGGGGCCTGGCTACGCCCCTGGCGACGAGGAGCAGCATGAAGCCGAGGGCTCCGATGTCGACGGCGCCGTGGGGCTCATAGCGGGAGACGGGCCAGCGGCAGCTCACGAACTGCTGCTGCCGCTGCTGTTCGTGCTGCCCGAATCGATCCGGTTCAGCGCGCGCGGCCGCCTGCGGCTCCACCAGCCCATGCTGACACTGCCGCCAACGGCAACTTCCTTCCTCCGTCGCCGCGGTAGGCTCCGTTCTCCGGTTTCTTCAGCTCGGCGTACGTAGCGCTCTGTGAGTGCCCTGTTCGGCCTGATGCGGCTGCGTATCGTGGTGGCATCGCCGTCAGTGCTCGACGAGGACCACCTCGGCGTGGCCGCGCCGCGCCCGCGACATGACCTCATGCCCATGGATAACCCAGACTCCATCCTCCCGATGTGATGACGCGTCGAGGAGCTATACTCTCCCGCTCGCCGACCGTGGCGCGGCCATGCCACGACGGCGCGCGGGCCACGGAGCGGCGCCTGCTGCCAGCGTGAAGGCTTTGAAGCATCACCCCAAGGAGTGCGGGAAGGTCGACCACCTCTTTTCTGACCTCGTCGACACCTACCTCGGCGTCGACTTCGCACCGCACATGGCGAGCGTGGCCTTCGTGCCCCACCCCAGGACGCCACGCCAGCGAGGACGCGCGCGGACCCCTCCTTCTCCCCTCTCACGCAGCCGTGCCACCCAACCGGCCTCCAGACCGGCGCATCCCTCTCTGAAGGTCTTCTCCGGCTTCGGCCGTGAGCCTCCGTCATGTCTCCCGAGCTGATTCGGTCATCAGCCGCGCGCCCCCCAGTTCAATTACTCGCGCCGAGCTCCTATTATGGGAATTCCCCTATTATGCACCCGCTTAACCGCCTCCTCCTTCCAGTTTCAGTCGAAAGGGCCCCTCCCTGACGAGTTCACCGTCGGCCAGAGCACGGCTTCGTCGCCGCCGTCACCAGGGTTGTCGCCGGAGTGCGTTCCGCCCACCGCCGGATTCACCGTGGAGCGCAACATCTACCCCCCGCCTCTTCCGACCCTTCGCCCACTTCTTCGCCGCCGGTCAGCTCCGCCTCCGCTGCTCCTTTTCCAGTACGGCCCTTCTCCATCACATCGCCCGCAGGTGCGACCTCCACAACCTGGTCCATACCAGGGCGGTGGGTTCGGAGCTGACTAAGGAGGTTTCGGGAGCCAGACGGGATTCGGTGGGTTCGTCGCTGACCCGCCTATGCAGGGAGGGTTCATCTCTGGACAGCAACATAAAAAAAAAATGAGACCAGCCAGGACTAGCCCTTGACGGCATATTTTTATAGAAGAAATTTCTCTAAGCACCCGCGGCTGAGTCCGGACTCGAACCGGGGTGGGCTGCCTGCGCTCCCGCTGAGCTAGCCAACTGGACAGCAACATAAAAAAATTGTGCCATCTCAGATGCGAGCTGCAGGTAATTTCCAAGCGCCCATCAACATGAACTATGGGTATGATCAGTTTGGACAGTTGAGTGGTAGTTATGCTGGTAATGTTCAACAGCCTGGGGTCAACAATTTGGAGTATAAGCAAAATCAGAGTCAAGATTTTACTGGAGCTAAATGTGTCTCGTTTGGTGTCAATACTGCTTTGCTTTGTAAGAGGATCTCCTCATTACAATGTATCGTTCGGTCGTGTACTTTGGTGTGGTGCTTTATATATAAAGCGGGTCGAAAGCCTATTTCAAGGAGGTGTCAATACTGCTGCTACAGCGAACAGATCTCAGTTGGTTTGTTATCGATGTGAAGTGGCTGGACATGCTGTTAAAGAGTGTACTCTTCCTCTCCTATGTGTTAATTGTGCAAAAAAAGATGCCCATCTATCTAGGAAATGTGCCTTTCTTTATCAGCCTAAACCTGTTGCATATCTGCTTGGTAGTGCTGCCGATGGTCTTCAAATGTTCTCTGCTAGAACTGGGAAAAAACCTGACCAGGACAAAACTAAGCAGGCAATTGCTATTGTGTCAGTACAAAATGCTGAACTTACTGCCTTGCAGCTAGTTAATTCCCTCAGCATGATGTTTCAGTGGGGCTGGGAATGGCAAGCAAAGCCTTATCTTAAGGACAGTTTCCTTGTGAAATTTCCATCTCTGCAGAAAATTGATGAAGTGAAAGAATTTCATTACTTTGGTCTGATTGGTAGCAAAGCAACAACTAAACTTGACAGATGGACTAATTCTTCAACAGCCTCTTATAAATTGTATGTCTGCTGGGTCCGAATTGCTGGGGTGCCTGATACTCTTGAGCATTTCCATGGATTTTGTGAGGCGGGCTCTCTGATAGGGAATGTTTTTGAAATAGATATGGAACTGTACAGGCAGTGTGGTGTGGTCAGAGCTAAAATTGGTGTTATGGATCCTAGAAAAATTCCACACAGTGCGCCCTTGAATGAAGGTGGCCTCATCTTCAATATATTCTTTGATCTAGAAGATATTGTGGAGGAGGGAGGCCCCATGGAAGGGGGTATTCTGGTCAGTAACCTCAGGCCTCTCGCTCCTACACAACACAATGTTGAGAAAAGACCTAGGGATAAGACTGACAATGAAGTGTTGGTGAGCAGTAAATCTCCAAGACAAGATACTACTGATGCTGGTTTGGGAGAAAAAGTGTTGGCTGATAATACCGAAGAGGTTATATCTAGTCAATATGAGTTAGATATGAACTTGCTTGCTGAAAAAGAAGCCAAACAAAAGCTTCTGGACAGGAAACAAATGGCTGATAAAGTGCTATCTGGAGTAGAGCAGGTTAATGCTGATTTTGCTAAGGACGCTGACATGTTAGAGAATTTTACTGAAGAGGCTGGAAGCCAGAAGGACAAAGAGTTCGATTGCACTCAAGACCCTGCAGATTTTTGTAGAAGGCTTGGGATTAGTACTCAGAAATTTAATGAAATTGAGGCTGAGGTGAATGCAAAGATGCTGGATGAGGAGAACTCTGATGGTTGTCAATTGCAAGACAAGGAGAATAGAAGTCCTACTGTGGTCAACCCAATTTGTGCTGTTTCACCTCCGGGCAGGGTAGCTGGTCTGAAACAGGCTTCATACTCTGACAAGTCGCATGGATGTATGTTGAATTCCCTACAAGACCTCGAAGCGGCTGATGTTACTAAGCAACAAAAGCTGAGAGAAGCTAAAGCTGGAGTACAAAAAGCTACGGAAAAAGCAGCTCTAGATGAAGCGGCAAGGAGAAGAAGCGATAGAAACAAGAATAGAGAAGAGGGGCAGACTATGGACAAAGCTGCTGAAATGGCAAGGAAGAAGAATCTAGAGATAACACCAGGTAATACAATTGTTCCTACTGTTTTAAATACAGTCCCTAGATTTATTTCTCATATCACGCAATGTATTGGTGTTAGTTTAGACAAAACTCCTGAGGAAATAGAGTCAACTATTTCTATGATCAAGAGTTTAGATAAAACTAGGAGTGATTTATTCCTTGCTAATGGGAAAAAAAAGTTACTTTAAAAAATAGTGATGTAGAGTCAAAACTGGACATTTTTTACCCTGATGTTATACAAAACCTTTTGTCTGACTCAGAAAGTGAATCTGAGGAGGATGAGGAGCTCCGAGATGAATTAGTTTTATTATCCTCTCTTTATAAACCTAAGCATAAGTAGACTTGCGCTGGAGGGGTCAGTGTCAAGCCAAAGGTTAGATATGCTAAAAATAATGCTTAGGTTCTTTATGGCTGGTATATTTTGGAAATGCTAGGGGTTTGGGTGAGCCTGAAAAGAAAAGGATTCTTAAAGAAACTATTTCTGAGCATAATTTGGAGTTTGTTTGTATCCAAGAAACTAAGAAAAATGAGTTTTCAGATCCTTGGTTAGCTAGTATTAGTGGTAGATTTACTTTCATTTGGCTTTGGCAACCAGTCGTGGGGGCATCGGGTGGACTGCTCATGGGTGTCAGGGAGGATTTATTTGAGGTCGATACTTGCATTGCTGAGAAGTTTTTTTACTAGAATGACTATTATGGACAAGAGATCAGGTTTCAAGTGGTATCTGATCAATGTGTATGGGGCTGCTCATAGCTGTGACAAGAAAGACTTCTTGATTGCTTTTGTACATGTTTTAGGTTGTAATAGTTTTCCTTGTATGGTTGGTGGTGATTTTAACATTATTAGAAGGATCAATGAGAGAAGTAGAGCTAAGAGTCTTCCTAAATGGTCGTTTCATTTTAATTCTATAATTGAGCATTGGGGTTTGAAAGAACTGGAAATTTCTGGTAGGAGTTACACTTGGTCTAATAACCAAAGAGACCCACTTTTTGTTCAACTGGACAGGATCCTAGTTAGCCCAGCTTGGGAACAACATTTCCCTTTAGTGACAGTCAAGACACTGGTTAGGGGTGTCTCTGACCATGCTGCTCTCTTGCTACACACTGGTATTGTGCAAAAATGTGTAACTAGACCTTTTAGATTTGAGTTATGTTGGCTTACTAGAGAGGATATGCCTACTACTGTTGCTAAAATTTGGAATTCTGTTGCTCCTAAAAGTAATAGTCTGGACTGGTGGCAGGCTGTTATGAGGAAGCTTAGGAGGGTTTTGAAAGGTTGGAATCTTAATGTTGAGGGGGGTTACAGGAGGAGAAGGGACGAGATTACCCTTGCTTTAGACACACTAGATAAGAAATGTGAGTTCACTGGAGTCTGAGTGGTTGACTACGAGCAAAGAGTATTCCTACAAAGTGAGCTAAATAAAATTCTTAGGGAGAAAGAGATTAAGTGGTATCAACGCTCGAAAGAAAAAGATATTAGAGAGGGGGATGGCAATACAAGATACTTCATGATTAAAGCTAGTGGTAGGAAGCGCAAGAGCAAGATCTTTAGATTTATTCAGGACGAGGGGATCATACAGGGGGACAGCGCGGTTCGGACGGTTGCGGGAGGTTTGTGGGTCGGTGTTGGAGATGCCCTAACAGGCAATCAGAATAATGTTAAGAGAGGAGGCTCGTGCACCAACTTATGTTGGCCTTAATCTAAATAATGTGTCCTGGTTGGAGGCATGCAAAACCAACTCAGGTTTGGCCCCCTGTCGCCAACGCTACATATAAAGGAAAGGAGACCTTTGGCATTGTGCGATCTCACCGGTTCACGTAAAAACTCTAGCTCTCTAAAATTTCATACCCTAAACTGATCTGGGGTTAGGGCTGCTGCGATGGGAATACTCTGCCTAGCTGTTGCCGGGCTGGCCGGTGCCGGTGGCGGCATTAGGGAATCAAGATGACCAGGAGATCGACCACGACTACAACACCGTCACTCCATCTCGCCCGCAACGAGCAGGCGATCATGTCGACCTCCATAACTCGTAATGAATCCTAAACTCTTATCTGTAATGAGGTGTTCTAGATACAGTCTGTTAATGTGCATGGCATCCTAGTTCGCAAAAAAAATGTGCATGGCATCCTAGTGATGTAAGTAAATAAAATATCTTAACAGGTCGCGCGTGCGTGCGTGCTTGCCGCCGCGTCCTGGCTAGCACACGCGCCCCCGGAGCCGTCGCTGCTGGCCGCTGTCACCCGTGCGTGCTGTCCGCCGCCTTCGGTTGTAGTGCACCCCACGCCGTCGCCAGGAGAGAACGCCGCCGCCTCCGGTCGGCGACCTGCCGGATCGCGCCGCCCCGCCTGCACCCTGCTCGCTCTGCCTCCCGGCCTGGCAGCCGCTGCTCTTCGCGTACGACTCCGAGCGGCCGCGCTTGGCTGCGTGGCCATGGTTGTCGTCATGGAGCTCCGGCTGCATGCGTCGTCTGGCTAGATGCTTGCGTGTGTGCGCCCTTGTGATCTTATTCTTGAGCTGATTGCATCCGGCTGCGTGTGTGTATAACAACGTTCGCTAGCGACGACGCACGGAACCTGTTTGATGAAATGTCCGGCATGAAAGAAAAAGCAGGGGTTCAGACTAGGGGCTGTGGTTGTTTGCCGTGAAAAGTGGGGCTTAAAGCGGACGCGCCCCTACATTGACTGGGCGCGTCTGCGGATGTTTGGGGTTCAAATTAGGTCATCCTGATTGTAGATGCTCTCATGTACTAGATGACTGTGATGATGGCCTGACCGACGCTCGTGTTTTGTTGCACATCGAGTTCGACTTTCTGTCGGAGGTGCTGACCCACATCACCGGGTACTACGGCCCGACGAACATCATGGGCCCGACGGTGGTGAGGTCGCTGACGTTCCACACGAATCGGCGGAGGTAGGGGCCGTACAGGGACGAGTACGGCACCTACTTCTCCACCAGCTACGCCGAAGGGCACCTCGTGGGGTTCCACGGCCGGGAGGGCTGGTACATCGACGGCATCGGCGTCCATGTCCAGCATGGCAAGGTGCCGACGTCCCTCAGAGCTGCCAGCAGGAGCCCGTTGCCGTCACCGTGCTACGACCCGTGCGAGGTCGACGAGGAGGTGCCCTACGCCACCATGGTGAAGGAGCCGATCTGTATGACCGAGGCATTATTGCCGCAGATGATTCCAGGAACTAGAATCCATGGCAGGGAGCAGCAGCTGACACATATAAGCAATAAGGTAACCTCCCCTGACATAACTCATTAGGTAATACTCCCTCCGTAAAGAAATATAGGAGCGTTTAGATAACTACTTTAGTTATCTAGTAGTTATCTAAACGCACTTATATTTCTTTACAAAGGGAGTACATGATTGGTTAGCGCTTGGCATTTAGCAGCACGTTTGCCTGAAGTACTTATCATCATGGCCAGTTAGAGAAGATGTTGAAAAAATGTCTCCCTTTAGTTTTTTTGCCAGCCCAATTTGCAAGTTTACTGACTACATTTCCCCAAACTATGCTGGTTTGTAGTCGCTTATGCTCTTCCCAATGGTAGGTTCACGGACTTTGTTGTCCTTGAAAGTGTGAAACCTATCAAGGTATTGAAGTGACTAAGAAAAATAGATAGATAGATAAATCAGAGAAAGAATTATGCCTCTAATTCCTTATGTGGTTCGTAGGTGCTGTTGCTTTTTAGGGCTTCCCAGTTCCCACACAAGAGAATTGCTTCTAGTCTTTTTGTTAGATTTTGCCATGGAAGTAGTAATGTGCTGCTTCAGCGTGTTGTTCAGTTGTGCATTACAGCTTAAATAAAAATCTCAGGGAAATTTTGTTATTCTTCCAGGCTCCAGCAATCCAGAATTCTAGGTTTGGGGTTATCTTAGGTTGCCCATGGGCGATGGCTATACTGGAAATTTGTTATTAGATATGACAGCAAAATAAGAACTGTGTCAGCAGTTCATTTTTACAAATTAGGATCAAGAGTGGCACTGAAGAAGTGAAGATGCAAGTCTCTGTTTCCACGAAGTCACCCCTTTGGACTTGTATTGTTTCCTATCGACACGGAGGTTGATTACCCGTTTCGTGAAGCAGATGGAACATGCAACAAGAACAAAGTAAGATGGAGGTGTAGTCGTGTACACAACTACCTTGAGCTTGTTTTAGGCACATGATGTGTCATATTCATGCAATTTGTCTGCTTGTTTTGCAGCTGAAAAAGCATGTGATAACAATCAACGGCTACAAGGAGGTGCCTGCTAGCAAGGAAGACTTGTTACTACAAGCTGTTGCCCAGCAACCTATTAGCGTAGGAATATGTGGCAGCGCTAGAGCATTTCAGCTATACTCCCCAGGTTTGATTGCAGTTGTGTTCTCACTAACTTACAATTTTACCACGCCTTGTACTTGACTTCCATTATTTTCATATTCAGGGCATCTTCGATGGTCCGTGCCCAACATCTTTTGATCATGCAGTCCTAATTGTGGGATATGGTTCTGAAGGTGGCAAGGACTATTGGATTGTGAAAAATTCTTGGGGTGAAAGATTGGGAATGAAGGGCTATATGCATATGCACAGAAACACTGGCTCATCGTCAGGTATCTGTGGCATAAACATGATGGCATCTTTCCCTACAAAAACAAGCCCGAATCCTCCTCCGTCACCAGGCCCTGGTCCAACCAAATGCAGCGTTTTTACCTCCTGCCCTGAAGGATCCACATGCTGTTGCTCATGGCGTGCCTTGGGATTCTGCCTTTCCTGGAGCTGTTGTGAACTGGATAATTCAGTTTGCTGCAGCGATAACCGTTCTTGTTGCCCCCATGACTACCCTATATGTGACACAGCTAGGGGACGTTGCTTGAAGGTGAACACAAGTGCTTTTATGCATTCTTATTTGAGGTTTCATCATGTTTGCGATTTACAAACTGACCTGCCTAAAGGCTTGATATGGTTAAGCTTGACAAATGCTCTAGAACTCTCTTCCTTCCATCTTTATTTTTCTTCATATCCCATTTCAATTTTTGTACGTACAGACTGTGCTATATAGCCTTGTAAGTTAGTCAGGTTACCAACATGTAAACATATACGAAACCATGCTGTGTACCCTGATGACTGATCATTTGGTGAATTTACTGCATCAGGGCAATGGCAACTTCTCCAGTATAGAGGGAATCAAGAGGAAGCAGTCTTTCTCCAAGGTTCCCTCTTGGAATGGTTTGCTGGAACTGCTGGATCAATAGACATACAAAAAGTTATGGATCACAGGTAAGATCATGCCAACTCGATTTGTGCCATACTGCCATTATCACCATCCTTAATGCGATCGCTCCTCCCCTCCTGAATCCCTTATTGACCATGTTCACCTTTTCTCCCAGACAGATACACATGTGCGCATGATCTTATACAACAAGTGGCGGAGGTTCGCTGCGTTCTTGAAGTGTTCTGCCGCCTTGTATGCTCCCATAGTCTCTATCTGCTGGTTGTCTTGCAGAGATGTCCAATGCGTTATAAGAGACACAAAACAGAGATGCCCAGAACTCGAGAATTGTGGTGTGTATTGGTGAATCACGCAGCTGGTACTGTATTGTATAATTCTATGATAGTTTACGTGTCAGGTTAGCCTGTGATGGGTTCAGTCAGATATTGGTTACACAACACAGATGGTTTATTTTTACTCAGCTTGTATTAGATGTGAGAGAACCACCCCATAATAAAGATATACGTGGATCATGTTCCATAATCTGTTTGTGGGTTCATCACAGCTCAGGGTATTCTAAGTCCCATTCCACGGAATGTAGCAAGAATGAGGGCCAGTCTCTATGCGGATGACGCAGCCATTTTTGCATCTCCGGATCGCCGACAGATTGAGGCCATTATCAGAATCCTTGATGTATTTGGGAGCATCTCGGGTCTTACTATCAACCCCAATAAATGTGTGCTTTACCCCATCCATTGCCAGCAAAGTATTGTGCAGAATTTGATAACAAATTTTGGAGGCTCAGTGGGTTCATTTCCTTGCAAATACCTGGGACTGCCTCTTTCCTTGAGAAAACTGAGGCGAATAGATCTTCAACCTTTATTGGACAAGGGTACAAGCAAACTATCTATCTGGAAGGGGAAGCTTATGAACAGAACGGGCCGACTCGATCTGATCAACACGGCCCTCACCGCCACCATCACTTACTTTCTTACTACTTTCTCTCCCAATAGTTGGTTCACTAAGAAATTTGACAAGTTGAGAAGAAATTTTCTATGGAGCACAGAAGAGGAAGCACATGGAGGGAAGTGCCTTGTCAATTGGAAGCGAATCTGCGCGCCACTAAGTGTGGGTGGCTTGGGAATCAAGGAAATAAATGCCTTTGGCCGGGCGCTAAGACTTCGATGGCCATGGTATGAATGGGACAATCTGGACAGGCCATGGAAGGGGACCCCGGTACCTTGCAATCAAACGGACCTGAATTTATTTGCGGCCTGCACTTCGATATCGCTAGGAGATGGTAATCTGGTGAGTTTCTGGAACCATAGATGGTTACAGGGCCGAGCACCTAAAGAATTAGCCCCGGAATTATTCCGGATGGCCAGATCCAAAAGAATCTCTGTCAGTCAGGCCCTTAGTGGAGGTGCATGGATGAGAGGCCTTCAGTATATCAACTCCTCTGCCATGTTGGAATCCTTTATTGATCTATGGACAAGAGTGCAGTCCATTTCTTTGTCGTCTAGACCTGACAAAATTACCTGGAAGCTAACAGCCAATGGGGAGTACTCCGCAAAATCGGCTTATCATGTGCAGTTCTTGGCTCGCATCCCTCAACCACACCTGCAGAACGTTTGGAAAATCAGAGCGGAAAAGAGAGTCAAATTCTTCATCTGGTTACTCCTTCAAAACAGGCTCTGGACTGCTGATCGGTTGAGTGCAAGGAATTGGGATCACACCGAGTTGTGCGTTGGCTGTGACCAAATTAGGGAATCTGCTCACCACTTGGTCCTTGATTGCTCTTTTGCAAAACAGATTTGGCATGAGGCAAACCACATTTATCCACTAGCAGCCCAGGCTACAATGGGCGCCACCTCTATAGCCTCTTGGTGGAACAAAGTGGCGAAACTAAAGAAAAAAGGCCAACTGGTTGATGAATGCACAGCGGCTGCATATATTGCCTGGAATATATGGCTTGAGCGAAACAGAAGGATCTTTAAGGCCACCACTCAATCCAGTTCGGCTGTCCTTCTTAGAGCGAAAGATGATTTGAGCCTCCTGACGGAGGCCTGGGAGTAGTAGCAGGTTGGGTAGCGGAGCTGTTAGCAGTACTAGGCTACCACTTTTAGTTTCTGGTTTGCGCCACTATTTTGGACTTGCCTCCCCCTCTTTTCTGGTTGTCAATCCCTCCTGACAACATTGTACAGTTTTCCCCCTACTATAATGAAAAAGGCAGAACACCTGCCAGTTCCGGTCAAAAAAATAATCTGTTTGTGGCTGTGTTTATGCATGCAACCATGTTTGAACATGGCTCCAATAACTGTACAACCATGACGATCATGGTTAATCTTTGTTAACCTGCTATATGGTTAATAATAACATGGTCACATAGTTTATCTCTTTTGGAGCTTCTTGGGTTAATCTTGCTCCGTCCGAACCGAGAAGGTGATGCTGAGTGAGGGACGCGTTCACCCACGGCTGCGCGGGCACCCGGTGCCGGCAAAAGAGGGCAGCCATCGCACGGACGAACATATTCCCGACCTCGATACACCGTCCATGGGGCAGTCTGCGGCGAGCCACCCATCCCAGCCGCGAAACCGGAGGCCGAGCGCCGCCAGTTTGATGCCTGACGGGATGGCCGAGGACGACGGCGACGGCACAGACCGGCCTGGCCACGCCCGGCTCCGCTTGGAGCACGCGCGCCAAGTGCTTCACGATTCCCCCGCGGCAAAGCCGTGCGGCCACAGTCGGCCCGGGTGCCGTACTGCCGTCCAGTTCAAAGCCCACCATCTCAAACTCATATTCTTCTCTACCATTTCAACCAGAAAACGCATAAAAAATTACTCTCAAAAAAAGAAGACACGCATCAAAAACACTACGTACTACATAATCAACATGTGCTCGCCCGTGAAAGGTAGAATAAACAGGGAATCCCGCAAAGGTAATTTCTGTTTCGCCCTGGTCATCCACACACTCCAAAAAGTCATTCCACAAGGCCAAGTGAAAGGCAGTTTTTTGAGTGGAGCTGGAGAATAGCTAGAAAAAAGGTAAATAAATTCTTTAGTTCTCCATCGCCGAATTTCTGCGCGGCACGGTGGATGGGCGAAAGAAGAATATATGACAGACTGCGGAAAAGATTGTGTTGTTCTCCATTTCGCGTGAATTGGCTCCAGCAGGCCGGAGAATCCAGTTCTCCTGGTTGCTTTCAGTTCTCCTCAGCCGTTAAACGCGGCTGCCTGCTTGCGACAGTGGCTGCTTTCGCTTGCCCTTCTTGCTCTGGTGATCCTATAAATTGGCCAGGTCGGTGTTTCTTCGTGTGTCAGTAAGCTCAGAGCGCAGTAGCAGCAAGGTGATAGTAAGAGGAGGCACAGTTGTAACTCTCCATCTCCCAAGTGTTTGAGCCTACTGGCACGAGGAAGAAACGGTACACTATTCTGTTTTTTGCTCATGACCTTCTGTCTGCATATCTAGCTAATTAGTTTACTTTCCTGAATATATGCGCGTGAACAACAGAGAAATGAGATCCTAATAATGAATGGAATCTTCAGAAATGTTGTTTGGTTAAGGATTGCACTGGCATTTCAAACCTCTGAGGTTTTCATTTTCAATATTTTAAAAGTTGAGTTGTAGGCCTCTAGAAATAGTTCAGATCAACAGCTGAACTGGCATTACATCAATACTTTTCTATTGTCCACGGAAAGCATGCTGACTGAATGTCGTGACATCAATCTGATTTCAGAGGCAATGAGATGTAAACACTTTATTTTCTTCATGGATCTATAGTGTCTAGCATTCAAATCCAACGATCATGCTCTAACAAAATCTTGGTGGCCTTGTCTGACAGAGCATCATGAGCGCCAACGGAAAGAGCCCCATAGTGGTTGGGCCTTGGGGAGGGACAGGAGGATACCCCTGGGATGACGGTGTGTACTCGACGGTATGCCAGATTATGATCACCCATGGTGCAGCCGTCGACTCGATAAGAATCCAGTATGACCTGAAAGGACACTCGATCTGGTCACAGACACACGGGAGCACGGAGGACGGGTCTGAAACAGATAAGGTCTAGCCTGCTAAACCCTCGTCAAAACATCTTCAGGCTTTCTATGATTGCAGAAGTTCATCTGCACATAATCTACAAAACACAAGTCTGCTTTCTTTAGTTTTCATTCTATTTCTGAACAAAGCATTTGAGACTTGGTATGTCTGATGATTGATGCAGGTGAAGCTGGATGTTCCTGGAGAAATTCTTCTGTCCGTAAGCGGCTACTACGGATCGGTCTGCGGGAGTCCAGTCATCATAAGATCACTGACGTTCCAGAGCAACCGCTCCAAGTACGGACCTTTCGGCACCGAAGACGGGACGCCGTTCTCGCTCCCGGTGAGCAGCGGCAAGATCATCGGTTTCCATGGACGGTCCGGGTCGTACCTCAACTCGATCGGCTTTTACCTGAAGCAAGTCCACGTTCCAATTCCGAATCCCGCGAGCTATCCAGCCACGCCTCAGCTCCCGACGGCGTACAACAGAAATGGCTATACCGTCACCGAACTCGGGGATGAGCATGGCATGGCCCTCGCGGTGCGGGATCGGGCCGACAGCTACGCCGTTTACGGTACCAGTTACCCTAAGCAGCAGTATGCACATCCGTCTCCAGACTACCACGATGGAGCTATCATGAACATGAACAAGGTGTGGTGTCACATACTTTTGCACCCTTTGTATGTCTGATAGCTCTGCAGTTTATATGTTCTGAAGTTCTGAACTTTGCTTCTGCAGATGGTTTCGTACCCTAGCTCGTACAGGGCGGCCATGAGCGGCCCGGAGACGCACGGCCCCTGGGGCGGCAGCGGCGGCACCATCTTCGACGACGGCGTGTACACCGGCGTGTGGCAGATCAACCTGACCCGCGCGGTGGGGGTCACCTCCATGAAGGTGCTGTACGACCGGCACGGGCAGGCGGTGTGGGGCAACAAGCATGGCTTCAGCAGCGGCGTCCCGCCCGACAAGGTAATCAACGTGATCTGCAACTCATCTGCTGGACAGACATTTAATCATGGCGTAGATGACTGTGCTGCTGACTGACGCGCGCTCGTGGCTTGTTGCAGATCGCGTTCGACTTCCCGTCGGAGGTGCTGACCCACATCACCGGGTACTACGGCCCGACGATCATCATGGGCCCGACGGCGGTGCGGTCGCTGACGTTCCACACGAACCGGCGGAGGTACGGGCCCTACGGGGACGAGTACGGCACATACTTCTCCACCAGCTTCGCCGACGGGCGCATC
This sequence comes from Elymus sibiricus, assembly GCA_039707655.1. NCBI lineage: Eukaryota > Viridiplantae > Streptophyta > Magnoliopsida > Poales > Poaceae > Elymus > Elymus sibiricus. The sequence goes on from CM077664.1 coordinate 316,217,219, forward strand.
GTGGGGTTCCACGGCCGGGAGGGCTGGTACATCGACGGCATCGGCGTCCACGTCCAGCAGGGCAAGGTGCCGACGTCCCTCAGGGCCGCCAGTAGGAGCCCGTCGCCGGCGCCGCGGTACGACCCGGGGGACGTCGACGAGGAGGTGCCCTACGCGGCCATGGTGAAGGAGCCGGTGGCGGCGGGGCCGGGGCCGTGGGGCGGGGCGGGGGGCCGGGCCTGGGACGACGGCGTGTACGCCGGCGTGATCCAGGTCTACGTCACGCGGGGCGCCCTCATCGGGTCCATCCAGATCCAGTACGACCGGGGCGACCGGTCGGAGTGGTCGGCCCGGCACGGCACCAGCGGCCACATCACGCACCGGGTGAAGCTGGACGCGCCGCACGAGGTGCTGACCTGCGTGCGCGGCTACTACAACGCCGACCCGGCCGAGGGGCCCCGGGCGCTGCGGTCCATCACGTTCGTCAGCAACCGGGGCAGGTACGGGCCGTTCGGGGACGAGGTCGGGACGTACTTCTCGTCGCCGGCGACGGCCGAGGGGAAGGTGGTCGGGTTCCATGGCCGGAGCGGGCAGCACTTGGATGCTATCGGGGTGCACATGCAGCACTGGCAAGGGGACCGCCGGGCTGCGCCCAAATACGTCCTGTCCAAGTACCTCTTCTGAATGATACGAGACGGCGCGTATGACTACTAGCTAGACGTACGTTGATTATTCTTGCGATTTTGTGGAAAATTACAGGGATGGACTAAATTTCTTTGTGACAGTCGTGAAATAAAACTTTCCCCCTCGCCAAAAAAAAAAAAAAAGAAATGAAAATTTTCCTCTGCTAAGATTTTGAAATTCAACGGCCGAGCCATCTCACTATAGCAGAAGCAAAAGAAACCGAGTATCAGATTCAGCGAAGGCCAGATATATGCAACTCAGCAACGAGTTTGCCAAGTGTTACACCCAGCAAAGCCGGCTCGGCTTACCCCATGTCGACAAAGCGGTATAAGCCGAGACCTTTTGTCGGGGACTCAGCAAAGAATAACCGTCACTCGGCAACATAAAGGTGCCTGGCCGCCGGCCGACCGAAATGACGGTGCCACGTGGTCAATGAAAGCTGAGTGGCGTGCCCGGCTTCTAGTACAACTATGGGCCAGCCAGAAAGTGCCACATGTGCTCACCTAGAACCTCATGGCATACAATAAGTCAAGTGTATGGCCGCGCCAGCTCTTCTTCCTCCTCTTTCCTCCTCTCCCTACGACGTGCCCCTCTCAGTCTGAGTCGCCGTTGTTTTGGTCTTCCCTCTAAGAGCACCTCCAACCGAACATAGCTAATTTGATTCTTCATACATCCGGGACGCATCCACTCGTATCCAAACCTCAAATTCATACAACCTCATGCAACGTAAATCAACAAAACATAAACAAATTAAACACATATCATTGATTCGATTGAGCATAGCAAAATCATCATAGAACCGGACATAGCAAGTTTAAAACATAGATAGTTCACCACTACGATAGCATTCATACGATCTGTGATTAGATACGAGTAGATAAAGATAAATTTCACCACTTCTTTACTTTACCCTTTCCCTTGTCGTCTCTGGAGCGGTGGTATTACGCGTCGGCGTTCCGAGGGCCGTCGGAGTTGCTGGAGGCGGTGGATGACTCAGACGAGGAGGGGAGCCCTAGCAGACAACGGGTGCGCGCGGGCCCGCTCCTTGGTGAGGCGGGTAGCTTTGGCGGGCGCCGCCGCTTTCTCCTTCAGTTGGCGCTCGAGCTCCCCGAGTTTGAGCCGCAATGCTTTTTCATTTTTATGGCGATGAGGCGGGCGTCCGTCTCGGCGGTGGTCAAGGACCGGCGCAGGACGCCGTGGACGAGCTCGTCGTTGGAGTCGGAGGGAAGGGGGACCAACACGGATCTACAAGAGTTACGCCTGCCTCGCGTGGTGAGATGCCCACGCTTTCGACTCCGCGAGCTACCGCCGCGTGCTCGAATGTGTCGGGACCAGCACCCAACAGCGACCGAGAGGAGCGGGGGACGGAGGTGACGACCCGGAATTGCAAGAGCCCCACCGGACCACTGGGCAGGCGTGGACCGCGCCGAGCCTACGCGGTCAGGCATGGAGCTGGAGGAGCCCGACAGACCACCGGAGTGGCGTGTGGAGATCGAGCTTCCGCCCCTATCCATCAGCGACCGACAGAGGGCGATGCAGATGGCAACTTGTCGTTCGACTCTGCTGTGAGGGCTTCCCAATCAACGAGGTCGGCTTCGAAGGAGAAGTCGCTGCTGGAGCCAGACATGGTGGCAACTGATGGTGGCGAAGGGGAGGGGAAAGGACTTTGAGTGGAGCGGTCAAGGGATTGTGACTAGGATTTGGTCAGAGTGGTTTTTTCGTGAGATCGGGGTGGGGCAATCCGACGTGACGGTCGCGTCCGGACGTGTTGAAACCGCCCCATGTCCGCTGCACATAGGGGCTGGATATGAAGGGTGCCGAACAGCCCGGACAAATAGAATGGGTGATGCGTTTTTTTTTTGTCCGAATCATGTGTGGGAGGGTCCATTTGAAGATGCTCTAAACCTGGCCACCAACTCCAACACCGACAACCATGTACCTGACATGCAAACCTCTTGCCTCCCCTTCATCGGCGACGCCGCGGCAAGCCATGTCGTCCCGTCTTCGGTGAGGTCATGGCCTGCCCTTGGCGGAGACGTCGTGGACGGCTGTGGCTTCCCGTTCATGGCTAACACACTACACGTGCGAGGAATCGACTGATTCAAAAAACAAATTCAGGCATTTAGCAAATCCGAATGAATTTTGGCTCATCTGACATTGTCGTGGTTGTCAGATGATTTGGCTAATCCTCACGCATATTCGCCTAATCGTGTTTGGATCAGGCCCTCACGAAGGTACGGCTCTAGCAACCTGTTCACCGCGTCAGAAAAAAAAAACTGTTCAATCACACACGCCTCAGGTGGCCCGTTTGAGTGTACGCCCATCTGACCGTTCAACGGTCCCAGACCGGATAGCTACGGCCCCCAGGGGCTCCGGCGTAATTTCGCGCAGGAGGAAAGGGCATATTCGTCATAGTGAACGCCGCCCCGCAGGATAAAATCTGATTCCTGCCGGCCGGACAAGACAATATCTTTGGGAAGGCGAGCCGGGATTCGAGACAGACGCAGAGCGCAACAACAAGTGCGCGTGAGAAATAAGCGGTGCTTGCCGAGGAGAGAGAGAGAGAGATGGCGGCGGCGACGGCGGCGGTAGGGGCGGCGGAGGTGATCTCCGTCCACAGCCTGGAGCAGTGGACCATGCAGATCGAGGAGGCCAACACCGCCAAGAAGCTGGTATACATCCATCTATCTATCTCCTGATTGATTGATTGGTTTCCTTCTCCCCTCTTCCTCCCCTTCTCTGCTTCTGCAAAGCGGCAGGAAGGCTAGGGTTTGCTTCAGATCCCACTCGAGCCGTCGAGCGCTAGTGTTTACTTGCTCGCACCACCCAAATCTAAAACCTAGCTGCAGTGATTTTGGTGGATGAGAGGTGTTTCGTGTATGTGGCGGGCGCCTGACGACCAATCTGTGCCTAAAACAAGTTGCTGGATTGTTTCACGTTTGTGATTCAGAGGTGCCGACTTGTTTTCCCCCATCTTAGGGATGCGGCGAATCTGATATTTGTGACCAGGAAAACTTGCAGCAAAAGCAGTTAATCACAGCTAGTAGTAGTTAACTGGACTTTCTTGTCAGGGGCCTTGCTAGCCTGGTCGGAGAAAAATGTCATGGCTTCAGATTTCAGACATTGTAGCGCAGGGGGGCGCCTACCTTTGCAAGTTTTTTTCTTCTTTTGTTTGAATTGTCTGAAACCACTGTTATGTGCTGATTATGTTACAATAGGGCGTGTGTATTGTTGCCTTAATCCCGTGCTGTGCAGATACTTGAAACGTCTTTTTGTGTCAGCGGATGCCATATCTCTTTACATGACTCTTGCAACATTTTTACCGCGCTGTGCTGCCTCACGAGTTTTGTGGTGTATGGATGGAGATTAGAGAGTCCTTTTGTTGTTTCTTTTTGAAGATTGTAGGAATTGCTGTTGTGTGCAATTATCCCCTTTTTGGTAGTGCTACAAATTTGCACAATATCTTGTTTGTAGATCCAGAAGTCTCTAGTTTGTATAGTAACAATGATCCTGTTAGCTCACTGAAACCCTGAACCATGAATTTATATGATGATTATTATGTACTCCCTCCGTCCCATATTAGAAGAGCGTTTTTGACACTAAACTAGTGTCAAAAACATCCTTCTATTATGGGACGGAGGGAGTAGTTTGTAATATGTACTTTTTGTGGGAGTTTGTAACTTCTCATGGAATTTCAACTCGGAAATTCTGGAATAATGTAATTTTTTCCACGGAATCATAACTTCGATTGCAAAATCTGGTAGGCTTTTATGCTGTTGAATTAGCATTATTGACCCATGCTTCACATATTTTTGTCAAGATGATGTTAACCTTGTTTTGTTTGTAATAGGTGGTGATTGACTTCACGGCATCATGGTGCGGACCATGCCGCATCATGGCTCCAATTTTCGCTGATCTCGCCAAGAAGTACCCAAATGCTGTTTTCCTCAAGGTCGACGTTGATGAACTGAAGGTAATGGAACTGATGGCGCTGTTTACAGTGTACAGAGTATCGTCGTACGAATTCAGAGCTGTGTTACTAACAAAAGCTTTATGTTGTATAAACAGCCCATTGCTGAGCAATTCAGCGTCGAGGCCATGCCAACCTTCCTATTCATGAAGGAAGGAGATGTCAAGGACAGGGTTGTCGGAGCTATCAAGGAGGACCTGTTGGCCAAGGTTGGGCTACACGCGGCGGCCTAGTAATTACCTAGTTGGTGTAGTATTCGCCTAAATAAAATTGCCGCTCAAGAAGCTGTGCCTCTAATGGCACCATATATCCTGTGTACTGCTTGTTACTTGTTGGTTTATGGATAATGGTGAATCAAGTGTGACTTTATTTGGTAACGGTTGATTTTCGTAAGGAGCTGATCTAATCCAGTTGTTTGGCTATAGGCCATGGCTACTGTAATGTCCCAAGTGATTAGCATGTCAAAATGCTATGATACTTGAATCCATGTCATCTCAAGCCGGTATATTGTTGCCGTCTTGATTCTTGGGCTCATCCGACCTGCTGGGGCTTCCAGCGGCGGCCTGAGACAACCGTCTAGCCACTCCCTGGAGCCTGCCTGCCGATGAGCATGACGAGAGCTCAAGCCTGGAGCCCGCAAGAAGGCAATGCAATGCACTGGGTCCTGGTTAATGCTGAGTGGAACCCGGCCTTTCTCCAGACGTCAGCTTTCTCAGCTACATCAGATCATGCACCAGTCGTGGTGGAGTATAACAAAGACACCCCCAGAAGCAAGTTCTTCCGTTTTGAAAACCACTGGCTGCAAATACCAGAAATGAGACATCTTATCTCTAACAGTTGGAGCATAGGAACCAAGGAACCAGATATTTCTCCTCAAACTCCTCATTCATCATTTATAAGTTGAGGAGAATCAGAGCAGCAATCAGACAATGGGCTAGGTCTAAATCAAGCTTACAAACTCTACTGATTCAGTACACTGATGCAGTGGAAGAAAGAAGGAAGCTGTCAACACTTGAGCTTGTTTTATTAGCACACGCCAACAAAAAGGCCCAGCAGCTGATTTTGTGGCAAACTAGCATGTGGAGACGACGAGCAAAGATCAGAGATTGTTTGTTGGGAGATGAAAACACGCAATTCTTCCATGCCGCTGCAAATTGTCACTCCAGAAAAAACAAAATTAGAATGCTGATGAGAGATGACATACAATACTATGAGAATTCAGAAAAGCTGACTATCGCTGCGCAGTTCTTCACAAGCTTGTTTGGACAGGACTCCTTATCTCTTCCAGTCATTGATCTCGCAAATCTGTATGATCAACTCGACCTTAGTATGTTGGATGAACCTATCTCCTGGGCTGAGATTGTTAATGTTATCAACAGATCACCTGGTAACAGAAGCCCAGGCCCTGACGGCTTAACAAACGAATTCTGTAAGTATTTCAGTTCTGAGCTAAAGGAAGATTTATTAGCTTTCTTCAGAGAGTTTCATGAAAACACTGCGGAGGTGTCCGGGATCAATTCTGCCACCATAGTTTTATTGCCAAAAAAAGGAGGCTGCGATGGGTATCAGAGACTTCAGGCCCATCTCTCTGGTTCACAGTATCCCCAAGCTAGCCACCAAGGTCCTTGCAATCCGTTTACAACAAAGATTCCCCATGCCTGGTACACCCCTTGCAATCTGGTTTCCTAGCAGGTCGATGCATTAACTTTGCTTTGGCAGCGGAGTTAGTGCAACAAGCAAAGAAAAGGAAGAAACCAATGATTGTTTTGCTTTGAAACTTGACTTCCAGAAGGCTTTCGACAGTGTCAGTTGCGAGGCTCTGGTCAACATAATGAGGGCTAGGGGTTTTGGAAAAAGGTTGATATGATGGATTCAAGGACTGTTAAGCACTAGCTCTTCCAGGGTCATGATTAATGGGGAGTTAGGAGAGGTGATCACATCTAAGAGTGGTCTCCGTCAGGGAGACCCACTGTCACCATATTTATTCGTTTTGGTTACAGACGTGCTGCAGCAGTTATGCATCTCTGAGTTTAGACGCCGAAACCTGAAACACCCCCTTGCAGTGGACAGCTTCTTCCCCGGTGCTGCAGTACGCAGACGATACTGTGCTGCTCATCCGAGGAAACGTCGAACAAGCAAGGATTGTCAAGGGAATCCTCGAGTTGTTCTCACAGTACACGGGGCTGCAAATTAATTTCAACAAGGGCACCTTTGTGCCCATTTGCATTGATTCAACCACACATCAGGAGATTGCTGAGGTGTTGTAATGTACGATATCCTATTTTCATTCACAGAGTGGACAAAAGACTCTCTGGGTGGCTAGTCACCTTTCTTTCTTGGGGAGGCAGACTAATATTGATCAACTCCGTGCTCGCTGCGATTCCAAATCATTTCATGGCAGGCTTCTTGTGGCCTAAAGAGTCTTTACAAAAGCTGGAACAAATTCTGCGAGGTTTTCTTTGGCTAGGAAAGAGTTCTGCAAGTGGTGGACATTGTTTAGTGGCTTGGGATTTTGTTAAGTTGCCGAAGGCCAATGGAGGGCTAGGGATCAGGGACCCTGCAGCTCACAACGTATCCATGATCTGTAAGTTTGCAGCAAAGATTCTGCAGCACAGCGACGGGCCTTGCTATAATTGGTTTGCGAGTTTTTACTGCCGCCGTACAATATCTGTGGATAATCAGATTGGTGATACAGCAATCTGGAAATGCCTAAAAACCTCCTTTCGGCTTGTTTGTGTCAACCATGTGATTCATGTGTGAGCTAGGCAATGGCACCCACATTTCCTTCTGGTTTGACAAATGGGTTGGGAGTGGAAGGCTCATGATCTCCTGCCGGAGAGGAAGACAGGCATACCATGATGTCTTGGGTTGATTCTCTGAGATACTCCCTCCGTTCCTTTATGTAAGGTGTATTATTTTCGGCACGGTGACCAAGGCACATAATTATAGACATGTTAAGACTAAATGACCCTTGGCAAATTTGTTGGTTAGTGGAAAGTGAATCAATTTGTCCAGAAAAGTATGAGATACATGCAATCGACAAAGAGATAGTTTCCTTGTTTTACTATAAAGAGAGATACAGACAATCAGAAAACAGATACTTTCCTTTTTTAGGAGGGCTAACAAGGGAATTATGAGGAATCAGAAGAAATGCACCTTACATTCTGAAATTTTATCAAAAAACAAATACACCTTATATAAAGGAACGGAGGGAGTAGATTGTTAGAGCGTCTCCAGCCGTTCGCCCCCCCAGGCCCTAAAATAGCGCCTCCTGGGGGTTATCCGGCGATAATTTCGCCGTGGGGGCGCTCGGCTTCCCAACCGCCGCCCCAAGTTGCACCCCAGACGCCGTTTTTCAAATGCAAAATTGGCTCAAATTCGACGAAAACGACTCGATTTTGGACGAAATTTAGGCGGTTCCATTCATATTTGCACAAATTTAAAGACATACATAAAACAAAAAAAAAAACTACGCCGCCACCGCCGCCCCGAGCCTAGTTCATGCCGAGGAGCTTGTAGAAGGCGGTGTAGTCGCCGCCGCCGTCGTTGTCGTCGTCGCCGTCATCCTGCATGCCGCCGTCCTTGCTACAGCCCTGCCCTGGATCGCCGCTGCGGACGGGGTCGGTCGGAGCCGGCGACTCTTCCTCATCGCTATCGAGGACGATGACGCCGTCCTTCTCGCGGCCGCGGCGTCGCTCGGCGATCTCCTCCAGAGCGCGTCGTTGGCGCTCCATCTCCTCCCGCACGTAGTCGTCGCGCGCCCACTTCAGGCCGGTTTTGAGGTCGGCGGCCATCTCCACGTGCTCCTGCTTGACGACTACGGGCGGCGTCGCCGGCTCCTTCTTCGGCCTGACCAGGCGAAGATGACCGCGGGGAGGAGAAGGTTGGCGGCGGCCCTCGCTTATGACGAGGTTGCCGCCGCGGCTGCGACGGCGCTCCGACGTTTCCTGGGGCTCGGGCTTGACGGGGGCGAGCGGCGTCGGCGTGCCGGAGGAGCGGGAGCCGGAGGACGAGGAGCTCGTGGCCACCATGCGCCTCGGCAGCCACGAGCTCCAGCTCCTCCGGCGCGCCAACGTCAGCGCCGGGTACTCCAACGGCGGCTCGTTGCCGCCCTCGATGTGCTCGAGAACGGCGTGGAGCGTGCGCCCCGGGGCGCCCCACAACTGACGGCGGCCGTCGGAGTTGTGTCGCCCCCTTGGCGCCGGAGCGCCGTTGGTGGAGGCGAGCTGGTCGGCGTGGCGGCGCTGGAAGTACGCCGTCCACAGCGGTACGTTGTCGGGGGAGTACTTCGGCTGCTGCCGCGCTTCCTCCGGCAGGGACGCCCGGATCCGCGCTATCTCGCCGCGGCGTTCCGCGTCGGATGGCGGTGGGGGCACGGGGACGCCTCCGGCGCTGAGCCTCCACGAGCCCGGCACACGCATGTCGGGCGGCGCCGGGTAGTTGGCCTCGTGGAGAAGACGCGCCTCCCACTCGTGCAGATGGCGGCGGCCGAAGCCGGGGAACCTCTCCGCCATCGGGACGGGGTAAGGAGAGAGGAAGGAGAGAGGGCGAGAACAAGGGCGTCGAAGGAGAGAAGGTGTTCGACGGCGAGAGAGATGGCTGTGGCGAGGACGAGCTTGCGGCCAGTGGCGACGATGGCGGCTTTTATAGCGGCGAGGGGGCGGCAGCAGTGCGGACGCGTGGCGGGAAGGGGCGGGACGCGCGGCGGCTCGCCTTCACTGCGCCGCCCGTGATCAATGGAAGGCTGACCGACGGCAGCCTTGACATTGATTCGCGCGGGAGCCGAGGCGATGAGATGAGGACGACGATGCAGTCGCTGACTCGGCGGGTCCACGGGGTGGGAATCTGGCGCGGGAAGTTTTGGCGCGTTTTTTCTTTCCCCCGGTGCCCCCGGTCGGCCCCCAACGCGCTGGGTTCGGCTTGGGTCCGCCGGCGCCAATTTCGGCCCTAACCGGCGAAATTTGGGCTCCTGGGGGCGCGACTGGGCCGTTTTTTTCGAGCCGGCGATAAAAAAGGGGCCTGGGGGCCTGTTGGGGGGGGGGGGGGGGGGGGGGGCGAGTGGAGATGCTCTTACGCTGATCTTCTCCCACACTCTGCACCCAACCTTGTTTTTCTTTTCGTTGTTATCTCTCTTGTAAAAGTTCTCTTGTCATACGGTTTGGTGATAACCGGCCACACACTTTGCGTGCGTTAATATCACCTTCATGTAATTGACTTCGGCCAACCAGGCGTGAGCCTGTTTTGAATGCATAAGGTAGAAAGCGATTTACCTTTTTATTCAAAAAAAAGAAAAGAGAGAGAGAGAGATCGCATCAGGATTCGTGTGCAATCACAAGAAAGTCACCCATATGAGGCACGTCTCCTCCTACCCGAACCCGAGGTCAACATAAGGATTGCAATGAACGAAGTGGCGCATATATTTGAGCGCTTGCGTCTGTACTGTGTTAAAAAAAAGAACTCGGAAGTGCACCCCACGGTTCCCCTCTCGATCCCACCAGGAATCCCCCTCCCGATTCCAGCTAGAAATTACAATCCACCATTATAATTAAGGATTTCAGGCTAGAAAAGCAATCCTCTTCGGACAACCGCCTTAATTAGCTAGCTTGAGAAGAGAGGAAGATCTCTATGCACATGGAGGAGGAGGAGGGCACAACTAGGTTTCACCACGACGAAGACCGCTTGGAAGAGTACGACAACGTGAAGGAGCGCGCCATCTTCGGCGCCTCGCTGTCACCGCCGGCGCTGCCCCGCCTCAACGACGGCAACTGCCGCGCCGCTCCTCCTCCTGGCTGGGTCCTCCTCGACGTCTCCGCCTACATAGCTGACGGCAATGACGCCGCCGGCAACACCGCCAGGTCCAGGACCAGGGGAGGCCATGCCATAGAGGTCACCATGATCGCCGCCCGCCCGCCGCTAGTCTGTAGTCTCCCACATCCGCGTCAGCTGCCCCGGCCTGAAGCCGACGCGCTTCGCCACCGAACCCAGGATCTTCGCCGCGGCGGACGGCCTCTTCTTGCTCGGCGTCTTCATCGGCCACCAGTCCTTGTGCACCCAGCCGGACATGTTCGACTACTTTGTCTACCAGCCCGCCGCACGCTCGCTCACGCTTCTCCCGCACCCTCATGGCCACTTTGGTCTCGGGGACGTCGCCCTGCTGCGCTGCAGCCCCAACAACACAAGCCGCCGGCGTCAACTCGCCCTGCAAGTGCAACCCCAGGGCCCCGTTCGCGTTGACTACATCATCGCGTTCCTCAAGGGCACACGGGACATGGCGTATGAGCTCCACCGCTTCCACTCCAAGACCAGCACCTGGACCAAGAACAAGCTGGGGCTTGGCGCCATGGACCCTTCCCTGGACTCCGTCTTCTTCTCCACCAGCAAGGTGTTCAACCTCGGAGGCGGCGGTGGTTTCGTGGGCTGGGCCGACCTCTGGCGCGGCATCCTGCTCTGCGACGTGCTCCTCGACGACCCGGAGCTCCGCCATGTCCCCTTACCGCATTCCTTCAGTGGGCGCAAGTGGGACGCCGTCATAACCAGGGACATCGCCGTTGTCGACCAAGGTTGCATCAAGTATGTCGACAAGCAGTCTGATGAACACTCTGGTGGTGGCTGGACAGTCACCGCATGGAGCAAGAAGATCATCAAGGTTGTATCTTGACTAAGTCCATGCCTAAATCTGTTGGGGTTTCCTTTGATCCAGTTATTTTTTATTTTTCGAAGTAAATTTTGATCCAGTTATTTGGCCATGCATGAACGGAGACCTAGAGAAATTGCCGTGCATGAACGGAAGGAGACCTAGAGAAAATGCTGTGATGCTTGAATCCATGTCATCTCAAGCTGGTACATTTTGTTTTAAGCTTCTCAAGCTGGTACGTTGCTCTCTTGATTCTTACAAAATCCTGATTGCGGTTGGAACCAATTCTGGTACTTCTTCTTTAGGGCCTCTTTGGTTCAAATGATGAGCTTCCACGCTCTTTTTTTTTTTCTAATTATTCTTGGGGGTTGTTGATCTGCACAAGTTCAACTGATGGGAATTTCTTATAAGGATTAATTAGCACTCTCTTTCGTAGGACTATTTCTATTGGCTACAACCTTTCGGAAAATGATTCATATGGTTCTTGGCATTTCTATCATACTACTAGAAAGACCTCGCGGTGCGGCAAACTGCGGATCCAAGGGGGGCATGGGGCGTGCCAGCTGATAGCAAAAACCCACTGACATGTAGTGTAGGAAGCCAGTATATAGAACGCGAACCATGAAATGAAGAAATTTGATATGTTCTGGACGTTTAGGAGGACGCAAACTGGCTTAACAATCCCTGCCCCTATAGCCGAATGGATGATGTGCTGTTGCCTCCGTAGCCAAATGGATGATGTGCTATAGGGAGCAATAACCAATTGACAATGTTATATCAACAACACATTTTAGAACAAACTAGGACAATGCCCGTGCTTTGCAACGGGATATAAATATTCTAATACGTTACCTCGTGATTTACCTGTCCATATTAATGTGATTGTGTAAATAAGGACGCGTCTAGCGAGTGGCCATTGGCTCGTTAGGCGTCCGGTGTGGCCGGCCATATTTGGAAATAGTTTGTCCCCTCTAATCCATATTAGGAAAAGTTTCATGTGAACATGAAAAAAGAAAGAAGGTACCCACGTGAACAAGTGTGAATGCATTTAATTCGGGTTTTATACTTTTTGAAAAGCCATAACTTTTTATTCGAACATCGGAATTAAGATCCATTTTCATTGTTGGAATCCTCACGACGTGCTCTTCGAAACTAGACCCCACATGGGTATATTTCGACGAATTTTTGTGTGTGCAATTTAGTCCTTGTTTGGTGCAATTGACTACTCATTGATGTGCAACTAACTGACAGTCGATGTGCAACTTTCGTCCTACTCGTGGACTGATACGTTTCCAACGTATCTATAATTTTTGATTGTTCCATGCTATTATAGTATCAATCTTGATGTTTTATATGCAATTATATATCATTATTTTGGGACTAACCTATTAACCTAGTGCCCAATGCCAGTTGCTATTTTTTGCCTGTTTTTGCCTTTTCAGAAAATCATTATCAAACGGAGTCCAAACGAAGAAAAAACTTTGGATTAATTTTTTCTGGACCAGAAGGGACCCTAGAAGCTTCGGGAGAAGACCAGAAGAGTCACGAGGGAGCGACAAGCCTGGAGGGCGCGCCCAGGGGGGTAGGAGCGCCCCCAGGCTTGTGGGCCCCTCGTGGCACCTCTTGACCTAATTCCAAGCCTATAAATTCTCAAATATTCCCTATATACCAGAGGGCAACCTCGAATAACTTTTCCTCCGCCGCAAGCCTCTCTTCTTCCGCGATCCCATCTGGAGGCCTTTTCCGGTACTCTGCCGGAGGGGAATCGATCACGGAGGGCTTCTCCATCAACCTTGCTGTCCTTCTGATGATGTGTGAGTAGTTTACCATAGACCTACGGGTCCATAGCTAGTAGCTAGATGGCTTCTTCTCTCTCTTTGATCTTCAATACCATATTCTCCTCGATGTTCTTGGAGTTCTATTCGATGTAATCTTCTTTTGCGGTGTGTTTGTTGGGATCCGATGAATTGTGGGTTTATGATCAGATTATTCATGAGAAATATTTGAGTCTTCTCAAGCTGGTACGTTGCTCTCTTGATTCTTACAAAATCCTGATTGCGGTTGGAACCAATTCTGGTACTTCTTCTTTAGGGCCTCTTTGGTTTAAATGATGAGCTTCCACGCTCTTTTTTTTTCTAATTATTCTTGGGGGTTGTTGATCTGCACAAGTTCAACTGATGGGAATTTCTTATAAGGATTAATTAGCACTCTCTTTCGTAGGACTATTTCTATTGGCTACAACCTTTCGGAAAATGATTCATATGGTTCTTGGCATTTCTATCATACTACTAGAAAGACCTCGCGGTGCGGCAAACTGCGGATCCAAGGGGGGCATGGGGCGTGCCAGCTGATAGCAAAAACCCACTGACATGTAGTGTAGGAAGCCAGTATATAGAACGCGAACCATGAAATGATTAACAATAGCGATGACATAATCATGGAAAACATCATAAAGAATTTTATATGTTCTGGACGTTTAGGAGGACGCAAACTGGCTTAACAATCCCTGCCCCTATAGCCGAATGGATGATGTGTTGTTGCCTCCATAGCCAAATGGATGATGTGCTATAGGGAGCAATAACCAATTGGCAATGTTATATCAACAACACATTTTAGAAAAAAATAGGACAATGCCCGTGCTTTGCAACGGGATATAAATATTCTAATACGTTACCTCGTGATTTACCTGTCCATATTAATGCGATTGTGTAAATAAGGACGCGTCTAGCGAGTGGCCATTGGCTCGTTAGGCGTCCGGAGAGGCCGGCCATATTTGGAAATAGTTTGTCCCCTCTAATCCATATTAGGAAAAGTTTCATGTGAACATGAAAAAAGAAAGAAGGTACCCACGTGAACAAGTGTGAATGCATTTAATTCGGGTTTTATAATTTTTGAAAAGCCATAACTTTTTATTCGAACATCGGAATTAAGATCCGTTTTCATTGTTGGAATCCTCGCGACGTGCTCTTCGAAACTAGATCCACATGGGTATATTTCGACGAATTTTTGTGTGTGCAATTTAGTCCCTGTTTGGTGCAATTGACTACTCATTGATGTGCAACTAACTGACAGTCGATGTGCAACTTTCGTCCTACTCGTGGACTGATACGTCTCCAACGTATCTATAATTTTTTATTGTTCCATGCTATTATAGTATCAATCTTGATGTTTTATATGCAATTATATATCATTATTTTGGGACTAACCTATTAACCTAGTGCCTAGTGCCAGTTGCTGTTTTTTGCCTGTTTTTGCCTTTTCAGAAAATCATTATCAAACGGAGTCCAAACGAAGAAAAAACTTTAGATTAATTTTTTCTGAACCAGAAGGGACCCTAGAAGCTTCGGGAGAAGACCAGAAGAGTCATGAGGGAGCGACAAGCCTGGAGGGCGCGCCCAGGGGGGGGGGGGGGTAGGAGCGCCCCCAGGCTTGTGGGCCCCTCGTGGCACCTCTTGACCTAATTCCAAGCCTATAAATTCTCAAATATTCCCTATATACCAGAGGGCAACCTCGAATAACTTTTCCTCCGCCGCAAGCCTCTCTTCTTCCGCGATCCCATCTGGAGGCCTTTTCCGGTACTCTGTCGGAGGAGAATCGATCACGGAGTGCTTCTCCATCAACCTTGCTGCCCTTCCGATGATGTGTGAGTTGTTTACCACAGACCTATGGGTCCATTGCTAGTAGCTAGATGGCTTCTTCTCTCTCTTTGATCTTTGATACCATATTCTCCTCGATGTTCTTGGAGTTCTATTTGATGTAATCTTCTTCTGCGGTGTGTTTGTTGGGATCTGATGAATTGTGGGTTTATGATCAGATTATTCATGAGAAATATTTGAGTCTTCTCTGAACTCTTTTATGCATGATTATTATAGCTTTGTATTTCTCTCCGATCTATTCGTTTGGTTTGGCCAATTAGATTGATTTATCTTGCAATGGGAGAGGTGCTTTGTGATGGGTTCAATCTTGCGGTGTTCTATATCCCAGTGACAGAAAGGGACAAGACACGTATTTGTATTGTTGCCATTGAGGATAAAAAGATGGGGTTTAATCATATTGCTTGAGTTTACTTTATCTACATCATGTCATCTTGCTTAAGGCGTTACTCTGTTTCATACTTAATACCCTAAATGCATGCTGGATAGTGGTCGATGGGTGGAGTAATAGTAGTAGATGCAGGCAGGAGTCGGTCTACTTGTCTCGGACGTGATGCCTATATACATGATCATTGCTTTGAATATCGTCATAACTATGCGCTTTTCTATCAATTGCCCAACAGTAATTTGTTTACCCATCGTATGCTATGTGTTCGAGAGAGAAGCCTCTAGTGAAAACTATGGCCCCCGGGTCTACTTTTATCATATATTAAAATGTAAAAATACCTTGTTGCAATTTATTTACTTTTATTTTCTTTTGCAATTTACTTTTATATCTATCACTGTCAGAATTAATCCTTGCAAGTGACCGCTAAGGGGATTGACAACCCTCTTATTTGCGTTGGGTGCAAGTGTTTGCTTTTGTGTGTGTAGGTGTTGCTAACGAGGTTCTGTATGGTTCTCCTACTGGATTGATAAACTTGGTTCTTAACTGAGGGAAATACTTATCTCTACTATACTGCATCATCCTCTCCTCTTCGGGGAAATCCCAACGTAGTTCACAAGTAGCAGGAAGAGTTTCTGGCGCCGTTGCCGGGGAGACATCACCAAAACCTATCAAGTACCTTCGCACAAACTATCATCCACTTGCTCTTATTTTTATTTGCTTTTTATTTGCATTTGCCTCTCATTTTCATCTCCCCCACTTCTAATTTTTTTTTACAAAAACACACAAAAAAAATTATTTGTTTGTTTGCTAGTTGCTTGCTTTGCCATTATGGCTAGTTCTTCAATTGTTACTTGCACCCTTGAAAATGAAGTTCTTAATTTTAAACAAAGGGGAGGAGAAAGTTTAAAATATGCTTGGTATAGGATTTGCGGTGCTCAAAATAGATCTACTCGTAAGCAATCCACCACTGTTCTTCTTCGCAATTTTTATGTGGGTGTTACTACTTGGTATAGATTTGTGCTAGATACTATCACTGGAGGGAATTTCTTGAGTAGTCACCCTATAGATGCTTTCAATGCTATGGGAAATTTAGTAGGATCACCACCTATCATTATTAATGAAACAACATTGACTTTGGAACATGTTATGCAAAGGTTAGAAGCTATTGAACATCTTGAGAATCTAGACAAAAAGGTCCATAATCATATTACTCAATTTGGTTCTAAGGTAGGAACTACACTAAAACCCCTAAAAGAAAAAGAACCAATGATTAATGAAAGAATAGAACAAGGTCCTGCTAGAATCGATAAGTTAGAAGAAATTATTAATAACTTGGGTACCGTTTTTTCCTCCGTTAAAACTATTGATAGGACTCCTCCCAATAATAATTGCAAGTTTATGTATGTTCCTAAGACTAAGGGTGCCACTCCTAGCAAGGGAAATGAGGATCTTAAAATGATTAGCATGAACCCCAACTTCATTGATATAATAAAGGAACCTATCTATGAAAGTAAAATTCTTAAATTTGTGCCTAGGAGCATGATGATAAGAAATTCCTATGTTAAATCTCCTAGAAAGAGTAGGTGTGTAATTTAGAATTTTGAAACCAAGGATGACAACACTTGAAACAAAACATTATGCCTAGCTAGGGGCATAAAACAATAGCGCTTGTTGGGAGGCAAACCAATATGTATCTTAAATTTTTGTTTACTTTCTGTTTTTGTGTGTTTACACAATTATAGCTTCTGTTATGATTTTATTTTTATCTTTTAATTAGTGTTTGTGCCAAGTAATGCCATTGAGATGATTTGGATGATAGTATAATTGATGCTGTTTGAGAACAGAAACTTTTGCGCTTAGTTCTGGAATTTTAATTCTGTACTGGAGTGTGATAAAATTCTGAAATTTTTACACAGTATTGGTATATGAATTTTTTACGACGTCCTAATTTTTCAGAATTTTTGGAGTTACACAAGTATGGCTTTTAAATAGATCTTTACAGACTGCTCTGTTTTAGACAGATTCTGTTTTTGTTGCATAGTTTGCTTATTTTGATGAATCTATGGATCGTATCGGGGGGTGATACGTCTCCAACGTATCAATAATTTTTGATTGTTCCATGCTATTATGATATCAATCTTGGATGTGTTTTTATATACATTTACATCAATTATATATCATTTTTTGGGACTAACCTATTAACTTAGTGCCCAGTGTCAGTTGCTGTTTTTTGCCTGTTTTTGGTTTTCCAGAATATCAGTACCAAGCGAAGTCCAAATGCCACGAAACTTTTTGGAGATTTTTTTCTGGACATAAGGGACACTAGAAGCTTCAGGAGGAGGCCAGAAGCCAGAGGAGGTGGCCACGAGCCACCAGGGCGTGCCTGGGGGGGGGCAGGCGCGCCCTGGTGCCTTGTGGGCCCACCTCTGCCCCTTTTGACCTAATTCCACCATTATAAATTCTCTAAAATTGAGAAACCAACTGGGGAGTCCACGAAATACTTTTTCCGCCGCCGCAAGTTTCTGTTCTCGAGAGATCCCATCTGGAGGCCTTTTCCGGTACTCCGCCGGAGGGGGATTCGATCACGGAGGGGCTCTCCATCAACCTTGCTGCCCTTCCGATGATGCGTGAGAAGTTTACCACAGACCTTCGGGTCCATAGTTAGTAGCTAGATGGCTTCTTCTCTCTTTTTTATCTTCAATACAATGTTCTCCTCGATGTTCTTGGAGTTCTATCCGATGTAATCACTTTTTGCGGTGTGTTTGTTGGGATCCGATGAATTGTGAGTTTATGATCAGATTATCCATGAATATTATTTGAGTTTTCTCTGAACCCTTTTATGCATGATTATTATAGCTTCGTATTTATCTCCGATCTATTGATTTGGTTTGGCCAACTAGATTGATTTATCTTGCAATGGGAGAGGTGCTTTGTAATGGGTTCGATCTTGCGGTGCTCAATCCCAGTGACAGAAAGGGACATGACACGTATGTATCATTGCTATTAAGGGTAAAAGATGGGGTTTATTCATGCGTGAGTTTACTTTGTCTACATCATGTCATCTTGCTTAAGGCGTTATTCCGTTCTTTATGGACTTAATACACTAGATGCATGCTGGATAGCGGTCGATGTGAGGAGTAATAGTAGTAGATGCAGGCAGGAGTCGGTCTACTTGTCTCGGACGTGATGCCTATATACATGATCATTGCCTTGGATATCGTCATGATTATTTGCTTTTCTATCAATTGCCCAATAGTAATTTGTTCACCCACCGTATGCTATTTTCATGAGAGAAGCCTCTAGTGAAAACTATGGCCCCCGGGTCTACTTCTATCATATATTAAAAATCCCAAAAATACCTTGCTGCAATTTTACTTTATTTATTTTATTTTGTATTTTTGTTCGATCTATTTATCTATCACCATACAATTTAATCTTGCAATTAACCGCCAAGGGATTGACAACCCCTTGTTTGCGTTGGGTGCAAGGATTTGTTATTTTGTGTGCAGGTATTGTTAACGAGGTGTTGCGTGATTCTCCTACTGGATTGATAACCTTGGTTTCATAACTGAGGGAAATACTTATCTCTACTGTACTGCAGCATCCCTCCTCTTCGGGGAAAAAACCAACGCAGATCACAAGTAGTAGGAAGAATTTCTAGCGCCGTTGCCGGGGAGACATCATCAACATCTATCAAGTACCTACGCATAAAATTTCATCTCCTTGCATTTGTTTTATTTGCCTTTGCCTCTCGTTTTCATCTCCCCCACTTTTAAAAAGTTTTTACAAAAATACAAAAATATTTTCCGTTTCCCTTTTTTCTTGTTTGCGTGTTTGCTTCCTTGTTATCTTGTTTGCGTAGCCACGATGTCTCAAGAAAATACAAAATTGTGTGATTTTTCCAATACTAATAATAATGATTTTATTAGTACTCCAATTGCTCCTCCCGCCGCTAGTGCGGAGACTTGTGATATTAATGCCGCCTTGCTAAATCTTGTCATGAAAGAATAATTTTCTGGTAGTCCTAATGAAAATGCTGCATCCCATCTTAACAGTTTCGTAGAGTTGTGTGATATGCAAAGTAAAAAAATATATGGATAATGATATTGTGAAATTAAAGTTATTCCCGTTCTCATTGCGGGATCGTGCAAAAAATTGGTTTTCATCTTTACCACGAAATAGTATCGATTCTTGGGATAGGTGTAAAGATGCTTTTATTACCAAGTATTTTCCTCCCGTGAAAATTATTTCCCTTAGAAATCAAATTATGAATTTCAAGCAACTTGATCATGAACATGTTGCTCAATCTTGTGAGAGGATGAAATTAATGATAAGAAATTGCCCTACTCATGGTTTAAATTTGTGGATGATCATACAAAAAAATTTATGCGGGATTAAATTTTGTTTCTAGAAATCTTTTAGATTCCGCCGCGGGTGGTACTTTTATGGAGATTACATTGGGGCAAGCTACTAAATTACTTGATAATATTATGGCAAATTATTCACAATGGCATACTAAAAGAGTTCCTACTAGTAAAAAAGTGAATTATGTTGAAGAAATTAGTACTTTGAGTGATAAAGTTGATGCGCTTATGAAATTGGTTGCTAGCAAAAACACTCCTATTGATCCTAATGATGTGCCTTTGTCCACCTTGATTGAGCAAAATAATGATCCCGTAGATGTGAATTTTGTCTCGCGAAACAATTTTAATAATAATGCTTATAGAGGTAATTTTAATCCTAGGCCATTTCTTGGAAATTCCTCTAATAATTATGCCAATACCTATGGTAATTCTTATAATAATAATAATAATAATAATAGGATGCCGTCTGATCTTGAAAGTAATATCAAAGAATTTATTAATGCTCAAAAAGTTTTCAACGCTACGATAGAAGAAAAATTGAGTAAACTTGATGATATGTCTAGGAGCATTGATAGAATTATTCATGATATGGAAAATCTCAAGACTAAAATTTTGCCACCCAAAATTGATATTAATGAATCAATTAAAGCTTTATATGTCTCCATGGATGAGAGTAAGAAAAGAACCGCTATGCTAAAAGTAAACGAGAATTTTTAGAAAAAGCGATTCCTCCCGGTTTCTATCGTAGTAATGATGAGGACATTAAAATGATTGGTGTTTCATCTATTGATTCCTTGTTTAGCAATATAAAACTTGATGAAAAGGGGACTGAAGAATAGTCAACTTTAGCTAGAAGGCGTGCCCATAATTCGGAGGGTGAAAATCTTGATAATTTTTTTGATAAAAGTGGGTTTGGAGAGGTAAAAACTTTAACTAGCGATGTGCCCACTCTCTTGGATTACAAAGATTTTAATTATGATAATTGTTCCTTGATTGAATGTATTTCTTTGTTACAATCCATGTTAAATTCACCCAACGCTTATGAGCAAAATAAGGCTTTTACTAAACACATCGTAGAAGCAATGATGAAAGCGTTAGAAGAAAAGCTAGAACTAGAAATTTCAATTCCTAGAAAATTATATGATGAGTGGGAACCCACCATTAAAGTTAAAATTAAAAATTATGAGTGCAATGCTCTATGTGATTTAGGTGCTAGCGTTTCCACAATTCCAAAATCTCTATGTGATGTGCTAGGTTTTACCAATATAGATGAATGTTCTCTTAATTTGCATCTTGCGGATTCCACTATTAAAAAGCCTTTGGGTAGAATTAATGATGTTCTTATTCTAGCAAATAGAAATTATGTGCCTGTTGATTTTATTGTACTTGACATTGAATGGAATCCTTCTTGCCCCATAATACTTGGTAGACCGTTCTTACAAACCATAGGTGCCGTTATTGACATGAAAGAAGGGAATATAAAATTTTAGTTTCCATTAAAAAAGGGTATGGAAAATTTCCCTAGGAAGAAAATTAAAGCACCATATGAATCCATTATGAGGGCCACTTATGGAATCAACTTGAAAGATGACAATACTTGAAACTTTGCATTATGCCTAGCTAGGGGCATAAAACAATACACTTGTTGGGAGGCAACCCAATGAATAAAATAAATTTTTACTTTTTGTTTCTGTTCTTGAGTGTTTACACAATTATGCTACTGTTATGATTGTGTTTTTGTGTTTTAAGTAGTGTTTGTGCCAAGTAAAGCCTTTGGGATGATTTGGAAGATAGTATAATTGATGCTGTTTGGAAAACATAAAGTTTTGTGTCCAGTGCTGGAATTTTAGTTCTGTACTGAAGTGTCCAAAAAATCTGAAATTTTTACACAGTATTGGTATATGAATTTCCCACGTTTTCCTAATTTTTCAGAATTGTTGGAGTTACAGAAGTATGGCTTTTAAATAGATCTCTGCAGACTGTTCTGTTTTTGATGCACTACTTGCTTGTTTTGATGAAACTATGGATTGTATCGGGGGGGTATAAGCCATGGAGAAGTTAGAATACAGTAGGTATAATGCAAAAATAAAATATGAATGGGTTTTCAACAGTACTTAAAGTAGTGATTTAATTTGTTATACTAACGGATCTCACGAAGGTTTTGTTGAGTTTTGTGTGATTGAAGTTTCCAAGTTTTGGGTGAGATCACGATGGATGAAGGAATAAGGAGTGGCAAGAGGCTAAGCTTGGGGATGCCCGAGGCACCCCAAGGTAATATTCATGGAAGACTCAAGCGTCTAAGCTTGGGGATGCCCCGGAAGGCATCCCCTCTTTCTTCTACCAACCATTGGTAATTTTACTTGGAGCTATATTTTTATTCGTCACATGATATGTGTTTTGCTTGGAGCGTCGTGTATTATATGAGTCTTTGCTTTGTTTGCCTTTTTAGTTTGTCACAATCATCTTTGCTGGACACACCTATTTGAGAGAGCCACACGTTTATCATAATTTGTTAGAATACTCTATGTGCTTCACTTAAATTTTTTGAGCTAGGCAGTTGCTCTAGTGCTTCACTTAAATCTTTTTGAGCACGGCGGTGGCTAAATTTTGAAGAAATATTTGAACTCTCATGCTTCACTTATATTATTTTGAGAGTTGATAAAATTTTGAAGAAATATGTGCACTCTCATGCTTCACTTATATCTTTTTGAGAGTTGATAATAGTAATGCTAATTTGCACAAGATATGAATTTGGTCCCAAAGTGGTGAATATTCAAGGGGGATATAATAAAAACTTTCATATAGATCATTGGATATGATAAGTGTGATTCCTTGCAATAGGTTTGCGATATGGAGATGATGATATGTGAGTCATGTTAGTGAGTAATTGTGATTTAGTAAGAATATTGGTGTTAAGGTTTGTGATTCCCTATGCATGCACATTAAGTCAATAGTTATGCAACGAAGTTATATCCTACTTATGGTGCATTATTCGGTGTTAGTTATGTTCAATGCATGTTTATGACCATTTTCGCTTTTTGGTTGGTTGCTTCTCAATCTATTTGCTAGCCTTCATTTGTACTAAGCGAGAATACTGGTTGTGCATCCAAACTCCTAAAACCCAAGTTGTGCCAAATGAGCCACCATATCTACCTATATGCGGTATTTCAATGCCGTTCCAAGTAAATTTGCATGTGCCAACTCTAATTTTTCAAAATAATTTTCCATTTTGTGTGCCCGTACCGCTCATGAAGCGGCAGGGGGTGGCCAATATTTTCCATGCTAGGTGTGTTATTCTCACGATGAGTGTTTATTCACTTGTCATTGCACGAGAGAGTGGCTGGTAATAGGGATGCCCAGTCCCACAATGAATCAAAAATTAATAACAACAAAATTCCTTGGAAAGTGTTGGTATGGAGGGCACCCATGGATACGGCTAGCCATGGATTGTGAAAGAATGGTGGAAAGGAAATAAACTTTACTTTCTGTTTGGGAACCGCCTATGATGTGTTTAGCATGGAAAATATTGGGAATTCTCGGTCGTTTTCGTTGACAGGAAAAGCATGCCTCTCAAAATAATTTTATCTCTCTAATTTAAGCTTTGAGCTCTGGCACATTTGCAAATCTCTGCTTCCCTTTGCGAAGGGCCTATCTATTTACTTTTATGCAATTTTTATTTTTATTTGAGTCTCCATCTTCTCTTACAAAGCACCAACTAGAGAGCACTATTGTCATACTTGTGCATTGTGTGTAGCTAATATTGAGTGTGTTTCATGAATGGATCAATGATTGAGCATAATGGGCTAGGGATAACTTTCTTTAGCATTGATATTTTGAAAGACATGGTTGCTTGTTAGTATGCCTGAGTATTTATATCTTCATGTCAAACTATAGACTATTGCTTTGAATCATTCTAGTCCAAATGTCCATGCTATAAAGAAAAAAACATATGATGAATATGATAGGTAGCATTCCACATCAAAAATTCTGTTTTTATCATTTGCCTACTCGAGGACGAGCAGGAATTAAGCTTGGGGATGCTTGATACGTCCCCAACGTATCTATAATCTTTGATTGTTCCATGCTATTATAATATCAATCTTGGATGTTTTTATATACATTTACAGCAATTATATATCATTTTTTGGGACTAACCTATTAACTTAGTGCCCAGTGCCAGTTGCAGTTTTTTGCCTGTTTTTGGTTTTTCAGAATATCAGTACCAAGCGAATTCCAAATGCCACGAAACTTTTTGGAGATTTTTTTCTAGACATAAGAGACACTAGAAGCTTCGGGAGGAGGCCATAAGCGAGAGGAGATGGCCACGAGCCACCAGGGCACGCCTGGGGGGGGGGGGGGCAGGCGCGCCCTGGTGCCTCGTGGGCCCACCTCTGTCCCTTTTGACCTAATACCACCACTATAAATTCTCTAAAATCGGGAAACCAACAGGGGAGTCAACGAAATACTTTTTCCGCCGCCGCAAGTTTCTGTTATTGAGAGATCCCATCTGGAGGCCATTTTCGGTACTCCGCCGGAGGGGGGATTCGTTCACGGAGGGGCTCTCCATCAACCTTGCCGCCCTTCCGATGATGCGTGAGTAGTTTACCACAGACCTTCGGGTCCATAGTTAGTAGCTAGATGGCTTCTTCTCTCTTTTTGATCTTCAATACAATGTTCTCCTCGATGTTCTTGGAGTTCTATCCGATGTAATCACTTTTTGCGGTTTGTTTGTTGGGATCCGATGAATTGTGAGTTTATGATCAGATTATCCATGAATATTATTTGAGTTTTCTCTGAACTCTTTTATGCATGATTATTTTAGCTTCGTATTTCTCTCCGATCTATTGATTTGGTTTGGCCAACTAGATTGATTTATCTTGCAATGGGAGAGGTGCTTTGTAATGGGTTCGATCTTGCGGTGCTCAATCCCAGTGACAGAAAGGGACAGGACACGTATGTATCATTGCTATTAAGGGTAAAAAGATGGGGTTTATTCATGCGTGAGTTTACTTTGTCTACATCATGTCATTTTGCTTAAGGTGTTACTCCGTTCTTTATGGACTTAATAGATGCATGCTGGATAGCGGTCGATGTGTGGAGTAATAGTAGTAGATGCAGGCAGGAGTCGGTCTACTTGTCTTGGACGTGATGCCTATATACATGATCATTGCCTTGGATATCATCATGATTATTTGCTTTTCTATCAATTGCCCAACAGTAATTTGTTCACCCACCGTATGCTATTTTCATGAGAGAAGCCTCTAGTGAAAACTATGGCCCCCGGGTCTACTTCTATCATATATTAAAAATCTCAAAAATACCTTGCTGCAATTTTACTTTATTTATTTTATTTTGTATTTTTGTTCGATCTATTTATCTGTCACCATACAATTTAATCTTGCAATTATCCGCCAAGGGATTGACAACCCCTTGTTTGCGTTGGGTGCAAGGATTTGTTATTTTGTGTGCAGGTACTGTTAACGAGGTGTTGCGTGATTCTCCTACTGGATTGATAACCTTGGTTTCATAACTGAGGGAAATACTTATCTCTACTATACTGCATCAGCCCTTCCTCTTCGGGGAAAAAACCAACGCAGATCACAAGTAGCAGTGGGTATGAGCCATGGGGAAGTCGGAGTACAGTAGCATTATGCCAATATCAAATATGAATCAATTTACAACAGTACCTAAAGTTTAAGATTTATTTGTTATACTAACGGATCTCACGAGGTTTCGGTTGAGTTTTGTGTGCTGGAGTTTTCAAGTTTTGAGTGAGACTACGATGGATAAAGGAATAAGGAGCGGCAAGAGCCTAAGCTTGGGGATGCCCAAGGCACCCCAAGGTAATATTCAAGGAAGACTCAAGCGTCTAAGCTTGGGGATGCCCCGGAAGGCATCCCCTCTTTCTTCTACCAACCATCGGTAATTTTACTTGGAGCTATATTTTTATTCATCACATGATATGTGTTTTACATGGAGCGTCTTGTGCTATAGTTTGCTTGCTTTTGTTTTCTTTTTAGTTTGCCACAATCATCTTTGCTGAACATACCTTTTTTGAGAGTGATATGTCTCCAACGTATCTATAATTTTTGATTGTTCCATGCTGTTATATTATCAATCTTGGATTTTTTATATGCATTTACAGCAATTATATATCATTTTTTGGGACTAACCAATTAACTTAGTGCCCAGTGCCAGTTGCTGTTTTCTGCCTGTTTTTTGTTTTACAGAATAGCAATACCAAACGAAGTCCAAATGCCACGAAACTTTTTGGAGATTTTTTTCTGGACAATACCAACACTAGAAGCTTCGGGAGAAGGCCAGACACCAGAGGAGGTGGCCACGAGCCACCAGGGCGCGCCTGGGGGGGGGGGGGCAGGCACGCCCTGGTGCCTCATGGGCCCACCTCAGCTCCGTTTGACCTAATTCCACCACTATAAATTCCCAAAAATCAGGAAACCAACAGGGGAGTCCACGAAATACTTTTTCCGCCGCCGCAAGCTTCTGTTCTCGAGAGATCCCATCTGGAGGCCTTTTCCGGCACTCCGCCGGAGGGGGAATCGATCACGGAGGGGCTATACATCAACCTTGCTGCCCTTCCGATGATGCGTGAGTAGTTTACCACAGACCTTCGGGTCCATAGTTAGTAGCTAGATGGCTTCTTCTCTCTTTTTGATCTTCAATACAATGTTCTCCTCGATGTTCTTGGAGTTCTATCCGATGTAATCACTTTTTGCGGTGTGTTTGTTGGGATCCGATGAATTATGAGTTTATGATCAGATTATCCATGAATATTATTTGAGTCTTCTCTAAACTCTTTTATGCATGATTATTATAGCTTCGTATTTCTTCTCCGATCTATTGATTTGGTTTGGCCAACTAGATTGATTTATCTTGCCATGGGAAGAAGTGCTTTGTAATGGGTTCGATCTTGCGGTGCTCAATCCCAGTGACAGAAAGTGACATGACACGTATGTATCGTTGCTATTAAGGGTAAAAAGATGGGGTTTATTCATACGTGAGTTTATCTTGTCTACATCATATCATCGTTCTTAAGGCGTTACTCCGTTCTTTATGGACTTAATACACTAGATGCATGCTGGATAGCGGTCGATGTGTGGAGTAATAGTAGTAGATGCAGGCAGGAGTCGGTCTACTTGTCTCGGACGTGATGCTTATATACATGATCATTGCCTTGGATATCTTCATGATCATTTGCTTTTCTATCAATTGCCCAACAGTAATTTGTCTACCCACCGTATGCTATTTTCTTGAGAGAAGCCTCTAGTGAAAACTATGGCCCCTTGGTCTATCTAAATCATATACTAAAACCCTAAAAATACTTGCTGCACTTTTTATTTATTTATTTTATTTTTGTATTTTTGTTTCAATCTATCTATCTATCACATACAATTTAATCTTGCAACTTACCGCCGAGGGATTGACAACCCCTTGATTGCGTTGGGTGCAAGGATTTGTTGTTTTGTGTGAGGTGTTGCATGATTCTCCTACTGGATTGATAACCTTGGTTTCATAATTGAGGGAAATACTTATCTCTACTGTACTGCATCTCCCTTCCTCTTCAGGGAATTTCCAACGCAGCTCACAAGTAGCAGGAAGAATTTCTGGCGCCGTTGCCAGGGAGACATCATCAACATCTATCAAGTACCTACGCATAAAACTCTCATCTCCTTGCATTTACTTTATTTGCATTTGCCTCTCATTTTCATCTCCCCCACTTCTAAAAAGTTTTTACAAAAATACAAAAATATTTTCCGTTTGCCTTTTTCTTGTTTGCTTGTTTGCTTGCTTGTTATCTTGTTTGCGTAGCCACGATGTCTCAAGAAAATACAAAATTATGTGATTTTTCCAATACTAATAATAATGATTTTATTAGTACTCCAATTGCTCCTCCTGCCGCTAGTGCGGAGACTGGTGATATTAATGCCGCGTTGCTTAATCTTGTTATGAAAGAACAATTTTCTGGTAGTCCTAATGAAGATGCTGCATCCCATCTTAACACTTTCGTAGAATTGTGTGATATGCGAAAGAAAAAAGATGTGGATAATGATATTGTGAAATTAAAATTATTCCCATTTTCATTGCGGGATCGTGCAAAAATTTGGTTTTCATCTTTACCACGAGATAGTATCGATTCTTGGGATAGGTGTAAAGATGATTTTATTACCAAGTATTTTCCTCCCATGAAAATTATTTCCCTAAGAAATCAAATTATGAATTTTAAGCAACTTGATCATGAACATGTTGCCCAATCTTGGGAAAGGATGAAAGTAATGATAAGAAATTGCCCTACTCATGGTTTAAATTTATGGATGATCATATAAAAATTTATGCGGGATTGAATTTTGTCTCTAGAAATCTTTTAGATTCCGCCGCGGGTGGTACTTTTATGGAAATTACTTTGGGGGAAGCTACTAAATTGCTTGATAATATTATGGCAAATTATTCAAAATGGCATACTGAAAGAGTTCCTACTAGTGAAAAGGTGAATTCTGTTGAAGAAATTAGTACTTTGAGTGATAAAGTTGATGCGCTTATGAAATTGGTTGCTAGCAAAAATGCTCCTATTGATCCTAATGATGTGCCTTTATCCACTTTGATTGAGCAAAATAATGATTCCGTAGATGTGAATTTTGTCCCGCGAAACAATTTTAATAATAATGCTTATAGAGGTAATTTCAATGCTAGACCGTTTCCTGGAAATTCCTCTAATAATTATGGCAATTCCTATGGTAATCCTTATAATAATAATAATAGGATTCCATCTGATCTTGAAAGTAATATTAAAGAATTTATTAATGCTCAAAAAGTTTTCAACACTACGATAGAAGAAAAATTGAGTAAACGTGATGATATGTCTAGGAGCATTGATAGAATTATTCATGATGTGGAAAATCTTAAGACTAAAATTTTGCCACCTAAAATTGATATTAATGACTCAATTAAAGCTTTATATTTCTCCATGGATGAGAGTAAGAAAAGAACCGCCATGCTAAAAGCTAAACGAGAATTTTTAGAAAAAGCGATTCCTCCCGGTTTTTATCGTAGTAATGATGAGGATATTAAAATGATTGGTGTTTCATCTATTGATTCTTTGTTTAGCAATATAAAACTTGATGAAAAGGGGACTGAAGAAGAGTCAACTTTAGCTAAAGAGCGTCCCCATAATTCGGAGGGTGAAAATTTTGATAAGAAAATTGCTAAAAGTTGGTTTGGAGAGGTAAAAACTTTAAATAGCGATGTGCCCACTCTCTTGGATTACAAAGATTTTAATTATGATAGTTGTTCTTTGATTGAGTGCATTTCTTTGTTACAATCCATGCTAAATTCACCCAACGCTTATGAGCAAAATAAGGCTTTTACTAAACACATCGTAGAAGCTATGATGAAAGCGTTAGAAGAAAAGTTAGAACTAGAGATTTCAATTCCTAGAAAATTATATGATGAATGGGAACCCACCATTAAAGTTAAAATTAAAAATTATGAGTGCAATGCTTTATGTGATTTGGGTGCTAGCGTTTCCACAATTCCAAAATCTCTATGTGATGTGCTAGGTTTTACCAATATAGATGAATGTTCTCTGAATTTGCATCTTGCGGATTCTACTATTAAAAAGCCTTTGGGTAGAATTAATGATTCTCTTATTCTTGCAAATAGGAACTATGTGCCCATTGATTTTATTGTACTTGACATTGAATGCAATCCTTCATGCCCCGTAATACTTGGTAGACCGTTCTTACGAACCATAGGTGCCGTTATTGATATGAAAGAAGGGAATATAAAATTTCAGTTTCCACTAAAAAAGGGTATGGAATATTTCCGCAGGAAGAAAATTAAAGCACCATATGAATCCATTATGAGGGCCACTTATGGAATCAACTTGAAAGATGACAATACTTGAAACTATGCATTATCCCTAGCTAGGGGCATAAAACAATAGCGCTTGTTGGGAGGCAACCCAATGAATAAAATAAATTTTTACTATTTGTTTCTGTTATTGTGAGTTTTAGCTTTCATGCTACTGTTATGATTGTGTTTTTATATTTTTAATTAGTGTTTGTGCCTAGTAAAGCCTTTAGGATGATTTGGAAGATAATATAATTGATGCTGTTTGGAAAACAGAAAGTTTTGCGTCCAGTGCTGGAATTTTGGTTCCGTACTGGAGCGTCAGAAAAATCTGAAATTTTTACACAGTATTGGTATATGAATTTCCCATGTTTTCATATTTTTTCAGAATTTTTGGAGTTATAGAAGTATGGATTTTAAATAGATTTCTACATACTGTTCTGTTTTTGACAGATTCTGTTTTTGATGTGTTGCTTGCTTGTTTTGATGAAACTATGGATTGTATCGGGGGGTATAAGCCATGGAGAAGTTAGAATACAGTAGGTATAATGCAAAAATAAAATATGAATGGGTTTGCAACAGTACTTCAAGTGGTGATTTATTTTGTTATACCAACGGATCTCACGAAGGTTTTGTTGAGTTTTGTGTGATTGAAGTTTTCAAGTTTTGGGTGAGATCACGATGGATGAAGGAATAAGGAGTGACAAGAGCCTAAGCTTGGGGATTCCCATGGCACCCCAAGGTAATATTCAAGGAAGACTCAAGCGTCTAAGCTTGGGGATGCCCCGGAAGGCATCCCCTCTTTCTTCTACCAACCATCGGTAATTTTACTTGGAGCTATATTTGTATTCATCACATGATATGTGTTTTGCTTGGATCGTCTTGTATTATATGAGTCTTTGCTTTGTTTGCTTTTTAGTTTGTCACAATCATCCTTGCTGAACACACCTATTTTGAGAGAGCCACACGTTCATCATAATTTGTTAGAATACTCTATGTGCTTCACTTAAATTTTTTGAGCTAGGCAGTTGCTCTAGTGCTTCACTTAAATCTTTTTGAGCTCAGCGGTGGCTAAATTTTGAAGAAATAAACTCTCATGCTTCACTTATATTATTTTGAGAGTTGACAAGATTAAAATTTTGAAGAAATAAACTCTCATGCTTCACTTATATTATTTTGAGAGTTGATAAGATTGAAATTTTGAAGAAATATCTGCACTCTCATGCTTCACTTATATCTTTTTGAGAGTTGATAATAGTAACGGTAATTTGCACAAGATATGAATTTGGTCCCAAAGTGATGAATATTCAAGAGGGATATAATAAAAACTTTCATATAGATCATTGGATATGATAAGTGTGATTCCTTGCAATAGTTTTGCGATATGGAAATGATAATACGTGAGTCATGTTAGTGAGTAATTGTGATGTAGTAAGAATATTAGTGTTAAGGTTTGTGATTCCCTATGCATGCACATTAAGTCAATAGTTATGCAACGAAATTATATCCTACTTATGGTGCATTATTCGGTGTTAGTTATGTTCAATGCATGTTTATGACCGTTTTTGTTTTTTGGTTGGTTGCTTCTCAATCTTTTGCTAGCCTTCATTTGTACTAAGCGGAAATACTGCTTGTGCATCCAAACTCCTTAAACCCAAGTTGTGCCAAATGAGTCCACTATATCTACCTATATGCGGTATTTCCATGCCGTTCCAAGTAAATATGCGTGTGCCAACTCAAATTTTCAAAATAATTTTTCTGTTTTGCGTGCCCGTACCGCTCATGAAGCGGCAGGGGGTGGCCAATATTTTCCATGCTAGGTGTGTTATTCTCATGATGAGTGTTTATTCACTTGTCATTGCACGAGAGAGTGGCTGGTAATAGGGATGCCCAGTCCCACAATGAAATCAAAAATTAATAACAACAAAATTCCTTGGAAAGTGATGGTATGGAGGGCACCCGTGGATACGGCTAGCCATGGATTGTGAAAGAATGGTGGAAAGAAAATAAACTTTACTTTCTGTTTGGGAACCGCCTATGATGTGTCTAGCATGGAAGATATTGAGAATTCTCGGTCGTTTTCGTTGACAGGAAAAGCATGCCTCTCAAAATATTTTTATCTCTTTAATTTAAGCTTTGAGCTCTGGCACATTAGCAAATCTCTGCTTCCCTCTGCGAAGGGCCTATCTATTTACTTTATGCAATTTTTATTTTTATTTTGAGTCTCCATCTTCTCTTATAAAGCACCAACTAGAGAGCACTATTGTCATACTTGTGCATTGTGTGTAGCTAATATTTGAGTGTGTTTCATGAATGTATTAATGATTGAGCATAATGGGCTAGGGATAACTTTCTTTAGCGTTGATATTTTGAAAAACATGATTGCTTGTTAGCATGCTTGAGTATTTATATCTCCATGTCAAACTATAGACTATTACTTTGAATCATTCAAGTCCAATGTCCATGCTATAAAAGAAAAGAATTTATGATGAATATGATAGGCAGCATTCCACATCAAAAATTCTGTTTTTATCATTTACCTACTCGAGGACGAACAGGAATTAAGCTTGGGGATGCTGATACGTCTCCAACATATCTATAATTTTTGATTGTTCCATGCTGTTATATTATCTATCTTGGATGTTTTTTATATGCATTTACAGCAATTATATACCATTTTTTGGGACAAACCTATTAACTTAGTGCCCAGTGCCAGTTGCTGTTTTCTGCCTATTTTTTGTTTTACAAAATATCAATACCAAACGAAGTCCAAATGCCACGAAACTTTTTGGAGATTTTTTTCTGGACAATACCAACACTAGAAGCTTCGGGAGAAGGCCAGACGCCAGAGGAGGTGGCCACGAGCCACCAGGGCGTGCCTGGGGGGGGGGGGGGCAGGCGCGTCCTGTTGCCTCGTAGGCCCCCTCAGCTCCGTTTGACCTAATTCCACCACTATAAATTCCCAAAAATCAGGAAACCAACAGGGGAGTCCACGAAATACTTTTTCCGCTGCCGCAAGCTTCTGTTCTCGAGAGATCCCATCTGGAGGCCTTTTCCGGCACTCCGCCGGAGGGGGAATCGATCACGGAGGGGCTATACATCAACCTTGCTGCCCTTCCGATGATGCATGAGTAGTTTACCACAGACCTTCGGGTCCATAGTTAGTAGCTAGATGGCTTCTTCTCTCTTTTTGATCTTCAATACAATGTTCTCCTCGATGTTCTTGGAGTTCTATCCGATGTAATCACTTTTTGCGGTGTGTTTGTTGGGATCCGATGAATTGTGAGTTTATGATCAGATTATCCATGAATATTATTTGGGTCTTATCTGATCTCTTTTATGCATGATTATTATATCTTCGTATTTCTTCTCCAATCTATTGATTTGGTTTGTCCAACTAGATTGATTTATCTTGCCATGGGAAGAGGTGCTTTGTAATGGGTTCTATCTTGCGGTGCTCAATCCCAGTGACAGAAAGGGACATGACACGTACTTATCGTTGCTATTAATGGTAAAAAGATGGGGTTTATTCATACATGAGTTTATCTTGTCTACATCATGTCATCGTTCTTAAGGCGTTACTCCGTTCTTTATGGACTTAATACACTAGATGCATGCTGGATAGCGGTCGATGTGTGAAGTAATAGTAGTAGATGCAGGCAGGAGTCGGTCTACTTGTCTCGGACGTGATGCCTATATACATGATCATTGCCTTGGATATCGTCATGATTATTTGCTTTTCTATCAATTGCCCAACAGTAATTTGTCTACCCACCGTATGCTATTTTCTTGAGAGAAGCCTCTAGTGAAAACTATGGCCCCCGGATCTATCTAAATCATATACTAAAACCCTAAAAATACTTGCTGCACTTTTTCTTTATTTATTTTATTTTTGTATTTTTGTTTCAATCTATCTATCTATCACATACAATTTAATCTTGCAACTTACCGCCGAGGGATTGACAACCCCTTGATTGCGTTGGGTGCAAGGATTTGTTGTTTTGTGTGCAGGTGCTGCTAACGAGGTGTTGCGTGATTCTCCTACTGGATTGATAACCTTGGTTTCATAACCGAGGGAAATACTTATCTCTACTGTACTGCATCTCCCTTCCTCTTCAGAGAATTACCAACGCAGCTCACAAGTAGCAGGGAGGGACACACATTATTCGTGATTTGTTAGAATACTCTATGTGCTTCACTTATATCTTTTGAGCTAGGCAGTTGCTCTAGTGCTTCACTTATATCTTTTAGAGCACGGTGGTGGTTATATTTTAAAGAAATAGTTGCACTCTCATGCTTCACTTATACCTTTTTGAGAGTCTAATAAATGGCAATGGTAATATGCACGGGTTATGAATTTGGTCCTAATATAATAGGTACTCAAGAGGGATATAATAAAAACATTTATGTAGATCACTGAATATGATAAGTTTGATTCCTTGCAATAGTTTTGCGATATTAAGATGGTAATATGTGGGAGGTGCTAGTAGATAATTGTGGTTTAGTAAGAATATTGATGTTAAGGTTGTGATTCCCGAAGCATGCACGTATGATCTGTCGTTATGCTAAGAAGTTGGAGCATGATTTATTATTTATTGTCTACCTTATGAGTGGCGGTCGAGGACGAGCGATGGTCTTTTCCTACCAATCTATCCCCCTAGGGGCATGTGTAGTAGTACTTTTCTTCGAGGGCTAATAAACTTTCGCAATAAGTATGCGAGTTCTTTATAACTAATGTGAGTCCATGGATTATACGCACTCTCACCTTTCTGCAATTTGCTAGCCTCTTCGGTACCGTGCATTGCCCTTTCTCACATCAAGAGTCGGTGCAAACTTCGCCGGTGCATCCAAACCCCGTGATATGATACGCTCTATCACACATAAGCCTCCTTATATCTTCCTCAAAACAGCCACCATACCTACCTATTATGGCATTTCCATAGCCATTCCGAGATATATTGTCATGCAACTTCCACCGTTCTTTTTATATGACACACATCATCATTGTCATATTGTTTTACATGATCATATAGCTGACATAGTATTTGTGGCTCAGCCACTGTTCATCATTTTCATACATGTTATGCTAGCATCATTGCACATCCTGGTACACTGCCAGAGGCATTCATATAGAGTCATATTTGTTCTAGTATTGAGTTGTAATTTTTGAGTTGTAAGTAAATAGAAGTGTGATGATCATCATTATTAGAGCATTGTCCCAGTGAGGAGATAAAAAAAGAGGCCAAAAAGAGCCCAGCGAAAAAAATGAGAGAAAAAGAGAGAAGGGGCAAAGTTACTATCTTTTTCCATGCTTGTGCTTCAAAGTAGCACCATGTTTTTCATATAGAGAGTCTTCTATGTTGTCACTTTCATATACTAGTGAGAATTTTTCATTATAGAACTTGGCTTGTATATTCCGATGATGGGCTTCCTCAAATGCCTGAGGTCTTCATGGGCAAGCAAGTTGGATGCACACCTACTTATTTTTTATTTTTTGAGCTTTCATAAACTTATAGCTCTTAGTGCATCCGTTCCATGGCAATCCCTACTCCTTGCATTGACATCAATTGATGGGCATCTCCATAGCCCGTTGATTAGCCGCGTCGATGTGAGACTATCTTCTCTTTTTGACTTCCCCTTATTAATCTCTATCATCATTCTATTCCACCCATAGTGCTATATCCATGGCTTGCACTCATGTATTGCGTGGGGGTTGAAAAAGCTGAACTGCGTTAAAAAGTATAAACCAATTTCTCGGCTTGTCATCGGGGTAGTGCATGACAAATACTTTGTGTTAAGAAGATGGAGCCTGACAGGATTATATGATTTGTAGGGACAACTTTCATTAGCATTTTTATTTTGAAAGACATGATTGTTTGTTAGTATGTGATGTCTACTACGCAACTTTATTCTTGTAGACATTGTTGGGCCTCCAAGTGCAGAGTTTTGAGGACAGTAGCAAATTTCCGTCAAGTGGATGACCTAAGGTTTATCAATCCGTGGGAGGCGTAGGATGAAGATGGTCTCTCTCAAACAATCCTGCAATCAAATACAAGAAATATCTTGTGTCCCCAACACACCCAATACAATGGTAAATTGTATAGGTGCACTAGTTCGGCGAAGAGATGGTGATATAAGTGTAGTATGGATAATAGATATAGGTTTTTGTAATCTGAAAATATAAAAACAGCAAGGTAGCAAGTGATAAAACGGAGCACAAACGGTATTGCAATGCTTGAAAACAAGGCCTAGGGTTCATACTTTCACTAGTGCAATCTCTCAACAATGCTAACATAATTGGATCATATAACAATCCCTCAACATGCGATAAAGAATCACTCCAAAGTTCCTATTAGTGGAGAACATAAGATGAAATTGTTGTAGGGTACGAAACCACCTCAAAGTTATCCTTTCCGATCAATCTATTGAGCCATCCCTATAAGTGTCACAAACGGCCCTAGAGTTCGTACTAAAATAACACCATATGATACGCATCAACCAACCCTAATGTCACCTAGATACTCCAATGTCACCACAAGTATCCGTGAGTTGATTATTCGATATGCATCAAACAACTTCAGATTCATAATATTCAATCCACACAAAGAACTTCAAAGAATACCCCAAAGTTTCTTATCGGAGAAAAGATAATGAAAACGTGTAACCAACCCCGATGCCTAGATCACCCCAAGGTCACGGGAATCCGCGAGTTGATCACCAAAACATACATCAAGTGACTCAGTAGAATACCCCATTGTCACCACAGGTATCCACATGCAAGACATACATCAAGTGTTCTCAAATCTGAAATATTCAATCCGACAATAACGAAACCTCAAAGGGAAAGATTCAATTCATCACAAGAAGATAGAGTGGGAAGAAACACCATATGATCAAACTATATTAACAAAGCTCGTGATACATCAAGATTGTGCCAAATCAAGAACACGAGAGAGATAGATCAAAGACATAGCTACTGGTACATACCCTCAGCCCCGAGGGTGAACTACTCCCTCCTCGTCATGGAGACCTCCGGGATGATGAAGATGGCCTCCGGTGATGATTCCCCCCTCCGGCAGGGTGCCGGAACAGGGCTCCAGATGGTATTTCTTCGGTACAGAGGCTTGCGGCGTCGTCGTCAAAGTTCTAGGTTTATTTCTGGGGGTTTCTCTATTTATAGGATTTTTCAGCGTTGGAATCACATGAAAAGGAGCTACGAGGGCCCCACAAGGCAGCACGGCGCGACCCCCCCAGGCCGCGCCGGTGCCTTGTGAGCACCTCGTGAGGCTTCTGGTCCTTCCACGAAGCTTCGGGGGTCTCTTTTGGTCCAAAAAAATCATCAAAAAGTTTCGTCCAATTCCGAGAACTTTTATTTCTGCAAATAAAAAACAACACCACGGTAGTTCTGCTGAAAACAGCGTCAGTCCGGGTTAGTTCTAATCAAATCATACCAAAACCATATAAAATTGTTATAAACATGGCATGGATACTTCATAAATTATAGATACGTTGGAGACGTATCAGCACCCCCAAGCTTAATTCCTGCTCGTCCTCGAGTAGGTAAATGGTAAAATAAATAATTTATGAAGTGTGAATGCTAGCATAATGCATAAGTTTGATCAATGATAATTCAAAACACTTTTTCTAGCATCATTATATAACATAAACAGTAGCTCATCTCATAAAACTTCTCATGATCAAGTAGCAAGCTATTCACATGTTAAAGTATAGATCATAAACTTTCTTGAAAAACTAACAAACTATGTTCTCAGTCATCAAACAATTGCAATTCATCTTATTTTCAGAAAGGGTCTATGTAAGAGCTTTGATTTAGCAAATTCCACATACTCAACTATCATATAGTCTTCCTTGATTGCTGACACTCAAAGCATATTTTTAGAACAAATCGTTTCAGTCAAACACATAGGTAGATAGGGGCTTAATGTTTTGCCTCCCAACTTATTTATCTCAGGGATAATGTCAACAATAATAACTCATGATCACCTATATTCAACGGGATATATGTGCCTGGATCTTTCCCCACCACATGATGCTTTCCGAGAGAGGAAATAAAAACGGAATAGAGAAGAACACTATTGACTCTTGCATAAAAGTAAATACATAAAGTAAAAGATAGGCTCTTCGTAGAGGGAAGCAGAGGTTGTCATGCACTCTTTGTTTTTGGATGTGCAAGCTCTTAATGTAGAGGAACGTCACTTTATATTGTCCCTTGTGATAGCGACCTTTATTATACAGCCTGTCGCTTTTATTACTCCACCATCACAAGATCGTAAAAAGCTTATTTTCCCTTACAATAAAAGTTCATACATATTTAGGAGCAATTTTTATTACTTTGCACCGATGACAACTTACTTGAAGGATCTTATTCAATCCATAGGTAGATATAGTGGACTCTCATGACATGAAACCGGGTTTAAGGGTTTTTGGATGCACAAGTAGTATCTCTACTTAGTGCGGAATTTTGGCTAGCAAAATATAGGGGGCAAGCACCACATGTTAGAGGATCCAAAACAATATAACTTCTATGTGAATATAATCAAACATAACCCATTAGGTTGTCTTCCTTGTCCAACATCAACTACTTGATCAAGTTTGAAAATAATTAATGGGGGCTCACAATCATAGAAGATGTCCAAGATAGTATATTTATATGTGAAATCTCTCTTCCTTCAACATTCTTTCATGAATTATTCAAGTGACCAATGCTATGTTTGCTGACTTTCAATAAATTTTGCCACTTATACTTCTTGTATGTGAAGTCATTACTCCCCATGGGACAAGCATATGAAGCATATATAATTTCAACTTTATGATATTTAATTCATTTCACAATTTACTCTTAGGATATAAGTGAAGCACGAGAGTAAACGAGAAACTACTCCAAAAGGTATAAGTGAAGATCAATGAGTAGGCAAACAATTTAGTAGCTATGTGAAGACTCTCTCCAAATAAAAATTTCAGATCTAAGTATTTTATTCAAACAGTAAAGAAAATGAAAATAAAAGGACACTCCAAGAATAGCACATATCATGTGAACAAGTAAAAACTTAGGCTAACCGATAGGTGTTGATGAAGAAAGGTGGGATGCCCACCGGGGCATCCCCAAGCTTAGTTGCTTGAGACTTCTTGGAATGTTATCTTGGGGTGCCTTGGGCATCCCCAAGCTTGAGCTCTTGTGTCTCCTTAATTCCTCTCATATCATGGCTTCTCCTAAAACTTAAAAACTTCATCCACACAAAACTCAACAAGAACTTGTGAGATAAGTTAGTATAAATCCACTCAAAACCTTAACATTCTCTACTGTAACAAATCACTAAAATTATAATTAAACATTGCATACTAAATGCCTCTGCATATGTAATACTCCTATCCACAAATAGAAATATTAAATAGGCAAACATATGCAAACAATGCAACTATAACAGCAATCTGCCAAAACAGAGCAGTCTATAAAGGGTGAATAAGAATTCATATTTCCCTAACTCCAAAAATTCTGAAAAATTACCATGTGATAGAGAACTCATGCATCCTTACTGTGTAAAAATTTCATATTTTTATCATGTTCTGACTATTCAGGAATATTCTGGACATAACAGAAAACTTTGTGTTTTCAAACAGCAACTCATGAACTTGCAAGCTGAGCATGATAAAGGCTATAATTGGCATTTTATTGAACTAAAAAATACAAAACATCATTATTGATAACAGCAAGAAAATTTCAACAAAATAAAATGATGCTCAAAGCAAAACACATATCATGTGACGAATAAAAATATAGTTCCAAGTAAGGTTACCGATAGTGTTGAAGACGAAAGAGGGGATGCCTTCCGGGGCATCCCCAAGCTTAGACGCTTGAGTCTTCCTTGAATATTACCTTGGGGTGCCTTGGGAATCCCCAAGCTTAGGGTCTTTCCACTCCTTATTCTCCTCATATCGATATCTCACCCAAAACTTGAAAACTTCAATCACACAAAACTTAACGGAACTTGTGAGATAGGTTATTATGATAAAAATAAATCATCCACTTAGGTACTGTCAAGACAAGATTCATAGTTGTTCTCACATAATTCCTACTGTATTCTATCATTTCCACAATTTATATTACTCAATATAAGCTGTGGAAACACTAAAACAAGCAAACTATGCACTAAAAACAGAATCTGTCAAAAACAGAACAGCATGTAGTGAGCGATTTAAAAACTATACTTATGTACGTCCAAAAATTCTTAAAAAATAGGAAAACGTAAAAAATTTGTAACCCAACACTCTGTAAAAAATTCAGAATTTTCTATCTCTCCAGTACATAATAGAAATTCCAGCACTGGACGCAAAAATTTCTGTTTTTGCACAGAATCAAATCAACAAGCATCCACACTATCCCAAAGGCTTTACTTGGCACATTATTTAAAGAAAACATATAAAACATGATCACTACAGTATCTTAATCATGTGAACACAAAAAAACAGTAGGGATAAATATTGGGCTGTCTCCCAACAAGCTCTTTTCTTTAATGCCTTTTAGCTAGGCATGATTATTTCAATGATGCTCACATACAAGTAAAGAATTGATACACAAAGAGAGCATCATGAAACATATGACAAGCACATTTAAGCCTAACCCACTTCCTATGCATAGGGATTTTGTGAGCAAACAATTTATGGGAGCAAGAATCAACTAGCATAGGAAGGCAAAACAAGCATGACTTCAAAACTTTCAACATAAAGAGAGGAAACTTGATATTATTGCAACACCTACAAGCATATGATCCTCTCTCATAATAATTTTCAGTAGCATAATGAAGAAATTCAACAATATAACTTTCACATAAAGCATTCTTTTCACGATCTACAAGCATAGAAATTTTATTACTCTCCACATAAGCAAATTTGTTCTCATCAATAATAGTGGGAGCAAACTCAACAAAATAACTATCATGGGACACTTGATTGACATAATCCAATTGAAAATGAAAATCATGATGATAAGTTTTATAATAATAATCATCACTACTTTTTATAACATAAGTATCATCACAACAATCATCATAAGTAGCAACTTTGTTCTCATCATAATCAATTGATACCTCTTCCAAAATAGTGGAATCATCATTAAATAAAGTCATGACCTCTCCAAATACACTTTCATTATTATTGCAATCATCATAGAGAGGAGGCATGCCATCATCATAATAAATTTTCTCATCAAAACTTGGGGGGCTAAAAATATCATATTCATCAAAAATAGCATCCCCAAGCTTATGGCTTTGCATATCATTAGCATCATGGATATTCATAGAAAGCATACTAACAACATTGCAATCATGCTCATCATTCAAAGTACTCACATTAAACATTTTATTAAATTCTTCCTCTAGCAATTGAGCACAATTTTCTGATCCATCATTTTCAAGAAAGATATTATATAGATGAAGTATGTGAGGCAACCTCAATTCCATTTTTTGTAGTTTTCTTTTATGAACCAAACTAGTGATAAACAAGAAACTAAAAGATTCAATTGCAAGATCTAAAGATATACCTTCAAGCACTCACCTCCCCGGCAACGGCGCCAGAAAAGAGCTTGATGTCTACTACGCAACTTTATTCTCGTAGACGTTGTTGGGCCTCCAAGTGCAGAGTTTTGTAGGACAGTAGCAAATTTCCCTCAAGTGGATGACCTAAGGTTTATCAATCCGTGGGAGGCATAGGATGAAGATGGTCTCTCTCAAACAACCCTGCAATCAAATACAAGAAATCTCTTGTGTCCCCAACACACCCAATACAATGGTAAATTGTATAGGTGCACTAGTTCGGCGAAGAGATGGTGATACAAGTGTAGTATGGATAGTAGATATAGGTTTTTGTAATCTGAAAATATAAAACCAGCAAGGTAGCAAGTGATAAAACGGAGCACAAATGGTATTGGAATGCTTGAAAACAAGGCCTAGGGTTCATACTTTCACTAGTTCAATCTTTCAACAATGCTAACATAATTGGATCATATAACAATCCCTCAACGTGCGATAAAGAATCACTCCAAAGTTCCTATTAGCGGAGAACATAAGATGAAATTGTTGTAGGGTATGAAACCACCTCAAAGTTATCCTTTCCGATTAATCTATTGAGCCATCCCTATGAGTGTCACAAACGGCCCTAGAGTTCGTACTAAAATAACACCATATGATACGCATCAACCAACCCTAATGTCACCTAGATAATCCAATGTCACCACAAGTATCCGTGAGTTGATTATTCGATATGCATCAAACAACTTCAAATTCATAATATTCAATCAACACAAAGAACTTCAAAGAGTACCCCAAAGTTTCTTATCGGAGAAAAGATAATGAAAACGTGCAACCAACCCCTATGCCTAGGTCACCCCAAGGTCACGGGAATCCGGGAGTTGATCACCAAAACATACATCAAGTGACTCAATAGAATACCCCATTGTCACCACGGGTATCCACATGCAAGACATACATCAAGTGTTCTCAAATCTGAAATATTCAATCCGACAATAACGAAACCTCAAAGGGAAAGATTCAATTCATCACAAGAAGATAGAGAGGGAAGAAACACCATATGATCAAACTATATTAACAAAGCTCGCGGTACATCAAGATCGTGCCAAATCAAGAACACGAGAGAGAGAGAGAGATCAAACACATAGCTACTGGTACATACCCTCAGCCCCGAGGGTGAACTACTCCCTCCTCGTCATGGAGACCGCCGGGATGATGAAGATGGCCTCCGGTGATGATTCCCCCCTCCGGCAGGGTGCCGAAACAGGGCTCCAGATGGTATTTCTTCGGTACAGAGGCTTGCGGCGGCGGCGTCAAAGTTCTAGGTTTATTTCTGGGGGTTTCTCTATTTATAGGATTTTTCAGCGTTGGAATCACACGAAAAGGAGCTACGAGGGCCCCACAAGGCAGCACGGCGCGACCCCCCCAGGCCGTGCCGTGGTGCCTTGTGAGCACCTCGTGAGGCTTCTGGTCCTTCCACGAAGCTTTGGGGGTCTCTTTTGGTCCAAAAGAAATCGTCAAAAAGTTTCGTCCAATTCCGAGAACTTTTATTTTTGCACAAAAAACAACACCACGGTAGTTCTGCTGAAAACAGCGTCAGTCCGGGTTAGTTCTAATCAAATCATACCAAAACCATATAAAATTGTTATAAACATGGCATGAATACTTCATAAATTATAGATACGTTGGAGACGTATCAGTATGCCTGAGTATTGATGTCTTTATA
This sequence comes from Elymus sibiricus, assembly GCA_039707655.1. Lineage (NCBI taxonomy): Eukaryota > Viridiplantae > Streptophyta > Magnoliopsida > Poales > Poaceae > Elymus > Elymus sibiricus. The sequence goes on from CM077664.1 coordinate 316,260,027, forward strand.
TCAAATTATAGACTATTGCTTTGAATCATTCGGATCTTAATATTCATACCGTAAAAAAGAATTACATGATGAAACATGATAGCTAGCATTCCACATCAAAAATTCTATTTTTATCATTTACCTACTCGAGGACGAGCATGAATTAAGCTTGGGGATGCTTGATACGTCTCCAATGTATCTATAATTTTTGATTGTTCCATGCTATTATAGTATCAATCTTGAATGTTTTATATGCAATTATATATCATTTTTTGGGACTAACCTATTAACCTAGTGCCCAGTGCCAGTTGCTGTTTTTGCCTTTTCAGAAAATCATTATCAAACGGAGTTCAAACGAAGAAAAAAATTTGGATTAATTTTTTCTGGACCAGAAGGGACCCTAGAAGCTTCGGGAAAAGACTAGAGGAGTCACGAGGGAGCGACAAGCCCGGAGGGCGCGCCCAGGGCGGTACGCGCGCCCCCCCAGGCTTGTGGGCCCCTCGTGGCACCTCTTGACCTAATTCCAGCGCTATAAATTCCCAAATATTACCAATATACCAAAAAGACAGAAGAGAAAACCTTTCCGCTGCCGCAACCCTCTGTCCTTCCGCGATCCCATCTGCAGGCCTTTTCCGGTACTCTACCGGAGAGGGAATCGATCACGGAGGGCTTCTCCATCAATCTTGCTACCCTTTCGATGATGTGTGAGTAGTTTACCACAGACCTACGGGTCCATAGCTAGTAGCTACATGGCTTCTTCTCTCTCTTTGATCTTCAATACCATGTTCTCCTCGATGTTCTTGGAGTTGTATTTGATGTAATCTTCTTTTGCGGTGTGTTTGTTGGGATCCGATGAATTGTGGGTTTATGATCAGATTATTCATGAGAAATATTTGAGTCTTCTCTGAACTCTTTTATGCATGATTATTATAGCTTTGTATTTTCTCCGATCTATCCTTTTGGTTTGGCCAACTAGATTGATTTATCTTGCAATGGGAGAGGTGCTTTGTGATGGGTTCAATCTTGCGGTGTTCTATATCCCAGTAACAGAAAGGGACAAGACACGTATTTGTATTGTTGCCATTAAGGATAAAAAGATGGGATTTAATCATATTGCTTGAGTTTACTTTATCTACATCATGTCATCTTGCTTAAAGCGTTACTCTGTTTCATACTTAATACCCTAGATGCATGCTGGATAGCGGTCGATGGGTGGAGTAATAGTAGTAGATGCAGGCAGGAGTCGGTCTACTTGTCTCGGACGTGATCCCTATATAGATGATAATTGCCTTGAATATCGTCATAACTATGCGCTTTTCTATCAATTGCCCAACAGTAATTTGTTTACCCACCGTATGCTATGTGTTCGAGAGAGAAGACTCTAGTGAAAATTATGGCCCCCGGGTCTACTTTTATTATATATTAAAATCTAAAAATACCTTGCTGCAATTTATTTACTTTTATTTTCTTTTGCAATTTACTTTTATATCTATCACTATCAGAATTAATCCTTGCAAGTGACCGCTAAGGGGATTGACAACCCTCTTATTTGCGTTGGGTGCAAGTGTTTGCTTTTGTGTGTGTAGGTGCTGCTAACGAGGTTCTGTGTGGTTCTCCTACTGGATTGATAACCTTGGTTCTTAACTGAGGGAAATACTTATCTCTACTATACTGCATCATCATCTCCTCTTTTGGGAAATCCCAATGCAGTTCACAAGTAGCATGGACATGCAATTTTCATTGATGCGAACATGTGAGAACGCATTTAATTCGGTTTTCATTTTTCTAGAAAAGTCATAACTTTTGAACCAAACACTGAAATTAAGATCCGCTTTCACCATAGGAGTCCTCGCGACACGCTCTTCGAAACTAGATCCTGCATGGTTATGTTTCGACAAACTTTTTTGTGTGCAATTTAGTCCCTGTTTGATGCAACTGTCTAGCAGTCGATGTACAATTTCCCTCCTACCCGTGGGCGTGCAGTTATTACTGATGTCACATCCATCCCAAACTACCCTCTAACAGTGAGATGTGCAACTTCGTCTGCTGTCCCGGCCAATTGCCTAGTAGTTGTGCAACTCCACAGCCGTGCGTGTGTGACTATACAAAAGAGAGTGTGCAAACTGCGCTGCTACGCGTGTGTGACTATGCCAACGAGAGTGTTCAACTACACGGCCATGCGTGAGCTACTAAGCCGATGAGAGTGTGCAACTTCGCGGTCGTGTGTGTGCGACTATACCGCCGCACGTGTGCAACTCCTGCAGTCGTGCGTGAGATACTATGTCGATGAGAGTGTGCATCTTTGTGGTCATGCGTGTGCGACTATGTCGCCGTGCATGTGCTACTCCTAAGTCATGCATGAGCTACTATGCCGACGAGAGTGTTCACCTCCGCGGCCACGCATGTGTGACTGTAAAGACGAAAGTGTGCAACTCCGTAGTCGTGCGTGTGCGACTATGCGGACGAGAGTGTGCAACTCCGCTTTCACGCGTGTGCCACTATACCGACAAGAATGTGCAACTCCGCGGTTGTGCGTGAGTTACTACGCCGACAAGAGTGTGTATATCTATGGTCATGCGTGTGCGACTATGCCATCATGCGTGTGCAACTCCCGCAGTCGTGTGTGAGCTACTATGCCGATGAGAGTGTGCACCTCTGCGGCCGCGCTTATGCGACTATGACGGCAAGAGTTTGCAACTCCATCGTCGTGCGTGTGTGACTATGCGGGCGAGAGTGTGTAACTTTGCTACCACGCGTGTGCGACTATGCTGGCGAGAGTGCGCAACTCCGAGGCCATGCGTGAGGTACTATGCGACGAGAGTGTGCAGCTCTATGGTCATGGGTGTGCAACTATGCCACCGCGCGTGTGTAACTCCCGCAGTCATGCGTGAGCTACTATGCCGACGAGAGTGTGCACCTCCGCAGGCGCATGTGTGTGACTATGTCAACAAGAGTGTGGTTGTGCGTGTGTGACTATGCGTACGAGAATGTGCAACTCCATTGCCACGCGTGTGCAACTCCTGCAACCGTGATTGTGCGACTATGCCGCCGCACGTGTGCAACTTCTATAGCCGTGCGTGAGCTATTATACGACGAGAGTGTGCAACCCTACGGTCCGAGCGTAAGCAACTACGCCGTTTAGGGTGTGCAACTCTGCAGTCGCGCATGAGCAACTACTCCGCCGCGCGTGTGCAATTACCGCAGCCTATGCATGAGCAACTATGCTAACAGGAGCATGCAACTCTACGGACATGCGTGTAACTATATCGACGAGAATGTGCAACTCCTGTAGCAGTGCGTGAGCTAATATGCCGCCGAGATCGCAAATCCACAACTGTGTGTGAGCTACTATCGGACGAGAGTGTGCAACTCCGCAATCCGTGCGTGAGCAACTATGCCGACGAGAGTGTGCAAATCCGCAACCGTGCGTGAGTTACTATCTGACAAGAGTGTGCAACCCCGCAACCCGTGCGTGAGCAACTATGCCGACGAGATTGTGCAACTCCACGGTCATGTGTGTGCGACTATGCCGCCGAGGGTGTGCAACTCCATGGCCGTGCGTGTGCGACTATACCAACGAAAGTGTGCAACCCCACAGCCGTGTGTGAGATACTATGCCGATGAGAGTGTGCAACTCCATAGCTGGAGAAACAATCTGACAAAAGTGTGCAACTCCGCCGAATTTGAGGTACCGAACATTCAATGCGAGCGTGGCACGTCATCTAGCCAACTTAGTATCATCATATGTGCAATTTCTCAATGGTTGTATCCAACTTAAACGAGTATGTGTGCAACTACAACTACGTACTACATATGCCAACAAAAAATGTGACTAACAAAAAAGGTTGTTTCATCATACATCTTTTTTATTCACGATTGGAAATGTATGAGCATAACATACAAGCTACAAAAATAAGCTTTATAATCCTCCAAAATTTCTAAGACTAAAAATTACTGTAGACTGATTTAGCATGTGTGTACGAAGCATCAGCAGCACCATGCTAGTTATATTCCAAATTGACACATACTAATAATAACTTGGAAATTCCACAAATACCAATAATAACTTGAAAATTCTGCAGGGTTTCATGAGAACTTAACTAACTTGGTAATCCAGTAGGAGTTTAACAAATAAAAAACCTGGAGATTCAGACCACGATAGTACAAGGGAAAGTCACAAGTGGCCATTCGACAGATTACTGCTGCACACCATTGCAACAGCACACACAGATAGCGAAACAAAACGGAGGAGAAAGCGTTGCTCCAGGCTGAACCGAACGCCGTCCAGCAGCCTATTTTTGCGGTCTGACCCAGTCTTGCAGCACCAAGGTCACCCTGTCGTGCTGTCTCACGGACGAGAGTGTGCAACTCCGCTTTCACGCGTGTGCCACTATACCGACAAGAATGTGCAACTCCGCAGTTGTGCGTGAGTTACTACGCCGACAAGAGTGTGTATATCTATGGTCATGCGTGTGCGACTATGCCATCATGCGTGTGCAACTCCCGCAGTCGTGTGTGAGCTACTATGCCGATGAGAGTGTGCACCTCTGCGGCCGCGCTTATGCGACTATGACGGCAAGAGTTTGCAACTCCATCGTCGTGCGTGTGTGACTATGCGGGCGAGAGTGTGTAACTTTGCTACCACGCATGTGCGACTATGCTGGCGAGAGTGCGCAACTCCGAGGCCATGCATGAGGTACTATGCGACGAGAGTGTGCAGCTCTATGGTCATGGGTGTGCAACTATGCCACCGCGCGTGTGTAACTCCCGCAGTCATGCGTGAGCTACTATGCCGACGAGAGTGTGCACCTCCGCAGGCGCATGTGTGTGACTATGTCAACAAGAGTGTGGTTGTGCGTGTGTGACTATGCGTACGAGAATGTGCAACTCCATTGCCACGCGTGTGCAACTCCTGCAACCGTGATTGTGCGACTATGCCGCCGCACGTGTGCAACTTCTATAGCCGTGCGTGAGCTATTATACGACGAGAGTGTGCAACCCTACGGTCCGAGCGTAAGCAACTACGCCGTTTAGGGTGTGCAACTCTGCAGTCGCGCATGAGCAACTACTCCGCCGCGCGTGTGCAATTACCGCAGCCTATGCATGAGCAACTATGCTAACAGGAGCATGCAACTCTACGGACATGCGTGTAACTATATCGACGAGAATGTGCAACTCCTGTAGCAGTGCGTGAGCTAATATGCCGCCGAGATCGCAAATCCACAACTGTGTGTGAGCTACTATCGGACGAGAGTGTGCAACTCCGCAATCCGTGCGTGAGCAACTATGCCGACGAGAGTGTGCAAATCCGCAACCGTGCGTGAGTTACTATCTGACAAGAGTGTGCAACCCCGCAACCCGTGCGTGAGCAACTATGCCGACGAGATTGTGCAACTCCACGGTCATGTGTGTGCGACTATGCCGCCGAGGGTGTGCAACTCCATGGCCGTGCGTGTGCGACTATACCAACGAAAGTGTGCAACCCCACAGCCGTGTGTGAGATACTATGCCGATGAGAGTGTGCAACTCCATAGCTGGAGAAACAATCTGACAAAAGTGTGCAACTCCGCCGAATTTGAGGTACCGAACATTCAATGCGAGCGTGGCACGTCATCTAGCCAACTTAGTATCATCATATGTGCAATTTCTCAATGGTTGTATCCAACTTAAACGAGTATGTGTGCAACTACAACTACGTACTACATATGCCAACAAAAAATGTGACTAACAAAAAAGGTTGTTTCATCATACATCTTTTTTATTCACGATTGGAAATGTATGAGCATAACATACAAGCTACAAAAATAAGCTTTATAATCCTCCAAAATTTCTAAGACTAAAAATTACTGTAGTCTGATTTAGCATGTGTGTACGAAGCATCAGCAGCACCATGCTAGTTATATTCCAAATTGACACATACTAATAATAACTTGGAAATTCCACAAATACCAATAATAACTTGAAAATTCTGCAGGGTTTCATGAGAACTTAACTAACTTGGTAATCCAGTAGGAGTTTAACAAATAAAAAACCTGGAGATTCAGACCACGATAGTACAAGGGAAAGTCACAAGTGGCCATTCGACAGATTACTGCTGCACACCATTGCAACAGCACACACAGATAGCGAAACAAAACGGAGGAGAAAGCGTTGCTCCAGGCTGAACCGAACGCCGTCCAGCAGCCTATTTTTGCGGTCTGACCCAGTCTTGCAGCACCAAGGTCACCCTGTCGTGCTGTCTCACGGACGAGAGTGTGCAACTCCGCTTTCACGCGTGTGCCACTATACCGACAAGAATGTGCAACTCCGCAGTTGTGCGTGAGTTACTACGCCGACAAGAGTGTGTATATCTATGGTCATGCGTGTGCGACTATGCCATCATGCGTGTGCAACTCCCGCAGTCGTGTGTGAGCTACTATGCCGATGAGAGTGTGCACCTCTGCGGCCGCGCTTATGCGACTATGACGGCAAGAGTTTGCAACTCCATCGTCGTGCGTGTGTGACTATGCGGGCGAGAGTGTGTAACTTTGCTACCACGCGTGTGCGACTATGCTGGCGAGAGTGCGCAACTCCGAGGCCATGCGTGAGGTACTATGCGACGAGAGTGTGCAGCTCTATGGTCATGGGTGTGCAACTATGCCACCGCGCGTGTGTAACTCCCGCAGTCATGCGTGAGCTACTATGCCGACGAGAGTGTGCACCTCTGCAGGCGCATGTGTGTGACTATGTCAACAAGAGTGTGGTTGTGCGTGTGTGACTATGCGTACGAGAATGTGCAACTCCATTGCCACGCGTGTGCAACTCCTGCAACCGTGATTGTGCGACTATGCCGCCGCACGTGTGCAACTTCTATAGCCGTGCGTGAGCTATTATACGACGAGAGTGTGCAACCCTACGGTCCGAGCGTAAGCAACTACGCCGTTTAGGGTGTGCAACTCTGCAGTCGCGCATGAGCAACTACTCCGCCGCGCGTGTGCAATTACCGCAGCCTATGCATGAGCAACTATGCTAACAGGAGCATGCAACTCTACGGACATGCGTGTAACTATATCGACGAGAATGTGCAACTCCTGTAGCAGTGCGTGAGCTAATATGCCGCCGAGATCGCAAATCCACAACTGTGTGTGAGCTACTATCGGACGAGAGTGTGCAACTCCGCAATCCGTGCGTGAGCAACTATGCCGACGAGAGTGTGCAAATCCGCAACCGTGCGTGAGTTACTATCTGACAAGAGTGTGCAACCCCGCAACCCGTGCGTGAGCAACTATGCCGACGAGATTGTGCAACTCCACGGTCATGTGTGTGCGACTATGCCGCCGAGGGTGTGCAACTCCATGGCCGTGCGTGTGCGACTATACCAACGAAAGTGTGCAACCCCACAGCCGTGTGTGAGATACTATGCCGATGAGAGTGTGCAACTCCATAGCTGGAGAAACAATCTGACAAAAGTGTGCAACTCCGCCGAATTTGAGGTACCGAACATTCAATGCGAGCGTGGCACGTCATCTAGCCAACTTAGTATCATCATATGTGCAATTTCTCAATGGTTGTATCCAACTTAAACGAGTATGTGTGCAACTACAACTACGTACTACATATGCCAACAAAAAATGTGACTAACAAAAAAGGTTGTTTCATCATACATCTTTTTTATTCACGATTGGAAATGTATGAGCATAACATACAAGCTACAAAAATAAGCTTTATAATCCTCCAAAATTTCTAAGACTAAAAATTACTGTAGACTGATTTAGCATGTGTGTACGAAGCATCAGCAGCACCATGCTAGTTATATTCCAAATTGACACATACTAATAATAACTTGGAAATTCCACAAATACCAATAATAACTTGAAAATTCTGCAGGGTTTCATGAGAACTTAACTAACTTGGTAATCCAGTAGGAGTTTAACAAATAAAAAACCTGGAGATTCAGACCACGATAGTACAAGGGAAAGTCACAAGTGGCCATTCGACAGATTACTGCTGCACACCATTGCAACAGCACACACAGATAGCGAAACAAAACGGAGGAGAAAGCGTTGCTCCAGGCTGAACCGAACGCCGTCCAGCAGCCTATTTTTGCGGTCTGACCCAGTCTTGCAGCACCAAGGTCACCCTGTCGTGCTGTCTCACGGAGGAGCCGTGCAGGAGCAGGGCGGCGCGGCCGAGGACGCGGTTGTAGTGGGCGTACTCCTTCTGCTGGAACCTCTACTGCTCAGGCGGCGTCATCTCATTCTACTCGGCGGCTAGCTTCTCCAGTCGATGTTGTAACAGGGATGGGGCGGAGGGAGAAAGGCCGGAGATGGAAAAAAGGGGAGGAACTGGGGAGGAAGGCACCTGCGCAGCCGCCGGTCTCCTTCGTGGTCGCCGCCGCCTGCTATCCATGGGGAAGAAGGGGAGGAGCAGGACGGCGCCATGGGAAGGAAGGAATGCGCAGGGCAGCGCGCGGTGGAGAGGATAAGAGCATCTCTAGCACACTCCTTATATTGCGTCGAACTACAAAATAACCGCCACTTTACAGTTTTGCGCAGAAAAAACGACCCGAACAGACGTCTTAAACGCCCCCGATCCTTAAAATTTTATGATGGTCCATGCCCTGTATACTGGGAAAGCAGTTGGCGGGAGGGACATTTTAGCCCGCGCGCGTTCCCTCCACCCCAATCCGCAACCACCCGCCACCTTCGATTCCGGCGCGCCGCTTCGCAGCTGCCCCGGATCCGCCGCGCCCAGCCGCCCGGGATTGACCACCGCCGAGTCGCCACCCGCCCCGGATCCGCCAGTGAGTCCTTTTCTACCCCTTCAAGTTTGATTTAGCGAAGGCTTTGCGTTCATGCGAGCTCCGTTGTGATTTGTAGATGGATTTGAGCCCTTGCGAGGTATTTTTGCTCGAGGATTTGTCCTTGCCCGACGTCTCGGACATAGAGACGCTGCTCGAGAACAATCGGCAGCAGATGGTGGTGGTGGTCCTCGCCGTGAAGGAGCTCGAGGATAGGAACAGAAAGAGACGGCGAGGATCGACCGTCGGCCGTCTTTGCATCCCTCGCAACCGCCATCTCGGGAACGAGATGCTCATGCAAGACTACTTCGCGGCATCACCTACGTATCCACCGCACCTCTTCCGGAGAAGGTATCGAATGCGCCGATCCCTCTTCGTAAAAATAGTAGAAGCTTGCGAGGCCAATTCTCAATTTTTTACCCAAAGGAGAAATGCCGCGGGCTTGAAGGGTTTTAGCGCATATAAAAATATCGGCATCTATGCGGGTGATTGCATATGGCATTCCGGCTGACTATGCCGATGAGTATCTTCGCATTGGCGAAGATACTACAATTGAGTCTGTGCGTAGGTTGGCCAAAGTAATCATCCGTGTCTTTGGGCCTGTCTATCTTCGGGCACCGAACGAGGAAGACACAAAAATGTTGATGGCAACAAATGAGAAGCGAGGTTGGCCGGGCATGCTTGGAAGCATTGATTGTATGCATTGGACTTGGAAAAACTGCCCGAAGGCATGGCACGGGCAGTATTGTGGCAAGTCTCGTGATGCAACAATTGTGCTAGAGGCCGTTGCATCCGAGGATTTATGGATTTGGCATTGCTTCTTTGGTTTGCTGGGTACTCTCAATGACATCAATGTGTTGCAGCGGTCTCATTTGTTTGCTAGACTTGCTAGTGGTGATGCTCCTGCTTGCAACTACACGGTGAATGGGCATGAGTACACAAATGGCTACTATCTTGCTGATGGTATTTACCCTTCTTTGTCTACATTTGTCAAGACCATCAGAAAACCCGAAACTAGGAAGCAAGCTGAATTTGCAAAGGCACAAGAGGCTGCCCGAAAAGATATTGAAAGAGCCTTTGGGATTTTGCAAGCTAGGTTTGCCATTGTTCATGGTCCTGCTCGTTTTTGGGACAAGCGAACCCTGAGCAACATCATGACATGTTGTGTGATTCTTCACAACATGATCATCGAAGATGAGAGGGACATGAACTTGGAGTTCTTCTACGACAATGTCGTTAGCCGTGTGAAGCCATCTAGAGACCCTAACCGCATAAAAGCATTCCTTCAAACATACCGGGAAATTGAAGACTCAAACACCCACCACCAGCTTCAACACGATCTTTTTGAGCACCATTGGCAAAGGCATGGGCAGTAATAAAAAAAGGGATTTCTATTTTTGTGCCCCTCCTTCCTTAGTTGTGCTCAGTTTTGCCCATAGCATCTAACTTTCCTCACTTTTGCCCTCCACCACTCGGCCCATTCTCACAAGAGCCCAAACGGAGCCTTGCCGTCGGGTCAATGCAGTTGACCGTTACCTGCTCGGTTACTGACGTGTGGGGCCTCAGTTCTTTGGACATGTGGGCCGTGAATGGCAGGTGGGCCGTGGCTGTGACCGCTTATGACGAGTGGGACCTGCGCTCGGTGAGCTGTAGGTTTCTTTTGCCTAAAATAGTCCGACCCCGAGTGAGTAGCCGCATCCCCACCCAGCCGTTTGCGTTGCGGTCCCGCCGCCGCCGTGCCCTAGCAGCCCCGCCGCCCAATCCGACCATCCGCCTGAGCTCCGATGGCGAAGCAACACGGTGATACATCGCAGCCCGCATGAACCATCAGATATAGTTGGGCGACAGGTATGTTTCTAATTGAAACCCTAGCAATTAGGATTAGTCAAATGAATGGGCGATTTAATTGTTGTTCATCGATGGGAGCCCATTTCTAGTGTGGAAAAAAGAAAACCCTAGAAATTAGGATCCATTCATGGGAGCCCATTTTAGATTCCATTTTGATTTGTAAATTTTGTCTTTGATTGATTGCTAGCTCTACCTGGATGGAAGAGGGCGACGGAGGAGTTTTGCGCCGGAGACGAGTAGTTGCTAGCCAAGTGCACCGAAATATGCTCCTGGTTTCCGAGCGTGAAGCAGCTGGAGTTGCACTCGATGGGCCTGACCTTGGAAGTGACACTGGAAGAACTGAAGCAGATGCTTCCTGAGGGCAAGGGGACAATCACAATTGAGATTCTCCTCTGGGCAATGGCAGAGGCGATGGAGTCGCCGGATCCTCGGCAACGAGCTCGCTGGTATGAGTACCGCTCCCGCCTATCGTCGCCGAATCCAGAGCCGGAAGGGCCTGTGAGCTTGCATATTATCGACGTCGTCAACGAGGAAACATAGGAGGAGGATTCAGACGATGAGGAGGAGGAGGAAGACGTTGCTGACGAGGATGAGGAGGAGGAAGAAGTTTCTGACGAGGAGGAGGAGGAAGAGAATTCTGATGAGGAGCTGGAGGAGGAAGAGGATTCTGATGAGGAGCAGGATGAGGAGGAGGTGGATGCAGAAGACGTGGGCTATCAGCGGGTATGGAGATCATCGCTCATCATTCACCAGCAGACACGAATCTGACGATTGCAGTGGACGATGAGTATGATGAGATGGATGACCAGGAGCATTTCGATTCTGATGCCAGGGAAGATCTACCGTTGCTCAGCTTGGAGGCCCAGCCGGGCTGCAAGACTGCCCCAATTGTGGTGGAGGAGTATGAGCTCTCGGTTCAGCTTCGGCAGAATGCTGAACGCTCTAACCGGCGCGTGGCTCGCCATCTTAAGCGTCTCCCACCCCCTTCTAGCAAGTGATGAGGATCCGACATGTGGATGCCTATCATGAAATGAAAACAATTATGTTATTTGAATATGCTTAATCAATTGGTGTATGCTAAATTTTGTATTTTGTAAATTCAGAGGGTTTTTGCATGTGTGTGATACGTCTCCAACGTATCTATAATTTTTTATTGTTCCATGCTATTATAGTATCAATCTTGGATGTTTTATATGCAATTATATATCATTTTTTGGGACTAACCTATTAACCTAGTGCCCAGTGTCGGCTGCTGTTTTTTGCCTGTTTTTGCCTTTTCAGAAAATCATTATCAAACGGAGTCCAAACAAAGAAAAGACTTTGGATTAATTTATTCTGGACCAGAAGGGACCCTAGAAGCTTCGGGAGAAGACCAGAAGAGTCACGAGAGAGCTACAAGCCCGGAGGGCGCGCCCAGGGGGGTAGGCACGCCCCCAGGCTTGTGGGCCCCTTGTGGCACCTCTTGACCTAATTTCAGCGCTACAAATTCCAAAATATTCCCCGTATACCAGAAAGACAGAAGAGAAAACCTTTTCGCCGCCGCAAGCCTCTGTTCTTCCACGATCCCATCTAGAGGCCTTTTCTGGTACTCTGCCGGAGGGGGAATCGATCACGCAGGGCTTCTTCATCAACCTTGCTGCCCTTCCGATGATGTGTGAGTAGTTTACCACAAACCTACGGGTCCATAGCTAGTAGCTAGATGGCTTCTTCTCTCGCTTTGATCTTCAATACCATTTTCTCCTCGATGTTCTTGGAGTTCTATCCGATGTAATCTTCTTTTATGGTGTGTTTGTTGGGATCCGATGAATTGTGGGTTTATGATCAGATTATTCATGAAAAATATTTGAGTATTCTCTGAACTCTTTTATGCATGATTGTTCTAGCTTTGTATTTCTCTCCGATCTATCCGTTTGGTTTGGCCAACTAGATTGATTTATCTTGCAATGGGAGAGGTGCTTTGTGATGGGTTCAATCTTGCGGTGCTCAATCCCAGTGACAGAAAGGGACATGACACGTATTTGTATTGTTGCCATTAAGGATAAAAAGATGGGGTTTAATCATATTGCTTGAGTTTACTTTGTCTACATCATGTCATCTTGCTTAAGGCGTTACTTTGTTTTATACTTAATACCCTAGATGCATGCTGGATAGCGGTCGATGGGTGGTGTAATAGTAGTAGATGCAGGCAGGAGTCGGTCTACTTGTCTCGGACATGATGCCTATATACATGATCATTGCCATGAATCCATCATAACTATGCGCTTTTCTATCAATTGTCCAACAGTAATTTGTTTACCCACCGTATGCTTTGTGTTCGAGAGAGAAGCCTTTAGTGAAAACTATGACCCCCGGGTCTACTTTTATCATATATTAAAATCCAAAAATACCTTGCTGCAATTTATTTACTTTTATTTTATTTTGCAATTTACTTTTCTATCTATCACTATCAGAATTAATCCTTGAAAATAACCGCTAAGGGGATTGACAACCCTCTTATTTGCGTTGGGTGCAAGTGTTTGCTTTTGTGTGTGTAGGTGCTGTTAACGAGGTTCTGTGTGGTTCTCCTACTGGATTGATAACCTTGGTTCTTAACTGAGGGAAATACTTATCTCTACTGTACTGCATCATCCTCTCCTCTTCGGAGAAATCCCAACGCAGTTCACAAGTAGCAGTGTGCATCATGCAAAACTTAACTAAAATAGCAACAACATGCAAAACTTACCAAAAACAGCAACATGCAAAACTTACTTAAAAGGGATCTGTACTTAAAAAGGGTCTGTTTATTAAGATTAACAGGAAAAAAATCATATTCTGTTTTGTTCGTTTATAACCCATTAAACTCGTGAACGCTCGTTGACAGACTACGGGAGGATGAGAGTACTGGTGTAATTTTTACGAAGGATTGTGATGACTACGGGAGGAGGTGTCTCTTTTTTGGTTTATTCACTGATCTTAAATGAAACTTAGCACTTGTTTTTTTATTGATTCCTGGGGCTAGGAGTTCGCAGAATCAGTCTATCCGAACCACAGATGCACTTTTCATATCAGTGACGGCCTCTCCAGCAGAGCTTGGCGCCGAGGCCCTGGATGCGCTAGCGATCGGCACATTAGGGGAGTACTTTCCCGGGTTTCTCGCCTGGTATCCTTATCCTCGTGTTCATGATATCTACATTCAACTGTGTCCCGGAGACACAGTCGAAGCACGCCCGCCCCGTGTGCGTCTTTCACGGCATGCTCTGGTTGCTGCCGCTTATGGAGTGGGATGGGTTGATTAGATCAAGTGAATGGACTGAAGTGCCAGAAAATATTATCACATAAGATAAAAATATGTGTTGTGTTGTACTAATGAGCTGCTTGTGAAACTCGTTAGTTTGTTAAGCTTAACGAGCTTGAATCAGTGATTGACTTTCTTCTTTAAGAAATGAGCTACGAGCTTAGCAAACTGAGTTATCAAGCGCTCATTGATCTTGCGAGCTACAAGCTTTTGGTTCAGCCCCTAGGTCGCCACGATACATAGTGCTGGCCATTTGTTTCCCACTTAACCTTTTCCTAGTATTTTAATTTTTGAGGGGTCATCTTTCCCCCCATTTTTTTTAAAAGAAAACTCTGTAATTTTATTGATACTCATAACAATTACAGGTAGATTGATTTGAATCTAAGATTCAAGAAAATATAAAGTAACTCCTATCATTAAGAATTAGAATGAAACTTTTTGGAAACACCTTCTTCGTGGTAACAATCTCTGCTAGAAGAAATACTCGACTTTGGTAAAGAGGTTGCAATTGGACTGGAGCAACGAAGTTATGACTCCTTCCCCCGCACGAACATTACCAATAATGGTTTTTTAAAGCACCTTGAGTAGCCCATCCAAAAAATGGGAAGCCTTGATCTATGAAAGGACTTGGGCCAGGGATGATCTCCTAGAAGTGCAGGCTATCGAATCACGATATCTTCTCCATGGTGTCGAAGAAAGATTTCACGTCCACAAAGAACTAAACCAACAGAATTTTTTTGACACATCAACATAAACTCATCAGATCCGAATAATCAGATATACGAGGACAACAACTCTCTAATCTCATGGCACTGCCAAAAGAACAAAAGTAAATTTATTCTCACAAAATATGATGATCACTAGACGTTGACGTAAAACATGGGTGAAGATTCGAGGTCCCCCCATCTCTTAGCAGCCAGATGGCAGCCGGAGCCAAGGGTGGCAAAAATTCCCTAACGATGGCGGCTGCTGAAGCCGTTCATGAAACTCTACACCGGGAGAGGATTTGCGGCACGCAAGTGCGGGGGCACTCAGATCCCTGGTGCCAGCTTTTTGTTTTGGCTTCCGATTTTCAAAATTCTATATCTTTTAAACAATTTTTTTAATTAAGTTTTGTTTTGATATTTGTGTTTCTTGTGACCAGTGCTTTGAAATAAGATCCATTTTGAATATATTTTGATGACTTTAAAAAAAGTTAAGTTTCAAATGTTGAAACTTAGTACGAGCGACCGACAAAAATAAATTATTTTTTGTCTACGACCGACAGAAAAAATGCTTAAAATTATATCTATGAAACTTATTGAAACTTTGCATTTTTAGATGCAAAAACTGTAAGTTTCATCGTTGAAACTTAAAGCTTTTTTAGGGATTTTTTTTACTATGCCCTCGTGCGGGATTCAACTACTTCCCGAATCGCGAGGCAAATCGAGCGGACGGGAGGGCTTGGCAGGTGAGTGCCCCCGCACTTACGTGCCCCTGTGAATTTTCGCCCTACACCTCGTATCTGAGAAACCTCATATCTGATCCCAATAAAAAGAGGGGTATAACAGCGCCCCGGATGGGCCCGAAATCAATAGTTGAGGACCGCTCCCCGCAAAGGTCAGTCGGGTAGCGCTCCGCGCGTGACACTTGCCGCGCGCGGAGCGCTCCTGAGACTTTTACGGGGCGCTCCGCGCGCGACACTTGTCGCGCAGAGGAGCCCTCCCATGATTTCCGGTTTCCGGTTTTCCTTTCTGGTTTTCCCTTTTTTTCACTTTAGTCCTTCAACATTTACTGTATTGTAATATAGTTTTGATCTGTTTCTGAGATCTATTTCTGTCTCGCGTCGCCGTCCCCGTAGCCGCCTGGGCTTTCGTGCACGGTTTCGTTTTTCCCTTTTGTTGCCGTCCTCGCTGCTCGTCGTCGTTGCCTTCCGCCTGCCTACCGGCTGCCTTCGTTGGTTCCCTATTTCTGGTTTGTTTCCCTTTAATTTCCCATTATATTGTCGGGAAATGGAGATTTATGGGGTAGTTACGGGTGGGGGCTTCCAACACTATCAAATATCAACTTTCAACTATGTTGTGCAATCAGTTCTTAATAATCACCGTGTTCTTTGTAGGTATGGCTTGCCCTTTTTGCCGTATGCCAAGTGGCCCTTGTTCCTCTTTTGACTCTTCTACGGATGTTTTCACTGTGGTGCTGGATCGGCACTGTTCGAGGCGTGTTGTAAGATTAACATTTTTTATTTGTTTCAATTTTGGTTTTAAAAATTGTTGTTGCGCACATACCTATTTCTTTTGGTGCTGCTGGTGTTGTTTTAAATGGAAATTATTCTGATTTATGGTCTTGTTTTGGTTCGTTTTGCAGTATGTTCCGTGCAGTGTTAGAGCTCATCTTGCTCGGTACATTGAGCAGTGCAGGGTTTTAGCTATTAGGAAGGGTGACAAATATCCTGAGCTTGCTCTTCACAGCAGTGAGGGTGAATTATATGGTGTTCTGTTTAGTCATGGTCGGGTGAGCAGCAAATTCCATGGTTCTTCCTGGGAGCAACTGGTGGCTGATTATGGTCTCCGTCATCGTGATATAATGACTGTTAGGCTTGAGCACTATGGAACGTTGATTGGTGTTGATTTTTATATGGGTGGAGATATGCTGTTCCCTTTACCCTGTGTTGGTAAGGTTTATTTTCAAAGAAGTTTTTATCCTATTTGACGTCACATGATTTGCTGTTCTCTTGATCCTGTGAAATTTCTTTTTGTAGCACTCGAAGGTCTGAGTGAGTTTGAGAAGGATCTTGTTGGAAGATGTTATTACACTCGTGGTGTTGATCTCAATTATCATCAATTGTATTTCATGTCGCGACAACTATTTGATGACAACTACATACTCTGCTGTCCTTTTGTGTACAGGATTACTTCCATGAATGTTAATGGTCATCATATGGTTAGATTTATTTTTCTTTCTTTTTGTCAGTTTCTATATTTATTATTTGCTCTTTTATAGCTTTTCAATTTTGTTTATTCTAATATCTTGATGTTTTCGTCAGGTTATTCCGAGCATGGTTGTGAGGAGTTTGAAGGAACTTGTGTCAGTTCCTAGTTCTGGCGTTTTAACTCTTGAAGTTACTTTGGAGTATCGTGATGATGATATATATGTGAGCATCCCTTGTCCCTATTTCATTGGCTTGGGTGGTAGAATGGTGTTCAAGAAGGAAGTTTCAGTGATTTTCTTCAAGCATCATCTATTGAAGTAAATAGCTTGGTGCTCATAACCTTCAAGGAGCGTGATGTGGGGCTTGCTGTTATCTTCAGCTTTCTGCCGCAATGATGTTAGTTATAGATTGTGAAGTAGAACAAATGTTATTTAAATATATGGTAGAATATAAATGTTATTCAGATATATAAAACTGGTATGCATTTGTGTTTTAAATGTTTTTTTGGACAAATGTGAAACTATGAGAGGCACGGTTATATGTAAATCACGGGTATTGGCGTGCTTTGTGTTCCGTATGCCTGGCATGGAGACTCAAGGAGGCACGGTCCGTGCAGCTGTTGGAGGCACGGTTATGTATAAAAATGGGAGGCACGGTTCTGCTTGTTTGTTTCATATGTTTTCGTTGGTGCTTACACTCGGAGAAGCATGGTCATGAATATACCAGAGGAATGGTTACTTATAAATTAGTGGCACGGCCGTGCTTTTGTTTTCGAAATGTATATAGTGACAAATGTTTTTGTTTCGTGGTGGTGCTTGTCCCTTGCGTCCATGGAGCAGAGTCACGATGGTACCCGCAGCAGAGTCATTGTAGTGGTTCTGTGTTCCAAATGTTTTTTTCCGTTAACATCTCTGCTAAGAGATTGACTGTTGTGATGCTACTGGATGCACGCTTGTATATTAAGGAGAGCCACGTCGGCGCGCCTTTGTTTCCAATGTTTTTGCGCCAACAGGTTTACTCGGAGAGGCACGGTCTGTCAATCTAGAGGATGCATGGTCCTATATTACGTAGAGGCACAGTCGTGCCTTTGTGTTTCGGTTATTTCAGTTGACACTCTTACTGAGAGAGGCACTGCCCTGAACCTAGTCGAGTCACGGTGGTACATGCAGCAGAGTCACGGCCGTTGTATTTTTTTGGTTAAGATGTTTATTGAGAGAGTCAGTGGTGTGATGCTAGTGGAGGCGAGCTCCTACATTGATACAGTGTTTGATGTCAATGGTGTCTGCATGATTTATTTTGTCTCAACGCGCTTAAGAGCCTGAAAGTTCTCCCAGTGCTTTCCGCACTGGAATACCAAAATTTGTGGAAGTACTCATACTGTTTCTGAAAGCTGGAGATGGATATATTGAAGTTCCTTACAAATATTTCTGAAATTGCTGACACCAATCATGAAAAAGCATTTACAGAAATAGTTAACAAGGATACAAATAATATTTTTTATTACATAAGCACCATGAATCTGTACTATAAGTATAATAAGTAAGTACTATAATACAATAACACACGACATCTTTGACGTACTATAATCATAGTTAGAACATATGTTTGCTCAATCTAAATCAACTTACTAATTAAATATAGATATCCAAAGACGTAGCAATTCACCATCCGTAGTTTCCCTTGTGGCGCTTCCAGCCGGTCGAGGATCGGTCTTCTGTCTTCTTACGGGGACGGAGTCATTCTTTCAGTGGCGGTTGCAGCAGGTGATGTAGCCCGTCTTTAATGATTAGGATCCTTCGGTACAACTCGTAGCTAACGTACCCGTCTTTTGCTGCATACTCGAGGTGTAGTGGGGAGAGCAGCTTCCACTCCCAGTACTGGTGCTTGTCCTTCGGGAATGATTTCTTCATGTTCTTGTAGGAGGGGTCGATGATGGCCACTGCAAGGTCACCCATGGAGTCCCTTTCTCCACCACCTTTGATACAGAACTATCTTTGGATGTCGACGTGATGTTCGTTTGGAATTCTGATCCATGCACAGGCAAGCATCATCCTGTCGCCCCTGGTGTCGACGCTAGCGAAAGTGATCGCTTTGCGTTGTAGGAATTCAAGCAACGCCTGGCACCGCTCGGACCTGCAGTAGTGGTACACGAGGACATGCTGGCGCATGGCAAGTTGCACGACGGCGACCCCTTGGTGTGTGTAACTGCTCTTACGCGTGTACTCGAGGTCGAGGCCGACGAACTTGATCTTCTCCTCCTGGAGCCATTGCTCGTACATCTTGATGATTCTCTCCACGGTCTTTGGCTCGTTGGTGTACACCACCTCCAGCACGGTTGTGCCATGGGCAGTGATGTGTTTGGTCTCTATTGTTAGTTTCTCGTCGTCCATGGCTGCAGGGAGGCTGTGTGTGTTTGTGGCTGCCGACGAGGAATGGCCTAGGAAGATGAGGCAGATGGGTGCGGTACAAAAGGAATGGGGTCATTACTTTGTCGTGTCAAAAGGGTAACCGAGAGGAGCAGTTGCGACGTCATCTAGCGGTTCCAAGCAGTTATGGGAAATAGGCGTCTGTTAGAGTAATTTTTTTTAGTGGTTTGAGCAATGTATTTTGTACCGTCGTGACACCACAAGCTCGATATGCCTGTCTGTGCATGCTCTTGATATGGCACGCTCCACTTGTTTTGTTGAATGAAATGTTTTATTCGTGATGTGCCTCTGTATTTCCAGCTGTTTCAGATGACGCGCTTTCTTGGGGAGACATGCACGCGAAGGTAGTCGAGACACAGTTGTACACGCAGCAGAGCCACGGTCGTGCCTCTGTGGTCGAAGTGTTTTTTGCGTTAACAACATCTCTACTGAATGAGTCACTATAGTTATGTTACTGGGTGCACGCTGGTATTTTAAAGAAGAAACGCTCTGTTAGCGGAGGCACGTTTCGAGAAAGACTGTGTTATGCTAAAAAGAAAACATAGCGCACTTGGTTATAGTTTGGAGTTATGTCTGGGGATTATTTAGGATTCTTTTGAAAAGAGAGGTTGAAGAACTTTAATAACTTGCTTACTTGGTTATAGTTTTTGATGCAAAAACGGTGTCGGTATTTGTTTGAATTTTGATTTACAGTTGAAGAAAATTGTTTTCTTTGTTGTTTGAATTATTTAATTCTAATAATTCAAAAAAGATCATTCGGAAAAGGATCATTGCCATACTTCAAAATAGCCGGTTGGTCCATAACAGCTACATTAGTACCATTTCAAGAACCAAACAAACAGCAAGCAGGCATTTGCCCTGGATTATGATCAGCACGAAACGATCACTGAACACCCCAGAAGTCTATTCCAACTACCAAACAAACAAATCCTTAATAAACACCATTGCTTCCAACTACTGGTTGTAACAGAATCTAAGGAATGCGCTGGAGGATGATGGACACGGAACAATCACTGCGCTCTTTGAACGTGATTAGAACAATGTTCTCTTCAACAAAAGATGCAGCTGACAGGAAGTCTCTGAAAGAAGACTTTTCAATCACCATCCTGCCGTCTTTTTTGCAGATCGAGTATGACGAAGGAGTGATGACATGTGTAGTTTCATCAGGAGCTTCAAGGGTCACCTTGGCATTGGTTGGCACGTCCACCCATCTCTTCAAGGTTGAAACAACACTCTTTGGAATTTTCTAAAAGAAACAGAGATAAGAGAAGAATAAAGAACAGTTAATTTGTCATTTGAACATTCAAAAGAAAATACTGAATAAACTGCGTGTGCAAACAACAAATTTTATAATATTGAATCTAACATACGTAGAATTTCTTATGAAAACAGCAAGTTAAAATATATAGAGAATACAGCAAAATTAATATATATAGAGCACATAATGAGAGTAACACCATAGTGGCATGCATTGAGATTAATTTGTGACTGAAGATAATTTAGCGAACTATTTTTTTATGACAGCGTTTGAATAATAGAAATACAGAATTTGTAGTATGAGATTGTCAGCATGTTCAAGTTCATAATTAAGTACATAAAAAAAGAGGGCTACCAAAGTATTGTTGGTTTAATGAATTATTCAATTTTATGTGATAAGACACTTCATACTGAATGGTTAACATTAAATACTAGGAACGCATAATCAAATTTTATCAACATTTTGGGTGTTTAAAGTATAATTTATTTATAATAATATATGTAAGCAAAATTAATTCGACATCATAGAATAGTAAATGTAGACGTACGATTGAAAGTGTGTTGGGTGTTTTAACAATGAGAGAGTTAACTAACCATGATGCTGTCTCTGGTGTTAGTGGTAGTCAGCACATGGACAAATGGGCGGCAACGGATGAAAATGTCTCCAAAAAGGCGTTGTAGTAACAAGCATGTCTGGTCGTAGGTAAGCTCAATATCCCGAGAGTATACACAACACTGAACGTGGTCGAAATCATCAGAAGAAAGATCGTCGAGAGCTAGAAAAACACCCAACATGTAAAATTAGAACAAGATATATAATCCATCAGGAGGTAAACAGCATACAACATCAGGCATTTTATATAAAAAAGCAGCGAAAAAAATTAACTGAGAAATTGAATACGTACCAACATGAGGTAATGGAAGCAGCCTATTGTCACCACGATATGTTTTGATCGCCAGATTCAGTCCCACATCAGGCAGTGCAAATTCTATTCGGTCTCCAGCACGAAGATCATAATCTTCAGCAAGGTTGCACCAAACATCACCATAGAACTTGGTGTAATTAGGTGTCGGTGTAAAAACCGGCAGACCTCGGGGTAGGGGGTCCCAAGCTGTTGATCTCGGATCGATGGTAACAGGAACGAAGGAGACGATGTTTACCCAGGTTCGGGCCCTCTCGATGGAGGTAAAACCCTACGTCCTGCTTCTGTTATATTGATGAAGATGTATTGAGTACAGAGTTGATCTACCTCGAGATCATAAGTTGTGGTCTAAACCCTAGGGGTGATGATGAATCTCATAATGATCTATCGACTAGCCTAGCCTCGGCTTATATAATGTACCGAAGGCCTAGGATAACAAGAGTCCTAGTTGGCTATGTCGGTGGAGAGGAGTCCTTGTCTTGATCACCAAGTCTTGTGGAACCTTCCTCGTATATGTCATGGGCTGCCCGAAGTGGCCCAATAGTGAACCGCCATGGGGGTCCTCGGCCCGACCCACTGGTCGGGAGACGACGTGGTGAGTACCCCCTAGTCCAGGACACCGTCACTAGCCCCCTGAACCGGTCTTCAAGTTGGGGACGCTCCTCGGTTCTTCCGAGCTGTTCTTCGTCTTCGGCCGTCAGTCTTGAAAGCTGGTTCAACAAATCTTCCCATCTTCGATCTTGAGGATCACCGAGCTGAATCCGAAGAGTTCATACGTCGGTCATCCGAGGAGCCCTTTAAGTTTTCGGCCTTTACCAATGCCTTGTTATTTTTACGCCGCACCTCGGGTTCAAAGTTTTTCCTGTGCAGCGGTGTCCTCTTGCAACCGAGCTCGAACGTCGGACTGCATCCGAGGTGTCTTTTTGTAGCCGAGCTCTAACGCCGATCGGCATCCGAGGTGTCATAGATTACCTCGGTCTTGAAAAAGTTGAAGGAATTCAGCTGAGCTTAATGCCGGAAACGTCCTTTACGGAGCCAACCACTCGCAGCCGAGCTTTATGCCGGACTGCTTCCGAGGTGGTGCACCACCTCGGCCGTGGGCTGATTTTTGCGGATATTTTTTCAATTGGTGCAATTTATTCTCTGCCGAGATATATAGCCAGTAGCCTTCAAGGTGTGTGTCGGCCAAAAATACGAGATGCACCTGAAGGAAATCATAAAACCGATGACCCAGTAGCCCCTGAGACTCAGGTCGATTCGCGAAATCGGCCCGAGGATCAACTCCTAGCTCGGCAGCATACTTAGGAACAGAAACACGGTGTGCATAGTCCTCGAGACTCAGGTTGGGTGCGGCCGACCAACCCGAGGATCGTAATCTCCTCGGAAACTATTTTGCACTTTGAATTTTCATTGAATCAGCAATGCAGTAGCCCCCGAGCCACTGGTCGGGTGGCAACACCAGATCAGGGGATCGATGTACCCCTTCAATGGCTTTTAATTGAGAAGCGTGAAGCCCAGTAGCCCCCGAGCCTTAATTTGGGCATAGGTGGCCGACTTAAGGATCGATATCCAGAGTAAATTGACTTTAATCACAATTTATGTGTAATGATTCTATGTATCCAAGTACTTTATATCATTACAAATGCCTCTGTTCTACAAACTGTGTTAACCAGCCTTCGGCTTCTCCCTCCTCGACCATTGGCCGAGGAGTGTTTCCTACTCCTGGTCCGCCGAGGCGAACCAGACTCTTTGGATAACAAGGCAATCCGGCTATTTGGTTCTACAAACAAAATGGAACAGAGCTTATGTTATATTACGTTTAAGCGTAAGAAACATCTTCCAAGAAAAATAGTTCCTTTATAAGTTCCTTTTCTCAGGCTATCATGTTGACCATGATCGTGAAAACCTCAACTCCGATCAATGTGGGAGAAAAATATTGAGGATTTAGTTTGGGGAAACTTCCCGAACTCTGTGGTCTTTAATGAACCTAAATTTTCACTTCCATCGTTGCCGACCAATTGTATTCTTAAGATGCCTAGCTTTCGGCTTCACCCAGTCTGAGGTACTAACTCGGATGACCCGATAGTAACAATCACAGAGGTGCTCCCTTTACCCCCTAGCCAAACAATCGGGAACGTAGGGGGTAAGCACAGGAGCAAGGCAACCCAGCTTGGCCAAAATCTTAAGTCAAATTGATGCATATTTATGGCTTTATAACGATAATTACGGAAGGCAGCGCTCGTATATTGAATACAAATGTTGATGATATGTTGGGCTCTCTAGGAGTCCCGATGTAACCGTGCCGAGGTGCCTCAAGGAGCCCTCGGCACATGTTGTGATAGTCAGCCTTTAAGCTGTATTTGCAGCTTTATGCTATATGTTATTTTGACTCCGTTGCGACTGTTTATAATCTGAAAGTGGCCCATCGTCGGCTTCCACCCCTTTGTAGATACTACGCAGGGTGTTTCCGCAATAACAAAACAACCCTTAGCCAACGTCTCGGTGCCCGGAGGCAGTTGTGTTAGCGGAAACAAGGCAATCAGATATGCAGGCTTTACAACTTTCACTTAGTCATAGGAGCTTAAAGTTGGGAGGCCAGTTACTAGCCCTCGGTTAGTGTTCGGCGTCAGCCGAGGTCAAACCATTAACACTTCGGCCAATTTTATGAAAGGCCCATCGTTTAACACGGGATAACCTCTATCGATCTATAGTTTGACTCCATCATCGGATTGCTGACCAGTTTACGCTTATTGTGACAGTCAGTTTTCGGCTTTCTCCACTGAGGCGCTTGACCAGTTAAACCGGAAGCACAATCGCAATGGTTCTCTCTTTGCACACCTAGCCGAACAAAGCGGAACGTAGGAGGCAAGCACAGGAGCCGGGCAACCCAACTATTGACCGAAGACACAATTCGAAACTGATGCATATAAAGCAATATCCGAGAACGTTTGCCGAGGACTCCTCGGAGTACCTTGGCTTTTGGTGGGTTCGGCTCTAGTCACAGCCCCCCGGTGATATTGCCGATGCTTTAAAGGCATCCGATGTTGTACTGCGAGAGTTATGCTGGAGACACACAGTATCCCCCGAGACTCAGGTTGGGTGCGGCCGACCAACCTGAGGATCGAATCTCCTCGGGAACTAGTCCGGATGTCATGTGCATTTCGCCAACGCCGAGGTGTAGGTCGGCAGGAAAGATGCCGAGCTGTGGGTCGGAAAAGATCTCCCGAGCTGAATTATTACGCAGGGCGCCTCGGTCATGAGGATGTCCCGCCTCCTGAAAGAAAAACATACAAATAGCTTAAAAGTGCCATAAGCTCGAAAAGCCAAAAAACTTATGTAAAAACTTGACGTCCGAACTAAATCAAGTTTTTTGGTGTCAATCCGAAAAGTGAGCTTAAAATTAGTTTGTCCTTCCGTCGTGCGTTAACATGACACATCCGATCTCAAGACTTCAAGCGGGTCAGCCTTCGGCTTCAACCTCCTATTCCCGAAGGCGGAGTGCTTCTCAGGCCAGCTTAGCGAACCAAACTCGAGCGGCTTTAGAGAGAAACCAGGCTATCCGGCTATTGACCACACACTCGCGTCGAGAAAGGAGTGATAGAAAAAGACTTTGAAACGACTTAGAAGAAAGCACTTATTATAAAACGACTCATATAAATTGAAGAGCCCCCAGTTAACATGGGTAAAGGTAGTGTTTTTAACAAACTAAGTGTTTAACTAATAACTTGTCTTTTTAACACAAAAGTATAACGCTTGGATGAACCAAACAAAAATTGAAAATTGAAAAAAGTTAAGCATGAAAGCGACTTAGCTGGTTAATGTGTTCGGCGTTGATGATGTAGTCCGTGCTTGCAACGGGTCGAGATCCCAGCCCCCAAGCCGGTCCTGGGGTGGCCGAGCGAAGAGCTCGGCTAATGAAGTGGCAGCACAAAACTGTCGATGTGCCGAGATGAAGCCCCGGGTCCAGCCGAGGAGACAGAGTAGGTCGGCAGGGTGACGCCGGAGTAGGTCGATGAAGCGATGGCGAAGCCCCCGGTCCGGCCGAGGTGTCCGAGCGAAGAGCTCGGCTTGATGAAGTGGTAGTACAACACTGCCGATATGTTGAGGCGAAGCCCCCGATCTAGCCGAGATGACGAAACTGGTCGGCTGGTGACGTCGAAGTCCCCGATCCAGCCGAGATGACGAAGTTGGTCGGCTGGTGACGTCGAAGTCCCCGATCCAGCCGAGATGACGAAACTGGTCGGCTGGTGACACCGAAGTCGTCCGAATAGGTTGATGAAGAGATGGTGAAGCCCCCGGTCCAGCCGAGTTGACGGAGCAGGTCGGTAACATGACGTTGCAGCCCCCATGCCAGCCGAGGTGTCGAAGCAGGTCGGCGTGGTGGACATCGGCTTGAAGAAGCAACGGCGCGGCCATGCCGACGCGGATCGTAACCTCTGACGCGGTCAAAGCCGGCTCGATGAAGTGACCGCGCGGAGATGCCGGCACGCCCGACCCGTGCAATCCGTGGGGCGAATATGTTGGTGATGATTTAGCCGTGACACCGAAATCTTGGTCGGCTCGCCGGGGTGATGATCCTGATGAGGTTGACCTCGGCTCGACAAAGCGACGATGCAGTCGATGCTATCGCAGGTCGGCAGCCATGGAGCAACATGGTCGGGCCGATTTGACATCGGCACGACGGTGAAGATCGCCTCGAAAAAGACTCAAAATTTGTGGGCACGTGTTTGAGAACAACACACAATACCCTAGAAAAGATTCCCTCAAAAAGGATGTCCAATGTCCCGTTCATGAAGAAAGATGAATTCGGGCCGGATTCGTTTTTTGCGCAGGAAACAGATCCGAAAATTGATGCACTCCTCGGACTCGTCCCGGAGTTTGAACCGTTGGATCGAGCTGAAATTTTGAGGGATGGTAGATATAGGAATTCCGCAGCCGATCAATGGTTGGATCTTCCATAGGATGTCCGAGCTGGACGCTAGACTCCTCGCCCTAAACTCGTCCAGATTCACGTCCAGATTTGACAGGGCTCCGGTATATCGTAGATCGCCGGAGATTCCTCCATCGGAATACGACGAAATTTTACAGGGTTGTTCTAGACTCAATTCCGCACAATTCCACCCAAGCAATCGTCAAAGCGACGCTCGAGGAGACGGGGATGGCGAACACGAATTCGCTGTGCAGAAAAAACTGCATGATCGCACGAGGGCAATGTTGACGTTGAGCCCCCGAGCACCACGGACGATTCCCCCATGATCTTGATAGAGATCGGAGTTGAAGTTGATGAGGGCACCAGTCCGATCTTGATGATCCGACATGTAGCGTTGTCCTCGGTCCAGCCGAGGTAGCTAGTCGAGCCGGCAACAAAGATGCCGTCGTCGACGATGAGGTTCGGTCCCGACGTGTAGATTGCGTCGGAGCCGATCTGAATTCCCATCGAACCGCGGCGATCACGCAGCGGAACTCTCAATGAAAGCACCAGTGTCGGTGTAAAAACCGGCAAACCTCGGGGTAGGGGGTCCCAAGCTGTGGATCTCGGATTGATGGTAACAGGAACGAAGGAGATGATGTTTACCCAGGTTCGGGCCCTCTCGATGGAGGTAAAACCCTACGTCCTGCTTCTGTTATATTGATGAAGATGTATTGAGTACAGAGTTGATCTACCTCGAGATCATAAGTTGTGGTCTAAACCCTAGGGGTGATGATGAATCTCATAATGATCTATCGACTAGCCTAGCCTCGGCTTATATAATGTATCGGAGGCCTAGGATAACAAGAGTCCTAGTTGGCTATGTCGGTGGAGAGGAGTCCTTGTCTTGATCACCAAGTCTTGTGGAACCTTCCTCGTATATGTCATGGGCTGCCCGAAGTGGCCCAATAGTGAACCGCCATGGGGGTCCTCGGCCTGACCCACTGGTCGGGAGACGACGTGGTGAGTACCCCCTAGTCCAGGACACCGTCATTAGGCATGTGCTTAAACAAAGCATTGTAAGACCTTGCTTCATGGGTAACAAGTGCTGGCTCAACCTGCTTGTTAAGCAATATCCTTGCATGATCCTTCCTCTCATCAATGTATTTAGCGAGAAAAGCTCTGACATTACAAGGTACATACTGTGGAAAATATAAAAAATAAAGAGCTGTAAATATAAATTCAAACTTATTGAACATCAATTTGAAAAATAGGCGTAAAGTGCACCCAACTGTGACAATAAAAGATAACAAACATAGTACTTTGATGGATTAATGACTAGAGATTTGGCATGAAAATAGTTAGGTATAAATAGGCAAGCTAACGGATAAAAAAAGATAATGAAAGTGATAATAGTAGGGGAACCTAGTACAGATACAAAGGGATACCAAAAGTTCAACAGCTGCGATTTCAAACGTGTTTTAGCCAACTAATATGTCCACTAACCATGCGTCTCCAGCAATTCTCATCAAGAATAACCTCAAACTCCTGGAGAGCTTCTGGATGAGGTTGACAAGGGCCGTCTGGATGATGGCCAGTAGGGCAAACCATACCTAGATAAATTAAGAGCAAAAATCATGGAATAACTAAAAGATGGCATAATCAAATAATCAAAAGCACACTAGATTTAACAGATAACAATAGCAACAGGAATAGCAGATCTACACAAGTAGGTCAAACTAATCAGAGTATCATGATTTAAAAGAAGGTTCATTGACAACCAATTTAAGCTATGAAAAATACTAACATTTCATAGTTTACTTACCGAGAAGGATGTTAGAACAGTGAATACAACATGATTATAGCTAAACGAGTTTAATTAGGCATCCCTCAAAAGAGAAAAGCAGCGGATTTGGGGTTTTTGCTCATGGTTGGTGTAAAAATCTGAGGAGATAGGTAGCTACGAAGCTAGACAAATAGAAATTGACCACAAATGTAAACCCTTAAACGTGAAATAAAGAATAATTAAAAGAACGTGATCAAAACAGAAACATGGACTAGAGCATGGCGGACGCATATATTTTATACCTGCAGAAGAAGACCAGCAGCAGGCGACGAATGGGGATGGAGCAGATGAACTTTAGTAGAAAACACCGCAGACCAGTATCTGAAGAAAAACAGCTTAAAAATTATTGTAATCAAGAAACCCAGTCAAATTCGTAGGACAACTAAAGGGGAAATCAGAACGTGAGCGCCAAGAACCACGAACCCTAGATGCAGACGATTACACACGCAGGGAGGGAGTGAGGTGCCTGAGAGCGGCGGACTGGAATAAAATATAAGGGAACGCGAGACACCAAGGGACGGAATGAATGCTCGATTTTTCTTTTCCCGAAATTGAATGAATGCTTATTGTACATGGGCGCGCATTCCGACGGGTTCCGGGGACACGAGACGTTTGACTCGTCCAGCTGCCTCCCACAAGACTAGTCCACCTGCTCATCGTGCCTCACAGAGCTATACGAGGCACGTTTCTACTAGCCAAAAATGCATGGTCGTGTCTGTGTAATCGAAATGTCTTTGAACTCAAAGTCAATCAGAGAGGCACGGATGTGACTTTATGAGAGACACGTTCCTGACGATAGGAGATGCACGGCCATGACGTCAGGAGAGGCATGATCATTTCGTTAGGAGAGGCAAATTCAGTGATATACTCTTCCTTTCTTTGAAGTGCAAAAACTCGAAAGAGTCTCAGCTGCAAACACTTTTCAAGAACTGCCGAGTCATGGCTGTGTATCCAGCAGCATCACAGTCGTGGCTCTTTGTTTGCAATGTTTGCAGTCAAATGTTCACCCAGAGAGCCACGGTTGTGTTTCTGTTTTTCAAATGTTCCTTGGAATAGCCGTGGAGCTATTTGAGTCCACATTTGTACCTAAGTTAGGGGCATGGCCGTGCCTTTGCGTTCCAAATGTTTTCGATGGCATGCAAACCCATAGAGGCACGTGCGTGAAGATAAGAGAGTCACAGTTACGGATAAGTCAAATTGACACTCGTGCTTTTTGTGCCTACATAATCGTGCCTCCATAGGCTTCACGCCTGTAGAGGCACTGATAGCTTTAATTGCATCCATTCATTCGTTTACTGATAGATTCACCGCCGTGAAGATACGAGACAGATGTATTATTGTGGACCAGATGTACGGCTTCGTTTCAGATGCTTGAGGTTTCTCTCTGTGAGCGCTGCTCTAGTATATGTATTCGCCGTCAGTTCTAAGAGGGATGATAGGGTCGTTGTGTGCCTCCTCGCATTCTTCTCTCGGTGGTCCTTCGGTCAAAAGGCTATTTGATGACCGATCGGACGGCTGTTCGATGTGACTATTCAGTGTGTCATTTACCGTGCTAGTATTAAGTTAGGGTCTCCTCGATTTGTCCACACCATCATCATTTTGCATAGCCGTGACTCTAGGAGGTGCATGGTTCCGCAAGCTGTAGAAGCAGAACCGTCTGTTCACGGTTCCCAATTCACATTAATGGGCATGGTAAATGAGTCGTCTTTGTCCCTAGTTAAATACTCGTCCATTCGTGCAGGTCACCACGTTGCATTCTCGCCACACAACCGCAGGCAGTTCCCATCGGCCTCGCCACGTCCCAGCCTTGCCACAGAACCACAGCCAATCTCAATTGTCGCCCTCCTCCTCGCTGCCATGGATGACGGGAGGAACACTACTGAGCATCTCGAGATACCGGCCGATGGGAACACCAAGCTTGACGTGTGGCACACCAATGATCCCTACAAGGTGGAGGAGATCATTGCCAAGTATGAGCAGTGGTTGCGGGAGGACAGGTACAAGTTTTTGGTCTGGACCTGGAGTACACACGACCGAATTATTATGGGTATAGGAAAGTCGCCGTCATGCAACTGGCGATGCGAAAGCATGTTCTGGTCTATCAGTTCTGCACGGCCAGAACGGAGTGCCCTGCCCTGAAGGATTTCCTTGAGAACAGAGGTATAACTTTCGCTAGTGTAGATGTGAGGAACGACAGAGAGGTTCTTTTAGAAGATTCCATTAAAATTCCGAGAGAGTACCATATCGACATTCAAGAGAAGTTCATGATCAAAGGCGGCGAAAAAAGGGACTCCATGGCAGACCTAGCGGGAGCCATCATACACGAATCCTACTCGAAGATGAAGTCAGCTTTGCCACTAGGAGCGCATGACTACTGGGATTGGAAGCCACTTTCCTGTGATCATGTTAAATATGCCGCAATTGTAAGTGAAAATTTCATTTTTGTTAATATCTGTCTTGACTTTGTTTGTTTTATTGCAATAACAGTGTGCTTGTCGTTTTTCTAAATTTTCATTCTCTTGCGCTTTTCATTTTAGGACGGGTATGTGAGCTACAAGCTTTACCGCCGGTATCTGTCGATGAGGGACATCATGCATTGTCGTTCTTTTCCTGACCGCAGACGTCGAGGATGTTTCTGAGCAGGACTCCATCTGCAAGGGCTCGAAGAGAGATACCTGGTGGTTAAGTGCTAACAGCTTGGAAGACAACTAGTACTTTTGTATGATGAATAGTAAATGTCAATGTTTTTGTTGAGTCGAACGGAGTGCTAGTTTGGAAATTTGCTTTTATTTTCAGAGTTTTGTGTTGTCTTGTTTGTATGCTATAAGAATATAATTTTTTATGTTTGGTCGTATAAGATTGTGCTTTTAACTATCCATGGAAAAAGGCTTAAAAGCAAACTATCCATGCAAAGCTTAAGCATGGATGTGAGAGAGGCATGTATGTACATTTAGGAGAGGCACTGCTTGTTTGTGGGGAAAAGGCATTGTCGTGCGTCTGGGTTTCGATTGTTGTCATTCACACGTTCACAAAGAGAGGCACTGCCGTGAACCTATGATAGGAAATATTACAAATGAATCAGATGCACGGATGTGCTATTCGAGTTTTAAGTGTTTTCTTCTTTCATTCATTCTCAAAGGCGCGGCCGTGAATACACGAGAGGCACGTATCAGTGTGGAGAAGAAGCATGCATGTGCTTCTATGTTTCAGATGGTTCAGGTTCCTCTATCTGTTTGCTTCTTTTATAGTGTATTCTTCTTCTTTATGCGACTACAATTTCAGTGTATCATTCTTGGAGAAAGGAGAAAAAAAAGAGAAAGGAGATGAGAAAACTGATTGATCTGGAGGTTTGCGGCTGTGGCCTCCCCTCTGATAGTAAGATCGTGGGTGAGCTGTTTCCTTTGTTCGTGTAGATCGAGCTCGAAGAAAGTGGGGGAGGTGCTTCGACTGTTCGTTGCACCTGTGTGTGATCCATAGAGTATATAGTTGGCTAGGTGCCTCAGTGCTTCTATGACCTTTTGTTCATTTTGAAACAAGGATCACACACATGAGTCGACGGTTGCATTTCTACTATGCCTTTTAGACCCAAGTTCACGAGAATGTTATATGATGTCAGGGCTCACGGCAGCAACTTTCTTGAGTAATGAAGTTTATTGCAGGTGATGTGAAATTTTAGTTTTCAGGCAAACGTTGCTCCGAGAGGCATGGCCGTGAAGGTGGAGGTGGCACGGTTCCATGAGAGGCAGAGGCATGTCTGTGTCGATGTGAAATTTTAGTTTTTAGGCACACGTTGCTCCGAGAGGCATGGTTGTGAATGTAGCAGATGCACAGTTCCATGAGAGGCAGAGGCATGTCTGTGCCTCTGTCACCACGGTAGCATATTCTGAGTCCCTTTGTTCGTTTTGAAACAAGGATCACTCACATGAGTCTGCGGCTGCATATTCTGACCCAAGTTCACAAGGATGTTCTACCATGTCAGGGGTTACGACAACAACTTTTTTGAGTTATTATGTTTATTGGAGGTGATGTGAAATTTTAGTTTTCAGGCACACGTTGGTCCGTGAGGCACGGTCGTGAAGGTGGAAGAGGCACGGTTCTATAAGAGGAAGAGGCATGTCCGTGCCTCTGCGATCGAATTTTTTCGACATCACATGGTTTCCTAGGGAGGAACTGTCGTGATTTTAGTAGAGTCACGGTTTCTCATGTAGTATATTCACGTGCCTCTATTTTTATCGTCTGCCAGTCACATGTTCTCAAACAGACGCACGGCGGGTTTGGTTGCGACTGTTGGAAGTGTAGCGCGGCCGTGCTATGAGAGACCACTGTTATAGCTGATTCAGAGGCATGGTCGTGCCTAAGTCAGATGCACGCACACTGAGAGAGGCACGGTTGTCTAGATACGAGAAGCACGACTGTGTTTCAGATGCTTGAGGTTCCTCTCTGTGTGCGCTGCTCTAGTATATGTATTCGCCGTCGGTTCTAAGATGGATGATAGGGTCGTTGTGTGCCTCCTCGCATTCTTCTCTTGGTGGTCATTCGGTCAAAAGGCGATCTGATGACCGATTGGACGGCTGTTCGATGTGACTATTCAGTGTGTCAGTTACCGTGCTAGTATTAAGTTAGGGTCTCCTCGATTTCTCCACCCCATCATCATTTTGCACAGCCGTGACTCCAGGAGGTGCACGGTTCCACAAGATGCAGAAGCAGAACCGTCTTTTCATGGTTCCCAATTCACATCAATGGTCATGGTAAATGAGTCGTCTTTCGTCCTGGTTAAATACTCGTCGATTCGTGTAGGTCACCACGTCGCATTCTCGCCACAAAACCGCAGGCAGTTCCCATCGGCCTCGCGGCATCCCAGCCTTGCCATAGAACCACAGCCAATCTCCATTGTTGCCCTCCTCCTCGCTGCCATGGATGACGGGAGGAACACTACTGAGTATTGCGAGATACCGGCCGATGCTAACACCAAGCTCGACGTGTTGTACACCAACGAGCCCTACAAGGTGGAGGAGATCATTGCCATGTATGAGCAGTGGTTGCGGGAGGACAAGTACAAGTTTTTGGTCTGGACCTGGAGTACACACGACCGAATTATTATGGGTATAGGAAAGTCGCTGTCATGCAATTGGCGATGCGGAAGCATGTTCTGGTCTCTCAGTTCTGCAAGGCTAGGACGGCGTGCCCTGTTCTGAAGGATTTCCTTGAAAACAGAGGTATATCTTTCGCTAGTGTAGACGTCACCAAGGATAGAGAAGTTCTTTTTCAAGATTTCATCAGAATTCCAAGAGAGTACCACATCTACATTCAAGAGAAGTTCATGATCAAAGGCGGCGAAGAAAGGGACTCTATGGAAGACCTAGCGGCAGCCGTCATAGACGAATGTTACTCGACGATGAAGTCAGCTTTACCAGCAGGTCACCATAACTATTGGGGTTGGAAGCCACTTTCGTTTGAGCACGTGAAATATGCAGCAATTGTAAGTTGTCGGTACCAAAACCGGCAGATCTCGGGTAGGGGATCCGAACTGTGGGTCTAGGAATCGATGGGTAACAGGGAACGTAGAGACGGTGATTTACCCAGGTTCGGGCCCTCTCGAAGAGGTAATACCCTACGTCCTGCTAGATTGTATTGACGTGATTGTATGAAGGTTACAGAGTTGATCTACCTCGAGATTGTATGGGCTATACCCTAGGCAATGGATCCTGATCCTCTACGGACTAAACCCTCTGTTTTATATAGACACCAGGGGGTCCTAGGGTTACATATAGTCGGTTACCATCAAGGGATAAACATGCCGGCCACGCCAATTATTCCTTGGAGGAGACGCCAAGTCTTCGGAGGTTTCCTTCTGATACACGGGGTCGCCCACAATCCGGCCTTCCACCGACGAGTAGAGAGCGGCCCACCAGCTCGGCCTACGAGAGATAGGCCGGCAGCCCGAGTACCCCCTAGTCTAGGACACCCTCAGTAGCCCCCGAACTAGTCTTCGAAGCCGAGGTAGGTGCCGAACATCAGCGGCTTTGTAGACCAGTTCCCTTTCTTTCGTGATACTGGTAACAGGCCTGTATCACGCCGAACTGTATTCTCAAGCGTTGCCCAGTCGTATATGCGCCGAACTATACCTCGGTAACGAAGTATACTAATAACTTAGCCCCGAAGGCTAGTTGCTTTGGTGTGAATAGTGTCCTCATCTGACAACTTTTACTGAAGGGTCACCCCTTGCCATGACCGCGAGTTGGTTTATGAAAAACTCGATTCGCGGTTCGAGGCAGTTTTCATTGGCACGTCCCATCAATATGGAGATCGTGTCCTGTTTTCAAGGGATATGATCAATAATCCGCCTCACCCCACGCGTGTATAATGGCACGGTTACATGGGGAAATGGCGAGGATTGCGGCGCAGTAAAGGGACCAGGGGTTTTACAGCCCATTAAAGGGGCACAGCCTTCGTTCCTTTCGTACGCTCTCATTTCCCCCCTTCGCCATTGCCTTCCCCATCTTTCGAGCTCCAGCGCCCAGATCCACTCTCCCTTCCAAGAACCTTCCCAGCCGCCCGTTCGATCTAGCAATGGTGGGCTCCGGGTCCAAAGGCAAGTGGGAGGCGTCCATCGTCACTGAGAGTGCCATCATGGAGTTGAAGGGCGCGGGATATCTCCCCGCCAACGTCGCCCACCGTGCTCCAGAGGCCGGCCAGGTCGTCCCCACGCCGCGGCAGGGTGAGAGAGTGGTGTTCATCCCCCACTTCCTCCGAGGTTTGGGCTTCCCCCTTCACCCCTTCGTCAGGGGTATCATGTTCTTCTACGGGCTTGACTTCCACGATCTCGCACCGAGCTCCTTCCTCCACATCTCGGCCTTCATCATCATTTGTGAGGCTTTTCTTCGAGTCCGGCCACACTTCGGCCTGTGGCTGAAGATCTTCAATGTCAAGCCGAAGATCGTCGATGGTCAGCAGGCGGACTGCGGGGGTGTGATGGTCAGCAAGCTCCCCCGAGTGGAGTGGCCAGAGGGCACCTTCATCGAGACCGTCAAGGTTTGGCAGAAGGAATGGTTCTACATCACCGAGCCATGGAGCACGGATTGGGGGGAGATTCCGGTCTTCCGATCCGGACCCCCTACGAGGCTGGTCTCATGGACCAAGAAGGGCCTCGACTAGGGGGTGAACAAGGAGGTGGCGCAGCTGTAGAGCGGATCGCCAAGATGATAGAGCAGGGCGTCGAGCTGCCCAACGTGATCCAGATCATGCTCGGACGCCGACTCCTCCCATGCCAGGACAGGGCCTCCCCCATGTGGGCCTACAAGTCTGAAGACCCGGCCACCGTGCGCAACTTCTTCCGCACCTCCCACGCTCAGCTGTGGAGGGCGCTGTTCAAGCCGCAGAAAGATTGGCCGGCCGAGGAGGAAGACATCGGACTCGACGCCGCAAATCCCCCACGGGAGGTATGAATGATTTTGTACTTATAACTGAACGATTCCCCTTTGATAAGGTACTTAGCCTTTTCACTTCCCGTCCACAGAACTGGCTGAAGAAGGCCGAGCGGATCAACAGTCCGGCACCGCTGCCAGAGGGGCCCAAGACACCCCTGCTGACGGCCATGTTGGCCGTGGAGCCATACGAGGCACCGGAGAGGAAGGAAAAGCAGAAGGATCAGAAGAAGGAGGCCCGAGAGGGCCTTCGTTCCCGAGGACCCCCAGACACTAGATCCGGGGACACCCATGCTCCCTCCGCACAGGAGGAGGAGAAGGAGCACGGAGAAGGGGAGGAAGATGATTCCTCCCGAACAGGGAAAAGGGCGGCGTCCAAAGACGTCGAGGAGGAGCCACTTCGCCCTCCCCTCAAGAGAGCATGCAGGGCCAAGGTGGCCCTATCCGACCATAGCTCGGCTTCTGCCGAGGACTCCGAGCCCTCCGAAGAGGTTCCTCGAAGGATTCCCAGGGCCAAACCGCAAGCTCAAAGGTACGCGTTCTAGTAACCGCTCGACCGTCTTTAGCCGAACTGGGTTTGATATTGATCACGTTTCCGTTTATAATTTTGTAGCCCACTGCGCGATCTCCCCACCGACCAAGTCTCAGAGGGGGATTCTCCACCGGCGGCGCTAGCGGAGAGCGGGACCGAGTCGCGCGCCTCGCCTCCTCCAGTCGCCAAGGAGGTCGAGGAGGTCCTGTCGAGGAGGACCCCTCCCGTGCCGCATACAGGGGGAGGTGGTGACAGTATCATGGCCGAGGTGAACACCTCGGTCACCGAAGACCAGGAGGGGAGGGCCCCTCTGGTGAATGAAGAGGAGGAGCCCGGACAAGCCGAGCTCTCTCCGAGGACGACTCCGGAGACGGCAAGGCGTCCAGAGTCCGGCGCCCCGGACTTCGAGAGGGATGGAGCCGAAGCGTCGCCGCCGCCCCCGCCCGCCCTAGAGCAGGCGTCGACCGGGTGGCCGGACGAGATGGAGGATGCCCTAAACAGCTCCTCTATCGCCGAATAGCACCGTGCCCTTATGGGCACGGTGTTGCGAAGTCTTCGGTCCGTGGATAACGGACTGAAGGAGGCCTTTAGTGGCCTTCTTACCGGCTTCAAGGTGAGCGAAGTAATGCTTTTCCCTGAGAAAAATTCCTTTGTGTAAATGTATAGCCTCATACACAGTAGCCCCCGAGACGCTGACTGGCTTGAGCAAAGCCTGTCAGAGGATCGAAAATCAATATCCCGGATGCTAACGTGCGTAGAATAATGCACAGGCATCATCTTCGGCCGCAGCCGCCAACGCCGAAGAGTTGGCCGAGCTGAATCGGAAGCTGAAGAGCTCCGAGGACGATCTGAGCTTGGTGAACAAGAGGTTCGACGAGGCGCAAGGTAAGTCCGTGCTATAATGTTGAAGACAGCCGTTGTTTTGCATGCAGGTTTCAAAGTATCCTAACAGAATTAGTGGATATGACCACAGCTGCCGCCGCGGAGGTGGAAA
Source organism: Elymus sibiricus (assembly GCA_039707655.1). Taxonomy (NCBI): domain Eukaryota; kingdom Viridiplantae; phylum Streptophyta; class Magnoliopsida; order Poales; family Poaceae; genus Elymus; species Elymus sibiricus. The sequence continues at coordinate 316,297,129 of CM077664.1, forward strand.
ACCTCAAGGCCGCACTAAAGACGGCTCGGCTGGAAGCGGCGGAGCAGAGGTCAGCGGCCGAGAAAGCGGCCGCCGAACTGACTGTGGAGCGAACCACGAGCCAGAAGCACGAGGCCAGGGTGCTGGAAGTGCAGCAAGAGCTCGGGGATGCCGTCACAAAGTGTGAGGCCCTCGAGCAGAAGAATAAGGAGCAGGCCGCCGAGCTGGCCTCATTGGCTGCGGTGGCCAAGGAAGTGCGGACAGAGGCGCACGACTACCAAGAGGAGCTCCGCCAAGTCAGGCTCATTGCGGACGGTAAGCCGTACTTGCTGCAAAGTATATTTGGAGGTAACAGGTTCGCGTTGCTCACGCGAGTATGGCGTTCCCCAGGCGCCTTTGCGGACCTCCCGAAGAGTGCGGCGGACGCGGCCAGGTTCTTCGCCGCTCAGGAGGGACGGGCTGAGCAGAGGCTGTTCTGGGCGCCATTTCAGGCGCCCGAACACCCTCCCCTCCTCAACAACCAAATGAAAGCAACTGATGGAGCTGCATCGGATGGCGGAGCCAGCAATGAAGGACCTCTGCGTCAAGTTATGGCCGTCGGAGCCGCTGTCGAGCAGCTACTTCGGTCTGGTGCAGAGGCTGTACAATGCCACTTCCCGGATCGATGCTTGGAAGCGCTCCACATGCATTGAGGGGGCTCGGATGGCGTTCGGCAAAACAATGGTACATTGGCCGAAGATAAAGCCAGCCAAGATGGCCACCGGACCTCCGCCGCCAGGGAAGGAGCATACGCGCCCCGAGCAATACTTTCCCATCGTAATGGATGGTGCTCGGGCAGTAGAGGCCCAGTGCTCGAAGGATGTAATCTATGAGTAGATTTAGTTTCCTTGCAACCAAGGAGTTGAAACTTATGTTTTATTGTAATGCAAGATGTTTGGCTGTGAATAGAGTGCCTGCTTATGTTAATTTTGACTCCTGTGCGGCCGTTTGTAAACTGAAAGTTACCAGTCGTCCGCTTCAGCCCCCTTGCAGATACTGCATGGGGTGTTTTCTCGTGATACTTGAACCCTTAGCCGACGTCTTGGTGCCCGGAGGCGGTTGTATGTACGGAAAACCAGGCAATCAGACAATGCGGTTTTAGTGCTTTCACTTAGCCATAGGAGCTTGACTGCGGGGGCTGGTGACTAGCCCCTAGTGTTTGTGATATTCGGACGAGCCGCGGTTGACACCATCATCACATGGTTTCTGTAACAGAGAACCCTTCGTGTAACACAGATTAACCTCCAACGATTTTTGGTTTGACACGAGTCATCGGATCGCCGACCAGTTCTCGCTCATTGTGACAGTCAGTTTTCGGCTTTCTCCACTGAGGTACTTGATCAGGCTAGCTAGAAGTACAATTGCAGTGGTTCTCCCTTTACCCTCTTAGCCGAACAGTGCGGAATGTAAGAGGGTAAACACAGGAGCCGGGCAACCCAACTATTGACCAAAGACGCAATTCGGAACTGATTCATATAGTGCAATATCCATGACGCCGAGCACATGAAATAAAAGCAGGTGTTGGGACAAAGTTTGAGGCAAGATTTATGTTCGAGCCCCCGGTCTATTAGCCGGTAAAAAAAACGGTGTATCGTGATAGTTTACTTCGGCCTTAAAAAAGCGGAAAGGAATGTGCAAACGCGAATGACTGGCACAAGTACCGGAGAAAAAATGGCCTTTATTTCCTTTGAATATGTGACGTCCAACCGTACAATCCGGATTGCCGAAGTAACTTTTATAGATACTTTTGAAGAAATAAATACATTAGAGTAAAGGTTTACACAGGGCCTTCATGAGTGGTTTCACGTCCCTACTACGCCCTGCTGCACGTCTGCGCCTTTGCTCTTTAAGAAGCTTCCGTGTGTGCGGAGCTGTCGTCCGTATGTTCGGCGGAGGTAGTAAAGTTCGGCGGACGAGCCCTTGGGGAAGGGTTTTGAGAAGTCACCGTGGGATATCAGTTTGACGCTGATCAGGCCCTAGATAGTGCCTGTGGTCGATGTTGATTGGAAGACATCTGTTGGCCATTGTTCGGTCGAGCCGAGCTTTCGGCCATTGTTTGATGTGTCCCCACAGCTGCCCATGGAATTTTGAGCGCGAAATTGTGTACTCGAGGTATGTATTTTGCGACTAGGTGGGCCATGCTGTGGGGCACATACCCCTATTTGGGGTGAGCATGGGAGTGCTCCGGGACCGAGGCTGCGGCTCGGGTGCGCTTGCGTGCGTCCGATGTCTTGGCTGCGAACTGAACTTGCGACGCCTCTTCGGCGGCTTGGACTTCGGCGGCTAGGGCGGCCGTGTGTTCCTCTATTCGGAGCGAGCGCTCGGTATTACCGTTGATGGTAATAACGCCCTTTGGTCCTGGCATCTTGAGCTTCAGGTATGCATAGTGCGGGACGGCATTAAAGCGGGCGAACGCGGTCCGGCCGAGGAGTGCGTGGTAACCGCTGCGGAAGGGGACAATATCGAAGATCAAGTCCTCGCTGCGGAAGTTATTGGGCGAGCCGAAGACGACTTCCAATGTCACAGATCCCGAGCAGCGAGCCTCGACTCCTAGGATTACACCTTTAAAGGTGGTGTTGCTGGGTTTGATCCTTGACGGGTTGATCCCCATTTTCTTCACTGTATCCAAGTTGAGCAGGTTGAGGCTGCTACCTCCGTCCATAAGGACTCTGGTGAGGTGAAATCTGTCCACGATGGGATCGAGCACCAGAGCCGCTGTTCCTCTGTGGTGTATACTGGTCGGATGGTCTCGTCGGTCGAAAGTGATCGGGCAAGCCGACCACGGGCTGAATTTCGGGGCTACCGGCTCTAAGGCGTAGACATCTCAAAGTGCGCGTTTCCGCTCCTTCTTTGGTATATGCGTGACATAGATCATGTTCATGGTTTTGACGTCTGGAGGGAACAGCTTTTGGCCTCCGTTGTTCGGCCCTCGAGGTTCGTCGTCATCCTCGCTGCGGGGGCCCTTGCCTTGTTCTTCGGCTGTGACTTTGCCGGCCTGTTTAATTACCCAACAGTTACGGTTGGTGTGATTAGCGGGCTTGTCCGGGGTGCCGTGAATCTAGCAGGGCCTATCCAATATTCTATCCAGTGCAGACGGCCGTCCCGGTTCCCTTTAGAAGGTTTTTTCCGCGGTCCCAATTTCGAGCCGCTGAATCCGACGTTTACTGCAGTGTCTCGGCTTCACCGCCGTTGTTCGAGTGCCGGCGCTTATTGTTTCTATTGCGCCGGGGTTTCCTGTTTCCGTCCCGGACCTCTGAAGTTCCGGGGTCTTAGGGGTGGTTGCTTCGACGAGCTAACCAGCTATCCTCGCCCGCGCAAAAGCGGGTCATTAAGCAGGTAAGGGCCGGCATTGTTCTCGGCTTGTCCTGGCCGAGTTGGCGGGCGAGCCATTCGTCCCGGATACTGTGTTTGAATGCCACAATTGCTTCGGCATCCGGATAGTTGATGATCTGGTTCTTCTTGGTCAAGAACCGGTTCCAGAATTGCCGGGCTGACTCCCCGGGCTGCTGAATGAGATGGCTCAGGTCATCAGCGTCCGGTGGCCGAACATAAGTGCCTTGAAAGTTAGCTCGGAATGCATCCTTGAGCTCTTCCCAGCTTCCGATGGAGTTTTCGGGTATAATGCCTTGCCGGTCCCTTGAGTTTCAACTGTAAGTACTTAATGGCGTGGAGATCATCTCCTCGAGCCATATGAATGTGTAGAAGAAAATCTTCAATCCACACGGCTGGGTCGGTTGTCCCATCGTAGGATTCTATATTGACGGGCTTGAACCCTTCGGGGAACTGATGCTGCATCACCTCATCGGTGAAACACATTGGGTGTGCGGCGCCCCTAGCCAGGGCCACATCGCGTCGGAGATCGGTTGTCATCTGGGCGCGGTGCTGCTCCCGAGCTCTGTCGTTCCTCTCGTGCCAGGCTTGGTGTCCGTCCTGTCCAGCGGGCGCATGTCCAATGGATCCATAGATGGATCTTGACTGGATCCCTCTGGCGTTCAAGTCATGGCGCATATCGTATCAATCGTCCGGTTGAACCGGGTCTTTGCCTGCTCGGTGAGGAGGCGCAGGTGGGTGCTCGGCCTTCCTGGCCGCCTTATCCTGTCCTCGAGGGGGCACGGGTGGGAGTTCGGCTTCCACAGCCGGCCTATCCCGTCCTCGAGGAGGGCGGTCGGGATGGCTTGTGTAAGTTCGTCTGGGAGGCATGGGCTCAAGGACCTCATCCTCAAATTCTGGGAGTAGGCGCCGCCGTGGGTAACTCTTGTATTGACCTTGACATTGATCGTCGAGGCCTTCTTCGGCAGCTAAGACCATCGTCCATCTGTCGTTGAGCGTATCTTGTTCGGCTTTCAGCTGCTGCTGCTTCCGCTTCAAGCTTCGGGCAGTGGCGATCAATTGCCGCTTGAATTTCTCTTGCTCCAGGGAATCCTCTGGGACGATAAAATCTTTGGGTCCGAGGCTATCCTCCTCTTCGGACGGAGGGAGGTAATTGCTGTCCTCGGAATCCTCGAGGTCCTCGGGGTCACCCTGGTCTTCATGCCCTTCGGTGGTGTCGTGGTGCTGCTCGGGGGTGTTGTCGCCGAGCTCCTCCAAGTTGTTCCGAGTCTCGTTATCTCTGGTGCCGTTCGTGTCTGTGTGATCTTCCTTGCCCTTTCCCCGCCCTCTGGCTCGCCATCGTCGGCGTCTGGGCGGTTCTTCGGTGGGACCGTCGCCGTCCTTGGGGGTATCGACCATGTAAACGTCATAGGTGGAGGTGGCGGTCCACTTTCCGGTGTTGGAAGTGGCAAGGAAAGGAGCCGTATTGGGCGGGACGTCGATATCCTCATCCATGTCGGCAGCCTCCTCGGAGGCGTAGTCCAGCATGTCGGTTAAATCTTCGACAGTGGCTACCAAGTGGGTGGCGGGTGGGACGCAAAATTCCCCGCGGCTGGCATCCTGTCCAACCTGCTCCTGGTTCGAGGATGGGCCATCCGCGATATTCATCTTCTGGATCCGGTCTAACATCTCGTTTAAAATCGAGAGGTCCACCGGATCTATGTTTGGGCAGCCATCGGAGTTGAGCTCCGGCGCGCCGATAATGGGAGTATGCTCGGCCAAGGGTGACCCTTGGTTTTCCGGTGTTGGGGTTGGATCAGAACTCAAGGCTGGATCCGAACTAAGGCCCGCCCCGGGGATAGGGACGGGGAGGGAATCCGAGGTCAAGGCCTCGGGATTTGTAGGCTCCTCAGGTGAAGTCGAGAACCCAGTGAAGACCAGATTGCTTCGAGCATCGGCGACGTACTCAAGGCCGCCGAACCTGATTTCCTGATCAGGGGCGAAGCTGCCAACCTGATCAAGGTGACCGGCCGGATCGGCGTGCAGCACAATGCTGCCGAAGGCGAAAAGCTGTGCGGGGACGAAGATGTCCCCGCTGCGGATTCCATCGCTGAAGAGAAGAGCTGTTCGGGGACGAAGATGTCCCCGCTACAGATTCCATCGCTGAAGAGCTGTCCGGGGACGGCGTGCCATTGACCCTTGGTGACCCACGATGGAGCTCTCAATGAAAGCACCAATGTCGGTACCAAAACTGGCAGATCTCGGGTAGGGGATCCGAACTGTGGGTCTAGGAATAGATGGGTAACAGGGAACGTAGAGACGGTGATTTACCCAGGTTCGGGCCCTCTCGAAGAGGTAATACCCTACGTCCTGCTAGATTGTATTGACGTGATTGTATGAAGGTTACAAAGTTGATCTACCTCGAGATCGTATGGGCTAAACCCTAGGCAATGGATCGTGATCCTCTACGGACTAAACCCTCTGGTTTATATAGACACCAGGGGGTCCTAGGGTTACATATAGTCGGTTACCATCAAGGGATAAACATGCTGGCCACGCCAATTATTCCTTGGAGGAGACGCCAAGTCTTCGGATGTTTCCTTCTGATACACGGGGTCGCCCACAATCCGGCCTTCCACCGACGAGTAGGGAGCGGCCCACCAGCCCGGCCTACGAGCGATAGGCCGGCAGCCCGAGTACCCCTTAGTCTAGGACACCCTCATAAGTGAAATTTCATTTTTTTGAATTTCTGTTTTGAATTTTTTTGTTTTATTGCAAGAACAGCATGCTTGTGCTTCTAAATTTTCATTCTCTTCCGGTTTTCCTTTTAGGACGGATATGTGAGCTATGATCTTTACCGCTGGTATCTGTCTATGAGGGACATGATGTACTGTCGCTCTCTTCCTGATCGGAGATGTCGAGGTCGTTTCTGAGTATTTCTGCAACTTGAAGGGCTGTGAAGATCAGCATCACAGCTGGAAGGTTTCAGTGGGGAGACTACAGTAGCATAATTGAGTATTTTGGAACTGTGCTAGGTTATGTGTAATTTTGTGTTTACTTTTCTGAATTAATGTGTTTAAGAACTGTGCTAGGTTTGCATTTTGTGTTTTGAGTAATGTTTCTATTATTGTGATTTGAAAATTCTGTGTTTGAAATGTTTCGTCTGACACGGTCGCTCAGAGAAGCACGTCCTTGAATCTAGTGCGGGCACTGTTATGTTAACCAGAGTCACGGTCGTGCCTCTATGCTATCATTATATGTGCTGAGTCGCCTACTTAGCGAGGTGCCTCTCTGTTCGAAATGTTCCAAATGCTTGGCACAGTTGCCAGTGTACAAACTAGTGGGCAGATGTTTAGTTAGGGAATTCACAAGTGGTTTTTCGGTTCACTGTTTTATGTATGAAAAAACTGAGATGGACGATCCTATGTTAAGAAGGGTCACCATCGTGCTTGTGCGTTTCCATTTATTTCAGCTGACTCGTCTACTTAGAGAGGCTCAACCGTGAAGCTAGTGGTGGCACGGTGCTAAATTTAGAGAAGTCACAGTCATGCCTAGTCGTCTACTTAGAGAGGCACGTCGATCCAACTAGTGGATGCACGGTCCCATAATAAGAAGAAGAGTCATGGTCGTGCTCTCTTTTCCAAATGTTTCTGCTGAGATGTTTATTCTGAGGAAGCGATTTCAAGCACGGCCGTTCGGAAAAATTGACCTTTACAAGTTTTGTTGGGAAAAATATGATTTTAAGTAAAACAAACACAATTGTGATTCATGATTCGAAGATTTGAAGTACGGTCGTGAAGATGCCAGAGCCAATGTTCAATCAGTGACAGAGGCATGTATGTGCCTCCATGTTTGAAATTTTTAGATATCATTTGGTTTCTGAGGGAGCAACTGCCGTGATTCTAGTAGAGGCACGGTTCCACATGTAGTAGAGACACCTGCCTGTATTTTTATTGTCTCGGAGTCACATGTTCTCTAATTTCCCGTGTTTCCTGTCTGAGGTACATTTAGACAGGCACGGTCCTATGTTATGAAGAGGCACGGTCGTGCCTCTCTGTTTGCATTTTTTTTAGCTATGTTATGAAGACTCGTCTAGTCAGAGAGGCACGTCCATCAAGCTAGTGGAGGCACTGTCCTTTGTTTCGAAGAGTGACGGTCGTGCTTATGTTTTTACAAATGTTTCCTCCCACGTGTACTCCAATGAAGTGATGTTCTACTGCAATGTAGCGATGTTCTGAAACTTCACTTTTTCAAGTTCCGTTGGAAAATATGATTTAATGTAGAACAAACACCGTTGTGATTCATGATTTCAAGACTTCAAAATTTAAATGCACATCTTTGTTTAACAGGAACACAACAAGGTATCTGGTCTTGTAACGACATTAGTTAAAAAAGGTGAAACCGTGTTGTTCCTACAACTCCAGGTAAAATAAGCTATAGCATGGTAGTAGTCATCTTCTGTTACTTGCTCTTGGGCGCTCTATATTGTATTGTCTGAAGATGTCCCTCAGTGCTTCAAATATTGCCCCTATATTGTGGGTAGATGTCATGATTTTGAAAGTTAGTTGTTCCCTCATCGGCTTCACATAGATCTGGAAACACAGAAAAAAGGAAATTAATAAAAGTTATTGTAAAACACAATGAACACAACTGACTTGTTTTAACATATAGCGACATCTTGTCCGTGGGAGCAAGCTTACCCTGTTGATAAAAAAGGAAGTCTTTAAATCAATGAGCGGCATCAAATGCATGATGTAAATACTGCTGTCTTCCCTATTAATTGACAAAAAAATGTCACAAGAGGTTGAATACGTATTACAACAAAAAGTAGAGGTTGACGTAGAGCTGCAGTAACAAGAAACTCACTCTCTCTCTGAGTTACATACACTCTGCACAGGCTGAACACTGAAGTTGTTGATGTTATGCGGAAAATTATTATAAGTTGAATGGTAAGCTCTTTTGAAGTTTTGAATAACGACATCCGAATGTTCTTTTATACCATCGCAATTGATGTAAGGACACATTATTTTGAAGCGACTCCTGTCGAAATTCACGACGATCAGGTAGATGAAGTGTTCTTTTTTTCTCACAGGAATTAATATCTGAAACAATGAACAGCGTCATTTATTAGAATAATAACAACAATTCGAGAAACAAAGACTAACACTGGACAGTAGAGTAAGTAAGATCAACTCACGAATCTACATTGGTTGGGCAGTCTGTACCCAACAGTTTTTCGATGATGTGTTCCTTTAGAAGTTCAGTGCTTGCACCTTCAACCATAAATTTTTCCTGGAAAAAGGAGAAGCCGTTTCACTCAACAATTTTTTGTTTCTAGTTTTTTATTATTATTTAAAAAATCAAGAGGATGGAAATCAGAACTTACGGAAGCTTCCAAGTACATTATATGCTTGTGTAGATCTGTGGGCGGTGCGTAAAATTGTTCTGTCAACAGCAACTCTGAGTACGCATCCATAACGAATGCCCCCATATAACCGTAAATCTTCATCGATAAACTGAAGGTTCGATGATTAGCCCAGTGTCGTTTGATTTTAAATATCCTCAGGCTGCCTCCCCTCCCAAAAAAACATCCGTTAACTTCCATGATTTTCTGATTTAACATGAGAGTTGGCGAGTGTTGAAAATGCAAAAATACTGTCTCCCCGTAATCTGCTGCCATCAGAAGAACATGTAGCGCAAACAAACTACGAGGACAGGTATATTTATATATTACAAAACCAAAACAGTAATTGCTTGGCAAAAAACATTAAAATAATAAAATAAGGGACCAAAGCTTTACTAGTTCAAGAACAGCTAACTCATTACCTGTTATTTACACCAATATGTGGCATATTATCGACAACTGTTTCATACACATGTTTCTCCATGATTGAAGAATCTCTTATTTCCAAGACTTGAAGGCAATCTTGATAGTCATTCCTTGTATCAGTGAACCGAGGCTGCTCTAGCTGAGAAGGATGGTGATGATGCTGGAAGACAGGTCCATGGGAGCTCATTTGACCTTCACTGATATGCTGACGGCCCTCATTATACTTCTTGTTTCTTTGGAGCACTGGCCCTTGTGGTTGCTACTGCATGTGCATTGCTGACATACCGACACCTAGATGGCTGGTTGAACTCGAAGGAATGTCTTTGGAAAAATGTTGTATAGGAGGGCAGAAAGAGTTTATATCGTTGAACTGTGGTTCTGAGGCACTGTAAATTTGCCCATGAGACTGGGTTCCATGTGTATGCTGTTGGTTCAGTTCATCAGGTGGTCGTTGGTGGCTCTGCGAATGTCCGTTATTTTGAACATCATTGTGGTCGGCGAAGTGGAAATTATAGTCAGCAGGTTGCTGCTGGCACTGTTGATGGTAAGTCTGGTTCTTTATTCCATAAGGTGAGCGTTGGCTACTCTGTGAACCACTGTTCTTCTGAACATCAAGACGTTGGGAGAAGTGGAGATTAAAATCAGGAGCTGGCTGCTGGTAGTGTTGGGATAAAGCAGTTGCTGTGAAACTTTCAGACAAGGCAGTTTGAGTTAAACCCACAGAGTTTGACGTATCAAAGGGCTGTGAGAGGCGACTACAGCTTGACAATGACTTGGAGCCTGATCCTCTGGGCATGGATGACCCCAGACAATAAGAAAATGTAGATCTTGCTGATGAGCTTGAATGCTTGGACAAGTGCATCATAGTATCAGGTTGGCATTCTTGAGAAATGGCTTTCCTTTTCTTTTGTTCAATGTCCTTCTCAATTTGTTCATAGATAGCTGGGTCAGACCATATTGCATCATTATCAATGAAGTCACAATGAAGCAGTGCTTTGCGATTCTGAACAAGTACATGCTGATTGGGTGCACCTTTGGGTGACTTTTCTACATGTTCTAGTATCCTAACTCTTTTTTTAGCAGGTGGCATACTTTCGTTTGTTGCATTGACTGACTCTGGTAAGGACCTCTTGTCAGTAGGCATCTGTACGTCCGTTTGATTCAGATGGTCGCTTCTGGTAACAGCAGTGCTGACGTTGGGAACAATAGCTCGATGCTCGGTACATGGTGCATGTACTGTTGAAATGACATTGTCATTTGTATTGATAGGTGCGGCATCAACATATGGAGTATTACTACTAGATGCAATTGTTTTTTCCATATTCAGTGCAGTGCCAGAACAGCTACCCTAACCGCAGGGGATGGCTACTGTGTGGGCGGGGTAGCAACTAACCTTGGATTCAGATTCACTAATCTTCTCCTCGTCTTCCAAAGTCGAAAGAACATCGACCTGAGCCTTTGTCTGTGAAGAAGAACATTGTTCAATAACAGTGTCTATCTTGGGTGCAGGTTCGGATACAGTGAGCTCCTTTATGTCTTTTGAAAAGATGTTAACAGCGGTGTCAGGGCCACTGGATCGTTCAGTAATAGCTGACGTTTGCGCAACCAGAGAACCAGATGATTCAACATTCTCATGTGACAATGGACCGTGCAGTTGTTGTTTCACAATGACTTATTCTGAGTTGGATTCTTCAGTGGCAGTAGCTTTGCCTGCTTTCTCCAAGAGATTATTCAGTGGGTATGTCGCACAATCGCGGTCTGCATGAGCTCCAGAACCGTGGGTTGCAGCTGGTACAGTAATATCGGAGGAATTTTCACCAGTTAAGATGATTCCTTCGTTCTTCAACATTTCAGACGTTGGCACGAAATGCTCATGGACAGGTATGCCATCAAGGCCGTTGTTCAGGAAGTTATTCACACCTGCCAGATGTGACCTAAGATCAGCATCAATATCCTCATTGTTGTAGTCGATCTCATTCACTTCCAACATCTACTTGAACTCAGTAGATGTCTTACGTTCTGTAGATAGACGAGTATGGAACTGCTCCTTGTTGTACTTATCCATGGAGTCTGACTCAGGAGTGTCACAATAGCCCTTTAAATTTTCCAAAGAATATGACATGGCGCCAACAACACTGGTTGAGCCACTTTTACAGGAAGTTTGACTAATTGTCTTGCGATAAGACGGAAGTGATGAAAATGAAGAAGGAAGCGATGAGAAAGTTTCTTTCCCATTCGAGAAGTCTTGCTGGAAGTTACAATAAACTCCACGGTCACAGGTCTTGACTTCTTTGGCACCAAAATCCCTGCCGAGAGAGAGAACCTTCTCCAATTTGTCCTCGATGATGGGTTGAATCAGAGAAAAAAGTTCTGTGTACATTTCATTAACAACTTTGCCAAGATTCACCTTAGCCTGCAAATGTAACAAAAAAAACATCAGACATATTTAATACCCATAATTAAGAAGAAGAATGCCTGGCTTACTACGTGAAGCACAGGTAACATATTCGATCAAGCACAACAAACCTACTGGAGGAAGGACACCGAACCTACAGCATGAAGAGCAGAGCTAAACTACCATAGGGAAGCACGGCTTAAGTACCACAGGGATTGGCACAGCTATAATGATCATAGAAGCACACCTGACGTACATACTTAACACATCGTGCAAGCACAACAAATCTACTGGACAAAGCACACCCAACCTATTGAATGAAGCACGGCTAACCTAGTGTAGGAGCATAGGTATAATTAGGGCCGAAGCACAGCTAACCGTGTCAAGTAGCAGAGCTATATTGATTATGGAAGCACACCCAGCCTACTGTAGGAAGCACTCCTAATATACTGCACAAATCATAGGTAATATATTCCAGCAAGCACACGAAACCAACTGTAGGAAGCACACCCAACCTACTATATGAAATACATCTAACCTACCGTAGTGAAGCACACATACAACCATGATGGGAGCACAAATAATAACGCAAGGAGCACACGTATGTGTTTCCTAAAAACCTAGAGAATATAATTTGAAACAAAATAGAGGGGTACAAGCTCGAAATCACTTACTGAAGATAATTTGTCTTCAGGCACAAACTGTTGCAGGTATGCGTCTAGTTTTGGACTCATTTGAAAAAACGCCCCTTCAAAGGTAGTGGATGGGTGGAAAGGCGTGCGCCTAATATCCTTCAGCTGAGATAGGAAAAAAACAATAAGCAACAAGCCAAATTAATGTATGGCAGCTCAATCATTTTGTTGAGGTAAGAGTTGACCAAAGAAAAAATAAATAAAAAGTACACTCACTGAGTGCTTCCCAAAATTTCCGGCTTCTGTTGACAGTCTGTCTAGGTTAGCATAATTCTTAACACTGTCTGTATCCCAGATAATAAGCCTTGCAGGCAGATCAGGTTTCAAATCCATAACCTTTATATCCAGGTACTCAAAATAGCTTATCTGCCAGAGACAAAAAGGCAAAAATGAACCACATACTCAGGAAGTCTGGGCTGGAAGGTAAAGAATTAAAAAAGGAAGTGAACGAACCACTGGAATGAGGAGGCAGCCACACAATGCGCCTGTGAATCCCTTGTCCTTGAAGGTCTGGAGTGACGTTACCAACTTGTCTAAGATAGCCCCAGACCAATCATAGGATGAGATATCAGCTGCTGGTCCTTTGAGAGCCGCTAGGTAGTCCGGGCTGACGCAGTCGTAAGTCGTTGGGCATAGAAAGACAGCTATTGCAAACATCACAAAAACCTGCTGAAACACCTCTCCCAGCAGGTCCGGGGTCAACAGATCAGTCAGCTCTCTGATGTTTGGAGCATGCGCAGCACACTGAGTCTCAGATTTAAGCTGACACCAGAAAGCATCTGAACACTTTTTCGGGATAATTTGACCTCCCAGTGGTATCCCCAGGATGCGGTGCATAGTGTAAGAATTGACAGAGAATCTGAATCCACTAGGCAAGATGAAACTTCTAGAGGGGCCATCAAAGTAGCGGACAAGCCACTGAACCAAACATCTCAGAAGCTCCCGGCAGCACAGGTCCAGAAGGTATCCAAAGCCAATATCTCTGACAAGTTGCTTCTGAGCTTCTGTCAGCTTCTCACAGACAGTAATGAACTTCTGCAGGCTCAACTTTGTGCTAAACTCTTCCTCATACTCAGCCATTGTAACACTACTGCGAAGGAAAATAGGAAATGACTTTTGAACAGATGTATTTATAAAACATACATGAGTATGCAATATACTTATGTAAGAGAAGCTTAGATGAAAACTTATGGGAAGTACTTATTAAGTGCAGATGAAAAAGTAATGTAGAATGAGAAGTACTTATTTGTAAACCAAATGCACCAACACAAATGGGAAGCATGAAAATAACACCTACTTCGAGCCAGAAAGGTGCTTCTTCCTCCTGTACTCCTCAACGAGCTTTTCGTGTGCTGCATGTTTTGACTCAATCCTTAACCTCTCCGTCTCTAGTTGGTCAGCGACCATGAAATCTTGTGTGACAATCTCTGTGCCATCCACAGACTGAGACTGAGTCTCTGATAGCTGTGGAGTGGAGCCCATCTCATCCATCACTACATAATAGGTCATGTGACATCATCATTAACACCTCAATTAGTGATAAGACGGATGTTAACTCCGAGTTACTAACTGCTAGTATTTTATTTGTATTAACAGACGTAACTTTTTTGCATCTCTACTTTAAGTTGCAGGTTTATACATTCATCGACGTCTGTCTATGATAGGAATCAGCAGAGTGAATTCTCACTGCTCTTCACATTGAGCTCTGCAACTAATTTAAGTTGTGCTCACGATAGTTCTTTAACCTTCGCATGCACTGTAGGTTGTAGACATAACTACACTACCAAAACCATGTCTCAAATTAAAAGACTCATGCATCTGGCAGGATGAATCTGTAGAAGAGTCAAATGTCACTCCGAACACTAAGTAACACCCATAACCCATAACAATTATCCTGTGAAGCAAACCGCAAGAGCCCTACCAGCGATCATCAGCCCCGTGATTTCGAAAAATAAATCAATTCGAGCTTCGCGCCCCACCTCCGTGTTTCCATGACTACGATCCCCAACCAACTCGCAGAAGCGCTACCTCGCGAAAGTTTTTCGTTCAAACGATGAATCACCGGGAGACGCACGGCGACGAGTAAGAAGGTGGGTACGAGAAGTAATGGATTACCTCAATAGTAGACGCACGCGAGTAGGAAGAAAACCAATAATTCCTCGGGAGAAGAGCGAGGAGGAGGCAGGAATCAAACGATGAATCTGCGGGTGTTCCTCGGTAGAGCTAGATACTCCTCCCCCTGTTGGGGCCGTCGCCAGATGGAGAAGAATGTAATGAGATCTGGAATTCGTCCATGCTCGGCCGACCCCACAATTTATTCAGAGCAACCCTTGGATAGCCCACATGTCAGTATGGCTCGGGTGTATTTAGGACTTCGCCTCTCACGCGGGAAAGGTGGCCCCACAAGTTAGACAGACGTACCGTTGGAGAGCCCGCATGTCAGTATGATGGCTCTAGTTCACCAAACACATGTGCTCGCTCCGAAAAACATGCTGCATCTTTCACGCAGAGCAAAACTTACCCCACCTATTGGCTCAATCTCCTCTTCCATGCAAAAAGCGAAGGAAGCAGCCCCTCTCTCTCTGTCTCTCTTTCTGTCTCTCTCATTCAAATTCAGAATCATCCTACGAGATCTCCCACAAGTTGCCGTGATCAGCAAAGTAGATCGCGCACAAAATCGAAGGTGGTCCACTCTGAACAACCAGGGAATAAGATTCAGTTGTTTGAAAATCGTAAATGAAGGTTAGTTAAAAATCGATTAGCTCACCCCGTGTTGATTCCTGACGCAGGAGATTTAATTGTTGCCACGCGCCCTTTTAATCTATTCTTGAGATCTCGTAGACTCACCCCAGTATATTTATATTGTTGTGATACATCTTGGATGCTTGGCAGTTTCTGAATCCTCAAATTTGTGAAGATGTCATGGTTTCAGTTGCCTCGTAGCAGTAGGTGCTATGGCCATGATTCAAAATTGTTCCTCTATTAAAAATTATCACAATCCCACTGCTCGTCTATGAACACAATATCACAATCCTACTGCCCTATTTTGTTGTTGAGGTTTGCCGTGCTATGGTTGTTAATTTACCTGAGCTCGGGACGCATAGTATAAAACTTCTTGTTTCTATGTTGTGGCTGTCATTATCCCTTGCTGTTGTTTTGTTAACTTTCATACTTGCAGGATCAGTTTGTTTCTTTGGGTAGAATTCATGGTGATGTTTTGTTAAACGATGCAGTGTCAGATTAGCATCAGTATGTCACTTGTGTTGAGGTTCCTGTGTAATTTTCAGGATATTGCCTTTTCTCCTCAAGTAAAAAAATAAAAAATCTCAATTCTGCAGAACTAAAAATATATCTCAATTCTATATTAAGAAACCAACTAAAAATACAAGAGGCTGTTTATCACTTGCAAAAGTAACATCAGCTGATGCTGTAGATGTATACTTTTTTCTTTTGAATAACTGTTTTTTCGTGCAGATGTTTAGGATCGCATCAGCTGACCAGGACAACAGGGTCGGCCTATCTTTGAACGATTTTGGCAAGGCTTATGAAAGGAAGGTAATACCAAAGCAATTCAATCTTAGTGTTAGAGGTTATTTCCTCTTTATTTTCTGCAATGTATACTGTCAAGGCGCCACCACTGAACACCAAAAAGCAGATCAATTACAGAAACAAGAATTCATGAATATCTCTTGGTTGAATGCAGTAAACAACTCTTCATTTCGTGTTTCTACTCCGCAGTTAAGTCTCGAAAGGTGGAAGAAAAAGAAAGTTCTACAAAGCGAGAAGAAAAAGGATGCAGATACCGTCCAATAGGCGCATGCAAAGCAGGCTGGAGTAAATGGAGTCAAGGTTGAGATACAAGTTCTCGGCAAACGTCCCAACCAGGAGCATGTTTTGCATCAGACACCTGCAAAGAGGAGCATTTTAAGCAGCAGAGTGAATGTTGAAAAAGAAACTGTTGATGGGACGTCCTTGAATTCAGTGTGTAATCCAAAGTTGCGACACAGAAACTCTAACATCCAGTCGCCGCAGGTAACGAAAAAATCTTCAAAACCCAACTTTGTTGTACAGCTTTTGAACACGCAAGAAAGTTTTACGTGTTTATTTACTTGTTAATGCTTCAAAATTGACGCACGTGCATCTAATGATTACGTGCATCTAATGATTATGTGCTTCAAAACACAGGTGTCCACAAAAGCACAGAGTAGGCGTTCTGACGGTCAAACGGTTCCAGGAGGTCATAATGAAGAGGTATAGGGTAACCGGATTTTCATTGAGGCAAGCAGAGGGAACATTGCCAACAAAAGCACAGATGTTGAAGGATCGAGTACGGTTTGCACAAGCAAGAAGAGCCCAACAGCAAAATCAAACATGGGAGGAAGAAAGTTTACTACACAACATCAGCAGAAACCAACACAGGTGACCACAAAATACGAACACGGAAAAACATCTATAGCACCTGTACTGTTTTTTTAGCAAATTTTCTTTGTGTTTTCGCATGGTATAAATTACAGTATATCGCATACACAGGCCTACGAGCAAGGAATCAAGCGTCAGTCCAGTCCACGGCACACCAAAAACATGAGGCAAGGGCCTTTGAAAGGATCACCCATGGCGTTGAACATGAAAGATCCTTCCAAAGGATCACCGATGGCATTCAGAATTGTGAGCGAAATCACCAATGCATGGAGGATGCCGCCAAGATTTGCTGAATAGGAGAGACATGAGAAAACTTAGGTGACGGCAGAACTATGCTCTTCAACTCATACCACAAACAGCTTTGCCAAGCATGGGGTAACATGGTTTTGGATAATTTGTGACCAGAGGCACAGGTGTGCCTCTCTAATTGTAAAGTTCAGGCAGAAGCACAGTTGTGCCTCTAGTCCAGATGTATGTGCAGTAGGGTCACAGCTGTGCTCCCGGATAAAATGCGAACAGAAGCACAGCTGTGCCTTTGGTATACCAACCACGTGTATGTGCAGAAGAGGCACATGTGTGTTTCTAGTATTCCACGTAAATGCTACCAGACGAGTCTCTACTGAGACACACCTGATGAAGCATATAAACCTCTATTTTCAATTGTTTCTAAATAAAAAAAAATCATATTTCTCATGTGCCTGCGATATCTAATTTGTTGCATGCATTATGTTCAGGACTTGATGGTGAGGATAACAGATGAGCCAAAGAAATACGATGGTCCTACATCCATCATTAATGGAAAACAACCTGCACAACAGCAAGTAGTATACAACGTCAGCCACCACGGCATCACAGATGTTATTGGAGAAGTAGCACAGTCCCTTGGATGCATGAGTGCCGGAGAAACAGGGAGCAGCATTAAAGAAGGTGATAGTCGAGAACCAGAATCAATTATGGATTGGACCGTGGCATGCAGAAATGACGCTCCCGCATGCGACAAACAACAGAGCTATAGCAGCTCTGTGAGGAATGGACTTGTATCTGGCCATTAAACTAACGCCGCTGGAAGTGACTGCGATGACACGAACGAAGACACTGTAGACAGCATCAACATGGGGGTGCAAACGCATGAAGAGAAAGAAATGGACGAAATGTTCAAAGGAGGCACATTCCCAACGATTGAGGAAGTGACCGAAGCACGTGAACCAGTGGGTGACCTTTCATTCAAAACATTGGATGAGGCCTACTACTTCTTCTGCAGATATGCCAGAAGGGTTGGCTTTGCTGTGAAGCGATCAACCAGCAGAAGATCAGTAGCTGACCAAGAGATTGACAAGCAGGTGTTCCAGTGCACCAAGGAAGGGGAGAATAAAACAACTGAGAGACATGCAAAGTACAGAAGGAGCAACTGCTTGACCAGGATAGGCTGCCCAGTTCAGATAACAGCAAAGAGGGATACAGATAGGGGAATATGGTACCTGAAGAACATACGCCTAGAGCACAACCATCAACATCACCCATCTGATTGGATGCTAAAGTTCATGAGATGCTATAAGAAGATGACACCTCAGGAGAAATTCTTTATACAAGTTCTGCAGAAGGCAAGGTTAGAGTCAAGGAAGGTTATGCAGATCTTCACTGCGATGGGGAAACCGAGGCGGGAAATTATGTTCGACACGATCAACATAAGCAACATTGCATGCCAGGACAGGGATGGAGAAAGGAATACTGATATTGAGGACACCATGAAACTATTTACAGATATGCAGAGGAGAAGGCCGGGGTTCCACCATGTGGAGGAGACAGACGGGAACAACTCGGTGCGTAGCTTGTTCTGGACAGACTCCTTGTGCAAGATGAATTACGACCTGTACGGATAGTACGTGCCTTTCGACCCAACATTTTCTACAAATATCTATGGCTTACCGTTTGCACCAATCATTGGGGTCGACAACCATGGGTCGACCTTCCTGTTTGGAATAGGCCTTCTAAAGGACGAGACAATAGGGTCATTCAAGTGGCTCCTAAGCACATTTGTCGAGGCGATGGGAGGAAAAGAACCGACTTACATAATAACAGACCAGGACAAGGCGATGAAGACAGCGATCACGGAAGCACTTCCAAGGACCAGGCACAGGTTCTGCTGGTGGCATATTAGGAAGAACATGAAGGAAAACAACGCAACAGTGTTTGTGCAGCATCCAAGGATGTCTGATGATCTCTTCCGAATAGTCAAGAACTCACTAGATCCAGATGAGTTTGAATGTTCATGGAAAAAGGCGATCTCAATATACAAGGCAGAAGGTAACAAACACCTGAACACGCTCTGGGAACTCCGAACATTCTGGGTGCCAGCCTACTTCAAGGACTACTTCTATCCTTTCTCATCAACAACCACACGGAGTGAGAGCACCAATTCGATGTGGAAAAATTATGTGAGCCACAAGGACACGATAACAAGGTTTGTTGGTGCGTATCACATCATTCAACAAAATTGCCTTGCTACGCTCAACAAGAAAAGACACCGAACAGTCGAGAAGACACCATCACGAGAGACAGGGTTTCCAATCGAAACAAAAGCAAGTGAAGTATACACGAATGAGATCTTCAGGAGATTCCAGCTAGAGCTATGGAATCGGACATACTACAAATGCTACGACCTGGCAAAAGGGAGGCAGTACTTTCTAAAAAGGATTTATGATGAAACAAAAGAGTGGAAACCGTACCCAGGCGAGGAATTCGATAGGTCTGAATTCAGGGTAGATGTGGATGAGCACAAGGAAATATACAATTGCAGCTGCAAGAAAATGAGTAGGGATGGCATACAGTGCTGCCACGGACTTAAGGTCATGGACCAAACATGCATGGTCGAACATCTTCCAAAATCTTTCATCAACCCCAGATGGACCAAGAATGTATCAGAGAGCTTGAAAGTCCTGGCTACAAGTCATGATAATAGCATGACCGCACAAGATGATGAAACTATGAGATTCGGCCTCGCGTACGCTGAGTTGTTGGATATCTGTTCACATGCTTGCAGAAAAGACAAAGCATATCTGTTCATGTGCTACTGGAGTGTATTCAAGATATGAAAATAAAAGTCATGACGGCACTTGCTGAGGAACCAAACACAGGCATCACTGCCGCAACTCTCAAAAACACTCCCATGCGTGGCTCAAAGGGCACGAAAAATGGAGATTGAATCAAAGCTGGTTCTGAGAAGAAAGGAAAAGGCTGCAAAGCCAAACCCAAGTGCGGCCGTTGCGGACTAAAGGGTCACAAGAAAACAAACTGCCCCACAAATCCAGAAGTCCAGGAAGGGATGAGGATTGAAGAGGAGAAGAGGAAAATGCAGCAGGAGAAGAGGGCAAGGTCAATGAAATGGCCCACAACACTGACAGCACCATTAAGGACATCAAACGGAGCAGGAGAATGCACTCCAAGCCCAGGAGCAAGACGGCAAACACCAGCAACTCCAGCAACCCCACTGACTACAGCCAGCATTAACCAAAGTCCTCCATCTACACCAGAATCCAATATCACACAAGCCAGACAGACATAATGTGCGCAGGCAAGCCCGAAACATGGTACAGAATGTTCCCAACCTTCTTTCAGAAAAGAAAGAACTGAATGGAGACTGTTTGGTACCGGAGAAGAGTTCGAATAAAAAATTAAAAGGTAATAACGCAGCTTAAACACCAAGACATAAGGAATAGATCCATGACTGCCATATTTCTAATTTTTTCCTTTTTTGCTGTTTATGTATAATAATATTACAGGGAAGGAGGTTGCAAAGCTATGCACAAAGGTGGAGAAATAAGAATGGATTGGTGAAGATACAAAAACAAGACCGTCTGTGGAGGGATGAAACATCAAGTGAGCGGTGTGGGGCTGTTGGCAAAGTTTTATTTTTCCCGTGTCGTGGTAATAAAAACGGCTTGTAACTTAGTTTCGTGCAGCTATAGAAGCAAAAAAAATTAAGAAGAACACATTTTGCTTCTCTAGGTAATTTTACTCAGCGGAGCAGAATAGAAGAGGCACAGGTTTCCTTATAATTTTATGCGGCCGTGGCTCTCTCAACGTGCATGTTCTAAATTTAGAGATGAAAAGAACTGAAACACAGACAGCCACGACCATGGCACTGCTACGTGTTGAACCGTGAGTCTCATGGCTTCATGGTCGTGCCTACCGTCGTTGCACAGAAACATTGGAAACACAGAATCAGGGCCGTGCGTCTGGAGAACGTATAGCCGTGGCTCTCTTGGTGTCACGGCCGTGCTTCTATTATGAATGCGTGTCTGGAAGTAATTGAAACATAGAGCGGATAACCGTGGCTGTGGTGCGTGTAGAACCGTGCCTCACAGTAGGTTTCTGTGGTGGAAACAATACAAACACAACAGGTCACGACCGTGCTTCACACATGGACATAGTGCCTCATAGTAGGTTCACGGTCGTGCCTCTGTTAGCTTACACGTCAGAGGAAACATTTGGAATGCCATGCCTCTAGTTGATTCATTGCATCCATCTTAGAAATTATAGAATCATGCGTCCAATGGATTCATGGCCTTCCTCCTGCCCCTTGATGACCCACAAGTATAGGGGATCAATCAAAATCCTTTCGATAAGTAAGAGTGTCGAACCCAACGAGGAGCAGAAGGAAATGACAAGCGGTTTTCAGCAAGGTATTTTCTGCAAGCACTGAAATTATCGGTAACGAGTAGTTTGATAGCAAGATAATTTGTAACAAGGGACAAGTAACAATAGTAACAAAGAGTGCAGCAAGGTAGCCCAATCCTTTTTGTAGCAAAGGACAGGCCGGAACGATCTCTTATAATAAGCAAAGCATTCTCGAGGACACAGGGGAATTTCATCTAGTCACTTTCATCATGTTTGTTTGATTCGCGTTCGCTACTTTGATAATTTGATATGTGGGTGGACCGGTGCTTGGGTGCTGTTCTTACTTGAACAAGCCTCCCACTTATGATTAACCCCTCTCGCAAGCATCCACAACTATGAAAGAAGAATTAAGATAAATCTAACCATAGCATTAAACATATGGATCCAAATCAGCCCCTTACGGAATAGCGCATAAACTAGGGTTTAAGCTTCTGTCACTCTAGCAACCCATCATCTAATTACTACTCCACAATGCATTCCCTTAGGCCCAAAGATGGTGAAGTGTCATGTAGTCGACGTTCACATGACACCACTAAGAGAATCAACAACATACATATCATCAAAATATCGAACGAATACCAAATTCACATGATTACTTATGACAAGACTTCTCCCATGTCCTAAAGAACAAAAGTAACTACTCACAAATCATATTCATGTCCAAGATCAGAGGGGTATTAAATAGCATGATGGATCTGAACATATAATCTTCCACCAAATAAACCAACTAGCATCAACTACAAGATGTAATCAACACTACTGGCAACCCACAGGTACCAATCTGAGGTTTTGAGACAAAGATTGAATACAAGAGATGAACTAGGGTTTGAGATGAGATGGTGCTGTTGAAGATGTTGATGAAGATTGGTCCTTCCATGATGAGAGGATCGTTGGTGATGTCGATGGCTTCGATTTCCCCCTCCCGGAGGGAAGTATCCCTGGAGGAATCGCTCCGCCGGAGAGCAAAAGTGCTCCTGCCCAAGTTCCGCCTCGAGACGGCGGCGCCCCATCCCAAAAGTCTTCTCCTTATTTTTTCTAGGGAAAATGGGCTTATATACCAAAAAATGGGCACCGGAGGCTGGCCAGGGGCCCCACAAGCCACCAGGGCACGCCTGGGGGGGTGGCGCGCCCTGGTGCCTTGTGGGCACCTGGGTGGTCCCCTCTGGTACTTCTTTCTTCCAGTATTTTTTATTTATTCCAAAATAAATCTCCGTGAAATTTCAGCTCATTTGGAGATGTGCAGAATATGTATCTCTGACATAGCTTTTTCTGGTCCAGAATTCCAGTTGCCGGCAATCTCCCTCCTTATGTAAATCTTGCATATTAAGAGAGAAAAGGCATTAGAATTGCTCCACAAAGTGTTATATTGATTAAAAACACTATAAATAATAGTAGGAAAACATGATGCAAAATGGACGTATCAGCCCTCCGATCGACGCGTCTCTAGAAACAATTGAAACACATAGAGGCACGCCCGTGCCTGTGTGGCATGTAGAACAGTGCTTCTTGTATCTACAAGGCCGTGCCTCCATGTTATCCTGCTCCCCGACCACTCCCATCCGCAGTTATCCTCTAACCTTTTTGGATCTACGTGCACTGAAGACCTAACCGTCTTTCCAGATCCACCGCACACAGAGCTACTCGGGGTCGGCGCGATCCGGGCAATGGAGATAGAGATGGAGATGAGTCCGCTTCCCTAGCACCAAGAGGGCGAGGCTCGTGCCACCGGCGACACATTCCTCTGGTGGTTTGGCGGTAGTGGCGGGAAGCGGTGAGGGTCCGCCCACTGGATCTGAGGAGCAGGAAGAAGAATCTCGTCCGGACTGCATCAGCGACCTCCCGGACGCCATCCTAGGTGAGATCATCTGCCGTCTCCCCACCAAGGAGGGCATCCGCACACAAATCCTAGGATCTCGGTGGCGCCCTTTATGGCGCAACGCTCCTCTGAATCTCAACTGCAGTGAGATGCCTGCCGCTCGTCTTTTTAACCCTCTAGAAGCAGTTCATATCGAGATCATCTCAATGCTCGGCACCAAGAAGCTCATCCGCACAAGATACTTTGGAACTCGGTGCCATGGACAATCTGTCATTGATGATTTGAGCCTTCTGGAAGCCATCCTGTTTGGCCACGAGGGTGCGGTTGACCGCCTCTGCATCCCGGCGTGTTACCTCCAGTGCAGATCGTCTATCATCGATGCCTGGCTTTGATCACTCAGACTAGACAATCTCCATGTGCTTGAGTTCTATTACATGTTCCCATAGTTCGTGAGAAAAAGTGTGACAGTACCACACAAATGTCCTTCATCTATGCCTTCACCACCGACCTCCATGTTGAGGTTTTCCTCCTCACTGCACACCGTCACCTTTTCTCTATGCCAAATAACAGACAATTTTGTGCAAATGCTTGAACTACCACTGCTCAAGAGGCTTTCGTTTGTGGAGGTTGATATATCAGATGTCTCGCTGCAAAACATAATCCAATCTAGTTGCCCCGCCCTTGAGTGGCTGCTTCTTGTTTGCAATAACCTAGACCATTGCATCAGAATAAACTCACCTAAACTTGAAAGCATTTGCATCCTTTGTGAGAATGGTGAACTCATTATTGAGGATGCCCCCTCACTTAAACAGTTGATCCACGATATTCAGATTAGGCACTTGCAGATAACTGTCGTTTCTGCACCTAAACTTGAGGCGCTGGGCAAATTTTTTGAAGGATTTCCTGAATCGAAGATTTCGTTTGGCTCTACAGTTATTCAGGTACCAAGTTCCCCGAATACTCTGAGTTGCATTTGTTCTAGACCACAAGTTTCATGTCACCGAACCTTTTATTCTATTTTTTGATTTTATGATCTATGCTCAATGCAGGCTTTGTCCGTAGTCAGCCTATCAATAGTGCTTCAATCTGTCAAGACCTTGCTTATCTACATGTCATTTAACCTTGACAAGGTCGTTGCCTTGATGCGATGCTTTCCAAGCCGGCAAAACTTGCTTATCGAGGAGATGATTTTCACACATATTGAAAGCCCATACCATGCATAGTGTACTAGAATTAATCGTTCATTTGCTCTCTCAGCAGTATCTCTCTTTATAGACCTTAAGTATATCTTCATGTATTTTAGGGAGGAGTCTGCTATGAAGAAGGTGTAACAAATAAGTGGCGTCGTAAGCACCGGCTGTTTGTCAAAGATCACAATATTCACTTGAAGACAGTTGATACGTCTCCAACGTATCTATAATTTATGAAGTATTCATGCCATGTTTATTATAGTTTTGTATGATTTTGGTGCACTTTTATATGGCTTTTATATGATTTTTATGGACTAACATATTGACCTAGTGCCCTGTGCCAGTTGCTGTTTTCTGCTTGTTTTTGGTTTTCCAGAAAATCCATATCAAATGAAGTCCAAATGCAGTGAAACTTTTTGACGATTTTTTCTAAAAGGAAACAGACCCAGGAAGCTTCGGGGGAGCAGCAGAAGACCCACAGGGGCCCCACAAGCCACCAGGGCATGCCACCCCCCCCCCCCCCCGCAGGCGTGCCCTGGTGCCTCGTGGGCCTCCTGTGGCACCTCTTTGCGTGATTCCAACGCTGAAAAATCAAATATATTCAGAAACCCCCGAAAGTTAACCTAGATGAGTTTTAACACCACCGCAAGCCTCTGTACCAAGGAGATCCCATCTGGAGCCCTTTTCCAGCACACTGCCGGAGGGGGAAATCATCACCGGAGGCCATCTTCATCATCCCGGCGGTCTCCATGATGAGGAGGGAGTAGTTCACCCTCGGGGCTAGGGGTATGTACCAGTAGCTATGTGTTTGATCTCTCTCTCTCTCTCTCTCTCTCTCTCTCTCTCTCTCTCTCTCTCGTGTTCTTGATTTGGCACGATCTTGATGTACCACGAGCTTTGTTAATATAGTTGGATCATATGGTGTTTTCCCCTCTCTATCTTGTTGTGATGAATTGAGTTTTTACCTTTGAGGTTTCACTATTAACGGATTGAATACTTTTATGGATTTGTGAACACTTGATGTATGTCTTGCGTATGAATACCCGTGGTGACAATGGGGTATTATATTGATTCACTTGATGTATGTTTTGGCACTCAACTCGCGGATTCCTGAGGTGACATTGGGGTAATCTATGCATAGGGCTTGATGCACGTTTTCATCCTACTTTCTCCGGTAGAAATCTTGGGGCACTCTTTGAAGTTCTTTGTGTGGATTGAATATTATGATCTGAAGTTGTTTGATGCATATCGAATAATCAACTCACGGATACTTGTGGTGACATTGGAGTATCTAGGTGACATTAGAGTTGGTTGATGCGTATCATATGGTGTTATTTTAGTACGAACTCTAGGGCTGTTTGTGACACTTATAGGGATGGCTCAATAGATCGATCGGAAAGAATAACTTTGAGGTGGTTTAGTACCCTACAACAATTTCTATCTTATGTTCTCCGCTAATAGGAACTTTGGAGTGATTCTTTGTCGCACGTGGAGGGATTGTTATATGATCCAATTATGTTTGCACTATTGAGAGATTGCACTAGTGAAAGTATGAACCCTAGGCGTTGTTTCTAAGCATTGCAGTATCGTTTGTGCTCCGTTTTATCACTTGCTACCTTGCAGTTTTTTTATTTTCAGATTATAAAAACCTATATCTACTATCCATACTACACTTGTATCACCATCTCTTCGCCAAACTAGTGCACCTATGCAATTTACCATTGTATTTGGTGTGTTGGGGACACAAGAGATTTCTTGTATTTGCCTGCAGGGTTGTTTGAGAGAGACCATCTTCATCCTACGCCTCCCACGGATTGATAAACCTTAGGTCATCCACTTGAGGGAAAATTGCTACTGTCCTACAAAACTCTGCGCTTGGAGGCCCAACACGAGTCTACAAGAATAAGTTGTGTAGTAGGCATCAAGCTATTTTTTGGCGCCGTTGCCGAGGAGGTGAGTGCTTGAAGGTATATCTTTAGATCTTGCAATTGAATCTTTTAGTTTCTTGTTTTATCACTAGTTTGGTTTATAAAAGAAAACTACAAAAAATATGGAATTGAGGTTGCCTCATATTATTCATCTTTATAATGTCTTTCTTGAAAATGATGGAGCGGAAAATTGTGCTCAATTGATTGAAGAAGAATTCAATAAAATGTTTGGCATAAAATCTTTGAATGATGAGCATGATTTCAATGTTGTTAGTATGAATTCTATGAATATCCATGATGCTAACGATATGCAAAGCCATAGGCTTGGGGATGCTATGTTTGATGAAGATGATATTTTTAGTCCCCTAAGTTTTGATGAGAAAATTTATTATGATGATAACATGCCTCCTATTTATGATGATTATATTTATGAAAGTGGATTTGGAGAGGTCATAACTTTATTTAATGATGATTCCACTATTTTGGAAGAGGTTTCAATTGATTATGACAACAAAGTTGCTATCTATGATGATTATTGTGATGACATGTATGCTATAAAGAATAATGATAACCATGAAGCTTTTCATCATGATTTTAACTTTCAATTTGGTTATGCCAAGGAAGTATCTCATGATAGTTATTTTGTTGAGTTTGCTCCCACTATTATTGATGAGAACAAATTTGCTTATGTGGAGAGTAAAAAAATTCTATGCTTATGTATCATGACAAGAATGCTTTGTGTGATGGATATATTGTTGAATTTCTTCATGATGCTACTGAAAATTATTATGAGAGAGGCTCATATGCATGTAGGTGTTGCAATAATATCAAGCTTCCTCTCTATGTGTTGAAAGTTTTGAAGTTATGCTTGTTTTGCCTTCCTATGCTAGTTGATTCTTGCTCCCATAAACTATTTGCTCACAAAATCCCTATGCACAGGAAGTGGGTTAGGGTTAAATGTGCTAGTAATATGCTTCATGATGCTCTCTTTGTGTTTCAATTCTTTACTTTTATGTGAGCATCATTGAAATCATCATGCCTAGCTATAAAGGCATTAAAGAAAAGCGCTTGTTGGGAGACAACCCAATACTTATACCTTCTGTTTTTGTGTGTTCACATGATTAAGCTACTGTGGTAATCATTTTCTATATGTTTTATTTCAATAATGTGCCAAGTAAAGCCTTTGGGATAGTGTGGATACTTGTTGATTTGATTCTGTGCAAAAACAGAAACTTTTGCGTCCAGTGCTGGAATTTCTATTCTTTACTGGAGCATGATAAAATTCTGAAATTTTTACACAGTATTGGGTTACAATTTTTTTACGTTGTCCAAATTTTTCAGAATTTTTGGAGGTACAAAAGTATGCATTTTAAATAGCTCACTACATGCTGTTCTGTTTTTGACAGATTCTGTTTTTATTGCATAGTTTGCTTGTTTTAGTGTTTCCATAGCTTATATTATGAGATATAAATTGTGGAAATGATAGACTACAGTAGACATTACGTGAGAACAATTTTGAATCTTGTCTTGACAGTACCTAAGTGGATGATTTATTTTTATCATACTAACCTATTTCACATGTTCCGTTAAGTTTTGTGTGATTGAAGTTTTCAAGTTTTGGGTGAGATATCGATATGAGGAGAATAAGGAGTGGCAAGACCCTAAGCTTGGGGATGCCCAAGGCACCCCAAGTTAATATTCAAGGAAGACTCAAGCGTCTAAGCTTGGGGATGCCCCAGAAGGCATCCCCTCTTTCGCCTTCAACATTATCGGTAACCTCACTTGGAGCTATATTTTTATTCGTCACATAATATGTGCTTTGGTTAGAGCGTCATTTTATTTTGTTGAGATTTGCTTGCTGTTATCAATAATCATGTTTTGTATCTTTTAGTTCAACAAAATGCCAATTATAGCCTTTACCATGCTCAGTTTGCAAGTTTATGTGTTGCTGTTTGAAAACAGAAAGTTTTCTGTTATGTCCAGAATATTCCTGAATAGTAAGAACATGATAAAAATCTGAAATTTTTACACAGTAAGAATGCATGAGTTATCTGTCACGTGATAATTATTTCAGAATTTTTGGAGTTAGGGAAGTATGAATTTTAATTCCCCCTTTACAGACTGTTCTGTTTTGGCAGATTTCGGTTATAGTTGCATTGTTTGCATATGTTGCTTGTTTAATGTTTCTATTTGTGGATAGGAGTATTAAATATGCAGAGGCATTTAGTATGCAATGTTTAATTATAATTTTAGTGATTTGTTACAGTAGAGAATGTCAAGGTTTTGAGTTGATTTATACTAACTTATCTCACAAGTTCTTGTTGAGTTTTGTGTGGATGAAGTTTTTAAGATTTAGGAGAAGCCATGATATGAGAGGAATTAAGGAGCCACAAGAGCTCTAGCTTGGGGATGCCCAAGACACCCCAAGATAATATTCTAAGAAGTCTCAAGCATCTAAGCTTGGGGATGCCCCAGTAGGCATCCCACCTTTCTTCTTCAACAACTATCGGTCAGTTTTGGTTGAGCCTAAGTTTTTGCTTCTTCACATGAGATGTGCTATTCTTGGAATGTCATTTTATTTTGTTTTCATTGCTGTTTGAATAAAATACTTGAGATCTGAAAT
Source organism: Elymus sibiricus (assembly GCA_039707655.1). Taxonomy (NCBI): domain Eukaryota; kingdom Viridiplantae; phylum Streptophyta; class Magnoliopsida; order Poales; family Poaceae; genus Elymus; species Elymus sibiricus. Next base: position 316,326,026 of record CM077664.1, read on the forward strand.
TTTTAAATGAGAGAGAGTCCTCACATAGCTACCTATTTACTTAACTACTCATTTGATCTTCACTTATATCTTTTTGGAGTAGTTTGTCATTTACTCTTGTGCTTCACTTATATCCTATGAGTAAATTGTGAAAGAATTGAATACCATAAAGTTGAAATTATATGTGCTTCATATGCTTGTATCATTCCTAGTAGTAGTTTCACATTGGGTTTAGAAAGTGAAATCTATTGAAGCTTGACAATCACAATATTGGTCATACAAGCAATTCATGAATGATTAGTATAAGGAAGAGAACTTTCACATATAAATATATTATCTTGGACATCTTTTATGATTGTGAATACCCATTAATTATTTTCAAACTTGAGCAAGTTAGTTGAAGTTGGACAAGGAACACAACGTAATGAGTTATGTTTGGGTATATTTGCATAGAAGTTATATTGTTATGGATCCTCCAACATGTGGTGCTTGCTTAGGATCTTTTGCTAGCCAAAAATTCGTACTAAGTAGAGATACTACTTGTGCATCCAAAAACCCTTAAACCCAGTTTCTTCCCATGAGTGTCCACCATATCTTCCTATGGATTGAATAAGATCCTTCAAGTAAGTTGTCATCGGTGCAAAAAGCAATAAAAATTGTTCCTAAAATATGTATGATCTTTTATTGCAAGGGAAAATAAGCGTTGTATGAACTTGTGATGGTAAAGAAATAAAAGCGACGGACTGCATAATAAAGGTTGCTATCACAAGGGGCAATATAACGTGATGTTCCTTTGCATTAAGAGCTTGCACATCAAAAAATAAAAAGCGCATGACAACCTCTGCTTCCCTCTGCGAAGGGCCTATCTTTTACTTTATGTATTTACTTTTATGCAAGAGTCAATAGTATTACTTCTCATTTCAACCTTAATTATTCTCTAGTTGGCAAGCATCATGTGGTGGGGAAACATCCAGGCACATATGGCCAGTCAAATATATTTGATCATGAATTATTATTGTTGACAATTATCTCTATGATAAATAAGTTGGGAGATGAAACAATAAGCCCCTATCTTTCTCTGTGTTCGACGGATGCCATTTGTTCTAAAAATATGCTTTGAGTACTAGCAATCATAGAAGACTATATGATAATTGAGTATGTGGAGCTCTTACTTAGACTTTGTTGAAAATAAGTTGAATTGCCATTGTTTGGTGACTAAGAACATGGGTTGTTAAGTTTCAAGAGAATGCATTGTTTGAACTATAACATGGGAATTGATTGCTACTTTATCATGATGAGTTTTATGAGAAAGAGTTGCTGTTATGATGCTAGGAAAAGTGATTGAAATTATCATTGATCAAACTTATGCACTATGCTAGCATTCACACTTCATAAATTATTTCTTTTATCATTTACCTACTCGAGGACGAGCAGGAATTAAGCTTGGGGATGCTGATACGTCTCCAACGTATCTATAAATTATGAAGTATTGATGCCATGTTTATTATAGTTTTGTATGATTTTGGTGCACTTTTATATGATTTTTATGGACTAACAAATTGACCTAGTGCCCAGTGCCAGTTGCTGTTTTCTGCTTGTTTTTGGTTTTCCAGAAAATCCATATCAAATGAAGTCCAAATGCAGCGAAACTTTTTGACGATTTTTTCTGGAAGGAAACAGACCCAGGAAGCTTCGGCGGAGCAGCAGAAGACCCACAGGGGCCCCACAAGCCACCAGGGCGCACCACTCCCCCAGGCGCGCCCTGGTGCCTCATGGGCCCCCTGTGGCACCTCTTTGCATGATTCCAACGCTGAAAAATCAGATATATTCCGAAACCCCTGAAAGTTAACCTAGATGAGTTTTTACGCCGCCGTAAGCCTCTGTACCAAGGAGATCCCATCTGGAGCCCTTTTCCGGCACCCTGCCGGGGGGGGGGGGGAATCATCACCGGAGGCCATCTTCATCATCCCGGCGGTCTCCATGATGAGGAGGAAGTAGTTCACCATCGGGGCTAGGGGTATGTACCAGTAGCTATGTGTTTGATCTCTCTCTCTCTCTCTCTCTCTCTCTCTTGTGTTCTTGATTTGGCACGATCTTGATGTACCGCGAGCTTTGTTAATATAGTTGGATCATATGGTGTTTTCCCCTCTCTATCTTGTTGTGATGAATTGAGTTTTTACCTTTGAGGTTTCACTATTATCGGATTGAATACTTTTATGGATTTGAGAACAGTTGATGTATGTCTTGCATATGAATACCCGTGGTGACAATGGGGTATTATATTGATTCACTTGATGTATGTTTTGGCCCTCAACTTGCGGATTCCCAAGGTGACATTGGGGTAATCTATACATTGGGGTTGAGGCACGTTTTCGTCCTACTTTCTCCAGTAGAAATCTTGGGGCACTGTTTGAAGTTCTTTGTGTGGATTGAATATTATGATATGAAGTTATTTGATGCATATCGAATAATCAACTCACGGATACTTGTGGTGACATTGGAGTATCTAGGTGACATTAGAGTTGGTTGATGCGTATCATATGGTGTTATTTTAGTACGAACTCTAGGGCTGTCCGTGACACTTATAGGGATGGCTCAATAGATCGATCGGAAAGAATAACTTTGAGGTGGTTTCGTACCCTACAACAATTTCTATCTTATGTTCTCCGCTAATAGGAACTTTGGGGTGATTCTTTGTCACATGTTGAGGGATTGTTATATGATCCAATTATGTTAGCACTGTTGAGAGATTGCACTAGTGAAAGTATGAACCATAGGCCTTGTTTCTAAGCATTGCAGTACCGTTTGTGCTCCGTTTTATCACTTGCTACCTTGCTGTTTTTTTATTTTCAGATTATAAAAACCTATATCTACTATCCATACTACACTTGTATCACCATCTCTTTGCCGAACTAGTGCACCTATACAATTTACCATTGTATTTGGTGTGTTGGGGACAGAAGAGATTTCTTGTATTTGATTGCAGGGTTGTTTGAGATAGACCATCTTCATCCTACGCCTCCCATGGATTGATAAATCTTAGGTCATCCACTTGAGGGAAAAATGCTACTGTCCTACAAAACTCTGTGCTTGGAGGCCCAACACAAGTCTACAAGAATAAGTTGTGTAGTAGACATCAACAGTAACGCTGGAAAAATATGAACACTGCAAGAAAAACATTGAATTTGCGACATTCTTTATTCTGAATGCAAAGGAGCTAGAGACCATCAGGTTTAAGTTTTGCTACCCCCAGACTTCATGGAAGAATTTTACAAACAGCAACAAGAGGATCTTAAGTGGGACAACAGGGCTTCTAGACGTGCTCGCATGAAATTATCAACATATTGCAACCACATGCAGTTGCTTTTAAAAGTGCATATCTGGACAAAACAGTGCCCAGGCTTTGATTTGCCAGATCCATTCACCTGTGAATGCTGAAATGAGGGCTCGAGTTTACAGAGTTAGATGTTGTTGTGCCCTTTCCAGTTTGGGTTTTGTCTAGACGTGATCAAGGAATCCTTGTACTTTTTGCACCGTCTGTAAGGTTGTTACAACATTGTTATTGTGCTGTGTTGCCATGAAGCAGCTCGAACATGCTACGGCATTTTATAGAGTCGCCAACCCTGTTGAAATGCCCAAAACTACGCATTTCATAGAGCACAAAATCAGACACACGCTGCTGTGAATACCCTCTTTCTCGACAAAGAATCTAGCTAGTAGTTGCAGATCCATAGATTTGGTTCTCGGTGCGCCTCTCCGAGTGAACATGTGGCTCCCTATGTGAACTGAACGAGTGACCAAAAACATTTGCAACACACAGAGGAACGACCGTAGGGCCGTGCACTCGCGACCTCAGGGCCGTGCCTCTCAAAATGAACAAGTCGGCAGACGCGTTTGTAATACCGAGGGTCGATGGTGCTTCGTCTGCATGTAGAACCGTACCTCTCGTGACCTCACGACCATGGCACTCGCGACCTCACGACCGTGCTTCTGACATTGAACATGTCATCGGAAACATTTGGAATGCACAGGCAGGACCGTGCCTCCACTACCTGTAAAACCGTGCCTCTCTCACGGCTTCACGTCCTTGCCTCTGTCGGTGAGTGTTTCAGCAGAAACTATTGGTAGGCAGAAGCAGGACCGTGAATCACCTTTCTGTGAAACCGTGTTTCTGGTGATTTCATATTGAACGTGCCCGTGGAAATTGTTGCAACACGCAGAGGCACGATGCATGTAGAAGCGTGCGTCCAACGTTGAACAGATTCCTTCGAGGAGGAACGTGTGTCGGTAAGCAATTAAAACACAGATGTGCACGGCCGTGCCTGGGCTCCGTGAAGAACAGTGCATCTCGTACCTTCAAGGCCGTGCCTCTACTTATTTATCTTGAGCAGCCCTTTACTTGTTAGTAATTAATCTGGACCCCTCCCCTCCCGCTCCCCACTTAACCTCTTTGTATGAGCGCAATGAGGACATTTTTCCAGATCCACCGCACGGAGTGCGCGTCGTAGGCGGCTCGACCCCGGGAATGGAGGTGGAGATGGAGAGACACGATCCATGTAGAACCGTGCTCCTGTCGCTCTGTTGCATGTAGAACAATGCCTCCCGTATCTGAGAGGCTGTGCCTTCTTTTTCTTCCACGTCAGGAAAGAAAAAAATATATAGTTGTCCTCCAACTGCCCCTCGACCCCTCCCGTCCCCTCCCCTCCCCTCCTCAGTTATATTTTAACCCACTTGGATCTGCGCGCAGTGAAGACATAACCGTCTTTCCAGATCCACACCGCACAGAGCACTGCTCAGGGTCGGGCGATCCCGGCAACGGAGTTGGAGATGGAGATGGAGTCCGGTGCCCCTAGCATCAAGAGGGCAAGGCTCGCGCCACCGGCGACGCATTCCTCTGGGAGTGCGGTGGTGGTCGAAGGGGCGAGAAGTGGCGAGGGTGGTGCGCCCACTGCATCCGAGGAGGACGAAGAGGAATCTGGTCCGGACCACATCAGCGACCTCCCGGACGCCATCCTCGGCGAGATCATCTCCCGTCTCCCCACCAAGGAGGGCATACGCACACAAATCCTCGCAACTCGATGGCGTCCTCTATGGCGCACCGCTCCTTTGAATCTGGACTACCGTGAGATCCCTGTCGCTCGTCTTTTTAACCCTCTAGAAAAAGTTTATTTCGAGATCATCACCGCATTCTCCGTCACACCGGAGGAGCTCATCCGCATAACGTACACTGGAATCTTTTTTGGTGGAGAACCTATCGGTGACGATGATTCGAACCTTCCGGAAGCCATCCTGTCCGGCCATGAGGGCCCAGTTCACCGCCTATGCATGCCGGCGTGCTATCTCCAGTGTAGGTCCTCTTTCATCGACACCTGGCTCCAATCCCCATATCTTGACAATATCCAGGTGCATGAGTTCTACTACTTGTTCCCACAAAATCTGAGGCAAGATGCCATACTACCATTCACATGCCCTTCACGTATGGCATCACCACCGGCGTCCATCTCTCGGTTTTCCTCCTCTCTCCACACCGTCGCTTTTGCTCAGTGTGAGATACCAGACAATTATGTACGAATGCTTGAACTTCCACTGCTCAAGAGACTTTCGCTTGTGGATGTTGATATATCAAACGTCTCGTTACAAAACATAATCCACACTACTTTCCCTGCACTCAAATGCCTGCTGCTTGTTTGGACCGTCAGGAGCCATTGCATCAGAATAAATTCATCTAACCTTATAAGCATTGGCATTCGTGGTCACCACGGGAAACTCATTATAGACGATGCCCTCTCACTTCAACGGTTGCTTTATAGCATGGACTTGCGGATAATTATCATCTCTGCACCTAAACTGGAGACCCTGGGCAAATTATCTGATATTTTTAATGAATCGAGCACCGCACATCAACGTACAGTTATTCAGGTACTGACTTTCCACAATACTTTCAGCTGCATTCGTTCAAACAAACAATTTCCATGTAATCCAACCTTTATTCTATTAATATTATGGTATATTCTCCATGAAGTGTTTGTCGTCAATGAGCACATCAACAGCGGTTCAATCTGTCAAGACGTTGCTTATCAGCATGGATTATAATCTGCACGCGGTCTGTGCTTTGATGCAATGCTTTCGAAGCCTGGAGAACTTGTTTATCGAGGTGATGATTCTCACACACATTGAAAGCCCATAGCAAGCATAGTGTACTACTCCATTCGTCTGAAAAAGCTTGTCTTACATTTGTTCTAGTATTATATACATCCACATCTAGGCAAATCTAAGAGAAACTTTCTACGATGGAGGTAATAGAGTTAATCATTTATTTTCTGTTTCGACCTTAAGCATTTTCAATCTTCTTGTATATTTAGGGAGGAGTCTCTAATGAAGATTGTGTTACGAATGAGTATTCTTGTGGGTACCATCACGACATTCGTTTGAAGACAGTGACGCTGCAAGGTTATGAACACTGCGAGAAGAACATTCAATTTGCGACATTCTTTATTCTCAATGCAAGGGAGCTGGAGACTATCACGCTCAAGTTCTGCTTCCCCGAAGACTTCACGGAAGGATTTTACAAATAGCAAGAAAAGGTGCTCCAGTTGGAGAATAAGTCTTCTAAACGTGCTTGCATTAGATTATCATCAAGTTGCGACCACATGCACTTGAATTTAAGGCACGCACGCGTTGAGTACCTGGATTTGACGGATCCATTCACTTGTGAGTGCTGAAAACAGTGCTGGAGTTACATGTTGTTATACCCTTTCCAGTTTGGGTTTTACCTAGACGCGATGAAACAATGCTTGTACCTTTTGCATCATCTGTAAGCTTGTTAACAACATTGTTAACAACACGTTTTCAGTACCACGTTGATACGTCTCCAACGTATCTATAATTTATGAAGTATTCATGCCATGTTTATTAAAGTTTTGTATGATTTTGGTGCACTTTTATATAGATTTTATATGATTTTTATGGACTAACATATTGACCTAGTGCCCAGTGCCAGTTGCTGTTTTCTGCTTGTTTTTGGTTTTCCAGAAAATCCATATCAAACGAAGTCCAAATGCAGCGAAACTTTTTGATGATTTTTTTGGACCAAAAGAGACCCACGAAGCTCCGTGGAAGGACCAGAAGCCTTACGAGGTGCACACAAGCCACCACCGCGCGCTTGGGGGCGGCAAGAGCGCCGTGGTACCTTGTGGGCCCCCTGTGGCCCTTCTTCGCGTGATTCCAACACCAAAAATTCTTATAAATACCAAAACCCCCAGAAATAGCCCTAGAACTTCGACTACGCCGCCGCAAGCCTCTGTACCTCCATGATCTCATCTACAGCCCTTTCCCGGCACCCTGCCGGAGGGGGGAATCATCACCGGAGGCCATCTTCATCATCCCAGCGGTCTCCATGACGAGGAGGGAGTAGTTCACCCTCGGGGCTGAGGGTATGTACTAGTAGCTATGTGTTTAATCTCTCTCTCTCTCATGTTCTTGATTTGGCACGATCATGATGTACCGCGAGCTTGGTTAATATAGTTGGATCATATGGTGTTTCTCCCTCCCTATCTTGTTGTGATGAATTGAGTTTTTACCTTTGAGGTTTCACTATTATCGGATTGAATACTTTTATGGATTTGAGAACACTTGATGTATGTCTTGCGTATGAATACCCGTGGTGACAATGGGGTATTATATTGATTCACTTGATGTATGTTTTGGCACTCAACTCGCGGATTCCCGAGGTGACATTGGGGTAATCTATGCATAGGGGTTGATGCACGTTTTCGTCCTACTTTCTCCGGTAGAAATCTTGGGGCACTCTTTGAAGTTCTTTGTGTGGATTGAATATTATGAATCTGAAGTTGTTTGATGCATATCGAATAATCAACTCACGGATACTTGTGGTGACATTGGAGTATCTAGGTGACATTAGGGTTGGTTGATGCGTATCATATGGTGTTATTTTACTACGAACTCTAGGGCCGTTTGTGACACTTATAGGGATGGCTCAATAGATTGATCGGAAAGGATAACTTAGAGGTGGTTTCATACCCTACAACAATTTCTATCTTATGTTCTCCGCTAATAGGAACTTTGGAGTGATTCTTTATCGCACGTTGAGGGGTTGTTATATGATTCAACTATGTTAGCACTATTGAGAGATTGCACTAGTGAAAGTATGAACCCTAGGCCTTGTTTCTAAGCATTGCAATATCGTTTGTGCTCCGTTTTATCACTTGCTACCTTGTTGTTTTTTTATTTTCAGATTACAAAAACCTATATCTACTACCCATACTACACTTGTATCACCATCTCTTCGCCGAACTAGTGCACCTATACAATTTGCCACTGTATTGGGTGTGTTGGGGACACAAGAGATTTCTTGTATTTGGTTGCAGGGTTGTTTGAGAGATAACATCTTCATCCTACGCCTCCCACGGATTGATAAACCTTAGGTCATCCACTTGAGGGGAAATTGCTACTGTCCAACAAAACTCTGCGCTTGGAGGCCCAACACAAGTCTACAAGAATAAGTTGTGTAGTAGACATCAAGCTCTTTTCTGGCGCCGTTGCCGGGGATGTGAGTGCTTGAAGGTATATCTTTAGATCTTGCAATCGAATCTTTTATTTAGTTGTTTTATCACTAGTTTGGTTTATAAAAGAAAACTACAAAAAAATATGGAATTGAGGCTGCCTCATATTATTCATCTTTATAATGTCTTTCTTGAAAATGATGGCTCGGAAAATTGTGCTCAATTGATAGAAGAAGAATTCAATAAAATGTTTGGCATAAAATATTTGAATGATGAGCATGATTGCAATGTTGTTAGTATGAATTCTTTGAATATCCATGATGCTAATGATATGCAAAGCTACAAGCTTGGGGATGCTATGTTTGATGAAGATGATATTTTTAGTCCCCCAAGTTTTGATGAGCAAATTTATTATGATGATAGCATGCCTCCTATTTATGATGATTATATTGATAAAAGTGGATTTGGAGAGGTCACAACTTTATTTAATGATAATTCCACTATTTTGGAAGAGGTTTCAATTGATTATGACAACAAAGTTGCTATCTATGATGATTATTGTGATGACATGTATGCTATAAAGAATAATGATAACTATGAACCTTGTCATCATGATTTTAATTTTCAATTGGATTATGCCAATCAAGTATCTCATGATAGTTATTTTGTTGAGTTTGCTCCCACTATTATGAATGAGAAGAAAATTGCTTATGTGGAGAGTAATAAAATTTCTATGCTTGTAGATCATGAAAAGAATGATTTATGTGAAAGTTATATTGTTGAATTCATTCATGGTGCTACTGAAAATTATTATGAGAGAGGATCATATGCTTGTAGGTGTTGCAATAATCTCAAGTTTCCTCTCTATGTGTTGAAAGTTTTGAAGTTATGCTTGTTTTGCCTTCTTATGCTAGTTGATTCTTGCTCCCATAAACTATTTGCTCACAAAATCCCCATGCATAGGAAGTGGGTTAGGCTTAAATGTGCTAGTCATATGCTTCATGATGCTCTCGTTACTTTTCAATTCTTTACTTTTATGCGAGCATCATTGAAATCATCATGCCTAGCTAAAAAGGCATTAAAGAAAAGCGCTTGTTGGGAGACAACCCAATACTTATACCTTCTATTTTTGTGTGTTCACATGATTAAGCTACTGTGGTAATCATGTTTTATTTGTTTTCTTTCAATAATGTGCCAAGTAAAGCCTTTGGGATAGTGTGGATACTTGTTGATTTGATTCTGTGCAAAAATAGAATCTTTTGCGTCCAGTACTGGAATTTCCATTCTGTACTGGAGCGCGAGAAAATTCTGAAATTCTTACACAGTATTGAGTTACAATTTTTTTACGTTTTCCTAGTTTTTCAGAATTTTTGGAGGTACATAAGTATGGTTCTTAAATCGCTCACTACATGCTGTTCTGTTTTTGACAGATTCTATTTTCATTGCACAGTTTGCTTGTTTTAGTGTTTCCATAGCTTATATTATGAGATAGAAATTATGGAAATGATAGACTACAGTAGACATTATGTGATAACAATTATTAATCTTGTCTTGACAGTACCTAAGTGGATGATTTATTTTTATCATACTAACCTATCTCACAAAGTTTCGTTAAGTTTTGTGTGATTGAAGTTTTCAAGTTTTGGGTGAGATATCGATATGAGGAGAATAAGGAGTGGCAAGACCCTAAGCTTGGGTATGCCCAAGGCACCCCAAGTTAATATTCAAGGAATACTCAAGCGTCTAAGCTTGGGGATGCCCCGGAAGGCATCCCCTCTTTCGTCTTCAACACTATCGGTAACCTCACTCGGAGCTATATTTTTATTCATCACATAATATGAGTTTTGCTTGGAGCGTCATTTTATTTTGTTGAGATTTGCTTGCTGTTATCAATAATCATGTTTTGTGTCTTTTAGTTCAATAAAATGCCAATTATAGCCTTTACCATGCTCAGTTTGCAAGTTCATGTGTTGCTGTTTGAAAACAAAAAGTTTTTTGTTATGTGAAGAATATTCCTGAATAGTCAGAACATGATAAAAATCTGAAATGTTTACACAGTAAGCATGCATGAATTCTTTGTCACGTGGTAAGTTTTCAGAATTTTTGGAGTTAGGTAAGTATGAATTCTTATTCACCCTTTACAGACTGTTCTGTTTTGGCAGATTGCTGTTATAGTTGCATTGTTTGCATATGTTTGCTTGTTTAATGTTTCTATTTGAGGATAGGAGTATTAAATATGCAGAGGCATTTAGTATGTAATGTTTAATTATAATTTTTGTGATTTTTTACAGTAGAGAATGTTAAGGTTTTGAGTTGATGTATACTAACTTATCTCACAAGTTCTTGTTGAGTTTTGTGTGGATGAAGTTTTTAAGATTTAGAGAAACCATGATATGAGAGGAATTAAGGAGACACAAGAGCTCAATCTTGGGGATGCCCAAGGCATCCCAAGTTAATATTTCAAGAAGTCTCAAGCATCTAAGCTTGGGGATGCCCCGGTAGGCATCCCACCTTTCTTCATCAACAATTATCGGTTAGTCTTGGTTGAGCCTAAGTTTTTGCTTCTTCACATAAGATGTGCTATTCTTGGAATGTCATTTTATTTTGTTTTCTTTGATGTTTGAATAAAATACTTAAGATCTGAAATTTTTAAATGAGCGAGAGTCCTCACGTAACTACCTATTTACTTAACTACTCATTTGGTCTTCACTTATATCTTTTTGGAGTAGTTTGTTATTTACTCTTGTTCTTCACTTATATCCTATGAGTAAATTGTTGACTAAATTGAATATCATGAAGTTGAAAGTATAAGTGCTTCATATGCTTGTATCATGTCTAGTAGTAGTTTCACATTTGGGTTAGAAAGTGAAATCTATTGAAGCTTGACAATCACAATATTGGTCATACAAGCAATTCATGAATGATTAGTATAAGGAAGAGAACTTTCACATATAAATATATTATCTTTGACATCTTTTATGATTGTGAATACCCATTAATTATTTTCAAACTTGAGCAAATTAGTTGAAGTTGGACAAGGAAGACAACGTACGTAATGAGTTATGTTTGGGTATATTTGCATAGAAGTTATATTGTTATGGATCCTCCAACATGTGGTGCTTGCTTAGGATCTTTTGCTAGCCAAAATTCCGCACTAAGTAGAGATACTACTTGTGCATCCAAAAACCCTTAAACCCAGTTTCTTCCCATGAGTGTCCACCATATCTACCTATCTATTGAATAAGATCCTTCAAGTAAGTTGTCATCGGTGCAAAAAGCAATAAAAATTGCTCCTAAAATATGTATGATCCTTTATTGCAAGGGAAAATAAGCGTTGTACGAACTTGTGATGGTAAAGAAATAACAGCGACGGACTGCATAATAAAGGTTGCTATCACAAGGGGCAATATAACATGACGTTCCTTTGCATTAACGGCTTGTGCATCCAAAAATAAAAAGCGCATGACAACATCTGCTTCCCTCTGCGAAGGGCCTATCTTTTACTTTATGTATTTACTTTTATGCAAGAGTCAATAGTATTACTTCTCATTTCAACCTTAATTATTCTCTAGTTGGCAAGCATCATGTGGTGGGGAAAGATCCAGGCACATATGGTCAGTCAAATATATTTGATCATGAATTATTATTGTTGACAATTATCTCTATGATAAATAAGTTGGGAGGCGAAACATTAAGCCCCTATCTTTCTCTGTGTTCGATGGAAGCCATTTGTTCTAAAAATATGCTTTGAGTACTAGCAATCATAGAAGACTATATGATAATTGAGTATGTGGAGCTCTTACTTAGACTTTGTGGAAGATAAGTTGAATTGCAATTGTTTGGTGACTAAGAACATAGGTTGTTAAGTTTCAAGAGAATGCATTGTTTGAACCATAACATGTGAATGGATTGCTACTTTATCATGATGAGTTTTATGAGAAAGAGTTGATGTTATGATGCTAGGAAAAGTGATTAAAATTATCATTGATCAAACTTATGCACTATGCTAGCATTCACACTTCATAAATTATTTCTTTTATCATTTACCTACTCGAGGACGAGCAGGAATTAAGCTTGGGGATGCTGATACGTCTCCAACGTATCTATAATTTATGAAGTATTCATGCCATGTTTATTAAAGTTTTGTGTGATTTTGGTGCACTTTTATATGGATTTTATATGATTTTTATGGACTAACATATTGACCTAGTGCCGAGTGCCAGTTGCTATTTTCTGCTTGTTTTTGGTTTTCCAGAAAATCCATATCAAACGAAGTCCAAATGCAGCGAAACTTTTTGACGATTTTTTTTGACCAAAAGAGACCCCCGAAGCTTCGTGGAAGGACCAGAAGCCTTACGAGGTGCACACAAGCCACCATCGCGCGCTTGGGGGGGCAAGAGCGCCGTGGTACCTCGTGGGCCCCCTGTGGCCCTTCTTCGCGTGATTCCAATGCCAAAAATTCTTGTAAATACCAAAACCCCCAGAAATAACCCTAGAACTTTGAATACGCCGCCATAAGCCTCTGTACCTCCATGATCTCATCTACAGCCCTTTTCCGGCACCCTGCCAAAGGGGGGAATCGTCACCGGAGGCCATCTTCATCATCCCGGCGGTCTCCATGACGAGGAGGGAGTAGTTCACCCTTGGGGCTGAGGGTATCTACTAGTAGCTGTGTGTTTAATCTCTCTATCTAGTGTTCTTGATTTGGCACGATCTTGATGTTCCGCGAGCTTGGTTAATATAGTTGGATCATATGGTGTTTCTCCCTCTATCGTGGGGACGACCATCTATGGGGTCATCTAGCCCCTTGTGGTTCGGCAGGGGAGATCAACGTGCCCAAAGAGCAGAATCAATAGAGAACGCAAGGGATTTACCCAGGTTCGGGCCACCGTGAGGTGTAAAACCCTACTCCTGCTTTGGTGTATTGGATGTGTGAGAGCACGAGTACAAGGAGCGCTTCTCCCGGCAAGGTGCGGAGAGAGCAGCTACGCATGCAAGATGTGGAAGTGTTTGAAAAAGGATCTGAATCCCTCTAACTGTTGCCTTGCCCTCCTTTTATAGCTCAAGGGGTCACCATAGTGGCAAAACAGTCATTACATAGTGATTAGATAGCAAACAGTGCTATCATACCTAACTCTGCCAGTTTAGGGGTTGATGCACGTTTTTGTCCTACTTTCTCCGGTAGAAATCTTGGGGAACTCTTTGAAATTCTTTGTGTGGATTGAATATTATGAATCTGAAGTTGTTTGATGCATATCGAATAATCAACTCACGGATACTTGTGGTGACATTGGAGTATCTAGGTGACATTAGGGTTGGTTGATGCGTATCATATGGTGTTATTTTAGTATGAACTCTAGGGCCGTTTGTGACACTTATAGGGATGGCTTAATAGATTGATCGGAAAGGATAACTTAGAGGTGGTTTCGTACCCTACAACAATTTCTATCTTATGTTCTCCGCTAATAGGAACTTTGGAGTGATTCTTTATCGCACGTTGAGGGATTGTTATATGATTCAACTATGTTAGCACTGTTGAGAGATTGCATTAGTGAAAGTATGAACCCTAGGCCTTGTTTCTAAGCATTGCAATATCGTTTGTGCTCCGTTTTATCACTTGCTACCTTGCTGTTTTTTTATTTTCAGATTACAAAAACCTATATCTACTATCCATACTACACTTGTATCACCATCTCTTCGCCGAACTAGTGCACCTATATAATTTGCCATTGTATTGGGTGTGTTGGGGACACAAGAGATTTCTTGTATTTGGTTGCAGGGTTGTTTGAGAGATACCATCTTCATCCTACGCCTCCCACGGATTGATACACCTTAGGTCATCCACTTGAGGGAAAATTGCTACTGTCCTACAAAACTCTGCGCTTGGAGGCCCAACACGAGTCTACAAGAATAAGTTGTGTAGTAGACATGACACGTTTCACTATGAGAGGCACGGGCGTGAAGTCTCTACAGCCACCATTCTGTCTTAAGTAGCTTCACCGCCGTGCCTCTGTGTTCCAAATATTTTTCTGTGACACGTTCAGTCATAGAAGTATGGACATGGACAGCGTCGTGCTGCTTTTTTTTCATGTACACTAAGAGGGAACCTGACGTGAAGCCAAGGTAGCCACGTCTTCAAGGCCAGCACACGGTTGGGCCCACCTGCCATACGCCCAAAGGCGGGCGGCAGTTCAAGGACAACTATCAGCCCCTCAAAAGAGTTTACTTGGAGATGCACGGACGCGAGGTCACTACCAGCATGGTAATTCATAAAGCAGACACACGGTCGTGCCTCTCTGTGTTTCACAATTTTACAGGTCCCAGATGCACGGTCGTGCTTCTCTGTGCTGCAAATGGTTCCGCCGACAATTTCATTGTCAAAGGCACGGCCGTCAGGTAACTAGAGTCACGGATATACATGCATAAAAGGCACGACCGTGCCTCCGTGTTCCAAACGTTCTCGGTCGCTCATCCAGTTCACACGGTGAGGCAGTGCCGTGGAGCCACGACAGACGAACGGTTTTACAGGTCCCAGATGCACGCTTCTACTTGCATAAAAGGGAGGTCGCTCGTTCAGTTCACACAGAGAGACGCACACGTTTATTCCGGAATTTCTGCAGGATTGGTGACTATGACATGTTGTAGCATCAAGATAAAAAGACATAAACTAGATTGATTGATTTTAGTACATGTGAGCTGCCTCATGTCTGCACAGCACAAAAACAAACAAGCTTACACACGGCGCAAAACGTACAAGGGTTTCATCATGTTATAACAAAACCCAAACTCAAAAGGTCGCAACAACAACTAACTCCGTAAGCTTGAGCAACTAACTCCACACCTGTTTTTCAACATCCACACCTGAATGGATTCGTCAAATCCAGGTATTCAACTCTTTTGTCTTCTAAATCCAAACTCGCGTGGTAGCAACTTGATGATAATCTAAGGCGGGCGCATTTAGAAGCCTTATTGTCCCACTTAAGATCCTTTTGTTGATGTTCGTAAAATAGTTCCGTGAAGTCTGGGGGGAGATAAATTTAATACTGATGGTCTCCAGCTCCTTTGCATTCAGAATAAAGAACCTCGCAAATTCAATGTTTTTCCGGTAGCAATCATAATCTTCCAGCGTTACTGACTTCAGACAAATGTGGTGATATTTGAGAAACAGCTGGTGCTTACGACGCCAATTATTTTTTTCACCATGATGAAGGAATGCTCCCTAAAGTATACATGAAGGTTGAAAATACTTAATGTCTGTAGAGAGAGAGAGAGTTCGACGAAAGAGCAAGTGAACGATTAATTCAATCACCTCCGTCCCAAAAAGTTTGTCATACATTTCTCTAGATACGGATGTATCTACCAATAAAGCATGTGTAGATACGGGTGTATCCATCCAGACAAATGTAAGACAAGCTTTTTGAGACGTAGGGAGGAGTACTACACTATGCATGTTTGTGGAAATCATCACCTTGACAAACAAGTTCTGCAGGTTTGGAAATAATTGCAACAAGTGAACCACCACGTCCACTCTATAAGACATGCAAATAAGCAAGGTCTTGATAGATTGCCGCATTGTTGTTAGCCTGACTGCCGCCAAATCCTACATGAGAATTAACAGAACATAGAACATAAAATTAATAGAGTAAAGGTTGGATGACATGAGACTTGTTTCCTCGAACAAAATGCAGCTCAAAGTATTGTAAAAACTCGGTACCCAAAGATATGTGAGGCGAGACGCATCCGGTTTAGGTGCAGGGATGCCGGTTATTTGCAAGTTCTCACTCTGCATGGACCATAGGACATACATCATAAAATTAATAGAATAAAGATTGGATGACATGAATCTTGTTTCCTCGAACAAATACAGCTGAAAGTATTGTGGAAAGTCAGTACCTCAAGACCAGTGGGGCCAGACGAAACCACAAAATTACCCAATGTCTCCAGTTTAGGTGCAGATACGACGGTTATCTTCATGTCCCTGCTCCGAATCTCATGGATCAACCGTTGAAGTGAAGGAGCATTCTCGATAATGAGTTGGCCTTTATCACAGTGGACCCCGATGCTTACAAGGTTAGGAGAGTTTATTCTGATGCAATGGCCTTCTATATTGCAAACAAGCATCAGGGACTCTAGTGCAGGGCAACTAGAGTGGATTATGCTTTGCAACGAGACGTCTGATATGTCAACAGATACAAGCGAAAGCCTCTCGAGCAGTGGTAGTTCAAGCATTCGTGCATAATTGTCTGGTATTTGGCGAAGAGCGAAGGAGGCGGTGTGCAGAGAGGAGGAAAACCGAAAGACGGCGTCGGTGCTGAGGGCATAGATGAAGTGCTTGCGTCTAGTACTGTCACCTCTTGATTCATGAATAGTGGGAACAGGTAGTAGAACTCAAGCACTTGGATATTGTCGAGATATGGGGATCGGAGCCAGGCATCGACGATAGAGGGCCTACACTGGAGATAGCACGCCGGCATGCATAGGCGGTGAATTGGGCCCTCATGACCGGACAGGATGGCTTCCGGAAGGCTCAAAATATCAGTGACAGATTTTTGACAGTGCCAAGTTCTGAAGTAGCTTTTGCGGACGAGCTCCTCGTTGTGGGTGAAGAGCCACTTCATGATCTCGATATGAACTGTTTCTAGATCATTAAAAAGACGAGCGGCAGGGATCTCGCGGTAGTCCAGATTCAGAGGAGCGGTGCGCCATAGATGGCGCCAATGAGATGCAAGGACATTAGTACGGATGCCCTCCTTGGTGGGGAGACGGGAGACGATCTCACCTAGGATGGCGTCCGGCAGGTTGCTGATGCGGTCCGGACCACATTCCTCTTCGTGTTCCTCAGATCCAGAGGGCGAACCACCCTCGCCGCTTCTCGCCCCCTCCACCACCACCACACTCCCAGAGGACGGCATCGCCGGTGGCGTGAGCCTCGCCCTCTTGGTGCTAGGGGCAGCGGACTCCATCTCCATTGCCGGGGTCGCACCGCCTATGACCAGCACTCTGTGCGGTGTGGAACTGGAAAGACAGTTAGCTCTTCACTAAGCGTAGATCCAAGTGGGTTAAAGTATAACTGAGGAGGGGAGGGGAGGGGACGGGTCGAGGGGCAGTTGGAGGACAGCTATATTTTTTTTTCTTTCTTGATGTGGAAGAAAACGAAGGCAGGACTGTGACTTTGCTTAATCTAAATCCATGCTTCTCATGACCTCATGGCCGTGCATCTTAAATTGGATGTGTAAGTGGAACTGTTTGGAACATCGTGGAATGACCGTGCATCTTCTTTATTTAAAACCATGCCCCGAGTAGCTACAGTGTCGTCTGCTCACTAAGTAAACATGTTTGTGGAAAAACATTTCTAACACAGAGGCATGACCGTGGTTTTTCTGCATCCACACCTGTGGATCTGCTTAATCCAAAACCGTGCTTCTCCTGACATCACGCCCGTGCCTCTCACAGTGAACGTGTCACTGGAAAATTTTGGAATATAGAGAAGCATGGTGCATGTAGAACCGTGTTCCTGCACATATCTACAAGGCGGTGCCTCTGTTCCTCTTTATCCTAGATTAAAATGAATGTAGGAATCCTGCCATCCTTGGAAAGAAAAAAAATATTATACTTTTCCTTCAACTGCCGCCGGACTCTCCCCTCCTCAATTATCCTTTAGCCTTTTTGGATCTGCGCGCAGTGAAGACCTAACCGTCTTTCCAGATCCACACTGCCCAGAGCGCTGCTCGGAGACGGCGCGATCCCAGCAATGGAGATGGAGATGGAGATCAAGTCCGGTGCCCCCAGCACCAAGAGGGCGAGGTTCCCGCCACCGGCGACGCCGTCCTCTGGGAGTTTGGCTGTAGCGGCGGGAATCGGCGGGGGTCCGCCCACTGGATCCGAGGAGGACGAAGAGGAATCTGGTCCGGACCGAATCAGCGACCTCCCGAACGCCATCCTCGGTGAGATCATCTCCCGTCTCCCCACCAAGGAGGGCATCGGCACACAAATCCTCGCAACTCGGTGGCGTCCTCTATGGCGCACCGTTCCTCTGAACCTGGACTCCAGTGAGATCCTTGTCGGTCGTCTTTTTAACCCTCTAGAAAAAGTTCATATCGACATAGTCTCCATGCTCCCCACCAAGGAACTCATCCGCATAAGACGCTTTGGAACTCGATGCCGTCGAGAATCTGTCGTTGATGAATTGAGCCTTCCGGAAGCCATCCTATCCGGCCATGAGGGCGCAGTTCATCGCCTCTGCATTCCAGCGTGCTACCTGCAGTGCAGACCCTCTACCGTCGATGCCTGGCTCCGATCCTCCAAACTGGACAATCTCCAGGTGCTTGAGTTCTACTACATGTTCCCACAATTTGTGAGAAAAACCATCACACTACCGCATGAATTTGCTTCGTCCGCGCCCTCACCACTGACTTTCATGATGCGGTTTTCCTCCTCACTGCACACCGTCACCTTTGCTCTTTGCCAAATACCAGACAATTTTGCCCGAATGCTTGAACTACCACTGCTCAAGAGGCTTTCATTTGTGGAGGTTGATATATCAGATGTCTCGCTTCAAAACATAATCCAATCTAGTTACCCTGCTCTTGAGTGGCTGCTTCTTGTTTGCAATAACCTGGAGCATTGCATCAGAATAAACTCACCTAAACTTGAAAGCATTTGCATCCTTTGTGAGAATGGTGAACTCGTTATTGAGGATGCCCCCTCACTTAAATTGTTGATTCACAATATTCAGAGCCGGCACCTGCAGATAACTGTCTTCTCTGCACGTAAACTTGAGGCTCTAGGCAATTTTTATGAAGGATCTCCTGGATCGAAGATTTCGTTTGGTTCTACAGTTATTCAGGTACCGACTTTCCCCAATACTATTTGTTCCAGTACACAAGTTTGATGTCATGCAACCTTTATCCTGCTAATTTTATGATCCATGCTCAATGCAGGCTTTGTCCGTAGTCAGCCTATCAACAGTGTTTCAATGTGTAAAGACCCTGCTTATCCATATGTCATTAAATCTGGACAAGGTCGTTGCCTTGATGCGATGCTTTCCAAGCCTACAGAACTTGTTTATCGAGGTGATGATTTTCACACACATTGAAAGCACATAGCATGCATACTGTACTCTATCGGAAGTCTATTTCTCTGTTTGTAGACCTTGAGTATTCTCAATCTTTATGTATGTTTAGGGAGGAGTCTGTCGTGAAGAAGGTGTAACAAATAAGTGGCGTCACAAGCACCGGGTGTTTCTCAAATAGCATGACATTCGTTTGAAGACAGTAACACTGGAAAAATATGTACACTACCGGAAAAACATTGAATTTGCAAGGTTCTTTATTCTGAATGCAAAGGAGCTAGAGACCATGAGGCTTAAGTTTCGCTCCCCCCCAGACTTCATGGAAGAATTTTATGAACATCAACAAGAGGTGCTTCAATGGGGCAACAAGGCTTCTAGACGTGCTCGCCTTAAATTGTCACCATATTGCAGGCACATGAACTTGGATTTAAAAGTGCACATCTAGATAAAGCAGTGTCCAATCATCGATTTGCCGGATCCATTGACCTGTGACTGCTCAAAACGGTTCTCAGGCTGACAGCTTGGGTTTTGTCTAAACATGATCAAAGAATACCTGTACTTTATGCACCGTCTGTAAGCTAGTTAGAACATTGTTTTTGTGCTGTGCATCCATGAAGCAGCTCACAACTGCAAAAATCAATCTAGTTTTTGCCTTTTTTATGTAGAGACCCCACCCTTGTGGATATGTTCGAGTGAATGTGTGGCTCTCTGTGTGAAGTGAACGAGCGACAAAAAACATCTGGAACACGGAAGCACAGGTGACCTGATGGCCGTGCCTCTCATAACAACCTCAGGGCCGTGACTCTGTGGGTGAATGTTTCGGCCGAAATATCTGGGACACTCATGCATGGCCGTGAATCTGCTTAATGTAAAAGCATGCTTCTGCTGACCTCACGGCCTGGTCCGTGGAAAAAAAATTAAACACAGAGAGGCATGATGCATCTAGAACCGTGTGTTCTGTAGATTCATGTCCGTGCTCTTACAACAACTTGAGACGTGCTTGTCGTGGAATCTCCGTGCATGTGTTTTATTTAAAACCGTGCCACGGCTAGCTTCACAGCCGTGCCTCTCCAAGCAAACATGTTCATGGAAAAACATTTGGAACACAGAGGCAGGACTGTGTCTTCTTCGTCTACACCCGTGCAACTGCTTAATCTAAAGGCGTGCTTCTCTTGACCTCACAGCCGTGGCTCTCATAGTGATCGTGTCAGCGGAAAATTTTGGAATTCAGAGAGACACGATCCATGTAGAACCGTGCTCCTGTCGCTCTGTTGCATGTAGAACAATGCCTCCCGTATGTGAGAGGTCGTGCCTTAGTTTTCTTCCACGTCAGGAAAGAAAAAAAAATATAGCTGTCCTCCAACTGCCCCTCGACCCCTTCCGTCCCCTCCCCTCCCCTCCTTAGTTATCCTTTAACCTTTTTGGATCTGTGCGCAGTGAAGACCTAACCGTCTTTCCAGTTCCACACCGCACAGAGTGCTGGTCGTAGGCGGCGCGACCCCGACAATGGAAATGGAGATGGAGATGGAGTCCGGTGCCCCCAGCACCAGGAGGGCGAGGCTCGCGCCGCCGGCGACGCCGTCCTTTGGGAGTGCGGTGGTGGTTGAGGGGGAGAGAAGCGGCGAGGGTGGATCCGAGGAGGACGAAGAGGGATCTGGTCCTGACCGCATCAACGACCTCCCCGACGCCATCCTCGGTGAGATCATCTCCCGTCTCCCCACAAAGGAGGGCATCCACACACAAATCCTCGCAACTCGGTGGCGCCCTCTTTGGCGCACCGCTCCTCTGAATCTGGACTGCCATGAGATCCCTGTCGCTCGTCTTTTTAAAGCTCTAGAAACATTTCATATCAAGATCATCTCTAGGGTCTCCCCCTACACCGAGGAGCTCGTCCGCATAAGATACATCAGAACTTTTTGTTAGTGGAGAATCTGTCGCTGATGATGATTTGAACCTTCCAGAATCCATCCTGTCCGGCCATGAGGGCTCGGTTCACGGCCTATCCATCCGGCGTGCTACCTACAGTGCAGGCCCTCTACCAACGATGCCTGGCTCAAATCCCCAAAACTCGACAATCTCCAGGTGCTTGAGTTCTACTACCTGTTCCCACAATTCGTGAAACAAACGGTGAAACAACCACACACATGCGCTTCATCTACGCCCTCACTACCCACGTCCATCTTTTGGTTTTCCTCCTATCTTTGCACCGCCACCTTCGCCTGTTGCCAGATACCAGACAATTATGTATGAATGCTTGAACTACCAATGCTCAAGAGACTTTCGCTTGTTCAGGTTGATATATCAGACTTCTCGCTACAAAGCATAATCCACTCTAGTTGCCGTGCACTCGAGTGTCTGCTGCTTGTTTGCAATAGAGAAAGGCATTGCATCAGAATAAACTCGCCTAACCTTGTAAGAATCGGCATCCGTGGTGAGAAAGGAGAACTCATCATCGAGGATGCCCCCTCACTTCGACGATTGATTCACAATATTCAGAGCAACAACATGCAGGTAACCATCATCTGTGCACCTAGACTAGAGACCTTGGGCAAATTCAGGGTCTCGCATGGCTCCACAAGTCATATGGTACTGACTTTTCACAATACTTTTGGCTGCATTTGTTCGAGGAAACGAGTTTCATGTCATTCAACCTTTATTATATTAATATTATGAAGGATTTGGTGACGGTCAGCCTAACTACAATGCGGCAATCTGTCAAGACCTTGCTTATCAGCATGTCTTATGAAGTGGACATGGTCGTTCACTTGTTGCAATGCCTTCCAAACCTGCAGAACTTGTTCGTCGAGGTGATGATGATTTTCACAGACATTGATGAAAAGCTTGTTTTATATTTGTCTGTAAATTACATACACTTGTTTCAATACATGTTCTATTGTTAGATACATCCGTATCTTGACAAATCTATGACAAACTTTTTGGAACGGAGGTAATAGAAATTATCGTTCAATTTCTCTTTCTATAGACCTTAAGCATTTTCAACCTTTATGTGTTTTCAGGGAGGATTCGTTGCTGATGGTGTACGAAATAATTGGCGTCGCAAGCATCGGGTGTTTCTCAAAGAACACAGCATTCATTTGAAGACAATAACGCTGGAAGATTATGAATGCAGCGGGAAAAACACTAAATTTGTGAGGTTCTTTATTCTGAATGCAGCGGAGCTAGAGGCCTGTGACACCCTGGTTTTTCTTAACTTTTCTTTTCAAAAACCCATTTGAATTTCATTCGAATTTGGCTTGGTTTTTATTTTTGAATGGCTCTATGGACTTAAAACTTGGGAATATCTTTACTTTCCTTTCCCAAGTGATTCAAGTTTCCAAAAACTTTTCCCAAGTCATGTCATTTCCATTCTTGCCTAATTTCAACTTTTATTCCAATTTAATATTCCTTTTTCTATTAAAGGAATAGCCCTTTGTGCTCCAGGTTGTGAAGCAACACTACATTTCTGTCTACCCAAAAATCACAAGAACATTCTCATAAATTCTTTCGTTCATGTGAACCTTGGATATGTGAAAATATTCAAGATTCCATGCGCATGGTGAGCACACCATCCAATCTTTGGTTCTGGTCACAATTTCAGTTTGTGAAGCAACTATATTTTATATTTCTCCAAAAATTCTGAAATTAATCCAGGACATTCTCCTACCCATATGAACATACTCCACCAAATTTTGACCCATTTCATTTAGCCATTTTCTCCATAAAATTCCCTCAAGATTCTGTCCAGTGGGAAGTGCTGTGAAGGAAGTACCATTTATACTTGTCCAAATGAGATGAAATTTTTATAGCATCTTGCCACCACTAAATAACCTCTAGGTACCACGTTTCAGCTCAAGGAGCCCATCCATGTGAGTGCAACAACTTCATCAAGTTTCTGGACCAAAATGTGGTTTGCACATGAACCATGATCAAAACTTGATGAAAATGCTTGCAACTTTCCCAGTCTGTAGTCCTTCCAACCTAGAATACCCTAGGTAAATCCTTTTGCTCTATCTCTAACTCTTTTCTTCTCTGGAACCCTCCCAAGATCCTAGCCAGATGCAGTTTTGGATGAATTCGAGTATCCTGAGCAACACCTAGCCCTACCCTTGCCCTAAACCTATTGGTTGAGATCTGATCAACACCCTGGACAAAGTTTGATAGGCATGCGTGGCCTCCAGGTGCCAGAACCCGTGGTGATCACGACGCTGGCATGCCTGTGCATGTGCTCTGCGCGCCGACCACATCGGATGTGACCACTCCGGCCGCCCCGCGTCGCCGTACCTTGTCCCCGTGCGCCGACGACCTCCACACCACCCACGTACCCACCCTAGAGTCTTCCCCCTCCCCGGCAGCAAGCTCGCCAGATACAGCCATCGTGCTCCACGGGTGGCACAGTGGCAGTACGGTGGCTGAGCTGGCTGGAGCCTTCCCCGCGTGCCGTCGCTTCGCCCATTTACTCCTCCCACCTCTCTCGTCACCTCAGGCCGCGCCGCGATAGCTAGATCCCCGTCCTCGCCATGCCAGCGCAACCGTGGCGGCATCCGGCCACCACAGCCTCGCTCGGCTATAAAAGGAGCTTCCCCGCCCCGCTTCTCTGCATCACTCGACCTCCCCACCTCCAAACCGTCGCCCTGCACCCATCCGCAGAGCCGGGGAGCCCTCCTTCCCCGTCTCCGGCGAAGAGCTCCGCCGCTCTGCCCTAGCTCCTCTAGCTCGATTCCGTCCACCCCAACTCCAACCAAGGTCACCAGCGAGCTCGTGGAGCTCCACTGGTCCTCCCCAGCCACTCCTCTGCTCGTGAGCTCGCCGGAATCGGCGACGCCGTTGAACCCCGTAGCTCGCCGCCGCCTGAGAGGAAGGGGCCGACGCCGTCCGACCATCTCCCGACGAGCTGCGGGTACAGGAGTGCTCGTCATCACCGGCCCGATCCATCCCGACCATCTCCCAGCCTCGCCGCCGTCTCAACGCCGGCGAACGGCCGCCGGTACGCCCGCCACCCTCTGTTCCCTCTCTCCATTTAAAATTGACAGGGGCCCCACCTGTCAGCGACTCTACTCGCTCCCGAAGCGGTATGCTAGTGGAAGCGTATTTCCACTTTACGCCTTCGACGTGGCCGCTCGTGGGATTTTCTGATTTTCTGTTTAAATTCAAATAAAACCAGAATTTTGACTCAACTTTGACCAGCAATATCTTTTAAACCATAAGTCCAAATGAGTTCATTCTTTTTGCATTCTTTTTCTTATGAGCTCCTCTGTTTGCTCAAAAAATTGGTATTTTTCTCTGCTGTCTTGAATTTCTGGACAGAGAAAAATGCATTATGTGGTATTTACAAATGCTTTCAAAAATGTTTTTCAGAGTGTTTTGAGCACTAGGTGAATGCTAGGAGTACTCCCACACTCCTCTGGTGCAAGGCAAGCCACAACTCTCATTTGCATAATTGCATTGCAATGTCATGGTTTAAATAGTTAATTAGGCTAAAATTTGAATTATTTATAATTGGTTTACTTATACAACACTTGGAGAAATTTTTGGATATGCTGCTATCATGATGATGATTGGGTTGTTAGTTTACAAGTATGATGATTCCAAGATGCTGTTGGACTGTGAGATTACTGTCTATGATAACTTTGTGATTCTGTCCGATATTTCGTCTATGGAGTCAGTAGTGGTAGTTTGATTGTGTTACCCATTGGAATACTAGCTGGTTATTATCTGGATGACTATAATACCGGAGTAGCGGTTTTGGCAAGGAAGCCACTTGGGGATTACTTCCTTCATTCATTGATCAAGCGCCACTGAACCGAGCTTTCCAGTGCAGCCACATCTGCCGGAATGGGACGGCCTTGACTTGGTCTAATCTAGTGCTCTTTTATTAGTACCACCAAAGAGGGAAATTTATGCGTGCGTGCTGCCCTGATCAGTTAGACGGCGATAATCTTGTGAGCCCGGTTTGGTTATTGAGCTCAGGTCCCCGTTTGGGACAGTTTAGTTTGGCCATGACGGTGGCGGGTGTCAGAAGTGACACAGGGGCCACCTAGGGCATGACCTCAGAGAGGACGTGTCGGTGGTACGGTAGAAGGGTCACGAGTTAGGCAAGTTTCGTTGGACGAATGTCCATCGTGTGGGTAATGTGTGCAACCTCTGCAGAGTGTAAGAATCTATGCGAATAGCCGCGTCCACGGTATTGGACACAGTTCGTACTAGGTCACACTGTCTGATCAACACCAGTGATGGAATGACCTGATAAAGATGGAAGAACTCGTCTTGGTATAGTGAGGAAACCGCTTGGCAGAAGGTCGATAATTTTGGAGATGATCTCAAGATTGGTTGTTGAAATGATCTTGAGGTGACCATGAGCTGGTCACGAGAATAGATGGATCGACTGGATAGCCAAGAGTAAGGCAGTCTCTGTGACCTTAGCAATGGTGACTGTTGCCGACCATTGGAGATAACTTGGTTATTATTTTCTTCCACCCTTTTTGTATCTATTGATCATGATTGCTATGATGTTGTTGTGCCTTGATGCTC
Source organism: Elymus sibiricus (assembly GCA_039707655.1). Taxonomy (NCBI): domain Eukaryota; kingdom Viridiplantae; phylum Streptophyta; class Magnoliopsida; order Poales; family Poaceae; genus Elymus; species Elymus sibiricus. Next base: position 316,352,126 of record CM077664.1, read on the forward strand.
TTGTTTGTTGTGAGCTTGCGAGTACATTCAAAGTACTCACCTGGCGTGTCATGCCAGTTTGCAGGTGCTGCCATGTTTGCATAACCCGAGGATTCCAAGGCGCGGGCTAGGACGTGTCCCAGCCAGAGTCCCTGCGGAGTGGAGTCCATTACCGTCGTCGTGGTTCCGCTGCTAGGAGTTGTGCCGCTGCTGGCATAGAACTACCATAGCTAACGTAGCGCTGCCGATGTAACCCTTTGTAATACCCCCAAACACTTGTAACTTAGTTATTTGTAGTAAAGAGCTGATTTGTTCTATGCCAAGCAGTGTCGTATTCCAGAAGACTTGATCTCTGGGCTGGAATACGGGGTGCACCGGTCCCTCTGAGCCGGGGTGCCACAAGGTTTGGTATCAGAGCAGGTTTGGCTACAGGACACCCTAGTCAACCCGAGCGCTAGAAACCAATAGTATAGAGTCCAGCTTGCTTGTGTGATGCATTTGGATGCTGCCCTTGTTTGATGCATAGCATGCATATAGATTTGGCTCACTAACCAGTTGATTTTGTAGATGGCATCCGTTCTGACTAACTACGACTCAGCTCCTGCACCACTCAGCTTCGCATCCCTGCTTCGCGATGTTTGGTGTCTTCTCTATCCCAGTGGAGAAATGCCAAGGTACCAAGTGTTCCAGAGCCCGCTTGCAGGACTGGTGCTTGAGTATCATGCCAATGTCCTCCTAGCAGTCGACCTACCTTTGGGGAAGCGCACCTATAGTCTCCATGGTGGTTATGCCTCTACACCGTAGCGCGCCATCCAACTTGCCGCTCTGGTAGGTCTTACTATTCTTCGCCATCAGGAGAGTGCGATGCAAGAGAATCGTGGCTTCCACTACTATCCCACTATGGCCACCACTCCTAGACGTATTAGATTTCCTCCTGTTCGCCCAGATGATGACCCAGTTGTGGCATACATGTCCCGTTACATGATCGCAGAATACGTCCTCATCGCTGAACTGGCCAGAGATGCAACTCGTGCCTGGAGAGCGCTTGGTATGGCTTTAGCTCCGTCAACCTCTCCGCCAGCTCCTTCGCTCTCCAGTAACCCGCCCTCCGATCATGGTACCTAAGCACTTGCGAGGTTCATGTCGCATAAGTTGTAGTAGTACCGAATGTTGTAAATTACCCTGAGTAGCAATAAAGTGTGGTTTTAGTAAGCCTGGTGCATTTTATTGAGCAGTTTTTATTTGCCTTTTCATTTGGCTCCTCGGTGTCACTTTACATTCCCTATGGAAGTTGCTCATCAACCCTCAACGGATTCAAAGAATTATTGAGGATTTCAAATACTTGGAAGCTCAGCAGAACCTTATGGAATATGAATGGACTGCCTGGTATTGGGAATATGGGGTTTGAATGCAAATACTATCATGGATTGGCTATCAGCATCAAGTTTGCCTTAGTGTGTAAACATTTCAATCGTGAGGAACAAGCAAGAAAATAATTTGGGTACAGGACCAACCGGGTCGAAGGTATGGATCGTATACGAAATTTGGTTCTGCTTGGGTAAAATATGAAACAAGTTATACCCGGAAGCAAACAAGAACGTGCCCCGTATCCAGTACTCCGCAAGAAGGAGAGTCAGACAAGTTCTTTTCAAGTAATCAACAAATGGAGTTGTGAGGTGGTATACATGGCATTCAGTCAGCATATCACAGAGAGAAACTTTGGGTGTAAGCAACCCAGTTTTCCTTCGCACGCTATCAGAGAAGCTTACGATGCAAGGCTCCTCAAATCTTCCTCAGTACGATATGTGGATAGCTTCCGGCATGAGCTACTTTGGCCTCTTCGGTAAGCTACCACAGAAAGCTTCCAGCATAAGGCACCGAATCTTCCCCAGTAAGCAACCAGGAAGGGAAGCGTCTGAGGTACGCTACCTAACCTTCCTCAGCACGCTATCCCGGTAGAAGCTTTGAGCATAAGCTACCCAGTCTTCTTCAGCACGATACTCTCGATGGCCTCCCACCCAAGCTATCCAACCTTCGTCAGTACGACACCACCAAACAGCTGGCAACATGGGTACTAGCAATTACACAGTGCGTTGGCAGTGCATCGCAAGAGTCAAGCCCTCAACTGCTTGGTCAAAAACCCGAACTAGCCAGGATACAAGTGTCTGCCTCGGGAATGAGAGATTCAGCTACACATACCTCCATATATGGTGGGCATGTTGCCCAGGTCACACAAGTCATCCATACGAGGAGCAACTATGTTCAAGCAGGACTACCAAAGGAAGGTAGGAATCCAACACCTACATAAGTCATGCAAGAGGAAGAAGGCCAGTATACCCATCAGCGGATTGCAAGGACTAACAAGCTACGAAGTATGACAATTTGGGAAGCCAATCTTGGCAATAGTGTCAAGGAAAGTCTCCTCACACCTGTGAACCGGGTATATGATCCTTATGAACCCTTGCTTGCCTTTTCTTGGTAACAGCACCACGCCTGTGTTCTGAGCTACTTTCAGCCATCCGGGGTGGATGTCGACATTATATTTCTCTTTCCAGCAACTGTCCCGTGTTCTGAGCTGCTTTTCGGCCGTCTCGGGTAGCTGTTGAGTGTCTTTTTTGTAGCAGTGACCCTATGCTCTGAGCTGTTCTTCGGCCATCTTAGGGGACTCCTAAATTCTTCCTATCAACATGGTCTCATGCTCTAAGCTGCTTTTCAGCCGTCTTGAGCCATGATTGAGTTATCTCAGTGATGCCCCAGATCTGAGTTGTAAAAACCGTTCTGGTGGCTACTGATTTAATTGCCAATTTCATGCAAGGGGTTCGGATGATCGTTGCCCTACAGTTATAGCTCATGAGATGATAAACCTGCCATTAAAAAGTTGTTTCCAGAATGTTGCACCCGACAGCCTTATGGTCATGAGAAGGGTTAAGGATATAGATGGCCAAGTTCTTCCGGCAAAGGATTCAGGGAAGAGAACCATAGCGAAGAACCAGACCTACAATACGGGTGTGATGATCACTACAGGCACAACATGGTACGGATACCCAAGACAGGCTGATTCCATGTCAATCATCAGTAAAATACACCCAAGTGATTTACTCTGTTCTGTAAGGGCCCCATGTTAAGGATGAGTACTCGAAATGCTGAGCAACAGTCTCAGGTCATCCGCTCTCACATATGATACCCTGTCATGAACAAGATTTCTTCGCCAGAACCCTCGTCAGTCAAGTCTTTAGAAGCTATTGCTATAAGGTATTACTACCTCATATTGGTCATGACGAAAGACAGTCAAATCATCGGTACGGAGTGGAGACAAAGAAGTCAGTCCAGATGATTCAGACTCCCTACAAGTAGCCAGACTCCGCCGAGAGAAGCGTTGTGATTCTCAGCATTGTAGCCTGATGCAATGGTCAAATGGTTGTATCCACCCATGGAAATTGTTCATAACTTCTATCGGTGTTGGATGGAAAAATGACACGTCCATCGGAAATCACTCCCGGAATCGTGTGGAAGATCACATATTCCAGTCAGAATAGTATAGCAGCTAAGCCAGTAGGCATAAGGGAATTGGAGTCAGTGTCAGATGAATATATGAGGGAAGCCCTATCAGAATATTGGATACAAACCACCTCAGAGCAGAGCAGTCAGGCCATATGAGATTCAATGGGAACATTTTGCAAAGGAAGAGGACACCCGAGTTGGAACCGGTTTCCCTTAAGTCAAAATATTTGTACTTGTTCCCTGAGCAACCAAATCTCGAGGATGAGATTTATCCTAAGGTTGGTAGGTTCGTGACACCCTGGTTTTTCTCAACTTTTCTTTTCAAAAACCCATTTGAATTTTATTTGGAATTTGGCTTGGTTTTTATGTTTGAATGGCTCTATGGACTTAAAACTTGGGAATATCTTTACTTTCCTTTCCCAAGTGATTCAAGTTTCCAAAAACTTTTCCCAAGTCATGGCATTTCCATTCTTGCCTAATTTTAACTTTTATTCCAATTTAATATTCCTTTTTCTATTAAAGGAATAGCCCTTTGTGCTCCTGGTTGTGAAGCAACCTACATTTCTATCTACCCAAATATCCCAAGAAAATTCTCATAAATTCTTTGGATCATATGAACCTTGGATATTTGAAAATATTCAAGATTCCATGCTCATGGTGAGCACACCATCCAATCTTTGGTTCCGGTCACAATTTCAGTTTGTGAAGCAACTATATTTTATGTTGCTCCAAAAATTCTGAAATTAATCCAGGACATTGTCCTACCCATATGAACATACTCCACCAAATTTTGGCCCATTTCATTTAGCCATTTTCTCCATAAAATTCCCTCAAGTTTCTGTCCAGTGGGAAGTGCTGTGAAGGAAGTACCATTTATAGTTGTCCTAATGGTATGAAATTTTTATAGCATCTTGCCACCACCAAATAACCTCTAGATACCAAGTTTAAGCTCAAGGAGCCCATCCATGTGAGTGAAACAACTCCATCAAGTTTCTGGACTAAAATGTGGTTTGCACATGAACCATGATCAAAACTTGATAAAAATGCTTGCAACTTTCCCAGTATGTAGTCCTTCCAACCTAGAATACCCCAGGCAAATCCTTTGGCTCTATCTCTAACTCTTTTCTTCTCTGGAACCCTCCCAAGATCCTAGCCAGAAGCTGTTTTGGATGAATTCGAGTATCCTAAGCCACTCCTAGCCCTACCCTTGCCCTAAACCTATTGGTTGAGCTCTGATCAACACCCTGGACAAAGTTTGCCAGGCGTGCGTGGCCTCCAGGTGCCAGAACCCGTGGTGATCACGAAACTGGCATGCCTGTGCACGCGCTCTGCCCGCCGACCGTGTCGGATGTGACCACTCCGGCCGCCCCGCGTCGCCGTACCTTGTCCCCGTGCGTCGACGACATCCACACCACCCACGTACCCACCCTAGACTCTTCCCCCTCACTAGCAGCAAGCTTGCCGGATATGGCCACCGTGCGCCACGGGCGGCACCATGGCAGTATGGTGGCTAAGCTGGCTGGAGCCTTCCCCGCGTGCAGTCGTTTCGCCCATTTACTCCTCCCACCTCTCTCGTCACCTCAGGTCGCGCCGCAACAGCCAGCTCGCCGTCCTCGCCATGCCAACGCAACCGTGGCGGCATCCGGCCACCATAGCCTTGCCCACTATAAAAGGAGCTCCCCCGCCCCGCTTCTCTGCATCACTCGACCTCCCCACCTCAAAATCGTCGCCCTACACCCAGCCGCAGAGCCGGGGAGCCCTCCTTCCCTGTCTCTGGCCAAGAGCTCCACCACTTTGCCCCAACTCCTCCAGCTCGATTCCGTCGACCCAACTCCAACCAAGGTCACCAGCGAGCTCGTGGAGCTCCACAGGTCCTCCCCAGCCACTCCTCTGCTCGTGAGCTCGCCGGAATCAGCGACGCCGTTGAACCCCGTAGCTCGCCGCCGCCTGAGAGGAAGGGGCTGACGCCGTTCGGCCATCTCCCGACGAGCTGCGGGTACGGGAGTGCTCGTCATCACCGGCCCGATCCATCCCAACCATCTCCCAGCCTTGCCGCCGTCTCAACGCCGGTGAACGGCCGCTGGTACGCCTGCCACCCTCTGTTCCCTCTCTCTCTCCATTTAAAACTGACAGGGGGGCCCACCTGTCATCGACTCTGCTCGCTCCCGAAGCGTTATGCTAGTGGAAGCATATTTTCACTTTACGCCTTCGACGTGGCCGCTCCTGGGATTTTCTGATTTTCTGTTTAAATTCAAATAAAACCAGAATTTTGACTCAACTTTGACCAGCAATATCTTTTAAACCATAAGTCCAAATGAGTTCATTCTTTTTGCATTATTTTTCTTATGAGCTCCTCTGTTTGCTGGAAAATTTTGGTATTTTTCTCTGCTGTCTAGAATTTCTAGACAGAGAAAAAATTCTTTATGTGGTATTTACAAATACTTTCAAAAATGTTTTACAGAGTGTTTTGAGCAGTAGGTGAAGGCTAGGAGTACTCCCACACTCCTCTGGTGCAAGGCAAGCCACAACTCTCATTTTCATAATTGCATTACAATGTCATGGTTTAAATAGTTAATTAGGCTAAAATTTGAATTATTTATAATTGGTTTACTTATACAATACTTGGAGAAATTCTTGGATATGCTGCTGTCATGATGATGATTGGGTTGTTAGTTTACAAGTATGATGATGCCAAGATGTTGGTGGACTGTGAGATTGCCGTCTATGATTACTTTGTGATTCTGTCCGATATTTCGTCTATGGAGTCAGTAGCGGTAGTTTGATTGTGTTACCCATTGGAATACTAGCTGGTTATTATCTGGATTACTATAATACCAGAGTAGCAGTTATGGCAAGGAAGCCACTTGGGGATTACTTCCTTCATTCGTTGATCAAGTGCCACTGAACCGAGCTTTCCAGTGCAGCCACATTGGCCGGAATGGGACGGCCTTGACTTGGTCTAATCTAGTGCTCTTTTATCAGTACCACCAAAGAGGGAAGGTTATGCGTGTGTGCTGCCCTGATCAAGTAGACGGCGATAATCTTGTGAGCCCGGTTTGGTTATTGAGCTCAGGTCCCCGTTTGGTACAATTTACTTGGGCCATGGTGGTGGCAGGTGTCAGAAGTGACTGTGGCACCCCGGCTCAGAGAGACCGGAACACCCCGTATTCCAGCCCAGAGATCAAGTCTTCTGGAATACGGCACTGCTTGGCATAGAACAAATCAGCTCTTTATTACAAATAAACGGGGTACAAGGGTTCGATATTACAAAGGTTACAGGGCACGGCGACACTTCGCCTGCTAAGGTAGTTCTATGCTAGCAGCGGAACATCTCGAAGATGAATAAATTCTAGCAGCTTAACAATGACGATGGTGATGGACTCCACTCCGCAGGGACTTTGGCTGGACGCATGCTAGAGCGCAACCTCGGGATCCTCGACGAACAAGCAATCACGGCATCACCTGCAATCTGGCATGCCACACCAGGTGAGTACTTTGAATGTACTCGCAAGCTCAAAGCAACCAAAGCAATCAAGACATACAACAGCATGGCATTTATAGGTTAATCATCAATGATGAACACAATACTACTAGAACAACATGAGCATGGCAGGTATAATTCATGATATGAACATGATGATACTAGCACTAGCATGCAAGGGGGTCGACGTTTAAGGTCCCATGGACCAACTTACTCTGCTCGGAGGTTATCTCGTAACCACCTCAAGTATCAATCTTGCTTACCGTCATGATCATCACACGACCATCTCAGGATCAACCAAGCTTGGTATCAACTATACCATCGTGATCATCATATGACCACACGGAGCTTGATCTCTACCTGTGATCATCGCATGACCACATAAAGATCCACCAACTTCTTTTCTCATCGAACCGGGGTTGGTATTATTCAGATTATTATTACTGTTGACCCATAGTGTGACCTACTATGAACTGTGTCCATGACCAAGGACGCGGCTATCGATAGATTATACACTCTGCAGAGGTTAGTACACTGTACCCACACCACGGAACTCATGGCCTCGTACTCCCATTCGGGTGGACCAACGACATTCCGACAAAACCAATCTATTGCATGACACTCTCCCGGCCACTCCCGACAAACTCCCCTTTGGGCTATGTCCTGGGTAGCCCCAATGTCAACTTGTGACATCCGCCACCTTCGTGGCTGCCACCGTCGTGGCCCAACAAAACAAACTCGTCCCAAACGGGGACAACCGCGCGCAAACAACTCAGGCACAATGCTTATGGCCACCTACCTGATCAGGGTAGCGCGCGCATAACCTTCCCTAGTTGGAGGCACCGGCGAGAGGCATGACAATAGACTGAATTAGGGCCCCCCATAAGGCAAGTGTGGCTGCACTGGTTAGCTCGATTCGGTGGCACCATGACTCAGCCAACCGATTTGTTCAAGTTCGATTAATGTCAGGTTCAACTTGAATGGTGATGCGCTGAGTCATAACAACATAATGAAATAACAATGCGTATGAGCATGATATCAGTGTAACCATGGATGGGCAACATAACCATTTAACATCATAACATCCACAATGATAATCCATTTAATCTACGGGATGCAAATGAGTATGGCATAATGACGATCATGAATATCACAAGTATTTTCATATCAAACCATAACAATTCATATGAGCATGTTATTATCACTAGCATCGGAAATGAAACATGATAACAATAACATCGGCAAGTAATCATTTCACTTACTAGATGAAAATGAACATGGCATAAGCATAAACATGGATTCACGAGCATATTCGAAGCATTCACAAAATAATTAAATGTGCAAACAATTATTAAATATTCAAGTGGAAACCATGGCTACTGCAATGCCATCATGCAAGTGGCTGTTGTGGCTTGCTTGGGGGTGGAGGATTCACCGGGGAGAAGTGCGAGGTACTCGCGGAAAGAATCGCCGGAAAAGTTTCCCTCACGGCGGAGCTGTTTTAAGGGCAAGGGCAAAATGATCATTTTCATAGTGTGACAACCTCATGAAAATGATAACATCAGACCAGGCTCGACGAACTGAGATCGTGGGCTTTGGAATCACCTGATTCGGAGTTACGGTTGTCGAGATACGGCCGTTCGTTCGTTAGGCAGAAATCGAATAAAAATCTGTTCTTTTCTGGCCTTAACGGACGAACGTCCGCTATATAAAGGTTTCGGCGCCGGCGTCTGAAAACAGAAGGCGTACTTCTGTAAATACGTTTTCCAACAGAGAAAACGTAATCTAGGCCGAAGTAGAACCAGAATACGCTTTCAGTTATTGAACACGCATTTATCGGAGTACGCCTCCACTTAAACATGTACCGGTCCGGGGTCAACCCCACCGTCTGGCTGACTTGCGGACCCGAGGGGATGGCAGGACCCACCTGGCCTGGTTGTCGTCTTCAACCCCGCATCCGCGCGCGGCCGAGACAGAACGGCGTTCGTCCGGCGATTGCCGGCGCCTCCGGCCGTCTCCCGCGGCGCTCTGCCTATGGGCGAGCTCAGCACGGAGACGCGCGTCCGCTGGTGCAGGCTACGGCCGTTGGGGCGGGACGAGGCGACAGCAGTTCCGACGCCGACAGAGGAGGCCATCGGCCACCGACGTCACCGAGCGAGCAGGCGTCCAGGAGATGAACAAAGGGGCTGGGGAGACTCGCCAGACTTCGGTGGTCCCATTGGTGAGGAAGAGAAGGAGGGAGGGGCTCAACATTGAGTGAATTTAAGAGGAGGTCGGCGGCGGCCAAGGGAGGGGAGGAGAGCTCCTCGAGCTCATTCGAGTGGCAAGGGGGTTTGCTAGGAGGGAGAGAGAGAGGTGGGTGAGGTCGAGAGGGCTCGGGGTGGCCTCATATAGCCGTGGCGGGGATGCTTGCGGCCGGACGACGACGGGAGCTTGCGGTTGATGCTCTGGCGCGACGGCGTGCGCGAGCGCACGCGCGGGGAAAAGAGAGAGGCTAGGGGGAGTGCATTCGGCGCGGAGATGCCACGGGGGAGGAAGAAGATAGAAGGAAAGCGACGGCGGCCACGGGCATCCCGGGGCGGCGTGGCTTGCCGGAGAGGGGGAGGGGTCCAGAGGGGTGGCGTGGACGCATGAGAGCTCGGGCTGCGCAGAGGACAAGGTGCGGTGGCGAGGCCACGGCGTTTGGGCGGCGATCGAGGGACCCGATGCCCAGAGCGCGCTTTCGGCGCACCAGACCGCGTGGTCACCGCATGCACAGGTGCACGCGGTGCATACTGGTCATCAACAGCATGTCTGCCGTGTAGTCCATCCATCCTGGGACCCTCCTGAGGTGATGGATCGAAGAGAACCATTGTGTAATGATGGGAATGATCAACTACAGTTTGCTGTATCAAAGTTGGGCATGAAATAGTGATCAAATTAGAGGGGATAAGAGCTAACCATGATGTCACAGAGGCTTAGGGTAGGAAGGACTATGATCCTATGAAAAAATGAAATGATTTGGACCAGTATTTAATATAGTTGCTTCACAACCACATATTCTGGTCCAGAAAGAAGATCATGAAGTAGCACACACATAGATGTTTGCATTGGGCTGAAAATTGGTGGAGTATTATCATTAGGGCATATGGAGGTACCATAAAAATTTCATCCCATTTGGATAAGTATAAATGCTACTTCCTTCACAATGCTCCACACTGGACAGAAACTTGGGGGAATTTTGTGGAGAAATGGATGGGCAAAATAATATGAATTTTTTTCATGCTCAAATGATATAGGGATACTTAGGTCTTGGATTAATTTCAGAATTTTTGAAGCAATATAAAATATAGTTGCTTCACAAACTGAAATTGTGACCAGAAATCAATATTTCAAGGTGTGTTCACATAGATTGTTGGATGGATATGAAATTTGGTGGAGAGTAATTATTTGATCATATGAATGACCTCCCAAAATTTCAACTCATTTGGATAAGCCTAGCTAGTACTTCCTTCACAAAACTTCTCTCTAGTTAGAAACTTTGGAAATTTGCTGAGCAAAATTTACTAGGCAAATGAAGTTGAATTTGGGCATGTGGCAATTATTTGGGTAGGAAAAAGCGCCCAAACTTTTTTAGGGCAATCAAGAAAAGATAAATAGCACTTCCTTCACAAAGTGCCTTGCTGGACAGAATAGGAAATGAATATTCCTGAATTATTTTTGAACTAGGCAAGGATGGGTTTTGATATATTTGTGGAATATATGATCCAAATAATTTATGATAATTTTGTGGGAATTTTTGGAATGGCAGAAATATAGGTTGCTTCACAACCTAGGGCATACAGGGTCATTCCTTTAATAGAAAAAGGAATATTCCCAAGAAATAAATATTGGGGTTGGGCTAAGATGGAAATGACATGGTCTTGGGATGGATATGAGAGTGGCAAGCCACTTGGGAGAGAAAGAAGAGATGATCTCCCCAGGTTTCAAGACCACAGAGCCACGGAAAAAGAAATTCCAAATGAAAATTCGAAGAAATCCAAAAGAAAAAGAAAGGGCCAAAAATCGGGGTGTTAGAAGTGACACGGTGGCCACCAAGGGCATGACCTAAGAGAGGACGTGTCGGTGGTACGGTAGAAGGGTCACGGGTTAGGCAAGTTTCGTTGGACGAATGTCCATGGTGTGGTTAACGTGCGTAACCTCTGCAGAGTGTAAGAATCTATTCGAATAGCCGCGTCCACGGTATTGGACACAGTTCGTACTAGGTCACACTGTCTGATCAACACCAATGATGGAATGACCTGATAATGATGGAAGAACTCGTCTTGGTATAGTGAGGAAACCGCTTGGCAGAAGGTCGATAATTTTGGAGATGATCTCAAGATTGGTTGTTGAAATGATCTTGAGGTGACCATGAGCTGGTCACGAGAATAGATGGATCGACTGGATAGCCAAGAGTAAGGCAGTCTCTGCGACCTTAGCAATGGTGACTGTTGCTGACCATTGGAGATAACTTGGTTATTATTTTCTTCCACCCTTTTTGTATCTACTGATCATGATTGCTATGATGTTGTTGTGCCTTGATGCTCTTGTTTGTTGTGAGCTTGCGAGTACATTCAAAGTACTCACCTGGCGTGTGATGCCAGTTTGCAGGTGCTGCCATGTTTGCATAACCCGAGGATTCCGAGGCGCGAGCTAGGACGTGTCCCAGCCAGAGTCCCTGCGGAGTGGAGTCAATTACCGTCGCCGTGGTTCCGCTGCTAGGAGTTGTGCCACTGCTGGCATAGAGCTACCATAGCTAACGTAGCGCTGCCGATGTAACCCTTTGTAATACCCCCAAACACTTGTAACTTAGTTATTTGTAATAAAGAGCTAATTTGTTCTATGCCAAGCAGTGCCGTATTCCGGAAGACTTGATCTCTGGGCTGGAATACGGGGTGCTCTGGTCCCTCTGAGCCGGGGCGCCACAAGGCCATCAGGATTAAGTATCGCTTCCCCCAAAACTTCACGCAAGAATTTTACGAACAGCAAGAGAAGTTGTTCCAGTGGGACAATAAGGCTTCTAAACGCGTCCACCTTAAATTATCATCATCTTGCGACCATTTGCGCTTGGATTTGAAACACAGGCGTGTTGAATACCTGCATTTGGCAGATCCATTCAGCTGTGACTGCTGAAAACAAGGCTGGAGTTAGTTGTTCAAGCTTACAGAGTTAGATGTTGTTGCGCCCTTTTGAGTCTATGTTTTGTCTAAACATGAAAAAATGACCCTTGTACTTTCTTGCACCGTTTGTAAGCTTGTCATAACAATCTTTGGATAGAAAGTCTTCTAATCGTGCTCGTCTTCTAATTGCTATGGTTTATATTACTAGATTGGTTCTGTGATGTGGAGCAGTGCGTAGCTGCACAAGAAAAATATATTATAATTGTTGTTAGATCAACCAAAATGCCCAGACCTACGCATTTCATACGACCTGGAGAACTATATTTGCCTCAACCAGACAGTCGTTGCCGTATAAAAACCATTTAGAAGAAGAAGAGCTGTAGACTTGGTTGTAAACTCGTGGATCTGCTGCTTGTAAACTCGTGGCTCTGCTTAATGTAAAACCATGCATCGTGTTACCCGACGTCCGTGCCTCTCACATTGAATGTTTCAGTGGAAACTTTTGGAATACTTAGCCCCGACCGTGACTCTTCTTAGTGTAGGACCATGCCCCTGACAATGAATGTGTCATTGGAAACATTTGTAATACGGAAGCACGATCGTGCTTCGTCCGCCCGTATAACCGTGCCTCCTCGTGACCATTCAGCCGTGCCTCTGACAATTAATGTGTCCCCGGAAACATTTGTAATACATAGGCAGGACCATGCCTCTGGTACCTCAAGAACCATGTGTCTTTCGGTGAGCGTTTCAGCAGGAACATTTGGAAGACAGTGGCAGGACCGTGAATCTTTTTAATGTCAAAACGTGCTTCTAGTGATCTCACAATGAACGATTCCGTGGAAATTTTTGGAACATACAGAGGCACAATGCATACTGAACCATGCGTCTGGTAGATTCACGTGGTTGCACACACACACATCTCGAACGAGTTATGCGTGATTGCAAACATTCGAGACGCGGTTGCACAGCCGTGCCTTTGCTTCAGGAGTAGCTGTGCCGCCTCATGGTCACGGCCGTGCCTCTCTGTAGATTCAATTTTTGTTGATGGTAGTGCCATGCTCCTGCATCGCGTAGAACCGTGCCCCGCTAGATGCTAGTAATACATGTCATGTGGAACCGTGCCAGCCGAAAGATTCACGGGTGCGCCTTGCCAGCAACACGTGTCATTTGAAAAGAAAAATATTTAGAAGATCACGTACATATTCAAGTGAGCATACATATCTAATAGAGCATACATATCCAGTAGCTTGCATGCAGGCCACTAGACGGCCTTTTGGAGGTTCATTACAATGCAATAGAGCATTCATATCTAACAGAATACATGTAGACCACCACACGGCGTTTGAAAGATTGCGACCGCAAAGTTATACTAGACGAGTATTCCTCTCAGCGTTGCAACAGAAAATAATTCTTAATGATCAGTCATCAAGAATTTCCTTGATCATCAGGAGCTCATCATTGTTCGCAAACCCTTGCACCAAGAGATCATAGATGACGCTTTGCACCTTCTTCTTGTTCTCCTTCAGCATGTGCACCTCCTCTTTCAGAAAATCCCTCTTCAGCTTAATCTCATCCCTCTCCTCCTTGAGATTCCGTATGGCACATGTGAGAGACGCCTGAATGCGCTTGAGGTCTTTATCATCGATACCAATTTGCTTCTTCTGCCTGTCAATCTCCATGGTAGTTACACTAGTTCTTTCCACATCTGCAACAAGGTTCTTGAGCTTAAGGTTCACTTGTTCATTGTCCTTTTTAAGCTTGCTTATCTCTTCATTCTGTGCTTGCCTATCATCATTGCTCTCAGGCAACATCTCCCAGAGCTTGAGTAGGCACCTCTGCATAATGATAGGCCAAGGGTGGTCGACCCATTCCATGACTCCACAGTTCACACCTCTCTGCGGAAAAAAAGGCTCGTCAATGGTTAGGCACTCGCACCACTAATTCTGTACCTCCACCCCCTGTTGTGCTTCCTATGTCCATGGAGTTACTAACTTTCTTCTAAACCAGCTTAAATTAATATGGAGTACCTCTTCAGCCAACTTATCTAGGGAGTTATTTTAAGAAACTAGTGATCATTAAATAGTAGAATCTAGAACTATCTAAATGAAGCAAGCTAGGTATAATAAGCAGTGACCTTTAGATTTTATGCAAACTAAAAAGAGTACACAATGATTTCTGTAAAATACAAGAAGTGATCAGTCTTTTTCATAAACTACATCTCCTATCATTTAAAAATTAGTACAGATTTCGAAAGTGGCTAACTTTCACAGCACAGCCGTAGAACCTCCTCCCCGTGTCACTTCCTTCAAAGGTGACACACCTTAGATGCTTGGTATCGTGGAGCACGCAGTACAGAGGAAGGTCCACCTCTTTACCAGTAAAATCTCAGTCTTCAATGGTATCAGGGTTCTCCTACAAAGAAACATCTACGTTTAGAGCTCAAATCAATTGTTCGCAAAACAAAAGCCCTGTTCAACACTGCGTATGTAACCGGAAATCACTTACATAGAAATCAAAATCCAGCTCAAGGAAGTTCAACTGTTCGTTCTTCCTCTCTTCTCCGATCTTAGGTGTCGACATGACACGGCAGATGTGAGCACAGGCGGCGCCGTCGGCGTCGTCTAACTTGTGAGGAGAGAGGGGGAGGGCAAATGAAAGCGATGGACGACAACAAAGATAGAAGGCCTCGGGCAGGTGGTTTTGACATGGTCCGACTCGACCAAATGACTGGTCCGGTTTGTTCTGGCCTGGCTCGAGAAAGATCCCACCTACTTCCTTTTAATTTATTTTTATTTTTATATTCTTTTGTGCGTTATGAGCAGTTGAGGGTGACGAAAAGTCTTTTACTTTTTGCAGGCGCGAGACTCACAAAGCCACCTCTATAACTTCCCAACTTTACCTCTTTGCTCTGCCTCGCTCCACGGTTCGTCCATTTCTGAGTCACTTGCTCTTCCGACGATAACTCTGGTTCTCATGCCTTACCTCCTTGCTCTGCCTCGCTCCACGGTCCGTCCATTTCCCCTGAAATACAGTATTTTTCATTCCTTTGCTGATTAGATCTGCGTTGCCCACTCTGACAGTAATCTCGTTATATGTATGTTGGAATATTGCTATATACTATACCTTTTAAAGATCTGGCCGAGCAATCTTTGAATGCGTGGGGTTGGCTCTTTTCCGCTAGAGTCTTCCACCTAATAGATTTCAGTAGGTGTGTGGTCTCTTTTTATAGACACCACCATCATTGGATATCACCATTCCGCGCCGCCGATACCACTGATTTACAGTCTTTTAATTCTATGTATTCCTAGTTAAGTCTTTGAAATGAATGGATCTACATACAGTTATAGATCTACATAGTCTTACTCATTGGACTCCAGTATCTGTGTAACAATAAAATGGATACCAGTCTTATATATTGTTATATCTTGCAGACAACCATGGCATGTGATGTTTGCAGGAACCTCAACTGTCATGGCGGTGAATCTGATGTTAGCCACTCTTTCTTGATTGTGCATTTGCCTCGTCATTATGAGTCGTGCCTGGTAAGTGTTTCTTGTTAGATAACAAATCTTTTATCCATTTTGATGGGATACATAGTTTTCTGCCAACTGATTGCAAAGTCGTAAGTTATAGTTTTACTAGACGTCACTTCCGTTTCTTTTTATTCCGTAGACACAAACCACACATTCTCCTTCTCGACAAATATGTTTCACATGGTTGTTTTTCACTTGGTATAATTAGAAGTTTAACTGCGTTGTTTAGGCTTAATCAAATATCATAAACAGTGCATGTGCCTAAGCCTAAAAGACGCTTGTCCTGTATTAAAAATAAGAAAACGGTGGTTCCAAGTATTATTCTGAAATACTTAAAAGTTTTACATATGTTTGTTTTATCTTATTTTTTTGCAGTATGTCCCATGCTATTACCGGAAGCAGGTCCTTTCTTTGATTTCTTTGTGGAAAGAAGAAGCTTTTTGAGGATGGCTTTGAAGTAGAGGATATCAACCTTGTGTTTGGCAGTAACGATGAATTGTCATACAAGATTAAGTTTACTGATGGCACTCACAGGTCTAAGTTTCAGGGTCCTGGATGGGAAAAGTTGATATGCGATTATGACCTGTGTTACGGTGATATTATTAAACTGGATTTGCAAGGCGATGATTTCTTCTTTCACATTGATATGATGTTGAGTGAATCCCGAGGAAGTCGCAAAGCCGTTCCCAAAACTTCTGTTGGTATGCTATATTTGCCTCCCAAGATGACACCTGACTGATTATTAGTTATAATTATACTTTAACATGTTCCTCGCATTTCTTTGCTCAGTCCTTCTCCATACAATGTATTAAATGTTTTGATTAGTTCTGACAGTAGTCGGAGTGTGTAAGGCTTATTGTACATTATATATTTTTTTCACTGCTTCAGACATAGTGACTTATAGATGGTTTTATACTTTAGCTCTTGAAGGTCTCAGTTTATCACAGAGGAGCCACATAGATAAGACAGTCTACACCCGGGGCATAAAACTTTCGTACAACGACATGGCGTGCATGATTAAACTAGTCTTAAATGCTAAAGACATCCATGACATTACCTTTGTGCACTTTCTAAGTTTCACCAACGTTCACAAAGACTGTTTGGTAGGTCATTGTTTCTTTGTTTATTCCACCCTCCGCATGTCTATCCTCCTAATTTAATGCCAGAATGATTTGTTCTTGTACAGAAAATCCCGGCTGTTGTTACCGATGACCTCAGGATGAAGCTTGGTTGTCTTCCTCTCAGGGGCAACATCAGACTTGTTCAAAAATTTAGCCCCGTTGATTTGCTTGGCACCTACTGTATTCACAAGGATGGAAGGATGGCGATCTCCGGGTTTTCTGCTTTTGCAGATGCAGCCAGGCTGACACTTGGTTGGGTTGTACTCATCACTATCCAAAAGCACACTGTGGGCGACAAGGAGTTGCTCTTGCTGGTAATCACCGGTCTCTACAATAAAACTGCCTGATGCGTGATGCATGCAACGATGCAGGGATGGCATTACATCATATAAATGTTAAGTACTGATATCAGTTCAGTATCGTATGTGTGTTATTCAAACCATGGTACGCAAACCAGATGCAGAGCTAGTCGTGGTTGTTGTTGTTGTTGTTATCAGGTACTATGTCTTCTCCTAACAGCTCACCATGCCTCTCCTAGCAGCACAGACTCAGCCTCTCTCAGTGCACGGTCGTGCCTTTTGTTTTTTGTAGAACCATGTGTATAGTAGTTGAAATCAGAAAAGACGACAACGGAAAATCACATAGTTCAATGACAAGCACAATGCTTCAAGTGCTTAAGGATAGGAACATTAGAGGCGAAAATTGAGCAAGCAGTTTTATAAATATAACTAAAAAGTTTTTCAATTCTACATCGTCAGAGGCACAGCCGTGCCTCTGATGCTTGTAGAACCCTCTAATGCCTCGTTCGTAATCCAGGTCACTTGAAAACACTTGGAACACAAAGGCACGTCCATGCCCTTGGTGCACATAGAACCGGGGCTCCATAAATTTCGCTTGTGTGCAAAGGGTGAATGAACGTGTCAGTGGAATTACTTGAAGCGGAAAGGCACGGGCGTGCCTCTACTTCAGTGCAACCATGCCTCTTCCACCGTCAAGGCCGTGACTGGTGCACCACCCCACTGAACCCTTTTAGTTTAGGTATATATATATATACTTCGAGAAAAAAGGTGAATCGTGAAACCCTAGCCCTCTTTCCAGATCCACCGCACAGAGAGCTGCAACGGAGGCGGCATGACCACGGTAATGGAGATGAAGACGCGTGCCTCTAGCAACAAGAAGACGAGGTTTGCGGCACGGGTGACGCCGGTTGTACACCTGCCCGCTAAGGTCGTGGAGAGGAGCGGCGAGGGTCCGCCCACTGGATTCGAGAAGCACATTGAATCTCGTCTGGACCGCATCAGCGACCTCCCGGACGCCATCCTTGGCGATATCATCTCTCGTCTCCCATCAAGGATGGCATCCACACCCAAGTCCTCGCATCTCGGTGGCGCCACCTATGGCGCACCTCACCTCTCAATCTTGACTTCCGTGTGATCCCTGACATTTGTCCTACTAATGCTATAGAAACAATCTGTTGCGAAATCGTCCGCATTCTGCCCAACAAGCAGGTCGTGCAGAAAACATACGTCGGAACTCAATGCTGACCTCTTAGTCACGACTGGCGTGGAGAATCTGTCGCTGATGATTTCAGCCTTCCTGTAGCCATCCTCTCTGGCCATGAGGGCCCGGTTCACCGCCTGTGCATCCCGACAAGCTACCTCCAGTGCCAACCTTGTGTAGTCAATGAGTTGCTCCAGTCTCAAAAACTGGACAAACTCCAGGTGCTAGAGTTCTACTACCTGTTCCCGAATTTCTTCTACCCAGGGTCCAGACAACCACATAGATGCCCTTCATCTATGCCCTCGCCACCGGCATCCATCTTGAGGTTTTACTCCTCACTTCATACCGTCACCTTCGCCATGTGCAAACTACAAGACAATCTGGTACAAATGCTTCACCTCCCACTACTCAGAAGACTTTCACTAGTGGAAGTTTACATATCGGATGTCTCTTTGCAAAATGTCATCCACTGCAGTTGCCCTGCCATGTAGTGCCTGCTGCTCGTTTGCAATAAGAAATTCTGATGTCTGCGAATAAACTCGCCTAGCCTTGTAAGCATTGGCATTCATTCTGATAGAGGAAAGCTCATCAGTGAGGATGCCCCTTCACTTCGAAGGCTACTCCATGACTCTGTAGATGCACAACTAGAAATAACCGTTGTCTTTGCGCCTAAATTGGACACCTTGGGAAAAAATTCTGATTTATCCGATGAATCAAAGATCGTCATTGACTCTACAGTTATACAGGTACTGCCTTTGCACGGTACTTTACTTTGAGCTGCATTATTCGAGCACGCAAGATTCACATCCACAAGCTAATAATATAATGTTCTATGCTCAATGAAGGGTCTGTCCGTAAGTAGCCTATCCGCGGTGCTGGATTCTGTCAAGACCTTATTTATCTCACAGACATGCTTTAATCTGGATGAGGTCGTAGGCTTGTTGTAATGCTTTCGATGCCTGCAGAACTTGTTTATTGAGGTGATGATTTCACACACGTTGAAAGCCCATACCATATATATATATGTATATATATATATATATATGTGTGTGTGTGTGTGTGTGTGTGTGTGTGTGTGTGTGTGTGATATTAGCATCAACCGTTCAGTTGCTCTTCATGTGTATTATTATGAGTTTGTAGAGCCATGAATAGCTCCACGAAACAAAATAAAATCAGCTTATGTGTGCTGAAAAAATCAAATACCTACTATGCAATGCTTTATAGACCTTAAGTCTTTTCAGTTTTCATGTGTATTTCGGGAGGAGGATGGGATCAACGAGGTTTAACAAATGAATGGCGCCAAAAGCAGCGGGTGTTTGTCAAGGATCATGACATTTGTTTGAAGACATTAACGCTGCAAGATTATGAAGTCACAGAGGCAAATACTGAATTTGTGACATTCTTTATTCTGAATGCGAGGATGCTACTGAGTATCAGGCTTAAGTTTGAATTGCACAAAAATTTCATGGGTGAATTTTACAAGGAGCAACAAAAGGTACTACAAATGGAGAAAAGCGCTTCTAAATGTGCTCAGCTTAAATTAACAACAACTTGCAAGCATATGCACATGGATTTAAAAAACACAACTGTTGAATATCTAGATTTGTCCGATCCGTTCAACTGTGAATGCTGAAAACAGGTGTGGAGAGATATACTTGCCATATTCAGTGTGGGTCTTGCGTAAACATGGTCAAACAATTCTCATTCTTTTTGCACCGTACCGTCTGTAAGCTCTTTTTTTTAGGCGATAAGTTCATATTTAAAAACGTGAATATTTATGATATCAATGTTGTGGTTCCTGTTTCCAATATTCATTATGTGTTTGTAAAGCCATGAACAATTTCACAAAACACAAAGAAATCACCTCATACGTGCTAGAAAGAAACATGGATCACAGAAGCATGCCTGTCACACATGCGGGAATTTGTGTCTGCTGCAGGTAGTCCCTCCGGAGTCACGGTCGTCCCTTTCACACTCGATGTGTCAGTCAAAACATTGGGAACACAGAGGCACAGTCATGAAACCATTTACCTCTGAGTGAAAGCAATGTTTGCACAACAGTGCTTTAGAAGCAGAAAATGCACAACTGTGATTATTCATAACATACAACCGAGCCTGACGTGTCAGTGAAGTAGAGAGGTAAAAATCGAAATAATAGAAGCACGGTCGTGCGTCAATGACATGTACAACCGTGCCTCAACTGCTTAAACACTGCGCCTCTCTGACTGAACGTGTCACTGAAAACATTTGGAAAAACAGACGCACTTCCGTGCCTTGTATCCTTATCGAACTGTGCGTACCGTGGCTTCACGTCCCTGTCCCTCCGAGTGACCGCGTCAGGGGAAAACATTTTGGAAAACAGAAGCACGGTCGTGCGTCGGGAACATGTACAACTATACCCCAACTGCTTAAAGACCGCGCCTCTCTCTGAGTGAACGTGTCAGGGAAAACATTAGGGAAACAGAGGCACGGCTGTGCTTTATGTGCTTTTAAAACCGTGCCTCATTAAAACCACCACGTCTGTGCCTCTCTGACTCATCACGTCCATGCCTCTGTTTGCCAAATCAGCTGCATCTGGGAAGAGCATTGCACTAGTTGTCTCATTGTGCCCTTTTCCTAGAACTGACACCGTTTTCTGCCAACCCTCTACATCCAAAGCGCAACATGCGTTCTTTAAAAAAAAGCGCAACATCTTCTTTGTGGCCCCATGCCAATGAGCAAGCGCGTAATATAACTCTCTGTTTTCTGCAAACCTGTATACCTGCTCTGACTCAGCTGCTGTACATTTCACCCTCTTTTCTCTCTCGCTTCTCCAACTCGATCTAGGGTTAGTACATTTTGTCTTCAATTTCCACATCAGTTTTACGGTGTGATCCGTTTCAATCTCGTTGGTTTGTTTGTTCGTGTTTTAAAGCGATACATCTACGCTATTATGCTAAGAATTGCCTAGAAATTTGTTGTGAACTCAGCCAAATTCGTGCAGTACGAGCCCGAACCTGTGCATGGCCCGAGGGTCCGACACCAACGACCTCGCCGAAGAAAGGAACGACGCTACGAGCGGTAGCGAGCTATGGTATCCAAGTTCCAGGTGAGAAATAAACTTCACCGAGGGAAGTGTCGAGTTTAAAGTGAAACCTGATAGGGCTTGCCAGCAACGGCGGTAGGCGGAGGTCGAAGGCAGCGGAGAGACCTTGCGCGGTATTGCTAACCGGCCACGGGGTGCTAGAGGCCGGGGGTTTGGGCGGTGTAGGCTGGGGGCGTGGTTGAACTTGCTGGATCACCTATTTCAGAGACTAGCTACACATGTTCATGTGGTTGGCGTTGGCGACAGTAGGCTAGGGGTGTGGATGACGCTGCTGGATGCAGATCTGGCTGACTAGATGTAATTTTAATGTTACAAACACTTTTTGAGCCGCCTGATTAACATACTATTACCTCTGCTCTCTGTTTATCTTGTGTCGAAATATACATTTCATAATGCTGCTGCTTTTATAACTAAGTAGAGATCCTTTCATTGAGTGAGAGTGACATTGCAACAATGTGAACCGCTGTCAATACTGAATTTTCATAAATTAAGCAACCCTGTTGAACAATTAACACTGATTTAATTATTTCATATGTCCTTTATTATTACTACCGCTGTAAAATTGTCATGCTGTGCGCATGACTTTTTAGGAATATGTTTATGAACGACTATTTATGAAAATACCCCCTTTAGCCGAATAATTTTTCAAGATAACTTAAGATTGCTTCTGTTGAGAATTTCATATATACCTTATTTTGCTACATATTGCAGGGGAAACCATGTCTTGTGATGTATGTAGCAACTTCAGTTGCCCTGGATTGGAATCAGGCGTTCTGCACACTACAATAACACTACCCCTTCCACGTTGCTACAAGACATGCCTGGTAAGGAGAAATGTTTGGCACCCCATGCCCATCACTTACTACCAACTACTGTATGTTTCTGACGGCACAAAATTCAAGTTTCTCCCATAACAAAATCATTTCAATTTTCATAGTTTTATGTTTTATGAGATGCTACATCTTGAAACAATTTGTAAAAATCAGAAAACCCTTGTCTGTGTTGATTATACATATCGGTCTCAGAACTTGAAGGTTTTTTTTTCAGTATGTTCCATGCTATTGCAGGCAGCAAGTCACTTCTTCAATCAACCAGTGGAAGTAGGAAGCATTTCAAGAACAAGGAAAACAAAGGAACCCAGTACTGATCACCAATGAAGATCTGTCATATGAGATCTACATCACCGATGAACCTCACCGATCTAAAATTCATGGACCTGGCTGGGAAAAGTTAATGAGAGACTATGATCTTCGTTATCGAGATCTAATCATCATAAACCTGGATACCGGGAGTCTGTCCATTGAGATAGACCTGAGGCTTAGTGAATCTCGAGGAGGTCACAGACCCCTTCCCAAGCCATCATTGGGTAAGTGCATCAACTTCGGTCCTGCTTTATCAACTTTCTTTATCAGCTTACTTTGTTTGCACTACCAAGCTGCTCCTACCTACCTCTGTCCATGAAATGTATGTTATAATTATAATCATTGTTATTTTCAAAACATTTTGCAATATTGTTGATTGTCAATTTAACTCGATCACCTGGATTCAAATTTTCTTTCTCGGTATAATAACTATACTTTTTCACCCGTTCAAAATGAGTTTATTTCTTCAAGCAAACTGGTTTAAAATGAGTTTTTTCCCTGTAGCGCTTGATTATCTAAATGCTTCGGAGAAAGGGTACATTGGGAATACAGTGTACAGTCTAGGCATAAACCTATCCTTCAGATAAATGGGAGAGTTATACTTTGTCTTTGATGCCGACGAGTTCCCCACCGTACCCTTTGTCCACCGTCTGAATGTCACCAACGTCATAAATGGTCATTTGGTTAGTCATTTAATCTTTTTTTTATCTACTCATGGTTTCATTTGATAATTACGTTACAATGTTTTATGTCCTTGTATAATTATTTTATTTATTTATATCGCTACAATCTGCAGAGAATCCCATCTTCTGTTGTGAGATGTCTCAAGCTAAACCTGGGATACCTACCTAAGAAGGGTGCAATCAGCCTATCACAGTTGTACGATGCAATTGACATGACCACGACATACTCGATACAAACAGATGGACGAATGCAGGTGACCGGTTTTTCAGATTTTGCCCGTGAAGCTCAGCTAAGGGTTGGTTCAATTGTCCTTATCACCATTGAAAAGCACTGGCCAAGTTTTGGAAACATGAAGCTGCTGTGGCTGATAATCAACGACCTTTCCTGATAATGTTTTGCTAGTAGCTGTATGTCCTATCTATATTTGGTTTTTGAACATGCCGTACATTGCACTTTTGCTATTTAGTTATGTCACGGTATATAACTGAGCATATAATTATATCCAAGAGGACGATGTTGTAAATTCTCAATCAAAAAGGTGAATTACTGTCATGGATTACTTTATTTATCTGTGGTAATAATAAATGGATTTGCTGAATAATAACGGAGAATGAATGGGTGTGGTGAGGTATCTTTTTGCATAGTTTAGCGATGTTCCTTGCTTACCACATGAGTTGTTTACATATTCACTACGGAATTACTGTGCTCTGCAACAGAGCAACATGCTAAGTTTTTTGTTGTGATTAACTCAAAAATACCCCTATGTATACCGCACAACAGAGATCCTACCTGAGACAAGGTAGTGCACCAGCTTCACAAAAATCGGTGCCTCCACCCGTGCCTCTATTGCCTTAAACATCCATACCTTTACGAAGCGAATCTGAAAACAGAGGTCCATGCATTTATGAGTGAACAAGTCATAGAAAATATTTCAAACACAGTGAGCCACGCCCGAGACTCGTGTCAATGAAAACATTTGGAACACAGAGGCCGAACACAGAGGTCGTGCCTCCTAGAAACACACGGCCGTGCTTCTCTGAGTGAACGTATCATTAAAAACAATTGCAACATAGAGATACAGTTGTCCCTATATCGATTTAAAGCGCGAACATATGCTTGTAAAACCGTGGCTACCTTGGCTTCACATCAGGATCCCTCTTAGTGTACGTGAAAAAAGCAGCATGACGTTGTCTATGTCCATGCCTCTATGAGTGAACGACGCTACTTAATACAGAACCGTGGCTTTAGAGACTTCTCTTCCGTGCCTCTCATAGTTAAACGTGGTACTGAAGACGTGCTTTTTATGCTTTAAAAAGCGTGTCTCCGGATGCTTCCCTTCCGTGCCTCACAAGGTAAAAGGTTAAAATTGACATCTGATAGTGTTGCAATACCCGACCCCATATACCTCCAATTCTGAGGAATATAATGAGAAAAATTAAAGAAAATTAACGCGATACATGAAACCAAATTACATTTGTTAAAAAAGTTCCTCACAACCAAGCTACGTAAGACAAAATAAGAAACTTCAGTCCACTGCTTAATAAGTACACACGCAGACAACGATCAGGGGCGCTGCTCTCTGCTTACTCCCCAACGACCTTCTCTTTGGGATGCTAGGCGCGGAGATCCTCAATCTCCTTCTTCATCACCTCCATGACCTTCATGTCTTCGTCACGTTGCTTGACAGCAGCCACGGAGTACTCCACCAGCCGGTCGCGCTTGACGAGGAGCTTCGCCTTCTCATCCATAAGTTCTGCGATCATGGACTTCGTCTTCTTCACCTCGGCATCGCTATCCTTGAAGAGCTTCTTCCAGGATTGGATGACCTCCAACGCCTTCTCGAGATCATTGCAAAGCTTCACCCTGTCACTCATAAGTTCATTGATGAAGCCGAACGCATTCGAATCCAAGGCACGCATCTGATCGCGCAGCTTGTCGAGCTCGATTAAGCAACTCTCGATCTGATCGCCTCCAGAACTGCTATCTAATCTGATGGAAGACAACACACCCTCATGCTGCTGACTTCCTACTATAGGGGGAACCTGACAACAATAATTCACAATTAAATTAACTATCAGGAGTAGAGAAAAAACACAAGAAGTAGAAGCATAGTCAACTTACAGACGAGAAACCCTCGTCATTAAGGATCTCCTCCTGCATCTGGAAGTGGCGCTCCGGAGTAGTCTTCTTCTTCCCGGTCATGGCGGAGGGCGTCAGGAGCGAGAAGAGCAAGAGAAATGGATGGGCTGGCGGTGGGCAAAGGGAGGAAGAGGATATGGATCTGGTAAGAAGCAAAAAAGAGGAAGAGAAATGGATTGGCTCGGTCTGGCGGCGGGAAGAGGGAGGAACAAGATGTTGCTAGGTTTGGGGGACGCCGTCCGGCTTAAATAGCCGGACCTTGGTCTCGGGCAAGGAGCCGGAGTGGCACCACGTGGCGTTCACATCCCCACCAGAGGAGACGCCCGTCGGACCTTTGGGCTTCCACAGCGGCGCCACGTGGCGTTCACATCCCCACCGAAGGAGACGCCCATCGGACCATTGGGCTTCCGGAGCGGCGCCACACAGCGTTCGCACACCCACCGGAGACGCCTCATATTCTCACCATCTCTCTTAAATACCTCGACCTCTGCACGCCTGGATGTAATTTCGTGTCTCCACAAGGGTCACAGCCGTGCCTGGTTTGGAACACAGAGGCACGTACACCTTCACGTCCATGCCACCTACACCTTCACGTCCGTGCATCCAACGTTACATATTTGGAACACAGAGGCAGGAACATGCCTCCTATGATACTAAAATCATGCCTCTCAAAGTAAACATGTCACCGAAAAACATTTGACAAACATAGCCATGGCTTCACGTCTGTGCCATGTGTAGCTTCACATTCGTGCATCATAGAAGGCACGGCTCCCTATGTCCATGCCTCTATAACTGAACGAGTCAGCGAAAAATATTTGGATCACAGAGGCTCGGCCGTGACGCTACATAGTATAGAACTGTGACTGTGGAGACTTCTGACAATGTTGTTTTAAAAACGTGCAGCTTATTGTTTTAAAAACGTGCCTCTTATGCTTATAAAAGCGTGCCTCTGGATGCATCCCTGACGTGCCTCACAAATTAAACGATTAAAATTGACATCTGACAATGTTGCAATACCCGACCCCATAAGCGTCCAATTCGCACAAATATAATGAGAAAAACTAAGGACAATCAACGTGACATGTAGGAGACCAAATTTCATTTGTTAACAAAGTTCCCCACTACCAAATTACACAAGAAAAAATGAGAAACTTCATTCCACTCCTTAATAACATTTGACTAATTAAGGAAAATTACCGTGATAAAGGAAACCAAATTACATTTGTGAACAAAGTTACTGACAACGAAATTACACAAGACAAAGTAAGAAACTCCAGTCCACTGCTTAATAACTTTAGACGCAGACAACGACCAGGGTCGCTGCTGTCTACTTAGTCCCCAGCGACCTTCTTGTTGGGTTGTTGGGCGCGGAGTTCCTCAATCTCCTTCTTCATAGCCTCCACGAGCTTCATCTCCTCCGCACGATGCTTGGCAACGGCCACGGATTCCTTCACCAGACGGTCGCGCTCAACGAGGAACTTCGCCTTGCCATCTGTAAGATCTGCGATGGAGGCATTGCTCTCCTCGAAGAGCTTCTTCCAGCCGTGGATGATCTCCTCCAGCTTTGCCTTCTCAACAATGCTCTCCTCAAAGAACTTCTTCCAGCCGTCGATGATGTTCACCAGGTTGGCGGTCGCCTTCGAAACCAAATCACTGATCTCCTTGAGCCGCTCATGCATGGATATCTCGGATTGATCACCTACAACACAAATGCGCTTGTGAGAGCGGTCGCCTACCTGTGACGCCTCCGCGTCACGATGGTACCGCTTAGCTTTTTCCGCCGCCGCCTTGGTCATGGCTCCCTGCTTTTTTCTTGACCTAGAACTGCTCCCTAATCCACTGGAAGATACACCCTCATGCTACTGGTATCCTACAGTAGGGGGTTTCTGTTCAAGTTCGCGACGCAACCTAAGCCTACCTCCAATTGAGTCTGATCCAATATGAGGAAGACACATCCTCATCATATTAGGAGCAACCTGATCACAATAATTCATAACTAAATCAACTAGCAGGAAGAGACGAAAAACAAATGAAGTAGAAGCAGGGTCAACATACAAATGAGGAACCCTGGCCAGCCCAGATCTCCTCCGGCATCTGGAAGCGGCACTCCATAGTAGTCTTCTTCAAACCGGCCATGGCGTAGGGGGTCACGAGCGAGAAGAGCAGCAGATGGACTGGCAGCGGGCAAAGGGAGGAAGATGATGTGGCTAGGGCTGGGGGACGCGGTCTGGCTTAAATAGCCGGTCCTTGGCCTCGGGTGACGAGCCCAAGCGGCATCAAACGGTGTTCAGACCCCCACCGGAGGAGACGCCCGTCGCACGGTTGGGCTTCCGGAGCGGCGCCATGTGGCGTTCATATCCCAAGCAGAGGACACGCCCGTCGAACCCTTGGGTTCCGGAGCAGCGCCACGCGGCGTTCGCGCAACGACCGGAGGAGACGCCTCATATTCTCGTGGTGCTAAAATCATGCCTCATGGTGCTTCACTTCCGTGCCTCTCACAATCACTCGTGGAAGTGAAAACATTTGGAGCACAGAGGCATGAATGTGCCTCCGATGCTACTAACATCGTGACTCTCGTAGAGAAAACGTGTCACTGAAAATATCTGGAGAACAGAGGCACGGCTTCATGTCCGTGCATCACGCGCCTTGACGTACGTGCCTCCCGTTGCTTCATGTCCATGCCTCATTCATGCCTCTCACAGTTAAACATGATTCTCAAAACTTTTGGCACACAAAGAGGTTAGAACGTGCCTCTTATGCTCTTAAAAGTGTGCGTCTAGATCCTTCCCTGTTGTGCCTCACAAAGTAAAAGATTAAAATTGGCATCTGATAGTGTTGGAATACCCGACCGCATAAACGTCCACTTATACCATGAAAATAATGGGAAAAATCAAGGGAATATAAAGCGACACATGAAACAAAATTACACTTGTTAACAAAGTTCCTGACAACAAAATTACACAAGACAAAACAAGAAACTTCACGTCCGTGCCTCATATTCTCGTGGGGCTAAAACCGTGCGGCTACATTTCCGTGCCTCTCACAGTCACTCGTGGCAGTGAAAACATTTGGAGCGAGGCACGAACGTGCCTCCGATGCTACTAACATCGTGACTCTCGCAGAGAAAATGTGTCACTGAAAACATCTGGACAACAGAGGCACGGCTTCACGTCCGTGCATCACGCGCCTTGACGTACATGCCTCCCGTTGCTTCATGTCCGTGCCTCTTTCATGCCTCTCACAGTTAACCATGGTTCTCAAAACTTTTGGGACACAAAGAGATTAGAACGTGCCTCTTATGCTCTTAAAAGTGTGCGTCTAGATGCTTCCCTTCCGTGCCTCACAAAGTAAAAGATTAAAATTGACAACTGATAGTGTTGGAATACCCGACCACATATAAACCTCCAATTATACCATTAATATAATGGGAAAAATCAAGGAAAAATAACGCGATAAAGGAAACAAAATTACACTTGTTAACAAAGTTCCTGACAACCAAATTACACGAGACAAAACAAGAAACTTCGCTCCACTGCTAAATAGCTTTGACTAATTAAGAAAAATTAACGCGTTACAGTAAACCAAAATACATTTGCTAACAAAGTTCCTGACAACCATATTACACAAGCAAAAATAAGAAACTTCAGTCCACTACTTAATAAACCATGCGAAGCAAACATCTATCAACAAGACTACACTACTCGCCGTCGTCGGAGATGTGCACTATCTCCATTCTAGGGTCGGCGTCGGCCTCCGCCTCCTCCTCCGCATCCAGCTCGTCGAAAAGCGCATTGGTCTTCGCTTGTTCTTCCTTGAGTAAGCGTTGGTTGGAATCCACATACTCCTCATCCTGGATGGACTCCAGGATGGCGGTCTGCTCGGCCATCAACGCTGCTTCGCCGAGAACAAACTCCTCCTCGTCATCCTCCATGGCGAAGCCCGAAAATGACTCTGGCTCCATCGCATCTTCCTCCACTGGATCAACCCCCTGCATGAGCTCCAACACGTCACCCTCATCTTACTCCTCCTCCTCATTCTCCTCCGGCTCCGGTGAATTCGGAGGCAGGCCAGCTGCGACCCGCGCGGCGCGCCTCGAACGGATCTCCTCCTGCAACTGGAAGCAGCCCTCCGGAGTCAGCATGGCGTAACTAGTCTTGTTCTGCCGAGCCATGGTAGAGGCGGTCAGGAGCAAAAAGAGCAAGAGAAATGGATTGGCTCGGTCTGGCGGCAGGAAGAGGGAGGAACGGGATGTGGCTATGGGTGGGGGACGCCGTCCGGCTTAAATAGCCGGACCTTGGCCTCGGGCAAGGAGCCGAAGCGGCACCACGCGGCATTCAAATCCCAACCGGAGGAGACGCCCGTCGGACCTTTGGGCTTCCGCAGCAGGGCCACGTGGCGTTCACATCACCACCGGAGCAGACGCCCATCGAACCATTGGGTTTCTGGAGCGACGGCAGGCGGCGTTCGCACACCCACCGGAGACGCCTCATATTCTCACCATCTCTCTTAAATACCTCGACCTCTGCGTGCCTGGATGTAATTTCGTGTCTCCACAAGGGTCAAAGTCATGCCTCGTTTGCTTGATAAACGTGCCACCTACACCTTCACGTCCGTGCCTCCAATGCTACTAAAACATTTGGAACACAGAGGCAGGAACATGCCTCCCATGATACTAAAATCGTGCCTCTCAAAGAAAAGTACGTGCCTCCCGTTGCTTCACGCCCGTGCTTCTAAATAATCTAGGGCAGTGTCTCCCGCAGTGAAAATGTGTCACTGAAAACATATGGAAAAAGAGGCACGGCTTCACATCCGTGCGTCATGCGCCTTCATGTACGTGCCTCCCGTTACTTCAGGTTCGTGCCCCTCGTTGCTCGTCCGTCACTATCGTGCCTCCACATATTATGCGATCGTACCTGTCATAGCGTCACGACCGTAACTCTCTAAGTGAACGTGCCAATATGCAGACAATTGGAACACAGAGGCACGAACATGCCTCCAATGATACTAAAATCGTGCCTCTCAAAGTAAACATGTCACTGAAAAACATTCGACAAACATAGGCACAGCTTCATGTCCGTGCCACACGTAGCTTCACATTCGTGCATCACGCGGCTTCACATACATGGCTCTCGTTGTTTCACGTCCGGGCCTCCCGTTGCTTCACGCCCGTGCCTCTACATAATCCGTGCATCACGTGCCTTCACATCCGTGCCTGCTGTGGTTTCATGTACGTGCCTCTTTCATGCCTCTCACAGTTAAACATGGTACTCAAAACTTTTGGGACACAAAGAGGTTGGAACGTGCCTCTTATGCCCTTAAAATCGTGCGTCTAGATGCTTCCCTGCCGTGCCTCACAAAGTAAAAGATTAAAATTGACATCTGATAGTGTTGGAATACCCGACTGCATAAACCTCCAATTATACCATGAATATAATGGAAAAAATCAAAGAAAATTAACGCAATAAAGGAAACAAAATTACACTTGTTAACAACGTTCCTGACAGCAAAATTACACAAGACAAAACAAGAAACTTCACGTCCGTGCCTCATATTCTCGTTGGCTAAAACCGTGCCTCATGGGGCTACACTTCTGTGCCTCTCACAATCACTCGTGGCAGTGAAAACATTTGGAGCACAGAAGCACGAACATGCCTCCCATCCTACTAACATCGTGCCTCTGGCAAAGAAAACGTATCATCGACCGTGCCTCCTAGAAACACACGGTCGTGCTTCTCTCAGTGAACATATCATTGAAAATAATTGGAATATAGAGACACGGTTGTTCCTATAAACCGTGCCTCGTGGGGCTTCACTTCGGTGCCGCCCACAGTCACTCGTTTGAGTGAAAACATTTGGAGCACTGAGGCACCAACGTGCCTCCCATGCAACTTAAATCGTGCCTCTCGCAGTGAAAACGTGTCACTGAGAACATCTGGGAAAAAGAGGCACGGTTTCACGTCCGTGCCTCGCGTGCCTTCACTTCCGTGCCTCCCGTGGCTTCAGATCCGTGCCTCCCATGCAACTTAAATCGTGCCTCTCGCAGTGAAAACGTTTCACTGAGAACATATGGGAAAAAGAGGCACGGCTTCATGTCCGTGCCTCGCGCGCCTTCACGTCCGTGCCTCCCGCGG
Source organism: Elymus sibiricus (assembly GCA_039707655.1). Lineage (NCBI taxonomy): Eukaryota > Viridiplantae > Streptophyta > Magnoliopsida > Poales > Poaceae > Elymus > Elymus sibiricus. The sequence goes on from CM077664.1 coordinate 316,383,563, forward strand.
CTTCAGGTTCGTGCCTCTCTTTCGTCACTGTCGTGCCTCTACATAATATGCGACCGTGCGTGTCATAGCGTCATATCCCTAACTCTCTGAGTGAACATGCCAATATGCAGACAGTTGCAACACAGTTGGAACATGCCAATTACATTTGTAAACAAAGTTCCTGACACCAAAATTACACAAGACAAAACAAGAAACTTCGGTCCACTGCTAAATAGATTTGACTAACTAAGGAAAATTAAGGCGATACAGGAAACGAAAATACATTTGCTAACAAAGTTTCTGACAACCATTTGACACAAGACAAAATAAGAAACTTCAGTCCACTGCTCTCTACTTAGTCATCAGCGACCTTCTTCCTGGGTTGCTCGGGGCGGAGTTCCTCGATCTCCTTCTTCATGGCCTCAACATGTTACTCGACAGGAGCCACGGATTCTTCCACCAGCCGCTTGTGCTTGGTGAGGAGCTTTGCATTCTCGTCCATAAGTTCCTCGATGACGGCGTCCAGTTTCGTCACCAAGGCACTGCTCTTCTCGTGCAGCTTCATCCAGCGGGCAGCCTCCTTGTTCTTCTTGTGGAGCTCATTGGCAAGACGTGAGATGACACCGGTCGCCTTCTCAACCGAGGCATCGCTCTTCTCCAGCAGCTTCTGCAAGCGGGCGATCAGCTCCTGCTGCTTAATTAGCTCAGCGAGCACATCGTCGCTGTCCAAGGAATTCAGCACTACCGGCTTGTCGAGATCGCCTCCAAGACGAATGCGCTTGTGAGAGCAATCACCTGCCCGTGAGAGATCGTTCGAGACCTCGGCAGCGTGGCAGGACACCTCTGCTGCGGCTACCGCCTTACGGCGGGACCTCTCTCTTGCTTCCGCGGCCTTGGTCCTTGCTTCCTGGTTACCGGCCATGGCACACGCAAAGAGCTACGAATAAGAAACTCTTGTTTTTTTGTAGAGAATTGTGGACGAGGAGGGATGGGGATGTGCAGTGTTTTTGGAGTAGGTGCCCTTTATATACTGCAAATTCGGAACACGTTTAGGTTTGCAATTAATTTGGAATACTACGGAAAATAAGGTAGAAATTTATTGATGGTTCTGGTTTCGAAGCCCGAAACGCACCCCGTCGCACACACCCGTCAGACGGTCAAACTTAGCAAAGCAATGCCTCGTATTCCCACAATCTCTCTTAAATACCTCGGCCTCTGCGCGCACTGGAAACCACTCCTCTCCTATCGTCTCCCCAACTGCTTGTCCACACTACGACTACTCCACTTCTACACGGAGGAATTACCGTGCCTCTGCTGGATGTAATTTCGTGCCTCCACAACGGGAACCCAGAACCGCGAGTCTGCCTCTTTTGCTTGGAAAACGTGCCTCCAATACCATCACCCCCATGCCTCTTATACTACTAAAAATGTGCCTCTAGACGCTCTACTTCCGACATCTCACAATGAGTCATGTCAGTGAAAACATCTGCAGCACAGAGGCACGAACGTGCCTCCTATGCCCCAAAACCGTGCCTCTAGCAGTGAAAATGTGTCACTGAAAACATTTGGAAAACAGAGGCACGGCTTGACCTCCGTGCGTCATGGGCCTTCATGTCTGTGCCTCCATTTACTGCACGTATGGGCCTCTTTGTAATATGCGACCGTGGCTTTGGTACCGTCACGTCCGTGACACTCTGAGTGAACGTGACAGTGGAAAGAATTGGAATACAAACGGACGACCTTGCATTCGCGGGATGTAATTTCGTGCCTCCCTCAGTGAACATAAAACGGAAAACAATTGAAACATAAGAGACACGATCATGCCTGTTTCGCGTGAAAACGCCATCAGGTCCGTGCCTTAACGAGTCTACGAGTCAGTGAAAAATATTCGGAAAATAGAGGCACGGACTTAATAAGTAAACGTGCCATTTTTAAAGACGTTTGGAACACACGCACATGACCGTGCCTCTTTTTGCTACTGTAACCCGTGACTCCCATGCTTGAAAAACGTGCCTCCAATAACGTCACCCCCATGACTCTTATACTACTAAACCATGCCTCTAGAGTCTCCACTTCCGACATCTCACAATGAGTCATGTCAGTGGAAACATCTCGACCTCAGAGGCACCAACGTGCCTCTCATGCAACAAAAATCGTGCCTCTCGCAGTGAAAACGTGTCACTGGAAACATTTGGAAAACAGAGGCACAGCTTCACGTCCGTGCGTCACGTGCCTTCACGTCCATGCCTCCCGCGGCTTCAGGTCCGTGCCTCTCGTCCGCACTGTCGTGCCTCTAATTAAAATGCGACCGTGCTTGTCATAGCGTCATGTCTGTAACTCTCTGATTGAACGTGCCAATATGCAGACAATTGGAACACAGCCGGACGACACTGCAGTTGAGGCAAAATTGTACTCCACGTCTCAGTAGCAACATCACACCCGTGCCACTAAGAGTAAAAGATTCAAATTGACATCTGATAGTGTTGCAATAACTGACTGCTTAAACTAAGGACAATCAAAGTTACTGAGAGGCACGATTTGTTCAAAAATATACATGACAGAGAGGTCGCTCGTTCAGTTCACACAGGGAGGCACACGTTTATTCGGGCACAAATAACTCCACACCTGTTTTCAGCATCCACACCTGAATGCATCCGTCAAATCCAGGTATTCAACTCTTCTGTCATCTAAATCCAAACTCGCATGGGACTAACTTGATGATAGTCTAAGGACAATCAAAGTTATTTAGAAGCCTTATTGACCCACTCAACTGCACCTGCCTTTGTGTGTATACGAGAGGTAGATACGAGATGTACTGTTCTAAATGCAACACAGGCACGGTTGTACGTGCATCGTGTTTGCCTGTATTCAAAAAATTTCCACCGACACGTTCACTGTGAGAGGCACGGCTGTAAGGTCACGAGAGGCAAGATTCCATTTGAAACAGAGTCACGGTCGTGCCTTTGTGATCCAAATGTTTCCTAGGCCACTCATTCACACAGATTATTTTTATCGCAACTACTAGTTAACAGGCGACGCAAAAGCACAGTGATTGTTTGTGACCATATGTAGACAACAGCAGTGGATCCGTGGAAAATGATTGACAGAATCTAACCAGGGTCCTGCGTAGTACTTTCCATAAGTGGAAGACGAGCACATCTAGAACCGTTTCGATCCAAGGATTGTTATAACAAGCTTACAGACGATGCAAAAAACTAAAAGTACCGTTTGATCATGTTTACACATCAGCCAAGCTCAAAAGGGCGCAACGACACTGAAACCTGTAAGCTTAAGAACAACTAACTACAGCCCTGTTTTCAGCATCCACAGCTGAATGGATCCGTCAAATCCAGGTATTCAACACGCCTGTGTTTCAAATCCAAGCACGCGTGGTGGCAGCTTGCTGATAATATAAGGCGAGCATGTTTAGAAACCTTTTTGTCCCATAGAAGCACCTTGTGTTGCTGTTTGTAAAATTCTTCCGTGAAGTCTTTGTGGAAGCGAAAGTTAAGCCTGATGGTCTCTAGCTCCCTTACATTCAGAACAAATGTCACAAACTCAATGTTTACCCGGTAGTGTTCATAGTCTTCCAGAGTAACTGTCTTCAAACGAATGTCATGATGTTTGAGAAACACCCGGTGCTTCTGACGCCACCTATTTGTTACTCCATGACGGACACCTCCCTAGAAAAACATGAGCATTGATAGTTCTAAAGAGCAAAGGAACGATATATTCTATCACCTCCATCCCAATAAAGTTTTTCTTAGTTTTGTCTAGATACAGATGTATCTAACACTAAAACATGTCTGTGCACAGATGTATCTAAACAAATGTAAGACAAAGATTTTTGGGACGGAGGGATTAGTACACTATGCATTGTATGGGCTTTCAATGTGTGAGAATCATCACCTCGATAAACAAGTTTTCCAGGCTTCGAAAGCATCGCATCAAGGAAATGACCGCGTCCACTTCGTAAGCCAAGTGGATAAGCAAGCTCTTGACAGATTGCAGCACTGTTGATAGGCTAACTGTCGGCAAACCCTGCATGGTGCATGGATAATAATATTAAAAATGGAATAAAGGTTGGATTACATGAAACTTGTTTACTCGAACGAATGCAGATGAAAGTGAGTACCTGCATAACAGTAGAGTGATACGTGACCTTTGATTGAGAGAAAAAAACAGGGAATTTGCCCAAGGTCTCCAGTTTAGGTGCAAAGATGACAGTTATCTACAAGTCCCAGGTCTGAATATCATGAATCAGGCGTTGAAGTGAGTGGGCATCCGCTATAATGAGTTCGGCAATGCTGTCGCAACGAATGCCAATGCTTACAAGGGTAGGTGAGTTTATTCTGATGCAATGGCTTTCCATATTCAAAACAAGCAGTAGGCATCTGAGTGCAGGGCAACTAGAGTGGATCATGCTTTGCAGCGAGACGTCTGATATATCAACCTCCACAAGCGAAAGCCTCTCGAGCAGTGATAGTTCAAGCATTTGTACATAATTGTCTGGTATTTGACAAAGAGCAAAGGTGACGGTGTAGAGAGAGGACGCAAACCGAAAGATGGACGTTGGTGCAGAGGGCGTAGATGAAGGGCATGTGTGTGCTAGTCTGTCCTCTAGGTAGAAGAACTCGAGCACCTGGATATTGTCGAGTTTCGAGGATTGGAGCCAGAAGTCGACGACATAGGGTCTGCACTAGAGGTAGCACGCCGGGATGGAGAGGCGGTGAACTACGCCCTCATGGCCAGAGAGGATGGCCTCCGGAAGGTTGAAATCATCAACGACAGATTGTCCACGGCACCGAGTTGCGAAGTATCTTTCGCGGACGAGCTCCCAGGTGGGGGGTTCACCGCCGGAATCCATGGAGATTATCTCAATCTGAACTGTTTCTGGAAGGTTAAAAACACGAGCAGCAAGGATCTCGCGGCAGTCGAGATTCAGAGGAGCGGTGTGCCATAGAGGGTGCCACCGAGATGCAAGGACTTGAGTGCGGATGCCCTCCTTGGTGGGGAGACGGGAGATAATCTCACATAGGATGGCGTCCGGCAGATTGCTGATGCGGTATGAACGAGATTCCTCCTCACCCTCCTCGGATCCAGTGGGCACACCACCGTCGCTGCTTGTCGCCCCTTCCACCACCACCACACCCCCAGAGGACGGCGTCGCCGGTGGCGCGAGCCACACCCTCTTGGTGCTAGGGACACCGGGCTCCATCTCTATCTCCATTGCTGGGGTTGCGCCGCCTACGAGGCTACGACCAGTGCTCCGTACGGTGGATCTGGAAAAATGGGTTAGAGGCTAGGTATTCACTGCGCTGATACAAAAAGGTTAAGTGGGGAGGGGAAGGGGAGGGTTCTAGATTAATTATTAACAAGTCCAGGGCTACACAAGATTAAATAAAAGCACGGCCTTGAAGGTACGAGATGCACTGGTCTACACGCAGCCCAGGCACGGGAATGACCCATTGTGTTTTAATTGTTTACAGGCATACCTTCGTCGCTGGATTCTATTCGACGTCGCACGCACGCTTCTACATGCATCGTGCCTCTGTGGGTTGCAAAATTTTCCACGGACACGTTCACTGTGAAAGCACGGTTTCACATTAAGGAGATTCAGGGTCCTCCCTCCGTCTTCCAAATGTTTCCCCTGCAAGGACGTGAAGCCACGACAGACGCACGGTTTCACAGATAGCGGAAGCACGGTCTTCAAATATTTCCTCCACCGCGTTCACCGTGAGAGCCATGGCCGTGAGGTCACGAGATGCACGGTCCCTCTTAGTGTTCAATCAACCGTGCCTACCTTGACTTCACGCCAGGGCCCCTCTTAGTGTACGTGAAAAAAGCAGCACGGCTGCCTACGTCCCATGCCCCTATAACTGAACGAGTCAGCGAAAAATATTTGAAACACAGAAGACGTCCGTGCCTCCCGTTGCTGCACATCCATGCCTCTTCGAAATACGCGATCGTGCCTTTCGTAGCGTCATGTCCGTGACTCTTTTAATGAAAATTTCAAAGCATGATGCTAATTAGTACAGAACCGTGGCTGTAGAGACTTCATGAACGTGCTTTACAAAGCGCGCCTCTCATGCTTTTAAAAATGTGGCACTTATGCTTTTAAAAGCGTGCCTCTGGATGCGTCCCTTCCGTGCCTCACAAAGTAGACGGTTAAAGTTGACATCTGACTCGGTAAACCTCCAATTCCCACAAATATAAAAAAAACTAAGGACAATCAACGTGACGCAAGAAACTAAATTACATTTGTTAACAAAGTTCCCCGCAACCAAATTACTCAAAAAAATGAGAAACTTCGTTCCACTGCATAATAACATTGACTAATTAAGGAAAACTACCGTGATACAGGAAACCAAAATACATTTGTTAACAAAGATACGGACAACGAAATTACACAAGAAAAAATAAGAAACTCCAGTCCATTGCTTAATAACTTCAGACACAGACAACGATCAGGGTCGCTACTGTCTACTTAGATCCCAGCGACCTTCTTGTTGGATTGATGGGCATGGAGTTCCTCAATCTCCTTCTTCATAGCCTCCACGACCTTCATCTCTTCCGCACGTTGCTTCACAGCGGCCACGGATTCCTCCACTAGATGGTCGCGCTCGACGAGGAGCTTCGCCTTCTCATCGAGAAGTTCTTCGATGATCGCGTCCATCTTCTCCACCTCGGCATTGCTCGCCTCGAAGAGCTTCTTCCAGCTGTAGGGACCCCCAAAAGCTGCTCGTACGACTTGTCATCCTCCAGCTTTGAAACCGAGGCACTGATCTAATCGAGCAGCTTATTAAGATTAATTAACATGGAGCTCTGAGCTTATTCGCCTCCAAGATGAATTTCCTTGTGAGAGCCGTCGCCAGCCCGTGAGGCCTCCGCGTCGCCACGGGACATCTTACCTCTTTCCGCCGCCGCCCTGCTCACCGCCCCCTTCTTTTTTCTCGACCCAGAACCCCTCCCTAATCTGCTAGAAGATACACCCTCATGGTGCTGGTATCCTACTGTAGAGGGTCTCTGTTCAAGTTCGCAACGGAGCCTAAGCCTAGCTCCAATTGACTCTGATCCAGCATCAGGAAGATACATCCTCATGGTATTAGGAGGAACCTGACAACAATAATTCACAACTAAATCAACTAGCAGGAAGAGAGATAAAAGGCAAGAAGTAGAAACAGAGTCAACTTACAGATGAGGAACCCTCGCAAGCTAGGATCTCCTCCTGCATCTGCAAGCGGCACTCCGGAGTAGTCTTCTTCTTCCCGGCCATGGCGAAGGGGGACAGGAGCGAAAAGAGCTAGAGAAATGGATGGGCCGGCGGCGCGCAAAGGGAGGAAGAGGATGTGGCTAGGGCTAAGGGACGCGGTCCGGCTTAAATAGCTGGACCTAGGCCTCGGGCAAGGAGCCGGAGCGGCGTCACGCGACGTTCACACCCCAACCGGAGGAGACGCCCGTCGGACGGTTGGGCTTCCGTAGCGGAGCCACGCGGCATTCACATCCCCACCGTAGGAGACGCCCGTCGTACCGTTGAGTTTCCTGAGCGGCGCCACGCGGCGTTCGCACAATGTCAGGAGGAGACGCCTCATATTCTCATGGGTCTAAAACCTGCCTCATGGTGCTTCACTTCCGTGCCACTCACAGTCACTCGTGTTAGTGAAAACATTTCGAGCACAGAGGAACGAACGTGCCTCCCATGCTACTAAAATCGTGCGTCTCGCAAAGAAAACGTGTCACTGAAAACATCTGAACGGCTTCACGTCCGTGGATCAGGTGCCTTCACGTACGTGCCTCCCGTTGCTTCATGTCCATGCCTCCTTCATGCCTCTCACACTTAAACATGGTACTCAAAACTTTTGGGACACAAAGAGGTTAGAACGTGCCTCTTATGCTCTTAAAAGCGTGTGTCTAGATGCTTCCCTTCCGTGCCTCACAAAGTAAAAGATTAAAATTGACATATAAACCACCAATTATATCATTAATATAATGAGAAAAATCAAGGAAAATTAACGCGATACAGGAAACAAAATTACACTTGTTAACAAAGTTCCTGACAACAAAATTACACGAGACAAAACAAACCTCTGCGCGCCTGGATGTAATTTCGTGTCTCCACAATCGTCACACCTGTGCCTGGTTCGGAACACAGAGGCACGTACACCTTCACGTCCGTGCCACCTACACCTTCACGTCCGTGCATCCAACGTTACACATTTGGAACAAAGAGGCACGAACATGCCTCCTATGATACTAAAATCGTGACTCTCAAAGTAAACAATATACTAGAACTAAATTTGTTCATAACATAAGCAAACTACATAGTGTTCAAGCCTGATTACAAAGCAAACTAGATAAGAAGCAAACAAGCAAACCTAAATTTAGCACAAGAAAACTACAAACTAGACAGAAAGCAAATCCGATGACAAATCGAAAATGGCTCGACCACAATGATAGACACTTCCTTGGCGGCCCCATCTCCATCTTCAATAGTAGTCTCCCCAGGTCCTGGGGCGCTTCCTAGACTTCTCCATCTTTGCCTGGCGATGCCCGTCCTGGGTGATGGTGATCCGGCTCCATATCTCGTACGCCGCGTAAGCGTCCTTTGCCGCATACTCGATGTGCCTCATGGACAGGGGCATGCACTCCCAGTGCTTGTGTTCTGCGTCAGTAATCTTCTTCTTCATGTCGTTGTAGGAGTCGTCGATGAGGACGCCAGAGACGTCTCCAAGCGAGTCCAGCGCCTTGGTAGCTTCGGGCACCCTCCATTCCTTCTGGATGTCGACAAAGTTGGTGATCTCCAGCCCAACGCGTTCGGGCTTCTCTATGTCCCCGTCGATGGAGAAGCCAACAAAGGTGTACCTTGGGTCGAGAAGGAAGTTGTCGAACACCGGGCACGTGTCATCGGCGGCGCTCAGTTGGAAGAGTAGCACCGACTGAGTCTTGCTGACGGAGAGCTGGTTGAGGGCGGCTTTCTACTTGTCTGCACCCTCGTTGCTGTACTCGGCATCTACACCGACGATCTTGTGCCGCTGGTACTTGAGGTGTTGCTCGTACTTCTCGACGATGGTCGCCGCCTCGTCCAAGTCGCTAGTGTGGATCATGTGCAACATGGTGTTGCCATTGGCTCGGACCTCCTTGAACTCCTTGATGAACCCCATCGCAGGGAGAACGGTTTCTGTGGAGAACGATGAGTGGGAATGGTGGGATGGAAGCGCAATGGCAATGTTTGTGGAGGAGGAAGACTACGCGAAGGTCTGAATTTAAGGCGTGGGATGGCGGCAACCGATGACTGCACGATCTCTCCGACGTTGCGCTTATACAGATCATGGGTTGAGGGCGTTTGTGATCGTCGTTTTGGCGACACAACCGCTCAGAGTGGGGGTCGTATGTGATCGTGGATTTTTGAATGCGGTTTTTTGATCGTGTGTTTTTCTATTTTCAATATATTATTAACCATCACGCTATCTTCGGAGGCGTATTTATTTTTTCTGAATTTTTGAGTCAAAATTTTACCCCACGCCTCTGAACTTCCAACAAAACTATTGTAACACAGACAGACGATGCTGCCTCTGCTGGATGTAATTTCGTGCCTCTTAAACCTCTTTTGCTTGAAACAAGTGCCTCTTATAACGTCAGGCACGTGCCTCTAACAATGAACAGTGTCGTCACTGAAAACACTTGGAACATACACGCACGACCGTGCTTTCACATCCGAGCCCCTCACAGAGTCACAGTGAACATCTCGTCACCACAAAACGTATGACTGAATAACCCAACAAAAACATTTGGAACATTGCGGCACGAGCGTGCCCGATATAAATTCATGTTTGTGGCTCGGTCATGACATGAAGGCCATTTCTCTCTGACTAAAACGCATGAAACCGTGACTCTTCTTCAGACGTAACCGTGACTCCGTTTCGCATGAAACCGTGCCTCTCATGTCTACACTGTCGTGCCTCTCCTAAACACCATGTGAGTGAAAACAACAGGAAAAGAGGAGCACGACCGTGCCTCTCCAGCTACTTAATTAGCTCAGCGAGCACATCGTCGCTGTCCAAGGAATTCAGCACTACCGGCTCGTCGAGATCGCCTCCAAGACGAATGCCCTTGTGAGAGCACTCACCAGCCCGTGAGAGATCGTTCGAGACCTCGGCAGCGCGGCAGGACACCTCTGCTGCGGCTACCGCCTTACGGCGGGACCTCTCTCTTGCTTCCGCGGCCTTGGTCCTTGCTTCCTGGTTACCGGCCATGGCACACGCAAAGAGCTACGAATAAGAAACTCTTGTTTTTCTGCAGAGAATTGTGGACGAGGAGGGATGGGGATGTGCAGTGTTTTTGGAGTAGGTGCCCTTTATATACTGCAAATTCGGAACACGTTTAGGTTTGCAATTAATTTGGAATACTACGGAAAATAAGGTAGAAATTTATTGATGGTTCTGGTTTCGAAGCCCGAAACGCACCCCGTTGCACACACCCGTCAAACGGTCAAACTTAGCAAAGCGATGCCTCGTATTCCCACAATCTCTCTTAAATACCTCGACCTCTGCACGCACTGGAAACCACTCCTCTCCTATCGTCTCCCCAACTGCTCGTCCACACTACGACCACTCCACTTCTACACGGAGGAATTACCGTGCCTCTGCTGGATGTAATTTCGTGCCTCCACAACGGGAACCCAGAACCGCGAGTCTACCTCTTTTGCTTGGAAAATGTGCCTCCAATACCATCACCCCCATGCCTCTTATACTACTAAAATTGTGCCTCTAGACGCTCTACTTCCGACATCTCACAATGAGTCATGTCAGTGAAAACATCCGCAGCACAGAGGGACGAACGTGCCTCCTATGCCCCAAAACAGTGCCTCTAGCAGTGAAAATGTGTCACTGAAAACATTTGGAAAACAAAGGCACGGCTTGACCTCCGTGCGTGACGGGCCTTCATGTCTGTGCCTCCATTTCCTGCACGTCTGGGCCTCTTTGTAATATGGGACCGTGGCTTTGGCACCGCCACGTCCGTGACTCTCTGAGTGAATGTGACAGTGGAAAGAATTGGAATACAAACAGACGACCTTGCATTCGCGGGATGTAATTTCGTGCCTCCCTCAGTGAACGTAAAACTAAAAACAATTGAAACATAAGAGACACGATCATGTCTGTTCCGCGTGAAAATGCCATCAGGTCCGTGCCTTAACGAGTCTACGAGTCAGTGAAAAATATTCGGAAAACAGAGGCACGGACTTAGAGACGTTTGGAACACACGCACACGACCTTGCCTCTTTTTGCTACTTTAACCCGTGACTCCCATGCTTGAAAAACGTGCCTCCAATAACGTCACACCCATGACTCTTATACTACTAAACCATGCCTCTAGAGTCTCTACTTCCGACATCTCACAATGAGTCGTGTCAGTGAAAACATCTCGACCTCAGAGGCACCAACGTGCCTCTCATGCAACTAAAATCGTGCCTCTCGCAGTGAAAACGTGTCACTGAAAACATTTGGAAAACAGAGGCACAACTTCACGTCTGTGCGTCACGTGCTTTCACGTCCGTGCCTCCCGCGGCTTTAGGTCCGTGCCTCTCGTCCACACTGTCGTGCCTTTAATTAAAATGCGACCATGCGTGTCATAGCGTCATGTCCGTAACTCTCTGAGTGAACGTGCCAATATGCAGACAATTGGAACACAGTCGGACGACACTGCAGTTGAGGCAAAATTGTACTCCACGTCTCGGTAGCAACATCACACCCGTGCCACTGAGAGTAAAAGATTCAAATTGACATCTGATAGTGTTGCAATAACCGACCGCATAAACTAAGGACAATCAAAGTTACTAAGAGGCACGATTTGTTCAAAAATATACATGACAGAGAGGTTGCTCATTCAGTTCACACAGAGAGGTTGCTCATACGTTTATTCGGGCACAAATAACTCCACACCTGTTTTCAGCATCCACTCCTGAATGCATCCGTCAAATCCAGGTATTCAACTCTTCTGTCTTCTAAATCCAAACTCGCGTGGGAGCAACTTGATGATAGTCTAAGGCGAGCGCATTTAGAAGCCTTATTGACCCACTCAACTGCACCTGCCTTTGTGTGTATACGAGAGGTAGATACGAGATGTACTGTTCTAAATGCAACACAGGCACGGTTGTACGTGCATCGTGTTTGCCTGTATTCAAAAAAATTCCACCGACACGTTCACTGTGAGAGGCACGGCCGTAAGGTCACGAGAGGCAAGATTCCATTTGAAACAGAGTCACGGTCGTGCCTTTGTGATCCAAATATTTCCTAGGCCACTCGTTCACACAGATTATTTTTATCGCAACTACTAGTTAACAGGCGACGCAAAAGCACAGTGATTGTTTGTGACCATATGTAGACAACAGCAGTGGATCCGTGGAAAATGATTGACAGAATCTAACCAGGGTCCTGCGTAGTACTTTCCATAAGTGGAAGACGAGCACATCTAGAACCGTTTCTATCCAAGGATTGTTATAACAAGCTTACAGACGATGCAAAAAACTAAAAGTACCGTTTGATCATGTTTACACATCAGCCAAGCTCAAAAGGGCGCAACGACACTGGAACCTGTAAGCTTAAGAACAACTAACTCCAGCCCTGTTTTCAGCTTCCACGGCTGAATGGATCCGTCAAATCCAGGTATTCAACACGCCTGTGTTTCAAATCCAAGCACGCGTGGTGGCAGCTTGCTGATAATATAAGGCGAGCATGTTTAGAAGCCTTTTTGTCCCATAGAAGCACCTTGTGCTGCTGTTTGTAAAATACTTCCGTAAAGTCTTTGTGGAAGCGAAACTTAAGCCTGATGGTCTCTAGCTCCCTTACATTCAGAACAAAGAATGTCACAAACTCAATGTTTACCCGGTAGTGTTCATAGTCTTCCAGATTAACTGTCTTCAAACGAATTCATGATGTTTGAGAAACACCCGGTGCTTCTGACGCCACCTATTTTTTACTCCATAACGGACACCTCCCTAGAAAAACATGAGCATTGAAAATACTTAAGGTCTATAAAGAGAGAATATGTCGAAAGAGCAAAGGAACGATAAATTCTATCACCTCCATCCCAATAAAGTTTTTCTTAGTTTTGTCTAGATACAGATGTATCTAACACTAAAACATGTCTGTGCACAGATATCTAAACAAATGTAAGACAAAGATTTTTGGGACGGAGGGATTAGTACACTATGCATTGTATGGGCTTTCAATGTGTGAGAATCATCACCTCGATAAACAAGTTTTCCAGGCTTCGAAAGCATCGCATCAAGGAAACGACCGCGTCCACTTCGTAAGCCATGTGGATAAGCAAGCTCTTGACAGATTGCAGCACTGTTGATAGGCTAACTGTCGGCAAACCCTGCATGGTGCATGGATAATAATATTAAAAATGGAATAAAGGTTGGATTACATGAAACTTGTTTACTCGAACGAATGCAGATGAAAGTGAGTACCTGGATAAGAGTAGGGTGATACATGACCTTTGATTCAGAGAAAAAAACAGGGAATTTGCCCAAGGTCTCCAGTTTAGGTGCAAAGATGACAGTTATCTGCAAGTCCCTGGTCTGAATAAGGTGAATCAGCCGTTGAAGTGAGTGGGCATCCGCTATAATGAGTTCGGCAATGCCGTCGCAATGAATGCCAATGCTTACAAGGGTAGGTGAGTTTATTCTGATGCAATGGCTTTCCATATTCAAAACAAGCAGCAAGCATCTGAGTGCAGGGCAACTAGAGTGGATAATGCTTTGCAGCGAGACGTCTGATATATCAACCTCCACAAGCGAAAGCCTCTCGAGCAGTGGTAGTTCAAGCATTTGTACATAATTGTCTAGTATTTGACAAAGAGCAAAGGTGACGGTGTGGAGAGAGGACGCAAACCGAAAGATGGACGTTGGTGCAGAGGGCGCAGATGAAGGGCATGTGTGTGCTAGTCTGTCCTCTGGGTAGAAGAACTCGAGCACCTGGAGATTGTCGAGTTTCGAGGATTGGAGCCAGAAGTCGACGACATAGGGTCTGCACTAGAGGTAGCACGCCGGGATGGAGAGGCGGTGAACTGCGCCCTCATGGTCAGAGAGGATAGCCTCCGGAAGGTTGAAATCATCAACGACAGATTGTCCACGGCACCGAGTTGCGAAGTATCTTTCGCGGACGAGCTCCCAGGTGGGGGGTTCACCGCCGGAATCCATGGAGATTATCTCAATCTGAACTGTTTCTGGAAGGTTAAAAACACGAGCGGCAGGGATCTCGCGGCAGTCGAGATTCAGAGGAGCGGTGTGCCATAGAGGGCGCCACCGAGATGCAAGGACTTGAGTGCAGATGCTCTCCTTGGTGGGGAGACGGGAGATAATCTCACCTAGGATGGCGTCCGGCAGATTGCTGATGCGGTCCGAACGAGATTCCTCCTCACCCTCCTCGGATCCAGTGGGCACACCACCGTCGCTGCTTGTCGCCCCTTCCACCACCACCACACCCCCAGAGGACGGCGTCGCCGGTGGCGCGAGCCTCACCCTCTTGGTGCTAGGGGCACCGGGCTCCATCTCCATCTCCATCTTGCTGGGGTTGCGCCGCCTACGAGGCTATGACCAGTGCTCCGTATGGTGGATCTGGAAAAATGGGTTAGAGGCTAGGTATTCACTGCGCTGATACAAAAAGGTTAAGTGGGGAGGGGAAGGGGGGGGGGGGGTTCTAGATTAATTATTAACAAGTCAAGGGCTGCACAAGATTAAATAAAAGCACGGCCTTGAAGGTACGAGATGCACTGGTCTACACGCAGCCTAGGCACGGGAGTGACCCATTGTGTTTTAATTGTTTACAAGCATACCTTCGTCGCTGGATTCTATTCGACGTCGCACGCACGCTTCTACATGCATCGTGCCTCTGTGGGTTGCAAAATTTTCCACGGGCACGTTCACTGTGAAAGCACGGTTTCACATTAAGGAGATTCAGGGTCCTCCCTCCGTCTTCCAAATGTTTCCCCTGCAAGGACGTGAAGCCACGATAGATGCACGGTTTCACAGATAGCGGAAGCACGGTCTGTAAATATTTCCTCCACCGCGTTCACCGTGAGAGCCATGGCCGTGAGGTCACGAGATGCACGGTCCCTCTTAGTGTTCAATCAACCGTGCCTACCTTGACTTCACGCCAGGGCCCCTCTTAGTGTACGTGAAAAAAGCAGCACGGCTGCCTACATCCCATGCCCCTATAACTGAACGAGTCAGCGAAAAATATTTGAAACACAGAAGATGTCCGTGCCTCCCGTTGCTGCACATCCATGCCTCTTCGAAATACGTGACCGTGCCTTTCGTAGCGTCATGTCCGTGACTCTTTGAATGAAAATTTCAAAGCGTGATGCTAATTAGTACAGAAACGTGGCTGTAGAGACTTCACGAACGTGCTTTACAAAGCGCGCCTCTCATGCTTTTAAAAATGTGGCACTTATGCTTTTAAAAGCGTACCTCTGGATGCGTCCCTTCCGTGCCTCACAAAGTAGACGGTTAAAGTTGACATCTGACTCGGTAAACCTCCAATTCCCACAAATATAAAAAAACTAAGGACAATCAATGTGACGCAGCAAACCAAATTACATTTGTTAACAAAGTTCCCCGCAACCAAATTACTCAAAAAAAATGAGAAACTTCATTCCACTTCATAATAACATTGACTAATTAAGGAAAACTACCGTGATACAGGAAACCAAATACATTTGTTAACAAAGATACTGACAACGAAATTACACAAGACAAAATAAGAAACTCTAGTCCATTGCTTAATAACTTCAGACGCAGACAACAATCAGGGTCGCTACTGTCTACTTAGATCCCAGCGACCTTCTTGTTGGATTGCTGGGCGCGGAGTTCCTCAATCTCCTTCTTCATAGCCTCCACGACCTTCATCTCCTCCGCACGTTGCTTCACAGCGGCCATGGATTCCTCCACCAGATGGTCGCGCTCGACAAGGAGCTTCGCCTTCTCATCGAGAAGTTCTTCGATGATCGCGTCCATCTTCTCCACCTCGGCATTGCTCGCCTCGAAGAGCTTCTTGATGGGGAACGTTGCATGGAAAACAAAAAAATTCTACACACACGCAAGATCTATCCATGGAGATGCATAGCTACGAGAGGGGGAGTGTGTCTACGTACCCTCGTAGACCGTAAGCGGAAGCGTTAGAACAACGCAGTTGATGTCGTCGAACAACTTCACGATCCAACCGACCGAGCACCGAACGTACGGCACCTCCGCGTTCAGCACACGTTCAGCTCGGTGATGTCCTCGACTTCTTGATCCAGCAAGACGGCGAGGTAGTGGATGAGTTCCGGCAGCACGACGGCGTGGTGACGGTGATGGTGATGCTATCTCCGCAGGGCTTCGCCCAAGCACTGCGAAAATATGTCCGAGGAACGGAACTGTGGAGGGGGGCGCCGCACACGGCTAAGACAATGTTGTGTCCTTTGGGGCGCCCCCTCTCCTCTATTTATATATGTGTAGGGGCTTGGAGTAGAAGGAATAGTGGCACGTGAACAGTAACCGTGAATAGTACACACGTGAACTTGGACTCCAAAGTCCAATCCTATTCCTACTAGGACTCTCCCTTTTTTCCTTCCCTAGCTGCGTGGGCTTATGAGGACTTGGTGCGCCTGGCCCAATAAGGCCAGGGCGCCTCCCCTTAGCCCATGCCAGCCCTTGGGACGTGTTGGACCCACTTGTGGACTTCCGGACTCCTCCGGAATCCTCCGGAACCTTCTGGAAGCTTCCCGGTACAATACCGAAAAAACTGCACCTTTTTCCAGAACCCAAAATATGACTTCCCATATATAAATCTTTACCTCTCGACCATTCCGAGACTCCTCATGACGTCCAGGATCTCATCCGGGACTCCGAACAACATTCGGTTACCAATTCACATAACTCATATAACACTATATCGTCAACGAACGTTAAGCGTCCGGACCCTACGGGTTCGGGAATGATGTAGACATGACTGAGACGCCTCTCCGGTCAATAACCAATAGCGGAACCTGGATGCTCATATTGGTTCCTACATATTCCACGAAGATCTTATCGGTCGAACCGCAATGACAACATACGTAATTCCCTTTGTCCATCGGTATTTTACTTGCCCGAGATTCGATCGTCGGTATCTCCATACCTAGTTCAATCTCGTTACCGGCAAGTCTCTTTACTCGTTCCGTAATACATCATCCCATAACTAAATCCTTAGTCACTTTGCTTGCAAGCTTCTTATGATGTGCATTACCGAGAGGGCCCAGAGATACCTCTCCGAAACACGGAGTGACAAATCCCAGTCTCGATCCATGCCAACTCAACGGACACCTTCGGAGATACCTGTAGAGCATCTTTATGATCACCCAGTTACGTTGTGACGTTTGATAGCACACAAGGTATTCCTCCGGTATCCGGGAGTTGCATGATCTCATGGTCTGAGGAACATGTATTTGACATTCAAGAAAGCAGTAGCAATAAACAGAACGATCATATGCTAAGCTAATAGATGGGTCTTGTCCATCACATCATTCTCCTAATGATGTGATCCCGTTATCAAATGACAACTCATGTCTATGGTTAGGAAACCTTAACCATCTTTGATCAACGAGCTAGTCTAGTAGAGGCTCACTAGGGACACGGTATTTGTTTATGTATTCACACATGTATTTAAGTTTCCGGTCAATACAATTCTAGCATGAATAATAAACCTTTATCATGAACAAGGAAATATAAAATAATAACAACTTTATTATTGCCTCTAGGGCATATTTCCATCTGTCTCCCACTTGCACTAGAGTCAATAATCTAGATTACATAGTAATGAATCTAACACCCATGGAGTCTTGGTGTTGATCATGTTTTGCTCGTGGAAGAGGCTTAGTCAACGGGTCTGCCGCATTCAGATCCGTGTGTACTTTGCAAATTTCTATGTCTCCATCCTTGACATATTCACGAATGGAGTTGAAGCGTCTCTTGATGTGTTTGGTCTTCTTGTGAAACCTGGGCTCCTTGGCTATGGCAATTGCTCTAGTGTTGTCACAAAAGATTGTCATTAGACCCGATGCACTAGGTATTACACCTAGATCGGATATGAACTCCTTCATCCAGACTCCTTCATGTGCTGCTTCCGAAGCAGCTATGTATTCCGCTTCACACGTAGATCCCACCACAACGCTCTACTTGGAACTGCACCAACTGACAGCTCCACCATTTAATATAAATACGTATCCGGTTTGTGACTTAGAGTCATCCGGATCAGTGTCGAAGCTTGCATCGACGTAACCCTTTACGACGAGCTCTTCGTCACCTCCATAAACGAGAAACATGTCCTTGGTCCTTTACAGGTACTTCAGGATATTCTTGACCGCTGTCCAGTGATCCACTCCTGGATTACTCTGGTACCACCCTTCCAAACTTATGGCAAGGCACACATCAGGTCTGGTACACAGCATGGCATACATAATAGAACCTATGGCTGAGGCATAGGGAATGACTTTCATTTTCTCTATATCTTCTGCCGTGGTCGGGCATTGAGTCTGACTCAACTTCACACCTTGCAAGACAGGCAAGCACCCTTTCTTTGACTGATCCATTTTGAACTTCTTCAAAACTTTGTCAAGGTATGTGCTTTGTGAAAGTCCTATCAAGCGTCTTGATCTATCCCTATAGATCTTGATGCCCAATATATAAGCAGCTTCACCGAGGTCTTTCATTGAAAAATTCTTATTCAAGTATCACTTTATGCCATCCAGAAATTCTATATCATTTCCAATCAACAATATGTCATCCACATATAATATTAGAAATGCTACAGAGCTCCCACTCACTTTCTTGTAAATACAGGCTTCACCGTAAGTCTGTACAAAACCATATGCTTTGATCACCTCATCAAAGCGTATATTCCAACTCCGAGATGCTTGCACCAGTCCATAGATGGATCGCTGGAGCTTGCACACTTTGTTAGCACCCTTAGGATCGACAAAACCTTCTGGTTGCATCATATACAACTCTTCTTTGAGAAAACCATTAAGGAATGCAGTTTTGACATCCATTTGCCATATTTCATAATCATAAAATGCGGCAATTGCTAACATGATTTGGACAGACTTAAGCATCGCTACGGGTGAGAAAGTCTCATCGTAGTCAACCCCTTGAACTTGTCGAAAACCTTTCGCGACAAGTCGAGCTTTGTAGACAGTGATATTATCATCAGCATCTGTCTTCCTCTTAAAAATCCATTTATTCTCAATGGCTTGCCGATCATCGGGCAAGTCCACCAAAGTCCACACTTTGTTCTCATACATGGATCCTATCTCAGATTTCATGGCCTCAAGCCATTTGTCGGAATCCGGGCTTATCATAGCTTCTTCATAGTTCGTAGGTTCGCTGTTGTCTAACAACATAACTTCCAGAACAGGATTACCGTACCACTCTGGTGCGGAACGTACTCTGGTCAACCTACGAAGTTCAGTACTAACTTGATCTGAAGTTTCATGATCTTTATCATTATCTTCCTCTCTTATTGGTGTAGGCATCACGGGAACGGTTTTCTCTGATGAGCTACTTTCCAATTCGAGAGAAGGTACAATTACCTCATCAAGTTCTACTTTCCTCCCACTCAATTTTTTCGAGAGAAACTCCTTCTCTAGAAAGGACCCATTCTTGGCAACAAAGACCTTGCCTTCGGATCTGTGGTAGAAGGTGTACCCAATTGTTTCTTTAGGGTATCGTATGAAGACACACTTCTCCGCTTTGGGTTCGAGCTTATCAGGTTGAAGCTTTTTCACATAAGCATCGCATCCCCAAACTTTAAGAAATGATAGCTTAGGTTTGTTGCCAAACCATAGTTCATATGGTGTCGTCTCAACGGATTTAGACGGTGCCCTATTTAACGTGAATGCAGCTGTCTCTAATGCATAACCCCAAAACGATAGTGGCAAATCGGTAAGAGACATCATAGAATGCACCATATCCAATAAAGTACGGTTACGACGTTCGGACACACCATTGCGCTGTGGTGTTCCAGGTCGCGTGAGTTGTGAAACAATTCCACATTTTCTTAAATGAAGGCCAAACTCGTAACTCAAATATTCGCCTCCGCGATCAGATCGTAGAAACTTTATTTTCTTGTTACGATGATTCTCTACTTCACTATGAAATTCTTTGAACTTTTCAAATGTTTCAGACTTGTGTTTCATCAAGTAGATATACCCATATCTACTCAAATCATCTGTGAAGGTTAGAAAATAACGATACCCGCCGCGTGCTTCAACATTCATCGGACCGCATACATCGGTATGTATTATGTCCAGCAAATCAGTAGCTCGCTCCATTGTTCCGGAGAACGGAGTTTTAGTCATCTTGCCCATGAGGCATGGTTCGCAAGTATCAAATGATTCATAATCAAGAGATTCCAAAAGTCCATCCGCATGGAGTTTCTTCATGCGCTTTACACCAATATGACCTAAATGGCAGTGCCACAAGTATGTTGCACTATCATTATCAACTTTGCATCTTTTTGCATCAATATTATGAATATGTGTATCACTACGATCGAGATTCAACAAGAATAGACCATTCACAAAAGGTGCGTGACCATAAAAGATGTTACTCATATAAATAGAACAACCATTATTCTCTGACTTAAATGAATAACCGTCTCGCAATAAACAAGATCCAGATATAATGTTCAAGCTCAACGCTGGCACCAAATAACAATTATTGAGGTCTAAAACTAATCCCGAAGGTAGATGTAGAGGTAGCGTGCCGACGGCGATCACATCAACCTTGGAACCATTCCCGACGCGCATCGTCACCTCGTCCTTAGCCAATCTTCGCTTATTCCGTAGCTCCTGTTTCGAGTTACAAATATGAGCAATCGAACCAGTATCAAATACCCAGGCGCTACTGCGAGCATTAGTGAGGAACACATCAATAACATGTATATCAAATATACCTTTGCTCACTTTGCCATCCTTCTTATCCGCCAAATAATTGGGGCAGTTCCGCTTCCAGTGACCAGTCCCTTTGCAGTAGAAGCACTCTGTTTCAGGCCTGGATCCAGCTTTGGGTTTCTTCGTGGGAGCGGCAACTTGCTTGCCGTTCTTCTTGAAGTTCCCCTTCTTTCCCTTGCCCTTTTTCTTGAAACTAGTGGTTTTGTTAACCATCAACACTTGATGCTCCTTCTTGATTTCTACCTCCGCCGATTTCAGCATCGCGAAGAGCTCGGGAATTGTCTTCTCCATCCCTTGCATATTATAGTTCATCACAAAGCCTTTATAGCTTGGTGGCAGTGACTGAAGAACTCTGTCAATAACACTCTCAACCAGAAGATCAATTCCCAGCTGAGTCAAGTGGTTGTGGTACCCAGACATTCTGAGTATGTGTTCACTGACAGAACTGCTCTCCTCCATCTTATAGCTAAAGAACTTGTTGGAGACTTCATATCTCTCAACCCGGGCATTAGCTTGAAATATCAATTTCAGCTCTTGGAACATCTCATATGCTTCGTGGCGTTCAAAACGCTTTTGCAGTCCCGGTTCTAAGCCGTAGAGCATGGCACACTGAACTATCGAGTAGTCATCAGATCGAGCCTGCCAGGCGTTCACAACGTCTGCAGCAACTCCTGCAGCAGGTCCATCACCTAGCGGTGCATCAAGGACATAATTCTTCAGTGTAGCAATGAGGATAATCCTCAAGTTACGGACCCAGTCCGTGTAGTTGCTACCATCATCTTTCAACTTAGCTTTCTCTAGGAACGCATTAAAATTCAACGGAACAGTAGCACGGGCCATTTATCTACAACATAGATATGCAAAGAAACTAGCAAGACTAAGTTCATGATAAATTAAGTTCAATTAATCAAATTACTAATGAACTCCCACTTAAATTAACATCCCTCAAGTTAACTAAGTGTTACATGATCCAAATCAACTAGCCCATGTCCGATCATCACGTGAGATGGGATAGTCATCAATGGTGAACATCTCCATGTTGATCATATCTACTATATGACTCATGTTCGACCTTTCGGTCTCCAGTGTTCCGAGACCATGTCTGTACATGCTAGGCTCGTCAAGTTTAACCCAAGTATTCTGCTTGTGTAAAACTGGCTTACACCCGTTGTATGTGAACGTAGAATCTATTACACCCGATCATCACGAGATGCTTCAAAACGACGAACTTTAGCAACGGTGCATACTCGGGGAGAACACTTTTATCTTGAAATTTAGTGAAGGGGTCATCTTATAATGCTACCGTCGTTCTAAGCAAAATAAGATGCATAAAGTATAAACATCACATGCAATCAAAATATGTGACATGATATGGCCATCATCTTGTGCTTTTGATCTCCATCTCCAAAGCATCGTCATGATCTCCATCGTCACCGGTTCGACACCTTGATCTCCATCGTTGTGTCGTGGTCGTCTTGCCAACTATTGCTTCTACAACTATTGCTAACGCATAGCGATAAAGTAAAGCAATTACATGGCGCTTGCATTTCATACAATAAAGAGACAACCATAAGGCTCCTGCCAGTTGCCGATAAATTACAAAACATGATCATCTCATACAATAACGTATATCACATCATGTCTTGACCATATCACATCACAGCATACCCTGCAAAAACAAGTTAGACGTCCTCTACTTTGTTGTTGCAAGTTTTACGTGGCTGCTACGGGCTTCTAGCAAGAACCGTTCTTACCTACGGCACAAAACCACAACGGTGATTTATCAAGTTTGCTGTTTTAACCTTTAACAAGGACCGGCCGCAGTCAAATTTGATTCAACTAAAGTAGGAGAAACAGACACCCGCCAGCCACCTTTATGCAAAACAAGTTGCATGTCTGTCGGTGGAACCGGTCTCATGTACGTGGACATGTACGGTTGGTCCAGGCCGCTTCATCTTACAATACCGCCGAATCAAAATAAGACGTTGGTGGTAAGCAGTATGACGATCACCGCCCACAACTCTTTGTGTTCTACTCGTGCATATCATCTACGCATAGACCTGGCTCTGATACCACTGTTGGGGAACGTTGCATGGAAAACAAAAAATTTCTACGCACACGCAAGATCTATCCATGAAGATGCATAGCTATGAGAGGGGGAGTGTGTCTACGTACCCTCGTAGACCGTAAGCGGAAGCGTTAGAACAACGCGGTTGATGTCGTCGAACAACTTCACGATCCAACCGACCGAGCACCGAACGTACGGCACCTCCGCGTACAGCACACGTTCAGCTCGGTGACGTCCTCGACTTCTTGATCCAGCAAGACGGCGAGGTAGTGGATGTGTTCCAGCAGCACGACGGCGTGGTGACGGCGATGGTGATGC
Organism: Elymus sibiricus; assembly: GCA_039707655.1. Taxonomy (NCBI): domain Eukaryota; kingdom Viridiplantae; phylum Streptophyta; class Magnoliopsida; order Poales; family Poaceae; genus Elymus; species Elymus sibiricus. The sequence goes on from CM077664.1 coordinate 316,406,901, forward strand.
TATCTCCGCAGGGCTTCGCCCAAGCACTGCGAAAATATGTCCGAGGAACGGAACTGTGGAGGGGGGCGCCGCACACGGCTAAGACAATGTTGTGTCCTTTGGGGCGCCCCCTCTCCTCTATTTATATATGTGTAGGGGCTTGGAGTAGAAGGAATAGTGCCACGTGAACAGTAACCGTGAATAGTACACACGTGGACTTGGACTCCAAAGTCCAATCCTATTCCTACTAGGACTCTCCCTTTTTTCCTTCCCTAGCTGCGTGGGCTTTTGAGGACTTGGTGCGCCTGGCCCAGTAAGGCCAGGGCACCTCCCCTTAGCCCATGCCAGCCCTTGGGACGTGGTGGACCCACTTGTGGACTTCCGGACTCCTCCGGAATCCTCCGGAACCTTCTGGAAGCTTCCCGGTACAATACCGAAAAAACCGCACCTTTTTCCGGAACCCAAAATATGACTTCCCATATATAAATCTTTACCTCTCGACCATTCCGAGACTCCTTGTGACGTCCAGGATCTCATCCGGGACTCCGAACAACATTCGGTTACCAATTCACATAACTCATATAACACTATATCGTCAACGAACGTTAAGCGTGTGGACCCTACGGGTTCGGGAATGATGTAGACATGACTGAGATGCCTCTCCGGTCAATAACCATTAGCAGAACCTGGATGCTCATATTGGTTCCTACATATTCCACGAAGATCTTATCGGTCGAACCGCAATGACAACATACGTAATTCCCTTTGTCCATCGGTATGTTACTTGCCCGAGATTCGATCGTCGGTATCTCCATACCTAGTTCAATCTCGTTACCGGCAAGTCTCTTTACTCGTTCCGTAATACATCATCCCGTAACTAACTCCTTAGTCACTTTGCTTGCAAGCTTCTTATGATGTGCATTACCGAGAGGGCCCAGAGATACCTCTCCGAAACACGGAGTGACAAATCCCAGTCTCGATCCCTGCCAACTCAACGGACACCTTCGGAGATACCTGTAGAGCATCTTTATGATCACCCAGTTACATTGTGATGTTTGATAGCACACAAGGTATTCCTCCGGTATCCGGGAGTTGCATGATCTCATGGTCTGAGGAACATGTATTTGACATTCAAGAAAGCAGTAGCAATAAACAGAACGATCATATGCTAAGCTAACGGATGGGTCTTGTCCATCACATCATTCTCCTAATGATGTGATCCCGTTATCAAATGACAACTCATGTCTATGGTTAGGAAACCTTAACCATCTTTGATCAACGAGCTAGTCTAGTAGAGGCTCACTAGGGACACGGTATTTGTTTATGTATTCACACATGTATTTATGTTTCCGGTCAATACAATTCTAGCATGAATAATAAACCTTTATCATGAACAAGGAAATATAAAATAATAACAACTTTATTATTGCCTCTAGGGCATATTTCCATCACTTCTTCCAGCTGTAGGTGACCCCCAAACGCTGCTCGTACGACTTGTCATCCGCCAGCTTTGAAACCGAGGCACTGATCTGATCGAGCAGCTTATTAAGATTAATTAACATGGAGCTCTGAGCTTGTTCGCCTCCAAGATGAATTTCCTTGTGAGAGCCGTCGCCAGCCCGTGAGGCCTCCGCGTAGCCACGGGACATCTTACCTCTTTCCGCCGCCGCCCTGCTCACCGCCCCCTTCTTTTTTCTCGACCCAGAACCCCTCCCTAATCTGTTAGAAGATACACCCTCATGCTGCTGGTATCCTACTGTAGAGGGTTTCTGTTCAAGTTCGCAACGGAGCCTAAGCCTAGCTCCAATTGACTCTGATCCAGCATCAGGAAGACACATCCTCATGGTATTAGGACGAACCTGACAACAATAATTCACAACTAAATCAACTAGCAGGAAGAGAGAGAAAACACAAGAAGTAGAAACAGAGTCAACTTACAGATGAGGAACCCTCGCTAGCTAGGATCTCCTCCTGCATCTGCAAGCGGCACTCCGGAGCAGTCTTCTTCTTCCCGGCCATGGCGGAGGGGGGCAGGAGCGAGAAGAGCAAGAGAAATGGATGGGCCGGCGGCACGCAAAGGGAGGAAGAGGATGTGGCTAGGGCTAAGGGATGCGGTCCGGCTTAAATAGCTAGACCTAGGCCTCGGGCAAGGAGCCGGAGCGCCGTCACGCGACGTTCACACCCCAACCGGAGGAGACGCCCGTCGGATGGTTGGGCTTCCATAGCGGAGCCACGCGGCATTCACATCCCCACTAGAGGAGACGCCCGTCGTACCATTGAGTTTCCGGAGCGGCGCCACGCGGTGTTCGCACAACGTCCGGAGGAGACGCCTCATATTCTCATGGGTCTAAAACCATGCCTCATGGTGCTTCACTTCCGTGCCACTCACAGTCACTGGTGTCAGTGAAAACATTTCGAGCACAGAGGAACGAACGTGCCTCCCATGCTACTAAAATCGTGCATCTCGTAGATAAAACGTGTCACTGAAAACATCTGAACGGCTTCACGTCCGTGGATCACGCGCCTTCACGTACGTGCCTCCCGTTGCTTCATGTCTGTGCCTCCTTCATGCCTCTCACACTTAAACATGGTACTCAAAACTTTTGGGACACAAAGAGGTTAGAACGTGCCTCTTATGCTCTTAAAAGCGTGCGTCTAGATGCTTCCCTTCCGTGCCTCACAAAGTAAAAGATTAAAATTGACATATAAACCACGAATTATACCATTAATATAATGAGAAAAATCAAGGAAAATTAACGCGATACAGGAAACAAAATTACACTTGTTAACAAAGTTCCTGACAACAAAATTACACGAGACAAAACAAACCTCTGCGCGCCTGGATGTAATTTCATGTCTCCACAATCGTCACACCTGTGCCTGGTTCGGAGCACAGAGGCACGTACACCTTCATGTCCGTGCCACCTACACCTTCACGTCCGTGCATCCAACGTTACACATTTGGAACAAAGAGGCACGAACATGCCTCCTATGATACTAAAATCGTGACTCTCAAAGTAAACAATGTACTAGAACTAAATTTGTTCATAACATAAGCAAACTACATAGTGTTCGAGCCTGATTACAAAGCAAACTAGATAAGAAGCAAACAAGCAAACCTATATTTAGCACAAGAAAACTACAAACTAGACAGAAAGAAAACTACAAACTAGACAGAAAGAAAACCACATTGACAGACACTTCCTTGGGCGGCCCCATCTCCGTCTTCAGTAGTAGTCTCCCCAGGTCCTGGGGCGCTTCCTAGACTTCTCCATCTTTGCCCGGCGAAGCCCGTCCTGGGTGATGGTGATCCGGCTCCATATCTCGTATGCCGCGTAAGCGTCCTTTGCCACATACTCGATGTGCCTCATGGACAGGGGCATGCACTCCCAGCGCTTGTGTTCTGCGTCAGTAGTATTCTTCATGTCGTTGTAGGAGTTGTCGATGAGGACGCCAGAGACGTCTCCAAGTGAGTCCAGCGCCTTGGTAGCTTCGGGCACGCTCCATTCCTTCTGGATGTCGACAATGTTGGTGATCTCCAGCTCAACGCGTTCGAGCTTCTCTATGTCCCCGTCGATGGAGAAGCCAGCAAAGGTGTACCTTGGGTCGAGAAGGAAGTTGTCGAACACCGGGCACTTGTCATCGGCGGCGCTCAGTTGGAAGAGCAGCACCGACTGAGTCTTGCCGACGGAGAGCTGGATGAGGGCGGCTTTCTGCTTGTCTGCACCCTCGTTGTTGTACTTGACATCTACACCGACAATCTTGTGCCGCTGGTACTTGAGGTGTTGCTCGTACTTCTCGACGATGGTCGCCGCCTCGTCCAAGTCGCTGGTGTGGATCACGTGCAACATGGTATTGCCATGGGCTCAGACCTCCTTGAACTCCTTGATGAACCCCATTGCAGGGAGAACGGTTTCTGTGGAGAACGATGAGTGGGAACGGTGGGATGGAAGCGCAATGGCAATGTTTGTGGAGGAGGAAGACTGCGCGAAGGTCTGAATTTAAGGCGTGGGATGGCGGCAACCGATGACTGCACGATCTCTCCGACGTTGCGCTTATACAGATCATGGGTTGAGGGCGTTTGTGATCGTCATTTTGGCGACGCAACCGCTCGGAGTGGGGGTCGTCTGTGATCGTGGGTTTTTGAATGCGGTTTTTTGATCGTGTGTTTTTCTATTTTCAATATATTATTAACCATCACGCTATCTTCGGAGGCGTATTTATTTTTTCTGAATTTTTGAGTCAAAATTTTACCCCACGCCTCCGAACTTCCAACAAAACTATTGTAACATAGACGGACGATGATGCCTCTGCTGGATGTAATTTCGTGCCTCTAAAACCTCTTTGCTTGAAACAAGTACCTCTTATAACTTCAGGCACGTGCCTCTAACAATGAACAGTGTCGTCACCGAAAACACTTGGAACATACACGCACGACCGTGCTTTCACATCCGGGCCCCTCACAGAGTCACAGTGAACATCTCGTCACCACAAAACGTATGACTGAATAACCCAACAAAAACATTTGGAACACTACGGCACGAGCGTGCCCGATATAAATTCATGTTTGTGGCTCGGTCGTGACGCGAAGGCCATTTCTCTCTGACTGAAACGCATGTAACCGTGACTCTTCTTCAGACGTAACCGTGACTCCGCTTCGCATGAAACCGTGCCTCTCATGTCTCCACTGTCGTGCCTCTCCTAAACACCATGTGAGTAAAAACAACAGGAAAAGAGGAGCACGACCGCGCCTCTCCTGCTTCTAAAACTGTGCCTAACGTGGATTCACGTGCGTGCCTCTCACACTAAACATGACATCAGCGCAATGTGAACAGAGTCACGACGCTGCCCCTGCATAACATAGGACCTTGCCTATATAGTGTCATCAAGTCCGTGCCTCAATCAGTAAACGAGTCAGCGAAAAAACAGAGAGGCAAGAATGTGACTCTGCTCCATGCCTCTCGCAGTTCGAGGCATTCTTCCGAGGCATGCTATGAACCGTTCGTTCGTAGCGTTCACATGGTTTAGGGTTTCTCTTTATTAAACAGAGACATGTACGTAGGCATTATTCTGAGCCATCAGATCCAAGGATATTTACTTTCTGCTTTATACAGAACGAGACTATCGCACAGGCATAAGCTCCATGCTTCACGTCCGTGTCACGTTCTTGCTTCCACAGGAGTCACGGCCGTGCCTCTCACAGCGAAGCGTATCGCTGATACATTTAGATGACAGAGGCACGACCGTTCCGCAGTTTAATACAGGACTGTGCCTGTCGTGTCCGCACGTTCGTGACTCTCACACTGAACTATAAAAACATTTGCAAAACAGGCACGAACGTCCATCCCATCTAAAAATAGTGCATGCAGATGCTCCACGCCACGCACTTAAAATAGCCACTATAAATGTCTGGAACACTCGAAGGCACGAATGGCGTGTCACGTCCATGCCTCTCTCACAAAATTCATGGCCGTGCCTCTCTGAATGAAGGATTTGGAATACAGAGACGCACGAACGTGACTCTGCATAACACAGAACCGTGCGTGATAGAGGTAGCAGCTCCGAGCCTCTCGCAGTTAAACGTGTCACCGAAAACATTTGGAACACAGACAGGCACGAACGTTACCCTGCGTGATAGGGAAACGTGCCTATGCAGGCTTCACATCCGTGCCTCTCGAACTGAACAAATCAGCGGAAACATTTGGAACACAAAGACGCATGAACGTGACTCTGCTTAATACCAAACAGTGCCTCTATGGGCTTCACGTCCATGCCTGCCAGCCGAAACATTGGAACACAAAGAGACAAGAACTTCTCTGTGCTTATTAGGTACCCATGCATCCGTGGCCTTCACTTCCGCGAATGTCAGCCTAAAACATTTGGAACACAAACACACACGAACGTGACCCTGCTTAATATGGAGACGTGCCCCTGTTGACCTCACATCCGTGCTCCTACAGTTACACGTGACAGCCAAAAAACATTTGGAATACAGAGGCATCAACGTGCCTCTTCTTAAAACGGAACACCACGAAAACAATTGGAAAGAAAAAGACGGACTGCCATGCCTTTACTGGAGACAACTTCGTGCCTCCACAGTAGACACGGTCGAGCCTCTCTCAATGAATGCATCACTGAAAACAATTGCAACACAGAGAGGCACGCCCGTGCCTGTTTCGTTTGAAAACGAAAACATATGCTTCTACAAACGTGCCTACCTTGGCTTCACATCATCGCCCCTCCCAGTGTACGTGAAAACGGAAACATGACACTGCCTCTGCATAACATAGGACCGCGACTATAATGCCATCACATCCGTGCCTCAATGAGTAAAAGAGGCACTGAAAAATATCAGGAACACAAAGAGGCACGACCGTGGCGCTACATAATACAAAACTGTAGACACATCATGGCCGTGTGTCTAAGGGTGAACGGGTTACTGAAAACTTTTGAAACACAGAGGCACAAACATGCCTTTTGTGCTCTTGAAACCGTGCCCCCGGGTGTTGCCCTTCTGTGCCTCACACGGTGAAACGTGTCACTGGAAACATTTGGAAAACAAAAGCACGACCATGCTCCCACGAACAACTATTTTTGCATTTTTCTTGACATGGGTGCCGTACCACTACCTTTTTTATTTTATTTTTAGTGGTGTCACTGAACTTAAATAAAGAAATGCTAGAGTCCCACCGACTGACATGTAAGAAGCAAACAAAAAAATGCCCAGGTTGTCAAAAAACTAACGCAGACAGGCCCACAGACTGTTGCACGAATCTTGATGCTTATACGGACGGTGGAAAATTAGAGACGGTTCGATCATTCCCCTCGCTCTGCTGGTCTCCTCCTTCACCTTTCGCAGGGAAAATCTCGAACACTACACCTCCCGCACGCTCTGCTCCTTCCTTTTGCCCCTTCCCCCAAACTGGCAGACCAGCCCAACTACGAAATCGAGTTCACCTCACCGGACAACCACCGCCGCACTTCGCCAACCGCCCTCCATTGCGAGACACAAACCATAAAACGGTGCCCGCGACAGCACCAAAACCCCCCTCCCGGCGGCGGCGACTGACGACGAGAACCTGTGCTCTGAAGACCGGCGGCGGAGATCGCAACAAAGAGCAGCGACAGAATAAGCCGATGGATGCGAGAAACCCAGCACCCACAAATGAAGGTAAAAGTTCGTACATTCCATTCCATTCCACGAGGGCGGTGATAGTGATTTTCCCCTTTTCATGGTCAGGAACCCTAGCCGGCACAGAAACTCTGTTTTCGAATTACTCTGTTTCAACTTCTCTAACAGATAGGAATAGCGTAGGGAAGACTGCAATTGAAATTCTACTCCTCCCCATTACAGATTTTTGGACGGTGGATATTACTTAACACGTACCTGACTTCACTAAGAATGACCCCACTGTAGATTTAAACTCTGGGAGCATCCTGACAGACCAAACTTGATAATTACACGTCATTTTCTACACACATTGATTATATCTATTTAAAATTACGTGCCTCTGGTTTCAAAAACCGTGGTACAGGAATATGTGCACCTGTGCTTCTACGGTGAAACAACATGTGCCTCTTCAACCATACCATTTATTTTTTTCCACGTGATGCATGTCATCTTTTGCTGTGAGATTAAACTCTGCTTCTAACACCTGGCCATTTTCATGCAGCAATGACCGGTGTAAAGGAAAACAGGAAGCCTGAGGAAGAGCCTGCCATGCAGAAAGGTCCTGTCAAAGATTTAAGCAAAGTGTCGACTCCACTGTCCAACTAAGGAAAACTATATAGCGACATAATAAGTTAACCGTTTTCCTTGACACAAGTATAAAAAATTGTATTATATTCTGCAAATAAAACTGTGCCTATGTGTTTCCAAAAGTATATCCCTTTCCTTTTTTGCAAACGAATCAATATCCTTTTTTGTTACCTGATAATTGTGCAGGTCACGAAGACATTGATATTCAAACAATCATGTCTGAAATTAACATGCAAAATGAAGAAAGACGCAGCATCTCTCCTCACCCATCAGAAAAAAGTACGCAACAAATCAAGCAGAACGAAGCAGCGGTCATGCCAATCCTGGACAAAAACACTACACCACTGGTAACTTATAACAGGCAGACAGATAAAAATGATGCTATCAAGAGCAAACGAGTAAAAACAAGCAGACAAGAGAGGCAATCAGAAACAAAGGCTGTTGTTCATCCTGAAGATGAAAGGAAAAAAGCGAAAGAACAACACTGATGTCATCCTCGAAAGTGATACCTTGCAACAGCCAAAGCCTCTAATGGTACTCCCGCCACCAGCACCACCCACGAGCAACAAACAAACTGAAAGCATGAAGAAAAACAAACGACCACAGGTGCAACAAGAACAGGATGAGGCCAACAAAGATTCGGAGCCTGATGGTGCCAATGATGATACAGAAGGCGATGCCGATTTCATTCCTCCAGAGGACAATGAAACTGAAGAGGACGGCAATGATGCCGAAGAGGACAACGGCGATCATGTAAAACACATTTCTCTAGGAATTTTTGTTTGCCGCTGATTACCACTGAAAACGAAATGATCCTTTTCTAACGAAACCCCTTTTTTCTTTTTCTGAAACAGCCAAAAACAAACAGGAAGGGCACAAAGAGAAGAAAGACAAGCGGGAACGAATTAGCAGCACCAACAGATGATGAAGGAGAGGCAACAGCCGATGAAGACAAATGTAGAATCAAAGCAGGAGCAACATTCGTACACGTCAAACAAGCATGGGAATTACTTAAAGAACGTCACCAAAGAGATGTTTGGGAGGCAGGATTTGGCAGCATAGAGCACTGCAAGATAACGGGCTCCATCTACAGGCCACTTGCAGCACACATCTACAGAAATCTGAACACGGACAACATGACGATAAGCTTTGGAGAAGCTGATGAAGACAAGAAAATCAAGATTACCAAGGAAGGCATCCATAAGGCTTTTGGATTCCCAAACGGCAAACCGAAGACAGCACGAAGGCCGCAGACTTCCCCCAAAGATATGAAGGAACTGACATCAGAACTAGGCCTCAAAAAAACAGATTTCAAAACTAAAGATCTGTTTGAAAAGATAAAAAAATTAGTAGAAATAGACGAGCCAGAAGCAAACAGGAAAGTAGTTAAAATCTTTTTCCTCACTCTTTTCCACAAGGTCATCTGTGGAACAACCGCCCCAATCTTCAGCAAGCAAGCAATAATGGTCAAGAAAATGAATTATAAAGAAATGGCGCAGATGGACTACTGCCAGGTCATCGTCGAAGGGATTAAGGCTGGAGCTGAAAAATGGCAAAAACACGAAGAGGAAAAACAGGAATTTAAGAACAAAAAGCACCTCAATGGATTGGCACAGGGGCCAGTAATCATGTACCTCGACTCCCTGCTGTTACCAAGCACCAGAGAGGTGCGTAAAATTGTTGAGAGAATGGACAAGACCTCGACACCACGAGCGATCCATCTCACCGAGAAGGATCTAACAAAAGTAGCTAGAGCAGACATGAAGAAGGATGGAAAAGGATGTCCGGATCACTATGAATTTGGCAAGATATAGGTATGGCTCTTTCGTCCATAAATTGCTTGTACCTTGTAAAAACATTTTCGATTCTAACAAATTTCATTCTACCGAAACAATGCAGACATGGAAAGGAACAGCAGACAGGATCTTCTACACAAACGAAAGAAACATGGAATCACCTTTGCCTGCAATGCAACTCATACAAGCACAGCAACAAAAACATCACCAGCACACGACCAAACTGCTACCACCCCCACGCAAGGTCCGGCGTGAAGGACCAGGCAGCACCAGGGGAAGCAGGGAACTCGAGACAAGCACCGGCGAAGGATCAGCAGAAGGATTCAAAATAATCAATGCAATGTTGAAAACCGTGCTTGACGAAGCATCACAATTACCCGCAATAAGAAACAGAGCAGGATGCCAATGCACCGATGAAGAGGAAGATTTCGATCAAAAAGCCAGAGAATCCCTGATAGAACAAACGACGTCCCTGATAAAAGCTTTCGATCATCACAGTAACTTCCAGCGCATGATTTGCAAGGCAAGAAAGAAGGAAAGGGACGAGGGGAACCTGATAGCAGTAGAGCAAGAACATGCAGAAGACACAACTAGAGTAGTTGATGACGACCACACAAAAGAAGACGTAGTGACAACAGTAGCACAAGAAACGCGAAAAAGAGGAGAGGAAGAGAAGGAGAGAAAGACAAGATCCATGATACAAAAGACAACGATTAACAAGAAAGACACAAAGGAGCACAAGCAGGTACAAAAGAGACAAAAGGAAAAGCACGTACAAAGCAACACAAACGTCAAGGAACAGCAAAAGCAACAAAGAAAAGTAGCAGCAGAAATAAAAGTTGCAGATCACGAACAAGCAAAGGAGGTAAATATTAAGAATACATGATGTGGTTTGACTTCGCCAGTCTTTTCTCATACTCACACTAAATTTTTTTTGTTTCATACTCTCCAGGCACGCATGCCAGCCCACAATGAAGGCCGAAAGCAGGATGATGGCAACAACACCGAGCACAAGGATCCAACGAACAAATCATCCAACCTCACAATAGATGATGGTCCATCAAGCACAACCGCGAAAGCAGTACAGGACACAACCGTGATAGGAAGCAGCAAACACATGAGTATAAACAACCCTTTTCCACTTTTAAACTGAATAGAGTTGTGAGTTAACTGACAAACATACTTCACTCAGCTCCGCAGTCCCGCCGAGCTAGACTCAGCCCCCGACGAAGCACAAGTTGACCCGAACATCCCAGATGACCAAAAACTAGACCATCTTATACCTGACAAAGAAAGAGTAGACGCAGACGAAAACATCCAAACCACCAATAAAGAGGTAAAATTCAACAACAACCCTTTTTTGAAGATTTATAAGTGATGAACTACCTAGTACAGCCTACCACAACAATATGGAAAATACAAGAATTACAAGGAATGAAAAACCTTTTTCTCTGAACAACACAGGAAACAAACGAGCACGCTGCTGTCAAGAATCAACAAGGACCACAGCCAGGGGAAGCCACAAAACATGGGGAAGTTGTCACTGCAATAGTAGCCAGTGCAGCAAATGAAGACCAACCTTCACTTGACAAACAGGAACTACAAAATACCCCAGCAGCGTCAACGGCTGAAGAGGTGAAGTTGGACGACTTGCTTCTATAACATAAGAAAATAAAAAATATTTAAGGACACACAAATGAAGTCCCACCTTTATCTACATTTTTGATTGAACAGACAAAAGAAGCAAACAAAAGCACTGCCGTAGAGCAGCAAAACTCACAGCAAGAGGACGATAAGAAACAAGGACAACATGTCTTTATAGTAGTAGACAACCCTGCAACTGGAGAGCAAGAGGTATTACAAATAATAGACAATGCTGCTGCCATTGGACAAGACCCAAAACATTCAGAAAACGAAGAAGAAGAAGCACACACGGCACCGCAGACAATGACTGAAGAGGTGAAGTTACAAAACATGTTTCTATAACATATGTATAAAAAATAGCTGCACAGACAGATATGCAGTCCCATTTAACTACTTTTTTGTCTTACAACAGCCGCAACAAATAGAGGAGAGCACCGACATTCAACATCAACAAAAGCAACCAGAGGAGACCATTAAACAAGGGGAACAAGATATTCCAACGGTAGACATGGATGGCACTCATGACCAAGCCCAAAATACTTCACTTAATGAACAAGAAGTAGCAAGCGCTCGAGCGGCGACAACGACAGAAAAGGTAAAGTTACATAAGCTGCTCTATTTGAAATTAAAAAATAGCTTCCATCACAAACACAAATGCATTCCCATTTACTGACCCCTATGTTCTCCTCTAAGTTTATTTTGTGCTGGCTCTTTTGTTGTTATGTTTTAATTTATAGATTGTGGGATAGTACTTAAGTTTCTTTTGTCTTGCCTGTTTCACTCCTAGAAGATACGCCTTGTCCTTTGTCGTTCCTTTCTTGTTCTTTTTCCGCTTGTGCTTGCATGTGATGATATCCCTTTAGGGTTTTACAAAGGAGAAAGGGAGCAAAGATAGTGATCCCGTGAGCAGAGCCATCGAAGACCTGTACAACACTGTATGCAGGCCATGGACAAAGAAAGCAGGGTAAGTTCATGTAACTACCACAGAACACATTCTTTCAATGTATTTCCGTGTAAACTCAGTAAACTAAAATATTTTCAAAATATACATTGTAGAGATAAGCTTTTCATGAGAACAGGGATGTTAAATGTCAATCTAGGTCATGTGGCCGAAAGCTTCACAGTCGGAAATCCAGTGAGCAGCGAAGCCATCGAGCCCATGCTAGTGATCTTGAGAAATGAACTCAAGGGCACAGGATGAAAGATTCTATCATTAAACAACACTGTAAGTAAAGATCACGGCAAAAACATGTCAACAATGAATACCAGTATATCAATCGATCAACTTTGTCTACAAGTGAACTAACAAATTCCTTTTTGTGTACATATGACAAAACAAGCAGCACTCAACAAAGCGAGCCGATGACAATGATCCAATGTGCTTCAAAAATAAAGACCAAGCACATATCAGAAATAAACTACTACCTGCCAGGCTTAAAAGATTTTTCAATATAGAAGAAGGAGAAAAACTGCAAGATTATGACATGGTAAGCAGATCACCTGTTACAGATACGAAAATCCAATAACGGCTCTACAGTTCTCTTTTATGTCCAACAAACCATGCCTAAATCTAAGAAGGATTGCAAATGGTTTCTTTTTATTTTGCAGTTCTTTCTACCAGCTTCCACAGGCGGGTATAAGAAAGACGGAGATATCGGTCATTACTTCACCATCACAGTTAACATGAAAAAAGAGCGCTTCGAACTCCTTGACTCTCTAATTGCATATCCCGGGATAGTACAATTCTTCACAATGTAACAAGCAGATTGAAGAAGATCTGGAAGCAAATGAGCACAGAGCTCCAGCTTTCACCAAGAAGTATCGACCATTTCAAAAAGGTCAAAATGCAGGTGCCGCTTCAGGGAGGAGAGACGTAAACACTACCAACCTTTCTCTTTTTTTTCCAGCAACATTTACTACTTTCATTCCTAAATACAGGACGTTAGGGCAGTTTTACCCAAACTGTCCCAACGTCTTATATAAAATATAAGGTATTTTCATGACACAGGCCAGCAATAATAACCAATCATTCTTCTACATGCAGAATGGACTGTGCATTCTATATGTACATGAACGTGAAGCACTACTCCCAAGATGGAACAACAGTGGTCTTAACGGAAGAACATGTCCCAGAGTTGAGGAAAAAAAATTCTATATCAACTAATCAGCCAACGCAAAGACAATACCTGTAGGGTAACGCAGCAGAAAACAAAAAATTCCCGACCTACACACCAGCCCAGGACCACTATGGAGACTGCATACAAGGTTTGATCTTTTCGTTACCGACTCGTAGCACAGCGGAAGTAGAGTCGATGACGATCGGCGGTGCAGATCCCCGCAGCTAGGATTTACAACCTCCCAACCGCGAGGATGTACTCCCTCGTCAGCTCACCAGACGGATCTCCGGGCAGCCCTTCGGGAGGCCTCGGGACAGTCCCTCGGATAGTCCCACCGGACGGATCCTCGGACAGCCCTTCGGGAGGCCTCTGGATAGTCCCACCGGACAGATCCTCGGACAGCCCTCCGGGAGGCCTCTGGACAGTCCCTTAGATAGTCCCACCGGACGGATCCTCGGACAGCCCTCCAGGAGGCCTCTGGACAGTCCCTCAGATAGTCCCGCCGGACGGATCCTCGGACAGCCCTCCAGGCAGGTACTCGAACAGCCCCACGGGCAAAGGATCGAAACTACGACCTCTCTATGGGGTTGCACACATACGGTGTCAGCTATCCGGCAGGGCTTCGTCGTCCAGAACTAGTTCCTGCCAGAACCCAGACAGCCTTTCGGCTCTACGAAACTATTTCGCGGGGAGGGAGAGAGAAGGCCAGATCATGCATGGCTTGTGTATGTTGAGAAAGAGTGTGTCTTTAGGCAGCCCCCTCCACCCCTATTTATAGGCCAAGCCCAAGGGTGGCTTCTCCAAGAAGCCAAGGGGGAAAATACCAAAAGGCCCTCAAGGTGGCTTCTCCAAGAAGCCACCCAAAAACCACTTTCACTATTCACGGAAACATTTTTCCGCGACCGTTAAATGCGAAAATATTTCTGTGGGTCTTAGAATAATTCCAGTACCCACTAAAATGATTTTGGACACGTTCCGAAACAATTCCGGATTAGTGATTTTCATCTGCGAAAAGCAACCAAAGCGGTTCCGGCAGCTCCGGAACATTTCCGGGTTTATTCTCCGAAAAATCCCAGAAGTTCCCAGAACAATTCTGGCACCCTCCAAGAATTTCCAGGCCTGTGCCGAAACCAATTTGACTTAATGGTATACCCTGAAACAACTTTTCAGTTTTACCGAAACTATTCCGGTGCTCTCTCTCCGGAACTTTTCCGCTGTCTCCGAAACTTTTTCGGTGACTTTCTCTCAGACTCCCTGTCTAGTATTCAGCAGATAGATGACCCTTAAGCATGTGACCCTATAGGTTCGGTGAAGTATAGACATGACCGGAACACTTTCCGATCAATGATCAACATCGGAGTCGTGGACACCCATATTGATCCCTATACCCACACGAATGAATATTCGAGTGAACCTCCAGTTGCCGTGTGCTATTCCTGTTGCTTCGCGATATGTTACAAATACCCGAGGTGAGAATCATCGGCATCCCCGTGGATCAACACTTGTCCACAATGCCAGTTACCTCGTTACCGGTTTTGTTCTCTTTTCTCGTTTCCGTGTTCCGGCATCCCTGTGATCAAATCACAATGTGTCTGGCCAGACGATGGTGGATACCGTAACACCGAGAGGGCCCAGAGATATCTCTCCATCGTCGGAGGAGCAAATCCCAATCTTGAGCTATCAAGTTAGTTGACATACTTTTCCATGAACCCGTAAGCCGCCGTAATAGCCACCCATTTACGGATGACGTTTAACAAACCCCAAAGTTCATGAAGCAAGCATGAAGAAACTCGATACTCTCATGGTCTAAGGAATTATGCAAACATTAACTTTCTCTGTGTTATTAACCAATAACTTGTGACGAATGAATCTCATAGCATAACATCAATTCGGGTCGATTCAACACAAGTGTTCTCCTAACATTGTGCCCTCAAAGTTGCCAGCATAGTCATGCCCATGCATGATCAGGAAAACAGAACCATCCTGCAACACTTGAGCTAGTCTTAGAGGCCAGACTAGGAATACATTTTACCGTTTATTATTCCACACGTGCATATGAGTCTTCCTCTGAGCCTCGTGGTTATTGCAGACTCGAGAACCATAGCAGTTATAGCATGGAACATAAACATAATTATGAACATTGGGATAAAGAATAACATTTATTATTGCCTCTAGGGCATATCTCCTACAATACCGTACTATCATTAATCAACTATACCACAGGTTCGTATTTCTAAAGACAAGCAAGTAATACTTTGCTTAAGTAATTTTTAGAAACCAAGCCTCATAATTTTTCAGCCTACCAGTTAATAATGAGTTTTTTTTCTTGATTCTAACAGATATGTTGAAGCATAAAGTCGACATCGGAGACACAGAAATGCAACGGACAAAATGTGACGTGCTAGAAGAGTTTCCTCCAACTCCCGAGCCCAAGGAAAAAACTATTGGAACAAGCAGTCAAGACCAAGAAGTTATTGATATTACTGACACATGCACCGAAGAGCAAGAAGTTATACATGTAAGCAGCCAGGAACCGATTGAAGAAATTGACTCACAACAACATGGGCAAACAGAAGTTGATTTACAGAGGGAACACGAACGCGACGATCCACCAATAGAAGCAGATCGACAACCCCCAGAAGAAAAAATTGAACACCAGGAAACTCACCAATATGAAGAAAACATCAACAACAACAGCAACAGCAACAGCAATAGCTTCATAGCACAGCAACTTGAGCAAACACACACTGGTTTAAAAGAGGATAACAGAAGGAAGGATACACCAACTGCGCAAGACCAACTTTCCAAGCTGAACAAGCACCCTATTGCTGAAGAAAAGAAGGACATCGACAATAAGAAGATCTTACAACAAAAGATACTTGAGAAGAGGAAACGTGATGCTTCCGTCTCTGTTAAAAAAACCAACGAAAACGACAACACAAAATTGGGAACACAAGCAGCAGGATGCAACACCTCAAGTAGAGCATCCAGAAATGACTAGCAAGGTACCTCAAGTACCGTCTCTCTAGCGTTCTTATCACACGAAGCGCTAACCAAAGCTCTAGAAAATGATAAAAATTTTGCAGGCCTTAGCCCAGACGAACTAAGAACATACAACGAACTTGTTTTAAACAGACAAATGGCATTTGATGATTTCAAAACAGGCATCGATGATCAATGACAGCATGAATGTAACAAGAAAAATAGACAGCATCTGGCAAGGTTGCAGCAAGATTCTCCAAAACCTTCAAAGATTCAATCATCTGAGATCAGCTCAGCAAACATAATCTCAATCAAGAGGCCGTTGAAGCGATCGACCAGGGTCTCTGAGAAAGTCAACATACCAACATTTGTGCCAGGAGATTTCATTTATAAGGACAAGGCCATGTCACTTTATAAATATCTAATGAGCCGAGAAGGACAAAGAATGCGGAAAGTAAGTAGATTCTCTCTCTTCCCAAAAACAAGAAATAGAGAAGTGCAGCTACTCTTAAAACCAGCTAACCACCGACTCTATTATGCGTAAACCTTTTTTGCTTGCAGAGAAAACATATATAAAAGCTCAAAGCGAGAATATAACATTACCGGAAAAGCCATGATGGACCAGGCACGACAAGGAGATGCACAAATGGAGGGCTCGATGGCAAACGCGTTATTGGAAGAATGGGCAGAACAGCAACAATTCAACAGAAGCAACACAATCGTACTACAAGTAGAGTTCGCAAATGTATGAGTACTTCTTACACAAAAACACATCCACCATTGCTGTGATAAATTTCTTAACTAAAACTACGTACTCTCTTTCTTCCAGATGGTGCTCGGTCTCGATTCTAAAGAAGGAGACCTAAGAGAATTCGACGAGGTCAAAGCACTAAACGCATTTGGAACCCTTGTGAAAGGAAAAAACCTTCTAAAAAGAAGATGGTAAGTTCAGAATTATTACCGAATAAAAGTATGCACGCATGATTTATTCTCCTCAAGCTTGAACAGTTGCATGAAATTTAATTTTTCCAACAACCATGACCTTTTTCAACTATCTCTCTGACACACAGCGCGGATCATGATACCTCATTACACGGCTCATCACTTCATGTTGTATGTGTTGAACAAGTACAGGAGTACCATCGACATACTTGACTCATTGAATTACATACTCAAAAACGATACGACTTGGAAGGAACACCGTAGGAATCATACAGAACTAGTATGTCCTTTGAATCTTGCTTTACTTTTTTCTGACGATAATACAATATGATTACTTTTCTCAACTGCGCATCCAAACGACAAAACCAAAATGTAATCACAGATTAAAAGGATGTACGTACTGATGAAGAACCATTATAGAGAATCGGAACTAAAAGTCAGCAATGAACCGAATTGGGTCAGGATAGCAGACAGACCTTACAGAGTTTGCACGCTGAAACAAGAGGGTACGCAATGCGGACACTTCATGGTCCAGTTTGTAAAATACTGGAACAGCATTACTCTGACCAAGGACAGAGAGGATTTTCATGTAAGTAAATAGCACGCACAACAATTTACTTAATTAGCGCAATTACTTGATTTCTTCAAAAAAATCAACATATGCGTGGAGACCATGAAAAAATAAAACATCCAATGACATGCCTGCAGCCTACCAAGGTGGATGCCGAATGGAAACCAGAGTACGTATTCATAGTCATATTCGGTAACACCAACCATATAAAGTGGGATGAACTTCCAGGAAAAATCAAAGATTTCAAACCAGAAACTACAAACTTTTTTTCGACCAGGAAAGGTAATATAACTATTTTCTGTTTACTCTTTTCAACAACTCATGGTTGGTCTATCTTTTCAGCATGACAAAAGCTTGCATATTACTTTTAATAGTAACAGCTATAAATTTTTACCTGCTTTGACAGAACCAAGGAGAAAAAACAAGGATGAAGCAGGAAGCACCATGAAATATCCAGAACATGAATACTCCTTTGAACACATGGACAAGGCGTCTCAGCTCTACCAAATAGTCATGAGTGAGAGCTGGCAGAAAAAATTCAAAAGGTGAGTTGTTTCCTTATGCAACTCAAATTAGTTGGAGTGAGGACACAGTCAGAGAAAGAACACACCAAACTAAAAACATTCTTAAATTCTTGTTTATCAATTTGTTTGTCACTGAATCTCACAAGGAAAATTTCTTTTACTGTCCTGTCAACAGAACACATATATATAGCCGGACACGTACACACGGCGAAAGCACGTATTTAACTGGAGTCAGCCTCAAGGCAGTATTTGGTCCAAGACCAGCACAGAAGAACAAACGTGACCACATTGAAAAGAGGGTGCTCGATGAGATAGCAGAAATCTGGGAAAGCAGACAGGCTTCAAAGCAAAGCCATAGACTAATATTAGGCCCAAGCTTCGCAGACGTAAATTTCAAAAAACCACAAACATAACATGAATTTGTCTATTTGCAACGACTATTTTATCTATTGATACCAATTTATTTTTTCTAACTCCTTTATCTCATATTTATTGTCTGCAGCATATACTGGATATAAAGAATACATCTACATCTGCTTCCAACTTTAAAACTAATTTCGAGGATAGGATGCATCAATTGGTTCCCATATATCTTAAAGACCATCAAAATAAGAAGCTCTCCACCGCAAAAATGGTATTAGCGTTTTCCCTACAACAAAATCAAAATATGTGTTTTAACATATTCCTTTATACTAAACTCTCATCTAACATAAAAAAAATTGTACATAGGTATTCATACCACTCGAGAAGGAAGACCGGTACATACTATTTATGCTGGACAGATATACGAGGAAACTACACATTATTGAACCTCAAGAAACCTCTCTCAAAGAATTCAAGAAGGAACAAGCATTAGTAAAACTACAAAATCTGCGTACTTAACAAACAAATAAAGCACTTGATGACATGGCAGCCATTCAAAGGAAAAAAGAGAAGGACCATGAAAAATACCACAACCATAAAAACAAAGTGGTAAGTGTTGTAAATAACACTATTTCATTTTACGAGTTGCACTGCATGATTCTCTAAAACCAAAACTAAATGCAATTGCAGGTACCGAGGTTTAAAGAAGTCTTCAACATCATATTCAAAAACCAAATGGAAAATGAAAAGAGCAAATGGGACGTTCACTTTGTACAAGGTGTTCCAAAAGTTGAGAAAGGTGAATCACCATTCGCTGTTCTAAGGTTTGCATTTCTCTACGATGGCAAGGACTTCATTGAAGACATAGATAATTTTGACGTAAGTTTTCATTGAAACTATTCTAGACGCACTATATAAAAACTTTGGAGTATATTTTACTTCTGCTACATATAATAAACCTGCATGCACTAATTCAAAGATATATTTTTTCTTGTTTTGCTGAACTTTTCATAGGATGAAACGGAGCAATGGAGAGCAGAAGCACTATACATGCTGTTACTCAGCGAACAGAATGAAGTGAAACCCACTAATATGGGTGATGAAATTAGAAAGATCTTCGACAACAATGCAAACTAAAACTTCTTGATTAGAAAGTGAGGCTAATTCCATCCAAACCTCACAAAACGGTTTAACCGTGCCTCGTATTGTGATCATGTACCTACTAAATCTTTTATTCATGTAATTCCTCTATGCCTCTACAAGCTTAACCATGACTCTTACGGTGCATCTCCCGACTGCGCCACTAGTCTATATACAACCGTGCTTCTCTAACTGAACTAGGCACAAAAACATTATGAAGAAAACAGGCCTGTATAACCGTGCCTCTATAAATGAGTATTCAGACCCATGCCTCTGGTGCCACACGCCCATGCCTCTACAGACTTTACACCTGTGCAAGCAGAGGATTCATACCAATGCCTAGCCTCGAGAAACCCCACGTCCATGCCTGTAGAGGTTTCACTTCCGTGCCTTTGGAGGTTGTACACCCGTGCCTCACGTGCCACGTGTCGTGACTCTACGTGCTGCACACACGTGACTCCGGATGCTGATTGCATGTGCCTCTTTGTCCTGCACACCCGTCCCTCTGGATTCGTATGCATCTGCATGTACCTGTAGAAGCTACACGACTGTGCCACTCCCCTATGTATAACCGTGTCTCTCTAACTGAGTATTCGGACCAATGCCTCTGCTGCCACACGCCCGTGCCTCAAGAGACTTCACACCCGTGCACGCAGAGGATTCATACCAATGCCTCTGGTGCCACACGCACGTGCCTCTGAAGACTTCACACCTGTGCACGCAGAGGATTCATACCCATGCCTGCAGCAGCCCCACGTCCGTGCCTGTAGAGGCTTCACTTCTGTGCTTTCGGAGGTCGCACGGCGATGCCTCTGGACCGTGACTCTAGGTGCTTGATACGTCTCCAATGTATCTATAATTTATGAAGTATTCATGCCATGTTTATTATAGTTTTGTATGATTTTGGTGCACTTTTATATGGCTTTTATATGATTTTTATGGACTAACATATTGACCTAGTGCCCAGTGCCAGTTGCTATTTTCTGCTTGTTTTTGGTTTTCCAGAAAATCCATATCAAATGAAGTCCAAATGCAGTGAAACTTTTTGACGATATTTTCTGGAAGGAAACAGACCCAGGAAGCTTCGGGCGAGCAGCAGAAGACCCACAGGGGCCCCACAAGCCACCAGGGCGCGCCACCCCCCCCCCCCCCAGGCGCGCCCTGGTACCTCGTGGGCCCCCTGTGGCACCTCTTTGCGTGATTCCAACGCTGAAAAATCCTATATATTCAGAAACCCCCGAAAGCTAACCTAGATGAGTTTTTACGCCACCGCAAGCCTCTGTACCTCCACGATCTCATCTACAGCCCTTTTTTGGCACCCTGTCGGAGGGGGGAAATCATCACCGGAGGCCATCTTCATCATCCCGGCGGTCTCCATGACAAGGAGGAAGTAGTTCACCCTCGGGGTTGAGGGTTTGTACCAGTAGCTATGTGTTTTATCTCTCTCTCTCTCTCGTGTTCTTGATTTGGCACGATCTTGATGTACCGCGAGCTTTGTTAATATAGTTGGATCATATGGTGTTTTCTCCCTCTCTATCTAGTTGTGATGAATTGAGTTTTTACCTTTGAGGTTTCACTATTATCGGATTGAATACTTTTATGGATTTGAGAACACTTGATGTATGTCTTGCATGTGGATACCCGTGGTGACAATGGGGTATTCTATTGGTTCACTTGATGTATGTTTTGGTGATCAACTCGCGGATTCCCGTGACCTTGGGGTGATCTAGGCATAAGGGTTGGTTGCATGCTTTCATTATCTTTTCTCCGATAAGAAACTTTGGGGCACTCTTTGAAGTTCTTTGTGTGGATTGAATATTATGAATCTGAAGTTGTTTTGATGCATATCGAATAATCAACTCACGGATACTTGTGGTGACATTGGAGTATCTAGGTGACATTAGAGTTGGTTGATGTGTATCATATGGTGTTATTTTAGTACGAACTCTAGGGCTGTTTGTGACACTTATAGGAATGGCTCAATTGATCGATCGGAAAGGATAACTTTGAGGTGGTTTCGTACCCTACAAACAATTTCTATCTTATGTTCTCCGCTAATAGGAACTTTGGAGTGATTCTTTATCGCACGTTGAGGGATTGTTATATGATCCAATTATGTTAGCATTGTTGAGAGATTGCACTAGTGAAAGTATGAACCCTAGGCCTTGTTTTTAAGCATTGCAATACTGTTTGTGCTCACTTTTATCATTTGCTACCTTGCTGTTTTTATTTATTCAGATTATTAAAAAAATATTTCTACTATCCATACTACACTTGTATCACCATGTCTTCACCGAACTAGTGCACCTATACAATTTGCCATTGTATTGGATGCGTTGGGGACACAAGAGATTTCTTGTATTTGATTGCAGGGTTGTTTGAGAGATACCATCTTCATCCTACGCCTCCCACGGATTGATAAACCTTAGGTCATCCACTTGAGGGAAAATTGCTACTGTCCTACAAAACTCTACGCTTGGAGGCCCAACACGAGTCTACAAGAATAAGTTGTGTAGTAGACATCAGTGCTGCACACACGTGACTCCAGACGCTGATCCCCCGTGCCTCTTGGTGCCTACAGGAACCACAGCCGTGTGCTGCCGGCCGCACTAAGCTATGCCTCTAGTGCCACACGCCCGTGCCTCTGAAGACTTCACACCTGTGCACGCAGAGGATTCATACCCATGCCTACAGCAGCCCCACGTCCGTGCCTGTAGAGGCTTCACTTCCGTGCTTCTGGAGGTCACACGGCCATGCCTCTGGACCGTGACTCTAGGTGCTACACACACGTGACTCCAGATGATGATCCCCCGTGCCTCTTGGTGCCTACAGGAGCCACAGCCGTGTGCTGCCGGGCGCAGCAAGCTACAAGGCTGTGCCACTGCCCTATGTACAACCGTGCCTCTCTAACTGAGTATTCGGACCCATGCCTCTGGTGCCACACGCCCGTGCCTCTGAAGACTTCACACCTGTGCACGCAGAGGATTCATACCCATGCCTACAGCAGCCCCACGTCCGTGCATGTAGAGGCTTCACTCCCGTGCTTCTGGAGGTCGCACGGCCATGCCTCTGGACCGTGACACTAGCTGCTGCACACACGTGACTCCAGACGCTGATCCCCCGTGCCTCTTGGTGCCTACAGGAACCACAGCCGTGTGCTGCCGGGCGCAGCAAGCTATGCCTCTGGTTCCACACGCCCGTGCCTCTGAAGACTTCACACCTATGCACGCAGAGGATTCATACCCATGCCTACAACAGCCCCACGTCTGTGCCTGTAGAGGCTTCACTCCCGTGCTTCTGGAGGTCGCACGGCCATGCCTCTGGACCGTGACTCTAGGTGATGCACACACGTGACTCCAGACGCCGATCCCCCGTGCCTCTTGGTGCCTACAGGAGCCACAGCCATGTGCTGCCGGGCGCAGCAAGCTACAAGGTTGTGCAACTGCCCTATGTACAACCATGCCTCTCTAACTGAGTATTCGGACCCATGCCTCTGAAGACTTCACACCTATGCACGCAGAGGATTCATGCCCATGCCTACAGCAGCCCCACGTCCGTGCCTGTAGAGGCTTCACTCGCGTGCTTCTGGAGGTCGCACGGCCATGCCTCTGGACCGTCACTCTAGGTGCTGCACACACGTGACTCCAGACGCTGATCCCCCGTGCCTCTTGGTGCCTACAGGAGCCACAGCCGTGTGCTGGCGGGCACAGCAAGCTACAAGGCTGTGTCACTGCCCTATGTACAACCGTGCCTCTCTAATTGAGTATTCGGACCCATGCCTCTGGTGCCACACGCCCGTGCCTCTGAAGACTTCACACCTGTGCACGCAGAGGATTCCTACCCATGCCTACAGCAGCCCCACATCCGTGCCTGTAGAGGCTTCACTCCCGTGCTTCTGGAGGTCGCACGGCCATGCCTCTGGACCGTCACTCTAGGTGTTGCACACACGTGATTCCAGACGGTGATCCCCCGTGCCTCTTGGTGCCTACAGGAGCCACAGCCGTGCGCTGCCGGGCGCAGCAAGCTACCAGGCTGTGCCACTGCCCTATGTACAACCGTGCCTCTCTAACTGAGTATTCGGACCCATGCCTCTGGTGCCTGTGGAGGCTTCAGTCCCTTCCTTCTGGAGCTCGCACGCCCATGCCTCTGGAGAATCCACACCATGCCTCACGCGCTTCGCGGGTGACTAGGTGATGCGCACCCGTGCCTCGAGATGCTTCTCGCCGGTGCCTATCACGTGCTTCTTTTTTTTTAGTTGTGTCACTACACTAAAATAAAAAATGCTAGCGTCCCATCGCAAACTAATTTATTATTAGTAAGAAGCAAGCAAACGAAACAAGCACAGCAAGGCCGCACCAATCTTGATGCCCAAACGGACGGTAGAATATTGGAGACGGTTCGATCATTTCCAACTCTCGGTCCCTCTACTACTCTCTTGCTACCCCTCTCCACCCGAAATCTCCAAACCTTCTCCACTCCCGCACGCTCTCCTCTTTCATTCTGCCCCTCCTCCAAACCCGCACACCAACCCAAATTCGAAATCGAGGTCGCCTCACCGGACAACCGCCACCGCGCTTGGCCAACCGCCGTCCACTTCGAGATACAGACCGTCAAAAGGTGCCCGCGACAGCACCAAAATCCCCTCCCGGCGGCGGCGACTGACGTCGACGACCTGCGCTCTCAATACCGGGGCAGCGGAGATCACAACAAAAAAGAGCAATGACAGAATCAGCCGATGGATGCGAGAAACCCCACACACGCAACCAAAGGTAACAATTCATCCACTTCATTCCAATCCACAAGGTCACTCGTAGTGATTCCCCCCCTTCCACGAACAGAAACCCTAGCCGGCGCAACAACTCAGTTATCGAATAGCTTGTTTCAACTTCCCTAACGAATAGGAATAGCGTGGATAAGAGTGAAATAGAAATGCTACTCCTCCCCGCGTAATTATCTTGGTCGGAGGATACTACTTAAAACGTACCTGCCATCACTAACAAGGCCACCACTGTAGATTCAAACCCTGGGAGCATCCTGAGATATCAAACGTGATAATTACACAAGATTTTCCCTACCCCTTGATTGTATCTATTTCAAATTAAGTGCCTCTCGTAGAAAAAAACCGTGCTCCAGGAATAGGTGCACCTGTGCTTCTGTGGTGAAACAACCTGTGCCTCACTAACCATACATTTATTTTTCACGCGATGTATGTCCTCTTTTGCTTTGAGATAAAACTATGCTTCTAACACCTGGCCATTTTTAATGCAGCAATGACTGGTGTAAAGGAAAACAGGAAGCCTGAGGAAGAGCCTGCCATCCAGCAAGGTCCTATCAAAGGTTTAAGCAAAGTGTCCACTGTCCATCTAACAAAAACTATATAGCGACATAAATAAGTTAACTGTCCTCCTTAACACAAGCATAAAAAATTATATTCTATTCTGCAATTAAAACTACCTGTTTGTTTTTTTTATAAGTCTTGAAAACATTCAAAATGTTCACACAGTATCTAAATTTCTATTTCAAAAACATTTTATCTTATCCAGTAAATCTTCCACTCTGCTAAATAATATTCCTCCCATTATGGGATATTATTTCTAGTGTGTATTTTCCCTCTCAAAAAAGGCCTTCTCCCTAGCTTCACTAAACTTATTAGAAGTACATAGGACAGAATACATTCACTTGCCAAGCAGCACTACTCCTTATAGTTAATCCTAATTTCTATCCCTGATTGACTCAATCAGGAAAAGGACTAATTACCTTTTTTAAGCCAAGAAAAGGAAGGAAAAGGCTCTTTTATGACTTTCAGATTCTTTATGTATAATCCTGGAAGATATATTTTTAAAATTGTATCCCTTTTTTTGCGAACGAAACTAAATCCTTTGTTTTTACCTGATCATTATGCAGCGCACAAAGACAGTGATATTGAAAAGACGCTCTCTGAAATTAATATTGAAATTGCAGAAAGAGACAGCGTCTCTCCTCACCCATCAGAAAAAAGCACGCAACAACAAAACATGCAGAGCGAAGCACCTATCGTACCACTGGTAACTTACAACAGGCTGGGTAAGAGCAAACAGGTATCAACAAGCAAAATAAAGAGGCAATCAGATACCAAGTCTGTTGTTACTCCTGGAGCAAAAAGGCAAAAGTGAAAAGACAACACTCAACTCATCATCAACAGTAGTACTTTGCAGCAACAGCCAAAGCCTCTAATGGTACTCCCGCCACTAGCACCATCAGCCACCAACAAAC
Source organism: Elymus sibiricus (assembly GCA_039707655.1). Classification (NCBI taxonomy): domain Eukaryota; kingdom Viridiplantae; phylum Streptophyta; class Magnoliopsida; order Poales; family Poaceae; genus Elymus; species Elymus sibiricus. The sequence continues at coordinate 316,432,970 of CM077664.1, forward strand.
AAAGTGAAAGCAAGAAGGAAAACAAACGACGATGGGTGCAAGAACAGGATGATGCCAGCAAAGATTCAGAGCCTGATGGTGCCGACAATGACACAGAACAAGACGGCGATTTCAATCCTACAGACAGCAATGACGCCGAAGAGCACAACAGTGATGCCGAAGAGGACGACAACGATGATGTAAAAACACATTTATCTACAAAATTCTGTTGCCACTGTTCACCACTGAAATTCAAACGATCCTTTCTAACAGAGCACTTTTTTCTGTAACAGCCAAAATCAAACCAGAAGCGTGCAAAGAGGACAAAGACAAGCAGAAAATAATTGGCAGCACCAACAGATGATGAAGGAGATGCAACAACCAATGAAGACAAATGTAAAATCAAAGCAGGAGCATCATTCGTTCAAGTAAAGCAAGCATGGAAATTACTTAAAGACCGTCACCGACAAGATGTTAGGACAGCGGGATTTGGCAGCATAGAGCACTGCAAAATAACAGGCTCCATCTCCAGACCACTTGCAGCACACATCTACCAAAATTTGAACACGGACAACATGACAATAAGCTTCGGTGACGCTGATGAAGACAAGCAAATCAAGATTACCAAGGAAGGCATCCATAAGGTTTTTCAATACCCAAACGGCAAACAGAAGACAGCACCAAAGCCACAGACTTCCCCGACTTCAATGAAGGAACTGAGGTCAGACCTTGACTTAGAAACTGCAGATTTCTCAGCCGGAACACTGCTTAAGAAGCTAGGAGAATTGGTCAAAATAGACAAGCCAGAAGCAAACAGGAAAGCAGTTAAAATCTTTTTCCTCATTCTTTTCCACAAGGATGTCTGTGGGACAACCTCTCCTATCTTCAGCAAACAAGCAATAATGGTCAAGGACATGAAATATGAAGATATGGCACAGATGGATTTCTGTCAGGTCATCGTCGAAAGGATAAAGGCAGGAGCTATCAAATGGCAAAATCACACCATAGATCAGAAAATTAAGAACCAAAAGCACCTCAATGGTTTGGCACAGGGACCAGTAATCATGTACCTCGACTCCCTGCTGCTACCCAACACCAGAGAAATGAACAAAATTGCTATGAGAATGGACAAGACCTCACTACCACGAGCAAACTATCTCAAAGAGAACGACCTAGCAAAAATAGCTAGAGCAGACATGAAGAAGGATGGGAAAGCACGACCGGATGACTATGAATTTGGCAACATACAGGTATGGCTCTATTGTCTATAAATTACTTGTACCTTGCAAAAACATATTCCCCATCCTAACAAATTTCATATACCGAAACAATGGTAGACATGGAAAGGAACAGAAGAGAGGATCTTCTATACGAAAGAAAGAAACACAGAATCACCTCCATCTTCATTGCAACTCATAGCAGCACAGCATCAAAAACATCACGAGCACACGACCAAGCTACTACCACCCCCACCCAAGGTCCAGCATCAAGCAACGGGCAGCACCAGTGGAAGCAGGGAACTTCACACAACCACAAGCAAAGGATCAGAAGAAGGATTCAAAAGAATCAATGAAATGTTGGAAAGTGTGCTTAACGAAGCAGCACTATTACCCACGATAACCAGCAGGGCTGAACACCAATGCACTGATGGAGAGGAAACTTTCGATCAACAAGCCAGGGAATCACTGATCGAGCAAATAAAGTCCCTGATGAAAGCTTTTAAACAACACAATCTCTTTCAGAACATGATTTCCAAGGCAAGAAAGATCAAAACAAACGAGGGGACCCTGAAGGTGGTAGAGCAAGTAGACACAGGAGCCACGACTACACTAGTGGATGACAACCGCACAAAAGAAGTTGTAGCCACAACAGAAGCCGGACAAACGCGAAAAAGAAAGACGGCAGAAGAAAACCAAGAGAAGAGAAGAACAAGGACAAGGACACAGAACGCGAGAATTAACAAGGCAGAGACAAAGGAGCAGAAATAGGTACAAAAGAAGTAGAAGGAGAAGCACATACCAACTAACACAACCTTCGAAGAACAGCAAAGCCAAGGAAGAAAAGTAGCAGCAGAAATAAAAGATGCAGAGCAAGAACAAGAAGAACAGGTAAATAATTACAATACACGATGTCGTCTGACTCTAAACCGCAGTTTTCATACTTGATCTAAAAAAATTTGTGTTTCATACTCTCAGACACATGACAACAGCACAGCAGCCCAAGATGAACGCCAACAGCAGGATGATGTCAACAACACCAAGCACGAGGATGCAAGCAACAAATCAAGCAACCTCATGACAGATAATGCTCCTTCAACGATGACCCCAAAAGCGGTACAAGAGACGATCGGGGTCGGAACCAGCAAACATGTAAGTATAAACATCCATTTTTCTTTATAAACAGGATACGGATCTGGGTTAACTGGCAAACTTGAAACGAATTATAGACTCAGATGGACAACAATCAACCTAGCAGTCCTGCCAACGAAGCACAAGATGACCCACAATCGACTGTCAACATCACACAAGATAAACAAGAAGAAAACAACGAAGAGGAGGTAAACTTCCGTAACCCACTACGCCCCATACCGGAAACCATCATGAGCAGAGAAAATGCACCGCAAACTCATCATGTTCCATCTACAGGTCTTACAAGCACACCAAAAACAAGAGGCGACCCGTGTCAAACCTGAATCCCATGATGAATCTCAGACGCATGAAAGCGACGCTGAACAGGAAGTTGGTGTACAAGAGCTTTCCACTGCCACAACATTGCAGATGACCAATGCACAGGAGAAAGCCTCGGACATCCAAATTGATTACAGACTAGATACTGTTATACCTGACAGAGAAACAGAGAACGCAGACATGAATATCGCAACCACTGACACAAAGGTAAAATTCAACAACAACCTTTTTCAAAGGTTTATAAGGGAAGAACTAGCTAGTACACCCTGCCACAAGAAATATAAGAAATGAATCAACCTTTTCTCTTAACAGACGCACGAAACAAACGAGAACACTGATCTCAAAGAACAACAAGGAGCACAACCAGAGGAAGGCCAAAAAGAGAGACAAGTTGTCATTCCAATATTAGTCAGTGCTCCAACTAAAGAGCAACCTTCAGCTGACGAACACGAAGTAGAAGACATCCCACCAGCGTCAACGGCTGAAGAGGTCAAGTTACATAACCTGTTTCAGTAACATAAAAATAATATTGTTACACAGAGACAAATGAAGTCCCTTCTTTATTTACATTTTTTCCTGAACAGAAAAAAGAAACAAACGAAAGCACTGGCATAGAAAGTCAACGCACAAAACAAAAGTACAGCAGGAAACAAGGAGAAGACGTCTTTCCAGCAGTACACAGTCCTGCCACTGGAGAGAAAGGGGTCTTACAAAACATGTTTCTATAACATATAAAAAAATAACTGCATAGGCAGAAATGCAGACCCACCTAATTACTTTTTGTGTTGGAACAGGGGCAAGAAATACTGGAAAGCACCAACGTTCAAGACCATCAAACACAACCAGAAGAGGGCAATGAACAAGGGGAACATGTTCTTCCAACGATACACAGTGATGCCACCGAAGACAAAGTCCCAAGACATTCACTCACCGAACAAGAAGTACAAGAGACGGCAGCAGTGACAACAACTGAAGAGGTAAAGTTACGAAAGCTGCTTGTATGAAATTAGAAAATAGCTGTGCGCACACTCAAATTCACCACCACTTACCGACCTCTATGTTTGAACAGCCGCAACAGAAAAACAAGGACAATGGCGATGAACAGCAAAACAAAGAACAAGAGGACGCCCAAAAACCTCCACTCAACAAAGAACATGTGGAAAAGACGAGAGCGGCAACAACGACTAAAGAGGTGAAGTTGCATAAAATGATTCTATAAAATTTTAACTTAGCTTCCGCAAACACAACCACAAATCTCCATGAAACAATACCTCTCCACGTTCACATAGGTCAAAGACGCACTAGACGTTTCGCTATTTTCCTAGCGCATAGGTGATAAGTACGATCAAATTAAAGTTGTGAATTTATTTGTTTTTAACTACGCTTTTCCTTGACAACGCAAAAACCTGAACAAGAAAAGGACACACATGCAGGCAATGAAGCAAACCCTCAGAGTGTTCTGGAAAAACAAGGGGATGATATCTCAGAGAAAGAATCAGACACCATCCACGAAAACCCTGCACCGACGTACAAGGGCGATTGTCCTCTCAAAGAGGTTGCTGCGACAAACACGACAGTGAACCCAGGCGACACTGAAAAAGAAGACGGAAAAGTCCATCAGCAATGCACAGTGGACTCAAACGAGGATGAAGCAGAAACTGCACGGAAGGGTACTGATGAATCCAGCTTCAAATGTACACCCCAAAAGGGACATCAACACATCCAAGCACAAGTGGAAATAGAACAAGAAAGGAACGACAAAGGACAAGGCGTATCTTCTAGCAGTGAAACAGGCAAGAAAAAAGAAACTTGAGTACTATCTCACAATCTGTAACTTAAAACAAAACAACAAAAGAGCCAACACAAAATAAACTTAAGTACTATCTTCCCACTTGAAATTATTTACATTAAATTTAAAATCATCGCAGGCACAAAGGAGAAAGGGAGCAAAGATAGTGATCCCGTGAGCAGAGCCATCGAAGACCTGTATAACATTGTATGCAGGACATGGACAAAACAAGAAGGGTAAGTTCATGTAACTACCACACAACACATTCTTCCAATGTTTTTACCTGTAAACTGTGTAAACTAAAATATTTTTCTAAATATGCATTGCAGAGATAAGCTTTTCCTGACAACGAACAAGTTAGACGTGAATCTAGCTCATGTGGCTGAAAGCTTCAAAATCGGAAATCCAGTGAGCAGCGAAGCCATCGAGCCCATGCTAGTGATCTTGAGAAATGAACTCAAGGGCACAGGGCGAAAGATTCTATCATTAAACAACACTATAAGTAAAGATCACGGCAACAATGAATACCAGTCTATCAATCGATCAACTTTGTCTACAAGTGAACTGACAAATTCCTTTTTGTGTACATATGACAAAACAAGCAGCACTCAATAAAGTGAGCCGGTGACAATGATCCAATGTGCTTCATGTTGGAGAACGCAGCAGAAAACAAAAAATTTCCGACCTACGTACCAGCCCAGGATCACTATGGAGACTGCATACAAGGTTTGATTTTTTTTTCGTTACCGACTCGTAGCGCAGCGGAAGTAGAGTCGATGACGAACGGCGGTGCAGATCCCCGCAGCTAGGATTTACAACCTCCCAACCGCGAGGATGTACTCCCACGTCAGCTCACCGGACGGATCTCCGGGCAGCCCTTCGGGAGGCATCGGGACAGTCCCTCGGATAGTCCCACCGGACGGATCCTCGGACAGCCCTTAGGGAGGCCCCTGGACAGTCCCTCGGATAGTCCCACCGGACGGATCCTCGGACAGCCCTCCGGGAGGCCTCTGGACAGTCCTTCGGATAGTCCCACCGGACGGATCCTCGGACAGCCCTCCGGGAGGCCTCACGGACAGCCCTTCGGGCGGGTCACTCGGACAGCCCTTCGGGAGGACACCCGAAACTCAAACTGTAACTCGGACAGCCCTTCGGGAGGCACTCTCGAACTAAGACCGAAACTACGATCTCTCTACAGAGTTGCACACATACGGTGTCATCTATCCAGCAGGGCTTCGCCGTCCAGAACTAGTTCCCACCGGAACCCAGACAGCCTTTCGGCTCTACGAAACTATTTCGCTGGGAGGGAGAGAGAAGCCAGAAATGTCATGGCATGTGTATGTGAGAGCAAGGATTTAGCATATGGGGCTGCCTCCTCCCCTCTATTTATAGGAAAAACAAGGGGTAGTATGGGCATATCCAAAATGCCATGTCATCCCAAAATATCTTGGGAAGATATTTGTGGAAAGCCAACTTCCAACCATATCCATAAATCTGATTTCACTATTCACGACGACATTTTTCAGCGTCCGGTCGAACTGAAAATATTTATGTGGGCTTAGAACAATTCCAGTACCCACTAAAATAAGTTTCAATGCGATCCGGAACAATTCCGGTTTAGTGATTTTCATCTGCGAAGAGCATCTGAAGCGGTTCCGGCAGCTCCGGAACATTTCCGGTTTTCATCCCGGAAAATTCCAGAAAGTTTCCAGAACGATTCTTGCACCCTCCAAGAATTATCAGGCATGTGCCGAAACCAATCTGACTTTATGGTATCCTCTAAAACAACTTTTCAGTTTTACCGGAACTATTCCGATATCCTCTCCGGAACGTTTCCGTTTCGTCCGAAACTTTTTCGGTGAATTTCTCTCAGACTCCCCGTCTAGTATTCAGCAGATAGATGACCCTTAAGCGTGTGACCCTATAGGTTCGGTGAAGTATAGACATGACCCGGAACACTTTCCGATCAATGATCAACATCGGAGCCGTGGACACCCATATTGACCCCTATACCCACACGAATGAATATTCGAGTGAACCTCCAGTTGCCGTGTGCTATTCCTGTTGCTTCGCGATATGTTACAAATACCCGAGGTGAGAAAACATCGGCATCCTCGTGGATGAACACTTGTCCACAATGCCAGTTACCTCGTTACCGGTTTTGTTCTCTTTTCTCGTTTCTGTGTTCCGGCATCCCTGTGATCAAATCACACTTGTGTCTGGCCAGACGATGATGGATACCGTAACACCGAGAGGGCCCAGAGATATCTCTCCATCGTCGGAGGAGCAAATCCCAATCTTGAGCTATCAAGTTACTTAACATACTTTTCCATGAACCCGTAAGCCGCCGTAATAGCCACCCATTTACGGATGACGTTTAACAAACCCCAAAGTTCATGAAGCAAGCATGAAGAAACTCGACACTCTCATGGTCTAAGGAATTATGCAAACATTAACTTCTCTGTGTTATTAACCATTAACTTATGACGAATGAATCTCATAGCATAACATCAATCGGGTCGATTCAACACAAGTGTTCTACTAACATTGTGCCCACAAAGTTGCCGACATAGTCATGCCCATGATCAGGAAAACAGAACCATCATGCAACACTTGAGCTAGTCTTAGAGGCCAGACTAGGAATACATTTTACCGTTTATTATTCCACACGTGCATATGAGTCTTCCTTCAAGCCTCGTGGTTATTGCAGACTCGAGAACCATAGCAGTTATAGCATGGAACATAAACATAATTATGAGCACGGAGATAAAGAATAACTTTTATCATTGCCTCTTGGGCATATCTCCTACAGACTCCCACTTGCACTAGAGTCAATGATCTAGTCAATGCTAATGCACTTTACACCTATGGCATACCGGTGTAAATTATGCATCGCATGTGGTATAGCCTGATGTCCAACGGATCTGACAACTTCAGTTCTGTGTGTATCTTTGCATGTCCTCGCGTTTTCACGCTTTCACAAAATTCATATTTTGTGTTTACTTGGCCTCGTATATATGTGAATCACTGGTCAAACCTTGATTCCTATGACTGAGCTATGGAGCAACTATCTTCAATAGTGTTCCATTGAGCAAAGCCATTTTGGAATCATACTAAGTTCATGAATGAACTATATGATTCAACATCTTCTTTGTCGCTTCTAAAGCGTCAACATACTTAGCCATTTGTTATAGAATTCGCCACAGTAACCTGTTTAGAACAATTCCAACTTACCGTGCCACCATATTGTGTATTACACAAAACCCTCAAATTCAATCGAAAATCGCATGGAGAAATGATGAAGACTGTATCGATGTAACCTTTTACAACGAACTCTTCATAATCTCCGCTTGCAAGAAAACATGTCATCAGTGCTACTTTAGTACTCAATGACCCTTTTTCACTGTTGTCCCACGATCAGTACTTTTGATCACTTTGGTATCTATACTCACAACAACTTTGGAGTATTGGACATATCTGGTTGTTTTACATACCATGGAATACATGATTAATCCAAACACGAAAGTGTGTGGAATCTCCATCATGTATTTCGCTCATCAGTGTTTTGAGACACTGAGTCTTTGCAAGAACCCTTTCCATGTGACTTCGGCAAGAATCACTCCTTGGCGGTTTAATGCTAAAATGTTTTAGCATCTTGTCAATATGTATTTTGCTTAGCCCCATTAGGTAAATCTATCTCCATAGATCATCATGCCTAATATCAAGGCTGTTTAGCCCAAGCACTTCATCGAAAAACTATTTTTAAATGAAGTCCTAATTCGTGTCAAGAAATTTATTTCCAATTTAACAATGTGTCAGGCACACAAGGTTTTTAGAAATATCATTATGCTCCCACTTACTTTCTTGAAACCACAAGCATCTTCGTTACCCATTTGATGAAGTCAAACTCTTTTGACCATTTCATCAAAAACGAAGATTCCAACTCCACTTTGCTCTCTTCTGTCCATTGCTGGAATTCTGAAGTTTGCATACTTACTAGCATCCTCTAGATCGACAAATTACTTTGGACTGTATCACATACAAGTCCTAGGTTTCATTTCCATCAGATGGAAATCCTTTTGTCATCTATGTTTCATATCTCATGATTGAAATATGTATTAATTGCTAGTTCAACCCGAACCGACTTTAAGCTTCGCTACGGTGAGACAATCTCATCGTAGTCAACTCCTTGAACTTGTTATTGCAACAAGTCGAGCTTTATGGATAAAACATTTTATCCGTATCAGTCTTTAGTTCCATAAATATTCGTTAGACTCTAAGTCTTCCGAAAGGTGTATCAAGATTTTAATCTTGAATCACTTATATGGAAACTATCTCGGATTGTATTGGCATTTAGCCAATTCTGGAGTCAGGGCCCATCAACGCTTTCTTGTGTATTGTAGGTATACTGTTGTCTAACAACAATATCTCGTTTGCGCACCTGATAGGTTTCCACGAGCTTTGCCTACGTGGTTCAGCTGCAAGTTCGACCGAAGTCCACTCATTTTATTGTAGAGACTTCCGTATCAGTCGTAGTAGGAAACTCTGGAATCACTTCCAAGGTTCCTTTCCTTTGATCTGATGACAAAGATACTGTTTATCTCGTCGAGTTGCACTGTCCTCCCACTCACCTTTTTGCAAGAAACATTTTCTTTCAAAATTGTACCGTTCTTTGTGGCAAACCTTTTGCCTCGGTATCGTGGTGGAGGAATTCCCAATTACTTGGGATAACCTACAAAGTAGTTCTTGTCTGATTTGGAATAGGTTTGTAACCTTTTACACAAGCCCCATATTCCAAATGTTAAGGAAAGACCAAGCATGGTTGGGCGTACCATACCATGGCGTCATTTCAACAGACCTGATGGCGCTCTTTTCAGTGTAAAAGCCGTAGTCACTAAAGCATTACTTTAAAAGAGATAATGGCAAATTGATTTATGTCATCTTTGATCTTACCATGTCGAAAATGGTTTGATTACATCTTCATGGACGTACCACTCTCAGTGGAGTTCCGGGAGGTGTAAGTTATGAAACTCTTTTCACAACTCATCAGACATTTGCTAAACTTGTAACTCAAATATTCCTTTCCGCAATCCAATTGCAGAAACATAATTTTCTTGTTACAATAATTTCTACTTCATTTTTGAAAACCTTATGAATGAATTCAAAAGATCCAGACTTACGTCTCATCAAGTAAATATCCATATATCCACTTGAGTCATTCTGAAGATAGATAAATCCACTGCCAGCAACAACATTTATTGGACTACACACATCAAAATGTATGATCACCAATAAGTTTGTTGCTCGTTCCTTATGGCCTGTGAACGGTATTTCAGTCACTTCACTTTTCGGAGGAAAGTTGCAAGTGTCAGATGATTCAAAATCAAACGACTTCAAAATCCATCATAATGGAATTTTCCATGCGGGTTTCTCCAATGTGACCAAATGCAGTGCCACACATGTGTGGTATTCTCTTTAGTCTTGTGACATTTAGCGTCAGTGTTATGGATGTATCATATTACCATCAATATTCATAACATACGTTCCATCGCTGTGGAAGCATGGCCCTTATGTTATTCATGATTCCGAACAACAATTGTTCTTTCATGAACAACACTCTTGCAACAAAAATTATGCAAATAGGCTAGAGTGTACAAAACTCTAAAATGAATTATGAAAGTAAATACAGAGGTAAAGTATTATTATCAATATTCATAACATACATCTCATTCATAATGAAAGTATGGCCCTTATGTTATTCATAACATCGAACATCAAAAGTTCTCTTATGAACAACCTTCTTGCAAGATACCTTATGCAAAGGGCTAGAGTGTGTAAAACTCTATAATGAATTTTGAAAATTAATACAGACAGAAATACACCGATGGAAGGTATAGTAACATTTACTATATTCCCAGCGCGTATCTAAACCTCACTCCGGCAAGTCCTTTTAGGCCGTAGTAGTTCTTGCATCGAGTTGCAACGCAATGCAATCGAGCGGGTATCTCTGTGATCAACTCACAATACCCAAGAATCAGTGATTAACAGGTTTAATCATAATTCCCAAGAACTATTTCTTTGACCAGCCTTCAACACATCAATAACTTGTATGACATTCATACATGAGCTGGATATTCCAGTCTTCACTCTATTTGCCTTTATACTTCTAACAGTTTAACTTTCAGTATTTCTTCTATCTCAGAAGAAGCATCCAACTTAAGAGTGGCGTTAGCCCCGGATTTCCTAGGCGTGAAAGTCTCACTAACACCCTTCGGACATTTCCTTTAAGTTGTTTGTTTTATTCACCTTCATCATATGACAGGCGTTCTACTGGATCCCTCTGTTATTAGTCAAATGCATAGTAAACACCTTTTACTAACAGTTTGCAAAACAAACCTTGCTTTGGATATCCCATATCTTTTAGCCTTTGTTTGTGTCTGAAAAATGATTTTCAGTTCCATGAATATCACATAGCTATCCCAAACTTTTGAAGTCCGGGTTTCATGGAAGCAAACATATTGCACTTGACCGTAACGGAATTTTAGCTTTTGGATCAAAGGACGAGAGTCTCATTATCCATAGCATTAGCGGGAGAATACTAAAAGCATGCGATAGGACAAAGTCCTTCTCGGCACTCTTGAGGACAATCCTCACATTACGTTTAAAAACCGTAAAGTTTTAACCAGATATTAAACAGCTATTCAATTTTAATAGGAAAGGTGGAAACGCGAGCCATTCTTCTACAACTATTATGCAAATCACACTTAGACAGTGTTCAAAATTAATTGCACTGAGAATTAAACAAGTTAATTCTATAGTGCGCTCCCACTCAAATCAATATCTCTCATAATTGATCGTGAGTGATTCAAGACCCATATTACAATTCAACGCCAAGGATGCATCCATCTCAAGTGACGAGAATTGCAATCGGTAGGCCAACTTGCCAATCACATCTCTATGTGACTCTTGTTCATCTTTCGATGCGTGTGTTCTGAGCTCATGACTTTCATGCCTGAACGTCAAGACAACCAAGTGATCTCGCTGCGAGGTCTCAACTCACCCGCCTCACACTTCCCTAATCGTTCGTACCCATGCAACCATGTGATACCCCGAAAAGTTAGGTGCCGTGACGGTGCTACACTTGGGAGAACACTAACTACTTGATATTTTTGTGAGAGATCACCCTAATAAAAGCGACTACCGCGCAATCAAGAAGGGTGCATCATAAGGGATAAACATCTCAAGCAATTCATAATAGCATGATATGGTATAGCCCTTTCTGACGGAGAAGTCTTGTATTCTTCGTCTTCGGCATTCGCGTCGGTGTTCACCTTCGCGAAGATTGCCACCACCTTGTCGATGCACCAGATAATATTGCCATCTCTATAGCTAATAAAATAAGTGCATTACTTAAGGTTGACACGCAGGTCATTAAAGTGACAATCATATGGCTCCAGCCATCATGCCGAATCATGACACGCAGGTCATGTTAACAAATTTACATCATATAGTCATCTCATACATAATCAAATTAATATGAGCACTGCTATACCACATCACATGCACATGCAAACCATCCTGCAAAACCAAGTTAGACGCCTCTAATCGGTTTATGCAAAATTTCATTTTACGTGGCTTCTAAGGTTTCGAACAAACCGAAGCTACCTACGTATTATCATCAAGTATGATAATTCAGGTCGCTAGATTAACATTCCAAGGTGTATGAAACACGAGATAATAAAATCTCGAGCCCCATACTAAACTTCGTCATACGCGTGACCCCCGTGCAGATCATATCTGCATTGCCCTTTTGTCTGCAAAATTTCATTTTTCTTTTTAACTATGGTGGAATTCAAAGAACTGTTAGCACTTCGTTGATCAATCAGGATCGCGGATTGCCAGAACTTTGAAACTCCACCATACTGTTATCAAGATCAGAAATATGCAAATTCGAGGGAAGCAACAAGAACATCGGGTAACAGACTTCATCTGCTACCCGCACAAATAATTTTCAGCAATAGATCACATCTACTACCTAATTATATTGTGCAACACCCATACATCTCTATGTATTCTAGATCGCAACCTGCATCTACGCATAGCACGGCTCTTGATGCCACTGTTGGGGAACGCAGCAGAAAACAAAAAAATTCCGACCTACGTACCAGCCCAGGATCACTATGGAGACTGCATACAAGGTTTGATTTTTTTTTCGTTACCGACTCGTAGCGCAGCGGAAGTAGAGTCGATGACGAACGGCGGTGCAGATCCCCGCAGCTAGGATTTACAACCTCCCAACCGCGAGGATGTACTCCCACGTCAGCTCACCGGACGGATCTCCGGGCAGCCCTTCGGGAGGCATCGGGACAGTCCCTCGGATAGTCCCACCGGACGGATCCTCGGACAGCCCTTAGGGAGGCCCCTGGACAGTCCCTCGGATAGTCCCACCGGACGGATCCTCGGACAGCCCTCCGGGAGGCCTCTGGACAGTCCTTCGGATAGTCCCACCGGACGGATCCTCGGACAGCCCTCCGGGAGGCCTCACGGACAGCCCTTCGGGCGGGTCACTCGGACAGCCCTTCGGGAGGACACCCGAAACTCAAACTGTAACTCGGACAGCCCTTCGGGAGGCACTCTCGAACTAAGACCGAAACTACGATCTCTCTACAGAGTTGCACACATACGGTGTCATCTATCCGGCAGGGCTTCGCCGTCCAGAACTAGTTCCCACCGGAACCCAGACAGCCTTTCGGCTCTACGAAACTATTTCGCTGGGAGGGAGAGAGAAGCCAGAAATGTCATGGCATGTGTATGTGAGAGCAAGGATTTAGCATATGGGGCTGCCTCCTCCCCTCTATTTATAGGAAAAACAAGGGGTAGTATGGGCATATCCAAAATGCCATGTCATCCCAAAATATCTTGGGAAGATATTTGTGGAAAGCCAACTTCCAACCATATCCATAAATCTGATTTCACTATTCACGACGACATTTTTCAGCGTCCGGTCGAACTGAAAATATTTATGTGGGCTTAGAACAATTCCAGTACCCACTAAAATAAGTTTCAATGCGATCCGGAACAATTCCGGTTTAGTGATTTTCATCTGCGAAGAGCATCTGAAGCGGTTCCGGCAGCTCCGGAACATTTCCGGTTTTCATCCCGGAAAATTCCAGAAAGTTTCCAGAACGATTCTTGCACCCTCCAAGAATTATCAGGCATGTGCCGAAACCAATCTGACTTTATGGTATCCTCTAAAACAACTTTTCAGTTTTACCGGAACTATTCCGATATCCTCTCCGGAACGTTTCCGTTTCGTCCGAAACTTTTTCGGTGAATTTCTCTCAGACTCCCCGTCTAGTATTCAGCAGATAGATGACCCTTAAGCGTGTGACCCTATAGGTTCGGTGAAGTATAGACATGACCCGGAACACTTTCCGATCAATGATCAACATCGGAGCCGTGGACACCCATATTGACCCCTATACCCACACGAATGAATATTCGAGTGAACCTCCAGTTGCCGTGTGCTATTCCTGTTGCTTCGCGATATGTTACAAATACCCGAGGTGAGAAAACATCGGCATCCTCGTGGATCAACACTTGTCCACAATGCCAGTTACCTCGTTACCGGTTTTGTTCTCTTTTCTCGTTTCTGTGTTCCGGCATCCCTGTGATCAAATCACACTTGTGTCTGGCCAGACGATGATGGATACCGTAACACCGAGAGGGCCCAGAGATATCTCTCCATCGTCGGAGGAGCAAATCCCAATCTTGAGCTATCAAGTTACTTAACATACTTTTCCATGAACCCGTAAGCCGCCGTAATAGCCACCCATTTACGGATGACGTTTAACAAACCCCAAAGTTCATGAAGCAAGCATGAAGAAACTCGACACTCTCATGGTCTAAGGAATTATGCAAACATTAACTTCTCTGTGTTATTAACCATTAACTTATGACGAATGAATCTCATAGCATAACATCAATCGGGTCGATTCAACACAAGTGTTCTACTAACATTGTGCCCACAAAGTTGCCGACATAGTCATGCCCATGATCAGGAAAACAGAACCATCATGCAACACTTGAGCTAGTCTTAGAGGCCAGACTAGGAATACATTTTACCGTTTATTATTCCACACGTGCATATGAGTCTTCCTTCAAGCCTCTTGGTTATTGCAGACTCGAGAACCATAGCAGTTATAGCATGGAACATAAACATAATTATGAGCACGGAGATAAATAATAACTTTTATCATTGCCTCTTGGGCATATCTCCTACACTTCAAAAATAATGAACAAGCATGTATCAGAAATAAACTACTACCTGCCATGCTTAAAAGATTTTTCAATATAGAAGAAGGAGAAAAACTGCAAGATTACGACATGGTAAGCAGATCACGTGTTACAGATATGAAAATCCAATTACAGCTCTACAGTTCTCTTTATGACCAACAAACCATGCCTAAATCTAAGAAGGACTACAAATGTTTTCTTTTTATTTTGCCTTTTGCAGTTCTTTCTACCATCTTCCATAGGCGGGTATAAGAAAGACGGAGATATCGGTCACTACTTCACCATCACAATTAACATGAAAAAAGAGCGCTTCGAACTCCTTGACTCTCTAACTGCATTTCCCGGGACAGTACAATTCTTCAACACTGTAACAAGCAGAGTGAAGAAGATGTGGAAGCAAATAAGCACAGAGCTCCAGCTTTCACCAAGAAGTATCGACCATTTCAAAAACGTCAAAATGCAGGTGCCGCTTCAGGGAGAGACGTAAACACTACCAACCTTTTTCTTTTCTGTTTCTTTCCTGCAACATTTTCTACTTCCATTCATAAATACAGGAAGTTAGGGCAGTTTAACCCAAACTGCCCCAACGTCGTATAACCAATCATTCTTCTACATGCAGAATGGACTGTGCATTTTATATGTACATGAACGTTAAGCACTACTCGCAAGATGGAACAACAGTGTTTTTAACAGAAGAACAAGTCCCAGAGTTGAGGAAAAAAATTCTATATCAACTTATCAGCCAACACAGAGGCAATACAGTACTATCATTAATCAAATGTACAACAGGTTAGTATTTCTTAAAACAAATAAGTAATATTTTGCTCAAGTAATTTTCAGAAACAAAGCCTCAAAATTTTGTCAGCCTACCAGGTACTAATTACATTTATTTTTATTTTTATTTTTTTGATTCTAACAGATATGCTGAAGCATCAACTCGATATCGGAGACACAGAAATGCAACGGACAAAATGTGACGTACTAGAAGAGTTTCCCCCAACTCCCGAGCCCGAGGAAAAAACTATTGAGAGAACCACTCAAGAGCAAGAAGTTATTGATATATGCAGTGAAGAAGAAGAAGTTATGCATGTAAGCAACCAGGAAGTCATCAAAGAAACTTGCGCGGAGTAGCATGTTCAACAAGACAACAACTTACAGAGAGAACACAAACGGAAGGATCCACCAATAGAACCAGATCGACCACCCCCAGACGACCAGATAGAACACCAACATGAAGAGGTAACGGTCATCACTAACGAGGAAAACATCAACAGCAAAATCTTGAGCACACAGCAACTTGAGCAAACAAGCACTGCTTTAAAAGAGGATAACATAAGGAACGACGAACCGACTAGGCAAGGACAGCTTTCCGAACAGAAGAAGCAGTCTGTTGCTCAAGATTGCATACTAGCAGGAACATGTGATCAGAAGAAATTACAACAAAAGATACTTGAGAAGAGGAAACAAGATGCTGCCCCAGGATCCACAAACGATCAGCAAGGCACCTCAAGTACCGTATCTTCGGACTTCTTAGCCCCCAAAATGACAGAAAAGCATCAAGAAATTGATGAATTTATTCAAAGCCTTAACGAGGACGAACTAAAGCAATACATGGAAGTAGTTGAAACGGGAGCACTGTCATTCGATGATTTCAAAATAGTCCGCATTCAGGCAAAAGAGGATAATTTCAACAAAAAACCAACGCAGCACCTGCCAAGCCTGCAGCAAGATTCCCCAGAACCTTCAATGGTTTAATCATCTGAGATTAGCTCAGCAAACATAATCTCGATCAAGAGGCCGTTGAAGCCATCAAGTAGGCTGTATGGAAAAGTCAACATTCCAACATTTGTGCTAGGAGATTTCATTTATATGGACAAGGCAATAGCACTTTATGAATATCTAATGAGCGAAGAAGGACAGGAAGATTGCGGACAGTAAGTACTTTTTCATCTAAAAAGAAAATGCACTATTTTGTGTAAACCACCTAACAAGTGACTCTATTTTTGTGTAAACCTTTTTTTATTGCAGTCTAAACGTGTATAAGAGCTCAAAGCAAGAGGATTTTATTACCGGGAAAAACATAAAGCAACAACTAAGAAAAGGAGATGCAGAAATGGAGAGCTCAATGACAAACGCATTATTCGAAGAATGGACGCAGCAACAACAATACAACACAAGCGATAAAGCCATACTCGCTTCAGAATTTGCAAATGTATGAAAGTACACGTCAACACTTGCATCATTACTCTGATGAAATGTTTTGACAAAAAGTACACGCCCTCTATCTTGCAGCTTGCGCTCGGTCTCAGTCTTTTCGAAGGAGAACTACAAGAATTCAATGAGGAAGAAGCATTGAAAGAGTTTGAACCCCTTGTAAGAGGGAAAGAACTTCTAGAGAAAAAGCTGGTAAGTTAAGAATTAATACCGAATAGAAGTATACACACACTATTTATTCTCCTTAAGCTTGCACATTTACATGAGATTTAATTTTTACCAACAACCATGATCTTCAAATCTCTCTGTGCCCAACACTGCAGATTATGATTCCTCATAACACAGCTTATCACCACACGGTCTATGTGTTGAACAAGTACAGGAGTTCCGTCGACATTCTTGACTCAATGAAATACAGACACGGAGACAAAAAGTCTTGGAAACAACACCATACACATCATACATAACTGGTACATACTTTGAACCTTGGTTTTTTCTTGGATTACTTTTCTTAACGGCCACATCCAACGAAAAAACCAAACTGTAAACACAGATTAAGAGGATGTATGCACTGATGAAGAAGCATTACGGAGAAACGGCACTAAAAGCCAGAAATGAACCAAACTGGGCGAGGATAGCAGAAAGGCCTACCAGAGTTTGCTTGCCAAAACAACAGGGTACACAATGCGGACACTTCATGGTCCAATTTGTAAAATACTGGAACGGCATTGATCTCACAAAGGACGATGAAGATTTTCATGTAAGTCAGTACTACGCGCAACAATTTTCTTTTACTAGCAGCATTGCCTGAATTCTTCAAAAAAATTCAACATGCATGTGAACACCAAGAAAAATAAAGAATATCCAATGAATGACCTTCCTGCAGCATAGCAAGGTAGATGCCGAGTGGAAACCGGAGTTCCTATTTACAGCGATATTTGGTAAAACCAACCAAATAAAGTGGGAGGATCTGCTTGGAAGAATCAAAGAATTCAAACCAAAAACTTCAAACCTTTTTTCAGGCAGCAAAGGTAAAATAACTATTTCTGCTTACTTTCTCTGTAACAACCCATGGTGTTGATCTATATTTTTAGTATCACAAAAAAGCTTGCATGCTACCTTTTTAGCATGAAAATAACGACACGGTTTTGAGTTATCTCTCTAGCATAAACATAACAACCATCAATTTTCTGCCTGCTCCGACAGAGACAGGTGGGATAAAAAGGAATAAAGGACGAAGCAGCAACCCATACCCAAAACATGAACATTACTTTGAACACACAAAAGAGGCCTCCGAGCTCTTCCAAATAGTCATGAGCAAAAGCTGGCAGAAAAGATTCAACAAGTGAGTGGTTTTCTATTGCACCTCTAAATAGTTGGACCGAGGACAAAAAGATTCTCAAATTCAGTTTGTCATTGACCCTCACTTCAAATATTCTTGTGTCGCAGCAAAACTGTATTTAAGCGCATTCGTAGAGAAATCGAAAGCACGCTTCTCACTGGAGCCAACCTTAAGGCAGCATTCGGTCCAAGACTAGCACAGACGAACATACCACATCATATAGAAAAGAGGGTGCTCGATGAAATAGCAGATATCTGGGAAAGCAGACAAGCTTCAGAAGAGAGTGATAGGCTACTATTAGGCCTAAGCTTTGCAGAGGTAAATTTTTAAAAAGCACAAATTCGTCTGTTTTGCAACGCCTCTTTTTTTTATTGATACCTCTGACTCTTATCTTCTAAATTTGTTTTTTCCGACACCTTTTTTATCACATTTATTGTTTGTGCAGCATATACTAGATATAAAGAATCACAGTACACCTCCTAAAAAATTTAGAAGTGAATTGCAAAAAAGGAAGCAACAACTGGTTCCCATGTATCTCAAACAACATCAACAGAATAAGCTCTTGACAGCAAACATGGTAATAGCCCTTTTCTCTACAACAAAATCAAAATATTCCCTTTAACATATTCCTTTATATTAAACTGTCATCTAACAAAAAAACTTTTGTATGCAAATATTCATGCCACTTGAGAAGGAAAACCGGTACATCCTATATATGCTGGACAAATATACGAGGACAGTTCATATTATTGATCCTCAAGAAACAACTCCCGAGGAAGTAGAGAAACAAAGCAGAAACCCATTAGATGGTATTACTGATGAAGCTGAAGCAGAACGAAAGCTTGACGAAATGAACGCCGCTGAAGTCGAAAGAAAAAAAGAGTTTGAGGATTATCACATTCAAAAAGCGAAAATCGTAAGTATTTCTAAATACCAATTTTTCAGTTTTACAAATTGCACTGGGTCATTGTTTATTAAAACAAAAACAAAATGCAATTACCAGGTAACTAGGATTAAAGAAGTCTTCGACGTCATACTAAATGAAACAATGAAACCCAAGAGTGCAAAATGGCAGTATAAGTTTGTACAAGATGTTCCAATGGTAGAAAAGGGCGAATCACCATTTGCTGTTCTAAAGCTTGCATTCCTCTACAATGGTGTAAAGTTCATAGAAGACATTGATGATTTCACCGTAAGTTTTCCTTGAAACTCCTCTAAACCGCAATATATAGAAATTTTTGGAATTTTTTTTTACTTATCAGTGAATTTTCATAGGATGAAGCGGAAGACTGGAGGGCAGAGGCACTATACATGTTGTTACTTAGCGAGAAGAATGAAGTCAAACCTAATAATATGGGTGATGAGATTAGCAAGATCTTCAACAAGAATGAAGAATAAAACTTTTGATTAGCCACTGATGCTAATTCCATCCAAACCTGACAAGACGGCTTTACCGTTCCTCTTTTACAGTGCTTAATAAATCTCATCCTGCCTCTACAGGCTTAACCATGTCTCTTAGAATGAATGTGTCACTGAATACATATCATATTTTTTCTCTCTGATTATGATTAGCAGTTGGATGTTCATGTGGAAGAGAGAACATGCTTCTCATGACGGTGCCACTACCCCAATGAAAAACCGTGCCTCCTAACTGAACCCGTTCACAAAAACATTTGAAACTCTAAGCCAGAACCGTGACTTTGCTGCATGCAGAACAGTGCCACTACACATCTCACGCAATTCCGTGCCTCTGGAGGCACACGCCCGTGCATCTTTACATGTGCCACAGAAAGCCGCATTCACGTCCCTATAGAGGATTCCCAACAATGCCTCTGGAAGCCGCACGCTCGTGTCTCTAGAGAGTTCACACCTGTGCATGCAGAGCATTCATTCCCGTGGCTCTAGAAGCCCCACGGCCGTGCCTCCAGAGGCTTCACTCCCGTGCTTCTTGAGAATGCACGCCCATGCCTCTGGAGACTCCATAGCCATGCCTCACGCGCCTCGTCAATGATTACGTGCTGCGCACCCATGCATAAAGATGCTTCTCGCCCGTACCTCTCTTGGAGAAGCAGAACGCACGACCAACACACACTTCGACCTACTATGCCCCACGCATTCAAGATGTTTATGAAAATTTAACGAGCTCAAGGCGAGCAGGAGACGTCTCGCGCCGGAGGCGCCGTGTGCCACCGCAACGACAAACGCGCTGCACGAAAAACGCGCTGCACGACCAACACACACTTCGACCTATGCCCCCACTTCAAGATGTTTATGAATATTTAACGAGCCGAAGGTGAGCAGGAGACGTCTCGCACCGGAGGCGCCGTGTGGCACCGCGACGACAAACGCGCTGCATGACAAACGCACTGCACGACCAACACACACTTCGACCTATGCCCCCTTCAAGATGTTTATGAATATTTAACGAGCCGAAGGCGAGCAGGAAACGTCTCGCGCCGGAGGCGCCGTGTGCCACCGCGACGACAAACGCGCTGCACGAAAAACGCACACTTCGACCTATGCCCCCCTTCAAGATGTTTATGAAAATTTAACGAGCCGAAGACGAGCAGGAGACGTCTCGCGCCGGAGGCGCCGTGTGCCACCGCGACGACAAACGCGCTGCACGAAAAATGCACACTTCGACCTATGCCCCCCCTTCAACATGTTTATGAATATTTAACGAGCCGAAGGTGAGCAGGAGACGTCCCGTGCCGGAGGCGCCGTGTGCCACCGCGACGACAAACGCGCTGCACGAAAAACGCACACTTCGACCTATGCCCCCCCCCCCCCCCCCCTCAAGATGTTTATGAATATTTAACGAGCCGAAGGCGAGCAGGAGACGTCTCGGGCCGGAGGCGCCGTGTGCCACCGCGACAACAAGTAAAGTTCATGTTTGCTTAGTTGAAAGCTGACATTTGATAGTGTTGGAAGCCCCCGCCCGTACTTTTCCCGTAAAACTCCATTTTCCGAAAATATAATGAGAAATTAAAGGGAAACAAACCGGAAACAAGGAACAACCACGCTGTTGCCTGGTATTTGTGTCTGTTATCGCGCGGAAAGGGAAAAACAGAAAAAAAGAAATACTACGAGAGGCAAACTGCAAAACGTACGAAACCTGAAACCGGAAAGGAAAAACCGGGAACCAACCGCATCAGCTGGTTTTCGCGCGAGGGAGCGCTCCGCGCGCGACACTTGTCGAGCGCGGAGCGCTCCCGCGCCGTTCGTTCCTAACGCTACGAAGGAGCGCTCCTTAATTAGTTGCTCTCGGATGGGCCACCTGGTGTCCCACCCCGACATGGGCCTTGCCCCGCCGCGCGCCCCACCTGGGCCCTTAGCTCATTTGACTAGTCGTCCATTCTAAACTTTATTTTTCTTTTTTGTCTAGTCTTCTGGCGCCTTGATCTAGCTAGATTCCCGGACGCGATTCTATCCACTCTTCTGATCTTCTCCCGCGCCCGCAGGTGGTTGAGTAGTTGCAACGACAGACAGATCCTTCATTCTCTTGCAGGTTGGTTGCAAGAAGAGGTGCCACCATAAGAGTGACATTTGTTCAAAAAAAAAAAAAACATACGAGAGTGACATCCTACTTATTAGCTCTCCAGAGAAACCTAACGAGAGGAGCTAATAATATCCTTGCAGCTACCGATCTGTCCGATCATGGGGACGAGGCGTGCCGCTCTCTGCTTCCTTCTACTCCTCGCGATCTTCTTACACGGAAACCCTACATTCATTTCGGCGGACGGTTCGTAGTCTCCAAATCCCATTTATTTCACTGTGTTTACATACTTACATATGGCCATTTCCTCTTCTGCTGGTTTTAATATGATGAGATCATGTGAGGCTATACATGTCACCTATTACTGATCGATGTGTGTACGATCTGTAAATGCGTGTCCGATCCGTGTTCGGACTCAGACGCAGAGGTGTGCAAGTACAGGAATCCGTATGTGCCCTTCTGCAAGGGCTGGAGCTGCAAGGCGGAGTGCTGGATCGAGGCCAAAATCTTCAACGCCCGTCTACAGGAGCACAGGTGCATCAGGGGCGGCATCAAGGGCACCTGCTACTGCCTCTTCTGCGGGAACCACATGAGGTTCCTCCACCTCCACTGAAAACATCCTACCATCGTCTCGATGTTCGCTTCTCCAGTAGGAATTACCCACTAGACATTTCTCATAGATATTTGCTTGTCCCGCTGAAACCGATTATCCCTCATCTCACAAACCAATTACTGCCAGTTTATTACGCTGAAAACTTAGTTTTTTTTTCTTTTTCTTTAGAATCGCTGAAAACGTAGTTAAGAACCTATGATATAGTTAGTCTCAGGTTGGAGATTGAATTCTGTTTTTTTTTTTTTGGCTTCCTAGATGGCTACTACGACTGTGTAATTTCTTGCTTCAATTAATATCATGGATTCTTACAAATAAATTAAATTACATGATGATCTCTGCCTAACCGAAATGCTCAGAAATGTTTGAGAGATTCATGCTCGCAAGTAGATGAACTAACAGGTACGGTTTCGCTGGAGTAGGTACATGAAATTACGGATGTCAGTATGTCACATCATAAAAAGGGTCAACATATGTTAGAGATTAATCATATGTGCTTATTTTCCCCCCTCAAAATTACTAACAAATGTTTCAAGTCTATAAACTCAAAAGAAAAATCTGTTGGAGTTTCTAGATTTCGAAAATGATGAAGTATGCAGAACAGTTGTTCGAATGTGGCATGATCAAACTCAGAGTATGAAGTTGCTATTGTACTCGATCAAAGAGTTTGGATTTTTCATACCCTCATGTAGCTACACCTTTTATCAAGACCATTTGTCAAGATTTGTGCTATCCTTATATATAAATTTCTCTTTTTTATTTCTTCCAAACAAGAGAACATTTGATCTTGAAACTTTGTAGGTCAACTATACACAAGTGTCCCTCTTTGTATAAAATGTTTCAGATTTATTCATGAAACATAATTTATCAAATTTCAATTTCGAATGAGTCGTAGTACGTTTTTCAAAAATTTCTGTTGCGCCAAAAAATTCTAAAACATTTCTGCACATGGTAGTACTTGTGTGACGTTGATCTGCACAGTTTCGAGTTCAAATATTCTTTTATTTGGAAGAAACAAAAAAGAGAAGTTTTCTCGCACGAACCCTGATGCAAAAATGGACAGTCGGGATAGAAGGTGTAGTGGTATGGTAGTACAATCACATCTTTCCCCTCAATCTACACACGCACGATGCCAGTAGTTTAGTTTTATCTATGCCCAGATCATTAATGTTAGCTACATATATAAAATTAGTTCAATACTTGCATTGTTCTAACTACATGGATGAATGGAACCTGAGATGCCACAACTACATGTGACAGGTTGCCTCTGTTTAAGAGATATTTTACCGTACATCATACTACCTCCGTCTCTAATTATTTGTCGCTCAAATAAATGTACGTAGCATTAAAATAGTGTTAGATATATCCATTTGACCAATAAATAATTCCTAATGGAGGGAATACTACGCAAAATAATGTGTAGTATTAAGTTGATCCAATGGTTAGCGTGTGGCTCACGAGAGTCACATCTGAACCAAAGGTATTTATAATCACATCTCACTATCAGGGTTAGATTTATGCAAACTAGTGGCTATTATTTTTGTTAGATCTATTATATTACATATTACATGCTAGTTACAGTAGTATTTTTGTTAGATATATAGATCCGAATTATTTGTTAGGAACTTCCAGTCTTGTTTGCATATACGCAGAAGGCAAAATCTAAGGATTGGAAGTCTATTTAGTATTTTGAACTTTGTAATCTAATTGAGGAGACGGGCCGATATCCATTGGCATGCAAATTCCTGATCAAAATATTGTGGCTCCTATAGAAATATCGAATAAGCTAAAACCGAAAGCAAACTATATGGTATTTTCACGCGTTATCCTATCCTATGACATGTGGCTGTTACGGTCTTCTTCCCCCACCCCCCCCCCCCCACCCCCCCCCCCCCCCCCCCCCCCCCCCCCTTATATCCTGAGTAATTGCAAGGAAATCAGCCTCCCTGCAAAATTCAAAATACGGTCGTCATGGCTCTTCTCTGGAGCCTTTGCAAAAGAAGAAATGAAGAAGAAAAAAAAAACGTGGAATCCTTTGGGTTTGGTGCTTCGTGGAGCGGCTGAGGACATTTTTCTATGGCCCAGTAGATGTGTTAAAGAGGACCTTAAACAAATTCTTGTTGATTGGCGGGTCATGCTGTCCCGGATAGATGTAAATTTGGTGCTGGTTACTGCTCTCTCTCCGCCTCCTTTGTAAATACTTTCTGTTAAACTTTGAAAAACAAAAATGAGTTCAGGCTGGCTTTGCCCGCCGTAGTATACCCTCGAGGAAAGAAAATGTTATCCGTTCCAGGGGCTCCGATCCAAGATTGTCAAAGCACACAAAAACTGTACCAACGCTCGTGTGTGTTTCTCTTTCGATCGGAGAACAGTACACAATGATGGATCGGGTTTGGACTTTGGAGATGGCAGAAAGCACGGCCTCTCCGGCGAGCCATCCATCATTTAGCACCACCAGTCAACCAGCCACATCAACCCAACACCACACCCCAGCCTGACAGTGTCAAGAGGAAGAAGAAGGAAAAGGAGAAAGAAAACACCCTCATCACGGATGATGAAACGCACGCACCGGACTCAAAAAGTTTGTACCGGCGCGTCGCCGCGGAGGGTGCCGTCGGCCAACGACGCGGCCCGGAAGCGCGCCTCGCATGCCTGGACGGCGGCCCTGAGCTCACGCTGCACGGACGCCCTCGACGGCGACGCCACAAGGTCCTGCCACGCCGACGGCGACGGCTGCCCGTCCGGGTAGAGCTCGTCCACGCAGTTGGCCTCGTCGTTCAGGCCGCTCACCCGCTCCAGGCACCCGATCTCCTCCGGGTCCACCAGCAGGTTGCTCTCGCCGTCCTTCCACCCTATCAACTGCGATGCCATGTACGTAGCAGGTTCGTCAAAACCAACATGATCCGTGTATTATATTGTTGGCTTCAGACAGAAGTCACTCCTCAGTCCTCACCTTTGGGGCACCCATGGAGTTGGTGCTGTAGAGCCTCGCGTTGTCGACGACGCCGCAGTATCGGCGGAACGCCGTGGCGAATCGCTTGTGCGACTGCAGCTGGGACTTCACCCTCACCGCTCTCCTCGTGATCACCGCTCTCCTGCCAATGCCAAACTTTTAGATATGCTGCTTCTGTGTTTCCATTCAAGTATCAGCAGAAATCTTCCCCTTTGTCGGCTGAGATGTTCAGTACTTAAGCCAAGTAGTTCAGCCAAACGGCGATAGCGCGAGATACTAGAATGAGCAGAATTTTAGCGATGCAGGGGCTAATTTTGGCATGGACTAAATTACTCTGACGAGCTGCAAGGGAGTAGGAGATTCACCTGATTCCTCTCACAACTGCGAGGTAGGCATCACAGACAACACCGACGAGCTCGATGCGGTAAGGCTTCCTCGACCTCATCTCGCTCTCTTCGTCGGTACTGCGGGCCTCAACCGGCTCCCAGTAATCCTCCGTGATCGACCCGTCTTCAGTGACCTTGTAGCCGACGCCCATGCGGTACCGCTGCCGGTGCACTGCCCTTGCCATGGCTACCGTTTGCTGGAAGAATGGCTCCCACGACAGTGTACCATCCATGATCACGTCCCTCCCTTCGTTCAGGGCGGTCACCAGGAGCGACGAGGCCGCGTCCATCGATGACTGGTGTACCTGTATTGAGGTCGTGAATCACGATATAAGAAGCGTATAATGATTCATCAGCTAATTCAGTTTGGATAAATTGCTTGTTTCATTTCAGTATAATTAAAATGATGAGTGTCAGGGTTTGCTTCAGGTTGGTTTCTGATAGCGCTTTGCTTTTGATTATTAGAAGTCTGAACAAGTAGAATGTGCAACCTTATTCATTTTGATCAGTCATTTCATCGGTACATACTGTGCTACTCACATAGAAATATGCACATATATAGCAATCATGGTAGCACATACCAGCTCTGCTGTCTGCAACATGTCGTTGTGGTGACCTCTTGAGCTGATGGCTCGATATATAACATCGGTTTCCTTGAATGCATCTGCCTCCACCACCACTGCATTTGCTGCTGCCCCAGACCAAAATGATCTACAAATAATAGGGTGATCAGCTTATAGACACAAAGTCTTCTATATAACTGCTCTACTTGCTTTGAGGAAAGTCTCAGTAATGTTTCTGTCTTCTCAAATCAGTTTTTAACAGCTCAGCATTTCTCATCCATTTACTCTGCTTTTTTTTGTGTGCAAAGTGTGCAGATTGCCAGAAGAAATTTACAGTGAGCAACAAGTACAAAATTGATCAACTTACTCCTTTAGTATATCTTTAAGTACAGTGCTCTTGCCAGCTCCCATTCCACCACCCATCAGGAGTAGGACTGGGCTGCGATCACAATGTGCTACTGGGGCCATCACATCGCTGCACTGTGCCTGATCTTGGGGAGATAGTCCTATGGCCTTCAGCTCTTCCACCAGTGTGGAGAATAGCCTAGTTACCTTCAAGTTTCTTGTGACCCTTTCGAATCTCTGACTCCTGTGTTTAGAGGAGAATTAGATACTAGACATCAGTTTTGGTGTCAGAGAAACAGAGAAAATTACCTGTAATTATATCTCATACTTAAGACTGAACCAGATTAGAGTTTATGTATTCTTTTTTAGAAGAAAATAACATCTCAGATCTAAGTTTTAAACATATGCTTGATCTAAACTCCTCTGCCTAGGAAGTTAGGGAGATAGATGATGCATGAAGGGGCTTATTAAGCATACAGTTCTTGTGATTTTATTTTCGCATTTTTTCACATTTTTAATGGATTAATTCAACTACAGTTTTCCTATGCAGAACATACTTCACTTTATAAATGGACAGATACACACTGGAATTATTGTACCCCACTGGCAGTGAATTAATTGCTTTCAAGATTAATAATAAGAAACGCAGACACAAACTGGACCAGGCAATTTAGCAATGCACTCATTCAAAGAGACATTTCCAGGAAAGTCGCATGAAAAACCAACATGTGGTTCTGGGAGTAATTTAAAACCTTAGCACATGGGTACCATCTCAATCTCATCACTCCTGACCTCAAAAGATGCAGTTTCTGCTACAGTGCCCATGCTGAGCTCTGAAGTTGATCTAGTGCCAGTTTGACTAATTTATTACTTGGCCAGATGAAAGTAGAAGTCAACTGTGTAAATAATTCAAGGACGAAATCCAGCACACCGATAAACAAGAGATTATCAAACCATATACAAGAGCGACATACCAAGTACATACACTAAGATGATGTAAGCTAAAGCCGACTGAAACAACGGGCAAAACAAAGCAAAGAATAGACAACCAATCGATGTGCATTGACAGGTTCTACTATGATGCATGCTGCTTAAAGAATGGATAATTAATTACCTAGTGGCCTCCAATACCATGTTCCTGAGCTTTCTTTTGGGCGCACCTTCCACTGTCAGAACCTGTGGAGATCACACTGTATCAATCAATATACAAAATATCAGTGGAAGAGCATCGCAAGGAAGAAAGAACGGAAGGTCGATTTCAAAAGCCGTCGTCGTGGCTCCTTTTTACCTGGGTGATCATGTAGGTGGAGCATTTCCAGTGGAAGGAGAAGTAACCGAGTATGCATTTGTCGAGCTCCTCGATGAAGTTGACGATGAGGGACCCGGGGTCCGCGGTGTTCTGGAAGAAGGCAAATATGTTCTCCTCGTAGCCCTTGTTCTTGCGCAGGTAATCGTAGGCCAGCGTGCACAGGTGGGGGCACTCGTTGGCATGGTCGAACCCGATTTGCCTGGCTGGAGAAGAAAGATTTTTGTCAGGCAGGAAGGTGCAGGGGAAGCAGCGTAGGTCCAAAACGGCATTATTGTCATAGGATTGTGCAGCTAGAGCCAGAAAGGAAGGAACATGCCGTGCGTTTGGATCTTCGATAGCGATGTGGGTTTGGGTTTTAGTTTATTGTGAAAGAAGGGTGGGAAATGATAGCGATGTGCATCCGGCAGAGTCACAGGAACATTATCTAACAGTTTTGCTAAGTCTCAGTCGACTGAGATCAGTCGACTGAGACTTTGTTACGTCTCAGTTGATGCTATATTCCTTTGATCTTGCATGGAGATTCGTACAAAATTATATTTTTAATTTTTTCTTTTTCCTTCTTATATACTATGTCACTTGACTGAGACTTTGTTAAGTCTCAGTCGACTAAGACCTAGCCACACCCATTATCTAATGTACAGTTTCCTGTATGGGCAAGTTGGGTGTCTAGTTAAATGTCCACCATGAGATGAGATCGAGACCCGGTAATTAACAAATCGAGAGGAGATGCTTGTGGCAGCTGGGGTTCCTTGGATTGGGATCGGGGCAAGTAAACGAGCGGCAGCAGTGCGAGAATCTGAGGCGGTTCGCCTGGCGAAATTGATCGTGTAATTCACTGGTACAAACTGAAGGATTAACATAGTGTACAGACAACACAGACGAACCGGAACAGTGTCCAAATTATACTATCATCCACGAACTGAAACTGAACGAGGAAGAAGGACACCTTACGGTAGCAGGCTAGCAGCGGAAGCTAAAGCTGAGGGCGGGGGCGGCGAGGGGAGGGGAGGAGAGGAGAGGAGCGCACGTACCGACGTAATGGGAGAAGCGCTCGAGCTCCTCGACGCGGCTGGCGCTGGAGACGGCCAGCCGCGGCACCAGCGCCGCCGCGGGCCCTTCGTCCCTCATGCCGCACCGGCCCCTTCCTTCAGGCAGTTGAAGGCGAATGGAGACAGCACAGCGCACAGGCCCGCCCCGTCCGCGGCAGTGGGATCAGGCAATGAGAGAGGAAGAGGAGGGTGCGGCGTCGATTTGTTTATGCGGAGCGGGAGCGGGAGCGGGTCGCCGATGCTTCTGGACAACCAGGGTGGGTCGGAAATCCTGGAGCCGCGGGGCCGGGGAGGCCTCGGGGCCCGGCAGCACAGTGGCTAGTCCCGTCCCCTGCAGAATGAGCGGGGCGGCGGCGATGGGCGATGGGGACGGCCGGCCCGGGATTCGCGGGGTGGGAAGCAGCAATCTGCACTGCACTCGGCGGCCGCGGCGTGGAAGGATGGAAGGCCTGGCTGGCTGGCTGTATGTATATGTATGGACGGTACGGTACGTTCCGCGGCCTCGCGACGGCGCGCGTACGGCGTAGAGGGAGGAGCGCGCGGTGGTGGTTGGTGGTGGTGGTGTGCAGGGTGAGGGGCCAACGGCCGGTTGCTGGCGAGAGAAAGAAAGAAAGAAAGCGTACGACTGAAATGATCGCGCGCGGTTTTGACTTTGATGCCCACCGCCCAGACCAGATTTATTGCATCTCTTTCTACGCCTCGAATCCAACTGCACGGTCGCACGCAGCAGGCCAGCAGCCATGTGCTCCCCCGGCGACGTCTTCCGATCTTCTCGGCCCGCGTCCCCCGTCGCGTCAACAATGCACGCCTCCTCCCTCCTTGACTAGCCTCGCCCCATGAACATGAACCTGGTGGTAGGCAGGCGCCGAATGACCCGACCCACCAAAAGTGTTCGATCTTGTCCTGCTAGTCTGGTACGTAGGCACTAGGCAGCGACTGACGCACAAATGCCAACTATGTACTCCCTCCGTTACTAAATATAAGACATTTTACAGATTCCACTACGAACTACATACGGATGTATATAGTCCTATTTTAGAGTGTAGGTTCACTCATTTTGCTCCATATGTAGTCCATAGTGAAATCTCTAAAAGGAGAACAGACGTTTGGTTCTCGGCCTCCATGCAAGCCTTTTTTTGAAAAAAAAAATCAAATTCAAACTTTTTAGTTTCAAAAAAATCTGAAAAAAATTGTGCAAGTAAACAAGGATGTTATGTGTATGTGTGTAAAATTTCAGGATGAAAAATGTTGAAATGCGACCTGTTAAAAAAAGACAAATTCATGGCTTAGGAGGATGAATAGTATCATGTGTTAAAAAGTCTCAGATTTGTCTTTTTTGCACCGCCCTCATTTCAACGTATTTTAACCTGAAATTTTACACACATGCGTGTTATGCCTTCATGTATACCTGGGTTTTTTTTTCAGAATTTTTTGAAACATCGAAAATATGAAATTTGACAAAATTCAATTTTTTCAAAGCTCGGCCTCCAAAGACAATATTCGCTCTAAAAGGTCTTATAAAGATCTTATATTTAGGAACGGAGGGAGTACATCTGAGACCATCTATCCGTGCGTTCCCAACATTTCCGACGATGGGAGGGGCCGTTGCGCTGACTAAGATATTTCGAGGAAAGGTTAGAACGGCGCCTCATAGAGCGCTTTACGGAAATGTAAACTGTATCCCTTTTCTTTTCTCCCCTTTTTAAAGCTAAAGGTTTCAAATTACATGCCCATGGCGGCACAAGCATCTGTTACAACAAGCATTATTTTCTTCGACTGTAAGACTGACTGTATACAGGCATATATCATCGCATCGCATCACCAGCGCCCGTTGTTGGCCTGGCGCCGATACGCGGCGGCGGAGACCCCACCGTTCACCCCGCTCGCCAGGTTGCTGCTGTAGTCCCCCATCTGGTGGTGGTGTTGTGGGAACCCGTTTGTGCTCAGCGATCCGAGATTCATCGACGACGGGTTGACAGGGCTATGCCCGCCGTACAGCCAAGGCTTTGATGTGCTCATGTCGGACAGGCCACCATTGGTGGCGTATGTGTCCAGCGAGGAGAACTGCATCTCCCTCGCCCCCTGGAGAGGGCTCATGTCGTAGGCCCTCGAGAACCCATCGTCGTAGTACCGGTCGGTGGAATTGAACCGACCGGGACTGCTGACAGAAGCCATCATCTCCGGATCTGCCAGGCTGCCTCTGCTAAACTGCCCAGGGCTGCCGACAGAAGACATCTCGGAATCTGCCAAGTTTCCTCTGCTAAACCGCCTGGAACTACTGACAGAGGCCATATCCAAATCTGCCAAGTTGCCTCTGCTAAACCGCCCGGGACTGCTAACAGAAGCCATTTCTGAATCTGCTATGTTGCCTCTCAGCGAAAATGGCAGACCATAAGCATGGTAATCATGGCGCATAGGCTCTGCCTTGCTGCCATTGCTCTGTCCCTCGTCGAGCAAATCATTAATAATGTCAAGGTGCTGATATTCTTCAGCCACGGGCGCTTGTGGCTGCTGCATGACAAAACTGACAGGAGTCTGTCTAGGTGGTTGCAACCCTCCAAACCTGCTGAAGTTTTCTGTCTCAGTGCCCCGTGTCTGCTGATAAGCATCATCTTTCCAAGTTTGTTGATACGCATGACCATTTGTCGTCCGTTGGTAAGGGGAGTCGTCCCTCCAGAGATGATTGTTGATGCTACTATCACCTTTCCATGGTTGCCAACTATCAAGTGTATCTGAATTCCCCAACCCGGATTTAAATCCATGCCTAGCTGACAACGACTGATCGTTCCTCCCAGCAGGAGGCATCATTAATGACGCAGTTGATGCATATGTTGATAGCGGCTGCGAAAGTGCAGTACCTTGTCCCAGAGTAGTTGACTGATATGAAAGAATTGAAGAGGATGTACCCAGACCAGGCTTACCAAGGATGGCATTACGGTAGGTCTGTGGAACATAGGCTGGGGCAGAAGGGGAAGGATCATTTCCTGATCTTCCAGCTGCTTCACTCGCTGAGCGTGAAAGCAATGTAGAAACTTGAACTTGTGGGGTAGCTGGTACAGTTGTTCTTGGTGTAGGGAATACAGGGGCACTTGAAGGCCTTGATGTTGTGACAGCAACCTCAGAAACTCTGGTGGATGTGACCTTTATAGGAGTAGTCTCTTCCCGAGCTTCTGAATAAGTGTTGGAAGAAGTTTGTGGCGATGCCGAGGATAGTGAAGCAGCTTTATCAACTTGTGGTAGTCTTGGCGGCGCTGGTATGGACTTATCAACTTGCAGTGATCTCGAGGAAATGCCAGCATCCTTAGCGGATGGTGGTGTTATGGGGGCAACTAGAGAAGATTTACCAGCTGATGGAGATTTTAGAGGTGCCAGATTAGCTTTATCAGTCGCTGGAGATTTCAGAGGAACCACAACAGCTTTAGCAGCTGGTGGAGATTTCGGAGGAACTGAAGTAGCTTTATCAGTCAGTGGAGATTTTGGAGTAACTGGAATAGCTTTATCAGTTGGCGGAGATTTTGGAGGAACTGGAGTAGCTTTATGAGTTGGCGGAGATTTTGGGGGAACTGGAGTAGCTTTTTCAGCTGGTGGAGATTTTGGACGAACTGGTGTAGCTTTATCAGTTGGAGGCGATTTGGGGGGAACTGGAGCAGCCCTATTGATTCGCGGTGATCTTGAAGGAAGAGGAACATCTTTATCTGTATCAGTTGGAGTTGATTTTGAGCAATTCGGAGGTGCTCTAATTGGTTGCGGTGTCAAACTTGATCCATGATCTTTGTTTGAAACTGGGTCAACCTTTGTTCTGGTAGGGGCCTTAACAGGCACTTCAGTACTGGCTGGCATGCCTGAAACAGCTTCTTCTGGCACACCATTGGACAGAGGGACCTCCTTATTGGCTGTTCCATTGGCTTTTGCATCGTTCGTAACTTCAGGGGAATGTTCCGGGCTCTTCAGAACATCAGGTGGCTTCTCCGTAGAACTGGATGAGGATGATCCATTTGTCTTTGTTTGAGATTCCATTGCTTCAAAGTGAGCTTTGAAAAGTTTTCTCCCCTCAATGTTTTTCTGAAATATACAGAAAAACAGGTTACAGAAATGAATTGGTTGAAGCTACGAAGCAGGAAGACAAGACCCAGGCAGTGCATCTGCTACAAGTGACTAATGTACATATATTTATCTGTATTGTATACACTTGAGAAAAGGTTTTTCCTTTCCCGTAAGGAAAAAAGGACATAAAGTTTTTTCCAACCAGACACTACTCATCCAACATGCGGGGTAGTGATCGGGGAAAGAAAAATGAACCAGAACCTTTTTGCAGTTAAAAGTTGTTTCTACGATAGGCCGTAGATACCTTGTCCACTTGACAAACAAAAAAGCATGTAACCAGTGCATGGACATTGTCGATCAGCACAGCACAGAACTTAGGAACAAGTCTACCTTAACAGTGTTGATGTGAGATATGAACACATGAATTTATCCAGACTGAATCAGTACTCAAATGAATAGAAGATGCATCGTTAACCATTTCAAAATTAATTTCAAACCATCTAATGCTAGAGATTATAGAAGTACATAAGAGTAATGGGAAACATATATTCCATATCTATCAAGTTTAAAACCAATTCTTATAATTCAGATCCTTCAACAATCAAACATATGTAGAAACTCGAAAATACAGCAGAACTTTGAACATCATGACAATAGAAAGGCAATGATATTTTCGAAAGAGTAACTTCACCTCATGGAGACGCTGCCCCAGCTCACGAAGTCTATCTTTCAAGGTGAGTAGAACAGTATCCCGGTCCAATTTTGGAGCAGTGCCACAGCCAGAACTATTGCGATCTGAACTACCAGTAACACTGGAGGAGGGAAGGCAATCGTCTTCTTCGGCATAACTGATAATGCTTATGCCCTTGTTACGCTGATTTTTCCCTCTGCACAAGTTCAGTTAGCCCAGGTGCCATCTTACAAGAACAATGCAAAACTTTAAACATATCGTCTTCACCTACCTATTTGGTGACAAGTGATTTCTGCTGTCTGGCAAATTGTTTATTTTGCTGTAAATACCATTCATAGCAGTAGAATCAGCTGAAAATGCTGATGAGTTGGCCTCCATAGAGGAGACTCTCTTTCCATTCATAGGTCTAGAACTGTCCAAATGATCTGGCCCATCTGAAGCACCTTCTTCCAAGGTAAGGCCAACCTTCAGTGCCACTTCTTCTGCCTGCTTAGATGGTAAGCCATCACTGTCATCAACTGTGATTTCGTCATTAAGTCTTTCCAGAATTCTTGCTTCAGATTTATCTCCTCTTTCCTTGTCTTTAACCTTACGGTTGTTCTTCTTTTGTTTGGCCTGAAAAGAAATAGTTTAAGAACACACCAGCAGAAAACAAGAACAATGCAGTAGCAAAGAAAGCATCAACCAAACAATGAGATATTAGACCCAAGGGTATTTAAACTCGAAAAAATGTACACATTAGAAACAAAAACCATGCACTAAACTACTAAAGTATCCATTGAGATACACACAAATCATAATAACTTCATCGCAAGAAATAAAGCTTATCTCAAGCATGGTGTAGCACAAAATGTAACCAGCATAGGACTAAGTGCTAATACTTGTATCTCGAATACACATAAAGGGGAGCCAGGGTAGGGAGACGGGTAAAATATGTGTAGTCGACAGTTCTAGGATATCCTCGCCACAAAATAATGTTAAGTGTGTGGGTATCATATACCAGAAAGAAAACTGTTCCTTGGTAACACGAGATGACATGCATGACATGCCATACATCTATAGTCTATAGGTTAAAAAGCTCTTTCAAGCTCGGGAAACTTAGGAAAGTTTTAGCTGGACTATGGGCCAAGTTCATCACAAAACATCAAGCTACCCCCTCCATCCATATATATAGGGCCTAATGCATTTTTCGAGATTGTCTTTGACTATTGATAAGATTAATAGTATATGAGATGTATAATGTAAAAATTATATCATTGGAAGCTCCTTTCACGTACGAATTTGACGGTATGCTTTGTGTTACTTGCATGTCATATATTATTACTCTAACATGTGGTCAAAGCTAGCCTCGAAAAACGCATTAGGCCCTATATAGATGGATAGAGGGAGTAAGTTCTTTAAGTGTTTTCACAACATAACCGAAAACTCAAGAGAAAAGAAGTTAAAAACTAGAAGGATTCCAAGTTTACAGCCAGTTCTCAGTACAAAACACAAGCTGCCTTGCTTTATTCATCCCAGCAATGAGTTCCAGGCAGTTCATATCCGATAATCACCCACTGCCACTTCATAAAAGTAGTGAAGGATACAAAAAATTGTGACTCTGATGAAAAATGAAAAATATAGTGCATCACTGAAACTCAAAACAATGCTTTAGCATGCATCAAGACCAATCAAATACACAAGAAGAATTATAAATCCTAACTCGCAATGATCCCTCGATAAATTAAGTTCAATAATTATTGGGCAGGAAATTTGTTCCAGAAACTATAGCTGTTAGCTAGAGAGTTGGTCCCTACTGTGGCATTCCTAAATAATAATGGCAATACAACATTCAACCTAAGAAACTAAGCGAGAAAAAGGCCCATAGAAAAGTAACCTGCTTTTTCTTTGCGCGCTTGTCCTTTTCGTTCGCACCACCGCCACGCTTTCCCTTCGTCTCATTTTCAAGTCCTGCTGCTTCCTCCTCGCGGATTAGCTCTTCTTGCCTCTTCAAAGCAACAGCTTCTTGGTATGCAACTTCAATTCCACTGACACAAGCAATATGCAAGAATCAGAAGCAACAGATAGTTGATCACATTATAGAACAACTGACCCACAGTTGAAGATTCATCTACCCAACTTTCTTTCAAACTTGTATAGAAGAAATGCCTTTAATTTTCATTTGTAAACTACAAACAGCAGAAAAATAGTTCAGTCTATTTTGAGCTAGATAACCGCATGGCCTTTGCTTCTTTACAAAATCACCAAAACATTATTCATCAAATACAGACAGTGGAGCACAACCTCACAAGAAAAAACAGCAACTAACTTGTGCCACAATCTTATACTTCTTCCAGACTGGTACCCAAAATACAATTGACCACCAATTTCTATTATAATATATTATAAAACCTATTGCCTTTAGTTTCTAAGAAAAATCTGATCATATCACGTTCATGTGTCTAACCTAATTGTTCATTTAGATAACTGATCAAAGGAAAAATAGTTTGGCCGCACACAATCAAGAACAGTTCTATGTTTTACACTTTTAGTTGATCAAGTTTTTGTTGCTAACGAGTATAACATAAATTCAGTACAATAAGATATGGCTCAATATAGGATTAACTAACTCAGCACCTTTTGTAGTACTTCGTAACTGGATACAATTTAAGCCTTGAACATTCAGATCAGACAAACTAAAACCTGGCTCTAAGTTTCATAAAGTTTGCTATGTCCAGGATTTTTGCCCCTAGCTAAATCTTGAAACTTCAAGGGTTAACTAGCCGTATTCAAATGTTCAGCTGCTCAAGACTCTGAATAAACGAGCCCACAAAGCTTGAGGAACAAATTCATACTTATCACTTCTAATTTTGGCCAATATAATGAACTAGCCTTAACTTTAAGTAATAAGATCAATATACAGAAAACGGTTGTTACCTAAATATGTGAGATAGCACAAATGTTTCAAGTATCTTCCGCCCAAGCTCAGTTAGGCGTCTTTCTTCGCGCTCCATAGAGATTTTGTTAACCTCGCCAGAACTACCATCCTATGAAGATGGGCATAGTTACAAAATGATTAGGTGCGACAGTTATTTCACTGGTACAATAGAGTACAGTTTCAAATTTGAGCATTACAGATGTTA
The DNA here is from genome assembly GCA_039707655.1 of Elymus sibiricus. Taxonomy (NCBI): domain Eukaryota; kingdom Viridiplantae; phylum Streptophyta; class Magnoliopsida; order Poales; family Poaceae; genus Elymus; species Elymus sibiricus. The sequence continues at coordinate 316,469,845 of CM077664.1, forward strand.
CAGTATCATATGATAAATACAAGCTCACCAGTACCTGCTGTACCGAGCTAGTTCAAACAACATCATAAGTCCACCCCAAACCAACATATCATTCAGTGAACATATACTAGGCAGTTCAAACAAGAACCTACAACCTCTCTTTCAACAACGGAAGAAATTGGACGAGCTGCAGTAAGGTAGGTATTGTGCTTTGTGCATATCACAAAAGGAGGTGCAGAAACTAGGCTACTTGAACGACATATTGCAAATCCAGTAAAAAAACTTTATAAATTAGATTAACAAACAGTATGCATAGATATAAGTAAGGCACTAGCAAGTAGTAAAAAAAATATATCCTAATAAACTGGAAAAAAATGTTGCAATATATCAAACCTCATTAATCATACCTTCATGCGGCTCTGGGAACATTTGTCATCCTTTGGAGATACTGGTTGACAAGGCAAGGGTTCCAAGGCTGCTCTCTCAAGTAAAGTTATAACATCACCAGCCAAAACAAATATGTCCATATCAACATTGACCATGGGTGCAGGTAGTTCATCCAATTCTGCTATTTTTGTTCTCCCTTTCTGGCCCGTGCTCTGGTATTCGAGTGCCTTCAGACCCGTATACAAAGAGTCCATCACTAATGTTGAAGTAACCTCTTTCTCTACAAAGAAATGCTTCACCAGTACTTTAAGTATGGTATCAGTCTTCTCTCTGGACATACGGTGCCTGGTTCTTGGGTCAATTGCTGACCAGAATGCACGAAAACTGAAAGGCCAACAAAGATTTCAATCTGTAAACATAATATGAACAAACAGGCAACATTGACTTGTTGTGATGTATACAAGAAAAGATAATGGCGTCACCTGGACCATCTAATTTTGTCCTCAATGAGCTTGGTAAGTTTATTTCTTCGTTCCTCGATAAAACGTCGGTAAATTTGTTCTATATTGGTCGTATAGACACGGAGCAATTCTCTTCGGTAAGGACGATCAAGGCAACGAAATGGTCTGTCCACTTTCTGCCTTCAACATGAAGAGCAGTCTAATGTTACATGATAGTTCGCAGTTGATTCTACATATAAAGAGAAAACAGCTGCAGCTATCTACTATATAAAGTAGCTGAGCATAAACCATCTGGTCTGCATGAGTTACTAAAGATTGACCAAAAGAATAAGACAATGAAACTACATGCATTACACTCCCGCCATGGGAACAGACGAGTACGAATTATAGGAAGAAACAATATATTCAGAAAAATTGGCATTTTCACCAATGTTGTTCTTGCAAAGACATGCTCAGATGAACAGATCAAACAGTTCCCTTCTGAGACATGAATTAGAGGCACAATGATGAAAAAATTAGCTATCAATCATGAGCATAGACAGATTAACTACCTGATAACTTGAACTTGAGCAATTATTTCAAGAACATCGTCCACGAGAAAACCATCCTGAATCTTTGACAACTCCATAAACTTTTTCCATCCCCAATCATGCTCCTTCTTCCAGAACCTATGCAAAGTGTCTACAAAAATTACTTCATTAATGCCTGAACAAGGTGAAAAGATAGATAGATAGATAGATATACGGTAGCTTCCTATGAAGAGAACAAACCAAGTTCAGCTCACCTGAGTATTTAATTTTCTTAGGATCCATATTGCCTACAGCTATAGTGAACTGTGCAAAATGGCTCCACCCTGAAATTTTCATACTAGAGTCAGATAAGTAATTTCCAATGTGTGCAAGATAGCTGCAAACATGGTAACATCAAACCTGGGAGGAGTTTGTCATGATTAGCAACACAAAGAAACAATGACAAGTGATTGGAGACATCACATCCTTGAGGGTATACAAGTATATACCTGTGAAATAACAATTGGAAACAACAAGGGAATCAGTATCTGTGCATACAGAGAAGAACAAATATACACCAGAAAAATGAGTCATGAATCTTTCAATTGGTTCATTTAGCCCTCAGCAAAGCTACAACATTAAGCCATCAGCGAAGCTACAACATTAAGCCCTCAGCAAAGCTAAAAACCTTTCTGAAGGTAAAAATGAAAAAAAATTGGTGTCCAAAAAGAGACAAAAATGGTATCGTATACCAAGACGCACTGTGTCAACGGTAACAGAATAATCAAAACAGACATATCAGGACCGTGAACTTCCAGTCCTTACTCCTCCCTCCCTGCTCCCACCCACGTGAAATAAATACTGTAGTACAAAATGTAAACCAAACATGTCAAAACATTGCACATATGAGAAAAGGATTGTGTGGCACTCTCCAATCTCCAGCTTAAGGAACAATATTTTTTATTCAGATCATGCACTTCTTAGGAAAGGGTCAATACATCAGCAAAACATGCAGAGGTAGGCTTTATAATCATAAATGACTGGGGTGCACAGAATGACAGAAAGGAAAACATAGCAAGACAACATTGCCCCATATTACGTTTTATAAATACCAACACGAGAAAAATCAAACAAATGACAAACTACAGGAAAGCAAGATAATGTATGCATCATTACTGCCATGCAAGAAGCAAACTCTTGAATTATATGTCCCCACACAATGCAAAAGGTAAACCACGAAACACTGGCGTCCATGCAGGCTGGGCTATCGAACAGAGTCAAAGCTATAATTTCACCAAAACATGTAGAACAAACGACAGATTTCAACCCCCCCCCCCCCCCCCCCCTCTCAATTCCCAAGTAAAATTTGAAAATAGATCATTTACCAAGATCATTGATCAAGTTGTTGAACAATGTTGTCAAAAGGCACTTTACCATTTGTAACCACCAGCCTCAAACGGCTCACTTTTCATCTCTCTCTTCTTCTCCTTGGAGAAATTCTCGATCCTCCAAGTATGCCGACCGTATAATTCTGAAGGTTTAGGGCCTGCAATCAGAGTTGAGAGAACAGAGATAAAACACACAAAAAACAGATACAGCTTCCGAATCTCAGAGCAAGTTATCCTAAAAGAAAGTTCAATCAATAGCATGATAAGACTTGCATCACGGTAAGGAGATAGATTTATCCATGCAATGAAAGCAAATGCTGACACAACAAATTTAATTTGGGCAAGTATCAGCATGCAAATTAACTATTTAAAACATTATTCCAAATTTAGAATAGAAAAGATTGCATCAACGAGACAACTAATGACATTGTGAAGTGGCACAAAAGAGAAGGTAAATGAATTATTTCATTGTAGATAGAGAGACAGAAAGTGATCCTCAGTTTTCAGCTTGTAGAAGCTAATTAAGATGGCTAGTTTAAGACAGTGTTGAGTGACAAACAATGAGCATCACAAATCATTAAATTGCCTAATTGATATTTAGCTCAATATTAATTGCATGGTATTACCTCCGTCCCAAAATTCTTGTCTTAGATTTGTCTAAATACGGATGTACCTAACACTAAAACGTGTCTAGATACATCCGTATCTAAACAAGTATTTTAGGCCCTGTTTGTTTCAGCTTCACGGAGCAGATTCAGCTTTGCCACTGAAGCTGAATCTGGAATCTGAAACAAACGGCTATTTGGAATCAGCTTTGCCAGTGAAGCTGAATCTGGTTTTTGGCCATTTTTAGTGCAATTTTCTGAAGCATCTCAAAGTGTACTTCGGTGGTGAAGCTGATTCCGAATCAGCTTTGACACTGAAGCGAATGCATAGGTGATTTTAATCCAAGCGAAGCTGAAACAAACAGGGCCTTAGAGTGCAATTGACTAGGTGCATATGGATAATCTCAACAAACAAATGAAGGCATGATCACATTTTATTTTATTTACAACAGAATACTGGGAAAATAAATATTTATATATTACGCACCGAGCTCTAATATGCATGCAGTCTGAGTTTAATCATAAATGGTAAATGTCTTGAATCATGATTTCTGCCTTTTTCATTGAAGACAGATAATAAGACAAATTAAACCTCTCTGTATTTATATTTTCTACATTGAGAATCGGATACGACAAGACTTTTTAAATCTGAGAGCCGTGCCAAACGCTATCTATCATCATGCCCATGCAACGTCTGCATTTCTAATCATGGCACTAAGTCCCAACAACTAGCACGAACCAACCTTGGATACCATGGCACTGCAAAATGAACCAATAGGTACTGATGAATGGGTCACAAGCTCCACCCTTACAGCTTGACAAGATAATTTGGTGCACATAGGAGGTATAGTGTATCAGCTGCCCAGTTCGTGTCGGACTATTCAAACATACCAATGATTTCAAGTACAAAAGGCATCACAGCAATCCATACCAAAATAATTTCCACAGAATGTCGCGCCAAAATAACATGCTAATCAAACCACGCAACCATATATGCGAGTGCGTTCACGCACCAGGATCATCATCATCGCAATCGGTGTCCCAAAATGGCGGGGATGTTGAAGGGCTTCCGCTCTCGCCCTGGTCGCAGGACCGCCACTCCGACAAGGACTCGCCGGACAGGCTGCGATCGTCATCCCTCATCCCAGCCGTGCTCGCAGAAGAATCATCGGTTGCTGAGGCACCAGCCATCAGCAAACCCTCCAGCTACTTCGGACAACCTTATCCGCGGCTGCATGCATAAACGACAACGGAATTATTAATTTTGAGCTGAATCCAGCACACCACAATGCTAATAAAACCAGTGCTCTTATCCGGCAAGACCACCACAGCGGTATCAAGTCTACTAAGTCGCGACAAAACCGTTATCAGACCAGCACAAAACCCACCGGAGGTATCAAGTCTACTAATAACTCCCGACAAATCCGTTATCAGACCGGCGCAAACCCACCGGCGATATCAAGTCTGATAACTCCCGACAAAACCGTTACCAGGGCGGCACGAAAACCCCGTAAACAAGCCTATCACAGTCCAGCGAGCACAGAACCTTCCAATACTGGAAGGTTGTCGCCGAATTCAGCAATCTGATGACCTCTACTCAGCTGAAGACAGCCTTCCATCCGTGAACTCCACGCCCTGTAGCTCCCTATATCCTCTAACCGCTACTCTGCCCCGTCTAACGCGACAAGGGGATCTACCCAGCACCCATTTCTAGAGCCCGGCTCGCGGAAACGCGGCATCCCGAGCTGACAGCGCCTCCCGGGGGGACAACGGCCAGCTCGCCGTCCGATCAGCCGGGCCCCCGGCCAAGCCGAGTCGGCACGCGACCGCCCGAACCCTAGCCCCCCAACCCCACGAGACGCGCCACCGCCCACGCCCGCCCGGTGGCGGGCGCGGGCCCTGATCTAACTATGACGGGCCGGGAGCCCCGGGGGTCCGTACCTGCCGCGGCCGCCGCCCGGGGCAGGAGTGGTCCTGCGGCGGCGGGGAGCGAGGAGTGTGCTGGGCTGTGCTGCGGCGCGACGCGGCGGAGCTGCGGAGGGGCGAGAGAGGTGAGGGGAATATGTCTTGGATTGGGGAATTGCGATTCGTAACAGCGAGACGGGACGGGGAGAGGGGGGTGGGGGGAGGAAGGGAGGAAAGAAGGAAAAAAATTGAGGGGAGAGGGTGATGGGTGATGGGTGATGAGGTGTGTGACCTTTGGCACGGTCTGATTCCCCTTTGGTCCACTCCTTCGCTTCGCTCGCTCACTTCACCTGCGATGCGATGCGCGTGGGGGAAAATAACCAGCCGAAAAGGGGGAGTCGGCCGGGTGACCGACGGGACGGTTTGGAGAGGTGGGGTGCGGTTTTCTTTCGGGGAATTTGAGGATTTGCCACAAGCTTGATTGCACTTTGATGATTTGCCCCTGTTTTCCTTGTCATCGACTATTTGCCACAACTTTCTCAGATTCTTGATGATTTGCCCCTGACAACACGGGCCCATAGCGAAATGTCCACAATGCCCCTGTGAGACCCAGCTCGTTCTCGTTCCCCTCGTCCTCATCTCGCCCAAAAGCGGCACGGTGGCGGACAGTAGGTGGAACCGAGGTGAGCGGAGGAGGTGGTCTGCCTCGTCGCAGGTCTCCTCCACGCCGTCTACGGAGAGGGAGATAGCGCAGTTGAGGCCTAGCGAGCGGCGGTGAGGATGAATCGGGAGCTGAGGAGGAGAGGACAGTAGTGAAGCGAATTCCATGGCGCCGGGTCCTCGCTTACGACCACGTATTCTACTGCTGCCAGAGCTCGGTTGGTGCAGTAGCAAAGCGACAGATCAACTAGCGGTAGAAGTAGGGGTTGCGGCTGATGGGCCAGCGGGAGAATCATGGCGGCGGCGGCGGACGGAAAAGCGGGAGCAGTAGGGGCGGCTGGATGGATCCTCTTCCCCGCTCAGCGCATCCGGTCGGCGCGGACAAGAGCTCTACCCTGGTGTCGCAGGTCCCGCCAATTCGAGCAAGTTCGGCCGCGTTCGGTTCTGGCAAACCAAAGACCGCCGGCCAAATTCTTTCGCGTAGAGCACCACGCTGATGTGGCGTTCCTCTCCCATCCTCCAATGTCATACTCCTTCATCCCAACTCCGGCAGAAGCAGCTCGGAGACGGCCCTGGAGCGTGGCCGGAAGCGTTCGCGGAGGAGCGCGAGGTGGCAGAACACGGTGACGGCCAACATCCGTCGAGGAGACACGGGGAGGCAGCAACACAGAACGGCGATGGGGAGGAGGCACATCGACGAGCAGCTGCAGCACAGCAAGGCAGGTTCATGACGCGAGACACGGCTCGAGTCATGGCGAGCAACTGGAATACGGACGAACAGAGAAGGTAAATGGAGAACGGCCGAACACGAGCTACCTAATTTGGGCTTGGGGCTAGTTTGGTCACAGATTTTGTAGTGTAATTCTAAACAGTGCATAAGGGGCAAATCATCAAGAATCTGGAAAAGATGTGGCAAATAATCGATGACAAGGAAAACAGGGGCAAATCCTCAAAGTGCAATCAAACTTGTGGCAAATCCTCAAATTCCCCTTTTCTTTCCGTGCGAGCTCGCTTTGTGGACCTGCGCGTGGTCGGTCGGCCTGGTGAGGTCACGCGGTGCACGCTCCGAATCGAGTATGAGCCATGGCCGTTGTGTTGAGCGAGGCTCTGTCTGAATGTTGACAATGGTTTCTTTTCTTTTTGGGAAAGGCTTTTCTCCTTTCAGTTTTCAACATCTTCATGCGTTCATCCTGAAAGATGGTGGTTGGTGGCCACTTTGTTATCTTTTCTTTTATTTACACGCATGTGTTTGCGCCTTTGCGGTGCTGTGGTGAATCTCTCGTGTCCACTTAATGTGCCTTCGACATTTCTTTCGCGCGGAGATATTGGATAACTGGTTGCTCCATGTCATCTCTCTTCTTAACAGGTGTCGAGTAAGGCCGCTTGTTAGAGCAATGGCGCTCTCGGCCGTCAGATCGCGTCGCGGATCACCCATGAGAGTTCCGCAGTGGCACCCCAAGATATCGTCCTCGACCCAGGGGCACCTTCGTCTTTTCAAGCAAACCCCATCACCGTCCCTCGAATCTGTAGCCTCCCATTTGCAGTAGCGTTCACCTCTCCTTCCTTCTCGTGGCGCCACCACCACTCCTCCATGACAAGGAGAGATGACCATGCCCAAGCTTCCACGGGGACGACACGAAGATGGCGAGAAGTGGGCGCACCTGCACCGATTCTCCTCCACCGTTCTTCTCTGCAGCCACGGGAAAACGGCAAGCCACCGCACTAGAGGCGGCCGCTCTCTGGCGACGGGAAGAATGCGATCCAGCATGTCTAGGGCAATCAACGCCCCGGGTATGAATGCGAACCTGTAGGTTCGTCTCTCTCCACGTCTCAAGAATCTCAAACCCTAAATCCTCCCCTCCCCCCTCCCACACTTGATCCCGTGGCGGTGCTCCTACACACCCCGCCTTCTCTCGCCTCTAGGAAGCGCGAGGATGATGTAGCTCCAAGACTCTTAAAAGCGGGCCACCCGTTGGGCCTCTTGCGGATTCTCTCGGACTTCACATTGTTGTCGTCCTCCAACGCATCCGAATGGAAGGTTTCCATCTAGTTGTGGTGGTGGCAGAGGAAGAGGAGGAGGAGGAGGAGGGAGGGAGGGAGGGAGATGGTGGCGGTGTCCTCCATGAGCAGACACCTCTCCGCCAAAATATCTCCTTCATTAATTTCCATTATATTTTGCAATCCATCTGGGCATGTCTTTTGCCTCTCTTTTTATGTCCTGGTCATGTTGTTCCTGCGGGTGTTATTCTATCCATAGATTGGTGGTTGAAGCCTTGTGATCAGGGGCGGAGCTTTGTTAGGGCCCAACTGGGCCATGGCCCGCCCAGGATTTCTACACTTCTTTTCGTACCTATGCTTGCTTCATTGGCCAGCCTACCATCCGCAGTCCACTAAGCAGCAGATACATGCATGCGGGCAGGCACTACACCGCAAGCCCCTTTACATAATCGATCCAAGCCTCAGTGGCACTAACAGTCTAGCCAGAGGAGTGAGTCTAGCACCGGAAGTTGGTAGCCGCGGCAAGGACATGCACACAGCAAAGAGCAGCCGCTGCCTGCCGGCATCTCCCACCGCACAGCCAGGGAGGAGGCTACCGACTCGCCGTCAGCGCCTGCTCGCCGTATGGGCACTGGCCATGAGGTCCAGCCCTCCTGCAGCAAGGTATCACATGTTATCTAACTTGTTTCCCCAAATTCTGAGTTAGCGATTTTATTGCCTGGCTTTTTTCACTAGTTTGTTTCTCACATATGGTGGTATGTAGCCATGTAGTATCATATACTACAGTTTATGGTTCAGAATCTAAAAAAATGTGTGCTGTTTGTTGTAGTCTGGCCCGCCCAGCATTTTCTTCAAAGCTCCGCCACTACATGTAATGGTTTAGTTTTGTTGCCTTCTTCTATTCCATCTATTGTTATTGTCGACCAATCTTAAATATGTTTGTTCTGCTCGTGGCCATTCTATTTTGATGTACAAGTGAGGTGTTGCGGTGCTTATTGCTCATCTAGGCATGGAGAGAGTACCATGAATAGAGGAGAAAGAGACCACTTCTTTCTTCTTAGTTTGGTCGGGGACATATAGATAACCAAACCATGCTCGAGTAAAGAAGGAGATGACCAAATCATACATAATAAAGGATTCAATATTAATTAATGATAAAAAGCAGCTCCACGGTTGTATTACTACTATAAAGAAAGCTGGAGTACCCGCCTCCTGGCGGCATTGATGACCCACAAGTATAGGGGATCAATCGTAGTCCTTCCGATAAGTAAGAGTGTCGAACCCAACGAGGAGCAGAAGGAAATGACAAGCGGTTTTCAGCAAGGTATTCTCTGCAGGCACTGAAATTGTCGGTAACAGATAGTTTGATAGCAAAGTAATTCGTAACAAGTAACAAGTAGTAACGGTAACAAAAGTGCAGCAAGGTGGCCCAATCCTTCTTATAGCAAAGGACAAGCCGGAACGAACTCGTATAATAAGCAAAGCATTCTCGAGGACACATGGGAATTTCATCTAGTCACTTTCATCATGTTTGTTTGATTCGCGTTCGCTACTCTGATAATTTGATATGTGGGGTGGACCGATGCTTGGGTGTCGTTCTTACTTGAACAAACCTCCCATTTGTGATTACCCCCTCTCGCAAGCATCCGCAACTACGAAAGAAGAATTAAGATAAATCTAACCATAGCATAAAACATATGGATCCAAATCAGCCCCTTACGGAATAGCGCATAAACCAGGGTTTAAGCTTCTGTCACTCTAGCAACCCATCATCTAATTACTACTCCATAATGCCTTCCCTTAGGCCCAAAGATGGTGAAGTGTCATGTAGTCGACGTTCACACGACACCACTAAAGGAAGTAACAACATACATATCATCAAAATATCGAACGAATACCAAATTCACATGATTACTTATGACAAGACTTCTCCCATGTCCTCAAGAACAAAAGTAACTACTCACAAATCATATTCATGTTCAAGATCAGAGGGGTATTCAATATCATTAAGGATCTAAACATATAATCTTCCACCAAATAAACCAACTAGCATCAACTACAAGATGTAATCAACACTACTAGCAACCCACAGGTACCAATCTGAGGTTTTGAGACAAAGATTGAATACAAGAGATGAACTAGGGTTTGAGATGAGATGGTGCTGGTGAAGATGTTGATGAAGATTGGTCCTCCCATGATGAGAGGATCGTTGGTGATGTCGATGTCTTCGATTTCCTCCTCCCGGAGGGAAGTATCCCTGACGGAATCGCTCCGCCGGAGAGCAAAATTGCTCCTGCCCAGGTTTCGCCTCGAGACGGCGGCGCTTCGTCCCGAAAGTCTTCTCTATAATTTTTTAGGGCAAATGAGCTTATATAGCAGAAGGAGGGGGCCGGAGGCCTGCCAGGGGCCCCACAAGGCATCAGGGCACGCCCAGGGGGGGCCGCGCCCTGTTGCCTTGTGTGCAACTGGTGGGTCCCCTCCAACATTTTTTATATATTCAATAAAAAATCTCCGTGAAGTTTCAAGTCAATTGGAGCTCTGTAGAATAGGTATCTCTATTGTAGCTATTTCAGGTCCAGAATTCCAGCTGCCGGTATTCTCCCTCTTCATATAAATCTTGCAAATCAAGAGAGAGAAGGCATAAGAATTGCATCATAAAGTGAAATAATAATCAAATACATTATAAATAACAGTAGGAAATCATGATGCAAATTGGATGTATCAACTCCCCCAAGCTTAGACCTCGTTTGTCCTCAAGCGAAAGCCGAAATCGATAATCATGACCACATGTTTAGAGAGAGAGGTGTCAATAAAAATAGAATACAGACATGAAGGCATCATGATCTTCATTATAATAGCAATATATCATCATAAAATTACTTCTCATGAAAAAGTAACAATCCATCCACAAGATAAAGTATGAACAATAAACCGCATTGAAAACTAACAAACTATGATCTCAGTCACTGAAGCAATTGCAATTCATCATATTATCAGAAAGAGTCTATGTAAGAGCTTTGTTTAGCAAGTTCACATACTCAACTATCATTTAGTCTTCTATGATTACCGACACTCACGGCATACTTATGGAGCAAAAGTTTCAGTCAGGCGCATAGAAAGATAGGGGCTTACAATTTCGCCTCCCAACGTATTTACCTTAAGGGTAATGTCAACAGTAATAACTCATGATCACCTACATTCAACTGGATATATATGTCTGGATCTTTCCCCACCACATGATGCTTGCCAAGAGAGAAAATAAAACTGGAATAGAAGAGAACACTATTGACTCTTGCATAAAAGTAAATACATAAAGTAAAAGATAGGCCCTTCGTAGAGGGAAGCAGAGGTTGTCATGTGCTTTTTATTTTTGGATGTGCAAACTCGTAATGCAAAGGAACGTCACTTTATATTGCCCCTTGTGATAACGACCTTTATTATGCAGTATGTCGCTTTTATTTCTCCACCATCACAAGATCGTACAAAGCTTATTTTCCCTTACAATAAAAGTTCATACATATTTAGGAGCAATTTTATTGCTTTTGCACCGATGACAACTTACTTGAAGGATCTTATTCAATCCATAGGTAGATATAGTGGACTCTCATGGCATAAAACTGGGTTTAAGGGTTTTTGGATGCACAAGTAGTATCTCTACTTAGTACGGAATTTTTGGCTAGCAAAAGATAGGGGGCAAGCACCACATGTTAGAGGATCCAAAACAATATAACTTCTATATGAATATAAGCAAACATAACTCATTACGTTGTCTTTCTTGTCCAACGTCGACTATTTGACATAGAATATTTAATGGGGGCTCACAATCATAAAAGATGTCCAAGATGGTATATCTATATGTGAGACCTCTCTTCCTTTCTTACTTTTTTCATGAATTGCAACAATGACCAATGCTATGTTTGTCAACTTCCAACAAGTTTTATAAATTATACTTCTTTTATGTGAAGTCATCACTACCCATGGGATTAGATATGATCTTTACTTTTTATTCTCTTTATTTATTTCTAAGATTGGATCAACAAAAGCAAAACACTCAACTCAAACTATTCTTTATTATATAACTCTCACACTCGATTACATAGATAGATAGATCACAAAGCAATCACTCGAAACTAAATTATACTAAAACTTTATTCTTCTAAATCACGAAATAACTAAGGATCGAACTATAAGATAGATAATGATGATAAAAGTGATGGTGATGCGATACCGGGGCACCTCCCCCAAGCTTGGCACAAGCCAAGGGTGGTGCCCATACCCATGTACTCAAGTCTCCTTCGGTGATAGTGGTGAGATGAAGCGATAGGCTTGTCCTTCAAAATATTTAGTAAGATATACTTCAAACTCTGGACCTCCCGAAGCAACTGCTGAATCGCGGTGGCATTCTTTTGCACTTCAACCATAATATGTTTAATTTCCGGCCACCATGAGCCCTTTCCTGCATCATTCTCACTTGAACGGGAAATATCCCAATTGGAAGGTATGTGCATACGAGGAGTGTTTTCAACCCCATAATTGTGGAACAAATTATGAAAGTTGTTCCGATGTAACCTGTGTAAGGGCCTCCTAGGAGGAAGCCCTTCTTGTATCTCTGGACTCCCATGGCTTGTAGTGTTTCTCATAGCTTGATGAGGATTTGGAGTTGTGGAGATGCCGGCAAGGGTACCCCTCTCGGAAGCAGGGGGCTGGACCTCCAGCGAATCTCCATCATCTTCTTCCATGGTAACCTTTTCTTCCCCTTCTCTCCTGAGTTCCATCTGCATCAACCCGTCTCCCACGTTGTTGGAAGAGCAGGAGGACATGATGCCTAGCTTAAAAATCTGACAGAAAACAGCCCAAAGCAAGAACAAAGGAGAAACTTGCGATGCGGTGGTCAAAACACCCGTGAGTATATATAAAGAATTTTTATCTTGCAAAACAAGCATACGAGAGGAAAACGGAGTCTAGAGGGCACACGAGGGGCCCACAAGGCAACACGGTGCGCGTCGTGTTGCCTTGTGGCCTCCTTGTGGGTCCTCTTGGTTGTTTCTTATTTTTGTATTTTTTCTAATATTTCAAAACAGACAGAAATAATTTTTATGGAATTTTTGGAGTCGATTTACTTACCGTATCACATACCTACCCCTTTTCAGGGTTCTGGAGTGTTCCGGAAGGACTCTTTGATGTGTTCCTCCGGTGTCATTGTCTGAATAATATTAGTTTCAACATTAATGGGAGTACCTGAGATATAATGCTTAATTCTTTGTCCATTCTCTACTCTCGGGTTGGTACCTTCGGAGTTGTTGATTTTGATAGCTCCGGAGCGGTAAACTTGTTCGATGATATATGGCCCTTCCCATTTAGAGAGAAGTTTTCCTGCAAAGAATCTGAAATGAGAGTTGTACAATAGAAATTGCTCACCCACTTTAAATTCTCGTTTTTGAATTCTTTTATCATGCCATCTTTTAACCTTTTCTTTAAATAATTTGGCATTTTCATAGGCATGGGTTCTCCATTCATCTAGAGAGCTAACATCAAATAACCTCTTTTCACCGACAAGTTTAAAATCATAGTTAAGTTCTTTACTTGCCCAATAAGCATTATGTTCTAACTCAAGAGGTAAATGACATGCTTTTCCATAAACCATTTTATATGGAGACATACCCATAGGATTTTTATAAGCAGTTCTGTAAGCCCACAATGCATCATCAAGTTTCTTAGACCAATTCTTTCTAGATCTATTGACAATCTTTTGCAAAATTAATTTTATTTCTCTATTACTCAATTCAACTTGACCACTAGACTGAGGATGATAAGGAGATGCAATTCTATGATTAACATCATATTTAGCAAGCAATTTACGAAAAGCACCATGAATAAAATGTGAGTCACCATCAGTCATCAAATATCTAGGGACTCCAAACCTCGGAAATATAACTTCTTTAAGCATTTTAATAGAAGTGTTATGATCAGCACTACTAGTTGGAATAGCTTCTACCCACTTAGTAACGTAATCAACAGCAACTAAAATATGAGTATATCCATTAGAGGAAGGAAAAGGTCCCATATAATCAAAACCCCAAACATCAAATGGTTCAATAACAAGTGAATAATTCATAGGCATTTCCTGACGTCTACCAACATTACCAATTCTTTAACATTCATCACAAGAGAGGACAAACTTACGTGCATCTTTGAAGAGAGTAGGCCAATAAAAACCAGATTGTAATACCTTATGTGCAGTTCTGTCTCCCGCATGGTGTCCTCCGTATGCCTCGGAGTGACACTTCCGTAGGATTTGTTCCTGTTCATGCTCAGGTACACAACGTCTAATAATACCATCTACTCCTTTATATAAATGTGGGTCATCCCAAAAGTAATGCCTTAAATCAAAGAAGAACTTTTTTTGTTGGTAGGTGAAACTAGGTGGTATATATTTAGCAGCAATGTAATTAGCATAGTCTGCATACCAAGGAGTGTTATGAGAAGCATTTATCATAGCTAATTGTTCATCAGGGAAATCATCATTGATAGGTAGTGGGTCATCAAGAACATTTTCCATTCTAGACAGATTATCTGCTACGGGATTCTCAGCTCCCTTTCTATCAACAATATGCAAATCAAATTCTTGTAACAGAAGAACCCACCTAATAAGTCTAGGTTTAGCATCTTTCTTTTCCATAAGATATTTAATAGCAGCATGATCAGTATGCATAGTAACTTTGGAATCAACAATGTAAGATCTGAATTTATCACATGCAAACACAACTGCTAAAAATTCTTTCTCAGCAGTAGCATAGTTTCTTTGAGCACTGTCTAGAGTTTTACTAGCATAATGAATAACATTCAATTTCTTATCAATTCTTTGACCTAGAACAGCACCAACAACATAATCACTAGCATCACACATAATTTCAAAGGGTAGGTTCCAATCAGGTTGTTGAACAATATGTGCAGAAATTAAGGCTTTCTTAAGTATTTCAAAGGCTTCTACGCAATCATCATCAAAATCAAATGGAACATCTTGTGCCTTGTAGCACGGCGCCCCCCTGGGGCGCGCCCTAGTGCCTTGTGAAGCCCCCGTGAGGCTTCTGGCCTCCTCCCGAAGCTTCCCAGGTTTCTTTTGTCCAGAAAAAAATCTCCAAAAAGTTTCGTGGCATTTGGACTTCATTTGGTACTGTTTCTCTGAAAAGCCAAAAACAAGCAGAAAATAGCAACTGGCACTAGGCACTGGGTTAATAGGTTAGTCCCAAAAAATGATATATAATTGCATATAAAAACATTCAAGATTGATACTATAATAGCATGGAACAATAAAAAATTATAGATACGTTGGAGACGTATCATTGTTATGCATGTGAGGAATAAAATCGAATTTGGATGTACTCTATACATGAGAAACATACACAAATGCTATATTTCCTAGTAGTTCTTAAGCACGCTAGGCTTGGTTAACTGTATGATCTTCTAGTATATGTTCTATTCTGCAATGTGGTTCTCAGTTAACTGCTTGCTTCATTTGTTGTGGTGTCCAGCTAACTTTTTGGTTCAATTCTGCAGTGTGATGTTCATTTGTTGTGGGTACAAGTTTTCATTAATATATTCTACTGATAGTATGCCAACTCTCACTTAAACTAATCAATATCTGCCTTATATGTGTTGCAGGGAAACAATGGGAGGCACTGAGGTTTACCATCGAGGTTTGCACATGCATGGTCCTTTGGCTAATAACACATTATTGTGCAATTGCAGGAACCATTCTAATATTTAAGTTTTTAACAATTTGGTCTTGCACATGTAGGTCCTGCTGTCAGAGGTTTAGACCCACTATTCGATCCATTTTGCATATGGGAAAATGAGATGGACATGAATATCAGTCAAGTCAAGAAACTCAGAAAGATTGTTAGGATAAAGAAACTAGCGTTGAATAATAACAAGATCTTTGTTTGCACAATGAAGAAGACATCAGTTAACTATAGGATGGTACTAACTCTTTTACCTTGTGTTTTTTCCTATGCGCCATTTCAAAATTTAGAACAGATATTTATGCATATCTTTGTTTTCAGCCCTTTCCAAAGCAGTTCACTGATGATTACCTCTCAAACCACCTCCATGGTCAAGAGGCGAGGAAGGTACTGATTCAACACCCACGGTACAATATTGAAGTCTCCCTCAAGAGGACGAAGGTTGGGCGGGCAATCATCCGCAGCCACTGGCGTAAAGTTGCAAGGACATTCAACATCATTGAAGGCTCAATATTCGCCTTCAGATTCAGCAGTTTTCCAGATGAGATTCATCTCTCTATATACCGTATATGATGCTACTTTCCAAAGGTTTTAGATGTTGCATGTGAAACTTCGTGCTATTGTGTAATTGCGTAGCTAGCTATATGCCTATATGGTGTAACTGAGTGCCGAAGCTATGTGATGTTGTACTATGATGTAATTCAGCTATGAAATCCTGGTTGCCGTAATACGGCTATGAAACATATGGTGTGTTTGATATGAAATGTCAATTTGATTACTAAATGCATTATCAATAATAAGCCAATTATCCTGCTTATTGGGTTTTTGAATTGCAGACGGTTTCTCAGACAACACCGTGGGCGATGACCTCAAACAACGCACACAGTTTCTAGAAAGTAGCCGTGTTGGATCAATGAACAATCACACACGCCTTCCGCCCGACAAATGTTTGCGTTAGGCCACCTTGCACAAACGTTTCCACATAAAAATTGTGTGTGATGTACATATGAACGGAAACGTTTTTTTGAGATTCGCTGTGTGGGCTGAACATACGAATAGAAATGATTGGGACAGTATAATTGTCTGTGATGTCTCGCCCGATCGCACACGAGCTCTTTTTGCCCCGCATGTGTGACCGGAGGCCTGCTACTTGTAGTCTGCGTTGGTATTTCCCCGAAGAGGAGAGGACGATGCAGTACAGTAGAGATAAGTATTTCCCTCAGTTAAGAACCAAGGTTATCAATCTAGTAGGAGAACCAAGCAAAATTCCGTTAAGCGCACCTGCACACACAAGAGCAAACGCTTGCACCCAACGCAAATAAGAGGGTTGTCAATCCTCTTAGCGGTTATTTGCAAGGATTAAATCTTATCGAGGTAAATAGATTAACTAAAACACTAATTAAAATAAAAGTAAATAAATTGCAGCAAGGTATTTTTAGGTTTTTTATATGATAAAGATAGACCCGGGGGCCATAGTTTTCACTAGAGGCTTCTCTCTCGAGCACAGAAACATACGGTGGGTAAACACATTATTGTTGGGCAATTGATAGAAAAGCAAATAATTATGACGGATTCATGGCAATGATCATGTATATAGGCATCACGTCCGAGACAAGTAGACTGACTCCTGCCTGCATCTACTACTATTACTCCACTCATCGACCGCTATCCAGCATGCATCTAGAGTATTAAGTTAATAAAAACAGAGTAACGCCTTAAGCAAGATGACATGATGTAGAGAAGCAAATTCAAGCAATATGAATAAACCCCATATTTTTATCCTTAATGGCAATAATAGAAATATGTGTCATGTCCCCTTCTGTCACTGGGATTGAGCACCGCAAGATTGAACCCATCACAAAGCACCTCTCCCATTGCAAGATAAATCAATCTAGTAGGCCAAACCAAATCGATAGATCGGAGAGAAATACAAAACTATAACAATCATGCATAAAAGAGTTCAGAGAAGACTCAAATATTTCTCATGAATAATCTGATCATAAACTCACAATTCATCGGATCCCAACAAACACACCGCAAAAGAAGATTACATCGGATAGAACTCCAAGAACATCGAGGAGAACATTGTATTGAAGATCAAAGAGAGAGAAGAAGCCATCTACCTACTAGCTATGGACCCATAGGTCTATGGTAAACTACTCACACATCATCGGAAGGGCAGCAAGGTTGATGTAGAAGCCCGACGTGATCGATTCCCCCTCCGGCAGAGTACCGGAAAAGGCCTCCAGATGGGATCGCGGAAGAACAGAGGCTTGCGGCGGCGGAAAGGTTTTCTCTTCTGGCTCTCTGATGGTTTCCCAATATTTGTGAATTTATAGAAGTGGAATTAGGTCAAACGGAGTCACGTGGGCCCCACAAGGCAACACGGCGCGCCCCCCGGGGCGCGCCCTGTTGCCTTGTGAAGCCTCCGTGAGGCTTCTGGCCTCCTCCCGAAGCTTCCAAGGTTTCTTTTGTCCAGAAAAAAATCTCCAAAAAGTTTCGTGGCATTTGGACTTCATTTGGTACTGTTTCTCTGAAAAGCCAAAGACAAGCAGAAAACAACAACTAGCACTGGGCACTAGGTTAATAGGTTAGTCCCAAAAAATGATATATAATTGCATATAAAAACATCCAAGATTGATACTATAATAGCATCGAACAATAAAAAATTATAGATACGTTCGAGACGTATCAAGCATCCCCAAGCTTAATTCCTGCTTGTCCTCGAGTAGGTAAATGATAAAAACTGAATTTTTGATGTGGAATGCTACCTATCATGTTTCATCATGTAATCTTTCTCTTATGGTATGAATAATAAGATCCAAATGATTCAAAGCAATAGTCTATAATTTGATATAAAGACATCAATACTCGGGCATACTAATAAACAATCATGTCTTTCAAAATAAAAATGCTAAAGAACGTTATCCCTACAAAATCAGATAATCCTGTCATGCTCCATCTTCTTCACACAAAGTATTTATCATGCACTACCCCAATGACAAGCCGAGCAATTGTTTCATACTTTTTAACGAGATTCAACTTTTTCAACTCCCACTTAATACATGAGCGCAAGCCATGGATATAGCACTATGGGTGGAATAGAGTATGGTGGTAGAGATAAATAGGAGAAGTCAAAAAAATGGAGAAAGTCTCACATCAACGAGGCTAATCAACAGGCTATGGAGATGCCCATCAATTGATGTCAATGCGAGGAGTAGGGATTGCCATGCAACGGATGCACTAAGAGCTATAAGTGTATGAAAGCTCAACATGAAAACTAAGTGGGTGTGCATCCAACTTGCTTGCTCATGAAGACCTCGGGCATTTGAGGAAGCCTGTCATCGGAATATACAAGCCAAGTTCTATATTGAAAAATTCCCACTAGTATATGAAAGTGACAAAATAGGAGACTCTCTATATGAAAAACATGGTGCTACTCTGAAGCACAAGTGTGGAAAAGGATAGTAACATTGCCCCTTCTCTCTTTTTCTCTCATTTTTTTAATGGCTCTTTTTCGCCCTCTTTTTCTTTTCTTTTCTTTTTTTCTCTTTTTTTAGAACGATCTCATGAACCTCATCCCCACTTTTTCGAGGACTCATTAGTCTCCATCATTCTTACCTCACTGGGACAATGCTCTAATAATTATGATCATCACAGCTCTATTTACTTACAACTCAACATTACAACTCGATAGAACAAAATATGACTCTATATGAATGCCTCTGGCAGTGTACCAGGATGTGCAATGATGCTAGCGTAACATGTATAGCAATGATGAACAGTGGCTGAGCCACAAATACTATGTCAACTATATGATCATGCAAAGCAATATGACAATGATGATGTATGTCATAGAAAAAAACGGAACGGTGGAAGTTGCATGGCAATATATCTCGGAATGGCTATGGAAATGCCATGATAGGTAGGTATGGTGGCTGTTTTGAGGAAGATATAAGGAGGCTTATGTGTGATAGAGCGTATCATATCACGGGGTTTGGATGCACCGGCGAAGTTTGCACCAACTCTCGATGTGAGAAAGGGCAATGCACGGTACCGAAGAGGCTAGCAAATTGCGGAAGGGTAAGAGTGCGTATAATCCATGGACTCACATTAGTCATAAAGAACTCACATACTTATTGCGAAAGTTTATTAGCCCTCGAAGCAAAGTACTAATGCGCATGCCCCTAGAGGGATAGATTGGTAGGACAAGGTCCATCGCTCGTTCCCGACTGCCACTCATAAGGTAGACAATCAATAATAAATCATGCTCCAACTTCTTAGCATAACGACAGATCATACGTGCATGCTTCGGGAACCACAAACCTTAACACAATTATTCTTACTAAACCACAATTATCTACTAATACCTCCCCCATATTACCATCTTAATATCGCAAAACTATTGCAAGGAATCAAATTTATCATATTCAGTGATCTACATGAAAGTTTTTATTATATCCCTCTTGAATACCTATCATATCAGGACCAAATTCATATTCCGTGAATATTACCATTTCTATCATGAGACTCTCAAAAAGATATAAGTGAAGCATGAGAGTGCAACTATTTCTTTAAAATATCATCGCCGCCGTGCTCTAAAAGATATAAGTGAAGCACTAGAGCAACTGCCTAGCTCAAAAGATATAAGTGAAGCACATAGAGTATTCTAACAAATCACGAATAATGTGTGTCCCTCTCGAAAAGGTGTGTTCAACAAAGATGATTGTGACAAACTAAAAAGCAAACAAACTATATCACAAGACGCCCCAAGTAAAACACATAGCATGTGATGAATAAAAATATAGCTCCAAGTGAGTTATCGATAGATTGTAGACGAAAGAGGGGATGCCTTCCGGGGCATCCCCAAGCTTAGACGCTTGATTCTTCCTTGAATATTGCCTTGGGGTGCCTTGGGAATCCCCAAGCTTAGGCTCTTGACGCTCCTTATTCCTTTATCCATCGTAGTCTCACCCAAAACTTGAAAACTTCAGCACACAAAACTCAACAGAAACCTCGTGAGATCCGTTAGTATAACAAACAAATCTTTAACTTTAGGTACTGTAGTAAATTGATTCATATTTAATATTGGCATAATGCTACTTTACTCCAACTTCTCCATGACTCATACCCCCCGATATGATCCATAGATTCATCAAAATAAGCAAACTATGCAACAAAAACAGAATCTGTCTAAAACAGAATAGTCTATAAAGATCTATTTAAAAGCCGTACTTCTGCAACTCCAAAAATTCTGAAAAATTAGGAAAACGTGGGAAATTCATATACAAATACTGTGTAAAAATTTCAGATTTTCTGACGCTCCAGTACAGAATTAAAATTCTAGCACTGGACGCAAAACTTTTTGTTTTCCAAACAGCATCAATTATACTATCTTCCAAATCATCCCAAAGGCATTACTTGGCACAAACACTAATTAAAACATAAAAACACAATCATAACAGAAGCTATAATTATGCAAACACTCAAAAATAGTAGGTAAAAGCAAAATTTTATTTTATTCATTGGGTTGCCTCCCAACAAGCGCTATTGTTTTATGCCCCTAGCTAGACATAATGCATAGTTTCAAGTATTGTCATCCTTCAAGTTAATTCCATAAGTGGCCCTCATAATGGATTCATAGGGTGCTTTAATTCTTTTCCTAGGGAAGTGTTCCATTCCTTTCTTTAGTGGAAATTGAAATCTTATATTACCTTCTTTCATATCAATAATAGCACCAATAGTTCGAAGAAAAGGCCTACCAAGTATTATGGGGCAAGAAGGATTGCATTCAATGTCAAGAACAATAAAGTCCACGGGCACATAATTTCTATTTGCAAGAATAAGCACATCATTTATTCTACCCAATGGCTTTTTAATAGTGGAATCTGCAAGATGCAAATTAAGGGAACAAGGATCTAAGTCGGTGAGACCTAGCACATCACACAAAGACTTTGGTATAGTGGAAACGCTAGCACCAAGATCACAAAGAGCATTACATTCATAATCTTTAATTTTTACTTTAATAGTAGGTTCCCATTCATCTTGTAATTTCATATGAATTGATACTTCCAACTCAAGTTTTTCTTCATGTGCTTTCATCATGGCTTCTACAATGTGTTTAGTGAAAGCCTTATTTTATTTATATGCATTTGGTGAATTAATCATGGATTGCAACAAAGAAATACACTCAATTAAAGAACAACTATCATAATTAAAGTCCTTGTAATACAAAGTAGTGGGTGCATTACTATTTAAAGTTTTGACCTCTCCAAACCCACTTTTTTCATTTTTATGATCAAGATTATCACCCTCCAAGCAAGTGAGACTCCTTCTATATACAGTTGACTCTTCTCCAGTCCCTTTTTCATCAAGTTTTATGTTACTAAATAATGATTCAATAGGAGTGACACCAATCATTTTAATATCTTCATCATTACTACGATAGAAACCGGGTGGAATCGCTTTTTCTAGAAATTCTCGCTTAGCTCTCAACCTAGCGGTCCTTTCTTTACTTTCATTAATGGAAACATAGATAGCCTTAATAGACTCATTTATATCATGCTTGGATGGCAAAATTTTAGTTTTGAGATTTTCCACATCATGAGCAATTCTATCCATGTTCCTAGCCAATTCATCAACTCTATTCAATTTTTCTTCTATCATAGCATTGAAATTCTTTTGTGAACTAATAAATTCTTTAATATTACTTTCAAGATCAGAGGGCATCCTATTATTATTATAATGAGAATTACTATAAGGATTGCCATAATTATTAGAGGAATTTCCAGGAAACGGTTTAGGATTGAAATTACCCCTATAAGCATTGTTGTTGAAATTATTTCTAGAGACAAAATTCACATCAATAACCTCATTATTTTGCTCAATCAAAGTAGACAATGGCACATCATTAGGATCAATATGAGCATTCTTACTAGCAACCAATTTTAGTAGAGCATCCATCTTATCACTCAAAGTATTAATTTCTTCAACAGAATTTACCTTCTTACCAGTTGGAGTTCGTTCAGTGTGCCATTGAGAATAATTTGCCATAATATTATCAAGAAGTTTTGTAGCTTCTCCCAATGTAATTTCCATAAAAGTACCACCTGCGGAAGAGTCTAGCAAATTTCTAGAGACAAAGTTTAGTCCCGCATAAATTTTTTGTATGATCATCCATAAATTCAAACCATGCGTTGGGCAATTTCTTATCATTAATTTCATTCTCTCCCAAGATTGTGCAACATGTTCATGCTCAAGTTGCTTAAAATTCATAATTTGATTTCTTAAAGAAATAATCTTAGCGGGAGGAAAACACTTGGTGATAAAAGCATCCTTACACTTATCCCAAGAATCAATACTATTTCTAGGCAAGGATGAAAACCAAGTTTTAGCACGATCTCGTAGTGAGAACGGAAATAATTTTAATTTGACAATATCATTATCCACATCTTTTTCTTTTGCATATCACAAAGTTCAACGAAAGTATTTAGATGGGATGCAGCATCTTCATTAGGACTACCAGAAAATTGTTCTTTCATGACAAGATTAAGCAAGCCAGCATTCATGTCACATGACTCCGCACTAGTGGCGGGAGGAGCAATAGGATTACTAATAAAATCATTATTATTAGTATTGGAAAAGTCATACAATTTTGTATTTTCTTGAGACATCACGACAAAGCAAGCAAACTAGCAAATAAAATATTTTTGTGTTTTTGTTAAAAAAAATTAGAAGTGGGGGAGATGAAAACGAGAGGCAAATGCAAATAAAAGGCAAATAAGATAAATGCAAGTGAATGATAATTTGTGCGAAGGTACTTGGTAATTTTGATGATGTCTCCCTGGCAACGGCGCCAGAAATTTTGCCTGCTACTTGTAGTCTGCGTTGGTATTTCCCCGAAGAGGAGAGGATGATGCAGTATAGTAGAGATAAGTATTTACCTCAGTTAAGAACCAAGGTTATCAATCCAGTAGGAGAACCAAGCAAAATTCCGTAAAGCGCACCTGCACACACAAGAGCAAACGCTTGCACCCAACGCAAATAAGAGGGTTGTCAATCCTCTTAGCGATTATTTGCAAGGATTAAATCTTATCGAGGTAAATAGATAAACTAAAACACTAATTAAAATAAAAGTAAATAAATTGCAGCAAGGTATTTTTAGGTTTTTTTATATGATAAAGATAGACCCGGGGGGCCATATTTTTCACTAGAGGCTTCTCTCTCGAGCACAGAAACATACGGTGGGTAAACAAATTATTGTTGGGCAATTGATAGAAAAGCAAATAATTATGACGGATTCATGGCAATGATCATGTATATAGGCATCGCGTCCGAGACAAGTAGACCGACTCCTGCCTGCATCTACTACTATTACTCCACTAATCGACCGCTATCCAGCATGCATCTAGAGTATTAAGTTAATAAAAATAGAGTAACGCCTTAAGCAAGATTACATGATGTAACGAAGCAAATTCAAGCAATATGAATAAACACCATCTTTTTATCCTTAATGGCAACAATACAAATACGTGTCATGTCCCCTTCTGTCACTGGGATTGAGCACCGCAAGATTGAACCCATCACAAAGCACCTCTCCCATTGCAAGATAAATCAATCTAGTAGGCCAAACCAAATCGATAGATCGGAGAGAATTACAAAGCTATAACAATCATGCATAAAAGAGTTCAGAGAAGAGTCAAATATTTCTCATGAATAATCTGATCATAAACTCACAATTCATCGAATCCCAACAAACACACCGCAAAAGAAGATTACATCGGATAGAACTCCAATAACATCGAGGAGAACATTGTATTGAAGATCAAAGAGAGAGAAGAAGCCATCTTCCTACTAGATATGGACCCGTAGGTCTGTGGTAAACTACTCACACATCATCGGAAGGGTAGCAAGGTTGATGTAGAAGCCCTCCGTGATCGATCCCCCCTCCGGCAGAGTACCGAAAAAGGCGTCCAGATGGGATCGTGGAAGAACAGAGGCTTGCGGCGGCGGAAAGGTTTTATCTTCTGGCTCTCTGATGGTTTCCCAATATTTGTGAATTTATAGAAGTGGAATTAGGTCAAACAGAGTCATGTGGGCCCCACAAGGCAACACGGCGCGCCCCCCTTGGGGTGCGCCCTATTGCCTTGTGAAGACTCTGTGAGGCTTCTGGCCTCCTCCCGAAGCTTCCAAGGTTTCTTTTGTCCAGAAAAAAATCTCCAAAAAGTTTCGTGGCATTTGGACTTCATTTGGTACTGTTTCTCTGAAAAGCCAAAAACAAGCAGAAAACAACAACTGGCACTGGGCACTAGGTTAATAGGTTAGTTCCAAAAAATGATATATAATTGCATATAAAAACATCCAAGATGGATACTATAATAGCATGGAACAATCAAAAATTATAGATACGTTGGAGACGTATGAAGGCCCTATCGCCGACAGTTTCTGGGTCATGTGGGAAGGACCCCCCTTTCGCACACACAGGCAAGGCGACGGTTTAAAACTCCGTCGCGGAAAGGGGTTAAAAACCATTTGAATAGCAGCTCGTTGTACCAGTGTATTTGAGAGAAACCAGAATAATAATCTAGATAATCTTTCTAACATTTGATCAATAAAAGGCAAGGGATAATGATCTTTCCTAGTAGCTTTATTTAATTTCCTAAAATCAATTACCATCCTATAACCAGTTACAATTCTTTGTGAGATAAGTTCGTTTTTATCATTAGGAACAACAGTAATACCTCCTTTCTTAGGAACACAATGAACAGGACTTACCCATCTACTATCAGCTATGGGATAAATTATACCTGCCTCCAGAAGCTTTAATATTTCAGTTCTTACCACATCCTTCATTTTAGGATTCAATCTTCTTTGATGATCAACAACGGGTTTAGCATCTGGCTCCATATGAATTTTATGCTGACATAGAGTGGGACTAATGCCCTTAAGATCATCGAGAGTATATCCAATAGCAGCACGGTGCTTCTTCAGAGTTTTAAGTAATCTCTTTTCTTCATGCTCTGAAAGGTTAGCACTAATAATAACAGGATATATCTTCTTCTCATCAAGATAAGCATATTTGAGCGTATCAGGTAATTGCTTTAATTCAAACACAGGATCACTCTTCGGTGGAAGAGGATCTCCCAAAGTTTCAACAGGCAAATTATGTTTAAGAATAGGTGCTTGTTTAAAGAATAATTCATCTATCTCATTTCTTTCATTCATATGCATATCATTTTCATGGTCTAGCAAATATTGTTCTAAAGGATCAGTAGGAGGAACAACAATAGAAGCAAGACCTATAATTTCATCTTTATTGGGTAATTCTTTATCATGAGGTTGTCTACAAAACTTAGAGAAATTAAATTCACGAGACACATCACCAAAATTAACACTGACAGTTTCTTTATTGCAATCAATCTTAGCATTAACTGCATTCAAAAAAGGTCTACCAAATATAATGGGACAAAAATCATCTTGTGTAGATCCAAGAACAAGGAAATCAGTAGGGTATTTGATCTTACCACATAGGACTTCAACATCTCTAACAATCCCAAGTGGAGTAATAGTATCTCTATTTGCAAGCTTAATAGTGACATCAATATCTTCAATCTCAACAGGTGCAATATCATTGATGACTTCTTGATAGAGAGTAAAAGGGATAGCACTAACACTAGCACCAATATCACATAAACCATGATAGCAATGATCTCCAATTTTAATAGAAATAACATGCATGCCAACTACGTGTTTATTTTTATCTTTAGTGGCTGGCTTAGCAATTCTAGTTGCTTCATCACAGAAATATATGACATGTCCATCAATGTTGTCAACCAAAAGATCTTTAACCATTGCAATATTAGGTTCAATTTTAATTTGCTCAGAAGGTCTAGGTACTTTAATATTACTTTTGTTAACCACAGTTGAAGCTTTAGCATGTTCCTGAATCCTATAAGGGAAAGGCGATTTCTCAATATAAGCATGATACGTCTCCAACGTATCTATAATTTTTGATTGTTCCATGCTATTATAGTATCAATCTTGGATGTTTTTATATGCAATTATATGCATTTATATATCATTTTTTGCGACTAACCTATTAACCTAGTGCCAGTGCAAGTAGCTGTTTTCTGCTTGTTTTTGGTTTTTCAGGAAATCAGTACCAAACGAAGTCCAAATGCCACGAAACTTTTTGGAGATTTTTTTTGGACAAAAGAGACCCTGGAGACTTGGAGAGGAGGCCAGAAGCTTCACGAAGCCTCCACAAGGCAACAGGGCGCGGCCCTAGGAGGGGCACACCCTGATGCCTTGTGGGGCCCTCGTGGCTCCTTTTGACCTAATTCCACTTCTATAAATTCTCAAATATTCGGAAACCAACAGAGAGCCACCCCGAATAACTTTTACGCCGCCGCAAGCCTCTGTTCTTCCGCGATCCCATCTGGAGGCCTTTTCCGGTACTCGGCCGGAGGGGGAATCGATCACGAAGGGCTTCTACATCAACCTTGCCGCCCTTCCGATGATGTGTGAGTAGTTTACCACAGACCTACGGGTCCATAGCTAGTAGCTAGATGGCTTCTTCTCTCTCTTTGATCTTCAATACTATGTTCTCCTCGATGTTCTTGGAGTTCTATCTGATGTAATCTTCTTTTGCGGTGTGTTTGTTGGGATCCAATGAATTGTGAGTTTAGGATCAGATTATTCATGAGAAATATTTGAGTCTTCTCTGAACTCTTTTATGCATGATTATTATAGCTTTGTATTTCTCTCCGATCTATCGATTTGGTTTGGCTAACTAGATTGGTTTATCTTGCAATGGGAGAGGTGCTTTGTGATGGGTTCAATCTTGCGGTGCTCAATCCTAGTGACAGAAAGGGACATGACACGTATTTGCATTGTTGCCATTAAGGATAAAAAGATGGGGTTTAATCATATTGCTTGAGTTTACTTTGTCTACATCATGTCATCTTGCTTAAGGCGTTACTCTGTTTCATACTTAATACCCTAGATGCATGCTGGATACACTACAAAAAAAAGACACATCCGTGACATTATGGCCCGAACAAAAACTTTTTCTGTCATGGTTGTGACACTTCTATGACAATAATTGTGACAAAAACACGTATCATCGTAGATGTGGTGGGCTCCTACTTCTATGACAAAAAATTATGATAGAAAATCGGCTTTTCGTCCTGGGCGGGCCGGAGACGCACCCGCATGACATTCTTTGGGCCGTCCATGACGTAAAAAATTGTGGTAGAAGTGAGGGCGAGGAAATTTTTGGGGAGTTCCTGGTTACGGTGGGTGGTCGGGGCCGAGCGATGCAGTGTGGTTTGCGCGTTTCTCTCGTACGCGCGCGCGTGTGCGAGGTGTTCGCTAACTGAACCCGAGCGAGGCGTTCGCTTACTGAACCTGAGCGATCGATCGATCCCTCGCACTACTACACGTACTGAAGCCGAGCGATCGATCCCACTGCGTACTAAAGCTGAGTGATCCCTTCGCTGCTAATTGAACCCGAGCGATCCCTTCGCTGCTAACTGAACCCGATCGATCCTTCTCGCTGCTTACTGAAGCCGATCGAGCCCTCGTGCGAGACGTAGCCAGCCGGTGTTGGGTTGCCTCTTGATGAACAGTGTCCGTTGCTGCCGCGCGCGCGATACACATAGACACGAGTCGAGACGCATCGATCGAGCCGGTTGGTTGGCTGTGGATGAACAGTTCCCTTTGCTGCCGCCCGCTCGTACGCCCCACCCCAGCTAGTGGGTTGGCTGTGGATGAATAGTACACTGTCCGTGTGAAGGTGGTTGGCGCTGGATGAACAGGACCCCGAGGAGGCCAGCCAGTTGGGGGTGGATGAACAGGACCCCGTGGAGGCTGGATGAACAGTAGCCGGTGGAGGCTGGAGGAAGTCGACGGTGGATGAACAGTAGCTGGTGGAGGCTGGAGGAGGTCGACCGTGGATGAACAGTAGCCCGTGGAGTCCCGTTTTGCGGTACACCACACCCCTCCCGATGAACCGGACCCCCGTTTTGACCGTAGGCAGTTGGGGAGAAGTCCGTTTCGTCCGTTTTGCGGTACGCCAGAGCCCTCCCGATCAACAGGACCCCGTTTAGACCATAGGCGCTTGAACAGAAGTCCGTTTCCTCTGTTTTGCGATACGCCAGACCCCCAGCCGATGAACAGGATCCCGTTTCGATCGTAGGCGGTCGAACAAAAGGCCGTTTCCTCCGTTTTGCGGTACGCCAGACCGCGAGTCGATGAACAGGACCCCGTTTCAGCTGTTCCGTCCAAGCCAGTTGGCTCCCAATGAACAGGACGCATTCCAACCCAGTCGCTTGGCTCCCGATGAACACGGCGATGTTTCCTCCGTTCCGACCCAGTCGGTTGGCTGCCGTTGAACAGGAGGCCGTTGTTGCCGTCCGTTGCCTCTCAATGTACACGAGCCCTGGCCGTACGTATGCGCGAGTACGCATTCGAGACCCCGCCCGTATGTACGTACGTGGCCGTATTCTTTGTCGTGTGGCTGTACGTACATGTACATGATTTAGACGGGACTATCTGAACTGCCACATCGGGGGCTCTACTACGACACGTGCCGCTACTTACTCGGCCACGGTTCATCCTTGCGGAGTGACCGATCGACCAGTATGTACGTACACGTTCGCGACCAGACAGACAACGCTACGTACGCTTCGACCTGGTGGGTCCCAGCTGTCAGTGGATAAAGAGGCACTTCCTTGCGTGCGAAGATATAGGTGGTGGGTCCCAGCTGTAAGGGGGAGGAATCATTTTTTTGGGCGTAATAAGGAGGCACTTCCTTGCGTGCGAAGATGTAGCTGGTGGGTCCAGCTGTCAGCCTCACCGCGTACAGTCCTCTTCCGATGGCTGTCGTTCATTGACCACGTTGACTACGCCGCGCCGAGAGCACAAAGGCGGTGGATGACGGCGAGTCCTAGGAAGGGAACGACGCGGAGCCGGGGAAGACGCGGCAGTGGATGCCCACGTGGATGGGAGTACGAGGGTTGACTGGTTCGGTTGCGGTGTGAGGCTGCCATCGCTAGAGAATAATAGGGGATGTGAGTGAGTAGAGGGAAGGCCTGGCCAGTGGTGGGAGTAGGGTGGGGCGGTGAGGCCTGTGCGGCAGCACAGCCGGCCATGGGAGGCAGGAGCAGGCGGTCCCGCCGGCGCTGGTTTGGGCAGCTGGAGCAAGAAGATCAGAGATTGAAGAAGCAGCACGGCCGTTGGATTAGCATCCAACGGTCACTGCTGCTAGAATCGTTTGTTGACTAAGTTGACGAAGCCCTGCGTATGCGTCAACCTAGTAGGCCCACAAGTCAGCCTCCCAATCTGGTGGGTCCCAGTTGTCATGGGTAGGAATCATTTTTTTGCGTAATAAGGAGGCACTTCCTTCCGTGCGAAGATATAGCTGGTGGGTCCCAGCTGTCAGGGGGAGGAATCATTTTTTCGTGTACTAAGGAGGCACTTGCTTGCGTGCGGCCATGGACCATGTGGGTCCCTACTGTCAGCCTCTCCACGTACATCCCTCTTCTGATGGATGTCGTTTGTTGACCACGTTGACCACGCCGCGTCGAGAGCACCAACGCGGTGGACGACGGTGAGGCCCAGGAAGGG
This sequence comes from Elymus sibiricus, assembly GCA_039707655.1. NCBI lineage: Eukaryota > Viridiplantae > Streptophyta > Magnoliopsida > Poales > Poaceae > Elymus > Elymus sibiricus. The sequence continues at coordinate 316,500,107 of CM077664.1, forward strand.
AACAACCCGGAGCCGGCGAAGCCACAGCAATGGATGCCCACGCTGAGGGGAGTACGAGGGTTGACTGATTCGGCTGTGGTGTGAGGCCTGTGTCACCGGAGAATAACAGGAGGTGTGGGTGAGTAGAGGGATGGCTTGGCCAGCGGTGCGAGTAGGAGGGGGCAGCGAGACCTGCGCGGCAACACAGCCGGCCACGGGAGGGGGGAGCAGGCGGTCCCGCCGGTGCTGGATTGGGCGGCTGGAGCAAGAAGATCAGAGATTGAAGAAGCACGACGGCCGTTGGATTGACATCCAACGGTCACTTCTGCTAGAATCGTTTGTTGACTAATATATAATAAGTAAAGAATTCTTGCATACGCGTCAACTTAATAGGCCCACATGTCAGCCTCCCAATCTGTGGCGGACAGCATACAACCCATTTGCTATTTTTTTTAAATAATTTATAGCTCATTTGCAAATTCATATGCAATTTATTGCAGTCCATTTTCTTTTTGTTGGTCAGGACCAGGGCTAAAAATGTAAATGAAATTTTTCATATTTCGGTGGGGTCCAAACTATTTTTAATCCCGAGATGTCGAGCCAGATTTAAAGTAATTTCAAAATATATTTAAATTAGGTTAAAAACCAATGAAATTTGAAATCTAAAAATGTGAAAAAATTAGAAAATTGAAAGTAATTGCCAATTTGTTGTGTGTGTTTTATATTTATAGCCCATTTCACATTACTTTTAAGATTTGCAGCCGTCTTGAAAGATTTGCAGCCCAGCAGGGTGGAAAAAAACAAGTTGGCCTGGGTTGGGTCAGCCTCGATTGGGTATTCATCAAAAAAAAACTGGGCTAGCCATTTTCACAAAGAAAAAAAATAGCTGGGCTGGTCATGTGGTAAACGTAAAATAGAAGCCTGGGCTAGACGGGCCACAGCCCAGTTGATACCCTGCTCCGTCTCAACAATAACAAAAAAATTTGCTCGAGCTGCTAGGTCCCAAGTGTCACCACTCTTGTGCAGTTCTCTTGTCTATTGACTATACGCTGACAATGTCGTGGGTCCCAGATGTCAGCAAACCACTAGGAGGAAGCATTTTCTTTTTTTCTTGTAACAATGAGGCACTTCCTTGCGTACGGCCATGGACATGGTGGGTCCCTACTGTCATCCTCTCCATGTACAGTCCTCTCCCGATTCCTCTCGTTTGTTGACCGTGCTGACAACGCCAGACGGCGGCGACGCGGCGAGCGCACCAAGGCACGCGGTGGACGACGGCGAGGCCTCGGACGGGAACGAACAGGAGCCGGGGAAGATGCGGCAGTGAAGTTGTGGGCAAAGGGGAGTACGAGGGTTGACTGGTTTGGGTGCGGGGTGGGGCTAACGTCGCCATTAATGATTTAGGAAACGGTTGGGCGGGGATGCGTGAGCGGAGGCGCAGCCAGCCGTGGGAGACGGGAGCAGGCGGCCCCGCCGGCGCTGGTTTGGTTTTGGCGGCTGGAGGAAGAAGAGACTGAAAAAATACGACAGAGTGTACAAGCAGCAGGAGTACTTAACAACGTTAACTGAAAGCAGCAAGAGCACTTAACAACCAGAGCTGAAAGCAGTATGAGTACTTATACAGGTTCAACCGTACAAGGCACACCTCGAACAGTGCTACTTTGCCTACTATTAACGAAGGGTGAGGTCACAAAGCCCCAGGACAAGGCCCAAGCGCCACCCTGCGCATCCACAACTTTCTGAAAGCGGCTTCATCTTGCAATGTGGTCAATAAACAGGATATTCGCTTCAGAGCCATGGAAAATCATGAACATAACCTTCTGTCCTATTCTCCAAGATCAACGGGCCTTCATGATTTGAGACCACCCATGAATAATTATCTTTTCACCTCTAAGGGAAATGGAGTAGGTCGACATAAACATCATGTTGTGACCAAGCACAAGTCTTAGTCGACCATGGCCAGGCATCTGTATAGGAACAATAAAACTGGGCAGTTTTTGTTTCAAGAAGAAGAACACAACTATAAAACTGTGTATAAGCAAGAGTTTATGAACAACATATATAATAGAAAACAGCTCGTACCATCAGTTTCTTGACACAGTTGGACCTGTTCAACGTGTGCACCAGTGGCACACATATCCCACGTGGCCTTCCACCATTGAAATGCCCTACAAGGTCCTCAAGACGATCAATAAAGTGTAGGAATTGGTGGATGTCCTCCTAGTCGACTTCGGTGCCATCAGTAACCGTCGAGTTCTTATCAAATAACAGACGAGTAGTGTCCTGCACTTTGTAATAACCTACGCGTGTCACCAATTATAAGAAATATTAGTTAGAAGTAGCATCATTATGAGAGAAGGGAATCACAAATTGTTGCTACTTCTAAAGTCAAATTGTGATCAGTTAGACAGAATAGGTGGATTACAAAGTAAAAGAGGCCACATGCAGAACTAGATACAAAACTAACATGGATGAACCACTGGAACGACGTCGGGGTGGAAGGTCACAGGGAAGATAAGACCAGGTTCTGCTATTTTCATGAACATTGGTCTGCCAACTTTCAGTCTGTAACACTTGACAAAGTTTATCCAAGTTTGGCCATAAAAAAAGGAGCGATCTTCTTGGTTAATGAACCCAACTGTGAACTTATATCCATGGCATGTCTCCAATGTGACCATTATACTGGTGTATTCAGTTATGGCAAGGCCGACCTTCTTGAGTACATGTGTTCTGGCAGAGCAAGGGATGCACTGCAGGAAAAATAATATGAGAACACAATTTATTCGCTATCCAAATCTAGAAATAATTTCCTCTTTCACGTCAGTGTTCAGCATGGTACTAGTACCTTTTATCCAAATATAGCAATCCAAATTTCCAAATTAGTCGACAACATGTTCAAAAACCCCAACCCTACCGGATAGAAAAGAGGATTCTAGGAACATACCGTGCGATTTTTGAAATCCTGTGTTAGGATGAGAAGGAACAAGTCTGACGTCTCGCCAAGGGCGCAGAAACCTGTAGGGTTGATGTCTACTACGCAACTTTATTCTTGTAGACATTGTTGGGCCTCCAAGTGCAGAGTTTTGTAGGATAGGAGCAAATTTCCCTCAAGTGGATGACCTAAGGTTTATCAATCCGTGGGAGGCATAAGATGAAGATGGTCTCTCTCAAACAACCCTGCAATCAAATACAAGAAATCTCTTGTGTCCCCAACACACCCAATACAATGGTAAATTGTATAGGTGCACTAGTTCGGCGAAGAGATGGTGATACAAGTGTAGTATGGATAGTAGATATAGGTTTTTGTAATCCAAACAATAAAAAATAGCAAGAGGTAGCAAGTAACAAAAGTGAGCACAAACGGTATTGCAATGCTTGAAAACAAGGCCTAGGGTTCATACTTTCACCAGTGCAATCTCTCAACAATGCTAACATAATTGAATCATATAATAATCCCTCAACGTGCAACAAAGAATCACTCCAAAGTTCCTATTAGCGGAGAACGTAAGATGAAATTGTTGTAGGGTACGAAACCACCTCAAAGTTATCCTTTCCTATCAATCTATTGAGCCATCCCTATAAGTGTCACAAATAGCACTAGAGTTCGTACTAAAATATATAACACCATATGATACGCATCAACCAACTCTAATGTCACCTAGATACTCCAATGTCACCACAAGTATCCGTGAGTTGATTATTCGATATGCATCAAACAACTTCAGATTCATAATATTCAATCCACACAAAGAACTTCAAAGAGTACCCCAAAGTTTCTATCGGAGAAAAGAAGATGAAAACGTGCAACCAACCCCTATGCCTAGATTACCCCAAGGTCATGGGAATCCACGAGTTGATCACCAAAACATACATCAAGTGACTCAATAGAATACCCCATTGTCACCACGGGTATCCACATGCAAGACATACATCAAGTGTTCTCAAATCTGACATATTCAATCCGACAATAACGTTACCTCAAAGGGAAAGACTCAATTCATCACAAGAAGATAGAGAGGAAAGAAACACCATATGATCCAACTATATTAACAAAGCTCACGATACATCAAGATCGTGCCAAATCAAGAAGACGAGAGAGAGAGATCAAACGCATAGCTACTTGTACATACCCTCAGCCCCGAGGGTGAACTACTCCCTCCTCGTCATGGAGACCGCCGGGATGATGAAGATGGCCTCTGGTGATGATTTCCCCCTCTGGCAGGGTGCCGGAACAGGGCTCCAGATGGGTTTTCTTTGGTATAGAGGCTTGCGGCGGCGGCGTCGAAGTTCTAGGTTTGTTTCTGGGGGTTTCTCTATTTATAGGATTTTTCAGCGTTGGAATCACGCGAAAAGGAGCTACGATGGCCCCACAAGGCAACAGCACACGGGCCCCCCAGGCCGCGCCGTGATACCTTGTGAGCTCCCTGTGAGGCTTCTGGTCCTTCCACGAAGCTTCGGGGGTCTCTTTTGGTCCCAAAAAAATCGTCAAAAAGTTTCTTCCAATTCCGAGAACTTTTATTTCTGCACAAAAAACAACACCACGGTAGTTCTGCTGAAAACAACGTCAGTCCGAGTTAGTTCTTTTCAAATCATACCAAAACCATATAAAATTGTTATAAACATGGCATGAATACTTCAAAAATTATAGATACGTTGGAGACGTATCAGCATCCCCAAGCTTAATTCCTGCTCGTCCTCGAGTAGGTAAATGATAAAAGAAATAATTTATGAAGTGTGAATGCTAGCATAGTGCATAAGTTTGATCAATGATAATTGCAATCACTTTTCCTAGCATCATAAACAACAACTCTTTCTCATAAAACTCATCATGATAAAGTAGCAATCAATTCACATGTTATGGTTTAAACAATACATTCTCTTGAAACTTAACAAGCTATGTTCTTAGTAACCAAACAATTTCAATGCATCTCATTTTCAACAAAGTCTAAGTAAGAGCTCCACATACTCAATTATCATATAGTCTTCTATGTTTGCTAATACTCAAAGCATATTTTTAGAACAAATAGCATCCATCGAACACAGAGAAAGATAGGGGCTTGATGTTTCGCCTCCCAACTCATTTATCATAGAGATAATTGTCAACAATAATAAATCATGATCAAATATATTTGAATGGATATATGTGCCTGGATCTATCCCCACCACATGATGCTTGCCAACTACAGAATAGGGTGGAATAAGAAGTTGACTCAACAAAAATAAATAACATGAAAGTAAATAGCATAAAAGTAAATGGAATTTCCCTTCGCAGAGGGAAGCAGGGATTTGTAGAGGTGCCAGAGCTCATAGCTTAAAACAGAGATGAATACATTTAGAGTGGTGTGCCTTTCCTGTCAACGTCACAACTATGGTATTCAATATCTCCCATGCTAAACACATTATGCCGGTTCCCATGCAGAAATGAAAAGTTTAACTCCCCCTCAACCACTCAAACACAAGCCATGGCTAGCCGAATTCATGGGTGCCCTCCAAACTTTCAACTTTCTAGGGGGAGCTTTTGTTTTATTATATATGTTTTTGTTTTACGGGACTGGGCATCCCAATTACCGGCCTCTCTCGTGCAATGACAAGTGAATAAACACCCATCATGAGAATAACCCGCTTAACATGGAAGATATTGACCGCCCCGTCGCTCCATGAGCGGTTCGGGCACACAAAACAGATGCTTATTTGAAGGTTTTAGAGATGGCACATGCAAATTTACTTGGAACAGCAGGGTAATACCGTATATATGTAGGTATGGTGGACACTCATGGAAGAAACTTGGCTCAAGGATTTTGGATGCACAAACAGTATTCCCGCTTAGTACAGAAATTTAGGCTAGCAAAAGATTCTAAACAAGCACCACATGTTGGAGGATCCATAACAATATAACTTCGATGCAAATATACCCAAACATAACTCATTACGTTGTCTTCCTTGTCCAACTTCAACTAATTTGCTCAAGTTTGAAAATAATTAATGCGTATTAACAATCATAAAAGATGTCCAAGATAATATATTTGTATGTGAAATTTCTCTTCCATATACTAATCATTCATGAATTGCTTGTATGACCAATATTGTGATTGTCAAATTTCTATAGATTTTACTTTCTAAACCAAATGTGAAATATTACTAAGCATATGGAACATGGATAATTTCAGATTTATGATATTCAATTCATTCAACAATTCATTCATAGGATATAATTGAAGCACAAGAATGAATGACAAACTACTCCAAAAGATATAAGTGAAGATCAATGAGTAGTCAAACAATTAAGTAGCTATGTGAAGACTCTCTCCAAATAAAGATTTCAGATCTTGATAATTTTATTCAAACAGAAAACAAAATGAAAATAAAAGGACACTCCAAGAATAGCACATATCATGTGAACAAGTAAAAACTTAGGCTAATCGATAGGTGTTGATGAAGAAAGGTGGGATGCCTATCGGGGCATCCCCAAGCTTAGTTGCTTGAGACTTCTTGGAATGTTATCTTGGGGTGCCTTGGGCATCCCCAAGCTTGAGCTCTTGTGTCTCCTTAATTCCTCTCATATCATGGCTTCTCCTAAATCTTAAAAGCTTCATCCACACAAAACCCAACAAGAACTCGTGAGATAAGTTAGTATAAATCAACTCAAAACCTTAACATTATCTACAGTAGCAAATCAGTAAAATTATAATTAAACATTGCATACTAAATGCCTCTTCATATTTAATACTCCTATCCACAAATAGAAACATTAAACAAGCAAACATATGCAAACAATGCAACTATAACCGAAATCTGTCTAAACAGAACAATCTATAAAGGGGGAATAAAAATTCATACTTCCCTAACTCCAAAAATTCTGAAAAATTACCACGTGACAGAGAACTCATGCATGCTTACTTTGTAAAAATTTCAGATTTTTATCGTGTTCTGACAGTTCACACAAATTTAGGACATAAGAAAAATCTTTCTGTTTTAAAACAACAACACATAAACTTGCAAACTGAGCATGGTAAAGGCTATAATTGGCAATTTTTATTGAACTAAAAGATAGAAAACATGATTATTGATAATAGCAAGCAAATATCAACAAAATATAATGACGCTCCAAGCAAAGCTCATATTATGTGACGAATAAAAATATAGCTCCAAGTGAGGTTACCGATAGTGTTGAAGACAAAAGAGGGGATGCCTTCCGGGGCATCCCAAGCTTAGACGCTTGGGTCTTCCTTGAATATTACCTTAGGGTGCGTTGGGCATCCCCAAGCTTAGGGTCTTGCCGCTCCTTATTCCCCTCATATCGTTATCTCACCCAAAACTTGAAAATCTTCAATCACACAAAACTTAATGGAACTTCGTGAGATAGGTTAGTATGATAAGAGTAAATCATCCACTTAGGTACTGTCAAGACAAGATTCATAATTGTTCTCACATAATTCCTACTATATTCCATCATTTCCACAATTTATATTACTCAATATAAGCTATGGAAACACTAAAACAAGCAAACTATGCACCAAAAATAGAATCTGTCAAAAACAGAACAACATGTAGTAAGAGAATTAAAAAGCATGCTTATGTACCTTAAAAAATTCTGAAAAATTAGGACAACGTAAACAATTTGTAACTCAATACTGTGTAAAAATTTCAGAATTTTCTCACGCACCAGACAGAATAGAAATTTCAGCACTGGACGCAAAAGTTTCTGTTTTTGCACAGAATCAAATCAACAAGTATCCACACTATCCCAAATGTTTTACTTGGCACATTATTGAAAGAAAGCATATAAAACATGATTACTACAGTAGCTTAATCATGTGGACACACAAAAACAGTAGGTATAAATATTGGGTTGTCTCCCAACAAGCACTTTTCTTTAATGCCTTTTTAGCTAGGCATGATGATTTCAATGATGCTCACATAAAAAGTGAAGAATTGAAACACAATGGGAGCATCATAAAACATATGACAATCACATTTAAGCCTAACCCACTTCCTATGCATAGGGATTTTGCGAGCAAACAATTTATGGGAGCAAGAATCAACTAGCATAGGAAGGCAAAACAAGTATAACTTCGAAACTTTCAACACATAGAGAAGAAACTTGATATTATTGAGATATGTAAAAGCATATGTTCCTCTCTCATAATAATTTTCAGTAGCATCATGAAGAAATTCAACAATATAACTTTCACATAAATCATTCTTTTCATGATCTACAAGCATAAATTTTTTACTACTCTCCACATAAGCAATTTTCTTCTCATTCATAATAGTGGGAGCAAACTCAACAAAATAACTATCATGAGATACTTGATTGGCATAATCCAATTGAAAATTAAAATTATGATGACAAGTTTCATAGTTATCATTATTCTTTATAGCATACATGTCATCACAATAATCATCATAGATAGCAACTTTGTTGTCATAATCAATTGAAACCTCTTCCAAAATAGTGGAATCATCATTAAATAAAGTCATGACCTCTCCGAATCCTCTTTCATAATGATTGCAATAAGGTTCAACACCCTCCAAAATAGTGGGATCATTATTACATAAAGTTGACACTCTTCCAAACCCACTTTCATCAATATAATCATCATAAATAGGAGGCATGCTATCATCATAATAAATTTTCTCATCAAAACTTGGTGGGTGGGGGCTAAAAATATCATATTCATCAAACATAGCATCCCCAAGCTTATGGCTTTGCATATCATTAGCATCATGGATATTCATAGAAAGCATACTAACAACATTGCAATCATGCTCATCATTCAAAGATTTTATGCCAAACATTTTATTGAATTCTTCTTCTAACACTTTGGCACAATTTTCTGATCCATTATTTTCAAGAAAGACATTATAGAGATAAAGCATTTGAGGCAACCTCAATTCCATTTTTTTGTAATTTTCTTTTATAAAACCAAACTAGTGAATAAACAAGAAACTAAAAGATTCAATTGCAAGATCTATAGATATACCTTCAAGCACTCACCTCCCAAGCAACGGCGCCAGAAAAGAGCTTGATGTCTACTACGCAACTTTATTCTTGTAGACATTGTTGGGCCTCCAAGTGCAGAGTTTTGTAGGACAGCAGCAAATTTCCCTCAAGTGGATGACTTAAGGTTTATCAATCCGTGGGAGGTGTAGGATGAAGATGGTCTCTCTCAAACAACCCTGCAATCAAATACAAGAAATCTCTTGTGTTCCCAACACACCCAATACAATGGTAAATTGTATAGGTGCACTAGTTCGGCGAAGAGATGGTGATACAAGTGTAGTATGGATAGTAGATATAGGTTTTTGTAATCCGAACAATAAAAAACAGCAAGGTAGCAAGTAAAAAAAGTGAGCACAAACGGTATTGCAATGCTTGAAAACAAGGCCTAGGGTTCATACTTTCACTAGTGCAATCTCTCAACAATGCTAACAGAATTGAATCATATAATAATCCCTCAACATGCGACAAAGAATCACTCCAAAGTTCCTATTAGCGGAGAACATAAGATGAAATTGTTGTAGGGTACAAAACCACCTCAAAGTTATCCTTTCCGATCAATCTATTGAGCCATCCCTATAAGTGTCAGAAATAGCACTAGAGTTCGTACTAAAATAACACCGTATGAAACGCATCAACCAACTCTAATGTCACCTAGATACTCCAATGTCACCACAAGTATCCGTGAGTTGATTATTCGATATGCATCAAACAACTTCAGATTCATAATATTCAATCCACACAAAGAACTTCAAAGAGTACCCCAAAGTTTCTATCGGAGAAAAGAAGATGAAAACGTGCAACCAACCCCTATGCCTAGATTACCCCAAGGTCACGGGAATCCGTGAGTTGATCACCAAAACATACATCAAGTGACTCAATAGAATACCCCATTGTCACCACGGGTATCCACATGCAAGACATACATCAAGTGTTCTCAAATCTGAAATATTCAATCCGACAATAACGTTACCTCAAAGGGAAAGACTCAATTCATCACAAGAAGATAGAGAGGGAAGAAACACCATATGATCCAACTATATTAACAAAGCTCGCGATACATCAAGATCGTGCCTAATCAAGAACACAAGAGAGAGATATCAAACACATAGCTACTTGTACATACCCTCAGCCCCGAGGGTGAACTACTCCCTCCTCGTCATGGAGACCGCCGGGATGATGAAGATGGCCTCTGGTGATGATTTCCCCCTCCGACAGGGTGCCGGAACAGGGCTCCAGATGGGGTTTCTTTGGTATAGAGGCTTGCAGCGGCGGCGTCGAAGTTCTATGTTTGTTTCTGGGGGTTTCTCTATTTATAGGATTTTTCAGCGTTGGAATCACGCGAAAAGGAGCTACGAGGGCCCCACAAGGCAACAACACACACCCCCCAGGCCGCGTTGTGATACCTTATGAGCTCCTAGTGAGGCTTCTGGTCCTTCCATGAAGCTTCGGGGGTCTCTTTTGGTCCAAAAAAAATTGTCAAAAAGTTTTGTCCAATTCCGAGAACTTTTATTTCTGCACAAAAAACAACACCACAGTAGTTCTGCTGAAAACAATGTCAGTCCGGGTTAGTTCTATTCAAATCATACCAAAACCATATAAATTTGTTATAAACATGACATGAATACTTCATAAATTATAGATACATTGGAGACGTATCAAGGGTCCTCGCACTTTGGGCACTGCAAATGAAACACACTAGATTCAGTACGAAGAAAAATGCATCAACGGCGGCGGTTGCCATCCTAGGATTACCGGCGACAAAGGGACAAGGATTTATCAGGGATGGATGAAGATTTCATACCTTGTTCTCCATGAGAAAACCCTAAGCAATCGCCGAGAGGCGGTTTTCTCTGAACAATCAGACGAGGGAGAAGGGGATTCAGGTCGAGTGAAATAATGCTGCTTCGTCCGTCGAGCTTACTGCTTATGTTGGAAAGGTGGGGTTTTGTGATTTGATGGCTCACTGAGCATTACTGCGGCGGTACGACCGAGGTGAGTCTACCGTGCAGTTCTGCACTCTAATTTGGTGCATGGCACGTGGACCTGGTTGCTGGATGTCCCGCATATCAGCGAAATGAAGTAGAAAGGAAGGAGTAACTAGTTTCACATAAATATTTTTTTGATAAGAGAGATACTTCCTTTGTAAAGAAATATAAAAATCTTTTATATCACAACTTTACAAATAAGAAAAATTAAGGGGAATATATATACATAAATATGGGGTTCGGATATATATATGTTTTTTTAGAATAAAATACTCAGATAGGCTGACGGCTCTTGACTTTGGGCCACAAGCCGGTGGGCATGCATGTTTGGGGGCCCATGTGTTATAAGTCAGCGCATTTCATCCCATAAATATTACATCCGATAGGGACGGCGCTGGTTTTAGATGCTGTCGCAAGGAGAAGACAGAAAATTGAATAAAGTACGACAGCTGTTAGACTGAAATCAAACGACAGTTCCTAACCAGCAATCAGAGTTGCAATTCTTTCAGGATGTCCAACGTGATATACGCTAGTACTACTTATACACACAGGACACTTGTTTCACCATGGCATATATTACATCAAAAGCTCTCGGAGGATAGATCAGTTCGGCAGTTGCGTGCTGCTACTGAAGAATTTCAAAGTTGATTAGGACCGGATCTCCTTGCAGAGAAACTTCGATTCTGACATCATGCCCAACCGCAAGATTTGATTGAGTTTTGAACCTTGACCATCCTTTAGCATCAATCATCATGCGACCATCCTTTCTACTTATGGTATATTACGCAGGTTCATTCACACCAAGGCTGCGCATGGTAAGAGTAACAGTAACAGTAGCAGTTTTGTAGCAAGTGTAAAGCAGTAGCAACAAAGTAACTTAGCAGAAACCAATATGAGAAAGTCGTAGGCATTGGATCGGTGATGATAATTATGTTGGATGATATTCATCATATAACAGTCACAACCTAGGGTGATACACAATAGCTCCAATTCATCAATGTAATGTAGGCACGTATTCCGTATATAGTCATACGTGCTTATAATAAGAACTTGCATGACATCTTTTGTCCTACCCTCCCGTGGTAGTGGGGTCCTTAAGGAAACTAAGGGATATTAATGCCTCCTTTTAATAGAGAACCGGAACAAAGCATTAGCACTTAGTGAATACATGAACTCCTCAAACTACGGCAATCACCGGAAAGAATCCCAATTATTGTCACCTTGGGGTATGCGGATCATGACACATAATAGGTGCATATAACTTGCAAGATAGGATCAAGAACACAAATATATTCATGAAAACATGAAGGGTTCAGATCTGAAATCATGGCACTCGGGCCCTAGTGACAAGCATTAAGCATAGCAAAATCATAGCAACATCAATCTCAGAACATAGTGGATACTAGGGATCAAAACCCTAACAAATCGACTCGATTACATGATAAATGTCATCCAACCCATCACCGTCCAGCAAGCCTACGAAGGAATTACTCATGCCCGGTGGTGAGCATCGGGAAATTGGTGATGGAGGATAGTTGATGATGACGACGACGTCGAATCCCCCTCTCCGGAGCCCCGAACGGACTCCAGATCAGCCCTCCCGATGAAGAACAGGAGGTGGCGGCGGCTCCGTATCGTAAAATGTGATGAAACTTCCTCTTCTATTTTTTTCTCGGGGAAAGATAATTTATAGCGTTGGAATTAGGTCAGACGGCCGCCTGTGGGCCCCACAAGGCACCACGGCGCGCCCTAGGGGGGGTCGCGCCCTGTTGCCTTGTGAGCAGCAGGTGGCCCCCCTTCTGTTGATTCTTGCCCCAATAATTTTTATATATTCCATAAAACTTCTCCAAAAAGTTTCGTCCAAATCCGAGAACTTTGATTTCTGCACAAAAACAACACCATGGCAATTCTGCTGAAAATGGCGTCAGTCCGGGTTAGTTTCATTCAAATCAGGCAAATTAGAGTCCAAAACAAGAGCAAAAGTGTTTGGAAAAGTAGATACAATGAAGACGTATCAACTCCCCCAAGCTTAACTCATTGCTTGTCCTCAAGCAATTCAGTTGACAAACTGAAAGTGATAAAGAAAAACTTTTACGAACTCTTTTTTTCTTGTATCCATATATAAGCTTAAATATTACCCAAGTTTTCAGCAAAGATCATGAACTAACCATGCTCATAATAACACTTAAAACTTCATTTACTCATATCAATGGCATAATCAACTAGAGAGCAATAATAACATATCTCAAATGCCAACAATTTGTCAAAACAATCATGATATAATATGATAACATGGTATCTCGCTAGCCCTTTCTTAGACCGCAAAACATAAATGCAGAGCACCTCCAAAGTTCAAGCAGTGTGGCACCCCGGCTCAGAGGACCTGTTTACCCAGTGTTTCCAACCCAGAGATCATGTCTTCTGGAAACACACAACAACTTGGAACAGAACAGAACTGATCTTTATTAATATTGTACAAGTACAAGCTCGGGAGTTACATCAAGTAGCGAGGCCGGAAGCACTATACGTGCTATGACAATATCTACATTATTTATGGAACATAGCAAGGCCTCAGCACTACTGTCGTGGTGAAATCGCGGCAGATGCCATGAGATGGCTAAAAATGGGGGGCTGCGTGAGGACACCGGTGGGTTCCGGAAGCGAGGTTGGCACACGCGTGCGGGGGACACAAGGTGTACCCAGGTTCAGGGCCCTCCGGGGAGGTAACACCCCTAATCCTGCCGAGTGGGTTGATAGGCACAGAGGCCATGATGGTTACAATGGTGCTCCTGGAGCTGTTTGGGCGGAGGAGGGAGAAGGAGCTAGGTCTCCGTTCGGCCTCTCCTGTGAGTGTGTGTGTGTGTTGCTACTGAGTGTCCAGCCCTCTGCATAGAGGCCTCCTGGGGGGTCTTATAGCCCGACCCCCCAGGGTTACATGGGTAAAGTTACACATGCCGGGACCCGGACGTCGGCGTCTGGAGCCGGCTGTGGGCCCGCCGGCTGCTGGGCCCCGCCGGCTGCTCGACATTGTGGCCCGTCGCCTCGAGCGTCACGGAGGGGACGGCGTCGTGGGAGGCTTGCAGTGGCGCGCTGGTGCTGACGCCGGCCGTCCCGGTCAGCAGGGTTGGCAGCTTTGCCGGTGTGCCTCCCTGAGACGGTTTGCACTGTAGCCATGTTCTCCCGTCGTGGGGAGCCACAGTGACGTGCTGGCGCTGACGCCGGCCATCCCGGTCAGCAGGGTTGGCAGCTTTGCCGGCACGCCTTCCCGAGACGGTTTGCACTGTAGCCATGTTCTCCCGTCGTGGGGGGCCGTCTTGTCACGGGGAGCGATGGGACGCCCGCTGACCCATCGTCAGCCGGTTATCGGATAGCCGGACCCGGCCCGGGACCGGGCCTAGCCGGCTCGCGCTTGGAAGCCAGCCGGGTGGCTAGCCGGCCGGGTGGGGCACGGGCTGCCCCGATATGTTTGAAAAGGGGCTCCGGGTTCGCTTGCCTACCCGGGGGTCGTCCCCCCGACAGTAGTCCCCGAAGCTGTAAAGGCTCGCCGGCTCCAAGCGGGAGAGGCTTTGCAGCTTATCCCCTCCGAAGGAGCGCAGTTGCATGGCGAGGTAATGCCGGCTTGAGGCCGCCATTTGCTGGCTTCCGGGAGCCGGGTCGAGGCACTTGGTTTCGCCGGAGTTCGAACGGCTCGACCGGCTGGTCCTGCCGATACGGGGGAGCACACCGGTCGTCAGATGAAATCTTGCCACGTGCAACCCAGCGGCTGAAGAGCCCTGCCAGGCCACGCGCGCGACGAGACGTCGCGGTGGGCTGGGTCTCACCGGGCCACGGCCTCGGCCAGCGTGCGGGATTTACTGCGGCCGCACATGCCTGTTGGAGTTCTCGGGGCAGTTAAGGCGTGACTTAACGCGCCCGTGTATTGTGGGGGAGTGGGGATCGTGGGCGCAAACGATCCCACTCCCCCACGTTCGACCGGGGTCTTTAAATGGGAAGGGATGGGGAGAGGCCGAGGCATTCGCTCCTCTGCCCCCGCCCGTTGCTTTGCCTCTGTCTCCCCATCTTCCTTCTCGCGCACAGCGCTGCCGTACGCCGTCGCCCGCTAGGCACGCCACCGCACCGCACTGCGGCTCTCGCGCGACCGCTCTCTCCTCGCTCCACCGCCGCTGCCTTCTTCCTTCTTCGGCCGCGCTTCTCCTGCTTTCGCCAATGGCGCCGCCGAAAGGCTCGTGGGAGGGGTCGGTGGTCACCGACGACGACATTGCCTATCTTCGCCGCACGCGGTGGCTGCCGCCGGTGGCGGAAGTGGAGGCGCGTGCGCCCGGCGAGGAGATGGCGCCGGAGCCGCGGAGTGGCGAAGTGGTGGTGTTCTACACCCACTTCTTCCGCGGGCTCGGGCTTCCGGCGAGCGTCTTCTTTAGGTGCTTCCTCACCTACTTCGGTCTCCAGCCGCACCATCTGGGGCCGAACACCATCCTGCAGCCCGCCGGCTTCGCGACGCTGTGCGAGGGCTACGTCGGCATCCTCCCGTACGTGGAGCTGTGGTGCCGAATGTTCTACCTCAAGCAGCAAGGAGCAGCAGTCGGCGTCATGTCCGAGTGTGGGGCGGCCGTGCCGGTTACCCGGACGGCGGGCCCCTTCCCGAAGCTGCCGCTCGAGGACTCCGCCAAGAAGTGGCAGAAGTCCTTCTTCTATGTGAAGAACGCGGACCCGGCCAACGACCGCATCAACCTCCCTCCCTTCGTCGATGTGCCCCCCGCCGAGAAGCTGAACTGGGGGCACAACCCGAAGAGCCCGTCCGCGGAGATCTTGGGGATCTGCCGCCGGGTTAAGGAGATGACGGACCACGAGGGGCTCACCGCCGTGGACCTTATTGCCGCCTTCATCGGTCGCCGGGTGCTACCGCTGCAGAGGCGGCCGCACCGGATCTGCGATATGAGCGGCCGGCGTGACCCCTGTCGGCTGTCGACGAAGGAGCTGACGGCAGAGGAGATCGCCGTGCGCGTCAACGACGTCTCTGCCGCCGGGCTCAAGGTGAAGGAGTGGCGGTTCGGCAAGGAGCCGTACAGCCAGGATGCCCCGTCGTTTTTTTCCAGCGGTAAGTCTCTGGTCTTTATTCTTCGTCACGTCCTCCCTTCTCATGCGCCCTGACGCCCTGGGCCGGCTGCAGCGCTTCCCGAGCCAGCTGGTGCATGACGGCCCGAGTCCCATGGTTCTGCAGCCGGACCAGGACGAATCGGACCTGGAGGACGAGGAGGCCGGCACCGCGGGAGCCGAAGGCGGCGAGGAGTGTCCCGCGGGTGCGGAAGCCGGAGGCTCCGCTCTAGCCGGTAAGCCTCTGATCCCGGATATTTTGTGCGAGTGGCCGGATGACGACGAAGATGACAAGGACGGGACGGGCGAAGCAGCTCCTCAGGGCGCGGAGGCAGACGACGGGGCCGCCCCCAGGGGGCGGCAGAGGAGGGTGACTGGGGAGCTGGCGGGCCCAAGCCGGCCGCACGGGAAGCAGCCGGTCGAGGCACGGCCGGCCGCGAATCGCCCCGCTGCGGTGCAGACGGGCGCCCTGAAGAGGTCCGCCAAGAAGGCGCGCCGGATGGCGCCGCCGGCGGGTCCGACGCGAGCGGTTCCCGTGGTTATAGGGTAAGTTTCTCTTGCGGTTGAATTGTTGCCTTATTTGCCGCTGTTGCTGTTGTTCTTTCTTCTCTTTTCTTCTTCTTCATCTCCCTCGCGTGCCGTCCAGGAACGCGCTCGAGCTGGCGGAGGTGGCCGCGGCAGCGGCAGCCGCGGAGGAGGCCAACCGGTGGCGGAGCCGAAGCAGCGCGGTGGAGCGCGAGGCGGCGTAGACCACCGAGGAGGTGCTCGCGGCCCACCAAGCCGGCTCCGCCTTGGAGGACGCCCAGCGGGACGCCTGGAGGGCCCGGGCCGAGGCCGGGAGGAAGATGACCGAGGCGTCGGCCAAGGCGTGGAGCGTCGCGTGGCCGACGTCGTGGCGAGATGGCAAGAGGTCGCGGAGGAAGCCGCGTGGCCGGAGTGGACGGCGTCGTCGCCACCGCCGTCGCCAGTTGCGGAGCACCGCTCCAAAACAGTGCACGACCCGGCCCGCCGGGCGGAGGCGGATGCCCGCGCGGCCGCCGAGGAAGCAGCCGGTCGCGGCGAATCCGGCGACCACGAGCCGGAGGCCGATCCGACAGCTGACTAGGAGGTGCCGCCAGCTGCCGACCCGGCCGATGGGGCCGGAGGCGGAGGGGACCGCGAGCCGGAGGCCGCGCCGGGCGGAGGAGGGATAGCGCTGCCAAGGACGGAGACCGCGCCAGGGAGCTCTAGCGTCCTGGTGACGGCGGAGCCGCGGGACGCGGGGTGCAGCCTTGAGCTGAGGCCGGCCGGCAGCGGGACCAGCGCCGGATGCGCGGCTCGGCCGCAGCGGAACTGGGCGGCGAGCTCCAGCGAGGCGACGAGCGGCGCCCCCCGGAGCGAGCTGGACGCGGCGGTGGATTCTCTGTGGCTGCAGATCGCCAACCACCACAGCCAGTGGCATAGCTTCGCCCAGGCGGAGAGCGGCCGGCTGCAACAGCTGGAGCAGACTTTCGCGGTGAGTTCTGCCCTTCATGCTTTGTTGCTTTTCGTCTTCTCTTTGCTCTTTTTTGACCGGCTTGGTCGCTTTCCAGTGGGGGCACGTCAGCGCACCCACTGGGTGTAGCCCCCGAGGCCCGGGACGGCTGCGCAGCAGGCGGGTCGGGCCTTCTCAGGCGTCTGTGTGCTGACTTTTTCTTCTTTGCAGTCCATCTACGACCAGCGGGTGGCGGCGTACAACCGCCTCCTGGGCCGGTACCGCGCGACCAGGGATGAGCTGGAGCCAAGGAGGGGGAGCTTCGCCAGGCCAGAGGTATTGTATCGAGCTTCTCTCTTGCGTTCTTCCAGTGGGGGCGCGCCAGCGCTCCCACTGGGTGTAGCCCCCGAGATCCGGGCCGGTTGCGCAGCAACCGGGTCGGATCTTGTTTGCTTCTTGTTTTGCTTTCTCGTCCGGCTTCTGACCTGAGTCTGGATCCGGATGCGCCGCCGCCGCCGTTGACCCGGCGGAGATGGAGGGGCTCCGGCGCTGGCTGGCGGAAGCCGGCCAGCTTCGTGACCAGGCGGCCGCGGAGCGCGACCGGCTGCGGGAGGAGGCGGCCCGGGCAGTCCGGGAGAGGGACGAGGCCGCCGCCGCCCATAAGGCCGAGCTGGACCGGCTCGCCGAGGAGTGCCGTCAAGCAGCGGTGCGGCAGGAGGAGGCGGCGAAGAAGGCCGCCGAGGAGGTCGCCCAACTCAAGGCGGACCGCGACCGCAACGCCAATGCGCTGGCGGCGAGGGAGCGGGAGGCGCTGCAGGACGCGCTCTACATCGACGAGCTCCTCACGCGTAAGCGTTTTCGCTTGTGTCTTTTGCTTCTTTCTGTTTTCTGCCCTTTGGCGTCCTGGTCACTCTTCTTCCCCTTCTCTTCCAGGGTTCTTCCCCGAGACCCAAGGGTCGGCCGAGGCGGCGGTGAACGCCCACCGGCAGGAGCAGATGGCGGCGGGGGCCGCCGTCGAGGAGTACGCCGCCTGGTCGGTGGCGACGATCACCGTGGCCGCCAAGGCTCGCTTGGAGGCGGTGGAGCGCCAGATGAACCGGCTGTTCGAAGCCGGTTTGTCGATGGTGGCCGCCCTCTGGTCGGGTGTGGTGGCACCGAGCAGCGTGAGCCGGCTGGCGCGTTGGCTGGAGGCCGGCGCGGCATGGCTCAACGCGTGGAGGGCCTCCGCGGCTCGAGCCGGCGCGGACATGGCGCTCGGGGTCGTGCTGTCTTGGTACCCGACCATCTGCTTGGACCAGCTGCGCGCCCGGAGAGCTGGGGCGGAGGCGGATTTGGCGGAGCGGGCGACGGCGATCGCAGTGCGGGCCAGCGACATTGCGTCGTTCACCCCGTACGGGGAGTTCGTGTCGGAGCCGGCGGTGGACGGTGCGGAGCTTCCCGTCGATGACTTCGGCCTGGAGCTCGAGGACCCGGAGGGCAGCTCGGCCGAGACGGGCGCCGACGCGGACGACGACGCCGGCGAGCTGGACGACACCGCCACTACGGAGAACCCGGCGCCGAGTGATGCCGACGAGGCCGCGGCTTAAGGCTTTGATTTTTCCTGTTTTTCTTTCTTTCAAACGTGAAACTTTTGTTAGCCGGCAAGTCCACCCATTGGGGGTGTGAATTTAATGTAATGAACTATTGGCCACGGGCATAGCTGTATATATGAATGCATGTCTGTCTCTTGTATGCTTGCGCCTGCCGTCTGGTGGTTTCGCTTTTGATCTTTTCCCATAGCTGTTTTCCTGTGCGGTTCCCCTTTCGTCCTCCTCCCCGCCAGCCGGACAGCCGGGATCCGGTCTGTAGCTGGGTCGGGGAGCCGGACTCGGAAGAGAGCGATTAGTACTTAGGCCTTAGGATTTGAGCGTAAGCGAAACACCCACTGGGCCGGCTGGCTGCAGGCGGCGAAGCCGGCTGGAGCGCAGCTGGTCTGTGCGGCGGAGCGTAGTGAGAAGAGCCGGGTTGGCCGAGCCGGTCGTTCGTACTTAGCCGTTTTTCGCGTGAGGATGCTTGCAGCCTTTGGCTCTTGCCAGCCTTGAACAGCCGGGAGCCGGTCTGTGGCTTATGGCAGAGAGAGGGCTTCGGCATTGCGCACGTTACTGACCGGGTTGAGGAGAACACGGCGCGGGCTAGCCGGCGAGCCCCCGAGCCCCCGAGCCGGTCGCGCCGACCTGGTGGGAGGGAGGCAAATGCGGTAAAGTGCGCATGAACTCGATAGAGATGAAAAGGTAGCCCCCGAGTGTCGTTCGGGGGACCTGCTGCCTTCATTAACTTCCAAAAGGGGTAGTGATACATACATACATGGTTCAACTGTAAAACGGACGGAGGAGCTATGCGTTCCAGGAGCGTTCCGTCTCTTCGCCGGAGGCGTCTCTCTTGCGCTTGCTTTGCTTTTGCGCGTCGATGAGGTAGTACGCATTGTTGCGCAAGGCCTTGCTGATGATGATGGGGCCCTCTCATGGGGAGGATAGCTTGTGCTGGCCGGCTGTTCGCTGGATCAGCCGGAGCACGAGGTCGCCCTCGTGGAAAGCGAGGGGCTTGATCTTCTTGCTGTGGTAGTGGCGCAGGTTCTGTTGGTAGATGGCTGACCGGCTGAGGGCCAGCAGGCGTGCCTCCTCTAGCAGGTCGACGCCGTCTTCGCGTGCTGCTGCGGCCTCCACCTCCGTGTACAGGGTGACCCAAGGCGAGTCGAACTCAAGATCCGTGGGGATGATCGCCTCGGCCCCGTAGACAAGGAAGAATGGGGTGAAGCCGGTTGAGCGGTTGGGGGTGGCCCGGAGACTCCATAGGACGGCCGGCAGCTCGTCGATCTAGCTGCCGGGTGAACGTATGAGCGTCTCGACGAGTCGCGACTTGATGCCGGCCAAGATGAAGCCGTTTGCCCGCTCCGCCTGGCCGTTGGACTGAGGGTGTGCGACGGAGGCCAGGTCAAGCCGGACGCCGGAGACGGAGCAGTAGCGGGCTAGCGCGCCTTTGGCGAAGTTGGTGCCGTTGTCGGTGATGATGCTGTTGGGGACGCCATAGCGGACAGCGATGTCTTTGATGAACTTGACGACCGTGGGGCCGTCGAGTTTCTTGATCGGTCTTGCCTCGATCCACTTGGTGAATTTGTCGACGGCCACCAGAAGGTGTGTCATGCCGCCCCGAGCGGTTTTGAAGGGTCCCACCATGTCGAGGCCCCAGACGGCAAAGGGCCACGCAATGGGGATGGTTTGGAGTGACGCAGCCGGCTGGTGGCTCTGGGCCTTGAAGTGCTGGCAGCCCTTGCACTTGAGGACCAGCTCCTCGGTGTCCTTCATCACAGTTGGCCAGTAGAAGCCGTGGCGGAGTGCTTTGGCCACCACAGACCGGGAGGCGGCATGGTGCCCACACTCGCCCTGGTGGATATCGAGCAAAATTTCGAGGCCCCTGGCCGTCTCGACTCATCGTTGGAAGACGCTGGTTGTGCTGCGCTTGACGAGCTCGCGGTTGATGATGCTGTAGGCGGAGGCCCAGCGCTGCACCTGCCGAGCCTCGACCTCGTTTGCCGGGAGCTCGCCGTTTGCCAGGAAAGCGAGGATCGGTTGGGCCAAAGATGGCGCCTCCAGCACCGTGAGGACGGCCACTTGCGCGGGCTCGGCCAGGTCGGGGGGCGGCGAGCTGGAGCCGACAGCCCCCGAGCCGGAGCCGGCCGCCCCCGAGCCGGAGTCGGCAGCCCCCGGGGCTGGGTGAGAGGCGTCGGCGGCCGGGGCCGGGATGGCGCTGGCAGTCCCCGAGCCGGAGCCGGCAGTCCCCGAGGCGGAAGGAAGGACTGTTGGGTCGGCCGGGACAAAGATGGATTCCGTATCCGGAGACGGCTTGATGGACGGCTTGCGCAGGTGCTCGAGGGAGACGCCGGTTGGGATTGCTTGCCGGCTGGAGCCAAGCTTGGCTAGAGTATCCGCCGTCTCGTTCTCGTTTCGGGGGACGTGGAGGAATTCGCAGCCGTCGAAGCTGCCGGTCATCTGCTGGACCAGGTTGCGGTAGCTGGCCATGTTGGAGTCCCTGGCGTCCCACTCGCCAGAGGCCTGCTGGACCACCAGGTCGGAGTCGCCGAAGCAGAGGATGCACCGGATGTCGATTTCTTTGGCCAGCCGGAGGCCGTGGACGATGGCTTCATACTCTGCGACGTTGTTAGAGGCGGCGAAGTGGATTTGAAGCGCATAGCACAGCCGGTCGCCCTTGGGGGAGGAGAGCATGATGCCAGCTCCCAAGCCGGAGGCCATCTTCGAGCCGTCAAAGTGCATGCGCCAGTGCGTCACGTCGGGAGCCAGTGGCAAGTACTGGGTCTCCGCCCAATCGACGAGGAAGTCGGCCAACGCCTATGATTTGATGGCGGTGCGAGGCTCGTAGAGGATGGTGTGGCCGGCTAGCTCGATGGCCCATTTGGCGATCCGTCCAGAGGCATCCCGGCATCCCATGATCTCGCCGATGGGGGCCGTGCTCACCACAGTGATGGCGTGCTCCTGGAAGTACTGCCTGAGCTTCTTGGCGGCCAAGTACACGCCGTAGCACATCTTCTGGTAGTGGGGGTAGTTTTGCTTGGAGGTGGAGAGGACCTCGCTGAGGTAGTACACAGGGCGCTGGACCGGCTGTGCCTTGCCTTCCTCGGGGCGCTCTACCACCAGCACCACGCTGACCACGCGGGTGGTTGCCGCGATGTACATCAGGAGCGGCTCCTTCTCAGCCGGCGCGGCCAAGGCGGATGTGGTGGAGAGCATGTGCTTGAGGTCGCGGAAAGCTTCGTCCGCCTGGTCGGACCACTCGAACGGCGTCATTTTCTTCATCACCTGATATAGGGGCAGGGCCCTCTCCCCCAGCCGGCTGACGAACCGGCTGAGAGAGGCCAAGCAGCCGGTGAACTTCTGGACATCGCGCAGCCGAGCCGGCTTGCGCATGCAGTCGATCGCCTTGATCTTCTCCGGATTGGCCTCAATGCCACGTTCCGAGATGAGGAAACCAAGGAGTTGGCCAGCCGGCACACCGAAGACTCATTTCTCTGGGTTGAGCTTGATCTGGTACTGCCACAGGTTGGCAAACGTCTCCCTGAGATCCTCGAGGAGGGTGAGGTGCTGCTTGGTCTTCACCACGATGTCGTCGACGTAAACGTGCACGTTCCGGCCGATCTGAGGCAGGAGGCATTTTTGCATGCAGCGCTGGAAGGTGGTGCCGGCGTTCTTCAAGCCGAACGACATGGTGACGTAGCAATACGCCCCGAAGGGAGTGATGAAGGATGTCTTGAGGGCATCCGCCGGGTCCAGCTTGATCTGGTGGTAGCCGGAGTAAACGTCCAGGAAGGACAGGAGCTCGCAGCCGGCTATGGAGTCGATGACTTGGTCGATCCGGGGTAGGGCAAACGGGTCCTTGGGGTAGGCCTTGTTCAGGCTGGTGTAGTCGATACACATGCGCCAAGTACCGTTCTTCTTCAGGACGAGGACCGGGTTTGCCAGCCACTCGGGGTGGAACACTTCCATGATGAACCCGGCTTTGAGCAGCCGGGCGATCTCTTCGCCAATGGTTCTTCGCTTCTCCTCAGAGAAGCGGCGTAGCGGCTGCTGGACCGGCTTGGCATCCGGCCGAACGTGGAGTTTGTGCTCGGCGTACTTCCTCGGAACACCCGGCATGTCTTTAGGGGACCATGCGAAGATATCCCGATTCTCACGGAGGAAGTCGACGAGCTTGCCTTCCTATTTGCTATCGACGCCGGAGCCCACGATGACGTACTCGCTGGAGTTGGGGTTGGACGGGTCGAGCGATACCTTCCTTGTGCCCTTGGCCGGCTTGAAGGACCCCTCATCGGCCGGCTGCTTGAGCTGAGCCGGCATGACCGGCTGCTCGCCAGCTAGCGCGACGAGATGGTCGAGCTGGCGCCTCTCCTCGGCGATGACCAGCGACTCGGCCAGCTTAGAGCCGGCTTTGGCGCACTCCAGAGACTTCTTGTAGTCGCCGGTGATGGTGATGATGCCCTTGGGACCTGGCAGCTTCATCTTGAGGTAGGCGTAGTGGGGGACCGCCATGAACTTGGCCATGGCGGGTCGGCCCAGAAGCGCGTGGTAGGGGCTGGCGAGGTTGACCACTTCGAACCAGATCGGCTCTCGGCGGAAGTGGGCGCTGGTGCCAAACAGCATGTCCAGCCGCACCCGGCCGATGGGGGAGCACGAGGCGCCTGGGACGATGCCGTGGAACACCGTCTGGGTGGGCTGCAGCTGGCTCTCTTTGATGCCGAGCTTGACCATGGTGTCGCGGTAGAGGATGATGATGCTGCTGCCGCCATCGATCAGCACCCGCGAAAAGTGGCAGGTGCGCTTCTCAGCGACGAAGGTGGGGTCGAGGACGAGCGTGTAGCCACCCGGCGTGGGCATCACGGCCGGGTGGTCCTCCCGGGTCCAATTGACAGGACGGTCAGACCAGTGCATGTACTGGGGGACCGGGGGGACGACGGCGTTCACCTCATGCCGGTACTTGCGGTTGCTATGCTTGTCGTCGCCTTCGCTGGTGAAGACGACGTAGGCCGCGTCCTGCTGAGGGTAGGGGTCGTTGGTGAGGGCGCCGGCTGCCGGAGGCGGCGGGGGAGGCGGCGGGAGCTGCGGGTCTGGACCGGGCGGTGGCGGTGGGAAATCGCCACGCATCAGGCGCTGGGTGATGCTGCAGTTCCGGAGCATGTGCGTGGAAGGTTTCGCTCTGCTGTGGTGCTTGCATGGGGGCGTCCAGCATCTACTCAAAGGAGAACTTGGGCTGCCAGGCCGTCTTGCCGGTGCGCTGGCGCTTGACGCCACCTTGCTCGGCCGGCTGCTCCTCCGCTACGGCGGCCACTTGCTGGTTGTTGTAACGAGGAGCCGGCTGCTCGGCCTTCCGCTTGTTGTTGTTGTTGTCTTGCCGGTGCTGGTTGGTTTCGCCAGCCGGCTTCGGGGCGGCCGGCTGGACCGGGACTGGCTTGCCGTCCACGTCGACCGTGATCTTTACGCGCATCGCGGAGTCGGCCGTGGCGTACTTGTCTGCCACCGCCATGAGCTCCGCCAGGGTGTCCGGCTCATCGCACATGAGCCTGTGCTTGAGCAAGGTGCCTTCTCGGCACCCGTCGACGAAGTACTGGACGGCTTGCACTTCGTGGACGCCTTTGCAGGAGTTGCGCAGTTCGGTCCACCACGTGAGGAAGTCACGGAGAGGCTCGCTCGAGCCCTGGACGCACATGGAGAGCTGGCGAGGCCGACCCGAACGCTTGTACGTGCTGGTGAAGTTGCGCACAAATGCATCCTCGAAGTCCAGCCAGGAATTGACGCTGCCGGCCCTCAGGCTGTTAAGCCATGTCTGGGCCGAGCCGAGCAGCATGAGGGGGACGTAGCGGACCGCCACGCGCCGGTTGCCGCCGGCGATGCCGACGGCCGTGGTGTAGTCGGTTAGCTAGTCCTCCGGCTTGGAGACGCCGCTGTACTTGGGGGTGTCGCGGGCCAGCGTGAACCCTTTGGGGAAGGGCTCTTCGCGGATGCGGGGTCCGAAACACGCGGGACCAACGGAGCTCTCCTCCTCGAGGAGCGTGGACCGCGCTAGCTGGTCGATGCGGTGGCGGGCATCGGTTTCATCGAAGGGCTCGCGGGGGCCCAGCCGGCTCGCGACGGGGCCGCGTGGCACCACGCCGGCGGAAGAAGACCGGGGTCGCCGAGGCGGCGGGGGAGGGAGTTCCGGTCGCTGGACCCGGCCGTCACCGACAGTTTCGTCGGCAATGCCGTCGCCAGCCGCCACGACGCGGTCGCGCCGGCTCCGGCTTGCCCGGTGCCGGCCAGAGCCGCGACTCGTCAAGTTGGCAGGGGAAGGCGCCTGCTGCGTGTCCCGAAGGGCCCTCTCCGGGTTCGCGGTGTTTCCCGAAGCGGAGGCGGATGGCTGGGCCGGGTCGAAACGCCTCTGCTGCTCGTTCGCCGCGGTGATGAGGTCGCGGATGCGCTGCTGCTGCTGCAGCAGCTCCTCGCCCTCTAGGAACTCGAGATCCGCCATGGCCGCCTGCGCCGCTCGCATGTTCTTGACGGGGGTGTCGTAGACAGGCCAGCCTCCACGGATCCGTACTTCCGCGACCCGGCTGGGCTCAGCAGCAGCCGGCGTGAAGCCATGGACGCTGTCATACTCTCGCTGGGCGGACTCCAGCCGACGCCGCGTTGCCGCGAGCGTCGTGGCCTTGACCAGCAGATGCTCATGGTCCTCGTAGAGCTGAGCCGCTGCTGCCGCCGTGTCAGCAACGGGCGTGATGGGGGCTTGCAGGCTCCGGATCGTCTCGCGGAGCGGGTCGGCCCGGCGAGGCGGGGCCGCAGCCGCAGCGGCGGCGGCCGCGGCGGCCTTCTCCTTGCCGCGCGAGGAGCCGGAGCTGGCGCCGATGGTCAGCACCTCCGCGCGGGCGCAGAGTTGCACGACGTCGTCGGAGACGGCGCAGCCAACAAGGACGGGCGAGTCGGCGAAGCTGTGTACCTCGTTGGGGTACTCGTCGGGGATGAGCGCCACGAAGACGCACAGCGCGCCGAAAGGGACGATGAGGTAGCTTGCGGGGCAGGTGGCGTCCGCGCCAGGCGCTGCGTCGCAGCCGGCCGGGTTGGCCGTGCGAGGTGCGCGGACCAAGCCGTGCGTGATGCGCTCGCCGGAGCTGGTGAAGGGCCTCGTCCAGAACTTGACTCCGACCGACACCGCGAGCAGCCCCACGGTGGGCGCCAACTGTCGTGGTGAAATCGCGGCAGATGCCATGAGATGGCTAAAAATGGGGGGCTGCGTGAGGACGCCGGTGGGTTCCGGAAGCGAGGTTGGCACACGCGTGCGGGGGAGACAAGGTGTACCCAGGTTCAGGGCCCTCCGGGGAGGTAACACCCCTAATCTTGCCGAGTGGGTTGATAGGCACAGAGGCCACGATGGTTACAATGGTGCTCCTGGAGCTGTTTGGGCGGAGGAGGGAGAAGGAACTAGGTCTCCGTTCGGCCTCTCCTATGAGTGTGTGTGTGTGTTGCTACTGAGTGTCCAGCCCTCTGCATGGAGGCCTCCTTGGGGGTCTTATAGCCCGACCCCCCAGGGTTACATGGGTAAAGTTACACACGCCGGGACCCGGACGTCGGCGTCTGGAGCCGGCTGTGGGCCCGCCGACTGCTGGGCCCCGCCGGCTGCGGGGCCGGCTGCTCGACACTGTGGCCCGTCGCCTCGAGCGTCACGGAGGGGACGGCGTCATGGGAGGCTTGCAGTGGCGCGCTGGTGCTGACGCCGGCCGTCCCGGTCAGCAGGGTTGGCAGCTTTGCCGGCGTGCCTCCCCGAGACGGTTTGCACTGTAGCCATGTTCTCCCGCCGTGGGGAGCCGCAGTGGCGTGCTGGCGCTGACGCCGGCCATCCCGGTCAGCAGGGTTGGCAGCTTTGCCGGCGCGCCTTCCCGAGACGGTTTGCACTGTAGCCATGTTCTCCTGTCGTGGGGGGCCGTCTTGTCACGGGGAGCAATGGGACGCCCGCTGACCCATCATCAGCCGGTTATCGGATAGCCGGACCCGGCCCGGGACCGGGCCTAGCCGGCTCGCGCTGGGAAGCCGGCCGGGTGGCCAGCCGGCTAGGTGGGGCACGGGCTGCCCCGATATTTTTGAAAAGGTGCTCCGGGTTCGCTTGCCTACCCGGGGGTCATCCCCCCGACAACTACTGGGTGATTCTACGGTGTAGCGGAACATCGTGCGGGAAACTCCATCTCATTGGGACACTGCTGGGACATGGCCTAGTTAGCGTAGCACGAACCATCGGGACCCCCGTCCTTGGCTTCTCCTGCATCTGGCATGATACGCCAGGTGAGTACTTGGAATGTACTCACAAGCTCACAACAACCACAACAATGCAGCAAACAACAACATGGCAATGGACATGTTATATGCTTAAGTTGCTTACTTACTGTTACCGAATATCAACTTACTCTCTTTTGGGTCGTACCACAACCCTCGGAATACTCGTAGTCCACCGAGCACTTCCGAGCATAAGACAAGTTCTTCCATCATTATTATTGTTACGGTTGACCACTCAGTGTGACCTAGTGCGGACCATGTCCAATACCGTGGACGCGGCTATTCGAATTGATTCTTACACTCTGCAGAGGTTGCGCACTTTTCCCACACCATGGAGCTCCTTGTCCCGTACCTCGGTACACTTCCCTTCCGGGTGGATCGGTGCTGCTCCAACGAAACTTGCCTAACCCGTGGCTCCTCCACCGTACCACCAACAATCATCCTGCCCCAGAGTCATGCCCTGGGTGGCCCCTGTGTCACCCCATGACACCTGCCACCGTCGTGGCCAACTAAACTGTCCCAAACGGTGACGCCGGCAAATAACTCAACTGGCTCACAGGGTTATTGTCGCCTACATGATCAGGGTAGCACGCACGCATAACCCTCCCTACTTGGTGGTACCGATAAAAGAGCACGCGGTCAGACCAAGTCAAGGCCGTCCCATTCCGGCAGATGTGGCTGCACGGGTAAGTCCGGGTCGGTGGCACTTGATCAACCATTAAGCTTAGTTTTAGCAATTACATGACCAGCAAGGTTGTTTATCATGAATAAATTTATACGGCAGTAGCTATGCAACAATATATAATTTACTATGAATTATCACATATTAAAATAATGCAAATAATTCAACTAATAAACCAGTACTATTGAAATGCTTCATGTAATGGATGATGTGGCTTGCCTTGCTCAGTTGGGTTGTCCACAAACTCCTGGTCCTCAAAACCAAAATGATTTCCTTCTAAAAATATTTTAAAATAGCAAAAGAAAATGTCACATAACACATTTCTGTTCACCAGAAATTCTGTACTTGTGAGAAAAATACCAAAATTTGCCAGAAAATAGAGGGGCTCAAGACAAAACCAATGCAAAAAGAATCAATTGATTTGGACTTGTGGATAAAAAGTAATGGACAGTCAAAGTTGGAATTTAACAGAAATTCTAAAATCTCTGGGAGGGCCACGTCGAAAGCGTATTTCCCGAATACGCTTCCACTTAGGTACCGTTTCGGGCGCGGCTGGGTCACTGACGTGCGGGGCCCAGCTGTCATATTTAAAAGGAAAAAGAGAGGAACAGTAAGAGGGCGGATCACCGACGGCGATAGCCGGAGTTAGCGACAGCGGCGAGGTCTTGAGATGGCGGAGATGGATCGGCCACACGACGGCGGTCCTCCCTGTACCAGTAGCATCTCCGGGGACGACCTGACGGCATCGCTCCCTTCCTCTCCGGTGGCAGCTGGCTTCGGGGGTCGTCGGTGGCGGCAAATCCGGCAAAGCTTTGGCTAGGCAAGAGGTCAGGGGAGGTCGTGGTGATGCACTAAGCTCGTGTATGCGGTCGGGCAGAGCTGGGGTGGAGCAAATCGAGCTGGTGGCGGAGTTGGCTGGGCGGCAGAATGCCGGCGAGCTGCGAGGCCAGAGGGCCTCTGGGCCATGGCTCGGTGCTCTGGTGGGCGATAGGAAGTGGAGGGAGTGTGGTGAGGAGTGGGAGAGGCCGGGGAGGCCTATTTATAGGGAGGGGCGGAGCTTCTGGAGTCGAGCGGCGCTGCGGCCACGTCGCCGGAGCAAGGACGGTTAGCTGGCTGGCGCAGCGCGGGCGACGTGATGGAGGAGGCAGGAGGAGTTTATGCACGCAGTGGCGGCACGCGGGGAAGAAGACGGCCATCGAGGCCACAGTGACAGCACGGGCGCCACAGTGGCCGCGTGCGGTGGCGGACGGCGGGAGCGATTCCGGCGAGGGGGAAGGGTCTAGGGCGGCTAGGTGGACGCAGGGGAGCTCGTTGGTGTGCGGAGACACGGTACGGCGACGTGGTCGTCGCGCTCTGACATGACCCGTGCCTGCCGGCGCCCAGAGCGCGGTTTTGGTAGGGCTAGCCACGCGGTCACCACGTGCACAGGCACACGCGGCGCGAGCTCGCCTGCCAGACCATGTCTGGTGTGCCGACCTTGCGCACTGGAACCCTCTCGTGGCACTGGTTCACCCAGAGACTCACTGAGCTGAAGTGTAGCATCAATAATAGTTTGCTGTCAGTAACTTAGGAGAGATCTGGAGAGGAGATGAGCTGGAGATGAAACCAATGTAGATGTCTGGAGTGATCTACGTTGGAAGGACTACAAGCTGGCAAGATTTGAGAAACTTTGGCCAAGATTTGAACATGGTTCATGTACAAATGCTATTCTGGCCCAAAAACTTGGTGAGGTTGTTGCACTCACATGGGTGATCTGCTGGAGCTGAAATTTGGTGTGTAGGGGTTATTTGGTGATGCCAAGATGTCATAAAATTTTCAGCTCAAATGGATGCCTCTAGCTGGTACTTCCTTCACAGAGGTTTGAAATGAGCAGAAACTTGGCAGAATATTTCTGCTGGAAATTTATACTGGACAAGGATATATTTTTGGATATTGTGGCAAGATAAGTTCCCAAGTATCTCACGGAATTATTCGAGAGTTTTCTGAGTTGAGGAAATATGGGTTGCTTCACAAAGGGCCAGTGCTGTCCAGAAGACAAATGGAATATTCTGGACAAAATTTTGTACTGGACCATGAAATGTTTTTGAATATTGTGGGAGTAGATGATGACAAGAAGGTGTGGTATTAATTTGGGGTTTTTCTGATCCTTAGAACTATAGGTTGCTTCACAACCCATAGTGAAGACAGATTTTCGCAAAGAAGAAAATGGATTATTTTGAAAGAATTGAAAATTGGTATTTGATCCAGAAGGTGTGTGACAAGATTTTGGGAAGATATTGAGGGCTTTGGATCACTGAGAGAGAAATTCAAAGGTTTCCCAAGTCCAAAGTCAACTGAAAAGGTTTCAAAAACTATGCAATTTGCAAATAAAACCAGAAAAATTTCAAAAAGAAAAAGTTGCCAAAAACCAGGGTGTCACAAACCTACCCCCTTAGGATGAATCTCGTCCTCGAGATTCGGTTGCTCAGGGAACAAATGCGGGTATGCTGATCTCAGAAAATCCTCTATTTCCCAGGTAGCTTCTTCCTCAGTATGATGATCCCACAATACTTTGCAAAATTAAATTATCTTACTTCTGGTAGTTCTTTCCATTTCGTCCAAGATTCTGACCGGCTTTTCCTCGTAGGTCAAATCCTTAGTCAGCTCTAGCTCAGTCATATCTGCCTGCTTGATCGGAGGTGCAATGCACTTTCTTAACTGTGATATGTGGAAGACATCGTGAACGTCAGACAACTCCGGTGGTAACTCTAACTGATATGCCACTCTGCCTCTTCTAGCAATTACTGGAAAGGGACCGATATATCTCGGTGCAAGCTTTCCTCGGGTATGAAACCTTTTTATTCCTTTCATGGGAGTGACTCGGAGATAAGCATATTCTCCAGGTTCGAAAGTTACTTCTCGATGCTTAGGGTCATAGTAACTCTTTTGACGGGACTTGGCTGCTCGAAGACGTTCCTGAATATCCTTATCTTGCTTCTCAGCCTCGAGCATCAAATCCGTGCCGAAGATACGGCTGTCTCCTGTCTGGGACCAATTTAAAGGAGTGTCAGGGAAATATATTTCGGTGAGACCCGCCCGTTTAGGGCCGGGTTCTGGGGATCTTTATTGAAGATAGGCTAGTTGGGCTGGAGCGTTCTCAAGAGGCCCAGAAGAAGAGCCGCCCAGGGAAGGGCTGGCCCAAGACCCGCCGTGAGAGGCGGTATGTGCAAACCGCCTCGAGGTATAACTTAGGAAACAAGTAAAGGAGAGTTGGGCTCGGATTGCTATCCCGACCCGGACTCTTATGTAAGCCCCGGACCTCCGCCTATATATAAGGGGGGAGCCCTGGGGCTAGAGAGATCACGTTGAAACCTTTCGAGAGCTAGGACTAGACAAGTTCCAAAACCCTTGTAATCGAGATCTTCAATACATCTAGCAGGAGTAGGCTTTTACCTCCACGAGAGGGGCCGAACCTGGGTAAACCTTGCCTCCCGTGTTCCTCGTTTAACCCCTTCGGTCTACTACTTACGCGATGGCTTCGAGATCAAGTCCTATGAGGACATCTGCCGTGAAAATACCACGACAGTTGGCGCCCACCGTGGGGCTATCGCATGGTGGTGTTGAGTATTCGAAGGGTCCTCCCCAAGGACTCGAGGGATACGTGATTGGCCGGATAACCAAGAGTCGCCGCGGCAATCTGCTCATCGACGACTCAGGCTGGGGCCCCGAGGCCGACTCTCTTGAGTACGGGTACCGGGTCCCCTTTGGCGGAATTCTTGTCTTCATCGGGAAGGCCGGCGGCTCTAAGCCGGCCACCTCCACGGAGGTCGTTGAAACGGCCCGCCGCGCGCAACCCGCCGTGGCGAGAGCCGCCCCTAGGCTTCCGGCTCCTGTGCAGGCCGGCGGATCTGGATCTGGGCCGGGTATCTTCACCGACACCTTCAAGCCGGTCCAGGACACGCAGCCCACCAGGCGAGAGCACGTCTTCGTTGGCTTCACTCAAGGGGTGGAGTATTCTGGATCGTCGGCCCCCACGGAGGGCTCGGCGACTTACGTTGATGGTGGCTATTCCTCTGGCGGAGAGTCGCTTTATTCTCTTCACCAAGAGGACCTTGGGGCCTTTCAGCAGAACTCGCCGGCGCAGGATTCTTTAGGCCCGCCCGCTCGCCCTGTTGTCTACATGGCGGGGGCGGCTGATATACCAGACCCGGCAGCGGATGCTGGAACCTCCAATGCGGTGTCAAGAGTTTCGCCAGCACAGACCCTGGTGGGATTGACGGCTACGTTGACTACACTGCTGGGCACACAGGTCACTGCGGAAAATCAGGCAGAGCTCAATGCAGAGATCGTCAGGATTAAGGATCAGATGGTAGATGCTCAAGCTGGCATTGATGCGGAGAACGTCCATCTGGCGACTCGTGAACGAGAGTTACGGGAAGAATCGGCGCGTCTGCAACAGGAGAATTATCATCTGGAGCAGTGCCGGGTGGAGTCTGACGCGGTTCATCACAGACGACACCGGAGCCGGCTTACGGCCCAAGTTGAAGGTCAGGCTCTGCAGTTCAGCAGCCCGCCAGGGGAACGCCTTCGAGGTCCAGCAACAGGAACTCCCCAGAGGTCGCCAGACTCGGGAACCCGACGCTCGGCGGGTCATGGGGAGCGGCCAGAGGTACCGATGCTTTCGGCACAAGGGCACTTTACGAACCCTGTGGACAACCTCTACGCGGCTACCACGGCGCTGGCACGTCTGCCCATCAATGGAGACACGCCCCTTGAGATCGAGGTTCGCAATGCAATTGCAAAAATGAAAACCGCCATGGTCCAGCAAGCGAATTATTCGTACAGCCGGGAGCGACTGCATTCTACACCCGCTCCTAACAGAAGCCGCACTAGAAGCCGCCACGCTGAAAGCCCTGCGGTGTCTAGCACCCACCATCATCGGGGTGCGCCTGGGGGCTTGCCGTATTCACCAAATCCCATGATCCCAGGGCACGGAGTACATGAGACTCACGCAGCACATACGGCGGCTCACGCGGCGGATCAGGAGGCGGCTCTCGCGGCTCAGGAGGCGGCTCTCGCGCCAGTCGTGACTACAACAGTCACCCCAACAGGAAGATCCATTGGAGTGCCTTGCTTGAGCCCGGCTCTCCGTAGCGCACCCCTGCCCAGGGATTTCAAGGGCCCGCGGAAGGTGTCCAGTTATACACCAGACCAGGACCCGGCTTAGTGGATAGAAAGTTATGAGCTTGCCATGGGTATGCAGGGGGTCAGCGATGAGGCTTGTGCAAGATATTTCACCATGATGTTGGAAGGAGCAGCGCGTACGTGGCTGAAGAATTTACCCCCGAATTCCATCAATACATGGGGCGAGTTAAGGGAACGTTTTATCAAAAACTTCCAAGGTACCTGCAAGCGTCCGAAGACTATCATTGATCTTCAGCATTGTGTTCAGCGGCAGGGAGAGTCGGCTCACCATTGGGTCAGCCGAGTTGCAGAGATCATTCATTCTTCAGATAATATCTCCTCCCCTCAGGCAGTTTTGGTGCTAGAGAAGGCTTGCCACTATGAGCCTCTCACGCAGAAGTTAGGGCGGCTCAAACGGAGGGTCAAAGATATGGGGGAGCTCATGAATGCTCTCACCAAGTATGCTGAGTCTGATCCTACGAAGGACCCAGGAGTTGATGAGCCAGAGGTTCCTGATCCGAAAGGTAAAAAGCCTGTTGGTGGCAAGAGTCAGCAGCAGAACAATGATAAGAAGCGTAAGGGTCCAGAAGCCGGATCTGAGCTGGTGGCTAATACCAATGCAGGGGCTAAGTTTCAGAAGGGTGGTTCTGGTAACAGACCTTTTAAGC
The DNA here is from genome assembly GCA_039707655.1 of Elymus sibiricus. Classification (NCBI taxonomy): domain Eukaryota; kingdom Viridiplantae; phylum Streptophyta; class Magnoliopsida; order Poales; family Poaceae; genus Elymus; species Elymus sibiricus. The sequence goes on from CM077664.1 coordinate 316,533,974, forward strand.
CACAAAACTTCGATGAGTTCCTCAAGGGGCCGTGTCCAAAGCACGGTACCAAAGAGAGACCAGCAATGCATACTTGGGAACAGTTTCACATTATGGATGCTTTCGCTCAGCGCTTCCAGAACCCGCCGGGTGGCGGGGGTGGCGGATACGGACCGGGTTCCGGGCCCGGGTTCGGACCACCTGCTGGAGGCCCTCCTGGCGGCTTTCATCAACAGTCGCACCACCCGGGCGGGTCTGGTAGCGGCTTCTAGGGGAATAACAGTGGTCAGCAACCTCAAGGAAACCAATACAACAGCGGCCAACACTCTCAACAACAGCAGAACAATCAGACCGGGTTCCAGTGTAATCCTAAACAGTTGAATTGTGGACAGTATCATGTGTTCACTACATGTGCAGATAAAAGGGAGCGCAAGGTCAGGAGACGTTCTGTTAATGCGGTAGAGCCGGCTGTTCCAGAGTATCTGAAGTGGTCAGAGATGCCGATTACTTGGAGCAGGGAGGATCACCCGCCCAGAGTAGATAATCCGGGTCATCTGGCGCTTGTGGTAGCACCCCAAGTTGGAGGATATGCTCTCACCAAGGTTCTGATGGATGGCGGAAGCAGCATCAATATTCTGTACTATGACACTTTCCGACGTATGGGATTGACGGAGAAAGACCTTACGCCATCTAACATAGTTTTTCATGGGATTATACCTGGCAAATCAGCATACCCGGTTGGAAGGATCAAGTTGAAAGTGGCCTTTGGGACATCAGAGGATAACTCCAGATGTGAATCATTGTCGTTTGAAGTAGTCAGGATCAAGAGTCCCTATCATGCTCTCTTCGGGCGGCCGGCTTATGCCAAATTCATGGCTAGGCCCTGTTATATTTATCTCAAGCTCAAGATGCCGGGTCCCAAGGGTCCAATCACAGTTCATGGAAACCGGAAAGTTGCCATGGAGTGTGAAGAAGGAGATGCTGCTTATGCTGAAGCGGCTTGTGCCTCGGAGGAGCTCAAAATCTACACAAGCAATGTAGACCCGGCGGATATGACGCCTCTCAAGAAGCCCTCTATAGAAGGAGAGCCGCCTCTCAAGTTTCAGGCTCACAGAGACACCAAGGAAGTGGAATTTACCCCTGGCAACTCTTCTGCTAAGTTCACTATAGGGTCTAACATGGACCCCAAATAGGAAAGCGCGCTCGTCGAGTTTATCCGTGAGAATCGGGACATCTTTGCATGGAAACCTTCTGACATGCCGGGTGTGCCGAGAAAACTCGCCGAGCACCGCCTTAATGTGGATCCTAAGTACAAGCCTGTCAAGCAGTATCTTCGCCGTTTTAATGAAGAGAGACGGAAAGCTATCGGGGAAGAGATAGCCCGGCTTCTGGCTGCCGGGTTTATCATAGAAGTCTTACACCCGGAGTGGTTGGCTAACCCGGTGCTGGTTCTGAAGAAAAATGGCACTTGGCGTATGTGTATTGACTACACGGATCTTAACAAAGCTTGTCCAGCTGATCCATTTGCTCTCCCTCGCATTGATCAAATCATTGATGCTACAGCGGGGTGTGAGAGGTTATGTTTCCTGGATGCATACTCTGGTTATCATCAGATCAAGATGGCAGTGGAGGACCAAGAGAAGACGGCTTTCATTACACCTTTTGGCGCCTTCTGTTATGTTTCTATGCCTTTCGGGCTCAAGAGTGCCCAGGCGACTTATCAACGTTGCGTGCAAAATTGTTTTCATGGACAGATTGGCCGCAATGTGCATGCCTATGTGGATGATATTGTGGTCAAGTCAGAAAAGCAAGAGACCTTGTTAGATGATCTCAAGGAGACCTTTGACAATCTCAGAGTTTACCAGATGAAGCTTAACCCGGACAAGTGTGTCTTTGGTGTTCCTGCAGGAAAGCTTCTAGGTTTCATGGTCTCTGAGCGTGGAATTGAAGCTAACCCGGAGAAAATCAAGGCCATCACCTCTCTGGCTGAGCCTAAGTGCATCAATGATGTTCAGCGCCTGGCGGGTCGCATTGCAGCTTTGAGTCGCTTCATAAGTCGCCTGGGGGAGAAGGCCATTCCTTTATATCAGATGCTGAAGAAAGCGGACGACTTCCAATGGAGCAAAGCTGCTGGGGAGGCCTTTGAAGCTCTGAAGAGGCAGCTGGCAGAGCCGCCCATACTGGCGGCTCCTATCACCAAGGAGCCGATGCTTCTGTACATTGCAGCAAATAACAAGGCTGTTAGTGTTGCAATGGTGGTGGAAAGAAAAGAGGCAAACCGGGAGTATCCTATCCAGAGGCCGGTCTATTATGTTAGTGAGGTCCTGACTTTGTCTAAGCAGCGTTATCCACATTGGCAGAAGCTGGTCTTCGGAGTTTTCATGGCAAGCTGGAAGCTGAGACATTATTTCCTGGAGCATCCTATCACGGTGGTATCTTCAGCCCCTTTGGGGGATATCATTCATAATAGGGAAGCTACAGGGAGAATTGCAAAGTGGGCCATTGAGCTTGGACCTCATGAGATCAAGTATGTGCCTCGCACGGCCATCAAATCTCAGGCATTGGTGGATTTCATCAATGACTGGACAGAGCTTCAAGCCCCGGGAGAAAGGCCGGATAAAACATATTGGACCATACACTTTGTTGGGTCTAGGCAGCTGGAAGGCTCGGGGGCTGGAGTTATAATATCTTCCCCTCGAGGTGACAAGTTCTGCTATGTTTTGCGGCTTATGTTTCCTTGCACTAACAATGCTGCAGAGTATGAGGCCCTGCTCCATGGGCTCCGGATTGCAAAGGAGATGAATCTCAGCCGGGTTAGGTGCCTAGGCGACTCTGATCTGGTGGCACAGCAAGTTTCAGGGACTTGGGATTCTAAAGACCCGCTCATGGCGGCTTACAGACAAGCTGTTACTAATGTAGCTGGTTGCTTCAAGGGTTATCAGGTGGATCATATTGATCGGCGGCAGAATGAGGCGGCTGATGCTTTATCATGACTTGGTTCGCAGCAAAAGCCGGTTCCTCCAAATGTTTTCCTGGATGTGCTCCATAACCCGTCAGTTAAGCTGCCAACGGAGGAGGACCTTGCTGTCCCAGACCCGGAGGACCAGCTCGTGGCGGCTCTCCATGAGATCCCGGATTGGACTGTCCCATACTTGGATTATCTGACTCGTGGCGTCTTGCCAGCTGACGAGGTTGAAGCCCGCCTGATTGTGAGAAGGTCCAAATCCATGACCATTGTCAATGGCGAGTTGCACCGAAGAAGTGCCACAGGCGTCTTTCAGCGCTGCGTATCACCTGATGAAGGCCGGAATATCCTCAATGAGGTACACTCCGGCGACTGTGGTCATCATGCCGGCTCTAAATCATTGGTGGCGAAGGCTTTCCGCCACGGTTTCTTTTGGCTCACGGCTCATGCTGATGCAAAGGAAATAGTCAGGAAGTGTGACGGTTGTCAGAGGTTTGCCCGCCAAGCTCATGTGCCGGCTCAGGAACTTCGGATGATCCCTATCACATGGCCCTTTGCGGTCTGGGGGCTGGATATGGTGGGGCCTTTCAGAGCTTCTAGTGACAAAAGACTCACCTTTTGGTGGCTGTTGACAAATTTACCAAGTGGGTAGAGGCAGAACCTATCAGCAATTTGGATGCAGAGACGGCTGTTAAGTTTGTCAAAAAGTTAATCTTTCGTTTCGGGTACCCGCACAGCATCATTACTGACAATGGTACAAACCTTTCGAAAGGCGCCATGAAGCAGTTCTGTGATGAGGAGCACATCAGACTGGATGTGGCGGCTGTTGCGCACCCACAGTCCAATGGGCAAGCTGAACGCGCCAATCAGGAGATCCTTCGAGGAATAAAGCCCCGGCTTATGGTTCCTCTTCAGCGTACACCCGGCTGTTGGGTAGAAGAACTTCCCTCCGTCTTATGGAGTTTACGGACAACTCCCAACAGATCAACGGGTTTCACACCTTTCTTCATGGTTTATGGGGCAGAGGCCGTTTTGCCAAGCGACATCCGCCATGACTCGCCCCGGGTCTCAGCATATGTTGAAGAGGATAATGAGTTGGCTCGTCAGGACTCTCTGGACGCCTTGGAGGAAGAGCGGGATTTGGCAGCAGCCCGATCTGCTATCTACCAGCAAGACCTGCGTCGCTATCATAGCCGCAGGATCAGAAGCCGGACTTTCCAAGAAGGAGATTTGGTGCTTCGTTTAATACAAGACCAGTCAGGCATGCATAAGCTTTCGCCTCCTTGGGAAGGGCCCTTTGTTGTCAGCAAAAATCTTCATAACGGGTCTTATTATCTGATTGATCTTCGGCCTGGGAAGGAGTCTCGAACATCTGAAGAAGAGACCAACAGGCCCTGGAACATAGCTCATCTGAGACCCTACTACACCTAGAGTTCTGGCTCTGGGAATCTTATACATACCTCTCATGTATATATTATCAATAATGAATAAAAGCCGGCGGCCCTGAAATTCGGGGTATCTGTCGTTTTGCATCCAACATGATGAGTAAGTTTTATTACATTATTACTTGTGCTTTATCATACATATATTGTGAAAGTGCAGAAACAAAAGACCCACTTCGGATGAGCTTCCTGGTAATCCAGAAGCCTTCACCATCATGGGACACTTAACCCTATGGGCCGAACTTACTGGTAAGCCAGAAGTCGCCACCATATCGGGTCAAAGTCCTAATAAGCGGGCTGTGTTACTGGTAATCCAGAACCTTCATCCGTGTACAGGCACCTAATAAACGGGCTGTGTTCCTGGTAATCCAGAACCTTCATCCGTGTACAGGCATAAAAGACTCATGTGGGTTGAGCCTCCTGGTAATCCAGAGGCCTTCACCATCTTGGGACCTTCAGCCCTTATGAAGCTAAACTTACTGGTAAACCAGAAGTCGCCATATTGGGAAAAAGACCTAACAAACGGGCTGTGTTACTGGTAATCCAGAACCTTCATCCGTGTACGGGCACAAACGATTTAGATGGGATGCTGCCTGCTGGTAATCCAGAAGGCTTTACCATCTTGAAATAATCAACCTTATGGGCCGAACTAACTGGCAAGCCAGAAGTCGCCACCACACAGGAAAAGAAATAACTGATCTGGTTGGGGGTGATCCAAGAGTCGCCACCATACTGGGGACTTTGCAATCTTTAGAAATTCGCTAAAGCTTTTATTTAAGATATACTGCTTTAAAGAGTTTTATGACCTCTCTTATGAGCTCTTTTTAATGTTCATATTTGGCCAAGAGCCGCCAGTTGTATTATATTGGCTACACCTTAAGCATCTGCAAGTTTACTGGTTATAAGCCGCCATGACTGCTTTAGTTATTGGTTTAATACTTGTTAAGAATAAATTATACATCTTATCAAGCTTTATGACTGTCTTGATGTTTGGCCAAGAGCCGCCAGCGTCAAAGGTTTCAATTTCTTCCAGAAGCAGCCAGAATAACTTTTCATAAGGAAGCTTCAGGCAAAAGAAGCAGACTTGCTTCCCAAGGAAGCCAGTATGAATTTAAACAGATTTTTTTCTAAGTCTGTTACAAAAGGCCACTAGAGGGCATTTCAGAATCATTGTTCAAGACATATATTACAAGCAGTTAAACAACTGGCGACTTTCAAGGTTCCGGTTTTACTCCCGGGTCTTGCTGCCTCCGGCTTGGGCTGCGTCTGTTGAAGGATCTGTCTTGGCTTGATCGGCAGCCCAGTCAACAGTGGCAAAGGCATCAAAAATTTCTCCATCATCAATAAGATCTGAAGAATCAATGTCCGGAGCAAACTCGTCCTTACGGCCTTCAGGAGTAAGATCGAGAGGCGGAAGAGGACCGGGCTTTACGCGTTTTCCGTCTTCGCTGTAGGCTGACTGAAGCCTTGTAAGCTTCATCTCTTGGACCAACTGGCTTGCAGGGACAAAGGTCTCCTTCTTCAAAGCGTTATAGGTAAGCTGATCAAGAGCTTGCCCCTTATAAGTTTCGGGAAAGCCACCAACTAAAGTTGAAAGTTCTAAATCCTCGTAATGAGCTTTAGCGCGGGCCATGGTGTGCATAGTGGCGATGCGGGCGCTGGACTCTTTCATGATCTGCAGCTGAGCAGGCAGAGTGGATAAAGTCTTCAGGACTTCCTTGATGGTGGATGGGATTTCTTTTCCATAGAAGGCAGCTTGAATAGCCCGCCGACTCCCAGTGTATAACTGTTCAAGGAAGTCATAAGCCGCCTTGAGCTGCATTACGGGTTCTTTCGCCAGTTTATCACTTCTAGGACCTGCAAGGGAGAAGTGTCAGAGTTATCAAGATTATCAAAATAGGGATTATAAACAGGCGACTTACCAAAGATGGCACTGCTCATTTGCTGGATGTGCAATTTTAATCCGCTGAGCTCATCGGAGGCAGTCTTCAGGCGGCCTTCAGCGTTTTTAGCACGATGAACAAGGAGCTGCTTCTCCTTCTCATGCTCAGCGGTCAAAGCAGCCAGCTTGGTGGCCGCCTCAGACGCGGCTTCCTCCAATGTCTTCACCCTTTCTTCAGCGGCGACTCTCAGCTCTTGCTCAGTTTTCAGCTCTTTCTGACTGTCAGCCAGCTGGGTGTGAAGGGAAGTTATTTGAACCTGAAAGAAAGGAAAAGTTCAAGTTATTTATGCAGATGAAGTTCCATATTGATTACAAGTAATCCACATGGCACTTGGGGGCTAATGCAATCCCGAAGTTTTACAAAGGAATATTATCGAATAGCTGGAAGCATTTAAGACTTGGACACATGTGGTTCTTTGCTCTAAGACCCGGCTGTTCCAAGAAGACAGCCGGCTCTTGGGGACTACATGTGGTTCTTTGCTCTGAGACCCGGTAGTTTCAAGAAGACAGCCGGTTCTTGGGGACTACAATTGGCTCTTTGTTCTATATAAGCATGTGGTTCTTTGCTCCATGTAAGACCCGACTGTTTCAAGAAAACAGCCGGCTCTTGGGGACTGCATGTGTGTATTTACGTATTTTCAAATATGTAAGCTTACAAACCTTCATACAACTATGAAATCAGTAATATGCAGGTTTGGGCGACTAATAAGGGCCATAAGTAAATTATGACTCACCTTTGCTTTGTTGGCCAAGGTCTTGGCAATCTCCTGACTCTCAAGTAGTCGAGTCTGAAGGGCTTCATGAAGATCATTTAAATCAGTGCTCTCCAAGGAGGAGAGATCTAATTTATTCTTCTCTTTAGAAGACATGGCTTCAAAGGAAGATTTGCCCAAAGCCGCCGACGAGTCTGGGGCGGTGGCAGTGGCAGTAGCAACAGTACCCTCTTCAATATCGAAGGAGGGGATAATAGTATCCGGCTGTTGTTCAATGTTATCAGCCGGCGCTGCCATCTCTGGTTCTAAAGAAACCTGAGTTTCTGGAGCGGTGGAAACATCTGGCAGAGGAGGATCATTGGCCCTTTCCTCTGTGTCTTTGGCCGGGTTTTCAGAACCTTCAGGAGGCGGAGACGAGGCAGAAGTTGCGGGTTTTAGTTTCTTGGAGGTAACCCTGCATTTTCGACAAAGATCTCAATAACTACTATCTTTTGCTTTATGTAAGAGGAGTAAGAATAAGGGTGATCATATCTTTACCCTGCTTTAATAACAAAAGTCGTATCTGGCGACTCTGAGGCATCATCATCAGAGGATGTGTCCTGATAGTCCGGATCTTCGAGATTAAGAGGTCGTTTAAACAAGCCGGCTTTGGGAAACAGAAGAGTCGGGTGAAGAAGTACCTCACGAGGGCGCTTATGAGAGCCACCCGCATCGGCGTCAGACCCGCCCGTACCAGTCCTAGAGCCGCCACAATCAGTTTGGCGGAGCTCGGCGTGCTGAGACGTCTTCCATGAATAATTTGGGTCCAAACGAGCAAAAGGATGAGAAAAAGGGTATTTTCTCACAGCTACTTTGTTTTTCTTAGGGTTACGAATGTCGAAGTCAGACAAGGTCGAAGTTACCTCAGTTTCATCCTGGTCTTCTTCTTCTTCTTCGTCCTGGAAAGTTACAGATTAAAATTATTAGCAGAAAGTTGCAGATGAAAGACAGATTGATTCAAGTTATATACTTGCCTCTGACTCATCTTTAGAGGATTCTAAGATGGACAGATCCACCTCTAAAGGATTGATGGTATTCTGCTTCTTCTTCTTAGCGACGGATTTTTTTCCCCGTCTTCTTCTGGCCCTTCGTAGCTATTTCTTTCAACATCGGCCTCGCTTGCCAGAAGGAGCTATCCGCCTGTGGTTTATCAGAGAAAAGGTTTTCATGATATGAAAGTTTAAGCAGAAAAATGAAAGATTGCTTGAAAGTTTCTTACTGCTGGTGGCGGGTTAGTACTGGTGAAAGGCGCCAATCCAAACTCGCCAGTGTATTTGTCTGGCAAGTTAACAATAATTCTCATCTGATTGATTACAGATGACAAGGAGATGTCTGTAGCGCTGATCCTTTGTGGATCCTGTAAGCCGGAGTATTCATGCATCAGTTTACTCCGGAGACTCAGTGGCTGGATTTTCCATGATAGCCAGCAACGGATTAAATCGGCACCTTCCAGGCCGTTGGCGGCCAAGGCAGATATCTTATCCATCCAAGGTTTCAGCTCTGCTTGTTCTGCGGGTGTAGGCCTGGGAGGGTATTTATTTTTGTGATCCAAGCGCCCTGGCCTGAAACCCGGCAATGGGTGCTCTCCTTCAGGAACAGGCGCCTTACAGTATATCCAAGACTTGCCCCAGCCCTTGGGGTGGCTTAGCAGATCAGCTCCGGGGAAGGTGACTCCTCGTCGTTTCTGGAAAGAAACGCCACCAAGCTCTTGATGACGGCCTTGGGCGGTTTCAGTTTGTTTGTTGACATAGAAGCATTCCCGAAACAATAGAACTGTAGGTTCTATCTGAAGATAAGCTTCACATATCACTGCAAACTGGCTCATGTTGACAATTGAATTGGGGGAAAGATCTTGTGGGTGCAACCCATAGAAGTTCAGAAGGTCCCTAAAGAACTTGGAGCCGGGAGGGGAAAATCCCCTCTCCACATGATCAAGGAATATAATAACTTCTCCTTCTTTAGGCGTTGGGGGACATTCGCCTCTTCCAAGTCGGGTGTTGGTAGCCCCTTTCAGTATGCCTGTCTGAATGGCATTTTTGAGAAAATCTTTGGTGATCTCAGAAGGAACCCAGTTGCATTCAATTGTTTTCTTTGTCATCCTAGTTAAGGGAGCAAGGAGTTGAGTTAGCGGCTTTCGGCACAAGGTAAGGGATGTTACAAGAAATGAAAGACGGCAGTTGGATTATGTTCCTAGGGCCTGAGACATATGGTTGGAGAAATCATTGAATATATACGGCGGCTTACATAAGTCGCCACAAGTGAGAGCTGCTTGGCGAGGTGAATTTTTTTACTAAGCCTTTGATAACAGTTTTCTACCGAGGAAGGTGAAATTTTGGATCAAGAAGCCTGTAAAAATAAGGAAAAGAGCAGTTCATGCTACTGTTCGTCTAGCCGCAGCAAGTCATCACTGATGGATTTTTCTTAGATCTATTCTAACGCATATTTGATTCCTGGGATAAAGGGGAGTTCAACGGCGCCGCTTCTATGCCGAGGAAGCCTTAAGATGAGGCCGGCGGCGGCAGCCACGGAGAAGCCGAGGTGGAGTTGAAGCTCTACAATGGCGGAACCCTAAGAGAGATGAAAAGGGACAGGGATTACCTGGTTGACGGCGGCGCAGCGCGGTTGCGGACGGGCGACGGCGGTGCGTCGGGGCTGCTTCTCCTTCCAGTAGCCGGCGAGCTCGAGAGGTGGCGCAAGGACGCGACGGTTCGGGCGGCCGGAGGAAGAAGACGAGGAAATGATAAAGTAATGACCCGAGGGGGTATTTATAAGAGGATGGGACGCTCAAGAGTCGGGGCGGAAATTATGGATCTACAGTACCCCGACGCCCCGATTTTCGTGCCTAATCGATTCATTTGAGATATGGATGATGTCATGGAAATATCCGTTTTAAAGATTCGGTGACGTCACAAGGCAAACAGGTTTAAAAGAAAAACAATTAAGAAATATTCAGAAGTGGCGGGTTCTGCGGAGACTCGCCAAATGTCAAAGACAGTTTTGTTTGAAGACAAGGTTGTCCAGAACCAGTTCAAGTCAACCTGAGGACTAATGTCAGGGAAATATATTTCGGTGAGACCCGCCCGTTTAGGGCCGGGTTCTGGGGATCTTTATTGAAGATAGGCTAGTTGGGCTGGAGCGTTCTCAAGAGGCCCAGAAGAAGAGCCGCCCAGGGAAGGGCCGGCCCAAGACCTGCCGTGAGAGGCGGTATGTGCAAACCGCCTCGAGGTATAACTTAGGAAACAAGTAAAGGAGAGTTGGGCTCGGATTGCTATCCCGACCCGGACTCTTATGTAAGCCCCGGACCTCCGCCTATATATAAGGGGGGAGCCCTGGGGCTAGAGAGATCACGTTGAAACCTTTCGAGAGCTAGGGCTAGACAAGTTCCAAAACCCTTGTAATCGAGATCTTCAATACATCTAGCAGGAGTAGGCTTTTACCTCCACGAGAGGGGCCGAACCTGGGTAAACCTTGCCTCCCGTGTTCCTCGTTTAACCCCTTCGGTCTACTACTTACGCGATGGCTTCGAGATCAAGTCCTATGAGGACATCTGCCGTGAAAATACCACGACAAGGAGTGCGACATTTTCGTCCATACAGGGCTTCGAATGGTGACATCTTGAGACTCGACTGATAACTGTTATTGTAAGAGAATTCCGCGTTGGGTAGACTATCCTCCCATTTGGGTCCATAAGTGAGTGCACAAGACCGAAGCATATCTTCCAATATCTGGTTTACCCGTTCGGTCTGCCCGTCCGTCTGTGGATGATATGCCGTGCTATAGTTTAGCACGGCTCCCAGGGCTTGGTGCAACCGTAGCCAGAATGCTGAAGTAAACAAGGATCCTCTATCTGATGTGATAGACTTGGGTACTCCATGAAGACTAACAATCCGGGACTTGTAGAGCTGTGCAAGCTGATCGGCTCTGAAGGTGGTCTTCACTGGAATAAAGTGAGCCACTTTTGTAAGTACATCCACAATGACCCAGATTGCATCATGGCCTCTCGTTGACTTGGGTAGTCCAACAATGAAGTCCATGCATATGTCATCCCATTTCCACTCGGGAACCTGTAAAGGTTGCAGTAGTCCAGCGGGTTTTTGGTGTTCAGCCTTGACTTTGCTGCACACATCACAACAAGCGACAGAGTATGCAATGTCCCTTCGCATTCCTGGCCACCAAAAGGTTTCCTTTAAGTCCTGGTACATTTTTGTTCCTCCCGGATGGATAGAGTATGCAGATTCATGTGCCTCTCTAAGTATTTGTTGTCTCAAATTTTCCTGATCAGGCACACATATTTGGTTTTTAAACCATAAGGTGCCCTGGTCATCAACACGGAAGGACTTGGCCTTCCCTTGCTGAATGTTCTCCTTGATCTCCTGTATACTTTTATCTGATTTCTGAGCTGCCTCAATTTCTCCCATAAGTGTTGGAATAATTTCCAATGTGTCCGGGCTAATTAGACCACATAGTACTATATTAAGCTTAGCAAACTCTTCTTGTAGCCTTGGATGGATACCCTGAGTTAGTGCATTCATAGTGCCCTGTTTTCTGCTGAGAGCATCGGCGACCACATTGGCTTTTCCCGGATGATAATTAATTCCAAGGTCATAATCCTTGACCAGTTCAAGCCATCTTCTCTGTCTGAGATTAAGGTCGGGTTGGGTGAAAATATACTTGAGACTCTTGTGGTCTGTGTATATTTCACATCGCTGCCCAATGAGATAATGCCTCCAAATTTTAATGCATGAACCACGGCTGCCAATTCTAGATTATGAGTGGGATAGTTCTCTTCATGGGGCCGTAGCTGTCTGGATGCATATGCTACAACCCTTCCTTCTTGCATTAGAACGCAGCCGATTCCACGCCTGTAAGCATCGCAATATATATCAAAGCTCTTGTGGATGTCTGGAAGAACTAAGACATGGGCCGTAGTTAGCCTCATCTTTAACTCCATGAAACTGCTATCACATTCTTCCGTCCAGGCAAATTTGTGGTTCTTTTTCAACAGTTCTGTCAATGGCTTGGCTATTTTTGAGAAGCCTTTAATGAAACGACGGTAGTAGCCTGCCAATCCCATAAAACTGCGGACTTCAGTTACCGTGGCTGATGTCTTCCAGTTTAACACATCAGTCACTTTACTGGGGTCGACGGCCACACCCTGTTCTGACAGAACATGTCCCAGAAATCCCACCTCTCTTAGCCAAAATTCACACTTACTAAACTTGGCATACAAGCGATGGGTCCTTAATCTTTCCAGGATAGCACAAAGATGTTGCGTGTGCTCTTCTTCATCTTTGGAATAGATAAGAATATCATCGATGAATACTACCACAAACTTGTCCAAGAAGTCCATGAAGACCTTGTTCATCCTGCTCATGAAATAGGCTGGAGCATTTGTCAGCCCGAAAGACATGACTGTAAATTCACACAGACCATATCGGGTAGTGAAAGCTGTCTTGGGGATATCCTCTTTCCTGATTTTTAGCTGGTGATACCCCGTTCGAAGATCAATCTTGGAAAATACCCGGGCCCCGTTTAACTGGTCGAACAGATCATCAATACGGGGAAGCGGATATTTAGTTTTAATTCTGACTTCATTTAGTTGGCGGTAGTCCACGCACATCCATAGGCTGCCATCCTTCTTCTTAACGAAGAGCATAGGTGATCCTCATGGCGAGGTGCTTGGACGAATGTATTCTTTTTGTAATAATTCATCCAACTGTTTCTTTAATTCCACAAGCTCTGGGGAAGGCATGCGGTAGTACTTCTTATAAATTGGAGCGGTTCCGGGAACAACATCAATAGCAAACTCTAGTTCCCGATCAGGTGGCATTCCTAGTAGTTCTTCCGGAAATACGTCCGGAAATTCACTGACTACTGGAATCAAATTTATATCCGTAGCAGTGGCTTTGAATGCCATTCCCTTCTTTGACATCATTCTGCTAGCAGTGAATTGCACTGTTTGACCTGCCGGGTTAACCAATGTCACCATCCTGGTGGCACAGTTGATACAAACCTGATGTGGTGTCAACCAATCCATCCCCAGTATTATATCCAATCCAGGGGATTCAATGGCAACAAGGGTAGCTGGAAACTTAACTCCATGTATCAAGATTTCCAGATCCTTATATATAACATTTGTTCTGAGCATGGAGCCAGGGGATTGTACCACATGATTTTGTCCAAAAGAGAAGGAGAAAATTTGTGTTTGGTGGCAAAACTCCACGAAATAAACGAATGGGAAGCCCCGGAATCAAATAAAATTATTGCAGGTATGTCGTTAACAGAAAACATACCAAGGACCACGTCTGGTGCTTCGCGGGCTTCCTCAGCGGAGATATGCTGGACTTGGCCGCGATAGAAGTTAGGATTGGGGCGGCGTCCAACATTGTTGACTTGTGGCTTGTAGTCGGACGATGGCTTCCCGTTTCTTGTGGGGCACTGCCTAGAGTAATGCCCGCCCTGACCACAAGTAAAGCAAGTGTTGTTGCGGCGGCAGTCTTCCAGCACTGGCTGTTTGCCAAAGGTCTTGTCCTAACTGCCTGGCTTATTGCTGTTGCTGCCGTTGCTCCAGGCAGGCTTGTACTCAGACGGACCTGGTTGCCAGATACGTGGCTTCTGCACAAACTGCTCACGGTTATCCTTCTTGGGTTCAAACTTCCGTTTGCGATTGTCATATCCCAACTTATGCTCTCGTTCAGCTATGAAAGCCTTGTTCACCAAAGTCTGGAAGTCGGGAAAATCTAGCATACAAAGCTGACAACGGAGGGTATGATTAAGTCCTCCTAGGAATCGGTCTATCTTTCTTTCTTCTAGGGACACGTCATGGGTGGAGTACTATGCCAGATTATTAAACTTGTTCAGATACTCACCCACTGACATATTCCCTTGAGTAAGAGCAAGAAATTCCCTCTGCTTCACCTTCATTATGCCGTTAGGGATATGATACTTGCGGAACACCTCTTTGAATTTCTCCCAGGAAATATCTACCCCAGGAGGCCACATAATTTTTGTATTGTCCCACCATATAGCCGCCGGTCCTTCCAGGTAGTGAGTAACAAAAGGAACCTAGTCTGACTCATCACAACGGGCTATGTCCAGCTTCTTTTCCATGGTCCTTAGCCAGTCGTCAGCTTCCATAGGATCCACAGCTTGACCAAAACTGGGTGGCTTGGTACGCTGAAAATCAGACAATTTAGAGTGTGTCCCATTGTTGTCATTCTGACCCACCATAGTCTGCATGCTTTTCAGAAATTCCATGAGATCTTGATGTCTTTTCTCTTCAAACATTCTCGTGATTTGATCAGTGGTCAGTGACTGTGGTGGTGGAGGTGGCAAATCCTCTGGTGATTGTCCGGCTTGTCTGGCGGATCGACGAACTGGAGTTCCATTGCTGCCTTGATTACTACACCTCTTCATCCTAAATTTGTTCCCATTGCAAAAATGCCGAATCCACGAGCAACATCCATAAGGGAAACACAACAATTTGACACCAAGAAAAGAAACCAAATAAAAAGAGCACAAAGCGAACAACATAATTATACAGGGCAACCCAACATCATACATGACAAGATAGTAGGGGTTATCATGGCTAGAACTACTCATACAGCAATTGACACATGCAGAGATGCTACGATGCATGCACTGAAACTCAAGCCTCCACTCTAGTAGCGCGGGTGGCACGGACACTGGTAGACTAAAGACTCCTCGTCGTCTGATCCCGTCTCGGAATCTGAGCTGATGATGTGAATCTCGGCCTCTGGATCAAAGGAAACACGGTGACCCTGACGAGAAGGTTCTCCCTCTGAAGGAGAAGAAGCACGACGCCGCAACATCAGAGCAGCTGGAGTAGCTAGGAGTGAGGCCCATTCTGCCAGGGTCTCACGTCAGCTACCAGACAAAAAGCCTGGCGGTCCAAACGAGCTAGAAGGAGTCTCAGGTGCTAGTGAAGGTGGAATGGGTGGAGTATACACAGGTGAAAACGTAGGAGGAGGAGGAGACTGTGCTGCTGCAACAGCTGCAAGTGCCTCTCGGGCATGAGTCAGCTCCTCAGCCAGTGAGGTGATCATACGGTAACTGGCGTTCAGATAACGAGATAAAACACCAGTAGCACGATCACTCGCCAGGTCAACAGGTGCGAAAAGGACTCGCCCTGTCGTAGGCGACAAGGTGGGGTAGTGAAAGAAACCTGGATGTGTCTGCATCTCAACCTCGTGGAAGCGCAAGTCAGTGAGAGCCTCCATCGCAGCAATCTGGATCGCTAGCTCCAGAGTAGAAGCAGTTCCGCCCTTGGAAGAACGGGAGTAGCTGCCAATATCCGAACTCGTAGTAAGAAAGGCCTCCGCGTGATACTCGTACACTGAACCAGCAAGCTTCTCTCAGAACACCTGGTACATTGGGTCTTCGCCATTGGGATACAGCCAAAGCCAGACGCTACAGAGCAGTATTGGAAAAGTGAACGGTGCCGGCTCATGGTTGTAGTGGTACGGAACTAGTGCCATCTACACTCATAAGGCCAACGGTTAGCACAACAATAAACTATATGCATGCCATGCAGCAATCAAATGCAACAAGCAAAGCACATACCAAAACTCTAAGCTAATCGTGGTTCTAGCGCGGGGTTAACTAGGGTGTCCTACAGTCAGCGCGGCTCTGATACCAAGCGTTGTGGCACCCCGGCTCAGAGGACCGGTTTACCCAGAGTTTCCAACCCAGAGATCATGTCTTCTGGAAACACACAACAACTTGGAACAGAACAGAACTGATCTTTATTAATATTGTACAAGTACAAGCTCGGGAGTTACATCAAGTAGCGAGGCCGGAAGCACTATACGTGCTATGACAATATCTACATTATTTATGGAACATAGCAAGGCCTCAACACTACTGGGTGATTCTACGGCGTAGCGGAACATCGTGCGGGAAACTCCATCCCATAGGGACACTGCTGGGACACGGCCTAGTTAGCGTAGCACGAACCATCGGGTCCTCCATCCATGGCTTCTCCTGCATCTGACATGATACGCCAGGTGAGTACTTGGAATGTACTCGCAAGCTCACAGCAACCACAACAATGCAGCAAACAACAGCATGGCAATGAACTTGTTATATGCTTAAGTTGCTTACCTACTATTACCGAATATCAACTTACTCTCTTCTGAGTTGTACCACAACCCTCGGAATACTCGTAATCCACTGAGCACTTCCGAGCATAAGACAAGTTCTTCCATCATTATTATTGTTACGGTTGACCACTCAGTGTGACCTAGTGCGGACTGTGTCCAATACCGTGGAAGCGGCTATTCAAATAGATTCTTACACTCTGCAGAGGTTGCGCACTTTTCCCACACCATGGAGCTCCTTGTCCCGTACCTCGGTACACTTCCCTTTCGGGTGGACCGGTGCTGCTCCAACGAAACTTCCCTAACCCGTGACTCCTCCACCATACCACCGACAATCATCCTCCCCCAGAGTCATGCCCTGGGTGGCCCCTGTGTCACCCCGTGACACCTGCCACCGTCGTGGCCAACTAAACTGTCCCAAACGGGGACGCCGGCAAATAACTCAACTGGCTCACAGGGTTATCATCGCCTACCTGATCAGGGTAGCACGCACGCATAACCCTCCCTATTTGGTGGTACCGATAAAAGAGCACGCGGTCAGACCAAGTCAAGGCCGTCCCATTCCGGCAGATGTGGCTGCACGGGTAAGTTCGGGTCGGTGGCACTTGATCAACCACTAAGCTTAGTTTTAGCAATTACATGACCAACAAGGTTGTTTATCATGAATAAATTAATACGACAGTAGCTATGCAACAATATATAATTTACTATGAATTATCACATATTAAAATAATGCTAATAATTCAACTAATAAACCAATACTATTGAAATGCTTCATGTAATGGATGATGTGGCTTGCCTTACTCTGTTGGGTTGTCCACAAACTCCTGGTCCTCAAAACCAAAATGATTTCCTTCTAAAAATATTTTAAAATAGCAAAAGAAAATGTCACATAACACATTTCTGTTCACCAGAAATTCTCTACTTGTGAGAAAAATACCAAAATTTGCCAGAAAATAGAGGGGCTCAAGACAAAACCAATGCAAAAAGAATCAAGTGATTTGGACTTGTGGATAAAAAGTAATGGACAGTTAAAGTTACTGGTCAAAGTTGGAATTTAACAGAAATTCTAAAATCTCTGGGAGGGCCACGTCGAAAGCGTATTTCCCGAATACGCTTCCACTTAGGTACCATTTCGGGCGCGGCTGGGTCACTGACGTGCGGGGCCCATCTGTCATATTTAAAAAGAAAAGGAGAGGAACAGTAAGAGGGCGGCTCACCGACGGCGATAGCCGGAGTTATCGACGGCGGCGAGGTCGGGAGATGGCGGAGATGGATCGGCCACACGACGGTGGTCCTCCCTGTACCAGTAGCATCTCCGGGGACGGCCTGACGGAGTCGCCCCCTTCCTCTCCGGCGGGAGCTGGTTTAGGGGGTCGTCGGTGGCGGCAAATCCGGCAGAGCTTTGGCTAGGCAAGAGGTCAGGGGAGGTCGTGGTGATGCACTGAGCTCGTGTATGTGGTCGGGCAGAGCTAGGGTGGAGCAAATCGAGTTGGTGGCGGAGTTGGCTGGGCGGCAGAATGCCTGCGAGCTGCGAGGCCAGAGGGCCTCTCGGCCATGGCTCGGTGCTCTTGTGGGCGATAGGAAGTGGAGGGAGTGGGGTGAAGAGTGGGAGAGGCCGGGGAGGCCTATTTATAGGGAGGGACGGAGCTTCTAGAGTCAGGCGGTGCCGCGGCCACGTTGCCAGAGCGAGGACGGTTAGCTGGCTGCGCGGGGCGAGCGACGTGATGGAGGAGGCAGGAGGAGTTAATGCGCACAGTGGCGGCACATGGGGAAGAAGACGGCCAGCGAGGCCACAGTGACAGCACGGGCGCCACAGTGGCCGCGTGCGGTGGCGGCCGGCGGGAGCGATTCCGGCAAAGGGGAAGGGTCTAGGGCGGCCAGGTGGACGGAGGGGAGCTCGTTGGCACGCGGAGACAAGGTACGGCAACGCGGTCATCGCGCTTCGACGTGACCCGTGCCTACCGGCGCCCAGAGCGCGGTTTTGGCAGGGCTGGCCACGCGGTCACCGCGTGCATAGGCACACGCGGCGCGAGCTGGCCCACCAGACCATGTCTGGTGTGCCGACCTTGCACACTGGAACCCTCTCGTGGCACTGGTTCACCCAGAGACTCACTGAGCTGAAGTGTAGCATCAACAATAATTTGCTGTCAGTAACTTAGGAGAGATCTGGAGAGGAGATGAGCTGGAGATGAAACCAATGGAGATGTCTGGAGTGATCTACGTTGGAAGGACTACAAGCTGGCAAGATTTGAGAAACTTTGGCCAAGATTTGAACATGGTTCATGTACAAATGCTATTCTGGCCCAGAAACTTGGTGAGGTTGTTGCACTCACATGGGTGATCCGCTGGAGCTGAAATTTGGTGTGTAGGGGTTATTTGGTGATGCCAAGATGTCATAAAAATTTCAGCTCAAATGGATGCCTCTAGATGGTACTTCCTTCACAGAGGTTTGAAATGAGCAGAAACTTGGTAGAATATTTCTGCTGGAAATTTATACTGGACAAGGAGATGTTTTTGGATATTGTGGCAAGATAAGTTCCCTAGTATCTCAGGGAATTATTTGAGAGTTTTCCGAGTTGAGGAAATATGGGTTGCTTCACAAAGGGCCAGTGTTGTCCAGAAGACAAATGGAACATTTTGGACAAAATTTTGTACTAGACCATGAAATGTTTTTGAAGATTGTGGGAGTAGATGATGACAAGAAGGTGTGGTATTAATTTGGGATTTTTTTGATCCTCAGAACTATAGGTTGCTTCACAACCCATAGTGAAGATAGATTTTCCCAAAGAAGAAAATGGATTATTTTGAAAGAATTGAAAATTGGAATTTGATCCAGAAGGTGTGTGACAAGATTTTGGGAAGATATTGAGGGCTTTGGATCACTGAGAGAGAAATTCAAAGGTTTCCCAAGTCCAAAGTCAACTGAAAAGGTTTCAAAAACTATGCAATTTGCAAATAAAACCAGAAAAATTTCAAAAAGAAAAAGTTGCCAAAAACCAGGGTGTCACAAACCTACCTCCCTTAGGATGAATCTCGTCCTCGAGATTCGGTTGCTCAAGGAACAAATGCGGGAATGCTGATCTCAGAAAATCCTCTATTTCCCAGGTAGCTTCTTCCTCAGTATGATGATCCCACAATACTTTGTAAAATTCAATTATCTTACTTCTGGTAGTTCTTTCCATTTCGTCCAAGATTCTGACAGGCTTTTCCTCGTAAGTCAAATCCTTAGTCAGCTCTAGCTCACTCATATCTGCCTGCTTGATCGGAGGTGCAATGCACTTTCTTAACTGTGATATGTGGAAGACATCGTGAACGTCAGACAACTCCGGTGGTAACTCTAACTGATATGCCACTCTGCCTCTTCTAGCAATTACTGGAAAGGGACCGATATATCTCGATGCAAGCTTTCCTTGGGTATGAAACCTTTTTATTCCTTTCATGGGAGTGACTCGGAGATAAGCATATTCTCCAGGTTCGAAAGTTACTTCTCGATGCTTAGGGTCATAGTAACTCTTTTGACGGGACTTGGCTGCTCGAAGACGTTCCTGAATATCCTTAAATTGCTTCTCATCCTCGAGCATCAAATCCGTGCCGAAGATATGGCTGTCTCCTGTCTGGGACCAATTTAAAGGAGTGCGATATTTTCGTCCATACAGGGCTTCGAATGGTGACATCTTGAGACTCGACTGATAACTGTTATTGTAAGAGAATTCCGCATTGGGTAGACTATCCTCCCATTTGGGTCCATAAGTGAGTGCACAAGACCGAAGCATATCTTCCAATATCTGGTTTACCCGTTCGGTCTGCCCGTCTGTCTGTGGATGATATGCCGTGCTATGCTTTAGCACGGTTCCCAGGGCTTGGTGCAACTGCAGCCAGAATGCTGAAGTGAACAAGGATCCTCTATCTGATGTGATTGACTTGGGTACTCCATGAAGACTAACAATCCGGAGCAACTTTGGTTTAAGGATTGTGGATGCACAAGTAGAATTCCCACTTAGTACAAAGTGAAGGATAGCAAATAGGTTGGGAAGCGACCAACTAGAGAGCGAAAACGGTCATGATCATGCATTGAGAATAATTAACATTGAATACTAGCATGAGTAGGATATAGTCACCCTGAACATAAATATCATGGAGGCTATGTTGGTTTTGAATCAACTACATTCATGAACATGTGCCAAGTCAAGCAACTTGAAACATTCAGAGGAGGATACCGTATTAACATACTACATCATAACCATTTTAATGCATGTTGACATCCAAGATAAATCATTATCCACTCCTAGTTACTTAAGCATGGCATGAGCAACTATAATCTCTAATTGTCATCACAAACATGTTTACTCATAATATGCTGAATCATGAATACTGAGTTAAACATATTTACAAAAACAAAAACAAGAAGAGTTCATACCAGCTTTTCCTTGCCACAGTCACTTCATCAAATCATCGTCATTATTTCCTTTCACTTGCACGACCGAATGATGTGAAAATAATAATAGTGCAAGTGTGCCGTGGACTAAGCTGGGATCTACAAACATTTTATTCAAGGGAGAAGACAAGGTAATACTGTGTAACACCTCCTTTGTAATGCACTGTAGTAATCCATCATGATTATGCTAAGTCTTGTTGTTTGGCAATGCTTGATCATCCCTGATTCATATCTCATTTCAAATTCCACTTCAAATCAAAATTCAATTTGCAAGTCAAAATAAAAGTTGTACAAACTTGCAAGCAAAATAGTTCATAATTTTGCAAATAATCACTAAGTAATTGTCTTGGAGAAACAAATAATATTTGAAATATTAAATTGCCCCTAACCTACTTAAAACAGTACCAAAATAGTAGCATTTAATCCATTTTCAATTAAACAAAATTCAAATGAAATTTTCATGCCTCCAAACTTTTTGTGGCAGTGCCAAATATTGCAATGTAAATATTGGACCAAGTTCCATATTTTATAAAACTCAATTGCTATCAAAAATAAATGCAAAATAGAATTAAATAAAGCAAAACAGAAAAGAAAAAGGGAAAATGCTAAAGGTCTACTGTGCACTAAAGGCCTATTGCTACAGTATTAGGCCCAGCCCATCACATGCCTTCTTCAATCTCTGCACAGGAGAGGGAGGCAGTGGCCATGGCGTGGCGTTCATCCACGTGCCCTGGCCGCTGTTGTCACCATGTCGACCATCTGGTGCACCCCTGACGAGGATAAGGCCGAGCCTGACCCTGTAGACAAACCCTAACCCTTGCTTATCCCCTCGCTCATCCTCTCCCTCTTGTTTTCGCTCGTGCCCGAGCTACCGTCGACG
Organism: Elymus sibiricus; assembly: GCA_039707655.1. Lineage (NCBI taxonomy): Eukaryota > Viridiplantae > Streptophyta > Magnoliopsida > Poales > Poaceae > Elymus > Elymus sibiricus. Next base: position 316,555,491 of record CM077664.1, read on the forward strand.
CGCCGTCGCCGTCCGCGCGGTCACTGGCCTCCCCGGCGACCGGGAGGATGTCCAAGAGCTTCCTCATCGATGACTCCTTCACCTACGTGCCTTGAATCGAGCCAGACCGCAACGTACGCTCGGGATCGAGCTGGTTCTCCGCCACGGCCGTCGCATCTCGCCGTTGAGTTTGTCGCATCCGGACGTCCCCGCGCCTTCTAACCTTGTCCGCGAGCTCCACGGTGAGCTCCTCGGCCGATCCCACCCCTTCCCCCCTTCGATCCGTGCCATTTTGTGCCGTTGTTTGCCGTGAACCGGAGCTCACCCGAGCTCCCGCGTACGCGTACACGTACGTGCATGCCGCGCTGCTGCTGTAACGTTGCTATGTGCTGCTGCTAGCTCCTGCCCGCTGCTGCTCTCTGCTGCTGCTCATTGCTACTGCTCCCTGCCGCCCACCAGCAGCCCGCGCCCCAGTCCCTCGCTCAGCCGCGCCCCGGTCGCGCCCTGCAGCGCGCACGCCCGCGTCGCCCGCAGCCCGCTCCTGGCCGCCACCCCCGCTGCTGTTGCTTAGTTGCCGCCGCCGCCTCCAGCTACTGCTGCTTGTGCCGCTGCTCTGTGGTGTGCTGCCGCCGCCGGCTGCTGCTGCTGGCCATGGCCAAGGCCATGGCCGAGCGTCCATGCGTGTGTGTGTGAGTGTGCTGTGTGCGTGCTGTGTGTGCGTGATGTGTGTGTTGTGTGTGGTGTGTGTGTGCCGTGTGTGTGTGTGGCCGGCTAAGCCACTGCCTAGTGGGGCCGGCCCTATTAGTTTAGGTCTAGTTAATATTTGGTTAGATTAATTAGGGCCTAGTTAGTCTATTGTATGTATGACATGTGGTCTCCCTAGCTTAATTAACTATTAAGATTAACCCAAATGATATAGACTATGCCATGTGGGACCCCCCTGCACTATTCCCCTTTTGACCAGTCAAGTTGACTTGGTCAATTCGGATTAATTAAATATAATAATTCCAGAAATTCCTGAATATTGATAAAACTTTGAAAATTAATAGAAAATTAACCGTAAGTCTAATGAAAATAATTTATATATGAAAAACGATCAGAAAAATTTGACCAATCCGAATATGTCATCCATATACCTGCCACACCCCTCCATCACTGCAAACATGGAACCTTCCCCTCCAAATCGTTTGACCGAATAATACCTAGAGCTGGGAAAATATTGCCGAATATTTTCCCTCTTCTTTTAAAATGCCTAGTAATGCATTAGAGCATATCACCAACACTTTTTGCCGTGAGATACATCTGTGATGCATTTGTTTGCGGTGTTATTTATTGTTCCCCCTCCGTTACTTCCTTTCCGGTAGACTCCGAGACCGCTGTTGATCCGATGATCGGCTACTTCACCGTTGAGAATCTGTTTCTGTCTGCAGAGCAACCAGGCAAGCAAAACCCCCTGGATCATTCCTATATCGCCCATTCTTTCTCTCCCATGCTTGCATTAGATTTTGCTACTGTAATTGATTGCTCATATTCTGATGCATAGCCTGATTTTGTAACCTGCTGTTGATACTTTACCTGTTGTCCTAAATGCTTAATATAGGCTGGTTAGTGATCCATCAGTGGCCCCCACACCCTTGTCCGTGTTGCCATGCTTTACCACCAGTGACTCGATCAGCGTGATCAATGTACAGAGACCGACAAAACACCGCACACCCCCTTAGTTGTACGACTCTGCAGAGCTACCATCGAGTGACGAGGGTGATACCTCCTACCTCACTCCTGATGATAACACTGTAGCATAGCTAGTCGGTTGTGGGTTATCGAGGGTGATTCCTCTTTCACCACCTCCGATGATGCCTCCGTCGTACAACCCATCAAGTGTGAACTTATCGAGGGTGATTCCTCCAAGTTCACCTTGACGGATACGTCGAGTGGGAATCCAACGAGGGTGATTCGTCAGATCCCCCCTTGATGTTACAAACACACGGGTACTTTGACCTTCACCTCAGTAGTTTGGGAAGTCGGGTTAGCCAGGAGGGCACTCGCGAGAGATTATTGTGGCGGAACGATAGGGCAGGTGGAGACCACCTAGGAGAGAGGTGGGCCTGGTCCCTGGTCGCTGGTCCGCGGGTTACCAAGTCGGTGCGACAGGGTGTCGGAGGTGAGCCTTGAGCCCTGATCATGTCCGCGAGATACTAATAATACACTTAACAGATTTGGGTATTTGATCTGAGTTGGCCATTGGCCTATACGCATTACCACCACACGGGATAATGGTTTAATGGGGTCCTCGGCGCCGTATGTATCAGCCAAAAGCTCTGTCAGACGTCCAGTTCAGCATTGCGGCACGGCTGGGCTGGCACCATCCAGGACAGAGGTGGTGCCTGGACTCGCCCTGCACGCAACGACCCGGAGTGCAAAGGGCGATGGGCCCAAGACCCCTGAGCACTTAGGATGTAGACCGGCGGGGACCTCTCTGCTGAGCCTAGGTAGGACTACGTCGTGTCGATCTGTCGAGGCCGGGCATGACCTAGAATGTGTGTCCGGCCAGAGTTAATCGAGCGTGTTGGGTAACAGTAGTGCACCCTTGCAGGGAAGATTATCTATTCGAATAGCCATGTCCACGGTAACAGGACGCTCAGTGTTGTATCCCAATCTACTACAACTTGAACTGGATAGATGTTAATTAATATGTAAGCTCCGGGATCGCTTCCTCGCCGGGAGTCGAGGAAGGATCTCTAGGCTTTGCTGCTACATGCTTGTTGTTTTATTATATGTTACCAATCTGCACTCTTCTAATGCTGCAAGACGCTGCAAGATGCTAGTCTTCGATAGGCTAGGCCTTTCCCTCTATTCTGGCATTTCTGCAGTCTAGTCCACAGATGCAGCCCCTTCATTTGATACCGATGCATAAATAGAATAGATCTGATGTAAGTCTTGAGAGTACTTTGGATGAGTACTCACGGTTGCTTTGCTTCCCCTTTTCCCCTTACCCGATTGCTGCGACCAGATGACGGAGCCCCGGAGTCAGCTGCCCCAGTCGACGACTACTACTACCCCCTCCGGTGGACCCTACTTCTACATGGAGGCCGACGACCGGGAGTAGATAGGAGGCTCCCAGGCAGGAGGCCTGCGCCTTTTCGATCTAGATGTCTTTGTTTTGCTCGGCCTTCTTAAGGCACCCTTGTTTAACTTTGTATCTGTACCCAGATACTTTTGTTGCTTCCGCTAACGCTTGTTCTTGAGTTTTTGTATTCGAGCCCTCGAGGCCCCTGGCTTGTAATATAAAGCTTGTATTATTTTATTTTGTGTCTAGAGTTGTGTTGTGATATCTTCCCGTGAGTCCCTGGGCTTGATCGTGCACATTTGCGTGTATGATTAGTGCACGGTCGAGTCGGGGCGTCACATACTGGCTCTTCGTTAGATCAACAATAAAGCATATGAGAACCACTCATCATTTTCATCATGGTCTTCTCCCTATGACAACTCAACGAAAAGAAAAGGAATTCAGAGAAACACACTGAAATATTTTTGGAGTTCTTAGTTTTTCTGAAGGAAGCAAATTAAGGAAGAAAAATGAAAAGCGAGAAAACTATTTACACGGGAGAACTCCCAACAAGCAAAAGAAAAAAAGAGAAATATTTTTGGGTTTTCTTTTAATACTACGAACTAACAAACAAGAAAGAAAAACCGAAAAGAAGCGAGAAATATTTTTTGGTTTTTGAAGTTTTTCAAACACACAAGAAGAAAGCGAGAATAAAATTAACATGGATATACAATGAAAAAGTATGAACACCGACAACTGAAATGAATGTGTGAACATGAATGTAATGTCGGTGAGAGATACGTACTCCCCCAAGTTTAGGCTTTTGGCCTAGCTTGGTCTACTGCCATGGCTGTCCTGGATAATAATCGAAGTGGTAGCTCGTTGAGGCGTTCTGAGCCGCCTCCTTAGCCAGACGGGCAGCCTCAACTGCCGCATTGTACTCGTGCACCTCACTCTCATGAAGAAAGTATCTCTGTTTGTTCTGAAAATCAAAGAGGACAGGAGCAGGCAAAACGACAAACACAGAACAATATTTATCGAATATCAAGTTATAATCATAACTGCGAGTGTTGCGCTTAATGAACTCATGGTTCTGCATTGCCTCAAAATTCAAATATTTATCAAGTAAAAGAGGATCATTAGGCCTGGGCGAGACCCCCAGCCTTGTAGCTACCCGTGAGGCATCGATTCCTCCATATAAATCACCATTACCCGAGTTGCAGTGTAACCTACATGCAACAATGCCCCCAAGATTATAATGTATGCTACCCGTTAAAGCAGCATGAATAAGGCTCAGGTCAGGGGCACAAAGTGCACTACAGTCTTGTTTACCAACAATGCATTTACCATTAAAGAGTGCAAAGTAACGTATAGCGGGAAAGTGAATGCTCTTTATCCTAGCCTGCGTAACTCCCCTATTCTCACCATTGCAAAGACTATTGAGAAATAGTTCATAATCAGATTGTCGCGGTTCGCTAAGTGAACCCCAAAATGGAATTTTGCATGCATCACAAAACTCTTCTAGAGTCATAGCATAAGATCTGTCATAGAGATGAAATAAAACTCTAGAAGTGCGCGGATGATATTCAAAGTTTTGGGTGAATGAATGAGTGAGGTTGTAGTGCTGCGGTGGCTTATCTGCGATGAAGGAAGAGAGCTCGGTGTTGTGAATATAGTGGTCAAATTCTTCCTTAATGCCTGCACCTAGCATGAACTCAGTGCACGACCATCGACACGATTTTGCTTCAGCACCTCGCACCGAACTTGCCCTTGGTTCAACATATGATTGGCGTGCTGGGCTTTCACTCGATGATGCCTCGGCGGACCTCCTCCTCGAGGAACTCCTTCTGAAAATGTTCATGTTCCTACGAACAAATTTCTGAAAACAAATTTGGACCACAAAAATATGTCAACAAAACTTCACAAGATTGATAACAACTACTCATACAAGTGCCTAGAGGCTATATCAACCATTCAAACTACTTTGAACTCAAGGAATTTAACATGCAAGCTCATTTTCAGTAGCACCAATAGCAGCAATTTATGCAAAATATAATCCACTAAAGCAAAAACTAATTGGAGCAATGGGAGAGTCACATACCAAGGAGCAATCCCTCAAAACAGTTTCGGAAATGGAGCTTCGAGCAAAGAGATCGAAAATCTCAGGTTTGGGAGCAAGAACACGAGAGAGAGAGAGAGAGAGCTACAAAGATTTTTTTTTCTGGAGGTAGGAGATGAAGTGGGCTGAATGGATAAGTGAGTGGGTCCCTGTGGGACGCACAAGGCACCTTGGCGCGCCCTGGGGGTGGCCGCGCCCTGCTGCCTTGTGTCAAAATTTTATTGCATTCCGAGCACTTTTATTTTGGGGCCATTTTTTATTGCACGGATAATTCAGAAAATAGGATAATCATGGCATTTTATTTTATTAAACTATAATTAACAGAGAGAAAAAAGGTAGGTACAGAAAGTTGTGCTTACTAAATTCATCAACCACATGCCCTTCAGAAAGAATCCATTAATAATGTTGATCAAGTCTTATTAACAAACTATTTCCGAGTGACATGAAACCAAAGAATTTCGTATAACACTAAGTTACCTCAACGGGGATATGCATCTCCCCAATAATAAGAAATTCATATTTCTTTTTGACAGTAGGAAGAGGAAATTTGAATCCCCCAATAGTGATTGTCGAAACCTTCTCAATACAATTGATACCATTCACTGAAGTTTGTTTCTTCGGGAAATAAACCGTATGCTCATTACCATTGACATGAAAAGTAACCTTGCTTTTGTTGCAATCAATAACAGCCCCTGCAGTATTCAAGAAGGGTCTTCCAAGGATAATCGACATATTGTCGTCCTCGGGCATATCAAGTATAACAAAGTCTGTCAAGATAGTAACATTTGCAACTACAACCGGAACATCTTCGCAGATTCCAATAGGTATAGAAGTAGATTTATCAGCCATTTGCAAAGATATTTCAGTAGGTGTGAGTTTATTCAAATCAAGTCTTCTATATAAAGAGAATGGCATGACACTAACACCGGCTCCCAAATTACATAAGGCAGTTTTAACATAACTTCTTTTAACGGAGCATGGTATAGTAGGTATTCCCGGATCTCCTAAATTTTTAGGTACTCCACCCTTAAAATAATAATTTGCAAGCATGGTGGAAATTTCAGCTTCAGGTATCTTTCTTTTATTAGTGACAATATCTGTCATGTATTTAACATAAGGAGACATTTTCAACATATCAATCAAGCGAGTGCGCAAAAAGACAGGTCTAAGCATTTCAACAAAGCGCTCAAAGTCTTCATCATCCTTATTTTTAGATGGTTTGGTAGGAAAAGGCATATGTTTTTGAACCCATGGTTCTCTCTCCTTTCCATGTTTTCTAGCAACAAAGTCTCTTTTATCATATCTTTCATTCTTAGGAGGTGGGTTATCAAGATCAACAGCAGGTTCTATTTCTACATCGTTATCTGGTTGAGCATCAACATGAACAACATCATTTTCATTATCATTATCATTATCATTATCACTAGGTGCATGTTCATTACCAGATTGTGTCTCAGCATCAGAAATAGAAACATCATTATGATTCTCCGGAGGCTTTCCTACCTCAGGTTCACTAGAAGCATGCAAAGTCCTATCATTTTTCTTTTTCCTTTTCTTCTTAAATGGACTAGGTACATCAATATTTTTTCTTTGAGAATCTTGTTCAATTCTTTTAGGATGACCTTCAGGATACAAGGGTTCCTGAGTCATTCTACCTCCTCTAGTAACAACTCTAACAACATGATCATTGTTTTTATTATTCATCTCGTTAAGCAAATCATTTTGTGACTTAGCAATTTGTTCTAGCTGAGTCTGAACCATAGAAGCATGTTTACTCAAGCATTTAACATCATTAGCAGTTCTAAACATCAAATCACTCAAGCGTTCAATCATGATGGCATTCTGTTTTAGTTGATTGCTAACATACATATTAAAGTGTTCCTGTTTAATGATGTAATTATCAAATTCATACCGGCATTGACTAGCAGATTTATTATATGGAATATCACCTTCATCAAATCTAGTGAGAGAATTTACCTCCACTACCTGTGTCGGGATGTCGAGCCCATGTATTTCTTCAATAGGTGGTAAATTCTTAACATCTTCAGCTTTAATACCTTTTTCCTTCATAGATTTCTTAGCTTCTTGCATATCTTCTGGACTGAGGAATAGAATACCTCTCTTCTTTGGAGTTGGCTTAGGTGGCGGTTCAGGAAGTGTCCACTCATTATCATTCTTCAATATATTATTCAATAGTTCTTCATCCTGCCCAACAGTTTGTTCCCTGAAAACACAACCAGCACAACTATCTAGGTAGTCCCTAGAAGCATCGGTTAGTCCATTATAAAAGATATCAAGTATTTCATTCTTCTTAAGAGGATGATCAGGCAAAGCATTAAGTAATTGGAGAAGCCCCCCCCCCCCCCAAAGCTTGAGGGAGATTCTCTTCTTCAATTTGCACAAAGTTAAATATTTCCTGTAAAGCAGGTTGTTTCTTATGAGCAGGAAAATATTTTTCAGAGAAGTAATATATCATATCCTGGGGACTACGCACACAACCAGGAGCAAGAGTGTTAAACCATTTCTTAGCATCACCCTTTAATGAGAAAGGAAACAACTTAAGAATATAGTAATAGCGAATTTCTTCCTCATGAGCAAATAGGGTGGCAATATCATTCAACTTAGTAAGGTGTGCCACAACAGTTTCAGTTTCATAACCATGAAAAGGATCAGATTCAACCAAAGTGATTAACTTGGGATCGATAGAGAATTCATAATCCTTATCAGTAACGAATATGGGGGAGGTGGCAAACTTAGGATCATATTTCATTCTATCCCTCATAGATTTTTCTTTCATTTCAGCAAGCAATTTTATAACCTCATCTCTATCATTACAAGCAAGAATGGCTCTAGCCGTCTCCCTATCAAAGACATGTTCATCAGGTGATTCAACTCTAGTAGGAGAGCTAGGCATAATAGGTGAATCATAGTTTTCAAGAGTTTCAACATTTTCAGTTTCTTTAGCTTTAGCAATTTGTTCATCCAAAAATTCACCAAGTGGCACAGTATTATCAAGCATAGTACTAGCATCATCATAGGTATCATTCATAGCAGAAGTAGTATCATCAATAACTTGCAACATATCAGAATGCATAACAGGTGGTGGTGTCGCAAGTCTACTCAAAACAGAAGGTGAATCAAGTGCGGAGCTAGATGGCAGTTCCTTACCTCCCCTCGTGTTAGAGGGAACAATCTTGGTCTTAGCGTCTTTCAGATTCTTCATAGTGATCAATAGATATAAATCCCAAGTGACTCAACAAATAGAGCTATGTTCCCCGGCAACGACGCCAGAAAAAGGTCTTGATAACCCACAAGTATCACTACTGGAATCAGCAAATTTGCCGTCTGCCAGTTCTTTGCCGTCAGCTGGCGGACGGCAAAGAAGCTCTTTGCCATCCGTTTCCAGAAAACAGACGGCAAAGAACTAGCTGACGGCAAAGAAGCTCTTTGCCATCAGCCACCTCTTTGCCGTCTGCTAGCGGACGGCAAAGAAACTTTGCCGTCCGTCAGCAGACGGCAAAGAGGGAGGTGGGCCCACTAACAAGCTGCTTACAAAAAACCCTAACGGCCCCCCTCTTTGCCGTCTGCTAGCAGAAGGCAAAGAGTGAAAAGGCAGACGGCAAAGGCGGGGCAGACGGCAAAGAATTGAGTTAACTAACGGCAGCGCCCACCCCTCCCCTCTCTCTCTGTTTCTCTCCCTCTCCTCCCTGACGACCACCACACGCGCGCCGCCCCCACCACCCGCCGCCGCCCCACCACCCCGCCCCTCTCTCTCTCCCCGGCGCCCCCGACGCCCCACCGCCACCGCCCCCGCCGCCCCCGACGCCACACCGCCCCGTCCCCCATCCCCTCTCTCTCCACTACTCTCTTGCGCGCGCCGCCGTCCCCATCTCGCGCCGCCACCCCGCCCCGTGCCACCATCCCCGCCGCCGGAGCCACCCCGTCCCCGCGCGTCGCCCTCCTCCAACGCCGCCACCCCCTGCCTCCTCCAGCCCACCGCCGCCGGCCTCCTCCACCTACACCGCCGACGTCGGCCTCCTCCACCTCCACCAACGCCGGCTTCCACCTCCCCCACTCCGGTGAGCCCCCTCCCCCTCTCTATTTTTTCATTTTTTATCTGTTTTAGTAATTTTTGTGTTCTGTTTTAGTATTAGTTAAATCTAGTTTAGTTGTAGTTAGGTTAATTAGTTGTAGTTAGTTGTAGAAGATGTAAAAAATGTAGTTTAGTTGTAGTTAGTAAGATTTTAGGAATTAGGGTTACTTAGCTTATTTAGTTAGGTCTAGCATTAGTTAAAGGAGAGGAGGAGAAGAGGAAGAGGAGGAGGAGAAGAGGAGAGGAGGAGAAGAAGAAGAGGAGGAGGAGAAGAAAAAAAGAAGAAGAAGAAGAAGAAGAAGAAAAAAAAGAGGACAGGAGGAAGAGAAGAAGAAGAAGAAGAAGAAGAAGAAGAAGAAGAAGAAGAAAAGGAAGAAAAGGAAGAAGAGGAAGAAGAAGAAAAGGAAAAAGAGGAAAAAAAGAAGAAGAGGAATTGCCATGACGCATCTGTTTTTTAAATGCCCGTTTTCCAGGGAGTGTTGGGATGCCGTTGGAATCGCGTGGCCCAACTCGGATGAAACATTTGCATTGTTGCATCAACGCAGAACGTCTGTTCATGGAAGTTTTTATCATTGCAGCGTCGGGGGTCTGGAAAGAAGGGAATAACAAATACTTCGAGGGATCCATCCATCTTTTGCGTCGTGGCGCACAAGGTTCAAAGAAGATTTTCACCTTCTCATCCACCGAGCAAAAAATAGACTAGCTAGCTCCCTTTATAAACAGCCTGGTGGAGACCCTGTAGTGGTCTCTGATGTAGTTCATATTAGTATATTTGTAGTTTTTTTTTCTCTGGTTTGTCATCTAACCCCTCACTAACCCCCTCCCCCTCTTTTATCTAGTTTGTACAAAAACTATGTAACTGCAGTTTGATCTGATTATAGAAAGTCAGTACGGAGGCTTTTCCCTACTGTCCCTTGGACCTAAAATAACTTTTTTATCTGTTTTAGTAATTTTTGTGTTCTGTTTTAGTATTAGTTAAATCTAGTTTAGTTGTAGTTAGGTTAATTAGTTGTAGTTAGTTGTAGAAGATGTAAAAAATGTAGTTTAGTTGTAGTTAGTAAGATTTTAGGAATTAGGGTTACTTAGCTTATTTAGTTAGGTCTAGCATTAGTTAAAGGAGAGGAGGAGAAGAAGAAGAGGAGGAGGAGAAGAGGAGAGGAGGAGAAGAAGAAGAGGAGGAGGAGAAGAAAAAAAGAAGAAGACGAAGAAGAAGAAGAAGAAGAAAAAGAAGAAGAAGAAAAAAAAAGAGGAGAGGAGGAGGAGAAGAAGAAGAAGAAGAAGAAGAAGAAGAAGAAGAAGAAGAAAAGGAAGAAAAGGAAGAAGAGGAAGAAGAAGAAAAGGAAAAAGTGGAAAAAAAGAAGAAGAGGGGAAGAAGAAGAAAACGACACCCCGAAACCCCGACCCGACCCCGACACGGCACCCCGACACCCCAACAGCCCGACCCCGACACGGCACCCCGACCCCGACCCCGACACCCCGACCCCGACACGGCACCCCGACCCCGACACGGCACCCCGACACCCCGACAGCCCGACACCCCGACACCCCGAAACCCGGACACCTCGACACCCCTACACCACGACACCCAGACACGACACCCCCGACACGACACCCCGACCCCGACACGACACCCCGACACCCAGACACGACACCCCCGACACCTCTTCGGCCTCCTGTTGATGAAACTTGCCGGTCTTCGTGCCGATGAAACTTGCTAGTTATTAGGTATTCAATTTTTTTATGTTGTACTAATTTCGTTTACTCTTTGTCATTGCAGGTGTTGACAGATGGTGGGCGCGGGTCGAGAGCGCTCCGAGCCTCCTTCCTCGACGCGTGCTGGGAGGGGTGCTATTATTCCGCCCGAGCACCTCCGGAGAGCGCTGGTACACAGTATGCAGACACCGGAGGGCGCTCCTTCTTCGGCCGGGAGAGGTCGGGGGAAGACGAAGAGGGGTGCTAGAGGTGGACGTGGCGGCGGGAGAGGTAGGAAGGCTGTTGTGCCTTCCTCGCCGCCACCCCCAGCTGATTCTCCCGACCACAGGAGTGCTCCGTCTCAGGTGGACCCGTCTGACTTGGACCCGTCTCGGACTCCGGTCCACGAGCCTCGGGCCGACGAGCCTCGGGTCGCCGAGCCTTCGTCCCAGGAGACTCCGGTCCCAGAGTCTTCGTCCCAGGAGACTCCGGTCCCAGAGTCTTCGTCCCAGGAGACTCCGGTCCCAGAGTCTTCGTCCCACGTGACTCCGGAGGCTAGTGGCCATGTTGATGGTGGCGAGGACAGATTTTCTGAGGATAGCTATAGCGAGGGCGAGCTGGTTGAGGAGGGCAATAAGGTCTACCAGCGTGGTGGTACAAAGCTCCCGCCCGTGCCGGCGACCCGCGATCAGAGGTGGTTGATTGAGCCTAATGGGGAGAAGTAAGTGCATTTACTCTTTTTTAACCTTTTGCCTTCATGTTTCTTCAAATTAATATCTAATGTGTTGGCCTTGTCATACTGCAGGGGTTGGAAACACGCCCCTGGTGTCCGCAGGCCCAACCAGGTCCTTGGTGTGCTTCTCCGGCACCACTTCCCGGGGTGGGTCACGTTGCCCGGTGAGGGTGAGGTTCGACAGCTAGGACTGAGCTGGGAGCTGTACGTGGCTGCCCCGGCCCCGCCGGAGGAGAGGGTCGACGGTGTCTTGTGCGAGACGGTGGCCGACATTGTGATCCGGCGGTTTTGGGTAATTTCTCCTTTACAGAATTAAAAATCAACAGCACCTAGTGATTGTACTAATCAGTGTTGTCTTGTTTGATTGCAGACCTTCTACATGTGTCTTGAGGAACACGAGGCGGACGCGGCTATTGTTCTCGTAGCCGAGTGCAAACGCCTATTTCAGAACTTACGACACGAGGCTCGGGTGCAGGCTGTTCGAGACTACTACGCCTCGACTAACATTAAGAGGGCCAAGAAGAAGTGCCGCTCCAAGTTTCTGAGTAAGGAGAAGTACATGAAGGTAATTACCTATTCTTAAGGCCTTGTACTTAGTTTCCTTGATTTGATTCGTAGGCGTAGCGCTGAAATTTCTCTTGTCTAACTTAGGTGCCCCCGAGATGGTGTGCGGATAGGATGGACTGTTGGGAGGCGTTGGTGGATGAGTGGTGCTCTTCCCACTGGCTAACCGTCCACAACAAGGCCAAGGATAATCGTGCCCAAATGAAAGGTGTGCCACACCATCAAGGGAGCTCCGACCTGTTTGAGTTCGGGGATCACTGGGTATGTGGTTTGCTTCATGATTCATGCAATTTCATTCTTCATGCTAGCTTGAGCCCTTAACTAATATTATGTTCCTCTCTTTTAGGCGCGACACAACAAGAAGGAGGTGCCACCTCTGTTCGACCTCTATGCCATGGCCCATACTGCCCCGTACAAGAAGGCCAAGGCATTCTCTGAGGATGACCTCGATAATCCAGAGAGCTTCAGCAACATCTCCTCCCACAACAAGCTCGTGAGGTACAGAGATGAGGGGAGGAGGAGGAAAGGGGAGGACTTCAACCCGAGCCAGAGTCCTTTTGATCCAGAGCTCGTGATGATATCTGGTGGCGGGAGGCCCCATGGCTCGATAGCCATTGGGGATGGACTGATACGTTGTCCTAGAATTCTCCCGGAGATCAAGAAGCGCCAGACGAGCTCCGATCCTGAGATAAGGCCTCGTCCACGGCCAATGGAGCTCGCCATCGAGGCTAGGGCCCAGGAGCTTCTGGCGGAGGCAAACAGGCAGGCGGCGGAGAGGGAGAGGGACATGGAGGAGAGGACGGCTAGGCTGGTGGAGGAGGAGAGGAACCGGAACGACGCGTCTCACCGGGCCCTGTACGAGCTCCTCGTGGTAAGTTTCTCCTGCATATTAGCCAAATCATGCACGTAATGTTCGTTTCATCACTAACTAATATGACTGACTCGTGAAAACAAAATGTGCAGACCGTGTGCCAGAACAACGGTCAGACCCCTCCGCCGATGCCCCAGATTGGTATAGCGCCCACGGTGAGTTTCATTTGAATGGTCATTAGTTACTAGTATTCACATTTGAGTTGCATCATGCTAACGAGACATTGCAAATGATATTTGGTGTAGCATGCCTCCCGACAAGCATCGACCGATCCTTCTCCGTCTCGCGCAACCCCGACCGGTCCTTCTCCGTCTCACACTGGCGCAAGCCCGACCGGTCCTTCACCTCTGTGATGATGGTAAGTTTTCCCAAGTGTTTTGCTTAACAAATGCATACTTAGCTTAAGAAATGATCTATTTAGCTCCAAAATGACCTATACTTAGCTTATTTTCCTCGAAAATGACATAATAACCTTACTTAGCTCCAAAATGAAATATTTTACCTAGGATAGCTATCAAATGACCTATACTTAGCATTTTTCCCTCCAAAATGACTTAATATGCTTAGTTAGCTAAAAAATGGCATAACTACCTAGGATAGCTCAATAATGATCTATACTTAGCTTAGCTAGTTCATTTATGACATAATTAGCTTACTTAGGTAAAAAATGGCATAATAACCTGGGTTTAGCTCCAAACTGTCATATCATTAGTTTATTTTCCTCCAAAATGACAAAATAACCTTACCTAGCTCCAAAATGACCGATTTTAACTAGGATAGCTCAAAAATGACCTACACTTACCATTTTGTCCTCCAAAATGAATAAATATGCTTAGTTAGCTCAAAAATGGCATAACTACCTAGGTTAGCTCAAAAATGACCTATACTTAGCTTCTTTAGTTCATTTATGACATACTTAGCATACTTAGGTCAAAAATGGCATAATAATCTTGGTTACCTCCAAAATGACATTGACTTAGCTTATTTTCCTCGAAAATGACATAATAACCTTACTAACCTCCAGAATGACCTATTTACCTAGCTTAGCTCTAAAATGACCTACACTTAGCATTTTTACCTAGCTTAGCTAAAAAATGGCATAATTACCTAAGTTACATTCATTAGAAGAAGAAGAAGATAAAGAAGAGGAGAAAAAGAAAGAGAAGAAAATTCTTCTTCTTCTACTTCTACTTCTTCTTCTTGTTCTTCTTCTTGTTCTTCTTCTAACTTTCTTCTTTCCCAATTTGCAGATTTGCTTTAGATCACGGAAGCTTGCGTTGATGGAGTCTACTCTTCTCCTTGTCCTTCCTTTTTGTTTTGATTTTGTAGGATGAACAATGTGAAACTTGCTACCTATATATGTATGTATGGATGAAACCATTGTATGCTTGTTGTTGGATATATGTTGGCTATATATATATGTTGCATATGGACTTTTGAGTTGGTATGTATATGTGTTGGATGATCATATCCATATGGCAGGGATATGTAAGCTTGTTGAAAGTATTTTCAAATGTATATATATATATATATATATCTGTGAAATTGAATGAATTTAAGAAAAAACAGAAAAAACAGGGGCTATACAGGCTCTTTGCCGTCTGCTGGCAGACGGCAAAGAGCTTTGCCATGAGCAAGCAGACGGCAAAGCTGCCACGTGGCAGCTACCTGTGCAACCTGGGGGGCACTGGGCTGGCCTATGTGGTTGCTTTGCCGTTTGCTGGCAGACGGAAAAGAACTTTGCATCTTTGCCGTCAGCCAGCAGACGGCAAAGCACGCCGTTAACCCCTTAACGGACCTAAGCTGCCACGTGTGCCGTCCATGCCCTTTGCCGTCTGCTGGCAGACGGCAAAGACCTTTGCCTCTTTGCCGTCGGCCAGCAGACGGCAAAGTGGCCTTTATCGGACCTTGTTCAGCCGGATGTGGTGCCGTCTGCTGGCTGACGGCAAAGACCTTTGCCGTCCGCAATTCATGCCTTTGCCGTCAGCCATGGCAGACGGCAAAGTTGTTGATTCCAGTAGTGTATAGGGGATCGCAACAGTTTTCGCGGGTAGTATTTCACCCAGATTTATTGATTCGACACAAGGGGAGCCAAAGAATATTTGCAAGTATTAGCAGTTGAGTTGTCAATTCAACCACACCCGGAGATAAAATATCTGCAGCAAAGTATTTAGTATCACAGTAATATGATAGTTTTGATAACAGTAGCAACAGTAACGCTAGTAACGGTAACAGTAACAGTAGCAGTTTTGTAGCAAGTGTAAAGCAGTAGCAACAAAGTAACTTAGCAGAAACCAATATGAGAAAGTCGTAGGCATTGGATCGGTGATGATAATTATGTTGGATGATATTCATCATATAAGAGTCACAACCTAGGGCGATACACAATAGCTCCAATTCATCAATGTAATGTAGGCATATATTCCGTATATAGTCATACGTGCTTATAATAAGAACTTGCATGACATCTTTTGTCCTACCCTCCCGTGGCAGCGGGGTCCTTAAGGAAACTAAGGGATATGAAGGCCTCCTTTTAATAGAGAATCGGAACAAAGCATTAGCACTTAGTGAATACATGAACTCCTCAAACTACGGCAATCACCGGAAAGAATCCCAATTATTGTCACCTTGGGTTATGCGGATCATGACACGTAAGAGGTGCATATAACTTGCAAGATAGGATCAAGAACACAAATATATTCATGAAAACATGAAGGGTTCAAATCTGAAATCATGGCACTTAGGCCCTAGTGACAAGCATTAAGCATAGCAAAATCATAGCAACATCAATCTCAGAACATAGTGGATACTAGGGATCAAAACCCTAACAAATCAACTCGATTACATGATAAATCTCATCCAACCCATCACCGTCCAGCAAGCCTACGAAGGAATTACTCACGCCCGGTGGTGAGCATCATGAAATTGGTGATGAAGGATGGTTGATGATGACGATGGCGTCGAATCCCCCTCTCCGGAGCCCCGAATGGACTCCAAATCAGCCCTCCCGATGAAGAACAGCAGGTGGCGGCGGCTCCATATCGTAAAACGTGATGAAACTTCCTCTTCTATTTTTTTCTTGGGGAAAGAGAATTTATAGCATTGGAATTAGGTTAGACGGCCGCCTGTGGGCCCCATAAGGCACCCCAGCGCGCCCTAGGGGGGTCGCGCCTGTGGCCCCCTTTCTGTTGATTCTTGAGCCAATAATTTTTATATATTCCATAAAAATTCTCCAAAAAGTTTCGTCCAAATCCGAGAACTTTGATTTCTGCACAAAAACAGCACCATGGCAATTCTGCTGAAAACAGCGTCAGTCCGGGTTAGTTTCATTCAAATCATGCAAATTAGAGTCCTAAACAAGAGGAAAAGTGTTTGGAAAAGTAGATACGATGGAGACATATCATGCCACTGCTGCTACCGGAGACGGTGCTCCTTCTGGAGTTGGTGCCGGTGTCGGTGCCCGATCCTCTGGTACATCAGCCTGATCCGCGGTCGGTGCCCAATCCTCTGCTGGATCAGACTGAGATGCTGCCGCTGTCGGTGCTAGAGCCAGTGCCGGTGTCGGAGCAGGTGCCGGTGCTCGATTCGCTGCGGTTGCCGATGCTGGAGGTGGTACTGATGTGCGAGACAGCAGTGCTCGTCTCTCGTCTGCTTTGATTTCAGACTGCAGCTTCGTAACTTTGCTATGCATCCTTCTTAAGCGAGAGTGCACATGAGCAATTCGAACTTCCTCCGGCTCCGTGACCCGGATCCAGTCCTTTTCTTTCCTTCTTTTAAAGGCGACAAGGACTAATTCTGGAGTGTTTGTTAAAGTAATCTACAGTTGATGAGAGGGCTTTAGATTGTACTCAGACAACAGACGGATCCAATTGTGTCCACTAGTATAAGTGATGGACAGTGCCTTCGTTATTGACACATCATAAGAAGTGAAACCTGCTAAAATAACCAGCATAGAGCAAACCAAACGGTTTATTCTGTAATGAATGTGACATGGCAAAACCTGCATCGTAAAATTGCAGCAAAAGTAAGAAAACATGACAGTTAATCAATGATATTTACTTTATGTGACACGACTTAATCCTTACCAGGAAATCACTATCTTCAAGTTCTAAATTGAAGGTTGTTCGTCCAATTACGGGTGGCATGCAGGGCCCCTCCTTACTGCCACAAGCAGGACAGTCCAAAGGTCGTGACAAGTTGTATGGAGCAAACATCCGCGGGAATGGAAATCCTGGTGGGTGCGATAAACCCTGCAATGCATACATATATTGGAGTGTAACCATAACTGATGTATACTTCCGCCGTCCACAAAAATAAGATGATCAGGAGATTTCAAAATATACGGACTGAATTGAGTGGACAAACAGACCAAAATGTGTCTAACTCTATATACATCTGATTCATAAAAAATGTAAACATCTTATGTCTTTGAACAGGGGGAGTACTGTACTGGCATGAAAAAACACAGATATCAAACAACCGAAATTGGTATTATAGGTTCACCATTTCTAAAACATTAACATAGAGTGTTCTCAGGATTCACCACAAAACAAAAGCGGCAGTACTAACCCATACATGGTTCACACACACAAATCAAGTACTGAACAATATTACTTACTACACACAAGCCAAGTTGCACTAATTAAACTCGGCAGACTATTTCTTGCCACCGACCTATGGGATGTGCCCCATATAACTGACCAGGCCATGGACATTGTGAGAGATGTCTATCGGCACCTTCGCCATCCCGTCAACCTTGGAGAACCTAACAGTGTGGTCTTTCCACTCATAAACATGCCGATGAAGACAGGCCGCGTCAGATTTGTTGGGAAGCTTTACAAGAACCACACCCTTCATAATCGCAGGCACAACTACGAAATTGTTGTGGTGAAGTACACCCTCGAGAACACGCCTGACAACAATGCTACAGGAAAACACTTGTTCACGACATGTGGCTACAAGGACACGACAGCTGGATAGTTTAGTAGTGCACATTCTCAGGTCTTCCAGTTCACACGGCATGAGTTTGAGAACTTCATCTCCACAGTGGACCTAGTTCTAATTCAAACAGAAACCAATATTTTATTACTGCCTCCATTCACAAATATAAGATGATTTTCTATATTTTACTCCATATAAGACTACATATAAGCACAGAAATGAGTGAAGAAAGACACAAAAACATGTCTACACTAGATACACAAAAAAGTTAGAACATCTTATATCTGTGAACAGAGCGATTACTTACAATACCCATAACACAAGTTACCGAGGGTACTATATTCTCTTCCTATAGCTAGCGTCGATGTTCATAAAGTAGTTGAAAGTAATCAATAAGAAATCTGTGTAATGTGCAAAAATCATATGCATGTCAACCTCTCGCATGTTTTGGTCAAAAGAGACATTTAGAACCGTCATTTGGCACACAAAAACCACATGAAAGATCGCCCAGAAAGTAATACTACTAGTACTACGTGTATATTACACAAACATCACATATTAGCAAGCGCTTTGCAAGTTAGATCAAAAAACACGATCAAGATCGCCAAAAAGATTGTCAACAAGAGATATTACCTCGACCAGCTTAACGAGGGATCCCGGAGAGGTGGCCTTGGCCAAGGCGATGGCCTTGAGCTTGTCTGTGGTCGTCTCGACGGGGTGCTTGCGCTTCTTCAGACTCCGAGCCTCGACGGTTTTGGCCAGAGCCATAGACATCACTTTGGCCGGTGCTCCAGGGTCCGTCAAGAAACTGTCAAATAGAAATAAAAGGAAAGAAAATGATAATCAGAAACCCAAAATAAGAACATAGAGGGAGTTAGGATCGGCCGCGGGGTTGCAAAAGATGACTAGAACGGAAGTATAGCAGCACCATTGATGCGCTCACCTTTCCTTCTTTGGGAGAGAAGAACAATGGCAGAAGCGAGTTGGGGTTTTCTTGAAGAAATGAGGAACAAGATGAGGGAGAAGTGAGTGGGGTTTTCTTGAAGAGAGGAAGATGAGGAAGAAGAGTGAAATGATGGATGCTTCATTCGTCCAACTTACTGCTGGAAAGGTGGGGTTTTGTGATGTGGCGCCCCTGCTAGACCGTGCACTAATCATACACGCAAACGTCCACGCTCGAGATCAGAGACTCACGGGAAGATATCACAACACAACTCTAAACTCAAATTAAACATAAATCTTCATATTACAAACCAGGGGTCACGAGGACCTGAATACATAAGTCATACAAACAAATAATATCTGGGTACAGACATAGTTAGTCAAGTTTGCCTTAAGAAGGCTAGCACAAACATCGACACTAGATCGAAAAGGCGAAGGCCTCCTGCCTAGGGCCTCCGAACTACTCCTGGTTGGCTGGCTCAACCCAGTAGTACGTGCCTCTGGGACTCTCCTGGTAGTAGTCTCCTGCGGTCGTGTCTGGCTCCGGAACTCCATCGTCTGATCGCAGTAACCGGGTATGGGGAAAAAGAGATAGCAAAGCAATTGTGAGTACTCATCCAAAGTACTCGCAAGACTGACATCAGAACTATACTAATTATGCATCGGTATCAAAGGAATGGGCCTATATCTTTGGACTAAACTGCAGAATGCCAGAATAGAGGGGGAGAAGCCTAGCCTATCGAAGACTAGCATCTTGAAGCAATCTTGCAGCATCAGAAGAGAGTAGAACATAGTAGCATATAATAGTGGTTGTGTAATAGCAATGCCCTGAGATCCTTTCTCGACTCCCTGCGAGAAAGCGACCCCGAGAGCAGTATTAACAGTTTAATATTAAATCAGCATCAGTTTGTAGTTGTAGTGGATTAGGATACAACTCCGAGCGTCCTGTTACCGTGGACACGGCTATTCGAATAGATAACTTCCCTGCAGGGGTGCACTACTGTTACCCAACATGCTCGATCCCATCTGGCCGGACACACTTGCTGGGTAATGCCCGGCCTCGGGTGATCAACACGACGTAGTCCTACCTAGGCTCAGCAGAGAGGTCAGCACGCCGGTCTAAATCCTAAGTACGAAGGGGTCTTGGGCCATCGCCCTTTGCACTCCTGCACGTTACGTGGCTGGTCAGGGCCCAGGCGCGACACTGAATACACCAGTGACGTAACCAGCCCACCCCAACGATCAGCCCGCATCTCTGAGCTGTGATGTCTGAAGAGCTTTCGGCTGATACATACAACGTAGAGGGTCCCATAACCATTATCCCACGTGGTGGTAGTACGTATAGGGCCAACGACCTACTCAGATCAAATACCCAAATCCGTTAGGCATATTTAGTAGCTCGCAGAGACGATCAGATTCCCTGTCGCTCCGACTTGGTAACACATGGATCACAACCAGGGTGGTCTCCGCCTGCCCTGTCGTTCCGCCACAGTATCACTCGCGGGTGCCCTCCTGGCAAACCTAACTTCATATTTCCCCGCGGGTACCCCTCGGAGTTGACCCGCCTGTAACAAAGGTCAAAGTATCCGTGTGTCCAAAGTATTGAGAAGGGATCCGAGGAATCACCCTCGAAGGATTCCCACTCGAGGAGTTGCACGACAGAAGCTTTATCGGAGGTGATGAAAGAGGAATCACCCTCGGTATTCCACAACCAGATAGCTATTCTACAGAGGCATCATTGGTAGTGAGATAAGAGGTATCACCCTCGGCACTCGATGCCAGCTCTGCAGAGTCGGACAACTTAGGGGGAATGTGCGGTGATGTGCTGTTTTCAGCCCGTTCGAGCACATCGATCGGGGCACAGGTAGTAAAGCGGGGCAACTACAACAAGGAAGAGGGGCCACGGATGGTTTAACATCCAACCTATACTATGTGGTTTGGATAACAGGCAGGTATCAATAACAGTTACAAGAATAGGCTATGCATCAGAATAGGATAAAGCAAAGCAGTAGCAATTTTCTAATGCAAGGAGGAGGGAGAAGGAATAGGTGATATAGGCATGCGTCAAGGGGGGTTGCTTGCCTGGAAGCTCTGCTGAGAGGGGCTGGTCGTCTGAAGGCTGCTTGTCTGGAGCGTAGTCATACTCAGCTGCGTCGGCGGCGGTCTCAGCGTCTATCTGGAGAGAAGGAGGGGGAAGAAACAATAAATTCACGGCAACAATGCAACAGCGATGCATGACATGCCTAAATGATATGCGGAGGTGATATAATGCCTATCTAAGTATTTTAGATAATTTAGGAATTTATTTGGATTTATTTTATTAAGGTCATGCAGTATTCATTTATCTAAATCGGGTAAAAAGTTCCATGTTCGGCTAGATAGGAGTGTTGGGCAAGCATTTTGATCACATATTCGGATTCTTCATATTTTTCTAATCATTTTTCATATATAAATTATTTTCATCCGAGTTACGGTTTAATTTATATGATTTTTCAAAATTTTATTGAATCTCTGGATTTTTTGGATTAATTATATTTCGAAAATATTAAATATTAAAATGCTAAATGCACCCACCTCTGTGTACACAGAAGTGTACCAGAGAGGCTGACCAGTGTGCCAGGTTGACTGGGTCAACGGTCCAGTCAGCGGCCAGCCCACAGAGGCGGACATGTGGGGCCAGCCTGCTGAGTCAGCAGCTGACTCAGCAGGGCTTATCCACTGGAATAGTGGCTGGCCCCACCTGTCATAGACAGTGGGGTTAATCCGGTTTAGTTTAATTAATTAAACATTAGTTAAGCGGTGGGACCCCATGTCAGTGACTGCACAGTTAAATTTAATAAGTGTTTAAACTAACCCGAGTTAATTAGCAAGCGGGGCCCACCAGTCAGTCTCACACGGGCGTCATTAGCGACCCCCGTTGACTGGCCACGTCAGCACGCCGGCGGCTAGTCGCCGGTGGCCATTTCCGCGGTGGCGCGGCTCGGGCTTCGCCGGAATTCGCGCTCCGGCCATCATTTTGCGCGCGCGAGATGGCGTTCGAAAGAGGGGAGCGAGGCGCGTCGCGTGGTGCTACCGGTTGGTTTCCAGGAGGCCCTAAACGATGGCGGCGTCGACCGCGGCGGCGCTGGAGTTCGGCCAAGTGTGGGCTCGGTGCTAGAGGCTACGGGGAGAGGAGCTAGCGGCACGGGCGGCCTCAGCGGGCTGCCTTGAGCACGCTCCCATGCTCGGGCGAGCATCACAACGCCTACAGTGACGACAGCGAGCTTCGCGGCGGAGGCGCATTCGGGCGGCGATGGCAGCGGCGGCTACGGCTACGGGGAGAGATCGGGGAGAGAGGGGTTGGACGCGGCTGCTCAGCGGGACCTGCAGATGTGCTCAAGTGGGCTCGGGGAGGCGCGAGGCGGCCGGATTCATCGACGAACGCCGGCGATCTGAAGGAGGAAGAAGAGCTCGGGGAGGACGCTGCGGTGGCTTCCGACGCCAATGGCTGGCACCGAGCGGCGTGGCGGACGACAGCGGAGAGCTACGGCATCGTGGCGAGGCGGGGAGACGACGGAGAGCGCGGGATCGACGGCGTCGGCGGAGGGAGCTCTCGAGCGAGCTCGTGCGCGAGCGATGGAGAGGGTGAGGGGGATTTCTGGGGCGCCTAGGGTTTGCGGGAGGGCGAGAGGAGCTCGGGGTGGCCTTACCCATTCGCGGCAGACGGCGGATGCACGGCGCGTGGCGATCGGCGTTCGGGCGCGCGTGCCAGCCGACACGGAGGCGGGAGGAGGGAGATGACCTCCTGGTGGGCTGGGCCGGTTACTGTTTGACTAGAGCCCAGCCGCACAGTAGGTTTTTACCGCTTTTCTTTTTCATTTACTGTTTTCTGTTTTTATTTCTGTTTTGCAAATAGTGAGGACCCTAAATGACTTTTGTAAAATATGAGTGTTGTCCATTTAAATACTAGGCAATGTTTAACACTGCCAGAAATTGGTTTGGTGAATAAATGATTTCATTTGAATTTTTATTAAATAAGAAGGGATTAAATGTTACTGTTTTGCTACTGTTTGATGATGTTAGAGTTATCTAGGTAATTTGGGTGATGTTGTTTTTCTTAACATAAATAGTTATGGATTATTTGCTATTTACTGAACATTTTAGTTTCCAATTTGAACAACTTTTATTTTTCAATTGCATTTGAATTTCAATTTGAATTGGAATTTGAAATGAGATATGATTCCTATTATGATCAAGTCTAGTTAATCATGATGACTTGGCATTATCAAAAGGGTGATCACTGTAGCTATTACATGGGGATGTTACAATTCTCCTCCTCTAAAAGAAATTCTCGTCCCGAGAATTAAGAGGTAGGCTGGAAGAGAGCGGGGTATTCGTCACGAAGACAATCTTCGCGTTCCCAAGTGGCTTCATCTTCAGAATGATTCGACCACTAAACTTTAAGGAATCTGATTGCCTTTTGACGGGTTCGACGTTCAGCTTGATCTAGAATGCAGATCGGATACTCTTGATAAGAAAGATCCTCTTGCAGCTCAAGCATTTCATGATCCACTGCTCGGATAGGATCATTGAAGCAACGTCGGAGTTGTGACACATGGAAGACATCTTGAACTTGAGAAAGGTTTGGCGGCAACTCCAATTGATATGCCACTTCTCCTCGTCTTGCGAGAATACGGAACGGTCCAATGTAGCGAGGAGCTAACTTGCCCTTGATCCCAAAACGGTGAGTGCCCTTCATCGGAGTGACACGAAGGTAAGCTTGTTTGCCAGGTTGATAGACCATTACCTGGTGTTTTCGGTCATAATTGCTCTTCTGACGAGACTGGGCAGTTTTCAAATGCTCACAGACAATGCGGACTTGTTCTTCAGCTTGTTGGATAATGTCCGGACCAAAGAGTGGCCGTTCCCCAGTTTCTGTCCAATTTAGAGGGGATCGGCACTTACGTCCATAGAGAACTTCAAATGGTGCCATCTTCAAACTAGCCTGATAGCTATTGTTGTATGAGAATTCAGCATATGGGAGAGATTCCTCCCATTTCTTACCGAATGAGATGACACAAGCTCGAAGCATATCTTCAAGCACTTGATTGACTCGTTCAACTTGTCCCTGGGACTGGGGGTGAAAAGCGGTGCTGAAGGACAAATGAGTTCCCATAGCTTCTTGGAAACTGTTCCAAAATCTTGAGGTAAAGAGGCTGCCACGGTCTGAACTGATCTCCAACGGAACACCGTGGAGTGACACAATTCTGGAAACATACAAGTCTGCTAACTGGCTAGCAGTGATTGTCTCCTTGACTGGCAGAAAGTGAGCAACCTTTGAGAATCGGTCGATGACGACAAAAATAGCATCATGACCCTTCTGCGATCTGGGAAAACCAGTAATGAAATCCATTTTGACTTTGTCCCATTTCCATTCAGGAATATCAAGGGGTTGCAGAGTTCCAGCAGGCCTTTGATGTTCTGCCTTGATGCGACGGCAAACGTCACACTCAGCAACATAGCGAGCAATGTCTCGCTTGATATCAGGCCACCAATATCTCTGTCGAATGTCTTGGTACATCTTGGTACTACCAGGGTGAATTGAAAGAGGTGTATCATGAGCTTCTTTCATGACACACGGGGTCAGATCCAGATTGTCCTTTCTAGGAACCACCAAGCGATTTTTGAAGAACAAGGTGCCATCAGCATCAATAGTGAAGAATGAGGGCTTTCCCTTTTTGAGACCGCGCTTAATTTTCTCGACCTCAGAGTCAGCTTTCTGTATATGCTTGATGAGGTCCTTGAGATCTGGTTCAATAACCAGGGTATTGAGATGATCCTGTGGAACAATGTGAAGGTTCAACTTGCGAAGTTCTTCGTAAAGAAGGGGTTGTGCTTGCTGAACCATGAGGTTGTTGCAATACGACTTGCGGCTCAAAGCATCGGCCATTACATTAGCCTTGCCAGGGGTATAAGAGATATCCATGTCATTATCGGCTATTGTCTCGAGCCATCTTTGTTGACGGAGGTTCAAATCTGGTTGAGTATACAGATATTTCAGACTTTGGTGGTCCGTGTATATCTCGCAACGATTACCGAGAAGGTAATGTCGCCATAGCTTCAGAGCATAGATAACTGCTGCTAACTCAATATGATGTGTTGGATACTTATCTTCGTGTGGACGCAACTGACGAGAGTCATATGCAATCACTTTGCGCTCTTGCATTAGGACACAACCTAACCCTTGATGGGATGCATCGCAGTATATCACAAAGTCCTTGCAGGAATCAGGGGGAGCTAGCACTGGGGCAGATGTCAACTTATCTTTGAGTGTTTGAAAACTTTCTTGGCACTTTTTCGTCCACTCAAACTTCTTGCCTTTGTGGAGCAAGTCAGTCAGTGGCTTTGCAATCTTGGAAAAGTTCTCGACGAATCAGCGGCAATAACTAGCTAGTCTGAGAAAACTTCTGACTTGCTTGACAGTTTGGGGAGGAGTCCAGTCAAGAATAGCCTGAACTCGTTCAGGGTTAACAGCAATGCCATCTTTGGAAATCACATGACCAAGATATGTCACCTCAGATAACCAGAATTCACACTTAGAGTATTTGGCATATAGCTGGTGTTCTCGGAGTTTCTCCAATACAAGCCGAAGATGTTCGGCGTGTTCTTCTTCATTCTTAGAATATATAAGGATATCATCCAAATAAACCACGACAAATTTGTCGAGGTACTCCATGAAGATATAGTTCATCAATCGAGAGAAAGTTGCTGGAGCATTAGTTAATCCGAAGGACATGACGGTGTACTCGTATGATCCATAACGAGTAACGAAAGCGGTCTTCGGGATATCCTCTTTACGAACTCGGATCTGATGATAACCCAACCTTAAGTCAAGTTTAGAGAACACAGAGGATCCAGCAAGCTGATCATAAAGATCGTTGATCCAGGGAAGTGGATATTTGTTCTGGATTGTTGCTTGGTTAATAGGCCGGTAGTCCTGGACCAATCGGTTCGTTCCATCCTTCTTCTTAACGAGGAGAGAAGGTGCTCCCCAAGCAGAAGAACTGGGGTGGATGAAACCCTTTTTAAGTGACTTGTCGATTTACTCCTTAAGTTCAAGGAGTTCATGCGGAGGCATTTTATAAGGACGCTTCGCAATAGGGGTAGTGCCAGGTTTGAAGTCGATGACGAACTCAACAGCTCTAACAGGGGGTATTCCGGGAAGTTCTTCTGGAAAGACGTCCGGAAAATCGCGAACGACTGGAACGTTCTCAATTCCCTCAAGAGGTGAGGCGTTCAAAGCATTCAGAGCATATATCTGAGCTTCGGCATTCCGAGTAATTCGGGCGGTGTAGTTCACTATCTCGTCGGAGGGGTGAAGGAGTTGGACGACTTTGGTGGCGCAATTGATCGAAGCAATGTGAGCTTTCAACCAATCCATTCCCAGAATGAGGTCTATGGTGGAAGTTTTCAAAATGATGGGTGAAACAAGGAAGTCTAATCCTTCGATTTCAACAGTGACATTGTGTGCCATCATGGTGGTTTGACACTGACCTCCAGGGGTACGGACAACTATTGGTAGGTTCATCTTTTGAAATGCAATGTCATGTCCTAATGCAAATGCTTCTGTCATGAATGAATGCGATGCTCCTGAATCAAATAAAACATAAGCGGGTACTGAGTTAACGAGAAGGGTACCCATCATAGTTTCAGGTTGATCCTGAACTTCTTCAATATCGACGTGGTAAGCCTGTCCACGTCCATAAGCAGAAGACCCAGTATTATAGTTGAGGATTTGGTTGTTGCCACGGCCAGAAGAAGGAAGTGCCAACTGAGTCTGATTCTGGCAGCAGTCCTTGGCAAGATGACCTGGGCGATGACACTTGAAACACAGACCGTCTTCGGGACGAAGAGGAGCAGCACATGGTGGAGCAGCTTGAGCTCTTGGCTGCCTCGGTGGTGGAGGAGGCAGACGAGGCGCCACATAGGATGGCCTCAGCGCAGGGGCAGTTGGACGATACACACTATTGGGAATCCAGATTTTACGCCTTTGTCCTGAGCTCGAAGAGGAGCTAATGTCACGTTGGCGCTTCTGTGACTCCTTGTGCTCCATCTGAGCGGTCTCAACCTGAATAGCCTGATTCACCAGGGTGGCGAAGTCGGCGAAGTCATGAACAACAAGTGCAAGTTTGAGGTCTGGGTGGAGTCCATCGCGGAATTTCTCCTGTCTGCGTGCAGCTGTGGCAACGTCTTCTTCACCATAACGGGACAGGTTAAGGAATTCCCGCTGATAAGCTTCGACAGTCTTACTGCCCTGAGTGAGGTTGCGAAACTCTCTTTTCTTCCGGTCCATGATTCCCTGAGGAATGTAGCTGGCATGGAAAGCAGTCTGAAACTCGATCCAGGTAACGACTGTCCCAGTAGGTAGTGAACTCCTGTGGGTGTGCCACCATTGAGCAGCGGCACCCTTCAAGAAATAGGATGTGAAGGTGACAAAGTTGGCGGGGGCGACATTAGCAGACTCCATCTCGTAGGTGATGTCGCAAAGCCAGTCATCAACATCCAATGGCTGTTCAGAGTTGCGAAAGATAGTAGGGTTGAGACGCACAAACTCCTGCAGAGTTATTGCGGCAGGTTACTGATTCTGATCATTCTGATTCTGGTGTGGGAATTGAGCCATGATCCCAACCATGAACTGGCGGTTTAGCTCGAATTGCTGCATCATAGCTGCCATATAGTCTGGCGGGGGTGGATCATTGGCACCTCGGCCACGACCACCTGGTCTAACCATCCCGCTAAAAATTTAACAGGGGTAGTTTAGTAAAAATAACTACAAATGTTTAGAAACATCCATGATGTAACACAACAATGAATAAGTAGTGCAATAGATACATAACAGTAGTCAATTAAGACATACAGATCCATACACAGAGTCGGTTACACGTGGATAGGATAAGTTTGGAAAATTAAAAGCTAGACATACTAGGCGGCGCGCAGGCACGCAGTGTGGAATACACAACAGGACATAGCAAAGGCTACATCAACGTCGGGGAAAACCACTGAAACGGGGTAACTGCTGGTGCGGACGATGAGTGTCCAGGGCAGAAAAGTCCTGCTCTGCGTGTGCACTCTGATGCAGAACCCGGTCTCAAACTGGGAGAAGAGGTCCACGTGCAGGTGTGTGACCTCTAACAGCAGGCCAATCAATACCTGCCGGCATCTGAGTCCTGCGCGGGTAAAGGATGTACTCTGGATGTATCCCTGCACGGACAGCTGGTAGCAACTGTGTCATAGCATCGTAGAGACGTGCTCGAGTGGCAAACAACTCGACGGCAAGAGCCCGGGCAGTGCGATCCAGAGCCTGAGTGCACTAAATCAAAACCTGCGGTTCATATCGACGTCGCTTGTAAGGGGCACAGACAGCTGTGTAGTATCCGGTAGCATCTCCAGCAGGGGCATACGGGATGTATCGGAACTCGGAGTCATCCAAGCGACTATGCTCGCCACGAAGACGTGCGACAGCAGAATTGGCAGCATCATGGACTGCCATATCAATCGTCACGCCGATACCGTGGAAAGTGTGCAACTCAGTGTCGGAGTTGTCCCGCTGATCAAATATATGAACATCGGCATGTTACTGCTCCTGGTTGAACTCGTGGAAATCCTCGTAGACCATGTACTCGGGGTACCAGCGGTAGCCCAGTCTGGTCAGGAGGGCGATCAGGATAGCTGGAAAACCAGGGGCATCACGAGCCCAAGTCCGAAGTACAAGCTGCGTCGCAGGGCGCGGCGGAAACAAGCAATCCATCTGAAACAGAGGAAATTTCAAGATTGTCAAATGACAGTGTGAGAAGCATATAATAACTTGGAAGGAAAGGTTAAACAGACCAATGGAAAAGGAAATGTGATTATCAGACTAATCAGATCAATGGGAAGGAATAAGTGCATATAATCCAGCTCTCCGGGTGGATGTGATCACGAGAACCTAGAGTCAGAGTTAGTAAAATTTTAACCCGAATAGAGGAGAGAATAGAATCCCAGAGTAAGGAAGAGGAATAAAAGATCCTAATCCCATCCATGTGCATCGTGGGCCCGTAAGCCACACAGCACTGTTAGTAAAATATAGTTTTTCCAAGACTAGACTCAACTTCGACCAAGGAATCGGAAGGGGGCTTCCTACAGGCAGTCGGCTCTGATACCAACTTGTGGCGCCCCTGCTAGACCGTGCACTAATCATACACGCAAACGTGCACGCTCGAGATCAGAGACTCACGGGAAGATATCACAACACAACTCTAAACTCAAATTAAACATAAATCTTCATAATTCAAATCAGGGGTCACGAGGACCCGAATACATAAGTCATACAAACAAATAATATCTGGGTACAGACATAGTTAGTCAAGTTTGCCTTAAGAAGGCTAACACAAATAGCGACACTAGATCGAATAGGCGAAGACCTCCTGCCTAGGGCCTCCGAACTACTCCTGGTTGGCTGGCTCAACCCAGTAGTACGTGCCTCCGGGACTCTCCTGGTAGTAGTCTCCTGCGGTGGTGTCTGGCTCCGAAACTCCATCGTCTGATCTCAGTAACCGGGTATGGGGAAAAAGAGATAGCAAAGCAACCGTGAGTACTCATCCAAAGTACTCGCAAGACTGACATCAAAACTATACTAATTATGCATCGGTATCAAAGGAATGGGGCTATATCTTTGGACTAAACTGCAGAATGCCAGAATAGAGGGGAAGAAGCCTAGCCTATCGAAGACTAGCATCTTGAAGCAATCTTGCAGCATCAGAAGAGAGTAGAACATAGTAGCCTATAATAGTGGTTGTGTAATAGCAATGCCCTGAGATCCTTTCTCGACTCCCTGCGAGAAAGCGATCCCGATAGCAGTATTATCAGTTTAATATTAAATCAGCATCAGTTTGTAGTTGTAGTGGATCAGGATACAACTCCGAGCGTCCTGTTACCGTGGACACGGCTATTCAAATAGATAACTTCCCTGTAGGGGTGCACTACTGTTACCCAACAAGCTCGATCACATCTGGCCGGACACACTTGCTGGGTAATGCCCAGCCTCGGGTGATCGACACGACGCAGTCCTAGCTAGGCTCAGCAGAGAGGTCAGCACGCCGGTCTAAATCCTAAGTGCGAAGGGGTCTTGGGCCATCGCCCTTTGCACTCCTGCACGTTACGTGGCTGGTCGGGGCCCAAGCACGACACTGAATACACCAGTGACGTAACCAGCCCACCCCAACGATCAGCCCGCATCTCTGAGTTGTGACGTCTAAAGAGCATTCGGCTGATACATACGACATAGAGGGTCCCATAACCATTATCCCACGTGGTGGTAGTGCGTATAGGGCCAATGACCCACTCAGATCAAATACCCAAATCCGTTAGGCGTATTTAGTAGCTCGCAGAGACGATCAGATTCCCTATCGCTCCGACTTGGTAACACACGGATCACGACTAGGGTGGTCTCCTCCTGGCAAACCCGACTTCATATTTCCCCGCGGGTACCCCTCGGGGTTGACCCGCCTGTAACAAAGGTAAAAGTATCCGTGTGTCCAAAGTATCGAGAAGGGATCCGAGGAATCACCCTCGAAGGATTCCCACTCGAGGAGTTGCACGACTGAAGCTTTATCGGAGGTGATGAAAGAGGAATCACCCTCGGTATTCCACAACCGGATAGCTATTCTACAGAGGCATCATCGGTAGTGAGATAAGAGGTATCACCCTCGGCACTCGATGCCAGCTCTGCAGAGTCGGACAACTTAGGGGGAATGTGCGGTGATGTGCTGTTTTCAGCCCGTTCGAGCACATCGATCAGGGCACAGGTACTAAAGCGGGGCACCTACAACAAGGAAGAGGGGCCACGGATGGTTTAACATCCAACCTATACTAAGTGGTTTGGATAACAGGCAGGTATCAATAACAGTTACAAGAATAGGCTATGCATCAGAATAGGATAAAGCAAAGCAGTAGCAATTTTCTAATGCAAGCAGGAGGGAGAAGGAATAGGTGATATAGGCATGCGTCAAGGGGGGTTGCTTGCCTGGAAGCTCTGCTGAGAGGGCCTGGTCGTCTGAAGGCTGCTCGTCTGGAGCGTAGTCGTACTCAGCTACGTCGGCGGCGGTCTCGGCGTCTATCGGGAGAGAAGGATGGGGAAAAAACAATAAATTCACGACAACAATGCAACAGCGATGCATGACATGCCTAAATGATATGCAGGGGTGATATAATGCCTATCTAAGTATTTTAGATAATTTAGAAATTTATTTGGATTTATTTTATTAAGGTCATGCACTATTCATTTATCTAAATCGGGCAAAAAGTTCCATGTTTGGCTAGATAGGAGAGTTGGGCAAGCATTTTGATCACATATTCGTATTCTGCATATTTTTCTGATCATTTTTCATATATAAATTATTTTCATCCGAGTTACGGTTTAATTTATATGATTTTTCAAAGTTTTATTGAATTTCTGGAATTTCTGGATTAATTATATTTCGAAAATATTAAATATTAAAATGCTAAATGCACCCAGATCTGTGTACACAGAAGTGTACCAGAGAGGCTGACCAGTGGGCCAGGTTGACTGGGTCAACGGTCCAGTCAGCGGCCAGCCCTTATAGGCGGACATGTGGGGCCAGCCTGCTGAGTCAGCAGCTGACTCAGCAGGGTTATCCACTAGAATAGTGGCTGGCCCCAGCTGTCATAGACAGTGGGGTTAATCTGGTTTAGTTTAATTAATTAAACATTAGTTAAGCAGTGGGACCCCATGT
Source organism: Elymus sibiricus (assembly GCA_039707655.1). Lineage (NCBI taxonomy): Eukaryota > Viridiplantae > Streptophyta > Magnoliopsida > Poales > Poaceae > Elymus > Elymus sibiricus. The sequence goes on from CM077664.1 coordinate 316,587,241, forward strand.
CAGTGACTGCACAGTTAAATTTAATTAGTGTTTAAACTAACCCGAGTAAATTAGCGAGCGGGGCCCAGCAGTTAGTCTCACACGGGCGTCATTAGCGACCCTCGTTGACTGGCCACGTCAGCACGCCGGCGGCTAGTCGCCGGTGGCCATTTCCGCGGCGGCGCGGCTCGGGCTTCGCCGGAATTCGCGCTCCGGCCATCATTTTGCGCGCGCAAGACAGCGTTCGAAAGAGGGGAGCGAGGCGCGTCGCGTGGTGCTACCGGTTGGTCTCGGGGAGGCCCTAAACGATGGCGGCGTCGACCGCAGCGGCGCCGGAGTTCGGCCAAGTGTGGGCTCGGCGCTAGAGGCTACGGGGAGAGGAGCTAGCGGCACGGGCGGCCTCAGCGGGTTGCCCTGAGCACGCTCCCGTGCTCAGGCGAGCATGACAACGCCTACAGTGACGGCGGCGAGCTTTGCAGCGGAGGTGACGAGGGCATGTACTAGGGATGGGGCAATAGGCCTGACCTATGGGCCCTACCCAAGGACTCCTCACGTCTCATACTGGGCCCCAGGACCAGATCAACAACCCAGAGTTCTACAAACTGACATTCACTCGGAGTCTGACGAACCACTCGGAAGGCAAGAGTTCACTCGACCAGCTTGTTTCACTCGGAGCATCCGAAAGTCACTCGACCAGAGAAGACCAGGAGACTCCAGGAGCGCAACAGTCGGGACGCACGTTCGCCTGTATTAATTGTAATCAATACGCTCGTTACCTGGCGCCCTTAAACCCCCTCTTAACCCCTGGTAATGGTGGCATTCATGGGAGGGCTGGCGGCGACTATATAAGCCACCCCCAGCTCCATCCCAATGGTTCGCAATCTATTGTAACACATACACTCAAGTAATCAAGCTCCAGAGAATCGAGACGTAGGGCTATTACCTCCACCGCTGAGGGGCCTGAACTCGTAAATCCGAGTGTAACACCTGCGCCGTAGTTAGGCTTTGCCCTCTCATCCGTACCCCTACACACTACTGTCAGACTTGCACCCACGACAGTTGGCGCCCACCGTGGGGCAGGCGTCTAGCGACTTCCGGCGTAGTTGCATTTTTCCGATCATCACCATGGTTTCCGGCGGCGGACTGACTCTGGGCGGCGAGATCCGTTTCGGCGTCCTCAGCTTCATCGCCGATGATTCGGCGTGGCTCTAGGAAGCCCCGCTGGATGTTGAGGCGTTGCCCGTCCGCGGCACGGCGCACTTCCACGTGAGTACCTTCGGCGTCCTTCTTCGTCAACCATCGACTCCTTATCAGTCGACGTCTTCACTCTCCACCAGCCGTCGTCGCAAGCGCTCCGGGTGCTCTCGGCTTCAGCGGTGGATCAAGCACGCAGTGGCCCTCCAGGCCGCTACCCCGCAGATCGCGGTAATCGAGCCCGATGAACCTGTCTTCGATCTGTTCGCCTCCGTGCACGAGCACTCGGAAAGCTTGTCCGAGTGCGAGAGCAGCGATCCCGCTGCAGAGGTGCTGATGGCCGATTACCCGCCCAGTCCGCCTGGGTACGGCCGCGGCGGCGCGGAGAACGGTGACCCGTCGCACCCTGATCTTGGCGGTGGCAGGGACTGACACGACGACGAGTACGTCCCCCGACCTCTCACTCGGCAGCAGAGGGAGGAACAGCTGCGCAGGACCGAGCAGGCCCTCCAGACGCCCATCGTCGGGACGACCTACGATGCTCAGGCTTTGGAGGCCATGCGCCAGGCCAACTTGGCTGAGCGCAATCGTCTGGAAGCGCTCCAGAAGTCACGGTGATAGCGGCAGTTGTTCTCAAATGACCAGCGGCAGAGTTTCCAGGTATTCCGCACTCCCGTCCAGAATTTGGCGGCGGCCACTCGGATAGTAGATTCTATTGAGCCGTCTCGGTCCGAGGCGGGAGAGGGTCTTCGGCAGATCCGGACCCTGCTCAAGGCGGCTGAGGAGCAAAATTTGGCAGTATCCCCATCGCGCAACCGGATTCACAGCAGATCAGTTAGGGCTGACACCATTCAGTCGGCCCACAACCCAGTGTCCCCAAGGAGAAACAGACACTCGCCTCCGCGGCGAAACGACCAAGACCGCTACCGAGACCAGTACTCGGGGCAGGGTCACAGTCGGAATATGCCTCTGCGGCGTCAGGATGATCGTCGCCGCATGCAGTCGCGCCCTCCGCGGGATGGCTCGTACGCGCCCCGGCCGCACGATGCCAGGCGTCCTTACGGCAATGATCGGAGGGCCAGCCCTCCCCGCCATGGTGACGGTTATCGCCAGAGAGAACCTGTCGACTATCGTGACCCGAATTTCAACGCGAGATCCGTTCTCGCTCAGAACCTGGTCGACAGAGGCAGAGCTCTGAGAGAGAACTGGGACAGAGATCGTCCGAGTGGAAGTGGAGCCTTCATCTCCGGGCCCGAGTGTTTCAGCAGGGCCATCCGGGCCGCTGAGATCCCGTCTAACTTCAGATTGGCAACTGGAGTAAGCAAGTTCACCGGTGAGTCCAAGCCAGAAACTTGGTTAGAGGATTACCGAGTGGCTGTGCAGATTGGTGGAAGAAATGACTATGTGGCTATGAAGCATTTGCCTTTGATGCTGGAAGGGTCCGCCCGTGCCTGGCTCAATCAACTCACTCCGGCCAGCATATACTGCTGGGAAGATTTAGCCCGAGTGTTCATCAAAACAATCGAGGGCACGTGCAAACGCCCGGCTGGATTGTCTGAGTTGCAGCACTGCGTGCAGAAACTGAATGAAACATTGAGGGAGTACATCCAGCGGTGGACAACCTTGCATCACGTGGTGGAGAACGTCACAGAGCATCAGGCCGTCTGCGCCTTCAAGGCAGGAGTCAGGTATCGGGAGCTCATCCTGGAATTTGGTCGGTCAGGATCTTTGACCATGAGCCGAATGATGGAGATCGCCACTCGGTACGCAAATGGAGAAGAGGAAGACCGCCTCCATAACGGCAAAGGGAAAACCAGTGAGCCCAACCCCGGAAACAGTAATCTCAATCGGAAGCCGAAGCGCAAGGCTGATGGTTCGACTCAGGCCGAGGCTGCCGCTCTGGCCGGTCAAGCCAAGAACAAGGGGAAGGCTAAGGAAAAATGGATCCCGAAGAAAAAGAGAGATCAGTCGGGCCAAGATGTCCTCGATTTTCCGTGTCACATCCATACCATGAAGGATGAAGAGGGGAATCTGATATTGTCCAAGCATACCACTCGACAGTGCAGACTGTTAATTCAGCAGCTCTGAGAGGGCCCGTCGAGTGAGAAGAGCCCAGAAGACACTGATGATGGAGACAAAGATGAACCTTTTCCCAGTGTCAATGCAACCCTGATGATCTTTGCAGATGTATAGAGCAGGAGCCGATTGAAAGTTATCAATCGAGAAGTGAACATGGCCATGCTGGCGACGACGAAGTTTCTGAACTGGTCAAAGACCCCGATCACCTTTGATCAGTCGGACCACCCAGCCTATATAGCCACCCCAGGGCGGCAGGCGCTGGTGGTAGATCCAGTCGTGGGAGGCATCCAATTGCGCAAGGTCCTCATGGGCGGTGGAAGCGGACTGAACATACTGTACGCTGATACTCTGCAAGCGATGGGCATTCCGATGTCCCGACTCAGTGAGAGCAGTATGCAGTTCCACGGAGTGATCCCCGGCTGTGGCACCCCGGCTCAGAGAACCGGTTTACCAGTGTTTCCAGCCCAGAGATCATGTCTTCTGGAAACACACAACAACTTGGAACAGAACACAACTGAACTTTATTAAGATATCTCGAGTACAAGCTCATAACATTACATCGACAGCGAGGCCAGAAGCACTGCACGTGCTGAGAACAATATCTACATTATTTATGGAACATAGCAAGGCCTCGGTACTACTGGGTAGACTACGGCGTAGCGGAACATAGCGCGGGAAACTCCATCCACAGGGACACTATTGTGGACACGGCCTAGTTAGCGTAGCACGAACCTCCGGGACCTCCGTCCTCGGCTTCTCCTGCATCTGGCATGATACGCCAGGTGAGTACTTGGAATGTACTCGCAAGATCATGGCAACCAAAACAATGCAGCAAACAATAGCATGGCAATTAACAAGTTAAGTGATTAGATTGCTTACTTATTGGTACCCAGTACCAACTTACTCTCATCTGGGTTGTCCCACAACCCTCGGAATGCTCACAGTCCACTGAGCACTTCCGAACATAAGACAAGTTCTTCCATCATTATTATCATTACGGTTGATCATCCTAGAGAGGCCTAAACGGACTGTCCAATACTGTGGACTCGGCTATTCGAATAGGTTTTGACACTCTGCAGAGGTTGCGCACTTTACCCACACCATGGAGTACCTGGCCTCGTGATCCCATTCGGGTGGACCTGTGGTACTCCAACGAAACCTGCCTGACCCGTGACCCCTCTATCATACCACCGACAATCATACCCTCTCAGGGTCATGTCCTGGGTGGCCCCTGTGTCACCCCGTGACACCTGCCACCGTCATGGCCAAACAAACTGTCCCAAACTGGGACGCCGGCAAAATAACTCAACTGGGCTCACAGGATTATGGTCGTCTACCTGATCAGGGCAGCACGCACGCATAACCCTCCCTAGTTTGGTGGTACCGATGAAAGAGCACAAAGCCAGACCAAGTCAAGGCCGTCCCATACCGGCAAATGTGGCTGCACGGAAAAGTCCGGGTAGGTGGCTCTTGATCAACCAACTAAGTTTAATATAGCCAAGCATTTAACCAGTATGGATATTTAATTTGCAAGTAAATTAACATGGCAGTAACTAGGCATTTAAATAATTTACTAAGAATTATCACATATCCAAAATAATGCCTGAAATTCAATTAAATAACCAACACTATTGAAATGCTTCATGCAATGGATGACATGGCTTGCCTTGCTCTGTTGGGTTGTCCACAAACTCGTGGGCTTCAAATCCAAAGTTATTTCCTTCTGAAAATATTTTTAAAAAGCAATTGTAAATGTCACATGCTACTGTTTAGAGCACTAGAAATTCTGTGAACATGGGAAAAATACCAAATTTGGCCAGAAAATAGAGGAGCTCAAGACAAACCAGATGCAAAAAGAATCAATTGATTTGGACTTATGGTTTAAAAGTTATGAACGGTCAAAGTTCTGGTCAAAATCTGGAATTAAACAGAAAATAGAAATTCTCTCAGGTGGGAACAGAGACGGCGGAGCTCCGGCGACGCTTGCCGGCGATATGGACGACGGTGAGGTCGGGAGAGAGTGGGGATGGAACGAGCTCACCGAGGCGAACACGTACGTACCCGAGGATTGGCGAACGGTGGCCGGACGGCGTCGTCCCCTTCTTCTCTGGCGGGGGCAGCTCTCGGGGGTCGTCGGAGACGGCGACTCCGGCAGCGATTCGACCGGGCAGGGGCTTGGGCGTGACCAGTGGAGCGAGCTGAGCTCGATGGTGAAGTCAGTGGAGCTCGGGGAGGAGTGAATCGGCGGGGAGGCCGAGCTCAGGTGGCGGCAGATCTCCGGCGAGGTTCGATGCCAGAGGGCCTCTCGGCCGTGGCTCGCTGTTCGGGAGGACGATTGGGAGGAGGAGGAGTGGGTTGAGGAGCTCGGGAGAGGCCGGGAGGGGTATTTATAGGAGGGGGCGAGCTCGGGGGAGTTCTCTGGAAGCGGCGGGATTAAGGCCACGTCGCCAGCGCAAGGACGGCGAGCTGGCCGTCGCGACGTGGGGAGAAATGACGGGAGCTAGCAGGAGGAGTTAAGGCGCGGCGGCAGCTAGCGGGAGGAAGACGACGCGCCGCGCGCTACAGTGCAGCCACGGGCGGCACAGTGGACGGGTGCCGTGGCGGCCGCAGAGGACGTTTCCGGCAAGGAGAAGGATCGGGAGAGGGCTACGTGGACGGCGGCGACGATGACGGCACCCCAGGACACGAAATGGCAGTGAGAGGTCACTGGAATGACCTCGTCCGTCGCCGGCGAGATGCAGAGCACGCGTACTGGCATGCCAGTACCGTGCTCACCACGGGAGGTGGTGTCTCGGGGCCGTCCAAGTCCAGCTCACCGTGTCTAGGGCCTTCTCCTTTGATCATCTAGTGCCTCTGCATGCTTGGTTTGGCTAGGTTCACTCTGCTGTGAAGTGTAGCTTCAGCTACAGTTTCTGACAGAAAAATTGAGAGAGATCTAGAGAAGAACTGAGCTGGGGATGGAGCCAAAGGAGATGTCTGGGGTGATCTATGTTGGAAGCACTCCAATCTGACCAAGTTTGAGAAGATTTGATCAAGAATTGAATATAGTTCATGTACAAGGGCTGTACTGAACCAGAAACAGAGATGAGCTTGATGTACTCATCTGGTTGATCTGCTGGGGCTGAAATTTGGTGTGGCAGGGTTATTTGGTGAGGAGAAGATTCCATAAATTTTTTAGCTCAAGTGGATACCTCTAGCTGGTACTTCCTTCACAGAGGTTCCAACTGAACAGGAACTTGGCAGGATAATGCTGGTGAAAATTTGTACTGGACAAGATGAGAATTTTGGATACTGTAGAAAGATAGGTTCCCCAATATCTCAGGGAATTTTCTTGGAATTAATTGAGTAGGGAAAATATGAGCTCCTTCACAAAGGACCAGTACTGTCCAGAGAGCAAATGGAGTTTTCTGGACAAAATTTTGTACTGGACCATGAGATGTTTTTGGAGATTGTGGGATTAGATGATGTCCAGAAGGTCTAGGATTAATTTGAGATTTTTCTGATCATCAGAACTATAGGTTGCTTTGTAGCCCATAGTGATGACAGATTTTTCCCAAGAGAAGAAAATGAATATTTGGGAAAGATGAATAATTGGAAATTGATCCAGATGGTGAGGGACAGGATTTTGGCAAGATGTTGAGGGCTCTAGATCACTGAGAGGAATTCATAAGTCCAAAGTCAACTGAAAAGATTCAAAATCCATCCAAATTGCAAATAAAGCCAGAAAGATTTCGAAAAGAAAAAGTTGCCAAAAACTAGGGTGTCACAAACCTACCCCCCTTAGAAAAAATCTCGTCCTCGAGATTCGGTTGCTCAGGGAACAAGTGTGGATAGGCTGATCTCAGAAAATCCTCTCTTTCCCAGGTAGCCTCTTCCTCAGTATGATGATCCCACAATACCTTGTAAAATCTGATTGTCTTACTCCTGGTGGTTCTTTCCATCTCATCCAATATTCTGACAGGTCTTTCCTCGTATGTCAGATTTTTGGTCAATTCCAGCTCACTCCTATCTGCCTACTTGATCGGGGGTGCAATGCACTTTCTCAACTGTGATATGTGGAAGACGTCGTGAACGTCCGACAACTCTGGTGGTAGCTCAAGCTGATATGGCACTCTGCCTTTTCTAGCCATGACTGGAAAGGGTCCGATATACCTCGGTGCAAGCTTTCCTCGGGTGTGAAACCTTTTTATTCCTTTCATGGGGGTAACTCAGAGATACGCATATTCTCCGGGCTCAAAAGTTACTTCTCGGTGCTTCGGGTCATAGTAGCTCTTTTGTCGGGACTTGGCTGCTCGAAGACGCTCCTGAATGTCCTTGACTTGTCTCTCAGCCTCGAGCATCAAATCTGTGCCGAAGATACGGCTGTTATTGTAGGAGAATTCTGCATAGGGTAGACTGTCCTCCCATTTGGGTCCATGGGCGAGAGCACACGACCGAAGCATATCTTCCACTATCTGATTCACACGTTCTGTCTGCCCGTCTGTCTGTGGATGATATGCCATACTATGCCTTAGCACAGTTCCCATGGCTTGATGCAGTCGCAGCCAAAATGCTGAGGTAAACAGGGAGCCTCTATCTGACGTGATGGATTTGGGTACTCCATGAAGGCTGACTATCCGGGACATGTAGAGCTGTGCGAGATGATTCGCGTTGAAAGTGGTCTTTACTGGAAGGAAGTGAGGCACTTTCGTAAGTATATCCACGATGACCCAGATAGAATCATGGCCTCTTGTGGACTTGGGTAGTCCGACAATGAAGTCCATGCATATGTCATCCCATTTCCACTAGGGAACTGGTAAAGGTTGCAGTAGCCCAGCGGGTTTCTAATGTTCCGCCTTGACTCTGTTACAGATGTCACAACAGGCGACATAGTATGCAATGTCTCTTCTCATTCTGGCCACCAAAAGGTTTCTCGCAAGTCCTGGTACATTTTTGTTCCTCCCGGATGGATGGAATATGCAGATTCATGTGCCTCTCTGAGTATTTGCTGTCTCAAGCTGTCTTGATCAGGCACACATATTCGGTTCTCAAACCATACAGTGTCCTGGTCATCAATGCGGAAGGACTTGGCCTTTCCTAGCGGAATGAGCTCTCTGATCTCTTGTATTTCTTGGTTTGATTTCTGAGCTGCCTTAATTTCTTCCATAAGTGTTGGAGTAATTTCCATTGTATCCGGGCTAGTTGGGCCGCATAACACCATATTCACCTTGGCAAACTCTTCTCGCAGCCTCGGATGCATTCCCTCCATGAGTGCATTCAGGGTACCTTGCTTTCTGCTGAGGGCATCGGCTTCCACATTGGCTTTTCCCGGATGATAATTTATCCCAAGGTCATAATCCTTGACCAGTTCATGCCATCTTCTCTGCCTGAGATTCAGATCAGGCTGAGTGAAAATATACTTGAGACTCTTGTGGTTCGTGTATATTTCACATCGCTGCCCAATGAGATAATGCCTCCAAATCTTCAATGCATGAATCATGGCTACCTGTTCCAAATCATGAGTGGGATAGTTCTCTTCATGAGGTCGTAGCTGTCTGGATGCATAGGCTACAACCTTTCCTTCTTGCATTAAAACGTAGCCGATTCCACGCTTGGAAGCATCACAATATATGTCGAAGCTCTTGTGAATGTCCGGAAGAACTAAGACAGGGGCAATAGTTAGCCTCGTCTTTAATTCCATGAAACTGCTGTCACATTCCTCCGTCCAAGCAAATTTGTGGTTCTTTTTCAACAGTTCTGAGCTTGGCTATTTTTGAGAAGCCTTCGATGAAGCGACGGTAGTAGCCTGCCAATCCCAGAAAGCTACGGACTTCCGTTACTGTGGCTGGGGTCTTCCAGTTTAATACAGCGGTCAATTTGCTGGGATCAACAGCAACACCTTGCTCTGACAGAATATGTCCCAGAAATCCCACTTCTCTTAGCCAAAATTCGCATTTACTGAATTTGGCATACAAGCGATGGGTCCTTTGTCTTTCTAGGACAGTACGGAGATGTTGCGTGTGCTCCTCTTCATCTCTTGAATAGATGAGAATATCATCAATGAAGACTACCATAAATTTGTCCAGAAAGTCCATGAAGACCTTGTTCATCATGCTCATGAAATATGCTGGAGCATTTGTCAGCCCGAATGACATGACTGTAAATTCATACAGACCATATCTGGTGGTAAAGACTGTCTTGGGGATATCCTCTTTTCTGATTTTTAGCTGATGATACCCCGTTCGGAGGTCAATCTTAGAAAATACCCGGGCTCCGTTCAACTGGTCGAACAGGTCATCAATGCGGGGAAGCGTATATTTATTTTTGATGGTGACCTCATTCAGCTGGCGGTAGGCCACGCACATTCGTAGCCTGCCATCCTTCTTCTTGACAAACATCACAGGTGATCCCCACGGTGAAGTGCTTGGACGAATATACCCTTTTGCAATAATTCATCCAACTGTTTCTTGAGTTCCACCAGCTCTGGGGATGGCATGCGGTAGTACTTCTTGTAAATTGGAGCAGTTCCGGGAACAACATCAATAGCAAACTCTAGTTCCCGATCAGGTGGCATTCCCGGTATCTCTTCTGGAAATACGTCCGGGAATTCACTGACTACCGGAATCAGACTTATGTCTGTAGCTGTGGCTTTGAATGCTATTCCTTTCTTTGACATCACTCTGCTAGCAGTGAATTGCACTGTTTGGCCTGCCGGGTTAACCAGTGTCACTTTCCTGGTGGCACAGTTGATACACACCTGATGTGGTACCAACCAATCCATTCCCAGTATTATATCCAGTCCAGGGGATTCAATGGCAACGAGAGTGGCTGGAAACTTCACATCGTGTATCAAGATTTCCAGATTCTTGTATATCACATTGGTTCTGAGCATGGAGCCAGGGGATTGTACCACCATGATTTTGTCCAAAAGGGAAGGAGAAAATTTGTGCAAGGTGGCAAAACTCCGCAAAATAAACGAATGAGAAGCCCCAGAGTCAAATAAAATTATTGCAGGTATGTTGTTAACAGAAAACATACCAAGGACCACATCTGGTGCTTCGCGGGCTTCCTCAGCGGAGATATGATGGACTTGGCCGCGATAGAAGTTCGGATTGGGGAGGCGTCCAACACTGTTAACTTGTGGCTTGAAGTCGGATGGCGGCTTCCCATTTCTTGCGGGGCATTGCTTGGAGTAGTGTCCGCTCTGGCCGCAAGTGAAGCATGTGTTGTTGCGGCGGCAATCCACCAGCACTGGCTGTTTGCCGAAGGTCTTGTCCTGGCTGACAGGCTTATTGTTATTGTTGCCATTGTTCCAGGCAGGCTTGTATTCAGAGGAACTTGGTTGCCAGATACGTGGCTTCTGCACAAACTGCTCACAGTTGTCCTTCTTGGGTTCAAACTTCCGCTTGTGATCATTATATCCTAACTTATGCTCTCGTTCAGCTATGAAGGCCTTGTTTACCAGAGTCTGGAAGTTAGGGAAGTCCAACATACAGAGCTGACAGCATAGGGTATGATTCAGCCCTCCGAGGAACCGGTCAATCTTCCTTTCTTCGGTGGACACGTCATGGGTAGAGTACCGTGCCAGATTATTGAACTTGTTCAGATACTCACCCACTGACATATTCCCCTGAGTAAGAGCAAGAAATTCCCTCTGCTTCACCTTTATTATGCCAGTAGGAATGTGATACTTGCGGAATACCTCTTTGAACTTCTCCCAAGAAATATCTTCTCCAGAAGGCCATAATATTTTTGTGTTGTCCCACCATATAGCTGCTGGTCCCTCCAAATAGTGAGTGACAAAAGGAACCTTATCTGCTTCATCGCAGCGGGCTATTTCCAATTTATTTTCCATGGTCCTCAGCCAGCCATCAGCTTCCATTGGATCCACAGCCTGGCCAAAACTGGGTGGCTTGGTCCGCTGAAAATCAGACAGCTTAGAGTGTGTCCCATTGTGGTTGTTCTGCCCCACCATAGTCTGCATACTTTTCAGAAATTCCATGAGATCTTGGTTTCTTTTCTCTTCAAATATTCTCATAATCTGATCAGTGGTAGGTGACTGTGGTGGTGGAGGTGGCAAATCTTCTGGTGGCTGCCCTGCCTGTCTGGCGGATCGACGAACGGGAGTTCCATCGCCGCCTTGAGTACTACACCTCTTCATCCTAAATTTTGTTCCCATTGCAAAATACCGAATCGATGAGGACAAGCAGGGTAGTATGACACCAGGAAAGAAGCCAAATAAAAGAGCGAATAAAGAAAGCAACATAATTATACAAGGCAACCCAACATCATACATGACAAGCTAGTAGGGGGGGGAATCATGACTGGACTGCTCAGACGGCAGTTGACATATGTAGGGATACTGAGACTCAAGCTTCCGCTCTAGTGACGCCGGTGACACGAACACTGGTAGACTGAAGACTCCTCGTCGTCTGACTCTGACTCGGAATCTGGGCTAATGATGTGAACCTCGGCCTCCGGATCAAAGGAAACACGACGACGCTGACGGGAAGGTTCTCCCTCTGAAGGAGAAAAAGCACGACGTCGCAGCATCGGAGCAGCTGGAGTAGCTAGGAGTGAGGCCCACTCTGACGGGGTCTCACATCGGCTACCAGACGAAAAGCCTGGCGGTCCGAACAAACTAGAAGGAGTGTCGGAAGGTGGAACGGGCGGAGTGTACACGGGTGAAAACGGAGGGGGAGGAGGAGACTGTGCTGCCGCAACAGCCGCAAGTGCCTCGCAAGCAGAAGTCAGCTCCTCGGCTAGAGAAGTGATCATACAGTAACTGCCGTTCAGATAGCGAGATAAAACACCAGTAGCACGATCACTCGCCGGATCAACGGGTGCGAAAAGAACTCGCCCTGTCGTAGGCGACAGGATGGGATAGTGAAAGAAACCTGGATGAGTCTGCATCTCGGCCTCGTGGAAGCGCAAGTCAGTGATAGCCTCCATCGCAGCAAACTGGATCGCCAACTCCGGGGTAGAAGCAGTTCCGCCCTTGGAAGAACGGGAGTAGCTTCCAATGTCTGAACTCGTAGTGAGAAAAGCTTCCACGTGATACTCGTATACCGAACCAGCAAGCTGCTCTCGGAACACCTGGAACATTGGGTCTTCGCCGTTGGGATACAGCCGAAGCCAGATGCTACGAAGCAGTACCGAAAACGTGAACGGTGCCGGCTCATGGTTGTAGTGGTACGGAACTGGTGCCATCTACACTCATCAAACCAGCGGTTAGCACAAAAAAACTATATGCATGCCATGCAATGCAGCAATCAGATGCAACAATCAGATGCAGCAAGCAGGACACACCAAGACTCTAAACTACTCGCGGTTCTAGCGCAGGGTTAACTTGTGTCCTACAGTCAGGGCGGCTCTGATACCAAGCGTTGTGGCACCCCGGCTCAGAGAACCAGTTTACCAGTGTTTCCAGCCCAGAGATCATGTCTTCTGGAAACACACAACAACTTGGAACAGAACAGAACTGAACTTTATTAAGATATCTCGAGTACAAGCTCATAACATTACATCGACAGCGAGGCCAGAAGCACTGCACGTGCTGAGAACAATATCTACATTATTTATGGAACATAGCAGGGCCTCGGTACTACTGGGTAGACTACGGCGTAGCAGAACATAGCGCGGGAAACTCCATCCAGAGGGACACTGCTGTGGACACGGCCTAGTTAGCATAGCACGAACCTCCGGGACCTCCGTCCTCGGCTTCTCCTGCATCTGGCATGATACGCAAGGTGAGTACCTGGAATGTACTCGCAAGATCATGGCAACCAAAACAATGCAACAAACAATAGCATGGCAATTAACAAGTTAAGTGATTAGATTGCTTACTTACTAGTACCCAGTACCAACTTACTCTCATCTGGGTTGTCCCACAACCCTCGGAATGCTCACAGTCCACTGAGCACTTCCGAACATAAGACAAGTTCTTCCATCATTATTATCATTACGGTTGATCATCCTAGAGAGGCCTAAACGGACTGTCCAATACCGTGGACTTGGCTATTCGAATAGGTTTTGACACTCTGCAGAGGTTGCGCACTTTACCCACACCATGGAGTACCTGGCCTCGTGATCCCATTCGGGTGGACCTGTGGTACTCCAACGAAACCTGCCTGACCCGTGACCCCTCTATCGTACCACCGACAATCATACCCTCCCAGGGTCATGTCCTGGGAGGCCCCTGTGTCACCCCGTGACACCTGCCACCGTCGTGGCCAAACAAACTGTCCCAAACGGGGACGCCGGCAAAATAACTCAACTGGGCTCACAGGATTATGGTCGTCTACCTGATCAGGGCAGCACGCGCGCATAACCCTCCCTAGTTTGGTGGTACCGATAAAAGAGCACAAAGCCAGACCAAGTCAAGGCCGTCCCATACCGGCAAATGTGGCTGCACGGAAAAGTCCGAGTAGGTGGCTCTTGATCAACCAACTAAGTTTAATATAGCCAAGCATTTAACCAGTATGGATATTTAATTTGCAAGTAAATTAACATGGCAGTAACTAGGCATTTGAATAATTTACTAAGAATTATCACATATCCAAAATAATGCCTGAAATTCAATTACTTAACCAACACTATTGAAATGCTTCATGCAATGGATGACATGGCTTGCCTTGCTATGTTGGGTTGTCCACAAACTCGTGGGCTTCAAATCCAAAGTTATTTCCCTCTAAAAATATTTTTAAAAAGCAATTGAAAATGTCACATGCTACTGTTTTGAGCACCAGAAATTCTGTGAACATGGGAAAATACCAAATTTGGCCAGAAAATAGAGGAGCTCAAGACAAACCAGATGCAGAAAGAATCAATTGATTTGGACTTATGGTTTAAAAGTTATGAACGGTCAAAGTTCTGGTCAAAATCTGGAATTAAACAGAAAATAGAAATTCTCTCAGGGGGCCACGTCGAAGGCGTATTTCACCCGGGCGTCTCCACTTACCGCTTTGGTGTGTGGCTGACGAGCGGGCCCCGCGGTCAGGTTTAAAAGGGAGAGGGGAGGGAATAGAGATGGCGGAGCTCCGGCGACGCTCGCCGGCGATATGGACGGCGGTGAGGTCGGGAGAGAGTGGGGATGGAACGAGCTCACCGAGGCGAACATGTACGTACCCCAGGATTGGCGAACGGTGGCCGGACGGCGTCATCCCCTTCTTCTCTGGCGGCGGCAGCTCTCGGGGGTCATCGGAGACGGCGACTCCGGCAGCGATTCAACCGGGCAGGGGCTTGGGCATGACCAGTGGAGCGAGCTGAGCTCGATGGTGAAGTCAGTGGAGCTCGGGGAGGAGTGAATCGGCGGGGAGGCCGAGCTCAGGTGGCGGCAGATCTCCGGCGAGGTTCGAGGCCAGAGGGCCTCTCGGCCGTGGCTCGCTGTTCGGGAGGACGATTGGGAGGAGGAGGAGTGGGTTGAGGAGCTCGGGAGAGGCCGGGGAGGGGTATTTATAGGAGGGGGCGAGCTCGGGGGAGTTCTCTGGAAGCGGCGGGATTCAGGCCACGTCGCCGGCGCAAGGACGGCGAGCTGGCCGTCGCGACGTGGGGAGAAATGACGGGAGCTAGCAGGAGGAGTTAAGGCACGGCGGCAGCTAGCGGGAGGAAGACGACGCGCCGCGCGCCACAGTGCAGCCACGGGCGGCACAGTGGACGGGTGCCGTGGCGGCCGCCGAGGACGTTTCCGGCAAGGAGAAGGATCGGGAGAGGGCTACGTGGACGGCGGGGACGATGACGGCACCTCAGGACACGAAATGGCAGCGAGAGGTCACTGGAATGACCTCGGCCGTCGCCGGCGAGATGCAGAGCACGCGTACTGGCATGCCAGTACCGTGCTCACCACGGGAGGTGGTGTCTCGGGGCCCTCCAAGTCCAGCTCACAGTGTCTAGGGCCTTCTCCTTTGATCATCTAGTGCCTCTGCATGCTTGGTTTGGCTAGGTTCACTCTGCTGTGAAGTGTAGCTTCAGCTACAGTTTCTGACAGAAAAATTGAGAGAGATCTAGGGAAGAACTGATCTGGGGATGGAGCCAAAGGAGATGTCTGGGGTGATCTATGTTGGAAGGACTACAATCTGACCAAGTTTGAGAAGATTTGATCAAGAATTGAATATAGTCCATGTACAAGGGCTGTACTGAACTAGAAACAGAGATGAGCTTGATGCACTCATCTGGTTGATCTGCATGGGCTGAAATTTGGTGTGGCAGGTTTATTTGGTGAGGAGAAGATTCCATAAAAATTTCAGCTCAAGTGGATACCTCTAGCTAGTACTTCCTTCACAGAGGTTCCAACTGAACAGAAACTTGGCAGGATAATGCTGGTGAAAATTTGTACTAGACAAGATGAGATTTTTGGATATTGTAGAAAGATAGGTTCCCTAATATCCCAGGGAATTTTCTTGGAATTAATTGAGTAGGGAAAATATGAGCTCCTTCACAAAGGACCAGTACTGTCCAGAGAGCAAATGGAGTTTTCTGGACAAAATTTTGTACTGGACCATGAGATGTTTTTGGAGATTATGGGATTAGATGATGTCCAGAAGGTCTGGGATTAATTTGGGATTTTTCTGATCATCAAAACTATAGGTTGCTTTGTAGCCCATAGTGATGACAGATTTTTCCCAAGAGAAGAAAATGAATATTTGGGAAAGGTGAATAATTGGAAATTGATCCAGATGGTGAGGGACAGGATTTTGGCAAGATGCTGAGGGCTCTACATCACTGAGAGGAATTCATAAGTCCAAAGTCAACTGAAAAGATTCAAAATCCATCCAAATTGCAAATAAAGCTAGAAAGATTTCGAAAAGAAAAAGTTGCCAAAAACCAGGGTGTCACAAACCTACCCCCCTTAGAAAAAATCTCATCCTCGAGATTCGGTTGCTCAGGGAACAAGTGTGGATAGGCTGATCTCAAAAAATCCTCTCTTTCCCAGGTAGCCTCTTCGTCAGTATGATGATCCCACAATACCTTGTAAAATCTGATTGTCTTACTCCTGGTGGTTCTTTCCATCTCATCCAATATTCTGACAGGTCTTTCCTCGTATGTCAGATCTTTGGTCAATCCCAGCTCACTCCTATCTGCCTGCTTGATCGGGGGTGCAATGCACTTTCTCAACTGTGATATGTGGAAGACGTCGTGAACGTCCGACAACTCTGGTGGTAGCTCTAGCTGATATGCCACTCTGCCATTTCTAGCCATGACTGGAAAGGGTCCGATATACCTCGGTGCAAGCTTTCCTCGGGTGTGAAACCTTTTTATTCCTTTCATGGGGGTAACTCGGAGATACGCATATTCTCCGGGCTCAAAAGTTACTTCTCGGTGCTTCGGGTCATAGTAGCTCTTTTGTCAGGACTTGGCTGCTCGAAGACGCTCCTGAATGTCCTTGACTTGTCTCTCAGCCTCGAGCATCAAATCTGTGCCGAAGATACGGCTGTCTCCTGTCTGAGACCAATTCAAAGGAGTGTGACATTTCCGTCCGTACAAAGCCTCAAATGGTGACATCTTGAGACTTGACTGATAGCTGTTATTGTAGGAGAATTCTGCATAGGGTATACTATCCTCCCATTTGGGTCCATGGGCGAGAGCATAGGACCGAAGCATATCTTCCACTATCTGATTCACACGTTCTGTCTGCCCGTCTGTCTGTGGATGATATGCCGTACTATGCCTTAGCACAGTTCCCAGGGCTTGATGCAGTCGCAGCCAAAATGCTGAGGTAAACAGGGAGCCTCTATCTGACGTGATGGATTTGGGTACTCCATGAAGGCTGACTATCCGGGACATGTAGAGCTGTGCGAGCTGATTCGCGTTGAAAGTGGTCTTTACTGGAAGGAAGTGAGCCACTTTCGTAAGTATATCCACGATGACCCAGATAGCAACATGGCCTCTTGTGGACTTGGGTAGTCCGACAATGAAGTCCATGCATATGTCATCCCATTTCCACTGGGGAACTGGTAATGGTTGCAGTAGCCCAGCGGGTTTCTGATGTTCCGCCTTGACTCTATTACAGATGTCACAACAGGCGACATAGTATGCAATGTCTCTTCTCATTCCTGGCCACCAAAAGGTTTCTCGCAAGTCCTGGTACATTTTTGTTCCTCCCGGATGGATGGAATATGCAGATTCATGTGCCTCTCTGAGTATTTGCTGTCCCAAGCTATCTTGATCAGGCACACATATTCGGTTCTCAAACCATACAGTGTCCTGGTCATCAATGCGGAAGGACTTGGCCTTTCCTAGCGGAATGAGCTCTGTGATCTCTTGTATTTCTTGGTCTGATTTCCGAGCTGCCTTAATTTCTTCCATAAGTGTTGGAGTAATTTCCATTGTATCCGGGCTAGTTGGGCCGCATAACACCATATTCAACTTGGCAAACTCTTCTCGCAGCCTCGGATGCATTCCCTGCATGAGTGCATTCAGCGTACCTTGCTCTCTGCTGAGGGCATCGGCGACCACATTGGCTTTTCCCGGATGATAATTTATCCCAAGGTCATAATCCTTGACCAGTTCAAGCCATCTTCTCTACCTGAGATTCAGATCAGGCTGAGTGAAAAATATACTTGAGACTCTTGTGGTCCGTGTATATTTCACATCGCTGCCCAATGAGATAATGCCTCCAAATCTTCAATGCATGAATCACGGCTGCCAGTTCCAAATCATGAGTGGGATAGTTCTCTTCATGAGGTCGTAGCTGTCTGGATGCATAGGCTACAACCTTTCCTTCTGGCATTAAAACGCAGCCGATTCCACGCTTGGAAGCATCACAATATATGTCGAAGCTCTTGTGAATGTCCGGAAGAACTAAGACAGGGGCGGTAGTTAGCCTCGTCTTTAATTCCATGAAACTGCTGTCACATTCCTCCGTCCAGGCAAATTTGTGGTTCTTTTTCAACAGTTCTGTCAAGGGCTTGGCTATTTTTGAGAATCCTTCGATGAAGCGACGGTAGTAGCCTGCCAATCCCAGAAAGCTACAGACTTCCGTTACTGTGGCTGGGGTGTTCTAGTTTAATACAGCGGTCACTTTGCTGGGATCAATAGCCACACCTTGCTCTGACAGAATATGCCCCAGAAATCCCACTTCTCTTAGCCAAAATTCGCATTTACTGAATTTGGCATACAAGCGATGGGTCCTTAGACTTTCCAGGATAGTACGGAGATGTTGCGTGTGCTCCTCTTCATCTCTTGAATAGATGAGAATATCATCAATGAAGACTACCACAAATTTGTCCAGAAAGTCCATGAAGACCTTGTTCATCATGCTCATGAAATATGCTAGAGCATTTGTTAGCCCGAATGACATGACTGTAAATTCATACAGACCATATCTGGTGGTAAAGGCTGTCTTGGGGATATCCTCTTTTCTGATTTTTAGCTGATGATACCCCGTTCGGAGGTCAATATTAGAAAATACCCGGGCTCCGTTCAACTGGTCGAATAGGTCATCAATGCGGGGAAGCGGATATTTATTTTTGATGGTGACCTCATTCAGCTGGCGGTAGTCTACGCACATTCGTAGGCTGCCATCCTTCTTCTTGACAAACAGCACAGGTGATCCCCACGGTGAAGTGCTTGGACGAATATACCCTTTTTGCAATAATTCATCCAACTGTTTCTTGAGTTCCACCCGCTCTGGGGAAGGCATGCGGTAGTACTTCTTGTAAATTGGAGCAGTTCCGGGAACAACATCAATAGCAAACTCTAGTTCCCGATCAGGTGGCATTCCCGGTATCTCTTCTGGAAATACGTCTGGGAATTCACTGACTACCGGAATCAGACTTATGTCTGTAGCTATGGCTTTGAATGCCATTCCTTTCTTTGACATCACTCTGCTAGCAGTGAATTGCACTGTTTGGCCAGCCGGGTTAACCAGTGTCACTTTCCTGGTGGCACAGTTGATACACACCTGATGTGGTACCAACCAATCCATTCCCAGTATTATATCCAGTCCAGGGGATTCAATGGCAATGAGAGTGGCTGGAAACTTCACATCGTGTATCAAGATTTCCAGATTCTTGTATATCACATTGGTTCTGAGCATGGAGCCAGGGGATTGTACCACCATGATTTTGTCCAAAAGGGAAGGAGAAAATTTGTGCAAGGTGGCAAAACTCCGCGAAATAAATGAATGAGAAGCCCCAGAGTCAAATAAAATTATTGCAGGTATGTTGTTAACAGAAAACATACCAAGGACCGCATCTGGTGCTTCGCGGGCTTCCTCAGCGGAGATATGATGGACTTGGCCGCGATAGAAGTTCGGATTGGGCGGCGTCCAACACTGTTGACTTGTGGCTTGAAGTCGGATGGCGGCTTCCCATTTCTTGCGGGGCATTGCTTGGAGTAGTGCCCGCTCTGGCCGCAAGTGAAGCATGTATTGTTGTGGCGGCAATCCTCCAGCACTGGCTGTTTGCTGAAGGTCTTGTCCTGGCTGACAGGCTTATTGTTATTGTTGCCATTGTTCCAGGCAGGCTTGTATTCAGAGGAACTTGGTTGCCAGATACGTGGCTTCTGCACAAACTGCTCACGGTTGTCCTTCTTGGGTTCAAACTTCCGCTTGTGATCATTATATCCGAACTTATGCCCTCGTTCAGCTATGAAGGCCTTGTTTACCAGAGTCTGGAAGTCGGGGAAGTCCAGCATACAGAGCTGACAGCGGAGGGTAGGATTCAGCCCTCCGAGGAACCGGTCAATCTTCCTTTCTTCGGTGGACACGTCATGGGTAGAGTACCGTGCTAGATTATTGAACTTGTTCAGATACTCACCCACTGACATATTCCCCTGAGTAAGAGCAAGAAATTCCCTCTGCTTCACCATTATTATGCCAGTAGGAATGTGATACTTGCGGAATAACTCTTTGAACTTCTCCCATGAAATATCTTCTCCAGAAGGCCATAACATTTTTGTGTTGTCCCACAATATAGCTGCTGGTCCCTCCAAATAGTGAGTGACGAAAGGAACCTTATCTGCTTCATCACAGCGGGCTATTTCCAATTTCTTTTCCATGGTCCTCAGCCAGCCATCAGCTTCCATTGGATCCACAGCCTGGCCAAAACTGGGTGGCTTGGTCCGCTGAAAATCAGACAGCTTAGAGTGTGTCCCATTGTGGTTGTTCTGCCCCACAGTAGTCTGCATACTTTTCAGAAATTCCATGAGATCTTGGCTTCTTTTCTCTTCAAACATTCTCATAATCTGATCAGTGGTAGGTGACTGTGGTGGTGGAGGTGGCAAATCTTCTGGTGGCTGCCCTGCCTGTCTGGCGGATCGACGAACGGGAGTTCCATCGCCGCCTTGAGTACTACACCTCTTCATCCTAAATTTTGTTCCCATTGAAAAATACCGAATCGATGAGGACAAGTAGGGTAGTATGACACCAGGAAAGAAGCCAAATAAAAGAGCGAATAAAGAAAGCAACATAATTATACAAGGCAACCCAACATCATACATGACAAGCTAGCAGGGGGGGAATCATGACTAGACTGCTCAGACGGCAGTTGACATATGCAGGGATGCTATGATGCATGTACTGAGACTCAAGCCTCCGCTCTAGTGACGCCGGTGGCACAAACACTGGTAGACTGAAGACTCCTCGTCGTCTGACTCTGACTCGGAATCTGAGCTAATGATGTGAACCTCGGCCTCCGAATCAAAGGAAACACGACGACGCTGACGGGAAGGTTCTCCCTCTGAAGGAGAAAAAGCACGACGTCGCAGCATCGGAGCAGCTAGAGTAGCTAGGAGTGAGGCCCACTCTGACGGGGACTCACGTCGGCTACCAGACGAAATGCCTGGCGGTCCGAACGAACTAGAAGGAGTGTCGGAAGGTGGAACGGGCGGAGTGTACACGGGTGAAAACGGAGGGGGAGGAGCAGACTGTGCTGCCGTAACAGCCGCAAGTGCCTCGCGAGCAGAAGTCAGCTCCTCGGCTAGAGAAGTGATCATACAGTAACTGGCGTTCAGATAGCGAGATAAAACACCAGTAGCACGATCTCTCGCCGGATCAACGGGTGCGAAAAGGACTAGCCCTGTCGTCGGCGACAGGGTGGGATAGTGAAAGAAACCTGGATGAGTCTGCATCTCGACCTCGTGGAAGCGCAAGTCAGTGATAGCCTCCATCGCAGCAAACTGGATCGCCAACTCCGGGGTAGAAGCAGTTCCACCCTTGGAAGAACGGGAGTAGCTTCCAATGTCTGAACTCGTAGTGAGAAAAGCTTCCGCATGATACTCGTATACTGAATCAGCAAGCTGCTCTCGGAACACCTGGAACACTGGGTCTTCGCCATTGGGATACAGCCAAAGCCAGATGCTACGAAGCAGTACCGGAAACGTGAACGCTGCTGGCTCATGGTTGTAGTGGTACGGAACTGGTGCCATCTACACTCATCAAACCAGCGGTTAGCACAAAAAAAACTATATGCATGCCACGCAATGGAGCAATCAGATGCAACAATCAGATGCAGCAAGCAGGACACACCAAGACTCTAAACTACTCGCGGTTCTAGCGCAGGGTTAACTAGGGTGTCCTACTTGTAGATGAGAAGAATGAAGTGAAGAAGTTGACCCTTCGAAGATTTATTGCTGACGCGAAGCAATTAGTTCGGTGATTACGTCCGAAGAAAATTGACTGCAGCGATGGGAGGCGAAGACGAAGTGAAGACGAAGCATTCTTTTTGCCGTTCCTCTTTCATTCATTTGAGTCATAGGACCTCCGTACTATTAAGAGGGGTATAGGTTCTCGAAGCTTAGATCCGCTGTGATGCTTAGCCCAAACCTATGCGAGACTGAGAGAAATCTCTTTATGTGTCGAATGATTACCTGCCAGCAGAAGACGTTGTTCTTCGGTGCTGCGGGAGATATCTTTCGAATTGAGGACTTAGCACTACTTGCTCCGCACGTAATGTTACCGTTGTGCTCAAATTCCGACCGTTGGACTCGTGTCGTTCAGCCGTTGGCTGCTCCACATGTCCAATTTGGTCATTTCCCATCCGGGAAGGCTGCGGCTATAAATAGCCACCCCGCTCCAACGTCGCCCGTTGGCTGCTCCGCTTAAGATTTCTGAGAAGATTGATTGAGCATCCCCTCTCCGAGAGATTTGAGTTTAAAATACACTGAGAGAAAAATCAAGAGCCGAAACTTAGACAGTGGTTGAGCATCACAGTAGTTCTGAGTTAGAGTTCTTGTACCTATTACTCTTGAGAGCTGCGCACTCTCTAGACGGATAGGTGTCGGCTCGAGTGTCGAAGAGTAATTGTCTTCACCGAGCAAGATCTTCAGCAACCAAGAGTCATTGTGGTTCGCGAAGAAGTCTGTCGAAGGTTTGGAGATCGCCGACAAGCATCTACCACGAGTGAAATCAACTGGAGTCTGATCAGCTCCGAGTTGAAGGAGAATAGGGCGAGGGGAGTTTATCCTCTGTGTTAAATCACAACCCCTCCAACCAGACATAGTCCTTTGGCAGAAGGGCGAACTGGTCTACCAAATTCCTCTGTCGCCATCGAGCACCACTGGTTCGCTTTACATTACTGCATTTCCTTCAGCAGTTTACATTCATGCTCAGAGCCGATAGTTGTACCTGATCAATCACAGTTCATCAATTATCTATCGCGTTCTCATCATTCAATTCCATCATCTCTAATTGATCTATTTCTCACCGCAATCTTGTTTGTCAACGTGATTTCATTATGTGCTGTTTTCATTCACCCTGTCATCACCTCTCGTGCATTTCCATCGCGGTTCATATCTAGTTTTCCCTCGTAACTTTGCATCTGATCATTCATTGCATTACCATCGTACCTGTATAACCTGTGATATTCTTCGTTCGATCAAATATTGCTTTCTACATCGATAGATATGTTCCTCCACAGTGACGTTAATTAAGTGCCTGGCTACCGAACCTTATTTCCGCTGTTGTGTTTGGGATCGGTTCAAAACATTCGGAAGAATTATTGAATCTCCCATTCACCCCCTCTGGTCGATATACTCTCGGTCCTAACAATTGGTATCAGAGCAGGTACTCCCTGTCTCTGCTTATTAAAGGTCTAACAACCTTGGAGTTTTGAGTATGTCGTATGTAGGTAGATCCTCACACTCTGAAAGGTTTCCTATCTTCGATGGAAATGACTATATCTACTGGAGAGATCGAATGAAAATCAGACTTCAAGCCATCAACATTGAACTTTGGAAAATTGTGGAAAATTGATACACTGTTCAACACCCTGATGCTCCTACTTCCGATGAAGCTATGATACAGTTGGATGCTCAAGCAAAAGATATTATCTCTGACTGCATCTCTAGAGATATTTTTATTCGGTTCCGAAAGCTTGACACGGCAAAGCAACTCTGGAATGCCATCAAAGATGTTCATGAAGAATTCATTGCCAGAACAGATCGAAACACAGATATGCTTCGTGCCATGTTTGCTGGGTTCAGAAGTCTTCGTAGGGAAAGTGCTATGGAACTCACTGATCGGTTGACAAATATTGTTGAAAGACTTCGCCAACGTGGAGTAACAGATATCACCGATAGAGATGTGGTCAACAAGCTACTGAGTGCTCTTGATGCAACCTTTGATCCGATCATGGCTGAAATCAAGCAAAGACCAGACTATGAAGAACTTCACTACGTCGAAGTTATGACGCTGCTATCTATTCACGAAGAAAAGATGGAACTTGAAAATGGTCAGCAAGAATTCTCTTCGGAAAGCGAAGGAGAAATTATTTCACACTATGGCAGTTCACAGGAAGAAGATATCGAGAATCAACACTCTATCACAAGAGAAATGGAAATGCTCACTGAAAGACTAAGCAATCTCAGAAGACAGAATCTATGTCTCACGAATGATGATGAAGTTGACACGCCTGGATCGTCGAGGAAATTACCTCCGAAAGAAATGAAGTGCTTCAAGTGCAAACAACTCGGTCACTTCATAGCAGACTGTCCTTGTTGGGAACAAGATGAAAAACCAAGCAACAGATGGACTTATCTTCACTGCTCTGGATTCACTCGAGTGGATCGTCACACTAAGCTCTCGAAGAAAAATGAATCTGCCGCATCATCTTCTTCGTCGAGACCAGTCACTGACATTCAAACAAGAGCAACCATTGAATCTAGTGTGAAGAAAATATCGCAGCTGACTAGAGTGTGTGCAGAAATGAATATGGAATCTGAAGATGAAACATCCGAATCCGAATCAGAAGATGAAGAGTTTTACAGAAACCTAGGAAGAGGCAATGCATTCGTCACATATGAACCATCCGAGAAGTCTCTCGAATCTGACGCTGATGATAATGCTTCAAGTGATGTTGATTAACCTATCGCAGTCTGTCTCATGGCAAGAACCTCAAAGGATCAGGTATCAGCAAAGCACCAAAAATCTAAGACTGAACATTCCTCTGGATACATTGCTTATGCTAAACTTGTTAAGATTGCAAAATCTCAACAAGATGAGCTAGAACGACTTGAGATGAATCTCAGGAAAACCGAAGGATTACTGGTCGAAGAGATGGAGAAGAATCAAGAGTTGACTGAAAAGCATGATGCTCTTTCTTCAACATTTGATGATCTTTCCGAACGATATGATTCTCTTGCAGTCGACTTCGAGTGTTTATCAGATGAACTCCTTGACAGGAATCAAGAACTCGAGTCACTGAAAGAGTCTTATAACGTGCTTGCGAAAGAAAAAGCTTCTCTCTTCGCCGAGCAATCTAACAACCTTGCTGATGATTTTGTGCCTCCTTGCTTAAAATGCCTAGAACATAGCAATGCTGACTCAAATGCTGAAACATCTAATGCTGCCATCAAGAATATTGCAACTACTTCGAATGATATCTCTAACCCCTCTTCCAAGGAATTTGTTGCTATCTCTGATGAAAATTGCAGGCTAAAGAACTTGCTTGAGACAGGAATGATGAAGAGCCACAAAGGACATCAAACTCTGTGTGATGTGCTCAAGAAGTCTATACTGCACAAAACCCCCCGAAAAGAAGGATTGGGTTTCGAAAGGAAACTCAACGTTGATGGAACCTACTAGACTCCCGAGCAATATCCTCGAACAAGTTGGGTTCTTGCTAAGAGCAAAACACTCGAATCTGCGCTCCTGTCTGGATATGACAACCCCATTCCTGTTATGTCTGACGAGTCTGATGACTCAAACTACAAATTATTCAAACAACAGAATGGTAAAGTTTTCGCTCGGTATGTTGGAACTAACTGCAGGTCTGGATCACCCAAGAAGCAAATATGGGTGAAAAAGTGCACCATTGAAAATTTATCTGTCACTGCTAACCTGAATATGCAGAGTAGTTCTCTTCGAGGATATTATAATTCCTCTCAGTTTGGCACCGCAACTTCTTCGAATGGATATCAGCTAAACTTTCGACAGAAGGAGTACATGCGTATCTCCTCGAATCATTATGCTCATGTCTCTGGGAACAATTTCAATGCTTACTCATATGATTACTCTCGAGATGAACAGGTGAACTACAGAGACCAACAAAGGAATGTCCCTACTCAGTCAAGACAAATAAGGCCTGCGCTGCCCACACAAGCATGGGTTGCGAGAAAGAACTAACCCTTCTTGCAGGAACTCGTTCTCAGGGATTCTATTCGTTTTATCCTTAGCCCTGAGGTCTATTTAGTTGGTGCTGGTTCTTTGTGTTTATTTGTTCTATGTTTGTCGATTGTTTTTGAGTTGCCATGTTTGTGTTTTGACCAATGAACAACTCACTCATAGCTCCTCGTTTGGTGTTTCTTCTCGTTTGCCTGAGTGATTTGTTTCGGACACTTTTATCCCTCTATTCTCTCTCATCTAAATCTTTGCTGTCCGTCATGAGCATGCAATTTGATCTGAAGTAAATCTCTCTCCGACGTCCTTGGTCGTGAAAGAAATTATCTTCGAACATTTACTCATTTTTCGGCATTGTGCCCTTCAAACCTTTCGACCTCCCGCTCTTTTCCCGAGATTTTCGCAGGAAACGGTTGCCACGTGCCCACGATCTCGTTGATCGTGATCGTGTCCATTGAATGCCGAACGTCCCACATCTGTAGGCCGTAGATTTCGGAGGGGTGGTTCAGCCCTCCAGCTATAAATACCTCTCACCGCGTCTTCTTCCTCATTCGTGCAAAACCTTGTTTTACCTCCTCCCGAGCCCGAGCTCGAAGCAAGTCCGGCGAGAAGCTCCGCCGTGCAACTCCGGTGAAGACTCGTCGCAGCTGATCACGCCGGTGCGGTAATCCTCCTTCCCGCATTGCCGTAGTTGATCTAAGTTGCCAAGTTAGGGTGCCTAGATCTGGAACTGCTCCTCTCCATCTCTCTGTTCTTGGGCAGTTCTTACCGTCGCAATTAATCTCGATTTATTTCACTGTGGTAGATCTTTAGGAATCACTAGGATTTGACTAGTGCGGTTTGTAGTTCTTCCTCGTACTGGATCTCCTCATCTTGGGTACATGTGTGTTATCCGAAAGATTAGATGGTTTTCAACCTGCCCAGTATCATCTGAGGCTAGCTTGTAATATCCATCAAGGATATCTGTTTGGATTTCCATGGGTTCCCTAATCTTCTTAAAAATCTTTTTCACTCAAAAATAGTTCTGTGCATGCTTATGACCCTACCTTGTTTTTTCCCTCGCATCTGCTCTATTTCATAGGTTGGTCATGTCACAGAGTTCAGAAGATCACTCAGATTCTGAAAGATATTTGCCTCTGGTCCCACCAAGGTCAGAATGAATGAGAATGACAGGAGGAGGAAAATCCTCGAAGCCACCCAAGGCTCCGAAAAAGAGACAAGAGTCTGTGTCCGAAGAAGATTCGGGAGAAATTCCCTCGGCTCACAGTCAGCCCGAGGACGAACTGGTCACTGACGCTCTAACCATCTTCTCCGATGGAAATCCCAAAAGGGGTGGTCGTGGCAGAGAAAAGAACACTACTGCTGAGATGTCAGATCCCGAAAGCTACAAAACTCCACCTGAAGGAGAATCAATGACTGAACGCAACAACAGGCTTCAAAGGATTCGCCGCCACTGGGCTAGCAAATGGTTCCGTTATCAAAATGTTCGCGAGAAGTACCAGATTTTGTTTGCCTTCACGCCACCATGGCATGATTGCATTGTAGAAAATTGCATTGGCCCAGATGATGAAAAAATCAGGCCACCACAGCCAGCAAATGCTAATCCTGACTCTCTCAAAACTATCGCTGACTTTCCCGAGGAAGTAGCTAAGAGGGCGAAAGCCAAGGCCAAGCGTGAAGCTAGAGAAGCTAAGAAGAATCAAGTCGAAGCAAAAAACGTCGCACTAACCCAGCAAGACGTGCAGAAAAAGAAGGAACGTGCATTAGCTTCGAAGGGAAGCAAGTCTGAGAAATCTATTTCCCCTCGTGCACCACGAAAGAAAACCCTTGTCAAAAGAACCAAGAAGGCTGTTCCCGACTCGTCTGATGAGTTGTCCGATGAAGAAACCCCTGATGAAATTCCCTTGTATGATCGTCCCGCCATTCTCAGCAAGCCACACATGAGTCCTTCGCCAGTGAAAACATTGCCATCTCCGAGGAAGTCTCCCAGGCATGCACCTATGCTATCCACTGATAAACCTTCGGGTTTTGCGGCCCTGAGAACTTTGTCAGGTGCCGCTACGAAGAGAAAGCTGCAGTCAGAAGAGAAAGCAGATGTGGCTGCCAAAAAGACCACGCTCAATGTTCCTGCTTCCACAGAGGAACAAAAATATTACTTCAATTTCATGATCGATATAATTGACAGCGCTGCTTATGATGCAAAAGCTGATGATGTTAGTAGTCTAGGACTGCCTGATGATGTTACCGAAATGGTGACTAAGCATTTTTAAAGAGCTGAGGAAAATCACCAAGAAGCTGAACAATGCCGTCAAGGACAAGCAAGCTATCGAGCAAATGAGAAAAGAAACCAAGACTGAATCCGAAAGGAAAAAGATGAACAAAGAAATTGTTGAACTCACCAAGGCTCTCAGTGTCTTGCGGGATGAGAAAATTGAGTGGCACTCGCGACTGCACATGGATGTATCTCAGCTGTGTGACAGGAGAAATGAGGAGATTGACCACAAGGCAGATCTTGCTCGTAGAAGAGCTCAAGAGGAAAAACGTCAGAAGGCTATGGTGAGAGCAAGCAAGCCGAAAGGTAGCAAAGACCGCCGCCTTCAGAACGTCTCTGCTGATCCTACTCCATTGGATTCCCATGTACCCTTGCAACAAGTTCCACCTTCTCCTTCTCGCAAAGATGAACCCATGCTGCAGGCTGGTACTGAGGAGGTTGTCATTCCTGAGCCAGTTGCCCGAGTGCAACATGAAGAAGTTGATATTTTCTTGGAAAGGACTGAAGAGGAAAATGCACCTCCCAAGCAGCAATCCCCAGCAGAAGAAGTTGATGAAGAGATTGAGGTTGAGAAGGCAGATCCATCGCCACCAAAAATGTTGCAAGTAGAGCCCTCCGAATCAATGAAAGAGAAGAGTGATAAGACTGAGGGGGAGCTCAATGCTTCCCGAAAGGAAACACCCCCGGTCTCATCATCTGGTGCCCCTACCCAGATGGATGTTGATCCTGCTCCTCATACAACTGCATCCCAGTTTGTACAGGAAGAAAAGAAAACTGATGAGCCGATGGCTCGAGAAGAAACTGTCCCACCTGTTGTGTCCCAAGCTACCGAGAAAGTTGTCACACCTCCCACTGAAGTCAAAAAGATGCTGAAGAAGTTCCAGCGAGCAAGAATGGCAGTCAGACAAGTTCTTCGAAGCCAGCTGCACGAGAAAAATCAAGGAAGCCTAGTGCTCCTCTTAAGCCTATTGAGGAAGATGTGCCCGCGCCTGATGATGTTCGGACCCAATCTATAGCCGATGAAGAACCGCTGAGAAATCCGTTGGAAACTTTCCCTTTGTTCCCTGTCCAGGATGGCCCAAATGGTCCAGCGTTTAATGAGTTGTTTCATCGCTCAAAACTTGCATTCTTTGGGACCAGTCCGTATGAAGGAGAAAGGACTTCATTGTCACCGAGGTTCTGGACAAAGGAACAGGCTATATATTATCCTCGTATTCTGTATGGCAAGAATCAAATATTCAAGCATAAGACTCTGGACTTCGCTGAGCTCGAAAGCTTACCTTGATTTCATCACACCATCGAGCAAATTGAACAGGTTTTTCTAAAGGGTGTTCTTCGTTTCAATCATGGCTGGAATCGTGAAGTTGTCCTTCAATTCTATGCCACGCTTTATATCTCAGGAGATCTTAATGATAGCAGTACATGGATCCTCGAATGGATGAGCGAGGAAGAAAGAATCAAATGCTCGGCTGACTAGCCCGGTTAAATTTACCTTGTTTCGAATTTGATGCATCACGAGAACACAGACTGCATTTCTGGGATGTATCCGAAGCTCAACTGCATATGCTGATGGACCCTAAGCTTGTTGGTGACGAGTGTACTGAAGCAAATCCAAAGCATCTGGCCTATGAGAACAAAGTGTTGTTCTATATCATCTGCAATTCTCTCACGCCAACAAACCGGCCTGAAAGCATTCATGGAATTGTGGCAAATACTCTTCATGCTTTAGCTCATGGAATTCTGTTTGACATTCCTGATCTTCTTATTCGCAACCTGGCCAATGCAGCTGATAGTCCTCAGGTTTTGAAGCCTTATGCGCCATGGGTCATGTTCGCCATTGAGCAGCTTATCGAGAAAAAGTTCTTTTGCCCATATGTCCCGAAAGTTTTCATGCCACCAGTCCGAGACACACTCCAGACTGTGAAGGATATCGGGAAAGGAAAGACACCAATTGATGCAACTGCTTCTGCCTCTGCGAGTGCTCCGAAGATTAAGAAGGTCACAGTGGAAATCCCTCGTGAAGAAAATCCCTCACTATACGAGATTTGTCTTCGTACTCAGCAAGCCTTGGAAAGTCACATCAAGCTCGATCGCAAAGAAAAAGTGGAAATGATGACTGAGATCCATCTACTTCACAATTATGCTCGTCAAGCCCTGCTGTATGAAAAGGAACAGAAGAAGCGCTCATGGACCCTTCTGCGCAAGCATTATTCTCGCAAACAACTGTCTGCCATGGGCATCGAGAAAGATTATGATCATCTGGAGTTGTTTGAAGTTCCTCGCATCCGAAGGCAAACTCCAGTGCTCCCTCAGCGTTCTGCTTCCACTGACCTGCTGTTTGTCGAACCCGATGATGCACTTGAAGACACGGCAGACACATTCATTTACAAACCTGATGCACCTCGCAATGCTACTCCCGAAACAGATCCCGAAGCCCGTCCTGCGTCTCCAGCTCCTGCTTCAGCCTCAACCGTCACTCGTTCTGCTTCGCCAAACAGTTCGAGCTCTGGGGATTCTTCGGACGAGTAGTTCCTCGCATGCCTCCTCTTTCCTTTTTGACACTTGTTGAAAAAAAGGGGGAGAAGAACATTGAGAAGATAGAAAAGTGGGTTATTTGCAGGGTGTTTCTATTCGCCATTTGCTTTTTGTTCGAACAATTTGCTTTTGATTGTTGAACCTTTCGGTCGTAAAACTTAATCCCACCGCCTGTGGTGATGGCACTCTGCGTCGTCATGTACCATTAATAACCCCTGCAATGATATATTTGCTTCCAGTATTTGTTGCAGGTGCTTATTTATCCTCCATACTTATCTTTCGTACAAGGATAAGTGAAAGCCTTTCAAGGATTAGAAATCATGCCTCTTGAAAAGAGAGATCTTATTCCTTAAAACTTCATTTATCTTACTCCTATGCTTATCTTTCACTATCTAACGATGCAGGAGAAGAAAAATCGCTTTAGAGTCATTCGTGAATTCGAAAGAAAATTCTTTCTATCTAACAAGCTGTTTTCCCTCGCTTATAACTATGGTATCATTTTTTTGTTGCAGGAAAACATCATCTGAAGTACATCCACTCCGAGCAATATATCTTACTCCTTTGCTCTGATTGCCCCTTTGCTCTAATTATTCCTCGAATATCTAACTTGATCTCGAGTGGATTCAAACTGTGTTTTGAGAAAATCTTCATGGCTTATCCTTTGCCACAACGTTTTTCAAATTATCCTCGCTAATCTTTGTGAAAGTTGTTTGTGGCAGGAAATACCTCAGAAACCGTCGAGTGCATTGGATGATTCTTCGAAAGAAATCATTTGCCAATGTCACTCATACGAAGATTCACCTCGCTACCTTCCGTATTATCTCCTATGCTCACTCCAATAAGAATGATGCATATCTTCAGGGGGAGTGTGCTTTATCTTCGTAATTATCTCTTGTCTTTCAACATCTTTCACGTTACATTTCACTCTTTTATCTATCTTTCGATGTGTTCTGTTTTGTCAACAATCGTCAAAAAAGGGGGAGATTGTTGGTGCAATACTTGCCCTCTTGTGTTTTGGAGATTGTTGACAGAAACAGGTATGGACTGATTTGTTTGCTAGTGCACACAGAGAGAAATTGTCCATGCAGTACCGAAGAAAATGCTGTCTCCGATGTACAGTTCGAAGAACTTCACCGAAGATTATCTGCACCGCCGAGATGGATGAGCTACATATTTTGAAGACTTGTAGATGAGAAGAATGAAGTGAAGAAGTTGACCCTTCGAAGATTTATTGCTGACGCAAAGCAATTAGTTCAGTGATTACGTCCGAAGAAAATTGACTGCAGCGATGGGAGGCGAAGACGAAGTGAAGACGAAGCATTCTTTTCGTTGTTCCTCTTTCATTCATTTGAGTCATAGGACCTCCGTACTATTGAGAGGGGTATAGGTTCTGGAAGCTTAGATCCGCTGTGATGCTTAGCCCAAACCTATGCGAGACTGAGAGAAATCTCTTTATGTGTCGAATGTTTACCTGCCAGCAGAAGACGTTGTTCTTCGGTGCTGCGGGAGATATCTTTCGAACTGACGAGTTAGCATTACTTGCTCCGCACGTAATGTTACCGTTGTGCTCAAATTCCGACCGTTGGACTCGTGTCGTTCGGCCGTTGGCTGCTCCACATGTCCAATTTGGTCATTTCCCATCCGGGAAGGTTGCGGCTATAAATAGCCACCCCGCTCCAACGTTGCCCGTTGGCTGCTCCGCTTAAGATTTCTGAGAAGATTGATTGAGCATCCCCTCTCCGAGAGATTTGAGTTTAAAATCCACCGAGAGAAAAATCAAGAGCCGAAACTTAGACAGTGGTTGAGCATCACAGTAGTTCTGAGTTAGAGTTCTTGTACCTATTACTCTTGAGAGCTGCGCACTCTCTAGACGGATAGGTGTCGGCTCGAGTGTCGACGAGTAATTGTCTTCACCGAGCAAGATCTTCAGCAACCAAGAGTCATTGTGGTTCGTGAAGAAGTCTGTCGAAGGTTTGGAGATCGCCGACAAGCATCTACCATGAGTGAAATCAACTGGAGTCTGATCAGCTCCGAGTTGAAGGAGAAGAGGGCGAGGAGAGTTTATCCTCTGTGTTAAATCACAACCCCTCCAACTAGACGTAGTCCTTTGGCAGAAGGGCGAACTGGTCTACCAAATTTCTCTGTCGCCATCGAGCACCACTGGTTCGCTTTACATTACTGCATTTCCTTCAGCAGTTTACATTCATGCTCAGTGCCGATAGTTGTACCTGATCAATCACAGTTCATCAATTATCAGTCGCGTTCTCATCTTTCAATTCCATCATCTCTAATTGATCTATTTCTCATCACAATCTTGTTTGTCAACGTGATTTCATTCTGTGCTGTTTTCATTCACCCTGTCATCACCTCTCGTGCATTTCCATCGCGGTTCATATCTAGTTTTCCCTCGTAACATTGCATCTGATCATTCATTGCATTACCATCGTACCTGTATAACCTGTGATATTCTTCGTTCGATCAAATATTGCTTTCTACATCGATAGATATGTTCCTCCACATTGAGGTTAATTAAGTGCCTGGCTACCGAACCTTATTTCCGCTGCTGTGTTTGGGATCGGTTTAAAACATTCGGAAGAATTTTTGAATCTCCCATTCACCCCCCCTCTGGTCGATATACTCACGGTCCTAACACCGTCTATTACCTTTTGGAGAGTGGTGTCTCCTTGATTGGTTAGGTGTCACTTGGGAGCCTCCAACCTGATGTGGAGTTGAACCAAGCAGTTTGTAAGGGCAAGGAGATCGCCTACTTCATGAAGATCTACCCCGAGTGAGGCTAGTCCTTCGTGGACGTAAGCCATGGTGGAATAGACAAGGTTGCTTCTTCGTGGACCCTTCGTGGGTGGAGCCCTCCGTGGACTCGCGCAGCCGTTACCCTTCGTGGGTTGAAGTCTCCATCAACGTGGACGTACGATAGCACCACCTATCGGAACCACGCCAAAAACCACCGTGTCTTCATTGCGTTTGATCTTCCATACTCTACCCCTTTACTTTCCTTACTCTTGCATGCTTTATCATTTCTGCTGCTCAATCTCTAGATATGCATGTGTAGAAAGTAATGGAGTGATCTTAACTTGTGCCAAAATCTGCCTAAGTTTCAAGAGAAATTAATAACTGCACCTTTGGCTGGTTAGGAGTCTATTCACCTGCCCCCTCTAGACCTATCTCCTCGATCCCACAGAGAGCAAACGGACTGATTCTGCAGGGGTTAAAGCCACGACTCATGCGCGATTTGGAGCATGCAGCTGGAGCTTGGGTCACCGAGTTGCCATCGGTTCTTTGGGGCTTGAGGACGACCCCCAATCGGTCTACCAATCGCACTCCCTTCTTCATGGTGTACGGAGCTGAAGCCGTCTTGCCGAGTGACCTGCTCCATAATTCACCCCGAGTGGAACTGTATTCTGAAGCTGAAGCAGAGCAAGCACGGCAAGACGCTGTTGATCTCTTGGATGAGGAAAGGGAGATGGCCCTGATCCGATTGGCCACTTATCAGCAAGACCTAAGGCGTTTTCACAGCAGGCACGTCAGGAGTCGGACCTTTCAGGAAGGGGATCTTGTACTCCGAGTGGATCAGCAGCGACCTCACAAGCTTGCTCCCGCATGGGAAGGTCCCTTTGTCGTGTCAAAGGTTCTGCACAACAGAGCATACCACCTGTACAACCTTCAGAAGCAAGCAGACGAGCCCCGTGCTTGGAATGCGGATTTGCTGCGACGATTTTATACTTGATCATGAGATGTAATAAAAGTACTCGAGTGATATTTGGTGAATAAAAGCATGACTTTTCCAGTTCCACGTTGGGTTCACTCGTACGCATTTTCTGGCTTACAACCCCCAGTGGGTGTATGCCGTTCAACTTAGCTGCAAACCAGTTTTTTCCTAAGTCAAAAACGCTACTCCGAGAGAAGAGCATCCCTCTCACTCGGGGGCTTGGCTGCGAACCAACTTTCGCCTAAGTTAAAAACGCTACTCCGAGTGAAGAGCATCCCTCTCACTCGGGGACTTGGCTGCGAACCAGATTACAGCCAAGTTAA
Organism: Elymus sibiricus; assembly: GCA_039707655.1. Classification (NCBI taxonomy): domain Eukaryota; kingdom Viridiplantae; phylum Streptophyta; class Magnoliopsida; order Poales; family Poaceae; genus Elymus; species Elymus sibiricus. The sequence continues at coordinate 316,621,884 of CM077664.1, forward strand.
AAATGCTACTCCGAGTGAAGAGCATCCCTCTCACTCGGGGGCTTGGCTACGAACCAGATTTCGCCCAAGTTAAAAACGCTACTCCAAGTGAAGAGCATCCCTCTCACTCGGGGGCTTGGCTGCGAACCAGATTTCGCCCAAGTTAAAAACGCTACTCCGAGTGAAGAGCATCCATCTCACTCGGGGGCTTGGCTGCGAACCAGATTTCGCCCAAGTTAAAAACGCTACTCCGAGTGAAGAGCATCCCTCTCACTCGAGGGCTTGGCTGCGAACCAGATTTCGCCCAAGTTAAAAATGCTACTCCGAGTGAAGAGCATCCCTCTCACTCGGGGGCTTGGCTGCGAACCAGATTTCGCCCAAGTTAAAAACGCTACTCCGAGTGAAGAGCATCCCTCTCACTCGGGTGCTTGGCTGCGAACCAGATTTCGCCCAAGTTAAAAACAGTACTCCGAGTGAAGAGCATCCCTCTCACTCGGGGGCTTGGCTGCGAACCAGATTTTGCCCAAGTTAAAAACGCTACTCCGAGTGAAGAGCATCCCTCTCACACGGGGGCTTGGCTGCGAACCAGATTTCGCCCAAGGTAAAAACGCTAGTCCGAGTGAAGAGCATCCCTCTCACTCGAGGGCTTGGCCGCGAACCAGATTTCGCCCAAGCTAAAAACGCTACTCCGAGTGAAGAGCATCCCTCTCACTCGGGGGCTTGGCTGCGAACCAGCTTTCGCCCAAGTTAAAAACGTTACTCCGAGTGAAGAGCATTCCTCTCACTCGGGGGCTTGGCTGCGAACTAGCTTTCGCCCAAGTTGAAAATCTACTCCGAGTGAAGAGCATCCCTCTCACTCGAGGGCTTGGCTGCGAACCAGCTTTTGCCCAAGTTGAAAATCTACTCCGAGTGAAGAGCATCCCTCTCACTCGGGGGCTTGGCTGCGAACCAGATTTCGCCCAACTTAAAAATCTACTTCGAGTGTAGAGCGTCCCTCTCACTCGGAGGCTTAGCTGCGAACCAGCTTTCGCCTAAGTTAAAACCCAGTTCAAAGATTCAAAAGACTCGAAGGAAAGCATTCGATTAACTCTAGAAGTTCAAAAGCGAATACGAGTATGCGGGCCCAAAGCCCGAAAGAGTTTAACGATTACAATTCCACTCGGCATACCGAGGTTCATGGGTAGGACTTAAAGTTTTCTCATGCCCCTGTGGGGCTGGCTGGCTCGATGAAGGAATCCAAGTCGATGCCGTCTGCGATCGGAGTGGCCGCTTCGATGAATGTCTCCATGAAGTCCTCGAACTTGAGTTTCTTCGTATTGGCAACTTGGAGAGTCTTCAGTTTCTCCTCCTTGGCGTCCTCGCAATGGACTCGGACCAGGGAGAGCGCCACGTCGGCCCCGCAGCGTGCAGCCGACTTCTTCCACGCTTGCACTCGGCTGGGAATGTCGTTGAGACGAGTCATCATGGCCTCCAGGTCGGTGTCGAGCGTGTCTTCTGGCCACAGCTCCTTGTCGATTCTTCCAAGTGCACCCCGCAAGCGGATGATGTACCCTTGGACGTCTTTGATGCGGGATTCAACCCGCAGGACGCCTAAAGCAGCCTTGTCGCCGATGAGGGACCTGGAAGGATCCAGATCCCTCTTGATTCTGTCAGTCTCAAGCTTGAAATCCCGGCAGTACTCTGTAAAGAAGGAAAGAGGACTGTTGAGCATCAGCATGCGTGAAGTTCACTCGGAGTTAGGTTGAAATGCACTCGGATGCTATAAGTTACCTGCAAGCTTGGTGTACATCTCCTCCGTGAACTCTTCAATGTACCTCTCCAGAGCGTTCTTCTTCTCGATCAGCTGGGTGATTTTCTCGTTCAGAGTCTTCTTCTCTTGCTCGTAGATTTCCGCCTGGGCCTTGAGCTTGCTCTCCCACTCGGTCTGCTGCTTCTTGAGCTCGAGCACCTCCTTCTTCAGCGACATGTTCTCTGCTTCAAGCTTCCCGAATGAGGCCAGCTTTTCTTTAGCGGCCTTGGTCTTTTCCTTTGCCACCTGCTGAGCCCCCACCAGTTCCTTGTCCTTGTTCTTGAGTGCCTGCTTCATAGTTTCTAAAGAGATAGAAGTTCCGAGCCGCACTTGGAGTCGATGGTTTTCACTACGCACATCTGTTCGAGTGAAGTCACTCGGTTCAAAGAATGTAAAAAGGTGAAAGCAGAATGCTCGGTAATTGAAGCCTACCTCCCATAGTCCTGAGCTCTGCTTGAGCGCGTGCTGTGTTCCTCCTCTCCACCTCCAAATCCACTCGGAGCTGAGCCGTCTCTTTCTCCAGTGCCACATACTGAGTCCCAAGCTCGCAAGTTTTCTGAAATACAAGAGAGAACAGTTAATGTCAAGAAATATCCTGAAGTGCCCTTTGACAGGGAGGAACAAGCTTGACCAGTATCAAACTCTAAGTTCTAAGACTCTAGCCGACTGCCCGCAGTCGACGGCAGTCTCGGGGACTACGCCCAGTGGGTGCACTTAGCGTGCCCCCATTGGAATGGTATCCACTCGAAACGGTCCGCCCGATCCGAGTGACGGCCAAACACAAAAAAAAGACAAAAGGTTCCGAGTGCCCAGAGACCGACGCTCCTGGAAGGAACAAGCTTGACCAGTATCAGATCCTGATGTACCCCTTCGACAGGGAGGAACAAGCTTGACCAGTATCAAATTCTAAGTTCTAAGACTCCCGCCGACTGCCCGCAGTCGACAGCAGTCTCGGAGACTACACCCAGTGGGTGCACTCAGCGTGCCCCCACTGGAATGGTATCCACTCGGAACGGTCCGCCGGTCTGAGTGATGGCCAAACACAAAAAAAAGAGAAAACAAAAGGTTCTAAGACTCCCGCCGACCGCCCACGGCCGACGGCAGTCTCGGGGACTACACCCAGTGGGTGCACTCAGCGTGCCCCCACTGGAGCGGTATCCACTCGGAACGGTCCGCCCGATCCGAGTGACGGACAAACACACAAAAAAAACAACAGCAATAACAACAGAACAAAGTCTAAGTTCTAAGACTCCGGCCGACTGCCTGCAGTCGACGGCAGTCTCGGGGACTACACCCAGTGGGTGCACTCAGTGTGCCCCGACTGGAATGGTATCCACTCGGAACGGTCCGCCCGATCCGAGTGATGGCCAAACACAAAAAAAAACCCAATGGGTGTACCGGATATTTTCCGACTGAAATTCCTACTGAAGAAAAACGACTTGGAGATCAACTTACAAGGGCACTTACTCGAACGTTCTCCTGGAGAGCGGCACTGGCGTCGTACGCCAGCTTCCCAGCTGCGCACACCTCCTTGAGCCGTTGAGTCATCAACTCCGCCTGGATCATCGCTTCCTTGCTGGCTCCAGTTTGGTCCTCCGGCACCTTGTACAGACTGAAGATATTGATGGGAGGAGTCGGAACCGAAGCCAGGGCAGTCGATGGAGCCGCGGTAGAACCAGCCCTAGCCTGAGAAGAACCCTGCCCTGGAGGCACGGTCACGGCATGCGCAGGAGGAACTTGAGGCGCTTCGCTAGGCTGCGTCTTCCGTGTAGTGGCCTGAGGAGCAGTTGGAACTGGGGTCCCCTTCTCAGTGTCCTTCCGCGGCGGCTCTTCATCGTCATCTCCGACGTGGATGACCTCTGCAAGCACTACGTTCACTCGATGCAATCAGTCGCAATACAAGATCCAATCGGATGAAGACATTTCAGTCGAATGACAAGTTGAAGTAAAAATGAAGTTATTTTTACCTCTTTGAGAAGTGGCCGCGTCTGCCGTCTCGGCTTCAGCACGGTCCCCATCAATCTGCATGGGAGACGTCGTCGAGGTTGTAGCACTAATTCATAAGATGCACTCGGTCAGAGGAATCACGAAAGTTGACAAAGACAAAAAAGATAAGCTGAGAAATATACTCACGTTGAGGCGACAGGCACAGCGACCTTGATCCGAGGCAGAGCCTTCTGAGGCTTGGGGGAAGTGACCTTGGGCTGCTTGGCGGCCTTCTCAGTCGGCGCAGGCGACGATGGCCGAGTACGCTTCAGAGCCTTAGCACTCGGGACCGCCTCCTTCTCCGGGCCAACACTCGGATCGTGAGCTCGTTTGGAGCGGTGCTCGGAGCGCAACTCCGGAGACAGAGAAGACTCGACCTCATCGCTCCCTTCCGAGTCCTCACTTTCCTCCTCGCTGTCCTCTGCGTAGCTGCCCCCGGCGCTGCCATGTTCGCTCTCCGCGCCTCCGACAAGTTGTTCTCCATTCGGCACAGACGATGACATCTTCTGGAACTCCTGCAAGACATGAAGGGTGAAGACAGACAGTTTGGACAGTTCACTCAGATTGTTCAGTTCACTCGGATAATTTGCGCATCGGCAATTCACTCGGAAATTCATGCCTCACCTCCAATGGTTGGTTGTTGGCGTCGTAGGGCGAGATCCGTCTCGACCCTCGCGAATTGTCGCGCGTGCCAGTGATGCACCTGATCCACTGTTCCACCGTTTTCTCCTTGACGTCTTCCGGATGCACTCGGGTCGGATCACCGGCTCTGGTGTAGAGCCACATGGGGTGAGCCCGCTCCTACAGCGGCTAGATCCTCCGACTGAGGAAGACCTCCAGAAGGTCCAGGCCAGTCAATCCACCCTGAATTAGACTAACCATGGCGGTCACCAAGATCCCTACATCCGTCTTCTCCTTTTATCAACCGTCAGTGAGGGAGGAGTCTGCACTCTCTCAGTCGTGTAAGGAGGAAGGCCAGTTGACGAACCAGAACACGGCAGGTCGTTGCAGTAGAACCAGGTCGACTGCCAACCCCTCACCGAATCGGGAAAGGACATAGATGGGAATGCACTCTTACCCCTCATCTGGATACCTAAGCCACCGCACATTTGAATCACGTGCGTCCTCTCTCCATCGGGGTCAACCTTCTTAACCGATTGAGATAGACACGTGAAAATGTGTTTGAATAAACCCCAGTGCGGCGGACAACCCAGGAAATTTTCACACGAAGAAACGAATGCGGCAAGGTACATTATGGCATTTGGAGGCAGGTGATGGAGCTGAGCACCGAAGAAGTTCAAAAATCCGCGGAAAAATGGGTGGGGTGGCATGGAGAAACCTCGCTCCATGTGTGTGGTGAGGAGCACTCACTCCCCAGGGCGCGGCGCGGGCTCGGTCTCCCCTTCTTCCGACAGCCTCCACGTCCCGTCGCGGATCAGCCTGTCCACGACGAGCCCGCTGACGTCGTCGTCCGTGGTGGTCGGCGGAAGCCGGTCGCCCTGGATCCACCCGGGCGGGAGCACGGCTCGGGAGCTCGACCCCTTCCTCCCCTTCGCCGCCTTCTTTGCTTTCTCAAGCTTCGCCGTCTTGTCCTTCGCCATCGTCGCCGAGCTCTCCAGCACCGAGGAAGATTTGCGCAGAGTGGGTTGTGGGAGCAGGGATCGAGCGGACTGCAGAAGTTGGGGAAAAGGGGATCTGCCTCTCTCTCCCTCTCCGCCACGGCCGCCCCTTATATCGCCGCCCACACCGCTCCCCAATCCGCACCGCTGAATCATGGGCCCGCAGATCTCCTCAAATCACACCGTCGAAGATCCAGCGGTACGTGGTGGAAAGCGGGGCGAAAATCAAGGCGTCATGCCCCACTTTCCCCACTCACCGCGCTGCAACCGTTCGCGCGCGCTCGTCGCTGATTTCAAATCCCGCAAGATTCGGCTTCCAGCGATCCGATGACTCGCCTTTAAGACACTCCATAAACATGCGGATCTGTTCCGCCACTCGGATGGAGGCTACTCATTTCATTCGTATGGAGACCACTCACTTCACTCGGATGGAGACTACTGATTTCACTCGGACGAAACACGGTCCGAAATCCGTCAAGGTGCCATGCGAAGACAAGGCCGTCTAAAGACCAGCGGGGGTCCTTGAGCGCCTCCGTAGCGCTCAATTCTCCTATGGATTCGCCTTGACTTGACCCGCCTAACCTCGACCGATTCGGGGGCTAATGACGAGGGCATGTACTAGGGATGGGGCAACAGGCCTGACCTACGGGCCCTACCCTAGGACTCCTCACGTTTCATACTGGGCCCCAGGACCAGATCAACAACCCAGAGTTCTGCAAACTAACATTCACTCAGAGTTTGACGAACCACTCGGAAGGCAAGAGTTCACTCGACCAGCTTGTTTCACTCGGAGCATCCGAAAGTCACTCGACCAGAGAAGACCAGGAGACTCCAGGAGTGCAACAGTCGGGATGCACGTTCGCCTGTATTAATTGTAATCAATACGCCCGTTACCTGGCGCCCTTAAACCCCCTCTTAACCCCTGGTAATGGTGGCATTCATGGGAGGGCTAGCGAGGACTATATAAGCCACCCCCAGCTCCATCCCAAGGGTTCGCAATCTATTGTAACACATACACTCAAGTAATCAAGCTCCAGAGCACCGAGACATAGGGCTATTACCTCCACCGCTGAGGGGCCTGAACTCGTAAATCCGAGTGTAACACCTGCGCCGTAGTTAGGCTCTGCCCTCTCATCCGTACCCCTACACACTACTGTCAGACTTGCACCCACGACAGGAGGCGCGTTCGGGCGACGATGGCAGCGGCGGCTACGGCTACGGGGAGAGATCGGGGAGAGAGGGGTTGGACGCGGCTACTCACCGGGACCTGCAGATGTGCTCAAGTGGGCTCGGGGAGGCGCGAGGCGGCCGGATTCGTCGTCGAACGCCGGCGATCCGAAGGAGGAAGAAGAGCTCGGGGAGGACGCTGCGGTGGCTCCCGACGCCAATGGCTGGCACCGAGCGGCGTGGCGGACGACGGCGGAGAGCTACGGCATTGTGGCGAGGCGGGAAGACAACGAAGAGCGCGGGATCTTGGCGACGGCGGAGGGAGCTCTCGAGCGAGCTTGTGCGCGAGCGATGGAGAGGGTGAGGGGGATTTCTGGGGCGCCTAGGGTTTGCGGGAGGGCGAGAGGAGCTCGGGGTGGCCTTATCCACTCGGGGGAGACGACGGATGCATGGCGCGTGGCGATCGGCGTTCGGGTGCGCGCGCCAGCCGACACGGAGGCGGGAGGAGGGAGATGACCTCCTGGTGGGCTGGGCCGGTTACTGTTTGACTAGAGCCCAGCCGCACAGTAGGTTTTTACCGCTTTTCTTTTTCATGTACTGTTTTCTGTTTTTATTTCTGTTTTGCAAATAGTTAGGCACCTAAATGACTTTTGTAAAATATGAGTGTTATCCATTTAAATACTAGGCAATATTTAACACTGCGAGAAATTGGTTTGGTGAATAAGTGATTTCATTTGAATTTTTATTAAATAAGAAGGGATTAAATGTTACTGTTTTGCTACTGTTTGATGATGTTAGAGTTATCTAGGTAATTTGGGTGATGTTGTTTTTCTTAACATAAATAGTTATGGATTATTTGCTATTTACTGAACATTTTAGTTTCCAATTTGAACAACTTTTATTTTTCAATTGCATTTGAAATTCAATTTGAATTGGAATTTGAAATGAGATATGATTCCAATTATGATCAAGTCTAGTTAATCATGATGACTTGGCATTATCAAAAGGGTCATCACTGTAGCTATTACATGGGGATGTTACATGTGATTTGACGCCTCATGGGGCATTACTGTGGCGCTACGACCACAGTAAGTCCACCGTGCAGTTGTGCACTCTAGTGCGGAGTAATTTGGTGCATCGAAAGTGGACCCCGATGCTGGCTGTCCCACACATCGGCGAAAGTGAGTAGCAAGGTTCCCGACGACTGTGGAGGAGGATCCGCGCGGTAGAGAGTTGATACGTCTCCGTCATATCTACTTTTCCAAACACTTTTGCTCTTGTTTTGGCCCCTAATTTGCATGATTTGAATGGAACTAACCCGGACTGACCCTGTTTACAGCAAAACTACCATGGTGTTGTTTTTTGTGCAGAAATAAAAGTTCTTGGAATTGGATGAAACTTTTTGGAGATTTTTTATGGAATAATCAAAAAATTCTGGAACCAAGACCCACTGGTTGCCCACGAGGCACCAGGGCGCGCCACCCCCCAGGCACGCCCTGGTACCTCGTGGGGCCCACGTGGCCCCATCTGACCTAATTCCAATGCTATAAATTCACAATCCCAGAGAAAAAAAATAAGAGAGGAAGTTTTATTGCGTTTCACGATACGGAGCCACCACCACCTCCTGTTCTTCATCGGGAGGCCAGATCTGGAGTCCGTTCGGGGCTCCGGAGAGGGGGATCTTTCGGCATCGTCATCATCAACCATCCTTCATCACCAATTTCATGATGCTCATCGCCGGGAGTGAGTAATTCCTTCGTAGGCTTGCTGGACGGTGATGAGTTGGATGAGATTTATCATGTAAGCAAGTTAATTTTGTTAGGGCTTGATCCCTAGTATCCACTATGTTCTGAGATTGATGTTGCTATGACTTTGCTATGCTTAATGCTTGTCACTAGGGCCCGAGTGCCATGATTTCAGATCTGAACCCCTTATGTTTTCATGAATATATTTGTGTTCTTGATCCGATCTTGCAAGTTATACACACCTGCTATGTGTTATGATCCGCATACCCCAAGGTGACAATAATTGGGATTCTTTCCGGTGATTGCCATAGTTTGAGGAGTTCATGTATTCACTAAGTGTTAATGCTTTGTTCCGGTTCTCTATTAAAAGGAGGCCTTAATATCCCTTAGTTTCCTTATGGACCCCGCTGCCACGGGAGGGTAGGAAAAAAGATGTCATGCAAGTTCTTATCACAAGCACGTATGACTATATACGGAATACATGCCTACATTACATTGATGAATTGGAGCTAGTTCTGTGTCGCCCTAGGTTATGACTGTTACATGATGAATGTTATCCAACATAATTACCGATCCAATGCCTACGAGTTTTTCACATATTGTTCTTTGCTAAGTTACTACTGTCACAATTGCTACAAAACTACTGCTGCTACCGTCACTGCTACTGTTACTATAATTGCTACTGCTATCGAACTATCATACTACTGTGCTATTGATCACTCTGCTGCAGATATTTAGTCTCCAGGTGTGCTTGAATTGACAACTCAACTGCTAATACTTGCAAATATTCTTTGGCTCACCTTGTGTCGAATCAATAAATTTGGGTTGAATACTCTACCCTCGAAAACTGTTGCGATCCCCTACACTTGTGGGTTATCAAGACCTTTTTCTGGCGCTGTTGCCGAGGAACATAGCTTTATTTGCTAAGTCACTTGGGATTTATATCTGTTGATCACTATGAAGAATCTGAAAGACGCTAAGACCAAGATCGTTCCCTCTAAGACGAGGGGATGTAAGGAACTGCCATCTAGCTCTGCACTTGATTCACCTTCTGTTTTGAGTAAACTTGCAACACCACCACATGCGATTAATTCTGATATGTCGCAAGTTATTGATGATACCACTTCTGCTATGAATGATACTTATGATGATGCTAGTACTACGCTTGATAATGCTGTGCCACTTCGTGAATTTCTTGCTGAACAAATTGCTAAAGCTAAAGAAATTGAAAATGTTGAAACTCTTGAGAATTATGATTCACCTATTATGCCTAGCTCCCCTACTAGAGTTGAAACACCTGATGAACATTGCTTTGATAGGGAGACGACCAGAGCCATTCTTGCTTGTAATGATAAACATGAAGTTATAAAATTGCTTGCTGAAATGAAAGAAAAATCTATGAGGGAGAGAATGAAATATGATCCTAAGTTTGCTACCTCTCCCATATTTGTTACTGATAAGGATTATGAATTCTCTGTCGATCCTAAGTTAATTACTTTGGTTGAATCTGATCCTTTCCATGGTTATGAAACTGAAACCGTTGTGGCACATCTTACTAAATTAAATGATATAGCCACCCTATTTGCTCATGAGGAAAAAATTCGCTATTACTATATTCTTAAGTTGTTTCCTTTCTCATTAAAGGGTGATGCTAAGGAATGGTATAATACTCTTGCTCCTGGATGTGTGCGTAGTCCCCAGGATATGATTTATTACTTCTCTGAAAAATATTTTCCTGCTCATAAGAAACAAGCTGCTCTACAGGAAATATTTAACTTTGTGCAAATTGAAGAAGAGAATCTCCCTCAAGCATGGGGGAGGCTTCTCCAACTACTTAATGCTTTGCCTGATCATCCTCTTAAGAAAAATGAAATACTTGATATCTTCTATAATGGACTAACCGATGCTTCTAGGGACTACCTAGATAGTTGTGCGAGTTGTGTTTTCAGGGAACGGACTATTGATCAAGCTAAGGAATTATTGAATAATATATTGAAGAATGATAATGATTGGACACTTCTCGAACCACCGCCTAAACCCACTCCGAAGATGAGGGGTATTTTATATCTCAGTCCTGAAGATATGCAATAAGCAAAGAAGTGTATGAAGGAAAAAGGTATTAAAGCTGAAGATGTTAAGAATCTACCACCTATTGAAGAAATACATGGTCTTTACACACCGCCACAGGTAGTAGATTTAAATTCTCTTATAAAGTTTGATGAAAGTGATATTCCTTATAACAAACCTCCTAGTCAATGCTTGTATGAATTTGACAATTATATTGTTAAGCAAGATCATTTCAATGCAAATGTTATGAAACAATTGAAACGAAATGCCTACATGATTGATCGCTTGAGTGACTTGTTATTTTGAATTGCTAATGATGTTAAAGGTGTGAGCAAACATGCATCTATGGTTCAAAATCAATTAGAACAAGTTGCTAAATCTCAAAGTGAATTGCTCAATGAAATGAATAACAATATGAATGATCATGCTGTTAGAGTAATGACTAGAGGAGGTAGAATGACTCAGGAGCCACTTTATCCTGAAGGTCACCCAAAAAGAATTGAACAAGACTCTCAAAGAATTAATGTTTATGCACCTAGTCCTTCTAAAAAGAAAAAGAAAAAGAAAAATGATAGGACTTTGCATACTTCTAGTGAACCCGAGGTAGAAAAACCCTTGGAGGATAGTAATGATGTTTCTATTTCTGATGCTGAAACACAATCTGGTAATGACTAACCACCCGATGATAATAATAATTATGATGCTCATATGGATACCCAACCAGATAATGATAAAGAACATGATAATGATCTTGAAATAGAACCTGTTGTTGATCTTGATAACCCACCTTCTAAAAATAAATGTTATGATAAAAGAGACTTCGTTGCTAGAAAACATGGTAAAGAAAGAGAACCATGGGTTCAAAAACCCATGCCCTTTCCTCCTAAACCATCCAAGAAAAAGGATGAGGAAGAATTTGAACGCTTTGCTGAAATGCTTAGGCCAGTCTTTTTGCGCACTCGTTTGACTGATATTATAAAGATGCCTCCCTATGATAAATACATGAAAGACATTGTCACAAATAAAAGAAAGATACCTGAAGCTGAAATTTCCACCATGCTTGCAAATTATTCTTTTAAGGATAGAGTACCTAAGAAACTAGGAGATCCAGGAATACCAACCATACCATGCTCCATTAAATGGAATTATGTCAAAACTGCCTTGTGTGATTTAGGAGCCGGTGTTAGTGTTATGCCTTTCTCTTTATATAAAAGACTTGATTTGAATAAACTCACTCCCACTGAAATATCATTGCAAATGGCTGACAAATCAACAGCCATTCCTATCGGTGTTTGTGAGGATGTGCCCGTTGTAGTTGCAAATGTTACTATCCTAATAGACTTTGTTATATTTGATATGCCTGAGGACGACAATCTGTCGATTATCCTTGGTAGACCCTTCTTGAATACTGCAGGGGCTGTTATTGATTGCAACAAAAGTAAGGTCACTTTTCATATCAATGGTAATGAACATACGGTGCACTTTCCGAAGGAACAATTTCAAGTAAATGGTATTCATATTATTGAAAAGACTCCGACAATTGCTATTGGAAGTTTTCAACTCCCTCTTCCTACTGTTAAAAAGAAATATGAAACTCTTATTATCGGGGAGATGCATATCCCCGTTGAGGTAACTTAGTGTTATATGAAAGTTCTTCGGTTTCATGTTACACGGAAATGGTTTGTTAATAAGACTTGATCAACCTTATTAATGGATTCTTTTTTGAGGGGCATGTGGTCGATGAATTTAGTAAGCACAGCCTTCTGTACCCACTTTTTCTTTGCTGTCATTTTTAGATAAATGCAATAAAATGCCATGATTATCCTGTTTTCTGAATTACCCGTGCAATAAAAAAGTGCCCAGAAATAAAAGTGCTCAGAATGCAATAAAATTTTGATATGAATTTTTATATAATATTTAAGAATTTTCGGCACTGGAAACGTACCGGGGGGTGCCCCAGGTGCCCACGAGGCACCAGGGCGCGCCACCCCCCCTGGCGCGCCCAGCTAGCTCGTGGGCCCCACAGGGACCCCCTCACTTATCCCTTCAGCCCACTTCGTCTCTTACCTCTAGCAAAAATTCCTAGTATCTCTCTCTCTCGTGTTCCTGCTCACAAAACTGAAATTTTTGATCTCTTTGCTCGGAGCTCCGTTTCCGAAACTGTTTTGGGAGATTGCTCCTTGGTATGTGACTCCTCCATTGCTCCAATTAGTTTTTGCTCTAGTGGATTATATTTTGCATAATTAGTTGCCCTTGGTGCTACTGAAAATGAGCTTGCATGTTGAATTCTTTGAGTTCCAAGTAGTTTGAATGCTTGATATAGCCTCTAGACATCCATATGAGTAGTTGCTATCAATCTTGTGAAGTTTTATTGATATCATTTTGTGGCCCAAAAAATTTTAGAAAATTGTTCTTAGGAAAATGAATATCTTCCGGAGAAGTTCTTCGAGGAGGAGATCCTCTGAAGCGTCATCAAGTGATAGCTTAGGACGCCAATCATATGAGGAACCAAGGGCAAGTTCGGTGCGGGGTGCCGAAGCGAAGTCATGTCGATGGCCGTGCAACGAGTTCATGCTAGGTGCAGGCATCATGGAAGAATTTGACCAATATGTTCACAACACCGAGCTTGTTGCCTTCGTTGCAGATAAGCCACCACAACACTACCACCTCACTCATTCATTCACTCAAAACGTCGATTATCATCCGCGCACTTCTAGAGTTTTATTTCACCTCTATGACAAATCCTATAGTATGCCTCTAGAAGAATTCTGTGATGCTTGCAAAATTCCATATTGGGGTTCGTTAGATGAACCACAAAAATCTGATTATGAGTTGTTTCTTAATAGCCTCTGCAACGGTGAGGATAGGGGAGTCACGTAGGCCAGAATAGTTAGCATCCACTTTCCTGCTATCCGGTATTTTGCACACTTTAATGGTAAATGCATTGTTGGTAAGCAAGACTGCAGTACGCATTGCGCCCCTGATCTGAGCCTTATTCATATGGCTTTGACTGGCAACAAGTATTATAATCTTGGGGCTATTGTCGCGCGTAGGCTGCAGCGTAACGCGGGTAATGGTGGCTTGTATGGAGGAATTTATGCCTCCCGCGTAGCTGCAAGGTTAGGGGTCTCGCCCAATTACAATGATCCCCTCCTACCTTATAAATATTTAAATTTCGAAACAATGCGAGAACATAAGTTTTTAAAATGCAATGCATAGGGATATGAATACAACTTAGTTTTCGATAAATATCGTTCTCTGTATGTTGCTTTGCCTGCTCCTGCCCTCTTTGATTTTCAGAACAAACAGAGATATTATCTATTAGAGAGCGAGGTGCACGAGTACAAGGCGGCGGTCGAGGCTGCCCATCTGGCTGAGGAGGCGGCTCAGAGCGCCTCTACGAGCTACCACTTTGACTATTACCTAGACCAGGGATGGCGATGACCAAGCTAGGCAAAAGCCTAAGTTTGGGGGAGTACGTATCTCTCACCGACATTACATTCATGCTCACACATTTCATTCCAGTTGTCGGTGTTCATACTATTTCATTGTATAATCCATGCTAGTTTTATTTTCTCGTTTTCTTCTAGTGTGTTTGAAAAACTTGAGAAAATCCAAAAACATTTCTCGCTTCTTTTCGGTTTTTCTTTCTAGTTTGATTAGTTGTAGTTTCGTAGTAGCAAAAGAAAACCCAAAAAGATTTCTCGTTTCTTCTTTTACTTATTGGGAGCTTTCCCGTGTAAATAGTTTTTCTCGTTTTTTGTTTTCTTCTTTATTTCGTTTTCTTCAGAAAAACTAAAAACTCCATAAATATTTTAGTGTGTTTCTCTGAAATTCTTTTCTTTTGTTGTGTCATTGTAAGGAGAAGACCACGATGAAAATGTTGAGTGGCTCTCATATGCATTATTGTTGATCTAGGAAAGAGCCCATTTTACCTTGTCTCCTCCTTTGAATAAAATGCTTGCAGATTCCAGCTTAGTCCACGGCATGCTTGCACTATTATTATTTTCATATCATTCGGTCGTGCGAGTGAAAGGCAATAATGACGATGATTTGATGAAGTGACTGTGGCAAGGAAAAGCGGGTATGAACTCAACTTGTTCTTTGTTTTTGTAAATATGTTTAACTCAATATCCATGATTCAGCATATTATGAGTAAACATGTTTGTGATGACAATTAGAGATTATAGTTGCTCATGCCATGCTTAAGTAGCTAGGAGTGGATAATGATTTATCTTGAGTCTCAACATGCATTAAAATGTTCATGATGTAGTATGATGATATGGTATCCTCCTCTGAATGTTTCAAGTGGCTTGACTTGGCACATGTTCACGCATGTAGTTGATTCAAAACCAACATAGCCTTCACGATATTTATGTTCATGGTGCTTATATCCCACTCATGCTAGTATTCAATGTTGATTATTCATAATGCATGATTATGGCCATTTTTGCTCTCTAGCTGGTCGCTTCTCAACCTATTTGCTAGCCTTCGCCTGTACTAAGCGGGAATGCTGCTTGTGCATCAAAACCTTTAAACCAAAGTTATTCCAGATGAGTCCACTATATCTACCTATATGCGGTATTACTCTGCCGTTCTAAGTAAATTTGCATGTGCCACCTCTAAATATTCAAATAAACATCTATTTTGTGTGCCCGTACCGCTCATGGAGCGACAGGGGGCGGTTAGTATCTTCCATGCTAAGCGGGTTATTCTCATGATGAGTGTTTATTCACTTGTCCTTGCACAAGAGGGGCTGGTAATCGGGATGCCCAGTCCCATTATTAAAATTGTAAAATAATAAAACAAACTCCCCTGGAAAGTTGTTGGTATGGAGGGCACCCGAGGATTCGGCTAGCCATGGCTTGTGATTGTCGGTGGATGGGGGGGTAAACTTTACTTTACCGCTTGGGAACCGCCGCTAATGTGTTTAGCATGGAAGATATTCAAAACTCTCGGTCGTGACGTTGACAGGAAAGGCATACCTCCCAAAATTTTATTTATCTCTGATTTAAGCTTCGAGCTCTGGCGCCTCAGCAAATCCATGCTTC
The DNA here is from genome assembly GCA_039707655.1 of Elymus sibiricus. NCBI lineage: Eukaryota > Viridiplantae > Streptophyta > Magnoliopsida > Poales > Poaceae > Elymus > Elymus sibiricus. The sequence goes on from CM077664.1 coordinate 316,637,287, forward strand.
CCTCTGCGAAGGGCCTATCTATTTACTTTTATGTTATTTTACTTTTATTGTTGAGTCATCACCTTCTCAAATAAGCACCAGTCCTGAGAGCACTATTGTCATTCTCATGCATTGTGAATAGTTAATGTTGTTTGCATCATGACTGGATCTCTTCTACCATGAATTACAATGTTTAGTCGCTGCTTGAACTTTGGAGGTGCTCTGCATTTATGTTTTGCGGTCTCAGAAAGGGCTAGCGAGATACCATGTTGTCATATTATATCATTATTGTTTTGACAAAGTGTTGGCATTTGAGATATCTTATTATTGCTTGCTAGTTGATTATGCCATTGATATGAGTGAATATAATTTCTAAGAGTTATCATTTGCATGGTTAGTTATAATCTTTCCTGAAAACTTGGGTACTATTTAAGCATATATATAGATACAAGAACAAAAGGGTTTGTAAAAGTTTTTCTTTATAACTTTCAGTTTGTCAAGTGAATTGCTTGAGGACAAGCAATGAGTTAAGCTTGGGGGAGTTGATACGTCTCCATCGTATCTACTTTTCCAAACACTTTTGCTCTTGTTTTGGCCCCTAACTTGCATGATTTGAATGGAACTAACCCGGACTGACGCTGTTTTCAGCAGAACTACCAAGGTGTTGTTTTTTGTGCAGAAATAAAAGTTCTTGGAATTGGATGAAACTTTTTGGAGATTTTTTATGGAATAAATAAAAAATACTGGAACCAAGACCCACTGGAGGGGGGCCACTGGTTGCCCACGAGGCACCAGGGCGCGCCCTGGTACCTCGTGGGGCCCACGTGGCTCCGTCTGACCTAATTCCAACGCTATAATTCACAATCCCAGAGAAAAAAATAAGAGAGGAAATTTTATTGCATTTCATGATACGGAGCCGCCGCCACCTCCTGTTCTTCATCGGGAGGCCAGATCTGGAGTCCGTTCGGGGCTCCGGAGAGGGGGATCTTCCGGCATCGTCATCATCAACCATCCTTCATCACCAATTTCATGATGCTCACTGCCGGGAGTGAGTAATTCCTTCGTAGGCTAGCTGGACGGTGATGAGTTGGATGAGATTTATCATGTAATCGAGTTAGTTTTGTTAGGGCTTGATCCCTAGTATCCACTATGTTCTGAGATTGATATTGCTATGACTTTGCTATGCTTAATGCTTGTCACTAGGGCCCGAGTGCCATGATTTCAGATCTGAACCCCTTATGTTTTCATGAATATATTTGTGTTCTTGATCCAATCTTGCAAGTTATACGCACCTGCTATGTGTTATGATCCGCATACCCCAAGGTGACAATAATTGGGATTCTTTCCGGTGATTGCCATAGTTTGAGGAGTTCATGTATTCACTAAGTGTTAATGCTTTGTTCCGGTTCTCTATTAAAAGGAGGCCTTAATATCCCTTAGTTTCCTTATGGACCCCGCTGCCACGGGAGGGTAGGACAAAAGATGGCATGCAAGTTCTTATCGCAAGCACGTATGACTATATACGGAATACATGCCTACATTACATTGATGAATTGGAGCTAGTTCTGTGTCGCCCTAGGTTATGACTGTTACATGATGAATGTTATCCAACATAATCACCAATCCAATGCCTACGAGTTTTTCACATATTGTTCTTTGCTAAGTTACTACTGTCACAATTGCTACAAAACTACTGCTGCTACCGTCACTGCTACTGTTACTATTATTGCTACTGCTATCAAACTATCATACTACTATGCTACTGATCACTCTGCTGCAGATATTTAGTCTCCAGGTGTGGTTTAATTGACAACTCAACTGCTAATACTTGCAAATATTCTTTGGCTCCCCTTGTGTCGAATCAATAAATTTGGGTTGAATACTCTACCCTCGAAAACTGTTGCGATCCCCTACACTTGTGGGTTATCAAGAGTCTCCACTATTTCTCAAAAAAAATATTTTTTTGATTACAGCAAGCGTTTCCACTCTTACGATGGAGGAGTGCGAAACACGGCAGCCACTTGAACTTACACTACTAGTACTCCTACTACTAGGCATGTGAAGTGGTTCATACAACAGTCTTATCTTGTTGCCAGTGTAGTAAGATATGACAATAAAAAATGATGTATAGTAAACTGATTATTCCACCCGAAGAAAAGTAACTGATTATAAATAAATCTGTTGTGAGGGATATTGTTGCGAGTGTTTCAGCATATTTTTGGTTTACATCGCGGCTAGTATTCATGAATACAGTCCTGGGTGGGTCCCCTGCGTGTACGTGCCTTCTATCCCGTGCTACCTCGGCATACAGTCGACCAATGGTGGAGTACTATTATTTTTAGCAGACAAGGCAACCGGAGAAGTAGAATCAAGGGATGGAGGCGGCAGCCGCTCCGGAGGATTGACATCCAGTGGCATCCTGTGCGCATGTCCCCTATGAACAGTAGTGTAACATGCCCATTTTTTTAAAGTCCGACCGAGAATGAATGGTGAGATCAATGTCAACAGTACTCGGGGTACAATGCACGGAGAGTATGCTGCTGCAGCGCTCGACCGAACAGGAACCATACGAAGCACGCCTCTATAGTGCTTTGTGCTACAGTGACTGTTCTGGACCGTCTGAGTTTGATCCAATGGTCATGTTACGCCGTGACATGCCCATGCAGAGGACGCCTAAACAGCACTGCAGTCCCTCTGCTTCTCCAAGCGCACAACAGTGGTGATGCAAGGTGCCACCGCCCGTAGAGCCCGCTCCCGATCGACGGGAGCCAGCTCATCAAAGACGGCATCCAATGGCACAAATGGATTCCGGTGACGTAGCCCTGAGAGGATTCGCCCGGCAATGGCGACGGCCGCCCGCACCCCCTCCTTGTCCAGCGCCGCCCCCACCACCGCGCGGAGACGGTTCAGCTCCTCGGAGATATAGGTGAAGAAGGGGACCAGGTCAGGAAGCCGCAGCTCGTTGAAGTCGATGGGGTGGTTGAACGGGTTTAGCCCGACGGCCGACATGGTCGCGCTGGCACGACGGTAGGCATCGCGCAGCTGCAAAAGTTGCATGGCAACATGGTCCAGCAAGTGGTTAAGGCAATCCTGGACCTCGTCACGATCGGCCCACTCGCGCTCCAGCCGGTTTGCCATCAGGGCAACCTGGCCACTTAGGGTATCTCCCGCTTTCTGCAACAACGCCACCGACGCCTGAAGCATCTTTGTGGTGGACTCCTGCCGCTTTTGAAGCTTCATGAACTCCCACTCATAACGGAGGAGCATGGCACTCTTCTCCTCCCTGAGCGCACAGATCTCCACATCCTTGGCCCTGAGCTCCGCATCCTTGGCCTGGAGCTCCTCTATCAGGCGCCTCACCTCAGACTCCGTGATCTGGTGCGCCGCCATGGAACCCGGTAGAAGCAATGGGGAAAGGAAGCAAAGGGGGCGAAACGGCTGGAAGGCAATGCAATCTATGGGAAGGAAGAGGGATCAGGGTAAATCTTTTGGTTTTCACCATGGGAAACCCCAATCGATGCCTTTTCACATCAAGGAGCAGTGGGTTTTACTGGCGGAGTCATCATGACTAATTCCTGCCGCGCCTGCTCCCGTCAAACAAAAAAAGAATCCTGCCGCGCCCAAGGACCAAAGCAACGCAGCGGTGGATAGTATTTTAATTTACCTAGCGGCAAGGAGGGAAAAATGCTTGAAAAAACAAATGTGGCGGCGGCCTAGCTAATCGGTTGCACTAGCCCAACTAGCTAGCCACCGTGCTTGTACTCGGCAGGAAAGGTGTGGTTTTATGATTTGACGACTCATTACTTCGGCGCTACGACCGAGGAGGATCCAGAAACCGCGCGGTAGGTCGTCCCACACTCGCACCGTCCCATGTCTCAGTAAGGAAGAAAATATGCGTGCACCACCGGGGAGGACCCAGAAACCGCGCGGTAGGGTGTGCCACGTCTTAACATGGAGGAAAATGTGCGTGTAAAAATATATGAGACGTAGCTATGGTAAGAAACCAGGACCCAGCCAGTGGGTCGAAAACACCCCACTAGCCACACAGCTTCATCATGCTAACGTGGCACGGAGGATAGGTGTGGTTAGCTTCGTCTCGACCAGCCACGAGGTCTCTTGTTCCTAGGCGATTCATCTATTTTCCAAGCATTTTTTGGTTATAATAACACCACGGCCAGCTCGCACCGCTCTTTGTGTTTGCCCGTGCGTCTAAAGGTTGTAGATGGAGAGGAGAGAGAGATCGCAGACATGGGACCAGGCAGTAAGTGAGTCAACGTTCATGCACGTGCTGACGAGCCACTCCCTCTACTGTACTCAACGTGATACAGTATAAAATCAAGTTATGCGACAAAGCCAACTACCGTTGCTATTTCTGGCTATCGACGTACGCTTTGTAGTCCAGGTTGCCGGCTCGAATCTCGTCCTTTTGATTTTTTATTTTTAGGTCCAAATTTGTTCCATGATGAGTGGGACCCCCGTGTGTTGTTCCGATATTTCTGTGTACGAGGGATTTTTTGCACAAAAACTTTGCGTGGTTAGACATGTTACGACACTAGTTACACATATTTTACAAGTTTAGGAACAAAAGTGACAGCGGTGAAGAATATCACGTGCTCCCCGCGGCTTAGATGCTACGGTGATACGAGATTCTACGTCATTGGATCTGATATCCAATGGCATGTGAGTAGTTTTTGTACTTTTATGCAATTCCCAAACTCTTCCAGGGCTTTTTTGCAAAAAAACATACAGACCTCTATGAGCCACTGGATCTTGGATCCAACGGCTCCCAGGAACTCGTATCACGGTAGCATCTAAGGCGTGGGAGAACCCGATATTCTCACGTACGAGAGAATATAAGGTGCTCCCCGCAGCTTAGTCGTTACGGCGATACGAGCTTCTAGCAGCCGTTGGATCTAAGATCCAATGCCATGTGCGTAGTATTTGTACTTCTGCACAATTCCCAAACTCTTTGAGGCCTATATTGCAAAAACATTCAGACCTCCTAATGGGAGCCGTTAGATCTCCCGGGAGCTCGTATCACCGTAGTATCTACGGTATGGGAGCACCTCATATTCTCTCGCGTGAGAGAACATCAGGTGCTCTCGCTGCTTGGATGCTACGGTGATATGAGCTTCGAGGCGGTTCGATCTGAGATGCAATGGCATCTGAGTATAGTCTTTGTACTTGTGAGCAATTCCCAAACTCTTTGAGGTTTTTTTTGCAAAAACCATTCGGACCTACTAGGACAGATCCAATGGCTCTGAGGAGCTCGTATCACCACAGCATCTAAGGTGTGGTAGCACGTGATATTCTTATAGACGAGAGAATATTAGGTGCTCCCGCATCTTAGATGCTACAGTGATACGAGCTTCGAGGCCGTTGGATCTGGGATCCAATGGCGTCTGAGTAGTTTTTGTACTAATTGTGTGCAATTCCCAAACTCATTAACGTTTTTTGCAAAAATATTCAGACCTCGTGTGAGTCGTTGGATCTCAGATCTAACGGCACACAAGAACTCGTATCACCATATAGCATCTAAGGTGGGAGCACCTGATATTCTTCGGGGGGGGCACAACCCGTCAGTGGTTGGGAGGGTGGGGCCAAATGTTTAAAAAATATAATCTAAACCCTCCTAAAAAAGCCTTCACAATTTTATCTAAGGTTGGGGGTAACTGGGGGGTTACCCCCCGACAATCTACATGGCTCCGCCTATGCAAGAGGCGTAGAGCGAGCGTCTATGTGTGAGAGAGATGACGCGAGGTCAATCGAGTCATATATAGAGGGAGAGATCGAGTTAGTGTGGGCTAGCGTACACTTGAATGAGAAAGACGATACAAAGAGATATCGTTTGACGAAGCTGTAGTGAGGGTTGGAGGGAGATAGTTACCGAGAGAGTGGCCTAGATAGACTTTGTGTTTGTGCGCGCGGCGTGCATGGAGTTTTTTTACAGAGGCAACGTATGTGTCTAGAGGGAAAGAGGGAGGGCGGTAGAGAGGGAGAGAGAGAGCTCTTCATGAAGGCGGGTGTGAGATAAATGGAGATCGAAACATGAAGAGAAATAATGAGTGTGTGTCGGATACCAATAGTTCTATTAACAAAGAGACGAAGATCGATCTATATAGGAAGTATGTGTGGTGAAGGGGGGGTGGGGGGGGGGGATGGACAGACCTAAACACAACATTTGAGTGTACATATTAGTAGACTTAATATTCACATTTTTGTTTAGTGTACATTGTAAACATTAAATTGAGGACCATGTATGGCTTACATTTTATTTTTGAGTTCGTGCCATAGATGCATGGATTGGAAAAGTAGATGCACTATACTGACTCATTTGTTGTTGTATTTGTGTGTGTGTGGTCATATGCTTGAATAGATACAAAGTTTTCTCACCACCATACCGTTCATCTTTTAAATTTGAATTTGCATTAAAAAACCTAGTGTGGATACCATGAAATGTGAAATCCACGTTGAGATCACTATATCACAAACTCACTCTAATTCCAGAACTCGTCATAAATCAATTACCGTCCCTTTTGGAATGACCAATTATGTTCAAGGAAAATACGGGCATTGTAATACATATATATTCGTTTGCCGATTTAAAAAAAGATTCCTTTCGCATTCTCGAATGGTAGCACCCGACGGTGTACCAGCCAGACCGGGCTAGTTACGTGGTGGTGGCGTGCGTGGTACGCTAGCCAACCCCAACCAAAAGAATCGCGATAAAACTTCGCGCCTCCACTTGAGCCTCCGCGTTTTGAATCGAAATATCTGGCGGCCAGAATTCCAGCCCTGTGAAATTCCCCTTATGTCCCCGGTCCATAATGACTACTCCTACTACTACCGATGAACACTGGAGGGATGCTTTAGTAATTAGCCCACGTTACCTACCATGCCGAGCACGTTCAAGCCCCTCGGTCGCCGCTACCCAGGGTCACCCGTCAACTCCATTGCCTACTACACTAGGATGAGTATAGAATGGAGCTTCATTTGTTCGTGCCTACTACCTTCGTCCTGGTTTATTGGTCCTCTTTGCATTTTGTGCTAAATTTTGACCTTACATTTAACTAACAAAATGTTAATGTATGTAACCAAAAATAATATCACTGGAAACTATGTTCAAATACGAGTCGAACGACATAATTTTTGGTGACATGCATTATTATTAGAGTATGACGCAATGCACTGGTACGCAAGGAGTATCTTTTTACTCTACATATATAATTTGTTTGAAGTCTAACTAAGCAGTGTTTGACCAAATTCTATCTTAAAAAATATGAACATCTACTACAACACTAAAGATGTATCGCCTAAAAGTTTATTTCATGATGCATGTAATGATATTGTTTCGAATCTTGGTTTTTAAATTCCAGAAAATCCAAAACTCACCTGAAATTCATGAAACTGCGCATGGTCTCGTGATAGGGCACAAATAGGCTGTGGTAATTTTTTTGTTCAATTTGAGACAAGCTGCTTATGAAAAGTTGCACACATGAACAGCCAAGGTATTTTGGAACAAAGAGCTGTCACATTAACACGAACGGTTCACTATTGTATTCAAACCGTGGGCGTTAGACCAGTGTGATGCCACGCGTCCCGCTTCTCATAGGCAGGTGCCGCCCGAGCAAGCGTGTGAGTCGACGCGAGGTGTGCGAGCAGGCCGCTGCGTAAGCTCACCGGGAGGCGAGCCCTTTGACCAGCCTCCGCCACCCACCTTCATCCCAACCACACCCACTTTTAATGGCGCCCGCACCGCAGTTTAAATCACCGCCTCACTCCCTGCTCTCGCTACAATCTTCTCTCTGCCTCTCCGATTCTCCTGTCGTCTGCCTCCAATCAGCCTGACCTCGCCGTACGCCATGGCGCATCATGATGGGCTGCCCCTAGTCTTCCAGTTTCCTGAGGAAGACCCTAATGAGGTTTCGGACGAGCTTGACCTGGCCGTGCGGGAAGCCGCCGCGTCTGCCCCCTCGCCCGTTCCAGCTCCCGTCGCCGCGCCAGTGCCAGGGCCCATCCCCGTGGCATTGATGGGCTGGGAGCCGCACACTGTCGCCCAGCTTGAAGCCGCGGGGATCCACGAGGTCCCCGCTGATTTGCACACGCCCATGCACCTACCAGCGCGTGCGTCATTGCACGCGCAGGCGCACGTGCCCGTGCCGGTGCACGTGCACTCGAATGTCTCCGCCGCACCGTTGCCAGCGCCTGTCCCCGCGCCGGTGCCAGTGCCCCCCTCAGCGGCATGGGTCGCCGCCATCGACCGCTTCCTTGCAGCGACGCCAGTCGCCGCCTCCTGCCGGTTGACTAGCTCCTGGAGACCGAAGTCCAGAACATACTGGCCGTCCTTGAAGCTTGGGCCAACGTCCAGGAGTATGCCAACGCCGGCGCAAGACGCCGCCGTCGCCGCCAGCCAGTGGCCCAACGATACACAGGGCACGACAGAGGAGCCGCTTCCCGCCGCAAGACGCACCCGCCGCCGCTGCAATTAGTTTTAATCATTTATTTTTTTAGTTTGATCATGGTATGAATGTAAAGTCATAGTCAGACTGAATGAAATCTATGGTTTGATCGATTGAGTGTTCTGCTAGAGCCCTATCATATTAAATAAAAATAATCATCAAGCGACATGTATTCCTTCTCATCGCAAACATTTCATATTAAATACCTGCGTCAATTCCAAATACTTGTAGGGCGCGAGCAGGTCCCTTCGAGCACTAGGCGATACATACATTTATCCACGCATTTAATTATTACTACTAGTTAAATACATCACGGGTGCCTGAACTTGTCCGTCACGGTCACTTTTTTTTTCCTATACTTGTAAAATAGTACTAGTAGGTGAAACTGGTGCCGTAACTTGTGAACGTGTCCAGATACGGTCGACGGCATTGGGCATCTGCCCCGGGTGGCGCGCCATGTTTACTGCTCGCGCGTGCTTCGTGTTTGCCCGTGCGTCTAAACGTAGAAGGGGAGGAGGGAGAGAGAGCAGACATGGGACACACCAGTAAGTGGCTCAACGAAGGGGAGTAGTACGTGCTGACGAGCCGGTCCCACTAATGTACTGAAAGTAATATAAAAACATGTTATACATTAAAGATACAACAACACGACAATCCATTTCTGAGTCCAGGCTCATCTGCACCCACACTGAAAAACAAAATGAAAACAAATACTAGAAAAATTCAAAAAAATACTTTTTTTGCATGGTAGACAATTTGGTGCGTGATGTTCGCTCCAATTTTCATATCGTTTGGACATCTGAGTGGCTCTCGGCAAAAAAGACAGATTTGGGGTCTGTAAAATAGTGTACTGTTCACGTACTGTTCTGACCCAATTTGTCTTTTTTGCTGAGAGCTACTAAGATGTTCAAATGCTCTTAAAATTGGAGCGGACCTCACGCAACGAATTATCTAGCACGCACAAAAAAATTGGATTTTTTTGATTTTTTTGTTATTTTTTTGATTTTTTTAGAACTTTTTGTGAATTTTTTCTTGACCGGGTGCAGATGAGAATGGGCACCGAATCACTGACGTGCGCGTGGAAGGGCCTGGTCGCCTGTTCGATCCTCGTCCTTTTCAGTATTAATTTATATGGGTCCAAAATTGTTCCATGACAGGTGGGTCCTCCGGTGTGTAGTTTGTAGCATTTTAATTTATGGGGCGAAATTTGTTCCATTACAGGTGGACCCTCGGTGTATAGTTTGTAGGTTGTTTGTAATAATTAAAGAAAACACGAGAGTTTTTTTTTGCAAAAATACCATGGCGCGACAGGAAAGGTGAGAAAGAGCATGCGAGAGAGCGGTCACAGAGCTAGGGGGAAATAATTGGGGGAGGGGCACGGTCGCAGGGGGCAACGGTGTTTGGAGTGGTTGTGGGCCAAATGCTAGAAAAAAACTAACCTAAACCCTCCGAAATAAATGCGTTCACGAATTAATCCAAGGATGCAGGCATAGTCCCCCTGGCAATGTAAATAGCTCCGGCCCTACGAGAGATGGAGAGGTAGCGTCTATGTGTTGGAGAGACGGCGCGAGAAAGTGTGAGGTCAATCGAGACATAGGTAGACAGGGAGATAGGGTGAGTGTGGCCCGACATTCGGTCAAAAGAGAGATATGCTCTGGAGAGATATCATGCGATCGAGCTTTTGGGGAGGGTGAGGGCTGTAAGGGAGATCTTGAGAAATTAACCTACATAGACAATGTGCGTGACAGAGTATACAGAGTGTGGATCGAGGCCCAGACAGGGAGATATATCGTTTGTGTGTGAGAGAAAGCAAGGTCAATCGAGACATAGATAAAGAGAGAGAGATTGAGCGAGTGTGGGCCACCATGTGGTCGAAAGAGTGAGAAATACGAGTTGGAGAGAGTGACCTAGATAGATAATGTGCGTGAGAGAGTATATACAATAAGTCGAACTAGGACCAAACAAGGAGATGTATCATTTGTGTGTGAGAGAAAGCGAGGTCAATCGAGGCATACATAAAGAGAGGGAGAGATTGAGCGAGTGTGGGCCGCCAAATGGTCGAAAGAGTGAGACGGTGTGGTGAGAGTGACCTAGATAGATAATCTGCATGACAGAGTATGGAGTATGTCGATCGAGGCCCAAACAGGGAAATATAACGTTTGTGTGTGAGAGAAATCGAGGTTAATTGAGACTTAGATAAAGAGAGAGAGAGAGAAATATTGAGCGAGTGTGGGCCGTCGTGCGGTCGAAAGAGTGATATGGTGTGGAGAGAGTGACCTAGATAGACAATGTGCGTGCATGTGCACGAGAGGGGGGGGGTCTAGATCGAGAGCCAATGTATGTATCTAGCGAGAGGGTGGGAGGGAGAGAGAGAGAGCTCGACATGGAGTGCAATGGCTGGTGTGTGAGAGAAATACGTTTGTTGAGAGAGTGGGGGAAAGGGGTTTTGTGTATTTGAGAGAATTAGATATCAAAACATGGAGAGAAAGAATGAGCGGGTGTCGAAAACCAATAGCTCTATAAGGTGGTTAAGAGTGGAAGATTGATCGATAGAGGAAGTATGTAGTGTGTGTGTCCAGGGGGGGGGGGCTAAACACAACATTTGAATGTAGATAGTAATAGACTTAATATTGACGTTTCAATTTAGTGCACATTGTAAAATTTGAATTGAGGACCATGCACATGGCTTCTGTAATTATTTCGAATTCGTGCCATACATGCATGGTTTGGAAAAGTTGATGCACTAATATTGACTCGATTGTCGTGATATTTTGTATGTGTGTGGTCATATGCTTGAATACATCCAAAGTTTTCTCACCACCATAGTGTTAATCTTATACATATGAATTTGCATTCAAAAACTTATCCACATTAGATTTGGAGATCGCTATGTCACAAACACATTCTAATTCAAAGAACTCATAATTAACTAATTACTAGTATGTCATTTCGAAGGACTAATTATTTGCAAGGAAAACACGGGCATGGTAATACATACAGATTCGTTTGCCAATGAAAAAAAGATTCGTTTGCATTCTCAAATGTAGGTGCACCAAGTAGACCACGGTCGTGTCGTGGTGGTGGCGTGTGTCGTACGGATGTTATAAACTTCAAGCCTCCACATTTCGGATTGAAATATCTGGCGGCCCGAATTCCAACCCTACAAATCCCCCTTCTCCCCCGCCCCCTTCCACGCCCAGAGCGCTCAAATCCCTAATTCGCCGCCACCCAAGCAAAATTCGAATCGTCCCTCATCTCGTCTTGTTCCCGACCTCCGTACCGGACAACGACGACGAAGATGACGGTCGCGCTGCACCACCGCACCTGAGATGCCTCATCTACGCCCTCGTCCACCGCACCGGGTGGCCCACCGACAACGTCGGCCGCCGCAGTCGACATGCTTCACAGACACCGACTTCCACCGCATCAGGTCTGCTTCACCAACGCCATCTTCCACCTTACCGGGGCTACTTCACTGAGCACATCGTCGTACCTCCACCCCCCCTGTTGGTGCTTCACCAACGGCCTCGTCCACCGCATCATAGCGCTCCGCCGCCGCTCAAGATCTGCTTCCATAGGCGGCCAGCCAACGCAAGCGCATCACCCTCAACGGCTCTGAACTGACCCGCACTCTAGGTGATTATGCCCAAATGCCGGCCCGAACTAGGTATCCACATATCACTGCGTTGTGCACTATTCCGATGATGCTTGGATATCCTTTTACTGCTCTCTTAGCTTATACGCCTATGCAACTCTGACTTCAATTCTTATTTCTTCTGGAGCTATCATCTGAAAGAAGCAAACCATTTTTCAGCGAAGCATGACGGCACTACGGGATCTGGTACACATCCTGCACGCTCGTATAACCTTGTAAGTATCTGTCCTCCGGTACAATAGCAAGGTCGATTCCTCTCATTAGAATAACCATTCGCCGTGCCAAAAATGCAAAGGGGGAAGGAAGGAGTACACGGCCTGGACATCCAAGCAAGTGGTAACATGGACTTCTTCATGGAACATCCCAAGCGCAAGCAGAGCTGCAGTGAGCCTATACAACGAGTTAGCGTAAGTCCCTACATTTCATTTAATTTGTACTAGCCTGCGTGTATGATTTGCGTGTATGATTGGGGCAGTGAAATGTATTCTAGTGGTGCTTTTGATTTATCCACATAATGGTTGAATTGCTTGTTTCTATGAGCTGACTTGGCCAATAGTGAGAAGGATGTCAGTCTTTTCATCATATTGTAGATTGATTAGATCTCGATAGGCCAAATATAATCGCATGAATTATACAGTAAAAGCCAGTGTGGTGTGTATTGCTACAACTAGTCTGACAACCTGTCCTCATATAATATAACAAGGTCGCACCATCTTATAAGATTAACCATTCGACTTACCAAAATGCAGTGTGGGAAGGAAGGAGTATTGGGACTGCGTATCCAAGCAAGTGATGTCATGGACTCCTTCGTAGAACCTCATAAGCGAAAATGAAGTTGCAGTGTGCCTGTACAAAGAGCTAGCATAAGTTCAGTTACCTGCTTCTCGGAATTTTAGTTAGCCACTGATTAAAAAATTGTTCAATTACCTTGCTTGCCTTAATTTAGTTTGCTACTAATTACATAATGCCATAGCCTATTAATCCTATTATAGACTATGCCTATCTATGTGTTTGTTACTTACTATTTATAGAACTACCTGTGCCTGAACTTCAATAGCTACTTAAGCACGTAGATAGCTGGTCATATCTACTTCTAGGGTGCAAGAAAATTCATGTGTAATTTACCTTCTGATACCCTGTTTGTTTATCTTGTTTGCTGTTATGACTTCTAGCACTAGTAATGTTTGCATGTTCATGGAGAGACAACTGTCAGGTTTATATGAGGGACATCGTCTTTTTAACTTATATATGTGTGTCAGAATCATTTTGCTTACATGAATGAAATTTAGAGATGTATGTGTTGCTGGTAAACTCTACCGACTTGTTACTTTAATACGTTGCCAAAAACTTGTTAGTTTTACTAGTTCATGTGTAATTAAATACGTTGCCAAAACAGGTTAGTTTTACTAGTTTGATGTTAGTTTCTTATGGCTCTTGCAACACTTTATTTATGCTTGCTAACTATCAAGTTTTCAGGATCCAATTGAAACTCCGATGGCACAACAGGTATGTTCTGAAAAACTACCTTGTTTAACTGGTTTGCTACTGTAACTTGTTGCTCCAATCATGTTACCAACTTCAACTTCTCAGGATCCAATTGGAACTCCAATTGCACAGCAGGTACATTTTTGAAAACTTATTTGTGTAACAGGTTTGCTGCTGTAATTTGTTGCTCTAATCAAGTTACCGACTACTCAACTTTTCAGGATCCAAGAGAAACTCCAATGGCACAACAGGTCCCTTTTGTAAAACTTGTTTGCTTAACTGCTTTGCTGCTGCAACCGGTTGCTCTAATGATGTTAATAACTTGTACTTTTCAGCATCCAATCGGAACTCTTTAAATCCTTGTTTGTTTAACTGGGTTGCTTTTCTAACCCCCAGTTGAGATGTTCTGCTAACTTCAACTTTTCTGAATCCAATCGGAACTGTAATGGCAAAACAGGTTAGCCCAAGATCAAAGAGTGACGTCCCCATGGACGTTGGATCATCCCAGAGCAGTGGCACCGGCCCAATCGTGCATCGTGAATTGCCAACTGCTGATGCTCTAGAGGCTAAACTATTGGTAGAAAGAGAGTCTGCTTCTGCACTTAGAGATGAAGTTGACATGTTGAGGAAGCAAACAGCACAATCAGAAGCAGTACTCACGAAAACCATTAAATATTTGGTGGATTTCACAACGAAGCAAGCTGAGACTGACCACATTGTTAAGGTCCTGGAGGGAAAAAGGAAATTAAATTCCCACTTGGTAAATCATAGGTGAAATGTTTTTTCCATCGTTGAATTACCTTTGTGTTGTTTGTTCATGTAATAGATTGGAACCATTTGTTTTAGAGATCATGTAATAATTGTTTTTTGGTCTGTATTTTTGTGTGTGCATGAGTCTGTAATAATTGGTAAGAACATGAGATATTTCATTTTTTTTGTTGAGGCAAAGACATTTCATTTTGTTTGCTATGCCAGGCCTACAAAATATGCTAATCGGGCTAATTGTGCCTTCAGCAAAAATAGTAGTATAGACTGGCCTTAAGTGGCACGCATCTGAAAGGGCCAAGATGCTGTACTAGCTTTGGTACAAAAAAGGTGCTCTTCTAGCCAAAAACAGTACAGCGGCCTGGCTTATGTATGTTAGTTCATATTATTGATCCATATACTCTATATGTGGTCATATGTCTATTAGTTTTCTGTATTATTGGTTGGTTGGCTCAGTATTTTGAATTTTGAGACATCGCTTGGCTTCTGAAATTCATATCTAAATGGGAGAGCACTATATGCTGCTTGTGTCATACATGTTACAATTGAGTTGAACATAAAGTTGTTTCAAATATTCGTATTCACCTTAAACTGGATTCAACCTTCTGAATTCGAGTATCATGGCATTTGTAAATCATATTCATATATAAAGGTGGAATACATTTTTGTTGTGCTTTTGAAGATATATATAAAAACATAGAATGATTTATAAAGATTCGTAATCGAATACAAAATGGGTTCGAATTTAGTTGACAGGGTAAACGTGAATGCTTATTCTCCCAAGATTCGAAAGAAGCGGCAAAACACCCACTCCCACGTCGGCTGCCCGAAACCAGTGTTTGGGAGATGGAAATTACTATCTACCCCTGACACGCACAACCTATCGGCCCGATTTCCATTGCTCTAAATAGGGGTAAGTTTGTAACTTCACTCAGACGTGACACGACCGCCTCTCACCCCATTCAGACACGGTGGGTGCCAAACGTGGGCGGCAAAACACATTTGATTCAAGCTCGTCCCAAAAACCTCTCTCCCCCTCCATTTCCCCATTCATACATGGTGGGCGGCAAAACAAACTCTCCTCGGCCGAAATCGATCTAGGCAAATATTTTAAGTAGGGGCAGGTTTGTAACTTCACTCATACGTGACACGACCGCCTTACCTGTCAGGCCAGTTCATACACCGTGGGCACCAACCGTGGGTGCCAAAACACCCTCTCCTCGCCCGAAATCGCTCTCGGCAAATATTGGGGAGATGCGAGATTACCGTCCTATCCCCAACCGACGAGACTGTCGGGGCCGGATTTCCGGGACATGATATCCCAGAAATTAACCCCTCGTGTCGTCACCAGCCCAGGATTACTGTTACTGGTGGACACGTCCTTGTTAAAGATTACCAAGCAATTACAAGAATTGGATACAAGACCATAAAGGTCTAATGATACAACAATGATTTCTAGTGAGGATGACGGAAGCAACTCGTGGTTCTCCAATGTCGATGGGGCTCCATTCCCACAGGAACAGCTGACCCGGATAATTCCTATCCTGCGTGGCCGCTATCCTAGGCTCCGCATGGATGTCGTGGTAATACTCCTTGTCAAAATCCTGACCTGGCCAATTAAATAGCCAGGGACAAGCCAGTGAGTATGTTTGAATGTACTCGCAAACATTATGAACAAAAGATATACCGAATGCATATGCTCATGCTGGATTAAATGAGATGCATATGCTGGCTGAAATTAAATTATGGCATGATAAATATTAGGATGTGCAGAGGTATGAGTAAATAAAATGTTAGTGACAAAACAAGAAAGTTAAAAGTGGATAATCGGGCGAGATAGGACCGCCCGAGAATCCAAAAGAAAATATAAAGTGGAGAATCGGGCGAGACAAGATCGCCCAAGTATCCAAGAGAAATGCCAAACGGGTGTCTAAAAGATAATCGGGCGAGACAGGACCGCCCGAGAACTCAAGCGACGCCACGAGAGATCTTGAAAAGAAATGCCAAACGGGTGTCTAAAAGAGAATCGGGCGAGACAGGACTGCCCGAGAACTCAAGCGACGCCACGAGGGGTCTTGAAAAGAAATGCGAAACGGGTGTCTAAAGGAGAATCGGGCGAGACAGGACCGCACGAGAACACAAGCGACGCTACGAGAGGTCTTGAAAAGAAATAAAATCGAGTGTCCGGGGTAGTCTAGCCAGCCCCTGAGACACTCAGGAAATAAAATAAGAGAAACAGGTTAGTCCACAATAATATGCATAGTAATAATAATACTTATGTCAATAGCGTCTATGATAACAAAAATTATACATGATGGCATTACGATGACAATGCTTATCCTGCAAAATAATTCGTGCTCAAATTAATTATTTCCTCCGGAGACCGACACTAAGACCGACACTTGACCAACCCAGACTATAGTCCTTAACCGCGGACACGGCTATTCGAATAGGTTTTAAAACTCTGCAGAGGGTGTACTCTATACCCACAAGTAAAGGATTTCTTTAGCCAGCACCGAGACGCTGACTAATTCCCATTACGGCCTTTGGGTTGAAAACACACCTGACTAGCACACACCAGGTTAACTCACCAAAGCAAGGAATCACCCAAGGCAATGATAAAGTAAAACTCTAAGTGGGAAGGCCTCATTCAACGGCCTCCTATAGCATGGGGTCATAATATTTATATCGGCACGCAAACAAGGGTGCTACCCCTCTCCGGCTACAACCGGAGACACCCATGCCCCCGGAGCAAGTGACATGCCTACCAGTGATCAGATGGTATCGTTCACTATGGCCTCTCTGTACGGTGTGTGTGCAGGAAAGGGGTTAACAAATCACTGAACCGTACCCTACCTGTGGCAGGGACATGTGGCAGCACGGATCAAGTATGGGGGTTACCGGAACAAGACTCGATCTACGGTCGACTCAGGAGGCTTATGTATTTCCTGCAGTGGTTAGCACAATAAAGTGTTCTTTCAACAGTAACACCAAAACAGGGCCACAGCCCTTGCATGTCCCAACATGCATAACCAACAAGGCATGATCACGCTCCGACATGATCACCCTTTTACCGGTAACGGTATTTCTCTTATGCCTGCTCCTGCAAGTTAGTCATGACAAGCACACGTGTTGCCCGGTACGAGGAAACATGCCAATACTACATGCATGCAAATTTTATTTGAATTCAACATATGCATGATTTGATTATTCTTGCAAACATTTAACCATGCAATCATCATATCAAGTGTTCAAGATGCTTGCCTTGAGTATGCAGAAGTGTTGGGTGCACTCCAAAAGTTTTGAAAATTTTCATCTTCCCTCCATTTTCCTATTTTCAAAATATCGCAAATATAACCTAATTTAAAAATAGTAACAAAAAGTTTTTTGGAATTTTTTTAAATAAATACTAAAATAAACTAGATGAAAAATGAGGAATTTAAGAAAAAGAATCAAGTTATTTGGAGTTCATATGATTTTCCTAGAGAGTTTCTAAGCTGAAAGAAATAAAGAATTGGACTTATTTAATAAATCCAGCAGAGATAAACTTATGAAAAATGTTCACCCTAGCTAGATTAATAGAGCTTGATTTTAGAAGTCTTTAGAAATTTGAATCATCAAATTTGGATTTGAAACAGGTGCTGTGGAATTATTTAAAATCCTCTGGAAAAGAAAAAGAGAAAAGTGTAGACGTGCGCCCTGAGCGCTGCTTAGCCACCTGTCGCCACTGGGCCGGGCCTGGTCATTCGGCCGCGCGACAAAACCGGCCGATGTCGGCGGCGTATTTACAGAAGTACGTTTCCACATAGGGAAAGCGTACCCACGGGGATGCGCTGCCTGAGGGGGGAGGTGTCTCACCGACAGGTGGGCCCCACCTGTCGGGTTTGTCTCCCACCTCGTGCGCGCCTGGACAGGAATAGGGGAGAACTCCGGCGATGATTCCCAGCGGCAGGGGCCACCATTTGCGAAGTTGGTGGTACTGGCGTGTTCCTGAGGACGAGCCGCACCCGTGGGAGGTAGATATGGGCGCCGGGGAGCTCGGATTCAAGCAAGGTGTCAACCATGGCGGAAGAGAGCTACGGGTGGATTTGCCGGGCTCAACTCGACCTCGGGGAGGTGGAATTGGAGCACAGGAAGGATATGTGGTGGTGGTGTGGGTCTGCTGGGGTGGTCACTTGCGGAGGGGAAGCACTGGAGAGCTTGGTCTCTCCCAAGGGGTGGCGGAGGCAATTTCGGCCGTAGGTGATGAAGACGAGTACCACAACTCGAATCCTTCTGATAGAAGGCTACTGGAAGGTCGAGGAGGAAGGGGTGGTCGCACTGATGGTCTCGGGTGGCTTTTATAGCTCGAGTAGGGTCGGTTCCGTAGCTTACCGGAGAGGTCACGACGGCGGCGGCCATTGATGGCAGTAGGAAGAGGCCGTTGAGGCCGGTGGTGGTCGGTGAGGTCATTAGTGATCTGTGGATAACCCCGGGTGGTTGTAGATGGATAGGGGTGAGTGGTTGGCTTGCTTAGAGACGTGCCCGAGACGACAGCGACGAATGGCGCCGGCAGTCGGTGATGGCCGGCACTAGCGGCCAATAGAGAGTGTCGGCAGGGTTCAGGAATGATCAGCCGATCTAGGGAAGGCCAGGGTGAGCGAGAGAAGCAGCAGCAAAGCGACAACGGCTCGGGCGCAGACGATGCTACGCGGGTGCTATGGCCATGCCCAGAGGATGCACACTAGGTGCTCGATCAAATGCCAGCGCCACCTAGGTTGCCCCAAGTGAGCCCAATTTGGTCAGGGTGGTGCTACTGGGTATGAGAGGGGTGAGGGACATGCTTGTTTTGCCAGGGGAGCTACTATCACATGCCAATTCAAAACTTGACCAAATTCAGCCATGCACATTACCTGTTTGATAGAATGCTACAGCAACCTAGGTACTTTTGTTGGTTATGAAAATTGGCAGCAGGGTGTCTCCTTGGATGATAGTGAGGATGGCAGGGTTGGTTTGACCAAAATAAAAACTTGCAAGTGCAAGTTTTACTGAATTTCAGTTCTAGACCAAATATTGAGGAAATTATCTGGAGGTCTTCCAGAATGCAATTGGAGTTGATCTTCTGGACTTAAGGGTTTGGTTGGAAGGACTATAAGGTGGAATAATTTCAGAATTTTTTGAGCAATAAAATTGCGGTTGTAGTTGTAACTCAAGAATGGGAGAATATTGAAAAGAGGATGTTTTGCTCAAAATTTACAAAGGACCATGATGGGTTTTTGCACAAAAGTGATATATAGGTATCACATGACCCCTCATAATTTTTGTGGAATTTTTAAAGAATTATTTAAAATAGTTGTATTGCAACAGAAGCATTTTAAGTATTGAAAATCCTATAAAAATGATTTTCTTGGGCAAAATTTTATTATGCAAATATTTCCTACTGTTATTAAAGTATAAATGAAATGATTTAAGAAAACTACCAAAGCCCACAATATTTCCTACTGTTATTAAAGTATAAATGAAATGATTTAAGAAAACTACCAAAGCCCACAATATGGAAGGAAGAATTTTGGAAAACAGAAAACAGAAAATACTCTGAAATTAATAAAAGACCTAGTATAATTCAAAAAATTTATTTCTGGGCAAATTTTACTTAATAGAAATATGGTTAAATTTTTGGGGTGTTACAAAGACGTCCGAAATTTTAAACGGGGGCTAAGTTGGTAACTTCCCCACATTTCAGACAAGCGCGTCCCAAAGACATGGTTCCCCCGACCCCTTTCCCTCCATTTTCTCATTCATACACCGCCGGCGCCAGAACACCATCTCCACACCAGCCTCCTCCGTCCGCCACCCCATCCATCGCCGCCCTCCTCCACCATGCCGGAGCGCCTACCCAGACCGTGTCGTCCACTGCAAGAGATTGACATTCCTCATCCACGGCGCCGGACCAGGAGCCTTGCATCGTGTCCTCTCGCTTCATCCGCGTCGTCGTCCACCTTGCCGGGGCCGCTCCGACGACCTTCTCGTCCACCGCAACGGGACTTATCCCCCGATGCCTCCGTCTACCTTCGCAGATCTGCTTCCACACCGCCGACAGCCATCGCACCCCCGATGGCTACACGGCGCCGCAAGAGAGGTGCTACTCTTTCATATCTGCTCAACTTTTTGATCTCAACCAGAAAATAGATTGTCACTTGTTTACTGTACTTTCTTTTCAGCTCTTAGAATCTTAGTTGTTAGTTCAACGCAAACATTGGTTGCTAAGTAGCCTTTGTGCGGTTTGCAGCTTCAGATCTGCCATGGCACAGTCATAATAGGGTTTAATTGATCATGCTTAGGGTTTCCCCCCTTTTATGATCACTGTACGATCAGCCTACGTGCTTCGTATCATAATAACACTGCTCCACCCATCAAGCTAAACAAGCTTAGTTGTTCAAATACGAATCTGATATGATGCTATTAGTAAAACAGAGTCGTTTAATTGGTCAGCTAAGTGTTCCTAATTTAATTTTGAAATGCATGTGCGCCGCTAGGGCGAATCTATAGGGTGGCCAGCGTGGGTCGCGGCCCACCCTGGGATTTTGGGTCGGCCTGTATACCATAAGAGATTAGAACATGGTCAGCCAGCCAATGCCTTTGCTAAAAAAACAAAAATGCCAATGCCTCCAGACCACAATTCCCCTCTGTTCTGCTCCACTTCCGATCACTACTCGCCGCCAGCCGCCTGCCTCGCTGGCGACTTGCCGTCGCCGGACGCCATGACTTTAGGAGGAGACGCCGGACTAACAGGAGGTCAGGAGCCGCTCGCCCAATAGCATCACCGCTACCCGGCCGTGCCAGCGTGCCCACCTTCCCAGTCTGCTCAGGGCTCAGGTGTGCAGCACCCACTCAGCCAATCCGATTTATCCTGAGATACGCTGTCGTCAACATTCTGGAGCCACTTCCCATCACCCATTTTCTAACTGATTCATCACTCATTAGGCAGGACTCTTATTAGGGTTTGTTGTGTACTGAGTGCTAACTATTGTATGGTTCAGATGTTTTAGTAATCTTTAGCACCTGTAGAGTTGACAGGGTTTCAAAATTCCTCGCCTAGGTACAAACACTAGTCATGTTGGATTGTTGGTCATAGTGGCATTGACCCAGATTATTACCGCAGGCCAGGTTTGTTGACAATTTTACTAGTCTTTGTTACTCATTCGATATGATATCCAATTATTCACTTTGATTAATTGCAAACAATAAGTGCTAGCCCAACTTCTTGATTCAGATTTTGGACGGTCTCTTACTGCAGTTACGATTCTGCATACTTGTCCTAGTAAGCTCACAAGTAATGATTGATTCACTAGCTTTATGCTTGCCTTGTCATATTTGTTGTCAATATATTTTTAGGGTGGACCACCCTGTTTCAAAATCCTGGAACCGCAGACATGAGCAAATAGTATTTCTCTGTATGATCTCTTCCATCATGTGTGGGCAACGAACACTGCATTGTATAGAAAGAAAAGTGTTATATCCACCTTTTACATAGACTACGATCTTTTACATAGAATACAATCTGCCTACGTGCTTTGTGTCGCACTACCAGTACTCCACCCTTGAAGCTAAACATTATGCCACTCATAATTCCGAAGTTTATTTGTTCAAATACGAATTTGATATGATGCTAATGTTCCTACTTCAGTTTTGAAATGTGTGTCCGCCCCTTATAGAGACATAAGAGGTTTGTATTTCTATGTGTGGTCTAGTCAGCACGGTTGGGGGATGAACTTTGTATACACAGGGGTTTGTAGGGAGACACTATTGGAGTAGAATCTGACTACTTTTTATATTTTCATGAATCTCTGATACTAAACATCATCATAATGATTATGAGCTTGGGCGCATGAGAAGAATAAAGCAGAACAATGACATGGCTATCAAACTTGGCATTAAGGGACTGAGATCTAGTCTGGATGCAATGGAATGCGCACGCTCTCCACCTACAGATTCGTGTTCAGAATATGATCCTAACAATGATTCTGAGCTAGAGGGAGACCTAAGTCAATGTAGCTCCCTAGTGGAGGAATCAGAGGTAGATGCCCTATCTTATTCACCCATCAAGGTGCTTGCTCTAACTTGGCAAGGTTATATTGGTCGCACATATCTTGCAAATGATGCTTTGCATTGCTTCTACTTTGTTACACCGCTATTTGCTTAGTTTACACATCATATATGTGAATATGCCATGCCTATCCATTTTCAGTACATATTCCATCTGTCATCATACCATATTTCTCCATTCAAATGTTGTTCTTGTGTATCAGACGTTCAAAAGGAAGAGGGCGATTGCTGATCGCGATGGAGCATGAACAAAGTATTTGGAAAAGGTAGTGACACCTGATAAATCAAATAGCCCATTAGGTGTAGTGGCAATATCACCAGACCCACAAAACACAGCCCCAACTCTAGCAGACTCTACCCCTACCCCACTGGCCATCTCAGATGCCCCAACTCAGCAGACCCCAACTGCAGCAAAACGTATGACGATTCCAGTTGACATAGCACCAGCTCTACGACGCAAAACCCCCATTCCAGCAAAGAGTACACCAACTCCAGTTGCCAAATCCCTTTTCGAACTAGAGAGAGCCCCAATTGCAGCAAATAGGACCCCTGTTCCACTTCTTCCTAGTTTAGAAGACGAAGCTTTTATTGTTGTCAGGAACTTTGTGCGCATCTTTCCTTCATGGAAAGATTATACTACAGACAAACCACAATTTCCAATCTTCCTCCGCAACTTATGTGTAGGTGTTGTACTAATGTTATTCATGGTAATTAGTGCCTATGTTTCAGCTGGAAGAACTCAAAAAATTTCATTCATTTAAATAGGCGAGGACCAAACTGGATAGTCAAGATGAGCAAAGCTTGGTTACGCTTTTCAAGCACACTTTGAGGAAGTATCGTTGCTACCTGAGGCAAGCACACTTCGATGGCAAGCCTCTAAACAAAATTTCTGTAAAGTCTCCGGTGCTTCATTTACTAGACAGTGACTGGAATAAGGTTGTTACACACTGGTCTCGTCTGCAGCGTAAGGTACTGTCTATGATATCACATCACAATTTGAACTACATTTCTGCATGTGCCTTACCGTCTCACTTGTATGAAAACTGTTTGCAGGAGAATATCCATTCTCAAGGGACCACAGGATCTCGCAACTATACTGCACACTGCATTGCTCTTGTGAGTACCTCTTGCCCTGTATCACCATACTTACTTTCATAGCTGGTTGATTATGTAGCATCACTGCACATGTTAGCCTCCTTATCCTCCATTTCGTGGACATTATAAGATCCGTGTTAACTCTTACATAAATTTAGAATCAACCCAATGCTTCTGAAGAAGTTTAGCTCTGCAGTCCTCTTGGAAGAACCAAACGTCTTGTATCACTGTACTTACATTAACACCTACTCCATCCGTCCCATAATATAAGAGCATTTTGTACACTACACTAGTGTACAAAACACTTATATTATGGGACGGAGTGAGTAGTTCATTGTGTTGCATTACTCTACATCTTGTCTCCCTTGCCCACCATGTCCTAAAAATTATCAGATCTATACTTAATCTTACCAAAAAGTTGAATACACAGACAATGCCAGTGCAGAAATGTAGCCCATTGCTCTTGTCAGTACATTTTGTCCTGTAACGCTGTACTTACATGGAGAGGTAGTTGATTATGTAGCACCACTGTGCATCTTATCTTCATTATCCTCTATCCCTTCCAGTATTATCATATCAATAATTACTCTCTACAAAATGTAGAGTACAGGCAATGCTTATGAAGAAGTTTCTGTGCTGAAATCTTGAGTTATCACTCCCTTGACATGGAGAAGGGCATTATAGAGCCGGTGTTAACTGTTAATGTAAGTATGTCCTTCTAAAGCCTTTCTCCTCAACTACTGCTTAATTTGCTCATACTCCCTATCGTCAACTGCTGTTCAGTTTGCTGTTTCTATGAAAATGCATGTTCGCAACAACTGCAAGTTTCAAGTTTTAGTCGTGAAACCAAATTCCTTATTCATACCATGCACATTATTCAATGCAGATCTATTGATTTTCTTTAGCCTTGAATGTATGCTTGTGTTGTTGATCTGTAATCCAGTGTGTGGTGAAGCTGCCGACATTTGCCCCTTGTCATTTCCTGCTTTGTCTTAACTGATCTGGCTGATGATATGAACATGGCACGCACATTAACGAAAAGAGATACAATGATTTTCTTTTGCCCTGCATCTATGCTTGTGTTGTTGATCTGTAATCCAGTAGTGTGGTGTAGCTCACCGCATTATGAACAATGCCAAATTATGCTCTTGATATTTTGAATCCTCTCTTTATTTTGTAATATGAAACTGGATGGAATTGACAGGGCAGTTACCATCTTTGTTTATATACATGCAAAACCTGTCATCTGTCTTGTTGTTTCAGGGTGATATGCCTGATGGCACGCACAAGTCTGCTGAAGACTCTGAGACAACCCCAACGTATATTGCAGCAAAGAAGGCAAAACATCTTGAAGATAGTGAGACAACCCCAAAGTCATGTCTTGATGCACTGTTCAAGTTACTTGAGACTAGCAGTCACACAAGCTCACATAAGTCACTGCCTGAATTAGTTCGACTTCTTCAGTCTCAGCTGCAACCAGAAAGGCATAGTGCACCTCAACTTCGACTTGAAGTCCAATCACTAAGGAAGATCGTAGAGAACTCCAATGAGAACCTCATTGCTAAACAGCTAGAGCTGGAACATGCTAGGCCGTTCTCACTGCCTTGCTCAGCTGCTTGTGCAGCAGCTCCCGCGCAATGCTAATGTTTCTTGAACTGTGTTCAAGTGGTCTTGGTTCAGTATTATTTTTTTGCGCTACAATGGCAGGGCCTTGGATGCCCAGGTTTTGTAATCTGCTTCTTGGTTGCGCTTTATGATCACTGGTGGCGAACTTTGATGCCCAGTGGATGTAAGATGCCCTAATTCCTTTATTGTATAGTGTAGGTTTATTCTAAGTTACTATGTCGTAATTTCTTTATTGTATAGTGTAGGTTTGTTCTTAATTCGTAGTTACCGTATATGTCATCATTCGCTATCAAAAAAAAGGGTGAAAATTTGATTCAGGCAAACGGGCCGAAACATGCGCCTTTAACGGCCCTGCATTTCAGTGGGCCATTAATGGGTTCCACGCAACAGGCTTTACTCTGGCCTTCGCGGACCTGCCGTATGGGCCCTTCATGGGCACGGTATGCCCAGGCCCATAACTCACATGGTCCTCTAGTGGGCCCAAACTTTAGTTGGGCCCATGTAGCTTCGGGCCATTAACAGGCTGAATATTCTGCTGGCCTGTTATGGCCCAGAAGATAGCATGGGCCTTTAGCAGGCCGAAAAGCTTGTTGGGCCTCAATTTTCATGAGTCGACCACGGGCCTTTAGCAGGCTGAAATATACCTCGGACCATTATTGGCCCAGTTACATGACGGGCCGCTACCAGAACATATCTCGGGCCTTGGTTGGCCCAATCATATCATGGGCCTTTAGTAGGCCGAAAGCTTAGTAGAGGACCAACGAGCCGAATTGTACAACATGCCTTTAACAGGCCCAAAATCAGGTTGTTGGGCTGGAATTTTGCCACCGAGATCACGGGCCGTTAAGGGGCCGAATGTCGTGTCGGACCATATATGGCCCATGTGTAGCACGTGCCATTAACAGGCCGAAAGGCACACCGGGTTGAAATGGGCCCATTTCTACATCGGGCCTTTAACAGGCCAAAAACTCACTGAGCCGTAATGGGGCCCAAAGACTGAGCGAACAATTAACGGGCCCGATCTGCCAGTGGGCCGTAAATGGGCCATGTTTAAGCAGGCCGCTAGTGGGCCGGCCCACTAGTACCTGTGTAAATCTTATGGGCCTTTGACTGGGCCGGCCTTTTAAACCTAAATGGGCCACTGTTGGGCCATGCCACGTGTAACATTTCCATAGGCCCGTCTCGTCCATTGGAGGAATGACATCTATCGCGACGCCCAGCTGACATGTGGTTCCTTGGGCCAATGAGAATTTTACATGTGGAAAATCCTCATTGGTCAGGGCTGTTAACGGGTTATCAGATCCAAAACCGGATCCGATAGCTTAACGGCGACCCATTACGGTGGATGCCACGTGTCGGTCACCCTTGACGAAAACACTTCCATGATGCGACATTTATCCTCATGGAAGTGGACACTTCCGTGATGATAATTTCAGTATTGTCATGAAACACTTCTATGACAGCACAGGTATGACTATCTTGATTCTATCATAAAATTGTCACAGATGTACATGCACGACAGAAAACTTGACCTACTGTGACAAAGACGTATCATCACGGAAGTGTTTTTTTTTGTAGTGATAGTGGTCGATGGGTGGAGTAATAGTAGTAGATGCAGGCAGGAGTCGGTCTACTTGTCCCGGACGTGATGCCTATATACATGATCATTGCCATGAATCCGTCATAATTATTTGCTTTTCTATCAATTGCCCAACAGTAATTTGTTTACCCACCGTATTTTCTGTGCTCGAGAGAGAAGCCTCTAGTGAAAACTATGTGTCTGGGGGGATGACCCCCAGGTAGGCAAGCGAACCCGGAGCCCCTTTTCAAAAACATCGGGGCAGACCATGCCCCTCCCCTCCGGCTGGCCAACCGGCCGGCTTCCCGGCGCGAGCCGGCTAGGCCCGGCCCTGGGCCGGGTCCGGCTGGCCGCTAGCCGACTCGCGATAGGTCGGCGGCCGTCCCATCGCGTCCGGCGACAAGACAGCCCCCCACGAGGGGAGAACATGGCTACAGTGCAATCCGTCTCGGGAGGGCGCTCCGGCTAAACTGCCAACCCTGTTGACGCGACGGCCGGTGTCAGCACCAGCGCGCCAGTGCAGCCCCCCGCGAAGCCGCCTACTCCGGCACGCCTCTGCAGAGCGCGCACGCGCCGTCTACTCCTGCACGCCTCGGCAGAAGCGCGCACGTGCCGACCACTCCTGTACGCCTCTGCAGAAGCGCGCACGCCCCGTCCACTCCGTGACGCTCGAAGCGACGGGCCACAGTGTCGTGCCGCCCTCGGGCACCGCAGCCGGCGGGGCCCAGCAGCCGGCGGGCCCGCGGCCGGCTCCAGACGCCGACGCCCGGGTCTCGGCGCGTGTAGTTTACCCATGTAAACCTGGGGGGTCGAGCTATAAGACCCCCCAGGAGGCCTCCATGCAGAGGGGTTCAGTCAGTTCGCCCCTCTTCGATCGTTGGCTACTTGGTTCACTCCTTCTTCCACGACACACACGGGAGAGGCTGAACGGAGACCTAGCTCCTTTTGCCTCCTCCACTCAAACAGCTCCAGGAGCACCATTGTAACCATTGTGGCCTCTGAGCCTATCAACCCACTCGGCAGGACTAGGGGTGTTACCTCTCCGGAGGGCCCCGAACCTGGGTACGCCTTGTGTCTCTCGCATGCGCGTGCCAACCTCGCTTCCGGAACCCACCGGCGTCCTCACGCAGCCCCCCACTTTTAGCCATCTCATGGCATCTGCCGTGATTTCACCACGACAGTTGGCGCCCACCGTGGGGCTGCTCGCGGCGTCGACCGGAGTCAAGTTCCGGACGAGGCCCTTCACCAGCTCCGGCGAGCGCATCGTGCACGGTTTGGTCCGTGCGCCTCGCACGGCCAACCCGGCCGGCTGCAGCGCCATATCGGACGCAAGCGCCGCCTGCCCCGCAGGCTGCCTCGTCATCCCCTTCGGCACGCTGCGCGTCTTCGTCGCGCTCGTCCCCGACGTGTTTCCCGGCAAGGTATGCAGCTTCACCGATTCGCCCGTCCCCGTTGGCTGCGCCGCCTCCGACGACGGCGCAAACCTCTGCGTTCACACGGAGGTGCTGCCCATCGGCACCAGTTCCGGCTCCCCGCGCGCCAAGGAGAAGGCTGCCGCGGCCGCCGCTGCGGCGGCCGCCGCTGCGCAGCTGCGGCCCCTCATCGCCGCGCCGACCCGCTCCACGAGACGATCCGGAGCCTGCGGGCCCCCATCATGCCCGACGCCGACACGGCGGCAGCAGCGGCTCAGCTCAACGAGGACCGTGAGCATTTGCTATTCGAGGCCACGGAGCTCGCGGCAACGCGGCGCCGGCTGGAGTCCGACCAGCGAGAGTACGACAGCGCCCACGGCTTCACACCCGCCGCTGCTGAGCCCAGCCGGGTTAGGGAGGTGCGAATCCGTGGGGGCACAATCGGCCGCGCGCTAGGCGCAGGCTGGCCCATCTACGACACCCCCGTAAAGAACATGCGCGCGGCGCAGGCGACCATGGCGGATCTCGAGTTCCTGGAGGGCGAGGAGCTGCTGCAGCAGCAGCATCGCATCAGCGACCTCATCACCGCGGCGAACGAGCAGCAGCAGCGTTTCGACCCGGCCCAGCCATCCGCCTCCGCCTCAGGCAGAAACAGAGACCCAGAGAGGGCTCTTCGGGACACCCAGCTGGCATCCTCCCCTGCTGGCTCGACGAGTCGCGGCTCTGGCCGGCACCGGGCAGGCCGGAGCCGGCATGACCGCGTCGCGACCACTGGCGACGGCGTTGCCAACAAGACTGCCGGTGACGGCCGTACCCAGCGGCCGGAACCTCCTCTCCCGCCGCCTCGACAACCCCGGCCGGCTTCCGCCGGCGCGGTGCCACGCGGCCCCGTCGCAAGCCGGCTGGGTCCACGCTTCTCGAGGAGGAGAGCTCTGTCGGCCCGGCGTGCTTTGGCCCCCGCATTCGCGTGGAGCCCTTCCCCAAAGGCTTCTCGCTGCCTCGCGACTCCCCCAAGTACTGCGGCGTCTCCAAGCCGGAGGACTGGCTAACCGACTACACCACGGCTGTCGGCATCGCCGGCGGCAACCGGCGCGTGGCGGTGCGCTACGTTCCCCTCGTGTTGCTCGGCTCGGCCCGGACATGGCTTAACAGCCTGGGGGCCGGCAGCGTCAATTCCTGGCTGGACTTCGAAGATGCGTTCGTGCGCAACTTCACCAGCACGTACACGCATCCTGGTCGGCCTCGCCAGCTCTCCATGTGCGTTCAAAACCCGGGCAAGCCCCTCCGCGACTTCCTCACGCGGTGGACCGAGCTGCGCAACTCCTGCGAAGGCGTCCACGAAGTGCAAGCCGTTCAGTACTTCGTCGACGGGTATCGAGACGGCACCCTGCTCAAGCACCGCCTTTTGTGCGACGAGCCGGACACCCTGGCGGAGCTCATGGCGGTGGCGGACAAGTACGTCACGGCCGAGTCCGCGATGTGCGTAAAGATTACAGTCGACGCGGATGGCAAGCCGGTCCCGGTCCAGCCGGCCGCCCCGAAGCCGGCGGGCGAAACCAGCCAGCGCCGGCAAGACAACCACAACAACAACAAGCAGAAGGCCGAGCAGCCGGCTCCTCGCTACAGCAACCAACAAGTAGCCGCGGTGGAAGGGGAGCGGCAGGCTCAGCAAGCAGCCGGCCAGCGTCCGCACACCGGCAAGGCCGACTGGCAGCCCAAGCTATCTTTCGAGCAGATGCTCGACGCGCCCTGCAAGAACCACAGCGGCACGAAGCCGTTGACGCACACGCTCCAGCAGTGCAGCTTCACCCAGCGTCTATTGCAGGGCAACCTTCCACCCCCGCCGCCCGGAGCTGGCTCGCAGCAGCCGCCGCTTCCGCCTCCCCCGCCTCCTCCGACAGCCGGCGCCCTCGCCAATGACCACTATCCGCAGCAGGACGCGGCCTACGTCGTCTTCACCAGCGAAGGCGATGACAAGCACATCAAGCGCAAGTACCAGCATGAGGTGAACGCCGTTGTCCCCCCGGTCCCCCAGTACATGCACTGGTCCGACCGTCCTGTCAGCTGAACCCGGGAGGATCACCCGACCGTGATGCCCACGCCGGGTGGCTACGCGCTCGTCCTCGACCCCACCTTCGTCGCTGAGAAGCGCACCTGCCACTTTTCGCGGGTGCTGATCGACGGCGACAGCAGCATCAACATCCTCTACTGCGACACCATGGTCAAGCTCGGCATCGAGGAGGGCCAGCTACAGCCCACCCAGACGGTGTTCCACGGCATTGTTCCCGGCGCTTCGTGCTCTCCCATCGGCCGGGTGCGGCTGGACGTGCTGTTCGGCACCAGCGCCCACTTCCGCCGCGAGCCGATCTGGTTCGAGGTGGTCAACCTCGCCAGCCCCTACCACGCGCTTTTGGGCCGGCCCGCCATGGCCAAGTTCATGGCGGTTCCGCACTACGCCTACCTCAAGATGAAGCTGCCGGGTCCCAAGGGCATCATCACCATCACCGGTGACTACAAAAAGTCCCTGGAGTGCGCCAAAGCCGGCTCCAAGCTGGCCGAGTCGCTGGTCATCGCCGAGGAGAGGCACCAGCTCGACTGCCTTGTCGCGCTGGCTGTCGAGCAGCCGGTCATGCCGGTTCAGCTCAAGCAGCCGGCCGACGAGGGGTCCTTCAAGCCGGCCAAGGGCACAAGGAAGGTTTCGCTCGACCCATCCAACCCCGACTCCAGTGAATACGCCGTCGTGGGCTCCGCCCTGGACAGCAAATAGGAAGGCGAGCTCGTCGACTTCCTCCGTGAGAATCGGGATATCTTCGCATGGTCCCCCAAGGACCTGCCGGGTGTTCCGAGGAACTACGCCGAGCACAAACTCCATGTCCGGCTGGATGCCAAGCCGGTCCGGCAGCCGCTACGCCGCTTCTCCAAGGAGAAGCGAAGAACCATTGGCGAAGAGATCGCCGGGCTGCTCAGAGCCGGGTTCATCATGGAGGTATTCCACCCCGAGTGGCTGGCCAACCCGGTCCTCGTCCTGAAGAAGAACGGCACTTGGCGCATGTGTATCGACTACACCAGCCTGAACAAGGCCTGCCCCAAGGACCCGTTTGCCCTTCCCCGGATTGACCAAGTCATCGACTCCACAGCCGGCTGCGAGCTCCTGTCCTTCCTGGACGCTTACTCCGGCTACCACCAGATCAAGCTGGACCCGACAGATGCCCTCAAGACGTCCTTCATCACCCCTTCGGGGCATATTGCTACATCACCATGTCGTTCGGCTTGAAGAACACCGGCGCCACCTTCCAGCGCTGCATGCAGAAATGCCTCCTGTCGCAAATCGACTGGAATGTGCACGTCTACGTCGACGACATCGTGGTGAAGACCAAGCTGCACCTCACCCTCCTTGAGGATCTCAGGGAGACGTTTGCAAACCTGCACCAGTACCAGATCAAGCTCAACCCGGAGAAATGCATCTTCGGCGTGCCGGCTGGCCAGCCCCTTGGTTTCCTCATCTCGGAGCGCGGCATCGAGGCCAACCCGGAGAAGATCAAGGCCATCGACCGCATACGCAAGCCGGCCTGGCTGCGCGATGTCCAGAAGTTCACCGGCTGCCTGGCCTCTGTCAGCCGGTTCGTCAGACGGCTGGGGGAGAGGGCCCTGCCCCTATATCAGCTGATGAAGAAGACGACACCGTTCGAGTGGTCCGACCAGGCGGACGATGCTTTCCGCGACCTCAAGCCCATGCTCTCCACCACGCCCGTCTTGGCCGCGCCGGCTGAGAAGGAGCCGCTCCTGATGTACGTCGCGGCGACCACCCGCGTGGTCAGCGTGGTCCTGGTGGTCGAGCGCCCCGAGGAAGGCAAGGCACAGCCGGTCCAGCGCCATGTGTACTACCTCAGCGAGGTCCTCTCCACCTCCAAGCAGAACTACCCCCACTATCAGAAGATGTGCTACGGCGTCTACCTGGCCGCCAAGAAGCTCCGGCAGTACTTCCAAGAGCACGCCATCACAGTGGTGAGCACGGCCCCCATCGGCGAGATCATGGGCTGCCGGGATGCCTCTGGACGAATCGCAAAGTGGGCCATCGAGCTAGCGGGCCACACCATCCTCTACGAGCCTCGCACCGCCATCAAATCGCAGGCGTTGGCCGACTTCCTCGTCGATTGGGCGGAGACCCAGTACTTGCCGCCAGCTCCCGACGCAACACACTGGCGCATGCACTTTGACGGCTCGAAGATGGCATCCGGCTTGGGAGCCGACGTCGTGCTCTCCTCCCCCAAGGGTGACCGACTGCACAACGTGCTGCAAATCCACTTCGCCGCCTCCAACAACGTCGCCGAGTACGAAGCCATCGTCCATGGCCTCCGTCTGGCCAATGAGATCGGCATCCGGCGCATCCTCTGCTTCGGCGACTCCGATCTGGTGGTCCAGCAATCCTCTGGCGAGTGGGACGCCAGGGACTCCAACATGGCTAGCTACCGCAACCTGGGCCAACAGATGACCGGCAACTTCGACGGCTGCGAGTTCTTCCACGTCCCCCGCAATGAGAACGAGGCG
This sequence comes from Elymus sibiricus, assembly GCA_039707655.1. NCBI lineage: Eukaryota > Viridiplantae > Streptophyta > Magnoliopsida > Poales > Poaceae > Elymus > Elymus sibiricus. The sequence continues at coordinate 316,669,975 of CM077664.1, forward strand.
GCCGATACTCTAGCCAAGCTTGGTTCCAGCCGGCAAGCAATCCCAACCGGCGTCTCCCTCGAGCACCTGAGCAAGCCGTCCATCAAGCCATCTCCGGATTCGGAGTCCATCTTCGTCCCGGCTGACCCAACAGCCCTTCGCCTGGCCCCGGGGGCTGCCGACTCTGGCTCGGGGGCTGTCGGCTCCGGCTCGGGGGCTGCTGGCTCCAGCTCGCCGCCTCCCGACCCGGCCGAACCCGCGCAAGTGGCCGTCCTCACGGTGCTGAAGGCGCCGTCTTGGGCTCAACCAATCCTCGCGTTCCTGGCGAACGGCGAGCTCCCGGCGAATGAGGTCGAGGCTCGGCAGGTGCAACGCCGGGCTTCCGCCTACAGCATCATCAACCGCGAGCTCGTCAAGCGTAGCACAACCGGCGTTTTCCAGCGATGCGTCGAGACGGCCAAGGGTCTCGAGATCTTGCTCGATATCCACCAGGGCAAGTGCGGGCACCACGCCGCGCTCCCGGTCCCTGGTGGCTAAAGCATTCCGCCACGGCTTCTACTGGCCGACTGCGCTGAAGGACGCCGAGGAGCTAGTTCTCAAGTGTAAGGGCTGCCAGCGCTTCAAGGCCCAGAGCCACCAGCCGGCTTCGGCGCTCCAAAATATCCCCATCGCGTGGCCCTTTGCCGTATGGGGCCTCGACATGGTGGGACCCTTCAAAACCGCTCGGGGCGGCATGACGCACCTTCTGGTGGCCGTCAATAAGTTCACCAAGTGGGTCGAAGCGAGACCGATCAAGAAACTCAACGGCCCCACGGCCGTCAAGTTCATCACCGACATCGCTGTCCGCTACGGCGTCCCCAACAGCATCATCACCGACAACGGGACCAACTTCGCCAAAGGCGCGCTAGCACGCTACTGCTCCGTCTCCGACATCCGGCTTGACCTGGCCTCCGTCACCCACCCTCAGTCCAACGGCCAGGCGGAGCGCACAAACGGCCTCATCTTGGCCGGCATCAAGCCGCGACTCGTCGAGCCGCTCGTACGTTCTCCCGGCAGCTGGATCGACGAGCTGCCAGCCGTCCTATGGAGTATCCGGACCACCCCCAACCGCTCAACCGGCTTCACTCCATTCTTCCTCGTCTACGGGGCCAAGGCGATCATTCCCACGGATCTCGAGTTCGACTCACCTCGGGTCACCCTGTACACGGAAGTGGAGGCCACGGCAGCACGCGAAGACGGCGTCGATCTGCTCGAAGAGGCGCGCCTGCTGGCCCTCAGCCGGTCGGCCATTTATCAACAGAGCCTGCGCCACTACCACAGCAAGAAGATCAAGCCCCTCGCTTTCTGCGAGGGCGACCTCGTGCTCCGGCTGATCCAGCGAACAGCCAGCCAGCAAAAGTTGTCCTCCCCATGGGAGGGCCCCTTCATCATCAGCAAGGCCTTGCGCAACAACGCGTACTACCTTATCGACGCGCAAAAGCGAAGCAAGCACAAGAGAGACGCCTCCGGCGAAGAGACGGAATGCCCCTGGAACGCGGAGCTCCTCCGTCCGTTTTACAGTTGAACCGTGTATGTATGTATGTATCACTACCCCTTTTGAAATTAATGAAAGCAGCAGGTCCCCGAACGACACTCAGGGGCTACCTTTTCATCTCTACCAAGTTCTTGCGCACTTTCCCGCATTCCCCCCCCCCACCGGGTCGGCACGGCCGGCTCGGGGGCTCGGGGGCTCCCCGGCTAGCCCGTGCCAGGTTCTCCTCAACCCGGTCAGTAACGTGCGTACCGCCGAAGCCCTCTCTGCCATAAGCCACAGACCGGCTCCCGGCTGTTCAAGGCTGGCAAGAGCCAAAGGCTGCAAGCATCCGCACGAGAAAAATGGTTAAGTACGAACAACCGGCTCGGCTATCCTAGCTCCTCTCACTTCACGCTCTGCCGCACTGACCGGCTGCGCTCCAGCCGGCATCGCCGGCTGCAGCCAGCCGGCCCAGTGGGTGTTTTGCTTGCGCTCAAATCCCAAGGCCCAAGTACTAGGCGCTCTCTTCTGACTCCGGCTCCCCGTCCCATCTACAGACCGGCTCCCGGCTGTCTGCCTGGCGGGGAGAAGGACGAAGGCGGAAGCAAACAAGAAAACGGCTAAGGGAAAAGAACAAAAGCGAAACTGCCACACGGCAGGGGCAAGCACACGAGAAACAAACATGCATCCACATATACAGCAAGGCCCGCGGCCAATAAGTTCATTACATTAAACTTACACCCCCCAGTGGGTGGATCTGCCGGCTAACAAAAGCTCCGAGTTCAAAAGAAACAGGAAAAAATAAAAGCCCTAGGCTCCAGCTTCGTCGGCGTCGCTCGGCGCCGGGTTCTCCGTGGTGGCGGTGTCGCCCAACTCGCTGGCGTCATCGTCTACGTCGGAGATCGTCTCGGCCGAGCTGCCTTCCGGGTCCTCGAGCTCCAAGCCGAAGTCGTCGGCGGGAAGCTGCGCGCCGTCCGGCGCCCGCTCCGTCACGAAGTCGCCGTACGGGGCGAACGACGCGATGTCGCTAGCCCGCACGGCGATCGCCATCTCCCGCTCCGTCAAGTCCGCCTCCGCCCCAGCCCTCCGAGCACGTAGTTGGTCCAGGCGGATGGTGGGATACCAGGACATCACGACCCCGAGCGCCATGTTTGCACCAGCTCGAGCTGCGGAGGCCCTCCACGCATTGAGTCGCACCGCGCCGGACTCCAGCCAGCGCGCCAGCCGGCTCACGCTGCTCGGCGCCACCGCACCCGGCCACAGCGCGGCCACCCTCGACAAGCCGGCTTGGAACAGCCGGTTCATCTGGCGCTCCACCGCCTCCAGGCGAGCCTTGGCGGCCACGGTGATATCCGCCACCGACCAGGCGGCGTATTCCTCGATAGCGGCCCCCGCTGCAATCTGCTCCTGCCGATGGGTGGCCACCGCAGTTTCGGCCGACCCTTGGGTCTCGGGGAAGAACCCTGGAAGAGAAGGGGGGAGAAGATTGACCAAGATGCCAAAGGGCGGAAAACAGAAAGAAGCAAAAAGACGAAAGTGAAAGCACTTACGCGTGAGGAGCTCGTCGATGTAGAGCGCATCTTGCAGCGCCTCCCGCTTACTCGCCGCCAGCGCGTTGGCGCTGCGGTCGCGGTCCGCCTGGAGCCGGCTGACCTCCTCGGCGGCCTTCTTCGCTGCCTCCTCCTGCCATGCCGCCGCTTGACGGCATTCTTCGGCAAGCCGGTCCAGCTCGGCCTTATAGGCGGCGGCGGCTTCGTCCCTCTCCCGGACTGCCCGGGCCGCCTCCTCCTGCAGCCGGTCGCGCTTCGCGGCCGCCTGGTCACGAAGCTGGCCGGCCTCCGCCAGTTGGCACCGGAGCGTCTCCATCTCCGCCGGGTCAACTGCAGCGGCTGCGCATCCGTACCCGGATTCCGGTCAGAAGCCGGACAAGAAAGCAAAGAAGATCCGACCCGGCTGCTACGCAAACCGGCCCGGATCTCGGGGGCTACACCCAGTGGGAGCGCTGGCGCGCCCCCACTGGAAGAACGCAAGAAAGAAGTTGGAAATAGTACCTCTGACCTGGCGAAGTTCCCCCTCCTTGGCCGCCAGCTGGTCCCTGGCCGCGCGGTACCGGCCCAGGAGGCGGTTGTACGCCGCCACCCGCTGGTCGTAGATGGACTGCAAAGAAAACAAAGTCAAAACACGGACGCCTGAGAAGGCCCGACCCGCCTGCTACGCAGCCGGCCCGGGCCTCGGGGGCTACACCCAGTGGGTGCGCTGACGCGCCCCCACTGGAAAGCGACCAAGCCGGTCGAAAAGAAAACAAAAAGCAAGAAGGCACGAAAAGCAAAAGAACTCACCGCGAAGGTCTGCTCCAACTGGTGCAGCCGGCCGCTCTCCGCCTGGGCGAAGCTCTGCCACTGGCTATGGTGGTTGGCAATCTGCAGCCGCAGAGAGTCCACCGCCGCGTCCAGCTCGCTCTGGGGGGCGCCGCTCGTCGCCTCGCTGGAGCTCGCTGACCAGGTCTGCTGCGGCTGAACGGCGGACCCGGCGCTGGTTCCACTGCCGGCCGGCCACGATTCGAGGCCAAGCCCCGCGGCCCGCGGTTCCGTCGTCACCAGGGCGCGCGAGCTCTCCGGCGCGGTCTCCGTCCTTGGCGGCGGCGCTCCTCCTCCGCCCGGCGCAGCCTCCGGCTCGTGGTCCCCTCCACCTCCGGCTCCGTCGACCGGGTCTACATCCGGCAGCACCTCCTGGTCGGCCGTCGGGTTGGCCTCCGGCTCATGGCCGCCGGATTCGCCGTGACCGGCGGCTTCCTCGGCGGCCGCACGAGCATCCGCCTCCGCCCGGCGGGCCGGATCGTGCACCGTCTTGGAGTGATGCTCCGCGACCGGCGATGGCGGCGGCGACGACGCCGTCCACTCCGGCCACGCGGTCTCCTCCGCGACCCGCGCTCGCCTCGCCACGACCTCGGCCACGGCGGCGCTCCATGCCTTGGCCATCTCCTTCTCGGCCTCGGCTCGGGCCCTCAAGGCGTCCCGCTGGGCATCCTCCAAGGCAGACCCGGCTTGGCGGGCCGCGAGCACCTCTTCGGGGGTCTCCCCCGCCTCGCTCTCCCCCATAGCGCTTCGGCCCCGTCGCCGGTCGGCCTCCCCCACGGCCGCCGCTGCCGTGGCAGCTTCCGCCAGCTCGAGCGCGCTCTTGGTCGGCGCGAGAGAGAGATGAGGAAGAAGAAAAGAAAAGAAAGCGACGACTCCAACTGCAAAAAAGAAACTTACCCTATGGCCACGGGAACCGCTCGCGTCGGGCCCGCCGGCGGCGCCATCCGGCGCGCCTTCTTGGCGGACCTCTTTAGGGTGCCCGTCTGCGCCGCTGCCGGGCACTTCGCGGCCGGCCGCGCCCGACCGGCTGCTTCCCATGCAGCCGGCTCGAGCCAGCCGGCTCCCCGGATGCCCTCTTCTATCGCCCCCTGGGGGTGGCCCCGTCACCCGCTTCCGCGCCTTGAGGAGCTGCATCGCCCGTCCCGTCCTCGTCATCTTCGTCGTCATCCGGCCACTCACGCAAAACATCCGGGATCAGAGACTTACCGGTTTGAGCGGAGCCGCCGGCTTCCGCATCTACCGGATGCTCCTCGCCGCCTTCGGCTCCTGCGTTACCGGCCTCCTCGTCCTCCGGGTCCGACTCGACCCGGTCCGGCTGCAGAACCATGGGACTCGGGCCGTCATTCACCAGCTGGCTCGGGAAGCGCTGCAGCCATCCCAGGGCGTCAGGGCGCATGAGAAGGGCAGACGCGGCGAAGAATAAGGACCAGAGACTTACCGCTGGCGCCGGGTCGTCCCGGCTGTACGGCTCCTTGCCGAACTGCCACTCCTTCACCTTGAGCCCGGCAGCAGAGACGTCATTGACTCGCACAGCGATCTCCTCTGCCGTCAGCTCCTTCGTCGACAGCCGGCAGGGGTCGCGCCGGCCGCTCATGTCGCAGATCCGGTGCGGCCGCCTCTGCAGCGGCAGCACCAGGCAACCGATGAAGGCGGCGATGAGGTCCACGGCGGTGAGCCCCTCGCGGTCCGTCATCTCCTTGATCCGGCTGCAGACCCCCAAGATCTCTGCGGAGGGAATCTTCGGGTTGTGCCCCCAGTTTAGCTTCTCAGCCGGGGGCGCATCGACGAATGGAGGGAGGTTGATCCGGTCATTGGCCGGGTTCACGTTCTTCACATAGAAGAAAGATTTCTGCCACTTTTTGGTGGACTCCTCGAGCGGCAGCTTCGGGAAAGGGCCTGCCGTCCGGGTCACCGCCACGGCCTCTCCGCACTCGGCCATGACGCCGGCTGCCGCTCCTTGCTGCTTGAGGTAGAACAGCCAGCACCACAGCTCCATGTACGGGAGGATGCCGACGTAGCCTTCGCACAGCGTTGCGAAGCCGGCAAGCTGCAGAATGGCGTTCGGCCCCAGGTGGTGCGGCTGGAGGCCGAAGAAGGTGAGGAAGCGCCCGAAGAAGACGCTCGCCGGGAGCCCGAGCCCGCGGAGGAAGTGGGTGTAGAACACCACCACCTCGCCACTCCATGGTTCCGGCGCCGTCTCCTCGCCGGGCGCGCGCGCCTCCACCTCCGCCGCCGGTGGCAGCCGCCTCGTGCGGCGAAGATACTCGATGTCGTCATCGGTGACCACCGACCCCTCCCACGAGCCCTTCGGGGGTGCCATCGGTGAGAGCGGGAGAAGCACGGAGGAGGGAGAGAGAAGGCAGCAGTGGAGCGAGAAGGCGACGGCCGTGCGAGTCGCAGTGCGGTGCGGTGGCGAGCCTGGCGGGCAACGGTGGCTAGCCTGGCGGGCAACGGTGGTGAGCCTGGCAGGCAACGGTGCGCGGACGACGGCGAGCGGCAGCGGTGTGTGCGAGAAGGAAGAAGGGGAGGCGGAAGCAAAGCGACTGGCGGGGGCAGAGGAGCGAATGCCTCGGCCTCTCCCCCTCCCCTCCCATTTAAAGACCGCGCACGAGCGTGGGGGAGTGGGATCGATTGCGCCCACGATCCCCACTCCCCCGCAATACACGGGCACGTTAAGACGCGCCTTAACTGCCCCGGGAACCCCAACAGGCGCGTCCGGCCGCAGTAAATCCCGCGCGCGGGCCGAGACTGCGGTCCAGCAGGACCCAGCCCACCGCGACGTCTCGTCGCGCGCGTGGCCTGGCAGGCCTCTTCGGCCACTGGGCTGCACGTGGCAAGGTTTTTTCTGGCGATTGGCGCGCTCCCCCATACCGGCGGGACCAGCCAGCCGAGCCGCTCAGGCTCCGGCGAAACCAAGTACCTCAAACCGGCTCCCGGAAGGCGGCAGATGGCGGCCTCAAGCCGGCACAATCTCGTCACGTTACCTCACTCCTTCGGGGGGGATAAGCTGCAAAGCCTCACCCGCTTGGAGCCGGCGAGCCTTCACAGCATCGGGGACTACTGTCGTGAGGATGACCCCCGGGTAGGCAAGCAAACCCGGAGCCCCTTTTCAAAAACATCGAGGCAGCCCGTGCCCCTCCCCTCTGGCTGGATAACCGGCCGGCTTCCCGGCGGTAGCCGGCTAGGCCCGGCCCTGGGCCGGGTCCGGCTGGCCGCTAGCCGGCTGGCGATAGGTCGGGGGCCGTCCCATCGCGTCCGGTGACAAGACAGCCCCCCACGAGGGGAGAACATGGCTACAGTGCAATCCGTCTCGGGAGGGCGCGCCGGCAAAGCTGCCAACCCTGTTGACGCGACAGCCGGTGTCAGCACCAGCGCGCCAGTGCAGCCCCCCGTGAAGCCGCCTACTCCGGCACGCCTCTGCAGAGCGCGCACGCGCCGTCTACTCCTGCACGCCTAGGCAGAAGCGCGCACGTGCCGACCACTCCTGTACGCCTCTGCAGAAGCGCGCATGCCCCGTTCACTCCGTGACGCTCGAAGGGGCGGGCCACAGTGTTGCGCCGCCCTCAGGCGCCGCAGCCGGCGGGGCCCAGCAGCCGGCGGGCCCGCGGCCGGCTCCAGACGCCGACGCCCGGGTCCCGGCGCGCGTAGTTTACCCATGTAAACCTGGGGGGTCGAGCTATAAGACCCCCGAGGAGGCCTCCATGCAGAGGGGTTCAGTCAGTTCGCCCCTCTTCGATCGTTGGCTACTTGGTTCACTCCTTCTTCCACGACACACACGGGAGAGGCTGAACGGAGACCTAGCTCCTTCTGCCTCCTCCACTCAAACAGCTCCAGGAGCACCATTGTAACCATTGTGGCCTCTGAGCCTATCAACCCACTCGGCAGGACTAGGGGTGTTACCTCTCCGGAGGGCCCCGAACCTGGGTACGCCTTGTGTCTCTCGCATGAGCGTGCCAACCTCGCTTCCGGAACCCACCGGCGTCCTCACGCAGCCCCCCACTTTTAGCCATCTCATGGCATTTGCCGTGATTTCACCACGACACTATGGCCCCCAGTGACGGTGTCCTGGACTAGGGGGTACTCACCACGTCGTCTCCCGACCAGTGGGTCGGGCCGAGGACTCCCATGGTGGTTCACTATTGGGCCACTTCGGCAGCCCATGACATATACGAGGAAGGTTCCACAAGACTTGGTGATCAAGACAAGGACTTCTCTCCATTGACATAGCCGACTAGGACTCTTGTTATCCTAGGCCTCCGGTACATTAGATAAGCTGAGGCTAGGCTAGTCGATAGATCATTATGATATTCATCATCACCTCTAGGGTTTAGACCACAACTTACGATCTCGAGGTAGATCAACTCTGTACTCGATACACCATCATCAATATAAACAAGAGCAGGACGTAGGGTTTTACCTCCATCAAGAGGGCCCGAACCTGGGTAAATTCCCATGTCTTACGTTCCTTGTTACCCATCGATCCGATCTCACAGCTCGGGACCCCCTACCCCGAGATCCGCCGGTTTTTACACCGACACTGGTGCTTTCATTGAGAGTTCCGCTGTGTGAGCGCCGCAGTTCGATGGGAATTCAGATTGACTCCGACGCGATCTACATGTCGGAACCGAACCTCATCGTCGACGATGGCATCTTTGTTGCCGGCTCGACTAGCAACCTCGGCTGGACCGAGGACAACGCTACATGTTGGATCATCAAGATCGGACTGGTGCCCTCATCAACTTCAAGTCCGATCTCTATCAAGATCATGGGGGAATCATCCATGGTGCTCAGGGGCTCAACGTCAACATTGCCCTCGCGCGATCATGCAGTTTTTTCTGCACAGCGAATTCGTGCTTGCCATTCCCGTCTCCTCGAGCGTCGCTTTGACGATTGCTTCGGTGGAATTGTGCGGAATTGAGTCTAGAACAACCCTATAAAATTTCATCGTATTCTGATGGAGGAATCTCCGGCGATCTACGATATACCGAGCCCTGTCAAATCTGGACGTGAATCTGGACGAGTTTAGGGCGAGGAGTCCAGCGTCCAGATCGGACATCCTTTGGAAGATCCAACCATTGATCGGCTGCGGAATTCCTATATATACCATCCCTCAAAATTTCAGCTCGATCCAATGGTTCAAACTCCGGGACGAGTCCGAGGAGTGCATCAATTTTCGGATATGTTTCCTGCGCGAAAACGAATCCGGCCCGAATTCATCTTTCTTCATGAACGGGACATTGGACATCCTTTTTGAGGGAATCTTATCTAGGGTATTGTGTGTTGTTCTCAAACACGTGCCCACAAATTTTGAGTCTTTTCCGAGGCGATCTTCACCGTCGTGCCGATGTCAAATCGGCTTGACCATGTTGCTCCACGGCTGCCGACCTGCGATAGCATCGACTGCGTCGCCGCTTCGTCGAGCCGAGGTCAACCTCATCAGGATCATCACCCCGGCGAGCCGACCAAGAGTTCGGTATCACGGCTAAATCATCACCAACATCGTCGCCCCACGGATTGCACAGGTCGGGCGCGCAGGCATCTCCGCGCGGTCACTTCATCGAGCCGGCTTTGACCGCGTCAGAAGTTACGATCTGCGTCGGCATGGCCGCACCGTTGCTTCTTCAAGCCGATGTCCACCACGCCGACCTGCTTCGACACCTCGGCTGGCATGGGGGCTGCAACGTCATGTTACCGACCTGCTCCGTCAACTCGGCTGGACCGGGGGCTTGACCATCTCTTCATCAACCTATTCGAACGACTTCGACGTCACCAGCCGACCAGTTTCGTCATCTCGGCTGGATCGGGGACTTCGACGTCACCAGCCGACCAGCTTCGTCATCTCGGCTGGATCGGGGACTTCGACGTCACCAGCCGACCAGCTTCGTCATCTCGGCTGGATTGGGGACTTCGGCATCACCAGCCGACCAGCTTCGTCATCTTGGCTGGCTCGGGGACTTTGGCATCGCCAGCCGACCAGTTTCGTCATCTCGGCTAGATTGGGGGCTTCGCCTCAACATATCGGCAGTGTTGTACTACCACTTCATCAAGCCGAGCTCTTCGCTCGGACACCTCGGCCAGACCGGGGGCTTCGCCATCGCTTCATCGACCTACTCCGGCGTCACCCTGCCGACCTACTCTGTCTCCTCGGCTGGACCCGGGGCTTCGTCTCGGCACATCGGCAGTTTTGTGCTGCCACTTCATTAGCCGAGCTCTTCGCTCGGCCACCCCAGGACCGGCTTGGGGGCTGGGATCTCGACCCGTTGCAAGCCCGGACTACGTCATCAACGCCGAGCACATTAACCAGCTAAGTCGCTTTCATGCTTAACTTTTTTCAATTTTTAATTTTTGTTTGGTTCATCCAAGCATTATACTTTTGTGTTAAAAAGACAATTTATTAGTTAAACACTTAGTTTGTTAAAAACACTCCCTTTACCCATGTTAACTGGGGGCTCTTCAATTTATACGAGCCGTTTTATAATAAGTGTTTTCTTCTAAGTCGTTGCAAAGTCTTTTTCTATCACTCCTTTCTCGACATGAGTGTGTGGTCAATAGCCGGATAGCCTGGTTTCTCTCTAAAGCCGCTCGAGTTTGGTTCGCTAAGCTGGCCTGAGAAGCACTCCGCCTTCGGGAATAGGAGGTTGAAGCCAAAGGCTGGCCCGCTTGAAGTCTTGAGATCGGATGTGTCATGTTAACGCACGATGGAAGGACAAACTAATTTTAAGCTCACTTTTCGGATTGGCACCAAAAAACTTGATTTAGTTCGGACGTCAAGTTTTTACATAAGTTTTTTGGCTTTTCGAGCTTATAACACTTTTAAGCTATTTGTATGTTTTTCTTTCAGGAGGCGGGACATCCTCATGACCGAGGTGCCCCGCGTAATAATTCAGCTCGGGAGATCTTTTTCGACCCGCAGCTCGGCATCTTTCCTGCCGACCTATACCTCGGCGTTGGCGAAACGCACATGACATCTGGACTAGTTCCCGAGGAGATTCGATCCTTAGGTTGGTCGGCCGCACCCAACCTGAGTCTCGGGGGATACTGTGTTTCTCCAGCATAACTCTCGCAGTACGACGCCGGACGCCTTTAACGCGTTGGCAATATTAATGGGGGGCTGCGACTAGAGCCGAACCCACCAAAAGCCAAGGTACTCCGAGGAGTCCCCGGCAAAACGTTCTCGGATATTGCTTTATATGCATCAGTTTCGAATTGTGTCTTCGGTCAATAGTTGAGTTGCCCGGCTCCTGTGCTTACTCCTTACGTTCCCGATTGTTCGGATAAGGGTAAAGGGAGAACCACTGTGATTGTACTTCCGGTTTAACTGGTCAAGTGCCTCAGTGGAGAAAGCCGAAAACTGACTGTCACAATAAGCGTAAACTGGTCAGCGATCCGATGACTGTGTTAAACTACAGATCGATAGAGATTACCCCGTGTTAAGCAGTGGGCCTTTCATAAAATTGGCCGAAGTGTTACTGGCTTGACCTCGGCTGACGCTGAACACTAACCGGGGGCTAGTAACTGGCCTCCCAACTTTAAGCTCCTAGGACTAAGTGAAAGTTATAAAGCCTGCATATCTGATTGCCTTGTTTCTGCTAACACAAACCGCCTCCGGGCACCGAGACGTCGGCTAAGGGTTGTCTTGTTATTGCGGAAACTCCCTGTGTAGTATCTACAAAGGGGTGGAAGCCGACGATGGGCCACTTTCAGATTATAAACAGTCGCAACGGAGTCAAAATAACATATAGTATAAAGCTGCAAATACAACTTAAAGGCTGACAATCACAACATGTGCCGAGGGCTCCTTGAGGCACCTCAGCGCGGTTACATCAGGACCCCTGGAGAGCCCAACATATCATCAGCATTTGTATTCAATGTACAAAAGCTGCCTTCCGTAATTATTATTATAAAGCCATAAATATGTATCAATTTGACTTAAGATTTTGGCCAAGCTGGGTTGCCTGGCTCCTGTGCTTGCCCCCTATGTTCCCGATAGTTCGGCTAGGGGGTAAAGGGAGCACCTCTGTGATTGTTACTACCGGGTCATCCGAGTTAGTACCTCAGACTGGGTGAAGCCGAAAGCTAGGCATCTTAAGAATACAATTGGTCGGCAATGACGGAAGTGAAAATTTAGGTTCATTAAAGACCACAGAGATCGGGAACTTTCCCCAAACTAAATTCTCAATATTTTTCTCCCACATTGATCGGAGTTGAGGTTTCACGATCATGGTCAACATGATAGCCTGAGAAAAGGAACTTATCAAGGAACTATTTTTCTTGGAAGATGTTTCTTACGCTTAAACGTAATATAACATAAGCTCTGTTCCACTTTGTTTGTAGAACCAAATAGCCGGATTGCCTTGTTATCCGAAGAGTCTGGTTCGCCTCGGCGGACCAGGAGTAGGAAACACTCCTCGTCCAATGGTCGAGGAGGGAGAAGCCGAAGGCTGGTTAACAAAGTTTGTAGAACAGAGGCATTTGTAATGATGTAAAGTAATTGGATACATAGAATCATTACACATAAATTGTGATTAAAGTAAATTTACTCTGGATATCAATCCTTAAGTCGGCCACCCGTGCCCAAATTAAGGCTCGGGGGCTACTGGGCTTCACGCTTCTCAATTAAAAGCCATTGAAGGGGTACATCGATCCCCTGATCTGGTGTTGCCACCCGACCAGTGGCTCGGGGGCTACTGCATTGCTGATTCAATGCAGGACAATTCAAAGTGCAAAGCAGTTTCCGAGGAGATTACGATCCTCGGGTTGGTCGGCCGCACCCAACCTGAGTCTCGAGGACTATGGACACCGTGTTTCTGTTCCTAAGTATGCTGCCGAGCTAGGAGTTGATCCTCGGGCCGATTTCGCGAATCGACCTGAGTCTCAGGGGCTACTGGGTCATCGGTTTTATGATTTCCTTCAGGTGCATCTCGGATTTTTGGCCGACACACACCTTGAGGGCTACTGGCTATACATCTCGACAGAGAATAAATTGCGCCAATTGGAAATAAATTCCACAAAAAATCAGCTCATGGCCGAGGTGGCGTGCCACCTCGAAAGCAGTCCGGCATAAAGCCCGGATGCAACTGGCTGGCTCCATAGAGGGCATTTTTTGCATTAAGCTCGGCTGAATTCCTTCAACTTTTTCAAGACCGAGGTAATCTATGACACCTCGGATGCCGATCGGCGTTAGAGCTCGGCTACAAAAAGACACCTCAGATGCAGTTCGGCATTCGAGCTCGGTTGCAAGAGGACACCGCTGCACGGGGGAAAACTTTGAACCCGAGGTGCGGCGTAAAAATAACAAGGCATTGATAAGGCCGAAAACTTAAAGGGCTCCTCGGATGCCCGACGTATTAACTCTTCGGATTCAGCTCGGCGATCCTCAAGATCGAAGATGGGAAGATTTGTTGAACCAGCTTTCAAGACTGACGGCCGAAGATGAAGAACAGCTCGGAAGAACCGGGGAGCGTCCCCAACTTGCAGACCGGTTCAGGGGGCTAGTGACGGTGTCCTGGACTAGGGGGTACTCACCACGTCGTCTCCCGACCAGTGGGTCGGGCCGAGGACCCCCATGGCGGTTCACTATTGGGCCACTTTGGGCAGCCCATGACATATACGAGGAAGGTTCCACAAGACTTGGTGATCAAGACAAGGACTTCTCTCCACCGACATAGCCGACTAGGACTCTTGTTATCCTAGGCCTCCGGTACATTATATAAGCCGAGGCTAGGCTAGTCGATAGATCATTATGATATTCATCATCACCTCTAGGGTTTAGACCACAACTTACGATCTCGAGGTAGATCAACTCTGTACTCGATACACCATCATCAATATAAACAAGAGCAGGACGTAGGGTTTTACCTCCATCAAGAGGGCCCGAACCTGGGTAAATTCCCGTGTCTTACGTTCCCTATTACCCATCGATCCGATCTCACAGCTCGGGACCCCCTACCCCGAGATCCGCCGGTTTTTACACTGACACCCGGGTCTATCTTTATCATATATTAATACCCAAAAATACCTTGCTGCAATTTATTTACTTTTATTTTATTTTGCAATTTATATTTCTATCTATCACTATCAGAATTAATGATTGCAAGTAACCGCTAAGAGGATTGACAACCCTCTTATTTGTGTTGGGTGCAAGTGTTTGCTTTTGTGTGTGTAGGTGCTGCTAAAGGATTTTGACAGGTTCTCCTACTGGATTGATAACCTTGGTTCTTAATTGAGGGAAATACTTATCTCTACTATACTGCATTATCCTCTCCTCTTCGGGGAAATACCAACGTAGTCTACAAGTAGCAGGAAGAATTTCTGGCGCCGTTGCCGGGGAGACATCACCAAAATTATCAAGTACTTTTGACATAAACTATAATCCACTTGCATTTATTTTATTTTCCTTTTTATTTGCAGTTGCCTCTCGTTTTCATCTCCCCCGCTTCTCTAAAAAACAAAAATACCAAAAATATACTTTGTGCTTTCTTTGCTTGTGCTGCCATGTGCCTTCTATTTGCTTGCATCTTCGCTTGCTAAAAATCTATTGATATGGATCCTCATCCACTTGCTAATCTTTTCAAAAGATCCAATTATAATGAACCAATTGCTAGTGAGTTGAGTGCACTTGATTTTCTCTATGAAGTTTTGCTTTAAAATCATGAATCTGAAAATTGTGATGAAGTGTTAGAAGAAGAAATTTATAAAGTGATTCATGTTAGCTCCTTGATTGAAAAGCATGATTGCAATGATGTTATTATAAATTATATTAATGTCAACTATGTTAATAATATGCAAAACTACAAGCTTGGGGATGTTGATTTTGTTATGTCCACTACTTATTGCAATGATCATGATTGGGGTGATAATGCTTCTTATGATCTTGAAAATTTATTTAAGCCTCATGATGAATATGTCATTGATAATAATTTTTGCAATAATATTGAAAGTGGGTTTGGAAGAGTGTCAACTTTAGGTAAAATGAATCTCACATATTCGGAGAGTGTTCAATCTTATGAATTTTTTGATCAAAGTGGGTTTGGAGAGGTCATGACTTTAGTTGATGTTAATCCCACTATTATGGAAGATTATAAAACTTTTATGCATGTGGATCATGAAGAGAATATTTTATATGATAGCTATATTGTTGAATTTGATTATGATCCTACATGTAATTATTATGAGAGAGCAAAATATGGTTATAGAAATCTTCATGTCACTAAATTGCCTCTCTTTGTGTTGAATTTATTAATGTTTCATTCTTCCTATTTGCATATGCTAGATATTGCTTGTCTTGATAATTTGTTTTCCTATAAAATGCCTATGCATAGGAAGTATGTTAGACTTAAATGTGTTTGTCACATGTTTTATGATGCTCTCTTTGTGCTTCAATTCTTGTCTTTGACGTGAGCATCATTGAAATCTCAAGCCTATCTTAATGGCTATAAAGAAAGAGCTTGTTGGGAGGCAACCCAATGAATAAAATAAATTTTTGTTTTACCTTATGTTTTTGTGTGTTTAAACAATTATAGCCTCTTTTATGATTGTGTTTTTATCTTTTAATTAGTGTTTGTGCCAAGTAATGCCTTTGGGATGATTTGGAAGATAGTATGATCGATGCTGTTGGAAAACAGAAACTTTTGTGTCCAGTGCTGGAATTTTGATTCTTTGATGGAGCGTCATAAAACTCTGAATTTTTTACACAGTATTGATATATGAATTTCCCACGTTTTTCTAATTTTTCAGAATTTTTGGAGTTACAGAAGTATGACTTTAATTCAGATCTTTACAGACTAATCTGTTTTAGACAGATTCTGTTTTTGTTGCATAGTTTGCTTATTTTGATGAATCTATGGATCATATCGGGGGGTATGAGTCATGGAGAAGTTGGATTAAAGTAGCATTATGCCAATATTAAATATGAATCAATTTATAACAGTACCTAATGTTTAAGATTTGTTTGTTATACTAACGGATCTCACGAGGTTTCTGTTGAGTTTTGTGATGAAGTTTTCAAGTTTTGGGTGAGACTACGATGGATAAAGGAATAAGGAGCGGCAAGAGCCTAAGCTTGGGGATTCCCAAGGCACCCCAAGGTAATATTCAAGGAATACTCAAGCGTCTAAGCTTGGGGATGCCCCGGAAGGCATCCCCTCTTTCGTCTACAATCTATCGGTAACTCACTTGGAGCTATATTTTTATTCATCACATGATATGTGTTTTACTTGGAGCGTCTTGTGCTATAGTTTGTTTGCTTTTTAGTTTGTCACAATCATCTTTGCTGAACACACCTTTTTGAGAGGGGCACACATTAATCGTGATTTGTTAGAATACTCTATGTGCTTCACTTATATCTTTTGAGCTAGGCAGTTGCTCTAGTGCTTCACTTATATCTTTTAGAGCACGGCGGTGGTTATATTTTAAAGAAATAGTTGCACTCTCATGCTTCACTTATATCTTTTTGAGAGTCTAATGAATAGCAATGGTCATATGCATGGGTTATGAATTTGCTCCTAATATGATAGGTATTCAAGAGGGATATAATAAAAACTTTCATGTAGATCACTGATTATGATAAGTTTGATTCCTTGCAATAGTTTTGCGATATTAAGATGGTAATATGTGGGAGGTGCTAGTAGATAATTGTGGCTTAGTAAGAATATTGGTGCTAAGGTTTGTGATTCCCGAAGCATGAACGTATGGCGGTCGGGGGCGCGCGATGGTTAACTCCTACCAACCTCCCCCCTAGGGGCATGCGTAGTAGTACTTTGCTTCGAGGGCTAATAAACTTTCGCAATAAGTATGTGAGTTCTTTATGACTAATGTGAGTCCATGGATTATACACACTCTCACCTTTCCGCAATTTGCTAGCCTCTTCGGTACCGTGCATTGCCCTTTCTCACATCGAGAGTTGGTGCAAACTTCGCCGGTGCATCCAAACCCCGTGATATGATACGCTCTATCACACATAAGCCTCCTTATATCTTCCTCAAAACAGCCACCATACCTACCTATCATGGCATTTCCATAGCCATTCCGAGATATATTGCCATGCAACTTCACCGTTCCGTTTTTTTATGACACACATCGTCATTGTCATATTGCTTTGCATGATCATATAGCTGACATAGTATTTGTGGCTCAGCCACCTTCCATCATTTTTATACATGGTACACTAGTATCATTGCACATCCTAGTACACCGCCAGAGGCATGCATATAGAGTCATATTTTTGTTCTAGTTTCAAGTTGTAATTTTCTTTTGAGTTGTAAGTAAATAGAAGTATGATGATCATCATTATTAGAGCATTGTCCCAGTGAGGAAAAAAAAGAGGCCAAAAAGAGCCCACGAAAAAAGAAAAAAAAGAAAATAAAAAAATAAAAGAAAAAAAATAAAAAGAGAGAAAAAGAGAGAAGGGGCAGTGTTACTATCATTTTCCATACTTGTGCTTCAAAGTAGCACCATGTTTTTCATATAGAGAGTCTCCTATTTTGTCACTTTCATATACTAGTGGGAATTTTTCATTATAGAACTTGGCTTGTATATTCCGATGATGGGCTTCCTCAAATGCCCGAGGTCTTCATGAGCAAGCAAGTTGGATGCACACCCACTTAGTTTTCATGTTGAGCTTTCATACACTTATAGCTCTTAGTGCACCCGTTGCATGGCAATCCCTACTCCTCGCATTGACATCAATTGATGGGCATCTCCATAGCCCATTGATTAGCCTCGTTGATGTGAGACTATCTTCTTATTTTTGACTTCCCCTTATTAATCTCTACCGCCACACTCAATTCCATCCATAATGCTATATCCATGGCTTGCGCTCATGTATTGCGTGGGGGTTGAAAAAGCTGAAGCGCGTTAAAAAGTATGAACCAATTGCTTGGCTAAAACCGGGGTTGTGCATGATAAATACTTTGTGTTAAGAAGATGGAGCATGACAGGATTATATGATTTTGTAGGGATAACTTTCTTTAGCATTTTTATTTTGAAAGGCATGATTGTTTGTTAGTATGCCTGAGTATTGATGTCTTTATATCAAATTGTAGACTATTGCTTCGAATAATTCAGATCTTATTATTCATACCGTAAGAGAGATTACATGATGAAACATGTTAGGTAGCATTCCACATCAAAAAATTTGTTTTTATCATTTATCTACTTGAGGACGAGCAGGAATTAAGCTTGGGTATGCTTGATACGTCACCAACGTATCTATAATTTTTTATTGTTCCATGTTATTATAGTATCAATCTTGGATGTTTTTATATGAAATTATATGCAATTATATATCATTTTTTGGGACTAACCTATTAACCTAGTGCCCAGTGCCAGTTGTTGTTTTCTGCTTGTTTTTGGTTTTTCAGGAAATCAATACCAAACTAAGTCCAAATGCCACGAAACTTTTTGGAGATTTTTTCTGGACAAAAGAGACCCTGGAGACTTGGAGAGGAGGCCAGAAGCTTCATGAAGCCTCCACAAGGCAACAGGGAACGGCCCCAGGGGGCGCGCCCTGATGCCTTGTGGGGCCCTCGTGGCTCCTTTTGACCTAATTCCACTTCTATAAATTCTCAAATATTCAGAAACCAACAGAGAGCCACCCCAAATAACTTTTACGCCGCCACAAGCCTCTGTTCTTCCGCGATCCCATCTAGAGGCCTTTTCCGGTACTCTGCCGGAGGGGAATCGATCACGGAGGGCTTCTACATCAACCTTGCTGCCCTTCCGATGATGTGTGAGTAGTTTACCACAAACCTATGGGTCCATAGCTAGTATCTAGATGGCTTCTTCTCTCTCTTTGATCTTCAATACCATGTTCTCCTCGATGTTCTTGGAGTTCTATCCGATGTAATCTTCTTTTGTGGTGTGTTTGTTGGGATCCGATGAATTGTGAGTTTATGATAAGATTATTCATGAGAAATATTTGAGTCTTCTCTGAACTCTTTTATGCATGATTGATGACCCACAAGTATAGGGGATCAATCGAAGTCCTTTTGATAAGTAAGAGTGTCGAACCCAACGAGGAGCAGAAGTAAATGACAAGCGGCTTTCAGCAAGGTATTCTTTGCAAGCACTGAAATTGTAGGTAACAGATAGTTTGGTAGCAAGGTAATTCGTAACAAGTAACAAGTAATAACGGTAAAAAAAGTGCAGCAAGGTGGCCCAATCCTTTTTATAGCAAAGGACAAGTCGGAACGAACTCATATAATAAGCAAAGCGTTCTCGAGGACACATGGGAATTTCATCTAGTCACTTTCATCATGTTTGTTTAATTCGCGTTCGCTACTTTGATAATTTGATATGTGGGTGGACCGGTGCTTGGGTGTTGTTCTTACTTGAACAAGCCTCCCACTTATGATTACCCCCTCTCGCAAGCATCCGCAACTACGAAAGAAGAATTAAGATAACTCTAACCATAGCATGAAACATATGGATCCAAATCAGCCCCTTACGGAATAGCGCATAAACTAGGGTGTAAGCTTCTGTCACTCTAGCAACCCATCATCTAATTACTACTCCACAATGCCTTCCCTTAGGCCCAAAGATGGTAAAGTGTCATGTAGTCGACGTTCAAACGACACCACTAAAGGAAGCAACAACATACATATCATCAAAATATTGAACGAATACCAAATTCACATGATTACTTATGACAAGACTTCTCCCATGTCCTCAAGAACAAAAGTAACTACTCACAAATCATATTCATGTTCAAGATCAGAGGGGTATAGAATATCATTAAGGATCTGAACATATAATCTTCCACCAAATAAACCAACTAGCATCAACTACAAGATGTAATCAACACTACTAGCAACCCCACAGGTACCAATATGAGGTTTTGAGACAAAGATTGATTACAAGAGATGAACTAGGGTTTGAGATGAGATGAGGCTGGTGAAGATGTTGATGAAGATTGGTCCTCCCATGATGAGAGGATTGCTGGTGATGTCGATGGCTTCGATTTCCCCCTCCCGAAGGGAAGTATCCCCGGCGGAATCGCTCCGCCGGAGAGCAAAATAGCTCCTGCCCAGTTTCCGCCTCGAGACGGCGGTGCTTCGTCCCGAAAGTCTTCTCTATAATTTTTTAGGGCAAATTTGCTTATATAGCAGAAGGAGGGGGCCAGACGCCAGCCAGGGGCCCCACAAGGCATCAGGGCCGCGCCCAGTTGCCTTGTGGGCAACTGGTGGGTCCCCTCCATTATTTCTTCTTTCCAGTATTTTTTATATATTCAATAAAAAATCTCCGTGAAATTTCAAGTCAATTGGAGCTCTGTAGGATAGGTATCTCTGATGTGGCTATTTCAGGTCCAGAATTCCAGCTGCCAGTATTCTCCCTCTTCATATAAATCTTGCAAATTAAGAGAGAAAACGCATAAGAATTGCATCATAAAGTGAAATAATGATCAAATACATTATAAATAACAGTAGGAAATCATGATGCAAATTGGACGTATCAACTCCCCCAAGCTTAGACCTCGCTTGTCCTCAAGCGAAAACTGAAATCGATAATCATGACCACATGTTTAGAGAGAGAGGTGTCGATAAAAATAAAATACGGACATGGAGCATCATGGTATTTATTATAACAGCAATATATCATCATAAAACTTCTGATGAAAAAGTGACAATTCATCCACAAGTTAAAGTATGAACCATAAACCAAATTGAAAACTGACAAACTATGATCTCAGTCACTGAAGCAATTGCAATTCATCTTATTATCAGAACGAGTCTATGTAAGAGCTTTGTTTAGCAAGTTCACATACTCAACTATCATTTAGTCTTCTATGATTGCTGACAATCACGACGTACTTATGGAGCAAAAGTTTTAGTCGGACACATAGAAAGATAGGGGCTTATAATTTTGCCTCCCAACGTATTTACCTCAATGGTAATGTCAACAATAATAAATCATGATCACCTACATCCAACTGGATATATATGTCTGGATCAATCCCCACCACATGATGCTTGCCAAGAGAGAAAATAAAAACGGAATAGAGGAGAATACTATCGACTCTTGCATGAAATTAATACATAAAGTAAAAGATAGGCCCTTCGCAGAGGGAAGTAGAGGTTGTCATGCGCTTTTTGTTTTTGGATGTGCAAACTCTTAATGTAAAGGAACGTCACTTTATATTGCCCCTTGTGATAGCGACCTTTATTATGCAGTATGTCACTTTTATTCCTTCACCATCATAAGATCGTACAAAGCTTATTTTCCCTTACAATAAAAGATCATGAGCAATTTTTATTGCCTTGCACCGATGACAACTTACTTGAAGGATCTTATTCAATCCATAGGTAGGTATAGTGGACTCTCATGGCATGAAACTAGGTTTAAGGATTTTTGGATGCACAAGTAGTATCTCTACCTAGTACAGAATTTTGGCTAGCAAAAGATAGGAGGCAAGCACCACATGTTAGAGGATCCAAAACAATATAACTTCTATGTGAATATAAGCAAACATAACTCATTATGTTGTCCTCCTTGTCCAACATCGACTAATTGACATAGAATATTTAATGGGGGCTCACAATCATAAAAGATGTCCAAGATAGTATATTTATATGTGAGACCTCTCTTTCTTTATTACTTTTTCATGAATTGCAACAATGACCAATACCATGTTTGTCAACTTCCAACGAGTTTTATCAATTATACTTCTTTTATGTGAAGTCATCACTCCCCATGGGATTAGCATATGATCTTACTTTTTATTCTCTTCATTTTATTTCCAAGATTGGATCAACAAAAGCAAAACACTCAACTCAAACTACCATTTATTATATAACCTCCACACACAATTACATAGATAGATAGACCAAAAAGCAAGCACTCGAAAACTAGATCATACTAAAACTTCATTCTTCTAAATCACGAAATAACTAAGGATCGAACTAAGATAGATAATGATGATAAAAAGTGATGGTGATACGATACCGGGGCACCTCCCCCAAGCTTGGCACAAGCCAAGGGTGGTGCCCATACCCATGTACTCAAGTCTCCTTCTTCGGTGATGGTGGTGATGAAGAGATAGGCTTGTCCGCCGTCTTCCAAGGCATAGGTTCTCCATCATAAAAGGACGAGCGCATTTCCGGAGTCGTAAAATTTGCAGCTAAAGTCATACCTTTGAACTTGGCCTCATACTCAAAATTTTGGTTTTGTAGATCATAGATTTGGGCCTGAAGATAGTCAATCCGATCATTGAGCTTGAAGATGACGTCCCCAATATTATTGCCATCCACCTTGTGCTCACGGATGAACTCCGTGATCATGGAGTGGTTAGCATTAAGTCCGCGCTCCACCATCCCTTGACACTTGAAGATCTCCTGTTCCATCGCTTCCTGCCTGGCCTTCTCACTCCCGGTCTTCTTAGGTCCTTGCACGTCTTGGATGTGGAGCACCCCCTCACGCATCTCGATGGCCTGAGGGTGCTTCATCACCTCCGGTAGGTACGGGTTGATGACCTTCCCGTAAAACTTGTCCTTGGACGAGCTTGGAGATGCCATGATGATCAAGATCTGTCAGAAAAACAGCCTGAAACAAGAACAGAGGGAAAACTTGCGATGCGGTGGTCAAAACACCCATGAGTATATATAAAGAATTTTTATCTTGCAAAACAAGCATACGAGAGGAAAACGGAGTCGGGAGGGCACACGAGGGGCCCACAAGGCATCACGGCGCGCCCCAGGGGGGGTCACGCCCTGTTGCCTTGTGGGCGACTCGTGGGTCCCCTCGGCTGTTTATTATTTTAGTAATTTTTCTAATATTCCAAAATGGACAGAAATATTTTTTATGGAATTTTTGGAGTTGGTTTACTTACCGTATCACATACCTACCCCTTTTTAGGGTTCTGGAGCGTTACAGAAGGACTCTTTGATGTGTTCCTCCGGTGTCATTGTCAACATTGATAGGAGTACCTGAGATATAGTGCTTAATTCTTTGTCCATTCACCACTCTCGGATTATTGCCTTTGGAGTTATTTATTTTGATGGCTCTAGAGCGGTAAACTTCTTCAATGATATACGGTCCTTCCCATTTAGAGAGAAGTTTTCCTGCAAATAATCTTAAACGAGAATTGTACAACAAAACATGATCACCTACTTTGAATTCCTGTTTTTGGATTCTTTTATCATGCCATCTTTTAACTTTTTCTTTAAATAACTTAGCATCTTCATAGGCTTGGGTTCTCCATTCATCTAGAGAGCTAATATCAAATAACCTCTTTTCACCGGCAAGTTTGAAATCATAGTTAAGTTCTTTAATTGCCCAATATGCCTTATGTTCTAACTCAAGAGGTAAATGATATGCTTTTCCATAGACCATTTTATAGGGAGACATACCCATAGGATTTTTATAAGCAGTTCTGTAAGCCCATAATGCATCATCAAGTTTCTTAGACCAATTCTTTCTAGATCTATTAACGGTCTTTTGCAAAATTAATTTTATTTCTCTGTTAGTTAATTCAACTTGACCACTAGACTAAGGATGATAAGGAGACGCAATCCTATGATTAACATCATATTTGGCAAGCAATTGACGGAAAGCACCATGAATAAAATGTGAACCACCATCAGTCATTAAATATCTAGGGACTCCAAACCTCGGGAATATAACTTCTTTAAGCATTTTAATAGAAGTGTTATGATCAACACTACTAGTTGGAATAGCTTCTACCCACTTAGTAACGTAATCAACATCAACTAAAATATGAGTATACCCATTGGATTTAGGAAACGGTCCCATATAATCAAAACCCCAAACATCAAATGGTTCAATAACAAGTGAATAATTCAAAGGCATTTCCTGACATCTACCAACATTACCAATTCTTTGACATTCATCACAAGAGAGGACAAACTTACATGCATCTTTGAAGAGAGTAGGCCAATAAAAACTAGATTGCAATACCTTGTGTGCAGTTCTATCTCCCGCATGGTGTCCTCCATATGCCTCGGAGTGACACTTCCGTAGGATTTGTTCCTATTCATGCTCAGGTACACAACGTCTAATAATACCATCTACTCCTTCTTTATATAAGTGTGGGTCATTCCAAAAGTAATGTCTTAAATCAAAGAAGAACTTTTTCTTTTGTTGGTATGTGAAACTAGGTGGTATATATTTAGCAACAATCTAATTAGCATAGTCTACATACCAAGGAGTATTACGAGAAGCATTTATCATAGCTAATTGTTCATCAGGGAAATCATCATTAATAGGAAGTGGGTCATCAAGAACATTTTCCATTCTATACAAATTATCCGCTACGGGATTCTTAGCTCCCTTTCTATCAATAATATGCAAATCAAATTCTTGTAGCAAAAGAACCGACCTAATCAGTCTAGGTTTAGCATCTTTCTTTTCCATAAGATATTTAATAGTAGCATGATCAGTGTGAATAGTAACTTTGGAATCAACAATGTAAAATCTGAATTTATCACATGCAAACACAACTGCTAAAAATTCTTTCTCAGTAGTAGCATAATTCCTTTGAGCACTATCTTGAGTTTTACTAGCATAATGAATAACATTCAATTTCTTATCAACTCTTTGTCCTAGAACAGCACCAACAGCATAATCACTAGCATCACACATAATTTCAAAGGGTAGGTTCCAATCAGGTGGTTGAACAATAGGTGCAGAAATTAAGGCTTTCTTAAGTATTTCAAAGGCTTCTACACAATCATCATCAAAAACAAAAGGAACATCTTTTTGCAAAACATTAGTAAGAGGCCTAGAGATTTTAGAGAAGTCTTTTATAAACCTTCTATAGAAACCAGCATGACCGAGGAAACTTCTTATACCTTTAATGTCTTTAGGACATGGCATTTTCTCAATTGCATCAACTTTAGCTTTATCAACTTCAATACCTCTTTCAGAAATTTTATGCCCAAGGACTATACCTTCATTTACCATAAAATGGCACTTCTCCCAATTCAAGACAAGATTAGTTTCTTCACATCTCTGCAAAACTCGATCAAGGTTGCTCAAACAATCATCAAAAGCAGTTCCGTAAACGGAGAAATCATCCATGAAAACCTCAACAATCTTTTCACAAAAGTCAGAGAATATAGCAGTCATACATCTTTGAAAGGTAGCAGGGGCATTACATAAACCAAAAGGCATACGACGATAAGCATAAGTTCCAAAAGGACAAGCAAAAGTGGTTTTCTCTTGATCTTCAGGTGAAACAGGTATTTGATAAAAACCAGAATAACCATCTAGGAAGCAAAAGTGTGTGTGCTTAGATAATCTTTCTAACATTTGATAAATAAAAGGCAAGGGGTAATGCTCTTTCCTAGTAGCTTTGTTTAATTTTCTGAAATCAATTACCATCCTATAACCGGTTACAATTCTTTGTGGCATAAGTTCATTTTTATCATTAGGAACAACGGTAATACCTCCTTTCTTAGGAACACAATGAACAAGACTTACCCATCTACTATCAGCTATGGGATAAATTATACCTGCCTCAAGAAGCTTTAATATTTCAGTTCTTACCACATCCTTCATTTTAGGATTCAACCTTCTTTGATGATCAACAACGGGTTTAGCGTCTGGCTCCATATGAGTTTTATGCTGACATAAAGTGGGACTAATGCCCTTAAGATCATCGAGAGTATATCTGTGGGGTCGAGGAGATAGGTCTAGAGGGGGGGTGAATAGACACTTAACAAACCAAAGGTGCAATTTTTAGTTTCTCTTGGAACTTAGGCAGATTTTGGCACAAGTTAAGATAACACCAAGACTTTCTACACATGCAAATCTAAAGATTGAGCCGCGGAAATAGTAAAGCATGCAAGTGTATGGAAAGTAAAGGGGTAGAGTATGGAAGATCAAACGCAATGAAGACATGGTGGTTTTTGGCGTGGTTCCGATAGGTGGTGCTATCGTACGTCCATGTTGATGGAGGCTTCAACCCACGGAGGGTAACGGTTGCGCGAGTCCACGGAGGGCTCCACCCACAAAGGGTCCACGAAGAAGCAACCTTGCCTATTCCACCATGGCTTACGTCCACGAAGGACTAGCCTCACTCGGGGTAGATCTTCACGAAGTAGGCGATTTCCTTGCCCTTACAAACACCTTGGTTCAACTCCACATGATCTTGGAGGCTCCCAAGTGACACCTAACCAATCTAGGAGACACCACTCTCCAAAAGGTAATAGATGTTGTGTTGATGATGAACTCCTTGATATTGTGCTTCAAATGATAGTCTCCCCAACACTCAAGAACTTCCTCACAGATTTGGCTATGGTGGAAGAAAGATTTGAGTGGAAAGCAACTTGGGAAAGGCTAGAAATCAAGGTTCAAATGGTTGGATTGGAATATCTTGATCTCAACACATGAGTAGGTGGTTCTCTCTCAGAAAATGTATGGTGGAAGTATAGGCACGTTCTGATGGCTCTCTCTTTTGGTAAGAGGGTGGTGGAGGGGTATAAATAGCCTTCACATGAAATCCAACCGTTACACACATTTGACCAAAATCGGTGGCACCGAAACCAGAATCTCGGTGAGACCGACCTGTGCAAAGGTATGAACGTTTGAAGTTTCGGTGGGACTGGATGGAACATCTCGGAGCAACCGAAGTGCAATGGTAAGGGCTAGACCCAGTCTCGGTGGCACCGATTGCATAATCTCGGTGAGACCGAAATGATACAACTTGGCAACAGAAACTTGGTCACTCCATCTCGGTGTTACCGAGTGCAATTTCGGTGGGACCAAAAGAATTGCATCCAGGCAACAGAAAGATGGTCACCCATCTCAGTGAGACCGAGATCCATATCGGTGAATCCGATTTGTTAGGGTTTGGCTGTGGCACTGTCTTGATGAACTCGGTGGATCCGGATGAATGAGATTCGGTGGAACTGAGTTGGCTTTTAGGGTTTTGGACAGATTTGAATGAAGGAAGTGGCTGAGGATTTTGGAGCAATATCATTGAGCACTTGAGCAAATAGATCATTATCAAAACCTCATCCCCTTTTAATAGTATTGGCTTTCCTATGGACTCAATGTGATCTTGGATCACTAAACCAAAAATGTAGAGTCTTGAGCTTTTGCCAATGTATGTCCTTAGCATTTTGAATGGTCCACATTCCTAGTCCTTGCCACGCCAATGCTGAACTTATCTGAAATTTACTAGATAGAAACATTAGTCCAACAACATGTATGTTGGCATAAATTACCAAAACCACCAAGGGAGCAAATGTGCTTTCAATCTCCCCCTTTTTGGTAATTGATGACAACATACATCAAAGCTTCAAGTAAAGATGTAAATGAGAATGTATTAAAGCTTTGAAGAAAACATGTAACATGTATAAGCTCCCCCTAATGATGTGCATCTAGTAAATGATAGTAACTTTTGAAGAGTAGAAGCACAAAGTGAAATACATGCACATGTAACATGTATCTTGGCTATATGCATCAGAACAATAAATGTGACACTTAGATATCCACAAGTTCATGATTGTCTTCTTGCAAACAATGTGTGCAAAACAAGAAGTCATCATGCTCATGACTGTGATGCATATACTTACCTCGAAGTTCTTGATCAAGTACCTGAAGAAATACACTTGAGAAAATAGGGTTGGATAACACAAGATAATTTCTTCAAGAAAAGACAAGAAACCAAGATGGGATGACATGTAGAAGAGAGTATCACCAGGTGAATACTTCTTTGAAGCAGACATGTCCCCAAAGAGAAAAATAATTATCTCTCCTTAAAGAACTTACTCTCCCCCTGAATCTGACATTGGATATTGGGAGCAGGTAGGAAACTGATCATGTTTCTCCCCTCTTAGAAACACGTAACATTCTCTCCTCTTGTAAGGTGCATCTCTTCTCTCTCTTCCCTTTTACAAAGAAGAGCTTGTAATAAGCTTTGATGTATTCCTCTCCCCCCTTTGACATCAATTTCCAAGAAGGGACTTCGAGGTTATTGGTCAAGTGAGTATGGTCCTTCAGGAACACACCTAGCCATTGAGTATGTCGGGGGATGACACCCGGGTAGGCTCAAGGAGACGAAACGACAGTTCAAAACATCGGGGCGGCCAACGCCCCTTGGTCCGGCTGCCCGGCCACCCCGGCCGGCTCGCCACCCGGCTGCTCCGGCCGGCTCGCCACTCGGCTGCTCCAGCCGGCTCCCCATCCGGCTGCTCCAGCCGTCCTGCTACGCGGAGTCAACCACAGTGTCACATCTGACCCGACGCGGACAAGACGGCCGTACCATGGACACTATTGTTGATAAAGCAGACACTATAGCATGCGTCGTGCGTCACTTCGGATGTCCTTTCCAATAGTGTAGTTGGTCATGTGGGCCACCCCTTGTCTCCTGGGCACCCCTTTATAAGGTGCACCAGGGGGGCTCACTTGGCCACGAGAGGACATGCACACCCACGGCTCATGCTCACTCACGCCACACTCTCACACTCCTTCATACACACACACACACATGAGGCAAGGGGCAGCGCGCTCTCAGCCAGCTGCTCCCTCCTCTAAATACAGCTCTAGGAGCGACTCTGTACTACCATATACACCGCATATACATCAGACATGCAGGAGTAGGGGTTTTACCTCCCCGCGAGGGCCCCGAACCTGGGTAAACCACTGTATATAGTTGCCCAATCCCATCCTGGATCTCCACTGTAGCCTTGCTCTCACCTCTTTAAGCCATCCCATGGCATCTGCCGTGATCGTGCATCCCCCGCGAGAATACCACGACAGAGTAGTTCCAGATGCAAGTAGAGGATAAGAATGAGTGGAGCTGGATTAGAAAGACTCAGAAAATACTTGACAGAAAACTCCTTAGAGCAGCAAAGTCGGTGACTCCGAATTGAATCAATTCGGTGGAACCGAGTTTGGTGCAAAGAAACATCTGTCAACTCAGCTCACTAGGCAAAGGAATTTTCACAAAGATTTGCAATGAATTAACTGCGAGTCTAGCTAAGAGAAAAGAAACACAGGAAAGAAACAAAGAAGCGTCTAGATGAAGTAGAAACACTCTAGCGAGAAGAGAGACATAAAAGAAACACTAGAGAACTTCATCTAGAGGGGTCGGCGACTAGGTCACCTATGTTAGAGTATATTGACTTAGGAGTCAAGTGAGAACACTTGATCATAGGTCATACTCATCGTTTAAGCTCAAAATGGGGTTACTATTTTTCCTTTAAGCATTTCAATGTATTCACATCTTGTTGAGTTGCTTTAGCTCATGTCTTTGAGTAAAGCTTCTCTAAGATGTGAGAACTTACATTGGGATTTGGTGGTGATGTCCATCATGTAGTTGAACTTGAAGTGGATGCTCTTGAGTTGAAGTTTGGAGCTATCCTATCATTTGTAGTTCATCTTCCTACGTGGGTTAGATTTGCAAGGAACAACATATATATCCAAAATGACAAGAATGAAGCATAACTCAAAAGTTGTCAAAGGATATGTTTAGATTGTCTTGTTCCTTGTTCCACCAAGGATTGTTGATACTTGGATTATACAAGATTGCTCAAGATAAGAGTGAGATGCAATCTTGTGACATGAGGCTTGTCCAAGTACCTACAAAAGGTTAGATACAATACAAGGGAGCGAAATGTCCAAGATATAATATGATCATGGAAGTATCATGGATTAGTCAAGAATGCTCATGCCCTTGTATGCATCCACATGAACCTCTAGTTCACGTTTGAAGCATCAATGATGTTCAACTCACTTCTCACGTGACAAAACACCTTCTCATTGAGAGGTTTGGTAAAGATGTCCGCCAATTGCTTGTCGATACGAACATGTTTAAGGTCAATGTCACCTTTCTCAACATGATCTCGAATGAAAT
Source organism: Elymus sibiricus (assembly GCA_039707655.1). Classification (NCBI taxonomy): domain Eukaryota; kingdom Viridiplantae; phylum Streptophyta; class Magnoliopsida; order Poales; family Poaceae; genus Elymus; species Elymus sibiricus. The sequence goes on from CM077664.1 coordinate 316,699,640, forward strand.
GGTGACGAACCTCAATATGCTTAGTTCAAGAATGTTGTACGGGATTGTGTGCAATCTTAATAGCACTCTCATTGTCACATAGTAATGGCACATGTCTCACATGCACACCATAATCTTTAAGAGTTTGAGTCATCCATAGTAATTGAGCACAACATGATCCCGCGGCAATGTATTCCGCTTCGGCGGTAGATAGAGATACCAAGTTTTGTTTCTTGGAGGACCAAGACACAAGAGATCTACCAAGAAATTGACATGTACCCGAAGTGGATTTTCTATCAACCTTGTCTCCGGCATAGTCCGAATCGGAATAGCCAACAAGATTAAAGAAAGATCCTTTGGGATACCATATGCCAAAGTTTGGTGTATGTAACAAGTATCTCACAATTCTTTTCACCGCCTTAAGGTGACACTCTTTTGGTGCCGCTTGGTATCGTGCACACATGCACACACTTAGCATAATGTCGGGATGGGAGGCACATAGATATAGCAATGAACCAATCATAGATCGATAAACCTTTTGATCAACCGGTTTGCCATCCTTGGTCAAGTCAAGATGTCCACTCGTGGGCATGGGGGTTTTCATACCTTTACTTTCTTGCATGTTGAACTTCTTGAATAAGTCCTTGGTATACTTTGTTTGAGAAACAAATGTACCCTCCTTAGTTTGCTTGATTTGCAAACCAAGAAAGAATTTGAGTTCACACATCATAGACATCTCATACTTTTCCGACATCAATCTTCCAAACTTTTCACTAAAAGAGGGGTTAGTAGATCCAAAGATAACATCATCAACATAAATTTGGCATACAAATAATTCTCCATTAACCCTCTTAATGAACAAAGTTGAATCAATTTTCCCAATTTCAAAACCTTTTTCAAGAAGAAACTTTGTCAAGCATTTGTACCAAGCTCTAGGGGCTTGTTTAAGACCATAAAGAGCTTTACGAAGTTTGTAGACATGATTAGGTTTCTTGGGATTAACAAAGCCGGGAGGTTGTTTAACATAAACTTCCTCCTCAATTTCACCATTTAAGAAAGCACTTTTAATATCCATTTGGTAAAGAGTGATATCATGGTGATTGGCATAAGCAAGTAAAATGCGAATGGACTCAAGTCTAGCAACGGGGGCATAGGTCTCACCATAGTCCATACCTTCGACTTGTGTGTAACCTTGTGCTATGAGACGAGCCTTGTTACGTACAACTTGTCCATCTTCATCTTGCTTATTTCGAAACACCCATTTGGTTCCAATGACATTTTGCTCATCTTTAGGCTTCTCAACCAATGTCCAAACTTGGTTCCTCTCAAAGTTGTGTAGCTCCTCATGCATTGCATTTACCCAATCGGGGTCCTCAAGGGCTTCTTCTACCTTCAAAGGTTCAACACTAGAGATGAATGAGTAATGCTCACAAAAGTTATCTAAACGAGATTTAGAACGAGTGATTCCCCCGGATTGGATATCTCCAAGTATTTGTTCGACGGGATGATTCTTGCCGATCCTTGATCTAACTCGAGGTAGCTTTTTCTTGGGTTGTGGTGAGGCTTGCTCATCATCATCATCTTCTTCGTCGTTGGTGTTGTCGTTGTTCGCTTGTGGAGGTGGAGAAGGAGGTTGCGGTGGATCATCTTGTTGCACTTCCCCATTCCCTTCGTCTTGACGTGTTCCACTTGTGGATGCCTCCATATCAACTTGTTGTTCACCTTGATGTGAAGTTGGGGCTTCCACTTGAATAGATGAGGTACTCTCTTTTACTTCTACGGGGTGAATCTTGCCAATGGACAATTCTTGGATTGCTTCCGATGGTTCTTGATCTCCTACATCAATTGGCAATTGCTCGACTTGTGAGCCGTTAGTCTCATCAAACTTCACATCTACCGTCTCTTCAACTTTTCGAGTGAAGTTGTTGTAGACACGGTAAGTGTGAGAGTTCGATCCATAACCAAGTAGAAAACCTTCATGAGATTTAGGAGCAAACTTTGAACGATGATGCTTATCAAGAATGTAACATTTTGAGCCAAATACTCGAAAGTATCCAACTTGTGGTTTGTTACCGGTGAGTAGTTCATACGCCATTTTACCAAGAAGCTTGTGAAGATAGAGTCGATTTGTTGCATGACAAGCCGTTTCAACCGCTTCCGCCCAAAAGTGTTTTGGCGTCTTGTATTCATCAAGAATTGTTCTTGCCATCTCAATAAGAGTCCGGTTCTTCCTCTCAACAACTCCATTTTGTTGAGGTGTGTATGTAGCCGAGAACTCATGTGAAATGCCGTCCTCATCAAGAAAGGTATCCACATTGGCGATCTTGAACTCCGTTCCGTTGTCACTCCGAACCTTCTAGATCTTTACTTCAAATTGATTTTGGGCCTTTCTTGCGAAGTTCTTGAAGATCTTTTGTACCTGTGGTTTGTCATCGAGAAAGAACACCCATGTAAATCTTGAAAAAAAGGGAGTGGGCCCTTTAAACCCCTAGGGCGTAAGCATTTCTGGCCGGGGGGGCATAGGGAGGAAAGGGAGCCCGGACGGTGGAAGAGCCAGGGGAAGCCGGGTCATTTGACGGAAATGGAAGGTATATCATCAACAATGACCAAACCGAAAGAGTTACCACCAAGACTCTTATAGGAGTTGGTACCAAAAAGATCCATATGAAGTAGCTCGTGTGGTCTCCTTGTGGTCATAATGTTCTTCACGGGATGGCTTCCTCGAACTTGTTTTCCTGCTTGACAAGCACTACAAAGTTGATCCTTGTCAAATATAACATCTTTCACACCAAGAATGTGATCTCCTTTAACAAGTTTATCAAGGTTACGCATGACAACATGTCCAAGTCTCCTATGCCATAACCAACCTTTAGAAGATTTAGCAATTAAACATGTATGATGTTGGGCTCTCTTAGTGAAATCAACAATGTATGGATCACCTCTCCGAATGCCGGTAAAGACCATATTATGATTATCTCGACGAAACACTTGGCAATCTACTTCGGTAAATAGAACATTGAAACCAAAATCGGCTAGTCTAGATACGGAAAGGAGATTGTAACCAAGAGATTCAACAAGCATAACATTTTGTATGGAGCTATCATTGGATATGGCCACCTTACCAAGGCCAAGTACCTTACCCTTGGAGTTGTCTCCAAAAGTCACATACTTGCGTGGACCATCATTTTTAGCCAGCTCACGAAACATGTCTCTATCTCCGGTCATGTGATCGGTACATTCACTATCAAGAATCCACTCTTTTCCTCCGGCCATGTAATCTCGAAGATTTGCAATAAGACTAAGATTCCTCATGGTCTTCTCAAATTCAATATCAAAATCTTCGTCCTCATCATAATAGCCATGCTCAACATCATCATCATCAACATGTATATGATCATCACCTAGGGCAATGAATTCATTAGTTTCATGATCATGACAATGTTCAAGTTTATGAATTCTAATAGCTTCCATGATAATGTTACTAATAGTTCTAACATCTCCTTTTGCACGCATAAGATCACGGAGCTCAAACAAGCAATCATCAAAGTTAGGATCATTAGGACTCATCTTGTGAAAAGTAATAGTCTTATGAAGAATCTCATCAAGATTCTTTAAAGAGTAATCGGGATATCGCTTTTCCAAGTCATGGCATAGAGTATAAGCACAACCAAAGTTTTGCATACAACGAAGCACAATTTTAGGTAATCCTCTAATGATAAGATTGACGGTTCTAAGATTACGAAGCATGTCAATTTCCTCTTCATGAGTAGGATGCAAGGGATCAATAGGAGGCACATAAGGATTATGAATATACTTGCTCAAGTTAAATTCATCAAAGATATCAAGCATCTCATTCTTCCAAACATTGTAATACTCCCCATTGAGCATAGGCACTCTACATCTAAGACTCCCCAAGGTAGACACATCCATCTCCCTCCAATGGTGATTAACCAAAAGCAATGGAGACCAAAGCTCTGATACCAATTGTGGGGTCGAGGAGATAGGTCTAGAGGGGGTGTGAATAGACACTTAACAAACCAAAGGTGCAGTTTTTAGTTTCTCTTGGAACTAAGGTAGATTTTGGCACATGTTAAGATAACACCAAGACTTTCTACACATGCAAATATAGAGATTGAGCAGCGGAAATAGTAAAGCATGCAAGTGTACGGAAAGTAAAGGGGTAGAGTATGGAAGATCAAACGCAATGAAGACACAGTGGTTTTTGGCGTGGTTCCGATAGGTGGTGCTATCGTACGTCCACGTTGATGGAGGCTTCAACCCACGGAGGGTAACGGTTGCGCGAGTCCATGGAGGGCTCCACCCATAAAGGGTCCACGAAGAAGCAACCTTGCCTATTCCACCATGGCTTACGTCCATGAAGGACTAGCCTCACTCGGGGTAGATCTTCACGAAGTAGGCGATCTCCTTGCCCTTACAAACTCCTTGGTTCAACTCCACATGATCTTGGAGGCTCCCAAGTGACACCTAACCAATCTAGGAGACACCACTCTCCAAAAGGTAATAGATGGTGTGTTGATGATGAACTCCTTGCTCTTGTGCTTCAAATGATAGTCTCCCCAACACTCAAGAACTTCCTCACAGATTTGGCTATGGTGGAAGAAAGATTTGAGTGGAAAGCAACTTGGGAAAGGCTAGAAATCAAGGTTCAAATGGTTGGATTGGAATATCTTGATCTCAACACATGAGTAGGTGGTTCTCTCTTAGAAAATGTATGGTGGAAGTGTAGGTACGTTCTGATGGCTCTCTCTTTTGGTAAGAGGGTGGTGGAGGGGTATAAATAACCTTCACACGAAATCCAACCGTTACACATATTTGACCAAAATCGGTGGCACCAAAACCAAAATCTCGGTGAGACCGACCTGTGGAAAGATATGAACGTCTGAAGTTTCGGTGGGGTCGGATGGAACATCTCGGAGCAACCGAAGTGTAATGGTAAGGGCTAGACCCAGTCTCGGTGGCACCGATTGCATAATCTCGGTGAGACCGAAATGATACAACTTGGCAATAGAAACTTGGTCACTCCATCTCGGTGTTACCGAGTGCAATTTCGGTGGGACCGAAAGAATTGCAACCAGGCAACAGAAAGATGGTCACCCATCTCGGTGAGACCGAGATCCATATCGGTGGATCCGATTTGTTAGGGTTTGGCCGTGGCACTATCTTGATGAACTCGGTGGATCCGGATGAATAAGATTCGGTGGAACCGAGTTGGCTTTTAGGGTTTTGGACAGATTTGAATGAAGGAAGTGGCTGAGGATTTTGGAGCAATATCATTGAGCACTTGAGCAAATAGATCATTATCAAAACCTCATCCCCTTTTAATAGTATTCGCTTTCCTATGGACTCAATGTGATCTTGGATCACTAAACCAAAAATGTAGAGTCTTGAGCTTTTGCCAATGTATGTCCTTAGCATTTTGAAGGGTCCACATTCCTAGTCCTTGCCACGCCAATGCTGAACTTATCTGAAATTTACTAGATAGAAACATTAGTCCAACAACATGTATGTTGGCATAAATTACCAAAACCACCAAGGGAGCAAATGTGCTATCAATATCCAATAGTGGCACGGTGCTTCTTCAGAGTTTTAAGTAATCTCTTTTCTTCGTGCTCTGAAAGGTTAGCACTAATAATAACATGATATATCTCCTTTTCATCAAGGTAAGCATATTTTAAGTGTATCAGGTAATTGCTTTAATTCAAACACAGGATCACCCTTGGGTGGAGGTGGATCTCCCAAAGTTTCCACAGGCAAATTATGTTTAAGGATAGGTGCTTGTTTAAAGAACAACTCGTTTATTTCATTTCTTTCATTCATATGTATATCATTCTCGTGGTCTAGCAAATATTGTTCTAAAGGATCAGTAGGAGGCACAGCAATAGAAGCAAGACTAATAATTTCATCTTTATTGGCTAATTATTTATCATGAGGTTGTCTACTAAACTTGGAGAAATTAAATTCATGAGATATATCACCAAACTTAACTCTAACCTTCTCTTTAACACAATCAATTTCAGCATTAATGGTATTCAAGAAAGTTCTACCAAATATAATGGGACAAAAATTATCTTGTTGTGGACGAAGTACAAGGAAATCCGTAGGGTATTTGATTTTACCACACAAGACTTCAACATCTCTAACAATCCCAAGTGGTGTAATAGTATCTCTATTTGCAAGCTTAATAGTAACATCAATATCTTCAATCTCAACAGGTCCAATATCATGCATTACTTCTTGATATAAAGAAAACGGAATAGCACTCACACTAGCACCCATATCACATAAGCCATGATAACAATGATCTCCAATCTTAACAGAAACAACAGGCATGCCAACTACGGGCTTATTCTTATCTAGCATATCTCGTTCATTTCTAACAGGTTTAGCTATTCTAACAGCTTCATCACAAAAGTAAATAACATGCCCATCAATATCATCAATCAAAAAATCTTTAACCATTGCAATATTAGGCTCAAGTTTAATTTGTTCCGAGGGTCTAGGTGTTCTTATATAACTTTTATTAACCACAGTTGAAGCTTTAGCATGTTCCTTAATCCTGACCGGGAAATGAGGTTTCTCAATATAAGCAGTAGGCACAACTGGATCAACATTGTAAACAATTGTTTCTTCCTTAACACTAACAGGTTCTTCATTTAATTCAATGGGTGGATGATATTTAAACCATTTCTCTTTAGGGAGATCAACATGAGCAGCAAAAGATTCACAAAAGGTAGCTACTATCTCAGAGTCAAGTCCATATTTAGTACTAAACTTATGAAAAGCATCAGTTTCCATAAAAGATTTAACACAATCATACTCAAGATTTATACCTGACACTTTACCTTTGTCGATTTCCCAATCTTTAGAGTTACGTTTAATTCTTTCCAGAAGATCCCATCTGAATTCAATAGTTCTCTTCATAAAGGAACCAGCAGAAGAAGTATCGAGCATGGATTGATCATTATGAGAAAGCCGAGCATAAAAGTTTTGAATAATTATTTCCCTTGAGAGCTCATGATTGGGGCATGTATGCAACATATACTTAAGCCTCCCCCAAGCTTGAGTGATACTTTCTCCTTCACGAGGCCAAAAATTATATATATAATTCCGATCACGATGAACCAAATGCATAGGATAAAATTTCTGGTGAAACTCCAACTTCAACCGGTTCCAATCCCATGTTTCAGTATCATCACATAGCCTATACCATGTCAATGCCTTTCCCTCCAAAGATAAAGGGAATACTTTCTTCTTAACTCCATCTCCGAATAGACCTGCAAGCTTAAACAATCCACAAATTTCATCCACATAGATCAAGTGCATATCAGGATGCACCGTTCCATCTCCTGCATAAGGATTAGCTACCAGTTTCTCTACCATACCCGAAGGAATTTCATAATAAATATTTTCAGTAGGTTTTGTAGGTTGAGGAGCAACTCTTAATGCTTCCGGCCGAGGTGAAGATACCCCGAACAAGCCCCTCAAAGGATTACTTTCCATATCGACAAGTGACAGTAAATTTCAGCACGTAATATAAATGTTTCCTTACCAAATTCCACTCACCAAAGGCGCTTCACTCCCCGACAAAGGCGCCAGAAAACAGTCTTGATGACCCACATGACGGTGTCCTGGATTAGGGGGTGTTAACCTAGCCCGCCCGTCTCTTTGGTTGGGCCGATGGGCCCTCGTGCGTGATCAAGGTGGACTCCGGAGGCCGTGTATAGGATGCGTGTTCAAGACTGTCTCCACCAAACACTTGACGTATACTCCAAGATCTCTCCTGCCGCCCTGCTCCTGGATACCGACCTTGTAACCCTAGATCCCCTCCCTGGCGTGTATATAAGCCAAAGGGTTTAGCCCGTAGAGGGGACATCAACGCTACATCATTCACCTAGCCCTAGAGTTAGACATACATTACAATCTCGAGGTAGATCAATTATGTACTCGATACATCTCCATCAATATAAACAAGAGTAGGACGTAGGGTTTTACCTCCATCAAGAGGGACCGACCTGGGTAAACATCGTTTCCCTTGTCTCTGTTACCATTGATCCACGATCTACAGCTCGGGACCCCCTACCCCGACGTTTGCCGGTTTTGACACCGACACTGGTGCTTTCATTGAGAGTTCTGCTGTGTGATCATCGGAAGGATCGATGGCTCACCTGCAAATCAACTGTGCCAATGGCCATGGGAGCATTTATGCCCCCGGCCAGCTTTTTGTTTTCGGCAGCATGGTGTTTTGCGCCGACTCGACGGGTCATCTGGCCTCTGTCGAGAACTACGCCCCAGGTCGGATCGTGACCTTCGGTGGCCTCGAATACACCACGGATTCCCACGGCAAACTCGTCCTATCGGGATGGACTCCCGGCCGAATTGAGAGCTTGTCCGGCTCCGGGGGCTTGACACCGAAACCGATCTCCGTCGCAGCGCCCTTAGAGACCCCCAGCGCAACCACTCCGGCCAGTCTCCTTCCGATCGTCAGTCCGGACATAAATCCAGCTCCCACCTCCGAAATTACGTCAGTGTTAGAACCGACTTCGGTGCAGAACCCGGAATTGTGTTCAGATTCCCTTCACGCCGAAGACACGTCAAGTTACGCGTCGGGCATACTTCGAGTCAGCCCTGCTTATAGCGCAGCAATAAATCCCGAAGAGCTATCTCACCTCGAGGAGATGCTTGATCGCATCCAGAGTATGTCCATCTCGGACGGCAAGACTTCGGTTTACGTTCAGATCGGTCTTAAAACCGACGATCGGGAAATTTACATCCCACCCACCACCCACCTAGTCACCACAGTCGACGATTTAACCGACGTGTTGGACTATGGTGAGGCCACAAACATGGATGAGGATACTGATGGCCCCATCGAGAACACCTCGCCCCCGGTAAACGCGGGCAGGTGGACCGCCACGTCCACCTATGATGTTTACATGGTGGACACCCCCAAATCCCCTCCAAGACGTCGGCGAAGACGCCGAAGAGGCAATAATGGGGAACCCAGTGGTAATAACGCGACAGCCAATAACGGCGACGCGGAGGACGGTGATGCCGATAAACCTGAGGAGGACCTTCAAGCCTCCCCAGTAAGGAACGGCACACCCGACTGACATCTCAGGGACTCAGATCCCGATGACCTCTTTGAAGGGGCCGACGATAACTACATGCCAGAATCCGAGGAGGACGAGAGCCTCGGTACCGAGGACTACATCGTTCCCGGAGACCCTTTTGAACAAGAGCGCTTCCGGCGGCGCCTCATTGCGACGGCCCAGAGCATGAAACGCAAGCAGCAGCAGCTGCAGGCCAATACCGACGCACTGAACGAAAAGTGGGTCAAAGTGCTCTCTGCCGAGCAAGACATGGAAGACCGGCGCCATAGCGCGCCGAAATCATACCCACGCAGGCGTCTCCTGCCGGAGTTTGATGAGGAGCTTGCTGATGACCACGACCGACCCCCTAGAGGCCGAGACAGGCCAAGACGAGAAAACCTCAACGACTGGCCACCTCCATGCCGTTATGGCAAGGACCCCGTGGATTACCAAGATCCTCACGACGCTAGACGCCGCATCGAGGAAAATAGGGCACCTCCTCGGTCCATCTATGGATCAAGAGGACGCGCACCCGCCGGACACGACGGCTACGATGCCTGGATGGACAGGAACGGCCGTGCCCGAGATCAGGCCTACTCACGACTCTCACCCGATCTCCGACGAGATGCTCATCGGTTCCGAGGTCCGGCTCATCCGATCTGCTTTACAAACAGGGTGATGGAACATCAATTCCCGGAAGGATTCAAGCCCATCAATATAGAATCATACGATGGCACCACTGACCCAGCAGTATGGATCGAGGATTTCCTTCTCCACATACATATGGCCAACGGAGATGATCTCCACGCCATTAAATACCTGCCGCTCAAGCTAAAGGGACCGGCGAGGCATTGGCTTAACAGCCTCCCTCCTGACTCCATTGGCAGCTGGGAGGCCCTAGAGGACGCTTTTCGAGCAAACTTCCAGGGCACGTACGTCCGACCTTCGGTCGCTGATGACCTCAGCCGTGTCACCCAGCAGCCAGGCGAATCAGCCCGGAAATTCTGGAATAGGTTCCTCACCAAGAAGAACCAGATCATAGACTACTCCGAAGCCGAGGCCATAGCCGCATTCAAGAACAATATGCGTGATGAATGGTTGGCCCATCAACTCGGCCAGGATAAGCCGAGGACTATGGCGGCCCTAACCTCACTGATGACTCGCTTTTGCGCGGGAGAGGACAACTGGCTTGCCCGTAGCACTCACAACGGCGAGGCAGGCACCTCGGAAACACGCGACGCCAATGGAAAACCCAAGCGCCACAAAAATAAGCACATGTATAAAAATGGTGGAAGCATTACAGAAGAGGCTACGGTCAACGCGGGGTTCACCGGACCTAAATCCGGACAGAAAAGAAAACCCTTTAAAGGGAACAAGGACGGACCTAGCCAGCTTGATAGACTCCTGGACCGCCCATGTGGAAACCACGGCACTCAGGACAAACCAGCAACCCACACCAACAGGAATTGCTGGGTCTTTAAACAAGCCGGCAAGGTAGCTACAGAGGGTCAAAATAAAACCCAAAATCGCAGCGAAGACGAGGACGAACCTCGGCGGCCCAATAATGGAGGCCAAAAGAAGTTTCCTGACAAGGTAACAGAGGTCAATATGATCTATGTCACCCACATCCCCAAAAAGGAGAGGAAGCGTGTGCTTCGGGATGTATATGCGCTAGAGCCAGTCGCCCCGAAGTATAACCCATGGTCGGCTTACCCGATCACATTTGACAAAATCATCCGACCAGCATCAGGCATGGTGGATCGGCGGCTCTCGTCCTGGACCCTATTGTTGATGGTTATCATCTAACACGCATCCTGATGGACGGAGGAAGCAGCATCAACCTCATTTATGAGGACACGGTTCGAAAGATGGGCATTGACTCATCTCGGATCAAGCCAAGCACCACCACTTTTAAAGGTGTCATCCCGAGCGTCGAAGCCCGCTGTACCGGAACGGTCACCCTGGAGGTAGTCTTCGGCTCGCCTGAGAACTTCAGAAGCGAGGAGTTAATCTTCGATATCGTACCTTTCCGAAGTGGACACAACGCGCTCTTAGGGCGCACGGCCTTCACACGCTTCAACGCAGTCCCGCATTATGCTTACCTCAAGCTCAAAATGCTGGGACCCAACGGCGTTATCACAGTGAATGGTAACACCGAACGCTCACTCCGGACGGAGGAATAGGCCGCGGCTTTCACAGCCGAGGTACAGGCGTCCGAGGAAGCAGCCCGCAGCGATAAACGCACCGCTCGCTCTTCAAAGCGCACCCGGGCCGCACAAATCGACCTCGGCCATGTACTCCCGCACCCAAAATAGGGATATGGGCTCCTCGCGTGCCCTCTCTGGAGTGGGCACTACGTCCCCAGGGTACATAATTTCGCACTCAAGATTCCCTGGGCCGTCGAGGAGCCAAAAATATGCTCAAACGTCGGCACGGTTCAACCAAGCAACGACGTGGCTTCGAGCCCCCGCACAGGCAAGTCTCTGTCAAAGAAACAGCCAAACATGACTACGTCAATGTGGTTTCAACCACAGAAGGGACTTCGGCAACACCTCCTTCAAGGAGCTCGGTCAATCAACGCTTGGAGCGTATAAAGGGTCGGGAAGGCATCAGCCTCCGTGAGTCCCCGCCTTTAATGGTGAAACATCTGGTCAACAGCTCGGAAGCGTAGACGTGCGGCAAGTAGCGGCCCGGATTCTTAAAAATCCGATAACAAATATCCGCCCTGTTTCTTCCTCCTCTTTTACTTTTTACGTTGTATTCTTTCAGTTCCTCTTGTAGCAGCTGGGCATGTAAACGCTTGAAATTATGAAATAAAGAAACCGTGCCCCTTAAAGGTCCTTATCATATTTCTTTATAAGCATGGCCCCTGCACTACGAAGAAGTTCTCTAAAAAAGATACGATTGTATAACAAGTTCGAAGTATTCGGCGTCTCGGATTTTGGCTTTATATGCATAAGTTTCGAACCTAGATTTTGGTCAATAGTTGGGTTGCTCGGCTCCTATGTGTACCCCTTATGTTCCCAATGAATTCGGCTAAGGGCGTAATGGGAGAACCACTGCGATTGCGCCGCTAGGTCAATTGGCACAGCGAATCAGTGGAGAAAGCCGAAAACTAACTATCTAGGTAGGTGCAAACTGATCCGCCATCCGTAGACCGCGTTAAGCGATGTGACGATAGAGATCACCCATGTTAAACGAAGGGCTTCAATGTCTAGCCGAAGTGTGTTATGGCCTAGACCTCGGCCGACCAGGCCGACCACTTCCCACACCAGGGGCTCGTCACCAGCCCTCACAGTCAAACTCCTATGACTAACTGAAAGTCATAAAGCCACTATAGTCTGATTGCCTAGTTCCTATAAGCACCGACCGCCTCCGGGCACCGAGACGTCGGCTAAGGGTCAAGAGTGCCTTAAGGAACACCCTTTGTATGATCTACACTGGGGCTGAAGCCGACGACTGGCCACTTTCAGTTTAAAACAGTCATCCGGGAGGTAAAACTAATTAAAAAACACACATGGAATTTAAAGACATATTCATTCAAGCAAAAGATAAAGTTTTGTACACCACACACTTCGGCATTCTGAAGTACTATTTAGAAATACATAGTGTCCTTTGGACACATGTCTTCGGTGATACGGGCTCCCTCCTCCACCTCAGCGAAGAACTGTTCGGCGGTGCGCGGCTTGTCGACAGGAGGACCCGTGGCACATGTCACCGCATCAACCTTTCGGAAGTGCGTCTTCACGCAGGCGTATGCCATCCGCGCTCCTTCAAAACACCCAGACCTCTTCCAGCGGTTCACACAGGGCACGGCATCTCGGAGACGGGTCGTAAGGCCGAAGAGGCTGTTGGGCATGGCTTCGGCAGGCCACAACGCGACGCAGAGGTCCTGGAGCGCTGGTCTCGTAATGCGAAACAACTCCACCAGCTGCTTCACTCGATGATTTAGCAGTTGTGCCGACGGCGACCCCGGGAACTGCCCCTAAAAGGCCTTCTCCGCCTCGTGGCCCGCTAGCTGGCCGAAGTACGCCACCGCATCCGCCACACTCTGCGGAAGATCCGCAAAGACCTCTGCGGAACGCCATAATTGGGTGGGCTCGATACACCCTTTGCTGCCAAACTCACACTGCAGCAGAAATAGCTTACCCGAGGCGATTTGCTCCACTTGCTAGAGCCCCTCGTGGTCAGCCCGGGCCATGGTCTTGAGCTTGGAGTGGGCAAGTTGAAGCTTCTCGAGCTCCTCCTTTGTTCGTTGCCCCTCCACCTGAAGCTTGTCGCGTGTTTCAAACACGCCCTTCAGGGTCTCTTCGACCTCAAGAACCCGCGCCCGGTGCTTGTCCCCGGCCACCTTCTCGGCGGCTCGGGCCTTCTCTGCCTCTGCGGCCGCAGCCTCATGGTGCTTCACCTCCTGCCGAGCCTTTTTGAGCTCGGCTTTGAGTGTCTCAAGCTCCGCTAACACCGCTGTCATTGAAACAGTTCGGCCTTAGTTTTTAATTTAGCAAAACACATCATAACTCTTTCGTACAAAGTATAATGCAAGTTTAACTTGCTTACCTTGAGACTGCTCGAATTTCTGGTTCACCAGGTTGAGGTCCTTCTGGGACCTCTCGAGTCTCCGGTTTATCTCCGCAATCTCCTCGGAGACGGAGTCGGGAACCGAGGTCGAAACCTGGCAGCAAAAATCCTTATTACAAAGGCAACAGTTAAATTATTAAGAAGGTCCAGGACGGTTGCCTTGGGCAGCGCCCTGGGGGCTACTTGACAGGCTCCTACTCAATTAAATGACCCCAATGCCGGTTTCTTGAAACCGACTTCGGGCTCGGGGGCTACTCACTCACTAAGCCGTTTAGCAGGCTATGATACTATGTCCTCGGACAAATACATAAATCAATAAGCTCAAATGAACAAATTAAAACTTGGTGCAAGGATAGAAGCATACCTCGAAATTCACTACGAGGCTCTTAAAAACCTCGTGCAGGCTGGCCCCTGTGGACCGGAAGCCCTGCAGCGCCGCGCCTATCAAGGCCCGGTGCTCTTCCTTGATGGAGGAGCCCTTCAGGGTTTCCTCCATCTCCTCAGTCCACCCCGTGCCAGCCCATCCTTGGGCAGTTGGCGGGGGTGGAGGGACGACCTCGGATGTACCGATCCGAGTAGCCCCCACCTGCGGTGGCAGAGCCGAAGCAGATATCGGCTGGACCGATGACTGGCCCAGCTCTTCTCCGATGACCTCGGGGTGTTTCTCCCCCGGGTCTTGTTGGGCCGAGGTGTCAACCTCGGCCGTGACGGCCACCTCCCCGACCCTCGTCATGTTGACGTCGGGGGCTAGGGTGGATGTCACCTCCCCTAGCCCGTCATGTGCCGGGGGAGGAACAGCGGGCTCTGGAGTCCCGCTGGCGGATGCCAACCCGCTCGAGGAACCGCTGGGGATTACCCTCGGCGGACTGCATGAGAAAGAGGCGCTCTATGAGTTCTCCCTTGCTAAAAAGAACTTGTCAAATTGAAAGACGGGGTATAAAGATGACGGCTTACCCTCGAGGCGCTGGTTTCTTCCTCCCCACCGCGAGGAGGTCTTCTTCTGAGTCGCCGGAGAGCTCGACTCTCTCCGACAACGTGCTAGCGGCCCCGGACGAGGTTCTCCTCGGCCTCTTTGGGCCCTTGGGCGGCATACCAGCTTCGGCGTCCTCTGACGCTGACCTCTTCCCTTTCGGGAGAGGGATCTCCTCGACCTCACCCTTCTCTGCATCGCCTTCATGGGCAGCAGAGGTGTGGGTCTCTCCGGACCGGGTGACCGAGGTCTCCCGAGTTCGAGCACTTGACCTACCCCTCTGGGACTTCGTTCCTTTGGGGGCCACCACGTGTGGCTCCTCGGTCAGGAGCACCGAGAGCAGGGGAGTCGGGGGCTCCTCTGGCAGTGGAGCCAGGCATCGCACTCCTTGTACCTAGGCCAATCACTTCTGCAAAACGTCAAGCATAACGATTCATTAAAACTCTACTCCTCGATACGGAGGACAAAAATGATAATTGGTGGGCAGAATCACTTACCGGGGGGGGGGCTTCATAGCCGTCCTCGAGGCCGCGGTCCTCCCCTTCCTTGGGGATCTTGTCCTTGGCCAGCTTCATGAGCTTCGTCCACATGGCGGCCAAGGTGGAGCGGAAGAAGGTGGTGATGGAATCCATGTCCTCGGGCTTTTGTGCCCACATCGGGGTAGCCCGAAGCTGGAGAGGGAGTATGCGGCGGTTGAGCATGACGTTGATGACATCGGCAAGCTCGACCTTCCCCGTGGTAGACCACCATTTGATCCTCTCGACCAGGATCTCCACCTCTTTTGGGTTCCCCCAGGCGACACCCTTCTCCCTCCAGGACTTGAGCTTCTTGGGAGGCCCGGCCAAGAAAGCTGGGACCTCAGCCTGACCAGGGGCGAGAGGTTCGGTGATATAAAACCACTCCCGCTGCCACTCCTTCACCGTTTCGATGAAGGTACCCTTGAACCATGTGCCCCCTGGTTCTTGCTGATCATGGCCCCTCCGCACTCTGCGAGGTCGGAGCCACTGGACTTCGGCTTGATCCCGAAGAGCTTCAGCCATAGGCCGAAGTGCGGCTCGCAGCGGAGGAAGGCCTCGCAGACCGTGATGAAGGAGGCGAGGTGAAGAATGGAGTTTGGGGCCATATGGTGGAAATCGAGCCCGTAGTAGTACATAACCCGACGCACAAAGGGGTGCAGCGGGAACCCCAGGCCTCAGACGAGGTGGGGGACGAAGACTACCCACTCCCCGGCGTTGGGAGCGGGCACCTGCTGGCCAGCAGCTGGAGCACGGGCGGCGATGGCGGGGGTCAGATATCCCGCGCTGCGCAGCTCTAGGATGGTGCCATCTGTCACGATGGAACCACCCCAGTGCCCTTTGAGGGTGTCGGCCATGGCTGGCGGTGGAGGTTGGATTCGCAGAAGGAAAAGGGAGCAGGATGGGATCTGGACGCTGGAGCTAGACGAAGCAGTAGAAGGGGAGAATGGGAGCGGGGTCGATTGCGCTTTGCTCACCTTCGCTATTATAAGCCTGTGAAAGGCTAAGAGTCCCCCTCGCTGCACTGATAAACTCGCCACTCCCACCAAAGATGCCGTTGAGCATATGGGGGGAAACAAAATCTTGCTAATATCCCTAAGAAAACGGGCACGATCTCTGCCTCGAAGGGACGTGCCGGTAAAAAGGCTGCCTCAAACCGCGATTTAAGGGAAGCAGTAACTGCCCGACCTGTCGTGGGGCGTGCCGCTTCGATAAAGCTGTCAGACCGGGTTGAACCGTTCATACTTGGACGGCATGCCTTCGAGGCTAAGATATCTATCCTCTTCGGGTAGGGTACAAGCTTGGTTGGGCCTCGGAGGACGTCACTCCACTAAAAAGAGTAAATCATGAAGGGGAACTCGTCTGTCAAGCCAAGGACTCCGGATCCGAGGTGGCGTCTGTTAAGAAAATCGTCCTTGGCGTAGAAGACCAGTTTGGGGGCTACTGACGGTGTCCTGGATTAGGGGGTGTTAACCTAGCCCGCCCGTCTCTTCGGTTGGGCCGATGGGCCCTCGTGCGTGATCAAGGTGGACTCCGGAGACCGTGTACAGGAGGCGTGATCAAGACTGTCTCCACCAAAGACTTGACGTATACTGCAAGATCTCTCCTACCGCCCTGCTCCTGGATACCGACCTTGTAACCCTAGATCCCCTCCCTGGCGTGTATATAAGCCAAAGGGTTTAGCCCGTAGAGGGGACATCAACTCAACATCATTCACCTAGCCCTAGAGTTAGACATACATTACGATCTCGAGGTAGATCAATTCTGTACTCGATACATCTCCATCAATATAAACAAGAGCAGGAAGTAGGGTTGTACCTCCATCAAGAGGGCCCGAACGTGGGTAAACATCGTCTCCCTTGTGTCTGTTACCATTGATCCATGATCTACAGCTTGGGACCCCCTACCCCGAGGTCTGCCGGTTTTGACACCGACACCACAAGTATAGGGGATCAATCGTAGTCCTTTCGATAAGTAAGAGTGTCGAACCCAACGAGGAGCAGAAGGAAATGACAAGCGGTTTTCAGCAAGGTATTCTCTGCAAGCACTGAAATTGTAGGTAACAGATAGTTTGGTAGCAAGGTAATTCATAACAAGTAACAAGTAATAACGGTAACAAAAGTGCAGCAAGGTGGCCAATCCTTTTTATAGCAAAGGACAAGCCGGAACGAACTCATATAATAAGCAAAGCGTTCTCAAGGACACATGGGAATTTCATCTAGTCACTTTCATCATGTTTGTTTGATTCACGTTCGCTACTTTGATAATTTTATATGTGGGTAGACCGGTGCTTGGGTTCTGTTCTTACTTGAACAAGCCTCCCACTTATGATTACCCCCTCTCGCAAGCATCCGCAACTACGAAAGAAGAATTAAGATAACTCTAACCATAGCATCAAACATATGGATCCAAATCAGCCCCTTACGGAATAGCGCATAAACTATGGTTTAAGCTTCTGTCACTCTAGCAACCCATCATCTAATTACTACTGCACAATGCCTTCCCTTAGGCCGAAAGATGGTAAAGTGTCATGTAGTCGACGTTCACATGACACCACTAAAGGAAGCAACAACATACATATCATCAAAATATCGAACGAATACCAAATTCACATGATTACTTATGACAAGACTTCTCCCATGTCCTCAAGAACAAAAGTAACTACTCACAAATCATATTCATGTTCAAGATCAGAGGGGTATTGAATATCATTAATGATCTGAACATACAATCTTCCACCAAATAAACCAACTAGCATCAACTACAAGATGTAATCAACACTACTAGCAACCCACAGGTACCAATCTGAGGTTTTGAGACAAAGATTGAATACAAGAGATGAACTAGGGTTTGAGATGAGATGGGGCTGGTGAAGATGTTGATGAAGATTGGTCCTCCCACGATGAGAGGATCGTTGGTGATGTTGATGGCTTCGATTTCCCCCTCCCGGAGGGAAGTATTCCTGGCGGAATCGCTCCGCCGGAGAGCAAAATAGCTCCTGCCCAGGTTCCACCTCGAGACGGTGGCGCTTCGTCCCACAAGTCTTCTCTATAATTTTTTAGGGCAAATGAGCTTATATAGCAGAAGGAGGGGGCCAGACGCCAGCCAGGGGCCCCACAAGGCATCAGGGCGCGCCCAGGGGGCGCCCTGTTGCCTTGTGGGAAATTGGTGGGTCCCCTCCATTATTTCTTCTTTCCAGTATTTTTTATATATTCAATAAAAAAATCTCCATGAAATTTCAAGTCAATTGGAGCTCTGTAGGATAGGTATCTCTGATGTGGCTATTTCAGGTCCAGAATTCCAGCTGCCGATATTCTTCCTCTTCATATAAATCTTGCAAATTAAGAGAGAAAAGGTATAAGAATTGCATCATAAAGTGAAATAATGATCAAATACATTATAAATAATAGTAGGAAATCATGATGCAAATTGGACATATCAGGCATCCGCGTGTGTGCTCCACACGTGCCTCACCCCGCTGCCTGGCTAACGTCCTCCCAACCGTCCGGGTGCTCCTCACCAAGCTGGCGGCATCGGAGGTCCATGACGTGTGGCGAGAGCGCTCACGGGTCATCTCATCTGTCGTCCGTTACCCTCGCCATGTGTGTGCCGTTGCGTGCGCTTGTGTGGGGGCGTCTGATGTTTGAGCCACCAGATAAAGGCGATCATAGTGCGTGGAGCCTGCCCGTATGTGTGCTGCCTTATGCACTGGTGTGGGCGTCTTATGTTTGGGCCATCGCGTAGAGGCGTACGTCTTTCTTGGACCCACCCAGCGCCCAACACTTGGATGGTTGTTTAGGGCAGCGCGTTGGCAAATGTTGCGGAGCCAGCGTCTCGTCGGGCGGATAAGATGGGTACGCCCTTTTGGTCCTTGTCGGGCTGTTTCCCTTTGGTGTGTTTGCTTTCTTCCTACCTACCTAGCGGTGGCCGCATGGAGTTGTGTTCGTTCCATCCGGCTTGGACTATCCGGCGAGTGTCCGCGTAGAGTTGTGTTCGTTCTGTCCTTCTTTGGTCTGTCAGTATTACGTGTCTGCATTCTTTGTCGGGCCCGTGAACAGCTGGTCCCTGGTGGTGTTTTTGCTGGGCAACGTGCTCACTGGTTCTCAACGTTTGACCCGTGTGGCTCCCTCCTTGTGTACTCAGCACTGAAAAAAATAGCGCGCTATAGCGTCGCTAATAGCACGCTATAGCATATTTAGAATCGTCTCGCTAAATTGTTTTATGTACAATGTCTCGCTAATAGCGCGCTATAGCACGCTAATAGCATATTTTCAAAGACGCCGTTATTTTGTATAGCGCGCTATTTTTTTCATTGGTACTCAGCCATTGTTCGGCGATGCTCCCCCCTGCTGGTCCCCATGTCAGTGGCTTGGGTTAGCGGTAAGGGCGGGTGAGTCCATTGGCTGGTAAGCTTACGATGCTTGCTCCACTGGGTAAAAGCATGTGCTCCCCTTGGCTTTGCACTGTTGGGGGTCGCTCTTTTTATGCGGTTTTTAGGTCTGGTCTTTCGCTGTTACTGGGCACATGTCCACGTGTGTGACACCGTGTGATGGCTTTTGTCAGCTCGTTTGCCTACGTGTTGCCGTTGTCTTTATCGTGTCTCCTTCTGCATTTGCTTTTCTTTTCCTTATTTCTCTTTCCATCTACCACCGCTGCCTTATGCTTCACCAAGCCCGTCCCTTGCTTTGGCCCGCTGGAGGTATACTCTGTAGCTCATCCCTGCTATCTGGTTGTATCTTTCTGCTTTGTTTGCCTGCCGGTATGGCCTTCATCCTTCCAGCTAGCTGAGGTTCTTCCTCTTTACTATCTTCGTTCTCTTCTCTTGCCTAAGTGTGCAGGTGCCAGAGGTGCACTCGGCGATGTAGCATTCCAAATAGCATAAAACTACTACTTTTCGCGTTAGGGTTCCAAAAAATTACCAGAAATTTGTTTATCGCTGATACCTACCAAAAGTGTGGTTGGTTGTTTTAAAAAACCCAAATCGCCGAGTGCTTATCAATTGATCGCGATTATGACAGGTGAGGCCCACTCCTAAACAAACCATTTGTTTGACCGTTTAGTTTGACTGTTAACTTACATGTGCGACAACTTACATGTGGGTCCCACATGTAAGTTTTGTTTGACCATTTAGCCGACCACACTTTTGGTAGGTATCAGCGACAAACAAACTTTGGTAATTTTTTGGAACCCTAACCCGAAAAAGAGTAGTTTTATGCTATTTACTCCATTCCTCGTAGCATATGAATTGAATTATGATCATCTTGCCACACAAAAATGATCGCCTTGTTACACAAAAATGCCAAATACTCCTATGATTGAGTTCATGGTACTTTGCGCCGGGCAGGTTAGATCGGTATCTTTCTGATAAGACCTCGGCATCTATCATCTTGTATGCGGTAGAGAGGCCCACGTCCGCCGGAATCGTTGAACGGCGGCGAGAGTGAGACACACCAACAACCTTCTCTTCCAACTAAAACGCGTTTAGTTCCGATCACCGCGACGTGACACTCACTGAAGCGAACTACCCAACTACAACGGCGTCGCGACGGGCGCGCGGGGTGTGTTCCTGATCGATCGGAGCTTTAGAACCGATCACGCGTCGCGGCGGCACCGGCTGCCGGGCGCTCGAGCACGCCGGCGTGGGCGAGCAGCGCCCACAGCTGCGTCATGAACTCGCCACCGGCGCCGAGCACATCGGCGTGGATGTCCACGTTGTCCGACGGCGCGAGGAACAGCAGGAATTCAGCCCAGAACTCGGCCAGCACCGCCCACCGCCGCCTGTCGTCCTCGCCCACGGCCGCCCCGAGCTGCCCGCCCAGCAGCGCCGCCTTCTCCACGATGGTGCTGCTCCCCGCCCTCTCCTCCGCGCCGCCTCCGGCCTCCACGCCCTCCATGTACTTCTGCTCGTCGGCCTCGATCTTGTGCAGCCTCGCGAGGATGTCGTCCTTGTTCTTGCAGCCGGCGAGGTGGCACCGCGTCTGCCGCACCACCGTGTCGAAGATCTGCTCCGCGTTGTAGCTCGGGTCCGGCAACATCTCCGGCACGAACGACACCAGGTACGCGCAGTAGTTGGACAGCTTCGTCGCCACCAGCCGGTTCTCGTCGGTGCGATCGTCGTCGCCACGTTGGCCACCGCGGCGACGCCTGTCCCAGTCGGAGCGCGTGGTGGCGATGTGCCACACCAGGATCTGGTCGGTGGCCTTGGAGAACTCGCACGCCCATGCCAGCCGCGGAAGCAGGCCGTGCTTCCGCAATGCCGAGACGCCATTGGTGAGGTGTCCCCGGCTCACCTTGAGCGAGACGAGCACGGCGCGCCGGACCGGTGGCGGCAGCTCCTTCCTCCGCTCCCGCTTCTGCCCCTGCCGCCGCGGCTCCACCAGGAAGAGCGTCAGCCACGACAGCAGGTTGAGCGGGCGGTGGGCGAACCGCTTCAGCAGCACGTACTCCCCGATCTTGTCCTCCCAGTACCTCGCATCCGGCGGCGCGAGGCTCTCCTTCCACCACAGGTGCCCGCCGAGCCGCTTCTTCTGCCAGGGCTGGCCGTCGCGCACGCAGCGGTACACCGTCTTGATGTACCTCCAGTTGTTGGAGAACGCCGCCAGCGCCTGGCACATCTCGAGCGCCGCGGTGATCACGATCACCACCACCGTGACGGAGCGGTCGAGGTCCTTGACGCCGATCCGGAGGCGGCGGTAGTCGGGGCCGAGCGTGCCGAAGAACGCCGTCCACATGGTCAGCGCCAGCACGACGACGGCGATGAAGATGTACGTCCTGACGCCCACCAGCACGATGTTCCGGGTGTAGAAGAAGTCGTAGAGGAAGGCCAGCTCCGCCTCGACGACCCTGAACGCGGCGTCGGGGCCGGTGGCGATGTCCTGGTGGTGGTGGCGCGACTGCGGGTGCTGGTGGTGGATGAGGCCGTTCAGGACGAGGCTCAACGCCTTGGCCGAGCCAGCCTCCGCCGGGACGTAGCCGTAGAAGCGGCGCTTGAGGAGCTTGAACAGCGCGAACGCGAGGCAGAAGTCCTTGGCCATGTCCTTCTCGACGTCGCTGTACCCCTGCGCGTCGATCCACCGGTAAACCTGGTCGATGGTGACGACGGACTTGCAGGTGCTCTGCACCAGTATCTCCTCCCGGGACAGGCGGCCGAACTCGTGGTTCAGCTCCATGGTGTCCTCGCCGTGGAAGAGGTACTTGTACCCAGTCATTGTCCTGGGATCGGGCGGTTGCAGGTCGGCGGCGGCGGCGGCGGCGAGGGACTCCTCGACGTCCATGTACTCGGCGACGACCTTGACGGAGCGGTCGGGGAGGCTGGCCTTGATCATCTCGACGATCTTGGCGGCGGTCTTGAGCACGTTGAGGCTCCAGAAGGCCCAGATGGCGGCGCGGTAGCTGGCATTGGTGCCGGTGGCGTTTAGGACGAGCCAGAGCACGAGGCCCGTCTGGAGGACGTGCTGCAGCAGCAGCTTCTTCCGCTGGTCGACGTCGCGGCGGCTGTGCACGGGCGCCGCGTACGCGCTGGCCTGGATGAGCAGCAGCGCCGCCGCCCACAGCACGAAGGTCTCGCCGTGGAAGGGCCCGTCCTGGATGATGCCGACGGCGTAGGTGACGACGACGTAGGAGAGCGAGTAGGCCATCCACATGACGCCGCGGAGGAGCCGGTCGCTGCTCCGGCGGCTGGTGGAGCCGTACAGCACCAGCGCCGCCAGCACCATCGCGCTCAGCAGCACCACCACCTCCAGCCGCAGAAGCCGGCTCTCGATCGTGCCCAGGTCCTCGAAGATGCGGACGCCCATGGCCGGCCGCCTTGCCGTCCACCTCCGTGTACAACGGCCGGAGCCGCTAGCTAAGCTTCACCGGACACACTCAGTCGCTGGCCGGCCGGCGATCTTGCGGTGAAATCGATCAGTAATGCCTACCAGTACCAGTGGACCGATGATCTGACCTGATGATCCGATGCACGGGGAGGATGAATTGGCAATGGCATTGAGATGAGAAGAGGAGAAAGGAATGGGATCGATGAAATGTGTGCGTGAAGCATCGTTTTGGGGCATGCAGTGGGCGGTGGCACTGGGTGGAAGGCAAGA
Source organism: Elymus sibiricus (assembly GCA_039707655.1). NCBI lineage: Eukaryota > Viridiplantae > Streptophyta > Magnoliopsida > Poales > Poaceae > Elymus > Elymus sibiricus. The sequence goes on from CM077664.1 coordinate 316,722,879, forward strand.
ATATTTGCGAGGCTGAGATTTCACACACCATCTTGGCAGAGAGCTTTCTTCTGATCAGGGCAGGATTCTCAGCATGAAGCAAAGGATAGATTGCCTACGGCTAGGGGTAACGTGAACATATATGCAATGCAACGGAGGTGACAGAGCAGAAATGCACGAGCACTGAGCAGAACAAACATACCTCGAGGACTGGAAGCCTACCCGCAGGTTTCTTTGAGCCAAAAAGAGGCCCTGAGGAAGCAGTAGAAAAAGGTTGGTTCCAAACGTAGGCCATCGGTTTTCATTCCACGGTCACTATTAATTCAAAAAAAAAAAATTCTGGTACTCCATCTGATCCATATTAATTGTCTTGATTTAGTGTCGGACGGAGTAGATAATTTCAAGCTACTATTGTAAATATATACATACTTGTAAGTATGTTATCAAATAACAGATCTCTTATCGTGCCCTGCTTCTTCTCTTTCCTCCTCCACAAGTAAAGATCCTACGTTTTCCTCCACCTCCCGTCGGCGGTGCCGCCGGTCCGCCCCATTTCCGATGGCCTTTGGGCCATGGAGGTGCGGAGGACCTCGGCACCCCGCCGGCGGGAGGGACCCCGTTCTCGTTTTTGTTAGATTCAGCGTCTTGGTTGGGGCTATGTGGCGGCGGTGATGTCCCTTTGTAGGAATAATGTCTTCCACGTTCTACCCCCGTCCTGATGGTGTGTCTAGCGTCATCAAAGGTCGTGTGGAGGTGTGTCTCCGTCGAATCTCGCGGGACTCGGTCGGTGCTTGTCTTCGGTGGATCTGTTTGGATCCAGTCTTCATTCGTCTTCATTTGGGTGTTTACAGGTTTGATTCTTCCGATCTACGACTTTTTCTTCGGCGATGGTTGCTGCTCTAGTGTGCTGGTTCTATGGGGTCTTGCTCAGGACGACTTCCCGACTGTCTACTACAACAAGGTTTACCCGACGCCAGCGAGGGAGAGGCGATGACGGCGGCGCGCCTTTGGTTTGCTCCAGTGCTTGTAATCGTCGCTAGGTGGTCCACGGACCTGGTTGTAATTTTTATTACCTATGATGTTCTTTGTACTGCCATGATTGAAAATGAATAGATTGGAAGTTTCTCACGCAAAAAAAAAAAACCAGATCTATATCAAAGTTGAATTGTTGCTAATACAACTTTCCCGAAGACCTAAACATCTGGCGGCGGTTAGGGTGATTAAGGCTTCGAGTTGAATTGTATGCTTGGATTGTAGCGTGGAATCGCCTGATCAAGTACATTTTCTGGCCAAAACATTCGACTGAGTACTTTTTTGGGGGTGAAATTGACTGATTATATTCTTGGTGGCTGTAGCCTGCAGTGCCTGGAATGTTCAGTTTGTTTGCTTTCACTGACACTATTATTGATGAGGGTGTACAGAAAAAAATAAGTTGGGGTTTGATGTTCTCCATGTAGGTTTAAATATGGTGGCATGTACATTTTCTGGCCAAAACATTCGACTGAGTACATTTTTTGGGTGAATTCGATGTATAATGTACATTCCGAAATGTCCATTTTGTTTGCTAACCGACACTACTATTGATGAGGATGTGTAGAAAAACATCGTGGCATGTTTACTGTTTGCTGCACTAAGATGTTTGGCAACAACCATAGCATTAAGTTGGGATTGTAGGTTGTTAGTAAAATCTTTGAAATTATCTTGCTCATATGTCACTTTTCTGATGTTTTGGCAACTCAGTCTGGTTTTGATTTGCAGTTCAGATTGTTAATTTTATATGTTTGGATATACCGTTGTAATGTGGTCACTTTTAGCAAAATGAATTGATATTTTCTACAGGACTCACTTTTCTCTTTGATGGGCTCAATATTTTGCTTACTCTACAGTCAAATGAATGTTTGTCTAGTGCACATACTGTATATTCTTGAGCTAGCATCTTCTGGTTCTGGGTTTATGGTTGTGGGAATACTGATGTTCGATAAATGGGAGTATCAAATACCAATGCAAAGCTATGAACCTTCGCACAAGTGAATATCGTATCGGTTGGTCTTTTGATCACTATGAATCACTAGATGGCTGGATAGTAGTGTTGAACAGTGGTGGCAGTCTATTTTGCATCTTCTACTGAGATACATTTAGTGCTCTATTTGCTGTGAGGAGTATCCATTTTGTTATTGTGGCAGGAGAGAAAAGAAAATGAATAACTAGAAATGTATGATATGATATAAACTTCCGAGTATATGTTCTTTGATGGGTGTTGAACGATGTGATCTGTATTACCGTATAGGTATTGATTTGAGGCGCCTTTATCATTTCTAAGATATTAGTGTGGCATCAAGTTCTAACAGTAAACTTGTAGTGCTGTTCTGATTTGAACCAACAATTATATTGCCTTATTTGTTCGAGTTCAAGCATCTGAAGCTCCTTCCTTTTTCTCTGAAAATGTGCAGAAAAAGGAGGCACCAGCTGGTGAGAAGCCAGGGATTGTGAAGACTCATGTGTGCAACATGGTCATCATACCAGAGATGATAGGCAGCCAAATTGCAGTGTACAATGGGAAAACCTTCTTCGTAAATGAGATCAAGCCCGAGATGACCGGCCACTACCTCGCCGAGTTCTCCATCAGCTACAAGCCCGTCAAGCACGGCAGACCCGGTATCGGCGCCACCCACTCCTCGAGGTTCATTCCTCTCAAGTGAAAGGATCCCGCGGCCTGCGTGCCTCAGCTGACTCCATGTACCTCTTCCTGGAGTGAACGCCGTGTATGTTCGTTTTGTCTCAAGTGGAAGAACTTCTAGTATATCTATCCAGTGGAAGCATATGAGGTGGAACTTCTAGCATGTCTATCTAGTGGAGCTGTAGGAAACCTATGTATGGAAAACTGGGGAGAGTGAAAGCAGCATCTGTTATCTGTGTGGCTGTAGCTAATGCCTACTTGGTTTGTCTTTCTGCATCCTCTGGTTCCTGGTGTGCCAGGTCCATTGTCCATGCTGTGCACTTTGCAACCTTCTGATACTTGTGGCACTTATAGATAGTTTTGCCTTTGGTGATGTGTTGGACCTGACGCCCGCCATTGCAACCTCAACTTGGTGGGGTTTGCCTGGTTGGAATGTCGTTTCACCGTGCAAACCTCTGGTTGCTTTTCCGTTAGGTGCCTGTGGTGTCCAGTTGGCAAATGCCAATTGGACCCAAGAGGATAGGACATTTGCTCACCTTCACTTCAGTTGGTTCCCCTGCACAGTTTGCTGCACTGCATCTCCCCCGGAGCTCAGGTCAGGTCTACAATGGCAACGATCAGCCCCGCCGCCACCACCGTCGTCGCCGCCAGGCCGTCGCAGGCCCTAGGTAAGCAAGCTTGTCAATTGTCACCCCCCCATAAAAATGTCGGCCGTGTGAAGAATGTTAACGGTGAGAGTTGGTGCTGAGCTGCAGGGCTGCCTCAGCTGAGGGTGACCAGGGCCGAGAGGCTGAGGTGCGGCTACTCCAAGGACGGCAAGGAGGCGGCTGCGGCGACTCCGGCGGTCGTGAAGGGCGTGCCGCTGCTGGCCGCGGCGAGCGCAGCCGTGACGGCGGCGTCCCCGGCGCTGGCGCTGGTGGACGAGCGGATGTCGACGGAGGGCACCGGGCTGAGCCTGGGGCTGAGCAACAACCTGCTGGGGTGGATCCTGCTGGGCGTGTTCGGCCTCATCTGGTCCCTCTACACCGTCTACTCCTCCACCCTCGACGACGACGACGAGTCCGGCGGCCTCTCCCTCTGAACGCCGCCACCACCATCTTCTTCTTCCTGCCTGCCTGCTGCCTGCCTGATCCTTGAAAGCTTTGCATAATTACCATCAGTCTAAGCATGGATGAATACTGAGTTACTGAGTACGGATTTACGATAGGAGAGCTGTAAGATGCAGTATGTCAGTGTTAAACCGTTGCAGTAATTAACTTGTTGTTTGGATCTTTAACGCAAAAAATCAAGTCCAGTTGTGTTAATTCATCCATCTCACACAAGCCTTGGGGCTGGAAGTAAGATCCAACACAAGCCTTAATGCGCGTACACAGACGTTTGCACTAATTGAAGGAACAAACAGGCCTTGTGTATAGTTTACACACTTGTACACGATACATTTATCGTCCCAGAGTGGTAACTCACTTATGAAACTAGGTGGTAACTCACTTATGAAACTCGGAAAAATTGAAAAGAACAATCAAAAGTGGGATATTGTTTCAAACGGAAAATTAATCGTTGCTTGGGTACCCGTGAATTGGTGGCAGGGGCTGTCAGAACTTGTTTTTGGAGCGTGTGCGAGTGGGAGCCGGTGGTTAAGACAAAAATTGTCCTAACGCCCTACGGTTATGCTAAATCTAGGGCGTCCTATGGCTAGTTGCGTCCTTATTTTAGAAGTTTCTAGCACGAAATGAAAATATAGAAATGAACTGAAACAACAAAACCGAAAGGTTTGAACATCCATTAAATGACAAAAGCAAAACTTTTTTTTTTGCGAGGGAAAAGGGGTACAAATGCTAACAACTTCACTATTCCCCGACCTAAACCACACGGCGGTGCGAGGTGTGCATCTACCATACACTGCAAGGCAATGAGCGACCTTGTTCTGGGAGCGGCTAATATGAGCAACAACTATCTCACTCGTACTCTCAGCAATCAACACTTGAAGAATCTCTTGCACCAGTGTCGTGAGCATTGATCGATCCCGCGTGGGACTCTTAATCATCATTACTGCCTCCGCACAGTCCATCTTGACAACAAGGGGAAGCAGGGTCCTGTGCATCGCGAGCTCGACGCCCTCTCTGAATGCCAATAGTTCCGCCTCCAGGGCATTATCACATGTACGTATTTCCCTTCCCTGCAGGCTGTGTAGATGATGGTGCCGGTGTCATCCCGCAGGACCATGCCGCCCCCGGCCACACCCGTCTCCTGTACGAAGCTTCCGTCCGTATTCAGCTTGGCCCAGCCTTGAGGCGGCCGAGACCAACGCAGCTCCTCACGGTCCTGCTTGTCTCTAGCTGTAGCAGCATCAAATTTGGTGGCTGGTAAGTGCAACACCATTTCCCCCTTGTCCATGTTCCCCAACGGGTCCTGCTGAATACACAACAAGGAGCTTATGTAGCCATGCAGGAACTACATGAGGCTTCTGTTGGTGGTGCTTGTTTCCCATGCGTGAGCTCATTCCGGATGTACCAAGTCCGCCACATGGTCATTAAGACGTTCATGCGGACTGTATCTGAGAGTGGTTCCAGCAGACTAAATAGCCATTCTGGGCCTGTGTTACGGATATTGTCAACGTCCGGGAGCGGCCAGTCCAGAGCCATTGCACGCCATAAATTTTTCGCCAGTGAACATCCAACTGGCGAATATACCAACCACGAGTAACTGCCAACGAGAGAAGAAGACGAATAGTGGTAGGCTTGATAACAGGACTGAAAGTGTCTTCGTAATCAAGACCATAACGTTGCTTAAAACCTTTGGCAACCAGACGAGCTTTATACCGTTCAACCGAGCCATCAGCATGCTTCTTGATTTTAAAAACCCATTTAGAATCGATCACATTGACCCCTGAGATAGGAGGAACAAACGTCCAGGTGGTGGCTCGTCGTCTGATGGTGCGTCTTGCCCTACTTGTGGTCGTTCCAATGGCGGTCGCCCCACATGCCAGCTTTGCGGATTTCAGGGCCATGTTGCATCTCGTTGTCACAAGCGCTTCAAGCGTGATTTCCTGGGCATTGGCAACGATGGGCACAACAATGAGCGCCAAGCTGCCATGGCTACTCATGGTCCCATTAGTGCTCCACAGGGTCACACTCCCTCCTATCCCATTGATGCAAGTTGGTACATGGACACGGCAGCCACGGATCATCTGACGAATGAGCTCGACAAGCTTCACTCTCGCGAGCCCTATCATGGTCCGGACAAGGTGCACACTGCAAATGGGTCAGGTATGCACATCGAACATATTGGTCAAACTTCCCTTCCCACTAGTACCTCTAGGCAACTTCAACTTCGTGATGTCCTTCATGTTCCAACTGTTACACGTAATCTTCTATCTGTTCCTAAACTCACTCATGACAATGATGTTTTTGTTGAATTTCACCCTTTTGATGTCTTTGTTAAGGATCGCGCAACGAGGGACGTTCTTCTTAGCGGTCATTATCAACATGGTCTCTATCCACTTGATGCACCTCGAGCTTCCCAGGTCTTCAGCAGTGTTCGTGTCAAGCCGTCTCAGTGGCATTCGCGCCTTGGTCATCCAGCTTCCCCCGTTGTGCGTCATGTTCTTCGTCGCCATCAACTTCCCGTCGTGTCTAGCAATAAAGATGTCTCAGTGTGTGATGCCTGTCAACAAGGCAAAAGTCATCAACTTCCGTTTCCAGTGTCTACTCGTGTAGTTAAACATCCTCTTGAAATTGTCTTTTCAGATGTATGGGGTCCTGCCCAAACCTCAGTTAGTGGTCATAATTATTATGTCAGCTTTCTTGATGCTTACAGTCGATTTACTTGGCTCTACTTTCTTAAGCGCAAAGAAGATGTGTTCAATGTTTTTCTTCAGTTCCAAACTCATGTTGAGCGTCTCCTTGGTAACAAGATACTTCATGTTCAGTCTGATTGGGGTTGGGAATATCGCAACCTCAACACATTTTTTGGCAAACTTGGGATTACACACCGTGTGTCCTGTCCACATACACATCAACAGAATGGCGCTGCTGAACGTAAGCATCGTCACATAGTGGAAACTGGCTTAACTCTGTTGGCGCATGCATCTGTACCTTTCCGGTTTTGGGCTGATGCTTTTTCTACTGCTTGCTTTCTTATCAATAGGCTTCCTACACGAGTACTAAACATGAAAACTCCAATTGAATGCTTGCTTCAAGAAACACCTGATTATACTTTTATCAAAGTGTTTGGCTGTGCGTGTTGGCCGCATCTTCGACCATACAACAGTCGCAAACTTGAGTTTCGTTCTAAAAAATGTGTCTTTCTTGGGTATAGCTCCCTGCATAAAGGATACAAGTGTCTACATGTTCCTTCAAATCGTGTTTACATATCTCGTGATGTTATCTTTGATGAGAATCACTATCCTTTCTCTAACTTTTCCGAGTCACAATCTTCATCACATTCTATTCCACCATTGCTTGTTTCATCTGACCAATTTGTAGATGCGGCATATTCTCCTATTTTGCTTCCTAACCATGGTGCAGGTACTGGACGTGGTGCTCGTCTTCAGCTTCTAGATGATGAAGGAGTTTCCCCTGATGCACCTCAGGTCGATTGCCCAGCCATGCATGGTCCGGACATTGATCACATGCAGGAAAGGGCGCGCCATGCAGCAGCGGCTCTACCCGAGCCGGAGCAAGCCGAGTCGGCGCCCATGTCTCTGGACTCGAGCGCGTCGCGCAACCTTGAGCCGTGCCCATCCATTCCTTGTGATGCGCCCGAGCGGTCGTCCTCTCCGCCTTCAACGCCCTTGTCGACACGTCATGTAAACGTGGGCCAGGGTGTGATCTCGCCGGTGTTGGAGTCTTCTGGCTCTGCATCGCCAGCTCCTAGTCCGTCTCCGGTTCTGCAACAGCCTCCGGTTGTTCCTCACCGTGTGCACACACGTAGCCAGAGTGGAATTTTTCAACCAAAGCAACGAACAGATGGTACTGTTGCATGGCTAGCTGCCTGTATGGCACACAAAATTTCTGATCCAACATCCGAGCCTACTCATTTTCAAGCAGCAATGGGCATACCTCACTGGAGGGCTGCCATGGAACAAGAATTCTTTGCACTACAACAAAATGAGACCTGGAAGCTTGTTCCTCCTATCTCAGGGGTCAATGTGATCGATTCTAAATGGGTTTTTAAAATCAAGAAGCATGCTGATGGCTCGGTTGAACGGTATAAAGCTCGTCTGGTTGCCAAAGGTTTTAAGCAACGTTATGGTCTTGATTACGAAGACACTTTCAGTCCTGTTATCAAGCCTACCACTATTCGTCTTCTTCTCTCGTTGGCAGTTACTCGTGGTTGGTATATTCGCCAGTTGGATGTTCAGAATGCATTTCTCCATGGTGTCTTAGAGGAAGAGGTTTACATGCGGCAACCTCCTGGTTTTGTTGATCCTAATCGGCCTCATCATCTTTGTCGGCTAATCAAGGCATTTTATGGTCTTAAACAGGCTCCCCGTGCCTGGCATGCTCGTCTCGGCACCGCTCTTCGGTCACATGGTTTTGTTCCATCTACTGCAGACATGTCTCTGTTTCTACTTCAGCGTCCTGAGGTCACTATGTATTTATTGGTTTATGTCGATGATATTATTCTCATCAGTTCTTCGTCTGCTGCTGCCGATCGGCTGATATTAAATCTTCGACATGACTTTGCTGTGAAGGACCTTGGTCAACTTCACTATTTTTTGGGTCTGGAGGTCACACATACTGCTGATGGTCTCTCTCTCACTCAGAAAAAATATTCCTTGGATCTCCTTCGACGTGCTGGGATGTTGAAATGTAAGCCTGTCTCTACACCCATGTCTGCGACTGAGAAACTATCTGCGGATGCTGGTGTGCTTCTTGCTGATGATGGTGCTACTGAATATCGCAGTATTGTTGGTGGACTGCAATACCTCACTATCACCCGACCAGATATTTCCTTTGCAGTTAACCGTGTCTGCCAGTATCTTCATGCACCACGTGATACCCATTGGTCTGCAGTTAAACGCATACTACGTTATGCTCGCCTCACTGCCTCGTTTGGTCTACATCTTCGGCCTGCATCTTCTATGTTGTTGTCTGCCTTTTCTGATGCAGACTGGGCAGGGTGTCCCGATGATCGGCGATCAACAGGGGGATATGCTGTGTTTCTTGGTTCAAATTTGATCGCCTGGAATGCTCGGAAGCAAGCCACTGTCTCTCGGAGTAGTAAGGAAGCTGAGTATAAGGCCATTGCTAATGCTACTGCTGAACTCATTTGGGTACAGTCATTACTGCGAGAGTTGGGTGTTCCTCAGCACATGCCTCCGGTTCTCTGGTGTGACAATATTGGAGCCACTTATCTCTCGTCTAATCCTGTCTTCCATGCACGGACGAAGCATATCGAGGTTGATTTCCATTTTGTGAGGGAGCGCGTTGCACAGAAGCTATTACAGATCAAGTTCATCTCTTCGAAGGATCAACTTGCTGACATCTTTACCAAGCCACTGCCGCTTCCCTTGTTTGAAGTCTGTCGGCGCAATCTCAACCTTCTTGACACCGGTTAAGATTGAGGGAGGGTGTTAGACTCCATATTGTATACGAATAGGTTAGACCTATCGTACATACCATGTAATTGTAACGATCCTTGTTATATATATGAGACAGAGCCGCACCCTGTACGTGCGTGCTATTCCTCTACCTCTCTCAAACCTAGCTTTTACACACATTGCCTGGAATTCATCCTCCCGTTCCACACCACACAGAGGGCACAAATCATTAAGTTCGAGAGTGCGTGAAAATTTGCTTGCCCAAGTGTGGCAAGGGAATTAGTAACCAGCCTCCATGCAAAAACGCGTACCTTCGGGGAGTAGGGCATCCCCATATGGTCTTCCAGAAGGCGCGGCGACCATCCAGTGCCCTGCTCGATGCGCTCGCCGATGTATGCTTGTGCTCGTCCATGGCGAAGCGGTATGCGGATCGAACTGTGAAAACACCGGATTTCTCCGGGGCCCAGGCGAGAACATCCTCAGTGACCCGTGGGGAGGTCCGGATACGAGTGATGGCATCGACGTCGACGGGAAGGAAGTGTTGGTGCAGAAGGTCCAGCTGCCATGCTCCATTAACATCCAGCAGGTCCGCAACGCGAGGGAGCCTACACGTCCCTTGGGGCGTGATGAGCTGGCCCGACGGCTCCCGAGGCAGCCACCGGGCCCTCCAGATGCGGATGTGGGTGCCGCTGCCCACCCGCCATATTAACCACTTCTTCAGGAGCTCCAAGCCATATTGGATCGCTTGCCACGTAGTTGAAGCATTTTCTGAGAAAACCGTGTCCTCCAAACGCCCTTCAGGGTAATATCGAGCTTTTAATACCTGCGAACAAAGACTCTCAGGTTTAGTCAGAAGCCTCCAAGCTTGCTGTGCCAGCAAAGCCTAGTTAAACACCCTGAAATTACGGAACCCCAGTCCACTACTGAGTTTGTGCCTCTGAATTTTGGGCCACGCCTGCCAGTGAGTTTTGCGCTTTCCCTCAGACACTCTCGAAACAGGCTTTCGCCCCCGCTTTATATATAAAACACGAACCAAATAAAGTACACGGCCGAACGATACAAGGGGAAGGGGTAGCCCTCAAACAATGCCGATCCCAGGCTAACCGGATCACGCACAACGCACGCGACAACGCTACCGAAATAGAGGTACAGGAGGAACTGAGAACAACACCACACTAAGCCCTGTAACACCTAAGTTCCACGACAACGCCCCCAGAGGGAGAACGGCGCTAAGCGTCGCCGTTGCCGAGTCCTGAAGTTCCTTACCAGCCTGTTAAGCTCATCACACACGGACATGGAAAGTTTAAATACCCCCATCGTATAAGTGGGGATGGCCTGCGCAGCTGACTTGATCATAGTCTCTTTCCCAGCCAAAGAAAGTGTATCACCCCATGCAATAATTCTTTTAGTGAGCCTTGCTTGCAGATTTTGACACTTTCCTTTCGACATTCTACCTTCTGGGGTAAGCAGGCCTAAATATTTTTCTTCAAAGGTAGAGAGTTGAACTTGCAAAACTTGACCATTTATTAAGAGAACGGAAAGAAAACAAATAAAAAAACATGCTAGCTACAACAACCACACACATAAATAAAATATAAATGGGTTGTCTCCCGAATTTTTTTCTTTATTGTAGCTAGGCTGACGTGTTATCTGTGGGCCTATAAAAAAGAAGGGAATGCAACAATTGTGTGGATATGCTTTCAGCTAGGACATGGCCCAACATGTAGTTGATTCCTAAGCCTGGCATCTCCTTTTTTTTTTGAACACAGTACAGACGCAAGCGCTCATATACACGCACATACACTCATCCCTATGAACGCACACACGCACACCCTACCCTTATGAACACCTCCGAGAGACTGAGCCTGGCATCTCCTCCTTTACCTAAAACGTTCGTAGCTGTTCGTAGTTCTAGGATTTTCGATCGTTATATTGCCCTTTTTTTTTTCTTTCTTTTTGCAGGGCGTTGCTGTTAGTATTTTGGTTTGGAACGAGACACGAAAAAGAAGAAATCCTAGTGCAAGTGATGCCTCAGCAAATAATTCCAGAATCACCCGCCGGCCGGGATCAGTAGCCCGTCCGCGCGCTCTTGTCAGGCGTCCCGCACTTGGCCGGGACGCGCCACCCGAAGGTCCTCCCGGCGGCCTTCGCATTCCTCCTCTCCGGCGGCGTCATGGCCGTGTAGTTCTTCCACTGCCCGAGCACGTCCTGGAGATCGCTCAACTTTTTGCCCAGGCCGAAGCAGCAGTTGGCGTGCATGGTGCACGCCCTGGCCATGTCGTTGCGGAACAGCCGGCAGAATCCGCCGAAGCGAGCCGTGTCGAGGAACTGGAACCGCAGCCGCAGGTCGCCGTCCGCAGAGGCCAGCTCGTGCTTGATCTGGTTGAAGATGGTCTGCTCGTGGCCCCTCGGGAACCGCCACCGCGCCGCCCGCCACCGCCGCATCATCTCCACCGTCCGCCCCGTCGCCTTCACGTAGTAGAAGCCCGTGTTGGGCCAGTTGCCGTCGAGCGCGTCGGCGTCGCCGGAGTAGATGTCGCACGACACGGCCATGTACGCGTGCACGCCGATGTGCCGGAACGGGTCCCGGAACCACACGACGTCCACGTCCGTGAAGAGGAAGTTGTGGCCAAGCTGGAGGACGCGCTGCTGCAGCTCGAGCTTGGCCCAGACGAGCTCCAGGTAGGCGTCGCTCATGAAGTCGCTGGCGGAGCTGAGGTTCATGGATGTCCTCGTGGTCGCCGTCGCCTCGAGGAGGTAGCAGTGCTGGTGCACGCGCCGGCAGTGGTGATACGCGGCGGCGTCGACGGCGACGATGAGCGTGTGGTTGAGGAGGTGCGCGATCCCCTCAGCCGTCGCCGAAGCTCCGGCGGAAGAGGTCCAGCAGCGACCCCGGCGCCGCCCACGCCTCGTTCACCGACGTGATGATCACCGTGCGGTCGTCAGTCGCCACCTTGGGCAGCAGCTCCGCCAGCCCCGGGAATACTCTCTCCTCCTGCTCCTGCGCATGCATATGCATGCATGTGAGTGTGACATGAGCACACACGTACGTACACTAGTGCAAATTAACACTGCACTGCACATACATAAGTAGTACCTTTTCTTGAGCTGAACCATGAGTTGAGATCAGGTCGGCATGGCTTATCTGCTGATGAGCTGATCCATTCTCATTACCCAAGCTTGAGCTTGAGATGGTTGCCAGCTTCTCGCCGACCCGGTCGGAGGCGAGGAAGAAGAGCAGCACGGTGGGGAGGAGAGCTCCGAGGAGGAACGAGACCGAGTGGCTGACCCTGGCGCCGTCGTGCAGGCTGCCCATGTCGATCGCCCGCCACCACCCTCGTCGTCAGCTTCCCAAGTGAGCCAGTGAATCTCAAACAAGTGGCCGCGACTGAAGAAGAGGTGATGAAAGTCCACTAGGGATGCAAGTGCGTCCATGTGCATTCCATTAATTACTCGATCCAGATGCAAATTAATTATCGCATCTGCTGCCATAGCGAAACACGTATGAACCTCTCTGATCGCGCCCATTCTTTTCTTTACGTCTCTCCATGTATGTGTACCTACGGCAAGAAGACGAAGTTGACTCAGGCCTCTGGGATCGATGGAGCTCCGGAAAGCGTGTGCGGTGTCTATACGTTGTTAGAGATCGAGCAAGTACACTTTTAATAGTGGGTTATAAGATTGTTTTCGTAGCACTTTTGATAATGCAGAGGAGAGAGACAATGAAAAAAAGAGAGAGGTGGACTCTTATTCATGAGTGTCCTTATGTAAAAAGGGTAAATGGGAGAAAAGAGAAAAACAGAAAGATGACTAACCTAATAGCCAATCTTAGAGCCAACCCAATTGCATGAGTGATTAATAGTGCTAACTCTTAATGACATGGCGGTCTTATATAACCAGTTGTTGGCTATGTTATTAGCCTTGCTCTTATTCTGACTTGGCTCTCGAGTCACGGGTGAGAAGAAATGAATAAGGGCTTCTCCAATAGTTTGTTTGTTTGTTTGTTTGTTTCATTGTCGGTAAAAATAGCCATGTCATCAACCAACATCTCATTTTACAACTACTAGAACAAAGTGTGTGTAGTTTAATGAAAGGTGAAATATACTCCCTCGTTACCATAATATAGTACATATGAGATTTTTTTTAGTCAAACTGTGTAAACTTTGACCAAGTTTATTGAGAAAATTATCTATTTCTACGATGCTAAATGTATAACGTATGAAAATATACTTCATGATGAATCCAATGTATTAATTTGGTATTATAGATGTTCATTTTTCATATAAACTTGGTCAAAGTTTATATAGTTTGACTTTTAAAAATCTCACATGCATAACATTTTGGCAAGGAGGGATAATATACAAGGTATTTCTCATTCTTTTTTGAAGCTTCTGCAAAGATTGTTGGTTCATGAAAATACAACCCCCTCCTCTCCTCACTTATTCTATGCTATGCCATACAAAAAAAATCCTATGTGACAAAATCTACCGACAACTATCTTACAAGTATTGGAGATGCCCTAAGTGCGAAAAACAAACTCTACAACGACTTGGGTGTCCTGACCTTATGTCGGGCGTACGATCCAACTTTGAGATTCATGCAAACTCTTTTGCATATTCTAGAATTGCATCCATTTGTACTATGCCGCCGGTCCTTCCTTTTGTACACAACAAAGCTCGTGTTTCTTCTACATCTCACTTTACACCATATCTACAAATCCAATAGCCAATGGAATTATGTTGGAAAATTAAGGATTAACGCCTAAATTAAGCATAATCACTTGAATTTGAGGCTGTATTAATGATCTGTATTAATCTATCTCATCTTGTGGTTACAAGCCTAGGCTTTTTATTAATTTAAGTTGGGTCAAATCTCATCCGGGTGTTCATCGGGGAGCCTAACTGAACGGGAGTTTTTTCCGTGTGTGAAAATCAACCCAATGGGAGTTTTTTTTTTTTTTGCAGGACTGAATGGGATTTGAATTGGCAACATACATCCCGTTGAATTTTCTCCATCAAGCGTTATTGCAGTCACATACAAGTTGGCAGTAGATCCAGGAACAAATAAATAGGCCTCGGACCTCCTTTCCTCCTCCTCAAGAAAAGTCTCTTCCTCCTCCCGCCGGCGCCGCCGCCGATCCACCCCACCTCCAATGGCCTTTGGACCATGGAGGTACGGAGGATCTCGGCCCCCGGCTGGCGGGAAGGACTCCGTTCTCATTTTTGTTAGGTTCAACGTCTTGGTTGGGGCTATGTGGCGGTGGCGATGTTCCTCAGTAGAAATAATGTCTCCCACGTCCGATCCCCGTCCCGATGGTGCGAATAGCATCGTCGGAGGACGTGTGAAGGTGTGTCTCCGTCGGATCTTACGGGATTCGGTCGGTGCTGGTCTTCGGTGGATCTATTTGGATCCAGTTTGTGTTCGTCTTCATTCGTGTGCTTACAGGTTTGATCTTTCCGATCTACAACTCTCTTCATCGGCGATGGTTGCGGTTCTGGTGCGCTGGTCCTTTGGGGTCTTAGCACGACGACTTCCCGACTGTCTACTACAACAAGGTTTGCCTGGCTCCGGTGAGGGAGGGGCGATGACGGCGGCGCGCCTTCGTCTCGCTCCAGTGATTGTAGTCATTGCTAGGTGGTCCATGGATCTGGTTGTAATTTTATTACCTCTAGAGTTCTCTGTACTGCCATAATTGATGAATAGATTGGAAATTTCTCTCGCAAAAAAAAAAAAGGCCTCAAAACTATATAGCACTTCACATAATGAACAAACATGATGGAGCCATCCATGATTTGCATGGTTTCTGTATTTACCAAGGACTTTTGTTTCACTGCTAAAACAACAAGTGGGTGGTGGCGCAGTTGGCTAGCGATCCTTACTTCTTGTTTGTTTGTTTGTTTGTTGTCACATATTCATCGTCGTCATATATTCATCTGAATCATCAGATTGATGAGAGCAAGTCTAAACCTGGTTTCTTGTCTGTTTGTTTTTTGGTTCAGCCTACTGCATGGTTTCAGTCATGCCTCTGCCATTACTGCTGCGCCTTCTTCTCTCCCTACCCCTCTGCTTATCCTGCCCCAGAACTGATGTTCAGGCTGGTAGGGAATTAAAAAAGTTCAGTCCCATACAATCTACAAACCTCAGTTCTGTGCATTCTGCAATGCAAACAAGCAAAAATGTTTTGTAGTACATGACCATGAATAACGAATAACGAGTAACAGACATGTTCTGCGTTCCAGAAATACTACAACACACTAACAACGAAAAGTTCAAAGTACACTACAGCAACAAGCACTAAAAGTTCACTACTTTAGTAGAGCAAATTCTGAAGCGATACCCTTGATCTTCCTCGTCTTCTCCTTTGCAACTTCTTTTTGTTTCAGCAAATATGCAATCATGTACTCCAGCTTATTTTTGTCCTTCTTCACCATCTCTCTCTCTCCTGTTGTGCCTTCATCCTCACCATTTTGTGTATTTTTTTTTTCGAAAAGGAGGATTACCCCATGTCTCTGCATCAATCGATGCATACAACCATCTTTATTAAATTATTCAACAGAATCTGACAGAGCAGATACATGGATCGACCCAAAGCCACCTTCCTGGCGACCTCAATCGCTACAACCTACAAGTCCGATGGAGTGCACTGGCGCATCCACGCACGCCATCTAATCCGGTGGCCTCACCAGGCTGCCCAACGGCGAGCCGAGAGCAGCAACCGGTCTAGCAGACTCTCAGCGCGCACCGCATGCACACGCTCTAGAATCCCACCGCCGCCATCTTCTGCCGTCCCATCTTCAGGAGAGATCAATGCATAGGCCTTGCCAGGACCAACTGCCGTCGACACCACCATGACGCCAGACAACGACATCACCCTACGCGCGTCCACCAACACACGTCCGTCGCCGGGACTCCGCTGCGCCACGCCGTCGAGACCCGCCGTCGCCGACGCGGTAGATGCCACACCGCACCACCTCATGGCCCCTCCAGTCAGCAGCTACTCCAAAACAATGCCCCCCAAGAGGGAGAACGTCACCAAAGACGTCGTCATCGTCTGATCCTGGAGACCCAGATCTAGGGTTTCCCCCGGAACAGCATGAGCAAGGTGAGCATCCAGCTTATGGGATGCGCGAACATGATCAAAGCTCTTTCAGGCGACGCCCCAAAGGGGGATGCGACGAGGACGACGCCGTCGCCCAACCCGAAGTCGGGTCTTAGGCTTTTGCCTGAAGATCTTGAACCAAGTGTAGGAGAGGTTGGAGATGTCCACGGCGACGCCTCCAAGGAGGGAAACGACGCCCGCGACCGCCGCCGCCACTGGCCGGCAACAACCGGGCAGGCCTTCACCCGGAGCATCTCGGACACAAACCCTATGCGTCGCAATCCACTGATCCGCTGACCTCCCGCGCAGCAGACGCATGGGAGCCACCACCAAGCTGATTTGACTAGCCTCTCGCCACAACCCCAGCCTCCAGCACCAATGAACGGACGAGGCCCGCCCAGGCCCATCGGCCCTACAGGCCTGCATGCGCCAGATCTGGATCCCGCAGGGGCCAGGCTCACCAGACGTCGCCTCGGAGCCCCATGGTCGGCCGGAGCTAGCCACTGGAGGGCGGAGGGCGGACGTGTTGACGAGGAGCCGCCTCGCTGCCGGAGGCGCCGCTGTGCCGGGGAAGACCACCGTGGGCCAAGGCCCAGATCGCGCCCTCGACATCTTCCCAGGGCGGAGCAGCACGGCCCCGCCGCCACCGTTCTTGGCCGCGGCTCGGACTTGGCCGGCACCAGCCTCAAGTAGCGGCAAGGGATCGGGGGAAGGATGAAGCCCGGCGGCGCTGGTGCGTACGCCCTCGTGTCGCCCGCGCGGGGCGACGCGAGGGTACTGAAAACTCTCACCATCCTGTGTATATTTGTGGTTGAACCATCATCGAGCTTCTTGTCCAGCTCTGCATTCACTTTGATCAATGTTTGTTCCACCAGATTCTTCTGATCCACTACCTCCTCCTTGTCAGCCACAACTTTAGCAAAATCAGGTTTGAAGTTTCTGAGCTTACACTATAACCTCCTCTTCTCTCCTTCTAACTTGTAGTTTTCAGACTCGAACTTCCTCTTCTCTCCTTGCTCTTTGGGTTTGAGTCAGAGGTCGACGACCCTCCGTCCCCAGACGACAGACTTGGTCAATTCTGGGATGACTTTGACGCCTGCCTGGATGAAGTGGCGGAGCAGAAGCACACCCAGGTGCTCGTCAAGTTAGGCCGCCGCCGCCCGCTGTCACGCTGAACGCGTAGAGCGGGAGGCCCGCGTAGTTGCGGAAGCAGTCGTCGAGCCCGGCCGCATCCCCCCTGCACGCCATTTCGTCGCCGTACTCGACGTTGCCGCAATCCGCGAAGCCGGCATGGCATTGCAGTTGATCGAGGCGGCGTATGTTCCTCTTGGCCGTATGGACAACGCACGCGCGTTCTTAGCGAGCGTCGAAGCAGAAGATGGCGCCTAGCTAGATAGTTTAATTTTGAACATTATCATCTTACTTATGTAAATGTAATTCCGACATTTGATCGTATAAATTAATAAGTAATAGATCATATGAATTAATAAGTATATTACGCCGTTTAAGAGCATGGTTAATAGTATAGCCAACAACGGGTTATATGGAGTTGCCGTGTCACATATAGTCAGCATAATAGCCGGCATGTATGGTAGCTAGTTGCTAAGTAGTACTACTTTACTAATGCATGGCCCACCGTACACTCTCACAATGTTTTTTGGAGTTCGTGCTGCAGCGGCTGTTAATCTACAACCCGTTTCCTTTCTCTCTCATCCAACTCAACACAAATATAATAGTTTAATCCTTATAGCCCGCTGACTATACCTTATTATACTTGCTCTAAGTGCAATATGCATGGAACACTCGTGGTTGGGGCATCCTCAATGCGCTCTACTGCACGACCTCCATGTGCTCTGCTCGCGGCTGGGCCGACGCATGATCGTGGTTGGGGTGTCATTCATGCAGTTGCGTCGCGCGGACAGTGACCTGTCAGTCCCTAAATCCGCGCCTCCACAACCGTGTATCTCATATCCGGCACCTTATATCCATACAAAATCATGCAACGTAATACGTAGATCACCAGACGGGCAAAATCGACAGGAAACAGACTCTAAACCGACAGCAAACGGGCATAAATTCACATATAAACAACATCAAAAGATCGGACATAGTTGACACTGTCCGGCAACTGCTAACTAGATACGAGTATTTAGATAGTACGAGCTAGATATGAGAGGGCGGAGCTTCACCACTTCCTCGCCGGTCCTTTGCCCTTCCGGGCACCGGCGCTGCTGTCACTATTAGGGAAAACCCTAGCAGTAGCGCGGGTTAAAGGCCTATCAGTAGCACGGGTCCCCGCGCTACTGATACGGCGCTACAGCTAACTTTTAGCAGTAGCGTGTGTTCTGACCCGCGCTACTGCTACTCAAAGATGGCAGTAGCGCCGGGACGAGCCCATGCTACTGCTAAAAGCTGCAGCGCGTCTATTTATCACGCGCTAGTGCTAAGGACGCGCTACTGCTATGCACATACCCCGCACTACTGTTATTATTTTCTGTATTTTTTTTCTATATATTATTTTCTGTATTTTTTTTCCTATGTATTTTCTCCGTATTTGTACATGTTTTATACAACAGTCTCTATCATATGATACACACAATAGTCTCATCATACTATACACATACAAATCTCATCATATCATACAGATACAATAGTCTGATCATCATATATATCTCATGTCATCATCAACATCATGATCCAACACAAATGATGTCTCTCGTCATCATCTCGAAATAGTGATAGAAGTTGTCACATGTCTCGAATACATGCAACTACATGGTCATCACATGCACATGTTTCATCATCCATCTAAACTATGATATAGAAGAGAAGAGCGATCACTATGAGGAATAGCGGAATTATGTAGTAGCTCATGAGGCGGCGGTACTGATCCCTCTCTCGCGCTAGCGTGAACCTCAAGTAACTAGCTTCCGCTTCCCCTCTGCTATCGAACCCTCTCTGGCTGCCGCCCGGGAACTGGTACACTTGGGCCTAACACTCTGGCCACTCGTCGTACACTCCTGTAACCTTTCCTATGTACACGGCATAGCACTTCTTCGCCATCGATGATCTATGTACCTGTTAGAGATGCATTCAACGATATATAATATGCACCATAATATATATACTTGAGCAACATGAAGAGAAAGAGTAAGCAAATAGAAGCAACATATAGTAAACATAATTAACGAAGTTCATCGTAACTAATTAACTAGCGCTACGCAAGTTTAGCAGGACCGTTTACATCACAAAGTTTCAAAGTTGCGTCCAATACATAAAGTTCAAATTCAACGGACACGCCATCATCGTGATCGTCAATCATGGGAACTTCCATTCGTCCATGTCCGGAAGGGTGCACCCTAGCTTCGTGAAAGGTGTCATGTCCATACGCTGTAGGCCTATGCGAGCTCGGACGTCAGCCTGCGATATAGGGCCGCCGTGGAACATCCCATTCTCTTCGACGACGTCTTTCACGATGATCGTCGCAATGTCCTGCTGGATGCGATAGAAGTCATTCCTCGGTTTATGATCTGGTTCGGCTCCTATGGCTTCGGCCCATTTGCGGATATGGGCATCGGATGAAGATGTGATGCCAAGTTGTTGACGATCCCTTCTGAATTCCATCATGTGATGGATGACGTAGAATCCATCGTTCGTACTTGCTGCCGGTTGCTGGACGCAGCAGAACTTAGTTTTATGTAAGAAAGCCGGCACGTTCCTCCTTTGTTTCTTGATTTGAATGTGGCCACCCCTCATGCTGAAGCCAAGGAGAGCACGATCCAGAACACTCTTAATGTTTGTGTAGTCTTTCTTCACCGTGTTTTTGGACGAGTCCAAATACAGAGCGTAGGAGACTCGCTGGTAAAGAATGATAAGGACGGCGCGCCCCTCGCTGCGCAAAATAAATACACCTCAAATTAGCCTCCCTACGTTCGAAGGAATGATTGAAATGTACCAAAGGATGTGTTAAAGCGGCTATCCGGGAATGACTTACATGGGATGATAAGGCAGCATAATCCTTTCCTTGTCCTTATTCATTACCATGAAGTCTTCGATGTAGTTAGTCGCAGCTAGACGTTCCACATCGCTGATTCCCAGGAAGCCCTCATGCATGTAGTAGGGGTCCGCTACGGCGATTAGCGAGATTTGCTCTTTCCTGATGATGTAGCTCATATGTAGCGCAAAAAGGCGGACGAGAGTAAAGTCCAACCGCCTCTGGAGATACATATCATAGATGTGATCAAACCGCAGGAAGAAGATATCCGCTGGGCATGTAGCGACGTAGCCCTTGCCCATCGGCACACGAACCGTGTATAGCGGGTATCCTGGATCCTCTGAGGCGAGAAGGCTCTTCTCTGTCAACATCACATGGTCATGGAGTCTCCTGAGATCCCCATGTATGGCCATGAGACCGTCCGGCGGTAGCATCGGCTTGCCCGCGACATGGAGTAACGGCGAATCTCTTATCGATACACTGTCTGCAACCCTTTTCACCGGAGGCGGCTGGCTGCTAGAAGCAGCTTTGGCGGCAGCAGAGCCTTTCATCGCAGGTCTTTTCCTCTGCTTCTTCTTGGGTTGAGCTACTGAGCCTTCCAGACCCTTCCTGACCCCCGCCCCAAGTGTTGTCGGGCTAAGCACTGCACGACCCTCGGGTAGTTGACCCTGGGTTGAGGCGGCATCCGGAGGCGTGTCCTGCGAGGATTGCATGAACAGAGACTTCTTGCACTCAACCCGAGGACGTTCCGGCTCTTGTGCATCATGCATCTCATCTTCATGCTCATAGCCTGAGTCATATGGCGGCTGGCTCATCATTTCGGCGTCGTCATAGCCAGTATTAAGGTACCGGAGAGGGTCATCCTCATCCATGTCATCATTCATATCTTTTTCCATGGGGGCGACAGTTCGACCCCCTTGCTCGCATCGTGCGCTCTCACCCAACACGACAGACGATGGTGGTAATTGCGTGGGTGGGGTGGTGGTCATACCTTGAATCGGTATTGTTGTCGTTGGTGTGCTCCCGACCACCTCCACACGAAGAAGATTCTTCGGCCACAGCAATGGCCAATTCTTGCATTGGTCCAGCTGCGCCGGGCTCTCGTCGTCCTCTCCCCCGGTTTGTAGCGGGGGAGCCAAACCCTCGTAGGCAGTTTTTACACTCGCCACGGAAACCCTGAAGACGTTATCGGGCATCCGCCGGCCATGGAACAATCGCTCCTTGGGCTTTGTTATCGTACCCTTTCCCACATCCACCAACTGGCCGTTGATGTGGTAGAGTAGGGTGCACGGATTTTCGTCGGCCTACGAAGACATGTGTGCGGTGTGTCAGACATCTGAAAGGCAACGGGAACGGAAGATTATAGATATGTTGATGAGGGTGTGACGCGTAATTACCGTGAGGGCGTTGAGCTCAGCCAATGTGGAAGCCCCGCTGAGCATGCCAGAGACGGAGGACGGGCTGCTATGAGCGGGTGCGGGAGCAGGTGCGGTTGAGAGAGCAGGCGCTGGTGCGATGTTCACCGAGTTGCTCCCGACGAAGCTGGGATGGGGATAATCCACTGCTGTTTTGCCTGGATTTTGCCTCATCTAGTCGATAACAGCCGGAATCAAGGTATTAACTGAAGCTACGAAATCACTTCTGCAGGCAGCTAAAGCTGCACTGACTGCCTGCTGGATCATCTCATGTCTGGTCTCTAGAGCGGTCTCAGCTGCATTTTTCTCAACCGCAAGCTTCACCTTCTCGTCGATGTTCACCTGACTAAACTTCCTTCTCTGCCTTTTGGACTCCGGGTCCTCGTGGTAGTAGAACTTCCACGTGGCGCCCACGTCCATACTGCGGCCGGTTGTCCTAAGGGAGTCCCTTCAGTATGTTCAAGGCCCGGTTGAGAGGGGTGTCGCTACTACAAAAAAAAAGACACATCCGTGACATTATGGCCTGAACGGAAACTTTTTCTGTCATGGTTGTGACACTTCTATGACAATAATTGTGACAAAAACACGTATCATCATAGATGTGGTGGGCTCCTACTTCTATGACAAAAAATTATGACAGAAAATGGGCTTTTCCTCTTGGGCGGGCCGGAGACGCACCCGCATGACATTCTTTGGGCCATCCATGACGTAAAAAATCATGGTAGAAGTGAGGGCAAGGAACATTTCGGGGAGTTCCCGGTTACAGTGGGTGGTCGGGGCCGAGCGATGCAGTATGGTTTGCGCGTTTCTCTAATATGCGCGCGTGTGTGCGAGGCATTCGCTAACTGAACCCGAGCGAGGCGTTCGCTTACTGAACCCGAGCGATCGCACTAGCTACGTACTGAAGCCGATCGATTCCTTCACTGCTAACTGAACCCGAGCGATTCCTTCACTGCTAACTGAAGCCAGTCGAGCCCCCCATACGTGCGAGATGTAGCCGGTGTTGGGTTGCCTCTCGATGAACAGTGCCCGCTGCTGCCGCGCGCACGATACGTAGCTAGAACGAGTCAAGACGCATCGATCGAGCCCCTTGCGCGAGACGTGGTGAGTTGACCTAGCCGGTTGGTTGGCTGTGGATGAACAGTTCCCGTTGCTGCCGCCCGCTCGTACGCCCCACCCCAGCCGGTGGGTTGGCTTTGGATGAATAGTACCCTGGCCGTGTGAAGGTGCGCCTGGATGAACAGGACCCCGAGGAGGCCACCACACCCCAACCGGTTGGGGGTGGATGAACAGGACCCCATGGAGGCTGGATGAACAGTAGCCGGTGGAGGCTGGAGGAAGTCGACGGTGGATGAACAGTAGCTGGTGGAGGCTGGAGGGAGGTCGACCGTGGATAAACAGTAGCCCGTGGAGTCCCGTTTTGCGGTACGCCACACCCCTCCCGATGAACAGGACCCCCGTTTCGACCGTAGGCAGTTGGGGAGAAGTCTGTTTCCTCCGTTTTGCGGTACGCCAGAGCCCTCCCGATCAACAGGACCCCATTTTGACCGTAGGCGCTCGAACAGAAGTCTGTTTCCTCCGTTTGGCGGTACGCCAGACTCCGAGCCAATGAACAGGACCCCGTTTTGACCGTAGGCGGTCGAACAGAAGGACGTTTCCTTTGTTTTGCGGTACGCCAGACCCCGAGTCGATGAACAGGACCCCGTTACGGCTGTTCCGTCCAAGCCGGTTGGCTCTCGATGAACAGGACGCATTCCGACCTAGTCGCTTGGCTCTCGATGAACACGGTGTTGTTTCCTCCGTTCCGACCCAGCCGGTTGGCTGACGATGAACAGGAGGCCGCTGCTGTCGTCCGTTGCCTCTCTTCATGTACACGAGCCCTGGCCATAAGTATGCGCGAGTACACGTTCGAGACCCCGCCCGTATGTACGTATGTGCCCATATTTTTTGCCGTGTGGCTGTAAGTACGTGTACACGATTTAGACGGGGCTGCCTGAATTGCTACGTCGGGGGCTCTACTACGAGACGTGCCGCTCCTTACACGCCCACGGTTCATCATTGCAGAGAGACCTATCGACCAGTATGTACGTACACGTTTGTGACCAGACAGACAACGCTACGTACATTTTGACCGGGTGGGTCCCAGCTGTCAGGGAGGATAAGGAGGCACTTCCTTGCGTGCGAAGATATAGCTGCTGGGTCCCAGCTGTCAGGGGGGAGGAATCATTTTTTTTGCGCGTAGTATGGAGACACTTCCTTGCGTGCGAAGATGTAGCTGGTGGGTCCAGCTGTCAGCCTCACCGCGTACAGTCCTCTTCCGATGGC
Source organism: Elymus sibiricus (assembly GCA_039707655.1). Taxonomy (NCBI): domain Eukaryota; kingdom Viridiplantae; phylum Streptophyta; class Magnoliopsida; order Poales; family Poaceae; genus Elymus; species Elymus sibiricus. The sequence goes on from CM077664.1 coordinate 316,746,912, forward strand.
TGTCGTTCATTGACCACGTTGACCACATCGTGCCGAGAGCACCAAGGCGGTGGACGACGGCGAGTCCTAGGAAGGGAACTACGCGGAGCCGGGGAAGACGCGGCAGTGGATGCCCACGCGGAGGGGAGTATGAGGGTTGACTGGTTCGGCTGCGGTGTGAGGCTGCCGTCGCCGGAGAATAACAGGGGATGTGGGTGAGTAGAGGGAAGGCCTGGCCAGCGCTGGGAGTAAGGTGGGGCGGTGAGGCCTGCGTGGCAATACAGTAGGCCACGGGAGGCAGGAGCAGGTGGTCCCGCCGGAGCTGGTTTGGGCGGCTGGAGCAAGAAGATCAGAGATTGAAGAAGCAGCACGAACGTTGGATTAACATCCAACGGCCGCTGCTGCTAGAATCGTTTGTTGACTAAGTTGACAAAGCCCTGCGTACGCGTCAACTTAGTAGGCCCACAAGTGAGCCTACAAATATGGTGGGTCCGCGTTGTCATGGGGAGGAATCGTTTTTTCCGCGTAATAAGGATGCACTTCCTTCCGTGCGAAGATATAGATGATGGGGCCCAGCTGTCAGGGAGAGGAATCATTTTTTTTGCGAAATAAGGAGGCACTTGCTTGCGTGCGAAGATGTAGCTGGTGGGTCCCGGATGTCAGTGGGACGAGTCATTTTTTTGCGCGTAATAAGGAGGCACTTCCTTGCGTGCGAAGATGTAGCTGGTGGGCCCAAGCTGTCAGGGGGAGGAATCATTTTTCTTGCGCGTGGTAAGGAGGCACTTCATGTCGTATGACCATGGACCTCGTGGGTCCCAGCTGTTAGCCTCTCCATGTACAGTTCTCTTCCAATGGCTGTCGTTCGTTGACCGCGTTGACGATGCCATCCGAGAGCACCAAGGTGGTGGACGACAGCTAGGCTAAGGGTGGGAACGACATGGAGCCTGCGCGGCAGCACAGCCGGCCACCGGTGAGTACATGTATGACCTGGCCACCGGTGGGAGAAGGGTGGGAAGGCGAGGCCTGCGCGGCAGCATAGCCTGCCACGGGAGGCAGAAGCAGGCGCTCCCGCCGGCAATGGTTTTGGGCTTTTGGCGGGTGGAGCAACAAGATCAGAGATTGAAGAAGCAGGATGGCCGTCGGATGTCAATCCAACAGCTACAGTTGTCAGAGTAGTTTGTTGACTTTTCTTTTTGACCATTATAAATTGTTTTGTTGACTAAATGGACATGCCTTGCGTAGGCTTCGTCCTCGTGGGCCAACATTCCTTTTTTGAGAACTCCTCGGCGTGGGCCAACAAAGTAAGCTTCGAAGGATTTGGCGGACATGCAGCCCATTTATTTAGTTTTTACAGTCCATTTGAGTATGTTTTCCAATACATCTATTTCCTGGTCTGGGTGAAAAAAAATACCTATTTACTATTTCTGAGAATTTACAGCCCATTTGATTATTTGTTCGAATACACCTATTTACTGGGCTGGGTAACAAAAAATTGCGGACATGCAGTCAATTTATTATATCTGTTAGTTTACAACCCATTTGTTTTTAGTAGAAATAGACCCGATTATTAAAAAAAATAGAAATAGACCCATTTTTTGGGAGTGGTGAAAAAACAATGTTGGTTTGAACAGAGCATTTCCTTTAAAAATTAATTCTGAGCTAGGAATTTTATTGAAAAACTTTAAGTTGGGCTTGGCATTCTTGTATAAAAATAGAACTGAGTTGTGCATTTTTTTTATTAAAAAAAACATAGGCTGGGCTGTGCTTATTTTAGGTCAAAAGAAAACCTGGGTTGGCACGCGTCTTTCGGCCCAGTTGCATTGATGATGTTCAACGAACAAGGCATGTGTAGTACAGTACAACTTTACGTAGGTACTCCCACATTCAACGACGCCTAAAATGGCCCAAACAAGTCTTTTGTACATTTTTTTAAAGTCACTAAACTCAAATTATAACTTAAGAAAAAAGGTAGAGTCCAGTGAAACCTAATTAAAAGCTGTCACGAGCGAAGAAATAATGCAGCGGGTCCCACTTGTTAGCGGGAGATAGAGAGAGAAACCGATCGGTCGATGCTCGTGCATACATCTTTCAGCCATATGCATTGCTGATACTCGGTACAAACTTATATAGTTGACACAATGATATACAACATCATAGCACGTTGAGCTTGCATACAAAAATTTCACGCGAGCGGCACAATAGGGGTGGAAGCAGTGGATCGCTACGGGTAGGGTTATGTAACACCCCAAAAATATTCTCTTGTGATTATCAAAATCTTTTCTTTAAAAAAATTGATTTGGATCATTATGGCTCTATTCCTTCTTTCTTCTGTTTTGAAAACCATTTTAAGTTTCATTTGGGTTTTTAAAATTTTGAAGATTGGCTTCTGATTTGTTGGTTCCTTGTTTGAATAAATATTTTATAGGATAAAAAATCTTTCTCTTTTAGGAAAACCTTTTTTTATGATTATTTCAAAGGGAAGGTCCATTTCATCTCTTTCAAACACTTAGGAAATTCTCAAAAAAAATCCATCTGTAATTTTCAAATTATCATCCAAGCTATCCTCTCACCTTAGGACAGTGCTCAATACTCCCTCTCTCCACAAAAATATTATTTATCATGTTTAACAAATTCCAAAACTAGGAATTCTATTAATTCTTGGTTTCCTTGATTTGCAAAGGAACTATAATTTTCTTAGCTCTTCTGCACCCACAAAAATTATCCCAACTACATGACAGTACCCACAATCCATTTCTCCAAAAACCTTCTGATCCATAGTTCAAAATTTTCAAATTTCACTCAAATGAAATTTGGACCAGATTCAAATTCTTTGCTCAAAACCTAATCTAAACTACTCCAAAAATTCTGAAATTTTGCCAGCACCTTTGTCATGCATCAGTACATCACCACAAAAAGTTTCAAAATTTTAAAAAATGCTTAAGGCCATTTGGCATTTCGTCGAACACCTACTGTGCACAGAGTCTAAATTTGGACAAAATTCAGAGAAGCACTACCGTGCAGTGCACTCTACTCCTCCTCTCCCTCATCCGCATTGCTCCTGGCCATCAATGCCTCGACCCTCGGCCCACTCCTCAGCCTCTCCCCGGCTCCTGGCAAGGACGGTGGACGGTGCACCGGCCGCACCCGAGCACCGCCGCGTCCTGGATAAGCCCGACCTCCACCAGCTCTTCCCTTCTTCCCCCCGGTGAGCTCACCCGCGAAGCCAGCGCCACCTGTAGCTTCCCTGCTCCGCCAGCTTGCAGCAGCACCGCCCAGCAGCCCCTTCTGTCAGCCACCCGAGGCCATGGACGAGCTCCGATTCCGCCCGAGGGCACCGCAATAGCCGACACCCTCAAGCTTATTTCCGGCGCAGCCAACGCCCGAGGGAGGTCAATCCTTCCCCAGTAGCGCCCACCGACCGCGCTCGCCGCCCCCAACCACCTCTACCGACCTCCACCGGCCAACATAACTCCGTCGTGATCTGGATTGCTCCGGCCATCATCGAATCGCCTATAAAAAGCCCCCTGAGCTCAACTGATCACTTGCACCACTCCACCATCCCTCCAATCCACCCCGACGTCACTCCATCGGCCTCGAGGGGACCTTCTACCCCAACTCCGGCCGCCCGGCCCACCATTGTCTCCGTGAGCACCCCGTCGCCGTTCGTCCACCTCCGCCCCTCAAAATCCACCAGTAACCTCCTACCGCTCCACCTCATCCAGTTCACGTGTCAATTTGGCATTCGAAGCCCTCCCCGGCGAGATCCACCACCAACCGATGCTGCCGTCCGCCGAAGTTGACACCCCCGTCACCACGGTGCCCGCCGGCGACCACCACCACCACCCACCGACGCGGACTGACGCCCTGAGCACGCTAATATCATTACCGCCCCTTGAAATGCCGGCGATCGCCGCCGGTGACCACCGCATCCTCACTGTACTCGCGCGCGAGGCGCGTTCAAAATTCAAACCTGACGGGTGGGGCCCACCCGTCAGTGTTTTATTCTTTTCTGTTTATTTCTCTGCCGTCTTTTGCTTCAATACGTTTTCTGAACTGGGAAACGTACTTTCGCCCGAGGCGCTTTCTGTTTTACTTCTCAGGGACCCGCTGGCTAAAAAATTATTTATATAATGGTCCCTGGACTTAAAACCATCATAACTTTTTAACTACAAATCATTTTCACATGATTCTTTTTCTGAAAATTTTCTTTTTCACTCTAGTTTTTGTAGTATTTATTGGAAAATATTTTGAGCCAACTTTTTGTGCTGTCACAAAAAATTTGATTGGATTTTGAATTCTTATTTTATAGAAAACGAGGAGGGAAACTTTGCCAAAAATTTCGAGGGATCACCTTCCACCTACTTTGATTAAGGCAAGCATTTTTGAACTTGGGATATGGTGTTTGCATACATGGTTGCATAAGTGATCACCGATATGTGGTGGGCAGTAGGTGCCTGCACGGTCATATTTCATTTGTGCATTTCCTGCATGCATTTAAAAATCATTAACTTGGATAAAGTTGGTTATATACCAGGGGTATACCCCCTGTCCATGTCGTGCCGGTTAGCACAAATCACGTCGTGGCATGATGGTGTCACTGTGGCATGTGAAGCGTGCCAGTCATGATAATAAAACCTACTGAGTCAACCTAGATCGAGTCTTGTTCCGTCATGCCTAGGTAAAAATAGTGCTGCCACTTGTCTTCCCGCGAGGGGAGTACGTCTTAGCAAGTTGCTAACCCCTTTCCATGTACACAGCACACAGAGGGGCCGCGATGAGGGTTTCCATGGCCTTGGACTAATGCCAGTCATCGGGACAGGGGCCATGGGTGTATCCAGCTGGGCCGAGAGGGGGGCACCCCTTGTATTTGCGCGTGTTATAAATTGTGATCCCATGCTAGTCGAGACGGTGGTCTCCCCAACTTAGAGTTTTCCTGGAGTGATGCCTTGGGTGATTCCGGGCATCAGAATGGTCAAGCTGGTGTGTGCTGGTTAGGTGTGTTTTCAACCCAAAAACCGTGATAGGAATTAGTCAACGTTTCGGGGTTGACTAGGAAAATCCTATACTTGTGGGTAAAGAGTACAACCTCTGCAGAGTTAAACCTATTCGAATAGTCGTGTCCACGGTCAAGGACATTAGCTGGGAAGGGTCAAGTGTCGGTCCCAGTGTCGGTCTTCGGAGGAAGTAATTAAAATTGAGCATGATTCACTTTTGCAGGATGATTATTATCATTACGGATGCTATCGTGAATATTATTGTTAACATGAATGTTACTGTGGACTAACCTTTTTCTCTTATATGTAACCTTGAGTATCTCTTGGGATGGTTGTGCCACCTGGGTACTCATTTCCTTTCAAGACCTCTCGAGGCGTCGCATTCAGACACTCGTTTGGCATTTCTTTTCAAGACCTCTCGAGGCGTCGCATTCAGACAGCCGTTTGGCATTTCTTTTCAAGACCTCTCGAGGCGTCGCATTCAGACACCCGTTTGGCATTTCTTTTCAAGACCTCTCGAGGCGTCGCATTCCGACACCCATTTGGCATGTATCTTGGAATCCTCGGGCGGTCTAACGCCCGATGTTCCATTTTTATTTTCTTGGAATCCTCGGGTGGTCTAAAGCCCGATGTTCCAATTTATTTTCTTGGTTTGTTACTAAAATGATATATTTAGCCATCTCCACCGTATTGATATTTATCATACCATGCTTTAATTTCGGTCAGCATATGCATATAAAATAGTCCATCATGAACATATGCACTCTGTTGCATTCGGTATATCTTTTGTTCATAATGTTTGCGAGTACATTCAAACGTACTCACTGGCTTGTCCCTGGCTTGTTAATTTGGCCAGACCTGGATGAAGACGATCTTTTGGAGGAAGTGTGCACTAGCGAGCCCGGCGCTTAGAGGTGTTCCCAGTCAGTCACCTTGTGGTCTTGGAGTCTACCACGTGTATCATCCGCAGTGCTTCCGCCCCACTAATAAAATAGTCGAGCCTCACACTGACGCTTGGCTTTACGATATTGTATCAATGTTGTAATATCACCACACCACTGTCTTGTACCGCCGCCATCATATAATGACAAGTCTGTAATAAATGTTGAGCACTCTGGCTCAACCTTGTGTACTATTATGTATGTACTGGATATCAATGTCAAGGGAGTCCACCAGTTGTTCTGATCTTGGGGCTGGTGTGACTTGAAGCTATTCCGAGATTTATTCCGGAACCGGCCCGACAAACCTTGGCATCAGAGCCAGGCTAACTGTAGGAAGCCCTAGGTGCGATCGTTAGTAGCAGAGTTAATTCTAACAAATTTTAGCAGCATCTCATGCATCGTAACAATTTTCCTTAGTCGTCATATATTTATGATATGACTATTTGGATTTTTGTCTACTGTTGTAGATGTCTGGCGGCAACTGCCCAACTCAGATTTTCGCTAACGAGCCTGCGGGGTTTTCCAGCCTTCTCGTCGTCGTCGCTAGAGTCGTGATGAGATCTCCGAGCCGTCCGGAGTACACCGTCTAACCTGACAGGATCACGGACACCCTGACTATGTACCAGGCATCGGTATATATCTGGGGTGGACATGTCGAGCCTCACCGCAACTATCGGTTTGTGGGCAGAGTCATGCCTACTAAGAAGCATGCTATTCAGATGGCTGCCCGAGAGGCCATCGCTCGTCTTAGGGACATTCTTCCAGTGATGCAGACACGTCCCTATCATTACCTCCCATGCCATGTTCCATATACTAGTCACTATGCTTTCTCTTGCACCACGGGAGAAAGGGACGAGGCGATTGAGCCCCTTGTCCAGTACATCATGGCTCTAGAGTCGGTCTTCACCTCACTGGTGGACGACTATCTCGCCGCATGTGACACCCTGGTTTTTGGCAACTTTTTCTTTTCAAAATCTTTCTGGCTTTATTTACAATTTGGATGGTTTTTGAATCTTTTCAGTTGACTTTGGACTTATGAATTTCTCTGAGTGATCCAAAGCCCTCAGCATCTTGCCAAAATCTTGTCACTCACCTTCTAGATCAAATTCTAATTCTTCATCTTTCCCAATTATTCATTTTCTTCATTTCGGAAAATCTGTCATCACTATGGGTTATGAAGCAACCCATAGTTCTGATGGTCAGAAAAATCCCAAATTATTACCACACCTTCTTGTCATCATATACTCCCACAATCTTCAAAAACATTTCATGGTTTAGTACAAAATTTGGTCTAGAAAACTCCATTTGTCTTCTGGACAGTATTGGCCCTTTGTGAAGCAACTCATATTTTCCTAACTCAGAAAATTCTCAGATAATTCCCTGAGATACTAGGGAAGCTATCTTGCCACAATATCCAAAAATATCATCTTGTCCAGTACAATTTTTCTGCAACAATATTCTACCAAGTTTCTGCTCATTTTGAACCTCTGTGAAGGAAGTACCATCTAGAGGTATCCAATTGAGCTGAAAGTTTTATGACAACATATATCCACCAAATAACCCTCCCACACCAATTTTCAGCTCTAGCAGATCAACCAGATGAGTGCTACAAGCTCATCTTGTTTCTGTTCCAGTAACAACAGTTGTTCATGAGCTACCCTCAAACCTTGATGAAATTTTCTCAAACTTGGCCAGCTTATAGTCCTTCCAAACTAGATCATCCCAGACATCTCCACTGGCTCCATCTCCAGCTCACCTCTCCTCTAGATCTCTCTCTAAGTTTCTGTCAGAAACTGTAGCTGAAGCTACACTTCGAACCAGAGTGCATCTAGTCGAGATAGTGGCACAGAGAGGCTAAGTGATCAAAGGAGAACATGCTAGACAAGGTGCGCCAGACTTGCGTGGCCTCTAGATGCCAATGCCCGTGGTGAGCACGGCAATGGCATGCCAAATCACGCGGTCTACACCTCGCCCGTGTCTGGTGTTGTCATTCCAGCCGTCCCGCGCTGTCATTCGGTGTCTGGTGGTGCCGACGTCGTCGATGTGGTCCACGTACCCCACTCCCGAACCCTCCCCTCGCCGGAATCGCCCTCGCCGGCCGCCACCGCAACAGGGCACTGTGACACCCGTGCGGGCATAGTTGCCCTGTCGCCCGTCGTCTTCCTCCGCAAGCAGCCACCACCGCATTAACTCTCCCTGCCCTCCTCCGTCCCGTCGCCCGCTCCCAGCCAGCCAGCGCGACGTCCTCGTGCCGGCGACGTGCCCGAGCTCCGCCAGCTTCCAGAGAGCTCGTCCCCGCCTATAAAAGGCCTCCCCGGCCTCTCTCCGCTCCTCACCCAGCTCCAGCTCCTCCCAATCGACCTCCCGAGAATCGAGCCAAGGCCGAGAGGCCCTCTGGCCTCGCATCTCGCCGGCGACCCGCCGCCACCCGAGCTCAACCTCCACGCCGTTCCACTCCACCCCAGCCTCAACCGACTGCACACGCGAGCTCACCTCACTCTCCTGACCCCGCCCAAGCCCCTTCCCGGTCGAAATCCTGCCGGAAACGCCGTCTCCGGCGACACCCGAGAGCTGCCGCCGCCGGAAAGGAGGGGGACGACGCCGTCCGGCCATCTATCGCCACGCCGCGGGTACGTACTTGTTCGTCTCGATAAGCTCGTTCCATCCCCGTAGTCGCCGGACCTTGCCGCCGTCTGTATCGCCGGCGACCGTCGCCGGAGCTCCGCCGCTCTCTGTTTCCCTCTCCCCCTTTTAAATCTGACAGAGGGGCCCGCTCGTCAGTGGCACGCCGAAGCGGTAAGTGGAGGCGCCCTGGCAAAGTACGCCTTCGACGTGGTCCCTATTGATTTTCTGATTTTAATTCATATTTGACCAGAAATTTGACCATCCATAACTTTTTATCCATAAGTCCAAATCAATTGATTCTTTTTGCTCTGGGTTTGTCTTGAGATCCTCTATTTTGTGGTAAGTTTTGGTATTTTTCTCATGCTCACGGAATTTCTGGTGCACAGAATAGTAATATGTGATATTTTCCTTTGCATTTTTAAAATATTTTCAGAAGGAAATCCTTTTAGCTTTGAAGCCCAGGAGTTTGTGGACAACCCAACAGAGCAAGGCAAGCCATGTCATCCATTGCATGACGCATTTTAATAGTGTTGGTTATTTAATTGAATTACTTGCATTATTTTAATATGTGATAATTTAGGGTAATTTACTTTGATGCTTAGCTACTGCCATGTTAAGTTATTTTGGATGAATAACCCTGCTTGCAAGTATTTGTTAAAACTAAACCTAATTGGTTGATCTAGTGCCACCTATCCGGACTTTCCCGTGCAGCCACATTTGCCGGTATGGGACGGCCTTGACTTGGTCTGGCTTTGTGCTCTTTTATCGGCACCACCACACTAGGGAGTGTTATGCGTGCGTGCTGCCCTGATCAGGTAGACGACGATAATCCTGTGTGCCCAATTAAGTTATTTTGCCGGCGTCCCCATTTGGGACAGTTTAGTTTGGCCACGACGGTGGCTGGTGTCACGGGGTGACACAGGGGCCACCCAGGTCATGACCCTGGGAGGGTATGATTGGCGGTGGTACGATAGAGGAGTCACGGGTCAGGCAGGTTTCGTTGGAGCAGCCCCGGTCCACCCGAATGGGAGCAGGAGGCTAGGAGCTCCATAGTGTGGGTAAAGTGCGCAACCTCTGCAGAGTGTATGAATCTATTCAAATAGCCGCGTCCATGGTATTGGACAGTCCGTACTAGGCCACTGATTGGTCAACCACAATAATGATAATAATGATGGAAGAACTTGTCTCATGTTCAGAGGTACTCGATGGCTCATGAGTATTTCGAGGGTTGTGGAATAACCCCGAAGAGAGTAAGTTGATATTCGATAACAGTGAGTAAGGAACTTAAGTACTTAATATGATCATTGCCATGCTATTGTTTGCTGCTTTGCTTTGGTTGCCGTGAGCTTGCGAGTACATTCCAAGTACTCACCTGGCGTATCATGCCAGATGCAGGAGAAGCCGAGGACGGAGGTCCCGAAGGTTCGTGCTACGCTAACTAGGCCGTGTCCTAGTGGATGGAGTTTTCTGCGCTATGTTCCGCTACGCCGTAGTTCTACCTAGTAGTATCGAGGCCCTGCTGTGTTCCATAAATAATGTAGATATTGTCATAGCACCTGATGTGCTTCTGGCCTCGCTATCGATGTAAATTATGAGCTTGTACTCGAGATATATCAATAAAGTTTAGTTCAGTTCTATTCCAAGTTGTTGTGTGTTTCCAGAAGACATGATCTCTGGGTTGGAAACACTGGGTAAACCGGTCCTCGCTTGGTATCAGAGCCACGCTGACTGTAGGACACCCTAGTTAACCCTGCGCTAGAACCGCGATTAGTTTAGAGTCTTGGGATGTGTCTTGCTTGTTGCATTTGTTTGCTGCATGGCATGCATATAGTTCATTGTTGTGCTAACCGCTGGTTTGTTGAGTGTAGATGGCACCAGTTCCGTACCACTACAACCATGAGCCGGCACCGTTCACTTTTCCAGTACTGCTTCGTAATGTCTGGCTTCGGCTGTATCCCAACGGCGAAGACCCAGTGTACCAGGTGTTCTGAGAGAAGCTTGCTGGTTCAGTGTACGAGTATCACGCGGAGGCCTTTCTTACAGCGAGTTCAGATATTGGCAGCTACTCCCGTTCTTCTAAGGGCGGAACTGCTTCTACTCCGGAGTTGGCGATCCAGTTTGCTGCGATGGAGGCTCTTACTGACTTGCGCTTCCACGAGGTCGAGATGCAGACTCATCCAGGTTTCTTTCACTACCCCACCCTGTTGCCTGCGATAGGGCGAGTCCTTGTCGCACCCGTTGACCCGGCGAGTGATCGTGCTACTAGTGTGTTATCCCATTATCTGAACACCAGTTACCGTATGATCACTTCTCTAGCTGAGGAGCTGACTCATGCCCGAGGGGCACTTGCAGCTGTTGCGGCAGTACAGTCTCCTCCTCCACCCCTGTTTTCACCTGTGTATACTCCACCCGTTCCACCTTTTGAGACTCCTTCTAGCTCGTTCGGACCACCAGGCTTTTCGTCTGGTAGCCGACGTGAGACCCCGACAGAGTGGGCCTCACTCCTAGCTACTCCAGCTGCTCCTATGCTGCGGCGTCGTGCTCCTTCTCCTTCAGAGGGAGAACCTTCTCGTCAGCGTCGTCGTGTTACCTTTGATCCGGAGGCCGAGATTCACATCATCAGCTCAGATTCCGAGAGAGGATCAGACGACGAGGAGTCTTCAGTTTGCCAGTGTTCGTGCCACCCGCGCTACTAGAGTAGAGGCTTGAGTTTTAGTGCATGCATCATAGCATCTCTGCATATGTCAACTACCGTATGAGCAGTCCAGTCATGATAATCCCCCTACTAGCTTGTCATGTATGATGTTGGGTTGCCTTGTATAATTATATTGTTTTCTTTATCCTCTCTTTTTATTTGTTTTTTTTTCTGGTGTCACACTATCATGCTTTCCCTTATGGATGTTGCTCATCGATTCGGTATTTTGCAATGGGAACAAACTTAGGATGAAGAGGTGTAGTAATCAAGGCGGCGATGGAACTCCCGTTCGTCGATCCGCCAGACAGGCAAGACAGTCACCAGAAGATTTACCACCACCACCACCACAGTCACCGACTACCGATCAGATCATGAGAATGTTTGAAGAGAAAAGAAATCAAGATCTCATGGAATTTATGAGGAGTATGCAGACTATGGTGGGTCAGAATAACAATAATGGGACACACTCTAAGTTGTCTGATTTTCAGCGTACCAAGCCACCCAGTTTTGGTCAGGCTGTGGATCCTATGGAAGCTAATGACTGGCTAAGGACTATGGAAAAGAAACTGGACATAGCCCACTATGATGAATCAGATAAGGTTCCTTTTGTTACTCACTACCAGGAAGGACCAGCAGCCATATGGTGGGATAATACAAAAATAATGTGGCCTTCTGGAGAAGATATTTCTTGGGAGAAGTTCAAAGAGGTATTCCGCAAGTATCATATTCCTACCGGCATAATGAAGGTGAAGCAGAGGGAATTTCTGGCCCTTACTCAAGGAAATATGTCAGTGGGGGAGTATCTGAACAAGTTTAATAATCTGGCACGGTACTCTACCCATGACGTGTCCACCGAAGAAAGGAAGATAGACCGATTCCTAGGAGGGCTGAATCATACCCTCCGTTGTCAGCTCTGTATGCATGACTTTCCGGACTTCCAAACTTTGGTGAACAAGGCCTTCATAGCTGAAAGAGAGCATAAGTCAGGATATGATGATCGCAAGCGGAAGTTTGAACCCAAGAAGGACAACCGTGAGCAGTTTGCGCAGAAGCCACACATTTGGCAACCAGGGCCGTCTGAATACAAGCCTGTCTGGAACAATGGCAACAACAACAATAAGGCCATCAGCCAGGACAAGACGTTCGGCAAACAGCCAGTGATGGAGGTTTGCCGTCGTAACAACACATGCTTTACTTGTGGCCAGAGCGGGCATTACTCCAAGCAGTGCCCCACAAGAAATGGGAAGCCATCATCCGACTACAAGCCACAAGTCAACAATGTTGGACGCCGCCCCAATACGAACTTCTATCACGACCAAGTCCATCATATCTCCGCTGAGGAAGCCCGCGAAGCACCAGATGTGGTCCTTGGTATGTTTTCTGTTAACAACATACCTGCAATAATTTTATTTGATTCTGGGGCTTCTCATTCGTTTATTTCGCGGAGTTTTGCCCCCTTGCACAAATTTTCTCCTTCTCTTTTGGACAAAATCATGGTGGTACAATCCCCTGGCTCCATGCTCAGAACAAATGTGATATACAAGGATCTGGAAATTCTGATACTTGGCGTCAAGTTCCCAGCTACTCTTGTTGCCATTGAATCCCCCGGACTAGATATAATACTGGGAATGGATTGGTTGGTACCACATCAGGTGTGTATCAACTGTGCCACCAGGAAGGTGACACTGGTTAACCCGGCAGGCCAAACAGTGCAATTCACTGCTAGCAGAATGATGTCAAGGAAATGAATGGCATTCAAAGCCACAGCTATAGACATAAGTCTGATTCCAGTAGTCAGTGAATTTCCAGACGTATTTCCAGAAGAATTGCCAGGAATGCCACCAGATCGGGAACTAGAGTTCGCTATTGAGGTTGTTCCCGGAACAGCTCCAATTTACAAGAAGTACTACCGCATGCCATCACCAGAGCTGGTGGAACTAAAGAAACAGTTGGATGAATTATTGCAAAAAGGGTACATTCGTCCAAGCACATCACCTTGGGGATCACCAGTGTTGTTTGTTAAGAAGAAGGATGGCAGCCTACGAATGTGCGTGGACTACCGCCAACTGAATGAGGTCACCATCAAAAATAAATATCCGCTTCCCCGCATTGATGACCTGTTTGACCAGTTGAACGGGGCCCGGGTATTTTCCAAGATTGTCCTTCGAACGGGGTATCATTAGTTAAAAATCAGAAAAGAGTATATCCCCAAAACAGCCTTTACTACCAGATATGGCCTGTACGAGTTTACGGTCATGTCATTTGGGCTGACAAATGCTCCGACGTACTTCATGAGCATGATGAATAAGGTCTTCATGGACTTCTTGGACAAATTTGTGGTAGTTTTCATCGATGATATTCTTATCTATTCAAAAGATGAAGAGGAGCACACGCAACATCTCCGTACTGTCCTGGAAAGACTAAGGACCCATCGCTTGTATGCCAAGTTCAGTAAATGTGAATTTTGGCTGAGAGAGGTGGGATTTCTGGGACATGTTCTGTCAGAACAAGGTGTGGCCGTCGACCCCAGCAAAGTGACAGCTGTATTAAACTGGAGGACACCAGCCAAAGTAACTGAAGTCCGTAGCTTTCTGGGATTGGCAGGCTACTACCGTCGCTTCATTGAAGGCTTCTCAAAAATAGCCAAGCCATTGACAGAATTGCTGAAAAGGAACCACAAATTTGCCTGGACGGAAGAATGTGACAGCAGTTTCATGGAATTAAAGACGAGGCTAACTACATCCCCTGTCTTAGTTCTTCCAGACATTCACAAGAGCTTTGACATATATTGCGATGCTTCCAAGCGTGGAATCGGCTGCGTTCTAATACAAGAAGGAAAGGTTGTGGCATACGCATCCAGACAGGTACGGCCTCATGAAGAGAACTACCCCACTCATGATTTGGAATTGGCAGCCGTGATTCATGCATTAAAGATTTCGAGGCATTATCTCATTGGGCAGCGATGTGAAATATACACAGACCACAAGAGTCTCAAGTATATTTTCACTCAACCCGATCTTAATCTCAGGCAAAGAAGATGGCTTGAATTGGTCAAGGACTATGACATTGGAATAAATTATCGCCCGGGAAAAGCCAATGTGGTCGTAGATGCTCTCAGCAGAAAACAAGGCACCATAAACACAATAATGGAGGGAATCCATCCGAGTCTACAGGAAGAGTTTGCCAAGCTCAATATGGTGCTATGCGGCCCAATTAGCCCGGATACCTTGGAAATTACTCCGACACTTATGGAAGAAATTAAGGCAGCTCAGAAATCAGATGAAGGTATACAAGAGATCAAGGAGCATATTCAGCAAGGGAAGGCCAAGTCCTTCCGAATTGATGACCAGGGCACTGTATGGTTTGAGGACCAAATATGCGTGCCTGACCAAGAAAATTTGAGACAGCAAATACTTAGAGAGGCACATGAATCCGCCTACTCTATCCATCCGGGAGGAACAAAAATGTACCAGGACTTGCGAGAAACCTTTTGGTGGCCAGGAATGCGAAGAGACATAGCATACTATGTCGCCTGTTGTGACATCTGCAACAAGGTCAAGGCTGAACACCAGAAACCCGCTGGGCTACTGCAACCTTTACCAGTTCCCCAGTGGAAATGGGATGACATATGCATGGACTTCACTGTTGGACCACCCAAGTCAACAAGAGGCAATGATGCTATCTGGGTCATCGTGGATATACTTACGAAAGTGGCTCACTTTATCCCGGTAAAGACCACTTTCAACGCTTACCAGCTGGCACAGCTCTACATGTCCCGGATAGTAAACCTTCACGGAGTACCCAAGTCTATCACATCAGATAGAGGCTCCTTGTTCACTTCGGCATTTTGGCTGCGATTGCATCAAGCCCTGGGAACCGTACTAAAGCATAGTACGGCATATCATCCACAGACAGACGGACAGACCAAACGTGTGAACCAGATTTTGGAAGATATGCTTCGGTCCTGTGCTCTCACCTATGGACCCAAATGGGAGGATAGTCTACGCCATGTAGAATTTTCTTACAATAACAGTTATCAGTCGAGTCTCAAGATGTCACCATTCGAAGCCCTGTACGGACAGAAATGCCGCACTCCTTTAAATTGGTCCCAAACAGGAGACAGCCGTATCTTCGGCACGGATCTGATGCTCGAGGCTGAGAAGCAAGTCAAGGATATTCAGGAATGTCTTCGAGCAGCCAAGTCCCATCAAAAGAGTTATTATGATCCGAAGCATCGAGAAGTAAATTTTGAGCCCGGAGAATATGCCTATCTCCGAGTTACCCCCATGAAAGGAATAAAGAGGTTTCACACCCGAGGAAAGCTTGCACCGAGATATATTGGTCCCTTTCCAGTAATTGCTAGAAGAGGCAGAGTGGCATACCAGCTAGAGTTACCACCGGAGTTGTCTGACGTTCACGATGTTTTCCACATATCGCAGCTGAGAAAGTGCATTGCACCTCCGATCAAGCAGGCAGATATGAGTGAGCTAGAGCTGACCAAAGATTTGACCTACGAGGAAAAGCCTGTCAGAATTTTGGATGAGATGGAATAGGACTACCAGGAGTAAGACAATTAAATTTTACAAAGTGTTGTGGGATCATCATACCGAAGAAGAGGCTACATGGGAAAGAGAGGATTTTCTGAGTTCAGCATATCCACACTTGTTCCCTGAGCAACCGAATCTCGAGGACGAGATTCATTCTAAGGGGGGTAGGTTTGTGACACCCTGGTTTTTGGCAACTTTTTCTTTTCAAAATCTTTCTGGCTTTATTTGCAATTTGGATGGTTTTTGAATCTTTTCAGTTGACTTTGGACTTATGAATTTCTCTGAGTGATCCAAAGCCCTCAGCATCTTGCCAAAATCTTGTCACTCACCTTCTGGATCAAATTCTAATTATTCATCTTTCCCAATTATTCATTTTCTTCATTTCGGAAAATCTGTCATCACTATGGGTTATGAAGCAACCCATAGTTCTGATGGTCAGAAAAATCCCAAATTATTACCACACCTTCTTGTCATCATCTACTCCCACAATCTTCAAAAACATTTCATGGTCCAGTACAAAATTTGGTCCAGAAAACTCCATTTGTCTTCTGGACAGTATTGGCCCTTTGTGAAGCAACTCATATTTTCCTAACTCAGAAAATAATCAGATAATTCCCTGAGATACTAGGGAACCTATCTTGCCACAATATCCAAAAATATCATCTTGTCCAGTACAAATTTTCAGCAACAATATTCTGCCAAGTTTCTGCTCATTTTGAACCTCTGTGAAGGAAGTACCATCTAGAGGTATCCAATTGAGCTGAAATTTTTATGACACCATCTATCCACCAAATAACCCTTCCACACCAATTTTCAGCTCTAGCAGATCAACCAGATGAGTGATACAAGATCATCTTGTTTTTGTTCCAGTAACAACAGTTGTTCATGAGCTACCCTCAAACCTTGATGAAATTTTCTCAAACTTGGCCAGCTTATAGTCCTTCCAAAGTAGATCATCCCAGACATCTCCACTGGCTCCATCTCCAGCTCACCTCTCCTCTAGATCACTCTCTAAGTTTCTGTCAGAAACTGTAGCTGAAGCTACACTTCGAACCAGAGTGCATCTAGTCGAGACAGTGGCACAGAGAGGCTAAGTGATCAAAGGAGAACATGCTAGACAAGGTGCGCCAGACTTGCGTGGCCTCTAGATGCCAATGCCCGTGGTGAGCACGGCAATGGCATGCCAAATCACGCGCTCTGCACCTCGCCCATGTCTGGTGTGGTCATTCCAGCCGTCCTGCGCTGTCATTCGGTGTCTGGTGGTGCCGACTTCTTCGATGCCGTCCACGTACCCCACTCCCGAACCCTCCCCTCACCGGAATCGCCCTCACCGGCCGCCACCGCAACAGGGCACTATGACACCCGTGCGGGCACAGTTGCCCTGTCGCCCGTCGTCTTCCTCCGCAAGCAGCCACCGCCGCATTAACTCTCCCTGCCCTCCTCCGTCCCGTCGCCTGCTCCCACCCAGCCAGCGCGACGTCCTCGCGCCGGCGACGTGGCCGAGCTCCGCCAGCTTCCAGAGAGCTCGTCCCCACCTATAAAAGGCCTCCCCGGTCTCTCTCCGCTCCTCACCCAGCTCCAGCTCCTCCCAATCGACCTCCCGAACATCGAGCCAAGGCCGAGAGGCCCTCTGGCCTCGCATCTCGCCAGCGACCCGCCGCCACCCGAGCTCCACCTCCTCGCCGTTCCACTCCACCCCAGCCTCAACCGACTGCACACGGGAGCTCACCTCACTCTCCTGACCCCGTCCAAGCTCCTTCCCGGTCGAAATCCTGCCGGAAACGCCGTCTCCGGCGACACCCGAGAGTTGCCGCCGCCAGAGAGGAGGGGGACGACACCGTCTGGCCATCTCTCGCCACGCTGCGGGTACGTACATGTTCGTCTCGATAAGCTCGTTCCATCCCCGTAGTCGCCGGACCTCACCGCCGTCTGTATCTCCGGCGACCGTCGCCGGAGCTCCGCCGCTCTCTGTTTCCCTCTCCCCTTTTAAATCTGACACAGGGGCCCGCTCGTCAGTGGCACGCCGAAGCAATAAGTGGAGGCGCCCTGGCAAAGTACACATTCGACGTGGCCCCTGTTGATTTTCTGATTTTCTGATATTAATTCATATTTGACTAGAAACTTTGACCATCCGTAACTTTTGATCCATAAGTCCAAATCAATTGATTCTTTTTGCTCTGGGTTTGTCTTGAGCTCCTCTATTTTCTGGTAAATTTTGGTATTTTTCTCATGCTCACAGAATTTCTGGTGCACAGAACAGTAATATGTGATATTTTCCTTTGCATTTTTAAAATATTTTCAGAAGGAAATCCTTTTGGCTTTGAAGCCCAGAAGTTTGTGGACAACCCAATAGAGCAAGGCAAGCCATGTCATCCATTGCATGAAGCATTTTAATAGTGTTGGTTATTTAATTGAATTACTTGCATTATTTTAATATGTGATAATTTAGGGTAATTTACTTTGATGCTTAGCTACTGCCATGTTAAGTTATTCTGGATGAATAACCCTGCTTGCTAAGTATTTGTTAAAACTAAACCTAATTGGTTGATCTAGTGCCACCTATCCGGACTTTCCCGTGCAGCCACATTTTCCGGTATGGGACGGCCTTGACTTGTTCTGGCTTTGTGCTCTTTTATCGTTACCACCACACTAGGGAGGGTTATGCGTGCGTGCTGCCCTGATCAGGTAGACGACGATAATCCTGTGAGCCCAGTTGAGTTATTTTGCCGGCGTCCCCGTTTGGGACAGTTTAGTTTGGTCACGACGGTGGCAGGTGTCACGGGGTGACACAGGGGCCACCCAGGACATGACCCTGGGAGGGTATGATTGTCGGTGGTACGATAGAGGAGTCATGGGTCAGGCAGGTTTTGTTGGAGCAGCCCCGGTCCACCCGAATGGGAGCAGGAGGCCAGGAGCTCCATAGTGTGGGTAAAGTGCGCACCTCTGCAGAGTGTATGAATCTATTCGAATAGCCGCGTCCACGGTATTGGACAGTCCGTACTAGGCCACTGATTGGTCAACCACAATAATGATAATAATGATGGAAGAACTTGTCTCATGTTCAGAGGTACTCTATGGCTCATGAGTATTTCGAGGGTTGTGGAATAACCCCGAAAAGAGTAAGTTGATATTCGATAACAGTGAGTAAGCAACTTAAGTACTTAATATGATCATTGCCATGCTATTGTTTGCTGCATTGTTTTGGTTGCCGTGAGCTTGCGAGTACATTCCAAGTACTCACCTGGCGTGTCATGCCAGATGCAGGAGAAGCCGAGGACGGAGGTCCCGAAGGTTCGTGCTACGCTAACTAGGCCGTGTCCCAGCATTGTCCCTGTGGATGGAGTTTTCCGCGCTATGTTCCGCTACGCCGTAGTTCTACCTAGTAGTATCGAGGCCCTGCTATGTTCCATAAATAATGTAGATATTGTCATAGCACCTGATGTGCTTCTGGCCTCGCTATCGATGTAAATTATGAGCTTGTACTCGAGATATATCAATAAAGTTTAGTTCAATTCTATTCCAAGTTGTTGTGTGTTTCTAGAAGACATGATCTCTGGGTTGGAAACACTGGGTAAACCGGTCCTCTGAGCCGGGGTGCCACACCGCACGGATGGACTTGCCTCGTGCGAGGGTTCCTCGCAGGAGTGAGTTCCGTTCTCCTTCTCCACGCGCTTCTCGCATTCCGACTCCACCACACAATCCTCCTACCCTTTCCGCGATTCGACACACATCCCCGAGCGATGAGTGTAGTCGCTTGGCTGCCCCCACTCCGGTTAGAGCATCACCGCCTACGAGTACAGTACCACCATGGACAAGCATGACATCGAAAGCTGCCCGACTGGAGACCATACCCGAGGAGGAGGAGGTCGAGTCTTTAGCACCCCATCTGGGACTTACCCTCAGCAGGGCCTGCGACATTCCAGACACTTCGTGATAGCAGACAAGGCATCAACACCGCAGTCAGCTTCTATGAGAGTGTAGCTGTAAAATATTTATTTTCTGTTTCTTTTCTTCTTTTTAAGATGGGGAGTAGTAGACCTTGGATCGCAGCATGCTAAGAGGATGGAGAAGTGCACTAGTCTAAATAATCTGTCATGACGACTATGATGAGAGTAATGTATAATTAAGTCTTGCATGTATAATATAACTCGCTACTTGTATGTACCTATGCTTTTTGGGGGGAAATTATTTTCAGTCTCTTAAAAAATTTCCTTTATAATTTCTTTCCTCATCGGTGTTTACACCAATACCCCAGAAAGAAAATGCATCGTCCCTGGACTCGTTCTATGCCCAGTCCACCAGAGAACAACTTTGCACAAACGGGAAATAACTTCACACCAGGACAGATGAGTCAGCAAAGCAATGATTCAACATTCTCACAAGTATGCCGTCTTTATGAACAAAGTTAGCAGCAGCATCAGGAAATGATGCAGCATTTGATAAATATGGGAAATCACCAAGGACAGCATCAACCCAGATCAAAGCTATCTGAACTTCAGAGAACAAATCTGTCTATCTTTTCTCACATAGACAAACCTTTGGAGGCAGACGACTGGCTGCGTGATATTGAGAGAAAATTGGTCATAGCTCAGTGTACGGACCAGGAAAAAGTACTATACGCTCCGCATTATTTTTCTGGAACAACAGCATCATGGTGGGAAAATCTATGCCACACGCATCCCAATGGAGAAGACATTACCTCGGAGCAATTCAAGGAAAGTTTTTGGGGAGCACATATTCCAAACAGCATCATGAAATTGAAGAAAAGAGAATTTGAGGATCTCAAGCAACGAGGCACAATGGTAACCCAGTATCTCGACCAGTTTACTCAGCTAGCCCGGTATGCCAATGATGAATATATGACAGAAAGCAAAAGAATGGAGAAATTGCTAGACGGTCTTTTTCCATCTTTAAAGTGCCAACTGGTAGTCCATACCTTTCCGGATTTCAAGACATTGGTAGACAAGGCTATCATCCTAGAAAATGAGCACCGCAACCTGAATGAGATTCGCAAGCGCCACATGAACCAGTCAGTACAGGTTCGTAACAACAGGCCCCGAAATGAATCTCAGAGGCCTGTGGCACCCCGACCAGCAATTCCAACACCACGACCGCAACAAAACCGCAGTTCCTACAACAACAGGACCAAGGAAGCAATATACCATCCTGGCATCACCTGTTATGCTTGTGGAGCAGAGGGGCATTATGCTAGGCAATGCCCAAAACAGGGGAATAATGCCCCAAACCCAACAACAATGGCCGTAATACTAGTGCAGCTCCGCGACACAACAACCTCAACACCAATAACAATCAAAGAAAGGGGCAGGTTAACCACGTGACATTTGAGGAAGCACATAATGCACCGGACATCGTGTTTGGTACGTTTCCTGTGAACACCATTAATGGTACAGTTTTATTTGATTCTGAAGCTTCCCATTCGTGCATCTCTAAAAGATTTGCCTCGAACAATCAATTTTCTTTTTCGCCTTTGAAAAATTCGATGGTTATTCAGTCCCCGGGATCAAAGCAAAGCACACAATGGTACTGCCAGGATGTGAACATTGAAATAAAAGGAATGAAGTTTTTAGCAAATCTTATTGTACTGGAAGCAGTCGATTTGGATGTTATTTTGGGAATGGACTGGTTGACCACAAATAAAGGCTTTATAGACTGCTACAATTGTACAGTGACTCTCACCAATTGTCAAGGGAGAACAGTAAGTTTAGAACAAGGAAAGTTTCTACCTCGCAAGGAAACCTAAATCAAGTGGATATGACAGAATTAAGCAAGGTTCCTGTGGTATGCGAATACCCCGATGTATTCCCTGAGGAGCTACCAGGCATGCCACCAGATCGTGAACTTGAATTTGTTATTGAACTAGCTCCTGGAACGGCACCCATCTACAAGAAGCCTTATCGAATGGCTCCAACAGAATTGGTTGAGCTGAAGAAACAAATTAAGGAATTACTAGAAAAGGGTTATGTCTGACCCAACTCATCACCATGGGGATCACTAGTTTTATTTGCCAAGAAAAAGGATGGGACCCTAAGGTTATGTATTGATTACAGGGCACTCAATATGGTTACTATCAAAAATAAATACCCACTACCAAGGATCAACGACTTGTTCAACCAACTGGCAGAAGCCAAGGTTTTCTCAAAAATAGACTTGAGATCAGGCTACCATCATTTAAGAATCCGATCATCAAACATACCCAAGACCACTTTTACCACCAGATACGGATTATATGAGGTCACTGTGATGCCTTTCGGATTAACTAATGCTCCTGCTTATTTTGTACATCTCATGAACAAGGTTTTCATGAAATATTTGGACAAGTTCGTGGTGGTGTTCATTGATGATATACTTATCTATTCTAAGACACCAGAAGAACATGAGCAACATCTTTGAATAGTCCTGGAAGAATTACGGAAAAATCAACTATATACCAAATTCAGTAAATGTGAATTTTGGTTACGAGAAGTTGGTTTTCTGGGACATGTACTGACAAAGGATGGAATGGCAGTGGACCCAAGTAAAGTAAAGGATGCCCTAGGATGGAAGCAACCCACCAACATATGACTAAGATCAGGAGTTTTCTAGGTTTGGCTGGCTACTATCGACGATTTATGGAAGGATTCTCCACCATAGCCAAACCCATGACTCAGTTACTCAAGAAGGATAAAAAGTTTGAATGGACTGAAGCATGTGAGAAAAGTTTCCAAGAATTAAAAAAGAGGTTAACAACGGCACCTGTTCTGACCATGCCAGATGTGCACAAGAATTTTGAAATATACTGTGACGCTTCTAGAAAAGGCCTTGGATGCGTGTTAATGCAGGAAGGAAAGGTCATAGCTTATGCTTCAAGACAGCTACGATGACACGAAGAAAATTATCCTACCCATGACTTGGAACTAGCAGCTGTAGTACATGCACTCAAGGAATGGCAACATTACCTTCTTGGTAATCGATTTGAGATATACACGGATCATAAAAGTCTTAAATATATCTTCATCCAGCCAGAACTAAACCTACGACAACGTCGCTGGCTTGAGCTAATTAAGGATTATGATGTGGGAATTCATTACCACCCTGGTAAAGCAAATGTTGTGGCAGATGCCCTCAGCCGAAACCCATGCACCGACAATGATAGTGTGCAATTCTCACAACATGAGTTCAACCGGGAATTTGCCAAACTTAACATGGTTCTAGTCACGGAAGGAACCATTGCTCGCCTAGAAGTAAAACCAACATTGGAGGATCAGATCAAAGAAACCCAGAAAGGACACCCCAGTATCGAGGGAATTAAAAGGAAAGTAAATTCGGGCAGGGCATCCGAATTTAACATTGATAATCAGGGAATCCTATGGTATGGGAAAATATTATGCGTACCCAATAAGGAAGAGCTAAAGCAACAGATTTTGGCAGAAGCCCATACCACCCCATACTCCATTCACCCAGGGGGAACCAAGATGTACAAAGATCTTCAGGACATATTTTGGTGGCACGAGATGAAAAGGGATATAGCCGTATATGTCGCACGCTACGACTCTTGTCAACGCATAAAAGCAGAACACCAGAGGCCAGCATGATTGTTAGAACCACTCAGAGTGCCTGAGTGGAAATATGATGAGATAGGTATGGATTTTATTGTCGGATTACCAAGGTCACGAGACGGGAATGATGCTATCTGGGTTATCACAGATTTATTAACCAAGGTAGCACACTTCATTCCGGTAAAAACAACATATTCAACACACAAGCTTGCTAAGTTATACCTCTCCCGAATTGTTTGCTTACACGGAATGCCCAAGACCATAGTCTCTGATAGAGGCACTCAGTTTGTCTCCAGGTTTTGGGACCACTTGCAGCAAGCCTTAGGAACTCAACTGGTATTCAGTACAGCGTACCACCCACAAACAGGAGGGCAGACTGAACGGACAAATCAGATATTGGAGGACATCCTGTGAGCTTGTGTCCTTACCTATGGAGTCAGCTGGGAGGACAGTTTACCTTATGCGGAATTTTCATATAACAACAGTTATCAAGCCAGTCTAATGATGTCACCTTTCGAAGCCCTATACGGACGAAGGTGCCGTACCCCACTCAATTGGTCTGAAACCGGAGATAGCCGAATCTTCGGCCCGGAAGTTCTCAAAGAAGCAGAAACAAAAGTAAAACTTATCCGAGACAGACTGAAAGCAGCTCAGAGCCATCAGAAAAGCTATTACGACCGGAAACACCTTCAGATCAGCTTTGAACCCGACGAATATGTATATCTCAGGGTATCCCCAATGAGGGGACTACAAAGGTTCAAAGTTAAAGGGAAACTGGCACCACGATTTATTGGACCATTTAGAATAATTGCAAGGAGAGGCAAGGTTGCCTACCAACTGGAACCACCAGCAGAATTTTCAGATGTTCATGATGTGTTTCACGTATCGCAACTGAGGAGATGTGTCAGTAATCTGGACAAACAAGTCCAACATCAGGACCTGGATATCCAGCCAAATCTTACATATAAGGAACGCCCTATAATTTTTTTGGAAGAGTCAGAACAGAGAACACGTCAGAATGTGATAAAGTTTTACAAGGTCCAGTGGAGTAATCACACCGAAGAAGAAGCGACATGGGAAAGAGAGCATCATCTCAGGACTGAGTACCCGTATCTATTTGAGGAACAACAGAAATCTCGGGGATGAGATTTTTCTTAAGGGGGGTAGGTGTTGTAACACCCCAAAAATATTCTCTTTTGATTATCAAAATCTTTTCTTTTAAAAAATTGATTTGGATCATTATGGCTCTATTCCTTCTTTCGTCTGTTTTGAAAACCATTTTAAGTTTCATTTGGGTTTTTAAAATTTTGAAGATTGGGTTCTGATTTGTTGGTTCCTTGTTTGACTAAATATTTTATAGGATAAAAAATCTTTCTCTTTTAGGAAAAACTTTTTTTATGATTATTTCAAAGGGAAGGTCCATTTCATCTCTTTCAAACACTTAGGAAATTCTCAAAAAAATCCATCTGTCATTTTCAAATTATCATCCAAGCCATCCTGTCACCTTAGGACAGTGCCCAATACTCCCTCTCTCCACAAAAATATTATTTATCATGTTTAAAAAATTCCAAAACCAGGAATTCTATTAATTCTTGGTTTCTTTGATTTGCAAAGGAACTATAATTTTCTTAGCTCTTCTGCACCCACAAAAATTATCCCAACTACATGACAGTACCCACGATCCATTTCTCCAAAAACCTTCTGATCCATAGTTCAAAATTTTCAAATTTCACTCAAATGAAATTTGGACCAGATTCAAATTCTTTCCTCAAAACCTAATCTAAACTACTCCAAAAATTCTAAAATTTTACCAGCACCTTTGTCATGCATAAGTACATAACCACAAAAACTTTCAATTTTTTCAAAAATGCTTAAGGCCATTTGGCATTTCATCGAACACCTACTGTGCACAGAATCTAAATTTGGACAAAATTCAGAGAAGCACTACCGTGCAGTGCACTCCACTCCTCCTCTCCCTCATCCGCATTGCTCCTGGCCATCAATGCCTCAACCCCTGGCCCATTCCTCAGCCTCTCCCCGGCTCCTGGCAAGGACGGTGGACGGTGCACCGGCCGCACCCGAGCGCCGCCGCATCCTGGATAAGCCCGACCTCCACCAGCTCTTCCCTTCTCCCTCCCGGTGAGCTCACCCGCGAAGCCAGCGCCACCTGTTGCTTCCTTGCTCCGCCAGCTCGCAGCAGCACCACCCAGCAGCCCCTTCTGCTAGCCACCCGAGGCCATGGATGAGCTCCGGTTCCGCCCGAGGACACCGCGATGGCCGGCACCCTCAAGCTTATCTCCGGCGCAGCCAACGCCCGAGGGAGGTCAATCCTTCCCAGTAGCGCCCACCGACCACACTCACCGCCCCCAACCACCTCTACTGACCTCCACCGGTCACCATAACTCCGCCGTGATCTGGATTGCTCCGGCCATCGTTGAATCGCCTATAAAAAGCCCCCCAAGCGCAGCTGATCACTTGCACCACTCCACCATCCCTCCAATCCACCCAGACGTCTCTCCATCGGCCCCGAGGGGACCTTCTTCCCCAACTCTGGCCGCCCGGCCCGCCACTGTCTCCGTGAGCACCCCGTCGCCGTTCGTCCACCTCCGCCCCTCAAAATCCACCAGTAACCTCCTACCACTCCACCTCATCCAGTTCACGCATCAATTTGGCGTCCAAAGCCCTCCCCGACGAGATCCACCACCACCCGACGTGACCGTCCGCCGGAGTTGACACCGCCGTCACCACGGTGCCCGCCGGCGACCACCACCACCACCCACCGACGCGGACCGACGCCCTGAGCACGCTCATATCATCACCGCCCCTCGAAACGCCGGCGATCGCCGCCAGTGACCACCACATCCTCAGTGTACTCGCGCGTGAGGCGCGTTCAAAATTCAAACTTGACGGGTGGGGCCCACCCGTCAGTGTTTTATTCTTTTTTGTTTATTTCTCTGGCGTCTTCTGCTTCAATACGTTTTCTGAACTGGGAAACGTACTTTCGCCCGAGGCGCTTTCTGTTTTACTGCTCAGGGACCCGCTGGCAAAATTTTTATTTATAGAATGGTCCCTAGACTTAAAACCATCATAACTTTTTAACTACAAATCATTTTCACCTGATTCTTTTTTTGAAAATTTTCTTTTTCACTCTAGTTTTTTTTAGTATTTATTGGAAAATATTTTGAGCCAACTTTTTGTGCTGTCACAAAATTTTTTGATTGGATTTTGAATTCTTATTTTATAGAAAACGAGGAGGGAAACTTTGCCGAAAATTTCGAGGGATCACCTTCTGCCTACTTTGATCAAGGCAAGCATTTTTGAACTTGGGATATGGTGTTTGCATCCATGGTTGCATAAGTGATCACCGATATGTGGTGGGCAGTAGGTGCCTGCATGGTCATATTTCATTTGTGCATTTCCTGCATGCATTTAAAAATCATTAACTTGGATAAAGTTGGTTATATACCAGGGGTATACCCCCTGTCCATGTCGTGTCGGTTAGCACGAATCACGTCGTGGCACGATGGTGTCACTGTGGCATGTGTAGTGTGCTAGTCACTATAATAAACCCTCCTGAGTCGACCTAGACGAGTCTTGTTCCGTCATGCCTAGTTAAAAATAGTGCTGCCACTTGTCTTCCTGCGAGGGGAGTATGGCTTAGTAAGTTGCTAACACCTTTCCATGTACACACCACATAGAGGGGCCATGATGAGGGTTTCCATGGCCCTGGACTAAAGCTAGTCATCGGGTCAGGGGGCATGGGTGTATCCGGCTGGACCGAGAGGGGGGCACCCCTTGTATTTGCGCGCGTTATAAATTGTGATCCCATGCTAGTCGAGATGGTGGTCTCCTCGACTTAGAGTTTTCCTGGAGTGATGCCTTGGGTGATTCCGGGCATCAGAACGGTTAAGATGGTGTGTGCTGGTTAGGTATGTTTTCAACCGAAAAACCGTGATAGGAATTAGTCAACGTTTCAGGGTTGACTAGGGAAATCCTATACTTGTGGGTAATGAGTACAACCTCTGCAGAGTTAAACCTATTCGAATAGCCATGTCCACAGTCAAGGACGTTAGCTGGGACGGGTCAAGTGTCGGTCCCGGTGTCGGTCTTCGGAGGAAGTAATTAAAATTGAGCATGATTCACTTTTGCAGTATGATTATTATCATTACGGATGCTATCATGAATATTATTGTTAACATGAATGTTACTGTGGACTAACCTTTTTCTCTTATGTGTAACCTTGAGTATCTCTTGGGATGGTTGTGCCACCTGGGTACTCATTTCTTTTCAAGACCTCTCGAGGCGTCGCATTCAAACACCCATTTGGCATTTCTTTTCAAGACCTCTCGAGGCGTCGCATTCAGACAGCCGTTTGGCATTTCTTTTCAAGACCTCTCGAGGCGTTGCATTCAGACACCCGTTTGGCATTTCTTTTCAAGACCTCTCGAGGCGTCACATTCAGACACCCGTTTGGCATTTATCTTGGAATCCTCGGGTGGTCTAACTCCCGATGTTCCATTTTTATTTTCTTGAATCCTCGTGCGGTCTAACGCCCGATGTTCCATTTTATTTTCTTGGTTTATTACTAAAATGATATATTTAGCCATTTCCACCGTATTGATATTTATCATACCATCCTTTAATTTCGGGCAGCATATGCATATAAATTAGTCCATCATGAACATATGCACTCTATTGCATTTGGTATATCTTTTGTTCATAATGTTTGCGAGTACATTGAAACGTACTCACTGGCTTGTCCCTGGCTTGTTAATTTTGCCAGACCTGGATGAAGACGATATTATGGAGGAAGTGTGCACTAGCAAGCCCGACGCTTAGAGGTGTTCCCAGTCAGTCACCTTGTGGTCTTGGAGTCTACCACGTGTATCATTCGCAGTGCTTCCACCCCACTAATAAAATAGTCGAGCCTCACACTGACGCTTGGCTTTACTTTATTGTATCAGTGTTGTATTATCACCACACCACTATCTTGTACCGCCACCGTCATATAATGACAAGTCTGTAATAAATGTTGAGCACTCTGGCTCAACCTTGTGTAATATTATGTATGTACTGGATATCTATGTCAAGGGAGTCCACCAATTGTTCTGATCTTGGGGCTAGTGTGACTTGAAGCTATTCCGAGATTTATTCCGGAATCGGCCCGACAGGCTATCTTGAAACCAACAAACTCGTACATCACCATTCATCGTCTTGATCAATGACGTGGAAATATCTTGAATGCAGTGCAAAGAAAACAGACAGACAAACACAATAAGTTCTGCTAGCACATTAAGTTGACGTACACCCATTCCGAAAAAAAATCAGGTACAAAAATAGAACAAGTCATAATCAAATGTATTGGCACATCAAAGCTTGACACCTATAGCTCGGATATAAGTAGTACTCTATCTGAGAAGATTCAGTTGTTACCTGAATTAGAGCACATCCAGGCAGCCAGCCCGGCCTCTTCTCCCAAAGAAGCAGTGGCCTCCGCCGCGCGATGGAGTTGGCCCTGTGCCATCCATCGTTTCGAGCAACACGGGAAAAGTCTGACGTTGACTCCTGTAATGGACGTTGTCGATGGACCCCGCCACCAGAGGCAGCGGCAGGACTTCGATTGAAGGATTGACCACTTCTTCGACATGCACGAAGACTCGATACAGGTACATACGTAACGTGGTCCGTGGCGGCCTTGGTGGCGACGAATAGTACAACCCCGGTTCCTGCACCGGTATCTCAACACCAATCACCTTCGGTATGGTGGACGGCTTCTTCATCCATGCCATAACCGTCAGAGCCCAGCTGTCTGGAGGAACAAACATACTTAAGAGCTCACCTCCTAGGTCGTTGATAAGCTCATTCATGGACTCACTGTTCCAAGCCCTTCAAGGCATGCCGTGGAAGGTAAGCTTTGTTAAAAACTCAAGCTCAGAGGGCACCGAGCCCCATCCTGGGTGCCACCAATTGAAGCTCACTAGCACGCCATCGCAGAACAAACGCCAGGAAGATTCGAACACACGACTGCAGTCGAAAGTTGTCCGAAACCTGACGAAAAAATCAGTCGGTCGCGGACAGACTTCGACAAGCAAGTCACTCATTTGGATGCCATGCGCAATGCCAAGAGCTTTGACCAGGTCGTCTAGCGAGATGGGAGGCCGGTCGCCGTTGATGGTTACCATCAGCACTTTGCCGGCAAACTGGTCGTCAAGCGCCGCCATGCCACTGTTGAGCGACAGCACGCAGCGCCCAAAGGCAGGACAGACCTCAGGATCTCCGGCTGGGAGATCCGCGTTGACCGGCAACATGATAGTGCGCTTGAGTACAAGGAGTAGAGGAAGCGGATTTGGGGGAACTGGGGTAGGAATCAAGATTCCAGAGGTGGGGGAGGGGCGGGGGATTCGGGATGAAAAGGTAGCATGAATTTCGAATGCGCGCCAGTACGCTCTTGCCACGCAACCGCACGAAAACACCGATGGCGCCCACATGTCAGACTAATATTTCTTTATTTTTTGAGCGCCCGCCATCAGAGTTCATAATTGGCCTGTTTGGCATTGCGTTACTACTCGGCCCATATTCAACGACACCTCACATGGCCCAAACAAGTGTACATCACCGAAAAGTCACTGAGCTCAAATTATAACTTGACAAAAGGATATATACACTGAACACTAGAGAATGGTGATGCCCCCATTTAGCACATCAGCAGTTTGAAACAAAAAACATTTCAAAACAACGATATAGACAACATGCAAACAACGATATATACAACATGCAAACACTGACTAGCGTCTACTACTGACATAAACAGCAAGACATGAAAGTTCACAAGTCTTGCTAAACCACAAAAACGCACCCATCTAAAGCGCTCAGACTCTCGTGATCCACACACAAATTACAAAGTTCTAAACAGAGCGAACTAGTACATAGTAAGAGTGACATAGACAAGGATGACAAAATTACAAGGAGTCTACATAACAAAAGAGAACATCACCCATCCAAAACAAGTAGCTAATATAGCAAGTCATTCGAAGAGGGATGATCCAGCGCCATAATAATTTGCAGCTCCCCTTCAGCCACCAGTGATTCGTAGACATCAGGACTCCATCCTTTCGACGCAACTGCCCCATTACCTACCAACCTCAAGGCTTGAACAACATCACTGGCTTTCGGAGTTGAGAGATCCAAGGATCAAAGTTAATCCAGATGCCTTTTGCATTCTCACCTTCTTTTGGCTGCATGCTGTATCGTTGACAATCAGGGGCGGCTGATCCCGTAGACCGGTTCACCGTGTACACACAGTTTTCCCTAGCAAACAGAGCCTCTCTGCCATCAGGATCCGTGAAGGTGATCTCCTGGTTAATCGGATAATTGAGTCCGAGAAATAGAGAGTGTGAACCAAGGCTGTTTACCTGCCTCCAACTCAAAAATCCTGAAGGCCCCAACAAGCTGGTATCCTGCTCATAGATGTAACATACGTTCTCCGGATACTCACGTATTTCACGCTGCTTGTACACAGTGGGGTTTTTCCAATATAAACTTGCCGGTTGATGCATGTGAATGATCCTCAGTCTTTCGCCGTCGTCTGATCGAGCGAGGAACCAGTTGTGCTTCCCTGTTTTCGGCAAAGGTGGTGTGATTACAAAGGGCAGGAGCCGTATGGACACTGCAACATATCAGAAAGGAGACAAAAAGGACAGACATTGTTAATGTAAGATAAGCAATGTTCAGAGTATGAGCAGGATAATGTAAGAAACAACATTGATCTGTCCCTGTTGGAACTGAGAGGAAAATAGAGGGAAATGTATACTGGGGTCAAAAATATAGTAGTACCATGCATGTTTATGGTTATACTCATGTTATCTCGCAGTCGATTCTTCAAAGGAAACTAATATAGCCATGCATGTTATGTAGTCATGTTTTGTTCTCACAAATAAATTCTTCAGAGGAAACTAACACACCATGCATTGTTATATACTCATGTTCTGATAATTCTAGATGCACGGGCCAACTACGAAGGTTCTACGGGACCTGCTTTATAACTAATCTCCCCCCCCCTGATTTTCAGTTGGGGTGGGCCATTCACCTGATTTCTACCCAATAAGAAAATCCCAGCTCAGCCTCTCCGTTGATTCCGTAAAAAGCAGCCCGTGTATGTAGAATTTCTCCTCATGTTCTGTGTGCAAATTTTTTGTGAGGATAATATTCTAGCCATTGATTGCTGAAGGGCGAATATAGGCATGTAGACATGGTAAGCATGACAAGATTTCACTACTTCCAAGTATAGAGTTTTCCATATGCACTTTTACTTCCCTACTAATGTATGGTTAGATGAAACCAACAGTGTTATGCATGTTTCTACATCATGAAAATGAGGAAACTAACATGGCTATTGATACACACTCATATTTAGTAGTATAAAGATTACTATAAAGTTAGGAGAATATCCATATCTTCCTAGCCGTTTGATTATTCAATGGTACAAATTGGCTGTATAGACATGGTCACAATCACATGATTTAACTACTTCCAAATATAGAGATTACCTTTTGGACTTCCAAATCTCCCTATTTTTTTCCTGATTTACGGCATCTCTAATACATTGCCATAGTTCTACTCAAATTCTGCTGTAACAGGGATATGCCAATCATCACAAAAGTTCAAACAATGTAATGGCGTTATCATTAAAATCAGACGAAAACAACTTACACGAGGCATCCCAGCAACATGTGGTGCCATCTGCATTATCGATCGCGTAGATGATGCCATTGTGTTCAATAGCATCACAGAACTGTGGATCACCATCGATGCAGCTCTTCGAGGGGAGTAGTGTCCACCTATAGTCGGCACCGCCGCAAACATAGGCGACTCCACGGTCGAACAAGGAAATTAGCTTGAAGTCTGTGTAATTCCCATATGCCGTGGGCACTTGGCAGATTACAACCTTCAGCAAAACAAGGTCCATCCAGCTGACTTGGTAATCTACAAGAAATGGGCCGCGACGGCAAATCCCTATATGATCCAAGGGAGGAAGGATAATCTCATGGGAGGTGTAGACGTTCACGGGCACCCACTTCTTTCGGTATTCTCCGACGGCAGCCATCCAGTGGGAGTTCATGCCGACCCAGTACTTGCCTGATAGGAAGTTTTGGGTGATGGTGGTCGGATCGAAGTCGAGGGGCATGATGTGCGCCACCGTATCATGGTGACCACACTGGTGAGCACGCCATCCCACACATCAGATAGCAGCAAGCAGGGTGTCTTGAAAATCTTAGGCCTCGCTTCGATGACGGCCGCGTGCAGGTCCCTCGAGCATGCAGCCAGCTGCACGGCGTTGGACATATCCATAGGCGAACAACAGAGGTGGAGGATGTCCATGGGGAGATCGCTCCAGCCGCGGTTCATACGGATGCTGCACGGTTTGGGTTCGACCATGGTGGAGTTTGGAAGCTGGGGTTTTTTGAGGCTTGATTTACGGGGGAGAAGGCTCCCGGTGCTGGAGCGGCTAGCAAGTAGAATAGTGGTACTAGGGGAGGCGAGCGAGGCGAGAGGGTATGCGGGGGCACTGTGAGATGAAGAAGAGTGACCTCAGGATCTCCGGCGAGATGGAGATGGAGTGGTGCTAGGGGAGAGGGAGACGAGGTGAGGCATGCATGCTATACATCGGCGGTGACAGTGACTGCGCAGGGTGAGGCTGACTTTGGTAACCTGAACACGCTGCCTGGACTGGTGTCACCTCGGGCGCAGGGTCTTGTCACTTCACTGTGAGGACCAAATGAATAATATTTTGATCAACAAGTACTACACCTGTATTACTACTAGTACTAGTAACATAGGAGTAGTAGTATATCGGAAAGAGGTTGTGCTAGCATGTCTCTGGGTTCACTTCATCCTCCAGGTAGCATCCATATTGCGAGCAGACCAAAATTCTCGTGCATGCGGAAGCTCGAAGAAGGCCTTTTTTTCTTTTTTGAGTACAACCGCATATTCCTTAACCAGAAAAGGTTACACACATACATAGCACACACGCAGAATCGTCGAGAAACCACCAGAAGAAGGCTTGGGATCTCGAACTCTGTGCCATGTTCTCTGATAACGCACATGAACTGTCTATTGTCCCCCCAAAAAAATGTCTCGGGAATTAGAGCAAAGTGTAACTAGAAATGCCAAACCGATACGTGTACGTGGAGTAGAACAACAGTATGGGAAGAAAAAAAACTGAAACAAAATGGTTAGCTCTGCGGGTATTCGAACGCAGAAGTTGTGTGTCGCAGGCACGCGCCAATATCCATCCGAACCGGTACCTACTTGCATAGGATTTTCATTTTGCAGGCCGGTCTACCTAGCCATCTAATCAACTGCCTGCATGCCACTTCTCTATTAATTCTCTATCGGGAACCGATTTTCCTCAGCTTCTTCACATCTCCTTCGTTTGCATTCAAACCCCACTGGATTCACACTGTTTTAACCTCTTCACATACCTCTGAAACTTCTTTAAATAATCATCTTCTTCCACTCTGTTTAACCACCATCTTCTTCCACTCTGTTTAGCCACCTAATCCTAATACTCCAAACCATAGCCCTCCGGTCCGGCGGTTCCAAATGGAGAAAGAGATCCGTATGCAGGTTTTTAGCGTCAAACATGTGATCAGCAAAGGCTCGTTGAGGATAGCCGCCACCGTCACCGACCACGCAAGGGTTGTTCGGGAGTGGATCAACAATGTATCCAACTCCCTCGAAAATGTGGAGATGAAGATCATTGGTCTCGACGCAGAGTACACCACGTGTGTCACTGGGGAGATTCAACGCGCACCATCCTTCAACTGTGCCTCGGAGATGATGTTTTGGTGTATCACATCATGCACGCGCCCTCCATACCAGGTGAGCTCCATGATTTCTTGTCTCCCTCTGTGGAGCAGCCATCGAAGCAGACAAAAAAAAGCTGGTGCCGTACAACCTTGATGTGAAAAGACCGCCGACCTAAAATTCCAAAATTCATGTAAAGGGTTGTAACAAACAAACACCATCCTAATTCGACGTAGCAAATTATGTACTCAGGACAAAGCTTGACAAGGGCGACGAGACGCTGGAATTAAGGACGTCTGGATAGGAGATTTATCCATTTACCTACGAGCGGATAAAGTATGCAGCCCTCGATGCCCGTGTGAGTTTCGAGACAGCTGCAAGGTCGAAGGAGCTTGTAGCGAAGCCGTCCCCCACAAAAAATGAGAAGAAGAAGAAGAAGAAGAAGCACGGCACTATAGATGGATGAACTATTTCCTCTCTTGTTCCTAAAAAAATATTTCCTCTCTGTATATATGATATATGGATAGATGAACTATTTCGCTAGTGTGCATGTCTTTCGAACAAATGTAGTAGCGTAGGTCCGCTTGAATATAATGAAGTATTTATCCGCCTAGTTTTCTCTCCTACTCCTTGCAATGACTAGTATGCAATGCATGTGTCAGACGACATGACAGCTTGTCCATGGACGTTGAACTACGGCGACCATCATATTTCCACCACTGCCACACGCGATTCCCATGACGCCGCTCGAATCCACAACACCACATCCCCCGACGTGCGCCTCACCCCCTCATGGACCCACCACCCCTCCGCCGCGTGCGCCGAGAGCTGCACCCCACCGTGCTCGTCTACCACACCTTTAAATGCTACCTTGATACAAGATTCCGAGCCATTGGATCATGGATCGAGTGGCCAACATCGGTTAGTGCGAGTTTTGCAGAAAACTCCCAAACATTTTCGAAATGGCGCTTTAGTCCACATCCTGATATTTTGTCCGTTGGATCACATAACTAATGGCCATGGTGCATCCATATCACGGTAGCATATAAGGTGCGGTAGCACCAGATATTTTCCCACTCGTGCCAAACTCGAGATTTGTTTCTTATTTTTTCTAACATTTTGTAACGTGGCACGGCATCCGATGCACCTAAGCCTCTGAAAAAATATTGGAGTGCACTCTAAAGATCTTTATATGCTCGAGAGCAACTGTGCATGTGGATAGTATCTTCTATTCCTAAATATCTATACAACACAATATCTATTTTCTTTCCTAGCCATGTAACCATGCCACATAAGCTAGGCATGCATGCAATCCATAAATTGCAATATATTGCGTTACTCTCCAGCATGCAATGCTGCCACATCATCTATTCATGCCTGTTAGTCATAGGTTATTTTTTTTGCATTAGTCTTAATCCTTCACATTTTGTTAGAAATGACATTCTTTTTAAGTAGTCGTATGATTAATGCAAATATTCATGTTCCATACAACTGAACTCCAAAGGTCCGCCGGAGCCGAGGCAGAGGAGGTAGGACGGGCGCGCTGGAGGAGTTGTCGTAGGAGGAGGAGAGCTCGAAGGATAATCTTGCACGTCGGCCGCCACCTGCATATAGGCGCGGGACTCCTCGAGCGCCCACTGGAGCTCGCGCTCCTCCCTGGCGCGGCAGAGTCATGGGATTTTCCTGAACCGCGATGGCCACCATGAAGTACTCCTCGTCGCCAGGGGCGCGGTGCTCACATCCCGACTCCTGGGGTACTGTCTGGAGCACGCGCTCATCCACCGCGTGAGCTGCGAGGATGCCATGCTCGCGGCCGTGCTGTTGGAGAACACGCTCGTGCGCCTGAGTGGCGAGGATGCGATGTTCGCGGGCATGCTGCCGGAGCACGCGCTCGTCCACGTCGAGAGCGGCGAGGATGCGATGCTCACGGGCATGCTGCTGGAGAACGCGCTCGTCCACCTTGTGAGCGACGAGGATGCAATGCACCTCCTCGTGACCGACCAGGGCGTGCTGCTGGAGCACGCGCTCGCCCTCGTGGCCGACGAGGGCGAGCCGTTGGATCACATTATCCTCCGCGTGGGCGCGTTACTCGCGGCCGTCGAGGGCGTGCTCCACCTCGGCGAGGTCGGAGACTCCGTCGTCTTCCCAGGCCGCGGCGCCGTCCACTTCGGCAACGACTGCGTGCTTCGATGGGTGCTGTGTCCGTTTGGGAGCTTGGAGCTACAGTACCAATGTTGGCGGGGGTTGACCTTTTCGTGGTTACACTTACGCATCATCTGACCGAGAAAAATAAAATCTAAAGTAGCACAATATGTTGGAACGTGTCGGGGGCTGGCTAGTAGGAGTAGTACAATAAACATCACATGTACGCCATATTTTGAGAAGGGTTTTGATGTAATTTGTGTGAGTTGAGCCAGCGTGGA
The DNA here is from genome assembly GCA_039707655.1 of Elymus sibiricus. NCBI lineage: Eukaryota > Viridiplantae > Streptophyta > Magnoliopsida > Poales > Poaceae > Elymus > Elymus sibiricus. Next base: position 316,783,478 of record CM077664.1, read on the forward strand.
TGTACGAGTAGTATTACATCCATATCAGTGACATGCATACACGCAACAAACATTTGTGTGGAAGATTTCACCCTATGTTCATATATTATGTTTGAGAGTGGATTTGCTTTTTGTAGTTGGAGCTTAGTTTTCCAAGATAGAATCAAGAGAAGTGTGGTCCTTTGCTTGATTCCAATTTAGACTATCCATGTATTATTGCGAGAGATAGCTAGATATAGAGAGAATATTTGTGTCACAAAGACCCGGGGGGGGGGGGAGGTGGCAGTGAGACCTAAAGAGAGAGGGGCATATGCGTGTTCGAAAGACCGTGTGTGTGTGTTGGAGAGAGAGGAGTGTCCGAAAGGGAGGAGGTGTGTGTGTGCGTGTGGGTGAGAGAAAGAGAGGGGGGGGGGCATATGCGTGTTCAAAAGACTAATGTGTGTGTGTGTGTGTGCCGAAGAGAGAGGAGTATACCAGAGGGGGGAAGAGGGTGTGTGCGTGTGCATGAGAGAAAGAGAGAGAGGGGGGCATATGCGTGTTCGAAAGAATATGTGTGTGTCACAGAGAGAGGAGTGTCCAAAATGGAGGAAGTGGGTGCATGTGTGCGTGTGCGTCAGATAAAGAGAGAGAGAGAGGGGCATATGCGTGTTCGAAAGACTGTGTGGGTGTGTGTGTCAGAGAGAGAGGGGTGCCCGAAAGGGAGGAAGAGGGTGTGTGCGTGCGTGTGAGAGAAAGAGAGAGTGAGGGGGGTGCGTGTAACGTCAACCTGTTAGAGGATATAAACATAGAGGGGATCTACAAGGTTACAAGGGCGGGGATATTGGGCGAGCGATAGTGTGTGTGCAATGAAAGGACACACAGACATCGTCTGTTTTTGTGTGTGAGAGCTAGATAGAGGTCGTCAGCATAGCTCACCAGGGGGGAGGGGTAAGGTTATGTGTGGGAGAGAAAGAGAGAGAGTAGAGATAGAGAGCATTGCTTGTGTGTCACACGGAGACCTAACTACATAGATAGGGGCCGAGAGAAGGAGAGAATGGCGGTGTGCCTATTTTTTTGATGGGATGGGAGAGAGACAAATACACATGGATCGTGTGGAGAGGTGTGTGTGTTCCGAGAGAGAGAGAGGGAGGCGTGGACTTAGATACTGAGATGGGTGTTCATGTGTATGTTTGAGAGAAGGAATTGTCTAGTTGGTAGCCATGTGATGGTGGCCCAATCCTTCGATGAGAGTGGGCATAACTATTGATTTGGTGGATTTTGACGTTGACGATCCAACTACATCGTATGCGATGATACGAATCGACAATCGCTAATTAAACCAATCTCCCATAGTCACTGATATTGCCGTATGCACGATCAACCTGAATAACGAGATCGAGTTCCAGCAAGCAACCGAAGAACTGACAAGAACTAAGATAATGCAATCTAAATTTATAATATTAATTAATCAAGGATAATGGTGGGGTTCCTAATAGACGATCTGAACAAGGCATTAAGCATACACATCTCGCACATGCAAATTGTCGCGAAGCTAAACAATGTCTAAACGAAAACGCGAGTTTTAATATAGAAAAAAGGTAGCTATATATCTATATCTATAAACTATAGTACTAGATTTTTTATTTCTATATCTATATCTATGCTACTCCTTCCGTTTTTATTTACTCCGCATATAGCTTTGACTGTAGTCAAACTTTATAAACCTTGACCAAGTTTGTAGAAAACAATGTGAACATTTCCAGGAACAAATTTACATGATGTGAAAATATATGCAACGATGAATCAAATGATATATATTTGGTTGTGTATATGTTAGTATATGTTTCTACAAACTTGCTGAAAGTATACAAAGTTTGACTTTAGAGAAACCTAATATGCGATATTATGTATTATATTATATATTCATTATTTTCATGTAGTCAATGCGTGCATTTGCACGTATACGATATAAACCGTTGATTGATGTTGATCCAATGGTCCAGGTGGCTGGGATTCGGATCTACTATAACCTAATTGTACCCAGACACATTCTTCTCGGACCAGCAGCGCGACAGTGTGATCGATCCACACAAGAAGCTCGCAACAAGACCTCCAGATGTGCCACGTGGCTTCATGGGTGCCCCCCACATCATATTATTCGTAATAGTACATTGACTGAGAAAAGAGAGAAATCACCCGAAACAATATCTTGCCCCAATTTTGTTCCTACGAAGCTGTGCCTTGCACGTACCGGAGTACTAGTACTCCTGTAGTATAACTTTGTACAGTAGTAGTTGTACAGTGGTAGTAGTACAAACTAGTACGGAGTGCTCCTACTCTATCGACACGACTCACATCTGACACTAAATTTCTTGGCGTCTGTGCTACATCGCTCTTCCCTTCCTAGTTTCTTTCTTCCAATTCAAACTCAGCCAACGCGCAGCAGGAGGGGTGGGGGTTTGCCGATAGTCAGTTTGCTCAACTGCGGTCCGACATGACAGTGAAAATGCTAGGCAACACGCCTTTCCTAGCTATGCGGTGTGCCAGACCGACCGAGGAGTACTCCCGAGTTCCGACCGTGTGGGCGTGCGACTCGAACGTGGCAGACTTTTCATTTTAAAACTATATAGTACTATGAAAATACATTTCATGGTGCATCTGATCATATTGATTTCACATTGTGAATGTTGATATTTTTTAATATAAAGTTAGTCAAACTTTACAAAGCTTGACTTTGACCAAACTTTATATGCAGACTAAAAAGAAACCGATGGAGTATAAATTGTAACATTATTATTTTTTGAAATATAAATTGTAACATTTGGTTCTGCTCCTTGGCGCAATCGATAGATAGAAATGACGATTGAAAACGCTAGGGTGGGGCTTTTCCCACGCGGTAAGCGGGGGAGTTAGCCAGTTTGGCACGTCGTCGATTTCCTCACATGCGGTCCCACATGTTAGTGATACTATATGCCTAGCAAATGCGCGTTGACCGGCGGGCCGGAATGATAGTGTGGGATGCGATGCGAACGGGACAGGCTTGCTATACGCGTTCCAGTTTATCGTTTTGAACTTGCGAATAGGACAGGCGTGAAGCACGAGTAGTTTTGACTTTACGAGTAGTTCGGTAGGTTGGGTCAAGCATCGTACGTAAATTACGAAGTTGGTGCAAAAGGTAAGCACAACGTCCATCCTCGTATGTTGGTCCCCTTTGTGCCATATTTTAACCATAGATTTAACTAACAAAAAATTAATGCATGTCACCAAAAATATATCGTTGGATTCGTACTTGAACATACTTTCCAATGATATTATTTTTGTGACATGCATTAACATATTGTTAGTTAAATTTAAAGTCAAAATTTGGCACAAACACACAAATGTGACCAATAAACCAGGACGGAGGCACTACTAGTTACAGTGATGCATATAATTGACGCCAAATGTGAGCAAAGGGATCACACATGTCTTTATCGACTCGAATGAGAATGCGATACAATAAGAATTAAGGCCACGACGACGCGATCGCAGTGGTGGTTACAGGAGGCAAGAAGAAAGATACATCCATCAGCGACCTCTTCCTCCTCGACTCAGTGCGCTGGGCCACCGACCGGCGGCTGAGGAGCAGCAACTTTTGTGGCGAGGTCAAGGTGCTTCTGAATAAAGGCGTCCAAGGCTTCCAGCCGGTTGAGGAAGGCCAACGTCGTAGCGTCCTCACTGGCCTTGTAGAGGCCTATGTGCATGACTTGATTGTACACGTGGATGTGTAGGTCGATGAATGCTTGCAGGGCGAGGCGCCTTGCGACGAGCGCGACCTCGAGGTGGACATTCTTCGTCGCGTCGGCGGGTAGTCGCAGGGCCGCCAGTGCTTGAAAGAGGTTCTCACCATGGACGCCGATTAGGGTTGCAGGCAACGAGGAGCCTGGGCGCGTGGGCTGGAGGCGTACGGCGATGTCGTTCGCGAGCTTCGTGATGACGATGAACTTGTTGATGGTGTCGACGATCATCTTGTCCAACTGAGAGTCGTAGCTGGCGTCGAAGCGGACTGTTAACCAGCTGGTCCAAAGCAACAGTGCGAGACGATCCACGGTGTCGTGCAACAGGCCGGCATCTCGGATCATCTAGCACAGCCGCATGCCGCTCGTGCGCATCGCCGCCATGGGTCTGGCTTCTGGTCACTTTGTTTGGGAATTGGAGTGAGCACTGTTGCGCATAGTGTAGGTGCATAGGTGCGTATGATCTGGTAGATGCATTGGAGTGGAGGGGCGCCTTTATATGAGTGCAAACTGCGTCGCATTCACATCGTGCTGCCTACTTTCTGCTTCTCCCATTAATTACTTCCCTTAGCATGCTAATTGAAGGAGGATGCATCATTGGCCATTCAACATTTAGGGAACCGCTACCCTCTCCCTCGTATGCATTCAAACCGTATCGGAAACTGTCCTCGTTTACTAGTTTACCCTCCGTTTCTCAGAAAAAAGAGTACTACTCTCGAGGGCACCCCCCGCTGCACGCCCGGCTGAACACACCTCCTCGCCGCATTCAAATGCCTCCATTAAACCCGCGTGGAAGCTTAGAAACCTACTCCTACCACACGTCCGTTCATGAGTGGGCCGGCATTAAATGCAATGCTGGCCGAGCTCCTCCCGTTCGCCCTCTATTTTAAATGCGCCAGACGATGGGCAAGAATCGCACCCCTCCGCCGCTCCCCCATCTCCTCCTTCACCATTTTCTCCACTCTTCCGATGGCTTCCGAGGAGCAGTTCTCCGGAATACAAGCCGGCTGGGTGGCCCGCCGAGCCCGCCGGATATGAGCGAGGTAGCTCGCTGCTCCACCTCCCTCACCTAGCCCGATGGAGCCAGTTGCCGCCCCAAGCCAGCACGTGGTTCAGCAACTCGCCGCTCCAGGCCAGCTCGATGAGGAGTGACGAGTTGCTCCATACCGGCACGGGCGTCGTCACTCCCGTGTCTGCGACCTCGCCTCCTGTGCCTGTGGCCGCGCCTCCCGTGCCTGTGACCACGCCTCCCGTGCCTGCAGCCACGCCATGCAGGCAGAGACAGAAGCCGGGTACGCGGAGAGCGACAAGTTGGTGGCCAGCGCGTTCGCGTCCGCCGCCATCATCGAGGAGAAGTAGAACACGGGAGGCTGCCGCTGCTTGGGTCCCATGAAGGCCACCGCCGAGGCGATGACGGCATTCACAGCCGGTGTCTTGCCCGGTTCTTCTATTGGGAGGACCTTCGTCGACCCCGTAAGTGTCTTGATCGGGCTGCCGGACATGAGGAAGACAAAGGGATCTGCGGGCGACCATTTAGATTAGGTATTAATTATACCTTCAGTGCCGGACTAGCACTGCTTAGTTGATGTAAATGTAATGAAATCCGTCATGTTTATATGAAAATCCGACATTTTTATATGAAATCTGTCATGTTTATATGAAATCCGGCCGTGTTTGCACAAATTTCGTCCGGTTGGTTCGAGTTGTTGTCAAAATGTATGCGGCTAGCTTTGGATGTCGTTGTGTTCGTGAATGGATGCGGGAGGAAATTTGCTGGTTGCCGTTGGAGATGCCCTTATGCTGGAAATTATAGTCACATCAAATCCCTCTTAGTTAATTGCATGTATGATTCCAAAAACAAAAAGTTAATTGCATGTACAGTACATGAACTTGCACGATGGGTGCAGATTCGTACAAAAAGAAAAAAATGAAACAAATCAATCCTTAAAAAATTAAACGTGTATTCTAAGTACTCTCTGTTAAATCCACCTACGTTGCAAGGTGCCCGCTCTCGTTTTTTTTGTGGGTTCCAGTGTCACTAAGGTAGAGAAAAGAAGTATATATAAAAACATATAAGAAACTAAAGTTTCCGACAGGATTCGAACTCAGGACAACGCATTTCGAACATCGGGTGCTAACCACTCCACCTGATGTTCTTCCTCGAACAAGCAGGAGATATCTGCCTTTTTATATAGTTACTGGGATAATTGGTTTAAAGTGATATATTTTATGTATGCCCCGAAGGATCTCGAATTCATTAATAACAAAGAAAAGAGTTACCCGATTAATTAATAGAAAACCAGGCGAAAACCATCACATGAGGCCCGTAATAACAAGGCACAATGGGCGAGCTTGCTACACACACAGGAACGCACACATGTTGTCGATGAGAAAAGCATCATCGAGGCTGCAATTCGGCGTCATCGTCATTGCACCTCTGCACGCGCGACTCCGGCCGCACCATCAATGAACACTGGGAAATCTACATATCTAAAGGGTCTATGGAGAGAAAGATGTATCGAGAGTGTGTGTGCGAGGCACAGAGACACAACTAGCAAGCGTGTGTTTGTTTGAGAGAGAAGCCAATAGATAGATTAAGATCAAGATCGAGGTGTCACCCTGCTCTTGTCTTTGTTGGGAGGGGCGGGGGGCAGGAGAATGAAAGAAAGACGTATCGAGAGTGTGCGTGTGCTAGGCACAGAGACACAACTAGCGAGTGTGTGTGTGTCTGAGAGAGAAGCCAGTAGATAGATTAAGATCAAGATCGAGGTGTCACCCTAGTCCTGCCAGTGTTGGGAGGGAGGAGGGTGCCAGATACACTTAGAGAGAGAGAGAGTTTGTGTGTTATAGATCTATATTAGGGGATAGGTAGATAGCATGTGTGCGAGGCATGCCTAAAACATCAGGGAGATAAACAAGTGTGTGTGCATGCAAATGCCTGAAATAAATGAAGAGAGAAACAATGTGTGTGTGTGTGTGTGTGTGTGTGTGTGTGTGTGTGAGCGAACTCTTCCCAAAATCTCAAAACAAAAGGTGCTCAACTGGAATCCCATTGTATGGATTCATATGGTTCCGGGGACTCGAGTTAACCTTAATTAGGGATATGCGTGCGAGACATAGTTATACTTTGAGACATGAGTGGCTGTGGGTGGGCGGAATTAAAGGGATGGGAGTGTTCGACAGAGAGAGAGTGTGTTTTTGTGTGAGAGACTTGTAGGACGAGGTAGAAAGACGATTTCTAACCTTGACTGAGGGAGAGAAATAGACGGAGCGCGCGTGTGTGATTGAGATGCCCACGGAGAAGGGAGATTTGTATGTGTGTGAGAGAGATTGCACAATTCATATCAGTATCTAACGGTCGAGGATGTGCCTCGCTTGAACATAATCAATATCTACTTCGTATCGTGGCCGAAGATACAATATCGATTCAACGCTATAAAGATTGGACAATCACATATCGCATAAGTTATACTCTTTTTTTTCAAATAGCCTTTTTCAATCGTGCATGCCAAAGTTATAGTGATATTTCTTCAAACAACCACTGTAGTTATCATGTACATGCAGCATTGTTAGTGTTGCATTCAAATTCATTAGATTTGGATGATTTAAGGTTCTATTATGAAGCAATATACATAATATTCATATATGAATTCAACAGGTATTGCAATTTATGAAATGGATGCCATGTAATCATATGAGGTAACACTTTTAAGTAGCGGACTATAATATCCATTTCTTTTGCGCATCTATATTATCCATTTGTTACTGTACAATATAATTGAAATTAACACGTCAATGCATTGTGTTTAATATAAATAACCAGTGGCACAATATTACATATTTACACGAGAAATACATAGGCTGAGCGTTTGCTCCCTTTTTTATGAACGTGCCTCAGTTACACCCGTACGATCGGCCACGCCCGTGTGATCGTAACAAGTTATCGGTGCATCATCCGGGTTATTGTCTTTTTTTATGGGGTCGATTTCATACGACTTATTGCTGACGTGTGCACCGTGTACACAGTCATGCATCACCGGCTTCCCGCTATCACTATCCAAAATTAGTTGAAACTGGATACGAACGATCCTGCGGGCGGCAAAATCTCCCGCCTACTTCTAAAATTTCCACGACCTAGTCTGGAGCATGCAAAATTCCCCTTTTGTCCTTGGTGCAAGGAGAACAACACGACCCTTATTTACAGGTCGGGGTTGCTTTGGTAACTTCAGGTCCCCCCCACCACACATCATCCCCCATTTCCTCTCCCCTCCCGCAAAAATGACCACTCCACAGTGATAACCCACAAGTATAGGGGATCGCAACAGTTTTCGCGGGTAGTATTTCACCCAGATTTATTGATTCGACACAAGGGGAGCCAAAGAATATTTGCGAGTATTAGCAGTTGAGTTGTCAATTCAACCACACCTGGAGAACTGAATATCTGCAGCAAAGTGTTTAGTAGCACGGTAGTATGATAGTTTCAATAGCAGTTGTAACAGTAGCAATAGTAACAGAAGCAGTAACTGTAGCAGTTTTGTAGTAATTGTAACAGCAACAGCAACGAAAGTAACTTAGCAAAGATCAATATGCAAAAAGCATAGGCATTGGATCAGTGATGGATAATTATGTTGGATGACATTCCTCATGTAACAGTCACAACCTAGGGCGATACACAATAGCTCCAATTCATCAATGTAATGTAGGCATGTATTGCGTATATAGTCATACGTGCTTATAGTAAGAACATGCATGACATCTTTTCTCCTACCCTCCCGTGGCAGCGGGGTCCTTAAGGAAACTAAGGGATATTAAGGCCTCCTTTTAATAGAGAACCGGAACAAAGCATTAGCACATAGTGAATACATGAACTTCTCAAACTACGGCAATCACCGGAAAAAATCCCAATTATTGTCACCTTGGGGTATGCGGATCATGACACGTAACAGGTGCATATAAATTGCAAGATAGGATCAAGAACTCAAATATATTCATGAAAACATAGAGGGTTCAGATCTGAAATCATGGCACTCGGGCCCTAGTGACAAGCATTAAGCATAGCAAAGTCATAGCAACATCAATCTCAGAACATAGTGGATACTAGGGGTCAAAGCCCTAACAAATTGACTCGATTACATGGTAAATCTCATCCAACCCATCACCGTCCAGCAAGCTTACGAAGAAATTACTCACACACGGCGGTGAACATCATGAAATTGGTGAGGGAGGATGGTTGATGATGACGACGACGTCGAATCCCCCTCTCCGGAGCCCCGAACGGACTCCAGACCAGCCCTCCCGATGAAGAACAGGAGGTGGCGGCGGCTCCGTATCGTAAAACGCGATGATTCTTTCTCTCTAATTGTTTTATCTATGAATAAGTACTTATAGCATTGGAGTTAGGTCAAACGAAGCTGCCAGGAGCCCACAAGCCTGCTAGGCGTGCCCTGAGGGGGTGGGCGCGCCCCCAGGCTTGTGGCGCCTGGTGGCCCCCCCTCTGGTAGATCTTTGCGCCAGTATTTTTTATATATTCTGAAATAATTCTCCATAAATTTTCAGGTCCATCCAAAAACTTTTATTTCTGCACAAAAATAACACTATGGCAATTCTGCTGAAAACAGCGTCAGTCCGGGTTAGTTCCATTCAACTCATGCAAATTACAGTCCAAACTAGAGCAAAAGTGTTTGGAAAAGTAGATACGTTTGGGACGTATCAACTCCCCCAAGCTTAACTCATTGCTTGTCCTCAAGTAATTCAGTTGACAAATTGAAAGTGATAAAGAAAAACTTTTACAAACTCTTTTGTTCTTGTTGTCTGTATATATACTTAACTAGCATCCAAGTTTTCAGCAAAGATTATGAACTAACCATATTGATGATAACACTTAGGTCTCACATTTACTCATGGCAATAACATAACCAACTAGCGAGCAATAATAAGTTATCTCGGATGCCAACACTTTGTCAAAACAATCATGATATAATATGATAACATGGTATCTCGCTAGCCCTTTCTAAGACCGCAAAACATAAATGCAGAGCACCTCTGAGACTCAAGCAATGACTAAACATTGTAATTCAGGGTAGAGGATATCCAATCATGGTCACACCCAACATTAACTATACTCAATGCATAAAAATGACAATAGTGCTCTCCAACTGGTGCTTTGAATGAGAGGGTGATGACTCAACAATAAAAGTAAAATAACATAAAAATAAATGGATAGGCCCTTCGCAGAGGGAAGCATGGATTTGCAGCGGTGCCAGAGCTCGAAGCTTAAATTAGAGATGAAAATAATTTTTGGAGGTATGCTTTTCCTGTCAACATCACGACCGAGAGTTTTCAATATCTTCCATGCTAAACAAATTATAGGTGGTTCCCAAGTGGAAAGGTAAAGTTTACTCCCCTCCACCATACCAACACAAGCCATGGCTAGCCGAATTCACGGGCGCCCTCCATACCAACAACTTTTCGGGGGAGTTTGTTTGCATTATATGATTTTGATTTGAGCATAGGACTGGGCATCCCGATTACCATCCTCTCTCGTGCAATGACTAGTGAATAAACACTCATCTAAGAGTAATCCGCTTAGCATGGAAGATACTGACCGCCCTGCTACTTGTAGCTTGCGTTGGTATTTTCCCCGAAGAGGAAGGGATAATGCAGCACAATAGAGATAAGTATTTCCCTCGGTTATGAAACCAAGGTTATCGAACCAGTAGGAGAATCACACAACAACTTGTTAGCAGCACCTGCACACAAACAACAAATCCTTGCACCCAACGCAAACGAGGGGTTGTCAATCCCTCGGCGGTCAATTGCAAGATTAAATTGTATGTGATAGATAGATAGATAGAAACAAAAATACAAAATAAAATAAATAAAGAAAAAGTGCAGCAATATTTTTAGGGTTTTAGTAATATGATTTAGATAGACCCGGGGGCCATAGTTTTCACTAGAGGCTTCTCTCAAGAAAATAGCATACGGTGGGTAGACAAATTACTGCTGGGAAATTGATAGAAAAGCAAGTAATCATGATGATATCCAAGGCAATGATCATGTATATAGGCATCACGTCCAAGATAAGTAGACCGACTCCTGCCTGCATCTACTACTATTACTCCACACATCTACCGCTATCCAGCATGCATCTAGTGTATTAAGTCCATAAAGAACGGAGTAACGCCTTAAGAACGATGACATGATGTAGACAAGATAAACTCACGCATGAATAAACCCCATCTTTTTACCCTTAATAGCAACGATACATACGTGTCATATCCTTTTCTGTCACTGGGATTGAGCACCGCAAGATTGAACCCATTACAAAGCACCTCTTCCCATGGCAAGATAAATCAATCTAGTTGGCCAAACCAAATCAATAGATCGGAGAAGAAATACGAAGCTATAATAATCATGCATAAAAGAGTTCAGAGAATACTCAAATAATATTCATGGATAATCTGATCATAAACTCACAATTCATCGGATCCCAACAAACACACCGCAAAAAGTGATTACATCAGATAGAATTCCAAGAACATCGAGGAGAACATTGTATTGAATATCAAAAAGAGGGAAGCAGCCATCTAGCTACTGCCTATGGACCCGAAGGTCTATGGTAAACTACTCACGCATCATCGGAAGGGCAGCAAGGTTGATGTAGAGCCCCTTCATGATCGATTCCCCCTTCGGCGGAGTACCGGAGAAGGCCTCCAGATGGGATCTATCGAGGACAGAAACTTGCGGCGGCGGAAAAAGTATTTCGTGGACTCCCCTGAGGGTATCTGATTTTTTGGGAATTTATAGTGGAGGAATTAGGTCAAACGGAGCTCTGTGGGCCCCACGAGGTACCAGGGCGCGCCTGCCCCCCCAGGCGCGCCCTGGTGCCTCGTGGGCACCCCTGGGGCTTCTGGCCTCCTCTGGAAGCTTCTAGTGTTTATCTTGTCCAAAAAAAATCTCCAAAAAGTTTCGTGGCATTTGGACTTCGTTTGGTATTGATATTCTGTAAAACAAAACAGGGCAGAAAACAGCAACTGGCACTGGGCACTATGTTAATAGGTTAGTCTCCAGAAATGGTATATAATTGCTGTAAATGTATATAAAAATATCCAAGATTGGTAATATAACAGCATGGAACAATCAAAAATTATAGATACGTTGGAGACGTATCACGCCCCCTGTCGCTCCAGGAGCGGTACGGGCACACAAAACAGATGTTCGTTTGAATATTTAGAGGTGGCACTTGCAAATTTACTTGGAACGGCAGAGTAATACCGCATATAGGTAGATATAGTGGACTCATCTAGAATAACTTTCGTTTAGGGATTTGGATGCACAAGTAGTATTCCCGCTTAGTACAGGCGAAGGCTAGCAAATAGATTGAGAAGCGACCAGCTAGAGAGCGAAAACGGTCATAGACATGCACTGCGAATAATTAACATTGAACACGAGCATGAGTAGGATATCAACACCCTGAACCTAAATATCATGGAGGCTATGTTGGTTTTGATTCAACTACATGTATGAACATGTGCCAAGTCAAGCCACTCGAAATACTCAGAGGAGGATACCATGCTAACATACTACATCACAACCATTTTAATGCATGTTGACACTCAAGATAAATCATTATCCACTCCTAGCTATTTAAGCATGGCATGAGAAACTATAATCTCTAATTGTCATGTGTTGAGCTAAATATATTTACAAAGACAAAAACAAGAAGAGTTCATACCAACTTTTCTTCACTGCAATCACTTCATCAAATATAATCATTATTGCCTTTCACTTGCACGACCGAATAATGTGATAATAATAATAGTGCAAGAGTGCCGTGGACTAAGCTGGAATCTGCAAACATTTATTCAAAGGAGAGGACAAAATAATAGTGGTTCTTTGTTAGATCAATAATAAAGCATATGGAATTCAGAGAAACACACTGAAATATTTTTGGAGTTTTTAGTTTTTCTGAAGAAAGAAAATTAACGAAGGAAAAACAAAAAATGAGAAAAACTATTTACACGGGAAAGCTCCCAACAAGTAAAAGAAGAAATGAGAAATCTATTTGGGTTTTCTTTTACTACTATGAATTGACTAAGCAAGAAAGAAACTACAACTAATTTTTTTTTTGGATTTTCAAAAGTTTTTCAAACACACAAGAATAAAGCGAAAATAAAACTAACATGGATATACAATGAAAAAGGATGAACACCGACAACTAGAATGAATGTGTGGACATGAATGTAATGTCGGTGAGAAATACGTACTCCCCCAAGCTTAGGCTTTTGGCCTAAGTTGGTCTACGGCCATGGGTCGAAGTCCGCACCTCCTGGATAGTACTGAGGCTACTGAGGGTCCCACTGGTAAACGGCCTCCTGAGGCTCCCACTGATAGATGGGCTCCTGGTACGGCTCTAGTACAGGTGCTGGCTCTGGTGCTTGGGGCTGACCCAAGTCTTCAGGCATGATGGTGTATCTGCCCCTGTGAATATCAAACAAAGTAGGTGCAGGCAAAATAATAACCTCACAAGTGCCCTGACTGAACACCAAGTAATATATAAAGCGTATAGGGCCCTCATCTATGAAGTCATGCCCAACCATGCTATTATAATCAAGATGCATAACGGGTAAAAGCCTCTCTTCCCTCTCGTCATGCCTAATAGGAATCTCAAAATGTTTAGCGAGACGGGAAGCGTAAATACCACCATAAATAGCGCCCCTCGAACGGTTGGTGTGCAACCGCCGGGCAACCATAGCACCCAAACTGAAGGTCCTATCAGCATAAAGAGTGACGCAAAATAGCAAGGTCAGGCGAACTGAGTGTGCCACTCTCCCAACGACCAGTCAAACACCTCCCAGGAAATAATGAATAATAGCGCAAAACAGGGAAATGTAAACCAACAACCCTAGCCTCAGAAACTCCCCTCGACTCCCCCACGGTAACCTCAGAGATGAACTCCGAGACATCCTTGGGATGTGGCTCTAATGGGCCGCCCTCGTTGGGAAGTTTGCATACCTCGCAAAAATCCTCAAGTGTTATCTCTTGGGGAACATCACATAAATTAAATGTCACTGTGGGTGTATCTCTCCTAGCATGAAAATGAAAGCTTTGCACGAAAGTATTAGTGAGGAGAAGATACTGGTCACACTTATCTTCGAGGAACGGGATAATGCCGGCGTTGTTCGCCAAATGATAGAAATCGTCGAAAATCCCCGCATCCCTCAAGAGCGTGTTGCATGGCCATTCGCACGGCCACACCTCGGCCGCACGAGGAAGATTATACTTGGGCTTAGGAGCCTCCTTGGGGTTCCTGCTCTAAGAATCCCTCAACCTCCACTTGAGCATTTTCTTTTTCTGAAAATTTCTGAAATTTTTAGTGACTCAAAATAAAAGTGAACGAAACTCAACAAAATTGATACCAACTACTCCCACATGTATCTAGAAGCTATATCATGCATCAAAACTACTTTGGACCATACCAATTCAACATGCAAGCTCATAAACATGGTCACCACAGTAGCAAAAATTTGCAAAGTATAAAGCACTAGAACAAAAACTAATTGGAGCATTGGAGGAGTCACATACCAAGGAGTAATTCCTCAAAACAGTTTTGGAAACGGAGTTCCGAGCAAGGAGATCGAAAATCACAGCAAAATGAGCAAGAACACGGGCTTGGGAGTAAGTTTGATTTTTTCTGGAGGAAGAAGAAGGAGATGGGTGGCTGGCATAAGTGAGTGGGTCCCTGTGGGACCCACAAGCCTGCTGGGCGTGCCCAGGGGGTGGGCGCGCCGTGCGGGCTTGTGGCTCACGGGTGCACCCCCCTGGGGTGTGTTCAGCGCTAAAAATTCTTAAAAATTCTGGAAAAAATCATACTAAATTTTCAAGGCATTCTGAGAACTTTTATTTTTGGGCCATTTTTTATTGCACGGAAAATTCAGAAAACAGGATAATCATGGCATTTTATTTTATTAAACTACAAATAACAGAGAGCAAAAGGTGGGTACATAAAGTTGTGCTTACTAAATTCATCAACCACATGTCCCTCAAAAAGAATCCGTTAATAAGGTTGATCAAGTCTTATTAACAAACTATTTCCGAATGGCATGAAACCAAAGAATTTTCGTATAACACTAAGTTACCTCAATGGGGATATGCATCTCCCCAACAATAAGAATTTCATATTTCTTTTTGACAGTAGGAAGAGGAAATTTGAATCCCCCAATAGTAATTGTCGAAACCCTTTCAATACAATTGATACCATTCACCGAACTTTGTTTCTTCGGGAAATAAACCGTATGCTCATTACCATTGGCATGAAAAGTAACCTTGCTTTTGTTGCAATCAATAATAGCCCCTGCAGTATTCAAAAAGGGTCTACCAAGGATAATCAACATGTTGCCGTCCTCGGGCATATCAAGTATAACAAAGTCTGTCAAGAAAGTAACATTTGCAACTACAACAGGAACATCCTCGCAAATTCCAATAGATATAGCAGTGGATTTATCATCAATTTGCAAAGATATTTCATTAGGTGTGAGCTTATTCAAATCAAGTCTTCTATATAAAGAAAAAGGCATAACACTAACACCGGCTCCCAAATCACATAAAGCGGTTTTGACATAACTTCTTTTAATGGAGCATGGTATAGTAGGTATTCCTGGATCTCCTAACTTCTTCGGTATTCCACCCTTAAAAGAATATTTTGCAAGCATGGTGGAAATTTTAGCTTCAGGTATTTTTCTTTTATTAGTGACAATATCTTTCATGCATTTAGCATAGGGAGACATTTTCAACATATCAATCAAGCGAGTGCGCAAATAGACAGGTCTAAGCATTTCAACAAAGCGCTCAAAATCTTCATCATCCTTATTTTTGGATGGTTTAGTAGGGAAAGGCATAGGTTTCTGAACCCATGGTTCTCTTTCTTTCCCATGTTTTCTAGAAACAAAATCTCTTTTATCATATCTTTTATTCTTAGGAGGTGGGTTATCAAGATCAACAGTAGGTTCTATCTCTACATCATTATCTGGTTGAGCATCAACATGAACATCATCATTATCATTGTCATTATCCTTATCATTATCATTATCACTAGGTGTATGTTTATTACCAGATTGTGTCTCAACATCAGAAATAGAAACATCATTATGATCCTCAGGAGGTTTTTCTATCTTAGGTTCACTGGAAGCAGGCAAAGTCCTATCATTTTTCTTTTTCTTATTAGATGGACTATGTGTATTAATAACCCACAAGTATAGGGGATCGTAACAGTTTTCGAGGCTAGAGTATTCAACCCAAATTTATTGATTCGACACAAGGGGAGCCAAAGAATATTTGCAAGTATTAGCAGTTGAGTTGTCAATTCAACCACACCTGGAGACTAAATATCTGCAGCAGAGTGATCAGTAGCACAGTAGTATGGTAGTTTGATAGTAATAGCAATAATAGTAACAGTAACAGTAGCAGCAATAGTTTTGTAGCAATTGTGACAGTAGTAGCAATAGTAGTAACTTAGCAAAGAACAATATGTGAAAAGCTCGTAGGCACTGGATTGGTGATTATGTTGGATAACATTCATCATGTAACAGTCATAACCTAGGGTGACACAGAACTAGCTCCTATTCATCAATGTAATGTAGGCATGTATTCCGTATACACTACAGGAATGTGTTACTTTGCCGTCTGCTGGCTGACGGCCCCACTTTCAGCACTGAAAGTCATGGTAAACAACATCTTTGCCGTCTGTAGAACGGCAACGGATGGCAAAGACATTTACCGTCCTCCTTCCTGGCTAAGCTGATGGCAAAGGTTCTGGACGGAAAAGTATAGCTGTTAGCCCCGTTAGGTGGCTAACGGCAGACTTTGCCGTCTGCCTGCGGACGGCAAACAAACACCTGCCTTTGCCGTCTGCCCAGTGACGTCAGCAGGCATGTGGATGCCCGTCACTCCTGCTTTGTCTTTGCCGTCTGCCAGCTGACGGCAGAATGACCAAATGGGTCAGACATGGTGCTCCCAGGTTGCACAGGTTGCTGCCACATGGCACCTTTGCCGTCCGCCTACCGACAACAAAGGTCTTTGCCGTCAGCTGGCGGACGGCGAAGTGCCTATACTGCCTCTTTTTTGTCTGTTTTCTGTTATTTCCCTGCATTTTCACAACACATATTTGATATATATAGTTTCAAGCTGAAGCATAGGCCATGTATTCCAACAATCCAACATCATCGTGAAATATTGAACAAGAGAACACATAGGCTATTAAAAGAACCAATACAGACATAGTTTCACATTGTTCATCAATACAAATCAAAACAAAAACTAAACACTAGCAGTCCATCAATGCCAGCTTCCATGAAGTGAATCAAATCTGCAAAATGGGAATAAGAAAGTTAGAAGAAGAAGAAGAAGAAGAAGAAGAAAAATAATAAGAAGAAAGAAAGAAAAAGAAAGAAGAAGAATAAGAATAAGAAGGAGTAGAAGATGGAGAAAAAGAAAGAAGAGAAAAAGGAAGAAAGAGAATATATTTTCTTCTTCTTCTCTCTTTTTCTCATATTTCTTCTTCTCTTCTATCTTTTTATCCTTTTCCTTCTCATTCTTCTTCTTTTATTCTTTCTTTTTCTTCTCTTTCTTCTTCTATCCTTTCTTTTTCTCCTCTTCCTTGTTTTTCTTCTTCTTATTCCTTATTTGTGTCATTTTAGAGCTAACTTAGGTAATTATGCCATTTTAGAGCGAACTAAGCTTATTATGTCATTTTGGAGGAAAATAAGGTAAGTATAGGTCATTATTGAGCTAACTTAGGTAATTATGCCATTCTTGAGCTAACTAAGCTTATTATGTCAATTTCGAGGAAAATAAGGTAAGTATAGGTCATTTTTGTGCTAACTTAGGTAATTATGCCATTTTTGAGCTAACCTAGGTAAGTATAGGTCATTATTGAGCTAACTTAGCTTATTATGTCATTTTGGAGGAAAATAAGCTAAGTATATGACATTTATGAGCTAACCAAGGTTATTATGCCATTTTTGACCTAACTAAGCTAATTATGTCATAAATGAACTAAATAAGCTAATTATGTCATTTTGGAGGATAATTAGCTAAGTTCGTCTTTTTTGGGGGAAAATAAGCTAAGTATGTGGCATATTAGGGCTAACTAGCATGTACGAAGCTAAGTATGCATTTGTTAAGCAAAACACTAGAGAAAACATACCGTCGTCGTCATCACGGAGGTCAAGCACCGGGGTTGCTCTGGCAGTCACCTGGAGAAGGTTGCCCTGGAGAAGGGGTGTGTGATGTGGCTCGGGAGTTATGCTGCACCAAAGATCATTTGCAATGTCTCGTTAGCATGATGACACTCAAATGTTTAGACTAGTAACTAATGACCATTCAAATGAAACTCACCGTTCCCACCGGAGTAATGACTGGCATCGGCGGAGGGGTCTGACCGGTCTTCTCGCACATAGACTGCACATTTGGTTTTGACGAGTCAGTCATATTAGTTAGTAATGAAACGAACATTACGTGCATGATTTGGCTAATATGCAGAAGAAACTTACCACGAGGAGCTCGTACATGGCCGGGTGAGCCGCCTCATTCCGTGCCCTCTCCTCCTTCAACAACCTAGCCATCTTCTTCTCCGCCAGCAGTTCCTTCTCCGCCGCCACCCGGTCCCTCTCCTCCAGAAGCGCCTGGGTTGTCGCTCTCTCTTTCTGAAGAGCAAACTGCAACACCACTCCTCGTTAGCATTGTAATCATCGATGGCCGAAAACACAATGTAATGGAGGAAAGATATATGAGTCCATATAACTAACCTCGATGGCGAGATCGACTGGCCGTGGACGAGTCCTTATCTCAGGACAGGAGCTCGTTTGGCGCGCCTTGATCTCCGGGAGAGTGAGAGGACAACGTATCAGTCCATCTCCAATGGCTATCGAGCCATGGGGCCTCCCGCCACCAGATATCATCAGCAGCTCTGGATCAATAGGATGCTGGCTCGGGTTATAGTCCTCCCCTTTCCTCGCCTTCGGCTCCATGTTGTACCTCACGAGCTTGTGGTGGGAGGAGATGTTGGTGAACTTTTCTGGATGATCGAGGTCAGACTCAGAGAATGCCTTGGCCTTCTTGTACGAGGCAGTATGGGCCATGGCATAGAGGTCGTACACCTCTGGCAACTCCGTGTTATTGTGTCGCGCCTAAAAGAGAGGAACAAAGTATTAGTAAAGGGCTCAAGCTAGCATGAAGAATGAATTGCATGAATCATGAAGCAAACCACATACCCAGTTCCGCCCGAACTGATATAAGTTGGCGCTGCCTTGATGGTGTGGCACACCAACCATTTGGGCATGCCGGTCCTTGGCATTGTTGTGGACGGCTCGCCGGTGGTCTGTGCACCACTCATCCACCAACGCCTCCCAACAATCCATCTTATCCGCACACCATCTCGGGGCACCTAAGTTAGTAAAGAGAAATTTGAGCGCTACGCCTACAAATCAAATCAAGAAAACTAAGTACAAGGCCTTAAGAATAGGTAATTACCTTGATGTACTGATGCCTCTTCAGAAACTTTTCGCGGCACGACGGCTTGTCCTTCTTAATACCACGCGTGGCGTAGTAGTCTCGAACAGCCTGTGGCCGAGCCTCGTGCCGTAAGTTTTGTAATAGGCGCTTGCACTCGGTATCGATAACCTTTGTCGCGTCCTCCTCGGATCCCTCCTCACACCTGTAGAAGGTCTGCAATCAAACGAGACAACACTGATTAGTACAATAACTAGCTATTGTTAATTTTTAATTGTGTAAAGGAGAAATTACCTAAAAGCTTCTGATCACCATCTCGGCCCTCGTGTGGCACAAGACACCGTCGATCATCTCCTCCGGCGGGGCCTGGGCAGCCAAGTAGTGCTCCCAGCTCAATCCTAGCTATGGAAGCTGACCCTCACCGGGCAACGTGACAAACCCCGGGAAATTCTGTCGGCAAAGCACACCAAGGACGCTGTTGGGCCTACGGACTCCACTGGCGTGTAGCCAACCCCTGCAGTATGACAAGGCCAACGCATTAGATATTTGAAGAAACGTGAAGGCAAAAGGTACCAAAAGAATAAATGCACTTACTTCTTCCCATCAGGCCTAATCACCGGCCTCTGCTCGCGGGTCGCCGGCAGGAGCGGGAGCCGTGTACCACCACGCTGGTACACGGTGACCCCCTCAACCACCTCGCCCTCACTATCAATAAACTGATCCCCGCCACCATCAGCATGGCCACTCGGCCCCTCAGGCGGATCCGGCCAGGTACCCCATCCGGACATCTCCTGGGACGTAGCCCGATCACCGTCCTGGTCCGGAGTCTCGTGGGCCGAAGTCTCATGGGCCGAAGCCTCTGGGACCGGAGTCTCGTGGATCGAAGGCCCATCGACCCGAGGCTCGTGGTCCGGAGTCCCCGTAGCCTCCACCTCAGACGGGTCCACCCTACCAGTCCTATGCTCGGGTGAATAAGCTGGGGGTGGCGGCGAGGAAGGCGTAGCAGTCTGCCTACCTCTCCCGCGGCCACGTCCTGATCTACCTCTCTTCTTCCCTCCCCGACCTCCTCTCCCGGTGGGTAACGACTCCGACGAAGAAGCGCCCGCCGTTGTCCCCAAACTGTCTATCAACGCTCTCCGGAGATGTAGGGGTGGAATGGAAGTACCCCTCCCGCTGGCCGCCGCCGAAGAAGTACCCGTAGAGCGCTCTGGACCCGCGCCCACCATATTTCAACACCTGCCATGACAAAGAGTAAACGAAATTAGTACAACATAAAAAAATTGAATACCTGATATGAATAATAATATGTATATAATTTACGTTGGGATGCATACAAACTAATAATAGTCTGGATCGTCTATATATGCTCCGGGATCAATAGATGCATCATCATCATCACTATCACGCATGTCGTCATGAATGACGTGCTCATCGGGTTCAGCGGCATCAACATGTTGAAGGCCTTTCTGTAATCGGTCAAGCATTGACAGGTCATCCGCAGCAGTAACCTCTTCTTGATTCGGCTCTTCTTGTTCCAGCTCAGGGGTGAAGTCGGATTCACTGTCGCTGTCTACTTCCATGTTCTGGGGTGAAGTAGAGCGGTTCTTGAAACAATTTTTGGAAAGACGTGTTTCTTGGAAGAATTGTCCTTCATATGTGTCTGGGTTAATGTGAAGTTCATAATCCTCTTCATTGGGGGGGAGGTGGTCTAACACGTGGCGGCACTTCATAAACGACATCCCAACCATTCAGATTTTCATTAGTTTGGCAGGCCCACGGTAGATAGAAAACTTGGGTCCCCTGTTGAGCCGTAATATAGACATCGGGAACATCTAAACGGGTGCTTTGTTTGCTTTCGACTAGCCCTATATGTTCATGAGTCCTTCTAGTCTCCTTCGGCTGGAACCAATAACATTTGAAGACTACGACGTTCGGTGGGTTTTCACCATAGAATAGAAGTTCATAAATTGCTTCAACTCTTCCATAATACTCGGTACCTCCTTCGCCGATAGCAGAGACACCACAATTTGTTGATTTTTGGTCGGCCATAGATAGCTCTTTGCCAAAGGTACGAAAGCGATACCCATTGATGTTGTATTTCTCAAATGAACGGACCTTATAGTCAAAACCATTAGCGGCTTGTCTCAATTCGGCGTCCATAGACTCTGAATTAGCCTACAAGTTTAATACGAAAGGATTGTTGCATTAGCCGCAAATTAGACCAAGAAATGAAATGGTCTATTAATGGTAATTACCGTTTGTTTGAACCAAGAGATGAAACCGGGATAGCCGCCTCCATGCTTTGCCAGAAGCTCATACTCTTATATGGAATCCTTTTGGATCACCGCTCCATCCGAGAATTTGGCGATGTATCGACTGTATCAAATATCCGGGAATAAGAGCAGTTCAAAGGAATTAGAAGTTGCGAAACAATGTACCGAGAACTTACTCGATGTACGGCCACACTTATGTTAGGTTGTTGAAGATATACAACGAAATGGTCCGCCATTCTTCGACATCCAACACTATTGGTTTCGAAGCACCAGCTGGTGCGAGCTTCCCTTTGAATAGGCTGAGGTTGGATCCACCTTTTTTAGGGTTGCCAGCTTTGTATCGAGGCTTCAGATTATGCAAATGATGATTTTTGGCTTCGTAGTGTGCTGTCACGAAGTTTGCCGCCTCCTCAGTAATGAATGCCTCGGCCATCGATGCTTCAATTCTACGTTTATTTTTACATTTTTCTCGAAGGGTCTTCTACATCCTCTCAGTTGCATAGCACCAATGATTTTGCACGCCCCCCCCCCCAATCTTGCCTCGGTCGGGAGATGTAAAATCAAATGCTGCATTGGATTAAAGAAGCCCGGTGGAAAGATCTTCTCTAACTTGCAGAGCAACTCCGGCGCCAACTTTTCCATGTCATCTAGCACGCCAGGCGATAGTTCTTTCGCACAAAGAACACGGAAGAAATAGCTCAGCTCTGCTAGTACTAGCCATTCATCCTCAGGGATAAAGCCACGCAACATCACCGGCATTACCCGCTCAAGCCATATGTGCCAATCATGACTCTTGAGACCAAATATTTTCAATTTTTCAAGACTCGCTCCCCTCTTTAGATTCGCTGCATACCCATCAGGGAACATCAACTGCATTTTCACCCACAAGGTAATTTCCCTCATAGCTGGCATTCCAAGATTGAACCAGGCCTTTGGCTTCGTCCAGTTCTGCTTTCCTTTCTGTTGTCGCATGTTTTGTAACGGTCTATCACATAGAGTCTGCTGATCGACTCTAGCCTTAGGATTATCCTTTGACTTCCCCTCTATGCCGAACAATGTACCAAAAAGGGCATCGCCGATATTCTTTTCAGTGTGCATCACGTCGATGTTGTGTGGAAGAAGGAGGTCTTGGAAGTAAGGCAGATCCCACAAGCATGTCTTGTGAGTCCAGGCGTGTTCCGAATTATACCCCTTGAAATACCCTGGATGCTCTGGATTAGGCTCGAGAGCGTTTAACTGATCCAGGATTTGTTGGCCAGTCAATGCAGGTGGTGCAGAGTTTTTGGCAACTCTACCATTGATGAAGTTCTTCTTGTCTTTTCTGAACTTATGGCGAGGATCCAGGAACTGTCTATGCAAGTCGAAGCAAGAATATTTGTGACCTGCCTGCAGCCAATGAAACTGAAGAGCTGCCTTGCATGTGGGGCATGGGAACCTTCCATGCGTACACCAGCCAACGAATAGTGCATACGCCAGCAAGTCATGCATCGAGTACATGTAACAGACACGCATTATGAAGTTTTGTTTGCTAGCGGCGTCGTATGTCTTGAACCCATTATCCCAAGCTTCTTGCAATTCATCCTTATGCGGCTGCATGTACACATTCATATTCTTCCCCGGATAGTTGGGCCCTGGAATTATCAACGTCGGGAAAATGTTCTTTCTTTGCATAATCTGTCCGTGGGGGGGGGGGAGATTGAGTGGAATGACAAATACAGGCCAACAACTGTATTGGGTTGCCGTCATACCAAACGGATTGAACCCATCCGTGCCGATGCAGACTCGAGGATGCCTTGGATCTACCGCTTTATGCTCATGTAATGCATCGAAGTGCTTCCACGCAAAACCATCCGATGTGTGTACCAACATCTAATTCCCATCTGCATCTAGTTCGGTTCTTTTGCCCAATTTGTGCCATGTAATCTGTCTGGCCGTCTCTTCGACCATGAAAAGATGTTGAAGTCTTGGTACGATTGGCAGATACCGAAGAACATTAACGGCGATTTTGGTTTGCCTCTTCTCACCCATACCGTTGTCTACCACAACATACCTAGAATACTTGCAAATGGGACAATAGTTCAAGTCCGCATACTCAAGCCTAAATAAGGCACATCCTTTCTCACAGGCATCTATCTTCTCATAGGGCATCTTAAGTACACGGAGGATTTTGTCCGACTGGTACAGGTTTGCTAGCATTACATGGCCTTTGGGTAGAAAGCGTCCAAATAGTGTCATCATCGCGTCGTAGCATTCTCTGCCCAAGTTGAATTGAGCCTTCAGAGCCATTACTTGTGCGATGGCATCCAGCTGACAAAGCTCAGTGTGCTCGTGGAGAGGACGTTTTGAAGACTCCAACATTTCATTGAAGGCCTTTGCAGATTCCTCCATCTCATCGTCCGAATCCCGAGCAACATCAAAGTCTTGCACCATGTCTTCAATCCCGGTACCATGCTCGTCGGTGCGACGACGAACCACCTCAGCTCTGGTACGTTGGGCAGACTCACCATGAAATGTCCACACCGTATAATCAGGCATAAAACCCCACTTCTGCAGGTGTTTACCCATTTCACCCTCTGTCATCTGTGAAAAGTTATCGCACCTAACACAGGGGCACCAGATTTTTCTCTGGCCATTTGCAAATGCGGCTTTCACAAACCCCTTGGTTTTTGTTAACCATTCATTGGTCGTGTCTTTCTGACTAGTGTGACCGGTGTACATCCACGCACGATCACTCATCTTGCCTACCTACTAAACACACAAG
Organism: Elymus sibiricus; assembly: GCA_039707655.1. Classification (NCBI taxonomy): domain Eukaryota; kingdom Viridiplantae; phylum Streptophyta; class Magnoliopsida; order Poales; family Poaceae; genus Elymus; species Elymus sibiricus. The sequence continues at coordinate 316,807,753 of CM077664.1, forward strand.
AAATATATACATATAATTCAGCATATATATTCATCAGTTAATCAAGTTTGTCAATTTTCTTACGTCCATGCAACCTACACGCTAATAGGTAAAGATAGGTCCTAATCCCACCCGAGTATGTGTATATTTGGTTCGTTTTCCCATGCTCTACTCCGGATCTGACGCAAAATTTCGGCAGCACCTCCCCGCTGTTCTCCTGATACACGTCTCGGCAATAAACAGAGAGGATGTGTACCCGGAGAACAACAGGGAGGCACTGACGAAATTCTGCATCGGATCCAAAGCAGAGCATGGGAAAATGAACCCAATCTACACATAATCGGGCTGTCCATGGATAACATTGGAAAATTCGAAAGAATCACGGTTATAAATATGCAAATGGATGCATATTTATAACTGTAACCCTTTCAAATGGGAGACGCATACTGGTCACGCATACTGATGATTGAATCTACCTATAGCTAGCAAGTATCATCGGCACGAACACCGGAACAGAGCAAATGAAGGGGGGAGGAGGAGATGTCATCTGTGCTCACCCACGAACGCAGGGGAGCTCGTCGAACGCACGGGGAGGTCGTCGACCACCAGACCCTCGCAGCGACGAAACAACTGCACATTTAAATCCACCCGATCAACACGAATATTCAATCCCGATAAAAAATCTCTATATATATAACTACTTTTCCACTACTCTTTTATTCTTCTTCTCCTCTATTTCTTCTTATTCTTCCTTTTCTTCTTCTTCTTCTTCTTCTTCTTCTTCTTCTTCTTCTTCTTCTTCTTCTCCTCCTCCTCCTCTTCTTCTCCTCTTCTTCTTCTTCTTCTTCTTCTTCTTCCTTCCTTCCTTTCCTTTTTCCTCTTCTTCTACTTATTCTTCTTTTCTACTTCTTTTTTTTTCATCTTCTTCTTCTTCTAATTTTGACTAACCTAAAATATGACTAACCTAAAATATGACTAACCTAAAATCTTCTTCTCCTAGTTCTTTTCTAACCTAACCTAGCACTAACCTAATAGTACCAATTAAATAAAATAATAAAAAAAACAGAGAAGAGAAAAAAACTCACCGGAGGAGGGCGGCCTGGCGGCGGGGGCGGCTGGGCGGTGGATCTGGGTGGCGGGGCGGCGGGGCCGCGGATGGTGGGGCGGCGGCAGTGACGGGCGCGGCGGGGGCGGTGGTGCCACCGGGGCGGCGGGGCGGCAGGGCCGCGGATGGTGGGGCGGCGGGGCGGCGGCAGCGACGGGCGCGGCGGGGGCGGTGGTGGGTCGTCGGGGCGGCAACTGTGCCGGAGAGAGAGAGAGAGAGAGAGAGAGAGAGAGAGAGAGAGAGTCAGAGACAGAGAAAGAGAGAGAGATTGAGAGGTGGGGGCGGGGCACGGCCGTTAGATACGTTAGGCAATACGAGCTTTGCCGTCTGCTTTTTGCGGTCTTTGCCGTCTGCTAGCAGACGGCATCCAGGCCGTCCGTTTGACCTAACCAGCTCCGAGCTCCAGTGGGGCCCAGATGGGAGCTTTGCCGTCTGCTTTTAGGCTCTTTGCCGTCGGCTAGCATACGGCAAAGAGTGTACTGACGGCAAATACGATCTTTGCCATGAGGCCATTCTTTGCCGTCTGCTTTTGGGAAGCTGACGGCAAAGACCATCTTTGCCGTCGGCTAGCAGACGGCAAAGAATGGACTGATGGCAAACTCTCTGATTCCTGTAGTGATATAGTCATACGTGCTTGCGATAAGAACTTGCATGACATCTTTTGTCCTACCCTCCCGTGGCAGTGGGGTCCATAAGGAAACTAAGGGATATTAAAGCCTCCTTTTAATAGAGAACCGGAACAAAGGATTAACACATAGTGAATACATGAACTCCTCAAACTACGGTAATCACTGGAAAGAATCCCAATTATTGTCACCTTGGGGTATGCGGATCATAACACATAGCAGGTGCATATAACTTGCAAGATCTGATGAAGAACACAAATATATTCATGAAAACATAAAGGGTTCAGATCTGAAATCATGGCACTCGGGCCCTAGTGACAAGCATTAAGCATAGCAAAGTCATAGAAACATCAATCTCAGAACATAGTGGATACTAGGGATCAAGCCCTAGCAAAAGTAACTCGATTACATGATAAATCTCATCCAACCCATCACCGTCCAGCAAGCCTATGAAGGAATTACTCACTCCCGGTGGTGAGCATCATGAAATTGGTGATGGAGGATAGTTGATGATGACGATGACGGAAGACCCCCCTCTCCGGAGCCCCGAACGGACTCCAGATCTGGCCTCCCAATGAAGAACAAGAGGTGGCGGTGGCTTCGTATCGTAAAACGCGATGAAACTTCCTCTCTGATTTTTTCTCAGGAAATAGGGATTTATAGTGCTGAGATTAGGGTCAGCGGAGCCACGTGGGCCCGAGAAGCCACCAGGGCGCGCCCTGGTGCCTCGTGGGCACCTGGTGGCCCCCCTCCAGTGGGTCTTTGCTCTAGTATTTTTTATTTATTCCATAAAAAATCTCCAAAAAGTTTTGTCCAATTCCGAGAACTTTTATTTCTGCGCAAAAACAACACCATGGTAGTTCTGCTGAAAACAACATCAGTCCGGGTTAGTTTCATTCAAATCATGCAAATTAGAGTCCAAAACAAGAGCAAAAGTGTTTGGAAAAGTAGATACGACGGAGACGTATCATGTATCTATGTTAATTCTTTGAGAATCTTGTTCGATTCTTTTAGCATGACCTTCAGGATATAGAGGATCTTGAGTCATGCTACCCCCTCTAGTAACAACTCTAACATCATGGTCATTCCTTTTATTATTCATCTCATCAGGCAAATCATTTTGTGACTTAGCAATTTGTTCTAACTGAGTCTGAACCATAGAAGCATGTTTACTCAAGCATTTAACATCATTAGCAGTTCTAAACATCAAATCACTCAAGCGTTCAATCATGATGGCATTCCGTTTTAGTTGATTGCTAACATACATATTAAAGTGTTCCTGTTTAATGATGTAATTATCAAATTCATACAGGCATTGGCTAGCAGATTTATTATACGGAATACCACCTTCATCAAATCTAGTGAGAGAATTTACCTCCACTACCTGTGTCGGGATGTCGAGCCCATGTATTTCTTCGATAGGTGGTAAATTCTTAACATCTTCAGCTTTTATACCTTTTTCCTTCATAGATTTCTTAGCTCCTTGCATATCTTCTGGACTGAGGAATAGAATACCTCTCTTCTTCGGAGTTGGCTTAGGCGGTGGTTCAGGAAGTGTCCAATCATCGGCATTTCTCAATATATTATTCAATAGTACTTCAGCCTGTCCAACAGTTCGTTCCCTGAAAACACAACCAGCACATCTATCTAGGTAGTCCCTAAAAGCATCGGTTAGTCCATTATAAAAGATATCAAGTATTTCATTTTTCTTAAGAGGATGGTCAGGCAAAGCATTAAGTAGTTGGAGAAGTCTCCCCCAAGCTTGAGGGAGATTCTCTTCTTCAATTTGCACAAAGTTAAATATTTCCTGTAAGGCAACTTGTTTCTTATGAGCAGGATTATTTTTTCCAGAGAAGTAATATATCATATCCTGGGGACTACGCACACAACCAGGAGCAAGAGTATTAAACCATTTCTTAGGATCACCATTTAATGAGAAAGGAAACAACTTAAGAATGTAGTAATAATGAATTTTTTTCCTCATGAGCAAATAGGGTGGCAATATCATTCAACTTAGTAAGGTGTGCCACAACAGTTTCAGTTTCATAACCATGAAAAGGATCAGATTCAACCAAAGTAATTAACTCAGGATCGACAGAGAATTCATAATCGTTATCAGTAACAAATATGGGAGAAGTAGCAAACTTAGGATCATATTTCATTCTCTCCCTATCGGTGTATAAAACATGGGTATTTTATACCCTGACTTATGCATAGACAGCGGTAGCCTTCCTAATGGCCAGGGCTTGCCGGAGATTACCAAGATCAAGATTCAAGGCCTAGTTGCAAAGGCACTAGGGAGAAGATCAAGACAAGATATCAAGAAGCACCTGACTTGTGCTAGATATGAAGATGATACTTGCCGGCAAGGCTCAAGCCAGCAAGATGAAGGCCTGGCAAGCTCCGTGCCGGCAAGCCCTCGCTAGCTCATCTGTGCTCCACCGCACCGAGCAGCTAGTCGCTAATCGGTGAGGTGTCGACCTCGCAGGTAGTTTGGTGAGGTTTGTCAGGGCACGTGTCAGCCTGCTGGAAGGAGAATTAGCTTAAATGACACCCGTACAGGAGGCGTGTCAAGATAATAAGAGGTAGCTGGGCGAGCGGTGCAGAAACCTTGCCGGGGCTCCTCCTCCACATGACACCTAACGACGCAATAAATGCTTTTGTCCTAATCCGGCAGAGTTAGGTATGATAGCACTGTTTGCTATCTAATCAACTTGTAATGACTGTTTTGCCACTGTGGTTACCCCTTGAGCTATAAAAGGAGGGCCAGGGCAACCTTTACAAGAGATCGGTTACTTGGTTCATTCTGCATGCGTAGCTGCTCTTCCTGTACCTTGCCGGCAAGAAGCGCTCCTTGTATTTCAGCTCAAACACATCCAATACACAAAAGCAGGAGTAGGGTTTTACACCTCACGGTGGCCCGAACCTGAGTAAATCCTTTGCGTTTCTGCTGATTCTGCTCTTTGTGCTTGCACATCTCCGTAGTCGAACCGCAAAGGGGCTAGATGGCCCCATAGATGGTCGTACGCACGACATCTTTGGTGCGCCAGGTAGGGGGATCGCTTGCGCGAACCTGAATTAGTAGTTTGCGCATCAACTACATCTTCATCACCAGTGATGGCGCCCAAGAAGAAGGACGCGCCTATAGCAGCTCCATCGACCTCCAAGCTTCCGTGACATACGCCCACAGGCGGCGGAGATGATCCGGCCGGCGCAGTCGGAGCGGAAGGCGTCATCGGTGCAGGCGGCGCGGGCGGCGTAGCTAGCACTGGTGGCGCAGGCGGAGCACGCAACACCAACTCCCAGCTTCCTCGCCATTCTGGCGATCGCAGCCACAACGGTGTCGGAGGAGTGGATGACCAACTCATGCCTCTTCGACGCACCGATGAGCGAAGCCACCGGAGCAACACCATCCGGTCCGGCGCGAGCCAAGACCCCGCTGTTGCGGCGTGCAAGGATGCTGCGTCGGGACACACACCGCGACCATCGCAAGATGGGAACAACGTGGCTCCGAACGCCGCAGGCGGCTCCGGTCGGGGACGTCCGCATGGCAAAACGCATGTTGATCAGCCACAAGATCTTCAGGCACCACCTCCACCATGTCAACCCACTGGTGGGCATGAGCAAGATCATGGTGGCACTCCTGCTGGTTCTGCCAGGAGTAGAGCGACATCTCGTTCTTCGCTCCTAGCCATGCCAGCTACGGCAGCAGAAGCTATGGCACGAGTGCAGAAGTTGCTGAATTTCCGGCCAGCTGCCGATAAGATGGATGCGTGGAGGGCCACCATTCAGAGCCTTACTAGATTTGCAGAAGCAAACAGCTCGCAGCAGGCGGGACCTTCATGGCGTCCAGTGACAGCACCAACAGATGTACGTGCTAGAGGAGCTGCGCAAACGGTGCAGTCACCTCCACAGCAACGACATCAGCAGCCGCGGCAAACTCACCGGTCCGTTGAGCCCGACGAGATGTCGATGGCTTCTTCGGATCCGCGAGTGCGGCAAGATCAGCGGCAAGTGCTGCAAGATAGACGGGTAGAGGATGCCCGTACCACCATTGAGTGGCACCGGGAGGCGCGCCGTCAGTCTGACGTGCACAACGGCCCAGTCGTTGATGAGCCTGCGCCAGAGGCAGGCGGGTATCTGCCATATGAGGTCAGGTGCCCAGCCTTTACTCGCGAGCTACGACAAGTCTGCTGGCCGTCTGTCCGGGCCTTCAAGCCAGAAGTACCAGAGAAGTACGATGGCAAGCTAAACCCGGCAGAGTTTTTGGGCATCTATACGATTGCTGTGCAACTGCCGAGGGAAGAGATGAGAAGATTCTCGCCAATTACTTCCCATTGGTGCTCAAACCCAATGTGAGGTCCTGGCTGATGAACTTGCCGGAAGGTTCCATTTCTTCGTGGTCCGATCTTTGCAACGAGTTTCTTGGTGCTTTTACCGGGGGCCACAAAGCTCCTGGTCAGCCCAGCGATTTGCATGTGATCCTGCAGAGAGATGGTGAAACCTTACGCAAGTATATTCAGAGATTTAGTCGAGTACACCGCAACATTCCAGATGTGCACCCTACAGCCATGATTGCCGCCTTTCACACGAATGTGCGCAATCGAAGGATACGGGAAAAGATGAACGTCCGGCTGCCGAAGACCGTCAACGAGTTGTACACCTTGGCGGATAAAGGCGCACGGGCTGAAGAAGGGAGGAGGCTCCCCGGGAAAGATGCAGGCGCCGAAGTCGATTCAGAGGACGACGATGCCGCCACCCCAAAGAAGAAAGGTCGAAAGCGCAACAGGAAGTGCAAAGGCAAGACAGTTATGGCTGTTGAAGGTTCCAAGAATTCCAACACCGTTAAGAAAGCCAAAATAGAGAGCTCCGGCAAAGAAGCTGCTACATGCGCTGATTGCCAGGAATCCGCAGCAGGCGAAAAGACCGGCAAATCTGACGGGCCATACTGTAAGATTCACCGCACTAAAGGCCACGATCTCCAGGAGTACCGGCAAGTTGAGCAGCTTGCCGAGAAGCAAAAGGCTGAATATGAAAAATGCGACAAGGAGATGGGCCAGGATGGTGCTGGCGGATCTGGCAAGAGAGGCCGTGGTGGTCAAGGAGGCCACCGCGGCAAGGCCAAGCAGCAAAAGGAGAAGCCTGCTAGAGGCCGAGAGAAGAAAGAGGATGATGATGGAAGTGACGAAGAGTCCAGCGAGCATGAATTCCAAAAACAACTGAGGCTATGTGCATTAACGAAGGTGCATCTTTGCACTCTTCTCATCGCCAACTCAAGCAGTGGGCATGTGAAGTCAACACAGCGGAACCGGTAATAGGCACTTAGAAGCCGCTCAAATGGTCACACACGCCTATCATTTTTTATGCCGAGGACCACCCTGATCGCATAACTGCGGTCGGGTGTTTGCCATTGTTGGTTTCACCGACAATTCCCAACCTCAAGGTCACGAAAATGTTAGTTGACGGTGGGGCCGGCCTGAACTTGATTTTACCAGAGGTAATCAAGAGGCTGCAGATTCCCGACGAGGAACTCGAGAAAACTGACACGTTTCAAGGAGTAAACCCGAGAAGAAGCCAGCCCAAAGGGAAGATCACTTTGCCGATGTTGTTTGGCGGGGAACTGAACTACAGAACAGAGAAAATTGTTTTCGATGTTGTGAAGATCCCTTTGCCGTATAATGGAATTCTGGGTCGCCCAGCCTTGGCAAAATTCATGGCAGCATCACACTATGCTTACAACACGCTGAAGATGCCAGGGCCGATGGGCGTCATAACCATCAACTCTGATAAGAAGGATGCAGTTATCAGTGTCGACAAGCTTTACAGAGAAGCGGTTGCAGCATCTGCCGTCAAGGCACCCGCTCCCGCCAACGAGAAAAAGAAAAGGAAGAAGAGCGGCAAGACCTCCGATGAGTCTTCCAAGAAGCGTGCCTCTTTGGAGTGCTGCGTGCCCGTTGAGGACTTGCCGGAGAACTCTACCGCCAAGCAGTCCAAAGCTACTCCACCAGCAACCAAGAAGGTGCCGGCGAAGGAGGACGGCACAGGCGGTACCTTCACCGTCAGTGCCTCCCTTGACAGCAAATAGGAAAGCGCGCTCGTTGCCTTCCTGCAGGCGAATGTCGATGTGTTTGCATGGCAACCATCTGACATCCCCGGCGTTCCCAGGGAGGTAATCGAGCACCACCTTGCTGTCCGTCCTCATGCTCGGCCCGTCAAGCAGAAGGTCAGGAAGCAAGCTTTGGAACGGCAACAGTTTATTGCTAAAGAAATAAAGAAGTTAGAGGCAGCTGGTCTGGTTAGAGGCGTACTGCATCCAACATGGTTGGCAAATCCAGTTGTAGTGCGCAAAGCAAATGGAAGGTGGGGACTTTGTATTGACAATACTGATATTAACAAAGCATGTCCAAAGCATCCTTTCCCTTTGCCGCGCATCGATCAAATTGTTGACTCTACTACCGGCTGCAATCTACTCTCCTTTCTTAATGCATATTCTGGTTATCATCAGATTTTCATGGCCAAGGAGGATGAAGAGAAATCCCCATTCATTACTCCATGTGGCACATACTACTTCGTGCGTATGCCTTTCGGATTAAAGAGTGCTGGTTCAACCTTTGCAAGAGCTGTCCAAATTGGTTTTGAACCCCAGCTGCACAGGAATGTGGAAGCTTATATGGATGACATAGTGGTTAAAACCAAGGACAAACCAACCCTCATTCAAGATTTAGAAGAAACATTTGCAAATTTGCGCAAGATCAATCTGAAGCTCAACCCCGAGAAGTGTGTGTTTGGCGTTTCATCCGGCAAGCTTCTCGGGTTGTTTGTATCTCAACGTGGAATCGAAGCTAATCCCGACAAGATCAAAGCCATCGAGCAAATTGAAGCACCGAAGCGCGTCAAGGATGTGCGGCGTCTTGCCGGCTGTGTCGCTGCGTTGAGTAGGTTCATTTCCAAATCTGCTGAGTGTGCCCTGCCGTTTTTCAAGATTTTGAAAAAGGCAGGTCCAATGAAATGGACTCCGGAAGCAGAGGCCGCGCTACAAGATTTGAAAAAGTACTGTCGTGGTATTCTCACGGCAGATGCCATAAGATGGCTAAAAAGGTGGGGTTACAGGAAGACGCCGGTGGGTTCCGGAAGCGAGGTTGGGGACAAGCGGAGAGGGACTCGCGATGTACCCAGGTTCGGGGCCCTCCAAGGGAGGTAACACCCCTAGTCCTGCCGGATCTGCTAGAGGGGTTTCACAGAGTGGTTACAATGCGCTCCTAGAGCTGTTTGGTGGGAGGAGGAAGAAGAGCTAGCTCTCTCCTTCTCCTGGCTACGTGTGTGTGTGTGTGTCCAAGGCTAAGAAAGAGCGAACCCCTCTGCATGGAGGGCTCCCGGGGGGTCTGATAGCTCGACCCCCAGGGTTACATTGGTAAAGATGCACGGGCGCGGGGCCCCGGTGTCATCGTCTAGGAGCCGGCGGTGGGGGCCCCCAGGCCGCCGGGTCTGCCGGGTCCGCCAGGTGCGCCGGGTGCGCCGGGTCCGCCGGGCGCGGGTTCGGTCGGACAGCGCGGCACTGTGGCAGGTCTTGTCGTTCGTCATAGGTCGGTCAGCGCCGCCTAGCAAAAGGATCGTGCCGCCCGGACACCGCCCGCCCCGGGCGGGGGTGCAGGGAATGCTGTCGCCACGCCCGCCGGGGCCGGGGTAAAGGCGGGAGTGCTGTCGCCATGCCTGTCTCGTCATGAGGGCTTGCCCCCTAGCGGCCAGCCGGCATGGGCCAGCCGGCCAGGCCGGGTCGCCATGCCGGGCCGGCTCGCGCTGGGGGGCCGCCGCGCAGTTCAGCCGGATTGAGAGGCTTGCCCCGCCCCGATGTTTTGAAAAGAAGGGGGATCCAGGCTCCGTGGCCTACCCGGGGATCATCCCCTCGACAGTAGTCCCTGAAGCTGTGAAGGTTCGTCGGCTTCAGGCAGGGGGGCCTTCGCAGCTTACCCCCCTGAGGAGTCGATTTGCTGGTGAGGTGCGGGAGCCCGGTCGAGCAGCTCCGCCCGTACGCGCGTCGGCAACGCGGCAGCGGTAGCCGGGAACACCCGCTGGGTGCCGGTTTCCGGAGGCCGGGTCGCGGCACCCCGGCCTGGGCGGGAAATGGAAACGCCCACCGGACGAGTCTTGCCTTGCATGGCGAGTCGCGCCCGCCGCAGCTTGACGGACCGCCACATGTTGCTCCGCGGCGGGCGAGACCTGCCAGCCCACGCGCGCGACGGGACGTGATTGTGGAGCGGGCCCGCCATGACGCGCCCTCGGCCCGTGTGTGAGGGATTAACTGCGGCAACCCTTGGCGGTTGCGCTTCCCCGTGCAGTAAATGTGCATGGGGAACGTGCACGCACAGTGCGAGGGAGTGGGGATCATGGGCGCAAACGATCCCGCTCCCCCACGATCTCTCGCGGTTATAAATGAGGAAAAGGGGAGAGTGCGGCAGAAACGCTCCCGCGCACACCCCCGGCCCTCGCTTCTCCTCTGCTTCTGCTTCTTCTCCGCCGCGCCCATGCGAAGTGCTGCCACTGCCGCACGCCTTGCCCACGCCCGCTGCTGCGCGTCGCAACCCGAGGCCCGCAGCGCGCAGCTCTCTCTCTCCCTCCTCTTCTCCTTCGCCGCATCTTCTCGCCCGTAGAAAACCCTCCCCAATGGCGCTGCCGAAAGGCTCTTGGGAGGGCTCTATCACGACCGAGACGAACATCCGCTACCTTCGCCGCACGAAGCGGCTGCCACCGGCGGAGGCGCTGGTCGCGCGTGCGCCCGGCTCGGAGAGGGTGCCGCAGCTGCGGGCGGGCGAGCATGTTGTCTTCTATTCTCATTTCGAGCGCGGGCTCGGCCTTCCCACCAGTCTTTTCTTCCGCGCTTTCCTCGATTTCTTCGGGCTGCAGCCGCATCACCTCGGCGCCAACGTTGTGCTGCAGGTCGCCGGCTTCGCCACGCTCTGCGAGGGCTACCTCGGCATGCTGCCGAATGTGGAGCTGTGGCGGAAAATGTTCTTCCTCAAGCAGCAGGGGGCGTCGGCCGGAGTCATGTCGGACTGCGGAGCCGCGGTGGTCACCGGCCGGCCGAACGGGCCGTTTCCCAAGCTGCCGCTTGAGGACTCGGCCAAGAAGTGGCAGACGACGATTTTCTACGTCCGGATAGCCGACCCGGCGATGGACGTCATCAACCTTCCGCCTTTCGTCGATGTGCCGCCGCTCGAGAAGCTAAACTGGGGCTACCTCCACAAGAAGCCGCCTCAGGAGCTCCTGAACATCTGCCGCCGGGTCGGGGAGATGACGGACCGCGAGGGGCTGAAGCCGGCCGACCTCATCGCGGCCTTCATCGCCCGCCGGGTGCTGCCGCTGCAGCGCCGGGCACACCGGATCTGCGACATGAGCAGCCAGCATGACCCGACCCGGATGTCGACCAAGGAACTGATGCCGGCCGGGATCGCCCAGCGGGTGAACCACATCTCCACGGCCGGGCTGAAGGAGGACGGGTGGAGCTTCGGGAAGGAGCCCTATCACCGGGGGAACCCAGCGCCGGCGGTGAGTCCCTGGTCTTAATTTTTTACCGCTTCGACGTTATTCTTGTGTCCTGACGTCGCGGAAGGGCTGCAGCTATTCGCCAGCCAGCGGAACCTTGATGGGCCGAATCCCCAGATCCTGCTGGCCGATCTGCCCGACTCGGACGTGGAGGACGCCGGCGCCGAGGCAGAGGAGGGGGCGGTCAAAGCGCGCTTGGCCGATGCCGCGGCTGGTGGGTCACGGAATGCGGGTAAGTCTCGGCCCCCAGATCTACTGCGAGACTAGCCGGATGACGACGAGGAGGCCCTGACCGGTGCCCGCGGTGCAGCGCCCTCGGCCGGGGAGGACGGCAGCGTCGACCCCCCAAGATCGCTGCGGAAGGCGTCCGTTAGCCGGCCACATGGGAAGGTGGCGGTTGAGACGAGGCTGGCCGCGAAGCGCCCGACGGCGGCGGATCCGGCGCGCGAGAGGGCCGTCGTGAAGAAGAAGCGTCGGCTCGCCCCGTCCGTGGGGCAGAGGCGGGAGGTCCCGACGGTCATTGGGTAAGTATCTATTGTCTTTTTTCTGATTTCTTGCTTGTTTCTCGCTTGTGCCTTCGTGGTGATAAACTTGCTGTGCACAGGTCCGCCCTTGACTTGGCGGTAGTGGCAGCGGAGGCCGCGGCGGGCGAGGCCGTCTGGAGGAAGACCCGGAGCAGCTCCGTCGACCGCGAGCCGGGTCGGACCATGGAGGAGGAACTCGAGGCTCGTCAGTCCGGCCAGGACCCCGACGCGGCAGTGCGCGCCGCCTGGCGGAATCGGGCGGAGGCCGAGAAGGCGATGGAAGAGGCCTCGGCCCGGGCGTGGGAGAGGGCCTCCGCGAAGCGGGCCAGGACCACCGCGGACCCGGCCTGGCCGGAGATGGAGAGGGGCTCGGCGCCGGCGGTGACAATCATCGAGCCGCGGCCGGAGGGAGCGGGTGAGCTTGAGGGGCGGACGGAGCCGGCCGACGGCGAGTCGGACGCCGACGAGAACATCGTCGTGGACACGCTGCCCCGGGCCGACCCGGCGGGAGGAGGCGAGGGCGGCGAAGAGAGGGGCGAGGCGGACTCCGCGCCATCCGGCCAAGCGCAGCCGACGCCGGCCCCGGAGGCCGCGACCGGGGACGCCGGTACCCTGGTGGTCGTGCCGCCCCAAGCCGCCATGAACCCCGAGCGGCCGGGTGGGAGCGGATCCGGCGCCGGGACAGCGATCCAGCAGCCGTGGGCGAGCTCCGGTGAGGTTGTGGTCGGGCCGCGAACCCGGGAGGATGACGCGACGGATGCCTTGCGCTTGCAGCTTCGTGGTCGGAGCGAGCGCCTGCAGGCCTTCGTCCAGGAAGAGCAGGAGGCGGCGCGGAAGCTGGAGCAGGCGATTGCGGTGAGTCTTCTCTTCTCTACTTGTCTTGGTTGCTGAATCAGTGGGGGGGCGCCAGCGCACCCACTGGGTGTAGCCCCCGAGGTTCGGTCGGGCTGCGGACCAGCCGGGTCGAATCTTATAGCTTGTCTTTGGCATTCTTCTAATCTTCTGTCTGCGCGCAACATCTGTATGACCTCCGGGCCAGCGCGTACAACCGGCTCCGGGAGCGGTACCGCGAGGCCAAAACCCTGCTCGCCAAGAGGATCTGCGCCGGGCTCAAGGTACGTTTGCATGCTTTCAGTGGGGGCGCGCCAGCACACCCACTGGGTGTAGCCCCCGAGATTCGGGCCGGACTGCGAAGCAGCCGGGTCGAATCTTAGAGCTCTGTCTTTTTCTTCTAACCTTTGCTTCCGGCATCTGACCGGGAACCCTGTCGCGCAGCCGACGCGGCCGAGGCGCCAGGCCTCCAAGGCCGGCTTGCCGAAGCCGGCGAGCAGCGCGATCGCGCCGTCACCGATCGTGACCGGCTTCAGGCCGAGGTAGACCGGCTAGTGGCCGAGAAGGCCAAGACAGAGGATGCCCACCAGGCGGAACTGGGCCGGCTGGCGGCGGAGCGCAGCAAGGCGGCTGAGGAGCGCGGAAAGGTGGCCGAGGAGCTGGCGGATGCCGGCAGAAGGATCGCCCAGCTCGAGAAGGATCTCGAGGCCCAGGCTCGCGCGTCGGCTATACAGGAGAACAGGATGCTGGGCGAGGCGCAGCACCTCGACGAGACCTTCGCCCGTAAGTGCTATCTTTTGTTTGGTCCGGCTGGCGTAGCCGGCAAGTTGCTTTCTTTGACTGATTTGTTTCCTTCTTTCGGTAGGAGTCTTCCCGGAGACGCAGGAGGCGGCCGATGCGGCTGTGTATACCCACCGGGCGGACCTGCGCGCGACAGGGGTGGAGATTGACGTTTACGCCTCCTGGAGCCTCTCAGAGATCGTCCTTGCCTGCGAGGCCCGTCTTCGAGCCATGGAGGGGCACCTGCACCGCTTGTTCAAGGCCGGGCTGGGCATGACGGGCAGCCTCTAGACGAGTGCGGTGGTGCCAAACAGCGTCACCCGGCTGGCGCGATGGCTGGAGGTCGAGGTAGAGCGACTCGGCGCGTGGAGGGCCTCCGTGGCCCATGCCAGAGCGGAGACGCGCTGCTCTTCGTCGTGTCGTGGTATCCGGGCGTGGACCTCGACCGCTTGGCGGCGCAGCGGGCCGGCGCGGAAGAGGACTTGGCGACGCGGGCGCAGTGGATTGCCGGGCGCGCCAGCTACCTGGCTTCCTTCGCCCCACACGACGAGTTTGTCCTGGAGCGGACGGAAGACGGCTAGGAGCTCCCTGCCGACGAGTTCGGCTTGCTGCTCAATGACCCGGACGACAGCTCGGCCGAGAAGGGGGTTTATGCCGACGACGGGGCCGACCCGGACGACGACGCCACTACCGAGAGGCCGGAGAGCACTGGGCCTAACCCGGCGGCCGCGTCCACCTCGGCTGAGCCGACGCCGGCCAGAGACGACGCGGGTGTCGCTTAGGATTTTTTTTTTATCTTCAACCTTCCTGTACTTGAAGTCGGTTAGGTAGCAGGTCCACCCACTGGGGTGTAGTTACATGTAATGAACTTGTGGCCGAAGGCCCTTGTTGCATATAAATTGTGCATGCGATTTCACTTCTTGTTGTTCGTCCTTGGGCCTTTTCCTGTTTGTCTTTTCTCTGGACTTCCTTCCCACTAGCCGGACAGCCGGGTTGCGGCTGTGGCTAGGACGGGGATTCAGTTTTGAGAGCGGACGTACAATACTTAGGCTTTTCCAGACGTTGAGTGTGAGCGAAACACCCACTGGGCCGGCTGGCGGCAGGCGGCAAAGCCGCCTGGCGCGCAGCCGGTTGTGCGGTGAATTAGTGAGAGAAGGCGGGTTGTGCCGGATTGGCCGAGTCGGGCCCTCCTCCTTAGCCGTTCTCGCGTGACGATGCTTCCGGCCTTTAGCTCTTGCTGACCAGGCAGCCGGGAGCCGGCTGTGGCCGGCGAAGAGAGGGCTTTGGAGGTTCGTACGCTTCGGAATGGATTTAAGGAAAAATGGCGAGGCACGGACTAGCCGGCTAGCCCCCGAGCCGGCGACGCTGACTCGGCGGGAGAATCGAAAACGGGGAAGTGCATAGACACAGAGAAAAAACGGAAAAGGAAACCCCCAAGCCCCCGAGCCGGCTGTGCCGACTCGACGGGCGAAACGAAAACGAGGGGGCTTGCTGCTTTCATTAAATCCAAAAGGTGGTGATACATACATGCATGTGTTTAACTGTAAAATGGACGGAGGAGCTCTGCGTTCCAGGGCCGGCTGGACTCCTCGCCGGCTGCATCTCGCTTGCGTTTGTTCGGCTTCTGTGCGTCGATGAGGTAGTAGGCGTTCCGGTCGCAGAGAGCCTTGCTGACGATGAAGGGGCCCTCCCAGGGGGAGGCCAGCTTGTGCTGGCCGGCTGTCCGCTGGATGAGCCGGAGCACAAGGTCGCCCTCGCGGAATGCGAGGGGTCTGATCTTCTTGCCGTGGTAGTGGCGCAGGCCTTGTTGGTAGATGGCTGACCGGCTGAGGGCCAGAAGGCGCGCCTCCTCGAGCAGGTCGACGCCGTCTTCGCGTGCCTCCTTTTCCTCAGCTTCTGTGTACATGGTCACCCGGGGCGAGTCGAACTCGACGTCGGTGGGGATAATGGCTTCGGCTCCATAGACAAGGAAGAACGGGGTGAACCCGGTGGAGCGGTTGGGCGTCGTCCGGAGACTCCAGAGGACGGCCGACAGCTCATCGAGCCAGCTGCCGGGTGAGCGCACGAACGGCTCGACGAGTCGCAGCTTGATGCCGGCTAGGATGAGGCCATTTGCCCGCTCGACCTGGCCGTTCGACTGCGGATGTGCGACGGAGGCCAAGTCGAGCCGGATGCCGGATGCAGAGCAGTAGTGGGCCAGTGCGCCCTTGGCGAAGTTGGTGCCGTTGTCCGTGATGATGCTGTGGGGAACGCCGTAGCGAACTGCGATATCCTTGATGAACCAGACGGCCGTGGGCCCGTCGAGCTTCTTGATCGGTCTGGCCTCGATCCATTTGGTGAACTTGTCGACGGCGACCAGTAGGTGCGTCATGCCGCCTCGAGCGGTCTTGAAGGGCCCCACCATGTCGAGCCCCCAGACGGCAAAGGGCCAGGTGATTGGGATGGTTTGGAGGGCTGAAGCCGGCTGGTGGCTGCGTTTGCTGAAGCGTTGGCAGCCCTCGCACTTGAGGACCAGCTCTTCGGCGTCTTGCAGGGTCGTGGGCCAATAGAACCAGTGGCGGAAAGCTTTGGCCACCAGGGATCTCGAGGCGGCGTGGTGCCCGCACTCGCCCTGGTGGATGTCGAGGAGGATCTCGATCCCTTTGTCCTGCTCGACACAGCGCTGGAACACGCCAGTCGTGCTGCGTTTGACGAGCTCGCGGTTGATGATGCTGTAGGCGGACGCTCGCCGCTGCACTTGCCGGGCTTCGGTCTCGTCGCAGGGGAGGTCGCCGTCTTCCAAGAAGGCGAGGATCGGCTGAGCCCAGGACGGCGCCGTCACCACCGTGAGGACGGCCGTTGGGATGGGATCCGGGATGGCAGCCCCCGAGCCGGAGCCGGCAGTCCCTGAGCTTGGGCCGGCAGCCCCCGAGCCGGAGACGGCAGTCCTCGAGCCAGAGCCGGCAGTCCCCGGGCCGGAGCCAGCAGTCCCCGAGCCGGAGCCGGCAGCCCCCGGGCCGGAGCCGGCAGTCCCCGAGCTTGGGCCGGGAACTCCGGGGTCGGGTGGGGGCACGTCGGGGTTGTCTGGGACGAAGATGGATTCCGACTCGGGAGATAGCTTGATGGACGGCTTCCGCAGGTGCTCGAGGGAGACGCCGGATGGGATGGCTTGCCGGGTGGAACCCACTTTGGCCAGGGCGTCGGCTGCTTCGTTGTCCGCACGCGGGACATGGAGGAACTCGCATCCGTCGAACCCGCCGGAGAGTTGCTGGACCAAGAAGCGGTAGCTGGCCATGTTGGCGTCTTTGGCGTCCCAGTCACCGGAAACTTGCTGCACCACCAGGTCCGAGTCGCCATAGCAGAGGATGCGCCGGATGTCGATCTCTCTAGCCAGCCGGAGACCATGCACGAGAGCTTCATACTCGGCAACATTGTTGGGGGCGGTGAAATGGATCTGCAGTACGTACCGCAGCCGGTCGTTCTTGGGGGAAGACAGCACGATGCCGGCTCCCAAGCCATTGCGCATCTTGGAGCCGTCGAAGTGCATGTGCCAGTGAGTCGACTCGGGCGCCGGTGGCAGGTACTGGGTCTCGGTACAGTCGACGAGGAAGTTGGCCAGTGCTTGGGACTTGATGGTGGTGCGGGGCTCGTAGATGATCGTGTGGCCGGCTAGCTCGATGGCCCACTTGGCCACCCGGCAGAGGCATCCCGGTAGCCCATGATCTTGCCGATGGGGGCCGTGCTCACCACGGTGATGGTATGCTCCTGGAAGTAGTGCCTCAGCTTCTTGGTGGCAAAGTACACGCCGTAGCACATCTTTTGGTAGTGGGGGTAGTTCTGCTTGCAGGCGGAGAGCACCTCGCGCAGGAAGTACACCAGACGCTGGACCGGCTGCACCTTGCCCTCCTCAGGGCGCTCGATGACCAGCACCGTGCTGACCGCGCGGGAGGTGGCGGCGACGTACAGTAGAAGTGGCTCTTTCTCGACCGGCGCGGCCAGGACGGGTGCGGTGGACAGCATGCGCTTCAGGTCGCGGAACGCCTCGTCCGCCTGGTCGCTCCACTCGAACGCCGTCGTCTTCTTCATCAGCTGATACAGGGGCAGGGCCCTCTCCTCCAATCGGCTAACGAACCGGCTAAAGAGAGGCTAAGCAGCCGGTGAACTTCTGGACATCGCGCAGCCGGGTCGGCTTGCGCATGCGCTCGATCGCCTTGATCTTTTCTGGGTTGGCCTCGATGCCGTGCTCCGAGATGAGGAAACCGAGGAGTTGGCCAGCCGGCACGCCGAAGACGCATTTCTCCGGGTTGAGCTTGATTTGGAACCGGCGCAGGTTGGCGAAGGTCTCCTTGAAGTCGGCCAGGAGCGTGAGGTGCTGCTTGGTCTTCACCATCATATCGTCGACGTAGGCGTGCACATTTCTGCCGAGTTGGGGCAGCAGACATTTCTGCATGCAGCGCTGGAAGGTGGCATCGGCGTTCTTCAAGCCGAACGACATGGTGATGTAGCAATACGCCGCAAAGGGCGTGATGAAGGATGACTTGAGGGCATCAGCCGGGTCCAGCTTGATCTCGTGGTAGCCGGAGTAGGCATCCAGAAAGGACAAGAGCTCGCAGCCGGCTGTGGAGTCGATGACTTAGTCGATCCGGGGCAGAGCGAACGGGTCTATGGGGCATGCCTTGTTCAGGCTGGTGTAGTCGATCCACATGTGCCAGGTGCCATTTTTCTTCAGGGCGAGGATTGGGTTGGCCAGCCACTCCGGGTGGAAAACTGCCATGATGAAGCCGGGTGCGAGCAGCCAGGCGATTTCTTCACCGATGGTTCTTCGCTTCTTCTCGGAGAAGCGGCGCAGCGGCTGTGGGACAGGCTTGGCGTCCTAGCGGATGTGAAGTTTGTGCTCGGCGAATTCCCTTGGGACACCCGGCATGTCTTTGGGAGACCATGCGAAGATATCCTAATTCTCACGGAGGAAATCGACGAGCTCGCCTTCCTATTTGCTATCGAGGCCGGTGCCCACGACGTCGTATTTGCTGGAGCCGGGGTCGGCCGGGTTGAGCGGAACCCGCTTCGTGTCCTTGGCCGGCTTGAAGGAGGTCTCGTCGGCGGCCGGCTTGGGCGGAGTCGGCACGGCCGGCTGTGCCCTAGCCAGCGCCACAATCCGGTCGAGCTGGCGCCTCTCCTCGGCGATGACCAGCGACTCGGCCAGCTGGGACTTCTTGCAGTCGCCAACGATGGTGATGAGGCCCTTGGGACCCGGCATCTTTAACTTCAGGTAGGCGTAGTGGGGGACCGCCATGAATTTGGCCATCGTGGGCCAGCCCAGCAGCGCGTGGTAGGGGCTGGCCAGGTCGACCACCTCGAACCAGATCGGCTCGCGGCGGAAATGGCTGCTGGAGCCGAACAGGACGTCAAGCCGGATCCGACCGATCGGAGAGCAGGAGAGACTCGGCACGATGCCATGGAAAACCATCCGGGTCGGCTCCAGCTGTCGCGCCTCGATGCCGAGCTTGGTCATGGTGTCGCAGTACAGGATGTTGATGCTGCTGCCTCCGTCGATCAGCACCCGCGAAAAGCGGCAGGTGCGTATCTCAGAGACGAAGGTGGGGTCGAGCACAAGGGCGTAGCCACCCGGCATGGGCATGACGGCCGGGTGGTCCTCCCGGGTCCAGCTCACCAGCCGGTCGGACCAGTGCATGTACTGGGGAACCGGAGGGACGACGACGTTTACCTCGGCCGCGTGCTTGCGCTTGGCGTGCTTGTCATCCCCCTCGCTGGTGAAGACGACGTAGGACGTGTCCGAGCGCGGAAAAGGGTTGTCGGCGAGGGCGCTGGGTGAAGCTGCACTGCCGGAGCGTGTGCGTCGACGGCTTCGCGCCGCTGTGGTTTTTGCAGGGGGCGTCGAGCATCTGTTCGAAGGACAGCTGGGGCTGCCAGGCGGCCTTGCCGTTGCGCAGGCGCTGGCCGGAGCCTTGCTCAGCCGGCTGTTTCCCTTCCACCACGGCGACCTGCCGGTTGTCGTAGCGGGGCGCCTGCTGGTCGTTCTTGCTCTTGCCGTTGCTGTTGTTGTTGTTGTCTTGCCGGCGCTGATTGTTGTCGCCAGCCGGCTTGGGGGGAGCCGGCTGGGCCGGGAGGAGCTTGCCGTCTGCGTCGATCGTGATCTTCACATTCATCGCGGAGTCGGCCGTAGCGTACTTGTCCGCCACAGCAATGAGCTCCGTCAGGGTCTCCGGCTCGTCGCACACCAGCCGGTGCTTGACCAAAGTGTCGTCTAGGCATCCATCGATGAAGTACTGGACGGCTTGGACCTCGTCGACGCCCTCGCGGGAGTTGTAGAGCTCCGTCCACCGCGTGAGGACATCGCGCAGGGGCTCGCCTGGCTTCTGGACGCACATGGAGAGCTGGCGAGGATTACCGGGACGCTTGTAGGTGCTGGTGAAGTTGCGAATGAACGCGTCTTCGAAATCCAGCCAGGAATTCACGCTGCCGGCTCAGAGGCGATTAAGCCACGTCCGGGCCGAGCCGAGCAGCATGAGGGGGACGTATCGCACGAACACGTGCCGGTTGCCGCCGGCTATGCCGACAGCCGTGGTGTAGTCGGTCAGCCAGTCCTCCGGCTTGGTGGCGCCGTTGTACTTGGGGGAGTCGCGCGGCAACGAGAAACCTTTGGGGAAAGGTTCCTCTCGAATGCGGGGGCCAAAGCACGCCGGGCCGACAGAGCTCTCTTCCTCCAGGGCCGTGGAGCGCGCCAGCTGGTTGATGCGGTGACGGGCGTCGATTTCGTCGTAGGGCTCGCGGGGGCCGAGCCGGTCCGCTACGGGACCGCGGGGTCCGATCCGGTCCGCCACGGGACCGCGGGGTGCCGGGGCTTTCGGGGCCGGCACGGGGGGCTCCGGCGGCTGAACTCGGCCGTCGCTAGCCGTCTCGTCAGCAATGCCGTCTCCAGCGGTTATGGCACGGTTTGTGCCGGATCCGACCGGACCGGTGCCGGCCAGAGCAGCTCGCGCAAGTGGCGTGGGAGGACGTCTGTCGCGCGTCCCGTAGGGCCCTCTCCGGATTTCCGGTTTTTCCTGAGGCGGAGGCGGACGGCTGGGCCGGGTCGAACTGCTTCTGCTGCTCGTTCGCCGCGGCGATGAGGTCGCGGATACACTGCTGTTGCTGCAGCAGCTCCTCGCCCTCCAAGAATTCGAGATCCGCCATGGCCGCCTATGCCGTGCGCATGTTCTTGACGGGGGTGTCGTACACGGGCCGGCCCGGGCCTAGCGCACGGCCGATTGCGCCCCCACGGATCCGCACCTCCGCGGCCCGGCTGGGCTCGACAGCGGCCGGCGTGAAGCCGTGGGCGCTGTCGTACTTTCGCTGGGCGGATTCCAGTCGGCGCCGGGTTGCTGCGAGCTCCGTGGCCTCGACCAGCAGATGCTGGCGGTCCTCGTTGAGCTGCGCCGCTGCAGCAGCCGTGTCGGCGTCGGGCGTGATGGGGGCTTGCAGACTCCGGATCGTCTCATGGAGCGGGTCAGCCCGGCTTGGCGGGGCCGCAGCCGCGGCAGCGGCAGCCGCGGCGGCCTTCTCGTTGCCGCGCGGGGAGCCGGCGCTAGTGCCGATGGTCAGCACCTCCCCGCGGGCGCAGAGAGCCGCGACATCATCGGAGACGGTGCAGCCAGTGGGGATGGGGGAGTCGGGGAAGCTGTGTACCTCGCCGGGGTACTCGTCGGGGATGAGCGCGACAAAGACGCGCAGCACGCCGAAAGGGACGACGAGGCAGCCTGCGGGGCAGGCGGCGTCCGCGCCCAGCGCAGCGTCGCAGCCGGCCGGGTTGGCCATGCGAGGCGCATGGACCAAACCGTGCACGATGCGCTCGCCGGAGCTGGTGAAGGGCCTCGTCCGGAACTTGACTCCGGCCAGCACCGCGAGCAGCCCCACGGTGGGCGCCAACTGTCATGGTATTCTCACGGCATATGCCACAAGATGGCTAAAAAGGTGGGGTTACGGAAGGACGCCGGTGGGTTCCGGAAGCGAGGTTGGGGACAAGCGGAGAGGGACTCGCGATGTACCCAGGTTCGGGGCCCTCCGAGGGAGGTAACACCCATAGTCCTGCCGGATCTGCTAGAGGGATTTCACAGAGTGGTTACAATGCGCTCCTGGAGCTGTTTGGTGGGAGGAGGAAGAAGAGCTAGCTCTCTCCTTCTCCTGGCTACATGTGTGTGTGTGTGTCCAAGGCTAAGAGAGAGCGAACCCCTCTGCATGGAGGGCTCCCGGGGGGTCTTATAGGTCGACCCCCCAGGGTTACACTGGTAAAGATTTACGGGCGCGGGGCCTCGGTGTCATCGTCTAGGAGCTGGCGGTGGGGGCCGCCGGGTCGCCGGGTCCTCCAGGTGCGCAGGGTGCGCCGGGTCCGCCAGGCGCGGGTTCGGTCGGACAGCGTGGCACTGTGGCAGGTCTTGTCGTTCGTCATAGGTCGGTCGGCGCCACTTAGCAACAGGATCGTGCCGCCCGGACACCGCCCGCCCCCGGGCGGGGGTGCAGGGAATGCTGTCGCCACTCCCGCTGGGGCCGGGGTAAAGGCGGGAGTGATGTCGCCATGCCTGTCTCGTCGTGAGGGCTTGCCCCCTAGCGGCCATCCGGCATGGGCTAGCCGGCCAGGCCGGGTCGCCATGCCGGGCCGGCTCGCGCTGGGGGGCCGCCGCGCAGTTCAGCCAGATTGAGGGGCTTGCCCCGCCCCGATGTTTTGAAAAGAAGGGGGATCCGGGCTCCGTGGCCTACCCGGGGATCATCCCCCTGACAAGTACCTCTCCTCTGCGCCAACACTTGTTGCGCCTAAGCCTCAAGAACCGTTGCTGCTGTACTTGGCGGCAACGAATCAAGTGGTCAGTCCTGCATTAGTGGCACAGAGAGAAATTGATGACGAAGAAGCAGCGGCAGCAAGCCCGTCAAGCGACAAGCCGAAATCTTCTCCAGCAGAGTCTGGTGCCAATAAATCAGAATCATTGCAAAAAAATGGAGTAAACAAATAGATAGTGCCTAAGAAGAAATTGGTGAAGCGCCCAGTTTACTTTGTAAGCTCCCTTTTACAGGGGGCTAGGTCAAGGTACTCTGGTGTGCAAAAAATTCTTTTCGGCCTCCTCATGGCCTCGAGAAAGTTGCACCATTACTTCCAAGCACATGAGATTACCGTCGCCACTCGCTTTCCGTTGGAGCGCATTTTGAGAAATCTAGATGCAACCGACAGGATAGTGGAGTGGGCGTTGGAGCTGTCGAGCTTTGCACGCAAGTTTGAAAGCACTTCAACTATTCAGAGCAGAGCCTTGGCGGAGTTCATTGCAGAATGGACGCCAACGCAAGACGAAGAGATTAAAGAATCAGCTCTCCCCGGCAAAGATACGGCTAAAGATTGGACTATGTACTTTGACGGTGCCTTTTCACTACAAGGCACCGGTGCCAAAGTGTTGCTTGTCGCACCCACCGGAGAGCATCTCAAGTACGTAATCCAAATGCACTTTCCCAGGGAGAAAGCTACAAACAACACTGCTGAGTATGAAGGACTCCTTGCCGGTCTCAGGATCGCAGTGGAACTTGGAATCTAGAAGGTGATCATCCATGGTGACTCGCAGCTCGTTGTCAAGCAAGTCAACAAAGATTATCAGAGCCCGTTGATGGAAGCATATGTGCAAGAAGTGAGGAAATTGGAAGAACACTTTGACGGATTGCAAACAGAGCACATCCCTCGTGCAGAAAATAGCATTGCTGATCACCTGTCAAAGTGTGTCGCTCAAAAGCTCCCTGTGGAACCAGGAACTTTTGTGCTCCATTTGAATCAACCATCAGTCACTCTGTCAACACAGGCAAACAAAAGAAGAAAGTTGAACACCGGCAAATATTTTCTGGCAGAGCTTCTAGAAGCCACCGACAAGAATGTTGTCGGGAAGAACACTGTGGTAGTCAGTGAGCAGCAGCCTTTAGTAGAACATCAAGTTCTTGCCGTGGAGGCAAGCGCTCTTACACCCGAAGAGATGCCTTTAGTCCTTGTTGTCGAGAAGCAGGCTCCAACTTGGGCACAGCAAATAGTTCGTTTCCTTCAAACACGAGAGCTTCCCGATGACCAAGAAGAAGCTGAGAAAGTAGCCCGTCAGTCAAGTATGTACCAGTTTGTGGATAACATTCTGCACAGAAAGAGACCGAATGGGGTGAAATTGAAATGCATTTGCTGGGAGGATGTACTAAAACTGTTGGCAGAGATACATGGAGGCATATGTGGCTCTCTCATAGGATCAAGAGCACTTGTCGGCAAAGCTTTCCGGCAAGGCCTCTATTGGCCCACTGCTCTCCCAGATGCCACTGAGCTAGTCACCAAGTGTGAAGCATGCCAGTTTAATTCAAAAAAGATACATCAACCAGCCCAAGCCCTCCAGACGATACCTCTCTCCTGGCCCTTCTCGGTCTGGGGGCTTGATATCTTGGGCCCCTTCCCCCGTGCTACCAGGGGCTTTGAAATCTTGTACGTTGCAATTGACAAGTTCACAAAGTGGCCTGAAGTGGAGCCAGTGAGGAAGGTGACAGCACAGTCAGCGGTCAAGTTCTTCAAGGGATTAGTTTGTCGTTTTGGTGTTCCCAACAGGGTCATCACCGACAATGCCACACAATTCATGAGCCACGCCTTCATGCAGTACATCCAAGACCTTGGCGGCAAAATATGTTTTGCATCTGTTGCTCACCCGAGAAGCAATGGCCAAGCGGAAAGAGCAAATGCTGAAGTGCTGCGAGGCCTCAAGACAAGAACTTTCAACAGGCTGCACATATGTTGATGGCACTGGATTGATGAGTTGCCGACAGTTCTTTGGTCACTCAGGAATACAACAAATCGAGCCACCGGCCAAATGCCCTTCTCCCTAGTCTATGGTGCAGAAGCGGTGCTCCCCACAGAACTCACATACGGGTCACCTCGAGTGCTCGCCTACGATGAAGCAGAGCAAGAGCAGCTGCGGCAAGATGACGCCACGCTCCTTGAGGAAGATCGTATTCGGGCAGCTGTGCGAGCTGCACGTTACCAGCAAGCCTTGCGCCGCGATCACAGCCGCAAAGTGCATGCCCGAAGCCTTGAGGAAGGCGACCTTGTTCTTCGGCGCATCCAGTCCGCCAAGAATTCAAACAAGTTGATGCCGAAGTGGGAAGGCCCTTATCGGGTAGCACGTGTCACCAGACCCAGCGCAGTCCATCTGGAGACCGAAGATGGCATCCCGGTGATAAACTCATGGAATATTGAGCATCTTTGCAAGTTCTACCCATAAGGCACGGTTGCCGGGCCTCCCGGCAGCCCCTTTTTGTACAAGCATTGTTGGCAAGACATGTAACCCTCTGTACAAAGCGAGGCGCAGATCCTGTGCATAAGTCAAATAAAGCTAAGTATTTCACAACTTTTTGTCAAAATACATTTTAATCTATGTATGTTTGCATGTGATGTTGTGTTATGCTTTGCCTTGTATGCAATGATTGATGACACGCCAAGGTCTCCGGACTGTCCCTTTTCTCTTCTTTCTTTTTCTTAAAGGCAGAAGGTTCCCTCGCGTGCAAGTTTCCCGGGGGGAGTGATGGTGCAGATACCATATAATGGCGTTCAAGAGAATAGTTGGCAACAAGAAAAACAGTACAAGGAAAAGCTAAGTTAAAAACTTTGAAACAAATTCCTTGTTACATTTTGAATTTCCCTTGAACGATTCTGTGTTTGTATGAAAAACTTGCACGCAAAGGAACCTTGTCGTAATCAGTTGCGTTCTTACTTTGTTTCGAGTCCACTCAACAATTTAAGTAGCTCCATTTGAAAATGTCAAAGGAAAACTTGCCGGTGGCGACACTACCGGCAGGCTGCTAAGGATCCAATCCTCAAGCGCTCGCGGCAAGTGCGTGCACCAGCAAGCTTCTAGCATGCGTAGGGTATAAAAAAAATCATACAAAGACAAAGTAAAACAAGGGAGATATCATACATTCATTCATCGACACAAGTTATATTACATCACAAAATTAGCGCAGATCTAACAAAAGATGAAATGTATCTTTTACATGACAACACTGTGACGAATACAACGACAAGCTTAATCCAGACTATCACCTTGGATCCTGGGGACTTGGAGAACCTTGTCGGCGAGAGGACCAGTGATCTTGTCGGCGGCAGTGACGTCGGTGTTTTGCGGCAACTTTCTGAAGATCCCGGAGAGATCAAGATCAGGATGGCGATGTGAAAGCTTGAGCAGTACCTTGTATAGGACGTTGCACACAAACTTTCGAGATTCATCAGCAAATGAGGCAGATCTATCTTCATGATACGTCTTCAAGGCGTCAATGAGACCCTCGAAGAACTTGGTTAGCCTGACGCTGGTGGTCTCCTTGTCATTGACGGTGAAGCCCCAGCTCCTCATATCCATGACGGCAATTTGGGAGGTGATGCGCTCGGCAATATTTACAAGACTGTTGGTCCAGAGGGAGAGGTTCTCTTGCAGCTGATTGAACTTGTTTTCAACATCTATGCGCAAGGCCTCTTCTGTTTCCAACTTCTCTGTCAAGATTCTTTCCCGCTCTTTGGCGGACTCGAGATCTGTTTCCAGACTGACAAGTTTAGACTTCAAGTCCTCGACTACCTTGGCGGCGGTATTGAGATCTTGATTCTTGGACGAGAGCTGTGTTTGCAGTTCCCCTAAGGTGAGGGCTGCTTTCTGCGCTTCGCCCTTGAGAGTCTCTACCTGTTTATTACTGCCGGCAAGCTCCTCTTTCAACTTGGTCAATTGGGAATCAAGATCCGCCTTGGCGGCAGTGGCAGTGGCAGCTTCTTCAGTAGCCTCCTTGAGCTTGGCGACATTTTCTCGAGCCTAGGTCTCGATGGAATCCTTATGGTTCTTTTCTAGATCCTGTGTCCTTTGCTCAAGGAGTTTCTCAATTTCTTCATCCTTGCCGTGAAGTTTGTGCGGCAAGATTCTTTTCCCGGGCATTGAGCTGCGCCTCGCACTCTGCCAGCTTGCCGTCCAGAACTGTCGCCTTCTCCTGGGCAGTGGCAAGTTTTTCCTCTTGCCTCCTCAGATTGTGGGAATGACTGTTATACCAAGTGCGGATATCTTCCGCCTTCTTCTTCAGTTTCTCCTCGATCTCCTCTAGAGCTATGTGTTCTACTTGAAGCTTGTCCCATCGCTTACCATAGCGCTCCTGCACATCCCTGAGACCAGCAGCCATGGTTTCTAGGAAGGCAAGATCTGCTATGCTATCGGTAGCATTGTCGGATTCGAGGGTACTTTTGGGGATGGAGGCAAGGATGTGAGCAATTTCTTCATCAAAGTTTAGCTCTCCGGTACCTGATGAACTGGGGGCTTCAGACCCTTGCTGGGAAGCGGCGAGCATCAAGGCGTCCGTCAAGACTTGAGTAGTTGGTACGGTTGGTTGAGCAACAGAGTCTGGCTTGTCAGCAGCAACCACCACCATTTATGTGCTTGCTTGAGGGGGAGCGGGTGTGTTATCGGGAGACCTTCTCTACTCCCTGGCAACTTCCTTTGCATCCTCAACTACAAGTTTGGCGGCCTCCTCAGCAGAAATCTTGGTGGCTTCATCGGCAGCGCTCTTAGCAATTTCTACCACGTCTGCAAGAATTTCTCCTTCTTTAGGAGAAGTTGGATCTACAGGATGAAGTGGAAACGAGAGCAAGAAAATGATTCAGATTACAAGTCAAGTTCAAGAAAACAAAAATTTGGAAAGTGTTTGGAAGCAAGTGGATTACCTGTTGACGCTTGTTGTGGAGGGACAGTTCCTTCCCCGGCAACCTGGGTTGTCGCCACACGGTCATCGGCAGTCTCGCTTGCCGGAGTGATCTCCGCGTGGACAGGTTCATCGGTAGAGGCCCTTGCTGGAGACGCACTCTCCGCGACGGTGGTTGACGGAGGAACCACGGTGGGATCCGCCCCTTGGCGCTCTTCCCCCTGGTGGCCTTCTCCTGCCTCCTTGTCGATACCAAGAGATGGAGCATCGGTGCCAGTACCGGCGAGCGGGAACCGCGTCACGGCCTCGCGCAGGGGGCTGGGCTGGGGGTGTTGATGGTAGTATCTGCGGATACGCCCCCTTGCCCAGTGCTTGCCGTAGGATCACTTTCTATAGCAGCCTTGGTTCGCTTGGCCCGGTGCACAAGTGGCTCTGTGTCTCTGCAAAAACAGAAGAAAATAAAGTCAGAAATCATAATCAAGATGGAGTAAAGACTTGGTAAAGATAAAGCAATTATGCTTACTCTTTGTCTTCGGATTCACTAAGGATGGAGAGGTCATATTCCACCGGCGGGGGCGACTCCCTGGCCCTTTTGAGTGCCGGAAGGGACGAACTTGCCGGTTGAGAAGACTCGACTTCCCCAACAATCTCTTGCTGGGAAGATGGGCACTGAGCTCGTGGACGCCGGGATGGTTGCCGGCGCACCTCTTCTTGGTGACCAGTCTTGGTGGTTGACTTCTTCACAGCAGGGCCGGCTCTTGGCGGAGAAGGATGCACTGCCTCTTGACTGGGTGCTCTGCGGAGGATGCGCGCTCTTTTCTTTGGGGCCTGGGGATTTTCTACTTGGGTAAGTTCCCCGGCAGCTTCGTCCCTAGCAAGATCTTCCTGATGCTCTTCGACAACCTCTTCCTCGAGGGCTTCTTCCTCCCCTTCGGTTGCCGCGGCGCAAGAACCACTAGCCTTGCCGGAATTCAAAGCCTCTTCGGCCCTATAAGTGATGAACGCTAGTTCTTCGGCCCTGGTAGCTTGGATGAGGTCCTTCTCTTCACGAGTGGCCCTCTCCGTCAAATTCCAAGCCCAGGTCATTTCGTCCTCAAGTGAGGGTGGCTCCCAAGTAGCCTCAACTCCTTGGGTGTTGCACGCCGGCATTGCAGCAATGATGGAATCCTTGGCGGAGTTGATATGCAATGGCACAACATTGGCCGGCAAGTGGAAATTGCCGGAGACCCGGAACAGCTGGTGGCACAAGCTGATGTGCTGTAGGACAGTCAAGTTGTTGCTGAGTCCTAGGTACAGCCGCATGATGTCACCGGCATTCTAGTACTCCAAGTGAATCTTTGCCTTCTCTGCAGCGGCGCGATACGTCGCCAAAGAAAATCAGCTCCTACCATCTCAATCGTCAACCCGGGAAGCTGGAGGCGAGCGATCCGGTTGAGTGCCGGGCGAAGCTTCTTGTCGGTGGCACCAAGGTCACTCCAATTCTTGCTGCGGTCAATCTTCTCCGTGCACGGCAAGCAGAAATGGGGAAAATCCTTCTCCTTAATCCAGCACCACTCTGCCCGCCATTCTTCCCACTTCAGATGCAGCTGCCCGGTAAGGTACTGGCCCATGGTCTTGGCCCGAGGGATCCATGTCACGCTGCTGGAAAGCGCATCGCCCTCGATGCGGGGGACGAAGAAGTGACGGAACAGATCAACATTGGGAGCAACTCCAACGAAATTCTCACACAGATGGGCGAAGACAGACATGCATGTCATGGCGTTCAGGGTAAAATCCAACAGTCGGAACCCGAAACTGTACATCATTGTGCTGACGAAATCCGAGAATGGAGGAACTAGCCCGCAATAGAAATACGCACAAAAGAACGGATATGAATCTGATGGGGTCTTGCCACCTGCGGGGAGCACCACCGGAGCCTTATGATCCTTGGTGTCCTTCCCACACATGTAGACATACCTCTCGATCAAAGTGTTGTTGTCCAGGGTCGGCGGCCAGAAAACCGCACTTTCCCTCCACCACTGCTCCAGCTCAGCTTTCATCTTCTCCGCGTTGGGGTCGATGGACTTGGCGGGTTTCTTCCCCTCCGCGTCTACCTTCTTGGGCGCCATAGGTGCTCGGGGAGAAGGAATGGAGTGGGGAAGATTGCAAATCGGCGGCGGCGGCGGCGAGATTTGCTCTGGCTAGAGGAAGAAGATGAAGCTGGAAGGAGCAGGGGTGAATGAGCAGTGCCCTCTCGCAGTTGCCTTTTATGGGGAAGACGCGAGGAGGCTGGCTCTTTACTGTTTTGCTTGACACCGCTTTTGCAGGCGCACTACCACAAAATCGTTGCTACAGTCCACCACTCCCACAACCCGCATTAAATGCGCGGCGTGGGCGTGCTTGGAGGGAAATCATCATTGTAAAAATTACGGCAGTAATTTCCCGCCATGTGTTTGTGCATTGTTTGGGCCTAGCCCAACGACGCTTCGGACGTGTGTGTGGCCCATGCCCGGGGGCTCCTGTCGGTGTATAAAACATGGGTATTTTATACCCTGACTTATGCACAAACAGCGGTAGCCTTCCCGATGGCCAGGGCTTGCCGGAGATTACCAAGATCAAGATTCAAGGCCTAGTTGCAAAGGCACTAGGGAGAAGATCAAGACAAGATATCAAGAGGCACCTGACTTGTGCTAGATATGAAGATGATACATGCCGGCAAGGCTCAAGCTGGCAAGATGAAGGCCCGGCAAGCTCCGTGCCAGCAAGCCCTCGCTAGCTCGTCTGCACTCCACCGCACCGAGCAGCTAGTCACTAATCGGTGAGGTGTCGACCGCCCAGGCAGTCTGGCGAGGTTTGTCGGGGCACGTGTCAGCCTGCTGGAAGAAGAATTAGCTTTAATGACACCCGTCGAGGAGGTGTGTCAAGATAATAAGAGGTAGCTGGGTGAGCGGTGCAGAAACCTTGCCGGGGATCCTCCTGCACATGACACCTAACGGCGTAATAAATGCTTTTGTCCTAATCTGGCAGAGTTAGGAATGACAGCACTATTTGCTATCTAATTAACTTGTACTGACTTTTTTCCCACTATGGTTACCCCTTGAGCTATAAAAGGAGGGCCAGGGCAACCTTTACAAGAGATCGGTCACTTGGCTCATTCTGCATGCGTAGCTGCTCTTCCTGCACCTTGCCGGCAAGAAGCGCTCCTTGTATTTCAGCTCAAACACATCCAATACACAAAAGCAGGAGTAGGGTTTTACACCTCACGGTGGCCCGAACCTGGGTAAATCCTTTGCGTTTCTGCTAATTCTGCTCTTTGTGCTTGCGCATCTCCCTAGTCGAACCGCAAAGGGGCTAGATGGCCCCATAGATGGTCGTATGCACGACACTCCCTCATAGATTTTTCTTTCAACTCGGCAAGCAATTTTATAACCTCATCTCTATCATTACAAGCAAGAATTGCCCTAGCTGTTTCACTATCGAAAACATAACCATCAGATGTTTCAGGGACTTCAACTGCAGTAGGAGAGCTAGGCATAATGGGTGAATCATAATTTTCAAGAGTTTCAGCATTTTCAGTTTCTTTAGCTTTAGCAATTTGTTCATCAAGAAATTCACCAAGTGGCACAGTATTATCAAGCATAGTACTAGCATCATCATAAGTATCATTCATAGCAGAAGTAGTATCATCAATAACTTGCGACATATCAGAATGAATAGCAGGTGATGGTGTCACAAGCCTACTCAAAACAGGAGGTGAATCAAGTGCAGAGTGTGATGGCAATTCCTTACCTCCTCTAGTCATAGAGGGGACGATCTTGGTTTTAGCATCTTTCGGATTCTTCATAGTGATCAACAGATATAAATCCTAAGTGACTCAACAAATAGAGCTATACTCCACGGCAACGGCGGCAGAAAAAGGTCTTGATAACCCACAAGTATAGGGGATCGCAACTGTTTTTGCGGCTAGTATTTCACCCAGATTTATTGATTCAACACAAGGGGCGCCAAAGAATATTTGCGAGTATTAGCAGTTGAGTTTTCAATTCAACCACACCTGGAGTCTGCAGCAAAGTGTTTAGTAGCACAGTAGTATGATAGTTTCAATAGCAGCCGTAACAGTAGCAATAGTAACGGAAGCAGTAACTGTAGCAGTTTTGTAGTAATTGTTACAGCAGCAGCAACGAAAGTAACTTAGCAAAGATCAATATGCGAAAATTGTAGGCATTGGAACAGTGATGGATAATTATGTTGGATGACATTCCTCATGTAACAGTCACAACCTAGGGTGATACACAATAGCTCCAATTCATCAATGATATGTAGGCATGTATTCCGTATATAGTCATACGTGCTTATAGTAAGAACTTGCATGACATCTTTTGTCCTACCCTCCCGTGGCAGTGGCATCCTTAAGGAAACTAAGGGATATTAAGGCCTCCTTTTAATAGAGAACCGGAACAAAGCATTAGCACAAAGTGAATACATGAACTCCTCAAACCACGACAATCACCGGAAAGAATCCCAATTATTGTCACCTTGGGGTATGCAGATCATGACACGTAACAGGTGCATAAAACTTGCAAGATAGGATCAAGAACTCAAATATATTCATGAAAACATAGAGGGCTCGGATCTGAAATCATGGCACTCGGGCCCTAGTGACAAGCATTAAGCATAGCAAAGTCATAGCAACATCAATCTCAGAACATAGTGGATACTAGGGATCAAAGCCCTAACAAATTGACTCGATTACATGGTAAATCTCATCCAACCCATCACCGTCCGGCAAGCCTACGAAGAAATTACTCACACACGGCGGTGAGCATCATGAAATTGGTGATGGAGTATGGTTGATGATGACGACGGCGTCGAATCCCCCTCTCCGGAGCCCCGAACGGACTCCAGATCAGCCCTCCCGATGAAGAACAGGAGGTGGCAGTGGCTCCGTATCATAAAACGCGATGATTCTTTCTCTCTGATTTTTATCTCCACGAATGGGTACTTATAGCATTGGAGTTAGGTCAAATGGAGCTGCCAGGGGCCCACAAGCCAGCTAGGCGCGCCCTGGGGGGTGGGCGCGCCCCCTAGTCTTGTGGCACCTGGTGGCCCCCCTCTGGTAGATCTTTGCGCCAGTATTTTTTTATATATTCTGAAATAATTCTCTGTAAATTTTCAGGTCCATCTGAGAACTTTTATTTCTGCGCAAAAATAACACCATGGCAATTCTGCAGAAAACAGCGTCAGTCCGGGTTAGTTCCATTCAAATCATGCAAATTAGAGTCCAAACTAGAGAAAAAGTGTTTGGAAAAGTAGATACGTTTCGGACGTATCACACATCACCAGAGCATCTTACAGCACGCCGTACGTACTTCATCGACGATTCTACCCCCTTCCCTCTCAAAACCCTAGACTGCTCATCCACCGGCGTACCAGATCCTATTCAATGCCGGCGCCGTCCACCTCGCCAGATCTACTTCTGAGGCTGCATCTACCCCTCCCACCTCCCCTAGAAACCGTAGACTGCTCATCCACCACTGTACCACAGCCCATTCAGTGCCGGCCTTGTCCACCGTGTCGGATCTGCTTCGCCGGTGCTCTCGTCAACCGCAGCGCATTTGCAGCGGCTCCTTCCTACACCGCACCGGAGCTGCTTCGTCCACACCCCCGGAGACGCCTCAACAATGCCCCCGTCAATGGCCTCAGATCCGCTTCGTCAACACCATCCTCAACCCTACCGGAGCCACTTCGCCGACACCATCCTCAACCCAACCGGAGCCGCTTCGCCGACGCCCAAGTTCATGGCCTCAGATCTGCATCATCCACACGATTGTCCACCCTACTGGAGCAGCTTCCCGACGCCCTCATCCACGGCCATAGATCCGCATCGTCGACACCATCCTCAACCCTACCACCGGAGTAGCTTCACCGACGCCCTTGTCCACGGCCGCAGATCCGCATCGTCGACACCATCCTCAACCCTACCACCGGAGCAGCTTCACCGATGCCCTCGTCCACTGTCCTATATCTCCTTACTGGACCCGACAGCCACCGTAGTGTCATCACCCTTGACGTTTCTAACCTAGTTCCCACCGTCTGGCAAGATGCCAAGCACCATCCGCGACCTAGGTACTTGTCACCTTTAAACCCGTCCAGCATCACCTGCCAGATGTACTTCAAATATACTAACAGGTCGCTGTTACATGTTATGGAGTTGGCAAGAGCCACAAGGACGATGTTTCTTCTCGATCTAACACCTTGGCCAACAAAACTCT
Organism: Elymus sibiricus; assembly: GCA_039707655.1. NCBI lineage: Eukaryota > Viridiplantae > Streptophyta > Magnoliopsida > Poales > Poaceae > Elymus > Elymus sibiricus. The sequence goes on from CM077664.1 coordinate 316,841,090, forward strand.
TGGACTGAAGCATTGCTATGATCTTGTAAGTGCATCTCTCTCTTGTATTGTTGTGTGCCTGCCAGCGTGCGTTGCTAGGATTTTCTACCAGTAATCCCTTTGTGTAGCCAATGATTACCACTACTGGCTGCTAAATTAGAGATATAGACATCATACATTACACAATGTCGTAGGTGGCATGAAGGAATGCCTGTGCACTAAATTAGGCTCCATTAGAGTGCCTGCAAGTCCAGTACACAAAGTCATGGCTAGTTTATGCGACGCACACAATTGTTAATTGTTGGTTTAATTATGTGCAAGGGATATGCAATGTATTATCATGTAGAGATGTCTCAAATTAGCTGTGTCAACTTGCAGATGGGGCGCAACAATGAAAAAGTACAAGATTTCTTAGTACAAAATGTATGGTGCATTTTCATGGAACATCGCAAAAAAAAATGAGGGGCAGCGGTGAGCCTATACAGCGTGGTATGGTAAGTCACTCCATTGCAATCATCGTGATATTATTTGTTTGGCATTGCTGTTGGCCAGTGTTCTTAGGGCCAATTATTTTGAGTTATCCTATGAAAATAAGCTCCTATGAAGATAACCTCGAGATAATAAGCCAACCAGTTCTTTTCATTGCCTGCTTTTTCAGCTTATCTGTTGTATGATCAGTGAAAAGTCTATTACATTATATTTTGTCATTTTGATGCCCATATGAAAATAAATTTGATTTGCAAACATCACGAATTGAACCCATTACAGATTATGATAGGAAAACAGACCATCATTATTTGTTCAAAATGCAAATACAAAGATACATTCTACTTGGCACAATCTACTTTGGTCAATGTCTTCCAAACAGAGGATAATTGCCTAAATTTATATGATCAATCATTATCTATCAAAATTCCATGGTCCAAGTGGCTGGTTTTTATCATATAGCAGCAACACCTGAAAGCATCATATAGCAGTAGCAGCAACTCATAGCAATTCAACATATAGCAGCAGCTCATAGCAATTCATCATATAGCAGCAGCAAGTCATAGCAATTCATCATATAACAGCAGCAACATCAGCTCATAGCAATTCATCATATAGCAGCAGCAGCAGCTCATAGCAATTCATCATATAGCAGAAGCAGCAGCAGCTCACAGCAATTCATCATATAGCAGCAGCAACAGCTCATAGAAATTCCTCATATAGCAGATCAGAATAAAAATTTGGCAAAAAATCAGATGAGATTCTCACCTTATTGGATGAGCTCATCCTGCAACAGCACCTCATGGCCACGGCCTAGGAGGAGGGGAGGGGGAATGAGGGGCCATCTGTCGGAGTGGGGCGTCGGCCGTAGTTGGGCGGCAGCCGCCGGAGTGGAGCGTTGGACGGACCATAGCAGAGCAGCTGCCAGGGACCAGCAGAGTGAGGGGTAGCACCAGAGGGAGGAGCTACCATGGAGATGGAGCCCTACCCGCAGGCCATCGAGCCTCGCTGGAGAGAGCATTGTCGAGGAGCAGGGCAGATGGGACCGGTGGTGGCGGCTCGCAGGAGGAACTCTAGCATTGCAGGCAGGGGATCAAGGCAGAGGGAAAGGGGAGAGGAGATGCGGGTGGGCAGGGGAACGAACGCTTGCGTGTTAATTTTTACTTGGGGGTCGGGTGTGACGCGGGCCTGAGCAGTGGAATTTTCAGTGTAATATGGGCAAACAACAGAGTCATTTCGCTATACCCATTGTTTTTAAGGCGTCCCTGAGGCGTCAGGGCGCCCTGCGAGCTTGAAGCGTCCAGCTTGCCTTATGTACCTGCGTAAGGCGTCCGCCTTAAGCTTTAGAGCGTCCGAGGCGTCTGCTTAGGTGTCCAGGTTGTTGCCTTAGTCCATTTTGGACGCCTTAGCTTGCCAGGCAGGCAGGGGAGCTGTTTTAGGCTGGAAACTGAGTTTTGGTGGGAAACAGAAAGGTTGTTGGCGCCAACAGGTAAGAAGGGGGAGAGAGAGAGAGAAACAGACCCCAATCCACACACTCCTCCCCCTCCTTCTCTCCAGTGGCTTCTCTCTAGCAGATCTGTTTCCTCCTCTGCAGCAGATCCCTTCCGGCAGCTCCTCCCCCTCCTCCTCTCCAACGGCTCCTCCTCTTCTCCAGCAGCTCCTCATTCTCCTCCTATCCAGCAGCTCCTCCTCCCAGAGAAAGTGCCAAGAGGATGGATGCTATATGGGCTCTACAACCAGCAGCAACTACAAGGTGTGTATGCCAGTATGCCTAGTTGCCTACCAACCAAATTCTACTCTATTCTGCACACAACATTAACTATACACAATGCATGAGAATGACAATAGTGCTCTCAGGACCGGTGCTTGTTTGAGAAGGTGGTGACTCAACAATAAAAGTAAAATAACATAAAAGTAAATAGATGGGCCCTTCATAGAGGGAAGCATGGATTTGCAGAGGTGCCAGAGCTCAAAGCTTAAATCAGAGATAAATGTAATTTTGGGAGGTATGCCTTTCCTGTCAACATCACGACCGAGAGTTTTCAATATCTTCCATGCTTAACAAATTAGCGGTGGTTCCCAAGAGGTAAAGTAAAGTTTACTCCCCCTCCACCAACAAACACAAGCCATGGCTAGCCGAATCCTCGGGTGCCCTCCATACCAACAACTTTCCGGGGGAGTTTGTTTTATTATTTTGCAATTTTAATCATGGGACTGGGCATCCCGATTACCAGCCCCTCTCAAGCAAGGACAAGTGAATAAACACTCATCATGAGAATAACCCGCTTAGCATGGAAGATACTGACCGCCCCCTGTCGCTCCATGAGTGGTACGGGCACACAAAACAGATGTTCATTTGAATATTTAGAGGTGGCACATGCAAATTTACTTAGAACGACAGAGTAATACCGCATACGGGTAGATATAGTGGACTCATCTGGAATAACTTTGGTTTAAGGATTTTGATGCATGATATGTCTCCAACGTATCTATAATTTTTGATTGTTCCATGCTATTATAGTATCAATCTTGGATGTTTTATATACATTTACAAGCAATTATATATCATTTTTTGGGACTAACCTATTAATTTAGTGCCCAGTGCCAGTTGCTGTTTTTTGCCTGTTTTTGGTTTTTCAGAATATCAGTACCAAACAAAGTCCAAATGCCACGAGATTTTTTTCTAGACATAAGAGACACTAGAAGCTTCGAGAGAGGGCCAGAAGCCAGAGGAGGTGGCCACGAGCCACCGGGGTGCGCCCCGGGGGGGTGGCACGCCCTGGTGCCTCGTTGGCCCACCTCTGCTTCGTTTGACCTAATTCCACCTCTATAAATACTCTAAAATCGGGAAACCAACAGGGGAGTCCACGAAATACTTTTTCCGCCGCCGCAAGTTCCTGTTCTCGAGAGATCCCATCTGGAGGCCTTTTCCGGCACTCTGCCGGAGGGGGATTCGATCACGGAGGGGCTCTCCATCAACCTTGCTGCCCTTCCAATGATGCGTGAGTAGTTTACCACAGACCTTCGGGCCCATAGTTAGTAGCTAGATGGCTTCTTCTCTCTTTTTGATCTTCAATACAATGTTCTCCTCGATGTTCTTGTTGTTTTATCTGATGTAATCACTTTTTGCAGTGTGTTTGTTGGGATCCGATGAATTGTGAGTTTATGATCAGATTATCCATGAATATTATTTGAGTTTTCTCTGAACTCTTTTATGCATGATTGGTATAGCTTCGTATTTCTGTCCGATCTATTGATTTGGTTTGGCCAACTAGATTGATTTATCTTGCAATGGGAGAGGTGCTTTGTAATGGGTTCGATCTTGCGGTGCTCAATCCCAGTGACAGAAAGGGACATGACATGTATGTATCGTTGCTATTAAGGGTAAAAATATGGGGTTTATTGGTATATGAATTTCCCATGTTGTCCTAATTTTCAGAAGTTTTGGAGTTACATAAGTATAGCTTTTAAATAGATCTTTACAGACTATTCTGTTTTAGACAGATTCTGTTTTTGTTGCATAGTTTGCATATTTTGATGAATCTATGGATCGTATCGGGTGGTATGAGTCATGGAGAAGTTGGAGTACAGTAGCATTATGCCAATATTAAATATGAATCAATTTACTACAGTACTTAAAGTTAAAGATTTATTTGTTATACTAACGGATCTCACGAATGTTTTGTTGAGTTTTGTGTGATTGAAGTTTTCATGTTTTGAGTGAGGTCACGATAGATGAAGGAATAAGGAGTGGAAAGAGTCTAAGCTTGGGGATGCCCAAGGCACCCCAAGGTAATATTCAAGGAAGACTCAAGCAACTAAGCTTGGGGATGCCCCGGAAGGCATCCCCTCTTTCTTCTACCAACTATCGGTAATTTTACTTGGAGCTATATTTTTATTCATCACATGATATGTGTTTTACTTGGAGCGTCATGTATTATATGAGTCTTTGTTTGCTTTTTAGTTTGTCATAATCATCCTTGCTGGACACACCTATTTGAGAGAGCCACACGTTTATCATGATTTGTTAGAATACTCTATGTGCTTCACTTAAATATTTTGAGCTAGGCAGTTGCTCTAGTACTTCACTTAAATCTTTTTGAGCATGGCGGTGGCTATATTTTGAAGAAATATTTGAACTCTCATGCTTCACTTATATTATTTTGAGAGTTGATAAGATTAAATTTTGAAGAAATATTTGCACTCTCATGCTTCACTTATATCTTTTTGAGAGTTTATAATAGTAATGGTAATTTGCACAAGATATGAATTTGGTCCCAAATGGGAAAACTTTGTTTTTGCCACTCTAGCTTTTGCCCACTTTGCTTATGCCACTCTAGAATTTGACATATCACTTTTGCCACTCTTAGCTTTTGACAATACATCACAAATGCCATTCCATGGCAAAAGCAATAGTTTTTCATTTCACTTTTGCCACTCTTAGATTTTGACAATGTATCACAATTGCCACTCTAAAATAATTGTATTTACCACAGAATGGCAATTGTGATGTATTGTGAAAAACTAAGAGTGGCAAAAGCAAAATGTCAAATTCTAGAGTGGCATAAGCAAAGTGGTCAAAAGCTAGAGTGGCAAAAACAAAGTTTTCCCGTCCCAAATTGATTAATATTCAAGAGGGATATAATAAAAACTTTCATGAAAGATCATTGGATATGATAAGTTTGATTCCTTGCAATAGTTTTGCAATATGGAGATGATAATATGTGAGGCATGTTAGTGAGTAATTGTGATTCAGTAAGAATATTGGTGTTAAGGTTTGTGATTCCCTATGCATGCACATAAAGTCAATTGTTATGCAACGAAATTATATCCAACTTATGGTGCATTATTCGGTGTTAGTTATGATCAATGCATGTTTATGACCGATTTCGCTTTTTGGTTGGTCGCTTCTCAATCTATTTGCTAGCCTTCATTTGTACTAAGCGGGAATGCTGCTTGTGCATCCAACTCCTTAAACCCAAGTTGTGCCAAATGAGTCCACCATACCTACCTATATGCGGTATTTCCATGCCGTTCCAAGTAAATTTGCATGTGCCAACTCTAAATTTTCAAAATAATTTTCCGTTTTGTGTGCCCGTACCGCTCATGAAGCGGCAGGGGGTGGCCAATATTTTCCATGCTAGGTGTGTTATTCTCACGATGAGTGTTTATTCACTTGTCATTGCATGAGAGGGTGGCAGGTAATAGGGATGCCCAGTCCCAAAATGAAAAAAAATTATATGATGATAATAATAAATTCCATGGAAAGTGTTGGTATGGAGGGCACCCGTGGATACGGCTAGCCATGGATTGTGAAAGAATGGTGGAAAGGAAATAAACTTTATTTTCTGTTTGGGAACCGCCTATAATGTGTCTAGCATGGAAGATATTGGGAATTCTTGGTCGTTTTCGTTGACAGGAAAAGCATGCCGCTCAAAATAATTTTATCTCTCTAATTTAAGCCTTGAGACTTGGCACCTTTGCAAATCTCTGCTTCCCTCTGCGAAGGGCCTATCTATTTACTTTTATGCAATTTTTATTTTTATTTTGAGTCTCCATCTTCTCTTACAAAGCACCAACTAGAGAGCACTATTGTCATACTTGTGCATTGGGGTAGCTAATATTGAGTGTGTTTCATGAATGGATCAATGATTGAGCATAATGAGCTAGGGATAACTTTCTTTAGCGTTGATATTTTGAAAGACATGGTTGCTTGTTAGTATGCTTGAGTATTTATGTCTTCATATCAAATTATAGACTATTGCTTTGAATCATTCAAGTCAAAATGCCCATGCTACAAAAGAAAAGAGTACATGATGAATATGATAGGTAGCATTATACATCAAAAATTCTGTTTTTATCATTTACCTACTCGAGGACGAGCAGGAATTAAGCTTGGGGATGCTTGATACGTCTCCAACGTATCTATAATTTTTGATTGTTCCATGCTATTATAGTATCAATCTTGGATGTTTTATATACACTTACAAGCAATTATATATCATTTTTTGGGACTAACCTATTAACTTAGTGCCCAGTGCCAGTTGCTGTTTTTTTCCTGTTTTTGGTTTTTCAGAATATCAGTACCAAACGAAGTCCAAATGCCATGAAGCTTTTTGGAGATTTTTTTCTAGACATAAGAGACACTAGAAACTTCGGGAGAGGGCCAGAAGAAAGAGGAGGTGGCCACGAGCCACCAGGGCGCGCCCCAGGGGGGTGGCGCACCCTGGTGCCTCGTGGGCCCACCTCTGCTCCATTTGACCTAATTCCACCTCTATAAATACTCTAAAATCGGGAAACCAACAGGGGAGTCCACGAAATACTTTTTCTGCCGCCGCAAGTTCCTGTTCTTGAGAGATCCAATCTGGAGGCCTTTTTCGGCACTCTGCCGGAGGGGGATTCGATCACGGAGGGGCTCTCCATCAAGCTTGCTGCCCTTCCGATGATGCGTGAGTAGTTTACCACAGACCTTTGGGTCCATAGTTAGTAGCTAGATGGCTTCTTCTCTCTTTTTGATCGTCAATACAATGTTCTCCTCGATGTTCTTGGAGTTCTATCCGATGTAATCACTTTTTGCGGTGTGTTTGTTGGGATCCGATGAATTGTGAGTTTATGATCAGATTATCCATGAATATTATTTGAGTTTTCTCTGAACTCTTTTATGCATGATTGTTATAGCTTCGTATTTCTCTGCGATCTATTGATTTGGTTTGGCCTACTAGATTGATTTATCTTGCAATGGGGGAGGTGCTTTGTAATGGGTTCGATCTTGCGGTGCTCAATCCAGTGACAGAAAGGGACATGACACATATGTATTGTTGCTATTAAGGGTAAAAAGATGGGGTTTATTCATGCATGAGTTTACTTTGTCTACATCATGTCATCTTGCTTAAGGCGTTACTCCGTTCTTTATGAACTTAATACTCTGGATGCATGCTGGATAGCGGTTGATGTGTGGAGTAATAGTAGTAGATGCAGAATCGTTTCGGTCTACTTGTCTCGGACGTGATGCCTATATACATGATCATTGCCTTGGATATCGTCATGATTATTTGCTTTTCTATCAATTGCCCAACAGTAATTTGTTCACCCACCGTATGCAATTTTCAAGAGAGAGAAGCCTCTAGTGAAAACTATGGCCCCCCATGTCTACCTTTATCATATATTCAAAATCCTAAAAATACCTTGCTGCAATTTTACTTTATTTATTTTATTTTGTATTTTTGTTCGATCTATCTATCTATCACCATACAATTTAATCTTGCAATTAACCGCCAAGGGATTGCAACCCCTTGTTCGCGTTGGGTGCGAGGATTTGTTATTTTGTGTGCAGGTGCTACTAACGAGTTGTTGCATGATTCTCCTAATGGATTGATAAGCTTGGTTTCATAATTAAGGAAATACTTATCTCTACTGTACTGCATCATCCCCTCCTCTTCGGGGAAATCCCAACGCAGCTCACAAGTAGCAATGCACAAGCAGTATTCCCGCTTAGTACAGGCGAAGGCTAGCAAATAGGTTGACAAGCGACCAACTAGAGAGCGAAAACGGTCATAATCATGCATTATGAATAATCAACATTGAATACTAGCATGAGTAGGATATAAGCACCATGAACATAAATATCGTGGAGGCTATGTTGGTTTTGAATCAACTACATGCGTGAACATGTGGCAAGTCAAGCCACTTGAAACATTCAGAGGAGGATACCATATCATCATACTACATCACAATCATTTTAATGCATGTTAGCACCCAAGATAAATCATTATCCACTCCTTGCTACTTAAGCATGGCATGAGCAACTATAATCTCTAATTGTCATCATAAACATGTTTAATCATAATATGTTGAATCATGGATACTGAGTTAAACATATTTACAAAAACAAAAACAAGTTGAGTTCATACCCGCTTTTCCTTGCCACAGTCACTTCATCAAATTATCGTCATTATTGCATTTCACTTGCATGACCGAATGATGTGAAAATAATAATAGTGCAAGAGTGCCATGGACCAAGCTGGAATCTGCAAACATTTTATTCAAAGGAGAAGACAAGGTAATATGGGTTCTTTGTTAGATCAACAATAGTGCATATGAGAGCCACTTAACATTTTCATCGTGGTCTTCTCCTTACAAAGACTCAACGAAAGAAAAGAATTTCAGAGAAACACACTAAAATATTTTTGGAGTTTTTAGTTTTTTCTTGAAGGAGGCAAATTAAAGAAGAGAAAACAAAAAAACAAGAAAAACTATTTACACGGGGAAGCTCCCAACAAGCAAAAGAAGAAACGGGAAATCTTTTTGGGTTTTCTTTTAATACTACAACTAATTAAACTAGAAAGAAAAACCGAAAAGAAGCGAGAGATATTTTTGGATTTTCTCAAAGTTTTTCAAACACACAAGAAGAAAGCGAGAAAATAAAACTAACATGGATCGTACAATGAAAAAGGATGAACACCGACAACTGGAATGAAATGTGTGAACATGAATGTAATGTCGTTGAGAAATACGTACTCCCCCAAGCTTAGGCATTTGCCTAGCTTGGTAATCACCATCCGTACTAGCCATCCGGTCCCATATGAAAATGCTGAGGCGGCGGCACCTGAGCGTCACAATCCTAGGCCTCATCCTCTGCCGCTGGCAATGTTTTCCGGTAAGCAACGATGTCCGGTGGCATAACAGTATATCCGTTCCTGGCATGAGAATCAAACAAAGCAGGTGCAGGAAATGGAATAATATCACGAGTATCCTCACTAAAAACCAAGTTATAACGAATGTGGTGAGGAGGCTCAAGAGCATCAAGAAAGTGGTGATCCCGCATAGACTAGTGATCTAAGTAAACTCTGGGCAACAAGTAATCATGTGGGCGTATGTTAACATTAAAACATCTCGCTAAGCGAGTAGCTTAAATACCACCAAGAATTTTACCCTTAGTCCTATTAGTGTGCAAGCGGCATGCAATGATAGCTCCTAGGTTATAAGTGTTGTCATTATGCAGTGCGCGGCGTAAAATGGCAAAGTCAAGTGCACATAGCGCACCACCTTGCTCTCTAGCAGTCAAGCATTTCCCTATGAATAAAGCAAAGTAATGAACAGCGGGAAATTGCAAGCTACTGGCTCGGGCTTTCGACATGCCCCTTTCCTCTCCCACAGTTAAAGTGTGGAGGAAGCCCTCAAACTCCTCCGGTCGAGGCTCTCTTATTTCCCCATCAAAGGGGATCAAACATATCACACAAAATTCTACAAGCGGTATCTGATGATGTTCAGCATATAAATCAAAGCGCACCACAGGGGGTTCGAGCCTATTTAGGAAATGAAAGTTTTGCACAAAGGAATTCGTAAGGATGTCGTGCTGGTCACACTCATCTGCGAGGAATTCGGTCAATCCAGCATTAGCAACAAATTGCGCGAACTCTTGGTAGAATCCGGCTTCGTTCATGAAGGCATTGTGCGGCCATTCGCATGGCCGGACCTCCGTCCTACGCGGAATGTTGAGGTCGCTGTCCGAGGAGTCCCCAAGGACTCCCTTGGCGTTCCGCTTCAAGGAACTCCTCCGGAAGAAATTCATTTTCTCTACGAACAATTTTCTGAAATTTTTGGGGCACAAAATGATGTCAACAAAACTTCACAAGATTGGTAGCAACTACTCATATGGCTGTCTAGAGGCTACATCAAGCATTCAAACTACTTGGAACTCAAAGAATTCAACATGCAAGCTCATTTTCAGTAGCACCAAGAGCAGCTAATTATGCAAAATATAATCCACTAGAGCAAAACTAATTGGAGTAATGGAGGAGTCACCTACCAAGTAGCAATTCCCCAAAACAGTTTCAGAAATGGAGCTCTGAGCAAAGAGATCGAAAATCTTAGGTTTGGGAGCAAGAACAAGAGAGAGAGAGCTACCAGGAATTTTTGCTAGAGGTAAGAGACGAAGTGGGCTGAAGGAATAAGTGAGGGGATCCCTGTGGGGCCCACAAGCCACCAGGGCACGCCTAGGGGGTGGGCGCGCCCTGGTGCCTCCTGGGCACCTGGGGCATCCCCCTGGGATATTTTCAGTGCCAAAAATTCTTAAATATTCTATAAAAATTCATGTAAAAATTTCAGATCATTTTGAGCACTTTCATTGTCGGAGACTTTTCAATAACATGAATACCGTTTACTTGAAATTGTTTCTTCGGAAAGTGCACCGTATGTTCATTACCATTGATATGAAAAGTGACCTTGCTTTTGTTCCAATCAATAACAGCCCCTGCAATATTCAAAAAGGGTCTACCAAGGATAATTGACATGTTGTCATCCTCGGGCATATCAAGTATAACAAAGTCTGCTAAGATAGTAACATTTGCAACTACAACGGGCACATCCTCACAAACACCGATAGGTATGGCCGTTGATTTGTCAGCCATTGCAATGATATTTCAGCGGGAGTGAGTTTATTCAAATCAAGTCTTTTATATAAAGAGAAGGGCATAACACTAACACCGGCTCCTAAATCACACAAAGCAGTTTTGACATAATTTCTTTTAATGGAGCATGGTATAGTTGGTATTCCTGGATCTCCTAGTTTCTTAGGTACTCCATCCTTAAAAGAATAGTTTGCAAGCATGGTGGAAATTTCAGCTTCAGGTATTTTTCTTTTATTAGTGACAATATCTTTCATGTATTTAGCATATGGGGACATCTTTAAAATATCAGTCAAACGAGTACGCAAAAAGACTGGCCTAAGCATTTCAGCAAAGCGTTCAAATTCTTCCTCATCCTTATTCTTAGATGGTTTAGGAGGAAAGGGCATGGGTTTTTGAACCCATGGTTCTCTTTCTTTACCATGTTTTCTAGCAACGAAGTCTCTCCTATCATAACATTTATTTTTAGAAGGTGGGTTATCAAGATCAATCGCGGGTTCTATTTCAACATCATTATCAGGTTCTTTATCATTATCTAGTTGAGCATCCACATGAGCATCATCATTATCATTATCATTATCACTAGGTGAATGTTCATTACCAGATTGTGTTTCAGCATCGGAAATAGAAACATCATTGTTATCCTCAGAGGGTTTTTTTACCTCAGGTTCACTAGAAGTATGCAAAGTCCTATCATTTTTCTTTTTCTTTTTCTTTTTAGATGGACTAGGTGCATCAACATTAATTCTTTGAGAGTCTTGTTCAATTCTTTTAGGGTGACCTTCAGGATAAAGTGGCTTATGAGTCATTCTTACTCCACTAGTCATTACTCTAACAGCATGATCATTCTTATTGTTATTCATTTCATTGAGAATTTCACTTTGAGATTTAGGAACTTGTTCTAACTGGGTTTGAACCATAGATGCATGTTTACCTACACCTTTGACATCATTAGCAATTCTAAATAACAAGTCACTCAAGCGATCAATAATGTAGGCATTTCGTTTCAATTGTTTCATAATATTTGCATTGAAATGATCTTGCTTAATAATATAATTGTCAAATTCATACAAGCATTGACTAGGAGGTTTGTTATAAGGAATATCACCTTCATCAAACTTTATAAAAGAATTTACCTCTACCACCTGTGGTGGTGTGTCAAGACAATGTATTTCTTCAATAGGTGGCAAATTCTTAACATCTTCAGCTTTAATACCTTTTTCCTTCATACATTTCTTTGCTTCTTGCATATCTTCAGGACTGAGAAATAAAATACCCCTCTTCTTCGGACTGGGTTTAGGCGGTGGTTCAGGAAGTGTCCAATCATTATCATTCTTCAATATATTATTCAATAGTTCCTCAGCTTGTTCAATAGTTCGTTCCCTGAAAACACAACCAGCACAACTATCTAGGTAGTCCCTAGAAGCATCAGTTAGTCCATTATAGAAGATTTCAAGTATTTCATTTTTCTTAAGAGGATGATCAGGCAAAGCATTAAGTAATTGGAGAAGCCTCCCCCAAGCTTGAGGGAGATTCTCTTCTTCAATTTGCACAAAGTTAAATATTTCCTGTAAGGCAGCTTGTTTCTTATGAGCAGGAAAATATTTTTTAGAGAAGTAATAAATCATATCCTGGGGACTACGCACACAACTAGGAGCAAGAGTATTATACCATATCTTAGCATCACCCTTTAACGAGAAAGGAAATAACTTAAGAATATAGTAATAGCGAATTTTTTCCTCATGAGCGAATAGGGTGGCTATATCATTTAATTTAGTGAGATGTGCCATAACGGTTTCAGTTTCATAGCCATGGAAAGGATCAGATTCAACCAAAGTAATTAACTCAGGATCGATAGAGAATTCATAATCCTTATCAGTAATAAAGATAGGTAAAGTAGCAAACTTAGGATCATATTTCATTCTAGCATTCAAAGATTTTTCTTTCAGCTTGCATAGTAATTTCTTAAGATCATCTCTATCCTTACAAGCAAGAAAATCCCTAGCTACCTCTCCATACATAACATAACCCTCAGGTATCTTAGGCAATTCATATCTAGGAAAGCTAGGTCGAATAGGTGTTTCATAATTTTCAGTTTCAATAATTTCATCAGTTTCAGCAGTCTCAAATTCTTTAGCTTTAGCAAGTTGTTCATCAAGAAATTCACCTAGTGGCACAGTATCATCAAGCAAAGTACTAGCATCATCAATAGCATCGTTCATAGCAGAAGTAGCATCATCAATTACTTGCGACATATCAGAATTAATAGCAGGTGGTGGTGTTGCAAGCTTACTCAAAACAAAAGGTGAATCAAGTGCAGAGCTAGATAACAGTTCCATACCTCCCCTTGTCTTAGAGGGAACGATCTTGGTTCTATCATCCTTAAGATTCTTCATAGTAATTAATAGATATAAATCCCAAGTGACACAGCAAATAAAGCTATGCTCCCCGGTAACGGCGCCAGAAAAAGGTCTTGATAACCCACAAGTATAGGCGATCGCAACAGTTTTCGAGGGTAGAGTATTCAACCCAAATTTATTGATTCGACACAAGGGGAGCCAAAGAATCTTTGCAAGTATTAGCAGTTGAGTTGTCAATTCAACCACACCTGGAGACTAAATATCTGTAGTAGAGTGATCAGTAGCACACTAGTATGGTAGTTTGATAGCAATAGCAATAATAGTAACAGTAACAGTAGCAGCAATAGTTTTGTAGCAATTGTGACAGTAGTAGCAACTGTAGTAACTTAGCAAAGAACAATATGTGAAAAGCTCGTAGGCATTGGATCGGTGATTATGTTGGATAGCATTCATCATGTAACAGTCATAACCTAGGGCGACACAGAACTAGCTCCAATTCATCAATGTAATGTAGGCATGTATTCCGTATATAGTCATACGTGCTTGTGATAAGAACTTGAATGACATCTTTTGTCCTACCCTCCCGTGGCAGCGGGGTCCATAAGGAAACTAAGGGATATTAAGGCCTCCTTTTAATAGAGAACCAGAACAAAGCATTAACACATAGTGAATACATGAACTCCTCAAACTACGGTAATCACCGAAAAGAATCCCAATTATTGTCACCTTGGGGTATGCGGATCATAACACATAGCAGGTGCGTATAACTTGCAAGATCGGATCAAGAACACAAATATATTCATGAAAACATAAAGGGTTCAGATCTGAAATCATGGCACTCGGGCCCTAGTGACAAGCATTAAGCAAAGCAAAGTCATAGCAACATCAATCTCAGAACATAGTGGATACTAGGGATCAAGCCCTAACAAAACTAACTCAATTACATGATAAATCTCATCCAACCCATCACCGTCCAGCAAGCCTACGAAGGAATTACTCACTCCTGGTGGTGAGCATCATGAAATTGGCGATGGAGGATGGTTGATGATGACGATGACGGAAGATCCCCCTCTCCGGAGCCCCGAACGGACTCTAGATCTGGCCTCCCAATGAAGAACAGGAGGTGGCGGTGGATCCGTATCGTAAAATGTGACGAAACTTGCTCTTTGATTTTTTTTCTCAGGAAATAGGGACTTATAGTGCTGAGATTAGGGTCAGCGGAGCCACGTGGGCCCCACAAGCCACCAGGGCGAGCCCTAGTGCCTCATGGGCACCTGGTGGCCCCCCTCCAGTGGGTCTTTGCTCCAGTATTTTTTATTTATTCCATAAAAAATCTCCAAAAAGGTTCGTCCAATTCCGAGAACTTTTATTTCTGCACAAAAACAACACCATGGTAGTTCTGCTGAAAACAGCGTCAGTCCAGGTTAGTTTCATTCAAATCATGCAAATTAGAGTCCAAAACAAGAGCAAAAGTGTTTGGAAAAGTAGATACGATGGAGATGTATCATGTATCTATGTTATTTCTTTGAGAATCTTGTTCGATTCTTTTAGGATGACCTTCAGGATATAGAGGATCCTGAGTCATGCTACCCCTTCTGGTAACAACTCTAACAGCATGGTCATTCTTTTTATTATTCATCTCATCAGGCAAATCATTTTGTGACTTAGCAATTTGTTCTAACTGAGTGTGAACCATAGAAGCATGTTTACTCAAGCATTTAACATCATTAGCAGTTCTAAACATCAAATCACTCAAGCGTTCAATCATGATGGCATTCTGTTTTAGTTGATTGCTAACATACATATTAAAGTGTTCCTGTTTAATGATGTAATTATCAAATTCATACCGGCATTGACTAGCAGATTTATTATATGGAATATCACCTTCATCAAATCTAGTGAGAGAATTTACCTCCACTACCTGTGTCGGGATGTCGAGCCCATGTATTTCTTCAATAGGTGGTAAATTCTTAACATCTTCAGCTTTTATACTTTTTTCCTTCATAGATTTCTTAGCTTCATGCATATCTTCTGGACTGAGGAATAGAATACCTCTCTTCTTTGGAGTTGGCTTAGGCGGTGGTTCAGGAAGTGTCCAATCATCGGCATTTCTCAATATATTATTCAATAGTACTTCAGCCTGTCCAACAGTTCGTTCCCTGAAAACACAACCAGCACAACTATCTAGGTAGTCCCTAAAAGCATCGGTTAGTCCATTATAAAGGATATCAAGTATTTCATTTTTCTTAAGAGGATGGTCAGGCAAAGCATTAAGTAGTTGGAGAAGCCTCCCCCAAGCTTGAGGGAGATTCTCTTCTTCAATTTGCACAAAGTTAAATATTTCCTGTAAGGCAGCTTGTTTCTTATGAGCAGGATTTTTTTTCCAGAGAAGTAATATATCATATCCTGGGGACTACGCACACAACCAGGAGCGAGAGTATTAAACCATTTCTTAGCATCACCCTTTAATGAGAAAGGAAACAACTTAAGAATATAGTAATAATGAATTTTTTTTCCTCATGAGCAAATAGGGTGGCAATATCATTCAACTTAGTAAGGTGTGCCACAATAGTTTCAGTTTTATAACCATGAAAAGGATCAGATTCAACCAAAGTAATTAACTCAGGATCGACAGAGAATTCATAATCCTTATTAGTAACAAATATGGGAGAAGTAGCAAACTTAGGATCATATTTCATTCTCTCCCTGTCGGTGTATAAAACATGGGTAGTTTATACCCTGATTTATGCACAGACAGCTTCCTAATGGCCAGGGCTTGCCGGAGATTACCAAGATCAAGATTCAAGGCCTAGTTGCAAAGGCACTAGGGAGAAGATCAAGACAAGATATCAAGAAGCGCCTGACTTGTCCTAGATATGAAGATGATACTTGCCAGCAAGGCTCAAGCCAGCAAGATGAAGGCCCGGCAAGCTCTGTGCCGGCAAGCCCTCGCTAGCTCGTCTGCGCTCTACCGCACCGAGCAGCTAGTTGCTAATTGGCGAGGTGTCGACCTCGCAGGCAGTTTGGTGAGGTTTGTCGGAGCATGTGTCAGCCTGCTGGAAGGAGAATTAGCTTTAATGACACCCGTACAGGAGGCGTATCAAGATAATAAGAGGTAGCTGGGCGATCCGTGCAGAAACCTTGCCGGGGCTCCTCCTCCACATGACACCTAACAGCGCAATAAATGCTTTTGTCCTAATCCGGCAGAGTTAGGTATGATAGCACTGTTTGCTATCTAATCATCTTGTAATGACTGTTTTGCCACTATGGTTACCCCTTGAGCTATAAAAGGAGGGCCAGGGCAACCTTTACAAGAGATCCTGCACCTTGCCGACAAGAAGCGCTTCTTGTATTTGATCTCAAACACATCCAATACACAAAAGTAGGAGTAGGGTTTTACACCTCACGGTGGCCCGAACCTGGGTAAATCCTTTGCGTTTCTGCTGATTCTGCTCTTTGTGCTTGCGCATCTCCCTAGTCGATCCGCAAAGGGGCTAGATGGCCCCATAGATGGTCGTACGCGCGACATCTTGGGCACGGCAGGTAGGGGGGTCGCTTGCATGAACCTGAATCAGTAGTTTGCGCGTCAACTACATCTTCATCACCAGTGATGGCGCCCAAGAAGAAGGGCGCGTCTACAGCAGCTCCATCGACCTCCAAGCTTCCGGCACATATGCCCACGGGCGGCGGAGATGATCCGGCCGGCGCAGGCGGCACTGGCGGAGCGGAAGGCGTCACCGGTGCAGGCGGCACGGGCGGCGTAGCTAGCACTGGTGGCGCAGGCGGAGCGCGCAACACCAACTCCCAGCTTCCTCGCCATTCTGGATATCGAAGCCACAATGGTGCCGGCGGCGTGGATGGCCAACTCCCGCCTCCTCGACGCACCAATGAGCGAAGCCACCGGAGCAACACTGTCCGGTCCGACACGAGCCAAGACCCCGCTGCTGCGGCGTCCAAGGATGTTGCGTCGGGACACACACCGCAACCATCGCAAGATGGGCGCGACGTGGCTCCGAAAGGCGCAGGCAGCTCCGGTCGGTGACGCCCGCATGGCAAAACGCATGTTGATCAGCCACAAGATCTTCAGGCACCACCTCCACCGCATCAGCCCACTGTTGGGCATGAGCCATAGCAGCAAGATCATGGTGGCGCTCCTGCTAGTTCTGCCAGGAGTAGAGCGACATCTCGTTCTTCGCTCCTAGCCATGCCAGCTACGGCAGCAGAAGCTATGGCGCGAGCGCAGATGTTACTGAATTTCCCGCCAGCTGCCGATAAGATGGATGCGTGGAGGGCCACCATTCAAAGCCTTATTGGATTTGCTGAAGCAAACAGCTCACAGCAGGTGGGACCTTCATGGCGTCCAGTGACAGCACCAACCAATGGTCGTGCCAGAGGAGCAGCGCAAATGGTGCAGCCACCCCCACAGCAACGACATCAGCAGCCGTGGCAAACTCACCAGTCCGTTGAGCCTAACGAGATGTCGATGGCTTCTTCGGATCCGTGAGTGCGGCAAGATCAGCGGCAAGTGTTGCAAGATATATGGGTAGAGGATGCCCGTACCACCATTGAGCGGCACCGGGAGGTGCGCCGTCAGTCTGACGTCCGCAACGGCCTAGTCGTCGATGAGCCTG
This sequence comes from Elymus sibiricus, assembly GCA_039707655.1. NCBI lineage: Eukaryota > Viridiplantae > Streptophyta > Magnoliopsida > Poales > Poaceae > Elymus > Elymus sibiricus. Next base: position 316,858,952 of record CM077664.1, read on the forward strand.
TGCCAGAGGCTGGCGGGTATCTGCCTTACGAGGTCGGGTGCCCAGCCTTTACTTGCGAGCTACGGCAAGTCTGCTGGCCGTCCGTCCGGTCCTTCAAGCCAGAAGTACCAGAGAATTACGACGGCAAGCTAAACCCGGCAGAGTTTTTGGGCATCTATACGATTACTGTGCAAGCTGCCGGGGGAAGAGATGAGAAGATTCTCGCCAATTACTTCCCATTGGTGCTCAAACCCAATGTAAGGTCTTGGCTGATGAACTTGCCGGAAGGTTCCATTTCTTCATGGTCCGATCTTTGCAACGAGTTTGTTGGTGCTTTTACCGGGGGCCACAAACTCCTCGTCAGCCCAGCGATTTGCAAGTGATCCCACAGAGAGATGGTGAATCCTTACGCAAGTATATTCAGAGATTCAGTCGAGTACACCGCAACATTCCAGATGTGCACCCTGCAGCCGTGATTGCCACCTTTCACACGAATGTGTGCAATCGAAGGATGCAGGAAAAGATGAACGTCCAGGTGCCGAAGACCGTCAATGAGTTATACATGTTGGCGGATAAATGCGCACGGGCTGAAGAAGGGAGGAGGCTCCCCGGGGAAGATGCAGGCGTCAAAGTCGATTCAGAGGACAACGACGCCGCCACCCTGAAGAAGAAAGGCTGAAAGCGCAACAGGAACCTCAAAGGCAAGACAGTTATGGCCGTTGAAGGTTCCGGGAATTCCAACACCGCCAAGAAAGCCAAAACAGAGAGCTCCGGCAAAGAAGCTGCTACATGCGCTGATTGCTAGGAAGCTGCAGCACGCGAAAAGACCGGCAAATCTAACGGGCCATACTGCAAGATTCACCGCACTAAAGGCCACGATCTCCAGGAGTGCCAACAAGTTGAGCAGCTTGCCGAGAAGCAAAAGGCCGAATATGAAAAATGCGACAAGGAGATGGGCCAGGATGGTGCTGGCGGATCTGGCAAAAGATGCCGTGGTGGTCGAGGAGGCTGCCACGGCAAGGCCAAGCAGCAAAAGGAGAAGCCTGCTAGAGTCCGAGAGAAGAAAGAGGATGATGATGGAACTGACGAAGAGGACGACGAAGAGTCCAGCGAGCATGAATTCCAAAAAGCAACTGAGGCTATGTGCATTAACGGAGGTGCATCTTTGCACTCTTCTCATCGCCAACTCAAGCAGTGGGCGTGTGAAGTCAACGCAGTGTAACCGGCAATAGGCACTTAGAATCCGCTCAAATGGTCACACACGCCTATCATTTTTTATGCCGAGGTCCACCCTGATCGCATAACTGTGGTCGGGTGTTTGCTATTGTTGGTTTTACCGACAATTCGCAACCTCAAGGTCACAAAAATGTTAGTTGACGGTGGGGCCGGCCTGAACTTGATTTTACCAGAGGTAATCAAGAGGCTGCAAATTCCCGACGAGGAACTCGAGAAAACTGACACGTTTCAAGTAGTAAACATGGGAAGAAGCCAGACCAAAGGGAAGATCACTTTGCCGGTGATGTTTGGCGGGGAACTGAACAGAACAGAGAAAATTGTTTTCGATGTTGTGAAGATCCCTTTTTCGTATAATGGAATTCTGGGTCGCCCAGCCTTGGCAAAATTCATGGCAGCATCACACTATGCTTACAACACGCTGAAGATGCCAGGTCCGATGGGCGTCCTAACCATCAACTCCGATAAGAAGGATGCAGTTATCTACATCGACAAGCTTTACAAAGAAGCGATTGCAGCATCTGCCATCAAGGCACCCACTCCCGCCAACGAGAAAAAGAAAAGCAAGAAGAGCGGCAAGACCTCTGACGAGTCTTCCAGGAAGCGCGCCTCTTCCGAGTGCTGCGGGCCCGCTGAGGTCTTGTCGGAGAACTCTACTGCCAAGAAGTCCAAAGCTACTCCACCAGCAACCAAGAAGGTGCCGGCGAAGGAGGACGGCACATGCGGTACCTTCATCATCAGTGCCTCCCTTGACAGCAAATAGGAAAGCACGCTCATTGCCTTCCTGGAGGAGAATGTCGATGTGTTTGCATGGCAACCATCTGACATCCCCGGCGTTCCTAGGGAGGTAATCGAGCACCACCTTGTTGTCTGTCCTCATGCTCGGCCCGTCAAGCAAAAGGTCAGGAAGCAAGCTTTGGAACGGCAACAGTTTATTGCTGAAGAAATAAAGAAGTTAGAGGTAGCTGGTCTGGTTAGAGGCGTACTGTATCCAACATGGTTGGAAAATCCAGTTGTAGTGCGCAAAGCAAATGGAAAGTGGAGACTTTGTATTGACTATACTGATATTAATAAAGCATGTCCAAAGGATCCTTTCCGTTTGCCGCACATCGATCAAATTGTTGACTCTACTGCCGGCTGCAATCTACTCTCCTTTCTTGATGCATATTCTGGTTATCATCAGATTTTCATGGCCAGGGAGGATAAAGAGAAAACCGCATTCATTACTCCATGTGGCACATACTGCTTCGTGTGTATGCCTTTCGGATTAAAGAGTGCTGGTTCAACCTTTGCAAGAGCTGTCCAACTTGGTTTTGAACCCCAGCTGCACAGGAATGTGGAAGCTTATATGGATGACATAGTGGTTAAAACCAAGGACAAATCAACCCTCATTCAAGATTTAGAAGAAACATTTGCAAATTTGTGCAAGATCAATCTGAAGCTCAACCCCAACAAGTGTGTGTTTGGCGTTCCATCCGGCAAGCTTCTCGGGTTCTTTGTATCTCAATGTGGAATCGAAGCTAATCCCGACAAGATCAAAGCCATCGAGCAAATAGAAGCACCGAAGCGCGTCAAGGATGTGCGGCGTCTTGCCGGCTGTGTCGCTGCGTTGAGTAGGTTCATTTCCAAATCTGTTGAGTGCGCCCTGCCGTTTTTCAAGATTTTGATAAAGGCAGGTCCAATGAAATGGACTCCGAAAGTGGAGGCCGCGCTACAAGATTTGAAAAAGTACCTCTCTTCTGCGCCAACACTAGTTGCGCCTAAGCCTCAAGAACCATTGTTGCTGTACTTGGCGGCAACGAATCAAGTGGTCAGTGCTGCATTAGTAGCATAGAGAGAAATTGATGACGAAGAAGCAGCGGCAGCAAGCCCGTCAAGTAACAAGCCGGAATCTTCTCCGGCAGAGTTTGGTGCCAATAAATCAGAAGCAGCGCAAACAAATGGAGTAAACCAACAGATAGTGCCTAAGAAGAAATTGGTGCATCAACCAGTTTACTTTGTAAGCTCCCTTTTACAGGGGGCTAGGTCAAGGTACTCTGGTGTGCAAAAATTTCTTTTTAGCCTCCTCATGGCCTCGAGAAAGCTGTGCCATTACTTCCAAGCACATGAGATTACCGTCGCCACTCGCTTTCTGTTGCAGCGCATTTTGAGAAATCCAGATGCAACCGACAGGATAGTGTAGTGGGCGTTGGAGCTATCGAACTTTGCACTCAAGTTTGAAAGCACTTCAACTATTCAGAGCAGAGCCTTGGCGGAGTTCATTGAAGAATGGACGCCAACACAAGATGAAGAGATTCAAGAATCAGCTCTCCCCGGCAAAGATACGGCTAAAGAATGGATTATGTACTTTGACGGTGCCTTTTTGCTACAAGGCACCGGTGCCGAAGTGTTGCTTGGTGCACCCACCAGAGAGCATCTCAAGTATGTAATCCAAATGCACTTTCCCAGGGAGAAAGCTACAAACAACACTTCTGAGTATGAAGGACTCCTTGCCGGTCTCAGGATCACAGTGGACCTTGGAATCAGGAAGGTGATCATCCGTGGTGACTCGCAGCTCGTTGTCAAGCAAGTCAACAAAGATTATCAGAGCCCATTGATGGAAGCATATGTGGAAGAAGTGAGGAAATTGGAAGAACACTTTGACGGATTGCAAACAGAGCACATCCCTCGTGCGGAAAACAGCATTGCTGATCACCTGTCAAAGTGTGTCGCTCAAAAGCTCCCTGTGGAACTAGGAACTTTTGTGCTCCATTTGAATCAACCATCAGTCACTCCGTCAACACAGGCAAACAAAAGAAGAAAGTTGAACACCAGCAAATATTTTCCGGCAGAGCTTCCAGAAGCCACCGGCAATAATGTTGTCGGGAACAACACCGTGGTAGTCAGTGAGCAGCAACCTTTAGTAGAACATCAAGTTCTTGCCATGGTGGCAAGCGCTCTTACACCCGAAGAGATGCCTTTAGTCCTTGTTGTCGAGCCACGGGCTCCAACTTGGGCACAGCAAATAGTTCGTTTCCTTCAAACAGGAGAGCTTCCCGATGACCAAGAAGAAGCAGAGAAAGTAGCCCGTCAGTCAAGTATGTACCAGTTTGTGGATAACATTCTGCACAGAAAGAGACTGAATGGGGTGAAATTGAAATGCATTTGCCAGGAAGATGGACTAAAACTGTTGGCAGAGATACATGGAGGCATATGTGGCTCTCACATAGGATCAAGAGCACTTGTCGGCAAAGCTTTCCAGCAAGGCTTCTATTGGCCCACTACTCTCCAAGATGCCACAGAGCTAGTCACCAAGTGTGAAGCATGCCATTTTCATTCAAAAAAGATACATCAACCAGCCCAAGCCCTTCAGACGATACCTCTCTCCTGGCCCTTCTTGGTCTGGGGGCTTGATATTTTGGGCCCCTTCCCCCGTGTTACCGGGGGCTTTGAGTTCTTGTACGTTGCAATTGACAAGTTCACAAAGTGGCCTGAAGTGGAGCCAGTGAGGAAGGTGACAGCACAGTCAGCCGTCAAGTTCTTCAAGGGATTAGTTTGCCGTTTTGGTGTTCCCAACAGGCTCATCACCGACAATGGCAGACAATTCACGAGCCGCGCCTTCATGCAGTACATCCAAGACCTTGGCGGCAAAATATGTTTTACATCTGTTGCTCACCCGAGAAGCAATGGCCAAGCAGAAAGAGCAAATGCTGAAGTGCTGCTAGGCCTCAAGACAAGAACTTTCAACAGGCCGCACAAATGTGGAAGGCGCTGGATTGATGAGTTGCCGGCAGTTCTTTGGTCACTCAGGACGACACCAAATTGAGCCACTGGCCAAACGCCCTTCTCCCTAGTCTTTGGTGCAGAAGCCGTGCTCCCCACAGAACTCACATACGGGTCACCTCGAGTGCTCGCCTACGATGAAGCAGAGCAAGAGCAGCTGCGGCAAGATGATGCCACACTCCTTGAGGAAGATCGTCTTCGGGTAGCTGTGCGAGCTGCACGTTACCAGCAAGCCTTGCGCCGCTATCACAGTCGCAAAGTGCATGCCCGAAGCCTTGAGGAAGGCAACCTTGTTCTTCGGCGCATCCAGTCCGCCAAGAATTCAAACATGTTGATGCCGAAGTGGGAAGGCCCTTATCGGGTAGCACATGTCACCAGACTTGGCGCAGTCCATCTGAAGACCGAAGATGGCATCCCGGTGATAAACTCATGGAATATTGAGCATCTTCGCAAGTTCTACCCATAAGGCGCGGTTGCCGGGCCTCCCGGCAGCCCCTTTTTGTACAATCTTTGTCGGCAAGACATGTAACCCTCTGTACAAAGCCAGGCACAGATCCTGTGCATAAGTGAAATAAAGCTAAGTATTTCACAACTTTTTGTCAAAATACATTTTAATCTATGTATGTTTGCATGTGATGTTGTGTTATGCTTTGCCTTGTATGCAATGATTGACGACACGCCAAGGTCTCCGGACTGTCCCTTTTCTCTTCTTTCTTTTTCTTAAAGGCAGAAGGTTCCCTCGCGTGCAAGTTTCCCGGGGGGAGTGACGGTGCGGATACCATATAATGGCGTTCAAGAGATCAGTTGGCAACAAGAAAAACGGTACAAGGAAAAGCTAAGTTGAAAAACTTTGAAACAAATTCCTTGTTACATTTGCAATTTCCTTTGAACGATTTTGTGTTTGTATGGAAAACCTGCACGCGAAGGAATCTTGTCGTAATCAGTTGCGCTCTTACTTTGTTTCGAGTCCGCTCAACAATTTAAGTAGCTGTATTTGAAAACATCAAAGGAAAACTTGCCGGTGGCGAGACTACCGGCAGGCTGCTAAGGATCCAATCCTCAAGAGCTCGCGGCAAGTGTGCGCACCAGCAAGCTTCTGGCATGCGTAGGGTATAAAAAATCATACAAAGACAAAGTAAAACAAGGGAAAGATAGCATACATTCATTCATCGACACAAGTTATATTACATCACAAAATCAGCGCAGATCTAACAAAAGATCAAATGTATCTTTTACATGACAGCACTATGATGAATACAATGATAAGCTTAATCCTGACGATCGCCTTGGATCCTGGGGACTTGGAGAACCTTGTCGGCGAGAGGACCAGCGATCTTGTCGGCGGCAGTAACGTCGGTGTTCTGCGGCAACTTTCTGAAGATCCCGGAGAGATCGAGATCAGGATGGCGATGTGAAAGCTTGAGCAGTACCTTGTATAGGACGTTGCGCGCAAATTTCCGAGATTCATCAGCAAACGAGGCAGATCTATCTTCATGTACGTCTTCAAGGCGTCAATGAGACCCTCGAAGAACTTAGTTAGCCTGACGCTGGTGGTCTCCTTGTCGTTGACGGTGAAGCCCCAGCTCCTCATATCCAGGACGGCAATTTCGGAGGTGATGCGCTCGGCAATATTGACAAGACTGTTGGTCCAGAGGGAGAGGTTCTCTTGTAGCTGATTGAACTTGTTTTCAACATCTAAGCGCAAGGCCTCCTCTATTTCCAACTTCTCCGTCAAGATTCTTTCCCGCTCTTTGGCGGACTCGAGATCTGTTTCCAGACCGACAAATTTAGACTTCAAGTCCTCGACTACCTTGGCGGCGGTATTGAGATCTTGATTCTTGGACGAGAGCTATGTTTGCAGTTCCCCTAAGGTGAGGGCTGCTTTCTGCGCTTCGCCCTTGAGAGTCTTGACCTCTTTATTTCTGCCCGCAAGCTCCTCTTTCAACTTGGTCAATTGGGAATCAAGATCCGCCTTGGCGGCAGTGGTAGTGGCAGCTTCGTCAGTAGCCTCCTTGAGCTTGGCGGCATTTTCTCGAGCCTAGGTCTCGATGGAATCCTTATGGTTCTTTTCTAGCTCCCGTGTCCTTTGCTCAAGTAGTTTCTAAATTTCTTCATCCTTGCCGTGAAGTTTGTGCGGCAAGATTCTTTTCCCGGGCATTGAGCTGCGCCTCGCGCTCTGCCAGCTTTTTTCCAGAACTGTCGCCTTCTCCTGGGCGGTGGCAACTTTTTCCTCTTGCCTCCTCAGATTGTGGGATTGACTGTTATACCAAGTGCGGATATCTTCTGCCTTCTTCTTCAGTTTCTCCTCGACCTCCTCCAGAGCTATGTGTTCTGCTTGAAGCCTGTCCCGTCGCTTAACATAGCGCTCCTACACATCCCTGAGACTAGCAGCCATGGTTTCTAGGTGTGACACCCTGGTGTTTGGCAACTTTTTCTTTTCAAAATCTTTTTGGCTTTATTTGCAATTTGGATGGATTTTGAAACTTCTCAGTTGGCTTTGTACTTATGAATCTCTCTCAGTGATCCAAAGCCCTTAGCATCTTGCCAAAATCTTTTCACTCACCTTCTGGATCAATTTCCAATTCTTCATCGTTCCCAAATATTCATTTTCTTCCTTGGGAAAATCTGTCATCACTATGGGTTACAAAGCAACCTATAGTTCTGGTGATCAGAAAAATCCCAAATTAATCCCACACCTTCTTGTCATCATCTACTCCCACAATCTTCAAAAACATCTCAAGGTCCAGTATAAAGTTTTGTCCAGAAAACTCCATTTGCTCTCTGGACAGTACTGGCCATTTGTGAAGCAACTCATATTTTCCCAACTCAAAAAACTCTCAAATAATTCCCTGAGATACTAGGGAACCTATCTTGCCACAATATCCAAAAATCTCATCTTGTCCAGTGCAAATTTTCACCAGCAATATTCTGCCAAGTTTCTGTTCAAATGGAACCTCTGTGAAGGAAGTACCAGCTAGACGTTTCCAAATGAGCTGAAATTTTTATGGCATCTCCTATCCACCAAATAACCCTCCCACACCAATTTTTAGCTCCAGCAGATCAACCAGATGAGTGCATCGAGCTCATCTAGCTTATGTTCCAGTAACCACACTTGTACATGAGCTATACTCAAACCTTGATGAAATTTTCTCAAACTTGGCCAGCTTGGAGTCCTTCCAATATAGATCACTCCAGACATCTCCATTGGCTCCATCTCCAGCTCACCTCTAATCTAGATCTCTCTCAACATTTCTGTCAGAAACTGTAGCTGAAGCTACACTTTGCATCAGAGTGAATCTAGTTGAACCAGAGACACAAGGGGACTAGGTGATCAAGTGTCAACGTGCTGGACAAGAAACGCCAGGCTCGCGAGGCCACTAGACACCAATGCCCGTGGTGAGCACGCCAGTGGCATGCCAAACCACGCGCTCTGCACCGCGCCCGTGTCTGTTGAATCGCGTCCGACTGCCTCACGTGATCCTTCCTTGTCCCAGCTCGCCGACGTCTTCTCCTTCATCCACCTGGCCATTCTGGACTCCTCCCCTCACCGGAGAAGCCCTCGCCGGCCGCCACGCGCGCGGGCACTGTGGCACCCGTGCGGCCACAGTGGCCCTGTCGCTTGTCGCATTCCAACGCATGCTGCCACTGCACGCCATTACTCCTCCTGCCCTCCTCCGTCCCGTCGCCGCTCCCAGCCAGCCAGCGCATCGTCCTCGCGCCGGCGACGTGGCCCGAGCCCTTCCGTTCTAGAAGCTCCTCCTCCCCCCTATATAAAGGCCTCCCTGGCCTCTCTCCGCTCCTCACCCCACTCCTCCACCTCCCAATCGCCCCCCGAGCACCGAGCCAAGGCCGAGAGGCCCTCTGGCCTCGCATCTTGTCGGAGCACCGCCGCCACCTGAGCACTGCTACCTCACCGATTCGCTTCCTCCCAGCCTCAACCGACTGCACCCACGAGCTCACCTCATTCCCCGGACCACGCTCGAGCTCTTGCCCGACCGGAACCTCGCCGGAATCGCCGTCTTCGACGACACCCGAGACCCGCCGCCGCCGGAGAGGAAGGGGACGACGCCGTCCAGCCACCTCTCGCCAACCCCGGTGCATTTTCTAATTTTCTATTTTAATTCAAAATTTGACCAGAAAATTTGACCAGCCATAACTTTTAAACCATAAGTCCAGATCAATTGATCCTTTTTGCTCTGAGTTTGTTTTGAGCTCCTCTATTTGCTGGAAAATTTTGGTATTTTTCCCTTGCTCATAGAATTTCTGGTGCACAAAACAGTAGTATGTGACATTTTCCATTGCATTTTAAAAATACTTTCAGAAGGAAATACTTTTGGATTTGAAGCCCAGGAGTTTGTCGACAACCCAACAGAGCAAGGCAAGCCATGTCATCCATTGCATGAAGCATTTCAATAGTGTTGGTTATTTAATTTAATTATATGCATTATTTCAATATGTGATAATTTAGAGTAATTTTATTTTGATGCCTAGCTACTGCCATGTTAAGTTATTCATGACAAAAATTCATGCTTGATAAATACTGGTTAACACTAAACTTAATTGGTTGATCTAGTGTCACCTATCCGGACTTTCCCATGCAGCCACATTTGCGGGTATGGGACGGCCTTGACTTGGTCTGGCTTTGTGCTCTTTTATCGGTACCACCAACCTAGGGAGGGTTATGTGTGCGTGTTGCCCTGATCAGGTAGACGACGATAGTCCTGTGAGCCCAGTTGAGTTATTTTGCCGGCGTCCCCGTTTGGGACACTTAGAAGCCACGACGGTGGCAGGTGTCACGGGGTGACATAGGGGCCACCCAGGACATGACCCTGGGAGGGTATGATTGTCGGTGGTACGATAGAGGAGTCACGGGTCAGGCAGGTTTCGTTGAAGCACCATCGGTCCACCCGAATGGGATCACGAGGCCAGGGGCTTCATAGTGTGGGTAAAGTGTGCAACCTCTGCAGAGTGTGAGAATCTATTCGAATAGCTGAGTCCACGGTATTGGACAGTCCGTACTAGGCCACTGAAAGGTCAACCGTAATAACGATAATAATGATGGAAGAACTTGTCTTATGTTGGAAGTGCTCAGTGGATTGTGAGCATTCCGAGGGTTGTGGGACAACCCAGATGAGAGTAAGTTGGTAACAGTAAGCACTTAAGCACTTAATATGATCATTGCCATGCTATTGTCTGCTGCATTGTTTTGGTTGCCATGAGCTTGCGAGTACATTCCATGTACTCATCTGGCGTGTCATGCCAGATGCAGGAGAAGCCGAGGACGGAGGTCCCGAAGGTTCGTGCTACGCTAACTAGGCCGTGTCCACAGCAGTGTCCCTGTGGATGGAGTTTTCTGCGCTATGTTCCGCTATGCCGTAGTTCTACCCAGTAGTATCGAGGCCCTGCTATGTTCCATAAATAATGTAGATATTGTCATAGCACCTGATGTGCTTCTGGCCTCGCTATCGATGTAAGTTATGAGCTTGTACTCGAGATATTTCAATAAACTTCAGTTTTGTTCTGTTCCAAGTTGTGGTGTGTTTCCAGAGACATGATCTCTGGGTTGGAAACACTGGGTAAACCGGTCCTCTGAGCCGGGGTGCCACAACGCTTGGTATCAGAGCCAGGCTGACTGTAGGATACCCTAGTTAACCCTGCATTAGAACTGCGATTAGTTTAGAGTTTCGGGGTGTGTCTTGCTTGTTGCATCTGATTTGCTGCATGGCATGCATATAGCTTTTATTGTGCTAACCGCTGGTTTGATGAGTGTAGATGGCACCAGTTCCGTACCACTACAACCATGAGCCGGCACCGTTCAGTTTTCCATTTTTGCTCTGTAGTGTCTGGCTTTGGCTGTATCCCAACGGCGAAGACCCCGTGTACCAGGTATTCCGAGAGAAGCTTGCTGATTCAGTGTACGAGTATCACGCAGAGGCCTTTCTTACTGCGAGTTCAGATATTGGCAGCTACTCCTGTTCTTCCAAGGGCGGAACTGCTTCTACCCCGGAGTTGGCGATCCAGTTTGCTGCGATGGAGGCTCTGACCGACCTGCGCTTCCACGAGGTCGAGATGCAGACTCATCCAGGTTTCTTTCACTACCCCACCCAGTCGCCTGCGACAGGCGAGTCCTTTTCGCACCTGTCGACCCGGCGAGTGATCGTGCTACTGGTGTTTTATCTCATTACCTAAATGCCAGTTACCGCATGATCACTTCACTAGCTGAGGAGCTGACTCATGCCCGTGAGGCACTTGCAGCTATTGCGGCAGCACAGTCTCCTCCTCCACCTCCGTTTTCACCTGTGTATACTCCACCCGTTCCACCTTCTTAGACTCCTTCTAGCTCGTTCGGACCGCCAGGCTTTTCGTCTGGTAGCCGACGTGAGACCCCGGTAGAGTGGGCCTCACTCCTAGCTACTCCAGCTGCTCCGATGCTGCGGCGTCGTGCTCCTTCTCCTTCAGAGGGAGAACCTTCCCGTCAGCGTCGTCGTGTTTCCTTTGATCCGGAGACCGAGGTGCACATCATGAGCTCAGATTCCGAGACAGGATCAGACGACGAGGAGTCTTCAGTTTACCAGTGTTCGTGCCACCGGCGTCACTAGAGTGGAGGCTTGAGTTTAAGTGCTTGCATCATAGCATCCCTGCATGTGTCAACTGCCGTATGAGCAGTCTAGTCATGATCATCCCCCTACTAGCTTGTCATGTATGATGTTGGGTTGCCTTGTATAATTATGTTGTTTTCTTATCTTTCTTTCTCTTTATTTGGCTTTTTTTTCTGGTGTCACACTGTCATGCTTTCCCCTTATGGATGTTGCTCATCGATTCAGTATTTTGCAATGGGAACAAATTTAGGATGAAGAGATGTAGTAATCAAGGCGGCGATGGAACTCCAGTTCGTCGATCCGCCAGACAGGCAGGACAGTCACCAGAAGATTTGCCACCTCCACCACCACAGTCACCGACCACTGATCAGATGATGAGAATGTTTGAGGAGAAAAGAAATCAAGATCTCATGGAATTTCTGAAAAGCATGCAGACTATGGTGGGTCAGAATAACCATAATGGGACACACTCTAAGTTGTCTGATTTTCAGCGCACCAAGCCACCCAGTTTTGGTCAAGCTCTGGATCCTATGGAAGCTGATGACTGGCTGAGGACTATGGAAAAGAAACTGGACATAGCCCGCTGTGATGAGTCAGACAAGGTTCCTTTTGTTACTCACTACCTGGAGGGACCGGCAGCTGTATGGTGGGACAATACAAAAATAATGTGGCCTTCAGGAGAATATATTTCTTGGGAAAATTTCAAAGAGGTATTCCGCAAGTATCATATTCCTACCGGCATAATGAAGGTGAAGCAGAGGGAATTTCTAGCCCTTACTCAAGGAAATATGTCAGTGGGGGAGTATCTGAACAAGTTTAATAATCTGGCACGGTACTCTACCCATGACGTGTCCACAGAAGAAAGGAAGATTGACCAATTCCTAGGAGGGCTGAATCATGCCCTCCGCTGTCAGCTCTGTATGCTTGACTTTCCTGACTTCCAGACCTTGGTGAACAAGGCGTTTATAGCTGAGCAAGAGCATAAATCAGGATACGATGATCGCAAGCGGAAGTTTGAACCCAAGAAGGACAACCGTGAGCAGTTTGTGCAGAAGCCACGCATCTGGCCATCAGGGCCGTCTGAATACAAGCCTGCATGGAACAATGGCAACAATAACAGTAAGCCTGTCAGCTAGGACAAGATCTTTGGCAAACAGCCAGTGCTGGAGGAGTGCCATCGCAACAACACCTGCTTCACTTGTGGCCAGAGCGGGCATTACTCCAAGCAGTGCCCCACGAGAAATGGGAAGCCATCATCCGACTACAAGCCACAAGTCAACAGTGTTGGACGCCGCCCCAATACAAACTTCTACCGCGGTCAAGTCCATCATATCTCCGCTGAGGAAGCCCGCGAAGCACCAGATGTGGTCCTTGGTATGTTTTCTGTTAACAACATACCTGCAATAATTTTATTTCACTCTGGGGCTTCTCATTCATTTATTTCGCGGACTTTTGCCACCTTGCACAAATTTTCTCCTTATCTTTTGGACAAAATCATGGTGGTACAATCCCCTGGCTCCATGCTCAGAACAAATGTGATATACAAGGATCTGGAAATTTCGATACAAGGAGTGAAGTTTCCAGCTACGCTTGTTGCCATTGAGTCCCCCGGACTGGATATAATATTGGGGATGGATTGGTTGGTACCACATCAGGTGTGTATCAATTGTGCCACCAGGAAGGTGACACTGGTTAATCCGGCAGGCCAAACAGTGCAATTCATTGCTAGCAGAATGATGTCAAAGAAAGGAATGGCATTCAAAGCCACAACTACAGATATAAGTCTGATTCCAGTAGTCAGTGAATTTCCGGACATATTCCCGGAAGAATTACCAGGAATGCCACCTGATCGGGAACTAGAGTTCGCTATTGAGGTTGTTCCCGGAACAGCTCCAATCTATAAAAAGTATTATCGCATGCCTTCCCCAGAGCTGGTGGAATTGAAGAAACAGTTGGATGAATTACTGCAAACAGGGTACATTCGTCCAAGCACTTCACCCTGGGGATCACCAGTGCTGTTTGTTAAGAAGAAGGATGGCAGCCTACGAATGTGCGTGGACTACCGCCAGTTGAATGAGGTCACCATCAAAAATAAATATCCGCTCCCCCGCATTGATGATCTGTTTGACCAGTTGAACGCGGCCCGGGTATTTTCCAAGATTGACCTTCGAACGGGGTATCATCAGTTAAAGATCAGAAAAGAGGATATCCCCAAGACAGCCTTTACTACAAGATATGGTCTGTATGAATTTACAGTCATGTCATTTGGGCTGACAAATGCCCTAGCCTATTTCATGAGCATGATGAATAAGGTCTTCATGGACTTTCTGGACAAATTTGTGGTAGTCTTCATCGATGATATTCTTATCTACTCCAAAGATGAAGAGGAGCACACGCAACATCTCCGTACTATCCTGGAAAGATTAAGAACCCATCGCTTGTATGCCAAATTCAGTAAATGCGAATTTTGGCTGAGAGAGGTGGGATTTCTGGGACATATTCTGTCCGAACAAGGGTGGCCGTCGACCCCAGCAAAGTGACCGCTGTATTAAACTGGAGGACACCCGCCACAGTAACGAAAGTTCGTAGATTTCTGGGATTGGCAGGCTACTACCGTCGCTTCATTGAAGGCTTCTCAAAAATAGCCAAGCCACTAACAGAATTACTGAAGAAGAACCACAAATTTGCCTGGACAGAAGAATGTGATAGTAGTTTCATGGAATTGAAGACAAGGCTAACTACAGCCCCTGTCTTAGTTCTTCTAGACATCCACAAGAGCTTTGATATATACTGCGATGCTTCCAGACATGGAATCGGCTGCGTTCTAATGCAAGAAGGAAAGGTGGTAGCATATGCATCCAGACAGCTACGACCTCACGAAGAGAAATATCCCACCCATGATTTGGAATTGGCAGCCGTGATTCTTGCATTAAAGATTTGGAGGCATTATCTCATTGGGCAGCGATGTGAAATATACACCGACCACAAGAGCCTCAAGTATATTTTCACTCAACCCGATCTTAATCTCAGGCAAAGAAGATGGCTTGAATTGGTCAAGGACTATGATATCGGAATTAATTATCATCCGGGAAAAGCCAATGTGGTCGCCGATGCCCTCAGCAGAAAACAAGGTACCCTAAATGCATTAATGGAGGCTACGAGAAGAGTTTGCCAAGCTGAACATGGTGCTATGCTGCCCAATAAGCCCGGATACCTTGGAAATTACTCCGACGCTTAGGAAAGAAACTAAGGCAGCCCAGAAATCAGATGAGGGTATACAAGAGATCAAGGAGCGCATTCCGAAAGGAAAGGACAAGTCCTTCCATCTTGATGATCAAGGTACCCTATGGTTTGAAAATCGAATATGTGTGCCTGATCAAGACAGCTTGAGATAGCAAATACTTAGAGAGGCACATGAATCTGCCTATTCTATCCATCCGGGAGGAACAAAAATGTACCAGGACTTGCGAGAGACCTTTTGGTGGCCAGGAATGCGAAGAGACATAGCATACCATGTCACCTGTTGTGACGTCTGCAACAGAGTCAAGGCTGAGCACCAGAAACCCGCTGGACTACTGCAACCTTTACCAGTTCCCCAGTGGAAATGGGATGACATATGCATGGACTTCATTGTTGGACTACCCAAATCAACAGGAGGTCATGATGCTATCTGGGTCATCGTGGATACACTTACGAAAGTGGCTCACTTTCTTCCGGTAAAGACCACTTTCAACGCTTACCAGCTGGCACAGCTCTACATGTCCCGGATAGTCAGCCTTCACGGAGTACCCAAGTCTATCACATCGGATATGGGCTCCCTGTTCACTTCAGCATTCTGGTTGTGACTACATCAAGCCCTGGGAACCGTACTAAAGCATAGTACGGCATATCATCCCCAAACAGATGGACAGACCGAACGTGTAAACCAGATTTTGGAAGATATGCTTCGGTCCTGTGCTCTCGCCCATGGGTCCAAATAGGAGGATAGTTTACCCTATGCCGAATTCTCCTACAATAACAGTTATCAGTCAAGTCTCATGATGTCACCATTCGAAGCCCTGTATGGATGGAAATGCCGCACCCCTTTAAATTGGTCCCAGACAGGAGACAGCCATATCTTTGGCATGGATCTGATGCTCGAGGCTGAGAAGCAAGTTAAGGATATTCAGGAACGTCTTCGAGCAGCCAAGTCCCGGCAAAAGAGCTACTATGACCCGAAGCATCGGGAAGTTACTTTTGACCCGGAGAATAAGCCTATCTTCGAGTTACCCCCATGAAAGGAATAAAGAGGTTTCATACCCGAGGAAAGCTTGCACCAAGGTATATCGGTCCCTTTCTAGTGATGGCTAGAAGAGGCAGAATGGCATATCAATTGGAATTACCACCGGAGTTGGCTGACGTTCAAGATGTCTTCCACATATCACAGCTAAGGAAGTGCATTGCACCTCCGCTCAAACAGGCAGATATGAGTGAGCTAGATCTGACCAAGGATTTGACCTATGAGGAAAGACCTGTCAGAATTTTGGATAAGATGGAAAGAACTACCAGGAGTAAGACAATTAGGTTTTACAAGTTGTTGTGCGACCATCATACTGAGGAAGAGGCTACCTGGGACAGAGAGGATTTTCTGAGATCAGCGTATCCATACTTGTTCCCTGAGCAACCGAATCTCGAGGACGAGATTCATTCTAAGGGGGGTAGGTTTTGTGACACCCTGGTTTTTGGCAACTTTATCTTTTCAAAATCTTTTTGGCTCTATTTGCAATTTGGATGGATTTTGAAATGTGGCGCCCCGCCTGAATACCACTGTAGCCAGACGGTCGCCGCACACGCTAGCCCAGGAAATCACACTGGCGCGTGCCTTTACAACAAGTATCATGAACACAGACATTTCTATTAATGAATATATAAGTCTTACATGATATATTTACAAGGATGATGGCAGCGGAAAAGCTCTATCTAAGGCAGCATGGTCCTGGTGCGGCTCCAATCCACAGGGATCTGACTGGGTTACTCTTCTAGCCCGCGAACACTCCGTCTCCTTGCTAGCGAACGTCGAATCCTTAGGTGAACCTGGCCACATTGAAAGCCGCTGAGTACTTTTGAATGTACTCGCAATTAAACCAAACTGACATATACACCAAGCAATGCAATCCATGGCATTCAAGCATGCATTCATTATCTTATCAATATTAGCTATCATACTAAGGTAGGATTATCTAGCAAGATTAATCATCTAGCAACATAATTATCATGTCATAACAGGATCATCTAGCATCATTACTACTGATCATGTCATAACAGTATTATCTAGCATGTAAACTATCAAAGTAACTATGGTATGAAGATAAAGCATATCAAGTAATTAATCCAAACCCGATCCAAATCAAATCCAAGTCATGTGGTCATCCGACCACTCATCCCATAGCCATCGCATGGCCAACATCATATACCTGACATCATCCGATGTCCATGCATCTGTACTGTAGGTCTGATAAATCATACCTTCCTCTGGTTCATTATTAACGTCATATGGTTTGTTCCTCCAGACTCGACACGGACCAAATAGTGCCCTAGTACGAACTGTCCATGACCGAGGACGCGGCTATTCGAATAGATTTACACTCTGCAGAGGTTGCACACTTTACCCACACCATGGAGCCCCCGGCCTCGTACTTAGTACATGTTCCCATTCAGGTGGACCGGTGCTGCTCCAACAAAACTTGCCTATTGCCCGGCAATCTTACGGTCCCACCGACAATCATACCCTCCCAGGGTCATGTCCTGGGTGGCCCCTGTGTCACCCCATGACACCTGCCACCGTCGTGGCCAAACAAAACTGTCCCAAACGGGGACATGCGCACATAAACCAAACTGGGCTCACAGGATTATCGCCGCCTACCGGGCCAGGGTAGCACGCACGCATAATCCTCCCTATTTTGGTGGTACCGACAAGAGGCAAGACAATAGACTAAGTCAGGGCCGTCCCATACCGGCAAATGTGGTTGCATTGATAAGTCCGGATAGGTGGAACTATGACTCGATCCAGCCGACGGAGGAGGTTGTCATTATTAAGTCACATTTCTTAATCATTGCGATAACCACAATAATGCACGATGAAAACATAACAACCTATCTCCATATTGTTACATACGAGTCACTAGTGCAAACACAAGACAAGCATTAACGAGTAATGTAAATAGCAAGTTCAACCTAGCAGGAGTTTAATTACTTTACAAGTCTTAGCTGTAAGTGACAACCATCTAAACCCTCGCATGAAACCGGCAAATAAACCAGTAGCCACCAGAACGGTCTTTACAACTCAGATCTGGGACGTTACCGGAGTAACTCAACCGCGGCTCAAGACGGCTGAAAAGCAGCTCAGGGCATGAGACGGTGTTGATAAAAAGAGTGTAGTGGTTCCCTAAGACGGCCGAAGAACAGCTCAGAGCATAGGGTCACCCCTGCGGAAAGAAATTCAACAGCTGTCCGAGACGGCCAAAAAGCAGCTTAGAACATGGGCCAGTTGTTGAAAAGAGAAACATAAAGTCGGCATCCACCCCGGACGGTCGAAAGCAGCTCAGAACACAGGCGGGGTGCCGTCACGAAAGAAAAGCAGGCAAGGGTTCATTAGCGTCACATACAGCTCACCACTACGCATACAAGCATAAGCATATTAATTTAAACACGCAAGAATAACACACAACAATGCTTTAGGGCATATATCAGATGGTCGGCTTGCCTGGGGGTCGAGGAATACTCCAGGAAGAAGTGCGATCACCTCGCGGAAGAATTCGCCGGAAAGGTTTGTCTCTCGGAGGGGCTGATAGAAGGGCAAAATGGTCATTTTCAGAAAGTGTAAACATGGTGAAAGTGATGGCATCGGAACGGGCTCGACGAACTGAAGACGTGGGCGTTGGATTCACCTTAATCGGAGTTATGGAGGAAAAGATATAGACAATTGACTGTCGGGGACCAATCTGCAAATAGTTTATTTACAAACAAGTCCCAAGCAGCTATTTCGGCGGAAAAGAAAAAGGGTACTCTGTGCTCGGTCCGACTTGGCCTGGTTTCGGCAGGAGCTGGGCTGCCACGAGGCTGCCGCCGCTGCTGCTGTTGCTGGGCCGGCCCATCTGCGCTGCTGCCTCTTTTAAAAAAACGAAGCAAGGGACCGAGCCACTGACGAGCCGAGCCCGCCCGCAGGGTCGTCATCTTCCTCCCGCACGTGCCTGGCCGAAGAGAGGGGCGGCTCCCGACGGTGATTGTCGGCGCTATAGGCCACCATTTGCGATGCCCAGCCTACTGGCACGCTAAGGGAAGTGAGCCGCGTCGACTGAGTTGTCGCACGGTCGCCGGAGACGAAGGAGGGGAGCAGGGCTTTGACTCCCGCGGACGAGGCCGTCGGCCGGAAATGGCGGCCAGGCCACGGTTATTTCGGGGACGGAATGAGGACCGGGGAAGGCTCATCGAGGTTGGGTAAGTGGCATAGTGGGGTTTGGAGGGAGGAAGAGGACTCAGGCAGCTCGAATTCGAGCGGTGGCTGCCGGCGGAGCTCCGGCCAGAGAGAGGAAATGGGGGTTCCCCGAGCTCGTTTGAGCGGCTGGACGGAAAGCTAGGAGGGAGAGGAGGTGCTGCAGGTGCTCGGGGTGCTCGGGGAGGCACCGGGCCGTGGCTATTTATAGCCTGGCCATGGCGATCGGATGAGCACAGCCGCCGTGGCGGCCTTATCGGCATCCTGGAGCTCCGGCGACATGCGGAGGAAGGAGGGGATGTCGGCAAGGGCTCTGGGAGGGTGGAGAAGTCAGCAGCAGCTTCGGGAGGACTCGGAGCGGAAGAAGACAGAGGAAGACGACGACGACGGTCACGGGCAGAATAGTGCGGCGGAGCTACCGTGGTGTGGGGAGGAAGGAAGGAGGGGAAAGCTGCGGGAGAAGATGCACGCGGCCGCCGCGGAGCCACTGGACATGCCCGGACGAGCCCTGGCCGGCTGGAGCTTGCTGTCCGTCGCGGTTCATTGAGCAGAGCGCCATTTTGGCGTGGCCAACTCGTGGTCACCGCAGGCACCACGCGTCCAGAGCCCCTATTGGACTCCAGGCCATGTCAAATAGATGCATCAGTGGTCAGTGAGTTGACCTGTGAGGGTTTGGAGGGAAGTGGAGGCAGGAGTGGACTGATTGGAGCTCACAAAGGTTCTGACATAAAACTTGGACAGATTCTTGTGGAGAAATGGATAAGGTTATGAGGCTGAAACTTTGTCACAACGAAATAGGGTAGGAAGGACTAGGTTCTAGTTAAATTTGAGACCATTTGGACAAGTTTTGCATACACTTCCTTTGAAATGCCAAATCTGGACCAGAAACTGAATCTTGAAGCTGCACTCATCTGGCTTGATGAAATGAACTGAATTTTGGTGTAGGAAAGTTATTTGGGAGTATAGAGATACTGGAAAAATTTCAGCTCATTTGGATGTGCCAAAGTGGTACTTCCTTCACAGAGCTTTTCTCTGGACAGAAACTAGATGGAATTTTTGGGAGAAATTGGCTAGATTAAATGATGTGAATTTTTGCATAGTCACATCATATAGGGAATGTGAGGTCCTGGATTAATTAGAGAATTTTTGAACCAATATAAAATATAGTTGCTTCACAACCTCAGAATAAGTCCAGAAACAAGAATTGGATGATGCTCTCAAGATTTGATCTATGGAACTTGGGATCTTGATGAAAATGGTAAAGATATGGATAGGAGAAGCTCCACAAATTATTTGGGATTTTTCCTGGCTACCAAAATGGTAGTTCCTTTGGAAAGTGCCCAAATTGCAATATTGGCTTTAAATAGGAAAATGCAATTTCCCTTATTTAATTATGGCCAATATTTTTATGAGAGCTCAATATGATCACAAAGAATATCTCCACAAGTTTTCATGAACTTTGGAGATGGATAGATATTTTCCTGGATTTAATTCCTTTAACCAGCAAAAAAAGGAATTAATTTTAAATGAAAAATATTGCAAATGACTTGGCAATATTTTTGCATATCCAGGGTTTAAAAAGATAGGATGATCACAGGGAAAAACTTGGGAGGCAACAGAGCAAAGAAAATTAGGGTTCCTTTGTAACGGAAGGAATTAGGGTTTCCTTTCCGGTAGACCGGAGAGTAGGGTTTTGGCGGCAGAATCCTCAGAATAAATTTTGGGTGGCAAGGTTGGTCTGGAGAGAATCTCTGGTTTAATAGGAAAGGCAAGGCTAAATGACCATCTTCATATACCCAAAGGCAAGAGAAAATCCCACAACATCGAAAAAAAGACGGGAGTCAAATCCCACGAAGGAAAAAAAAACAAGGAGTGAAAACCAGGGTGTCACATCAAACTTCTCAGTCGACTTTGGACTTATGAATCTCTCTCAGTGATCCAAAGCCCTCAGCATCTTGCCAAAATCTTGTCACTCACCTACTGGATCAATTTCCAATTCTTCATCTTTCCCAAATATTCATTTTCTTCCTTGGGAAAATATGTCATCACTATGGGTTACAAAGCAACCTATAGTTCTGGTGATCAAAAAAATCCCAAATTAATCCCACACCTTCTTGTCATCATCTACTCCCACAATCTTCAAAAACATCTCATGGTCCAGTATAATGTTTTGTCCAGAAAACTCCATTTGCTCTCTGGATAGTACTGGCCATTTGTGAAGCAACTCATATTTTCCCAACTCAGAAAACTCTCAAATAATTCCCTGAGATACTAGGGAACCTATCTTGCCACAATATCCAAAAATCTCATCTTGTCTAGTACAAATTTTCACCAGCAATATTCTGCCAAGTTTCTGTTCAAATGGAACCTCTGTGAAGGAAGTACCAGCTAGAGGTTTCCAAATGAGCTGAAATTTTTATGGCATCTCCTATCCACCAAATAACCCTCCCACACCAATTTTCAGCTCCAGCAGATCAACCAGATGAGTGCATCGAGCTCATCTAGCTTCTGTTCCAGTAACCACACTTGTACATGAGCTATACTCAAACCTTGATGAAATTTTCTCAAACTTGGCCAGCTTGGAGTCCTTCCAATATAGATCACTCCAGACATCTCCATTGGCTCCATCTCCAGCTTACCTCTCCTCTAGATCTCTCTCAACATTTCTGTCAGAAACTGTAGCTGAAGCTACACTTCGCATCAGAGTGAATATAGTTGAACCAGAGGCACAAGGGGACTAGGTGATCAAGGGTCGACGTGCTGGACAAGAAACACCAGGTTCGCAAGGCCTCTAGACACCAATGCCTGTGGTGAGCACGGCAGTGGCATGCCAAACCACGCGCTGTGCACCGCGCCCGTGTCTGCTGAGTCGCGTCCGATTGCCTCGCGTGATCCTTCCTTGTACCAGCTCGCCGACGTCTTCTCCTTCATCCACCTGGCCGTTCTGGACTCCTCCCCTCGCTGGAGAAGCCCTCGCCGGCCGCCACGTGCGCGGGCACTGTGGCACCCGTGCGGCCACAGTGGCCCTGTCGCTCGTCGCCTTCCTCCGCATGCCGCCACTGCACGCCATTACTCCTCCTGCCCTCCTCCGTCCCATCGCCGCTCGTAGTCAGCCAGCACATCGTCCTCGCACCGGCGACGTGGCCCGAGCCCCGCCGCTCCAGAAGCTCCTCCACCCCCCTATATAAAGGCCTCCCCGGCCTCTCTCCGCTCCTCACCCCACTCCTCCACCTTCCAATCGCCCCCTCGAGCACCGAGCCAAGGCCGAGAGGCCCTCTGGCCTCGCATCTCGCCGGAGCACCACCGCCACCCGAGCTCTGCTACCTCACCGATTCGCTTCCTCCCAGCCTCAACCGACTGCACCCACGAGCTCACCTCATTCCCCGGACCACGCTCGAGCTCTTGCCCGACCGGAACCTCGCCGGAATCGCCATCTCCGACGACACCCGAGACCTGCCGCCACCGGAGAGGAAGGGGATGACACCGTCCGGCCACCTCTCGCCAACCCACGGGTACGTGCGTGTTCGTCTCAATGAGCTCGATCGATTTCCGTAGTCGCCGGACCTCACCGCTGTCTGTATCACCGGCGACCATCGCCGGAGTGCCGCCGTTCTCTGTTTCCCTCCTCCCCCTTTTAAATCTGACCGCTGGGGCCTGCTCGTCAGTGGCACGCCGAAGCGGTAAGTGGAGGCACCCGGGCGAAATACGCCTTCGACGTGGCCCCGGTGGATTTTCTGATTTTCTGTTTTA
This sequence comes from Elymus sibiricus, assembly GCA_039707655.1. NCBI lineage: Eukaryota > Viridiplantae > Streptophyta > Magnoliopsida > Poales > Poaceae > Elymus > Elymus sibiricus. The sequence continues at coordinate 316,881,746 of CM077664.1, forward strand.
ATTCAAATTTTGACCAGAAACTTTGACTAGCCATAACTTTTAAACCATAAGTCCAAATCAATTGATTCTTTTTGCTCTGAGTTTGTCTTGAGCTCCTCTATTTGCTAGAAATTTTTTGTATTTTTCCCATGCTCACAGAATTTCTGGTGCACAAAACAGTAGTATGTGACATTTTCCATTGCATTTTAAAATACTTTCAGAAGGAAATACTTTTGGATTTGAAGCCCAGGAGTTTGTGGACAACCCAACAGAGCAAGGCAAGCTATGTCATCCATTGCATGAAGCATTTCAATAGTGTTGGTTATTTAATTGAATTATATGCATTATTTCAATATGTGATAATTTAGAGTAATTTTATTTTGATGCCTAGCTATTGCCATGTTAAGTTATTCATGACAAAAATTCATGCTTGATAAATACTGGTTAACACTAAACTTAATTGGTTGATCTAGTGTCACCTATCCGGACTTTCCCGTGCAGCCACATTTGCCGGTATGGGACGACCTTGACTTGGTCTGGCTTTGTGCTCTTTTATCGGTACCACCACCCTAGGGAAGGTTATGCGTGCGTGCTGCCCTGATCAGGTAGACGACAATAATCCTGTGAGCCCAGTTGAGTTATTTTGCCGGCGTCCCCGTTTGGGACAGTTAGTGGCCACGACGGTGGCAGGTGTCACGGGGTGACACAGGGGCCACCCAGGACATGACCCTGGGAGGGTATGATTGTCGGTGGTACGATAGAGGAGTCACGGGTCAGGCAGGTTTCATTGAAGCACCATCGGTCCACCCGAATGGGATCACGAGGCCAGGGGCTTCATAGTGTGGGTAAAGTGCGCAACCTCTGCAGAGTGTGAGAATCTATTCGAATAGCCGAGTCCACGGTATTGAACAGTTCGTACTAGGCCACTGAAAGGTCAACCGTAATAACGATAATAATGATGGAAGAACTTGTCTTATGTTCGGAAGTGCTCAGTGGATTATGAGTGTTCCGAGGGATGTGGGACAACCCAGATGAGAGTAAGTTGGTAACACTAAGCACTTAAGCATTTAATATGATCATTGCCATGCTATTGTCTGCTGCATTGTTTTGGTTGCCATGAGCTTGCGAGTACATTCCAAGTACTCACCTGGTGTGTCATGCCAGATGTAGGAGAAGCCGAGGACGGAGGTCCCGAAGGTTCGTGCTACGCTAACTAGGCCGTGTCCACAGCAGTGTCCCTGTGGATGGAGTTTTCCGCGCTATGTTCCGCTACGCCGTAGTTCTACCCAGTAGTATCGAGGCCCTGCTATGTTCCATAAATAATGTAGATATTGTCATAGCACCTGATGTGCTTCTGGCCTCGCTGTCGATGTTAATTATGAGCTTGTACTCGAGATATTTCAATAAAGTTCAGTTCTGTTCTGTTCCAAGTTGTTGTGTGTTTCCAGAGACATGATCTCTCGGTTGGAAACACTGGGTAAACCGGTCCTCTGAGCCGGGGTGCCACACTAGGAAGGCGAGATCTGCTGTGCTATCGGTAGCGTTGTCGGATTCGAGGGTACTTTTGGGGATGGAGGCAAGAATGTGAGCAATTTCTTCATCAAAGTTTAGCTCTCCGGTACCTGATGAACTGGGGGCTTCAGACCCTTGCTGGGAAGCGGCGAGCATCAAGGCATCCGTCAAGACTTGAGTAGTTGGTACGGTCGGTTGAGCAACAGAGTCTGGCTTGTCAGCAGCAACCACCACCATTTCTGTGCTAGCTTGAGGGGGAACGGGTGTGTTGTCGGGAGACCTTCTCTGCTCACCGGCAACTTCCTTTGCTTCCTCAACTGCAAGTTTGTCGGCCTCCTCAGCAGAAATCTTGGCGGCTTCATCAGCAGCGCTGTTAGCAATTTCTGCCACGTCTGCAAGAATTTCTCCTTCTTCAGGAGAAGTTGGATCTGCAGGATGAAGCGGAAACAAGAGCAAGAAAATGATTCAGATTACAAGTCAAGTTCAAGAAAACAAAAAATTGGAAAGTGTTTGGAAGCAAGTGGATTACCTATTAACGCTTGTTGTGGAGGGACAGTTCCTTCCCCGGCAACCTGGGTTGTCGCCACACAGTCATCGGCAGTCTCGCCTGCCGGAGTGATCTCCGTGTGGACAGGTTCATCGGTAGGGGCCCTTGCTGGAGACGCACTCTCCGCGACGGTGGTTGACGGAGGAACTACGGTGGGATCCGCCCCTTGGCGCTCTTCCCCCTGGTGGCCTTCTCCTACCTCCTTGTCGAGACCAAGAGAAGGAGCATCGGTGCCAGTACCGGCGAGCGGGAACCGCGTCATGGCCTCGCACAGGGGGCTGGGCTGGGGGTTGTTGACGGCAGTATCGGCGGATACGCCCCCTTGCCTAGTGCTTGCCGCAGGATCGCTTTCCGTTGCAGCCTTGGTTCGCTTGGCCCGGTGCACAAGTGGCTCTGTGTCTCTGCAAAAATAGAAGAAAATCAAGTCAGAAATCATAATCAAGATGGAGTTAAGACTTGATAAAGATAAAGCAATTATGCTTACTCTTCGTCTTCGGATTCACTGAGGATGGAGAGGTCATATTCCACCGGCGGGGGTGACTCCCTGGCCCTTTTGAGTGCCGGAAGGGACGAACTTGCCGGTTGAGAAGACTCGACTTCCCCAACAATTTCTTGCTGGGAAGATGGGCGCTGAGCTCGTGGACGCCGGGATGGTTGTCGGCGCACCTCTTCTTGATGACCAGTCTTGGTGGTTGACTTCTTCACAGCAGGGCCGGCTCTTGGCGGAGAAGGATGCACTGCCTCTTGACTGGGTGCTTTGCGGAGGATGCGCGCTCTTTTCTTTGCGGCCTGGGGATTTTCTTCTTGGGCAAGTTCCCCGTCAGCTTCGTCCCCAGGAAGATCTCCCTGATGCTCTTCGGTAACCTCTTCCTCGCGGGCTTCTTCCTCCCCTTCGGTTGCCGCGGCGCGAGAACCACTAGCCTAGCCGGCCTTCAAAGCCTCTTCGGCCCTATAAGTGATGAGCGCCAGTTCTTCGGCCCTGGTAGCTTGGATGAGGACCTTCTCTTCACGAGTGGCCCTCTCCATCAAATTCGAAGCCCAGGTCATTTCGTCCTCGAGTGAGGGCGGCTCCCAAGTAGCCTCAACTCCTTGGGTGTTGCACGCCGGCATTGTAGCAATGATGGAATCCTTGGCGGAGTTGATATGCAATGGCAAAACATTGGCCGGCAAGTGGAAATTGCCGGAGACCCGGAATAGCTGGTGGCACAAGCTAATGTGCTGCAGGACCATCAAATTGTTGTCGAGTCCTGGGTACAGCCGCATGATGTCGCCGGCATTCTGGTACTCCAAGTGAATCTTTGCCTTCTCTGCAGCGGCGCGATACGTCGCCGAAGAAAATCAGCTCCTACCATCTCAATCGTCAAGCCGGCAAGCTGGAGGCGAGCGATCCGGTTGAGTGACGGGCGAAGCTTCTTGTCGGTGGCACCAAGGCCACTCCAATTCTTGCCGCGGTCAATCTTCTCTGTACGCGGCAAGCAGAAATGGGGGAAATCCTTCTCCTTAATCCAGCACCACTCTGCCCGCCATTCTTCCCACTTCAGATGCAGCTGCCCGGTAAGGTACTGGCCCTTGGTCTTGGCCTGAGGGATCCCTGTCACGCTGCTGGAAAGCGCGTCGCCCTCGATGCGGGGGACGAAGAAGTGACGGAACAGATCAACATTGGGTGCAACTCCAACGAAATTCTCACACAGATGGGCGAAGATAGACATGCATGTCATGGCGTTCGGGGTAAAATCCAACAGTCGGAACCCGAAACTGTACATCATTGTGCTGAAGAAATACGCACAAAACAACGGATATGAATCTGATGGGGTCTTGCCACCTGCGGGGAGCACCACCGGAGCCTTATGATCCTTGGTGTCCTTCCCCCACATGTAGGCATACCTCTCGATCAAAGTGTTGTTGTCCAGAGTCGGCGGCCGGAAAACCGCACTTTCCCTCTGCCACTGCTCTAACTCAGCTTTCCGCTTCTCCACGTTGGGGTCGACGGACTTGGCGGGTTTCTTCCCTTCCGCGTCTGCCTTCTTGGGCACCATAGGTGCTCGGGGAGAAGGAATGGGGTGGGGAAGATTGCGAATCGGCGGCGGCAGCAAGATTTGCTCTGGCTAGAGGAAGAAGATGAAGCAGGAAGGAGCAGGGGTGAATGAGTAGCGCCCTCTCGCAGTTGCTTTTTATGGGGAAGACGCGAGGAGGCTGGCTCTTTACTGTTTTGCTTGATAGCGCTGTTGCAGGCGCACTACCGCGGAATCGTTGCTACAGTCCACCACTCTCACAACCCGCATTAAATGCGCGGCGTGGGCGTGCTTGGAGGGAAATAATCATTGTAAAACTTATGGCAGTAATTTCCCGCCACGTGTTTGCGCATTGTTTGGGCCTAGCTGAAAGAACATGTGCTGCCCCCATGTTTGGTTTTGGTAATTGATGACAATCTCTATGGACTAATGGTTGCCTTGAGTTATATTTGAAGGGTTTGTCCATAGGCTTTGCTTGTAGACCATTTGTTGGTCTCAAGGTGATTTGAAGAAGAATATGTGTTGACCAAGGTTATTCATGGAGTTATCCAAAGATTGGTCATGTAAGAGATGAGCCTATTGCAAGCATGTCTTGAAGAAGGAGATTGTGTGAACATTCATGTTTACCTTCAAGACATCATCCTAATGAAGAGAGTTGGAAAGATTCAAGGTTGATCAAGACCACAAAGCGTAGAAGATGTACCGAGTGGGATCAAGTGATCTCACGGTATGGTAAGCATTGTCCATTACGCTTTGTGTACTAACCCATGTTCTATGCAAGAGTTCTTTGTGGGGTTAGGTTTGTTTCCATGGGCGTGCATCAAAAGGAAGATATCACACAACCCATGGAGGATGACATCAAGTGGTGATCGTCATCAAGATTGCGGTGTGCAAGTTCAAGTGGAGCATCACGAAGAGATCACATGCTTGAAGCTTGCTGTCCATTGTGGTGACAATGGACTTGTGAAGATGTGCCGAAGAGTGGCTCACCCATAGTGGAGTATGGGGGAGCAATCAACTAGTCTTCATCGAGCCGGCGCAATCAAGAAAGGTGGTCCAACTTGAGGAGGTCAAGATCGTCATCATCTAGCTCAAGTGGACTATGCGCAAGGCAAAGGTTTGCCCTTGATAGGTTTTCTATTTTACCGGTCTCATGGTGGTAGTTGGGAGACCGGGTTTTAGGATCGATAGCCGTACTATCAAGGGGGGCTCTCAAGTGAGTAGCTTTATCGTATCATTCGTAGAGAGCTCAAACCATTGCATCCTTGCATCATCTTTCTTGGTTTGTGTTTGGTGTTTCTCTTTGTGAGTCTTTGAGCTTTTGGTCATCTTCATGACAAGCTCGAGTTCATCGAAAACGGAGTTCATATATGCATCTTCTATGATGTTTTCGATGTTGGAGTTTATGCCGGTTCTTCATTCATAGAGGTTTCTCATCTCTATATGTTAGGCATATCTCGCTGTTTGGATAGTACTCGTTGTCTTCTATCCAACAAGCTTGAGTTTGCTCAATTCGGAGCTCATTTGCAGAAGTTATGGCAGTTCTGGTTTTATTTGTATCCTCTGTTTTCTGTGGATTTTCAGTAGCTTGCAAGCGGTAGTACCGCTGGTGCCCACGGTAGTACCGCTTATGCGGTAGTACCGCTGGTACTTCCGTGGCACTACCGCTTGGGGTTTCCTCGAGCGTGCAACTTTCTGTTGCCAGTTTGCCATTCACGGTAGTAGAGCGGTAGTAGCACGGTAGTACCGCTCTGGCGGTACTACCGCCCTTACTACCGCCGCCACTACCGCTTGCGGGGTTTCCTTCTGTGCACGTCTCTGTTGCCGTTTTCTGTTAAACGGTAGTAGTGCGGCAGTAGTGCGGTAGTACCGCTCAGGGCGGTAGTACCGCTCTGCTGGGCGGTAGTACCGCTTGGTGCGGTACTTCCGCCCTCCACTACCGCTGCTACTACCGCTTGTTTTTCGCAGAGTGTGCAAGCTTCTGTTGCTCTTTTCTCCTTAGCGGTAGTACCGCTTGGTTGGCACGGTAGTACCGCTTGGTGCGGCACTACCGCTCCAGTCCCGTGTTCTCGCCTGCTGTTTTTGAATTACTACCGCTTAAGCGGTAGTACCGCTCGCAAGAGCGGTAGTACCGCTTGTACGCGTCCAGCACGGGTAACGGTTGGATTTGGGGTGGCCCTATAAAAGGGGTCTTCTTCCCCAACGGTTTTCTTATCCTTTGAGCTCATTTCTCCCCCCATTGTTGACCTTCTTGAGCTTGCCTATCTCTCAATCCCTCCAATGATTCTTGCTCCTTCTTGAGGGAAAAGAGAGAGGAGATCTAGATCTACATTTTCACCAATCACTTTCTCCTCTAAGTGAGGGGAACCCCTTGGATCTAGTTCTTGGAGTTCTTCGTGTTCTTCTTCGTTCTTCCTCTCATTTTCCTCCCTAGCATTAGTTGCTTTGGTGGGATTTGGGAGAGGAGGACTTGGGCACTCCATGTGCCCTTGCCATTGCATTAGTTGCATCGGTTTGAGTTCTCCACGGTGATACGTGGAAGTTAGTAGTTGAGAAGCTTATTACTCTTGGGTGTTTGAGCACCCTTGAGCTTGTTCCTCTTGGGTGCCTTGGCGCCCTAGACGGCTTGGTGGTGCCTCGGAGCCACATTCCATTGTGGTGAAGCTCCGGGCAAGCGTCGGGGTCTCCAATTAGGTTGTGGAGATCGCCTCGAGCAATTTGACGGGTACCGGTGACCGCCCCCAAGGGTTGCCAAAGTGTACGGGTTCGGTGACCGCCCTCAAGGGTTGCCATTTGTACGGGTTCGGTGACCGCCCTCAAGGGTCCCTTAGTGGAATCACGGCACCTTGCATTGTGCGAGGGCGTGAGGAGAATACGGTGGCCCTAGTGGCATTGTTGGGGAGCATTGTGCCTCCACACCGCTCCAAACGGAGATTAGCATCCGCAAGGGTGTGAACTTCGGGATACATCGTCGTCTCCGCGTGCCTCGGTTATCTCTTACCCAAGCCCTTTACTTATGCACTTTACTTTGTGATAGCCATATTGTTTCTTGTTATATATCTTGCTATCACTTAGTTGTTTATCTTGCTTAGCATAAGTTGTTGGTGCACATAGGTGAGCCTAGTCAATTTAGGTTTTGTGCTTGTCAAATTAACCGCTAGGTTTATTCCGCATTTGTTCAAGCCTAAACCGTAATTATTTTAAAGCGCCTATTCACCCCCCCCTCTAGGCGACATCCACGATCTTTCACTAGCCCAACGACGCTTTAGACCCGGCGGCTCCTGTCGGTGTATAAAACATGCGTATTTTATACCCTGACTTATGCACAGACAGCGGTAGCCTTCCTGATGGCCAGGGCTTGCCGGAGATTACCAAGATCAAGATTCAAGGCCTAGTTGCAAAGGCACTAGGGAGAAAATCAAGACAAGATATCAAAAACACCTGACTTGTGCTAGATATGAAGATGATACTTGCCGACAAGGCTCAAGCCGGCAAGATGAAGGCCCGGAAAGCTCCGTGCCGGCAAGCCCTCACTAGCTCATCTGCACTCCACCGCACCGAGCAACTAGTCGCTAATCGGTGAGGTGTCGACCGTGCAGGCAGTTTGGTGAGGTTTGTCAGGGCATGTGTCAGCCTGCTGGAAGGAGAATTAGCTTTAATGACACCTGTCCAGGAGGCGTGTCAAGATAATAAGTGGTAGCTGGGCGAGCGGTGCAGAATCCTTGCCGGGGATCCTCCTCCACATGACACCTAACGGCGTAATAAATGCTTTTGTCCTAATCCGGTAGAGTTAGGTATGATAGCACTGTTTGCTATCTAATCAACTTGTAATGATTGTTTTGCCACTGTGGTTACCCCTTGAGCTATAAAAGGAGGGCCAGGGCAACCTTTACAAGAGATCGGTCACTTGGCTCATTCTGCATGCGTAGCTGCTCTTCCTGCACCTTGCCGGCAAGAAGCGCTCCTTGTATTTGAGCTCAAACTCATCCAATACGCAAAAGCAGGAGTAGGGTTTTACACCTCACGGTGGCCCGAACCTGGGTAAATCCTTTGCATTTCTGTTGATTCTGCTCTTTGTGCTTGTGCATCTCCCTAGTTGAACCGCAAAGGGGCTAGATGGCCCCATAGATGGTCGTATGCACGACACTCCCTCATAGATTTTTCTTTCAACTCAGCAAGCAATTTTATAACCACATCTCTATCATTACAAGCAAGAATTGCCCTAGCTGTCTCCCTATCAAAAACATAACCATCAGATGTTTCAGGGACTTCAACTCTAGTAGGAGAGCTAGGCATAATGGGTGAATCATAATTTTCAAGAGTTTCAGCATTTTCAGTTTCTTTAGCTTTAGCAATTTGTTCATCAAGAAATTCACCAAGTGGCACAGTATTATCAAGCATAGTACTAGCATCATCATAAGTATCATTCATAGCAGAAGTAGTATCATCAATAACTTGCGCCATATCAGAATGAATAGCAGGTGGTGGTGTCACAAGCCTACTCAAAACATGAGGTGAATCAAGTGCAGAGTGTGATGGCAGTTCCTTACCTCCTCTAGTCATAGAGGGGACGATCTTGGTTTTAGCATCTTTCAGATTCTTCATAGTGATCAACAGATATAAATCCTAAGTGACTCAACAAATAGACCTATGCTCCCCGGCAACGGCGCCAGAAAAAGGTCTTGATAACCCACAAGTATAGGGGATCGCAACTGTTTTTGCGGGTAGTATTTCACCCAAATTTATTGATTCGACACAAGAGGAGCCAAAGAATATTTGCGAGTATTAGCAGTTGAGTTGTCAATTCAACCACACCTAGAGAACTAAATATCTATAGCAAAGTGTTTAGTAGCACAGTAGTATGATAGTTTCAATAGCAGCAGTAACAGTAGCAATAGTAACAGAAGCAGTAACTGTAGCAGTTTTGTAGTAATTGTTACAGCAGCAGCAGCGAAAGTAACTTAGCAAAGATCAATATGCGAAAAGCATAGGCATTGGATCAGTGATGGATAATTATGTTGGATGACATTCCTCATGTAACAGTCACAACCTAGGGCGATACACAATAGCTCCAATTCATCAATGTAATGTAGGCATGTATTCCGTATATAGTCATACGTGCTTATAGTAAGAACTTGCATGACATCTTTTGTCCTACCCTCCCGTGGCAGTGGGGTCCTTAAGGAACTAGGGGATATTAAGGCCTCCTTTTAATAGAGAACTGGAACAAAGAATTAGCACATAGTGAATACATGAACTCCTCAAACTACGACAATCACCGGAAAGAATCCCAATTATTGTCACCTTGGGGTATGCGGATAATGACACGTAACAGGTGCATAAAACTTTCAAGATAGGATCAAGAACTCAAATATATTCATGAAAACATAGAGGGTTCAGATCTGAAATCATGGCACTCAGGCCCTAGTGACAAGCATTAAGCATAGCAAAGTCATAGCAACATCAATCTCAGAACATAGTGGATACTACAGATCAAAGCCCTAACAAATTGACTCGATTACATGGTAAATCTCATCCAACCCATCACCGTCCAGCAAGCCTACAAAGAAATTACTCACACACGGTGGTGAGCATCATGAAATTGGTGATGGAGGATGGTTGATGATGACGACGGCGTAGAATCCCCCTCTCCGGAGCCCCGAACGGACTCCAGATCAGCCCTCCCGATGAAGAACAGGAGGTGGCGGCGGCTCCGTATTGTAAAACGCGATGATTCTTTCTCTCTGATTTTTCTCTCCACGAATAGGTACTTATAGCGTTGGAGTTAGGTCAAATAGAGCTGCCAGGGGCCCACAAAGCCTGCTAGGCACGCCCCCCAGCCTTGTGGTGCCTGGTGGCCCCCCCTCTAGTAGATCTTTGCGCCAGTATTTTTTATATATTCTGAAATAATTCTCCGTAAATTTTCAGGTCCATCTGAGAACTTTTAGTTCTGCACAAAAATAACACCATGGCAATTCTGCTGAAAACAGCATCAGTCCGGGTTAGTTCCATTCAAATCATGCAAATTAGAGTTCAAACTAGAGCAAAAGTGTTTGGAAAAGTAGATACGTTTGGGACGTATCACACAGCACCAGAGCATCTTACAGCACGCCATCCGTACTTCATCGGCGATTCTACCCCCTTCCCTCTCGAAACCCTAGACTGCTCATCCACCGGCGTACCAGAGCCTATTCACTGCCAGCACCGTCCACCTCGCCGGGTCTGCTTCTGAGGCTGCATCTACCCCTCCCACCTCCCCTAGAAACCGTAGACTGCTCATCCACCACTGTACCACAGCCCATTCAGTGCCGGCCTTGTCCACCGTGCCGGATCTGCTTCGCCGGTGCTCTCGTCAGCCGCAGCGCACCTGCAGCGGCTCCTTCCTACACCGCACCGGAGCCGCTTTGTCCACACCCCCGGAGACACCTCACCAACGCCCCCGTCGACGGCCTCAGATCCGCTTCGTCGACACCGTCCTCAACCCTACCGGAGCCGCTTCGCCGATGCCATCCTCAACCCAACCGGAGCCGCTTCGCCGACGCCCAAGTCCACGGCCTCAGATCTGCATCATCCACACGATCGTCCACCCTACCGGAGCAGCTTCCCGACGCCCTCGTCCACGGCCGTAGATCCGCATCGTCGACACCATCCTCAACCCTACCACTGGAGCAGCTTCACCGATGCCCTTGTCCACGGCCGCAGATCCGCATCGTCGACACCATCCTCAACCCTACCATCGGAGCAGCTTCACCGACACCCTCGTCCACGGTCCTAGATCTCCTTACTGGACCCGACAGCCACCGCAGTGTCATCACCCTTGACATTTCTAACCTGGTTCCCACCGTCTGGCAAGATGCCAAGCACCCGCCGTGACCTAGGTACTTCTCACCTTTAAACCCGTCCAGCATCACCTGCCAGAAGTACTTCAAATATACTAACAGGTCGCTGTTACATGTTATGGAGCTGGCAAGAGCCACAAGGACGATGTTTCTTCTGGATCTAACACCTTGGCTAACCAAACTCTTGGACTGAAGCATTGATATGATCTTGTAAGTGCATCTCTCTCTTGTATTGTTGTGTGCCTGCCAGCGTGCTTTGTTAGGATTTTCTACCAGTAATCCCTTTGTGTAGCCAATGATTAACACTACTGGCTGCTAAATTAGAGATATAGACGTCATACATTACACAATGTCGTAGGTGGCATGAAGGAATGCCAGTGCACTAAATTAGGCTCCCTTAGAGTGCCTGCAAGTCCTGTACACAGAGTCATGGCTAGTTTATGCGACGCACACAATTGTTAATTGTTGGTTTAATTATGTGCAAGGGATATGCAATGTATTATCATGTAGAGATGTCTCAAATTAGCTGTGTCAACTTGCAGATGGGGCGCAACAATGAAAAAGTACAAGATTTCTTAGTACAAAATGTATGGTGCATTTTCATGGAACATCGCAAAAAAATGAGGGGCGGCGGTGAGCCTATACAGCGTGGTATGGTAAGTCACTCCATTGCAATCATCATGATATTATTTGTTTGGCATTGCTGTTGGCCAGTGTTCTTAGGGCCAGTTATTTTGAGTTATCCTATGAAAATAAGCTCATGTGAAGATAACCTCGAGATAATAAGCCAACCAGTTCTTTTCATTGCCTGCTTTTTCAGCTTATCTGTTGTATGATCAGTGAAAATTCTATTGCATTATATTTTGTCATTTTGCTGCCCATATGAAAATAAATTTGACTTGCAAACATCACGAATTGAACCCATTGCAGAATATGATAGGAAAACAGACCATCATTATTTGTTCAAAATGCAAATACAAAGATACATTCTACTTGGCACAATCTACTTTGGTCAATGTCTTCCAAACAGAGGATAATTGCCTAAATTTATATGATTAATCATTATCTATCAAAATTCCATGGTCCAAGTGGCTGGTTTTTATCATATAGCAGCACCACCTGAAAGCATCGTATAGCAGCAGCAGCTCATAGCAATTCATCATATAGCAGCAGCTCATAGCAATTCATCATATAGCAGCAACAACTCATAGCAAGTCATCATATAGCAGCAGCAACAGCATCTCATAGCAATTCATCATATAGCAACAGCAGCAGCTCATAGAGATTCATCATATAGCAGCAGCAGCAGCTCACAGCAATTCATCATATAGCAGCAGCAGCTCATAGAGATTCATCATATAGCAGCAGCAGCAGCTCACAGCAATTCATCATATAGCAGCAGCAACTCATAGAAATTCATCATATAGCAGATCAGAATGAAAATTTGGCAAAAAATCAGAGGAGATCCTCACCTTATTGGATGAGCTCATCCCGCAATAGCACCTCATGGCCACGGCCTAGGAGGAGGGGAGGGAGAACGAGGGGCCATCTGCCGGAGTGGGGCGTCGGCCGTAGTTGGGCGGCGGCCACCGGAGTGGAGCGTTGGACGAACCATAGCGGAGCAGCTGCCGGGGACCAGCAGAGTGAGGGGCAGTGCCAGAGGGAGGAGCTACCGGGGAGATGGAGCCCTACCCGCAGGCCATCGAGCCTCGCTGCAGAGAGCATCGTCGAGGAGCAGGGCAGATGGGACCGGTGGTGGCAGCTCGCAGGAGGAACTCTAGCGCTGCAGGCAGGGGATCGAGGCAGAGGGAAAGGGGAGAGGAGATGCGGGTGGGCAGGGGAACGAACGCTTGCGTGTTAATTTTACTTGGGGGTCGGGTGTGAAACGGGCCTGAGCAGTGGCATTTTCAGTGTAATATGGGCAAACAACAGAGTCATTTCGCTATACCCATTGTTTTTAAGGCGTCCCTAAGGCGTTGCCTAGGCGACGCTTAGGCGTCAGGGCGCCCTGCAAGCTTGAAGCGTCCAGCTTGCCTTATGTACCAGCGTAAGGCGTCCGCCTTAAGCTTTAGAGCGTCCAAGGTGTCTGCTTAGGCGTCCAGGTTGTTGCCTTAGTCCATTTTGGACGCCTTAGCTTGCCAGGCAGGCAGGGGAGCTGTTTTAGGCTGGAAACTGAGTTTTGGCGGGAAACAAAAAGGTTGTTGGCGCCAACAGGTAAGAGGGGGAGAGAGAGAGAGAGAAACAGCCCCCAATCCACACACTCCCCCCTCCTTCTCTCCAGTGGCTCCTCTCCAGCAGATCTACTTCCTCCTCTACAGCAGATCCCTTCTGGCAGCTCCTCCCCCTCCTCCTCTCCAACGGCTCCTCCTCTTCTCCAGCAGCTCCTCATTCTCCTCCTGTCCAGCAGCTCCTCCTCCCAGAGAAAGTGCAAACAGGATGGATGCTATATGGGCTCTACAACCAGCAGCAACTACAAGGTGTGTATGCCAGTATGCCTAGTTGCCTACCAACCAAAATTTCTACTCTATTCTGCTGCTCAGAACTCTCTAAGGCGTCTGCCTTGCCTTATGCCTTATCGCTTAGGCAGTGAGGCGCCCCTCAATGCCTTGCCTTGCCTTACTGCCTTAAAAACATTGGCTATACCCCTTCAATTTTAAGTGAGCTTATACGGGAAGCAACCCCCCAAGCTTTTTCTTATTGTGAAGGAATGGGTGGTGGAAATAAGTTCAGCCCAAGCCCATAACTCAAAAATGAGTTCTTTAGAGCTTTTATGGCTTATTTTGACAATAAGCTCTCAAAAGGTGGAAAAGAACTGGTCCTTAACTTGCAATTCAATTGTGCGTGCAATGATGAATCACTCATGCCTGCTATAGAGCAGATTTAGGCATCATACATGGCATAACCTAATACATGTGCATCTCATTATAGAATCTGAAATATGCAATGTTTATGCTAGTTCGTACGTTGCACATGATGTTTAAACGCCTCCTAAATCTGGTCAGTCAAGTGATGGTCTTTAAGCCTCCTTCTATGCTTGTTTTCTTGATATGTAATTTAGTGTTGTGCAAGATTTGCTCACACATGTGTTCAATTGCTTCTTTGTATTAACCAGCCATACTAGAACTGTTTGCTTTGATTAATTGCTGTTCATGACCTAACGGAGCTTGTCAATGATTTAAACACTAATGGCTACTGTAGTGGGGGCTTGTATAACTCATAGGTGACATAAAGGTTTGCCTGTACACTAAACTAGGCTCCCCAAGAGTACGTGGAGGTCCAGTTCATGAAGGCAAGCCTAGTTTATACATAGCGCACACATAGTAAATGCTCATTTGAGTGTGTGCTAGAGATGTGGCATGTTTCATTATGTGGTGTCGTTTTGTTATAAACTCATGCTTTGGCATTGCCCAGAGACTGGAAAGGATGCATATTTATCTTCCATGTAAGGATACCTATAACTAGTTTGTGTCACCTTGCAGAGGGGGTGCAACGAAGCAAAGATTCGGGATTTCCATGTACAAGATGTTAGGAAGGAGCCTTTCAAGAGAATGAGGAGCAGCACTGAGCCTGTACAACCAGTTATGGTAAGTCACTGTATTACAATTACCAGGACATCCTATTTTTCTGACATTGTGCTTGCGTAGGGTTCTTCACCTGTAACCTAGTCATTGGGCCACTGATTAATACTCCCTCCGCTCACTATTATAAGATAAGATGTTCTAACTTTTTCCTAAATCAGATGTATGTAAACACATTTTTAATGTGTCTGTTCACTCATTTCAGTACAGATGTAGTCTACATTTAAATATCTAAAACATCTTATATTAGTGAACAGAGTAAGAAACTCCTTACTGCTATGGTAGAGTTCTCGATGTCATAAATGTCATAACCAAACGCATGTTCACATCATTAACCTCCCTATCATTATTAGGATCTTGAGTACATACTAGTCGAGATACTTCATAGGGGGCAAACAATGTTTCATTACTTGTTCCATTATATAGAAGATACATCAGTTGATTCAAATGTAGCCAGGCCAAGGATGTTATTAAGGCGTGCATGTATGCATGCTGCCAACACAATAGTTCAATTGCTTGTTTGCTTCAGGCAAAATTGCTCTTTTCAATTGCTTTATTTGTCCTCAGTTAATTAGATGCCCAAACAATGTTGCCTCATGTAGGGTACTTGTATAACTATTAGTTGACATAATTAAATGCCTTACCATTTCATTACTCTGGCGAAGTGTGCCTGAAGCTTTGAAGTCCATTAACCAACTATTACTGCATGAGGCTCACAATCTAGTTTATACGAGGCTAATGATTGCATAGTTTTGCTTGCTCTAGTAGGTTTGTATGAATCCCTCTGCAGTTCATTATGCTCCCTAAGACTCTTTTGAAACATGGCACACAATGTTCCAGCTAGTTAATACGAGCTACACAATGGCTAACTGCTTGCTTACTTATATGCAAGATATATCTAATGTTCAGTAGCTGCGCGTGGCTTAAATTTGTATCCTGTGTGTGTTTTGGATTTGGCCCCAACATCATGCTCCTTTGGTGAGCTAAGAGAGATTTTTGTATGCGGCCTGCACAGACTGCCATCTTTATACTTATTAAAATATCACCTGCTTATGCTTCATGATGTGTGCATTATTGTTAGTCCTGATTTGCCATGTACAAGATAGTCTGTCTTTCTCGCTTCACTGTTGTAACTAGATTTTTGCTGTAGACATGTGTACTTACAGAAACATTTCAGGATAAACTGACATCAACACAAAGCTCTCAGAGTAGTGCAGCATGGCCGTTACCAAATGATTATGGATTGGAATTGGAATGTGCTGATGTTCTAGAGTGTCAACTAGAGGTGGCAACACAGCGTGCATATGAGTCTCAAGATTTAATCAACATGTTGAGATTGGAGGTGCAGACAAAAGATGCAACAGTCAAAAAATGAAACAAGAGACTGAGGAAACCACAAAGAAAATGGAGATTTTGCAGACTGAAATTTGTGCTATCTGAATCCGGCCAATTCTATTTTCTGAAGAGATTGTAGTTCAAATGGCAAGTTGTATTGATGCGCGTCAATGCACTACTAGGAAATACCTTATAGGTAGAACCTTAATAGTAGCATGGGGAAATAACCCAGCGCTACTGATACTTAGCAGTAGCGCAGGGTTGAAAACAGCGCTACAGGTAATTCTGTACCAGTAGCGCGGGCTAAAGAACCACCGTTGCTGCTAAATGGTACCCACCTTACCCATCGGGGCTAACCGTAGTAGCAGCGTGTCTTGAAATTCCCTCGCTACTGCTAAATTTATAGCAGTAGCGCGGGCTTGCGGCACGCCGCTACCACTATTTCTACACTCTGCCAGTAGGTGGGCCCCAATTAGCAGCAACGTGGGCCGTTTGCCCAGTGCTACTGCTATGGCCTTTAGCAGTAGCGCTGGCCGTAACCCGCGTTGCTGCTAGGCGCAGCTGCCACCTTTTCTTCCCCCTTCCCCTCTCCCTCCCTCTAGCTCCCTCACTTGGTTCTCTCCCATTATTGCCTATCTTCTCTCTTCCTCCTACCTCTCTTCTCTCCCCATTAATGCCCCCCCTCCACCATCTCCTCCATTAATGGCCTCTTTCTTTCCTCCTCCTTCCATGCATACATACATATATATATATATATATATATATATATATATATATATATATATATATATATATATATATATATATCCCTTTCCCCACTCCTATAGCTTTTCTCACTAGCTAGCTCTCTCTCCCTCTCCACTAGTTAGGTATAGCCATCTCCTCCCAACTAGATCTACCCATTTTAGAAGTAAGCCATCTTTGTCCACTTTCGATCCCTATAGGTAGCGACACCGACCTCATCTACCGTGCTCGATCTCTCTCGAGATATAGGTATAAAAAGTTGTGCTTTGCAAGAATGGAAATATGTGTGTTTGCGTTATCATGGGAATTATGCGTGTGGCATGAGTTGCCGCCTATGTGTATTTGTCGAATTGTGTGTGACATGAGTTGCTTATGTTTTGCCGAAATGTCGATTTATTTCCGATTCGGTGAATTTCAGGCACACTCGATATGTCCTATTTTTAGGAAAGGTCATGCCAAATTTTTGTATGACTTTTGATGCATGCATGCATTTTGTTTATAATCATTTTGCTTATTATACCGCGCAGGAGATCATGAAGGTCAGTGGAAGGATGGTGGAGAGATAGTTGCAATCCGCGGTGATCGACATGTATGCAAATAACCGGACTGGGATTTTATGTCCGTGTAGAAAATGCAAAGAAATCGTCATGTTGGACCCCTTTGAGGGTGGCAGTTTGAAGGCGCACCTGCTCATGCATGGTTTCATGGATGGCTATACTCGGTGGATAAGTGAAGATGATGATGAGGACGAAGAGATGACCGACGATGGACCTGAAGACGAGGGCGCCGGACACGGCGGCGGAGAAGAGTCCAGTCATGGCGGAGAAGAGGTCGGACACGGCGGAGAAGAGTCCGGACATGGCGGAGAAGAGGCGGACACGCCACACTCTTCGTCGCTACTAAGTTCAGTCGTGCAGGACCCTCATGTTCGAGACCTGCTTCGCAAGAATACGACTAGCGACGGAGCTGCTTCTAGAGAGGAGGCAAAGCTAGCGCAACTGGAGGTAGACTCGAAGACCCATTGCATGACGGTTGTGATCCCGAGGTGACCCGCTTGAGTTTCACGCTCGTACTTCTAAAGATGAAGGCTAAAAACAAATGGACAGACGGAAGCCTCGATGAGCATTTGAAGTATCTACATAATAAAGTTCTTCCCGCGGGGAACCTGTGTCCTACTAGTGTGGAGGAGGCCAAGAAAGTCGTGTGCCCTCTTGATCTGCCGCACATTAGATACCACGCATGCATCAACGATTGCATCATTTATCAGAAGGAGCACGCGGAAAAAACTAGCTGTCCAGTGTGCAATGCTTCTCGATACAAGAAGGCTGGAAAGAAAGCTCCTAAGAAAGTTGTTTGGTACTTTCCAATCACTCCCCGTCTGCAGCGGTATTTTGTAGATCCAAAAGAAGCAGAGCTCATGCGCTGGCACGCGGAGAGGGTGAAGCCCGACGATGGAGATGATCCAAAGCTGAGACACCTCACAGATGGTAGCCAGTGGAGAGCATTCAATGCTGAATATCGATATTTCACAGATGATGCAAGGAACATCATGCTTGGCGCGAGTTCCGATGGCATGAATCCGTTTGGCAACCAGAGCACCAACCATAGCACATGGCCCGTCTTTGTATGGATGTACAACCTGCCCCCATGGAAGTGCATGAAGACAAAGTACATACACATGAGCATGCAGATTCAAGGGCCGAAACAACCGGGAAATGATATTAATCTGTATCTGGGGCTACTGAAAGAGGAGCTAGACATGTTATGGAGAACACCGGTGAAGACATGGGACGCCAGCAACGGAGACTATTTCTATATGAGAGCCGCGCTGATGACGACGGTGCATGACTATCTCGGTTACGGATATGTATAAGGCCAGGTGTGCCACAGGTATTGCGGATGCACCAGGTGCATGGATGATACAACGTCTCAGCATCTAACGAAAGATGGCAGGTCTGGGAAAATCGTGTACATGGGGCATCGAAGATGGCTCGAGAAGGATGACCCGTGGAGAAACCGTGGAGATCTATTCAATGGTGAGGCTGAGCATCGAGGACCTCCACATAAGAGGAGTGACGCCGAAATCGATGAGCTGTTGAAAAACTGGGAACAGTGCCCCGTGCCGCAAAAGATGAAAAAGGCGCCGGAGCCGCTGTTGAAGGTATGGAAAATGAGGTCTGTTTTCTGGGACTTGGACTATTGGCCCAAACTCGACACCCCTCATTGCCTTGATCAAATGCATATCACGAAGAATGTCCTCGAAAGTTTACTTGGCACACTGATGAACATGCCGGAGAAGACCATGGATGGGCCGAAGGCAAGAAGAGACTTGGAAGATTTGAAGATCAGGGTAGATATCCACATGTCGCCCCGTAAAAAGTCGTTGGAGGAGACGGAGATGGAGGTGGAGGCGGGGGACAGGGGCAAAATAGACAACAATAAGGAAGAGAATTATTGCCCCCTTCTTGCTTCACCTTAGGTGCGAAGGAGATCGATCAATTCTTCAAGTGCCTTACCAGAATCAAAGTTAGTTTCGATTACTGTGGGAAGATAACCAGGTTTCTAGACACAAAGAAGAAAAGGTTCAGCGGGATGAAGTCTCATGACTGTCACGTGATGATGACGCTGATACTCCCGGTTGCCCTTAGAGGGATAATGGACAAGCACGTCCGTGAGACGCTTACTGGTCTCTGCAACTTTTTCGACGTTATCTCTCGAAAGTTGATCAGTGTGAAGCAGCTCCGAAGGCTACAGGAAGAGATCGTTGTCATACTAAATGAGCTTGAGATGTACTTCCTGCCCGCGTTCTTTGATGTCATGGTGCATCTATGTGTCCACATTGTGGACGACATCATCGACCTCGGGCCGACATTCCTTCACAGCATGATGTCGTTCGAGAGAATGAATGGGGTCATCAAAGGATTCGTTCGTAACATGTCCCATCCGTATGGAAGCATCGTCCAAGGCTATCTGACCCAAGAGTGCATCTCCTTCTGCGAGAATTATCTAGTGTCGAAGACCCTGTTGTTGGTTTGCCCATCAACAAGCACCTTGGGAGGCTCGGAGGAGAAGGTCACACCAACGGCCGGAGGGTATTGCATGTGGACCACTCGGGTCGACGCAACGACTTTGACATAGCAAACTTAGTAGTGCTACATCACCTAGACGTGGTAGATCCTTTCGTGACACTACACAAAGAAACCATTGCAAAGAAGTACCGTGACCGGGGGATACACAAGACTGGCGCCGAAGTTATTAGAGAGCACAACTCCACTTTCTTGCGTTGGTTCAAAGAGCGAGTTCTTGCTAATCCCTCGGAAGAGGGCAGTGCGGACGGATTGCTCATATACGCCTTAGCACATGGCCCCGCGGCCAACCTCGCGACCTATCAGACATACGATATCAACGGATACATGTTCTACACGGAGGCCAAAGACATAAACAGTGATTACCAGAACTCAGGAGTGACGATAGAATGCATGACCGGCGACAACGGCGCAACTGAAAGATTCTACGGAAGGGTCAAAGAGATTTGGGAGCTTGACTACGCTGGACTGCACAATGGGACGATGTTCCATGTCAGATGGGCTAAGGCCGTCGAAAGAGAAAACCGGTATTTCACTACCATGTCTATACCCAACGCGAAGAGCGCCACCCTGAACGTCATCGCCAAAGCTGAGCCATGGGTACACGCTAAGCACGTGACACAATGCTTCTTCATAATCGACCCGAGCATTCCCAGCCGTGTTGTCATGAGGAGAGGCAAAAGGAGCATTGTCGGAATGGATGGAGTCGCCAACAAGGAAGAGTACGACCAGTACGGCGACCCGATGAGGGAAGATGACGATGACGATGAAGCATACGTCAAAAGAAGAAGCAAGACTACATTACCTAAGAAAGATCGAACTCCACGGAAAAGGAAAAGTCACAACGAGGGGCTCAATTATTCGACAGCGAACAAGAAAGGAAAGGAGATCACTCTTAAACGTCGTCGACGCTGAGAAACTATCATTTATGTATGTATCTATTTTGTATACACACTAAACCGCGTGCGTTATCGGTCAAATGATGTAATATATATTATATATGCACTAATATATCGCCTCAGTTATATACATTGTATCCCCTTCCCACCGTGGTAATTCCCGCGATATTCGCACAGTTTGGGAGGACACGTTCCCGTCGACTGCGAGGAAATGAAAAGAAAAAGCAAAGGAATAGAAAAGAAAATGAAAGGAAAAAGGAAAAATAATAAAAATAAAACAAGGAAAAAGGAAAAATAATAAAAATAAAATAAAAATAAATGAAAAGAAAAGAAAAAAGGAAAATTAATAAAAAGAAAATAAAAAATGAAAATGAAAGAAAAAAGGAAAAATAATAAAAAGAAAAGAAAAAAGAAAAAGGAAAAATAAGAAAAAGAAAATAAAAAGAAATGAAAATAAAAGGAAAAAGGAAAAATAATAAAATGAAAATAAAAAGAAATGAAAATGAAAGAAAAAAGGAAAAATAATAAAAAGAAAAGAAAAAAGAAAAGGAAAGGAAAAAGGAAAAATAATAAAAAGCATAGCAGTAGCGCGGGTTACAGACCCGCGCTATAGCTAAGTTGGCTATAGCGCGGGATTCAGACCCGCGCTACTGCTAATTTTGACTTACTACCACGCGGGCCTCCCTTCCTATCCTCATTCCCCATTCCCGGCCGTTGCCCCCTTCTCCTCCTCCGCGTCGTGCCCCCCTCCTCCGCGCCGTCGCCACCCTCCGCGAGCTCCTTCCCTGCGTCACCGTCGCCCGAGCCCCGAGCCCCTGCCACCGTCACACGAGGTCACCGGAGCAGAGGCAGCCGCCACCCGAGGTCGCCCTCCTCATCGTCGCCGCCTCCTTCGCCCGCTGCAGCCCTCTTTGACGTCGCGGCCCCTCCTCCACCGCTGCAACCCCCTCCTCATTGTCGCCGCCCGTCCTCCGGTGAGCATTCTCTCTCTACCCTCCCCCTCTCTTCTTTGTGCTAGTTCTAGGGTTAATTAGCTTAATTACTATTTCATCAATTAGGGGGATTTTAGTTCTAGGGTTCTAGGGTTCAAATTGTAGACAGTAGGAATTTTGCATTAGGGTTAGTTCAATGAACTTTTATTCGGACAAAATTGTTATTAGGAAAAAAATTATTAGGATAGAAAATTCAGTTAACTAAACAATTCAGTTAACTTTATATACAGTAGGAAATTTTGCATTAGGATTACAAGTTCTGAATTTTGCATTAGGGTTAGTTCACTGAAATTTTATTAGGACAGAATTGTTATTAGGACAAAAAAAGTTATCTCTGTTTTAGGACATAAATTTTCTCTGTTTTCTATTAGCTACGGCAAAAAAAATTAGGACATAAAATTTCTCTGTTTTCTATTAATAGATCATAATTAGCTAGGGCAAATTAGCTAGCTAGGGCAAATTTTCTCTGTTTTCTATTAATAGAACCTCAGTTTTAGTTTTTCGGATTTTCTTCAGGTTCTAGATTTTCTTGAAGTGGTCCCGTTATATGCAAAATTGAAGTGGTTCGATTGTGCCCAAGGGGCCTTTTCTTATTTGTAGGAAATGATTCCGAGTGGCCTATGTTTTTCCGGAATGTTGATTAATTTCCGTTCCGGCAAATTTCAGGCGCTCGATTTGTCCACTTTTTAGCAAAGGTCATGCCGAAATTTTCCGTGAATTTCGGCATGACTTGTGCTAGAAACTAGGACATATCGAGTGCCCGGGATTTGCCGAAACGGGAATGAATCAACATTCCGGTAAAACATAGGCCCTTTTTTTAATGTCATTATTCATTTTGTTAGGTCTTGAATTAAACGAGCAGACTTAATCGTAGGAAACATGGCTAACAACGACGAAGCCGGGGGTTCTAGTAACCCGAAGATGTTTATGAGGAAGCACACGCCTTCTTCGACTATCTGGACGCACGAAGGTCGTCGCAGGACCCCCTTGTCACAGCGGAGGGTGGTAGTTTAGCCGACCAAGACATCGACATCGACAACAACACCACCGGCACCGACACCGGCACCGACACCGGCACCGAGACCGGCAACGCTGCTGGCGCCGAGACCGGCAATGATGCTGGCGAATTAAACAGTAAACAACGGGAGTCGAAGAGGGTACGACGCACAAACCAGCTCGGCATCGGAAGACTGGTGGTCACAGCGGTTGTCGGAGTCGAGGAGCTGCGTCCAAGAAACTTCTCCAAGAACTTAGGATTCAAACTCTGGGGGACTTTGCTTGGCAGCCTACGACAGGACTATGGCGGGGACGCGACGGACTCGCTGGCTCTCACCGGACAAAAGGGGATGCGCGAGCTACCCAGGTTTGGGCCACCGTGCGTTGTAATACCCAACTCCTGCCTGTGTTGGATTGCTTTGTGATGGAGAGCTTGTGTCTCCAAGTACACGAGGTGTGGGGGAGAATGAATCGATCCCCTTACATGGAAGCAGCCCTACCCCTTTTGTAGTGCCTTGGTCCTCTTCCCCGAAAATATGAGCGGGAAAGGGTAGCCACAGGGCGGCAATTCAAAGGGGGACAGGGGCGCAGGCTTATCCTGACGAAAGGCGGTCTCTGCCTGTTAAAGTAGCTCCCCGTGACGCGTAGGTGGGCTTGGCGATGACCTCCATCCTGGCGCGCTGATCTATCCTGATCTTCTATCACCAAAGAGGAAATGTCTTGGGGCTTGCTTTTCGGGGGAAGGCAGATGCTGCTACTCCCTTGTCATCAGAACGGAAACCTGTCCGAGTTGTATCCTGCTGTCCTCGCCCTGACGTTGGGGCATCACCCATGTGACGGGCCAGCAGCCTCGCGGCTGGCGCCGTGCGCCACGCCCCGCAAAGCGGCCTCCCGAGGGAACCCCTCACGAGGCGATCTGGGGCTTGCCGGCCTCACCAGGGCTAGACCGGGCGGTGAGGGGCCTCGCGAGGTTGTCCCCTCGCGAGGCGACCCCTCCTGGGCGATGACGCCAGGGCCACCTTGCCCGGGCCAGCACCTGAGCGCCACCTCCTGGGCCAGAGGCAGACGTGCCGTGGTACCCCGGTTCCCATTGGGCCGACAGTAGCCCTTGGGCCCGCGGCGCGCGCGCGTCCCGCCCTTTGGGGGCGAAGCGCTGCGGGGCCCATAGAGCCGCTGGGCCCAGGGGTGACGCGTGGCGGCCTTTGCGGGTGTGGCGCCTCCACTTCCTGTGATGCCTCGATAACCGCCGTCTCGGCGATAAAGCCTGCACGCGCGAGGCGCGGGCATTTCATTGCTTCCTCGCCCCATCCCCAGACTGCCTTGCGACCAACTTCTCGGCTCCCCCCTTCTCTTCCAACTTCCACTCTCTCCGCCCGCCGCCGCCGCGGCCATGGCCTCAAAAAGGAAGCTTTCTGCGGCCGAGAAAGGGAAGAGGACGGCGGAGGAGGTAGAGCCGCCGAAGCCGGCGGCGGCGAGGGGTAGAGGTCGGGCCCATGGTTCAGCTACGACGAGGGTTCCTCTCCGAGGCCGGCCGCGCTCCATGGCCGCCACCGCAGAGGTGGGGCCCAGTACCCGCGGAATGGCCGCTACCCGTGGTCGTGGGAGGGGTGCTGTTCGAGGGCGCGGAGGGCGCGGCGGCCATGGCCGAGGCGGCCACGGCGGTTCAGCTGCTCTTCCTCCTCCGGCGGGGAGCCACTCTGCGGAGGCAGCCCACGAGTTCATCGTGGACATCCACCGCTCGCCCTGCACCTGACTTCGTCTCTCGGACCCCTTCGCGAGGGCGATGGAGGAGCGCGCGCCCCTGGGCTTGTGGCTGCAGGCGGACGGCTGCTGCAACGGCCCCGCTTGGGTGGCGGTGGAGTTCACCACTTCCGGCTTCATGTTCTTGAAACAGGGGTGGAAGTCCTTTGCCCTCGCCCGCGGCCTGAAGCGGGGGCACCTCCTCCACTTAAAGTATGACGGAGCCACCACCCTCTTCCTGAAGATCTTCGGGGCCTCTGGCTACCGCCTGGAGTGCTGCGCGGAGAGCGAGGATGGCAGCTACAGCGGCTCCTCCAGCGAGGATGACAGCGACGACGGCGACGC
Source organism: Elymus sibiricus (assembly GCA_039707655.1). Lineage (NCBI taxonomy): Eukaryota > Viridiplantae > Streptophyta > Magnoliopsida > Poales > Poaceae > Elymus > Elymus sibiricus. The sequence continues at coordinate 316,906,350 of CM077664.1, forward strand.
CTCCTCCGGCGGGGGCAGAAGCGATGACAGCTCTCTCTACGTCAAGAGTGAGGGGGAAGACTCCGACTAGGCATGCGCGACGCCTGTGCTGGAGCCTTGAGGACGGCGACGCCCAGTCTAGGCTTCTTTCTTTTTGTTTTCTGCACTAGATTGATGTAGCCCCCTGGGGGTGTGAAACGTTTGTATGGCACTTTTGTTGTCAAGTACTTAATGATCTGCGCGCTTTCGTTTTCCTCTCTAGGCCTTTATTTCCCTTTTACATTGCCCTCATGCCCTGTGTCGTTGGGACCCAGCCCCTGAGGCGGGCTACACCGTCGCGGGTATGCCTAGAGCGTGTGCTCGGCAAGGCCAGAGGGTGTAGGGCTCTTAGGGCTGGTAGGAGCCCCCAAGACGCGATGCTCAGGGTCCCCCCTTAACGTGCAGGCGGCTCGTGCCAAGGAAATCAGGACGCCACGAGAGAGAAACGAGAGGGAAAAACCCAAGGGGTGCTTAGACTTATCTTTTTTTGAGGCGCGCGGCTTGGAGCTAGCCCTTCGCAGGACGCAACAATGTGGGATCAAGGAGATAGGTCTAGAGGGGGGTGAATAGACTCTTAACCAGCCAAAGGTGCAGTTTTTAATTTCTCTTGGAATTTAGGCAGATTTTGGCACAAGTTAAGCTCACTCCAATACTTTCTACACATGCATGTCTAGAGATTGAGCAGCGGAAATAGTAAAGCATGCAAGAGTACGGAAAGTAAATGGGTAGAGTATGGAAGATCAAACGCAATGAAGACACGGTGGTTTTTGGCGTGGTTCCGATAGGTGGTGCTATCGTACGTCCACGTTGATGGGGACTTCAACCCACGAAGGGTAACTGCTGCGCGAGTCCACGGAGGGCTCCACCCACGAAGGGTCCACGAAGAAGCAACCTTGTCTATTCCACCATGGCTTACGTCCACAAAGGACTAGCCTCACTCGAGGTAGATCTTGATGAAGTAGGCGATCTCCTTGCCCTTAGAAACTCCTTGGTTCAACTCCACATCATGTCGGAGGCTCCCAAGTGACACCTAATCAATCTAGGAGACACCACTCTCCAAAAGGTAATAAACGGTGTGTTGTTGATGAACTCCTTGCTCTTGTGCTTCAAATGATAGTCTTCCCAACACTCAAACAACTCCTCACAGATTTGGCTATGGTGGAAGAAGGATTTGAGTGGAAAGCAACTTGGGAAAGGCTAGAAATCAAGGTTCAAATGGTAGGAATGGAATCTCTTGATCTCAACACATGAGTAGGTCGTTCTCTCTCAGAAAGTGTATGGTGGAAGTGTAGGCACGTTCTGACGGCTCTCCCACCTGAGAAGGAGGTGGTCGAGGGGTATATATAGCCTCCACACAAAATCCAACCATTACACACTTTTGACCCAACTCGGTGGCACCGAAACCATAATCTCGGTAGCACCGAACTGTGTAAAAGATATGAACTTTAGGAATCTCGGTGAGACCGATACGAACAACTCGGATACACCGAAGTGCAATGGCTAGGGCAAACCTCATCTCGGTGGCACCGATTGCATCAACTCGGTAGGACCGAAGTGAAGCAATAAGGCAACAGAGAGTTGGCAAGCCATCTTGGTGAGACCGGTTTGCAAAACTCGGTGAGACCAAAGTAAGTGCAAACGATCACAGAGAGTTGGCAAGGCCATCTCGGTGGGACCGAGATCCATATTGGTGGATCCGATTTGTTAGGGTTTTGGCAGTGGCTAAGTCTAGATGAACTCGGTGGCTCCGGATAGGAATTTTCGGTGGGGCCGAGTTGGAATATGGGTTTTGGACATATTTGGGTAGAGAGAGTGGTTGAGGGTTTAGGAGTACTGTCACTAAGCACTTGAGCAAAAAGACCATTAAGCAACACCTCATCCCCTTTTAATAGTATTGGCTTTCCTATGGACTCAATGTGATCTTGGATCACTAAACCAAAAATGTAGAGTCTTGATCTTTTGCCAATCCTTGTCCTTAGCATTTTGAAGGGGTTCCACGTCCTCTTGTCCCTGCCACGCCATTGTTGAACTTGTCTGAAATTCACTAGATAAAAGCATTAGTCCAACAATATGTATGTTGGCATGAATTACCAAAACCACCAAGGGAGCAAGTGTGCTTTCAATCTCCCCCTTTTTGGTAATTGATGACAACATACATCAAAGCTTCAAATAAGGATTTAGCAGAAGTTTGTATGAAAGCTTTGAAGAAAAGCATGTATCATGTATGAGCTCCCCTGAACTCCCCCTGAAGAGGTGCATATAAAGTGATGATACCACATGGGAGATATACATGCTACATGTATCTTGGCTATATGCATCAGAGCAATGTATATATCATATATGTCCACATGTCCATGATTGTCTCCTTGCAAACAATATATACTTAGCAAGAGGTCAATCATGTACATGAGTGTGATGCATATACTTACCTAGAAGGTCTTGATCAAGTACCTGAAGAAATACACTTGAGAAAACAGGGTTAGGTAACACAAGATAACTTCTTCAAAGCTTTCATACAAACCAAGATTGGGATGACATGTAAGACATGTCCCCAAAAGAAATAGTTGTCTCCCCTTAAAGTACCTCCTCTCCCCCTGAATCTGACATAGGATATTGGGAGTAGGTAGGGTGAGAAAACTTAAACAACAACCAAAAACTGATCATGTTTCTCCCCTCTTAGAAACATGTAACATTCTCTCCTCTTGTAATATGCATCTCTTTTGTAGTGGTAAGCTTTGATGTATTCCTCTCTCCCCCTTTGACATCAATTTCCAAGAAGGGACTTCAAGGTTATCAATCAAGTGGGCTTGGTCCTTGAGAAACACATTTTGCCATCGAATGGCTGTAGATGCAAGTAGAGGATAAGAATCATTGAGTGGAGCTGGAGCAGAAAAACTCAGGAAATATGTGACAGAAAATTCCTTAGAGTAGCAAAGTCGGTGACACCGAGTTGAAATAATTCGGTGGAACCGAGTTTGATGCAATGGAACAATTTGTCATCTCAGCTCACTAGGCAATGGAGTTCTCACAAAGATTTGCAAGGAAGCGAAACTAGCGAAAAGAAAATAAACACAGTAAAGAAGCAAAGTCTAAATGAAGTTTTTTTTTAAAGAAACACTAGAGAACTTCATCTAGATGGGTCGGCGACTAGGTCACCTATGTTAGAGTATATTGACTTAGGAGTCAAGTGAGAGCACTTGATCATAGGTCATACTCATCGTTTAAGCTCAAAATGGGGTTGCCATTTTTCCTTTAAGCATTTCAATGTATTCACATCTTGTTGAGTTGCTTTAGCTCACGTCTTTGAGTAAAGCTTCTCTAAGACATGAGAACTTACATTGGGATTTTGGTGATGTCCATCATGTAGTTGAACCTAAAGTGGATGCTCATGAGTTGAAGTTGGGAGCGATCATATCTTTTGTAGTTCATCTTCCTACATGGGTTAGCTTTGCAAGGAACATCATGTATATCCAAAATGACAAGAATGAAGCATAACTCAAATGTTGTCAAAGGATATGTTTAGGTTGTCTTGTTCCTTGTTCCACCATCAATTGTCAATACTTGGGTTATACAAGATTGCTTATGATAAGAGTGTGTCACAACCTTGTGACATGAAGCTAGTCCAAGTACCTACAAAAGGTTAGATACCACACAAGGGAGCAAAATATCCAAGACATAAGATGTTCATGAAAGGTGTTATGGATTAGTCAAGAATGCTCATGCCCTTGTATGCATCCACATGAACCTCTAGTTCACGTTTGAAGCATCAATGATGTTCAACTCACTTCTCAAGTGACAAAACACTTTCTCATCAAGGGGTTTGGTGAAGATGTCCGCCAGTTGTTTGTCGGTACAAACATGTTTAAGGTCAATGTCACCTTTCTCAACATGATCTCGAATGAAGTGGTGTCGAACCTCAATATGCTTTGTTCGAGAATGTTGCACAGGATTGTGTGCTATCTTAATAGCACTCTCATTGTCACATAGTAACGGTACATGTCTCACATGCACACCATAGTCTTTAAGAGTTTGTGTCATCCATATTAATTGAGCACAACATGATCCCGCGGCAATGTATTCCGCTTCGGCATTAGATAGAGATACCGAGTTTTGTTTCTTGGAGGACCAAGACACAAGAGATCTACCAAGAAATTGACATGTACCCGAAGTGGATTTTCTGTCAACCTTGTCTCCGGCATAGTCTGAATTGGAGTAGCCAACAAGATTAAAAGAAGATCCTTTGGGATACCATATGCCAAAGTTTGGTGTATGTATCAAGTATCTCACAATTCTTTTCACCGCCTTAAGGTGACACTCTTTTGGGGCCGCCTGGTATCGTGCACACATGCACACACTTAGCATAATGTCGGGACGGGAGGCACATAAATATATCAATGAACCAATCATAGATCCATAAACCTTTTGATTAACAGGTTTCCCATCCTTGGCCAAGTCAAGATGTCCACTCGTGGGCATGGGAGTTTTCATACCTTTACATTCTTTCATGTTGAACTTCTTGAATAAGTCTTTGGTATACTTTGTTTGAGAAACAAAGGTACCTTCCCTAGTTTGCTTGATTTGCAAACCAATAAAGAATTTGAGTTCACACATCATAGACATCTCGAACTTTTCGGACATCAACCTTCCAAACTTTTCACTAAAAGAGGGGTTAGTAGATCCAAAGATAATATCATCAACATAAATTTGTCATACAAATAATTCTCCATTAACCCTCTTAGTGAACAAAGTTGAATCAATCTTCCCAATCTCAAAACCTTTTTCAAGAAGGAACTTTGTCAAGCATTTGTACCAAGCTCTAGGCGCTTGTTTAAGACCATAAAGAGCTTTACGAAGTTTGTGCACATGATTAGGTTTCTTGGGATTCTCAAAGCTGGGAGGTTGTTTAACATACACTTCCTCCTCAATTTCACCATTCAAAAAATCACTTTTTATATCCATTTGATAAAGGGTGATATCATGGTGACTGGCATAAGCAAGTAAAATGCGAATGGACTCAAGTCTTGCAACGAGGGCATAGGTCTCACCATAGTCCATACCTTCAACTTGTGTGTAACCTTGTGCTACGAGACGAGCCTTGTTGCGTACAACTTGTCCATCTTCATCATGCTTATTCCGAAACACCCATTTGGTTCCAATGATGTTTTGCTCTTCCTTAGGCTTCTCAACCAATGTCCACACTTGGTTCCTCTCAAAGTTGTGTAGCTCTTCGTGCATTGCATTCACCCAATCGGGGTCCTTGAGAGCATCTTCTACCTTCAAGGGTTCAACACTAGAGATAAATGAGTAATGCTCACAAAAGTTAGCTAAACGAGATTTAGAGCGAGTGATTCTCCCGGATTGGATATCTCCAAGTATTTGTTTGATGGGATGATCCTTGTCGATTCTTGCTCTAACTCGAGGTAGCTTTTTCTTGGGTTGTGGTGAGGCTTCCTCATCATCATCATCTTCTTCTTCTTCGTTGATGTTGTCGTTGTTCGCTTGTGGAGGTGGAGAAGGAGGTTGAGGTGGATCATCTTGTTGCACTTCCTCATTCCCATCGTCTTGACGTGTTCCACTTGTGGATGCCTCCATATCAACTTTTCGTTCACCTTGATGTGATGTTGGGGCTTCCACTTGAATAGATGAGGTACTCTCCTTTACTTCCATGGGGCGAATCTTGCCAATGGGCAAGTCTTGGATTGCTTCCGATGGTTCTTGATCTCCTACATCAAGTGGCAATTGCTCGACTTGCGAGCCGTTAGTCTCATCAAACTTCACATCTACCGTCTCTTCAACTTTTTGAGTGAAGTTGTTGTAGACACGGTAAGTGTGAGAGTTCGATCCATGCCCAAGTAGAAAACCTTCATGAGATTTAGGAGCGAATTTTGAACGACGATGCTTATCAAGAATGTAACATTTTGAGCCAAATACTCGAAAGTATCCAACTTGTGGTTTGTTACCGGTGAGCAGTTCATATGCCGTTTTACCAAGAAGCTTGTGAAGGTAAAGTCGATTTGTTGCATGACAAGCTGTTTCAATCGCTTCTGCCCAAAAATGTCTTGGCGTCTTGTATTCATCAAGCATTGTTCTTGCCATCTCAATAAGTGTCCGGTTCTTCCTCTCAACAACTCCATTTTGTTGAGGTGTGTATGTAACCGAGAACTCATGTGAAATACCCTCCTCATCAAGAAAGGTGTCCACATTGGTGTTCTTGAACTCCGTTCCGTTGTCACTTCAAACCTTCTTGATCTTCACTTCAAATTGGTTTTGGGCCTTTCTTGCGAAGTTCTTGAAGATCTTTTGTACCTGCGATTTGTCATTAAGAAAGAACACCCACGTAAATCTGGAAAAATCATCAACAATGACCAAACCGAAAGAGTTACCACCAAGACTCTTATAGGAGTTGGGACCAAAAAGATCCATATGAAGTAGCTCGAGTGGTCATAATGTTCTTCACGTGATGGCTTCCTCCAACTTGTTTTCCTACTTGGCAAGCACAACAAAGTCGATCTTTGTCAAATATAACAACTTTCACTCCAAGTATGTGATCTCCTTTAACAAGTTTATCAAGGTTACGCATGCCAACATGTCCAAGTCTTCTATGCCATAACCAACCTTTAGAAGATTTAGCTATTAAGCATGTACGAGGTTGGGCTCTCTTAGTGAAATCAACAATGTATAGATCACCGCTACGAACGCCGGTAAAGACCATATTATGATTATCTTGGTGAAACACTTGGCAATCTACTTTGGTAAATAGAACATTAAAGCCAAAGTCGGCTAGTCTAGATACGGAAAGAAGATTGTAACCAAGAGATTCAACAAGCATAACATTTTGAATGGAGCTATCATTGGATATGGCCACCTTACCAAGGCCAAGTACCTTACCCTTGGAGTTGTCTCCAAAAGTCACATACTTGCGTGGACCATCATTTTTAGCGAGCTCACGAAACATGTCTCTATCTCCAGTCATGTGATTGGTACAACCGCTATCAAGAATCCACTCTTTTCCTCCAGCCATATAATCTCGAAGATTTGCCATAAGACTGAGATTCCTCATGGTCTTCTCAAATTCAATGTCAAAGTCTTTGTCCTCATCATAATAGCCATGCTCAAAATCATCATCATCATGAATGTGATCATCACCTAGGGCAACAGATTCATTAGTTTTATGATCATGACAATGTTCAAGTTTATGGATTCTAATGGCTTCCATGATAATATTACTAATAGTTCTAGCATATCCTTTGGCACGCATAAGATCACGAAGCTCAAACAAGCAATCATCAAACTTAGGATCACTAGGACTCATCTTGTGAAAAGCAACAGCCTTATGAAGAATCTTATTGAGACTCTTTAAAGAGTAATCGGGATATCGCTTTTCTAAGTCATGCCATAGAGTATAAGCACATTCAAAGTTTTGCATACAACCAAGCACAACCTTAGGTAATCCTCTAATGATAAGATTGACGGTTCTAAGATTACGAAGCATGTCAATTTCCTCTTCATGAGTATAGGATGCAAGGAATCAATAGGGGGCACATAAGGATTATGAATATACTTGCTCAAGTTAAATTCATCAAAGATATCAAGCATTTCATCCTTCCAAAAGTTGTAATACTCCCCATTGAGAATAGGCACTCTACGTCTAAGACTCCCCAATGGGATGGAGGAGATAGGTCTAGAGGGGGGTGCTATCGTACGTCCATGTTGATGGAGACTTCAACCCACGAAGGGTAACGGCTGCGCGAGTCCACAGAGGGCTCCACCCACAAAGGGTCCATGAAGAAGCAACCTTGTCTATTCCACCATGGCTTACGTCCACGAAGGACTAGCCTCACTCGGGGAAGATCTTCACGAAGTAGGCGATCTCCTTGCCCTTACAAACTCCTTGGTTCAACTCCACATCATGTCGGAGACTCCCAAGTGACACCTAACCAATCTAGAAGACACCACTCTCCAAAAGGTAATAAATGGTGTGTTGTTGATGAACTCCTTTCCCTTGTGCTTCAAATGATAGTCTTCCCAACACTCAAACAACTCCTCACAGATTTGGCTATGGTGGAAGAAGGATTTGAGTGGAAAGCAACTTGGGTAAGGCTAGAAATCAAGGTTCAAATGGTAGGAATGGAATATCTTGATCTCAACACATGAGTAGGTGGTTCTCTCTCAGAAAGTGTATGGTGGAAGTGTAGGCACGTTCTGATGGCTCTCCCACCTGAGAAGGAGGTGGTTGAGGGGTATAAATAGCCTCCACACAAAATCCAACCGTTACACACTTTTGACCCAACTCGGTGGCACTGAAACCATAATCTCGGTAGCACCGAACTGTGTAAAAGATATGAACTTTAGGAATCTCGGTGGGACCGATACGAACAACTCGCATGGACCAAAGTGCAATGGCTAGGGCAAACCTCATCTCGGTGGCACCGATTGCATCAACTCGGTAGGACCGAAGTGAAGCAATAAGGCAACAGAGAGTTGGCAAGCCATCTCGGTGAGACCGATTTGCAAAACTCGGTGAGACCGAAGTAAGTGCAAACGATCACAGAGAGTTGGCAAGGCCACCTCGGTGGGACCGAGATCCATATCGGTGGATCCGGTTTGTTAGGGTTTTGGCAATGGCTATGTCTAGATGAACTTGGTGGCTCCGAATAGGAATTTTTGGTGGGGCCGAGTTGGAATATGGGTTTTGGACATATTTGGGTAAAGAGTGTGGTTGAGGGTTTAGGAGTATTGTCAATAAGCACTTGAGCAAAAAGACCATTAAGCAACACCTCATCCCCTTTTAATAGTATTGGCTTTCCTATGGACTCAGTGTGATCTTGGATCACTAAACCAAAAATGTAGAGTCTTGATCTTTTGCCAATCCTTGTCCTTAACATTTTGAAGGGGTTCCACGTCCTCTTGTCCCTGCCACACCATTGTTGAACTTGTCTGAAATTCACTAGATAAAAGCATTAGTCCAACAATATGTATGTTGGCATGAATTACCAAAACCACCAAGGGAGCAAGTGTGTTTTCAAACGCGCGAGTCCCGGTCCCTCACGAAGCCTTCTGCCCGCAGGGCACCAGCCACGAGGCCTCCCGAGGGGGGCTCCAGAGGCCCCTGAGATCCTGCACCAGGGGAATTGCCAAGTTTTTGCAAGTAATGTAATGGGGCACGCTCGCGAGGCCGCCTGCGGGTGTTACGCGAGGAGGTAAGAGCACCAAGGACCTGGTGAGGTGACGTGCACGGGAGCCGGCCCGCGAGCCAGAGCTCAGTCACTTGGGTTTTGCAGTGCTGCTGGGACTGACCCGAGCACAGGCACCGTGCCCAGCCCCCGCTCGCGTGAGACACACGGGGGGAGATCGTGAGCACGCTTCCCGAGGCAAACTCGGCTGCAAGGACACCGGTCATTAGGAAGTAGACTTTACTGATGCATGAAATAGATTCATTACACAACAGAAAAGATATGTGCTGCCGTGTTCGACACGGGTCAGCCTGAGGATGTGACGGCCGTAGGCCCCTCAAGTAAGTAGGCCGCCAGCGCGGAGCATGGGGCGTCCGGCAGCGCGGAGCATGGGGTATCCGCCAGCGCGGAGCATGGGGCTTCCACGAGAGTGGGAGGGAGCTCCCGCGTGCCAACGGCAGCACCGGTACAGGGAGCTCTGGAGCGTGTACAGCTCCATGTCGTTCGTATCCGTGGGTTCACGGATAGAACATGCGGAGATGTTGGATGTTCCATGTGTTTTGTACCAGAACACCCTCCTCTGTTTCGAGCCGTGCCGCGCCGGGCCGGGAGATGTGCGTGACCCTGAAAGGGCCCTCCCACATGGGTGAGAGTTTGTGGAGTCCCTCTCTGGAGAGGATCCGGCGCAGGACGAGGTCGCCCGCCTCGAGGGTGCGGGGGCGTATGGTGCGGCTGTGATAGCGACGCAACGCCTGCTGGTACCTTGCCGTGCGAAGGGCGGCCTAGCAGCGCGCCCCTTCGAGGAAAAGCAGGTCATCCTCCCGCAGGCAGACGAGACTCGTCGAAAGCCAAGACCCATGGGGACCGGTGCTTGACCTCGGTTGGGAGAACCGCTTCTGCCCCGTGGACGAGGAAGAAAGGCGTCTCTCCGGTGGGCTTGGTCGCCGTGGTGCGGATGGACCATATGCACTGAAGGGAGCTCCACCAGCCAACCCTTGCCGCATGCCGTGAGCTGCTTCTTGAAGCTCCTAGTCTTGAGGCCCTTGAGGACCTCAGCGTTGGCGCGCTCGGCCTAGCCGTTGCTTCGAGGGTGTGCCACGGAGGCGAAGCAGATCTGCGTGCCGATGCTGGCGCAGTAGGTCTTGAACTGGCCGCTGGTGAACTGTGTGTCGTTGTCCGTGATGATGTGGTTGGGGACGCCAAAGCGGCACACCAGGTCCTTGATGAACTTGACCGCTGATCCTGCCAGAATGGTCCGGACAGGCTCCACCTTCGCCCACTTGGTGAACTTGTCGATGGCGACGTAGAGGTAGCGATAGCCGCTAGCCGCGCGACGGAATGGCCCGAGGATATCCAGCCGCCAGACCGCGAAGGGCCACGAGAGGGGTATGGTCTGGAGCCCTTGTGCTGGCTGGTGGATCTGCTTGGCGTGGAACTGGCAGGCCTCGCCTGCCTGGACCAGCTCCGCGACATCTTCGAGCGCTGTGCGCCAGTAGAAACCGCTGCGGAATGCCATACCATCGAGGGTGCGTGAGGACGGATGGTGGCCGCAGTCGCCTCCATGGATGTCGGCAAGCAGCTCGCGCCCTTGCTCCTTGGAGATGCACCGCAGCGCGACTCCGTTCGGGCGGTGGCGGTACAGGTCACCCTCCCTCAAGTGGTAGAGCGCGGCATGGCGGACCACACGCTCCGCTTCCGCGTCGATCTCCGGGAGGGCGCCGCCCTCCAGATAGGCCTTGATCTCCGCGGTCCAGCTTTCAGGCTGCGGCTCGAGCGCCAGCAGCAGGCGAGTGCCTGAAGCTGGTCCGCAGTCTGGTGCGCCCATGGGTGGTGCGGGAGGGAGCTCTTCGCGAGGCGTCGGGATGCTGGCGATCGGGGGCTCAGCTGAAGGCTTCAGAAGCCTGTCCTCGAAGACACCGAGGCTCTGGGGCTCGCAGCAAGAAGTGCGCTTGGCGATTTCATCCGCCTTGCTATTGTCGCTGCGAGGGACGTGTTGTAGCTCCATGCCCATCAAGCGCTTCTCGAGCTTGCGCACTTCCTCCAGGTAGGCCGCCATGTGCTCATCCTTCAGCTTGTACTTCTTGTTGGATAAGTTGACGAGGAGCTGCGAGTCGCCCTTGATGATGATGCGCCTGACTCCAAGCGCGATGGCGGCCATGAGCCCGGCGATGAGTCCCTCATACTCGGCGATGTTGTTGGAGACCTTGTTGGTGCGCCCGAAGCAGAGCTACACTGCGTAGTAAATCTTGTCGCCTGTGGGTGTAGTGAGCACCACCCCCGCCCCCGCGCCCTGGCGTGCGAAGGCCCCGTCGAAGTGCATGCTCCAGCCTCCGGAGGTAGCCTGCTCGGGCAGGGACGACTCCTCCTGTGGCTCATCCTGACGCGTGTCCATCCATTCCACCACGAAGTCTGCCAAGGCCGCACCTTTGATGGTCCTGGTGGTGAGGAACTCCAGCTCGAAAGGCTGCAGCTCGATGCTCCACTCGGCGACGCGGCCGGTGGCATTTGGGCTCCGCAGGACTTGCTCCAGCGGGTAGGAGAAGATCACTCTGACTGGGTGACCCTGGAAGTAGTAGCGTAGCTTCCTGGAGGCCATGAGGAGCGCCAGGAGGAGCTTTTGCTGCATGGGGTACCGTTCACGCGTGTCTCGCAGCACCGTACTGACGAAGTAGACGGGGTGCTCGACGAGGCGCGTGACCGTGGTATCCAAGTCATGCTCCCCGAGGGGCTCAGGCTGCTGTGCCGCGGGGGCCTCCGAAGACGGCGCCACGGGGGCCTCCGGAGGCTGAGCTCCAGGGGCCTCCTGAGGGGGCGCGGGGGCCTCCGGAGGGGGGCCCTCAGCAGGCGCCGGCAGGGCCTTGAGGGGCTCCAGCGATGTCTCCGTGGCACCCGCAGGCACGGACTCGGCAGGTTTCTTCTTGACGCAGACTCGCTCCTCCCGCTCTGCCACAAGGGCTGCACTGGCCGTTTGGGGAGTGGCCGCCAAGTATAACAGCAGGCGCTCGCGTGGGCACGGGGCGACCATGACGGGAGGGCTGGTGAGGTACCTTTTGAGATCCTCGAAGGCAGTGTCGGCCTCAAGGGTACACTTGAAGGGGCCAGACCTCTTCATGAGCTTGAAGAAAGGTAGAGCCCGCTCACCGAACTTGGATATGAAACGGTCGAGCGAGGCCATGCATCCCGCCAGGCGCTGCATCTCCTTGAGGTTGCGGGGCTGCCGCATCTCCTCGATAGCCTTAATCTTCTCAGGGTTGGCCTCGATGCCGCGATGGGAGACCAGAAAACCCAGGAGCTTGCCGGAAGGGACGCCGAAGACACACTTGGCGGGGTTGAGCTTGAGGTTGACCTTGCGCAGGTTGGCGAAGGTTTCCTTCAGGTCCTCGACGAGGGTGGCGCCTCGCGCGTTTTGATGATGATGTCGTCGACGTATGCCTCCGCATTTCTCCCCATTTGGCACCCTAGGTAGCTGCGCATCAGCCTCTGGAAGGTAGCCCCCGCGCTATTCAGGCCAAAGGGCATGCACACGTAGCAGAACACTCCGCAGGGGGTGATGAAGGCGATTTTCTCCTCATCCTCCATTGCCATCTTGATCTGATGATAGCCCGAGAAGGCATCCAGGAAGCAAAGCAGATCGCACCCGATGGTGGAGTCTACTATTTGGTCAATACTGGGTAGCGGGAAGTGGTCCTTGGGGCAGGCCTTGTTGAGGTTGGTGAAGTCGACGCACATGCGCTTGCCACCGTGCAGTTTGGCGACGACAACGGGGTTGGTGATCCACTCCGGGTGGAGCACTTCGCTGATGATTCTGGCGTCTCGGAGCTTCTCGACCTCCCCAATGACGAAGTCCTGCTTCTCGGGTGCCTGGCGCCGTACTTTCTGCTTGACGGGGCGTGCGTTGGGGCACACCGCCAAGTGGTGCTCGATCACCTCCCTTGGCACGCCGGGCATGTCTGAGGCCGTCCAAGCGAACATATCAGCATTCACCCGAAGGAAGTTGACGAGGGCGCCTTCTTGTTCGGGGGAAAGGCCGCTGCCGATGGTGAGGAAGGGGCCCGCGCCACTCCCATCCAATGACGCTTTCTTGGTCTCGGCCCGCTCTTGGGAGAACAGCAGCTTCTTCTTCGCGGGCACCGGCTCGGCAAGCTCAGGGGTGTCCTCGGCCTGGGATGCGGCGGCGGCCGCCTTGTGGGCACGCGCGAGGGCATGCACAGCATCCTTTACATCGCAACGGATTGTGAGGGCGCCGCTGCTGCCGGGCATCTTGACGAAGGCCGTAGGCGTGGTGTGTTGGGGCCATGAACTTGTAGAGTGCCGGGTAGCCCAAGATGGCGTTGTAGGGTAGGCCAATGCGAGCCACATCGAAGACGACAAGCTTCATACGATAGTTCTCGCGGGTGCCAAAGGTGACGGGAAGGCGCACCTGCCCCAGGGGGGCAGTGGAGCCGCCAGTGACACCCGAGAAGGGCCTGGTGGGCACCACGCGCCCACCCGGCGCTCGGAGCGTCTCGAAAGTCTCCACAGAGAGCACGTTAAGGCCAACGCTGCCTTCGATGAGTGTCTTGGTGACGGCCACACCGCCGATAGTCGGAGTGCATAGCAGAGGGACAGCCCCCGCAGCCCTGGCGGACCTGGGATGGTCGCTGGCGTCGAAGGAGACGGGGAACTCGGACCACTTGAGGCGGCCGGTGGGCTCGGGTTCCTAAAGGGCCGCGCTCACCTCGCGCATGAAGCGCTTGAGGTGGCGGCTGGACGGAGGGGCCTGGGCCCCTCCCAGAATGCAGGCCACCCCTCGGGGCCCCTGGGAACCCCCGCTGGTGGCAACGGCCTTGGTTGGGCGGCGGCCGCCGGCGCCGCTCAGCACGGACGGGCTACGGCCCGAAGGAGGAAGAATACGGGGAGTGGCGCGCCCAGGTCGCTCAGCGTGCTGTGGTGAAGTGGACGTGGGGCGAGGGGGCACCTGGCCTCCGCTGGCGGCGAAGACGAGCTCGGTGATGCGCTCGAGCTAGGCGTCACGGCAGTCCTTGGAGGGGTGACAGCGCAGCAGCCCCCGAGCCATGAGCAGCGCGGCACGCGGAGCAAGGGGGCCGCTCCCTGTGGGCGAAGACGCGGTGGAGGAGAGGCCGCGGTCCCGCCCACTCGCCGACGGGTGGATGGAGGAGGACGCCCGCTCCCAACAGGCCCGGCGGCGGCTCGACGTGCAGCGCGCTCGCGGCGCGCGGCGGCGGCTCGACGTGCAGCGCGCTCGCGGCGCGCGGCGGCGTCGTCCATGTCGGTGTCGAGGTCGAAGGCGCGAAGACGGCAAGTCCCCCTACCTGGCGCGCCAAATGTTGGAGTCGAGGATCTGCGTCCAAGAAACTTCTCCAAGAACTTAGTATGCGAACTCTGGGGGACTTTGCTTGGCAGCCTACGACAGGACTACGGCGGGGACGCGACGAACTCGCTGGCTCTCACCAGACACGAAGGGGACGCGCGAGCTACCCAGGTTCGGGCCACCGTGCGGTGTAATACCCTACTCCTGCCTGTGTTGAATTGGTCTGTGATGGAGAGCTTGTGGCTCCAAGTACACGAGGAGTGGGGGAGAATGAATCGATCCCCTTACATGGAAGCAGCCCTGCCCCTTTTGTAGTGCCTTGGTCCTCTTTCTCGAAAATATGAGCGGGAAATGGTAGCCACAAGGCGGCAATTCAAAGGGGGACAGGGGCGCAGGCTTATCCTGACTAAAGGCGGTCTCTGCCTGTCGTGGTGTTCTCATGGCGAATGCCATGAGATGGCTAAAAAGGTGGGGCTACGGAAGGACGCCGGTGGGTTTTGGAGGCGAGGTTGGCACACGCAAGTGTGAGACACGAGACGTACCCAGGTTCGGGGCCCTCCATAGAGGTAACACCCCTAGTCCTGCCGAATGGAGTATGGAGTGCACAAGGGTTACAGGGTTGCTCCTGGAGCTGTGTAGGCGGAGGAGGAAGAAGGGGCAAGGCCGCCGTCCGGCCTCTCCTGTGAGGGTGTGTGTGTGTGTGTACTACGAATGGAGCTCAACCCCTCTGCATGGAGGCCTCCCGGGGGGTCTTATAGGCCGACCCCCAGGGTCACATGGGCAAAGATGTACGGGCGCGGAGCCCTGGTGTCATCGCCCAGGAGCCGGCGGTGGGGGCCGCCGGGTCGCCGGGTCTGCCTGGCACGGGTTCGGTCGGTAGCGCGGCACTGTGGCGGGTCTTGTCCTTCGTCATTGGGCGGTCGGCGCCGCCTAGCAACAGGATCGCGCCGCCCTGACACCGCCCGCCTCGGGCGGGGGCGCAGGGAGTGCTGTAGCCATGCCCGCATGGGTCGGCGCAAAGGAGGGGGCGCTGTCGCCATACTTGTCTTGTCGTGAGGGTTTGCCCTCTAGCAGCCAGCCGGCATGGGCCAGCTGGCCAGGCCGGGTCGCCGCGCCGAGCCGGCTTGCGCTGGGGAGCCGGCGCGCAGGCCAGCCGGATTGAGGTGCTTGTCCTGCCCTGATGTTTCTAAAAGAAGGGGGATCCGGACTCCGTTGCCTACCCGGGGATCATCCCCCCGACACTGCCTGTTAAAGTAGCTCCCTGTGACGCGCAGGTGGGATTGGCGATGACCTCCGTCCTGGCGTGCTGATCTGTCCTGATCTTCTATCACCAAAGAGGAAATGTCTTGGGGCTTGCTTTTCGAGGGAAGGCAGATGCCGCTGCTCCCTTATCATCAGAACGAAAACCTGTCCGAGTTGTATCCTGCTGTCCTCGCCCTGACGTCGGGGCATCACCCATGTGACGGGTCGGCCGCCCCGCGGCTGGCACCGTGCGCCACGCACCGCAAAGCGGCCTCCCGAGGGATCCCCTCATGAGGCGATCTGGGGCTTGCCGGCCTCACCAGGGCTAGACCGGGCGGTGAGGGGCCTCGCGAGGCTGTCCCCTCATGAGGCGAACCCTCCTGGGCGACGACACCAGGGCCACCTTGCTGGGCCAGCACGCGAGCGCCGCCTCCTGGGCCAGAGGCAGACGGGTCATGGTACCCCGGTTCCCACTGGGCCGACAGCGGTGGACCCCGGAACTTTCGAGCCATCAGAGCCGGAGGAAGCGCGCAATTGCTACGGCAATCAAATAGGATGCATCCTACGGGAAACCGCCAACATCAACGACGAAGTCTTAAGGAAGATACCAAATATGGAGCACTTGCTCCTAACGAAGTTGCACCAGAGATTCATGTTCCACGGCCAGGATGATACCAAAGAACCGTGGCTAGACAAAGCCATGAAGAAGATAAACAACAAAGGCATGGTCAAGTTTAGCAACGCGCTGTCCGCCTGGAAAGTAAGGTTGAAACAAGTGATTAAGAAAAAGGAACCCTACTCCGAGATTGTTAAGGAAAATCCGAGATTACGGAATCGGACTTCGAAATATTCAAGGTGAATTGCGCCGCCCAAGCTGCCAAGGAAAAGTCTTAGTACCTGAAGGGGCGCAGGGAGTGCTGTAGCCATGCCCGCATGGGTCGGCGCAAAGGAAGGGGCGCTGTCGCCATACTTGTCTTGTCGTGAGTGTTTGCCCTCTAGCGGCCAGCCGGCATGGGCCAGCCGGCCAGGCCGGGTCGCCGCGCCGAGCCGGCTCGCGCTGGGGAGCCGGCGCGCAGGCCAGCCGGATTGAGGGGCTTGTCCAGCCCCGATGTTTTGAAAAGAAGGGGGATCCGGATGTCGGTACCAAAACCGGCAGATCTCGGGTAGGGGGTCTGATCTATGGGTAAAGTAGTCGATGGTAACAGGGAACGTAGAGACAGCGATTTACCTAGGTTCGGGCCCTCTCGAGGAGGTAATACCCTACGTCCTGCTTGATTATATTGATGGTGATTGCATGAAGGTTACAGAGTTGATCTACCTCGAGATCGACTGGGCTAAACCCTAGGTAATGATATGCCCCCTTTCTACGGACTAGGCCTTCTGGTTTATATAGACACCAGGAGGCCCTAGGGTTACACATGGTCGGTTACCATCAGGGGACAAACATGCCGATTATGCCAACTGTTTCTTGGAGGAGACGCCAAGTCTTCGGAGGTTTCCTTCTGATGCACGGGGTCGTCCACAATCCGGCCTTCCATCGACGTGTAGAGGGTGGCCCACCAGCCCGGCCTACGAGAGATAGGCCGGCAGCCCGAGTACCCCCTAGTCTGGGACACCCTCAGTAGCCCCCGAACTAGTCTTCGAAGCCGAGGTAGCCACCGAACACCAATGGCTTCGTGGACTAGTTCACTTTTCTCTGCGACACTGGTAACAGGCATGTATCACTCCGAGTTGTATTCTCAAGCATTGTCCGGTCGTACATACACCGAACTGTACCTCGGTAACGAAGTATAATAATAACTTAGCCCCGAAGGCTAGCTGCTTCGGCGTTAATAGTGTTCTCATCTGACAACTTTTTCCGAAGGGTCACACCTTGCCACGACCGCAAGTTGGTTTATGACAAACTCGATTCGCGGTTCGAGGCAGTTTTCATTGGCACGTTCCATCGATATGGAGAATGTGTCCTGTTTTCAAGGGATATGATCAATAATCTGCCTCATCCCACGCGCGCATAATGGCGCGGTTACATGGGGAAATGGCGGGGACTGCGGCGCAATAAAAGGATCGTGGGTTCTACAACCCATAAAAAGAGCACAACCTTCTTTCCCTTCGTACGCTCTCATCTCCTCCTTTTCGCCATCGCCTTCCCCATCCCTCGAGCTCCAACGCCCAGATCCGCCCTTCGTCTCAAAAACCTTTCCCTCCACCCGCCTAATTCATCAATGGCGGGTTTCGGGTCTAAGGGCAAGTGGGAGGCCTCCAGTGTCACCAACAACGCAATCCTGGAGTTGAAGAGCGCAGGCTACCTCCCGGCCGATGTCGCCCACCGCGCTCCGGAGGCGGGCCAGGGCATCCCCACGCCGAGGCAGGGCGAGAGAGTGGTGTTCGTGCCCCACTTCATCCGGGGTTTGGGTTTCCCCCTTCACCCCTTCGTCAGGGGTCTCATGTTCTTCTACGGGCTTGACTTCCACGATCTCGCGCCGAACTCCTTCCTCCACATGTCGGCCTTCATCATCGTCTGCGAGGCCTTTCTTCGGGTCCGGCCACACTTCGGTCTGTGGTTGAAGATCTTCAACGTCAAGCCGAAGATAGTAGATGGCCAGCAAGCGGACTGTGGAGGGGCAATGATCAGCAAGCTCCCGCGAGTGGAGTGGCCAGACAGTACCTTCATCGAGACCGTCAAGATCTGGCAAAAGGAATGGTTCTACATCACCGAGCCGAGGCGCGGAAATTGGGAGGCGATTCGGGCCTTCCACTCTGGGCCCCCTACAAGGCTGGTCTCATGGACCAAAAAGGGCCTTGACTGGGGGACGAACAAGGAGGTGATGCTGTTGCAGAGCCAGATCACTAAAATGATAGAGAAGGGCGTCGCGCTGGTCAACGTGATCCAGATCATGCTCGGCCGCCGAATCCTCCCTTTCTAGGACAGGGCTTCCCCCATGTGGGCCTATAAGCCTGGAGGCCCGGCCACCGTGTGCAGCTTCTTCCGCACCTCCTACGCCCAACTATGGAGGGCGCTATTCAAGCCGCAAAAGGACTGGCCGGGCGAGGAGGAAAACATCGGACTCGACGCCGCAAATCCCCCACGGGAGGTATGAGCAATTTTGTATCTTTTATCCGAACTGTTCCCTTTTAACAAGGTACTCAGCTTTGCTGCTTGTCATCCTCATAATTGGCTGAAGAAGGTCCAGCGGATCGAGAGTCCGGCGCCGCTGCCAGAGGGACCCAAAACGCCCCTCCTGACGGCCATGCCGGCCGCGGTGCCGTACGAGGCACCGGAAAGGAAGGAGAAGAAAAAGAACCAGCAGGGGGAGGCCAGAGAGGGCCTCCGCTCCCGAGGACCCCCGGGTGCTAGATCCGGGGACACCACTGCTCCCTCCGCGCAAGAGGAGGAGAAGGAGCAGGGAGAGGACGGGGAGGAAGATGATTCCTCCCGAACAGGGAAAAGAGCGGCGTCCGAGAGCGCCGAGGAGGAGCCGCCACAATCCGCTCCCAAAAGACCGCGCAAGGCCAAGATAGCCTTGTCAGATGATTGCTCGGCCTCTGCCGAGGACTCTGAGGCCTCCGAAGAGGTTCCTCAGAAGATTCCCAGGGCCAAGCCACAGGCCCAAAGGTATGTGTTCTAGTAATCGCTTAACCGTCCTTTAGCCGAACTTGGTTCAATAGTGATGGCGCTTCCGTTTATAATCTTGTAGCCCGCTGCGCGATCTCCCCACCAACCGGGTCTCGGAGGGGGACTCTCCACCGGCGGCGTTAGCGGAGAGCAGGACCGAATCCCGCGCCTCGCCTCCCCCAATTGTCGAGAAGGCCGGGGAGGTCCTATCGAGGAGGACCCCTCCTGCGCCGTACGCGGGGGGAGAGGGCGATTCTATCATGGCCGAGGTGAACACCTCGGTCGCCGAAGACAAGGAGGGGAGGGCCCCTCTGGTGAACGAAACGGAGGAGCTCGGACGACCCGAGCTCTCTCCGAAGACGACTCCGGAGACGTCAAGGCGTCCGGAGTCCGGCGCTCCGGACTTCGAGAAGGAAGGAGCCGAAGTGCCGCCGACACCCCCGCCTGCCCCAGAGCAGGCCTCGACCGGGTGGCCGGATCAGATGGAGGATGCTCTAACCAGCTCCTCCATCGCCGAAGAGCACCGTGCACTTATGGGCGTGGTGTTACAAAGTATTCGGTCCGTGGATAACGGGCTGAAGGAGGCCTTTAGTGGCCTTCTGACCGGATTCAAGGTGAGCGAAGTAATGCTTTTTCCTTAGAAAAATTCATTTGTGTAAATGTATAGCCTCATACATAGTAGCCCCCGAGACTCTGACCGGTTGAGCAAAGCCGGTCGGAGGATCAATAATCGATATCTCGGAAACTAACATGCATAGAATAATGCACAGGCATCATCGTCGGCCGCAGCCGCCAACGCCGAAGAGTTGGCCGAGCTGAATCGGAAGCTAAAGAGCTCCGAGGATTATCTGGGCCAGGTGAACAAGAGGTTCGACGAGGCAGAAGGTAAGTCCGAGCTGTGATAGTGAATACAGCCGTAGGTTTGTAAGCAATGTTCGAAGTATCCTAACGGAGATAACCGATTGTACTACAGCTACCGCCACGGAGGTCGAAAGCCTCAAGGCCGCACTGAGGGCGGCTCAGGTGGATGCGGCGGCGCAAAAGGCGGTAGCCGAACAGGCGGCTGCTGAGCTGGCGGCGGTGAAAACCGCCAGCAAAGAGCACGAGGCCAGGGTGCTGGAAGTGCAGCAGGAGCTCGGGGATGCCGTCACAAGGTGTGAGGCCCTTGAGCATAAGAATAAGGAGCAGGCCGCCGAGCTGACCTCGCTAGGAGCGGTGGCTAAGGAAGCGCGGACTGAGGCGCGCGGCTATCAAGAAGAGCTCCGCCAAGTCAGGCTGATCGCGGACGGTAAGCTGTACTTGCTACAATGTGTCTTTGGAGGTAACAGGTTCGCGTTGCTCACGCGGGTATGGCGTTCCGCAGGCGCCTTTGAGGACCTCCCGAAGAGTGCGGCGGATGCGGCGAGGTTCTTCGCAGGCCAGGAGGGTTGGGCCGAGCAGAGGCTTTTCTGGGCGCAATTTCAAGCGCCCGAACACCCTCCCCTCCTCAACAACCAGATGAAACAGCTGATGGAGCTGCATCGGATGGCGGAGCCGGTGATGAAGGACCTCTGCGTCAAACTATGGCCGTCGGAGCCGCTGCCGAGTAGCTACTTCGGTCTGGTGCAGAGGCTGTACGGCGCCCCTTCTCGGGTCGATGCCTGGAAGCGCTCCGCATGCATCGAGGGTGCTCGGATGGCCTTCGGCAAGACAATGGTACATTGGCCGAAGCTAAAGCCCGCCGAGATGGCCACCGGACCTCCGCCGCCAGGGAAGGAGCATAGACGTCCCGAGCAGTACTTTCCCGCCGTGATGGACGGTGCTCGGGCAGTAGAGGCCCAATGCTCAAAAGATGTAATTTATGAGTAGATGAAGTTTCCTTGTAATTGAGGAGTTGAAACTTTTGTGTAAATGCCAATTGTTCGGCTAGGAACAAAGATGCCCGATTATGTTAATTTTGACTCCTGTGCGGCCGTGTGTAATCTGAAAGTTACCAGTCGTCCGCTTCAGCCCCCTTGCAAATATTGCATGGGGTGTTTTCTCGTAATACGTAAACCCTTAGCCAACGTCTTGGTGCCCGGATGCGGTTGTATGTATGGAAAACCAGGCAATCAGACTATGTGGTTTTAGTGCTTTCACTTAGCCAGAGGAGCTTGACGGTGGGGGCTGGTGATGAGCCCCCGGTGTTTGTGATAGTCGGACGAGCCGCAGTTGATCACATGGTTTCTGTAACAGAGAACCCTTCGTATAACATGGACTAACCTCCAACGATTTTAGGCTAACGCCAGTCATCGGATCGCCGACCAGTTCTCGCTTATTGGGACAGTCAGTTTTCGGCTTTCTCCACTGAGGTACTTGACCAGGCGAGCTAGAAGTACAATCGCAGTGGTTCTCCCTTTACCCTCTTAGCCGAACAATGCGGAACGTAAGAGGGTAAACACAGGAGCCGGGCAACCCAACTATTGACCAAAGACGCAATTCGGAACTGATTCATATAATGCAATATCCGGGACGCCGAGCACATAAAAATAAGTGCCGGGATAAGGTTTAAGGCAAGATCGATGTTCAAGCCCCCGGTCTATTAGCCGGTTTAAAATGGATGTATCGTGATTGTTTACTTCAGCTAAGAGAGGCGGAGAGGAATATGCAACGTGAATGACTGCATGAGTATACCATAATAAAGTGGTCTTTATTTCCTTTGAATGTGTGACGTCCAACCGTACAATCCGGATTGCCGAAGTAACTTTAATAGATACTTTTAAAGAAATATATATATTGAGAGTGAAGGTTTACACAGGGCCTTCATGAGTGGTTTGACGTCCCTACTACGCCCTGCTGCACGTCTGCGCCTTTGCTCTTCAAGAAGCTTCCGTGGAGGCGAAGCTGTCCGCCGTGTATTCGGTGGAGGTAGTAATCTTTGGCGGGCGAGCCCTTGAAAAAGGGTTTTAAGAAGTCGCCGTGGTATATCAGCTTGACGCTGATCAGGTCCTAGATGGTGCCCGTTGTTGATGTCGATTCGAAGACATCTGTTTTCCATTTGTCAGTCGAACCAAGCTCTTGGCCTTTGTTTTATGTGTCCCCACAACTGCCCATGGAATTTTGAGTGCGAAATTGTGCATTCGAGGTACGTATTTTGCGACTAGGTGGGCCGTGCTGTGGGGCACGTATCCCTATTTGGGGTGAGCATGGGAGGGCGCCGGGAGTGAGGCTGCAGCTCGGGAGCGCTTGCGTGCGTCCAGTGTCTTGGCAGTGGACTGGGCTTGCGATGCCTCTTCGGCAGCTTGGACTTCGGCGGCGAGAGCCGCAGTGTGTTCCTCTGTTCGGAGCGAGCGCTCGGTATTACCGTTAATCGTAATAACGCCCCTTGGTCCTGGCATCTTGAGCTTCAGGTACGCATAATGCGGGATGGCATTAAAGCGAGCGAAGGCGGTCCGTCCGAGGAGTGCGTGATAACCACTGAGGAAAGGAACAATATCGAAGATCAAGTCCTCGGCGCGGAAGTTATTGGGCGAGCCGAAGACTACTTCCAAAGTCATGGATCCCGAGCAGCGTGCCTCGACGCCAGGAATTACACCATTAAAGGTGGTGTTGCTGGGTTTGATCCTTGACGGGTCGATCCCCATCTTCCTCACTATATCGGAGTAAAGCAGGTTAAGACTACTACCTCCGTCCATCAGGACCCTAGTGAGGTGAAATCCGTCCACGATGGGATCGAGTACCAGAGCCGCCGTCCCTCCATGGCGTATACTGGTCGGATGGTCTCGGCGGTCGAAAGTGATCGGGCTAGCCGACCACGGGTTGAATTTCGGGGCTACGGCTCTAGGGCATAGACATCCCGAAGCGCGCGTTTCCGCTCCTTCTTTTGTATATGCGTGACATAGATCATGTTCACGGTTTTGACCTCTGGAGGGAACTGTTTCTGGCCCCCATTATTTGGCCCGCGAGGTTCGTCGTCGTCCTCGCTCCGGGGGCCCTTGCCCTGTTCTTCGGCTATGGCTTTGCCGGCCTGCTTAATTACCCAACAGTTACGGTTGGTGTGGTTAGTTGGCTTGTCAGGGGTGTCGTGAATCTGGCAGGACCTATCAAATATTTTGTCCAGCGCAGACGGGCCATCCCGGTTCCCTTTAGAGGGCTTTTTCCGCTGTCCCGATTTTGAGCCGCTGAATCCGGCGTTTACCACTGTGTCATCGGCTTCACCGCCGTTGTTTGAGTGCCGGCGCTTATTGTTTCTATTGCGCCGCGGTTTGCCATTCCCGTCCCAGGCTTCTGAAGTGCCGGAGTCTTCAGGGTGGTTGCTGCGACGAGCCAACCAACTATCTTCACCCGCGCAAAAGCGGGTCATTAGGGAGGTAAGGGCCAACATTGTTCTCGGCTTGTCCTGGACGAGCTGACGAGTGAGCCACTCGTCCCTAATACTGTGTTTGAATGCCGCAATTGCTTCGGCGTCCGGACAGTCGACGATCTGGTTCTTCTTGGTCAAGAACCGGTTCCAGAATTGCCGGGCTGACTCTCCGGGCTGTTGGATGACATGGCTCAGGTCATCTGTGTCTGGTGGCCGAACATAGGTTCCTTGAAAGTTAGCTCGGAATGCATCTTCGAGCTCTTCCCAACTCCCGATGGAGTTTTTGGGTAGGCTGTTCAGCCAATGCCTGGCCGGTCCCTTGAGTTTCAGCGGTAAGTACTTGATAGCATGGAGATCATCTCCTCGAGCCATGTGAATGTGGAGAAGAAAATCCTCAATCCACACAGCTGGGTCAGTTGTCCCATCATAGGATTCGATATTAACGGGTTTAAACCCCTCTGGGAACTGATGCTGCATCACCTCGTCAGTGAAACACATTGGGTGTGCGGCGCCCCTGGCCCGGGCCACATCGCGCCGAAGATCAGTTGTCATCCGGGCACGGTGCTGCTCCCGAGCTCTGTCGTTTCTATCGCGCCAGGCTTGGTATCCGTCCCACCCGGCGGGTGTATATCCTGTGGATCCGTAAATGGACCTCGACTGGAGCCCGCGTGCGTTCAGGTCGTGGCGCAGATCGTATTGGTCATCCGGTTTAACCGGGTCTTTGCCAGCTCGGTGAGAGGGCACGAGTGGGTATTGGGCTTCCCTGGCCGCCCTATCCCGCCCTCGAGGGGACACCGGTGGAAGTTCGGCGTCTCCGGCCGCTCTATCTCGTCCTCGAGGGGGCGCGGGTGGGTGTTCGGCTTCTCCAGCCGCTCTATCTCGTCCTCGAGGGGGCGCGGGTGGGGGCTCGGTTTCCACAGCTGGCCTATCTCGTCCTCGAGGGGGCCGGTCGGGCTGGTCTGCGTAAGTTCGTCTGGGAGGTACAGGCTTGAAGGCCTCATTCTCGAATTCTGGAAGGAGGTGCCGCCGTGGGTAACTCTTATATTGGCCCTGATCGTCAAGGCCTTCTTCGGCGGCTAAGACCATTGTCCATCTGTCGTTGAGTGTATCCTGTTCGGCCCTAAGCTGTTGTTGTTTCATCTTCAAGCTTCGGGCGGTGGCGATGAGTTGCCGCCTGAATTTTTCTTGTTCCAGGGGATCCTCTGGGACGATAAAGTCTTCGGGTCCGAGGCTATCTTCCTCTTCTGATGGAGGGAGGTAATTACTGTCCTCGGAATCATCGAGGTCCTCGGGGTCACCCTGGTCCTCGTGCCCCTCAGGGGCGTCAGGGCGTTGCTCGGGCGTGTTATCGCCGAGCTCCCCCAAATTATCCGGAGTCTCGTTATCTCTGGTGTCGTTTGTGTCTGTGTGATTTTCCTTGCCCTTCCCCCGCCCTCTGGCTCGCCGTCGTCGGCATCTAGGCGGGTCTTCGGTGGTGTCGTCGCCGCCCTTCTTGGTTGTGTCACCGTCCTTCATGGGGGTATCAACCATGTAAACGTCATAGGTGGAGGTGGCGGTCCACTTTCCGGTATTTGCAGTGGCAAGGAAGGTATCCGTGTAGGGCGGGACGTCAATGTCCTCGTCCATGTCGTCAGCCTCCTCGGAGGCGTAGTCCAGCATGTCGGTTAAATCTTCGACAGTGGCTACCAAGTGGGTGGTGGGTGGGACGCAAAATTCCCTGCGGCCGGCATCCTGTCCCACCTGATCCGGGTCCGAGGACGGGCCGTCCGCGATATTTATCATCTGGATCCGGTCCAGAATCTCGCTTAAAATCGAGGGGTCAACTGGATCTGTGTTCGGGCAGCCATCGGAGCTGGGCTCCGGCGCACTAATAACGGGAGTGTGTTCGGCCAAGGGCGACCCTTGGTTTTCCGGCTCCGGGGTCGCATCCAATCTCAAGGTCAGATCCGAACTAAGGTCCGCCCCGAGGACGGGGGCGGGGAAGGAATCCAAAGTCAAGGCCTCGGGGTTGGTGGGTTCCTCGGGAAAGGCGGAGAACCCGGTGAAGACCAGATCGCCTCGAGCATCGGCGACGTACTCAAGGCCGCCGAACCTGATTTCCTGCTCGGGGGCGAAGCTGCCGACCCGGTTGAGGTGACCGGTTAGATCGGCGTGCAACACGATGCTGCCGAACGCGAAGAGCTGGCCGGGGATGAAGATGTCCCCGCTACGAACTCCGTTGCTGAAGAGAAGAGTTGTCTGAGGACGATGATATCCCCGCTTCAGGTTCCATTGTTGACGAACTATCCGGGGACGGCGAGCCATCGATCCTTGATGACCCATGACGGGACTCTCAATGAAAGCACCAATGTCGGTACCAAAACCGGCAGATCTCGGGTAGGGGGTCCGAACTATGGGTCAAGGAGTCGATGGTAACAGGGAACGTAGAGACAGCGATTTACCCAGGTTCGGGCCCTCTCGAGAAGGTAATACCCTACGTCCTGCTTGATTATATTGATGGTGATTGTATGAAGGTTACAGAGTTGATCTTCCTCGAGATCGACTGGGCTAAACCCTAGGTAATGATATCCCCCCTTTCTACGGACTAGGCCTTCTGGTTTATATAGACACCAGGAGGCCCTAGGGTTACACATGGTCGGTTACCATAAGGGGACAAACATGCCGATTACGCCAACTGTTTCTTGGAGGAGACGCCAAGTCTTCGGAGGTTTCCTTCTGATGCACGGGGTCCTCCACAATCCGGCCTTCCATCGACGTGTAGCGGGCGGCCCACCAGCCCGGCCTACGAGAGATAGGCCGGCAGCCCGAGTACCCCCTAGTTTGGGACACCCTCACCGGACTCCGTTGCCTACCCGGGGATCATCCCCCCGATAGTAGTCCACGAAGCTGTGAAGGTTCGCTGGCTCCAGGCAGGAGGGCCTTCGCAGCTTACCCCCCTGTGGAGCCGGTTTGTTGATGAAGTGCTGGAGTCCAGCCGGGCGGCTCCGTCCGTCCGCGCGTCGGCAACGCGGCAGCGGACGCCGGGAACACCCGCTGGGAGCCGGCTCCCGGAGGCCGGATCGCGGCATCTCGGCTGGGGCGGGAAACGGAAACGTTCACAAGCCGAGTCTTGTATCGCACGACGATTCGCACCCGCCGCCGTTCGACGGGACGGCACGTGCCGCGCCGCGGCTGGCGAGGCCTGCCAGACCACACGCACGATGGGACGTGACTGTGGACCGGGCCCTCCACGCCGCGCCCTCGGCCCGCGCGTGGGGGATTTATTGTGGCGGCCCTTGGCTGTTGCGCTTCCCCGCATAGTTAATGCGCGCGGGAAACGTGCGCGCACAATGCGGGGGAGTGGGGATCGTGGCGCAGACGACCCCACTTCCCCACGTTCTCTCGTGGATATAAATGAGAAGGGGAGAGTGTGGCGGAAACGTTCACGCACACACCCCCGCCTCCTGCTCCTCCTCTGCTTCCCCTCCACCGCGCTCGAGTGAGGTGCCGCCACCGCGTGCTTTGCTCGCGCCCGCCACCGTGCACCGCGACCAGAGGTCCGCAGCGTGCAGCTCTCCCTTCCTCCTCCTCTTCATCGCCGCATCTCCGTGCCTGTAGAGCCCTCCAATGGCGCTGCCGAAAGGCTCTTGGGAGGGCTCCATCACGACCGAGGAGGACATCCGATACCTCCGTCGCACGAAGCGGCTGCCGCCGGCGGAGGCGCTGCTCACGCGCGTGCCCGGCCCGGAGAGGGTGCCACAGCCGCGGGCGGGCGAGCACATCGTCTTCTACTCGCATTTCGAGCGCGGGCTCGGCCTCCTCGCGATCCACTTCTTCCGCGCTTTTCTCGACTTCTTCGGGTTGCAGCCGCATCACCTCGGCGCTAACGCCATGCTGCAGATCGCCGGCTTCGCCACGCTCTGCGAGGGCTACCTCAGCATGTTGCCAAACGTAGACTTGTGGGCGAAGTTGTTCTTCCTCAAACAGCAGGGGGCGTCGGCTGGCGCTATGTCCGACTGCGGGGCAGCGGTGGTCACCGGCCGGCCGAACGGGCCGTTTCCCAAGCTGCCCCTCGAGAACTCGGCAAAGAAGTGGCAGACGACCTTCTTCTACGTCCGGAACGCCGACCCGGCGGTGGACGTCATAAATCATCCGCCCTTTGTCAACACGGCGCCGCTTGCCAAACCGAATTGGGGCTACTGCCCCAAGAAACCTCCGCAAGAGCTGCTGAACATCTGCCGCCGGGTCGGGGAGATGTCGGATCGCGAGCGGCTGAAGCTGGCTGACCTCATCGTGGCCTTCATCGCCCACCGGGTTCTGCCGCTGCAGCGCCGGTCGCACCGGATCTGTGACATGAGCGGCTGGCATGACCCGACCCGGATGTCGACCAAGGAGATGACGCCGGCTGGGATCACCCAGCGGGTGAACTACATCTCCAAGGCCGGATTGAAGGAGGAGGAGTGGGGCTTCGGGAAGGAGCCCTACCACCGAGGGAACCCGGCGCCGGCGGTAAGTCCTTGGTCATTATTCTTTGCCGCTTCAACGCTATTCTTGTGTCCTGACACGACGGGAGGGCCGCAGCTATTCGCCAGCCAGCGGAACCACGATCGGCCGAATCCCCAGATTCTGCTGGCCGACTTGCCCGACTCGGACGTGGAGGAGGCCGGCGCCGAGGCGGAAGAGGGGGCGGTCGAAGCGCGCCTGGTAAGTCTCCGCCTCCAGATCTTCTGCGCGACTGGCCGGATGACGACGAGGAGGGCCTGGCCGGTGCCCACGGTGCAGCGCCCTCGGCTGGGGAGGACGCCAGCGTCGACCCCACAAGACGGCTGTGGAAGACGGCCGGCGCCGGGCCGGCCCACACGGCGGCGTCCGTCAGCCGGCCGCATGGGAAGGATGCGGTCGAGACGAAACCGGCCGCGAAGCGCCCGGCGGCGGCGGGTCCGGCGCGCGAGAGGGCCATCGTCAAGAAGAAGCGACGGCTCGCCCCGTCGGAGGGCCAGAGGCGGGAGGTCCCGAAGGTCATTGGGTAAGTGTGTTTTGTCTTTTTCTGGTCTCTTGCTTGTTTCTTGTCCATGCCTTTATTGTGATAAACTTGCTGTGTACAGGTCCGCCCTTGACTTGGTGGTGGTGGCAGCGGAGGCTGCGGCGGGCGAGGCCGTCTGGAGGAAGACCAGGAGCAGCGCCGTCGACCGCGAGCCGGACCGGACCGCGGAGGACGACCTCGCGGCCCGCCAGTCCGGCCAAGATCTTGACGCGGCAAGCCGCGATGCCTGGCGGGATCGGACGGAGGCCGAGAAAGAGATGGCGGAGGCCTTGGCCCGGGCGTGGGAGAGGGCCTCTGCGAAGCGGGCCAGGACCACCGCGGACCCGGCCTGGCCAGAGATGGAGAGGGGCTCAGCGCCGGCGGTGACGATCATCGAGCCGCAGCCGGAGGGAGCGGGCGAGCCGCCAGGGCGGACGGAGCCGGCCAACAGCGAGTCGGACGTCGATGAGAATATCATCGTGGACACGCCGCCCCGGGTCGACCCGGTAGGAGGAGGCGAGGGCGGCGGAGAGAGGCGCGAGGCGGACTCCGCACCGTCCGGCCAGGCACAGCTGACGCTGGCCCCGAAGGCCGCGGCCGGGGACGCTGGTGCCCTGGTGGTCGTTCTGTCTCAAACCGCTGCGAACCCCGAGCGGCCGGGTGGAAGCGGATCCGCCGTCGGGACCGCGATGTAGCAGCCGTGGGCAAGCGCCGGCGAGGTCGTGGTCGGGCCGCGCACCCGGGAGGATGAGGCGGCGGATGCCTTGCGTTCGCAGCTTCGCGGGCGGAGCGAGCGCCTGTAGGCCTTCGTCCGGGAAGACCAGGAGTGGGCGCGGAAGCTGGAGCAAGCAGTCGCGGTAAGTTTTTACTCTTTGCTTGTCTTGGCCGTTGAATCAGTGGGGGCACGCCAGCACACCCACTGGGTGTAGCCCCCGAGGCCCGGGCCGGCTGCGGAGCAGCCGGGGCAGGTCTTTATATGCGTTTCTTGAATTCCTCTAACTTTTGTCTTCGCGCAGCATCTGTACGACCTGCGGGCCAGCGCGTACAACCGGCTTCTGGAGCGGTTCCATGAGGCCAAAGCCCAGCTCGCCGCCAAGGAAGAGGAGCTGTGCCGGGTCCAAGGTACGTCTTGCATGCCTTCAGTGGGGGAGCGCCAGCGCACCCACTGGGTGTAGCCCCCGAGGTTCGAGCCGGACTGCGGAGCAGCAGGGTCAAATCTTAGAGCTTGTCTTTTTCTTCTTATCCTTGCTTCCGGTGCCTGACCTGGAACCCTGTCGCGCAGCCGATGCGGCCGAGGTGCCGGGCCTCCGAGGCCAGCTTGCCGAAGCTAGCGGGCAGCTCGATCTTGCTGTTGCCAACCGCGACCGGCTCCAGGCCGAGGTGGACCGGCTGGAGGCCGAGAAGGCCAAGACGGAGGATGACCACCAGGCGGAGCTGGGCCGGCTGGCGGAAGAGCGCGGCAAGGCGGCGGAGGAGCTGGCGGACGCCGGCAGGAGGATCACCCAGCTCGAGAAGGATCTCGAGGCCCAGGCCCACGCGTCGGCCCTGCGGAAGAACGGGATGTTGGGCGGGGCGCAACATCTCGACGAGGCCTTCACCCGTGAGTGCTATCCTCTTTTTGGTCCGGCCGGCCTAGCCAGCCAGTTATTTTCTTTTGGCTAAGTTGTTTCCTTCCTTTGGCAGGAGTCTTCCCCGAGACGCACGAGGCGGCCGATGCGGCCGTGTACGCCCACCGGGCGGACCAGCGCACGCTAGGGGCGGAGATCGACGTCTACGCCGCCTGGACCTTCTCGGAGCTCATCCTCGAGGGCGAGGCCCATCTTGGAGCCGTCGAGGGGCACATGCGCCGTCTGTTCAATGCCGGGGTGGGCATGGCGAGCAGCATCTGGCCAAATGCGGTGGCGCCGAACAGCGTCACCCGGCTGGCGCGATGGCTGGAAGCCGAGGTGGAGCAACTCGGCGCGTGGACGGCCTCCGTGGCCTGTGCCGGAGCAGAGATGGTGCTGCGCTTCGTCGTGTCCTGGTATCCGGGCGTGGACCTCGACCGCTTGGCGGCGCAGCAGGCCAGCACGGAGGAGGACTTGGTGGCACGGGAGCGGCGGGTCGCCGGGCGGGCCAGCTATCTGGCCTCGTTCGCCCCGTATGACGAGTTCGTCCTGGAGCGGACGGAGGACGGCGAGGAGCTCCCTGCCAACGAGTTCGGCCTGCTGCTCATTGACCCGGACGGCAGCTCGGCCAAGACGGGAGCCTATGCCGACGACGAGGCCGACCCGGACGACGCCGCCACGACCGAGAGGCCGGAGAGCTCTAGGCCCGACCCGGCGGCCGCGTCCACCACAGCTGAGCCGACGTCGGCCGGAGATGATGTGGGCGCCGCTTAGGATTTTTTTCTTTTTATCTTCAACCTTCCTGTACTCGAACTCAGTTAGGTAGCAGGTCCACCCACTGGGGGTGTAGTTACATGTAATGAACTTGTGGCCAAGGGCCCTTGCTGTATATAAATTTGCATGTCGTTTCGCTATTTGCTGTTCGGCCTTGGGCCTTTTCTTGTTTGTCTTTTCTCCGAGCTTCCTTCCCGCTAGCCGAACAGTCGGGTGGCGGACTTTGGCTAGGACGGGGGTTCGGCCTTGAGGGGGGACGCACAATACTTAGGATTTTTGGACGTTGAGCACGAGCGAAACACCCACTGGGACGGCTGGTGGCAGGCAGCGAAGCCGGCTGGCACGCAGCCGGTCGTGCGGTGAACAAGTGAGAGAGGGCGGGTTGGGCCGGATTGACCGAGTCGGGCCCTCCTCCTTAGCCGTTCTCGCGTGACGATGCTTCCGGCCTTTAGCTCTTGCCGGCCGAACAGCCGGGAGCCGGCTGTGGCTGGCGAAGAGAGGGCTTTGGCGGTTCGTACGCTGCGGAATGGACTAAGAAAAAATGGCGAGGCGCGGTCTAGCCGGCTAGCCCCCGAGCCCCCGAGCCGGCTGCGCCGGCTCGGTGGGAGAATCGAAAACGGGGAAGTGCATAGACACAAAGCTTAGAAAAAACGGAAAAGGAAGCCCCCGAGCCGGCTGTGCCAACTCGGCGGGAGAAACGAAAACGGGGGGCTTGCTGCTTTCATTAAACCCAAAAGGTGGTGATACATACATGCATGCGTTCAACTGTAAAACGGACAGAGGAGCTTCGCGCTCCAGGGCCGGTTGGACTCCTCGCCGGCTGCATCTCTCTTGCGCTTGTTCAGCTTCTGTGCGTCGATGAGGTAGTAAGCGTTCCGGTCGCAGAGAGCCTTGCTGATTATGAAGGGGCCCTCCCAAGGGGAGGCCAGCTTGTGTCGTAAGACGCCCGCGCCCGGCGCAGCGTTGCAGCCGGCCGGGTTGGCCGTGCGAGGCGCGCGGAGCAGACCGTGCACGATGCGCTCGTCGGAGCTGGTGAAGGGCCACGTCCGGAACTTGACTCCGGCCGGCGCCACGAGCAGCCCCATGGTGGGCGCCAACTGTCGTGGTGTTCTCATGGCAGATGCCATGAGATGGCTAAAAAGGTGGGGCTACGGGAGGACGCCGGTGGGTTCTGGAGGCGAGGTTGGCACACGCAAGTGCGAGACACAAGACGTACCTAGGTTCGGGGCCCTCCGGAGAGGTAACACCCCTAGTCCTGCCGACTGGAGTAGGGAGTGCACAAGGGTTACAGAGTTGCTCCTGGAGTTGTGTGGGCGGAGGAGGTAGAAGGATCTAGGCCGCCGTCCGGCCTCTCCTGTGAGGGTGTGTGTGTGTACTACAAATGGAGCTCAACCCCTCTGCATGGAGGCCTCCCGGGGGGTCTTATAGGCCGACCCCCAGGGTTACATGGGCAAAGATGTACGGGCGCGGGGCCCTGGTGTCATCGCCCATGAGCCGGCGGTGGGGTCCGCCGGGTGCGCCGGGTCCACCGGGTGCGCCGTATCCGCCGGGTGCGCCGGGTCCGCCGGGCACGGGTTCGGTCGGTAGCGCGGCACTGTGGCCGGTCTTGTCCTTCGTCATAGGGCGGTCGGCGCCGCCTAGCAACAGGATCGCGCCGCCCTGACACCGCCCGCCTCGGGCGGGGGCGCAGGGAGTGCTGTAGCCATGCCCGCATGGGTCGGCGCAAAGGAGGGGGCGCTGTCGCCATACTTGTCTTGTCGTGAGGGTTTGCCCTCTAGCAGCCAGCCGGCATGGGCCAGCTGGCCAGGCCAGGTCGCCGCGCCGAGCCGGCTTGCGCTGGGGAGCCGGCGCGTAGGCCAGCCGGATTGAGGGGCTTGTCCTGCCCCGATGTTTTTAAAAGAAGGGGGATCCGGACTCCGTTGCCTACCCGGGGATCATCCCCCCGACACTGCCTGTTAAAGTAGCTCCCCGTGACGCGCAGGTGGGATTGGCGATGACCTCCGTCCTGGCGTGATGATCTGTCCTGATCTTCTATCACCAAAGAGGAAATGTCTTGGGGCTTGCTTTTCGAGGGAAGGCAGATGCCGCTGCTCCCTTATCATCAGAACGAAAACCTGTCCGAGTTGTATCCTGCTGTCCTCGCCCTGACGTCGGGGCATCACCCATGTGACGGGTCGGCCGCCCCGCGGCTGGCGCCGTGCGCCACGCCCCGCAAAGCGGCCTCCCGAGGGATCCCCTCATGAGGCGATCTGGGGCTTGCCGGCCTCACCAGGGCTAGACCGGGCGGTGAGGGGCCTCGCGAGGCTGTCCCCTCATGAGGCGAACCCTCCTGGGCGACGACACCAGGGCCACCTTGCTGGGCCGGCACGCGAGCGCCGCCTCCTGGGCCAGAGGCAGACGGGTCATGGTACCCCGGTTCCCACTGGGCCGACAGCGGTGGACCCCGGAACTTTCGAGCCATCAGAGCCGGAGGAAGCGCGCAATTGCTACGGCAATCAAATAGGATGCATCCTACGGGAAACCGCCAACATCAACGATGAAGTCTTAAGGAAGATACCAAATATGGAGCACTTGCTCCTAACGAAGTTGCACCAGAGATTCATGTTCCACGGCCAGGATGATACCAAAGAACCGTGGCTAGACAAAGCCATGAAGAAGATAAACAACAAAGGCATGGTCAAGTTTAGCAACGCGCTGTCCGCCTGGAAAGTAAGGTTGAAACAAGTTATTAAGAAAAAGGAACCCTACTCCGAGATTGTTAAGGAAAATCCGAGATATTCAAGGTGAATTGCGCCGCCCAAGCTGCCAAGGAAAAGTCTTAGTACCTGAAGGGGCTTCAGGAAAGGAACATGGGGAACCACCGCCTCGGAAGCCGTGGTTACTCGGGCAAGAGGAACATATGGGCCAAGGAGGACGCGGAACGTGAAAGACTGGGGCTCTCAGACCCCTTGGCAGAGTTCACCGTCCCGCAGGAACATGACTTCATCAGGGCCTGGTATAGGTGGGACTCAGTAAATAAGGTTTTCGAAACAGACGTGCCCACGAGGGAGTTAATGAGACTACTGGTAATTATTATTTTACCACCTTATTTTAGCTTCTGATCAATTCAACTGCACGTTTAGTCACATTTGTAAACGATCCATGGTCCTTTTGCAAAAAGAGCAACACAGGATTGAGGCCGAAAGCGACTCGTATGATTCGGCGACGAGGCCCAAGTGGGACACCTCTTTTAACCGGGCCTTGAACATAATGAAAGGAGTCCTGGAGGACAAGCTGCCGTCGTATGGACGTGTGCACGCCGTCGAAGACGGCACCACGTGGAAGTTCTACTACCACGAGGACGCGGAGGAGAAAAGGCAGAGACGGAGGTTAAATGAAGTGAACATCGACAAGAAGGTTGCGATTGCGGTCGATAAGAAAACAGTTGAGACCAAAGAAGTGATACGACCTGAGTTGCTCCGCGAGGCAGTCGATGCAGCGTTACAAGCTTTCAGAGATGAATTTGCAGCTTCGGTTAGTACCTTGATTCCGGCTGTTATCGATTGGACGAAGCAAAATCCTGATAAAGGGGCAGCGGACTTTCCCATTCCCAGCTTCGTCGGGAGCAACTCGGTGCACATCACACCAGCACCTGCTCAGGCAACCGCACCTGCTCCCGCACCTACTCATAGCAGCCCGTCCTCCGTCTCTGGCGTGCTCGGAGAGGCTTCGTCTTTGGCTGAGCTCGACGTCCTCATGGTAACTACGTGTCACACCATCTTCAACATATATATAATATTCCGTTTCCGTTGCCTTTCGGATGTCTGACGTCGCAGACATGTCTTCGTAGGCCGACGAAACCCCGTGCACCATACTGTACACCATCAGCGGCCAGAAGGTGGACGTGGGAAAGGCAACGATAGTGAAGCCGAAGGAACGCTTGTTCCACGGCTGGCCGATACCCCCTGGCGTCTTCAAGCTTTCCTTGGCCAGTGTCATAGCGGGCCACGAGAGTTTGGCTCCTCTGGTACCACTCGGGGGAGATGACGATGAGACCCCGCCGCGGATTGGCGATTGCAAGAGTTGGATGCTGCTGTGGCCGAAGAGTCTCCTTCGTGTGGAGGCGGCCGGGAGCACACCAACGACAACGCCTCAGCAAGGTATGAACACCACCCCACCTACCCAATTACTAGCGCCTGTCGTGCTGGGTGATAGCGGGCGACGTGAGGAAGAGGCTCCATTAGTGGCTGATGACGTTGTCGCCCCCGTCGAAGAAGTAATAATGGATGATCTCATGGAGAAGGATGATGACCCTCTCCGGTTTCTCAATACCGGCTATGACGACGGAGGATTGATGGCTCAGCAGTATGACTCAGCCTATGAGCGTGATGAGTTGATGCCTAATTTGCCAAAGCAGGAACATCCTAAGGCTGATTGCAAGAAGTCTCTCTTCATGCAATCCTCGCAGGACACGCCTACAGATGCCGCCTCATCCCAGCATCAACAACGTCAGGGTCGTGCAATAATGAGCCCGACAACACTGGGGCAGTGGTCAGGGACGGTATGGTAGGCTCACTTCCGGTACCCAAGAAGAAGCACGGGAAGAGGAAAGGCCCTACTGGCGCCAGAGCTGCTTCTAGCAGCCAGCCGCCTCCGCAGCCCCGGGTTCAAGATAGTATACCTATCAAAGATGCGGTGACATTCCATATCGCCGGCCATCCGATCCTACCTGAGGAAGCGCTACAGGCCATAGACAGCGATCTAAGGAGACTTCATGACGATGTGCTATCGAGAGAGAAAAGCCTTCGCGCCTCGAAAAATCCAGGATACCCGCTCTACGTGGTTAACGTGCCGCAGCAAAGGTTGTACGTCCAGACATTCCCCATGGATAAGTTCTTCCTTCAATTTGATTACGTCTTCGACATGTTTCACATGACAAAGCTGGATTTTACGTTCGTCCGCCTTTATGCCCTTTACATGAACTACATCATCAGGCGCGAGCAAATATCTTGTATCCCAGTCGCAGACCCTTACTTTATGCACGAGGGCTTCTTGGCAGTCTGCCCAGAGCACCGTGAATATGCGAGGAACTACATCGCCGACTTCATAGTCGCCAATAAGGACAAGGAGGCGATTCTCCTGCCTTATCATCCCATGTAAGTCATCCGCGGATATCCTCTGTGACACATACATCCTTTCGTAAATTTCAATCATTCCTTTGCACGCATGGAGGCTAATTTGAGGTGTACTTATTTTCCGCAGCGAGGGGCGCACCGTCCTCATCATTCTTTACCCTCGATTCTCCCATGCTCTTTACTTGGACTCGTCGAAGAACATAAAGAAAAAGGATTACACACACATAAAGAGTGTTCTCGACGGTGCCATCATAAGCTACGCCCATCAGGGTGGAGAAGTCAGGGTAAAGAAGACAAAGAACCATGCGCCGTGTTTTGGCCATAAGACCGACTTCTGTTGCATCCAGCAACCGAATGATAGTCTCGCTAATGGATTCTACGTCATCCACCACATGCTGGAGTATAGAAGGGATCGGCAAAATCTTCGCATGTCACCTACTTCCGGCGATGCCAATATTCTGCAATGGGCCAAGGAACTAGGAAACATACCGGATCATCAACTACGACCTGAGTTCTATCACATCCAGCGTGAACTTTCCCAAATCATCATGAAGGAGGTCATCGAAAAAACAGGGATGTTCTATGACAAAGGGCCAATGTCGCGGGTGGATGTCCGAACACGCGTAGCCGCTCAGCGTCTAGACCTGAAACCTTTCAACAAGCTCGACGACATCCTCCTTGATTTGGACGGATGGGATGACATGTTGTAGTGATTGACGATGATAATGTGTCCTAGTAGTCACTACCTTCTCTATGACGAAACTTTGAATTTATGCACGACGAAACTTTGTGATGTAAACCATCCTCCTCAACTAGCGTAGATTGCTCTAGTTAATTAGTTTGGGTACGATGAACTTCGTTATTTATGTTTACGATATGTTGCTTGTATTTGCTAACTCTGTCTCTTTGTGTTACTCAACTATATTATGTTGCATATTATCGATGAATTCATCAAGTGACGATGCAGGTATATAGATCATCGATGGCGAAGAAGTGCTACTCCGTGTACATAGGGAGGGTTCCAGGAGTGTACGACGAGTGGCCAGAGTGTCAGGCCCAGGTGTACCGGTTCCCGGGCGGCAGCCAGAGAGGGTTCGACAGCAGAGGCGAAGCGGAACATAGTTACTTGAGGTTCATGCTAGCGCGAGAGAGGGATCGGAACCGGCGCCTCAAGAACTACTACATTATTGCGCTCTTGCTCATAGTGATCTCTCTTCTCTTCTATATCATAGTTTAGATAGATGATGAAACATGTGTATGTGATGACCATGCAATTGCTCGTATTCGTGATTCACTATATCGAGATGATGATGAGACATGTCACATAACTTATATCGCTATATCGAGATGTCACATAACTTGTTGGATGATGATGATATGACGAGACTATTATGTGTATGATATGATGAGAATATTTGTATGTTTATTATACGATGAGAGTACTGTATAAAACCTGTACAAATATAGCACAAATAAGCAAAAAAATTATACATGAAATTATAGCAGTAGCGTGGGTTAACGTGTAGCAGCAGCGTGGGTTTATCAGCAGCGCGGGCCAGACAGCAACGCTACAGGTAGTTATCAGTAGCACTGGTGTGACCAACGCTACTGCAAGGTAGGGGTAGTAGTAGCGCTGGGTCTTACCCACGCTACTGCTAAATATTAGCTGTAGTGCGCTAGTAGTAGCGCGGGCACCCGCGCTACTACTAGTTGTTTAACCCGTGCTACTACTAGGCTTTTCCCTGGTAGTGATGATGTATGAGCTGTATGTGCCATGTGTATGTAATTTGCTGTTTGTTTACGCTTTATTATCACTGTTGGCGAACTATGATGCCGAGTGGATGTAATCTGCTGTAATTTCTTTATTGTATAGTGTAGGATTATTCTTCGTTTCTATGCCTTAAATCTCTTTATTGTATAGTGTAGGTTTTTTTAGGGGATTGTAGAGTAGGATAGTTCAATGTTGTTATATATGCTATCATAGAAACGGCGTCCAACAGGCCCAATCTACGTGGGCCCATAATTGCTCGGATGTTCCAATCTACGAGGCTCGTTACAATCATGGGTCGACGCGTGGCAGAAATGGATTTGGGGCTCAAATGTGGGCCCGTCGTAATGTGGGCTCTTACCAGGCCGTTAGTAGGCCGAACGCTAGATAGGACCGCTATAATGGAAACGAGCCCACGGGCCACTAGCAGGCCAAAATGATTGTCAGTTGAGTCTTGGCCCATTTCCTTGACGGGCCGTTAACAGGCCGAAAGCTAATTGGGCCATATGTTGGCCCATATACAGAACGGGCCTTTATCAGGCCGAAAGTCATGTCGGGCTGGAATTGGGCGAGGGAGAACATGGGCCGCTTAGAGGCCGAAAGTCAGGTCGGAATGTAAATGGCCCAACTACGGTGTGGGCCATTACCAGGCCGAAAGTTACACCAGGCTGGAAGCTGGCCCAAATCGCTAATGGACCATTAAAAGGCCGAAATACGTACTGCTAGGAATTTGGCCCATGCCTATAATGGGCCTCTAAGGGGCCGAAAGACGTACAGCCTGGAAATTAGCCCATCTCTATAATGGGCCTCTAACAGACCGAAAGAACCTCGGCCGGCAAATGAGCCCAAAGACATAGCGGGCTGTTAACGGGCTGGAATAGATGATGGGACACAATGATGTCAAATCATTAACGAGCATTGACGGGCCGAATTGGCAGATCTCGTATGGGCCATTTTTTTAAATGGGCCAGATGAAAGTAGGCCGTAAATGGGTCGGCCCGCTTATTTTGACTGGGCCGGCCTTTTTAACCTAAATGGGCCACTGTTGGGCCATGCCATGTGTCGACGTATCATAGGCGTCTCCCGTCCAATGAATGGATGACATTTGTCGCAACGCCGAGCTGACACGTGGATCCGCCGGCGAATGAGAAATTTACACGTGGAAAATTGCCATTGGTCAGGGCTGCTAACGGGTTATCGGATCCAAACCCGCACCCGATAGCTTAACGGCGACCCGTTACGGTGGATGCCATGTGTCGGTCACCCTTGACGAAAACACTTCCATGATATGACATTTATCGTCATGGAAGTGGACACTTCCGTGATGATAATTTGAGTATTGTCATGGAACACTTCTACGACAGCACAGGTATGACTATCTTGATTCTGTCATAAAATTGTCATGGATGTACATTCATGACAGAAAACGTGACCCACAGTGACAAAGACGTATCATCACGGAAGTGTTTTTTTTGTAGTGTCCCACTTGGGCCTCGCCGACGACTGAGACGACGAGTCGTTTTCGGCCGCAAGCTTGTGTTGCTCTTTCTGCAAAAGAAACGTGAACCGTTAACAAATGTTACTACAATGTGTAGTCGACTTGATCAGAAGCTAATATAAGGTGGAAAAATAAGAATTACCAGTAATCTAATCAATTTCCTCGTGGGCGCGTCCGTGTACCAAACCTTTTTCTCCTTGTCCCACTTGTAGCGGGCCCTAATGAAGTCACGCTCCTGCGAGTCGGTGAACTCTGCAAAGGGGTATGGGATCCCCGCGGCTTTATGTTCCGCATCCTCCTTATCCCATATGGGCCTCTTGCCAATGTAACCACGGCTTCCGAGGCGGTGGCTCCCCGTGTTTTTTTCCTGCATCCCCTTGAATTTCTCAGACTTATGCTTGGTTTCATCAGTAGCGCAAGTCTCCTTGAATTTTTCAAACTCCTCTTCCGAAAGTGTCGGATTGTACTCCCAAATCTTGGAGTAGGTTTTTTTTTCAATCGCTCATTTCACCCCGCCTTTCCAGGCAGCCAACGCGTTGCTGAACTTGCCCGGCGTTGTTTATCTTGAACATGGCAGGATCTTCCCACGGAAGTTTTTCGTCATTCCGGCCGGGGAATTGGAATCTGTTGTGCAGCTTCGTTAGGAGGAAGTGCTCCATATTTGGTTTACTCCTAAAGTCCGAGCCGTTGATGCTCGCGGTTTCCCGTAGGATGCATCCGACTTGGTTGTCATAGCATTTGCGAGCTTCCTCCAGCTCTATTGGCTCGAATTTGCCGGGGTGCACCTCTGTGACCAGCAGTCTTCCGGTGCCGAGCTTGTTTGGGCGTCGTGTCCTCGACTTCTTCTTCGCTTCGTTAGAGGCTTCGGAGCCGGTACCATCCGCGCCGGTCTCGGCGCCGCCGGTCTCGGTGCCATCGGTACCGGTGCCGGTGCCGGTCTCGGTGTCGGCGTCCGTGGCAGTACCACCGTCCACTATGACAAGGGGGGCCTGCAAACCTTGGCTTTGTGACTAGACAAAAAGTCGAGGTAATCGTGCTCATGCTGTCAGGGGGCCCTGCAAACCTCGTCAGCGTGGGCAGAAGCTCCGGCTTCGTCGTTGCTCGACATGTTTCCTACGATTAAGTCAGCTAGTTTAATTCTCAAACTATAATAAAATGAATAATGACATAAAAAAGGCCCATTGTTTGCCGGAATGCCGCTTCATTCCCGTCCCGGCAAATCCCGGTCACTCGATATGTCATACTTTCTAGCACAAGTCATGCCGAAATTCACGGGAAATTTCGGCATGACCTTTGCTAACAAGTGGACATATCGAGCGCCTGAAATTCGCCGGAACGGAAATGAATCAACATTCCGGCAAAACATAGGCCACTCAGATCATTTTCCCTGCAATTATATAGCTACAATTATGTTCTTTCTTTAAATAGCAACAATTGCTTCTAATATAAAACAGCTACTGTCCTAATAAAAAAATAGATAAACTCCTAGCTAAATTCCTAGCTACTGTCCAACATAAAACTTCTATGAATTTTTTGAATTCTGAAGTACTTCAAATTTTCAGAATTTTTTGTCCTAATAAAAAATAGCTACAGTCCTAATAAAATACATCTAGAATCATCAGAAACAAAATAGCTACTATCCTAATAAAAAATCTGAAATCCTAATTGAATTGTATCCCATGAACAATAGCGAATTGAATTAAATCCTAAATCCTAATTGAAACAAAATAGCTATATAAACAACAGAAATTTGAATTGACAATCCTACTGTCTACAATTTGTATGAACAGTAGTTGCTACTATCCTAATAAAATAGCTACTGTCCTAATAGCAATGAATCAAAATAGCTACTTGTAGTGAGATTTTAAATAGCTACTGTCCTAGTAGCTACAGTCTACAATTTACAATTTGTATAAACAAAATAGCTATATAAACAACAAAAAATCCTACTATCTACAATTTGTATGGACAATAATTGCATCAAACAATTCCTATTGTCTACAATTTGAACCCTAGAACCCTAGAACTAAAATCCCCCAACTTCGGATGAACCCCAATTGCAGAACTAGGGTTTGCAGGGGAGGGGGTGGAGGAGTGAAGGAGAGGGGAGGAATCACCCGGGGAAGACGGCGCTCGGGCAGGCTCGGGGGAGACAACGGCACGCCGACGTCGAGGCCGAGGAGGAGGCAGGTACGGCGACGTCCAGGAGGCAGGGGCGGCGACGTGGCTGCAGAGGCGCTCGGGCAGGCTCGTTGACGCGGGCTCCGGTGGCGGCGAGGTGGAGAGGGGGCGCGGGGTGTTGACGCTGGCTCTGGCGACGGCGAGGGTATGGCGATGACGAGGCAGAGGCGCTCGGGCAGGCTGGGATCGAGAGAGGGGAAGT
Source organism: Elymus sibiricus (assembly GCA_039707655.1). NCBI lineage: Eukaryota > Viridiplantae > Streptophyta > Magnoliopsida > Poales > Poaceae > Elymus > Elymus sibiricus. Next base: position 316,948,174 of record CM077664.1, read on the forward strand.
GGGGAATGGAGAGAGGGGAATGGAGAGGGACGGCGCGCGTGCACTAAGTCAAACTTAGCTGTAGCACGAGTCGGGGTACCGCGCGCTACTACTACCTTCTACTATTTCATTTATTTTTATTATTTACTTAAGATAGCTGTAGCGCGGGTCTGTGTAACCCGCGCTATAAAATTTGCTATTTCATTTTTTTTTATTCTTATTCTTTTCCTTTTTCTTTTTGTTTTTCATTTCTTTTTCTTTTCCTTTTCCTTTTCTCTTTCTTTTCCTTTTTCACCTCCGAATGACTGAGCCGACAGGGGATAATAATGTATATAACTCAGATCGATCTATGATATTAATTAGTGATATATTAGTTATATATATATATAGGTACGCTAAAGTGAGCCCGAGCGCATTGTGCTTATTCTACGCTCCGACCCGTGGAGCACACCCTGTTTGCTAATCCATTACATCATTCTTTAATTAACCCAGCCACATGCATGCATATGGTAAAATAGTTTAATTCGTTTACTATGTTTGGCCAGCATTTTACTAGCATGCGAGTCGAGGATGCGAGACGGAGGACATTGCATGTTGACCGTAAATTATTTAGTCATGTTACTATATTTAGCATGCTTTTTACTAGCATGGGAAACAAGACTAAAGGGTAGGATCAGTGCATGCAGATGGTAACTGTTTTAATTCGGTTACCATTCTTACCATGCTTTTTACTACCATATGAAACAAGAGTCCATGTTCTAAAAAAGCAAGGGTCCATGAGACTTACGGTGCAGACATGTGGTCAGTAACCCAATTTGTTTTATTACCAGGCTTTTCATGGATGATTACTAAGTTACTATATTTCTCATGGTTGATTACTATATGCCATTACAAGTAGGCATATAGAAAAGAAAATTGGTGGTGGGACCATGCACCTCGTGTCCAGCCGGTAACAAAATTAAATATGTTACTACTTATTTCATGGTTGATTACTATGTATAATTATGAGCATGCATGTAAAAAAGACAAATGGTGGCCGGGCCGTGAACTAATGGGTGCAGATGGTAACTGAATTTATTGCGTTACCATATTTCCAATGGTTGTTTACTGTGTATTACTACGACCATGCATATAAAAATAGAAATGGTGGCGGGACGGTGAACCGATGCATGCAGATGATAACCCAATTAATTCTATTACTATATTTTCCATGGATTTTACTAGCAGGTGGAATAACAAGGTCGATTAATCCGAATGGCCCGTGCGACACAGGCGGAGCGCAGAATAAGCGTTTTACGCTCCCGCTTAGTTTAGCGCTATATATATATATATATATATATATATATATATATAAACATTATTCTGATAAACACTATTCTGATCACGGGATGAGAATAATATTCTCATAATTAGTCGACCTGTCGCAGCAGTAGTAGTTGAACTTCACCTAGGGAGAGGTTGAACTTCCGCAAACATTGTCCAAATGGGGCTTGCGATATACCGTCGGAAAGCTATGGACATGTGGATCGCAGCCTACATTAAAGTTTTTGCAAAACCAACACGGTTTAAGAGCAGTTTTGCAAACCGCTTTTCTTCATACAAAAAAACGTGAATCATATTTTCGAGCCTATTTATAAACCATTTATCGGAATGAGGCAATTGATACGGCATTGGAAAGCTACTGGAAATCCGCTCATTTCACATATATAAAGTTTTTCCTAATTCCATACGGTTAAGCAGTAATTTGAAAAATGGCGGATTTTCTCAAACCGAACAGCCGAACTCGTTTTTTTGTCGTTGTTTGGAAATGGCTTATCCGTTTGATGCAAATGATATGGCATTGGAATGTTTATGAAAATGCGCTTCTTTTTCATATAGAAACTTTATTCCAATTTTGAACGGTTTAAAAGTAATTTAGAAAACGGTTGAAGTTCCCCCGAGTTTGTATGTTTGCTTTTTTCTAAATGGTTTGTCGGAATGCAGCAAATGATATGGCGTTGGAAAGCTTGTACAAATGCGAAACTTCTATATATATAATGTTTCTCCCAATTCTTTACGGTTTTATGACTATTTTGAAAATAGCAAAAAACATTTTTTGGCTATAATTTTCACAAACTTTGTCGGAATGGGACAAATATTATACCGTTGGAAAGCTATCAAAAATGCGAAACTTTTCATATATAAATTTTTCTCTAATTCCCTGCCATTTTTAAGTAATTTTGAAAATGGCGAGATCATGTGTTCTGCCTTCATCGCGAAAACAGAGTCTTCGGAAATGCACTGCGTGAAGAAATTGAACTTCTAGGGCATGTCTGTTTCAACTTCACTCTGTTTTTCACGTGCTTTTTTTGCCCGTAACTCCCAAACCACTTACCGGAATTGAGCAAATGATATACCGATGGAAAGCTATTGAAAACACGCAACTTTCCCGTGTTGATCAGTTTTTCATACTCGCAACGGTTCAAAAGAATTTTTTGAATACATAAAAACGTGTTTTAAACGGTATACATGAAATTTTTAAACCGTTCATCGAAATGTAGCATATAATATACGGTTGGAAAGCTTATGAATAGGAGCAACTTTTTCATGTAGACAGTTGTTACAAATTCGTTGCCGTTTGAGAGCAGTTTTAAAAATGGCAAAAACGATGTTGTTTTTGCCTCTCTTTTTTAACATGTAATTGAAGGTCGGACATCTCGTAATATAATTTTTAAACCGTGCAGGGTGGAGCACATGAACTTCCTGCAACAAACCTTTTATGCTTTTAGTTTTGTATTCTTTTTTTCTCATCTGAAACGCATTCCGTATAGTAGTTGAACTGCTCGCTGTTTTCACATTGAACTCCGGTCACGTATATTTGTTTGTAATTCCTCACCCATTCCTCGGAGTTCCACAAATGATAAACCATTAGAAACTTGTTAAAAAGACGCAACTTTTTCTAATACGGTTAAACTTTTGTTTCAAACAACATACACCAATTTGTTTTAACCGTTTATTTTGGAATAGAGCATACCATATAGCCTTTTTTGGAAAGTTGTTGAATAAGAGGAACTTTTTTGTTTCAAATTTGCAATGGAATGAGAGGATTATTTTAAAACACCAAAAACAACATCTTTTTTTTGTTTTTGAACAATGAAATACATGGTGAACCTCTCTCACAAGAATTTTTGAACTTTCCCGCGCTGAGCACCTGAACTTCTAGCAACAAAATTTTTAAACTTTGCCTTTTTATTCTTTTTTTCTCATACGAAATGCAGACCATGCAATACATGAACTTCTGTCAGTTATCAATTTGGACTTCTCTCTGTTTCGCTTTAGTAACGGAAAAAATCTGAGTTTTTATAGACATCGAACCGCTCTAACTTTTTTATGTTGAACATCTTTTGTGTATTTTTAGAAATGTGAAGATTGGAGTTTTGTTAGAAACATCGAACTTCTTCATTACTTCAAATTGAACTTATTGATTTTATTCTTTAGTAACTGGAAAAATCTGATTTTTCAAATATAATATCAAACTGCTCCGCTTTTTCCAAGTGAACTTCTTGGTTCTATTCTCTAGTAACGAGAAAACCTGAGTTTTTTATATACATTGAACTACTCCATTTTTTAAAATTTAATTTCTTGGTTTTAATCTTTAGTATTGGGGAAAATCTGAGTTTTTATAAGTATCAAACAACTTCATTTTTTTAATTAGGACTTCTTGGTATTATTCATTAGTAACGGGAAAAGTCCTAGTTATGTAATAAATATCGAACTGCTCAATTATTAAAATTTGAACTTCTAGGTCTTTTTTTTAACAGAGGGAAAATCTATTTTTATAAACTTTTTGAACTGCTCGGTTTTTTTAATTTGACCTTCTTGGTATTGTAATAAACATTGAACTTCTTCGTTATTTAAATTTGAACCTCTAGGTTTTTTGTAGAAACAAGGAAAATCCATTTTCTCTATAAATTTAGAGCTGCTCTATTTTTTTAATTTGGCCTTCTTGTGTTATTCTTTTGTTACGAGGAAAATTCTAATTTAATAATAAATATGGAATCGCTCCGTTATTTAAATTTGAACTTCTAGTTATATTGTTTGAACTTCTAGGGGTCTTGCTAGAAATGGAGAAATCTGTTTTGTATTAAAAAATTGAACTGCTGTATTATTTCAATTTGACCTTATTGGTTTTATTTTTAAAAACAGAAAAAAAAATCATTTTTATAAACATTGAACCATTTTGTTATTTTAACTTGAACTTCTTGGTTCTTTTAGTTTGAGCTTCTAGTTTTTTAAAAACAGGGAGAATCTACTTAAACTTTTTTTAGTTGTTCCTTTCATGGTGGGACTGCACGGAGGAGAGGAAAGGGCCATGGCACAAGCGACGACTGACCGGGCATTGGGAATCGAAGCTCGCTTGGTTGTGGATCCGGCCGACGCGCCTCCTCCAGAGAAATTTGCGATCGACCGGCATGGATCCGGCGACCTCTTGGTGTCTTTGCATACATGGTGGTTGCCGGGGGGCGTCGGATGCCGACGATCGGAGGCCTAGTGGATACACGCAAGTCATCAGCTGGTTGAGAGGTAGTGTTTCTCTTTTTTTTATGCACATTGAACTTCTTAGTTTTTTAAAATTGGACTTCTTAGTTTTATTGTTTTGTAAAGGAAAAATTTCTAGTTTCATAATAAACATTGAACCATTTTGGTATTTAAATTTGAACTTCTAGGTTTCTTTTACAAACGGGAAAAACTATTTTTTATTAACTACTCTCTTTTGTATTTTGACCTTCTTGCAAAAACCGAAAAGTTTTCTTTTGTTACAAACATCGAACTTCTCTTATATTTTAATTTGAACTTCTTGTATATTTTTTGAAATGACAATTTTTTACTTGTAAACATCAAGCCGCAAAACAACATAACACGAATGGTATCTTCTTGTTTCAAACTGAAACTGTTTTTCCATGAACAAAATGTATGAACTTCCCGGACCAACAACCTATGAACATGTTGAGCGGATTTTTAGTTGAAGAATACGCAAAGAAAGCTTTTTCTGAACTTTCTCAGTAACATCATTTTGAATTTCACGGTCTTGAGAACATGAATTTCAAAACACACCCTATTACATAAATCAATCAAATACGGTGATTCATCAAAAAACAGAGTACTGCAAGAAATCTACACAGAATGATTAAAGGGGGAGGACTAATTTTTTTTATGATTGTTCTCGGCACTGTGCGGGAGGAGGCTCTGCACGGCGCGGGAGGTAGGGCGTCAGTGGAGACGAAGCACAAGGGGGGGCATGGTTGGATCCAGGTCGCCGACGTGGCTAAGGGAGGAGGAGGCTCGGCATGGAGCGGGAGGCCGCGGTGGCGCGTGGGAACCAGGGACCGGCGGCGGCGCTCGGGATCTAGGGCCCTACACCTACTTTTTTTAGAAATGGGGAAACCCTATTTTTTATATAAAAATGAATTACTCTGCTATTTTAATTTGACCTTCTTGCTTTTGTAATAGACATTGAACTTCTACTTTTTTAAAATTTGAACTTCTAAGTTTTTTTGGAAATAGGAAAACCCATTTTTATAAACTTTTTGACGTTCTTTGTTTTTTATTTGACTTTCTTTCTTCGTAATAAATATTTGAACTTCTCTGTTATTTAGTTTTGAACCTCTTTGTTATTTTAGAAACGGGAAGAATCCATTTTTTATTAAAGTTACCGATATACGTGCAAAGTTTCAAATTATCATGTGCAATATTCTTAAAGATAAACACCTACTTTTAGAAAACACACTAGCCAAATGGGCCTAATGCAAATGACGTGGAGTAATGCTACACATTTTTTAATTCTCTGTCACATGTTCTCTCTCTCACTCTGGTCTTTTTTTCTTTCCATTTTACAATAGAAAAATGCAGTGTGGAAGTAGTAGCTAGGAACGAATACAGAAAAGAAACAAAAATGTGACCAGGGAGCTGTTGGTGCAATATTTGCCCTCCTGAGTTTTGGAGATTGTTGACAGAAAGAGGCATGGACTGATTTGTTTGCTAGTGCACACAGAGAGAAATAGTCCATGCAGTACCGAAGAGAATGCTGTCTCCGGTGTCAAGTTCAAGGAACTTCACCGAAGAATATCTGCACAGCAGAGAAGAATGAGCTACATCCATTGAAGTCATGTAGGCGAGAAGATTGATGTGAAGGAGTTAACCCCTCAAAGTTTATTGCTGACGTGAAGCAATTGGTTTGGTGATTCTATCCGAAGAAAATTGACTGCAGCGATGGAAGTCGAAGACGAAGTGAAGACGTAGCATTCATCTCGTTGTTCTTCTTTCACTCATTTGAGTCATAGGACCTCCATACTATTAAGAGGGGTATAGGTTCTCGAAGCTTAGATCCACTGTGATGCTTAGCCCAAACCTATGCAAGATTGAGAGAAATCTCTTTATGCTTCGAATGATTACCTGCCAGCAGAAGACGTTGTTCTTCGGTGCTGCAGGAGATATCTTTCGAACTAAGGAGTTAGCATTACTTGTTCCGCAAGGAATGTTACCGTTGTGCTCAATTTCTGGCCGTTGGACTCGTGTCGTTCGGCCATTGGCTGCCCCACATGTCCAATTTGGTCTTTTCCCATCAGGGAAGGCTGCGGCTATAAATAGCCACCCCGCTCCAAGGTTGCCCATTGGCTGCTTCGCTTAAGATTTCTGAGAAGATTGATTGAGCATCCCCTCTCTGAGTGATTTGAGTTTAAGATCCACCGAGAGAAAATCAAGAGCCAAAACTTAGACAATGGTTGAGCATCACAGTAGTTCTGAGTTAGAGTTCTTGTACCTATTACTCTTGAGAGCTGCGCACTCTCTAGACGGATAGGTGTCGGCTCGAGTGTTGAAGAGTTGTTGTCTTCACCGACCAAGATCTTCAGCAACCAAGAGTCATTGTGGTTTGCGAAGAAGTCTGTCGAAGGTTTGAAGATCGCGGACAAGTATCTACCATGTGTGAAATCAACTGGAGTCTGATCAGCTCCGAGTTGAAGGAGAATAGGGCAAAGAGAGTTTATCTTCTGAGTTAAATCACAACCCCTCCAACCAGACGTAGTTCTTTGGCAGAAGGGCGAACTGGTCTACCAAATTCATCCGTCGCCATCGAGCACCACTGTTTTATTCTACCTTACTGCATTTCCATCGGTAGTTTACTTTCGTGCTCTGTGTCGATAGTTTTATCTGATCTATCATAGTTCGTTACTTATCTTTCGCATTCTCATCGTTCATTTCTGTCGTCTCAGTCTAATTTATATCTCTTCGCACTTCTGCATGTTAGCGTGATTTCAATCAGTGCTGTATCCATTCACCTCATCACTATTCTCCTTGCATTTCTTTTGCAGTTCATAGCTTGTTTTCCCTCATGCTACTGCATCTGTTCATATATTGCATTACCATCATAATTGCAAACCTGTGATATTCTATGCTCGAACTATTATTGCTTCCTACATCGATAGATATGTTCCTCAATAGCGTGCTTGATTAAGTACATTTCTACCGAACCTTATTTCTGCTGCTGTGTTTGGGATCAGTTTAAAACATTCGCAAGAATTTTTGAATCTCCCATTCACCCCCCCCCCCTCTGGTCGATATACTCTCGGTCCTAACAGGAGCTAGCTCACAACCTCTCTTGCCCATGCTTTTTTATTCCCAGCCACGTGTTCCTTCTTATCCCTACATCGTTGGTTTCCGTCTTTTTTTCACTATGCTTTGCTTCTTCTCTCTGTTTATTCCTTTGGTGCACCAAGATCCAGCCGCTTTTTATATTCCAACAGTGAGCGGAGTAGACACCTATAATGCTCCTTTTTCTATAGATAAACTGATACATCAGGTGAAACCGGCCTGCAAAAACAACCAACTTTCGAAGGAGATTTTACATCATTTGACCGATAACGGTTAAGTGCGTTGTGACACCCTGGTTTTTGGCAACTTTTCTTTTCAAAATTTTCCTGGTTTTATTTGCCATTTGTTGGTCTTTGGAACCAAATCATTTGACTTTGGACTTGAGGATTCATTGGATTTCTCTTTAAGTGATCCAACACCCTCAACATCTTGCCAAAATCTGGTCTTATACCCTCTGATCGAAACCCTAATTTCTATCCTCTCAAAATAATTCATTTATCCCTTTGGATATGCTCATTACCACTATGGGTTGTGAAGCAACCTATTGATCTGTTGATCAGAAAATTCCTAGATTAATCCCACATCTTCTTGAGATCATATACTTCCACAATCTTCAAAAATACTTCATTAGCCAGTACAAAATTTTGCCCAGAATATTCCTTTTACATTCTGGACAGAACTGACCCTTTGTGAAGCAACATATATTTCTATGCCTCAGAAAATTCTCAAATAATTCCTTGAGGTACTAGGGGTCATATCTTGCCACAATATACAAAAACATCTCCTAGTCCAGTTCAAATTTCTAGCAAAAATATTCTACCAAGCTTCTGTTCATTTCAAACCTTTGTGAAGGAAGTGCCAGCTAGAGGTACCCATTTGCTCTGAAATTTTTATGGCATGTTGGCACCACCAAATAACCTTCCAACACCAAATTTCAGCTTCAGAAGATCATCTATGTGAGTGATACTTCCTCACCAAGTTTCTGGACTAGTATAGGGTTTGTACATGAACTATGTGCAAATCTTTGCAAAAAATTCTCAAAACTTGCCAGCAGATAGTCCTTCCAACGTAGATCATCCCAGACAAGTCTCTTGGCTCCATCTCCAACTCATCCATGCTCTGGATCCCTCTCAAGTTTCTGTTCAGAAACTATACCTGATGCTACCACTCGATTCAGAGTGTATCTAGCCGAACCAGAGGCATAGGGAGGCTGGGTGATCCAGGGTCGATGCACTGGACAAGGTGTGCCAGGCGTGCGTGGCCTCCAGGTGCCAGCACCCGTGGTGAGCACGGCACTGGCATGCCTGTGCGCACGCTCTGCGCGCCGACCGCGTCGGATGTGATCGCTCCAGCCGTCCCACGTCGCCGTACCTTGTCCCCTTGCGCCGACTACCTCTCCGCCATCCACCTGGACCCTCTAGGTCCTTCCCCCTCGCCGGCAGCGAGCTCGCTGGATACGGCCACCGTGCGCCACGGGCGGCACCGTGGCCGTACGGCGGCCGCGCTGGCTGTTTTCTTCTCCGCGAACCGTCCTCTCGTGCATTAACTCCACTGACCTCCCCCGTCACTTCGCCCCACCTCGTGACGGCCAGCTCACCGTCCTTGCTCCGGCGACATGGCCACAACACCGCCCGGTTCGGGAACCCTCCTCCCCACCTATAAATAGCTTGCCCCGCCCCTCCTAGCTCCTCACCGCACTCCACCACCTCCCAATCGAGCTCTAGCTCGCTAAGCCAAGGCCGAGAGGCCCTCTGGCCTCGCATCCCGCCGGAGCTCCGCCTCCAAGCCAACCTCGCTTTGCCTTTTTTCCAGACCACCCTAGCCTTCCCCAAGCCCACGGCCGAGCTCAGGGCAGTCGCCTGACCCCTCCTGACCTCTTCCCTGGCCGAGGTGCTGCCGGAATCGCCAACTCCGACGACACCCGAGAGTAGCCACCGCCGGAGAAGAAGAGGGCGATGTCATTAGGCCATCTCCGGAAATGTTGCTGGTACAGGGAGGACCTTCGTCAAGTGCTCGTCCCATCCCCACAGTCGCCTGACCTCGCCGCCGTCGCTATCGCCGGTGATCATCGTCGGTGAGCCGTCTCGCTACTGTTCCCTCTCTCTCTCTCTCTCTCTATTTAAACCTAGCCCGGCCCCACCTGTCAGCCTCCCACCTCGCGCGCCGAAGCGGTATAATTGGAAGTGTACTCCAGGAGTACATCTTCGACATGGCCCGCTGAGGAATTTTCTTATTTTCTATTTTCTATTTATTTAATCCAATTTGACCAGCAACTTTGACCAGCCCTATCTTTTAAACTACAAGTCCAAATCAAGTGATTCTTTTTGCTATGGTTTTGTAGTGAGCCCCTCTATTTTCTGACCAAGTTTGGTATTTTTCCATTGTTCACAAAATTTTTGGCAAACAAAAAGGCTTTATGTGACATTTTCTTTTGCTATTTAAAAATACTTTCATAGGGAAACTACTGTGGAATTGAAGACCAGGAGTTTGTTGACCCCTCACTTGAGCAAGGAAAGCCACATCATCCATTGCACAAGGCATAGCAATAGTATTGGCATTTTAATAGATTATACTACATTTAATTTAATCTAAATATGCTAAGTCCTATATGGTTGATAGTTTGCACAAATTCAACATAGTTAGATGTGACCAGCAACTTTATATGTTATCTCACTTTGGTGGTTGATCGAGTGCCACCGACCCGGACTTCCTCGTGCAGCCACATCTGCCGGAATGGGATGGCCTTGACTTGGTCTGGCTGCGTCCTCCTTTACCGGTACCACCAAAGAGGGGAGGTTATGCGTGCGTGCTGCCCTGATCAGGTAGGCGACGATAACCTCGTGAGCCCAAGTTGAGTGTTTTCCGGCGTCCCCGTTTGGGACAATTTAATTGGCCATGACAGTGGCAGGTGTCAGGAGTGACACAGGGGCCACCCAGGGCATGACTCGGATGGGGGATGATTGTCGGTGGTACAATAGAAGGATCACGGGTTAGGCAAGTCTCGTTGGACGAAGGTCCATGGTGTGGGTAAAGTGCGCAACCTCTGCAGAGTGTACGAATCTATTCGAATAGCCGCGTCCACGGTATTGGACACAGTCCGCACTAGGTCACACTGTGTGGTCAACCGTAACAGTGATAATAATGATGGAAGAACTCGTCTCATGCTCGGGAGTGACCGATGGGTCATGAATGTTCCGGGGGTCATGTGTGAGCCCGGAAGAGAGTAAGTTGGTAACCGTAACCAAATTGAGCATTTCAACTATATAATATAATCATTGCCATGTTGTTGTTTGCTACATTGTTGTGGTTGCTGTGAGCTTGTGTATCATGCCAGATGCAAGAGAAGCTGGAGATGGAGATCCCGATGGTTCGTGCTACGCTAACTAGGTCGTGTCCCAGCAGTGTCCCTTTGGGATGGAGTTTCCCACGCGATGTTCCACTACGCTGTAGTCTTACCACTAGTACTGAGGCCCTTGGATGTTTCATAAATAATGTAGATACTGTCATAGCATGAGTTGTGCTTCTGGCCTCGCTATCCTATGTAATATCCAAGCTTGTACTGGTATAATATCAATAAAGATCAGCTTTGTTCTGTTCCAAGTTGTTGTGTGTTTCCAGAAGACATGATCTCTGGGTTGGGAACACAAGGTAAACCGGTCCTCTGAGCCGGGGTGCCACAACGCTTGGTATCAGAGCCGTGCTGACTGTAGGACACCCTAGTTAACCCCGCGCTAGAAGCACGATTAGTGTAGAGTCTTGGTGTGTTTTGCTTGCTGCATTTGCTTGTTGCATAGCATGCATCTCGATTCATTTATTTTACTAACAGCTGGTCTGATGAGTGTAGATGGCACCAGTTCCGTACCACTACAACCACGAGCCGGCACCGTTCACCTTTCCAGTACTACTTCGCAGCGTCTGGCTTCGACTGTATCCCAACGGCGAAGACTCAGTGTATCAGGTGTTCCAAGAGCAGCTTGCAGATTCGGTGTTCGAGTACCACGCTGAGGCTTTCCTTACTGCGAGTTCGGAGATCGGCAGCTACTCCCGCTCTTCCAAGGGTGGAACTGCTTCTACTCCCGATCTGGCGATCCAGTTTGCTGTGATGGAGGCTCTCACTGACTTGCGCTTCCACGAGGTCGAGATGCAGACACACCCAGGTTTCTTCCACTACCCCACCCTGTCGCCTACGACAGGGCGAGTCCTTTCTGCACGTGTTGATCCAGCGAGTGATCATGCGACTGGGGTTTTATCCTGTTATCTAAATGCCAGTTATCGTATGATCATTTCCTTGGCTGAGGAGTTGTCTCGTGTCCAAGAGGCACTTGCCGCTGCTACTGCAGCACAGTCTCCTCCTCCTCATGCGTTCTCACCTATGTATACACCGCCTGTTCCACCTCCACGCATGCCTGAGACTCCTTCTAGCTCGTTCGGACAGCCAGGCACTTCGTCTGGTACCCGACGTGAGACCCCAGCTGAGTGGGCCTCACTGCTAGCCACTCCAGCTGCTCCGATGCTGAGGTGTCGTGCTTCTTCTTCCTCAGAGGGAGAACCTTCTCGACAGCATCGTCGTGTTTCCTTTGATCCGGAGGACGTGATCCACATCATCAGCTCCGATTCCGAGACAGGATCAGACGACGAGGGGTCTTCAGTTTGCCAGTGTCCATGCCACCCGTGCTACTAGAGTGGATGTTTGAGTTTTAGCGAGCATGCATCATAGCATCCTTACATATGTCAACTGTCGTATGAGCAGTACCAGTCATGATAACCCCCTACTAGTTTGCCATGTATGATGATGGAATGCCTTGTATAATTATGTTGATTTTCTCGCTTTTCCCTTGATTTTGTTTCCTTGGTGTTATTCTGCCGTATTTTTCCCCTATGGATGTTGTTCATCAATTCGGTATTTTGCAATGGGAACGGATATAGGATGAAGAGGTGTAGCAATCAAGGCGGCGATGGAACTCCGATCCGTCGATCCGCCAGACAAGCGGGACAACCGCCAGAAGATTTGCCACCTCCTCCATCACAACCACCGAGCACTGATCAGATCATGAGGATGTTCGAAGAGAAAAGAAATCAGGATTTGATGGAGTTTCTGAAAAGTATGTAGACTATGGTAGGACAGAATCAGAACAATGGGACGCACTCCAAGTTGTCTGATTTTCAGCGTACCAAGCCACCTAGTTTTGGTCAAGCGGTTGATCCAATTGAAGCTGATGACTGGCTAAGGACAATGGAAAAGAAGCTGGAAATAGCTCGCTGTGATGAGTCAGACAAGGTTCCTTTTGTTACTCACTACCTGGAAGGACCGGCAGCTATCTGGTGGGATAATGCAAAAATGGTGTGGCCTCCTGGGGAAGACATTTCCTGGGGGAAATTCAAGGAAGTGTTCCAGAGGTATCATACTCCCACCGGCATCATGAAGGTGAAGCAGAGGGAATTCCTTGCTCTTACTCAAGGAAGTATGTCAGTCGGTGAGTATCTGAACAAATTCAATAATCTGGCACGATACTCCACCCATGATGTGTCCACTGAAGAAAGGAAGATAGATCGATTCCTAGGAGGACTCAACCCTGCCCTCCATTGTCAGCTCTGTATGCTGGATTTTCCGGACTTTCAGACCCTGGTGAACAAAGCTTTCATAGCTGAACGGGAGCATAAGTCTGGATATGAAGACCACAAGCGTAAGTTTGAGCCAAAGAAGGACGCCCATGTCCAGTTTACGCAAAAGCCGCGTATCTGGCAACCAGTTCAGTCTAAGTACAAGCCCACCTGGAATGGCGGCAACAATAATAACAAGCCAGGCAACCAGGACAAGACAATTGGCAAGCAGCCAGTGCTGGAGGACTGTCGCCGCAACAACACTTGCTTCACTTGCAGACAAGGCGGGCATTATTCCAAGCAGTGCCCCACAAGGGCTGGAAAGCCACAGTCCGACTTCAAGCCACAAGTCAACACTATTGGGCGCCATCCCAATCAGAACTTCTGCCGCGGTCAAGTCCATCATATCTCCGCTGAGGAAGCCCGCGAAGCACTAGATGTGGTCCTTGGTATGTTTTCTGTTAACGACATACCCGCAATAATTTTATTTGATTCCGGGGCTTCCCATTCGTTTATTTCGCGGAGTTTTGCCACCATACACAAATTTTCCCCTTCTCTTTTGGATAAAATCATGGTGGTACAATCCCCTGGCTCCATGCTCAGAACAAATGTGATATACAAGGACTTGGAAATATTGATACACGGAGTTAAGTTTCCAGCCACCCTTGTTGCCATTGAATCCCCTGGATTGGACATAATACTGGGGATGGACTGGTTGACACCGCATCAAGTTTGCATCAACTGCGCCACCAGAACAATGACACTAGTTAACCCGGCAGGACAAACAGTTTAGTTTATCGCTAGCAGAATGATGACAAAGAAGGGAATGGCATTCAAGACCACCGTTACAGATATCAACTTGATTCCGGTAGTCAGTGAATTTCCGGATGTGTTCCCGGAGGAACTACCAGGGATGCCACCCGACCGGGAATTGGAATTTGCTATTGATGTTGTTCCCGGAACTGCTCCGATTTACAAGAAGTACTACCGCATGCCGTCCCCAGAGCTAGTAGAATTAAAGAAACAGTTGGACGAATTGCTACAAAAAGGGTACATTCGCCCAAGCATCTCGCCATGGGGATCACCCGTGCTGTTTGTTAAGAAGAAGGATGGCAGTCTACGGATGTGTGTTGACTATCGCCAATTGAATGAGGTCACCATCAAAAATAAGTACCCACTCCCTCGCATTGATGACTTGTTTGACCAGTTGAGTGGAGCCCGGATATTTTCCAAGATTGACCTCCGAACAGGATATCACCAGTTGAAAATCAGGAAAGAGGATATCCCCAAGACAGCCTTCACCACTCGATATGGTCTGTATGAATTTACAGTCATGTCATTTGGGCTGACAAATGCTCCAGCTTATTTCATGAGAATGATGAACAAAGTCTTCATGGACTTTCTGGACAAGTTTGTAGTGGTGTTCATCGATGATATCCTTATATACTCCAAGGATGAAGAGGAGCACAAACAACATCTTCGTGCTGTCCTGGAAAGATTAAGGTCCCATCGCTTGTATGCCAAGTTCAGCAAATGTGAATTCTGGCTAAGAGAGGTGGGATTTCTGGGACACATTCTGTCAGAACAAGGTGTGGCCATCGACCCCAGCAAAGTGACTGCCGTATTAAACTGGAAGACACCAGCCACGGTAATAGAAGTTCGCAGTTTCCTGGGATTGGCAGGCTACTACCGTCGTTTCATTGAAGGCTTCTCTAAGATAGCCAAGCCACTGACAGAATTGTTGAAGAAGAATCACAAGTTTGTCTGGACGGAAGAATGCGATAGCAGCTTTATGGAGTTAAAGACGAGGCTAGCTACGGCTCCTGTCTTAATTCTTCCGGATATACATAAGAGCTTTGACATATACTGTGATGCTTCCCGACGTGGAATCGGCTGCGTATAATGCAAGAAGGAAATGTTGTAGCATATGCATCCAGACAGCTACGACCCCATGAAGAGAACTACCCCACTCATGACTTGGAATTGGCAGCCGTGGTTCATGCCCTAAAAATTTGGAGGCATTATCTCATTGGGCAGCGCTGTGAGATATACACCGACCACAAGAGTCTCAAGTATATTTTCATACAACCCGACCTCAACCTCAGACAGAGAAGATGGCTCGAACTGGTCAAGGACTATGACCTTGGGATCAACTACCACCCGGGAAAAGCCAATGTGGTTACAGATGCCCTCAGCAGGAAACCAAGCACGGTGAATGCAATAATGAAGGGTATTCATCCAAGGCTACAAGAGGAGTTTGCCAAGCTCAACTTGGTACTTTGTGGCCCAATTAGCCCGGATACGTTGGAAATTACTCCAACACTTATGGAAGAAATTAAGGAAGCTCAGAAAATAGACAAGGGCATACAGGAGATCAAGGAAAACATACAGCAAGGAAAAGTCAAGTCCTTCCGCGTTGACGAACAAGGGACATTATGGTTCGACAGCCGAATATGCGTGCCTGACCAGGAAAACCTGAGGCAGTAGATATTACGAGAGGCACATGAGTCCGCATATTCCATTCACCCGGGAGGAACAAAAATGTATCAAGACCTGAGAGAAATCTTTTGGTGGCTAGGAATGCGAAGAGATATTGCATACTATGTCGCGTGTTGCGACATATGCAATAGAGTCAAGGCTGAGCACCAGAAACCAGCTGGACTGTTATAACCCCTACAAGTTCCTCAGTGGAAATGAGATGATATATGCATGGACTTTATTGTTGGACTACCCAAGTCAACAAGAGGCCATGATGCCATATGGGTTATCGTGGATATACTTACCAAAGTGGCTCATTTCATTCCTGTAAAGACTACTTTCTGGGCCGATCAACTCGCACAACTCTACATGTCCCGGATAGTTAGCCTTCACGGAGTACCCAAGTCTATCACATCGGATAGAGGATACTTGTTCACCTCAGCATTCTGGCTACGTTTGCATCAGGCTTTGGGAACATCATTGAAGCATAGCACGGCATACCACCCACAAACAGATGGGCAGACCGAATGAGTGAACCAGATATTGGAAGATATGCTTCGGTCCTGTGCCCTCACCTATGGACCCAAATGGGAGGATAGTCTACCCTATGCAGAATTTTCCTACAACAACAGTTACCAGTCAAGTCTTAAAATGTCACCATTTGAGGCATTGTATGGGCGGAAATGCCGCACTCCCTTAAATTGGTCACAGACAGGAGACAGCCATATCTTCGGTATGGATTTGATGCTCGAGGCTGAGAAGCAAGTTAAGGAAATTCAAGAGCGTCTTCGAGCGGCTAAGTCCTGTCAGAAGAGCTACTATGACCCTAAGCATCGGGAAGTAACCTTTGAACCCGGAGAGTATGCTTACCTCCGAGTAACTCCCATGAAAGGGGTGAAGAGATTTCATACTCGAGGAAAACTTGCACCCAGATATATTGGTCCCTTTCCAGTGATTGCTAGAAAAGGCAGAGTGGCATATCAGTTGGAGCTACCACCGGAACTAGCTGAAGTAGATGATGTCTTTCACATATCACAGATGAGAAAGTGCATTGCACCTCCGATCAAACAGGCAGATATGAGTGAATTAGAGCTGACCAAGGATTTGACCTATGAGGAGAAACCTGTCAGAATTTTGGATGAGATGGAAAGAACCACTAGGAACAAGGTGATCAGATTTTACAAGGTAATGTGGGATCACCATACTGAAGAAGAAGCTACATGGGAAAGAGAGGATTTCCTGAGATCAGTATATTCGTATTTGTTCCTTGAGCAACCGAATCTCGAGGACGAGATTCATCCTAAGGGGGGTAGGTTTGTGACACCCTAATTTTTGGCAACTTTTCTTTTCAAAATTTTCCTGGTTTTATTTGCCATTTGTTGGTCTTTGGAACCAAATCATTTGACTTTGGACTTGAGGATTCCTTGGATTTCTCTTTAAGTGATCCAACACCCTCAACATCTTGCCAAAATCTGGTCTTATACCCTCTGATCGAAACCCTAATTTCTATCCTCTCAAAATAATTCATTTATCCCTTTGGATATGCTCATTACCACTATGGGTTGTGAAGCAACCTATTGAATCTGTTGATCAGAAAATTCCTAGATTAATCCAACATCTTCTTGAGATCATATACTCCCACAATCTTCAAAAATACTTCATTAGCCAGTACAAAATTTTGCCCAGAATATTCCTTTTACATTCTGGACAGAATTGACCCTTTGTGAAGCAACATATATTTCTATACCTCAAAAAATTCTCAAATAATTCCCTGAGGTACTAGGGGTCATATCTGGCACAATATACAAAAACATCTCCTAGTCCAGTTCAAATTTCTAGCAAAAATATTCTGCCAAGCTTCTGTTCATTTCAAACCTTTGTGAAGGAAGTACCAGCTAGAGGTACCCATTTGCTCTGAAATTTTTATGGCATGTTGGCACCACCTAATAACGTTCCAACACCAAATTTCAGCTTCAGCAGATCATCTATGTGAGTTCTACTTCCTCACCAAGTTTCTGGACCAGTAAAGGGTTTGTACATGAACTATGTGCAAATCTTTGCAAAATTTTCTCAAAACTTGCCAGCAGATAGTCCTTCCAACGTAGATCAACCTAGACAAGTCTCTTGGCTCCATCTCCAACTCATCCATGCTCTGGATCCCTCTCAAGTTTCTGTTCAGAAACTATACTTGATGCTACCACTCGACTTAGAGTGTATCTAGCCGAACCAGAGGCACAGGGAGGCTAGGTGATCCAGGGTCGATGCACTGGACAAGGTGTGCCAGGCGTGCATGGCCTCTAGGTGCCAGCACCCATGGTGAGCACAGCACTGGCATGCCTGTGCGCATGCTCTGCGCGCCGACCGCGTCGGATGCGATCGCTCCAGCCGTCCCGCGTCGCCGTACCATGTCCCCTTGCGCCGACTACCTCTCTGCCATCCACCTGGACCCTCTAGGTCCTTCCCCCTTGCCGACAGCGAGCTCGTCGGATACGGCCACCGTGCGCCACGGGCGGCACAGTGGCAGTACGGCGGTCGCGCTGGCTGTTTTCTTCTCCGCGAACTGTCCTCTCGTGCATTAACTCCACTGACCTCCCCCGTCACTTCGCCCCACCTCGCGACGGTCAGCTCGCCGTCCTTGCTCCGGCGACGTGGCCACAGCGCCGCCCAGTTCGGGAACCCTCCTCCCCACCTATAAATAGCTTGCCCCGCCCCTCCTAGCTCCTCACCGCACTCCACCACCTCCCAATCGAGCTCTAGCTCGCTGAGCCAAGGCCGAGAGGCCCTCTGGCCTCGCATCCCGCCGGAGCTCCGCCGCCAAGCTAACCTTGCCTCGCCTTTTTTCCAAACCACCCTAGCCTTCCCCAAGCCCACGGCCGAGCTCAAGGCAGTCGCCTGACCCCGCCTGACCTCTTCCCTGGCCGAGGTGCTGCCGGAATCGCCAACTCCGACGACACCCGAGAGCAGCCACCGCCGGAGAAGAAGTTGGCGGCGCCGTTATGCCATCTTTGGAAATGCTGCTGGTACAGGGAGGACCGCCGTCGAGCGCTTGTCCCATCCCCGCAGTCGCCTGACCTCGCCGCCGTCGCTATCGCCGGTGATCGCCGTCGGTGAGCCGCCTCGCTACTGTTCCCTCTCTCTCTCTCTCTCTCTGTTTAAACCCAGCCCGGCCCCACCTGTTAGCCTCCCACCTCGCACGCCGAAGCGGTATAAGTGGAAGCGTACTCCAGAAGTACGTCCTCGACGTGGCCCACTGAGGAATTTTCTTATTTTCTGTTTTCTGTTTATTTAATCCAATTTGACCAGCAACTTTGACCAGCCCTATCATTTAAACTACAAGTCCAAATCAAGTGATTCTTTTTGCTATGGTTTTGTGTAGGAGATATTCCCTAGAGGCAATAATAAATGTTATTATTTATCCCCATGTTCATAACTATGTTTATGTTCCATGCTATAACTGCTATGGTTCTCGAGTCTGCAATAACCACGAGGCTCGGAGGAAGACTCATATGCACGTGTGGAATAATAAACGGTAAAAAGTATTCCTAGTCTGGCCTCAAAGACTAGCTCAAGTGTTGCATGATGGTTCTGTTTTCCTGATCATGGGCATGACTATGCCGGCAACTTTGAGGGCACAATGTTAGGAGAACACTTGTGTTGAATCGACCCGATTGATGTTATGCTATGAGATGCTTTCGTCATGAGTTAATGGTTAATAACACAGAGATAGTTAATGTTTGCATAATTCCTTAGACCATGAGAGTGTCGAGTTTCTTCATGCTTGCTTCATGAACTTTGGGGTTTGTTAAACGTCATCCGTAAATGGGTGGCTATTACGGCGGCTTACGGGTTCATGGAAAAGTATGTCAAGGGACTTGATAGCTCAAGATTGGGATTTGCTCCTCCGACGATGGAGAGATATCTCTGGGCCCTCTCGGTGTTACGGTATCCATCATCGTCTGGCCAGACACAGGGTGATTTGATCACAGGGATGCCGGAACACGGGAACGAGAAAAGAGAACAAAACCGGTAACGAGGTAACTGGCATAGTGGACAAGTTGTTGATCCACGGGGATGCCGATAAATCTCACCTCGGGTATTTGTAACATATCGCGAAGCAATAGGAATAGCACACGGCAACTGGAGGTTCACTCGAATATTCATTCGTGTGGGTATAGGGGTCAATATGGGTGTCCACGGATCCGATGTTGATCATTGATCGGAAAGAGTTCCGGTCATGTCTATACTTCATCGAACCTATAGGGTCACATGCTTAAGGGTCATCTATCTGCTGAATTCTAGACAGGGAGTCTGACAGAAAGTCACCGGAAAAGTTTCGGAGACAACGGAAACGTTCCGGAGAGAGAGCACCGGAATAGTTTTGGTAAAACTGAAAAGTTGTTTCAGGGTATACCATTAAGTCAAAATGGTTTCGGCACAGGCCTGGAAATTCTTGGAGGGTGCCAGAATTGTTCTGGGAACTTCTAGGATTTTTCGGAGAAAAAACCCGGAAATGTTCCGGAGCTGCCGGAACCGTTTTGGTTGCTTTTCGCAGATGAAAATCACTAATCCAGAATTGTTTCGGAACGCGTCCAAAATCATTTTAGTGGGTACTAGAATTATTCTAAGACTCACAGAAATATTTTCGGATTTAACGGTAGCGGAAAAATGTTTCCGTGAATAGTGAAAGTGCTCTTTGGGTGGCTTCTTGGAGAAGCCACCTTGAGGGCCTTTTGGTATTTTTTCCCCTTGGCTTCTTGGAGAAGCCACCCTTGGGCTTGGCCTATAAATAGGGGTGGAGGGGGCTGCCTAAAGACACACTCTTTCTCAACATACACAAGCCATGCATGATCTGGCCTTCTTCTCTCCCTCCCCGTGAAATAGTTTCGTAGAGCCGAAAGGCTGTCTGGGTTCCGGTGGGAACTAGTTCTGGACGGCGAAGCCCTGCCGGATAGATGACACCGTATGTGTGCAACCCCGTAGAGAGGTCGTAGGTTCGATCTTTTTGCCCGAGGGGCTGTTCGAGGGTCCTCCCGAAGGGCTGTCCGAGTTACTGTCCGAGTTTCGGGGGTCCACCCGAAGGGCTGTCCGAGTGACCCGCCTGAAGGGCTGTCCATGAGGCCTCCCGGAGGGCTGTCCGAGGATCCGTCCGGTGGGACTATCCGAAGGACTGTCCAGAGGCCTCCCGAAGGGCTGTCCGAGGATCCGTCCGGTGGGACTATCCGAGGGACTGTCCAGAGGCCTCCCGAAGGGCTGTCCGAGGATCCGTCCGGCGGGACTATCCGAGGGACTGTCCCGAGGCCTCCCTAAGGGCTGCTCGGAGATCCGTCCGGTGACCTGACGAGGGAGTACATCCTCGCGGTTGGGAGGTTGTAAAATCCTAGCTGCGGGGATCTGCACGGCCGATCGTCATCGACTCTACTTCCGCTGCGCTACGAGTCGGTAACGAAAAGATCAAACCTTGTATGCAGTCTCCATAGTGGTCTTGGGCTGGTGTGTAGGTCGGAAATTTTTTGTTTTCTGATGCGTTCCCCTACAGTGGCATCATGAGCCGTGCTATGCGTAGATGCAGGTTACGATCTAGAATACATAGAGATGTTTGGGTGTTGCACAATATAATTTGTAGTAGATGAGTTCTACTGCTGATAATTATTTGTGCGGGTCGCAGATGAAATCTGTTACCCGATGTTCTTGTTGCTTCCCTGGAATTTGCATATTTCTGATCTTGATAACAACATGGTGGAGTTTCAAAGTTCTAGCAATCCACGATCCTGATTGATCAACGAAGTGCTAATAGTTCTTTGAATTCCACCATAGTTAAAAAGAAAGATGAAATTTCGCAGACGAAAGGGCAATGCAGATATGATCTACACGGGGGTCATGCGTATGACGAAGTTCAGTATGGGGCTCGAGATTTTATTATCTCGTGTTTCATACACCCCGCAAAGTCAATCTAGCGACTTGAATAATCATACTTGATGATGGACATTGGTAGCTGCGGTTTGTTCGAAACCTTAGAAGCCACGTAAAATGAAATTTTGCATAAACCGATTAGAGGCATCTAACTTGGTTTTGTAGGATGTGCATGTTATGTGGTATAGCAGTGCTCATATTTAATTTTATTATGTATGAGATGACTATACAATGTAAATTAACATGACCTGCGTGTCATGATTTGGCATGATGGCTGGAGCCATATGATTGTCACTTTAATGACCTGCGTGTCAACCTTAAGTAATGCACTTATTTTATGAGCTATAGAGATAGCAATATTATCTGGTGCATCGACAAGGTGGTGGCAAACTTTGCGAAGGTGAACACCGACGCGAATGCCGAAGACGAAGAAATACAAGAGTTCTCCGTCAGAAAGGGCTATACCATATCATGCTATTATGAATTGCCTAAGATGTTTATCCCTTTGATGCACCCTTATTGATTGCGCGGTAGTCGCTTTTATTAGGGTGATCTCTCACTTAAAATATCAAGTAGTTAGTGTTCTCCCAAGTGTAGCACCGTCACGGCACCTATCTTTTCGGGGTGCGCCATGGATGCATGGGTACGAACGATTAGAGAAGTGTGAGGCGGGTGAGGTCAGACCTCGCAGCAAGATCACTTGGTTGTCTTGACGTTCATGGCAGGATTGTCCTGAGCTCGGAACACACGCATCGAAAGATGAACAAGAGTCACATAGAGATGTGATCGGCAAGTTGGCCTACCGATTAAAATTCCTGTCATGAGATGATGATTCTATGGCGATGAATTGAAGTCTGGATCTTGTATCACTCAAAATAAATTATGAGAGATATTGATTTGAGTGGGAGCACACTTTAGAATTAATTCTTTTAATTCTTAGTGCAATTAATTATGGACACTGTCTAAGTGTTATATGCATAATAGTTATAGAAGAATGGCTCGCGTTTCCACCTTCCCTATTAAAATTGAATAGCTGTTAAATATCTGGTTAAACTTTACGGTTGGTAACGTAATGTGAGGATTGTCCTCAAAAGTGCCGAGAAGGATTTTGTCCTATCGCATGCTTTTGGTATTCTCCCGCTAATGATATGGATAATGTGACTCTCGTCCTTCGATCCAAAAGCTAGAATTACGTTACGGTCAAGTGCAATATGTTTTCTTCCATGAGACCCGAACTTCAAAAGTTTAGGGATAGCTATGTGATATTCATGGAACTGAAAATCATTTTCAGACACAAACAAAGGCTAAAAGATATGGGATATCCAAAGCAATGTTTGTTTTGCAAACTATTAGTAAAAGTGTTTACTATGCATTTGACTAATAACAGAGGGATCCAGTAGAACGCCTGTCATATGATGAAGGTGAATAAAACAACAACTTAAAGGAAATGTCCAAAAGGTGTTAGTGTGACTTACACACCTAGGAAGTCCTGGGCTAATGCCACTCTTAAGTTGGATGCTTCTTCTGAGAGTAGAAGAAATACTGAAAGTTAAACTGTTAGAAGTATAAAGGCAAAAAGAGATAAGACTAGAGTATCCAGCTCATGTATGAAAGTCATACAAGCTATTGATGTATAGAAGACTGGTCAAGGAAATAGTTCTTGGGAATTATGATTAAACATGTTAATCACTAATTATTGGGTATTGTGAGTTGATCACAAAGATACCCGCTCGATTGCATTCTGCTGCGACTCGATGCAAGAACTACTACGGCCAAAAAGACTTGCCGGAGTGAGGTTAAGATATGCGCTGAGAACATAGTAAAAGTTGCTATACTCAGTACATTACCTATGTATTTATTTTCATAATTCATTTTAGAGTTTTTATACACTCTAGCCCATTGCATAAAGTATCTTGCAAGAAGGTTGTTGATAAGAGAACTTTTGATGTTCGGTGTTATGAATAACATAAGGGCCATACTTCCATCATGGATGGGATGTATGTTATGAATATTGATAATAATATATTACCTCTGTATTTACTTTCATAATTCATTTTAGAGTTTTACACACTCTAGCCCATTGCATAATGTTTGTTGCAAAAGGGTTGTTCATAAAAGAACAATTGTTGTTCAGTGTTATGAATAAAAAAAGGGCCATACTTCCATCATGGATGGGATGTATGTTATGAATATTGATGGTAATATGATACATCCATAACACTGACGCTAAATGTCACAAGACTAAAACAATACCACACATGTGTGGCACTGCATTTGGTCACATTGGAGAAACCCGCATGGAGAAATTCCATAATGATGGATTTTGAAGTCGTTTGATTATAAATCATCTGACACTTGCAACTTTCCTCCGAAAAGTGAAGTGACTGAAATACCATTCATAGGCCATAAGGAACGAGCAACAAACTTATTGATGATCATACATTTTGATGTGTAGTCCAATAAATGTTGTTGCTGGCAGTGGATTTATCTATCTTCAGAAATGACTCAAGTGGATATATGGATATTTACTTGATGAGACGTAAGTCTGGATCTTTTGAAATCATCCATAAGGTTTTCAATATGAAGTAGAAATTATTGTAACAAGAAAATTATGTTTCTGCAATTTGATTGCGGAAAGGAATATTTGAGTTACAAGCTTAGCGAATGTCTGATGAGTTGTGAAAAAGGTTTCATAACTTACACCTCCAGGAACTCCACTGTGAGTGGTACGTCCGTGAAGATGTATTCAAACCATTTGTGACATGGTAAGATCAAAGATGACATAAATCAATTTGCCAGTATCCCTTTTAAAGGTAATGCTTTAGAGACTGCGGCTTTTACACTGAAAACAGCGCCATCAGGTCTGTTGAAATGACGCCATGGTATGGTACGCCCAACCATGCTTTGTCTTTTCTTAACATTTGGAATATGGGGCTTGTGTAAAATATTTACAAACCTATTCCAAATCAGACAAGTACTACTTTGTAGGTTATCCCAAGTAATTGGAAATTCCTCCACCACTATACCGAGGCAAAAAGGTTTTCCACCAAGAACGGTATGCTTTTAAAGAGAATGGTTCTTGCAAAAAGGTGAGTGGGAGAACAGTGCAACTCGACGAGATAACAGTATCTTCATCATCAGATCAAAGGAAAGAAACCTTGGAAGTAATTCCAGAGTTTCCTACTGTGACTGATACGGAAGCCTCTACATGAGATGTATGGACTTCGGTCGAACTTGCAACTGAACCACGTAGGCAAAACTCGTGCAAACCTCTCAGGTGCGCAAGTGAGATATTGTTGTTAGACAACAGTATACCTACGATACACAAGGAAGCATTGATGGGCCCTGACTCCGGAATTGGCTAAATGCCAATATAATCCGAGATAGTTTCCATAAATGATTCAACATTATATCTTGATAAACCCTTCGGAAGACTTAGAGTCTAACGAACATTAATGGAACTATAAACTGATGTGGATAAAATGTTTTATCCATAAAGCTCGACTTGTTGCAATAACAAGTTCAAGGAGTTGACTACGATGAGGTTGTCTCACCATAGCAATGCTTAAAGTCAGATCTGGTTAAACTAGCAATTAATACATATTTCAATCTTGAGATATGATACATGGATGCCAAAAGGATTTCCATGTGATGGAAATACAACCTAGGACTTACATGTGATACAGTCCAAGGTATTTTGTCAGCCCAGAGGATGCTAGTGAGTATGCAAACTTCAGAGTTCCAGAAATGGACACAAGAGAGCAAAATGGAGTTGGAATCTTCGTTTTTGATGAAATAGTCAAAAGAGTTTGATTTCATCAATGGGTAACGAAGATGCTTGTGGTTACAAGAAAGTAAGTGGGAGCATAATAATATTTCTTAAAACCTTGTGTGCTTGACACATTGTTGATTGGAAATAATATAAATTTCTTGACACGGATTAGGACTTCCTTGAAAATAGTTTTCGATGAAGTGCTTGGGCTAGATAGCCTTGACATTAGGCATATTTATCTACAAGGTAGAATTGCCTAATAGGCTAAAGCCAAAAATACATATTGACAAGATGCTAAAACAGTTTAGCATTAAAACGCCAAGGAGTGATTCTTGCCAAAGTCACATGGAAAGGGTTTTTGCAAGACTCGGTGTCCCAAAACACTGATGAGCAAAATACATGATGGAGATTCCACACACTTTCGTGTTTGGATTAATCATGTATTCCATGGTATGTAAAACAACCAGATATGTCCAGTACTCCCAAGGAGTTGCGAGTAAAGATACCAAAGTGATCAAAGAACTGATCATGGGACAACAGTGGAAAATGTCATTAAGTACTAAAGTAGCACTGATGACATGTTTTCTCGCAAGCAGAGATTATGAAGTGCTCGTTGTAAGTAATTGCATCGATACAGTCTTCATCATTACTCCATGCGATTTTCGATTTAAGTTAAGGGTTTTGTGTAATACACGATATGGTGGCACGGTGTTTGGAAATCGTTCCAAACAGGTTACAGTGGCGAATTCTATAACTAAGGCTAAGTATGTTGCCGCTTTCAAAGCGACATAGAAGATGTTGAATCATACAGTTTGTTCATGAACTTAGTATGATTCCAAGATGGCTTTGGTCAATGGAACACTATTGAAGATAGTTGCTCCATAGCTCAGTCTGAGGAATCAAGGTTAGACCAGTGATTCACATATATACGAAGCCAAGTCCACACAAAATATGAATTTTGTGAAAGCGTGAAACCGCGAGGACATGCAAAGATACACACGGAACTGAAGTTGTCAGATCCGTTGGACATCAGGCTATACCACATGCGAAGCATTTTTACACCGGTATGCCATAGGTGTAATGTGCATTAGCATTGACTAGATTATTGACTCTAGTGCAAGTGGGAGTATGTAGGAGATATGCCCTAGAGGCAATAATAAATGTTATTATTTATCCCCATGTTCATAATTATGTTTACATTCCATGCTATAACTGCTATGGTTCTCGAGTCTGCAATAACCACGAGGCTCGGAGGAAGACTCATATGCACGTGTGGAATAATAAACGGTAAAAAGTATTCCTAGTCTGGCCTCTAAGACTAGCTCAAGAGTTGCATGATGGTTCTGTTTTCCTGATCATGGGCATGACTATGCCGGCAACTTTGAGGGCACAATGTTAGGAGAACACTTGTGTTGAATCGACCCGATTGATGTTATGCTATGAGATACATTCGTCATGAGTTAATGGTTAATAACACAGAGATAGTTAATGTTTGCATAATTCCTTAGACCATGAGAGTGTCGAGTTTCTTCATGCTTGCTTCATGAACTTTGGGGTTTGTTAAACGTCATCCGTGAATGGGTGGCTATTACGGCGGCTTACGGGTTCATGGAAAAGTATGTCAAGGGACTTGATAGCTCAAGATTGGGATTTGCTCCTCCGATGATGGAGAGATATCTCTGGGCCCTCTCAGTGTTACGGTATCCATCATCGTCTGGCCAGACACAGGGTGATTTGATCACAGGGATGCCGGAACACGGGAACGAGAAAAGAGAACAAAACCAGTAACGAGGTAACTGGCATAGTGGACAAGTTGTTGATCCACGGGGATGCCGATAAATTTCACCTCGGGTATTTGTAACATATCGCGAAGCAACAGGAATAGCACACGGCAACTGGAGGTTCACTCGAATATTCATTCGTGTGGGTATAGGGGTCAATATGGGTGTCCACGGCTCCGATGTTGATCATTGATCGGAAAGAGTTCCGGTCATGTCTATACTTCACCAAACCTATAGGGTCACACGCTTAAGGGTCATCTATCTGCTGAATTCTAGACAGGGAGTCTGAGAGAAAGTCACCGGAAAAGTTTCGGAGACAACGGAAACGTTCCGGAGAGAGAGCACCGGAATAGTTTCGGTAAAACTGAAAATTTGTTTCAGGGTATACCATTAAGTCAAAATGGTTTCGGCACAGGCCTGGAAATTCTTGGAGGGTGCCAGAATTGTTCTGGGAACTTCTGGGATTTTTCGGAGAAAAAACCCGGAAATGTTCCAGAGCTGCCGGAACCGTTTTGGTTGCTTTTCGCAGATGAAAATCACTAATCCGGAATTGTTTCGGAACGCGTCCAAAATCATTTTTGTGGGTACTGGAATTATTCTAAGACTCACAGAAATATTTTCGGATTTAACGGTCGCGGAAAAATGTTTCCGTGAATAGTGAAAGTGCTTTTTGGGTGGCTTCTTGGAGAAGCCACCTTGAGGGCCTTTTGGTATTTTTCCCCTTGGCTTCTTGGAGAAGCCACCCTTGGGCTTGGCCTATAAATAGGGGTGGAGGGGGCTGCCTAAAGACACACTCTTTCTCAACATACACAAGCCATGCATGATCTAGCCTTCTTCTCTCCCTCCCCGCGAAATAGTTTCGTAGAGCCGAAAGGCTATCTGGGTTCCGGTGGGAACTAGTTCTGGACGGCGAAGCCCTGCCGGATAGATGACACCGTATGTGTGCAACCCCGTAGAGAGGTCGTAGGTTCGATCTTTTTGCCCGAGGGGATGTTCGAGGGTCCTCCCGAAGGGCTGTCCGAGTTACTGTCCGAGTTTCGGGGGTCCTCCCGAAGGGCTGTCCGAGTGACCCGCCTGAAGTGCTGTCCGTGAGGCCTCCCGGAGGGCTGTCCGAGGATCCGTCTGGTGGGACTATCCGAAGGACTGTCCAGAGGCCTCCCGGAGGGCTGTCCGAGGATCCGTCCGGTGGGACTATCCGAGGGACTGTCCAGAGGCCTCCCGAAGGGCTGTCCGAGGATCCGTCCGGTGGGACTATCCGAGGGACTGTCCCGAGGCCTCCCGAAGGGCTGCCCGGAGATCCGTCTGGTGAGCTGACGAGGGAGTACATCCTCGCGGTTGGGAGGTTGTAAAATCCTAGCTGCGGGGATCTGCACCGCCGATCGTCATCGACTCTACTTCCGCTGCGCTACGAGTCGGTAACGAAAAGATCAAACCTTGTATGCAGTCTCCATAGTGGTCCTGGGCTCGTGCGTAGGTCGGAAAAATTTTGTTTTCTGCTGCGTTCCCCTACATTTTGTAGTGAGCCCCTCTATTTTCTGACCAAGTTTGGTATTTTTCCATTGTTCACAAAATTTTTGGCAAACAAAAAGGCTTTATGTGACATTTTCTTTTGTTATTTAAAAGGGAAAAGCTTCCGAACAGCCAGTCGATTTTACGCATGCATCTGCCACGCGCTGCACCGTCCGATGACGCTAATCACGATTTTTATGTTGGGCGTGCGTTCACACGGGAATACTATCTTTTCAGTTGCATGGCCCTGTACGCAGTGTTTTCACCACCGTGTCTTTGAATTTCAGCGCTCCGCACGAATACTAGCCAGCTAATACTAGTAGGCTAGTAGGACACCAAGTGAACTTGAGGAGAGAAGCAGCTTCCGCTGCTTCCCCATGGCCGACAAGAGTTATTGATGTTGCGAGTGCGCGAGTGGTTGTTCGGCGAGCCGACCCGTGATGTTGCAACGACGGCGAGGCGATATTGACGATGTTGCTGATAACACCGGGACAAATGCTGCAATCTCAATGTCGTTGATGTTGTGACCACAATGCCGGTCATGTTGCAACCGCAATGCTGATGATATGATGTGACATGTCATTGTAAAGGGCCAGAGTAGAGGGGGAAGGGTTCCCGGTGGCGGAGGCTAGCATAGGCGGTGTTGCAAATGTTGGCGAACGACGGCTGTGCTCCGGAGTTTCGGCACATCATCTTTATTGCAAAATTTTCTGCAACATTACCTATATTGTAAAAGTTTTTCCATAACATCACCGATGTTAAAAAATGTGAAGACGGAAAAAAATTCTGCAACACGACCTCTATTGCAAAAATCCTCCCGCAACATCATCTATGTTGCAAAAAGGTGAAAAACGATTTTTTTTCTGCAACACAACCTCTGTTGCAAAAAAAATCGGCAACATGACCTTTGTTGCAAAAATAATGCTTAACAAACGTGTCAAGCAAAAAAATGCTCTAGGTGGTTTTGTAACGAAGCCGATGCTGCAAAGCAAACATTGCAACAACCAGCTTGTTGCAATCCGACGGTTGTTTTTGCGTCAATCGGATGGCCCCGGAGGTGGCGGATGTTTTTGCTTTATCCACCGACGGACGCATTGCGGACCGACCAACAACGAAAGGGTTTGTTGTGGTGACAACATAGGACACATCGCAACTGTCAAAGAAACACATGAACCGCCGATGAGTGTTTACAACGCGAACACAACAAGAGTCATGTTGCAAACCCTTGAGTGAATATGGATTATGTTGCAAACCCACAAGCGAAACATGGGTCATGTTGCAAACCCCCAAGCGAAACATGGGTCATGTAGTTCGTGCCTTTCATTTTTCATATTGCAATAGTCCAGATTCGAAAACTATTCTTGCATTTGCAAGAGCTAATGGAAATTAGTTGAAGCTAGCACTTAATAGCTGCAGGCTTCGGAGTTCCGCAGGAAATTCGTTAATCGACTCGGTAGTGAGGCAGTCGATGCGCGTTGGGCTGATCCGATTAGAGCGCTTAGGCCTCGGCACCCGAGGTAAATAAAAATAATCCAAGCCGTCCGACTCCTACGGATCACACGGCTGGTAAGGCGGCTGATGTTCCTTAATTTTCAGCCGATGGACGCGTAGTGCAGCCCTATTTAAAAATACTTTCAGAGGGAAACTACTGTGGAATTGAAGACCAGGAGTTTGTTCATCCCTCACTTGAGCAAGGCAAGCCACATCATCCATTGCATAAGGCATAGCAATAGTATTGGCTTTTTAATGGATTATACTACATTTAATTTAATTTAAATATGCTAAGTCCTATATGGTTGCGCTTGAGCTTGGCCACCCTCGCCGCCTCCGTCGCTGCCTCCGCCGCCTCCCGCTCGGACTGCTCAATGCCGAGCCGGAGCTACTTGGCGTTGATCCTCCGGAGCCGTCGGGCGTCCGTCTCTACCGTGGTAAGTGACCGACGGTACACCCACTGGAGGAGACGCTCCTCCTCGTCGGGCACCGGCATCACGCGGCGGCGGCGGGCGGACTGCGCAGCCACATCGGACGTGGCTCCCATTTCCCTTGCCCTCTGCCTCTGCCTCTCGCGGCAGGCGGCACGTGCCTACGATTCCGGAGTCCACATTCGCGGCGCCGGCGGAGCGGGCACTAGAACCCACCGCTGCCCGCGCGGAGCAGCGGCCGGAGGTGGAGGAGGTCGTCGGGCGGGCGGCACCGATTAAGCTGCCCTCGCAGATCCGCGAGCGGGGGTAGGAAGGGCCGGCGCCGGAGTCGGCGCTACGGCGACGGGCGATAGGCGGCGTCGCACCTGATCCGGAGCTGCCGCCCGTATCGACCTGTGAGCGCTCCAACGCGATACGGAGTGCCAGCTCCTCCTCGTCTACGGAGCTGCCGTCGGAGTGGCTGCTGGTGCTGGACATGGTCGCCGGCGCTCGGGATTGAATGGAGCGGAACGGAGCGGAGCGGAGTGAAGTGAGCCTAGGGTTTGCTCCGGAGGGGGATTTTGTGGGGTCGGGGTGGGCCAGAGGTGGGCCTGCCGGACGTGCCCGGGCCGCCTCATATCCGCTCTAGATTTGGGCTGGATATAAGGGGTGCCGGTCAGCCCGGGCGTTTGAGGGTGGTTTGAGGCATCTGGTTGGGTCGCTTTTTTGCGACCGGTCAGTGAACGGACGGCCTGCCCGGGCGTTTGAGACGGGTTTGAGAGGTCCGGCTGTAGATGCTCTAATTAGGCTTAGATACTAGAGAGGAAGGAATATTGGCGGGGAATGTTCTATCTTGTGTGACATATCATGTAATGAATATAGTTTTTTAATCAATATATGGTGTTTTCAAACAAACAAACCAAAAAGGCTAAAACAACCCTCTCGTTTCTTTTCCTAACCCTACACGGCTATGACAAACTTTCCCTTCAGACTTCATCGGCGAGCTCGTGATTCGCCTTCCCTCTGCCTGCCACTCTGATAGCCGATGACGGGAAGGAGAATCCCAGTGCCTCCTCTCCAGTCAGTAGTTCAGGTTAGGGTATTTTAGTCCTCGCAGGTGCGGCGCTCGGGCGGATGATGACGCTTCTTCTTCTTTAAGTTTGTCATCCGGGCTTCGGCCTCCCCGAATTCGTCTGTTTGGACGTAGTCGACGGATCTCCGACGGATTCTTGCTGTCTTCTTGGGACGATGTGGTTATGATTTCTTGCGGTGTGACGAGGTTTGGTGTCAGTTATTTTAGATCTATGCAAGGGTTTAACGGCGACGACGGCGGCTCCAGGATGCCGGTTCCTAGGGACACGTGCACGAAGACTTCCCGGCTGTCATCAACAATGTCAAGTTGGCTTCAATAGGAGAGCGGCGACAACAGAAATATTTTTTATTATGTTTGAGACGGTAGCAGTGGTCGTTCGGTAGTCTCAAAATCTCGATGTAATTTTTATTATGTTTGAGATGTTTTGTACTTCCATTAAACTTTTATAATAACTAGCAAACATGCCCGTGCGTTGCAACGGGAGAAAAAAATATCATAATTTCGAATGGCAATGATCATATTTTACTATATCATCTATATACACTATCACTCTCATTTTTGTGAAAACATGAACAATTTTGAAAAATCATGAACATTTTTTTAAACTCGTAAGCATATTTGAAATTATGAACATTTTTTAAATTCACGAACATTTTGTAAAATCAATAATGTTTTCTGAATTGATGAACATATTATACTATTTGCAAACATTTTGTTTAATCGGCGAACATTTCTAGAATCGACTAACATTTTTTTGGGATTTGATGAAACAATTTTCTAAATTAATGAACATTTTTTGAACTGTATGATCTTTTTTGAATCAGCGTATATTTTGAATCAATAAACTATATATTTGAATTTATGAACAGTTTTATTTTATTCTATTTTTAATACATGAATATTTTTTGAATTGGCAAAATTTTGTGAATTTTTAAAACATTTTTTAATACATGAACTTTTTTAGAAAAACTCATGAATGTATGTTTATTTCCCGGACATTTATTAGAAAATTTGCTAATATTTTTTAAAAATCACAAACAATTTCTGAAGCCACAAACATTTATGAATAATTAAATATTATTTTAAAATTCCCAGTTTTTAATTTTGGAAACTTTTTTAAATTCACAAATTATTTAAAGTAGAAAAAAACAACGACGGAAAAGAAAAACCAAAAATAAAAAATTGATCACCCATATATGGGCCGGCCCAGGCGAGCTGTGTCTTTTTCTAGCGCGCTGGGCATAGTATAGGAGATTCTTAAATGGGCCGGCCCAGTTCCGATTTTTCTGTGTGGAACGTTTTTTATAACTTATAGGTGGCATTGGTGGGTAATATTTTGCAACTTCGGAGGCAATTTTAATGACGTACGGGCAGAAGCACTCCGTACTTTAATAGTAGGTATATATATAGATAAATATGATCTTTTATGGAAAAAAAACTAATATATGATGTTCATCATCGAACAAACAACAGAAATACATCCCGCGTGGGCGTGGTCGTGGCCGTGTTCACCCGCATAGTAACCACATTATAGGAGGGTTCGTTTCGCTGCAAAAACAACAAGTGGGGTGGTGGCGTAGTTGGCTAGCGCGTAGGTCTCATAGCTGAATTGTGAGTGATCCTGAGGTCGAGAGTTCGAGCCTCTCTCACCCCACCAACAAAATGGACCATCGTAGTGATGAACCGCTCAGTGGCAACTTGGGTGGCCACATATACATCTGATGATTTACTCGAGCAAATCCGAACCTGGTCTAACTTTTTTTTTTTTTTTTGCTGCGTCTGCTGGGTACCATTACCAATACCAATCCTCTCGGTTTCATCCGCCGCCACCGCAGCAGCCATGCCTCCGCCGTCACTGCTGCGCCCCCAGCTCTCGCTGCTTCTCCGACGAATCCCCAGCTTCACCCCGTCCCCTCTGCTCGTCCTGCCCAAGCGGCGGCACCTCTCCGCCGCGCAGCTCGCTGACCCGCTCTCCGCCGCAGGTTCGTATCTATTTATTTTCCCCTTAATAACGCGTGCCGGCCGTGCGATCTCGTGACCGGGATTGGTTGCAGGGGTGGAAGAGGCGGTGGTGGGCTTCGTCACCGGCAAGCGCAAGGCCACCGAGGTAGCCCACGCGTAGGTACTCAGTACTCCCCACCCCTGCGTCCTCGTCTTGTACTGCCTAAATTAACCTTGCTTCCTTCCCGTTGCTGAAATTAAAGGCGTGACCTTTTCAACCTGAATTGTTACATCTAGCAGCAGGCCAGCATTCTCGTTCCTAATTGTTACGTTGTTACCTGATTAGGGTGTGGAGGAGCATCGTTCAGAAAGGAGATACGGTGGTCGATGCCACCTGTGGGAACGGAAATGATACGTTTGCTTTGCTTAAGATGGTGGCTGATGAAAGCGGGCGAGGGCGTGTTTACGGGATGGACATCCAAGATTCCGCGATAGATAGCACTTCCTCTTTTCTGAATATGGCCGTCGACAGTCACGAGGTATGTGCATTTGAAGCAACCTAACATTGTTACTGGTTTGGTTGTGGACATCGCAATGTGGCTTCTCTTATCAGTTTCCTTTGAGAAAGAGAAAGAATTTATGAAGAGACGAAAAATTAAGAAACATGAAACTGTGTACATGATTAATATGTTGTGTCAAACTCACAACTTCACCAAGCGCCATTATTCTTAGTCCCTTAACTAGTTAACTGTATGATGTTAGGTAGAACATGAGACATCTCTGCAAATCTAACGCAGATAGCACACCCCGTGGATCGAACGCGGGTGAGTGAGTTTACCCCAGTAAACTCTAGCCACCGAGCTAGCGTTCGGTTTGCACTATGACATTCTCATGAACCTCACTTTTGTGTCATGTGCTGGCTGAACTCTAGTTTTTCTTTTCTTCAGATGGAGCTAATCAAGTTGTTTGCAATGTGTCACAGTAGAATGGAGGATATTGTTCCAAAAGATTCTCCTGTCAGGTGATCAAGTTATTTTACTTCATTGGTTTTAATTATATCATTCCATTATCCTGAAATTGGCAGTTCAAGTAACTATGGTCTTGAGCATGTACTTTTAGGCTTGTAGCATTCAATCTGGGCTACCTTCCAGGAGGAGATAAAACAATAATCACAGTACCTGAGACAACTGAGCTAGCACTGCAAGCTGCCAGCAGAATTGTTAGCTCAAGGGGACTCATAAGTGTCCTTGTCTACATTGGGCATCTGGGTGGAAGGTAAATATCAGTTGTCAACTCTAATATTGTGTCAAAGTGATTGCTAGTTTGTTAGGTTTTTACCCAAAAAGGCTTTCGCCCCGCTTTATATATAAAGCAAACCACCAAGCCACAACAACCAGTTTGTTAGGTTTTTCAGTAATTGCTGATTGCCAGTGTGTCCTGCACCTGAAATAGATGGCCGAGGCCAGTTAGTTACATCATCAGAGTAGACGAGAAGAAAGGTATAGTCTCAATCGGCGGCCACCTTGTCAGCCGGTTTAGTAAACCGATGGGACGATCGCGGAAGGCGCGCGCATTCCTTGCATCGCAAATGTTCCATAGGGCGTCGATGAGTGTGGCATGCCACACTGTTGCTGTTAGAGGTATAGGCGGTTGCACCTCCCAAATAGTATTGATATCCTGCCTTCAAGCATTGGGCTCGAGGAAGGTGCTTCCGTTGCCTCGAGCATGGCCACCAAGTCAGCGCATGTCGTGAGCCATTCAGATGCATCCGCTGTCGTCACCCTGGTCATCGGGAGAGGTTCTGTCGTGCTCTCTCTCCTGTTGGTTGCGACCGCTCTCCGGTCGCTCGGGCTGGCTCTCTGGTTACCCGCGCTCCTCGCCAACGAAGCCGCACCCCGTGCGTCCAGCCTTGTCCTTCGCTGACCAGGAGTTGGGCTGAGGTCGTGGGCCACTCGTCGCTGCGTGTGTCGCTGCCGCCAAGGTCCCAATCTCGGTGTTGCAAGGATTCCAATGTCAACGCCTTTTTGGTCTCTGCTTTGGAGTCCCAGCTTGCCCTGCTGCGCACAGAGCTCCTTCAGGAGGTTGAGCTGCTCCGCACTGAGCTTCGCAACGCTCTTGCCAAGCTTCATGTTGCGTCGGTTGTGCCTTTGCTGCCCGAGCTCCAGGTTGGTTCCATTGATGGGGAGGTTGAATGCTTCTTTGGAGATTTTTCTCCTTGTGCTCTGCATGCGACGCCGTCTGTCCGTGGGAATGCGGTCATCTCCGAGGTCGTGGCTCCAGTTCTGCAGATTATGCCTGAGCTGCGGGAGCTTTGTGGGGAATCATCTATGGTGCTACCGATGGAGTTGGAGTCCTTGGCGGTGGCCATGATGCCCTCACCACCACCACCGTCAGAGTCTTGCCAGTCGCCTGCCTTTGTGGACACTGGAGGCTTGGTTGGTTCTGTCACTCTCTCATCTATGACCATTGGGCATGTGGCGTCTTTGAGTGACGAGGTTGATGAGATAGGTGTGTTGGCACCTAACTCTGAGGCTCTGTTTTGTGAGCAACTCGAGGTGCCTGAGTCCATTGTGCTGGTGGTACCTGTGGTTGCTGATGTTGAGGCGGTTGGTATGTTGGCGCCTGATCCCTTGGAGCCCACACAGCCGCTCGCCTCTGTGGAGCACGGAGGTTCTGATGTTGCGGTCACTCACTCGCACGGGCAGGTTTCTGTGTGTGACAAGGTCGATGAGGTTCTCTTCCAGATAGAACTTCATAGCTTGCTCAAACGTTTGGAGAGGGCTGGCCCTGGATCTGGCAAGGCGATTGTGGAGGAGGCTCTCAGGAGCAAAGGAAAGAAGAGTGACTCCACAGGAAAGGCGTCCGCAGCTGCTTGATGGATGGTCATCGGTATCTTGGGTTGTCCTTATGGACTGACTTGTCTTCGTGGCTTTGGTGATGCCCGTGGTCTTCGGCCGAGTTACTCTCGTTGGGGCTGTCTTTGCGATGTTGCAGTGTGAGGGTTGGTGGTCGTTACGTGTTGCGTATGGTTGTCGGGCTGATCATGTGCTTATAGGGTTGCATGCTCTGTGAGTAGTCCACCTGTGGTTGGTTTGTATTGTTTTTTGCCCGGTTTTTCGTTAATTAACTGGGTAATTCTCTTCTGCTTAATTAATCGATGAGGCAAATCTTTTGCCTCTGTTTCGAAAAAAAAATCGATACCTAGGCGTTGCCAAATCCGTGTGGCAAAGGGGCAGTGGAGGAATAGGTGTGCAGTTGGCATCTCGGGCAGGATTACTCCCAAACAGTATTAATATCCTGTTGATGTCACTTGGCTCAAATATTATGTCATAGTCATTGCTGACTGTTAGCCTTTTCAGTGATTTATTATAGACTTATTTGTGACATGCCATCAGAATCTTGTTGTTTAACTTTATACTTCTATTAAATACATGTAAGACTGAATCCATTTATCTTCCTCGCTTTCTTATCTGTAGGGATGAACTCGATATTGTTGAATCATTTGCATCAAGCTTGCCTGTTGACACATGGGTGAGCTGCAGGTTTGAAATGATTAACAGGCCAGTTGCTCCAGTACTAGTTCTTCTGCACAAGAAATGATTGCAGTTCCAGTGCAGCTCTACAAGTTTGAGACTCCCTGTTCCGGTTCGTGATGAATGAAATGCCACAACGCATGCTGCGATCCTGAATTTCTGATCATGGTTATGAGTTACGAGAAGAAAATTGTGTAAATGCTACAGTTGGCTGTTTTTTATTTATTTTGTGCTACAGTTAGCGGTAACCGAATGATTAAGGTGTTCTGGTGATTGCTCCCGAGGATTACTCCACCAAAATATCGGCACTGAGGTGTTCTGCGTCTGGCTGTTTATGTGCAATTTCTGGCTAAACTATGTCCAGTGAAGTTGCCAGTACTCAAGTACATGACCCTTGATGCAATGTCTGCCAAGTTTCAAAGTGTTGCGTAACTGTATGTCAGTATCCTGAATATTGACACGCCGTAAACCTGCAGTCCTTGGAAACATGACCACTGGTGCGACTGATAAAGCAGATTGTTGGCTTGGATCATGTGCGAATCGCTGAACCAAGAGCTAGAATGGTCATGTTGGTAGAATGGCACTGCGCTTGTGTTCTTCTTTTGTCTATCTGTGTGTTGTCTATTAATACCTTCTCTAGATTTGAATAAATCCAAGAAGGTATTTGCGTACATAATTTTTAGAACTTGATAGCCATCCGTGGTTAAATTGAAGTTTGACTCCAATACGAAAAAGTCCATCTCGAATTCACCATGTACGCTCGAAGAACTGGGAAATTATGCATGTTGCTTTTTATGTGCATGATCGGAAGAAGTATTAAATCGTTGTAGCTCTCGGCCTTGGAAGGGAAGTGCTATATGTCAGGAAACATGTTACAGAAACAACAGCCATAAGGAAATCATCCTCAGATCTGTATATGTGTCAGCATAAAAATCAATACTACAATGCATGATCTGTATATATGTGAGTAACCATGAGAGCAGTAGGGAGGGATGATTTGCATGGTCCTGTTGCCTAACAAGGACGTTTCATTCGCTCGTAAATCAACAAGTGGGGTGGTGGCGCAGTTGGCTAGCGCGTAGGTCTCATAGCTGAAACAATGCGAGTGATCCTGAGGTCGAGAGTTCGAGCCTCTCTCACCCCACACATAAAAAGAGACCACCATTTGACATAAAAAGAGACCACCATTTGTTTTAAAATGGGCAAATCTGAACCTGGTCTTCTCCTCCTTTTTTTTTTTGGCCTTTGTTCACTTCGAATTTAAAACGAGCTGACACGCTTGCTCATTTCAACTCTTCTCTCATCTTGTTTCTGTGGCCCATGCTCATTGATGGCTTTTTGTGCGAGGACACTGAACGCTACCTTTGGGGTTTCCCAGGTGAGTAGTACTGCACTGTCTCATTATGCAATCCTGAATCCTGCCAAGAGCAGAATTATGCTCCGATTTATATAGTTCTCTGACGGGTCGGCGAGTGACGGCAGAGAATTCTCACGCTTGTATGTGGTTAGTTATTAACAGAACAGGTTGCCGGGCCCTTAGCAGCAGCTGTACAACTGTCTGTCATACATAACATGAGGCGGTGGTCGCGCGGTTTGGCAATAGCCGAACATGAGTGATCTGATCTCGAGGAGGGTTCGAGCCTCCCACCCAAAGCAAATGTGACCTTATAATGATGAAACTCTCCCTGACAGCTTCTTGGGTCGTCACATCTCCATCTGAGTCCATCCATCATATGACTTGAGCAAATATTAAATCGGGTCTCGTGTTTTTCTTGCTCTGCATCAAACCATTGCCTATCCTTGCCGTGGCCAGGCGACGGCAGCTCCTCGTCGCATTGTAGGGATGAAGGAGGCAATGGGCTTCATCACCCTGTCGGTAAGCGCAGGCCACCGCGTAGTTAAAAGGCATACTCTGGTTTCACTATGCCCACAAGGCTTTTTGCAACAATGCATGGTTGGCGCCGACTGACATTTCAGTGCCCCTGGGGACCGAATTACCGGCAAATATTTACAGACTGAATTTACGAGCATGGTGTGGTTGGCCGGCTGAAAATCACGGGGGCGCCATCGAGGAAAATCAGGGGGGAGTTATTATGGGATTATAACGCCTCGTGAACCATCATCCGTAAACATTTAGGCCTCCTGGACGCTCGGGTATCCTTCAGCCAGGGATCGGGGACTCGATCATCTGGAAGCAGCTCCCAGTCGCCAGAGGAGAGGAGTGGAGAGGAGAATACTCCTCTTCCTCGGTCAACGGATTCAATTCCAAGGTTAGGCTGCTACCCCATGGACAAGGTCATTTGGAAAAAAAATTGGCTATCCAAGCCTAACTCCTTTGCGTGCTTGATTATTCGGGAGCAAGTTTTTTTTAGAAGAATTCGGGAACAAGTTTGTGCGGTGGATAGGCTTGAGCGGAGAGGTTTCACCCGCAAAAGAAGAAATCATTCTGCAAGGTATATTGAGTGAGCACTTTATCCCCGAGTTTGGGAGTCCTTTTGTTGAACTTCCTTTTCTTGGGGGGAGTTAAGCACCTTTTGGGAATTTGCTAGAGTGGTCTAATTCCCTATAGTAACAATAATATTTTTTTGAGAGTTGAAAGATTTCCAGGCATCGGCTAATAGGACTGCAATTATGAACTAGAGGTGCCCTTAATTTGACAACTAACAAACAAAAATGTTCAGTGTGATGGTGACTATTTATCCTAAAAATCCGAGAGAGAAAACACTGAACGAATTGGAACAGAGAAACTGAAACTGATATTGACAACGAAGGACACTAACACTTTAGCTATATGTTAAGTTGCCTGAAAATAGAATTTGGGTCAGTCGATTTTTCTGACCGTTGATTGCTGCTTCAGGATTTGTGTTTTTTTTTCCCTTTAGCTGTGTGGTGTGTCTTGTTTTGGCCTGGGAATTTTCGACTAAACTCTGTTTTGGGTCAATCAATTCCTCTACAGGGTGCCCATTAACATGTACGGCCTAACAAGCTCTATGTAGCCCATCTGGCAACATAGCCCTTCCCTCCCCCCCATTTGTTTTTTTTTTCTGTTCTTATGCGCTTTTGTTTTCTCTTTTTCATTATTAGTCGGTTTTTACTTTTACTTTTGTGGGCACTTTTGGGATATTCTCTGAGCATAAATGTAAACACACAAATACTATATAATATGTGTGAAATTACACTATTATATGATTATTCTTTACATACCAAAAAGTGTAGTTTCAACACAAACTTGTTTGCAGGTTTATTTTATTTTATTTTTCATTTTTATTTTCAACACAAAGTTGTTTCATATTTTATTTTATTTTCTGTTATTTCTTCTTTTAGGGTAATACCAGTGCCACTAATTAATTCCTTCATAGGAAGCATTTTTTTTTGAAAAAAATCACTATGATATGCTTTTTTGCATATTTTGAAAAGCACAATTTTTGTGTATATTGGGTGCAAATTCTGTCATTGTTTTTTTAGATTTTTTTTATTTTCTTTATTCTTAAAGGGTTATACTAATGCCACCAATTCATTCTTCCTTAGAAGTCTTCCTTATTTTGATTTTATTTCCATTTTATTTCTTCTTAAAGGGGAATACCAATGCCACAAATTCAACATTTTGATTTTGCTTTTGATTTTTTTTCTTTCTTCTGTAAGGGTAATACCAATGTCACTAATTCATTCCTTTTAAGTATATGTTTATTCTTTCATATTAGAAAAAGCGCAATTTCTACGTAAATTGTATGCAAAATGTTGTAATTGTTTGTTTTAGATTATTTTTTAATTTCTTTCTTTTTGAAGGTTAATACCAATGCACTAATTCATTCTTCTTTAGAAACTTTATTATTTTGATTTTTTTAGTTTTTCTTTTATTTCCTTTTTTCTTTAAGGGTAATAGCAATGCCACTAATTCATTCTTTGTTAGAAAATTAATTATTTTGATTTTTTTAGTTTTTATTTCATTTCTTTCTTCTTTAAGGGTAATACGAATTCGAGTAATTCATTCCTTCCTAGAATAGTTTTTGATTAATTTCCACTATTATATATGTATATTTACATATTATAAAAGTGCATATTCTATGTAAATTGTGTGCAACTTTTGTTATTATTTTCTTTTCTACTTTAACTGTAATATCAATGCCACTAATTCATTCCTTCTTAGAAACATTTCTTTTACAAAAATTCCACTATTATATGTTTATTCTTGCATACTACTAAAAAAATACAATTTATGTGTAAAGCATGTGCAACTTTTGTCATTATTTTATTTTCGTCATTAACGGTCATACCAATGCCACTAATTCATTCCTTCTTAGAAACGTATTTTTTTTACCAAAACTATGTTTATTCTTGCATATTATAAAATAGTGCAATTTTATGTGTAAATTTTATCGTTGTTTGTCTTAGTTTTTAAATTTTTCTTTCTTCTTAAAGTGTAATATCGATGCCACTAATTCTTGTTACCTTAGAAAACTTTATTATTTTATTATTTTTCTTCTTTAAGGGCAATACAAATTCCTCTAATTCATCCTTTGTGGAAAACGTTTTTTTTTTGTAAAAGGTCCATTATTATATGTTTATTGTTGCATAGTATAAAAAACGCAGTATATATTGTGTGCACATTTTGTCATTATCTGTTTTAGTTTTATTTCTTACTTTTTAGGGGGGTGGGGGTGGGGGTGGATCATGGTTGATGCTGTAGCAGCGCTGCTAGCTTTAGGTTAGGCAAGGCTAATCCATCTATCTGACGTAGAATCGTAGTACTACTCGGTTGAACTACAAAGGCAGGCATACAAACCAACATCCATGCTTGCAATTACGGAACTACTGCACACACGATGGTTGGCGGACGCTGCATGCACGACATTCATGATCGACGGCTGCAGCCACTGAACAACAGGGATACATGGCGGCAATTTTTTATCATGCAGGAATCGGCCGCCAACCATCATCCATGTAGCACTGCTCTTGCAATTACTAGGCACTGCAAAAAAGTTTGGATCGAAAAGGAGTGTTAGAGATATGACACGCAATCGAACAAGATGAAGAACGAAAACAAGCAGGAGACACGAGATTTTTAACGTGGAAAACCCCTCCAACACGAAGGGAAAAAAAACCACGGGCGCTAGCCAGCAATCTTCACTATATCGGGGGAGGTTACAAACGCCGGGGATTTACAACTAATCAACTCATCCCATGCGGCGGCTTACAAAGGATATATATAACACAGGTGATCTAGTTCAATACATAACAAGGAGGACGGTGGAGGAGAGGGCATGTGTATGGATCATGAATGCATCATCCGTACATGCATGCATGCCAAACGCGTGCTGGCGAATCATGTTGGAATGGACCAGTTATCAGACGCGCGCATTGTCTGTCTACATCCTCGTCAGCGGTTAACGCTACAACCCAAGTATATACACAACCCAAAGATAAATCGACTAAAACCAGTTTGTGTCAGTCGAGTGACCCAAAAACAAAAACCAGTCAACTTGTACGTAGTCGATCCCGGACACTAATGGGTAGCCATTCTAGAAGAGGATGATGCTAACACTGAAAGTGACGATGGGGTACGCTGGCTTCGCCATGATGCTAATATGGATCATGCACTCAGTTCTTCCTCAACTAGCTAAAAATGTATTCCAGTCGATCAATTCCTTACTTATTTTAGACTCTGTTATTTCTTTGCAGTTTGTTCATTTCGGAAAACCGCTACACTTGAGTGCAATTTTGGTGATGTTTTTCATGAAACCAGTTGTGATGAGGAGTCAAAAGTTCGTTTTTTAGTAGTGAAAGAATGAAATATTGTGAAGGTACTTTCCTAAACAAATTCATACGCATACTTTTGGTTTTCAAGTATACAACCTAAACATAAAAAAACATAAACATTTGTAGAGATACTACTTGTCCAAATTTCAAAATTTGACCTTTTTCTTCCTGCAAGAGCGAGGGGAGTAATAATGCGAGACTCATGGTAATGTATTGGAACGAAACCAGGAAGTACTAAAACATTACAAGAGGGATGCATGCATCCTGACAACAGACGGTAACAAGAAAAACTAAATCTGTGGCAACAATAGTACACCCTATATTGCCACACGGTACTTGATAGAATCTTTGGATCGGGTAGGCTTAGCGATTAACGGCAGTATTACCTTCTCCTTGGCTCGAAGAGCCCAATCCAGTGGCCATGGTGGAGCTGTGGCGACTGTGGTGATGGTGAGTGGGCAGTGGCGGCGGAGCTTCCCGTCACTTCAGGGCTAACCTAGATCGGTAGATTTGTCGGTGGGGTTGGCGGCTGCGCGAGGAACCCCGTAGGGCGTGCCCCCCCCCCCCCCACCCCCACCTCTTTATATAGCCCAGCG
The DNA here is from genome assembly GCA_039707655.1 of Elymus sibiricus. Taxonomy (NCBI): domain Eukaryota; kingdom Viridiplantae; phylum Streptophyta; class Magnoliopsida; order Poales; family Poaceae; genus Elymus; species Elymus sibiricus. Next base: position 316,991,654 of record CM077664.1, read on the forward strand.
TGACAGGGGCCCGTCAACCATAAGGGTTGGACGCCCCCGATTAGGGCGCGTAATCAAGGGCCTGATAGGCCGTTGGGCCTATACAGAGGAGACACTAGTAGAAAAAGGGCCATTTGTCCCGGTTCCAGAGGGCCATTTGTCCCGGTTCTGGAATCGGGACTAAAGGGTCGGGACTAATACCCAAAACCTTTAGTCCCGGTTTGCTTACGAACCGGGACCAAAGGCCCTCCACGTGGCACTTCCTAGGGCGGGGGAGGGAGGACCTTTAGTCCCGGTTGGTGTTACCAACCGGGACTAAAGGAATTTTTAGAAAAAAAAATTGAAATATTTTTTTGAATTTTTTTTAATTTTTTTTTGATTTGTTTTGAAGTTTTATTCCGATTTTCAAATCTTTGAATTATTTGACAATTTAATCTCTAATCACCCGTCCTCACTGCTCCAGCGTGGAGCACTCATTTCAAATCGTCTAACTTCCCGGCCGGTCACCCATCCTCTCACTGATCCAGCCCCAGCACGCTTAACTTCCTGGTTCTATCGACCCTAGTTTCCAAGTCTGCACTTGTTGTTTTCCTGACAATAGTAAGCTATCAATCCTATTAACCCTTAGGTCTTGATGTCACATGATTTAATTTTTTGAATTCTAAACAATTATTAAAATAAACAAAATAAGTACTAATAATTTTGAATTTCAATGAAAATAAAATAAGTAATAATATTATTTTATTCATTTTTTTGCCATTTATTCATTTAATATGACATAATTAATATCTTTAAATCTGTAAATCGAAATTCGACAAATAATATATCCATTATTATCAGAAAAATGTGAGGAATCCAAATATGACATCATTTATTTATTTTTAAATAAAATTAATTTTTAAAAGTTTTAAAATTATTTTTTTTGATTTGAAATAACTTTTTTTACTTTTGGAATTTTGAGGATCTGAGAAAACTTCACCGGGTAAACCCGGGTGAAATCGAGTCCCAATTTTTCTCTAGTTTTTTTGATATATTAAACTTTTTTTTTTCGACGTCGTATGCAAAAGTTATGGCCGTTTTACATTTTTTTTCGTTTTTTTGCAAAAAAGGTCAAAATTCATATTTCAAAATTTCTATACCAACTAGACACTAAAACCTAACTACATCTCAAAGGATTTTATTTTTTGAAGATTTTATCATTTTTGTTTATTTTCTACAAAACTAAAAAAGGCGGTCCACAGGGGGGGTAGAGTTTGAAAATTTCAGAACCCCTTTAGTCCGGGTTGGTGTCCATCCATTCATACCGTCGACTACAAATCTGCTAGCACCGTCCCAGCCAGAGTCACAACTAAGGTTAACCAAGCCAGAGTCAACCCTTTCTAACTTCATTTGCTATTTTTCATGCATTTAATGATTTTTTTGAGCTAAATGACCCTGAAATTGAAAAGCACTACAAATGAACTCTGAAAAGGTTGAAACTTGGTATGGTATTATCATTTCACCCACATAGCTTGTGCTAAAAAGTTGAGAGTGTTACGGCAAAAACTTGATGCACTTCGTGTACAAACTGGACCATCTCCTTCGAAGTATCAAGGTTTCGGACGAAAACCCATCTGTTACAAAGGCATTTCATTTTTTTTAACTTATTTCAACTCCAGACTTTTTGTGCATTCAATATGAACCATTCAAAGCCATATCCTCAAATTTCAACCCTTTCTAACTTCATTTGCTATTTTTCATGCATTTAATAATTTTTTTGAGCTAAATGACCCTGAAATTGAAAAGCCCTACAAATGAACTCTGAAAAGGTTGAAACTTGGCATGGTATCATCATTTCACCAACATAGCTTGTGCTAAAAAGTTGAGAGTGTTACGGCAAAAACTTGATGCACTTCGTGTACAAACTGGACCATCTCCTTCGAAGTATCAAGGTTTCGGACGAAAATCGTCTGTTACAAAGGCATTTCATTTTTTTAAACTTATTTCAACTCCAGACTTTTTGTGCATTCAATATGCACCATACTACAACATGTTAAAATCTACAGAAAGAACTAACTAAAAATAATAAAAAACAACAATTAAATGACTAAAACAACTATATAAGCAAAACAGTATTGTTTTAATTAAAATTCTAATTTAAATTATTCTAAAAATAACCAAATAAATCTTACCGTGACAACAATCTAACACGTGACTAGGAGCAAAAAGAATTAAATCAAAAACTATTTGTAAACTCAAGTTATTCACAATCTAGGGTTTGAAGCAAATTTGAATAAATTCAAATTTAAACCATTCAAATTTGAAAACTAATGGCACAAACAGAAACTAGACAAAATTTTGAATCCAATGCAAAAAAGAATCACTCAAAAACATCAAATATCCTAAAAGATATAAGCAATTTAAAACAGAAACTAAAAACAGAAAACAAATGTAAAAACAAAAAAAAAAGGCTAGCTACAGTACAACCGGGACTAAAGCCTCAACCCCTTTAGTCCAACCTTTAGTCCCGGTTGGAGACACCAACCGGGACTAAAGGGTATCGGACCCTTTAGTCCCGGTTGGTGTCTCCAACCGGGACTAAAGGTCCCATTTGAACCGGGACTGATGCCCTAACCGCTCGAACCGGGACTAATGCTCACATTAGTCCCGGTTCGTAATACAACCGAGACTAATGTGTATATCGAGCTGTGACGAAAGCCCTGTTTTCTACTAGTGAGATCAACCTAACATTCTCCCCCTTGATCTCAACTTTTCTTTTAACCATATACTTTTTACTTTACTCGTTTCATCACAGATCAATACATAGAACATGTTTCATCGTCACAGCTCAATTTCCGATAGAATCAGACAGCTACAACATACCACTCTGTTTTGAAACAAATTATGTTCCTTTTGGGCCTCTCATGATCCAGGAATCATAGGCTTTCCCTTAAACCCATGCCGGCTAAGTGTTCCTTGAACACATTGGGTGGTAAGCCTTTCGTAAGCGGATCCGCAAGCATATCCTTTGTTCTTATATGCTCGATACTTATAGTGTGATCCTGGATTTTATCTTTCACAACATAATACTTTATCTATATTGTTTTGGCAGCATTACTCGACTTGTTGTTGTGAGCATAGAATACTGCGGGCTAGTTGTCACAGTACATCTTTAGTGGTTTGTCAATACAATCTACCACTTTCAAGTCAGGTATGAATTTCTTTAATCATATCGCCTGCCCCGTGGCCTCATAACATGCTATAAATTCTGCATACATCGTGGACGATGCAACTATTGACTGTTTGGAGCTTCTCCATGAAATAGCCCCTCCAGCGAGAGTGAACACGTATCCTGACGTGGATTTTCTATCATATCTGTCTCCCGCAAAATCTGCGTCTGAATACCCTCTTATCTCTAGGGAATCAGATCTCCTGTATGTTAGCATGTGGGCCTTCGTGCCTTGCGCATAACGCAATGCTTTCTTTACCATCTTCCAGTGCTCTGTGCCTGGATTCTCTTGATATCTACTGAGTACCCCGGTGACAAAAGCTAAGTCAGGGCGAGTGCACACTTGTCCGTACTGTAAACTTCCAACAGTCGAAGCATATGGTACTGCTTTCATTTGATCGATCTCGTACTGGTTCTTGGGACATTGGAATTTCCCAAAACTGTCGCCCTTGACTATAGGAGCAGGTGTGGCTTTACTCGCATGCATATTATACTTTTTAAGAACCTTTTCTAAATATGCCTTCTGCGATAGTCCTAAAACTCCATTTTTCCTATCTCGGTGAATTTCTATGCCCAAAACATATGATGCTTCACCAAGATCTGTTATATCAAAATTTGAGGACAAGAACTTCTTTGTCTCTTGTAGCAGGCTAACATCACTTCTAGCAAGCAAGATATCATCCACATACAAGATTAGGAAAATATATTTCCCATTTTTAAACTTTGCATAAATGCAATTGTCCTCAACATTCTCTTTAAATCCAAAACTTTTAATTGTTTCATTAAACTTTAGATACCACTGTCTAGAGGCTTGCCTTAATCCATAAATAGATTTCTTCAGGCGGCATCCCATATCTTCCTTGTCTTCCATGATAAAACCCTTGGGTTGTTTCATGTAAACTTTTTCTTTTAAATCCCCGTTCAGAAATGCCGTCTTTACATCCATTTGATGTAACTCTAAATCAAAATGTGCAACTAATGCCATTATGATTCTGAAGGAATCCTTACATGAGACTGGGGAAAATGTCTCATTGTAATCTATCCCTTCTCTTTGTGTAAATCCTTTTGCCACAAGTCGTACTTTATACTTTTCTACATTTCCATTAGAGTCATACTTAGTTTTGTAGACCCATTTACAGCCTACTGTTTTGGCTCCTTTAGGAATATTCTCTAAGTCCCAAACATCTTTGGAACTCATCGATTTCATCTCGTCTTCCATTGCCTCCAGCCACTTTGATGAGTGAGGGCTTCTCATGGCTTCTTCATATGAAGTGGGATCACCTTCCATATGAACTATTTCTGTGTTATAAACTTTATAATCAGTAGAAATAGCTGACTTTTTGGGTCTTGTAGACCTTCTAAGGGCCTTACTCCTAGGCTCATTTTGTGCCTCACCTTCCGGCACATCTTCTAAAAGTGGCTGCTGCACCTCCCTTTCATGCTCAACGACGGGTTCAGTCGGCTCCTGACGGACAGGTTCCGGATCTTCTCCCATAGTTGTTATGGGTGGAGTTACAACAGGTGCTTGCACCGCAACCTCAGGGATTGTCGGTGCAGGTACAACAGGTGAAAGAACATGTGCTACCCCCATGTTTGGTTTTGGTAATTGTTGACAATCTCTATGGACTAATGGTTGCCTTGAGTTATATTTGAAGGGTTTGTCCATAGGCATTGCTTGAAGACCATTTGTTGGTTTCGAGGTTATTAGAAGAAGAATATGTGTTGACCAAGGTGCTATTCAAGGATTTATCCAAAGATTGGTCATGTGAGTGTTGAGCCTATTGCAAGCATGTCTTGAAGAAGAAGATTGTGTGAACATTCATGTTTACCTTCAAGACATCATCCTAATGAAGAGAGTTGGAAAGATTCAAGGTTGATCAAGACTAAATATGAAGAGTGATTCAAGTTGATCAACACACAAAGCGTAGAAGATGTACCGAGTGGGATCAAGTGATCTCACGGTATGGTAAGCATTGTCCATTACGCTTTGTGTACTAACCCATGTTCTATGCGAGAGTTCTATGTGGGGTTAGGTATGTTTCCATGGGCTTGCGTCAAGAGGAAGATCTCATTCAACTCATGGAGGATGACATCAAGTGGTGATCGTCATCAAGTTTGCGGTGTGCAAGTTCAAGTGGAGCATCACGAAGAGATCAGGCTTGAAGCTTGCCGTCCATTGTGGTGACAATGGACTTGTGAATATGTGCCGTAGAGTGGCTCACCCATAGTGGAGTATGGGGGAGCAATCAACTAGTCTTCATCGAGCCAACGCAATCAAGAAAGGTGGTCCAACTTGAGGAGGTCAAGATCGTCATCATCTAGCTCAAGTGGACTATGCGCAAGGCAAAGGTTTGCTCTTGATAGGTTTTATATTTTACCGGTCTCATGGTGGTAGTTGGGAGACCGGGTTGTAGGATCGATAGCCGTACTATCAAGGGGGGCTCTCGGATGAGTAGCTTGATCGTATCATTCGTAGAGAGCTCAAACCATTGCATTCTTGCATCATCTTTCTTGGTTCTTGTTTGGTGTTTCTCTTTGTGAGTTTTAGAGCTTATGGTCATCTTCATGACAAGCTCGAGTTCATCGAAAACGGAGTTCATGTGCATCTTCTATGATGTTTTCGATATTGGAGTGTTTGCCGGTTCTTCATTCATAGAGGTTTCACATCTCTATATCTTAGGCATTTCTCTGCTGCCTCTTCTTATTATAACCAACAAGCTTGGATAGTTCTCGTCGTCGTCTATCCAACAAGCTTGAGTTTGCTCAATTCGGAGCTCATTTGCAGAAGTTATGGCAGTTCAGGTTTTATTGTATCCTCTGTTCTCTGTGGCAGTGTTTTTGCTTGTACCGAGCGGTTGTACCGCTTGTAAAAGCGGTTGTACCGCTTGACCGGTTGTTCCGGCCTAGCACCGCTCCACTACCGGACTCCCTTCTGTAGTGGAGCTGTGGTTGGGCGGTGGTGGCCCGGTAGTTCCCGGACGGCTAAGGCGAACCGGTACTACCGGTGTCTGGAGCGGTTGTACCGCTCCGGACTTAGCCACCACAGGAGCGCTGGTCTGGCGGTTGTACCGGTACAACCACCGCCCCAACTACCGCTATGGGGTGACTCCCTTCTGTTATGAGGCGGTTTTTGGGCGGTGGTGGAGCGGTAGTTCCGGTTGGCTCCGGCCGACCGGTACTACCGGTGGCTCCACCGGTTGTACCGCCTGGGCATTACTGCAGTGGGAACCCGTGAATACCGGTTGTACCGGTGCTTCAAGCGGTTGTACCGCTGCAGTGCAAAAACGGCTGTAACGGTTGGATTTTTCCCCTGCTATAAAAGGGGGTCTTCTTCCCCCTTGAACCTTATCCTTCTAGCTCGTGTTTGCCCCCCATTGTTGACCTTCTTTGAGCTTGCTATCTCTCAATCCCTCCAATGATTCTTGCTAGTTCTTGAGGGAAAAGAGAGAGGAAATCTAGATCCACATCTCCACCAATCACTTTCTCCTCTATGTGAGGGGAACCCCTTGGATCTAGATCTTGGAGTTCTTCGTGTTCTCTTCTTCGTTCTTCCTCTCATTTTCTTCCCTAGCATTAGTTGCTTTGGTGGGATTTGGGAGAGAAGGACTTGGGCACTCCGTGTGCCCTTGCCATTGCATTTGGTGCATCGGTTTGAGTTCTCCACGGTGATACGTGGAAGTGAAAGTTGAGAAGCTTTTTACTCTTGGGTGCTTGGTACCCTAGAGCTTGTTCCTCTTGGGTGCTTGGGCGCCCTAGACGGTTGGTGGTGCCTCGGAGCTCAATCATTGTGGTGTAAAGCTCCGGGCAAGCGTCGGGGTCTCCAATTAGGTTGTGGAGATCGCCCCGAGCAATTTGACGGGTACCGGTGACCGCCCCCAAGGGTTGCCAAAGTGTACGGGTTCGGTGACCGCCCCCAAGGGTTGCCATTTGTACGGGTTCGGTGACCGCCCTCAAGGGTCCCTTAGTGGAATCACGGCATCTTGCATTGTGCGAGGGCGTGAGGAGATTACGGTGGCCCTAGTGGCTTCTTGGGGAGCATTGTGCCTCCACACCGCTCCAAACGGAGATTAGCATCCGCAAGGGTGTGAACTTCGGGATAGATCGTCGTCTCCGCGTGCCTCGGTTATCTCTTACCCGAGCCCTTTACTTATGCACTTTACTTTGTGATAGCCATAGTGTTTCTTGTTATATATCTTGCTATCACTTAGTTGTTTATCTTGCTTAGCATAAGTTGTTGGTGCACATAGGTGAGCCTAGTCGTTTTAGGTTTCGTGCTTGACAAATTAAACGCTAGTTTTATTCCGCATTTGTTCAAGCCTTAACCGTAATTATTTTAAAGCGCCTATTCACCCCCCCCCCCCTCTAGGCGACATCCACGATCTTTCAACGGGTAGTGAGAAAAATGGCTCCTGAATCATCGGATTAGGTGCATGCACCCTCTTCTCCTCAAGATCAATTTTCCGAGCTACCATGCTCCCCTTCATCATTTCGTCCTCTAAGAAGACTGCATTTCTTGTTTCTACAAACTTTGTGTATCTCTCTGGACAGTAGAAACGAAAACCTTTTGATCTATCAGGATAGCCAATGAAGTGGCAACTGACTGTTTTGGGATCTAACTTTGCAATATTTGGATTAAACACTTTGGCCTCAGCTGGGCTCCCCCACACCCTTAAGTGTTGTAGGGAGGGCACTCTTCCTGTCCACAACTCGTACGGTGTTTTGGGCACCGACTTGCTTGGTACTCTATTGAGAATGTGAATGGCGGTTTTAAGCGCCTCCATCCATAATCCCAATGGCAAGGTGGAGTAACTCATCATGCTGCGCACCATATCCATAAGAGTACGATTACGCCTTTCAGCTACTCCATTTTGCTGAGGCTCGCCCGGCATTGAATACTGGGCCACTATGCCAGTCTCCTATAAGAACTTTGCAAAAGGTCCAGGGACTTGGCCATATGGAGTGTGCCGACCGTAGTACTCTCCCCCACGGTCAGATCTTACTATCTTTATTCTTTTATCATGCTGATTTTCAACTTCAGCTTTGAATATCTTAAATTTATCCAACGCTTCAGATCTTTCTTTGATTGGATAAATATAACCATATCGGGAGTAATCATCTGTGAATGTTATGAACGAGTCATAGCCATCCACACTTTTCACAGGAAATGGTCCACAAATGTCAGTGTGAATGATTTCTAGTGTTTCTGTGCTACGGTTTGCACCTTTTTTGATTTGTTTTACATACTTTCCTTTAATGCAATCTATGCATTGCTCTATGTCTGAGAACTCTAATGGAGGAAGAATTTCATTTTTAACTAGTCTTTCTATTCTCCCCCTAGAAATATGGCCCAGGTGACAGTGCCATAATTTCGATGAGTCATGAGTTCTCTTTCTTTTCTTTTGTTCTTTATCCGACGCGGAAACATGCTCATTCACATTACATACAGAATGCACTTTTTCACGTAGTGATAATAAATAAAGCTCATCGTGTAGGAAAGCAACACCCACATGAGTATTATTAAACCATATGGCACACTTGCCATGTCCAAAGTGACATTCATAATGATCTTTATCCAAACACGAAACACTAATTAAGTTTCTGTGACATGAAGGAACATATAAAACATCTCTAAGCAGAAGCGTGAATCCATCAGCTAACTCCAGAGAGATGTCGCCGACAGCTTCAACTTCTGCTTCAACTCCATTTGCAACTTCAATGCATTTTTCGCTTCTTTGCGTAGTCCGCGTCGAATGGAATCCCTGTAATGAATTTGCAACATGAACAGTTGCTCCTGAGTCAATCCACCAAGTGGATTTCGAAAACTGTGTATACAAGGATTCATTTACAAAGGAAACAACGTTGTTACCTCTCTTTGCCATTATTGACTTTAGCCAAACAGGGCAGTCTTTCTTGTAGTGCCCAGTCTGCTTACAATGGAGACATGTATCTTTGTCCACTGGGAAAGACTTTTGTGCTGATATTGAGCTTTTCCATGTGGCTTTGAAGGGGAACCTTTGCCATTCTGATTGTAGTTCTTTTTCTTATTATCCTTCACATAGTTCAGAGAACCACCATGTGAGGTTTTAAGTCTTTCCTCTTCTTGCACACACATGGCTATAGTCTTTTCAATGTCCCATTTTTCAGGCGACATGTTGTAGTTGACAACAAAGGTGTCAAACTCTTTTGGTAGTGAAGCCATAACCAGGTGAACAAGGAGTGCAGGCTTGAGTTCCAAATCTGCATCCATGGGTTTAAGCTTAGCTGCCATGTTGCTCATCCTGAGGATGTGCTCTCTTATGCCATGTCCACCGCCTGTGTACTTTTCTGTCACCAGCTGCTTTAGCAACTGGGTAGCATATATCTTTGAAGAACCAGTGAACTGGTTCTTTATCTTTTCAAGAAACTCCCCTACGGAAGTACACTCTGCAATTGAGCCCACAATAGCGTTCTCAATTGTGTTCTTTATGAAAGCCATGCACTTTTTATTGGCGGTGAGCCACTTTTGGTTTTCGAGGGTATATGACATCTCCACTGGAGCATGTTCCCTCTGCCTTTTCGCCCAAGCAGCATCATCATCTTTTGCACCTCTGACTGGCTCTGGTGGTTTGACCGGCTGTGCGGTGTCCACAACCCAGTCCACCTCAGCACAAACAAAAGCCAAGTCAACTTTCTTTCTCCATTCAGTGTAGTTATCACCTCTGAGGGTTGGAACATCCTTGAGGCAACTCATCAAGTGGAAACCTCCTGAAATCACAATGAAGTGAGATCATAACAACAATTGCATGCATTAATCCAACGTTGGTCAAAATTAAACATACAACTGTTTATGCAATTAAATCTATATCATCGTTGGGCAAAAGTAGAAATAAATGCACCTTTTATAACAATAACAAATCATGATCATGTTATTAACAACGTTGCTCATAAAAATAACAGAATCATAATTGTTTCAATAATTACTTTAACATGCTCTTTTAAATTTTAATTGCACTTTTGTTCTATTTATTTTTAAAAGAGCACTTTTATTTATTTGCAGCGGAAAAACATGAATAAAAAATTCATGAACTTTATTCTTTTCAGAAACATTTCTTTTACTTTTCTATTTTCTAGACAAATTTTTGTTGGATTAATTTGAACAAAAAAAACTATATAAAATATGCCCAAAACCTGGACAAAATACAGATAAAACGAAGAAAAAACTGCAGCGCAGCCCGGCCTCGGCCCAGCGCGCGCGGCCCGCAGCGGAAGAAAACGGCCCACGGCCTGCTCTGCGCGCCGCGCCGCTTGAGCCGGCCTCGCCTCGGCCTGGGCCGCCGGCCTCAGCCCAACGCGCTTTCCACTTTCGGCCCAGCGGCCTGCGGTTGTATTAGGGTTTTGATCTCGGCCGTCCGAAGAGATCCGACGGTCCCCCGTGCTCATCGCTGGATCAAAACCAGCCCGCACCGGCCGCTCGCGAAAACCCTAGCCTCATTCGTTATTCTCTCGCCCTCTTCGTCTCTGTCCCGCGCGCTGGGGCACCGCGCCGCGCCCGGCCGCCAGCGACGGCGACGACTGCCACCGCGCCGCGCCGCGGAGCTCTTTCCCTTCCCCCTTCTTTCCTTCCACTATCCCACGCCTCCTGTGACAGAGAGAGTGAGGCGCGGCGCCCCCTCTGCTCCCCTGTGAACCCTACGGCGTGCGCGTGGATGTGAAGGCGGCGCCCCCGCTGGCCCCTTTGCCGGCGTGCGCGAGCACCTCGAGGGTGGACGCACCGCCGTCAAACGGCTCAGTGGTGGTGCCCTTTGCCCCTTTGGGGTTTGTTCTTCTTCCGAACGGCTCGGCTTGCCGATGCCCATCCGGATCGAGAGGAACGGCGCGGCCTTGCGGCGGCGCACTTTGCCGGCGAGCACAAGGCCCTCTGCCGGTGAGATCTTTGCCCTGTGATTAGGGTTCTTTGGGGAGGGGTAAATTCTTTGATTTCCGCCGAAAATCCTAAACCCAATCTGGCTGATACCATTGATAGAATCTTTGGATAGGGTAGGCTTAGCGATTAACGGCAGTATTACCTTCTCCTTGGCTCGAAGAGCCCAATCCAGTGGTCATGGTGGAGTTGTGGCGGCTGTGGTGATGGTGAGTGGGCAGTGGCGGCGGAGCTTCCCGTCACTTCAGGGCTAACCTAGATCGGTAGGTTTGTCGGTGGGGTTGGCGGCTGCGCGAGGAACCCCGTAGTGCGTGCCCCGGCCCCCCCACCTCTTTATATAGCCCAGCGTGACAGGGGCCGTCAACCATAAGGGTTGGGCGCCCCCGATCAGGGCGCGTAATCAAGGGCCTGATAAGCCGTTGGGCCTATACAGAGGAGATCAACCTAACACTTCTCACTGTAATATTTCCATGCATGTACTACAGCAATGTCTTGTTTCTGCTGCAGTAACCTGCATGTCATATTGCAAGCTAGAGAATTATTAAGGACTAGTACTACTAAAAGTAAGTGAAGGGAAACCGTACGTGGCAACGAAACTGCCACGGATTATTTGTCGTTGCAATACTGCCATGGCAAGATCATTCTCTGAGAAGGGTGGAGTTGGTGGTGATGGCGTCGGCGAAGACAGCGTCGCAGCCGCCGCTCTGGCAGCCTGCACCGCAGTAGCCTGGGCCGATGCCACAGTGCCCCCACTGGCTACAGCAGTAGTTGTTCGTGCAAACCCTACCGCCGTTGTCCTTGCCGCACCGCTTGGCGGAGCTGCAAGCGCCGTTCTGGCAGCCGACGCCGCAGAACTCGGAACCGAGGCCGCAGTACCCCCACTGGCTGCAGCAGAGGTTGTTGAGGCACAGCTTGCCGCCGGCCTGGCTGCCACACGTGATGTCGGCGCGGCAGGGGCCGCCCTGGCAGCCGGCGCCGCAGTACTCCGCGCCGAAGCCGCAGTGCCCGTACTGGCTGCAGCAGTGGTTGTTGGGGCACGTCGCGCCGGCGGCCTGGGTGCCACAGCGCTTGCTGGTGTAGCAGGCGCCGTTCTGGCAGCCGTTACCGCAGTAGTCGCCGCCCATGCCGCAGTAGCCGTACTGGCTGCAGCAGAGGTTGTTGGGGCACTCCATGCCGCTGCCCTGCTCGCCGCACCTCTGGGCGTGCGTGGTCACCGCCGCGAAGGCGGGGACGACAGCCGCGCCGAGAGCGAGGGCCCTGCTGGTGCGCATCATCTTCTTCCTTTTTTTCCTGTCTTGGCGATCTAGTGCTGGTTGTGTGCTTGTGTGTGGAGTAAAGAGGTGATGATCCCCACTTTATATAGGTGCTCTGAACTTCTGATTGCACTCCCGTTCGATGTGGCACCTCTTGCCATGCAATTGCGCGCATACACGTGTTTCACTCATTGTCAACGATCTTAACCCGATCGTCTGATCGAGGAGATTGTTAATGTATGCGATGTGATATGATGCCGGATCCGTTCTTGATAGACGTGGCACTGTACATAAGATTCGTAATGTTTATATGTTGTTTATACTCCCTTCGTTCCTAAATATAAGACCTTTTAAGATTTCACTATGAAATACATACGGATGTATATAGACATACTTTCGAATATAGAGTCACTCATTTTGCTTCGTATGTAATCCATAGTGAAATCTCTAAAAGGTGAGAGCTTATATTTAGGAAACGGAGGGAGTATATGCTTGCATGAGACATGCATGGAGCGCGGGCTATTAGACTAGTACGCATATGCATGTGATTACACCTCGTCGCCCCCATCCACAGAAGCACCCTAACGGACACGTCGCGTTCGTGTCATCTGATCGATGTGAACGTTGTGCTCTGCGTCCATGATATGATCGAGATCTTATCTTTTTTTTCTTGTTCTCATGAGAGCACGTACTATGATGCGAGATGTAGTTTTGAGAGTCGTGTGGGCGTGACATGCATGGAGAGCAATGCATGCATGCACGTGACCAGTTAATGGAAAAATGGCAGTGGCATCTCGCACCGGATATCCTTTGTTAGGAAAAATGGTCGGTTGTCAGGAACCTTGCAATGGGTAAGGCAGGCCTGGTCCATCTTGGTTCAGTTGATCGAATCATCGAAGTAGTAATTAGCTACACCTTTTTTTTTTTCTCGGGAGAGTAATTGGCTACAATTGAATCTAAGCTCGAGTTAAGATCTCCGGAGTATCATACCAAGTACTCTCAAATGGGGATCATCTCTTAGGTTTACGCTACGAATCTCAAATATTTTCCATGTTTACTATTCCTTCCGATCCCAGTTCAAAACTGCGACACTTATTTTGGATCGGAGGTACTATATTATTACTAGGCCCAAGACTTCGTTTCACCGGAATTGTTTTTAACATGGATTTGCTTGGGTTACCCGCTCATTTGTGTGGCTAGATATATTATGTGTTGTTGTCATATTGGTAATAAAAAAAACCATTTGAGGCGAAATAAACTGTAGGTCTTGGCCTGCTGTGTATTTTCCCTGCATTTTCAATTAAATGTTAAATACAGAGGATTAAAAAAGAGCTAACAAACTCTACGGTCTAGTTTTTTTTAGATGAACTTTAGGGTCTAGTTGACTATGTGCAGAGCTGTAGAAATAAACACACATGTTAGATAAAAGTCTTGGTCCAATCAGAGAATTGTGAGTATCTTTCCTTTCGTATCATTTTCAGCCATATATTGTTAACTATTATTGGACATATTGTCTCCAGCTTGGCTTTTATATGCCAATCACAATATATATAACATTGTAGCCAAAGATGCATCTCTAAGAAACATGGTAAAGTTTGATAAAAGAAACTTCCAATTTAAATGTATCATCAGCCTTTAGTCAAAAGTACTTCTATTTTAATGGCAAATTTATTTCATAGTAACTTTTTTATCAACGTCTGGGCTGCCATACAAAATTATAGGCTTTGGTAATTATCTCTGCATTATATCCCGCCTCCTTATCCAAAATTATCCATTCTTCCATCTATATTTTTGCCGAGAATTCACTTCTCTTAATGTACTTTGCACCTCTACTGCGCCTGCCCACTTTGTCACTGGCAACATACCTAAAATTTTGCGGTCCTACATCCTATGGCACCAAAGCATTTTGCCTAGTTTGGCTACTGAAATCTTGTATCTGTGTGGTCACGCTCTGTTCTATTCTTCAAGAATCGAAATTCAAATGGCTCTTCAATTTACTATCTCTTACTCAAGTGTTCCACCTCTCCGAATACTACTATCGTCAGATTGCTGCATCTCACAACTATCATCGGTATATGTGTAGCATATCTTATTTGAAGCTTGATCCTTTGCTACTCAGTACTCACTATGTCATGACTCACCACATGACCGGAACGACACCTTGATCATGCATGTATATTTAACGGATAAAAACCAAATTGCTATTTGAAAAATATTGTGCATTTCATGTTCGGTTGGAATTCCTTTTAAAATCAACTAATGACTTATTTAAATTTTAGCTATTTACGGAATAAAATGGTATTATTTACCCACCTAGTACATCAATCAAGCTGCTCATTTCCAAAGTTAAATCCAATATTTAATTTAGGGAATCCAATTAAATTTATTTAATCGATCAAATGCTTAGGCTGGTCAAAACCATAGTAAGGAGTTTTTTTTTGTGCATATTTATCATCTGAAAACTGCCATGCGCCTGTCTTGGTGGCCCCATTCTATCAGATATGGTACATTTGTGCAGTTTACAGAAGGTGACACGTGTTTAGAAACCTTATGATGCGGTTTAGGGACTTAGACGGACATTTTCTTAGTTCAATCACTACATTGAACCATACTCAGAAGCCTCCTTTTGAGGAAACATGTGTGTGTTGGGGGGGGGGGGGGGGGGGGTTCCCCACCAAAAGATATTATTCAAGATGGTAAGGGCCAATTTGTTACATCATCAGAGGTAGGCGAGAAGAAAGGTATAACCTCCAAGAATTTGCCAATGTCCTCGTGTTTCAGCTTCCCAAACCGATGAAACCAAAGGGTGAAGTCATTTAACATGTTTCGTAATGTGGTGGAGCTATGTTGATCAATGTCACGGAAGACAAGAACATTCCCAAATATTTCAAAGGGCGTTGAGAATATGTGGTGTTCCAAACTTGGTGGAGCAGAGGTACTGGCAGCTGTAATTCCCAAATACTCCCTCCATTCCACAATGTAGTGCACCTGCGCTTCCCGAGATTTAAGTTTGACCATAACACAAATACCTTCATGTTATTGTGGAAATTCACTTTGGCTCATAGGTGTATATGCACCCATTGTCTAAATACACATTTTAAAAAGTAAAAAAAATCCCGCGTGTAAATCCGGACATTATATGTGCGTGCACAAAGTTTCGGTGAAAAAGGACATTTTTTATGGCTTGTGTAAAAAAGACAATTTTCGATGCTTGATTACAGCTATTCACGGGGCATTTTTTTATCTTTTTTACGCATGCCACAAAAAATGTCCTTTTTCACCGAAATTTTGTGTGCGAACATAGGATGTCCGGATGTACACGCGGGATTTTTTCAGGAAATTTTTTAACATTTTAAAATGTGTTTTTTATACATATTTCATAATAGGTGTATATACACCTAGGAGCCAAAACGCCATACCCGGATGAAGTCTGCATTTTGATTATGAACCTCTCATGCATGAAAAGGCCATATAGGCATGCTTGGTGGAGAAGGGAGCGCCTTTGTTGAGGAAACTTTTGTCCTGCCTATGCCCAAACTGAAAGTCATGCAACTAAGACAAGAGAAACTACAATTTCAAGAAAGACACTTGCGGTTAGGTGATTCCTCTGGTTAGACATTACACTATTCAACATGACTAAGATACCCATATTTTTGGTTCAGTGGAATGGGTGAAAAATAGGTTGGGGAGGCGTAGGCTAGTGGTAGGTGGTCGAGCCAGGTATCTAGCCAAAAGAAAGTGAAGTGACCATCTTTTGTCATAGCGAAAGAAACCTGTTGTAGTTTAGGTATTTGTTGGTTACTAATATTTGGAAGAAAGGGGTCATGGTTCTGGGGTGCAAGTTGCGTTAGGATGCTGAAGTTGTACCCAACACACCCAAGGATTGTTGGTAGGTAGGAGAAATTTAATGGAAAATTTCATGAGCGGGCAGATATTCTATGTATGGATATTTTTTATCGTTAGACCACCAAATTCTATTAGTTTGCAAACATTATGCCACACGATTCAGCATTGTGCGCTTGTGCAAGTCTGGTACATGGCCCAAAAGCAGGCACGTCGAATAGCATCCACTTCGTTGATCACCTTTTCAGGTAGCCGAAAACAGACATGTAGTAAATAGCTAGAGACTCAAGTGACGGCTACCAAGAGAAGTAGTCTACCCCCTTTAGACAGAAGTAGTGCAAGCCAATGAGACAAGAATATGAGATAACGAGCAATAATGGATCAGAGTGTGGATGACGGTAGTTTATATGGCGATAGTGGTAGTCCAAGGTACATCTAGGGGAAGGATGAGACATGGCAACCTAAAGTGGAAGCTATAAAAGTTGTCGTGACCTGATCAACATGCATTGGGATGAAAGTAGTCTTTCGAAAGTTGATTGAAAGACTTGTGGCTAGGCAAAGTCTTCATGGTTTTCTTTTAGATGCTGCGCAACCGAATTAGAAGTTTTGGCAATGATCAGCGTGTCATCAGCGTATTGTAGGACGGGGGTGGTAGATGGTCATAGAGAGGGTGGCAAAGATTGTCAGGGTTTTGGTTCTAGATTATGAGTTGTTGAAGGATGTCGGCAACTATGATGAATAGGTACGGGAACGTGGATTGCCCTGGTGTAATAGCTGCATGTGGATTTTACTAAAAAAAACTCCACTTAGTCAAATCAAGATTTAGTAAAACAAATCAAATCAAATCATGTGGATTGCCCTGGAGAGCTAGCATAACTACTTGGCTATCCCTATCAGCCAACTACACACTATTATATAAGATTTTACCTTGTAGGAGACTAGGAGTACACACTATTATAGCTCACTAAAGTGGATCATACCTTACACTACATAATTAATGGTCAATTAGTCGGACAAATCATCTCACCGAAGAAAAGAATGGCGGACCACCTCCACACCCGAGCTCGACCGGCGTTGTGGTGGCTGCTGTGGTGGTGCCAGAGGCAGGTGACGGACATTGATGTCAAGCTCAGAGGATTCTTCGGTCTTGTTTGTATTTTTACTTCTGGCATCGGCGATCAGATTCAGCCGGGGATGTAACTCCAAGGCTCGGAAACAAGCACACAACGGAGCACCCAACGAAGTGTAAGACCGTCACAACATAGAGAAAACAGCTCCAGTTAGTCAAATCCAGGCCTAAAACAAAACAAATCAAATCAGCAAAGCAGCAGACCCGTCAATCTTACCTTGTAGGAGTACACTATAGCGCATTAAAATGGACCGTATACGGTGCACTAATAATTAATTAATGATCATTTAGTCCGCCAAGTCCACTAAGTGTAGGCATCAAGAATATATTTACTTACGGTAAATAATTAATGATCACTTGGTCCAACAAGTCCTCTCAGTGTACGCATCAAGAGTATTATTTAACATTGCAGGAAAGCCAAGAACATATACCGCGGAGAGCTTGGTTAGTTGCAGTTCATCACAAGCCATCTACGTACACGTACGTGGAGAATAACGCACATATATATACACACATGGCTCCTCATGCTCTCTCTTGGATTAGTGTGTCCTTGCTCGCCTTCTTGGCGTCGTCGTCATGCGTTGCGGCGAGGGGCGGTCGGGCACCCAAAACCACTGACCCGACGGCCGGGTTCACGGTGGTGAGCCTCGACGAGAGCAACTTCGCCCTGCAGCGGCCGTTCGACGAGGCAAGCGGCGCCCGGTACAGTTTCGACGGCACCGTGCGGAAGCTGTGGGTGCTCTCCTCTGACAAGCCCCACGCCCGGCAGAGCCATACCAGCCCAAGAACTGAGATCAGGATGGAAGTACGTGCCAGCTATTTTTTGACGGAACCTCGTCAACGGTGCGCTGCGGTACGTGCCAGCTATTACTACTACTCATTAAGCATTTTGGTATATATAATCAGAGATCTTACTGGTTGCTTTTGCCATTCTCTTCTACCTGCTGCAGGGATACGACTACAGCTCCGGCGTGTGGCAGTTTGAGGGCCACGGTTACGTCCCCTCAGGCACGACAGGGGTATCCATCATGCAGGTGTTCGGCGCCGGCGAGACAGCCACCACCCTCATGCTGCACGTCTACAACGGTGCGCTGCGGTACTACGACCGCCAGGTCGTGGAGGACGACATCTATGACAGATGGTTCCGGCTTAACGTGGTCCACGACGTCAAGGCATCGACGCTCACCGTGTACATCGACGGCAAGCAGAAGCTGCACGTCCATGGCCGTGGCGGCGACTCACATTACTTCAAGTTCGGTGTGTACGCGCAGAATCATGACTCCAGCTGCATGGAGTCTCGCTGGAAGGGGATCAGGATCCTCAAGAAAGACTGACACATTGATTCAGATTTTACTGCCGATTACGTATTTTTCTTGTATATATTTATGTTGTCGCCTTATCTAGTGGCTGTGTATTGTTTGTGGACTTATGATTTGTAGTACATATGAGGCTGAGAATATATATATATATGTATGTTATTTGTTTGTGGTAATTTATTTTTCCTTTAATGACCGGATGATGTTTTAGATGTGAAAACAATATTCGTTACAGAATGCGTACACAGTTAGCATGTGTACAGATCGATGAATAAGTTAGTAAATAATGTAAACATATATCCTGAGAATGGAAATAAATTACAATAAACCAAACTTGAACAATTTGCACTTGACTGACACACCCGCAGCAAATAAAACATTCTACTCACTCTATGCTTGATTAGAAGGCGTATGAATTAATCAACGGGTAGCAGATATAATATTCTACGTATCTCTTTCCTCCTCCACAAGAAAAGCTCTTCTCCTCCCGTCGGCGCCGCCACCGGTCCGCCCGATCTCCGATGGCCTGTAGGCCATGGAGGTGCGGAGGATCTCGGCCCCCCGCCGGCGGGAGGGACCACGTTCTCGTTCTTATTAGATTTAGCGTCTTGGTTGGGGCTGTGTGGCGGCGGCGATGTCCCTTAGTAGGAATAATGTCTCCCACATTCTATCCCCGTCCCGATAGTGCGTCTAGCATTGTCGGAGGGCGTGTGGAGGTTTGTCTCCGTCGGATCTCGCGGGATTCGGTCGGTGCTGGTCTTTGGGGGATCTGTTTGAATCCGGTCTTCGTTCGTCTTCGTTTGGGTGTTTACAGGTTTGATCCTTCTGATCTACGACTTTCTTCATCGGCGATGATTGCTACTCTGGTGGGCTGGTCCTATGGGGCCTTAGCACGACGACTTCCCGACTGTCTACTACAACAAGGTTTGCCCGGCTCCGGTGAGGGAGGGGCGATGACGGTGGTGCGCCTTCGGCTCGCTCCAATGCTTGTAGTCGTCGCTGGGTGGTCCACGGACATGGTTGTAATTTTTATTACCTTTGGTGTTCTTTGTACTGCCATGATTGAAGATGAATAGATTGGAAGTTTCTCGCAAAAAAAAAAGGCGTATGAATTTTGTCTAAAGTCAAACATTGTAAAGTTTGACAACATTTTTAGTAAAAACTATCAACAACTACAATATTCCAATTTAACAGATATGAAAAATATAGTTATTGTATATTTAATGATATTAATTTGGTATTGTAGTTTTAACCAAATCCTTGATGCAATATACTTTAATAACCTGATGATGTATGTGAAAACAATATTCGTTAGTATGCATACACAGTTACCATTTGTGCGGATGTATAAGTTAGTAAATAATATTCAAAATGGTACGAATATTATTCCTCGGAGATGGTCCGGTTTCTAAGCAGTGTATGTCAAAACTTTTGCGAAACATTCTCAAATTCTTACCACAACAAATTGGTGCCATACGAGGGAATCGAGCCAAGTTTCATGTTTTCCAGACTTCCTTTCATTTTTCAGAATTAAAAACCAATAACCTCCATGTTTGGAGTCGAGTCTTGACACCCCAAGGTTTGGAATTCTTTTCCTTTTCTTGGATAAGGCCTAAACATAGACGAAAGAAAACAAAAAGGAATTTTCAACCCAATATTGTCAACTTTTTATGTACTTGCAGTTTGTATTCACTAAATTTCAATTAAATATGCTTTTCCTTCCCATTTATGCCCATTTTTTCATACACTTGTAAATTATATGCACTAAATGCCCAGAAAATGCACTTATTGTGTAAAAAAGGAAAGAGAAAGGGAGAAAGAAAATATAAGAAAAATAATGTAGAAAAGAACAAAGCATAATCAAAGGGAAAAAGGAAAATAAATAGTGTACAAAAGAAATGAAATAAAAGAAAGGAGAAGAAAACTATAAATAAATAAAAAATGTCGTGTACTACACGATAGGAACTCGGCAAAGGCGTGCCATGCCGAGTGCCACTATGGCAACACACAACAAAACATGGCTTCAAGTTTTTTTTCCACAGTAGGTATCGCGGACCTTTGTCGAGTGCCCGACATTATGCACTCTACAAACACACCGGCACTCAACAAAGTTGTCGATTCCGGTAGTGCAACTACAATATTAAATAAGTATGAAAATATATTTTATTATGTATTTAATGATACTAATCCTATATCCTATATACCTAAAAAGTTTATCCCCACTATCTGATTTCTCTTGACATGCAGTCTATCCAGGTCATCACATATGCCATGTAAGCGAGGTTAGCTAATCAGCAATTTCCCTTTAGTTTCTTATGCCACCTCAGCAAAAATTGTCTCTACTTCTATGTCGCTTCTTCGCTCTTCCTTTTCTCCGTAACAAACAAACGGACGACCTTACGTTGCACATCACCACTTCCTCTCCTTCACAATCTCTACCAAGAAGAAATGATGGAGGAATCGGGCAGCCCACGTCTAAAATTGATGAAGGATCCAAGGGGGCATTTGTGCCATTAAAACCAATACTCAGCATGACTCTTCATCCCCATGGACCGTCCGCCATGCTCCACCCAATTATCCATTTGTCATTCACCATGGCTGGACATTCCTTCTGGTGCTCCTATATCCATGGCGCTGGTGTGCTGCATCTCTCCCTCCATGAGCTCAATTTTCCAGTTTGTTAGGTACCAAATGGTTTGGACAATGCAACTGCCACTATTAGTTCCTCTGCTCAATATCGTTGATGTGGTGTCGAGCTTTTCTCTAAAGGAGCAGGCTGGAGCCGTCGAGGTTGGGAGGAGGAGGCCAGCGACGGCGTGGTCCATGGAGAGAAGGAGCCAAGGACCCGACGACGTGAAGGATGTGGCGTCGAGCTTTTCTACGGAGGAGCAGGCAACAAATCGATGGGGACATGGATGTCGGGAGGAGGAGGCCAGCGACGACATGGTCCATGGAGAGAAGGAGCCGAGAACCCGATGGTGTGAAGGTGGGGGTGGCTCGCCTGCTGATACGTCTCCATCGTATCTATAATTTTTTATTGTTTCATGCCAATATTTTACTACTTTCACATACTTTTAGCAACAATTTATATGATTTTCTTGGACAAACATATTGATCCAGTGCCCAGTGTCAGTTCCTGTTGGTTGCATGTTTTTTGTTTCGCAGAAAATCCATATCAAACGAAGTCCAAACGCGATAAAATTATACGAAGATTTTTTTTTGGAATATATGTGATTTTTGGGAAAAAGAATCAACACGAGACGATGTTCGAGGGGCCCACAACCTCACACGACACGCCCTACCCCCCAGGGTGCGCCGGGCAGGCTTGTGGCTCCTCCTTAAGTCAGTTGGGGGCCTTCTTTCGCCGCAAGAAAGATAATTTTCGGATAAAACTCCCCTCAAAATTTCAGCCCAATCGGAGTTACGGATCCCCGGGAATATAAGAAATGGTGAAGGGCCAGAAAATATGAACGCGAAACAGAGGAGAACAAAGAGAGAGATCCTGCCCTTCGGGAGCCATGGCGGCCAAGGACCAGAGGGGAAACCCTCCTCCCATCTAGGGGGGAGGCCAAGGAAGAATAAGAAGGAGGGGGGCTCTCTCTCCCTCTCTCCCGGTGGCGTCGGAACGCCGCCGGGGCAAACATCGTGTGACGGCGATCTACTCCAACAACTCCGTCATCTTCATCAATACCTCCATCACCTTCCCTCATCTATATTCGGCGGTCCACTCTCCCACAACCTACTTGAACATGGTGCTTTATGCTTCATATTATTATCCAATGATGTGTTGCCATCCTATGATGTTTGACTAGAATTTTGTTGTCCTATGGGTAATCGGTGAATTGCTATGATTGGTTTAAATTGCTTGTGGTTCTGTTGCTGTCCTTTGGTGCCCATCATATGAGTGCGCGCGTGAATCACACCATAGGGTTAGTTGTATGTTGATAGGACTATGCATTGGAGGGCAAGAGTGACATAAGCTTCTTCCTACCATAGAAATTGATTCATACGGGATTGAAGGGGGACCAATATATCTTAATGCTATGGTTGGGTTTTACCTTAATGAACTTTAGTAGTTGCGGATGCTTGTTAATAGTTTCAATCATAAGTGCATAGAATTCCAAGTAAGGGGTAACATGATAGCAGTGGCCTCTCCCACATAAAAACTTGCTATCGGTCTAGTAACTTAAGTTAGTAAGGGGTGACATACTAACTTAATTGTAATTTTATTAGAACAACACATAATTTTTATTTTCAAGTTCTTTATTATCTTGCAAACCTATCCTACTACACCTACGAAGTACTTCTAGTTTTATTATTTGTTTCTAGGTAAAGCAAACGTTGGTGTGCGTAGAGTTGTATCAGTGGTCGATAGAACTTGAAGAGAATATAAATTCTACCTTTAGCTCCTCGTTGGGTTCGACACTCTTATTTATCAAAAAAGCTAGAATTGATCTCCTATACTTGTGGGTTATCAAGACCTTTTTCTAGCACCGTTGCCGGCGAGCAATAGCGTGGGGTTGATATTCTCGTGTGCGCTTCTTGGCTTTATCACTAAGTAGTTTTTATTTTCTGTTCTAAGTTGTTCTTTATATTTAGTCATGGATATGGAACACGAAATAACAAAAAAAATAGTTGTACTTGCTACTCATGGAGATGAGGAACCTCCTAAAACCCTCAATGCTGGTTATGTGGAAAACATTAAATACTATTTTGATAATCCTGATAAATCTCCATTCAACTTGATAATGGGAGATACTTTGGATCACCGGGAATACTTTAGGGATTATCGATTGTCTCAAAAAGGGAAACTCTTATGGGATCAAATTGATTATTTGCATTGGTATGCTTGGAATTTATGCTTAAGATATGATTATACTTGTTGCTCTAAGATGAAGGCTCTACACCTTCCCTTTTAATGTGAATTTAATGATAATGAAACCTTGGCTTCTTATACTAATGGTACATATGATTACTATGATGTGGAACAAATAGAAGAATTTGTTGCTTTTAAGGGTGCTTATGAAATTGAATCTTTGTTTGAAAAGTATGAAGATTGTGACGATGCTCTTTACAGATCTGAAAATTATGCTATACTTAAATATTACTATGAGAATTATTAATACAATGCCTATATTGATGAATTTATTGAGAAAGTCTCCGTTGCCCAAGAAGAGACTAATATTTTGCAGGAATCTATGGAAGAAGAAATTGTTGAAACTGTGAGCTCATTAGATGAAAAAGATGACGAGGAGAGAGAAGAACAAAAGGAGGAAGAGCAGATTAGCTACCCGTGCCCACCTTCTAATGAGAATAACTCTTAAACTCATACATTATTTAATTTCCCTTCGTGCTTACCGAAGGATGAATGCTATGATCCCTTGGATTCGTTTGAAATATCCCTTTTTGATGAAATTGATGCTTGCTATGCTTGTGGCCATGATGCCAATATGAATGATGCTTATGGAGATGAACTTGCTATAGTTCCTTATGTTAAACATGAAATTGTTTTTGTTGCACCCACACATGATAGTCCTATTATCTTTTTGAATTCTCCTAACTACACTATATCGGAGAAGTTTGCGCTTATTAAGGATTATATTGATGGGTTGCGTTTTACCATTACACATGATGATTTTGATGGATATAATATGCATGTGCTTGCTGCTCCTAATTGCAATTATTATGAGAGAGGAACTACATCTCCACCTCTCTATGTTTCAAATACAATAAAATTGCAAGAAACTGCTTATGCTATGCTTCAGCCTTTATTATGTGTGCATGAATTGTTCTTTTATGGCATGCTGATGCATAGGAAGAGAGTTAGACTCCGTTGTTCCATGATATATGTTGCTTTGTGCTCACTACTAAATTATAAATCATTGTTAATTAAAATTGGCTTTGATATACCTTGGGATCCGGGTGCATCAATTACTTTAGCACTATATGCCTAGCTTAATTGCTTTAAAGAAAGTGCTGCCTGGGAGACAACCCGGAAGTTTTAGAGAGTCATTTTATTCTGTTATGTGCTTTTAAAAGGTTTAAAAACAAAAAAAATATAAAGGGGAACCTAAAACTTTTTTTCAAAAAGAAAAGTGAAAGTGAGACAGATGAGCAATGTGGAAGTGGGGGCTAGCCTTGAACTTTGCTCATGCCCATGGAAACTTTGTGAACCTTGATTACAGAAACTTTTCAACAAAAATAATTATCCCCTTGTACAAACTCATTGTATTATAAAAATAATGTGCCAAGATTTACCTTTAGGGTGTTTAAATTGCTTGTTAGGTGTGTGCAGTGCAAACACAGAAACTTTTGCTGTATTATTTGAATTTACATATTTTACTGGAACATTAAAAAATTCTGAAATTTTTACACAGTACTGCTATGCAATTTTTTTATTATGTCCTAATTTTTCAGAATTTTGTAGTTACAGAATTATATGTTTCATCTGCATCTTTACAGATTGTCCTGTTTTCACAGATTGCTGTTATAGTTTCTTTATTTGCTTATGTTTGAAATCTTGTTGAGCCCCATTGACTTGGGTGCCATAGAATTGTGATAGCATACAGTGGGTAATGTTTGATTATAATTATACAATAATGTTACAGCAGGATATGATGGGATTTGATTTTATATGTACTAACTCCTCTAATAAAAAGTTTGGTTAAGTTTTGTGTGGATGAAGTGTTCGAAGATCGAGGAGGTATCGATATGAGAAGAATAAGGAGAGGCAAGAGTTCAAGCTTGGGGATGCCCAAGGCACCCCAAGTAAATATTCAAGGAGACTCAAGCGTCTAAGCTTGGGGATGCCCCGGAAGGTATCCCATTTTTCTTCCCCGACAATTATCGGTATGTCTCGGTTTTTGTTTTGTTCACATGATATGCGTAAATTGTTGGAGCATATTTTGTGTTTATTTTTCCCTTTTCTTTTATGCACCATGCTGGTATGAGATAGTCCTTGGTTGATTTATAGAATTCTCTTTGCACTTCACTTATATCTTTTGAGTATGGCTTTATAGAATGCTTCATGTGCTTCACTTATATTATTTGAAGTTTGGATGCTCATTTCTCTACATTTGGAAAACCGTTATTTGTAAAATGCTCTTTTGCTTCACTTATATTTATTAGAGCATGGTCTTTTGTATAAAGAATTAAACTCTCATGCTTCACTTATATCTATTTAGATAGTCAACAGGAATTGGTCATTCACATGGTTAGTCATAAAATCCTACATAAAACTTATAGATCACTGAATATGATATGCTTGATTCCTTGCAATAGTTTTGCGATATTAAGATAGTAATATGTGGGTGTACTAATGGATGATTGTGGTTTAGTAAATATATCGATGTTAAGGTTTGTGATTCCCGAAGCATACATGTATAGCCTTTAGTTTTGCGATGAAGTTGGAGCATGATTTATTATTGAGTGTCTACCTTATGAGTGGCGGTCGGGGACGAGCGATGGTCTTTTCCTCCCAATCTATCCCCCTAGGAGCATGCGGGTAGTACTTTGCTTCGAGGGCTAATAAACTTTCACAATAAGTATATGAGTTCTATATGACTAATGTGAGTCCGTGGATTATACGCACTCTCATCCTTCCACAAATTGCTAGCCTCTTCGGTACCATGCATTGCCCTTTCTCACCTCGAGAGTTGGTGCAAACTTCGCCGGTGCATCCAAACCCCGTGATATGATACGCTCTATCACACATAAACCTCCTTATATCTTCCTCAAAACAGCCACCATACCTACCTATTATGGCATTTCCATAGCCATTCCGAGATATATTGCCATGCAACTTCCATCATCATCATATACATGACTTGAGCATTCATTGTCATATTGCTTTGCATGATCGTAAGATAGCTAGCATGATATTTTCATGGCTTGTCCGTTTTTTGATATCTTTGCTACGCTAGATCATTGCACATCCTGGTACACTGCCAGAGGCATTCATATAGAGTCATCTTGTATATTTTTTATTGAGTTGTAATATCGAGTTGTAAGTAAATAAAAGTGTGATGATCATCATTGTTAGAGCATTGTCCTAGTGAGGAAAGGATGATGGAGACCATGATTCCCCCACAAGTCGGGATGAGACTCCGGACGAAAAATATAAAAAAAAGGCCAAAAAGAGCCCACCCAAAAAAAGAAAAAAGAGAAAAAACGAAAAAAATGAAAAAAATGAGAGAAAAAGAGAGAAGGGGCGATGTTACTATCCTTTTACCACACTTGTGCTTCAGAGTAACACCATGTTCTTCATATAGAGAGTCTCCAGAGTTGTCACTTTCATATACTAGTGGGAATTTTTCATTATAGAACTTGGCTTGTATATTCTGATGATGGGCTTCCTCAAATGCCCGAGGTCTTCATGAGCAAGCAAGTTGGATGCACACCCACTTAGTTTCAGTAGTGAGCTTTTATACACTTATAGCTCTAGTGCATCCGTTGCATGGCAATCCCTACTCCTTGCATTGGTATCGATCGATGGGCCTCTCCATTGCCTGTTGATCCACCGAGTTGATGCGAGCCTTTCTTCCTTTTTGACTTCCCTTATTGATCTCTATCACCGTATTCTATTCCACCCATAGTGCTATATCCATGGCTCGCGCTCATGTATTGCACGAAGTTGAAAATGCTGAAGCGTGTTAAAAAGTATGATCCAATTGTTTGGTTTGTCATCAGGGTAGTTCATGATTAATATCTTTATGCTAGGAAGACTAAGCATCATCGGCTATATGATTTTGTAGGGATAGCGTTTCATATGTCTCCAACGTATCTATAATTTTTGATTGTTCCATGCTATTATATTATCAATCTTGGATGTTTTTATATACATTTACAGAAATTATATATCATTTTTTGGGACTAACCTATTAACTTAGTGCCCAGTGCCAGTTGCTGTTTTCTGCATGTTTTTGGTTTTCCAGAATATCAGTACCAAACGAAGTCCAAATGCCACGAAACTTTTTGGAGATTTTTTTCTGGACATAACAAGTTCTGGAAGCTTCGGGAGAGGGCCAGAAGATGAAGCAGTGGCCCAAGAGGCACCAGGGCGCGCCCCAGGGGGGGTGGCGCGCCCTGGTGGCTTGTGGGGCCCACACAGCTCCGTTTGACCTAATTCCACCACTATAAATTCTCTAAAATCGGGAAACCAACAGAGGAGTCCACAAAATACTTTTTCCGCCGCCGCAAGTTTTTGTTCTCGAGAGATCCCATCTGGAGGCCTTTTCTGGTGCTCCGCCGGAGGGGGAATCGATCACGGAGGGGCTCTACATCAACCTTGCTGCCCTTCCGATGATGCGTGAGTAGTTTCCACAAACCTTCGGGTCCATAGTTAGTAGCTAGATGGCTTCTTCTCTCTTTTTAATCTTCAATACAATGTTCTCCTCGATGTTCTTGGAGTTCTATCCGATGTAATCACTTTTTGCGGTGTGTTTGTTGGGATCCGATGAATTGTGAGTTTATGATCAGATTATCCATGAATATTATTTGAGTTTTCTCTAAACTCTTTTATTCATGATTATTATAGATCGTATTTCTTCTCCGATCTATTGATTTGGTTTGGCCAACTAGATTGATTTATCTTGCCATGGGAAGAGGTGCTTTGTAATGGGTTCGATCTTGCGGTGCTCAATCCCAGTGACAGAAAGGGACATGACACGTATGTATCGTTGCTATTAAGGGTAAAAAGATGGGGTTTATTCATGCGTGAGTTTACTTTGTCTACATCATGTCATCTTGCTTAAGGCGTTACTCTGTTCTTTATGGACTTAATACACTAGATGCATGCTGGATAACGATCGATGTGTGGAGTAATTGTAGTAGATGTAGGCAGGAGTCGGTCTACTTGTCTCGGACGTGATGCCTATATACATGATCATTGCCTTGGATATCATCATGATTATTTGCTTTTCTATCGATTACCCAAGAGTAATTTGTTTACTCACTGTATGCTATTTTCTTGAGAGAAGCCTCTAGTGAAAACTATGGCCCCCGGGTCTATCTAAATCATATATTAAAAACCCTAAAATACCTTGATGCACTTCTTTTTTTGTATTTTTGTTCAATCTATCTATCTATCACATACAATTTAATCTAGCAATTAACCGCTGAGGGATTAACAACCCCTTGTTTGCGTTGGGTGCAAGGATTTGTTGTTTTGTGTGCAGGTGCTGCTAACGAGGTGTTGCGTGATTCTCCTACTGGATTGATAATCTTGGTTTCATAACTGAGGGAAATACTTATCTCCACTGTACTGCATCTCTCTTCCTCTTCAGGGAATTACCAACGTAGCTCACAAGTAGCAGGAAGAATTTTTGGTGCCATTGCCGGGGAGACATCATCAACATCTATCAAGTACCTACGCATAAAACCTTCATCTCCTTGCATTTATTTTATTTTCCTCTCGTTTTCATCTCCCCCACTTCTAAAAAGTTTTAACAAAAATACAAAAATATTTTCCGTTTGCCTTTTTCTTGTTTGCTTGTTTGATTGCTTGCTTTATCATTATGACTAGTTCTTCGCTCATTACTATTACCCCTGAAAATGAAGTACTTAATTTTAAACAAAGGGGAGGAGAGAATTTAAAAGATGCTTGGTATAGGATTTGTGATGCTCATAATAGATCAACTCGTAAGCAATCCACCATAATCCTTCTTCGCAATTTTTATGTGGGCATTACTACTTGGTATAGATTCGTACTTGATACTATTACCGGAGGGAATTTCTTGATGTGTCCCTCTATGGATGCTTTCAATGCTATGGGAAATTTAGTGGGATCACCACCTATCACTGTTAATGAAACAACTTTGACTTTGGAACATGTTATGCAAAGGTTAGAGGCTATTGAAAGTAAAATGTCTACTATTGAACATCTTGAGAATTTAAAATTTCATAATCATATCACTCAATTTGGTTCTAAGATAGGAATCGCATTGAAAACCTTAAAAGAGAAGGAGCTTGTAGTTAATGAAAGAATAGAACAAAGACCCGCTAGAATCGATAAGATAGAAGAAATTATTAATAATTTGGGGTCGACTTTTTCCTCCGTTAAGAATATTGATAGAACTCCTTCCAATAAAAATTGCAAGTTCATATATGTTCCTAAAACCAATGGTGCTACTTCTAGTAAGGGAAATGAGGATCTTAAAATGATTAGCGTGCACCCCAACTTCATTGATATAATTAAGGAACCTATTCACGAAAGTAAAATTCTTGATTTTGTGCCTAGAAGTGTGATGATGAGAAATACCTATGTTAAATCTATTAGAAAAAATGGGTGTGTGATTGAGGAGTTGGAAACCAAAGATGACAATACTTGAAACTATGCATTATGCCTAGCTAGGGGCATAAAACAATAGCGCTTGTTGGGAGGCAACCCAATGAATAAAATAAATTTTTACTTTTTGTTTCTGTTATTGTGTGGTTTCACATTTATGCTACTGTTATGATTGTGTTTCTGTGTTTTTAATTAGTGTTTGTGCCAAGTAAAGCCTTTAGGATGATTTGGAAGATAGTATAATTGATGCTGTTTGGAAAACAGAAAGTTTTGCGTCCAGTGCTGGAATTTTGGTTCTGTACTGGAGCGTCAGAAAAATCTGAAATTTTTACACAGTATTGGTATATGAATTTCTCACGCTGTCCTAATTTTTCAGAATTTTTGGAGCTACATTAGTATAGCTTTTAAATAGATCTCTACAGACTGTTCTGTTTTTGACAGATTCTGTTTTTGATGCACTACTTGCTTGTTTTGATAAAACTATGGATTGTATCGGGGGGTATAAGCCATGGAGAAGTTAGAATACAGTAGGTATAATGCTAAAATAAAATATGAATGGGTTTGCAACAGTACTTAAAGTAGTGATTTGTTTTGTTATACTAACGGATCTCACGAAGGTTTTGTTGAGTTTTGTGTGATTGAAGTTTTCAAATTTTGGGTGAGATCACGATGGATGAAGGAATAAGGAGTGGCAAGAGCCTAAGCTTGGGGATGCCCGAGGCACCCCAAGGTAATATTCAAGGAAGACTCAAGCGTTTAAGCTTGGGGATGCCCCGGAAGGCATCCCCTCTTTCTTCTACCAACCATCGGTAATTTTACTTGGAGCTATATTTTTATTCGTCACATGATATGTGTTTTGCTTGGAGCGTCGTCTATTATATGAGTCTTTGCTTTTTTTTCTTTTTAGTTTGTCACAATCATCTTTGCTGGACACACCTATTTGAGAGAGCCACACAATCATCATGATTTGTTAGAGTACTCTATGTGCTTCACTTAAATTTTTTGAGCTAGGCAGTTGCTCTAGTGCTTCACTTAAATCTTTTTGAGCACGGCGGTGGCTAAATTTTGAAGAAATATTTAAACTCTCATGCTTCACTTATATTATTTTGAGAGTTGATAAGATTGAAATTTTGAAGAAATATTTAAACTCTCATGCTTCACTTATATCATTTTGAGAGTTGATAAATTTAGAAGAAATATGTGCACCCTCATGCTTCACTTATATCTTTTTGAGAGTTGATAATAGTAATGGTAATTTGACAAGATATGAATTTGGTCCCAAAGTGATGAATATTCAAGAGGGATATAATAAACAGTTTAATATAGATCATTGGATATGATAAGTTTGATTCCTTGCAATAATTTTGCGATATGGAGATGATGATATGTGAGTCATGTTAGTGAGTAATTGTGATTTAGTAAGAATATTAGTGTTAAGGTTTGTGATTCCCTATGCATGCACATTAAGTCAATAGTTATGCAAAGAAATTATATCCTGCTTATGGTGCATTATTCGGTGTTGGTTATGTTCAATGCATGTTTATGACCGTTTTCGCTTTTTGGTTGGTTGCTTCTCAATCTATTTGCTAGCCGTCATTTGTACTAAGAAGGAATACTGCTTGTGCATCCAAACTCCTTAAACCCAATTTGTGCCAAATGAGTCCACTATATCTACCTATATGCGGTATTTCAATGTCGTTCCAAGTAAATTTGCATGTGCCAACTCTAAAATTTTCAAAATAATTTTCCGTTTTGTATGCCCGTGCCGCTCATGAAGTGGCAGGGGGTGGCCATTATTTTCCATGCTAGGTGTGTTATTCTCACGATGAGTGTTTATTCACTTGTCATTGCACGAGAGAGTGGCTGGTAATAGGGATGCCCAGTCCCATAATGAATCAAAAATTAATAATAACAAAATTCATTGGAAAGTGTTGGTATGGAGGGCACCCATGGATACGGCTAGCCATGGATTGTGAAAGAATGGTGGAAAGGAAATGAACTTTATTTTCTGTTTGGGAACCGCCTATGATGTGTCTAGCATGGAAAATATTGGGAATTCTCGGTCATTTTCGTTGACAGGAAAAGCATGCCTCTCAAAATAATTTTATCTCTCTAATTTAAGCTTTGAGCTCTGGCACATTAGCAAATCTCTGCTTCCCTCTGCGAAAGGCCTATCTATTTACTTTTATGCTATTTTTATTTTTATTTGAGTCTCCATCTTCTCTTATAAAGCACCAACTAGAGAGCACTATTGTCATACTTGTGCATTAAGTGTAGCTAATATTTGAGTGTGTTTCATGAATGGATCAATGATTGAGCATAATGGGCTAGGGATAACTTTCTTTAGCGTTGATATTTTGAAAGACATGGTTGCTTGTTAGCATGCTTGAGTATTTATATCTTCATGTCAAATTATAGACTATTGCTTTGAATCATTCAAGTCCAAATATCCATGCTATAAAATAAAAGAATATATGATGAATATGATAGGTAGCATTCCACATCAAAAATTATGTTTTTATCATTTACCTACTCGAGGACGAGCAGGAATTAAGCTTGGGGATGCTGATACGTCTCCAACGTATCTATAATTTTTGGTTGTTCCATGCTATTATATTATCAATCTTGGATGTTTTTATATACATTTATAGCAATTATATATCATTTTTTGGGACTAACCTATTAACTTAGTGCCCAGTGCCAGTTGCTGTTTTCTGCCTGTTTTTGGTTTTCTAGTATATCAGTACCAAACGAAGTCCAAATGCCACGAAACTTTTTGGAGATTTTTTTCTGGACATAACAAGTACTGGAAGCTTCGGGAGAGGGCCAGAAGATGAAGCAGTGGCCCACGATGCACCAGGGCGCGCCCCAGGGGGGGTGGCGCGCCCTGGTGGCTTGTGGGGCCCACACAGCTCCGTTTGACCTAATTCCACCACTATAAATTCTCTAAAATCGGGAAACCAACAGAGGATTCCATGAAATACTTTTTTCGCCGCCGCAAGTTTCTGTTCTCGAGAGATCCCATCTGGAGGCCTTTTCGGGTGCTCCGCCGGAGGGGGAATCGATCACGGAGGGGCTCTACATCAACCTTGCTGCCCTTCCGATGATGCGTGAGTAGTTTACCACAGACCTTCGGGTCCATAGTTAGTAGCTAGATGGCTTCTTCTCTCTTTTTGATCTTAAATACAATGTTCTCCTCGATGTTCTTGGAGTTCTATCCGATGTAATCACTTTTTGTGGTGTGTTTGTTGGGATCCGATGAATTGTGAGTTTATGATCAGATTATCCATGAATATTATTTGAGTTTTCTCTAAACTCTTTTATGCATGATTATTATAGCTTCGTATTTCTTCTCCGATCTATTGATTTGGTTTGGCCAACTAGATTGATTTATCTTGCCATGGGAAAAGGTGCTTTGTAATGGGTTCGATCTTGCGGTGCTCAATCCCTATGACAGAAAGGGACATGACACGTATGTATCGTTGCTATTAAGGGTAAAAAGATGGGGTTTATTCATGCGTGAGTTTACTTTGTCTACATCATGTCATCTTGCTTGAGGCGTTACTCCGTTCTTTATGGACTTAATACACTAGATGCATGCTGGATTGCGGTCGATGTGTGGAGTAATAGTAGTAGATGCAGGCAGGAGTCGGTCTACTTGTCTCGGACGTGATTCCTATATACATGATCATTGCCTTGGATATCGTCATGATTATTTGCTTTTCTATCAATTGCCCAACAGTAATTTGTTTACCCACCGTATGCTATTTTCTTGAGAGAAGCCTCTAGTGAAAACTATGGCCCCCGGGTCTATCTAAATCATATATTAAAAACCCTAAAATACCTTGCTGCACTTTTTCTTTATTTATTTTATTTTGTATTTTTGTTCAATCTATCTATCTATCACATACAATTTAATCTTGCAATTAACCACCGAGGGATTGACAACCCCTTGTTTGCGTTGGGTGCAAGGATTTGTTGTTTTGTGTGTAGGTGCTGCTAACGAGGTGTTGTGTGATTCTCCTACTGGATTGATAACCTTGGTTTCATAACTGAGGGAAATACTTATCTCTACTGTACTGCATCTCCCTTCCTCTTCAGGGAATTACCAACGCAGCTCACAAGGAGCTGCGTTCTTTAGCATTCTTTATTTTGAAGGGCATGATTGTTTGTTGGTATGCCTGAGTATTGATATCTTTATGTCAAATGATAGACTATTGCCTTGAATCACTTGTATCTTAATATTCATGCCATGATTAAATTATATGATCAAGATTATGTTAGGTAGCATTCCACACCAAAAATTATCTTTTTCTCATTTACCTACTCGAGGACGAGCAGGAATTAAGCTTGGGGATGCTGATACGTCTCCGTCATATCTATAATTTTTGATTGTTTCATGCCAATATTTTACCACTTTCACATACTTTTGGCAACAATTTATATGATTTTCTTGGACTAACATATTGATCGAGTGCCCAGTGCCAGTTCCTGTTGGTTGCATGTTTTTTGTTTCATAGAAAATCCAAATCAAACGAAGTCCAAACGTGATAAAATTATATGGAGATTTTTTTGGAATTTATGTGATTTTTGGGAAAAAGAATCAACGCAAAACGATGCTCGAGGGGCCCACAAGCTCACATGACGGGCCCTAGCCCCCAGGGCGCGCCGGGCAGGCTTGTGGATCCTCCTTAAGTCGGTTGGGGCCCTTCTTTCGCCACAAGAAAGATAATTTCCGGATAAAAATCCCCTCAAAATGTCAGCCCAATCGGTTTTACGGATCTTCAGGAATATAAGAAATGGTGAAGGGACTGAAAACATGAACGCGAAACAGAAGAGAACAGAGAGAGATCCAACCTCGAAGGGTCTCCTGCCCTCCGGGAGCCATGGCCGCCAAGGACCAGAGGGGAAACCCTCTTCCATCTAGGGGGGAGGCCAAGGAAGAAGAAGAAGGAGGGGGGCTCTCTCCCCTCTCTCCCGGTGGCGCTGGAACGCCGCCGGGGCAAACATCGTGTGATGGCGATCTACTTCAACAACGCCGTCATCTTCATCAACACCTCCATCACCTTCCCTCATCTATATTCAGCGGTCCACTCGACCACAACCCGTTGTACCCCCTACTTGAACATGGTGCTTTATGCTTCATATTATTATCCAATGTTGTGTTGCCATCCTATGATGTTTGAGTAGAATTTTGTTGTCCTATGGGTAATCGGTGAATTGCTATGATTGGTTGAAATTGCTTGTGGTTCTGTTGCTGTCCTTTGGTGCCCATCATATGAGTGCGCGCGTGGATCACACCATAGGGTTAGTTGTATGTTGATAGGACTATGCATTGGAGGGCAAGAGTGACAAAAGCTTCTTCCTACCATAGAAATTGATTCATACGGGATTGAAGGGGGACCAATATATCTTAATGCTGTGGTGGGGTTTTACCTTAATGAACGTTAGTAGTTGCGGATGCTTGCTAATAGTTCCAATCATAAGTGCATAGAATTCTAAGTAAGGGATGACATGATAGCCATGGCCTCTCCCACATAAAAACTTGCTATCGATCTAGTAACTTAGTCAATTGCTTAGGGACAATTCCGCAAATCCTACCACCACTTTTCCACACTCGTTATACTAACTTAATTGTAATTTTATTTGAACAGCGCCTAATTTTTATTTTCACGTTCTTCATTATCTTGCAAACCTATCCTACTACACCTATAAAGTATTTCTAGTTTTATTATTTGTTTCTAGGTAAAGCAAACATTGGTGTGCGTAGAGTTGTATCTGTGGTCAATAGAACTTGAAGATAATATAAATTCTACCTTTAGCTCCTCGTTGGGTTCGACACTCTTATTTATCGAAAAAGCTACAATTGATCCCCTATAATTGTGGTTATCACCTGCGTCTGGCGGCGAGGCGCAGGGCGTGCTAGGGATTCAGTACTGCCTATTTGGGCATCGATTTCTCATGTGCGTTATGTTGTTTTAGGGAATTCTGTGTGTTATGTCCCTTATTCACCAATTTTTATTTCTACTTAGGTTTATCAGTTTATGATTGTCTGATCTTTTTATTTAGGAAAAAAATGCCAAGATCTCTCTCTACGTACACTAACCAATATATATTTGTGTTCTTATGCAATTCCATTTTTAATCTATTAATTGTATTTTTTTCATATACTAGCCTTTTTCCTGCTTAACATATAGAGCTATGGTGAAACATGTAACACTTTTTTTGCGGCTACAATTTTAGAGATAAGGCAGATTCCACATGTTTTTTGGTTATGATGTACAAACATCAACCATTGCTAGATATTCAAATCTGTGCAATTGTTCCCTAAAAGTACTTTCGAAATCTGCCATGCATTCAGGTTTATTATGTTCTTTACATTAAGGGCTAATATTATTCCCCTTTTTTATATGGCTTAATAATTTTTTTGAGTAATATAGCTTAATAACTTGATTAGAGCTTACACACAGTTTTTTCTTTTTTGCATGATTTAGGCTACTTTATTTATTTATTTTACTTTTATTGATCTCCAGAGAGAATTATTGGATTTTAGTAAATCACAAATGAATTTCGCATTCATCATCTGAATGTTCACATGTTAAACAATGGACTAGAAATAAGCTTATCTTTAGTTGTTATGTTATTGTAAATAACATTATAGTCAATTTCAAAGGAACTTTGTTACTAACCATAAATCATAATGTATTCCCCTTCAAAGCAGTAAGATGAACAATTTTTGGCAGTTTGGTGACATTATACTAAAGCAATTGCATGCTATACTTATCTGCATGTGCTGCAATATGTCAGTTAATATTCATGCTCATCACCTTCTTTTCATTTCACATATACCTGAATTATTGCTCAATTTCCCGTCGCAACGCGCATGGTATCCTCTAGTTTGTTATTTTAGTTTAAACCCATTACTTGATGCAAGTGCTATGGTTCTTATGGCCTTCCTCTCTCCGTATCTCACCCATAAATGTTATCATCGCTCCAGGTTCGTAGTGAAGTTAACATATAACTGTAGGAGATATGCCCTAGAGGCAGTAATAACAGTTATTTTGAATCTCCGAGTTTGTAATGAATGTTTATGTTCCATGCTATAACTGCAATGATTCTCGAGTCTGCAATATCCACGAGGCTCGGAGGGAAACTCATGTGCACGTGTGGTATAATAAACGGTAAAATGTATTCCTGGTCATGCCTCTAAGACTGGCTCAAGTATTGCATGATGATCCTGTTTTCCTGATCATGGGCATGTCTATGCCGGCAATTTTGAGGGCACAATGTTAGTTGAACACTTGTGTTGAATCGACCCAAATTGATGTTATGCTATGAGATACATTCGTCACAAGTTAATGGTTAATAACACAGAGATAGTTAATGTTTGCATAATTCCCTAGACCATGAGAGTATCAAGTTCCTTCGTACTTGCTTCGTGAACTTTGGGGTTTGTTAAACGTCATCCGTAAC
Source organism: Elymus sibiricus (assembly GCA_039707655.1). Lineage (NCBI taxonomy): Eukaryota > Viridiplantae > Streptophyta > Magnoliopsida > Poales > Poaceae > Elymus > Elymus sibiricus. The sequence goes on from CM077664.1 coordinate 317,029,039, forward strand.
TGGGTGGCTATTACGGTGGCTTACGGGTTCATGGAAAAGTATGACAAGAAACGAGATAGCTCGAGATTGGGATTTGCTCCTCCGACGATGGAGAGATATTCTCGGGCCGTCTCGGTGTTACGGTATCCATCATCGTCTGGCCAGACACATTGTGATTTGATCACAGGGATGCCGGAACACGGAAACGAGAAAAGAGAACAAAACCGGTAACGAGGTAACTGGCATAGTGGACAAGTGTTGATCCATGGGGATGCCGATAAATCTCACCTCGGGTGTTTTCTAATATATCGTGAAGCAACAGGAATAGCACACGGCAACTGGAGGTTCACTCGAATATTCATTCGTGTGGGTATAGGGATCAATATGGGTGTCCACGGTTCCGCTATTGATCATTGATCAGAAGGTGTTCCGGGTCATGTCTATACTTCACCGAACCTATAGGGTCACACGCTTAAGGGTCATCTATCTACTGAATACTAGACAGGGAGTCTGAGAGAAAGTCACCGAAAAAGTTTCGGAGACAACGGAAACGTTCTGGAGAGAACACCGGAATAGTTCCGGTAAAACTGAAAAGTTGTTTCAGAGTATACCATTAAGTCAAATTGGTTTTGGCACACACCTGGAAATTCTTGGAGGGTGCTAGAATTGTTCTTGAAACTTCTGGGATTTTTCCGGGATAAAAACCGGAAATGTTCCGGAGCTGCCGGAACCGGTTTGGTTGCTTTTCGCAGATGAAAATCACTAATCCGAAATAGTTTCGGAACGCATCCAAAATCATTTTAGTGGGTGTTGGAATTATTCTAAGACCCACAGAAATATTTTCGGATTTAACGGTAGCGGAAAAATGTTTTTGTGAATAGTGAAAGTGCTTTTTGGGCTAATTTTTGGATAGTCACCTTTTAGGACTTTAGTCAAAGTTCTAGAAGGAAGAGGCTTGCAAGGGAAGGAACCCCTTTGGGGGGGGGCAAGGGGTGGCCGGTCAAGGGTGGTGCTCCTCCTTGGAGCTCCACATGGCCTCCCATTATGACCTTAATGCCCATCATATGTGACCTAATGCATGGGTGTTTTGGTAATTTTTGGAGGCACCCTTCCCCTTGGCTTTCCTATAAATAGAGGTGGAGAGGAGCTATCCACACTCATCCCTTGCTCTCATACACATGACATGCTTTGTCTAGTTTTCTCTCTCCCTCCCACGAAATAGTTTCGTAGAGCCGAAAGGTTGTCTGGGTTCCGGCAGGAACTAGTTCCGGACGGCGAAGCCCTGCCGGATAGCTGACACCGTATGTGTGTAACCCCGTTGAGAGGTCGTAGGTTCGATCTTTTGCCCGAGGGGTTGTTCGAGGGTCTTCCCGAAGGGCTGTCCGAGTTACCGTTCGAGCTTCGAGGGTCCTCCCGAAGGGCTGTCCGTGACATCGTCCGAGGGACTGTCCGACCGCCTCCCGAAGGGCTGTCCAACGAGGGAGTACATCCTCGCGGTTGGGAGGTTGTAAATCCTAGCTGCGGGGATCTACACCGACGATCTACATCGACTCTACTTCCGCTCCGCTACGAGTCGGTAATGATCGGATCAAACCCTGTATGCAGTCTCCATAGTGATCCTGGGCGTGCTCGCTGTACCGAAAATTGTTGTTTTCTGTCGCGTTCCCCTACAGTGGCATCAAGAGCCTTGCTATGCATAGATGCAGGTTATGATCTAGAATACATAGAGATGTATGGGTATTGCATAATATAATTTTGTAGTAGATGAGATCTATTGCTGAAAATTATTTATGCGGGTGGCAGATGAAATCTATTACCCGATGTTCTTGTTGCTTCCCTAGAATTTGCGTATTTCTGATCTCGAGACAACATGGTGGAATTTGACAAAGTTCTGGCAATCCGCGATCTTGATTGATCAACGAAGTGCTATCAGTTCTTTGGGTTCCGCCATAGTCAAAAGAAAGATGAAATTTCGCAGACGAAAGGGCAATGCAGATATGATCTGCACGGGGGTCATGCGTATGATGAAGTTTAGTATGGGGCTCGAGATTTTATTATCTCGTGTTTCATACACCCTGAAAGGTTAATCTAGCGACTTGAATAATCATACTTGATGATAAACGTTGGTAGCTGCGGTTTAAGTCAAAACCTTAGAAGCCACGTAAAATAAAATAAAATTTTGCATAAACCGATTAGAGGCGTCTAACTTGGTTTTGCAGGATGTACATGTGATGTGGTATAGCAGCTCTCATATTAATTCGATTATGTATGAGATGACTATATGATGTAAATTTACTAACATGACCTGCGTGTCATGATTCGGCATGATAGCTGGAGCCATATGATTGTCACTTTAATGACCTGCGTGTCAACCTTAAGTAATGCACTTGTTTTATTAGCTGTAGAAATAGCAATATTATCTGGTGCATCGACAAGGTGGTGGCAATCTTTGCGAAGGTGAACACCGACGCAAATGCCGAAGACGAAGAAATTGAAGACTTCTCCGTCAGAAAGGTGATGTGGAATGCTGCCTATCATATTCATCACATATTCTTTTCTTTTATAGCATGGACATTGGACTTGAATGATTCAAAGCAATAGTCTATAATTTGACATGAATATATAAATACTCAAGCATGCTAACAAGCAACCATGTCTTTCAAAATATCAATGCTAAAGAAAGTTATCCCTAGCCCATTATGCTCAATCATTGATCCATTCATGAAACACACTCAAATATTAGCTACATCCAATGCACAAGTATGACAATAGTGCTCTCTAGTTGGTGCTTTATAAGAGAAGATGGAGACTCAAGTAAAAATAAAAATTGCATAAAAGTAAATAGATAGGCCCTTCGCAGAGGGAAGCAGAGATTTGTCCAATGTGCCAGAGCTCAAGGCTGAAATTAAAGAGATAAAATATTTTGAGAGGCATGCTTTTCCTGTCAACGAAAACGACCGAGAATTCCCATTATTTTACATGCTAGACACATCATAGGCGGTTCCCAAATAGAAAGTAAAGTTTATTTCCTTTCCAAAGTAAAGTTTATTTCCTTTCCACCATTCTTTCACAATCCATGGCTAGCCGTATCCACGGGTGCCCTCCAAAGCAACACTTTCCAAGGAATTTTGCTGTTATTAATTTTGATTTCAATGTGGGACTGGGCATCCCTATTACCAACCATCCTCTCATGCAATGACAAGTGAATAAACACTCATCGTGAGAATAACACACCTAGCATGGAAAATAATGGCCACCCCCTACCGCTTCATGAGCGGTACGGGCACACAAAATGGAAAAATTATTTTGAAAATTAGAGTTGGCACACGCAAATTTACTTGGAACGGCATTGAAATACCGCATATAGGTAGATATAGTGGACTCATTTGGCACAACTTGGGTTTAAGTATTTTGGATGCACAAGCAGTATTTCCGCTTAGTACAAATGAAGGCTAGCAAATAGATTAAGAAGCAACCAACCAAAAAGCAAAAACGGTCATAAACATGCATTAAACATAACTAACACCGAATAATGCACCATAAGTAGGATATAATTTATTTGCATAACTATTGACTTGATGTGCATGCATAGGGAATCACAAACCTTAACACTAATATTCTTACTAAATCACAATTACTCACTAACATGACTCACATATTATCATTTCCATATCGCAAAACTATTGCAAGGAATCACGCTTATCATATCCAATGATCTATATGAAAGTTTTTATTATATCCCTCTTGAATATTAATCACTTTGGGACTAAATTCATATCTTGTGCAAATTACCGTTACTATTATCAACTCTCAAAAATATTTAAGTGAAGCATGAGAGTGCAAATATTTCTTCAAAATTTCAATCTTATCAATTCTCAAAAAAATATAAGTGAAGCATGAGAATTCATTTCTTCAAAATTTCAATCAACTCTCAAAATAATATAAGTGAAGCATGAGAGTTTATTTCTTCAAAATATAGCCACCACCGTGCTTAAAAAGATTTAAGTGAAGCACTAGAGCAACTGCCTAGCTCAAAAAATTTAAGTGAAGCACATAGAGTATTCTAACAAATGATGATAAACGTGTGGCTCTCTCAAGATAGGTGTGTTCAGAAAAGATGATTGTGACAAACTAAAGCAAACAAAGCAAAGACTCATATAATACAAGATGCTCCAAGTAAAACACATATCATGTGACGAATAAAAATATAGCTCCAAGTAAAATTACCGATGGTTGGTAGAAGAAAGAGGGGATGCCTTCCGGGGCATCCCCAAGCTTAGACGCTTGAGTCTTCCTTGAATATTACTTTGGGGTGCCTCGGGCATCCCCAAGCTTAGGCTCTTACTACTCCTTATTCCTTCATCCATCGTGACCTCACCCAAAACTTGAAAACTTCAATCACACAAAACTCAACAAAACCTTCGTGAAATCCGTTAGCACAACAAAATAAATCACTACTTTAAGTACTGTTGCAAACCCATTCATACTTTATTTTTGCATTATACCTACTGTACTCTAACATCACCATGGCTTATACCCCCCCGATACAATCCATAGATTCATCAAAACAAGCAAGTAGTGCATCAAAAACAGAATCTGTCAAAAACAGAACAGTCTATAGCAATCTATTTAAAAGCCATACTTCTGTAACTCCAAAAATTCTGAAAAATTAGGAAAACGTGGGCAGTTGATATACCAATACTGTGTAAAAATTTCAGATTTTTCTTACGCCCCAGTATAGAAACAAAATTCGGACACTGGACACAAAACTTTCTGTTTTCCAAACAGCATCAATTATATTATCTTCCAAATCATCCAAAAGGTATTACTTGGCACAAACACTAATTAAAAACACAAAAACACAATCATACCAGTAGCATAATTGTGAAAACACACAATAACAGAAGAAATTTATTTTATTCATTGGGTTGCCTCCCAACAAGCACTATTGTTTTATGCCCCTAGCTAGGCATAATGAATAGTTTCAAGTATTGTCATCTTTCAAGTTGATTCCATAAGTGGCCCTCATAATGGATTCATATGGTGCTTTAATTTTCTTCCTAGGGAAATGTTCCATACCCTTTTTTAGTGGAAACTAAAATTTTATATTCCCTTCTTTCTTATCAATAACGGCACCTATGGTTTGTAAGAACGGTCTACCAAGTATTATTGGGCAAGAAGAATTGCATTCAATGTCAAGTACAATAAAGTCAACGGGCACGTAGTTTCAATTTGCAAGAATAAGAACATCATTAATTCTACCCATTGGTTTTTTAATATTAGAATCCGCCAAGTGTAAATTAAGAAAACATTCATCTATATTGGTGAAACCTAGCACATCACATAAAGATTTTGAAATTGTGGAAACGCTAGCACCCAAATCACATAAAGCATTGCACTCATAATTTTTAATTTTAACTTTAATGGTGGGTCCCCATTCATCATATTATTTTCTAGGAATTGAAATTTCTAGTTCTAACTTTTCTTCTAACGCTTTCATCATTGCTTCTACGATGTGTTTAGTAAAAGCCTTGTTTTGCTAATAAGCGTTGGGTGAATTTAACATGGATTGTAACAAACAAATGCACTCAATCAAAGAACAATTATCATAATTAAAATCTTTGTAATCCAAGAGAGTGGGCACATCGCTACTTAAAGTTTTTACCTCTCCAAACCCACTTTTAGCAATTTTTTCATTATGATTTTCACCCTCCGAATTGTGGGAACGCCTACTAGCTAAAGTTGACTCTTCTTCAGTCCCCTTTTCATCAAGTTTTATATTGCTAAACAAAGAATCAATAGATGAAACACCAATCATTTTAATATCCTCATCATTACTACGATAAAAACCGGGAGGAATCGCTTTTTCTAAAAATTCTCGTTTAGCTTTTAGCATGGCGGTTCTTTTCTTACTCTCATCCATGGAGACATATAAAGCTTTGATTGATTCATGCTACTTGTAGCTTGCGTTGGTATTTTCCCCGAAGAGGAAGGGATGATTTAGCATAGTAGAGATAAGTATTTCCCTCAGTTATGAAACCAAGGTTATCGAACCAGTAGGAGAATCACGCAACACCTCGTTAGAAGCACCTGCACACAAACAACAAATCTTTGCACCCAACGCAAACGAGGGGTTGTCAATCCCTCGGCGGTCAATTGCAAGATTAAATTGTATGTGATAGATAGATAGATTGAAATAAAAATACAAAATAAAATAAATAAAAGAAAATGGCAGCAATATTTTTAGGGTTTTAGTAATATGATTTAGATAGACCCGGGGGCCATAGTTTTCACTAGAGGCTTCTCTCGAGAAAATAGCATACGGTGGGTAGACAAATTACTGTTGGGCAATTGATAGAAAAGCAAATAATCATGACGATATCCAAGTCAATGATCATGTATATAGGCATCACGTCCGAGACAAGTAGACCGACTCCTGCCTCCATCTACTACTATTACTTCACACATCGACCGCTATCCAGCATGCATCTAGTGTATTAACTCCATAAAGAATGGAGTAACGCCTTAAGAACGATGACATGATGTAGACAAGATAAACTAACGCATGAATAAACCCCATCTTTTTACCCTTAATAGCAACGATACATACGTGTCATGTCCCTTTCTTTCACTGGGATTGAGCACCGCAAGATCGAACCCATTACAAAGCACCTCTTCCCATGGCAAGATAAATCAATCTAGTTGGCCAAACCAAATCAATAGATCGGAGAAGAAATACGAAGCTATAATAATCATGCATAAAAGAGTGCAGCAAAGAGTCACATATATTCATGGATAATCTGATCATAAACTCACAATTCATCGGATCCCAACAAACACACCGCAAAAAGTGATTACATCGGATAGAACTCCAAGAACATCGAGGAGAACATTGTATTGAAGATCAAAAATAGAGAAGAAGCCATCTAGCTACAAACTATGGACCCGAAGGTCTGTGGTAAACTACTCACGCATCATTGGAAGGGCAGCAAGGTTGATGTAGAGCCCCTCCGTGATCGATTCCCCCTCTGGCGGAGTACCGGAGAAGGCCTCCAGATGGGATCTCTCTGGAACAGAAACTTGCAGCGGCGGAAAAAGTATTTCGTGGACTCCCCTGAGGGTTTCTGATTTTTTGGGAATTTATAGTGGAGGAATTAGATCAAACGGAGATCTGTTGGCCCCACGAGGTACCAGGGCGCGCCTGGGGGCGCGCCCTGGTACCTCGTGGGCACCTCCTGGGGCTTCTGGCCTCCTCCCGAGGCTTCTAGTGTTTATCTTGTCCAGAAAAAAATGTCCAAAAATTGGACTTCGTTTGGTATTGATTTTCTGTAAAACAAAAACAGGGCAGAAAACAGCAACTGGCACTGGGCACTAAGTTAATAGGTTAGTCTCCAAAAATGATATATAATTGTTGTAAATGTATATAAAAACATCCAAGATTGATAATATAACAGCATGGAACAATCAAAAATTATAGATACGTTGGAGACGTATCAGCATCCCCAAGCTTAATTCCTGCTCGTCCTCGAGTAGGTAAATGATAAAAACAGAATTTTTGATGTGGAATGCTGCCTATCATATTCATCACGTATTCTTTTCTTTTATAGCATGGACATTGGACTTGAATGATTCAAAGCAATAGTCTACAATGTGACATGAAGATATAAATACTCTAGCATGCTAACAAGCAACCATGTCTTTCAAAATATCAACGCTAAAGAAAGTTATCCCTAGCCCATTATGCTCAATCATTGATCCATTCACGAAACACACTCAAATATTAGCTACACTTAATGCACAAGTATGACAATAGTGCTCTCTAGTTGGTGCTTTATAAGAGAATATGGAGACTCAAATAAAAATAAAAATTGCATAAAAGTAAATAGATAGGCCCTTCATAGAGGGAAGCAGAGATTTGCTAATGTGCCAGAGCTCAAAGCTTAAATTAGAGAGATAAAATTATTTTCAGAGGCATGCTTTTCCTGTCAACGAAAACGACCGAGAATTCCCAATATTTTCCATGCTAGACATATCATAGGCGGTTCCCAAACAGAAAATAAAGTTCATTTCCTTTCCACCATTCTTTCACAATCCATGGCTAGCCGTATCCACGGGTGCCCTCCATACCAACACTTTCCAATGAATTTTGTTGTTATTAATTTTTGATTCATTATGGGACTGGGCATCCCTATTACCAGCCACTCTCTCGTGCAATGACAAGTGAATAAACACTCATCGTGAGAATAACACACCTAGCATGGAAATAATGGCCACCCCCTGCCGCTTCATGAGCGGTACGGGCACACAAAACGTAAAAATTATTTTGAAAATTAGAGTTGGCACACGCAAATTTACTTGGAACGGCATTGAAATACCGCATATAGGTAGATATAGTGGACTCATTTGGCACAACTTGGGTTTAAGGATTTTAGATGCACAAGCAATATTTCCGCTTAGTACAAATGAAGTCTTGCAAATAGATTGAGAAGCAACCAACCAAAAAACGAAAACGGTCATAAACATGCATTAAACATAACTAACACTGAATGATGCACCATAAGTAGGATATAATTTCTTTGCATAACTATTGACTTGATGTGCATGCATAGGGAATCACATGTAACACCCCTGTGTAATGAGCAATAGTGATCCATGATTATTATGCTAAGTCTCTGTGATTTGCAATGTTTAATCAATATGGATTAATATCTCATTTCAAATTCCTCCACTGAATTCATGTTGTAGCAAAAATTGCTGGAAAATAGTTCATGTTGTAGCAAAAATTCCAAAACAAATTAATATTCAGGAAAACAACATCACCTATTTTCCTAAAATGGGCTAGAGCACTAAAACAGTGCAAAAGCAGCAACTTTAATGCCATTTCCATTTTTGAAAAATTCAAATGGATTCCAAAATTACCCAAACTTTTTGTGGCAGAGCAGAAATATGCAAAGTATTTTTGTGGACAAGTTTCACATTTTACTAAATGCAATTTTGCAGCTCATTTATTTTCTAAACCTTCTATAAAAAGAAAAACAGAAAAGAAAATAAAAAAGGCCTAACCGGCTGGGCCTAAGTGCACAGTGCACTCAGCCCAGCCCAACCGGCCCTTCTCCCTCCTCTCTCTCTCTCTCTCTCTCTCTCTCTCTCTCTCTCTCTCTCCGTGTCAGCCTCGCCGTGGCCGCGCGCACGCTCGCCGGCCAGCGGGCGACACCGCGACGCCACAGCCCGGGCGAGAGGATAAGGCCGAGCCATCCCTCCCCCCTGGATGCCTCATCCACTCCCCTGCCCCTCTCCTCGCTCCGCGTGCTCTCCCCCTGCCTCTCCAGTACGCGGCCGTCACCACCGTCCATCTCTGTCGCGGCGACCGCCGTCCTCGTTCCGCTCCGAAGTGTTAAGAGGCTCCGCCGAGCTCGACCACACCTCCTACAACTCCACTTCGAGCTTGGGGAGTCCTACATCGCCCGGATCGAGCCGCCCCCTTCTTCGGCATCTCCGGCGATCACCGATGACGCCGGCCACCCCTGCGCTCCTAAACCTCTCGCCGGGCCTCCTTGCGCCTACACGGTGAGCACCGCACCTCCTCCCTCCGTTTCCTCCTCGTCTCGCTGCCTCTAGCCGCCGCGCTCGACGTGGCCGAGCTCGTCGCCGGCGTGTCTCCGGTGACCAAACGGTCATGGGACTGTGCCCATCGACCTCACACACACGCGTAGAGCACGCCTGGCCTTTTAGATCGAGCCGTAGCGCGCTGCATCGCCATTTTCACCGTCGCCCGAAACTGCCCCGCCACTAACCTCGTCGCCGGCGTCAATTCCGGCCGACTCCGACGGCGCCACCGCCACCGTTGGATGCGCGGTCGAGTGCCCGTACCAACGCGCTAGGCCACGTGCCAAATGGCCGCCTAAGTCTGTTTTTCGGCGAGTCTCATGGCTCGCCGCCGCGTTTAGACGTCGCCGGCGGCTTGCCGCCGGCCAACGCCGACGTGGCTGCCACATGGGGCACCCTGGGTCACTTACCAGTGGGTCCAGGGGCCCAAGTTGACCGCGTTGACCGGTCAACGCGCTGACGTGGCAGCACAGTGTCGCTAACATGCGGGCCCCACCCACTTAATTAACATTTTATAATTAAAACTTAATTAGTTAATCTAATTAGACACTGACATGTGGGGCCTACGAGTTAATTAGTTTCTGTTTAGTTTAAATTAATTCTAATTAGCCCAGAGTCACTGATAGTGGGACCCAGCTGTCAGGTTTGACCTAGAACAGCTGGGGTTGACCACTGACGTCATGCTGACATCATCAGTCACTGTTCTGGATAATGCGAATTAATTAATTAGATTTAATTCCAGGATTTTTTAAGAAAAAGGTTTAAATCTTTGAAAATTCGTAGAAATTCAACCGTAGCTCGGATCGAAAAGTTTTCAACATGAAAGTTGATCATAAAAAGAGACGAATCCGAATATGTGGTCAAAATGCTTGACCATCACTCCTAACTATCTGAACATGGAACCTTCCCCTCCGGTTCAGTATACCGAAATCTGCCTAAACGCTGGGAAAATATCCCAGATATTTTCCCGCTTCGTCTGCGACGTGTAGCATTGCATTAGGTCACCACCAGCACTGCATATCGTCATGACATGCATCGTGTTGCATCTGTTTGCCTTTATTTATTGTTTCTTCCCCCACTCCTATCCGGTAGACCCCGAGACCGACGCTGCTCCGGAGACCGACTACACCGTTGACGACCCCTCCTTTGTTGCAGAGCTTCCAGGCAAGCAACCCCCCTTGACGCTTGCATATATCACCTATTCTTTCTCCCTCCTGCTTGCATTAGAATTTGCTACTGCTATTGATTGATCCTATTCTGTTGCATAGCCTATTTTTGGAACTGCTTTTGATACTTTACCTGATATCCTAAATGCTTAGTATAGGTTGGATGGTAGTGAACCGTCTGTGGCCCCTCTTCCTTGTTCTTAGTTGCCCCGCTTAGTTACCAGTGCCCCGTTCGATGTGATCGACGGGCTGAGACTAGCACATCACCACACATTCCCCCTAAGTTGCTTGACTCTGCAGAGCTAATATCGAGTGCCGAGGGTGATACCTCTTATCTCACTCCTGATGATGTCTCTGTAGTACAGCTAGTCGGTTGTGGGTTACCGAGGGTGAATCCTCTTTCACCACTTCCGATGAAGCTTCTGTTGTGCAACCTCGCAAGTGTGAATACTATCGAGGGTGATTCCTCCGGATTCACCTTGACAGGTACATCGAGTGGGAATCCAACGAGGGTGATTCCTCGGATTCCTCCTTGATGTGTTGGACACACTGTTACCACTTAATTACTTCAGATACTTGGTAAAGTCGGGTAGGCCCCGAGGGGTACCCGTGAGAGATGTGGTATCGGGTTGACCAAGAGGGTACCCGAGAGATGATTACGTGGCACGGCCGGGCATTCCTAGCCCTTGCCGTAAGTCCACGAGACGGGGCGACGGGGTCACATGATCGTGAGTCTCTGCTCGTTTTCGCGAGCTCCCAACGCACTAATGGGTTAGGATATGTAATCTGAGTAGGCCTCTGGCCATATCACACTAACCACCACGCGGGAATAAGTATGGGCACTCGGCGTCGTATGTATCAGCCAAAGCTCTTCAAACGTCAGCAGTTGAGCGGCGCGCGCCGGGTTGGACTGGGAAAGCCTGCGCTTGTATTAAGGGGGCTAGGTCTGCTCATCGGTCGTGTTCGCAATGCGCAGGAGTGCAAAGGGCGATGGGCCCAAGACCCCTGAGTACTTAGGATGTAGACCGGCGTGCTGGCCTCTCTGTTGAGCCTAGGTAGGGCTACGACATGTCGATCAGCGGAGGCCGGGCATGGACCGAGCAAGTGTGTCCGGCCAGAGTTAATCGAGCGTGTTGGGTAAGTTGGTGCACCCCTACAGGGAAGTATATCTATTCGAATAGCTGTGTCCACGGTAACAGGACGCTCGAAAAGTATCCCGATCTACTACAACTAGAACTGGGTTAATATGTGGCTCCGGGATCGCTTTCTCACAGGGAGTCGAGGAAGGATCTCTAGGCGTTGTTGCTACTACTATACTTATGTACTAATCTGCACTCTTCTAATGCTGCAAGACGCTGAAGATGCTAGTCTTCGTTAGGCTAGGTCTTCCCCCTATTCTGTCATTGCTGCAGTCCAGTCCACTGTTACAGCCCTTCCTTCGAAACCAATGCATAAGTAGAATAGATCTGATGTAAGTCTTGCGAGTACTTCGGATGAGTACTCACGGTTGCTTTGCTTCCCTTTTTCCCACCTACCTGATTACTGCGACCAGATGACGGAGCCCCGGAGCCAGCTGCTCCAGCCGACGACTACTACTACCCCCACTACTAGGAAATACCTTATAGGTGGAGGCTTAACAGTAGCGAGGGGCAAACACCGGCGCTACTGGTAATTAACAGTAGCGCGTTCTAAGGACAGGCGCTACTGGTATCAACTTAGCAGTAGCGCGGGTGTACGTGACATCGCTGCTGGTAAATGGGCCCCACCGTACCCACCAGGCCACGAATAGTAGCAGCGCGGGCTGGGGAAAAGGCGCTACTGCTATTGCTATTAGCAGTAGCACGGGTCAGGTACCCACCGCTGCAACTACGGCTGCACTGTCCCACGTGGTGGTCCCCGATTAGCAGTAGCGCGGTTTGCGGACCAGCGCTGCTGCTATTGATCTTAGCAGTAGCGCCGTTCGCCGACACGCGCTACTGCTAAGCCGCAGCTAGCACCTTTTGCAGCCCCCTTTCCCCCTCCCCCTCCTCTCTCCCTCACTTCTTCTCCCTCACTTGCTTTCCCCATTAGCTAGCTTTCTTCTCTCTTCTCTCTACTTTAATGCCCCCTCCACCATCTCCATTAATGCACCACTTTTCTCTCGTAGCTTCCTCACTCTTCTCTCCTCCCTCCACTAGTTAGAGCTAGCCATTTCCTTCCCCTACTAGCTATAGATCTATCCATTTAGTGGAACCTATCAAATCCCCAAATAGATCTATTCTTTAATGGAGTAAAGCCATCTAGTCACCGTGCTTCTCTCTTGAGATAGCTAGGTGAGTAAAAAATTGTGCTTTTTGGAAGAATTAATGGAAAATATGTGTGCGATATGACCGAATCGGGCGATATGATGGAAATTGTGCGTGTGGCATGAGTTGCCGCCTATATGTTTATTTTCCGAATTGTGTGTGACATGAGAGTTGCTTATGTTTTGCCAAAATGTCGATTTATTTCCGTTTCGGTGAATTTCGGGCAAACTCTATATGTCCTTTTTTTAGAGAAGGTCATGTCGAATTTTTGTATGACTTTGATGCATGCATGCATGGATGCGTTTATAATCCTTTTGCTTATTAATTATACCACGCAGGCGATCATGAAGGTCAGTGGAACGATGGTGGAAAGATGGTTGCGATCCGCGGTGCACGACATGTATGAAAATAACCGGAAGGAGATTTTCTGTCCGTGTTGAAGATGCAAAGGAGGAGTCTTGCTCGACCCCTTTAAGGAAGGCCGTTTGAAAGCGCACCTGCTCATGACTGGTTTCATGGTTGGCTATACTCGATGGATAAGTGAAGATGATGACGTCGATGGGGCAGCCAATGATGACATTGGACCAGACGAAGAGATGACCGATAATGGTGGCGGAGAAGAGGCCGGACATGGCGGCGGAGAAGTGGCCGGACATGGGGGCGGAGAAGAGGCTGGACATGGGGGCGGAGAAGAGGCCGGACATGGGGGCGGAGAAGTGGCCGGACATGACAGAGAAGACGCGGACACGCCGGAGCATTCGTCGCTACAAAGTTCAGTCGTGCGGGACCCTCATGTTCGAGACCTGCTTCACAAGAAGACGACTAACGACAGAGCTGCTTGTAGAGAGGAGGCCAAGCTGGAGCAACTGGAGGTAGACTCTCATACTCCATTGTATGATGGTTCCGATCCCGAGGTGACCCGCTTGAGTTTCACGCTCGAACTTCTAAAGACAAAGGCTAAAAACAAATGGACCGACAGAAGCCTCGATAAGCTTCTCAAGTATCTAAAGAAGGTTCTTCCCGTGGGGAACCTGTGTCCTACTAGTGTCGATGAGGCCAAGAAGATCGTGTGCCCTCTTGATCTGCCGCACATTAGATACCATGCATGCATCAACGATTGCATCATTTATCGGAAGGAGCACGCGGAAAAAAACAACTGTCCGGTGTGCAATGCTTCTCGATACAAGAAGGCCAGAAAGAAATCTCCCCAGAAAGTTGTATGGTACCTACCGATCACTCCCCGTCTGCAACGTTATTTCGTAGATCCTAAGGAAGCAAAGCTCATGCGCTAGCACGCAGAGAGGGTGAAGCCCGACGATGGAGATGATCCGAAGCTGAGACACCTCGCGGATGCAAGCCAGTGGAGAGCGTTCAACGCCGAATATCGATTTTTCGTAGGTGATCCAAGGAACATCGTGCTTGGCGCGAGTACCGATGGCATGAATCCGTTTGGCAACCAGAACACCAACCATAGCACATGGCCCGTGTTTGTATGGATGTACAACCTCCCCCCCCTGGAAGTGCATGAAGACAAAGTACATACACATGAGCATGCTGATTCAAGGGCTGAAACAACCGGGAAATAATATTAATCTGTATCTGGGGCTACTTCAAGAGGAGTTAGACACGTTATGGAAAACACCGGCCAAGACATGGGACGCCAGCAAAGGCGAGTATTTCTATATGAGAGCCGCGCTGATGACGACGGTGCACGACTATCTCGGTTATGGATATGTCGCAGGCCAAGTGTGCCACGGATATTGCGGATGCACGCGGTGCATGGATGATACAACGTCTCAGCAGCTAACGAAAGATGGCGGGTCTGGGAAAATCGTGTACATGGGGCATCAAAGATGGCTCGCGAAGGACGACCCGTGGAGAAACCGTGGAGATCTATTCAATGGTGAGGCTGAGCATCGAGGACCTCCACATAAGAGGAGCGGCGCCGAAATCGATGAGCTGTTGAAAAACTGGGAACAGTGCCCCGCGCCGGGAAAGATGAAAAAGGTATCGGAGCCGCTGCTGAAGGTATGGAAAACGAGGTCTGTTTTCTGGGACTTGGAGTACTGGCCCAAACTCGACATGCCTCATTGCCTTGATCAAATGCATATCATGAAGAATGTCCTTGAGAGCTTGCTTGCAACACTGATGAACATGCCGGATAAGACCAAGGATGGGCCGAAGGCAAGAAGAGACTTGGAAGATTTGAACATCAGGGCAGATCTCCACATGCCGCCCCATAAAAAGTCGGAGGAGACGGAGACGGAGACGGAGGCGCGGGACCAGGGCAAAAAAGTCAACAAGGAGGAAGAGAATTATTGCCCCCCTTCTTGCTTTACCTTAAGTCCGAAGGAGATCGATCAATTCTTCAACTGCCTTACCGGAATCAAAGTTAGTTCCGGTTACTGTGGGAAGATAAGCAGATTTCTAGACACCAAGAAGAAAAGGTTCAGCGGGATGAAGTCTCATGACTGTCATGTGATGATGACGCGGATACTTCCTGTTGCCCTTAGAGGGATAATGGACAAGCACGTCCGTGACACGCTTATTAGTCTCTGCAACTTTTTCGACGTTATCTCTCGAAAGTCGATCAGTGTGAAGCAGCTCCGAAGGCTACAGGAAGAGATCGTTGTGATACTAAATGAGCTTGAGATGTACTTCCCGCCCGCATTCTTTGACATCATGGTGCATCTGTGTGTCCACATTGTGGACGACATCATAGACCTCGGGCCGACATTCCTGCACAACATGATGCCGTTCGAGAGGATGAATGGGGTCATCAAAGGATTCGTTCGTAACATGTCCCGTCCGGATGGAAGCATCATCCAGGGCTATCTGACCCAAGAGTGCACCTCTTTCTGCGAGAATTATCTATATGGCGGAGACCCTATTGTTGGTTTGCCCGTTAACAAGCACCCTGGGAGGCTCGGAGGAGAAGGTCACACCAACGGCCAGAGGGAACTGCATGTGGACCACTCGGGTCGACGCAATGACTTTGACAGAGCAAACTTAGTAGTGCTACAGCACCTAGACGTGGTAGATCCTTTCGCGACACTGCACAAAGAAACCATCGCAAAGAAGTATCGTGACCGGGGGCTATGCAAGACGAACGCCGAAGTTATTAGAGAGCACAACTCCACTTTCCTGCCTTGGTTCAAAGAGCATGTTCTTGCTAATCCCCCGAAAGAGGGCTCTACGGACGGATTGCTCATATACGCCTTAGCACATGGCCCCGCGGCCAACCTCGCGACCTATCAGGCATACGATATCAATGGATACATGTTCTACACGGAGGCCAAAGATATAAACAGTGATTTTCAGAACTCAGGGGTGACGATGGAATGCATGACCGGCGACAACGCCGCAACTGAAAGATTCTACGGAAGGGTCGAAGAGATCTGGGAGCTTGACTACTCAGGACTGCACGATGCGACGATGTTCCGTGTCAGATGGGCTAAGAACGTCGAAAGAGAAAACCGGTATTTTACTACCATGTCTATACCCGATGCCAAGAGCGCTACCGTGAACGCCATCGCAAAAAACGAGCCATGGGTACACGCTAAGCACGTGACACAATGCTTCTTCATAACCGACCCGAGCAATCCCAGCCGTGTTGTCGTGAGGAGAGGCAAAAGGAACATCATTGGAATGGATGGAGTCGCCAACGAGGAAGACTACGACCAGTACGGCAACCCGATGAGGGAAGATGATGATGACGATGAAGCATACGTCAAAAGAAGAATCAATACTACATTACCTAAGAAAGATCGTACTCCATGGAAAAGGAAAAGTCACAACGAGGGGCTCAATTATTCGACAGCGAACAAGAAGGGAAAGAAGCTCACTCAGAAACGAAAACGTCGACGCTGAGAAACCATCATTTATATATATATGTATTTATTTTGTGTACGCACTTAATCGTTATCGGTCAAATGATATGTAATATATATCGTCGCCTGAGTTATATACATTGTATCCGATCCCCTTCTTCCCGGCTCGGTCGTCTTTCGGAAAAGAAAATAAAATGAAAAGAAATAGAAAAATGAGAAAGGAAAGAAGAAAATGAAAGGATTAGAAAAGGAAATGAAAAGAAAAAGAAAAAGGAGAAAGGAAATAAGAAAAATAAAATGAAAAGAAAAAAGCAAAAGGAGAAAATGAAAAGAAAAATCAAAGGAATAGCAGTAGCGCGTTTATGGACCCGCGCTATAGTTAACTTATCTGTAGCGCAGGCTACCCAAACCGGCGCTATAGCTAAGTTAGCTATAGCAGTAGCGTGTGTCCACACCCGCGCTATAGCTAAGTTATCTGTAGCGCCGGTTTGGGTAGCCCACGCTACAGCTAAGTTAACTATAGCGCGGGTCCATAAACGCGCTACTGCTATGTTTGAGTTAACCGCACCGCGCGGGCCTTTCTTCCCCAATTTCCCCCATTCCCCCCATTCCATCCCCTTGCCCTCCTCCACGCCGTCGCCGGAGCCCTCGTCGCCCTTGCCTCCTCGCATCGTCGCCGGAGCCCGTCCTCGCCGCGCCTGCCTCCTCCTCGACGTCGCCGCGCGCCTGCCTCCTCCTCCTCGACCTCGTCGCGCCTGCCTCCTCCTCGACCTCGCCGCACGCTTGCCTCCTCTTCCTCAACGTCGCCGCAAGTCCAACCTCCTCCTCCTCCATCGACCTCGCCGCCCTGTAAGCCCCTCCTCTCCCCTCCCCTCTTGTCTCTCTCTGCTCTCTCTCTCTCTCTTTGTCATATGTATGAACCCTAGGTTATTTAGTGCTAGATTAGTTCCATATGAACCCTAGGGTTAGTGCTAGATTATGAAATCTAGGTGCCATTTGAACCCTAGGTTAGTGTTATGAACCCTAGTTAAAAAAATTATTGCTAGGTTATGAACCCTAGCTAGTTAAAATAGAATTATTGCTAGGTTAGTGCTAGATTATGAACCCTAGTTAAAACAGAATTGTTGCTATTTAAAAAATCTTAGTTCAATCAATTGTTGCTATTTAAAGAAAAAACAGAAGTTCCTTGTTTGCATCAATCAATTGTTAGCTAGGGTTTTTTGAGAAGTAGCTATTGTTTTGTTTAGTTAACCCTAGTAGATAGGAATTTAACTAGGGTTCTTTATGGTGAATTTCTTTGAATAATTAAAATGCATGAATTTCTTTGATATACATGATGTTGGCTGTTGATGGTGAACATATTTTGAATAATTGAAGTGTCAAATGATGTTGGCTTCTGTTGTTGCCATATGATATGCCAAATGATGGAGATGATGTGCTATTGTTGCCTATGTTGGCTTTTCTTGTTTGCAGGGAAATGATCCGAGTGGCCTATGTTTTGCCGGAATGTTGATTCATTTCCGTTCCGGCGAATTTCAGGCGCTCGATATGTCCACTTTTTAGCAAAGGTCATGCCGAAATTTCCCGTGAATTTCGGCATGACTTGTGCTAGAAAGTAGGCATATCGAGTGCCCGGCATTTGCTTGGACGGGAATGAAACAGCATTCCGGCAAACCATAGCCCTTTTTTATGTCATTACTCATTTTATTATAGTTTAAGAATTAAATGAGCAGACTTAATCATAGGAAACATGTCGAACAACGACGAGACCGGGGCTTCTGACCACGCTGCCGACGACATACAATATGACCGTGAACATGATTACCTTGACTTTTTGTCTAGTCAGCAAATAGAAGGTTTGCAGGGTGACCTGGTCATAGCGGACGATGGTACTGCCGCCGACATCGACACCGATGGCACCGATGGCACCGGCACCGATGGCGGCGCCGAGACCGGCGCCGAAGGTACCGGCTCCGAAGGCGGTAACGAAAAGAAGAAGCAGAGGACACGACGCCCTAACAAACTCGGCATCGGAAGAATCCTGGTCACAGAGATGCACCCCGGCAAATTCGAGCCAATAGCGCCGGATGAACCTCGCAAGTGCTACGCCAACCAAGTCGGATGCATCCTACGGGAAACCGCGAGCATCAACGACAATGACTTAAGGAAGAAACCACATCTGGAGCACTTGCTCCTAACGAAGCTGCACAAGAGATTCTAGTTCCCCGGCCGGGGTGACCGCATAGAAAACCCGTGGGATGGTGCTGCCATGAAAGATATCAATAACCACGCCATGGGCATGTTCAGCAACGATTTGGCCGCCTGGAAAGGGAGGGTGAAACGAGCGATTGATGCTAACGAACCCCTGTCCAAGATTTTGGCAGACAATCCGACACTTACGGCAGAGGAGTTCGAAAAGTTCAAGGACACTTCTGCTACCGAGGCAGCCAAGATTAAGTCTGAGAAATACAAGGGCCTTCAGCAAAGGAACACGGGGAACCAACACCTCGGAAGCCATGGCTACATTGGAAAGAGGCCCATATGGGATAAGGAGGACGCGGAACATGAAGCCACGGGGATCCCAGACCCCTACGCGGAGTTCACCGACCCGCAGGAGCGTGACTTCATCAGGGCCCGGTACAAGTGGGACAAGGAAAAGAAGGTTTGGTACACGGACCCGATCACGAGGAAATTGATTAGATTACTGGTAATTATTCTTTTACCACCTTACATTTAGCTTCTGATCAAATGGACTACACGTTGTAGTAACATTCGTAAACGGTTCACGTTCCTTTTGCAGAAGGAGCAACACAGGCTTGCGGCCCAAAGCGAGTCGTCGTCTCAGTCGTCGATGAGGCCCAAGTGGGACACCCCTCTCAACCAGGCCTTGAACCAACTGAAGGGACTCCCTTTGGACCAGCGGCCGCAATATGGACGTGTGCACAGCGTCGGAGACGGCGCCACGTGGAAGTACTACTACAACAAGGGCCCGGAGGCTAAAAAGCAGAAAAAGAAGTTCAGTCAGTTTAACATCGACGAGAAGGTGAAGCTTGCGGTCAAGAAAAATGCAGCTGAGGCTGAGAAAAAAGCAGCTGAGGCCGCAAAAGCGAACAAAAATGAGTTGGTCCAGCAGGCAGTCAATGCAGCTGTAGCTGCCTGCAGAAATGATTTCGCTACTAACTTGATTCCGGCTATTATCGACTGGACGAAGCAAAATCTAGACAAGACGGCACAGGATTTTCCCATGCCCAGCTTCGTCGGGAGCAACTCGGTGAACATCGCACCACCACCACCTGCTGCCGCTACCGCACAAGGTCCTGCTCCCGCACCCGCTCATAGCAGCCCGTCCTCTGTCTCTGGCGTGCTAGGCGGGCCTTCGTCTTTGGCTGACCTCGACGCCCTCACGGTAATTACACGTCGCACCAACATATATATAATCTTCCGTTTTTCGTTGCCTTTCAGATGTCTTACGCCGCAGACATGTCTTCGCAGGCCGACGAAACCCCGTGCACCGTACTCTACATGATCAACGGCCGGAAGGTGGACGTGGGAAAGGCAGTGATAACAAAGCCCTTGGAACTCACGTTCCACGGCCAGCCGATCCCCGTTGGCACCTTCAGGGTTACCTTGTCGAGTGTGAAAGCGGGCCACGAGGATTTGACTCCTCCAGTACGGCTCGGGGGAGAGGAGGACGAGACCCCGATGCGGCTTGGAGAATGCAAGGGTTGGATGCTGCTGTGGCCGAAGAATCTTCTTCGTCTGGAGGCGGCCGAGAGCACACCAATGACCACACATCAGCAAGGTATGAACACCACCACCCCGCCTACGCAATTACCAGCGCCTCTCGTGCCGGGTGAGAGCAGCGGATGACGCGAGGAAGGGGGTCCAATAGTGGATGATGTAGTCGGCCCCGTGGAACAAGGAATGGATGATGAGATGGAGGAGGAGGACCCTCTCCCGTTCCTTAATATCGGTGCCGCCTATGACGACGGACAAATGATGAGTCAGCCATATGACTCGGGCTATGAGCATGCGGATGAGGAGATGGATGATGTGCCCGGGCAGGAACGTCCTAGAGTTGATTGCAAGAAGTCTCTCTTCATGCAATCCTCACAGGACACGCCTCCAGATGCCGCCTCAATGCAGGGTCATCTAGCCGAGGGTCGTAAAGTGCTTAGCCCGACGACACTGGTGGTGGGGGTAAGGAAGGGTCTGGACGGTGAACCCAAGAAAAAGGAGAGGAAGAGACCGCTGAAGAGAGGCACTGCTGCCGCCAAAGCTGCCAAAGCTTCTAGCAGCCAGCCGACCGATTTTGCAGACCGTGTACCGGTCAAAGGTGCGGCGATGTACCATGTCGCGGGCGAGCCGATCCTACCGCAGAAACCACTAGAGGGCATATCAGGGGATCTCAGGAGACTGCACGACCATGTGCTGTCGACTGAGAAAAGCCTTCTCACCTCGGAGGATCCAGGATATCCGCTTTACGCGGTTCATGTGCCTCAGGCCAAGTGCTATGTCGACACACTGCCCGCGGAGGTGTTCTTCCTGCGGTTTGATCACATCTTTGAGATGTTTCTCACGAGGCGGCTCGATTTTACGATTGTCCGCCTTTTTGCGCTACATATGAACTTTGTCATCAGGAGAGAACAAATCTCGCAAATCTCGGTGGCGGATCCATACTACATGCATGAGTCCTTCTTGAGTCTCGGCGAGTTTGAACGTAAAGCTGCTAGGGACTACATCAAATACTTCATGGTAACGAATAAGGACAAGTAAATGATTCTCCTGCCTTATCATCCAATGTAAGTCATTGCCGGACAACCCTTTCGTACGTTTCAATCATTCCTTCGCTCATATGGAGACTCATTTGAGGTGTCTTTATTTTCCGCAGCAACGGGCGCGCCGTCCTTATCGTTCTTTTCCCGTGAGTCTCCCACGCCGTGTATTTCGACTCGTCCAGAAACTTCGAGAAGAAAGACTACACCCACATAATGGATATTCTGGATGATGCTCTCCACGGCTTCAGCATGAGGGGTGGCCACATGGAGATCAGGAAACAAAGGAAGAACAAGCCGGGTTTCTCGCATAAAACTACCTTCTGCTCCATCCATCAACCGACAACAAGCAAGAACGATGAATTCTACCTCCTTCATCTCATGATGGAGTTCAGAAGGGATCACCAACATCTTCGCATGACAACAAGAAACGATGAACATATCCGCAAATGGGCAGAATCCTTAGGACACGAACTGGATTATAGAGTCAGAGATGACTTCTTTCACATCCAGAAGGACATTGCAATGATCATCATGAAAGAAATTGTCGAAGAGAAGGGGATGCTCCACCACGGCCCTATATCGCGAGCTGACGTCAAAACTCGCATAGGCATGCAACGTCAAGACCTGATGCCGTTCACAAAGCTAGGATGCATCCTCCCGGATATGGATGGGTGGAACTTCCAGTGATTGACGATGCCGATGATGATGTGTCGGTTGAACTTGTAGTTTCTGTAGCGATGAAACTTTGTGATGTCAACGGTCCTGCTGAACTTGTGTAACGCTAGTTTGTTAGTTTGGGTACGATGACCTGCGTATATCTAGTTAATTAGTTTGGGTACGGTGAACCTGCGTTGATTAATTATGTTTACTATATGTTGCATCTATTAGCTAACTCTTTCTTTTCGTGTTGCTCAAATATATTATGTTGCATATTATTGTTGAATTCGCTTGATGAAGATGCATCTCTAACAGGTACATAGGTCCTTGATGGCTAAGAAGTGCTATGCCGTGTACATAGGGAGGGTTCCGGGAGTGTACGATGAGTGGCCCGAGTGTCAGGCACAAGTGTCATGGTTCTCGGGCGGCAGCCATAAAGGGTTTGATAGCAGACAAGAAGCAGAAGCTAGTTACTTGAGGTTCACGCTAGCGCGAGAGAGCAATCGCAACCGGCGCCTCATGTACTGCATAATTCCGCTCTTACTCATAGTGATAGCTCTTCTCTTCTATATCATCGTTTTAGATGGATGATGAAACATGTGTATGGGATGACGATGTAGTTGCATGTATTCGAGACATATCATAACTTGTATCGCTATTTCGAGATCGATGATGATGAGAGACATCATTTGTGTTGGATGATGATGGCATGATTTGATGAGAATATTTGCATGTGTATGATATGATGAGACTATTGTGTGTATGATATGACAGGCTATTGTATAAACCTATTAAAAAACAGAGAAAAAACACTGCAGAAAAAAATTACAGACAATAGTAACAGTAGCGCAGGGTATGTGTGTAGCAGTAGCACTGCCTTAGCAGTAGCGCGTGTTAAATAGGCGCGCTGCAGCTTTTAGCAGTAGCGAGGTTCACCTAAACGCGCTACTGCTAAACTCTGTTAGCAGTAGCACGGGTGGAACAGCGCTACTGCTAATAGTTAGCTGTAGCGCCGTAGCAGTAGCGCGCCCACCCGCGCTACTGATATTACAAAACCCCGCGCTACTGCTAGGGTTTTCCCTAGTAGTGCCCTCTGGTGGCGAGTACTACTACGTGGAGACCGTCGACGACCAGGAGTAGATAGGAGACACCCAGGCAGGAGGCCTGCGCCTTTTCGATCTGTGTCGTTGTTTTGCCCCGCCTTCTAAAGGCTTATCTGTTTTACTTTTATGTCTGTACTCAGATATTTGATGCTTCCGCTGATGCTTGTATGACATCGAACTTATGTATTCGAGCCCTCGAGGCCCCTGGCTTGTAATATAAAGCTTGTATGACTTTTAGTTGTGTTTAGAGTTGTGTTGTGATATCTTCAAGTGATTCCTTAGGCTTGATCATGTGCATTTGCATGTATGATTAGTGCATGATTAAGTCGGGGGTGTCACAAGTTGGTATCAGAGCCGACTGCCTGTAGGAACCCCCTTTCCAACTCCTTGGCCGAAGTTGACTCTAGTCATTGCAAAACGATTTTTACTAACATGGCTGTGTGGCTTATGGGCCCACGTTGCCAATGGGTGGTATTAGGATCTTTTATTCCTCTTCCATACTATGGGACTCTGATCTCTCTTCTTTTCGGGTTAAATGATTTTGCTAACACTGACATTAGGGTCTCGTAATCACATTCACCCAGAGAGCTGGATTATCTGCAAACATTTCTTTCCAATGCTATCTTATGCTTCTCACACTGTCGTTTGACATCTGCACTTCTTGTTTCAGATGCGTCCCGCAAGACAGCTCGTACGCCAGACCATGGCTGTTGATGCGACTGGGTTCCCTGCTATCTTGGTCGATCTCTTGACCAGGCTGGCATATCCCTGGTATCCCGAGTACACAGTTTACGAGGATTACCGCGAGTTCAACCAGGAGCAGTACCATGCTGTGGTTCGCATCTTTGATCGGCAGGACATCTCCATCACTGAGTTGCACACCTTTCATGGTGTTGGAGTGACTGTTGATATGGCCGTCCATGATGCTGCCTATACTGCTATTGCCCGTCTCCGTGGAGAGCACAACAGTCGCTTGGAGGAGACTGCTTTCAGATACATCCCGTATGCCCCTGTTGGGGATGAGAGTGGGTATTACACTGCTATTTGTACACCTTACGTGTCGCGTCGTTATGACCCGCAGGTTTTGGTACAGTACACACAGACTCTGGACCACCCTGCTTGAGCTCTTGCTGTCGAGTTGTACGCCACTCATGCTCGTCTTTACGACGCTCTGACATAGCTGCTACCAGCAGTCAATGCACGGATGCACCCAGAGTACATTATTTACCCGCGCAGGACGGAGATGCCACCAGGTCTTGAGTGGCCTGCTGTTGGAGGTCTTACCCCTCCACGTGGTCCTCTTCTTCCAGTTCGGGACCAGGTTCTGCACCAGAGTGTTCACGGAGCGCGGGATCCTTACATCGAGGGTACCCTGCGTCGTCACCTGTAGCTACCTGGCTTCAGTGGTTTTCTCCGACGTTGATGTAGCACATCGCTATGTCCCGTTGTTGTATCCCTCCACCGCGTGCCTGCGTGCCGCCTAGTTGTCTAGCTTTCCCTTTTCGTTGTTCTAACGCTGGCTTGTAACTGAATCTATGTATGGATCTGTATGTCATGTTGACTATGTTGATGTATCTACTGCACTTCCTTTTTGTTGTGTGTTACTTCATGAATGTATCCATACAATTGCAATACTCGTTGCTAAACTACCCCTGTTGATTTTAGCAGGATGGTTAGACCAGCAGGACGTGGTCGTGGCCGTGGTGACAACAATCCACCACCTCCTGACTATATGGCTGCAATGATGCAACAATTCAAAATGCACCGTCAGTTTATGCAAGGACTCATGGATCAGTTTCCTCGTCCCAATGCCAACCAGCAGCCAGGCGCAATCACTTTGCAAGAGTTTGTGCGCATGAACCCAACCACTTTCCGCAACTCAGTACAGCCGCTAGATGTTGATGACTGGCTCCGTGATATCGCATTTGAGATGGATTCAGCTAATGTGGCCGCTGCCAACTATGTCACATTCGCATCCTACTTCCTCAAGGGACCCGCAGCCCAATGGTGGGACACTCACAGGCATACCCTACCTGCTGGAACTATCATCACCTGGATGGAGTTCAAAGCTGCTTTCCGTGCCCGTTACATTCCTCAAGGAGTCATGGACCGAAAGAAGCGTGAGTTCCGTAACCTTACTCAGGGCAATAAGTCTGTGGAAGCCTATCAGCGGGAATTTCTGGAATTATCTCGCTATGCTGAAGAGGACATTGCTACCGATGCACGCAGACAGGAGAAGTTCCGTGAAGGACTCCACCCTGACATCAAGCTCGCACTGCTAGTACAGGACTTTGCCAACTTCGCCACCTTGGTGAACAAGGCTATCCAGTTCGAGACAGATCTGAAGGATCATAAGGACGCTCTTAAGCGCACCCGTGAAGCGGGCTCATCTTCGGGCTCGTCTTCCCAGAAGCGCCGCATATGGATCCCCAACAGCATGTACCGCCCGACAGTACCTGTTCCGAGGCCATCATATGTTGCACCTTGAATGCCCCCTCCACCTCCGAGGCAGTTCAGACCTCAAGCTCCAATGCCTCGAGCTCCTGCTCCCCGTCCCAACAATGGACTCTGCTTCAAGTGTGGCCTTCCAGGTCACCTTGCCAGAGACTGCTCCCAGAGTCAGAATCAGCTTGTGCTTCCCTCTGCTGGCCGTGGTAATGGCCGTGGCAATAATCAGCCTCGCAACTATAATGCCAGACCTTCATATGGTCGTGGGCAGGCATATCATGTCAACATGGCTGAAGCTCAAGATCAACCAGAGACTGTGATGGGTACACTTCCTGCTAATTCAGTACCAGCTTCTATTTTATTTGATTCAGGAGCATCGCATTCTTTCATATCAGAAGAGTTTGCATTCATGCATGGCATTAAATATGAAAAGTTGCACCATCCGTTAGTGGTACACACTCCCGCGGGCCAATGTCAAGCCTCTATGTTCAGCCCCGATCTTACTATTGAAATTGAAGGGTTGGACTTCCATGCATTTCCTATTATTTTGAAGTCTTCCAAAGTTGACCTCATTCTGGGAATGGATTGGTTGAAGGCTCACACCGCCTTGATCAATTGTGCCACTAAAGTTGTACACCTCCTGCACCCATCGGATGAGCTAGTAAATTACCATGCTCATATTGTTCAAAGTGCCGAGGCTCAGATCTATGCACTGAATGCGTTGAACACTTCTCCTCTTGAGGGGATCGAAAACGTTCCAGCCATTCACGACTTCCAAGATGTCTTTCCGGAAGAACTTCCAGGAGTACCCCTTGTTAGAGATGTCGAGTTTGTCATCGATCTAAAACCAGGCACAACTTCTATTGCGAAGCGTCCTTATAAGATGCCTCCGCATGAACTCCTTGAGCTTAAGGAGGAACTCGACAAATCACTTCGCAAGGGTTTCATTCGTCCAAGTTCCTCTGCCTGGGGGGCACCTTCTCTCTTTGTCAAGAAGAAAGATGGTACAAACCGATTGGTCCAAGATTACCGGCCTATCAACCAAGCCACCATTCAGAACAAATATCAGCTTCCTCGGATCAATGACCTGTATGATCAACATGCTGGATCATCAGTGTTCCCTAAACTCGACTTGAGGTTGGGTTATCATCAGATCCGCGTCCGCGAAGAGGATATTCCCAAGACTGCCTTTGTTACTCGCTATGGCTCGTATGAGTACATTGTCATGTCATTCGGCTTAACTAATGCTCCAGCAACGTTCTCCCGCCTGATGAATTACATCTTCATGGATTACCTCGACAAGTTCATTGTGGTTTATCTGGATGATATTCTGGTTTATTCCAAGAATAAGGAAGAACATGCTGAACATCTTCGTCTGGTTCTGGAAAACTTCGAGAACATCAGCTATATGCCAAGTATTCCAAGTGCGAATTCTGGTTATCTGAAGTAACCTACCTTGGTCATGTGATTTCCAAGGATGGCATTGCTGTTAACCCAGAACAGGTTCAGGCTATTGTTGACTGGACTCCTCCGAAGAACGTCAAGCCAGTCAGAAGTTTTCTCGGACTCGCAAGTTAACCCAGAACAGCTTCAATGCATATATCACTGTAGCAAGTTCAAGATCATGCACTGGATAATTCTCTTCATGACGACGCAACTATCGCGAGGCATAAGCAATTACTCTGCGCTCTTGCATCAGGACACAGCCTAATCCCTGACGAGAGGCGTCGCAATAGATCACAAAGATTGCCAAGCCTCTGACTAATCTGCTTCACAAAGGCGTTAAGTTTGAGTGGACAGATAAATGTCAGGAAAGTTTCCAGACCCTCAAGGAGAAGCTGACCTCTGCACCAGTGCTTGCTCCTCCGGATTCTCGCAAGGACTTTGTGATCTATTGCGACGCCTCTCGTCAGGGATTAGGCTGTGTCCTGATGCAAGAGCGCAGAGTAATTGCTTATGCCTCGCGATAGTTGCGTCGTCATGAAGAGAATTATCCAGTGCATGATCTTGAACTTGCTACAGTGATATATGCATTGAAGCTGTGGCGACATTACCTCCTTGGTAATCGATGTAAGATATATACTGATCATCAAAGTCTAAAGTATTTGTTTACTCAGTCGGATCTCAATCTCCGCCAACAGCGATGGTTGGAAACGATTACGGACTATGACTGCGGTATTTCATATACCCCTGGCAAAGCTAATGTAATGGCCGATGCCTTGAGCCGCAAGACCTATTGTAACAACCTCATGGTTCAGCGAGCTCAACCTCATCTGTATGAAGAACTGCGTAAGCTGAACCTCCACATTGTTCCACAGGGTTCTCTTAATACCCTTGTTATACAGCTAGATCTTGAGAAAGCCGTTAAGCGTGCGCAAGCAAAAGATGCTGAAGTTGATCAGATGAAAAGAGATCTTAACCTTGAAAAGTACAGAGATTTCTCGCTTGCTGAAGATGGAACTTTGTATTTCAGAGACCGCATTATGGTACCTCGGTTCGAGCTTATGACCGACAAAGTCATGAAGGAGGCACATGATACACCACTGTCTATTCATCCGGGTAGCACCAAGATGTATCATGACCTCCGACAACGGTACTGGTGGTCTAAGATGAAGCAGGACATTGCTCGATATGTTGCTGAATGTGACGTTTGTCGTCGCGTTAAAGCAGAACATCAGAAGCCTGCTGGAATTCTGCAACCACTTCCAATCCCTGAGTGGAAATGGGACAAAGTGCAAATGGATCTTATCACTGGTCTTCCTAGATCACAAAAGGGTCATGATGCTATTCTGGTCGTCATTGATCAACTCTCCAAAGTTGCACACTTTCTGCCAGTCAAGGAGACGATCACTGCCAGTTAGTTAGCAGAATTATATATCTCCAGAATTGTATCACTCCACGGTATTCCGAAGGAGATCAGTTCAGACTGTGGCAGTCTCTTCACCTCTAAGTTCTGGGCAAGTTTCCAAGAAGCTACGGGAACTCATATAACTTGGAGTTCAGCTTATCACCCCCAGCCCCAAGGCCAAGTCGAGCGAGTCAATCAAGTGCTTGAAGATATGCTGCGTGCTTGTGTTATTTCGTTTGGCAAGAAGTGGGAGGAATCTCTCCCGTATGCCGAATTCTCTTACAACAAGAGCTATCAAGCCAGAACCCCTCTGAATTAGTCAGAAACTTGGGAACGGCCGCTCATTGGACCGGATATTATCCAACACGCTGAAGAGCAAGTCCGTATCGTCCGGAAAAATCTAAAAGCGGCTCAGCCTCGCCAGAAGAGCAATTATGATCGAAAACACAGGGGACCGATCTATCAACCTGGTGAGCAAGCTTATCTGCGTGTTACTCCTATGAAGGGTACTCACCGCTTCGGAATCAAGGGCAAGTTAGCTCCTCGCTACATTGGTCCCTTTCGCATTCTTGCCAGACGTGGACATGTGGCTTATAAATTGGAGTTGCCGCCGCAATTCTCTCACATCGACGACGTCTTCCATGTGTCGCAACTTCGCCGTTGCTTCAAGGAATCTCCGCACCGGGCAGTGGATCATGAATTGCTCGATTTGCAAGATGATCTATCTTATAAAGAGCATCCGATCCGCATTCTCGATCAAGCTGAACGTCGGACCCGCCAGAAGACAACCAAGTTCCATAAAGTGCAATGGTCGAACCACACCGAAGATGAAGCCACTTGGGAACGTGAGGATCGTCTTCGGGAGGAATACCCTGATCTTTTTCCTTCTGCTTCCTCCATTCTCGGGACGAGAATTTCTTTCAGAGGAGGAGAATTGTAACACCCCTGTGTAATGAGCAACAGTGATCCATGATTATTATCCTAAGTCTCTGTGATTTGCAATGTTTAATCAATATGGATTAATATCTCATTTCAAATTCCTCCACTGAATTCAATTCAAATTCAAAGTGAAATTTGAAGTTGCTCAAAAATTGCTGGAAAATAGTTCATGTTGTAGAAAAAATTCCAAAACAAATTAATGTTTAGGAAAACAACATCACCTATTTTCCTAAAATGGGCTAGAGCATTATGTCGTGGTATTCTCACGGCAGATGCCATAAGATGGCTAAAGAGGTGGGGTTACAGGAGGACGCCGGTGGGTTTCGGGGGCGAGGTTGGCACGCGCGAGTGCGAGACACAAGACGTACCCAGGTTCGGGGCCCTCCGGAGAGGTAACACCCCTAATCCTGTTGAATGGAGTATGGAGTGCACAGGGGTTACATGGTTGCTCCTGGAGCTGTGTTTGTGTGTGGGTGTGGTGGAAGATGATGCAAGCTGAACCAAGAATCGAGCTGACCGAACTCCAACCCCCCTGCATGGAGGCTTCCTGGGGGGTCTTATAGCTCAACCCCCCAGGGTTACATGGGTAAATTACATGAGCATGGGGTCCTGGTGTCATTGTCTAGGAGCCGGCGGTGGGGGTCGCCGGGTCCGCCGAGTCCGCCGAGTGCGCCAGGTATGCCGGGTGCACCGAGTGGGCCGGGTGCGCCGGGTCCACCGGGCACGGGCTCGGTCGGCAGCTCGGCACTGTGGCAGGTCTTATCGTTCGTCGTAGGGCAGTCGGCGCCGCCTAGCAACAGGATTGCGCCGCCCGGACACCGCCCGCCCCGGGCGGGGGCACAGGGAATGCTGTCGCCACGCCCGCCGGGGCCGGTGTAAAGGAGGGGCGCTGTTGCCTTACTTGTCTTGTCATGAGGATTTGCTTTCTAGTGGCCAGCCGGCATGGGCCAGCCGGCCAGCCGGGTCGCCACGCCGAGCCGGCTCGCGCAGGGGAGCCGGTCGCGCAGGCTAGCCGGACTGAGGGGCTCGGCTTGCCCCGATGTTTTGAAAAGAAGGGGGATCCGGGCTCCGTTGCCTACCCGGGGATCATCCCCCCGACAGTAGTCCCCGAAGCTGTGAAGGTTCGCCGGCTCCAGGCAGGAGGGCCTTCGCAGCTTACCCCCCCGTAGAGCCGGCTCGTTGGTGAAGTGCTGGAGTCCGGCTGGGCGGCTTTGTCTGTACGCACGTCGGCAATGCGGCAGCGGACGCCGGGAACACCCGCTGGGTGCCGGCTTCCGGAGGCCGGGTCGCGGCACCCTGGCCTGGGCGGGAAACGGGAGCGTCCGCCGGACGAGTCTTGCTTTGCACGACGATTCACGCCCGCCGCCGCTTGACGGACCGCCACGTGCAGCCTCGCGGCGGGCCAAGCCTGCCAGCCCACGCGCGCGACGGGACGTGACTGCGGACCGGGCCCGCCACGACGCGCCCTCGGCCCGCGCGCGAGGGATTTACTGCGGCGACCCTTGGCGATTGCGCTTCCCCGCGCAGTTAATGTGCGTCGGGAACGTGCGCGCACAGTGCGGGGGAGTGGGGATCGTGGGCGCAAACGATCCCACTCCCCCACGTTCTCTCGTGGTTATAAATGAGAGGGGGGAGAGTGCGACGGAAACACTCACGCGCGCACCCCCGCCCCTCGCTTCTCCTCCGCTCCTGCTTCTTCTCCGTCGCGACCGAGCGAAGTGCTGCCGCCGTCGCACGCCTCGCCCACGCCTGCTGCCGCGTGCCGCAACCCGAGTCAGCGCACCCACTGGGTGTAGCCCCCGAGATTCGGGCCGGACTGCGAAGCAGCCGGGTCGAATCTTACAGCTTTGTCTTTTTCTTCTAATCTTTGCTTCCGGCATCTGACCGGGAACCCTGTCGCGCAGCCGACGCGGCCGAGGTGCCAGGCCTCCGAGGCCGGCTTGCCGAAGCCAGCGAGCAGCGCGATCGCGCCGTTGCCGACCGCGACCGGCTCCAGGCCGAGGTGGACCGGCTGGTGACCGAGAAGGCCAAGACGGAGGATGCCTACCAGGCAGAACTGGGCCGGCTGGCGGAGGATCGCGGCAAGGCGGCCGAGGAGCTGGCGGACGCCGGCAGGAGGATCGCCAAGCTCGAGAGGGATCTCGAGGCCCAGGCTCGCGCGTCGGCCATACGGGAGAACGGGGTGCTGGGCGAGGCGCAGCACCTCGACGAGACCTTCGCCCGTAAGTGCTATATTTTCTTTGGTCCGGCTGGCGTAGCCGGCAAGTTGCTTTCTTTGACTGATTTGTTTCCTTCCTTTGCCAGGAGTTTTCCCGTAGACGCAGGAGGCGGCCGATGCGGCTGTGTATACTCACCGGGCGGACCTGCGCGCGACAGGGGAGGAGATCGACGTTTACGCCGCCTGGAGCCTCTCGAAGATCATCCTTGCCTGTGAGGCCCATCTTCGAGCCATGGAGGGGCACATGCACAGCCTGTTTGAGGCCGGGATGGGCATGGCGAGCAGCCTCTGGCCGAGTGCGGTGGTGCCGAACAGCGTCACCCGGCTGGCGCGATGGCTGGAGGCCGGGGTAGAGCGACTCGGCGCATGGAGGGCCTCCGCGGCTCGCGCCGGAGCGGAGACGGCGCTGCGCTTCGTCGTGTCTTGGTATCCGGGCGTGGACCTCGACCATCTGGCGGCGCAGCGAGCCGGCGCGGAGGAGGACTTGGCGGTGCGGGCGCAGCGGATCGCCGGGCGGGCCAGCTACCTGGCCTCGTTCGCCCCACACGACGAGTTTGTCCTGGAGCGGACGGAAGACGGCGAGGAGCTCCCTGCCAACGAGTTCGGCTTACTACTGAACGACCCGGACGGCAGCTCGGCCGAGACGGGGGCCTACGCCGATGACGAGGCCGACCCGGACGACGACGCCACGACCGAGAGGCCGGAGAGCACTGGGCCCGACCCGGCAGTCGCGTCCACCTTGGTTGAGCCGACGCCGTCCGGAGACGACGCGGGTGCCGCTTAGGATTGCTTTTTTCCGTTTTGTCCTTCCTGTACTCAAACTTTGTTAGGTAGCAGGTCGACCCACTGGGGGTGTAGTTCCATGTAATGAACTTGTTGCCGAAGGCCCATGCTGTATATAAATTTTGCATGCGATTTCACTTTTTGCTGTTCGGCCTTGGGCCTTTTCCTGTTTGTCTTTTCTCTGTACTTCCTTCCCGCTAGCCGGACAACCGGGTGGCGGCTGTGGCTAGGACGGGGATTCGGCTTTGAGAGCGGACGCACAATACTTAGGCTTTTTCGGACGTTGAGCGCGAGCGAAACACCCACTTGGCCGGCTGGCGGCAGGCGGCGAAGCCACCTGGTGCGCAGGCGGTCGTGCGGTGAATTGGTGTCAGAGGGTGGGATGTGCCGGATTGGCCGAGCCGGGCCCTCCTCCTTAGCCTTTCTCGCGTGACGATGCTTCCGGCCTTTAGCTCTTGCCGACCAGACAGCCGGGAGCCGGCTGTGGCTAGCGAAGATAGGGCTTTGGCGATTCGTACGCTGCGGAATGGACTTAAGGAAAAATGGCGAGGCGCGGTCTAGCCGGCTAGCCCCCGAGCCCCCGAGCCGGCTACGCCGACTCGGCGGGAGAATCGAAAGTGGGGAAGTGCATAGACACAGAGATTGGTAAAAACGGAAAAGGAAGCCCCCGAGCCCCCGAGCCGGCTGCGCCGACTCGGCGGGAGAAACGAAAATGGGGGAGATGCCTGCTTTCATTAAATCCAAAAGGTGGTGATACATACATGCATGAGCTCAACTATAAAACGGACGGAGGAGCTCCGCGTTCCAGGGCCGGCTGGACTCCTCGCCGGCTGTGTCTCGCTTGCGCTTGTTCGGCTTCTGCGCGTCGATGAGGTAGTACGCGTTCCGGTCGCAGAGAGCCTTGCTGACGATGAAGGGGCCCTCCCAGGGGGAGGCCAGCTTGTGCTGGCCGGCTGTCCGCTGGACAAGCCGGAGCACGAGGTCGCCCTCGCGGAATGCGAGGGGTTTGACCTTCTTGATGTGGTAGTGGCGCAGGCCTTGTTGGTAGATGGCTGACCGGCTGAGGGCCAGGAGGCGCGCCTCCTCGAGCAGGTCGACGCCGTCTTCGCGTGCTTCTTTTGCCTCGGCTTCTGTGTACATGGTCACCCGGGGTGAGTCGAACTCGACGTCGGTTGGAATGATTGCTTCGGCCCCGTAGACGAGGAAGAACGGGGTGAACCCGGTGGAGCGGTTTGGTGTCGTCCGGAGACTCCAGAGGACGGCCGGCAGCTCGTCGAGCCAGCTGCTGGGTGAGCGCACGAGTGGCTCGACGAGTCGCGGCTTGATGCCGGCTAGGATGAGGCCGTTTGCCCGCTCGACCTGGCCGTTCGACTGGGGATGTGCGACGGAGACCAAGTCGAGTCGGATGCCGGATGTAGAGCAGTAGTGGGCCAGCACACCTTTGGCGAAGTTGGTGCCGTTGTCCATGATGATGCTGTGGGGAACGCCGTAGTGAACCGCGATATCCTTGATGAACCGGACGGCCGTGGGCCCGTCGAGCTTCTTGATCGGTCTTGCCTCGATCCACTTGGTGAACTTGTCGATGGCGACCAGGAGATGTGTCATGCCGCCTCGGGCGGTCTTGAAGGGCCCCACCATGTCGAGCCCCCAGACGGCAAAGGGCCACGTGATCGGGATGGTTTGGAGGGCTAAGGCCGGCTGGTGGCTGCGCTTGCCGAAGCGTTGGCAGCCCTCGCACTTGAGGACCAGCTCCTCGGCGTCTTGCAGGGCTGTGGGCCAGTAGAACCCGTGGCGGAAAGCTTTGGCCACCAGGGATCTCGAGGCGGCGTGGTGCCCGCACTCGCCCTGGTGGATGTCGAGGAGGATCTCGATCCCCTTGCTCTGCTCGACGCAGCGCTGGAACACGCCCGTCGTGCTGCGTTTGACGAGCTCGTGGTTGATGATGCTATAGGCGGACGCGCGCCGCTGCACTTGCCGGGCTTCAGTCTCGTCGATGGGAAGGTCGCCATCTTCCAAGAAGGCGAGGATTGGCTGAGCCCAGGACGGCGCCGTTGTCACCGTGAGGACGGCCGCCGGGATGGGATCCGGGACGGCAGCCCCCGAGCCGGAGCCGGCCGTCCCCGAGCTTGGGCCGGCAGCCCCCTAGCCGGAGCCAGCAGTCCCCGAGCCGGAGCCGGGAACTCCAGGGTCAGGTGGGGGCGCGTTGGGGTCGTCCGGGACGAAGATGGATTCCGACTCGGGAGACGGCTTGATGGACGGCTTCCGCAAGTGCTCGAGGGAGACGCCGGACGGGATGGCTTGCCGGGTGGAGCCTACTTTGGCCAGGGCGTCGGCTGCTTCGTTGTCCGCGCATGGGACGTGGAGGAACTTGCAACCGTTGAACCTGCCGGAGAGTTGCTGGACCAGGAAGCGGTAGCTGGCCATGTTGGCGTCTTTGGCGTCCCAGTCACCGGAAACTTGCTGCACCACCAGGTCCGAGTCGCCGTAGCAGAGGATGCGCCGGATGTTGATCTCCCTGGCCAGCCGGAGACCGTGCACGAGGGCTTCGTACTCGGCAACGTTGTTGGAGGCGGCGAAGTGGATCTGGAGCACGTACCACAGCCAGTCGTTCTTGGGGGAGGACAGCACAATGCCGGCTCCCAAGCCGTTGCGCATCTTGGAGCCGTCGAAGTGCATGCACCAGTGAGTCGACTCGGGCGCCGGCGGCAGGTACTGGGTCTCGGTCCAGTCGACGAGGAAGTCGGCCAACGCCTGGGACTTGATGGTGGTGCGGGGCTCGTAGAGGATCGTGTCGCCGGCTAGCTCAATGGCCCACTTGGCCACCCGGCCAGAGGCATCCCGGCAGCCCATTATCTCGCCGATGG
Source organism: Elymus sibiricus (assembly GCA_039707655.1). Lineage (NCBI taxonomy): Eukaryota > Viridiplantae > Streptophyta > Magnoliopsida > Poales > Poaceae > Elymus > Elymus sibiricus. Next base: position 317,064,543 of record CM077664.1, read on the forward strand.
GGGCCGTGCTCACCACGGTAATGGTATGCTCCTGGAAGTACTGCCTCAGCTTCTTGGCGGCAAGGTACATGCCATAGCACATCTTCTGGTAGTGGGGGTAGTTCTGCTTGGATGCGGAGAGCACCTCGCTCAGGAAATACACTGGTCGCTGGACCGGCTGCACCTTGCCCTCCTCAGGGCGCTCGATGACCAGCACCGTGCTGACCGCGCAGGAGGTGGCGGCGATGTACAGCAGGAGTGGCTCTTTCTCAGCCGGCGCGGCCAGGACGGGTGCGGTGGACAGCATGCGCTTGAGGTCGCGGAAAGCTTCGTCCGCTCGGTCGCTCCACTCGAACGCCGTCGTCTTCTTCATCAGCTGATACAGGGGCAGGGCCCTCTCCCCTAGCCGGCTGACGAACCGGCTGAGAGAGGCCAAGCAGCCGGTGAACTTCTAGACGTCGCGCAGCCGGGTCGGCTTGCGCATGCGCTCGATTGCCTTGATCTTCTCCGGGTTGGCTTCAATGCCACGCACCAAGACGAGGAAGCCGAGGAGCTAGCCAGCCGGCACGCCGAAGACGCATTTCTCCGGGTTAAGCTTGATCTGGAACTGGCGCAGGTTGGCGAAGGTCTCCTTGAGGTCGGCCAGGAGCGTGAGGTGCTGCTTGGTCTTCACCACGATGTCGTCGACGTAGACGTGCACATTTCTGCCGAGCTGGGGTAGCAGGCATTTCTGCATGCAGCGCTGGAAGGTGGCGCCAGCATTCTTCAAGCCGAACGACATGGTGATGTAGCAATACGCCCCAAAGGGCGTGATGAAGGACGTCTTGAGGGCGTCGGCCGGGTCCAGCTTGATCTGGTGGTAGCCGGAGTAGCCGTCCAGGAAGGACAGGAGCTCGCAGCCGGCTGTGGAGTCGATGACTTGGTCAATCCAGGGCAGAGCGAACGGGTCTTTGGGGCATGCCTTGTTCAGGCTGGTGTAGTCGATGCACATGCGCCAGGTGCCATTTTTCTTCAGGACGGCGACTGGATTGGCCAGCCACTCGGGGTGGAACACTTCCATGATGAAGCCGGCTGCGAGCAGCCGGGCGATCTCTTCACCGATGGTTCTTCGCTTTTCCTCGGAGAAACGGCGTAGCAGCTGTCGGACAGGCTTGGCGTCCTTGCGGACGTGAAGTTTGTGCTCGGCGAATTCCCTCGGGACACCCGGCATGTCTTTGGGGGACCATGCAAAGATGTCCTGATTCTCACAGAGGAAATCGACGAGCTCGCCTTCCTATTTGCTGTCGAGGCCGGTGCCCACGACGACGTACTTGCTGGAGCCGGGGTCGGTCGGGTTGAGCGGGACCCTCTTCGTGTCTTTGGCCGGCTTGAAGGAGGCCTCGTCGGCGGCCGGCTTGGGCGGAGCCGGCATGGCCGGCTTCGCATTGGCCAGCGCCACGATCTGGTCGAGCTGGCGCCTCTCCTCGGCGATGACCAGCGACTCGGCCAGCTGGGAGCCGGCTTTGGCGCACTCGAGGGACTTCTTGTAGTCGCCGACGATGGTGATGAGGCCCTTGGAACCCGGCATCTTCAACTTCAGGTAGGCGTAGTGGGGGACCACCATGAATTTGGCCATCGTGGGCCGGCCCAGCAGCGCGTGGTAGGGGCTGGCCAGGTCGACCACCTCGAACCAGATCGGCTCACGGCGGAAATGGCTGCTGGAGCCGAACAGGACGTCAAGCCGGATCCCGCCGATCGGAGAGCAGGAGAGACCCGGCACGATGTCGTGGAACACTGTCCGGGTCGGCTCCAACTGTCGCGCCTCGATGCCGAGCTTGGTCATGGTGTCGCGGTACAGGATGTTGATGCTGCTGCCGCCGTCGATCAGCACCCGCGAAAAGCGGCAGGTGCGCTTCTCGGAGATGAAAGTGGGGTCGAGCACAAGGGCGTAGCCACCCGGCGTGGGCATGACGGCCGGATGGTCCTCCCGGGTCCAGCTGACCGGCCGGTCGGACCAGTGCATGTACTGGGGAACCGGAGGGACGACGGCGTTCACCTCGGCCGCGTGCTTGCGCTTGGCGTGCTTGTCATCCCCCTCGCTGGTGAAGACGACATAGGACGCGTCCGGGCACGGGAAAGGGTTGTCGGCGAGGGCGCCGGGTGGCGGCGGGGGTGGGGGAAGCGGCTGCTGCTGCGAGCCGGCTCCGGGTGGCGGGGGTGGAAGGTTGCCCTTCAACAGGCGCTGGGTGAAACTGCACTGCCGGAGCGTGTGCGTCGACGGCTTCGCGCCGCTGTGGTGCTTGCAGGGGGCGTCGAGCATCTGCTCGAAAGACACCTTGGGCTGCCAGGCGGCCTTGCCGGTGCGCGGGCGCTGGCTGGAGCCTTGCTCAGCCGGCTGCTCCCCTTCCACCGTGGCAACCTGCCGGTTGTCGTAGCGGGGCGCTTGCTGGTCGTTCCGGCGCTTGCCGTTGTTGTTGTTGTCTGCCGGCGCGGGTTGTTGTCGGCAGCCGGCTTGGGAGGCGCCGGCTGGACCGGGAGGAGTTTGCCATCCGCGTCGATCGTGACCTTTACGTTCATCGCGGAGTCGGCCGTAGCGTACTTGTCCACCACAGCCATGAGCTCCGCCAGAGTCTCCGGCTCGTCGCACACCAGCCGGTGCTTGACCAGAGTGCCGTCTAGGCATCCGTCGATGAAGTATTGGATGGCCTGGACCTCGTGGACGCCCTCGCAGGAGTTGCGGACCTCCGTCCACCGCGTGAGGAAATCGTGAAGGGGCTCGCCCGGCTTCTGGACGCACATGGAGAGCTGGCGACGCTTGCCGGGATGCTTGTATGTGCTGGTGAAGTTGCGGATGAACGCGTCTTCGAAATCCAGCCAGGAGTTCACGCTGCCGGCTCGAAGGCTGTTAAGCCACGTCCGGGCCGAGCCGAGCAGCATGAGGGGGGCGTATCGGACAGCCACGAGCCGGTTGCCGCCGGCTATGCCGACAGCTGTGGTGTAGTCGGTCAGCCAGTCCTCCGGCTTGGTGGCGCCGTTGTACTTTGGGGAGTCGCGGGGCAGCGAGAAGCCTTTGGGGAAGGGTTCCTCGCGAATGCGGGGGCCAAAGCACGCCGGGCCGACAGAGCTCTCCTCCTCCAGGGCCGTGGAGCGCGCCAGCCGGTCGATGCGGTGCAGGGGCCGAGTCGGTCAGCCACGGGACCGCAGGGACCGAGCCGGTAAGCCGCGGGGCCGTGGGGGGCGGGAACTTACGGGGCCGGCTCGAGCCGCCGAGCCGGCCGCACGGGGGGCTTCGGCTGCTGAACCCGGCCGTCGCCGGCTGTCTCGCCAGCGTTGCCGTCTCCAGCGGTGGCGGCGTGGTTGTGCCGGCTCCGACCGGACCGGTGCCGGCCAGAGCGGCTCGCGCTAGTGGCGTGCGAGGACGTCTGCCGCGCGTCCCGGAGAGCCCTCTCCGGGCCTCCGGTTTTTCCTGAGGCGGAGGCGGATGGCTGGGCCGGGTCGAAGCGTTGTTGTTGCTCGTTCGCCGCGGCGATGAGGTCGCGGATTCGCTGCTGCTGCTGCAGCAGCTCCTGGCCCTCCAGGAATTCGAGATCCGCCATGGCCGCCTGCGCCGCGCGCATGTTCTTGACGGGGGTGTCGTAGACGGGCCGGCCCGCGCCTAGCGCACGGCCGATTGCGCCCCCATGGATCCGCACCTCCGCGACCCGGCTGGGCTCGGCGGCGGCCGACGTGAAGTCGTGGGCACTGTCGTACTCTCGCTGGGCGGACTCAAGCCGGCGCCGCATTGCTGCGAGCTCCGTGGCCTCGACCAGCAGGTGCTGGCGGTCCTCGTTGAGCTGAGCCGCTGCAGCAGCCGTGTCGGCGTCTGGCGTGATGGGGGCTTGCAGACTCCGGATCGTCTCGCGGAGCGGGTCGGCCCGTCGTGGCGGAGCCACAGCCGCGGCAGCATTCTCCTTGGCGCGTGGGGAGCTGGAGCTGGGGCCGATAGTCAGCACTTCCGCGCGGACGCAGAGAGCCGCGACGTCGTCGGAGACGGCGCAGCCAATGGGGACGGGACAGTCGGCGAAGCTGCGCACCCCGCTGGGAAACACGTCGGGGACGAGCGCGTCGAAAACGCGCAGCGCGCCGAAAGGGACGACGAGGCAGCCTGTGGGGCAGGCGACGTCCGCGCTCGGCGCAGCGCTGCAGCCGGCCGGGTTGGCCATGCGAAGCGCACGGACCAAACCGTGCACGATGCGCTCGCCGGAGCTGGTGAAGGGCCTCGTCTGGAACTTGACTCCGGCCAGCGCCGCGAGCAGCCCCACGGTGGGCGCCAACTGTCGTGGTATTCTCACGGCAGATGCCATAAGATGGCTAAAGAGGTGGGGTTACAGGAGGACGCCGGTGGGTTTCGGAGGTGAGGCTGGCACGCGCGAGTGCGAGACACAAGACGTACCTAGGTTCGGGGCCCTCCGGAGAGGTAACACCCCTAATCCTGCCGAATGGAGTATGGAGTGCACAGGGGTTACAAGGTTGCTCCTGGAGCTGTGTTTGTGTGTGGGTGTGGTGGAAGATGATGCGAGCTGAACCAAGAATCGAGCTGACCGAACTCCAACCCCCCTGCATGGAGGCTTCCTGGGGGGTCTTATAGCTCGACCCCCCAGGGTTACATGGGTAAATTACATGGGCATGGGGCCCTGGTGTTATCGTCTAGGAGCCGGCGGTGGGGGCCGCCGGGTCGCCGGGTCCGCCGAGTCCGCCGGGTGTGCCAGGTGCGCCGGGTGCGCCGGGTCCGCCGGGTGCGCCGGGTCCGCCGGGCACGGGCTCGGTCGGCAGCTCGGCACGGTGGCAGGTCTTATCGTTCGTCGTAGGGCGGTCGGCGCCGCCTAGCAACAGGATTGCGCCGCCCGGACACCGCCCGCCCTGGGCGGGGGCACAGGGAATGCTGTCGCCAGGCCCGCCGGGGCCGGTGTAAAGGAGGGGGCGTTGTTGCCTTACTTGTCTTGTCGTGAGGATTTGCTCTCTAGTGGCCAGCCGGCATGGGCCAGCCGGCCAGCCGGGTCGCCACGTCGAGCCGGCTCGCGCTGGGGAGCCGGTCGCGCAGGCTAGCCGGACTGAGGGGCTCGGCTTGCCCCGATGTTTTGAAAAGAAGGGGGATCCGGGCTCCGTTGCCTACCCAGGGATCATCCCCCCGACACATTAAAACAGTGCAAAAACAGCAACTTTAATGCCATTTCCATTTTTGAAAAATTCAAATGGATACCAAAATTGCCCAAACTTTTTGTGGCAGAGCAGAATAATGCAAAGTATTTTTGTGGACAAGTTTCACATTTTCCTAAATACAATTTGGCAGCTCATTTATTTTCTAAACCTTCTATAAAAAGAAAAACAGAAAAGAAAATAAAAAGGCCTAACCGGCTGGGCCTAAGTGCACAGTGCACTCGGCCCAGCCCAACCGGCCCTTCTCCCTCCTCTCTCTCTCTCTCTCTCGCCGTGTCAGCCTCGCCGTGGCCGCACGCGCGCTCGCCGGCCAGCGGGCGACACCGCGACGCCACAGCCTGGGCGAGAGGATAAGGCCGAGCCATCCCTCCCCCCTGGATGCCTCATCCACTCCCCTGCCCCTCTCCTCGCTCCATGCGCTCTCCCCCTTTCCAGTACGCGGCCGTCGCCACTGTCCGTCTCTGCCGTGGCGACCGCCGTCCTCGTTCCACTCCGAAGTGTCAGGAGGCTCCGCCGAGCTCGACCACACCTCCTGCACCTCCACTTCGAGCTCGGAGAGCCCTACATCACCCGGATCGAGCCGCCCCCTTCTTCGGCATCTCCGGCGATCACCGACGATGCCGGCCACCCCTGCGCTCCTAAACCTCTAGCCGGGCCTCCTTGCGTCTACACGGTGAGCACCGCACCTCCTCCCTCCATTTCCTCCTCGTCTCGCTGCCTCTAGCAGCCGCGCTCGATGTGGCCGAGCTCGTCACCGCCTAGCTCGTCGCCGGCGTGTCTCCGGTGACCAAACGGTCACGGGACCGTGCCCATCGACCTCACACACACGCGTAGAGCACGCCTGGCCTTTTAGATCGAGCCGTAGCGCACTGCATCGCCGTTTTCACCGTCACCCGAAACTGCTCCGCCACTGACCTCGTCGCCGGCGTCGATTCCGGCCGACTCCAGCGACGCCACCGCCACCGTTGGATGCGCGGTCGAGTGCCCGTACCAACGCGCTGGGCCGCGTGCCAAATGGCCACCTGAGGCCGTTTTCCGGCGAGTCCCGTGGCTCACCGCCGCGTTTAGACGTCGCCGGCGGCTTGCCGCCGGCCAACGCCGACGTCGCTGCCACGTGGGGCACCCTGGGTCACTGACCAGTGGGCCCAGGGGCCCCAGTTGACCGCGTTGACCGGTCAACGTGCTGACGTGGCAGCACAGTGTCGCTGACATGCGGGCTCCACCCACTTAATTAACATTTTATAATTAAAACTTAATTAGTTAATCTAATTAGACACTGACATGTGGGGCCTACGAGTTAATTAGTTTCTGTTTAGTTTAAATTAATTCTAATTAGCCCAGAGTCACTAACTAGTGGGACCCAGCTGTCAGGTTTGACCTGGAACAGCTGGGGTTGACCACTGACGTCAAGCTGACATCATCAGTCACTGTTTTGGATAATGCGAATTAATTAATTAGACTTAATTCCAGGATTTTCAGAAAAAGGTTTAAATCTTTGAAAATTCGTAGAAATTCAACCGTAGCTCGGATCGAAAAGTTTTCAACATGAAAGTTGATCAAAAAAACGAGACGAATCCGAATATGTGGTCAAAATACTTGACCATCACTCCTAACAATCTGAACATGGAACCTTCCCCTCCGGTTCAGTATACCGAAATCTGCCTAAACGCCGGGAAAATATCCCAGATATTTTCCCGCTTCGTCTGCGACGTGTAGCATTGCATTAGGTCACCACCAGCACTGCATATCGTCATGCCATGCATCGTGTTGCATCTGTTTGCCTTTATTTATTGTTTCTTCCCCCTCTTCTTATCCGGTAGACCCCGAGACCGACGCTGCTCCAGAGACCGACTACACCGTTGATGACCCCTCCTTTGTTGCAGAGCTTCCAGGCAAGCAACCCCCCTTGACGCATGCCTATATCACCTATTCTTTCTCCCTCCTGCTTGCATTAGAATTTGCTACTTCTATTGATTGATCCTATTCTGTTGCATAGCCTATTTTTGTAACTGCTTTTGATACTTTACCTGATATCCTAAATGCTTAGTATAGGTTGGATGGTAGTGAACCATCTGTGGCCCCTCTTCCTTGTTCTTAGTTGCCCCGCTTAGTTACCAGTGCCCCGTTCGATGTGATCGACGGGCTGAGACCAGCACATCACCACACATTCCCCCTAAGTTGCTCGACTCTGCAAAGCTAATATCGAGTGCCGAGGGTGATACCTCTTATCTCACTCCTGATGATGTCTCTGTAGTACAGCTAGTCGGTTGTGGGTTACCAAGGGTGAATCCTCTTTCACCACTTCCGATGAAGCTTTTGTCGTGCAACCTCGCAAGTGTGAATACTATCGAGGGTGATTCCTCCGGATTCACCTTGACGGGTACATCGAGTGGGAATCTAACGAGGGTGATTCCTCGGATTCCTCCTTGATGTGTTGGACACACTGTTACCACTTAATTACTTCAGATACTTGGTAAAGTCGGGTAGGCCCCGAGGGGTACCCGCGAGAGATGTGGTATCAGGTTGACCAAGAGGGTACCCGAGAGATGATTACGTGGCACGGCCGGGCATTCCTAGCCCTTGCCGTAAGTCCATGAGACGGGGCGACGGGGTCACATGATCGTGAGTCTCTGCTCGTTTCCGCGAGCTCCCAACGCACTAATGGGTTAGGATATGTAATCTGAGTAGGCCTCTGGCCTTATCGCACTAACCACCACGCGGGAATAAGTATGGGCACTCGGTGTCGTATGTATCAGCCGAAGCTCTTCAGACGTCAGCAGTTGAGCGGGGTGCGCCGGGTTGGACTGGGAAAGCATGCGCTTGTATTAAGGGGCTAGGTCTGCTCACCGGCCGCGTTCGCAACGCGCAGGAGTGCAAATGGCGATGGGCCAAAGACCCCTGAGTACTTAGGATGTAGACCGGCGTGCTGGCCTCTCTGTTGAGCCTAGGTAGGGCTACGACGCGTCGATCAGCTGAGGCCGGGCATGGACCGAGCAAGTGTGTCCGGCCAGAGTTAATCGAGCGTGTTGGGTAAGTTGGTGCACCCCTGCAGGGAAGTATATCTATTCGAATAGCCGTGTCCATGGTAACAGGACGCTCGGAAAGTATCCCGATCTACTACAACTAGAACTGGGTTAATATGTGGCTCCGGGATCGCTTTCTCGCAGGGAGTCGAGGAAGGATCTCTGGGCGTTGTTGCTACTTGTTGCTACTACTATATTTATGTACTAATCTGCACTCTTCTAATGCTGCAAGACGCTGAAGATGCTAGTCTTCGTTAGGCTAGGTCTTCCCCCTATTCTGGCATTGCTGGAGTCCAGTCCACTGTTACAGCCCTTCCTTTGAAACCAATGCATAAGTAGAATAGATCTGATGTAAGTCTTGCGAGTACTTCGGATGAGTACTCACGGTTGCTTTGCTTCCCTTTTTCCCACCTACCCGATTACTGCGACCAGATGACGGAGCCCCGGAGCCAGCTGCTCCAGCCGATGACTACTACTACTACCCCTCTGGTGGCGAGTACTACTACGTGGAGACCGCCGACGAACAGGAGTAGATAGGAGACACCCAGGCAGGAGGCCTGCGCCTTTTCGATCTGTGTCATTGTTTTGCCCCGCCTTCTAAAGGCTTATCTGTTTTACTTTTATGTCTGTACTCAGATATCTGATGCTTCCGCTGATGCTTGTATGACATCGAGCTTATGTATTCGAGCCCTCAAGGCCCCTGGCTTGTATTATAAAGCTTGTATGACTTTTAGTTGTGTTTAGAGTTATGTTGTGATATCTTCAAGTGAGTCCTTAGGCTTGATCGTGTGCATTTGCATGTATGATTAGTGCACGATTAAGTCAGGGGCGTCACATCACAAACCTTAACGCTAATATTCTTACTAAATCACAATTACTCACTAACATGACTCACATATTATCATTTCCATATCGCAAAATTATTGCAAGGAATCACCCTTATCATATCCAATGATCTATATGAAAGTTTTTATTATATCCCTCTTGAATATTCATCACTTTGGGACCAAATTCATATCTTGTGCAAATTACTGTTACTATTGTCAACTCTCAAAAAGATTTAAGTGAAGCATGAGAGTGCAAATATTTCTTCAAAATTTCAATCTTATCAATTCTCAAAATAATATAAGTGAAGCATGAGAATTCATTTCTTCAAAATTTTAATCAACTCTCAAAATAATATAAGTGAAGCAAGAGAGTTTATTTCTTCAAAATATAGCCACCACCGTGCTCAAAAGGATTTAAGTGAAGCACTAGAGCAACTGCCTAGCTCAAAAAATTTAAGTGAAGCACATAGAGTATTCTAACAAATGATGATAAACGTGTGGCTCTCTCAAGATAGGTGTGTTCAGCAAAGATGATTGTGACAAACTAAAAAGCAAACAAAGAAAAGACTCATATAATACAAGACGCTCCAAGCAAAACACATATCATGTGACGAATAAAAATATAGCTCCAAGTAAAATTACCGATGGTTGGTAGAAGAAAGAGGGGATGCCTTCCGGGGCATCCCCAAGCTTAGACGCTTGAGTCTTCCTTGAATATTACCTTGGGGTGCCTTGGGAATCCCCAATCTTAGGCTCTTGCCAGTCCTTATTCCTTCATCCATCGTGATCTCACCCAAAACTTGAAAACTTAAATCACACAAAACTCAACAAAACCTTTGTGAGATCCGTTAGTATAACAAAATAAATCACTACTTTAAGTACTGTTGCCAACCCATTCATATTTTATTTTTGCATTATACCTACTGTACTCTAACTTCACCATGGCTTATACCCCCCGATACAATCCATAGATTCATCAAAACAAGCAAGTAGTGCATCAAAAACAAAATCTGTCAAAAACAGAACAGTCTGTAGCAATCTATTTAAAAGACATACTTCTGTAACTCCAAAAATTCTGAAACATTAGGACAACGTGGGAAATTCATATACCAATACTTTGTAAAAATTTCAGATTTTTCTGACGCTCCAGTACAGAAACAAAATTCGGGCACTGGACGCAAAACTTTCTGTTTTCCAAACAGCATCAATTATATTATCTTCCAAATCATCCTAAAGGTATTACTTGGCACAAACACTAATTAAAAACACAATCATACCAGTAGCATAAAAGTGAAAACACACAATAACAGAAAAAAAAATTATTTTATTCATTGGGTTGCCTCCCAACAAGCGCTATTGTTTTATGCCCCTAGCTAGGCATAATGCATAGTTTCAAGTATTGTCATCTTTCAAGTTGATTCCATAAGTGGCCCTCATAATTGATTCATATGGTGCTTTAATTTTCTTCCTAGGGGAATGTTCCATACCCTTTTTTAGTGGAAACTAAAATTTTATATTCCCTTCTTTCATGTCAATAACGGCACCTATGGTTCGTAAGAACGGTCTACCAAGTATTATGGGGCAAGAAGAATTGCATTCAATGTCAAGTACAATAAAATCAACGGGCACGTAATTTCTATTTGCAAGAATAAGAACATCATTAATTCTACCCATTGGTTTTTTTAATAGTAGAATCCGCCAAGTGCAAATTAAGAGAACATTCATCTATATTGGTGAAACCTAGCACATCACATAAAGATTTTGGAATTGTGGAAATGCTAGCACCCAAATCACATAAAGCATTGCACTCATAATTTTTAATTTTAACTTTAATGGTGGGTTCCCATTCATCATATAATTTTCTAGGAATTGAAATTTCTAGTTCTAACTTTTCTTCTAACGCTTTCATCATTGCCTCTACGATGTGTTTAGTAAAAGCCTTGTTTTGCTCATAAGCGTTGGGTGAATTTAACATGGATTGTAACAAAGAAATGCACTCAATCAAAGAAAAATTATCATAATTAAAATCTTTGTAATCCAAGAGAGTGGGCACATCGCTATTTAAAGTTTTTACCTCTCCAAACCCACTTTTAGCAATTTTTTCATTAAGATTTTCACCCTCCGAATCGTGAGAACGCCTACTAGCTAAAGTTGACTCTTCTTCAGTCCCCTTTTCATCAACTTTTATATTTCTAAACAAAGAATCAATAGATGAAACACCAATCATTTTAATATCCTCATCATTACTATGATAAAAACCGGGAGGAATCGCTTTTTCTCGTTTAGCTTTTAGCATGGCGGTTCTTTTCTTACTCTCATCCATGGAGACATATAAAGCTTTAATTGATTCACTAATATCAATTTTGGGTGGAAAAATTTTAGTCTTAAGATTTTCCACATCATGAATAATTCTATCAATGCTCCTAGACATATTATCAAGTTTACTCGATTTTTCTTCTATCGTAGTGTTGAAAACTTTTTGAGCATTAATAAATTCTTTAATATTGCTTTCAAGATCAGAGGGAATCCTATTATTATTATTATAGGAATTACCATAAGGATTGCCATAATTATTAGAGGAATTTCCAGGAAACGGCCTAGCATTGAAATTACCTCTATAAGCATTATTATTGAAATTGTTTCGCGAGACAAAATTCACATCTATGGGATCATTATTTTGCTCAATCAAAGTGGACAATGGCACATCATTAGGATCAATATGAGTATTTTTACTAGCAACCAATTTCATAAGTGCATCGACTTTATCACTCAAAGTACTAATTTCTTCAATAGAATTCACTTTTTTACTAGTAGGAGTTCTTTCCGTATGCCATTGTGAATAATTTGCCATAATATTATTAAGCAATTTAGTAGCTTCTCCCAGAGTAATTTCCATAAAAGTACCACCCGCGGCGGAATCTAAAAGATTTCTAGAAACAAAATTCAATCCCACATAAAAAATTTGTATGATCATCCATAAATTTAAACCATGAGTAGGGCAATTTCTTATCATTAATTTCATCCTCTCCCAAGATTGGGCAACATGTTCATGATCAAGTTGCTTGAAATTCATAATTTGATTTCTAAGAGAAATAATTGTCGCGGCGGGAAAATACTTAGTAATAAAAGCATCTTTACACCTATCCCAAGAATCGATACTATTTCGTGGTAAAGATGAAAACCAAATTTTTGCACGATCCCGCAACGAGAATGGGAATAATTTTAATTTCACAATATCATTATCCACATCTTTTTTCTTTTGCATGTCACACAATTCTACGAAAGTGTTAAGATGGGATGCATCATCATCATTAGGACTACCGGAAAATTGATCTTTCATGACAAGATTTAGCAAAGCGGCATTAATATCACAAGTCTCCGCACTAGCGGCGGGAGGAGCAATCGGAGTACTAATAAAATCATTATTATTAGTATTGGAAAAATCACACAATTTTGTATTTTCTTGAGACATCGTGACTACGCAAACGAAATAACAAGCAAGCAAACAAGAAAAAGGCAAACGGAAAATATTTTTGTATTTTTGTAAAAACGTTTTAGAAGTGGGGGAGATGAAAACGAGAGGAAAATGGCAAATAAAGTAAATGCAAGGAGATGAGAGTTTATGCAAAGGTACTTGATAGATGTTGATGATGTCTCCCCAGCAACGGTGCTAGAAATTCTTCCTGCTACTTGTAGCTTGCGTTGGTATTTTCCCCGAAGAGGAAGGGATGATGCAGCACAGTAGAGATAAGTATTTCCCTCAGTTATGAAACCAAGGTTATCGAACCAGTAGGAGATTCACGCAACACCTCGTTAGCAGCACCTGCACACAAACAACAAATCCTTGCACCCAACGCAAACGAGGGGTTGTCAATCCCTCGGCGGTCAATTGCAAGATTAAATTGTATGTGATAGATAGATAGATTGAAACAAAAATACAAAATAAAATAAATAAAAGAAAATGGCAGCAATATTTTTAGGGTTTTAGTAATATGATTTAGATAGACCCGGGGGCCATAGTTTTCACTAGAGGCTTCTCTCGAGAAAATAGCATACGGTGGGTAGACAAATTACTGTTGGGCAATTGATAGAAAAGCAAATAATCATGATGATATCCAAGGCAATGATCATGTATATAGGCATCACGTCCGAGACAAGTAGACCGACTCCTGCCTGCATCTACTACTATTACTCCACACATCGACCGCTATCCAGCATGCATCTAGTGTATTAAGTCCATAAAGAACGGAGTAACGCCTTAAGAACGATGACATGATGTAGACAAGATAAACTCACGCATGAATAAACCCCATCTTTTTACCCTTAATAGCAACGATACATACGTGTCATGTCCCTTTCTGTCACTGGGATTGAGCACCGCAAGATCGGACCCATTACAAAGCACCTCTTCCCATGGCAAGATAAATCAATCTAGTTGGCCAGACCAAATCAATAGATCGGAGAAGAAATACGAAGCTATAATAATCATGCATAAAAGAGTGCAGCAAAGACTCAAATATATTCATGGATAATCTGATCATAAACTCACAATTCATCGGATCCCAACAAACACACCGCAAAAAGTGATTACATCGGATAGAACTCCAAGAACATCGAGGAGAACATTGTATTGAAGATCAAAAACAGAGAAGAAGCCATCTAGCTACTAACTATGGACCCGAAGGTCTGTGGTAAACTACTCACGCATCATTGGAAGGGCAGCAAGGTTGATGTACAACCCCTCCGTGATCGATTCCCCCTCCGGCGGAGTACCGGAGAAGGCCTCCAGATGGGATCTCTTTGGAACAAAAACTTGCGGCGGCGGAAAAAGTATTTCGTGGACTCCCCTGAGGGTTTATGATTTTTTGGGAATTTATAGTGGAGGAATTAGGTCAAACGGAGCTCTGTGGGCCCCACGAGGTACCAGGGCGCGCCTGCCACCCCCCCCCCAGGCGCGCCCTGGTGCCTCGTGGGCACCTCCTGGGGCTTCTGGCCTCCTCCCGAAGCTTCTAGTATTTATCTTGTCCAGAAAAAAATCTCCAAAAAGTTTCGTGGCATTTGGACTTCGTTTGGTATTGATTTTCTGTAAAACAAAAACAGGGCAGAAAACAGCAACTGGCACTGGGCACTAAGTTAATAGGTTAGTCTCCAAAAATGATATATAATTGTTGTAAATGTATATAAAAACATCCAAGATTGATAATATAACAGCATGGAACAATCAAAAATTATAGATACGTTGGAGACGTATCAATTCACTAATATCAATTTTGGGTGGCAAAATTTTAGTCTTAAGATTTTTCACATCATGAATAATTCTATCAATGCTCCTAGACATATCATCAAGTTTACTCAATTTTTCTTCTATCGTAGTGTTGAAAACTTTTTGAGCATTAATAAATTCTTTAATATTACTTTCAAGATCAGAGGGCATCCTATTATTATTATAGGGATTACCATAAGGATTGCCAAAATTATTAGAGGAATTTCCAGGAAACGGCCTCGCATTGAAATTACCTCTATAAGCATTATTATTGAAATTGTTTCGCGAGACAAAATTCACATCTACGGGATCATTATTTTGCTCAATCAAAGTGAACAATGGCACATCGTTAGGATCAACATGAGTATTTTTACTAGCAACCAATTTCGTAAGCGCATCAACTTTATCACTCAAAGTACTAATTTCTTCAATAGAATTCACTTTTTTACTAGTAGGAGTTCTTTCAGTATGCCATTGTGAATAATTTGCCATAATATTATCAAGCAATTTAGTCGCTTCCCCCAAAGTAATTTCCATTAAAGTACCACCCGCGGCAGAATCTAAAAGATTTCTAGAAACAAAATTCAATCCCGCATAAAAGTTTTGTATGATCATCCATAAATTTAAACCATGAGTAGGGCAATTTCTTATCATTAATTTCATCCTCTCCCAAGATTGGGCAACATGTTCATGATCAAGTTGCTTGAAATTCATAATTTGATTTCTACGAGAAATAATTTTCGCGGGAGGAAAATACTTAGTAATAAAAGCATCTTTACACCTATCCCAAGAATCGATACTATTTCGTGGTAAAGATGAAAACCAAATTTTTGCACGATCCCGCAAACAGAATGGGAGAAATTTTAATTTCACAATATCATTATCCACATCTTTTTTCTTTTGCATGTCACATAATTCTACGAAAGTGTTAAGATGGGATGCAACATCTTGATTAGGACTACCGGAAAATTGTTCTTTCATTACAAGATTTAGCAAAGCGGCATTAATATCACAAGTCTCCACACTAGCGGCGGGAGGAGCAATCAGAGTACTAATAAAATCATTATTATTAGTATTGGAAAAATCACACAATTTTGTATTTTCTTGAGACATCGTGACTACGCAAACAAGATAACAAGCAAGCAAACAAGCAAACAAGAAAAAGGCAAACGGAAAATATTTTCGTATTTTTGTAAAAACGTTTTAGAAGTGGGGGAGATGAAAACGAGAGGCAGATGGCAAATAAAGTAAATGCAAGGAGATGAGAGTTTATGCAAAGGTACTTGATAGATGTTGATGATGTCTCCCCGACAACGGCGCCAGAAATTCTTCCTACTACTTGTAGCTTGCGTTGGTATTTTCCCCGAAGAGGAAGGGATGATGCAGCACAGTAGAGATAAGTATTTCCCTCAGTTATGAAACCAAGGTTATCGAACTAGTAGGAGAATCACGCAATACCTCGTTAGTAGCACCTGCACACAAACAACAAATCCTTGCACCCAACGCAAACGAGGGGTTGTCAATCCCTCGGCGGTCAATTGCAAGATTAAACTGTATGTGATAGATAGATAGATTGAAACAAAAATACAAAATAAAATAAAATAAAAAAAATGGCAGCAATATTTTTAGGGTTTTAGTAATATGATTTAGATAGACCCGGGGGCCATAGTTTTCACTAGAGGCTTCTCTCAAGAAAATAGCATACGGTGGGTAGACAAATTACTGTTGGGCAATTGATAGAAAAGCAAATAATCATGACGATATCCAAGGCAATGATCATGTATATAGGCATCTCATCCGAGACAAGTAGACCGACTCCTGCCTGCATCTACTACTATTACTCCACACATCGACCGCTATCCAGCATGCATCTAGTATATTAAGTCCAAAAAGAACGGAGTAATGCCTTAAGAACGATGACATGATGTAGACAAGATAAACTCACGCATGAATAAACCCCATCTTTTTACACTTAATAGCAATGATACATACGTGTCATGTCCCTTTCTGTCACTGGGATTGAGCACCGCAAGATCGAACCCATTACAAAGCACCTCTTCCCATGGCAAGATAAATCAATCTAGTTGGCCAAACCAAATCAATAGATCGGAGAAGAAATATGAAGCTATAATAATCATGCATAAAAGAGATCAGAGAAGACTCAAATAATATTCATGGATAATCTGATCATAAACTCACAATTCATCGGATCCCAACAAACACACCGCAAAAGTGATTACATCAGATAGAACTCCAAGAATATCGAGGAGAACATTGTATTGAAGATCAAAAAGAGAGAAGAAGCCATCTAGCTAATAACTATGGACCCGAAGGTCTGTGGTAAACTACTCACGCATCATCGGAAGGGCGGCAAGGTTTATGTAGAGGCCCTCCGTGATCGATTCCCCCTCCGGCGGAGTACCGGAGAAGGCCTCCAGATGGGATCTCTCGAGAATAGAAACTTGCGGCGGCGGAAAAAGTATTTCGTGGACTCCCCTGAGGGTTTCTGATTTTTCCTGAATTTATAGTGGTGGAATTAGGTCAAATGGAGCTCTGTGGGCCCCACAAGGTACCAGGGCGTGCCTGCCCCCCCCCAGGTGCACCCTGGTGCCTCGTGGGCACCTCCTGGGGCTTCTGACCTCCTCCCAAAGCTTCTAGTGTTTATCTTGTCTAGAAAACAATCTCCAAAAAGTTTCGTGGCATTTGGACTTCGTTTGGTATTGATTTTCTGTAAAACAAAAACATGGCAGAAAACAACAACTGGCACAGGGCACTAAGTTAATAGGTTAGTCTCCAAAAATTATATATAATTGCTATAAATGCATATAAAAACATCCAAGATTGATAATATAACAGCATGGAACAATCAAAAATTATAGATACATTGGAGACATATCAAAAGGGCTATACCATATCATGCTATTATGAATTGCCTGAGATGTTTATCCCTTATGATGCACCCTTTTGATTGCGCGGTACTCGCTTTTTATTAGGGTGATCTATCACTTAAAAATATCAAGTAGTTAGTGTTCTCCCAATTGTAGCACCGTCACGGCACCTATCTTTTCGGAGTGCGTCATGTTTCCATGAGTACAAACGATTAGAGAAGTGTGAGGCGGGTGAGTTGAGACCTCGCAGCGAGATCACTTGGTTGTCTTGATGTTCAGGCAGGAAAGTCCTGAGCTCGGAACACGCCCATCGAAAGATGAACAAGAATCACATTGAGATGTGATCGGCAAGTTGGCCTACCGATTGAAGTTCCCGTCATCAGTGATGTTCCCATCAATGGCGTGGAATTTAAATGCGGATCTTGAACCACTCGCAATCAATTATGAGAGATATTGATTTGAGTGGGAGCGCACTTTAGAATAAAATTGTTTATTCACTAGTGCAAATTAATTATGAAGAAAGTCTAAGTGAAACTTGTGTTTACCGTTGTAGATCAAATGGCTCGCAACACCGCGTTCAACTTATTCCCGATGTTAGAGAAAGAGAAGTTAGCTGCAACTGGAAACAACTATGCGGACTGGGTCCGTAACCTGAGGATTGTCCTCGGGAGCGCTAAGAGGATATATGTGCTTGAAACTCCTCTTCCAGCTAAACCGGTGGCAACTGCCCCGGAAGATGAACAAAATGTCTGGGCCACTAAGGATGATGATCACAACTTAGTGTAGTGCCTCATGCTAGCTTGCATGAGTCCAGAGCTTCAAAAACATTTTGAATTCCATAACCCCCGTGATATGATCCGGGAATTGGATGCTCTGTACAAGGAAACCGCACGGTCTGAACGATTTGATATCATGAAGGCCGTGATGGATTGCAAGATGGCTGAGGGCAGTTCAGTTGGCGAACACGTGGTCAAAATGATTGGCTACGCTGAAAGGCTTAAAACCCTGGAATTTCCAATTCCACCAGCCCATATGATGGACATGTTGCTTTATTCACTCCCCCCGTCTTACGACGGTTTTGTCATGAACTACAACATGAGTGGGATGGAGAAAACACCAATGAGGTGCTCACCATGCTGAAAACTACGGAAGGAGGACTGCGGAAAAATCGCAAGCAAGTGTTGCTTGTGAATAAAACCGCCAGTTTCAAAAAGAAAGGCAAGTCCAAGAAGGGCAAGGGCGCCGGTAAGACCGGCTCCCAAAGCAACTCTAAGGGCGGAGCCAAGAATGAAACTGAGTGCTTCTACTGCAAGGGCACAGGACACTGGAAGAGAAACTCCAAGAAGTATCTGGAAGATAAGAAGTCCGGGAAAACCAGAAAAGGTATAACTGTTATACAAATTAATGTCATTGACGTTTTGCTTGCTAGCGAAAATTCTAAGTCTTGGGTATTTGATACCGGATCAGTTGCTCACATTTGCAACTCGATACAGGGGCTTCAGAAGGTGCGCAAGCTAGCAAAGAATGAAGTCATGATGCGCATCGGGAACGGCGCTGGGATCGCCGCTCAAGCCGTCGGCATTATGTCCCTACGTCTCCCTTCAGGATTTACCTTAGAATTAAGTAACTGTTATTTTGTTCAGGCATTGTGTAGAAACATTATCTCTGGATCATGTTTAGTGCACGATGGGTACTCTTACAAGTCTGAGAACAATGGTTGTTCACTTTATTACTTTATTGTAAGGATATGTTTTATGGATTTGCACCCATTGTTGGGGAGCCTTTTCGTACTAAATCTTGAATGTGGAAATGATGTCTTTAACGTGAATGCTAAACGCCTTAAGAAGGCTGATACCACCACCACTTACTTGTGGCACTGTCGGCTTGGCCACATCGGAAAGAAACACATGCAAAGACTCCATAAGGATGGAGTTTTACCGTCCTTTGATTTTGAATCATTCGACACATGTGAAGCTTGTCTGATGGGGAAAATGACCAAGACGCCGTTCACGGGTCATCCTGAACGGGCGGGTGAATTATTGGAAATAATACATAGTGATGTATGTGGTCCAATGAGCACAGCCGCATGGGGTGGGTATTTCTACTTCGTGACTTTTACTGATGAGTTAAGTCGATATGGCTATATCTACTTAATGAGGCGTAAGTCAGAAACTTTTGAAAGTTCAAAGAATTTCAGAATGAGGTAGAAAATCATCGTAACAAAAGGATTAAGTTTCTGCGATCAGATCGCGGGGGCGAATATCTTAGTCATGAGTTTAGCCAACATCTGAGTGACCGTGGAATCGTTTCACAGCTTAAGCCTCCCGGAACTCCACAGAGAAACGGAGTATCGGAAAGACGTAACTGAACCCTGTTAGACATGGTAAGGTCGATGATGTCTCTTACAGATCTTCCGATATATTTTTGGGGTCACGCACTAGAAACTGCCGCTCACACATTAAACAGAACACCGTCTAAGTCTGTTGAGACGACACCATACGAGTTATGGCATGGGAAGAAACCCAGTTTGTCGCATCTAAAAATTTGGGGTTGTGAAGCTTATGTAAAACGTTTACAACCAAGCAAACTCGATCCTAGATCAGACAAATGTTACTTTGTAGGTTATCCCAAGGAAACAGTTGGGTATTCTTTCTACCACCCGTCCGATAACAAAGTGTTTGTTGCAAGGTATGGGGTTTTTCTTGAGAAAGAGTTTCTCGCAAAAGAATTAAGTGGGAGGATAGTACAACTTAATGAGATTAGTGAATCTTCGGCAACCATTGTTATGGCTGAGGAACCGGAAGAAATTCCGCAAATTATCCCTACAACCGAGCCGGAAGTTGTCACATGTGATGCGGAAACTTCAGACAATGTTGTAACTGAACCGCGCGGATCAGGTATGGCTATCCAGCCACCTGAGTGGTTTCATAACGAAATCTTCATTCTTGAAGATGATGAACCTGCGCACTACAAAGAAGCGATGGCGGGGCCCAGCTCAAGGAAATGGCACAAGGCCATGAAATCCGAAATGGAATCCATGTACGAAAATCAAGTTTGTAACTTGGTAGAACTTCCAGAAGGCGTAAAGCCCATTGGTTGTAAATAGATTTTCAAAAGAAAGACAGACGCGGATGGTAACATTACTATCCATAAAGCTAGACTTGTCGCGAAAGGGTTCACGCAAGTTCCAGGAGTGGACTACGACGAGACTTTCTCGCTCATAGCTATGCTTAAGTCCGTTCGGATATTGCTAGCAATTGCTGCTTATTTAGATTATGAAATATGTCAGATGGACATCAAAACGGCTTTCCTAAATGGAAATCTCAAAGAAGATGTATACATGATACAGCCTGAAGGTTTTGTCATTCATGAGAATGCTGGAAAGGTATGCAAACTTCAGAAGGCCATTTATGGTCTGAAGCAAGCATCAAGGAGCTGGAACATTCGTTTTGATGAAGTAGTCAAAGAGTTTGGCTTCATCAGGGATGACGAAGAATCTTGTGTTTACAAGAAGTTTAGTGGGATCGCAAAAGCATTTCTAATCTTGTATGTGGATGACATATTGTTGATTGGAAATGACGTGAATTTCCTTAGTGAAATAAAAGACTCATTGAAGAAGTGTTTTTCAATGAAAGACTTAGGCGAAGCGGCATATGTATTGGGCATCAGAATCTATAGAGATAGATCAAAACGCCTAATAGCGCTTAGCCAAAGCACGTACATTGACAAGGTGTTGAAAAGGTTCAACATGGAGAACTCCAAGAAAGGCCTACTCCCCTTGTCACCTGGCACAGTGCTTTGCAAGAATCAGTGCCCTCGGACTCTCGATGAGCGAGTACAAATGAATGATGTTCCATATTCCTTGGCAGTTGGTTCTATTATGTATGCCATGCTATGTACAAGACCGGATGTTTCCTATGCGCTAAGTGTTAGCAACCGGTACCAAAGTGATCCAGGACTGGAACACTGGGCCGCAGTCAAAAGTATTCTTAAGTACCTCAGAAGGACCAAGGATTTACTCCTTGTGTACGGAGGTGATGAAGAGCTCATTGTAAGTGGTTACACTGATGCAGGCTTCATGACTGACCCAGATGACTTCAAATCTCAATCAGGCTATGTTTTCATATTGAACGGCGGCACAGTTGATTGGAAAAGTTCCAAACAAAAGACTGTGGCGGATTCTATGACGGAGGCAGAATATGTTGCAGCTTCAGAAGCCTCCAAGGAGGCGGTATGGATCAAGCAATTTCTTGAAGACCTTGGTGTGGTTCCAAGTGCTCTGGACCCGGTGGAGATCTATTGTGATAATAGTGGCGCCGTGGCTCAGGCAAGGGAGCCAAGTTCGCACCATAAGACAAGACATATTGAAAGCAAATATAAACTCATTCGACATCATGTCGAAGCGGGTTTAGTGAAAGTACGCAAAGTTCACACGGATCTGAACATGTCAGACCCGATGACAAAGCCTCTACCACGAGCAAAGCATGAGCAGCACCGGATAGCCATTGGTGTTAGGGAAGCCATGTAACTGGATTATGACTCTAGTGCAAGTGGGAGTCTGTAGGAGATATGCCCTAGAGGCAGTAATAACAATTATTTTGTATCTCCGAGTTTGTAATGAATGTTTATGTTCCATGCTATAACTGCAATGATTCTCGAGTCTGCAATATCCACGAGGCTCGGAGGGAAACTCATGTGCACGTGTGGTATAATAAACGGTAAAATGTATTCTTGGTCATGCCTCTAAGACTGGCTCAAGTATTGCATGATGATCCTGTTTTCCTGATCATGGGCAAGTCTATGCCGGCAATTTTGAGGGCACAATGTTAGTAGAACACTTGTGTTGAATCGACCCGAATTGATGTTATGCTATGAGCATCACAAGTTAATGGTTAATAACACAGAGATAGTTAATGTTTGCATAATTCCTTAGACCATGAGAGTATCAAGTTCCTTCGTACTTGCTTCGTGAACTTTGGGGTTTGTTAAACGTCATCCGTAACTGGGTGGCTATTACGGCGGCTTACGGGTTCACGAAAAAGTATGACAAGAAACGAGATAGCTCGAGATTGGGATTTGCTCCTCCGACGATGGAGAGATATTCTCGGGCCCTCTCGGTGTTACGGTATCCATCATCGTCTGGCCAGACACATTGTGATTTGATCACAGGGATGCCGGAACACGGAAACGAGAAAAGAGAACAAAACCGGTAACGAGGTAACTGGCATAGTGGACAAGTGTTGATCCACAGGGATGTCGATAAATCTCACCTCGGGTGTTTTGTAATATATCGTGAAGCAACAGGAATAGCACACGGCAACTGGAGGTTCACTCGAATATTCATTCATGTGGGTATAGGGATCAATATGGGTGTCCACGGTGCCGCTATTGATCATTGATCGGAAGGTGTTCCGGGTCATGTCTATACTTCACCGAACCTATAGGGTCACACGCTTAAGGGTCATCTATCTGCTGAATACTAGACAGGGAGTCTGAGAGAAAGTCACCGGAAAAGTTTCGGAGACAACGGAAACGTTCCGGAGAGAACACCGAAATAGTTCCGGTAAAACTGAAAAGTTGTTTCAAGGTATACCATTAAGTCAAATTGGTTTCGGCACACGCCTGGAAATTCTTGGAGGGTGCCAGAATTGTTCTGGAAACTTCTGGGATTTTTCCGGGATAAAAATCGGAAATGTTCCGGAGCTGCCAGAACCAGTTTGGTTGCTTTTCGCAGATGAAAATCACTAATCCGAAATTGTTTCGGAACGCATCCAAAATCATTTTAGTGGGTGCTGGAATTATTCTAAGACCCACAGAAATATTTTTGGATTTAACGGTAGCGGAAAAATGTTTCCATGAATAGTGAAAGTGCTTTTTGGGCTACTTTTTGGATAGCCACCTTTTAGGACTTTAGTCAAAGTTCTAGAAGGAAGAGGCTTGCAAGGGAAGGAACCCCTTTTGGGGGGGCCCCCAAGGGGTGGCCGGCCAAGGGTGGTGCTCCTCCTTGGAGCTCCACATGGCCTCCCATTATGACCTTAATGCCCATCATATGTGACCAAATGCATGGGTGTTTTGGTAATTTTTGGAGGCACCCTTCCCCTTGGCTTTCCTATAAATAGAGGTGGAGAGGAGCTCTCCACACTCATCCCTTGCTCTCATACACATGCCATGCTTTGTCTGGTTTTCTCTCTCCCTCCCACGAAATAGTTTCGTAGAGCCGAAAGGCTGTCTGGGTTCCGGCAGGAACTAGTTCTAGACGGCGAAGCCCTGCCGGATAGCTGACACCGTATGTGTGCAACCCCGTAGAGAGGTCGTAGGTTCGATCTTTTGCCCGAGGGGCTGTTCGAGGGTCCTCACGAAGGGCTGTCCGAGTTACCGTTCGAGCTTCGAGGGTCCTCCCGAAGGGCTGTCCGTGACATCGTCCGAGGGACTGTCCGACCGCCTCCCAAAGGGCTGTCCGACGAGGGAGTACATCCTCGTGGTTGGGAGGTTGTAAATCCTAGCTGCGGGGATCTGCACCGACGATCTACATCGACTCTACTTCCGCTGCGCTACGAGTCGGTAATGATCAGATCAAACCCTGTATGCAGTCTCCATAGTGATCCTGGGCGTGCTCGCTGTACCGAAATTTTTTGTTTTCTGTCGCGTTCCCCTACAATAACTCAGTTGGTTAGGTTCTATATGGTTGAAACCGCCCACCTGGGTTCAAGTCCTAGACTTTTTTGTGAGGAAAGTAGCCTTCATCCCTAGTTTCATTCCTGAAATTGATAGAACAACCACATTGTTTTCACGATCCCGGCCACCTCTATGCCAAGTTTTGACCGCGACACACGTGTTGAAAAAAGTAAAACAACCAGCTAGCTAAACAGAGAACTACCACACCACCTCAGGCAGGAAGGGTAGTAGAAAGATCCTAAATTTTAAACTCTTAAACAAGACATAACCAACAAGCTCTCACGAGCACAAAACACTCATCAAGTCATACTTCACCATTAAAAATAATAACAAGAAAAGCACGAATAATATCCATCTTCAGGCAAAAAAGACTTCCATCAGCATTCCAATATGATAATAAGAGGCCCACATCCTATTATCCAAATTAAACCCACATTGGCTACCAGGCCTAGTATCTTTGCTCCATTGCACTATATTTTTGAACTTTTACTCTCTGAAATTCACCCAAAATGATATGTAATGAGAAACAAAAAAAATTAAACTACTAGGATGATAAGGATAGTCATTGCTAAAGCATGCATCATTACAAGTTTTCCAAAGGGTCAAGATAAGGGCCGCTACACCAACAACCACTAATTTATTAGACTTCGAATTAAAGTTGTTACATCATCTAGGAAGATCATCAAAACTAACAGGAATAGATGCTAAACTAAATGCACATCTAACTGTATTCCAGATATGTTTAGCCACTGCACTTTAAAAAAAGAGGTGATCAATACTTTCACTGACATTATACAAAAGACATCTAGCATTTCCTACCCATTCTCTGTGAAGCAAAACATATCTAGTCAATATGCTTTTCCTAAGAGTCAACCAAAGAAAGACTTTAACTTTTAGAAGTACTTTACTCTTCCACACGTCTTTGCAAGGGCAACGTCTTGCTTTGAGTGCATTATATAACGACTTAACACTAAATTAAAATGAAGAACATAGTGTCCATCTATACATATTTTCCTCCTCAGTCAACACAATTCCATCACACATATCTATCAACTAATACCAAAAAATTGCAAGATCCCCACGTAGAACTCAACTAAAATTCAGGCAGGCCCACCCCTCATTAAAAAATCCACTAACTATTTTTTTACTATGGCTAAGATCATACAACCTCCCCGTATCAACCAATCCTCCCAAAAATCATTATCCGACTACACTTATGGTTCCGCCTTGGTGTTCAGTTGACCATGCTCATCATTGATGTGGCGTTGTCTCTGTAAAGACACTGAACACCTTTGGTGTTTCCCCGGTGAGCTAGGACTGCACTATCTCCATGACGGTAGATCCTATTCCCCGGGTAGGTAGGTCGACGTATAGAGATCAATCGCGTACCCCCAGGTGCCTCGTCCTCTGTATGGGCCGGCCAATTACGGGTTTTACCCCACCGGTTTTGGGGAAGTCCCTGAAGCGGTTTTTCCTCTCTTTTTCCCTTTTTCTTTTATGATTTTTAATATGTTTCTTATTTTCCTTTTTATTTTTCTCTTTACAAAGTTGCAAAAAATTTAAAAATTTGTAACAAAAATATGAAATCATGAAAAAAAAATCAATTCATGTTTTTTAAATCGTGAGCAATTTTAAAATTCACGGACATGTTTTAAAAGTTGTGAACATTTTTCGAATTCGAGAACAAGTTTTGAAATTTGTGAACATTGTTTGCAAACTAGCAAACATTTGTTTTGAAAGTCGTGAACATTTTTTCAAATGAACGAACATTTTTTGGATTCATGAACATTATTTTATATTCACGAACATTTTTTAAATTTACTAACAATTTTTGAATTGGCGAAAATTTTCTGAATCGGCGAACATTTTTGAGGGGGGTAGCGAGGAAATGCACACTATCTCCATGAAGGCATTTCCTATTTGGCGCTTCAGGCACAAAAACTGATACCGAGGAGATTCAAAACCGTGACTTCCCGTTTACTGAAGTAACCAGCGCTGACACAACACCTCTTGTGGTTGCTAACTCGGTTTTCTTCCTTTTGTTCTTTTTTTTTTTGTTTCCTTTTTCTTCTCCTTTTCTTTTTTCATTTTCTTTCCTTTTTCCTTTTTTTCTTCTCATTTTCCCTTTTTCCTTTTCTGTTCTTTTTTCCATTTTTTTTCCTTTTTCCCGTTTCTTTTCAAATGCATGATTTTTTTTTCAAATCAATTATTTTTTTAAAATTTTTTGAACTTTTCTTCAAAATTGGTGAACTTTTCAAATTTTGTGAAAAAAATCAAAATTGATGAACTTTTTGCAAATTTTGAACTTTTCTCAAAAAAAATCTGAATTTTTTTAAAAAATTGATGAACTTTTTCAAATTTTGTGAACTTTTTTTTCATTTTTTTGTGAACTTTTCTTGAAGTTTGTGGGCTTTTAAAAAAAATCCGGGAACATTTTGAATTCATGAACTTTTTTTTGTGAATTGTTTTTGGATTTTTTAATTCTTTTTTGTTCCTATATGGGCCGACCCATTTGCTGCAACCTAACGAGCGCTAGAACTCCTAGCCGGCGCAAAAGACGCCAACCAGGAGATCCCGTCGGGGAATAGGAGGTCCCCTACATGACTTCTTTGGGTCGTCACAGTAGCGGAGCTTCATGGTGTCAACCTGGGCCACCCACCCGCCAGCCCATGAAGAAATCTCCTAATACTCCTTAGTATTTGGGCCATACGTGCCCGTCAAAAAAATTGTGCCAAAGTGGAGTAAAAACAACCCAAACCTCATAATTACGCACACACTCAGCCATTGCCCCTCCAGAGATTTGGCCCCAGCTCCGCCACTAAGTCATCACATCTCCATATGAATCCATCAGATGGCTTGAGTAAATATTAATTTAACTTGTCCTAGTTTTTATCCCATGCTCTGGATCAGCCCATCGCCTCTCCTCATCGTGCCCAGACAGGCGGTGGCACCTCTCTGCAGTGCAACTCCTCGCCGCATTGCAGGGATGAAGGAGGCAATGGTTGGCTTCATCACCGGCAATCGCAGGGTCACCGAGGTAGCACAGTGTAGGGACTAGCCCCAATCACCATAGTGTACTGTGTGTACACAAAAAAAATCACCGTGATGCTAACTATTTCTCGTAAAAATCCCAGAGATATATAATTGAATGAATTTCAACAGAGAAGCTTATATGGCAGGGAAGGATAGTAATGGGTCGCCATCCTCGAAGAGGAAGGTGCTAACGCTGGAAGTGACGATGGGGTACACCGTCATTGCCATGATGCCAATCCCGGTTGTGTGGTCAGCTCTTCCTAAGCAAGCTAAAAGGTATTTTTAGTTAGTGGAAAACTGCCGCACTTGAGGGCATTTTCGCTACCAGTTTTCATGAAACCGGTTGTAATCAAAGTTTTAAATAGCCGGCTATAGCGGTTTGAGTAGGGTGTCAATAAATAGTATTCATGTGTGATTGTTCGATAAAATTACAACGTAGCGACCTATGGCCCCGCTATGGCCGCGCTATATAGTTGTTTGAGCAGGGTGCCGCTATTTGGCATAGCCCGCTATTTAAAACTATGGTTGTGACGAGGGATCAAAATTTGTTTTATTAGTATAGTAGTGAAAGAACTACACATTGGGAAACTATTTTTATAAACTAATACATATTTATACTTATGGTTTTCAAGTATACAACCTAAACATAAAATATTTGAACATTTGCAGAAATATCTAACCATACTTATAGGAGACTACGACTTTTACTTTTACTGAGCGAAGGGAGTAATAATGTGAGACTCATGGTAATATATCGCAACGAAATCACAAAGTACTTCAACATTACAACAGCGATGCATGCATCCTGACAACTGGCCGTAACAAGAAAACTAATTTGCGGCAACAATAGTACATCCTATATTGCCACACAGTACTTTCTCACTGCAATATTTCCATGCATGTACCAGCAATATTTTGTTTCTGCTGCAGTAACCTGCATGTCACATTGCAAGCTAGAGAATTATTTAGTTACTAGTACTAAAAGTAAGTGAAGTGAAACCGTACGTGGCAATGAAACTGCCACGGATTATTCGTCGTTGCAATACTGCCATAGCAAGATCGACCATCATTCTGCGAGAAGAGTGGAGTTGGCGGCGATGGCCTCGGCGAAGACAGCGTCGCAGCCGCCGCTCTGGCAGCCTGCACCGCAGTAGGCCGGGCCGATGCCACAGGATCCCCACTTGCTACAGCAGTAGTTGTTAGTGCAAACCCTGCCGCCGCCATCCTTACCGCACGGCTTGTCGGTGCTGCAAGCGCCGTTCTGGCAGCCCTCGCCGCAGAACTCGGAGCCGAGGCCGCAGTACCCCCACTGGCTGCAGCAGAGGTTGTTCGGGCACAGCTTGCCGCCGGCCTGGCTGCCGCACTTGATGTCGGCGCGGCAGGGGCCGCCCTGGCAGCCGGTGCCGCAGTACTCGGTGCCGAAGCCACAGTGCCCGTACTGGCTGCAGCAGTGGTTGTTGGGGCACGTCTTGCCGCCGGCCTGGGTGCCGCAGCGCTTGCTGGTGTAGCAGGCGCCGTTCTGGCAGCCCTTGCCGCAGTAGTCGCCGCCCATGCCGCAGTACCCGTACTGGCTGCAGCAGAGGTTGTTGGGGCACTCCATGCCGCTGCCCTGCTCGCCGCACCTCTGGGCGTGCGCGGTCGCCGCGGCGAAGGCCAGGACGACAGCCGCGCCGAGCGTAAGGGTCCTGGTGCTCATCATCTTCATCATCTTTTCTCTTGGTGCTGGTTGTGCACTCGTGTGTGGAGTGGAGTAAACTGGTGCTGATCCCCGTTTTATATAGGGGTTCTGACTACAGTCGAGTTCGACGTGGCAGCTCGCCATGCATGGGGCGCAGACACGTGTTCACCCATCGTCAACGAATTTAACATGATCGAGGAGAGTACGTGTTAATGCATGTGATGTGATGCCAGATCCGTTTTTGATGGATGCGGCAGTACGACTACGTACTTGTGTATGAAGTTTAATTAGCGCGGGCTATTAGAGTAGTTTGGGCTAGCACACATATATATATATATGTGCATGTGATTACGTGTAAGAAACTTCGTCGTCCTCATCCACAGAAGCAGCGCCCCAACGGACACGTCGCGTGCATAGCATCTGACCTGATCGTTGTGAACTCTGAGAAACGTTGTGCTCTGCGTCCATGCATTATGTGATCCAGATCTTCCATCTTATCTTCTCTTTTCTTTTCATGAGAGCACGAACTATGATGCGAGATGTAGTTTTGAGAGTCGTGTGCGCGTGACATGCATGGGCATGGAGAGCAATGCGTTCACGTGATCATTTAATGGCAATATAATGGCAGTGGCACCTCGCATCGGATATCCTTCTCTCCTTTTTTGCGATATGAGAAAGTAGCTAGGTTCTTATTATATTTACATTTTACCACATCCAACAACAAAAAGGTGACCAAACGCGAAAGAAAACTCGGTTTTGTTAGGAGTGTTGCAATGGCTAAGAGCAACTCTAGCGGATTCATCAAATGGGCGATCGGCATCAGAGGCAGTGGTGGGTCGCCATAATGCGGCCTTCATATCTTTTCATTTATTTGATTTTTTTTGTTGTTGTCTTCATAAAAAAGCAGGGACAATTTAAGCTCAAATTAGACATACAGAACGCATGTTTCAACATGATAGATTATAAAGTATACTAGTGGCCAAAATCCGTCGCATTAATTAGTGACTACAAATGTTGTTTAACGACATTTTCAACCTAAGCAATGTCGTTATTCGAGCGACATTGCTACATATACTATGTACACTACTGGGTGTTCAACGCCATCTAGTCGGCACCCTCGTGGCCGCCGTCGATGTCTTCCTCCTCCTTCGCGGACGAGATATCCTCCACCCAGGCGTAGGGGTCGGACTCATGAGAGGCAACCGCAAGCTGCCGTTGTTCCTCCTAATCAGTGTGTGTGGGCTATACTCACGGATGATCTGTGCCTCGTTGCAAGCTTGGAGGGCGATGAGCTCGAGCACGGCGTTGATCGGGACCTCGGGCTCCACCTCCGGCTCAGGCTGGGCTGCGATGGGGGCGGTGTCGTTCACCCGGACGAGGGGGCGATTCGGCCGATGGGGACAGCGTCCTCCTCATCCTCCTCCTTCACCCGGACGAGGGGATAGTCTCCCCCCACGGCCGTCGCCAACGCCACGGGATGCATTGGGTTCACCGCCGCCGCGGGAGGAGGAGCCGACAGCTGCCATGGTTAGTGCTTTGTGGGAGTGTTCGCCCCGCGGTTGCACGGCGTCTACGACGAGTCATTCCGCTCCGCCGGTGCATTCAGCCAGTAGGTTGCGTTCTGACGCGACAACATTGTCTCTGAGAGAGGAGGAGATGATCAGAGGGGGGGAGGGGGCGACGAGGAGGAGATGGGAGATGAAGGGTGGCGGCTAGGGCTTGGGGGATGGGGATGCCTCGCCGTCGGGCTTTTATAGCCGGGGATGAAGCCGCGTGGCCATCTGGATGACCGCCTTGGGAATCGAGGGAAGCAGTGCCACCATTAATGGCTCGGTGGTTACCGGTCACGTCGCCCCACTCACCAGTGATTAATCGGGACACGGATATGCGTGTAGTATGGCGGCGCCACGCTTCAAACCCGGACGTGGCACGAGGTGGAAGAAGCTGAAACTTCCCTCTCGCACTGACGGTTGTTTATGGAGCGAGCTTCATATTGGCCTCCCAGCTTTCAAATATGGAGGCTACTAATGTCTACTACACAACTTATTCTTGTAGACTCGTGTTGGGCCTCCAAGCGCAGAGTTTTATAGGACAGTAGCAATTTTCCCTCAAGTGGATGACCTAAGGTTTATCAATCTGTGGGAGGCGTAGGTTGAAGATGGTATCTCTCAAACAACCCTGCAACCAAATACAAGAAATATCTTGTGTCCCCAACACACCCAATACAATGGTAAATTGTATAGGTGCATTAGTTCGGCGAAGATATAGTGATAAAAGTGTAGTATGGATAGTAGATATAGATTTTTGTAAACTGAAAATATAAAAACAGCAAGGTAGCAAGTAACAAAAGTGAGCACAAACGGTATTGCAATGCTTAGAACAAGGCCTAGGGTTCATACTTTCACTAGTGCAATCTTTCAACAATGCTAACATAATTGGATCATATAACCATCCCTCAACGTGCGATAAAGAATCACTCTCAAATTCCCATTAGCGAAGAACATAAGATATAAATTGTTTGTAGGGTACGAAACTACCTCAAAGTTATCCTTTCCGATCGATCTATTGAGCTATTTCTATAAGTGTCACAAACAGCCCTAGAGTTCGTACTAAAATAACACCATATGATACACATCAACCAACTCTAATGTCACCTAGATACTTCAATGTCACCACAAGTATCCGTGAGTTGATTATACGATATGTATCAAACAACTTCATAATCATAATATTCAATCCACACAAAGAACTCTAAAGAGCACCCCAAAGTTTCTATCGGAGAAAAGATAACGAAAACGTGCATCAACCCATATGCATAGATTACCCCAATGTCACCGCGAGAATCCACGAGTTGAGTGCCAAAACATATATCAAGTGAATCAATATAATACCCCATTGTCACCACGGGTATTTATATGCAAGACATACATCAAGTGTTCTCAAATCTGAATATTCAATCCGACAATAACGAAACCTCAAAGGGAAAAGATTCGATTCATCACAACAAAGATAGAGAGGGAAGAAACACCATATGATCCAACTATATTAACAAAGCTCGCGATACATCAAGATCGTGCCATATCAAGAACACGAGAGAGAGAGAGAGAGAGAGAGAGAGAGAGAGAGAGAGAGAGAGATCAAACACATAGCTACTAGTACATACCCCTAGCACCGAGGGTGAACTACTCCCTCCTCGTCATGGAGACCGCCGGGATGATGAAGATGGCCTCTGGTGATGATTCCCCCCTCCCTCCGGCAGGGTGCCGGAAAAGGGCTGTAGATGAGATCATGGAGGTACAGAGGCTTGCGGCGGCGTAAAAACTCATCTAGGTTAACTTTCAGGGGTTTCTGAATATATATGATTTTTTGGCGTTGGAATCACGTGAAGAAGGGCCACAGGGGGCCCACGAGGCACCAGGGCGCGCCTGGGGGGGTGGCGCGCCCTGGTGGCTCGTGGGGCCACTGTGGGTCTTCTGGCCTCCTCCCGAAGCTTCTAGTGTCTATTATGTTTCAGGAAAAAAACGTTAAAAAGTTTCGCTGCATTTGGACTTCATTTGATATAGATTTTCTGGAAAACCAAAAACAAGCAGAAAACAGCAACTGGCACTGGGCACTAGGTCAATATGTTAGTCCATGAAAATCATATAAAAGCCATATAAAAGTGCACCAAAATCATACAAAACTATAATAAACATGGCATGAATACTTCATAAATTATAGATACGTTAGAGACGTATCAGCTACGAGGTCGTTTATGGGGCGAGCTCCATAAATTATGCCAATCGGTACCCACATGGCGACTCTGTTAGAGTGTCATTTTGTCCTAGTGTCACTATATTAGCAGTTATTATGCCGATCGGTGCCATATGGCGACTCTGCTAGAGTTGCTCTGAGGCAGGTGTGATCCATGTTGGTTTACTTGGCCGAAGTAATATTTTTGGTGCAGATATGTTGATTGTACAGGGCCTTTAAAGGACCGGCTAACTTCACGCTCGGAGATGGTAAATCAATCCTATTTGGGAAGAATAAATGGAGTTCACCCGAGCCTTCTACTCATATGCCACAATTGCATTTTTCTTTTCTTTGGAAGGGTCTCTCTGTGGCACAGATCCTGGACTGGAGGAGTTTAGAGATTCCTTTCACCTACCTCTGTCCCAAAGTTGTTTACAGTTTCCCTCGCAAAAAAGGTGTTTACAGTTTACACACAGTTTCTGGATCTTCAGAAGCAACAGGTGAAAAACTTGGATAACAATTCAGATCATGATTGTTGTGGCTATGAATGGGGCATGCCGGCATGGCATACTCTACTTCGAGAGTTTATATAAGCTTCTCAAATGTCATTCTGATACCCCCCCCCCACTGCATTTGCGTGGCCACCGAAATCTTGTGTTGTAAAAAAAAGGGTGCAATTACAAGGTTTTCTTATGGATAAGTTTTACATTGGATGCCAGACTACGCATTTCAAAGTTGTTGCTACATTACCCTAACTCGCTCGCAGTTTGAACTTTGAACTGCCGGCGTCTCTCACCCCTTTGCCAGTCACAACATTTGGCGTTGAAGCTACCGGGAGTGAAGGGGACTTATTCAGGTATGCACGCCGTTCGTCCGTTTCCAGTACAGAATCAGTCGATTCGTGCACGAGTGGGACCAGTTGTCACCTGCATAATAACATTGCAGCATTGTCTTCATCTCATAGAATCAGTCCATCAGTCAGCAACAGATGTGTACATAAATTACAAGTCACGCTACAATTTTACTATCCAATTCATGGAATATTCAGAGAAGAAGATGGAACATTAAGCTTTTGAAGAACCATAGAGATGTCCCAAACACTCGTATATTATCATTACTTTACTGTCAGCAGTTCTACTTGGAAAATAAATTTTGCCAAAAACACCCAACCCCTTCAGAAATGCTGCCAAATTGCAGTTACTATCATAACCAGAAAAGCCATCGACCATTAGAAGATACTCCCTCCGTCCCATAATATAAAATCTTATTACATCCAGTTTGCAAAATTGGACGTAATAAGATCTTATATTATGGGACGGAGGGAGTAACATTTTTAAGCAACTCATCAGCACATAAACCTTTTTTTTAAATGGCCAGAAGATACAAGTTACTTTCATTTCTTGTTTAAAGAGAAACCCAAATAAGAAATAAGCTAACGAAGTTTTCTTTTATAAGCAATCATACAATTGTGGGTGTTACAATTTGCATCATTTTGTTTAAGGAAAAAAAATGTCATGTAAATGCATAAACTACCTTCAGTCACAAAATGTTGAAGTTTTGGACATCGAAATTGTCTTCAAAACGAATGTCATGTAAATTAATAAACTACCTTCAGTCATAAAATGTTGAAGATTTGGACATCACAATTGTCTTCAAAACACAGTTTCGTCAGGCAATGTATATTGTAATATTAATTTCTTGAACCTACTAAATTGCAACATTATGGGTGTACTTTTAAGACAATACTACAGATATAATTTTTACATGGGCAATCAAAACATAATAAACATATTCTTTGACTGGAGGTAGTTAACTACAAATATAAAATTTTATATGGACAATCAAAACATCATATACATATTCTTTGACCGGAGGTGCCTTATCACGATCAAAGTGAGCTAAATAATGTGAGCGGCAAACCACAAGTACAACAAAACATTGTAATGTTAACGGAAAAAAAACATCGTGGTAGGAAATAGCATTGTTGGTTTCAGAAGTTTTATTATTTAGAAAACAACTATAATCATAGGCATCTGTCAATGATTGAACGGCAAAATTAGGGATTATAGTGCAGAGATAGGAAATAACCTAGAGCAAGAGTTAACTGAAACGATCCTTGTGTAAATTTCGTAGTTACTTGGTTCAACAAGACAACCTGCTCAAAGAAATACTCCCTCCGTCCCAAAATAATTAAATAAGTGTCGCTGATTTAGTACAAAGTTGTACTAAATCAACGACACTTATTTTGGGGCTAAGGGAGTATGACATAAGTCTGTTAGCCTCATTGAGTAGGGTAGCTCTTACCTTAAGAATCATCACTGAGTTGTTTCTAGAGAAAATTCCATATATACCACTGAAAATTTGGTCAGTTCCGCATATGCCACTAAACAAAATCCCAATTCCAAATAGACCACTCAAATTTTGTGGCAGTTCCAAATATGAAACTACTGTCATTAGACTGGATGTTGACCATCAGAATTTTTTCACATTAACAAAGGTACCTTTACTAAATGATTTTTTTTTTCATGTGCCTTCTCTCCTGAACCCCCTCTACTACCAAAAGGTGACAAATATTTTCTGTCATATATACAAAAACATGCCTACATACACATCTACTACTACATCTATTAGAGTGGCATATGAGGAAGTTGACACATAGGGCAACATCATCTTCTCAGCAGACACTTCACAGCCAACTAATAGTCAACTGGCGATTGTGGCATATTTGGAACTGGCTCAAATTTTGAGTGGTGCACTTGGAGCCGAGACTTTTTTGAGTGGCGTATCTGGAACTGACCAAATTCTCAGTATTATATATGGAATTTTCACTTGTTATTAATGTACCGAAGAGAAGAATGGAGCAGGATACAAGAATGTACTACAAACTGATCAGATAACGAAGGCAAGTAATGAAAAATATATGTGTTGTTGCCAAAGCATGCAAGAAACAGCAGGTCAGACCGGGACACCAGCAGAGTTTCACCCCAAAATGTATGTGTTCCTTGTAAATGCTGACATTTATGTGCATAGAAAAATCCATTTACTGGTACTGTCTCAGTATAAGAATAGATCTCAATTAATTTATAGGAACTGCTATATGGTTTTCTCAACTCAACTAGCACAATTTTTCATAGTTTATCCATAATCTGAATTTTTAACAGGAAAAACAAAGGTGGATGTGCACTATAGTATTATAAATCGGCACCTAGAATACAAGTATACAATTTGACAACAGGAACAATAGCTTGAAATTACCAATACATACACCTAACAGAAGACCACGGGGAACAGATGGCATAACCGCATAATGACATGACAAATCTTGCAAAAGTTGAAAAGTTCAAACAATATCACAACCATCTGTTTACAAAACTAATCCACGCCTGATAACAGTTTCTGCATCATTTTCAAGACGGTTTGTGAAACTTACCGCCAAGTTATATGCCTTTGAAAGCTTCATCAACTTCAATGATAATCCACTGAGCACTCTAGTCCTCAGAGCCAGATCATCGAAATCTTGTCGAAAGTGGAAAGTAACACTATCAAAAATAACTATTCTCAGTTTCTCACCTGTAAAGCATAAAGAAAAATAATGGTTATTTGGTAACACTCAACCAACTTTGGTAGATCCTGTTAAGAAGGGAAGGGTGGAAAACAATTTCTGTAAACATACAACTGCCAGAAAACTCATCTTGGGGCAAAATAGAGGTGAAGGATAAAACATTGGACATAATTCAGGTGATTAAACTTTAAGGCTCAGTTGTTCAAGAATATTACATCTTTATGTTCTCCGAGGAATTTCTCCAGATAGTTCCTCACCACAATCTGTTCAATGTAGCTGCATATTCAGAAGTAGTAGATGCCTGCCAGGAAAGGCTCAGGCTGCAGATTTTCTTGGCCAGATGAAGCCTTGTCATGGTGGCACGGAAAATACTCCATTATGTCACTGATACACCCTTCAGCAATTTGATAGACACGTTCAACCATGAAACTGCCCTCTGTGTCTGTTACAATGAAAGTAAATATTGTTAAAAGTTTCTCAACAGACACATAACACAATTGCTCTCTGTCAAACCAGTATACCAAAATAAAATGCTTTGCCGCCAAAGCCTCCATAGTCCACGGGAATTTGGACATTGATTGCTAGCTGAATCCTACAAAAGTTGGCCCTTAGTATCATAATTTTCTTCTGAAATTGCATTGATTCAATAGTAGGTGCAACATACCTGTAACACCCCCTGTGTAATGAGCTACAGTGATCTCCATGTTAATGCTAAGCCACTTGGAAATGCAATGCTTGATCACTATGGTTTCATATCTCATTTCAAATTCCACCACTGAATTCAAATTCAAATGTCAGTGAAATTTGAAGTTGCACAAAGTTGCTGGAAAAATGTTCATCATTTAGCAAATAATCCAAAACAAATGTTTGTTCAGGAAAACAACATCACCATCAAGCTAAATATGGACTATGACAATAAAACAGTGCAATCTCAGCATATTTAAATGCCTTTTCATTTATGAAAAATTCAAACGAAATCATTTTGCCTCCAAACCTTTTTCTGACAGTGCCAAATATTGCATGGTATTTATTGAACCAAGTCTCATATTTTACAAAAGTGAAATGGTGGCCAAACATTTTTCAAAGAGAAAAAGAAATAAAAGCAGAAGAAAAGAAAAGGAAAAAGGGCACTGTGGCACTGGGCTCTAGTCCACAGTGCTAGGCCCAGCCCACCCTGGCCGTCTCCCTTCTCTCTCTCATCCCCGTGTAAGCGCGCGCGCGAGCGACCGAGGCAGAGCGCCGTCGCAGCCGCGCCATGGTCGCCTCCGCGTCACTACAGCGGCTCGCGGGTGGATAAGAGCTCCACCACGGCGCCTGGGGACCGCCCCCAGTCTTTATCCCCTCCTTCCTCACGCCACTGCTTCTTCCCCCTCCATGGCCGACGCGGCCGTCGCCGTTGCGAGCTCACCCGCGTAGCCACCGCCGCCGCCTCGCCTCGTCTTCGTGCCAGATCGATCCGCCGGCCTCGACTACTTCCTCTCCGACGACCAGCGCGAGCCAGGGAGCCCTGCATCACCAGATCGCCATCGTCTCTACCTCGGACCACCGCAGATCGCCGCCGTCGTTCCAGCCACTCCGAGCCTCCCCCACGCCCGCTTAGCTCACCTACAGGACCCCTGTGAGCTTCCCTCTCTTTCCCCTCACTCCATGCGCTCGTTTGCGAGCTTTGCCGCCCGATCCCACCGCGACCGAACGCTCCGCCGCCCGCGCTCGTCTCCGGCGATGCTCCGATGACCTTTTGGTCGCGTGCGTGCGGCCACCCGCTTCGTTAGCTCGTATAGGTGCCATAGGTACCATCTGCTGGTCGTTTTGCTCGCCGCTACGCCCGTTCCGCCGAGCTCCCGTACGCGCCGCCGTCCGCTGTCGCTGCTCCGGCCACTTCCGGCCTCTCATGCTGCTTCCACCGCCGCAGATCGACGCGCGGCTCTGCCCGCGTTCGATTCCGCCCTTTCGCGCACCGAATGGACGCCGAAGGCGCGATCCCGATGCCCTCCGCTGTTCCTGTGGACGCCGCCGGCGCGCCACCGCGTTTGAACGCCGGTGTGACGTGGCCTGGTGGGTCCCCCGTGTCAGGGGGTTAATTAGCTCTAATAACCCTATGACATGTGGGGCCCGTACTGTAGCAATTAAACAAATTAAATAACCTAATACTAACCCAGGCACTGACGGTAGGACCCACCCTCTAATTAATCTCTATTAAATTTAAAACACTAATTAACACTGCTGAGACACTGACATGTGGGGCCCCTCCACTGTTCCAGTGGATAGGGTTGACCCAGTCAGCTGCTGACTCAGCAGGCTGGACCCATATGTCAGCCTCTGCTGACTGGGTGCTGACTGGCTGTTGACTTAGTCAACTGGTCCCACCTGTCAGCCACTGTGTACACTTCTGTGTACATTGTGCTAGGTGCATTTAGCATTTTGCTATTTAAATTCGAAATTGATTTAATTCCAGGAATTTCAGAATATTGTTTAAACTTTGAAAATCATATAAAATAAACCGTAACTCGGATGAAAATAATTTATATATGAAAAATGATCAGAAAAATATGCCGAACCCGAATACGCCCTCCGTGTAGCTGTTAGATGCCTCCAACATTGCAAACATGGAACCTTCCCCTCCGGATCGTCTGACCGATAATCACCCGGAGCTGGGAGAACACTCCCGGATATTTTCCCACTCCGACCAAAGTACCTAGCACTGCATTAGAACACCCCTAGCACGGCATATTGCCATGTCATGCATTTGTGTTGCATTGTTTGCCGTGTATTTATTGTTTCTTCCCCCTCCTCTCCCGATAGACCCCGAGACTGCCGACGACACTGCTGAGTACGACTACGTCGTCGACGACCAGACCCCTTCAGCAGAGTTTCCAGGCAAGCAAAACCCCCTTGATCATCCAGATATCGCCTACTCTTTCTCTCTATTGCTTGCATTAGAATTGCTTCTGTTGATATTCCGATAGCTCCTATTCTGATGCACAGCCTGAATTCGTCGCCTGCTATTGATACCTTACCTGCTATCCTATGATGCTTAGTTAGGTATGCTATGTTTCATCAGCTGGCCCTTCACCCTTGTCCGTTTGCTAGGCTTGTTATCGGGCCGTGATCACTCTGGGTGATGATCACGAAAATGTTACAATACTGCAATACTTTTAAACTGTTAAAGTCGGGCCGGCTCCAAGAGTGCCCGCGAGATAATGAAACAAGACGGGTTGAACCCAAGGGTACCCGCGAGTGATATTGTGGCGGAACGACAGGGCAGGTGGAGACCGCCTAGGAGAGAGGTGGGCCTGGTCCCTGGTCGTGGTCCGCGTGTTACCAAGTCGGAGCGACAGGAACCCTGTTCGTCTCTGCGAGTTACTAAAACACGCCTAACGGATTTGGGTATTTGATCTGAGTTGACCGCTGGCCTATACGCACTACCACCACGCGGGATAATGGTTTAATGGGGCCCTCTACGTCGTACGTTCCTTCCGAAAGCGATCCAGATGTCACAGTTCAGAGATGCGGGCTGATTGTTGGGGTGAGCTGGTTACGTCTGTTGGTGTTTCCACAGTTGCGCTTGGGCCCCGGCCAGTCTCGCAACGTGTAGGAGTGCAGAGGGCGATGGGCCCAAGACCCCTTCGCACTTAGGATTTAGACCGGCGTGTTGACCTCTCTGGAGAGTCTAGGTTGGTCTACGGCGTGTCGATTACCCGAGGCCGGGTATTACCCAGCAAGTGTGTCCGGCCAGATGTAATCGAGCGTGTTGGGTAACAATAATGCACCCCTGCAGGGAAGTGATCTATTCGAATAGCCGTGTCCACGGTAACAGGACGCTCGGAGTTGTATCCTGATCTACTACAACTATGAATGGATACTATTACAATGTTAAACTGTTACTACTGCTCTCGGGATCACTTTCTCGCAGGGTAGTCGAGGAAGGATCTCAGGGTATTGCTAATATATACTTATTATTATATGCTGATGTGTTCTATTCTCTTCTGATGCTGCAAGATTGCTTCAAGATGCTAGTCTTCGATGGGCTAGGCCCTTCCCCCTCTGTTCTGGCATTTCTGCAGTTTAGTCCAAAGATATAGCCCATTCCTTTGATACCGATGCATACTTAGTATAGTTCTGATGTAAGTCTTGCGAGTACTTTGGATGAGTACTCACGGTTGCTTTGCTACCTCTTTTCCCCTACCCGGTTGCTGCGACCAGACGACGGAGTCCAGGAGCAGGAGATCCCCGGAGGCACCTACTACTACGTTGAGCCCGCCGACCAGGAGTAGTTCGGAGGCCCTAGGCAGGAGGTCTTCGCCTTTTCGATCAGTATTGTTGTTATGCTAGCCTTCTTAAGGCAAACTTGACTAACTATGTCTGTACCCAGATAATATTTGTTTGAATGACTTATGTATTCGGGTCCTCGTGGCCCCTGGTTTGTATTATGAAGATTTATGTTTAAATTTGTGTTTAGAGTTGTGTTGTGATATATTCCCGTGAGTCTCTGATCTCGATCGTGCACATTTGCGTGTATGATTAGTGCACGGTCGAGCAGGGGCGCCACAATACCCCAGTTGATTTTTACTGATTCGTGGAACACCACCTGAATAAATCAAGTAGCTAATTAGTTTAGTCACCACAGATACATGATACATCAATGGACATAGCATTTCACATAAAGAACTCAAAATAAATAAATTGAAAGCCCTTATGAGATGTTCATGCACAAGTGATAACAAGGGTAGAACAAAGACTCACTAACTTCATACAATTAATCAGAACAGTAGAATAATTTGACAGCACTATTGCTAGAAGACAGGAGACCAAGAAACGGACTAAAAATTGCCCAGTCAATTATATGGTTAACCAAGAACTCCGTCGCATACTCTCATTCCTTCAGCAAGAAAGATGTTAAAAAAGCGGACCTATCTCAGTAACTTATTATCCCTCTACCAAGTATGCCGTTCAGGTCACCAGAGCTCACAAGCAGTGCTATTACAATCCGTTGCCATATCAAGGATATAAAACATGAAGAAAATCAAGAGCAACAGGTACATCGTGTGACACGTTGGCAGCAGGACATATCACTGTTACATATGGGTGCATATGGGTAGAAAATTAATTCACATATTGTTGGCCAGCTAAGATAGATCAATTAGATGAACTACATTGAGCTCAGATAAATCCATAAGAATAGCTATAAATGACTAAGAATAGAACATCAATACCGATTACATAAGATCTTTCAAAAATACCGATTACATAAAGTATATCATTCTCATAACTTCACAATTACCTTACTCGAGTCCAAAAGGGAAAAGAAACTGGCCAAGCATAACAAAACAGGGCTAACGGAATCATAACACGTTTTACAAGCAAAAAACAAAAAGAGCCAGGAAACGGCATCTTACAAGGAGTATGTTTCTCTGGGAACGCCGCTAGGCTCCTCCGCTCCCTTGAACATGTAGACTTGGGCAGCGGGCAGATAAATCAGAGGTCACCTTCGGGCAGCGGCGACCAGGCCATCGCGTCCGGCCGGGGTTGAGGAAGGGGAAGCTGCGAGGCGGGGGAGGGGCCAGGTGCGGCGGCGTGTGGCCTGCGCAGCGGCGCCTCCTCGAGAGGAAAGGGGCTGGCTGGTGGGCTCCCAATGGGCCAGGGCTAGCCCACTTAATTTCTTTCCTGTCCAATGGGGGGAGCCCACTAAAGCAAAGCAATGTAAGTGGGATGGGCTGGTTAGTCCCACTTTCAGGTCGACGTGCCCTTGTTGTTGGCCGGTAAGAAGAGGAAGGAATAGGAGGTCTCACACACACAAGCCAAGCGACCGGACACCCGCCGATACCACCACCGCTCCCTCTCCGGCCGCCATGCTGCCGCCGGCCGCCCGCCTCGCGGCCCGCCGCCTCCTCGGCATCGCCTCCGCCTCTGCTTCACAGTCCGCCGCCCGACGCCTCTCCCCGTCTCCGGTTTGCGCGTCTCCTCCCCCTCCCCTCCCGAATCCATTCCCCTCCATTTCTCCCCAAGCCGATCCCCTGATCCCGTTCGCCGAAATTTCCTTGCAGATCTCCTCCCCCGCCGCCGCGGCCGCCACGAGTTACTTCTCCAGGACCTTCTCTTCGGCGCTTAACTACGTGAGCACCCTCGGATCCGCTTCTGCGCTCGTCTGATCTGTTTTGCCGGTGAGGATGATTGAGCTAGATTTATACGTTGCCTTGTCCTGCAGCACATCGATTCGCCGGACAACAACCCCAACATGCCGTGGGAGTTCACCAAGGCCAACATGGAGAAGGTAATCTTCTTCCCCCTGTCGGTCTGCGATGCGTGTGTAGCGGGAGGACAGACCTCGTTATCTTGTGTGCTCAGATGTTCAGATATGGTTTTTAGCCTCTTAGGGTAGCATTTGCACCGGTAATGTGATGTTCTTCCATTAGATAAATCCTCTTGAATAGCAATCTTCAGTTTAACTTCCTTTCTGTTTCGTTATTGCAATGGGGAAATCCTGTTAATACTGCATATTCCTGTGACAACCTGAGAATGAACAGTTGTAATAGCACTATGAGTCATAATGTTCCATTTCTTACAGGAGAAATGTGCTTAGTGAATGCAGTCAATATGGCTCGTGCGGATTACGGACACGCTTGAAGTTAGTCATTATCTGGACTAATTTTCCGTTGTGATGTTGTAGGTCAATGAAATCCTATCTCATTACCCAAGCAACTACAAGCAATCTGGTATTATTCCAATGCTTGATCTTGCACAGCAGCAGCATGGTGGATGGGTCCCGGTTGCAGCAATGGACGCTGTAAGTTCAAATTCGTGCAGAATTGTGATGTTCCAACATCACCATGTTATGTTGTATTCCGTTTCCATATAAAGGGTGAAATTGTTATGAGTTAATGTACCTTCTTTAGTTAAAAACTTGTATCTTACTTTTACTTGTAGAAACTATACAAAACCTTATTGCCCCTTGTTTATCGTTGTATATGCTGTTCTTTTCTGCACACCTTTCTGTCCATTCACTGTGTCTGGAACACTTAATTAAAGTCCATATAGGTGCACAGAAAGATATCATGTGCATATTGAGTAGTCGGTTTAGCTTGTGACTTGCACAGGTTCGTTGGTCTTTAATTTTGACACTTTAGAATCAAGTTACATCTTGTAGAACAAAACATTCGGAAGTGGCAGTTTCAACCATTGGGTAACTACAAATTTATTCTGGATTTGATAATCAAGAAAATTAGCCTTATTAGGAGACATGGAGTCCCTACTTTTAAGTAAGATAAGAAAGAACATGTTTGTTTGTCGA
Source organism: Elymus sibiricus (assembly GCA_039707655.1). NCBI lineage: Eukaryota > Viridiplantae > Streptophyta > Magnoliopsida > Poales > Poaceae > Elymus > Elymus sibiricus. The sequence continues at coordinate 317,107,666 of CM077664.1, forward strand.
CATACTAGTTAAAATCCCTTATGATCATGTTTTTTTTCTTTTCTGAAGCTGATTTGATGGAAGTCTAATATATTCATCTGGCAGCTCATATTATTGATAGAGCATATTAACATATAATGCATTCAAAGCTGGAGCATATCCTTTCTCAGCACGACCATTAGGTTCACAATTCTGCTTCAAGTATATTTTATAGTCTTTGTTACACACTGATCTAATATATTTTATGCTTTTTAAATTCTGTTGTTTTCCCCTCTATCTTGGAAAAGTCAACACTTCACATTTTCAGTGTTCCTTACAATAATTTGTCTTCTTTTCAGATTGCTAAAATAGTTGGAGTTGCACCGATCAGGGTCTATGAAGTTGCAACGTTTTACTCAATGTTCAATCGGACCAAGGTACCTTGATGCATGACTGCCTACTCTGTACTCATTACTACCACCTTTTTTACCATGAAGTCGTTTCATGCTATGTAGGTGGGAAAATATCACCTTTTGGTGTGTGGAACTACACCTTGTATGATTCGTGGTTCACGTGATATCGAAGATGCCCTGTTAGAACACCTTGGAGTTAAACGGAATGGTTTGTATATTGTGTAATTATTCTGATATCTGTAAATTTGTTAACCACAAACTTTGTTCTCTGAGCAAGAGCTTCTTTTGCTGTTTCTGTGATGTAATTTACATTTTTGTTTCATTTGCAGAGGTGACAAGCGATGGTTTATTTTCTGTTGGGGAAATGGAATGCATGGTAACACCTTGATCTTTAAATATTTGTTTATAGTTGAGTTTACACTTTAATATAACTGTAGGAATGGTCTGTAGTATGTTTGCAATGAATGGTTTTAAATGTTTGGTTATGATCTATCCTTAAAGCCACTTTTATTCACCTTCCGCTCGTTTGTTCACAGGGTTGCTGTGTGAACGCTCCCATGATTGCTGTGGCTGACTATTCCAAAGGTTCAGATGGTTACACATACAATTATTATGTAAGTTTATTTTGCTCTTGATAATCATACAATTCAACATTTCACTATTCTGTTATCCTAAATTGTACTATCATTAAGTGCTTGCACTTGCTGGTATTAGTCAGTATCAATGACTTTATGCTGGCATAATGTGGTATGAATTGTGCCAGAAACAGCATGACACATCTTATAAGACAATTGGTTCAATCTGATCAGAAAACAAAAAATGGGTGATGTAAGAACATAATCACTGTATAGGAGTATATTGTTAGGAAAGGGGTGATGTGATGACAAGTGGTTGCATCTTTGAACAGTTGTTTACTTTTAAACTTGTCTACTCAATACACTAAACTTGTACGTCATTGCTTGTTGGCTCTGTACTGTACCTTCTTTGGGGGCATTAGAGAGGTGGAATGTTGTTGTAGTTATCTTTTAAACTAAATTTCCATTTAATAGAACTACTGCATCACTAAAGACATAAAGTTGCTAGCCTAACAGGATGACTTGGTAAAACTTGCGTGCCTTTTGCTAATAGAACAGGAGTTGAAGTTTACTTTTCCGTGTGGTGTAACTTGAGCTTCCTTTTTCTGCTTTCCCTTCACAGGAAGACCTCACTCCAAAGCGAGTCGTTGAGCTCGTTGAAATGCTGAGAAGAGGAGAAACGCCCCCTGTAAGCTTTAGCCAACTTAACAAGATTCTCTTACTATGTCTGGCCACATGTTTTATTTGGTCTAGTTCCAATATACACCTGTTCTGATGATCCGATAAACATTTGCAGCGTGGCACCCAGAACCCAGAGCGGAAAAACTCTGGTCCTGCCGGAGGTATGACCACCTTGCTAGGCGAGCCAAAGCCTCCCCCATGCAGGGATCTGGATGCCTGCTAGGTTTGCTTTGAGTTGCAAGCAATCAAATAAGTCGGCCCACTCGCACTGTATGTTGCGGAAACCGCGAACAATCGATAGGCGATTTGATCTCCTGTTGTTCTCAAAGCTTTCTTGTGGCCAACAATGGACATGCGATTTGATTGATCTTTGTTGTTGTCGAAGCTTTCTTTTGTCTGACAATGGACGCGTCTACCTGTCACACACCATCTCTTCTTTTTTTCCTTATCATCAGCTAGACTGCCCACTGATAAACATAGTGCTATTCTGAAGCCGCAGCTTTGTATCCGGCATAAGAATCTGGGGCACTGGATCGATTGCTGTTATCTGTTATGCTACTCCTGCAGTGTTATATTCCTGTTGTTCGTGCATAATGTTTGAATGAACACGGACCTGGTACATTGCGGATTTTCTTGGAGTAACTTTTTGATATAACTAATTTTCTTATTTGGAGTGTTACACATCGATTTATGCGGTATGTACTGTGTAGTGTCAAAAACACTCTTATATTATGGGACGGAGGGAATATAACAATGTGCTTTCTGTCGCATATTCCCTGCTCTTTCTCACCTCTTCCCAGTACCCATACACACCTCAGTGCACTCGTAACTTTTTGTTCGACTGTTCTGACCTAACATTTTGCCCCACTTCCTCTCTACCGCGTGTAAGCATGCAAATTTGGAACCTTGAAGGTACCCTCTGACCCTCTTTAGTTCAACTAAATGAACTAAATTATCAGAGTTCACTTGTAATACCCCAGCACATGTGCTGGCGGCTGTTGGATCACGTGGAGAACCGGATAGCCAGCATGTTTGGCAGACGGACTTCCCGGTGGATATAATCCATGCTGTAACCATCGATTTTGGTTGGTCCGTCGTAATTTGGAATGCAAGGTGTTCCAGATAAAAAAAACTAAATTTTCAGAATTCACTTCTTTTTTGAAACTTAGTTTATTTGATTGAACTAAGTAGGGTCGGTGGGTATCTTAAAAGGTTTCAAATTTGCATCCCTAACCGTATGATCGGATCCTTTTTTTTTTTTAGAAGATTATCACTAATCATTCATAGCAAGAAGCGATACAACGTGCACACAAGGAATCACCAAGAAAGGGCAAGGAAAAATCAATGTTGAGCATAACGCTTATCGTTAGCGTCTCGGTCAGCTGAAGATTAGAGATTAATCGGAAATTGGCCGATTAAACGATTTTATCGGTCGACTATTAATCGGCAATTTTTCGCAAATCTCAGGTTCCCAACACTAAAATATGCTATATTCAACACCAAAAAAATATTGGACAGAAGTGTTACCTTGATTCCTGGCCTTTAAATCCTCGTATATTGACAAACAAAATAGGATAATTGTACATATTGCATAACAAGGTCCACAAAACACAAATAAACATAGTTTTTGCAAATATAGTTCTAGGAATAGACCTGATTTATCGGTAGATTCCCGATAAATCGCTTTTCAGAGCGATAATCGGCCCAAACGAGAAACGGTGAAGATAAGGCATAATCTTATCGGTCACCCCCCGAGTAGCGATAAATCGGATGATAAATCGCTAAATCGGACGATTTTTTGAACACACGTCCAGGATCAATACAACCGCCATTCTTGCCACAATCCATTGTTGGAGATGATAGAGCACCATTGCCCGAAAGGGCTTTGTGAGTCGATGGAGAGGCCCGCCGCCGGCGGAGCCGAATTCTCTGTGGCACGTCAACCGGGAAACGTCCCCGTACTCCTCGCCTCCTGGAACTGTTGCCTGCCGTCGCCGTCGTCGAGGCATAGCACCAGATGTAGGGGAACGCAGCAGAAAACAAAAAATTTCCGACCTACGCACCAGCCCAGGACCACTATGGAGACTGCATACAAGGTTTGATCTTTTCGTTACCGACTCGTAGCGCAGCGGAAGTAGAGTCGATGACGATCGGCGGTGCAAATCCCCGCAGCTAGGATTTACAACCTCCCAACCGCGAGGATGTTCTCCCTTGTCTGCCCGTCGGACAGCCCTCCGGGAGGCGGTCGGACAGTCCCTCGGACGGTGTCGCGGACAGCCCTCCGGGAGGACCTTCGAAACTCGGACGGTCACTCGAACAGCCCTTCGGGAGGACCCTCGAAACTCGGACGGTCATTCGGACAGCCCTTCGGGAGGCACTCTCGAACAGCCCCTCGGGCAAAAAGATCGAACCTACGACCTCTCTACGGGGTTGCACACATACGGTGTCATCTATCCGGCAGGGCTTCGCCGTCCAGAACTAGTTCCTGCCGGAACCCAGACAGCCTTTCGGCTCTACGAAACTATTTCGCTGGGAGGGAGAGAGAAGCCAGAAATGTCATGGCATGTGTATGTTGAGAAAGAGTGAGTCTTTAGGCAGCCCCCTCCACCCCTATTTAAAGGCCAAGGCCAAGGGTGGCTTCTCCAAGAAGCCAAGGGGGAAAATACCAAAAGGCCCTCAAGGTGGCTTCTCCAAGAAGCCACCCAAAAAGCACTTTCACTATTCACGGAAACATTTTTCCGCGACCGTTAAATCCGAAAATATTTATGTGGGTCTTAGAATAATTCCAGTACCCACCAAAATGATTTTGGACGCGTTCCGAAACAATTCCAGATTAGTGATTTTCATCTGCGAAAAGCAACCAAACCCGTTCCGGCAGCTCTGGAACATTTCCGGTTTTTATCCCGAAAAAATCCCAGAAGTTTCCAGAACAATTCTGCCACCCTCCAAGAATTTCCAGGCGTGTGCCGAAACCAATTTGACTTAATGGTATACCCTGAAACAACTTTTCAGTTTTACCGAAACTATTCCGGGGCTCTCTCCGGAACATTTCCGTTGTCTCCGAAACTTTTCCGGTGACTTTCTCTCAGACTCCCTGTCTAGTATTCAGCAGATAGATGACCCTTAAGCGTGTGATCCTATAGGTTCGGTGAAGTATAGACATGACCCGGAACACTTTCGATCAATGATCAACATCGGAGCCGTGGACACCCATATTGACCCCTATACCCACACGAATAAATATTCGAGTGAACCTCCAGTTGCCGTGTGCTATTCCTGTTGCTTCGCGATATGTTACAAATACCCGAGGTGAGAATCATCGGCATCCCCGTGGATCAACACTTGTCCACAATGCCAGTTACCTCGTTACCGGTTTTGTTCTCTTTTCTCGTTTCCGTGTTCCGGCATCCCTGTGATCAAATCACATTGTGTCTGGCCAGACGATGATGGATACCGTAACACCGAGAGGGCCCCAGAGATATCTCTCCATCGTCGGAGGAGCAAATCCCAATCTTGAGCTATCAAGTCCCTTGACATACTTTTTCATGAACCCGTAAGCCGCCGTAATAGCCACCCATTTACGGATGACGTTTAACAAACCCTAAAGTTCATGAAGCAAGCATGAAGAAACTCGATACTCTCATGGTCTAAGGAATTATGCAAACGTTAACTTTCTCTGTGTTATTAACCATTAACTTGTGACGAATGTATCTCATAGCATAACATCAATTTGGGTCGATTCAACACAAGTGTTCTCCTAACATTGTGCCCTCAAAGTTGCCGGCATAGTCATGCCCATGATCAGGAAAACAGAACCATCATGCAACACTTGAGCTAGTCTTAGAGGCCAGACTAGGAATACATTTTACCGTTTATTATTCCACACGTGCATATGAGTCTTCCTCCGAGCCTCGTGGTTATTGTAGACTCGAGAACCATAGCAGTTATAGCATGGAACATAAACATAATTATGAACATGGAGATAAACAATAACATTTATTATTGCCTCTAGGGCATATCTCCTACACCAGAACCACCGCCAATTGTCCACTATACCAGATCATGGACGAGCAACTTCCCCTGCAAACTGACAGCACCGCCGAGGACGCACACCATCAGTCCACCAAGGGACACCAGATCCGCTGCACCACTGGAACGACGGAAGACGAACTCCCACGGATCCCTCGACCACGCCGCCATGGCACCGCCGAGATGGAGCTGGGACCGAGGAAAATGTATTCTAATGGCCACCATCCAAACGCTGACGAGGGAAACCCACAACCTAAACCTAACTATATGCCGGAGCGGAGAACCGGGGCCCCCTCCCCATCCGTCGCCGGAGCGGCGGCCGGAGGGGGAGAGAGCCCACAGCCTCGCCAGCAGAGCGAGTGGAAACTGGGTCGCCGCCCTTATCGCCTTGAGAGATGGGAACCGCTCATTCGGGGCGTGGGAGCGAGAAGACGGCGGCAAAAAAAAGGTACAGAAAAAAAAGTTACCCATACTGACGCACATACTTGCATGATCGGATCCTTGTGCACTTGCAACCAGGGGCGGACCCAGGATTCGGCCAAGCCCAGTGCCCTAAGCTGCTACAGGGACGCTACAGTGTCGCTACAGTGCGAAATATGCTACAGTGACGAAGTGATTCAGCTTCACGCCCCGGGCCCAGGCCGGGGCCCCCCCGGCCTGGGTCCTGGATCCGCCACTGCTTGCAACAAGTGATGATCCTTATTAACACTTCGCCTCAGATTAGCCCTTGAGCCTCCTTCTGTTGAAAGTGCATGTTGGTCCTCTAACTGGGTTTTCATGGTATTATCGAATGATTAATGGACAAATAGTTACATCGAATGATTATTAGATTTCATTTCTCAAGCGATGTTAAATCGGCATATGTGGCCTCTGGAAAGACAAAAAAAAGGACAACATTGTTTTGCACCTTCCGCAATAGTATATTGGCATCGACGCGGAGTTGGCCCGTTAAATTCCAGCAGATTTACAGTATGCATGAAAAAACTGGCCCGACTAGATACCGTAAAAACGGCCCGGACCGTAAATTTTTTATGGGCGGCCTGTAAACCGTCCGCGTTTCCGCTATATATACCGGAGCGGCCGCGTTTTAGGGTTCGCATCCGGCATTTCTCCGTCGCAAATCGTTCCCTCCGGCGAGAAATCCACCTGCCTCTGTCCGCACTTTGCTGCGCGCACAGGCACACCACGCTCGCCCCGATGTTGAGCGCTGGATGCGTGAGGCGTGGCCGAGGGGGCCGTGGCGGCGAGCGCCGCCATGACGACGAGACCGTGAACTCCTCCCTTTGCCCGTCGGTGGAGAGTGGCGCAAAGTGCAGGCGCGCTCCCCCGCAGCGGTGCCCAGTGGGCGTGGCGGAACTTCGACCACCTCCACAAGATCTTCTAGCCGACGACCAAGCGCCTCTGAGAGGCGGAGCGCGCGTTCTTCGAGGCGAAGGAGGCGGCCGCCGCTGGAGAAGAAGGTGTCGTGGCGCGGCTGGAGGCGGCGAAGGAGGAGTACAACTACGCCTTCGTCCTCTCCAACTCCTTGATGGAGTATCATCTCCACGTTAAGAAGGATGGTGATGAGTAGTTAGATTTAGGCTCTCGTATGTGTCAAGTTTGTGATGAACTCTATCTTAATTCCAGCGAAGTATCGTGGCAGGAAGTACTATGTTTCAATTATGCAATTCGTGTTACAGGATCTGTTGATTTTGCGGTACTGCGGTTTACCGGATCTGCTAGAGATGCTCTAAGGCAGTTTTGCTTGGCTGCCATTCAATTGATCTAGGCCATCCATGATGATCCAACGGAAGAGAAGGTCGCTAGTGGCTGATGCGGCCCCGCCTAACAGAGATACAGCGGCTTTCCCCCGGCTAAACCCTCTCCTCCATTTCCCTCCCAAAACCCTAGCCCCCAAATCAGGCCACCTGCTCCCATGGCGCGCTCGAGCTCCGTCACCGAGGCCGAGGTCGGCATCTCCTGCTTCACCTCCTCCCTCCCGGGCTTCCGCGGCGTCCTCAAGCACCGCTACTCCGACTTCATCGTCCACGAGGTCGCCCGCGACGGCTCCGTCGTCCGCCTCACCTCCCTCGATCTCCCCGACCAGGTACTCGCGTCCCCCTGCGACGTCTGCTCAGTAATTTAGCGCGCCCGGTCCCGATTTCACCTACGGTTCATGCATTGCAGTGCGTGGATGCCAAGGAGGAGGAGAAGGCGGCGCCGGCGGCCGACGCCGACCACTCCAAGGCTCTCGAGTCGTTCAGCGGGCTCTGCGGTGAGGCGGACTGCCACGCGCTGAGGGCGCTTCTGGAGAAGGTCGCGGCCGGCGGCGAGGGTGAATTCTCGCCGGTTATGCTCTCGCCCGATGCCGACAAGGCTCATCGATCGGTGGGTTTGGTTCCTGAGGTGCTGGTTGTTTTGGGCAGTTGAATTGGGGGCAACTGTCTGATTTGTTGCATTTATTTGCTTGTAGGAGGTGCACACCTTTTTCAAGAAAAACTTCAAGTTCTTGGTCACAGACACAGTGGAACACAGCGATGGGGTTCAGAAATGCATCAGGGTGCGCGTGGGATCTGAAGCTGGAGGAGGCCGAGGCCGTGGCGGGAGGGGCGGTGGTGGGAGGGGTGGTGGTGGCAGAGGAAGGAAGAGGAAAAACATGAATGGTTCTGATTGGGGAGACGACAGGCCATTTGACAGTAGAGGGTCGTCTAGTTGGCCAGCTCATGCTGGGAAGTTCTTGAGGTGATGAAATTCTGTTTGAATTGATCATCTGTTGTCCTAAATTATTATTGGTGTTTGCACTATAACACATTCATTCCACATGTTTGACATAGTTAACAGGCTTACTTGTTTAAATTTGGTAACACGAGTAATGTAGCTATAACAACTCTATATTTGTGTAGTAAGGAATATAAATATAATGTTTGCGTTGTGTCTAATTTTGCTGCTAACTAGTTCTGTAACTGGAGCTACCATTCTGTGACACTGATCAGGTTTCACCTTTGCAAAGAAAACAAGGACACCCAAGATGCATTGGGGGTAATAGGAAAAATGTTAGGACTCCAGGTACATCTTGGTTGCTATTTCTCTCATTGATGGCATCATTCAGTAACCGTTCTTTGCCAACCGAGTAATGACTTGATTATGCTTTTTGCAGTCACGCTCATTTGGGTTTTCTGGAACAAAGGATAAACGTGCCGTTACGACGCAACAGGTGTTTATTACTCCTATGTAAACCATCTCTCTAAGTTTAATTCATGTAATCATGGGTTTGTGCTCTGGGATAAAATGGCTAAAATTTCATACATGGGTGTGGAAGAAAAATACTTTAGGTGATTTTATCTATAGCTATAGGCGAACTGTATGTGTAATTGTGTATGCTATTATGGTGTTACAACCAGTTAATAATTGCGTGTAAAATTTAATATGCATTCGTTCTAGATAGTATTATCAGTATCATTGATCAAACTAGGTTATGTAGTTTGTTTCATGATTTTCTGGCTATTTGATAGATTTGGTTATAATTCCTGTTTCATGGTATGATCCTTTGCATGTAATTGCCTTGGCTACTGATCTAATTCTTTTCCTATTAGGTTACCGTTTTCAAGGTGCCAGCAAATAAAATTGCTGCACTTAATAAGCGACTATATGGCATCAAAGTTGGAAACTTCTGGTAGGTGATCAATTAATTTTTGTAGAATCACTGGAATATAGCTGTCCTAAGTGATACTTTAGCAACTAACTTATCCTCTCTAGTTATGTAAAGGAGGGACTTGGTCTTGGTCAACTCATGGGAAATCGGTTTACAATTACCCTGAGGTATCATATTTTCTCTTTTTTTCCTTATAATTTAGTATATAGAAGCGCTCCTGCTCCAATGCTCTCTGAAAGTGTAACACAAAATTTAAAGCTATTGTAGGCCTGATTTGATTTGCATCTACACAGTAGACAGTACACACTACCTCACCACTATCAGATATTCTATAGTTCCCCTTTGTGGTGTAGTATTAGTATATTACTTTAGCCCACATGCATGGAACCTTGTATATTTTGCTTTAACAAAACTGAGAAAATTGGATAACTTATGTTTACCTGCATTTCTTTAGAGGCGTTGTTGCAGAATCGGAAGACATGATAAAGGCTGCTGTGGATGGTTTAGGAAAGAACGGATTTATCAACTACTATGGTTTGCAGGTACAAACCTAGGAGCTTCTGCTTGTGCTCCAGAATTTACTTTGCTGTTGTTTCTGAACCTTATTGAGTTTATCTATTTTGTCTGGTTAGCGCTTTGGAAGTGGTTCAGTACCAACCCACCGTATTGGAGCTGCTTTGCTTAGAGGAGAATGGAAAAATGCTGTAAACTTGGTTCTTGATCCAAGGGAAGGAGATATCCTCAAATTATTTTGTTTGTATCTAATTAGGATTTGCATGTTGTGCTGTGCCAACTTTTGTTCAACATAACTCGATACCCCGAACAGCGTGATGACATAAAGGAGGTGCGTGAACATTACAAGCAACATGGTGATATTGATATGGCTCTGAGGAACTTCCCTCGCCATCTTGTGGCTGAGAAGGCTATTGTAAGTGTAGTCCTTTATCATTTACATCGAAATATCCTTGTATTAGATGAATAAGTGCGCCTTTTTTTTTCTTTGCTGTAAACACACATCTTTTTGTGGAAATTAAACTAATATCCATCCATGTACTATTTTCAGCTTCAGTGTTTGAGGAAATGCCCTGAGAACTATCTACAAGCATTGAAGGGTATACCAAGACCGTTAAGAATGATGTATGGCATATATCTTTATCTTGTACGGATTGTTTTTTCTTGATATAACTGATTACTTCAAATTAAACGACATTGGTGGTTTTCTTCTCCAAGAATATGATAATTGTAGAATGCAGAAAATTGTTTTCTAGTAAGTATATATATTTCTTTATAATCGGTCACTTTAGATGTAATCTGACATCAACAGTAGTACATCCACTTTACGTGTTAGTCAACAGTATTATGCATTTGCTTGTCAACTTTGCTACTCTAGTTACATATCACTTGCTAAATCAAAATATTTCTGCTGTTCACTTTTCTGCGTTTTTTTGAATAATTCTCATGCTTTGTTTCTGTCCTTTTACTTATTACTGATTACTGATTGGCTTCTGTAGGTATGTCCATTCTTACCAAAGTTACCTTTGGAATCATGCTGCCAGCATGAGAGTTGAGAAGTATGGTCAGTCTACTTCGTCCTTGTACAGTTACTCAGTTTCAATTGAATCATTGTACAGTTTGATGTTTTGGGCTAACCGTTACTATTTCATGAGGTGGGTTATCTCGTGAGGTTTTTATGGTGGACTTCACGCTCCCTTTCTATATTCTAACTGGCGATTTGACAGGCATTTCACAGGTCATAGAAGGTGATCTAATCTATACCAAAGAAAGTCATCCTGGAGAAGCAACTTCTGTGGGTACTTCAGAAGTTGATGGCCTTACAAATTCTTCTGAAATTGATATTTGTCCTGAAGCACTTCCAGAAGAAAATATCCAGTCTGTGAAGGTTGCTACAAACCTACATGCTCGTACACAGAAAATGTTCCTTCTCATATGCCTATTCCTGCACCTTTGATTCTCTTGTAGCTAGTTGATTCCGAAGCTTTATCGAAAGGGATCTACACGTTTGAAGATGTCGTCCTTCCTTTGCCTGGGTAAATGACCAATTCCCATGTTCATATATTCATTTTTTTCCTGTCATGATTCCACTTGGCAAGAAAACAAAAAGATTCAGCTTGTTATTGTTATTACACAGTTCACAAGCATTGTTCCCTGGGAATGAAGTTGCTGAGATTTACCATGAAATGGCTAAAAAGGTAAATACTACTATATTGCAGTGTGTATTTCATGTTTATTTAGAGATTCTTGTTTGGTATGGTCAAAACTTGCGCATTGTTGAATTTCTGTTACAAGCATTCCCAGTTCCTATTTCATTGAATCAGATATTGCAATGCTGTGGCCTTTGGACTATGCTCATTAAAATGTGTTTGATTTACCCTTTTTCCTTTGTGGATATTAGCTGTCATACTGTAATATCACTGGTTTTATTAGCAAATGTGTTATGAATCACACAATTTCTTAGTGGCTTCTGCCATGACGAGAATCATAATGTTACTTTGGATTTCATGTCTCAGGATGGCATTAGCTTGACAGAGAATGCTCATGGTGTGAAGTAAGTTTCTTCATATAGCTCCCAGAATTCTTTCTAGCTATGCATAGTCCTTGAATCAAGGGCAACTGTAAATAGTGCAGCCTAATGCATTGTGCAATGACTATTCTTTTTCTTCTGCGGTGTATCAATCATTGCATATACATTACATCTACACATGCTTGTTTTACTGCTACATCATATCCTAATTTTTGTGCTGTATGATGCAAACACCATTTGTTAGGGAGTTCTCAATTACAAGCATGAAAGGAGGTTACCGTCGGGTGTTCCAGAAGCCTATTGATTTTGAGTGGTATGCGTATTTCCATCAAAATCATTCTCTTAACTCTATCCATTGGGCTTGCTTGAAGTGTTAATCTGACCGCATGAGTTATTTTAGAGGAGTAACACTGCCATGTATTAATTCTTATTCCTTTTTGTTGAATCTAATATGACTGCACCATTTTGATAAAATGCTTCGATGACTGCAGGGAACTCATGACATACACGGATGATAGTGCATCTTTAGCAGAAACCGATTTGGATATTCTCTCTAAAGGCAAGCTTACAGAAGCAAAGGTAGCTAATGAGCCTGCTGCATCTAGTGAAAATTCCGCCTCCAATCCACCTGATTGCAAGTTGGAAGAGCCATTGGAGACCTCCATGCCAACCAGTAAAACTAGCTTAGAAGAAAACAACTCTATTGGCAGCTCAGATATATTGCCAAGCAAACTGGCTGTAAAGCTAGCATTTACTTTACCTGCATCATCCTATGCTACCATGGCAATCAGGGAGTTGCTGAAGGATTCAACCTCGGTATGTTTATCCTCTGTCGATATATTGTGCTTTTACAATTTGATTTTAAAGACTAGTGAATCGACTGATGTCCATACTTATACAGTGATTTTTAGTTCTTCAACTAAACTTGTGGTGCTTTAGGCAGAAATGATTTCCACATGGCATGCTGTTGTTTTATTTGGGTCGAAGCTGTGTATAAGCATAGCTCTTGATGATTGCTGATAGATTCTTTGGTGTGTTTCGGATGCCATGCCACTACGGTGTTTGGTTAATATAAAAAAAAGGCATATACAACCGAGAAATTCATCAACTGAGAAACACTGCTGATAAAAGATTTCTATTTGTCAGTTATTTCTGGCATGAGTTGTTATATTTGTTGCATAACCTCCTTTGGGGTACCTGCAGGTTGCGTACCAGAAAACACTTGATTGCTAAGTTTCTCACTGACGTCAGTTCTCAAGGGAAACTGATCTGCCATCTCACCAATTGAGGATGTGACATGGCTAAGGTATGGTGCTTCGCCCACCCCAAGTCTGAATTAAATGGCACTGTTTATGGGCTCCTAATTCCTGCTTCTGTGTTTTTATTTTAGCTAGAGCTTCAGTTGGATCCATGAATCAGCAAATTGACCACACGGTGTGGCTCCCGCTTGGTGCATGCAAGCAATATGACCGTTCAAAACTTTGTACTGAGCGCAAAATTTATGGTCCCTATTATGTACTAGAATGCGCCGTGCCGTAATAAAGCTTGTATGACCTATTATGACCTCTGTAACGAAATCGAGATATAAAATCGTGCTGCCGAAGCTGAGGTTTTGCTGGATGATTCACTGATTCCCCATCATTTTGTATTGCATTTGAAGTTTTCTGCTTATTTTGGTTCCGTTTTTCGTCGTTTTATTTTGATTCTGCCGCTGGACGCCCGGACCTCTGAAACGCTCCATGGTCTGGTCTCGACAGGTGATCCACAGGAACTCTAGGCCCTGCTTGATACATGAGGAAAGGACATTCCTAGTACACTTCCTGTATACAATTCGCATACATTCTTTTTTGGGGCTAGGAGCCAAGAACTCTCCTAGGTTTTCATAGGACCCTGCCGGACCACGAGAACATTCCTAGCTCTGTTTGAAGCGCGTGAGTGCGTATATTCTGAGGCATATGTTCCACAAGAATCTTGCAAGAGAAATACCAATTCCGATCCCCTGTTTCTGCTGGAGATAACCTGTTCCGTGCGGAGAACTTGCATTCCGGGGCAGGAATTCCAGACAGCATCTCAGGCACAACATCACATTAGCTACAGGTGCATAATAACAAATCAATTATTGCAACATGTCACCAGGTACTCAGCCGCTACCTCTCTACAACGACAGGCGGTGCAAATCCGGGATACATCTCAGTATACAAGAAAAACCCTAAACATCCTGCGAATTTCAACCGGCCAGCAGGGCATCCCATCACCATCATCTATAAATGCAACATCCAATGCTCCCCTCAAATCTCACCCGGAGGCCAACAACACTAGAGAAAAAACACTGCCCTAAGTCAGGTGCTGGATCTTGCGCTTGAGCCACAGGGCACGGACGTCGAGCCCCAGAGAGACAAATATCTCCCGGTTGCCCGGCTGCAGGAACACGTCGGGGGCCACCGACTTCTCCACCTGCGACAGCTCCACCATGCCGTTCAGGATCTGGACGCACCGGGAGATGCTGTAGGCGTCCTCCTGGACCTGGTGCTTCGCCAGCTGCCACTCGTGGCTCGAGCTCTTGTTGTTCTCTCCAGAGTCGTCGACCGCCTGATGGTCGTTACCCTGCCTCTTCGAGGACTGCTGCCATGAGCGCGGCTGCCACTGCGACAGCACCTGCGGCAGCAGGTGTGTATCTCTGCTTGAAGCCTTGCTACGAGGTGGGGTGTGTTGGAAAGAGGACTCCTTTGAGATGGGTGATTGCAGGCGAGGCGAGCGCTCCACGATGAAGTCGTGTTCGTCCTCGCTATGGTCCAGATCTGCACCGGTGTATATAAAACGCTTGCTTTCGTCCGCCATAAAACCTTCTGCAGTAGGAGAGACAGTCATTAGCCAGCACGTGATGATATTGCACAAGGGGATATTTACACGGGTACCCATATTTCAATGAAAATAGAAGTTACTAAAAGCATCATTTAAGCATTTTGTACTCACCATTTTTCCCAAAAGGATTCTTGCAATCCTCACATCGACAAAATAAGGAGCATCCAGTCCCATCCTGTTCATAGGATTCAATTTGAGAACAAATTTGTACCCCAAAGCTATAGCAAAGTGTTTGGAGCTAAGATGGAACCTGGTAGCAATCACAGTATTTCTTTAGGCAACTTGATTTCTTGCAATTGCAACCTCGCCTTGGTGGAGTTGAAGAAGAAGAATTGTGTGCGTCTTCCTGCAGGCGACAAAGACATAGTATGGAAATTATTATTATGAGCCAAAGGGAACTTAAAAAATGCAGCATCGTCTAACTGAGTCAAGAAAACAACCATAGTTTCAGCATTAGCCTCCAGTCTTCTATTAATTTTCAGAGACATCCGTTTCTGACGTGAAAGTAGCACCTTGCGAGTGGTCTGAACTGTCTCTGCAAAATCAGCCTTGTTGAAACATGGTATGCATCCACATTTTTCAGAACAATAACCTCCACCGGCAAAACATGGACAATACCTGCATACGCAGATAATCATGATTTATGTTAATGGTTCATCAGAGCATGGTTACAAATCTTAGTTCATAAAAAAAAAAAATCGGCACATACAGGCATGTATAGATACGATTTCATTTAAACTAATCATTAAAGAAAAAACTAGACCAGCAGGGGGAGGAGCCCCTGCGGCTTTTTAATTAAGAAGGAATTTTGTGAGACACACGTCCAATCCCGCGATATTAACCAGGATGGTTAAATGACGCCCACTGGGATCGAACCCGCGCCGGCGGGAATGCGCCACTGCACTCCCACCACTGGGGCACTGGGCTAGGAGCCCATCAACATTTAAACTAATCATCATATACTGATAAACGTTTTCACCAATATAATGTGTTCCAGTAGATAAAAAACGACTTGGGATTCTAAAACACTTCCATAGCAAGATCTCGAGTCGTTTTTTATCTACTGGAAACACATTATAAGCTGCTTAGTCTGGCCACACAGATATAAGCTGCTCCATGAGCTATGTTTCAAAGGAGGAATTGAGTTAACTTACGAAGCAGAATCGTAGTATAATCAAATAGCACAAACGAATGCTAAAACAAGCGATGCACTCCCCATCATGAAAAATTAATTCTAAATTTGGGAACATCTGCAGCAAGCACATATATCAGGAAAATAATTTCCTGAATTTTTCACTGCATACTACGAGAGGCAAGCTGCTACCAGTTCACTAGAGAACCCAGCATCAAAGGGATTTTTGAAATTGAAGCAGATATGTGACCAGGATATCAAATTAGACAGGATTAAACCATCCCACCCTCGCGCAGATGCCCCTCTCTAGCACCTAAACGGAAGCAAATCTGAGCAGCAAAGCCGCACGGCACCCAACATTTCAAAATCGGCCGTCCCTGTCTAGAAACTCGAAGCACCGCAGGTGAAACAGGGCACATCCTAGGGCCCAGCGGCGAAATCGCGGCGTAATCGGGAGGGACAGGGGGCAACTCACAGCTTCAAGCATCTGGACTTTTTGCAGGCGCAATGCTTGCACCCATCCGCGGCGTCCTCCACCTTCTGCCTGCTCAAAAAACAAACGCCCGCCTCAGATCAGCCGGCCGGGAACCACGGCGTGACGCCGGAATCGAGAAACCGCGACGCCCGGGCCCGGGGCGAGAGACCTCACCTCTTAGGCGTCGTGGCGAGCGCGAGCTGGTTCATGCTGCTGGGATCCGCCTGCGCCTCGTGCCCCTCCGCCGCCACCGCCGCCGGCGGCGGCGAGGGCGGGGGCTCCATGGCCGACAGGGGCACCGCCTCCGTGAGGTGCGGGTGCGGGGGCGGGGGCGGCGACGGGGGCTTCACGGAGATCGGGGTGGCCTCCATGGGAGGAGCACGGGGCGAACGAGGAGGGGGAGGGCACACGCGGGTCCGGCTGGGGCCTGGGGGCAGGAGGTGGCTTGGCTCTCTTTTGAGACTGGCGCCTTGAAGAGCCAGGAGCCTCCCTGTCCCTGCGGGGGTTTTGTTTCGTGGTTTTTGGTGGTATCCGGAAAAAGTATTACGGTTTTGAACGAAAATCCGGGGCAGTTTCGTATGGATGCCTTTTTGATGGATGGGTGGGGGTTGGTGGCTTGGAGGAGATTTTTGGTTTGGGGAGGGTTTGTTTGAGATTTGGATCCGGTGTGGTTTGTGGTGGTTTTGTCGGGGGCTCTCGTTTCGGCGCTGGATAAGGAAGGCGTTTATAGCTTGCAAAACTACTCTAAAACTACCCGTAAAAAAAAACCACTCTAAACCCCCTTGTTGCCGTTTCGCTGTGACACACGTGTTTTGTTTTAGTTATACGAAGCGGATACTCATGATTGACGATATTGTTAGCTAGAATGCACCGAATCCAATCTACTATATCATATGTATTGCCTAATGTAAATTCTACTTGAGCGTTGTCGTTATGTACTCTGAAACACTTCGCTTTACTCCATGCCATTATGTATGTAGATACAATTGGCTGGAACCGTCGGCTTTTCTTTACTTTATAGCGTTATTATTGCCGATTCAATTTGCTGGAATGCACCGAATCCAATATAGTATTACTATATTTGAGGCTCCTGGCTCTATTCAAGAGGGGAGGAGGGACACAATCTCAAAAGATCCAAGCCACCTCCTACCCCCAGCCGTTTTGAAATTTTTTGGTTTCTACAGAAAGGTTTTCAGTTTTGAATGAAATCTAGGGTCCTTTTGATGCCCTTTTGGATGGGTGGGGGTTGGTAGGAGATTTGATTTGGGAGGTTTTGAAATTTTGATCCGATGTATTTATGGCATTTCTTTGCCGGTTTTTATGGCCTTTGGGATAAGGAGTGGTTTTGAAGTTTGATAAATCAACTCTAAATGACATTGTTGTCGCCTTACTGTGAACCGGGTTTTGATCTACTATGTGCCATTATGATGTGGATACTCTTTTGCTCTAAAATGTTTTGTTTTACTCTGTACCGTTACGGTAGCCGATACAATTAGAGGAATTGCACCAAATCCAATCTAGTATATCCTAGATATTGCCTATTAAATGTAAATTCTGCTCGGCACGTGTTATACTCTTCTCTGAAACATTCCGATTTACTCCATGCCATTATGTATGTTGATACAATTAGCTGGAACACGTCCGATTTGCTTTACTTTGTAGCATTATGATTGTCGATTCATTAGTTGAAATGCACTGAATCCAATATAGCACTACTATATCTTAGATATGTTTATTAAATGTAAATTTGCGCAGATACCTGGTATTCTCTCACTGTTATTTACTTTGAAGCGCTTCAATTTACTATGTGTCGTGATGGTTGTAGATGCGATTAGCCGGAACACGTCGGCTTTGCTTTACTATGTATCATTATGATTGTGGATACAATTAGTTCGAATGCAACGAAGCACGTGGGATATGCGTATTAAGTGTAGGTTTAGCTCGTATATCTGCTATTCTCTTTTTTTTTTAGAAAAGGAGGATATACCCCCGGCCTCTGCATCTGGACGATGCATGCAGCCATTTTATTAATTATTCACAAAGACCTTACAAAGTAATACATCAGTAAGCCTGAAGCCACCAACTTGGCAACACCTGTCGCTACTCCTACCCCTTTGATGAAGGGGTGCCGAATGTCCGAGCCGAATACCAAACAGACATCGCACCAAAGCCTAACATCTAAAGCCGGATGGCCCAGCCAGGCCACAATGCCGGGACTGGGTCACACCGGTCTGGCGCACCCTCAGAGGCCGCCGCCGCCGTCATCCACCGATCCATCTTCAGAGCATGTACAGACGCATCGACTTTGCCAGGACTGTCGTCGACGCCACCACGGCGCCAAACAACGCCACCTCCCTGCGCGCGTCCATCATCACACCTCCGCCGCCAAGACCCTGCTGCGCCACGCCGCCGAGATCCGTCGTCTTCGATGCGGTAAATGAAACACCGCTCCACCACTTGTCTCCCCCATCCGGCAGCTGCTCCAAAAACGATGCCCCCATGAGGGAGAGCGACGCCTCCAGCGCTGCCATCGTCCGAACCGGGAAACCGGGTCTAGGTTCTCACCCGGAGCAGCGTAAGCAAGTCGACGGTAGCTGCAGTGGCGATGTCTTCAACAAGATAACGACGCGAAAACGCCGCCATCGCCCTCCATGACCGGAGTCATAGCACGGTTTTCACCGGCAGTATCGCCTCCCACTCGACGCCGGGACTGGATGCGAGATGCCACAACCAGCCGGCCAACCACCTCCGGCGAAGGAGATGGCCACCACCGCCGCGCCCAGGGCCGGAGCCCCCGATGTCCTCGTGTTGCAGGTCCAGCCCAGAAGCCGCTTGACGTCGCCGGATCAGCGGAGATGCACTACAGCGTGTGGAGCGGCCCGTTGAAGCCCATCTGGGCCCAGATCGGGCGCCTTAGCCGCCGCCGCGGAGATCTCGCCGTCGCCGGCTCCAGCACGCCCACCCTGGTCGCCGCCGGCCCGCGCCACCGCCCTTGATCCGGCCGGAGTAGAACGCCGCCACCCAGATCCAATCGCGGGCCGAGGAGGATTGCCGCCGCCGCCGCCGCGGCCCGCAGGCTTAGCCTGTGACGCCCTCGGCGACAGTGGTGGGAGGTGGGGGTCGCTGGTGGGAACTGGAGGCGGCCGGCGGGGTTGCCCCGGTGCGGCGCGGCGCCGCCGCACGGGGGGGGGGGGGGAGGGGTCGGGAGGGAGGATGACCCAAAAAATGGGAGAGATTTTCACTTCCCGGCCTCTGCACCAACTAGGGATGCATACATCCATTTTAATATGAGTACCAAGATAAACATGGTCCTCAGAATTTTTTTAAATGAGTATCAAGATATTTCTTGATGAGTGGTTCCACCACACACCAAACTTGATCCTCAATAAATGGGGAAAAACCCCTGTGCATCACCTGTCAATTCTGGGAATTGAACTCGGGTCGTTAGGCTGCACAATCGCATGCCCAACCAGTGAGCCAAGGCTCTCTCTGCATCTGCTATTCTCTTGTCGTCATTTACTCTAATACACTACAATTAGCGGGAACACGTCGGTTCTGCTTTACTAAGTATTATTATGATTACGGATTCAATTAGCTGGAACGCATCAAAGCCAACATAACACCGGTATGTCCTAGATATGCCTATTAAATGTAAAACTTGTTCAGATGCGCGTTCTTCTCTTCTTGTCGTGGTTTTGTCACGGCAGATGTCCTCGTGAAAGGCTTTAGTCGTGAGGCCATCGCAGCTAGGTGGTAACTCGAACGGGGTTGATCGGAATCGAGAGACAAGGGTTTACCCAGGTTCGGCCCCTCACAGTGGAGGTAATAGCTTACGTCCTGCTTGATTGTTATTGATGATGATGATCTCGATTACAAGGGTGCAACTTGGCTAACCTAGTACTCGAGAGCTTGTCCCTTTTTCTTTCTGCCTCGGGGGCTCGCCTTTATATACAGGTCGAGGCCCCAGGCTTACAACAGAGTCCGGGTCGCAACATGACCTGTGCCTTAATCTGTCTCCTACTCATTATCTTAGGTAAGCCGCCGCCTTAGGTAAGCCGCCGCCTCAAGTACTGGACCTCCAAGCCGGCCCGCTTATGAGTTGCCCAGATGGGCCTTGGAGTCTTGATAGCCACAGCTCTCCTTGGGCCGCCACTGGATAACCCGGCCCTGAACGGGCGGGTCATATCATGAGGTTATATCCCCAACATTAGCCCCCAGAGTGATGTGAATTCATTCACGTCAATCTTCAGTCTTGTTGTACTGCCGGGTCATATGAATTTGTCGGCTCATAATACTTCTTTACCTTAGCGTTCCTCGCTGCCTCGTGTCAGGACGTCAGCTTCCGAAATCAACGGTGCTTAAGTGTGACGTCACAGCGAATCTGGATGTATATCTGTTAGGCGCGAGAATCGAGGCGCCTCTTCGCAAAAAGTTACCGTGCCTTCTCTGTTTTCGCACCTGCCTATTCCTCTTATCATATTATAAATATCCTCAAAGGCCACAGTATTCATTTTTACTGCCTCGTCTTCTTCCTCCTCGCATCCGAGACTTCTCGCGACCAGAGCAGCACCGCACCTTCTCGAGCTCGTCGGCCACTTCGTCCGCGACCTCGATACCGCCCCAAATCGTCGTCGGAGCACTCCGGTCGGTCACCGTCGCCGTCAGGTACATCTGAGAGCTTCCCATTAGATCTATGGCATCTCATCCCCTCCGCATAATCCATCTTAGTTCGGCGGAGTTCATCGGTGTTCGTCACCGTTCTTCGGTTTAGTAGATCTAGATACCCCTTAGTGATCTGTAGAAATACTCCGACTGCAATCACAATACCATTTTTGCATCTGGGATCTTCACATTGTTTTCGAATCCCCCAAATAGACTAGCTTGCGTTTCCACTGCGCGTCTTAGGTCTAGAAATATTTTCCTTTTGAGCTATTTTGTAGATCTGTAACTGTAACTGCTTCATCTGAATCTTGTTTTTGCAACACTTAGCTGAAAATGTAGTCTCCTTATAATTTGAGCCGGCTCACGATGTTCCGACTCGTCATCACTTTGTCATGGCTTGCATAACTTTAGTCATAACTTGAACAAGCATGCTTATCTTTATCGTTGCCGGCTTAATCCTGGCGACTCATCATTTTTGATTAGAGATACCGACTCATCCCAAGCCGTAGCTGCCTCTTATTTTTCGAGCTGATATCATGAACAATCGGGCGGCTTATTAATTATGAAGATGACCCGCCAACTTACCTTTATCATTCCGCTTCACAGTTTCAATTTTAAGGCGTCTCATTATGGCCAAGACTGATAAAGCCTGCAACTGGGTCAAATCCCAAGTGTCCAAACTTGTCCTTGAGGATCTGGTAGAGCAAGGCCTTTTGCCGGCTCAGGATATAATTAGCTGGCGGGCGCCTGAAGAGGAGAGCACACCTCAACCTGCTCAAGGAGAAGTGGTCGTTTTTGTAGACCATCTTCAGAGGGGGTTTTCACCGCCCGGGTCAAAATTCTTCCGGGATTTTCTTTACTTCTTCAACCTTCATCCTCAAGACATTGGTCCCAATTCATTAACCAATCTTTGTCAATTCCAAGTCTTCTGCGAGGTCTACCTTCAGATGGAACCAACTGTCCCCCTCTTTCGAGAATTTTTCTATATCAACCACCAGACCGAGTTCGCAGATGGCCCCAGTATTTACTCTAAAACGTTCGCTTTACTATTTAGCATTCTAATTGTAGATTTTGTTAGCTGATACGTGTTGGATTTGCTTTACTTTGTGTCATTGCGGATACAATTGGCTGGAACACCACAAAGACAATATAACACTAGTATTTCGGGAGAAAATGGCTAGTTCCCGAGTATCCACCATTCATTTGTCGCCTTTGGCTTCGATTTACCTTGTGCCATTTATGGATGTAGATACAATACTTGGATCACACTAAAGCCAATATACGTATATTATTCACAAAATATGCTTCTGAGACACTTCACTTTTTTTTTGAACACATAGACACTTCACTTTACTCTATCATAGATACAATTAGCTAGAACCACCAAAACTAGTATAATTATATTATTTCCCAAAAAATCCTACAATTGTCAATTTTGCCCAAGTTTTTTTTTGGGCAGTTAGTGTCATGTCGCGCGCTTTATTTTGCAGTAGATGGTAAAGCATGGTGCCTTATTGAACATACCAGTCCCAGAGACAAAGTATGTTCCCCTAAAAAAAGCATGGTGCCTTACTAAACGTACTAGTACAAGAAATAAAGTATGTTTCCCTCAAATATGGTGCCTTACTAAACATACTGGTACTAGAGATAAAGGATGTTTCCCTCAAAAACAGTATGGTGCACGGCAATCCCAAAATTGACACTAATTAGGCAATCATGTAAAATCTAGGCCTAACAGTCCTGCAATGTTAGTTCATCTGTGCGCCCAACTTATCAGTACAGTGCACTGACTCACACAGAACTTCATTCTCCTCTCTGCACTAATCGCCAAAAAGTAGAACTCCCGGTGTAACAGGTTCTAGCATTAAACGGCACAACGATTGGATTTCAGACTTAACATTTCAACTCTGGATTTCAGACTTAAAATTTGAGTTCAGACTTATTTTAGAGAAAAATATGTGGGTTTGTTAGTTAAATACTAAGAAGTAATTTATGGCACGGTGATGAATCTAATCGTGTTCATCTCTTTGTAAAATGGTTCGATAAACACAAATCAAGGCATGATTTTCTATATAAACCAATAAATTTCCATTTAGTGAAGGAACTATCTCCGTTGAGCAAGATATTCTGATTTGATTAGACATGTTTATAAAAAAAAAATGATTAAAGATACCAAGTCGTTTTCTATGGGAATGCTCACTGGCGCACTTTATTGCAAACTCAACATAGTTACATCGTTCCGCAAAAGAGGTGAAGTGATACTAGGAGGATCACCCTCCCAAAACAAATCCGACTTAAAATCATACGAGTGTCTAGCTAGAGGGTGCGCCACCGTGTTGGCATCCCTTGGACAGTAACGGAATGCCACTGAACCAACCCTTCGAGCTCGACAAATATCATTAACTCCTTCATTTTCTCAAAGTAAAAAAGGTCGTCGGCAAATTTCATTAACTCCTTCATTTTCTCAAAGTTAAAAAGGTGGTCGGAAAATTTCATGAACTCCTTGATTTTCTCAAAGTAAGAAGGTGGTCAGGAAATTTCACGAAAGAATTAGAGATGATTAGTGACTAATTGTGAAATCCTTGTGCATCCGACAGGTGTCTCCTCAGTGGAGTTAAAAAGCACCGTCCCATCCTGTGTATGTAGCTTTACGTTTTCTTTAGCGCGGTTAGTGTCATGTCGCGTGCTTTATTTTGCAGTAGATGGTAAAGCATGGTGCCTTACTGAACATACCAGTACCAGAGATAAAGCATGTTTCCCTCTAAAAAGAGTATGGTGCCTTACTGCTGTCTTTATTAGTACTAATTTCGCTCCCAGCATGAAACGTCTCTTACAACGCACTATAATCTCAAAGTTGACACTAATTGGCCAATCATGCGCTGTAAAATCTAGACCTAAAAGGTCTTGAAATATTAGTTCATCATCTGTGCGGCGAAATCTTCTATATCTAAATAGCTAGCCCCCACTAACTATTTCTCTTAACATGCAAGCATGCCACATCATCACACAACATGCATGAGAAAAGACCCACCCCACTACCACATGTCTCTCAACATGCAAGCACGCCACTTATCATGAATGGGAAAAAGATTCATCTCAACATGCAAACATACATGAGAATTTTCATTCTATTATGCTATTTATATTTAATAAATATTTTACAACTATATAATAATCAAACATAATAAACTATATGTATTTTCAGTTTTAGTTTTTTATATTATTACTTTAAATATTCATGTTTCATACAACGAATCACATTAGAATATGTTGCAAAATATCCCGCAACAACGTGCGGGGCATCATCTAGTTATCATTACAAGGACTCACAGAGAACTTCATTCTCTTATTTGCACTAATCGCCGAAAAGTAGTACTCCCTCCATAAAGAAATATAATAGTAGTGATCTAAACGCTCTTATATTTCTTTACAGAGGGAGTACATTTGTCGTGGTATTCTCACGGCAGATGCCATAAGATGGCTAAAGAGGTGGGGTTACGAGAGGACACCGGTGGATTCCGGAGGCGAGGTTGGCACGCGCAAGTGCGGGACACGAGACGTACCCAGGTTCGGGGCCCTTCGGAGAGGTAACACCCCTAGTCCTGCCGAATGGTGTATGGAAAGCACAAGGGCTACAAGGTTGCTCCTGGAGCTGGGTGTGTGGTGGAGGGTGATGCCAACTGAGATCAACCGAGATCCCAGGCTAAGAGAGAGTGAACCCCTCTGCACGGAGGCCTCCCGGGGGGTCTTATAGCTCGACCCCCCAGGGTTACAATGGTAAAGTTGCACAGGCGCGGGGCCCTGGTGTCATTGTCTAGGAGCCGGTGGTGGGGGCCGCCGGGTGCGCCGGGTGCGCAGGGTGCGCCGGATCCGCCGGGCACGGGTCCGGTCGGCAGCGAGGCACTGTGGTAGGTCTTGTCGCTCGTCAGAGGGCGGGCGGCGCCGCCTAGCAACAGGATCGCGCCGCCCGACACCGCCCGCTCCGGGCGAGGGCGCAGGGTGCGCTGTAGCCATGCTGGTCTTGTCGTGAGGGCTTGCCCCCTAGTGGCCAACCGGATTGGGCCAGCCGGCCAGGCCGGGTCGCCAAGCTGAGCCGGCTCGCGCTGGGGAGCCGGCGCGCAGGTCAGCCGGATTGAGGGGCTTGCCCTGCCCCGATGTTTTTGAAAAGAAGGGGGATCCGGGCTCCGTGGCCTACCCGGGGGTCATCCCCCCGACAGTAGTCCCCGAAGCTGTGAAGGTTCGCCGGCTTCAGGCAGGGGGGCCTTCGCAGCTTACCCCCCTGAGGAGTCGATTTGTCGATGAAGTGCTGGAGTCCGGCTGGGCGGCTCCGTCCGTGCGCACGTCGGCAACGCGGCAGCGGACGCCGGGAACACCCGCTGGGTGCCGGCTTCCGGAGACCGGGTCGCGGCACCCCGGCCTGGGCGGGAAACGGAAACGTCCGTCAGACGAGTCTTGTTTTGCACAACGATTCGCGCCCGCCGCAGCTCGATGGACCGCCACGTGCTGCCTTGCGGCGGGCGAGGCCTACCAGCCCACGCGCGCGACGGGACGTGACTGTGGACCGGGCCCGCCACGACGCGCCCTCGGCCCGCGCGTGAGGGATTTACTGCGGTGACCCTTGGCGGTTGCGCTTCCCCGTGCAGTAAATGCGCATGGGGAACGTGCGCGCACAGTATGGGGGAGTGGGGATCGTGGGCGCAAACGATCCCACTCCCCCACGATCTCTTCGCGGTTATAAATGAGAAGGGGACAGTGCGGCGGAAACGTTCCCGCACACACTCTCGCCCCTCGCTTCTCCTCTGCTCCTGCTTCTCCTCCGCCGTGACCGAGCGAAACGCTGCCGCCGTGTGCTTTGCTCGTGCCCGTCGCCGCGCACCGCGACCAGAGGCCCGCAGCGCGCAGCTCTCCTTTCCTCCTCCTCTTCACCGCCGCATCTCGACGCCCGTAGAGCTTTCCAATGGCGCTGCCGAAAGGCTCTTGGGAGGGCTCCATTACGACCGAGGACAACATCCGGTACCTCCGCCGTACGAAGCGGCTGCCGCCGGCGGAGGCACTAGTCGCGCGCGCGCCGGGCCCGGAGAGGGTGCCGCGGCCGCAGGCGGGCGAGCACATCGTCTTCTATTCTCACTTCGAGCGCGGATTCGGCCTCCCCGCGAGTCTTTTCTTTAGGAGATTCCTTGACTTCTTCGGGCTGCAGCCGCATCACCTCGGCGCCAACGCCGTGCTGCAGGTTGCCGGCTTTGCCACACTCTGCGAGGGCTACCTCGGCCTGCTGCCGACTGTGGAGCTGTGGGGGAAGACGTTCTTCCTCAAACAGCAGGAGGCGGCGGCTGGCGCCATGTCCGACTGCGGGGTAGCGGTGGTCACCGGCCGGGTGAACGGGCCGTTTCCCAAGCTGCCGCTTGAGGACTCAGCCAAAAAGTGGCAGACGACGTTCTTCTACGTCCGGAACGCCGACCCGGCGGTGGACGTCATCAACCTCCCGCCTTTCGTCGACGCACCGCCGCTCGAGAAGCCGAACTGGGGCTACTGCCCCAAGAAGCCGCCACAGGAGATGGTGAACATCTGCCGCCGGGTCGGGGAAATGACAGATCGCGAGGGGCTGAAGCTGGTCGACCTCATTGCGGCCTTCATCGCCCGCCGGGTGCTGCCGCTGCAGCGCCGGGCACACCGGATCTGCGACATGAGCGGCCGGCATGATCCGACCCGGATGTCGACCAAGGAGCTGACGCCGGCCGGGATCGTCCAACGGGTGAACTTCATCTCCAAGGCCGGGTTGAAGGAGGAGGGGTGGAGCTTCGGGAAGGAGCCTTATCACCGGGAGAACCCGGCGCCGGTGGTGAGTCCCTGGTCCTTATTTTTTGCCACTTCGACGTTATTCTTGTGTCCTGACGTCGGAGCCGGCCTGCAGCTATTCGCCAGCCAGCGGAATCATGACGGGCCGAACCCCCAGATCCTGCTGGCCGACCTGCCTGGCTCGGACGTGGAGGAGGCCGGCGCCGAGGCGGAGGAGGGGGCGGTCGAAACGCGCCTGGCCGACGCCGCGGCCGGCGGGTCGCGGAATGCGGGTAAGTCTCCGCCCTCAGAACATCTGCGCGACTGGCCGGACGACGACGAAGAGGGCCTGACCGGTGCCCACGGTGCAGCGCCCTCGGCTGGAGAGGACGCCAGCGTCGATCCCCCAAGATGGCTGCGGAAGGCGGCCGGCGCCGGGCCGGCACGCGCGGCAGCATCTGTCAGCCGGCCGCATGGGAAGGAGGCGGTCGAGGCGAGGCCGGCCGCGAAGCGGCCGGCGGCGGCGGGGCCGGCGTGCAAGAGGGCCGTCGTGAAGAAGAAGCGCCGGCTCGCCCCATCCGTGGGGCAGAGGCGGGAGGTCCCGACGGTCATTGGGTAAGTGTCTCTTGTCTTTTTCTGGTCTCTTGCTTGTTTCTTGTCCATGCCTTTATTGTGACAAACTTGCTGTGTACAGGTCCGCCCTTGACTTGGCGGTGATGGCCACGGAGGCCGCGGCTGGCGAGGCCGTCTGGAGGAAGACCCGGAGCAGCGCCGTCGACCGCGAGCCGGCAAGGTCCGCGGAAGAGGATCTCGAGGCTCGCTAGTCCGGCCAGGATCCTGACGCGGCGACGCGCGCCGCCTGGCGGGATCGGCAGGAAGCCGAGAAGGAGATGGCGGAGGCCTCGGCCCGGGCGTGGGAGAGGGCCTCCGCGAAGCGGGCCAGGACCCCCGAGGACCCGGCCTGGCCGGAGATGGAGAGGGGCTCGGCGCCGGCGATGACGATCATCGAGCCGCAGCCGGAGGGAGCGGGCGAGCCGGCTGGGCGGACGGAGCCGGCCGACGGCGAGTCTGACGTCGACGAGAATATCGTCGTGGACACGCCGCCCCGGGCCGACCCGGCAGGAGGGGGCGAGGGCGGCGGAGAGAGGCGCGAGGCGGACTCCGCACTGTCCGGCCGAGCGCAGCCGGCGCCGGCCCCGGAGGCCGCGACCGGGGACGCCGGCACCCTGGCGGTCATGCCGTCCCAAACCGCCACGAACTCCGAGCGGCCGGGTGGAGCGGACCCGGCGCCGGGACCGCGATCCAGCAGCCGTGGGCGAGCTCCAGCGAGGTCGTGGTCGGGCCGCGAACCCGGGAGGACGACGCGGCGGATGCCTTGCGCTCGCAGCTTTGTGGTCGGAGCGAGCGCCTGCAGGCCTTCGTCCGGGAAGAGCAGGAGGCGGTGCGGAGGGTGGAGCAGGCGATCGCAGTAAGTTTTCACTCTTTGCTTGCCTTCGTTGTTGAATCAGTGGGGGCGCGCCAGCGCACCCACTGGGTGTAGCCCCCGAGGTTCGGCCGGGCTGCGGAGCAGCCGGGTCGAATCTTATAGCTTGTCTTTTGTATTCTTCTAATCCTCTATCTGCACGCAGCATCTGTACGACCTGCGGGCCAGCGCGTACAACCGGCTCCGGGAGCGGTTCTGTGAGGCCAAAGCCCAGCTCGCCGCCAAGGAAGAGGAGCTGTGCCGGGCTCAAGGTACGTTCTGCATTCTCCAGTGGGGGCGCGCCAGCGCACCCACTGGGTGTAGCCCCCGAGGTTCGGCCGGGCTGCGGAGCAGCCGGGTCGAATCTTATAGCTTTGTCTTTTTCTTCTAATCTTTGCTTCCGGCATCTGACCGGGAATCCTGTCATGCAGCCGCCGCGGCGGAGGTGCCGGGTCTTCGAAGCCGGCTTGCCGAAGCCGGCCTGCAGCGCGATCTTGCAGTCGCCGACCGCGACCGCCTCCGGACCGAGGTGGACCGGCTGGAGGCCGAGAAGGCCAAGGCGGAGGATGTCCACCAGGCGGAGCTGGGCCGGCTGGCGGAGGAGCGCGGCAAGGGGGCTGAGGAGCTGGCGGACGCCGGCAGGAGGATCGCCCAGCTCGAGAAGGATCTCGAAGCCCAGGCTCGCGCGTCGGCCATACGGGAGAACGGGATGTTGGGCGAGGCGCAGCACCTCGACGAGACCTTCGCCCGTAAGTGCTTATATTTTCTTTGGTCCGGCTGGCGTAGCCGGCAAGTTGCTTTTTCTGACTGATTTGTTTCCTTCCTTTTCCAGGAGTCTTCCCGGAGACGCAGGAGGTGGCCGATGCGGCTGTGTATGCCCACCGGGCGGACCTGCGCGCGACAGGGGCGGAGATCGACGTTTACGCTGCCTGGAGCCTCTCGGAGATCGCCCTTGCCTGCGAGGCCCGTCTTCGAGCCGTGGAGGGGCACATGAACTGCCTGTTCGAGGCCGGGTTGAGCATGGCGAGCGGCCTCTAGCCAAGTGCGGTGGTGCCGAACAGCGTCACCCGGTTGGCGCGGTGGCTGGAAGCCGGCGTGGAGCGGCTCAGCGCGTGGAGGGCCTCCGCGGCCCGGGCCAGCGCGGAGACGGCGCTGCGCTTCGTCGTGTCCTGGTATCCGGGCGTGGACCTCGACCGCCTGGCGGCGCAGTGGGCCGGCGCAGAGGACGACTTGGCGGCGAGGGCGCAGCGGATTACCGGGCGGGCCAGCTATCTGGCGTCGTTCGCTCCGTACGACGAGTTCGTCCTGGAGCGGACGGAGGACGGCGAGGAGCTCCCCGCCGACGAGTTCGGCCTGCTGCTGAACGACCCGGGCGGCAGCTCGGCCGAGACGGGGGCCTATGCCGACGACAAGGCCGACCCGGAGGACGATGCCACGACCGAGAGGCCGGGGAGCACAGGGCCCGACCCGGCGGCCGCGTCCACCTCGGCTGGGCCGACGCCGGCCGGAGACGACGCGGGTGCCGCTTAGGATTTTTTCTTTTTATCTTCAGCTTTCCTGTACTTGAACCCGGTTAGGTAGCAGGTCCACCCACTGGGGGTGTAGTTACATGTAATGAACTGGTGGCCGAAGGCCCTTGCTGTATATAAATTTTGCATGCGATTTTACTTTTGCTGTTCGGCCTTGGGCCTTTTCTTGTTTGTCTTGTCTTCCAGCTTCCTTCCCGCTAGCCGGACAGCCGGGTTGCGGACTGAGGCTAGGACGGGGATTCGGCCTTGAGAGGGGACGCACAATACTTAGGCCTTTTCAGACGTTGAGCGCGAGGGAAACACCCACTGGGCCGGCTGGCGGCAGGCGGCGAAGCCGCCTGGCGTGCAGCCGGTCGTGCGGCGAATTAGTGAGAGAGGGCGGGTTGTGCTGGATTGGCCGAGCCGGGCCCTCCTCCTTAGCCGTTCTCACGTGACGATGCTTCCGGCCTTTAGCTCTTGCTGACCAGGCAACCGGGAGCCGGCTGTGGCAGGCGAAGAGAGGGCTTTGGCGGTTCGTACGCTTCGGAATGGACTTAAGGAAAAATGGCGAGGCGCGGTCTAGCCGGCTAGCCCCCGAGCCGGCTGCGCCGACTCGGCGGGAGAATCGAAAGCGTGGGAGTGCATAGACACAGAGTAAAATCAGAAAAGGAAGCCCCCGAGCCCCCGAGCCGGCTGCGCCGACTCGGCGGGAGAAACGAAAACGGGGGGGGGGGGGGGGGCTTGCTGCTTTCATTAAATCCAAAAGGTGGTGATACATACATGCATGAGTTTTAACTGTAAAACGGGCAGAGGAGCTCCGCGTTCCAGGGCCGGCTGGACTCCTCGCCGGCTGCATCTCGCTTGTGTTTGTTCGGCTTCTGCGCGTCGATGAGGTTGTAGGCGTTCCGGTCACAGAGAGCCTTGCTGACGATGAAGGGGCCCTCCTAGGGGGAGGCTAGCTTGTGCTGGACGGCTGTCCGCTGGACGAGCCAGAGCACGAGGTCGCCCTCGCGGAATGCGAGGGGTTTGATTTTCTTGCTGTGGTAGTGGCGCAGACCTTGTTGGTAAATGGCTGACCGGCTGAGGGCCAGAAGGCACGCCTCCTCGAGCAGGTCGACGCCGTCTTCACGTGCCTCCTTTGCCTCGGCTTCTGTGTACATGGTTACCCAGGGCGAGTTGAACTCGACGTTGGTTGGGATGATTGCTTTGGCTCCGTAGACGAGGAAGAACGGGGTGAACCCAGTTGAGCGGTTGGGTGTCGTCCGGAGACTCCAGAGGACGGCCGGCAGCTCATCGAGCCAGCTGCCGGGTGAGCGCACGAGCGGCTCGACGAGTCGCGGCTTGATGCCGGCCAGGATGAGGCCGTTTGCCCGCTCGACCTGGCCGTTCGACTGGGGATGTGCGACGGAGGCTAAGTCGAGCCGGATGCCGGATGCAGAGCAGTAGTGGGCGAGGGCGCCCTTGGCGAAGTTGGTGCCGTTGTCCGTGATGATGTTGTGGGGAACGCCGTAGCGAACCGCGATATCTTTGATGAACCGGACGGCCGTGGGCCCGTAGAGCTTCTTGATCGGCCTGGCCTCGATCCATTTGGTGAACTTGTCGACGGCGACCAGCAAATGCGTCATGCCGCCTCGGGCGGTCTTGAAGGGCCCCACCATGTCGAGCCCCCAGACGGCAAAGGGCCATGTGATCAGGATGGTTTGGAGGGCCGAAGCCGGCTGGTGGCTGCGTTTGCTGAAGCGTTGGCAGCCCTCGCACTTGAGGACCAGCTCTTCGGCGTCTTGCAGGGCCGTGGGCCAGTAGAAGCCATGGCGGAAAGCCTTGGCCACCAGGGATCTCGAGGCGGCGTGGTGCCCGCACTCGCCCTGGTGGATGTCGAGGAGGATCTCGATCCCTTTGTCCTGCTCGACGCAGCGCTGGAACACGCCCGTCGTGCTGCGCTTAACGAGCTCGTGGTTGATGATGTTGTAGGCAGACGCTCGCCGCTGCACTTGCCGGGCTTCGGTTTCGTCGCTGGGGAGTTCACCGTCTTGCAAGAAGGCGAGGATCGGCTGAGCCCAGGACGGCGCCGTCACCACGGTGAGGACGGCCACCGGGATGGGATCCGGGACGGCAGTCCCCGAGCCGGAGCCGGCAGTCCCCGAGCTGGAGGCGGCAGTCCCCGAGCCGGAGCTGGCAGCCCCCGAGCCGGACACAGCAGCCCCCGAGCCGGAGCCGGCAGTCCCCGAGCTGGAGCCGGCAGCCCCCGAGCTTGGGCCGGGAACTCCAAGGTCGGGTGGGGGCGCGTCGGGGGCGTCCGGGACGAAGATGGATTCCGACTCGGGAGACGGCTTGATGGACGTCTTCCGCAGGTGCTCGAGGGAGACGCCGGATGGGATGGCTTGCCGGGTGGAACCCACTTTGGCCAGGGCGTCAGCTGCTTCGTTGTCCGCGCGTGGGACGTGGAGGAACTGGCAACCGTCGAACCCGCCGGAGAGTTGCTGGACTAGGAAGCGGTAGCTGGCCATGTTGGCGTCTTTGGCGTCCCAGTCGCCGGAAACTTGCTGCACCACCAGGTCCGAGTCGGCGTAGCAGAGGATGCGCCGGATGCCGATCTCCCTGGCCAGCCGGAGGCCGTGCACGAGAGCTTCGTACTCGGCAACGTTGTTGGAGGCGGCGAAGTGGATCTGCAGCACGTACCGCAGCCGGTCGTTCTTGGGAGAGGACAGCACGATGCCAGCTCCCAAGCCGTTGCGCATCTTGGAGCCGTCGAAGTGCATGCGCCAGTGAGTCGACTCGGGCGCCGGCGGCAGGTACTGAGTCTCGGTCCAATCGACGAGGAAGTCGGCCAGTGCTTGGGACTTGATGGTGGTGCGGGGCTCGTAGAGGATCGTGTGGCCGGCTAGCTCGATGGCCCACTTGGCCACCCGGCCAGAGGCATCCCGGCAGCCCATGATCTCGCTGATGGGGGCCGTGCTCACCATGGTAATGGTATGCTCCTGGAAGTACTGCCTCAGCTTCTTGGCGGCGAAGTACACGCCGTAGCATATCTTCTGGTAGTGGGGGTAGTTCTGCTTGGAGGCGGAGAGCACCTCGCTCAGGAAGTATACTGGTCGCTGGACCGGCTGCACCTTGCCGTCCTCAGGGCGCTCGACGACCAGCACCGTGCTGACCGCGCGGGAGGTGGTGGCGACGTACAGTAGGAGTGGCTCTTTCTCAGCCGGCGCGGCCAGGACGGGTGCGGTGGACAGCATGCGCTTGAGGTCGCGGAAAGCCTCGTCCGCTTGGTCGCTCCACTCGAACGCCGTCGTCTTCTTCATCAGCTGATACAGGGGCAGGGCCCTCTCCCCAGCCGGTTGACGAACCGGCTGAGGGAGGCCAAGCAGCCGGTGAACTTTTGGACGTCGCGCAGCCGGGTCGGCTTGCGCATGCGCTCGATTGCCTTGATCTTCTTCGGGTTGGCCTCAATGCCGCGCGCCGAGACGAGGAAGCCGAGGAGTTGGCCAGCCGGCACGCCGAAAACGCATTTCTCCAGATTGAGCTTGATGTGGAACCGGCGCAGGTTGGCGAAGGTCTCTTTGAGGTCGGCCATGAGCGTGAGGTGCTGCTTGGTCTTCACCACGATGTCGTCGACGTAGACGTGCACATTTCTGCCGAGCTGGGGCAGCAGGCATTTCTGCATGCAGCGCTGGAAGGTGGCGCCGGCATTCTTCAAGCCGAACGACATGGTGATGTAGCAATACGCCCCAAAGGGCGTGATGAAGAACGTCTTGAGGGCGTCGGCCGGGTCCAGCTTGATCTGATGGTAGCCGGAGTAGGCGTCCCGGAAGGACAGGAGCTCGCAGCCGACTGTGGAGTCGATGACTTGGTCGATCCGGGGCAGAGCGAACGGGTCTTTGGGGCATGCCTTGTTCAGGCTGGTGTAGTCGATGCACATGCGCCAGGTGCCATTTTTCTTCAGGACGAGGACTGGGTTGGCCAGCCACTCGGGGTGGAACACTTCCATGATGAACCCGGCTTTGAGCAGCCGAGCGATCTCTTCACCAATGGTTCTTTGCTTCTCCTCGGAGAAGCGGCGTAGCGGCTGTCGGACAGGCTTGGCGTCCTTGCGGACATGAAGTTTGTGCTCGGCGAATTACCTCGGGACACCCGGCATGTCTTTGGGAGACCATGCGAAGATATCCTGATTCTCACGGAGGAAATCGACAAGCTCGCCTTCCTATTTGCTGTCGAGGCCGGTGCCCACGACGACATACTTGCTGGAGCTGGGGTCGGCCGGGTTGAGCGGGACCCTCTTCGTGTCCTTGGCCGGCTTGAAGGAGGCCTCGTCGGCCGGCTTGGGCGGAGTCGGCACAGCCGGCTGCACGCTAGCCAGCTCCACGATCCAGTCGAGCTGGCGCCTCTCTTCGGCGATGACCAGCGACTCGGCCAGTTGGGAGCCGGCTTTGGCGCACTCGAGAGATTTCTTGTAGTCGCCGATGACGGTGATGAGGTCCTTGGGACCCGGCATCTTCAACTTCAGGTAGGCGTAGTGGGGGACCGCCATGAATTTGGCCATCGCGGGCCGGCCAAGCAGCGCGTGGTAGGGGCTGGCCAGGTCCACCACCTCGAACTAGATCGGCTCGCGGCGGAAGTGGCTGCTGGAGCCGAACAGGACGTCAAGCCGGATCCGGCCGATCGGAGAGCAGGAGAGGCCCGGCACGATGCTGTGGAACACCGTCCGGGTCGGCTCCAGCTGTCGCGCCTCGATGCCGAGCTTGGTCATGGTGTCGCGGTACAGGATGTTGATGCTGCTGCCGCCGTCGATCAGCACCCGCGAAAAGCGGCAGGTGTGTTTCTCGGAGACGAAGGTGGGGTCGAGCACGAGGGCGTAGCCACCCGGCGTGGGCATGACGGCCGGGTGGTCCTCCCGGGTCCAGCTCACCGGCCGGTCGGACCAGTGCATGTACTGGGGAACGGGAGGGACGACGGCGTTCACCTCGGCCGCGTGCTTGCGCTTGGCGTGCTTGTCATCCCCTTCGCTGGTGAAGACGACGTAGGACGGCGAGGGCGCCAGGTGGCGGCGGAGGCGGCGGGAGCGGTGGCTGCTGCGGGCCGGCTCCGGGTGGCGGGGGCGGAAGGTTGCCCTTCAGCAGGCGCTGGGTGAAACTGCACTGCCGGAGCGTGTGCGTCGACGGCTTCGCGCCACTGTGGTTTTTGCAGGGGGCGTCGAGCATCTGCTCGAAGGTCAGCTTGGGCTGCCAGGCGGCCTTGCCGGTGCGCGGGCGCTGGTTGGAGCCTTGTTCAGCCGGCTGCTCCCCTTCCACCGCGGCGACCTGTCGGTTGTCGTAGCGGGGCGCTTGCTGGTCGTTCCTGCGCTTGCCGTTGTTGTTGCTGTTGTTGTTGTTGTTGTCCTGCCGGCGCTGATTGTTGTCGCCAGCCGGCTTGGGGGGAGCCGGCTGGGCCGGGAGGAGCTTGCCGTCTGCGTCGATCGTGATCTTCACGTTCATCGCGGAGTCGGCCGTAGCGTACTTGTCCGCCACAGCCATGAGCTCCGGCAGGGTCTCCGGCTCGTCGCACACCAGCCAGTGCTTGACCAGGGTGCCGTCCAGGCACCCGTCGATGAAGTACTGGATGGCCTGGACCTCGTGGACCCCCTCGCAGGAGTTGCGCAGCTCCGTCCACCGCGTGAGAAAGTCGCGAAGAGGTTCGCCCGGCTTCTGGACGCACATGGAGAGCTGGCGAGGCTTGCCGGGGCGCTTGTAGGTGCTGGTGAAGTTGCGAATGAACGCGTCTTCGAAATCCAGCCAGGAGTTCACGCTGCCGGCTCGGAGGCTGTTAAGCCATGTCCGGGCCGAGCCGAGCAGCATGAGGGGAACGTATCGCACGGCCACGCGCCGGTTGCCGCCGGCTATGCCGACAGCCGTGGTGTAGTCCGTCAGCCAGTCCTCTGGCTTGGTGGCGCCGGTGTACTTGGGGGAGTCGCGAGGCAGCGAGAAACCTTTAGGGAAGGGCTCTCCGCGAATGCGGGGGCCGAAGCATGCCGGGCCGACATAGCTCTCCTCCTCCAGGGCTGTGGAGCGCGCCAGCCGGTCGATGTGGTGGCGGGCGTCGCTTTCGTCGTAGGGCTCGCGGGGGCCGAGCCGGTCGGCCACGGGACCGCGGGGACCGATCCGGTCCGCAACGGGACCGCGGGGTGCAGGGGCTTCCGGGGCCGGCTCGGGCCGCCGAGCCGGCTGCACGGGGGGTTCCGGCGGCTGAACCCGGCCGTCTCCGGCCGTCTCGCCAGTGTTGCCGTCTCCAGCGGTAGACACGATTGTGCCGGCTCCGACCGGATCGGTGCCGGCCGGAGCGGCTCGCGCTAGTGGCGTGGGAGGACGTCCACTGCGCATCCCGGAGGGCCCTCTCCGGGTTCCCGGTTTTTCCTGAGGCGGAGGCGGATGGCTGGGCCGGGTCGAATCGCTGCTGCTGCTCGTTTGCCGCGGCGATGAGGTCGCGGATGCGCTGCTGCTGCTGCAGCAGCTCCTCGCCCTCCAGGAATTCGAAATCCGCCATGGCCGCTTGCGCCGCGCGCATGTTCTTGACGGGGGTGTCGTAGACGGGCCGGCCTGCGCCTAGCGCACGGTCGATTGCGCCCCCGTGAATCCGCACCTCCGCGACCCGGCTGGGCTCGGCGGCGGCCGGCGTGAAGCCGTGGGCGCTGTCGTACTCTCGCTGGGCAGACTCCAGTCGGCGCCGAGTTGCCGCGAGCTCCGTGGCCTCGACCAGCAGATGCTGGCGGTCCTCGTTGAGCTGCGCCGCTGCAGCAGCCGTGTCGGTGTCGGGCGTGATGGGGGCTTGCAGACTCCGGATCGTCTCGTGGAGCGGGTCGGCCCGGCGTGGCAGGGCCGCAGCAGCCGCGGCGGCTTTCTCCTTGCCGCGCGGGGAGCCGGAGCTGGCGCCGATGGTCAGCACCTCCGCGCGGGCGCAGAGAGTCGCGACGTCGTCGGAGACGGCGCAGCCAACGGGAACGGGGGAGCCGACGAAGCTGTGTACCTCGCTGGGGAACACGTCGGGGACGAGTGCGACGAAGACGCGCAGCGCGCCGAAAGGGACGACGGGGCAGCCTGCGGGGCAGGCGGCGTCCGCGCTCGGCGCAGCGCTGCAGTCGGCCGGGTTGGCTGTGCAAGGCGCACGGACCAAACCGTGCACGATGCGCTCGCCGGAGCTGGTGAAGGGCCTCGTCCGGAACTTGACTCCGGCCGGCGCCGCGAGCAGCCCCACGGTGGGCGCCAACTGCCGTGGTATTCTCATGACAGATGCCATAAGATGGCTAAAGAGGTGGGGTTACGAGAGGACACCGGCGGATTCCGGAGGCGAGGTTGGCACGCGTAAGTGAGGGACACGAGACGTACCCAGGTTCAGGGCCCTCCGGAGAGGTAACACCTCTAGTCCTGCCGAATGGTGTATGGAAAGCACAAGGGCTACAAGGTTGCTCCTGGAGCTAGGTGTGTGGTGGAGGGTGATGCCAACTGAGATCAACCGAGATCCCAGGCTAAGAGAGAGTGAACCCCTCTGCACGGAGGCCTCCCGGGGGGTCTTATAGCTCGACCCCCTAGGGTTACAATGGTAAAGTTGCACAGGCGCGGGGCCCTGGTGTCATTGTCTAGGAGCCGGCGGTGGGGGCCGCCGGGTGCGCCGGATCCGCCGGGCGCGCCGAGTCCGCCGGGCACGGGTCCGGTTGGCAACGAGGCACTGTGGTAGGTCTTGTCGCTCGTCAGAGGGCGGTCGGCGCCGCCTAGCAACAGGATCGCGCCGCCCGACACCGCCCGCTCCGGGCGGGGGCGCAGGGTGCGCTGTAGCCATGCTGGTCTTGTCATGAGGGCTTGCCCCCTAGTGGCCAGCCGGATTGGGCCAGCCGGCCAGGCCGGGTCGCCAAGCCGAGCCGGCTCGCGCTGGGGAGCCGGCGCGCAGGTCAGCCGGATTGAGGGGCTTGCCTTGCCCCGATGTTTTTGAAAAGAAGGGGGATCCGGGCTCCGTGGCCTACCCGGGGGTCATCCCCCCCCCCCCCCCCCCCCGACAACATTAAACAGTAAAACGCTTTAGACTTCAGTCCTCAAATTTTAACTCTGGGTTTCTGGCTCTCCGGATCCAGAAGACCGCATGATTCATAAAACAAGTATACCAAGCGAGGAACGCAACCAACGACACGACAAATTCACAAAAGCTACACTACCTGTAAATTTGATGACCTAGTAGATGTTAGTTCCAGAGAAAATTCAAATAACTTTGTCAGGAGTTGGGGAACTATATTTGTCAGGATGGAAATTTCTAGAGATCTATATAAATATAGCAAACTCCACAACGCAGCAAGCACAAACTATGCCCAGAAAAAAACTATACCTAAATTTGCCAGGCTAATCACCACCCAATCCCATACCACCGAGCATTTTGCTCATGTCCTTGCCGCCCATCTGCTTCATCAGGGCCTGCAGGCCGCCCATGCCACCCATCTGCTTCAGCACTTGCGGCGGCAGTGCCTTGGTCATCTGCTGGATGTTCAGGTTCTGGGACAGGTCACTCATCTTTCCGTTCTTCGGCATCTTTAGCCCCTTCATCTTGCTCCACATCTTGGCTAGTCGCTTGTACTCTTCCAGCATGTCCATCACATCTCTGATTTGCCTGCCAGACCCTCGAGCGATACGGATGATTCGCGACTCGGTCATCAGCTTCGGGTTTGTGCTGTCGAGCTCTGCAAAGTAGATCAGGGGTGGGATAAGTTTCAGAACGTTGCTCTTGTGGACAGCCTTTGTTAATCTAGCTCACCTGCAGCTGTCATGGAGTCCATAATCGTCATGTACCGCTTAATCTTCGCCTGGCCTTCTTTCTCATGTCCTTTTGGCATCAACTCCGAACTAAATCCAGGCAACATGGAGAAGACCTGCAAGATAAAATTAAACAATGTACGCTTAAAAAATGATATCACACAAGTATAACTAGTTATGGAATCTTGCTTGTGTTGTTGGATGATTCATCTGAAACCAAACACTCAATATAATGCAGCCTACAAAAGCTAATAAGACATTAACATAATAAATACAAATAGACAGTTAACCTGGCCAATAGGACCCATTTTCAGAAGGTTCTGGAATTGCTCATACAGAAGTCTGAGAGTGAAGGTTCCTTCAGCCAGCTTTGCCAGAAGCTCAGGTTGTTGATCAGCAGGCATAACATCCTGGATCTTGTCCATTAAGCCAGACAAGTCTCCCATACCTGCCAAATGCACAGTTAGGTAAACTAGAAAGACGAATTACCAAGTTCAAAACAATATTAAATGTAGTTGCTAACCTAGCAGACGGCTGACAAATGGTTTCACATCAAAAATCTCAAATTCATCAATGTGTTCTCCAGTTCCAATAAATATCACTGGGCTTTTTGTAGCTGCAACCCTGGGGAAAAAGAGGCAACGATATAAAAAAAAGGTTCCGCTGATTCTTCACATGTTTACTGTAACAAAGGGTATTGTCGCCTACTTGTAAAACACACAATAAAAAGAGAAGCTAAAACAGGATTTGAGAATACAGCTGAGAAGATAACATAACAATCTTAACTGCTCCACAGATACTAAACATATGTGCAATCATTTAAACTGAAGTGATCCTAAACTGAGTGGCATTTTCTTGTCGGACTAAAATAACATGGATGATATGTAGCTTGGTAAATGAAATTCAACTCTACAAAGACTTACTAACTGGAGGAGGGGGGTAATCCCACAAGAAGAATGAAGAAAAATTACCAAAGAACAGACTAAGCTAACTAAGAATCTCTGGAAACAATATAGTTTATAAGCAACATGATTCAGGAAATAGCAAGAACAAGAAAATAAAGAGTAAATGAGTAATACTGACGCGCTAAGTGCACCGCCTCCTTTTGCGTGACCATCCAATTTCGTAACAATAACAGCACCAACAGAAGCACTTTGTTTAAATGCTTGTGCCTGATCAAACGCAGCCTGACCGATACTACCATCCATCACAAATATCACAAGGTCTGGTTTCTGCAATGAACCATAAAAAGGTGGGTGAAAATCTCATTATTAGGGGGAAATAATGGTGCAGCACTATGGCAGTGTAAATACCGTTGCTTCTGCAACTTGACGCATTTCCTCAAAGAGTGCAGCCTCTTGCTTATGGCGTCCACTTGTGTCAATAATGATGAGATCAGAGTTTTCTTTCCTGAACCTTTCCAGACCCTCAACAGCAATTTTCACAGGATCTGATTCCATGTAGCTGCAAAGACGGCGATTTTATTTAGTGCAAATTTTGGAGAGAAGCTTTTCAACCCATATGTAAATCTGTCGATGTAAACAACCTTCCGTAAAAAGGTATCTTCGCCTTGGTTGCATTCTGCTTCAACTGATCAAAAGCACCAGCTCGGAATGTATCAGCACAAACCAGCGACGGTTTAAATCCCTTACGCTGATGATAATATGCGTATTTCGTACAGGTAGTGGTTTTTCCAGACCCTACAGAAATATATCATTCAGTGAACATCGAACATCAATGTATATTGCAACTGTATTAAAGAGAAGGAAAACAATGAACAAACCACTGGTTGTTCTCACTTCCCAGAACTAGGTCAGGAAAGAGGATCTTGGAGAGACCTCACAGGTACAAACAACTAGAATAATGAAACAGGAAACAGCAATAATTCTCAAGGCATCCGATCTATGACCTACAGCTATATGCTGCTGAAATGCCCAAGTCATCACAAGTTCTCCACAAAACATTGTATCTACCTTGACATATATCTCAAGATAGAACTGAAAGCTCCCGTGCATATAATACCAATTCCTATAGTTGCTTGTCATCACAATTCACGAACTGAAGGACATAGATAGAGGAAAAGTTTACAGCAATAAGCTAAACAAGGTGTGCTTCTATTGGTGAAAGGCAATTTATGAACCTAACCGCGATTCTACACCCAATAATAACCTAAATTTACCTCAATTCAACAAGGTTTGGACCATTCAATTTTGCTCGGCTATCACGATAATTCAGAAAACACATGAAACACCTATGAGCACATCCCCGGTGCTTAAACAACACATTTATTCTAGGTAGTCTAGTAATGCTATACGCAGACTGGTAGATATATACAGCTATAATAAGCAATCACATGTAGCGAGTGGAATTCAGGTAATAGGCGTAGAACAAAAAACAGGAGCAGGTAAGCGAGGTTAGTCAGTCAGACTGACCCTGCAATCCGACGAACATGACGACGCTGGGCTTGCCCTTCTTGGGGGTGAAGGCCGGCTTCCCGGGATCGAGCATGTTGCAGAGCTCCGTGAAGACGGCCTGCAGCACGGAAAAAACAAGGGCATCAGCCTCCTCCCGCCCAGTTCCCCCTGGATCGAATTAGCGCAGGAAATGAATGGAGGGAGATGGATAGGTGGGGCGGGACCTGCTGTATGATGCGTCGTTTGTTGGTGCCGGCGGCGAGGGTCTCGAGGTTGACGATCTTCCTGATGTTGGTCTGCATGTCGCGGACCATCTTGAACTGGACGTCGGACTGCAGCAGCGCGCGGGAGATCTCGTTGAGGCACTCCCCGAGCACCTTCTCGTCGATCACCGTGGCGTTGCTCATCTGCGCGAGCGCGCGGGAGATGCTCCCGCCCAGCTGCGCGAGCACCATCTTGGCTGGGCCCCCGGGGGGTCGGACCTCGGCGGCGGGGTGGGGTTCCGGCGGCGGTTAGGGGCGGCGCGCGGCGCGATCTGGCAGCGGGGGTGGGGAAGGGGACGGGAGGAGAACCGGCCGGGGGCGATGGGGAAGATTTTGGTTGGGGGGTGGGGATTGGGGAACGCGGTGTGGCGGGTCGGGTCGGTGGCGGCTCGGCTGGCTCGTGTGTCGTACGGGCGAAGGTTCGTGTGGAGTGTGGCGGGTGAGTCGAGTCGACGAGCGTTCTCTCCGTGAAAGCTGAAAACCGACTCGTATTTCACGGATCTCATTCATCGCGACGGTGAGACCTCGTGTTTTGATCATCGGAGCTCAAAATCAAAATGGTGTTTGTAGATTTATTTATTTTGACAATCCCACGAAGCTTTTATTAATTCGTCACAATGTTTACAGAGACGGAAGGAAGATTTTCCGGGTGACCTAACCAAACATGGCGGCCACCTCCCAGGGTAAGTGCATGCTTCGCTAAATTGCGAGCTTCAAA
The DNA here is from genome assembly GCA_039707655.1 of Elymus sibiricus. Lineage (NCBI taxonomy): Eukaryota > Viridiplantae > Streptophyta > Magnoliopsida > Poales > Poaceae > Elymus > Elymus sibiricus. The sequence goes on from CM077664.1 coordinate 317,149,528, forward strand.
ATTTGAGCTCCTACGTTCATCAACGATATTACAGAAAGTAAACGAAAGAGAATGGTTAATAATCTCTTGAACAATCGCACCATAACTAGCCAGATTTCGCTTCTGAATGTCATCCACCACCATCTTGCAATCCGATGCCACATGAATTCTCCGGATATAAAGATCATCCGCTAGAGCCATAGCTTCTCTAACTGCCAGCGCTTCAAGTGTTGTTGGGTCCAAAATAAATCTGAAAACCATGGCAGATGCGCCTAGGTAAGCACCTCCTTGGTCCCTGCAGATCACTTCAATCGCCCCAAAACCATGACGTGACACCGCCGCGTCCACGTTCAGCTTTGCACAACCTGCCTCCGGCGGTAGCCAATGAAATACTTGCTGTGGTATAGTACTAGCAGGTGCAACTGAAACTCTCGCATTGATCACTTGTGTTTGTAGATATGCTGTTTACGTGTTTGGTTGCCTGCATTTCTCTCAACCAGGCCCGAGCGGGAAGTTTGTGGCCTGTTTGATTGCTCGCATACACTATTGAGTCTGCATCGCACGAAGTTTAAAGCGCCTCTGGGCCTGGCTCGCTGGGCACGCTCAGATCGGCAGTTTCCAGCTAGTCAGGCCGAGCTAAGCCACAGCGAGCGCACATGGGTGGGGCCCTTGCATGAGAGGAGGCTGGAGGGATGCGAGCTGTGTACGTGCTTCTTCTTCTACCTCCACTAACCTCCTCCCTAATCTCCTTTCTTTCTTCTCCCCTCTAATCTACACAACGGTGCTTTGATTCGAGATAAGCTCTACACAAAAAAGAAACACATCGTTGTTACAGTTTCATTCAGGTGATCAGTTCGTAGTTTCATCGACCGTAAATGCTCAATTTTGTGTTCACGTTTGGAGCTATTTTGGACGAATTTTGTCAAATTCGTCGCGCACAATCGACCATTTGAAATTTCCTTTGACCAGTAGCCTAATCTCGCAGTTCCTCACGACATTCGTGTTGCAGGTTTTCTGTTTCGACGATTGTTCATCTCGGCCTTCTCTCCTCGATCCGCCATGACGCGCACACTGTATTTCTTCTACTCGGTCCTCTGCTTCAGAGCCCTCCTATTCGTCCCTCTCGACGGCGGCTGTCGTGGTTTTGTCACGACAGATGTCCTTGTGAAAAGGACTTAGTGATGAGGCCATCGCAACTAAGTGGTGGCTTGAACGGGGTTGGTCGGAATCGAGAGACGCGAGTTTTACCCAGGTTCGGCCCCTCACGATGGAGGTAAATGTGACAGCCCGAGACCGATGCTCCAGATGCCTTCCATGTTTTTCGTGTTAGCCGCGTTAATTATTTGTTCATTGCATTCATCATCGCATCATTCGCATTGCATCGGCACTCTGTTGCCGTCATTTTTCAAAAACTTGCATCCGTTCGTAGTTGTTGTTTCTCCTCGTTGCCGTTCGTAGTTTGTCGCTTCTCTCGAAGAGGTGAACGTTGGCCCTTGTTTTCTGTTGACCTTTTCTCAGACCCATTGTCTTCGTTGACCTCTCTCGCCCCGCTCGCAACCTAGTCCGAAAACTCCCCCGGACCCGAACCGGGCAGTCATGACCGGTGGGTCCGGATCAATCCCGAAATACGCCAAACATCTTCGGTTTCTTGTTTGGACTCTCCTAACCTATTATTCCCGACCGTCTGATTCCACCTGCTATATATAGACCAAATCTGTCCAACCCTAAATTTTAGGACGGCTGTCCCATCCACCCATTCCATCGCCGCTGCCACCCACTCACCATCTTCATCGGGATCCCTCCCGATCCACCCAACCAGAGCGCAGCTGCCCGGAACCTCCCCTCGATCCAACTCCTCCTGAGCTCCCCTCGCGCCACCCTCTCTCGCAGCAGGAGAGCCGAGCTCCTCCTCTATTTGTTCCCCAGGCGCCCAAGGCCTCCCGAGAAGCCCCTCTGCCCGAGCTCCTCCTCAACCCCGACGCCACAGCCTCCCCTGCACGAGCGCCCGTGCTCCCGCAGCCTCCTCGTCCAGGAGCTCCACGAGGAGAGGAGCTCCCCGCAGCAGCCCTCATGCCGACCGCTGCCTCGTCAGCGCCACCGCCGGTGACCAGCAGGAACTCCTCGCCGCGCTCCTTCCTTTTTTCCTTTCTCTCCCTTCCCCTGGTTCTTCTCCCCTCTGAGCGCGCTGTCTCTCTCTTCTCTGGTTCACAGGGACGCCATGGCCCTGGAGCTTCACCACCGTCGCCGTTCGCCTCGACCTCGCCACCCCCCCATGGAGCCGCCGTCCCAAGGCCAAGCTACCGGCTTGCCTCTGCTCCGCCTCTCCCACCTCCGGCCGTGCATCCCCGGTGAGCGCAGCCACCGGTGAAGCCCGCAGGTCGCGTCTTGCTCCTGCCCTTCCTTTTCCCATCGCACACCTCTCTCCCCCTCTAAACTCTCTCATATTTTCCTCCAGAGAGACCACCATGGCGCCACCCTGGATCTCGTATCCCGTGCCATCGCCTGAAGCCGCCGCGCCAAGTCCCTCGCCCTGCTCGCAGCTGGGTGCCAGCGCCCGCGTTGACTTCTCCGTTGCGAGCCTCCAGCCGGCCTCCTCTGCTTCGCGTCGAGGGCTTCTCGCCCAGCTGCTCGCCCCATGGGCCTCCTCACCGACCGGCCTATGGCCCAATGTGAGCCCCTCTCTGTTATTCCGCGCGCGAGCGCATCTTAACTATTCTGCGCCCATGGACTGTTCCAGCCCAGTTCCAGTTTCGGCCTGTTCATGTTTTTTTCCTGCTGTCTACGAATTTACCAATTAATCCAGTGCATGCATAATTGCAGAAAATGCTACTGATTTGTAATGTTAATAACTAAATAACCATGCATCCAATAAAACATGTCATATATGTAAAATGCTTAGAATCTCATGATTATCCTTGTGTGTTTACCATGTTGTTTGCTTCTTTCCGGTTGTGCTTCTTCTCGATAGTTCCGGTTTCGTTGCGAAGTGTGAGGATTCGTTCGACTACGCTTGTTCGACTACTTCATGGACTCGATCTTCTTCCGAGCGGGATTCCAGGAAAGATGATCATGACCTTGGATACCTCTACTATCTTTGCTTGCTAGTTGTCTCGTTGCTATCGCTATGTCGCGCTTCCTACCACATATATGTCAGCCTCCCATATGCCATGAAACAGTCTCTAACCACCCTTACCTAGCAAACCGTTGTTTGGCTATGTTACTGCCTTGCCCAACCCCTTTTCTTATAGCGTTGCTAGTTCCAGGTGCAGTTGCAGGTTATTCCATATTGGGACATGGATATCGTGGGATATCACAATATCTCTTATCTAATTAATGCATCTATATACTTGGTTGTGGGTGGAAGGCTCGGCCTTTTGCCTGGTGTTTTGTTCCACTCATGCCGCCCTAGTTTCCGTAATACCGGTGTTATGTTCCTTGATTAGCGTTCCTAACATGCTCAGGGGCATGGGACCCTCTTGACAGTTCGCTTTGAATAAACGCTTCTAGCAAGGCCCAACTTTGGTTTTAACATTTGCCAACATAATAATACTGAATTAATTAATTAATTTTGCATAGAGGGTCGCGTCCCCGGGGATTCTTAATTCAACAAAATACAGGTGGGCCTGTGCCGATGGTGTTGGTCCAAAACAGAGTCGTTTGCGGCTTCCCCCAGGGAAACTCGGGTCTCAGTTGCTGTACGGTGTGCTCATCCGGTCGTGGCCTGAGACGAGATACGCGCGGCTACTATCAGGGTGTCGGCACGCCGGGAGGTCTTGCTGGACTTGTTTACCATTGTCGAAATGTTTTGTGCACCGGGATTCCGAGGATACTTCGGGCTGACTCGAGGTTGATCGGGTTTTCTTGAGGTTGAGGTTTTTCCACCGCAGCTTGTGTTGGTTTGTGATGGACCAGGTTGGAACACCCCTGCAGGGTTAAATCTTACGCGAAGCCGTGCCCGCGGTTATGTGGCGACTTGGAAATTTATAACCTCCGGTTGTAGAGAACTTGACACTAAACTTAATTAAAATACACCAACCGCGTGCGTAACCGTGATCGTCTCTTTTCGAGGAAGTTCGAGAAGAGAACACAGTGGGGTTATGTTTGACTCATAAGTAGGTGTTCAGGATCACTTCTTGATCATTATTAGATTGCGACCGTTATGCGTAGTTACTCTTCTTATTCTTGTACTCATAAGTTAGCCACCATACAATGCTTAGTGCTTGCTGCAACCTCACCACCTTACCCTTCCATACCCATTTAAGCTTTGATAGTCTTGTTACCCATGGTTTTGGGATTACTGAGTCCTCGTGGCTCACAGTTTACTACAACAACAGGTGCAGGTACAGGTAAAGCGATGCTTTGACGTGAGAGCGATGCATGTTTGCTTTTGGAGTTCTTCTTCTGCTGCTTCTTCTTCGTCGATCATAGGATGGGTTCCCGGTTGGCAGCCTGGGATTAGTAGGGTGGATGTCATTCTTCTTTTTCGTTTGGTTTCATCCGTAGTCGGATCCTGCTCTTCTGTATGATGATTGCTATGTATTGTTGTATTGATGTATTCATGCTGTAGCTTGTGCCGAGTGTAAGCCTTTTTCTGGTATTCTCATCTATTCAGTACATGGTATGATGTAATGATATCCACCTTGCGAAGCGTCTCCGATATGCGCTTCTATCCTTAGTAGGATTTTCTAGTCCCTTGAGGATAGGACCGCATATTGGGCATGACAAGTTGGTATCAAAGCCTCGACCGACCATAGGAGCCCCCTTGATTGATCGAACCGTTGACGAGTCTAGAAGAAAACTATTTTGAGTCTAGTTATATATCGGAGAGTAGTAATTCTTTTTACTCCTTATCCCCTTCGTCGCTCTGGTGAGGAATTGTGACGTAGGTGTTTTATTCTACTACTCTTCTCACTCAATTTTTTTAGGATCACGCGGGTATTTTCGGAATCGTTGCGATATCGGTGTGACAAAATTCTGTTCTTGGTGCCTCCCGGCCGTATGGATTGGACCCGGGGAGTTGAGCTCCAAGGGGTTCTTGTCACATTCGCTATCGTTTCAGTTCATGAATACCAGAGGACGCCGACATCGAAACGCTTCTATACTTTTTGTGGTGGCAAATAGTGCCGTGACTTTTCCCCAGTACTAGAGGAGATAGCTTGGATGATCCACCGTGACTAGTATCGCTGTGTTTTCGAAGGTCTAAGGTAGACGAATTTGTGAAGTTTCTCGGTCGTGTGTTAAGGGTTGCGGATGCAGTTGTAGCTGATTAGGTTGTTGTTTGCTGAGTAGGTTCCTGGACCCGCAACCTGATCGCATAACCAAGAAGTTTCAGGAGTTCTTAGGTGGGAATTCAAGTAGTTACCTAGGATATATTTCCGACAGATGCATGATATGAGATTGGGGTTCGACATCTAGTGGTCCGCCTGTTCACGGTCGTTTTTACAGCAGTGCTCGTTGCGTCTTAAAGAATCCCTATGGCTTCACTACGATTCGGGGACGCTTCGTAGTCTCGTACACTACCTTGTACGGATGGCCACTATAAGATCAAGCCCGTGTGGGCCCCACCACGAAAATTTTGGACGAAATCTCTATCATATGTTTGTTCCGGCTTATTCTCCAAGCCAAATCCTTTGTTTTGTTTTTGTTGTGGTATTTGAGTTGCTTCGAAGTCAACAAGTGAGATCCATATCTTTCCTAAGCGGTGTTCTCATATTTCTATGTGAATACTAATCCTTTTGACCGATCGTATTTTCATGGAAATTCCTTTTCAACTGGTGTGCTTCTCTTTGAGTTAATTCAATCTTCTTCACCATGTGCAAGATCCATTCTCGGTTTTCTCAACGGTGTTCGTTTCATCTATCCAAAGTTGTCTTTATTTTTTTCCCACCCTCCCACCCTTTTTCTTCACGGAGCCAGAGTCCTCAATCAAGTATCTATTTTATTCATGAGAAGTCTCTCCATTCTTTTCTTTCAATATTCTTACTCGGTGAATTCCTCGTGAAGATACTCAGGAGCTACAAGTTCATCATTCTTCGTTCTCGCTTTCTTCTCTGGTGGACTAAATTCAAACTCTCGATGTTCACCACATCTTTTCTTTTGTTCAAAGGCCTTCTCATGTTGGGATTTCTTACCCAAGCCTCTCTTGTTTATTCACCTCTCTCTATTCTTTTCCGGTGCGGAAGATATTATCTCAGAAGATTCATACCCCGATATCGCAACGATTCCGAAAATACCCGCGTGATCCTAAAAAAAATTGAGTGAGAAGAGTAGTAGAATTAAAACACCCACGTCAGAATTCCTCACCAGAGCGACGAAGGGGATAAGGAGTAAACAGAATTCCTACTCTCCGATATATAACTAGACTAAAAATAGTTTTCTTCTAGACTCGTCAACGGTTCGATCAATCAAGGTGGCTCCTATGGTCGGTCGACGCTTTGATACCAACTTGTCATGCCCAATATGCGGTCCTATCCTCAAGGGACTAGAAAATCCCACTAAGGATAGAAGCGCATATCAGAGACGCTTCGCAAGGTGGATATCATTACATCATACCATGTACTGAATAGATGAGAATACCAGATAAAGGCTTACACTCGGCACAAGCTACAACATGAATACATCAATACAACAATACATAGCAATCATCATACAGAAGAGCAGGATCCGACTACGGATGAAACCAAACGAAAAAGAAGAACGACATCCACCCTACTAATCCCAGGCTGCCAACCGGGAACCCATCCTATGATCGACGAAGAAGAAGAAGCAGAAGAAGAACTCCAAAAGCAAACATGCATCGCTCTCACGTCAAAGCATCACTTTACCTGTACCTGCACCTGTTGTTGTAGTAAACTGTGAGCCACGAGGACTCGGCAATCCCAAAACCATGGGTAACAAGACTATCAAAGCTTAAATGGGTATGGAAGGGTAAGGTGGTGAGGTTGCAGCAAGCACTAAGCATTGCATGGTGGCTAACTTACGAGTACAAGAATAAGAAGAGTAACTATGCATAACGGTCGCAATCTAATAATGATCAAGAAGTGATCCTGAACACCTACTTACGAGTCAAACATAACCCCACCGTGTTCTCTTCTCGAACTTCCTCGAAAAGAGACGATCACGGTTACGCACGCGGTTGGTGTATTTTAATTAAGTTTAGTGTCAAGTTCTCTACAACCGGAGGTTATAAATTTCCAAGTCGCCACATAACCGCGGGCACGGCTTCACGTAAGATTTAACCCTGCAGGGGTGTTCCAACCTGGTCCATCACAAACCAACACAAGCTGTGGTGGAAAAACCTCAACCTCAAGAAAACCCGATCAACCTCGAGTCAGCCCGAAGTATCCTCGGAATCCCAGTGCACAAGACATTTCGACAATGGTAAACAAGTCCAGCAAGACCTCCTGGCGTGCCGACACCCTGATAGTAGCCGCGCGTATCTCGTCTCAGGCCACGACCGGATGAGCATAGCGTACAGCAACTGAGACCCGAGTTTCCCCGGGGGAAGCCGCAAATGACTCCGTTTTGGACCAACACCATCGGCACTGGCCCACCTGTATTATGTTGAATTAAGAATCCCCGGGGATGCGACCCTCTATGCAAAATTAATTAATTAATTAAGTATTATTATGTTGGGCAAATGTTAAAACCAAAGTTGGGCCTCGCTGGAAGCGTTTATTCAAAGCGAACTGTCAAGAGGGTCCCATACCCCTGAGCATGTTAGGAACGCTAATCAAGGAACATAACACCGGTATTACGGAAACTAGGGCGGCATGAGTGGAACAAAACACCAGGCAAAAGGCCGAGCCTTCCACCCACAACCAAGTATATAGATGCATTAATTAGATAAGAGATATTGTGATATCCCACGATATCCATGTCCCAACATGGAATAACCTGCAACTGCACCTGCAACTAGCAACACTATAAGAAAAGGGGCTGAGCAAAGCAGTAACATAGCCAAACAACGGTTTGCTAGGTAAGGGTGGTTAGAGACTGTTTCATGGCATATGGGAGGCTGACATATATGTGGTAGGAAGCGCGACATAGCGATAGCAACGAGACAACTAGCAAGCAAAGATAGTAGAGGTATCCAAGGTCATGATCATCTTTCCTGGAATCCCGCTCGGAAGAAGATCGAGTCCATGAAGTAGTCGAACAAGCGTAGTCGAACGAATCCTCACACTTCGCAACGAAACCGGAACTATCGAGAAGAAGCACAACCGGAAAGAAGCAAACAACATGGTAAACACACAAGGATAATCATGGCATAATGCACAATCAAGTATGATGCATGTCCGGATTAATGAGGCATGCCATGGCAAGATGCAACAGCCAAATACTACACATTAAGTGAAGCTCAATATGCAACGAGTTGCATATTGACGAAACTCCACAACAATTATTTAGTTCAATCCCGTTTATGCTACTCATCAATATTAAATTTTGATTAACATGGCAAGAGGTGAAGCATAACAAAACTACCTATCTAGGCAATTTTCGAATTTGGTACTGTTCTGCCTAAAACACAAGTTTTATAGTTGTTAAACAGGAAAATAAAGTGCACCATGTTAATCTATATATTTTTCTACCCCATTTACATATAAAGTTTATTTAATTCGGAGCTACGGTTATTTAGTTATGAAATAAACCATTTTAGCATGTCATTTAGCAATTTTAATGCAAACAGCAATTTTAAACATTTTTAACATGGATGAAAGTTAGATATTATTAATCTACATGAGATTCTAATCATTTTACATATATGACATGTTTTATTTGGAGGCATGGTTATTTAGTTATTAACATTACAAATCAGTAGCATTTTCTGCAATTATGCATGCACTGGATTAATTGGTAAATTCGCAGACAATAGGAAAAAAACATGAACAGGCCGAAACTGGAACTGGGCTGGAACAGTCCATGGGCGCAGAATAGTTAAGATGCGCTTACGCGTGGAATAACAGAGAGGGGCTCACATTGGGCCATAGGTCGGTCGGTGAGGAGGCCCACGGGGTGAGCGGCTGGGCGAGGAGCCCTCGACGCGAAGCAGAGGAGGCCGGCTGGAGGCTCGCGACGAAGAAGTCAACGCGGGCGCTGGCACCCAGCTGCGAGCAGGGCGAGGGACTTGGCGCGGCGGCTTCAGGCGATGGCGCGGGAGACGAGATCCAGGGTCGCGCCATGGTGGTCTCTCTGGAGGAAAATAGGAGAGAGTTTAGAGGGGGAGAGAGGTGTGCGATGGGAGAAGGAAGGGCAGGAGCAAGACGCGACCTGCGGGCTGCACCGGTGGTTGCGCTCGCCGGGGATGCGCGGCCGGAGGTGGGAGAGGCGGAGCAGAGGCAAGCCGGCAGCTTGGCCTTGGGACAGCGGCTCCATGGGAGGGTGGCGAGGTCGAGGCGAACGGCGACGGTGGTGAAGCTCCAGGGCCATGGCGTCCCTGTGAACCAGAGAAGAGAGAGACAGCGCGCTCAGAGGGGAGAAGAACCAGGGGAAGGGAGAGAAAGGAAAAAAAGGAAGGAGCGCGGCGAGGAGTTCCTGCTGGTCACCGGTGGTGGCGCTGACAAGGCAGCGGTCGGTATGAGTGCTGCTGCGGGGAGCTCCTCTCCTCATGGAGCTCCTGGACGAGGAGGCTGCGGGAGCACGGGCGCTCGTGCAGGGGAGGCTATGGCGTCGGGGTTGAGGAGGAGCTCGGGCAGAGGGGCTTCTCGGGAGGCCTTGGTCGCCTGGGGAAGAAACAGAGGAGGAGCTCGGCTCTCCTGCTGTGAGAGAGGGTGGCGCGAGGGGAGCTCAGGAGGAGTTGGATTGAGGGGAGGTTGCGGGCGGCTGCGCTCTGGTTGGGTGGATCGGGAGGGATCCCGATGAAGATGGTGAGTGGGTGGCGGCCGCGATGGAATGGGTGGATGGGACAGCCGTCCTAAAATTTAGGGTTGGACAGATTTGGTCTATATATAGCAGGTGGAATCAGACGGTCGGGAATAATAGGTTAGGAGAGTCCAAACAAGAAACCGAAGATGTTTGGGGTATTTCGGGATTGATCCGGACCCACCGGTCATGACTGCCCGGTTTGGGTCCGGGGGAGTTTTCGGACTAGGTTGCGAGCGGGGCGAGAGAGGTCAACGAAGACAATGGGTCTGAGAAAAGGTCAACAGAAAACAAGGGCCAACGTTCACCTCTTCGAGAGAAGCGACAAACTACGAACGGCAACGAGGAGAAACAACAACTACGAACGGATGCAAGTTTTTGAAAAATGACGGCAACAGAGTGCCGATGCAATGCGAATGATGCGATGATGAATGCAATGAACAAATAATTAACGCGGCTAACACGAAAAACATGGAAGGCATCTGGAGCATCGGTCTCGGGCTGTCACATTTACCTCCATCGTGAGGGGCCGAACCTGGGTAAAACTCGCGTCTCTCGATTCCGACCAACCCCGTTCAAGCCACCACCTAGTTGCGATGGCCTCATCACTAAGTCCTTTTCACAAGGACATCTGCCGTGACAAAACCATGACAGCCACCGTTGAGAGGGACGATTAGGAGGGCTCTGAAGCAGAGGACCGAGTAGAAGAAATACAGTGTGCGCGTCATGGCGGATCGAGGAGAATGACAATAGTGCTCTCAGGACTGGTGCTTGTTTGAGAAGGTGATGACTCAACAATAAAAGTAAAATAACATAAAAGTAAATAGATAGGCCCTTCGCAGAGGGAAGCATGGATTTGCAGAGGTGCCAGAGCTCGAAGCTTAAATAAGAGGTAAATAAAATTTGGGAGGTATGCCTTTCCTGTCAACGTCACGACCGAGAGTTTTCAATATCTTCCATGCTAAACACATTAGCGGTGGTTCCCAAGCGGTAACATAAAGTTTACTCCCCCTCCACCAACAATCACAAGCCATGGCTAGCCGAATCCTCGAGTGCCCTCCATACCAACAACTTTCCGGGGGAGTTTGTTTTATTATTTTACAATTTTAATAATGGGACTGGGCATCCCGATTACCAGCCCCTCTCGTGCAAGGACAAGTGAATCAACACTCATCATGAGAATAACCCGCTTAGCATGGAAGATACTGACCGCCCCCTGTCGCTCCATGAACGGTACGGGCACACAAAACAGATGTTCATTTGAATATTTAGAGGTGGCACATGCAAATTTACTTAGAACGACAGAGTAATACCGCATATAAGTAGATATAGTGGACTCATCTGGAATAACTTTAGGTTTAAGGGTTTTGATGCACAAGCAGCATTCGCGCTTAGTACAGGCGAAGGCTAGCAAATAGGTTGAGAAGCGACCAGCTAGAGAGCGAAAACGGTCATAATCATGCATTATGAATAATCAACATTGAATACTAGCATGAGTAGGATATAAGCACCATGAACATAAATATCATCAAGACTATGTTGGTTTTGAATCAACTACATGTGTGAACATGTGCCAAGTCAAGCCACTTGGAACATTCAGAGGAGGATACCATATCATCATACTACATCACAATAATTTTAATGCATGTTGACACTTAAGATAAATCATTATCCACTCCTAGCTACTTAAGCATGGCATGAGCAACTATAATCTCTAATTGTCATCATAAACATGTTTAATCATAACATGCCGAATCATGAATACTGAGTTAAACATATTTACAAAAACAAAGAATAAGTTGAGTTCATACCCGCTTTTCCTTGCCACAGTCACTTCATCAAATCATCATCATTATTGCCTTTCACTTGCACGACCGAATGATATGAAAAAAAAATAGTGCAAGAGTGCCGTGGACTAAGCTGGAATCTGCAAGCATTTTATTCAAAGGAGAAGACAAGGTAAAATGGGCTCTTTGTTAGATCAACAATAATGCATATGAGAGCCACTCAACATTTTCATCGTGGTCTTCTCATTACAATGACTCAACAAAAGAAAAGAATTTCGGAGAAACACACGGAAATATTTTTGGAGTTTTTAGTTTTCCTGAAGGAAGTGAAATAAAAAAGAAAACGAAAAACGAGAAAAACTATTTACACGGGAAAGCTCCCAACAAGTAAAAGAAGAAACGAGAAATCTTTTTGGGTTTTCTTTTACTACTACGAAACTACAACTAATTAAACTAGAAAGAAAAACCGAAAAGGAGAGAGAAATGTTTTTGGATTTTCTCAAGTTTTTTTCGAACACACAAGAAGAAAGCGTGAAAATAAAACTAGCATGGATTATACAATGAAAAAGTATGAACACCGATAACTGTAATGAAATGCGTAAGCATGAATATAATGTCGGTGTGAAATACGTACTCCCCCAAGCTTAGGCTTTTGCCTAGCTTGGTCTACGGCCATCCGTAGTAGCCATCTAGTCCCATATGAAACTCCTGAGGCGGCGGCACCCGAGTGTCCCAATCCTGGGGCTCCTCCTCTGCCGCTGCTTGCGCGTTCCGGTAAGCAACTACGTCCGGTGGCATAATAGTATATCCGTTCCTGGCATGAGAATCAAACAAAGCAGGTGCAGACAACGGAATCATATTGTAACACCCCCTGTATTATCTACAGTGATCATCAATGAAAATGCCATGTCACCATGTTTTGGAAAGGCTTAATGATCACTTCAATTCAAAACTCATTTCACATTCCATTTGAATCCAATTCAAATTTTGGCAGAAATAAAACTTTGTCAACTAATAAAACTAAAATGTTCATAATTGAGGAAATAATCCCTAATAAATATTGGTGCAGAAAACAACATTTCTAAAAAATGTCTAAAATAGCCCTGGAAATTAAAACAGTGCCCTAACAGCATAATTTAATACAATTCCATTTAAACAAATTTCAAATGAATTCAAGTGCTCCTCAAACTTTTTGTGGCAGTGAAATATATTGCCTAGTGGTTGTTGAGACCAATTGCACATTTTACAAAAGTTGTTTGGAGTGAAAAGAAAATGCAAAACAGTAGGAAATAAAAGAAACAGAAACAGAAAATGGAAAAAGGGCCCTAGCTACTGTGGCCGTGGGCTTAAGTGGCGACAGAGCTAGCCCAGCCCGGCCGGCGTCTTCCCCCACCTCTCGCTCTCTCTCCCTCGCGCTGTCGACCTCTACGCACGCGCACGCACGCCCGAAACCGGCCCCCCCTCTCCCTCTGGTCGCCACCGCCTCGCCGCGCCCGCTCCTGATGAATAAGGGCTAGCCCCAGCGCCCCCCCTCGCTCACCCTGGCTCCTCTCCTCCCCCCTGTCCGCACTCTCTCTCTCGTGCGTCTCACCCGCCCGAGATCGCCGCCACCGTTGACACGGCCACCGCCCTCCTCTCGCCGTTCCACGGTGCTCGGGGCCTTCCTCGCCCTCATCCTCATCCAGCCCGCGCGCTCGACTGACCGGAGCTGCGCCAGAACGTCGCCATCTCGCCGTCTTCTTCGACTGCGGCCGCCGCTGCTCCTCGCCGATCTGCGCCGCTCCGACCACCACCGGCTTCCCCGAGACTTCCCAGCCGCCGATGTGAGCAGCCGCGCTTCTCCCCTCCGTTTTCCCCCTCGCTCCTGTGCCTGCTGCTGCTAGTTCTGCCGTGGCCGAACTCCGGCGCCACCACGGTCGCCGCTGCCGTCGATTGAGGCCACCCCTGCTTGTGCCACTTGCATCAGTGGATGCGGCGCTCCGCGCTGAACCGAATCCCGCCGTCCGCCGCCTCGTTTGGTCGCCGGAGCGCGTCTCCGGTGGACCGCCGCCGTGTCTGTAGCCGCCGGCAAGCACGCGCCCGCGCGCGCGCGTTTAACCAGTGGAGTGACCCACTGACGTGTGGGCCCGCCCGTTTAAATTAACCCCTAACCTAATTAACCTAACCACTAACTCACTGACATGTGGGGCCCTCTGTTAAATAACAGTTTAACTAAAATATGACACTGACATGTGGGTCCCGTGCACTGTAGCGGTTAAATTAACACTAATACACTCTTGTGACACTGACTGTTGGGTCCCACCGCTAATTAAACCAGTTTAATTAATCTGTTAGTCTAAACACTCACTGACCACCGGGACCCACGGCACTGTTCACCCTCTGACCAGTCAACCGTTGACTGCTGACTCAGCAGTCAACGGGACCCACCTGTCAGCCACTGTGTACACTTCTGTGTACACAGTGCTGGGTGCACTTAGCATTTTCTTATTATAATTTCGAATTTAATTTTAATTCCAGAAAATTCCAGAATATTAATAAAACTTTGAAAAATCATATAAAATAATCCGTAACTCGGATGAAAATAATTTATATATGAAAAACGATCAGAAAAATGTGAAGAATCCGATTATGCCATCCACATACCTGTCAGATGCCTCCAGCACTGCAACCATGGAACCTTCCCCTCCGGTTCATCTGTCTGACAGATGTCCGAACCGGGAAAATGTTCCAGTTAATTTCCCGCTTCGTCTACAACGTGAAGCACTGCGACAGGTCACCCCTAGCATAGCATACTGCCTTGTCAGGCCTTTGTGTTGCATTGTTTGCCGTGTATTTATTGTTTCTCCCCCCCTTCTCTCCCGATAGACCCGAGATTACCGACGACACTGCAGAGTACGACTACGTCGCCGACGATCCTTCTTCCCCCTTCAGCAGAGCTTCCAGGCAAGCAAACCCCCTTGATCATCCAGATATCGCCCACTCCTTCTCCCCTGTGCTTGCATTAGAATTGCTTCTGTTGTTATTCCGATAGCTCCTATTCTGATGCATAGCTTATTTTTGTCACCTGCCGTTATACCTACCTGTTGTCCCATACTACTTAGTAGCTTTGCTATTAATCCATCTGTGGCCCTTCATCCTTGTCCGTTGCCATGCTTGTTATCGGGCCGTGATCACTCTAGGTGAGGATCGCCGAGATGTTTACATTACTACATTCATTTACTGTTACGGGGCTGAAGGGCTGGTGGTACCATCCAGTCAGAGATGGACCTGAGTCCCGACAGCTCTCGATGTTAAAGTCGGGCTGGCCCCAAGGGTGCCCGCGAGAGAATAATATTAAAGACGGGTCGGCTCCAAGAGCACCCGCGAGCCGTGTATTACCAAGTCGGAGCGACAGGAACCCTGTTCGTCTCTGCGAGTTACTAAATACGCCTAACGGATTTGGGTATTTGATCTGAGTTGGCCACTGGCCTATACGCAATACCACCACGTGGGATAATGGTTTAATGGGGCCCTCTACGCCGTATGTATCAGCCGAAAGCTCTGTCAGACGTCCAGTTCAGCATTGTGGGCCTGTCGGGCCAGTGCCATCCAGGATGAGGTGGTGCTCGTCCCGGCTCGTCGCATAACGACCCAGAGTGCAAAGGGCGATGGGCCCAAGACCCCTGAGCGCTTAGGATGTAGACCGGCGGGGACCTCTCTGTTGAGCCTAGGTAGGACTACATCGTGTCGATCAGCCGAGGCCGGGCATGACCCGGAAAAGTGTGTCCGGCCAGAGTTAATCGAGCGTGTTGGGTAACAGTAGTGCACCCCTACAGGGAAGTTATCTATTCGAATAGCCGTGTCCACGGTAACAGGACGCTCAGAGTTGTATCCTGATCTGCTATAACTACAAATGGATACTGTTACACTGTTAAACTAATACTACTGCTCTCGGGATCACTTTCTCGCAGGGTAGTCGAGAAAGTATCTCAGGGCATTACTACAATATATGTTTGCTATTATATGTTGTTGTACTCTATTCTCTTCTGATGCTGCAAGAACTGCTTCAAGATGCTAGTCTTCGATAGGCTAGGCCTCTTCCCCTCTGTTCTGGCATTTCTGCAGTTTAGTCCAAAGATATAGCCCCATTCCTTTGATACCGATGCATATTTAGTATAGTTCCGATGTCAGTCTTGCGAGTACTTTGGATGAGTACTCACGGTTGCTTTGCTATCTCTTTTTCCCCCATACCTGGTTGCTGCGATCAGACGACGGAGCCCAGGAACAGGAGATCCCCGGAGGCGTATACTACGACGTGAAGATCCCCAACAACCAAGAGTAGTTCGGAGGCCCTAGGTAGGAGGCCTTCGCCTTTTCGATCAGTGTCGCTGTTGTGCTAGCCTTCTTAAGGCACTCTTGTTTAACTTTGTGTCTGTACTCAGATACTTTTGTTTCCGCTGATGCTTGTATGACTCGAGCTTATGTATTCGAGCCCTCGAGGCCCCTGGCTTGTAATATAAAGCTTGTATTATTTTACTTTGTGTCTAGAGTTGTGTTGTGATATCTTCAAGTGAGTCCCTAGGCTTGATCGTGTGCATTTGCGTGTATGATTAGTGCACGATTAAGTCGGGGGCATCACAAATATCACGAGTATCCTCACTAAAAACCAAGTTATAACGAATGTTGTGAGGAGGTTCAGGAGCATTAATAAATTGGTGGTCCCTCATGGACTGGTGATCTAAATAAACTCTGGGCAACAAGTAATCATGAGGGCATATGTTAACATTAAAATGTCTCGCTAAGCGAGTAGCATAAATACCACCATGAATTTTACCCCTAGTTCTATTAGTGTGCAGGCGGCGTGCAATGATAGCTCCCAGGTTATAAGTGTTGTCATTATGCATTGCGCGGCGTAAAATGGCAAAGTCAGGAGCAGCTAGCGCACTACCTTGCTCCCTAGCAATCAAGCATTTCCCTAAGAATAAAGCAAAGTAATGAATTGAGGGAAATTGCAAGCTAGTGGCTCGGGCTTTCGACACGCCCCTTGTCTCTCCCACAACTAAAGTGTGGAGGAAACCCTCAAACTCCTCCGGTCGAGGCTCTCTAATTTCCCCATCAAAGGGAATCAAACATATCTCACAAAATTCAGCCAGAGGTATCTGATAAAGTTCAGCATATAAATCAAAACGCACCTCAGGGGGTTCGAGCCTACTCAGAAAATGAAAGTTTTGCACAAAGGAATTTTAAGGATGTGGTGCTGGTCACACTCATCTGCGAGGAAGTCGGTCAATCCGGCATTTGCAACGAATTGCGCGAACTCTTGGTAGAATCCGGCTTCGTTCATGAAGGCATTGTGCGGTCATTCGCACGGCCGGACCTCCGTCCTACGCGGAATGTTGAGGTCACTGTCCGAGGAATCCCCAAGGACTCCCTTGGCGTTCCACTTCGAGGAACTCCTCCGGAAGAAATTCATTTTCCTATGAACAATTTTCTGAAAATTTTTGGGCCACAAAATGATATCAATAAAACTTCACAAGATTGATAGCAACTACTCATATGGATGTCTAGAGGCTACATCAAGCATTCAAACTACTTGGAACTCAAAGAATTCAACATGCAAGCTCATTTTCAGTATCACCAAGAGCAGCTAATCATGCAAAATATAATCCACTAGAGCAAAAACTAATTGGAGCAATGGAGGAGTCACATACCAAGGAGCAATCTCCCAAAACAGTTTCGGAAACGGAGCTCTGAGCAAAGAGATCGAAAATTTCAGGTTTGTGAGCAAAAACACGAGAGAGAGAGAGCTACCAGGAATTTTTGCTAGAGGTAAGAGACGAAGTGAGCTGAAGGTATAAGTGAGGGGGTCTCTGTGGGGCCCACGAGGTACCTGGGCGCGCCAGGGGTGGGGGTGGCACGCCCTGGTGCCTCGTGGGCACCAGGGGCACCCCCTGGTATGTGTCCAGTGCCAAAAATTCTTAAATATTACATAAAAATTCATATCAAAATTTTATTGCATTCTGAGCACTTTATTTCTGTGCACTTTTTTATTGCACGGATAAATCAGAAAACAGGATAATCATGGCATTTTATTGCATTTAACTAAAAATAACAGAAAATAAAAAGTGGGTACAGAAGGTTGTGCTTACTAAATTCATCGACCACATGCCCCTAAAAAAGAATCCATTAATAAGGTTGATCAGGTCTTATTAACAAACCATTTCCGAGTAACATGAAACCGAAGAACTTTCGTATAACACTAAGTTACCTCAACGGGGATATGCATCTCCCCGATAATAAGAGTTTCATATTTCTTTTTAACAATAGGAAGAGGGATTTGAAAACTTCCAATAGTAATTGTCGGAGTCTTTTCAATAATATGAATACCATTCACTTGAAATTGTTTCTTTGGAAAGTGCACCATATGCTCATTACCATTGATATGAAAAGTGACCTTGCTTTTGTTGCAATCAATAACAGCCCCTGTAGTGTTCAAGAAGGGTCTACCAAGGATAATTGACATGTTGTCGTCCTCGGGCATATCAAGTATAACAAAGTCTGTTAGAATAGTAACATTCGCAACTACAACGGGCACATCCTCACAAACACCGATAGGTATGGTAGTTGATTTGTCAGCCATTTGCAATGATATTTCAGTGGGAGTGAGTTTATTCAAATCAAGTCTTTTGTATAAAGAGAGAGGCATAACACTAACACCGGCTCCTAAATCACATAAAGCAGTTTTGACATAATTTCGTTTAATGGAGCATGGTATAGTTGGTATTCCCGGATCTCCTAGTTTCTTAGGTACTCCATCCTTAAAAGAATAATTTGCAAGCATGGTGGGAATTTCAGCCTCAGGTATCTTTATTTTATTTGTGACAATGTCTTTCATGTATTTAGCATAAGGAGGCATCTTTATAATATCAGTCAAACGAGTGCGCAAAAAGACTGGCCTAAGCATTTCAGCAAAGCGTTCAAATTCTTCCTCATCCTTTTTCTTAGATGGTTTAGGAGGAAAGGGCATGGGTTTTTGAACCCATGGTTCTCTTTATTTACCATGTTTTCTAGCAACAAAGTCTCTTTTATCATAACGTTTATTTTTAGAAGGTGGGTTATCAAGATCAACAACAGGTTCTATTTCAACATCATTATCAGGTTCTTTATCATTATCTGGTTGGATGTCCACATGAGCATCATCATTATTACTATCATCAGGTGGTTGTTCATTACCAGATTGTGTTTTAGCATCAGAAATAGAAACATCATTACTATCCTCCAAGGGTTTTTCTACCTCAGGTTCACTAGAAGTATGCAAAGTCCTATCATTTTTCTTTTTCTTTTTATTTTTAGATGGACTAGGTGCATCAACATTAATTCTTTGAGAATCTTGTTCAATTCTTTTTGGGTGACCTTCAGGATAAAGTGGCTCCTGAGTCATTCTACCTCCTCTAGTCATTACTCTAACAGCATGATCATTCATATTGTTATTCATTTCATTGATCAATTCACTTTGAGATTTAGCAACTTGTTCTAGTTGAGTTTGAACCATAGATGCCTGTTTACTTACACCCATAACATCATTAGCAATTCTAAATAACAAGTCACTCAAGCGATCAATCATGTAGGCATTTCATTTTAATTGTTTCATAACATTTGCATTGAAGTGATCTTGCTTAATAATATAATTGTCAATTCATACAAGCATTGACTAGGAGGTTTGTTGTAAGGGATATCGCCTTCATCAAATTTTATAAGAGAATTTACCTCTACTACCTGTGACGGTGTGTCAAGACCATGTATTTCTTCAATAGGTGGTAGATTCTTAACATCTTCAGCTTTAATGCCTTTTTCCTTCATACACTTCTTTGCTTCTTGCATATCTTTAGGACTAAGATGTAAAATACCCCTCTTCTTCGGAGTGGGTTTAGGCGGTGGTTCAGGAAGTGTCCAATCATTATCATTCTTCAATATATTATTCAATAATTCCTCAGCTTGTTCAATAGTCCTTTCCCTGAAAACACAACTGGCACAACTATCTAGGTAGTCCCTAGAAGCATTGGTTAGTCCATTATAGAAGATATCAAGTATTTCATTTTTCTTAAGAGGATGATCAGGCAAAGCATTAAGTAATTGGAGAAGCCTCCCCCAAGCTTGAGGGAGATTCTCTTCTTCAATTTGCACAAAGTTAAATATTTCCTGTAAGGCAGCTTGTTTCTTATGAGCAGGAAAATATTTTTCAGAGAAGTAATAAATCATATCCTGGGGGCTACGCACACATCCAGGAGCAAGAGTATTATACCATTCCTTAGCATCACCCTTTAATGAGAAAGGAAACAACTTAAGAATATAGTAATAGCGAATTTTTTCCTCATGAGCAAATAGGGTGGCTATGTCATTTAATTTAGTAAGATGTGCAACAACGGTTTCAGTTTCATAACCATGGAAAAGATCAGATTCAACCAAAGTAATTAACTCAGGATTGACAGAGAATTCATAATCCTTATCAGTAACAAATATGGGAGAGGTAGCAAACTTAGAATCATATTTCATTCTCTCCCTCATAGATTTTTCTTTCATATCAGCAAGCAACTTTATAACTTCATGTCTATCATTACAAGCAAGAATAGCTCTAGCTCTCTCCCTATCAAAGCAGTCTTCATCAGGTGTTTCAACTCTAGTAGGGGAGCTAGGCATAATAGGTGAATGATAATTTTCAAGAGTTTCAGCATTTTCAATTTCTTTAGCTTTAGCAATTTGTTCAGTAAGAAATTCACCAAGTGGCACAACATTATCAAGCATAGTACTAGCATCATCATGAGTATCATTCATAGCAGAAGTGGTATCATCAATAACTTGCGACATATCAGAATTAATAGCATGTGGTGGTGTTGCAAGTTTACTCAAAACAGAAGGTGAATCAAGTGCAGAGCTAGATGGCAGTTCCTTACCTCCCATCGTCTTAGAGGGAACGATATTGGTCTTAGCGTCTTTCAGATTCTTCATAGTGATCAACAGATATAAATCCCAAGTGACTTAGCAAATAAAGCTATGCTCCCCCGCAACGGCGCCAGAAAAAGGTCTTGATAACCACAAGTATAGGGGATCGCAACAGTTTTTGAGGGTAGAGTATTCAACCCAAATTTATTGATTCGACACAAGGGGAGCCAAAGAATATTTGCAAGTATTAGCAGTTGAGTTGTCAATTCAACCACACCTGGAAACTAAATATCTGCAGCAGAGTGATCAGTAGCACAGTAGTATGATAGTTTGATAGCAGTAGCAATAATAGTAACAGTAGCAGTAACGGTAGCAGCAGTAGTTTGGTAGCAATTGTAACAGTAGTAGCAACAGTAGTAACTTAGTAAAGATCAATATGTGAGAAACTCGTAGGCATTGGATCGGTGATATTGTTGGATAACATTCATCATGTAACAGTCATAACCTAGGGCGACACAGAACTAGCTCTAATTCATCAATGTAATGTAGGCATGTATTCCGTATATAGTCATACGTGCTTGCGATAAGAACTTGCATGACATCTTTTGTCCTACCCTTCGTGGCAGCGGGGTCCATAAGGATACTAAGGGATATTAAGGCCTCCTTTTAATAGAGAACCGGAACAAAGCATTAACACTTACTGAATACATGAACTCCTCAGACTATGGCAATCACCGGAAAGAATCCCAATTATTGTCACCTTGGGGTATGCGGATCATAACACATAGCAGGTGCATATAACTTGCAAGATCGGATCAAGAACACAAATATATTCATGAAAACATAAAGGGTTCAGATCTGGAATCATGGCACTCGGGCCCTAGTGACAAGCATTAAGCATAGCAAAGTCATAGCAACATCAATCTCAGAACATAGTGGATACTAGGGATCAAGCCCTAACAAAACTAACTCGATTACATGATAAATCTCATCCAACTCATCACCGTCCAGCAAGCCTACGAAGGAATTACTCACTCTCGGCGGTGAGCATCATGAAATTGGTGATGAAGGATGGTTGATGATGACGATGCCGGAAGATCCCCCTCTCCGGAGCCCCAAACGGACTCCAGATCTGGCCTCCCGATGAAGAACAGGAGGTGGTGTCGGCTCCGTATCGTGAAACGCAATAAAACTTCCTCTCTTATTTTTTCTCTGGAATTGTGAATTTATAGCGTTGGAATTACGTCAGACGGAGCCATGTGGGCCCCACGAGGTACCAGGGCGCGCCTGGGAGGGTGGCGCGCCCTGGTGCCTCGTGGGCACTGGGTGGCCCCCCTTCTGTTGATTCTTGCGCCAATAATTTTTATATATTCAATAAAAATTCTCCAAAAAGTTTCATTCAAATCCAAGAATTTTGATTTCTGCACAAAAAACAACACCATGGCAATTCTGCTGAAAATAGTGTCAGTCCGGGTTAGTTCCATTCAAATCATGCAAATTAGGGGCCAAAACAAGAGCAAAAGTGTTTGGAAAAGTAGATACGACGGAGACGTATCAGAGCGCATCCACCGGTGAAGCCCGCAGGTCGCGTCTCGCTCCTGCCCTTCCTTCTCCCATCGCACACCTCTCTATCCCTCTAAACTCTCTCCTATTTTCCTCCAGAGAGACCACCATGGCGCCACCCTGGATCTCGTCTCCCGCGCCATCGCCTGAAGCTGCCGCGCCAAGTCCCTCGCCCTGCTCGCAGCTGGGTGCCAGCGCTCGCGTTGACTTCTCCGTCGGGAGCCTCCAGCCGGCCTCCTCTGCTTCGCGTCGAGGGCTCCTCGCCCAGCCGCTCGCCCCGTGGGCCTCCTCACCGACCGGCCTATGGCCCAATGTGAGCCCCTCTCTGTTATTTCATGCGCGAGTGCAGCTTAGCTATTCTGCGCCCATGGACTGTTCCAGCCCAGTTCCAGTTTCGGCCTGTTCATGTTTTTTTCCTGCTGTCTGTGAATTTACCAATTAATCCAGTGAATGCATAATTGCAGAAAATGCTACTGATTTGTAATTTTAATAACTAAATAACCATGCATCCAAATAAAACATGTCATATATGTAAAATGCTTAGAATCTCATGTAGATTAATAATATCTAACTTTCATTCATGTTAAAAATGTTTAAAATTGATGTTTGCATTAAAATTGCTAAATGACATGCTAAAATGGTTTATTTCATAACTAAATAACCGTAGCTTCGAATTAAATAAACTTTATATGTAAATGGGGTAGAAAAATGTGTAGATTAACATGGTGCACTTTATTTTCCTGTTTAACAACTATAAAAATTGTGTTTTAGGCAGAACAGTACCAAATTCGAAAATTGCATATGGGGATTTTCCGGAATTGTTATGTGTTGTTTCCGGCCTCATTTAAATTGCCTAGATAGGTAGTTTTGTTATGCTTCACCTCTTGCCATGTTAATCAACATTTAATATTGATGAGTAGCATAAACGATATTGAACTAAATAATTGTTGTGGAGTTTCGTCAATATGCAACTCGTTGCATATTGAGCTTCATTTAATGTGTAGTATTTGGCTGTTGCATCTTGCCATGGCATGCCTCATTAAACCGGACATGCATCATACTTGATTGTGCATTATGCCATGATTATGCTTGTGTGTTTACCATGTTGTTTGCTTCTTTCCGGTTGTGCTTCTTCTCGATAGTTCCGGTTTCATTGCGAAGTGTGAGGATTCGTTCGACTACGCTTGTTCGACTACTTCATGGACTCGATCTTCTTCCGAGCGGGATTCCAGGCAAGATGATCATGACCTTGGATACCTCTACTATCTTTTCTTGCTAGTTGTCTCGTTGCTATCGCTATGCCGCGCTTCCTACCACATATATGTCAGCCTCCCATATGCCATGAAACAGCCTCTAACCACCCTTACCCAGCAAACCGTTGTTTGGCTATGTTACCGCTTTTCTCAGCCCCTTTCTTATAGCGTTGCTAGTTGCAGGTGCAGTTGCAGGTTATTCCATGTTGGGACATGGATATCGTGGGATATCACAATATCTCTTATCTAATTAATGCATCTATATACTTGGTTGTGGGTGGAAGGCTCGGCCTTTTGCCTGGTGTTTTGTTCCACTCATGCCGCCCTAGTTTCCGTAATACCGGTGTTATGTTCCTTGATTAGCGTCCTAACATGCTCAGGGTTATGGGACCCTCTTGACAGTTCGCTTTGAGTAAACGCTTCCAGCAAGGCCCAACTTTGGTTTTAACATTTGCCAACATAATAATACTGAATTAATTAATTAATTTTACATAGGGGGTCGCGTCCCCGGGGATTCTTAATTCAACATAATATAGGTGGGCCAGTGCCGATGGTGTTGGTCCAAAACAGAGTCGTTTGCGGCTTCCCCCGGGGAAACTCGGGTCTCAGTTGCTGTACGCTGTGCTCATCCGGTCGTGGCCTGAGACGAGATACGCATGGCTACTATCAGGGTGTCGACACGCCGGGAGGTCTTGCTGGACTTGTTTACCATTGTCGAAATGTCTTGTGCACCGGGATTCCGAGGATACTTCGGGCTGACTCGAGGTTGATCGGGTTTTCTTGAGGTTGAGGTTTTTCCACCGCAGCTTGTGTTGGTTTGTGATGGACCAGGTTGGAATACCTCTGCAGGGTTAAATCTTACGCGAAGCCGTGCCCGCGGTTATGTGGCGACTTGGAAATTTATAACCTCCAGTTGTAGAGAACTTGACACTAAACTTAATTAAAATACACCAACCGCGTGCGTAACCGTGATCGTCTCTTTTCGAGAAAGTTCGAGAAGAGAACACGGTGGGGTTATGTTTGACTCGTAAGTAGGTGTTCAGGATCACTTCTTGATCATTATTAGATTGCGACCGTTATGCGTAGTTACTCTTCTTATTCTTGTACTCGTAAGTTAGCCACCATACAATGCTTAGTACTTGCTGCAACCTCACGACCTTACCCTTCCATACCCATTTAAGCTTTGATAGTCTTGTTACCCATGGTTATGGGATTGCTGAGTCCTCGTGGCTCACAGTTTACTACAACAACAGGTGCAGGTACAGGTAAAGCGATGCTTTGACGTGAGAGCGATGCATGTTTGCTTTTGGAGTTCTTCTTCTGCTTCTTCTTCTTCGTCGATCATAGGATGGGTTCCCGGTTGGCAGCCTGGGATTAGCAGGGTGGATGTCGTTCTTCTTTTTCGTTTGGTTTCATCCGTAGTCGGATCCTGCTCTTCTGTATGATGATTGCTATGTACTGTTGTATTGATGTGTTCATGTTGTAGCTTGTGCCGAGTGTAAGCCTTTATCTGATCTCATCTATTCAGTACATGGTATGATGTAATGATATCCACCTTGCGAAGCGTCTCCGATATGCGCTTCTATCCTTAGTGGGATTTTCTAGTCCCTTGAGGATAGGACCGCATATTGGGTGTGACAGTATAAGCCTACATCCTGCTTGATTGCTATTGATGATGATGATCTCGATTACAAGGGTGCTCCTTCGCTACCTCTATCTCGAGAGCTACTAGTTTTTTTGTCTCTCCCAACTTGTCCATCTTGGGGTGCCTTTCCCCTCCTTATATAAGTTGAAGGGGCCGGCTTACATCTAGAGTCCTAGTAGGACTACAACTAGTCTATTTTTTATTACAAGTTGGATCCTTGTCTGGGTCTTTTCTTCCGAACTGATCTACCCAGGCCGGATCTTCTCTCCGGGCCGGGTCTTCTCTCCGAGCCGGGTCTACCCAGGCCGGGTCTTGCTTCTCTTACCAGGTTCCTTCCAAGGTCCAGCCCATAGAGAGGCGGCCCGTTTAATGCCATGTGTGACCCGGTTATGGGCCCTTTGGTCCTGCCGGGTTATGCCTTGGGATGCCGGGTCTAGCCGCAGGTAATTCCCCCGACATTAGCCCCCAGGTTAGCTTGAATTTATTCATGCTAAGCTCCTGAAATAAGAATAATTAATATGTTAAAGGACCAGCTTGCTCAAATGGCCAATTTATTCAATGAACCAGCTTCTGGAAAAATCTAGTTTTCTTTGTCATATCAACATTCTGGCTTCGCAATCAACTTGCTGACACTGGGTCCTCGCAGAAAAATATTGAGAAAAATAACCCATCTGACGTTGAGTCAATTTCCAGTGCTTCGTCTTGATAGAAATATTGGGAAATAAGAAATCCATCTGATGTTGAGCCGTCCTTCAATGCTTCTGGGCCTTCCATGAATAACTTGGAGGAGATGAACTTTGCAAGCCTCCACCAAGAAAATGAGACCCGATTCGCTTCAAAATTGACAGCTTGAAGGTGTTCTTCTGTTTTTTTGTACCTCCATATTACCTATAGCCCCAAGCTCCGAGTTTATCAGTTCATGATGACTTCGTGCTTTGCATAAAAATAATATCTTGACTGTGTAGCCCCCAAGTGCCGGGTCGCATGACTGTAGCGACTTGGGACTTTTAAAAAAATTGTAGATCATGAACTAAGTAGTGTAGTCCCCAAGTGCCGGGTCGTATGCCTGCAGCGACTCGGGACTTACATGTACTTCTCCTTTGAAAAGAATAACATCATATGATGTAGCCCCAAGGTCCAGGTCACTATTGATATAGTAGATTGGGGCTTGTGTTTTTGAACATTTGAATTTTGACAGGAGCAATTAGTAGCCCCCAAGGGCCGGCTCATCATTATTTGATGGGTTGGGTCTTCAATGAAACCAGTACAAATGACCATGCATTAGCCCCCAAGTGCCATGTCAGCAACCTGTGGTGACTTGGGACTTGCAATAAAGTATGTAATGTTGTAAACCTCTTCTGTAGGATATGTTGAATCCAGCCGAGTCGGAAATTGCCGACTTGAAGAAAGAAGTGAGCTCGGAAAAGAAACTCCGAGAGGAGAACAAACCAACATCAACCCGGAAGACTGCCGGGTCTTAACCATCAACCACTCCGCAAGTTTTGAATTTGCTTTGAAAAACTTGATAGAAAATAGCCCAGTCATGGCTTGTAATAGCTTTTGAGCTGAAACTCCATAGTCTGCTAGTGCCATCAAGCACTTAGTATTTTGCTTGTGAACTGATGATGCTTTTGCAATGACAGAAATCCTTGGCCGTGATTGCAGTGCAACCCGGCAATTTATGCTCTGCATTTGACTTCACAAGCTTGCTTTGATTGGAATAGAAAACTATAAACCCTGGTTGTCATGCAACCCGAAAATTCATGTTGCCGTTGTATTAAAATCATAATTGATGAGACCCGGCCTTTCTGAAAAGAAGGCCGATTTCTGCAAAAAAGATGCAATATGTACAAATAATTGTAATATAAATGCAAAGTACTATATAACAGGATAATTATAGTAATGCAAACTATAAAATAAAAAGCCGGCTTTCGAGGCATGACATAAAGACTGGCTTTCCAGACTCGAGTCTGATTTGCTACGGTGAAGCAGGCTTTTTGGCCTCTTTTGGTTTGTCCTAGCTCTCTGAAAGTCGGCTCTCACGTGACTTAACCGGTGTTTTAACTTTGATGAGTTCAGGGTCACCTCTGTGATTGACTCATCAGGCGTTCACCGGGTCACCTTTTCGGAGTAGCATCTTGCTAACAGGCAGGTATAACCAAGAATAATATTTGGCGTATGCCGGGTCAAGAGGGTGAGAAAGCTAAACTCGGTGAGTTGGAAGCCCCCAAGTGACCATATGATCATGGAAAAGCTCAGCATAGGATATACAGGAGACAATGCTACTACTGCAAAACATATGGGGTCCAGATAAGCCGGCTTTATTCCATTGATCATAATTGAGCAGGATACCCATGTTTAGACTACGCATCATGGCGACTAGTCTTCTTTGGCAACCTTTCTTTTCTCCAATACGGCAGGCTGCCCATGTTTGAACTGCGCATCGTGGCAGCTAGTCCTCTTTGGGAACCTTTACTTTTTCACCAATGAGGCAGGATACCTATGTTTGAACCGCGCATCGTGGCAGCTAGTCCTCTTTGGCAACCCTTACTTTTTCGTCAATAAGGCAGCAGCCTCCGGGACCGGGTTGTCTTCCCTACAACGACCCGGGTTTTTTGTATTTGTTGAAACCAGCCAAATCTGCCGAGTCATGTTTGTGTAGCCCCCGAGTCTTAAGTTGACTCGAGGAGCCGGCTTGAGATTCTATATACTTGGTTGTAGCATAAACCGACGTATAGTTGACAGCTGAGAGCTGGAATTTATTGAAGCCGGAGGCAATGTGGCGAGTTGATGATCTTTACGATGCTCATCGTATGTCCTTCCACGCCTTGTTATTCTCTCTTGGTCCGGCTCTCCTGGCTCCTCCAGGGCCATTTTCTTTTCTGTTTCTTTGCTGCCGGTTTTTGAATTACCGGCTCTCCTGTCTCTTTTGAGGACGTTTCCTCCATGGCCGTCTCTCTTGTTTCTTCGATGTGCTGAAGCAGACCGGACCGTGGGGATGGCAGGCCAATGCGCCTATCCATTGGGCAACCCGATGCGGGTGGAGGCTGGCGCGAGCTCCGTCGACGTCGCGCAAGACATGATTCCGAATATCACCTTTTTTTAATGAATTACTTGGCTGTTTTTTTTGCTGCAGCGTTGTTGGAGTAAACCGGGCCGCAGGAGCGGCGGCCTGCGCGCCTCCAATGGGCAGCTCGTACGGGTGGGCGCAGCCCCGGTGTGTTGACGTAGACCGGACCGCGGGGGCGGCGGCTTGCGCGGCAGTCCGTCAGACAGTGCGGCACTGACGGACATGGCCCAGGCGTGTTGATGTATACCGGACCGCATGGGCGGCAGCTTGCGCGCCAGTCCGTCGGGCAGCTCGTATGGGCGGGCGCGGCCCCGGCGTGTTGATGTAGACTCGACCACAGGGGCGGCGGCTTGCACGTGTGTTCGTTGAGCAATGCGGCATGGACAGATGATACGTCTCCAACGTATCTATAATTTTTGATTGTTCCATGCTGTAATATTATCAATCTTGAATGTTTTTATATACATTTACAGCAATTATATATCATTTTTTGGGACTAACCTATTAACTTAGTGCCCAGTGCCAGTTGCTGTTTTCTGCCTGTTTTTGGTTTTACAGAATATCAATACCAAACGAAGTCCAAATGCCACGAAACTTTTTGGAGATTTTTTTCTGGACATAACCAACACTAGAAGCTGTAGGAGATGGCCAGAAGCCCCAGGAGGTGGCCACGAGCCACCAGGGCGCGCCTGGGGGGGGGGGCAGGCGCACCCTGGTGCCTCGTGGGCCCACCTCTGCCTCTTTTGACCTAATTCCACCACTATAAATTTCCAAAAATCGGGAAACCAACAGGGGAGTGCACGAAATACTTTTTCCACCGCCGCAAGTTTCTGTTCTCGAGAGATCCCATCTGGGGGCCTTTTCCGGTGCTCCGCTGGAGGGGGAATCGATCACGGAGGGGCTCTACATCAACCTTGCTGCCCTTCCGATGATGCGTGAGTAGTTTACCACAGACCTTCGGGTCCATAGTTAGTAGCTAGATGGCTTCTTCTCTCTTTTTGATCTTCAATACAATGTTCTCCTCGATGTTCTTGGAGTTCTATCCGATGTAATCACTTTTTGCGGTGTGTTTGTTGGGATTCGATGAATTGTGAGTTTATGATCAGATCATCCATGAATATTATTTGAGTCTTCCCTGATCTCTTTTATGCATGATTATTATAGCTTCGTATTTCTTCTCCAATCTATTGATTTGGTTTGGCCAACTAGATTAATTTATCTTGCCATGGGAAGAGGTGCTTTGTAATGGGTTCGATCTTGCGGTGCTCAATCCCAGTGACAGAAAGGGACATGACACGTATGTATCGTTGCTATTAAGGGTAAAAAGAGGGGGTTTATTCATGCGTGAGTTTACTTTGTGTACATCATGTCATCTTGCTTAAGGCGTTACTCCGTTCTTTATGGACTTAATACACTAGATGCATGCTGGATAACAGTCGATGTGTGGAGTAATAGTAGTAGATGCAGGCAGGAGGCGGTCTACTTGTCTCGAATGTGATGCCTATATACACGATCATTGCCTTGGATATCGTCATGATTATTTGCTTTTCTATCAATTGCCCAATAGTAATTTGTTTACCCACCGTATGCTATTTTCTTGAGAGAAGCCTCTAGTGAAAACTACGGCCCTTGGGTCTATCTAAATCATATATTAAAAACCCTAAAAATACATTGCTGCACTTTTCTTTTATTTATTTTATTTTGTATTTTTGTTTAATCTATCTATCTATCACCATACAATTTAATCTTGCAATTGACCGCCGAGGGATTGACAACCCCTCGTTTGCGTTGGGTGCAAGGATTTGTTGTTTATGTGCAGGTACTGCTAACGAGCTGTTGCGTGATTCTCCTACTGGATTGATAACCTTGGTTTCATAACTGAGGGAAATACTTACCTCTACTGTGCTGCATCATCCCTTCCTCTTCGGGGAAAATACCAACGCAAGCTACAAGTAACAGGAAGAATTTCTGGCGCCGTTGCCGGGGAGACATCATCAACATCTATCAAGTACCTACGCATAAAACTCTCATCTCCTTGCATTTACTTTATTTGCCTTTGACTCTCATTTTCATCTCCCCCACTTCTAAAAAGTTTTTACAAAAATACAATTTACTCGTTTGCTATCTTTGCTTGTGTGCCATGTGTCTTCTATTTGCTTGCATCTTCGCTTGCTAGAAATCTATTGATATGGATCCTCATCCACTTGCTAATCTTTTCAAAAGATCCAACTATGATGAACCAATTGCTAGTGAGTTGAGTGCAATTGATTATCTCTATGAAGTTTTGCTTGAAAATCATGAACCGGAAAATTGTGATGAAGTGTTGAAAGAAGAAATTTATAAAGTGATTCATGATAGCTCCTTTAATGAAAAGCATGATTGCAATAATGTTATTAGAAATTCTATTAATGTCAATTGTGCTAATAATATGCAAAACTACAAGCTTGGGGATGATAATTTTGTTATATCCACTACTTATTGCAATGATCATGATTGGGGTGATAATGCTTCTTATGATCTTGAAAATTTATTTAAGCCTCATGATGAATATGCTATTGATAATAATGTTTGCAATAACATTGAAAGTGGGCTTGGAAGAGTGTCAACTCTAGGTAAAAATAATCCCACATATTTGGAGAGTGTTCAATCTTATGAAATTTTTGATAAAAGTGGGATTGGAGAGGTCATGACTTTAGTTGATGTTAATCCCACTATTTTGGAAGACTATAAGAATTTTATGCATGTGGATCATGGAGAGAAAATTTTATATGATAGCTATATTGTTGAATTTGATTATGATCCTACATGTAATTATTATGATAGAGGAAAATATGGTTGTAGAAATTTTCATGTTACTGAATTACCTCTTGTTATGTTGAGATTGTCAATGTTTTACTCCTCTCCTTTGCATATGCTAGATATTTCTCATCTTGATAATTTGTTTGCATATAAAATGCCTATGAATAGGAAGTATGTTAGAATTAAATGTGTTTGTCACATGTATTATGATGCTCTCTTTGTGCTTCAATTCTTATCTTTCATGTGAGCATCATTGAAATCTCAAAGCCTATCTTAATGGCTATAAAGAAAGAGCTTCTTGGGAGGCAACCCAATGAATAAAATAAATTTTTACCTTTACCTACTGTTATTATGTGTTTTCACATTTATGCTACTGTTATGATTGTGTTTTTGTGTTTTTAATTAGTGTTTGTGCCTAGTAAAGCCTTTAGGATGATTTGGAAGATAGTATAATTGATGCTGTTTGGAAAACAGATAGTTTTGCGTCCAGTGCTCGAATTTTGGTTCTGTACTGGAGCGTCAGAAAAGTCTGAAATTTTTACACAGTATTGGTATATGAGTTTCCCACGTTGTCCTAATTTTTCAGAATTTTTGGAGTTACAGAAGTATGGATTTTAAATAGATTGCTACAGACTGTTCTGTTTTTGACAGATTCTGTTTTTGATGCACTACTTGCTTGTTTTGATGAAACTATGGATTGTATCGGGGGGTATAAGCCATGGAGAAGTTAGAATAAAGTAGGTATAATGCAAAAATAAAATATGAATGGGTTTGCAACAGTACTTAAAGTAGTGATTTATTTTGTTATACTAACGGATCTCACGAAGGTTTTGTTGAGTTTTGTGTGATTGAAGTTTTCAAGTTTTGGGTGAGATCATGATGGATGAAGGAATAAGGAGTGGCAAGAGCCTAAGCTTGGGGATGCCCATGGCACCCCAAGGTAATATTCAAGGAAGACTCAAGCGTCTAAGCTTGGGGATGCCCCGGAAGGCATCCCCTCTTTCTTCTACCAACCATCGGTAATTTTACTTGGAGCTATATTTTTATTCGTCACATGATATGAGTTTTGCTTGGAGTGTCTTGTATTATATGAGTCTTTGCTTTGTTTGCTTTTTAGTTTGTCACAATCATCCTTGCTGAACACACCTATTTTGAGAGAGCCACACGTTCATCATAATTTGTTAGAATACTCTATGTGCTTCACTTAATTTTTTTGAGCTAGGCAGTTGCTCTAGTGCTTCACTTAAACCTTTTTGAGCACGGTGGTGGCTATATTTTGAAGAAATGAACTCTCATGCTTCACTTATATTATTTTGTGAGTTGACAAGATTAAAATTTTGAAGAAATAAACTCTCATGCTTCACTTATATTATTTTGAGAGTTGAGAAGATTGAAATTTTGAAGAAATATTTGCACTCTCATGCTTCACTTAAATCTTTTTCAGAGTTGATGATAGTAATGGTAATTTGCACAAGATATGAATTTGGTCCCAAAGTGATGAATATTCAAGAGGGATATAATAAAAACTTTCATATAGATCATTGGATATGATAAGTGTGATTCCTTGCAATAGTTTTGCGATATGGAGATGATGATATGTGATTCATGTTAGTGAGTAATTATGATTTAGTAAAAATATTAGTGTTAAGGCTTGTGATTCCCTATGCATGCACATCAAGTCAATAGTTATGCAACGAAATTATATCCTACTTATGGTGCATTATTCGGTGTTAGTTATGTTCAATGCATGTTTATGACCGTTTTCGCTTTTTGGTTGGTTGCTTCTCAATCTATTTGCTAGCCTTCATTTGTACTAAGCGGAAATACTGCTTGTGCATCCAAACTCTTTAAACCCAAGTTATGCCAGATGAGTCCACCATACCTACCTATATGCGGTATTTCCATGCCGTTCCAAGTAAATTTGCGTGTGCCAACTCTAATTTTCAAAATAATTTTTCTGTTTTGTGTGCCCGTACCGCTCATGAGGCGGAAGGGGGTGGCCAATATTTTCCATGCTAGGTGTTTTATTCTCACGATGAGTGTTTATTCACTTGTCATTGCACGAAAGAGTGGCTGGTATTAGGGATGCCCAGTCCCACAATGAATCAAAAATTAATAACAACAAAATTCCTTGGAAAGTGTTGGTATGGAGGATACCCGTGGATACGGCTAGCCATGGATTGTGAAAGAATGGTGGAAAGGAAATAAACTTTATTTTCTGTTTGGGAACCGCCTATGATGTGTCTAGCATGTAAAATATTGGGAATTCTCGGTCATTTTCGTTGACAGGAAAAGCATGCCTCCCAATTTTTTTTATCTCTCTAATTTAAGCTTTGAGCTCTGGCACATTAGCAAATCTCTGCTTCCCTCTGCGAATGGCCTATCTATTTACTTTTATGCATTTTTATTTTTATTTGAGTCTCCATCTTCTCTTATAAAGCACCAACTAGAGAGCACTATTGTCATACTTGTGCATTGGATGTAGCTAATATGGAGTGTGTTTCATGAATGGATCAATGATTGAGCATAATGGGCTAGGGATAACTTTCTTTAGCGTTGATATTTTGAAAGGCATGGTTGCTTGTTAGTATGCTTGAGTATTTATATCTTCATGTCAAATTATAGACTATTGCTTTGAATCATTCAAGTCCAATGTCCATGCTACAAAAAAAAGAATATATGATGAATATGATAGGCATCATTCCACATCAAAAATTCTGTTTTTATCATTTACCTACTCGAGGACGAGCAGGAATTAAGCTTGGGGATGCTGATACGTCTCCAACGTATCTATAATTTTTTATTGTTCCATGCTGTTATATTATCAATCTTGGATGTTTTTATATACATTTACAGCAATTATATATCATTTTTTGGGACTAACCTATTAACTTAGTGCCCAGTGCCCGTTGCTGTTCTCTGTCTGTTTTTGGTTTTACAGAATATCAATACCAAACGAAGTCCAAATGCCACGAAACTTTTTGGAGATTTTTTTCTGGACATAACCAACACTAGAAGCTTCGGGAGAAGGCCAGAAGCCCCAGGAGGTGGCCACGAGCCACCAGGGCGTGCCTGAGGGTGGGCCCACCTCTGCCTCTTTTGACCTAATTCCACCACTATAAATTCCCAAAAATCGGGAAACCAACAGGGGAGTCCACGAAATACTTTTTCCGCCGCCGCAAGTTTCTGTTCTCGAGAGATCCCATCTGGGGGCCTTTTCCGGTGCTCCGCCGGAGGGGGAATCGATCACGGAGGGGCTCTACATCAACCTTGCTGCCCTTCCGATGATGCGTGAGTAGTTTACCACAGACCTTCGGGTCCATAGTTAGTAGCTAGATGGCTTCTTCTCTCTTTTTGATCTTCAATACAATGTTCTCCTCGATGTTCTTGGAGTTCTATCCGATGTAATCACTTTTTGCGGTGTGTTTGTTGGGATCCGATGAATTGTGAGTTTATGATCAGATCATCCATGAATATTATTTGAGTCTTCTCTGATCTCTTTTATGCATGATTATTATAGCTTCGTATTTCTTCTCCGATCTATTGATTTGGTTTGGCCAACTAGATTGATTTATCTTGCCATGGGAAGAGGTGCTTTGTAATGAGTTCGATCTTGCGGTGCTCAATCCCAGTGACAGAAAGGGACATGACACGTATGTATCGTTGCTATTAAGGGTAAAAATATGGGGTTTATTCATGCGTGAGTTTACTTTGTGTACATCATGTCATCTTGCTTAAGGCGTTACTCCGTTCTTTATGGACTTAATACACTAGATGCATGCTGGATAGCGGTCGATGTGTGGAGTAATAGTAGTAGATGCAGGCAGGAGTGGGTCTACTTGTCTCGGACGTGATGCCTATATGCATGATCATTGCCTTGGATATCGTCATGATTATTTGATTTTCTATCAATTGCCCAACAGTAATTTGTTTACCCACCGTATGCTATTTTCTTGAGAGAAGCCTCTAGTGAAAACTACGGCCCCCGGGTCTATCTAAATCATATATTAAAAACCCTAAAAATACCTTGCTGCACTTTTCTTTTATTTATTTTATTTTGTATTTTTTGTTTAATCTATCTATCTATCACCATACAATTTAATCTTGCAATTGATCGCCGAGGGATTGACAACCCCTCGTTTGCGTTGGGTGCAAGGATTTGTTGTTTGTGTGCAGGTACTGCTAATGAGGTGTTGCGTGATTCTCCTACTGGATTGATAACCTTGGTTTCATAACTGAGGAAAATACTTACCTCTACTGTGTTGCATCATCCCTTCCTCTTCGGGGAAAATACCAACGCAAGCTACAAGTAGCAACAGACACTGGCGCATGATAATGTAGGCGCGAGCTCTATATCCGTGGCATGACGGTCACCCTTGCGGTGAACAATTGCCCTGCATAAAAAATATCGCAAGCCAGAGTAGTTGTTCTTTGAAGAAATTAATATGTGCTAATAAAATAGACTGGATGGATATCACCTGATGATTTATATTCTGCCATGGACGCAGTTTGTCGGACGATCGAGATAGCTGATGTACGTACGCTCCATTGATCTGACAAAATACCGTTCCGTATTTGGGAGTACGTGTTGGTACTTGTGTACTACTCTTGTTGTTATTTCTTCTTGGCCGTGAAGACTATCTGCCCCTATAAGCGACAGGGGCGCTGCAGGGATGGTGGGCTGTGGAGCGGCGCCTTGCGGATGGTGCGGCCTCCGGTGTCTCGGATTTTAGAAACGCACATGAAGACTCGGCGGCCGCTGTTACTTTTGTTTTGATCGAGGCTGAGTATGGACGTCCGCTGTCTCGCGAGGTGGATTGATCTGTACGGCAGCCATGTGCGTTCACCTTGTGGTTGACGCCCTCAACTTACTCCTCCTTTTTTTTGACTTGCAGCCGTTGGAGCGCATGCATGAGGCTTCGGCCTTGGTGTCTTGAGAAGTTTGGCAGGAGCCCATAGTAAAATTTCTGAGTACCACTACTACTAATTGATGTACTAGTAGTATTCCTTGATTTCCAACGAAAGTAATTTTCCATTAGACCTTGGGAGCCGCGCCATGCAATCATGCCAGTAATTGATATACTAGTGGTATTGGTTTGACGCCTCGATTGAACCACTGAAAAATGCCTCAATTGATTTTGTAGCTGGACACAACCGACATGTTCCGACTGATGTGACGTTTTTACTAAGTGGACCCGGAGACCTCACGAGGCTGCAGCCTCTCAATCTCGCAAGTTGTCCACACATTCTCTCTTCTGTACAGCAGCAAAGGCAATAGTTGCATCGGACGAGACTGCTCTCAGAGTTTTTTTCTGTTGGACTGATCTGCTTGAAATATTGTTTGACTGGCACAGGACGCGAGGCGGGGTTGTGGTTGCTGAGTTTGTATTGATTTTGTAATGCATGTCCATGTACTGTACTCCACGGACTCCACTGTTGATTCGCGAGGCCGTGTCACGGGAAACCTTAGCAGGGCCTTTGGAACTTCTGTAGTCGACAGCCTCGATTGCGATGGCCGCGCGGCCGCATAGCTGTGGCCGTCTCGATGTGGAAATCGCATCGGGACTCATCGTCTTGCAGGATTCCTCACGAGCAGCCGTGACTCGGAGTCCGCAACTGCTGCCTAAATTTATACGATAAATCGCCCATAGCTGATGTACGCCGCCGCCGAAGAAACTTTTGTCTCTGATCTGATTTATGCAGCCGCTCAAACTTTTTCAATCTCGACCGATGAACTTGGAGTTGATGTACATTCTTTCGTGCCTGGCTCTTTTTCATCCGGCCAATCACGAGTTTCTCGATCCCTGTAAGAGCTCTCTCCAAGAACACAACACCACCGTGCGCTGGTCCCACGGTGGGCGCCAACTGTCGTGGTTTTGTCACGGCAGATGTCCTTGTGAAAAGGACTTAGTGGTGATGCCATCGCAACTAGGTGGTGGCTTGAACGGGGTTGGTCGGAATCGAGAGACGTGAGTTTTACCCAGGTTCGACCCCTCACGATGGAGGTAAAAGCCTACATCCTGCTTGATTGCTATTGATGATGATGATCTCGATTACAAGGGTGCTCCTTCGCTACCTCTATCTCGAGAGCTACTAGTTTTTCTGTCTCTCCCAACTTGTCCCTCTTGGGGTGCCTTGCCCCTCCTTATATAAGTTGAAGGGGCCGGCTTACATCTAGAATCCTAGTAGGACTACAACTAGTTTATTTTTTATTACAAGTCGGATCCTAGTCCGAGTCTTTTCTTCCGAACTGATCTACCCAGGCCGGGTCTTCTCTCCGGGCCGAGTCCTCTCTCCGAGCCGGGTCTACCCAGGCCGGGTCTTGCTTCTCTTACCAGGTTCCTTCCAGGGTCCAGCCCATAGAGAGCCGGCCCGTTTAATGCCATGCGTGACCCGGTTATGGGCCCTTTGGTCCTGCCGGGTTATGCCTTGGGACGCCGGGTCTAGCCGCGGGTAATTCCCCCGACAGCGGCGCCGTTCCTCTTGACCTCCTTGCCCACATCCTACTATACTGGAGTCGTTTCTGGCATCGTTCATCTCGGCCTCCTCTCTCTCGTCCTACTGCACTGACACTGCCATGGCGCGCGCACTACATTTCGCCTCCTCTGTCCTCTGTCTCCGTTCAAACTTTTTCTGTGGCGACAAGGCTAGCAACTAGTTCGCCGCGCCGCCGACGTGGTCGCTCGCGCACGACTCCATGCTCGTCGTGTCGGACGCGGAGCCACGACCACCGTCCACAGCAGTCGCCATGGTCCGACACACACTGCATTTCTCCTCCCCGTTCCTCTGCATCAGCGTTCCTCCGCACGGACTTTCTCTGCGGCGGCGACGCTAGCAACTAGTTCGCCACGGCGCCGGCAAGAACGCTCGCCCGAGACTCCGTGCTCATCGTGTCGGACGCGGCGCCGCGGTCACCGTCCACCGCAGTCGCGAGGCACAGTGTGTGTGTAAGTTTAAGTGTGTGTGTTAAGTGTAAGTGTTAGCTCTTAATCATATCCCGCGTATACAACCAAACACAGTGTCATTGCGTGAGCCGAGCCAATGCAGGCAACCAAACGACATGCCAAAATTGCTTCCCTAATGCGAGAGGCCTAAATGCGGGCAACCAAACAATGTGTAGATGTTGACTTTTTGCCTATTTTCCTTCACCCAGCCTCGGTTGAGCCAGGCTGAGCTAGCCAGGCCCGGCTCCTACCGCAACCAAACACGTCCTGTGTGTTTCTTGTTTGGCTACCAACCTTGTTTGAATTTTCTCTCACTTTGAGTTTGGTGTAGGTTTATTTACCTAATATAAACTACTCTATTTTTTTACTCCGTAGATAAGATTTGTCATAAGTCAAACTCCGTAAAGTTTCATCAAATTTGTATAACAAAAAGTATCGATACAATATGAAAACTAATTCCATGATGGATCTAATGATATTGGTTTGATATTGTGAATGTTAAATGTTTTTTCTATAATTTTGGTCAAACTTTACGACGTTTGACTTAAAACAAATCTTATACGCGGACTAAAAATGTTGGGGATATTTCCCAGTGTGTAGACCCGGCAGGAAGATGACCCGGCCATAAAGCTGAAGGGCTTAGCGGGTTACTTCACTGCGGGGTTACGAAGATACTCAATGGGCCGGCTTGTTGGAGGCCTGGTGAGAAAGGCCGGCTCAGTCTACGGGTCGGCTCAAGAAGAAGACGTACGGCTTCAAGGTTGTCTTGGAGAATAAGTAGGAAAGAGTAGAAGACGGGTTAAGTTACGACCCGGACTCTCATGTAACCCTAGGGCTCCACTTGTTATATAAAGGGGGTGCCTAGGGCAGAAAGACTAAGTTGCAATCCCTCGAGAGCTAGGTTAGCGAAATCGCATCCTTGTAATCGAGATCCAAGCAATACAATCAAGCAGGACGTAGGCAATTACCTTGATCGTGAGGGGCCGAACCTGGGTAATCTCGCGTCTTCTCGTTCCCAATCAACCCCGCTAAGCTTCCACCCTTGTGCGATGGCCTCATCTCTAAGTCCTTTCACAAGGGCATCTGCCGTGTCAAAACCATGACAGTTGGCGCCCACCGTGGAGCCTACGCACGGTGGAGTTGAGTTCTTAGCGGGAGCTCTCCCAGGGTTCGGGAAGTACACGGTTGGCTTGATGACGAAGAGCCGCCGTGGGAAGTTCTACATCGACGATTCATACTGGGGCCCCGACGCCGACTCGATTGAGTACGGGTACCGGATCCCCTTCGGCAAGATCCATACCTTCGTCGGCGTGGTCGGTGAGTCGGCCGCCGGGTTGGAGGAAGTCACCGGCGTCGAGTCGGCGCGCCACGCTGGTCCGAGCCAGGCAAGACCCGGCCCGCCACAAGCCGGCCGGAAGCATGTCTTCGTAGGGTTCACCCAAGGGGTGGCCTGTCGAAGAACTCCCTATCTGGAGATGATACGCTCGTTCAATCTGGCGGCGAATCCTCGACGGGAGAGACCGAGTCGAGCCGCCTCCTGCATGATGGAAGGCTAGGATACACTGACGAAGTCTTTCCGGAAGTCCTTGAGCCGCCTCATTTTGCAGCGGTGTACATGGCAGGTAGAAAAGATCCTGCGCGTGATCCGATCGATCCAGCGGCTGGACAGAACCTCACCCTGGCCGGCTCAGGAGGAGCCAGTGTGACAACCGCCGACTCTCAGAAAACTGGAGTACAGGCGCTTGCGGACTTGATGAATACGCTGACAGCCCTGTTGGCCGAGCCGGTTACTGTGGAGAACACAGCGGTGCGCAACACGGAGATCATGAAGTGTCGCGAGCAGATGGCCAAGATCCAAGAGGACATCAATGCAGAGAGCGCACGCATGGTACAGGCACAGGCCCGGCTTGCCGAGGAGAGACAGTGCCTAGATGAGGAGGCTCATTACCTAAGCCGCCGACAGGCCGAGTCAGAGCTCGTCCACCGGAGGCGTCATCAAAGCCGGTTTCTGGCTAATATCGAGCCGACTCAGCTGTTCACCACACCGCCGGCTCCGATGAACCCGGGGGCTGGAATTGTCCCCCCAGGAGGGCCACTTTTGCATCAGCCGGTTCAGCAGAGGGAGCCGGCCCAGCATCATACGCCAGATCAGCAACAGCAGCCGCCGTCGCACCGGTTCCAGACCCAAATTGGACACTATTCCAACCCGGTTGATAATGTGCTGGCATCAACTCACAACTTGGCGCCGATTCCGATCGAGGGAGACGGCCCGGTTCAGGCAGAGGACAGGAATGCTATTGCGATGCTCAAAACAACAGTAGTGCAGCAAGCCAACTACTCTCATAGCCAGCATCGGCTTCACTCGACCTCTCACCAGAGCCGCACCAGGAGCCAACGTCCAGAGTCGCCGGCGGTTTCCAGCAGCGTGCACCGCAGAAGGGCCGCCCAACCGCTGGCGAATCAGCATCAGCCCAGAATTCCGAATGCACAGGACATTGTGGACACCGCTCGGGCTCTACGAGCGTTGGAGGAAAACGCGCGCGCAGTGTATAACCCACCGGCGAACATCAACCCGGCGACAGCACACGACCCGCCCACTGCAACCCACACAGCTGACCGGCTTGGGAGCTTATCCAGCCGCATGATTGGAACTCCTTGTTTAGTCCCGGCGCTGCGAGATGCGCGCATGCCCCCAGATTTCAAAGGTCCTCGCAAGGTTCCTAATTATACAGCGAATCTGGAGCCAACCGAGTGGATCGAGAGTTATGAGCTGGCAATGGACTTGTTGAGCGCAAGTGAGGCAGTGTGTGCGCGTTATCTACCTCTCATGTTGGAAGGTCCCGCATGCACTTGGTTGAAAAACCTACCGGTAAATTCTATCAACACATGGCAGGAACTGAAGGAGCGCTTCATCAAAAATTTCCAGGGAGCCAGTAAAAGGCCAACCACAATTGTTGATCTTGAACGTTCTGTTCAGCGTGAGGATGAGTCAGCACATCATTGGGCTCGCCGGGTTGCGGAAGTTATACACAGTTCAGACAGCATCTCGGCTGCACAGGCGGTGCTCGTTCTGGAACGAACATGCAAGTTTCAGCCGCTGGTCCAGAATTTAGGGCGACTCAAGAGAAAGGCCCAAGATGTGGGCGATCTCATGGATGTCTTAACCCGGTATGCTAAGTCGGATAATACAAAGGACCCGCCGTCTGATGAGGACAAATCCGGTAAGGGCAAGAAAAACGGTGGCAAGGGTCCCCAGCAGAGCAACAGCAATGGGCAAAACAACAACGGTGGTAAGCGTAAAAGTTATGACGGCGGCTCCGATTTGGGGGCAAATACAAATACAGGTAACAAAAATCAGCGCCAGAATGATGGTTCTAGGAGGCAGTCCTCCGGTAATCGCCCTCTCAGCTTCGAGGAAGCTCTCAAGGGTCCATGTCCAAAACATAGTTACAATGGTAAGCCGTCCAGCCGCTCCTGGGAAAATTGCTACATCATGCAAGAGTTTTTCAGATGGGTCTTCCAGAATCATCATAACGGGGGTGGCAACGGCGGACAACCCGGCAATCAGGGATCCGGCTTCCAGGGAGCCGGCTCACAAGGGACCTTTGTAGTCCCCGCGTTCCAAGGGAACAACGGGCAGAACGCCGGGTTTCAGGGGGCTGGTAACACTGGAGGTGGCAATCAGCGGAACAGCCAGGGAAATCAGCATCAGGCCGGCCAGTCAGGGTTCTAGAGTAATCCGAAGCAGTTGAATAGTGGGCAGTATCATGTCTTCACCACTAGTACCTGCAAGCATGATAGGAAGGTGCAGCGGCGAGCCACCAACTTGGTTGAGCCGGCAGCCCCGTACTATCTCAATTGGTCAGAACAACCGGTCACGTGGATTCGGGCGGACCATCCGGTACTCCTTGATCACCCTGGTCATCTGGCATTGGTAGTGGCGCCTCAGGTCGGCGGTTACAAATTAACAAAAGTTCTCATGGACGGTGGCAGCAACATCAATATATTGTATTATGATACTTTCAGGTGGATGAATATGTCTGATAAGCAGTTAACACCGTCCTCTACAGTGTTTCATGGCATCGTCCCGGGCAAGTCGGCTTATCCCGTGGGCAGAATATCCCTGGAAGTAGCCTTCGGTTCAGAGGATAACTACCGTTCTGAATTTTTGTCCTTTGAGGTGGTCAAGCTTAAAAGCCCATACCATGCCTTATTCGGCCGCCTGGCTTATGCACGGTTCATGGCACGGCCGTGCTACATTTACCTGAAAATGAAGATGCCAGGACCAAGGGGAACCATCACAGTTGAACGCAATCGGAAAATTGCACTCGAATGCGAGGAAGGAGATGCATCATATGCCGAGACGGCTTGCGCTGCAGAAGAATTGCGGTATTATAAGGACAACGTTGACCCGTCCGACAGGACCTCCCTAAAGAAGCCCACGACGGAGTCAGACCCTTTGCTCAAATTTAAGTCGGCCAGGGACACCAAGCAAGTTGATTTCACTCCGGGCAATTCTTCTGAGCAGTTCACCATAGGGGCGAATATGGATCCCAAATAGGAAAGCGCGCTCATCGAGTTCATCCGTGAGAACCGGGACATCTTTGCATGGAAACCTTCTGACATGCCAGGTGTACCGAGAGAACTCGCTGAGCACTCCCTCAATGTGGATCCTAAGTTTAAGCCAGTTCGCCAGTATCTCCATCGCTATAATGAAGAAAGGCGGAAAGCTAATGGTGAGGAAGTGGCATGGCTCTTAGCTGCCGGGTTCATTATCGAAGTCTGCATCCTGAGTGGCTAGCCAACCCGGTGCTGGTTCTGAAGAAAAACGGGAGTTGGCGGATGTGTGTTGATTACACAGACCTAAATAAGGCATGTCCCAGTGACCCCTTTGCCTTGCCCCGAATTGACCAGATCATTGATGCTACGGCGGGTTGTGAGTGTTTATGCTTTCTGGATGCTTATTTTGGTTATCATCAGATCAAGATGAAGCAGGAGGACCAGGAAAAGACGACTTTCATCACACCCTTTGGAGCCTTTTGTTATACGACCATGCCATTTGGTCTGAAGTGTGCGCAGGCGACTTACCAGCGCCGTTCCAAAGCTGTTTCCACAAATAGATCGGGCAGAATA
Source organism: Elymus sibiricus (assembly GCA_039707655.1). Lineage (NCBI taxonomy): Eukaryota > Viridiplantae > Streptophyta > Magnoliopsida > Poales > Poaceae > Elymus > Elymus sibiricus. The sequence goes on from CM077664.1 coordinate 317,192,481, forward strand.
TCCATGCATATGTTGATGACATTGTGGTTAAATCTCGAAAGAAAGAAACCCTGTTGGAGGATCTCAAGGAAACATTTGACAACCTCCGTGTCTACCAGATGAAACTTAACCCAGAGAAGTGTTTCTTTGGTGTCCCTGCAGGAAAACTTTTAGGATTTCTTGTTTCCGAGCGTGGTATTGAAGCCAACCCGGAAAAGATTAACGCAATCACGATCCTGGCTAAGCCGGTAAATCTTAATGCTGTGCAGAAGCTGGCTGGGCGGGTTGCGGCATTGAGCTGGTTCATAAGCCGGCTTGGGGAGAAGGCAATCCCGTTGTATCAATTGCTCAGGAAATCAGATGACTTTGTTTGGAGTGATGCTGCAGATCAGGCTTTTGAGGCCCTCAAGAAACAATTGTTTGAGCCGCCGGTCCTTACTGCCCCTCATCAAAAGGAACCATTGTTGTTATATATTGATGCCAACAACAAGGTTGTAAGCGTTGCAGTTGTTGTAGAGCGCAAGGAGGACGGCAAGGAATATCCAGTTCAGCGACCTGTGTATTACATCAGTGAGGTATTAACAGAGTCCAAACAGGGATATCCGCATTGGCAGAAGCTAGTCTACGGAGTGTTCATGGCTAGCCGCAAGTTGAAGCATTACTTCCATGAGCATCCAATCACTGTGGTCAGCTCAGCGCCCCTTGGGGATATAATCCAGAACCGGGAAGCCATAGGTCGGGTTGCTAAGTGGGTCATTCAGCTCGGTTCACATCATCTCAAATATGTGCCCCGCACCGCAATCAAATATCAAGCTTTGGTGGATTTCATTAATGATTGGACAGAGTTACAGGCTCCCGAAGAGAAGCCAGACACAACGTATTGGTCCATACATTTTGACGGCTCAAGGCAGCTCGAAGGCTCGGGGGCTGGAGTTGTCATCACCTCCCCACGAGGAGATAAGTTCTATTATGTTTTAAGACTTATGTTCCCTTGTATTAACAATGCAACAGAATATGAGGCATTGCTTCATGGACTTCGGATGGCCAAGGAGATGAACTTGAGCCGGGTCAGGTGTTTGGGCGACTCAGATTTGGTGGCCCAACAAGTTTCTGGTACATGGGATTCCAAGGATCCCCTTATGGCGGCTTATCGGCACGCGATCACCAACATTGCTGGACACTTCAAGGGTTATCAAGTTGATCACATTGATCGCCGGCAGAACGAGGCGGTAGATGCACTCTCTCGCTTGGGTTGTCAGCGCAAGCCGGTGCCACCCAATGTTTTTCTGGACGTTTTGCATAACCCGTCTGTCAAGTTGCCAACAGAGGAAGACCTGGCTATTCCTGACCCGGAGGCGGCTCTAGTGGCTGCTGTCCACGCTATACCTGATTGGACAGTCCCCTACTTGGCTTATCTAGGCCGGGGAGAACTTCCAGCAGAGGAAATTCTCGCTCGACAGATCATCAGACGATCCAAGTCTATGACTATCGTCAACGGCGAGTTGCACCGGCGAAGCGTCACTGGTGTTTTTCAGCATTGTGTTTCACCAAAGGAGGGCCGTGCCGTTCTCAATGAGATTCACTCTGGCGATTGTGGTCATCATGCCGGCTCACGATCACTTGTGGCAAAGGCTTTTCGGCACGGGTTATACTGGCTCACAGCTCACGCCGACGCAGAGGATATCGTACGCAAGTGTGATGGTTGCCAGAAGTATGCTCGCCAGACTCATGTGCCGGCTCAGGAATTGCGGATAATCCCGATAACCTGGCCTTTTGCAGTCTGGGGGCTTGATATGGTTGGACCCTTCAAACGTTCTAAGAACAAGCATACACACCTGTTGGTGGCTGTGGATAAGTTTACCAAGTGGGTAGAAGCAGAGCCGGTCAGCCGTTGTGACGCTGCTACAGCCGTCAAGTTTCTAAAAAAGTTGATATTTCGCTTCGGCTATCCGCACAGTATCATCACAGACAATGGAACTAATCTTTCCAAGGGAGTCATGAAACGGTTCCGTCAACAGGAGCACATCCGGCTTGATCTAGCTCGGTTGCGCATCCTCAATCCAACGGGCAGGCAGAAAGAGCCAATCAGGAGTTACTGCATGGCATCAAACCCCGGCTCATGGTGCCCTTGCAACGCACGCCGGGTTGCTGGGAAGAAGAATTACCTGCGGTGCTTTGGAGCATACGGACTACTCCCAACAGGTCAACAGGCTATACGCCGTTTTTCCTGGTCTATGGTGCAGAAGCTGTACTTCCAAGTGATATTCGTCACGACTCCCCTCGTGTGGCGGCTTATGTGGAATCTGATAATGAGCAAGCTTGACAAGACACTCTCGATGTTCTGGAAGAAGAACGCGAACTTGCTGCGTCCAGGTCAGCAATTTATCAACAGGACCTACGTCGCTATCACAGCCGTAGAGTTTGAAGCCGTACTTTTCAGGAAGGTGACTTAGTGCTCCGTATGATACAAGACCAGACATGCATGCATAAGTTATCACCTCCTTGGGAAGGACCTTTTGTGGTCAGCAAGAATCTGAACAATGGGTCGTATTACCTGGTTGATATACGTGAGGCGGATAAATCACGTACCTCTGAAGAGGAGACAAGCCGGCCCTAGAACATTGCCCATCTCCGGCCATACTACACCTAAGTCATCGACTGGGTTACATCTTTGTACATACCTTCTATCATGTATATACATATTTTTGATCAATGAAATAAAGACCGGCGGCTCTGTATAAGAGAGTTTGTCATTTCGCCTCAAAATTGTGTGTTAAGTCTTTATTTGTTGATCATTGGTTATTTGGGGGCTTCCAACTCATTGAGTTTAGCTTACAAAACCCTTTAACCCGGCGAAAAGCCGAAAGTTGGTTAAACCTGCCTGTTAGCAAGATGCTACTCCAAAAAAGGTGACTCGGCGTACGCCTGATGAGTCAATCACAAAGGTGACCCAGAATTCATTAGAGTTAAAACGTTCAATTGGTCGCGTGAGAGCCGGCTTTCAGAAAGTGAGTATAAACCATAAGGCCACAGTGCATGCTTCATGAAAGCAATTCAAACTCAAGCTTTATAAACCGGTCTTTCAAGTTGTGTTCTAAAAACCGGCTTGTTTCAATTATGTTCTCCTTTTTGCGTTAGCATTTCATCTGCATACATACATAATCTTTGTTTTCATACATTCTGCATTATCATCACCTTTTTCTTCCTCTGGCAGCACGGCTTGTCGGGTTATTTTCCTTAACACATCACAGGTGTGAGCTTGTACTCAATGCCCTGAGTCTATGCTCGTATTTTGAGCAGCAAAACACTTGTCATTTCAGGCAACAAGTTTATAAAAGCAATAGCAAAAAGCAGCAAGTGCACGATGGCACTTGCACCAGCAGAAGTTTCTGATACAAAACTATTACAGGCCGCCCATCAGGCTGCGGCCACAAGCAAGGGTTTCTTAATACAGTGGCAGTACATAAAGAGCCAGTGTCTATGTCGCCGGGTTAGGGTGGCGCCGGAAGTCGAAGGAGCACCATGTGCCGGCTCTTCGCGGTCATCGTCATCCCCTGCCTCCTCCTGACTTGTTGAGTCACCGACCGACCACTGGATTGAGCGCAAGGCTTCAAACATTGCATCGGCGGTTATTACAGAAGAAGGGTCAACTTCCGGAGCAAAGGATTGCTTACGCGCACGAGTAAGAGCCACCGGTTGAGGGTTTGGCGGCTCAATCCGCTCATTATCTTCCGTATATCCGGCTTGATACTTGGACAAATTCACCTCTTCGGCAATGGCCGTGGCGGCAACTCGGGTTCCCTTTAGGCAGCGTCTAAAGTCCTTCTCAGTAAATGGGGTGTCATCTACATTGAACTCAGGATACCCGCCCACAATCTGAGCCGGATCCAGTTCTGGCACATAGGCTTTGGCACGAGCGAACACCGTCAGAGCCCCAGCGTGACAAGCCGCCTTTTTCCATTCTTCGAGCCACTTGGGCACAACTGACAGTTCCTTCAGCATATCAACGATCAACTGTGGCGGCGCCTTAGTATTTTTCGCGGCCATTATGCAACGGGAGCCGCCTATGTACATCTGCTCCACAAAGGTATAAACTGCCTTCAATTTCACCAGTGGCTGCTGAACAAGGGTTTGGTTCCTACGACCTTCAAGGATAAATGCACACGACGTCGGTAAGGCCTGCTTAGCATGATGGGCTGGTATAATTGACTAAATACTGGAATCTTTTTACTTACCAAAAATGGCCTTGCACATGGCAGTGATGTGTTCCTTCAAGGCGGACAACTCCTGGGTAACCAGCTCAAGTTTTGCCTCGGCCTCCTCAGCGCACTTAGCCAGGGCAGCTCTTTCTGCCTCAGCTTGCTTCAAAGTGCTTCTCACCAGGAGCAGAGACTTGTTGGCTTCTGAAGATGATTCATTAGCCTTTTTACGAAGTTTTTTCTCCTTCCTTGCTTCCTTGCGGAAGAAAGAAGCCTGAGTCTCCACTTGATTCAACATGTCCTACAAGGCAGCTTTAGTTATACGCCATATAAGCATGTCCTGAGCCGCCCTTCCAGTCGACCCGGCACATGGGGGCTACATGTTTCAGCGTTTCACTAACAATAGCAAGTTCCATGAAGATGCAGGCATTCCACATGGCACTTGGGGGCTAATGCATAATTCGATCTATGTTACTACATATGGAGACCTGATACGTCTCCAACGTATCTATAATTTATGAAGTATTCATGCCATATTTATAACAATTCTATATGGTTTTGGTATGATTTGATTAGAACAAACCCGGACTGACGCTGTTTTCAGCAGAACTACCGTGGTGTTGTTTTTTGTGCAGAAATAAAAGTTCTCGGAATTGGACGAAACTTTTTGACGATTTTTTGGGACCAAAAGAGACCCCCGAAGCTTCGTTGAAGGACCAGAAGCCTCATGAGGTGCTCACAAGGCACCACGGCGCGACCGGGGGGGGGGGGGGGGGGGCGTGCCGTGCTGCCTTGTGGAGCCCTCGTAGCTCCGTTTTGCGTGATTCCAACGCTGAAAAATCCTATAAATAGAGAAACCCCCAGAAATAAACCTAGAACTTCGACGCCGCCACCGCAAGCCTCTGTACCGAAGAAATACCATCTGGAGCCCTGTTCCGGCACCCTGTCGCAGGGGGAAATCATCACCGGAGGCCATCTTCATCATCCCGGCGGTCTACATGACGAGGAGGGAGTAATTCACCCTCGGGGCTGAGGGTATGTACTAGTAGCTATGTGTTTGATCTCTCTCTCTCGTGTTCTTGATTTGGCACGATCTTGATGTATCGCGAGCTTTGTTAATATAGTTGGATCATATGGTGTTTCTTCCCTCTCTATCTTCTTGTGATGAATTGAGTCTTTCCCTTTGAGGTTTCGTTACTGTCAGATTGAATATTTCAGATTTGAGAACACTTGATGTATGTCTTGTTGTGGAACGTTGCATGGGAAACAAAAATTTTCCTACGCACACACAAGATCTATCCATGGTGATGAGCATCTACGAGAGGGAGAGTGAATCTACATACCCTTGTAGATCGCTAAGCGGAAGCGTTAAGAAACGCGGTTGATGTAGTCGAACGTCTCCGCGATCCAAATCGCAAGTCGTCCCTCGATCCGATCACGAACTAGCGCCGAACGGACGGCACCTCCGCGTTCAACACACGTACGGCTTGATGACGCCTTCACCTCCTCGATCCAGCGAGCGATGGTGAAGTAGTGGTTGAGTTCCAGCAGCACGACGGCGTGGTGATGGTGGTGAGGAACAATCTCTGCAGGGCTTCGCCAAGCACTACGGAGATTATGACGGAGGAACTAGAGGGTTAGGGTTGCCGCACACGGCTTGGGGAAATCTTGATGTATCCCGTGTGCTAGCCCTGCCCCTCTATTTATATGTTGAGCCTTGGGGTCTAAACTTGGAGTAAAAACCTCCTCCAGGTCGGTTTTGCCCGCACAAGGTCGGTTTGGCCCGCAGGGAAAGAGTCCAACTCGGATCCCTGCCGAACCGTGCACAGCCGCACACAAGCGGTAGTACCGCTCACAAGCGGTAGTACCGCTTGGGCGGTAGTACCGCTTCACACAAGCGGTAGTACCGCTCGGGCGGTAGTACCGCTTCACCAAGCGGTAGTACCGCTTACGCGGCAGCAAAACTACTTTTGCACTTTCCAATACCTCGTGGGATTTTATCCTTTGGCCCATATAAAGTGTTCTCGCACCCGAACACTTCGGTAAACATCCAGAACCCCTTCCGATGAATTCCGGAACCCTTCCGGAGATCAAAACACTATTATCACATATATCAATCTTTACCTCCGGACTATTCCGAAGATCCTCGTCATGTCCGGGATCTTATCCGGGACTCCGAACAACCTTCGGTCATCAACATAATAACTCAACTATACTAATCGTCACCAAACGTTAAGTGTGTAGACCCTGCGGGTTCGAGAACTATGTAGACATGACCGAGACACCTCTACGGCCAATAACCAATAGCGGGACCTGGATGCCCATATTGGCTCCTACATATTCTACGAAGATCTTTTATCGGTCGAACCTCTATGTCAAGGATTCAGTTAATCCCGTATGCTGTTCCCTTTGTTCTTCGGTATGTTACTTACCCGAGATTCGATCGTCGGTATCACTATACCTAGTTCAATCTCGTTACCGGCAAGTCTCTTTAGTCGTTCCGTAATACAAGATCTCGTGGCTAACACTTTAGTCACATTGCTTGCAAGGCTCATTGTGATGTTGTATTACCGAGTGGGCCCTGAGATACCTCTCCGTCATACGGAGTAACAAATCCCAGTCTTGATCCATGCCAACCCAACAGACACCCTCGGAGATACCTGTAGAGCACCTTTATAGTCGCCCAGTTACGTTGCGACGTTTGATACACACAAGGTATTCCTCCGGTGTCAGTGAGTTGCATGATCTCATGGTCAAAGGAACAGATACTTGACATGCAGAAAACAATAGCAATAAACTGACACGATCATATGCTACGTTCGTAGTTTGGGTCTTGTCCATCACATCATTCTCCTAATGATGTGATCCCGTTGTCAAATGACATCTCATGTCAATGGCTAGGAAACCTTAACCATCTTTGATCAATGAGCTAGTCAACTAGAGGCTTACTAGGGACACAGTGTTGTCTATGTACCCACACATGTATTTGAGTTTCCAATCAATACAATTATAGCATGGATAATAAACGATTATCATGAACAAGGAAATATAATAATAACCAATTTATTATTGCCTCTAGGGCATATTTCCAACAGTCTCCCACTTGCACTAGAGTCAATAATTCTAGTTCACATCACTATGTGATTTACATTGTAATGAATCGAACACCCATGCAGTTCTGGTGTTGTTCATGTTTAGCCCTTGGAAGAGGTTTAGTCATCGGATCTGCAACATTTAGATCCGTGTGTACTTTGCAAATATTTATGTCGTCCTCCTTGATGTAATCGCGGATGGAATTGAAACGTCGCTTTATGTGTCTGGTCCTCTTGTGAAATCTTGGTTCCTTGGCTAGAGCAATGGCGCCAGTATTATAAAAAAACAGAGTCATTGGGTTAAGTGCACTAGGCACTACTCCAAGATCTATCATGAACTCCTTCATCCAGACACCTTCCTTCGCCGCCTCCGAGGCTGCGATGTACTCCGCTTCGCATGTAGAATCAGCTACCACGCTTTGCTTGGAACTGCACCAGCTAACCGCACCCCCATTAAGAATAAACACGTATCCGGTTTGAGACTTAGAGTCATCCGGATCAGTGTCAAAGCTTGCATCGACGTAACCCTTTACGACGAGCTCTTGATCACCTCCATAAACGAGAAACATATCCTTAGTCCTTTTCAGGTACTTCAGGATATTCTTGACCGCCGTCCAGTGTTCCATTCCTGGATCACTTTGAAACCTTCCGACCATACTTATGGCAAGGCTAACATCGGGTCTTGTGCACAGCATTGCATACATGATAGAGCCTATGGCCGAAGCATAGGGGATGACACTCATCTTTTCTCTATCTTCTGCAGTCACTGGGCATTGAGTCTTACTCAACTTCACACCTTGCAATACAGGCAAGAACCCCTTCTTGGACTGATCCATTTTGAACTTCTTCAAAACTTTGTCAAAGTATGTGCTTTGTGAAAGTCCTATTAAGCGTCTCGATCTATCTCTATAGATCTTGATGCCTAATATGAAAGCAGCTTCTCCTAGGTCCTTCATTGAAAAACTCTTGTTCAAATATTCCTTTACGCTTTCCAGCATTTCTATATTGTTTCCAATCAGTAATATGTCATCCACATATAATATTAGAAACGCTATAGAGCTCCCACTCACTTTCTTGTAAATACAAGCTTCTCCGTAAACTTGTATAAACTCGAACGCTTTGATCACCTCATCAAAACGAAGATTCCAACTCCGAGATGCTTGCACCAGTCCATAAATGGATCGCTGTAGTTTACAAACTTTGTCAGCATTCTCTGGATCGACAAAACCTTCTGGTTGCATCATATACAACTCTTCCTTAAGGAAACCGTTAAGGAACGCTGTTTTGACATCCATCTGCCAAATTTCATAATCGAAAAAAGCAGCTATTGCTAACATGATTCTGACGGACTTAAGCATCGCTACGGGTGAGAAGGTCTCATCGTAGTCAACTCCTTGAACTTGTGAAAAACCCTTTGCCACAAGTCGAGCTTTATAGACGGTGACATTACCGTCCGCGTCCGTCTTCCTCTTAAAGATCCATTTGTTCTGAATGGCCTTACGCCCTTCAGGTAATACTTCCAAAGTCCATACTTTGTTTTCATACATGGATCCCATCTCGGATTTCATGGCCTCTAACCACTTCTCGGAATCCGGGCCCATCATCGCTTCTCCATAGTTCGTAGGTTCATCGTTGTCTAACAACATGACTTCTAAGACAGGGTTGCCGTACCACTCAGGAGCAGTACGCGTCCTTGTCGACCTACGAGGTTCGATAGCAACTTGATCCAAAGCTTCATGATCATCATCATTAACTTCCTCTTCAGCTAATGTAGGCTCCACAGAAACAACTTTCTGCGCTGCGCTACTCTTAGGCTGAAGTAAAGGTTCAATAACCTCATCAAGTTCTATCTTCCTCCCACTCAATTCTTTCGAGAGAAACTCTTTCTCAAGAAATGTTCCGTTTTTAGCGACAAACACTTTGCCTTCGGATCTGAGGTAGAAGGTATACCCAACTGTCTCTTTTGGGTATCCTATGAAGACGCATTTCTCCGCTTTGGGTTCCAGCTTTTCAGGCTGAAGCTTTTTGACATAAGCATCACATCCCCAAACTTTAAGAAACGACAGCTTTGGCTTCTTGCCAAACCAAAGTTCATATGGCGTCGTCTCAACGGATTTCGATGGTGCCCTATTTAAAGTGAATGCAGCTGTCTCTAATGCATAACCCCAAAACGATAGTGGCAAATCGGCAAGAGACATCATCGATCGCACCATATCTAATAAGGTTCGATTATGACGTTCGGACACACCATTACGCTGTGGTGTTCCAGGCGGTGTTAGTTGTGAAACAATTCCACATTGTCTTAAGTGACTGCCAAACTCATAACTCAGATATTCTCCTCCTCGATCAGATCGTAGGAATTTAATCTTCTTGTTACGATGATTCTCAACTTCACTCTGAAATTGTTTGAACTTTTCAAATGTTTCAGACTTGTGTTTCATTAAGTAAATATACCCATATCTACTTAAGTCATCAGTGAAGGTGAGAAAATAACGATAACCACCGCGCGCCTCAATACTCATCGGACCACACACATCAGTATGTATGATTTCCAATAAGTCAGTTGCCCGTTCCATTGTTCCAGAGAACGGCGTTTTAGTCATCTTGCCCATGAGGCATGGCTCACATGTGTCAAGTGATTCAAAATCAAGTGACTCCAAAAGTCCATCAGCATGGAGCTTCCTCATGCGTTTTACGCCAATATGACCTAAACGGCAGTGCCACAAGAAAGTGGTATTATCATTATCAATTCTACATCTTTTGGCATCAATGTTATGAACATGTGTATCATTACTATCGAGATTCAATAAGAACAAACCCCTCACATCGGGTGCATGACCATAAAAGATATTACTCATATAAATAGAACAACCATTATTCTCTGATTTAAATGAGTAACCGTCTCGCAATAAACAAGATCCAGATATAATGTTCATGCTTAACACAGGCACCAAATAACACTTATTTAGGTTCATCACTAATCCCGACGGTAATCGAAGAGCGAGCGTGCCGACGGCGATCACATCAACCTTGGAACCATTTCCCACGCGCATCGTCACTTCGTCCTTTGCCAGCCTCCGTCTATTCCGCAGTTCCTGTTTTGAGTTGCAAATATGAGCAACCGCACCGGTATCAAATACCCAGGCACTACAACGAGAGTTGGTAAGGTACACATCAATAACATGTATATCATATATACCTTGTTTGTTGTTGGCCGCCTTCTTGTCAGCCAAATACTTGGGGCAATTCCGCTTCCAGTGTCCAGTTCCCTTGCAATGAAAGCACTCAGTTTCTGGTTTGGGTCCAGCCTTGGGTTTCTTCACAGGAGCAGCAACTGCTTTGCCACCCTTCTTAGATTTACCCTTCTTACCCTTGCCATTTTTCTTGAAACTAGTGGTTTTATTGACCATTAACACTTGATGCTCCTTCTGAATTTCAGACTCAGCGGCTTTCAGCATCGCAAACAGCTCGGCGACTGACTTGTTCATCCCGTGCATGTTATAGTTCAACACGAAGCTCTTGTAGCTAGGTGGCAATGATTGAAGAACTCTGTCAGTGATAGCCTCTGGCGGAAGGGGCATCCTTAACTCAGCCAGACGGGTGGAGTACCCAGACATTCTGAGCACGTGATCACTGATAGACCCGTTCTCCTCCATCTTGCAAGCATAGAATTTGTCGGAGATCTCATATCTCTCGATCCGGGCATTCTTCTGAAAGATAAACTTCAACTCCTGGAACATCTCATATGCTCCATGACATTCAAAACGTCTTTGAAGTCCCGGTTCTAAGCCATACAACATTGCACATTGAACTATTGAGTAATCATCAGAACGAGCCTGCCAGGCGTTCACAACGTCTAGAGACTCAACTGGAGCGGGTGGATCACCAAGCGGTGCATCAAGGACATAAGCCTTCTGGGAAGCCGTAAGGATAATCCTTAGATTACGGGCCCAGTCCACAAAGTTACTTCCATCATCTTTCAACTTAGCTTTCTCTAGGAACGCATTAAAATTCAGGGGTGCTACTGCGCGAGCCATGATCTACAACATAAATATTGCAAAGACAATTTAGACTATTGTTCTAGATAATGAGTTTAGTTAATCATATTATTTAAAAAACTCCCACTCAAATTGACATCCCTCCGGTCATTCGAGTGTAACATGATCCAAATCCACCAACTCAAGTCCGATCATCACGTGAGTTGAGGTGGTTTCAATGGTGAACATCTTCATGTTGATCATATCTACTATATGACTCATGTTCGACCTTTTGGTCTCTTGTGTTTCGAGGCCATGTCTGTACATGCTAGGCTCGTCAAGTTTAACCCGAGTGTTCCGCGTGTGCAACATGGCTTGCACCCGTTGTATGTGAACGTGGAGTCTATCACACCCGATCATCACGGCGTGTCTCGAAACGACAAACTTTCGCAACGATGCACACTCGGGGAGAACACAATTTATCTTGAAATTTAAGTGAGGGATCACCTTATAATGCTACCGTCGTCCTAAGCAAAATAAGATGCATAAAAGGATTAACATCACATGCAAATCATAAGTGACATGATATGGCCATGAACTTGTGCTTTTGATCTCCATCTCCAAAGCACCGGCATGATCTCCATCGTCACCGGCATGACACCATGATCTCCATCATCTTGATCTCCATCAACGTGTCGCCATAAGGTTGTCGCGCCGACTGTTGCTTCCACGACTATTGCTAACGTTTAGCGATAAAGTAAAGCATTACATAGCGCTTAATGATTGACACGCAGGTCATACAATAATTAAAGACAACTCTATGGCTCCTGCCAGTTGCCGTACTCATCGACATGCAAGTCGTGATATTCTATACAACACATGATCATCTCATACATCACATATATCTTATCATGTAATTGGCCATATCACATCACAACATACCCTGCAAAAACAAGTTAGACGTCCTCTAATTGTTGTTGCAAATTTTACGTGGCTGCTACGGGTTTGCAAGAACCGTTCTTACCTACGCAAAACCACAACGTGGTGTAGTGATTGCTTTTTGATCTTCTAAAAGAACCCTCTTCATTGAAATCGATTCAACTAAAGTGAGAGAGACAGACACCCGCTAGCCATCTTTATGCAACGAAGTTACATGTTAGTTGAAGGAACCTGTCTCGCGTAAGTGTACGCGTAATGTCGGTCCGGGCCGCTTCATCTCACAGTACCACCGAATCAAATATCAACTAGTAACGGCAAGCAATATGTATACACCCACGCCCACAACTCGTTTGTGTTCTACTCGAGATCTCATCTACGCATAGACCTGGCTCATGATGCCACTGTTGTGGAACGTTGCATGGGAAACAAAAATTTTCCTACGCACACACAAGATCTATCCATGGTGATGAGCATCTACGAGAGGGAGAGTGAATCTACATACCCTTGTAGATCGCTAAGCGGAAGCGTTAAGAAACGCGGTTGATGTAGTCGAACGTCTCCGCGATCCAAATCGCAAGTCGTCCCTCGATCCGATCACGAACTAGCGCCGAACGGACGGCACCTCCGCGTTCAACACACGTACGGCTTGATGACGCCTTCACCTCCTCGATCCAGCGAGCGATGGTGAAGTAGTGGTTGAGTTCCAGCAGCACGACGGCGTGGTGATGGTGGTGAGGAACAATCTCTGCAGGGCTTCGCCAAGCACTACGGAGATTATGACGGAGGAACTAGAGGGTTAGGGTTGCCGCACACGGCTTGGGGAAATCTTGATGTATCCCGTGTGCTAGCCCTGCCCCTCTATTTATATGTTGAGCCTTGGGGTCTAAACTTGGAGTAAAAACCTCCTCCAGGTCGGTTTTGCCCGCACAAGGTCGGTTTGGCCCGCAGGGAAAGAGTCCAACTCGGATCCCTGCCGAACCGTGCACAGCCGCACACAAGCGGTAGTACGGCTCACAAGCGGTAGTACCGCTTGGGCGGTAGTACCGCTTCACACAAGCGGTAGTACCGCTCGGGCGGTAGTACCGCTTCACCAAGCGGTAGTACCGCTTACGCGGCAGCAAAACTACTTTTGCACTTTCCAATACCTCGTGGGCTTTTATCCTTTGGCCCATATAAAGTGTTCTCGCACCCGAACACTTCGATAAACATCCGGAACCCCTTCCGATGAATTCCGGAACCCTTCCGGAGATCAAAACACTATTATCACATATATCAATCTTTACCTCCGGACTATTCCGGAGATCCTCGTCATGTCCGGGATCTTATCCGGGACTCCGAACAACCTTCGGTCACCAACATAATAACTCAACTATACTAATCGTCACCAAACGTTAAGTGTGTAGACCCTGCGGGTTCGAGAACTATGTAGACATGACCGAGACACCTCTACGGCCAATAACCAATAGCGGGACCTGGATGCCCATATTGGCTCCTACATATTCTACGAAGATCTTTTATCGGTCGAACCTCTATGTCAAGGATTCAGTTAATCCCGTATGCTGTTCCCTTTGTTCTTCGGTATGTTACTTGCCCGAGATTCGATCGTCGGTATCACTATACCTAGTTCAATCTCGTTACCGGCAAGTCTCTTTACTCGTTCCGTAATACAAGATCTCGTGGCTAACACTTTAGTCACATTGCTTGCAAGGCTCATTGTGATGTTGTATTACCGAGTGGGCCCTGAGATACCTCTTCGTCATACGGAGTAACAAATCCCAGTCTTGATCCATGCCAACCCAATAGACACCCTCGGAGATACCTGTAGAGCACCTTTATAGTCGCCCAGTTACGTTGCGACGTTTGATACACACAAGGTATTCCTCCGGTGTCAGTGAGTTGCATGATCTCATGGTCAAAGGAACAGATACTTGACATGCAGAAAACAATAGCAATAAACTGACACGATCATATGCTACGTTCGTAGTTTGGGTCTTGTCCATCACATCATTCTCCTAATGATGTGATCCCGTTGTCAAATGACATCTCATGTCAATGGCTAGGAAACCTTAACCATTTTTGATCAATGAGCTAGTCAACTAGAGGCTTACTAGGGACACAGTGTTGTCTATGTACCCACACATGTATTTGAGTTTCCAATCAATACAATTATAGCATGGATAATAAACGATTATCATGAACAAGGAAATATAATAATAACCAATTTATTATTGCCTCTAGGGCATATTTCCAACATTTCTTGCATGTGGATACCCGTGGTGACAATGGGGTATTCTAATGAGTCAGTTGATGTATGTTTTGGTGATCAACTCGTGGATTCCCATGACCTTGGGGTATCTAGGCATAGGGGTTGATTGCACGTTTTCATCTTCTTTTCTCCGATAGAAACTTTGGGGTACTCTTTGAAGTTCTTTGTGTGGATTGAATATTATGAATCTGAAGTTGTTTGATGCATATCGAATAATCAACTCACGGATTCATGTGGAGACATTGGAATATCTAGGTGACATTAGGGTTGGTTGATGCGTATCATATGGTGTTATTTTAGTACGAACTCTAGGGTTGTTTGTGACACTTATAGGGATGGCTCAATAGATTGATCGGAAAGGATAACTTTGAGGTGGTTTCGTACCCTACAACAATTTCTATCTTATGTACTCCGCTAATAGGAACTTTGGAGTGATTCTTTATCGCACGTTGAGGGATTGTTATATGATCCAATTATGTTAGCATTGTTGAGAGATTGCACTAGTGAAAGTATGAACCCTAGGCCTTGTTTTCAAGCATTGCAATACCGTTTGTGCTCACTTTTGTTACTTGCTACCTTGATGTTTTTTTATTTTCAGATTACAAAAACCTATTTCTACTATCCATACTACACTTGTATCACCATCTCTTCGCCGAACTAGTGCACCTATACAATTTACCATTGTATTGGGTGTGTTGGGGACACAAGAGATTTCTTGTATTTGATTGCAGGGTTGTTTGAGAGAGACCATCTTCATCCTACGCCTCCCACGGATTGATAAACCTTAGGTCATCCACTTGAGGGAAATTTGCTACTGTCCTACAAAACTCTGCACTTGGAGGCCCAACAACGTCTACAAGAATAAAAGTTGCGTAGTAGACATCAAGCTCTTTTCTGCTGCCGTTGCCGGGGAGGTGAGTGCTTGAAGGTGTATCTTTAGATCTTGCAATTGAATATTTTAGTTTCTTGTTTTATCACTAGTTTGGTTTTATAAAAGAAAACTACAAAAAAATGGAATTGAGATTGCCTCACATGCTACATCTTTATAATGTCTTTCTTGAAAATGATGGATCGGAAAATTGTGCTAAGATTGTAGAAGAAGAATTAAATAAAATGTTTAATGTGAGTCCTCTGAATGATGAGCATGACTGCAATGTTGTTAGTATGAATTCTTTGAATATCCATAATGCTAATGATGATTGCACTAGCCATGATAAAAAAGTTTCTTATAAGCATGTCAATTTTTGTGGAGTGAATAAAATTTGTGAAGACATGCCTTATAGAGATGATAGATTTTGTAAGAAGCACAAACATGATAAAACCAATTGGTGGCTTAAGGTGATAGATAAATTTGCTACGAAATTATGCTCTCTTCATCACATCACTTGTGAACTTTGCAGTAAGGTTGGTCATCTTAATTTTCAATGCATACTTTTTCATGATCGAATCATGTCCAAATATTGCAATAACTTGATCACCCTTGAACTTTATAATGAACTTTGTTTATTTTTTGGGTGTGAAGAATTGACACATAAAAATAGTTGGTTTGAAGTATTCATTCTCACAAAAGACATTGAAAATAATTTAGAGGAAATCTATAGGTTTTGTGTGGTAAATTGCAATGAGAATGCTTATATAGCCAACTATAGAAAAACGGGAAAACAAATAGAATATAAAAGAAATACTAATGGAAGGGTAAATATTCCCCCTTTCCCTCCTATTTTCTCTCATGATGAAACAGGTAATGAGGAGGAGCTTCCTATCCAACCAATCTCTTCAATAAGAAGCTCGGAAGAATTAAATAAACCCACACATAATGTGGTAAAAAAAAGAAAAGAAGGAAAAGTAGAGGTAACGAAGTTTCTCTCCCAAATAATGTTGCTCCTATTATTGTTGTACCTCATGAGATTGAATCAAAAATAATTGTGGAAGATGATACACTTGATGATGATTTTGTTATGCCTATTGCCTGTTGTGATGATTATGATTGGGAAGATAATGATACTTCTTATGATCTTGAAAAGCTTTATGGCACCAACTTGGAGGAATATGATAATAATTGTTATACTATTGGTGCTATTCATACTATTGATGATAAAAGTGATAATGCTAATGATATGCAAACCAACAAGCTTGGGGATGCTATGTTTGATTGGAATGATATGTTTGAGAATTTATTTGCTGCAAATAACGTTTGCCCTAAGCTTGGGGATGCTATGCTTAATGAAAATGGTCTTTTTATTCCCCCTACTTTTGATGAGCAAATTTATTAGGGATAATTCATTTTATGCCTCTAGTTGGGTCCCACTCATCAGTTTTACCCCTAACTTCCGAAACTCACCTGTTCTGTACAAGCCACTTTACAATTCTTATGCTTTTGCCCTTTGACCCTTTGACCGTCACTTTGAAAAAATCATAACAAATTCATACTAACTCAGAAAAATGCAAATAAGATATCAAAATGTTCACAAAAACATCACCTATATGTGCATGTCATTTTCATTCTTGACAAAAGTGTTGGAAAGTCCTCATCTCAGTTTTAGCTCATATGACCTTAGCATGAACAGTACAATCTAAAAAAATTCAAAAAATTCTAATTTTTTTTGGTGGCAAACATTGACCAATGTTTTGAGTGCTTGCCAAGTTTCATAACAGAATGACATTCGTGGAAGTCGTGGCAAAAAAACAAAATTTTGAAGCATTGATTTTTTTTTTGCCACGACTTCCACGAATGTCATTCTGTTATGCTTGTAGGTGTTGCAATAATATGCTTGCAGGTGTTGCAATAATATCAAGTTTCCTCTCTATGTGTTGAAAGTTTTGAAGTTATGCTTGTTTTGCCTTCCTATGCTAGTTGATTCTTGCTCCCATAAACTATTTGCTCACAAAATCCCTATGCATAGGAAGTGGGTTAGGCTTAAATGTGCTAGTCATATGCTTCATGCTGCTCTCTTTGTGTTTCAATTCTTTACTTTTATGCGAGCATCATTGAAATCATCATGCCTAGCTAAAAGGCATTAAAGAAAAGCGCTTGTTGGGAGACAACCCAATATTTGTACAAAGCTTGTTCTTCAAAAGCAGGGAAGTCAAGGGCCGCCTTCCCCTTGTTCTTAAGGGGCGGCTCAGCTTTGGTAGGAATCTTGGTTAGAGCAGTAGAGGTTTTCGGTGGAGCAATTTGCTGTTCACCGGTCACCACTACTTCATCCTGCGCCGGGGCCGTAGTCTGATCTTCAGTTACATTTTCCTTCTCCTGAGTAATAGGAGAGGAGGCATGAGCCGGGCTCACAATAGTGTCTTGGGGCGGCGGGCTGTTCTGAAACGCCGGCTCGTCCTGGGTGTCCAAGGTAGCCGCTGTCTCTTCCTGGGAAGGACCTGTTGGAATGACCGGGTCAGATGAAGGGCAAGACTGTTATGTGACACAGGAATAATCAAAGTGCTTACCCCGGGTTAATGTTGAAGGCCGGCGCCTGAGTAGTGCTTGATTCGTCAGACGAGGGAGATGTTAGATATGTTGAGTCGTTCAAAGGCAGGGGCTCTTTGAAACGACCAGCGTGAGGAAGAGAGGGAGTTGGGCTGAGCGGCGCTTCTGTACGTGCCCTGCATGCTGGAGGCTCATTGCCCAACCCGCCACTCAGCTCTCCTTCACTGCTTCGGGTCTTCCGTTTGGAAGTCCCTGTGTGTTGTGCCTTCTTCAAAGAAAATTGTGGGTCTAAGTGAGCATCTCGATGTGAAAATGGAATTTTTCGGACTGCAACCCGGGTTTTCCTTCGAACGGGTACTGGTGAGTCAGAATCTGAAGAGATCAGTGTTACCTCTGGCTCGCCAGCGTGACTAGTTTCAGCCTGTTCCTGTGAAGAGGTGGCGTCAGCAAGTCGATTAAACAGACGGCCAAGGGAGTCAAGTTCTACCTCTTGGTCTTCATCGTCTTCCGGGTCTTCTTCGCTGTCTTCCCGGGGAAGGGTGGGGTCTTGAAGTTCGACCTTCCACCAATCAGAAGTTTCCTGTACAACGGCGGGTTGGTAAAATTGCATCAAAGGGAATGCAGTACGAGCAAGATGGACAACAATAAGAACGGCTTACCACAGGGGCCGGGTTGTCCTCATAAAAGGGAGCGAGTCCCACAAGCTTAATATCATCTTTTGTTTCACCAAGTAGTTTCTTGGCCAACTTTAAGACATCCTTCTCTTGAAGGTTGCCCGGGCTGAATCGAAGTGAATCCTCTGGTTCGCCGGTGTAGGTATGTAAGAGCCGGTTCCTCAGGCTTAGAGGTTGGATGCGCCATTCTACCCAAGTCCGGGTCAAGTCGACGCCGGTGAGGCCGTGGGCAGTTAAGGCGTTTATCCTGGTGTACAAGGGAGCCAGAGCCTCTCTTTCTTCTTGGGAAGCGAAGCCTGGGAAGATGATAGTGGCATCAAGCCGGCTTGGCCGATAACCCGGAAGAGGATTCTGCCAGTTGGGGGAGGTGTCCTTGCAGTAGAACCAAGTTTTGTGCCATCCCTTTGGGTGGCTTGCCGGCTTGGCATCAGGGAAAGCTGTGTTCTTCCTCCGCTGGATGGTGACTCCGCCAAGCTCCAGGCTTGGTCCGTCCTTGTGTTCTGTTTGATGATTCAAGTAGAAGAATTCTTGGAACAAGCTGATGGACGGCTCAAGCTGAAGATATATCTCACAAAATACTTGGAACTGGCACAAGTTATGAATAGAATTGGGGCCTATGTCTTGCGGTCTGATGTTGAAAAAGTGAAGTACATCCCGGAATTTTTTTGAGCTGGGGGGACGGAATCCTCGGTCCAGATGATCAGCGAATAGGACAATCTCATGCTGACCTAGTTGTGGGTGAATTTCTTCTTCTAGGGCCCGCCATTCAATTTCTTCCTTGGAGGGTAACAACCCGGATTCTGTCAAGGCCTGTAGCCTGAGCTCAGACATGCTAGACTTTGCCCAGTTGACATACTTGACTTTGGGAGCCATGGGTTTAGCTATAAAAGAAATAAGCCGGCAGTTAGAATATTTGTCGGACCACACAAGGCAATGCAAGCATTTCCCGGGTCATGGTGTCTGATGCAAGAAAAGCCGGAATCACATACTGCAAATTTTGTACAAGTGTTGGACACGGATCAGGCAATAACTCAGCAAACAGGTTTCAGCTAAGTGAGAAAATCCTACGGATCTGAAAAATGTTATAAAAGAAAATAGTGAAATCTAGGCATGTTCTTCACATCGTCAGATGAACTACAACGATATCTATTCGGAGCAGAACGGAGGGTCAAGCATATGCGGCGAATGCTGCAGATTGATTCCACGAACTGCGAGCGGAAGTTTTAAGGCATTCTAAATCTACGGACCGTTGCTATGAGGAAGAATGCAAGAACACCGAAGAGTTGAATAAATAGCAACAATGGCGGAGGGTCGCTTACGGGTCTGGGCTGACGGCTCGACGGTTGCAGAAGTGCTGCGGGCGCGGCAGGACCGGACCAGGGAACTCCAGCGATGAGGTGAAGGCTCGGGCGGTGCTGTGCGCAGAACGACGACGAGTTCGAGGAGGCGCGGCGGCGTCGACGATAGGAAGAAGCAGGCGGAAGCAGTAAAGGGAGTGGGGGAGGCGCCGGTCTATTTATAGGCACGGCTGGCCCGAAGCGGCACGCGCGAAACCCCAGGCGGCGCAGTGAACAGAGGCAAGAAAGGCTCCTCGATTTTCACGCTTAACGAGGCAATACAAATCTATTCAAGATTCCCTATGACGTCATCCCGGATTTTGCGGAAGTGGAGCGTGATATCATGAAATAAGACGACGGAAAAATACCAAGTGTATGAATGAGGAATGACCCGGCAGGCTGTTAAGCCAGAAGTTCGGCCTGAATGTGGCATGTGCAGAAAAGGGCGGCTCGAAAGAAGTAATTTCAGGTTATGGCTTATCGGGTAATTCTTCATTTACTTTGTTTTTTAGGATGGAGTTTAACATGGATAAATCCAAGTCAAACTGAGGGCTAATGTTGGGGATATTTCCCAGCGTGTAGACTCGGCAGGAAGATGACCCGGCCATAAAGCTGAAGGGCTCAGCGGGTTACTTCACTGCGGGGTTACGAAGATACTCAATGGGCCGGCTTATTGGAGGCCTGGTGAGAAAGGCCGGCTCAGTCTACGGGCCGGCTCGAGAAGAAGACGTACGGCTTCAAGGTTGTCTTGGAGAATAAGTAGGAAAGAATAGGAGACGGGTTAAGTTACGACCCGGACTCTCATGTAACCCTAGGGCTCCACCTGTTATATAAAAGGGGGCGCCTAGGGCAGAAAGACTAAGTTGCAATCCCTCGAGAGCTAGGTTAGCGAAATCACATCCTTGTAATCGAGATCCAAGCAATACAATCAAGCAGGACGTAGGCTATTACCTCGATCATGAGGGGCTGAACCTGGGTAATCTCGCGTCTTCTCGTTACCAATCAACCCCGCTAAGTTTCCACTCTTGTGCGATGGCCTCATCTCTAAGTCCTTTCACAAGGGCATCTGCCGTGTCAAAACCACGACAAAAAAGAAACGGACGGAGTACTTCGATGAAGCCACACTATTTATCTTTTCTTTTTCATCTACGGCACCCACCCGACAATGAGATTTTGAGGCACTGATATCTGCACGGAAGCTCGATAAACATGTTTGAAATGTCAGGTTTTCAATGGAAAAGGAATAGCGTATTGTCTGGTTTTCCTCACAACTAAATTGAAGCTAATCATGTCTTTTTTTCTCTTTTTCTTTGCATGCCTGATTTACTTAACCAATCAATTGTTGTGAAAAGGAAGATATAATTGTACAATCACATGGTTGAGGCCGACCATATGTATGAAATCAAAGATTACCTTCCCTTACTCTATTCAACCACAAGTTTTTATTCATCCAATAGGGAGGACACTGAACAATGCCCATGCAGTCATCTTCAAGAGCCAAGAACTAAGGCACACATGCATACTTGACTAAGATTATTCAATAGCTAGCACTCAATTCAACTACCTAGCTACTACTTAGGGGAGCTAGTATCATGGCCATCGCCATTGTTGGCATCGGCGCTCTCATCTCTGGCAGAGGACCCTGGTTGCACCAGGAAGTGTGTGGCGGTGGGCATATACAGAGCGTGCTGGACTTGTGGGAAATCACTGCCCACCTTCTCCCATGCCTCCAATGCCTTCACCATTTCTTTCACCGTCGCTAGAGCCCTATCTCCACCTTCGCCACTTCGTTGTGCAGCTGCATGATGTTGGTAGTCTGCTCATTGTTCAAATCGGTACATGAAATACCTAAGTGTAAGCTGCCGACAACGAATTCAACAAATGGGGACCAAACAAGTGACCTTCTCATTTGGTGCCTCTAGGACAATGGTGATTTTGCTTCGAGGAGAGCAGAGAGCTCGACTGTTTCCTTGAAAAGCTCTTCATGTAGCTCCTTGAAGGTGATGGCACGCTTGGCATCATTTTCAATGTAGCTTGGGGCTGGCCTATTTGGCATCTTCAAATGCTGAATTTCTAAGGCGTGAGTTGAATGTCTAAAGAGCAGGTTGTTGTAATCCTTATAGAAGTCAAAAGATTAACACACATAATACATTGTTAGGTAACATGTTATTTCTCTCCACGCAATACATTGGTAGCAACTAGTGTGTTATTTATCTCTAGCGCACACAAAAGAACGTGACCGACCATGTCTAGCCCCTCGGTGGCATTTTTTGTAAGGAGACAGGCGAGCAGCAACCGACCCGATGGAGGTTGAGCCTCAAACACGGGTTGGCGGGCTACGAGCACTTCAGCATGCCCTAGAGATCCTGGATTGGTAAAATAATGGTGTATATCCTAGTGTGTTACATTAGGCTAGCAGTGCAACCAATGACGAGCGTCATATCTCTGCTGACTGCTGGAAGGAGACCATCTGCGTCTGCTGCGGAGGTCCGGGGCACATTGCCAGGGACTGCACGGCGCCCCGCGGCTCCCCTCCGGTGGACCGGCAGCCTGCGCGCCTGCATGCGCCCCTGGGGCGGCGGCCTACCCACGCGGGCCCATCCCGTGCGCCTGAGCCACGGTCGTCGGGGCCCGGGCCGGCTACGCAGGCGCCTGCTCCGCGGCGGTCGCCTCCCCACTCTGCTACGGTGCTAGCCCCACCGCCGCCGGGTCCGCCGCCCCCGGGAACGGTCCGCTTTCCCAGAAGCTGGAGCCAGGTCGCCCAGTCTTCCTCTGCTGCGAGTGTGGCGGGGCCAGGCTTCTCGGTCCCTTTCGAGGGCTCCGCCGGCTCAGCGGAGAGCCGGCTGGCAGTGGATCCAGTGGAGGTGGACGACTGCTGCTTCCTGGAGGATTCGGAGGAGCTGTGGCGCATGGAGGCTGACCTCGAGCGCGCGGTCGTGGTCATGATCACGGGGCCGCGGCCACCGGTGGACCTGGCCGACGCGGCGATGGCGCTGCACGAGGAATTCGGCATTGGGCCTAACGACATGTCCATTCGCCCTTTCTTCCCGGAAGATTTCCTCGTTATCTGCGAGCACCCCCTCATCCGGCAGCTCATGGTGGAGCGTGGTTTTGCCCCCGGTAATGGCTTCGGCCTTGCCCTGCGGCCGTGGATGCGCCAGGCGCAGGCGACCGGCGCCACCATGCCCTTCCTGGTGCCCCTGGAGCTGGTAGGCGTGCCGGCACACGCGTGGACGAGAAGAACGGCGGAGGTGGTTCTGCGGGGCTGCGGGCGCGTGGTCCAGGTAGCAGAGCGCACAACGAGCCGGCACGACATGTCGCGTTTTCATGTGTGGCTAAAGACGATGGACCCAGAGCGCATCCCTCGGTGTCGGCGGCTCTTCGTCCCGGAGCCCGGTGCGGGCAGGCGGCGCCTTCCGGTGGGCGCGCCGGAGGAACTGTGGTACCCCGTCACTATCTCGTGCCTTGCTCCGCCGGTTAGGGACGCGTCCTTCGTGGAGGATGCGCCGCCGCCCCCGCCACCGTCCCCGCCCTCTGATGCTGTGGAGAGTCCGGACCGTGCAGGAGTCCGCCCGCCGCCTGCTGCTCTGGCGCCTGGAGGCAGCGGGGTGGCCGGTTCTGGGGGCTCATTGGCGGCTTCGGCGCCACCGGCGCATCAGGCCGGAGATCGGTCCGTGGCGGGTCGTCAGGCACGTGGACCAGCGATGGCGTGTACTTCGAGCTGTGCCGCCATCGTCACGGGTGCTTCGGTCAGGCGTTCGCAGCCCGCTGGGCAAAGCGTGGCTCAGCCAGCGGATGGTGGACAGCTGGCAAGTCTGGCCAGGCACAGAGAGGTGGAGCCGGCCCAATGCGCTGTGGGCGTGCTGCCTCCTGCTCCTACTACCCAAGCGTCGTCTTGTGCTGAAAACCAGCAGACGCGGCAGGGCGGTCGGGTGGATGAGTTGGAGCAACCACAAGGGTCCCCTGCTTCGGTCTCGCTGCCAAGATGGAAAGGTGCGGCAGAGGGGCATACGGACGCGGCGCCCAATAAGGAACTGGCTGGGGATCTGAGGCGGGCCAAGGCGGCAGGCCGCGGCAGCGTGTGCGCTGGAGATGATGGAGCGCCGCAGTCCATTATGGTGGGCTCGGTGCAACTGCAGGTCAACGCTGCTTCGCACGCAGGTGAGCAGCACGATGTGGGGAGAGACGATAGCGACCACATGCTACCCTCGGGAGAGGACAAGATGAGGTCTGTTGATTGCTTGGTGGAGCCGGGCTCAGAGGTGGGGCCAGCTCTACAGGACAGCCAAAGCGGCTCATTGGTCCAGCCTGCCGCGGCAGGCATGCATGGGGGCGAATTCGTACTGGTCAGCCTGTCGGGGACTCGTGACCCTGCCACCTGCCCTGCCCCGGTAGGCCCGGAGCCATGCAGCCCATGCACGCCGCCTAGGCTACGTAGCCCGGTGGAGGAGCTATGTTCCGAGCTGAGGAGGGTGCTGACGCTACTTCTGGCTAGCAGGCCAGACGCAGCAGCTGCTGCAAAGAGGCGTCCGAGGCAGAAGCGGGCACCCGTGTCCAATCCAAGGAGGAGTGTGCGCCTTGCCAAAGGGGTGGGCCGTGGATCTGCGGCTTCTAGACAGCAGCAAGTTCTAATCCGCAAGCTGTGCATAGCCAATGAGGGGGAGACAATCAGTGATGAAGCGCTCCAAGTGTACGCAAAGTTGTTTGAGCAACCATTAGCGGAAGACCACATCAAGGCGATCTTGGCGCTGTTCGGGTGGGAGGCTTCGGCCCTACCGCTCATGGCACAGGAAGACGCAGGGGAGGACCGGCACTAGGACCGGCCGATGGTGGCTCTGGCGCATGGGATGTCAAGATGAGTTCAACGCCGTTCAAAGCCCTCGTGTGGAATGTGCGCGGGCTGAACAACCCGTCCCGCCGCAATGCTATATCGCAAGTAGTAAATGCTTCCAGGCCCAGTATCGTGTGTCTCCAGGAAACCAAAGTGGAGGTTGTAACGAAGGACGTGGTCATCCACTGTCTGGGCAATAGATTAGAAACTTTCTACTATCTGCCTGCGGTTGGTACACGAGGTGGAATCCTCATTGCTTGGGACGCAGCGGTCGTCAACCTGACCAACCCACACTACACACAAAACACGCTGACGGCACTTGTAAAGCCGCTCGACGGCCCAGAGTGGTGGCTCACGGGGGTATACGGGCCCCAACCCGGCGCGGAAAAGATCGAGTTCATGCAGGAGATAGTAGAGGTCCGGGAGCTAATCGCGGGCCCGTGGGTGCTTGCCGGCGATTTTAACCTTTTGGTGAACCAGGAGGACAAAAGCAATGATCGGATTAACAGAAGGATGATCGCGCGCTTTCGGGCTAAACTGAACTTTCTTGAGCTCAAGGAGGTTTACCTAAATTGTAGGCGATACACCTGGTCCAACGATCGGGCGAGTGCTACGATAGAGAAGATTGACCACATCTTTAGCACAACATCATGGGAAGAGGCCTACCCAACCAGTTGTCTCACGGCCTTGGGATTTGCGGTGTCCGACCACTGCCCCCTGCTTCTGGATCTCAACGCGGAGCTTTGCATCGGAAGGCGCTTCAAATTTGAATCATTCTGGACCAAAGTGGATGGTTTCTTCACCACGGTGGAGGAGGCATGGGAGTCAATCCCACGGGAGGGCAACCCGTTTGTGGTGCTTGATAAGAAACTAAGAGCAACGGCAAAAACACTCAAGAAGTGGAGCGACCGGTCCATTGGTAGTATCAAACTTCAAATCGCTATTGCCATGGAAGTGATCTATAGGCTGGACAAGGCCATGGACTCGCGCGAGCTGTCGGACACGGAGAGGGAACTACGGAGGCTCCTTAAGCGCAAGCTGCTGGGGCTGAGCTCATTGGAGCGCACGATCGCTCGGCAACGCTCGCGGCTCCTCATTCTTCGCGAAGGGGATGCAAACACTTCCTTCTTCCACCAGCATGCATGCCACCGGTAGAGGAGGAACATGATGACCAAGGTACAGCACGGAAACCGCATCGCCACGGGGCAGGAGGAAATCGCGGAGGCGGTAGATGAGTACTACGATCAGTTGTTTGGGCACCCGCCAGACAGACCACACTCGGTGGATCTCTCTGTTCTTCGAATGCCAGCCGCGGACCTATCACACCTTGAAGCCACGTTCACTGAGGAAGAAGTAGAAAAGGTGGTCAAATCTATGCCCCGCGACAAGGCGCCGGGACCCGATGGTTTCACGGGAAGGTTCTTTGCTTCGTGTTGGCAGATCATAAAAGGGGACCTCATGAGCGCTTTTAAGGTTTTTCACCGGGGAGACATGCGCGGCATGCCAGCCATCAACAAGGCAATAGTCTCACTGCTGCCCAAGGTGGACGGCGCGCTCGATATCAAGGACTTCCGCCCAGTGAGCCTGGTGCATGGGGCGATTAAGATCTTTGTCAAGGTCCTGGCCACAAGGCTAGCGGTGGATCTTCCTCGGCTTGTGGGGAAGCATCAAAGCGCGTTCGTCAAGGGCCGATCAATACACGACAACTTTATGCTGGTTCAATGCACGGCTCGCCGCCTCCACGCCCTCCGGGCGCCGGCCATCATGCTCAAGCTGGACATATCGATAGCCTTCGATTCGGTCCAATGGCCATTCTTGGTGGAAATTTTGCGCACATTGGGCTTTGGCAACCGGTGGATATCCTGGTGTTGTGGTCTTTTGACAAGCTCATCAACGCGGATCTTAGTGAATGGGGCACCAGGGAAGCCGATCTACAACCGTGTGGGGCTGCGCCAAGGCGACTCGTTGTCCCCCATGTTGTTCATCATGCTCATGGAGCCACTCCAGAAGATGTTTGGGCTGGCGGTCGAGAGGGGGATTCTAGCTCCGTTGGCGAGCGCGGGCTTGCACCACCGCCTCTCAATGTTTGCCAACGATGTAATGATCTTTATCAAGCCAAACCCAGCGGATCTCTCCATGTGCACGGCACTACTTCAGCTGTTTGGGGAGGCCTCAGGCCTGAGAGTCAACATGAGCAAGAGCGCGGCCTACCCGATCCGGTGCTCGGCCGAGGATATGGAGAGTGTTGGACGGATCCTAGGCTGTCCCCAGGGCAGTTTCCCGTGTAAGTACCTCGGATTGCCGCTCACTATACGCAAGCAAGCGGTGGCTCAGCTCACCGGCCTTGTGGACCATCTCGCAAGGGCTTTGCCGCGGTGGAAGGCCGCGAAGATGCCAAAGAGTGGGCGTCTAATTCTGGTCCAGTCAGTACTCTGCGCAATCCCACTGCATGCCATGCTTGCGCTGGACATCCCGCAGAAGACCATTGCGGCAATGAACAAAATCTGCAGGGGGTTTCTTTGGTGTGCTAGCTCACAAGCTCCAGGCGGAAAATGCACAGTAGCCTGGGATTCAGTTTGCGCCCCGAAATGGGCAGGGGGACTAGGCATCCCCAACTTGCGGTGGCTCAATATCGCGGTTCAGGCCAGATGGCCATGGTTGCAACGAACTGATCCTACAAGGCCTTGGGCCGAGTTCCAGATCAAGGTGCCAGAGGAGTCCAGGCAACTGATGAGGGCGGCCACTCGCTGCACGATTGGGGATGGAAAGGATGCCTTATTTTGGGAGGACAGGTGGTTACAGGGCCGTCGAGTTCAGGAGGTGGCTCCAAGCCTGTACGCGCGTGTCAGCCAACTGGTGCGCTCGAGCTGCACGGTGCGCCAGGCGCTGACGGATGGTGGTTGGGCTGCTAGTGTGGGGCCGGAGATGACCGCGCCGATGCTGACGGAGTACCTTCACCTGTGGACCGAGATGGATCATGTCCAGCTGAGCCCGGAAGCAAACGACTCCATTACATGGTCCTGGGAGAAGGACGGGAACTTCTCGACGAAATCGGCGTACGCAGCAAGATTCTGGGGCAGGGAAGTGGTACCAACAGCGCAATTCACCTGGAGATCGAGAGCTCCACTCCGCTGTCGCTTCTTCGTTTGGGTGGCCCTCCAAAACAGGTGTTGGACGGCAGATCGGCTAGCGCGGCGCGGATTGGATCATCCCGAGCAGTGTCCATTTTGCGACCAGGAGGAGGAAACCATCAATCACCTGCTGTTGGACTGTGTGTTTGCCAGTGAAGTCTGGGCAACCGTTGCTGCTGCCGCCGGCAAACCGGACTGGGCTCCACGGAGGGGGGAAAGCATTGTGAAATGGTGCGCCGAGACGGGTGGATCAGATAGAGCTAGCAAGGAGACTAGGACGGTCTCAACCCTCGTGCTCTGGGAACTATGGAAGCACCGCAATGCCATTGTCTTCGACGCCGCATCCCCTTCCACGAGCCGCGTGATCTCCAACATCAGGGCAGAGGGTATGGCGTGGAAGCAAGCGGGAATGATCAAGGAAGACGCCAGCTCATTCCTTAGGCAGTTAGCAGAGTGGGATAGGAGGTCGAGTTAGGCCAGCCTTGTAACGTTTATGGGGTGGAGTTGGTGTTCATATTGTAATATGTAACATCATCGTGGCGGGGCTCTTTTACCCCACTTCCTTCTTTAATATATAGTACGCACGCTCGTGCGTATTCGAGAAAAAGGATCAAATAATGGTGTATATTCCATTTGATTGGTAAAATAGATCAACTTTGCATACTTAAGTTGTAAAATCTTGACCTAGAGATCCTGGAATATTGGTACATAACAATTTGGCTCAGCAGACAACTAAGTCTCCTCTTTAGCCCTAAATGTCGAAAAGTATAGCTATGCGGAAAATGTACAATTTATACAGCAAGAAGCCACAGAGTTTGGACTTTTTTTTTTAACTTTGGGGTTTCGAACTCTGCAGAAGCCCATGTAATCCAGATAATAAAGTCACAAAAGCCACACTCAGTGAATTTGATTGTCTACATGTCAGTTCCAGAGAAATTTAAGTACAATGGGGAGTTGGGAACCATATAGTAGTATCTTGTCAGGGGAGAAATTCTACAACGCAGCAAGCGCACCACCTACATTTGCAAGACTAAGCACCACCCCTCATGCCAGCAAGCATTTTGTTCAGGTCCTTGCCGCCGCCCATTTGCTTCACCAGAGCCTCGAAGGCACTTTTGCCCCCCATCTGCTGCACCACTTGCGGCGGCATGGCTTTGAGCATCTTCTGGATGGCCTGATCACTCATCTTTCCCTTCGCCGATATCAATTTCGACACATTCAGCTTGCTCCACATCTTGGCCAGTCGCTTGTACTCTTCCAGCATGTCCATCACGTCCTTCACTTGCCTGCCCGACCCTCGAGCGACCCGCATGATCCGCGACTCGGTCATCAGCTTCGGGTTCGTGCTGTCGAGCTCTGCAAAGTTGATCAGCGGTGGGATAAGTTTCAGATGACCGCTCTTGCAGTATTTTTGCTACACACAAAAGAGATTTATCTCTTAGACCAACTCACCTGCGGCTGTCATGGAGTCCATAATCGTCATGTACCGCTTGATCTTCTCTTTGCTTTGTTTCTCCTGTCCTTTCGGCATCAACTCAGAGCTAAACCCAGGCAGCATGGAGAAGATCTGCAAGATAAATAAGAAAATGCACGCGTAAGCAATGCTATCACAGAAGTACCGTATGAAAGTTAAGTCAGATGTTAACATGATAAATATACCTGTCCCATTGGTCCCATTTTCAGGAGATTCTGGAATTGCTCATACATAAGTCTGAGAGTGAAGGCTCCTTCAGCCAGCTTTGCCAGAAGCTCAGATTGTTGATCAGAAGGCACAATACTTTCCATCTTGTCGAGTAAGCCAGGCAAGTCCCCTCTACCTGCCAAATCCATCGTTAGCTAAACTAGAAAGAAGATTCGCCAAGTTATAAGCAATACTGACTGTAGTTGCTAACCTAGCAGGCGACCGACAAATGGTTCCACATCAAAAACGTCAAATTCATCGATGTGTTCTCCAGTTCCAATAAATATCACCGGGCTTTTCGTAGCTGCAACCCTGGAAAAAAGAAGCAAGGATGTAAAACAAAAAGGTTCCCTGTATTCTTAACCTGCTTACTCTATCAAAAGATATATTCGCCAATTTGTAAAACACACAATAATGAAACTAAATTAGGATTTGAGAATACAGTGTAGCAATAACAATTTTAACTAAACACATATGCAGTCGTGCAGAAAGAATAAAACCTAAGTCGAGTGGCATTTTCCTGTCGAACTAAAATATTATGGATGATATGTAAATTTATGAATAGCGCAAGGAGGAGCGAGAAAACAAAGAGAAATACTTACGCGCTCAGTGCACCGCCTCCTTTCGCATGACCATCCAATTTCGTGATAATCACAGCTCCAACGGAAGCACTCTGTTTGAACGCCTGTGCCTGTTCAAACGCAGCCTGACCAATGCTGCCATCCATCACAAATATCACCAGGTCTGGTTTCTGTGAAAGAACCATAAAAGCAGGTCAGTGAAAAATCTCAAAACTAGAGGAACAATAATGCTGTGCAGGACTATATGTGACAGTGTAAATACCGTTGCTTCAGCAACTTGACGCATCTCCTCGAAGAGCGCAGCCTCCTGCATATGGCGCCCACTCGTGTCAATGATGATGAGATCAGATTTCTCTTCCCTGAACTTTTCCAGGCCCTCAACTGCAATCTTCACAGGGTCTGATTCCATGTAGCTGCAAAGAAATACAACAATTCTATTAAGTGAATATTTTGGAGAGACAAGGTTTTAACCCATATAAGTAAATCTGTCAACGTAATGTACCTTCCGTAAAAGGGTATCTTGGCCTTGGTTGCGTTCTGCTTCAACTGATCAAAAGCACCGGCTCTGAACGTGTCGGCGCAAACCAGTGATGGCTTAAATCCCTTGCGCTGATGATAATACGCGTATTTGGTACACGTAGTTGTTTTTCCAGAGCCTACAGACATATATATCGTTATATATTCAGTGATCGTCGATCATCAATGTTACTATATTGTGAATTTGTAATTCAAATCAGCAATCAATCATATATGGAGATTGAAATTCAGAAATAGGTGTAGAAGCAGAAGGGAACAGGCAAGCGAGGTTGGTCAATCAGAAATTCTGACCTTGCAGTCCGACGAACATGACGACGTTGGGCTTGCCCTTCTTGGGAACGAAGGCGGGCTTCCCGGGATCCAGCATCTTGCAGAGCTCCTTCCCGACGGCATTCTCTATGATGCGGCGCTTGTTGGTGCCGGCGGCGAGGGCCTCGAGGTTGACGCTCTTCCTGATGTTGGCCTGCAGGTCGCAGACCATCTTGAAGCGGACGTCGGCCTGCATGAGCGCGCGCGCGATCTCGTTGAGGCACTCCCTGAGCACGTCCTCGTCGACCACCGTCGCGCTGCTCATCCGCGCCAGCGCGCGGGAGATGCTCCCGCCCAGTTCCGCGAGCACCATCGTGGCCGGCCGTGCCCTAGCTCGGCGAAGGATTTGGGTTCCGAAGATCGATCGATCGGTTCTTGTCCGGTCGTGTGTCGTAGAAACGGGACACGATGGAAACCGGGCGCGTGCGCTGCTATATTTATGATGGATGGATAGTACAATTCTAATCCGACCCGGTTTGCTTCTGTACGAGCTTTCGCCGGAATCCTTTTTTTAGGGCGTCGGACTCGTGTTTGAGAAAACGTGTGAGCAGTGGCGGAGCGTGACACACAATTAAGGGGGGGCTAAAATCTGCAGTTTTACTATTTTTCAGTCATCTGTTTTTAAATTCGTCTCAGGTCGTTTTTCTGTCCGTCCGATCCACACGAATCTCCGCGCGTCGTACGCCCTCAGTCTCGCGTGAACCGGGTCGATCGTCGATGTGTCGTGGATTTTTTTTGTGTTGTTGGGCTTTCGGGTTCACGGGTTTCCGCGCGTCATACGCCCTCAGTCTCACGTCACGTGTTTTTTGAATTTTCTATTCAGTCGGTGGGGCGGCGGCCTTTGTCTTAGCCGGGGAGGGGATTGGAAGGGGTTGGCCGAGGTGGGCGGAGACGGCGGAGGGAAGGGGGCTCCTCGCCGGTGATTAGCGGCAGGTCGGCCAGGTGGAGATGGCGCGTGGCGCTTGTATGCCAGAGGCATGCTTCACAGAGAGGGTCGCGGGCAGGAGAGGAGCTCAGCGGAGCTCCCCGTCGTGCTCGCCGCCAGCAAGCACCCACGATGGGGGAGGTAGTATTCGCCGGCACCGGTGGGGCTTGTCCAATTTTTTGTTTGTTCTATCTGATCTGCCTCTTTCCGTGTTTGATTCAGTTCATCGTCGTGGTCGCCGGGCATAGAGCCATGTCGCAGGGGTTGTTCAGTTAGCTGGTTTTTGGGTAGGAACGTTTTGCGATAGCTTAGTTCACCCCTGTTTGAGTGGTTCATGAGAAACAATCCTGAATATTTTGCAGCCACCTATGCGCGCGTGTCAGTCAATCCCCAAATTTCATCGCCAAGTCCGTCTCGTTGTTTTTCTGGATGTAGATCTCCGGTTCTACGAAGTGTTGAGTCTTGAGTGTCAATTTCACCACTAAACAGAACATTCCACTAAGCTGACTACGAAGTGTTGGATGTAGATCTCCGGTTCGGCTCCTCTGCAGTCGTGTAAAAACTGCACAGGTGCTGTATGTGTGGGAGTAGGTATTTGAGATTTTTAGGCATTTGCTGGTGATTCGATTTTTTGTGGGAGGGTCTATGCAATGTCAGTAATGGTTCAGGCGGCATTTTCAGCTGCTTTCTGTTGATGTAAGCATGGACGAAGGAATGTTCTGAATCTTACTCCCTCCGTCCGGAAATACTTGTCGGAGAATTTGGTAAAAATGAGCATCTTCCATCATGAAAACATGCGCACAATCTATGTTTTCTGTACTTCTCATTTTTCAGTATAGTGAATGAGAGCTAGTTTTTGGTACTAGATTATTCAGTTTTTTACCATGTTCTATACATTATTCAGCTTATTAAGTAATTCCTTCATTATGGAGATGGTTTTGCTTCTCACGCCTGAGTTTTGGGAGCAAGCTCACGGTTATTTTTTGGTGTGATGTATTCACGCTAAAATGGATGGACCTGAATTTTTCCCGTACCTGTTATGTATTGGCTATTATAATTTTTCAGTATGCTTTTTTTAGGTTCAGGTCTTTTTCCTGCATGAACACTGGTTGTTTTTTGGTGTAGGTTTCTTTTTTGCTGTAGTGCAGGTTCATGGGTGTTCATTTTTCAGTAGATGGCGATTTTTCTTTTCATTGTAGTGCCTCCAATTAAGGTGTGTTTGAAGTCTATTTTTTCAGGGGTCAGCCAAACAGTAAAAAAAATCAGAGCACCCCTAAATTAGTTTCTCTGAACACACGTGACGAAATCGACATCTACCAGGAGACGGGCCGGCTAGGTTGCGCGCCAGTTGTGAAAGATCGATGTGTCTCAAAGGCAAAAGGGCCTACTTTTTGTTTAGTTCTTCTGGCAATGGCTATCGTTTAAAATGAAGTTCAACTGCCGCAAACTTCACTTCATATTTTTTTATAACTACAGTGCCTGAAAATCACTTATCCAATCAGGGAGGTTAGACAAATTGTCATGTCTAGTAGTATTTGGGTGTGACTTGTCAGGATTCAATAGCTCGACAGTCGAACTGTCGCCTCCGCTCTGCGCCATAGTGGTCAGGGTCCCTATTGTCCTGTTGGAATTGCTTCATTCCTCTGTTTGCATACCTTGCCCATCCATCTCTTCTTCTTCATCCCTGTCCATACTATTGAAATGTTGTGTAATTCTGTCCATTTCTGCTAGCAGGTACTCATATTTCTTTTGACTTTTTGATCCGTTCGAGCCCAGCTGCATTAGCTTCATTCCTAGGACATTGTACCTGAGCTGATCAAAGTGGAATTTCTTTGGGACTATTCATTTTCTTGCCTTCTTTCCGCCATCTGTGTATTATGTACTTATCTGGTATCTCATCTACCTCAAAGTGCAGCATCACTTTCAGAATATGAGAGCACAAAATGCCATCTCTTTTTCGAACTTGCAACAAATGCAGGAGTAATCCTCTTTCTCAGTATCCATTTGCACCACATAAAACTTTCTCCTATGTTCTTGTTTGTAGTCGCTCTTTGCCTGGAATACCATGTACAACTTCTTTTTTGCTCCTCTTCTCTGCTTTAGAGTATTGTTACATCATTGAGAATGAGCTGAAATTTTCTGAAGATACTTATGTTGTACAGGCCGTGTGCTTGTCTCTCGATGTAATACTTAGTTGAGAATGATTTGCAGGAAACCTTTTTGTGCAATGCATTGTGGTCAAGCTCATCCTCATTTTCTTCATTGATCATTGATCTCATTTCCAACAAAAGTTTCTGTTGTTTCTTCATTGATCTCACTGTCTTCTTCATTTTAGTGGTCTGCATTAGTTGATGTCCCCACCTCTGGAGACTGACCGGAGGAACTAGCACGAACAAGCATCGGCGAATCGAGATTCCAGGTATGATTTTGTTCCCTCTCAACAGGCTCTTCTCTGTTTTCATTGTTTGTATCAACCTACAGGTGGGTGCAGAGGGGGGGGGGGGGGGGGGGGGGTCAATCATCAAAAGTGTGTCATTTTCTTAGTTTCTTTCTTGTTTTTACGAGCAGTAAAATTGAGATCTCTTTCTTGTTGCCGCCATCCCTTTCCTTTTCCACATTTTCTTAGTCTCTTTTAAATACAGTATGAACTCAAAAACAGATATGTGATCAACAAGCATCAAGCATGGAAATTGCAGATCATGTCTCTTTTATTTATTTTCTTTTTATAGTTGCAATTTTATTTCAGTTTTGTGATTAATCACATAGCGGTGATCATGTACGAGCTTAACTATTTTCAGTGTTCACTCTTTTTTCTTCAGTTTCTGGGTCTATCTTCATTTATTAGTCTATAAAGAAGAGTATCCTACTTAAGTGTTTGTTTCTTCAGTCATCAGTAACTATTTCATATATATTTTCAGTCATCTTTCTTCAGTCTTTAGTAATTGTTTATTTCTTCAGATTTCTTTTCTCTGTCTTTAATCCTTCACTTTTCAGTGTTTCTTGAGTCATCTTACTATTCAACCACCTTTTTGTCTTGTTTATTCAGCCCTCTTTTCACTCTATCTCTAGTTCTTCAGTTATCTGTGTCTTTAGAATCAGTGTTTCTGTAGTCTAGTCGTCCGTTTTCAGTACCTTTCTATAATTTTGTTTCAGGCATTAGTGTTTTTTTTATTGTTTTAGTTTTCATTACCTAATAATCAGACCTTAGCTCATTCTCTTTAATCAGTACCCATGCTAGTATTTTCTTAGTCTGTGAGCATGCATCATTGTTCAGTCACACTAAATTTTGTCAATTCTGTATAGTTAGTGATTCAGTTCTTGGTTTCTTTTTAGTTTTTGTCAATTGTTCAGTCTACTAGTCTATCAGTCTAAGTCCCTAGTGCTTACTCACTCTGTCATTTTCCAATGAGTCCCTGCTCATTTTCTTAGCTTTATTTTGTACCTGTAGGTTATATCTCACATCTCCGAGCCAAAGTTGTCCCACACTTACTCAACAAGTTCTCCCACACTAGTGTCATTTTTAAGTACTCTCAGGGGTTGGTGTCATTTTCTTTAGTTATGTTATTAGTTTCAGTGTTAGGTGTCATTTTGTTCAGTTTTGTGTGTTACCACATAGGTAGGTTAGTTAGTATTCACTGTTCAGTCTTAATTTAGTATTCATTGTTTCAGTCCTAAGTCCACCACAGCTACAACCACTAAGATTTCTTTCGGCTTGTCTAGACAGTTTCCTTGTTCAGTCTTCTCTAATAAAGCTCTCCATCCTGGTTGCTTAGTTTGTCAAGAAATCCCAGCTAGGTTAGCAAGTTTGTTCATACAGTTTTCAGTTTATCTGCATTTTGTCATTTCACTAATTTAGCCTTCATATTTATTGCTTCACTTCATTTTTTTCCAGATCAGATACACGCTGGAAATGGACCGAATGGGGCGTTAGTGGTGTCGAATCCCACCACGATCAGATACATGCTTTTGACGCTCAGAGATACAACTCTCGAGCAAGATCATTTTTTGTGGGTCTGCGCTAACAAGCCTACCGACACCTGTGTTGCTTTCAATGGCTGTAGCAGCGGTTGTTTTACGGGGGCGGAGTTTAAGACACAACTTTTAGAAGATCATTGTTGTCGTACGCTATTCTGGCAAGATCTCTGTTCCCATCATTGTTTTTTTATTGAAGTTACTGTCAGGTTTTGTATGCGTTTTCATCAGTCTTCAGCACAAGTAGCATCAGTCTTCAGAGTATTTTCTTCAGTCTAATTTTTATTTTTCTACATTTTCTCATAGGGGAACAAGAAGATGTTCCTTCTTCAGTCTTATTTTTGAGTTATCTACATTTTTCCTTACGGGGTAATTTGCCACTAGCATTATTTTAGCTACCCATGAATGAGAAATGGAAATTTACAGTCAAGTTCTTTTTTTTTCAGTTTTTGTTTTTTAGTCTTACACATTTTTTCTAGGTAAAATATGTCCACAGCAGCAGGATATTTCTCTTTATTTCAGTTTTTATTCACAACATGGGAATTTGTTTTTAGTGTGGGAAAGTATGCAGCTGGGGCTTAGTTGGGGCCAGGGCAGTATGGGGAAGATCGGGGGCTAGCCCAGCGTTTTTGTGTGTTAACGGGTTGGCCAGGCGACCCGATTAGGGGACACGGGACAGGATGACGCGCACAGTTTTCGACCTGAACCCAGCGAGAAAACAGATGTTTTTTGTTACTGACATTTTAGACTGAGTAGTCAGTACAAACACGTGTCAACCCTCGATTGGAACAAAAAACGGCCTGAAGCAAATTTAAAAACAGACGTCTGATGATTAGTCACTCCCAAAATCTGAACCAGAAGCCAAATGTGCTTGAAAACAGGTCCTAGTCGCACAAAGAAAAAACAATCAAGCTGCTGTAGGTAACTAGCTTACTGGTAAATCGATTTGTGCTCTAAAATCAACATACTTCACTGATAAAATGTACCAAAACGCTTAATATATATAGACAAAAAATATTTTCACTTTTGGAAGGGGGGGTCATGACCCCCTTTGGCCTCCAAGAGGCTCCGCCAGTGCGTGTGAGGAACTTGTTATTCGTGAACATGAACCGACCTGAGATTGGATGGTTATAAGAGGGCAACGGTATCCTCAATCTACCAGATTTTAAGTCCTAGATTTGACATTGGTGCTCGGCAATCTACCAGATTTTAAGTCCTAGATTTGACATTGGTGCTCGGTGAGAAGAGACGTTTCCGTCGAGTACGAAGATGTTTGGGGTGACTTCGTCAATCTCAAGAAGATGTGTTGGTTCAGTCTCTCCAAGGTAATCATAGGGATAGGATGTGCATGCATGCGTTTATAAAGATGAGTGTATGTGCGTATGTATGAGTGCTACGTCTGTACTGTGTTAAAAGAAGAAAAAAAGGGTTATTCCTGTTGGTTTGGACCTGCACATGGTTGGCCGAACCGGAGGCACTTTACGTTTTGGGTTTGTTTTTCAGGCGGACAAATATCCGATTGCACAATGTCAACCAGCTAGCGACGGCCGAAAGCACCACCCCGGCGGTGTCCGCAAGCTTCTCCGGACCTTTGGCATTGTTTCCGGCTTGCACACTAACCTTATTAAATGCTCTGCTGCGCCCATCCAATGCTCGTCAGCGCAGCGCAACCGCATTACCGCCGGCTTCCCTTGCCCGATCGTCGACTTCCCGAGGCAAAACTTGGGCATCCCCCACTCCATCCACAAGGTGTCGGCCTGGGATCTCCAGCCTCTCGTTGACAAGCCAGAGAAACAGCTATCCCCGTGGTGGGCGGCGATGGTGTCTCGCGGTGAGTGCCTCGCTCTTGTCCGACATGTGTTATGCGTTCTCCCGGTTCACATCCTCCTCGCCATGGCAATCTGCCCGCCGGTCCTCAAGCACTGTCTGGTTCGTAGCTTTCTTTGGCACGGACGCAAGGAGGCCAATGGTGGGCACTGCCTTGTTAGCTAGGGCAAGGTGTGCCGCCCACTTGCTTTTGGCTGCCTCGGGGCCCCAGACCTCCAGCATGCCGGCGTCGCCCTACAGGCGCGATGGCTCTGGCTGAGGAAGACGGACCCCTCCCGCCCTTAACAGCATCTACACATCCCTTGCCGGGGGCGAGGTCAAGGCCATCTTTTTGTGCATCCACCTCATGGGAGCTTGGAGATGGCAAGACCTGCAGATTTTGGGACGACCACTGGACCGGTGGCTCTTGCATTGCCGAGCTCGCTCCCCTCATCCCTTCCAAGGATCCTGCTCGACGTCGGCGCGCTCGCTGGGCCAAGGATCCTGCGTGCGTGGGTCCGCGACATCCACAGAGCTTGGTCCGGCTGCCCTCATTCAATATGTTGATCTTTGGCGCGGCGCCGGCTTCTCCCAGCTGGGTTCTCTGACGAGCCTGATCGCATCTGCTGGTGGTGGACCCTAATGGCGTGCCATGTTCCAGGGATCGACCACTTCAAAATTATGCGCGCCAAAGTCTCTCTATGGCTGGTCTTCCAAGGGTGATTTGGGACGACCCACCGCCTTGCTCGCCGTGGGCTTCCCCACGCTCCTCTCTGCCTGATGTGCGATCACGAATCTGAAACCTTGCAACATCTTCTCGCGAATTGTTCCTTCTCCCGGTAGATTTGGCATGAGATCCTTGCCTAGCATCGCTCGACTACCGCACTCCCAGACCGCTCCTTCCTGGATTGGGTTACGAGCACCCTTGCTTGTACGCCTTTCGCCCTATGTCGTGGTATGACCTCCTTGCTCATGCCTGGAGAATCTGGAAGCTTCGCAACCGTTGCGTCTTCAACGGGAGCACCCCTCCACCGCCATCGAAGTGATTAAGGAGGATGCTCGTGAATGGGTTCGCGCAGGCGTGTCCGGTCTTGAAACCCTGATCATCGAGTAGCCATTTCTGTCCGGGGACGCGCAACACCCTCTCTTTGCTCTAATGCTTGCATGCTCTTGCTGCTTATCGCGTGCGTGTTTGCATGTAGCTTCAACTCCTGTGACTCTTTTGCGTATTTGCAAAAAAATGGGGCATGCTACGCATCGGCTCGACGTCGCCGGACGGCCGTCACACCTCTGCCATCCTTCAAGTGTTTGACGGTTTGCCTAGGTGAAATTTTTTGTGTGCTTTTTCAACTCGTTTTTCTTTTAGGAATTGAATTGAACCGAGTCATTGGCGCATGGTGTAGATGAAGAGGTTGAGGAAGATTATCTTTGAGGACTCGTCATCATCGTCGGAGGAGGAAGAAGATGTTGGATTTTTGCTATCAGGCCTTTGGCCCAAAGCCCATCCAAAAATCTGAAACTCTCATGGTCCATTTGTGTTGGCTGTTGGTGTGGTGTGGGTGGAACTAAAGTTTAGTCCCACCCCGCTAGTGGAGAGAGAGCTACACCTCTTTATAAGGTGAGCTCTTCTAGCACTTGTAAGAGAATGAGAAGAGAAGAGGCCCTCGCGCACTCCTCCTCCTCGCTCGCCTCGCCACGCCACGCCTCGCCTCGCCTCGCCACGCCACGCCACGCCACGCCACGACGCGCCGCGGGTTGCGGGATTGAGCCAAGCTCATACCTATGCGCTTATTTTTGCCGGTCAGGAACGGAGAGTCCTTAACAGGCGCGCCACGATCTGAGACGTCGGATCGTGGGCTGTAACCGACTCGGACGTGGGTCCAGTCCACGTCTCTCTACCCTGCCGTGCATATATATACGCGAGGTCCCTGCCAACCCTAGCCGCCGTCACAACATATGGTTTCGCACCGTTCCAGAGCATTGCGCCGCCATACAAGTCTTCTCCATCCCTCCTTCCGGCGTGCACCGCGAGAAGGGACAGCAGGCCTCCGGAACCCCGCCTCTCGTGATCCTGTACGGGAGAGGGGCGATCAGGTTTTTGGGGAGCGCACTCGCGCGACTGCTGGCAGCGACGTCTTCCTCGACGACGACTTCTTCCCCGATCTCGGCAGCCTCTTCCTCAACGACATGGCCGACAACATCAACACTGGCGGTTCTACTCCCGCTGCTCCGTACGTAATCTTGTCTTCTCTGTTTGAGATCATGCTAGAATTTATGTGTCTAGTCTGTGCCGTAGATTCGATCTACTCGTTTACGATGCTAGTCTGCATGATTAGTTTAATCTATGCTCTTGCTGTCATGATTTATTTTCTGCTTACTCGGATTAAATATTGTAGTAATTTTCTCATATATTCAACAATCCAAAAACCTGATTATAGGCAATTTACTCCAAGTGGCTTTGCTGCGCATCTGAAGCCGCCCACCTTCAAGGGGGTGCAATATAAGAGGTGGCGCACGAGAGCAGTCTACTG
This sequence comes from Elymus sibiricus, assembly GCA_039707655.1. Classification (NCBI taxonomy): domain Eukaryota; kingdom Viridiplantae; phylum Streptophyta; class Magnoliopsida; order Poales; family Poaceae; genus Elymus; species Elymus sibiricus. Next base: position 317,232,669 of record CM077664.1, read on the forward strand.
GTTTCAGACCATGTACTGCTATGACGCCACCAAGGGTAAGCCCGAGGGCGATCTTAATCCTGCACAGCAGGAAGCTTTTGAGAAGATCGATACCCTCTTCAAGGGCGCCCTTCTGAGTGTTCTTGACGATTCCATTGTGGATTCGTATATGTCGTTTAACAACGGCAAGGACATGTGGGCTGCGCTCGAGGCCAAGTTTGGGGCTTCGGACGCTGGCAGCGAGTTGTACGTCATGGAGCAATTCTATGACTACAAGATGACTGATGAGCGCTCTATTGTTCAACAAGCTCATGAGATACAGTCTCTCGCGAAGGAGCTTGAGTACTTCAAGTGTGTGTTGCCGGACAAGTTTGTGGCCGGAGGCATCATTGCCAAGCTTCCACCTTCGTGGAACAATTTTGCTACTTCTCTGAAACACAAGAGACAGGAGTTTTCCGTTTCAGATCTCATTGGAACTCTTGATGTTGAAGAGAAGGCGAGAGCAAAAGACACACGTGCTCGAGCTGTTGAGGGAGCTTCTAGTGCCCACGTGGTGCAGAAGAAGAACTTCCATCTCAACAAGCCCCAAAACAACAAGAACAAATCTCAGGGCAAAGGCAAGTTTGTTGCAAAGAACAAGCCGTCACAATCTACCAACTTCAAGAAGAATTCTCATAAGAAGGGGAAGGGACTATGCCATGTCTGCGGTGATCCTAATCACTGGGCTCCGAGATGTCCTAACCGCTATGAGGAGCGCGAACATGAGAAGAGCGGCAAGTCCGCTAATGTTGTCATCGGCGATACTGATATGAAGGATTCTGGGTACGGTATTCTTCCTACCATCCTTTCAGTTTGTCATTCTCCAGATTGGTTAATTGACACCGGTGCAAATGTACATGTCTGTGCTGATGCCTCTATGTTTTCTTCTTACCAGGTCACAGGGACTTCTCCCGTGCTGATGGGGAACGGGTCACATGCCACTGTTCGAGGGGTCGGTACGGTCGATCTGAAGTTTACTTCGGGGAAGATCGTGCGTCTGAAGAACGTTCATCATGTGCCCTCCATCAATAAAAATCTCGTCAGCGGTTCCCGTTTGTGTCGAGATGGTTTCAAGTTGGTTTTCGAGTCCAATAAAGTTGCTATTTCTAAGTATGGACAATTTGTTGGAAAAGGCTATGAGTGCGGAGGCTTGTTCCGCCTGTCTTTGTCAGATATTTGCACTAAAGTTATTAATAATGTTTGCCACGATAATGAGTCTAATATTTGGCATTCGCGACTTTGTCATATTAACTTTGGTTGCATGACGCGGCTAGCCAATATGAGTTTAATTCCGAAATTCACTACTGTCAAGGGCTCCAAGTGCCAAGTGTGTGTGCAAGCTAAGCAACCTCGCAAGTCTCATAAGACTGCAGAGGCGAGAGACTTAGCGCCACTAGAGCTTATCCATTCTGATCTTTGCGAGATGAATGGCGTGTTGACAAAAGGTGGAAAGAAATATTTCATGACGTTGATTGATGACTCCACTAGATATTGTTATGTGTATCTTCTGAAATCAAAAGATGAGGCTTTAAACTTCTTCAAAAACTATAAAGCTGAAGCAGAAAACCAACTTGATCGGAAAATTAAACGGCTTAGGTCTGATCGTGGTGGAGAGTATTTTTCCAATGAATTTGATTCGTTTTGTGCGAAACATGGTATAATCCATGAGAGGACGCCTCCCTACTCACCTCAATCAAACGGGGTGGCCGAAAGGAAGAACCGAACTCTAACTGATTTGGTTAACGCCATGTTAGATACATCGGGTCTTTCCAAGGCATGGTGGGGGGAGGCGCTAATGACTGCATGTCATGTCCTAAACCGAGTTCCCACAAAGCATAAAACCATTACTCCATTTGAGGAATGGGAAAGGAAAAGGTTGAAACTCTCTTATCTACGTACTTGGGGTTGTTTGGCGAAAGTCAATATACCAATTCCCAAGAAGCGTAAGCTTGGACCAAAAACCGTGGATTGTGTTCTTCTGGGCTATGCTTTTCATAGCATTGGCTATAGATTTTTGATAATAAAATCTGAGGTACCTGACATGCATGTTGGTACGATTATGGAGTCGAATGATGCGACTTTCTTTGAGGACATATTTCCTATGAAGGATATGCCTAACTCATCAAATCATGAGATACCTACTCTATCTACTCAGGAATTTTCTGTAATTCCTGAACCCACCATTGCGATGGAACACGTTGAGAATCCTGAGGAGGATGACAATGAAACTCCTGTAAGGAGTAAGAGACGAAGGACTGCAAAGTCTTTTGGTGATGATTTCATTGTGTACCTCGTGGACGACACACCCAGGACTCTTTCAGAAGCCTATGCATCTTCTGATGCTGACTACTGGAAGGAAGCTGTCCAGAGCGAGATGGACTCCATCTTAGCTAATGAAACCTGGGAAGTCACTGATCGTCCTTATGGGTGCAAACCCGTGGGATGTAAGTGGGTGTTCAAGAAAAAGCTTAGACCTGATGGTACAATTGAAAAGTACAAGGCACGGCTTGTTGCCAAGGGTTATACCCAGAAAGAAGGTGAAGACTTCTTTGATACTTACTCACCTGTGGCTAGATTGACCACTATTCGGGTGCTACTATCACTGGCTGCCTCACATGGTCTTCTCGTTCATCAAATGGACGTTAAGACGGCTTTCCTCAATGGAGAGTTGGATGAGGAAATTTACATGGATCAGCCTGATGGTTTTATAGTACCTGGTCAGGAAGGAAAAGTGTGCAAGTTATTGAAGTCTTTATATGGCCTTAAGCAAGCTCCTAAGCAGTGGCATGAGAAGTTCGAAAGGACATTAACTGCTGCAGGCTTTGTTGTAAACGAAGCTGACAAGTGTGTATACTATCGCCATGGTGGGGGCGAAGGAGTTATTCTCTGTCTGTATGTCGATGACATACTGATCTTTGGAACCAACCTTGATCAAATAAAGGAGGTTAAGGATTTCTTATCTCGCTGTTTTGAGATGAAGGATCTAGGAGTAGCTGATGTTATTCTGAACATCAAGCTGCTGAGAGATGAGAATGGTGGGATTACACTGCTTCAATCTCACTATGTGGAAAAGGTCTTGAGTCGTTTTGGGTATAGCGACTGCAAGCCTTCTCCAACTCCATATGACGCTAGTGTATTGCTTAGAAAGAATCGACGAATTGCTAGAGATCAACTGAGGTATTCTCAGATTATTGGCTCGCTTATGTACTTGGCTAGTGCCACGAGGCCTGACATCTCGTTTGCTGTGAGCAAACTAAGCCGGTTTGTATCAAACCCGGGAGATGATCATTGGCATGCGCTTGAGAGAGTCATGCGCTATTTGAAAGGCACTGCGAGCTATGGGATTCACTATACCGGGTACCCGAGGGTACTGGAGGGTTATAGTGACTCAAACTGGATATCTGATGCTGATGAGATTAAAGCCACAAGTGGTTATGTTTTTACACTTGGTGGTGGTGCTGTTTCCTGGAAGTCTTGCAAGCAGACCATCTTAACGAGGTCAACTATGGAAGCAGAACTCACAGCATTAGACACAGCCACTGTTGAAGCAGATTGGCTTCGTCAGCTCTTGATGGACTTACCTATGGTTGAAAAACCAATACCCGCTATCCTGATGAACTGTGATAATCAAACTGTGATCATAAAGATAAACAGTTCAAAGGATAATATGAAGTCCTCAAGGCATGTGAAGAGGAGATTGAAATCTGTCAGAAAAATGAAGAACTCCGGAGTTATTGCGTTGGATTATATCCAAACGTCTAAAAACTTGGCAGATCCCTTCACAAAGGGTCTATCACGTAATGTGATAGAAATGCATCGATGGAGATGGGTTTGAGACCCACCATATGAGCTGTCCATAGTGGTAACCCACTCTATGTGATCGGAGATCCCGTGAAGTAGAAGTGGGAGACAAGCTGTTGGACAGCTAGAATGAGAGTATCCCTATATTTGCTATCCCACTCCGTGAAGATGCAATACTCTCATAATATGCATGGCAGGTTGATACCTATCTTAATGTGTTCCAAGTGGCTTATTTGGGTAAGCAGAGATGTTGTCCTGCAGAACATCTCCTGAGGAACACACCTATATGAATTTGACTGTAAACGTCGCAGTCTGTGAGAATTGGGTGTTCTCTAATAAATTCATGAAAGGCCTTGGAGTATGACGTATACGCTCCACCCGCGGGGAAGCCTTGCGGTAGCCCAGTACCGGTCAAGGATTTGTGTGAAACTAGACTCGCAGAAAACTTGTAGTTCAAGGCATAGTACACTATTCAAGTCGTGATCTAGTGTAGCATAAATTTCGAAATGGAAGTTCAATTTAACAGTCTCCATCAAGACCGGTATATTAAACAATGTTTTGGAACTAAGAAATGATGAAATGTGCCAATGAGACTTTGTGGGGGATTGTTGGATTTTTGCTATCAGGCCTTTGGCCCAAAGCCCATCCAAAAATCTGAAACTCTCATGGCCCATTTGTGTTGGCTGTTGGTGTGGTGTGGGTGGAACTAAAGTTTAGTCCCACCCCGCAAGTGGAGAGAGAGCTACACCTCTTTATAAGGTGAGCTCTTCTAGCACTTGTAAGAGAATGAGAAGAGAAGAGGCCCTCGCGCACTCCTCCTCCTCGCTCGCCTCGCCTCGCCTCGTCACGACGCGCCGCGGGTTGCGGGATTGAGCCGAGCCGAGCTCATACCTATGCGCTTATTTTTGCCGGTCAGGAACGGAGAGTCCTTAACAGACGCGCCACGATCTGAGACGTCGGATCGTGGGCTGTAACCGACTCGGACGTGGGTCCAGTCCACGTCTCTCTACCCTGCCGTGCATATATATACGCGAGGTCCCTGCCAACCCTAGCCGCCGTCACAACATATGGTTTCGCACCGTTCCAGAGCATTGCGCCGCCATACAAGTCTTCTCCATCCCTCCTTCCGGCGTGCACCGCGAGAAGGGACAGCAGGCCTCCGGAACCCCGCCTCTCGTGATCCTGTACGGGAGAGGGGCGATCAGGTTTTTGGGGAGCGCACTCGCGCGACTGCTGGCAGCGACGTCTTCCTCGACGACGACTTCTTCCCCGATCTCGGCAGCCTCTTCCTCAACGACATGGCCGACAACATCAACACTGGCGGTTCTACTCCCGCTGCTCCGTACGTAATCTTGTCTTCTCTGTTTGAGATCATGCTAGAATTTATGTGTCTAGTCTGTGCCGTAGATTCGATCTACTCGTTTACGATGCTAGTCTGCATGATTAGTTTAATCTATGCTCTTGCTGTCATGATTTATTTTCTGCTTACTCGGATTAAATATTGTAGTAATTTGCTCATATATTCAACAGAAGATGATGACGACTTTGAAATGGCCATCGGTATGAACTTCAAAATGAGCTGCAGCCTGCTTCGCGGAGCTGTGGTCCTGTGGAGTTCGGTTTGAGCCACTCCTTGAAAATGAGCTGCAGCCTGCTCCGCTCCAGGAGCGCAGTCGAGGGAGCGGAGAGGAACCGAACAGGCACTAGGGGAGAATATCACGTGATACGGGAGCACCTAAGCTTAGGTGCTCCGATGCGACCTCAGCCGTTGATCTGTGATCCAGTGGTCAGCATCGCGGGGATGTGCACCAAAGCGTCATTTCAGGGATGTTTGGGGGGTTTTCTGCAAACTCGCATTGACCAAATGCTGCCCATTGGATCTGAGATCCAACGGCCGACGTCACATCGGAGCATGGGAGCAGGAGCATCCTCAGGACCTGATATTCTCCCCAGGCACTAGAGATTGGTTAGAGATGCTCTAAGTTAATCCTATCTCGACAACATAATATGTTCTTCTTGCATACACAGGAACGAATTATGCTACACGTGACGTGAGAGAGACGTTTCTCTCGAACGCTCCTTTTGTTCCTTCCTTGCTCGCTCCTCCATGCTTCCCTCCCACTCTTCATCATCTCTCCCCGGCCGTCTCCACAAACGAAGCTCCTCGCTGGCCGGCGCGGCACACAGCTCTCTCGTCTCCCCTGCTCGCCAATGCCTCTCTCCCTGGCACTGCTCCTCACTCTCACCCCACTCCTCCTCCCGGCCGCAGTGGTCGCCGACGGCAACGTCCGGCGGCTGCTCCACGAGCCGCTCTTCCCCATCGAGTGGACCCCGCCCCCGTCACCGCCCGCTTCAGCTCCGCCCTCGCCGGGCTTCAGCTCCGACCCCTCCACGCCAGCCCCGCCCGACACGGTCACCCCGGCACCGCCGCAGCCCAGCACCGTCCCCGCCGTGGTCTCGTCCCCTGGAGGCCCCGCCCCGCGCGTCCGCGGCAGCGGAGGCACCCCCAAGGCCGCCATAGTCGTCGCATCCGCCGCCGCGGCGGCCTTTCTCGCCCTTTTCGCCTTCGCCGCCGCGTTTCTCCTCACCGGTCGCGTTCCGCGCCACCCGGTCCAGCCACGCGTCCCCGAGCACCCTGGCGGCCATGCCCACGTCCCGGGGTCATCGGATCCCAACGGCTCCTCCACGGCCTCCCACTACAGCAAGGCCCGGCACGAACGCGCGCGGCGGGGCATTTGCCACGACGTCGACACCGTCCCGAGCCCGGAGCTCCGCCCGCTCCCGCCGCTGCGGCGAGAGTCTGCCGCGGTGGTGGGTCCGTCCGACGAGGAGGCGGCGTATTACACGCCGGGTCAGCACTCTGCGGGGTCCGGCTCCGGCGGCGCCGAGGCCCGCGGGACATGGACCGAGGCAAGCGCGTCCAGCTCCAGCGCGCGCACCACCACGCCCTCGCGCCGCAGCCTCCCCAGTCTCACCAGCGACTTCTTCCCCGCGACCCCGGCCGCCGCCGCCGCCTCTGCTTCCATCACCGCACCCCCTTCCGCTCCCCCAGCACAACGCTCTCGCCGCACGCCGCCGGGCACCCGCTTCTCGGCGGGGACTGCCCACCCTCCACCACCGCAACCCCAAACATTCAACAACCCAATATCCATGCGCCGGTCAGTCAACCCGGTCCGAGCAGAGGATCCCAGCACTGCCGTGCGTGCATCGCCTGCCATGGCGATGATGAAGGAAAATGACGACGGGAGCAGCATGCGGACGCACGGCAATGATGGAGCCCGACCGAGGCTGAAGCCACTGCACCGGGAAATGGCCCGCGGCGCGAGCTCCGATGACCGCGACATGGCCTGGGACCGGCTCAAGTCCAACTCCTTCCAGTTAAGGATGCATATTATAATGGCAGACCAGATGCAGGATTTTTGTGTCGTTTTGTTGGATCTGTGAATCTCAAAACAGTTTTTCTTGCAGGTCGTCGGACGAGGACATGATCGAGGTGCTCGCCATGAACAATGCGGCACCGAGGAAAGCTGGCATGTCGACGAAGCTTAGGCGGGAGGAGAGGGTCCTTGACCCGGAGAAGGAACAGAGCATTGCCATCCTGATGCGTGCGCTGAATGTCACACCTGATGAGGTCTCGGATGCACTTTTAAATGGTCAGCAACTATTTGCTTCTTCTGTTGCTTGATGAAATTGGTCATCAGTACATATCTTTGAAAATAGCTCTGTGATTTGTGCATGGAATTTTTGGTTTATGTCTGGCCATGAATTTCAATTCTATTTTGGTTTTCAACCTAGTTGCACGCGGCTCGGATTAAAGTTGCAGAAAGAAATTTGTGCAATTCGGTGGAGAAGCTTCACGGTTTTTTAAGTCTGAAAAGTTGCACAAATGCTTTACTTTTACATTTGTCTTGAGAAATTTCAAGGTGGTCCAGTTGATTATGGACCGTTCATTTGCGGCGATCTCATGGTCTTGTGTTACCTCCTAGGGGGTAATTGGTCACCTAGGTTATTTATAAGGAAATATTTGTGCCTGATTTCGTATATACAGATAGGACTTTTAAAAATAGAACATACTTTTTTTTTGCGGGATAAAAATAGAACATAATTTGATCGCATGAGTTTAAATTCTACCTTGAAAATATTACCTTGACAAGATATTGGATACAACTTGCAAACAGTAATATTTTGTTGAAACTTTGACAAGTATTTTCTCACATTCTATGCTTCTATATCACATTTAAGAATTTGATGATTTAAGATCCCCATATATTTTCATTTACAATACAAACCCGACATGATAAAATATAAGAAAACCTATGACTGTATATCATCTAAATTTCATTACAATGTAAATGTCACCTACATTTCACTGTCTATATTTTTTGCGGGTCACTATCTAATTTCAAGTAGTAATAATCAATAAAGGTGGGGCTTCTTTCTTTAGATGTACGCAAGCCCAGTGTGGCTGTAAATTGGCCTTCAATCATGCTCCCAGTGGTGTCCAAGATGGCATGCATGATCACGGTTTGCAAGGATAATAAATACTTATAATCACCTTCCCTTTTTCGTTATGATGTTTTTTCGAAAAGGAGGATAACCACCGGCCTCTGCATCGAGCGAATTTCGTTATGATGTATTAACGTGAAAGTTTCGGTTATATTATTGATGTCCAAAAAAATAGCCTAAAATCAATGGTGAGGGTTCAAAGCAACACTTACCTCTTCAGAGGTAAGTTCATCTTAAAGAGCTCATTTTTTTTTTCCTATGTTTGTCTTCTATCTTTCTTTTCTTTATATTGCTACCGAGTTAATATTCGACGGATAAATCTCACTAAGAAGTAGGCACACCATTTAGGAATTCTTAAAAAAAAGGTTGCATTCCAATTTATAATGGCATTCCTCTCCCTTTTAATAAGAATTCTTTTAATTGGCACATTACTCTGAGAGCTGACACAGCCATGTAAAGTTATGCAGTGTTAAATTCTACTAACAATATTGTGTTCCTACCATCATTTTAAGTAGGTAATGGTGAATGTTTGGGGGCAGAACTTTTGGAGACTTTAGTAAAGATGGCTCCTACCAAAGAGGAAGAACTTAAACTGAGAGATTTTACTGGGGAATCATCTAAACTTGGTTCGGTGGAGTGCTTTCTTAAAGCAGTTGTTGATATACCTTTCGCCTTCAAACGAATTGACGCAATGCTATACCGAGCAAATTTTGAGAATGAAATAACATACCTCAGAAAATGTTTTCAAACAATTGAGGTAGTCCAGTTCATTTTGTACTAGTATTCTAATTGTGAATCGCCACACTCAAGTTTCATATTGTCTTTCTGCCTGAAACCAATATGTCTTGCCTCCGGTTCCAATAAAGAAACTGAACTCGATCTGTCTTCCACAGTCTCCGTGGCTCACATCCGCTAGTAACCGAGCCAAGCAAGTCTTATTATCCTTGCCCGTTTTAATTCATTTTCATTGGTAAAACACAACAAGTTTGAATTTTGAAGATAGAATACGCAAAATATGGTTGAGATCAGCCTTGGTGTTTCCACCCATCTTGAATTTTTTCCAATGGTGCATGACAAGATTATTTCTAATTTGGAGACTACCATTTTTGCAGTGTCATATTCATATTGTACTACCAAGGCCTGTAATGGCATTTTTTAGTGACTGACTATCCATCGGGTTTTTTCAGGCAGCTTGTGAGGATTTAAAAGGCAGCAGATTGTTCCTAAAAATACTTGAGGCGGTGCTGAGAGCCGGGAACCGAATGAACGTCGACACAAATCGGGGAGAGACCGCCAAAGCTTCCAAACTAGACACCCTTCTTAAACTAGCAGACGTCAAAGGCGCCGATGGCAAAACCACCCTGCTACACTCGGTCGTGCAAGAAATCGCCCGGTCAGAAGACGAAAAATCCGATGAAATCGCAGAAAATCACATACAGTTCCGTAAGCATGGCCTCAAGGTCGTGTCTGGGCTGAGCAGCGAGCTGGGAAGCGTAAAAAAAGCAGCAACAATGGACTTCGACGTGCTGCATGGCTATGTGTCCAAGCTTGAGACCGGCGTTGGAAAGATAACGTCGGTCATCCTGCTCGAGAAGCAGTGCAGGAAGGGGGAGGGGTTTTTCGCCGCAATGCGTGGTTTTCTAAAGGAAGCTGAGCAGGGCATCAAACAGGTGAGGCGTGAGGAGAGGAAGGCCATGGAGAGAGTGAGCGAGATCACTGGTTACTTCCATGGCAACACGGCGAAAGAGGAGGCGCACCCTCTGAGGATATTCATGGTGGTGAGGGACTTCGTCGCCATTCTGGATCGTGTCTGCAGGGAAGTCGGCCAGCAGGACCGGTCGTTCGTTGGGTCTGCGAGGTCTTTCCGTGCCTCGGCAGCCACCCCGTCGCCATTGTTGAATATGCATGGCCATCATGGAAGAGACGACAACTCCGACGAAGCTGTGCTCCTTGGTGTAGGGGGTGGGGATCGGGAAGGAACCACAGACTGAATTTTTGAAAGAACAATATCGCACTAGTCTTCAATAGACGGATATATACTACCCATGATAGATGAAGCACATATGTAATTTCCTCTTTTTGATAAGTTTAAAGTTCAGTAAAAGTCCTATTGTATATTTGTGGATCGTTGGAAATCTTCTGTACAAAATACATAATTACCGAGCAGTAGGTTTGTTTAGTAGTACTAAATTTCAGTTTCAAAAATATTTCAGCACCTACCGAATTTCAGTGATTTCGGTTTGCATTTCGGCCAAAGGACTGAAATGTTCACTTGAAATTTAAATTTTTTGAAATTTTTGAAAATATTTATAAAATATTTGAATTACTATGTACAACTAAAATGACTGAAATATTTTGACCGAAAGATAAATATTTCAGTGTTTACCGAAATTATTGAAATTTAGTGAATTCATCGAAATCTCACCGAAAATGAGAACCATACATAGTACACTGTGGCAGTTTCACAGCCCGAGGAAAAACATCTGCATATCATTTTGCTTATTTATATTTCATCCTTGTGACAGCTTAATGTTTTTTTTTTACTTTTTTGAAAAGGAGGTTAAACCCCGACCTCTATATCAGATGATGCTACAACAATCATTATTGAAGTATCAAGTCAAATGTTGGAGTAGTTACATGAAAGCCTAACCAGATAAAAACTCAATAGGTCAATAGGAAAACAATAATACTGCATCTACTCGATGGTGAGGATGTTATTGATTGTGAACCCATATTAGGCTATTTACACAGAGGAATGGAAAAAATCGCGGAGATCCTACGTAACCTTCCCTCTAATTCTCTCCTCCCCCTGATTTTCATGGGTGTGGGTCCCCCCTCCCTCCCCTGATTCCAATTAAAATTTGCCAAATCAGCAGCACTACGTAAACCTTACGTAGCTTTGCGTGGATGTAGCATTTCTCATAGGAAAATACATAACTCATACACATATTCTATTATTACGGGGCCGTCATCCAAATCAGTAGAAGAAATTATGTATGATTGTCTCCAGTTGGGTGCACCCCCGAACGTCTTTGATTTGTGTTAAAATGTTATAACTAGCAGCAAACCGTTCATTAGTATTTCCGTTATATATCCTCTATAACACTATGCTCCCTAGTTTTAAAGAGCCCACATTCAATTGAGGTCTTCAATTAGAATTGGGTCACCTGATTTTGACCGGGTCAAGAATTTCTCAAAACTCTCTCGTTCAATTCTTATATATTATACACTATGCTTCCTAATTTTTATACCTCATAATTAATTGAGGTATTCAATTTAGAATTGGGTCAACTGATTTTGACCGAGTCAACACTTTTTTAAGCTCTCTCATTCAATTCTTTTAATTCACTATGTTCCATAATTTTAAAACTCTTTCATTCAATTGAGGTATTCAATTTTGAATTTGGTTTACGATTTTGGCTGGGCTAATGATTTTTGAAACCAATCAGCAGCAATCGGCCTATAAAAACATGTCAACCCCGCGCACTCTCCCACCACCTGGAAAAAAGAAGCACCATCATGTGATATTGTAGCACCAATATAGTAGTACATGCGACCACCGACACAGAAATTTTCCCACATAAATATAGATTGGTTAGCGGATAACACAAAATCACACCATGAAAGGCCCACCAAATAACCGCATTATAAATAAAAGTAAAACACGCTCTATCATCTCCCCCACCCGTCAAACTAACTATTCCATCAGTTCCAAGATATAAGGGGTATTAGTTATGTAGAAAGTCAAATTTCTTTAGCTTTGACCAAGTTCAGAGCAAAAAAAAATCGACACCCACAATATTACACAAAAAAATATGGCAATTCATTTCATGATGAATTAAAATATACCGATTTGATATTATGGATTTTGATATATTTCTCTATAAATTTGATCAAGCTTAAAATGTTTGATTTTTCAAAAAAATAATACATCTTACATTTTGAAACAGAGTGATTATCTTTTGAAGAAACCCAACAACACCAATGACGCAGCATAGCGCGCTCAATCCTTCTAGTATACAAATAACTCCCAGCGAAGCAATCATCATAACCTTCTACTCCTTTGTGCTGTGCGGGCCTCTTTTCGTTTTGCTCAACCGACCTGGCTTTGCTTTTCCTTCTTTGCGTACAAGGAAAGGAAAGTGAGAGCATGATTAAGGGAGCTGCACAGAAGCTCAGTCTTTCCTTTGCATTTCGCTGAGCAATAATCATTGGAAGGGATGGACATGAACATGCACACAATTCCATCGCGAAACCCAGGCTTATAATGGAGACTTGATGCACGGACAATCATGCATGGGTGTGGACGACAGTTGGGGGAGAAATTAAAAATGTGCTGCATTTTCTGTTAGGGTTCCCACGTCCCAAAAAGTGTCTGAATTATGATGTCAAGTATCATGGCAAAGCGGCATGCTATAAAATCATAATCTCTGTTGTTTGTGGCCCTTTGGACAACTTTCCGTGCCATCCCTCTTAACAACAATGCCGAACATGATATTGTTTGAAAGCACACCGTTAGCGGGCAATATACGGCCGAATCAGCATACAAAGCGCAATTCTTTGGTGCCATGCAATCGTCTATGGGGCACACGATACAAAGCGCAATTCTTTGGTGCCATGGAATCGTCTATGGGGCACACTGTGTGAAGGCTTGGGCGCCGCCCAAAGTCATGTTCTTTGTTTGGTTCGTCATCCATTGGGCATCGCCCAAAGTCAAGTTCTTTGTTTGATTCGTCATCCAAAACAGAATTTGGAAGACGATAGATTGGAGATGAGAGGTTGGTCGCCTTTGCCCTTTATGCAAGGGGAACAGGAATGGGCATTCTCAAAGATTGCCTTCCAACTTGGGAGCTTCACCCCTTAAAAAAAACTTGGGAGCTTCACTTGGCACCTCTCTGTTAGAATACCTTGTATGTATATAAGGTAGAATATAAATCGTATATACGCTGTAGGGCCAGCGTGCGTGGGTTTGTATTCTGTTGTAATCTTCGGTTGGTAGGTTGTTGTGATGATCTCGATCCTGTATAGTTTACGTGAGGATCAATCCACAACCTAACCACCGGTCCTTCTGTAAACCCTAGCCGATGGGCTCTATATAAACATGTAGCACGTCCCTGCTAGGCATACGCTTCAACCAATTTTATATGGTATTCAGAGCCTAATCCTCTAGCACATCCCAACCCATCGCCATGGCCGGTTCAAGCTCCACCGTCGCTGCCGCCGCACCCACGCTCATCCCCATCGCCGATCGTCTTCACCGTTCCAACTTCCTGGTGTGGCGTGCGCAGGCCGTGGCGGCCATCCGAGGCGCTCAGCTCGCCTCCTATCTCGATCCAGAGAGGGAGGAACCGGCGCCCAAGTTCACCGACAAGGAAGGAAAACCCACCGATGTGCCCAACCCGGCGTATGAGATCGCCAGGATTCCCAGGTTCTGAGTTTTTTGTTCAATTCAGTCTCACCCGCTGTGATGATCCAGATCGCCCACTGCACCTCGGCGTCAGCAGCATGGACTACAATCACGATGATATTCATCTCCCAGACGTAGGCACACGTGGTGAACACGAGGATCGCCCTGTCCATGACGAAGAAGGGGACCTCGACAATCGCCGAGTACATCGGCCGCATGAAGGCGCTCGGAGACGAGATGGCCTTCGTCGGAAAACCTCTCACCGACGATGACATGGTGTCATACATCCTCGTCGGGCTCGACTTCGACTACATGGGCTTTGTCTCCTCCGTGTGCGCCAGGACCGAGCCGATCAAGGTGAGCGAGCTCTACTCTCTGCTTATCAGCTTTGAGAGCAGGCTCGCCATGTTCGAAGGCGGGGGTCAATCCTCCCACTCCTCTGCTAACGCCGCCTCTCGTGGCGGACGTGGCGGCTTCACGCGCGGCGGAGGCCGCGGCAGCAATGGAGGCGGCCGCAATGGAGGCGGAAGGGGGAAACGGTGGTGGTGGCCGCAGCCAAGGTCGCGGAGGTTGCGACAATGGAGGAGGAGGCCGCAATGATCTCCCTGAGGTCTTCTGCCAAATCTGCTCCAAGCCGAATCACACTGCCATGGAGTGCTACCGGCGCTTCGACATCGCCTTCACCAAGGAGAAAAGCGCGGCGGCTGTCAACACTAACAACCACTCCTACGGTGTCGACACCAACTGGTATGTCGATACCGGGGCGACGGATCACATCACCAGTGAGCTGGACAAGCTCACCATGAAGAAGTACTCCGGCCAGGACTAAGTTAACATGCTAAATGGCGCAGGTATGAAAATTAGCCATGTTGGTCATGCTTATATTCGCACCCCTACTCGTGATCTTCATCTTAAAAACATCTTGCATGTGTCTAGGGCTACAAAAAGTTTGATCTCTGCTCATCGCTTGTCTCAAGATTATCATGCCTTTCTTGAAGCTCACCCTCAATTCTTTTTTCTTAAGGACAAGGCCACGAGGAAAACCCTTCTTCACGGCAGATGTAGGGGTGGCCTCTATCCCCTTTCATCCGCACCTCTGAGCATGGGCAGGCAAGCGTTTGGTGCCACCAAGGTGTCTCCATCAAGGTGGCACAGCAGATTAGGTCATCCGTCTTCGAGTATCGTCCAACATGTTCTTAAGAAAAATAAAATTTCCTTTTCGAATAGTGAGTTAAATAAAGAAGGAGTCAGTGATGCTTGTCAGAAAGGCAAGAGCCATCAAGTCCCTTATCCAAATTCTAGTAGTGTTTCCAATGCTCCTTTAGAGCTTGTTTTCTCCGATGTATGGGGGCCTGCCCGTGATTCCATCAATAAAAGGAACTATTATGTGAGCTTCATTGATGATTTCAACAAGTTTATTTGGATCTATATTCTTAAGCATAGATCTGAAGTTTTTAAAAGTATTTCATGCATTTCAAGCACTTGTTGAAAGGCTCTTTGATCGTAAAATTATCACCATGCAAACCGATTGGGGTGGTGAGTATGAACGATTAAATTCCTTCTTTCGTCAAATAGGAATCACACATCATGTTTCATGCCCCCATGCACACCAACAAAATGGATCAGCCGAGAGAAAACATCATCACATTGTTGAGGTTGGTCTCTCACTTCTAGCCCATGCTTCTATGCCCTTAAAAATTTGGGATGAAGCCTTTATAGCCGCCACATATCTCATTAACCGCACCCCAAGCAAAGTCATTGACTTTGAAACTCCTCTCGAAAAGTTGCTCCATAAAAAACCAAATTATCATGCTTTACGTGTCTTTGGGTGTGCGTGTTGGCCGAACCTTCGTCCGTTCAATGCTAGAAAGCTTGAATTTCGCTCCAAACAATGTGTATTTCTTGGATATAGCAATCTCCACAAAGGCTTTAAGTGCCTTGATGTAGCTGCTGGTAGTGTCTATATCTCACGAGATGTGGTTTTCGATGAAACCGTTTTTCCATTTGCCTCTTTAAACCCTAATGCCGGCGCCCTTCTTAGATCTGAAGTTCTTCTTCTTCCTGAAAATATTCCCACAGAACCTCTTGATCATGGGGGCGAGAATCAGGCTGACCACTCGGTTAATTTTCATGAAAATCCTGCTATCAATTTTGGTGGAAATTCTGTTTCTGGTCATGATTTTATGCAGCAAGGGACAAACACAGCATATGAGGAAGATTCAGGTGCTGCACCTGACTCTGACAGCGGAGATCCCAAAGCGGATCCGTCCGCACCTGGCACGCCGGACAGTGGGGCCGTTAGCGCACCCACGGGCAACAGCGGTGCAGCGCACTCAACGTCTGGTGGGCCAGCCAGCGGCGCGGCGGCTTCTGCGAGTCTTGGAGTGGAGCGGACTCCTCCACGCCCCTCCGAGCCAACTCGGGTGCGCCAAGTGGCCCAACAGGCATCGCGGGCCGACGCGGGTGTGCAGCGGGATCCCGACATCAACCTTGGATCTGTTGCACCCGGATCGGCTGCCCCAACTGCGCCCGACAACATCCGCCTTGGGTCCAGGGCGTCAGATGCGGCCGGATCATCAGCAGCAGCTCCAGGATCCTCTGTGCCGGAGTCATTTGCAGCTACTCCTGTGCCTGTGCAGCGAACAAGATCGCAGCATGGGATACATAGACCCAAAGTGCGTACGGATGGTACGGTCAGGTATGACAAGGTCAGGTTTGTAGGCCTTGCTGCTACAGGAGAACCAACCAGCTTGCATGAAGCTTTAGAAAACAAAAGTTGAAAAAATGCTATGAATGATGAATATGATGCACTAATGAAAAATAAAACATGGCATTTAGTTCCTCCTGTAAAGGGCAAAAATATTATTGATTGCAAGTGGGTCTATATAATTAAAAGGAAGGCAAATGGAGAAATAGATAGATACAAAGCTAGACTAGTTGCAAAAGGCTTTAAGCAAAGATATGGCATAGATTATGAGGGCACCTTTAGTCCAATTGTGAAAGCAACTACTGTCAGACTTGTTCTATCTATTGCAGTGTCAAAAGGTTGGAGTCTTCGTCAATTGGATGTGCAGAATGCGTTTCTTCATGGCGTTCTAGAGGAAGAGGTGTATATGAAACAACCTCCTGGGTATGAAGAGAAAAACATCACTATGTATGTAAGCTTGATAAGGCCTTATATGGGTTGAAACAAGCACCTAGAGCATGGTACTCTAGGTTGAGCGAAAAACTCCAAAGGCTTGGGTTTAAACCTTCAAAGGCTGACACTTCACTGTTCTTCTATAGAAAAGGCAAGATCGCCATTTTCATGCTAGTATATGTTGATGACATCATTGTGGCCAGCTCATCACAGGAAGCAACTATGGCACTCCTTGAAGATCTAAGGAAGGATTTTGCCTTGAAAGATCTTGGTGACTTGCACTATTTCTTGGGCATAGAGGTGAAGAAGGTAAAAGATGGGGCTGGCGTTTTGGCTCCCAGGTGCATTTGCATCCGGGATGAACAGTAACGCAAAAAAAAATATTAAATGTTTCCGAAAAATTCCGAATTTTTTTGTAGATGTTTGTGTTAGTGTCGCAAGCATGCATGACAATTTTCATGGGAAACGGAGTGGCGGTGTTTCATCCGCAAAAAAAACAAATTTGGGGTGACATTTTGGTGTAACTTTTCGTGTTCAATTTGTTTTTTTTTTGCACAAGCCAAAATGTTTAACCTTTTTGCCTCAAAATTTGCGGGTAGCATTTGAATGTGACTAAGAACACATAAAATTTTTGTCTTGAATTTTTTTTCATTTCAAAATGTTTTTTTGGCCCCGGGAGCCAAATTGACTTTCCGGTAAAAGATGGCATAGTCTTGACTCAAGAAAAATATGTGTCAGATGTGTTGAAAAGAGCAGGTATGATGAACTGTAAAATTTCCAGTATGCCACTCTCCACTTCAGAAAAGCTCTCCAAAGAAAATGGTGAGCCATTGGGTGCGGATGAGTCCACAAATTACAGAAGTGTGGTAGGTGCATTGCAATATTTAACATTGACAAGACCTGACATATCTTTTCCTGTCAATAAAGTGTGTCAGTTTTTGCATTCTCCTACACTTGAGCATTGGACTACCGTAAAAAGAATTCTCAGATATCTTAGGGGTACCATGAGTACTGGACTCAAAAATCACCAAGTCAACCTCGTCTCTAGTAAGTGCTTTCTCAGATGCTGATTGGGCAGGTTGTCCTGATGACAGAAGGTCAACAAGTGGATTTGCTGTCTTCTTTGGACCAAACTTAATCACATGGAGTGCACGTAAGCAGGCTACTGTGTCAAGATCGAGCACCGAAGCCGAATACAAAGCTCTGGCCAATGCCACAACTGAATTGATATGGGTTCAGGCCGTACTTGATGAACTTGGTATGAATCCTTCTCCAGTTGCCCGCTTATGGTGTGATAATATTGGTGCCACGTATCTTTCAGCAAATCCGGTCTTTCATGCAAGGACAGAACACATTGAGGTTGACTATCATTTTGTTCGTGAAAGGGTTGCAAGGAAATTACTTGATATTCGATTCATTCCCACGAATGATCAAGTTGCAGACGGTTTTACCAAAGCCTTATCATGGCGTAAATTGGAAGACTTCAAGAGCAATCTCAACTTGGTGAAGTTATGATTGAGGGGGAGTGTTAGAATACCTTGTATGTATATACGGTAGAATATAAGCCGTATATACGTTGTAGGGCCAGCGTGCGTGGGTTTGTATTCTGTTGTAATCTTCAGTTGGTAGGTTGTTGTGATGATCTCGATCCTGTATAGTTTACGTGAGGATCAATCCACAACCTAACCACCGGTCCTTCTGTAAATCCTAGCAGATGGGCTCTATATAAGCATGCAGCGCGTCCCTGCTAGGCATAATCTTATACTCTCAAGCTCCATCAAAGATCGATGGGTGGGCCTTTTCCACAAATGCATTTCAAATAGATAAGCGATGACCTCTCTCACTATGCTCATCGTTTGGACCATTTGAAATAAAAGAGATGCACGTTTCTTCCGCCTCAAGAATTCTCGGCCGGCTTCAACAACGTTAAGGATTGGTGGCACCACATGGTGGGCGTCAACGCCAATGTGAGAAAGGGCCTCGCATCTCTCGCCATGCTGGTTTCATGAGAGATTTGAAACGAGCGGAATGCAAGAGTCTTTAGGAAGATGTCCTCCATGCCAAATGTAATCACGTCTAGAATCAAGGCGGAGGTCAGACTTTGGGGGTTGGCAGGGGCCAAGCGTTTGAGTTATCCTATGCCGCGAGAGTAGGCTTATCAGTTCGGGGCTGTCTACGGGCGGTCGGTTATGTAATTCAAAACTCTTTTGCCTCCTTTTCGGAAAAAAAAAGAATGCCCGGCCGGCGGTTCTACTGACCAACAGCAAGAAGTAAGCTACCCGCAAAAAAAAAAAGAAAAAAAAAGCAAGAAGTAAGCTAACGGTTCTACTGGCCACCATCAAGAAGTAAGCTAAGCTTTCGGGCATCGCAGATTATTCGCAGATGCTAAAAAGTTGGGAAACATAATGCTGAGAGTAATGATCTATCGTTCCTGGGGTGTTGTAAGACAAACTAAACTCTATTCATGTCGTTAACTAGTGAATGAGGCAAAAAATTGCCTCCATTTAGAAACAAGAAAATTCTGTGTTGTACTCCTGTAATGCTCCTTTGTTTAGGGATCAAAAAATAAAATATATTTTCCAAAACCAAAGGTTTATTTATTGACTTGAACTTGCACAACTTTTTTCTACCCCGGAACAAGCTTCAACTCGCTCGACTCAGTAATACTCCGCAGGGAGCAGCAACAACGTCGACGTCCTCCTCGTCAGGCGTCATCCGGCCGGCCGGGTGGCCCGCACGTACTCGTCGATGCACCCCTGATCGCAGCCCGGCTTGCGCGGGCCGGCGCGGCACTCGTGCAGGCACCGGTCGCGCTCCTTCTCCGGGCTGCCTCGACCCTCTTCCTCCTCCTGCTCCTCCCGACGCCTCTTCATCCGGCCGTACTCGTCGCACGCCGCCACGCAGTACCGCCGCTCCTCCGCGCCGAACTGCCGCTGCCGCGCGCACTGCTGCCTGCACGCCGTCACCTCCGGGTCCTCCTCCTCCCTCCTCCCCGCGCAAGCCGCGGCGACCAGGAGGAGCACGACGAGGAGCGCCGCTAAGGGTACGGCCCCTCTCATCGTGACCTGACGTCGATGGATGTAGATGGATCGGCGTGTGTGTTGGCACGCGTATGTGGGTAGCAAGGATGAGGACGTCGACCCGTCGGTCGGTCGGGTCGGTTAAGCGGTGGTGGTGTCGCCGTACTTCGTACGCAGACCGATCGGGCTAGCAGTACACGCCAGTGATATGATGGGAGAAACAGGGAGAGTGTGTGTGAGCATGAGGTCGTTTGCCGGCTCGTACTGTCTGCTGGTACGTACACGTGTTTTCGGCATGCTTGGCACGTGGATGCATGCATGCTCCACGCTTGGGTGGTGCGCGCGGTGCAGTGCGCGCAGGAGGTCTCTTGATCGAAGTGCATGCATGGGAGGTGTGTCCAGGGTGCGTGTATATCCCGCTTACAGCGAGCTAGACGCCTGCCTCGCCTACAGGGCACAGTGTTGGGCCTGGCCCACGAAGTAACGCACCGGTTTTCTCTTAGGACAGACACACGTTCTCTATGGGATCGCTTCTACTGAAGAAACGGTTTCAAAATGCTCGTAGTGCATTAGAAATTTTTCATTAATATTATACAATTTTTTCTCGACTGTCGCCTAAAAAAATGGTCATCGAATATTAGCAAATTGTTAATTGTGTATTTAAAAAAATGTTCATGATGTATTTAAAAAATCATAGTGCAATTAAAATTCTCTTGTACTAAAAAAGTGTTCCTGCAATTAAAAAGAGTGTTCATGGTTTTTTAAAAATGTTCATTGAGTATTAAGAAAATATTCAACACATGTTAGAAAAATGTTCAGTGTGTATTTGAAAAAATCACGGTGTATTTAAAAAATATTGATGGTGTAATTATAAATGTTTTATCGTGTATTTCAAAAATATTGATGTAAAAATATTATTTGAAATGTTCACGTAATAGTGTTCATGGAGTGGTAAGAAAGTGTTCAATGGGTATTAAAAGGATTATTCATCGAGCATCTAAAAAGTTCATCATGTAAAACAAGTATACTTTTATCTCATTGGCACATTTTTCCTCTCATTGTAGAAGCAACACCTTACAATGATGCTCAATTCACTTTTCTCAACCTCAACTCAATGTAAACATAGATCATACTATGAACATGAATAAACTCTATAAATGCCTCTCGCGGTGTACGAGGTAATTCCAAGCTCGATTGTAACTCCTGAATATGATGAACTATGGTCATTTTGTGTTATGAAGCTAGCTATAATGATCATGTAAAGCACATGACAATAAATATCATATCTCTAGTTATGTAATGTGAATAAATGATGGTAGTGCATGGCAATATGCTTGGGATGGCTATGAAAATTCCATAATAGGTAGGTATGGTGTTGTTTTGAGGAAATATTGAGTTTATGTGTAGGAGAACAAGAGGAATTCCTCCCACGGGGTTGGATGTGTCACCGAAGTATGCACCATGTCTCAATGTTAGAGTGGACAATATTGAATACTAAAGTGGCTAGCAATAATACTATTTTGGTGGAAGCATAAAACACTAAAACTTGCATTAATCATAAAGAACTCAAAAACTAAACAAGAAAATCATGGCATTATATTGCATAGAACAAGAAGCCAAGTAACCCGAGGAGGATGGTTGGTAGGAATTAACCATCACCCCGCCCCAGCCACATCAAAGACGCTAGTCTATCAATGGTTGCAAACAAAATAAGATCGTGCCAATTTAGTCAATTACTAGAATTTCAAAATTTGTCTTATTTACATGAAAGAATGGCAATGGTTCAATTGAACATTAATGCAATATTATATCTCTCAATAGCTGGAGCTTTATACAAATGCAAATTTAGTGGCTTCCAGAATGTCTCAAAACTATTGCCAAGTATTCGATCCTATTTATTCCTACCCCAGTTGGTATTTGTATCAAGTCTTGTTCTTCTCAAGCATGCAAGTCTAATTATTCAGTACCAAGTCAATGAAAATATGCCCAAGACATAATATTAAACTCAAGTGCCAACCATGATTTTCAAATTTCACAGGAAGTTTTAAGTGTTTATTCTGTCAATTTTACTGTAATAGAGATAAGTGAAGTACATAAGGCAAATGGTCAAGCCATGCAAAACTCTCCCTTCCTCATAGGTGACTCTTAGATGTGATGATTGTATTTATTCAAAAAATAAAATAAAATTGACACTCCAACAAACTACACATAATGCAAGGATGAATAAAAAAAGTTTAACAAATTCATACTAGAAGGTTACGTTGATAAAGAATGGGGATGCCTTAGGTATCCCCAAGCTTAACCCTTTGAGCCTTCTTTCAAACAAATTGTGGGTGCCTTGGGCATCTCCAAGCTTGAATCTCTTGCTCTCCTTGGCTTTCCTTGATAGCTATGGATGTGAAAATAGCTGGAAGCGTATGCACCTGGCAGGGACGCATTGCGTGTTATATAGGGGCCGAAGCCAATCAGATATACATGGTTCGTTGGAGTCTAGATTGATCTCAACGTAGATACAAAATACTAACAAACCAGATTGAGATCAATCCTAACCTGCCCAACACGTTTACAACAAACACACGCACGCAATCCTCTACACGGTTTATACAACACCGTGACAATACAATGTTTAACAATGGATCCTTTAAATTAAAAAGACTTCCATCCAAAATGAAACTTAAACGGAGCTGTGAGTTGGTTAGTTTATAAATTTTTAGTAATAGCTATAAGTTTGTGTATTTTACATAACGGCAACATCGTATAAGAGTATCTACAACAAAGAACACTCATATGCTTTCTTGATCAAGGAGAAACCGACAACTATGCTAGCATATCTTACATTCTTAAGAAGTTGGTCCCAATTCTCTCAACATGCAAAGTGTCCACTTCATCGTCCCCACTAAGGCCATGCATTTAAGTCTTCTCTCCCACTAAGCCATGCAAAATCTGCCACATAAGCGAACGTCCCAGGTCATGCATTTAAGTTTTCTCTCCCACTAAGCCATGCAAAATCCGCCACATAAGTGAACTTATAAATTACAATTATTTTTGCATTAGTCTATGCATGTAACTCTGCCACATCATATATGCATGCTAGTCATCCTTCACATTTTTGTTCGAAATGACATTTTTAACAGTAAATTCAAAAGTTTATATTCTATTTTTAGAGACTTTCTCTTATTGATTTTCAAGCTGATATTTTCTTTTCATTAGATTTAGTTATTTTTTAGCCACTATCTACGCATTTTTTAACAAAGTTACCGCAACAACGCGCGGGGTATCATCTAGTGTATAGATAAAGTTGCACAAGAATCTACCAATACAGACCAGCGTGTAAAGATGTACTCCCTCCATTCTTGAAAAGAAGGCATATAAATTTTGACTGAAGTCAAACAATATAAATTTGACCAAGTTTATACAGAAAACTATCAACAACTACAATACCAAATTAATCATTAAATACACAATAAAATATATTTTCATATCATACCTATCTAGTGTTGTGGTTGCTGATAATTTTTTCTACAAATTTGGTCAAACTTTGTACTGTTTGACTTCAAACAAAACTTATACGCCTTCTTTTCAAGCACGCCGACGCCTTCTTGGGAGTCGCCTCCCTTGGGTTGGCTAACCGTGTCGTTCGACGGGTCTTTCTCATCGGACACTTTTTGCAATATCAAAGGGAATGATAGTTGCACTTTAGTGGTCTTCCCTCTCGGTCGTCGTGCAATCTGATTCAGTGGGTGCTCTATCCGCGTTACGTGATGAGACACTAGTCGGTTCTACTTATGTAAACTTGATGAAGGGAATTAAAGCAATGGTGGAAGAACGGGAGTTTATTCCAATAAAGATAGCAAGATCACAAAATATGGTTTTTCATTGTCTAGCTAATTACGCTCGGACGGAACATAGCACCACGTGTTGGTTGCAATGTGCTCTGCCTTTTATTCATTAACTTGTATTAGCAGACTGTAAACCTATCACAATGGAATAAAGCTCCCATTTTCCCCGCAAAAATGTATAACATGAGCCAAAAACCCGTGCTCTTTTAGAAAAAAGAAGAAGTGGAAATCCAACAAATCCGAAGAAAACCGCTACAAACATTGAGATACGACCGAATGGGCCTGGCCCATTTGCGCATCGCCGGTGTGATTTGGGCACTATACTTTGCATAAATCAAACTAAAAAGATAAAGATGCGCTGCCCTGTACCTGATATAGGGTGTTGATTGGCCAGGCCACGATAATTTCGATATAGGGTGTTGATTGGCCAGGCCACGATAATTTCGCTTATCATCGACAGTTCGCAATAGTGGCAATGGGGCAATCTCTTACAAGTCGGAATCATTTTTTTTTTAATTTCTTACAAGTCGGAATCATCGTCCACCTACCGGTATTCTTTCTCCTCAAAATATAAATCTATCAGTATTCTTTTATTTCATTTTTGTTGCGAATACAACTATCCGGTATTCCATGTCTCCTTGCTCAGCCTCTGCCATTCCTCCTACGTGTCAGGCATCGGAAATCTTACTCATGGGTGCGGTTTCCAGAATTCCAGATCACTTCCTAGCAGATGCTATCATTGCTATCATAAGGCAGCAATGAAACGGTCGAGTATAATCAGCTGGCGTGCGTATCAGCCTCGTGGCCTGCGGGATGATCGGCATATGCATGGCCCGTTAATCAGTCCGGAAACTGTACCCGACAGATCGACACCCTTGTGCCCTTGTCTAAAGTGGAGGTTCTAGTAGTACTCAATACCACGTACCACGGATGCATTATCTGTTTATTTACAGCCACCATGAAAGAATTCACCAACGCTTGTGGTTGTGATTGTGGGCTAGTCGTGCCGGCGCCTCTCGTTGGTGATCGACTCGACGCCGGCCGGGCCGATCTTCTATCTAGCCGCTTAGTTTGGTACGGTGGTGCAAGCTGCAGGCCTGAACCGCACTACCAACACATATCCATGGCGATTAGATTTAGATAGAGGTAGGCGCGACTCGACGGAGGAAGACATGCATGGCTCAAGTCGCGCTGTACGTCCACGAGGTATCTGGCCCAGACCAGGGAGCGACGTATAGCCGTAGGGACGGGTAGGGGCCTGGCCGTCGGAGTGGCCGGCCTGGAACTGGAAGCAGTGCCGTGGCAGGCAGGGGGGGCGGGTTTCACGTGCCCCTAGGCTAGCTACGCCAGCCCCGGCTACGGGCTTGTCGGAGCCGCGGCGAGAAACTCCACGGCGCGTCCACGCGCCCGTGACCCCCGGCACGGCCCCGTGCGCTCGCCTGCCAGCCTCGTACGCGCGCCCGTCCAACCCCCCGCGACGCGCCGGGACGAGCGGCTCGCTGTCCCTGTCTCAGGTGCCCCCTGCCCTGTGTTTTTACGTACGCCACGCGCCCCCCCAAGGAACCCGGCCCCTGCCCGGCGGCCATCTTCCACGGCCGGTCTCGGCTCCGTGCCTCCGTCGCGCCGGGAGCGGCCAACGGCGGGGAGGTTGGCGGGCGGGTTCGCTGTTCACGCTTGACAGGTCCATGATCCGTCTGCACCAAGTGCTTGCTCAACAGCTGAGCTGGACATTTGTCCTCGCGGTCACGCAGGCGAGCGCTGTTCGTTCGTGCCTGCCACCTGCTCCGCTCCGCTCAGGCCCTACGCAGTACCCACTTGTGCGCCCCCGGAGATCCAACGGCCTGCCCACATATGTGCACTATCCAAACCTCACAGGCGTGCCAAGTTTTGTGCAGGGCGAGTGCTGGCTGTAAACCAAACACCCGTCCTTTTTTACTGGTGTTTGGGTGCGATCGCAACATGGTCACCGTCAACTGCGGTGCGCTGCGCCGCGGACTCACCCCAAGTCAATGGTCAACACTAGTACGATCTACCGCCAGGCAGGCACTAGTAGTACGATGCAATTTTACGTACGCGACGCGCCCCAGCACTCGCTAGATTCAGTGATTCACTCCCATTATCTTCTTTTTACTGGTGTCTGATACGATCACTGTCAGCTGTGGTCCGTGAGCTCCGGACTGACCCAAGTCAATGGCTGATACCATGATCAATTGACAGGCAGGCACGGTCAGTAATTTCAAGAAATCACCATTCAACCCCAGAAGATGACTCACAAGAGAACAGTAGCGCGCGACTCTCAGGGCCTTCTGTACTGCGCTACATGCCGCTCTACCATGTCCACCTTCTCGCAACAACAGTCATCGCATAATAAGTAGTACTTCCTCCGTTCACAAATATAAGATGTTCTACTCCCTCCGATCCAAATTAGTTGACGCAGCCTCTATACAATGTCTTACAAACAATTAATTCAGATTGGAGGGAGTAACTTTTTTGTGAATCGAATGTATGTAGACACGTTTTAGTACTCCCTCCGATCCGTATTACTTGTCGCAGCTTTAGTACACCTTTAGGCTGCAGCATGTAATATGGATCGGAGGGAGTATGTTTTTTCACTCATTTCAGTCCGTCTGTAGTTCATATTGAAATATCAAAAACATCTTATATTTGTGAACAGAGGGAGTAGCATCCATCAACCGTTGTAAAACAGTTCATCAATCACCTTCTGAAATACTCCCTCGGTAAAGAAATGAGGTGATCTAAACGCTCTTATATTTCTTTACAAAGGGAGTACTATGGTAAAACGCGCGAGTGCAGTGCGGGTTCCAGAAAGGTTTACATGCATCCACCTGTAAATTTAACCACTTCTGGCAAGGTTGAGGCGTGACAAGTCTCCAAGGCCTCTCATCTCAACAAAGCAGCACCTTGGTAGAGCTTGCATGCATGCATGCATCTCCTTATTCTGAACCTAGCCCACCACCAGTATGAGTTATGACCTGCGCAGCACAAGTATACGGTTACAAGGTGAGGAGAGTAAAATTTCGATGGTGAACATACGCAACGATATTGGGCTCCAACTCAAAAAAAGGAAAAGTAAGACTGTCCTTTGAGGCCATAAAAAGACATACAACGATCGTTAAGATGTACTCCCTCCGCTCCAAAATAAGTGTAGTGGTTTTAGTTCGACACTTATTTGAAACGGAGGGAATATTATGCACAAAAATGGTAGTGCAAAAACCATACAAGTACAAGGGGCACCGGGGCAGCCCCATGGACAGGACCAGCTGGGTTAATGTCGTAGGATCATAGCTAATAGGACCAACAACATCTTCTCCCACCTGTACCTTCAACACAGTTGCAGCCATGTGAACTAAGGTTTCCCCACACCGTCAATTTTACCTAATAAAGTGTCAGCAATCGATGCAAATCACATATGCTCTCACAGCCTAGTGCACTGCTCAAGATGCTATGGGCCAGGGCAAATCCTGGAATTTCAATAATCGATCGAGCTAACCCAGACACGCCAGAGGAAAAAACAAGCTCTTCAAATTGTCCATAAAAGTAGGCTAGCAACCTAGTCCTGAGGTCCTTATCGCTCCCTTCTGTTCGTCTGCTCCCTCCCTCTTTCTCCAGCTCTGCTGCTACGCTTCTCCTATTTTACACATATCGTCTCCATCAACATTGAAGATGGACACTGAGCCAATCAGGTGTGCGTGCTGCGACTTCAAAGAGGAGTGCACCCAGGAATACAACAAGAGCGTGAAGGCCAATTTGGAGGGGAATGGCTCTGCGGCTTATGCTCGGTGGCTGTAGGGGATGAGCTCAGTAGAGAGGGAAGAGGCCAGGATGGTGTGGAAGAGGCTATCAAAGCGCATATGGCATTCTGCAGGATGGTACTCTCAAGCCCAGCTGTACGAGTCGCCGATGGCATGAGGGAGATGCTCAGAAGGGGCTCAAGAGATAAGGGGAGGCCTTCAACATCATCAAAGTCATGCTCACTCTAACTAGGTGAGTAGTTTTCGACGTAAGGAACATCCGAATGATGCTCTGAGTAATCTATGGACATTACTGATGTGAGTCTGCCAATCTACTGAAGAGTTATATTTGTAGTAATTTAAGTTTGATATTCCTAGGCAACATGTGAATTGTAAATATGATTCAATCTTATGATATGAAGTTTCAATGTCATTATGTTTCCGAATGTATGAAAGTTTAATTCACTGGAGATATATGAAACTGATTTTCTGCGTCCATTTTATTTTTCATGAGAATATAACTTCATCTACATTTGTTTGTCTTCGATTCTAAAATATGGCTTTGGTTCTCATTCTCAATTTATGCAGTTGATATACAGTGAAAAACTAACTCTCATAATGATCATGTAGAGTGAGTGAACAGTTACTTTGCCAGTTCAACTCTGCAATTTCTGTTCAATGTGTTCCTTTGTTAGCATAATATTAGCAAGAAAATTTTCAATAAGACTTGACCTAGCTGGGTCTCACTGTGCTACTCTTCATATATACCTGGAGCATTCCAAAGAAAACTGTCTATTGCCACCAACATGTACAAACAGATTAAAACATGAATAAAAGGGAAAATGCCTTAGGATGGATTCAAGGTTTGGAATACTGTAAGGCCAGAATTACCATACTACTAGTGTACCAACATCATGAAGTTCCCCGCGATGAAGATACAACTCACATTATGAAGTCACTTGATCTTGGTACTTTTTGGGTAATAAAGCAACATCACGATATGGCAAATTGGAAGAATGTGGTCGGTCACAGGTCCCCCCCCCCCCCCCCCCCCCCCAGTCTCATTACATAATTTTCCATTTATTGGGATGTGTTATTTCAGAATGTTTGTTTACTGGGAAAGTCAACAGCAAAGGTCAACAGCGTAGTTACTGCAATAATACCACTCTACCCCTACTTTAAGGTTGTGAAAGCTGTAAAAAGGATGTGTATCGATTGTGGATGTTTCTCAATCATGGAAACACAATAAAGATGAATCAGAGAGGGAAATGCTTGATAGTTGAAGGTGTTCCACAAATAATGCAAAATTATTAAGCCAAACTGTAAGTAAAGAAAACTCAGAACTTGCAACCAGCACAACATTTAGATACGACTCAACAGTCAAAACCTAACACTACTAAAGCTTAACAAAACACACACATTGGAAAAAGGCCTCGAGCAAGATATCTAGTCCTGACCTGCTTATGCTGACATCGATAGCTATGACTAGAACAATCCGTCTCCTGCGTCCAAAGGTTATTGTTATCATGGTTTGTATAGCAATATAGAAACATACATCAATATGCCAAACATTGTGAAGACCGTGGACTAACACATTATTCTCGACAAACATAAATAAAAGAAACATTCCTGTATTTCAGAACCTTAAGATAGTCATCAAACTTACTCAGCTCATCTAGTGATATGCTAGCAGCACTCTCCCCAGATTTAACCAGTCGAATCTTACCTGCACACAAAACAATTACTCAGAAGATTAGCTTTTGCATGACGAGAATGCATAATGGGTGTGGCTAGGTCTCAGTCGACTAAGATTTAACCAAGTCTCAGTCAAGTGCATAACATGTAAGAAAGAACAAGAAAAAAAACTGTTTTTTTTTTGCATGGATCTCAATGTAAGATCTCACGAATATAGCATCGACGGAGACATAACTAAGTCTCAGTCGACTGAGATTTAGCAAGACTGATATAGTAAACTACTCACTAGTGTCAAAAACGCTCTTATATTATGGGACGGAGGGAGTAGTACAGAAGAAAAGTACTCCCTCCGTTCCTAAATATAAGACCTTTTAGAGATTTCACTATGGACTACATACGGATGTATATAGACATATTTTAGAGTGTAGATTCACTCATTTTGCTCCGTATGTAGTCTATAGTGTAATCTCTAAAAGGTCTTATATTTAGGAACGGAGGGAGTATAATTGAAGAAGACAGAGCGCATGGTTGTGTTCAGTTAGGTATACAGAATAAAAAGAATATTAGCAAGCAAAATACAACAGTCATTGAGTTACCTATAAAAACTATTATTACAGAATTACTCCTTATCAAATATTACTACAACAAAATTGAATTAGCATTAACTTGTTAGTCAATGTTGATCAGCATACCATCACCCCGAATACAGATCTCCGGTATATTCCTAACTTGACCATCAATGCCGTCATTGTAGATCCTGGTTTCGATTTCACCCTCGATATATACCGCAGAGCTGAAATAAGGCATGAATGAAGATAACATGTTCCAACTGAAGATAAAATCCAAGACTTGCTACATCTATATGGGGAGAGAAAAGATGAAATCTTTGTATTTGAATCACATACTTTTTCACCAACTTCTGAACAGCATAAGCACCTAGATGCTCGCTATGAACAGCTATTCGATGCCACTGAGCCGGCTTTGGTGTATCCGCAGACCCAATTACCCTCTGGTCAAACATGCCACCAGTTCCAATAGTAAATATAGTTATTGTCCGCCCATTACGTAAAATTTTCTGCACAGGTGCTTGTCCAACTTTACCACATATTATAGCCTAGCAAGAACAAAACATACCAATAAGTGTCAGTTTATGCTCCTGGAGTCCATGGAACCAAGCAGCAAATCACTGTATCACGTAATATATAAATACCCTATGAACGCCACGGAATCCCCAGCCCTTCTTGGGGTCCACGCTTTGGGGTTCTAACTCTCTCCTTGAATCTTTCAAATCACCATCATCACCCATGTCTTCCTTGTCATCAATATCGGAAAAAGAAACTGTAGAACTCCAAGCTCGTGATTTTCTGCATAAATCTAAAAAGAGCCAATAATGAAGCTTTCTCCTTACTCCTCGGTATGATTGTGCATATCATCAATCATAGTGAATAAGAATGGAAAATAACCCACCAACTGAATTCCTTTGCTGCTCTAAGACTCTCCTCAAGCCCTTCAGCAATCCAGCACCAACAAAACCCATGGCGAATCTACAAGCAGAGACAAAAGAATGTTTAAATGATATAACCACTAACAAAATCACTGGAAAATACCCCTATTTCCCCATTGAACTTAAAGCAAAGAAAGCATTAGAGCAATCGTTCCCCTTCAACACTTTGCTCTAGCCGATCAATTCTCTTGATCTTGAGCCATTTACTGTTCAGTGTAATATTTTCTAGCAAAATACAATACAACTGAGAAGATGCGTCGGGAAAACAGCTGAGTATCTTCAAAGCTAACGTGACAATTGTAACGAATGCATAATTAATGGTCTTGTGAACATCCAAATGCATACATAAATATAAGAGACAGAGCGAAAACACAAATTACAGTGGCCAAAAGACATATTCTCAACAAGGTGCTGCATTTTTTTTTCTGAGAGGATGGTTCTTTATCACCTGAAATGGGAACTAACAACAGGATGTCATGAGCAACGGGCTCGATAATATGAACAGTGATAATAGTATAATATAGTGTTGTTATTTTTTTCAAGGACATGCCATGACGTACGAGCTTGTTTATTATTCAGCTATGTAGACTGACATTGTCTAAAGGAGTTGAAATTCTGAAAGCCTAGAGAACTTCTGCAGTGGCTTGAATTGTCACGGCACACACCACGGTGTAAGCCTAACACAAATGCCCAGGAATCTCTGCCATGAGGTCGTCCACTTTCTAGTCTAGACAAAAAATGCCGACATACAAAGCTAAGTAGCTAATGCACATGGAAATTGTTGTGCGTACGATTTTCGTACGAAGTGATCCCACTCATCCACCGAATGCAACGAACGGCTGCTGAGGGCTCAATGCACTGCCAGGTATGAACTCCATTGCCATATCAATCGGCAATCCACAATGCACAGCACGGGGCATCCTTTGATTTAACTTGGACTTTCCGGCTCCGGTAATTCTCTCTACTCAATCCAAGGGCAGCCCCCCGTACGTCCATCCAAAAGGAGCGGCCTTATGCTTGGATCATACTACTACTACTGCCCGATTCCCACCATAGACTAACCGCGGGTCGCAGGGAGGGACGAAGCACGCCGATGACAAAAACTGCGCCGGTGACCGCTGGGACATTTCAACAAACAGCTGGCGTCCATGGCGCGCTGTTCCCAGGAGGAGAGAGAGGCCGCTGAGAGGAATACAAGATTTGTTTACCTGGAGGCGGAGGGGGCTGTGGCGGGGCAAGAGCAGCGATCAGAGCGGCAGCGGCGCTGGCAACGAAGAAGAAAGCGGCCGGAGCCCAGAGCAGAGCAGAGCCGAACAGAGCAGGAGAGGAGGGAGCGGCGGGTGGTTTAGCGAGGCTGGGGAAGTGGGGAGGGGGTTTCTCTTTCTCATCCACCGTCTATTTAATAATCCAACAGTGGAGAGGCCTCTGGAGCGGACACCAGGGCGGGAGTGTTTCCTCTGATTCATACTACGTAGTATATAATTATATAATTAAGCAATTATTAAGCAGCCAAATGGCTCAACCAATAGTGCGTCGCGTCTCACAATCTCTCTCGTGTTCTCAGGTTTAAGATCAGGCTAGATTCCATGTATGTTTTAGCCCAAACATCTGGATTATACTCCCTCTCCGTTCTAAAATGTAGTGTGTATATATTATTTTTGAGGTCAAACTTTGATCAAGTTTGTGGAGAAAAACATATACATCTAGAATACCAAACACATATCATTAGATACAACACAAGATGTATTCTCATATGATATATATTTGGTATTGTAGTTATAAACAATTTTCTCTATAAACTTGGTCAAAGTTTGTAAAGTTTGACTTACCGGAAAATCTATATGCACTACATTATGGAACAGAGGGATTGGTCAAAGTTTGTAAAGTTTGACTTATCGAAAAATCTATATGCACTACATTATGAAACGAAGGGAGTATTGAAGTGAGGGAGTTCTCATAAGGAATGCTGATCGTACACGTCGAATCCTCAACATGATTCTTACATCTACCCTGGAAATCAAACGATCTTTCATGTGGTTTATCAGTAGATTCATTTCCCATCTGTGACATGTATTGTATATGTATCAGCTTATACCCATACAATTACAGCAATGCCTCTTAATACTCCCTCCATTCCTTTAAATAAGGTGTATTTGTTTTTTGGTAAAATTCCAAAATGTAAGGTGCATTTCTTCCAATTCCTCATAATTCCCTTCTAGGCCTCCAGAAAAAAGGAAAGTATCTCTCTCCCAATTGTGTGTATCTCTCCTTATAGGAAAAGAAGGAAAGTATCTCTCTCCCGATTGCCTGTATCTCTTCATTTCTTTCCTAATTGATTTACTTGCCACTAATCAATGAATTAGCCAAGGGTATTTTTGTCATCAACTCTTTAAAATTCCATGCATTGGTCACCGTGCCGGAAAAAATACACCTTACATAAAGGTACGGAGGGAGTAAAAAGCAAGCAAATGCAGCCCAAGCATGACTGGAGGCTTCAGATAGACAACAACTCATCGTTCCGCGCATCAAGCCAAGAGGTCCCCGGTATCACAGTTACACAACAGCCGCCAAACAGATAGATCATCTTCACGGGGCACCGGCAGCGTCCTCCGACGACTTCTTGTACTCAGGCTTGAGCTCGTGCGTGCCCTGGTTCGGCCCTCGTTTGTTGTACATACAGAGGTCGTTCAATATCTCCTTCAGGAATTGCTGCATAGAGCCAGGCACAAACAGATGCGGAAGTAAGTGGTCACTGAGAAACGAACAAATTGCAGATCTGTAGTCGAAACTAATTCATATTAGCAGGACAGTTTTTTCCCCCTGCTAACGATGCCAGGGATAAGCTCAGGAAGTACCTCTGGCTGGTCAGTCTCTTGCACTAGAGCCTTCAGTGCCCAGTTAGGCTGCTTTTCAAACAGCTTGAAGATAATGTTTTCCAGTTCCCGACGATCCCTACGTGTCCTTTTGACATCAGATGGTTTGGTTGGCGTTGGCTTCCTCTTCTCCTGCACAGCACAAATTTAAATATGTCATGACAAGTTATAATTGGCAAATTACATATGATGGGCAACAAAAATGGATGTACGGATCTAAAGTGGAAGAAAAACTTCGAAATTGCAAATCATTTTAGAATCAACAGTCATATAGATAACACAAAAATGGGTGTATGTTCTACATAACTTAACTTTGGATCTAAGTTCGGGAAACATTGCATGACATATTAAAAAACCCTCGATGTATTAACAAATGTTGACATATATCCATATGGACGAAAACACAATGGATGATCCTCAAACGGCAGAAGAAGCAACTACCTTGGAACTAGAAGATATCAGTCCAACCATGCCAGGCATGGGTCTCATGCTCATTCCATGGTCATTATCAAGTACCTACAAGCAGTGAAGACAATGGTTAATTATAATACCCTAAAGACGCAATAAGGTGAAAGGGCCATCGAAGCACTCCACCTGCACTTTTCTAGTTTTAACCATCGACTTTTGTGTTCTTTCACGGCATAACTTCGCGTAGTTTAATAAGTTATCCTTGTGAGGTTCCATGTCAAATTTATGCTCGACTTTTCCTTCGCATGAGAGTTTTCCTGCAACAAACAGAGGTTATGCTTCAGTCATATTCAAAACTAATAAGTGCCATTGTGCCACTGCAAGAATCCCAGAAGTCTTCGGGAACCAAGAACCACAGAGCAGCTAGTAAGTGCAAACTTTTCAATCTTGTTACAGGCAGTAACCTGCCAGTGGTGACCTGTTACCGGTGTAGGCCAACTGAACTTAGCAGTTTAGGGTTTCAATGTTGCTTAGTGAGCTATATGAATCTAGAAGCAGCTCAGCAAGTTAAGCTTTAGACAGCACCACATATGACAGTAGTCACCCTATTTTTCTGAAATAACTGAAAGGATGTATCAATGTGCATAAATTATGCAAAATCACTCAGGGAACACGGTGAACATTGACATCTCATACATTTCAAATTTCACATGATGGAGTGAAAACAGAACATCACCGCAGAGAGAAGATTGCATGGAAAAACAACCCAAAACTACACCACGTTTGATGGCAATGTTTATTGAGATTTGGGGAATCGAAGGCACTATGCACTCAGTGATCACACATTAATTAAGTAAAATGTCCCCACAGACTAAAGCATCCGATCACCTAACAGAACACTGGCCAAACCAAAATACATTAATTCTGTACGAACCAAAGTACATGCTAGACATGAATTACATGACAAGAAAATACTAATCTTGGAAACAAATGCAATCACCACCGGGACACCTGCTACTACTACTACTAGTAGATTCTAAATCCCGAAACTTGTGGGTTTAGAATATTGCTTAGAATATTCAGGCAGACACAATAGGCCAACATAGACAAATAAATGAAGAATAAGGTGGAATGTTCTATGCTCGCACAGCGACTTTTTAGAAGAAAACAGGGTATCAAAATTATGAAGATGGCACAATCACTATCATTAAAATTCAACAGATAGCCCAAGTCGTACAATCAAAATAAGAAAATCCATACAAACTAAATCATTTAAGTCAGATAATTGATGAATAAGTAACTGTGTGGATTCATTTCTCATGAGTACGGTGCAAAAGGTTTGGGACTGAAACCATTTGCAGATGTTAACAAATTCATATGGACAACTACGAATGTATAGATAAAACATTTGAAGCATGTGTGTCTAGCTCTCTTATAAAAAAAATGCAGCATGTGCGGAATATTAGAGACATGACACATCACGGAATTATAGTTCAGCATATTTGACTGTTTCCACAAGATTATTATTGCATATAAAATAAATATCTGTGCTAAACCAAAAGTACATAGGCAGAACAAAAGTGCAAACCCAAACCAGGTACATCAGCCAGGACAACAGAATATCCAGGCCAGTAAAATACACAAATAAGAAAAACATTCACGCATGCACTACAATGATAACGAGTAGGGAATTTGTTTCAAACCTTGATTAGTCTCAGAGAAAACACACATGGGTACAAAATCCTTGAACATATTCAAGGAGTAACTCTTTGGTAGATTGCAAGTGCTGGCTACACTAGTTTGAGACATCTCCATCTTGAACTGCCATTCCAAATAACAAGTTGTAAGGACGATAAGCACGACAATCAAGAAATAATGAGTATGATACAGACATAGAATGAGCAACATTTAACAGTTGGGACATAGCAGTATGCCATGCAGTTCTTCAAAAGAGTATCTTCAATGCACAAGTCAATCTGCATAAGATTTTTATGCTCTTCATGGTATATGCAGAATACAGCGATTACGTAATTAACTCGTGCAAAAGGTATTTTCTCTTCACCTACCCATTAAATCCTAGCATCAGAGATTACGATTTACCCATCCACTTAATCATCTATTAACAAACTATGCTGCAGTTCAATCAGTCTTCACCAAACTTGCTTCTAGCCTAGCTTGCGGACTCAAACAAATCCCCGAATTATATACAGAAGGCGGGTTGTTGTTCATGGGCACAATTGTGTCCAACCATAGTTTATTCCCATCAAGCACCTAATGCTTAGGTACCTGATTCAAACAGGCAGGCACCTAAATGAGTTCGACCATATCGCGTTACGCCATCAGCTCCCGTACCAACCTATTAGTTCTGCAGTTCAATCGACGCGACTCTACCCAACAAATCCGCACACCAATCAGAAGCACGGGGGATAAGGGGAACAGCGGGGTGCGGGGCGGGCTCCTTGCCTGGAGGGAGGGCTCGGCGGAGCTGAGGGGGTCGAGGGACAGCACGACCTTGGCGACGACCGGGTTAGGGTTAGCATCGCCGGAGGAGGCGGAGGCGCCCTGCCAGGCCTGGGAGACGACGGGGGGGCACTTCATGAGCCACACGGAGCGGTCCGCCCGCGCCGTCTCCAGGTACTTCGCCTCGTCGCCCATCCCTGCGCCGGCCAGCCGCCGCGGGTGGTCTCGTGGTTTGGGGGGTCGGGGGATCGTTCGGTGGCGGCGCTAGGGCGACCGGGAGGAGCAGCGCGTGATCTGACGCGGCGGAAGACGGGGAGAGACTAGTCTAGAGAGGCACGTGCGGATGGCGTGAACGCGAGACGAGTAGGGGTCTCTTTTTTCATATAATCATCTCCTCCTTTATTTCAACTACTGTATAACAGTAGATGTAAAAAAAAAAAAAACTACTGTATAACAGTAGCATCGTTCATGTCGACTACGAGGACGTCTGTGGTGAGTGCCGGTCCAGTCTCTTGGTGATGCTCATAGGGGTAGGATGTGCGTGCGTGCGTTTATAGAGATGAGCGTATGTGCATATGTATGAGTGTCTGCATTTGTACTGTGTTAAGAAAAAACTATAACAATAGCATCGTTTACAAAATCAAAGGAATCACCTCCTCAGGAGGAGCAGATTCCAAACAAGAATAAGGAGGAGAAAATCCGAAGGTCCCTTTCTACACCCGAGCTCAAATGGGCTCGCGATGAACAGTAACTCAAAAAACATTTAAAAAATGTTCAAAAAAATCTATTTTTTTTATGAAAATTTTTGACAAATGTTTTAAGAGCTTGCAAAATTTCATCACGAAATCACATTTGTGCCACGACTTTCACAAATGTGATTTCATGATGAAACTTTGCAAGCTCTTAGAATATTTGTCAAAGTTTACAAAAAAAATCATATTTTTTTGAACATTTTTTAAATATTTTTTGATTTTACTGTTCTTGGCTCGGGTGCAAAAACTTCACTTCCAAGAAAATCTAGCTATCCTAGCTAGTTCATGGGCTACCTGATTACTCTCTCTATTACAATAATCAAATATTACATGATTAAAATCAAGGGCATAAATTAACAGTCATCAAAGACGGCAAAAGCTACTGAAGAGGAATATCCATCACGCAGTGCTGCAACCACGTCCACACTATCAGAGTTGATTTCAATTTTACTGCAACCACATTGCGTGCTAGGTTCATCCCAAATCTCACCGCATTGGCTTTCGCAGTGAACAAGTCAAAACATATATCAATATTTCCATTTGCGTGGCAATAAACTTTTCTTTATGGTCACGTAAGACAGCTCCAACAGTTCCCTCAAGAGTATCATTGTCGAAACCAGCATTGATAATTAGCTTAGTGTAACCGTATCTAGGTTCCAACCTCGCTCGAAACTTGGCCATAGGGCATCTCCAATACGGATCCTCAAACCGTCTGCATCCGTGCGGACCACGGGGTCAGGACGTATTTTGCCATCTAACGCGGGCACAATCCGTCCGCGGCCCGTCCGGGCGTCATTTTTTTCGCAAATTGGAAGCAACCAGGGGCTTTGCGAGAGTCCAGACCGCTGCCACGCAAGAGTCCAACAACCATGGCCCACCCAAACCCCCTATCCCTCATCTGCCCCCTTCCCCGCCAGAGTGTCAACGCCGCATTCATGTCAGCCTAGAGCGGACACGACCACTCACTGGAGCCGGCACTGAAGTGGCGTGTCGGCTGAGAGCGTCGCCCATAGCACGCCCGCACGCCTTCTCTCCACATTGAAACGACATTTGTCTACCCGCCTACCTCCATTAAATCAGCGCGTGTGCCGAGGAACCTACTCCGGCGCCCCGAGCGCCACACGTCCGTCCCTGTGCCGGCCGGCATTAAACACCTCTCCGGTTGGCACCTCGCATACGACTGCTATTTAAACGTGCACAGGCATCGAGCAAAGAACCACACCTCAGCTCTCCATCTCCTCCTTGCACCACACCCACTATGGCCTCCGGTTCCAAAGCGTTGTGGGACGGCTTCTCCAGCGAGTAGAAGAAGGAGCCAAAGCAGGCGCCACTGCCATCGCCAGGCCGGCCACGCCCGTCCAGGCTGGCTAAAGCCATCTTCGCGGAGGTTGTCTGGGGCACCGACGATGACGTCGCCTACTCGGCATCGGCCACACCCGCCGCTGCCGCCAACACCGAGGAAAAGTAGACCATGCGAGGCCGCCGCCGCTTGGGTCCCAGGAAGGCTACCGCCACCGCCTCGTCAGCCTACACGGCCGGTGACTTGCCCGCTTCGCGGGGGCGTAGGCCACGATGACCGTCTTCCCC
Organism: Elymus sibiricus; assembly: GCA_039707655.1. Lineage (NCBI taxonomy): Eukaryota > Viridiplantae > Streptophyta > Magnoliopsida > Poales > Poaceae > Elymus > Elymus sibiricus. Next base: position 317,271,430 of record CM077664.1, read on the forward strand.
CGCCCCAAAAAACCAACCCTGATTCGTGCTTCATGGAAGCAGAGGCTATTCTTTCACTCCCACTGAAGCATATCCCTCCGGGGGTCACAGTGGTCCAGTGAGCTTGCTGCCGGACATGGGGAAGACATGTTGTGGGAATGAGGCTTCGCTGCGGCCAGCGATAGACTAGGTTAGGATAGAATAGCCTAGTCTGCTATAGTTTAGTTGAAATATGTCCGAAATATAAATGTTTTCGTCCGGTTTATATCGAGCCTGGACGGTCGGGAGAAGCTAGGCGATACGGTTCGACGTGCAGAAAAACCATCAAGAAAAAACCCCGCCTATGTGGCATACCAGCTGGACCTTAAAATTGGGACCCATCGGTCAGAACACTCACAAAATTTTAAACAGGGTAAATTATGATAACATTTTTGCTAAATGGGGTAAAACGGATGAAATCCCACTAAATGGGGTAGTTAGTGTCAAAAATGTCAAAATATGGGTAAAAATCAAAATTCACTCTTAATTTGTCATTGTAGTAGTACGTAGAGGACTTACTTAGGGCATCTTCAACGGCGACCCGCAAATTTCCACCCGCATCCGTCCGCAGACAGGGGGGACCAGTCCGCGGACACGGATGCGGGAGGCCGTCATCCAACGATGCCCGCGTACATTTCAAACACTTTTTCAATAAACCGGATGAAAGTGATGCAAACACAGCGGATTTCATACAAGCCGGACGAAAACGTTTACATTTTGGACATATTTTTAACTAAAAACGATACCGGACTAAGATAAAACTAGTCTACAGCCGGCGCCGGTGGATATCCATTTCCGACGACATGCATGGATACCCTTGACTAGTCTACTGCCGGCCGTGGCGGATCTCCATTGTCATCCCCATGTCCGGCAGCTGTGAGCCCCAGAGGTATATGCTTCAGCGCAAAGGGTGGCTCGCTTCCCCACCGCTCATCGGAGTGGAACCGACGGCTGATGCTTCAGCCGGAGGGGAGGGTCCCTACGTTGCACGGATCAGAGTTGGTTCTTGGGTAGGGATGATGGTGGCCTGCCAGAGGGCAAGACACCGGCTGTGTACGTCGGGGTCGCCTCGACGATGGCCTTCATGGGACCCAAGCGGCGGCCTCCTGTGTTCTACTTCTCCTCGATGATGGCGGCAGGCGCGGACGTGCGGGCCGCCACCTCATCGATGTCTGCGCAGCCGGCTTCTTTCTCTACCGGCAGGGCTCAGTTGACGTCGGATGGCGCGGTCGCAGGCACAGGAAGGGCGGTACGACACGGCGTCGTCCACGGCAGTCACGATGCCCGTGCCGCCGTGCTCCCCCCGTGCCGGCCTGGAGCAACTCGCCACTCCTCCGCGAGCTGGCTTTGAGCGGCGAGTTGCTGAACCACGCGTTGGCATGGGGCGGTAACTTGCTCCGTCGGGCTAGGCGAGCCACCAAGCCAGCTTTAATGCCGGAGAACCGCTCTTCCTGCTCGCCGGATGCCATCGAAAGGGTGGAAGCAGGAGATGGGGAGCGGCGGAGTGGTGCGATTCTTGCTTGGCGTCTGGCCTCCTTTAAATAGCTGGCGGACGGGAGTAGCTTGTCCGACGTTGTGTTTAATGCCCACCCGTTCGTGAACGAACATGTGGCCGGAGTATGTTTCTCGGCATCCACACGGATTTAATGGAGGCGTTTGAATGCGGCGAGGAGGCGTGTTCTGCCGGGCGTGCAGCGGGCGGCGCCCTCGGCCGGCGCGCCGCTTGAATGGCGGAGGCAGCGAGAGGTCGCGTCCGCTCTGAGCCGTCTTCAATGTGGAGCGGCCGCTCTACAGCGGCATGAATGCGGACAGCTGGCGCCGAGCGGGAACGCGCGTGGGCGAGAGAGAAGGGGGCTTGGTGGGCCAGTGTGGTCAGATGCGGGCGTGGGTGTTGTCCGGACGTTCGCAAAGCCCCCACATTTGTCTCCGATTTGCGGGAGAAAGTACGTCCGGACCGCCCTGCGGACCCGCGATAGCCATCTACGGCGGATTCAGTTTCCAGGTCGAATTCGACTTGAATTGGCTTTACACAATAAATACGTCCCTAGCTCTAGCTAAGCTATATATAGTTACGGTCTCATATACTGTCAGAAAAATTAAGCTAGCTACGGTCTCGAACTCAAACACGTTGCACCGCAATGGCATCGCTGGTACGCCGGCACCAAAACGCGTGCACGCTGGATGCGCCGGCGTCACCGGCCGCGATCGAGTGGGCGCTACCTGCGGATCTGCTACTTGAGATCGTCGCGCGCTCCGACATCCACACCCTCGTGCGCTGCGCCGCATTATGCAAGCTCCTTCGCCAAGACTTTCTCAGTCCGTTTTTCATCCGCCGCGTCACCCATCATGGCAACATCGTGCCTTCGTGCATCCTCGCCTACCTCCAGACACACGATGATGTGGAGGTTCCGCCGCCGTCCCTCTCTTTGGTGCACCCAGCCACGCCCACCGGTGTGTTGTTTTGTGATGATCATCTGTCATCTTTCATTTTCACGCAACGCACGTGATCTTTTCGGGAAGTACTATCCCATGACGTCCCGTGGCGGCCTCGTCCTCCTTCATCGTCGCTATCACCACGTCGTCAACAACAGCTTTGACATGTGCGTATACGACCCCATCAGCGGTCACCGCACCTTCCTCTCTGAACCACCAGGCATCTCGAATGATATGGGATGCTTTCTCAAGTGCGTTTTGATCACCGCCGCAGACGGCATTGACTGCTCCTTCCTGCTATTCGTCGGCTATTTCGATAAATCATCTGACACCAATAGAGCCATCAAATTCCGGACCTTCGCATCGTCAACCGGCACCTGGGGGGCCGTCATGACCCACGACAACTTCTTCCTGCAGCGGTGGCTCGGAACTGGTCGTGATGCCACGACTGTCGTCCTCCACGGTGGTGTCATCCACTGGCTGGGGCGGCATGGCGGCGAGATTTTCACCTACAACGTCTGCATGGAGAAACCCGGCACGATTGGCCTCCCCAGCCCCATCACCAGCTACAAATGGTCTATGTTATTTTCTGGCCGTGCTTGATCTAGAGACGAAGGAGATCCGCATTATGCAGCGCTTGGCTCTCTCATCTATGCTCTTGGAGATCGACATGCCTTCTCGGCTGCGAGCCATGAAAATATTTTCCTAACTAGCTGCTATGCATCCTAGTAGGCTCCTATAACTAACTAAGCCTCACATGACCATTGTGCCGTGCAATGCAAAGATGTAACCACGGACGGACTATATTTACCGAAGTGTCTAGTTCTCGTGTGGGTTGGCGATAGTTATTTTTAAGTCTAAGATTATGTGGGCGAGATTGTAAAGGCGTGTACGTGGGCTGTGGCGACACAAAAGGCGATCTAGGTCTTGCGTGGGCGGCCGCCGCCGTCCGCCGCTACGGCGGCGGCGTCGTCGCCGCTGTTTCTCCGACCCCTCCGTCCGCATGGCGGTAGGGCGATCGTAATTACCTCCAGCCAATTTGCTTTGTCAGATAGGCTGTTTTCCCTCCGCCCTGTCCATGAACGTAGCTTCATGCCTGGGTGTTTGTTGATCTCCTAGCCGGCTCCTTCGGATCGTCTAGTGCTTTTCCAGTTCGTGGACCGTCAGAGTCTTTCGTTGTTGTGCTGCCCTGCTGGAGTGGTTGCTTGTGGTCGTATGGCAAGTACGTGCATGTGCCATTGATCTGGATTGTCTGGACAGAGAATTGGTTTTGGTTTTCGTCTGTTTCAAGAAGGTGTTCGGTCACCGGGAGCAATGAAAATCTTCAGTTGGAACTGTCGGGGCCTTCTCGGAGCCCCGACAGTTCGATCGCTCCTGGATTTCCAGAGACGTTTTGACCCAGATGTGATTTTCCTATCTGAAACACATTTGGATAATGATAAGGCAAAGGATCTGATGCGTAAACTAAAGTTTGATCATAGATTGGTGGCTCCTAGTCTAGATGGAAGAAAGGGTGGCCTATTATTAGCCTGGAAGAAGGAGGTTAGGATCTACTCCCGGACTACTAGCCTTGAATTTATTGATGTGTCCATGGAAGAACAGGATGGGCGCATGTGGAGGATGACGGGAATATATGGCGATCCTAGATGGGATCATAAGGAAAGGACCTATCAAAACCTGAGGGATTTGCATGCACAATCGAGCTTGCCGTGGATAGTGATAGGAGATTTCAACGAGCTTCTATACTCGTCAGAGAAGGATGGGGGTGCTCCCCGTCAACACTCCCGGCTGCAGGCGTTCCAAGATGCCCTGTCAGATTGCATGTTGGAAGACATAGGGTACAATGGAGATAAGTTTACATGGTTTCGTGGTGGGCTGCGAGAGAGGCTTGATCGAGCTGTCACAAATGCAGCATGGTTGGTACTTCATCCGCATGCTGGTTTGAGCAATCTTGATATGGGTAAATCAGATCACCGACCAGTCTTGTTGGACACCGAGTACTTGGCTGGAGTGGCAGAGAACCAGCCAAAGAGAGAAAGGAAATTTGAAGTGAGGTGGTTAGCAGAGGAAACGGTGAACGAGATTGTCACCACGGCTTGGCAGAAAGCACTACACCGCGGTCTCTGTCCTACCGCCATGGACAAGATTAATGCCATTCACAAAGATCTCCACGCTTGGGATCGTAGTGTGTTGAAGCAGCCGCAAGCCAGGATGAAGAAGGCGAGACGGGAACTCGAGAACTTGATGAGAGAACCGTACTCAGATGAGATAAAGATGAAACAGAAGGAACTTTCGGTCCTAGTTGAAAACCTATTAGAACAGGACGAAATATATTGGGCCCAGAGAGGCTGGGTGAATTGGCTAAAGAAGGGAGATCGCAACTCTTCCTACTTTCAGCATTGTGCGTCAGCGAGGAGGAGGAATCTTATAAAAAACTGAAGAATGATAGTCACAATTGGGTGGAAGGTAATGACAATTTGAAGCCGTTAGTTCGTGACTACTTCGGTAGTCTTTTTACTTCTGGTGCAGAAGATATAGATCATGGTTTATTATCTTCTGTAAAACCCATTGTAACAAATGACATGAATGAATTTTTGGTTGTTCCGTATACTCGGGAGGATGTGCGCAAGGCTCTTTTTCAGATTGGGGACATGAAGGCGCCAGGTCCTGACGGGCTACATGCTATCTTTTTCAAAAGGTTCTGGCATATATTGGGAGAGGAGCTTACAAAGGAGGTTCTGGAGGCAATAAATAATAAGAAGATACCGACTGGATGGAATTCCACTAATATTGTTTTGATACCCAAGGTGGAGTGTCCAGAGGTAATATCCCAGTACAGGCCTATCAGCCTTTGTAATGTAGTTTATAAGATTATTGCGAAGATGATTGCTAACAGGCTAAAGAGGATCCTACCAGAGATTATTTCTCCTACACAGAGTGCATTTGTTCCAGGTAGGTCGATCACTGACAACGTACTGGTGGCCTATGAGTGTTTCCATACATTGAAGAGGAAGACACATGGGAACTCTGGGTTTTGCGCGGTAAAGCTTGATATGAATAAAGCTTACGATAGAGTGGAATGGGGTTTCTTGGAAAGGATGATGGGGAGAATGGGCTTCAATGAGCAATGGATTCAGTTGATAATGGAATGTGTCTCTTCTGTCAGTTACAGGGTCCGTTTTAATGACACAGAGACAGAAGAATTTAGTCCCACCAGGGGACTCAGGCAGGGGGACCCCCTCTCCCCTTATCTTTTTTTGTTATGCTCAGAAGGGCTCTCTAGTATGCTAGCTCATGAGGAGGAGGTGGGACATCTGGAGGGAATTAAAGTTTGTAGAAGTGCCCTGTGACGCCCCCGACTTAATCGTGCACTAATCATACACGCAATGCACACGATCAAGCCTAGGGACTCACTTGAAGATATCACAACACAACTCTAAACACAAATAAAAATAATTCAAGCTTTATATTACAAGCCAGGGGCCTCGAGGGCTCGAATACATAAGCTCGATGTCATACAAGCATCAGCGGAAGCATAAGTATCTGAGTACAGACACGAAGTTAAACAAGGATGCCTTAAGAAGGCTAGCACAAACAACGACACTGATCGAAAAGGCGAAGGCCTCCTGCCTAGGGCCTCCGAACTACTCCTAGTCGTCGGGGATCTCCATGTCGTAGTAGGCACCTCCGGGGATCTCCTGCTCCTGGGCTCCGTCGTCTGATGTATCATCAATTGGATATGGGGAAAAGAATAGCAGAGCAACCGTGAGTACTCATCCAAAATACTCGCAAGACTGACATCAGAACTATACTAATATGCATTTGTATCAAAGGGATGGGGCTATATCTTTGGATTGAATTGCAGAATGCCAGAGTAGAGGGGGAGAAGCCTAGCCTATCAAAGACTAGCATCTTCAAGCAATCTTGCATCATCAGAAGAGGGTAGAGTATAGTAACATACAATAGTGGTTGTATAGCAGCAACTCCCCGAGATCCTTTCTCGACTATCCCACGAGAAAGCGATCCAGGGAGCAATAGTAACAGTTTAATATGTATCACCATCACTTTGTAGTTGTCATGGATCCGGATACAACTCCGAGCGTCCTGTTACCGTGGACACGGCTATTCGAATAGATCACTTCCCTGCAGGGGTGCACTACTGTTACCCAACACGCTCGATTAACTCCGACCGGACACACTTTTATCGGGTCATGCCCGGCCTCGGCTGATCGACACACCGCAACCCCACCTAGAGCTCAGCAGAGAGGTCCCCGCCGGTCTACATCCTAAGCGCTCAGGGTTCTTGGGCCCATCCCCCTTTGCACTCCGGGTCGTTGCGCACACGCGGGTCCAGGCACCACCTCTGTCCTGGATGGCGCCGGCCCAGCCGTGCCGCACTGCTGAACTGGACATCTGTCAAAGCTTTCGGCTGATACATACGGCGTAGAGGGCCCCATAAACCATTATCCCACGTGGTGGTAGTGCGTATAGGGCACGACGACTGACTCAGATCAAATACCCAGTTCCGTGAGGCGTATTTAGTAACTCGCAGAGACGATCAGAGTTTCTATCGCTCCGACTTGGTATCACTCGCGGGTACTCTTGGAGCCGACCCGTCTTTAATGTTGTTCTCTCGCGGGCACCCTTGGGGCCAGCCCGACTTTAACAGGTTAAGTATTGCAGTAGTGTAAGCATTTCCGCGATCACACCCAGAGTGATCACGGCCCGGTAACAAGCATGGCATACGGACAAGGCGAAGGGCCAAAGATGGAACAGCAGCATAGTTAACTAGGCATCATGGGATAACAGGTAATGTATCAGTAGCAGGCGACAAAATCAGGCTATGCATCAGAATAGGATAAAGCAAAGCAGCGGCAATTTCTAATGCAAGCAGGAGGGAGAAAGAATAGGAGATATCGGCATGCGTCAAGGGGGGATTGCTTGCCTGGAAGCTCTGCAGAGAGGGGCTGGTCGTCAATCGGCTGCTCGTCGGGGGTGTAGTCAAACTCTGCTGCGACGGCGTCGGTCTCAACGTCTATCGGGAGAGAAATGAGGGGGAGGAAACAATAAATCCACGGCAAAAATGCAATCACTATGCATGACATGCCTAAATGACATGCAGAGATGGTCTACTGCCTAACTAAATGATTTAGTTAATTTAGGAATTTATTTGGATTTATTTTATTAAGGTTGAGCACTATTCATTTATCGAAATCGGGCTAAAAGTACCATATTCATCTAGGTAGGAGTGATGGACAAGCATTTTGATCACATATTCGGATTCTTCATATTTTTCTTATCATTTTTCATATATAGATTATTTTCATCCGAGTTACGGTTGAATTACTACGAATTTCCGAAGTTTTCTGAAAATCTCCGAAATCCTGCTAAGTCTGAGAATCCCTCGGTTTTAAACATCACTTAGGCCTAGTTTGGCAACACTGTTTTTTCAAAACCATGGTATTCCAAAACCTCAGTATTTCATTACACGAGCAATGAATACTTCAGTTTCTAACAATCTTAGTTTTTCTCAGTTTTCATAAAACTACAGAGGCGTTTGGCAAGTGGCAGCTTTTTCTTCTCTAGTTTCTTTGGTTTTTGCGAATTGTTACGTTGTTGCATGCATACTCAGCTACACTCATGGAACAGCTTGTGCTAGTGGTTTTTACGGATTGTTAAAGCATCTATAGCCGGACTTGGCAAATCCGGCACATCAAACGTCCGCGGACGCGTCCGGGCGCGTCCGTGGGCACGGACCGATCAATTCTCAAATCGCTTCGTCGACTTCGGTGTATCTCTTATCCGATCCCCTATATCCATACTAACCAATGCAACGTCGATTAAACTACGTAGATCATCAAACGGACATACAGGACATACAAATGCATAATCTGTTCACCAAAAGATCACCAATGGGTCTTTAAAAGACCGCCATAGTTCACATAATGCACATTAATGATGGACAACTTTCAACTACATCTAAAAATATGAAATTAAAGTGAAGAAAGCGGACTTGACCACTTCCTCGCAGACCCTTTCCCCTTCTGGTCGCCGGCGTAGCTGTAGGCGTTGGCAGCTGGTGGAGGATCGTCCGAGTCGTCGGATGACGTGACGTGGTCATCGCCGTCGTTGGAGGAGGAGGAGGAAAGGATGATGAGCCCTTTGATCCACCAAACGGCTCGGTCCCGAGCCGCCTCCGTCACTTTCTCCTTGGCCTCGTGCTCGAACTTCTCGATGACAAGCCGGAGCCCCTGGGCGTTCTTCCGACGGATCCGCCGAGTGTTCGTCTCCGCCGTCGTAAGTAACCGACGATAGACCCAAGCGAGGAGCCGCTCGTCCTTGACGGGCTTCGCCAAAAACCCACGGTGGCGGCGGACAGATTTCTCCGCCGCCTCCCTCTCCCTTTCCCGCTGCCTCTCGCGGCGTGCGCGTTCAGGTCGGCTGGGTGGGCACAAGCACCCACCACTGTCCACGTGGGGGAGCAACAGCCGGCGGTGGCAGGGGACGGTGTGTGGGGCGCGGATTGCGCAGCCCACGCAAACCTGCGCGGGGGACGGGAGGGGCCAGCGTCAGCATCCTCGCTACCCCAGCGGGGGAGAAGTGAGGCGACTGATCTGAAACCGGCCCCCGTCCACCTTCGACCTCTTGAAGGCAATGCGGAAGGTCAGCTCCTCGTTGGCATCAAGGTCGGAGTCGGAGTGGCTGCCGGAGCTCGATATGGTCATCAAACTGGATCGAATCTGAGAAATCGAAGGAGGAGAAGAAGAGACGGAGCGAGAGCGGAGTTAGATAGCGTTTTCGGATTGAGAATATTTGTGGGGACGGAGTGGGGTTGGGGTGGCCGGTCTGACGTGGCGGACCCGCCCGGGCGTGCCCGGACCACCCCATATCCGCACTAGATTTGGGCTGGATATAAGAGGCGCGAGACAGCCCAGGTGCTTGTGGCCTGTTTGAAACGCCCGTCTAGATCGCATTTTCGTGACCGATCAGTGACCGGACCGTCCATCCCAACGTTTGAGACAGATTTTGCGCGCCCGGCTGCAGATGCTCTTACGTTGTACATGCGTCTCTACCGGATAGATTGATCGGCTAGCTAGTATCTATTTATATATATTTATATGTCACACTCGTTGATGACCAGAAGAAGATGGACTGAGAGAGACGAACGAGCCAACGTTCCTCGGTTTTTAAAAAAGAGGTCAAGACCTATTTTTTATATACCACAGAAAGACCACGGTTTTAGGGATACTATGATTTGTTAAACTGCAGTATTTTTTTCATCCAAACAACTCAAAGTATTGAAAACCAAGGTTTTTTTGGAAACCACAGTATTCCTTAAAAACTGCAAAAATACTTTAGCTCCCAAACGCACCCTTAGCTGTTTTCCGGAGGCTATAGCTATTGTTCTGTACATCCTATGATTTTGTGCCTTATATCAATTGTGAGCATTTTTCTGCGATCTACATGTTAGTATCACTTTCATCCATATTAGAGTTCATTTGCTTGATCATCCACAGCTCTAAATTAGCTATGAAAATAAAGCTGTTTTTCAGTTTTTCAGCTAACAGAACTTAGCATTTTGTGATTTTCGTAGGAATTAATCCACGCATTATCTGAAACTGGCCCAATGGAACAAAATGAAGTTTGTTACGTCTACTTTCTGTTCATATAATTTTTACTCATGTTAGGACTCGTCTTGTCGCTGTTTTGTTGCTGTCAAAAGAGGTAGTCAACGTAGCAGCAGCTGTAGGCAGCGAGCAGCAGCGGCAATGGGGCAGCAGCCAGCGGCAGTAGCAGCCGAAGGCAGCAGCGGCATCACTTAGCAGCAAGCGACGACGGCAGCAGCTACGGAGCAGCAGCAGCAAGCCGCGGCGAGGCCACACGCGGGTGCGCGCGCACAGCAGGAGCAGCCACGGCAGCGGAGCAGCAGCAGCTAGGCGAGCAGCAGCAGGCAGCAGGGGCGGCGAGGGCGAGCAGCAGGGTGCGAAGCCAGCGCGCACGGGCGCACGCGCGGAGGCGCGGGCAGGCGCATGGCAGCAGCAGGTACAACAGCCGCAGCAGGCAGCAGGTGCGGCGACGCACGGCCGCGGGTGGACGGGAGCAGCTAGCGCGCGGCGCAGGCACGGCCGTGGGCGCGGTCGGGCGCGGGGCGGCGCGGCGAACGGCGACGGACGGCAGAGAGGGAAGGGGAGACGAGGTCCTCACGGTCGTCGTGAGAAGAGGGCGGCGAGGCTCGGTGTAGCCGGCGAGGGAGAGGCGGGGACGCGACGCTGGCGAGGACAAGGCGGCAGCGACGACGTGGCGGCGGGCGGCGCCGCGGGAGAGGAGGGGATCGGAGGAGGGTTAGGGTTTCGGTGGTGGGGGAGGGGCAGGCCTAAATAGGCCAGGAGGGCAGGGTGGGCCGGCTGGCTGGGCCGGCAGTGGCCAGCTGGGCCGTGGCCCAGGTGCTACGGCCCATTTTTCTTTTTCTTTTTATCTTTTCTGTTTTCTCTTTTAGTAGTTACTGTTTTATCTTTTTGTTTTAAACCAAATGACTTTAGTAAAATGCGAGACATGTCCAATTAAATAGTAAGCAATTTTCAGCAATGCCATAAAATGGTTTTGAGGCTAAATGATTTCAATTGAATTTTATTTAAACAAAAATGGGTTAAAAGGTGCTGGTTTGGTACTGTTTCATGTTGTTAGAGTCATTTAACTAATTTAATTAATGTTGATCACAATTTAATAATTGCCTTTGGATTATTTGCAATATCTTGAACATTTTAGTTTTTGAATTTGAACAACTTTCAATTTCACTTTATATTTGAATTTCAATTTGAATTTGGAATTTGAAATGAGATATGATGCAATGATGATCAAGACTGGTAAATCTTGCTGACAAGGCATTAACAAAAGTGATCACTGTGGCTAATTACATGGGGTGTTACATGCCCCCACTATCTCACACCTTCTTTTTGCAGATGACTCTCTAATCTTAATGAAGGCCAATATGCAAAGTGCTAACACATTGAAAAGAGTTTTGGATACTTATTGTGGGAGCTCAGGTCAGATGGTAAGCAATGCCAAATCTAGTATATTTTTCAGCCCAAATACTCCAGTTGGTACAAGAGAGGATGTTTGTGGGGAACTACATATTGTAACTGAAGCCCTCTCAGATAAGTATTTGGGGCTGCCCACTATAGTTGGTGTTGATAGAAGTAATTGTTTTCAACACCTTGTTGATCAAGTTTGCCAGCGTCTGAAAGGGTGGAAGGAAAAATTCCTTTCGGTGCAGGGCAAGGAAATCTTATTAAAGTCAGTGGCCCAAGCAATTCCATCTTATGCAATGTCAGTATTTAAACTCCCTAAAGGAATTTGCAAAACAATCACTGATGAATTAGCTGGTTTTTGGTGGGGTGATGGTGAGGAGAAGAAAAATATGCATTGGTTTGCGTGGTGGAAAATGTGTGTACCGAAGAAGAAAGGGGGCTTGGGATTTAGAGACCTTCACAGTTTTAACCTTGCTATGTTAGCAAAACAGTGTTGGCGACTAATCCAGAACCCGGACTCTCTATGTGCACGTGTTTTGAGCGCAAAATATTATCCCGACGGAAACATCTTGCAAGCTGGACCAAAGAACGGGTCGTCATTTACTTGGCAGAGCATAGTTGCAGGTATTCAAACTTTCCAGAGAGGGTGCATTTGGCGTGTAGGTACAGGAGCACAGATTGATATATGGCAGGATCCTTGGATCCCTTCGAGTCCTTCAAGGAAGGTAATCACCCCTAGAGGTGCAACGATGCTCAGATTTGTGGAAGAGCTTATTGATCCACACATTGGACAGTGGGACGAAGTGCTAATCAGAGATGTATTCTCTCCTGTTGATGCTCATAGGATCCTTCAAATACCTTTGAACGTGCAGATTATGGATGATTTTATATCTTGGAACTATACGCGATCGGGAACCTTTTCGGTTAGATCGGCATATCACAGGGAGTTCGAGCACCAATATGGGCGGCGTCTTACTAGACCAGATGGACAAGGAAATGTACAGATGAATACGATATGGAAGGAAGTGTGGAACCTAAAACTCCTAGGAAAAATTAAGCACTTTATTTGGAAGGCGCTGAACGACTCATTGCCTTGTTTTGGAGTACTGGCTAATAGGCATATTCCGGTAGTGCCGCAATGTCCTTTTTGTTCTATTGGGTTGGAAGACATCCAACATTGCTTGTTTACGTGTAAAAGGGCGAAGGAAGTCTGGACTGAATTGGGTTTGCAGGAAATCATCTCGGATGCGGCTGGCCAGGATCGCTCAGGTTCGATTACAGTCGAGGTTCTAGCCGGATTACAACGGTCAGGGAGGATCTACCCACTGCAAAATTTATTATGGTGGCTGCTTGGTACTTGTGGTGGCAGCGCCGCCAACACGTGAACGGCGAAGCGATCCAAACTGCGGACAGAGCTGCTACATCGATCAGAGTTTTAGCTACAAATTTCATTAGAGCATACACAAACAAGCAGCCGGATAGAAGCCATGATCACATGTGGAAGCGTCCGCTCAGGGACGTGACTAAAATCAATGTCGACGCGGCCTTCCAAGCAGAAACTTTGTCAGGAGCAACAGGTGCGATCGCCTGCGACAGTTGAGGGAAGTTTATCGCTGCAGCAACTTGGTACATTCCTCAGGTTAATACTGTTGACTCAGCAGAGACAACGGCAATCCGCAATGGCCTATACTTAGCGGGGAAGATCGGATGCAATAAGGTCCTAATTGAATCCGACAACAGCTTTGTGGTTGAATCAGTACAAAACCCGGATGCTCATGCTGGACTTGATGCCGTTATCGTTGCAGAGTGTAAGCACCTAGCTCTGGATTTTGCTAGCGTTGATTACTCACATTGCTTCCGCGAGGCGAATGAGGTGGCACACATATTAGCGCAAAAATCCTTTAGTGATAAATCTTCTATTTTCTGGGAATCGTCTATCCCTGACTTTATTTCTCACTCCATTGTAAATGACTTGGCTATTATTTGAGGAATAAAGTCTTATTGGTTCAAAAAAAAAGTCTAAGATTATGTGCGTTGATTGTCATCTACAGTAATGGGTATTTAAGCAAATTGCACATTTTTATGCATTATGCCAGCTTTATATCATCAAATATGCGCTCGACCATGTCATGGGAAGATATTGGGGAAAGATTATATTGCACAGATTGATATAAAAGGTGCAGCTAAATATTTTATAGTGAACCAAACGAGCGTTGAAACTTTCCTGAGGATCGGTAACATCAAAACCGACTAATACGCATAGACAAAAACTTTTGGCCAAGAGCACTTGTCATACCCTTCTTTTCTCAGAAAGCAGTCATAGCTCAGAGATGGGCAAGCACCGGACTGCACAGTGATGTTGCACATTTGCACTGTGCCTGTTGGGTTTTGTCCAAGATCAGTCACATCAGAATATCACAAGCACATGCGATCAAAAACTTAGCCAATGGCTCCGGTCATGCTGCCTCTTTCTTCTCTTTATACTGCCATTTTTTTGGTTACATAGCACCATATACATGCATCGACTTGCACCATACTCGGTCCATCCCATAATGTAAGATCTTTTTACAAGCTGTGTTAGCTTGTAAAATGGTCTTACATTATGAGACGAAGGAAGTATCAATTTGGATTATAATAACAGTGCCGACAATGAAGCTACCAAATGAGGCAGATGCATCAACGGACCCCATTCAGAAACTACACCATGAGATCGACCAGGTGATCATGTTGTCAGCAGGTTGTTGCACAATATGCACCCAGGATTTAGCTCTAGGTGTACTCAAATCCGTATCAAAAATAACAATTTGTTCCAATATCTTTGTACTGCCTCCGTCCGAAAATAAGTGACGTTGTTTTAGTTCAAATTTGAACTAAAACAGAGTCGTTTATTACCGAACGGAGGGAGTAGCTAGCTCACACCCGAGCAATTAAGAGGGCCGTTGGTTAAGAATTCCATCTAGCCTGACATCGATCACGTCGAAAGTTTGCCCTTCTCCCAACGATTGTGGCTGCATTGCTTCTGGTAGCCGCCGGTGTGAGTCACCCAATCACAACCCTGTCTAACAAAGATACTCATCTTCATCATAGGCAATTGGAATAGGAATGCTGAAATATATGGCGTGATTATAAAAACTATGGAGCATGCAGTCCCGAACAAATAATTTCATATGCATGCATGTTTGAACAAAGGGAAAGCTTGATAATAACTGAGACTAAATAATAAATTATAGCATTGTTTTCCACCAGCAGAGCCACAACACCTCTTTGTTCTGTCGCGACTCAATCTGAAGGTCTTTTTCGGTATTCTGCCGGAGGGGAAAATTATCACAATGACCATCTACACCAACCTTGCTGTCACCATGATCGCTAGTGAGTACTTTCCTTTGAACTATGGGTCTATAGCAGTAGCTAGATGATAATCTCTACCTTGTTCTTTAATACAATCCCATGAGCGGCCTACATGATTGTGATCCATCCGAGTGTAATTTTTATGGTGTGTTGTTGCGGTGTGATGAATTTTCACTTTATGATCAGAACTATATATGTTTTATTCATGGATTCATATGAGTTGTTTGTTGCGTAGTTTGTAGACATATATGCTCTCCAATCTATTAGTCTTGCACTAACAATGTTTAGATAAATGATCTCCAAGAGGGAGTTGTGTATGTTAGTTGGGTTCAATCTTGCAAGTAATCTACCGCAGCAAAAGAAAGTGGAAAATGCTTGTATTGTATTGTTTTGTTGCCACTGAGGATAAAAAGATAGTTGTGTAGTTGTCCTTTAAGTGTAGTGTGAAGACAATATACTATATACATCATGCCATCGTACTTAATGCAATACTCTGTTTTAGTTAATACTTTGACATGCATGCTGGATAGCAGTCTTGGGGTGGAGTATTAGCTATAGATCCTGTTGGATTAACAGTCTATGGAAAATTGTTGCATGCTACAAACATTTGCACTTGGGGGCCAAACACCTCCCTAGATTAGAGGAAGCAACCAACTATATGTACCCGGACACCCGGTAATCTCTCCATCCCTCCCCATGATGGGGAACGTTACATGAAAATCAAAAAAATTCCTACGAATCACCCAAGATCTAATCTAGGATAAGCAAAGCAACGAGAGGGGAGTGTGTCTACATACCCTTGTAGACCGAAAGCGTTAGCGTCGTAACGCGGTTGATGTAGTCGTACACTTCACGATCCAATCGCGATCCAATCCGATCTAGTGCCGAACGGACGGCACCTCCGAGATTAGCACACGTTTAGCTCGACGGCGTCCTCTCCTTCTTGAACCAGCAAGAGAGGGGGAGGAGGTAGATGAGATCGGAACCATCACGACGGCGTGATGGTGGTGGTGGCAGCGGAATTCCGGCAGGGCTTCGCCAAGCGCTGACGGAACGTGGAGGAGGAGTAATGGGAGGGAGACGGGGCAAGCGTGGAAGGGGTGGCTGCCCCCTGCGCCTCCCCACTATATATAGGGGTGAGGGAGGGGCATGCCAGCCCTAGCCCCCCTTCCAAGGCAGGGGGCGGCGGCCAAGGGGGGAGGAGTGCCCTCCAAGCCAAGTGGAGGGCCCTCCCCCTTAGGGTTTCCCTTCCCCTAGGCACATGGGCCAAGTAGGGGATGGTGCGCCTGGCCCAATAAGGCCAGGGCGCCCCCTACAGCCCGTGCTACTGCTTGGGACGTGGTGGAACCCTCCGAAACCCTCTGGAACCTTCCGGTGACTTCCCGGTACAATACCGAAAAAACCCGAACTTTTCCCGTAACCCCGAAAACAACTTTCCTTATATAAATCTGTTAGGGCATTTCCCGCCTTAGGGTTTTGGTGATGATGACAATGTACCTTTGGACTAATCGTGCGCCCAAGTTTACTCAGGTACACCTTGTTTGGCGCAACACGGTTAGGCATTCCCTCAGGATGGAAAAGATCGAAGACGGAGTTTCCGACGCGTTTATTTCTTTGGTCGTAGGAAATTCGTACTATTAAGAGGGAATCCGCATCGGAAGGTACTGGGTGAATCAATGCACGTACACATTCTTTTGCACCCACTATACATCCTTCCTTTCGAGGAGAGAGGTCCTCAAAGTCCTATCCGTGGTAGTGTGTTTTGTGCCAAGCGGTTGTACAACTTGAAAAAGCAGTTGTACCGCTTGACCGGTTGTTCCGGCCCAGCACGGCTCCACTACCGGACTCCCTTCTGTATTGGAGCTGTGGCTGGGCGGTGGTGGCCCGGTAATTCCCGGACGGCTAAGGCGAACTGGTACTACCGGTGTCTGGAGCGGTTATACCGCTCCGGACTTAGCCACCACAGGCTGGTCTGGCGGTTGCACCGGCACAACCACCGCCCCAACCACCGTTATGGGGTGAACCCCTTCTGTATGAGAGGCGGTTGTTGGGCGGTGGTGGAGCGGTAGTTCCTGGTTGGCTCTGGCCGACCAGTACTACCGGTGGCTCCACCGGTTGTACCGCTGGGGCATTTCTGCAGTGTGAACCCGTGAATACCGGTTGTACCGGTGGTTCAAGCGGTTGTACCGCTGCAGTGTAAAAACTACTGTAACGGTTGGATTTGGGGGACACTATATAAGTAGGTGGGTCTTCCACCTACCTTTTTACCTCTTGCCTCTCTCTCTCCTCCATTGATGCCCTTCAAGCTTTCTTGCCCGATCTCTCTCTCTAGCCACTCAAACTTGTTGATTTGCTAGGGATTGAAGGAGGAGACCTAGATCTACACTTCCACCAAAGGAAACTTGATTCCCCCATACTTTCTTGTGTGGATTTTGTTACTCTTGGGTGTTTGGGCACCCTAGACGGAAGAGGTCACCTCGGAGCCACATTCTATTGTGGTGAAGCTCCGTGGTGGTGTTGCGAGCCTCCAATTCAGTTGTGGAGAGAGCCTCAACCTTGTTTGTAAAGGTTCGGTTGCCGCCTTCAAGGGCACCACTAGTGGAATCACGGCATCTTGCATTGTGCGGGGGCGTGAGGAGAATACGGTGGCCCTAGTGGCTTCTTGGGGAGCATTGTGCCTCCACACCGCTCCAACGGAGACGTACTTCCCCCTAAAGGGAAGGAACTTTGGTAACACATCCTCGTCTTCACCGGCTCCACTTGTGGTTACTTCTTACCTTTACTTTGTGCAAGCTATTGTTGTGTTGTATCCTTTGCTTGCTTGCTTGTGTTGTTGTTGTTAGCATCATATAGGTTGCTCACCTAGTTGCACATCTAGACAACCTTTTTTTTGTTGCTTACCCTAATTTGTTAAGAAAAGCTAAAAATTGGTAGTTGCCTATTCACCCCCTCTAATCAACCATATCGATCCTTTCAAAATCTTTACCTCTGAACTATTCCGGAGCTCCTCATGATGTCCCGGATTCCATCCGGGGACTCCGAACAACCTTCAAACTTTCCGCTATTAATATCTCAATACTACCCTAGCGCTATCGAACGTTAAGTGTGCGACCCTACGGGTTCGGGAACATGTAGACATGACCGAGACACTTCTCTGGTCAATAATCAATAGCGGGATCTGACTACCCATATTGATTCTCACATGTCCAACGAAGATCTTTATCGGTTGAACCACGATGTCGAGGATTCAGTTAATCCCATATGCAATTCCCTTTGTTCAGCGATATGTTACTTGCCCGAGATTCGATCATCAGTATCTCCATACCTAGTTCAATCTCGTTACCGGCAAGTCTCTTTACTCGTTCCGTAATACAAGATCCCATGACTAACTCATTAGCCACATTGCTTGCAAGCTCTTTACGATGTTGTATTACCGAGAGGGCCCAGAGATATCTCTCCGTCATACAGAGTGACAAATCCCAGTCTCGATCCATGCAACCTAACAGACACCTTCGGAGATACCTGTAGAGCACCTTTATGATCACCCAGTTACGAAGTGAGGTTTGATAGCACACAAAGTACTACTCTAGTATCCAGGAGTGACATGATCTCATGGTCTAAGGAACAGATACTTGACATGAAGAAAGCTGTAGCAAATAACTAAACGATCTGATGCTAAGCTTACGGTTGGGTCTTGTCCATCACATCATTCTCCTAATGATGTGATCCCGTTATCAAATGACAACTCATGTCTATGGTTAGGAAACCTTAACCATCTTTGATCAACGAGCTAGTCTAGTAGAGGCTCACTAGGGACACGGTGTTGTTTATGTATCCACACATGTATTTAAGTTTCCGTTCAATACAATTCTAGCATGAACATTTGTCATGAATAAGGAAATATGATAATAACCAATTTATTATTGCCTCTAGGGCATATTTCCAACAGTCTCCCACTTGCACTAGAGTCAATAATCTAGTTTACATCGTAATGAATCTAACATCCATAGAATCCTGGTGCTGATCATGTTTTGCTCGCGGAAGAGGTTTAGTCAACAGGTCTGCCACATTCAGATCCATATGTACTTTGCAAAGTTCTATGTCTCCCTCCTTGATGTAATCACAGATGGAGTTGAAGCGGCGTTTGATGTGCTTGGTCTTCTTGTGAAACCTAGGCTCCTTGGCAATGGCAATGGCTCCAGTGTTGTCATAAAAGATAGTCATTGGATCCGATGCACTAGGTATTACTCCCAGATCGGATATGAACTCCTTCATCCAGACTCCTTCTTGCGCTGCTTCCGAAGCAGCTATATATTCCGCTTCACATGTAGATCCCGCTACGACGCTTTGTTTGGAACTGCACCAACTGACTGCTCCACCATTCAATATAAATATGTATCCGGTTTGAGACTTAGAGTCGTCCGGATCTGTCTCGAAGCTAGCATCGACGTAACCCTTTATGACGAGCTCTTCGTCACCTCCATAAATGAGAAACATGTCCTTAGTCCTCTTCAGGTACTTAAGGATATTCTTGACCGCTGTCCAGTGATCTACTCCTGGATCACTTTGGTACCTCCCTGCCAGACTTATGGCAAGGCACACATCAGGTCTGGTACACAGCATGGCATACATTATAGAGCCTATGGCTGAAGCATAGGGGATGACTTTCATCCTTTCTCTTTCTTCTGCCGTGGTCGGGCTTTGAGTCTTACTCAACTTCACACCTTGCAACACAGGCAAGAACCCTTTCTTTGATTGGTTCATTTTGAACTTCTTCAAAATCTTGTCAAGGTATATGCTTTGTGAAAGTCCTATCAAATGTCTCGATCCATCTCTATAGATCTTGATGCCCAATATGTAAGCAGCTTCACCCAGGTCTTTCATTGAAAAACTCTTGTTCAAATAACCCTTTATGCTTTCCAGAAATTCTATATCATTTCCAATCAACAATATGTCATCCACATAATATTAGAAATGCTATAGAGCTCCCACTCACTTTCTCGTAAATACAAGCTTCTCCATAAGTTTGTATAAAACCAAAAGCTTTGATCACCTCATCAAAGCATATATTCCAACTCCAAGATGCTTGCACCAGTCCATAGATGGATCGCTGGAGCTTGCATACTTTGTTAGCATCCTTAGGATCGACAAAACCTTCCGGTTGCATCATATACAACTCTTCCTTAAGAAACCCGTTAAGGAACGCTGTTTTGACGTCCATCTGCTAGATCTCATAATCATAAAATGCGGCAATTGCTAACATAATTCTAACAGACTTAAGCATCGCTATGGGTGAGAAGGTCTCATCGTAGTCAACCCCTTGAATTTGTCGGAAACCCTTTGCAACAAGTTGAGCTTTATAGATGGTGACATTACCATCAGCGACTGTCTTCTTCTTAAAGATCCATTTATTCTAAATGGCCTGCCAGTCATCGGGCAAGTCCACCAAAGTCCATACTTTGTTCTCATACATGGATCCTATCTCGGATTTCATGGCCTCAAGCCATTTGTCAGAATTTGGGCTCATCATTGCTTCTTCATAGTTCGTAGGTTCGCTATTGTCTAACAACATGACTTCCAGGATAGGATTACCGTACCACTCTGGTGCGGAACGTACCCTGGTCGACCTACGAAGTTCAGTAGTAACTTGATCCGAAGTTTCATGATCATCATCATTAGCTTCCTCTCTGGATGGTGTAGGCATCATGGGAACTTCTTTCTGTGATGTGCTACTTTCCAATTCAGGAGAAGGTACAATTACCTCATCAAGTTCTACTTTCCTCCCACTCACTTCTTTCGAGAGAAACTCCTTCTCTAGAAAGGACCCATTCTTGGCAACAAAGATTTTGCCCTCGGATCTGTGGTAGAAGGTATACCCAATGGTTTCTTTAGGGTATCCTATGAAGACGCACTTCTCCACTTTGGGTTCGAGCTTATCAGGCTGAAGCCTCTTGACATAAGCGTCGCATCCCCAAACTTTAAGAAACGACAGCTTAGGTTTCTTGCCAAACCATAATTCATACAGTGTCGTCTCAATGGATTTAGACGGTGCCCTGTTTAAAGTGAATGTGGCTGTCTCTAATGCATAACCCCAAAACGATAGTGGCAAATCAGTAAGAGACGTCATAGAACGCACCATATCCAATAGAGTACGATTACGACGTTCGGACACACCATTACGCTGTGGTGTTCCAGGTGGCGTGAGCTGTGAAACAATTCCACATTGTCTTAAATGCGTACCAAACTCGTAACTCAAATATTCACCTCCACGATCAGATCGTAGAAATTTAATTTTCTTATTACGATGATTATCTACTTCACTCTGAAACTCCTTGAACTTTTTAAATGTTTCAGACTTGTGTTTCATCAAGTAAATATACCCATATCTACTCAAATTATCTGTGAAGGTAAGAAAATAACGATATCCACCGCGTGCTTCAACACTCATCGGACCGCATACATCGGTATGTATTATTTCCAACAAGTCACTTGCCCGCTCCATTGTTCCAGAAAACGGGGTTTTAGTCATCTTGCCCATGAGGCATGGTTCACATGTCTCAAATGATTCATAATCAAGAGATTCCAAAAGTCTATCAGCATGGAGTTTCTTCATGTGCTTTACACCAATATGACCTAAGCGGCAGTGCCACAAGTATGTGGTACTATCATCATTAACTTTGCATCTTTTGGCATCGATATTATGAATATGTGTATCACTACGATCGAGATTCAACAGAAATAAACCATTCACCAAGAGTGCATGACCATAAAAGATATTGTCCATATAAATAGAACAACCATTATTCTCTGACTTAAATGAATAACCGTCTCGCAATAAACAAGATCCAGATATAATGTTCATGCTTAACGTATGCACCAAATAACAATTATTCTGGTTCAAAACTAATCCCGAAGGTAAACATAGAGGGAGCGTGCCGCCGGCGATCACATCAACCTTGGAACCATTTCCGACGCGCATCATCACCTCGTCCTTAGCTAGTCTTCGTTTATTCCGCAGCTCCTGTTTTGAGTTACAAATATTAGCAACCAAACCAGTATCAAATACCCAGACGCTACTACAAGTACTAGTAAGGTACACATCAATAACATGTATATCAAATATACCTTTGTTGACGTTGCCAGCCTTCTTATCTGCCAAGTACTTGGGGCAGTTCCGCTTCGAGTGACCATTCCCCTTGCAATAGAAGCACTCAGTCTCAGGTTTGGGTCCAGCCTTGGGCTTCTTCACGGGAGCGGCAACTGGCTTGCCATTCTTTTTGAAGTTTCCCTTCTTTCCCTTGCCTTTTTTTCCTGAAACTGGTGGTCTTGTTGACCATGAACACTTTATGTTCTTTCTTGATTTCTACCTTCGTGGCCTTAAGCATCGCGAAGAGCTCAGGGATCGTCTTCTCCATCCCTTGCATATTATAGTTCATCACAAAGCTTTTGTAGCTCGGTGTTAGTGACTGGAGAACTCTGTCAATCGCTACTTCGTCCGGAAGATTAACTCCCAACTGATTCAAGCGGTTGAAGTACCCAGACATTTTGAGTACGTACTCACTAATGGAGCCGTTCTCCTCCATCTTGCAGCTAAAGAACTTGCCGGAGGTGTCATACCTCTCGACCCGGGCGTGAGCCTGAAATACCAATTTCAGCTCCTGGAACATCTCATATGCTCCGTGGTGCTCAAAACGTCTTTGGAGCCTCGGTTCTAAGCCGTAAAGCATGGTGCACTGAACTATCGAGTAGTCATCAGAACGTGCCCGCCAGACGTTCATAACATCTGCAGGCGCATCTTGAGGGGGTGCATCACCAAGCGGTGCATCAAGGACATACACTTTCTGTGCAGCAGTGAGGATAATCCTCAGATTACGGACCTAGTCCGCATATTTGCTACCATCATCTTTCAACTTTTCTTTCTCTAGGAACGCATTAAAATTCAGGGGAGCTACAACGCGAGCCATTGATCTACAACATTAATTTGCAAAGACAATTAGACTAAGTTCATGATAATTGGTTCTTCTAATCAAATTACTTAAGAACTTCCACTTAAATCAACATCCCTCAAGTTGTCTAAGTGTTACATGATCCACATCAACTGACCCATGTCCGATCATCACGTGAGATGGGGCAGTCATCAATGGTGAACATCTCCATGTTGATCATATCTACTATATGAATCATGTTCGACCTTTTGGTCCTCCGTGTTCCGAGGTCATGTGTGTACATGCTAGGCTCGTCAAGTTTAACCCAAGTATTCTGCATGTGTAAAACTGGCTTACACCCGTTGTATGCGAATGTAGAGTCTATCACACCCGATCATCACTACCAAAAAAAAAACACTTCCGTGATGATACGTCTTTGTCACAATAGGTCAAGTTTTCTGTCATACATGTACATCCATGACAATTTTATGACAGAATCAAGATAGTCATACCTGTGATGTCGTAGAAGTGTTCCATGACAATACTAAAATTATCATCACGGAAGTGTCCACTTCCAGGACGATAAATGTCGCGTCATGGAAGTGTTTTCGTCAAGGGTGACCGACACGTGGCGTCCACTATAACGGGTCGCCGTTAAGCTATCGGGTTCTAGTTTGGATCCGATAACCCGTTAACAGCTCGGACCAATGGGGATTTTCTACGTGTAAAATTCTCATTCGCCGGCGGATCCACGTGTCAGCTCGGCGTTGCGACAGATGTCATCCATTCATTGGACGAGAGATGCCTATGATACGTCGACACATGGCACGACCCAACAGTGGCCCATTTAGGTTAAAAAGACCAGCCCGTTTGACTTGGTCAAAAGTTAGCAGGCCGGCCGATGGAAAGCCTATTACCGGCCTGTTCGCATACAGCCCATTTACGGCCCGGGTACTCACGACCCGTTATGGCCTTTCAAAATTCGGCCCGGTAGCGTCATGTGGGCCGTCCCATATGATTCCAGCCCGTTGTCACTTTTGGCCCATCTATGGTCCGTGAAGTCTTTCGGCCCATATGAGGCCTTTTGCATCTCTGGGCCCATTAACGACCCGTGATGAATCAGACCCATCATGAACAGTAACTGCTTTGAGCCCATTAACGGCCCATGATTCAGTTGGGCCGTTTCCAGCCCGTGTTTTCTTTCGACCTTCTAAGGGCCCATAAATTCTTGGGCTCATTTCCGGCCCTCGATTACTTACGGTCCGTTACTGGCCTGTTATGCTAATGGGCCAAATTCAGCCCGTGGTAACAATCGGTTCGTTTGTGGCCTGTTAACCCGTTGGGCTGTTTTCATCCTCTCCTGTAATCCGGCCCATTAACGACCCGTAATGCCTGTTGATTGAATTAAGCCTGTGCTGTCTTCCGTCCTGTTAACGGCCCGTTATGGTCTGGGCCCATAAATGGACGGTTCCAATTTTAGCCCGTTTACGGTCCATATCGCGGTCCGGTTTTGGCCCATGAACAGTAAGGTCCATGGATCCTACGGCGCGTACGAGGCCCATGGATCCTACGGCCCGTAGGAGGACCATGGATCCTACGGCCCATAGGGGGCCCATCGTTACCACGGCCCGTATGTGGGCCATGGTTTTTGCGGCCACTAGCAAACTGAGGAAAAAGAACTGCAGTGACTATAAGGAAACAAATAAACAAGACTATAAGTAAATAAATAAGCAAGCAACTAACGCTAGGCTATTACGGCGATTACAGACATTACATCCACTGGGCATCAAAGTTCGCCACCAGTGCAAATAAAGGGAACAACAAAGCACCATATTACATACACTGGGCGTCTAAATTGGCCACCAGTGCAGATAAACGCGGCAGCAAAACAACTTCAGAAGAGCTCAAGAAATGTTATCCTGGGTATTCACCATGCTGGCAATAAGCTTGGCAAGCTTATTAGCTTTCTCTTGTTTGGCGCTAAAATCCTCCAACGCTTGCTGTTGCACCAGAAAGTATGCATCTGAATTCTCCAGGGACTTCCTCAGTCCTTCGGCTTCTTGTCGCAGCATAGCTAATCGATGTCTTTCAGCTTGTAGTTCAGACTCAAGAAACCGAACTGATTCAGACAGCAAGTTTGAAGAGCTTGTGCAAGCGGTAGTGGCCAGTAACTCGAACACTACATCACGGCAGGACTTTGGGGTTGTCTCACTGTCTTCAAGATAGTTTTCCCTATCTGTTTTATCAGCTTTGTTGGAGACCAGCAAGGTTGTCTCACTATCTTCAACCTTATCAGCATTACTTCCTTTACCATTGCTTAATGTGGTACTCTTCTCCAATATTCTTTCAGCATTCTAAAAGAAGAAACAAGCAGACACATAACAGGCTTAGCATGTAGTATATGAAACTCATTTTGTGAACCAGTTCAGTAGTAAGGTGGACAAGATTAAACTATCAACTCTTCTATTGCAAAGTAGTACATTATAAAAGCATCAAACAAACATATATCTATGTGCTACTGTCACTGCATTGTCTTGCCAAATCAAAATAGAGACATAGTTCAAATCATATCAGTCCAAGACAAAATAGCATTGAAAGAATATAAGTGTGGGAAACTAAACGGCACCACAAGATTTCAGATGGGTACCACGGGTATACATGTACAACTAACAACATTATTGGCTCTGTTTTGATGCTAGTAATGTGCATGATATGAGAAGACAACTGTCTACACAATTGAAATTGAAATCAACATAGAGCAATTTAGAAGAGCAAACCAGTTAAAGAAACATGTTTAAACATACCTGTTGTGCCATTGGAGTTTCGATTGGATCCTTCTATTTAAAAATTAGTTGGTATGAGTAAATACAGTGATACAAGAGCAAAGCAGCATGCACCACAGCTATGGAATCTTACCTGAGAACAGTTGTTCTGCAGGTTTAAGCACTTGTTCTACAAGAAGAGAGTATAGTAAGACGCAGCCATATAGTACTTCAAAATGAAATATGATCTCATAGACCCTACGAGATTCATGGGACTAGACCAATACAGAACAAGGCGTTCCCAGTCATCGTCTCGTAAATGTGTCTGTGGAGAAAGTAAGGGAATTTGATACGTTTTCTTCAGGTAATTCCGATACTGCCGCAAAGCATTCTTGAAGATAGCAGAGGTATTAGCATAGGTTACCTCATCCCGAGTTTCCAAATCGGTCGTTCTCTACACAGAAAAATGGGAACATTTGCTGTGTTATAACCAGCAGGGAGGTAGAAAGTATGGGACAAAGCAAAGTAATTGCCATGAATACTTACACATAACTCCTGGAGGAACACCTGCAACTGGCTTTTTCCTTCATCTTCAGTATAATATTTCCATGATGGGAAGATACGCATATAGGATTTAACAACATCAAATGCGATAGATGCTAAACTATGGATGACTGGTTCTGCTTCGTCCACAGGAATAGGTGTACTAACTGGTGGAGTTGGGGTTCGCCGTGGTACTCCTGGCGCTTTGGGCACTGGAGTTGCCTTACTAACTGCTCTTGTTTGGGAGCTCTGTTGTGGAGATGGTGCTGTGTCAACTGGAACTGGGTTACTATCTGCTGGGGTTGGGGTTATATTTGGTGAAGCTGGTTCTCTGTCCAACGGAGTAGGGGTACAATCTGCGATAGTCTGGGTTATGTGTGGTAGGGCTGGTTCTTGTGCAAGTACAACCGGGGTGCTATCTCCATCGACAAGTAGCAATGTTTTATTTGAAGACCGTGTTTTTACTCCGCTAGATACTGCCATCACACCCTCCAATTCAAATGGCTGATAAACAAGAAAAGTAGTTGAATGTACAGACCTTGCATGAGACAGATGCAATAGATAGTGAGGAAAAAAGAGGGCATGAAATAGTTCACATATATGTTGTTTAACTAAACAGGATAGCATGACATAATTTCACATATATGATGTCTATCTAAACAGTATAGCATGACATAATTCAAAGATATGATGACTAACTAAAAATGATGGCATGAGATAATTATATGATGTCTTTAGTAAACAGGTTCGCATGACATAATTCACATACATGTTATCTAAGTAAACATGATGGCATGATATAATTCACATATGTGATTTATATACTAAGCAGATGGCGTTCGCATATATGATGTCTAAACTAAGCAGATGGTGTTGAATATTGTGTATATGATGTCTAAACTATGCAATGCAAGACACCATATGCATGATACGAGCAGTATAACCCTGCCAAGTTAGAGCATACACCTCGGGGGGGGGGGGATAGGACTGGTCATCTGTCCCTGAATCCTCCTCTCAGGAGCTATCTGGAGCCAGCAAGAGATTTGCTTCGACAGGTAGCACTGTCTGCTCTGAAGAACTTGTTTTCACTCCAGTTTTTTTCATCACCCACTCAAATGGCTGATTCACAGGAAGAGTAGTTGAATGTACAAACATTGTCGACAAATGGAAATGTAATGAAAAAAAAGGAATGGCAACATATAATTCAAATATATGATGCCTGGCTAAACAGGATGGCATTGCATATTTCACATATATTATGGCTGGCTAAGAAAGATGGCATTGCATAATTCACATATATGATATAGAAACTAAACAACATTATAGAACATGTCTAAACTAAGCAGATGACATATATGATGTCGAAAGTAAGCAAAGCAAGGCACCATATGCATGATATGACCAACATCATCATGCCAAGTTAGAGCAAACACCTAGGGGGGTAAATATGAGTGGTCAGATCCCTCTGACTCCACCTCTGAACAGCTATCTTCCTCTGGATTACAATCTGGAGGAGGGGGGTGGGGTTGCCATTGCACCCACCGTGGAGCGATGTCTGCATGACATTGTATTGCCGCGCACGACACTTCTCTTTTTCTCTACATGTTCAGCATGACTGTGTACAATAACTGACATGCATACGAAAAATATATAGTGAGATTAAGTAAGGAGAGCATGCAGAAATCTAGAGTGATGGTCACAACTAGTGGATAGATCCAAAAATAATGATAGCAGGCAAATGATAGCTTAATTTAATAAAAAGACAGATGATGGCTGCTTTACTGTTTGTTTCCCACCCAAGATGAACGACATAGTAGATACCCTAGATGAAACAGATAGTAGATCGATATACTATTCATTGCTGCCTCGATATGTGCCCCACAAGCATTTTAAAACTCAAGTTTGAACATTAATTTGGACCTGACTTAGTGTCTAAGAGATCAACATGATGATAAACTAGCAGGTAATATTAAACAATGCATAAAGTAAGTAGAAACAAAAGAGTGCGACCTCTCTTGCGGACCCGTGCACTCCTCAGGTTCATTTGCTGAGTCGATGATGGTGATGCAGTTGCGGTGGCTGCCGGTGGCGGGGAAGGAGATCTGAGGCGGCGAAACACGGTAACGAGTCGTGATGTCTGGTATGGTGGACGCTTCTGTCGATGGAGCAGCTCAGGTGAGGTGGACGACGGCGCGGCAGGAGCAGGACAAACCACACAAAGTTTTCTTTGACACCTATCTGTAACTGAAGTAATTCTGTAAGGGCTCCATTGGCTTGCAGGAAGAGCACGGGAATGCAAAGAAACATGGCCAAATTAAAGTCAAACCACCTGCAAATGTGTAAAGTTAGAATGTTATTATGCCACTAATGCACTTAGTCTTCTTTTCATGCATAGGTTTTTGATAAGTAGGTTCAGGTGGATGTTAAATTTTTTGTGTTTTTCCTTTGAAACAGACACGAAAGGAAAAAGTCCTTGAGTTTTGTTTTGCTCCATTCCTTTCAACCAAATGCATGAATAATTGAATAGTAGAGTACCATAGGAAAAGTTCCTATTGCTATGTTTTTCCTTCACTAATTCCTTTGAACCAAAATAGCCCTAAGGGGTCGACATAAATGTAGAGTAAAAAGTGATGCGACAAGTGTACAACCTCTTTGGCGTAGCCGTCTCGACCTCAGCATCATTGGGCCGGTCGCTGAAGATGTTGCAGCGGGGGTGGCTGTCGGAGCTGGGGAAGAAGATCTGAGGCGTCTGTAGACGGCGTCGAGGGTACTGCTCTGTTGTGATGGATGGTTCCATCGTTGGAGCAGCTCCGGCGAGCTGTGCGACGTCGAGGCTGAAGCAGTACAAGACGGACATCGTTAATCAGAAGTGGGATTCTAATACCATCTCCAATAGATGATGTAAAATACATCACGAAAAAGTGCTAGCTGTAAAATTTACATCACCAAAAAACAACCAACTCCAACAAAAGATGTAAAAATTGTTGACTCTCAACTTAACTATCGAAACTGAATTTTACTGTCGAAACTGACTGTTGCTGTCGAAACTGAATTTTACTGTCGAAACTGAACGCACTAGTAGCAGAGAAGCACTTCATTGGTAGTTTAGGCCGCTCGAGAACTAGTGGTAGCACAGAAGCAGTGATCTAAATCAGGAGCCGCTCAACAGCGAACACACTAGCAGATAGCAGACGGAGTAGCAGCGCGAACGAGAGCCAGAGCAGCAACTCGTGTAGTTGTAGCAGCCCGTGTACCAGCATCAGCAGCGCGAGCGAGAGCAAGAGCAGAGCGGCAGCAAAAGCGAGAGCAATAGCAGAGCAGCAGCGCGAGCGAGAGCCGGAGCAGCAGCAGCAGCAGCTCCGGCTGGTATGGACGCCGCCGCCGAGGGAGCCTCGCAATGGGGGAGATCCGTGATACGTCTCCATCGTATCTATAATTTTTGATTGTTTCATGCCAATATTTTACAACTTTCACATATTTTTGGCAACATTTTATATTATTTTTGGGACTAACATATTGATCCAGTGCCCAGTGCCAGTTCCTGTTTTCTGCTTGTTTTTTGTTTCACAGAAAATCCATATCAAACGAAGTCCAAATGCAATAAATTTTTATGGAGAATTATTTTGGAATATATGTGATTTTTGGGAGGTGGAATCAACGCAAACGGAGGCCCACAGCCTCCACAAGCCACCTGGGCATGGGCCCCTCGGCGCGCGGTGGTGCCTCATGGGCACACCGTAAGTCGGTTGGGGCTCTTCTTCGGCCGCAAGGAAGCTAATATCCGGAAAAAAATCATGTTAAAATTTCAGCGCAATCGGAGTTACGGATCTCCAGGCATTTAAGAAACGGTGAAAGGCCAGAAAACAGGAACGCGAAATAGAAGAGAACACAGAGAGAGATCCAATCTAGGAGGGGCTCCTGCCCCTCCGCCGCCATGGCAGCCATGGACCAGAGGGGAAACTCTCCTCCCATCTAGGGGGATCCAAGGAAGAATAAGAAGGAGGGGGCTCTCTCCCCCTCTCTTCCAGTGGCGCCGGAGCGCCGCCGGGGCAATCATCGTGATGGCGATCTACACCAACAACTTTGCCGCCATCAACACCAACTCTCTCCCCCTCTATGCAGCGGTGTAACACCTCTTCTCCCCTCTGTAATCTCTACTTAAACATGGTGCTTAATGCTACATATTATTATCCAATGATTTGTGGCCATCCTATGATGTTTGAGTAGATTCGTTTTGTCCTATGGGTTGATTGATGATCGTGATTGGTTTGAGTTGTATGTTTTATTTTGGTGTTGTCCTATGGTGCCCTCCGTGTCGCGCAAGCGTGAGGGATCACCGCTGTAGGGTTTGTAATACGTTCATAATTCTCTTATAGTGGGCGGCTAGAGTGACAGAAGCTTACACCCGAGTAAGGGGGTTGTTGCGTATGGGAGTAAAGGGTACTTGATACTTAATGCTATGGTTGGGTTTTACCTTAATGATCTTTCGTAGTTGCGGATGCTTGCTAGAGTTCCAATCATAAGTGCATATGATCCATGTACGGAAAGTATGTTAGCTCATGCCTCTCCCTCATATAAAATTGCAATAATGATTACCGGTCTAGTTATCGATTGCCTAGGGACAAATCATTCTCTTGTGTTACAAAAACTTTCTACTAAACAACTAACTATTATTATCTTGCAAATTACTCGTAGTTTTATTCTCGCAAATTACTCCTAGTTTTATTCTCGTTAAGTACTTCTAGTCTTATCCTTACACCCGCAAAATAGTTTTATACTTGTTCTAGGTAAAGCGAACGTTAAGTGCGCGTAGAGTTGTATCGGTGGTCAATAGAACTTGAAGGGAATATTAATTCTACCTTTAGCTCCTTGTTGGGTTCAACACTCTTATTTATTGAAAAAGCTACAATTGATCCCCTATACTTGTGGTTTATCAAGACCTTTTTCTGGCGCCGTTGCCGGGGAGCAATAGCGTGGGGTTGATATTCTCGTGTGTGCTTGTTTGCTTTATCACTAAGTATATTTTATTTTCTATTCTAAGTTGTTCTCTATCTTTAGTTATGAATATGGAACACGAAATACCAAAAAAATTAGTTGTACTTGCTACTCATGGAGATGGGGAACCTCCTAAAACCCTCGATGCTCGTTATGTGGAAAACATTAAACACTACTTTGATAATCCTGAGAAAACCCCATTCAACTTGATAATGGGAGATACGTTGGATCAACGTGAATACTTTAGGGATTATCGCTTGTCTCAAAAACGGAAACTCTTATGGTATCAAATTGATTATTTGCAATGGTATTCTTGGAATTTATGCTTGAGATATGATTATACTAGTTGTTCTAGGATAAAGGCTCCACACCTTCCCTTTTCAAATTAAATTTAATGATAATGAAACCTTGGCTTCTTATGCTAATGGTATATATGATTACTATGATGTGGAACGAATAGAAGAATTTGTTGCTTTTAAGAGTGCTTATGAAATTGAATCTTTGTTTGAAAAGTGTGAAGATTGTGATGATGCTGTCTACAGATCTGACAATTTTGCTATACTTAAATATTGTTATGAGAATTATGAATACAATGCTGATATTAATGAGTTTATTGAGAAAGTCTCCGCTGTCCAAGAAGAGACTAATATTTTGCAGGCTCCTTTGGAAGAAGAAAATGACGACACTGTGAGCTCATTAGATGAAAAAGATGACGAGGAGAGCGAAGAACAAAGGGAGAAAGAGTGGATTAGCTACCCATGCCCACCTTCTAATGAGAGTAACTCTTCAACTCATACATTGTTTAATTTCCCTTCGTGCTTACCGAAGGATGAATGCTATGATCCCGTTGATTCGTTTGAAATATCCTTTTTAATGAAATTGATGCTTGTTATGCTTGTGGCCATGATGCCAATTTGAATGATGCCTATGGAGATGAACTTGCTATAGTTCCTTATGTTAAGAATGAAATTGTTGCTATTGCACCCATACATGATAGTCCTATTATATTTTTGAATTCTCCCAACTACACTATATCGGAGAAGTTTGCTCTTATTAAGGATTATATTGATGGGTTGTGTTTTGCTATTGCACATGATGATTTTGATGGATATAATATGCATGTGCTTGCTGCTCCTACTTGCAATTATTATGAGGGAGGAACTACACCTCCACCTCTCTATGTTTCCAATACGATAAAATTGCAATAAACTGCTTATACTATGCATTGGCCTTTACTTGATGTGCATGAATTGTTCTTTTATGACATGCCGATGCATAGGAAGAGAGTTAGACTTCGTCATTGCATGATATATGTTGCTTGGTGCTCACTACTAAATTACTAATCATTGTTAATTAAAATTGGCTTTGATATACCTTGGGATCCGGGTGGATCGATTACTTGAGCACTTTATGCCTACACTACAGGAATCAGGCACTTTGCCGCCTGCCATGGCAGACGACAAAGGAATGTCTGGCGGACGGCAAAGCCCTTTGCCGTCAGCCAACAGACGGCCCCATGTTCGGCTGAATGAACTACGGCAGAGGGCTGCTTTGCCGTCTGCTTAAATAAAGCGGACGACAAAGATGTTTGCCGTCAGCCATACTAAGCAAGCAGACGGCAAATGCCTTGGACGGCAGAGGGATAGGGTTAGGCCCGTTAGGTGGCTAATGGCGTACTTTGCCGTCTGCCAGCAGACGGCAAAGGCGCAAAGTTCTTTGCCGTCTGCCAGATGACGTCATTTTAGAGCTATCCTAGGTAAAATAGGTCATTTTGGATCTAAGTAAGGTTATTATGTCATTTTCGAGGAAAATAAGCAAAGTATATGACATTTTGGAGCTAAACCAAGGTTATTATGCCATTTTTTACCTAAGTAAGCTAATTATGTCATAAATGAACTAGCTAAGCTAAGTATAGGTCATTTGAGAGCTAACCTAGGTAAAATAGGTCATTTTGGAGCTAAGTAAGGTTATTATGTCATTTTCAAGGAAAATAAGCTAACTATATGACATTTTGGAGCTAAATAGGTCATTTCTTAAGCTAAGTGTGCATTTGTTAAGCAAAACACTAGGGAAAACGTATCGTCATCATGGAGGTGAAGGACCGGTCGCGCCAGTGGCAGACGCAGAAGGATCGGTCGATGCTTGTCGGGAGTTACGCTACACCAAAGATCATTTGCAATGTCTTGTTAGCATGATGCAACTCAAATGTGAAGACTAGTAACTAATGACCATTCAAATGAAACTCATCGTGCCTGCCGGAGCAATGACTGGCATCGGCGGAGGGGTCTGACCATTGCTCTTGCACATGGTCTGCACATTTGGTTTTCACGAGTCAGTCATATTAGTTAGTAATGAAACGAACATTACATGCATGATTTGGCTAATATGCAGAAGAAACTTACCACGAAGAGCTCGTATAAGGCCCGGTGAGACGCGTCATTCCGGTTCCTCTCCTCCTCCAACAGCGTAGCAGTCCTCTCCTCCAACTCCCTCTCCCTCTCCGCCGCCTGCCTCTTTGCCTCCGCCAGAAGCTCCTGGGTCTTCGCTCTCTCTTTCTCAAGAGCAGCCTGCAACACCACTCCTCGTTAGCATTGTAATCATCGACGGCCGCACACACAATGTAATGGAGGAAAGGTATCTGAGTCCGTATAACTAACCTCGATTTGGAGCTCCATTGGCCGTGGATGAGGCCTTATCTCAGGATCGGAGCTCGTCTGGTGCTTCTTGATCTCCGGGAGAGTGGTAGGACAACGTATCAGTTCATCCCCAATGGCTATCGAGCCATGGGGCCTCCCGCCACCAGATATCATCACCAGCTCTGGATCAAGAGGTTGCCGGCTCGGGTTAAAGTCCTCCCCTTTCCTCGCCTTCCCCTCGTCTCTGTACCTCACGAGCTTGTTGTGGGAGGAGATGTTGGTGAAGCTCTCTGGATGATCAAGGTCAGACTCAGAGAATGCCTTGGCCTTCTTGTACTTTGCAGTATGGGCCATGGCATAGAGTTCAAACACCTCTGGCACCTCCGTCTTGTTGTGTCGCGCCTAAAAGAGAGGAACAAAGTATTAGTTAAGGGCTCAAGCTAGCATGAAGAATGAAATTGCATGAATCATGAAGCAAACCACATACCCAGTTATTCCCATACTCATATAGGTTGGCGCTCCCTTGATGGTGTGGCACACCAACCATTTTGGCACACCGCTCCTTGGCATTGTTGTGGACGGCTAGCCATTGGGGAGAGCACCACTCATCCACCAACGCCTCCCAATAGTCCATCCTATCCGCACACCATCTCGGGGGCACCTAAGTTAGTCAAGAGAAATTTC
Organism: Elymus sibiricus; assembly: GCA_039707655.1. NCBI lineage: Eukaryota > Viridiplantae > Streptophyta > Magnoliopsida > Poales > Poaceae > Elymus > Elymus sibiricus. The sequence goes on from CM077664.1 coordinate 317,305,803, forward strand.
AGCGTTATGCCTACGAATCAAATCAAGGAAACTAAGTACAAGGCCTTAAGAATAGGTATTTACCTTCATGTACTTCTCCTTACTCAGAAACTTGCCGCGGCACTTCTTCTTGGACCTCTTAATACCAGTCGAGGCGTAGTAGTCTCGAACAGCCTGCACCCGAGCCTCGTGCCGTAAGTTGTGAAGTAGGCGCCTGCACTCGGCTTCGATAACCATAGCCACGGCCTCCTCCTCTCCCTCAAGACACCTGTAGAAGGACTGCAATCAAACAAGACAACACTGATTAGTACAATAACTCGGTACTGTTGATTTTTAATTCTATAAAGGAGAAATTACCCAAAACGTCTGGATCACCATCTCGGCCCTCGTGCGGCACAAGACACCGTCGATCCTCTCCTGCGGCGGGGCCGGGGCAGCCAAGTACAGCTCCCAGCTCAGTCCGAGCTGTCGAACCTGACCCTCACCGGGCAACGTGACCCACCCCGGGAAGTTCTGCCGGCAAAGCACACCAAGGACGAAGTTGGGCTTGCGGATACCAGGGCTGTGTATCCAACCCCTGCAGTATGACAAGGCCAACGCATTAGATTTTGAAGAAACGTGAAGGCAAAAGGTGAAAAAAGAGTAAATGCACTTACTTCTCCCCATTAGGCGCAATCAACCACCTCTGCTCGCGGGTCGCCGGCACGGGCGGGAGCTTTGTACCACCACGCTGGTAGACGTTGCCCCCCTCAACAAGCTCGCCCTCGCTATAGCTATCATCCAAAAAGCGATCCTCGCCACCATCAGCATGGCCACTCACCTCTGGCGGCCAGTCCCCCCATCGGGTCGACTGCGATCCGTGCTCTGCTCCGGAGTCTCGTGGGACGAAGCCTCTGGGACCGAAGTCTCGTGGGGCGAAGGCTCGGCGGCCCGAGGCTCGTGGACCAGAGTCTCGTGGGGCGAAGGCTCGGCGACCCGAGGCTCGTCGGCCCGAGGCTCGTGGACCAGAGTCCGAGACGGGTCCACCTCAGACGGAGCAGTCCTGTGGTCGGGTGAATCAGCTGGGGGTGGCGGCGAGGAAGGCGTAGCAGCCTTCCTACCTCTCCCGCCGCCACGGCCACCTCTAGTACCCCTCTTCTTCCCCCGACCTCTCCCGGCCGAAGAAGAAGCGCCCGCCGGTGGTGTCTGCATACTGAGATGCAGCGCTCTCCGGAGGTGCTGGGGTGGAATGGAAGCACCCCTCCAACCACGCACCGAGGAAGGAGCCTCGGAGCGCTCTGGACCCGCGCCCACCATCTGTCAACACCTGCAATGACAAACAGTAAACGAAATTAGTACAACATAAAAAAATTGAATACCTGACATGAATAATAATATGTATATAATTTAAGTGTATCATCATCATGAACATAATAAAAAATGGAATACCTAACATGAACTAATTAATAATATATATGTACATAATAATAATTGAATACCTGACATGAACTAATATTAATCTTCATCTTCTATATATGCTCCGGGGTCAATAAATGCATCATCATCATCACTATCAGTAATGACGTGCTCATCATCATCATCAATAAATGCATCAACATGTGGAAGGCCTCCTTTACGTAATCGGTCAAGCATTGATAGGTCATCCGCAGCAGTAACCTCTTCTTGTTCCGGCTCTTCTTGTTTCGGCTCAGGGGTGAAGTCGGATTCACTGTCGCTGTCTACTTCAATGTTCTGGGGTGAAGTAGAGCGGTTCTTGAAACGTTTTTTGAAAAGACGTGTTTCTTGGAAGAATTCTCCTTCATATGTGTCTGGGTTAATGTGAGGTTCATAATCCTCTTCATTGGGGGGAGGTGGTCTAACATGTGGCGGCACTTCATAAACGACATCCCAACCATTGAGATTTGGATCACTTTGACAGGCCCACGGTAGATAGAAAACTTGGGTTGCCTGTTGAGCCGTAATATAGACATCAGGAACATCCAAATGGGTGCTTTGTTTGATTTCGACTAGCCCTATATGTTCATGAGTCCTTCTAGTCTCCTTCGGCTGGAACCAAAAACATTTGAAGACTACGATGTTCGGTGGGTTTGCACCATAGAATAGAAGTTCATAAATTGCTTCAACTCTTCCATAATACTCGGTATCTCCTTCGCCGATAGCAGAGACACAACAATTTGTAGACTTTCGGTCGGCCATAGATAGCTCTTTGCCATAGGTACGAAAGCGTTACCCGTTGATGTCGTATTTGCCAAATGAACGGACCTTATAGTCAAAACCATTAGCGACTTGTCTCAATTCGGCGTCCATAGACTCTGAATTAGCCTACAAGTTTAATACGAAAGGATTGTTGCATTAGCCGCAATTTAGACGAAGAAATGAAATGGTCTACTGGAAATTACCGTTTGTTTGAACCAAGAGATGAAACCGGGATAGCCGCCTCCATGCTTTGCCAGAAGCTCATACTCTTCGACGGAATCCTTTTGGATCACCGCTCCATACGAGAATTTGGCGACGTATCGACTGTATCAAATATCCGGGAATAAGAGCAGTTCAAAGGAATTAGAAGTTGCGAAACAATGTACCGAGAACTTACTCGATGTACAGCCGCACTTCTGTTAGGTTGTTGAAGATATACAACGAAATGGTCCGCCATTCTTCGACATCCAACGATAAGGAATTAGAAGCACCGGCTGGTGCGAGCTTCCCTTTGAATAGGCTGAGGTTGGATCCACCCTTTTTAGGCTCGCCAGCATAGTACCGAGGCTTCGGATTATGCAAATGACGATTTTTGGCTTCGTAGTGTGCTGTCACGAAGTTTGCCACGTCCTCAGTAATGAATGCCTCGGCCATCGTTGCTTCAATTCTACGTTTATTTTTACATTTTGCTCGAAGCGTCTTCTGCATCCTCTCAGTTGCGTAGCACCAACGATTCTGCACGGGCCCCCCCAATCGTGCCTCGGTCGGGAGATGCAAAATCAAATGCTGCATTGGATTAAAGAAGCCCGGTGGGAAGATCTTCTCTAACTTGCAGATCAACTCCGACGCGAACTCTTCCATTTCATCTAGCAAGCCAGGCGATAGTTCTTTCGCACAAAGAACACGGAAGAAATAGCTTAGCTCTGCCAGTACTAGCCATTCATCCTCAGGGATAAAGCCACGCAACATCACCGGCATTACCCGCTCAAGCCATATGTGCCAATCATGACTCTTGAGACCAAATATTTTCAATTTTTCAAGACTCGCTCCCCTCTTTAGATTCGCTGCATACCCATCGGGGAACATCAATCCTTTTTCACCCACAGGATAATTTCCCTCATATCTGGCCTTCCAAGATTGAACCATGCCTTTGGCTTCGTCCAGTTCTGCTTTCCTTTCGGTTGTCGCATGTTTTGTAACGGTCTATCACATAGAGCCTCCTGATCGACTCTAGCCTTAGGATTATCCTTTGACTTCCCCTCTATGCCGAACAATGTACCAAAGAGGGCCTCGGCGACATTCTTTTCAGTGTGCATCACGTCGATGTTGTGTGGGCAAAGGAGGTCTGTGAAGTAAGGCAGATCCCACAAGCATGTCTTGTGAGTCCAGGCGTGTTCCGAATTATACCCCTTGAAATACCCTGGACGCTCTGGATCCGGCTCGAGAGCGTTTAACTGATCCAGGGTCTGTTGGCCTGTCAACGCAGGTGGTGCAGAGTTTTTGACAACTCTACCTTTGATGAATTTCTTCTTGTCTTTTCTGAACTTATGGCGAGGATCCAGGAACTGTCTATGCAAGTCGAAGCAAGAATACTTGTGACCCGCATCCAGCCAACGAAACTCAAGAGCTGCCTTGCATGTGGGGCACGGGAACCTTCCATGCACACACCAGCCAACGAATAGCGCGTACGCCGTCAAGTCATGCATCGAGTACATGTACCACACATGCATTAGGAAGTTTTTTTTGTAGCGGCGTCGTATGTCTTGATCCCATTATCCCAAGCTTCTTGCAATTCATCCTTAAGCGGCTGCATGTACACATTCATACTATTCCCCGGATAGTTGGGCCCTGGAATTATCAACGTCAGGAAAATGTTCTTTCTTTGCATAATCTGTCCGGAGGGGAGATTGAGTGGAATGACAAATACAGGCCAACAATTGTATTGGGCTGCCATCATACCAAACACATTGAACCCATCCATGCTGATGGCGACTCGAGGATGCCTTGGATCTGCCGCTTTATCATGATGTATTGCATCGAAGTGCTTCCACACAAAAGCGTCCGATGTGTGTACCAACATCTGATTCCCATCTGCATCTAGTTCGGTTCTTTTGCCCAATTTGTGCCATGTCATCTGTCTGGCCGTCTCTTCGACCATGAAAAGACGTTGAAGTCTTGGTATGATTGGCATATACCGAAGAACATTAACTGGGATTTTTGTCTGACTCTTCTCACCCATACCGTTGTCTACCACAACATACCTGGAAGACTTGCAAATGGGACAATAGTTTAAGTCCGCATACTCAAGCCTAAATAAGGCACATCCATTCTCACAGGCATCTATCTTCTCATAGGGCATCTTTAGTACACGGAGGATTTTGTCCGACTGGTACAGGTTTGCAGGCATTACATGGCATTTGGGTAGAAAGCGTCCAAATAGTGTCATCATCGCGTCGTAGCATTCTCTGCCCAAGTTGAATTGAGCCTTCAGAGCCATTACTTGTGCGATGGCATCCAGCTGACAAAGCTCAGTGTGCTCGTGGAGAGGACGTTTTGAAGACTCCAACATATCATTGAAGGCCTTTGCAGATTCCTCCATCTCATCGTCCAAATCCCGAGCATTATCAAAGTCTTCCACCATGTCTTCGATCCCGGTACCATGCTCGTCGGTGCGACGACGGCCCACCTCAGCTCTGGCACGTTGGGCAGACTCACCATGAAATGTCCAGACCGTATAAGCAGGCGTAAAACCCCACTTCTGCAGGTGTTTACTCATTTCAAGCTCTGTCCTCTTATGATAGTTGTCGCACCGGACATAGGGGCACCAGGTTTTTCTCTGGCCATTTGCAAATGCGGCTCTCACAAACCCCTTGGTTTTTGTTAACCATTCATCGGTCATGTCTTTCTGACTAGTGTGACCGGTGTACATCCACGCACGATCACTCATCTTGCCTAGCTACTGGACACACAAGAAATATATACATAATTCAGCAAACCATATTCATCAGTTAATGGAGTTTGTCAGTTTTATTACGTCCATGCAACCTAGACGCTAATAGGTAAAGATAGGTCCTAATCCCACCCGAGTATGTGTAGATTGGGTTCGTTTTCCCATGCTCTGGTCCGGATCCGACGCAAAATTTAGGCAGCACCTACCCGCTGTTCTCCTGATACACGTCTCGGCAATAAGCAGAGAGGATGTGTACCCGGAGAACAACAGGGAGTCACTGACGAAATTCTGCATCGGATCCGGAGCAGAGCATATGGGAAAACGAACCCAATCTACACATACTCGGGCTGTCCATGGATAACGTTGGACAATTCGAAAGAATCACGGTTATAAATATGCAAATGCATGCATATTTATAGATGTAACCCTTTCGAACGGGAGACGCACAGTGGTCACGCGTACTGATCATTGAAGACACCTATAGCTAGCAAGTTTCATCGGCACGAAGTCCGGAACAGAGCAAATGAAGGGGGGAGGAGGAGATGTCATTTGTGCTCACCCACGAACGCAGGGGCGGAGCTCGTCGAACGCACGGGGAGGTCGTCGAACACCAGACCCTCGCAGCGACGAAACAACTGCACATTTAAATCCAGCCAATCAACACAAATATATATGATGTTTTTCATAACAAAATCAGAAAATATATGACCTAACTCATAATTCACAAATATATGACGGGGTGTCGGGTCGGGGTGTCGGGGTGTCGGGTCGGGGTGTCGTGTCGGGGTGTCGTGGTGTCGGAGTGTCGGGTCGGGGTGTCGGGGTGTCGTGTCTTGGTGTCGGGGTGTCGGGGTGTCGGTGTGTCAGGGTGTCGTGTCGGGGTGTCGGGGTGTCGAGGTGTCGTGTCGGGGTGTCGGGGTGTCGGGGTGTCGTGTCGGGGTGTCGTGCTGTCGGGTCGGGGTGTCGTGGTGTCGGGGGTCTTTTTTTTTTCTCTTTTTCCTTTTCTTCTTCTTCCTCTTCTTCCTTTTCTTCCTTTTCTTCTTCTTCTTCTTCTTCTTCTTCTTCTTCTTCTTCTTCTTCTTCTTCTTCTCTTCTTCTTCTTCTTCTTCTTCTTCTTCTTCTTCTTCTTCTTCTTCCTTTCCTTTTTCCTCTTCTTCTTCTCCTCCTCTCCTCTTTTTTCTTCTTCTTCTTCTTCTTCTTCTTCTTCTTCTTCTTCTTCTTCTTCTTCTTCTTCTTCTTCTTCTTCTTCTTCTTCTTCTTCTTCTTTTTTCTTCTCCTCCTCCTCTTCTTCTTCTTCTTCTTCTTCTTCTTCTTCTTCTTCTTCTTCTTCCTTTCCTTTTTCCTCTTCTTCTTCTCCTCCTCTCCTCTTTTCTTCTTCTTCTTCTTCTTCTTCTTCTTCTTCTTCTTCTTCTTCTTCTTCTTCTTCTTCTTCTTCTTCTTCTTCTTTTTTCTTCTCCTCCTCCTCTTCTTCTTCTTCTTCTTCTTCTTCTTCTTCTTCTTCTTCTTCTTATTCTTCTTCTTCTTCTTCTTCTTCTTCTTCTTCTTATTTTTTCTTCTTTTCCTTTTTTTCTATTTACCTAAACATCTAAACATATATTTACCTAAACATCTAATTTTCTTACTGCAAAAACAGAAAAAAAAAACTAAAAAAAAACAAAACAAAATAGAGGGGCAGGAGGGGGGAGCTCACCAGAGGGGGGGCAGGGGGGTTTGGGCCTCCGGGGCGGCCGGCCGGCGGGGGCGGCCGGGGCTTCGGGGGCGGCAGGGCGGCAGGGAGGGGCGGCGACGGGGCGGGGTGGCGGGGAGGGGCGGCGACGGGGAGGGGTGGCAGGGAGGGGGCGGCGACGGGGCGGCGGCGGCAGATGAGAGAGAGAGAGAGAGGCACGCGGGAGTGGGGGTTTCGGGCGGGGTGCACAGCCGTTAAGTAACCCACCTCTTTGCCGTCTGCTGGCAGACGGCAAATAACTCTGTGCCGTTAGCTAGCCAGCTCCGTGACCCTGTGGGCCCCACCCTCACCTCTTTGCCGTCTGCCTAGCCCTTCTTTGCCGTCTGCTAGCAGACGGCAAAGAGGTGGCAGACAACAAAGAAGGTGCCCTAGCCAACGCCGTGCCACGGGGGGCCCACCATGCTCTTTGCCGTTTGCCATTGGCCTCTTTGCCGTCAGCTGGCAGACGGCAAAGAGACAGCTGACGGCAAAGACCCTCTTTGCCATCAGCTGGTTCTTTGCCGTCTGCTTTGCCAAAGCAGACGGCAAAGAGCCTCTTTGCCGTCAGCTGGCAGACGGCAAAGAGGGGACAGATGGCAAAATGCCAGATTCCAGTAGTGCTAGCTTAATGGCTTTAAAGAAAGCGCTGCCAGGGAGACAACCCGGAAGTTTTAGAGAGTCATTTATTTCTGTTGAGTGCTTTTATAAAGTTTAAAAACAAAAAAATATAGAGGGGAACCTAAAACTTTACAAAAAGAAAAGTGAAAGTGAGACAGATGAGCAATGTGGAAGTGGGGGCTGGCCTTGAACTTTGTTCATGCCCATGGAAACTTTGTGAACCTTGATTACAGAAACTTTTCAACAAAAATAATTATCCCCTTGTACAAATCCATTGTATTATAAAAATAATGTGCCAAGATTTACCTTTAGGATGTTTAAATTGCTTTTTTGGTATGGGCGGTGCAAAAACAAAAACTTTTAATGTAGTGCGTGAATTTACATTTTTTACTGGAACATGAAAAAATTCTGAAATTTTTACACAGTACTTCTATGCAAATTTTTTATATTGTCCTAATGTTTCAGAATTTTTTGAGTTACAGAAGTATATATACCATCTGCATCTTTACAGACTGTCCTGTTTTCACAGATTGCTGTTATAGTTTCGTTATTTGCGTATGTTTGAAATCTTGTTGAGCCCCGTTGACTTGGGAGCCATAGAATTGTGATAGCATACAGTGGGTAATGTTTGATTATAATTATACAATAATGTTACAACAGGACATGATGGGATTTGATGTTATCTGTACTAACCCCTCTAATAAAAAGTTCGGTTAAGTTTTGTGTGGATGAAGTGTTCGAAGATCGAGGAGGTATCGATATGAGAAGAATGAGGAGAGGCAAGAGCTCAAGCTTGGGGATGCCCAAGGCACCCCAAGTAATTATTCAAGGAGACTCAAGCGTCTAAGCTTGGGGATGCCCCGGAAGGCATCCCATCTTTATTCGACAATTATCGGTATGTCTCGGTTTTTGTTTTGTTCATATGATATGCGTAAATTCTTGGAGCGTATTTTGTGTTTATTTTTCCCTTTTCTTTTATGCACCATGCTGGTATGAGATATTTCTTCGTTGATTTATAGAATGCTTCATGCACTTCACTTATATCTTTTGAGTATGGCTTTATAGAATGCTTCATGTGCTTCACTTATATCATTTGAAGTTTGGATGCCTATTTCTCTTCATATAGAAAACCATTATTTGTAGAATGCTCTTTTGCTTCACTTATATTTGTTAGATCATGGTCTTTTGTAGAAAGAATTAAACTCTCTTGCTTCACTTATATCTATTTAGAGAGTCAACAGGAATTGGTCATTCACATGGTTAGTCAGAAAATCCTACATAAACCTTGTAGATCACTGAATATGATATGTTTGAATCCTTGCAATAGTTTTTCGATATGGAGATGGCAATATGTGAGTTATGCTAGTGATTAATTGTGATTTAGTAAGAATATTGGTGTTAAGGTTTGTGATTCCCTATGCATGCACGTAGAGTCAATAGTTATGCAATGAAGTTATATCCTACTTATGGTGCATTATTTAGTGTTAGTTATTCTCAATGCATGCTTATGACCGTTTTCATTTTCTAGTTGGTTGCTTCTCAATCTATTTGCTAGCCTTCATTTGTACTAAGCGGGAATGCTGCTTGTGCAACCAACTCCTTAAAACCAAAGTTGTGCCAAATGAGTACACCATACCTACCTATATGCGGTATTTCCATGCCGTTCCAAGTAAATTTGCATGTGCCAACTCTAATTTTTCAATATAATTTTCCGTTTTGTGTGCCCGTACCGCTCATGAAGCGGCAGGGGGTGGCCAATATTTTCCATGCTAGGTATTCTCACGATGAGTGTTTATTCACTTGTCATTGCACGAGAGAGTGGCAGGTAATAGGGATGCCCAGTCCCACAATGAATCAAAAATAATAATAACAAAATTCCTTGGAAAGTGTTGGTATGGAAGGCACCTGTGGATACGGCTAGCCATGGATTGTGAAAGAATGGTGGAAAGGAAATGAACTTTATTTTCTGTTTGGGAACCGCCTATAATGTGTCTAGCATGGAAGATGTTGGGAACTCTTGGTCGTTTTCGTTGACAGGAAAAGCATGCCTCTCAAAATAATTTTATCTCTCTGTTTTAAGCTTTGAGCTCTGGCACCTCTGCAAATCTCTGCTTCCCTCTGCGAAGGGCCTATCTATTTTACTTTTATGCATTTTTATTTTTATTGAGTCTCCATCTTCTCTTATAAAGCACCAACTGGAGAGCACTATTGTCATACTTGTGCATTGGGTGTAGTTAATGTTGAGTGTGTTTCATGAATGGATCAATGACTGAGCATAATGGGCTAGGGATAACTTTCTTTAGCGTTGATATTTTGAAAGACATGGTTGTTTGTTAGTATGCTTGAGTATTGATGTCTTTATATCAAATTATATACTATTGCTTTGAATCACTCGTGTCTTAATATTCGTGCTATGGTTAGATTATATGATCAAGATTATGCTAGGTAGCATTCCACTTCAAAAATTATCTTTTTTATCATTTACCTACTCGAGGACGAGCAGGAATTAAGCTTGGGGATGCTGATACGTCTCTGTCGTATCTATAATTTTTGATTGTTTCATGCCAATATTTTACAACTTTCACATATTTTTGGCAACATTTTATATTATTTTTGGGACTAACATATTGATCCAGTGCCCAGTGCCAGTTCCTGTTTTCTGCTTGTTTTTTGTTTCACAGAAAATCCATATCAAACGAAGTCCAAATGCAATAATTTTTTACGGAGAATTATTTTGGAATATATGTGATTTTTGGGAGGTGGAATCAACGCAAATGGAGGCCCACAGCCTCCACAAGCCACCTGGGCGCGGGCCCCCCTAGCGCGCGGTGGTGCCTTGTGGGCACACCGTAAGTCGGTTGGGGCTCTTCTTCGGCCGCAAGGAAGCTAATATCCGGAAAAAAATTGTGTTAAAATTGCAGCGCAATCGGAGTTACGGATCTCCGGGAATTTAAGAAACGGTGAAAGGCCAGAAAACAGGAACGCGAAATAGAAGAGAACAGAGAGAGAGATCCAATCTAGGAGGGGCTCCTGCCCCTCCACCACCATGGCAGCCATGGACCAGAGGGGAAACTCTCCTCACATCTAGGGGGGAGGCCAAGGAAGAAGAAGAAGGAGGGGGGCTCTCTCCCCCTCTCTTCCAGTGGCGCCGGAGCGCCGTCGGGGCAATCATCGTGACGGCGATCTACACCAACAACTTCGCCGCCGCCAACACCAACTTTCTACCCCTCTATGCAGCAGTGTAACACCTCTTCTCCCCGCTGTAATCTCTACTTAAACATGGTGCTTAATGCTACATATTATTATCCAATGATTTGTGGCCATCCTATGATGTTTGAGTAGATTCGTTTTGTCCTATGGGTTGATTGATGATCGTGATTGGTTTGAGTTGTATGTTTTATTTTGGTGCTGTCCTATGGTGCCCTCCGTGTCGTGCAAGCGTGAGGGATCCCCGCTGTAGGGTTTGCAATACGTTTATAATTCTCTTATAGTGGGCGGCTAGAGTGACAAAAGCTTACACCCGAGTAAGGGGGTTGTTGCGTATGGGAGTAAAGGGGACTTGATACTTAATGATATGGTTGGGTTTTACCTTAATGATCTTTGGTAGTTGCGGATACTTGCTAGAGTTCCAATCATAAGTGCATATGATCCAAGTACGGAAAGTATGTTAGCTCATGCCTCTCCCTCATATAAAATTGCAATAATGATTATCGGTCTAGTTATCGATTGCCTAGGGACAAATCATTCTCTTGTGTTACAAAAACTTTCTACTAAACAATTAACTTTTATTATCTTGCAAATTACTCGTAGTTTTATTCTCGCAAATTACTCCTAGTTTTATTCTCGTTAAGTACTTCTAGTCTTATCCTTACACCCGCAAAATAGTTTTATACTTGTTCTAGGGAAAGCGAACGTTAAGTGCGCATAGAGTTGTATCGGTGGTCGATAGAACTTGAAGGGAATATTAATTCTACCTTTAGCTCCTCTTGGGTTCGACACTCTTATTTATCGAAAAAGCTACAATTGATCCCCTATACTTGTGGGTTATCAATCCGCCGTGGAGGATGTCGCCGGCGGCGCCGGCGTCGAGGGAGCCGCGCCATGGCGGAGCAGGATCGAGCACCAGCGGCGCCATGAGGACGAGTGAATGAGAAGATGCGATGAGTGTACAACCTCTTTGGTGGCGCCGAGTAGGCCTCTGCTTCATCCGAGGAGTCGGTGAGGATGCTGCGGTTCCGGTGGGGTAGGTTAAGACTGCGCTGTGGGAATGGAGCAGCCGCGATAGACGAGGCGATCATCGGAGCAGCTCCTTGGAGGTGGAGGACGGGGCGGCTGAACCGGCGGGACGATGAGATCGACGACGGATCCTCATCCGGTGCGGCGGATGAGGGACGTCGAGCTATTGCGGTGGACGACGTCGTCGGGGAAGAGGCTCCGGCTGGGCGGCGATGAGGGGGGCGGACGGAGGAGGGTGGGGTTTCACGGCTGGTGGAGAGAGGTTTTGGTGGCCTCGGTTTTCGAATGGGGAAAAGAAGGGGATGGGTGGGGGGAACCATGACTTAGGGACGCGCTTGTCCGAAATGTAGGGTAAGTTACAAAAGTACCCCCACCAATTTGAACTAGCGGCTCTTTCCGATCAGGGGTAGAACGGGGATTTCGCGTGTCGGGATTTCGCAGGAGGAGGGAGTTTTCGCACGTGTTGTAATTTCGGGATAGCAAGGCGCGGGTTGAGAAGGAGGGAGTTTTCGGAGCACAAACAGACAAAGAGATATCTTGAAATTTCGGCATAATAAGGCGCGGGTTGAAATTTCGGGACAAGGCTAACGTGTACGGTACCATATCAATTCGCACTTCCCTCAACCCAAAAAAAAAACAAAAACAAAAATAATTCACACCACACAAGAGAGGGTCTTGTCCTGTTTTACTGTATGAATTACTACAAATGTCATTCAAAACTTTGAATCCATGTTTATTTTGCTAGGTGTATAATGCATGTAACCTAATCAAATGAACATTTTTGTGCATTCCAAATGTATATACTACCGCTGCAATATGAACTAAATTTGAATTCGTTTCACTATTTGAATAAGAATCTACAATCATGATTGTTGTCAAGTTAAACCATCATCTGGATATTATCTTCACAACACACCACATGATTGATGTCAGGCTAGATATGAACTGTGTGTACTATATGAACTCGAGTTCAAATTTTTGAATCCACTTTATGCTGATTTCGAATAATAGTACATTTCAAGCTCTAGCTAGATGCCTAGATCTTCATAATCTAAACCATGTTTCATATGTATAATGTGTTTATCGCACATTGTATACTGCCCCGCCCCCTACGCCTACAAGTACTTAGCTGTGAGCTGCAAAAGCCATATATATATATATATACTATAACATGTTCATAAGCACACCATGTGTATCACCATTATATTCATGCATGCATGGGTTTAAATCACTATGATCTCTTATTCAAATATCTGAGTCCACTTTTGTAATGAATTATGATCTCTGTTAGACTTTACACCCACACAATCCTGTTCTCTTTGTAGCTAGCACTAACTTTCTCTGGTGCATGCACACGACCTCCTCGCCCTCCCCCTCCCTAAGCATTCTCTCCGTCGCGCACATTCGTTATTTTTCTTTAGGTCGTTCACCCACGGTCTCTATAGGTCTCGCCAGCTCCTTCTTTCCGGCACACACCGATTGATATACCTCTCCAGCTAGGTCTGCCTACCACATACACACACTTTCCCTCTTCTCCTCTATCTCACCGTCCATGCCCTCTATCTCTCATACGGTCACACACATATGCACACTCTCGCCCCTCTTTTCATCGACCTCGCACTCGCACACTCCTCCATCTCTATATAGTAGGTGTCGTGGTTTTGTCACGGCAAGATGTCCTTGTGAAAGGACTTAGTAGTGAGGCCATCACACCTATGTGGTGGCTTGAACGGGGTTGATCGGAATCGAGAGACGCGAGTTTTACCCAGGTTTGGCCCCTCACGGTGGAGGTAAAAGCCTACATCCTGCTTGATTGCTATTGATGATGATGATCTTGATTACAAGGGTGTTGTTTCGCCACCTCTATCTCGAGAGATACTAATTTGTTTGTCTATCCCGACTTGTCCTTTAGACGACCCCGGAACCCACTTTATATAATAGCAGGGTCCCTAGGGTTTATAATAGGTTTCGAGTCCTACTCTTAATTGGAGTCCAACTCTAAGTCTTGTTGAACTTCTATGCCTTCCAAGTCAGGAAGTATCCATCCCGTGTATGATCCGTTGAGCTGGCAATAGCAAACCGGATCTCCTCTTCTTGGACCTTCTCTGCGAGCCGGCCCATTGGGCTCCTGTCAAGCCGGCCTCCTGCCGGGTCTCATCAATGAGCCCTGGATTCCTCCTTGTCGTCTTATCTTAACCTGGAAAAAGGGGCGACCCATAGAGCCTTCAGCTCCAGGCCGGGTCAAACCTTTAGCCGGGTTATATCCGTGGGGAATATCCCCAACATTAGCCCCCAGGTTAGCTTGAATTTATTCATGCTAAGCTCCTTAAATAAGAATACTTATTATGTTAAAGGACCGGCTCGTTCAAAAGGCCGGCTTATTCTGGCTTCACAATCAACTTGCTGACTCTGAATCCTCGCAGAAAAATATTGAGAAAAATAATCCATCTGATGTTGAACTGGTTTTCAGTGCTTCAACTTGATAAAAATTTTGGGAATAAAAACCAGTCTGATGTTGAGCCGGCTTTCTGGGCCTTCTAAGAATAACTTGGAGCAAATAAACTTTGCTAATTTTTTTCCATCGAGAATATGAGACCCGGTTCACTCAAAACGGAGGACTTGAAGGTGTTCCTCCCTTATATCCATATTACCTGTAGCCCCCAAGTCTTAAGAGTGGAACGCAGTGATAGCTTAAGACTTGCTTAAATATAAATGTTGCAACTTTGGAGAAATCCAGTTTGTTCATCTAAGTCACCAATCATAAACTGAATGTTTTGCATTTCACATGCGTAGCCCCCCAAGGGCCGGCTCATCAGTATGTGATGGGTCGGGTCTTCAATTTGGACCTTATGATCTGTTTAAACAACTGAACACTGTAGCCCCCAAGTGCCGGGTTGTCTTGCTTGCGGCAACTTGAACCTTGAACTTAGCTTTTGATGTTTGTAGATGTATAGCTGCAAATAGTCTAGCCCCCAAGGGTCGGGTCCTCATCAATCTGGAACTTGAACTATCTGTAGAGTCAATGACTATAGCCCCCAAGTGTCGGGTCACTATTAATAGTGAGCCGGGTCTTCAATGAAAGTAGTTTAAAATGACAATGCATTAGCCCCCAAGTGTCGTGGTGCATGCTTGCAGCGACATGGGACTTTCATACTTAATGTAATCTTGATTTGAATAATGTAGCCCCCAAGTGCCGGGTTGTGTGCCTGTGGCGACTCGGGACTTTTCCTTCCATTGTAGAATAAAATCAGATCCACTATAGCCCCCAAGTGCCGGGTTGTATTGCCTGCAGCAGCTTGGGACTTTTGTAATATATACTCCAACATTTTTCCAACTGAGTCTGAGGGACAGTCTGCAGCAGAATAGTCATATTTCTGCAAAAACATTGATATTTGGCCCAATGATCATGTGATAAACTAGGAAACTTAATGTCCTTATCTGGATGATGTTGCTGGGTACTTTGCATATCAATGCTGAATTTGTTGCTAAATCCACCAAGAGTGCTGCCTTGCATAACACTTCATATTTCATTGCCTTTGATAAAGCCGGTTGCCATGATCTTTGCCATGATATCCTTGCTTGAATTTTTGTTCTTCTTTGTAGCATAACAATAATCCAATTTGCGAATTGGCACTGGTAATTTATTACACCATGCTCCTTATTGTAAGCTAGCTGTTTGGATTTAGAAAGAATAGCCATCTCTGTGAGACGGCTTTGAAAACCTCAATCATTTAATACTGGTTATGATAGACCATGATGAAGACCCGGCCATTTTGGCTATCAAAGATCTGTTTGTTCCTGCAGAGTTACAATGTAACCAGGTTTGAAGACCGGCTCCGATGTGTTAGCTTTGATAAGTTCAGGGTCAACAAAGGCCATATAGGCATCAGTGATTGACTTAACAAATTTCATAACTGCAAATGGTTAACCCGGCCAATAGACCAGCTCCTGCAACATAAACAAATATAGACATGTATAAATGATGCATTGTATGATGAAGTGATAACCCACAAGTATAGGGGATCGCAATAGTTTTCGAGGGTAGAGTATTCAACCCAAATTTATTGAGTCGACACAAGGGGAGCCAAAGAATATTTGCAAGTATTAGCAGTTGAGTTGTCAATTCAACCACACCTGGAGACTAAATATCTGCAGCAGAGTGATCAGTAGCACAGTAGTATGATAGTTTGATAGCAATAGCAATAATAGTAACAGTAACAGTAGCAGCAATAGTAGTAGCAATTGTGACAGTGGTAACTTAGCAAGGAACAATATGTGAAAAGCTCGTATGCATTGGATCGGTGATTATGTTGGATAAAATTCATCATGTAACAATCATAACCTAGGGCGACACAGAACTAGCTCCAATTCATCAATGTAATGTAGGCATGTATTCCGTATATAGTCATACGTGCTTGCGATAAGAACTTGCATGACATCTTTTGTCCTACCCTCCCATGGCAGCGGGGTCCATAAGGAAACTAAGGGATATTAAGGCCTCCTTTTAATAGAGAACCGGAACAAAGCATTAACACTTCGTGAATACATGAACTCCTCAAACTATGGCAATCACCGGAAAGAATCCCAATTATTGTCACCTTGGGGTATGCGGATCATAACACATAGCAGGTGCGTATAACTTGCAAGATCGGGTCAAGAACACAAATATATTCATGAAAACATAAAGGGTTCACATCTGAGATCGTGGCACTCGGGCCCTAGTGACAAGCATTAAGCATAGCAAAGTCATAGCAACATCAATCTCAGAACATAGTGGATACTAGGGATCAAGCCCTAACAAAACTAACTCGATTACATGATAAATCTCATCCAACTCATCACCGTCCAGCAGGCCTACGAAGGAATTACTCACTCCCGATGGTGAGCATCATGCAATTGGTGATGAAGGATGGTTGATGATGACGATGCCGGAAGATCCCCCTCTCCGGAGCCCTGAACGGACTCCAGATCTGGCCTCCCGGTGAAGAACAGGAGGTGGCGGCGGCTCTGTATCGTGTAACGCAATAAAACTTCCTCTCTTATTTTTTTTCTCTGGAATTGTGAATTTATAGGCCAGAGATTCGGGTCAGCGGAGCCTCGTGGGCCCCACAAGCCACCAGGGGGGTGGCGCGCCCTGGTGCCTCGTGGGCACTGGGTGTCCCCCCTCCAGTGGGTCTTGGTTCCAGTATTTTTTATTTATTCCATAAAAAATCTCCAAAAAGTTTCATCCAATTCCAAGAACTTTTATTTCTGCACAAAAAACAGCACCATGGTAGTTCTACTGAAAACAGCGTCAGTCCGGGTTAGTTCCATTCAAATCATGAAAATTAGGGGCCAAAACAAGAGCAAAAGTGTTTGGAAAAGTAGATACAACAGAGACGTATCAACTCCCCCAAGCTTAACTCATTGCTTATCCTCAAGCAATTCAGTTGACAAACTGAAAGTGATAAAGAAAAACTTTTACAAACTCTTTTGTTCTTGTATCTATATATATGCTTAAATAGTACCCAAGTTTTCAGCAAAGATTATAACTAACCATGCAAACGATAACTCTTAGAAATTATATTCACTCATATCAATGGCATAATTAACTAGCGAGCAATAATAAGATATCTCAAATGCCAACACTTTGTCAAAATGGTCATGATATAATATGACAACATGGTATCTCACTAGCCCTTTCTGAGACCGCAAAACATAAATGCAGAGCACCTCCAAAGTTCAAGCAACGACTTCATGGTAGAAGAGATCCAATCATGATGCCCACAACATTAACTATTCACAATGCATGAGAATGATAATAATGCTCTCAGGACTGGTGCTTATTTGAGAAGGTGACGACTCAACAATAAAAGTAAAATAACATAAAAGTAAATAGATAGGCCCTTCGCAGAGGGAAGCATGGATTTGCGGAGGTGCCAGAGCTCGAAGCTTAAATCAGAGATAAATATAATTTTGGGAGGTATGCCTTTCCTGTCAACGTCACGACCGAGAGTTTTCAATATCTTCCATGCTAAACACATTAGCGGCGGTTCCCAAGCGGTAAAGTAAAGTTTACTCCCCCTCCACCAACAAACACAAGCCATGGCTAGCCGAATCCTCGGGTGCCCTCCATACCAACAACTTTCCAGGGGAGTTTGTTTTATTATTTTACAATTTTAATAATGGGACTGGGCATCCCGATTACCAGCCCCTCTCGTGCAAGGACAAGTGAATAAACACTCATCATGAGAATAACCTGCTTAGCATGGAAGATACTGACCGCCCCCTGTCGCTCCATGAGCGGTACGGGCACACAAAACAGATGTTCATTTGAATATTTAGAGGTGGCACATGCAAATTTACATATAACGACAGAGTAATACCGCATATAGGTAGATATAGTGGACTCATCTGGAATAACTTTGGTTTAAAGGTTTTGATGCACAAGCATCATTCCCGCTTAGTACAGGCGAAGGCTAGCAAATAGGTTGAGAAGCGACCAGCTAGAGAGCGAAAACGGTCATAATCATGCATTATGAATAATCAACATTGAATACTAGCATGAGTAGGATATAAGCACCATGAACATAAATATCGTGAAGGCTATGTTGGTTTTGAATCAACTACATGCATGAACATGTGCCAAAACAAGCCACTTGAAACATTCAGAGGAGGATACCATATCATCATACTACATCACAATCATTTTAATGCATGTTGACACTCAAGATAAATCATTATCCACTCCTAGCTACTTAAGCATGGCATGAGCAACTATAATCTCTAATTGTCATCATAAACATGTTTAATCATAACATGCTGAATCATGGATACTGAGTTAAACATATTTACAAAAATAAAGAACAAGTTGAGTTCATACCCGCTTTTCCTTGCCACAGTCACTTCATCAAATCATCGTCATTATTGCCTTTCACTTGCACGACCGAATGATATGAAAATAAAAATAGTGCAAGCGTGCCGTGGACTAAGCTGGAATCTGCAAGCATTTTATTCAAAGGAGAAGACAAGGTAAAATGGGCTCTTTGTTAGATCAACAACGATGCATATGAGAGCCACTCAACATTTTCATCGTGGTCTTCTCCTTACAATGACTCAACAAAAGAAAAGAATTTCAGAGAAACACACTGAAATATTTGTGGAGTTTTTGGTTTTTCTAAAGAAAAGGAAATAAAGAAGAAAATGAAAAACGAGAAAAACTATTTACACGGGAAAGCTCCCAACAAGTAAAAGAAGAAACGAGAAATCTTTTTGGGTTTTCTTTTACTACTCCGAAACTACAACTAATTAAACTAGAAAGAAAAACCGAAAAGAAACGAGAAATGTTTTTTGATTTTTTCAAGTTTTTCGAACACACTAGAAGAAAGCGAGAAAATAAAACTAGCATGGATTATACAATGAAAAAGTATGAACACCGACAACTGAAATGAAATGTGTGAGCACGAATGTAATGTCGGTGAGAGATGCGTACTCCCCCAAGCTTAGGCTTTTGGCCTAGCTTGGTCTACGGCCATCTATAGTAGCCATCCGGTCCCATATGAAACTCCTGAGGAGGCGGCACCCGAGCGTCCCAATCCTGGGCCTCGTCCTGTGCCGCTGCCAGTGCGTTCCGGTAAGCAACTATGTCCAGTGGCATAACAGTATATCCGTTCCTGGCATTAGAATCAAACAAAGCAGGTGCAGGCAATGGAATAATATCATGAGTATCCTCACTAAAAACCAAGTTATTACGAATGTGGTGAGGAGGTTCAGGAGCATCAAGAAAGTGGTGGTCCCTCATGGACTGGTGATCTAAGTAAACTCTGGGCAACAAGTAATCATGAGGCCGTATGTTAACATTAAAACGTCTCGCTAAGCGAGTAACATAAATACCACCATGAATTTTTTTCCTAGTCCTATTAGTGTGCAAGCGGCGTGCAATGATGGCTCCCAGGTTATATGTGTTATCATTATGCAATGCGCGGTGTAAAATGGCAAAGTCAGGTGCACATAGCGCACTACCCTGCTCCCTAGCAGTCAAGCATTTCCCTATGAATAAAGCAAAGTAGTGAACAGAGGGAAATTGCAAGCTAGTGGCTCGGGCTTTCGACACGCCCCTTTCCTCTCCCACAGTTAAAGTGTGGAGGAATCCCTCAAACTCCTCCGGTCAAGGCTCTCTGATTTCCCCATCAAAGGGAATCAAACATATCTCACAAAATTTGGCTAGAGGTATCTGATAATGTTCAGCATATAAATCAAAGTGCACCTCAGGGGGTTCGAGCCTACTCAGAAAATGAAAGTTTTGCACAAAGGAATTTGTAAGGATGTGGTGCTGGTCACACTCATCTGCGAGGAAGTCAGTCAGTCCGGCATTTGCAATGAATTGCGCAAACCCTTGGTAGAATCTGGCTTCATTCATGAAGGCATTGTGCGGCCATTCGCACGGCCGGACCTCCGTCCAACGCGAGATGTTGAGGTCGCTGTCCGAGGAGTCCCCAAGGACTCCCTTGGCATTCCGCTTCGAAGAACTTCTCCGGAAGATATTCATTTTCCTAAGAACAATTTTCTGAAATTTTTTGGGCCACAAAAGGATATCAATAAAACTTCACAAGATTGATAGCAACTACTCATATGGATCTCTAGAGGCTATATCAAGCATTCAAACTACTTGGAACTCAAAGAATTCAACATGCAAGCACATTTTCAGTAGCACCAAGAGCAGCTAATTATGCAAAATATAATCCACTAGAGTAAAAACTAATTGGAGCAATGGAGGAGTCACATACCAAGGAGCAATCTCCCAAAACAGTTTCAGAAACGGAGCTCCGAGCAAAGAGATCGAAAATTTCAGGTTTGTGAGCAAGAACACAAGAGAGAGAGCTACCAGGAATTTTTGCTAGAGGTAAGAGACGAAGTGGAATGAAGGGATAAGTGAGGGGGTCCCTGTGGGGCCCACGAGCCACCTGGGCGCGCCAGGGGGGGTGGCGCGCCCTGGTGCCTCGTGGACACCTCGGGCACCCCCTGGTATGATTCTAGTGCCAAAAATTCTTAAATATTATATACAAATTCATATCAAAATTTTATTGCATTCTGAGCACTTTTATTTCTGGGCCATTTTTTTATTGCACGGATAAATCAGAAAACAGGATAATCATGGCATTTTATTTTATTTAACTAAAAATAACAGAAAACAAAAAGTGGGTACAGAAGGTTGTGCTTACTAAATTCATCGACCACATGCCCCTCAAAAAGAATCCATTAATAAGGTTGATCAAGTCTTATTAACAAACCATTTCCGAGTAACATGAAACCGAAGAATCTTTGTAAAACATCAGGTTACCTCAACGGGGATATGCATCTCCCCGATAATAAGAGTTTCATATTTCCTTTTAACAGTAGGAAGAGGGAGTTGAAAACTTCCAATAGTAATTGTCGGAGTCTTTCCAATAACACGAATACCATTTACTTGAAATTGTTTCTTCGGAAAGTGCACCGTATGTTCATTGCCATTGATATGAAAAGTTACCTTGCTTTTGTTGCAATCAATAACAGCCCCTGCAATATTCAAAAAGGGTCTATCAAGGATAATCGACATGTTGTCATCCTCGGGCATATCAAGTATAACAAAGTCTGTTAGAATAGTAACATTTGCAACTACAACGGGCACATCCTCACAAACACCGATAGGTATGGCAGTTGATTTGTCAGCCATTTGTAATGATATTTCAGTTGGAGTGAGTTTATTCAAATCAAGTCTTTTATATAAAGAGAAAGGCATAACACTAACACCGGCTCCTAAATCACACAAAGCAGTTTTGACATAATTTCGTTTAATGGAGCATGGTATAGTTGGTATTCCTGGATCTCCTGGTTTCTTAGGTACTCCATCCTTAAAATAATAATTTGCAAGTATGGTGGAAATTTCAGCTTCAGGTATCTTTCTTTTATTTGTGACAATGTCTTTCATATATCAGTCAAACGAGTACGCAAAAAGACTGGCCTAAGCATTTCAGCAAAGCGTTCAAATTCTTCCTCATCCTTTTTCTTAGATGGTTTAGGAGGAAAGGGCATGGGTTTTTGAACCCATGGTTCTCTTTCTTTACCATGTTTTCTAGCAACGAAGTCTCTTTTATCATAACGTTTATTTTTAGAAGGTGGGTTATCAAGATCAGCAGCAGGTTCTATTTCAACATCATTATCTGGTTCTTTATCATTATCTGGTTGGGTATCCACATGAGCATCATCATTATTATCATCGGGTGGTTGTTCATTACCAGATTGTGTTTCAGCATCAGAAATAGAAACATCATTACTATCTTCCAAGGGTTTTTCTACCTCAGGTTCAGTATGCAAAGTCCTATCATTTTTCCTTTTCTTTTTCTTTTTAGATGGACTAGGTGCATCAACATTAATTCTTTGAGAGTCTTGTTCAATTCTATTAGGGTGACCTTCAGGATAAAGTGGCTCCTGAGTCATTCTACCTCCTCTAGTCATTACTCTAACAGCATGATCATTCATATTGTTATTCATTTCATTGAGCAATTCACCTTGAGATTTGGCAACTTGTTCTAATTGGGTTTGAACCATATATGCATGTTTACTTACACCTTTGACATCATTAGCAATTCTAAATAACAAGTCGCTCAAGCGATCAATCATGTAGGCATTTTGTTTCAATTGTTTCATAACATTTGCATTGAAGTGATCTTGCTTAATAATATAATTGTCAAATTCATACAAGCATTGACTAGGAGGTTTGTTATAAGGAATATCACTTTCATCAAACTTTATAAGAGAATTTACCTCTACTACCTATGGCGGTGTGTCAAGACCATGTATTTCTTCAATAGGTGGTAGATTCTTAACATCTTCAGCTTTAATACATTTTTCCTTCATACATTTCTTTGCTTCTTGCATATCTTCAGGACTGAGATATAAAATACCCCTCTTCTTCGGAGTGGGTTTGGGCGGTGGTTCAGGAAGTGTCCAATCATTATCATTCTTCAATATATTATTCAATAATTCATCAGCTTGTTCAATAGTCCATTCCCTGAAAACACAACTCGCACAACTATCTAGGTATTCCCTAGAAGCATCGGTTAGTCCATTATAGAAGATATCAAGTATTTCATTTTTCTTAAGAGGATGATCAGGCAAAGTATTAAGTAATTGGAGAAGCCTCCCCCAAGCTTGAGGGAGATTCTCTTCTTCAATTTGCACAAAGTTAAATATTTCCTATAAAGCAGCTTGTTTCTTATGAGCAGGAAAATATTTTTCAGAGAAGTAATAAATCATATCCTGGGGACTACGCACACATCCAGGAGCAAGAGTATTATACCATTCCTTAGCATCATCCTTTAACAAGAAAGGAAACAACTTAAGAATATAGTAATAGCGATTTTTTTCCTCATGAGCAAATAGGGTGGCTATATCATTTAATTTAGTAAGATGTGCCACAACTGTTTCAGTTTCATAACCATGGAAAGGATCAGATTCAACCAAAGTAATTAACTCGGGATCAACAGAGAATTCATAATCCTTATCAGTAACAAATATGGGAGAGGTGGCAAACTTAGGATCATATTTCATTCTCTCCCTCATAGATTTTTCTTTCATTTCAGCAAGCAGTTTTATAACTTCATCTCTATCATTACAAGCAAGAATGGCTCTAGCCGTCTCCCTATCAAAGCAATGTTCATCAGGTGTTTCAACTCTAGTAGGAGAGCTAGGCATAATAGGTGAATCATAATTCTCAAGAGTTTCAACATTTTCAATTTCTTTAGCTTTAGCAAGTTGTTCATTAAGGAATTCACCAAGTGGCACAGCATTATCAAGCATAGTACTAGCATCATCATGAGTATCATTCATAGCAGAAGTGGTATCATCAATAACTTGTGTTGGTGCAATATTTGCCCCTTTGTGTTTTGGAGATTGTTGACAGAAACAGGCATGGACTGATTTGTTTGCTAGTGCACACAGAAAGAAATAGTCCATGCAGTGCCGAAGAAAATGTTGTCTCAGGTGTACAGTTCGAGGAACTTCACCGAAGAGTATCTACGTCAAAGAAGAGAATGAGCAACCGAGAAGAATGAAGTGAAGGAGTTGACCCCTCGAATGTTTATTGCTGAAGCAAAGCAATTGGTTCGGTAATCGCGTCCGAAGAAATTGACTGCAGCGATGGAAGACGAAGACGAAGTGAAGACGTAGCAATGTTTTTGTCGTTCTTCTTTCATTCATTTGAGTCATAGGACCTCCGTACTATTAAGAGGGGTATAGGTTCTCGAAGCTTAGATCCGCTGTGATGCTTAGCCCAAACCTATGCGAGACCGAGAGAAATCTCTTTATGCTTCGAATGATTACCTGCCAGCAGAAGACGTTGTTCTTCGTTGCTGTAGGAGATATCTTTCGAACTGAGGAGTTAGCATTACTTGCTCCACACGTAATGTTACCGTTGTGCTCAAATTCCGACCGTTGGACTCGTGTCGTTCGGCCGTTGGCTGCTCCACATGTCCAATTTGGTCATTTCCCATCCGGGAAGGCTGCGGCTATAAATAGCCACCCCGCTCCAACGTTGCCCGTTGGCTGCTCCGCTTAAGATTTCTGAGAAGATTGATTGAGCATCCCCTCTCTGAGTGATTTGAGTTTAAAATCCACCGAGAGAAAAATCAAGAGCCGAAACTTAGACAGTGGTTGAGCATCACAGTAGTTCTGAGTTAGAGTTCTTGTACCTATTACTCTTGAGAGCTGCCCACTCTCTAGACGGATAGGTGTCGGCTCGAGTGTCGAAGAGTATTGTCTTCACCGAGCGAGATCTTCAGCAACCAAGAGTCTTGTGGTTCGCGAAGAGAGCGGAAGAGAGTTTATCTTCAGTGAAGGTTTGGAGATCGCCGACAAGTATCTACCACGAGTGAAATCAACTGGAGTCTGATCAGCTCCGAGTTGAAGGAGAACAGGGCGAGGAGAGTTTATCCTCTGTGTTAAATCACAACCCCTCCAACCAGACGTAGTCCTTTGGCAGAAGGGCGAACTGGTCTACCAAATTCTTCTGTCGCCATCGAGCACCACTGGTTCGCTCTACATTACTGCATTTCCTTTAGCAGTTTACATTCGTGCTCAGTGCCGATAGTTGTACATGATCAAACACAGTTCATCAACTATCTGTCGCGTTATTATCGTTCTTCACTTCGCATCAAGTTAACTTGTTTATCATTGCAATACCGTATGTCTGCGTGATCTCATCTCATGCCATATTCATTCACCCTGTCATCATTTCCAGTGCATTTCTATCGCAGTCATACTTAGTTTTCTCTCGTAACTGAGCTCCAGATTACTAGTTGCATTTCTATCGATCAAGTTGGACTTGTGATATTCATCGCTCGATAAAATTGTTGCATTCTTTATCGATAGATTTGGTCCTCTATAGCGAGCTGATTTGAGTGCGTTGTTACCGAACATTATTTCCGCTGCCATGATTGGGATCAGTTCAAAACATTCGGAAGAAATTTTGAATCTCCCATTCACCCCCCCTCTGGTCGATATACTCTCGGTCCTAACAATTGGTATCAGAGCACGTACTCCCTATCTCTGTTTATTAAAGGTCTAACAACCTTGGAGTTTTGAGTATGTCGTAGGCAGGTAGATCCTCGCACTCTGAAAGGTTTCCTATCTTCGATGGAAATGATTATATCTACTGGAGAGATCGAATGAAAATCAGACTTCAAGCTGTCAACATTGAACTTTGGCAAATTGTGGAAGGTGGATACACTGTTAGGCATCCTGATGCTCCTTCTTCGAATGACGAAGTTATGATACAGTTGGATGCTCAAGCAAAAGATATTATCAGCAACAGCATCTCGAGAGATATCTTTATTCGGTTCCGAAAACTTGACACAGCTAAGCAACTCTGGGATGCCATCAAAGATGTTCATGAAGAATCTATCGCCAGAACAGATCAACACACAGATATGCTTCGTTCCATGTTCGCTGGGTTCAGAAGTCTTCGTAGGTAAAGTGCAATGGAACTCACTGATCGGTTGACAAATATCGTTGAAAGGCTTCGCCAACTTGGAGTAACAGATATCACCGATAGAGATGTGGTCAACAAGCTACTAAGTGCTCTTGATGCAACCTATGATCCAATCGTGACTGAAATCAAGCAAAGACCAGACTATGAAGAACTTCACTATGTCGAGATCATGACGCTGTTGTTCATTCACGAAGAAAAGATGGAACTTGAGAACGGGATTCAAGAATCTTCTTCGGAAAGCGAAGGGGAAATTCTATCTCACTATGGCAGTCCTCAAGAAGAAGATATCGAGAATCAACACTCCATCACTAGAGAAATGGAAATGCTCACTGAAAGACTAAGCTATCTCAGAAGACAGAATCTATGCCTCACAAATGATGATGAAGTTGACACGCCTGAATCGTCTATGAAATTACCTTCGAAAGAAATGAAATGCTTCAAGTGCAAACAACCTGGTCACTTCATAGCAGACTATCCTTGTTGGGAACAAGATGAAAAACACAGCAACAGATGGACTAATCGTCACTGCTCTGGATTCATTCAAGTGGATCGTCACACTAAGCTCTCGAAGAAAAATGAAGCTACCGCATCATCTTCTTCGTCGAGACCAGTCACTGACGTGCAAACAAGAGCGACCATTGAATCCAACCTGAAGAAAATATCGTAGCTGACTAGAGTGTGTGCAGAAATGAATATGGAATCTGAAGATGAATCATCTGACTCCGAATCAGAAGACGAAGGGTTGTACAGAAACCTAGGAAGAGGCAATGCATTTGTCGCATATGAACCATCCGCGAAGTCTCTCGAATCAGATACTGATGACAATGCTTCAAGTGATGATGAACCTGTTGCATTCTGTCTCATGGCAAAAACCTCAAAGGATCAGGTATCAGCAAAGCACCAAAAATCTAAGACTGCATATTCCTTTGAATACATTGCCTATGCTAAACTTGTTAAGATTGCAAAATCTCAACAAGATGAGCTAGAACGACTTGAGATGAATCTCAGGAAAACCGAAGGATTACTGGTCGAAGAGATGGAGAAGAATCAAGAGTTGGCAGAAAAGCATGATGTTTTTTCTTCAACGTTTGATGACCTTTCCGAACGATATGACTCTCTTACAGTTGACTACGAGAGTTTATCAGATGAACTCCTTGACAGGAATCAAGAACTCGGGTCACTGAAAGAGTCTTATAACGTGCTTGCGAAAGAAAAATCTTCTCTCTTCGCCGAGCAATCTAACAACCTTCCTGATGATTTTGTGCCTCCTTGCTTAAAATGCCTAGAACGTAGCAATGCTGAGTCAAATGCTGAAACATCTAATGCTGCCATCAAGAATATTGCAACTGCTTCAAATGAAATCTCTAACCCCTCCTCCGAGGAATTTGTTGCTATTTCTGATGAAAATTGCAGGCTAAAGAACTTGCTTGAGACTGGTATGCTAAAGAGCCTCAATGGGCATCAAACACTTTGTGATGTGCTCAAGAAGTCAATACTGCACAGAAATCCTCGAAAGGAAGGATTGGGTTTCGAAAGGAAACTCAACGTTGATGGAACCTACTGGACTCCCGAGCAATATCCTCGAACAAGTTGGGTTCTTGCTAAGAGCAAAACTCTCGAACCTACGCTCCTGTCTGGATATGACACTCCCATTCCTGCTGTTTCTGACGAGTCTGATGACTCAAATTACAAATTATTCAAACAACAGAATGGTAAGGTTTTCGCTCGATATGTTGGGACTAACTGCAGGTCTGGTTCACCCAAGAAGCAAATCTGGGTGAAGAAATGTATCATTGAAAATCTATCTGTCACTGCTAACCTGAACCTGCAGAGCAATTCTCCTCGAGGAAATGAAAATCCATCGCAGTATGGGACTGCAACTTCCTCGAATGCATATCAGCTAAACCTTCGACAAAAGGAGTATATGCGCATCTCCTCGAATCATTATGCTCATGTCTCTGGGAACAATTTCAATGCTTACTCATATGATTACTCTCGAGATACACAGGTGATCTACGGAAATCAACGAATGAATGTCCCTGCTCAGTCAAGACAAATGAGATCTGCGCCGCCCACACAAGTGTGGGTTGCGAGAAAGAACTAACCCATCTTGCAGGAACTCGCTCTCAGGGATTTTGATCGTATATCCTTTGCCCTGAGATATATATTGTTGGTGCTAGTACTTTGTGTTTATTTGTTCTTTGATTGTTGTTAGTTTTCGAATCGTCGTGTTTGTGTTTCGTCCGATGAACAACTCACTCATAGCTTCTCTCGTTTGGTGTTTCTTCTCGTTTGCCCGAGTGATTTGTTTCTGACCCTTTTATCCCTCTATTCTCTCTCATCTAAATCTATGCTGTCCGTCATGAGCATGCAATTTGATCTGAAGTAAATCTCTCTCCGACGTCCTTGGTCGCGAAAGAAATTATCTTCGAACATTTACTCATTTTTGGCGTTGTGCCCTTCATACCTTTCGTCCTCCCGCTCTCTTCCCGAGATTTTCGCAGGAAACGGTTGCCACGTGCCCACGATCCTTTTGATCGTGATCGTGTCCGTTGAATGCTGAACGTCCCGCATCTGTAGGCCATAGATTTCGAAGGGGTGGTTCAGCCCTCCAGCTATAAATACCTCTCGCCGCGTCTTCTTCTTCATTCGCGCAAACCCTCGTTTCACCCTCATCCGAGCCTGAGCTCGAAGCAACTCCAGCGAGAATCTCCGCCGAGCAACTCCGGTGAAGCCTCGTCGCAGCTGATCACGCCGGTGCGGTAATCCTCCTTCCCGCATTGCCGTAGTTGATCTAAGTTGCCAAGTTAGGGCGCTTAGATCTGGAACTGCTCGTCTCCATCTCTCTGTTCTTGGGCAGTTCTTACCGTCGCAATTTATCTCGATTTATTTCACTGCGGTAGATCTTTAGGAATCACTAGGAATTGACTAGTGCGGTTTGTAGTTCTTCCTCGTACTCAGTCTCCTCATCTTGGGTTCATATGTGTTGTCCGAAAGATTAGATGGTTTTCAATCTACCCTGTATCATCTGAGGCTAGCTTGTAAAATCTATCAAGGATATCTAATTGGATTTCCATGGGTTCCCTAATCGTCCTAAAAATCTTCTTCATTCAAAAATAGTTCTGTGCATGCTTATGACCCTACCTTGTTTTTCCCTCGCATCTATTCTATTTCACAGGTCGGTCATGTCACAGAGTTCGGAAGAACACTCAGATTCTGAAGGATATTTCCCTCAGTTCCCACCAAGATCAGAACGAATGAGAATGACAGGAGGAGGAAAATCCTCGAAGCCACCCAAGGCCCCAAAGAAGAGTCAAGAATCTGTGTCCGAAGGAGATTCTGAAGAAATTCCCTCTGCTCATAGTCAGCCCGGGGATGAATTGGTCACTGACGCTCTAACCATCTTCTCTGATGCAAATCCCAAAAAGGGCGGTCGTGACAGAGAAAAGAACACTACTGCTGAGATGTCAGATCCCGAAAGCTACAGAACTCCACCTGAAGGAGAATCAACAACAGATCGCAACAACAGGTTGCAGAGAATTCGCCGCCACTGGGCTGGCAAATGGTTCCGTTATCAAAATGTTCGCGAAAAGTACCAGATCCTATTTGCCTTCACGCCACCATGGAATGACTGTATTGCAGAAAATTGCATAGGCCCAGATGATGAAAAAGTCAGGCCACCTCAGCCAGCTAATGCTCATCCTGACTCCCTCAAAACTATCGCTGATTTCCCCGAGGAAGTGGCTAAAAGGGCGAAAGCCAAGGCCAAACGTGAAGCCAGAGAAGCTAAGAAGAATCAAGTCGAAGCTAGAAACGTCGCGCTAACCCAGCAAGATGTGCAGAAAAAGAAGGAACGTGCATCAGCTTCGAAGGGAAGCAAGTCTGAGAAATCGGTTTCCCCTCGTGCACCACGAAAGAAAACCCTTGTCAAAAGAACCAAGAAGGCTGTTCCCGACTCGTCTGATGATTTATCCGATGAAGAAACCCCGGATGAAATTCCATTGTATGATCGTCCTGCCATTCTCAACAAGCCACACTTAAGTCCTTCTCCAGTGAAAACATTGCCATCACCGAGGAAGTCTCCCAGGCATGCACCTATGCCTTCCACCGATAAACCTTCGGGTTCTGCGGCCCCGAGGACTTTGTCAGGTGCCGCTATGAAGAGAAAGCTGCAGTCAGAAGAGAAAGCAGATGTGGCTGCCAAAAAGGCCAAGCTCAATGTTCCTGCTTCCACAGAGGAACAAAAATATGACTTCAATTTCATGACTGATGTAATTGACAGCGCTGCTTATGATGCTAATGCTAATGATGTGTGCGATCTCGGTTTGCCCGATGATGTTACCAAATTGGTGACGAAGCATTTTATTGAGCTGAAGAAAATCTCCAAGAAGCTCAACAAAGTTGTCAAAGAAAAACAAGCTGTCGAGCAAATGAGAAATGAGGCCAAATCTGAGTCCGAAAGGAAAAAGAGGAACAAAGAAATTGTTGAACTCATCAAGGCTCTGAGCGTCTTGCGTAATGAGAAAATTGAGTGGCACTCTCGCTTGCACATGGAAGTATCTCAACTGTGTGACAGGAGAAACAAGGAGATTGCTCACCAGGCAGATCTCGCTCGGAGAAGAGCTCAAGAGGAAAAGCGTCAGAAGGCTATGGCGAGAGCAAGCAAGCCAAAAACAAACAAAGAACGCCGCCTTCAGAACATCTCTGCTGATCCTACCCCAATACCCTTGCAGCAAGTTCCACCTTCTCCTCCTCGCGAAGATGAACCCATGCAGCAGGCTGGTACTGAAGAGGTTCTCATTCCTGATCCAGTTGCCCAAGTGCAACATGAAGAAGTTGATATATTCCTGGTAAGGACTGATGAGGAAAATGCACCTCCCAAGCAGCAATCCCTAGCTGATGAAGTTGATGAAGAGATTGAGGTTGAAAAGCCAGATCCATCACCTCCGAAAACATTGCAAGCTGAGCCCTCCAAATCAAATGAGGAAAATGATAAGAATGAGGGGGGGCTCAATGCTTCCCGAGAGAAAACACCCCCGGTCTCATCATCTGGTGCCCCTGCCCAGATGGATGTTGATCCTGCTCCTCGTACCACTGCACCACAATTGGTACAGGAAGAAAAGAAATCAGATGAGCCGATGGCTCGAGAAGAAACTGCCCCACCTGCCGTGCCTCATGCTACCGAGAAAGAAGTTGTCTCACCTCCCACCGAAGAAACTGCAAGAAAAGAAAAGGCCCTTGTGCCTGAAAGTCAGAAAGATGCCGAAGGAGTTCCGGCGAGCAAGAACAGCAGTCAGTCAAGTGCTTCAAAGTTGTCTGCACGCCAGAAATCAAGGAAGTCTCATGCTCCTCTCAAGCCTTTCGATGAAGGTGTGCCTGCACCTGATGATGTCCAAACCAAATCCATGGCCGATGAGGAATCGCTGCGAAATCCACTGGAAATCTTTCCTCTGTTTCCCGTCGAAGATGGCCCGAACGGTCCAGCGTTTAACGAGCAGTTTCATCGCTCGAAACTTGCATTCTTTGGGACCAGTCCGTATGAAGGAGAAAGGACTTCGTTGTCACCGAGGTTCTGGACAAAGGAACAGGCTGTGTATTATGCTTGTATCCTGTATGGCAAGAATCGTATATTCGAGCACGAGATTATGGACTTTGCCAAACTAGAAAGCATACCCTGCTTCCATCACACCATCGAGCAAATTGAGCAGGTCTATCTGAAGAGTTTTCTTCGATTCAACCATGGCTGGAACCGTGAAGTTGTCCTTCAGTTCTATGCCACTCTTTATATCTCAGGGGACCTCAACGACAGCAGCACATGGATCCTCGAATGGATGACCGAGGAAGAAAGAATCAAATGCTCGGCTGACCAGTTTTTGGCCCTGTTAAATTTACCTCGTTTCGAATTTGATGCCTCACGAGAACACAAACTGCATTTCTGGGATGTATCCGAAGCTCAACTGCATATGCTGATGGACCCTAAGCTTGTTGGAGACGAGTGTACTGAAGTAAATCCAAAGCATCTGGCTTATGAGAACAAAGTGTTGTTCTATATCCTCTGCAATTCTCTCACGCCAACAAACCGGCCTGAAAACATTCAAGGAATTGTGGCTAATACTCTTCATGCTATAGCTCATGGTATTCGGTTTGACATTCCCGATCTTCTTATTCGCAACCTGGCCTATGCAGCTGATAGCCCTCAAGTATTGAAGCCATTCGCACCATGGGTCATGTTCGCCATTGAGCAGCTTATCGAGAAAAAGTTTTTTGCCCATATGTCCCGAAAGTTTTCATGCCACCAGTCCGAGACACTCTCCAAATTGTAAAGGATATTGGGAAAGGAAAGACACCAATTGATGCAACTGCTTCTGCCTCTGGGAAAGCTTTGAAGGTTAAGAAGGTCACAATTGAAATCCCTCGTGAAGAAAATCCATCTCTGTATGAGATCTGTCTCCGTACTCAGCAAGCTTTGGAAAGTCACATCAAGCTCGATCGTAAAGAAAAAGTGGAAATGATGACTGAAATCAATCTGCTTCATAATTATGCTCGTCAAGCCCTGCTGTATGAAAAGGAACAGAAAAAGTGCTCATGGACCCTTCTCCGCAAGCATTACTCTCGTAAACAACTGTCTGTGAAGGGAATCGAGAAAGATTATGATCATCTGGAGTTGTTTGAAGTCCCTCGCATCCGAAGGCAAACTCTTGTGCTTCCTCAGCGTTCTGCCTCAACCGACCTGCTGTTTGTCGAACCCGATGATGCACTCGAAGACACAGCAGGCACATTCATATACAAACCAGATGAACCTTGCTCTGCTACTGCCGATGCTGATCCCGAACAGTTCGAGTTCTGGGGATTCTTCGGACGAGTAGTTCCTCGCATGCATTCTCTTTCCTTTTTGACACTTGTTGACAAAAAGGGGGAGAAGATAATCGAGAAGATAGAAAAGCGGGTCATTTGCAGGGTGTTTCTATTCGACATTTGCTTTTCGTTCGAACAATTTTCTTTTGGTCGTTGAACCTTTGGTCGTGAAACTTATTCTCACCGTCTGTGGTGATGGCACACTGCGTCGTCATGTACCGTTAATAACCCCTGCAATGCTATAGTTGCTATCGTTTCGTTATTTGTTTGTAGGTGCAATCGAATGCTTACTTTCTTGCAATGATTATCCTCAATAATTCATTTTTCATGCAAGGTTAAGTGAAAGCAGTTTAAGGAGAATTGGAAATCATGTCTCTCGAAGAGAGAAATCTCATTACTTAAAACTTCATATATCTTACTCCTATGCTTATATTTCGATATCTAACGATGCAGGAGAAGAAAAATCGCTTCAGATTAAAGTCATTCGTGAATTCTAAAGAAAATTCTATCTATCTGTCTCACAAGATGTTTTCCCTCGCACATATCTATGGCATCATTTTTTGTTGCAGGAAAACATCGTCTGAAATATATCCACTCCGAGCAATATACTTGAGTCTCCCTTGCTCTGATTGCTTTTGCCCTGATTGTTCCTCGAACATCTAACTTGCAGGGAAATTTATATCTCGTGTGGAATTTAAACTGTGTTCTGAGAAAATCTTCATGGCGTATCCTTTGCCACAACGCTTTTCAAACTATCATTGCTATCTAACAAACCTTTGTCAAAGGTTGTGTGTGGCAGGAAATACCTCAGACACCACCGAGTGCATTGGATAAAGCTACGAATGAGATCATCTGCCAATGTGACTCATACGAAGATTCACCTTGCCTCCTTATTATGTCCTAATGATCAGTCAAATCAGAATGATGCATATCTTCAGGGGGAGCGTGTCTTATCTTCATATTTATCTCTCGTCTTTCAATTTCCTTCGCATTCCATTTCATTCCTTTATCTATCTTTCGATGTGTTCTGTTTCGTCAACAATCGTCCAAAAAGGGGGAGATTGTTGGTGCAATATTTGCCCCTTTGTGTTTTGGAGATTGTTGACAGAAACAGGCATGGACTGATTTGTTTGCTAGTGCACACAAAAAAAAATAGTCCATGCAGTGCCGAAGAAAATGCTGTCTCAGGTGTACAGTTCGAGGAACTTCACCGAAGATTATCTACGTCGAAGAAGAGAATGAGCAACCGAGAAGAATGAAGTGAAGGAGTTGACCCCTCGAATGTTTATTGCTGAAGCAAAGCAATTGGTTCGGTAATCGCGTCCAAAGAAATTGACTGCAGCGATGGAAGACGAAGACGAAGTGAAGACGTAGCAATCTTTTCGTCGTTCTTCTTTCATTCATTTGAGTCATAGGACCTCCGTACTATTAAGAGGGGTATAGGTTCTCGAAGCTTAGATCCGCTGTGATGCTTAGCCCAAACCTATGCGAGACCGAGAGAAATCTCTTTATGCTTCGAATGATTACCTGCCAGCAGAAGACGTTGTTCTTCGTTGCTGTAGGAGATATCTTTCGAACTGAGGAGTTAGCATTACTTGCTCCGCACGTAATGTTACCGTTGTGCTCAAATTCCGATCGTTGGACTCGTGTCGTTCGGCCATTGGCTGCTCCACATGTCCAATTTGGTCATTTCCCATTCGAGAAGGCTGCGGCTATAAATAGCCACCCCGCTCCAACGTTGCCCGTTGGATGCTCCGCTTAAGATTTCTGAGAATATTGATTGAGCATCCCCTCTCCGAGTGATTTGAGTTTAAAATCCACCGAGAGAAAAATCAAGAGCCGAAACTTAGACAGTGGTTGAGCATCACAGTAGTTCTGAGTTAGAGTTCTTGTACCTATTACTCTTGAGAGCTGCCCACTCTCTAGAAGGATAGGTGTCGGCTCGAGTGTCGAAGAGTATTGTCTTCACCGAGTGAGATCTTCAGCAACCAAGAGTCTTGTGGTTCGCGAAGAGAGCTGAAGAGAGTTTATCTTCAGTGAAGGTTTGGAGATCGCCGACAAGTATCTACCACGAGTGAAATCAACTGGAGTCTGATCAGCTCCGAGTTGAAGGAGAACAGGGCGAGGAGATTTTATCCTCTGTGTTAAATCACAACCCCTCAAACCAGACATAGTCCTTTGGCAGAAGGGCGAACTGGTCTACCAAATTCTTCTGTCGCCATCGAGCACCACTGGTTCGCTCTACATTACTGCATTTCCTTCAGCAGTTTACATTCGTGCTCAGTGCCGATAGTTGTACATGATCAAACACAGTTCATCAACTATCTGTCGCGTTATTATCGTTCTTCACTTCGCATCAAGTTAACTTGTTTATCATCGCAATACCGTATGTCTGCGTGATCTCATCTCATGCCATATTCATTCACCCTGTCATCATTTCCAGTGCATTTCTATCGCAGTCATACTTAGTTTTCTCTCGTAACTGAGCTCCAGATTACTAGTTGCATTTCTATCGATCAAGTTGGACTTGTGATATTCATCGCTCGATAAAATTGCTGCATTCTTTATCGATAGATTTGGTCCTCTATAGCGAGCTGATTTGAGTGCGTTGCTACCGAACATTATTTCCGCTGTCGTGATTGGGATCGGTTCAAAACATTCGGAAGAAATTTTGAATCTCCCATTCACCCCCTCTGGTCGATATACTCTCGGTCCTAACAATTGGTATCAGAGCAGGTACTCCCTGTCTCTGTTTATTAAAGGTATAACAACCTTGGAGTTTTGAGTATGTCGTAAGCAGCTAGTCCTCTTTGGCAACCTTTAATTTTTCGCCAATGAGGCAGGATACCTATGTTTGAACTGCGCATCATGGCAACTAGTCCTCTTTGGCAACCTTTAATTTTTCGCCAATGAGGCAGCAGTCCCCGGGACCGGGTTGTCTTCCCTGCAACGATCCGGGGTTCTTGTATTTGTTGAAGCCGGCCAAGTCTACCGAGTCATGTCTCTGTAACCCCCGAGTCTTAAGTCAACTCGAGGAATTGGCTTGAGATTCTTTATACTTGGTTGTGGCATAAACCGGCATAGAGTTGACAGCTGAAAGATGGAATTTATTGAAGCCGGAGGCGATGTGGCGAGTGTATGATCTTTGCGATGCTCGTCGTATGTTCTCGACATATGTCGTTAAACAAAGCCGTTCTTACCCAAATTGAGTTCATACGCCTCTTGACCCATTCCTTGCTATTCTCTCTTGGTCCGGCTCACCTGGCTCCTCCAGGGCCATTTTCTTTTTCTGTTGTTTTTATTTTCTTCGTTGCTGGCTTCTGAATTACCGGCTCAATGGTGGCCGGCTCACCTAGCCTCTCCAGGGACGGTTCCTCCATGGCCGACTCTCCTGTTTCCTCGATGTGCTGAAGCAGACCGGACTGTGGGATGGCAAGCCAATGCGTCTATCCATTGGGCAACCCGGCGCGGGTGGCGGCTGGCACCGGCTCCAGCGACGTCGCGCCAGACTGATAATATATATACTTTTTCCTTTTTTTTGCTCCAGCGTTGTTGGAGTAGACCGGGCCGCAGGGGCGGCGGCTTGCGCGCGTCCATTGGGCAACTCGTACGGGCGGGCGTGGCCCCGGCGTGCTGATGTAGATTGGACCGTAGGGCGGCGGGCTGCGTCGCTCAAGCGGACGCCGTGTAGCGAGGACGCTGGTGCAGCCTTCGTCGTGTTGATGTAGACTAGACTGCGGGGGCGGCGGCTTGCGCGCGTGTCCATGGAGTCTCCCAGCTCATAGTGAGCGGGCGCGACCCTGGTATGTTGATGTTGACCGAGAGGTAAGGACGGCGGGTTAGACGTATGTTCACGGGGCTACGTGCGGACAGATGCGAGCGCGGCCTCCGGCGCGTTTGATGTAGGCCGGACCATAGAGACAGCAGCATGTGTGTGTCCGCCGGTCAAACGCTGATTATTGAAGCGCTGGGTTCACTGGCTGACGAATTGTTGATGGATCCGAACGCCGCGGACAAAGTACTGAACATCCGGCGGGTGTGAGGCCGCCAGATGGTCGGACACGGATGCCGCCGAAACACCGACCGCGAAGGTCCGCTGGTAATTGTTCCGATGTGTGTGGACGTTGCAATTAGATTGCTGCCGGCCTCCATGTGAGAAGTTGTACTAATAGTGCTTGAATCAATCCGAAAGGAGGAGATAGAACCGAGGGATGTGCCTCACGTTTGAGAGCCTCCGATTTTTATTTTTATTTTTCTTTTGATGAACAGGACGCAGTTGACTGTTTCTTCTCTCCCTTGGTATTCGCTCCCATGCTACTTTTCATAGGAGATCAAAACTATAGTAGAGCCTTTTGATGGAGCCCCGAGTCTGAGTACACCAGCTAGTGCAGCCTTGTCAAACAGAATATTGATTGCTTCAAGGGACTAGGGCAGCAGCAGGTTGGCCGCTAGCCACAGGCTGCTTTGGCTGTCGCTGTCACTGCCGCCGATCAGAGTGGAACTTGATTTACCTTGCATTAATTCATAGTACTGGTCGTCTTGTTTCTGCGTTGAAACTGCGAATTGATCTGGCTGCTTCATGCCTGGTGGCGCCGAATAATTCTGGCGGCTTCATGGTTGCCTCGTCTCCTGGAGACTTGATATTTTGGAGCCGATGGAAAGGGATACTTGCGGGGCGAAGAGATTCCATGAGAGGCTCTCGCGCTTGCGCTCGCGGCGGGTGAGCAGTCGCGGCGCCGTCGGCCGATCTACCACCTCCGGCCTCCCCTGCATCAGCCGAGACCGGATCTGAGATCCCCCTCCGCCTCCTCTCTCTCCCCTGTGAAGCTGCGCTCCATCCGACACCATGCCTCCTCGCCCGTGCTCGAGGCCTACGTCCGCGTCGATGGCCACGGCGGGAGCTCAGTCCGCCGACACCCGCGTGCTCGAGCGCTCCCCGAGGCCCTCGCCGGCGGCGGCCTCCCCTCCGCCACCCTGCATCCCGCAGGCTTCAGGCCGAGCGCCGTCCCGCCGCCGCCGTGCGTGTTGCCTGCGCCTGCGTCCATGATGTCGGGTGCTCCGTCATGGTCGGCCACCTCCGCCGCAGTGCTGGCCGCGGCTGCCCTGGCCTCCCGCAAGGCCGCCCCGTCCGCTGGTGGTCGTTTGTCCTCCGCTAGGCTGCCGCCCAGGTCGGTTGTGGCGGCATCTCCGACGGCGCATACGCCAAGCTCGAAGCTTCCCCTGGCCGGGCCCTCGCCGGCGTCGCCGCCGCTGTGGCTTGGGTGTCCCCCGGCACCGGCCCCTGCTGACGTTGCTCCTGTCAGAGGCGCGCCGTCAACCTCAACCGTTGTTGTGGGCGAGCCGTCCCCGACTCCTGCCGGTGCTACTCCAGTGGAGGCCCCGCCGTCACCCCCGGCTGTTGCTGCTGAAGCGTCGTCCACGGCCGCTGCGCCGTCCACGACTCCTGCTACTGTTGAAGCACAGTCGACGACTCCTGTGGAAGCGGCGCCGTCCTCAGCTCATGTCGGCACTGCGCCGGGTCTTGACTTGAAGCAACCTGTTTCGTGGAGCTCCCTTACCGACGATGAAGAAGACGAGGATGATGATGATGAGCTGGTCCCACGCACGCCACCGCCGGCTATCAAATCCTCAATTCCGGCTGCTCGACAGGGTGTGCCGTGTGATGCCGTTACGTGTCCAGCCTCTGCGTGATGTTGTTGACTCCATGAAAGGTTGGGTGTTGCGGATGGAAAGCTTCATGGAGCGGGCTGAGGCTACACTGGGCGAGCTTTCCATGGCGTCGCCTGTGTTGCAGACTACTCAGATGTTGCGTCCATTGGTTGTGGTTGATGGCAGCTTCGAGGTCGACAGGGGTACCGAGCTTCATGGTCGTTTCTCCCCTCATGCTAGAGCCAGCTCACCGTCGCTAGCCTCTAAGGGACTTGACAATGATGTGGTTGTGACTCCGGTGCTACAAATCATGCCCGAGCTTCGGGAGTTGTGTGTGGGCCCGGTTCTGCCTCTGTCCGTCGAGCAACTACAAGTAGACCCTCCCGAGATCTCGAG
Organism: Elymus sibiricus; assembly: GCA_039707655.1. Taxonomy (NCBI): domain Eukaryota; kingdom Viridiplantae; phylum Streptophyta; class Magnoliopsida; order Poales; family Poaceae; genus Elymus; species Elymus sibiricus. The sequence continues at coordinate 317,344,392 of CM077664.1, forward strand.
TGTGGCTTTGCCGCCAACATCACCCATGGAGTCGAGCCAGATACTTGATGCCGGGGAGAGTGGTGATTTGGACGTTGCGACCTCTCGCTCGCCTAAGTCCATTGTGCGTCAGGCGTTAGTCATGGAGCACGGAGTTTCAGATGTTGCTGCCCTTTCCTCATCTGCAACCTTGGCGTAGTAGCAGTGTTGGTTTTTGTGGATGTTGTGCATTCGAAGAGTTTGACAGGGGCCGATTGTGTGGTTGTGAGGTTACTTATCATGTGAGTAGTTAGTCCATGCTCCGTTTGTGTGGGTTTTCGCCCAGTTTTCCTTAAATTAACTGGGCAATTCTCTTCTTCTTAATTAATCGATGAGGCAAAACTTCTGCCTCCGTTTCGAAAAAAAATAATATTTTGGAGCCGATCGTGGAGCAGTGGTGTTGCCATCACTTTGACTGAAACCCGCCGTACTGATGGGACGTCGCTGCAGCAGCAGAGGCCGCGATGGTTTTTGCTTCGTTCGGCAGCCATAACGGAGACTTAGATCGAGACGATCACAGGCGCCGCGTACGCGTTCCGCCTCAATTTTCTTTGAGATCTTGATCTGGAGAGATCGTTGGATTCTGTGCGTGAAAAAAAATTCTCTGGGGTATGATCTTGGGATCAGAGTTGAAGTAGATCACGCCGGCTCTTCTTCGCCCGACCAATCGCTAGCCTCTCGATCCCTGTTGGAGCTCCCGCCAAGAACACAACTCCACCGTGCGCGAGCCCCACGGTAGGCGCCAACTGTCGTGGTTTTGTCACGGTAAGATGTCCTCGTGAAAGGACTTAGTAGTGAGGCCATCGCACCTATGTGGTAGCTTGAACGGGGTTGATCGGAATCGAGAGACGCAAATTTTACCCAGGTTCGGCCCCTCACGGTGGAGGTAACAGCCTACATCCTGCTTGATTGCTATTGATGATGATGATCTTGATTACAAGGATGCTGCTTCGCTACCTCTATCTCGAGAGATACTAATTTTTTTGTATATCCCGACTTGTCCATTGGACGACCCCGGAACCCACTTTATATAATAGTAGGGTCCCTGGGTTTACAATGCCTTCCAAGTCAGGAAGTATCCATCCCGTGTATGATCCGTTGAGCCGACAATAGCAAACCGGATCTCCTCTTCTTGGACCTTCCCTGCGAGCCGGCCCATTGGGCTCCTGTCAAGCCGGCCTCCTGCCTGGTCTCATCAATGAGCCCTGAATTCCTCCTTGTCATCTTATCTTAACCTAGAAAAAGGGGCGACCCATAGAGCCTTCAGCTCCAGGCCGGGTCAAACATTTAGCCGGGTTATAACCGTGGGGAATATCCCCAACAGTAGGCATATCGCACCAACTCGTAGCCGCATCCTGTCTCTCTATCCGTCTCTCCGGGCCTTATTTGCCTCTAACACATACATGTATATCGATCGATCTCCCTCTGTACATATAGCTAGGTCGACTATAACTCTTTTTCACCACGCACTGATCGATCTACCTCACTAGATAAGTCTCTCCCTTTCCCCGACACATGACGATTGCTCTACCTATCTAGTTAGGTCTGCTTACCAGAGACATATCGCCCCCCATCATCCATGCATGCCTCCCGACTCGTCTCTCACACACACGCGCACACAGACACACATCACTTCTCTTATTGATATTGCAGTCGTACCCTCCGTTTGTCTAGTAGGCCTCTCCCACCATCTCCGAGAAGCAACTCCACCACCACTCCTCTGGCACTCTAGCTCTGCCTCTCTCCCAACCTTAATTATTCCTCTCCTACACATATGCATGGATGCCGATCGATCTGTTGGAAATATGCCCTAGAGGCAATTAATAAAGTGTTTATTATCATATTTCTCCGTTCATGATAATGGTTTATTATTCATGCTAGAATTGTATTGACTGGAAACTTAATACATGTGTGAATAGATAAACGAATATTGTGTCCCTAGTATGCCTCTACTAGACTAGCTCGTTGATCAAAGATGGTTATAGTTTCCTAACCATAGACATGAGTTGTCATTTGATAACGGGATCACATCATTAGGAGAATGATGTGATGGACTTGACCCAACCGTTAGCATAGCATATGATCGTTCAGTTTATTGCTACTGTTTTCACTATGTCAAATACATGTTCCTCTGACCATGAGATCATGCAACTCCCGGATACCGTAGGAATACTTTGGGTGTATCAAACGTCACAACGTAACTGGGTGATTATAAAGGTGCACTACAGGTATCTCCGAAAGTGTTTGTTGAGTTGGCATGGATCGAGATTGGGATTTGTCACTCCGACTATCGGAGAGGTATCTCTGGGCCCTCTCGGTAATACAGCATCACAGAAGCCTTGCAAGCACCGTGACTAAAGAGTTAGTTGCAAGATGATGTATTACGGAACGAGTAAAGAGACTTGCCGGTAACGAGATTGAACTAGGTATTGGATACCGACGATCGAATCTCGGGCAAGTAACATACCGCCGGACAAAGGGAACAACGTATGTTGTCATATGAGGTTCACCGATAAAGATCTTCGTGGAATATGTAGGAACCAATATGAGCATCTAGGTTCCGTTGTTGGTTATTGACCGGAGAGTCGTCTCGGTCATGTCTACATCATTCCCGAACCCGTAGGGTCCGCACACTTAAGGTTCGATGACGATATAGTATTATATGAGTTATGTGATGAGTGACCAAAGGTAGTTCGGAGTCCCGGATGAGATCACGGACATGACGAGGAGTCTCGGAATGTCCGAGAGGTAAAGATCGATATATTGGAAGGTTGTATTCGGATATCGGAAAGGTTCCAAGTGATCCGAGTATTTTCCGGAGTGCCGGAGGGGTTCCGGAACCCCCGGGGAAGTTATGGGCCTTATTGGGCCATACGGGAAAGAGAGAAGCAGGCCACAAGGGGCTGCTGCGCCCCTCCCCTTGCTGGTCCGAATTGGACAAGGGGTTGGGGGGGCGCAACACCCCTCTTTCCTTCTCCCTCTTCCCCTCTTCCTTCCCCTCTTGGTGGACTCCTACTAGGAGTAGGATTCCTAGTAGGAGTCCCCTCCTTGGTGCGCTCCTAGGGGCTGGCCGGCCTCCTCCTCCTCCCTCCTTTATATACGGAGGAGGGGCACCCCTTGGAGACACACAATTGTCCCATAGCCGTGTGCGGTGCCCCGATCTCCGTTTTCCACCTCGGTCATATTTTCGGAGAGCTTAGGCGAAGCCCTGCCGGAATCACTTCACCATCGACGTCGCCACGCCGTCGTGCTGACGGAACTCATCTACTACCTCGACATCTTGCTGGATCAAGAAGGCGAGGAACGTTACCGAGCTGCACGTGTGTAGAACTCGGAGGTGCCGTACGTTCGGTACTCGATCGGTTGAGCTCGAAGGATTGTTCGACTACATCAACCGCGTTGTGAGACGCTTCCGCTAACGGTCTACGAGGGTACGTAGACACACTCTCCCCTCTCGTAGCGATGCATCTCCATGGATAGATCTTGCGTGAGCGTAGGAAATTTTTTGAAATTCATGCTCCGTTCCCCAACAGTGGCATCCGAGCCAGGTCTATGCGTAGATGTGATTTGCACGAGTAGAACACAAACGAGTTGTGGGCGTGGGTGTATACATATTGCTTGCCGTTACTAGTTGATACTTGATTCGGCGGTATTGTGAGATGAAGCGGCCCGGACCGACATTACGCGTACGCTTACGCGAGACAGGTTTCACCGCTACGTGCACTCGTTGCATAAAGGTGACTGGCGGGTGTCTGTCTCTCTCACTTTAGTTGAATCGGTTTCAATGAAGAGGGTTCTTTTAGAAGATCAAAAAGCAATCACTACACCACGTTGTGGTTTTGCGTAGGTAAGAACGGTTCTTGCAAACCCGTAGCAGCCACGTAAAACTTGCAACAACAAAGTAGAGGACGTCTAACTTGTTTTTGTAGGGTATGCTGGCGATGTGATATGGTCAAGACATGATGTGATATAAGTTGTTGTATGAGATGATCATGTTTTGTAAGTTATCAGGCAACCGGCAGGAGCCTTATGGTTGTCTCTTTATTGTATGCAATGCCAACGCTATGTAATTGCTTTTCTTTACCGCTATGAGTTAGCAGTAGTAGTAGTAGCAATAGCCGGCGAGACGACCACGACGTTGCGATGGAGATTAAGGTGTCACGACGCTACGATGGAGATCATGGTGTCAATCCGGTGACGATGGAGATCATGACGGTGCTTGGCTGATGGAGATCAAAAGCACAAGACGATGATGGCCATATCATGTCACATATATTGAATTGCATGTGATGTTAATCCTTTTATGCATCTTATTTTGCTTAGGACGACGGTAGCATTATAAGATGATCCCTTCACTAAATTTCAAGATAAGTGTTCTCCCCTAGTATGCACCGTTGCGAAGGTTCGACGCTTCTAAGCACCATGTGATGATCGGGTGTGATGGATTCTTTCGTTCGCATACAACGGGTGTAAGCCAGTTTTACACACGCAGAATACTTGGGTTAAACTTGACGAGCCTAGCATATACAGATATGGCCTCGGAACACAAGAGACCGAAAGGTCGAACATGAGTCATATAGTAGATATGATCAACATGAAAGATGTTCACCATTGATAACTAATCCACCTCACGTGATGATCGGACGTGGTTTAGTTGATGTGGATCATGTTACACTTAGACAACTTGAGGGATGTTAATCTAAGTGGGAGTTCTTAAGTAATTTGATTAATTAAACTTCAATTATCATGAACATAGTCTTACTTGTCTTAGCAAATTTATGTTGTAGATCAATAGACCGCGCTGTAGTTCCCCTATTTTTATTATGTTCCTAGAGAAAACAAAGTTGAAAGTTGATGGAAGCAACTATGCGGACTAGGTCCGTGATCTGAGGATTGTCCTCACTGCTGCATAGAAGGCTTATGTCCTTAATGCACCGCTCAGTGAAATACCCCTACGGCTTCGTCTGTGGACGTTATGAACGTCTAGCAGACAAGAAAAGATGACTACTCGATAGTTAAGTGCGCCATACTTTACGGCTTAGAACCGGAGCTCCAAATATGTTTTGAGCAACACGGAGCATATGAGATGTTCCAAGAGCTGAAAATTTGTTTTTCAAGCTCACACCCGGGTCGAGAGGTATGACACCTTCGACAAGTTCTATAGCTACAAGATGGAGGAGAACAGCTCCGTTAGTGAGCATGTACCCAGAATGTCTGAGTACTTCAAACACTTGAATCAAATGGGAGTTAGACTTCCGAATAAAGTGGTGATTGATAGAGTTCTCTAGTCACTATCACTAAGCTACTGGATCTTCGTGATGAATTATAAAAGGGATAGAAGATCCTTAAGCTATTCGCGATGCTACAAGCTGCGGATGTAGAAATCAAAAAGGGAGCATCAAGTGTTGATGGTTAATAAGACCACTAGTTTCAAGAAGGGCAAGGGAAAGAAAAGGGAACTTCAAGAAGAACGGTAAAACAGTTGCCGCTCACGCAAAGAAACCCAAGGCTGAACCAAACCCGAGACTTAGTGCTCCCATTGCAAAGGGAAATGTCACAGGGAGCGGAACTTCCCCAAAGTTACTGGCAAATAATAAGACTGGCAATGTCAACAAAGATATTTGATATACATGTTATTGATGTGTACCTTACTAGTACTCGTAGGAGCACCTGGGTATTTGATACTTGTTCAGTTGCTTGCAACTTGAAACATGGAGCTTCGGAATAAACGAGGGCTAGCTAAGAAAGAGGTGACGATGTGCATTGGAAGTGTCTCCAAGGTTGATGTGATCACCATCGCCACGCTCCCTACCTTCAGGATTAGTGATGAACCTAAATAATTGTTATTTGGTGCTTGCGTTAAGCATGAACATTATATCTGATAGTGTTTATTGCAAGACGGTTATTCAATTTCAGAGAATAATTGTTATTCTATTTATTTGGATAATATCATTGATGATCATGCACTTAAAATGAAAGGTTTATTGAATCTTGATCGTAGTAATACACATGTTCATAACACAAATGCCAAAAGATAATGATAGTACCACATATTTGTGGCACTGCCGCTTAGGTCATATCAGTGTTAAACACATGAAGAAACTCCATGCAGATGGGTTTTTGGAATCTCTTGATTATGAATCATTTGAGACATGTGAAACGTGCCTTATTGGCAAGATGACTAAAACTCCGTTCTCCGGAACTATGGAGCGAGCAACCAACTTATTGGAAATAATACATACCGATGTATGCGGTCCGATGAGTGTTGAGGCGCGCGGTGGATATCGTTATGTTCTCACGTTCACTGATGATTTGAGTAGATATGGTGATGTCTACTTGATGAAGCATAAGTCTGAAACATTTGAAAAGTTCAAAGAATTTCAGAGTGAAGTAGAGAATCATCGTAACAAGAAAATAAAGTTCTTACGATCTGATCGTGGAGGAGAATATTTGAGTTACGAGTTTGGCACTCACTTAAGACAATGTGGAATTGTTTCACAGTTCACGCCACCTGGAACACCACAGCGTAATGGTGTGTCCGAACGTCGTAATCGTACTCTATTGGATATGGTGCGTTCTATGATGTCTCTTAACGATTTGCCACTATTGTTTTGGGGTTATGCATTAGAGACAGCTGCATTCACTTTAAATAGGGTACCATCTAAATCCGTTGAGACGACACCGTATGAACTATGGTTTGGAAAGAAACCTAAGCTGTCATTTCTAAAAGTTTGGGGCTGCGATTCTTATGTCAAAAGGCTTTAGCCTGATAAGCTTGAACCCAAAGCGGATAAGTGCGTCTTCATAGGATACCCAAAAGAGACCGTTGGGTACGCCTTCTACCACAGATCCGAAGGCAAAGTATTCATTGCTAAGAATGGATCCTTTCTAGAGAAGGAGTTTCTCTCGAAAGAAGTGAGTGGGAGGAAAGTAGAACTTGATGAGGTAATTGTACCTCCTCTGGATAGTAGTACGCCACAGAAAGAAATTTCTGTGACACCAACACAGACAAGAGAAGAAGTTGATGATGATGATCATGAGGCTTCGGATCAAGTTGCTACAGAACTTTGAAGGTCAACCAGGACACGTTCTGCACCAGAGTGGTACGGAAATCCAGTCTTGGAGGTTATGTTGTTAGACAACGATGAACCTTCGAACTATGAAGAAGCGATGGCAGGCCCGGATTCCGACAAATGGCTTGAGGCCATGAAATCCGAGATTGGATCCATGTATGAGAACAAAGTGTGGACTTTGGTAGACTTGCCCGATGAACGGCGAGCTATTGAAAATAAATGGATTTTTAAGAAGAAGACGGACGCTGATGGTAATGTCACCGTCTATAAAGCACGACTTGTTGCTAAAGGTTATCGACAAGTTCAAGGAGTTGACTACGATGAGACTTTCTCACCCGTAGCGTTGCTAAAGTCTGTCAGAATTATGTTAGCAATTGCCGCGTTTCATGATTATGAAATCTGGCAAATGGACGTCAAAACGGCATTCCTTAATGGATTCCTTAAGGAAGAATTGTATATGATGCAACCGGAAGGTTTTGTCGATCCTAAGGCGCTAACAAAGTATGCAAGCACCAGCGATCCATCTATGGACTGATGGAAGCATCTCGGAGCTAGAATACTCGCTTTGATGAAGTGATCAAAGCGTTTGGGTTTATGCAAGTTTATAGAGAAACTTGTATTTACAACAAAGTGAGTGGGAGCTCAATAAACATTTCCAATAGGTATATGTGGATGACATATTGTTGATTGGAAATGATGTAGAATTTCTGGAAAGCATAAAGAATTAATTGAAAGGAGTTTTTCAATAAAAACCTGTTTTTGAGTTATCCACGGATTGGGCATCGAGATCTATAGAGATAGATCAAGACACCTGATAAAAGTTCACACATCTTGATAAGATTTTGAAGAAGTTCAAAATGGATCAAGTCAAAAGAAATAAGTTCTTGCCTGGTGTGAAGTGGAGTAAGACTTGAAGATCTAGGTAAAGGTTGTTTACATGTTAGGCATCAAAATCTATAGAGATAGATTGAGACGCCTTACAAGGACTTTCACAAAGCACATACCTTGACAAGATTTTGAAGAAGTTCAAAATGGATCAGTCTAAGAAAGAGTTCTTGACTGTGGTGCAAGGTGTGAAATTGAGTAAGACTCAAATCTCGACCACGGCAGAAGAAATAGAATTGATGAAGATCATCCCCTATGCCTCAGCCATAGGTTCTATAAAGTATGCCAAGCTGTGTGCCTTGCCATGTGTCTGGCAAAAGAGGTACCAAAGTGATCTAGGAGTAGATCACTGGACAGCGGTCAAATTATTCTTAAAGATGATTAAGGAAGAATTTCTCGGGAATAGAGGTGATAAAGAGTTCGTCGTAAAGGGTTACGTCGATACAAGCTTTAAACACCGATCCGGAAGACTATGAGTCTTAGACCGGATATGTATAATGGGGCAGTCATTATTGGAGTAGCTCCAAGCAAAGTGTGGTTATAGCATCTACATATGACATATAGATTTGCGAAGAAAACACGGATCTGAATGTTGCAGACCCGTTCACTAAAAGCCTCTCTCACAAGCAAAACATGATCAGCCCTAGAACTGATTGGATGTTAATTACATGGAGATGTAAACTAGATTATTGACTCTAGTGCAAGTGGGAGACTGTTGGAAATATGCCCTAGAGGCAATTAATAAAGTGTTTATTATCATATTTCTCCGTTCATGATAATGGTTTATTATTCATGCTAGAATTGTATTGACCGGAAACTTAATACATGTGTGAATAGATAAACGAATACTGTGTCCCTAGTATGCCTCTACTAGACTAGCTCGTTGATCAAAGATGGTTATAGTTTCCTAACCATAGACATGAGTTGTCATTTGATAACGGGATCACATCATTAGGAGAATGATGTGATGGACTCGACCCAACCGTTAGCATAGCATATGATCGTTCAGTTTATTGCTACTGTTTTCACTATGTCAAATACATGTTCCTCTGACCATGGGATCATGCAACTCCCGGATACCGTAGGAATACTTTGGGTGTATCAAACGTCACAACGTAACTGGGTGATTATAAAGGTGCACTACAGGTATCTCCGAAAGTGTTTGTTGAGTTGGCATGGATCGAGATTGGGATTTGTCACTCCGACTATCGGAGAGGTATCTCTGGGCCCTCTCGGTAATACAGCATCACAGAAGCCTTGCAAGCACCGTGACTAAAGAGTTAGTTGCAAGATGATGTATTACGGAACGAGTAAAGAGACTTGCCGGTAACGAGATTGAACTAGGTATTGGATACCGACGATCGAATCTCGGGCAAGTAACATACCGCCGGACAAAGGTAACAACGTATGTTGTCATATGAGGTTCACCGATAAAAATCTTCGTGGAATATGTAGGAACCAATATGAGCATCCAGGTTCCGCTGTTGGTTATTGACCGGAGAGTCGTCTCGGTCATGTCTACATCATTCCCGAACCCGTAGGGTCCGCACACTTAAGGTTCGATGACGATATAGTATTATATGAGTTATGTGATGAGTGACCGAAGGTAGTTGGGAGTCCCGGATGAGATCACAGACATGACAAGGAGTCTCGGAATGTCCGAGAGGTAAAGATCGATATATTGGAAGGTTGTATTCGGATATCGGAAAGGTTCCAAGTGATCCGAATATTTTCCGGAGTGCCGGAGGGGTTCCGGAACCCCCCGGGGAAGTTATGGGCCTTATTGGGCCATACGGGAAAGAGAGAAGCAGGCCACAAGGGGCTGCTGCGCCCCTCCCCTTGCTGGTCCGAATTGGACAAGGGGATGGGGGGGCGCAACACCCCTCTTTCCCTCTCCCTCTTCCCCTCTTCCTTCCCCTCTTAGTGGACTCCTACTAGGAGTAGGATTCCTAGTAGGAGTCCCCTCCTTGGTGCGCCCCTAGGGGCTGGCCGGCCTCCTCCTCCTCCCTCCTTTATATACGGAGGAGGGGCACCCCTTGGAGACACACAATTGTCCCATAGCCGTGTGCGGTGCCCCGATCTCCGTTTTCCACCTCGGTCATATTTTCGAAGAGCTTAGGCGAAGCCCTACCGGAATCACTTCACCATCACCGTCGCCACGCCGTCGTGCTGACGGAACTCATCTACTACCTCGACATCTTGCTGGATCAAGAAGGCGAGGAACGTTACCGAGCTGCACGTGTGTAGAACTCGGAGGTGCCGTACGTTCGGTACTCGATCGGTGGAGCTCGAAGGATTGTTCGACTACATCAACCGCGTTGTGAGACGCTTCCGCTAACGGTCTACGAGGGTACGTAGACACACTCTCCCCTCTCGTAGCGATGCATCTCCATGGATAGATCTTGCGTGAGCGTAAGAATTTTTTTGAAATTCATGCTCCGTTCCCCAACACGATCTCCCTCAATACATAGCCAGGTCTCTCCTTCTCCACACATCTACCTGTCGATCTACCTCTCTAGGTAGGTCTCTGCCCCCCCCCCCACACACACACACCGATAGTCGAACGCTCGAGTTAGGTCTCCATGCCACACACAAACTGCACCTGTCCCCTTTCATGTTCCAGTAGGCCAGCCACCCAATATCTTTGACGTGCGCACACACAATTTCGCTGGCTCTCTTTATCGATCTCGCACCCATACACCTTCATCCCTCTCTTCGATTCTATCGATATCTCACGCCGATGATCCCTCCCCTCTCTTCTCGTGGATCGCCCCCTCTATATATGATATATCTAGGCCTCCGTTTCACACGCATTGCATATGTTACATGTTTTTTGAGATATCATCGACTCATATTCCCTGTCTATCTCTCACGCGCACAAATACACTTACAAAATCACCCCCCCCCAAAAAAACACTCACGAACGCACTCACCATCTCTCTCTAGGTTTGTATCTCTCTCACCCACACCCACGTAGGTGGGGTACGTGCACGAAGAGAAGAGGTGCATGCACGACGCACGTACTCACATCTCGTTCCCAACCACACCCGCGCGGGTATAAGGTGGAGCTCATTTCTGTACGAAAAGGCAGCCCACGTGATAATTTGATGCGTGTCGGTTGTTCACTTGATGGAGGGTCGTGTACCACACGTGAACGAAACAAAGTGCGACTTGACGCGTCGGCGCATTATTTTTAAATAAAGCTTTATTCCTCAATGGCACGTATAGAATATAAAACGATTGTATGGAGAGAAAAATGAAAACCGCTCCACTATACAAATATAGGCAGGAGCCTCAATGCTTGCTTGCTGGGGTTCGTCTCTTCACACTCTCTCACACAAGACGGCGGTGGCCAATCTCTCTCTCTCTCTCTAACCGTTGGTCACTGATCCGGCCGGATCTCGTCCGCCGGCGGAAAGGGAGGATGTGCAGCGTTGCTCCGGTCGCCGGCGTCGAGACAGGAAACCCTCTGTCGGCGCGTCCCGATCTGCGGTACCCGTCGTTCTCTCCGGCCAAGCTCCAGTGCGGTAGGGCCTTCGACCCTTGCTCGCTGCCGCAGCAGATCCTGCCCGCCGCCACCCTCCTACTTACATCCCGACGACCCTCAGGTACAGCTTCCTCTGGAACCGGCCTTGCTCCACTGCCCAACTTCACACGTCGCTGCATGTGGATCTTCTCTAGTTCTTTGCCTAAAACGTACTAGCTCGGCCGGCGTACTTTCTATTTTGCAATATCGTCCTCACACCGTTTGAGAGAAACCACTGTGCTGTTATCTTTCCCTTAAGACAATGAATATGCTTCTTTTTGTCGGCGTATGTGTCATCAACTGTCATTGGCCAGTAATTGTTTCCTTTCTACCTCTTTTTGCAAACAGGGATATCCATTTCACCTCGTTGCTATTGCGACCTTTTGGTGAACTGCCCAAAGCACTTTTTTTCTTAAGAGTGTTTTGTGCAGTTCTACTAAAATGTCTCACTGGCAACGTTTCTACATTTCAATGGGACTGCACAAAGGGAGTTTGGAGTTCCTATCCTCCTCATCCAACTATCATCCTAATCTTCTCCAACAAGTAGTTAGTCTCAAGAGAGACTGCAAACGTGACCGGCTTCTATTTGTGTGTTTATTATTTCATCAACAGTGCCACTATTATTGTAATCACACTTACTCAATATCTTTGCTAACAGGGACGCTCAGCTCTATTTTAGTGGAACTGCACAAAATGATCGGAATGTTCCATGCTTCTGATAGCTCCTTTCTTAGCCAACATGTCGTGTTGATTTTGACAGAGCTGCAGGAAAGTAACTACCAACCAATGAATATCGTGGCCGGGAAATGAAAGCATTCCTATGGAGAGCATCGATCATTTTTTATTTTTTCTTTATTTGTACACCTTCTCACAACTTTGTCTTCAGTTGTGATGTAAATATTGGCTCTGATCTGCGAATCATTGAGATGCATTAGCAAGTTAGTTACTTTTTTTTTCTTTTTCGAAAGAGCATGGATGTTAGTTTCCTTTGTATTTGATGGAATGTTGTAACGAGACAACCTTCCAGCTGGCAAGACACATGAAACAAAAGCTGAAAGCCTCATAGCGTTGTACAATTTCATGTCGCTCAAAAATCATGTGTACATATATTATGTAAACAAATGCTGAAAGCTTGATAGCATTGCCAGCAGCAATTCTACTACTCCAGCATCCAAGTCCACATGCCACGCACCAAATTAGAGTGCACAACCGCACGGGAGACTCCAGCCCGATTGTTTCGCCGCAGTAATATACTAGTAGTAATGAGCAGTCAAATCACAAGCCCTACGTTTCCCACAGTAAGTTGCTCGGAGGAAGCAACCATCAATTCAATCTTCTTTGAATCCGCTCCTACTACTAGGAGCAACTATAAATACTCTACTAAGGAGAACACAGATGGGCTAGGTGTCGCACGGAGGCCATATGGTGATAGTGTGATCTGAGGAGTAAATACTTCACTGGGCTCCGGAGTAAATGCGTACTAGTAGTAGTAGAAGATTGCTTTATCACAGATTAAAATAAAATAAGAGTGCAGACACTCCACCGTGTGGTTCCTAGTGTACATGTATACTACTTCCGTCCTGGTTTATTGGTCCTCATTGTATTTTGTGCCAAATTTTGACCAAAGATTTAACTAATAAAATGTTAATGCATGTCACCAAAAATTATATCATTGGATTCGTATTTCAAAATAGTTTGAGATGATATTATTTTTGATGACATGCATTAATATTTTGTTAGTTAAATCTTTGGTCAAAAGTTTGTACAAAATACAATGAGGACCAATAAACCAAGACGGAGGTAGTACTGTACTAGTCGTACGATTAAACCTTGCGCTTGGCTCTTCACCTCTTCGTGAAGTCGAACAATTATGGTAGTACTACTACAGTGTATGCTTCTGGCAATCTGACACCCAATGAACTGCTGCACGTCCACCGTGTGGGCGAAGAGAGTGCGCAGTAGTCAAAAGCTTCTCCTCGTCCTGCGAGCCACCGCGTGTGTCGGAGAGGGAGAGGGCGTAGTAAGCAAGCTTCTCCTCATTCTCCTCGTCCTGCGAGCCACCGCGCGTGTGGGAGAGGGAGAGGGCTCGTTCTCCTCGTCCTGCGAGCCACCGCACGTGTGGGAGAGGGAGAGGGCGTAGTAAGCAAGCTTCTCCTCGTTCTCCTCGTCCCACTACTAGTCCATACTGCCTTCTTTCTGGTTAATATGGCTTAATGGCGGTCACTAGACTTCATAATACGCTCATTACGGTCAATACATACATTTTGCGGTGTTTATACGATCACTAGCTCACCATAGAGCACCGTATTGCACTCTGTTGACCGGCCAAATAGTCTATGTAGCACTTTGTTGACTGGTTAAATTAACACGGGGACTGTGGGTCCCACCTGTCAGTTGGCAGAGGAAAGAAATAAGTTAAACAAAATTTTACACAGGCGCGGCAGGAGTTTAACCCTTGCGCGGGAACCACCCTGGCTGTGTATGTGTGTGCATGCACGTGTAGGCTGAGCACTTGAGCGTGAGCATGTGTGTTGCGTCGTGTGCTGTACACATGCATGCGTGCGTGCATGTGTACGTGTGACTTCCGCATGCATGCATTAGGGCGTCGCGTGCGTTTTTGTGTGCATGTGTACGTGTGACTACTGCATGCATGCATGAGGGTTGTACTCTTCACATGTTCATACAGTATTTCATAATGTACTGCGTGGATGGAGTTTTAGACGGCATTACCCCTTGCTGAAATAATGGATGTTAGAGCAGGTAGGGCACATGGGAGTGAGACAAACCTGCATGCAGGGGTATTTTGGTCGATAGCATAACAAACAGCTCATGCATCGTAAGATCCGTTTGCATGGAAATACTACTTCTCGGTCGTCGGAACTCGTTCTTCTTCCTTTCGCCGACACGTGGGACATCCAGAATCCGGATCCACGTGTCATGCAAGAAATTAGAGATAAGTAATTGGGAGTACAAGTGAGACTCAGGAACGGTCACACACGTAGGTGGAGTACCAGTAGGGGACGCAGTAATAATGCCTAATGAGCAGTCAAATCACACAGTAAGTTGCTCGGACGAAGCAACCATCATTTCTCTCTTCAATGGCACGTACACAATATAAAAATGTTGATATGGATAGAAAAGGAAAACTGCTCCACTATATATACATAATATAGCCAGGAGCCTAAGTACACGCTTGCTTGCTGGGGTTGCTCTCTTCACACACTCTCGCACAAAACGACGGTGGCCACACCGCTATTCACATATCCGGCCGGATCTCGTCCGTCGGGGGAAGTGGTGGATGTTTTGCGTAGACGCGGTCGCCAGCGGCGAGGGAGAAAACCCACTGTGGGCGCGTCCCGATCAGGGGTCCCGGTCGTTCTCTCTCACCAAGCTCCGGCGCGGTAGACTTCGCCCCTTGCTCACTGCCGCGGTATGGGCTGATGCCGCTTCCCACCGCCCTCCTAGCTACATCCCGACGTCCCTTTAGGTACAACTTCCTTTCGAGCCGGCTTCCTCCACTGCCCCAGCTGCCCACGACGCTCCATGCGGATCTTTCTCTACGTCTTTACCCCGCACGTTGCTCTACTGGCTTCTATTTGTGATGAGTTTATGTCTCATCAACTAGTGCCACTACTATTATTCTAATCACACTTCTTCAATATCTTTGCCAACAGGGATGCTCAGCTCGATTTTAGTGGAAGTGCACAAAATCATCGGATGGCCCATGGGTTCCAGACTTCTTTCCTTCGGAAGTTTCAACCTCACCAGGAAGTTAAAGCCTGTTTAGGGTTTAGGGTTCAAGGCCTAGGGACTGCATCGATCGTTTTGTTCTTTATTTGTACACCTTCTCACAACGTTTGTCTTTAGTTGTGAAGTAAATATTGGCTATGATCTGTGAATCATTGAGATGCATCAGCATGCATGTTAATTTCCTTTGTATTTGATGATGGAATGTTGTAACGGGGCAACCTTGGAGGCAAGATACATGAAACAAAAGCTGAAAGCTTCATAGCATTGTAAGTACAATTTTATCTCACTGAGAAATTATAGTAGTAGTATGTACTACTCCTACTACTATTAGTACTAGAGAGCTAGGTGTCACACGGTGTCCAAGGAATATGGTGATAGTGTGAGGTGGGCCATGTACTACTCACTGGGTTGCCGTGTTTCACACTCCTCCGGTGTAAGAGTGGATAAATTTAGTTTTATCACAGAATAAAAAAAAGTGCACACGCTCTACGGCACGGTTCCTGGCTCCAAAATCATTCTACCTCCTTTCGCCGAAACGTGGGACATCCAGCATCTGGGTCCACGTGCCATGCACCAAAGTAGAGTGTAGTACTACAACTGACAATCACGACGGTCGTACTGCTGCAGTAATAATGACCGATGAGCCGTCAAATCACATAGACCCGGCAGGATGTTGGACGGACGAAGCAACCATCACTCTTCGTTGAATCCGCTTCTCCCTAATGTAGTACAGTATACTACAGTGTTCTTTCGAAAACCAATGTTTCTTGTCGATGGATCGCGACATGGAGCAAAACTAACGTTTATATAAATCACGCCTGTCGCGTTCGCGTCTCACCCCACACGGTTGCTCGACACGCCGCTCATCGCAAAGCGAGTATACGCAAACTTCCCCGCCCGCGTGTCGATGGGTCGCGCCATGGAGTACTACTACTGGAAGAGATAGACGAGGGGGGAGAGGACAGCTAGCTGTAGCACGAACTCCCAAAAAACTTTTTTGCATGCATGTTTTTGCCGGCTGTGGTGTCGTTTGAACGCAGAGCAGTCACGTGCACCGGGAAGCGGGGGGTTGGAGATGAAAGTAGGAATTTTACGTAAACACGAATATGTATGTGTGTGCGCACACACACACTCATAGTCACGACTCTCGCGACTACTCGTACACACCATCTCTCTGTAGGTCGATGTCTCGTTCTCTCTAACACACACACGCGCGCCCACACACACACACACACACACACGCGCACGCACGCGCGCGCGCACACACACACACATAGTTCGGCCTCATTTTGTTCCTAGGATAGGAATATCATAGGAGTGGGAAAAACAATAGGAAGTGAGATAAAAGGAGTAGTACTACCAGTTCAAAATAAAATAAAATGGAGTAGTACTACATACAAGAAGAGAAGAGGTACACGCACGCACTTTGCCTCTGACACACCCATGAGTACACGATGGAGCGCGTTTGTACACGAAGAGGAAGCTTACGTGATAATTTGACCCTTTAATTTGGTCACTTAATAATGGAGGGCTGGGGACCACACATGAGCGATACTCCTGGAAGCGGTGGCGTGTTATTGATCGAGTTTTCTTTCCTCGTACGTTAAAAAGAGATTCCTCCGCGAGTTTTTGTTTTTGTTTTCGGGAACGCGCGTATTCTGTTTGAAACCATTGCTATGGAGAGATTTTTTTACTCCATTGTATATGTAGGCTTGAGAGGGCTTGGTTGATAGGGTTTCTCGTGTCTCACTCTCTCACCCTCTCCAAATCAAAACAAGATGACAGTGTCCACTATGATATCTCTCCTCACCGGTGGTCACAGATCCGGCCGGATCCGGTCCGCTGCGGGAGGGGAGGAAGTGCAGCGTTGACGTGGTCGCCAAAGGCGAGGGAGGAAGCCGACGCGCACCGTCCTCTCTGAGCCGGCGCCAGCGCGGACGAAGGTCCTCCGCGCCCTTGTTCGCTGCCGTCGTATGGGCAGATCCTGCCGCCCGCCTAAGCCACATCTCGCCCATCTGAGGTATAACTTCTTTTGGATTTCATGCTTCGTTCTACTGGTCCAGCTCCCCACGTCGCTGCATGCGGGTTTTGTACGTACTAGTACTGCCTAGCTCGCCATGTACAGTAGCTAGGCTTCGTCTGCTAGTCCAACATCACCTAAATTTTTTGGTTACAGGAAAGGCCACTCCAAAAGTTGTCCTGGTTTTTCCGTCAAAAAAAAGTTGTCCTGGTTTATGCCTCGGTGGAGGTACATGATGGTTGTGCGCTCACTGTCCATATGCCCCTAGTGCTGCTGCTAATCTAATATCACTGGTAAAATGAAGCAATGCCCATGTTAAAGTGACGTCCCTTTTAAGCAATGCTGCTGTCAATCTAGAGATGTCGATAAATAGAAGCAATGACACCATTTTAAGAAATGCTTCTGTCCTGCTTTAGTCCACATGAAGATAATCATGATGTTTCTATTTGTGGGGTACATTTCATTAATTCTTATTGACAATTCAGATGCCGTTGTTAATCTTGTACCACTGCCAAAACAATGTAACGACACTACTTAAATATCCCTTTTTTATATTTTTGCAAACAGGGATACATATCTCCACACCAGGGCATGTCTTCCTCAATTTTAGTGGAACTTCACAAAATTGGATGGCCACTGTTGCTCCACCTCATTGTCCTCTGCCACGTGGTTCTACATTTCTCGAGCTTGATTACCGAGAAGAAACAGACCACAGTGAGGATTTATCAAACCTCAGTGGTGCCACACCCAAACTTGATGCCAAATGGATGATGCATCACCACGATGACCTATTGATGCTCATGGTTGAGTATCATGGTTGCATCGGCTGGTGAAGCTGATCGATGCTCGATGAAAAACGAGTTGTCTTCCATCAGTGCTCTTTGCTGGGTAGCCACGAAGACGAAGATATCATTCATCAGTGCACCTTGGTTGCGTTGGAGACGCAGCCGTCTTCTACCATGGTGCAAATTTGTCTTTCGCTATGAACCAAATGTTTCCTCGGAGAAGCATCGATGTTGGTACTAAGAGCAAAAGATTTGTATTGGTTTCTAAGCCTTCTCACAACTTTGTCTTCAGCTCCCCTATATTGGTTTCTAAATGTTGGCTATGATCTTTCAATCATTGAGTTGTATATACATTTTATTTATGAGTTGGTTCTAAATTTTTCGGACTAGTTAATTATGTTGCCAAACTTTGATAAAATATATTACTCATATAACTACATAAGAAATATGAAGCCAATTGTTGGCATGTATTAGCCGTTTGCTAGTTAAATATGTGGTCAAACTTTGATAAAAAATATGATGTGTAGTAAAAACCCGGACGGAGGTACCAGACGTCAACGATAGAAAGTGCGACCAGGACGCATGGAGCGTTAGTTTGATCGTAGTTTTCTTCAATGGTATGTTAAATAAAGAGTTTCGTTTCGTACACAATTTAAAATGATTGTTATGGAGAGAAAAATAAAACCACTCCACCATATAATACTATATAAGCTGGAGCCTCAGCCTTTGTTTGCTAGGGTTTGCTCTCTTCACACTCTGTCTCTCCACTATATATATTCACGCTGGAGCCTCAGCCTTTGTTTGCTAGGGTTTGCTCTCTTCACACTCTGTCTCTCCACTATATATATTCACGCTGGAGCCTCAGCCTTTGTTTGCTAGGGTTTGCTCTGTTCACACTCTCTCACCCTCTCTAGATCTAAACAAGACTGCGGTGGCCTCTCTCTCTCTCTCCCCTCACCGCTGGTCAAAGAGCCGTCCGGATCTCGTCGGCCGGGGAAGGTGAGGAGGTACAGCATCGACTCTGTTACCGTCGGCGAGGGAGGGAATCTACTGCCGGCGGCGCTGTTCTCTTTCACCCAGCGCCTGCGCGGGTGGGCCTCCGACCCCGTCTTCACCGCTGTCGTATATAGTGTGGGCAGATCTGGCCTCCCGCCGCCCACCTAGCCACAACCCGACGACCCTAAGGTATAACTTTACTTTGAAACCGGCATTGCTCTAGCTTCATGTGGATCCTTTTTGCTTCTGCAGTCTAATCTAGGTCTGGTTCAAACAGGAAATAAGGTGGGGGTGAGTTTTATAGCATGAATCTAGGACGTGGTTCAAAGAGGAAAGGAAGGGGGGAATGTAGTACAGACTAGCTATCCCGCCGCTGTGTTGGTCGAAAAGGGAAAAAGGGAAATCGCAGTACACACATCTGTAAGGAACTGATCTCTTTCTTGAAAAAGGAAAGAAACCGGGGGTGGGGGACAAGGCAGTAGAGTTTGTGCAGGACTAGATTTGCTGCCCTCACATAGGAAAAAGGTTGAAAGAGAACAAATATGGGACCAACACAGATATGCTGCTTGGTTCTTTGTTGCAACAGACTCTGCATCACCCATTTATACGTGTGGAGGCACATGGTGCTGTTGTGTTCCCTGTCCCATACAACTGTTTAGCTGTTGTTAATATCATAATGCCGCTGGAAAATTGAAGCAATGCCACTGTTAAAAGTAAATTACATGTATAACGAATTTTAATTTTAAGAGAATGTCTCTGTTCATATGAATTAATGCCATTATTTTAGAAATGCAACTGTCCTTCTTTGTTTCCCATTAAGATAAGGTAGATGCTTCTTTTTGTGGCCGTATGTGTCATCCTCCGTTATTGGCCAGTAATTGTTTCCTTTTTTACCTCTGTGCAAACAGGGATCTCTTTCACCTCATTGCTATTGTGACCTTTTGGTGCACTGTGCAAAAAACTTATGTTTGAAGACTGTTTTGTGCAGTTCAACTAGAATGTCACACCGGCAATGTTGCTAGATTTAGTGGAACTCACACAAAAGGAGATCGGATTTCCAATCCGTGTTGACAGATTGGTATTTGATCTTGAGGTCTTTCAAGTCTGCCTCATGAAAGGTCAGTACCGGCCTTCATCCACATGATTGTGCAGTGTGCTTTGAGATGCCGTGCTACTTGTATTGGTACTATTTCGAATAAATGTTGAATTGAAGCTATTGTATTGTTGTATTCTCCCATTAAGTGAACAAAAATGCTACCAACCCAGATATGCTGCTTGTTTCTTTGTTGGAACAAACTCTGCATCAGCCCTTTATACATCGATGGAAGCACATGGTGCTGTTGCGCCCACTCTGCCATGCAACTGTTTAAGCTTTTTGTTATTCTAATGCCACTGGTAAAATAAACCAATGTCAGTCTTAGAAGTAACTACTGAACCTTAGTTCAGAACTGCAACACTTATTACGTATCGGCGGGAGTACATGTTGAACCAATGTATTGTTAAGAGGATGTCTCTATTAATATGAATCAGTTACACTGTTTGAGAAATGGTACTATCCTGCTTTGTCGTTCATTCTACATGTTTAAGCAAGGTATTGTTAAGATAATGTATCTGTTAATATGAATCAATGACACTGTTTGAGAATTGCTACTGTCCTGCTTTGTTTCCCATTAAAATAAGGTAGATATTTTTTCTTGTGGGCGTATAAGTCATCAACCGTTATTGGTAAGTAATTGTTTCCTTTATACCTCTTTGTGCAAACAGGGATATCAAAACTTCTGCTCGTTGCTATTTCGATTTTGATTTCAGTTGAACTGCACAAAAGGAGCCAATGTATTTAAGGCAAACTGTTGCATTCTTGGGCCCAGTTGATCCTTCCACTTTGTAGAAACAAGAAGTCACTGGTTGCTGTACATTACAGAAGGAATAATCGAGAAGCTTTATAGAGTATTAGTAGACGCTGGTGAGATGACCAGTCTGCAGAGCTCATGTGGCAACTCAACAGCATGTGAAGTGCAAGATTCTACAACCAGGAAAGGTATGACCAAGTCACTCGTGGACGTAGCTGTAACAAACGAGGTCAGCATCGGCCTTCATCCACATGATCGTGCTTTGTTATGTTGTGCTACTTATATTGTGGTACTGTTTTGAATAAATGTTTAATTGAAGCTATTGCATTGCTATCTTTTCCTGTTAAGATAATGAAGATGATTATATTTGTGAGCGTATGTTTCATCAACTAGTACCACTATTATAGTAATCACATTTTTTCTGTATTTATGCAGACTATTTATGCAGACAGGGATGCTCAACTTGATTTCAGTGGAACTGCGCAAAATGTTCAGATGGTTTGTGCCCTCCATAATACTTCATCATGCATAATACATGGAATGGTTCTCTAATCATTCATTGTCACCTTGAGTCACTAACCTAGCTACATGAAAGGAGCTGCCAACGTGTTCAAGGCCTTGCAACATGTAAATATGAAATCCACCAAGCTACGCATGACATTGCTCGATTTCAGTGGAACTGCGCAAAAAGATCAGCTGGTTAATCCAGCACAAGGTTTCATGTCAATGTGCAAACTGATGACAAACACCTCCCTTTCCACAATCGTAGGCATTTGATATTTTGCAATGGGAAAACCTTCTCAAAGTTTGCTCAATGGTGTTCGCAAGAAGACATGCATTTGATATTTTGGAAAAGGGAAACCTTGTCAAATTTTTCTCATTGATGGTTAGCAAAAAGACATACATTTGATATTTTGGAATGGGACGCCCTTTGCTGTCAGCAGCATCGATCGATTTTTCTTTATTTGTGTCTTTAGTTGTGAAGTAAAAATATTGGCTCTGATCGATTGTTGTGAATGTTATGAATTGCTAGGCCTGTGAGTTTGATTGCAATGTACAGCACGCTAAAAAACTTTATGGTACGTTTGAAACTGTGGCAAACAAAGTGATCACTGTGCGTCCTGGCACAAAATCCTACTCCCTCCTTCCCAAAATAATTGTCTCAAGCTTAGTACAACTTCGTACTAAAGTTAGTACTCCCTCCGTACCGGTGCATAAGTCACATTACGAAAACCAAATAATCCCAAAACTACACACCTCGTTTTCTGTTTTTTGCCACGAAAAAAGAAATTAGCCAATAGGAGACGTGGGGC
This sequence comes from Elymus sibiricus, assembly GCA_039707655.1. Taxonomy (NCBI): domain Eukaryota; kingdom Viridiplantae; phylum Streptophyta; class Magnoliopsida; order Poales; family Poaceae; genus Elymus; species Elymus sibiricus. Next base: position 317,366,608 of record CM077664.1, read on the forward strand.
GTGTATGCATTCAATTACTTGAGACGACTTAGCACAACATGTAGTGGTTAATTCTCTGGATGCAATGGCATTAATTAGCAAATAAACATCAAGTTCTCTCATTTTTCCCTCACCTTGGTCGCGGTGCACAATCTAAGATGACTTATACACCTGGACAGAGGGAGTATAGAGTTGAGACACTTATTTTAGGATGGAGGGAGTAGTACGTATTGTTCTGCATGTTCGTCCAATGCCTCTGATACAACAATTCAAACTAACCAGACTAAATTCATTCAAACACGGCCGGATTTCAAACATGCCCGGATCTCATTACATTTCGGACATTCTTCAACTAAATAGCGGTGCTCATCCGGCTTTGGATGTATAATTAATTAACCTCATCTATGATCTCCGGTGCCCGTTCCCCATGTCCGGCGGCGCCGGCGAAGTCCTCCACTTCGTTGCCGGCGGGGCGAGGCCTCGGCGCAGCCGGCGATGTCCTCCGCTTCGTTGGGCCTCGGCAGAGCCGGCGACGTCCTCCACCTCGTTGCCAGCGGGGCGGGGCCTCGGCGGAGCCGGCGAAGTCCTCCGCTTTGTTGCCGGCGGGGCGGGGCCTCGGCGGAGCCGGCGATGTCCTCCGCCTCGTCGTCTGTCTCGCCAAACAGCGCTTCGCCCGCCTCGTCGCCCTCCTTGTAGGCGGCCGCAACCTCCGCCACCCGCTGGCGGTACCGCCAGCCCTCGAGGCGGCTCTTGCGGGCGGAGCGGTAGGACTCAAGCAGCGCCGCCTGCTCCGCCAGGTCCGCAGTGATCTGCTCCTCCGCCTGCAGGTGCTCCTGGAGGAGCTGGTGGTTGTAGGCGGCGTCGGCCTGCACCTTCTGGAACAGCTCCTCCTGCTGCTCCCGCACCATGTCCATGTATTGGGAACGGGCCTCGCCGATTGTCATGGTGCAATGCACTGGCGAGGATGGCACGGAGGTGGGTGGGCTCATTGAAGAAGAGTTTTTCAATGAAAGACTTAGGCGAAGCGGCATATGTATTGGGCATCAGAATCTATAGAGATAGATCAAAACGCCTGATAGCACTTAGCCAAAGCATGTACATTGACAGGGTGTTGAAAAGGTTCAACATGGAGAACTCCAAGAAAGGCCTACTCCACATGTCACCTGGCATAGTGCTTTGCAAGAATCAGTGTCCTCGGACTCTCGATGAGCGAGTACAGATGAATGATGTTCCATATGCCTCGGTAGTCGGTTCTATTATGTATGCCATGCTATGTACAAGACCGGATGTTTCCTATGCGCTAAGTGTTAGCAGCCGGTACCAAAGTGATCCAGGATTGGAACACTGGGCCGCAGTCAAGGGTATTCTTAAGTACCTCAGAAGGACCAAGGATTTACTCCTTGTGTACGGAGGTGATGAAGAGCTCATTGTAAGTGGTTACACTGATGCAGGCTTCATGACTGACCCAGATGACTTCAAATCTCAATCAGGCTATGTTTTCATATTGAACGGCGGCACAGTTGATTGGAAAAGTTCCAAACAAAAGACTGTGGCGGATTCTACGACGGAGGCAGAATATGTTGCAGCTTCAGAAGCCTCCAAGGAGGCGGTATGGATCAAGCAATTTCTTCAAGACCTTAGTGTGGTTCCAAGTGCTCTAGACCCGGTGGAGATCTATTGTGATATTAGTGGCGTCGTGGCTCAGGCAAGGGAGCCAAGTTCGCACCATAAGACAAGACATATTGAACGCAAATATAAACCCATTCGACATCATGTCGAAGAAGGTTTAGTGAAAGTACGCAAAGTTCACACGGATCTGAACGTGTCAGACCCGATGACAAAGCCTCTACCATGAGCAAAGCATGAGCAGCACCGGATAGCCATTGGTGTTAGGGAAGCCATGTAACTGGATTATGACTCTAGTGCAAGTGGGAGTCTGTAGGAGATATGCCCTAGAGGCAGTAATAACAGTTATTTTGTATCTCCGAGTTTGTAATGAATGTTTATGTTCCATGCTATAACTGCAATGATTCTCGAGTCTGCAATATCCACAAGGCTCGGAGGGAAACTCATGTGCACGTGTGGTATAATAAACGGTAAAATGTATTCCTAGTCTTGCCTCTAAGACTGGCTCAAGTATTGCATGATGATCCTGTTTTCCTGATCATGGGCATGTCTATGCCGGCAATTTTTGAGGGCACAATGTTAGGAGAACACTTGTGTTGAATCGACCCGAATTGATGTTATGCTATGAGATACATTCGTCACAAGTTAATGGTTAATAACATAGAGATAGTTAATGTTTGCATAATTCCTTAGACCATGAGAGTATCGAGTTCCTTCGTACTTGCTTCGTGAACTTTGGGGTTTGTTAAACGTCATCCGTAACTGGGCGGCTATTACGGCGGCTTACGGGTTCACGGAAAAGTATGACAAGAAACGAGATAGCTCAAGATTGGGATTTGCTCCTCCGACGATGGAGAGATATTCTCGGGCCCTCTCGGTGTTATGGTATCCATCATCGTCTGACCAGACAAAGGGTGATTTGATCACAGGGATGCCGGAACACGAAAACGAGAAAAGAGAACAAAACCGGTAACGAGGTAACTGGCATAGTGGGCAAGTTGTTGATCCACGGGGATGCAGAAAATCTCACCTCGGGTGTTTGTAATATATCGTGAAGCAACAGGAATAGCACACGGCAACTGGAGGTTCACTCGAATATTTCTTCGTGTGGGTATAGGGATCAATATGGGTGTCCACAGCTCCAATGTTGATCATTGATCGGAAAGAGTTCCGGGTCATGTCTATACTTCACCAAACCGATAGGGTCACATGCTTAAGGGTCATCTATCTGCTGAATACTAGACAGGGAGTCTGAGAGAAAGTCACCGGAAAAGTTTCGGAGACAGCGGAAGAGTTTCGGAGAGAGCACCGGAATAGTTTCGGTAAAACTGAAAAGTTGTTTCGGGGTATACCATTAAGTCAAATTGGTTTCGGCACACGCCTGGAAATTCTTGGAGGGTGCCAGAATTGTTCTGGAAACTTCTGGGATTTTTCCGAGATAAAAACCAGAAATGTTCCGGAGCTGCCGGAACCAGTTTGGTTGCTTTTCGCAGATGAAAATCACTAATCCGGAATTGTTTCGGAACGCGTCCAAACTCAATTTTGTGGGTACTGGAATTATTCTAAGACCCACAGAAATATTTTCGGATTTAACGGTCGCGGAAAAATGTTTCTATTAATTGTGAAAGTGCTTTTTGGACTACTTTATGGAAAGCCACCTTTTAGTGCTTTTCCCAAAAGGCTTCTAGAAGGGATTGGGTTCCAAGGAACCCCCTTGGGGGGGGCCCTAGGGGTGGCCGGCCAAGATGGAGCTCCTCCATGGAGCTCCACTTGCCTTCCTTTTATGCCCTTGCGAAGGATGCATGTGATGGGTTTTTTGGGTATTTTCCCCCTTGGGTTTTCCTATAAATAGAGGTGGAGAGGCACTCTCCACACTCACTCTTTCTCAACATACACAAGCCATGCATGATCTGGCCTTCTCTCTCCCTCCCCGCAAAATAGTTTCGTAGAACCGAAAGGCTGTCTGGGTTCCGGCAGGAACTAGTTCTGGACGGCGAAGCCCTGCCGGATAGCTGACACCGTATGTGTGCAACCCCGTAGAGAGGTCGTAGTTTCGATCTTTTGCCCGAGGGGCTGTTCGAGGGTCCTCCCGAAGGGCTGTCCGAGTTACCATTCGAGCTTCAAGGGTCCTCCCAAAGGGCTGTCCGTGACATCGTCCAAGGGATTGTCCGTGACATCGTCCAAGGGATTGTCCGACCACCTCCCGAAGGGCTGTCCGACGAGGGAGTACATCCTCGCGGTTGGGAGGTTGTAAATCCTAGCTGCGGGGATCTGCACCAACGATCTACATTGACTCTACTTCCGCTGCGCTATGAGTCGGTAATGATCAGATCAAACCCTATATGCAGTCTCCATAGTGGTCCTGGGCGTGCTCGCTGTACCAAATTTTTTTGTTTTCTGTCGCGTTCCCCAACATGTACATGGAGACGCTGACAGTAGGGACCCACATGGTCCATGGCCGCACGCAAGCAAGTGCCTCCTTATTACGAATAAAAAAAATGATTCCTCCCCCTCACAGCTGGGACCCACCAGCTATATCTTCGCACGGAAGGAAGTGCCTCCTTATTACGCGAAAAAAAAGATTCCTCCCCATGACAGCTGGGCCCCAACAGATTTGGAGGCTGACTTGTGGGCCTACTAAATTGACGCGTACACAGGGCTTTGTCAACTTAGTCAACAAACGATTCTAGCAGCAGTGACCGTTGGATGTTCGTCCAACGGCCGTGCTGCTTCTTCAATCTCTGATCTTCTTGCTCCAGCCGCCCAAACTAGCGCCGGCGGGACTGCCTGCTCCGGCCTCCCGTGGCCGGCTGTGCTGCCGCGCAGGCCTCACCGCCCTACCCTACTCCCACCGCTGGCCAGGCCTTCCCTCTACTCACCCACATCCCCGGTTATTCTCCTGCGACAGCAGCCTCACACCGTAGCCGAACCAGTCAACCCTCGTACTCCCCTCCGCGTGGGCATCCACTGCCATGTCTTCCCCGGCTCCGCGTCGTTCCCTTCCTAGACCTCGCCTTCGTCCACCGCTTTGGTGCTCTTGGCGCGGTGTAGTCAACGTGGTCAATGAACGACAGCCATCGAAAGAGGACTGTACGCGGTGAGGGTGACAGCTGGACCCACCAGCTACATCTTCGCACGCAAGAAAATGCATCCTTATTACTCTCAAAAAAATGATTCCTCCGCCTGACAGCTGGGACCTTTCTGCTATATCTTCGCACGCAAGGAAGTGCCGCCTTATCCTCCCGGACAGCAGGGACCCACCCGGTCGAAGTGTATGTAGCGTTGTCTGTCTGGTCGCGAATGTGTATGTATATATTGGTCGATCGGTCTCTCTGCAAGGATGAACCGTGGCCGAGTATGTAGCGGCACGTGCCATAGTTGAGCCCCCGATGTAGCAGTTCAGACAGTCCCGTCTAAATCATGTACACGTACGTACAACCACACGGCCAAGAATACGGCCATGTACGTACATACGGGTGGGGTCTGGAACGCATACTCGCGCATACGTACGGCCAGGGCTCGTGTACATGGAGAGGCAACAGACGGCAGCAACGGCGTCGTGTTCATCGGCAGCCAACCGGCTGGGTCGGAATGGAGGAAACAGCGTCGTGTTCATCGGAAGCCAAGCGACTGGGTCGGAAGGAACTCGTCTTGTTCATCGGGAGCCAACCGGCTTGGACGGAACAGCCGAAATGGGGTCCTGTTCATCGACTCGGGGTCTGGCGTACCGCAAAACGGAGGAAATGGCCTTCTGTTCGACCGCCTACGGTCGAAACGGGGCCCTGTTCATCGGCTGGGGGTCTGGCATACCGCAAAACGGAGGAAATGGACTTCTGTTCGAGCGCCTACGGTCGAAACGGGGTCCTGTTGATCGGGAGGGGTGTGGCGTACCGCAAAACGGAGGAAACGGACTTCTCATCGAGCGCCTATGATCGAAACGGGGGTCCTGTTGATCGGGAGGGGTGTGGCGTACCACAAAACGGAGGAAACAGACTTCTCATCGAGCGCCTACGGTCGAAACGGGGGTCCTGTTGATCGGGAGGGGTGTGGCGTACCACAAAACGGGACTCCATGGGCTAATGTTCATCCACGGTCGACCACCTCCAGCCTCCACCAGCTACTGTTCATCCACCGTCGACTTCCTCCAGCCTCCACCGGCTACTGTTCATCCAGCCTCCACGGGGTCCTGTTCATCCACCCCAACCGACTGGGGTATGGCGTACCGCGGCACGGCGTCCTCGGGGTCCTGTTCATCCAGCGCCAACCGCCTACACGGCCGGGGTCCTGTTCATCCAACCCCCACCGGCTGGGATGGGGCGTACGAGCGGGCGGCAGCAACGAGAACTGTTCATCCACAGCCAACCAACCGCCTCGATCGATGCGTCTCGACTCGTGTCTACGTGTATCGCGCGCGCGGCAGCAATGGGCATTGTTCATCGAGAGGCAACCCAACACCGGCTGGCTACGTCTCACACGGGGGCTCGATCGGCTTCAGTAATCAGCGAGAAGGATCGATCGAATTCAGTTAGCAATGAAAGAATCGCTCGAGTTCAGTTAGCAGCGAAGGGATCGCTCGGGTTCAGTTAGCAGCGAAGGGATCGCTCGGCTTCAATATGCAGTGAGATCGATCGCTCGGGTTCAGTAAGCGAACACCTCGCTCGGGTTCAGTTAGTGAACGCCTCGCACACACGCGCGCGTACGAGAGAAACGCGCAAACCACACTGCATCGTTCGGCCCCGACCACCCACCGTAACCAGGAACTGCCCGAAAATTTCCTCACCCTCACTTCTACCACGATTTTTTACGTCATGGACGGCCCAAAGAATGTCATGCGGGTGCGTCTCGGCCCGCCCAGGACGAAAAGCCCATTTTCTGTCATAATTTTTTGTCATAGAAGTAGGAGCCCACCACATCTATGATGATACGTGTTTTTGTCATAATTATTGTCATAGAAGTATCACAACAATGACAGAAAAAGTTTTCGTTCGGGCCATAATGTCACGGATGTGTCTTTTTTTTGTAGTGCATCACGAGGTGCTTTGAAACGATGAACTTTCTCAACGGTGCATACTTTAGGGAGAACACTTTTATCTTGAAATGAAGTGAAGGGATCATCTTATAATGCTACCGTCGTCCTAAGCAAAATAAGATGCATAAAAGGATAAACATCACATGCAATCAATATGTGACATGATATGGCCATTATCATCTCGTGCATTTGATCTCCATCTCCAAAGCACTGGCATGATCTCTATCGTCACTGGCATGACACCATGATCTCCATCATCGTGCCGTCATGTGGTTGTCTCCGCCAACTATTGCTTCTACGACTATTGCTAACGCATAGCGATAAAGTAAAGCAATTACATGGCGGTTAATAGTTGACACGCAGGTCATACAATAAATTAAAGACAACCATATGGCTCCTGCCGGTTGCCTTACTCATCGACATGCAAGTCGTGAACCTATTACAAAACATGATCATCTCATACATCAACATATATGACATCACGTTCTGGCCATATCATATCACAACATGCCCTGCAAAAACAAGTTAGACGTCCTCTACTTTGTTGTTGCAAATTTTACGTGGTTGCTATGGGCAAACTATAAGAACCGTTCTTATCTACACAAAACCACAACGGTGATATACAAGTTGCCTTTTAACCTTCTACAAGGACCGCCCTTGTCAAATCAGATTCAACTAAAGTGGGAGAGACAGACACCCGCAAAGCCACTTTTATGCAATACAAGTTGCATGTCAGTCGGCGGAACCGGTCTCTTGTGCGAGGACAAGTAAGGTTGGTCCGAGCCACTCCATCCCACAATACCGCCGAATCCAAATAAGACAAAGGAAGTAAGAAATTTGAACATCAACGCCCACAACTTCTTTGTGTTCTACTCGTGCAAATACATCTACGCATAGACCTAGCTCATGATGCCACAGATGGGGAACGTTGCATGAAAATCAAAAAAATTCCTACGAATCACCCAAGATCTAATCTAGGAGAAGCAAAGCAACAAGAGGGGAGTGTGTCTACATACCCTTGTAGACCGAAAGCGTTAGCGTCATAATGCGGTTGATGTAGTCGTACACTTCACGATCTAATCGCGATCCAATCCGATCTAGTGCCGAACGGACGGCACCTCCGAGATTAGCACACATTCAGCTCGATGGCGTCCTCTCCTTATTGATCTAGCAAGAGAGGGGGAGGAGGTAGATGAGATCGGAACCAACACGATGGCGTGGTGGTGGTGGTGGCAGCGGAATTCCGGCAGGGCTTCGCCAAGCGCTGACGGAACGTGGAGGAGGAGTAACGGGAGGGAGACGGGGAAAGCGTGGAAGGGGTGGCTGCCCCCTACACCTCCCCACTATATATAGGGGTGAGGGAGGGGCGTGCCAGCCCTAGCCCCCCTACCAAGGCAGGGGGCGGCGGCCAAGGGGGGAGGAGTGCCCTCCAAGCCAAGTGGAGGGTCCTCCCCCTTAGGGTTTCCCTTCCCCTAGGCGCATGTGCCAAGTAGGGGCTGGTGCACCTGGCCCAATAAGGCCAGGGCACCCCCCTATAGCCCGTGCTACTGCTTGGGATGTGGTGGAACCCTCCGAGGACTTCCGGACCCCTCCGGAATCCTCTGGAACCTTCCGGTGACTTCCCGGTACAATACCGAAAAAACCAAACTTTTCCCGTAACCCCGAAAACAACTTTCCTTATATAAATCTTTACCTCCGGACTATTCCAGAGCTCCTCGTGATGTCCCGGATTCCATCCGGGGACTCCGAACAACCTTCAGACTTTCCACTATTAATATCTCAATACTACCCTAGCGCTATCGAACGTTAAGCGTGCGACCCTACGGGTTCGGGAATATGTAGACATGACCAAGACACTTCTCCGGTCAATAATCAATAGCGGGATCTGGATACCCATATTGATTCCCACATGTCCAACGAAGATCTTTATCGGTAGAACCACGATGTCGAGGATTCAGTTAATCCCGTATGCAATTCCCTTTATTCGGCGATATGTTACTTGCCCGAGATTAGATCGTCGGTATCTCCATACCTAGTTCAATCTCGTTACCGGCAAGTCTCTTTACTCGTTCCGTAATACAAGATCCTGTGACTAACTCATTAGCCACATTGCTTGCAAGCTCTTTACGATGTTGTATTACCAAAAGGGCCCAGAGATATCTCTCCGTCATACGGAGTGACAAATCCCAGTCTCGATCCATGCAACCTAACAGACACTATCGGAGATACCCGTAGAGCACCTTTATGATCCCCCAGTTACGAAGTGACATTTGATAGCACACAAAGTATTCCTCTGGTATCCGGGAGTGACATGATCTCATGGTCTATGGAACAGATACTTGACATGAAGAAAGCTGTAGCAAATACTAAACGATCTGATGCTAAGCTTACGGTTGGGTCTTGTCCATCACATCATTCTCCTAATGATGTGATCCCATTATCAAATGACAACTCATGTCTATGGTTAGGAAACCTTAACCATCTTTGATCAACGAGCTAGTCTAATAGAGGCTCACTAGGGACACGGTGTTGTTTATGTATCCACACATGTATTTAAGTTTTCGGTCAATACAATTCTAGCATGAACATTTATCATGAACAAGGAAATATGATAATAACCAATTTATTATTGCCTCTAGGGCATATTTCCAACACCCCATACTCCCCATTGGCTTCCATGCATATGTTGTTTTTGTGCCTAGTGCTAGTGCTCGGCGTGCATGCCGGCATGGTCCCAAGCCATCACTACGCCATTGACGCCGACCAAAATAGCAGTTCAATATACCGCATCCAAATTGGTCACATCGCCCAACCAACCTTGTTCCCACCCTCAGATGGTGGTATTCTGCCCAGATTGCTACCACCAATTCCCCTCGTTCCATAGTTGATGTCAGCCGCGTGTGCACTCCTATGGCACGGTGTTGCATGACTTTGTCGTTCGTCTCAATGAGGTCTTGGCCCAGTGTATGTCTAGACTACACGGCATCTCCAGTGTCTACAAGGAGAGGGTGTACATCACCCAGACGACAAGGACATCCGGCTTCGTAGGACTCAACCCTCTCCACGGGGCTTGGCCTGAGTCCGACTTCAGTGACAGCGTAATCATCACCTTCGTCGACACAAGGATATGACCAGGGCACCATAGCTTAGTGGCACCGACCTCGCTCATGTCCGGTCGACTTGAAAAGGTAGATGTGTGGAGGCCAAGGGCTTCAACGCCAGCTTGTGTAACAACAAGCTCATCGGCGCCAAGGCCTTCACAACGAATGTGGATGGCGACTTCATGTCGCGGGACAACTTGGGACATGGTACCCACATCTCCTCCACATCCGCCGGCTCTGAGGTTCGTGGAGAAAACTACAAGATTTTCGCCTGCGGCAACGCCATGGGCAGGGCGCCCAAGGCGTCAGTCGCCATGTATAAGGTGTGCGACTTCCAGGGGTGCGGCCTCTCTACCGTAGTTGCGGCCATCGACGCTGTGGTGAGCGATAGCATAGATATTCTCTCCATGTCACTGGCAAGCCCGGATAACCTGCCGCTCTACGACGACGTCATGGCCCTCGCCACCTTTGGGGCGGAGCACCATGGCGTGTTCACAGTTCTCGCTGGCAGCAATTCCTGACCTGTGTCTTCCACCATCTCCAACTTGGCGTCGTGGATTACCAGTTGGCGCCAGCACCACTGACCGAGTTTTCCCGACAGGAGTGGTCCAAATTAAGTTGGGAACCGAGGCGAATCAAAATAGATATTTTTATACCAAACTTCCTTACCTATCTAAATTATTTTGCCATACTAACATAGTAATGAGTATAGTTGCTACTCCCTCCGATCCATAATAAGTGTTGCAGGTTTGAACTAAGATTAGTTCACCCTTAGTTCAAAGTTGTGACACTTAGCTGGCATAGATAACCACATAACAATGTTGTGTAACATTAAGCATGTCGTTCTTTGTTGTTTCACTCAAAAAATCATCTATACTAAATTTTAATTGTACGCTTAAAAAAATCTTGTCATTCAATAAAGTTGTACAAATTGCTTAAATTATATAGTGCATATGTATGCATTTGTGTGTATTTGCATATCATCATAGAAATCTCTAAAGTGTATTATCTAACAAATATCTTAATACTATTTTCTAGTGTATTACTCCCTCCGTTTTTATTTACTCCGCATATTAGAGTTGACTGAAGTCAAAATTCATAAAGTTTGACCAAGTTTATAGAAAAGAATATAAATATTTACCATAACAAATCTATATGATGTGAAAGTACATTCAATAAGGAATCTAATGATATTGATTTGTTATTATATATGTTAGTATTTTTGTCTATAAACTTTGTCAAAGTTTACAAAGCTTGACTTTGACCAAAGCTAATACGCGGAGTAAATAAAAACGGAGGGAGTATTAGATAAGCATATTTGTAGAACCTCCTAGAGTCTAAATTGAACGATTTGCAAATGTGAGGCTAGTTAGGTTTAGTAATAAGTTGGCAACATGTGACTAGTATGCTAACCAAACTCATTGTAGCCTACTGGATTTACTATCACCTATTAGGTTGATTTGTTCTTACTACATGACCTGTTGCGTCGCGAACCAACCTGTGGTTGGATGGTTAGGTGGACAGTGGTATCCCCAACCCACCAGGGTTCAAGTCCTGGTGCTCGCATTTATCCTGGATTTATTTCAGGATTTCCGGCGATGCGCGTTTAGTGGGAGGAGACGTTCCCGTCGACTACGAGGCGCCTACGGTGACTTCGTAAAATATCAAGATGATATGCCGGCTCAGTCTCGGAGGTGCTCATAGGGGTAGGGTGTGCATATGCGTTTTCATAGGGGTGAGTGTATGTGCGTATATATATGAGCGCTTGCGTCTGTACTGTGTTCGAAAAAAAGATGACCTGATGCGCCAATTGGCGCAGAGACCAACTCGAGCCTGCAAGTTAAGTGAACTATATGAAACTTAAATGAAAGTCTGAACTATTTGAAGAGACCATGAAGAAAATCAACTAATAGAAACCGAAAATGAATAAAGACCAATTGCAGCCAAGAAGAGAAGCAGCTAGTACAACTAAAAAATTTAGGTGAACTATCTGATGGATGTCTCTCATGAATATCTTCCAAATAAGTATGTATGTAATGCGTTTGTATAACAATTTGAATATATTTTTCTCAACTGTCTGCAAATAACCATGTCGTCCCAAAATTGGTTTACAAACTTCAAAACTGCAAACAACCGACTAGATAAGTTAAGCGAACTATTTGAAACTACAACCACAGCGAACTATGTGAATGTTTCATTTTATGGATGTGTGCATCAATTGATACAGAGGCAGGGGTAATCCTCCTTCTCAAAAAAAAATGTGAATGTTTTTTCAGCAACAATGAACTGTTTGAAGGATTTTGTCTTCAGCAGTCTGCAAACGATCATGTTCCTATTGCGTTTCTAATTTCGCCGATGATGATAATTGCCCGTACCTTTCTTTGGCCATTTGTTCTTCATGGCATGATACCTTGCTCGTGAATAGAAAACGTGTTCCTTTATTTGTTGAAGTCGTACCAAACCAAGGGAAGTCACCATTACGCCCTTCTTTTCATGTTACGTCAATATGTGGTTCCAGAAACGGCTCACACGGCGCCCACGGGCATCCGACTCGGCGTGTTGCAGGCTGCTTGACGCTCACATATAGGGATATGAGAAAGTTTTCTCCGTCTCTGTTCGTGTACGGACGGGTCTGTGCGGCGCTCAAAACCTTATCACAAACGAACCCCCCCCCCCCCCCCCCCCCCCCCCCGCTCGCCGGCACTTCTCTTCTCCCCCCGGCGCTCCCTCCTCCGCGCCGCCGCCGGAGGGCGTTCGCCGGGCGAAGCCCGTGCGGCGCGGGCAGCGGCGGGGCCTCTTCTTCCCTTGCGGCGTCCGGCGGGGCTCCCGGCGGCGGGGACGGCCGGATCCGGCGGCTGCGTGGCTGGGAGGCGGTGGTGTGGTGCCGCGGCGCTGGTGGCAGAGGTTCGGTCGGGGCCCGATCTGGATCTCGATTTGCGACGAGCAGCGCGGCCGGATGGTTCTGGTGGTGGCTCGCCCGGAGGGGGTGGTCTGGTGGGGGCAGACGCAGCTTGGAGGGCTGGTGTTGTGCCCCTGCTCGGCCTTGGACCTCGCCGTGATGTGCCTGCTCTGGCCCAGATCGGGGTCAGGCAGGGCACGCCGACCAGGTGGGGTTCACAACAAGGGGGCTGTGACCGCCACCTACCTCCTGAGGTGGACACGGACTGGGCGCCGATGGTCGCTTCGGCCGGCCTTGTGCTGGGGGCTTGCTGCCCGAGGTCCTGCTGCCCTGTTCTCCGCAGCGTGGGGTCGGGTGCCGGACGGGTGGCTCTGACCAGGGGTCAGGTCAGCCGGCGTTCGCTTGTCCGTGCTTGGTTCCGTCGCCGGTCTCGGGCCTGGGCCGGCTTTGGCCGGGTGGCTTGACAGGGAACTGCGGTGGTTTTCTCGGGAGTTGGATTTGTTCTTCCTCGACATGGTGGTCATTTTTCAGTGCTTCGGGAGGACGATTCAGCGAAAGCTGTGCAAGGCCTTGGCTGTTGCTGGCGAATTTTTGTCTAAAAAGACCACGTCGCGAGTGCAAATGTCAAAAAAGACCACCTGGGAGTAAAAACGCCGGATCAGACCCCCCCGGCCGCCAGCCGCGCGGGCGGCCGGTACTGTACCGGGCCCCGCCGCCACTGCCGCTGGCGGCCGGCACTGTGCCTGGGCCCGGCCGCCAACCCTCCCGGCGGCCGGCACTGTGCCTGGGCCCGGCCGCCACCGCCTGAGGCGGCCGGCACTGTTGCCGTTAGTGGCACTGTGCGGGACGGAACGGAGCCGCGGGGGCGGGACCGGCCGCCACCCCACGAGGCGGCCGCTACTGTAGCGGCATGCACGCGCCGACAGCCGCGCCTGACGGCTCTGAATCCGAGGCGGGACGGCGCAAGTACCGAGGCGGGGCGCTGATTCCCGTGACAGATGCTGCCGGTGCTTTCGGTGCAAATTACGCACGGCGCCGCTGCTTTCGGTGAAAATTCCGCACGCTGCCGCTGCTTAACGTCTGCTGCCGACATTACAGTGCTCGTATTGTTCTTATAAACGATGCTGTTCTCTCGCTCTCTCTCACGCACACGCACTCTGCTCCCTCGCTCTCTCTCACGCACACGCACTCTGCTCTCTCTCGCTCTCTCTCACGCACACACACTCTGTCTACTCTCACGCACACACACTTCCTCACATTTGGATTTTGAAGAAGTTGTAGTTGAGGAAACGATATATCAAGGTAAGAGCTGTCCATTTTTGTTGATTGTGTTCGCATGCATAACATTTTTCCTCCGTTTGATTTATGTGTAAGTGTGTATTATCTGTTGTTACAGGCAACATTTCGTCACTTTATGGAGTAATTTGGAGCTTTAGGAGAACGATTTGCCGCGTGAAGTGAAGTACTGAGTTGAAGATGAAGGTATGATCTTTGCAGTACATAAATTTTCTTGTGCATGCACGTTGGAAATTAATTAGCTTTGTAACCCGACATTAGCTATGCGATGTTTACTGCCATTTTTGTAACCCGGTAAATTTCGTAAGCGATATTTTGCATTTATAATAATATGTTGAAGATGTTATAGATCAATGTTAGCTGTGTCTAGTAGTACTATATTTTTTGACATGCAAGATGTCTATAATTAGGACTTTTATTAAATGTCTAGGTTGAGTTAGAGCCGGAATTTATACTTCGTTCATATATTACTATATTTTTTGACATGCATGCAACTACTATATTGAAACTTTAGGCAGCAGAAAAAATTGTGTGTCTGAATTTTTTGTTCATGTGATAATAGGTCGACTTCGTTCATATATTACTGCCGACGGATATTTATTATTCGGAAGGATATCCTCATTGAAGCAGAGGTATAAATTTCGTCGTGTAATTTTGCAAATATTTATTCATGCATGCAATTGCCATTTTGAAACTTTTGGCAGCAAAAAAAAATTGTGTGTGTAATATTTTTGTTCATGTGATAATAGGGTGACTCCATTTGATATATTACCGGTGATATGTTCATGCATGCAACTGCCATTTTGAAACTTTTGGCAGGAAAAAAAATTGTGTGTGAAATATTTTTGTTCATGTCATAATAGGGTGACTCCATTTGATATGTTACCGGTAATATGTTCATGCATGCAACTGCCATTTTGAAATTTTTGGCCGGAAAAAAAATTGTGTGTGTAATATTTTTGTTCATGTGATAATAGGACGACTTCGCTGACATGTTACTGGTGATATATTCATGCATGCAATTCCCATTTTGAAACTTTTGGCAGGAAAAAAATTGTGTGTGTAATTTTTTTGTTCATGTCATAATAGGGCGACTTCGCTGACATGTTACCGGTGATATATTCATGCATGCAATTGTCATTTTGAAATTTTTGGCCGGGAAAAAAAGTTGTGTGTGTAATATTTTTGTTCATGTGATAACAGGACGACTTCGCTGACATGTTACTGGTGATATATTCATGCATGCAATTCCCATTTTGAAACTTTTGGCAGGAAAAAAATTGTGTGTGTATTAATATTTTTGTTCATGTCATAATAGGGCGACTTCGCTGACATGTTACTGGTGATATATTCATGCATGCAATTGTCATTTTGAAATTTTTGGCCGGAAAAAAAATTGTGTGTGTAATATTTGTGTTCATGTGATAATAGGACGACTTCGCTGACATGTTACTGGTGATATATTCATGCATGCAATTCCCATTTTGAAACTTTTGGCAGGAAAAAAATTGTGTGTGTAATATTTTTGTTCATGTCATAATAGGGCGACTTCGCTGACATGTTACCGGTGATATATTCATGCATGCAATTGTCATTTTGAAATTTTTGGCCTGAAAAAAAAAATTTGTGTGCAATATTTTTATTCATGTGATAATATGGTGACTCCATTAGATATATTACTGGTGATATGTTCATGCATGCAACTGCTATTTGCAAGTAAAAAAATATGCTCGTTTTATTTGAAAAAACTTTTTTAATCGACTAACGATGTAAATATGGCTGCTCGTTAGGTACTATGGAAAATTTGGTAGTGTTCTATGGGGACATCGTACGCGACGGTCCTTCCGGTGTGGATGTGTCTAGGTGCGAGATGACTACGGTTGTAGTGAGAGACATGGTTAATGTAGGGTATGCGGCAGTCAGAAGGTGCGTCCGATCGGTCTTTGGTTCAGCGATGGATGGAAAAAAAATGACCATGGAGGCTTTCGTGGTTGACGGAGGAAATGATGGGACAGTATCCCGTTGGGGTCTGCGGCGGGTTACTGGTGAAAAAGCCTGGGCGTCGTACATGGGGTTTGCAAGCAATCCCAATAACTCCATGTTTGGACAGCCCATGGTGTATTTGGAGTTCATTTCTGTCACTGATGTCGCCGAGTGCAGTAGCGGGGGCGGAGAGGCCGAGTTGGCAATCACAGTAGCCCCCAGCACCGGTCCATCGGAACCAACTGGAGGCCAACCAGTGTATGACACAGGATATTGGTCTGCGGTCGTTGACATGAGCGAACACGTGGAGGGATTGCCGGAGGCGCTAGATGATGACGATGATGGTCATTCTTCCGCCTCTTCGGAATCAGATGATGATGAAGTTGTTCCTCCAGAGAAGGCGGTCGCTCCAGCAATGAACCCAGAGTTTTTACAGGTTATGAGCACCACCAATGAATTTCACTCTGTTTCTGGCCTGGAAGCGGGAAGTCTGGCCGTTGGCCAGATTTTCCCAGATAAAAAATCTGCTTACCAAGCAATGAATAGCTATGCAATTGCCATACATCGGCAGCATAAAGTGATGCAGTCTGATAAAAAGGAGTTGAAGGTCATATGCATCCATCGGGAGTCGAATGGTTGCCGCGGAAGAGTTATTGCTCGCACGAAGCCTGGGGTATGTCAGCCATGGCATGTCACAAAAATAGTGGAACATGGCTGCGAGCAAACCGGCACTCTTCCAGACCACCGCAATGTGACTGCAGAATATGTGTCACAGATCATGCAAACGACAGTGCAGGAAAGTCTTAATATTAGTATTAGGGCTTTGCAGAAAACTGCAGCTGATCTGATTGGCTTCAATGTCAGCTACAGCAAGGCAAGGCATGCAAAGGAAAAGATATTCCAGAGGTTGTATGGAACCTATGAGGAGGCGTACTCTTTTGCCCCCAGAATGCTGCATCAGATAGCAACTGCTAATAGAGGGACTCAAGTTTTCCGGAAACAACGTCCAAACCCAATGAAACGGGGCGAGCTAATCCTTGACCGTTTATTCTGGGCATTCGCCCAGACTATACAAGCATTCAAGCATTGTCGTCCGGTTTTATCAATCGATGGTACATTTCTCACTGGAAAGTACAAGGGCACACTGTTGGTGGCAATTGCTGCAGATGCAAATAATCAACTTCTACCTATTGCGTATGCAATAGTCGAGAGCGAGAACAAACATAGCTGGCTGTGGTTTCTGAGTTGCCTGAAGATGGGGGTCGTCAAAGATCGCGAAGGTGTTTGCATCATCTCTGATCGCAACACTGGGCTATTAAGCGCGCTCGAGATAATTAAGGCTTCAGAAGATCCAGACTGGATGTGGCCCGATCTGGAGACAAGGTGGTGCATGCGGCATTTGGCAGCTAATTTTTATTCCAAATTCAAAAATAAAGATTGGTTCAAGCTATTCAAGAGGATGTGCATGCAGAAAACTGAAGCCAAAATGAATGCTATCTGGGCAGGTATCAATGGTCAGATCGAGCGCGCATCCCTGCCGCAGAGAGAAGACCGGAGGGGTCGTCGGACAGCAATAAAAAAGTTTAATCATGCATGCTAAAAAACATGACACATCAAATAACAACACATTTAATCATGCATGTTAAAAAACATTTAATCATGCATGTTAAAAAACACGACACATGAAATAACAACACATGAAATAACAACACATTTAATCATGCATGTTAAAAAACGTTTAATCATCTATGTTAAAAAACATGACACATGAAATAACAACACATTTAAAACCAAAACGTTTAACATAAGTCCTAATTACGACTTACTAAGAGTACGCAGTGTGTGCGCGCGAGAGAGTACGCAGTGTGTCTGTGCGAGAGAGTAGACAGAGTGTGTGTGTGCGAGAGAGAGCTGGCATCGTGTATATAAAGAATACGGGCACTGCACTGTACTGTCGGCACACCGCGTGAGAGAGAGCGAGAGAACAGCATCGTTTATAAGAACAATACGAGCACTGTAATGTCGGCAGCAGACGTTAAGCAGCGGCAGCGTGCGGAATTTTCACCGAAAGCAGCGGCGCCGTGCGTAATTTGCACCGAAAGCACCGGCAGCATCTGTCACGGGAATCAGCGCCCCGCCTCGGTACTTGCGCCGTCCCGCCTCGGATTCAGAGCCGTCAGGCGCGGCTGTCGGCGCGTGCATGCCGCTACAGTAGCGGCCGCCTCGTGGGGTGGCGGCCGGTCCCGCCCCCGCGGCTCCGTTCCGTCCCGCACAGTGCCACTAACGGCAACAGTGCCGGCCGCCTCAGGCGGTGGCGGCCGGGCCCAGGCACAGTGCCGGCCGCCGGGAGGGTTGGCGGCCGGGCCCAGGCACAGTGCCGGCCGCCAGCGGCAGTGGCGGCGGGGCCCGGTACAGTACCGGCCGCCCGCGCGGCTGGCGGCCGGGGGGGTCTGATCCGGCGTTTTTACTCCCAGGTGGTCTTTTTTGACATTTGCACTCGCGACGTGGTCTTTTTAGACAAAAATTCGTTGCTGGCAACGACGACGTCTACAGATGACGTTTTCCTTCTCGGAGGCGTTGCTTACAGTCCATCCTCCCCAGGCAATCTGACTTTCTCCGTGTTGCAGCGTCCTCCCGTCCCCGGCGTCTTTTTCGGTGGTGTGCGTGTGATTTCTCGATACCAAGGTTCCTCTAGGGGCTTCTTGTCGCCGGCAGTGTACCTCGATGTAACCTTGGCCTCTTTTAGACGACAGTCTGCTTGGTGTGCGAGGTCATCCTAGGACCAGGGGGTTGCTGGGATCGGTGTCATGTGGGTAGGCTGCCGGAGGTTTTCTTTAGTCAAGTTGCATTGTGTGTGGCTGTCGGTTGCCAGTGGAGCTCTCTCGAGTTGGTTGGTGGGGCGCCGGCAAATGCCGTGCTTGACCTTGTCGGGCTGACGACGACGACGTCCGCGGACGCCGCTCTCCTCCTTGGAGGCGTCGTTCATTGGCCCTTCCTCCGTCAAACTGATGGTATCTTAGCCTGACCCGTCGATTGAAGTGTGCCTAGGAGTGGTGGCCTGCAAGGTGAGATGTGTCGAGGCAGGCCGAGAAGACTTGGGCTCATTGCCAGGAACTAGCTAACTTCCTTAGTTTAGTGCTTAGCTTGGCTTGCTTAGTCCCTGTTTTTGGTTCTTTGTTTTTAGCTTTATGTGCTTCTCTTGTATAGCTGGTATCCCCAGCAGGGTTGGTGTGCGTTTGTATGACTCCATCTGTAACGGTTGTGGCTTTATTTATAAAGCGGGGCGGAAGCCTTTTTCGGCATATCACAAACGATCCTTCCCACTTAACTGGAACATAATAATCATTCATTACGGACCCTCCTATCTAGCGACCGGTCATTGGTATTTGCTCAAAAGCAATTCAACTGTTTTCCCGCGTTGATCAACAAGAATATGAAACCAAGATACATTCACGCGTCTCGATTACCAGTGCGTGCGTGGGTTCACAATGAGCAACATTGAACAGACGGCGCAACAGCCATTCGGCTACCGGCGATGATTCTCACGAGAACCTGCAACATTAATTCTTCAGCTATATTAAAAGGACGCATGCGACGTCATTCACTCTCACCTTACACCATCATCCTTCCTTTTAGTTTCTACCGGTTCATCTGAGAGCATCTCTGTTGGAAATATGAGCACTTTTTCAATTAGATTAATCCACGAGTAAATAGTAAACATGGCAATCACAGTATGCAACTCATACCGATGCCTAAACATGTGAGCACGTACAGTACATAGAACCGAGACATCTATGAACACACCATATACGGCTAACACATGAATAAGCACATAAACGGATAAGTGAGGGATGAACAGATCATACCCTCCGGTTGGCCAAGCCAACGCGGCGGCGGCAGCAGCAGCCTCGGCGTCGTCCGTGGCCTTCTTCTTGGCGGCGGCGGCGGCGGCGTCGTCGTTCGCCATGGGGTCGATGCAGGGGAAGTAGTGGAAGTAGAGGAGGACGAAGACGACGGAGATGGGGACGGATCGGGAGCAGTCGTGTCGAGACGCTCCCCAAAAACCTTATTGTCGTTCTCCCGGGCAGGATCTCAAACGACAGGGTTCCAGAGGCACCTGCTCTCCTGACCAACCATGCATGCGGCCGTCGGGATGGGATCACCGGAAGCAGCGCACTAAGAGGAACAGTAGATGACGGCTAGGGTTGTGCAGGAGGGAGTGAGTGAACAAAGTTAGGGTTCACTTCACAGGCCAGCGCCTCCTTATATAGGCCGTCAGGTAGATGGGCTTGGGCTAGGCCCACGACCAAGTCCGTGAACAGCCCACGGTCCAAGGTTGCTTTCGTTAGTGACTCGTTAATTAATCAAAAATTAATTAACCATTCCTAACCGACAAAAATAAGGCTCGGCTCGGCTCATTCCCGCAACCCGCGGCGCGCGCGCGCGTCGTGACGAGGCGAGGCGAGGCATGGCGTGGCGAGGCGAGGCGGGCGGCGGAGGAGGAGGAGCGCGCGTGTACAACTCCTATTCCCAAGCTCCCAATGCCATGTGGTAGAGCAGCCCTTATAAAGGGGTCTCACTCTTCTTACTGTAGCAGTATGGTACTAAACTTCCCACCACTTGCCATGCACCGAAATGGGCCTTAGAGATAAACCAGGGATTATTGTCTTATATGGGCCTAAGCCCATCTATAATCCAACAATCCCCCACCAGATCTCGAGGCACATAAGTTTGTCAACTGTTCCAAACAATGTTTGATATACCAGAATTTTCAGTGGAGACTGTTAAGTTGAACTTCCACCTAGAGCAATAAGATTAGACCTCTTCACAACTGAACAATGGACTATGCCTTGAATTGTCAGTTTGGCATGCAGAGGTTTCACCAATTGTCGTCTGGTACGTGGCTGTCGAAGGCAAATCCCACGGGTGGAGCATATTAGTCACACTCCTGTTCTTCTCATGAGTTTCTAGAGATTACCCAATCTCATAGACTGTGACCAGCAGTCGGGCTCACATAGGTGTGTTCCTCCAAAGAATGCTCTGTAGGATAGCATCTTGCTTATACAAGCTTTGGAACACATTAAGACAAAAGTCAGCCTGCCTTACAGATTACGAGAGTATTGCATCTCCAACGGAGTGGGTTAGTAAGGATACTCTCCTCAGTTGATCGCTGGATTGTTTTCCCAGGTCCTAATTCACGGGATCTCCGATCACATAGGTTGGGTTACCCCCATGGCAACTTACGTGGGTCTCATGCCCATCTCCCTCGATGCATTTTCTATCACAATCCGTGATAGCCCTTTCGTAAAAGGGTCTGCCAGATTTTTAGCAGTCTGGATATAATCCAATGCTATCACTCCGGAGTTTCTCTGACAGATTTCAATCTTCTTCTTATGTGCTTTGTGGATTTCAGGTTGTCCTTTGAACACTTAGCCTTGGCAATCACTGTTTGATTGTCACAGTTCATAAGGATAGCCGGGACCGGCTGTTCAACCACTGGCAAATCCATCAAAAGCTCTCGAAGCCATTCTGCTTCGACGCATGATGTGTCTAATGCTGTGAGTTCTGCTTTCATAGTCGATCTCGTTAAGATCGTCTGCTTGCAAGACTTCCAGGAAACAACACCACCACCAAGTGTGAAGACATACCCACTTGTGGCTTTCATCTCATCAGCATCAGATATCCAATTCGAATCACTATAACCCTCAAGTACCGTCGGGTACCTAGAATAGTGAATTCCATAGTTCACAGTACCTTCCAAATAACGCATGACTCACCCAACAGCTTGCCAGTGCACAACTCCCGGATTGGAAACAAATCGGCTCAGTTTGCACACAACAAATGATATGTCAGGCCGAGTAGCACAAGCTAGGTACATGAGTGAACCAACCACTTGAGAATATCTCAATTGATCAATAGCCGTGCCTTCGAATTTTCGAATCCGCACGCTAGGATCATATGGTGTTGCAGAAGGTTTACAGTCCGAATATCCAAAACGGCTCAAAATCTTCTCAACATAGTGGGATTGCAAAAGTGTAATTCCACCCTCAGTATCTCTCAGTAGCTTGATGTTCAAGATGGCATCAGCCACGCCCAGGTCTTTCATCTCAAAGTTATGAGATAGAAAAGCCTTGACCTCCTCAATGACTTTGAGGTGGGTCCCAAATATCAGTATGTCATCGACATACAAACACAGTATCACTCCTTCGCCCCCACCATAGCGATAGTATATATATTTGTCAGCTTCGTTAACAACAAAGCCAGCAGATGTCAAAGTTGTATTGAACTTCTCATGCCATTGCTTAGGCGCTTGTTTCAGACCATACAAAGATTTCAATAGCTTGCACACCTTTCTTTCCTGACTATCTACTACAAAGCCATCTGGCTGTTGCATGTAAATTTCCTCGTCTAACTCCCCGTTAAGGAAAGCCGTCTTAACATCCATCTGATGGACGAGAAGACCATGCGAGGCAGCCAAAGCGAGTAACACTCAAATGGTTGTCAGCCTAGCCACAAGTGAGTAAGTATCAAAGAAATCTTCTTCTTCTTTTTGTGTATAACCCTTGGCCACAAGCCTAGCCTTGTACTTCTCAACAGTACCATCAGGCCTAAGCTTCTTTTTGAACACCCACTTACATCCCAATGGTTGGCAACCATAAGGACGATCAGTGATCTCCCATGTCCCGTTAGCCAAGATGGAATCCATCTCGCTACGGACCGCATCCTTCCAGTAGTCAGCATCCGGTGATGCATAAGCTTCTGAAATGGTACTGTGAGTGTCATCATCCACGAGGTACACGAGGAAATCATCACCAAAGGACTTTGCAGTCCTCTGTCTCTTGCTCCTAACAGGAGCTTCCTCGTCATCCTCCGTGGAAGATTCATCACTTTTGTGCTCATAATATTCGACCGGAATGGCAGGTTCAGGAGTCTCATCAGATTCCAGTCTAGAAGTGCTTTGCATATCTCTCATGGGGAAAATATCCTCAAAGAATGTAGCATCTTTAGACTCCATGATCGTACCGACCTTCACGCCGTGTACATCAGATTTCACCACTAGAAATCTATAGCCGACGCTATGCTTGGCATAGCCCAGAAAAACGCAGCCCACAGTCTTTGGTCCCAACTTACGCTTTTTGGTTATCGGCACATTGACTTTCGCCAAACAGCCCCAAGTGCGCAAGTAAGAGAGTGTAGTTCTTTTCTTTTCCCATTGCTCATAGGGAGTAGTCTCATTATCCTTCGTGTGAACTTTATTCAGGACATGACATGATGTCAATACAGCCTTCCCCCACCATGCCTTGGATAAACATGATGTATCTAACATGGCGTTAACCAAATCTGTTAGAGTACGGTTTTTCCGTTCGGCAACCCCGTTTGACTAGGGTGAGTAGGGAGGTGTCCTCTCATGAATAATACCATGTTCCGCACAGAATAAATCGAACGCATTAGAAAAGTACTCTCCACCATGATCAGACCAAACTCGTTTTATTTTCTTTTCAAGTTGGTTCTCAACTTCGGCCGTATAGATTTTAAAGTAGTGTAGAGCCTTATCCTTAGTATTTAACAAATACATAGCAGAATCTAGTGGAATCATCAATCAACGTCATAAAATATTTATTTCCACCTTTAGTCAACACACCATCCATCTCGAACAGATCTGAATGTATGAGCTTTAGTGGTGCCAGGTGTCTCTCCTTCGCAGGCTTGTGAGGCTTACGAAGTTGCTTTGCTTACACACACGAATGACACTTAGAGCCTTTAGCTAAAGTGAAACTCGGGATTAAATCCATCTTAGCTAGCCGTGTCATACAACCGAAATTAATGTGACAAAGACGTGAATGCCAAACCTCAGATTCGTTCACGCTAGAATGAATTTGGTTCACGACTTTATTACAGAAATCCGCCAGGGAAAGGCGGAACAAACCTCCGCAATCATATCCTTTTCCAACAAACAGTCCATACCGAGATACAACTACTTTATTGGACTCAAATACTAACTTAAACCCTTCCTTACAAAGAAGGGAGCCACAAACGAGATTCTTCTTGATGGCGGGGACATGCTGCACGTTCTTCAGTTGCACGATCTTTCCCGAAGTAAACTTTAGATCTACCGTGCCAACACCATGAACAGAAGCATGCGAGCCATTCCCCATCAGGACTGAGCAATCTCATGCGACCTGGTAAGAAGAGAACAAAGACATATCAGCACACAAATGAATATTGGCCCCTGTGTCAATCCACCAATCGGTGGACTGACAAACTGAAAGTATGGTAAACAAATTACCATACCTGTTTGCCCCATCACTGTTGCTCATAGTCACATTGACAGACTTGGAGTCCTGTCCTGGCTTCTTGTACTTGTTTGGGCACTTGTTTGCCCAATGTTCCTCTGAACCACAAGTAAAGCAGCCATCTCTCTTTTTGTCTTTCTTCTTATCCTTCTTCTTAAAGGTAGTATTCTGCTGGACAGTGTTCTTTCCCTTGAACTTGTGGAAATTCTTCTGCACCACATTGGCGCTAGAAGAACCCTCTTCACCTTTCACGTGTGAGTCCTTTGCTCTCGAGTTCTGCTCAACACTCAGATGACCGATGACATCCTCAACAGAGAATTCACGTCTCAAGTGCTTGAGAGAAGTAGCAAAATTCCTCCATGAAGGAGGGAGTTTTGCAATGATGTAACCCGCGACAAACTTGTTCGGTAACTCACACTTCAGGAGCTCCAGCTCCTTAGCGATGCACTGTATCTCATGTGCCTGGTCCAATACAGGACGGTTATCAACCATCCTGTGATCATGGAACTGCTCCATAGCATACAGTTCGCTTCCAGCATCGGTTACGCCGAATTTAACTTCGAGCGCATCTCACAAGTTTTTGGCAACTCGCATATGAATATATGCGTCAACCAACTTGTCTCCAATCACACTCAGAACGGCTCCCACGAAGATGGTGGTTGCCTCCCTAAACACCTTCTCCTGTTCAGGAGCAATCGTTTCTGTGGGAGGCACACCACCAACCCAGAACACGTTCATCACCGTGAGCCACAAGGTGGTCCTTGTCTGCCAACGCTTAAAATGCGTCCCGGTAAACTTTTTTGGTTTCAGAGTAGCAGCAAAGCCTTGAATCGAAAAGTGCCTAAAATAAGGTTTTTGGATTGTTGGAAATATGAGCACTTTTTCGATTAGATTAATCCACGAGTAAACAGTAAACATGGCAATCACAGTATGCAACTCATACTGATGCCTAAACATGTGAGCACGTACAGTACATAGAACCGAGACATCTATGAACACATCATATACGGCTAGCACATGAATAAGCACATAAACGGATAAGTGAGGGATGAACAGATCATACCCTCCGGTTGGCCAAGCCAACGTGGCGATAGCAGCAACAGCCTCGGCGTCGTCCGTGGCCTTCTTCTTGGCGGCGGCGGCGTCGTTCGCCATGGGGTCAATGCAGGGGAAGTAGTGGAAGCAGAGGAGGACGAAGACGACGGAGATGGGGACGGATCGGGAGCAGTCGCGTCGAGATGCTCCCCAAAAACCTTATTGCCGTTCTCCCGGGCAGGATCTCGAACGGCAGGGTTCCGGAGGTCGCCGGAAGCAGCGCACTGAGAGGAACAGTAGATGACGGCTAGGCGGGCGGCGGAGGAGAAGGAGCGCGCGTGTACAGCTCCTATTTCCAAGCTCCCAATGGCACGTGGTAGAGTACCCCTTATAAAGGGGTCTCAATCTTCTTGCTGTAGCAGTATGGTACTAAACTTCTCACCACTTGCCATGCATCGAAATGGGTCTTAGAGATTAACCAGAGATTATTGTCTTATATGGGCTTAAGCCCATCTATAATCCAACAATCTCCATGTCGTTTAGCCACTCCGTCGCCGCGCAAGAAGGGAAAGAGGACGACAACGCCAAAAAGATCATAACCCACGGCGTTCGGTCGTAGAAAGAGACGACCCAAGATGCGGAGGTAACGAAAGCTGAGGAGGTAAAAGAGAAGTGTGCTTTCAACCAAGGCAGTGCCGATGATAGCCACTCCGTAAATTGCACAGGAAAGCAAGGAGCGGGACATCACCAAGAAGATCGTGACCCATGGCGTCTGGTCAGACAAAGAGATATCCTAACAGCAGCAGCAACAAGAGCTGAGGAGGAAGCGGAGAAGCGCGCCTTCGACAACGCAAATGCCGAGGGGCTGAAAAAGGTGATGCCCTCCATGGACATGGTCCCCAAAGACCCTCTAGAGTGGCTGGAAGAAGTGACCAAGAACTCCACCTATCCGAGCCGTCAGCACAAGTAGTAGGTAGTAGTTTTTATCTTATTTTAAATATTTCAACGCCTGCCCAACGAACCTCTGTATTCCCCTACCCTTTCTAATAAGCTACAGTTCAGGCTTATCATGATTTTCAACATGCCGCTTCTCGTTTCCATTATTGAATTTTTTTTCCCTAACTTAAATCGAAATACAGGACAATAAGTAAGGGATCGAACAACACGATAACCAGAGATAGCAAGAAACAATACCGTGACACGCGCAAAAGAACTGCTCGACTTGGGAATCCCAACTCGGGTATCGTTCCCGTATGTGTGTTTGTTCATGCTAATAACGGCCTTTGCGGCTTATTTATAGAACAAACATGTGCAGTTGGTGTCATCAAACAGTTTACTTAACAACCATTTTATCTTTCACATAGTTCGCTTGTATTCGTTTGTATTTACCAACGATAGAAGCCCAAGCCCATCTCCTTCTTTCACCGGCCAAAGCAACCCCAATAGCCGGGTCCATGGAAAGGCCACCAGGCACACCTCTGACGGCACACGACTCTGCCCGGCCTTTCAACGTTGTGGTCTGACCAGAGATTCCTACTTAGAACTACCAAGGCGACTCGGGACCATCCGGGCAGACCACAGAGTGCAAATAAAGGGCAACTGAGGGCAATCAGAGCTCAGAAGGGACGCAAATGGCGAATAACATTATTTGCCAAGCATGTCACCCCAACAGAAGATTCGATGGAAAAAAGGATCGCACCCCCATGGTACATCACATTAACCATCGGAACCAGAAATTCCAACTCGGAACAAACGACGTGGTCCAAATGGCACGCAACACACGTCTATTTTATGCCGCGCTAGCCATGTCGGCATAAGTCGTCGACAACGATTATCTTTGCCAGCCAGGTCAACCCAACAGCCTAGTCGATAGAGAGGCTGACCCAACCCCTAGACGGAACATCACTCGGAACAGCCGATGCGGCTCGGGACCATCCGGGCAGGCCACAGAGTCCAAATACCGGGCAACTGAGGCCAACTGAGGCCAACTGTAGCTCAGAAGCGACGCAACTTATGAATAACATTATTTGCCAAAACAATTGAGCTTATATTGTGAGCTTGTGACTGATCCATCTGCGAGAACTGAAATAACAAATCCGTAGCCCCTGGATCTGATGGTGTACTTGTGGGCGATGACGATGGCCTCCACGATGTCACCAAACTGTTTGAAGTAGCGCCCCATCGTGTCGCGCTGCAAGCACCAGGCCCCCAACGATTTCTTCAAAGTCGTGTCATAGATAACGGTGTGGTACATAAAAGACGTCGCCACGGGGGCCATGGCGTACAAGACGATGGGCTAGCTAGCCTCAATCCAGGTCCTAGCTGTAGGTGACCGCTTGTACGTGCATGCGATTTTGTCATCTGATTTTTTTGGGGGGTAAAGCAGAGCTTTATTCATCGTAATCCACAGAAAGTGGGATACAATTTGCATCACGGGGTTGGATAAGCCACATGTAGCGCCCCTGATCTAAAGAAAGCGAAAATCTAGCTACTTTGTGAGCATCTAAATTAACTGATCGACCTTCGAAAATGAAATTACATGTAAAACTTTCTGCTCTTGATCTAACTTCCGTGATGATAGCGCCATAGAGACCTCAGCTGTTGCTCTCCAGGTCACCTATCACTTGTTTTGCATCCGACGATATGATGATTTTATGCAGTCCCAGATCTTCCGCCAATGATAATGCCTCCCGACATGCGATTTCGTCATCTCATAGGCAGGTCGGAGTTCTATCCCTTTCACCCAGGAAATTCTTTTTTGCCTCCGCTCCTGCGTAGCATAGGCCTGGGCCACCACTTTAGCCGGACCGGCTGCTGGCATATGGGTGGATTAAACGGTCGACGTGCTAAGGCCGGGTAAGCCACAATGTGAGAGGATCGACAGGAGAAAAATGATGAGTTGGATTGCGTGTTGGATTCTTCAATCAATACATCAGAGGATTTCCTGCAAAAACGAGTGAAGGACCGAAACTATCACCTTCCTTTATTAATAGGTATATATAGATTTTCTGCTCCATCACGCTCACCTATGACTAATGCGCCCGCCTGTTGCGTTTGGTTTGCCAGCTGACGGCGAACCAATCAGCTAGCGTGGCTAGTTTTGCACAGCAGGAATCAAGCAGCTTGCTGCTGCAGGACAATCCTTTGATCCATGTGCGGGTCGGGTATGTGTGTCCCGATCGGCGTAGCTTCGTGCAATAAACGTATGTACAATCTGTCAGGTGATGAGCAAGCTCAAGGTTAAACTCTGTCAGTTTTGTGGTCCATGTTAAGACATGTCCATGATCAATGTACTATTTACTAATTGTTGGTGTCAGCTTATTGATTAGCCGAAAAAGGCTCACGTCCTACTTTATACATAAAGCATCGAACAACACACAAGCCAGGAAGAACATATTCAAGGAGCAACTCTTTGGTAAATTGCAAGTGCAAGTTTCCCTAGTTTGAGCCATCTCCATCTTGAGCTGTCATTGCAAATAACGTGATGTAAGAATGATAGCACGGGTACCACAGGCAAGAAAAACTGAGCATGACACCAACATAGAATGAACAACAACCAACAGTTAGGACAGAGCGGTATGCCATCTAGTTCTTCAAATGACATCTTCAAAGCACCAAGTTTAATCTGCATAAGATTAGTATGTTATTCGTAATGTATGCAGAATACAGCACATTCTTGACTCAGTGCCAGAAGCATTTCCTGTTGCAATACAATGAACTCGCGCACAGATCAACACCAGAAACAAGCAAAAAAAACACCTATAACCTCTCTTTCCTGAAGACAACCATAAAAGGCTTATTGCTCACGGTCAGCCATGTCTTGTCCTTAGTAGCATGCAAACCTAGATCTTTGCATGGCCCCTTGTCAACACATGAAACTATCTTATATCCCAAGAGACTTGTGCCATGCCTCTCAACCCGGAACACCCCGAACGATCTTAGGCCCTCTTCACTGCCGGCGGCCACGTGTTTAGGCTCTCCTGATGACGACTCCGGTACCTGATTGGTAAGGTGCCAATCTAGCCTTTCAGAGCAAAAGCTATCAAAATCATGGAACTCGATCCAGATGTCGCTCGACAAGCGAATCGGCTCGCTGGCTGAAGCGTGTTCTGGTAGTGGCGTGAATCGCAGGGTGGTGCCGAGGACAGCCTTGTTGCGCTCCTGGAACACGAAGTGCAGACACCGTAGGCCAGCAGGCATGGCTCTGAGCCCCCCGCCGCTTGCACGTTTGGCAGGGAGGATGTAGTAATTTTGCTTGCTATTTAGCACGTTGCCTTCCGTGTCATAGACTAGTTGGGTGGCGTTGTTGGCAGAGCAAGGGAGGGTGGTGATGGCAAGGAGCTGCAGGAGGAGAAGGAAGAGCATATTCAAGGAGGAACTCTTTGGTAAACTGCAAATGCTAGTTTCCCTAGTTGGAGCCTTCTCCATCTTGAACTGTTATCCCAAATAACATGATGTAAGAACGATAAGCACCACAAGCAAGAAATGATGAGAATGATACTGGCATAGAAATAGAATGAACAAAAATGATCAGTTAGGACAGAGCAGTATGCCATCCAATTCTTCAAATGAGCATCTTCAATGGACTAAGTTCAATCTGCATAAGATTCGTACTATGCTCTTCATAGTGTATGCAGAATACAGCAATTACGTAATTAACTCGTGCAAAAACATTTTCTCTTGAACGAAAATCACCCACCCACTCAATCAATTCTAGCATCAAAGATATGATTTGCACATCCACTTCTTCAGCTACTATGTATTAAGCAATTATACTGCAGTTCAACCAGTCTTCCCCGAGTTTGTTCCTAGCCTAGCCTGTGGACTCAAGCAAATCCCCGAATCATATATTAGGAGGGTTGTTGTTCATGAGCACAATTGTCTCTAGCCCTAGTTTATTCCTATCAAGCAGTATGCCATCCAGTTAGATCGTCAGCTAACTACCACACAGCTCCCGTAGTAAACAATCGGTTCTGCAGCTCAATGAAGGTAAGTCTACTGAACAAATTCGCACACCAATCAAAAGAGAGGGGAACATCAGGGCGCGGGGCAGGCTCCTTGCCTGGAGGGAGGGCTCGGCGGAGCTGATGGGGTCGAGGGACAGCACGACCTTGGCGACGACCGGGTTAGGGTTAGCATCACCGGAGGAGGCGGAGGCGCCCTGCCAGGCCTGGGAGACGACGGGGGGACACTTCATGAGCCAGACGGAGCGATCCGCCCGCGCCGTCTCCAGGTACGTCGCCTCGTCGCCCATCCCTGCGCCGGCCAGCCGCCGCGGGTGGTCTCGTGGTTTGGGGTTCGGGGGGATCGTTTAGTGGCGGCGTTAGGGCGACCTGGAGGAGCGGCGCGACAAGTCTAGAGATGCACGTGCGGATGGCGTGAACGCGAGACGAGTAGGAGCAGAGCAGAGTGATGTCTGGAAAGAAAAGATAGGAAAAATGAAGTTTTTTTTTTTTTGAGGGGGTAACAGATGAAGTTTTTCTTTGGGCGATGATAGACGCCGGTCGACCGGCCCAAATTTAGGTCGGTCGCTGCGCTTCCGTGCCATTCATCCTATTGTAACCGTTGGATTGGCACCCCTCAAAAAATAAAAAGACCGTTCGATTGGCACCGTGCTACGACGTCATCATTTCTTTTCCCGCAGCCGTCTAAAAAATCACAGAGAGCGCGAGCGTTGACCCAGCCCTGCTACGCACGTCCGCCATCGTCCGTCGTTGTGAAAAAAAACTGTCGCGCGGGCCGTCGTCTCGTCGACGACGTTCTCCACCTCACCATCGCCGGCGAGATTGTGGCCACCGGTAGGTCCAGCTTCGGCCGCTAACGACTGCACCTCTCCCACCGGCAGGTTCCAACGCGTGGTCACCGTGGTCTGCAGCATCTTCAGCGTCGCCGCCTCCGGCTTGTCGCCACCATCGGCTTGCACCACCATGTTCCTAGCAACAAAAAAACTCGGCAACAAAAACTCTAGTGATCATGGATGGAAGCAAAAAATATTGGTGGTTCCAGCAAAAAGTATCGCTAGTTCCAGCAAAAAAAAGTCCATCGCTGCTCATGGTAGCAAAAATTCTATCTGTTTTCAGCAAAAAAATTTACCGGTTCCAGCAAAAATAAAACCACTGTCGCTCGTGGTAGCAAAAATTCTATCTGTTTCGAGGAAAAAAATTACCGGTTCCACCAAAAAATATCGCCAGTGCCAGCAAAAACGACTTCGACGGCCATCTGGTTCCAGCACAGATCAATGTGGTTGCAGCACCGCCGGCAAACGGATGCAACACCTCTGCCAGCCGGTTCCAACACCTCTCGCGTGTTGTCTCAGTGTCGCTGGTGACGGATGCAGCTTTCGCTCGCAATGGATGCAGCTTCACCGGGAACGGATGTAGCTTTCACTGACAACGGATGTGTGATAGCCTGGCTTAATAGGGATGATAGACTACTCATATCAATAAGGAATTCCTTCTTTTCCGGGAGCCCATTCGGACAGCGTGCTCAGGTTGGAGTAATTTCAGGATGGGTGACCGACCGGGAAGTTGTTCCCGGGTGCGCATGAGTGAGGACAAAGTGCGCAGGAAAGACTAGTATTGATCTGTGAGGCCAGTCTAGATCCCGCCAGGAGTAACGACCACCGGCGGGTGTGTCCGGGGCGTTATAAGTTGGTATCAGAGCTGGCCCTCGCGGTTACACGGATGTTTGCGGACAGGTGCGCGGTCATGTTGTTCATGACGTTTGTGACTCGTCGTGGCACACGGCATGTCACATGTACCGGACTGGATGCACAGACGTATGTGCCAAGAGGGAACGTTCCTGTGGCCCGACGAGGACGTCGGTTCCTCTGAGTGAGGGTGTATGTGATAGCCTGGCTTAATAGGGATGATAGACTACTCATATCAATAAGGAATTCCTTCTTTTCCGGGAGCCCATTCAGATAGAACTCCAAAGTTAAGCGTGCTCAGCTTGGAGTAATTTCACCGCTGTCGATTGGTTGTAGCATCTCCGCCATGTCATCGCAGCACATCTACTGGGCGGTTCCAGCACCTCCGTCCAACGATTGCAGCATCCCGCCCCCTCCCCCCCGCTAGGCGTTAGCCGGCTGAAGCACCAATGGCCGTTCATCTCCAGCCTCGCGGGTTGCAAAAGCGGTCGACCTCGCACGACGAACAGCAGCCCCTGAGTACTCGCGTGAGCGGCGGGGGCGGCCGGCTGCAAGCCCCATATCAACCCGATCTAGATGCAAAAAATGGGCGGCGCATGGGAGCGGAGGTGATTTCTCTGGCGCTCGCTGCCAACAAGAACTGGAGGTAAGGGATGAGAAAAGGGAGTGAATGAGTGGAGCAGAGCCTCCCGTAAGGGATAAGGATGAAAAGGGATGAGCGGTGGTGGGTTAGATGGGGCGCTGGCGACCAACGTGGGCACGTGGGCAAACCAGGCGTCGTTTGATCAAAAGGATCGTGAGACTCGCAAGCGCTGGCCGTAGGGAAACATTTCCGTTTTTCTTTTGTGACACCAAGAGGAGAGACCACTTTTGTAGGCCTGACACGCCAGGTTTATTGATCAAGCAACTATTTTTTTTAAATCACATCGGCTCCCAGCCGAGCAGTTTCTTCCTGGTTCACGCTCTTACCATGTTGGAGGTAGAGGTGACATGATGCAGTGATGACAGTGGAGGCGAAAACTGGAGCGAGAGGGGGGCGGAAACTACGTGGAGCGACAACGACGGTGTTGGCGGTGAAAGGGTTGGGGGTGGAACACCATCGCCAGAGAGAAAAATCTTTTCCCCACGAGGTTGGAAAGATAGTCCAGGCAAATAGCATGACTATAGGGTATTGGTTGTTGGGTCATGGCAGATGAAGAGAAAGATGACAAAGGATGAACAGAAAAATAGTGAAAAAGGTGAGTGGTTGCATTCGAATCAATTGAACCTTGAAAAGCAAGCAGGTGCTCACAAAGACCATTTTATAGAGCCTTACTTCGGTACACCCCTCCTCACAAACCGTAGAAGAGTAGTATGGCCATTTGACCATAAGGTATATCCACCTCCGTATGTGGCACGTACGAGCTGTACATAAACATACACAGCCGATCCGCCCGCCCGTCACACAAACCGGCGCACACCCCCTACATCCTGGACCTGGCCCATTTTTCTTTTCTTTTTTCAACCTTAAAAAAAAATAGGTGCGTGAGGTAGGATTCAAACTCCCAACCTCTTGGTTTACTTCCACCCACCGTAACCAACTGGGATACCTCACTAGTTGTGCCTAATTACTTCTTTTATTCTTCTTCTTGTGCATCTTGTCAGTCTAGTTTTCTTTTTCTTTTTTTTTCTGGCCTTTATTTTATTTTATTCTTTATTATTTCTTCTTTTCTCTTTTATTTTTCATTTGCTTAAATTGGTGAACATTTTCTTAAATTTGTGAACTTTTTCCAAATCCATGAACTTGTTTTTTGAATATGTGAAATTTTTTCAAATGAATGAATGTTTTTCAATTTCGTAAACTTTTATCAAATTCGTAAACTTTTTTGTCAAATTCATGATTTTTTTCAAATATATGATTTTTTTTATTTCATGAACTTTTTTCAAATTCGTGAAGTTTTTTGTCAAATTTGTGAACTTTTTTGTGCAAGTGATCAGCTTGGCCCATGGAGTTGACGTCCCTGCTGCAAGCGCGCACTCATCGCTACATCCGGCAGAAATTTGGTTTTTTCGGGTTTGTCGGTTTTTATGCCCACCCCTAGCTCCAAGGAAGAAAAAAGTTCACGAAATTGAAAAATGGTCATTGATTTGAAAAAAAGTTCACGAATTTGAAAAAACGCGAAATTGAGAAAAGTTCATTGATTTGGAAAAAAGGTTCATGAGTTAAATACTTTTTTCACATGAGGTCGCCCGCCTAGGCCGGTCCATTGTCGTGCAGAAACAAGGAAAAATTAATATAACAGTTTTAAGTGCTTGTTTAAATTATGATTTTCAATACTTTTCTTCTTCAAACCTGGCATGGATGCCTACCATGCTCATGTCCACCTGCTGGCAAAAGTTGAGGTCATTTCATGAATGTCCAAAAAAACACCATGTTCAACGAAGGGTGTTCGGGAGGCCAGTAGGCTCCGTTTGAGAGCAAGTTTTCTTGCATCGGTTAAATGATCCCAATTTTTTTCCATGAGCTTATATGACCAATTAATGGCACCATGCCAAGTTATTTTTTTTATGAATTTTGCATTTTCTGAAGTTTTCTCGGTCGAAAAAGGCCGATAAATGGCTGGACATGTCGCAACTTGCATACGGTGTCGAAAATCGTTCAAACCTGACATGGATGCCTACCATGGGGCATGCCCACCTACTTGCAAATGTTGGGTTCATTTGAAGGATGTCCAAACATAGACCATGTTCAACGGAGGGTGTTCGGATAGGCCAGACGGCTCCGTCTGAGAGCACGTTGTTTTTCGATATCCTTGAAATGACCCTAATTTTTTTCATGGCCTTGTATGACCAATTCAAGGCACCATGCCAACTTATTTTGTTTTTAACGAATTTTGCATTTTTAGAGTTTTCACGATCAAAAAAGGTTGATAAATGGTCGGACGTGTCGCAACTTGCATACGGTGTCGGAAATCGTTCAAACTTGGCATGAATGCCTACCATGGGAATTCCCACCTGCTTGCAAAAGATGGAGTCATTTCAAGAATTTCCCAAACTCGACCATGTTCAACAGAGGGTGTCCAGGTAGGCCAGAAGGCTCCGTCCGAGAGCACGTTATTTCTCGAAATTCTTGAATGGCCCCAATTTTTTCCATGACCTTGTTTGATAAATTCAAGACATCATGCCAAGTTGTTTTGGTTTTCGACAAATTTTGCATTTTCTGGAGTTTTCTCGGTCAAAAAAGGACGATAAATGGCTGGACGTGTCACAACTTGCATACGGTGTCGGAAATCGTTCAAACCTGACATGGATGCCTAACATGGGCATGCCCAAAGGCGGAGCCCATTGGCAGACCTGTACACACAGGAATACGGGTGAAAAATTATGCTAGCGGCACCCATTAATTAAAAAGGCCCGGTGCATCAGGGTGGCCCAAGAGCTGGGCACCAGGGTCAGCCCGTTTCAGCCACGCCTCCGCACCGGCCCAACGCAGCAAGACACGTGAGTACACGCGCACACAGACGGTTCGCTTGCGGATCCATCTCCTCACGTAGATTTCTGTAGACACGTTAGAGCATGGCTAATAATATAGCCGACTGCTAGCTCTATTCTTGTGCCACATCATTTATAGCCAACCTAAAAGCTCAGTCATACAATAGATGTTGGCTATATAGACTATGTAATTAATGCTTGACCCCACTTTCTTCTCTCACAATGTGTGTTGCAGCCGGCTACAAGCTTACATCCCACCTCTCTTCTCTCTCCTCCACATCATCACAAATCTGAGGTGGCAACTCTTATAGCCCGCTTATGTCAGTACTTGCTCTTTGGAGTACGAAGCCAGCCAACCGTATGCCCCTGCGCGTCGCCGTCCCGTACACAGGCAGGAGACGGCGCGACAGCGCGCCGGCCGCCAGCGGCCACGCAGCCTGGGTCCTCACACGGTGACGACGCGACGCACGCGAGCCATGCTGCACGCCGTCGGCCGGTCCGGCACTTGGTAATTTCGCTTCCTTTGATTCTAATCTTGAATCTTCTGTGTGCGTCCATAGATGATATATTACAAGAGGCCACAATTGTGGTAGCGCCTTTATCTTGCTTTTCCTATTTTCGTTTACAAAACTGCAACAACCACGTATGAACTCGTAGCGAATATAATAAATCACTATGTTTTGGCAAAAGTGTGGGGCATTTTCTAGGGTTATAATTTCTAACTATGTTATATAATTATTTGTCTATACAAGTCTTCATGTCTCATTTGTAATTAGTATTTGTCAAATACAGATACTATGGACAAGTTTCTCCCCAAAAGAAAAGCACCATCACAGGATGTTCCAGAAGACATAAATTGGGAAGAGGAGATTCAATATGATCCGAACAAGAGAAAATTGATAGAACATTACCATCCTAAGTTTGAAAGATCTGGTAAGAAAAAAATATTTGTTGAATGGACCTTGTCAGCCAAGAGACATTGATTTTGAATCCTCGGATTTTGGGGGTAAATAGAGAAAGCTCAATCCTGATTGGTTTGATGAATTTGAGAGTTGTCTTGGAAACATCAAAGAGAAGAAACGGGCCTAATGTTAGTACTTCATGGCTCTGACTAATAGAACATATTAAAGGTAATTTTCAACTTTTTAGCCATCTAAGTACTTTTATTTGGACATTTTATTATGTTCTACTAGTAAGTTTGATTCTATCTGTATCTTGTAGGTTATACGAAAATGCAAGACATCTTTTTCAAGTAATTGTGTCCCTTGTTTTATCATTATAGTAAGGCGAGTGATAGGCGCTGGCGCGCCGACCCAAATTTGGGCCGGTCGCTGCCCTACCACACGATTAGACCTGGGCATGGGCAGCCCGGCCCGGTCGGCCCGACTCGACCCAGCCCGAAAATCCTGGCCGGGCCGGGCCAAAGTGTGTCCTCGGGCCGGGCTCGGGCCTGTATTTGTGAGCCCGACAGTCGGGCCGGGCCGGGCTCGGGCCTACTAAATGCACGATTTAAGCCGTGGCCGGGCCAGGCTTTTCCTGCTTCGGGCCGGGCTCGGGCCTAAATCTACGGCCCGACAGTCGGGCCGGGCCGGGCTCGGGCCTAAATCTACGACCCGACAGTCGGGCCGGGCCGGGCTCGGGCTTGGGTATTTAGCGTCGGGCTTTTTTCGGCCCGGCCCGAGAAATGCCCAGGTCTACACACGATACATCGCTTTCAAACCGTACGATCTTGCGTTCATCTCACAGAAAAAAAAAAAGAAAAAAGGATAGAGCCCAGCGCAACCGCTCGTCCTCATCCGCGCTCCGCCGGCCTCCCGCACGGCCGCGCAACAATGCGCTCGTCAGCCGCCCCGTGACTCGCGCTTGCCGTCGGTTGCTCGTGCCGGCGCGCCACAAACAAGTCGCCGTCGTCGCGCGCGAGGTCGCCGCCGTCGTGCCCGAGGTCGTCGTTGCAACTCCCGATCGCCTCGTGGTTGCAGCACGGGGGCACACCATCGCATCTCCACCACCAGCCGCCGTTGAGCTCCGCCACCACCGCATCTCCACCACCAGCCGTCGTTGCAGCTCTGCCACCACCGCCGTCCCCGTCCCAACAAATCTGACTCCATGGTCACAGCTTTCCATCTTGCCATCGCTGCTTGTAGCTCCCGCCATTGACGGTTGTAGCATCTGCCGATGAAGGTTGTAGCATCGCCGGCGGCCGCTTCCAGCAAAGAACGCTAGGGGTTGTAGCTTCACGCGGTTGTAGTATCCCCGTCTGCCTCTCGCAGCTCCTCGCACTGCCGGTTCCAGCATCTCCGGCAGATGGTTGTAGCAAAAAAGCGACTCCGGTTGTAGCAAAAAGGCAATGTGGTGGTAGCAGCATTTCCATGGCCTTCCCCTGTTCATCCATGGTAGTAGCAAAAAACTGTCAACATATGCATCAATCCTGAACACCATAGTAGCAAAAACAAGAATGGTTGCAGCAATAACACATAGTCGTGTGTCTCGGCGCATCATGAAAAAGGATGTAGCAATTGACCATGCTGATAGTAGCAAAACTCAAAACGGTGGTAGCAAAAACTGGTACACTAGTTCCATCAAACAAAAGACATGGTAGCAAAAATTTTGGTTGGTTCCAGCAAAAACCGAAGATGGTGGTAGCAAAATTGGTTCTCTGGTTCTACTTCTACCCAAAAAAACATGGTAGCAAATTTTTGGGCTGGTTCCAGCAAAAATCGAACATGATGGTAGCAAATTGGTACGCTAGTTCCAGCAAAACACAACCGTGGTAGCAAAAAAAGTGATTGGTTCCAGCAAAAAAAGAAGACAATGGTAGCAAAAATTTGGGGCTGCTTCCAGCAAAAAAGAACCTCACCGGATCTCCCGCACTTGTTGCCATGGTTTCAAACGCCCTGAACGCCGGCCACCGCGGCTCTCCTGCACTTGTCGCCACCGTCGTCTTCAATCTTGATGCCACCGTCCCAGCACCGCTTAGCGTCAGTCCCAACACCAAGCAGCACCGGTCCTAGATCCGGCATCCGGTTGCCCCCGCCCCTTGACGGCTTGCAGGACCGGACGGCGTTTTGCAACAAAAAGTTTCGCGGAGGCGCAGTCCGGTAGGCAGGGGAGGAAGGATGGGGGTGGAAGAGGGGAGATTCCAGCGGCTCGTGCAGTGACAATGGCGGCCGGCCCGATCTATCGCAGGGAAAGGTGAGGACTGGGGAGAGGATAAGAGCCACGATTGGGGAACGAGGCAGGGGAACTCTCCAGATCGTACTGGATAGAGAATGATGTGCTTGTGGCCCACTGGACATGTGTCTAGCGCAGGGTACTGAAGACGCACGATATTAGGTGATCCGACGCTCGGCCGGTCCGCCGTATACAAACGTTTCCCTTATAGTAAGCATTTTGATGGCTACATTTTTTTTCAAATTGGCTTCTATTATATCCAATAATGTGTGCTAGAACCTACAAACACACCTCCGGGCCACGCCGCCTCCCGTGCAACTCTCTCTGAGGGTACACCAGGAAACGGTAGTCGGGTGTGGAGCACAACGATGACGAGTACGAGCGGGCAGGAGGAAGGAAGATTAGTTCCTCTTTTTCGTCCCCCGCTCCACCCCCACGTCCCTCCCTTCTCCGCGCAGCGATCCGAGTATCCGACGCCGGTGCAGCAAGGAACGTCCCTCAGCGCGCTCACACGGCGCCATGGTCGGCATCCCCGTCGCTGCGCCGCCACAACAGGATGGACTGGTGCGGTGTGTCCTTCCTCCGTCCTCTGTGGCTGCTCGGTAAGTGTTTACTAATTTTCACGGGAGACTGAGGTTGTATGCTGCTCTGTCCCTTGATACTAATTCAGTTTTTGATTGCTTTAGCACGGCTAGGTTTAGCACATCACGATAATGATTGGCGTTTGTCATTCATTCCTTCACATTTTGGGCTCAGTTACTTGAGATTAAGAGAAGTATACGAAAACTGCATCTCCATACTTCTGTAACAACGGTTACTTTGGAGGCAGGCAGAACTGATCGATGTAGAGCCCCTTCTTTCGTGTCAATCCAAAGGCTTTCATTAAGGAGGCCAAAGCAACAAAGCTTATAGGAAGGAAAGGATGGTCCACGCAAAGGACTAGCACTGGATAATTAACTTCATAGTGACGGCTGTGCATGTGTCTAAACCTGTGAAGATACTTCGGTGAGAAACAATGCATGCTACTCCCTCTGTTCCTAAATATAAGTCTTTTTAGAGATTCCAATACGGACTACATACAGAGCAAAATGAGTGAATCTACATTCTAAAATATGTCTACATACATCCGTATGTAGACCTTATTGAAATCTCTAGAAAGATTTATATTTAAGAATGGAGAGAGTAGATGTTTGCAAATGCATAAACTGGCATCGTTTTGTTAACCATACATGAAGGAACATATGTGATCAGTAATGTATTAGTGGAAAGCATTTTGATCGATCTCACACCGCACACAACTGATAGCTTCAGTTTACACACAAGTGGAAATATCACAGTGCATGATGAATACAAAAAGTGGTACCATGGTGAAATAGGACTACCGACCCTGTAGTTAATCAAACAAGCAAGCCGCGCGTAGTAGTATCATGCTCTGACAGAAACCTTGGCGTTTGCGCAGAGATCAGGCGGGTCTCAGTTCTGGCAGGCGGTCATTCAGTTGATGCCGGTGCTCCGCATTGGCTCATCCATTTCGGTCGGTGCGGGTTCCACCACCTTATTTTGGATTGACCGTTGGTCCGGCTCACAGCCCTTTGCTGTTCGATTCCAAAGGCTCTTCAACATCTGCTCTGACAGAAACCTGACGGTGGCATCCGCCTTAACCAACTTAGGGAATATTTCCTTCCGGCGGACCTTTGGTCCCATAGAGCGGGACCTCTGGGAGGAGCTTATTGCGTGTGTGGCCCTTCATACTCCGTCCCTAGACCAGGACGTGGTCCGTTGGTCACTAGAGCCCAACGGGCGGTTCTCCGCGAAGTCTCTATATCAAGCGATTATGCCTACTCCAGGTCCGGAGGAGCTGAATCTCCTTTGGGAGATCAAGCTTCCTCTGAAGATTAGAATCTTCCTATGGCAGTTGGTACGGGGCCGCCTTCCATCGGGCACAGAGGTGCGGAAGCCCTTCTGATGGTCTGTGTCCGTTGTGTGGGATCCCGGAGGACTCCAACCATATATTCTTTCGGTGTCCTGCCGCTAGGTTCCTATGGAGCTGTTTACGGGAAGCTGTAGGTGGCGGTTGGTGCCATGACAACCTGCCCGATATGTTTAGGGAGGTGCGCAATTTCCACCCTCCCGTGGTGCGACCGGCCCTCTGGGTTATTGTGGGTACCCTTCTATGGACACTATGGAATGTTCGTAATAAGCTGGTGATCGAACATGTCATTCCAGTGCGTGCTACTGATGCAATGTTCAAAATGTGTGGTTTTCTACAGTTCTGGCGGCCGCTTAGCCGTCGTCTCAATCGGGACTTCATCGACCGGACTATCGCCGAGCTCCGGGCCGCCGCCACCGCCATGTCAGCCCCTCCGGCGCCACCGCCACCTCCGGAGCCGGATTAGTTTAGTTTGTAGCTTGCTTTATCTTGGGGATTATTGTGCTGTTCCCCAGCAAGACTTTATGTGGCGTGTTGCACTTTCGGTTCGTGTTACCTGTGGGTGTGTGCGTGAGTTAGCTTGCTGTTTGGCTTGCCTCTGCTACTTATGTTATCTCTCTTGTTGCTCTGGTCGTTGCTTTATAATATAAAGCGGGGGGAAACCCTTTTTCGTCGTAGTATCATGCTAGAAGAATAATACAAGTCAGCTAGCACCAGTATGGAATTATGCTCTTTGGAGACCGAGCTACCTGGTGGCCAGTATCACATCCGTCTGTCTTTATTGGGATAAGCCACAGGCATGTATTCCTCTCCC
The DNA here is from genome assembly GCA_039707655.1 of Elymus sibiricus. Lineage (NCBI taxonomy): Eukaryota > Viridiplantae > Streptophyta > Magnoliopsida > Poales > Poaceae > Elymus > Elymus sibiricus. Next base: position 317,407,885 of record CM077664.1, read on the forward strand.
GTATTTCAGGTACGAGCCATTTACACGCTACTGTATTCTCAATTAATTAACAGTGGTATCCCATGGAGACGAGTTTGTCCATCAGCGCGGGCACAAGTGCCATCACCATTCCCTTTGGGTGTGTTTGGTTGCCTTCTCAAACAGTACCTGCATTTCAAACACATCTAAACCCAGCCTGTTCGAGCAAAAACAGGCAACAAACCAACATCTGCATGTTGTTTGGTTGCCTGCATTGCATCAATGAGCATTTTAGGGCTGGGTGTTTGGTTGCCTGCATATGTGCTTAAGGGCTGAGCAGATGCAAACCACAGTTGTTTGACTGCATACACGTTTGTGTTCTGCTCACCCCATTCAAATGTGGTAGCCTTACCACCATATTAGCAGCACAACAGCAGGCACAACTGATAGGAGGCAAACAATGCAAACAAGCAATGCACATGAAGATAACAGCAGATTAAGAGGCTAACTAATATACTAGGGCCATCGTTAAAGACAGCAGGGGCATCCCATGCCGGATGCCCCCTGCTTCACACCAGGGTGCTGATCCTGGCCAAAATATTAACAAGTTCGCAGCACTAGTTCAAACCATCACCATCACCACGACCACAAACTAACAGTTCCATACTACGACTGGGTACTTATCTAGAGAGCGCGGGAGAATTCGCCGACGCAGCTGTGCTTGGTGCAGCGAACCCTGCACATGATCGAGCTGTCGTGGTTGTAGATCTGCACCTTCAGGCCCAGGCCGGAGATGCGCACGAAGACAAGGTCGTCGGGGACGATCCTGTGGCGGCGGCAGAAGTACTGCCAGCCCCGCCCAAGCACCACTGCGCCTCGAAGTTCTGGACCTGAACCCAAAACTCGCACCACTTGTTGGCCGACAGCCTGATGACACGCGGGGGCTTGATCACCAGCCACTGCTTCATGACCTCCTTGAACTTGGGCGGGATGACGAGCATGGCGAGATCCTCCTCATCCTTGATCTGGACGTAGAAACACAGCGGCTCTCGGGACACCTCCTCGTGGCCGGTCCTCGGAGATCGTCCCCTTGAACGCGGTTGGTTCATGAAGGCGGCCCTGCCAGGCAGGTCCACCCTCTTGAGCCAGCGATTCGTGGGGATGAAGTCCACGGCGCCCTCGGCGCCGACCACGACCTGAGCTCCTCGACCGGCCCTGTCCCACTCCGTCTTCATCACCTTGTCAGGTAAGATGACAATGGTTAGTAACAGGGCATTGGGATCAGGCACTGATCTGTGGCCATGCCGAAGAGCAAGTGTCACTGATGAGTGGCACTTGCTCATGGGCAACAGCCACTGATCAGTGAAGTTTCCAAAACATGATCAATGGCACTTGCCGAAGAGCAAGTGTCACTGATGAGTGGCACTTGCTCATGGCAACAGCCACTGATTAGTGAACATCATGGCCATGATCTAAAGCTAGCAGTGCAAGTTGTGACCACTTCCACATTTGGCAGCATGCTACATTGGTACTAGTACCTAAACGAGGAAACACAATGGTCCTACAACGTGTATGAGCATGCAAATTTGTCCTACCTACCATGAACGCCATGCACGTAATGAAATCATGCAACAAACCATGTCTAAGCCAGCACCAATCTAGCTCTTCAACATCACACACAAACCCTACCTATGAACAACATGAACATGTAACTACCTATCATGCAAGAACCAATCTACCCTGCCTATGAACTACGATGTAACTACCTATGAACAAGAACAAATCTACCCTCCATACGAACAGCATGAACACCATGAACAACATGAGCAGTAGCAACCAAGAAGGAGTCGCTTGGATTCGATTCGAATCCAATCGAATCCTTGTGATGCCTATTGCATAAAACCCTAATCTACATGTACGAGCAGAGGGGAAATTAGAAACTAAGGAGATGGCCGTCGAAGAGGAGGAGGAGCCGGCAATGCTGACGGCCGTCGGCATTGCCCCGGTGCTCGTGGCCGCGCGGGAGGTCGAGGAAGCGGGCGCCGTCGTCCATGGCCCTAACGCGCTGCCCGGAGAAAACCCTCGGATGGGGGTAAAAAAAAATCCCACCCACAGGGGTTCCAAGCAGCGGCGCGGTCGCCACCCCCTCCGGCGCCGCCATCGAACCCAGGACCATGAGGTCCGGATACGGCGGCGGAGCCGGAGCGGCCGACACCGCATTGGCCGGACGAGCGGGCCTGGTGTAGATGGGCGACGGTGCACGGAGGGACGCCCTCAGGTCGACGCCTGAGTTAGCCAGGCCGGCAATCCACCTCTTGTGGATGCGGTTGCCGCTGGCCTCGATGGGGGTGAGGGGACGGCGCGGCGGCGGACGAGCCATCAGAGGAGAGGAGAGCAACGGGCGGTGAGGAGAGTGGGGGAGAGTGGTGTGAATGGAGCGTGGGCGGTGACATGAGAGAGACGGGAGTTATTGAGACGTCATGTCCGTCTCCCGCGCTCCTCGAAGCATGCAGCCAAGAGCCACGTGTGGCCGCAGCGAGCCTGGCTGCCGAGAAACTGCCGATTCGGCAGTAGCTCGCGGGCCTGGCCCGGGACTGCTTTAAGTTCCATGTGGCCCGAGATGTAGGTGTAGCCCAGGCAACCAAACTGCGGGAGCTATTTCTCGCTTTAAGCGAGTCAAAAGGAACCCCTCGCGTCGAAGCTACAGTAAAGGGCCGGCCCAACAGCGGGCATTTGAAAGAAAATGCGAAGAGAAAAAAGGGAGAGCGCGGAGGGCCGACGCAGGATTCGAACCTGGATCACCAGGATGAGGAGTGGCGAGGCATACCACTGGGATAACCACAACATTCGTGTTGAATATTAGGGCGCAAACCACTTATAGTAAAAAAGAGCCGGTTTTTCTTTGTATTTTCTGGGTTTTTTGTTGTTTGTTTTTTCTCCATTTTCTTCTTTCTTCTCCATTTTTTGTTTTTTCATTCTTTTTTTGTTTGTTTCTACATTTTTTATTTTTCAAATACTTGTTCAACATTTTCCAAATGCTTGATTAACATTTTTCAAATACATGTTCAACATTCTTCAAATACTTGTTCAACATTTTTTCCGAGTGCTTGATTAACACCTTTTTCAAATACTTGTTCAACAATTTTAAGATTTTTTTTTTGAAAGTATGATGAATTTTATAGCAAATTCGAAAAATATACGCTCTAATGCATAAAAATCGAAACTATGACCCCGTCGGCCCCCTGTTGGCCGAAGAGAGCCTTTTCGGCCTACCGTTGGCCGAAGTGAGATCTTCAGCCTTCCGTTGGCCGAAGAGTAGTGTGGACCGAAGAGTGGTCTTCGGCTTCGTGAAGGCCGAAGAGTGCTGGACCCATCCAGGCGCTTTGCCTCGCTGCAGCTGCACGTACGCTGGCTGGCTGGCTTGCTGCCATATGCATGCAGCAGCCTTTACTCGTGGACATGGACTCGATCTCACATGCATGCACCTGCACGTACCTGTCGTTCCATCCATCGATCTCACATGGCATTATCTAATCACGCGCAGCTGGCCGTTGGTGTTACTGTATTATCTAATCACCTGCAGCATGTACTAATGCATGTGCACTAGTACGCGGCTATAAGAGCAACTCCAACCAGCCGACCCAAATCGTCCGCGCGTGTCCGTTTGGATCGAAACGGACCAAAGCGTTGGCCCAACGCGCGGACCCAAACCCAAACCGCGTACGCTCGGTGTCCCAGTCCACCAGGCGCGGTGGCACTGGCAGTACCGGCAGCCACTCCCGTACCCAGATGTCAGCCTGCCGCCTGCCGCACGGCTGGCATCTGGACCCGAGTCGCATCCCGATTCCGACGGTGCCCCGGACGGCGCGGGCGCATGTCGAGGAGGTGCGCAGGCGGCGCGAGCTGCTCACGACGGAGCAGCGGCGGATGGCGGCGTACGCGGCCGACTCTCCCAACTGGGAGGTCTGGTCCGCGTTGGAGCACGAGGAAGACCGCCGCCGCGGCGTGCAGGCCAACCCCGTGTACCCCCCGCCGCCCCCAAAGGTGAAGCCGGAGGAGGAGGAGGATGGCCAACGTTGGGTGCATGCGTCGACCCAAACGAAAAACTGGACACATGCGTCCGCTCGGCCGACCCAAACGGACAAAAAGCAGACAAACCACGCGTCCGTGTTTGGGTCGGCCAGTTGGAGTTGCTCTAACACACACTACTACTACCGACCATGCACTTGCACGTTATTGGCAAAATAATCCTGCACTGGTACTAGTATACATAGATAGTACATGCACATGCAAAGCACTATTACTAGTCTACGTAGATAGTACATGCACATGCGGTACCGTCTCCATCACTAGATGAACGGGCACGTGGTGGACGTACAAACATGCAAACATGCAAACATGCCATGTGAGATCGATGGAACGACAGGTCAATTCCATCGAGTCTGTAACTGCAGCGAGGCGAGCGTCTGGGACATGCATTAGTACATGCTGCATGCATATGGCAGCAAGCCAGCCAGCCAGCGTACGTGCAGCTGCAGCGAGGCAAAGCGCCTGGATGGGTCCGGCACTCTTCGGCTTTCACGAAGCCGAAGACCACTCTTCGGTCCACATACGGCCGAAGAGTGGTCTTCGGCCAACAGTAAGCCGAAGCTACTACTCTTCGGCTAACGGAAGGCTGAAGAGCTCACTTCGGCCAACGGTAGGCCGAAAAGGCCCTCTTCGGCCAACAGGGGCCGACGGGGTCATAGTTTCGATTTTTATGCATTAGGGCGTATAGTTTTCGAATTTGCTATAAAATTCATCATACTTTCAAAAAAAATCCAATTTTAAATACTTGTTCAGCATTTTCTGAATGCTTGTTCAACTTTCTTCAAATTCTTGTTCAACATTTCTGCAAATACATGTTCAACATTTTTTTTCAAATACTTGTTCAACATTTTTTAAATACTTATTCAACATTTTCTGAATGCTTGATTAACATTTTTCAAATAGTTGTTCAACATTCTTCAAATTCTTGTTCAACATTTTTGCAAATACATGTTTAAATTTTTTTCAAATACTTGTTCAACATTTTAAAAATACTTATTCAACATTTTTCCGAATGCTTGATTAACATTTTTGAAATACTTGTTCAACATTCTTCAAATTCTTGTTCAACATTTTTGCAAATACATGTTGAATTTTTTTTTCAAATACTTGTTCAACATTTTTTAAATACTTATTCAACATTTTTCGAATGCTTGATTACCATTTTTCAAATACGTGTTCAACATTTTTCGAAATACTTGTTCAACATTTCCAAATGTTTTTGTCGACTGTTTTTTGTATAATATATATGTACATATAGAGTATTTTAATTTTTCAACAAAAGTACGAACATAAAGCAAAAGGCCAAAATAGGAAACGAAAAACCCCCAGAGAAAACAGGTTGTAGCCTCGCGCTCGCGTGGGCCGGCCCATATGGCTCGCTCCCTTCAGCGAGTTGGATGGTCGCCTCGCGTGAGGCGAGAAATAGGGGCGCCCCAACCAAACAACCCGTTTTCTTCCCGCGCGGGCCTGGTTGGGCCTTATGCAGACAACCAAACACGTCCTTTATGTTCCATGCTTGGACCTAGAAAGCAAAACATGGGATCTGGAGGCCGCATGCATCTGCCTTAATCAAACTCTTTCAAGAGGTGAATAAATACATGAATTCAAACACAGAGTGAGAAACGGAATTACATAGGCGATTACTAGGAGAAGTCACACACCAGCATATCGTGCACAAGACATGAAACAGAGCTAACCAATCCTGCTCTAAAATCTACTAGTGTCATTTCACACTAGGCGATCAAACTATCCTGGTTTTTTTGGCAGGCTTGCTCGTGACTTCTTCGTCTTCGGAGCACGCACCATCAGTTGCGGCAGTGCCGTCAAATATCCTCGAACACGCGCCCCTCGATTCATAACTTGTTGCATGGCTCAGTGGGATCAACGCCAACAAGGGGTCGAAGTCGCCACAACCCTCTTCAAGATCATGACCGGCCCACAGCGACGCAATGCTGCATGCAGATCAAAACAAATCTTCAGATAATCAACCGACAAAGGAATTCAGAAAATATCCAATATGACCAGGGGTGTTTTGGCACCCAGGAGCATATGCTCCTGGTTTTCAAAATGTTTCTAAACATATTTCAAAATGTCAAAAAAATATGACAAAAAGTTTCACACATACATCTCAACATTCTATGTGGTCACAAAGTCGTTTCGTGAAAACCGACAATTTTTGTGTCGAGTGTGAAAAAGACAAAATTTGGTGTTAAAAATGGCTTTTCACGAGAGAATTTTTTTCTCTTTTTTACACAGGCCACAAAAAATGTCGGTTTTACGCGAAACGTGGCGTGTGCACATAGAATGTCATGATGTACGCACCAATTTTTTGTTTGATTTTTTTTAGCATTTTGAAATGTCTTTACCGGTGACAGGAGCATATACTCCCATGTGCCAAAGTGAATTTCTGCAATATGACAGGTTTTACGAACGGGGCCTCCTTCACTGACCCAAGAAAACTGCCCACGACACCGTAAACTTTGCATATGCTTACATTGTTTTCCCTCAGTTCTTTTACCATGTCCCTGGTGTACCTATCTATGTGTCAATGCGACTTGCAATGTACCTTCTCCAGTTAACAGAGAGTTCATGATTGTGCTCTTACTTGAGCTCGCACACGTACGAACCTTTATCATCCAAAATCCCAGTAGCCGCATCATAGCAGTACAGCCACACCGCTTTGATCTGCTATTGGACTGTACTGGTTTACCATGCAAATGATTTCGAACCAGACCTCATAAGCACATTGAAACGCAGGCAAAGCAAAAAAGAAATATGGGGGCACAAGGACTTGGCCAACTCCAGCGCGAGACCCCGTCCTGTCCGGGTGCGTCCGTTTGGGGCAAAACGGACATACCAGACGGCCCAGCGTGCGGGCGCAAACGGACTTTTGTCCGTTTTCTGTCCACTTTCGACCCATCTCCGGCCCAAGTTTGGGCCGCGTTTGAGGTGAAACGGACAGCGCGCGGACGGGTGGGACGCGCGCGCTTGTCCTCCCCTGGCCCGCCCGTCGGTGGCACAAAGCACCCGCCCGGCGCCCCATTTCCCTCCATTTCCCCCCAAAACCCTCCCACGTCCCGTCCTCCCCTCCGCCCACCACCCTCCCGCCATGGTCGATTCCCCGCCGAATTCCGGCGGCCAAGCCGTCGACCCGCCCCCAAAGGTGAAGAAGAAGGCGGCCAAGGGTCCGAAGAAGCCGCGGTCGGAACTCACGCCGGCGGAGCTCGCAAAGCTGGACGCGGAATCGGCCAAGAGGAGGAACTGGCGGGCGGCGCAGAAGGGCAAGAACGCCGCGGTCATGTTCGCCGCCGAGCGCGCTGCGTTGGAGGCCGCACGGCACAAGGCCGCCGTCGACGAGAAGGAGGCCATCGTCAGCAAAGCGCACACCCTCCTCATGCTTGGGCTGTGCCGTCCGACGAGCTTCTCGGCAGCGCCCGTCGGCCCGGCGAGCACAGGCTCGTCGGTCGCCCCGCCTCCGCAGTGCCCCTCGCCGACGTCGTCGACCACGCCATTGTCGCCCGGTTTTCCTCCGCCAAGGTACGAAGGCCAGACCCGTTTCTCGGGGTCGCCGGACGTTGGCGTGATCGCGCCGTCCACCCCGCGCCCCTCGGCCGTCATCGACCTCAACGCCACGCCGGGGTCCAGCAGTGGCGGCCGCCCGTCCGTCGAGATGCAAACAAAGCAAGCACGGCCGCCGTCTACGGCCACCATGCCGTCGCCCCGCGTCCTGTTCGGCGAAATGCCAACACCAACGCCAACGGTCGAGGACCCCTTCTGCGCCCAGTTCATGGAGAATGTCATCTACGAGGGCCGTGGCGAGGCCTTCCAGATGGGTGGGCATGGCGATACCTTCGATCCCGAGGAGACCCAGAGTCAGGATGGCCGCGGCCAGTACGTTGCCGATGAAGACTTTGAGGCCGACGACCATGGTGACTCGTGGCATGAAGATGATGACATCTATTGCGAAGGTGAAGGTGATGAAGAAGAAGAGGAAGGCATCGATATTGCGGGCGAGCCATTGTTCATCGACGAGCTCACCCAAAGAGTGGAAGCACAAAAGAAGAGGAAGAGCATTCGTACGGGATCATACTCACAAGATGAGGACAAGTTGATTTGCGAAAGTTGGATGGAGGTTGGCCAAGATCCGAGGATCGGTGCGCAACAAAAGGGACTTGTTTTTTGGACAAGGGTTCACAAAACATTCCATGAAAGGAAGTTGTTTCCGCCCTACCAATTTGCGAGCGAACGTGGCATCACCTCGATTCAAAAGAGGTGGTTGTTCATCCAACAAGAATGCAACAAGTATTGTGCCGCACTTGAGAGCGTTGAAGCACATCCCGTGAGTGGTCTCGGCATTGGGGACATGGTATGGTCTCTCATCTTTCGTTGCTACGGCCGTGACTTCGGCCTTCTCTATGTTTGCATGTCCAATTGTTGTTGATCGTGTAGGCATTTCAATCTTTGGAAGCATTCAAGGCCCGGCACAATGACAAGCCATTCACTCTTACGCATTGTTGGACGATCATCAACAACTGCCCTAAGTTCAAAGATCAATACCGTGAACTTCAAAGGAAGAGAGGCAAGAAGACGGCCGCGTTGGCCGGAGGTGGAGATGGTGAGGCGTTGAAGAGGCCGAGGGGCAAGACCAACTCCAAGATGGACGACAAGCGTGATGCGGCATCCTTTGCCTTGCATGAGACTTTGCACGGCATGATGTCTCAAAAGGAAGTGAGGGACGAGAAAAAGCGACAAGGCAAGGAGGAGCAAATGAAGCAATACATGGAGCTCCAAACGAAGAAGCTTGAGATGGAGGAGGCGGCCAAGAAGAGGAAGATCGACATGGAGGAGGCGGCCCGGCAGAGGCAGCTCGACATCGAGGCCGCCAATGCCGCGGCCAGGCAGAGGCAGCTCGACATCGAGGCCACCAATGCCGCAACCAAAGCAAAGGAGGTGGCGCTAGCGATCATGAGCGTCGACTTGAGCAAGATGAGCGAGAAGACGAGGAGCTGGTTCGAGGCCCGGCAGAAGGAGATGTTGGACGCCGACGGCCTGAACTAGGTGGTCTGTTCGGCCGTGGCCGTTCTTTTTGGAGGCTGGCATGGGTGCCGGCCGCTGACTGTGTGCCGGCGACAAACCTATTCATTTTGGAGGCTGGCTGTGTTGCCGGCGACAAAAATATTCATTTTGGAGGCTGGCTGTGTTGCCGGCCGCTGGCTGTCTTGCCGGCGAGGTCGTGTAGGCTGGTTGTGTTGCCGGCGTGAACTAGGGCCGCTGGCATGAACTACGGGCCGTGGTTATTCGAATATTTGCGTTTGAAACAAGGAGACGGACAGGATGCGGCCAAAGGATGCGTCCACGCGTTGGGCGCACGGCCACCGCATCCCAGAAAAGGCCCGGACACGACCCCATTGCCCGCCCCAAACGGACAGAATCCGGGCCAAACGGACGTCCGTTTGGGGTCGTGCGCTGGAGTTGGCCTAACCGGTTTAGCTCAACTCAACGCGCATGCACACACACCCTGCATGCACTTTATCCGATGGACACTGAGTCAGGCTCTTTGCATACCCCGGACACCAAAGCCAGTCTCCCAAGAGTACAAGTTGTAAAACCCATATGCTTCTTCGACGGAATCGAAGCTAGTCCCCACTGCTGGATTAACAACAGTACCCGCCTTGTTATCAGCATAAGCACATATCGAAGCCTCAAGCGCAGGCACTCTGCTGGGATTGTTCTCCCTCTCATCTGCAGCCTTATCGATCCCAATTCTGCAAATTTTAACATGGACACCAATTAATTGTTGAATCACACACGGGATCTTGAACCGGAAAAAAATAAAGATATCTGATGCTTTATATGTCATAATCACCTATCAATTTCACTTGAAGACTCGTTTACTCCATTATGTGCTACCATTATACAGAGTCACAAAATAATAGAGTAGATCACAAGCAAATTTCCTTCGTGTCCAGCAGGAGCCCTGTGATGATTTTGAGACGACGACCCCCTCTGCATCTCATCTTCTTCGCCCACTGCACCGCTCATATTTTCAGGGCACATCTCGTCTGAATAGGCCACCACCTGGCTATCACTGATGTATGAGTCGATAATCTCCTCTGTCATGATTGTCTCTTCCGTGTGCCGTCCTCCTCCGTTCTCTCCGGCCTCCATTCCTCCACTATTGCATTGGGGGGAAATCCAATCTCCATGGCCTGTGCGAGCCCCATGATAGAAGCAACGGCCGATTCCGCTGCTGCCACTTCCCCCCTTAAGATAGACCCCGCATCCAACCTAGGAACGAAAGTACAACCCAATCCAGACGAACACCGAGTTAGATCTAATTTTTAGGAGACGACTCAGATTTTAAAAACCTACCAGAACAAACACCCCCACACGCTCAATCGATCCCCAACACCAGAACAAGTACAAAAATTGCAAGATATGTCAGAAGATTACCCCGAATCGTCATCTTCGAAGAAGAACTCCATCCCATCCATGGCGACCCGTCTCTGTCCAATGCGCCGGGAGGAAGGCGATGACCAGTCTAACGAGGTAAATGCAAATCGACATGTAACATTAGCCCAGGAGGCACATCATGTCCCCGTATCACCCACCCATGCGGAGGCCTATGTACAAGGATAGCACCCCAGCCCATGGCACCGATGTATTCCAACTAAATATCCAGCGTATTGTTCAAAAAAAAAAACTAAATATCCAGCGTATGAGCATTGGAAAAGCGAGCAGCACCCACAAAATGTGACATCTGACCACGGGGGCATTGGTGCCCGTTTTTTTGAAGTTCAAAAAAATGGTTTTTACGGCTTGAAAAAAATCTAATTTTTTGTGTACATGCACATATAGCAGTGCAGTATAATGGATCAAAATTCCATCAATATATGTGCTTGTATGTGAGAGATAAAAAAGAGAAATTTCATGCAAATTTGGGGCTTTTTTTTTTGTTGATTTTGGAACGAAATTTTGTCTTTTTTGCGCAGCATTCAATACAGCGTATTTTTGAACGAAATTTCACAGGTGCTTAAACCACATGCATGCGTATTCATGTAAAAAAATTCAAAACTTTTAAGCACTTGTTTTGGGGTGGTAAAAAAAATGGGCTCAAATGCCCTGTGGTCCAAAAGTCCGCTTTAGCAGCACCCATCACAACATAACAACCTATGCCCCAGATAACGGGACTCAGGTAGCTCGGCCTCCAAAACGCCCCACTCTCTTCAATGGATATATTGTACTTTACTTCCTTTTGCATATTTTGGTTCCAACATTAGCATAATTCTGATCTGGATTATCAAATTAGCACATGTACTCTTAAAAAAGGTGTTCAGGCAGTCAAGTAGTGCTGCATACAACATTGAATTCAAGTTCTAACCAAATCACTAGAAACATAACATTCATTCTTCCAAGTGATCGATTGAAAAGTAAAATTAGGAGGAAACACTCGGCTCATATACCAATCTCATTTCAACCCTAATAACAGTTTCTCAATTGTCATTCATTTGCAGAATTTTGGTTGGCTATTTCGAATAAAATTTATATGTCAATTGATCGTGGTCTTGATCTATTTTTATATATCTTCGTGTCAGATCCCAGAAAAACATCCCTTGTTGTTATTTCAGTTGTTTTATTCATAATATTTTCCTAGGAAACTACCATTGCATGTATAGAAAACAATAACATCATAGAAATACAACACCTCATCTTTATCTTGGCGAGTCCGGTTATGCATAGATTATTTTGAGATTATTTGGCGACCAATGGTCAGCATGAACAACTTTATTTGAATCATGATCTTACTTCTTACAGAAAATATATAGGTCAAAACTATAATGTAGAAAAACTCCTAAGGCAGATCTGATATTAGCCAATGGTGTAATAACCCAAAATTTTAGTGTATTAATTGAATTTGTATAGTGAATTTATGAGCTTTTATGGCCCACTGCTGGTTTATGCCTGCTTAATCACGCCTTGCGTGACTATAGGCCTCTGGTCTATAGGCGCGCGACGGTTGTCTCACCTAGGCCCGGTCTTGGGGCGTGACAGTTAAAGTGGTATCAGAGCTCTAGATTTTAGTATCCGTGGGTAATAACAGGGTAGTCTGTTAGCAAAATTTACATCTAACTATCGATGAAAAAAAGTTCCTTGTCGGACATAACTGGCAACTTTAGTATTTTTAACTTATTAGACTGGTCTAGTTCTTTAATTGGAGGCGTTACAAAATTAAACCCATAGCACCGCTAAGTTTTGTTATATTGGATATGTGCACGTATTGTAGAAAATATTGCAAATCCTGTCTGCATTCTTTTTAATGAATTTTCTTGAGCATGTTTGTGCAAATTAAATTTTTCATACTAAATTTTGGTGCCTAAATATTTGTTTGGTTGGAGAGACCTTGGTTAGCTAAATAAAATAAATCAAGATGCTTATTTTATTTTGCTCTTACAATAATAGATATATTTTTGTTAAACGGCTAGTCAGAAATTGCTTTCGTATATCTTGTCGTTATCCTAATTAATTCTTAGGCAGAACTCTCACATGTATAATTTAGGGGTATAACTAATAGTAAGATTTACTTTTGAATTTTGGGGACGAAATTCTTATAAGGAGGGGAGGATGTAATAACCCAAAATTTTAGTGTATTAATTGAATTTGTATAGTGAATTTATGAGCTTTTATGGTCCACTGCTGGTTTATGCCTGCTTAATCACGCCTTGCGTGACTATAGGTGTGACGCCCCCGGCCCGACCGTGCACTAATCATACACGCAAATGCGCACGATCAAGTACAGGGACTCACGGGAAGATATCACAACACAACTCTAGACACAAAATAAAATAATACAAGCTTTATATTACAAGCCAGGGGCCTCGAGGGCTCGAATACATAAGCTCGAATACAAGCGTTAGCGGAAGCAACAACATCTGGGTACAGATGTAAAGAGTAAACAAGTTTGCCCTAAGAAGGCGAAAACAAACAACGGCTCTGATCGAAAGAGGCAAGGCCTCCTGCCTGGGAGCCTCCTATCTACTCCTGGTCGGCGGGCTCAACGTAGTAGTAGGCATCATCGAGGTAGAAGCAATCGTCGACGGGATCAGCTGGCTCCGGGGCTCCGTCATCTGGTCGCAGCAATCGGGTATGGGAAAAAAGAGGTAGCAAAGCAACCGTGAGTACTCATCCAAAGTACTTGCAAGACTTACATCAGAACTAGTCTATTTATGCATTGGTATCAAAGGAATGGGGCTATATCTTTGGACTAAACTGTAGAAATGCCAGAATAGAGAGAGGGCCTAGCCTATCGAAGACTAGCATCTTCAGCGTCTTGCAGCATCAGAAGAGTGCAGATTAGCATATTATAATGTAACAAGCATGTAATAGCAAAGCCCAGAGATCCTCCCTCGACTCCCTGCGAGAAAGCGATCCCGGAGCTTACAATTAATTAACATGAATCCAGTTCAAGTTGTAGTAGATCAGGATACAACACTGAGCGTCCTGTTACCGTGGACACGGCTATTCGAATAGATAACTTCCCTGCAGGGGTGCACTACTGTTACCCAACAAGCTCGATTAACTCTGGCCGGACACACTTTTCTCGGTCATGTCCGACCTCGGCTGATCGACACGACGTAGTCCTACCTAGGCTCAACAGAGAGGTCCCTGCCGGTCTACATCCTAAGTGCTCAGGGGTCTTGGGCCCATCACCCTTTGCACTCCGGGTCGTTGCGTGCAGGGTGAAGCCAGGCACCACCCATGTGCTGGATGGCGCCGGTCCGTCCCGGCCGCAATGCTGAACTAGACGTCTGACAGATCTTTCAGCTGATACATACGGCGCCGAGGGTCCCATAACCATTATCCCACGTGGTGGTAGTGCGTATATGGCCAGCGGCCAACTCAGATCAATACCCAAATCCGTTAGTGTGTTGGGAGCTCGCGGTGACGATCAGTACTCCTGTCGTCCCGTCTCGAGGAAGTGCAACAAGGGTCAGGCCCATCCCTCTCTAGGGCGGTCTCTGCCTGCCCGGCCACGCCTCGTAATTATCTCGTGGGTACCCTCCAGGTCAACCCGACTTCCCAGGAGACTGTCGGGAGCTCAGGTCCACCTCAACCGGGGTGGTACCGCCTGTCCCTTCAGTCCCACAATCAACAGTAAACAAGGGGCGACAGTTAAAGGTAACCGAGTGTTCTTGTCATCAAGGGGGGAGTCCGAGGAATCACCCTCGATGGACCATGCTTAAGGGGTTGCACGGCAGAGTCATCATCGGGAAGGGGAGAGCGAGGAATCACCCTCTGCAATCACCATCGATGTGCTATACTGCAGGGATATCATCAGGAGTGCAGTATGAGGTATCACCCTCGGCACTTGATAGTAGCCCTGCAGAGTCGTACAACTAAGGGGGTGTGCGGTGATGTGACGGTAACTGCACATCGATCACAAAGATCGAGGCATTGGTAACAAAGCGGGGCAACATGGACAAGGGTGAGGGGTCACTGGTGGATCACTAACCAACCTATTCTAAGCAGTTTAGGATGACAGGTAAAGTAACAACAACAGGTTACAAAAGCAGGCTATGCATCAGAATAGGAGCAAGCAATTACAGTAACAAATCTAATGCAAGCATGAGGAAGAAGGAATAGGCGATATAGGCATGATCAAGGGGGTTTACTTGCCTGAAAGCTCTACTGAAAGGGGCTGGTCGTCAGGGGCGGAGTCGTACTCGGCAGCAGCGTCGGTCTCGGGGTCTACCGGAGAGAAGAGGTGGAAGAAACAATAAATAAAAAGCAGACAAATGCATGGCATGGCAGCACGGTATTCGAGGGGTGACCTAATGCAGTACTACGCAAGTTAGTCGGAGCGGGAAACATCTGGAGGTGTTTTACCAGCTCCGGGCAATTATCGGACAGATGAATCAGAGGGAAAAGTTCCATGTTCATCATGTTAGAGGGGTGTGGCAGGTATGTGGGTGGCATATTCGGATTCGTCATATTTTTCTGATCATTTTTCATATATAAATTATTTTCATCCGAGTTACGGTTTATTTTATATGATTTTTCAAAGTTTTAATCATTTTCTGGAATTTCTGAAATTATTTAATTCGAATTATCCGAAACAGTGACTGGTGACGTCAGCATGATGTCAGAGTGACGTCATCGGTCAACTGTGGACTTGACTGATCAAACTAACCAGTGTGGTCCCACCTGTCATTGACTGATTTAATTAAACAGAGATTTAATTTAACTAATTAAGTTAATTAGCTAGCGGGTCCCACATGCCAGTGGAATATTTAGTTAACAAAGTTAATTATTTTAAACTAATCCTAATTAGTGGCAGTGGACCCACATGTCAGTGTCACATTTAATTAACAGATTAATTAAATTAGTAATTTAGTTAACTAATTAGGTGGGGCCTACAAGTCAGTGACTGGACTTGCCCAGTCAGCAGGTTGACTAGTCAACTGGGTCCAGTGGGATCCAGCTGTCAGTGACTGTTAGTGTTAACTGTGTTTAAACTAAACTAATTTAGTTTAATTAGTGCGCGGGCCCAGGCTGTCAGTGACTCAGTAATTAGTGGTTAGTTTATTTTAAACTTAATAGCTACAGTAAATAGGGCCCACTGTCAGTGGTTGTTAGCCGCGTGGTTAGTGCCTAACCACCTGACGGGTGGGACCCGCCGGCGTTTAAATGCTGGCGCACGCTCCGGCGACGACAGAGGGCGACGGCGACGCGCGGAATCGGCGCAGAGGGGGCCATTCGGCCCGGGATTTGGTCCTACGGGATGGGCGCGATGCGCCGCGTCCGATGGTGGCCGTGGTTGGCACGGGGGTGGCCGGAGTCGACCGTTACGACGACGGCAGGCGGCGGCCGGAGCACCCGAGCTCGGGAACAGGGACAGAGGACGCGCGAGAGCGAACGGAGAAGGTGGGGAGCAGCGGAGCTCACAGTGATGTCGGCAGAGAGCTCAAGGGAGTCGGGGGGGTCGGCGGGCGGCGGATCGACGGCGACGTTGCGGTGGCCGTGGCGGGGAAGAAGGCTCGATGCGGTCGTCGTGCGGCTCCCCGAGACGACCCAGAGCACCAGGACGACGAAGACGACCACGGGGAAGCCGCCGGACACCTTGGAACGGCGAGACGAGGGCGGTGGCTACGCGTGCGGCGGCGGTGCGGCCATGGCTGCGTCGGGCTCGCGGGAGGAAGAAGGGGGCGAGCGAGAGGAGGGGTTTCTGGGGGTCTAGGGTTTCGGGGAAGGAGATGGAGGTCGAGGGGAGGTCCTTAACCGTCAAGGGGACCGCGGGATGCTCGACAGCGAGCCACCCGAGCGATGGATGGCGTGGCATGCTCGGCCTCCCCTGCCTCTGTCGAGAGGTTAGGGAAAGGCCGGCGTGGGCTGGGCCAGGCCGCACTGTGCACTGATGGCCCAAGTGCACAGTGGGTCTTTGCGCTTTTTCTTTTCTTTTTCTTCTGCTTTTATCCCTTTTCTTATTGCAAAATGTTTGGCCCCAAATTTACTTTTGCAAAATATGAGGTTGTGCCATTTAATTACTTTGCAATATCTGGTATTGCCATAAAAAGGTTTGGAGGCCTTATGATTTCATTTGAATTTTATTTAATTGAAAAAGGATTAATTAGTGCTGTTTTGGTACTGTTTTATATAAGTTAGGGGCATATTAATAATCCAATAAATGTTGGTTTCTATTTTACAATTACTTAATTATTATTTGCAAAATTATGAACACTTTTTTTCTACTGTTTGGATACTTTTAATTTTGACTTTATTTTAAATTCGAATTTGAAGTTGGATTATTCTCTAAATGCAATTTATTTAGGATGATCATGATGACATGGCAATTTAATTATCTTAATGACAGGGTTAAGATCTGGGAATGTTACAATAGGCCTTTGGTCTATAGGCGCGCGGCGGCTGTCTCGCCTAGGCCCGGTCTCGGGGCGTGACAAATGGTGTGTATGTTGTCACGTTGCTGTACACAATAGGCAAGAAGGGCATCAATCAGGATGCGGCGAGGAGGTAAAAAAAACATATAATATTTTTATGGTTTTCCTTGCGTGTTTTCATTGTCATGACAATGGTTTAATAGTGTATATATTTCCCATTGCAACGCACGAACAATTTTCCTAGTTCCAACTAGATCAAGGTTGAGGGACGCTTCGTCGGACGACCGAACGATCTGGTGTATCCATAAGCCATATCGGATGGTTATGGTTCCCAAATCGTTGTGGAAGGGCCAGGGCCGGCCCAAGGCCATGGCAAAAGATGTGGTAGCCGAGGTCTATCTTAAATAAGGGCCCAATATATGTACATACTTAAATAAATTATAAAGAATTGATTTGTAGAAGATAACATCAACATTATGGGGGGCATTTGCCCCCCTCCCCTCCGCACTTCACGTTGTATTCATTCAGTAGTTATTTATAGTTGAGTATATGTATCTTATAATTATTATTTGCATGATATAATCACATATAGATATGTATTGAGACTTTATTTGCAGCATATAATCACATATAGATGGTTCGTTCCAGAACGGACGACCAACTGCATGACGACTCTACCCGGCGGCGTGAGAAACCTCAACTACCCTTCTATGGTGGTGGTCTTCGACAGCTGCACCCACGTCGGCACGCTGACGAGGACGGTGACAAAGGTATCCGAGCAGCCCTCAGACACATACAAGGTGACTGTCACGGCGTCGGACGCTGTCAAGGTGGCCATGACTCCGGCGACGCCCGTGTTCAAGCAGCAAAAGGAGAAGATGAGCTACATAGTCGAGTTCTACAGCCAAGGCGAACCCATAGGCCGATCAAACAGGGCGGCCACCCCGGGCCCTGAGAGGATGAGGGCCCCAAACACTGAATTATACTATTATAAGCACCATGCTATTATCCATTAGGTCAAAAGAGATAGCAACTAATCAAGGGGTACTCCTTGCGGGAGCCCTGCAAGGGTCACTTTTGGTGGGCTGATAACGTGTCAAGTGGCGCGCTCTCAGCCGTCGCCATGTGTCGCGTGCTGCACGCTCCCTTGGGATTTTTTTCTGTACGCATTTTCGGGTTTTAGATTGGTTTTTGCCCGGTTTCCCCTAGGTTTTGGAAAAAAAATTGCATGAAAAATGCATTTTATCTTTTTTGGCTTCCGCAAGAGACACAGATTTGCTTCTCATGTAGGCATAGCTGTGCCTCTCGGAAAAAGGAAAAGAACACATTTTTTTCTTCCCCGAGAGGCACATATTTTCTTCCGTGAGAGGCACAGTTGTGCCTCTCGGAAAGGGAATAAAACGTGTTTTTTCTTCCATGAGAGACATAGATTTTCTTCTCATGGAGGCACATGTTTGCTTCCGTGAGAGGCACAACTATGCCTCTTAGAAAGGGGAAAACACATTTTTTCTTCTTCTGCGTGAGGCACAAATTTGCTTCTCGTGGAGGTACAAGTTTGTTTTCACAAGAGGCATAGCTGTGCCTCTCGGAAAGGGGAAAAATATTTTTTTGCTTCCGCGAGAGGGACATATTTGCTTCTCGTGGAGGCACAGATTTGCTTCTGCAAGAGGCAGATGTGCCTCTTCTAAAGGGGGAAAAGTGGGGAGAAATCGTGCTTCCGGCTCGGGTTTTTTTCCTTCAAGTTTTTTCGTGAAAAAAGTTCGTCGAAACCTATTAACATGGGATCTAGTTTCAAAGATCTCGACGCAAGAAATCCAACGGTGTTCTTGATTTGGACGCACGATTTAAGAGATAAAAACATTTTGAATAAATGATCTACGAAAAAGGGGAAAATCCCAGGTTGCGGCAGGTGGCATACATACAGTTCGCTACTTGTCGCAACCTGAGAAGGTGGGTGTGACATTTGCAAGGGGTACCCCTTAATTAGTGATTTCGGTCAAAATATCATAGAATATGTGTGGAAAACAAAATTCTAAATTTGAATGAGCAAAGTCCACAAACCAATAGCATGTACTATGTATAAAAAAACTACTAGTGACATTAAGTGTAGTTAGGCTTTGATGGACGTCTGAATAATTATAATGAACATTGTGTTAAGTAGATTTATATGTGCAATTCCATGCACAACTTTTGATTTGAAAGACCGATACCTACACTAGATAAATCCAAACACATTACACACAAATAGAATTGACGTCATTTTTATTTTTCCACAAGTGATTACTATAAGCAATGCTACTTCAGTATCAAGTATCAAGTAAAGAGGATGCACATATTGTCAATTTATAATTGAGCTTAATTTTCAAGATTTGGTTGCCAACTACTCAATTTATACTCTATAAATTTCTACAAATATACTTACCCAAAAAATACACTAGAAACCACTTTTAAGATTTTTGTTAGACAATATGCTTTAGGAAGCTCTATCATGATATTTAACGATATTAAAATAAACATAGGTGCACACACCCGCACAAATATATCTATATATATGTATACACTATATAATTTATGCAAATCATCAAAATGAACTTTTGTTAAGAGATATAACTTAAATTTAACATATTTTTTTACTGATGTACGTTACAACCGTATAACAAGGAATACAATATTTAATATTTAGCAATATTGTTGTGTGATTAACTATGCCAATTATGTGCAGAACATCATACTCTTTTAGGTTGTAGTTTGATGAAATAATATGTTTAGAAGAATATAAAAGTTTAATATACTATTTTTATTTTGCCCCGGGGTCCATAATATGTTATTACCGGCCCTGTCCGCAGCGACGTGGTGAAGCCGGTCGGGGCATGGGAATTCGGGAATATCGCCTGCTAAATCAATGAACACATCGTGGTGAACCTTGTGGCATTCACGTGGAGCAAATGATCATGTTCTAGATTCATTTTTTCCCTTCTCCAAATGTTGTCCATGTTCTATTAGAACCGAAGTTTGGGTACATTCCATTGGATCTGTGTTCATGTATGCCGATCCTCGATGGAAACTTGGATTTCAATCCATTTGTTTACCATGTTCCAGATCCTTTCTCTTTTATGCTCTAAATAAAGTTGTAATGCTCCAGAGCCATTCTCCTAAATGATCAAAATTGAAATGCTCTAGAGTTTAGATCCTTTGGTTATCATCATTCATAAAATTATTTCAAGAGGTAGGGTAATATTCATTATTTGATTCATATGTCCTTCTGGCTTTTTATTTGAATAAATGATACTAAATGCACATGACGGACTGGAAGTTCATAGAGTGCAAACTAGTAGCGTGTAACGTTGGATTTTAGTGCAAAATTGTCTGATCGCAACCTTGTCTACAAGGGTCACTCAACCCACTCAATGAATCACACACCAGTAATCCCATGATCACTGCCATATATACTGAAACTGGAAATCTCTTGTAATGCACGGGTATTATACTGAGCAGAGCATTATCATGTACATGCCCATTGATGCGTCCAAGACATTTTGTCCGTCTGCCTACTCATATGATACTGCTAAAGTGTGTGATGATCTAAAAGTGACCGTTCATACACGTCTACTTCATGCGTTTAATTTTTATGCTTCCTATTTGTTTTTCTTTTCCCTCTCGGTGATTTATTTTCAAACTAGGCAAAAATCTTGCCATTTTCATTAAATTGGCCGGACCTGGACGGATGTTTAGAGGATGCAGTAGATGACCAACTCCCGCATCCATGTCCATGGACTAGTCTGGACCAGTCCGCGGACGGATACCGTGTCCGATTTGGAGGTCAGTGTTGGAGATGCCTAAGCTAGGCAGCCGTGTTTGAGCAACCGGACCTAGCGGCCACTATATGTTTCCGTGTACTCTCCTAATGCTGGCCTCTATGATTGTTTCCGTGTGTGTTCGTGGGTTGCAATCCGGGTTAGCGATTACAAAAGGGGATCATTATGTTTAATTACAAATAAAATATTAAAAAAGAGAAAAAATGAAAAAGAAATTCGCACAGATCTCCGTGCAAGATCTAGTGAATATAGCACTGATTAAGCACTTTAGCTATATGTAAGTTGCCTGAAAATTGAATTTGGGTCAGCCAATTTTTCTGACCGTTGATTGCTGCTTCAAGATCCGTGCTTCCTTTTTTTTTCTATTGTATGGTGTGTCTAATTTGGGCTGTGAGATCAACTAACTCTGTTTTTGGGTCAGTCAATGCTTATCAGGCAGAAGCCCTTCAGCCAGTCTGAGACCATCTTCCTTTGTCTTTTGTCCATCTTTTTTTCTGTTTTATTCTTTTTTGCTTTTGCTTTTTTTATTTTTTTATTAGTCGGTTTTAGATTTTTGTGTGTGGATATTTGTAGGATGTTGGGGTGAGTGTAAATGTATGTACATAAATCTATACAATGTGTGAATTTTTTTGCACTATTATATGATTATTCTTTGCATATTACAAAACGTGATTTTAGTCCAAAGTTGCGTGTAAGTTTTTTTTCATTTTCTTTTTCTTAAAAAGGTAACACAAATGTCACTAATTGAGTTTTTTGATAAAATTTTAATATTTTGATTTTGATTTTTATTACATTTTCTTTATTCTATAAAGGTAAGACCAATGTCACTAATTCATTGCTTCTTAGAAAACTTCTTTTTTGCCATATATTTAAAAGCGCAATTTTTGGTTATATTATGAGCACATTTTTTCATTGTTTGTCTTATTTTTTTACTGTTCTTCCTTCTTAGAGGGTAAATACCAATGCCACTAAAATTCATTCTTTCTTAGAATACTTCATTATTTTAATTTAGTTTTAGTTTTTTATTTCATTTTATTTCTTCGTAAAGGGTAATACCAAAGCAACTAATTCATTCTTTCTTAGAGTACTTCATTATTTTGATTTTATTAGCTTTGGTTTCATTTTGTTTCTTTTTTAAGGTTAATACCAATGACACTAATTCATTCCTTCTTGTAAATACGTTTTCTTTTTTTGCAAAAAATCCACTATTACGTGCTTATTGTTGCATATTTTTAAAAAACACAATTTTTTGGTATATTGTGTGCAAATTTTTTCATTGTTTGACTTTTTTTATATTTTCTTTTTTGTAGGGCAATACACATGTCATTAATTCATTATTTCTCAGAAAATGTATACACGTAAGTACTAAGTAATATGTGTGTAAATTATACTAGAGCGCAAAATTGCATTATTATATGCTTATTCTTGCATATTTTTAAAAGCGCAATTTTTGTATATACTATGTGCAAATTTTGTCATTGTTTGTTGTAGATTTTTTATTTTATTTTTATTTCTTATTAAAGGGTAATATCAATGTCGGTAATTTATTCTTTCACGAAATATTTTGCTATTCTGACTTTCTTTTAGTTTTTATTTCATTTTCTTTCTTCTTAAAGGGAATCCACTAATTCATTTTTCTTAGAAAAAATTATTTTATTATATTTATTTTATTGTTTGTTTCATTTTCTTTCTTCTGGAAGGGTAACACCAATGCCCCTAATTCATTCTTTCTTAGAAAACTTCAATATTTTGATTTTTGGTTTAGTTTTTTTTTCCATTTCCTTTCTTCTTGAAGGGTAATACCAATGCCACTAATTCATTAATTCTCGAGGAATTTTTTTTTCCTGAAAATTCACTATCATATGCTTATACTTGCATATTATAAGAAGGCACAATTTTTCTTTCTTCTTTTAAGGGTAACACCAATACCACTAATTCTTCCTTCTTAGAAAACTATTTGTGAAAATTTTATTAGTATATGCTTATTCTTGCATATTATGAATAAGTGCAAATTTTCTTTATTTGATTTATATATATATATATTTTTTCTTTTGAAGGGTAATACCAATGTCACTAGTTCATTCCTTCTTAGAATTTTTTCTGGTTGGACTGTGGTTGTTTTCGTGCTCGATTGCGCTTGATTGCTACTGTTAAAATACGTTGCCTAGTCATTTCCATCAATTCAGACTTTTGAGAAACTTGGCTAGCGCATCTGTTCAATATGGTATCAGAGCCACAAGGTCCCAGGATCAAATCCTGGCCAACGCACTATTTAATATAAAAATAGTTACGATCTAATCTCGATCCCATGTCTAAGGTCTCGGACTTTTGAGAAACTTGACTAGCGCATCTGTTCAATAGCTACGTGTGCCAAAAAGTTGAGAGACTATACAATTTTAGATAAGATTCTTAGCACACGCGTGTATCTATAGAGTAGGTTGTGCTTTATTCATTTTGTTGCTTACTCACGTACACATCGAGTTGTTGCACGCATGCATTATCATTCATTTTTGTGTAGAGTAGTTAGCCGCAGTGGCGGAGCTTGGAAAATAAAAACTAGGCGGGCTAGCCTAGAGGAGAACACAGCAAAAAAAAATGAACCATACTAATTCAACAGGCATCAATTAGTTAGTTTTTTTTTTTGAAAAGGAGGATGTACCCTGGCCTCTGCATCTGGGCGATGCATGCAACCATTTTATTAATTATTCACAAAGCCCTTACAAGGTAATACATTAGTAAGCCTGAAGCCACCATCTTGGCAACGCCTGTCGCTACTTCTATCCCCGTGATGAAGGGGTGCCGAATGTTCGAGCCTAATACCAAACAGACATCGCACCAACACCTAACATTTAATGCCGGATGCCCCATCCAAGCCACAATACCTGGACTGGGATACACACCGGTCCGGCGCACTTTCAATGGGCATCACATGCGCACGCTGCAAGGGCCGTCACCTCCTTCATCCATCGATCCATCCTCAGACAGATACTAACGCATCGACCTTGCCAAGTCTCTCTGCCATCGACGCCACCATGACGCCAGACAGTGTCGTCCTCCTGCACGAGTCCATCGCCACCCATCGAACGCCGAGTTTCCACTGCGCCACGTCGCCGAGATCCGCCGCCATCGATGTGTAGGATGAAGCACCGCTCCACCACCTACCGACGCCCAACCACCAAGCCGTCCACATGTCCGTCCAGCCGATGAATGTCTCCAAAGATGATGCCCCCACGGGGATGACGACGAAGACGTCGCCATCATCCGATCCAGGAGGCCCCTCAACGCCTCCAACGAGGGCTACGACGCCCACGGGCGCCGCCGTCAATGGTAGCCACCTCCAGACCTGAGGTTTCCCCCGGAAACAATGGAGCAAGGGACGCCCCCACCATCGCCTCCAACGAGAAAAACGACACCCACGGGCGCCGCCGACGATGGTGGCATCCTCACCCTCTTCAGCAGCTAGGCCACCATCTCCTCCTCCACTTGATCCGCCGCCGGGAAGCCACTACGAGGCAACACCCACCGACCAGATCCCTTTGGACCGACGATTAAGACAGCCAAAAGTAGAGGAGGTCACATCGCTGCGTGACCGGCGCCATGGCCACACACACGTCGTCCCGAGGCGCCCGCTCAAGATCCACCGCCACAGCCGCACCTCCAAGCCGCAACGGAGGGACGCCCCGCCGCCGCCATCATCCCCCCGCACGGGCTTTGCCCAGCCGGGATCAGGCGACGGCGGGAGGGGAGGCGAAGGGGAGGAGAGGCGGACGAGAGGCGGAGAGATCTGTATCTGGCGGCGGCTGGAGGGAAGGCGGAGGCGGCAGATGTGCCTGTTCAGTGTTGCTTGCCAGCATAGTTTAGCTAGTAATACAGTCCTGCATCTGCATGTCGGACTGAGCTTTTGGTTAGCCAGTTGCTAAAGAAAAAAAAATTGACTGACCCAAATTTTAGATTCAGTCACCTTACCCCTAGCCGCTCCCTTGATTAAGACATAACTAATTAGTAAGACATAACTAAGTCTTGGTAGACCAGAATTTTAGCAAAACCATAACGAAAGTGCGGTTAACACCAAAACATATCTCCAAAGTTTTGTTTTAGATCGATCCTAATTTTGTTTGAATAATTTTGATAGAAGAAAGTATCAACATACAGAATTGAAGACACGGGCGAGGAAGGTTCCGCACAACTTCCGCTTAAACATACGAAGTGTGAAGGGGTGGAGTGACTCTTGCACACCGGTGGAGGATGGTTGTCGCGTTCCAGAAGTCGGGCATGCCCAAAACGGAAATCACTATCTGCAGGAAGCAGATGTCGGAGCCATGTGGCATGTACGGTTGGCCAGGTTCATGCATGTCTGGGCTGCTCTTGTCGTTCCGCTATTTAAGTGCCCCTCCCACGAGCTTTGCTACACCTACGTTAAAATCCTTACGAAACCTATGTACTCCCTCCATTTCACATTTCACAATGTAGTGCGTCCGCGTTTTCTGAGATTTAAGTTTGATCATAAATTTAACCAACGAGACCGATTGCGGCGGGAGCAAAAATTGTATCATTGATTCGCTATTTCGATACGAATTCAGTGGTATAACTTTTGCTCCCGTCGCAGTCGGTCTTGTTGGTTAAATTTATGGTCAAACTTAGATCTCGGGAAGCGCGGGCGCACTACATTGTGGAATGGAGGGAGTACCATCTGAGCTGAAAAAAAGGCCCAGTGTACCATTTTTGGCCCTCCTACTCCTCCCTTCGATTCGCCTTCCGCCCCTGATTGCTCCTGCTTCCTTGAATCGCAATTCACCGTCACCCTTGACTCCCTCCTCGCCCTCGTCAAGGATATGACGCGTGCTGGAGGGGACGGCGTCCTAGTCAAGGACAACAACATCGCCGTCGGCAAGACCACCCTATGAGCCTGCCTCCAGGACGCCATCTCTCGCCGGTCCTTCGATGCCCCGCTCTACGTAAGTGCCTCCCTCGTCCTCCTCCCTTCGATCGACGTCCGTCTTCTTCTCCTAACTGCCCCTGCTTCCTTCAATCGCAGTTCACCGTCACCCTCAACTCTCTCCTCACACTCGTCGAGGACGAGCTTAGAATCTTTAGTAGATGTGAAGAGATGACAAAATCATAGAGAAAACGCTCGACCAGACCCAGGGGTGGAAGTCCATTGATCAACCCACACTGAGAAGGGGGGGTAAAGCCCCCTCCCCTCTTAATCAATGTTTCATTAGAAGTAGAACGGACTTAATTACTAAAACACATTTTCTCGTTAGTGGTGTTGAAAGTTTTGGCATCTCTAGTGCAAAAGTTTTGTTGATGCCTAATGCATATGTTGGTTTTCCTACTCCACCCTGAAGGTGGCGAGGCCCACGACATCGTCATAGATTATCTTCGCCTGCGAGCAACATGGAGAGGATATTGATGTTGTCGCCCACCATGCGTCGATGCCAGCGACTATGGTCGTCAGAGAGAAATTTGTTGCTACAAGTTTGGTCATGGTTGAAGGTGGTGTGGTTCGTGCTTATCCATAGAACAAAAATGTGCACGCCTGGTTCACTGCAAAAAAATCACTACATTGTTCATGCTAATTTTTGAAGTATCTGCTCCATGTTAAACTTCATTTGTCAAATCTCTATTATCTGCTTGATGTGTATTATCGAATCCTTTTTTTATATAAAACAAAATCATGATTATGACAAAGAGATGGAAAGTGAGAGCCAAAAGGTCCTTCTCCTCGCGGGTGCGATGGGAGTCGGCGGTTGTCAGGATTTTGCTTCACAGTCGGCTAGCTCGGCGTCCGTGCCAACGGGCATGACATTGCGCGAGCTTGCTCGGCGATGGCCATCGGTAATCTCGGGGTCGTGTCCCCCCCCCCCCCCGGTCCACCAGTACTAGCTGGGGATGCAGGCGTTGACGCCTCCTACAGTGGAGGTGTCGACCCAGGCTCCGGACTGATGCCGGGCCAGGAGTGAAAGGAGGCGCCTTTCGCTCTTTCTACCGTAGTTGGTATGCTGGGTTGGGGATCATTGGCGGTTTCTCGTACATGGACGCCGGGGCAACGGCTCCGGATGGTGGTCCACATGGGTGACTCTCCGGTGGGCTCCATGGTGGTGATGGTGACTACCACTCTTGGTCGTGTGGGCGGCAAGATGGGTAACGGTGGGTGGCTCGGGCGGTCGTTTTCTTTGACAACGCCCCGATCTGGACCTGAGGAGCTGGTCTCGTCGCGCTTGTCTTGAAGACCTCGTGGTGGCACGACGGAGTTACTGAGTGAAAGCTCCGTGCTTTGGCGCCGAGCGGCGACACTCGAGGGCGCTGCTTTCTTCCTAAAGACGCTGTCGAGGTGCTCCTTTCCATGTCAGGGTTCCGGTGAAGACCCTTGTCCATTCTGGACTCGGCATCGGTGACGCTTTGCGCCGTTTTCCCTCCTGAGGGCGTTGTCGTGGATCTTAGGTGTGTTAGGACGTAGTGCAGCATTGTACTCAGTTCTTCATGTGTTATTGTTCTGTAGTGTTCGTGCTCCGGTTATCTTGAGGTCGGCATTGTATGGGGGCCGCCTTACCATCTTGTATTGTTCGGCCGTGTACTTTGTTGGTTGTTGCTTTATTTATAAAGCGGGACGAAAGCCTGTTCGAGCGTAGAGCACCGGATTCCCCACCGGATCAGAAGTTCTCACAGAGTATACCGGAGTGCAAACTAGCACAGTGTGATGTTGGATTAGCTCATATAAAACAAAACCTCCATCAAACTAAAAACAAAATGTGTCAAGTCTTAGTCCATCAAGGGAAATTGAAGGACAGAGTTATACGCAAGCAAAGAATAAATAGCAGAAGTTTTATATGTTCATATAATATGCGAAGAGATGATGAAATCACAGAGAAAACGTTGGTCGAGACCAAGGGTTTATTAGAACTAGAATGCACACAATTACTAAAACACGTTTGCTTGCTAGTTGTGTTGAAAGTTTTGGCATCTCCTAGTGCAAAAGTTTTGCGCCTAATGCACATGTTGGTTTCCCTGCTCCACCCCAAAGGTGGCGAGGGCCACGACATCAACGTAAAACAACGGATTATCTTCACTTTCGAGTGAAATTGAGAGGATGTGGACGTCGTCGCTCACCACGCTTCGATGGCCGCGACAATGGCAGAGCCGTCGCATGCCTTGTATGTGGCGATCCGCGCCTTGGGCGCCATGTCCATGGCGTTGGATCCAAGGTGCGGCTTGAGGATCTAGAAAAACATAATATTGTCATGCGAAGCAATGGAAATAGATCGTTGTTTTATTCTGACACACATCATTTTTTTTGTTCAGAAGCAATAATTTTATAACACATCCCAAGCGATGTTCCCCGCATCGGGGTACTCCTCGATCTACAAGTTAATTAGTTATCCGAAGTGAAGGCGATAAGCGGGCCAACGCCCTCTAGATCAATGGTCTATTAAAAGGATAACGTACACAAGTACTAGAACACATGTTCGCTCGCTGCTACTTGTGAACTGCATTGGGATTTCCACGAAGAGAAGAGGATGATGCAGTATAGTAGAGATAAGTATTTTTTTTCAGTTAAGAACCAAGGTTATCAATCCAGTAGAAGAACCAAACAGAACCTCGTTAGCAGCACCTGCACACACAAAAGCAAATACTTGCACCCAACACAATCAAGAGGGTTGTCAATCCCCTTGACGGTTATTTGCAAGGATCAAATCTTGTAGTGGTAGATAGATAAATAAATTGTAAAATAAAATAAAAGAAATAAAATTACAGCAAGGTATTTTTGGATTTTATATATGATAGATAAATGACCCGGGCGCCATAGTTTTCACTAGAGGCTTCTCCCTCGAACACATAGCATACGGTGGGTGAACAAATTACTGTTGGGCAATTGATAGAAAAGCGCATAGTTATGACGATATTGAAGACAATGATCATGTATATAGGCATCACGTCCGAGACAAGTAGACCGACTCCTGCCAGCATCTACTACTATTACTCCACCCATCGACCGCTATCCAGCATGCATCTAGAGTATTAAGTTAATAAACACGTTGTAACGCCTTAAGCAAGATGACATGATGTAGACAAAGTAAACTCAAGCAATATGAATAAACCCCATCGTTTTATCCTTAATGGCAACAATACAAATACGTGTCTTGTCCCCTATTTTGTCATTGGGATAGATCACCGCAAGATTGAACCCATCGCAAAGCACCTCTCCCATTGCAAGATAAATCAATCTAGTTGGCCAAATCAAACGGATAGATCGGAAAGAAATACAAAACTATAACAATCATGCATAAATAAGTTCAGAAAAGACTCAAATATTTTTCATGAATAATCTGATCATAAACTCACAATTCATCGGATCCCAACAAACACACCGCAAAAGAAGATTACATCGGATAGAACTCCAAGAACATCGAGGAGAATATTATATTGAAGATCAAAGAGAGAGAAGAAGTCATCTAGCTACTAGCTATGGACCCGTAGGTCTGTGGTAAACTACTCACACATCATCAGAAGGGCAGCAAGGTTGATGTAGAAGCCCTCCGTGATCGATTCCCCCTCCGACAGAGTACCGGAAAAGGCCTTCAGATGGGATCGCGGAAGAACAGAAGCTTGCGGCGGCGGAAAAGTTATTTCGTGTGGCTCTCTGGTATATTGGGAATATTTGAGAATTTATAGAGGCGGAATTAGGTCAAGATGAGCCACGAGGGGCCCACAAGCCTGGGGGGCGCGCCTCTCGAGCTTGTCGCTCCCTCGTGACTCCTTTGGTCTTCTCCCGAACCTTCGAGGGTCTCTTTTGGTCTAGAAAAAATTAATCCAAAGTTTTTTCTCCGTTTGGACTCCGTTTAATATTGATTTCCTGAAAAGCCAAAAACAAGCAGAAAAACAACAAATGGCACTGGGCACTAGGTTAATAGGTTAGTCCCAAAAATGATATATAATTACATATAATTGCATATAAAACATCCAAGATTGATACTATAATAGTATGGAACAATCAAAAATTGTAGATAAGTTGGAGACGTATCACTCGCTGGTTGTGTTGAAAGTGTTGGCATCTCATAGTGCAAAAGTTTTGCTGATGCCTGTTGCATATGTTGGTTTGCCTACTTATCAAGCACGGGCTTCTTGTTAAAAAGCGACACTAGGATATTTTCTGTTCCTTTCGCAAGTTTTGAATTTGAATTGGACAGATTCTTCATCTGACTCTGGTGCCTAAAGATCCTCTCCTTCAGAGTCATCACGAGTGGAAATTTTCTCTTTTCCTTTATCTTATCCTTTCCCCTTCTCTTTCTCATTTGATATCCTTTCTTTATCTTCTCAACTTGATCCTCATCAACATTATCTGCATACAAGTCATCACCACCACCACTTATGTCATAATCATTATGCACTATTTCCCTAGACCAAATTTAAATCTCAAAAATATGATGTTCTATCACCTCTTGTTGAATCTTCTTCCTCCACGACAAAGACAAACTTGTTCTTACTTCTAGTCTTCCTGCTCCACCTTGCTCTGTGCCTCTTGCTTTTCGGCCTCTAGGTTAGAAATTTTTGCCGATGTCTAACTCTGGATACACAATTTGTATAGGCATTGGGGCACTTTGTGAGTTGATGACATGCTCTGCCTTAGGGTCTTCTACTTGACTTGAGTGTATCTCGCTTTGGACATTGTTCCTTGGCTTCGAAGGGCTGAGAATTGGGGGCAGATAAGCTACTGGGAACTCCAGAACATCATCCAAATGATGGCCCTCAAGCTCTCATCATGATCAAGATAAATACTCTAAAAATGGTCCCAATTGACACGAAATCAATGCATTTTTTGTGTCATCCTCAGTTGTAATTTATCTTAAACCATTCATGTTGACTGCAAGTATAGGTACAAAGTAATAACCTTTAACCTTACCATTTCATACCTAATCTCCTCCATGACGTTCTCAGCTAGAAGAGGCACCTAGATATCCTTATCTAGATAATCATACCAAATGCCATGGCTATTAACTTAGGATTGATTACTATCGGTCATGCCAAGAAAGTATCCACCATGGTTCAACTCTACTAAGAAATAATTGTTGCCTACACCTTCAAGAAGAATCCAAACATTCAATGCATCATAATCATTTCATAGGTTGCGTTTAGTTTTTTTTTTTTGGAACGAAAACCCTCCCCCAAACCCCTGCCAAAACCCTAGCACATTTCCTAATCTCCGTCATCTTGTACTGCTAACGATCGACAATGTCAAAATAAAGAAGCCCTTTTTGACGAGTAAAACTCCAGAAACATGATATTAAGAGGAGATTGAGTAGGTTTGGGCTTACCGTAAGTACACTAGTGCAGAAAACGCTAGCAACGGCGTGCTAAAAACCACCTTGGTGACGTGGGGGGTCCACGCCACCAATATGACGCCATTGTTAACAAATACCGATGGCGTGAGGGCCCCACGCCATCGGTATTTTACATACCGGTGGTGTGGCACTATTCACTCACGCCACCACTATATAAAATAGCAATGGCGTGGACATTAACCCACGTCACTACTATTCACTAGTAGTAATGACGTGAGCAAACACACCAACGCCACCACTATGTATTTATGATTTAAAAAAAAAATCAGTTATACAATTCATCCATGCATCCAAATATTTATACATTCATCCATATATTCAAATACATACATCCACTAGTACATTTTGTACATTTTGAAATGTAAGAAAAGAAATGGCAGCGCCACTCATCGCCGGCAGTGCCTTTAGTTCCCGCCGTTGCTCCTCTTCGGAGCTCCTTGTGGATGTCATCGGCGTTGCCGCAGCCTCGTGTGGATGTCGTCGTCCTCGTCGCCGCCGCCGTAGTAGCCCTCGGCATAAAAATCAAAGATGACAATATATATCAATAGTATGATCATGTCAAGAGCTTCAACTTAGACTCGTTTACTAAAGAAACACCAAGAAACATTATCAATCTGTAATCATGTGAAGACTGTAGATTTATGCCCATCATTGTCAGTGCATCCTTGTTACACACAAGGAAAACTTTTGATTTAAAAAATATTAGACAAAAGGCTAACTCCAGTTTCTTTGTTGACGGTTCAATTTAAGCACAAGTAATTGGCATCCATATACCTATATACCAGCAAGTCAAACCCCAGTTTCTTTGTTGGCAGTTAAAAATAGTTTAAGCACAACTATAATCAGTTGCATCACACCAGGAGACTAACCCAGGCCCTGAACCACTCACACCATTCATACATGGAAGGAAAAACTTATGTACCTAAGTACCAGGAAGGCAACAACATACTCTCATAGGAGGAAGTGCAACAACAACACAGCTCCACTCCCCACTGGTCAAACAAGTTGATTCCCCTGAACTGCGATCCGGTGCTCATAGATGGATAAAAGCTGAAAGGTACATACTATATTAGTACATTTACGAAAACAGTGGCAATAAGATTTTGATAGCAACGTATAATCTTGGAATGGGCGAATAAAAGAAGAGACTGTATACGGACATGATTACTGGTCCAGATCTTATGGAATAATTTATGTGACACATTGTGAACAGCAAAGCCATAATCTTGAATTTTCTAAATGACGCATGATGCATACAACATAATCAGAATCTTACTAGTAACAAAGTAGAAAATGTATAGTACTAAATGCAGGTTTAAACAACTTGCAACTTAAGATGAGTATACAAATGATCAAATATACATCCGTTACAATGAACTATGAAAAATAATGAAAACCAGTTTGTTGTCTGCAGAAGCACACAATAGGAACTTTTTGCATCTCCATTTTGCTAACAAGACTAGAGCATATTATACATCTCTAAAATTTACCAATCGAACTAACAATTGCAGGATACTACAATCTTTAGTTAGTAACGGTACAATCGAGACATATCATGAGATTTATCCGGCAAGGTAGCATCTATCTAACTATAACAACATGGTGATCAACATGCAAATCTGAACAGACTAGAGACCAATACAACGAGTTCATGCTACAGGCTCGAAATCAAACCAACACATATGCAGGCTAGTACTACTTGAGAAGGACACATCCACAAGGACTACTTCTTTCTATAGGTACCTACTTGAATTCGTTCAGATAAAAATATTAATTGTTGTACGTCTAGGATAATCACGAGTAGAGAAAAGCACACTTCTCTTGCCTCGCATAATCTACTGCGTATACATCTATCTAATATAGCACAAGTTGTTTGAGACTGCTGACAATCTGTACACGATATAGTAATTACATTAGATTGGCACGTAAAATCAGTTGAGCCTACTGTACCTAAATAACTTGGAAAATCTAATTTCACTTCAGATTTTAGCTCCTACTGAACTTGCTATGAACATGATGCCATTTACTATGCTGATCGAGCTATTTATTATGTGTACTTGACAATTGCATGCTAGAGTCCGTACACGTTCAGCCTGCACCAATCCATGGGAACACACCTTGAAATTTCATCCATCGGGACAATCCAATTACCCAAAATTCAATTCAATTTCGATTCGATGAGAGCTAGAGAAAAGAAGTGGGGGAGATTAGAGGGAGGCACGTACATCTTCTTAGGGCGTGTTTGGTTCCCTGGGTGCATCTAGCCTGCATCGCATGCACGAGCTTGGCTGGGGCTGGCCTGGTTGAGCTGATGCATGAAGGAGTTGAGATGTGTGTTTGGTGTATTGCATGATATGGGCCAGGCTCATCTCAGTTTCTCCGCGCAATGCCTCCTACAGTGTACATAATAATAAAGTGACCATAGGTTAATTCTTAATCCTTGAATTCCCATGTTAATCGACCGAAACGGTGGGAACAAAACTATTGACCTGCTACTAATATATGATTTTGCACACTAATGTATCATGTTGTTGCACACTAGACAGAAAATTTAGCAAAACACATGAACTGAACCTTCAGACCTGGTGCTACAAGTGAAGTGTTGAATCTGAATTTTATTTTTTGTGCCACAACAGAGGATGAGCATAGAGAGAGAGAGGATGGACCTGAGGAGGAGGAGAAGAGCAGCATCCTCCCTGCTAGTGCTCACCATCGCCTCCATGGCCTGCACGCTGGGCGTTCGGGTTTACCCGCAAATTCGGGTCGGGTAATTCAGGTTTCCAAAAATGATACCCGAATTTTGTGTGGAAAATTTGCTACCCGCAAATTCGGGTTCGGGTTCGGGTTCGGGTAATACCCGTATTACCCGAATTACCCGAAGTAGTAAACAAGGATGAAAAATGCCAGCATAACCTCAGTTTTGCACTAAAAGTTCTACAACAACAGCTCAAATTTGTCACAATTCACAAATATAGCAGACTAAAATTACAGCAGCAGCATCACACATGCCACTGTCACAGACTCACACTTCACACATCAGTACATCACACTATCACAGCTCGCACATCACACTGCCACAGATCAACACATCTCTCTCTATGCGGGGTTTTTGCTAGGCTGACTAGTTATTTCGGGTACCGTGGTCTGTTACCCGAATTACCCGAAATAAATTCGGGTTTTCAAATCTGCTACCCGATATGGTGTTCGGGTTACTCGGGTTCGGGTTTTTCGGGTTCGGGCTTCGGGTATCGGGTTTTATGCCCGGCGTGAGCCTGCACACAGCCAGCACCGTCACTCTGCCTGCAAAAACAGGAGCAACAACCACCAATTAGCAGTAAATCCAGCCAAGAGGAAGGAGAAGATAGATGAGATGCACGCACTAGGGTCCATGGCGTCGAGCAGAGGCACCACCACCATCACATCTGCGTGGGGAAGGCAAGGAAAGCGAGCACGCATCAGGGAAGGGGATGAAATCAGATCCAAGAGGAGAAGGGCGTGAGCTCACCTTGACGAGCAGCGAGGAAGCCTCCATGTCCATGGCCGTCGAACGGAGCACCATCCATCCCGAAGGCGGAGCCGCCGGAGGGGACGCCGCAGCCCGAAACCCTAGCCGCGGGGGAGGGTTGCGGGTGGGCGTTCTAGGCCGCGAGCGGCGAATCTGGGCGGAGGGACGGACGTGGCGGAGGCTGGGCGGGGAGGTGGGCGTGGTGGGGCAGCGGCTGGGTGGGAGACTGGGCTGGGCCTCGTGGCCATTTCGGCATTTTTCGGCTATAATTTTATTATTATTGCTAAAAAAGATTATAATTTTATTGGTGGCGTGGGCAGAAATTGCACAGATTTTATTACTAGTGACGTGGCACTATTCACTCACGCCACCAGTAATTAGTTCAAAAATAAATAAAATTTAAACAGACCGGTCCAATTACTGGTGGCATGACACTATTCACTCATGCCACCACTACTTATAGTATCAATGGCGTGGCATATTTTCACACGCCAGCAATAACTTGGGCCGGATCAGGCTGTCGGATCCCAAATACTGGTGGCGTGGATTTTAGATGCCACGCCGCTAGTAACAATATAGTGGTGATGTACCAAATATGCCAACGCCACCACTATTTAAAAAAAATAGTGGTGGCGTGGATTGAAAATGAGGCGTCACCAATTAAAGTTGTGACTAGCCCTTTTTCCACTAGTGGTAAGGAGGTGGAGCACCTACGGGTCGACGAGAAGAAGACATCACCACCTCTTCCAATCAGAGGACAAGCACTTCGGCAACCACTCTCCATCCGCACATCGGTGATCATTTTTGCCCATGCCCTAACGCCTCCGATCGCATGCAATGTCGTCGTCATTTGGTGTCACTTCCTCCGCCCTCATTTTGAACAAACTCGGCAAGGCAGCGCACAATTTGCAAACCAAAAAGTCCAGAGGGTTTTGCGGAAAACACACACCACAGGTGCGCATTTGCCGGCTGAACGATTTGACAGGTTGACACCGTGCCATGTCGACCAAATACATACATGGACGCATAAGTGATCGTAGATGGCCCTCCAGTGACCAGAAATCACTTTTTTTTCTCACTAGAGTGACCAAAATGAGCACCTTCGACAAGACAAGTGACCAGTAATGCATTTTAGTTTATAGTATATATATCTATACCTACTAATAAAGGGATTAGTGCTTCTGCCCGTCCGTCACAGAAATTGTCCCCAAAATTGCAAAATATTACCCACCGATGCCACCTATAAGTGACAAAAAAGGTTTCGCACGGGGAATCCCCCCGCCTGGGCACCTCCTATACGGCGTTCTGCGTGCTGGGAGAAGACGCAGCGCACTCGTTTGGGCCGGCCCATGTGCGGGCGGCCTCCAATCAAAAAATGTTAATGAAATTGAACAAAATTTTTGCTTTTTCAAAAAATGTTCATGTATTTTTTTAAATGTCCAAAAAGTTCAAAAACTGTTTGTGAATTACAAAATATTTTATTGATTCATAAAATATTCGCTGATTCAAAATATGTTCATGCATTTCCAAAAATGTTTGTTAAATAAAAAAATGTTCGTGAATTTCAAAATTTGTTGCACCTAATTCCAAAAAAATGTTCGTCCATTTTAGAAATGTTCGCCGATTCAAATGAAAATGCTTAAAAAAATGTTCACAATAAATATTTGCAAATAGTAAAGAAATTTCATGATTTAAAAAAAAATCAAGATTTTGAAAAATGATCGCAAATTGGTAAAAATATTCACAAAATTGAAAATGTTTATGAGTTTAAAAAAATGTTCAAGCTTTTCAAAATCTATTTGCAATTTCACGAAAATGTTCACATATTTGAAAAGATGCCCACAAAAAAGAGAAAAAACGAAAAAAGGAAGAAATAAAAAAGGAAAAAAAAACAGGAAAGAAAAACGAAAAGAAAAGAAGAAAAAATGAAAGAAAAAAACGAAAAAGCTGCTGAGAAAGAAATCCAAAAATGGGCCGGCCCAAAATTGAATCAAAGATAGGAAGGGGTACACGCTAGATCCTATTGTGGCTGCAAAATACGTTTCAGACAGGGGAATGCCCGCAACTGGGCCGGCCGACACAATAGGAGCCGGAAAAATACGTTTGGGAATCTCACCACCTGGGCCGGCACACGGAGTAGCAGACATGCACAACTGGTGGAAAAAATCCTAAAAAAAATATGTGTGCTATATTGGAATAGAACTAGCGACCAATTGCTCACGGAGGCATGTAGTTAAACAATAGAGCTTGTGAGTCTTTGTGACTATATACCCGCGTGAATTTTAAAGAATTAACTGACGGGATAGATTGAAATATTATTATTTTTTTAAAACATTTCTTGAAATTCAGAATAATTCTTTGAATTATCAATTTTTTTGACAAACACGATATTTTTTCAAAAATGTGAATATTGGTTCAATTTGTGAATAAATTTAAAATAGGAACATTATTTTGCATTTGTGAACAAATTTTAAAAATCATGTGATGAGTGGATAAAATATGGTCATAGCCATTGAAGATTATGATATATTTTTTTTCTTCCGTTACGACGCACGTGCATTTTGCTAGTAATTATTATAACGAGGCAGAGAAATCGAAGAGTGGACACCGCCGCCGGTTTCATCCGACCGCATCCGAGACTCGCAGGGTGGGTTTGGTAGAGTGCATGGAGGGTGCATGAGCTCAACAGTTCCCTTCTCGACCCACTTTTGAGTGTTTGGTAGCCTGCACGGGGCCTCCTCAGCATGCACGAGCTCAGCCCAAATACCCTCTTAGCATGCACGAAGAGAGAACACCCCAACAGCCGTTCGCTGGTCAGCATGCATGAGCGAAGCGAGCGACAACGTGTTTAAAAAATGTTCAAAATTTCTAAAAAATAATTTAATTTTCAGAAAATGTTCAGAGTACCAAAAATTGTTCAGATTTTCAAAATTTGTTAAATTTTTTAAAAAATGTCCAGATTTTCAAAATTTGTAAATTTTTTCAAAATTTTTTTAGAATTTCAAATTTTGTTTAAATTTTCAAAAAATGTTTGGATATTTAAAAATTTTGATTTTTCAAAAAATGTTCAGATTTTCAAAATTTGTTTAAATTTTTAAAAATATCAAAAATTTAATTTTTTTAAAAAACCTTTAGAATTTCAAAAAATGTTATTTTTTCCATGTTTCAAAAAATTGTTGACATTTTTCAAATGTTTTGTTCACTTATTTGAAAATACCGGTTGCTACAATACCGAC
This sequence comes from Elymus sibiricus, assembly GCA_039707655.1. Taxonomy (NCBI): domain Eukaryota; kingdom Viridiplantae; phylum Streptophyta; class Magnoliopsida; order Poales; family Poaceae; genus Elymus; species Elymus sibiricus. Next base: position 317,445,721 of record CM077664.1, read on the forward strand.
CGACATGTCTAAGCAGATGCAAGCTGCCAAACAGAGTCTTAGCTTAGCATGTCTCAGCACATACACCGCTACCAAACAACAGCAAATGCATGTACTCAGCATGTCTACACTCAGCATGTATTAGAGGAGAACAACCATGCTAGATTGGGAATGCTACCAAACACACCCGCAACCCGCAGGTACTCTGCCAAATGGCTCTCCTGGTTTCCCCCCACATCCCCCCTTCCTCCTTGGGGCGCTCCCCGAGAGCGGACTGCATGAGAGCGGCGGCAGGCCACGTGTCGCGGGGACAGGCGGGCGAGGCCACACCTGGAGCGCATGGGCGGCGACACCCAAACTCCTCCCAGTCCCCACTCCCCCTGCTCTGCTCGCCGCCCCGCCTATTTAGGCCCCGGGATAAGGACGGGCCGGAGACCTTGATGCTTCTCGGCGCCTCCATCTCACCGCAATCCGGCCACCATGGTACCGCTCTACCGCCCCATCGTCTGATCCGGTCTATGCGTTTCTCTAATCGCTGATTGACATTGACCTGTAGTAGCTGTTCTTGCTACCAATCCAGTAGTTTGGGCGCGTCTTTCCCTTTGATCCTTGGCTGTTCGTGGCTGAAACCTATCGAGCAAGCACGCCGATGGGTTCTTGGTGTTCCATTTCAACACAAGAAATCGTTTGCTTACTGTTGGCAAATATCTTGAGTTCTTGCATTTCCTTTTCTGTAGTTTAGCTTGCCTGTGGTTCTGATTCTGAAATGCCCTCATACGTGATGGGTTCGAGTTATTTACCATCCTGTCCTTGTGGTTCTGATTCTGAAATGCCCTCATATGTGATGTTTGTGGTCTGGCTTATTTCTCAGTTTCAACTGTGAGCATGGGCATTACTGCATGTCTGCATCTGGCAAGAATCTTGAGGATGTAAAAATACTGGCAGTAACTGGTCACTCCTATCTGTATAAAGTTTGCTATTCGTATTGAGAGGGGATGTACTTTACTAGAACTAAGAGTTGTAGATTTTACTGAAAAATGGTCATTTCCTTTCTGATGTATGTGTATGATGCATCAAGTTGCAACTTTTTTATATCGCTCCATCTAGGATCCTGCCTAATACAGTCACTAATCTAGCCGTTGAATTTAATGTATGGCTCACTTCTTTTTCCCCCTAGTATCTGTATTCTGCTCACGAAAATGTTGATGTCCTTGGAGGTACACGAGACAAGATCACGGACTCATGCGGCTGAAGAAGGGAAAGATGCCCCAAAAAGGCAGAAGGAAGAACACAAAGAGCAGGAAGGTGGGCAGGAGCGGCCCTCCAAGAACAAGAAGCCTGTGGAGGCACCAACAGGTGGGGAGTCTGAGCTAGATGGGAAGGGAAACGCCACGAAAGAGTTCACAGACTTCTGCAAGGCAATAAGAGAGCACCTCTCTGTGGAGGACATGCGCAAGATCCTCGAAGCCAACGGGCAAGACGCGTCCGGATCAGAAGATGCAGTTGTTCAAAGCTGGTATAGTCCATTTGGCATTCTGAGTGAAATGTTAACAACATGCTTGATGATTTGCTCATATGCTAAATGTTCTGCCAAATGTTAACAACATGCTTGATGGTTTCAGTGAGGATATGATGTTTTACGGGCCGCTTGAGAAGTGCCCAATATGTAGTGGCCAGCTTGAGTGCAAGGGGTGGAAATACAAGTGCACTGGTAAATACAGTGAGTGGGCAACCTGCATTTTTAGCAGTAACAATCCTCCAAGGAAATCTGATCCTATAAAGGTGCTGGAGGAAATCAGCAATGATTATGTGAACAAGGTAACAAGGCCACGCTCTTCTGAGTATTTATTTACCAGTGCTGCATTCACTTCGCGAGCGGTCTACAATCTGCATTTGATTTGTTTGTTCCCCTGCAGTGGCTGAAGCAGCAAGAAGGGAAGGGGTACCCTAAGCGTGATGTGGATGAGGAGGCCCATATCTTCTCGGGCATGATGATCGCATTGTCCGGACGGATGTCACGCATTGTCCGGACGGATGTCACGCTCACACGTATAGTATTTGAACATTGTCCCCCCTTCTGTATTATGGTTATGAGTTGCACGAATCTGATTCTGTTGGTTCTGAAAATGGCCAGGCTTATTTCAAGGAGCAGATTCTGAACCATGGAGGGCAAGTGAATAATTCTGTGCTTGGTGGGTATCATGTAGTACTATCCTTTCTGTTGTATCATCTATGAACTGCTGCCATTGCTGATGTCGGTGCCTTTGCCTTGCAGGCGTCACATGTGTAGTTGCTTCTCCAGCCGAGAGAGATAAGGGGGGCTCAGGAGGATTTGCTGAAGCACTGTAATAATCCATTGCCGATCACCTTCTTGTCTTCCAATATGGTCCATGCTCCAAAATGTGTTTAGCACATATGGAAGCAGTTCATTTCTATATTTTACTTCTGCACATTACGCTTTCTGATCATGTGTTCATTTCACAATTGAACCATGCGTGCGCAGGGAGCATGGAACTTCTGTAGTGAGTGAGAACTGGATAGTTGATAGCATTCAGAAGAAGGAAGCCCAGCCTTTGGCTGCTTATGATATTGTATCGGATGTTGTTCCGGAGGGCAGAGGACTGCCGCTGGACAAGCTTGATCCAAGCGAGGAGGCCATCGAGACTTTGGCTGCAGAGGTAATCAGTTGCCTTTAACTTCTGCACTTCTTCATAATTGCAGCTCCAGTCAGGTAATCAATAGCTCTGTTTTGGTTGGGCAGCTGAAACTTGCTGGCAAAAGATCGGTGCACAAGGACTCTAAACTGGACAAAGACGGTGGGCATATCTTCGAGAAGGATGGCATCATCTATAACTGCGCCTGTTCGGTTTGCGACTTAGGATCCGAAATGAACAAGTATGTACTTCTGTGTTTTATCATATGAGTTGAGGCCTGAGTGGAGGTGAAGTGTACATTGATTCAAGCACTCGCAAACTGTTCTATCTATGCAGGTTATGCATTATGCAGCTGATCATGCTACCTCAGAAACACCTGCACCTTTACTACAAGAAGGGTCCAATTGGCCATGATCAGATGGCAGAGGAACGAGTCGAGGATTTTGATAACCGTGTCAATGATGCTATCAAGGAATTTGCTCGTCTATTTGAGGAGGTTACTGGAAATGAGTTCGAGCCATGGGAGAGAGAAAAGAAGTTTGAGAAGAAGAGTATGAAGATGTACCCCTTAGACATGGTACATCTTCTAGTTTCTTCCTTCTCTGATTCTATGCTTTGCAGTAGCACCCAGAAACATTACTGCTCTTTCTTTCCTTGGCAGGATGTTGGTTTCGACGTGCGTCATGGAGGTGCAGCACTTCGTCAACTGGGAGCTGCAGCAGCACACTGCAAGCTTGACCCTGCTATTTCTTTTCTTCTAAAGCAATTGTGCGGCCAAGAAATATACAGGTATCAGTTAACTTCTGTGTTGCTAGTTGAAAACGTCGATTAAATTTGTCTTGGGAAATAATTGGAAAACAACATGTCTATGTTTCTTGGGAGTCATTGAAATGGCTGTAATAGTATAGCCTCCTAAATTTAGGGGCCGTCAGTTTGTCAAGAGACCGTAAAAACTGTTACTACTGGTCTGTGTCACAGGTATGCTCTGACAGAGATGGCCCAGGATCTGCCTGACCTTCCTGTCGGGATGCTTACAGATCTCCATTTGAAGAGAGGTTTGCCCTTAAACATTTCTGTTTGCCTCACTTGTCAGTCTATATCATCAACTGTTCCAATTGGCAGGGGAGGAAGTGCTACTTGAATGGATCCGAGACACGGAACCAGCGCCAGAGTCCGGCCCTGCTGCTGATGCATTGTGGATAGAGATAAGCAACAAGTGGTTCACCCTGTTCCCTACAACTCGGCCATATATAATGAGGGGGTTTGAACAGATTGCTGACAATGTACGGTTGCATACCATACTTCTCTCACTATCTCCAGTCAGTTAACCTATTCATGATGATCTCAAGGTTTTTTTGGAATGCAGGTGGCCTCTGGTTTCGAGACGATCCGCGATATAAATGTTGCGTCTCATCTCATAGGAGATATTTTTGGGTCAACCTTAGATGATCCGCTGTCTGAGTACTACAAGAAACTGGGTTGTTCAATCAACAGTGTTCCTGAAGATTCAGAGGATTACAAGATGATTGTCAAGTACCTGGAGAAAACATACGAGCCGGTCAATGTTGACGACGTGGTAAGGCGTCACACTGCTATGCCTTTAGCTTCTCTTCACCCATGGTTAATTCTGCCTTATGATCTGCTCTCTTGCAGGTCTATGGCGTGTCGGTGGATCGGATATATGCTGTTGAATCCAGTGCATTCCCTTCTTATAATGAAATAAAGAAACTGCCAAACAAAGTTCTTCTCTGGTGTGGTACGTCCGTGCATGTTGCGGTTTAGCTGATGTGTTGCTGATTGTTGTTACTGTCATTTGCGTTTTAACTTGTCAGCCTCTTGTTCTACGCAGGAACGAGAAGCTCAAACCTGCTTAGGCATCTGCATAAAGGTTTCCTGCCTGCTGTTTGTCACCTACCTGTGCCTGGATACATGGTAATTCTTCTGTTACGTGGTCGATCCCTGTGCCAGTAGAGGCTGAGCATGGTGCTGAAATTTATATGCTGTTTGTGCAGTTTGGTCGAGCCATAGTCTGTTCGGACGCGGCGGCTGAAGCTGCTCGTTATGGCTATACGGCGGTGGACCGTCCAGAAGGATACCTGATCTTGGCAGTGGCTTCTCTGGGGGAAGAGATCAGAGAGATAACGGGCACACCAGGAGCAGAGGTACTCGACCCACCCTGAGTAATGTATACCCACATATTTCAGGATGTTTTTAAACCTGTTGTTACTCATTCCTGATGCTGTCCTTCTGTTTTGGACGCAATAGGATGTGAAATCTCTGGAAGAGAAGAAGCTTGGCGTGAAGGGGGTAGGGAACGCGGGGACCTCTCTGGACCTCCTCTGGCGCTCCCGCGAGCGGCAGGGGAGGCTAACCCTACCGCCGCCGCCAGGCCCCCCCTCCTCCCCTTCTCCCTCCCTCGCCGCCGCCAGAGGGCGCGGCCGGGCGAAGCCCCGCCGGCGGCGGCGGCGGGGAGACCTTGTCTCCTCGCGTGCGGGTCTTGGCGCGGGCCGAGGCTCTTCGCTGGGATGCTGCGCTTCGCGACGGGCGTGGCAGCACGGCACCGGACCGGTGCGCGCGGCGCGGGGGTCTGGTTGGTGGTGTGACGGGCGTCGCGGTGGAGGTGCGGCCCTGGCCAGCTATGGCGGCTGCAGCAGTCGTCCGGATCTGGCTTCAGGGGCTGCGGGCCGGGGGCGGCGCGGGTCGTGGGTGGCTGCCCCTGCCGTGGCCTTCTGCCGGCGAGGGTGGCGGCGTGACAGCTGGTGGGCTCCCTCTTCCTCCTCTCAATGGCTGTTGGGCGGGGCAAGGGGGCGCAGCGGTGGGTGCCTGGTGAGACCGGTCAGATCCGCCCGGATCTGGCCTGGTCGCTGGCGGGCGGCCCGGGGTGTTGGCTGCGGCATCGCCGGCGTGTTGGTGGCGGCGGTGGCTGCGTGGGGTGAGCTGCGACGGCGTGGTGGCGGTTCACGGTGGTGTGCTTGGCAGGCCGGCTGCTGCGGCGGCTGGCATGTTCCGGCGTCGGCTGGCACGTAGGCGGCTTGTGTCGGCCTTCGATTCCTCTCCTCGTCGTCTGGACGCTACTTTCGGCGAAGGGTTGGCCCTCTCCCAGCTGCGGTTCTCCGCTTGTCTCGCGTCCGGTGCAGCAGGACCGAGCTCGTCTCGCGTCCGGCAGCAGGACTGACCTTGTCTCGCGCTCGGCAGCAGGACCGAGCTCGTCTCGCGCCCGGCAGTAGGACCATTCTCGTCTCGCGCCCGGTGCCGCAGGACGGGGCGATGGAGGCCAGTTTGGCCGGCCTTTTCGGTCTCGGCAATGGGGGCAGCCCAGGGTGCGAAAGGCGGGTCCTTTCCGCTCGTGTCTTTGGTTGGGGTAGCGCGGATCTCGGGTGAGGTGGTGTCAAGGTCTTGGATGCCGGAGAGGCGGCCCTGGTGGTGGGTCCGCGGTGCTCATGGGCAGAGCCCGTGGCTTGGTGCTGCCCGGTTGCCATGGCCGTGTGGGCGGCGTGGTAGCTGGGGTGTGGCGTTCGGTGGCGGTGAATGGTGGCCGGGGTGAAAACCTGCTCTATCTTCGGACGGACCGGCGGCGGCGAAGCTCGTTCCCTTCTTGAAGGCGTCGTCGCGGCTCTCATTGCCCATCGTGTTGTTCCAGGGGAAACTCTGATCCTCGGATCGGGCGGTGGCGGCGCTCCGGTGTCGTCCCCTTCCTGAAGGCGCCGCCTTGGAGCCCACGGTTCGTCATATGCGGCTTCACCTCTTCGCGTAGTGCTAGGGATGGTGTTGCTGCGCTCAGCGCCTATGTATCTGCCTTGGGTGTGTGTGTGCGTGTGTTGTGCGGGCGTGCGTTTGTACCGGGTGCTGTTGATCATTGCTTTATATATAAAGCGGGGCGAAAGCCTTTTTCGGTAAGGGGGTAGGGAGGAAGACGACGGACGAGTCGGAGCACTTCACCTGGAGGGACGACGTCAAGGTGCCCTGCGGCAAGCTGGTGCCGTCGGGGAACGAGGACGGCCGGCCCGCTCGAGTACAACGAGTTCGCCGTGTATGACCCAAAGCAGGTACGCCCTTCCTACCAAACTCAACGTCGCCGGTGATGTGTTCGGGTGATCAGCTTCGATGACAATGCCGTCCTGGTCGTGCAGGTGAGCATCCAGTTCCTGGTTGGGGTGAGGTACGAGGAGCAGAACATGGAGGTGGTGTCGGACGAGTGAAGGGTCCGTCCTCGGGCCTCCGGTCATGGCGGCGTCCAGTCGCGGCCAGGTCGACGGTTCCCTGTATTTTGGAAGGCTCTAGTGGTAGTGATTGTTTAACGATGGTGTTGTGATCGGCGCGACGATGCGTTCCGGCGATGTCGGTGGCCTGTGTCCCATTTTGGGCTGCCTTCAGGTTTCGTCGCCGTTGCCACCTGTTGGTAGGCGTTATTGGGTAACATGGAGGTAGGAGAAACGCTTGTAGTAGCGGAACATGCTGTGCCTGTATATATGTCTGTCTGTAGCAGAATGTATGTGTGTATGAATGTATCTGCCAGGACCTTAGGCGCGCCTTGCCGTCCTCTTGCTGTTACATCTTTTTTCCAGTCTATGCTGTTGATCCATGTTGGGCCACTCAACATAGCAAACTAGAACCATAGGATGTTAAGGTTGGGTTTCTTTTTGGGTCTGTTGCATGGCGCCGAAAACCAGACCGTAACTGAACCGGAACTAAGGTAGTAATTCGGTTTATGGTCTTTAGTTCGGTCTCCGGGATTTCGACCCTTCAAAATTCCCCTTCTTTTAGAATCCCCTTCAGTGTTCCTATGAAATTTCTTTGAAACTAAACGGCCCTGAATGGTTTGGTTAGTGGGCGATTTGTATTCTACTCCCTCCGTCCCATAATAATATAAGAGCGTTTTTGACACTACACTAGTGTCAAAAACGCTCTTATATTATGAGACAGAGGGAGTACTTCTTTGAATTAAAAGGCCCGGAATGGTTCAGTTAGAGCATCTACAAATGGACTTGCTAAATTTGGCCCCTGGATTTGCTAAATTTGGCCCTCATTTCTTCACGTCCGCAGCGGTGGTCCGAACATCTAATCCATTCAATCCCAACATGATCAACAATACCCACACCTAATGCATTCAATCCCAACATGATCAACAATACGTAGATAAATTGAACATAGCATAGATCAGACATAGGTATACCAAGTTCACAAAATATACTGAGTTCATCGATCCACTACAATATATACGATTAATAAAAGATGACAAGGATAGATAGGAGGCGCGCCGAACTTCACCACTTTCTTGTGGGCCCTTCCCTTTGGGGTCTTCGGAGAGGCAGTAGTACTTTTCAGCGTAGGCGTATGCTGCCAGAGGGGGGGCGGGACGTCGTCGGTGGTGGTCTGGTGGTGGCGCCATTAGTGGACAAGGATGAGTAGGGAAGGCCGGCCAAGCGTTGGGCGGCGCGAGTCTGCTGCCGGCCAAGCGTCGGGCGACGCGAGTCTGCTCCTTGGCTAGGCACTGAGCCTTCGCCGTGCTAGCCGCTCGGACTCCTCGACGCCTAGCCGCAATGCCTTGGCATTTTTGTGGTGGCGACGATGGGTGTCGTCTCCGTCGAGGTCAAGGACTGGTGGATGATGTCGTGGAGGAGGGTCATTTGAGTCGGCGGGCGGAAGCGGCTCGGGCGCGCATCGGCATGACCCGCAGCCAGACCGACTGGATCTGTCCTGCGCCGCCTACTATCTCGCACGGCGAGCGGCCCGTGCCTCCGACTGGGGTAACCACGGGCTCGGCAGTGCGGGTACGAGCACACAACACCATCCGAGAGGAGCATGGGCTAGATGTGCCTGGCAACACTACTCGCCCCGCCACCTGACCGTGGAGGGCGAAGACCGCGACGGGCTGGCCCCGAGCTGGAGTTGCCCCATCGGGCCATCTGGAAGGCCGCGGAGCTTGAGCTCCCGCCCCTGTCCATCTACCATTAGGAAGGGCGAGCTCATCGTCGTCTAGGGTAGAGCTCAAATCTGATAGGGTGGCAAGCGTGTCCCAGTCAATGGTATCGGCCTTTCTGTCGGATTTGCTGCCAGAGGCAGCCATGGTGAGGTGGGGAGGGGAACGAACGGGATGGAAGGGGAGCAGAGCGATAGAGAGTGAGGCTACGATTTTGTCCGGATGGGGATGGGATGGGGTTTATGTGGGGTCGGGGAGGGCTAGTATGGGCCGGTCCGACGTGGCGGCCGTGTCCAAGCGTATTCTTCCTCCTAATATCCGCTCCACGTATAGGTTGGGTTTGAGGAGTGTTGGACAGTCCGAACATTTGGGTCAGATATGAGAGGTTCAGTTAGGTGGGCTGGACAGCATTCGTGTTGTCCGCATAATCAAACAGGGGATTGTAAATGAGCCGGTTGTAGATGCTCTTAGTGGACAATTTCTACTCTATCTGCCGCTACAAGCGATGGATAGGTACCCTTTTTTCTGAAAAAGAAGACGCCGTCCATTCGTGATCCAACAAAAGTAAGCAAAAGGAGTAGATGCAGGGCATGTCTATGTCTCACTTTTAGTGAGACAGAATGACGTCGGCAGGAACTACTTGAAGGGTGCTCCCTGCGGGGGCATTATTTTTCAGGGCATGAGGAGCGCTTCATGTGGTGCATCTCAGCTACCGTCACATGTCGTGTGCTGAATGTACCCACACAGGAGCTTGTTCTTTGGTTTGTTGTATTTTCTTTTCTATTTTTCTAAGGTTTGTTTTGGTTTTACGATTTGTGCTCGACTTTCTTTGGGTTTTCTTGAATTTTTTGTTTTTTGGAGTTTTCTGGGTTTACCAATTTTTCTGGAGCATTGATGTTCCAACGGGGGAGTACATATTTGTTCATGTTGGAACACATGTTTTTTTAATCCAAAACCCGTAAAACAAATTGTTCTGCAGTAATTTTCATATATAATAAAAATAAAGTTACAAATACATACAAAGGGGGAAACAAAAGACCAAAGGAGAGAATTATCCAATTCCTTGTCTAGGCCACAATTAAATTTAAGAGGTTGATCAGGACTAGATGCTTTTTTTTGTGGGAAAACTTCCAATCTATTCATCTTCAATCATGACAGTACAACGAACACTAGAAATAATAAAAATTACATCCAGATCCGTAGACCACCTAGCGACTACTACAAGCACTGAAACGAGCCGAAGGCGCGCCGCTGTCATCGCCCCTCCCTCGCCGGAGCCGGAAAAAACTTGTTGTAGTAGACAGTCAGGAAGTCGTTGTGCTAAGGCCCCATAGGACCAGCGCAACAGAACAGCAACGGCCGCCGATGAAGAGTAGCGTAGATTAGAAAAATCCAACCTGAAGACACAAGAACATAGACGAACGGCGACCAGATCCGAGCAAATCCACCAAAGACAGATTTGCCAGAGACACACCTCCACACGCCCACCGACGATGCAAGAAGCACCATCGAAACAGGGCCTAGGCGGGGAGAACCTTATTCCATCTCCAGGGAGCCACCACCGTCTCGTCTTCCTGAGCAGGACACAAACCCTAACAAAACTCGAAGAAAGGTCTAAAAACGGAGCCCTCCCACCGGTAAGGGCCGGGATCCACTCCGCTTCCATAGCCCTAAGGCCACCGGAGACGAGGCGGACCGACGTCGGCGCCGGCGGGAGGCAAAGAAACCCTAACTTTTTAGGGGAGGCGGCGGCTGTAGGGAACTAGGCGTAAAAGACGAATTGTTCAATTATCAGGACTAGATGCTTAGGTTAACTGTGCGCCAATTATTAAGATGACCTGCCTTTTGTTGGTTCATATGCAGCACAGTTGTCTTGGGGCCTTTTGTGAGACAATGACACTAGTCCAGATACTCTAGAAGCCCATGATAATAATGTCCTAGCCAATGTTCCTAGGAAGTTCAGGCAAAGCCAACTGTACTTCATCAAAGAAAGACATTCCTCTATTTCTATGTGTGTGTGTGTGGGGGGGGGGGGTGTAATTTGAGCAAAGTTGCAATCCCAAAACATGTGAGGTAGGGTTTCCTCGTGAGTATCATTGCACATGGCACAACAATAGGATGGACGGAAGAAAGATTCCTATTCAGGAGATTCCTAGTGTTAATTCTGTCATATAAGAGCAACCAGAAGAAGATCTTGCATTTGAAAAGGGCAGCACACATCCAGAGGGTTACAGAAGAGATAATGAGCCATGGTGTTGCCTCTAAGTTGCTTATACATCTTGGTTGCAGAGTAATTGGTTCCCCATGGATATATCCAATTGTCCTGCTCATGTCAGCGCTAGCTGGGAGCAGATGCACATAGGGAGCACAAGTTAGTACGAACTTTTAGCACATGTTAGTGTTAGTTGGGAGCGCAAGTAGCTTATGTAGGGAGCAAATATTAGTGCTAGTTGGAGCACATGCATGTATGTAGGGAGTACAAATAAAATATTGATGCTATTTGGGAGCACAAGTTAGTTCACGTAGGAAGCATATGTTATGACGTGTTTGGTTGCTTGCATATAGGCCAACCAGGCCCTGCGGGAAGATTGTGGCCTGTTTGGTTGCCTGCGTTCACTATTCGGCCTGCGTAGCACGAAACTCAAAGCACCTCTGGGCCTGCCTCACTAGGAACGCTCGAATCGACAGTTTCTCCAGAGCCAGGTCCGCGCGATGCACGTGGGCGGCGGGGACTACACGTGAGGAGCCACGCTCGAGAATCCGCGTTGCTTCCCGAAGCGCCGGCAGTTATTACCCTCACCTCCCCCTCACCGCTCCCTCTCCCCTCTCCCCACTCCCCACTCTCACCGACGGCGGTAGCGGTGGCGGCGTGTGATACATCTCCGTCGTATCTATAATTTTTGATTGTTTCATGCCAATATTCTACAACTTTCACATACTTTTGGCAATATTTTATATTATTTTTGGGACTAACATATTGATCCAGTGCCCAGTGTCAGTTCCTGTTTTTTGCTTGTTTTTTCTTTCGCAGGAAATCCATATCAAACGAAGTCCAAACGCGATAAAAATTTACGGAGAATTATTTTGGAATATATGTGATTTTTGGGAGGTGGAATCATCGCAAACGGAGGCCCACAGCCTCCACAAGGCAACATGGCGCCATTGCCCCCCAGGCCGCGCGGTGTTGCCTTGTGGGCACATCGTAAGTCGGTTGGGTTCCTTCTTCAGCCGCAAGGAAGCTTATATCGAGGAGAAAAATCGTGTTAAAATTTTAGCCCGATCGGAGTTACGGATCTCCGGATATTTAAGAAACAGTTTTCGGCCAGAAAACAGAGACGCGAAACAGAAGAGAGACAGAGAGAGATCCAATCTCGGATGGGCTCCTGCCCTTCGGGAGCCATGGCGGCCATGGACCAGAGGGGAAACTCATCTCCCATCTAGGGGGGAGTCCAAGCAAGAAGAAGAAGGAGGGGGGCTCCCTCCCCCTCTCTTCCGGTGGCGCCGGAGCGCCGCCGGGGGAACCATCGTGCCGACGATCTACACCAACAACTTCGCCGCTGTCATCACCAACTCTCTCCCGCTCTATGCAGCGGTGTAACCTCTCTATTCCCGCTGTAATTCTCTACTTGAACATGGTGCTTAATGCTATACATTATTATCCTATGATGTGTGGCAATCTTATGATGTTTGAGTAGATTTCTTTTGTCCTACGAGTTAATTGTGGTATGGTGTGATTGATATGAGTTTTATGTTGATATGGTGCTATCCTATGGTGCCCTCTGTGTCGCGCAAGCGTGTGGGATTACCGCTGTAGGGTTTGCAATACGTTCATAATTCGCTTATAGTGGGCGGCTAGAGTGACAGAAGCTTACACCCGAGTAAGGGGGTTGTTGCATATGGGAGTAAAGGGGACTTTTTACTTAATGTTATGGTTGGGTTTTACCTTAATGATCTTTAGTAGTTGCGGATACTTGCTAGAGTTCCAATCATAAGTGCATATGATCCAAGTACGGAAAGTATGTTAGCGTATGCCTCTCCCTCATTGCATATAATAATTATCACACATGTCATATTCAATTGCCTATGGACAATCTTTCTCTTTGTGTTACAAAAAGTTCTCTACTAAAACAAACTAACTTTTATTATCTCGCAAAGTACTCCTAGTTTTATTCTTGCAAAGTAGTTCTAGCATTACACCTACAAAGTACTTCTAGTTTCATACTTGTTCTAGGTAAAGCAAAGGTTAAGTGTGCGTAGAGTTGTATCGGTGGTCGATAGAACTTGAAGGGAATATTGATTCTACCTTTAGCTCCTCGTTGGGTTCGACACTCTTATTTATCAAGAAAGGCTACTACTGATCCCCTATACTTGTGGGTTACCAAGATCTTTTTCTGGCGCCGTTGCCGGGGAGCAATAGCGTGGGGTTGATATTCTCGTGTGTGCTTGTTTGCTTTATCACTAAGTAGTTTTTATTTTGTGCTCTTGTTTTCTATCTTTAGTTATGGGTAGGAAATGTAAAATACCAAAAAAATAGTTGTACTTGCTAAACCAATGGTTGAAGAACCACCCAAAATCTATCATACCGCTGAAGCTTTCTACTTGGATCATCTTCGATTCGTTTGTGCTCGTGCTGAAAACCCAACTAGCTTAGTTGAGGGAAAATCATTAGATGAGCATGCTTATTTTGTGTGACACCGCTTGTCTCAAAAAGGGAAACTCTTATGGGATCAAATTAATTGTTTGCATTGTTATGCTTGGAATTTATGCAAAATATATGATTTTACTTGTTGTTCTGAAGACCCTAGAAAACACCTTCAGTACCAATGTGAGTTTAAGGATAATGAAATCTTATCTTCTTATGCCAAAGGTGTTTATAGTTACTACGATATTGAAAAAAATGAAGAATTTGTTGCTTTTAAGGGTGCATATGAAATTGCTTCTTTGATTGAAAAGTGTGATGCTACTCTTTACAAATCTGAAAATTTTGCCATACTTAAATATTGCTATGAAAACTATGCTTCTAATGCCTATATTGATGAATTTATTAAGAAAGTCTCCGCTGCCCAAGAAGAGACTAATATTTTGCAGGAATCTATGGAAGAAGAAATTGCTGAAACTGTGAGCTCATTAGATGAAAAAGATGAGGAGGAGAGCGAAGAACAAAAGGAGGAAGAGCGGATTGATCACCCGTGCCCACCTTTTGATGAGAGTAACTCTTCAACTCATACATTGTTTAATTTCCCTTCGTGCTTACCGAAGGATGAATGCTATGATAATTGCTATGATCCTTTGGATTCGTCAGAAATATCCTTTTTTGATGAACTTGATGCTTGCTATGCTTGTGGCTATGATGCCAATATGAATAATGCTTATGGAGATGAACATGCTATAGTTTCTTATGTTAAACATGAAATTGTTGTTATTGCACCCACACATGATAGTCCTATTATCTTTTTGAATTCTCCAACTACACTATATCGGAGAAGTTTGAGCTTATTAAGGATTACATTGATGGGTTGCGTTTTACTATTACACATAATGATTTTGATGAATATAATATGCATGTGCTTGCTGCTCCTAATTGCAATTATTATGAGAGAGGAATTATATCTCCACCTCTCTATGTTTTCAATACGATAAAATTGCAAGAAACTGTTTATACTATGCATTGGCCTTTACTTGATGTGCATGAATTGTTCTTTTATGACATGCCGATGCATAGAAAGAGAGTTAGACTCCGTTGTTCTATGATATATGTTGCTTTGTGCTCAATACTAAATTATAAATCATTGTTAATTAAAATTGGCTTTGATATACCTTGGGATCCGGGTGGATCAATTACTTGAGCACTTTATGCCTAGCTTAATGGTTTTAAAGAAAGCGCTGCCTGGGAGACAACCCGGAAGTTTTAGAGAGTCATTTTATTCTGTTGTGTGCTTTTAAAAAGTTAAAAAACAAAAAAATATAGAGGGGAACCTAAAACTTTTCAAAAAGAAAAGTGAAAGTGAGAAAGATGAGCATCATTGAAGTGGGGGATATCCTTGAACTTTGTTCATGTCCATGGAAACTTTGTGAATCTTGAATTACAAAAACTTTTGAACAAAAATAATTATCCCCTTGTACAAATCCATTGTATTATAAAAATAATATGCCAAGATTTACCTTTAGGATGTTTAAATTGCGTGTTTGGTGTGTGCTGTGAAAAAACAGAAACTTTTGCTGTAGTGCTTGAATTTTGGTAATTTACTGGAACCTGCAAAAATTCTGAAATTTTTACACATTACTTCTATGCAATGTTTTTATTTTTTCCTAAATTTTCAGAATTGTTTGAGTTACATAAGTATATTTTTCATTTGCATCTTTACAGACTGTCCTGTTTTCACAGATTGCTGTTATAGTTTCTTTATTTGCGTATGTTTGAAATCTTGTTGAGCCCCATTGACTTGGGAGCCATAAAATTGTGATAGCATACAGTGGGTAATGCTTGATTATAATTATACAATAATATTACAGCAGGACATGATGGGATTTGATGTTATATGTACTAACCCCTCTAATAAAAAGTTCGGTTAAGTTTTGTGTGGATGAAGTGTTCAAAGAACGAGGAGGTATCGATATGAGGAGAATAAGGAGAGGCAGGAGTTCAAGCTTAGGGATGCCCAAGGCACCCCACGTAAATAATCAAGGAAACTCAAGCGTCTAAGCTTGGGGATGCCCCGGAAGGCATCCCATCTTTCTTCGACAATTATCGGTATGTCTCAGTTTTTGTTTTGTTCACATGATATGCGTACATTCTTGGAGCGTCGTGTGCTTTTCATTTTTATTTTAATAATGCACCATGCTGGTATGAGATAGTCCTTGGTTGATTTATAGAATGCTCTTTGCACTTCACTTATATCTTTTGAGTATGGCTTTATAGAATGCTTCATGTGCTTCACTTATATCATTTGAAGTTTGGATGCCTGTTTCTCTACATATAGAAAACCGTTATTTGTAGAATGCTCTTTTGCTTCACTTATATTTATTAGAGCGTGGGCAAGTCTTTTGTAGAAAGAATTAAACTCTCATGCTTCACTTATATCTATTTAGAGAGTCTACAGGAATTGGTCATTCACATGGTTAGTCATAAAATCCTACATAAAACTTGTAGATCACTGATTATGATATGTTTGATTCCTTGCAATAGTTTTGCGATATTAAGATGGTAATATGTGGGAGGTACTAGTGAATGATTGTGGTTTAGTAAGAATATTGGTGTTAAGGTTTGTGACTCCCGAAGCATGCATGTATAGTTATGCGACGAAGTTATATCATACTCATGTTAGTATCCAATGTTAATTATTCGCAATGCATGAATATGACCGTTGTCGCTCTCTAGTTGGTCGCTTCTCAATCTATTTGCTAGCCTTCACTTGTACTAAGCGGGAATACTGCTTGTGCATCCAAATCCTTAAATCAAAGTTGTTCCAGATGAGTCCATCATATCTACCTATATGCGGTATTACTCTGCCGTTCCAAGTAAATTTGCATGTGCCACCTCTAATCATTCAAATAAGCATCTGTTTTGTGTGCCCGCACCGCTCATGGAGCGGCAGGGGGTGGTCAGTATCTTCCATGCTAAGCAGGTTATTCTCACGATGGGTGTTTATTTACTTGTCATTGCATGAGAGAGGCTGGTAATTGGGATGCCCGGTCCTGTAATCAAAATGAAAAAATATATAATGAAACAAACTCACCCGGAAAGTTGATTGTATGGAGGGCACCCGAGGATTCGGCTAGCCATGACTTGTGTTTGAATGGCTGAGGGGGAGTAAACCTTACCTTTCCGCTTGGGAACCGCCGATAATGTGTTTAGCATGGAAGATATTGAGAATCCTCAGTCGTGACGTTGACAGGAAAAGTACACCTCTCAAAATGTATTCATCTCTGATTTAAGCTTCGAGCTCTGGCACCTCTGCAAATCCATGCTTCCCTCTGCGAAGGGCCTATCTATTTAATTTATTTTATTTTACTTTTATTGTTGAGTCATCACCTTCTCATTCAAGCACCAGTTGGAGAGCACTATTGTGATTTTTATGCATTGAGTATAGTTAATGTTGTGTACATCGTGACTGGATGAATGATTGAGCATGACGGGCTAGGGATAACTTTCTTTAGCATTTTTATTTTGAAAGGCATGATTGTTTGTTGGTATGCCTGAGTATTGATGTCTTTATATCAAATGATAGACTATTGCTTTGAATCACTCGTATCTTAATATCCATGCCATGATTAGATTATATGATCAAGATTATGCTAGGTAGCATTCCACATCAAAAATTATATTTTTTATCATTTACCTACTCGAGGACGAGCAGGAATTAAGCTTGGGGATGCTGATACGTCTCCGTCGTATCTATAATTTTTGATTGTTTCATGCCAATATTCTACAACTTTCACATACTTTTGGCAACATTTTATATTATTTTTGGGACTAACATATTGATTCAGCGCCCAGTGTCAGTTCCTGTTTTTTGCTTGTTTTTTGTTTCGTAGGAAATCCATATCAAACGAAGTCCAAATGCGATAAAAATTTACGGAGAATTATTTTGGAATATATGTGATTTTTAGGAGGTGGAATCAATGCAAACGGAGGCCCACAACCTCCACAAGGCAACATGGCACCACTGCCCCCCAGGCCGCGCGGTGTTGCCTTGTGGGCACATCGTAAGTCGGTTGGGGTCCTTCTTCGGCCGCAAGGAAGCTTATATCGAGAAAAAAATCGTGTTAAAATTTCAGCCCGATCGGAGTTACGGATCTCTGGATATTTAAGAAACGGTTTTCGGCCAGAAAACAGAGACTCGAAACAGAAGAGAGACAGAGAGAGAGATCCAATCTCGGAGGGGCTCCTGCCCTTCGGAAGCCATGGCGGCCATGGACTAGAGGGGAAACTCTCCTCCCATATAGGGGAGGCCAAGCAAGAAGAAGAAAGAGGGGGGGGGGGGGCTCTCTCCCCCTCTCTTCCGGTGGCGCCGGAGCGTCGCCGGGGGAACCATCGTGACGGCGATCTACACCAACAACTTCGCCGCCGTCATCACCAACTCTCTCCCCCTCTATGAAGCAGTGTAACCTCTCTATTCCCGCTGTAATTCTCTACTTGAACATGGTGCTTAATGCTATACATTATTATCCTATGATGTGTGGCAATGTTATGATGTTTGAGTAGATTTCTTTTGTCCTACAGGTTAATTTTGGTATGGTGTGATTGATATGAGTTTTATGTTGATATGGTGCTATCCTATGGTGCCTTCCGTGTCGCGCAAGCGTGGGGGATTACCACTGTAGGGTTTGCAATACGTTCATAATTCGCTTATAGTGGGCGGCTAGAGAGACAGAAGCTTACACCCGAGTAAGGGGGTTGTTGCGTATGGGAGTAAAGGGGACTTTTTACTTAATGCTATGGTTGGGTTTTACCTTAATGATCTTTAGTAGTTGCGGATGCTTGCTAGAGTTCCAATCATAAGTGCATATGATCTAAGTACGGAAAGTATGTTAGCGTATGTCCCTCCCTCATTGCATAAATAATTATCACACATGTCATATTCAATTGCCTATGGACAATCTTTTTCTTTGTGTTACAAAAAGTTCTCTACTAAAACAAACTAACCTTTATTATCTCGCAAAGTACTCCTAGTTTTATTCTTGCAAAGTAGTTCTAGCATTACACCTACAAAGTACTTCTAGTTTCATACTTGTTCTAGGTAAAGCAAACGTTAAGTGTGCGTAGAGTTGCATCGGTGGTTGATAGAACTTGAAGGGAATATTGATTCTACCTTTAGCTCCTCGTTGGGTTCGACACTCTTATTTATCGAGAAAGGCTACAACTGATCCCCTATACTTGTGGGTTATCAGCGTGCAGCAGATTGGAGAACAGCAAGGCGACCTGCGGCCCCTTCACCGGCATCCGCATCATCACCTCCGGCACGGCAATGGCGGTAAGCACTTTTTTATCCTTCTCACGTACTCATTCGCATTCGATCCGCGTTTACATTTGATCCGCATTAGGGGAATGAGGAATCAGGGTAAATAGCCATAGGAGTTATCATAACATCGTCATGAGTTCATAGTACCGATGGATTGGAGGTTATAGATTGGGATTGAGTACAAGGGTAATGGGGATTGGGGGTAAATCTTACACATTAGTCCTAGATCTTAGCCTCGGCGACCCTGGAGGCGGTTGGAGCGGCGGGTGCCTTTGGCCTTGTTCTTGTCCTCGAGCTGCACCACCGTCTCTTCTTCCTCACCGAAGTCCAGATCGATTGGCATGCTTCGGTGTCCTGGCTCCGGCGCCCTTACAACCATCGCCACTGCAACTTCTTCTTCCACCTCCATCGCCACCGCTTCTTGTTCCTCCTCCACCGCCACCACAGTCCTTGACGTGAAGTACGCTGCGGCACGATGGTCATGAGGACGCCTGTACCGTCTGTACTTGGCCCACCTTGACCTCTGTCGAGTGTCGCCGGACTCGGCCTGATTCATGGCCCAGCGAAGGATGTCGACTGACATAGCGCCCTTCGCTGGGCCAGGAATCAGCGTCTTCAACTCCTCCGGCATCGCCTTCTTCACCACCGCGTCCGACTCTTTCTGCATGTATGTCATGATGGTGAAGTTGGAGCAGACTTCCATGGCCTTCTCGAACTCGGTGCAGTCACCGAGCGAGCACCCGAGGAAGAAAGCCCTCCATCCAATGCCCCAAGGGAAGGGGTTGGGGATGGGGTTGGAGTTACTGTTGGAGTTCATGGCGGTAGATAGGAGGAAGAGTGAGAGACACAGAGATGACTGAGTGAGATGGTGGGTAAGTAGTGACCGTGAGGATGGATAAATGAAGGGGTTATGGATGATAGGTTTTAATGGCGATCAACCTCTGAAATTTGTGCTGTTCATAATGCGCTCTCTTCGTAATGCAGATCGACACTGACAACAAGGGCAAGGAGGTGGTGCCGCCCATGCATGGAGAAGGATAAGGAGGTGGTGCCGCCCATGGAGCCAACCACGCCAGAGGATGTGCCCATGGATGAGGACATGGTGCCGGAGGAACCCCCTAGTGCTAGTGGCAAGCACCGTAACTACGGCCACTACCATGAGGAGGGAGGTCCTACCCACTTCTGCAAGGTGATCCTTGCTCCTCAGCTTGAGTGCATCCCGATGCCCTTGGACTTCAGCAAGCACTTCCCGGCGGTGCCGCAACACTTCAAGCTGAGAACCAACACCGACTGCTCATGGAGGGTGACTGTCCGGCTAATGAACAGCAGGGTGACCCTCGATCAGGGTTGGCCCCCCTTCGCCGCCGTCCATCAGATCAGGATCGGCTACATGGTGATGTTCAAGCTTCTCACTCCGGACACGCTCAAGATCATCGTCTTCAACGAAGAAGGCATTGAAGTCGTGACCAAGTGCGGCAGGCATGACGACGCCTTCGCCGTCAACGTCTAGGACTGCCCTTCCTATGCTCTAGCTGGTTTAGTTTCTTATTGTACTGCTTTGCGTTTGAACTGATATGTTTAAGTGTGGCACTTTATTTAAACTGCGGTTAGCTATGGTTTACAACTATCTTCTGTTCTGTGTGTATGATTTTTTCTTCACGCCGCTGTGTGCTGGTAACCTCACCACCTCGCCGAAGATGTTACCAGACAACAGTTGTTGCATGGAACCAAACAACGTGTAGTTGCGTGAGCCGAGCCAATGCAGGCAACCAAACGACATGCCAAAATTGCTCCCCTAATGCGAGAGGCCTAAATGCGGGCAACCAAACAATGTGTAGATGTCGACTTTTTGCCTGCTTTCCTTGACCCAGCCTCGGTTGAGCCAGGCTGAGCTAGCCAGACCCGGCTCCTACGGCAACCAAACACGTCCTTAGTGTTGGTTGGGAGCACATCACGTAGATTAGTGTTAGTTGGGAGCATAGTTTGGGCCACATTGAAAGCACATGTTAGTGCTAGTTGGGCGCATATGTTTTTTTTCCAAAGAAACAATGTTTGAAGAAACCTATTAACATTGAATCTAATTTTGAAGACTTTGACGCAACAAATGTAATAGTGAAAGCTGCTCATAATTCAGACGCGCGGTTTAAGAGACATTTCATTTGAAAAAATTGCATAAAAGAAAACTAACATACCCACCCTTTCCTCTCGCATGTGGGGAGAGATCTCATGATTTTGAACGACGCCTCGCCTCAACATGGCACCCGTCAAGTTCGGATGCGGATGCGGGTAATGGTCGCCAAACCCGTACCCGTCTTAATATTTTTCACCCAAACCTGTACTCATATCCGAACCTCGGGTTTTAAATTGTTCTCATACTCGTACCCGATCGAGTGCGGGTAATACCCGCGGGTAAAAATACCCATCTCGGCAACCTTACCCAATTCACACTTCACCATGTAGTTTTTCAGCATTTCTACATATAAACAACATTTCAACATGTATACTTCAGTGGTGCTGCAGTGGAATGGCCCAGTAGGGTCTTCGTTCGTTTGCTTATTCCCTCTGTTCGTTTTTTTTTCTCTTCTTAAAACTTTGTTTATATTTATAAATATATATCAAATCAATTTATTCAGTTTTAAAAAATTCACTGTGCATTAAATAATGTTTGTGCAATGTAAAATTTTGTTCACACAATTTTAAAAAAATGTCCATACAATTTTAAAGAAATGTTCCTGACATTTTAAAATGTTCACATATTTAAAAATAAGTCCATGGTAGTTACAAATATTAATGAATATGTAAAAAATGCACTCTTAATTTTTCTTTCCAATTGTAGCATTCAAAAAATGTTAATGAGATTTTAAGAAATATGTTCAAATGTTCATGAAATGTAAGAAAATTGTTATTTTCTAAAATGTTTCATACCATTGAAAAAGAATCCTGACATTTATAAAATGTTTTCTTGTTAAATAATATGTTTATGATAATTTTCGGAAATGTAAAATGTGTGTTCAAATAATGTTCAGCATGCATTTAAAAAAATTAATGTGCATTTGGCAAATGTTCAACTTGTGTTCAAAAAATGTTCAACATAATTTCAAAAAATATTCGATGGTTATACAAGAAATGTTTTACGTGCATTCAAAAATTGTTGGTCGTGTATTTGTAAAAATGATAACATGCATTTAAAAACAAAAATTTAATCCAATAGAGATAACATAGAAAAAAAGGAAAAAACTGTACAATACATTTTACAAAATTGGGTAAAAGACGAAATCCTAAGGAGCACTCTTTCCAAAGGTCACTCCCACCTCCCCAGTTTAAGACAAGTGGCACATTGCATGTGCACCACTTGTCGCAACCTGGGAGTTTTCTCTTTTTTCGTAGATCCATTTATTCAAAACGTTTTATCTCTTAAACCGTGCGTCCAAATCTCGAACCGTTTTCACCGTTGGATTCCTCGCATCGAGATATTCAAAACTAAATCCCATGTAGATAGATTTTGACGATCTTTTTTTTCATGAAAAAAATCGGACAAAAAAACATGCCTCTCGTGGAAGCAAAACCGTGCCTCTCCTGGAAGGAAAAAAAAGAAAACACATATTTTTTTAGTTTTCGAGAGGCACGGCCATGCCTCTTAGGGAAGCAAATCCATGCCTCTCGTGGAAGCAAAATCATGCCTCGCGAAATCCGTGCCTCTCATGGAAGAAAAAAAAATGAAAACGCTTTTTTTCGGTTCCGAGAGGCACGGCCATGCCTCTCGCGGAAGCAAATCCGTGCCTCTCACGTAAGGAAAAAAAACACGTTTTTTTCCGCTTCCGAGAGGCACGGCCGTGCCTCTCGCGGAAGGAAAAAAACGAAAACGCATTTTTTCCGTTTCCGAGGGGCACGGCCGTGTCTCTCGCAGAAGCAAAAAAATGCGCTTTTTTCACGCAATTTTTTTTCAAAAGTTTTTTTGTCCAAAAGCTAAGAAAGACCGATGGAAAACCGAAAAGCCAAAAAAAATCATCTAAAAGCCAAAAATGCATGTGAAAAAATAAAATAAAAAAACAAAATTCGGAGGGAGCGTCCAGAGCGCGACACGTTACAGCGCGCTCTCAGCCCACCCCACATGACCCTTGGGGAGGCTCCCGAAGGAGCGCTCCTTCGTTAGTTGCTCTCGGTAAAAGGTTCCTACAACTTATCCGTATCGGTCCGTAGAAATTTCCCAAAACAAAACCACATTGTTGGGCCGACCCACTAAGACAAACGATGTATGCGAGGCAAACTATGAAAACGCTTTTTCTAATCCGACTGATTTTACGCTGCCGCAAACCGCCTCGCGAGCCGTCGGATCGACTCGGGCAATAGGCGAAATATAGCAGAATTAAAATTCCAGCACTGGACGCAAAACTTTCTGTTTTCCAAACAACATCAATTATACTATCTTCCAAATCATCCCAAAGGCATTGCTTGGCACAAACACTAATTAAAACATAAAAACAATATCATAACAGAAGATATAATTGTGCAAACACTCAAGAAGAGTAGGTAAAAAGTTTATTGGGTTGTCTCCCAACAAGCTCTTTCTTTATAGCCATTAAGATAGGCTTGAGATTTCAATGATGCTCACATGAAAGATAATAATTGAAACACAAAGAGAGCATCATGAAGCATATGAAAAACACACTTAAGTCTAACATACTTCCTATGTATAGGCATTTTATAGAAGAACAAATTATCAAGATAAGCAATCTCTAGCATACGCAAATAGGAAGAATGAAGCATGGATAATTTCAACATCACGAGAGGCAATTTAGTAACATGAAGATTTCTATAACCATATTTTCCTCTCTCATAATAATTACATGTAGGATCATAATCAAACTCAAAAATATAGCTATCATAAACAATATTCTCTCTATGATCCATATGCATAAAAGTTTTATAATCTCCCAAAATAGTGGGATTATCATCAACTAAAGTCATGACCTCTCCAAACCCACTTTCATCAAAAATTTCATAAGATTGAACACTCTCCAAAGTAGTGGGATCATTATTACCTAAAGTTGGCGCTCTTCCAAACCCACTTTTAATAGTATTGCAAATTTTATTATCAATAACATATTCATCATGAGGCTTAAATAAATTTTCAAGATCATAAGAAGCATCATCATCCCAATCATGATCATTGCAATAAGTAGTGCACATAACAAAATTATCATCCCCAAGCTTGTAGTTTTGCATATTATTAGCACAATTCACATTAATAGAATTTATAGTAACATCATTGCATTCATGCTTTTCAATCAAGGGGCTATCATGAATCACTTTATAAATTTCTCCTTCTAACACTTCATCACAATTCTCAGATTCATGATTTTCAAGCAGAACTTCATAGAGAAAATCAAGAGCACTCAAATCACTAGCAATTGGTTCATTATAATTGGATCTTTTGAAAAGATTAGCAAGTGGATGAGGATCCATAGTGATCTTAAATTTTTGTTTTACTTTCTGTTCTTGAGTGTTGTCATGGCAATAAAAGCAAGCAAGCGAATAAAAATATTTTTGTGTCTTTGTAAAAAAAATTAGAAGTGGGGGAGAAGAAAACGAGAGGCAAATGCAAATAAAAGGCAAATAAAGTAAATGCAAGTGATTGATAGTTTGTGCGAAGGTACTTGGTAATTTTAATGATGTCTCCCCAGCAACGGCGCCAGAAATTCTTCCTGCTACTTGTAGTCTGCGTTGGTATTTCCCCGAAGAGGAGAGGATGATGCAGTACAGTAGAGATAAGTATTTCCCTCAGTTAAGAACCAAGGTTATCAATCCAGTAGGAGAACCAAGCAAAATTCCGTTAAGCGCACCTGCACACACAAGAGCAAACACTTGCACCCAACGCAAATAAGAGGGTTGTCAATAGATAAACTAAACTACTAATTAAAATAAAAGTAAATAAATTGCAGCAAGGTATTTTTAGGTTTTTTATGGAATAAAGATAGACCCGGGGACCATAGTTTTCACTAGAGGCTTCTCTCTTGAGCACATAAACATACGGTGGGTAAACAAATTACTGTTTTGCAATTGATAGAAAAGCAAATAATTATGACGGATTCATGGCAATGATCATGTATATAGGCATCATGTCTGAGACAAGTAGACCGACTCCTGCCTGCATCTACTACTATTACTCCACCCATCGACCGCTATCCAGCATGCATCTAGGGTATTAAGTATGAAACAGAGTAACGCCTTAAGCAAGATGACATGATGTAGAGAAGCAAATTCAAGCAATATGAATAAACCCCATCTTTTTATCCTTAATGGCAACAATACAAATACGTGTCATGTCCCTTTCTGTCACTGGGATTGAGCACCGCTAGATTGAACCCATCACAAGGCACCTCTCCCATTGCAAGATAAATCAATCTAGTAGGCCAAACTAAACCGATAGATCGCAGAGAAATACAAAGCTATAACAATCATGCATAAAAGAGTTCAGAGAAGACTCAAATATTTCTCATGAATAATCTGATCATAAACTCACAATTCATCGGATCCCAACAAACACACCGCAAAAGAAGATTACATCGGATAGAACTCCAAGAACATTGAGGAGAACATTGTATTGAAGATCAAAGAGAGAGAAGAAGCCATCTAGCTACTAGCTATGGACCCGTAGGTCTGTGGTAAACTACTCACACATCATTGGAAGGGCAGCAAGGTTGATGTAGAAGCCCTCCGTGATCGATTCCCCCTCCGGCAGAGTACCGGAAAAGGCCTCCAGATGGGATCATGGAAGAACAGAGGCTTGCGGCGGCGGAAAGGTTTTCTCTTCTGGCTCTCTGGGGGTTTCCCAATATTTGTGAATTTATAGAAGTGGAATTAGGTCAAACGGAGTCACGTGGGCCCCACAAGGTACCACGGCGCCCCCCTGGGGCGCGCCCTAGTGCCTTGTGAAGTCTTTGTGAGGCTTCTGGCCTCCTCCCGAAGCTTCCCAGGTTTCTTTTGTCCAGAAAAAAATCTCCAAAAAGTTTCGCGGCATTTGGACTTCATTTGGTATTGTTTCTCTGAAAAGCCAAAAACAAGCAGAAAAAGCAACTGGCACTAGCCACTGGGTTAATAGGTTAGTCCCAAAAAATGATATATGATTGCATATAAAAACATCCAAGATTGATACTATAATAGCATGGAACAATTAAAAATTATAGATACGTTGGAGACGTATCAGTGACCGCGGCCGTGGCGATGTCGGATGTCGTGGCCGCAGGGGTGGCGCTGGCCGTGGCTAGTGTCTGGTTCAGCTTCAGCTTCTAAAAATGTAGTCGTGGTGGAAGCAAATTAACTAGTACTACTATTGTTCATTTGAATGAATCAACTATCAAAAGGATGGTTTCTTTCTGCCAATGGTTTGATTCATATCGAACGGCTGGCGTGCGTTTTCTCTTACATCTTCTATCTCCCGTCTTCTTGTTCCTCCAGCCTCCCAAACCAGCGACGGCCGGACCGCATGCTCTCGCCACCCTTGGCCGGCGACTAACTCGAAACAAATGTTCTGTCAGCAGAAATATAAATAGTAAAAGCAAAAAAAAAGAGTCTCACCTCCAATAAAATACTGACATCTCGGACCCACCAGGTTGTCATCAACGTAGTATTTTTTTTTGAGAAACTCATCAACGTAGTAAATAAATGAGCGAATTAAACAAGGAGAGGCAGTCACCAAAGGCTGTTTTATAACTGGGCTTTGGCCTGCCCAGCCTATTATATGCGCAGCCCACGACATGCTGACACCAGGATCCAGCAGTTCTCGAATGGGCTGTGGGACGCGTGTGGCACCCCGTCTCAGAGGGACCGGAACACCCCGTATTCTAGCCCAGAGATCAAGTCTTCTGGAATACGACACTGCTTGGCATAGAACAACCAGCTCTTTATTACAAATAACTGAGGTACAAAGGTTTGGAGTAATACAAAGGATTACATTAGCATGGCAACTCTATGCCAGCTAAGGCAGCTCTATGCTAGCAGCGGAACAACGACGACGGACTCCACTCCGCAGGGACTCTGACTGGGACACGTCCTAGCTCGCAACTCAGAATCCTCGGGCTATGCAAACATGGCAGCACCTGCAAACTAGCATGACATGCCAGGTGGGTACTTTGAATGTACTCGCAAGCTCACAACAAACAAGAGCATCAAGGCACAACAACATCATAGCAATCATGATTATATCAGATCCAATTGTTATAAAAGGGTGGAAGAAAAATAATAACATATTATATCTAAACTATTAGCAACAAACTTTTCTCGTGACCAACTCATGGTCATTCCAATATCACCTGATGGTCCTCCTCGAGATCATCCCCAAGGTTACCAGTGGCCTTCTGCCAAGCGGTTACCTTACCATACCATGATGAGTTCTTCCATCATTAACAAGTCATTCCTTCATTGGTGTTGATCGGACAGTGTGACTTAGTACGAACTGTGTCCAATACCGTGGATGCGGCTATTCGAATAGATTCTTACACTCTGCAGAGGTTGCGCACTTTACCCACACCATGGACATTCATCCAACAAAACCTGCCTAACCTGTGACTCTTCTATCGTACCACCAACACGTCCTCTCTGAGGTCATGCCCTGGGTGGACCCTGTGTCACTTCTGACACCTGCCACCGTCGTGGCCAAACTAAACTGTCCCAAACGGGGACCTGAGCTCAATAACCAAACTGGGCTCACAAGATTATCGCCGTCTACCTGATCAGGGTAGCACGCATGCATAACCTTCCCTCTTTAGTGGTACTGATAAAAGAGCACGAGATTAGACCAAGTCAAGGCCGTCCCATTCCGGCAGATGTGGCTGCACTGGAAAGCTCGGTTCAGTGGCACTTGATTAACGAATGAAGGACTTTAACCCCAAGTAACTTCTTTGTCATAACTGATATGCCGGTAATACAGTGATCCATGTTATAGCAATAGCTAGCTAGTAATCCAATGAGCAACATAATTGAGGTACTGCTACTACTTCCATAGTCAAAAGTGCCAGACGGAACCACAAAGTAATCATAGACGGTAATCTCATAATCCAACAGCATCATGGTACCATCCTACTTGTAAACTACTAGTCACTAACAATCCAATCATCATCATGACAGCAACATATCCAAGAATTTCTCCAAGTGTTGCATGAATAAACTATTTATGAATAATTCAAATCTTGGCTCAAATAACTATTTAAACCATGGCATTGCAATGCATTAATGCAAATGAAGGTTGTGGCTTGCCTTGCACCAAAGGAGTGTGGGAGTACTCCTAGCCTTCACCTACTGCTCAAAACACTCTGAAAAACATTTTTGAAAACATTTGTAAATATCACATAGAGAATTTTCCTCTGTCCAGAAATTCTAGACAGCAGAGAAAAATACTAAAGTTTTCCAGCAAATAAAGGAACTCATAAGAAAAATAATGCAAAAAGAATGAACTCATTTGGACTTATGGTTTAAAAGATATTGCTGGTCAAAGTTGAGTCAAACTTCTGATTTAAAATGAATTTTAACAGAAAATCAGAAAATACCAGGGGCGGCCACGTCGAAGGCGTAAAGTGGGAATGCGCCTCCACTTACGTACCACTTCGGGCGCGCGCGGTGTCGCTGACAGGTGGGCCCCAATGTCAGTTTTAAACAGGGAGAGAGAGAACAGAGAGCGACGGGGCTCACCGGCGATGTTCACCGGCGTTGAGGCTACGGCAGAGCTGGGCGAGGACGGGGATGGAACGAGCAGACGACGGCGAGCACTCCCATACCCGTAACTCACTGGGAGATGGCCGGACGGCGTCGGCCACTTCCTCTCAGGCGGCGGCGAGCCACGGGCGTCGACCGATCCGGCGATTCCGGCGAGCACCTGAGCAGAGGAGTGGCTCAGGAGGATCAGAGGAGCACCAGGAGCTCGGGGACAGGCTTGGTTGGGGCGGATGGGCACCGGAATGAGATGGGCAAGCAGGGGCAGAGCGGCGGAGCTCCTCGCCGGAGATGGGGAAGGAGGGCTCCCCGGCTCTGCTGCTGGGTGCGGGGCGACGATTTAGAGATGGGGAGAGCGAGTGGTGAGGAGAGGGAGCGCCGGGGAGCGGCTTTTATAGCCGGGCGGGGCTGCGGTGGCCGAATGCCGCCACGGGTGCACTGTCACGGCGAGGACGGCGACGAACTGTGTCCAATACCGTGGATGCGGCTGTCACGGCAGTGATGCTGTCGGCACGACAGGACAAGGAGGGGCAGCGCGGGGTGGCCGGAGTGGTCGCGTCCGACGCGGTCGGCGCGCAGAGCGCGACTTTGGCACTGGCAGACGCGTGGTCACCACATGTACTGGCGCACGCGGTGCGCTCTAGCTCGTGCGGTCATGTCCATGCGGTAGTCCTTTCACCCAGGGGCCTTCTTGTGCAACTGGTTTGACAAGAGATGACCTGGACAGTTGGCTAGCTTCCAGACAAGTTTCTGGACAGAAACTTGGGCAAGAAGCTAGGGCAAAATGGCCAAGGTTTTGAGAAGGAAAATTTGTCACACTGACATGTAGTAGGAAGGTGCCCATTTTGGGAAAATTTCAGGCCAAATGGACAAGTTTTGGATGTAGTTGCTTCACAACTGCTTTTCTGGTCCAGAAACTTGTTGAATATGATACACTCACATGGATGGGCTCTTGGAGTTGAAACTTGGAATTTGTGGGTTATTTGGTGGTGGCAAGATTCTATAAAAATTTCATACCATTTGGACAATTACAAATGGTACTTCCTTCACAACACTCCTCTCGGGACAGAAACTTGAGGGAATTTTGTGGAGAAAGTGGCTAAATGAAATGGGCCAAAATTTGGTGGATTGTGTTAATATGGGTTGGAGAACGTCCTGGATTAATTTCAGAATTTTTGGAGCAATATAGAATACAGTTGCTTCACAAACTGAAATTATGACGAGAAACAAAGATTGGATGGTGTGCTCACCATGAGCATGGAATCTTGAACATTTTCACATATCAAAGGTTCATATGGTCCAAAGAATTTATGAGAATTTTCTTAGAAATTTTGGGTAGGCAGAAATGTAGGTTGCTTCACAACCTAAAGGAAAAGGGTTATTCCTTTAATAGAAAAAGGAATATTGAATTGGAATAAAAATTGAGATTGAGCAAGAATAGAAATGACATAACTTGGGAGAAGTTTTTGGAAGCTTTGATTCACTTGGGAGGGGAAAGTAAAAATATTCCCAAGTTTTAAGTCCATAGAGTCATTCCAGTTAAAATCCAAGCCAAATTCCAAATAAAATTCAAATGGGTTTTTGAAAAAGAAAAGTTGGGAAAAACCAGGGTGTCACAATGTGGAGTTACCTTTTTTTTAAGAAAAAACGCATAGCTAAGTTGTTATTTCTACTCCCTCCGTATAAAAATATAAGATGTTTTGGTTGGCTAAAATAGCCTAAAAAATGTCTTACATTTCATAATAATGCTGTGGCCAGACCAACATTACTATTTAACCCAGAGAAGCAAATGTGTGTATTTCTATAAAAAAGGTAATGGCTGTAAATTAACCGAAAATATTAAATGGGGCTTGTCCGCTACATTATTTTTTAATCCAGCCAAGAAATCGGTGTATTTCGAAAAAAACAATTGGGCTTTGAATTCTACTAAAAAGGTTAATCGGTTGCAGTCCGCAACATTGTTTTTCAGCCATCTTGTAAATCATTAAAGAAAATCTCTTGTCCAAACGAATGCCAAGCCCAGTTTTATTTTTTATATCATTGCTCTTTTTTTTATATCATTGCTCTGTCCAGGCAGCCCAGCAAATGCGTGTATTTAGAAAAGAAGCAAATGGTCTGTAAGTTCTAAGAAAAAAGAATTATTGGTTGCAGCATGCCTGCAACATTATTTTTTCACCCAGCCCAGCAAATGCGTGTATTTTGATTTTTTACCAAATGGGCTGTAAATTCTAAAAAATATGAAATGGGCTGAATGTCAGGCACATAATAGGAAGCTCACATTGTGGGCCCACGATGGTGAAGCCCACGCAAGGCGTTGTCAACTTGGTCAACAAAACAATTCTGATAGCCGAGGTGTTGGATGTAAATCAAACGGCCAACATGCTTCTTCAATCTCTCGTCCTCTTCCTCCTGCGCTGGCGGGACCATGCTGGGCTGCAATTGCTTTTTGCGAATTGCTGGGCTGCAAATCTAGACAAGGAGGCATGCATTCGGCTTGCCTAGAAAATTGTTTGAAATAACTAATAAGAAAAAGGTTGTAAATATAAAAAAACATAGCAAACTGGCAATTAGTTTCAAATTTAGGCTTTTTTCTTCAGATTTTGAGATTTTAAATATCATTGGATTTTATTTAATTTAATTTTTTTAAATTAGTTTGAATCTAACGCGAAATTTCGGGATTAAAATAGTTCGGACTACACCGAAGTATGCGAAATTTCGTTGAATTTATTGACTGTGGTACTGGTCCGAAAATGGGCTGTAATAAATTCCTTAAGAATTAGCAAATGGGCTATAAATTATTCACAAAAATTGCAAATGGGATGTATGCTATCTACCACACATTTGGAGGCTGACTTATGGGCTTACGAAGTTGACGGGCACGCAAGGCTTTGTCAACTTAGTGAACAATCGATTCTACCAGCGTGACCGTTCGATGTTAATCCAACGGCCACTGTGCTTCTTCAATCTCTGATTTCTTGCTCCAGCCACCGAAACCAGCGCCAACGGAACCGCCTGCTCCCGACTCTGATGGACGGATGTGCTGCCGCGAAGGACTCACCGCCCCACCCTAATCCCACCGCTGGCCAGTCCATCCCTCTACTCACCCACACCTTCTGTTGTTCTCCGGCGACGGCAGCCTCACACCACAGCTGAACCAGTCAACCCTCGTACTCCCCTCCCCGTGGGCATCCACTGCCGAGTCTTCCCCGGCTCCGAGTCGTTCCCACCCTTAGCCTAGCCGTCGTCCACCGCCTTGGTGCTCTCGGCACGGCGTCGTCAACGCGGTCAACGAACGACACCCATCGGAAGAGGATTGTACGTGCAGAGGCTGACAGCTGGGACCCACATGGTCCATGGTCGCCTCCTTATCACGCGCAAGAAAAATGATTCCTCCCCTTGATAGCTTGGACCCACCAGCTACATCTTCGCACGCAAGGAAGAGCCTCCTTATTACGTGCAAAAAAAATGACTCCCCCCCATGACATCCGGGACCCACAATCTACATCTTCGCACGGAAGGAAGTACCTCCTTATTACGCGAAAAATAAATGATTCCTCCCCATGATAACTGGGACCCAGCAGATTTTGAGGCTAACTTGTGGGCCTACTAAGTTGACGCGTACGCGGGGCTTTGTCAACTTAGTCAACAAACGATTCTAGCAGCAGTGACCGTTGGATGTTCATCCAATGGCCGTGCTACTTCTTCAATCTCTGATCTTCTTGCTCCAGCCACCCAAACCAGCGCCGGCGGGACTGCCTGCTCCTGCCTCCCGTGGCCGGTTGTGATGCCACGCATGCCTCATCGCCCCACCCTACTCCCACCTCTGGCCAGGCCTTCCCTCTACTCACCCACATCCCCTGTTATTCTCCGGCGACGACAGCCTCACACCGCAGTCGAACCAGTCAACCCTCGTACTCCCCTCTGTGTGGGCATCCACTGCCGTGTCTTCCCCGGCTCCACGTCGTTCCCTTCCTAGGCCTCACTGTCGTCCACCACCTTGGTTCTCTCGGCACGGCGTAGTCAACCTGGTCAATGAACGACAGCCATCGAAAGAGGACTGTACGCGGTGAGGCTGACAGGTGGACCCACCGGCTACATCTTCGCATGCAAGGAAGTGCCTCCTTATTACGCGCAAAGAAACGATTCCTCCCCCTGACAGCTGGGACCCACCATTCGCACGCAAGGAAGTGCCTCCTTGTCCTCCCTTACAGCTGGGACCCACCCGGTCGAAGCGTACGTAGCGTTGTCTGTCTGGTCGCGAACGTGTATGTACATACTGGTCGATCGGTCTTTCTGCAACGATGAACCATGGGCGTGTAAGGAGTGGCACGTGTCGTAGTAGAGCCCCCAACGTAGCAGTTCAGGTAGCCCCATCTAAATCGTGTACATGTACGTACAGCCACACAGCAAAAAATACGGCCATTGTCGGTGTAAAAACCGGCAGACCTCGGGGTAGGGGGTCCCGAGCTGCGGATCTAGGATCGATGGTAACAGAGACAAGGGAGACGATGTTTTACCCAGGTTCGGGCCATCTTGATGGAGGTAAAACACTACGTCCTGCTCTTGTTTATATTAATGGAGATGTATCAAGTACAGAGTAGATCTACCTCGAGATCGTAATATGTGTCTAACTTCTAAGTCTAGGTAAGTAATGTTGCGTTGATCCCCCCTACGGGCTAAACCCTATGGCTTATATACACGCTAGGGAGGGTATCTAGGGTTACAAGGTTGGTATCTTGGAGTAAGGCGGCTGGAGAAATCCTGAAGTGTACTGCAAGTCTTCGGTAGAGACAGCCTTGATCACGTCTCCCTTCTGCGGCCTCCTGAGTCCATCTTGCTTACGTACGGGGGCATATCGGCCCACCCGAGGAGACGGGTCGGCCCGGTTAGCACCCCCTAATCCTGGACACCGTCAGTAGCCCCCGAACTGGTCTTCTACGCCGAGGACGATGGTCGACAGATATTGCTTCGGATCCGAAGTCTTTGGCTTGACAGACGAGTTCCACTTTGCATCTCGGATTCTCTTTAACAGAGCATCAACATCCGTGGTCCAACCGAGCTTCGTACCCTGCCCGAGGTGAAAAGGGTATCTTAGCCTCGAAGGCTTGCTGTTTAGGTATGAACAATCCAATCTGGCCTGACAGCTTTATCGGAGAGACTCGCCCCACGACAGGTCGAGCAGCTACTGCTTCCCCTCAATTTGCGTTTCAAGGTGGCTCTTTTACTGGCACGTCCCGTCGAGGCAGAGATCGTGCCCGCTTTCTTGGGGATTTCATCAAGATTTTTGTTTCCCCCCGTATGTTTCAACGGCATCTTTGATAATAATTATGAATTTATCGGCGCAGCGAAGGGGCTCTTGGCCTTTCATAGGCTTATAAAAGCAATGGGGAGAATAGCGCGATAGCTTACGCTCCCATTCCTCCCTTGCTACCGCTTCATCTAGCTCCAACGCCCAGATCCAGCCCTTACGCCTTGTACGCAAGTCGATTTCCCCATCAGCCATGGCCGATACCCTTAAGGGGCACTGGGGCGGCTCCACCGTGACGGCGGTGACCATCGCCGAGCTGCGCGACGCAGGGTATCTAGCCCCCGCCATTGCCGCCCGTGCTCCAGAGGCCGACGAGCTGGTACCCGCTCCCAACGTCGGGGACCGGGTGGTCTTTGTCCCCCACCTCATCCGAGGCTTAGGGTTCCCGCTGTACCCTTTCGTGCGCGGGATCATGTTTTACTACGGGTTAGATTTCCATCATCTAGCCCCCAACTCCATCCTCCACCTCGCTGCTTTCATAACAGTCTACGAGGCCTTCCTTCGCTGTGAGCCCCACTTCGGCCTATGGCTGAAGCTCTTCGGGATTAAACCGAAGTCAAGCGGCTCTGAACTCGTGAAGTGCGGAGGGGCAATGATTAGCAAGAACCAGGGAGCCACCTTGTTCAAAGGCATCTTCATCGAAACGGTGAAGGAATGGCAAAAGGAGTGGTTCTATATCACCAAACCCCTGGCCGCTGGTCAAACTGAGGTCCCGACCTTCTCGGCCGGGCCTCCCAAGAAGCTCAAGTCTTGGAAGGAAAAAGGCGTCACCTGGGGGAAGCCCGAAGAGGTAGAGACCCTGATCGAGAGGATCGTGTGGTGGACCACCTCGGGGAAGGCTGAGCTGCCCGACGTCATCAACGTCATGCTCAACCGCCATATCCTTCCCCTCCAACTTCGGGCTACCCCAATGTGGGCACAGAAGCCCGAGGACATGGACACCATCAACACCTTCTTCCGCTCCACCTTGGCCACTATGTGGACAAAGCTCATGAAGCTGGCCAAGGACAAAATTCCCAAGTAGGGGGAGGACCGCGGCCTCGAGCACGGCTATGAGGCCCCCCCGGTGAGTGGTTCCGTCCTTCAATCTTTCATTCTTTGCTTATTGTTCCGAGGAGTAAAGTTGTTGCTTAAACTGTCGTGTTATGTCGTTTTTCAGAAATGGTCGGCCTGGGTAAAAGGGGTAAGATGCCCCGCCCCACTGCCGGAGCAACCCCCAACTCTCCTGCTCTCGGTGCTTCTGACCGAGGAGCCACATGTGGTGGCCTCCAAAGGGGCGAAGTCCCAGACGGGGAAGTCAAGTGCTCGGACCCGAGGAACTTCGGTCACTCGGTCCGAAGAGACCCACCATTCTGCCGCTCAAGACGACGGCGCCGAGGAGGGTGAGGAGGAGGAGATTCCTCCTCCAAAGGGGAAGAGGTCGGCGATAGAAGATGTCGACGTGGTCATGCCACCAAAGGGCTCAAAGAGGCCGAGGCGAGCCTCATCCGAGGCCGTCAACAAGTCGTCGGAGAGAGCCGAGCTCTCTGGTGACTCAGAGGAAGACCCCCTCGCAACGGGGAGGAAGAAGCCGACACCTCGAGGGTAAGCCCTTATCCTTGTCTTTCTTGCCTGAGTCATTGTTTCATCAAGGGGAATTTTACAGAAGCAACTTTTCATACACAGTCCGCCGAAGGTGATCCCCAGCGGCTCTTCGAGCGGGTTGCCATCCACCAGCGGGACCCCAGAGCCCACTGCTTCTCCCCCGACGCAGGTCGGTCTGGGGGAGGCGACATCCACCTTGGCTCCCGAAGTCAACACGGCGGGAGCCGGAGAGGTGGCGATAATGGCCGAGGTCGAAACCTCGGCCCGACAAGACCCGAGGTCGGAGCACCCCGAGGTCACAGAAGAAGGGCCAGGCCAGTCATTGGCTCAGCCGGAGTCTCCCCCGGCACCGCCTTCACAGGCGGAGGCTCCTCGGGTGGATTCATCCGAGGTCATCCCTCCATCCCAGCCTTCTGTCCAAGGATGGATCGGCATGGGGTGGGCCGAGGAGGCGGAGGAGGCCCTGAAGGGCTGTTCCCTCAAGGAGGAGCACCGTGCCTTGATAGGCACGGCGCTGGAAGGATACCGGTCCGCAGAGGCCGACCTGCGTGAGGTTTTCAAGAGCCTCATAGCAGGTTTCGAGGTACGCCTTCTACGAATTTGATTTATTTTGGGTTGTTTTATTTTCTAATCTTTGTCCGAGGACATAATAGCACAGCCTGCTAAAGGGCGTGGTAAGTGAGTAGCCCCCGAGCCCGAAGTCGGTTTCAAGAAACCGGCATCGGGGTCGTTTTTAGTAAGTGGGAGCCTGTGGAATAGCCCTCAGGACGCTACTCGAAGCGGCTGTCCCGGAGGGTATAAATGGTCTAAACCTTCTTCCCCCTAACAAGGATTTGTTTCATTACAGGTTTCGACCTCGGTTCCGGACTCCGTCTCCGAAGAGATAGCGGAGATGAACCAGAGACTTGAGCGGTCCCAGGGTGAGCGAGTTGAAACTTGCTTTTTAGATTGCGAATGAAGAGGTATAATTTATGTTTAAAGAAAGCAGCTAAGGCTTTTATCTGTGCTGACAGCGGAGCTGGGGACACTCAAGGCCGAGCTCGAAGGGGCTCGGATGGAGGCGCGGCAGCAGAAGGCTGCTGCCGCCGCAGCCGAGAAGGCACGGGCTGCCGAAATGGCGGCTGGGGAGAAGCACCAGGCCAGGGTGCTAGAGGTCGAGGAGACCCTGAAGGGCGTGTTTGAAGCACGCGACAAACTTCAGGAGGAGGGGCGGCGGACGAAAGAGGAGCTCGAAAAGCTTCAGCGTGCCCACTCCGAGCTCAAGACCTCGGCCCGAGCAGACCGCGAGGTGCTCCAGCAAGTGGAGCAAATCGCCTCGGGTAAGATGTTTCTGCTGCAGTGTGCGTTTGGCGGCAAAGGGTATGTCGAGCTTACCCAAATATGGCATTCCGCAGAGGTCTTCGAGGATCTCCCGCAGAGCGCGGAGGATGCGGTGGCATACTTCGGCCAGCTGGCGGGTCATGAGGCGGAGAAGGCCTTCTGGGGTCAATTCCCAGGATCGCCGTCCGCTCAGCTGCTAAACCATCGAGTGAAGCAGCTGGTCGAATTGTTCCACATGACGAGGTCAGCGCTCCAGGACCTCTGCGTCGCTCTGTGGCCTGCCGAGGCCATGCCGAGGAGTCTCTTCAGTCTGACTGCTCGGCTCCGCGGTGCCGTACCATGCGTGGAACGCTGGAAGAGGTCCGCGTGCTTCGAAGGGGCTCAAAGGGCGTATGCTTGTGTGAAGATGCACTTCCGCAAAGTTGACGCAGAGACTTGTGCTGCTGGCCCTCCTGCTGACAAGGCGCGAACCGCCGAGCATTTCTTCGCCGAGGTGGAGGTAGGAGCTCGGACCACCGAGGCCATGTGCCCTAAGAACAGTTTGTTTTATTAAGTACTCCGGGATGCCAGAGTGTATGATGTAAAAACTTTATCTGTTTAAGAATGGCTTTAAAATTCCATGCCTATTATCTTATGGTGTTGATTATTCCTCCTTTATGACTGTTTAAAATGAGAGTGGCCAGTCGTCGGCTTCGACCCCAGTGTAGGTCATACAAAGGGTGTTCCCGAAGTCACATTAGACCCTTAGCTGACATCTCGGTGCCCGGAGGCGGTCGGTGACTTAGAGGAACTAGGCAATCGGACTATAGTGGCTTGACGTCTTTCATTTAGTCATAGGAGTTTGACTGTGGGGGTTTTGATAACCAGCCCCCGATATAAGAAGTGTTCGGCCGAGGTCTATGCCAGGACACACTTCGGCTTAGAATAGAAGCCCTTCGTTTGACACGGGTGATCTTTATCGTCACATCGCTTGACGCGGTCTTCGGATGGCGGACCAGTTTGCGCATACCTAGATAGTCAGTTTTCGGCTTTCTCCACTGAGGCGCCATGCCAATTGACCTGGTCGGCGCAATCGCAGTGGTTCTCCCGTTACACCCTTAGCCGAATTCATCGGAAACGTAAGGGGTACACATAGGAGCCGGGCAACCCAACGATTGACCGAAATCTAGGTTCGAAACTGATGCATATAAGGCCAAAATCTGAGACGCCGAATACATCGGACTTTCTTATACAATTGCATCTTTGTTAAAATACTTCATCGTCCCGGGGCTATGCTCGATAAAGAAATACAATAGGGACCTTGAAAGGGCACGGTTTCTTCATAATATCAATCATGTACATGCCCTGTTGACGAGAGTAATGAAAAGAATACAATGTAGATTGTAAAGAAGGAGGAGGAAAAAACAGGTCGGATAATTACTAACGGATTTGAAAGGATCCGGACCGAAGCCTGCCGCACGTCTGCGTTTCCGAACTGTTGACCAGATCGCCCTGATTGAAGATGAAAAATTTGCGAAGGTCGATGCCCTTCTGGCCCTTTAGACACTCTAAGTGTTTGATGGACCGAGTTCCTCAAAGGGAGGTGTGACCGAAGTTATTCTTGTGGTTGAAACCACCTAGAGGTATTCATATTTGGCTGCTCCTTTTATAGGTGTTTGCCGGTGCTGGGGCTCTAAGCCTCGCCCTTGCGTGGTGAATCTGCGCCGGACGGTTGGTAATTGTTTTGGCTCCTCGGCATCCCAGGGAATTTTGAGTGCGAAGTTATGCACTCTGGGGACGTAGTGCCCGCAGAGGGGGTGCACGAGGAGCCCGCATCCCTATTTCGGGTGCTGTGGTACTTGTCCGAGGTCGACTTGTGCAGCCCTGGCGCGCTTCAAAGAGCGGGCCGCGCGTTTATTCTGCGGGCTGCCTCCTCGGACGCTTGAACCTCGGCTGCGAAAGCCGCGGTCTGTTCCTCTGTCCGGAGTGATCGTTTTGTATTACCATTGACCGTGATGACGCCGTTAGTACCCGGCATTTTGAGCTTGAGGTAGGCGTAATGCGGGACTGCGTTGAAGCGCGCAAAGGTTGTGCGCCCTAAGAGCGCGTGGTATCCACTCCGGAAAGGTACGATATCGAAGATTAACTCCTCGCTTCTGAAGTTCTCGGGCGAACCAAAGACTACCTCTAGGGTGATTGTTCCTGTACAACGGGCTTCAACGCCCGGGATCACACCTTTAAAGGTGGTAGAGCTCGGCTTTATCCGAGATGAGTCAATGCCCATCTTCCGAACCGTGTCCTCGTAGATGAGGTTAAGACTGCTGCCCCCGTCCATCAGGACGCGTGTTAGATGATAACCATCAACAATGGAGTCCAGAACGAGCGCCGCAGAGCCGCCATGCCTGATGTTGGTCGGATGATCATGCTTATCGAAAGTGATCGGGTAAGCCGACCACGGATTATACTTTGGGGCGACTGGCTCCAGCGCGTATACGTCCCGAAGTGCACGTTTCCGCTCCCTCTTGGGGATGTGGGTGACGTAGATCATATTGACCTCTGTTACCTCGTTTGGAAACTTCTTCTGCCCTCCATTAGTGGGCTGCCGAGGTTCATCCTCGTCGTCGCTGCGGTGCTGGGCTTTATTCTGGCCCTCTGCCGCTATCTTGCCAGCTTGTTTGAAGACCCAGCAATTCCTATTAGTGTGTGTTGCTGGTTTTTCCTGAGTACCATGAATCCCACATGGGCGGTCCAGGAGCCTGTCAAGCTGGCTAGGTCCATCTTTGTTCCCCTTATAGGCTTTTCTTTTCTGCCCGGATTTAGGTCCGGTGATTCCTGCGTTGACCGCGGCGTCTTCAGTATCGCTTCCGCCATTTTTATACCTGCGCTTGTTTTTATTGCGCTTTGGCTTTCCATTCGTGTCGCGAGTTTCCGAGGTGCCGGCCTTGCTGTTGTGAGTACTTCAGGTGAGCCAGCTATCTTCTCCTGCGCAAAAGCGGGTCATCAGTGAGGTCAGGGCAGCCATGGTTCTAGGCTTGTCCTGGCCGAGTTGTCGAGCCAACCATTCATCTCGAATATTATTTTTAAACGCAGCGATGGCCTCGGCTTCGGAGCAGTCTATGATCTGGTTCTTTTTGGTGAGAAACCTGTTCCAGAACTTCCGAGCTGATTCGCCGGGCTACTGGGTGACACGGCTGAGGTCATCGGCGTCCGGAGGTCGAACATACGTGCCCTGGAAGTTCGCTCGAAAAACATCTTCTAGCGTTCCCAGCTGCCAATAGAATTGGGTGGGAGGCTGTTGAGCCAATGCCTCGCCGGCCCCTTGAGCTTGAGAGGCAGGTATTTAATGGCATGGAGATCATCTCCTTTGGCCATGTGTATATGTAAGAGAAAATCCTCGATCCAAACTGCTGGGTCCGTGGTGCCATCGTATGAATCTATATTGATGGGTTTAAACCCTTCCGGGAATTGATGTTCCATTACCCTGTCTGTGAAGCAGATTGGGTGAGCCGGACCTCGGGATCTAAGAGCATCTTGTCGGAGGTCGGGAGAAAATCGTGAGTAGGCTTGATCGCGGGCGCGGCCGTTCCTGTCCATCCAGGCATCGTAGTCGTCCGGCCCGGCAGGCGCACGTCCCCTTGACCCGTAGATGGACCGAGGGGGAGCCCGTTTTTCCTCAATACGACGTCTTGCGTTGTGAGGATCTATGTAATCCACGGGGTCCTTGCCATGACAGCGTGCAGGTGGCCGTTCCCCGGGGTCTTCTCGTCTTGGCCTGTCCCGGCCTCTAGGGGGCCGATCGAGGTCGTCAGCGAGTTCTTCGTCAAATTCTGGTAGGAGGCGCCTGCGTGGGTAAGACTTCAGCGCACTATGGTGTTGGTTCTCCATATCCTGCTCAGCGTAGAGCACTTCAACCCACTTATCATTCAGCGCGTCGGTATTTTCCTGCAGCTGCTGCTGCTTACGTTTTAAGCTCCGGGCCATCGCGACAAGGCGTCGCCGGAAGCGTTCTTGTTCGAAGGGGTCCTCGGGGACGATGAAGTCCTCGGTACCGAGGCTGTCGTCCTCCTCGGACTCCGGCATGTAATTGTCGTCGGCCCCTTCAAAGAGGTCATCGGGATCAGAGTCCACAAGAGGTCGGTCTGGTGTGCCTTTCCTTTCTGGGGAGGCTTGAATGTCCTCCTCAAGGTTATCGGCGTTGCCGTCCGCCTCATTGCCGTTATTGGCTGTTGCGTCATTGCCACTGGGTTCCCCATTATTACCCCTTCGGCGCCGTTGCCGGCGTCTGGGAGGGGATTTGGGGGTGTCCACCATATAGACATCGTAAGTGGATGTGGCGGTCCACTTGCCCGTGTTGACCGAGGGCAAGGTGTCCTCGATGGGGTCGTCGGCGTCCTCATCCATATCTGAGGGTTCGCCGTAGTCCAACACGTCGGTTAAATCATCGATCGTGGCGACTAGGTGGGTGGTGGGTGGGATGTAAATTTCCCTATCGTCGGCTTTAAGTCCGATCTGATCATAAACCGAAGTCTTGCCATCCGAGATGGACATGCTCCGGATGCGGCAAAGCATCTCATCAAGATGAGATAACTCTTCGGGATCCATGGATGCGCCATAGGCAGGGCTGATTTGAAGTACATCCTGCGTGTGATCAGGCGCGTCTTCGGAGCGAAGGGGATCTGAACGTAATCCGGAGTTTTGATTCGAAATCATCTCTGGTATCGGCACTGCTTCGGCAGTGGGGGCCGGATCTCTCTCCGTACTAGGAGTCAGGGAGGGATCAGCCGAAATGGCGGCGTCGGTGATCTCGAAAGATGTCATGACAGAGTTTGGTTCCGGAATCGAGCCTCCAGAACCGGCCGAGCTCTCGATCAGGCCCGGCGTCAATCCCGACAAGACGAGTTCACCGCGGGAATCGACAGTGTACTCGAGGCCACCGAAGGTTATGACCCGTCCTAGGGCATAGTTCTCGATGAAAGTCAGGTGTCCCGTCGATTCGGCGCAGAACATCATGCTGCGGAAGACGAAAAGCTGTCCGGGGGTGTAGATGTCCCCACAGCAATTATCGCGATCGATTCGTAGGTGAGCCATTGATCCTTCTGGTGATCGTGCAGCGGAACTCTCAATGAAAGCACCAGTGTCGGTGTAAAAACCGGCAGACCTCGGGGTAGGGGGTCCCGAGCTGCGGATCTAGGATCGATGGTAACAGAGACAAGGGAGACGATGTTTTACCCAGGTTCGGGCCCTCTTGATGGAGGTAAAACCCTACGTCCTGCTCTTGTTTATATTAGTGGAGATGTATCGAGTACAGAGTAGATCTACCTCGAAATCGTAATATGTGTCTAACTTCTAAGGCTAGGTAAGTAATGTTGCGTTGATCCCCCCTACGGGCTAAACCCTATGGCTTATATACATGCCAGGGAGGGTATCTAGGGTTACAAGGTCGGTATCTTGGAGTAAGGCGGCTGGAGAAATCCTGAAGTGTACTGCAAGTCTTCGGTAGAGACAGCCTTGATCACGTCTCCCTTCTGTGGCCTCCGGAGTCCATCTTGCTTACGTACGGGGGCATATCGGCCCACCCGAGGAGACGGGTCGGCCCGGTTAGCACCCCCTAATCCTGGACACCGTCAGCCACGTACGTACATATACGGGCGGGGTCTCGAACGCGTACTCATGCATACGTACGGCCAGGGCTCGTGTACATGGAGAGAGGCAACGGATGGTAGCAACGGCCTCCTGTTCATCGGCAGCCAACCGGCTGGGTCGGAACGGAGGAAACAGCGTCATGTTCATCGGGAGCCAAGCGACTGGGTCGGAACGCGTCCTGTTCATCGGGAGCCAACCGGCTTGGACGGAACAGCCGAAACGGGGTCTTGGTCATCGACTCGGGGTCTGGCGTACCGCAAAACGGAGGAAACGGCATTCTGTTTGAGCGCCTACGGTCGAAACGGGGCACTGTTCATCGGCTGGGGGTCTGGCATACTGCAAAACGGAGGAAACGGACTTCTCTTCGAGCGCCTACGGTCGAAACGGGGTCCTGTTGATCGGGAGGGCTCTGGCATACCGCAAAACGGAGGAAACGGACTTCTCCCCAACTGCCTACGATCGAAACGGGGGTCCTGTTCATCGGGAGGGGTGTGGCGTACCGCAAAACGGGACTCCACAGGCTACTGTTCATCCATGGTCGACCTCCTCGAGCCTCCACCAGCTACTATTCATCCACCGTCAACTTCCTCCAGCCTCCATCGGCTACTGTTCATCCACCCTCCACGGGGTCCTGTTCATCCACCCCAAACCGGCTGGCCTCCTCGGGGTCCTGTTCATCCAGCGCCAACCACCTTCACACGGCCAGGGTACTGTTCATCCACAGCCAACCCACCGGCTGGGGTGGTGCATACGAGCGGGCGGCAGCAACGGGAACTGTTCATCCATAGCCAACCAACCGGCTAGGTTAACTCACCACGTCTCGCGCAAGGGGCTCGATCGATGCGTCTCGACTCGTTCTACGTATCGCGTGCGCGGCAGCAACATGCACTGTTCTCCGAGAGGCAACCCAACCGGCTACGTCTCGCACGTACGGGGGCTTGACCGGCTTCAGTTAGCAGCGAAGGAATCGCTCGGGTTCAGTTAGCAGCGAAGGAATCGCTCGGGTTCAGTTAGCAGCGAAGGGATCGATCGGCTTCAGTATGTAGCTAGTGCGATCGCTCGGGTTCAGTAAGCGAACGCCTCGCTCGGGTTCAGTTAGCGAATGCCTCACACACACACGCGCGCACGATAGAAACACGCAAACCACACTACATCACTCGGCCCCGACCACCCACCGTAACCGGGA
The DNA here is from genome assembly GCA_039707655.1 of Elymus sibiricus. Classification (NCBI taxonomy): domain Eukaryota; kingdom Viridiplantae; phylum Streptophyta; class Magnoliopsida; order Poales; family Poaceae; genus Elymus; species Elymus sibiricus. Next base: position 317,488,964 of record CM077664.1, read on the forward strand.
ATTCCCCAAAAATTTCCTCGGCCTCACTTCTACCACGATTTTTTACGTCATGGACGGCTGAAAGAATGTCATGCGGGTGCATCTCCGGCCCGCCCAGGACGAAAAGCCCATTTTCTATCATAATTTTTTGTCATAGAAGTAGGAGCCCACCACATCTATGATGATACGTGTTTTTGTCACAATTATTGTCATAGAAGTGTCACAACCATGACAGAAAAAGTTTTTGTTCGGGCCATAATGTCACGGATGTTTCTTTTTTTTGTAGTGTAACCCACAAGCCCAGGAATTAATAAGGAGCAAGCACTACCTTGTTGAAGGAAGAAATTTGGAAGAAGATGTGATTTCATCAGCAAACATTTCATAGGAGGTTACGCAAAAACATAAGAGTTGTGAAGAAAAGATAGATGTTATGTTTGGCTTGCAGAACCAATGGATTTACCCGAACCCAGTTCGAGGACAAGAGAAATTCTGTAATGCTTGTGAGAATGCCCGAGTGTTAGAAATGCAAAATTCGCTAAACCTTATACAGGGCAATGATTTGGGTGCGGAATGGTAAATCTAGAGTGACTTACCCATAGTAGAGAGAAGATGATGTCGAAACCTTGTTTAAACCTTAGAATGGTAGGATGATTGATCCATGTACAGGCAACCGTTGCCAATCGTAGGATATACAGTGAGATTTAACCCAGACCCATTTCCTGTAGTTCATCTTTTTGTTTGTATTTTTCTAAACTTTTTGATATATAATATGTCTATAGAATCTTTTTATTTCTTTTCTTTTATTTCCTTTCCTTTCTCTATTCTAATAAAATAGGAAGGTTTCCTTTGAAAGGAAATAAATCGCCGCGGCCCACCTAGCACAGGCTGGCCTAGCTCGCTTGCCCCCCCGAATCCTTTCCTTATCGAACGCCCGCCCCACTTACCTTTCCGCTGTGCCGCTGAAGCGCGGGACCCACCCGACCGCCCGATCGCCAGCGGCGGTCGCCTTCCTTCTTCCCCCTCCTCTTTCCTTTTCTCGCCGGCGCCACCGCGGACTCCGATGCCCTGCCATTTTTAGCTCGCCCCTGTCCCATGCAACCACCCCTATAAAGCCCGTGCTCCCCTCGTTCGATTCCCCCTGCTCACCCTCTCTCCACGCCTCAACGCCGCCGCAATCCCTCGCTGGACTTTCCTACTGCCGCCGCTCGCTGTCGCTCACCCCGCCACCTACAGCCACCCCAAGCCCCAACTCCACCACCGTTCAAACCGCCTCCCTCGTCCACGTCTACTGGTGCCGTCGCTGTCGCCGGAGGGGCCCTGGAGCGTCGTCGCCGGAGGGGCCCTGGAGCGTCGTCGCCAGCATCGCCCGATGACCTCGCCGTCGCCGGAGTTCGTCGCCACAACTGTGAGCACCGGAAGCCCCCTCCACCGTTGGATCTGTAATCAACGCCCTAGATTAGATCTTTTTTTTAATTTTAGCCGTGAATCATTTTCTGTTATAGATCGGATGTCCGCCCGTTAGCTTCTGTTGCACACAGCCCTAGCCAATCGAGCTCTGCCACGTAGCGCATAGCCGATCCGTAGTATTTTTCTTTTTCTGTTTTTCAGAATTAGTTTCTGTTTTAGATTTGCTATATCTTTTATGTTTTAAATTATTTTTAAGTGATTCTTTTTGCTATAGGTTCATAAAATTATGTAGTTTTTGTGTGTGCCATTAGATTTTAAATTTTAATAGTTTAAATTTGAGTTTGATCAAATTTGCTTCAAACACCAAATAGGGCATAAATCCTATTCAAAAATTTATTTTTAATTAATTCCTTTTGCTACTAGTTTTTAATGAAATTGATTATCCAGTGGTTTAAATAAATTAATTTATAAAATTTATTTAGATTTTTTTTAAGCAGGTTCAAAACAGTAGCATGTATGCCTAGTTTTGTTAATAAGAAAAATGGTTTTGTTTTGTTGTAAAAAGTATTTCTTTTTGCCACTAGATTGATTCCAGTAGGTTTTCACTTTGACACCAGTAGTTTTTCATCAAAAATATTTTTAGTTTTAGTTTAGTTTTGAGCTTATACGCATAGAATCAATTCTAGTTTCATAATAACTTGTAATTGATGTCTTTGCTAATTTAGTTTTTATTTTCTGAAAAATTGAGTTTTATAAGTTTTATTTACTGTTAACTTTAATTAGATCAGAAACAATTTGTATTGATAGTTGAAATTGTTTTTGGTTTAATTCTAAGTTAATATTGTTTTGATCATAACTAGAGCTTTATAATAGCTTTTGAATTAATTCTGTTTGCTAAGAAAACTTAGAGTAAAATTCTTTCTGTTAATTTATTAAAACTTTATTTTCCTTTCTATTAATTTATTAGTTTAGTATTTTTCCTTGCTGTTAAATTTTAATTAGGACAAAAGTTATTTTTGTGTTGTTGTGTAGTTAAGTCATAGAGTTTTCTTTATAGATTTTCTTTTGAAGTTTTCTTTGGATTTCATTTGGTTTTTCTTTGATTTCTTTGTTGATTTTATTTTTTGATTGTTATTTTGATTGTTAGAATTGCTTGCTAGAGTAAATGCTTATGTGAATGCAATGTTTGACTATATAGATTTTTCATCGGAGAGTGAAGAATAGTTCTATCAAGTTATTTTAGAGAGCGATTTTATCTTCATCAACTATACCAGGCAAGTTCACTTTGACCATAATTTTGATACCTATGTTTTATTGCATTTAGTGTCACCCTTTCAACATTTCCTCCAGTAGTTATATTGAATCTTGTAGTTGAGTAGAAGCATGAGGTAGGAACCCACACCCCTGATACTAAACCCCGGGAAAGTTATTTATTTAAGTGCTACGCTATAGTAGACGGGGATTGGTATGAGTTTTCGTGAGTGGTGTGAGAAGAGGACTCTACATCAATGACAACAACTTCAAGATGGCAACTTCAAGGCCTGCATCTACAAGACCTCAAGACTTCAAGACTCGAGACAAGAATTCAATACACACTACTGGGTGGAGTATGGATTGACATGTATCCTGGGTCAACTAGGGGATTACCCCGGGATGCATGGGGAAGCGCCATGACATCTTGTGGAAAGCCTCACCCAGACTCAAAGAGACGAAAGAATACTTCATGCCCGGAAGCTTACCTGTGCAGCCACAAGTCATTATGGGCTCTGGCTTTGTTGATCTTAGTTGTGACTCTGGCTGGATAGTTGCTAGCAGATGTAGATGAATGGTAGGATTGGATGGGCACTGTCCGTGGTTAGGGAAACTCTCTGAAAGACCATGTTGCGTTCGTATTGTTCTCAAACACCCGGCAGTGCGAGGACTTAAAAGGAGGGAACGATTCTTGTGGGTAAAGTGCTCAAAACTCTACAGAGTATTAACCTAATCGATTAGCCGTGTCCCGTTTATGGACAAATTGAGCCTCCAGACTTAGATCTATCTCTGAACTCTCAACACCGGACTGATAATTAATTGTGGGCAACTTATAATCATGGGCAATGAGACGCCGGTTGGCGGAACCATGTCATAGTAGATAACTCTGTAGTGAAGACTCTTGATAATCCTTTGTTGTAGGGAAAATAAAAATCATCTTTTACACAAAAACTCAGACTTAGAGCCACAAAGCCATATTGCATATAGAATAGTCTTTTCATCTGCTTTCTATTATGATCTTGCCGGTACAATCAATGTACTGACCTACATGGCTGCAACTTATCATGTTGCGGATATTTCTACGACGGGTAAGAGTTACGATATAGGGTAACGGTCTACACTCAACTTGCCGCTGGCATTGATGGGACTCCACACCCTTATTGATTTGTTTCCACGGTGATATATATGGTATACTCTGGATCTACGGTATTTCTTTTACATGTGATGTTATGGTATTTCATCGAAGTACTGTGTGTGCCAGCATACTAATCCAGGGATGGCATAGAAAGCACAGAGATTTGACCGTATAGGGTCGAGTCTTTACACAAGGAGTTTTGTAGCTTCTCCCAATGTAATTTCCATAAAAGAACCACCTACGGCAGAGTCTAGAAGATTTCTAGAGACAAAGTTTAGTCCAGCATAATTTTTTTGTATGATCATCCATAAGCTTAAACCATGAGTGGGGCAATTTCTTATCATTAATTTTATTCTCTCCCAAGATTGTGCAACATGTTCATGCTCAAGTTGCTTAAAATTCATGATCTGCTTTTTAAGAGAAATAATCGTAGCAGGAGGAAACTATTTGGCAGTAAAAGCATCCTTACACTTATCCCAAGAATCAATACTATTTCGAGGCAAGGATGAAAACCAAGTTTTAGCACGATCTCATAGTGAGAACGGAAATAATGTCAATTTGACAATATCATTATCCACATCTTTCTTCTTTTGCATATCACAAAGTTCAACCAAAGTATTAAGATGGGATGCAACATCTTCATTAGGACTACTAGAAAATTGTTCTTTCATAACAAGATTAAGCAAAGCAGCATTAATATCACACGACTCCGCACTAGTGGCGGGAGGAGCAATTGGAGTACTAATAAAATCACTATTATTAGTATTGGAAAAATCACACAATTTAGTGTTCTCTTGAGACATAGTGACAAAGCAAGCAAACTAGCAAACAAGCAAATAGAATATTTTTGTGTTTTTGTAAATTTTGTTTTAGAAGTGGGGGAGATGAAAATGAGAGGCAAATGCAAATAAAATGGCAAATGAAAATAACAGCAAGTAGATGATAGTTTATGCGAAGGTACTTGATAGGTTTTGGTGATGTCTCCCCGGCAACGGCACCAGAAATTCTTCCTGCTACTTGTGAGCTGTGTTGGGGTTTCCTCGAAGAGGAGAGGATGATGCATTATAGTAGAGATAAGTATTTCCCTCAGTTAAGAACCAAGGTTATCAATCCAGTAGGAGAACCACACATAACCTCGTTAGCAGCACCTACACACACAAAAGCAAATACTTGCACCCAACGCGAATAAGAGGTTGTCAATCCCCTTGGCGGTTACTTGCAAGGATTAATTCTGATAGTGATAGATAGATAAGTAAATTGCAAAACAAAATAAAAGAAAAAAATTGCAGCAAGGTATTTTTGATTTTATATATGATGGATAAATGACCCGGGGGCCATAGTTTTCACTAGAGGCTTCTTTGTCGAACGCATAGCATACGGTGGGTAAACAAATTACTGTTGGGCAATTGATAGAAAAGCGCATAGTTATGACGATATTCAAGGCAATGATCATGTATATATGCATCACGTCCAAAACAAGTAGACCGACTCCTGCCTGCATCTACTTCTATTACTCCACCCATCGACCGACTCCAGCATGCATCTAGGGTATTAAGTTAATGAAATCAAAGTAACGCCTTAAGCAAGATGACATGATGTAGACAAAGTAAACTCAAGTAATATGAATAACCCCATCGTTTTATCCTTAATGGCAACAATACAAATACATGTCTTGTCCCTTTCTGTCACTCGGATATAGAACACCGCAAGATTGAACCCATCACAAAGCACCTCTCCCATTGCAAGATAAATCAATCTAGTTAGCCAAACCAAATGGATAGATCGGAGAGAAATACAAAGCTATAACAATCATGCGTAAATAAGTTCAGAAAAGACTCAAATATTTCTCATGAATAATCTGATCATAAACCCACAATTCATCGGATCCCAACAAACACACCGCAAAAGAAGATTACATCGAATAGAACTCCAAGAACATCAAGGAGAACATTGTATATAAGATCAAAGAGAGAGAAGAAGCCATCTAGCTACTAGCTATGGACCCGTAGGTCGGTGGTAAACTACTCACACATCATCGGAGGGGGCAGCAAGGTTGATGTAGAAGCCCTCCGTGATCGATTCCCCCTCCGGCAGAGTACCGAAAAAGGCCTCCAGATGGGATCACGAAAGAACAGAGGCTTGCGGCAGTGGAAAAGTTATTCGGGGTGGCTCTCTGTTGGTTTCCCAATATTTGAGAATTTATAGAAGTGGAATTAGGTCAAACAGAGCCACGAGGGGCCCACAAGGCATCAGGGTGCGCACCCCTAGGGCCACACCCTATTGCCTTGTCACCTCCTCAAGAGGCTTCCGGCCTCCTCCCGAAGCTTCTAGGGTCTCTTTTGTCCAGAAAAAAATTGTCAAAAAGTTTTGTGGCATTTGGACTTCGTTTGGTACTGATTTCCTGAAAAACCAAAAACAAGCAGAAAACAGCAACTGGCACTGGGCACTAGGTTAATAGGTTAGTCCCAAAAAATGATATAAAATTGCATTTAATTGCATAATAAACATCCAAGATTGATACTATAATAGCATGGAACAATAAAAAATTATAGATACGTTGGAGACGTATCAGTCATCCACTTGAGGGAAATTTGCTACTGTACTACAAAACTCTGCGCTTGGAGGCCCAACAGAGTCTACAAGAACAAAAGTTGTGTAGTAGACATCAAGCTCTTTTCTAGCGTCGTTGCTGGGGAGGTGAGTGCTTGAAGGTATATCTTTAGATCTTGCAATTGAATCTTTTTGTTTCTTGTTTTACACTAGTTTGGTTTATTAAAGAAAACTACAAAAAATGGAATTGAGGTTGCCTCAAATGCTTTATCTTTATAATGTCTTTCTTGAAAATGATGGATCCGATAATTGTGCTCAATTGTTAGAGGAAGAATTTAATAAAATGTTTAATGTGAGTCCTTTGAATGAGGAGCATGATTGCAATTTTGTTAGTATGCTTTCTATGAATATCTATGATGCTAATGATATGCAAAGCCATAAGCTTGGGCATGCTATGTTTGATGAAGATGATCTTTTTAGCCCCCCTACTTTTGATGAGAAAATTTATTATGATGATTGCATGCCTCCTATTTATGATGATTACAATGATGAAAGTGGGTTTGGAAGAGTGTTAACTCTAGGTACTAATGATCCAACTATTTTGGAGGGTGTTGAATCTTATGGCAATAATTATGAAAGTGGATTTGGAGAGGTCACAACTTTATTTAGTGATGATTTCACTATTTCGGAAGAGGTTTCAATTGATTATGACAACAAAGTAGCTATCTATGATTATTATTGTGATGACATGTATGCTATAAAGAATAATTATAACCATGAAACTTGTCATCATGATTTTATTTTTCAATTGGATTATGCCAATCAAGTATCTCATGATAGTTATTTTGTTGAGTTTGCTCCCACTATTATGAATGAGAATAAATTTGCTTATGTGGAGAGTAATAAAAATTCTATGCTTGTAGGTCATGAAAAGAATGCTTTATGTGATAGTTATATTGTTGAATTCATTCATGATGCTACTAGAAATTATTATGAGAGAGTAACATATGCTTTTACAGATCTCAATAATATCAAGTTTCCTCTCTATGTGCTGAAAGTTTTGAAGTCATGCTTTGTTTGCCTTCCTATGCTAGTTGATTCTTGCTCCCATGAATTGTTTGCTCGCAAAATCCCTATGCATAGGAAGTGGGTTAGGCTTAAATTTTCTTGCCATATGTTTCATGATGCTCCCATTGTGTTTCAATTCTTTACTTTTATGCGAGCATCATTGAAATCATCATGCCTAGCTAAAATGCATTAAAGAAAAGCGCTTGTTAGGAGACAACCCAATATTTATACCTACTATTTTTGTGTGTGTCCACATGATTAAGCTACTGTAGTAATCATGTTTTGTATGTTTTATTTCAATAATGTGCCAAGTAAAGCCTTTGGGATAGTGTGGATGCTTGTTGATTTGATTCTGTGCAAAAACAGAAACTTTTGCGTCTAGTGCTGGAATTTCTGTTCTGTACTGGAGAGTGATAAAATTCTGAAATTTTTACACAGTATTGGTTTACAAATTTTTACGTCATTCTAATTTCTCAAATATTTTGGAGGTACAGAAGTATGTGTTTTAATTCGCTGACTACATGCTGTTCTGTTTTTGACAGATTCTGTTTTCAATGCATAGTTTGCTTGTTTTAGTGTTTCCATAGCTTATATTGAGTAATATAAATTGTGGAAATGATAGAATACAGTAAGTATTATGCGAGAACAATTATGAATCTTGTCTTGACAGTACCAAAGTGAATGATTTATTTTCATACTAACCTATCTCACGGAGTTCCGTTAAGTTTTGTGTGATTGAAGTTTTCAAGTTTTGGGTGAGATATCGATATGAGGAGAATAAGGAGCGGAAAGACCCTAAGCTTGGGGATGCCCAAGGCACCCCAAGGTAATATTCAAGGAAGACTCGAGCGTCTAAGCTTGGGGATGCCCCGGAAGGCAACCCCTCTTTCGTCTTTAACACTATCGGTAACCTCACCCGGAGCTATATTTTTATTCGACACATAATACGAGTTTTTCTTGGAGCGTCATTTTATTTTGTTGAGATTTGCTTGCTGTTATCAATAATCATGTTTTGTATCTTTTATTTCAATAAAATGCCAATTATAGCCTTTACTATGCTCAGTTTGCAAGTTTATGTGTATCTGTTTGACAACAGAAAGTTTTCTGTTATGTCCTGAATTTATGTGCATTTTTGAAACATGATAAAAATCTGAAATTTTTACACAGTAAGCATGCATGAGTTCTCTGTCACGTGGTAATTTTTCAGAATTTTTGGAGTTAGGGAAGTATGAATTTTTATTCCCCCTTTACAGACTGTTCTGTTTAGACAGATTTCGGTTATAGTTGCATTGTATGCATATGTTTGCTTGTTTAATGTTTCTATTTGTGGATAGGAGTATTAAATATGCAGAGGCATTTAGTATGCAATGTTTAATTATAATTTTAGTGATTTGCTACAGTAGAGAATGTTAAGGTTTTGAGTTGATTTATACTAACTTATCTCACGAGTTCTTGTGGAGTTTTGTGTGGATGAAGTTTTTAAGATTTAGGATAAGCCATGATATGAGAGGAATTAAGGAGACACAAGAGCTCAAGATTGGGGATGCCCAAGGCTCCCCAAGATAACATTCCAAGAAGTCTCAAGCAACTGAGCTTGGGGAAGCTCTGGTAGGCATCCCACCTTTCTTCATCAACACCTATTGGTTAGCCTAAGTTTTTACTTGTTCACATGATATGTGCTATTCTTGGAGTGCCCTTTTATTTTCATTTTGTTTGTTGTTTGGATAAAATTATCAGATCTAAAATATTTATTTGGAGAGAGTCTTCACATAGCTACTTATTTACTCAACTACTCCTTGTTCTTCACTTATATCTTTTTGAGTAGTTTATCATTCATTCTTGTGCTTCACTTATATCCTAAGAGTGAATTGTTGAATGAATTGAATGTTATCAATTTGAAATTATATGTGCTTCATATTCTTGTCCCTTGGGGAGTAATGACTTCACATACAAGAAGTATAAGTGGTAAAATTTATTGAAAATTAGCAAACACAACATTGGTCACTTGAACAATTCATGAAAGAACATTGAAGGAAGAGATATTTCACATATAAATATACTATCTTGGACATCTACTATGATTGTGAGCCCCCATTAATTATTTTCAAACTTGATCAAGTAGTTGATGTTGGACAAGGAAGACAACATAATGAGCTATGTGTCGGGCCAGTTTCCGGAATAAATCACGGAATAGCCCTGAGTCACACCAGCCCCAAGATCAACACAACTGGTGGACTCCCTTGATATAGATATCCAGTACATACATAATATTACACAGGGTTGAGCCAGGATGCTCAACAATTATTACAAACTTGTCAATATACGGTGGTGGCGGAATATGAAAGTGGTGTGGTGACGGTACAACACTGATACAATAATGTAGAGCCAAGCGTCAGTGTGAGGCTTGACTATTTATTTGTGAAGCGGAAGCACTGCGGATGATACAAGTGGTAGGCTCCAAGACCACAAGCTGACTGACTGGGAACACCTCTAAGCGTCGGGCTCGCTAGCGCACTCTTCTTCCACAAGTTCGTCTTCCTCCAGGTCTGGCCAAATTAATAAGCCAGGGACAAGCCTGTGAGTACGTTGGAATGTACTCGCAAACATTATGAACGAAAGATATACCGAATGCATATGCTCATGCTGGATTAAATATTATGCATATGTTGACCGAAATTTAATCATAGCATGACAAATATAAATATGGTGCGGAAGAATGAAAATAAATTTTTGGTGACAAACCAAGAAAGTTAAATGGAACCTCGGGCGCTGGGCCGCCTGAGAAATTCCAAGAAGAATGCCAAACGGGTGTCTAAATGCGACGCCTCGAGAGGTCTTGAAAAGAAATGCCAAACAGGTGTCTAAAAGCGATGCCTCGAGAGGTCTTGAAAAGAAATGCCAAACGGGTGTCTAAAAGCGACGCCTCGGGAGGTCTTGAAAAGAAATGCCAAACGGGTGTCTAAAAGCGACGCCTCGAGAGGTCTTGAAAAGAAATGAGTATCTCAGGTAGTCTAGCCATCCCAAGAGATACCCAGAAAAGAAAATGAATATCTCGGGTAGTCTAGCCATCCCATGAGATATTCAGAAAGAAAATAAAACTGAGTATCCGGGTAGTCTAGCCATCCCATAAGATACCCAGAAAAGGAAATGAATATCTCGGGTAGTCTAGCCATCCCATGAGATATTCAGAAACAAAATAAAACTGAGTATCCGGGTAGTCTAGCCATCCCATGTGATACTCAGAGATGCACATAAAAGAAAAGGTTAGTCCATAATATTCATGATAACAATAACATTCCTGCTGACATCAGTGGTGACAATAATTATCCTGCAAAATTGAATCGTGATCAATTTAATTATTTCCTCCGAAGACCAACACCGGGACCGACACTTGACCCTACCCAGCTAACGTCCTTGACCGTGGACACGGCTATTCGAATAGATATAACTCTGCAGAGGGTGTACTATTTACCCACAAGTAAAGGATTCCTTTAGTCAGCACCGAGACGCTGACTAATTCCCATCACGGATTTTGGGTTGAAAACACACCTGACCAGCACACACCAGATTAACCTTCTGGATGCCAGGAATCACCCAAAGCATCGTTCTAGAAAAACTCTAAGTCGGGGAGACCATCGTCTCGAATAGCATGGGATCACTATTAATACGCGCGGATTACAAGGGGTGCCCCCCTCTCGGCCCAGCCGGATACACCCATGCCCCCTGACCCGATGGTTGGCATTAGTCCATGGCCGTGGAACCCTCATCATGGCCCTCTATGTGCTGTGCACACGGACATGGGGTTAGCAACTTACTAAACCGCACTCCCCTCGCGGGAAGACTAGTGGCAGCACGGTATTTAGCTAGGCTTGACGGAACAAGACTCGATCTAGGTCGACTCAGGAGGTGTTGTTATTATGACCGGCATGTCTCACATACAATAGTGACACCGTCGTGTCATAACGTGACCCGTGCCCACCGGCACGTCCAAGGCAGGAGATACACTCCTGAATTTCTCACCACATTCCACACGTTAGCAAGATTCTTGGTGCATGCAAATAGTGCTCAAACTGACATGACCATGCATGCTCTCACTATTACTACATATATGGTGCAAGTTCAAACTGATGCAACCATGCATGCAATCACCATATCCCAAGTTCAAAAATGCTTGCCTTGATCAAAGTAGTCAGAAGATGATCCCTCGAAATTCCCGGCAAAGTCCCCCTCTTCGTTTTCTATAAAATTAAAATTCAAATTCAAATCAATTTTTTTGCAACAGTACAAAAAGTTGTCTCAAAATATTTTCAAATAAATACTAAAAAAACTAGTGTTAAAAAGAAGAATTTCAAAAAAAGAATCAACTCAAAAGGATTGTGGTTTAAATGTTATTAAGGTTTTAAAACCAGGGGCGTTTCTGCAAAATAAATATTTGCGAGCGGATCCCTGTGCGGTTAAACAGAAAATGCCTCGGGCAGAATACGTTTTACAGCGCGGAAAGCATAAAGCGCAGAATACGCTTTCTGTTTAAGCAGAAAAAGAATAAATCGCTGACGGGTGGGCCCCACCCGTCAGGTTTGAATTCAAACGCGCTCGCGCGCGTGTATAGAGAAGGTGCGGCGATCGCCGGCGTTCCAGCGGGCGGCGATGGTCGGGTTGTGCTCGGTGGGTGATTCCGCGTCGGTGGGTGGTGGTGGTCGCCGGTGAGCACCGGAGTGACGGCGAGGTCAACTCCGGCGGACGGCGGCGTCGGGTGAGATTGGATCTCACTGGAGAGGGCTCCTTGCGTCGAATTGAAGTGCGGAGCGGATGATTGGGTGCACGAGGAGGCTACTGGTGTAGTTTGGAGGGTGGAGGTGGGCTAACGGCGACGTGGTGCTCGGGGTGGCAGAGGCGGATCGGGCGGCCGGATGTGGAGAAGAAGACCTCCCCGAGGTCGGGGGAGTGCATGGGAGGTCGATTGGGAAAGAGTGTGGATGGTGCAGGTGCTGAACGAAGCTCGGGGAGCTCTTATATAGGTGCGCCAAGGAGGTCAGTGGCGGAACGGATGACGGCGGAGTAAATTCTGGCCGGCGAGGTGGTTGCTGTCGGTGGTGAGGTCGGTGTGAAGTGGATGAGGTCGATGGAGCTCTCTGGAAGTGCCAGCACGAACGAGTTCGAGCTCTATCGCCTTATCCATGGCGAAGCTCGCATACGGGTGTGGCCGCGGTGATCTGCTTCGGCGACTACCAGGCGGGACCGGGACGGTGCGGACGGCATGCAACGCTGCAGAGGGAGGCGATGCGTGGAGAGGAGGTAGGCGGGGGAGCGGTGTGGTGAGTAATGGCCACTGGTAGTCGTGCCGATCTGCTCGGCCGCCGCGGCTGAGGACGGTGGCCGCTGCACCGGCCGATTACTGTGTTGTCGGCGGCGAGCCACTGACCAGAGGGGTCCCGGCGACTCATTTAAGGCCAACAGAGGCGACACCGTGAGGAAGAGGAGAAGGTGAGAAGTGCATGGCATCGATCCCCCTCTCTCTCTGAATCTCTGCATTTTCTGAATTTTTCGACAGTGCTACAGTGTGCACATGAGGTGTTTGACAAAATGCTAGAGGGCTCTAGATATTTTAGGAATTTGTGGGAATTTTTGTGGTGAGGTGTTGGTGCATAAAAGAGAGGCTGGCAAAGTTTCAGAATTTTTGGATCAATTAAAAATAGGTTTTGATCAGAGAGATTGAATCTGGTCCAAATTTGAATTGACTGAGATTTGAAAATGTTGAACTATGGAACCAAATGTTTTTGGTGAAATGGAGTGTGGGTACTGTCTAGTAGCTAGGATAATTTTTGTGGGTGTAAAAGAGTTGGGGAAAATATAGTTCCTTTGTAAATCAAAGAAACTATAAATAATTGAAATTCCAACTTTGGAATTTATTAAAAATGAGAAAAATATTTTTGTGGAGAGGAGAGGTATTGGATACTGTCCTAGGGTGTGAGGATGACTTGGGAGATAATTTAAAATGACAGAATAAATTTTGGGGGAATTTTAGAAGTGCTTGAAAAGAGTGAAATGTCCATTTCCTTGGAATACTTTTGATTATTCCAAAAACTTTTCTGTAAGGGAAAAAAATTTGTGATCCTCCAAAAATAATTACTCAAGTGATAAACCATCAGTTAAAATTATTTTAATTTTTTTGAAACCCAATTAAAAATTTAGAAGGGATTTTTAAAACAGAAGAAAAAGAAGAAGAGCCATAGTGATCCCAAGGAAATTTTTATTTTATAGAAAAAAAATTTAAAAATTCAAAAGAGAAAATTTTGGGGTGTTACATTATGTTTGTTTATATTCACATAGAAGTTATATTGTCATGGATCCTCTAACATGTGGTGCTTGCTCATAATCTTTTGCTAGCCAAAATTTTGTACTAAGTAGAAATACTACTTGTGCATTCAAAAACCCTTAAACCCAGTTTCTTGCCATGAGAGTCCACTATATCTACCTATGGATTGAATAAGATCCTTCAAGTAAGTTGTCATCGGTGCAAAAGCAATAAAAATTGCTCCTAAATATGTATGATCTTTTATTATAAGGGAAAATAAGCTTGTACGAACTTGTGATGGTGAAGAAATAAAAGCGACGGACTGCATAATAAAGGTTGCTATCACAAGGGGCAATATAAAGTGTTCCTTTGCATTAAGAGCTTGCACATCCAAAAATAAAAAGTGCATGACAACCTCTGCTTCCCTCTACGAAGGGCGTATCTATCTTTTACTTTATGTATTTACTTTTATGCAAGAGTCAATAGTGTTCCTCTCTATTCCGTTTTTATTTTCTCTCTTGGCAAGAATCATGTGGTGGGGAAAGATCCAGGCACATATATCCAGTTGAATATAGGTGATCATGAGTTATTATTGTTGACATTATCCTTGAGATAAATAAGTTGGGAGGCAAAACATTAAGCCCCTATCTTCCTATGTGTTTGACTGAAACGGTTTGTTCTAAAAATATGTTTTGAGTGTCAGCAATCATGGAAGACTATATGATAGTTGAGTATGTGGAATTTGCTAAATCAAAGCTCTTACATAGACCCTTCCTGAAAATAAGATGAATTGCAATTGTTTGATGACTGAGAACATAGTTTGTTAGTTTTCAAGAAAGTTTATGGTCTATACTTTAGCATGTGAATAGCTTGCTACTTGATCATGAGAAGTTTTATGAGATGAGCTACTGTTTATGATATATAATGATGCTAGAAAAAGTGATTGAAATTATCATTGATCAAACTTGTGCACTATGCTAGCATTCACACTTCATAAATTATTTCTTTTATCATTTACCTACTCGAGGACGAGCAGGAATTAAGCTTGGGGATGCCGATACGTCTCCAACGTATCTATAATTTATGAAGTATTCATGCCATGTTTACAACAATTTTAAATGGTTTGGTTATGATTTGAATGGAACTAACCTGGACTGACGCTGTTTTCAGTAGAACTACCATGGTGTTGTTTTTTGTGCAAAAATAAAAGTTCTCGGATTGGACTGACAATTTACAGTGATTTTTTATGGACAAAAAGAGACCACCGAAGCTTCGAGGAAGGACCAGAAGCCTCACGAGGAAGCGACAAGCTCAAGGGGCGCAGGTCCCCCCTAGGGCGCGCCTACCGAGCTTATCGCTCCCTCGTGGCCCCCTGGCCTAAATCCAACGCTAAAAATTCCTATAAATACCAGAAACCCCAAAAAGAAACCTATAACTTCCACGCCGCCGCCGCAAGCCTCTGTACCGACGCGGTCTCATCTGGAGCCCCGTTCCGGCACACTGCCAGGGGGGAAATCATCGCCGGATGCCATCTTCATCATCCCGGCGGTCTCCATGATGAGGAGGGAGTAGTTCACCCTCGGGGCTGAGGGTATGTACCAGTAGCTATGTGTTTGATCTCTCTCTCTCGTGTTCTTGATTTGGCACGATCTTGATGTACCGCGAGCTTTGTTAATACAGTTGGATCATATGGTGTTTCTTCCCTCTCTATCTTCTTGTGATGAATTGAGTCTTTCCCTTTGAGGTTTCGTTATTGTCGGATCGAATACTTTGGATTTGAGAGCACTTGATGTATGTCTTGCATGTGGATACCCGTGGTGACAATGGGGTATTCTATTGAGTCATTTGATGTATGTTTTGGTGATCAACTCGCGGATTCCCGTGACCTTGGGGTAATCTAGGCATAGGGGTTGGTTGCACATTTTCATCGTCTTTTCTCCGATAGAAACTTTGGGGGTACTCTTTGAGCTTCTTTGTGTGGATTGAATATTATGAATCTAAAGTTGTTTTGATGTATATCGAATAATCAACTCACGGATACTTGTGGTGATATTGGAGTATCTAGGTGACATTAGAGTTGGTTGATGCGTATCATATGGTGTTATTTTAGTATGAACTCTAGGCTGTTTGTGACACTTATATGGATGGCTCAATAGATTGATCGGAAAAGATAACTTTGAGGTGGTTTCGTACCCTACAACAATTTCAGCTTATGTTCTCCGCTAATAGGAACTTTGGAGTGATTCTTTATCGCACGTTGAGGGATTGTTATATGATTCAATTATGTTAGCACTGTTGAGAGATTGAACTAGTGAAAGTATGAACCCTAGGTCTTATTTCCAAGCATTGCAATACCGTTTTTACTCACTTTTGCTACTTGTTACCTTGCTGTTTTTATTTATTCAGATTATAAAAACCTATTTCTACTATCCATACTACACTTGTATCACCATCTCTTCGCCGAACTAGTGCACCTATACAATTTACCATTGTATTGGGTGTGTTGGGGACACAAGAGATTGCTTGTATTTGATTGCAGGGTTGTTTGAGAGAGACCATCTTCATCGTACACCTCCCACGGATTGATAAACCTTAGGTCATCCACTTGAGGGAAATTTGCTACTGTCCTACAAAACTCTGCGCTTGGAGGCCCAATAGAGTCTACAAGAATAAACGTTGCGTAGTAGACATCATCGGTGGACGGCAGCTCCATCTCCTCACGCTGACGGTACTCGGACCACGACAGTGGTGCTCTCTAGGTGTGCTAGTTTTGCCGAGGGGTGGTGTTCGGAGGCCTCCCTATCCTAGCATCAGTTTCCATTCTAGCTCAGGGGTGAGCGCCTTCATCGTCCGACGGTGCGGCGACATTCAAGCCAAGGCGAGGGGGCAGGGGGCTCCTTTAGGCGATGAAGATGATTGGCGTTGTTTCGCTCGTTGGTCAGGTGATGGTGATGGCATGACCTCCTTTGGCGGCTAGTCTTGAGTTGGCTCTGTTCCTTGCTTCGGATGCTCGATCACGACGGAGGGCTCCTCTTACTCCAGGCGGTGCTCCAAGTTTCCAGTCGCTGGTGCCTGCGGTCTGTGGTGCTTCGTTGTTGTTGCTGCCCAGCACCTTTGTATCTTGTCGCTCTTTTTCTTCTCTTTGCTTTTGTTTGTGTTGTTGTGCTGTGTTGTTCTATTGGTTGTAAGGGCTTCATTAATTTAAAGTCAGGCGACACCCCCCTTTCTAAAAAAAATATGCTTTACAGATGAATGAAAGGTTGGCGCCTTTGTGCGCCATTTGCTTGTTAAAAAAAGGAATCCATTAACACATATGAAAACCGTTCTTAGAAAAGAGTAGCAAGCTATAATAACACCATGATGACAAGGAAAATACAAGCGCAAACTAAAGGGGTGTACATTTCATCAAAGCATGGGCAATGTATGAAGATATCTAGCTACTTTCCCTCGCATGTCATCTGGCTGGGCACTTCTAGTAAAAAATAGCTCAGCCAACGGCGAGGCCTTCCCTTGCAGGCATATCAACTCAGTTTGACGGCTGATATCCTTTGGGGTCCAATCAACGGAATGACTGATATCCATGGCCCTTAGAGATTGCGTTCTAATCATAAGATACCTTGCAAAATCTACCTCCCCAACCGTACACAATATCCACTCAGTCGCACATGTGTTAGATGCTTACTTTGCCAGATGACCATCTCAGACGCCAGTTTCCAATCTCCACAACCAGCTTCATTATTTGGACCCAAGTAGAAGCACTGTCATAAACAGAAAATTGTAACAGAGTTGGCACTTGCTAATGTAGAGGTAATAAAAATGATTGCCTTTCATCATCATTCTTATAAATGTTGAAGCTAGTGGTGAGTTCATATGTAGAATGAACAACCTTCACAAATAAAGAAATGCACTCCTATCCAATGTGGACTAATACTTCAAATGATATAAATAAAACAATGTAATTTTACTCACATGTGGGACCTAACTTAAAAACACACACACTCTACTTTCATGGGAGACCAGCACTCATGTAAAAATTACAAACAATAACAACCGAAATGAGCTACAAGTCAAAATCATGCTCTTGGTATTAGTTTATTTACCCAACCAATTCCTCTAGTTATGTATCACACTGAACATGAGCAAACAAATTGTAGTTCCAATGCAATAACAAGCCTTGTGTAGTCAACTTACTAATGTCCATCATATGTTTAAAAATTCCAATATTGTCTCACTTTAAATATTACAAAGGACCTAATATCCTCTCTTAAGATTCTTCAACACTAGCCACATGATCTCTCATTCTATTTTCGCTCTCTTTTTAATTGTGAACCATGCAACAGCCCCAGAGACATCAACGTCCTTTTGACAGACTTGTAAGCCAGTGGCCTAACTCGTTGCTAGTTCTCCATTAACCATTGAGTCATGTATGTTTGTGTAAAACGAGAAGCATCCATTATGAAGCAATTTGAATGCAATCAATTAAAAGAATATCAAATGAATTTTCTTGAAACCTTCCAATCTCTCTATCTATCGAGAAATGTCAGTTGGTAGTTTTATTTGTGCTTCTTTGTGCGAAACTGATGAATACAATGGTTGGCACTGAAAAGGAAAGCTAAAGGAAAATTAAAGACTGTGGTGCGAACTTTAGAACTATTGATCACTGGCTACAAGTTTAAACATGATTTTCAAAAATTTAAAATAAACGTATGCCTATAATGGATACATTAAAAAGTAAGTTTGTAAATTCTCAAAAAAAGTAAGTTTGTAAAAACCTTATTTGAAGGTAAACAAAATTAAACCATATATATAACACAAGTTTAAGTTGCATAGGGAACTTCAATTGCAAATGAAGTAAAACAATCACATAGAAAGCAAAGCATGCAGCATAGTTACCAATATCTCGAGACGTTGCAAACATGTGAATAAGGTTAAGAGGTGTATAGCTTTGATCAGCTCTTCACCGTTTGTGAATTTCATTCCAAAAACGAGCGAGGTTACAAAGGGCAAGGGTATCTGCATCAAGTAGAAACAAAAAAGATTTAGATATCTATGTTTGGTCGTTAAAATTGAGAAGCCAACATAAAATACGTTTTGGACTTGACTGAATTATGGCTAATTGATCAGTCACTACAAAGTTACAAGTGCTAATATAACAAATAATTAGTGCATACCTTATTAGAAAAAGTAGTAAGGCTGGGCGAGCCCAAGCTTGGCAGCTTAAGCACAAGCTCTGGAAGCCTTCACTTACCAAAATTAACATCAAAATTTGGTATACGCCAGAGATCAATGTACGTGAAGGTGATGCTTTGAAGGGCGAGCGTGTTCCTTACAGAGAACTCGTTGAGAGGGACACAAGGCGTACTCATGGACATGGTGGTAAGGGTGCATGAGCGAAAGCAAATGCGGTGGAGTCCATGGATCATGAAGAGATGCAGCTCTTGGAGAATAGGGCAGACCTCGATCATGCGGTGGAGTGCCGCCTCAGAGATGATCACGTCGGACAGGTACAGATAGTCGAGGTTTGGCAAGGTCGGCACCGGTGAATGGGGGGCATTAGGAGGGCCAAGGCGGCAGCAATGGAGATCTAGATGGCGTATAGAAACCGTGGCCCTGCCCAGCAAGGTGCGGGGCATAGGGTGCTGAAACTTGCACACCCACCGCACTATGAGGGTGTCGTCGATGCGCCGCTCTGCTAGGGCTAGAAGCCAGGCGCAGGTGCCGACGCCGTCGACGGTCGTCACGCAGAAGCGGCGGATAGGGTCGCGGTGCGAGGAGAGGACAGAATTGATAGACTCGGCACTCAGAAAAGGAGCATCCGAATCGGTGTCGAGTTGTAGGTCTAGCGGCAGCGACGGCCAGATGTGTCGCCACCGGCGCGAGAGCAGCATGGTGCGGGCGTCGGCCTTGGGCGGGAGCATGGAGACGATGGTGCTTAGAAGGCAGTCTGGGAGGAGGCCAATGCCGTCCTCCTGCTCCTCCATGGTTGAGATGGCGGACCCACCCCGAAGCTTGAATCACAGGAGAGAGAGGAAGAAACGCCTCACGGGCATGTGTATATGAGGCCGTAATAGGATACGAATCCTCCCCCAATGCGAGTTCTCAAAAAACAAAAAACAAATCTACCACCACTGTACTGGAGTGTCAGAAATATCTGAATTTTTTACAACGTATTGGTATATGAATTTCCCACTTTGTCCTAATTTTTCAGAATTTTTGGAGTTACAGAAGTATGGCTTTTAAAAAGATCTTTATAGACTCTTCTGTTTTAGACAGATTCTGTTTTTGTTGCATAGTTTTCTTATTTTGATGAATCTATGGATCGTATCGGGGGGTATGAGTCTTGGAGAAGTTGGAGTACAATAGCATAATGCCAACATTAAATATGAATCAATTTACCACAGTACCTAAAGTTAAAGATTCGTTTGTTATACTAACGGATCTCACGAGGTTTCTATTGAGTTTTGTGTGCTGAAGTTTTCAAGTTTTGAGTGAGACTACGATGGACAAAGGAAGAAGGAGTGGCAAGAGCCTAAGCTTGGGGATGCCCAAGGCACCCCAAGGTAATATTCAAGGAAGAATCAAGCGTCTAAGCTTGGGGATGCCCCGGAAGTCATCCCCTCTTTCGTTTACAATTTATCGGTAACTCACTTGGAGCTATATTTTTATTCATCACATGATATGTGTTTTACTTGGAGCGTCTTGTGAAATAGTTTGTTTGCTTTTTAGTTTGTCACAATCATCTTTGCTGAACACACCTTTTTGAGAGGGACACACATTATTCGTGATTTGTTAGAATACTCTATGTGCTTCACTTATATCTTTTGAGCTAGGCAGTTGCTCTAGTGCTTCACTTATATCTTTTAGAGCACGGCGGTGATGATATTTTAAAGAAATAGTTGCACTCTCATGCTTCACTTATATATTTTTGAGAGTCTCATGATAGCAATGGTAATATGCACAGGTTATGAATTTGGTCCTGATATGATAGGTATTCAAGAGGGATATAATAAAAACTTTCATGTAGATCACTGAATATGATAAATTTGATTCCTTGCAATAGTTTTGCGATATTAAGATGGTAATATAGGGAGGTATTAGTAGATAATTGTGGTTTAGTAAGAATAATTGTGCTAAGATTTGTGATTCCCGAAGCATGCACGTATGATCTGTCGTTATGCAAAGAAGTTGGAGCATGATTTATTCTTGATTGTCTTCCTTTGTTTGGCGGGCGGGGGCGCGCGATGGTTAACTCCTACCAACCTCCTCCCTAGGGGCATGCATAGTAGTAGTTTGCTTCGAGGGCTAATAAACTTTCGCAATAAGTATGTGAGTTCTTTATGACTAATGTGAGTCCTTGGATTATACGCACTCTCACCCTTCCGCAATTTGCTAGCCTCTTCGGTACCGTGCATTGCCCTTTCTCACATCGAGAGTTGGTGCAAACTTCGCCGGTGCATCCAAACCTCGTGATATGATACGCTCTATCACACATAAGACTCTTTATATCTTCCTCAAAACAGCCACCATACCTACCTATCATGGCATTTCCATAGCCATTCCGAGATATATTGCCATGCAACTTCCACCGTTCCGTTTTTATGACACACATCGTCATTGTCATATTGCTTTGCATGATCATATAGCTGACATAGTATTTGTGGCTCAGTCACCGTTCATCATTTTTATACATGTTACACTAGCATCATTGCACATCCTGGTACACTACCAGAGGGATTCAGAGTCATATTTTTGTTCTAGTATCGAGTTGTAATTTTGAGTTGTAAGTAAATAGAGGTGTGATGATCATCATTATTAGAGCATTGTCCCAGTGAGGAAAGGATGATGGTGGCTATGATTCCCCCACAAGTCGGGATGAGACTTCGGACGAATAGAAAAAAATAGAAAAAAAGAGGCGAAAAAGAGCCATGAAAAAAAAGAGAAAGAAAAATATATAAAGAAAAAAAAGAAAAAAAAAGAAAAAAATAAATAAGAGAAAAAGAGAGAAGGGGCAATGTTACTATCTTTTTCCACACTTGTGTTTCAGAGTAGCACCATGTTTTTCATATAGAGAGTCTCCTATTTTGTCACTTTCATATACTAGTGGGAATTTTTCATTATAGAACTTGGCTTGTATATTTCGATGATGGGCTTCCTCAAATGCCCGAGGTCTTCATGAGGAAGCAAGTTGGATGCACACCCACTTAGCTTTCATGTTGAGCTTTCATACACTTATAGCTCTTAGTGCATCCGTTGCATGGCAATCCCTACTCCTCGCATTGACATCAATTGATGGGCATCTCCATAGCCCGTTGATTAGCCTCATTGGTGTGAGACTTTCTCCATTTTTGACTTCTCATATTTATCTCTATCACCATACTCTATTCCACCCATAGTGCTATATCCATGGCTTGCGCTCATGTATTGAGTGGGAGTTGAAAAAGCTGAAGCGCGTTAAAAAGTACGAACCAATTGCTTGGCTAAAACCAGGGTTGTTCTTGATAAATACTTTGTGTGAAGAAGATGGAGCATGACAGGATTTTATGATTTTGTAGGGATAACGTTCTTTAGCATTTTTATTTTGAAAGACATGATTGTTTGCTAGTATGCCTGAGTATTGATGTCTTTATATCAAATTATAGACTATTGCTTTGAATCATTTGGATCTGATTATTAAATACCGTAAGAGAGAGATTACATGATGAAACATGATAGGTAGCATTCCACATCAAAAATTCTGTTTTTATCATTTACCTACTCGAGGACGAGCAGGAATTAAGCTTGGGGATGCTTGATACGTCTCCAACGTATCTATAATTTTTTATTGTTCCATGCTATTATAGTATCAATCTTGGATGTTTTTACATGCAATTATATGCAATTATATATCATTTTTTGGGACTAACCTATTAACCCAGTGCCTAGTGCCAGTTGCTGTTTTCTGCTTGTTTTTGGCTTTTCAGAGAAACAGTACCAAATGAAGTCCAAATGCCATGAAACTTTTTGGAGATTTTTTTCAGGACAAAAGAAACTTGGGAAGCTTCGGGAGGAGGCCAGAAGCCTCACGGAGGCTTCACATGGCACTTGGGCATGCCCCAAGGGGACGCGCCGCGGTACCTTTTGGGGCCCACGTGACTCCGTTTGACCTAATTCCACTTGTATTAATTCACAAATATTGGGAAACCCCTAGAGAGCCAGAAGAGAAAACCTTTCCGCCGCCGCAAGCCTCTGTTCTTCCGTGATCCCATTTGGAGGCCTTTTCCGGTACTCTGCCGGAGGGTGAATCGATCATGGAGGGCTTCTACATCAACCTTGCTGCCCTTCCGAGGATGTGTGAGTAGTTTACAACAGACCTACGGGTCCATAGCTAGTAGCTAGATGGCTTCTTCTCTCTCTTTAATCTTCAATACAATGTTCGCCTCGATGTTCTTGGAGTTCTATCCGATGTAATCTTCTTTGATGTGTGTTTGTTGGGATCCGATGAATTGTGAGTTGATGCTCAGATTATTCATGAGAAATATTTGAGTCTTCTCTGAAATCTTTTATGCATGATTGTTATAGCTTTGTATTTCTCTCCGATCTATCGGTTTAGTTTGGCCTACTAGATTGATTTATCTTGCAATGGGAGAGGTGTTTTGTGATGGGTTCAATCTTGCGGTTCTCAATCCCAGTGACAGAAAGGGACATGACACGTATTTGTATTGTTGCCATTAAGGATAAAAATATGGGGTTTATTCATATTGTTTGAATTTGGTTCTCTACATCATGTCATCTTGCTTAAGGCGTTACTCTGTTTCATACTTAATACCCTAGATGCATGCTGGATAGCGGTCGATGGGTGGAGTAATAGTAGTAGATGCAGGCAGGAGTCGGTCTACTTGTCTCGGACGTGATGCCTATATACATGATCATTGCCATGAATCCGACATAATTATTTGCTTTTCTATCAATTGCCCAATAGTAATTTGTTTACCCACCATATGTTTATGTGCTCAAGAGTGAAGCCTCTAGTGAAAACTATGGTCCCTGGGTCTATCTTTATTACATAAAAAACCTAAAAATACCTTGCTGCAATTTATTTACTTTTATTTTAATTAGTAGTTTAGTTTATCTATTTACCTCGATAAGATTTAATCCTTGCAAATAACCGCTAAGAGGTTTGACAATCCTCTTATTTGCGTTGGGTGCAAGTGTTTGCTCTTGTGTGTGCAGGTGCGCTTAACGGAATTTTGCTTGGTTCTCCTACTGGATTGATAACCTTGGTTCTTAACTGAGGGAAATACTTATCTCTATTGTACTGCATCATCCTCTCCTCTTCGGGGAAATACCAACGCAGACTACAAGTAGCAGTCACCGCCACCACCACGGCCACCGCCAGCGCCACCCCCACGACCGCGACCTCCGCCACCGCCACGGCCACCGCCGTGGTAAAATGCGTGGAACCGGGCAAAGTTGGAGTGGAGGGCGTGGAAATATGCTTCGGCGGCATCAGCGTCCAAGGCAGGCCATTCGTCCACGGCGGGCGCGGGGGCCCCAAACAGCTGCTCCGCCTCCGCCTTCTTCTGGGCAACTATCTCCAAGCCCAGGTCCATCTCATCCCATAACGGATCCAGAGGATTCGCGGGAAGCTCATCCTCCTCCTCTCCAAAATTGAACACGAGTGGGTGCTCCTCCGGTTGCGCCATTGACGAGGGAGTGCTGGTGGATTGGAGATGGGAATGGGAGGCGCCAGAGAGAGGATTTGGGGGATAGAGGGTACGGCGGCGGCGTCTTATAGGCTACCGCGGGCGCCATTAAGGAGGAGGTAAGAGCGGCGGCAGGCGGTCAAAGGGCGCGTCTCCCGGTGAGAAAAGCTGCTGCCGCCGGCTCGCATGCCTCCCGGATGGACATGGATGACACGTCGCAGTCTCCGTAATTGGAGAGATTAATGACAGGAAGCCATCGCCGGTGGTGCATTTGATGCCGTGCTTCTTAAATCCCCCGGCAGCGCGAGGGCCAAGGGGGAAGAAGATGAAACTTCCGTCCCGCGCTGGCGGTTGGGGTATAGAGCGAGCTGGATTTAAGAGGGGGTGGGGAGCATGGCGCGAGGCAGTGCCGCCAGCCCCTGGGCGGCAGCAGGCAGTCCAGTCGCGCTGGTTTTGGCGGCGGGACAACCAGCAGAGGGAAGACTGAAGAAGAACGTCAGACGCGAATTTGTTATTCAGTGGCTCTCGGCGGGGTATTTTTTTAGCTTGCCTCTCCACGATACAACTTCTTATTATAGCCTCCCAGTCTATGGCGGACCAGCAGCCCATTTGCTGGGCGGCCCAATTTACAGAAAATAGCACTTGCCAAAGCCCAAAAATAATGCAGTAGTGTGTTTTTTAGAGGCCGAAAACAATATGGCCGGGGCTGAACGGGGCGGTTCAACCGGGTACGGGGTACCAGATGTCAGTCTGAAATATGCTGGGTACCCTGTGTGTTCGAGCGTGATAATGCGCTGGGTCATTGATACGTCTCCAATGTATCTATAATTTTTTATTGTTCCATGCTATTATACTATCAATCTTGGATATTTTATATACACTTACAAGCAATTATATATCATTTTTTGGGACTAACCTATTAACTTAGTGCCCAGTGCCAGTTGTTGTTTTTGCCTGTTTTTGGTTTTTCAGAATATCAGTACCAAACGAAGTCCAAATGCCACGAAACTTTTTGGAGATTCTTTTCTGGACATAAGAGACACTAGAAGCTTCGGGAGAGGGCTAGAAGACAGAGGAGGTGGCCACGAGCCACCAGGGCGTGCCCCAGGGGGGTGCCACGCCCTGGTGCCTCATGGGCCCACCTCTGCTCCATTTGACCTAATTCCACCTCTATAAATTCTCTAAAATCGGGAAACCAACAGAGGATTCAACAAAATACGTTTTCCGCCGCCGCAAGTTCCTGTTCTCAAGAGATCCCATCTTTAGGGGGATTCGATCACAGAGGGGCTCTACATCAACCTTGCTGCCCTTCCGATGATGTGTGAGTAGTTTACCACAGACCTTCGGGTCCATAGTTAGTAGCTATATGGCTTCTTCTCTCTTTTTGATCTTCAATACAATGTTCTCCTCGGTGTTCTTGGAGTTCTATCCGATGTAATCACTTTTTGCGGTGTGTTTGTTGGGATCCGATGAATTGTGAGTTTATGATCAGATTATCCATGAATATTATTTGAGTTATCTCTGAACTCTTTTATGCATGATTGTTATAGCTTCGTATTTCTCTCCGATCTATTGATTTGGTTTGGCCAACTAGATTGATTTATCTTGCAATGGGAGAGGTGCTTTTTAATGGGTTCGATCTTGCGGTGCTCAATCCCAGTGATAGAAAGGGACATGACACGTATGTATCATTGCTATTAAGGGTAAAAAGATGGGGTTTATTCATGCGTGAGTTTACTTTGTCTACATCATGTCATCTTGCTTAAGGCGTTACTCCGTTCTTTATGAACTTAATACTCTAGATGCATGCTGGATAGCGGTCGATGTGTGGAGTAATAGTAGTAGATGCAGAACCGTTTCGGTCTACTTGTCTCAGACGTGATGCCTATATACATGATCATTGCCTTAGATATCGTCATGATTATTTGCTTTTCTATCAATTGCCCAACAGTAATTTGTTCACCCACTGTATGCTATTTTCAAGAGAGAAACCTCTAGTGAAAACTATGGCCCCCGGGTCTACCTTTATCATATATTGAAAATACTAAAAATAGCTTGCTGCAATTTTACTTTATTTATTTTATTTTGTATTTTTGTTCGATCTATTTATCTATCACCATACAATTTAATCTTGCAATTAACCGCCAAGGGATTGACAACCGCTTGTTCGCATTGGGTGCAAGGATTTGTTGTTTTGTGAGCAGGTACTGCTAACGAGTTGTTGCGTGATTCTCCTACTGGATTGATAACCTTGGTTTCATAACTGAGGGAAATACTTATCTCTACTGTACTGCATCATCCCCTCCTCTCCGGGGAAATCCCAACGCAGCTCACAAGTAGCAGGAAGAATTTCTGGCGCCGTTGCCGGGGAGACATCATCAACATCTATCAAGTACCTACGCATAAACTTTCATCTCCTTCCATTTATTTTATTTTCCTTTGCCTCTCATTTTCATCTCCCTCACTTCTAAATTTTTTCACAAAAACACAAAAATATTTTATTTGCTAGTTTGCTTGCTTTTATTGCCATGACAACACTCAAGAACAGTAAGTAAAACAAAAATTTAAGATCACTATGGATCCTCATCCACTTGCTAATCTTTTCAAAAGATCCAATTATAATGAACCAATTGCTAGTGATTTGAGTGCTCTTGATTTTCTCTATGAAGTTTTGCTTGAAAATCATGAATCTGAAAATTGTGATGAAGTGTTAGAAGAAGAAATTTATAAAGTGGTTCATGATAGCTCCTTGATTGAAAAGCATGATTGCAATTATGTTACTATAAATTCTATTAATGTGAATTGTGCTAATAATATGCAAAACTACAAGCTTGGGGATGATAATTTTATTATGTCCACTACTTATTGCAATGATCATGATTGGGGTGATAATGCTTCTTATGATCTTGAAAATTTATTTAAGCCTCATGATGAATATGTTATTGATAATAATGTTTGCAATACTATTAAAGGTGGGTTTGGAAGAGCGTCAACTTTAGGTAATAATGATCCCACTACTTTGGAGAATTATCAATCTTATGAAATTTTTGATAAAAGTGGGTTTGGAGAGGTCATGACTTTAGTTGATGTTAATCCCACTATCTTGTAAGATTATAATTTTTTTATGCATGTGGATCATAGAGAGATTATTGTTTATGATAGCTATATTGTTGAGTTTGATTATGATCCTACATGTAATTATTATGAGAGAGGAAAATATGGTTGTAGAAATCTTCATGTTACTAAATTACCTCTCGTTATGTTGAAATTATTGATGCTCCATTCTTCCTATTGGCATATGCTAGATATTGATTGTCTTGATAATTTGTTTGCTTATGAAATGCCTATTCATAGGAAGTATGTTAGACTTAAATGTGTTTTTCACATGTTTCATATTGCTCTCTTCGTGTTTAAATTACTATCTTTCATGTGAGCATCATTGAAATCTCAAGCCTATCTTAATGGCTATAAAAAAAGAGCTTGTTGGGAGACAACCCAATAAATTTTTATTCTGTTCTTGTGTGTTTACATAAATTATAGCCTCTGTTATGATTGTTTTTTTATATTTTAATTAGTGTTTGTGCCAAGTAAAGCCATTGGGATGATTTGGAAGATTGTATAATTGATGCTGTTTGGAAAACAGAAAGTTTTGTGTCCAGTGCTGGAATTTTAATTCTGTACTGGACGGTCAGAAAACTCTGAAATTTTTACACCGTATTGGTATATGAATTTCCCACGTTTTCCTAATTTTTAAGAATTTTTGGAGTTGCAGAAGTATAGCTTTTATATAGATCTTTACAGACTGTTCTGTTTTAGACAGATTCTGTTTTTGTTGCATAGTTTGCTTATTTTGATGGATCTATGGATCGTATCGGGGGGGTATGAGTCATGGAGAAGTTGGAGTACAGTAGCATTATGCCAATATTAAATATGAATCAATTTACTACAGTACTTAAAGTTAAAGATTTATTTGTTATACTAACGGATCTCACGAAGGTTTTGTTGAGTTTTGTGTGATTGAAGTTTTCAAGTTTTGGTTGAGATCACGATAGATGAAGGAATAAGGAGTGGCAAGAGCCTAAGCTTGGGGATGCCCAAGGCACCCCAAGGTAATATTCAAGGAAGACTCAAGCGTCTAAGCTTGGGGATGCCCCGGAAGGCATCCCCTCTTTCTTCTACCAACTATCGGTAATTTTACTTGGAGCTATATTTTTATTCATCACATGATATGTGTTTTACTTGGAGCATCATGTATTATATGAGTCTTTGCTTTGTTTGCATTTTAGTTTGTCAAAATCATCTTTACTGGACACACCTATTTGAGAGAGCCACACGTTTATCATGATTTGTTAGAATACTCTATGTGCTTCACTTAAATCTTTTGAGCTAGGCAGTTGCTCTAGTGCTTCACTTAAATCTTTTTTAGCATGGCGGTGGCTATATTTTGAAGAAATATTTGAACTCTCACGCTTCACTTATATTATTTTGAGAGTTGATAAGATTAAATTTTTAAGAAATATTTGCACTCTCATGCTTCACTTATATCTTTTTGAGAGTTGGTAATAGTAATGGTAATTTGCACAAGATATGAATTTGGTCCCAAAGTGATGAATATTCAAGAGGGATATAATAAAACTTTCATGAAAGATCATTGGATATGATAATTTTGATTCCTTGCAATAGTTTTGCGATATGGAGATGATAATATGTGAGTCATGTTAGTGAGTAATTGTGATTTAGTAAGAATATTGGTGTTAAGGTTTGTGATTCCCTATGCATGCACATAAAGTCAATAGTTATGCAACGAAATTATATCCTACTTATGGTGCATTATTCGGTGTTAGTTATGTTCAATGCATGTTTATGACCGTTTTCGCTTTTTGGTTGGTCGCTTCTCAATCTATTTGTTAGCCTTCATTTGTACTAAGCGGGAATACTGCTTGTGCATCCAACTCCTTAAACCCAAGTGGTGCCAAATGAGTCCACCATACCTACCTATATGCGGTATTTCCATGCCGTTCCAAGTAAATTTGCATGTGCCAACTCTAAATTTGCAAAATAATTTTCCATTTTGTGTGCCCGTACTGCTCATGAAGTGGCAGGGGGTGGCCAATATTTTCCATGCTAGGTGTGTTATTCTCATGATGAGTGTTTATTCACTTGTCATTGCATGAGAGAGTGGCAGGTAATAGGGATGTCCAGTCCCGAAATGAAATGAATTTTTTTTAATATGATGATAATAATAAATTCCTTGGGAAGTGTTGGTATGGAAGGCACCCGTGGATAGGGCTAGCCATGGATTGTGAAAGAATGGTGGAAATGAAATAAACTTTATTTTTTGTTTAGGAACCACCTATAATATGTCTAACATGGAAGATATTGGGAATTCTCGGTCGTTTTCATTGACAGGAAAAGCATGCCTCTCAAAATAATTTTATCTCTCTAATTTAAGCCTTGAGCTCTGGCACATCTGCAAATCTCTGCTTCCCTCTGCGAAGGGCCTATCTATTTACTTTTATGCAATTTTTATTTTTATTTTGAGTCTCCATCTTCTCTTACAAAGCACCAACTATAGAGCACTATTGTCATACTTGTGCATTGTGTGTAGCTAATATTAAGTGTGTTTCATGAATGGATTAATGATTGAGCATAATGGGCTAGGGATAACTTTCTTTAGCGTTGATATTTTGAAAGACATGGTTGTTTGTTAGTATGCTTGAGAATTTATGTCTTCATGTCAAACTATAGACTATTGCTTTGAATCATTCAAGTCCAAATGTCCATGCTACAAAGGAAAGAGTATATGATGAATATGATAGGTAGCATTCCACATCAAAAATTCTGTTTTTATCATTTACCTACTCGAGGACGAGCAGGAATTAAGCTTGGGGATGCTTGATACGTCTCCAACGTATCTATAATTTTTGATTGGTCCATGCTGTTATAGTATCAATCTTGGATGTTTTATATACACTTACAAGCAATTATATATCATTTTTTAGGACTAACCTATTAACTTAGTGCCCAGTGCCAGTTGCTGTTTTTTGCCTGTGTTTGGTTTTTCAGAATATCAGTACCAAACGAAGTCCAAATGCCACGAAACTTTTTGGAGATTTTTTTTGGACATAAGAGACACTAGAAGCTTCGGGAGAGGGCCAGAAGACAGAGGAGGTGACCAGGAGCCACCAGGGCACGCCCCAGGGGGGTGGCGCGCCCTGGTGCCTCGTGGGCCCACCTCTGCTCCGTTTGACTAATTCCACCTCTATAAATTCTCTAAAATCGGGAAACCAACAGAGGAGTCCACGAAATACTTTTTCCGCCGCCGCAAGTTCCTGTTCTCGAGAGATCCCATCTGAGGCCTTTTCCGGCACTCTACCGGAGGGGGATTCGATCACGGAGGGGCTCTACATCAACCTTGCTGCCCTTCCGATGATGCGTGAGTAGTTTACCACAGACCTTCGGGTCCATAGTTAGTAGCTAGATGGCTTCTTCTATCTTTTTGATCTTCAATACAATGTTCTCCTCGATGTTCTTGGAGTTCTATCCGATGTAATCACTTTTTGCGGTGTGTTTGTTGGGATCCGATGAATTGTGAGTTTATGATCAGATTATCCATGAATATTATTTGAATTTTCTCTGAACTCTTTTATGCATGATTGTTATAGTTTAGTATTTCTCTCCGATCTAGTGATTTGGTTTGGCCAACTAGATTGATTTATCTTGCAATGGTAGAGGTGCTTTGTAATGGGTTCGATGTTGCGGTGCTCATTCCCAGTGACAGAAAGGGACGTGACACGTATGTATCATTGCTATTAAGGGTAAAAAGATAGGGTTTATTCATGCGTGAGTTTACTTTGTCTACATCATGTCATCTTGCTTAAGGTGTTACTCCGTTCTTTATGAACTTAATACTCTAGATGCATGCTGGATAGCGGTCGATGTGTGGAGTAATAGTAGTAGATGCAGAATCGTTTTGGTCTACTTGTCTCAGACGTGATGCCTATATACATGATCATTGCCTTGGATATCGTCATGATTATTTTCTTTTCTATCAATTGCCCAACAGTAATTTGTTCACCCACCGTATGCTATTTTCAAGAGAGAAGCCTCTAGTGAAAACTATGGCCCCCGGGTCTACCTTTATCATATATTGAAAATCCTAAAAATACCTTGCTGCAATTTTACTTTATTTATTTTATTTTGTATTTTTGTTCGATCTATTTATCTATCACCATACAATTTAATCTTCAATTAACCGCCTAGGGATTGACAACCCCTTGTTCGCGTTGGGTGCAAGGATTTGTTGTTTTGTGTGCAGGTACTGCTAACGAGTTGTTGCGTGATTCTCCTACTGGATTGATAACCTTGGTTTCATAACTGAGGGAAATACTTATCTCTACTATACTGCATCATCCCCTCCTCTTCGGGGAAATCCCAACGCAACTGACAAGTAGCAGTCATTCGTGTAGGATACAGTCGATCTGATCCCATGTAGTGTTCGTGTGTTAGCAGGCTATCAGTGCTTGTAAAGACTGAGCAAAAGATAAATAAGAGTTGATGCACTCTTGCAACCCTAACAAGTAGGTGCCATTCTTCTCGGGACGATGGTGTGCCATGTGACAATCACACGTCACAAGCCCACAACATACAAGTTAACACACCAAGTACAACAGAAAAGGTAAACATTCAGATCAAACTCAGGTTCATAGGATACGTTCTCCTCAAAAGACTCACATGTACACAAGTTCATCATGTTTATGCCTCAGAATGATTGAGAGATCACAAGCTAATATTCATAGCCAACATTCACAATCAACAAAAAAGATTCACGTATACAAGTTCAGCATGTTTATGCATCCAAATGATTGAGAGATCACAGCCAATATCCTCCATCGACACACTTTAATTACCTGGGGTGCAGACTGGTTAAGTGGTGTTCACTCGGTGGTACATCTTGCTAAAATTAGTGCTTGTCTGAGCAAACTTTTGAGTACATAAGAGGCAACACAGACCATCTGAACTTTGCTTGGAGGTTATCCTCATCATGGTGGCCTCGATGCCGCGAGAGGTTTGAGCATCTTGGCCACTACTTTCATCCAACTAGTTTACTAGCTCATCTTGGTCCTGTAGCTCGCCAAAATTCTACCGTGCAGACAAGGAGGCGGTGGACAAAATGAACCACCAAAAGTTTTTTTGCAGTTGAACTGAAATGGAGCATCCCTGGGGTGCAGACTGGTTAAGTGGTGTTCACTCTGGCACTTCTTCTTGTCAACATCGATGCTTGTTTGCGTGAACTTTGGAGTACATAGGAGCCAGCATAAGTATCTGGCCATCTGATCTTTTTGTGCAGTTCTACTGAAATCGGCAACGTAACGGTTTGCTTGTAAGGTCTTCCCCTTATCTTAATGGCTAAAGGAGGCAGTGAAGGCAATGAACCATGCACTGTGATTGCCATGCTTATTATCTACTCGTGGATTAGATTAATCGAAAGGGTGCCAATATTTCCAGCAGTCGAGCATCCCTGTTTGCACAGATATTGAGAAAGTGAGTTTAACTATAATAGCGGCACTAGTTCATTAATGGCTAAAGATAGCAACATAGTAGCCTTGCTTAAAGGGTGGTATTAGTTTATTTTATCAGTGGCATAGGCTCATGACGCAAAGAATTGGCGTGTACATAAGTTGCATTAGATTAACATGCAAAACCAAAGCACTTTCTCATGACAGTAGCAAACAGTAGCACAATACCAAATTACCAATAGATATGACAAAGAACAATAATCAGGATGAAGGTTGTAGGGCGGTACCAACCTGTGTGAGGAAGCTTATCAACTAGTACTTCCTTTGAATGGAAGCAGAGAAAAGCGACTGACAGGAAAGTAAGGAGGCAGTTGAGGCAATGAACCACCCAAAGTCTTTGTGCAGTTCCACTAAAATCGAGCATTCTTGTTGGCACATATATAGAGAAAGTGAGATTACTGTAATAGTGGCACTAGTTGATGAAACATACACTAACAAATAGAAGCATCCTCATTATCTTAAAGGGTAAAGATAGCAACATAGTAGCCCTACTTAAAGAGAGGTATTAGTTTATTTTATCAGTGCCAATTAGCTCAATATGCAAAGCATTGCCATGTATCATCGGTTGCAAAGATTTAACGTGCAAAGATAAAGCACTTTCTCATGACAGTAGCAAGCATGATACCAATAGAGATGACAACACACTAATCTGGATTAGGGACGTAGGCCAGTACCAACCTGCACGAGGAAATTTATTCAAGTAATTCCAGAAGAGAAGATAAAGCGCTGACATGAATCATTCAAGGGTATCCTCTTGTGAGATTATATCGAGAGATTATCAAGCACTTCCAGCAGAGTAAAAGCACCGTGTGGAATACAATCCATAGTATCCTCTTGTGCAGTTCCACTAAAATGTACGATTGACACAACATGATCCTTGTTTGCAGAAGTAGGAACGAGGTGATACCTTCATTAGCTTAGTGAGAAATGATAGAAAGACAATAGCATATTTACAAGCTTTACGGTAGTTGGTATTTTTATAAGCCGTCCATTTGTCTCAATCCAACGGTAGATAAATAGGTAGTACTAGGTAGTACTGGCAAGGAAGTACTCAAAAGTACTACTTAACGTGCGGTCAGTACTCAAAATTAGGTGTTTTACCCTTTTTCAGTAAGACTTAGCATTTGACAAAATTCATAACTAAACAACCATGCAGCACATAAATATATGCCATATAGATGTGTTGCTCATTTTTATGTGTACTATCTGCCCTGGTCATTTTATTTATCACTAAAAATCAAGAACACATTGTTTTCAGAGGTAAAAGGACCTGTAGGGATAAGAAAGGACGGTACCAGTGAGTGATCCTTCTTCATTTCCTCCTTCTTCTTCTTCGTCTTCTTGGTGTGTTTCCCTTTCTCCTCACCAATTGGTGAAACCAAGGACATGATTGGCCTTCAATGTCAGATTTGGTTTTGTAAGTGAGGGGGTACAAGTATACTAATAAACAATAGCATTATTTTCTCATGATCGTAGCAAAATAGAGGTGAACAGATGCACTAAATATCATTCTTACCTAAGGGAAGGTTATGGTGCCAATATGGATGATGAGGATTGGAACACAGATCTCCCTTTGTGCAGTTCCACTGAAATCGACCAACAGTTCCGGTGTGACATTTTAGTTCAACTGCACAAAGCACTTCTCGCTTCTTTTAAGAAGTGTTTTGTGCAGTACACCAAAAGGTCCCAAAAGAAATGAGGTGAAATGGATATCCCTATTTGCACAAAAAGCTAGAGAGGAAACAATCAGAGACTCAAACAATTACTAATTACTGGCAATAATAATTGGTTAAACTTGTAATGACTAATAACAGTGGCATGGCTTCATTTTACCAGGGGCATTAGATTAAGAATAGCTAAATAGTTGCTATAAGGGCATGGGATAGTGGGTGCACCAGCACCATGTACCTCAACCGGGGCATAAAGTGGTGATGCAGAGTTTGTTGCCCCAAGAGAAACAAACATCCAAGCAACATATCTAGGTTGGTCCCATTTTTGTTCTCTTTAGCAACCTATTCCTATGTGTGGATAGCAAATCTAGTCCTGGTCATACTCTAGTGCCTTGTCACACCCAGCCCCCACTTTCTTTCCTTTTTCAACCAAGATATTGGTTGCTTATCCAGTGTATACAACGTTTCCCCTATATTTCCGTTTTCTACCAAGAGACCGGTTGGATAGCTAGTCTCTACTACTTTCACCCCCTTTCTTTCCTGTTTGAACCAAGTCCTATATACATACTACATCTTTTCCCCCCTTTCTTTCCTGTTTGAACCAAGTACAAGATGCAACTGCATGAAGTAGCTTTACCTCTAATAATAATAAAAAATTAGGTGGTGTTGGACCAGCCGATCGAGCCTAGCTACGTGGGGGGGCTGAGAGGTAGAAAATGATGCACATGGCGATGTGAGGAGCTGGGGCAGTAGAGCAAGGCCGGTTTCAAAGGAAGATATACCAGAAGGTCGTCGGGGTGTGGCTAGGTGGGGGCGGGAGGCCGGATCCACCAACACTACGGCAGTGACGAAGGGATAGGAGGACCTTCGGTACCGGCGCTCGGTCAGAGATGACGGTGCGGCCGGCAGTGGGGCTCCTCCCTCGCCGTCCACGACGGCCTAAACGTTGCACCTCCTCCCCTTCCCCGGCGGAGGGGATGCGTCTGGATATGTGACCAGCGGTGAGCAGAGAGAGAGAGAGTGACCACCGCTATCTTGCTTAGATCTGGAGAGGATTAGAGTGTGTGAAGAGAGCAACCCTAGCAAGCAAGCGCGGAGCTCCTGCCTATATATACATATAGTGGAGTAGTTTTCTTCTTTCACTCCATAAAAACAATCGTTTAAAATTGTGTACGTGCCAGGTCGCACTTTGTAACATTCACATGTGGTACTCGACCCTCCATTAAGTGAACAAACACATATATATTTTATGAACAAGCCCACGGCTCAAATTATCGAAAACGTGGGTTGCACCAACATGCAATATTATTTATATTTTCTATGTACAGTTTGACCACATATACAGTAAGTAGCAAACTTTTAATGCATGTCACCAAAAATTATATTGTTGGATTCCTATTTTTATGGAGTATTGGATTTGCTACATACAATTTATATTTTATTAGTTAAAATTATGGTGAAAATATAACACAAAATATGAGGGGACTACTCCCACTATGGCCAGTCTAACGGTAGACACGCTTGACCGCTTGGTAGCCCCTCGGTCGTCGAAACTGTTTCTATGACAAGCCGCTCTATTCCATTGTTTCACGGGCATGCGGGCCATCAAGCATCCAGGCCCGACTGCCGTCCACCAAATCACAGCGAGGTGCTACAGGCTAGACTCACCAGTCACCCCGGTGTGGCAATCATGACCCGTCATATCACAAAACCCATACCTTTACCAGCAGTAGTAAAGTGGCCTGGTAAGTTGGACGGACGAAGCAACCATCATTTCACCGGAACACTTGCTCAATCCCTTTCTCCCCTCTATCTTGAAGAAAACCACACTCCAGGCTACTCACTTCTGCCATTTTTCTTCTCTACGATGAAGGAAAGGTGAGCGAATCAGTGATGCTGCTCTATTTTCTTTCCAAGATTTTTCTTTTGCGAAGCACCGACCGATCCTCACTGCCTATTCTTTTTTCGTTGTCATTGTGATTACGGTTTCCTTTCGATTCCTTTTTGTTTGTCAGTTTATTCATGGATCCTGGAGCACTGGGCAAAGAGTTGCCGACGGATAACCCACTCGAGACAGAGATCTCCAGGAAGCGAGCACCGGCCAACGAGTTGGTGATGTTGGCGATGTTGGCGGGCAAACTCATGGAGACGAAGATCTCCAAGAAACAAGCACTGGCCAAAGAGTTGACGACATTAGCGGACGAACTCCTGAACACAGAGAGCTCCAACAATAGCAAGGCCCGAACCGTGCCGACCCCAAAAACCCTAATGGCCACATATGAGAGGCTCAAGGCCGGGTTTGAGGAGATAGTTGCTGTCGAGGAGCAGTGTTCCCCTGGCAAGACAATGGCCCCTAGAGGGATGGGATCCCCCGATGAGCTACCCAAGGTAAAAAAAAAATATTGGCTTACCATAATTATGGTCTTTGATTATTTGCAATGTGCTTGCTAATATGTTAGGGTTGTGCCGCTGCCGGTGGACGTCCTTGATTATTCCCATGCCGCGGTCCGTCCTGTGGACATTGCCCCAGAGATTGATGACACGAAATAGTTGGTCAGGCTAATCTTTCAACGTTGTTTGCATTGTGTTTAATTACCAGATGTGTGTTATCAAACCCTGTAGGGTCTATGTGGGTGGTACTTGATACTTTTGTTTGTTAGTGAATCATCCGAACCCTCTTCGAGTTATGGAAACAAATGTATCCTCACCAGCTTTTGATGTAATATATGGCATGCTGAGATGTATGTTTGCACTGTCTATCATATAAGCAGGGCTTGTTTGATGATTGTTGGTGCCAAACCTCGTCTGAATCCGCGGTGTGTTAGTAGGCTAGCTACTTTGCGAGCTATACTACTACTTCCAAACACTGAGCGAAGAGAAACATTGGGGCTGATCAGCTCGTTCTACACCAAGAGCATCTCCAACACCCTTTGTATATTGGATTGCTAAAAACTTGTTATAGCAATAGGAGAGAGAAGGTTTACAAAGCCAACATGTTTTTTGCTTTCTCAGCCTTTGTATATTGGATTGCTATATTTGTACAAAACACACAATGACATGTGGGGACAGTTTGCCATACACACTACACACTAGCTTACGTACATGAATACATAAACAACCACAACTCGCCACCGTACACGTCACATACACACACAACACACACGGGTACACGTACACACTCCACGAAAAAAATCCATGCAATAAAAAAACATATACAACACAGCACACATGCGGCATATAAAAAAATTCCATGCAAAAAAAATACACACAACACACGAACACGCGCACACAGCACACATACACAACACACACACGTGCACGGCATACATGGCCCACCCGTCATTGAGACAAAAATATGACTAGGTCCACTTTAGTTGGCTTTGTAAAATTATAGCAAGTGGCCTCTCCACTTTGCAAATATACAAATAGGTTTGGTCGTCGATCTTTTGGAGGAAGCGTGAACGAGTAGTACTTTTGAAGTGCCTAGAGAGAGTGTGTGTGTGTATGTGTGTTAGAGAGGGGTTGTGGAATGAAGAGAGACCCGAGAGAGAGAAAGGCCCTCCATTTCTTTTTACTCGGCAACAAAATCATACAGAAACGTACGAATCCTAGAACATTGGCGTACAAAAACTTTCAAACGGTGCATTTTAAACTAATACATTTCCGTCAAATCTGGGCATGCGTCAAATCAACTCTGCAAGCAGTACAAAGTAGTGCTTCGACTTTATTAAAACATGGCCCACCTCACATTATCACCATATTTCTAGGAGTCCATGCGCAGCTGGCGGGCGATCTCTTCTCCCTCTTCTCCCTCATCGTCTCTCTTTTTTTAGTCGGCACTCGGCAGGCGATTAGATTTTGGGTATCGTCGGTTTATTCAATTGCAGTCCCACATGTCACTGAAAATGCAAGAAACGTGTGCGTGTTCCCTTTGGTGAGAGGTGTGCCAGACCGACCGTGGGGGTGCGATGCGAACGCGTGCTATAAGTGTGTCGCCTTTTCCTTTTAAGCTTGTAAAGTGTAACATTATCTTTCGCTTGCTCTTGCGATTGATCGGTAGAAATCAAGATAGAAAAGACTAGCGTGGGGCTTTCCCGCGCGTTAGGCAAGCTAGTTTGGCCTAGTCGGTTTGCTCACATACGTTCCCATGTGTCAGAGATATGCCGTGAGGAAGCGCGTTGAGCGACGGGCCGAACGCGACATGCGTGCCGTGAGTGGTCCACTTTCTCGTTTTGAACTTGTAAGTGCAACACTTGGTTGAGCACCTTCATACAAACGATCGATGCAAAAACCGGTTAGAAAAGACGAGTGAGCGAATATTATTTTCTGGAACCATCCTCCCTTCACGTCACGGACCATGTTCACATCATGTGCTGCCACAGTGCCGTCCAGTCTAGGCGTGTGCTAGCGGTATTGATGCTACAGTCTTGGCATGTGAAATGATGGTTGCTTCGTCCGAGCAACTTACAGTTGGATAGGTGGGGCCTTGTGATTTGACGGCTCATTAGTCATTATTACTACGGCACTACAACCGGGTGAGTATCCCTACAGTTCTGCGTGATGCACTCTAATTTTGGTCCATGGCAAGTGGACCCAAATGGTGGATGTCCCACATGTTGGCGAATGAAAGTATTCTACCCGCTATGGAGGAGAAGCAAGAAAACCGCGCGGTAGAGTGTCACTGCTGTTTTATATTTATTTCTTATTTTTAGCGTTTCTACTATTACAACGGAGGAGTGCGAAACACGGCAACCCAGTGAACTTGCATGTGCAGTGGTTCATATACTGTTTTTATTTAATGACTTGATGATTTGAAGATTGCTCACCACGCCTGCTGCTTGGTGTGCAGTGCTTCATACGGCAAACTTGTCTTAAGTCCGGCACATAGCCTAGTGATCAAGATACGGGGATAAATTGCTGCTTGGCACGTGCTGGATATCCCACACGTCAGTGAAAGGACGAGGATAGGAACAGCGTGGGAGGGCGTCTCCACTTGTTCCATTTTTATGGAAGCAAGCATCTTCACTCTACGAGGGAGGAGCGCGAAACACGGTAGCACAGGTGATATGACCGTCCGGTTTTTCTTTGAGGGAGATTTGACTGTGCAGTTGTAGGGTCGGAGACCACACGTAGTACATAACGATACAAAGTGCGACCCAGAGAGACAGACGCGTCTAGTTGGAAGGTCTCGGACCATATACGTAAACAAATATCCAACCTAATACGGAGTATGTGCCTGCAATTAATATAGTAGAGTACTTAGGCACGTACATCATAATATCAACGTGCATTGCACGTAATATTTAGTGCTAGTAAGTTCTAAAAGACAAATGCCAACATGCCATGCAGGTTCATACTATTTGTGCCTGGCTACTTCACCTATATTTACCACGGTACATTACTCAGGTTCGTAGGTGCCTGGGTACATGTCCGTTTCATAGTTCCAGTCCTAGGTGTTCTTCATAGATGGCACGATCCATAACGGAGGGCAACGGGAATACATATCATCGCAGCTTTTTAGTATGGCTCCCCACGATGGAGACTCATCCAAGCTGAAGCGGCATAAGTCAGGGATAGGGGCATTCAAGATATAAATTCGACGGTGCGCAATGAAAACGCACCCACTCTTCATGAACGGCAGGCCGTCGGCATCGTGCACGGAAGGTGGCATTGTTTTCACTATGGGGTAGATGTCCCCAATGAAAACCGAGTACTCTCCAAGTGTGTTCCTCCGCGCCCAGATAGCATCATCGGGGTCGAACACGCAGCCGTTCATCTGGTACACCTGGCATCTCAAACCTGGACACATGGTGACGGGCATGGTCAAGGTCCATGCAGGATAAATGTTGTGCAGCAAGCACAATAAGGTGACGTAAGCAGAGGATAAGGATTAAAATAATATATTCTATATTTCCTTATTTCTATGATAGGGAAGGGAAGAAGTCTAGTAGGAGTAGATTAGAGCCAGCCGCGGCACGGGCTAGAAGAAACAATTTGAGAGTGTGACGTGGGCGATGTATATTAATTAAAGTAGGAGGAGTCCTAGTAGTAGTAGTACTTTTTTTATTAGATGGGATTTAGGCTTACTAGCCAGTACATTGCGGAATTGAAATTGCTAATTATAACTTGTATTATAATGTTGCGTCGATGACTATCCCAATCAATCAAAAAAAGAAAAGAACTACTCCACATGGAGTATAACGAGACATGTACTGAAATGTTATAAGATGACATGGCAATAAGATAGTATACTCTAGCTCCTGGCTCTACTAGTCTTAGATCGGAGATAATGGATTACCTGGGTACATGATCAAGGTCCGATCATGATAGATCGTGGCACCTTGCTGCCCTTCAATGGTACCATGGGTAACGACTGCTAAGATAGTACGTCCCAACTGGGTGTCGTCAGTTACAAGGTTCCCAGTGAGACCGAATGGCCCGTGCACATCCACGATCGGCGATCTGATTTTAACCGGGGGATGACTTTTCCCTGCATGCAACGATTTAATGCACCTTGAAATCTGAACATGTGCTGTGGAGCAATAAATTTGATACTTATAAAACGGAAAAACTAAACATATTAAACCGGAAGGGAGGGAGTATACCGTAGGATGTGTCCCATACGAAACAAGTCCCCTGGTTTGTCACCGCAAAGATGTGGTTTAAAAGGAGCATGGTGTCTTTGTACTCGTACGGCAACAAATCGGCCGCAGACAGCATGGTCCAGCTTTGACCGCCACGTGCAGGATGTTTCGTGAAAGCAATCGCGATGTCGAACACCGCGATGAGAGAGTAATCTTTGTTGCCCCACGACCTTGTCAGGGCTTCCAGGATTGCTATCTTCTTTGAATTCACCGTGGTTCCATTGTACCAATTCAGGAGGTGCCCCATTGGATGGCCGGTCCCAATGCTGGACAAAGGTTCAACGGGAACGGTCTCACTGGTGTGAATGTTGTGCAAATTGATGTTGGTACCCTCCCGTACGTATGCAAGCCAATCTCCATTGGCACCAAGCCTAACCTGTGCAACAGTGGGCAGCGGCATAATTATGAAATGGAACACGGAAGTAGTCTTTAGAATACATTTACGTGATCAAACTCATCACTGACCTGCTCATCGGACAAAATCCGAGTGCCCCTCAACGTCGGCATCTCAAGGGGCGTCAACTTGCAACTACGGCCACACCGTGCTGGAGAGACCCCCTAGGAAACATCCTCGTCCTCAAGGACGCATGGCAGACCAACTAGCATGGCCATCTCCCACGCATATGTACGCACCGTCTTAAAATATTTGGTGCAAGCACCGCTGAGTCTTGCGGATGTAAGGAAGTCGGAGCGACTTACGATTTCCCCCAAAGC
Source organism: Elymus sibiricus (assembly GCA_039707655.1). NCBI lineage: Eukaryota > Viridiplantae > Streptophyta > Magnoliopsida > Poales > Poaceae > Elymus > Elymus sibiricus. Next base: position 317,530,938 of record CM077664.1, read on the forward strand.
ATCGTCGTCCAAGGTCTCCCAACCTCGACGAGGACGAGAAACACCACCACCTTGGGAATCCATAGCAATGGCAATGAACTGCCTTCTCCCTTTGGGAACTGGTTTAGACGAGAGGAGATTGTAACCGCAGGGCTTCGTCCCTTTGGAAAGGATGTTCTATGGGTGTGCATTAGCAGTAGTGCACTAGTGCGGTTTATATTTGAGATCAAGGAGACGGCGAGCGGTTCGTTATCCAGCACATTCGCGTCCATCCACCTTCCCGTAATTAAAGCACGCACAACATTTACGGCGACTGGGATTGGTTTGTTTTCCGGACGTTTGACTCAGTCCGATTGACCTGTGGGATCGACGGTGACGTGGCAGTGGAGGCATACGGGCTACGTACGCGAGGCGTATAGCCAGGACCACTATTGCAACTTCAGTTACTATATACACACCGTATTTGGATGTATGAGGATTGTATCGAAGCACTTCCTAACTATGAGGACCATGTTAGACGCCGCCTGCTAGTACAAGGACTAACCATGCAATTATCTCGTGTCTGGTCGTATAGAGACTGTGTGAAAGAGAGAAGAGAGAGAGTGAGAGAGAGAGCGTGAGAGAGAGAGAGTGTGTGAAATGGAGTCTTCGGTAGGGAAAGTAATTAAGTGTGTGTGGCTTCATCATAGAGAGGTGATGTCTAATTAAAAGAATTGTGCGTGATGGTAATAACAAGCGCACACGGTTGATGGAACAAGTCATGTGCTGACATCACTGATTGCGGTGCACATGCCACGTACGCATCCGAAAACGCTTGCCCACATTAGAGCATGGTTAATAATATAGCCAGCTTCTGGCTATAGCATCTTGCCATGTCATCTATAATCAATGTAATAGCCAACACGTATAATAGTTAGCTATAAGAAAGTACTACTTTCTTAACATATGGCCCACCTTCCACTCTCACAAAGCTTCTTGGAGCTCGTGCTACAGCCGGCTATAAGTCTACAGCCCGCTTCTCCTCTCTCTCCTCTCTCTCTTCCAACTCAGCAACAATATAATATTTAAATCCTTATAGCCCGCTTACGTCACCTCATTATACTTGCTCTTAATTACACCATTCAGGAATCGTGCCACACTTCGAAACCGGAACCGTCAAATAATTTTGACCTTGTTTCCCATCACATTCCAAATTACCACGCTATATGTAATTGCAAACCTGTTCACATCGATCAAAACCTAAACGTTTTCCCACTTAGCAGCTTGTTACTAGGTTATAAATACCACCTACTTGAAAATGTAATCACATTCCTCCTCAATTCCTCATCAACAAACAAACAAGTCTTCGTCCTTCCTTGCATCTGCCATGGCCCGTGGGAGGAGTTCTTGGTCAAGAAATGACCCAGGAGTGGCAAGCGATGCAGCAGAGATGTCCCGCCTCGCCGCGATATCAGCCGAGAGGTCCCGCCGCGCGGCCGAAGCAGCACAGAGGTCCCGCCGCGCCGCCGAAGCAGCACTGAGGTCCCACGACGCCGCCGAAACAGCAGAGTGGTCCGGTCATGCCACGGAAGCGGCACAGATATCCCGCCGTGCCGCAGAAGCAGCAGAGAGGTCCTGCCGCGTTGCGGCGGCCTAGATGGATCTATCGCGGGCACTCGAGGGCTCTCACAGGCGCATGCGCGCTATGCTCAAAAAGGTGATGGACGATGACATCCCCTGCTGGGCAAAGCTGTAGGAGGAGAGCTAAGCCGCGTTGGATAAGTCGACCGGCGTCATCCGCGGACTAAGGGGTGACAAGGCGAGGCTCCACACCGAGCGCGACCTGATGAGGGTGAAGATCACCGGCAGGGCAAAGCAGCACGAGGAGACAACTGCCGTGTTGAAGAAGACGGATGTCATGGTCAGGAAACTTATGGACGAGAATGCTAAGCTCCGCATGGAGCATGAAATGCTCCTGGAGGGATCCGTGGATGCTCGAAAGCGATGTATTGAGGACGTGAAAGAGATCAAGGTGGACGAAATGACGAAGATGGTGGAGTAGATTGAGGTGAAGTAGAGAGCAGTGACCTAGATCGTTGTCTGCGTCTTCCTTGTTTTGCCCTTCTGTCTTTCGGGCATTGTCGCATGTGGCATCTTTAATTATCTTCCTGAATATGTAAGCCAATTATTATTATCCATTGCCATCATCGTCATATATATCAGTCTTGCTAAGTCTCAGTTGATGCTATGTCCGTGAGATCTTACATCAAGATCCGTGCAAAATTTTCTTTTCAGATTTTCTTTTCTCTCTCTTAAATCTCAGTCGACTGAGGCCTAGTGATACGTCCAATTTGCATCATGATTTCCTTCTTTTATTTATTATGTTTTTTATCATTATTAAACTTTATGATGCAATTCTCATGCCTTTTCTCTCTTAATTTGCAAGGTTTACATGAAGAGGGAGAATACTGGCAGCTAGAATTCTGGACCAGGAATAGCCACATCAGAGATACCTATTCTAAAGAGCTCCAATTGACCTGAAACTTCACGAAGATTTTTTATTGAATATATAAAAAATACTGGAGAAAAGAAATACCAGAGGGGACCCACCAGTTGCCCATAAGGCAACAGGGCGCCCCCTCCCGGGCGCGCCCTGATGCATTGTGGGGCCCCTGGCTGGCGTCTGGCCCCCTCCTTCTGCTATATAGGCTCTTTTGCCCTAAAAAATACAGAGAAGACTTTCGGGATGAAACGCCACCGTCTCGAGGCGGAACCTGGGCAGGAGCACTTTTGCTCTCCGGCGAAGTGATTCCGCCGGGGATACTTCCCTCCGGGAGGGGGAAATCGAAGCCATCGACATCACCAACGATTCTCTCATCATGGGAGGACCAATCTTCATCAACATCTTCACCAGCACCATCTCATCTCAAACCCTAGTTCATCTCTTGTATTCAATCTTTGTCTCAAAACCTCAGATTGGTACCTATGGGTTGCTACTAGTGTTGATTACATCTTGTAGTTGATGCTAGTTGGTTTATTTGGTGGAAGATTATATGTTCAGATCCTTAATGCTATTCAACACCCCTCTGATCTTGAACATGAATATGATTTGTGAGTAGTTACTTTTGTTCTTGAGGACATGGGAGAAGTCTTGTCATAAGTAATCATGTGAATTTGGTATTCGTCCGATATTTTGATGCTATGTATGTTGTGCTTCCTTTAGTGGTGTCGTGTGAACGTCGACTACATGACACTTCACTATCTTTGGGCCTAAGGGAAGGCATTGTGGAGTAGTAATTAGATGATGGGTTGCTAGAGTGACAGAAGGTTAAACCCTAGTTTATGCGCTATTCCTTAAGGGGCTGATTTGGATCCATATGTTTCATGCTATGGTTAGAGTTATCTTAATTCTTCTTTCGTAGTTGCGAATGCTTGCGAGAGGGGGTAATCATAAGTGGGAGGCTTGTTCAAGTAAGAACAGCACCCAAGCACCGGTTGTAACACCCCCATGTATTAGCAACAGTGATCACCCTTTTGATAATGCCAACTCACCATGTTTAACAGTGCTTGATCATCATTTGCATCATATCTCATTTCAAATTCCAACTCAAATTGAAATTCAAATATAAATTGAAAATAAAAGTTGTTCAAATTTGTAAACTAAAATGTTCATAATATTGCAAATAATCCAAAAGAAATTATAAAAATAAGGTCAACATTTATTGGAGTATTTAAATGACTCTAACATCCTAAAACATTACGAAAACACAAATATTTAATCCATTTCATTTAATCCAAAATTCAAAAGAAATCCATTTACCTCCAAACCATTTTCTGGTAGTAGTTAATATTGCACTGTAATTGTTGAACTAAGTCACCTATTTTACATAAGCCAAATTGTAGCCAAACATTTTGCAAGACAGAAACGAAAAGAGAAAACAGAAAAGAAAAACAAAGAAATAGAAAAGGCCGCTGTTACTGGGCCTAAGTCAAACCAGAAAACGGCTCAGCCCACCCCCAGCGTCTCCTTCCTACTGCTCACTCGCGCCCGCCCGCGCACGCCCGCGCCCGTCGCCGGCTCGCCGTTCCCGACGCGTCCACTCGTCCCCGCGTCGCTACAGGGCGGCGGGATGGATAAGACCACCACCGCGGCAACCCTAGCCGCCCCCAGATCTTTCCCCCCCCCCTCTCTCTCTCTCATTCGCTCTCTCGCTCCCGCACCCGAGAGACCTCATCGCCGTCACCGTCGATCCCGCATCCTCCGTTGTCCCCGCGCAGCGCCGTCGTGCCGTAGCTCACCGCCGTCGACCGCTACGCCGTTCGGCGTAAGCCATTGGAGCCGGGAGCTCCCACAGCGAGCGCGGCGACCTCTCCTTCCTCCTCGGCTCCGACGAACGCCGGCATCAAATCCGGCCACCTCGCACCTCCCCCGAGCCCACTGAGCACACCTACGGGCTCACTGTAAGCCCGCGCGTTTTTCCCCTCTCTCTCCCATGCATTTCCGGCACTGTAGCTGCCGTTTCCGTCGCCGCCCGAGCCCAGCGCCGCCGCCCAGCTCCGACGAACACCCGTGGCCACAGCCGTCGCCAGGCTCGCCCGAGCTCGGCTGCGAGCTCAGCAGGCCTGTAGGAGTCGTTTGCCACCGCCCATAGCTTTTGCCGTGCTCCATAATGCCGAATCCGCCGTCGCCCGAAATGCTCCGCCGCTGACCTCGTCGCCGGCGTCGATTCCGGCCGCCTCCGGTGATGGCACCGCCACCATCCGACGCGGCTCGTTCGACTCGTTCGAACGAGCCCAGCCACGCCCCGTTTGGACGTCTGTGGCGCAATTCCGGTGAGCTCCCGAGGACGCTGCTGCGTTTCGACGTCGTCGGCGGCTTGCTGCCGGCCGGCGCCGACGTGTCGCCGACGTGGCCTGGCAGGGCCCCGCCTTGCGCCACAGACGGGTGGGCCCAGTTGACTCGTTGACTGGGTCAACCCCGCAGACTGGGCAGCGTGGGCCACTAACACGCGGGCCCCACCCCGTTTAAATGTTTTTAAAATAAATAAAAATGTTAATTAAACCGTTAATTAATCTATTTGTTAATTAGTGAACTAATCAGTCACTAACAGTGGGTCCCACCAGCTAATTAGGTTAATTAGTTAATTTAATCTACTGTTTAATTAGTCTAGCGTATGACAGATGGGCCCCACCTGTCCAGAAATTCAATAAAACTTTGAAAAATCATATAAAATAAATCGTAAGTCGGATGAAAATAATTTATATATGAAAAATGATCAGAAAAATGTGAAGAATCCAAATATGTGGCCAAAATGCTTGACCATCAGTCCTATCTACATGAACATGGAACTTTTTGCCCGTATTCGATAAGATGAATAGTGCATAACCTTAATAAAATAAATCCAAATAAATTCCTAAATTATCGAAAGCAGTTAGATAGGCAATATATCACCTCTGCATATCATTTAGGCATGTCATGCATCGCTGTTGCATTGTTGCCGTGAATTTATTGTTTCTTCCCCCTCCTTCTCTCCCGATAGACGCCGAGACCGCCGCCGACGCAGCTGAGTACGACTACGCTCCAGACGAGCAGCCTTCAGACGACCAACCCCTCTCAGCAGAGCATCCAGGCAAGCAAAACCCCTTGATCATCCAGATATCGCCCACTCTTTCTCTCTTATGCTTGCATTAGAATTGCTTCTGTTGTTATTCCGATAGCTCCTATTCTGATGCATAGCCTGATTTTGTCGCCTGCTGTTTATACCTACCTGTTGTCCCATGATGCTTAGTTAGCTATGCTATTGATTCATCTGTGGCCCTTCACCCTTGTCCGTATGCCTTGCTTGTTATCGGGCCGTGATCACTCTGGGTGATGATCACGGAAATGTTTACCTATTGCAATACTTATACTGTTAAAGTCGGGCTGGCCCCAAGGGTGCCCGCAAGAGAATAACGTTAAAGACGAGTCGGCTCCAAGAGCACCCGCGCGTCATGTGTTACCAAGTCGGAGCGACAGGAGCCCTGTTCGTCTCTGCAAGTTACTAAACACGCCTAACGGATTTGGGTATTTGATCTGAGTAGGCCGCTGGCCTTATACGCACTACCACGAGGCCGGGCATTACCCAGCAAGTGTGTTCGGCCAGATGTGATCGAGCGTGTTGGGTAACAGTAGTGCACCCCTGCAGGGAAGTTATCTATTCGAATAGTCGTGTCCATGGTAACAGGACGCTCAGAGTTGTATCTTGATCTGCTACAACTACAAATGGATACTGTCACAATATTAAACTGTTACTATTGCTCTTGGGATCACTTTCTCGTAGGGTAGACGAGGAAGGATCTCAGGGCATTGCTAAAATATGATTTATTATATATTATCTTGCTCAACTCTCTTCTGATGCTGCAAGAAATGCTTCAAGATGCTAGTCTTCGATAGGCTAGGCCTCTCCCCCTCTGTTCTGGTATTTCTGCAGTTTAGTCCAAAGATATAGCCCCATTCCTTTGATACAGATGCATACTTAGTATAGTTTTGATGTCAGTCTTGCAAGTACATTGGATGAGTACTCACGATTGCTTTGCTATCTCTTTTTCCCCATACCCGGTTGCTGCGATCAGACGATGGAGTCCAGGAGCAGGAGATCCACGGAGGCCACTACTACTACGTTGAGCCCGCCGACCAGGAGTAGTTCAGAGGCCCTAGGCAGGAGGCCTTCGCCTTTTCGATCAGTGTCGCTGCTTGTGCTAGCCTTCTTAAGGCAAACTTGACTAACTATGTCTGTACCCAGATAATATTTGTTTGTATGACTTATGTATTCAGGTCCTCGTGACCCCTGGTTTGTAATATGAAGATTTATGTTTAAATTTGAGTTTAGAGTTGTGTTGTGATATCTTCCCGTGCGTCTCTGATCTTCAGCGTGCACATTTGCGTGTATGATTAGTGCATGGTCGAGCAGGGGCGTCACACCGGTCCACCCACATCTCAAATTATCAAAGTAGCGAACGCGAATCAAACAAACATGATGAAAGTGAGTAGATGAAATTCACATGTGTCCTCGAGAACGCTTTGCTTATTATACGAGTTTGTTCCGGCTTGTCCTTTGCTACAAAAAGGATTGGGCCACCTTGCTGCACTTTTGTTACCGTTACTACTTGTTACTTGTTATGAATTATCTTGCTATCAAAATATTCTGTTACCGCTACTTTCAGTACTTGCAGAGAATACCTTGCTGAAAACCGCTTGTCATTTCCTTCTGCTCCTAGTTGGGTTCGACACTCTTACTTATCGAAAGGACTACAATTGATCCCCTATACTTGTGGGTCATCAAGACTCTTTTTTTCCTCCATTGCCGGGGAGTGAAGTGCCTTTGGTGAGTGGAATTTGGTAAGGAAACATTTATATTACGTGCTGAAATTTATTGTTACTTATCACTATGGAGTTTGTTTGGGGTATCTTCACCTCGACCGGAAGCATTGAGAGTTACTCCTCAACCTATTGAACCTACTAAAAATATTTATTATGAAATTCCTTCGGGTATTGTAGAGAAACTGCTAGCTAATCCTTATGCAGGGGATGGAACGGTACATCCCGATATGCACTTGATCTATGTTGATGAAATTTGTGGATTGTTTAAGCTTGCAGGTTTATCCGGAGATGGAGTTAAGAAGAAAGTATTCCCTTTATCTTTGGAGGGAAAGGCATTGACATGGTATAGGCTATGTGATGATACTGAAACATGGGACTGGAACCGGTTGAAGCTGGAATTCCACCAGAAATTTTATCCTATGCATTTGGTTCATCGTGGTCGGAATTGTATATATAATTTTTGGCCTCGTGAAGGAGAAAGTATCGCTCAAGCTTGGGGGAGGCTTAATTATATGTTGCACACATGCCCCAATCATGAGCTCTCAAGAGAAATAATTCTTCAAAAAATTTATGCTCGGCTTTCTTATAATGATCAATCCATGCTCGATACTTCTTCTACTGGTTCCTTTATGAAAAGAACTATTGAATCCAGATGGGATCTTCTAGAAAGAATTAAATGTAACTCTGAAGATTGGGAAATCGACAAAGGTAATGAGTCAGGTATAAATCTTGAGTTTGATTGTGTTAAATCTTTTATGGAAACTGATGCTTTTCGTAAGTTTAGTACTAAATATGGACTTGACTCTGAGATAGTAGCTACCTTTTGTGAATCTTTTGCTGCTCGTGTTGATCTCCCTAAGGAGAAATGGTTTAAATATCATCCACCCATTGAATTGAATGAAGAACATGTTAGTGTTAAAGAAGAAACAATTGTTTACCATGTTGATCCAGTTGTGCCTACTGCTTATATTGAGAAACCTCCTTTCCCTGTTAGGATTAAGGAACATGCTAAAGCTTCAACTGTGGTTAATAAGAGTAATATTAGAACACCTAGACCATCTGAACAACTTAAAGTTGAACCTAGTGTTGCAATGGTTAAAGATCTTTTGGTTGATAATATTGATGGACATGTCATATATTTCTGTGATGAAGCAACTAGAATTCCTAAGCCAGACACTAAAGATAAAAACAAACCTGTAATTGGCATGCCTATTATTTCTGTTAAAATTGGAGATCCTTACTATCATGGTTTTTGTCATATTGGTGCTAGTGTGAGTGCTATTCCGTTTACTCTCTATCAAGAAGTCATGAATGATATTGCACCTATTGAGATTGAAGATATTGATGTTACTATTAAGCTTGCAAATAGAGATACTATTTCACCACTTGGGATTGTTAGAGATGTTGAAGTCCAGTGTGGTAAGATCAATTATCCTACTGATTTTCTTGTTCTTGGATCAATTACCCTTCTTGAATACTGTTAATGCTAAGATTGATTGCACTAGAGAAATTGTTAGTGTTAATTTTGGTGAGATGTCTCATGAGTTTAATTTCTCTAAATTTCATAGACAACCTCATGATAAAGAATTACCCAATAAAGATGAAATTATTGGTCTTGCCTCGATTATTGTGCCTCCCACTGATCCTTTAGAACAATATTTGCTTGAGCATGAGAATGATATGCATATGAATGAAAGAAATGAAATAGATGAATTATTCTTTAAACAAGCACCTATTCTGAAACATAATTTGCCTGTTGAAATCTTGGGAGATCCTCCACCACCGAAGGGTGACCCTGTGTTTGAATTGAAAAAATTACCTGATACACTTAAATATGCTTATCTTGATGAGAAGAAGATATACCCTGTTATTATTAGTGCTAACCTTTCAGAGCATGAAGAAAAGAGATTGCTTAAAACTCTGAGGAAGCACCGTGCTGCTATTGGATATACTCTTGATGATCTTAAGGGCATTAGTCCCACTCTATGTCAGCACAAGATTAATATGGAGCCAGATGCTAAACCTGTCATTGATCATCAACGTCGCTTGAATCCTAAAATGAAAGATGTGGTAAGAACTGAAATATTAAAGCTTCTGCAGGCAGGTATAATTTATCCCATAGCTGATAGTAGATGGGTAAGCCATGTTCATTGTGTCCCTAAGAAAGGAGGTATTACCATTGTTCCTAATGATAAAAATGAACTCATTCCACAAAGAATTGTAACTGGCTATAGGATGGTAATTGATTTCAGTAAATTGAATAAAGCTACTAGGAAGGACCACTATCCTTTGCCTTTTATTGATCAAATGTTAGAAAGATTGCCTAAGCATACACACTTTTGTTTTCTAGATGGATATTCTGGTTTTTCTCAAATACCTGTATCACAAAAAGATCAAGAGAAAACCACCTTTACTTGTCCTTTTTGAACTTATGCTTATCGTCGTATGCCTTTTGGTTTATGTAATGCACCAACTACCTTTCAAAGATGTATGACTGCTATATTCTCTGATTTTTGTGAAAAGATTGTTGAGGTTTTCATGGATGATTTTTCCGTTTACGGAACCTCTTTTGATGATTGCTTAAGCAACCTTGATCGAGTTTTGCAGAGATGTGAAGAAACTAATCTTGTCTTGAATTGGGAGAAGTGCCACTTTATGGTGAATGAAGGTATAGTCCTTGGCCATAAAATTTCTGAAAGAGGTATTGAAGTTGATAAAGCTAAAGTTGATGCTATTGAGAAAATGCCATGCCCTAAAGATATCAAAGGTATAAGAAGTTTCCTTGGTCATGCTGGTTTCTATAGAAGGTTTATAAAAGATTTTTCTAAGATTTCTAGGCCTCTTACTAATCTCTTGCAAATGGATGTTCCTTTTGTTTTTGATGATGATTGTGTAGAAGCTTTTGAAATACTTAAGAAAGCCTTAATTTCTGCACCTATTGTTCAACCACCTGATTGGAACCTACCCTTTGAAATTATGTGTGATGCTAGTGATTATGCTGTTGGTGCTGTTCTAGGACAGAGAGTTGATAAGAAATTGAATGTTATTCATTATGCTAGTAAAACTCTAGACAGTGCTCAAAGAAATTATGCTACTACTGAGAAAGAATTTTTAGCAGTTGTGTTTGCATGTGATAAATTTAGATCTTACATTGTTGATTCCAAGGTTACTACTCACACTGATCATGCTGCTATTAAATACCTTATGGAAAAGAAAGATGCTAAACCTAGACTTATTAGATGGGTTCTTCTGCTACAAGAATTTGACTTGCATATTATTGATGGAAAGGGAGCTGAGAATCCCATGGCTGATAATTTGTCTAGAATGGAAAATGTTCTTGATGACCCACTTCCTATTAATGATGATTTTCCTGATGAACAATTAGCTATGATAAATACTTCTCGTAGTACTCCTTGGTATGCAGACTATGCTAATTACATTATTGCTAAATACATACCACCTAGCTTTACATATCAACAAAAGAAAAAGTTCTTTGATTTGAGACATTACTTTTGGGATGACTCACACTTATATAAAGAAGGAGTAGATGGTATTATTAGACGTTGTGTACCTGAGCATGAACAGGAACAAATCCTATGTAAGTGTCACTCCGAGGCATATGGAGGACACCATGCGGGAGACCGAACTGCACACAAGGTATTACAATCTGGTTTTTATTGGCCTTCTTTTTTCAAGGATGCATGTAAGTTTGTCCTTTCTTGTGATGAATGTCAAAGAATTGGTAATGTTGGTAGACGTCAGGAAATGCCTATGAATTATTCACTTGTTATTGACCCATTTGATGTTTGGGGTTTCGATTATATGGGACCTTTTCCTAAATCCAACGGGTATACTCATATTTTAGCTGCTGTTGATTACGTTACTAAGTGGGTAGAAGTTATTCCAACTAGTAGTGCTGATCATAACACTTCTATTAAAATACTAAAAGAAGTTATTTTCCCGAGGTTTGGAGTCCCTAGATATTTAATGACTGATGGTGGTTCACATTTTTTTCATGGTGCTTTCCGTAAATTGCTTGCTAGGTATGATGTTAATCATAGAATTGCATCTCCCTATCATCCTCAGTCTAGTGGTCAAGTTGAATTAACTAATAGAGAAATAAAATTGATTTTGCAAAAGACTGTTAACAGATCTAGAAAGAATTGGTGTAAGAAACTTGATGATGCATTATGGGCCTACAGAACTGCATATAAAAATCCTATGGGTATGTCTCCGTATAAAATGGTTTATGGAAAAGCATGTCATTTACCTCTTGAACTAGAACATAATGCTTATTGGGCAATTAAAGAACTCAATTATGATTTTAAACTTGCCGGTGAGAAGAGATTATTTGATATTAGCTCTTTAGATGAATGGAGAACCCAAGCCTATGAAAATGCTAAGTTGTTTAAAGAAAAAGTTAAAAGATGGCATGACAAAAGAATTCAAAAAGGGAATTCAAAGTAGGTGATCATGTTTTATTATACAATTCTCATTTGAGATTCTTTGCGGGAAAGCTTCTCTCTAAATGGGAGGGGCCATATGTCATCGAAGAAGTTTACCATTCTGGAGCCATAAAAATCAACAACTCCGAAGGCTCCAACCCGAGAGTGGTGAATGGGCAAAGAATTAAGCATTATATTTCAGGTACTCCCATTAATGTTGAAATTAATATTATTCAAACAATGACACCGGAGGAACACATCAAACAGTCCTTCCGAAACACTCCAGCACCCTCAAAAGGGGTAGGTATGTGATACGGTAAGTAAACCGACTCCAAAAATTCCATAAAAATTATTTCTGTCAGTTTTGGAATATTAGAAAAATTACAAAAATAAGAAATGGCCGAGAGGACCCACAGGGTGCTCACAAGGTAACGGGGTGCGGCCACCCCCTGGGGCGCGCCCTGATGCATTGTGGGCCCCACGTGTGCCTTCCCGACTCCGTTTTCTTCCCGTATGCTTGTTTTGCAAGATAAAAATTCTTTATATATACTCCCATATGTTTTGACCACCGTATCGCAAGTTTCTCCTCTGTTCTTGTTTTGGGCTATTTTTCTGACAGATCTAGGTCGCCATGACGTCTCCAAGCTCGTCCAAGGATAAGTTCTATGAGAAGGTCATCAATCCGTACCTACCGGAGGTGATGAAGCACCCTCAAGCCATTGAGATGCGTGAGGGGGTGCTCCACATCCGGGACGTTCAAGGACCTAAGAAGACCGGGAGCGAGAAGGCCAAGTTGGAAGCGGTGGAACAAGAGATCTTCAAGTGCCAGGGCATGGTGGAGCGCGAACTTTGTGCTAACCACTCCATGATCACGGAATTCATCCATGAGCACAAGGTGGACGGCAAGAATATTGGGGACGTCATCTTCAAGCTCAATGATCGGATTGATTATCTTCAGGCCCAAATATATGATCTACAAAACCAAAATTTTGAGTATGAGGCCAAGTTCAAAGGTATGAGTTTAGCTGCAAATTTCAGGACTCCAGAAACACGTTCGTCCTTTTATGATGGAGGGCCTATGCCTTGGAAGACGGAGGACAAGCCCACCACTTCACCATCACCACCATCACCCAAGAAGGAGAATTGAGTACATGGGTATGGGCACCACCCTTGGCTTGTGCCAAGCTTGGGGGAGGTGCTCCGGTATCGTATCACCATCACTTTTTCATCATCATTATCTATCTTAGCTCGATCCTTAGTTATTTTGTGATTTAGAGGAATAAAATTTTAGTATGATCTAGCTTTGAGTGTTTGCTTTGCGATCCATCTATCTATGTAATCGAGTGTGAGAGTTAGGTAATAAAGAGTAGTTTGCTTTTGCTTCTTTACTTTTATGTTTCAATCAAAAGAAAAGAAAAAGAAAGAAAAAGGGATCATATGCTAATCCCATGGGGAGTGATGACTTCACATAAAAGAAGTATACTTGATAAAACTTGTTGGAAGTTGACAAACATAGCATTGGTCATTGTAGCAATTCATGAAAAAGTAATAAAGGAAGAGAGGTCTCACATATAAATACACTATCTTGGACATCTTTTATGATTGTGAGCCCCCAGCAAATATTCTATGTCAATTAGTTGACGTTGGACAAGGAAGACATCATAATGGGTTATGTATGCTTATATTCACATAGAAGTTATATTGTTTTGGATCCTCTAACATGTGGAGTTTGCCCCCTATCTTTGCTAGCGAAAAATCTGCACCAAGTAGAGATACTACTTGTGCATCCAAAACCTTAAACCCAGTTTCATGCCATGAGAGTCCTCCATATCTACCTATGGATTGAATAAGATCCTTCAAGTAACTTGTCATCGATGCAAAAGCCATAAAAATTGCTCCTAAATCTGTATGAACTTTTATTGTAAGGGAAAATAAGCTTTGTACGATCTTGTGATGGTGGAGCAATAAAAGCGAAAGACGGCATAATAAAGGTCGCTATCACAAGGGGCAATATAAAGTGACGTTCCTTTACATTAAGAGCTTGCACATCCAAAAGCAAAAAGCGCATGACAACCTCTGCTTCCCTCTGCGAAAGGCCTATCTTTTACTTTATGTATTTACTTTCATGCAAGAGTCAATAGTATTCTCTTCTATTCCATTTTTATTTTGTCTTTTGGCTAACATCATGTGGTGCGGATTGATCCATGCATATATATCCAGTAGAATGTAGGTGATCATGAGTTATTATTGTTGACATTACCTTCGAGGTAAATACGTTGGGAGGTGAAATTATAAGCCCCTATCATTCTATGTGTTCGACTGAAACTTTTGCTCCATAAGTATGACGTGAGTGTCAGCAATCATAGAAGACTAAATGATAGTTGAGTATGTGAACTTGCTAAAAATAAAGCTCTTACATAGACTCTTTCTGATAATATGATGAATTGTGATTGCTTCAATGACTGACATCACAGTTTGTTAGTTTTCAATATGGTTTAGGGTTCATACTTTAAAGACTTGTGAATGAATTGTCACTTATTGATGAGAAGTTATATGATGTTATATTGCTGTTATAATTATGATCATGATGCTTTCATGTCTGTATTTTGTTTTATCGACACCTCTCTCTCTAAACATGTGGTCATGATTATCGATTTTGGTTTTTCGCTTGAGGACAAGCGAGGTCTAAGCTTGGGGGAGTTGATACGTCCAATTTGCATCATGATTTCCTACTATTATTTACTATGTTTTTTATCATTATTAAACTTTATGATGCAATTCTCATGCCTTTTCTCTCTTAATTTGCAAGGTTTACATGAAGAGGGAGAATACCGGCAGCTGGAATTCTGGACCTGAAATAGCCACATCAGAGATACCTATTCTACAGAGCTCCAATTGACCTGAAACTTCACAGAGATTTTTTATTGAATATATAAAAATACTGGAGAAAAGAAATACCAGAGGGGACCCACCAGTTGCCCACAAGGCAACAGGGCATGGCCCCTCCTGGGCGTGCCCTGATGCCTTGTGGGGCCCCTGGTTGGCGTCTGGCCCCCCTCCTTCTGCTATATAGGCTCTTTTGCCCTAAAACAAATACAGAGAAGACTTTCGGGACAAAGCGCTGCCGTCTCGAGGCGGAACCTGGGTAGGAGCACTTTTGCTCTCCGACGAAGCGATTCCGCCGGGGATACTTCCCTCCGGGAGCGGGAAATCGAACCTATCGACATCACCAACGATCCTCTCATCGTGGGAGGACCAATCTTCATCAACATCTTCACCAGCACCATCTCATCTCAAACCCTAGTTCATCTCTTGTATTCAATCTTTGTCTCAAAACCTCAGATTGGTACCTGTGGGTTGCTAGTAGTGTTGATTACATCTTGTAGTTGATGCTAGTTGGTTTATTTGGTGGAAGATTATATGTTCAGATCCTTAATGCTATTCAATACCCCTCTGATCTTGAACAAGAATATGATTTGTGAGTGCTTACTTTTGTTCTTGAGGACATGGGAGAAGTCTTGTCATAAGTAATCATGTGAATTTGGTATTCGTTCGATATTTTGATGCTATGTATGTTGTGCTTCCTTTAGTGGTGTCGTGTGAACGTCGACTACATGACACTTCACCATCTTTGGGCCTAAAGGAAGGCATTGTGGAGTAGTAATTAGATGATGGGTTGCTAGAGTGACAGAAGCTTAAACCCTAGTTTATGCGCTATTCCGTAAGGGGCTGATTTGGATCCATATGTTTCATGCTATGGTTAGAGTTATCTTAATTCTTCTTTCGTAGTTGTGGATGCTTGCGAGAGGGGGTAATCATAAGTGGGACGCTTGTTCAAGTAAGAACAGCACCCAAGCACCGGTCCACCCACATATCAAATTATCAAAGTAGCAAACGCGAATCAAACAAACATCATGAAAGTGACTAGATGAAATTCCCATGTGTCCTCGAGAACGCTTTGCTTATTATACGTGTTCGTTCCGGCTTTCCTTTGCTACAAAAAGGATTGGGCCACCTTGCTACACTTTTGTTACCGTTACTACTTGTTACTTGTTACAAATTATCTTGCTATCAAAATTCTCTGTTACCGCTACTTTCAGTACTTGCACAGAATACCTTGCTGAAAACCGCTTGTCATTTCCTTCTACTCCTCGTTGGGTTTGACACTCTTGCTTATCGAAAGGACTACGATTGATCCCCTATACTTGTGGGTCATCACCTAGCCACGCCATTAAAACAGGGGCTCGAGCGCAATTAATGGAGAAGTTGGGAGCGAGGTGGGCTGCGGATGGAGGTCAAAGGGCTCGCCTCCCAGTGAGCCTGCGCAGCGGTCTGCTCCACGCCTCCCGTCTACTCAAATAGCTACTCCCTCCGTCCAGGTGCATAGAGCGGTCTACTTGCCTCGTTCGACCCACTCTCCATGCCCAGCCTTTTAAATCCCATAGTAAATAATTCAGGTCACATGCCTCAATATACGTCTCCCTCTGGTCCCTAGGTTGTGCATGCACCTTGTACTGCATGCTGATTTGCTACCAAGCACCTAAATTTATGAAGGGTGGGCGGGAGAAGTGGGTAACTGCATGCGAAGGATTAGTAATTAATCGGCTCAATTGACAAGATTTTTTAGCACGGATTACTTTAGTTATCACGGCCAATCTACACACGCCTAAATCACAGTGCAGCGCCTTAGGTGCCCTATGCACGGAGGGAGTACCCCGCACGGCGCCTCCTAGCCAATAAAAATTGGGACGCATGGCGGCACGTAAATGGTTAGTACAACGCCCACGGTTTGAATAGCACTTGTGTTTCTGATTGTAACGTGGCAGCTCTTTGTTCCAAAATGACTTTGTTGGTTGTTAATCTGTGCGCCTTCAAAAAATCGGACAAATTTTTTACCACAGCATGTTGGTGCGATGTCAAGCAACATGCCAAGTTTCATGATTTTCAGGCAAGTTTTGGATTTACAGGAATTTAAAAACAAAGTTTGTCAATGTTTTCGGCCGAGCCACGACGCCCAGATGTTTGAAATTCATTCCCATTTCTTGTATGGGACCTAAACATTCACCCAAGTACACATATACAATTTTTCAACCCATTTTGGTGCACTGGAGCATGTGCATGTAGTTCAAATTTGAATTATGCACATTGCCTAAGAAACTCAATAAATGTATAAAAAAAGGCCAAACAAACCCAGAATAATTCCAAATTTTAGCACGACACTCCTATTGGTCTTTGTTGCCTCTGTAAAAAAAATCAAGGCAGGAAGAGGCAGCGTATGTTGTTTCGCCCACAAAGGTGACACATCCCCTATCGGAACCATGAGCCTTCTTGAGAGAAGCTCCGTTTTGTAAGAAGCTTATACCAAAACTTGTCCCAAATCGAACAAAAAATTTACCACAGCATGTTGGTGCCATGTCAAGACACCATGCCAAGTTCCGTGATTTTTAGGCAATTTTTGGATTTACAGGAATTTAAAAACCAAGTTTCTCAATGTTTTCGGCTGAGCCACGACATCCAGATGTTTGAAATTCATTCCCATTTTTTGTATGGGACCTAAACATTCACCCAAGTACACATATATGATTTTTCAACCCATTTTGGTACACTGGAGCATGTGCATGTAGTTCAAATTTGAATTATGCACATTAAATGCCTACAAACTCAATTAATGTATAAAAAAGGCCAAACGAACCCGGAATAATTCCAAATTTTAGCACGACACTCCTATTGGTCTTTGTTGCCTCTGTAAACAAAATCAAGGCAGGAAGAGGCAGCATATGCCGTTTCGCCCACAAAGGTGACACATCCCCTATCGGAACCATGAGCCTTCTTGAGAGAAGCTCCGGTTTGTAAGAAGCTTATACCAAAACTTGTCCCAAATCGAACAAATTTTTTACCACAGCAAGTTGGTGCCATGTCAAGACACCATGCCAAGTTTCGTGATTTTTAGGCAATTTTTGGATTTACAGGAATTGAAAAACCAAGTTTCTCAATGTTTTCGGCCGAGCCACGACGCCCAGACGTTTGAAATTAACTCCCATTTATTGTATGGGACCGAAACATTCACCCAAGGACACATATATGATTTTTCAACCCATGTTGGTGCACTGGAGCATGTGCCCGTAGTTCAAATTTGAATTATGCACATTAAATGCCTAGAAAAATTAATTAATGTATAAAAAATGCCAAACGAACCCGGAATAATTCCAAATTTTAGCATGACACTCCTATAGTTGCATGTTCACTGCAGATAAATGTTCTAGCAATTGAAACAGCGACCTTTCCTGCCGTAACCCCATTTTGTCTTTCAAATCAAAATGAAAAAATCAAGTACACCACAAACAGTTTGTTAGCAAGAATCATGTGCGATGCAGTATAAAATATCTTGGGGCTCCCTCATGTATTGGTTACGTCGGAAGGTTCGTCGGCTACAGTCCACTGGCCGCGCGTCAACCACACTTGCACGCCAATTATTCGCTGCACCGTTCGTAAAATTTCGGCAACCGCAGAAATATCTAGGTCCCCGGCCCCTCCCCCCCACCAAAAGCCACAAAGGTGATACATTCCCTATTGGAACCATGAGCATTCTCGAGAGAAGCTCCGGTTTGTAAGAAGCTTATACCAAAACTTGTTCCAAATCGGAAAAAAATTGACCACAGCATGTTGGTGCCATGTCAAGACACCATGGCAAGTTCCGTGATTTTTAGGCAATTTTTGGATATACAGGAATTTAAAAACCAAGTTTCTCAATGTTTTCGGCCGAGCCACAATGCCCAGATGTTTGAAATTCATTCTCATTTCTTGTATGGGACCTAAACATTCACCAAGGACACATATACGATTTTTCAACCCATTTTGGTGCACTGGAGCATGTGCATGTAGTTCAAATTTGTATTATGCACATTAAATGCCTAGAAACCCAATTAATGTATAAAAAAGGCCAAACAAACCCACAATAATTCGAAATTTTAGCACGACACTCCTATTGGTCTATGTTGCCTATGTAAAAAGAATCAAGGAAGGAAGAGGTAGCGTATGTCGTTTCGCCCACAAAGGTGACACGTTCCCTATCGGAACCTTGAGCCTTCTTGAGAGAAGCTCCGATTTGTAAGAAGTTCATACCAAAACTTGTCCCAAATCGAACAAAAAATTTACCACAGCATGTTGGTGCAATCTCAAGACACCATGCCAAGTTCCGTGATGTTTAGGCAATTTTTGGATTTACATGAATTTAAAAACCAATTTTCTCATTGTTTCGGCCGAGCCACGACGCCTAGATGTTTGAAATTCACTCCGATTTCTTGTATGGGACCCAAACATTCACCTAAGGACACATATACAATTTTTTAACCCATTTTGGTGCACTGGAGCATGTGCCTGTAGTTCAAATTTGAATCATGCACATTAAACGCCTAGAAAACTCAATTAATGCATAAAAAAGGCCAAACAAACCCGGAATAATTCCAAATTTTAGCACGACACTCCTATAGTTGCATATTCACTGCAGATAAATGTTCTAGCAATTCAAACACCGACCTTTCCCGTCGTAACCCCATTTTGTCTTTCAAATCAAAATGAAAAAATCAAGTACACCACAAACAGTTCATTAGCAAGAATCGTGTGCGATGCAGTATAAAATATCTTGGATCCTGCCTGGAAAAAAAGAATACAAAATGGATTTGAATTAAGTTGGCACTGTAAACATGAAACTTACTTTCTCCTAAAATTTGAACGAAGCGGCAAAACACCCAGTCCCTCCTCAGCCGTAACAGCCCGAAAAGAAATTTTGGGAGAAGGAAAATTTTCATTACTGCCTATCCCTGACACGCAAAGCCTATCGGCTAGATTTCTATAGGCCTCGATAGTGTTACCTTTGTAATTTTAGTCAAACATGACATAACCGCTTCTCACCCCGATTCATACATGGTGGGCGCCAAAACACAGTCTCTCCACGGCCAAAATCGCCTCTCACCCCAATTCATACACGGTGGGCGCCAATAGTGGGCGCCAAAACAAACTCTCCTCGGCCGAAATCGATCTCAGCAAATATTCAGGGTATGCGAGATTACCGTCCCATCCCCAACCGACCAATATTGCTCTGATGTCTGAAATTTTAAACGGGGGCTAAGTTTGTAATTTTCCCCGCATTTGAGACAAGCGCGTCCCAAAGACATGGTTCCCCCCTACCTCTCTCCCTCCATTTCCCCATTCGTACTCCATGGGCACCAAAACACCCTCTCCACCCAGCCTCCTCCATCCACCACCCCATCCACCGCCGTCCTCCTCCACCATGCCGGAGCTGATACCCCGACGCCGTCGTCCATTACAAGAGATCGACGTCTCCCAACCACGGCTCTGGACCAGGATACTTGCATCGCGTCCTCTCGCTTCATCCGCGCCGTTGTCCACCTTGCCGTTGCCGCTCCTAGGACCGTCTCGTCCACCGCGCCGGGACATATCCCCCGCCGCCACCGTCTGCCCTCCCAGATCTGCTTCCACGCCGCCGACAGCCATCGCTACCACAACACCCTCGACGTCTGAGCAGATGCTTACACGGCGCCGCACAAGAGGTGGTACTCTTTCGTATCTGCTCAAGTTATTTATCTCAGAAAGAAAATAGATCACCACTGCTTTACTGTGATTTCTTGTCCATCTCTTAGAATCTTACTTGTTAGTTGAAAGGAAACATTGGTTGCCAAGTAGCCTTTGTACGGTTTGCACCTTCAGATCCACCATGGCACGCTCAACACTATACTTGCAATGCTTATGGTTTTCCCCTTTTATATTCCACATTAGCTAAATGACAGTCAACTGAATTTCAAATTGGGGTCAGTCAATTTTTGAGAGTTCGCCGGAGTTCGCCGTAGGGAAGGAAGGATAAGGAAGGGGCTCGCCGGGCGGCTACCCCATTATCTATCTTAGGGTTTCGGGTGGGCGCGTTGGTGGGGGTGGTTCAGGGGAGGGTGGGGCGGTTAGCTGGTCGCGGGAGCGCCGCCGGCCGCGGGGGGCGGTTGCCGGTGGTTCGGGCGGCGGCCCGTGCAGTGTTCTGTTGGGGAAGAAGAGGTGAGGAAGAAGAAGGGTTAGGAGACGTAGGATCTTCATCCAACCGCCTGAAATGGTCGACTGACCCAAATGATGAAAGTCAGGCGACTTGCATGTAGCCATTCCCTTTATATTCAGTACCATTATTGTAGGTGCTTCGTGACGTGCTAGCACTGCTCCTCGACCCATCAAGCTAAACAACATGCCACTCATAATTCCAAACTTAGTTCTTCAAATACGAATCTAATATGATGTTGATATTACTAAAACAAAGATCGTTTAATTGGTCAGCTAATGTTCCTTCTTTTCTTCGATAAGCACGTGCGCCACATATGGAGAGACAACAGGGAGTTGCATTCTTTATGCGCTCTGGTTCATCATGGGTGGGCAACGAACATTTTATTATCCAAAATCTGCTTGCTCTTCTTTAACATGTTCCTCTTCTGTTCTTCTTTAATAAGTATAGTAGTACAGTATGTTCCCCGTAGTGAAGAGGAGCAGGGACATTTGCAGTATACAGGTCTCTATCCGATCGCTTGTGATGGATGCTTTCAACTCTTCATGTTGGTCTGCCATAATATCCAGGAAATGCTGGGAGCTGTGTCGCCTTTGAGAGTTAGACTGATAGTAACAGTACTGCACCTTCAGTTGAAGAGAGCTGGTATCCGAAGCCTTTCTAGCCATACCGACAATACTAGCCCATATTTTCCAGCAAGTTCCACTTTCCTGATTTTACTCGTGATGCTTAGGGTTTTCCCATTATATATACACTATGATCTGCATAGGTGCTTTGTGTGGTACTAGCAGCAGTCCACCCTTGAAGCTAAACAACACAGCAATCATAATTCCAAAGCTTAGTTGTTCAAATACGAATGTGATATGATACTGATATTAGTTAACAGACACACATTTAATTGGTCAGCTAATGCTCCCACTTGAGTTTCCAAATTCATGTGTCCACATGTAGAGAGACACCAGGGAATAGCATTTCTTTGGGCGCTCTGATTCATCATGGGTGGGCAACCAACATTGTATAGAAAGAAGCGGAATCTCCATAATATGCTTCCTCTTCTATTCTTCAACATGTTCCTCTTCTGTTCTTCTTTAATAAGTACAGTATGTTCCTTCTCAGGAAGGGGATCAGTGACATCTACAGTTGACAGGTCTATTGGACCACTTCTGCTAGATGCTTTCAACACTTCGAGTTGGTCTGCCATAATATCTATGAAATGCTGGGAGCCGTGTGGCCTTTGAGAGGCTAGACTGATAGTAACAGTAGTGTACCTTCAAGTGAATAGAGTTGGCCTGTAGGTGATCGGTAGGGTTTCAATTAGTAGAGGCAATATAACCGCATGTTTTCCAGCCAGTTCCACTTTCCCGGTTTATTTATGATGCTTATGGTGTCCCCCTTTTATCTACACTGCGATCTGCCTAGTGCCTTTGTGTCGTACTAGAAGCACTCCATCCTTCAAGCAAAACTACATGCCACTCATATTTCCAAAGCTTACATTTAATTGGTTAGCTAATGTTAGTACGTGAGTTTTGAAATGCATGTGCGCCACATATAGAGACATGAGGGAATACTATTTCTCTTTGCGCTCTCATTATCATGGTTTGGCAATAAACTTTCTATACTGTATATTTTGAAACCTATCATCTGCCAACTATCCTTAACTCTGGAGCTCCCAATAGGGAGCCTATTTTTTGTGTAGTTGTGCCAGATTATATTAATGTACGCACCAAATTACAGAACACATGGGATCTCTCATCAGAATCCAGTGATAGCACACAAGGGTTTACAGGGAGCCCCTATTATATTAGTACATCCTCTGCATTACACAGATAATCTCACTACTATTTATGTTTTATGCTTCTCAGATAGTGAACATAATCACAATGAATATGAGAATGCGCACACCAGAAGAATATTGCGGAACAGTGCAATGGCTAACAAACTTGGCATCAAGGGATTGAGTTCCATTCTGGATGCAATGAAACCCACACGCTCTTGACCTACAGATTCGTGTTCAGAATATGATCCTAATGACTATTCTGAGCTCAAGGAGTCAAAGGAAGATGGCCTATCCTGTTCAGCCAACAAGGTGCCAGGGTTCTAATTTGGCAAGGTTTTATTGCTTGCACGTATCTTGCATAAGGCGTCTTGCATTTCTTCTACTTCGTTGCATCGCCATCTGCTTAGTTTACTCATCATATATGTGAAGATGCCGTGCCCATCCATTATCAATACCTATTCCATTTGTCATCATACCATGGTTTTTCCATTCAAATGTTGTTCTTGTGTATCAGACATCCAAAACGAAGAGGGTTACCACAGAACCTAAAGGAGTAAAAGCAAAGTCCTTGAAAAAGGTTGTGGTACTGGAGAAATCAGATAGCACCCCACTTATATTGGCGATAGAATCAGCGCCACAAAACCTAGCATATCGCAACTATGCTGCTCGCTGCTTTGCTCTTGTTACCACCTGTTGTCCTATATCCCTGTACTCACATTCATACCTGGTTGATTATGTGACATCAGTGTGCATGATAGCTTGCTTATCCACTATTCGCTCCAAATTATTAGATCTATATTAATGCTTACATTAATGTAGAATAAACCCAATGCTTATGAAGAAGTTTAGCTCTACACTGTTCTTCTAAGCATCTGTTGTCCTTTATCACTGTACTTATATTGTCAGCTAGTTGTTTATGTACCATCACTTTGCAGCTTATTTTCCTTGCCCTCGATTTTGTACACATCAGATCTATATTTACTCTTACTAAAATGTTGAATAAAACCAATGCTACTGAAGAAGTTTAGCTCTGCATTGCTATTGTCAGTACCTTTTGCCTGTATGTTGTACTTACATTTATAGCTAGTTCATGATGTAGCATCACTCTCCATTTTAGCTTAAGTAATCTCCATTTGTTCCTATATTATCACATCTATATTTACTCTCAACAAAATGTAGAATAAAGGCAATGCTTATGAAGAAGACTCTTTGGTAAACTTCTTGAATTCCCCCCCCCCCCCCCATCAACATGGAAAAGGGCTTTATAGAGCCGGTCTTCACTACTAATGTAAGTTTGTCCTTCTCGAGCCTTCAAACTTTGTTGTGTATATTTGGATAGCTATTTCTGTTACTGTTGTTTATTTTTGTCGTTTGCATCAAATTGCATGTTTAAAGTTTATTACGAAGAAGTTAATAAACATAAGTTTGTCCTTCTCAATTTCAGTTTTTAGCTGCACAACCTAGTTCCTTATTCATACCATGTAAATTAAAATAAACATAGCAAGTGATCTTCTTTAGCACTGCACGTATGCTTGTGTTCTTGATCTGTAATCCAGTGGTGTGGTGAAACTACCAACTCCAGCACAATGTCATATCCTGCCATGTCTTAACTATGAACAATGACATATTATGTTAATGTTATTTAAATCGTCTCTTTATTTACCAATCTGAAATGGGATAAATTGACAGTACACTCACCATTGATGCTTATACGTTCTTTAGCACTGCATGTATGCTTGTGTTCTTGATCTGTAATCCAGTGGTGTGGTTAAGCTGGCCACTCCTGCACAATGCCATTTCCTACCATGTCTTATTATGCTAATGCTATTTTAAACCGTGTCTCTTTATTTGCCACTAAGAAATGGGATGAATTGACAGCACTGATGCTTATACGTGCAAAACCTATTATCTCTCTGCTTGTTTCTCTTTCAGGGTGATATCACTGACGCCAGGAAGAACTGCCACAATGATAATGAGACGAACCCATTGCTTGTCCCTCTAACATATATTGCAGGGAAGAAGGCAACACATCTTGGGGATAGCGATACAACCCCAAAATCATGTCTTGATGTAGTGTCGAAGTTACTCGATAATAGCAGTGACACAAGCTCTATGAAGTCGCCGCCTGCATCTGTTCGACTTCTTCAGTCTCAAATTCAAGCAGAAAGACGTGCTTCAGCTCAACTCATACTGGAACTCCAATCTCTATCGAAGATTAACCAGAAGTACAGGACGTCTATTGATGCTATGCAGCTAGAGTTGGAGGATATAAGCATCAAACAAGCGCAGTCTCATCAGCTTGATCAGCTCCTTGCGCTGCAGCTGCCGTGCAGGCCTAGCCTTTCTTAACTTTGTTGAAGAGCTATTGGTTCTGTATGTTTTGTCGGCGCGTTTATTTGCACTGGTGGCGACCTTTCATGCCCAGTGTACGTAATCCACTGTCTGGTTGCGCTTTATTATCTCTGGTGGCGAACTTTGATGCCCAGTCGAGGTAATATCCTGTTATTTCATTATTGTATAGTCTAGGTTTATTCGTAGTCACTATGCTGTAATTTATTTCCTTTTTTTGAGAAGAATTTATTCACTGTACATGCTATAGTTGCTAGGCTGTAAGCTTCGATGGAGATCAATGTGCCCAAACGTTATTGGTCCGACAGTGCTATATATATAAAAAATTAGACTACGCAAACGGGCCGGCCCGCAACCCTATATATGGGTCCAAACGTGGGCCTATTGTCATCTCGGGCCGTTAGCAGGCCTGAACGTAAACCGGGCCCAAGTAGTTTCGGGCCTTTAACAGGCCGAGTAAACCGCATGCCTTAGTTGGTCCAGAAAATATCATGGGCTTTTAACATGCTAAAAATTAGATCAGGCATGAATTGTGTCGAACAATTCACGGGCCGACAGCAGGCCTAAATATACCTCGGCCCATGATTGGCCCAATTATATGACTGGCCGTTCACAGGCCAAAATTTATCCCGGGCCGTGGTTGGCCCAATAACATGATGGGCTGTAAGCAGGCCGGGTGCAAAACGGGCCATAATTAGGCCCAAATATTTCATGGGCCTTAACAGGCCGATAGTCACAGTGGGATTAAATTTATCCACGAAGACCACGGGCCGTTAAGAGGCCAAAAGTCACTTGTACCAGAAATGGGCCCAAATGCTGCATGGGCCGTTAAGAGGCCGAAAGTAAATTATACTAGAAATGGGCCAAAATGCGGCACGGGCCATTAAGAGGCCGAAAGTCACTTGTACCAGAAATGGGCCCAAATGCCGCACGGGTCGTTAAATGTCCAAAAGTGAAACCGGGCTAAAAACGGCCCAATTGCGGGAAGGGCCTCTAAAAGGCCAAACTATCATCGGGCCGAACTGGGTCAAACAGTTCAATGGGCCTTTAACAGGCCGTAATACAAACTGGGCCTTAGATGGGCCCAAAACACAGTGCACTATTAACGGGCCATATCTGATATGGGCGTAATTTGGCCCAAAACATGGCAGGCTATTAACGGGCTGGTCCACTAGTACCTGACAAAATCTTGTGGGCCTTTGGCTGGGCTGGCCCGTTTAACCTGAATGGGCCACTATTGGGCCGTGCCATGTGCCGACGTATCATAGGCGTCTCTCGTCCAATGAATGGATGACATCTGTCGCAACGCCGAGCTGACACGTGGATCCGCCGGCGAATGAGAAATTTACACGTGGAAAATCCCCATTGGTCAGGGCTGTTAACGGGTTATCGGATCCAAACCGGAACCTGATAGCTTAACGGCGACCTGTTACGGTGGATGCCACGTGTCGGTCACCCTTAACGAAAACACTTCCATGACGCGACATTTATCGTCTTGGAAGTGGACACTTCCATGAAGATAATTTCAGTATTGTCATGGAACACTTCTACGACAGCACAGGTATGACTATCTTGATTCTGTCATAAAATTGTCATGGATATACATGCATGACAGAAAACTTGACCTACTGTGACAAAGACGTATCATCACGGAAGTGTTTTTTTTGTAGTGTTATGGGCCCACTTCAATACTTGTACAGCTTCAACTCATCCTTGGAGTTACTATTGTTCCATATTCCAACATTACACCTCCTTAAATCCAATTGCACTTTGTTCCTTCATACTCTTGGGGTAACAATCATAACGAAAACAAAACTCCAACTTATTTTTGTCCAAACTCTACTCTGTGGAATAACATTGTCCTTTCCATTGGTCAGGTGTTCACACAGAAAAGTATCACTATTAAAATAAAATGCACTGGTTCATCCATAGACCATAATCTTTGTATATAGAGTGGCAACTCATAACACAAAATTCAACACATGAGAGCATGACACATCAACTTTTATTGCTTCACAAATTATTACAATTTCCATTACATAACTCAACTCAACATCCCCAATGAAAATAAAAGTGCGTTCCACATTTATTGCATTCTTTATTCCAGTATCAAAATCTCAACTACTCAGCTCAAGCTTTCCTCGGGTCTGAACATTCTCTGGAAAAATGTCCTACTTCCTTGCAACGTAAACAAATGACATCAGACAAATCCAGGGGCTTCCTGGTGATTATCCTGGCTCCTTGGGTTCTTGGCTCCTTTCCTGGGCACATAGTGGCGTAGTGACCTGTATCCTTGCACTTCAAACATGTGATATGACTCCGGTCCTTCCGTGCAGGATTGGGCGGTTCCTTGTATATTTTATCTTCTTCTTCCTGGATGTCTTCGTACTGATCAGGGCTCCTACTTCATGTGGGTCATACTCAAATTCCACTGTCTGGAACTCTCCCAGATACTCTCTACTCTCCTTCGAGAAATTTTGAGAGATATGTCCTTCTTCCCCATAGGAGTAGCATGCCTTGGTGCAGTGTTTGTTTGGTTTGTCTTCAGGTGTATTTTTAACTTCTTCCTTCATCAAAGGTACTTCCGGTTGGTTAAAGAGAGCTTCTTTCATTCCTTCTTTCTGTTGCCGAATGATTTTCTACACCTTGGGGTAAATGTGGCACTGAGTAGGGTAGTGCGTACTTCCTTCACATAGGAAACAAGTAACCTGCCCAGTCGGGCATTCCTCATCTGGGTGATTTCCTTCACAATGAGGGCATCCATCATTGTGTTCTTCATGGGTGTGTCCTATTTCTCCACAGATCTTGCATGTACAAGGTTTCTTCATTTTACGGTCACAGGGCTTCTGGATAAGACGAGATCTCAGTAGAATCATCTTGAATTCTTCCCAAGCATTTGCTCCATTCCATCCCTGTACAGCTTGATGTATCTCTCGCCATGTTGCAGTACCTTGTGTGATGTGCCGTAAGGTGTATGGAACCATATACTCTCCTCCAATATCGTACTCCTTCATGCGATCTTCCATGTTCTGTATCCACTGTGCTACCTCCAGCTGTGTCATCAATCTCGGAATTACAAGTCCATCTTCATTCTTCATCTATGGGGTCCAAGGGTTTTTTTGGGATGAGATACAAGAGAGAGAGATAGAGAGATACACACCATACAAACAATATAGTTTTGAAAATAGGTTTTATTTGTGGCTGTCGGAAAACACACACAAATGACAACTCCCAAGTCATCGCATCTAACGGGAGTATACATCAGGGGTTTTGGTCTTCTAAAGGGTCATATAAATCTTGGAATTCTTCAGGGTCTTCAATTTCTTCGAGTCTTCGGAGTCTTCAATTGTTGTAGCTTCAATCCTTGTACTCTGAGGTGGTCCTTAGTTGATTCTCTGTGTGGTCAAAAGGGAAAGGGGTGTATTCTAACTATTTGAGATAAGAGGGACTATTTGATAAAATCAGAAAAAGGATGAGATGTAAAGGATCTTGTTGAAATTAAAGTTTTAGAGATATCCTGTCCTAGGGCTTTCTAGTTTCTAGGGTCATGTCCTACAGTCAACATGTGCTCTGATACCATCACTATAGCGACCCGACCCTATACGGTCAAGTCTCTGTGCTTTCTGTGCCATCCCTGGATCAGTATGCTGGCACACACAGTACTTCGATGAAATACAATAACATCACATGTAAAAGAAATACCATAGATCCAGAGTATACCTTATATATCACAGCAGAAACAAATCAATAAGGGTGTGGAGTCCCATCAATGCCAGCGGCAAGTTGAGTGTAGACCGTAACCCTATATCGTAACTCTTACCCGTCGTAGAAATATCTGCAACATGATAAGTTGCAGCCATGTAGGTCAGTACATTGATTGTACCGGCAAGATCACAATAGAAAGCAGATGAAAAGACTATTCTATATGCAATATGGCTTTGTGGCTCTAAGTCAGAGTTTTTTGCGTAAAAGCTGGATTTTATTTTCCCTACAACAAAGGATTATCAAGAGTCTTCACTACAGAGTTATCTACTATGACATGGTTCCGCCAACCGATGTCTCATAGCCCATAATTATAAGTTGCCCACAATTAATTATCAGTCCGGTGTTGAGAGTTCAGAGATAGATCCAAGTCCAGAGGCTCAATTTGTCCATAACTGGGGACACGGCTAATCTATTAGGTTAATACTCTGCAGAGTTTTGTGCACTTTACCCACAAGAATCGTTCCCTCCTTTTAAGTCCTCGCACTGCCGGGTGTTTGAGAACTGGGCGAATGAAACATGGTCTTTCGGAGAGTTTCCCTGACCATGGACAATGCCCATCCAATCCTACCGTTCGTCTACATCTGCTAGCAACTGTCCAGCCAGAGTCACAACTAAGATCAACCAAGCCAGAGCCCAAAATGACTTGTGGCTGCACAGGTAAGCTTCCGGGCATGAAGTATTCTTTCGTCTCTTTGAGTCTGGGTGAAGCTTTCCGCAAGATGTCATGGCGCTTCCCCATGCATCCCAGGGTAATCCCCTGGTTGACCCAGGATACCCGTCAATCCATCCTCCACCCAGTAGTGTGTATTGAATTCTTGTCTTGAGTCTTGAAGTCTTGAGGTCTTGTAGATGCAGGCCTTGAAGTTTCCAACATGAAGTTGTCGTCATTGACGTAGAGTCCTCTTCTCACACCACTCATGAAAACTCATACCAATCCCCGTCTACTATAGCGTAGCACTTAAATAAATAACATTCCCGGGGTTTAGTATCAGGGGTGTGGGTTCCTACCTCATGCTTCTACTCAACTACAAGATTCAATACAACTACTGGAGGAAATGTTGAAAGGGGACACTAAATGCAATAAAACATAGGTATGAAAAATATGGTCAAAGTGAACTTGCCTGGTATAGTTGTTGAAGATAAAATCGCCCTCTGAAATAACTTGATAGAACTATTCATCACTCTCCGATGAAAATCTATATAGTCAAACATTGCATTCACATAAGCATTTACTCTAGCAAGCAATTCTAACAATCAAGATAACAATCAACAAATAAAAGTAACAAAGAAATCAATAAATAAATAAATAAATAACCAAATGAAATCCAAACAAAACTTCAAAAGAAAAACTATAATGAAAACTCTATGACTTAACTACACAACAACACAAAAATAACTTTTGTCCTAATTAAAATTTAACAGCAAGGAAAAATACTAAACTAATAAATAAACAGAAAGGAAAATAAATTTTATTAAATTAACAGAAAGAATTTTACTCTAAGTTTTCTTAGCAAAAAGAATTAATTCAAAAGCTATTATAAAGCTCTAGTTATGATCAAAACAATATTAACTTAGAATTAAACCAAAAACAATTTCAACTATCAATACAAATTGTTTCTGATCTAATTAAAGTTAACAGTAAATAAAACTTATAAAACTAAATTTTTCAGAAAATAAAAACTAAATTAGCAAAGACATCAATTACAAGTTATTATGAAACTAGAATTGATTCTATGCATATAAGCTCAAATCTAAACTAAAACAAAACTAAAAATATTTTTGGTGAAAAACTACTGGTGTCAAAGTGAAAACCTACTGGAATCAATCTAAAGTGGCAAAAAGAAATACTTTTTAAAACAAAAGAAAATCATTTTTCTTATTAACAAAACTAGGCATAAATGCTACTGTTTTGAATCTGCTTAAAACAAAACTAAATAAATTTTATAAATTAATTACTTTAAACCACTGGATAATCAATTTCATTAGAAACTAGTAGCTAAAGGAAGTAATTAAAAATAAATTTTTGAATAGGATTTATGCCCTATTTGGTGTTTGAAGAAAATTTGATCAAACTCAAATTTAAAATCTAATGGCACAAACAGAAACTACATAATTTTATGAACCTATAGCTAAAAGAATCACTTAAAAATAATTTAAAACATAAAAGATATAGCAAATCTAAAACAGAAACTAATTCTGAAAAACAAAAAAGAAAACAAAAAAAGAAAAATACTACGGATCGGCTATGCGCTACGTGGCAGAGCTCGATTAGCTAGGGCTGTGCGCGACGGAAGCTAACGGGCGGACGTCCGATCTATAACAGAAAACGATTCACGGCTAAAATATAAAAAAAACTAGATCTAATCTAGGGCGTTGATTGCAGATCCAACGGTGGAGGGGGCTTCCGGTGCTCACAGTGGTGGCGACGAACTCCGGCGACAGCGAGGTCTTCGGGCGATGTTGGCGACGACGCTCCGGGGCTCCTTCGGGGACGGCGATGGCACCAGTAGACGTGGATGAGGGCGGCGGTTCGAATGGTGGTGGAGTTGGGGCTTGGGGGTGGCTGTAGGCGGCGGGGTGAGCTACGGCGAGCGACGGCAGTAGGGAAGTCCGGCGAAGGATTGCGGCGGTGTGGAGAGAGGGTGAGCAGGGGGGAATCGAACGAGGGGAGCGCGGGCTTTATAGGGGTGGTTGCATGAGGCAGAGGTGAGCTAAAATGGCAGGGGATTGGGGTCCGCGACGGCGCCGGCGAGAAAAGGAAAGAGGAGGGAGGAAGAAGGAAGGTGACCGGCGCTGGCGATCGAGGGGTCGAGTGGGTCCCACGCGTCAGCGGCGTAGCGGAAAGGTAAGTGGGGCGGGCGTCCGATAAGGAAAGGATTCGGGGGGGGCAAGCAAGCTGGGCCAGCCTCTGCTAGGTGGGCCGCGGCGATTTATTTCCTTTCAAAGGAAACCTTCCTATTTTATTAGAACAGAGAAAGGAAAGGAAATAAAAGAAAAGAAATAAAAAGATTCTATAGACATATTTTATATCAAAAAGTTCAAAAAATACAAAGAAAAAGATGAACTATTTCTCAAGTTCAAATAAAATCCACACAATTTCTCAAAGTTCAAACAGTGCTACTGTTGCAATAAAAACCAATAAAAATCATTTTTAAAATACCAAAATTATTTCAAATTTATTTTTCTCCATTTTTCTGTTGAAGGGAATCATTTTACCTTATTTTCCAAATATTTTATTTTTGGAGAAAAATAATTTGAATAAAAACTTCAAATGAGTTTCAATTGGAATTTCGAACCATCTAAAATTCTTTTCTATTTTTCTTTGCCCAAATATATTTCAAATGCCTCTGAATATTTGAAGTGTCATATTCCTTCTCTCATTTTGAGTATTTCCAGAGAATTTGAAATTTGGAAATTCAAATAACTTCAAATTGAAAGTGGGTTTCGGATAACTTCAAAGGGACTTTCAAAATGATTACTTTAAACTTCCAACTCTCTTTCTTATAATTTTGAAGAAGTCATTTTATCTTCTCTCAAGAAAATCATTGAGTTGCATAAAATTTCTAGTTTGAAAATATTTTCAAATGAAATTCAAATATTTTCAAATCCCTTTTCATTTCTTTAAATGGAAGAAGTCATATTATCTTCACTCTAGGGTTTTTTGATGAAATGAATTGAATTTCATGGAGATCATATGCAAGAGTGAAAGTTTTGGGAAAGTCCTTTTATTCCCTCTCATTTAACTTTCAAAAAGTTTCAAATTCCACTCAATTTCACACAAACAATCACACAACAATCAAACACACAATCATAATTATTTATTTAATATAACATTCCAAAATTTAGAATTTTGGGATGTTGCACCTTGATGATATTATGACAAATTATTCTCAATGGCACACCGAAAGAACTCCAACTAGTAAGAAGGTAAATTATGTCGAAGAAATTAATACTTTGAGTGATAAGATGGATGCTCTTATGAAATTGGTTGCTAGTAAAAGTGCTTATGTTGATCCTAATGATGTGCCATTATCTACTTTGATTGAGCAAAATAATGATGCTATTGATGTGAATTTTGTCTCGAGAAATAATTTTAACGACAATGCTTATAGGGGTAATTTCAATCCTAGACCGTTTCCCGGAAATTCCTCTAATAATTATGGTAATTCATATAATAATAATAATAGGATAACCTATAATATTGAAAGTAATGTTAAAGAATTTATTAATTCCCAAAAGATTTTCAATGCTATGCTAGAAGAAAAATTGAATAATGTTGATGACATGGCTACGAACATGGATAGAATTGCTCATGATGTGTATACTCTCAAAATTAAAATTTTGCCACCCAAGCATGATATAAATGAGACTATTAAAGCTATCTATGTCTCCATTAATGAAAGTAAAGAAAGAACCGCTAGGTTGAGGGCTAAGCGAGAATTCTTAGAAAAAGCCATTCCACCCGGTTTTTACCATAGTAATGATGAAGATATTAAAATGATTGGCGTCTCACCTATTGAATCTTTGTTTAGTAATATATTACTTGATGAAAAAGAAACTGGAGAAGAATCAACTTTAGCTAGAAGGCATCCCAATTATTTGGAGGGTGATGATCTTATTGATAAAAATGATAAAAGTGGGTTTGGACAGGTTAAAACTTTAAATAGTGATGTGCCCACTACTTTGGATTACAAGGACTTTAATTATTATAATTGCTCTATAGTTGAATGTATTTCCTTGTTGCAATCCATGATTAATTAACCTAATGCCTATGAACAAAATAAAGCTTTTACGAAACATATTGTAGAAGCTATGATAAAAGCTCATGAAGAAAAGCTTGAGTTAGAAGTTTCAATACCTAGAAAATTACATGATGAATGGGAACCTACTATTAAAGTTAAAATTAAAGATTATGAATGAAATGCTTTGTGTGATCTAGGTGCTAGCGTCTCTACTATACCAAAATCTTTATGTGACGTGCTAGGTCTCACCGATATGGATGCTTATTCCTTACTTTACATCTTGCGGATTCCACTATTAAAAAACCATTGGGTAGAATAAATGATGTTCGTATTCTTGCTAATAGGAATTTTGTTCCCGTGGATTTTATTGTTCTTGAGATAGAATGCAATCCGTCTTGTCCTATAATACTTGATAGGCCTTTCCTACGAACCATAGGTGCTATAATTGATATGAAAGAAGGTAATATAAGATTTCAATTCCCATTAAAGAAAGGGATGGAACACTTCCATAGAAAGAGAATTAAGCCACCATATGAATATATTATTAGGGACACCTATGGAATTAATTTGAAGGATGACAACACTTGAAACAATGAATTATGCCTAGCTAGGGGCATAAAACAATAGCGCTTGTTGGGAGGCAACCCAATATTTATCTTAAATTTTTGCTTTGTTTTCTATTTTGTGTGTTTAAAAAATTGTACCCTCTCTTATGATTGTGATTTTATCTTTTAATTAGTGTTTGTGCCAAGTAATGCCTTTGGGATGAATTGGATGATAGTATAATTGATGTTGTTTGAAAACAGAAAGTTTTGAGTTCAGTGCTGGATTTTTGGTTCTGTACTGGAGCGTGATAAAAATCTGAAATTTTTACAAAGTATTGGTATATGAATTTTTTACGTTTTCCTAGTGTTTCAGAATTTTTGGAGTTACAGAAGTATGGTTGTTAAATAGATCTTTATAGACTGTTCTGTTTTAAACAGATTCTGTTTTTGTTGCATAGTTTGCTTATTTTGATGAATCTATGGATTGTATCAGGGGGTATAAGCCATGGCGAAGTTGGAGTACAGTAGCATTATGCTAATATTAAATATGATTCAATTTACAACAGTACCTAAAGTTTAAGATTTATTTGTTATACTAACGGATCTCACGAGGTTTCTGTTGAGTTTTGTGTGCTGAAGTTTTCAAGTTTTGGGTGAGACCACGATGGATGAAGGAATAAGGAGCGGCAAGACCCTAAGCTTGGGGATGCCCAAGGCACCCCAAGGTAATATTCAAGGAAGACCCAAGCCTCTAAGCTTGGGGATGCCCCGGATGGCATCCCCTCTTTCGTCTACAATCTATCGGTATGTAACTTGGAGCTATATTTTTATTCATCACATGATATGTGTTTTACTTGGAACATCTTGTGCCATAGTTTTATTTTCTTTGTTTGCTTGTTAGTTTGCCACAATCATCTTTGCTGAACACACCTTTTTGAGAGGGACACACATTATTCGTGATTTGATAGAATACTCTATGTGCTTCACTTATATCTTTTGAGCTAGGCAGTTGCTCTAGTGCTTCACTTATACTTTTTAGAGCACGGCGGTGGTTATATTTTAAAGAAATAGTTGCACTCTCATGCTTCACTTATATCTTTTTGAGAGTCTAATAGTTAGCAATGGTAATATGCACGGGTTATGAAATTTGTCCTAATGTGATAGGTATTCAAGAGGGATATAATAAAACTTTCATGTAGATCACTGAATATGATAAGTTTGATTCCTTGCAATAGTTTTGTGATATTAAGAAGGTAATATGTGGGAGGTATTGATGTCTACTATGCAACTTTTATTCTTGTAGACATTGTTGGGCCTCCAAGTGCAGAGTTTTGTAGGACAGTAGCAAATTTCCCTCAAGTGGATGACCTAATGTTTATCAATCCGTGGGAGGCGTAGGATGAAGATGGTCTCTCTCAAACAACCCTGCAATCAAATACAAGAAATCTCTTGTGTCCCCAACACACCCAATACAATGGTAAATTATATAGGTGCACTAGTTCGGCGAAGAGATGGTGATACAAGTGTAGTATGGATTGTAGGGGAACGCAGCAGAAAACAAAAAAATTCCGACCTACGCACCAGCCCAGGACCACTATGGAGACTGCATACAAGGTTTGATCTTTTCGTTACCGACTCGTAGCGCAGCGGAAGTAGAGTCGATGACGATCGGCGGTGCAGATCCCCGCAGCTAGGATTTTACAACCTCCCAACCGCGAGGATGTTCTCCCTCGTCTGCCCCTCGGACAGCCCTCCGGGAGGCAGTCGGACAGTCCCTCGGACGGTGTCACGAACAGCCCTCCGGGAGGACGCTCGAAACTCGGACGGTTACTCGGACAGCCCTTCGGAAGGACCCTCGAAACTCAGACAGTCACTCGGACAGCCCTTCGGGAGGACCCTCAAAACTCAGACGGTCACTCGGACAGCCCTTCGGGAGGCACTCTCGAACTAAGACCGAAACTACGATCTCTCTACAGAGTTGCACACATACGGTGTCATCTATCCGGCTGGGCTTCACCGTCCAGAACTAGTTCCCACCGGAACCCAGACAGCCTTTTGGCTCTACGAAACTATTTCGCTGGGAGGGAGAGAGAAGCCAGAAATGTCATGGCATGTGTATGTGATAAAGGAGTGAGTGTGGAGAGCACCTCTCCACCTCTATTTATAGGAAATCCCAAGGGGAAAAATACCCAAAAAAACCCATCACATGGATCCTTCATAAGGGCATAAAAGGAAGGCAAGTGGAGCTCCATGGAGGAGCTCCACCATGGCCGGCCACCCCTAGGGCCCCCCCCCCCAAAGGGGGTTCCTTGGTCCCCAAGCCCTTCTAGAAGCCTTTTGGTAAAACCCTAAAAGGTGGCTTTCCATAAAGTAACCAAAAAGCACTTTCACTATTCACGGAAACATTTTAACGCGACCGTTAAATCCGAAAATATTTCTGTGGGTCTTAGAACAATTCCAGTACCCACTAAAATGATTTTGGATGCGTTCCGAAACAATTCCGGATTAGTGATTTTCATCTGCGAAAAGCAAACAAAGCGGTTCCGGTAGCCCCGGAACATTTCCGGGTTTTTTCTCCGAAAAATCCCAGAAGTTCCCAGAACAATTCTGGCACCCTCCAAGAATTTCTAGGCGTGTGCCGAAACCAATTTGACTTAATGGTATACCCTGAAACAACTTTTCAGTTTTACCGAAACTATTCCGGTGTTCTCTCTCCGGAACTTTTTCGTTGTCTCCGAAACTTTTCTGGTGACTTTCTCTCAGACTCCCTGTCTAGTATTCAGCAGATAGATGACCATTAAGCGTGTGACCCTATAGGTTCGGTGAAGTATAGACATGACCGGAACTCTTTCCGATCAATGATCAACATCGGAGCCGTGGACACCCATATTGACCCCTATACCCACACGAATGAATATTCGAGTGAACCTCCAGTTGCCGTGTGCTATTCCTGTTGCTTCGCGATATGTTACAAATACCTGAGGTGAGAATCATTGGCATCCCC
The DNA here is from genome assembly GCA_039707655.1 of Elymus sibiricus. Taxonomy (NCBI): domain Eukaryota; kingdom Viridiplantae; phylum Streptophyta; class Magnoliopsida; order Poales; family Poaceae; genus Elymus; species Elymus sibiricus. Next base: position 317,567,941 of record CM077664.1, read on the forward strand.
GTGGATCAACACTTGTCCACAATGCCAGTTACCTCATTACCAGTTTTGTTCTCTTTTCTCGTTCCCGTGTTCCGGCATCCCTGTGATCAAATCACAATGTGTCTGGCCAAACGATGGTGGATACCGTAACACCGAGAGGGCCCGGACATATCTCTCCATCGTCGGAGGAGCAAATCCCAATCTTGAGCTATCAAGTCCCTTGACATACTTTCCCATGAACCCGTAAGCCGCCGTAATAGCCACCCAGTTACGGATGACGTTTAACAAACCCCAAAGTTCATGAAGCAAGCATGAAGAAACTCGACACTCTCATGGTCTAAGGAATTATGCAAACATTAACTTTCTCTGTGTTATTAACCATTAACTTGTGACGAATGAAACTCCTAGCATAACATCAATTCGGGTCGATTCAACACAAGTGTTCTCCTAACATTGTGCCCTCAAAGTTGCCGGCATTGTCATGCCCATGATCAGGAAAACAGAACCATCATGCAACACTTGAGCTAGTCTTAGACGCCAGACTAGGAATACTTTTTACCGTTTATTATTCCACACATGCATATGAGTCTTCCTCCGAGCCTCGTGGTTATTGCAGACTCGAGAACCATAGCAGTTATAGCACGGAATATAAACTTAACTACAAACATGGAGATAATAACACTTATTATTGCCTCTAGGGCATATCTCCTACATGGATAGTAGATATAGTTTTTTGTAATCTGAAAATATAAAAACAGCAAGGTAGCAAGTGATAAAACGAAGCACAAACGGTATTGCAATGCTTAGAAACAAGGTCTAGTGTTCATACTTTCACTAGTGCAATCTCTCAACAATGCTAACATAATTGAATCATATAACAATCCCTCAATGTGCGATAAAGAATCACTCCAAAGTTCCTATTAGCGGAGAACATAAGATAGAAATTCTTGTAGGGTACGAAACCACCTCAAAGTTATCCTTTCCGATCAATCTATTGAGTCATCCCTATAAGTGTCACAAAAAGAATAGAGTTCGTCCTAAAATAACACCATATGATACGCATCAACCAACTCTAATGTCACCTAGATACTCCAATGTCACCACAAGTATCCGTGAGTTGATTATTCGATATGCATCAAACAACTTCAGATTCATAATATTCAATCCACACAAAGAACTTCAAAGAGCACCCCAAAGTTTCTTATCAGAGAAAAGATAATGAAAACGTGCAACCAACCCCTATGCCTAGATCACCCCAAGGTCACGGGAATCCGCAAGTTGATCACCAAAACATACATCAGGTGACTCAATAGAATACCTCATTGTCACCACGGGTATCCACATGCAAGACATACATCAAGTGTTCTCAAATCTGAAATATTCAATCCGACAATAACAAAACCTCAAAGGGAAAGACTCAATTCATCACAAGAAGATAGAGAGGGAAGAAACACCATATGATCCAGCTATATTAACAAAGCTCGCGATACATCAAGATCGTGCCAAATCAAGAACATGAGAGAGAGAGAGAGAGAGATCAAACACATAGCTACTGGTACATACCCTTAGCCCCGAGGGTGAACAACTCCTTCCTCATCATGGAGACCGCCGGGATAATGAAGATGGCGTCCGGTGATGATTCCCTCCTCCGGCAGAGTGCTAGAATAGGGCTACGGATGAGATCGCTTTGGTACAGAAGCTTGCGGCGGCGGCGTGGAAGTTCTAGGTTTCTTTCTAAGGTTTTTGGTATTTATAGGAATTTTTGGCGTTGGTTTCACATCAAGGAGGCCCACGAGGGAGCGACAAGCCTGCTCCGCGCACCCCGGGGTGGAGGGCGCGCCCCCCAGGCTTGTCGCTTCCTCGTGAGGCTTCTGGTCCTTCCTCAAAGCTTCGGGGGTCTCTTTTAGTCCACAAAAAATCACCGTAAATTTTCAGCCCATTCCGAGAACTTTTATTTCTGCACAAAAAACAACGCCAGGGTAGTTCTGCTGAAAACAGCGTCAGTCCGGGTTAGTTCTAATCAAATCATACCAAAACCATATAAAATTGTTGTAAACATGGCATGAATACTTCATAAATTATAGATATGTTGGAGACGTATCAGGTACTAGTAGATAATTGTGGTTTAGTAAGAATATTGGTGTTAAGGTTTGTGATTCCCGAAGCATGCACGTATGGTCTGTCATTATGCTAAGAAGTTGGAGCATGATTTATTATTGATTGTCTTCCTTTGTGTGGTGGTCGGGGGCGCGCGATGGTTAACTCCTACCAACTTTCCCCCTATGGGCATGTGTAGTAGTACTTTGCTTCGAGGGCTAATAAACTTTCGCAATAAGTATGTGAGTTATTTATGACTAATGTGAGTCCATGGATTATACGCACTCTCACCTTTCTGCAATTTGCTAGCCTCTTCGGTACCGTGCATTGCCCTTTCTCACCTCGAGAGTTGGTGCAAACTTCGCCGGTGCATCCAAACCCCGTGATATGATACGCTCTATCACACATAAGCCTCTTTATATCTTCCTCAAAACAGCCACCATACCTACCTATTATGGCATTTCCATAGCCATTCCGAGATATATTGCCATGCAACTTCCACCGTTCCGTTTATATGACACACATCATCATTGTCATATTGCTTTGCATGATCATATAGCTGACATAGTATTTGTGGCTCAGCCACCGTTCATCATTTTCATACATGTTACGCTAGCATCATTGCACATCCTAGTACACCGCCAGAGGCATTCATATAGAGTCATATTTGTTCTAGTATCGAGTTATAATTTTGAGTTGTAACTAAATAGAAGTGTGATGATCATCATTATTAGAGCATTGTCCCAGTGAAGAAATAAATAAAGAGAAAAAAAGAGACCAAAAAGAGCCCACAAAAAATTGAAAATGAGAGAAAAAGAGAGAAGGGGCAGTGTTACTATCTTTTTCCATACTTGTGCTTCAAAGTAGCACCATGTTTTTCATATAGAGAGTCTCCTATGTTGTCACTTTCATATACTATTGGGAATTTTTCATTATAGAACTTGGCTTGTATATTCCGATGATGGGCTTCCTCAAATGCCCAAGGTGTTCATGAGCAAGCAAGTTGGATGCACACCCACTTAGTTTTTATTTTGAGCTTTCATACACTTATAGCTCATAGTGCATCCGTTGCATGGCAATCCCTACTCCTCGCATTGACATCAATTGATGGGCATCTCCATAGCCCATTGATTTACCTCGTCGATGTGAGACTATCTTCTTTTTTTGACTTCCCCTTATTAATCTCCATCATCATTCTATTCCACCCATAGTGCTATGTCCATGGCTTACGCTCATGTATTGCGTGAGGGTTGAAAAAGCTGAAGCGCGTTAAAAAGTATGAACCAATTGCTTGATTGTCTCCGGGTTTGTGCATGATAAATACTTTATGTTAAGAAGATGGAGCATGACAGGATTATATGATTTTGTAGGGATAACTTTCTTTAGCATTTTTATTTTGAAAGACATGATTGTTTGTTAGTATGCCTGAGTATTGATGTCTTTATATCAAATTATAGACTATTGATTTGAATCACTCGGATCTTAAAATTCATACCGTAAAAGAGAATTACATGATGAACATGTTAGGTAGCATTCCACATCAAAAATTCTATTTTTATGATTTACCTACTCGAGGACGAGCAGTAATTAAGCTTGGGGATGCTAGATACGTCTCCAACGTATCTATAATTTTTTATTGTTCCATGCTATTATAGTATCAATCTTGGATGTTTATTATGCAATTAAATGAATTTTTATATCATTTTTTGGGACTAACCTATTAACCTAGTGCCCAGTGCCAGTTGTTGTTTTCTGCTTGTTTTTGGTTTTTCAGGAATTCAGTACCAAACAAAGTCCAAATGCCACAAAACTTTTTGATGATTTTTTTCTGGACAAAAGAGACCCTAGAAGCTTCGGGAGGAGGCCAGAAGCCTCATGAGGAGGTGACAAGGCAAGAGGGCGCGGCCCCAAGGGGGCGCGCCCTGATGCCTTGTGGGCCCCTCGTGGCTCCGTTTGACCTAATTCCACTTGTATAAATTCTCAAATATTGGGAAACCAACAGAGAGCCACCCCGAATAAATTTTCCGCCGCCGCAAGCCTCTGTTCTTCTGCGATCCCATCAGGAGGCCTTTTTCGGTACTCTGTCAGAGGGGGAATCGATCACGGAGGGCTTCTACATCAACCTTGCTGCCCCTCCGATGATGTGTGAGTAGTTTACCACCGACCTGCGGGTCCATAGCTAGTAGCTAGATGGCTTCTTCTCTCTCTTTGATCTTCAATACAATGTTCTCCTCGATGTTCTTGGACTTCTATTCGATGTAATCTTCTTTTGCGGTGTGTTTGTTGGGATCCGATGAATTGTGGGTTTATGATCAGATTATTCATGAGAAATATTTGAGTCTTTTCTGAACTTATTTATGCATGATTGTTTTAGCTTTGTATTTCTATCTGATCTATCCATTTGGTTTGGCCAACTAGATTGATTTATCTTGCAATGGGAGAGGTGCTTTGTGATGGGTTCAATCTTGTGGTGTTCTATATCCCAGTGACAGAAAGGGACAAGACACGTATTTGTATTGTTGCCATTAAGGATAAAACGATGGGGTTTATTCATATTGCTTGAGTTTACTTTCTCTACATCATGTCATCTTGCTTAAGGCGTTACTCTGGTTACATTAACTTAATACCTGTGGCACCCCGGCTCAGAGGAACCGGAACACCCCGTATTCCAGCCCAGAGATCAAGTCTTCTGGAATACGGCACTGCTGGCATAGAACAGAACAGCTCTTTATTACAATGAATAGGGTTACAAGGGTTCTGATAAAACAAAGGATTACACGGGCACGGCGACACTACGCCGGCTAAGGTAGCTCTATGCTAGCAGCAGAACAACTCGTAGCAGTGGAATAAATTCTAGCAGTGGGACGCGACGACGGTGATGGACTCCATTCCAAAGGGACACTGGCTGGGACACGTCCTATCTCGCAGACTTGGGATCCTCGACAAGCAATCAAACACGGCGTCACCTGCAATCTGGCATGACACGCCAGGTGGGTACTTTGAATGTACTCGCAAGCTCACAACAACCAAAAGCATCAAGGCAAGACAACAACATAGCATTAACAGGTTAAGTTTTGTACAACTACTATGATGTGGAAGGGACTATAATAATAATATGGTAAGGCTAGAATTACTGATAGGCCATCATCTTGGGTTACATGAACCATCTCACTCTTGGCTACCCGGCCAAGCAATATATATCATCTTGATCACCTCGTGATCAATATATCCTCATGATCACCGCGTGATCACATCACAATCCGATGATCATCCCAATATCATCATCGGCATCCTGCCAAACTGTTACTTGCTCACATATAAATATAAGTCATCTTAAAAGTCATTCCGTCATCGTGAGTGTTGATAGAACGGTGTGACCTACAACAAACTATGTCCATAACCGAGGATGCAGCTATCGATAGTTTATACACTCTACAAAGGTTAGTACACTGTACCCACACCACGGAACTCATGGCCTCATGCTCCCATTTGGGTCGACCAACGACACTCCGACAAAACCAATCTATTGCATGACACACTCCCTACCACTCCGACAAACTCCTCTTTGGGCTATGTCATGGGTGGCCCCGATGCCAACTCTTGACATCCTGCCACCTTCGTGGCCAGCCACCATCGTGGCAAAACAAAACAAACTCGTCCCAAATGGGGACACCCGGGTACAACACAACTTGGGCACACAAGGTTATTGCCGCCTGCCGGGCCAGGGCAGCGCGCACACATAACCTTCCCCAGTTGGAGGCATCGGCGAGAGGCATGACAATAGACCGAATTAGGGCCTCCCCATCCAGGCAAGTGTGGCTGCACTGGTGAGCTTGATTCGGTGGCACCTGATCAACGAAATGACGGAATTTGTCTCCAAGGTATATCTGTGATAACTGTTACTCCAATATCATGTATATCAACCTGTGATTCAAGTCATAGCAATACCCATCCAATAATCCAAAGAATAATATAGCCAAATCATTATTATCAACTCCATAGGTGAAATATTAAATATGATCATGATAAATCCATAGCAAATGATACTGCCAATCCAATAGCAATAGCAAGATAGTAAATTGCTAATCATATCCAATCCATCTATCAATATGATAATAGCAAATCCAATAATACTCCAATAAGCATATAATATCCAATATGATCATCATGAAACATAACTATTGAGCCTAATAATCCAAAGAGATCATGGCAATATCAATCTTGCAAGATATTAGATATATTCAATCAAATCATAATCATGACAGTAGCAAATCCAATCATACTCCAAGAATTGCCATGAATAAATCATATTTAACTAATGCAAATTTTAAGCAAGTTTATTAAATAAAACCATGGCATTGCATTGCAATCATGCAAATGGAGGGTGTGGCTTGCCTTGCTCCAAGGGAATGAGGAAATAATCCTGGTCTTCATCACACATTGCTAACACTCTGGAAAAACAATCACAGAAGCAAAATAAATATCCACATAAAGCATTTTTCCCTGTCCAGAAAATCTAGACAGCAGAGAAAAATATCCACTTCTACCTGAAAATAAAGGAGCTCAAAAGAAAAATACTGCAAAAAGAATCAGCTCATTTGGACTTGTAGTCTAAGAGATATTGCTGGTCAAAGTTGTGGTCAGACAGGGATTTAAAATGAATTAAAAGATTTTCTTGAAAAACCTCCAGGGGTGACGTCGAAGGCGTAAAACCAGAATACGCCTTCACTTAAAAACGATTCGGGGTGGGTTGAGAAGCTTACTGGTGGGCTCGGGCTGCAGGTTTTAAAGAGAGAGAGGGGAGACAGAGGACGGCGGAGCTCACCGACGAGGCTGGCCGGCACAGAGGCCACGGCGAAGCTGGGAGGCGACGGGAACGGATCGGGAGGACGCCGGCGAGCATGCCTGTACTCGTAGCTCATCGGATGGTGGCGGGACGGCATCGCGCCTTTCATCTCCGGCAGCGACGAGCTACGGTGGTCGATGGGCACGGTGATTCCGGCGGCCGTTGGTTCGGGAGAGAGGCTGGGGAGAGTCAGGGGAATGCCAGAAGCTCTATGGTGAGCTCAGGTGGGGCTGGGGTGGTCCAGACTGAGCGCACGGTGGAGAGGCCGAGCGGCGGAGTTCCTCACCGGAGAGGAGGAAGAAGGCCTCGCAGGCTCGCTGGAGTGGCTCCGCTGGAAGATTGGGTGAGGTTGAGGGCGAGTGGTGAGGTTGGACGGGGCCGGGGACGGCTTAAATAGCCGGGGAAAAGATGCCCGAGCCAGAAGCCGCCATGCGCTTGCGGTGGATGCTCCAGCGAGGGGTACTGCGCTGCAGGGCCATTGAGGCGACGAGAGAGGGAGGTAGTGGAGTGCGAGGCACGCGGGCAAGGCTGCGGCGCACTAAGTGGGGCCGGGGGCAACTTTGTGCCACTGTTCCCGCACGGGCACGCCGTGTCCGCGTCCGGCGAGCCGTTTGCCGGTGTCGGGAGGGTCTCAGAGCTGGCTACGTGGGCATAGGAGAGCAAGGGGGTGGTACTGGCGTGCTGTGGTGTCGCGAGGGCGGCGTTTGGGCGGCGGCAGATGGGGTCCCAGCGTCCAGAGCGCGCCAGACGCACGCCAAACACCCTCAGGCCACGCGGTCACCGCGTGCACTGGCACGCGCGGGGCTTTAGGGCCGCCCAGAACTTGTCTAAGGTGTAGTCCCTTCAGTACTGAGACACACTGAGACATTGGTTCGTTTAAAGTGACTTTGGGATGATGGGATGCATCGGCTAATGTTTGCTGTAGCAAACTTGGGAATGAAGCTATGGTCAAATGACCTTACCCTTGGGCCAAAAATGTTGTCACGGCTGTTTAGGGTAGGAAGGACTATATGCTGGAGAAATTTGAGATTATTTGGACAAGATTTGGATAGGGTTGTTTCACAACTGCAAATCTGGTCCAGAATACTGATTTTGATGTTGCACTCGTATAGAGTATTGGATTGAGCTGAAGTTTGGTGGAGAGTTATTATTTAGGACTATGCAGGCACTGGTAAAATTTCATGCCCTTTGGAAATACCTAAATAGTACTTCCTTCACAAAGGTCCTCTTTGGACAGAAGCTTGAGAGAATTTTGTGGAGCAAATGGCTTGGCCAAATGATTGAATTTTGGCATGCTAAATGGATATAGGAATATTTAGGTCCTGGATTAATTTCAGGATTTATGAAGCAATAGAAAATATAGTTGCTTCACACCCTGAAAAAGTGATCAGAAGCAAGAATTGGAGGGTGTGCTCACCATGAGCATGGAATCTTTAATATTTTTACATATCCAAGGTTTAGATGAGTCAAAGGATTTGTGGGAATTTTATGGGAATTTTGGAAATGACAGAAATATAGGTTGCTTCACAGCCAAGGGCAAACAGGACTATTCCTTTAATAGAAAAAGGAATATTATCAAGAAATAAAGATTGGGATTGGGATAAGATGGAAATGACATGGTCTTGGGAATGATTTGAGAGTGATGATTCACTTGTGAGAAGAAAGAAAGAGGATCTTCCCAAGTTTTAAGTCCATAGAGCCAATTCAAAAAAAAGAAAACCAACTCAAATAAAAAGAAAAACAAAGAAACGAAAAGGGCCAAAAATTGGGGTGTTACAAACCTACCCCCCTTAGGATAAATCTCGTCCTCAAGATTTGGTTGCTTAGGGAACAAGTATGAATATTCTGACTTAAGGAAACCGTTTCCAACTCGGGTATCCTTTTCCTTTGTATGTTGTTCCCACCGAATCTCATATGATCTGATTATCTGACTTTGGGGTGGTTTGCTTCACCTTACCCAAATTTCTGGCGGGTCTTTCCTCATATGTCAAACCATACACTGACTCCAATTGTTTCATATCTGCCGGCTCAGCCGGGAGTGTGATATATTATCATAACTGGGATATATGACCTTCCCACAAGTCTGGGGTGATTTCCGATTGACATGACTCCCTTAGATCTATCGCCGATAATATCCAACGAATCTGAGAACAAATTCCCGTGAACACGAAACCTTTTTAACCTTTCCATCGGGTTGCTCAAATAGATGCATGTCTTCCGGGTTCAAAACAATGCTGAGAATCATAAGCGTTCTTTTGGCGGGATCTGCCTGCTCATAGGTGGTTCTGAATCATCTTGGCTTACTTTTTGTCCTGGGCATTAAATTCATACCAAATATTCGACAGTCTCCTGTCGTGACAATTATAAAGAAATACGGCCTTATAACTGTAACATGCCTCAACCAGTAGCATCTCGAGACTTGAATGACAGTGATTCTGGCGGGAAAATCTTGCCTATGGCAGGCTAGCCTTTCACTTGGTTCCGTAGATGAGGTCACATGATCCGAGCTTAATGTTGCGATCAGCCATGCAAGATAATGACAAGGGTTAACGATATCACCTTGACGGGTTGAGGGAGTTGTCCTTGTTAACCGCTGTCAAGACTGTTGTTTCAAGGTTGCCTTCAACTGTCGATTCTTCCTTCAGTAGATCTGCTTGAACATAGTTGCATCCTCATACGAGTGACTCACATAACTCGAGTTGCATGCTCATACATATGCAGAAGTATGTGTAGCTGAATACTCGCTTCCTAAGACGGACGTGTGTTCTCTATGGTTCTTGCTTCTGACAAAACTATCGCGGATCTGGTTCTTGAGCTGCACTGTCATGTACTACCAACTCACTGTGTAATCACGTGTACCACTGCTGATAATTGTTTGTAGTGCCGTACTGAAGAAGACGGGATATCTTGTGTTGGAAGCTGTCGAGAGTAGCATGTTGAAGAAGGCTGAATATCTTACGCTCGAAGCTTTTTCGAGGAAGTGTGTTGAAGAAGGCTGGGTACCGTACCTCAGAAGCTTCTCTTCCAGTTGCTTACTGAGGAAGATTCAATGCTGTATGCCGAAAGCTTTTCTGTGTAGCTGGTCAAAGAAGACTAAGTATCTTATGCTGGAAGCTGTCCATGTATTGTACTGAGGAAGATTGGGGAGCCTTGCGTCATAAGCTTTGTTTCTAGCTTGCGGAGGAAGACTGGGTTTCTTATGCCAGAAGCTTCTCACTGTGGAGTGAATGCCATATTTACCCTTAATATTTTTGCTGATGGTTACTTGTATGAGAAGAGTTGTCTGCATGTCTTCCTTGCTAAGAACTTTGACTGGAGATATTCTGTTGGTCATGCACACAACTTGTCTTCCCGCTGATTTGACCATTACTGCTATGAAGATTACACAATGATGTAGACTTGATGTTGATAATCAATCCAGGATACCATCTGTATGCAGGCCAGATGTCCCTAATACAATGCAGTAGACTGAGAATTCCATACTGTTTAGCTGAGCTTCCAAATATTTGAAAACCTCATTGATTCTTCGAGTCAGGTGCCGGGTGGAGGAGCAACTTTCTTAAGGGAAAATAAGGTAACACCGAAGGCCCAAATAAATAAGCAAATGAAACAACTAAACTGAACAAAAGCAAGCATCAAGATCACACACAAGCAACATCACATATTACCACTATTCACAACAATATGCAAACCTACTTAAGCACACAAATATCGTGGGAACTCCGGTACTATGGTCTAATATGCTGTGGCGGTGTGCACGAAGGTGGATTGTGCGGAGGGTGTGGTGTAAACAGAGCTACACCAAGCGCTGGTTTGGCAAGATTGCATCTTTGACGGGCTCGGAGGCGAGGACGTACTCGGTAATCATGTAGCGGGACACGAATGTCATGACCACATCATCATCCAAGCGGACGGATGGGAACCGCACTCGTCCAGGGAAGGGATGATAAGGTAGAATAGCGGTGGAGAGCTGGGTTTGCTGGCATTGCCCTTTCCTGGTAACAAAGATCAGTAAGGGTTGCCAAAGTGCCGAGAAGAATGGCACAATCCGGGGTAGAAACATGTCTACCACCGAGGCGATAGGTGGGGCTGAAGGAAAAATCTCGACGCGATACCTGCAAGTGGCGTCTGGAACACTTGGTACCTCGGCATCATTCCGCTGGGACAGAGATGACGCCAAACACCGAAGAACAGGTATGCACAACTGGAGGGTGCAGGGCGGGGTTGTAGTGGATCGAAACCGATGCCAGCTACACTCACAAGATAAGATCATTAGTGACAAGATAATATGTCTATATGCATGCTATGCGACAAAAAAATGCAGCAATCAAATGCAGCAAACATGCTAGACTATATACTACCGGTTTCTAATGCTCGCGCTAACTAGGGTGTCCTACAGCCAGTCCTACTCTGATACCATTAGTTGTGGCACCCCGGCTCAGAGGAACCGGAACACCCCGTATTCCAGCCCAGAGATCAAGTCTTCTGGAATACGGCACTGCTGGCATAGAACAGAACAACTCTTTATTACAATGAATAGGGGTACAAGGGTTCTAATAAAACAAAGGATTACACGGGCACGGTGACACTACGCCGGCTAAGGTAGCTCTATGCTAGCAGCAGAACAACTCGTAGCAGTGGAATAACTTCTAGCAGCGGGACGCGATGACGGTGATGGACTCCATTCCAAAGGGACACTGGCTGGGACACGTCCTAGCTCGCAGACTCGGGATCCTCGACAAGCAATCAAACATGGCGTCACCTGCAATCTGGCATGACACACCAGGTGGGTACTTTGAATGTACTCGCAAGCTCACAACAACCAAAAGCATCAAGGCAAGACAACAACATAGCATTAACAGGTTAAGTTTTGTACAACTACTATGATGTGGAAGGGACTATAATCATAATATGGTAAGGCTAGAATTACTGATAGGCCATCATCTTGGGTTACATGAACCATCTCACTCTTGGCTACCCGGCCAAGCAATATATATCATCTCAATCACCTCGTGATCAATATATCCTCACGATCACCGCATGATCACATCACAATCCGATGGTCATCCTCAAGATCATCCCAATATCATCATCGGCATCCTGCAAACTGTTACTTGCTCACATATAAATATAAGTCATCTTAAAAGTCATTCCGTCATCGTGAGTGTTGATCGAACGGTGTGACCTACAACAAACTGTGTCCATAACCGAGGACAGGGCTATCGATAGTTTATACACTCTACAGAGGTTAGTACACTGTACCCACACCACGGAACTCATGGCCTCGTGCTCCCATTCGAGTGGACCAATGACATTCCGACAAAACCAATCTATTGCATGACACTCTCCCGACCACTCCGACAAACTCCCCTTTGGGCTATGTCATGGGTGGCCCCGATGCCAACTCTTGATATCCTGCCACCTTCGTGGCTGAGGGTGTCCTGGACTAGGGGGTACGGCCTATCTCCTATAGGCCGGACTAATGGGCCGCTCTTTACTCATCGAAGGAACGCCAGATTGCGGGCGACCCCGTGCACCAGAAGGAAACCTCCGAAGACTTGGCGTCTCCTCCAAGAAATATTTAGCATAACCAGCATGTTTATCCCCTGATGGCAACCGACCATATGTAACCCTAGGTCCCTCTGGTGTCTATATAAACCAGAGGGTTTAGTCCGTAGAGGCGGAACAACCATCGGCATCATACCCACCCAGGGTTTAGCTCTTCCGATCTCGAGGTAGATCAACTCTGTAATCGTCATACAATCACATCAATACAATCAAGGAGGACGTAGGGTTTTACCTCTTCGAGAGGGCCCGAACCTGGGTAATCACTGTCTCTGCGTTCCTTGTTATCCATTGACTCCAAGATCCACTGTTCGGACCCCCTACCCGAGATCTACCGGTTTTGGTACCGATATTGGTGCTTTCATTGAGAGCTCCGCTGTTGGGTCGTCAAGGATCAATGGCTCGCCTAGTCATCAGCGACGGCATCCGCAGCGGGGACATTTTCGTCCCCGACCAGCTTTTCGCGTTCGGCAGCATCGTGTTGCACGCCAACCCAACCGGTCACCTTGACCAGGTCGTCAGCTTCGCCCCTGAGCAGGAGATCAGGTTTGGCAACCTAGAGTACGTCGCCGACTCTCGGGGCGATCTGATCTTTACTAGGTTCTCAGCTTTACCTGAGGAGCCTAATAATCTCGAGGCCTTAACTTCGGATCTTCTCCTCGACCCCGTCTCCGGGCCGGTCCTCAGTTCGGATCTGGCCTCGAGTTCGGATCCGATCTCGGCGCCAGAGAACCAGGGGTCGTCCTTAGCCGAACACACTCCCGGCGTAGGCACACTCCGAAGGATGCCCAAGGTTGAATCCGGTGGACCTCTCACTTTTAAGCGAGATGTTAGATCGGATCCAGAAGATGAGTATCGCGGATGGCCCATCCTCGGTCCATGAGCAGATCGGACTGGAGGCTAACCGTGGGGAATTTTATGTCCCACCCACCACCCACTTAGTAGCCACTGTCGAAGACTTAACCGACATGTTGGACTACGCCTCCGAGGAGGCCGATGACATGGACGAGGATATCGACGTCATGCCCTATATGGATCCCTTCCTTGCCACTCCCAACACCGGAAAGTGGACCGCCACCTCCACCTACGATGTTTACATGGTCGACACCCCCAAGAAGGATGGCGACAACCCCAAGAAGGATGGCGACGGCCCCGACGAGGAACCGCCCAAACACCGACGAAGGCGATCCAGGGGACGAGGAAAGGGCAAGGAAAACAACACAGGCACAAACGGCATCGGAGATAATGACACTCCGGACAACATGGGTGAGCTCGGCGACAAAACCACCCCCGAACAGCGCCACGACGCCTCTGAAGGGCACGAGGACCAGGGTAACCCTGAGGACCCCGAGGACTCCGAGGACAGCAACTACCTCCCTCCTTCCGAAGAGGAGGATAGCCTCAGACCCGAGGATTTCGTCGTCCCCGAGGACCCCCTGGACCAGGAAAGATTCAAGCAGCAGCCCATAGCCACTGCCCAAAGCTTGAAGAAGAAGAAGCAGCAGCTAAAGGCCGAACAAGATACCCTTAACGATAGATGGACGATGGTCTTAGCAGCCGAAGAGGGCTTCGACAATCAGCGCCAGGATCAATACAAAAGTTACCCACGATGGTGTTTGCTTCCATCATTTGAGGACGAGGCCCTTGAGCCCATACCTCCCAGACGAACTCAGACAAGAAAGCCCGACCACCCCCCTCGAGGACGAGACAGGACGGCTGGAGAAACCGAATACCCACCCGCGCCCCCTCGTCGGGCGGGCAAGGACCCGGTTCAACCAGATGACCCATATGTTCTGCGGCACGACCTAAACGCCAGAGGGATACAGTCAAGATCCAGTTACGGGTCCAGAGGACACACGCCCGCTGGATAGGATGGATACCAAGCCTGGCGCGATAGGAATGATAGAGCCCGGGAGCAGCACCGTGCTCGGATGATGACCGATCTCCGGCACGACGTGGCCCGGGTCAGGGGCGCCACACACCCAATGTGTTTTACAGATGAGGTGATGCAGCATCAGTTCCCCGAAGGGTTTAAACTCGTGAACATAGAACAATACAATGGGACAACTGACCTAGTCGTGTGGATCAAAGATTTTCTTCTCCACATCCATATGGCCCGAGGAGATGACCTCCATGCCATCAAATATCTGCCATTAAAACTTAAAGGACCGGCAAGGCACTGGTTGAACAGCCTACCCGAAAACTCCATCGGGAGCTTGGAGGAGCTCGAGGATGCATTCCGAGCCAACTTTCAAGGCACCTATGTTCGGCCGCCGGATGCCGACGACCTGAGCCACGTCGTTCAGTAGCCTGGGGAGTCAGCTCGGCAATTCTGGAATCAGTTCTTGACTAAGAAGAACCAGATCGTCGACTGTCCGGATGCCGAAGCAATCGCTGTATTCAAGCACAGTATTCGGGATGAATGGCTCGCTCGCCAGCTCGGCCAAGATAAGCCGAGAACAATGTCGGCCCTCACCTCCCTAATGACCCGCTTTTGCCCGGGTGAGGATAGTTGGTTAGCTCGTAGAAGCAACCACCCCGAGGAGCCCGGCACTTCAGAGGCCCGGGACGGGAATGGGAAACCCCGACGCAACAAGAATAATAAGCGCCGGCACACAAACAACGACAGTGAAGCCGATGACGTGGCAGTAAACGCCGGGTTGAGCGGCTCAAAATTGGGACCGCGGAAGAAGCCCTCTAAAGGGAACCGAGACGGCCCGACCACATTGGACAGAATCCTGGATAGGCCCTACCAGATCCACGGTACCCTGGACAAGCCCGCCAACCACACCAACCGTAACTGTTGGGTAATCAAACAGGCCGGCAAGCTCATAGCAGAGGAACAGAGCAAGGGTCCCCGCAGCGAGGATGACGATGAACCTCGCGGGCCGAACAATGGAGGCCAAAAATAGTTCCCTCCCGAGGTTAAAACCGTGAACATGATTTACGTCACGCATATACCCAAGAAGGAGCGGAAACGAACACTTCGGGATGTCTACGCCCTAGAGCCGGTGGCCCCGAAATACAACCCATGGTCGGCTTGCCCGATCACTTTCGACCGCCGAGACCAGCCGACCAGTATCCGTCATGGAGGAACGGCGGCTCTGGTACTCGACCCCATCGTGGATGGATATCACCTCACCAGAGTCCTTATGGACGGAGGCAACAACCTCAACCTGATTTATTCATATACAGTGAGGAAGATGGGAATCGACCTGTCAAGGATCAAACCCAGTAATACCACCTTTAAAGGTGTAATCCCAGGCGTCGAGGCACGCTGTTCGGGATCAGTAACGTTGGAAGTAGTCTTCGGTTTGCCCGACAACTTCCGCAGCAAAGACTTAATCTTCGACATTGTTCCCTTCCGCAGCGGTTACCACGCACTCCTCGGTCGGACAGCGTTCGCCTGCTTTAATGCCGTCCCGCACTACGCATATCTGAAGCTCAAGATGCCAAGACCGAAGGGTGTTATTACCGTCAATGGTAACATCGAGCGCTCGCTCCGAACAGAGGAACACACAGCGGCTTTAGCCGCAGAAGTCCAGGCCGCCGAAGAAGCGTCGCAGGCCCAGTCTACCATCAAGGCACTGGACGCACGCAAACACGCCCGAGCTACAGCCTCGGTCCCGGAGCACTCCCGTACTCACCTTAAATAGGGATACGCGCCCCACAGCACGGCCCACCCAGCCGCGAAATACGTGCCTCGAGTGCACAACTTCGCGCTCAAGATTCCATGGGCAGCTGTGGGGGCAAACCACTCAAGGGCCGAGAGCTCGGTTTGACCGAACCACGGCCAAAGATGTTCTCGAAACACTACTAAATAATAGGCACCATCTAGGGCCTGATCAGCGTTAAGCAGATACACTGTGGCGACTTTTCAAAACCCTTCCCCAAGGGCTCGTCCGCCAAACATTATTACTTCCGCCAAGAATACAGTCGACAACTCCAATCACACGGAAGCTTCAAAAAGAGCAAAGGCGCAGACGTGCGGCAGGGCGCAGTAGGGACGTCAAACCACTCATGAAGGCCCTGTGTAAACCTTTCCTCTAATGTATTTATTTCTTAAAGTATCTATAAAAGTTACTTCAGCAATCCGGATTGTACGGATAGACGTCACGAATTCAAAGGAAATAACGACCATTTTTTCGGTCATACTGCAGTCAATTATGTTGCGCTTTCCTTTCCTCTTTTCGGCCGAAGTAAATAATTATGATACATTCCTTTTTAGATGTGATCGGCTAATAGACCGGGGGCTCGAACGTAAATCTTGCCCCAAACATCATTCCGGCACCAATTTTATTATATGTGCTCGGCGTCATGGATATTGCAATATATGAATCAGTTCCGAATTATGTCTTTGGTCAATGGTTAGGTTGCACGGCTCCTGTGTTTGCCCTCTTACGTTCCGCATTGTTCGGCTAGGAGGTTAAAGGGAGAACCACTGCGATTGTACTTCTAGCTAGCCTGGTTAAGTACCTCAGTGGAGAAAGCCGAAAACCGACTGTCATAATAAGCGAGAACTGGTCGGCGATCCGATGACAAGTGTCAAACTAAAAATCGATGGGGGTTAATCCATGTCAAACGAAGGGTTTGCTGTTACAGGAACCAAGTGATAATGGTATCAACCTCGGTACGCCTGGATATCACATATACTGGGGGCTAGTCACCAGCCCCCGCTGTCAAGCTCCTATGGCTAAGTGAAAGCACTAAAGCCGCATAGTCCGATTGCCTCGTTTTCCTTACACACAACCGCCTCCGGGCACCGAGACGTCGGCTAAGGGTTAAGGTGTTAAGAGAAAACACCCCATGCAGTATCTGCAAGGGGGCTGAAGCTGACGACTGGTAACTTTCAGTTTAAAAATGGCTGCACAGGAGTCAAAATAAACATATAAGGCATTATATTTACAGCCAACCAGTTGCATTTCAACAGCACAAAAGTTTCAACTCCTCGGATACAAGGAAAATAAATTTACTCATAAATTACATCTTTCGAGCACTGGGCCTCTATTGCCCGAGCACCATCCATCATGATGGGAAAGTACTGCTCGGGGCGCCTGTGCTCCTTCCCAGGGGGCGGAGGTCCAGTGGCCACCTCAGCTGGCTTGATCTTCGGCCAGCGCACCATGGTTTTTCCAAAGGCCATCCGAGCTCCCTCAATGCATACGGAGCGCTTCCAGGCATCAATCCGGGGCGTGGCGTCGTACAGCTTCTGCGCCAAGCCGAAATAGCTGCTTGGCAGCGGCTCTGGAGGCCACAGCTTGACGCAGAGGTCCTTCATCGCCGGCTCCGCCATCCGATGCAACTCCATCAGCTGCTTCATCTGGTTGTTGAGGAGGGGAGGGTGTTCGGGCGCTTGAAACTACGCCCAAAACAGCCTCTGCTCGGCACGTCCCTCCTGGGCCGCAAAGAACCTAGCCGCATGCGATGCACTCCTTGGGAGATCCGCAAAGGCGCATGGGGAACGCCACACTCGCGTGAGCAAAGCGAACCTGTTACCACCAAAGACACTTTGCAGTAAGTATGGCTTACCATCCACAATAAGTTTAACTTGGCGGAGTTCCTCTTGGTAGCCTCGTGCCTCCGTCCGCGCTTCCTTAGCCGCCGATCCGAGTGAGGTTAGCTCAGCGGCCTGATCCTTATTCTTCTGCTCAAGGACCTCACATTTTGTGACGGCATCCTTGAGCTCTTGCTACACTTCAGACACTCTGGCCTCGTGCTTCTGGCTAGCGGTTCTTACCGTAGCCAGTTCGGCAGCTGTCTGTTCGGCCACAGCCTTCTGCTCCTCGGCTTCCAGCTGAGCCTTCCTCAGCTCGGCCTTGAGGTTCTCGACCTCCGCGGTAGCGGCTGCAGTAATATCACTTGCACCCCGTTTAGGTTAATTACTTAAACCTTACTTAAAAAGTGCTGTAGTAAACAGTGTAGTTCGGACTTACCTTGCGCCTCATCGAACCGCTTATTCAGTAGGCCGAGGTCGTCCTCGGAGCTCTTGAGCTTCCGATTCAGCTCGGCCAACTCCTCGGCGTTGGCGGCTGCCCCCGAGGATGACACCTGCACATTACACTAAGCACGTTAGGATCTGAGTTATCGATTTTCGATCCTCTGACCGGCTTTATTCAAGCTAGTCAGAGTCTCGGGGGCTACTGTGTATGAGGTTACATATTCATATAAAAGAAATTTTCTAAGGAAAAGGCATTACATGGCCTACCTTGAAGCCCGTGAGAAGGCCGCCGAAGGCCTCCTTCAGTCCGTTGTCCACGGACCGAAGACTTTGCAACACCGCGCCCATAAGGGCACGGTGCTCTTCGGCGATAGAGGAGCTGGTTAAAGCTTCCTCCATCTCATCCGGCCACCCGGTCGAAACCCGCTCTGGAGCGGGCGGGGGTGGCGGGGGCACCTCGGCTCCTCCTTCTGTGGAGACCGAAATGTTTGACTCCGGGTGCCTAGACGGCTCCGAAGCCACTCTCGGGGAGAGCTCGGATTGTCTGGGCTCCCCCTCTTCGTTCACCGGAGGGCTCTCCCCTCCTGGTCTTCGGTGGCCGAGGTATGCACCTCGGCCATAAAGATGCCATCCCCTCCCCCTGTGTGTGGCAAGGGAGGGGTCCTCCTTGACAAAACCTCCTCGACCTCCTTAACGATCGGAGGAGGCGAGGCGCGCGACTCGGTCCCGCTCTCCGCCAGCGTGGCCGGTGGAGAATCCCCCTCCGAGACTCGATCGGTAGGGAGGTCACGCAGCGGGCTGCAATGTTAGAAGCAGAAGCGCGATCAATAGCAGACTTAGTTTGGCTGAAAATGCATAGGCGAATCTTAGGACACGTACCTTTGGGCCAGCGGTTTGACCCTGGGGGTCCTCCGAGGAACCTCTTCGGAGGCCTCGGAGGCCTCGGCAGAGGCCGAGCTATTGTTGGACGGGGCCACCTTAACCCTGCATGGTCTTTTAGGGGCGGGGTGAGGCTGCTCCTCCTCGGCGTCCTCAGACACCGCCCTCTTCCTTGTTCGGGAGGAATCACTTTCCTCCCCATCCTCTCCCTGCTCCTTCTCCTCCTCTTGTGTGGAGGGAGCATGGGTGTCCCCGGATCTAGTGTCCGGGTGTCCTCGGGAACGGAGGCCTTCTCTGGCCTCCCTCTTCTTTTCCTTCTTCTTCCCCTTCTTCTCCGGCGCCTCGTATAGCTCCTCGGCCAACATGGCCGTCAGCAAGGCCGTCCTGGGGCCCTCGGGCAGCGGGGCCGGGCTGTCGATCCGCTCGGCCTTCTTCAGCCAGCTCTGTGGATGAGGAATAAGAGAGTTGAGTACCTTATCAAAAGGGAACAATCCGAATACAAGAGTAAAACTTAACGTACCTCCCGAGGGGGGTTGGCGGCGTCAAGGCCGATGTCTTCCTCCTCGGCCAGCCAGTCCTTCTGCGGCTTGAACAGCACCTTCCACAGCTGAGCGTGGGAAGTGCGGTAGAAGCTGAGCATGGTGGCGGGGTCCTCGGGCTTGTAGACCCACATGAGGGAGGCCCGGTCTTGAAAAGGGAGGATGCGACGGCAAAGCATGATCTGAATCACGTTGGGCAGCTCAACCCCCCGCTCTATCATCTTGGATATCCGGCTCTGCAGCAGTGCCACCTCCTTGTTTGACCCCCAGTCGAGGCCCTTCTTGGTCCACGAGACCAACCTCATGAGGGGTCCGGATCTGAAGGCGGGGATTGCCCCCCAATCCGCGCTCCATGGCTCCGTGATGTAGTACCACTCCTTCTGCCAGATCTTGACGGTTTCGATGAAGGTGCCCTCTGGCCACTCAACCCAGGGAAGCTTGGTGACCATCGCTCCCCCGCAGTCCGCCTGCTGGCTGTCAATGATCTTCGGCTTGACGTTGAAAATCTTCAGCCACAGGCTGAAGTGTGGCTGGACCCGAAGGAAGGCCTCGCAGATGATGATGAAGGTCGAGATGTGCAGAAAAGAGTTCGGGGCAAGATCGTGGAAATCGAGCCCATAGAAAAACAGCAGGCCCCTGACGAAGGGGTGGAGAGGAAAGCCTAACCCTCGGATGAAATGGGGTAGGAACACCACCCTCTCCCCGGGCCTCGGCGTGGGGATGACTTGACCCGCCTCCGGAGCGCGGTGAGCGACGTTGGCAGGAAGGTAACCCGCGTTCTTCAGCTCCAGGATGGCGCTCCCGGTGGCGATGGAGGTCTCCCACTTGCCCTTAGACCCGGAACCGGCCATGGCTGAATTGAATGGGTGGCTGGAGAGGTTCTTCGAAGGGAGACAAATCTGGGCGCTGGAGCTCATGAGATTGGGAGGGCAACGGCGAAGGAAGAAGTGAGAGCGTGCGAAGGAAATGGTGGTCGATCCCCTTTTATGGGCTGCTGTAAAACCAAGGGTCCTTTTACTGCGCCGTAGGATTCGCCATTTCCCCGTATAATCGTGCCATTATGCGCGCGTGGGATAGTGCAAATCATTGATCATATCCCTTAAAAACAGGGCACAATCTCCATATCGATGGGACGCGCCAATGAAGGAACCGCCTCGAACCGCGAATCGAGTTTTCATAAACCAACTCGTGGTCGTGGCGGGTCCTGACCCTTCGGCAAAAGTTGTCAGATGGGGTCACTGTTCACACCTATGCGACTAGCCTTCGAGGCTAAGCTATCGGTACACTTCGGCGACCGAAGCATAATTCGGGGAACATATGGTAAGGCAGCCCTTGAGGACTTGATTCAGAGGGGTTGCAGGCTTGGCACAAGTACCACAGGAGGGAAGGAACTGGTCCACAAAGACGATGGTGTTCGGCATATACCTCGGCTTCGAAGACTAGTTCAGGGGCTACTGAGGGTGTCCCGGACTAGGGGGTACTTGGGCTACCGGCCTATCTCCTATAGGCCGGACTAATGGGCCGCTCTTTACTCATCGAAGGAAGGCCGGATTGCGGGCGACCCCGTGCACCAGAAGGAAACCTCCGAAGACTTGGCGTCTCCTCCAAGAAATATTTAGCGTAACTGGCATGTTTATCCCCTAATGGCAACCGGCCATATGTAACCCTAGGTCCCTCTGGTATCTATATAAACCAGAGGGTTTAGTCCGTAGAGGCGGAACAACCATCGGCATCATACCCACCTAGGGTTTAGCTCATCCGATCTCGAGGTAGATCAACTCTGTAATCGTCATACAATCACATCAATACAATCAAGCAGGACGTAGGGTTTTACCTCTTCGAGAGGGCTCGACCCTGGGTAATCGTTGTCTCTGCGTTCCTTGTTATCCATTGACTCCAAGATCCACAGTTCGGACCCCCTACCCGAGATCTGTCGGTTTTGGTACCGACAGTGGCTAGCCACCGTCGTGGCAAAACAAAACAAACTCGTCCCAAATGGGGACACCCGGGTACAACACAACTAGGGCACACAAGGTTATTGCCGCCTGACGGGCTAGGGCAGCACGCGCACATAACCTTCCCTAGTTGGAGGCATCGGCAAGAGGCATGACAATAGACCGAATTAGGGCCTCCCCATCCAGGCAAGTGTGGCTGCACTGGTGAGCTCGATTCGGTGGCACCTGATCAACGAAATGACGGAATTTGTCTCCAAGGTATATTTGTGATAACTGTTACTCCAATATCATATATATCAACCTGTGATTCAAGTCATAGCAATACCCATCCAATAATCCAAAGAATAATATAGCCAAATCATTATTATCAACTCCATAGGTGAAATATTAAATATGATCATGATAAATCCATAGCAAATGATACTGCCAATCCAATAGCAATAGCAAGATAGTAAATTGCTAATCATATCCAATCCATCTATCAATATGATAATAGCAAATCCAATAATACTCCAATAAGCATATAATATCCAATATGATCATCATGAAACATAACTATTGAGCCTAATAATCCAAAGAGATCATGGCAATATCAATCTTGCAAGATACTAGATATATTCAATCAAATCATAATCATGACAGTAGCAAATCCAATCATACTCCAAGAATTGCCATGAATAAATCATATTTAACTAATTTTAAGCAAGTTTATTAAATAAAACCATGGCATTGCATTGCAATCATGCAAATGGAGGGTGTGGCATGCCTTGCTCCAAGGGAATGAGGAAATAATCCTGGTCTTCATCACACATTGCTAACACTCTGGAAAAACAATCACAGAAGCAAAATAAATATCCACATAAAGCATTTTTCCCTGTCCAGAAAATCTAGACAGCAGAGAAAAATGTCAACTTCTACCTGGAAATAAAGGAGCTCAAAAGAAAAATACTGCAAAAAGAATCAGCTCATTTGGACTTGTAGTCTAAGAGATATTACTGGTCAAAGTTGTGGTCAAACAGGGATTTAAAATGAATTAAAAGATTTTCTGGAAAAACCTCCAGGGGTGACGTCAAAGGCGTAAAACCAGAATACGCCTTCACTTAAAAACGATTCGGGGTGGGTTGAGAGGCTGATTGGTGGGCTCGGGCTGCAGGTTTTAAAGAGAGAGAGGGGAGACAAAGGACGGCGGAGCTCACCGTGGAGGCTGGCCGGCGCAGAGGCCACGGCGAAGCTGGGAGGCGACGGGAACGGATCGGGAGGACGCCGGCGACATTCCCGTACCCGTAGCTCGTCGGATGGTGGCGGGACTGTTGACACCAGATTTTGGCACGGCCAAAATCGTAATCAAGATGGCATCGGATGAAAAACGTTTCAACATGAAAGTTCTTCGTCTCGTCGAAACGGACGATTTTGATATAAAAATTGTCCCCATCCGAGGTCGTCTGTGAATTCTACAGCCAAAACCGTGCGCTGCAGCGTTGTTTGGCCGGATCATCCGGGCCGGGGTCCAGATCATCCGGCCGGAGGCCGAACGAAGACCCAAACAACAGAAGCTTAAGGATGAAGCCGGATGATCTGGGAGTAGAGCCGGATGATCCGGGTGGAGGCCGGACGATCCGGGCAAAGTCCGGACATCCGGACAACTTTTTTCTGCTGCAGACTTTAGAAAACAGCCCGAAACCCCCTCAAGATGACCTCAAATCGAAAAGTGTTCAACAGAAAAGTTGTGCGTCTCGTCGAAACGGTTGATTTTGATATAAAAATCGTCTTAATCCGAGTTCACATGCAAAAGATAGAGCCCGATCAGTGTGCTGCTGTCAGAAATCTGGGCTTGGCCGGATCATCCGGGCTTGCAGCCGGACATCCGGGCCGGAGGTCGTAAAATGTCTGAGTTTGGTTAGATTTTGATGATTTAGACGGCAAGGCAAGTCCTTTTCTTGTAATAATTAAAAAAGGAAACATACAAGCGTGAACCAAGTCCTCGTCCCCTAGGGTTTCCCTAGGGTTTTCCAGTCCTCTGGCGCCGCCGCGCCGAGAGCTACTCTTCTTTCCGACGATCCGTCGCTGGTTGTTCCTTCGGCCTACCCCGGCTACCCTATCCCGCTCGGACTGACCAAGGGGATAACCTTGTTATCTGCCCGGTCTTGGTGGTGATCGTGGTTGCCCTGGGTTCTGTTGTTCGCACAGATCGGGAGTTCGCTGTTAGTAATGGAAAACGAGGACGGGAAATCTGGCCCTAAGGGGGAAGAGAAGGAGGACCCGAGCAATTTGTTGGAGAGACTTACCCTCCAGGAGGATGAGATCGATGACCTAGTCTGGGAAGAGGAGATCGATACTGATGAGATCAAGCCGAAGTGGTTGGCGCTAGGGCACCTGCTTACGGCGAAAACTTACAGCCATAGCGCTTTGATCGCCGACATGCGAGCGGCATGGAACCCCGCACAGGCAGTCGTGTGGAGACGTATCAATGCTAATCTCTTCTCCATCCAGTTTAGTTGCCTTGGTGATTGGAATAAGGCAATCCATCGAGGACCATGGGACTTTCATGGCTATGCTTTAATCCTGACAGAATATGACGGGTTTTTGAACCCAGAAAAAGTTAAGCTAGATAGATTAGAAACTTGGTGCCAAATCCATAGGTTACCGGATGGTGTGCTGAAAAGCAGTAAGTTTTTGGAGAATCTAGCGTCTCGCATTGGTGATGTGCAGGAAGTTCAGGTTACTCTGCCCAATGGCTTTGTAGGCGAATTCATTCGTGTGAGGGTGAAACTAGATGTACACAAAAAGCTCACCCGAGTTGTCTGTATCACGAAGGCGGGCGTAACTGAAAAATACCGTGTCAAGTTTGAAAAATTACCCACCTTCTGCTATGCTTGTGGGATCATGGGGCACTGGCATGACGAATGCGGTACAGGAGAATACGATGAAACAAAGTTTGAATGGGGACCCTTTTTACTGGCTGGTAGGAGTGGCAGAGGGGGCGGAAGAAGTGGCCGAGACTCCGGAGCGAGTCGAGGCAAAAAACAAGGGGCAAGCCAGGAGGATGGAGACGACTCAGATGGTCAGAACAATTTTCCTTTTGGCAGAGGGAGAGGTGCAGGACCGGCTGGGTATGGTAGAGGTAGAGGACTGGGCAATGCAGGTGCAGATGCTTATCAGAGCTGGAGGTTTAATCAACTGTTTCAAAATGACGGTACAGGAAAGACAAATGAGGGAACGAATTTGTCCCTACAAGATGTCAGAGCTTCAGATGGGAATGATACAGCTGCTCTTGGAATGGAATTAGACCCAAAAGGTGATGCACATAATATTTTAGGCAAAAGGTCGGCGCATGAGATTATGCCAACAATCAGGACCATGACAGAGGCCGCGGATAACAGTACTGGAGTAATTGTTCCAGTAGGGATCACAGCGGGCAAAATTGTTCAGTTTGAAGGAGCGGACAAGAACCAATTAGTGAATGACTTATCTAATACTCCACGTAGAGGTGAACATAAGAAGAAACTTAGAGGAGGAGATGGTACTGCGGTGGATAGTGCTTCAACTTCAGAATTGTCGGCCTCCGTGCGGGAGGACCGCCAGACCCAATGAAAACTTTAGCTTGGAACTGCCGTGGAATGTTAGCGGCCACGACAGTTCGTGAGCTCTTGGAACTCCAAGAGCGGGTGGTGGCGGATGTGTTATTTCTTTCGGAATCCCATCTGAACAGAGAAAAAGCGGAAATTTTGCGTGTGAAGATGGGTTTTGATGAAGTACATGTGGTGGAAAGTGACGGTCGATCAGGGGGCCTGACCCTGTTTTGTAACAAAATAAATGAAGTAGAAATAAATTTCATGACAGAGAACTACATAGATTTGGTTTTCATGTCAAATAATCTTCCCAGTTGGCGAATGACAGGGTTCTACGGAGAACCAACGTGGGAGTACCGACACCGTTCCTGGCAGTGGCTACGAGATCTAAAAGAGGATGATAATTCGGCTTGGCTGGTTATTGGTGACTTTAATGAAATTCTGCAAAATTCAGAAAAGGAAGGAGGCAACCATAGGCCACAAGCAATGATGCAGGCCTTTAGGGATTGCTTAGACGACTGTGGGCTCAAGGACTTAGAGTTCACCGGGGATAAATTCACGTGGAGGAGAGGCGAGATTCGGGAACGACTTGATAGAGCAGTGTGTAATGAAGCATGGTTTGAAAAGTTCCCGTTGGTAATGCAAATTCATGAACAGCATATACATTCTGACCATAGACCGATCTTGGTTGATACTGAATACTTTGATGGAGAGTTGATGAAGAAAAGTAGTGGGAAAATGAGATTTGAGGCCAAATGGTTAAAGGAAGTGACGGTGGATGAGATAGTGAAATCTGCCTGGGAACGTGCAAAAATGGCCGGAATTGGTCCATCGCTGGCCAGTCGTACACGTGCGGTCCAGGTCGATTTGCATGACTAGGATCGTAATACTTTGAAGGGACTGAAACAGCGCATTGCAAAGTTGAAGAAACAATTAGAAAAATTGAAAGCGGGACCTCTGAACTCTGAAACCCGGGCGCGCCAAAAGGAAACCCAAGTGTTGCTTGAAAATTTGCTGGACCAGGAGGAGCTGTACTGGATGCAACGGGGGAGAGCGAACTGGCTCCTCCATGGTGACAGGAACACTGCTTTCTTTCATAAGGCAGCATTGGCTAGGAAGAAACGCAACCTAATAAAAAAACTTATGGATGACAATGGCAATTGGTGTCAAGGTACGGATCAACTGAAACACTTAATATCTGGTTATTTTACTAACCTTTTCTCATCTGAGGTGTCTAGTCCAGATGCAAATGTGTTGAATAAAGTTACTTCACGTGTATCAAATGCTATGAATGACTCACTGATGGCTCCATATTCTGCGGAAGAAGTAAGGAAGGCATTGTTTGATATAGGGGATTTTAAAGCCCCGGGGCCGGATGGATTGCATGCTGTTTTTTACAAACGGTTTTGGGCGATGCTTGGGGATGACCTTATAGGAGAAGTCCTCCTAGCAATGAATTCTTGCATTATGCCTGAAGGTTGGAACGACACCACCATTGTGATGATCCCTAAGGTACAATCCCCCGAGAAGGTAACCCAATTTAGGCCGATTAGCCTTTGTAATGTCGTTTATAAGATTATCTCAAAAGTCATAGCTAATCGGCTGAAACATTTCCTCGATGAAATCATTAGTCCTACTCAGAGTGCCTTTGTTCCCGGGAGATTAATAACTGATAATGTGCTGATTGCCTATGAGAGTCTACATGCTATAAAAAATAAACGCACGGGCAAAGAGGGATGGTGTGCTGTCAAGCTCGACATGCATAAAGCATATGACCGGGTCGAATGGGTATTCTTGGAAGCAATGTTATTAAAGCTCGGTTTCCATGCAAATTGGGTGAAGCTAGTGATGCTCTGTGTAAGTTTAGTTGAATACCGTGTTCGTTTTAACTCTGAAGAAACAGAGATGTTCAAACCCACGAGGGGGTTGCGCCAGGGGGATCCACTATCCCCGTACCTGTTTTTGCTGTGTACAGAAGGACTTACTGCCCTACTATCTCAAGCTGAAGCAGCAGGTAACCTGGAAGGAGTGAAGGTTTGTAGAGATGCTCCTGCTGTAACCAACCTCTTATTTGCAGACGACTCACTTATCCTAATGCGAGCAAATAATCAGAATGCGGCATCTCTAAAATCAATCCTTGATTTGTATTGTCTAGCATCAGGCCAGAAGGTTAGTGGAGAAATCTAGTATTTTTTTCAGTCCGAGCACAACTGTTGAACAAAGAGCCCAAGTATGTACCACGTTGGATATTATGACTGAATCTTTAAATGACAAGTACTTGGGGCTGCCTGCACAAGTTGGTCTGGACAGGTCAGATAGCTTTCAGTACTTGATTGATAGAATTATTCAGAAGATTTGTGGGTGGAAGGAGAAAGTACTTTCATCAGGAGGCAAGGAGGTGCTACTCAAGTCTGTGGCTCAAGCCATTCCGTCGTATGCTATGTCGGTCTTTAAAATCCCTAAAAAAATCTGCAAGGGGATTACAGATGCGATTGCACAATATTGGTGGGGTGATGATGCCAACCACAAGAGGATGCACTGGTTCGCTTGGTGGAAAATGTGTGTACCCAAAAAGGAAGGGGGCATGGGATTCAGAGACATACACTGTTTTAATCTCGCCTTGTTAGCTAAACAAGCTTGGAGACTAATTGATAATCCCAATTCTCTCTGTGCAAGAATATTACGAGCAAAGTACTATGCTGATGGTGATCTCCTTAATACGGTGTTGAAAAAAAAAGCATCATACACCTGGCAGAGTATAATGGAAGGTGTCAAGGTAATTAAGTTAGGGTATATCTGGAGACTGGGAGATGGGACAAAAATTAAAATCTGGTCGGATGCTTGGATTCCGCAATCTGCCTCTCGCTCACCGATAACGCCTCAGGGTAATCAGCTTCTATCAAAGGTCTCAGACCTTATTGACCCAGTAACAGGTGCTTGGGATGACCAATTAATAGAGCAAACATTTTGGCCTGTGGATGCTTCACGTATTCTTGCTATCCCCCTGCCAGCCTACGAGATGGATGATTTCATTTCTTGGCACTTCACAAAAAATGGATCTTTTTCGGTGAAATCAGCCTATTACACAGTGTGGAGAGATAAATATGAGGCAAGAGGTAGGAGAGATGGACCTACTGCTGCATCCATTAACCCAATAATATGGGATATAGTTTGGAAATTACCCTGTCCAGCGAAGGTTAAAGTTTTTCTGTGGAGAACTCTGCATGGATCTTTGCCATGTAGAACTACCTTGGCAGATAAGCACATGAAAGTTCATACAAAATGTCCGGCCTGCGAGGACCGGGAGACGGTCAAACACATGCTATTCCAATGCCCGAAGGCGAAGCAAGTATGGTATGAACTGGGATTGGGAGATATCATTGCTCGTGCTTGCACTGTTGATCACACCGGAGAAGCAGTTCTAGCGTACTTATTAAATCTTCCAGCAAATGAGATTTCGGTGTTGGGACAAGAAAGATCAGACCTGATCTTGGCTATCACCTCTTGGTACCTTTGGTGGGAGAGAAGGAAACTAGTACATAATGAACATGTCCAGCAAGTTAAGGAAATAGTGGCTTCCATTCGAGCACTTGCTGCAAATTTCTTGACTGCCTCTATGCCCAAAGCCAAGCCCAGACGAAATCCCTGGGGAAGACCACCGGCAGGCTTTGTTAAGCTTAACGTAGACGCATCATTTGACCATGACACTTTACATGCTACTATGGGGGCAGTCCTGAGGGATAGTTCAGGAAATTTCTTGGCGGCTGCGAATAATGTTGCCGGTGAGTGTATGGATGCATTTACAGCGGAGGCACTGGCCTTGCGCTTCGGGCTAAATCTGGCGCAGAGCTATGGATGTTCCAGATTAGTAATTAATTCTGATAATATTGATCTGATCAAGTCAATGCAAGATGGCGGACACTTTGCAGGCCCGGCGGTTGCCGTTATTGACGATTGTTATCACATGTCGGCTGATCTTGCTAGGGTTCGGTTTGAGCACTGTCATAGAAAGGCAAACCCTGTTGCTCATGAATTAGCTAGAATGGCTAGGTTTTCTCCCCCTAGTTCATGGTTTGATACGGCCCCTAGTGCCATTTCTCCTTTGCTTGTAAATGACTCTTTGTTGGTTTCCAACGAATAAATAAAGGGGTTGGAGAGTTCAAAAAAAAGTCCTTTTCTTGTATGGGAAGTCCATCCGCGGGAGGGGCGTTTTGGCTCCCGGGTGCATTTTCACCTGGATGAACAGTAACGCGAAAAATTATAGTAAATGTTTTCAAAAAATTCTGAAATTTTTTGTGGATGTTCGTGTTAGTGTCGCAAGCATGCTTGACAATTTTCATGCGAAACGGAGCGGCGGTGTTTCGTCGGTGAAAAAAACAAATTTGGGGTGACATTTGGGGGTAACATTTGATGTTTCAATTTGTTTTTTTTTTTTTTGCACAGGCCAAAATGCTTAAACTTTTTGTCTCAAAATTTGCAAGTAGCATTTGGATGTGACTAAGAACACATAAAAATTTTGTCTTGATTTTTTTGACATTTCAAAAAAAAATCGGCCCGGGAGCCAAATTGGTTTTCCGGTCCATCCACCTCTTATATAGACAAGAGGTGACGGCCGATTGAAAAACAACACACAATCGAACAAATCAATCTACTACTTTTTCGTGTTCATCTACTTTTTACCTCTCTCCCTTGTATCTTTCTTCTCGTTCTTCCTTCGTTCTTCTTCTTGGAGGGCAGCGATCCACGAGACCCTAGGGGCGATCAGGTCGACCTAGGGCAGCCCATAGCCACCGCGTGTCCAGACGAGGTCCCTCCCGGGCGCGTGGGGTTTCGGGTCTACAAAAGCGCCCGCCGGATTGCTTGCGTACCGCGCTTCCGGACGGGTCTCCTTCGACGTGAGCTGCGGTGCATCACCCCCGGCGTTGAGGGTACACGGTGATGTGTTCGTGTGCGAACACACTTTTTGGCGACTCCGCTGGGGACGAAGCTTTAAACGGTCTCCGGCCCGTTCTTGCTACGAAGAGATCGTCATCTAGGGTTTGCAATCTACAAAAGTAATATGAATACCCAATTCGCTTATGTAGATGCAAATAATGCATATGTTGTTGCTAGATCATTTAATGAGCATAATGTATCGGCTAGCCCTAGTTTTATCAATCATGCATCTAATTATGTGCAACAGCCGATTCAGAATAATCTCCATGGTTCAACTTCATATAATTTTAGCAACATGCAACATATGTATCCCAACTCTCATGCATCGGCAACCCCACAAATCTATATGCCGATGAACAACATGATGAGTTCAGTTAATCAAGTTGAGACACCAGACGTAGGAACTTCTAATAGTATGCAACAAAGTGTTTCACCTTTTTACTCATCGGCAACTCAGTTGCAACATGTTAATCCAAGCATGCCGGTAGATAGGGGAATTGGCCATGCTACTACTTGTTATTCGGCCAATTACCATCAACCATCATATGCTACGCCTCATGCTATTAATTTTTTGGCACCATATGCAACGTTAGGTATTCATAATTCGGCTTCGCACCTTCATGCCCATGGCTGAATGAGTGAATAATCTACTGAAGCACATGTGTCTTCACCTACTACCATAGCATACAATATTGTCCCTACACAATTACAGAATTTCGGTGACATCTCGTTACCGAAAGAGTCTAAAAGTGTCGGGGGGCAATTCTATCCAGATTGGGTTATTAAGAAAAATCTTACGTCTTTTTGGGACGAATGCAATGTTGTTATACATGAACTAATAAAAGAGGGAAAGCATGTTAATTTTGCTGCAATACAAGCTAGATTATGTCAAAAAGAGAAAGCATTGCGAGTGGATAGGATTATCAAAAAGAGTGGTGATTCGGATAACAAAGTTATTTCGGTTATTGAAAAGGCCGAATCAAACATTACATGTACCGAATCAACTACAAAAGAAGTCTTGCCAATTATAGGAACCAATGAAAAGAATAATGATTCGAATAACAAATGTAATTCGGTTATTGAAAATGCCGAATTAAATAGTACATGTGCTAAATCAATTCAAGAAAAAGAGGACGACAAGGTCTTGGAGAGTTATCCAAAAGTGGAGCAAGCTATTGTTCATATCACACAACCATCACACTCTCCAATTTACCTATTTTCCAATTTGGTCGCAACTTTATTGTTGATGCATCTATTAAAAAAATTCTCATAAGAATTTTTGAAAGACCAATGAAGAAGGGTAATTTATTTGTTAGCAATAAAATCGTGGCAAAGCATATCGGTCTACACATTGTGCCATTTATAGAGACCGATAGTGACTTATTATTGCAGCCAAAGCTTTCCCCGTTGCTTTAGTTAAAACTTATATTTAAGTGGGTAGCTTTGCTTGTTTCATACTTGGCTTACACATGGTCTCAATTGAGACATGTATGTTCTAACTATTTTGATTTCAGAAATTTAAAGCCAAGGTTATATTCTATTGAGAAAACCGATGATAGTATAATTTCTTTTTCAAAGACATCGGAGATAGAGTGCAAAACACAATGCATAGCCGAATGGGGAGATGTCGAATTTGAACCATTCGTTTGCTTAACTCCAAAGCCGTTCTCACAGCAAGATCGTCTAGAAAATAAAAGGTTTACCTTCAATTCAAGCATGTGTGATAAAATATTTGATTTGTTGCTGAAAAATAATTACATTAGAATTCTTGATCACCATGTCAAGCCATCAATCCAAGGAAGAATGTATTGTAGGTTGCATAATTCGTTCAAACATAATTTTGAGGATTGCAATATGTTTCGTCAAATAGTCAACTCGGCCATTGATAAAGGACGATTGTGATTTGTTGGAACACCAAAGGATGACCAGTATATTCCGATTGGTCCTGATGGCAAAAAGCTTTTGCATCGGCTCCTTCAAGCCGATTCATTGAATGATGAGAAGGTAAAAACTGTAGATGATGGGATCAAGCTTTCAAGTGAAGAAATTGTTCATGAACACAATGAAAATATTCTTGAAGGCATGAATTCCATCAAGGTTGCACTGAAGACGCCAAGTACTGGGGGGAAACAAGTGGATCCAAAGATTGATGCAAGCGAAACCAAAGGAGATGAAGGCCGCAATAAGCACAAGCACAAGAAATCCAAAGTCACTTTTGCACAATTATTAGATAAATATCAAAACAAGGGTGAAGAGAAAAGTGCTTATCGGCCAAGTAATTCAAAAGCATCAAGATCACCCCCTAGGCGCAAATCTAATGATCGGTATTGGCAAAGTGAGACTTTCAATGCAAAATATTCATATCCTCATTTTGGGCCGCCAATGCCAATGCCGTGGATGCCTTCCTATGCTCTCGTAAATCCATATCCATCATGGGACAGGTATGATATAAGGGCAAATTCTCCATCTTATTTTAGACCAACTCACCAACATTATGCAGCTCCAAGAAGATCAACATTTGAACAATCACATGTCAAAGACCGTTTCAATCATAAGGAATCGGTCCAGAGCTCAAGGAACAAGAAAAAGTTGGTCAAGCAAGTTTACCGCGTTAAAAAATATGGTCGTAAGAGTGCTACTTCAGATTTGATCTCAAGTGAAAAAGAGCCAAGTAAAGTGTTGACATTGGCTACTAAAGGCAATGAGGCAAGTCAAGCAAGTGCCAAATCTGAAGAGAAGAACTTGAGAGTGCACAAGGTAAAACAAGAATTGCCATTGCTTCAAGCAAATTCACAGCCGGGGTGCCCACTCGGCTTATCATATTGGCAAAAGAAGAAATTGCAAAAACTAAGTGCACAAGAACTTGAAAAGAGGAACATGGCATGGGTTCCCAAAGAAAGTAGTGCAAACAAGAATTATGTGCAAGCTTTCATTGCGATAAGTGCGATAAAGGTGAAGAAGGAGAAGAGTGAATGCTATGAACGACCAAGCCAAAGGTTTGCGTATCAAAATCTCCGGTCCACACATTATCCATATTCTACAGCTATGCCATTGATTCCGATGCCATGGAATTCATCCTTAGGTATGATTGGTTACCCTCCATGGACTTATTTTGATCCATGGATGCAATATAACTTGTTACATCATGCAAGGGTTTTCCCAGATCATCATACATTCGATTAGCTGTATTTTGTTGCTAATCAAAGTGGCCGATATATAACTATCGCCCTAAGCAGAGACATGGCCGATATATACTTATCGCCCTAAGAACATGCAAAGTGGCCGATGGAGTGTTGACATCGGCCTTAGAACAAACTCCTTGCAAGTTATTTTTCGGCGCGCAAGCTTTGCCGAAAAACAGTGGGGCATGTGTTGACACCAGATTTTGGCATAGCCAAAAGCATAATCAAGATGACCTCGGATGAAAAAAGTTTCAACATGAAAATTCTTTGTCTCGTCGAAACAGACGATTTTGATATAAAAATTGTCCCCATCCAAGGTCGTATGCGAATTCTACAGCCAAAACCGTGCGCTGTAGCGTTGTTTGGCCGGATCATCCGGGCCAGGGTCCAGATCATCCGGCCGGAGGCCGAACGAATGACCCAAAAAACAGAAGCTTAAGGACGAAGCCGGATGATCTGGGAGTAGACCCGGATGATCCGGGTGGAGGCCGGACGATCCGGGCAAAGTCAGGACATCCGAATAACTTTTTTCTGCTGCAGACTTTAGAAAACAGCCCGAAACCCCCTCAAGATGACCTCAAATCGAAAAGTGTTCAACAGCAAAGTTGTGGGTCTCGTCGAAACGGTTGATTTTGATATAAAAATTGTCTTAATCCGAGTTCGTATGCAAAATTTAGAGCCCAATCAGTGTGCTGCTGTCAGAAATCTGGGCTTGGCCGGATCATCCGGGCTTGCAGCCGAACATCCGAGCCGGAGGTCATAAAAAGTCCGATTTTGGTTAGATTTTGATAATTTGGATGGCAAGGCAAGTCCTTTTCTTGTACGGGAAGTCCATCCGCCTCTTATATAGACAAGAGGTGACGACCGATTGAAAAACAACACACAATCGAACAAATCAATCTACTACTTTTTCGTATTCGTCTACTTTTTACCTCTCTCCCTTGTATCTTTCTTCTCGTTCTTCGTTCGTTCTTCTTCTTGGAGGGCAGCGATCCACGAGGCCCTAGGGGCGATCGGGTCGACCTAGGGCAGCCCATAGCCGCCGCGCGTCCAGACGGGGTCCCTCCCGGGCGCGTGGGGTTTCGGGTCTATAAAAGCGCCCACCGGATTGCTTGCGTGCCGCGCTTCCGGATGGGTCTCCTTCGACGTGAGCTGCGGTGCATCACCCCCGGCGTCGAGGGTACAAGGTGACGTGCTCGTGTGCGAACAGGGACGGCGTCGCGCCCTTCATCTCCGACGGCGGCGAGCTCCGGGAGAGAGGCTGGGGAGAGTCAGAGGAATGCCAGAAGCTCTATGGTGAGCTCAGGTGGGGCTAGGATGGACCAGACTGAGCGCACGGTGGAGAGGTCGAGCGGCAGAGTTCCTCACCGGAGAGGAGGAAGAAGGCCTCGCAGGCTCGCTGGAGTGGCTCCGGTGGAAGATTGGGTGAGGTTGAGGGCGAGTGGTGAGGTTGGACGGGGCCGGGGACGGCTTAAATAGCCGGGGCAAAGATGCCCAAGCCAGAAGCCGCCATGCGCTTGCGGTGGATGCTCCGGCAAGGGGTAGTGCACTGCGGGGCCATTGAGGCGACGAGAGAGGGAGGTAGTGGAGTGCCAGGCACGCGGGCAAGGCTGTGGCGCACTAAGTGGGGCAGGGGGCAACTTTGTGCCACTGTTCCCGCACGGGCACGCCGTGTCCGCGTCCAGCGAGCCGTTTGCCGGCGTCGGGAGGGTGTCGGAGCTGGCTACGTGGGCGTAGAAGAGCAAGGGGGTGGCACTGGCGTGCTGTGGTGTCGCGAGGGCGGCGTATGGGCGGCGGCAGAGGGGTCCCGGCGTCCAGAGCGCGCCAGACGCATGCCAAACACCCTCAGGCCACGCGGTTCACTGCATGCAGTGGCACACGCGGGGCTTTAGGGCCGCCCAGAACTTGTCTAAGGTGTAGTCCCTTCAGTACTGAGACACACTGAGACATTGGTTCATTTAAAGTGCCTTTGGGATGATGGGATGCATCAGCTAAAGTTTGCTGTAGCAAACATGGGAATGAAGTTGTAGTCAAATGACTTGATCCATGGGCCAAGAATGTTTTCACGGGTGTTTAGGGTAGGAAGGACTATATGCTGGAGAAATTTGAGATTATTTGGACAAGGTTTGGATAGGGTTACTTCACAACTGCAAATCTGGTCCAGAATACTGATTTTGATGCTGCACTCATATAGAGTATTGGATTGAGCTGAAGTTTGGTGGAGAGTTATTATTTAGGACCATGCAGGCACTGGTAAAATTTCATGCCCTTTGGAAATACCTAAATAGTACTTCCTTAACAAAGGTCCTCTCTGGACAGAAGCTTGAGAGAATTTTGTGGAGCAAATGGCTTGGCCAAATGATGTGAATTTTGGCATGCTAAATGGATATAGGAATATTTAGGTCCTGGATTAATTTCAGGATTTATGAAGCAATAGAAAATATAGTTGCTTCACACCCTGAAAAAGTGACTAGAAGCAAGAATTGGATGGTGTGCTCACCATGAGCATGGAATCTTGAATATTTTTACATATCCAAGGTTTAGATGAGTCAAAGGATTTGTGGGAATTTTATGGGAATTTTGGGAATGACAGAAATGTAGGTTGCTTCACAGCCAAGGGCAAATAGGACTATTCCTTTAATAGAAAAAGGAATATTATCAAGAAATAAAGATTGGGATTGGGATAAGATGGAAATGACATGGTCTTGGGAATGATTTAAGAGTGATGATTCACTTGGGAGAAGAAAGAAAGAGGATCTTCCCAAGTTTTAAGCCCATAGAGCCAATTCAAAAAAAGAAAACCAACTCAAATTCAAAGAAAAACAAAGAAACGAAAAGGGCCAAAAATTGGGGTGTTACAATACCCTAGATGCATGTTGGATAGCGGTCGATGGGTGGAGTAATAGAAGTAGATGCAGGCAGGAGTCGGTCTACTTGTTTCGGACGTGATGCCTATATACATGATCATTGGCTTGAATATCGTCATAATTATGCGCTTTTCTATCAATTGCCCAACAGTAATTTGTTTACCCACCGTATGCTATGCGTTCGAGAGAGAAGCCTCTAGTGAAAACTATGGCCCTCGGGTCATTTATCCATCATATATAAAATCAAAAATACCTTGCTGCAATTTTATTTCTTTTATTTTGTTTTGCAATTTACTTATCTATCTATCACTATCAGAATTAATCCTTGCAAGTAACCGCCAAGGGGATTGACAACCCTCTTGTTCGCGTTGGGTGCAAGTATTTGCTTTTGTGTGTGTACGCGCTGCTAACGAGGTTTTGTGTGGTTCTCCTACTGGATAGATAACCTTGGTTCTTAACTGAGGGAAATACTTATCTCTACTGTACTGCATCATCCTCTCCTCTTCGAGAAAATCCCAACGCAGCTCACAAGTAGCAATGACCTAAGGTTTATCAATCCGTGGGAGGTGTAGGATGAAGATGGTCTCTCTCAAACAACCCTGCAATCAAATACAAGCAATCTCTTGTGTCCCCAACACACCCAATACAATGGTAAATTGTATAGGTGCACTAGTTCGGCGAAGAGATGGTGATACAAGTGTAGTATGGATAGTAGAAATAGGTTTTTATAATCTGAATAAATAAAAACAGCAAGGTAACAAGTAGCAAAAGAGTAAAAACAGTATTGCAATGCTTGGAAACAAGGCCTAGGGTTCATACTTTCACCAGTGCAATCTCTCAACAGTGCTAACATAATTGAATCATATAACAATCCCTCAACGTGCGATAAAGAATCACTCCAAAGTTCCTATTAGCGGAGAACATAAGATGAAATTATTGTAGGGTACGAAACCACCTCAAAGTTATCCTTTCCGATTAATCTATTGAGCCATCCCTATAAGTGTCACAAAAATCCTAGAGCTCGTACTAAAATAACACCATATGATACGCATCAACCAACTCTAATGTCACCTAGATACTCCAATGTCACCACAAGTATCCGTGAGTTGATTATTCGATATGCATCAAAACAACTTCAGATTCATAATATTCAATCCACACAAAGAACCTCAAAGAGTACCCCCAAAGTTTCTATCAGAGAAAAGAAGATGAAAACATGTGCAACCAACCCCGATGCCTAGATTACCCCAAGGTCACGGGAATCCGCGAGTTGATCACCAAAACATACATCAAATGACTCAATAGAATACCTCATTGTCACCACGGGTATCCACATGCAAGACATACATCAAGCGCACTCAAATCCAAAGTGTTCAATCCGACAATAACGAAACCTCAGAGGGAAAGACTCAATTCATCACAAGAAGATAGAGAGGGAAGAAACACCATATGATCCAACTATATTAACAAAGCTCGCGGTACATCAAGATCGTGCCAAGTCAAGAACACGAGAGAGAGATCAAACACATAGCTACTGGTACATACCCTTAGCCCCGAGGGTGAACTACTCCCTCCTCGTCAAGGAGACCGCCGGGATGATGAAGATGGCCTCCGGCGATGATTTCCTCCTCCGGCAGAGTGCCGGAACAGGGCTCCAGATGAGATCGCTTTGGTACAGAGGCTTGCGGCGGCGGCGTGGAAGTTCTAGGTTTCTTTTCAGGGTTTCTGGTATTTATAGGAATTTTCAGCGTTGGGTTTACACCAAGGGGGCCCACGAGGGAGCGACAAGCTCGGTAGGCGCGCGCTAGGGGGGACCCACGCCCCTTGAGCTTGTCGCTTCCTCATGAGGCTTCTGGTCCTTCCTCGAAGCTTCGGGGGTCTCTTTTGGTCCATAAAAATGTTGGGAAACGTTGCATGGAAAACAAAAAAATTCTACGCACACGCAAGATCTATCCATGGAGATGCATAGCTACGAGAGGGGGAGTGTGTCTACGTACCCTCGTATACCGTAAGCGGAAGCGTTAGAACAACGCGGTTGATGTCGTCGAACAACTTCACGATCCAACCGACCGAGCACCGAACGTACGGCACCTCCGCGTTCAGCACACGTTCAGCTCGGTGACGTCCTCGACTTCTTGATCCAGCAAGACGGCGAGGTAGTGGATGAGTTCCGGCAGCATGACGGCGTGGTGACGGTGATGGTGATGCTATCTCCGCAGGGCTTCGCCCAAGCACTGCGAAAATATGACCGAGGGACGGATCTGTGGAGGGGGGCGCCGCACACGGCTAAGACAATGGTGTGTCTTGTTTGGGGCGCCCCCTCTCCTCTATTTATATATGTGTAGGGGCTTGGAGTAGAAGGAATAGTGTCACGTGAACAGTATCACGTGAATAGTACACACGTGGACTTGGACTCCAAAGTCCAATCCTATTCCTACTAGGACTCTCCTTTTTTCCTTCCCTAGCTGCGTGAGCTTTTGAGGACTTGGTGCGCCTGGCCCAATAAGGCCAGGGCGCCTCCCCTTAGCCCATGCCAGCCCTTGGGACGTGGTGGACCCACTTGTGGACTTCCGGACCCCTCCGGAATCCTCCGGAACCTTCTGGAAGCTTCCCGATACAATACCGAAAAAAATGCACCTTTTTCCGGAACCCAAAATATGACTTCCCATATATAAATCTTTACCTCTCGACCATTCCGAGACTCCTCGTGACGTCCGGGATCTCATCCGGGACTCCGAACAACATTCGGTTACCAATTCACATAACTCATATAACACTATATCGTCAACGAACGTTAAGCGTGCGGACCCTACGGGTTCGGGAATGATGTAGACATGACCGAGACGCCTCTCCGGTCAATAATCAATAGCGGAACCTGGATGCCCATATTGGTTCCTACATATTCCACGAAGATCTTATCGGTCGAACCGCAATGACAACATACGTAATTCCCTTTGTCCGTCGGTATGTTACTTGCCCGAGATTCGATCGTCGGTATCTCCATACCTAGTTCAATCTCGTTACCGGCAAGTCTCTTTACTCGTTCCGTAATACATCATCCCATAACTAACTCCTTAGTCACTTTGCTTGCAAGCTTCTTATGATGTGCATTACCGAGAGGGCCCAGAGATACCTCTCCGAAACACGGAGTGACAAATCCCAGTCTCGATCCATGCCAACTCAACAGACACCTTCGGAGATACCTGTAGAGCATCTTTATGATCACCCAGTTACGTTGTGACGTTTGATAGCACACAAGGTATTCCTCCGGTATCCGGGAGTTGCATGATCTCATGGTCGGAGGAACATGTATTTGACATTCAAGAAAGCAGTAGCAATAAACAGAACGATCATATGCTAAGCTAACGGATGGGTCTTGTCCATCACATCATTCTCCTAATGATGTGATCCCGTTATCAAATGAGAACTCATGTCTATGGTTAGGAAACCTTAACCATCTTTGATCAACGAGCTAGTCTAGTAGAGGCTCACTAGGGACACGGTATTTGTTTATGTATTCACACATGTATTTAAGTTTCCGGTCAATACAATTCTAGCATGAATAATAAACCTTTATCATGAACAAGGAAATATAAAATAATAACAACTTTATTATTGCCTCTAGGGCATATTTCCATCAGTCTACCACTTGCACTAGAGTCAATAATCTAGTTCACATCGCCATGTGATTAACACCCAAGAGTTCACTAGAGTCAATAATCTAGTTCACATCACCATGTGATTAACACTCAAAGAGTTCTAAGGTGTGATCATGTTTTGCTCGTGAGAGAGAATTTTAGTCAATGGGTCTGCAATATTCAGACCCATGTGTACTTTGCAAATCCTTATGTCATACTGTAGATGTTGCTATCACGCTTTACTTGGAGCTATTCCAAATGACTGCTCCATTATACGTATCCGGTTTGCTACTCAGAGATATCCAGATTGGTGTCAAAGCTTGCATCGACGTAACCCTTTACGACGAACTCTTTATCACCTCCATAATCGAGAAACATTTCCTTAGTCCTTTAGTAACTAAGGATAATTTTGACCGCTGTCCAGTGATGCACTCCTGGATCACTCTTGTACCCCCTTTGCCAGACACGTGGCAAGGCACACATTAGGTGTGGTACACAGCATGGCATACATTATAGAACCTATGGCTGAGGCATAGGGAATGACTTTTATTCTCTCTCTATCTTCTGTCGTGGTCGAGCTTTGAGTCTTACTCAACTTTACACCTTACAATACAGGCAAGAACTCCTTCTTTGACTGATCCATTTTGAACTCCTTCAAAATCTTGTCAAGGTATGTACTCATTGAAAGTCTTATCAAGCGTCTTGATCTATCTCTATAGATCTTGATGCCCAATATATAAGCAGCTTCACCGAGGTCTTTCATTCAAGTATCCTTTTATGCCATCCAGAAATTCTATATCATTTCCAATCAACAATATGTCATCCACATATAATATTAGAAATGCTACAGAGCTCCCACTCACTTTCTTGTAAATACAGGCTTCACCGTAAGTCTGTACAAAACCATATGCTTTGATCACCTCATCAAAGCGTATATTCCAACTTCGAGATGCTTGCACCAGTCCATAGATGGATCGCTGGAGCTTGCACACTTTGTTAGCACCCTTAGGATCGACAAAACCTTCTGGTTGCATCATATACAACTCTTCTTTGAGAAAACCATTAAGGAATGCAGTTTTGACATCCATTTGCCAGATCATAAAATGCGGCAATTGCTAACATGATTCGGACAGACTTAAGCATCGCTACGGGTGAGAAAGTCTCATCGTAGTCAACCCCTTGAACTTGTCGAAAATCTTTCGCGACAAGTCGAGCTTTGTAGACAGTGATATTACCATCAGCATCTGTCTTCCTCTTAAAAATCCATTTATTCTCAATGGCTTGCCGATCATCGGGCAAGTCCACCAAAGTCCATACTTTGTTCTCATACATGGATCCTATCTCAGATTTCATGGCCTCAAGCCATTTGTCGGAATCTGGGCTCATCATAGCTTCTTCATAGTTCGTAGGTTCGTCGTTGTCTAACAACATGACTTCCAGAACAGATTACCGTACCACTCTGGTGCGGAACGTACTCTGGTCGACCTACGAGGTTCAGTAGTAACTTGATCTGAAGTTTCATGATCTTCACCATTATCTTCCTCTCTTATTGGTGTAGGCATCACGGGAACGGTTTTCTCTGATGAGCTACTTTCCAATTCGAGAGAAGGTACAATTACCTCATCAAGTTCTACTTTCCTCCCACTCACTTCTTTCGAGAGAAACTCCTTCTCTAGAAAGGACCCATTCTTGGCAACAAAGACCTTGCCTTCGGATCTGTGGTAGAAGGTGTACCCAATTGTTTCTTTAGGGTATCCTATGAAGACGCACTTCTCCGCTTTGGGTTCGAGCTTATCAGGTTGAAGCTTTTTCACATAAGCATCGCATCTCCAAACTTTAAAAAACGATAGCTTAGGTTTCTTACCAAACCATAGTTCATACGGTGTCGTCTCAACAGATTTAGACGGTGCCCTATTTAACGTGAATGCAGCTGTCTCTAATGCATAACCCCAAAACGATAGTGGCAAATAGGTAAGAGACATCATAGAACGCACCATATCCAATAAAGTACGGTTACAACGTCCAGACACACCATTACGCTGTGGTGTTCCAGGTGGCGTGAGTTGTGAAACAATTCCACATTTTCTTAAATGAAGGCCAAACTCGTAACT
This sequence comes from Elymus sibiricus, assembly GCA_039707655.1. Taxonomy (NCBI): domain Eukaryota; kingdom Viridiplantae; phylum Streptophyta; class Magnoliopsida; order Poales; family Poaceae; genus Elymus; species Elymus sibiricus. The sequence continues at coordinate 317,610,041 of CM077664.1, forward strand.
CAAATATTCGCCTCCGCGATCGGATCGTAGAAACTTTATTTTCTTGTTACGATGATTCTCTACTTCACTCTGAAATTCTTTGAACTTTTCAAATGTTTCAGACTTGTGTTTCATCAAGTAGATATACCCATACCTACTCAAATCATCTGTGAAGGTTAGAAAATAACGATACCCACCGCGTGCTTCAACATTCATCGGACCACATACATCGGTATGTATTATTTCCAACAAATCAGTAGCTCGCTCCATTGTTCCGGAGAACGGAGTTTTAGTCATCTTGCCCATGGGGCATGGTTCGCAAGTATCAAATGATTCATAATCAAGAGATTCCAAAATTCCATCAGCATGGAGTTTCTTCATGCGCTTTACACCAATATGACCTAAACGGCAGTGCCACAAGTATGTTGCACTATCATTATCAACTTTGCATCTTTTGGCATCAATATTATGAATATGTGTATCACTACGATCGAGATTCATAAAGAATAAACCATTCACAAGGGTGCATGATCACGAGGGATATTATTCATATAAACAGAATAACCATTATTCTCTGACTTAAATGAATAACCGTCTTGCAATAAACAATATCCAGATATAATGTTTTATGCTCAACGCAAGCACCAAATAACCATTATTTAGGTTTAATACTAATCCCGAAGGTATTACGAGCGTGTCGATATTGATCATATCAATATTGGAGACACTTCCAACACATATCGTCACCTCGCCCTCAGCTAGTCTCCGTTACTCTGCAGCTCCTGCTTCAAGTTACTAATATTAGCAACTGAATCGGTATCAAATACCCAGACGCTGCTACGAGCACTAGTGAGGTACATATCAATAACATGTATATCAAATATACCTTTGTTCACTTTGTCATCCTTCTTATCCGCCAAATACTTGGGGCAGTTCCGCTTCCAGTGACCAGTTCCTTTGCAGTAGAAGCACTCAGTTTCAGGCTTGGGTCCAACTTTGGGTTTCTTCGTGGGAGCGGCAGCTTGCTTGTCGTTCTTCTTGAAGTTCCCCTTCTTTCCCTTGCCCTTTTTCATGAAACTAGTGGTCTTGTTAACCATCAACACTTGATGCTCCTTCTTGATTTCTACCTCCGCCGATTTCAGCATCGCGAAGAGCTCAGGAATTGTCTTCTCCATCCCTTGCATATTATAGTTCATCACGAAGCCTTTATAGCTTGGTGGCAGTGACTGAAGAACTCTGTCAATAACACTCTCAACCGGAAGATCAATTCCCAGCTGAGTCAAGTGGTTGTGGTACCCAGACATTCTGAGTATGTGTTCACTGACAGAACTGTTCTCCTCCATCTTACGGCTAAAGAACTTGTTGGAGACTTCATATCTCTCAACCCGGGCATTAGCTTGAAATATCAATTTTAGCTCCTGGAACACCTCATATGCTCCATGGCGTTCAAAACGCTTTTGTAGTCCCGGTTCTAAGCCGTAGAGCATCGCACACTGAACTATCGAGTAGTAATCAGATCGAGCCTGCCAGGCGTTCACAACGTCTGCAGCAGCTCCTGCAGCAGGTCCATCACCTAGCGGTGCATCAAGGACATAATCCTTCTGTGCAGCAATGAGGATAATCCTCAAGTTACGGACCCAGTCCGTGTAGTTGCTACCATCATCTTTCAACTTAGCTTTCTCTAGGAACGCATTAAAATTCAACGGAACGGTAGCACGGGCCATTTATCTACAACATAGGTATGCAAAGAAACTATCAAGACTAAGTTCATGATAAATTAAGTTCAATTAATCAAATTACTAATGAACTCCCACTTAAATTAACATCCCTCAAGTTAACTAAGTGATACATGATCCAAATCAACTAGCCCATGTCCGATCATCACGTGAGATGGGATAGTCATCAATGGTGAACATCTCCATGTTGATCATATCTACTATATGACTCATGTTCGACCTTTCGGTCTCCAGTGTTTCGAGACCATGTCTGTACATGCTAGGCTCGTCAAGTTTAACCCAAGTATTCTGCTTGTGTAAAACTGGCTTACACCCGTTGTATGTGAACGTAGAATCTATCACACCCGATCATCACGAGGTGCTTCGAAACGACGAACTTTAGCAACGGTGCATACTCGGGGAGAACACTTTTATCTTGAAATTTAGTGAAGGGATCATCTTATAATGCTACCGTCGTTCTAAGCAAAATAAGATGCATAAAGGATAAACATCACATGCAATCAAAATATGTGACATGATATGGCCATCATCATCTTGTGCTTTTGATCTCCATCTCCAAAGCATCATCATGATCTCCATCGTCACCGGCTCGACACCTTGATCTCCATCGTTGCGTCATGGTCGTCTCGCCAACTATTGCTTCTACAACTATTGCTAACGCATAGCGATAAAGTAAAGCAATTACATGGCGCTTGCATTTCATACAATAAAGAGACAACCATAAGGCTCCTGCCGGTTGCCGATAAATTACAAAACATTATCATCTCATACAATAACGTATATCACATCATGTCTTGACCATATCACATCACAGCATACCCTGCAAAAACAAGTTAGACGTCCTCTACTTTGTTGTTGCAAGTTTTACGTGGCTGCTAGGGGCTTCTAGCAAGAACCGTTCTTACCTACGGCACAAAACCACAACGGTGATTTATCAAGTTTGCTGTTTTAACCTTCAACAAGGACCGGCCGCAGTCAAATTTGATTCAACTAAAATAGGAGAAACAGACACCCGCCAGCCACCTTTATGCAAAACAAGTTGCATGTCTGTCGGTGGAACCGGTCTCATGTACGTGGACATGTAAGGTTGGTCCGGGCCGCTTCATCTTACAATACCGCCGAATCAAAATAAGACGTTGGTGGTAAGCAGTATGACGATCACCGCCCACAACTCTTTGTGTTCTACTCGTGCATATCATCTACGCATAGACCTGGCTCATGATGCCACTGTTGGGAAACGTTGCATGGAAAACAAAAAATTTCTACGCACACGCAAGATCTATCCATGGAGATGCATAGCTACGAGAGGGGGAGTGTGTCTACGTACCCTCGTAGACCGTAAGCGGAAGCGTTAGAACAACGCGGTTGATGTCGTCGAACAACTTCACGATCCAACCGACCGAGCACCGAACGTACGGCACCTCCGCGTTCAGCACACGTTCAGCTCGGTGACGTCCTCGACTTCTTGATCCAGCAAGACGGCGAGGTAGTGGATGAGTTCCGGCAGCACGACGGCGTGGTGACAGTGATGGTGATGCTATCTCCGCAGGGCTTCGCCCAAGCACTGCGAAAATATGACCGAGGGACGGAACTGTGGAGGGGGGCGCCGCACATGGGCTAAGACAATGTTGTGTCTTGTTTGGGGCGCCCCCTCTCCTCTATTTATATATGTGTAGGGGCTTGGAGTAGAAGGAATAGTGCCACGTGAACAGTACCACATGAATAGTACACACGTGTACTTGGACTCCAAAGTCCAATCCTATTCCTACTAGGACTCTCCTTTTTTTCCTTCCCTAGCTGCGTGGGCTTTTGAGGACTTGGTGCGCCTGGCCCAATAAGGCCAGGGCGCCTCCCCTTAGCCCATGCCAGCCCTTGGGACATGGTGGACCCACTTGTGGACTTCCGGACCCCTCCGGAATCCTCCGGAACCTTCTGGAAGCTTCCCGGTACAATACCGAAAAAACTGCACCTTTTTCCGGAACCCAAAATATGACTTCCCATATATAAATTTTTACCTCTCGACCATTCCGAGACTCCTTGTGACATCCGGGATCTCATCCGGGACTCCGAACAACATTTGGTTACCAATTCACATAACTCATATAACACTATATCGTCAACGAACGTTAAGCGTGCGGACCCTACGGGTTCGGGAATGATGTAGACATGACCGAGGCGCCTCTCCGGTCAATAATCAATAGCGGAACCTGGATGCCCATATTGGTTCCTACATATTCCACGAAGATCTTATCGGTCGAACCGCAATGACAACATACGTAATTCCCTTTGTCCGTCGGTATGTTACTTGCCCGAGATTCGATCATCGGTATCTCCATACCTAGTTCAATCTCGTTACCGGCAAGTCTCTTTACTCATTCCGTAATACATCATCCCATAACTAACTCCTTAGTCACTTTGCTTGCAAGCTTCTTATGATGTGCATTACCGAGAGGGCCCAGAGATACCTCTCCGAAACACGGAGTGACAAATCCCAGTCTCGATCCATGCGAACTCAACAGACACCTTCGGAGATACCTGTAGAGCATCTTTATGATCACCCAGTTACGTTGTGACGTTTGATAGCACACAAGGTATTCCTCCGGTATCCGGGAGTTGCATGATCTCATGGTCGGAGGAACATGTATTTGACATTCAAGAAAGTAGTAGCAATAAACAGAACGATCATATGCTAAGCTAACGGATGGGTCTTGTCCATCACATCATTCTCCTAATGATGTGATCCCGTTATCAAATGACAACTCATGTCTATGGTTAGGAAACCTTAACCATCTTTGATCAACGAGCTAGTCTAGTAGAGGCTCACTAGGGACACGGTATTTGTTTATGTATTCACACATGTATTTAAGTTTCCGGTCAATACAATTCTAGCATGAATAATAAACCTTTATCATGAACAAGGAAATATAAAATAATAACAACTTTATTATTGCCTCTAGGGCATATTTCCATCAAAAAAATCACCGTAAATTTTCAGCCCAATCCAAGAACTTTTATTTCTGCACAAAAAACAACACCACGGTAGTTCTGCTGAAAACAGCGTCAGTCCGGGTTAGTTCCATTCAAATCATACCAAAACCATATAAAATTGTTGTAAACATGGCATGAATACTTCATAAATTATAGATACGTTGGAGACATATCAACCGACGCCATCAACCACCAGCAGATAGGGACCTTGCTCATAGACGGAGCCTTCAAGATGGTAACGACGCCACCGCTTCGCGGCCGCCCGGACCGGCATGCCAGACCAAGGGTTTTCACACGAGCACAATATAGGGAAGGGCAACCCACGATGACGCCTCCAAGGAGGAAAGCGGCGTTCAGGGGCATCGCCGACATCGGCACCGACAGCGTCGGGTAGAGCTTTTGCCCGAGAAAAATGACCCTCCACCACCAAAATCCACTATCCAAACACGACAAGCATAGCCACTGGCCGGCGAGTAGAGGTAGCCGACTACGAAGAAGACGACGCCCAAAACGGTGGTTTGGTTTGGTCGCAAGCAGACGCCCCGACGTCCACACCCGCACCACGGACGCCGCCGCGTGAGCCACCTCGGCACCCTCATGGCCAAGGCCACCCACCAGCACCCACATGACGACCCTGTCGCAAGGGAGCCGCCATGACCACCACCCGAAGCCGCCACACCGGAGCCCAGAAAGGCCAAACCTTGCCCGTCTCCAATAAGAGACGGGCCACCGATACGCAGCCGACCAGCGCCGCTGCCGCACCGACACAACACCACAACTGCACCACAACCACACCCGGCAGCGACCGCCCACAGCAATTCATGCTCAAGCACTGCATAGCCCAGATCTGCACGCACTGTCGAGGTCCACGCACGAGGCAACCCCCGCGGCGGTCGGCCGAGTCCATGGACTGACACCCTGTCAGATCCAATGGAACACCAGCGCCCTCAGATCCCTTGGCTGGGCCGTCACCTACGCCCACGACACCCGGCGCCCAGCACGACGAGAGGAGCGGCGCCCACTATGACCCGACCAGACCCGCCGCCGGCCAGGAAGGAGGAGCAACAAGCCGCAATAGCTGCCGACGAGATCACGAATGGAGAGGAACCGCTGGGAGGGGTGAGAGCGGGGATGGGGAGAAGGAGGTGGGGGAGGCCTCGTTGCCGCCACGGGCCAGCCGGCGGCGGTGGCGAGGGGGCGCGTGCAGGAGGTGGCGGTGGCGGGGAAAACCTAATCGCCCCCGAGCCGCCATAGCAGGACAGTGCGGGGGGGAGGGGGGTTGTAAAGCAGTTTACATATAGAAGTACAAGACCCCTGCAATTTATTATGGCCTGACACCAGAAACAAGGGATAGCGTTTTCCTATATGATCAGGATTTGTGCAGTTGAACCTAGTGCTAGGATCGGCTATAGACCCATGTGTGATTGCAATTTTTCCATACTCATGTGATTCATTGTTTTGGTTCTTGTATACATAATATACCTGCATTTGTTTATGACCTGTTATGGCGCAAAATTCTGTGATTTTGCTTCAGATCTCTATCGAAATATCAGCCCATGTGTTGACTGAGCCAGGAATCAGAGTGTGCAACCATTGTCGAGCTGAGCCTTTCAGCATAATCGGCAGGTGCTTCACGAGGTGTAGGTCATCGCCATTCGCCACTTGGACCGCGAGCATATAATCACCTATCCATATCGCGGGATCCATGTAACATCGTTCATGAGCTTAAAGTTCGGCGGGAAGGGGTGGGCGACCACCCGATCCGATAAACATGACGGGCACACCCCTAAGGGGCCCCCTATTTTTGGGAGAGCGTCAATGGTATGACATGCGTCGTTGATGTCGGCATCCACATCGTATCTGGAGAAAGTCGGCCTGTACCGGTCCCTTCCCTGCTTGCGTAGCCTAGCTGCATGCTCAACCAATGTCTCATGGCAGCGTGGGGGACATGGTGCGTTGTGCCTCGACTGGTAGATCGTCTAGGGATGCCGGGCAGCACCTCTTGGAGCGGTAGCTTGACTTGTCCCAACTTCAAGTGTCCGAGCTGCCCACATCCTAAGATGTATCAGCGCGGCTTTTCATGCGACGTCCTACCACCTTGGGAGCGTGTTTGTCCTTATTGGCCAATCGGGCATCAAGACTGGGAGGCCAATCTCCTGCACCGGGGTGCAGGCCTTTAGCCCACGTGTGTTTAGAAACCGCATTGTGGTCCGCAGTGGCGTCCAAGTCCTTCATCAGGTTCCGACCTTCCTTGTCCGCTACCTTCGTGGTCGCCTTCTTCTTGTTGTTGTTCTTCAGAGCCTCATACTGGAGGATCTGTTGCCAGCGATCATCGATGGCCTACATCCATTGGAGCAGCCGCTTGTTGGCCCTGACTACCTTCTTGGCCGACCTGACCAACCTCTCATGACATTCATCGTGGCATGGGCTGCTGAGCGATTCGTTCAGAATGTGCTCATCGAAGGGACCAAACTCGCTATTGGGATCCCCATTCTCATCAAGCGAACCATCGCTTGAAGGGTCGTCGGGGTCGTTGCCATTCACTACAAGAAATATGGTCATTTATGACAAAAATAATGACGGCGGTCTAATGATGACCCACAAGTATAGGATATCAATCATAGTCCTTTCAATAAGTAAGAGTGTAGAACCCAAAGAGGAGCAGAAGGAAATGACAAGCGGTTTTCAGCAAGGTATTCTCTGCAAGTGCTATAAATAGTAGTAACAGATAGTTTGGTAGCAAGGTGATTCGTAACGAGTAACAAGTAACAATAGTAACAAAGGTGCAGCAAGGTGGCCCAATCCTTTTTATAGCAAAGGACAAGCCGTAAGTCTCTCTTATATTAAGCAAAGCGTTCTCGAGGACACATGAGAATTCTCGTCTAGTCACGTTCATCATGTTTAGTTGATTCGCGTTCACTAATATTTTGATATGTGGGTGGACCGGTGCTAGGGTGCTGTTCTTACTTGAACAAGCAACCCACTTATGATTACCCTCTCTCGCAAGCATCCGCAACTATGAAAGAAGAATTAAGATAAATCTAACCATAGCCTGAAACATGTGGATCCAAATCAGCCCCTTACGGAATAGCACATAAACTAGGGTTTAAGCTTCTGTCACTCTCGCAACCCATCATCTACTTACTTCTCCCCAATGCCTTCCCCTTGGCCCAAACATGGTGAAGTGTCATGTAGTCGACGTTCACACGACACCACTAGAGGAAGAACAACATACATATCATCAAAATATTGAACGAATACCAACTTCACATGATTACTTTTATAACAAGACTTCTCCCATGTCCTCAAGAACAAACGAAACTACTCACAAAGCATATTCATGTTCATGATCAGAGGAGTATAATATGATTAAGGTTCTGAACATATAATCTTCCACCAAATAAACCAACTAGCATCAACTACAAGATGTAATCAACACTACTAGCAACCCATTGGTACCAATCTAAGGTTTTGAGACAAAGATTGAATATAAGAGATGAACTAGGGTTTGAGATGAGATGGTGCTGGTGAAGATGTTGATGAAGATTGGTCCTCCCATGATGAGAGAAACGTTGGTGATGTCGATGGCTTCGATTTCCCCATCCCGGAGGGAAGTATCCCCGGCGGAATCGCTCCGCCGGAGAGCAAAAGTTCTCCTGCCCAGGTTCCGCCTCGAGACGACGGCGCTTCGTCTCGAAAATCTTCTCTTATTTTTTTTTCTAGGACAAATGGCTTCAGATAGCAGAAGGAGGGCACTGGAGGGCATCTGTGGGCCCCACAAGACATCAGGGCGCGCCCTGTTGCCTTGTGGGCAACTGGTGGCCCCCCTCTGGTGGATCTTCGTTCCAGTATTTTTTATTTATTCAATAAAAATACTCGTGAAATTTCAGGTCATTTGGAGCTCCAGAGAATAGCTATCTCTGTTGTGCCTCTTTTGGGTCCAGAATTCCAGCTGCCGGCAATCTCTCTTTTCATATAAATCTTGCATATTAAGCGAGAAAATGCATTAGAGTTGCATCATAATGATCAAAAACACTATAAATAACAGTAGGAAAACATGATGCAAAATTGACGTATCATCTAATTGGTCATAGATTTATGACCAAAATTCAGAAATTAGTCGGGGCGAGCGTCGAAGGGTCCAAACCCTACAATATTATGACCATCTGTGTCTATATGGTCGTAATTGCATTGCTGAAAATGGTCATTAACATGTGTAGCACTATTTATGATGTTAATTCGAACCAACACGACCAAATTGTTTTCGTTGGTGTCGCCTTTGTCGTTGGCGATGTTCTTGTCATTGCCATCATTGTTGTCATTGACATCGTCGTCGCCATCGCCATTGTTACTGGCATTTAGCGTGTTCACCATGTAGATGTCGTAGGTAGAGGTCTCCTTCCACTTGCTCAAGGGCGCCGTGGCTGGTGGTCAGCTATCCGCGGACTCGCCGACCTCCTCTTCTGTGTCGCCAACCTCATTGGTGGTTCCTTCGAGGACGTCGGTAAGATCTTCGACGTCGGCAACGAGATGGGTGTTGGGTGGGTCGAAAAAATCGGCTTTCTCTGGCAACTCCACGATCTGATTTGACATCAAAATCGGGAGATTCGACGTCTACTGCTCCTCGATCCGACAAGATGCCAAACCCGAGAAGATCGGCTCTCTGCGGAGATCCGTCGTGTACTCCATGTTGTCGAATCTTAAGATCCAGCCTGGAGCGAAGGCCTTGACCTGGCCGAGGTGGCTAGTTGAGTTGGCGACATGGGTGATGCTGCCTAAGATGAACACCTGGTCGGGCACGAAGATCGCGCCGGAACCAATTGAAGCGTTCATCCGCACTCCCATCGCGTGCTCGACATTCACCTAGGAGGACCTGCATGGGCCACCACTTTCGAAGCTAAATCTGACATATCCCTCTGTAGCGTATCCTAAACTAGGCTACTTGGCGCGATGGTATATGAGACGATGATTTTACCCAGGTTCAAGCTCTCCAGAGGAGATAATACCCTACATCCTGGTTGTGTTTTATTGCGTTGGTGTGCATCAAGAGTACCATTGTAAGTTGTCTATCTACGAGCCTGGTGCCTGGCTTATGTAGCACACCGAGAGTCCTAGGGTACATGGATCCTAGTCGGCTATGTACGGGGAGGTAGAATCTCCACGATCTCAGCTTCTTGTCTTGCACGTCAAGTCTTCTGGAATCTTCACGTGATACGCCATGGGCAGCCCAAAGTGGCCAGGATGGAACCGACCAAGGGGTCCTCAGCCCGGCCCACCAGACGGGGAATCCTCGTGGTGAGAGGCCCCTTAGCCGGGACACCGTCATCATGTGCCATGACCGAGGGTTGGTGACGGCTGCGTGGCTGGCTCCAAGCAAGCAGCGGGAGCTCAAAGGCGGCGGTGGTGCGGTGACATGGGGGTGACAAGGCAACGTTGAGACATGGCGCGAAGCACCTGGATGTCGTGATAGGGGAGGATGTGGTGGCGAAACGTGATGGGGGGGGGGGGGGGGGACTACACACTCAACAACTCGGAGGACGCGTGGGGGAGGGCCAAAGCAATGGTCACGTTGTCACCGTCCATGGCGGTGGTGAGAGGCCGTGGCGGCGCGCGGAGGGAGTTGGACGCAGTCCGACAGTGGCGCTCGGAGAACTGGGTTGGGCGTGCAAGTTTATTGGCGTTAGCAATCCTAACTATAAAGTGTCATTTATATTTTTCTCTCCTTCATTTATTATAAAGGCTCCTTCATATATCTTTTTAAAATTTTATTAGGGATACAGGGGTGTTTAGGGAATCTGCTAGTGTTTTTTTTGGCAAAAAATGTTAAGAGTGTTTTGTTACCCTCTAGCCTTTATATTAGCAATTACCATGTTGGAGGGTGCGTGCTTTCAGGAATCTGGAGTTGCTCTTACTTATTGTGTTTTGGATCAAGCTGGCTGGGTTTATTGAAACAAGAAGAATGTTGGAGGGTGCGTGCTTTCAGGAATCTAGAGTTGCTCTTGCTTGTTGTTTTTTGGTTATATTGAAACAAGAATGTTGGAGGGTACATAGAAATCGTCGGGAGGCCTGGAGCAAAGCAAGCAGACATGCCGTAAAATATAAGGAGCAGTCACTTTGGCGCATCCGGTCCGTTTAGCATCCGGTCTGTCGATAGCCGTGCTGATATTCGTTTACGTCGCCCACCGTACAGAGAGAGAGAGGACAAGACCCAAGGTTCCGTCCGGACCACGTGGCCGCCGCGCCGACGGGCAGCTCATCCTTTGCGTGGGTCTCTCCGCCTCCGCCTCAGCTGGAAGAATCTTTCCTTCCCAAGCCTCCGCCCGCCCATTCCTCGCACCCCAAAAGAAGAATCGAATTCGAATCGCGGAGCCGAGCGTCGCGGTGTTCGTCGCACTCACTGCCGTCTTGTGTCTGTCCGGCGTGCTGTGCTAGCCCATCCATGCCCATGCGTCATGCGGCCCCGGGCTCGATAGTTCAGTCAGTTCGTATCAGTGACGAACTCTACTCGTAGGCTGATACGTAATCTCTTTTTTTTTATGGTGCTGATACATAATCTCACCGTACTAAACAATCTCAGCGTACTAAACAATCTTATCTGAATCTCTCAGCTCCTCCCAGCACCCTTGCACGATACGGCACGGTACGAGGAGGAGGAGAAACACAAGCAAACAGTCCAACCCGTCCTCTATCCAGGGAAAATATCCAGTGCTACCGGCTCTTAGGTGATACGGGCTTGTCGACCAACCACGATCCCGGTCGAGCTCGTTCGTTTACGATCACAATCGCCTCCTAATTACGTTATCTTCCACCATCCCCGCCGACCGTGTCCAGCTCAACATTCCTTGCTTTCTCCCGCGGTTTCAGTGGGGTCCCTCTCCCCCCTTCCAAACAGGCCAAAGCTTCGATAACGAACTTGCCCACCGCCCCCGGGCGCACGGCGAATCCCTATCTATCCATCGCCGTCCCGCTCGTGGGGTGGGCCCGTGGGCCCGGTGTTGACCTGGCCCCACGAACCCGGAACCCACCGAGAGAAAGAGAGAAAAGCTAGCCGACGCGCCCCACCGCCCACGCTATTTACCACCTCGTTCTGCGCGCGGCGAGACACACAGACGAGAGCCAGACGAGTCCGAGCGAGCGAGAGAGAGAGAGATGAAGGGGGGAGAGGTGCCGGCGACGGTGGTGGTGGGGGAGGAGCACTGCGAGATGGAGGACAGGGAGCTCACGGTGCGCAAGACCACGCTCTTCTCCCCCGGGGACGGGCTGGAGGCCTACGACCACCGCACGGGCGCGCTGGCGTTCCGCGTCGAGACGTACGGCCGGGGAGGCGCCTGCGGCGGGGGCGCGGCGGCCGGGGACCTGGCGCTGCTGGGCGCCGCGGGGGACCCCGTGCTCGCCGTGCGACGACGCAGGCCCAGCCTGCACCACCGCTGGGACGGCTTCCTCGGGGACGGAGGCGCCGCGGGCGCAAAGCCGCTCTTCTCCGCCCGCCGCTCCTCCATCCTCGGCGCCGGGGCCGGGGTCCTCGTCGACCTCCTCGCCCCCGCCCCCGCCGCCAAGGAGTTCCGCGTCGACGGGTCGTTCCCCAGGCGGTGCTGCCGCGTCGTGGCGGTGGCCTCCTCCGGCGGCGGCGAGGAGGAGACGGTGGTGGCGGAGGTGCGCAGGAAGGTGGACGAGGGCGCGCACGTGGTGCTCGGCCGGGACGTGTTCGCGCTGTGGGTGCGCGCGGGCTTCGACGCCGCCTTCGCCATGGGGATCGTGCTCGTGCTCGGCCGCATCACCGGGGACGAGGTTGACGGCGTCCTCGGCGAGGAGCTGCTCCTCGAGGCCACCTCGCCGGTGTAGTAGGCCCTGCTGGAGCTCTGTTCCTCTTTTGGCTTACGCAGGCAGGGTCGTCGCTTGGTCTGTGATGCGCATCTCGCGGATTCCTGGCTGGCATTGTTGCCTAGCAAGCAAAGCTTGGATCGAGATTGTAGCTTTGAGTGAACATGGACAAGATCTGCACTGCACCGTTTGATTATTAATTACATTAGTTTTGATAATTACTACTCCCTCCGTTTCAAAATATAGTGCGTCCTCGGTTTCCGCGCTTCAACTTTGACCATAAATTTAACTAGCGAGACCGACTGCGGCGAGAGCAAAAATTATACTCGTGAATTCGTATTCGAAAGAAGCTTTCAATTATATAATTTTTGTTCCTGCCACAGTCGGTCTCGTTGGTTAAATTTATGGTCAAAGTTAAATCTCGGGAAGCGCGGGCGCACTATATTTTGAAACGGAGGGAGTATATGGTACTATCTGGAATTATTGAACACAGTGTTATGAGACTATTCTGTAGCTACTGAAGATTCGGATCCATGCGATTGGATCCAATAGCTCGCTCATGACCCCTGCAAATTAAGTGATATATCTGGTGTAAAACTTAACTGGGCGCGCTGAATTACCAGTGACATCGAATTTGCCAGAAGTCCAGAACCACTCTAATGTGAAAAATCCAAACACTGGTTAAATTTTTAAATTTTGCGGTCGAATTTTCAAAACGTTGACTGCAATTCATCCTGAAAAGATGGTATGAACCAGAGCCGACTGCATTTGCCTTGTATCTCGATTGCCTAGTAGGAGTATAATATTGGTGATCCACCTGAGCTACCTCACCACGAGGTGTGCGTATTTTTAAATTCAGAGTCAGCAAGTTGGAAACTGGGAACAACGTTGTGTGGCAGTGAAGAGAAGGGTGTGCTCAGACTGAGAAATTAAGCCATGTTACGAGATCCCCTTTACCTACAAAAGATTCGGGTTTGGTCATGGACTGGTTCCAATAGGTCATGACTTGTGTAAAATCAACATCTATGTGATTCGGTCCATTCGTTCATGACTCATGGAATTAAGAGGTACCAGTAGAAGCTACTCCCTCCATCCCAGTGTCAAAAACGGTCTTATTTTATGGGACTGGGACGGAGGGAGTAAATTACTAGTGACAGTACATTTACTTCTGCGTAAATTGCAAGGTCAAATTTTCAGAAAAAAAAAAAGACTATCAAGAAACATTGGCATAAACCGAAGTCAAGTGCACCATTTTCAGTCTCGATCGCCTCGTATAATTTCGGTGTTCCACATGAACAACCTCGCTCGTATAATTTCGGTGGTCCACATGAACAACCTCGCTACGATGTGCATACATTTTCAAAATTCATGGTCAGCAAATTGGAAACTGGAGACCAGTTTGTGTGGCAGTGAAGCAAAGCTGGTGCTTTCAGGCCGAGAAATTAAACGTGCAGCCTCTTCTGTGGATAGTAATCAACTCCGAAAAATAGGACAATCGTTAAAATATCTCTTTCCCTTTCGGCGCGAGCAGTGTGCCGGTGAAGACCTGCCATCGCTTGGTTGGTTGGTGAAATGTGCATAGCAACATCAGCGTATCCCAACCACAAGGCAGGTCAAATTACTGATGATTGCGACAAGATTGGGCCAAAAAATTGTGGCGGCAAATCAAACAGCTCCTCCTAACACTGTACAGTTCATGAAAAATATAAGAAAAGAAAGAATAAAAAACATTATTCTCACTCAGCTTGAGCATCTCCGATGGATGATGATGCATTTTATCCTAGCAAAGAATAAGACGGTATGGGGCACCTTCAACCAAAGCTCCGCATGCCACAGCTTTGCTCTCTGCACATGTCATCTCACATTCTCATGACCTGTCCGTTCAGCATCCAGCAGAAGATAACAACAACCTCGACTGTACAGCCCTCGAATGCCTCGGACACCGGATTGTTGCGCCGAGGCATGTTGAAATGGAAAACTGTGGAGAGGTGATCGCATGTCATGGCTTGTAACTCTATGCTATGTCAGGTATGTTCTTGATCATCTATGAGCCAGCACCACCAGTGTTGATGCTGAAGTAGAAGGTCTTGCGACTGAAGGCGTTCATGGCGTAGTCGACTCGAATTTGGCCTATGTCCGTGTTGAAGTGGACGCCGTATCCAAACCCGACACCAAATCCCGGTTTCCCTTGCCGAAGAGCTGGATTGCCTGCCATCATTTAGTGAATGATGAATGATCATTGAACAAAAAATCACAGCAGGACGAAATGAGTATGGTCAAGGAAATACTATCATACTGACATGAAAAAAAAAAACATCAAATGCAACTCAGCATTGATATGTTGCACTAAATGTTTCATAACCGGGAGTGGGCATGCGTCCAAAAATAAGTTTGAGGACTCTACTATAACTCTTGTCCAAGGTACAGTATGCTGATGTGAATTGCATTGTCCTTATGTTGATAAGCTTAACTCCTTCAGTCAAATCAGATGATGTGTTGATTTACTTTAGTTCAATTTTCATTGGTTGATACATCACATCAATGAAATATTTGCGTGATTTTCCACTGCAGAGACATCTTGATCTTGGTTATCCCACACAGAATGCCAGAATTAATTATTTAAGCTTCTACTGTGCCACTGAATTTGTAATTCCAACCCAAATTTAATAGTAAGCTCTAACTATTTGAGGAATGCGTGCGTGCTTTCCACAGACACAAAACTGCATAAATTTGGTGTAGCTGAGTAGTGAGCGACTGTAAATCAAGCCCCTTATTTTTACTTCAGGAAATATACTGCTCATTTTTAATAGCATCAGAAAAGCTTAAGCATATCAGCCTCATTTTCTTCTAATTGCAATCAGATTTTTATTTTATTTTGAGAAAAAAAGGGAAATAGAAATACTCAAGTATGCAAAGATGAAGTGAAGCCCTTACCAGGAACATGACGAGCAGATCCTAAATCACTACCGCAGTCCATGAAAAGAGAACCTTCGAGATTCTTTGCCTTCACAGAAACAGACGTTTCAGTATTTTATTGATAACCCAAATGGACAAGACTACCACAAGAAGATAAATCAATATCAACCGGTATGGGTTTCCATTGGTGGAGGATGCTTTAATAGTCAAATACACCTCTAGGGAAAACATTAAGTGACAGCACCAACAGTGAGTTCGCTTTCTACTAGAACATTCCCAAGACTATTATTTCTGTCCCACAGGAAATGTCCTCATTGTGCTCGTTGCATTTAAAGAACTGAAAATGATATGGCCACATGATTTCTTCAGAACTTTGGTTCCATTTTATGCAGATCTGATGAAACTTGCACTGGTCAACTGCCATAGAAATATAAAATGGATAAAGTCATCTACTAAGCACTAAAATTTGTGTTAACTTGTTTTAGAGAGACAGGACTTGCTAATTCTCTAAGAAACAATTGCAGGCCTTCATGTTATATATTCCAATAATATAGTTTGAATTTCTCTTTCTTCCAGTATCAAGATTCAGCAGGTTTATTAGAAGATAGAAATTCCCATGTATGTCAACTTCTGAACTTCAACCCTAAAATTGTATCCTTCGATTATGAATTCATCATCGCAGTCCTTTGCAGTATCTGGTATATTTCTCATGCATGAATACTCCACCTATCATCCCATAAATTGACCCATATATGCATATTGCATAATGCACATAAATTAATAATGATAACAAGAAGAAAAGAAAAGAAGTCCAGGTAAATATGTACAATTCTATTTGATTGGATTTTGTTATCCCTTTCATGTTTTGATGCAACTTCTAGCTACTTCTGGTTCTTGGATTACCAAGTTTGACTTACGGACTGCATAAACTGTTTGGGGATTATATATGGCTTGTTGTTTTACATACCAAAGGAACCGTATATTCGCAGTTACCAATTAGGCAGAGTCTTCCTGAACCAACTGCACCCTCGCCATAACCCCGTACACTACCAAGTCCACCTATTGCAAATGCTTGATACGGTGCCATGTCGCCCACAATGGAACCGCCTGTCAAGCTGCAGCATAGGAAGAGATTAACTAACTTTCATAGAAGAGTGTTGCTGCAGTACAGTAGACAGATGCAGTACCTAGTAACCAAAAATGTTGGCCCCAATTTAATGCCTTTCGAAACAGCACATTTAACTCTGTTAAAAGTTAGTGATTTTGGTACAAGTGGCAATCCTTGTTCCATTTGGAAATTAACCTGTCATTGGGAACTATAGGATAAGATGGAGTTACAGTCAAGTCAAGGAAAGATGGAGATGAAATAAACACAAACTTACTCTTAAGAAGCTATTATCATTAACATCCGCATAACCAGACTCTTGCTTCAAGATAATCATGTTGTCATGGTGGTTACCACTGCATCATAAAAGAACATTAAACAATGAGACATCTTTTTATTGTATCAAAGGGCACATCCAAAGAAATACTGTTATCACCTGCATGTTAGGGGAAAGCCTTCGTGGTCCCTAGCTATTGAGCGCCCATCATTATTAACAGGACGGATATGCTGGAGGGAAAGGACATTTGATAAGAGAAGTTGTACAACATGAAGATGATGCAAACAACTGGATTTGACTAGATGCTCACCTCAAACTTAACACTGGTTCCAGAAGTCCATTTTGATGTTGTCGGTTCATTAATCTCCACCCCAAGC
This sequence comes from Elymus sibiricus, assembly GCA_039707655.1. Taxonomy (NCBI): domain Eukaryota; kingdom Viridiplantae; phylum Streptophyta; class Magnoliopsida; order Poales; family Poaceae; genus Elymus; species Elymus sibiricus. Next base: position 317,627,240 of record CM077664.1, read on the forward strand.
GACAACCGGCTTAGATTTACCCCTCTGCTCCCTGACCGTGTGAAGTTGTCAGCCGGAAAACCATGCACCGCAATTTCTGGTGTCATCGAGTGCTGATTGCTCAAACCAGCACGCAAACAAGGAAAGGTGTGTGAACAGAAAAGACAGCATACAACTCGTAACCACTTTTCACAAGTTCATACTTACATACTTCATAAAAATAATTACCCAATCAACTTGCATGAAAGGTAACCATTCATAATGGGGGTAATATGACAAAGATCAAGCCAAGTGTATGGTACGAGCACATTAGCAGGGGGGTTGGTTTGGGGAACCAAAAGGTGAATGGACCATCCAATCCTAACTCCAAACGTAATCCACTTGTTTTGTTTGAAGGGCGGAATGGATTGGTCCATCGCCACCTTATCCCTCGCACCAACACCAACAGTCATGGGACGGTCTTATGATAGCAAACCCATTCTAGGATAAGGTGGTCACCAAACCAATCAACTTACAAGATAATGGAACCATTACTTGCTAGAATTACTACGGCGAATAACGTCTTCTGCATAATACTTCCATTACAGATTCAGACACTGGTGGAGCCGATGCCCCAGCATGCCAGGGCGGCTACCTCAGGTCGGTTGCAAGCACAAGGGATTGTAATGGTCTGGCAACAAGTAAAGTAGGGCAGGTCCATAGCCCACACATGCAACTAGAGAGGCCTAATAATTGATTCTCCATTCCAATCAGGAACAAGACACAGCATTGAGTATTTGAGTTGCAGGCCCGTCACACAACAATGATAGTGAGAATGTGTGCTGCAGAAGGTGTGGTTTTACTCCTTTCTGTCAAACATTTGTCTAAATCTCAGTGTATACTGGTGTGTTGTTGTACTTAGTATGTTTTGTTTCAGGTTTTTCAGTGTTTTTTGGGTAACTCGAGACCCTATTTTGATTTTGATCAAAGAAGACAGGGTATCTCTCCGTGCTCGGGAAAATAAAATTAACTTGAGAACTTTACATTGTTTACAGTGATTAGTCATGTTAAATGTTAAATATGCCATCTGGTGTTTGAGTTTAAAATTTTCCTATTTCTCGTGATATTGTATCCACCACTCTACTGCTACATCTACTATAGAAGAGATGTTAACAGGACCAACTATCACTCTACTACATCTCTTCTACTCATTTCTAGTGCAGAGAACACCACAGATTTAAAATACCAATGAAAATGAGAAATGAGTACTGTTAACAAGATCAATGGAGTATAAATTGCTTAGCAACAATTTAAAACACTATAACATGTTTTTGCTATAGCACTGAAACATTTTATTCAATTTCAGACAGGCCCAATTAAAAAGCTGAGATAGAATCAGACATAATGCAGACCTGAATGACAAACGACTGCTGAGATAACCATTCGGGTCTTGGACGTCTAAAGGCAACAACGACATTAGAGTCATTGACACCCTTATCCAGAATCACGTCCAACTTCTCGCTCCTCCCAAATAGGCTTGGGTGTTTGAGAGAGATCCTGCAGACCAAACTTCAGAACTCGGAACAAAATGGTACAACTTCAGAACTCTGAACAAAATGGTACAACTTCAGAACTCGGAACAAAATGGTATAACTTCAGAACTCGGAACAAAATGGTACAACTTCAGAACTCTGAACAAAATGGTACAACTTCAGAACTCGGAACAAAATGGTATAACTTCAGAACTCGGAACAAAATGGTACAACTTCAGAACTCTGAACAAAATGGTACAACTTCAGAACTCGGAACAAAATGGTATAACTTCAGAACTCGGAACAAAATGGTACAAAGTTTAAACAGAGAGTAATCATTCGTAAATCCAGACGGGTATTCTGCGATGCGTGTGAAGTGAAATACACCGACGCATGCACACATACACGGACGCGCACAAATCAGCCCAACTATGCCTGCCCGAATTCTGTGACGCACATGAACATAAACTTTACGAACGGGATCAGGACACGCAATCCCACCTTCCGACGATTTGCGAGATGGTGGCGCTGGAGCTGCTGAAAAGAAACAGACCAGGAAAACAACACGGTCAGCAAAGCAAGGTCCACAAGGACCACAACAAAACCAGCCAATCTCTTGTGGAGGCAAAAGGCCGAGCACCTCAGGGGCGGCAGCAGGAGCGCCTCGCAGAGCATGTGGGTGAGGTCGACGTGCAAATCCACCTTGGCTGCGGCATTCACACAAACACGTTAGCCACGCGCGCGGAACATCACGGTTCCCGACAAAACGGCGGAGCGGGCGAGGAGGGATCCAGCTAGGGCCGCGAGGGGAGGGGAGGGGAGGGGGCACGGACCTTTCCCGGCATTGACGCTCTGCTGGGCTCCCATGGCTGCGGACGCCGGTGGGACTGGGAGGCGGCCCGGCTCATGCGGCGGAGAGGAGAGGGTGGAGTGGCGTCGGGGGTGGGGGATTTTTGAGCGGGAGGTCGGGTCGGGTGCCTTGCGTTGAGTGGGGCGGAGGGAGAGGCGTCAGGCAGTGGGATTGCTTCGGTCGGGCTACCACCGTAGCGTCTAGCCGAATTTTTAATCGCTTTTGTGTTTTCGTTCTTTTTTTTCTTTTGCATAGGGCCTCGTAGTAAAGTGGAGTGGCTCGAAATCTTCTTTTCTTTACCTAAAACTTTACATATAAAGCAATGATCAACGACAACCCGATACAAACACACGCCATCCCAACACATGCACACACCCAAGGCCGGATACATAGGAGCTGAGCGCATCAACACCACCCCCTACCACTACAAGAGCTATCGGGGTCCCCCACCGTGAACACGCCACCGAGAGGAGACGGAGCCGCATATGTCAAACCGCGGTTGGGATGGATGTAAAATAATACGGAGTTGTTTTGATTACAGGTGTAACTTACCGGCTAATGACCAATTTCCGGCCGGAAACAAAACGATCGACCGAGTTATGTAACTTTTATGGAGGTATTTAAAGCAAAAAACAGTGATCCAACAGGGCCCTAGGGTTTTCATTTCATCTCTCTCATTCTCTCTGTTCCCCCCCCCCCCCCCCCCCCTCCCCTCTCTTGAGAGTCTACCCAAGTCGCAAGATGTTAGGTTAGGGTTTAGGGTTAGTTTTGCCTTGGGTTTAGGCTAGCGTATATTCAAACTTTAATCGCTTTTGTATTACTAGCAAAAATGCCCGTGCGTTGCAACGGGAGAATGCAAGGTGCGAGAATCAGGCTAGGATCATATATTCGATTCAAGCGACAAAAAGAATGGCGGGTTTTGAATTCGGCTCTGGCGACGCCCCTGGCGACGGCTTGACTGCCCCACCTTTGCCGCCCCCCTGCCTCCCTCGCCGATGGTCCCTGCCTCCCCCTCCCCCCACCCCCGCTCCTCGCCGCGGCGACGTGCCCCCCGTCCCCTCCCTCGCGCGTCGTCTGGGCGGACCTCGCCAAGGAGGCCAACCGGGCTGCAGGTCGTGCGGTCGAGCGCCGCGATGCCGTCGTCCCTTTCATCCCCGGACTCCGGTGGCTGGCCCCGGTGCGCCTGGTAGCTCAACCCCCGGGGGTGGGGGTTCGGCTGCTCGGCCACGGGCTGGCCCTGGTCCATGGCCGCCGTGCTCCGCACGCGGACCGGTCAAGAAAGGCTCGACCTTGCGTCGCGGTGGAGGGCGCCACCGTCGCGCGGATGGATGGGTGGTTTCCGGGCATGCTGACCGCGGGTGGTCGCGCTCCTCTTGGCTTGCTCCCCCTGCCCCGCCGTCTGTTGCTGCCGCCGGAGCTCCGCCGGACTCGCTAAGCCGTCCGGTGCTCCTGTCCCGTCGGTCACCATTTAGGCCTCTCATGGTCTTAAAATCAACATTTACAAATGAATGCACTACAATGGGATATATATCAACACTATTAGGTACAACAACAAACGGGAAAATAGCCAGGTAAAGTTTCATATTAGTCTGTGAAGACGAAGCATAATTCAGATATCTCATCATATAATTTGGAGATTGAATGTACACCAAGCCTAAACTTCATGTGCCAAATATCCCTAGAGATCCATCATATAAATTTTTTGTTCACTTCATTTCGTCTCCTAAAACAGAGCAGTATAAAAAAAATACTGAATTTCCCAAATGGACCACATGAGTAATTTGTATTTCTTTATATCTTCTCCTAAATTGATTTAGAAAAAAGAAAGAAAGAATAACATTTAGATGGAAACATTCATTTCTTATCCTAAGCCCAGGATGCGTCATGCAGGACCAACATGTGTAGAGTGGAGATGGAGAAATCTCATTGGCTAACATCACAAAATGGAGGAAGTCGTATGGCGTATGGGGCTTACATCTAGGGGGTGTTTGGTTGGGATTCCTGGCAGCTTCCGGCTACCGGCTTCGAAGCCGGAAGCTGCTATTTAGGGGCTTCCGGCTGCAGCTGCAGCTTCCGGCCTTAAGGCCCATAGTAATGTTTATCAACTCTGAATCTAAAGATCAAAGTCTTGTCACCACGACTCGCCGGAGTTACGTATGCAAGTAGCAGCCTTCTGTGTGTTCTCTGTATAGATGTGTAGTAGTAACCAAGCAGCAACATGAAGAAAATCGCAGCAGCAGGTTGCTGCTCTCCTCCCTGATCTCCCTCTATATTCAATAGCAGTAGCAGAACATCATAATTAGCAGCGGTAGAGCAACCTCTGAAAAATAGTAGGGATAATTAAAAAGATTCTAATGCGTTTATTTTGGCATATCAGAGCATTTAGTGTGCATATCTGAGTTTAACACCAGCTATCATGGTTATGTATCTTGGTTAGGTATTGATCAAGTAGCATCATGCTGAGAAAAAGCAATAAACTTCAGTGTTTAGGTCCAGAGAAAATTAGGAACAATAGTGAGCAAAGCATATGAACAGATCTCATTATTCAAAAATTAAATCTTACTTGGACCTGTGCTGGGCAATGAGAAGTAGTAGAGGAATTGCAAGTTTAGGTTCATCTTTTGGAAGCAAAGAATCGCACAATTTGTTAGTAGACTTATATTCAGGACCTACAAAAAAAATGACTTGGTAAGCTGTTTACTTGACCTTATCACGAAACAGAGAAAAGAAGCCTTGATTCCTCACAAAACCTTATAGTTTCGTGTTGATCCAAACAACGAAGATTGAAGCCGCAACGTTTCACTCCTGACATAGCATCCTGTTCATCAGTCATTTTCTCAGTGTGCTGTACATTTCCATTTGCTGAATGAGTTCCTGCATGGTACATCAATTTAAACTTCAGATAAATACAATACCATGGCAGCAAGAAAGTTTTGACATAGCCAAGAAACCTCAAGTACAAGAAGCTCAGTACCCAATCCTTTCTTCACTTGATTAACTATGTATTGGAAAAGGCATTTAAGCTCCATGGAAAGATGCTTCTTGCAGCTGTTAAAGTTTATTGTTTGAGAATAGAAGCATGAAGATAAAGATTGAAGACAATAACAATACTGGGAAGGAAAACACAAGCACCCTATGATTAGAAGGATATATATAGAACTATTGCTTGCATTTTCAAAGCATTAGGATTGAAGACTTATCCAAAGAGCTGTAATTATCAAATGTGATTAACAATAAATAACAAAAATCTGGAGTCTTGGCAAATCGGTGATATTTTGGTGTACACTTCTGTAGATAAAAGGGTAATATTTTCTTATCATTGGACATTTGGATTTAATCTACATGCTTGCAAATTCAAAACAAAATCAACGTATCAATTTTCAGGACCCGAGCAAAGGCAGATCGAGTGCATCCTTAGTAGCTGAACCTTGCATCTGTACGAGACAAATCGATTTGCCTGCTTCATATAGAATAGAAAACCAGAACATGTGAACCCTTTGTACTAAGAGAAATTGAAGGGGAATCAGGCACCAGTACGTCCACACCAAACCACCAGATAGAACTTGACTAAAGAAAAAAATACTCACATGATTTTTCACTGGAGCAGAGGAGCACTCGACCAACTTCCCTGACCCCATTTAGTTCACTGGATCCATCTGCCACTGAAGCAGAGGAGCACTCGACCAACTTCCCTTGACCTCATTTACTGTCTCCTATCCATGGGGGAAAAGGTTTCAACGGACTTAGGCAGGCATCCACGATCAGGTTTCAGAGTGAGAAGACTCACCGTGGTGGGCTCTGATCCACTGCCTGCAAGAGAGAAGGAGTAGGGGAAGAAAGAAAGAAGGAGCGGAGAGGAGGCATGCGGCGCCCGAGCGCAGCGCCGCCTCCCCGCCATGGCCACCGCCCCCTGCAAGCTTGCGCCGCCGTGCTCCGTGGCTTCGACGCCGGCGAACTCCTCGGCCCGGCCGACTCGCCATTTTCTCCTTCATCTGAGCGTGCGCCTCCCGCCCCGCTGCCGCCGCCTGATGCGGCACCCGAGCGCAGCGCCGCCTCGCCGCCTCGCTGCTGCATCCCCAGAGCACAGCGCCGCCTCTCCACCTCGCTGCCGCCGCCTGATGCGGTGCACGAGCGCACCGCCGCCTCCCTGCCTCGCGGCCGCATCTCCCAAACCTAGCGCCGTCTCCCATGAGTCCACCCGGAGCTGTCGCCGCCGTGAAGGGCGCCGCCCCGCCGCGGTGGAGAGGAATCGTCTGGATAAGATAAGAGATAAGGGTCGCGGGCATATTTTCTAACAAACACAGGGGTATTTTTGCAAAAGCGAAACGTTTTCCCAGAGTGCCACTTAAACAGGGACCGCGGGTTGATTTCATATAAACCCAGGGACTGTTTTGCAAAACATCTGACGACGTACGACCAGAAACCCAATTCTCTTTATTATTATTAGGTAAAGATTATTTTTTGCTCACTAGATCGTAATAAAGTGGGATGGCTTGAAATCTTTGTCTTCTTCTTCAAAAGATTCAATGGAGATAGTACGCAGTGGCAGAGCTAGGAATCAACATATAGAGGCAAAATGAGCCAAACTTTTGATAAACAGGGTTAAGAACATAAACACAAGGACATATATGTGCACATGTGGGATTATGGAGGAAGTTTTGGCTCTTGCCAACCGTTGCGCATATGGTCGGTTTGTGGCTACGGCACTGTTCGGAGTGACTTGGTTATAGGATCTAGCTTGCCATGAAACTTGGCACTCGATTGGCTCCCGTGGTCCAATGCCTTACGGGGAGATGTGAATCAACGTTTATTTATTTAGCGAAGTAATTTGCGCCATTTTTAACTATAATGTCAAACAACATGGATGTGCATTCCATATGTTCACTCCCTACACATATAAAAAGACAAAAAAATGCATTCAATATGTTCACTCCCTAGTCTTAGTGAGCGAAAGTTCTGGCTTCATTCAAGCTAGGCGATCTATGTGGGAGGAGATGGAAAGGGTGAAGAAAGGAAAGGAACAGAGAAATGGCTGACACTTGAGTTGGACGTCAACAACTTGCATATCTTACTAGTTTTGAAAGGACCACACATATCCCTGAATTGACAAAAATCGACCAATGTAATACAAATTATACATCACAATAAACATCATTAGAAAATATAACATTAAAATTTTATAATGGTATATTTTTTTTGATATATAACTCGTGTTAAGTTGGTCAAATCGCCGATCTAAGGATACGTGCAGGTCTTTTAAACTTATTTAATATATATCATACATATTACCTTTTATACTTATATATGCATGGAAAATCTTCATGCATTAAAAAAGTACATGTAATCCAAAATAAATAAATATGCGTGTGTTCAAGGGAAAAAACTCATATAACTTAGACAAATATGATATATTTACTGGAGATAACATTTTATACGAGTATATTGTTGTTACAAAATAAAATAAAATTCCACTACAAGAATGGAAAGTTTTGTACTCCCTCTGTAAATAAATATAAGAGCATTTAGATTAAACGCTCTTATATTTCTTTACAGAGGGAGTACTTGTGAACAAGCAAATATTTTTACAAAAATACATAAAAATCATTTGTTGATGACTGATGGAACACATGGAAAAACTTAAAAAAGAATGGTTCCATGGACTTTGATGTAATTTATTTATTTAGGAAGAGTGAGTAATTTTCTAGAATTATTCGCAAAAAAAAGAGTGATTTTCTAGAGAAAAAAAAAGAAAAGGAAAAGAAACAGAAACAGAAAAAACGAAAGAAAAAAAAAGCAGCAGCAGAAGAAGACCAGGAGCTTTCTTGGGAAGACAGCAAAGACGGCCATCTGCTTCCGCCTAAACCCCACTGCCTCTCTCGCCGTGCTCGAGGCGACGGGAAAAGCTTCGCGGGTGGCAGGCCAAGCCAATGGCCGCCGACGCCTCTCCGCCGGAGACGGCGCTCTCCGCGGCGGACGGCCCCGGAGACGAAGACGGGGAGGAGGTGCAATGCCGCATCTGCCGCCTCCCGGCCGAGGCGGACTGCCCCCTGCGCCACCCCTGCGCCTGCCGCGGCAGCATCAGGTTCGTCCACAACGACTGCCAGCTCCGTTGGCTCGCCACCCGCCAGCGACCCCGATGCGAGGTATCGCTTCCAGTCATCTCTCCTCGCCCGCCTAGGGTTTCTCCTCTCTCGGCGTCCGTGCCCGCTTTGAATGGTTGCCAAGTTCGTGCTATTGCTGTGGTTGCGCGTGCTTTATTCCGTGCAGGCTCATCTCGTTCGCTGCTAGTTTCAGTCCCATGTGCCACTAGATGTCTAGGTGATATGATGCTGCGTGCGTGCTTAGTAAATGTTTTGCCATTTATTCCTCACCAAAGATGTCCCCTTTTGCAATGTGATACGCCATTGTCATACTGTTGCAGTGTAAATACGTTGTCAGCATCATATCCTCTACGAATGATCCCCTTTGCACAACTAATTTCAACCCCAACTACTGAAAGATGTCTTGTGCTGACCGTTGTCAATTGCCATTGCCATGATTCCTCACTGAAAATGTCCCCCTTTTGCAATGTAATAAGTTCTTGTCACATTCTTGTTGGGATTGCGGTTAATTCATCTTCGTGTTCATTTTGATGTGATTTTTTGTGATGTTGATGTGATTGATGGTATCATTTCAGCTGTGCAACAATGACATCTCCATCCGACCTGTGTACGCTGCAGACGCCCCTGCGAGGCTGCCTGTTTCTGAGTTCATGGCGGGTTTCGCCCACAAACTCATGGGTCTGTTGCTCCTCCTTATCTGCCTCGTCCCAGTACTTGTCATGTACCTCATCACCCTCGGAGCATGGCTCTTCGCGCTTGACAGGTCCTTTGCTCAAGTGCACTATCTGCTGTCCCTCCGCCCCTCTGTCGCCTCGATTGTTGCTCAAATTGCAATTTTCATTTTAAGGCTGCCTGGTATAGTTCTCAGAGGGGTCGTAGGTTCTATCCCCTCTGTCGCCTCGATTGTTGCTCAAAGCGCAATATTCATTTTAAGGCTGCCTGGTATATTTCTCAGAGGAGTCGTACGTTCTATTCCTGTTGCCAATTTTTGTCTTAATCTGCTGAACGCAAAAATATTACACCCAGTGTTCTTTGGCTGGGCGCTTGATATCTGCACTTCAGAAATGCTTTGGTGCAACAATGTCTCAGAGGTTCAAGCTTATGCTTGCTTCATCTTTTGCTTCAACTGTTCTTCATTGGTATTTTGGATGCATCTTTTGGCACCTAGGCCTTAGATTCTTCAGACTTCTTGATAAGGTATGTATCATGTTATATCTGTGACCTCATTGTGTCAATAGTACGTCTAGTATACAGTTCAGGGTATAATGGGTGCTGATTTTGTTGTGAATAGATATTGAGGCCAGGAATTGCCATTCCCTTTGTCCACTATGACGCTCACGAACCATTCTACAAATTTTATTTCAAGAAGCTTCATATTCTTTTTGTTGGAATTATCTCTGTGGTTTTGGTCATTCTTGTTCCTATTCAAATTGGCGGGCTATTGGCGCCGGAGTTGTTCCCATTTCATATCACGTAAGTATTCTAAATTTATTTTATCTGATGTATTTGCCAGATTTTGAAGACTAACACTTTGTTTTACTGTCTGTGATTGGTAGCTACTTCAATTGTGGTGCAAAGGGCATATCATTTTGGCAAACGCCATGAAACTATGTCGATTCAGTTTCTCATGCTCTTCTTCTGAAGTTTCTCATTGATAACACTAATACACTCCTATACCTTGAGTGGTTAGTGAAGAAGGTAACCCAGTATTCCTTTGTCACTACTGGACATGCTCTAGGTTTGTCAGATTCGTTGAGTATCTGGCCCGATGGTGCATCTGGACATATTGAGGTTGGGAGTAGTGCCGCACCAGAAGACCAGTATGATAGGATCAATGAAGCTAAGGATGGAAGGTAAACCCCTGTAGTTTTGTTCATTTACGGAATTGCACACTGCACATCATTTTTAGCTTGCCACATCTAGTTCCATTTTCTAATGTTATCTATTTCTTACCTTCTTATGATTTCATTGTTACTGCTTATTTACGAACTTGCGTATTGGTGGATAGGAAGCAGTTCTGGGCTTCTGAAATATGTTTTCTTTGCTCATTTTACCTATTCCGGTGAATGTGATACTCTTCCCTAGTGTGCTCTGCATAGTGGTAATTATTAAGCGATGACACCTTGCCATTTGACACATGATGCTTAAGATAGTCTTTGTGTTTTTTAATGTCTTAATCATACCATGCTGATCACATATATATCAAACAGCTCCAAAGAAGGTTTTGCGTCTGACATGACTTCCATATCAGCACTATGGATCATGTGAAAAAGGCTCTGTGAGAAACAAGCATTGTTGGATCGTTGGTACTCTAACAATCTTGTTCTGAAGTGTCAAAAGAAACTGTGATGGCAAAGCACCTTGTGGCAGCATTTAACTATTAAAATATGAATAATTAAGTCAATGATGGTAAGTATTCTAGTTAGGTCTGTGGAAATAGATACATTTCGTTAGGAAAGAAATAGGTTTAAATAGGAAGATAAGGATATGGTTTGTTAGGGAAGTAAAGATCCTGTTCTTAGGGGTCAAGTCGATTTTTCCCTATGAGACACTTTGTAGTGTGTACTCGTCAATTATTCAGCAAATGCTCTATACCTGATCTCCAGACCTTTACCAATCGCTCCACATGATCTTTTATCTAATCTCATTGTTTGTTGGCTATACTTGTCTGCTCACTTATTACTTTCACAATTCAGTGCATTGAAATGTTTGCAAACCAAGAGGTGTTGCTTGCACAACTTTTGAGTGGATACTTACCTTCTTGTACATTGTACCAGGAGATCAGTTGCAGTTGCTACAATCCTAAGTCTGGTGCTTGCATGGTTGACTATTGTGATATTCAATTTGGCTGTGCTCATTTTTCCAATCTCAATTGGGCATGCCATCACTCGGCTGCCACTAGCAGGTGGACTGAAATCCGATGGTAATGATTGTTCAGAGATGGTCATTTGGATTGTTGGACTTCGTTAAAAACAAGAAAATATTTTAACCTTGTTTTGGCTTACTTGTCGATATTTTCTCTTAGATATGCTTGCTTTGGCTATTGGATTTGGCACCATATCAACTGTTATTGCCGCCTCTAGAGATTCATTTGCCTACATGACTTCTGGGAGAACACACCTAGCCCTGAATCGCTATCTGGTTGTGTTCTTATGGGTGAGCAATTTACTTCAGGTGGTTTGCTTCATATTTTATTTTCTACTATGCTATAGCTGAATAACTTATGTCTGCTGTCAGTTTGTCATCGCTCCTTTCCTGACCGGGCTGCTGGTTGATTTATCACTAATATCACCATTCACTGGGCTTGATGATGACGTTCCAGTTGTAGGCCTCTCCTACTATTGGAGCCTGGGGTGTCTATTTCTGAAAATCTGGGGGAAGCAGGTGAGTTCCAAGTCCAACTTCACTTGTTGCTTTCTGACCTCTTAACCTATATTATTATCACGTATGTACCGAACTTGACATATTGCTACATGGCACTCAAACTGTACTGGTTGTGAAAATCCCACTGCTAAAGTGAATACCAAAAATAACACATTCACATTTTTATTTTAGCCACATATCATTTCAAAAGTTTGGCATGTCTTCGTTGCGCCCATTATTAGACTCGGACAATCCCCTCTTTCCTTGTCCCCTATGCGACGCCAAGCACGCACACAATCATCGCTATTTCTAATCGCCACACTCATAAGGTAGCATGCAGCTGATTCCCAAAGTACTCTGATTAGGTTATCGTCCGAAAATAGGAAAATTCTTTAATTTCTGGGTTTGTTTTTGTCTTGAAGGCTCGTCGGACAAGGGCCAGATGCTTGCGAGCCTATTTCATCGATGAAAGGTGGGGCCCAAAGCTTAATCAGGCAAAGGCAGATTGGGATTCAGGGATCACACCAATGTGGTGGTTCTTGCAAGATGTGTGCATGCCTATCGTCACGAAGCTACTCGCTGCTCTGGGTGTTCCCTATGTGCTTGCCAAGGGGGTCTTCCCAAGATCCGGCTACTCCGTTGCCATGAACTCGGCAGTGTACCGTTTCGTGTGGTTGGGCAGCCTTGGCTTCTATCTTGCCAAAGCGTTGTGCGCCAAACTCCATGATTCTATCAGGGATGCCCGTTATGTCATTGGGCAGAGGTTGGAAGATGTCGCCGACGGTAGCTGAAGACTCTTCCCTGAGCACTCTATTTCCAGTCAGTTAGGGACGAAAGAGGATCTGGTGATACTAACAGTTAGCGCGCAAACGTGTTGCGGACATTAACAAACGCAGATGAGATGATGTCATACAGATAAATTCCTGGTGAAACTTGTAAATATGGGTGCTATTTTCATTTTCCATGCGGAAGTTACCTAGAGTCGTATGGGTCGGTTCCCGACGAATCGCCAGGATGTAAGGCGCCGTTGAATTTGGATAGATATCTGTAAATTTCTACGCTTTTTTGCACGGTGTTCTCAGGATCGTTGTATGGTCAGCCCCTGACAAGACAGGTTGAGGAGAAACGGGATGGTGCTTGGTTGCCTTGAACATTCTTTTTCGGGACTTGAACATGGTTCACTCTATTTTGTAATGCTGCAATGTTTTTTGACCAAAGTAATGCTTCGATTTCTCTCGGGCCTTTCCAGTGCCAGATGTGCTTTGGCACTGTTGTAAGACATTCCTCGTGGGTTTGTACTGTTTTTATCTTGGAATTTCTTTTTGAGATCATTTTATGTTGGAGCTATGTGCATCAACTTTCCAGGGCAACATTCGTGCCAACATGTGAATTGTCACAAATTCAACAGGGGTTTGAAATTTGAAATTACACGCCTTCCAGGCTCGCTGCTCCCTCTGAAGCCGTTTCATAAAATTCTGGTGGTAGCTGCTGCCTGTTGATATGGACGTGTAACAAAAAAATGTGGAGAAAATCTCGGTTGATATGCGGCAATTAATATCTTCATTTGACGCATGCAAATGGTACAAAACTAGGGCAGGACATGTCTAACATTTTTGGATGCCAAAATTTTGATTACATCCATATATCAACAAACAATCAACCAAAAGAATTTTCCATGTCAACAGGCAGCAGCTACATTTCAACCATAAGTTTGAGTCCTCATCTCACTAGTTGCATCCAGAATCATTGAGTAGTTCTCCCCCCACTAGTACACGACGGCATCACAATGACATCGAAAAGCACAAATTCAGACCAAAAGTGTGATCATCCCAAGCTTCACAAATGGCATTTTAGATTCTTTTCCTCTTCTTCGGAGCGATCTTCTTTGCAACCTTCACAGCAGCCCTTGCTGGAGAAGTAGGGGTTCCTGCTGCCATAGCAAGTTTCCAAAGCAATACACCCATGCTATTATGCTTTCATCAGGAGAGGGCCACTGTTACACAATTCAAGAGACATTTTTTGTTTACTTCCTTGTGGCAGGACCAGGGCTGCCTTGTGATTGGCCGGCCCTATTGCTGACAGGAGGGGCAATTTCATACAAAAGAACTGGCGTGTGGGTCCAGACCTCAAAATGCAGGGGAAAACTCAACATGTGCCATTTGATCTAATTGCCAACCAAACGCGTGTCATTTTATCTAAGCAAAGGAAAGGTGTGCTCCTGAGTCAAATGCCAAAGAAAAGAGTGCTGTTTTACCAAGTTCCTCAATAATGGCCACAATCAGGATAAGGGACCTGAACGCGACAGAATGTGCTTCCCGATAGAGGAGGGAAAAAAGAAAAGACAGTAGGCAAAAATGTTGGATGATCAGAGGTATCCAATCATCGTCGCTATCGAGTCTCACATAAGACTACCCTACATTTCCTGGAATCTTACCTCTCTATCATACGCTAAACTGAACATGCTAACTATTCTACTTCGTCCCAGGATAAAGACATGTGTGAACCAAACACGCCAACTCTCATTTGCTCCACAATACGATCTGATCATCTCTACAATTTTCTTCTTTCGTTGGCGCCACCAACTTCTCTTGGACCTTGTCTAGTTCAAGCATGAAGCAGCAGCTTTTCGCACCGTCCGTGCATATCCCCTTGCCGATGTCCGCCATTTTACCCAACAGCATCGCACATCTCTTTCTGTCTTCTGTTCTCTTCGAGCATTTCTCCTCGTACTCTTTCAGCCGCTCCTCTCTGAATTCACGAGCCCATCTGGGCACTATGTACTGCGCTGGTATTTCGATGACTCCGAGCTGCGTGAAAACTCTGAATATGTGGCAGCATAAAATCCCATCCCTAGTAAACTTTGCGCATTGGCATTTGAATGTGTGGGTCCCAGGTTCAACTAGCACTTCGAAAGAGTTTCTGTCAAACTCAGGGTTCTCGTAATCGAAGACCTTTTCGAGTCTATATGCTGATCCGCCTTGTATCTCATGTGCATTGAGTGCCGTAGAATAGTATAGCTCTTTCTGTACTCTCAGAAATATTTGCCTTGTGTATATACGCGCTGCATGCTTTTCTATTGGCTGCATGGAGAAGTATGCTGGTTCAGTTGCTGACTGCAATGTATCCTCTTCCTCTGTTTTTACTATGTTCTCTTGTATCCTCTCATATTGCTCGATGAACTTCTCAATTCTGTCCTTAGGAAGCACGCTGTCTTTGAATAAAAAGTTTGTCCCCTCACCATGTCCAGCTGACTCGACGAATGGGTAGAAATCTGCCTGAAAATAAACAGGCACCCAGTTTTTCCTTGTTTTCCACATGAGCTGGAGGTACTCATTTTCACTTGCATCGTATCTCTCAATTAGCACAGCCCATCCTTCTTCAAATTCCTTTTCTGTCAGTGAGTTGTCTACCAGGCCGTGCAGCTCTGCATTCATGTTGCCCCTTGCTGCCATGAAGGCTCCTAGCATTTCCTGTGCTTTCTGCATCATGCTGAACTTGCAAAGCCTGTGCCTTACTTGTGGCATGACCTCTGCAATTGCCTTCGCCATACCTTCATCCTGATCTATTACTATTGTTTTTGGCAGTTTCCCTCCCATCACATGCAAGAAAGTTCGGAACATCCATTTGAAGGTTTCAGCTTTCTGATCTTGTAGCAAGGCGCATCCAAACACAAGGATTCTCCCATGATTATTCATTCCAATGATAGGGGTGAAAGGCATGTTATGCCTATTAGCGCTGTATGTAGTGTCGAACGATATGGAATCTCCAAAAATCTCATAATCTACTTTCGACCTTGCATCAGTCCAGAAAAGACTCCTAACTATGTTATCTTCATCTTTTTGCATGGTGTAGGAAAATCCTTGGTTCCGCAGCTCCAGTTCTTTGAAGCGCTTCAGTGCGGTTTCAACATCTGAGTTTTCTTTTCTCCATTGGTCTACACACTGTGAATTGCTCACATCTTTCTCTTTTGAAGATGATACGTTTCCAAAGTTGCCTCTCATTCTCCGGAAAATATTCATAGCTTTCCTCGGATTTACCCTACTTTGTTGCAGAACTCTTAGAAATAACTTTTCTTCACTTGACAAGTATTTGTGATCCAAAAAGAAACTCGTGAGCAATGGAGATGGACATAATGGATGGTTGTGCTCGTGCTTAACTCCTGTGAACTCCCATTGCTCGTTATGGAGCTTCACTATCACCTTTGCTTGGCACTGTGAGCCCAAAACATTAACCTTCCTCTTCCTCTGCAGGTCCTGAGTTGGCTTTAATTTACCACTTCTGTTGCATAGTAGGTGAAACTTCTTTCTCTTGTAATTAGTTCCCCTCCTTGCTGCAAAACCAGTTAGCATAGCATGTGTGCTATAGAAACGTTCTGCATCTTCAAGGGTAGGAAATTTCATTCCAACTTCTGGTGGTCTTGAATTCTCCAATGCCTCGATACTAGGGTAAAAGCATTTTCCTAGTTCAGTGTCTAACTCACTCCCAGAGCTGCTACCTGAATCACTTCCACTGCTTGTATCATTGCTACACAATTCGTGCCCTTCTGTAACATCGTGTAATTGGTCTTGTTCTTCAGCGTGCTGCACTGTAGGGTCCACCGAGTTGGTTTGTTTATGCAACATATCTGCCAACAGTCGTTGCACAGTTGTGCCAATACCATTTGATGCATGTCCCTGCAGGCAAGAGAACAATCTCTGTTAAGCCAAAATGTAATTCCACTTGTTTGACAGAGCAGTACTTGTTAGGTTTTGTTTGGTTTCCGTACCTGATTAATTTCACCAATCGGCTGTAGACCTCCTTCCGGGCTTGCTTGTCTGCCGACGTGGTCCTGTGTAAATAATCATTTATTTCCTAGTAAAACCAGGCTTGAGGACATTCAAAAAGATATAGTCACTTAGCGAGTACAGTAGTGATGTTTTTTAAGGAAAAGGGATCAAAGCCAAGGTCCTCCCCGATTTCTACTACCAGAAACCCATAATGTTAGCAACTACGTGTGCTGATCAGAAGCTCAACCACGGAAGGAAAATATACTAATGGCGTAGAATAGCGTAATCAGTGACTTGCAAATGTCATTGCTTTCCGATCAATTTTACTGTCATGTGATACGCGCGAGAGCAAGTCGCCATTTGTTTCTGCTAACTGCGTATTTCTCTTGTACTAGTATATAATCAACAGAGGAATGCACATTGTAAGCAGATGCGTTCAGGCGATACCTTTTCCACGCGCAGCCCTGCTCCTGAGTGGCTCGGTTCTACGGCCCTGTCCTGATAGGTCATCACAACCTGCACCAATTTCGTAAAAGTTCATTTCCATCTGTGGCAGATACACGCTCATACAGTCCAAGATTTTCGGCGAGATGCAAAAAAATCCCCAGACAAATTCATTGGTGGCTACACATACGGAATTGGTTGCAGGAACAGGCCCCGATGATTGTTCCCCGAAATTGTCTGTTGCCTGCATCCGTGCATCAGCGGCGGCTCACTGTTTCTGATTTGGGGGATTTGGCACCTGATGAAAAGGGAAAAGAAGCTGGTAAATATCAGCAATAGCCCTCATCAAACATCCGCCGCCGCACCACGAGCGCTGTGCGGAGAAGAGGGAAGAGGAGAGGGTAGATCCGGACCCTCGAGGGCAGAGGAGAAGAGAAGGATTGGAACCTGTATGTGCTCTGAGCGGCTGCGACGTGCGAGGAGACGGCGGGAGAAGAAAACGGCGGCGGGAGGGGAGAGAGGAGGCGGTGCGGTGCGACGGCCGCCTGCTGGATAGAGACTCAGAATCAGATGGGAAGGAGGGGGAGAACAGTTCCAGGAGGAAGGATCGAGTGCGCCCCCGTGTTACCGTGTATGCGGTGAACGTCCGCCCATTAGGCTATGTTTGGTTGCTAGGGGAGATAGTCCCGGGGAAGTGAGGGTATGTTTGGATTGTGGCCAAAGTGTACCCTATCAAAATTTTGGTCATGATTAAATGATTGGTCTTTGTTTGGATGGTTGCCAATTATTTGGTATGCCAATGAACTCTAGCCAACTCTAGTTCATTTTTCTTGCCAATGTTGGCCAAATCATTGGCAACCAAAACCTCAACCAAAATTTTGGCTAGCCAATGCTTTGGTGGGGCAACCTTGGGAATAAACCAAACACACTCAGAGGCCCTGGTCAAAATATTCTTGACAAAATTAAAACCACGTGGAAGATTTGCTTTACCATTTGGGGGCCTCGGTGGGGTGGGGATTTATTTCTGCAACTTCTCCCGTGAGGTGCTGGGACTATGCAGCTGGAGGAGGATCAAGCACGCCATGCACCTGCTCCACCCAGAGCGTCTGGTTCCTGTGGCCGTCGAGCGTGTTTATCCGGCGGCCATAACTGCATGCCTCACCTACAGGAAGCCATGGAGCAGCAGCGCAACGAGCGCCGTCGCCCTGGCCGGAGGGGCGGAGCGGGGAGGTGGAGGGAGGGAAGGGGGATTGAGTCGCTTCCAGTTGCCGGAGAAGGGTGGAGCGGTGGACGGAGGAGGGCGGAGCTCTCGATCTTGTCGCCGCCACCTCTCGTTCGCGAGACAGAGCGACGAGGGTTTCCTCCCCGACCTCATCGGGCGTGGAAGCCTCACCCGGGGAAAAGTCGTGGATAGGGCAGGGCTGCCCCGATCTCGTGGGCCTCCAAATGCACTTGCAGATCGCCCGAGGATAAATTGCTCCGTGGTTTCTCGGCCCGGGGAATAGGCAGGGATCCCCCCGGGATCCCGTGAAACCAAATGAGGCCTTAGTGCATCTTTAACCCAAGCTTAAAGGCTCTCATCTTTGAGGAACGACATGAAATTCCCTTGTGAAGGATATCCTATTTGACTTGGTTTTACGTCAAGCAATACGTAGAGTAACTCCCAATATAGGAGTAAAAACAAGACACTTTTCTAACTAAACCCCCCAATAAGTTTAACTCCCTTCAAATTTGAGCAGAAGCAGTCTCCGCTACTCAAATTTGAGCAGTCCAAATCGATTTTCCGTAAAAGATTTCCTCGCCCACGCCCCTCTCTCTCGCTCGGCCTCGTCCACGTCGATGCCTCCTCCACCGCCTTTCTACCTTTGCTTCACCTGCCGACTGTCGTGGTTTTGACACGGCAGATGCCCTTGTGAAGGGGCTTAGAGATGAGGCCATCGCACAAGGGTGGAAGCTTAGCGGGGTTGATTGGGAACGAGAAGACACGAGATTACCCAGGTTCGGCCCCTCACGATCGAGGTAATAGCCTACGTCCTGCTTGATTATATTGCTTGGATCTCGATTACAAGGATGCGATCTCGCTAACCTAGCTCTCGAGGGATTGCAACTTAGTCTTTATAACCTAGGTGCTCCCCTTTATATAACAGGTAGAGCCCTGAGGTTACATGAGAGTCCAGGTCTTAATCTCAACCCGTCTCCTACTCTGGTTCTACTTGATCTCCAAGGCAACCTTGAAGCCGTGCATCTTCTTCTTGAGCCGGCCCGTAGACTGAGCCGGCCTTTCTTACCAGGCTTCCATCAAGCCGGCCCATTGAGCATCATCTCAGCCCCGCAGTGAGATAACCCGCTGAACCCTCCAGTTCTATAACCGGGCATCCTCCTGCCGGGTCTACACGCTGAGAAATATCCCCAACATTAGCCCTCAGTTTGACTTGGATTTATCCATGTGAAACTCCAACCTGAAAAAATAAATTTAAATGAAGAATTACCCGATAAGCCATAACCTGAAATTACTTCTTTCAAGCCGGCCCTTTCTGCACATGCCACATTCAGGCAGAGCTTCTGGCTTAACAGCTTGCCGGGTCATTCCTCATTCATACACTTGGTATTTTTCCGTCGTCTTATTTCATGACATCACGCTCCACTTCCGCAAAATCCGGGATGATGTCACAGGGAATCTTGGATAGATTCGTATTGCCTCGTTAGGCGCGAAAATCGAGAAGCTTTTTTAGCCACTGTTCACTGCGCCTCCTGGGGCTTCGCGCATGCCGTTTGGGGGTCCCGCTACGTCCATAAATAAACTTGCGCCTCCCCCACTTCCTTTTTACTGCTTCCGCCTTCTTCTTCCCCTCGTCGACCTCCCCGCGCCTCCTCGAACTCGTTGCCATTCTTCGCACAGCACCGCCTGGGCCTTCACCTCATCGCCGGAGTCCTCTGGTCTTGCTCGGTCGCGCCCGCCGCACTTTAGCAACCGCCGAGTCGTCAATCCAGATCCGTAAGCACCCCCCCCCCGCCATTGTTGCTGTTTATCCACCCTTCGGTGTTCTTGCGTTCTTCTTCATAGCAGCAGTTCATAGATCTAGGATGCTTTAAAGCTTCCGCTCGTCGTTTGTGGAACCAATCCGCAGTATTTTCCACGTATATTTGACCTTTCATTCTGCCCCGAATAGATCTTATTATAGTTCATCTCGTAATATGAAGAACACATCTAGGCTTTTATCCTTTCATTTTACGCCATTTCTCAAATCTGTTGAATCTCTGAATGTATACAAAACCTGTTTACTGAGTCATCTCTCAGTCTGTGTCCAACACTTGTAAAAATCTATGCTAAACATTTTGTCAGCTTATCTTCGTCAAAGACCTTGACCCAGAATTTATTTGCATCCCCTCTCGTAACCCGGCCAAGCATCTCCATTGCCGGCTCGTATGTATCGTTTATATTAAATCAAAAAGCTCATGTTTGCCGGCTTATGACAATTTCTCTTTTTCATGGCAGCTGAATCAATGGCTCCTAAACCCAGGATTGTCAACTGGGCCAAGTCCAGCATGTCAGCACTTAGCCTGCAAGCCCTAGTGGACTCCGGGTTGCTGCCGTTTCAAGACACAATCGAATGGCGAGCCTATGAGGAAGAAGTCCACCCTCAGCCAGAACAGAACGAGGTCGTTATATTTGCTGAGCATGTTTCAAGGGGCTTCTATCCCTGCTACTTGTGAGCTGCGTTGGTAATTCCCTGAAGAGGAAGGGAGATGCAGTACAGTAGAGATAAGTATTTCCCTCAGTTATGAAACCAAGGTTATCAATCCAGTAGGAGAATCACGCAACACCTCGTTAGCAGCACCTGCACACAAAACAACAAATCCTTGCACCCAACGCAAACAAGGGGTTGTCAATCCGTCGGCGGTAAATTGCAAGATTAAATTGTATGTGATAGATAAATAGATCGAACAAAAATACAAAATAAAATAAATAAAGAAAAAGTGCAGCAAGGTATTTTTAGGGTTTTTAATATATGATTTAGATAGACCCGGGGCCATAGTTTTCACTAGAGGCTTCTCTCAAGAAAATAGCATACGGTGGGTAAACAAATTACTGTTAGGCAATTGATAGAAAAGCAAATAATCATGACGATATCCAAGGCAATGATCATGTATATAGGCATCACGTCCGAGACAAGTAGACCGACTCCTGCCTGCATCTACTACTATCACTCCACACATCGACCGCTATCCAGCATGCATCTAGTGTATTAAGTTCATGAAGAACGGAGTAACGCCTTAAGCAAGATGACATGATGTAGACAAAGTAAACTCACGCATGAATAAACCTCATCTTTTTACCCTTAATAGCAACGATACATACGTGTCATGTCCCTTTCTGTCACTGGGATTGAGCACCGCAAGATCGAACCCATTACAAAGCACCTCTTCCCATGGCAAGATAAATCAATCTAGTTGGCCAAACCAAATCAATAGATCGGAGAAGAAATACGAAGCTATAATAATCATGCATAAAAGAGTTCAGAGAAAACTCAAATAATATTCATGGATAATCTGATCATAAACTCACAATTCATCGGATCCCAACAAACTCACCGCAAAAAGTGATTACATCGGATAGAACTCCAAGAACATCGAGGAGAACATTGTATTGAAGATAAAAAAGAGAGAAGAAGCCATCTAGCTACTAACTATGGACCCGAAGGTCTGTGGTAAACTACTCACGCATCATCGGAAGGGCAGCAAGGTTGATGTAGAGCCCCTCCGTGATCGATTCCCCCTCCGGCGGAGCAATGAAAAAGGCCTCCAGATGGGATCTCTCGAGAACAGAAACTTGCGGCGGCGGAAAAAGTATTTTGTGGACTCCTTTGTTGGTTTCTCGATTTTTGAGAATTTATAGTGGTGGAATTAGGTCAAAAGGGGCAAAGGTGGGCCCATGAGGCACCAGGGCGCGCCAGGCTCGTGGCCACCTCCTCTAGCTTCTGGCCCTCTCCCGAAGCTTCCAGTACTTGTTATGTCCAGAAAAAAATCTCCAAAAAGTTTCGTGGCATTTGGACTTCGTTTGGTACTGATATTCTGGAAAACCAAAAGCAGGCAAAAAACAGCAACTGGCACTGGGCACTAAGTTAATAGGTTAGTCCCAAAAAATGATATATAATTGCTGTAAATGTATATAAAAACATCCAAGATTGATAATATAATAGCATGGAACAATAAAAAGTTATAGATACGTTGGAGACGTATCAGCATCCGCAAGCTTAATTCATGCTCGTCCTCGAGTAGGTAAATGATAAAAACAGAATTTTTGATGTGGAATGCTACCTATCATATTCATCATATATTCTTTTTTTATAGCATGGACATTTGGACTTGAATGATTCAAAGCAATAGTCTATAATTTGACATGAATATATAAATACTCAAGCATGCTAACAAGCAACCATGTCTTTCAAAATATCAACGCTAAAGAGAGTTATCCCTAGCCCATTATGCTCAATCATTGATCCATTCATGAAACACACTCAATATTAGCTACACACAATGCACAAGTATGACAATAGTGCTCTCTAGTTGGTGCTTTATAAGAGAAGATGGAGACTCAAATAAAAATAAAAATTGCATAAAAGTAAATAGATATGCCCTTCGCAAAGGGAAGCAGAGATTTGCAAATGTGCCAGAGCTCAAAGCTTAAATTAGAGAGATAAAATCATTTTGAGAGGCATGCTTTTCCTGTCAACGAAAACGACCGAGAATTCCCAATATTTTCCATGCTAGACACATCATAGGCGGTTCCCAAACAGAAAGTAAAGTTTATTTCCTTTCCACCATTCTTTCACAATCCATGGCTAGCCGTATCCACGGGTGCCCTCCATACCAACACTTTCCAAGGAATTGTGTTGTTATTAATTTTTGATTCATTGTGGGACTGGGCATCACTATTACCAGCCACTCTCTCATGCAATGACAAGTGAATAATCACTCATCGTGAGAATAACACACCTAGCATGGAAAATAATGGCCACCCCCTGCCGCTTCATGAGCGGTACGGGCACACAAAACGAAAAATTATTTTGAAAATTAGAGTTGGCACACGCAAATTTACTTGGAACGGCATTGAAATACCGCATATAGGTAGATATAGTGGACTCATTTGGCACAACTTGGGTTTAAGGATTTTGGATGCACAAGCAGTATTTCCGCTTAGTACAAATGAAGGCTAGCAAATAGATTGAGAAGCAACCAACCAAAAAGAGAAAACGGTCATAAACATGCATTGAACATAACTAACACCGAATAATGCACCATAAGTAGGATATAATTTCGTTGCATAACTATTGACTTAATGTGCATGCATAGGGAATCACAAACCTTAACACTAATATTCTTACTAAATCACAATTACTCACTAACATGACTCACATATCATCATCTCCATATCGAAACTATTGCAAGGAATCACACTTATCATATCCAATGATCTATTTGAAAGTTTTTTTTATATCCCTCTTGAATATTCATCACTTTGGGACCAAATTCATATCTTGTGCAAATTACCGTTACTATTATCCACTCTCAAAAAGATATAAGTGAAGCATGAGAGTGCACATATTTCTTCAAAATTTATCAACTCTCAAAATGATATAAGTGAAGCATGAGAGTTTAAATATTTCTTCAAAATTTTAATCTTATCAACTCTCAAAATAATATAAGTGAAGCATGAGAGTTTAAATATTTCTTTAAAATATAGCCACCGCCGTGCTCAAAAAGATTTAAGTGAAGCACTAGAGCAACTGCCTAGCTCAAAAAATTTAAGTGAAGCACATAGAGTATTCAAAGCAAACAAAGCAAAGACTCATATAATACACGACGCTCCAAGCAAAATACATATCATGTGACGAATAAAAATATAGCTCCAAGTAAAATTACCGATGGTTGGTAGAAGAAAGAGGGGATGCCTTCCGGGGCATCCCCAAGCTTAGACGCTTGAGTCTTGTGACACCCTGGTTTTTACCAACTTTTCTTTTAAAAAAAACTCCTTTGAATTTCATTTGGAATTTGGTTTGGATTTTGTTTTGAATGACTCTATGGACTTAAAACTTGGGAATATTTTTTTTCCAAGTGAACCAAAGCTTCCAAAAACTTCTCTCAAGTCATGTCATCCCCATTCTTGCCCAATCTCATTTTTTTTCAATCAGAATATTCCTTTTTCATTAAAAGAATAACCCTTTGAGCTCTAGGTTGTGAAGCAACCTATATTTCTGTCCTTCCAAAAATTCCAGGAAAATTCTCATAAATCCTTTGGAACATGTGAACCTTAGGTATGTGAAAATAATCAAGATTCCATACTCATGGTGAGCACAACATCCAATCTTTGTTTCTGGTCATAATTTCAGTTTGTGAAGCAACTATATTTTATACTGCTTCAAAAATTCTGAAATTAATCCAGGACATTCTCCTACCCTTATTAGCATACTCCACCAAATTTTGGCCCATTTCAGTTAGCCATTTTCTCTATAAAATTCCTCCAAGTTTCTGTCCAGTGGAAAGCTTTGTGAAGGAAGTACCATTTATTCTTATCCAAATGGTATGAAATTTTTATAGCATCTTGGCATCATCAAATCACCCACAAATACCAAGTTTCAACTCCATAAGCCCATCCATGTGAGTGCAACATCATCAGCAAGTTTTCTGGACCAGAGAGGCAGTTGTGAAGCAACTATATTCAAAACTTGTCCATTTGGTCTGAAATTTTCCCAGCATGGGCACCTTCCCACTACAAGTCAGTATGACAAACTCTCACTCCCAAAACCATAGCCATTTCACCCCAGCTTCTTGCCCAAGTTTCTATCCAGAAACTTGTGTGGAAGCCCAGTACTGTCCAGGCCACTTCTTGCCAAACCAGCTGCACAGGGAGTCCTCAGGGAGTAGGGTAGACCGCGTAGACATGACAAGTCATGCCAGAACGCAACACAAGTGTCAATGCACGCGGTGACCACGCGTTTGGCTGGCCAAGCAGCGCGCTCTGCTCGCCGACCGCGTCGGACACGACCATTCCGGCCACCTCGCGCTGCCCCTCCTTGTCCTGTCGTGCTGACGTCGTCTCCACCACCCACGTACCCCCTCCAAAACTCTCTCCCAACTCCGACGAAGGTCGCCGCCGCACACGGCCAAGTTCACGCACGGGCCGAACAAGGCGCCGCGGTCGCCGCCATGTCTGCACGCTCTTAATGGCTCCGCACGCGTCCCGTCACTCCTGCGCGCTCACGTCCACTCCAGTCCGCGCCGCGACGGCCAGCACAGCAGCCAGCTCGCCGTCCTCGCCGTGCCAGCACAACCGTGGCGGCATCCGGCCACCACAGCCTTGCCCGGCTATAAAAGGAGCTCCCTCTCCCCGTCTCTCTTCACCACTCGCCTCCTACATCTCCTAATCGTCGCCTCGCAGCACCGGAGCAAGCCGTAGAGCTCTTCTGCTACATCTCCGGCGAGGTGCGCCGCCGCTCTGCCCCAGCTTCTCCAGCTAATCTCCGTCCACTCCAGCCTCAACCAAGCCCACCCCCGAGCTCGTGGCACTCCACTGGCTCTCCCCAACCACTTCTCTGCTCGAGTACTCGTCGGAGTCGCCGGATCCGCTGACACCCGAAGCTCGCTGCCGCCTGAGAAGAAGGGGGCGACGCCATCTGACCATCTCCCGACGAGCTGCGGGTACAGGAGTGCTCGCCGTCGTGCACTCGATCCATCCCGACCCTCTCCCGGCGCCGCCGCAGCCTCGACGCCGGCCAACCATTGCCGATGAGCCACTGTCTCCTGTTCCCTCTCCCTCCCTGTTTAAAACTGACAAGGGGCCCCACCCGTCAGTGACTCTCCTCGCGCCAGAAGCGGTATGCTAGTGGAGGCGCACTCTGGTTTTACGCCTTCGACGTGGCAGCTCCGGGGTTTTTCTGGATTTCTGTTTAAATTCAAATAATCCAGAAGTTTGACTGAACTTTGACCATCAATAACTTTTAAACCATAAGTTCAAATGAGTTCATTCTTCTTGCATTATTTTTCTTATAAGCTCCTCTAATTGCTGTAAAATTTTGGTATTTTTCTCTGCTGTCTAGAATTTCTGGTCAGAGGAAAATGCTTTATGTGATATTTGAAAATGTTTTCAAAAATGTTTTTCAGATTAATTTGAGTAGTTGGTGAAGACTAGGAGTACTCCCACCCATCCTTGGTGCAAGGCAGGCCACAACTCTCATTTGCATAATTGCATTGCAATATCATGGTTTAAATAATTATTTTAATGCTTAATATGAATTATTTTGTGAATGGATTAATACATGCAACACTTTGGAAATCTTGGATATGCTACTGTCATGTTGCTGATGAGATTGTAGTCATTAGTAAAGTTCAAGTATGATGATTGCATGATACGGTTGGATTAAGAGATTACCGTCTATGATTATTTTGTGATTCCGTCCGGTACTTCCTATATGGGCTCAGTAGTAGTCGTTGATCATATTGCTCATTGGATTTCTAGTTAGTTCTTGTTGTAACTTGGATCACTGTAATACCGGAGTGTCAGTAATGACTATAGTTGCTTGGGGATAAATTCCTTCGTTGTTGATCAAGTGCCACTGAACCAAACTTTTCAGTGCAGCCACATCTGCCGGAATGGGACGGCCTTGACTTGGTCTAATCGCGTGTTCTTGTATCGGTACCACCAAAGAGGGGAGGTTATGTGTGCGTGCTGCCCTGATCAGGTAGACGACGATAACCTTGTGAGCCCGGTTTGGTTATTGAACTTAGGTCCCCGTTTGGGACAGTTTGTTTGGCCACGACGGTGGCAGGTGTCAGAAGTGACACAGGGGCCACCCAGGGCATGACCCGGCAGGGGGAGTGATTGTCGATGGTACGGTGGAGGAGTCACGGGTTAGGCAAGTTTCGTTGGAGCAGCACCGGTCCACCTGGAAGGGAAGTGTACTGTGGTACGGGACCAGGAGCTCCATAGTGTGGGTAAAGTGCGCAACCTCTACAGAGTGTAAGAATCTATTCGAATAGCCGCGTCCACGGTATTGTACACAGTTCGTACTAAGTCACACTATTTGATCAACACCAATGAGGGAATGACGTGTTAATGATGGAAGAACTCGTCTCAGTATGGTAAAGTGACTGCTTGGCAGAAGGCCACAGATGATGTTTGTAGGCGATCTCGAGAGTGATCGTCAGATGTTCCTGAGGTGACCATGAGTTGGTCGCAGAAGTAAGTGGTTCACCCGTGTAGCCGAGAGTAAAGTGGTCTCTGTGACTTTAGTAGGGGTGATTTTCTTTTGTGGATGGTTTAGCAATAACATGTGGTTATTTTCTTCCACCTTTTTTTATAACGTTTAAATCTGACATAATCATGATTGCTATGAAGTTGTTGTGCCTTAATGCTTTTGTTTGTTGTGAGCTTGCGAGTACATTCAAAGTACTCACCTGGCTTGTCATGCCAGTTTGCAGGTGTTGACATGCTTGCATAACCGAGGATTCCGAGTTGCGAGCTAGGACGTGTCCTAGCCAGAGTCCCTGCGGAGTGGAGCCCATCTTCGTCGTCGTGGTTCCGCTGTTATAAGTCGTGCCGCTGCTAGCATAGAGCCACCATAACCGGAGTAGCATCTTTGTAACCCTTTGTAACCCTTGTACTCCAACTATTATTAATAAAGAGTTGATTTGTTCTATGCCAAGCAGTGCCGTATTCCAGAAGACTTGATCTCTGGGCTGGAATACGGGGTGCTCCGATGACTCTGAGCCGGGGTGCCACAAGGTTTGGTATCAGAGCAGGTCTGGCTATAGGACACCCTAGCTAAACCAAACGTTAGAAAACCGCTAGTCTAGAGCCCAGTTTGCTTGTGTGATGCATTTGAGTTGCTGCATTTGGTTGTTGCATTTGTTTGCTGCATAGCATGTATATAGATTTGGCTCACTAACCAGTTAATTTTGTAGATGGCATCCGTCCCGATTAACTACGACTCAGCCCCTGCACCACTCAGCTTCGCATCACTGCTTCGTGATGTTTGGCGTCTCCTCTATCCCAGTGGAGAGATGCCAAGGTACCAAGTGTTCCAGACCCCGCTTGCAGGACTGGTGCTTGAGTATCATGCCAATGTCCTTCTGTCAGTCGACCTACCTTTGGGGAAACGCATCTATAGTCTCCATGGTGGTTATGCCTCTACCCCGGAGCACGCCATCCAGCTTGCAGCTCTGGTAGGCCTCACTGTTCTTCATCATCAGGAAAGCGCGATGCAAGAGAATCGTGCCTTCCATTACTATCCCACCCTGGCCGTCACTCCCAGACGGGTTAGGTTTCCTCCTGTTCGCTCGGACGACGACCCAGCGGTGGCATACATGTCTCGTTACATGATTGCCGAATACGTCCTCATCGCTGAACTAGCCAGAGACGCAACTTGCGCCCGGAGAGCGCTTGGTATGGCTTTGGCTCCGTCAACCTCTTCGCCAGCTCCTTCGCTCTCCAGTAACCCGCCTTCCGATCATAGTACTTAAGCGCTTGCGAAGTTCGTGTTGCATGAGTTGTGGTAGTACCGAGTGTTGTAAATTGCCTTGAGTAGCAATAAAGTGTGGTTTTCTTGTAAGCTTAGTGCATTGTGTTAAGCAGTTTTTTATTCGCCCTTTTATTTGGCTCCTCGGTGTCACTTTACTTTCCCCTATGGAAGTTGCTCATCAACCCCAATGGATTCAAAGAGTTAATGAGGATTTTAAATACCTGGAAGCTCAACTGAACCTTATGAAATTATTAATGGATTGCCTGGTATTGGGAATATGTGGTTTGGAATACAAATAACATCCTTGATTGGCTATCAGCATCAAGCCTGCCTCAAGGTGTAACTATTTCAACCGTGAGGAACTAGCAAAAGGATAATTTGGATACAGGAACAACCGGGTCGAAGGTATAAATCGTATACGAAGTTTGGTTCTATGAAACAGGTTATACCCAGAAGCAAACAAGAACGTGCCATGCAAGAAGGAGAGTCAGGCAAGTTCTTTTCGTACAAATGATCAATAGCTGGAATTGTGAGGTGGTATACATGGCATTCGGTCAGCATACCATAAGGAGAAATTTCGGGTGTAAGCAACTCAGTCTTTCTTCGCACGCTAACGGAAAAGCTTAGAGTGCAAGGCTCCTCAGATATTTCTCAGTACGATATGAGGAAAGCTTCCGGCATAAGCTACTCTGGCTTCTTCGGTAAGCTACCGCAGAAAGCTTCCGGTATAAGGCACCGAGTCTTCCCACATAAGCAACCAGGAAGGGAGGCTTCTAAGGTATGCTACCCAGCCTTCCTCAGCACGCTATCCTGGCAGAAGCTTCGAGTATAAGCTACGCAGTCTTCTCCAGCACGGTACTCTCGATGGCTTCTCACACAAGCTATCCAACCTTCGTCAGTACAACACCACCAAACAGCTGGCAATAGTAGTACCCGCAATTATACAGTGCGTTGGCAGTGCGTCGTAAGAGTCAAGCCCCGGGAATAAGATGTTCAGCTATACATACTTCCATATATGGTGGGCATGCTGCCCAGGTCACACAAGTCACTATACAAGGAGCAACCATGTTCAGGCAGGTCTACCAAAGGAAGGTAAGGATCCGACAACTACATAAGTCATACAGGAAGAAGAAGACCCGTATACACCTCAGCACGTTCCAAGGGTTGATAAGCTATGAGGAAAAGGCAATTCGGGATGCCAATCTTGGCAATAGTTGACCAGGCAAGTCTTCTCACACTCGAGAACCTGGTAGGTGGTACTGATGAACCCTTGCTTGCTCTCTTCTGGAACGGCACCACGCCCGTGTTCTGAGCTGCTTTCAGCCGTCCGGGGTGGATGCCGACTTTATATTTCTCTTTTCAACAACTGTCCCATGTTCTGAGCTGTTTTCCCGCTGTCTCGGGCAGCTGTTGAGTTTCTTTTTGTAGTAGTGACCCCATGCTCTGAGCTGTTCTTCGGCCGTCTTAGGGAACTGCTACATTCTTCTTATCAACATGGTCTCATGCTCTGAGCTGTTTTTCCAGCCGTCTTGAGCCATGATTGAGTTATTTCAGTGATGCCCCAGATCTAAGTTGTAAAGACCGTTCTGGTCGCTACTGATTTATTCGCTGATTTCATGCAAGGGGTTCGGAGAATCATTGCCCTACGGTTAAGGTTCGTGATGAGATAAATTTGCCGGTGAAAGGTGTTTGCACTAAGGTAAGGATAAGGCATGCTTGCCAGGATGTTGCATCTGATAGCACCTATGGAGGTACTAGGCCAAGATCTTTTGGCAAAGGGCTCGGAAAGAAGGGCAGTAGTGAAGGAACAAGAGCTACAGTGCGGGAACAAAGTGGTGTGAGTACCTAAGACAGCCTGATTCCGAATTGGTCACCATGAATATACCTCCAAGGGGGACCACCCTGTTTGTAAGAGTTTTATATCACTGTAACCCTCTTGCCCAACTGCATACGCTCAAAGTGGTTAGCAGCACATATTCAAGCCTGTTGTGTCAGATCAAAGACTTCTTGGCCAGCTCAGCAGTGTGACTCCAACGACCGTGTTAACGTATCACACGGCGTATGGATATATCGACAAATGAGTACTCGAAATGCTCTCACATATGGTACTCTGTTGCAAGTGTCAGCCGAGTTGCCAGTGTGGAATCAAGACAAAGGAGTCAGCCTGGAAGACTCAGACCTCCTACAAGTAGCCAGACTCCGCTAAAAGAAACGTTGTGGTTCTCAGTGCAGCTTCAAACCCGGGAAGCATGCATCAAGTATCTCGACGCAATGATTGAATGTTTCGTGTCCGCGGACGGCAGTGGTTCACAACTTCACGGAATACTATCAGTGAAAGAATGACGTGTCGATCGGGAACTCCTCTCAGACGTATGGGAAGAAGACACATTCTAGTCTTGATAACATGTTAAGTGAACCAACAGATGTGACAGGATTGGAGTCAATATAATAATGAACATATGGGGAAAGATCTGTCAGAATATGGGTACGGTGAAGCAAACCACCCCGGTCACGACAGTCAGGTCATATGAAATTCAGTGGGAACATTATACACGGAGAAAGATACCTGAGTTGGAGCCGGTTTCCTTAAGATTACATATACTTGTTCCCTGAGCAACCAAATCACGAGGACGAAATTTATATTAAGGGGGGTAGGTTTGTGACACCCTGGTTTTTACCAACTTTTATTTTTTTTAAAAACTCCTTTGAATTTCATTCGGAATTTGGTTTGGATTTTGTTTTGAATGACTCTATGGACTTAAAACTTGGGAATATTTTTTTCCAAGTGAACCAAAGCTTCCAAAAACTTCTCTCAAGTCATGTCATCCCCATTCTTGCCCAATCTCAATTTTTTCAATCAGAATATTCCTTTTTCATTAAAAGAATAACCCTTTGAGCTCTAGGTTGTGAAGCAACCTATATTTCTGTCCTTCCAAAAATTCTAGGAAAATTCTCATAAATCCTTTGGACCATGTGAACCTTGGGTATGTGAAAATAATCAAGATTCCATACTCATGGTGAGCACAGCATCCAATCTTTGTTTCTGGTCATAATTTCAGTTTGTGAAGCAACTATATTTTATACTACTTCAAAAATTCTGAAATTAATCCAGGACATTCTCCTACCCATATTAGCATACTCCACCAAATTTTGGCCCATTTCAGTTAGCCATTTTCTCTACAAAATTCCTCCAAGTTTCTGTCCAGTGGAAAGCTTTGTGAAGGAAGTACCATTTATTCTTATTCAAATTCTATGAAATTTTTATAGCATCTTGGCATCATCAAATCACCCACAAATACCAAGTTTCAACTCCAGAAGCCCATCCATGTGAGTGCAACATCATCAGCAAGTTTTCTGGACCAGAGAGGAAGTTGTGAAGCAACTATATTCAAAACTTGTCCATTTGGTCTGAAATTTTCCCAGCATGGGCACCTACCCACTACAAGTCAGTATGACAAACTCTCACTCCCAAAACCATAGCCATTTCTCCCTAGCTTCTTGCCCAAGTTTCTATCCAGAAACTTGTCTGGAAGCCCCAGTACTGTCCAGGCCACTTCTTGCCAAACCAGCTGCACAGGGAGTCCTCAGGGAGTAGGGTAGACCGCGTAGACATGAGAACTCATGCCAGAATGGAACGCAAGTGTCAATGCACGCGGTGACCACGTGTTTGGCTGGCCAAGTAGCGCGCTCTGCGCGCCGACCGAGTCGGACACGACCATTCCGGCCACCTCGCGCTGCCCCTCCTTGTCCTGTCGTGCCGACGTCATCTCCACCACCCACATACCCGCTCCAGAACTCTCTCCCAACTCCGGCGAAGCTCACTGCCGCACACGGCCAAGTTCACGCACGGGCCGAACAGGGCACCGCGGTCGCCGCCATGTCTGCACACTCTTAATGGCTCCGCACGTGTCCCGTCACTCCTGCGCGCTCACGTCCACTCCAGTCCATGCCACGACGGCCAGCACAGCAACCAGCTCGCCGTCCTCGCTGTGCCAGCGCAACCGTGGCGGCATCCGGCCACCACAGCCTTGCCCGGCTATAAAAGGAGCTCCCCCGCCCCGTCTCTCTTCACCACTCGCCTCCTTGATACGTCTCCAACGTATCTATAATTTATGAAGTATTCATGCCATGTTTATAACAATTCTATATGGTTTTGGTATGATTTGATCAGAACTAACCCGGACTGACGCTGTTTTCAGCAGAATTGCCATGGTGTTGTTTTTTGTGCAGAAATAGAAGTTCTTGGAATTGGATGAAACTTTTTGGAGATTTTTTATGGAATAAATAAAAAATACTGGAACCAAGACCCACTGAAGGGGGCCCGCCCAGTGCCCAGGAGGCACCAGGGCACGCCACCCACCAGGCGCGCCCTGGTACCTCGTGGGGCCCACGTGGCTCCGTCTGACCTGATTCCAACGCTGAAAAATCTTATAAATAGAGAAACCCCCAGAAATAACCCTAGAACTTTGACTCCGCCACTGCAAGCCTCTGTACCTCCACGATCTCATCTACAGCCCTTTTCCGGCACCCTGCCGGAGGGGGGAAACCATCACCGGAGGCCATCTTCATAATCCCAGCGGTCTCCATGACGAGGAGGGAGTAGTTCACCCTCGGGGCTGAGGGTTTGTACCAGTAGCTATGTGTTTTATCTATCTCTCTCTCGCGCGTTCTTGATTTGGCACGATCTTGATTTACTACGAGCTTTGTTAATATAGTTGGATCATATGGTGTTTCTTCCCTCTCTATCCTTGTTATGATGAATCGAATCTTTTCCCTTTGAGGTTTCGTTATTGTCGGATTGAATATTTCAGATTTGAGAACACTTGATGTATGTCTTGCATATGAATACCCGTGGTGACAATGGGGTATTATATTGATTCACTTGATGTATGTTTTGGCACTCAACTCGCGGATTCCCGAGGTGACATTGGGGTAATCTATGCATAGGGGTTGATGCACGTTTTCATTATCTTTTCTCCGATAGAAACTTTGGGGTGCTCCTTGGAGTTCTTTTTGTGGATTGAATATTATGATTATGAAGTTGTTTGATGCATATCGTATAATCAACTCATGGATACTTGTGGTGACATTGGAGTATCTAGGTGACATTAGAGTTGGTTGATGTGTATCATATGGTGTTATTTTAGTACGAACTCTAGGGCTGTTTGTGACACTTATAGGAATAGCTCCATAGATCGATCGGAAAGGATAACTTTGAGGTGGTTTCGTACCCTACAAACAATTTCTATCTTATGTTCTCCGCTAATGGGAACTTGGGAGTGATTCTTTATCGCACGTTGAGGGATGGTTATATGATCCAATTATATTAGCATTGTTGAGAGATTGCACTAGTGAAAGTATGAACCCTAGGCCTTGTTTTTAAGCATTGCAATACCGTTTGTGCTCACTTTTGTTACTTGCTACCTTGCTGTTTTTATATTTTCAGATTACAAAAACCTATATCTACTATCCATACTACACTTGTATCATCATCTCTTCGCCAAACTAGTGCACCTATATAATTTACCATTGTATTGGGTGTGTTGGGGACACAAGAGACTATTTGTTATTTGGTTGCAGGGTTGTTTGAGAGAGACCATCTTCATCCTACGCCTCCCATGGATTGATAAACCTTAGGTCATCCACTTGAGGGAAAATTGCTACTGTCCTACAAACCTCTGCGCTTGGAGGCCCAACACGAGTCTACAAGAACAAGTTGTGTAGTAGACATCACTCCTACATCTCCTAATCGTCGCCTCGCAGCACCGGAGCAAGCCGGAGAGCTCTTCTGCTCCATCTTCGGCGAGGTGCGCCACCGCTCTGCCCCAGCTTCTCCAACTCATCTCCGTCCACTCCAGCATCAACCAAGCCCACCCTCGAGCTCGTGGCACTCAACTGGCTCTCCCCAACCACTCCTCTGCTCGACTACTCGCCGGAGTCGCCGGATCCGCCGACACCCGAAGCTCGCGGCCTCCTGAGAAGAAGGGGGTGACGCCGTCCGGCCATCTCCCGTTGAGCTGTGGGTACAGGAGTGCTCGTCGTCATGCGCTCGATCCATCCCGACCCTCTCCCGGCGCCGCCGCAGCCTCCACGCCAGCCAACCATCGCCGGTGAGCCGCCGTCTCCTGTTCCCTCTCCCTCCCTGTTTAAAACTGACAAGGGGCCCCACACGTCAGTGACTCTCCTCGCGCCCGAAGCGGTACGCTAGTGGAGGCGCACTCTGGTTTTACGCCTTCGACGTGGCAGCTCCTGGGTTTTTCTGGATTTCTGTTTAAATTCAAATAATCCAGAAGTTTGACTGAACTTTGACCATCAATAACTTTTAAACCATAAGTCCGAATGAGTTCATTCTTCTTGCATTATTTTTCTTATAAGCTCCTCTAATTGCTGTAAAATTTTGGTATTTTTCTCTGCTGTCTAGAATTTCTAGTCAGAGGAAAATGCTTTATGTGATATTTGAAAATGTTTTCAAAAATGTTTTTTCAGATTAATTTGAGTAGTTGGTGAAGACTAGGAGTACTCCCACCCTTCCTTGGTGCAAGGCAAGCCACAACTCTCATTTGCATAATTGCATTGCAATATCATGGTTTAAATAATTATTTTAATGCTAAATATGAATTATTTTGTGAATGGATTAATTCATGCAACACTTTGGAAATCTTGGATATGCTACTGTCATGTTGCTGATGAGATTGTAGTCATTAGTAAAGTTCAAGTATGATGATTGCATGATACGGTTGGATTAAGAGATTACCGTCTATGATTATTTTGTGATTCCGTCCGGTACTTCCTATATGGGCTCAGTAGTAGTCGTTGATCATATTGCTAATTGGATTTCTAGTTAGTTCTTGTTGTAACTTGGATCACTGTAATACCAGAGTGTCGGTAATGACTATAGTTGCTTGGGGATAAATTCCTTCGTTGTTGATCAAGTGCCATTGAACCGAACTTTCAAGTGCAGCCACATCTGCCGGAATGGGACGGCCTTGACTTGGTCTAATCGCGTGCTCTTGTATCGGTACCACCAAAGAGGGGAGGTTATGCGTGCGTGCTGCCCTGATCAGGTAGACGACGATAACCTTGTGATCCCAGTTTGGTTATTGAGCTCAGGACCCCATTTGGGACAGTTTGTTTGGCCACGACGTTGGCAGGTGTCAGAAGTGACACAGGGGCCACCCAGGGCATGACCCGGCAGGGGGAGTGATTGTCGGTGGTACGGTGGAGGAGTCACGGGTTAGGCAAGTTTCGTTGGAGCAGCACCGGTCCACCCAGAAGGGAAGTGTACCGAGGTACGGGACTAGGAGCTCCATAGTGTGGGTAAAGTGCGCAACCTCTGCAGATGTAAGAATCTATTCGAATAGCCGCGTCCACGGTATTGGACACAGTTCGTACTAAGTCACACTGTTTGATCAACACCAATGAGGGAATGACGTGTTAATGATGGAAGAACTCGTCTCAGTATGGTAAAGTGATTGCTTGGCAGAAGGCCGCGGATGATGTTTGTAGGCGATCTCGAGAGTGATCGTCAGATGTTCCTGAGGTGACCATGAGTTGGTCGCAGAAGTAAGTGGTTCACCCGAGTAGCCGAGAGTAAAGTGGTCTTTGTGACTTTAGTAGGGGTGATTTTCTTTTGTGGATGGTTTAGCAATAAAATGTGGTTATTTTCTTCCACCTTTTTTTTATAACGTTTAAATCTGACATAATCATGATTGCTATGAAGTTGTTGTGCCTTAATGCTTTTGTTTGTTGTGAGCTTGCGAGTACATTCAAAGTACTCACCTGGCGTGTCATGCCAATTTGCAGGTGTTGACAATCTTGCATAACCTAGGATTCCGAGTTGCGAGCTAGGACGTGTCCTAGCCAGAGTCCCTGCGGAGTGGAGCCCATCTTCGTCGTCGTGGTTCCGCTGTTATAAGTCGTGCCACTGCTAGCATAGAGCCACCATAACCAGAGTAGTATCTTTGTAACCGTTTGTAAACCCTTTGTAACCCTTGTACTCCAACTATTATTAATAAAGAGCTGATTTGTTCTATGCCAAGTAGTGCCGTATTCCAGAAGACTTGATCTCTAGGCTGGAATACGGGGTGCTCCGGTGACTCTGAGCCGGGGTGCCACAAGTCTTCCTTGAATATTACGTTGGGGTGCCTCGGGCATCCCCAAGCTTAGGCTCTTGCCACTCCTTATTCCTTCATCCATCGTGATCTCACCCAAAACTTGAAAACTTCAATCACACAAAACTCAACAAAACCTTCGTGAGATCCGTTAGTATAACAAAATAAATCACTACTCTAAGTACTGTTGCAAACTCATTCATATTTTATTTTTGCATTATACCTACTGTATTCTAACTTCTCCATGGCTTATACCCCCCGATACAATCCATAGTTTCATCAAAACAAGCAAGTAGTGCATCAAAAACAGAATCTGTCAAAAACAGAACTGTAGAGATCTATTTAAAAGCCATACTTCTATAATTCCAAAAATTCTGAAAAATTAGGAAAACGTGGGCAATTTATATACCAATACTGTTTAGAAATTTCAGATTTTTGTGACGCTCCAGTAAAGAACCAAAATTCCAGGACTGGACGCAAAACTTTCTGTTTTCCAAACAGCATCAATTATACTATCTTCCAAATCATCCTAAAGGCTTTACTTGGCACAAACACTAATTAAAAACACAAAAACACAATCATAATAGTAGCATAAATATGAAAACACACAATAACAGAAACAAAAAGTAAAAATTTATTTTATTCATTGGGTTGCCTCCCAACAAGCGCTATTGTTTTATGCCCCTAGCTAGGCATAATGCATAGTTTCAAGTATTGTCATCTTTGGTTTTAAACCTTGCAACTCCTATTTCACTCTCTTTGCCATTATCAATAATGTGCACTAAATGATCAAGTTTAGTGCAAAGGGTTTTTATTTCTTTCAAAACACAAAGAGATATCTTTTGATCTAAAGCATCAACCCTCCTATTTTGTGACACCACATTGCTATTTATTTTAGAGGCAAGATTAAATATTCCTCGAAAGTTAGAATCCATACTAGCCTTTATTTCCTCTATTTGCTCAGTTTGATGAAAGCATTCTAGAGTAATAGGTTCAATAGTTTCAACTTTTGGTTGTCCAAATATGCTTTTCATCTTTTCGTAGGTGTCAAAGGCATCACTCCCAAGAAAATCATTTTCGAATATAGAATCCAAGACACGTCTATGAGCAAGGGGTAGACCAACATAAAAACTTCTAAGGAACAATTTAATGTGAAACTGAGGCCTAGCACTTACTTGTATTTTTAATAA
Source organism: Elymus sibiricus (assembly GCA_039707655.1). Classification (NCBI taxonomy): domain Eukaryota; kingdom Viridiplantae; phylum Streptophyta; class Magnoliopsida; order Poales; family Poaceae; genus Elymus; species Elymus sibiricus. Next base: position 317,665,074 of record CM077664.1, read on the forward strand.
TCTATCCCATGCTTCTTTTAAAGATTCATCACTCAAATATTTAAAGTTTTAAATTCCCGGATCGTCTCCTAAGTACGGAGGGAAAGGCATATCGGGCGTAGAACTAGCCATAATGGTAAAGCAAGCAAACAATCAAGCAAACAAGAAAAAGGCAAACGGAAAATATATTTTTTATTTTTGTAAAAACTTTTTAGAAGTGGGGGAGATGAAAACGAGAGGCAAATAAAATAAATGCAAGGAGATGAAAGTTTTATGCGAAGGTACTTGATAGATGTTGATGATGTCTCCCCGGCAACGGCGCCAGAAATTTTTCCTGCTACTTGTGAGCTGCGTTGGTAATTCCCTGAAGAGGAAGGGAGATGCAGTACAGTAGAGATAAGTATTTCCCTCAGTTATGAAACCAAGGTTATCAATCCAGTAGGAGAATCACGCAACACCTCGTTAGCAGCACCTGCACACAAAACAACAAATCCTTGCACCCAACGCAAACAAGGGGTTGTCAATCCCTCGGCGGTAAATTGCAAGATTAAATTGTATGTGATAGACAAATAGATCAAAAAAAATACAAAATAAAATAAATAAAGAAAAAGTGCAGCAAGGTATTTTTAGGGTTTTTAATATATGATTTAGATAGACCCGGGGGCCATAGTTTTCACTAGAGGCTTCTCTCAAGAAAATAGCATACGGTGGGTAAACAAATTACTGTTGGGCAATTGATAGAAAAGCAAATAATCATGATGATATCCAAGGCAATGATCATGTATATAGGCATCACGTCCGAGACAAGTAGACCGACTCCTGCCTGCATCTACTACTATTACTCCACACATCGACCGCTATCCAGCATGCATCTAGTGTATTAAGTTCATGAAGAACGGAGTAACGCCTTAAGCAAGATGACATGATGTAGACAAAGTAAACTCATGCATGAATAAACCCCATCTTTTTACCCTTAATGATACATACGTGTCATGTCCCTTTCTGTCACTGGGATTGAGCACCGCAAGATCGAACCCATTACAAAGCACCTCTTCCCATGGCAAGATAAATCAATCTAGTTGGCCAAACCAAATCAATAGACCGGAGAAGAAATACGAAGCTATAATAATCATGCATAAAAGAGTTCAGAGAAAACTCAAATAATATTCATGGATAATCTGATCATAAACTCACAATTCATCGGATCCCAAAAAACTCACCGCAAAAAGTGATTACATCGGATAGAACTCCAAGAACATCGAGGAGAACATTGTATTGAAGATCAAAAAGAGAGAAGAAGCCATCTAGCTACTAACTATGGACCCGAAGGTCTGTGGTAAATTACTCATGCATCATCGAAAGGGCAGCAAGGTTGATGTAGAGCCCCTCCGTGATCGATTCCCCCTCCGGCGGAGCACCGGAAAAGGCCTCCAGATGGGATCTCTCGAGAACAGAAACTTGTGGTGGCAGAAAAAGTATTTCGTGGACTCCTCTGTTGGTTTCCCGATTTTTGAGAATTTATAGTGGTGGAATTAGGTCAAAAGGGGCAGAGGTGGGCCCACGAGGCACCAGGGCGCGCCTTGGTGGCTTGTGGCCACCTCCTCTAGCTTCTGGCCCTCTCCCGAAGCTTCCAGTACTTGTTATGTCCAGAAAAAATCTCCAAAAAGTTTTGTGGCATTTGGACTTCGTTTGGTACTGATATTCTAGAAAACCAAAAATAGGCAAAAAAACAGCAACTGGCACTGGGCACTAAGTTAATAGGTTAGTCCCAAAAAATGATATATAATTGATGTAAATGTATATAAAAACATCCAAGATTGATAATATAATAGCATGGAACAATCAAAAATTATAGATACGTTGGAGACGTATCAGTCCTCCCGGCTCTAAGTTCTTCCGAGATGTGCTACACTTTTTCAACATCAGGCCTCAAGACCTGCCCACCAACTCCATCTTCAATTTGTGTCAGTTCCAGGTATTCTGTGAGGTTTATCTGCAACTTGAGCCGTCCATCAGCCTATTTCGGGAGTTCTTCTACTTGAACCGCCAAACTGAGTGTAAGGATGGCCCAAGTGTTGAACTTGGTGGAATCTCCATCCAACGGAGGAAGATCACAATCTTTCCTGACGCCAAGCCGGCCAGCCACCCCAAAGGATGGCACAGGATTTGGTTCTATTGCAAGGATACCTCCCCCGACGGGCAACACCCACTGTCGGGTTACAGGGCAAGCCGGCTTGCCGCCAATACAGCCTTCCCGGGTCTCGCTTCCAGGGAAGAAAGAGAAAATCTGGAGCCCCTGTATCCAAAGATGAATACATTGATTGCCCATGGCCTCACCGACGTCGATTTGACCCGGACTTGGGTTGAGTGGCGAATTCAGCCACTCAGTTTTAGGACCCGGCTTATGCATACCTACACCGGCCATCCAGAAGATTCACTTCGATTTAGCCGGGTTAACCTCAAAGAGAAAGACGTCCTAAAATTCGCCAAGAAACTTCTTGGTGAAACAAAGGATGATATTAAGCTTGTGGGACTCGCTCCTTTTTATTCAAACAACCCGGCTCCTGAGGTAAGCCGCCTTCTTTTTGTCTTTCATTTTATCAGTATCTCTTAACCCTTGTTCTAATTCCATCAATCTACCATGACACAGGAGAATGATGCTTGGTGGCGGGTTGAAGTTCAAGACCCTACTCCTCCTCGGGAAAACGACGAAGAAGATCTAGACGACGATGAAGACAATGAGGTAGAACTTGACTCTCTTCGCCACCTTTTTAACCAGATTGCTGAAGCTAACTCCTCACAGGAAGAAGCTGAAATTAGCCACACCATCGAACCAGAGGTAACCTTGATCTCTTCAGACTCCCCAAAACATGTTAGAAATAAATTCCGGGCTGTAGTCCGCAAAGTCCAAAGAAAACCCCGGGTTACCATCCGTAAAGTCCCTTTTTCACATCAAGATGCTCACTTGGATCCCCAATTTCTTTTGAAGAAAACACAGCACGCCAGAACATCCAAAAGAAAGACCTGGAGCAGTGAAGGAGAATTGAGTGGCGGGCTACCATATGAGCCGCCGGCGCGTAGAGCGCGAACAGAGGTGCTTCTTAGTCCAACTCCCTCTCTTCCTCTAGCTGGTCATTTCAAAGAGCCCTTACATTTGAATGACTCGGCATATCAGACGTCCCCCTTTTCGGATGAATCAAGCGCTACTCAGGCGCCGGCCTTCAACATTAACCCGGGGTAAGCACTTTGATTATTCCTGTGTCGCATAACAGTCCTGTCCTTTATCCTTTGACTGAATGACTCTTTGTTCCTCGTATAGTGCTAAGGCCATTAAGAAGACCGCCGCCGGGTCATCTGACCCGGTCATTCCAACAGGTCCTTCCCAGGAAGAGACAGCGGCTGCCTTGGACACCCAGGACGAGCCGGCGTTTCAGAACAGCCCGCTGCCCCAAGACACTACTATGAGCCCGGCTCATGCCTCCTCTCCTGTTACTCAGAAGGAAAATGTAACTGAAGATCAGCCCGCGGCACCGGCTCAAGATGAAGTAGTGGTGACCGGTGAACAGCAAAATGCTCCACCAGAAACCTCTACTGCTCTAACCAAGATTCCTACCAAGGCTGAGCAGTCCCTTAAGAACAAGGGGAAGACGGCCCTTGACTTCCCTGCTTTTGAAGAACAAGACGCCAACACACTGCACCAAGCTGTGCTGACCCGGTTGTCTGAAAGTCGTGACACAAAAATTGCAATGGTAACTTCATTGAAGCAGAAATACGAGGTAACTTTTGTCCTCTGTCATGATACATATATATATATGTAGCCCCCAAGGGCCGGGTCATTATCAGATGATGACCCGGGACTTCAAAAACTTTTCTTGCATGCATAACCTCAAACGGTGGGCCCCAAAGGCCAGCTCGTCATATTATAACGGGCGGGTCTCCATATGTAGTAACATAGATCGAATTATGCATTAGCCCCCAAGTGCCATGTGGAATGCCTGCATCTTCATGGAACTTGCTATTTTTGGTGAAGTGCTGAAACATGTAGCCCCCATGTGCCGGGTCGACCGGAAGGGCGGCTCGGGACATGCTTATATGACGTATAACTGAAACTGCCTTGCAGGACATGCTGAATCAAGTGGAGACTCAGGCTTCATTCTTCCGGAAGGAAGCAAGGAAGGAGAAAAACCTTCGTAAAAAAAGCTGAAGAAGCATTTTCAGAAGCCAACAAGTCTCTGCTCCTTGTGAGAAGCACTCTGAAGCAAGCTGAGGCAGAAAGATCTGCCCTAGCTAAGCGTGTTGAGGAGGCCGAGGCAAAAATTGAGTCGGTTACACAAGAGTTGTCCGCCTTGAAGGGACATATCACCGCCATGTGCAAGGCCATTTTCGGTATGTAAAAAGATTTTAGCATTAGTCAATTGTACCAGCTCATTATACTAAGCCGACCTTACTGACATCGCGTGCATTTATCCTTGAAGGCCGTAGGAGTCACAACCTTGTTCAGCAGCCAGTGGTGAAATTGAAGGCAGTTTATACCTTTGTAGAGCAGTTGTACATAGGCGGCTCCCGTTGCATAATGACCGCGGAAAATACTAAGGCGCCGCCACAATTGATCGCTGACATGCTGAAGAAACTGTCAGTTGTGCCCAAGTGGCTCGAAGAATGGAAGAAGGCGGCTTGTCGCGCTGGGGCTCTGACGGTGTTCGCTCGTGCCAAAGCCTATGTGCCAGAACTTGATCCGGCTCAGATTGTGGGCGGGTATCCTGAGTTCAATGTAGATGACACCCCCTTTACTGAGAAGGACTTCAGACGTTGCCTAAAAGAAACCCGAGTTGCCACCACTGCCATTGCCGAAGAGGTGAATTTGTCCAAATATCAAGCCGGATACTCTGAGAACAATGAACGGATTGAGCCGCCTAACCATCAGGCAGTTGCTCTCACTCATGCTCGTAAGCAACCTTTTGCCCCTGACATTGATCCTTCTTCTATGATTACCGCCGATGCAATGTTTGAAGCCTTGCGCTCCATCTAGTGGTCGACCGGCGAATCCACAAGCCAGGAAGGGGCAGAGGATGATGACAATCGCGAAGAGCCGGGACAAAGCGCTCCTTGATCCTCCAGCGCCCTTAACCTAGCAAACACCGGCTCTTCCTTGTTTGTAGTAGGATTTGGATGAATACCATTTAAGTCTGCAGCCCGATGGGCGACTTGTAATAACTTAGCGTCCAAAACTGTTGCTGATGCTAGTGCCATCGTGCATTGTGCTGTTGTTGCCTGTACAAACATTATTGTGGGTGCCTTGCCTGTGTACTTATACAGGCGTTTTGTCATTGTGAATCATCTTTTTGGTCTTCTAGAGACGGTTTTTGCCACAAGAGTGATTCTGCACAAACAATAACAACTGCAGATAGCAATAGTTTTGATTGATTAATATCATACAGATAACCAGTAACCATGTTACTGTTTGTAATGAACCAGGAAAACCAAATTAACCAAGGTAGATGCCATGTATGAATGTATGTATGCATGCAGATATGAAAGTAATGCAAGAAAAAGATAACATAATTGTAACAAGCCGGTTTTTTAGAACACAGCTTGAAAGACCGGCTTAAAAGCTCAAGTCTGAATTGCTTTCATGAAGCAGGCACTTTGGCCTGTTGGTTTATCCTCGCTTTCTGAAGGCCGGCTCTCACGCGACCAATCGAACGTCTTAACTCTGACGAATTCAGGGTCACCTTTGTGATTGATTCATCAGGCGTACGTCGGGTCACCTTTTTGGAGTAGCATCTTGCTAACAGGCAGGTTTAAACAACTTTTGGCTTTTCGCCGGGTTAAAGGGTTTTGTAAGCTAAACTCAATGAGCTGGAAGCCCCCAAATAACCAATGATCAACAAATAAAGACTCAACACACAATTTTGAGGCGAAACAACAAACTCTCTTATACAGAGCTGCCGGTCTTTATTTCATTGATCAAAAACATGTATATACATGATAGAAGGTATGTACAAAGATGTAACCCAGTGTATGACCTAGGTGTAGTATGGCTGGAGATGGGCAATGTTTCAGGGCCGGCTTGTCTCCTCTTCAGAGGTACGTGATTTATCTGCCTCACGTATATCAACCAGGTAATACGACCCGTTGTTCAGATTCTTGCTGACCACAAAAGGTCCTTCCCAAGGAGGTGATAACTTATGCATGCCTGTCTAGTCTTGTATCAGACGGAGCACTAAGTCACCTTCCTGAAAAGTACGGCTTCGAACTCTACGGCTGTGATAGCGACGTAGGTCCTGTTGATAAATTGTTGATCTGGACGTGGCAAGTTCGCATTCTTCTTCCAGAGCATCAAGAGCATTTTGGCGAGCTTGCTCATTATCTACTTCCACATAAGCCGCCACTCGAGGGGAGTCATGACGAATATCGCTTGGAAGCACTGCTTCTGCACCATAGACCAGGAAAAATGGCGTATAGCCTGTGGACCTGTTGGGAGTAGTTCATATGCTCCAAAGTACTGCAGGTAATTCTTCTTCCCAGCAACCTGGCGTGCGTTGTAAAGGCACCATAAGCCGGGGTTTGATACCACGCAGCAATTCCTGATTGGCTCTCTCTGCCTGTCCGTTTGATTGAGGATGCGCAACCGAAGCAAGATCAAGCCGGATGTGCTCCTGTTGACAGAACTGTTTCATGACTCCTTTGGAAAGGTTGGTTCCGCTGTCAGTGATGATACTGTGTGGATAGCCAAAACGAAAGATCAGCTTTTTCAGAAACTTGACGGCTGTGGCAGCGTCACAGCGGCTAACCGGCTCTGCTTCTACCCACTTGGTAAACTTATCCACAGGCACCAACAGGTGTGTATGCTTGTTCTTAGAACGTTTGAAGGGTCCAACCATGTCAAGCCCCCAGACTGCAAAAGGCCAGGTTATCGGGATCATCCGCAATTCTTGAGCCGGCATATGAGCCTGGCGAGCATACTTCTGGCAACCATCACACTTGCGTACGATATCCTCTGCGTCGGCGTGAGCTGTGAGCCAGTAAAACCCGTGCTGAAAAGCCTTCGCCACAAGTGATCGTGAGCCGGCATGATGACCACAATCGCCAGAGTGAATCTCATTGAGAATGGCACGGCCCTCCTCTGGTGAAACCCAACGCTGAAAAACACTAGTGACACTACGCCGATGCAACTCGCCATTGACGATAGTCATAGACTTGGATCATCTGATGATTTGTCGAGCGACGATTTCTTCTGCTGGAAGCTCACCCCGGCTTAAATAAGCCAGGTAAGGAATTGTCCAATCAGGTATAGTATGAACAACAGCTACAGGAGCCGCCTCTGGGTCAGGAATAGCCAAGTTCTCCTCCGTTGGCAACTTGACAGACGGGTTATGCAAAACATCCAGAAAGACATTAGGCGGCACCGGCTTCCGCTGAGAACCCAAGCGAGAGAGTGCATCTGCCGCCTCGTTCTGCCGGCGATCGATGTGATCAACTTGATAACCGTTGAAGTGTCCAGCAATATTAGTGACCGCGTGCCGATAAGCCACCATAAGGGGATCCTTGGAATCCCATGTACTAGAAACTTGTTGGGCCACCAGATCTGAGTCGCCCAAACACCTGACCCGGCTCAAGTTCATCTCCTTGGCCATCCGAAGTCCATGAAGCAATGCATCATATTCTGCTGCATTGTTAGTACAAGGGAACATAAGTCTTAAAACATAATAGAACTTATCTCCTCGTGGGGAAGTGATGACAACTCCAGCCCCCGTGCCTTCGAGCTGCCTTGAGCCGTCGAAATGTATGGACCAATATGTCATGTCGGGCTTCTCTTCGGGAGCCTGTAACTCTGTCCAATCATTAATGAAATCCACCAACGCTTGAGATTTGATTGCTGTGCGGGGCACATATTTGAGATGATGTCGACCGAGCTCGATGGCCCACTTAGCAACTCGGCATGTGGCTTCCTGGTTCTGGATTATGTCCCCAAGAGGTGCTGAGCTGACCACAGTGATTGGATGCTCGTGGAAGTAATGCCTCAGCTTGCGACTAGCCATGAACACTCCGTAGACCAGTTTCTGCCAATGCGGATATCGCCGCTTGGACTCCGTTAATACTTCACTGATATGATACACAGGGCGCTAAACTGGATATTCCTTGCCTTCCTCCTTGCGCTCTACAACAACTGCAACGCTTACAGCCTTGTTGTTGGCAGCAATATATAACAGCATGGGTTCCTTCTCATGAGGGGCAACAAGGACAGGCGGCTCAGACAATTGTTTTTTGAGGGCCTCAAAAGCCTGATCTACAGCATCACTCCAAACGAAGTCATCTGATTTCCTGAGCAATTGATACAACGGGATTGCCTTCTCCCCAAGCCGGCTTATGAACCGGCTCAACGCCGCAACCCGCCCAGCCAGCTTCTGCACAGCATTAAGATTTGCCGGCTTAGCCAGGGTCATGATTGCCTTAATATTTTCCGGGTTAGCTTCAATGCCACGCTCGGAAACAAGAAATCCTAAAATATCTCCTGCCGGGACGCCAAAGACACACTTCTCCGGGTTAAGTTTCATCTGGTAGACTCGGAGATTATCAAATGTTTCCTTAAGATCCTCCAACAAGGTTTCTTTCTTGCGGGATCTAACCACAATGTCATCAACATATGCATGGACATTCCGCCCGATCTGTTTGTGGAAACAGCTTTGGACACAGCGCTGGTAAGTCGCGTGTGCACACTTCAGACCAAACGGCATGGTCGTATAACAAAAGGCTCCAAAGGGTGTGATGAAAGCCGTCTTTTCCTGGTCCTCCTGCTTCATCTTGATCTGATGATAACCAGAAGAAGCATCCATAAAGCATAAACACTCACAACCCGCCGTAGCATCAATGATTTGGTCAATACGGGGCAAGGCAAAGGGGTCACTAGGACAAGCCTTATTTAGGTCTGTGTAATCAACACACATCCGCCAAGTCCCCTTTTTCATCAGAACAAGAACCGGGTTGGCTAGCCACTCAGGATGGAAGACTTCAATAATGAACCCGGCAGCTAGGAGCCGGGCCACTTCCTCACCAATAGCTTTCCGCCTCTCTTCATTAAAGCGACGGAGATACTGGCGAACCGGCTTAAACTTAGGATCCACATTGAGGGAGTGCTCAGCGAGTTCTCTCGGTACACCTGGCATGTCAGAAGGTTTCCATGCAAAGATGTCCTGGTTCTCATGGATGAACTCGATGAGTGCGCTTTCCTATTTGGGATCCATATTCGCCCCTATGGTGAACTGCTCAGAAGAATTTCCCGGGGTGAAATCAACTTGCTTGGTGTCCCTAGACGACTTAAATTTGAGCAAGGGGTCTGACTCCGTCGTTGGCTTCTTCAGGGAGGTCCTGTCAGACGGGTCAACATTGTCCTTGTAATACCGCAGTTCTTCTGCAGCGCAAGCTGTCTCGGCATATGCTGCATCTCCTTCCTCGCATTCGAGTGCAATTTTCTGGCTACCTTCAACTCTGATGGTTCCCCTTGGTCCTGGCATCTTTAACTTCAGATAAACATAGCACGGCCGCGCCATGAACCGTGCATAAGCCGGCCGACCAAAGAGAGCATGGTACGGGCTTTTCAACTTGACTACCTCGAAGGACAAAAATTCAGAATGATAGTTATCCTCTGACCCGAAGGTCACTTCCAGGGATATTCTACCCACGGGATAAGCTGACTTGCCAGGGACGATGCCATGCAACACTGTGGAGGATGGAGTCAACTGCTTATCAGACAGATTCATCCACCTGAAAGTATCATAATACAATATATTGATGCTGTTGCCGCCATCCATGAGAACTTTTGTTAATGCGTAACCGCCGACTTGAGGTGCCACTACCAACGCTAGATGACCCGGGTGATCAAGAAGTACCGGATGGTCCGCCCGGCTCCACGTGACCGGCTGTTCTGACCAATTGAGATAGTACGGGGCTGTCGGCTCAACCAATCTGGCGGCTCGCCGCTGCACCTTCCTATCACGCTTGCAGTTACTGGTGGTGAAGACATGATACTGTCCACTATCCAACTACTTCGGGTTACTCTGGAACCCTGACTGACCGGATTGATGCTGATTTCTCTAGTTCCGCTGATTGCTGCCTCCTGCATTGTCAGCCCCCTGAAACCCGGTGTTCTGCCCGTTGTTCCCTTCGAACCCTGGGCCTGCAAAGGGCCCATGTGAGCCGGCTCCCTGATTGCCGGATTGTCCGCCGTTGCCACCACTGTTATGATGATTCTGGAAGACCCGTTTGGAAAACTCTTGCATGATGTAGCAATTTTCCCAGGAGTGGCTGGACGGCTTACCATTGTAACTATGTTTTGGACATGGACCCTTGAGAGCTTCCTCGAAGCTGAGAGGGCGATTACCGGAGGACTGCCTTCTAGAACCATTGTTCTGACACTGATTTTTGTTACCCGTATCTGTATTTGCCACCAGATCAGAGCCACCTTCATAACTTTTGCGTTTACCGCCGTTGTTGCTCTGCCCATTACCATTGTTCTGCTGGTGGCCCTTGCCACCGTTTTTCTTGCCCTTACCGGATTTGTCCTCATCAGACGGCGGATCCTTTATATTATCTGACTCAGCATACCGGGTTAAGACATCCATGAGATCGCCCATATCTTGGGCCTTTCTCTTGAGTCGCCCTAATTTCTGGACCAGCGGCTGAAACTTGCATGTTCGTTCCAGAACGAGCACCGCCTGTGTAGCCGAGATGCTATCTGAACTGTGTATAACTTCCGCAACCCGACGAGCCCAATGATGCGCTGACTCATCCTCACGCTGAACACAACATTCAAGATCAACAATTGTGGTTGGCCTTTTACAGGTTCCCTGGAAATTCTTGATGAAGCGCTCCTTCAGTTCCTGCCATGTGTTGATAGAATTCACCGGTAGGTTTTTCAACCAAGTGCGTGCGGGGCCTTCCAACATGAGAGACAGATAACGCGCACACACTGACTCACTTGCGCCCAACAAGTCCATTGCCAGCTCGTAACTCTCGATCCACTCTGTTGGCTCCAGATTCACTGTATAATTAGGAACCTTGCGAGGACCTTTGAAGTCTGGGGGCATGCGCGCATCTCGCAGCGCCGGGACTAAACAAGGAGTTCCAATCATGCGGCTTGATAAGCTCCCAAGCTAGCCAGTTGTCTGGGTTGCGTTGGGCGGGTCGTGTGCCGTCGGCGGGTTGATGTTCGCAGGCGGGTTATACACGGCGCGCGCGTTTTCCTCCAACGCTCATAGAGCCCGAGTGGTGTCCACAATGTCCTGTGCATTCGGGATCCTTGGCTGGTGCTGATCCGCCAGTGGTTGGGCGGCTCTTCTGTGGTGTGCGCTGCTGGAAACCGCCGGCGACTCTGGACGCTGGCTCCTGGTGCGACTCTGGTGAGGGGTCGAGTGAAGCCGATGCTGGCTATGAGAGTAGTTGGCTTGCTGCACTACTGCTGTCTTGAGCATCGCAATAGCGTTCCTGGCCTCTGCCTGAACCGGACCATCTCCCTCGATCGGAATTGCCGCCAGGTTGTGAGTCGCAGCCAGCACGTTATCGACCGGGTTGGAATAGTGTCCAATCGGGGTCTGGAACCGGTGAGACGGTGGCTGCTGTTGCTGATCTGGCGTATGATGCTGGGCCGGCTCCCTCTGTAGAACTGGCTGCTGCAAAGGTGGCCCTCCCGGGGGGACAACTCCAGCCCCCGGGTTCGTCGGAACCGGCGGATTGACTGGTGTGGTGAACATCTGAGTCGGCTCGATATTGGCCGGAAGCCGGCTTTGATGACGCCTCCGGTGGACGAGCTCTGACTCGGCCTGCCGGCGGCTTAGGTAATGAGCCTCCTCATCAAGGCGTCGTCTTTCCTCGGCAAGCCGGGACTGCGCCTCTGCCAAGCGGGTGTTCTCAGTATTGATGTCCTCTTGGATCTTGGCCATCTGCTCGCGGCACTTCGTGATCTCCGTGTTGCTTGCCACTGCGTTCTCTGCAGTAACCGACTCGGCCAACAGGGCTGTCAGCGTCTTCATCAAGTCCGCAAGTGCCTGTACTCCGGTTTTCTGAGAGCCGACGGCTGTCACGCCGGCTTCTCCTGAGCCGGCTAGGGTGAGGTTCTGTCTAGCCGCTGGATTGACCGGATCACGCACTGGATCTTGTCTACCCGCCATGTACACCGCTGCAAAACGAGGCGGCTCAAGGACTTCTGGAAAAAGACTTCGTCAGTATATCCCAGCCTTCCATCATATAGGGGACGGATCGACTCGGTTTCTCCCGTCGAGGATTCACCGTCAGATTGAACGAGTGTATCATCTCCAGACAAGGAGTTCTCTGACAAGGCCACTGCTACTTGTGAGCTGCGTTGGTAATTCCCTGAAGTGGAAGGGAGATGCAGTACAGTAGAGATAAGTATTTCCCTCAGTTATGAAACCAAAGTTATCAATCCAGTAGGAGAATCACGCAACACCTCGTTAGCAGCACCTGCACACAAAACAACAAATCCTTGCACCCAACGCAAACAAGGGGTTGTCAATCCCTCGGCGGTTAATTGCAAGATTAAATTGTATGTGATAGATAGATAGATTGAACAAAAATATAAAATAAAATAAATAAAGAAAAAGTGCAGCAAGGTATTTTTAGGGTTTTTAATATATGATTTAGATAGACCCAGGGGCCATAGTTTTCACTAGAGGCTTCTCTCAAGAAAATAGCATACGGTGGGTGACCAAATTACTGTTGGGCAATTGATAGAAAAGAAAATAATCATGACGATATCCAAGGCAATGATCATGTATATAGGCATCACATCCGAGACAAGTAGACCGACTCCTGCCTGCATCTACTACTATTACTCCACACATCGACCGCTATCCAGCATTCATCAAGTGTATTAAGTCCATAAAGAACGGAGTAACGCCTTAAGCAAGATGCCATGATGTAGACAAAGTAAACTCATGCATGAATAAACCCCATCTTTTTACCCTTAATAGCAACGATACATACGTGTCATGTCCCTTTCTGTCACTAGAATTGAGCACCGCAAGATCGAACCCATTGCAAAGCACCTCTTCCCATGGCAAGATAAATCAATCTAGTTGGCCAAACCAAATCAATAGATCGGAGAAGAAATACGAAGCTATAATAATCATGAATAAAAGAGTTCAGAGAAAACTCAAATAATATTCATGGATAATCTTATCATAAACTCACAATTCATCGGATCCCAACAAACACACCGCAAAACGTGATTACATCGGATAGAACTCCAAGAACATCGAGGAGAACATTGTATTGAAGATCAAAAAGAGAGAAGAAGCCATCTAGCTACTAACTATGGACCCGAAGGTCTGTGGTAAACTACTCACGCATCATCGGAAGGGCAGCAAGGTTGATGTAGAGCCCCTCCGTGATCGATTCCCCCTCGGGCGGAGTACCGGAAAAGGCCTCCAGATGGGATCTCTCGAGAACAGAAACTTGCGGCGGCGGAAAAAGTATTTTGTGGACTCCTTTGTTGGTTTCCTGATTTTAGAGAATTTATAGTGGTGGAATTAGGTCAAACGGAGCTGTGTGGGCCCCACAAGCCACCAGGGCGCGCCACCCCCCTGGGGCGCGCCCTGGTGCCTCGTGGGCCACTGCTTCATCTTCTGGCCCTCTCCCGAAGCTTCCAGTACTTGTTATGTCCAGAAAAAAATCTCCAAAAAGTTTCGTGGCATTTGGACTTCGATTGGTACTGATATTCTGGAAAACCAAAAACAGGCAAAAAACAGCAACTGACACTGGGCACTAAGTTAATAGGTTAGTCCCAAAAAATGATATATGATTGCTGCAAATGTATATAAAAACATCCAAGATTGATAATATAATAGCATGGAACAATCAAAAATTATAGATACGTTGGAGACGTATCAGCCACCCCTTGGGTGAACCCTACAAAGACATGCTTCCGGCCGGCTTGTGGCGGGCCGGGTCTTGCCTAGCTCGGACCAGCGCGGCGCGCCGACTTGACGTCGGTGACATCCTCCAACCCGGCGGCCGACTCACCGACCATGCCGATGAAGGTATGGATCTTGCCGAAGGGGACCCGGTACCCGTACTCAATCGAGTCGGCGTCAGGGCCCCAGTATGAATCGTCGATGTAGAACTTCCCGCGGCGGCTCTTCGTCATCAAGCCAACCGCGTACTTCCCGAACCCTGGGAGAGCTCCCGCTAAGAACTCAACTCCACCGTGCGTCGGCCCCACGGTGGGCGCCAACTATCGTGGTTTTGACACGGCAGATGCCCTTGTGAAGGGGCTTAGAGATGAGGCCATCGCACAAGGATGGAAGCTTAGCGGGGTTGATTGGGAACGAGAAGACACGAGATTACCCAGGTTCGGCCCCTCACGATCGAGGTAATAGCCTATGTCCTGCTTGATTATATTGCTTGGATCTCGCTTACAAGGATGCGATCTCGCTAACCTAGCTCTCGAGGGATTGCAACTTAGTCTTTCTAACCTGGGTGCTCCCCTTTATATAACAGATAGAGCCCTAAGGTTACATGAGAGTCCGAGTCTTAATCTCAACCCGTCTCCTACTCTGGTTCTACTTGATCTCCAAGGCAACCTTGAAGCCGTGCATCTTCTTCTTGAGCCGGCCCGTAGACTGAGCCGGCCTTTCTTACCAGGCTTCCATCAAGCCGGCCCGTTGAGCATCATCTCAGCCCCGCAGTGAGATACCCGTTGAACCCTCCAGTTCTATAACCAGGTCATCCTCCTGCCGGATCTACACGCTGAGAAATATCCCCAACACCGACCGCCGCTGCGAGTTCGCCGATGACTCAAGCTACCGCATCGCCTCGTTTACTCATGAACGGAACCGTCAGAGGAGCTGGATGTTGTAGAGCACTCGCGCTCGAGCTTTACGGTGGCGGGTTCGCGGCCACACTGGCAGCCTTTAGAACGTCGGAGTGGAGCTGCGATGGTCTTCCTCAGTGAACCTTGGGCATGGCTTGGACGGGAATCACGCTCGTCGACGCGTGCAGGCCACCCCCTCAGCTCCACCTTCCACCCGCAGCCTCAACTCACAATAACGCTGGCCGTCGTAGCTCTCACCTCCCTTGCCCGCCAAGTGTTCGACAAATTTACTATGTAGATCATTTTCCCTTTCTTTGTTTTATTTCTATTTTTGCAATCAAATTCATCATCCGGCATTGCAATTGCTATATGAAAAGGTTGAGGGAGATGTACTTCGACAACTCTTCGTCTGAAGAGGACGAAGATGACAATTATTTTGAGATGACCATTGTTGTGATCGTTCAGGGGGTGACCGAGATGAGGATCTCAATTCAGCCTCTTCTATATCAACCATGATAGGGCAGAAGGCCATGCCAAGCTTGTCAAGGATTACTTTGCGCCCAATGCAACATATTTGAAGAAGTATTTTCGGCGGCTATTCTGGATGCACCGGGATCTTTTTTGACGCCATTGCAAGAGTTGTTTAAGGTCATGATCCTTGATTTTCATTGAGAAGGAATGCAGCTAGAGAAACTAGTGCAAGTCCATTGAAGTGTGTCGCGGCTCTTTGAGTGATCACCTATGGATGCTCAGTCGTGCCATCGATGACTACATCTGTATTGGGGAAGATATAATCCTCAAGACGGTTAGAAGATTCACACAATCTATGATCGAGATCTTCGGACCGGAGTACTTGAGGGCACCAAATGATGAAGACACCGAGAGGCTCCTGGGTCTCAGCGAAAAACAAGGATGGTTGGGGATGTTGGATTTAATTGATTGCATGCATTGGACATGGAAGAATTGCCCCACTGGATGGAAAAGTCGGTACAAAAGGGCATCCAGAAAATTCAGTCATCCTTCTCAAGGCAGTTGCATCAAAGGATCTATGGATTTAGCTTTCATACTTTGGTGCATGGCCCTCATAATGACCTTGATGTCCTTTCGAGATCACCATTGTTCAGAAGACCTGTTGCCGGAGATGCTCGGCCTTGCAACTATGGTGTCAAGGGCCATGAGTACAAGATTAACTACTACTTTGCATATGGCATCTATCCCACATGGGCATATTTTTAGGAAGTTAAGTTTTAGGGGTTCGGTTAGCTCCATGTTGTTTTAATTCCTCGGATTTGAGGAGGAGTTTGGGGAGTTAAAATTTAGGGGTTCTATTAGAGATGCTCTTAAACAAGTAGTGTGCATTTTCTTTCTTTTTCTTCGCTAACAATCAATTCAACTATTCAAGGGATCATAGCTAAGGTGACGCATTGAGTGTATGCTCCAGTACAAACTGTAAAATCTGAATAAAAAAAACTACAACATACATATATGTGTTTTATGTGTGGGTGCAAAGCCTAATAAAAAGTCTTGGCATCAGATCGCACAGAGTTCTGTTCGTTGTGCGTCCAGGGTCGCTCGGTTTGGTCGCAACTGTCTTGGCCTTTGTGACAGGCCATCCGGGGTTGGAGTAGTGACCAAGTCTGACCTTGGGTGATGTCCATCTGAAAGATCGTGGATGTCGCCTAGAGAGGAGGTGAATAGGCGCTTTAAAATAACTAGCAAAAATGCCCGTGCGTTGCAACGGGAGAAAAAGGATCACACGCCCCTAGACCCAATATGCATGGCGATGAAAATGTGTGTTGCCGAATAGCATGAAAAAGAATTGTGATTTCAGCCCACCAATCTTTGCAAATGGCTAAGAAATTTAGAAATTGTACAATTTGCGGGTTAGGTTAAAGACAATCATCTTCAACAGAAATGAAAAAAATAAACTCAAGCATAAGAATAAAAAGACATACAAAACATAAGAAAATTCGAAATACTGAAACATAATTTCTTCTACCAATGCAAGATGTTATTCCTCACATTCATTTCATTACCAGAAGAATAAAAATTTAGGATTTAATACAGCTTTTAATAGGAATAATGTGTACTATAATTAAGCACGGGCTAGGTTGTCACCGAGAAAGCATATTCAGTACTATAATCAAGCATAGGCTAGGTTGACTACCCATCGTTTGGTTTATAGTTTGCGTATATCTCAACGAACAAACCAAATATAAGTGCAGCAAATATAGATTATCAACCATAACAGAAAGTTATAATTTTAGTATACAATGAGGGTTAAAAATTTATAATTTAATATACAATGCAGATTAAGCACCATAGTGACAATAAAAATGTCGTATACGCAACACTTCTATTGAGTTACTAACACCATACATTAAAAAGATTGCGATCCAAATTGCTTGCCTGCACAAGAGCTTTTATACTGTATGCAACTGTTGTTCATTAAAAAAAGAAACATATTAGATTTTGCATCAAAAATATAACATTGGTGGATGTATATTTCCCGTCCAACTTCAATACTACGTTGTACATCGGATGTTGATGCATAATGAGAAAGCATATCACATCAGCAGATTAACCATCCTAATGAGTTACTCACATATGCAACAACAACAACAAAGCCTTTAGTTACTCACATGTGACAATAAAAATATTATACATGCAATATTTTTATTGAAGTAATTTTACCTGGACGCAATTGTTCCTCCATACCTTCAGTGACGCTAGGCATGGCATCTTCTTCCTTGTTCAGTGACTCTATGACCATGATTTCTGAATGTGTTTTACGTGTCCGAAAGACAATTTGTTTTGTCATAGCTGCTTCCCGTGTATGCTCCTGCTATATATGGCATCACACAACGTGAATCAAGGTTCTCCCCGGCATCGTTCTCGCCCACTTCTGTTATCCTCGATCGGCTCGAAAGTAACCAAAGTCCTGACTCAACTTCAACTGCAGCCCCAAACATTCACACGGAAAGGACAGGAGCGGCGCGAGTGCCACGACGGCCAGCGGTCTGGTGACGGCGGCAGAATTGGGAGGACTTCATGGAGACCCTTGTCGATTAGATCGGTCTTTAATTATTTTGGTTGTTGCCACCGGGAATCAATGATGCAAGTTGCCGGCTGTTCCGATGGTTGCTGTTGTCTGGCTCCTCGTCAATGGCAGGTTGTGGACATGTCCTCCGTGGCTCCTCGCCGGCAAGGTTGCCGCAGGCTTGGGGGGAGGAGCATGGCGTACATCCGCCTCGCCTCGCCGCCGGGTAGCTCGTTGGCCATGGTCAATCGAGACGGTGACTAAGGGATAAGCACGTGAATCTTTGCATGGATGAGAACCAAGGTTCAAGACAATGTACCATAGTTTGAGAGGATGACCGAGTTCGCGTCGGAAGTTTTGAGGATCCGTTCATACGCCGCCTTCCCTAATTCAGGGCCGACGATGTTGATGGCATGCCATCGTCATGCTGACGCCTAGAGCTCCTTATCCACATGTCCAGTCTCACAAGCATATCTGTTGTCACCGTCGACATCACCGGCGGGATGGCGAGTTCCGTTGTGCTGGACGACGCCTCGGACTCATATTGGCCCTTATCCGCTCCATCTGTGTCTCGCGCTCAGCCGTGGCGCTCCTCTCATTCCCCGTCCATGTCTCAACATGGATGCATCTCAGCGTCTGTCTCTGTTTAATACACTCTTTGCCTCCTTATATTTTATAAGGGGTCATACAGTTAATTACCCTCTATTTCCTTTTTTCGGGACATCTTTCTTGACACCTAGGAAAGTCAAAGAAGTATATAAATTGGATTGGTTAGATGTAAAGAGTCGATGTGGGACTATTTAACAGGCGAACTGACCTGCACTTTAATGCACAAACATGTTCTAGCTCGTTGGTATGGTATCCTGTGTAGAACAGGACTACAGGAGGTTGCGAGTTCGATATTCCAAACCAGCGTGCTTCTTTTTGCGCCTCGGCCTGATTATTTGGACTTTTGGGCCACCAGCCATTATTTGGGCTTTTGGGCCACCAGCCGTCACCACACAGAGGCTTGATGAGACGCACGAACGAGGAAAGCTGACGTACGAAGAAGTTAAGACGAACGGACAAAAATTATGAAGGGCGGACGAAATTACGGTGGTAAGAAGCGATCCGTGTTTTATTATTAGGTAAAGATTATGGTTTAGGCTTGAACAAATGCGGAATAAAACTAGCGTTTAATATGTTAAGCACAAAACCTAAATCGACTAGGCTCACCTATGTACACCAACAACTTATGCTAAGCAAGATAAACAACTAAGTGATAGCAAGATATATAACAAGAAACACTATGGCTATCACAAAGTAAAGTGCATAAGTAAAAGGCTCGGGTAAGAGATAACCGAGGCACGCGGAGACGACGATGTATCCCGAAGTTCACACCCTTGCGGATGCTAATCTCCGTTTGGAGCGGTGTGGAGGCACAATGCTCCCCAAGAAGCCACTAGGGCCACCGTAATCTCCTCATGCCCTCGCACAATGCAAGATGCCGTGATTCCACTAAGGGACCCTTGAGGGCGGTCACCGAACCCGTACACTTTGGCAACCCTTGGGGGCGGTCACCGGTACCCGTCAAATTGCTCGGGGCAATCTCCACAACCTAATTGGAGACCCCGACGCTTGCCCGGAGCTTTACACACAATGATTGAGCTCCGACAACACCAACCGTCTAGGGCACCAAGGCACCCAAGAGGAACAAGCTCTAGGGTGCCCAAACACCCAAGAGTAACAAGCTTCTCAACTTTCACTTCCACGAATCACCGTGGAGAACTCAAACCGATGCACCAAATGCAATGGCAAGGGCACACGGAGTGCCCAAGTCCTTCTCTCCCAAATCCCACCAAAGCAACTAATGCTAGGGAAGAAAATGAGAGGAAGAACGAAGAAGAGAACACGAAGAACTCCACGATCTAGATCCAAAGGGTTCCCCTCACATAGAGGAGAAAGTGATTGGTGGAAACATAGATCTAGATCTCCTCTCTCTTTTCCCTCAAGAACTAGCAAGAATCATTGGAGGGATTGAGAGATAGCAAGCTCGAAGAAGGTCAACAATGGGGGAAGAACACGAGCTAAAAGGATAAGGTTCATTGGGGAAGAAGACCCCCTTTTATAGGAAGGGGAAAATCCAACCGTTACCTGCTCAGCCCGCACACAAGCAGTACTACCGCTCGGGCGGCAGCTCCAATAGTACAGTGCAATGGCGCAGAGACCCAAGGCGGTAGTGCCGCCGAAGCGATACTACTGCTCGCCCCAGCGGTACTACCACTGAGGTTGCAGTATGAAGAAACCGGTGGGGGAGGGGGCAGTACAGCAGCAGCGGTACTACTGCCCGCTTACTACCACCCCACTGCCGTGGAGATGACAAACGAGTCCAGAGAGCTAAAAATAACCGGTAGTAGTAGCGGAAGTGGCAGGACGGTACTACCGCCCTCAACTTCCGCTCTACTTCCGTTGAGCGCGAGAAGGCAACAGAACACTCAAGATAAGCGGTAGAGGCCGCGGTAGCTTCAAAGCGGAAGTACCGCATAAGCGGTACTACCGTGGAGCTGGGCGGTACTACCGCTTGGGAGCTGAAAAATGCCCAAGAAAACAGATGCAGCCAAGAAAACCGAAACTGCCACAACTTCTGCATATGAGCTCCGAATAGAGCAAACTCAAGCTCGTTGGATATAGTAAGAAGTGGTAGGGGGAGTATGCCTAAGATATAGAGGAGTGAAGCCTCCATCGATGAAGAACCGACATAAACTCCAACATCGAAAACATCATAGAAGATGCATATGAACTCCGTTTTCGATGAACTCGAGCTTGTCATGAAGATGACCATAAGCTCTAAAACTCACACAGAGAAAAACCAAACAAGAACCAAGAAAGATGATGCAAGGATGCAATGGTTTGAGCTCTCTACGAATGATAAGATTAAGCTACTCACTCGAGAGCCCCCCTTGATAGTACGGCTATCGATCCTATAACCCGATCTCCCAACTACCACCATGAGACCAGCAAAATAGAAAACCTATCAAGGGCAAACCTTTGCCTTGCACATAGTCCACTTGAGCTAGATGATGACGATCTTGACTTCCTCAAGTTGGACCACCTTTCTTGATTGTGTTGGCTCGATGAAGACTAGTTGATTGCTCCCTCATACTCCACTATGGGTGAGCCACTCTTCGGCACATCTTCACAAGTCCATTGTCACCACAATGGACGACAAGCTTCAAGCATGATCTCTTCGTGATGCTCCACTTGAACTTGCACACCGCAATCTTGATGACGATCACCACTTGATGTCATCCTTCATAGGTTGAATGAGATCTTCCTCTTGACGCAAGCCCATGGAAACATACCTAACCCCACATAGAACTCTCACGTAGACAATGGGTTAGTACACAAAGCATAATGGACAATGCTTACCATACCATGGGATCACTTGATCCCTCTCGGTACATCTTCTATGCTTTGTGTATTGATCAACTTGATTCACTCTTTGACTTAGTCCTGATCAACCTTGTATCATGTCTTCTCATCATAAAGATGATGTTTTGAAGGTAAACATGAATGTTCACACATTCTTCTTCTTCAAGACATGCTTGCAATAAGCTCAACTCTCACATGACCAATCTTTGGATAAGTCCTTGAATACCACCTTGGTCATCTCAAAATCTCCTTGAAACCAACAAATGGACTTCAAGAAATGCCTATGGACCAACCCTTCAAATATAACTCAAGGCAACCATTAGTCCATAGGGATTGTCATCAATTACCAAAACCAAACATGGGGGCAGCACATGTTCTTTCACCATCGTTGTTCTGTCCGGGTTTACGTCTGTGACCATTAGAGGTCACTTGGTTTTCTTGCCGGATCATCCGGTCTTTGGGCTCAAACTATCTGGGGCCGTGAAAAAGAAGTCCGTTTGATTTGTCTTTGACCAGCTGCAAAGTTGCTCGCCGGACCTTTCGGGCATATAATTTATGTAGAGAATGGCTAGTTTCTAGATCTCCAGTTTATGCCCTTTTCCAATTTGGTCTAGGGTTGCCCCTTCGTCCAGTCATTTCATATGTAGGCAAAAATGTCCCACGCTCTTCCCATGTAGGGATGGCAGTTTTGCCCATGGGTATGGGTATTCGCGGGTACCCTACCCGAAAACAATGGGCATGGGTGAGACTTTCCCCGACTTCATACCCATGGGTAATGGGTATCCATACCCGCAAAATGTATGGGTAGGGCATGGGTATGAAATTATACCCATGGGTAACCCAATGAATACCCGAAAAATTAATAAATTAATTAAACCCTATAATATATGCGTAAACCTACAGTAATTATCTTAATTCTTAACTAGCCCATGGACCATAGGCCCATAGCTGGCCATCCCACTAGACCCCTCGTAAACCTACAGTAGTAATTTTCTCTGCTTTACCTCCACCTCGAAAGACAAACTAACGTAGCAATCAAAGGCAGAGTTACTGAATCCCCAATCGAGGCGCCGCACTGATCTCCAATCTGCATCTTCCAATCGATTCTTCAATTCTTCATCTTCCCTGCCACTACTACTTAAAGTCCCAATGCTTTGCCACTTTCTCAGTCCCTTAACCCTTAGCGCTGAGTTCTCTGGACTCTGGCCTGTGGCCTCGCCGACTCCGTCCAGCTTTGCTACCCTCCGTCGCCTAGGGGCAGCTCACCGGCTGCCCTTCCTTGCCGCCAGCTAGGGCTGCTCCCTGGCCGCCCTTCCTTCCACCGGCTAGGGCCTCTCCCAGGCCGCCCTTCCTTGCCGCCGGCTAGGTCCTCTTGCTGGCCACCCTTCCTTGCCGCCGGCTTGGGATCTTTGCTGCTCCTCTTGCGATCATGGCTGGCAGAGGTAGGGGACAACGAAGATCACTTGGAGTGGAGAAGAAGAGCAACGCTAGTTCAAGGGTAGAGGTGAGTATTTTTCTAGTCCTCCGACAGAATATACGTACGAATAAATTTGTAGTTTCGGTTCTCTGAGCATATATACACTTTGAGTTCCTTGATGGATTGAAAAAGAAAATAGAGACATGTAAATTATAGCGACCCCTAATTTGCATTAGTAATTAAAAATTTATACATGTGATCTGCAGTTTCAATTCTTTGAACATATATACACTTTGTAGTTTCAATTCTCTGAACATATATACACTTTGTAGTTTCAGTTCTCTGAACATATATACACTTTGTAGTGCAGATTCAGTCTTTAAGAAAATGAGCACTTTCAGTCTTTAAGTATCATGTGGCATACAGTAAGCATAAACTAAGCATAAACTGTCCTGATAATTTTTTGCCTATTTTTTAAGGTTGCTGGAATGGCGTCTCCGAACACTGGCTCATCGCCGTTACCAGCAGACGAGAGGTCAGCTGTGAATATGTCCGCAACACAACAAGGTAATGGTACTGAAAGTGAGGTAGTGAATGGTGGCACACAATCTGGTTCTAAGAGAAAACGTAGATCTGTGGTTTGGAATGATTTTGAGGAAGTAATTGTTGATGGGAAATTGAAAGCTGAATGTGTGTTTTGTCACAAGAAGCTTAGTGGGGAACAATCTCATGGGACCTCTCATTTAAGGTCTCATTTGGAAACATGTGATGCTAAGAAATCCGTAGGTTCGAAACAACAAAAATTGAGGTTGACAAAAGGTGATGCTGGGAAAGTCAATTTAGAGAACTATGTATTCGACCAAAATGTTGCTAGGAAAGAACTTGCTATCATGATATGTGTGCATGAGTACCCTCTGTCCATGGTTGATCATGCTGGTTTCAGATCTTTTTGTGCATCCTTACAACCTATGTTCAAGATGGTCAGCAGAAATATAATCAAGAATGATATAATTGGTCTCCATGAAACACAAAAGAACACCATGATCCAGTATTTCGCAAAATTCAATCATCGAGTGGCTGTGACTAGTGACTTGTGGACTGCTGGACATCAAAAGAAAGGCTATATGGTTGTGACTGCACATTTCATTGATGAAGACTGGGAATTAAAGAGTTTTCTCTTAAGGTAAAAACCATATCTATGCATTGTAATCTGAAACTATTTCATCTACTTGTAAATCTGAAACATTTTTTTATCTACTCTCTGTTTGAAACTGATTTATGTATTATGTTCTAGGTTCATGTATGTGCCATGCCCTCATAACTCTGAAGTTATATGCGAAGCACTACATCAAGTCCTCGTCGAGTGGCATCTTGAGAGGAAGATATCTACAGTTACTCTTGACAATTGCGCAGCAAATGATAAAGCTATTTGGAATATGGAAGATAAGTTGGATTCTAACTCCCTTATGTTGCAAGGCAAGCTGGTCCATATGCGTTGTTGTGCACATATATTAAATCTGATTGTTCAAGATGGAATGAGTGTCTTGAAAGAAGGTATAGAAAGGGTCCGTGATAGTGTTGCTTATTGGTCTGCCACACCAAAGAGGCATGAAAGGTTTGAAAAGATGGCACGCACTCTGAACATTCCATACACTAAAAAGACCGGACTCGATTGCAAAACACGATGGAACTCAACTTATGTCATGCTTAGCACTACATTGCCATATCAAGAGATTTTTTATCGTCTGAGTCGACAAGTCAAACAATTTGATTGTTGTCCAACAATAGAAGATTGGAATTTTGCAAAGGAGGTTTGTGATAAGCTAAAGATCTTTTATGATATCACAGAGTTACTGTCGGGCACTAAATATGTGACAGCTAATATTTTCTTTCCAAAGATATGTTGTATTCGTTTGGCAATAAGGAAATGGTCAGCTAGTAATAATGAATTGATGCAAAAGATGTCCGAAGAAATGACGGAAAAATTTAATAAGTATTGGCTTGATGTGCATGGTCTTATGGCCATGGCAACTATTCTTGATCCTAGGTATAAAACTCACATGTTGCAGGCTTTATTTGGATCTCTTTATGGATATGAACATGCAGTCAATAAAGTTGATGAGATAAAAAAGCTTATGGTTGAATTGTTACGTGAATACAAAGAATCCGATGAGCCCGCTGCTTCTATGCAAGTTGATGTCCAAGTTGACAAAGATCAGGAGGATGAAGCAAACAAATTATTTGATCAATATATGATGCAGCAGCCCGCTGTTTCTTCTCAGTTGCGCACAGAACTGGACTTGTACTTAGAGGAGCCTACTCTCCCTAGAACGCAAGAGGTTGACATCATTACTTGGTGGAAAGTTGGAGGTATGAAGTATCCCACCTTGCAGAGGATTGCTCATGACATATTACCAATTCCAGTTACAACAGTGGCATCCGAATCTGCATTTAGTACAAGTGGCAGAATACTAAGTGCGCATCGAAGTCGCCTTGCACCCAAAACCGCTGAAGCTCTTATGTGCATGCAAGCATGGAGTCGTGCGGATATGTTTGGTAATAATCCATTTCTTTCAGTCATGAATAATCATGAATTATGTATTCTTTTCTTTGACAATCTTCTTACTAAATGTCGAATAACTTTGCTTTTAGATAATGTCACTTCCGACCACTTTGCGATTCAATCTGTTCTTGAAGATGAACAAGAAGCTATGGTAATTCTATGTTGCCTCCATTTACGACTTATCATGTACATACAGATGGTGTTATTGTGTACATCCTTAATACTTTTTATTTCTTTTGCAGGAGGATTGTGAATCTGAAATCACCATTGAAGACTAAAATGAGCAAGTGGCTCTAGGGACGTGTTGTTAGCATTGAAGCATGGGCGTGCATTGCTGCTATTCATGCCATGTTGTTTGGCTGATTGTTCTTAGAATTGCAAGCTTGCATATTATTATTTTTCTCAATATTAGTTTGTAATGGAGATTAAGACCTTTAGTTGTGTGTCAATTGTCATTGTGAACTTTTGATGTAAGTGCAAACCTGATTGTGATGGATGAGTACCTCAATTTAGACCCTTTTTCTCATCTTGTTTTTTTCGTGTCAATGCTATATATTGTACCCACCGGATACCCATTGGGTATAGGATACCCGATGGGTATGGGCATGGGTATTAATTTGTGCCCATGGATAGTGAACTGGGTGGGTATAGAGAAAGAAATTGGGTATGGGTTTGGGTAGAAAAGGGTCGTACCCGCCCATACCCTACCCATTGCCATCCCTATTCCCATGCCCTACTTTTTAAGTTCTCGAGGGATTAGAGAGGAGCTAACCCTAGTGAGATGCAAGACTACCTCTCTCTTTGATCGTTTACTTTTGAGGCTGGAGCAACATTTCCAAGCTTTTCCTCTTATTACTCTGGGTGGTTGGAGACTCCTAAGCGGTAGGAATCACCGGCAAGGTTCCAAGTTTGTGCATTTTTGTCGGGAGTTTGGGAAGGTTTGGAGGTCACCTCAAGTCCTACAACTAGTGGGTTGGGCTTGGAATTTGTTTGTCGAGACTCACAGAGAAGAAGGTAAGACTTTGTTGTGTGGTGATTTGTTTGACCACCGCCCCTCCACTGGTGATTAGCTTCTCTCCAAGATAGTGAACAACGAGTTACATCTTAGTTCGTGTGCTTTAGTTATTTTTGTCCCTAACATATTTACTTGTGATTATATTATTGCTTGGTCATCGCATAGCGTGCTACATATAGTTGCATATTCAAATAACTTGATTTATCCTAAATTTTATAAATTTGTAAAGAAAATAATTAAAATTATAGGCGCATATTCACCCCCTCTAGTCAACATATTTAAACTTTCAAACACAAATTTATGAAAGAAGGATGTTTGCCCTCCAACATGTGAATTAAAAAGAAGTGTCTTATTCTGGACTGGTCTCTGGCATGATGCTTGCTTACATGTTCAGTTCCCACGTGTCACGCCCAATATGCGATCCTATTCTCAAGGGACTCGAAAATCCCACTAAGGATAGAAGCGCATATCGAAGACGCTTGCAAGGTGGATATCATTACATCGTACCATGAACATAATAGATGGGGATACAGACAAATACATACAATAATCTCATGAATACTTCAATACATAGCAAACACCATACAGAAGAGCAGAATCCGACTACGGATGAAACACAAATGAAAAACAAGAACGAGATCCACCCTGCTAGCCCAGGCTGCCGACCCGGAACCTATCCCTTGATCGACGAAGAAGAAGAACTCCAAAAGCAAACATGCATCGCGCTCACGTCAAAGCGTCACTTTACCTGTACCTGCAACTGTTGTTGTAGTAATCTGTGAGCCACGAGCACTCAGCAATCCCATAACCACAAGACTATCAAAGCTTAATGGGTATGGAAGGGTAAGGTGGTGAGGTTGCAGCAAGCACTAAGCATTATATGGTGGCTAACTTACGAGTACAAGAATAAGAAGAGTAAACTACGCATAACGGTCGCAAACTAATAATGATCAAGAAGTGATCCTGAACACCTACTTACGAGTCAAACATAACCCCACCGTGTTCTCTTCTCGGACTTCCTCGAAAAGAGACAATCACGGTTACGCACGCGGTTGGTGTATTTTAACTAGGATTAGTGTCAAGTTCTCTACAACCGGAGGTTATAAATATCCAAGTCGCCACATAACCACGGGCACGGCTTCGCATAAGATTTAACCCTGCAGGGGTGTTCCAACCTGGTCCATCACAAACCAACACAAGCTGCGGTGGAAGACCTCAACCTCAAGAAAACCCGATCAACCTCGAGTCAGCCCGAAGTATCCTCGGAATCCCGGTGCACAAGACATTTCGACAATGGTAACACAAGTCCAGCAAGACCTCCCGGTATACCGACAATCCTGATAGGAGTCGCACGTATCTCGTTCTCAGGGCACACCGGATGGGCCAGACGTCGGGTTAGCTGAGACCTTGGTTGCCCGGGGGGCGCCGGACATCGCCCAGTTTGGACCATCACCATCAGCATTGGCCCCCTTGTATTATGTTGAATTAAGAATCCCCGGGTAGCGCTAACTCCCTATGCAAATTAATTATTTGATTCAGTATCATTATGTTGGCAAATGTTAACACCAATGTTGGGCCTTGCTGGAAGCGGTTATTCAAAGCGAACTGTCAAGAGGGTCCCATTCCCCTGAGCATGTTAGGAACGCTAATCAAGGATCATAACACCGGTATTACGGAAACTAAGGCGGCATGAGTGGAACAAAACACTAGGCAAAAGGCCGAGCCTTCCACCCAAAACCAAGTATATAGATGCATTAATTAAATAATAGATATTGTGATATCCCATGATATCCATGTCCCAACATGGAACAACCTGCAACCGCACCTGCAACTAGCAACGCTATAAGAAAGGGCTGAGCAAAGCGGTAACATAGCCAAACAACGGTTTGCTGGGTAAGGATGGTTAGAGGCTGTATCATGGCAATTTGGGAGGCTGACAAACAAGTGGTAGGTAGCGTGACATAGCGATAGCATCGAGACAACTAGCAAGAAAAGATAGTAAAGATATCCAAGGTCATGATCATCTTGCCTGAAATCCCGCTCGGAAGAAGATCGAGTCCATGAAGAAGACGAACAAGCGTGGTCGAACGAATCCCCACAATCGCAACGAAACCGGAACTATCGAGAAGAAGCACAACCAGAAAGAAACAAACAACATGGTAAACACACAAACATAATCATGGCATAATGCACAACCAAGTATGATGCATGTCCATTTTAAATAGGCATGGCATGGCAAAGTGCACAAGCAATACTACACATTAAGTGAAGCTCAACTCCACATACAATTATTTAGTTCATTCCCGTTTATGCTACTCAACAATATTAAATGTTGTTAAACATGGCAAGAGGTGAAGCACAATTAATCTACCTATCTAGGCAATTTAAATGAGGCCGGAACCAACACAAAACAATTCCGGAAAATCCCCATATGCAATTTCGAATTTGGTACTGTTCTGCCTATACACAATTTTATTGTTGTTAAACAGAAAAATAAAGTGCATCATGATAATCTACACATTTTTCTACCCCATTTACATATAAAGTTGGTTTAATTCGGAGCTACGGTTAATTAGTTATGAAATAAACTATTTTAGCATGTCATTTATGCAAATTAATGCAAACAGCAATTTGAAACATTTTTTAACATGGATGAAAGTTGGATAATATGAAACTACATGAAATTCTAAGCATTTTACATATATGATTCATTTTAATCCGATGCATGGGTGAAAAGTTATTAGATGCATGATTCTAGGGACTAATCTGGAAAACGGCAGTTTTCAGGATAACTAGGAAAATCGCCGAACGGAAAAAAACATGCACTGGGCTGAAACTGGGTGAGCGTTGGATAGCAAATCGCCGCACAGGCGAGGGATAGGCGGATGGTGCTCACATTGGGCCAAAAAATGGCTGGGCCGGCTCGGGCGAGGCGACACTGGGCCGGGGCGGCTGGCTGGAGCTGGGCCGCGGGGAGGCCGTGGCCCACGGGAGCGTTGGCGAGCGGGACAAGGAGCTCCTCTGCTCGATCCCGAGTAGGGCCATGGCGGCGGCGGCGGCTGGGGCGAGCGCTGGCGAGGGACGAGGCGGTAAGGAGGAGGCTGAGATGGGCGCCGGAGGCCGGATCCGGTGGCTGCTTCTCCGTTCCCGGCGTCGGCGGCGAGATCGGCGAGCTCGAGGGCCAGCGCCCATGGCGGTTCCTGCGAGGCGAACGGCGGCAGCGGGAAGTGAGGGAGCTAAAAGATGGAAAAGGAACGGCGACGACGGCTCGGGTGACCTGGCGGCGCTCCGGCGAGGCGGCTCGCCGGCGACGAGGAGGAGGCCTGCGGGGTTGGAGAGGCACAGGCGGCGCAGGGAGGCACACGGGAGCGAGAGCTCCTCCCTCGGGCGCGAGGCGGCGATGTACGGGCGGCGGCGGAGAGATCCTGGCCCAGATGGGCTCGGGCGGGCCCGCGATGGGCTTGGCGGGCCGCGCGGCTGAGGAGGGAGCTGGGGGCGATGTGGCAGTGCGCTAGTGGTGGAGGGCAACGGCTGGTGGCGGCGGTGGAGAGGTGGGAGGTGGCTGGCGGAGGCATGGATCCCGAGGAGGGCTAGGGTTGCCCAAAAATGGCAAGGGGAGGTGGTTTAAATTGGCAGGGATGCTAGGGTTGAGGGTTTGGAGGTGTTTTCGGGACCTCCGATCGGGATCGGACGGCTCCGGCGAGAGGGTTAGTGTAGGCTGGGCCAGGTGGGCTAGTGTGGCTGTGTAAAGAGGCCATGGGCTGAGATGAGAGGGAAGTGGGCGGCCCGATGACAAGTTTCGGAACACCGAAACATCCGACGTTTTGACCGGCTATAGTGCCGATATAGTTATCCGTTGGGGCATCAAACGACCTCTGAATGGAACGAAATTTGGCAGGCAGTCTACCTACAATATAATAAGACCGCACGCCAACTTTCAACCCATTCTGAGAACATTTTTATCCCACTTGTAAAATAATATTCTGGAGATGCCGCGGGCGCGTGCGAGTGTGTCGGGTCTTGAAACGGACAACGGAAAGAACGGGCAGAATGACAACTACGAACGGATGCAAGTTTTATGAAAACATGCGGATGAAATGCACATGATGACATGACGAAGTACAACAAGCAAACGAATCACATGGCAACGACGGAAAATATATGGAAGGAAACTGGAGCATCGGTCTCGGGGCGTCACAACTCTCCCCCACTAACAGAAGATCTCGACCCGAGATCTTAGGAAGGAACCGGAAGATTGAAGAGGAAGAGGAAAAAGGAAGAGGTAAAATAAAGTTGCTTCTTTGACAAACGAGTGAAACCAAAGAACCTTGAGAGGTTGCAAAGAGTTGAAGAATGGCTTGAGGAACAAGCAAGAATTCGAAACTACTCTGGTTGAAACGAGATAGATAAAGAATGAGAACAAAAAGAATTTGGGCAGCACTCCGGTAGAAAAGAGAAGGAAAACTTGATAAGATGAAAGAACTTGAAAAGAGAACATAACACTCTGGTAAAATGGATAAGCAAGGAAAGAACATGATCTTGGCGAAACAAGATAATGGGTCGAAGAGAGAAACACCACAATGCCTCCGGAACGAAAGAATAGAAGCTAGATCGTTGGAACGAAAAGAACGGAGAAGAAAATGACAACTTCTCCCACAATTGAATTTGAAAAGCACACTTACAGAGAAGGATTGAATGGAGTTGTTGAAAAATCAACGACGAAAAGAATAAGCTTGTTGTGGGCTTATGCAAAACATCTCAAAATTATGAGGTGCCAACCAGCCACTAACAGAAACAATTGATTGCTTGAGATCTCGAAGAGATGAAAACCTCTTTCATCGAGAAGAGAAGGAGAAACTTGGATCATTGATAAGCACCACAATAGCACCAATCCTTAGGATAGGCTTTATGTGAAAACTATACCAAGATAATTCCAACGAAGAGATTGCTGGGTTGAAAAGATCTCCTGGGCAAAGAGAAAAATGATGGGTTTAACATATCTCATTTCTGACAACTTGTGAATCATGAACCACGAAGGGAAATTATCAAAAGCGACATAGCACCACCTCAAAAGACAAGGTAGAAAGGATTTGCACATCGGAATGGAAGATGGAGAATGTTTGAACTCCCTAATTAAAACATGTGTTCAACACCATGTATCTTTAGGAGTATAGCTTGGCGGATCTTGACTTCGAGAAAGAATCAAGACTTGATATAATGCAAGGGAGAAAGAATTTTGAAGAACACTTCGAGAATGAATTAAATCCTTAACGAACCACCATGAAGAACCTCTTGGAAGAACTCCAGAAACGAAAGGATGCTAGAACAAAAGTGAAGGTTGAAAAGATTAAGATTTGAAGCTTTGCAATGATTTAGATGGAGCTTCATGATGAGATAACCGAGAAAACTTGGAACTCCGGAAAAGAAAAGATGAACAACTTAGAAACGAGAATTCGATATCAAGAACGAACTCCGGAAGAAGGAACTAAATCATCTCCATGAACAAGAATAAGAATTATGATATGCGTATCCTTCATCAATTTAAATTGAAGAAAAACAATGGATTTGCATACTACTTATTCCTCTTGAAAAATACTGAAGAGAGATATAACGCAAACTTGGGAAAGTCTTCAACGAACCACCGGTACAAATTTGAAAGAATGAATGAATTGATACGATGACAACTGAAGAGGAATCTTGAACGAACCACCGTAAGAATTGAAAACGAACGAAGAAAAGAAAACGAATCGCTGGGAAGAATTAGAAAACGAATGAGGATACTTGAGGGAAATTAATTACAAGAGAACGAAGCGATCACGAGCTTATTGGAGAATACTTGAACGACGCACGGAAGAATTTGAGAAGGAGGGATGAGCGTTGAGAATGAATAATTCTTCTGAAATGATGGCCTTCGGAGAATCAAAACGAAACAACTCCTAAAATGCTTCGGATGGGTATGAAAAGAACTTCTCATGATTGAAACAATTTGAGAGGATAGCAACAACCATGAATCTTCAAGAGAACACATAAGGATTTAAGATAAACTCTTCTTCGGTCTTCAAAGCTGAGATTGACGATGAGAATCACCATGAAGAATTTATGAGATACTTCGGAATAATGACGAATAGAAAAGTTGAGCCAAATTTGAAAAGAATTAGGAAGCGATCTTGGAGATGGCATTTGACCGATGAGAATTCATTCTTACATCAAACTTTGAAAGAATTTGAGAATAGCACCGGAAAAATTAGAAGAGTCAGGTAAGATCCTGGGAAAAGACATGTGGGTTAGGGCCCACTCACAAGAAACACCATTGGAACAACTGCTTGAAATAGGGATTGCACCGGTTGAATTAAATGGCTTGAGAGAAATAACAACCTCGAGATATGTCAAACGGATCTTGAATGGAAAGATGAATCTTCTGAGATAATTTGTGCACTCCGGATATGAATAGGGAGAGGTGAATAAACAAGAGAGGCTTGGGTAAGAATTTCCAACATGGGAAAATATTTGAATCAACGAAAGGGATATGATCAACAACGAGAGCTTGAATTGAATCCACTGGAAAGAAAACGAGAACGAAGAATGATGAACTTGTAGCTCCTGAGAATCTTCATGAGAATCATCGGTTAAGAACATTGAAGGAAAGAATGAAGAAACTTCTCACGAATAAAATGGATACTTGATTTGAGAATTTTTACTCCGCGAAGAAAAAAGGTGGGAGGGTGGGAAAAAGAAAGACAACTTGGGACGGGCGAAACAAACGCTGTTGAGAAAACTGAGAATTGATGATCTTGCAAATGTTGAAAGGATCGAATTAATTCGAGGAGAAGCACGTCGGTTGAAAAAGAATTTACATGACAATCTTGATGATCAAGAAGGATTAGCTCCCATTGAAATATGAGAACACCGCTTAGGAAAGGTATGGAATCAACACTTGACATTGAAGCAACTCGAATACCTCAACTCAAAACAAAACAAAGGATTTGGATTGGAGAATAAGCCGGAACAAACATATGATAGAGATTTCGTCCGAAATTTTTGTGGTGGGGCCCACACGGGCTCGATCGTACAACGACCATCATGTACAAGGCAGTGTACATGACTTACGAAGCGTCCCCGAACCGTAGCAAAGCTACAAGGGCTCTTTAAGACACAACGAGACCCACTGTAAAAACGACCGTGAGCAGGCGGACCACTAGATGTCGAACCTCAATCTCGTATCATGCATCTGTCGGAAAGATATCCTAGGTAACTTCCAGAATTCCCACCTAAGAACTCCCGAAACTTCTTGGTCATGCGATCAGGTTGCGGGTCCAGGAACCTACTCAGCAATCAACAACCTAATCAGCTGCAACTGCATCCGCAACCCTTAACACACAACCGAGAAACTTCGCAAATTCGTCTACCTCAGACCTTCGAAAATACAGCGATACTAGTCACGGTGGATCATCCGAGCTATCTCCTCCAGTACTGGGGAAAAGTCATGTCACTATTTGCCACCACAAAAAGTATAGGACCGTTTCGATGTCGGCGTCCTCTGGTATTCGGGAACTGAAATGATAGCAACTGTGACAAGAACCCCTTGGAGCTCAACTCCCAGGGTCCAATCCATACGGTCAGGAGGCACCAAGACAGAATTCCCATCACAACGATATCATAACGATTCCAAAATACCCGCGTGACCCTAAAAAATTTTTGAGTGAGAAGAGTAGTAGAATCAAAACACCTACGTCACAAATCCTCACCAGAGCGACGAAGGGGATAAGGAGTAAAAAGAATTCCTACTCTCCGATATATACCTAGACTCAAAATAGTTTTTCTTCTATACTCGCCAATGGTTCGATCAATCAAGGGGGCTCCTATGGTCGGTCGAGGCTCTGATACCAACTTGTCACGCCCAATATGCGATCCTATTCTCAAGGGACTCGAAAATCCCACTAAGGATAGAAGCGCATATCGAAGACGCTTGCAAGGTGGATATCATTACATCGTACCATGAACATAATAGATGGGGATACAGACAAATACATACAATAATCTCATGAATACTTCAATACATAGCAAAAACCATACAGAAGAGAAGAATCCGACTACGGATGAAACACAAACGAAAAACAAGAACGAGATCCACCCTGCTAGCCCAGGCTGTCGACCCGGAACCTATCCCTTGATTGACGAAGAAGAAGAACTCCAAAAGCAAACATGCATCGCGCTCACGTCAAAGCGTCACTTTACCTGTACCTGCAACTGTTGTTGTAGTAATCTGTGAGCCACGAGCACTCAGCAATCCCATAACCACAAGACTATCAAAGCTTAATGGGTATGGAAGGGTAAGGTGGTGAGGTTGCAGCAAGCACTAAGCATTATATGGTGGCTAACTTACGAGTACAAGAATAAGAAGAGTAAACTACGCATAACGGTCCCAAACTAATAATGATCAAGAAGTGATCCTGAACACCTACTTACGAGTCAAACATAACCCCACCGTGTTCTCTTCTCGAACTTCCTCGAAAAGAGACAATCATGGTTACGCACGCGGTTGGTGTATTTTAATTAGGATTAGTGTCAAGTTCTCTACAACCGGATGTTATAAATATCCAAGTCGCCACATAACCGCGGGCACGGCTTCGCATAAGATTTAACCCTGCAGGGGTGTTCCAACCTGGTCCATCACAAACCAACACAAGCTGCGGTGGAAGACCTCAACCTCAAGAAAACCCGATCAACCTCGAGTCAGCCCGAAGTATCCTCGGAATCCCGGTGCACAAGACATTTCGACAATGGTAACACAAGTCCAGCAAGACCTCCCGGTATACCGACAATCCTGATAGGAGTCGCACGTATCTCGTTCTCAGGGCACACCGGATGGGCCAGACGTCGGGTTAGCTGAGACCCTGGTTGCCCAGGGGGCGCCGGACATCGCCCAGTTTGGACCATCACCATCAGCATTGGCCCCCCTGTATTATGTTGAATTAAGAATCCCCGGGTAGCGCTAACTCCCTATGCAAATTAATTATTTGATTCAGTATCATTATGTTGGCAAATGTTAACACCAATGTTGGGCCTTGCTGGAAGCGGTTATTCAAAGCGAACTGTCAAGAGGGTCCCATTCCCCTGAGCATGTTAGGAACGCTAATCAAGGATCATAACACCGGTATTACGGAAACTAAGGCGGCATGAGTGGAACAAAACACTAGGCAAAAGGCCGAGCCTTCCACCCAAAACCAAGTATATAGATGCATTAATTAAATAATAGATATTGTGATATCCCATGATATCCATGTCCCAACATGGAACAACCTGCAACCGCACCTGCAACTAGCAACGCTATAAGAAAGGGCTGAGCAAAGCGGTAACATAGCCAAACAACGGTTTGCTGGGTAAGGATGGTTAGAGGCTGTATCATGGCAATTTGGGAGGCTGACAAACAAGTGGTAGGTAGCGTGACATAGCGATAGCATCGAGACAACTAGCAAGCAAAGATAGTAAAGATATCCAAGGTCATGATCATCTTGCCTGAAATCCCGCTCGGAAGAAGATCGAGTCCATGAAGAAGATGAACAAGCGTGGTCGAACGAATCCCCACAATCGCAATGAAACCGGAACTATCGAGAAGAAGCACAACCGGAAAGAAACAAACAACATGGTAAACACACAAACATAATCATGGCATAATGCACAACCAAGTATGATGCATGTCCGTTTTAAATAGGCATGGCATGGCAAAGTGCACAAGCAATACTACACATTAAGCTCAACTCCACATACAATTATTTAGTTCACTCCCGTTTATGCTACTCAACAATATTAAATATTGTTAAACATGGCAAGAGGTGAAGCACAATTAATCTACCTATCTAGGCAATTTAAATGAGGCCGGAACCAACACAAAATAATTCCGAAAAATCCCCATATGCAATTTCGAATTTGGTACTGTTCTGCCTATACACCATTTTATTGTTGTTAAACAGAAAAATAAAGTGCATCATGATAATCTACATATTTTTCTACCCCATTTACATATAAAGTTTATTTAATTCAGAGCTACGGTTAATTAGTTATGAAATAAACTATTTTAGCATGTCATTTATGCAAATTAATGCAAACAACAATTTGAAACATTTTTTAACATGGATGAAAGTTATATAATATGAAACTACATGAAATTCTAAGCATTTTACATATATGATTCATTTTAATCTGATGCATGTGTGAAAAGTTATTAAATGCATGATTATATGGACTAATCTGTAAAACATCAGTTTTCAGGATAATTAGGAAAATCGCCGAACGGAAAAAAACATGCACTGGGCTGAAACTGGGTGAGCGTTGGATAGCAAATCGACGCACGGGCGAGGGATAGGCGGATGGTGCTCACATTGGGCCAAAAAATGGCTGGGCCGGCTCGGGCGAGGCGGCACTGGGCCGGGGCGGCTGGCTGGAGCTGCGCCGCGGGGAGGCCGTGGCCCACGGGGGCGCTGGCGAGCGGGACGAGCAGCTCCTCTGCTCGATCCCGAGCAGGGCCATGGCGGCGGCGGCGGCTGGGGCGAGCGCTGGCGAGGGACGAGGCGGTAAGGAGGAGGCTGGGGATGGGCGCCGGAGGCCGGATCCGGTGGCTGCTTCTCCGTTCCCGGCGTCAGCGGCGAGATCGGCGAGCTCGAGGGCCAGCGCCCATGGCGGTTCCTGCGAGGCGAACGGCGGCAGCGGGAAGTGAGGGAGCTAAAAGATGGAAAAGGAACGGCGACGACGGCTCGGGTGACCTGGCGGCTCGCCGGCGACGAGGAGGAGGCCGGCGGGGTTGGAGAGGCACAGGCGGCGCGGGGAGGCGCACGGGAGCGAGAGCTCCGGGCGGCGGCGGAGAGATCCTGGCCCAGATGGGCTTGGCGGGCCGCGCGGCTGAGGAGGGAGCTGGGGCGACGTGGCAGCGCGCTAGTGGTGGAGGGCAACGGCTGGTGGCGGCGCGGCCGCTGGGGCGGCGCCAAGTGGCGGCGGTGGAGAGGTGGGAGGTGGCTGGCGGCGGCATGGATCCCGAGGAGGGCTAGGGTTGCCCAAAAATGGCAAGGGGAGGTGGTTTAAATTGGCAGGGATGCTAGGGTTGAGGGCTTGGGGGTGTTTTCGGGCCCTCCGATCGGGATCGGACGGCTCCGGCGAGAGGGTTAGTGTAGGCTGGGCCAGGTGGGCTAGTGTGGCTGTGTAAAGAGGCCATGGGCTGAGATGAGAGGGAAGTGGGCGGCTCGGTGACAAGTTTCGGAACACCGAAACATCCGACGTTTTGACCGGCTATAGTGCCGATATAGTTATCCGTTGGGGCATCAAACGACCTACGAATGGAACGAAATTTGGCAGGCAGTCTACCTACAATATAATAAGACCGCACGCCAACTTTCAACCCATTCTGAGAACATTTTTATCCCACTTGTAAAATAATATTCCGGAGATGCCGCGGGCGCGTGCGAGTGTGTCGGGTCTTGAAACGGACAACGGAAAGAACGCGGAGAATGACAACTACGAACGGATGCAAGTTTTATGAAAACATGCGGATGAAATGCACATGATGACATGACGAAGTACAACAAGCAAACAAATCACATGGCAACGACGGAAAATATATGGAAGGAAACTGGAGCATCGGTCTCGGGGCGTCACACCACGTCTCTTCAGTTATGCAAAGGACACTAACATGATAGTTGCCTTTGTCTTGCAACATGAATTCTTGGATGATCTATTTCATTTACCTTTGTCCTCTCAAACGCACCAAGAATTTATTTAGATGGAATATCTTTGTTTTCATATTGCTACTTCTGAAGAAAAGAATTCATTGGATACTTGGAGCTACATTTGGGGCAATGGTAGGCGGTGCATAATACTAGCATCACCTCGATAGGGTGTCGCACGTAGCCGGAAGGCGAGATGAGAGTGCACGCGAAGCAATTACCCAAGTCCAGGCCCTTCAAGTGGAGGTAATACCCTAGTTCTACTTGGATTGGATTGATGGTGTGTATGCTTCATGTGAGGAGGTTTGAGTACAAGGGTGAGATCTCTAGGATTATGTAGGTATATTGAGAGTAGATGTCTATCGTCCAGCATTAGGCCTTGCTTACATATGAGACAAGGCCTAGGGTTTACATGAGTCCAGATCGGTTATGGGTGGGTGGAGATCCTTCGAGATCTCCA
This sequence comes from Elymus sibiricus, assembly GCA_039707655.1. NCBI lineage: Eukaryota > Viridiplantae > Streptophyta > Magnoliopsida > Poales > Poaceae > Elymus > Elymus sibiricus. The sequence continues at coordinate 317,703,500 of CM077664.1, forward strand.
GGATAGCATTACTTGATCGCCTAGTAGATAGCCACATCATAAGGAGACCGCCAACCGGAAAGCCGGCTAGGGTGCATTGTGTGCTGATGGGCTGATGTCCGGCCTGGTGGGCCGACTTTTGATTCGCTTTTGTACCCTTAATGCATGGCACCGTCCGTGGGTTTTCAACGGTGAAGTCCAAGCATAAGGTTTTTTCTGGTTGTTGCTTCATGACCGATTGAACATCAGGAATTTATTAGCTAGAAATAATTTCATCTTGTAGTCATACAATCGTGTTACCTTGGCCATCCTTTATTAAGAGAAGACACTTCATCATCTCTTTTGGGAATATTATTTTGATGTGAACTGTTGGGACTTTGTTTGCCCTTAGAGAAGGTTAAATATTTCTGTCATGGAAGCATATGAGCCATCAGGTGTGAGTTCAAGTCTATAAATGACCGCCATTTAATAGGACATGCTATATGTAGGTGACTGCGTGGAGTCTTCCATGACAGGCTGGTGTACTAGGTTCAAGCCTCAACTCTACCTATTAGTTCACCTGTGGTTGGATGGTTAGGTGGACAGTGGTATCCCCAGCCCACCAGGGTTCAAGTCCTGGTGCTCGCATTTATCCTGGATTTATTTCAGGATTTCCGGCGATGCGTGTTCAGTGGGAGGAGACGTTCCCGTCGACTACGAGGCGCCTATGGTGACTTCGTAAAATCTCAAGATGATATGCCGGCTCAGTCTCTCGGAGGTGCTCATAGGGGTAGGGTGTGCGTGTGTGCGTTCATAGGGGTAAGTGTATGCGCGTGTATATGAGCGCTTGCGTCTGTACTGTGTTCAAAAAAACAGTTCAAGCATAGTTCCTCCTATGCTCAACTCATTTTTTTTCATGTAGGTGACTGAAATTTCTTTTGGTATAAGCTAACTCTCCTTCCTCCCTTTCGTCTTCCTCATTGTGCCAGAGATGCCCTCGAGCACAGGCCTAACCGCCGGCCCACAGTCGGCGGTGTTGCCACGCACGCCTCGCCGCCTCGACCTTTTCAAGTCGTCTCCTGCATCGCTCTTTTGCTTCCCCGGTCATCCTAAGCCTCATCCTTCTCCGGCGCCGGTGATCGGACACCGTCCTGCACCCGCACCCGTGAATCTTCTTCCTCTCCATTGCCGGTGACACCGTGACATCCCTGTCTCCGGCTAGGTCGCCGGCCAGCAATGTTGCCCCTGTCTCAACCTCAAAGCTCCATGTTGCCTCGTCTTCTTCTCCTAGGAAAATGGACTTACACCCCCAGCCATTTTCAGGCCTAGGAATAGCAAATGTGACATTTATTTCTTTGCTTTGGAAGGGTTGCCACTAGAGAAAGATAAGGCGGTCTAAGAAAATGACATAAACAAAGTTTTAGTTTGCCAGATTGTGGTATTAGACCTTTTTTCCTTTGCAATTGTAATATAGAGCACTCACAAAATTTACTCTAGTACAACATATCAAGGTCCTAACAAGTTACTCTAGTCTAGTCTAATAAATGCCTAACCATGCGTAAACATTCCCCAGCCCTAGCCCTAGCGCTGTCGCCTTCATTGTTCCACGGTGCACCGAACCCCCCCCCCCCCCCCTCCTCCTCCCCCAATCAACCGCAACCACCATGGTGAGCTGCGTCCAACTCGCCCCCACCCCACAAACCAACCCTCCAGCATTTCTCGACCACCGGGCAGGCTAACCCATGCGCTGCGTGATCGCATTACAGGCGGACGTCGGCGTGGAGGAGGAGGTGGCCGCCGCCGACGCCGGGCAGCCGAAGAAGAGGACACTCCGCAAGTTCAGCTACCGCGGCTTCGACCTCGACGCGCTCCTCAACATGTCCGCCGACGACCTCATCCAGGTCCTCCCCGCCCGCGCCCGCAGAAGGTAGAACCCAGAGTGGCGTGCGTCTCTCTTGAGATCGAGAGTGAGATCTCTTGAACCGATAGTTCGTTTGTCTGAAAGGAAGTGTTGTGCTTTCGTGTTGTTGTAGGTTCCACAGGGGGTTCAAGAGGAAGCCATTGATGCTCATCAAGAGGGTGCGCAAGCGCAAGGCGGTAATGGACGATACTCCTCCCTTATGCTTCTGCATTTTTCTGTAATGAACTGCCTGCTATTTATAACCGTCTTCGTGTCAAACAATCGTGCCACCTGCGACAGCATGCCAGAATGTGCCTCGCTTTTTGGATGGACGTGCTGTTAAAAAAATTGTGACTAGTGTCAAAAACGCTCTTATATTATGGGACGGAGGGAGTAGGAATTACAGTAGCATGCATGTATACTCGGAGTGTAGCGCGGAATCGCCTGACCAAGTACATTTTCTGGCCTAACCATTTGAATGAATGCATTTTTGTTGTTGTTGAATTCAACATGCATTCTTGGTGGCTGTTGGTGCCCAGTGTATCCATTTTGTCTGCCTTCACTAACACTATTACTGATCAGGAAGTATAGAAAATTTAATATGTTTGCTGTTTTCTGTGCTCCCTAATGTTTTAGAATTCCTGGCATGTACTGTTTGCAGCACTACAATGTTTGGCAACACACCAGATCATTAAGTTGAGATTGCCAAGTTGTAAATAACCCTTGAAAAGTTTAAATTATATTACAAATACACTCTACTCAAACTGGGTAAGGCATGGGCTTAATTATATGATATAAACTTCTGAGTATGCATGTAGTGAACGACGTGACATGTAGAGGTATTGATTTGAGTGTTTTCACATTTGTAAGTTAAGTTATTTGTGTGAGATTAAGATTTTTGTATGACATCAAGGTTTAACAGCACGCCTCTCGCATGCTGTTTTGACTTGAACCATCGACTATGTTGCATTGTTTGTGCGAGATAAAGATTTTTGTGTGAGATCATAACATCTGAAGCTCAATCGTTTTTCTCTGAAATGTACAGAGAATGGAGGCACCGGCCGGTGAGAAGCCCGGGGCTGTGAAGACTCATCTGCGCGACATGATCATCATGCCAGAGATGGTAGGCAGCCAGATTGCAGTGTACAATGGGAAAACCTTCAACCAGGTTGAGATCAAGCCCGAGATGATTGGGCACCACCTCGCCGAGTTCTCCATCAGCTACAAGCCCGTCAAGCACGGGAGGCCCGGTATCGGCGCCACCCACTCCTCGAGGTTCATTCCTCTCAAGTGAAGGACCCCACGCACGCGGCTCGCGCCAAAGCATCTCCTGAACTCGGTCGCTTTTGTCTGTTTCGTCGTGCCAAACCTATGTAGCCCTCGTTGTGCAATGCTCTGAATCAGTTATGGCCAAGTCCAAGTGGTCTGCAGCCTTCATTTGAGAGACACAAGACAGACGCTGTGTTTATACCTGACGCCCATAGTGCACAGCACAGTTGCTTCTTCCTCCAGGAGCCTAGTTGGTTGTGAGATTTGACTGTTGCACTAGTCTGAACAAGCCAAGCCGGTAGTAATCTGTGATGTCAATACGGTGTTCAAACTTGTCTCGCCGTGCAAATACGGTGCAACTTTCGTTTGTATCCGTCTGCGATGCCTACGTGGCGTGACAGCGTGGCGCGAGGCCCACTATCAATGACTGGAGTATCACATTTTGGCGTAAAACCCCCTAAATTAATGCCAAATTTGATTTAAAAAATCACGTTTCCATGGCTGGTGGGTCCCGTGAACAGTACAAAGGGATCCCGTGCGTTTCTATGACCAGTGGGTCCCGTGAACAGTATGAAGGGAAAATAAATAAACACGAAAAATCATAGGCACCGTGGGTTGAACCCATGACATCGTGCTATCCAAAATGTCATGCTCACCACTGTACCCAAAAATTTCTGTCCCTTTTTTGCAGAAAGCACCCCAAAACTATATTAAAGATCAGCAATGACATACAAATATTATTCGTATTATTTTATAAATAAATTTAATATTCATGTATGTTATAAATATGCTTATTATTTATGAATATTCCTGCATTATAAATAATATGCATGGAAATAAAATAACATACTTTTTAAAAAATCACATAAGTAATAATAATATAAATAAAATACTATTTATGTACTATAAACATTTATTATAATTTGAATAACATATAAATATTTTTGGAAAACACATAAACTTTATTAAAACACGTGAACCTTTTTAAAACAACATAAACATTTTCATCAAGCAAGAACACTTTTAAATACTTCATGAAATTTTTTTAGAAACGTGAAGATTTTTAAAAGTTTATGTAAATATATTAAAAAGATTTACAATTACGTTAATATTTTCTAAATATGTGGAGACCTTCTAGAATTCATAAATATTATTTTACGTATTTGAATATTATTTAATATAATATGTCAATAGTTTTAAATTGTGTTGTACAAAGTCCTAAAAGAGAGAAAAAGACTAACATATCAAAAATTGGTCGAGCTTCCCCGCAAAAAAAAAAAATTGTCCAAGTTGACCGCAGTTCATTTCCGGCCCACGAGCGTGTTCACTTACAAGTGATTAAAACTAGTTATTCTTCTTGAATGTCTCAAAAAAAAGTTAGACTTCTTAAACACCAAATGTTGATGCGCTGCACTTGTTCGAATCACATTAGTATCAAACATTTTCGATGTTAATTTCCCCTTGGTATTACCCACTGACAGGTGGGCCCAATTGTCATAGGCAACACGCAGTAATGTTTCAGGTGCTTTTTACCAGTTTTGGTAATAATTCAGGGGGTTATTTATAAAATATGACGGTCCAGTCACTGACAGTGGGCCACGGGCCACGTTGGCGTGCCAAACGGCTACAAACGAAAGTTGCACTGTATTTGCACGCACCAAAGTGGTCGTCATGTGCAACTTGATGTACCACTGGTGTATTTGCCTCCATAAACAAACACTTGGCATTCACAAGTAATGGGCTCCCCTACTGTCAGCTGTTGCATCTCCCCAACCCAAGAGCACACATCTGTCAGCAATGGCAACGATCAGCGCCACCAACGTCGTCCTCGCAGCCAGACCGTCGCCGGCCACAGGGCTACCTCGGCGGAGAGTGACCAGGGCCGAGAGGCTGAGGTGCAGCTGCAGCTGCTCCGGCAAGAAGTCGTCTTCAGCTCTGGCTCCCTCGCGAGTCAAGGGCCCGCCGATGCTCGCTGCAGTGAGCGCCACTGTGGCTTCAGCGGCGCCAGTGTTGGTGGCGCACGGGCGGATGTTGGTGGTGTTGGAACTATTGTGCTGAGCCCATTTATTATTTCAGATAATCAATAATTTCTAACAGAAAATTCCAAAGGCCCATATGACTCATTCATCCAAGGTAAGGGAGTGTAAAATTTAACACCACCCTGGTTGTGAAGGGTATGTTGAACTATAACATAGAAGTTTGATTGCCTCACACACCACCAAGAACATGAGAAGAGGACACTAAAATTGCTAATTCTCATTTGCTCCGCAATAGGATCTGGTCATTTTCTAGGATTTTCTTCTGCTGGCGCTGCCAAATGTTTCTTGAACCTTGTCTAGTTCGAGCATGAAGCAGCCGCTTTTCGCACCGTCCGCGCATATCCCCTTGCCGATGTCCGCCATTTTACCCAATAGCATCGCATATCTCGTTTTGTTTTCTGTTCTCTTCGAGCATCTCTCCTCGTACTCTTTCAGCCGCTCCTCTTTGAATTTAGGAGCCCACCTGGGCAGCATGTACTGCGCTGGTATTTCTTTGACCCCGAGCTGCGTGAAAACTCTGAATATGTGGCAACATAGAATCCCATCCCTAGTAAACTTTGCACATTGGCATTTAAATGTATGGGTTCCAGGTTCAGCTCGCACTTCGAAAGAATTTCTATTGAACTCCGCGTTCTCATAGTTGAAGACCTTTTCGAGTCTGTACGCTGATCTTCCTTGTATCTCATGCACGTTGAATGCTGTGGAATAGTATAGTTCTTTTTGTGCTCTCAGAAATATTTGCCTTGTGTATATACGCGCTGCATGCTTTTCTATTGGCAGCATAGAGAAGTACGCCGGTTCAGTTGCTGACAGCAATGCATCCTCTTCCTCTGTTTTTACAATGTTCTCTTGCATTCTCTCATATTGCTCAATAAACTTCTCGATTCTGTCCTTTGGAAGCACATTGTCTTTGAATAATAAGTTTGTCCCCTCGCAATGTCCAGCTGATTCGACGAATGGGCAAAAATCTGCTTGGAAATAAACAGGCACCCAGTTTTTCCTTGTTTCCCACATGAGTCGGAGGTACTCATTTTCACTTGCATCGTATCTCTCAGTGAGCACATCCCATCCTTCTTCAAATTCCTTTTCTGTCAGTGAGTTGTCTACCAAGCCGTGCAGCTCTGCATTTATGTTGCCCCTTGCTGCCATGAAGGCTCCTAGAATTTCCTGTGCTTTTCGCATCACACTGGACTTACAAACTCTGTGCCTTACTTGTGGCATGACCTCTGAAATTGCTGTCGCCATACCTTCATCCTGGTCTGTTATGACAATTCTTGGCAGTTTCCCTCCCATCACATTCAAGAAAGTTTGGAACAACCACTTGAAGGTTTCAGCTTTCTGATCTTGTAGCAAGGCGCATCCAAACACAAGGATTCTCCCATGACTATTCATTCCAATAATAGGGGTGAAAGGCATGTTATGCCTATTAGTGCTGTATGTAGTATTAAACGATATGAAATCTCCAAAAATCTCATAATCTACTTTTGACCTCGCATCAGTCCAGAAAAGGCTCCTAACTATGTTATCTTCATCTTTATGCATGGTGTAGGAAAATCCTAGGTTCCGCAGCTCCAGTTCTTTGAAGCGCTTCAGTGCGGTTTCAACATCTGAGTTTTCTTTTCTCCACTGGTTTACACACTGTGAATTGCTCGTATCTTTCTCTTTTATTGATGATACCTTTCCGAAGTTGCTTCTCATTCTCCTGAAAATATTCATAGCCTTCCTTGGATTTACCCTACTTTGTTGCAGAACTCTTAGAAATAACTTTTCTTCACTTGACAAGTATTTGTGGTTCAAAAAGAAACTTGCGAGAGATGGGGATGGACATAATGGATGGTTGTGCTCATGCTTAACTCCTATGAACTCCCATTGCTCGTTATGGAGCTTCACTATCACCTTTGCTTGGCACCGTGAGCCCAAAGCATTAGACCTCCTCTTCCTCTTCAGGTCCTCAGTTCGCTTTAGTTTACCACTTCTGTTGCATTCTAGGTCAAACTTCACTCTCCTGTAATTCGACCCCCTCCTTACTGCAAAACCAGTTAGCATAGCATGTGTGCTATAGAAACGTTCTGCATCTTCAAGGGTTGGAAATCTCATTCCAATTTCCGGTGGTCTTGAATTCTCCAACTCCTCGAAACTAGGGTAAAAGCATTTTCCTAGTTCAGTATCTAACTCACTCCCCGAACTGCTACCTGAATTGCTTCCACTGCTTGTATCATTGCTAGACATTTCATGCCCTTGTGTAACACCGTGTAATTGGTCTTGTTCTTCAGCGTGCTGCTGCATTCTAGTGTCCACCGAGTTGGATTGTTTATCTGATATATCTGCCAACAGTCCTTGTGCAGCTGTGCCAATGCCATTCGAGGCGTGTTCCTGTATACGAGTGAATGATATCTGTTAAGGTATTATGTAAGGCTGTATTGAATTCCACTTGTTTTACAGAGCAGCACTCTATGTTTTGTTTGGTTTCCATACCTGGTCGTTTCCACCAGTCAGCTGTAGACCTCCTCCTGGTATCGCTTGTTTGCCGACGTTTTCCTGTGTAATTTATTATTACTTTCCAAGTAAAACTAGGCATGAGGACATTCTAAAAAGATATAGTAGTAGTGATGTTTCTCAAGAGGAAGGGGGGTCAAAGCCAAGGTCTTTGCCGATTTCTACTACCAGAAACCCACAATGTTACCAACTACATACAGGTCAACCACAGAAGGAAAATACAGTGATGGCACTGAATACCGTTATCAGTTAGTTGCAAATATCATTGCTTTTCCATCGATTTTACTGCCATGTGATACGTGCGAAGCAATTCACCATTTGTTTCTGGTGACTGCATATTTCTCTTGCAGTATATCGTGAACAACGAATGCACATTGTAAGCAGATGCGTTCAAGCGATGATATACCTTTTCTAAGTGCATCTCTGCTCCGGAGTGGTTCGGTTCTACGGCCCGGTCCGGATAGGTCATCACAACCTGTACCAATTCCACAAAGTTCATTTCACATCTGTGGTAGACACACGCACATACAGTACAGTCGAAAAAATTCCGCGAGGCAATTTATTGGTAACCATGCATACTTGTTCGGAGTTGGTTGCAGGGACAGGCCCCGGCGCTTGTTCCCCGAGGTTATCTGCCGCTGCCTGCATCTGTGCATCAGCGGCGGCTCGCTGTTCCTGATTTGGGGGGTTTGGCACCTGAAAAAAAAACTAGTACTCCAGTAAGTATCAGCAATAGCCCATCAAATATCCGCCGCCGCACCGGCACCGCGCTGGCTGTGCGGAGAGGGGGGGGGGGGGGGGGGGGGGCTGGATCCGGGTTCGAGGGCAGACGAGAAGAGAGGGATTGGACCTGTGTGTGCTATGAGCGGCTGCGACCTGCGAGGAGACGAGCGGAGAAGAAAACGGCGGCGGAAGGGGAGAGAGGAGGCGGCGCGGTGCGACGGCCGCCTGCTGGATAGAGAGAGTCAGATGGGAAGGAGTGGGGGGAACAGTTCCAGGAGGGAAGGGCGGCCCCCTGTAGCTCTGTCTATGCGGTGAACGTCCACCCATTAAGGCTCCGTTCGGTATATAGGAATTTCGCACGAACTTTTGGAGGATCAGTTTTCGTAGGAATTCCTACCCGCAATGTGTTCGTTTCGGAGGAATCTTGGTGGCCTGTTCCATCGGAAAGTCATGCGAACCTGTACTTTTCACAGGAAATGAAAATCCACCGGAACCTCATGTTCTCGCGGAGGCATGAGGCTAAGCTCTTGCTCTAGTGCCGTCCCGCCGAATAAACAATGGCTGCATGGGAGGTCATCACTTCTAGAAACAATAAAAAACTCTAATCAGCAGTGAGGACACCCATCCCTCCATCGTACTCCAAGGGTTCCTATATTCCTGCAAACACAACAGGCCAAAAGGCTCCATAGGTTCGCTCCTGACAACTCAGGGTGTCCATCGTACTCCAAGGGTTCCTATTCCTGCAAACACAACAGGCCAAAAGGCTCCATAGGTTCGCTCCTGACAACTCAGGGTGTGTTCGGTATGTAGGAATTTTAAAGGAAAACTATAGGAATTCAGAAGCAGAGGAAAGTTTGACAAAAGCGTCATTCGGTATGCAGGATTGGCAGGGAGAGATTTCAGAGGAAAGGTTCCACAGCCCTCAGTTTCACAGGAAAAAAAGAATCCACCCGATTCTCATTTTCTAGGCGGAGTCCCGAGGCCATGCGAAGGAAAGGCACCCTGCGTGCCTCTATTGACTCGGTTTAAATGCCCATAACTGTATGAAGTGACATGCACAAGGATAAAATAATGAGTTTTGCACCATCTTTTGTGACTAGGGTCCACACATTCCTTTGCTTCTCTTTCCTGCAATCCGAACGCCAAATCCCATATCTTTCCCATAATTTTTGATTCCAATGTTTTAGCATTGTATTCCAGTAGCATTCCTGCATCCTCTACTATTCCTGTGGTTTCTTCAACTCCATACCGAACGGGGCCTCATCAACTCTGTTCCGCTGCAGTTATTTATTCCTTCGTTTTTTCTGCCTCCAAACCGAACGGAGCCTAAGGCCTTGTACAATATAGGTTTGAGTGCTTAATATAGGTTTGAGTGGATGTTAAAATTCCTATAGAATATAGTAGAAACAAATCCTTGCATTGTGAATTATACATGAATAAATCTGAATCTAAAGCTACTATTTTCTTAATGTAGAAATGCTTCATACTTGCACTGTGTGTGAACAAAGAATATGCATGTGGTTTGCATGAGGATGAAAAATAATGTTAGTGGATGCTGACATGACACACTTGATAAGGTGGAAGACCACGTGTTTAAAAAATAGAGTTAGGCGAATCAACCTGTGGTTGGATGGTTAGAGGGACAGTGATATCCCCAGCCCACCAGGGTTTAAGTCCTGGTGCTCGCATTATTCCTGAATTTATTTCAGGATTTCCGGCGATGCGCTTTCAGTGGGAGGAGACGTTCCCGTCGACGACGAGGCGCCTACGGTGACTTCGTAAATCTCAAGATGATGTGCCGGCTCAGTCTGTCGGAGGTGCTCATAGGGGTAGGGTGTGCGTGTGTGCGTTCATAGGGGTGAGTGTATGCGCGTATGTATGAGCGCTTGCGTCTGTACCGTGTTAAAAAAAATAGAGTTAGTGGGGACCAACTATTTAGGAATAGTGTCCACATTGATTGTTTGCCCCGAGCAGTCCTCATAAAGCTTCAGTATATTTTGCAGGTGAAGTATGCTATCTTCTGATGCCTTCAGAAGAATCAACGAGTCATCTGCAAACAATAAATGATTAAAACTCGGCGCATCTCGACACACCTTTACCCCCTCCAAAATTCCTCCTTGCTCAGCACTATTCAACAAACTCGAGAAAGCTTCAGCACAAAATAGAAGAGATACGGAGATATAGGATCTCCTTGCCGCAAGCCTCTACCCGGGCACAATTGATCCGTAGTAGTTTCATTGAATCTGAACCTATAATTGACTGTGGTGCAGCACCCCATCACCAACTTCACCCATGATTCTGCAAAGCCCATTTTTTTCATCATCGCCTCCAGAAAATGCCACTCAACTCGGTCATAGGCCTTGCTCATGTCTAGCTTTAGGGCTGCATACCCAGCTGCACCGGTTCTCTTATTCTGCATATAATGTGTGACTTCATAGGCCAACAGTATATTATCCGTTATTAGCCTTCCGGACATGACACACTTGATAAGGTGGAAGACCACGTGTTTAAAAAATAGAGTTAGTGGGGACCAACTATTTAGGAATAGTAGATTCCTATAGAAATTCTTTAAATCAAATAGACCAAGACTAAGCAGTGTGCTTTATTCTCCTTTACTAAAAATCAATATGTTCTTTAGAACGAAGGCGATTGCCCGACCTTAAGAATAAGGTCTTTACGGTTTACAAGAGTTCTAAAATATGAAAAAAAAGAGATGTGAACATATAGCAAAGGTTTGATACACAAGAAAAAAATGTCTACATGACAACGCAACGCATATCAAACAAACGAGAAACAAAAGGGCCACCCTAGGCGGCCTTCACCAACACCCGCATCGACGCAAAAGGCATACCCCCTAGCGCAGCTTGACGTCGTGATGTCGCCCGTAGATCATGGCACTTTGGCGCGGATCCTGCTGATGAAGATATCAAGACGTTGTTGGTCACCCCAAAAGCCTCCACAACTGCAAGTCTGCAATAACACAAAAGCTCGTAATAATGCTCATGTACTAGCAGACCATGGTGCGTGTATGTTGAGGGGGAATCTAATGAATGGTTCTTTAAATTCTTATAGTTTGTACTACTTATTTACTATCACCAGTGATCTTGCTATATTTTCTATTTAAAGCTCTCTTTAGATTGTATAATTCTAAAAGGGATTTTAGAAGATTTGATTCTTAAAGAATTTTTCCTAGATCATACGGTGGGACTACTGAATTTCTACGGAATCCATTTGTACATCCCCACTCCATAGTAGTTTGAACATAAGCTCAAATATCACTTCATTTTTCCATTAAGAAAATCAATACGCATTCGTTCCATCTCTCTATCTATTCCTAGTCCCCAAAATAATCATCACGAAAGACGGACAATACAAGATTCCTGAGTTTCCAAATCCTATAGGATTTCATGATACATGACTTTTGTTATAACATGGCACATAAACATATCAATCATGTGTTTTTTTTCTATTTATAGTTTTCAAATATTTGCAAATGGCCTGATAAAAAAAGCGGCCCTAAAATACCGCCACGGTGCGTGCCACCAGGCAGCGTCCTGCGGACCGAGCCAGGGTTTTACGGCCTCCACCAGTCTCTCCACCCAGTGAACCGTCAAACCCCCAAATCCCCCTCCCTCCCGCACCGCCAATGGCGACGCCGCCGGCGCCATCGCCGTCGCCGGTCAGGCTCCGGCTCGTGTTCGACAAGGCCCGCCTTCTCCGGCGGGCGCAGAGGGACCTCCGGCGCTGCTGGCTCCTCCTGCGGCCCGAGCTCGCCACCGTCGCCGACCTCTCCGCGCACGTGGCCGCCCGCTTCCGCCTCCACCGCTCCTGCCCTGGCGGCGTCGTCTTCACGGTGGGACTCTCTCGGCCCTCCTCTCCTCTCCCCACGCCACTTTGCCCCGTTTCTACATTTGTGCGACACATGCGGCTTTCAATCGGGGACTCCCCATACATGAATGCCCGAGGGTTTCTGGGCATTTCTTAGATTCTTGTGGATTTTCCCCATCTATTTTTGTCGATTCTTAGCTTCTGTAGTACCAGGGATTGATGGATTGTCTCTCTGCACAGATGGATGGATTTGCCTTGCCACCTTTCGAGTCGACCTGTATCTTCAGGGACAAGGATATCATAAGGTATTCGGTCGAGAATTGTTTTTTTTTTCTCGTTGAATCTAATGTGGTATCCGATGTAATATTGTGGCGTTTGGATCTCTGGGTTCCGATTTTGGGGGAATCGATGGGTTGTGGGTGGCTATGCAGAACACCCATGTCAGATTCACGGGATGCTAATGCTATGTTTCATTGTAGTGTGTATCTGCCATTTTCTTCTGGAAAAATGAAAGCCCCACCGATTATCACCCCGAGTCAAATCTCATATGCCCATGATTGAGTGGGCTGTGAACATAGGAGACATCTGCATGTCAGTTATCCCCATATAACCGATGCTTCAAATGTTCGACATGATACAAGTAAATTCTGTTTCCTTTGATGAGCTAGAGTTTCACATGAATGATGGCATTCCGTAGGAAAACCCTCTCCTGTGTTTTTGGATGCAGCATGTCGGGTTTCCACTGGCATGTTGAGTTGTATACTTATATGGGGATGGTGAGGAATTTTGTGGTGAACAATTTCCGTGTACACCTTTACTTGGCTAGGAAAGAAAACTTTTCCATCTAGTGTTCCAGTTTCAATACAACCATGCGTGCAAGTTGTGGAAATGGTGTTATTTACAACAATGCTACCCTCCCATCTCCTTGGATTGCAGGGTTAAACAGAAAGCTTGCCAGAGAATGGTACACCATGACGATGTACACTGTATTGAAGATCCCGAGAAAGTAGAAATGCGTCCGCTTCCGACTGATGATAAAATCCTTGCAATTGAGTATCAAATTGACAGTAAGCACCAAGAAGAAGAGGTGCATTGTGATCATCAGCCTGAAGAAAATGTAACATCTGACCACAATCTAGAAAATGGGCATACAAGCTCGAAGAGGAAACGGAAAGATGAAGAAGCAAAAATACCTGAGAGCTCAAGGTATCCTCCTTGTTTGTTATCATATATATATTTTCCGTTTGGCAACTAAGGATTACCACTCAATCTGTATTTTCATAAGTCATAACAGTAAAAGGCTATGTAACCCCCCCCCCCCCCCCCCCGCAAAAAAAAACTGACTAAATCGATGATTACACTCCCATTTAGATCACATCTGGTTTCATGGCTACCTTTTTCACCCAAGTGTATGCTTGCTTCTCCTATCCCGTGTTGCGTTCTGTTCTGTTCAAGTGATTCTGCTACCCATCTGGTGATGCAGGAGAAAGAAACTGAAGAAGGTAAAACACATCGGGTGCAGCAAGGTAGATGACATTTGCCAAGATCAGGGTTGTCATGGTTCCAAAGAGTCGAAGCCGTCCACTATTGGTATTGAAGAAAAGAAGGCTGATATTCAAACTGAATGTACTGTTGAGTTGGATGGAAAGCAAAAACCTGACAGGTACTATATCAAGTTTCTTCTTTCCACCCCATCCGATAAACAAGTTCTCTTCTTCCTGGTACTACCAAGGATCATGGACAACAAAGTACTAATCCAAGCAATAAAATCACCACTAGTAAATGGTGCTAAATTGGTTTAAATTACATGATTATAGCATATCGAGAATATCACCATAACATACTTTGGATCTGACTCTCAAGAGACCAACAGCTCTGCAGATTCACATACTCAGTCCTTCCGGTTTGTAAGTCCCGTCTCCAATCTCCCAGCAACCAAGGAGGACCTAATTAAGTAGTAGATAACATATTAATGCTACATGTATAGCCACCTCCTTCATGCATTGGTTGATTCCACACTGAGGAACAAAATTTGACATAATTTAATGTAGCCTTAGCTAATGTTTGCCCATTCCCAAAGCAACGGGCCTTACAAACCGTATACCGAAATTTTTGAGAAAGACTAACAAACCGGAAATGAGGGAGTATCAGAAAATTTGATTTTAATGAACATGACAACTTCAGCAATATGTTGTGTTCTTATAACAGATGCAATATTAACAACATTATTGTCACTTTAAGAAACATATTAAGTTATCGGAATACTACTGTCAAATTGGACACAAAAAATTGCATGTACTTATGTATGTTTCTATTTACTATCTCAACATAGTACTATTTGTATAGTTTGAGTGTTACATTTCATGAATAGAAATATTGCTAAGATATTGTAAAAACTTTGAGCATTTGCAGTTTTGCACTATGAAATAATATACTGTAATGTAATAGAGGATTCGTAAATGTCTTTCCTTGCAAGGATAACTTCCATGCGGTTCATATTATTAGCTATTGAAGAAAGCAATCAGCTAAGTAAGATCAGAAAAATAAGTATAAGATGTCTAAAGTAAAGATATTGTGGAATAATTCACAATCATTAAATAAATTTCCTCTTTTGGCTTTTTCATAGTCTTCAGGGCGAGTTTGTGTATGGTGTTTCAAGTAAGAATGTACTAATAATTAATAAGAAGCAGATAGATTATAGATAGCGGAAGGATTTCTCAAGAAAAATGTAATGTCATTAATTTCTATTCTGCAAATCTATATTTTTACATATAGGAATGGTAAAAATACAAAAAAATGTTACTGCATTTGCCATTTGGTGACACAGGAAGGAACACTGCAAAATACATAGTAGCCGATGAAGGACAGTAAAGAAAGTCTCAAGTCAAATCCATTTTGACTTCTTCTACATACTTGTACTCCATTCTACTACCTCCGTCCTGGTTTATTGGTCCCCTTCGTATTTTGTGCCAAATTTTGACCATAGATTTAACTAACAAAATAAGAATGCATGTCACCAAAAATTATTTCGTTGGATTCGTATTTGAACATAGTTTCCAATGATATTATTTTTGGTGACATGCGTTAACATTTTGTTAGTTAAATCTAAGGTCAAAACTTGACACAAAATACGAAGAGGACCAATAAACCAGGACGGAGGTAGTAGATAACTTGGTCCTTAAGTCATGTGCTATTGTATTTGCTTTCTTAACTTTTGAGTAATGTTTTCTGGAGTCTTCAAGCTATGAGTAGAAATTGAGATGTGAATGCTTCACAAAACCTATAAATAGAGGTCCTCACCTCTAGTTTGTAACCCAGACTATGTTTGCACTACTCTTAACAGAACTTGGTGCTCTTAATCTCCGTCTAGATCTTTTGCTCTAGGAGTTCTGAATTCAACTCTTGCTGCCATATCGGTCTATCTTCGCCTCTATAGCTATATCTAGTGCAGCGCGTTGAAGTAGTTCCTCCAACACTTGTGTTAGGGTTCCTTCAACACTTGTGCTGTACTCTTTTTAGCGGCAAGGTGGAGTTAGCTCCTCTATAACCTTGTACTACTTTAGTAGCTTGGTAAACAAAAATCAGAGAACCTGTTCAAAATTATATATGAAATGTTGAACTATGATTCTCTTAATATTTTTCTCATGCAATAGCAAATGGACCTGCAAGTTAAAATAAATCAGTCAGTAAATGTCCAAATGGTATAGAAGCTTCTCTTAATATTTTTCTCATACAATACATTTCAGCTTAGTTTTTCTTTTGTGCATTAAAGGTGTACGGACTTCCGTTATCCGTTATGTTCATGTTTTTTTTTTATGGTGCTACGGCGGGCTTACGCCGGCCTGAACCATTTCATTGATGGATCAAATTACATTTACATCAGAGAGCATAGAGTGTAGAGGTGGAGAGAGAGCAAAAAAAATATCAAATAAAGGCAAAATAAAATTACAATCTCCTGGATAGGTGGAACAACATAGAACTCCAATCTCTCAGAAGGTCCTGAGCTCCATCATTTGAGCATCTGTTAGTCCAGAGCACAATGTCATCGGCTGCCTTACGTGTAATAAGGTGGATGGGTTGAGTATCATTCTGGAAAACCTTTGCATTTTTTCTTTTTGCATAAACTGCAAGAAGCTTTTTGAACATGGCATTTTCTAATGATTCAGCATTTATCTCTGTTACACCATTTTAAAGACTGTTTTTGCCTTTTTGTAATGGCAGTTATCTTTTTTTTTTTTGTGTTTCTAGTTATATATGTACAACAGAATGTGAGCATTAATACCAAGTACTGTACGTCCTAGTTCATTTTTAATAGGTGGTACGTACATATATTAACAGTAATTCTGGTAAAAAAATAGGTATTATCATGATACACGAAGACTTATGGACTCCCTTGCAGTCTTTTCATACTGTTCACGCTGGAGTATCTTAGAATTAGTGTCATTCTTTGTTCTGTTAGATCTTTGCGAAAAATTAATCTTGGAACATTTTCAGGTGCAATAAGACTGAGTTGAGTTGTGAAACTGAGGTGGCTGGGCAGACAACTCAAATTCTTAAAACGGTTTGTGTAATCTGCATTTCTGCTTTTAGAGAAATCCAGTAATTGGCTCTATCTCTGTTAGTTTGTTTGGGCTGTAAATATTTTCCTCATCAACTTTCATGTTTCTTATAGTTGGTAAACATTATCATGTATCTATAGTACGTTATGAGACCCAAAGTTCTCAAAGCTGATCTAAAGATACCACAATGACGGATCATTGTTTGTAATATTATGGCCAGGTTTTTAGCGTCAAAATAATAATAATCTTATAGCCAGGTTGGGCATTGCATCGCTAAACGTAGTAATAGAAAGTATCTGTTCTTGGCTAAAACAGACCTACTCAATTATTTCCAATATATTCTACTGCATTTTTCATTTATAAAATAAATATGTACAGCAGATGCTACTTGTAAGATAAGATATTTAAATTGCCTAGAGATTTAGATGGAGTTGTATTTCCTTCTCTTAATTTGATTTAATCTTTCGGCTTTGATAAGACCATAGATGGACTGGATCATGCTCCTTTAGCTCCTCTTTTATATGCTAATAACAGGCATACTAAAATCGAAACAGACGCTATGATGTAACAGTTTTTCTGCCTCTGCATTTTGGTTAATTATCACATGTATTTTTGTCTTTGTTTTGTCCTGTCAGAGTCGAAGTGCTCGTCGTAAGAAACTCAAAAGGCAACTTCGGAAGCAAGAGAAAGAAAAGCTGAAAGAGGTATTTTGTTAACGATTTTTTGTGTTCTCTTTCAGCTTCACAGGGTATCTTTTATATCCTTACTAGGGCATGTTGGGTAGGAATTCTGATAACACTGCAGATTTGTGAACCACTGCCACTGACAAGCTTTGCTGGACCAGTGGCAGCCAAAGAGATAAGATGTTTAAATAAATTCACTAGTCACATCCACACGTGGACCTTTTCAAATCAAGCCATGCTCTTTCCTTAAATTGCACCTTTTCCCAAGCCTCTCAAGAAGACTGTCAGTGAGTTGATATTAGAGTCTAACAAGAGTTTTTTTCTCGAGAAAATGCAAGAGAGCTTGCGTTTCATTGCATTGAAAAGAGAGAGTTTTGGTTACATTCCTCCTAGGGGGCGGTTACAGATTCCGAATCAACGGACATCCCATGTTTGGGGGGTGATGGCTCTAAGCCCTAGAGCACCAGCGCTTGCCCAAAGGGCGGCCTCATCCTTATTCTTCGTAAGCAGGGCGTTCACCGATGGGCGTCCTCCATTGAAAACGCAGTCGTTGCGGTGTTTCCATATCATCCATGGGACGAGGAGGGTCATGGTGCCAAGGCCCTTGTGCATGGGCATTGGGACGGATTGCCGTGCCAATTGCCACCAGTCGTGCAGCGAGGGCTCGTTGTCTGGCGGGGTGCATGGGATCTGTAGCCAGCGTAGTGCTTCATGCCAGATCTGTCGGGCGAAGGGGCAGGCGATGATAAGGTGGTGCATGGTCTCAGGTGCCTGGTCGCAGAGGGGGCATCGCGCGGGGTGTTGTAGGCCGCGGTGGGCAAGCCGGTCTACGGTCCAGCATCTATCGAGGTGGGCGAGCCAATGGAAGAAGCGGACGCGCGGCGGCGCCCAGTTTCTCCAAGTGAGCTTCCAGGCGGCGCAAGTTGTAGATCCGGCGAAAGTGGCGGTGTAGGCTGATTTGGCGGAGTAGACGCCGTTTGCACTCCATCTCCAGGTGAGGTGATCTGGCTCGGCAGAGAGGGTCGTGCCATCGATCGTGTGCCAAAGTTGGAGGTATTGCCCGATTTCGTGGATGCCCACCGTGCCTTGGATGTCCTGCGCCCAGCGGTTGGCCTGTAACCCTTCCGCGACAGTCCTGATCTTGCGACGGCGCTTGGGGATGCACGCGTAAAGGAGCGGCGCGATCTCGTGGATGGAGCGTCTGCCAATCCATCGGTCCTCCCAAAAAAGGGCCTCCGTGCCGTTTCCAAGCTGCATGGTGGTGGAGGCAAAGAAGAATGCGCGTTCCTCGGCGGAGAATTGCAGGTCTAGGCCTGCCCATGCTCTGGTGGTGTCCGTGCGGCTGAACCAAAGCCACCGTGTGCGCAGCGCGAGGCTGTGTGCGTGAGATCGCGGATGCCAAGGCCACCAAGAGAGATCGGTCGGGCAACCCGTTGCCAGTTGACGTGGTCGTGCCCGCCGTTTGCCTCCGCGCGCCTGGCCCAGAGGAAGCCTCGCTGGATCTTCTCAAGCGCCTTGATGGTGTTCTTGGGGGGGTGCCAGTGCTAGCAGCTGATGTACCGGGATCGCACCGAGGACGGCCTTCACGAACGCAAGGCGGCCGGCCTTGTTCATGAGGTGCGCCTTCTAGCAAGGGAGCATGCGGGCGGTTTTGTCGACGATGAGGTGCGTCTAACAAGAGTTTGAACCTGTAGATTGGTAAGGCAATCGTTATGTAAGAATCCGTAGTAGGGTTCATTATTAATTTATTGATTTTACGGTTTTACTACTTTCTGAGCATCTTGTAACTCACGTTACGTCCGAATGCTTCATTCATCCTCTGAACCCAATCGTCTGGTGATGGCTTCTCTCCCCTCTCATCCCCACTTTATCACCCAGATACCAGTCTCTCCTGGACACAGCTCGCTAGCCTATCCAGCTCCGCTCTCCCATGCGAGACCCACCTTCTCCCCGTGGCGCCGCTCTTCGAGATCATCCTCTCTCACCCGTCCCGACCCTAAATCGCGCCATGCAGCCGAGCCACGGATACCTCACCCATGGGGGCGGCTGGTGGCAGCCTAGACGAAGGCAACAGGAGGAATCGCGGCAATCGTGGCGGCAGTGAAATGGGCCTCCATGGGGAGGGCTCCCGGTGCTGAAGCAGAGGCGGTAGGAGGAATCACGTTGGTTGTTCGTTGCAAAACAAGAAGGTCTGTTCTAAACTTGCACGTGGGGCTGAAAGAGAACCTTCATGTATTTCAATTGGTACCCTACTCCAGTGGCTCTAGATCTCCCATGGATTAGCGCAATTGTCGTACCTGATATGGTCTCATATCTATAGTAGGCATAAAACATAAATGGTGTTAGCCAAACATATTAATCCGCAATGTATATTTGTAGAATGTGGACTGCCAGGAATCACCCACTGCTGCTGACTGTCCATCCTCAAGCAATCACGATGATCTTCCTTGCCCGTCAAGCAATGAGAATGGCTCTCACTTGCCATTTTCAAGCCATGAAGCAGAGGAAGAAGAATCTGATACATCAGAAGATATTGTTCCAGTTGTGGTTCGTCCTGGTCACATTCGCTTTGAGCCAGCAGGTATTCCAGAGCCCATAAAGAGCTAATTGCTGCTAATACTATTTTCTGAATTGCAACAGTTGTTTTATCGATTGGCACTTCACTGATAGTGTATCTGTTTATCATCCCCATTGGGAAAGAAAGCTTGTACGAATTGTAGTGCCCCTGACTACACTGTGCATGTGAGCTTGCACACATGTCATCATGCATGTCCAAGCATGGACACATTCTATGCTCTATGATCAACTGGAAAACGTTTTTTGACATATTGATAATAATTTGCTATTATGCAAGTTTTTATTATGGTTTATTTGTATGAGATGCTTGCCTGCTTGTGTCCTGCCTCTTGAGTCATACTTGAAGCTCAAAATATAGTGAAATTATTACGAAATTACTTTCATAGTTTTTGTGGTAGAGTTATTTTAGTCATTCAGTGCAATTTGACATTCATAAAAGAGGCAAACGATTTATGTTGTGTTTTTGAGAAAATTACCTACAATTTGCATCGTGGACCAATTAGTCTGCTTATTTATACCTGAAAGGGGTGGATCCTCAAGGCAGATCATTGTGCTAAGCTAGGAAATATAAAACAGTGCTGCTCCCAAGCCTATGAATTTTGTTCCTGAATTGATCTTCTGAGAAAATATCCAAGGAGGATAGTCTTACCGTTGCAAACTGGCACTGCTGGTAGATTGTGTTCACTGTGTCCACAGTCACCATTAGTTGGAAATATTAATATAGTTGGTTTGCTTTCTAGTTACTTGGTCGAGTTTATTTAGTTTTATAGATTATAGGTGTATCAGAGATAAGTTCACCTGGCATTGGAGATCGTGTCCTATTAGGTCATGGAAGGGACGGCATTGCATCTTTGCTTCTCAGGCAAGAACAATGAATTAGTTTTCTCTCTCAACATCTCTGTATCTCAGATTATATCCAACCTTCTTCTCTGAAAACCTTTATCCCCTTCAAGCAATGTCATCTGCCCTCTACTACACAGTAGGTACCCCGATGTGAACCAAGATTTGTATCACAGTGAGACTGAGTTTGCTAACTTGATGAAGGGCCAGTTCTTTTGGGGCTTATGGATGACTGCCAAAATAAGCTGCCTCCTACCCAGCTTATTCTGGCAGCCCAACCTAAAGTTTTACTCTAGACGCCTACTAATTAAGGGTTAACTACTAGGCTTCTAAAATAAAAGTTTAGGTTGGGCTGCCAGAATAAGCTGGGTAGGGGGCAGTTTATTTTGGCAGCCACCCATAAGCCCCAAAAGAACTGGCCTGAAAGTCAGTTGTCTAAGTGGCTATGGAGCTATATATTTTTCTGTGTGAATCAAGTATATTGCAGTTCCATTTTCCCTTCATGACTTGTATTTTTTTTACTTTTCGAACAGTTCTATAGGAATCATCATTCTTGTGTTATAGACATCATTGTACAAACTTCAATCCCTACCTGAATAATCATTTATTTTGTTTAACACAGAATTCTTTGTGTTTCTAGGTGAACCAAATACGTCATCAGCGAAGGAAACACAGGTTTACTTGCTTCTCTTTGTCCTTTCTGTTATTCATCATGGAATTGCATATAATGTTCAATCTTTCTGCAAGGACTAAAATTTGGGGCCTATCTATGTAGTTACTGAAACATGTTGCTTATCTGTCAGTTCAATTGGATGCGTGTTCTGCTCAAATATGTATCAACAGACAACAGATGCAAAGACCTAAATGTTGACTTGTGGATTAACTTCTGATTTTGTGCTACATCTATATTTTTATTTCATTAGCTTTAGACTCAAAATTACTATCTAGCTTGTTAACACACTAATTAGTACTCCAGATGGCCTATTCCTTTATAAGAAATTTAGATGTGAGGCTTATTTCATCTCGATGGGGTACACCTAGGAGGAGAGTATGAAGTCGACAAGCAGCGAAATGGAGTGAACTTTTCCTTTCCATATCTTCCAATGTGGACTGAGTTTTATTCTGAAATGTTAATAGTTTGCAGAATATCATCCCTTCCCCATATGTTTTTTAACAGATCTTTTTAAAGCCTTTACACGTGGTTCCCCCTAGGGTGTTAATGATAGGTTCTTTCCACTTTCCATGTTATATTTAGCCCAAGTTTCATGGGGTATCCAGCGCATGTACGCGAAGAAATATATAATGCAGATGGATAAAATCTAAGAAGTTAGATGTAGATTTGAATTATGCATTATCAAGATGACCCTTTTATTTACATGAAAATAGGAAATAGATTTTTTTTTGGTTTAAGTTAAGTAAAATAAGCATCTACTTCCCTTCCCATTGATGTTGTGCTTGTGGTTGCAGGCAAATTTCACGTGGGGTGGAACCATGAGCAAAAAGAAGGGACAGAAGTGGGGAATGAACAACTCAAATAAGAAAAGTGCTGATACCGGCAATCTTGGGAAAATAGTTGGAAGTAATACTGAAGTTAACCACCTTGTGGTAGATAGTAGGGATGTGGAAAATGTTTTTTCTGGGGCAAGTAATCAAAAGGTCAATGAGACCAATCATGATCTGTTAGCAAAGGAAAAATCTGTTACTGAGGCAGGGAAGTCTACCAGCGAACCTTTGGACTTTGAAACTCTATACCCCCTAACACGTCTTCCAATGGTATTGGTTTCCGTTAGTAGCTTTGCAGAAGTTGCTTATTCTTAAGCTGTATTTTATTTGTCTAGTTTAATTCTCTTTGTGAGCTTACCCTTCTTTTTTTCTGTTACAGGAGGGAGATCTGATTGCTTATCGATTGGTTACGTTGTCTTCCTCATGGTGTCCGGAGATTTCTTCGTATCGGGTATGACACAATTTCCAATAGCAGTTTCAGTTTCTTATGGAAACACTTCTGCATGGGTCATTTGTTGCTTCAAACATGCGAGGGCAAACATGAAAGCAAAACGCATCTTAAATGTTCGAGCCATTGGCTGTTCTTAAATTTGGGCAACCTATGTTTCATCATTTTACACACTGTTTCAGGTTGGTAAAGTTCTTATGTATGATCTGATATCATCGCGCATCATTCTGTTACCTGTTCCGGAGCATCCAATCAGCACGGAGGAAATCACATGTGAGGACGAGTCAGATACTATGATGGTGGATACGTCACCATACAAGGAAGATGGCTCCTTGGAGGTAATCGGTCTCGTTCAATTTCCAATCTAACTACGTACTCATAACCTGGTAAACATTACACCCTCAACGCCTACTGCATGCAGATCGAGTATTCCTCCCTTCTCGATGTAAGACTAGTGAAGGGCAGCGAGCCAGTATCCGCAGACCTTAGCACTCCCATTAGAGAAACAGGGAAGGAAGGCAAATCACCGGTCGGAGAACCAGTCACCTTGGACGAAAACAAGGGCAAAGTTCACAGCCAGAATGGAACCTCGGTGCCAGATAGCAGTAAAGGCCCAGAAGCGCCACCAGGTATAGACCTATAGCTAATCTCTTCCTCTATACCTATAGCAGGTCTTGCTATTATAAGCTGATTTAGAAACAACGAATATTTTCGCAGAAAACACGCATGATAAGGCCTGGGAGGCAAGCAGCGAGATCCCAAACGGCAAGCCTGGTGATGAAGCCGAGGGAAACAATGGGTGGGGAGCTTGGAAACCGAATGCCAGCACGTCGGCCTGGTCGTATAGAGCGCAGAGAAGCACCGCCCTTGGTCCGACGCTCGCGCTTCTGAGAGGCAAAAATGGCAGGGGAGGTGGCAGGGGAGGCGGCAGGGGAGGCAAACCTACCAACCGGAAGTACGGCAAGTGATGATGTGTTGTCACGGCGCGTTCGGGAGTTGCTGAGTCATTTTGTATGCGATGCCTGGCCGAACGAAGATGGTGTCTGTTAGCAGTTGTCAAACCATTCGGGGAAAAACAAGATATGTCTGTTTAACTGTCGATTCGGGATTTGAAAGACCGCGTAAATGCAATTGGTCATCCTGTGTTGGGGGGAATAAGTAATTATACCCGAGTGCAAAGACAACCACGTAGTAACGAAAACGAGCAAACACATCATGATCTAGCCGTATTTCTACAAGCAAAACCAGCCTTATGTACAGGATTAATGTCAACACAATTGCATCAGAACTTCCAGAGTTTTACAGTAAACGCCAGTTT
Organism: Elymus sibiricus; assembly: GCA_039707655.1. Classification (NCBI taxonomy): domain Eukaryota; kingdom Viridiplantae; phylum Streptophyta; class Magnoliopsida; order Poales; family Poaceae; genus Elymus; species Elymus sibiricus. The sequence goes on from CM077664.1 coordinate 317,727,641, forward strand.
ATCAGAATCAGATCCATGGGAAGGAAATAGCACTGCAGTTCCGGTTTTATAGCACAGTGAAATAAACATCCTAAATCATAAAGAACTGATGTCAGGTAATTTGTGATTACGAGCGAATGCACAATCCACCGTCAAATCAATAACACGAATTGCGATGTTGACAGTGGCGTTGTCCTCTGACGAGCGTTCCCTCGCTAACACTCAGAGTGTGAATGAGTCGCTCACCTTTCATTTTCACTAGGTCGAGGGAGAGGCGTGACCTTATTCGTGAATAATCTGTCGACTCCAAACGACGGTCAATTTGTCCACTTGTCGTTTGCTTTTGAGTTGTATGCGGTTGTTTAGAGCATATACAGCCGGACTCTCCAAACCTCCCTTAAACGCCCGGGCGGGCCGCCCGGTCACTAACCAGTCACGATTTTTCGACCCAGCCGGGCGCCTCATACGGGCCTCAAACGCCCGGGCTGACCGGCACCCCCCATATCCAGCCCAAATATGGGGCGGATATGGGGGCGTCCGGGCACGCCCGCCACGTCGGCATGATGGCGGGGTCCCACGCGGAAACGCCCGGAAATCCGGCGGTCCGACGGACGCCGCGTCCGTCGCTGCGGTGTGAACGCCACGTGGCGCCGCTCCGGCTAGCCGCCCGAGGCCAAATCCGGCTATTTAAGCCGGCCGGCGTCCCTCAACCCTAGCCCATCCACCTCCCCCCCTCTCCGCGCCGCCAGTCCGAGCCCATCCACCTCCTCCCCCTCCCGCTCCGGCGCTCTGCCCACGCTCCGGCGCTCCGCCATGGTCCGGAGGAAGATCACGTACTACGCTATGCTCACGCCGGAGCGCCGGGCTGAGATCCAGCAGGAGATCCGGGCGAGACAAGCCGCGCGCGCCTCCCGCATCGCTGCCAGGCTGCCTCCGGACTTGCCGGAGCCGAAGGAGGAGGAGCATCTGGAGCAGCCGGAGCCGATGGAGGTGGAGGACGCGGAGGAGGCGGAGGAGCCGGAGCCGGAGCTGCCGGGCTTCAACATGCAGCAGGCGGAGGCGGAGTTCGCCGTCGCCCAATCGGAGGAGATGGCGGAGCAGCAGGCCATCCTGGAGTCCATCCAGGATGAGGCCTATGTGGAGGCCAACCGGGCGTTCCTCCGGCAGGAGCAGGCGGCGTCGGACGCGCTCTTCGCCGAACTCGATGCGGAGATAGAGGAGGAGGAGGCCGGAGCGGAGCAGCCGGAGGAGCCGGAGCTGCAGCTGCCGCCCATGCTGCCGGAGCCGGGCACGGAGATCGTCGTATCTTCGACGAGGAGTAGCTAGGATTGAAGTAGTACGTAGATTTACTTCCTTTTGTATGGATTTAAGAATCTAGTATGAGATGTCCAGATGCAACTAGTGAAATTTAAGGCATGCCCGGTCGCGTCCGCGGGCGTTTGAGGGGCCGGATTTGCAAAGTCCGGCTGTAGATGCTCTTATATGTTGTCGTTGCTTTATAATTACATATAAAGCAGGGCGAAAGCCGTTTTCGATAGATACAATGTATCATATGTGTGGAGTCACTATATAAAACTGTCTCTTATAACATTCTAATGAATCGATTGAAGACAATCAAAGTGAGTGACTCGGTCGTACATAACATAGCTAATTCACACGTGGTGATCTACAACTCAAAATGATGGAAACAAGAAAGAAGAAAGAAGGAAGGAACAGGCGAAAGAAGGTGAGAAGATTCATATGGAACCGGTGGAGTAGCGCTGCTGGCGTCCGGCGAGGTGCAATGCATCCATGCATGCATGCACGTCCTGCCTGATCAACGGTTATGCTTGCGTGGAAATTTCCGACAAATTAAAAAGGAGGTGATGGTGAGGTGCAAATATTGACTCACGTGCGGCTTGCCTTCATCACGTACCACCATTTGCAGTAACATAATCAATCGTCTCACTCAGCTCACAGCTTCACACCACCCAGCTAAATTGTAGCCAGTGGAGTGTATTATGCTTGGAAATTTCAGATAGATGCCAGACGACGAATGGTGGTAATAATATGCCAGATGGAGATGGTAGCCACTACCTAATTCAGAGCGAATATGGGAAGGTCAGGTCAGGTGCAATGGACCTCAGGATTGACTCACGTGCGGTTAAGCTTGCTCAGGTCCAGTGGAGTGTATACCAGTGCTACCACTACTTCCACTTGATCATAATTAAGTTGGCTAGCTCAGCTACAACGATTAGTATTACCACTATGATTTTCCATGATCACAGATTCGCATATTTCGGTGGGGTCCGAAATACCTGTCACCCTGAAATTTCGAGCCAGATTCAATCTAAAATTTAAAATTAGGTTAAATTTTATTAAAATTTATTGAGTTTTGAAAACTCAAAATCCGAAAGAATTTATGAAATTTCACGTATTTCGGCGACGTCTAAAAGTTTTTCGTTTCGAAATAAAAAACCTTGGCTGCTACTACTTTTTTTTTTTTTTTTTGCGAAAAGGCTGCTACTACTATCTTCTTTCACAATTGCTGCAGTGTATTCAAAAAAAAAAATTTTTGCTGCAGAGTAACATTCCTGCATTTTGTGGAGCCCCAGCAAAGCAAGGCAAGTAGGCAAAGGCATCCAGAAACAGTCGGGAAACCAGGAAGCAGAGCATTTTTTACATAATCCCAATTCTACCCTCCCCTGCTTCGTTCTCTTCCCAACCAACTCCCGCCACCGGTATAAAAACCATGGAGGCGCGCTTCCAGTCGTTTCAACTCGACGTCAAAAGAACATTCCATGGCTGATCCAAGCAGCACGTGCACGCCTTCTTCTTCTTCTACGTCGCCGAGGCTCACCACCGGCGTCGTCAACTTCTTGGCACGCCGTGCCATGACCACGCACCACCGAGCAGCAGCAGCAGCATTTCCCATCCACTCGCCGGGCTCCTCCACCGGCTCCGCCGACTCCGTGCCGTGGAGCAGCTGCCACCACCACGCCCCGGCCACGCCGCCCCTGCTGCCGTTCGGCACCAACGACGCCGACGAGAAGCTCCCGCGCAACATGCTCTCCCAGCACCAGGACGCCTCCGCGCACGAGGCAGCGGCGGCGCCGCTGAAGCAGGAGGCGACCGACGCCGCGCTGGCGCCCGGCGTCGGCGGTGGGCGCGCGTTCCGCGGCGTGCGGAAGCGGCCCTGGGGCAAGTTCGCGGCGGAGATTCGGGACTCGACGCGGAACGGCGTCAGGGTGTGGCTGGGCACGTTCGAGAGCCCGGAGGCGGCGGCGCTCGCTTACGACCAGGCGGCCTTCGCCATGCGCGGTGGCGCCGCCGTCCTCAACTTCCCCGCCGACCAGGTCCGCCGTTCGCTCGAGGGCGCGGAGGAAGACGTGAGCGGCCGCATCGACGGGGTGTCGCCCGTGCTGGCACTCAAGCGGCGGCACTCCATGCGGAGCCTAAAGGCCACAGCGTCGGCGGGGTGCCGCAAGGCCCGTGGCCGGCCGGAGGGCGTGGTGATGGAGCTGGAGGACCTTGGCGCGGAGTACCTCGAGGAACTTCTGGGCGCCTCCGACGACATGACGGCCTCGGCCTCCGATTCATGGTGCTCGAGCCATCATTCCATCTGATTCCCGCTCAAGCCAGCGCTCAGCACTGAGGAAGCACCCGGGATGCAAGAAGAGAGTTGGCGACGATGGATTGATCACCATTTGTGTAGTTCTTTCTTCCCTGTTGCTGGTCGGGTCTCGTTCCAGAATTTAGATTAGCTTGTGTAGGATTGAGAAACGGTTTGGGTTTGAATCCAGTCAGTCAAAATGATTAAATGAATGCATGGTTGTAGATAGTTCGAATTTTGTGTGGCTTGGGTCGCTGTTTTTTTTTTCCTTTTCAAAAAGAAACAGAAGAGGTACACGGGATTGTTGTTAGTTTTTATCGTTGGCGGGTAAAGTGGACTAGAAAAAGAAGCATGTTGATGTTGGTGTTGGTGTGTGTTGGTAGGCGGTCACGTGCGAGTATATGTGTACAAGATAAACACAATACTATTTCGCAAAAAAAAAAAAAGATAAACACAATACTAACAATAGTAGTAGTTGGTGTTTGCCAACATACCATGCATTAAGTTTGGATTGTAGGTTGTTAATAAATATTTGATATTATATTTCTAATGATAGACTCTAGTCAAACAAGGCATCTTATGTGTTACTTTTCTGATGCATGTTTACCCAAAAAGGTTTCGCCTCGCTTTATAAATAAAGCCACAATTGTTACAGATGGAGTCATACATGTTAGGAGTTAATTAAATAGATTAATTAAGAGCTAATCCTGTCGGTTCACTTTTAGCAACCGTCTCCAATGTAACCGTCTTTGTACTCGGTATATATACCCCAAGATTCATCAATGAAAGAGACTGTTTCATCATTTGCTCCTCTCTCTCGTTTTACTCTTTACACGTTATCAGCCCATAGACTCTGCCCCAAGAGCGAAAAGGCCACGAAGAACAGACGAGAAGAACAGAAAAAGGGATTTTTTTTTTGGAAATACTACTTTTTTTTGAACAAATTTGGAAAATATGATGAACAAAACAAAAATTTCACAAATAGAGCATCGTCGTCCAACCGTTAGACGAAACGTCGGTTGGACGAAACGTGACGTGTCGTTCAACGATTGGACGAAACATGATGTTTCGTTGAACGGTTGGACGAAACCTACGTTTCGTTGAACTCTTGGACGAATCATTCATGCATTCGCGAACGAAGCTGCATGTCGTTCACCTGTTGGACGAAAACTAGTTTTTTTTCCCATTCCTAACTTTTCTCTACTGTAAAATGTGTCGTGCCCATTACATCCTGCCATTTCTCTCCCACCTTTTAATTTCCGCCAACCCTTTCCCGCCCTTTTTCATCCATGCATTCGCGAACGAAGCTGGAAATACTCTGTTTCGTTTTTCTGGACAACGAAAACTCTATTTTTTTTTTCCGATTCACATATTTTCTCTGCTGCAAAATGTATCCCGCCCATTACTTCTCGTCTTTTTTTTGTCGCCAATATTCTTCCCGCATTTTTCTTTCCCGCCATTTTCGTTGCATCCAATATTCTTCTCGCCTTTTTCTTTCCGGCCATTTTATTTCCCGCCAATATTCTTCCCGCCTTTTTTCTTTCCGGCCATTTTATTTGACACCAATATTCTTCCCGCCTTTTTCTTTTCGGCCATTTTATTTCCCGCCAATATTCTTCCTGCCTTTTTCTTTCCGGCCATTTTATTTCCGTCCAAGAGTTCAACGAAACGTAGGTTTCGTCCAACCGTTCAACGAAACATCACGTTTCGTCCAACCGTTGGACGAAACGTGACGTGTCGTTCAACGGTTGGACGACGGTGCTCTATTTGTGAAATTTTTGTTTTGTTCATCATATTTTCCGAATTTGTTAAAAAAAAAATAGTATTTCCAAAAAAAATCCCAGAAAAAGGGTCGCCTCACCGGAGGAACCACCCACTGGGACGGGGGTGCATCAGCACCGGCGGGGGCTTCGGGCCAGTTCTTTTGCTGGCTTCTAGAATAAGCTGCCCCTACCCAGCTTGTTCTAGAAGCCCAACCAAATTTATTTTTTTAGAAGCCTATTAATTAAAACTTAACTAGTAGGCTTCTAAAAATATATTTCTAGTTGGGCTTTCAGAATAAGCTGGATAGGGTGCAGCTTATTCTAGAAGAAAAAAAAACCAGCAAAATAACTGGCCCTTCGTCTCCTTCACCGTCGACTTCAAGCGCGCCCTCTGGCACGGCGCTTCCCTGCACGGAAGCAGCCCTGACGCTCAATCACGCGACGGCGTCACCTCGGCCCTGTCGAAGTTCCACGCGAACGTGGTGCTACACCCGCAGCGCGCAGCCCGATCCCGGCGTGGCTCTCGACCATGGCCTGGCCCCTTTGCTCAAGGCGGATTCAGGTACACAGCACCAGCCCGGCCATCGGCCGGCTTGAGCACACCGCGACGCGGTAGCGACTCCCGGCAGCCAACCGTAAAGCGCACTGCACCAGCCGGCCGAGGACGCCCTCCTCAACGCGACGACGCGGCCTCAGTCTTCTAGCGACGCACGCCTCTTCCTTGCTCGATCCTCACGGCTGCTGCGTCTGTGTGTAGAAGGAGCGAACGAACGAATCGATTGATTCATGTCCACGTACAGGAAACGATAAGGAACCTTATCTCTTCGTCCCTTTTCAATTTAGCCCTTGCAGTTTACTCATTCACGGATTAGGCACTTGATTTTCCTGTTCATCCCTCAGGCTTAATAAAACTTTGTAGTGCAGCGGTTTGTCTCACTATATTTTACAGAAGATACACATGCCGAACGATCATGTCTTCAAATTGCATAAAATATAATTATACATTACATCATGTAAAGTTATCTTTTGAAGCTCACATGTCTTCATATATTACATGATTGTGTATAATTTTGTATTTACATGTATTACCTCAGTAATACCATTGCAACAGAATACTTTGCTTATACTCCACCCAATATTCCTTTGGAATTTTATCATAATGTTTGCCTCTCGCATTCTCTATCATACACCATTTCAATACAACAATTATATTTTTGCAAATGAAATTAAGTTTCTTTGCAATAATTATAAGGGTCATTCTTAAAATGACGAGCCCAAAATTTTATTTGTGAATCACAAGGTATTGATGGCATCTACTGCACCATTTGCAGATTATCCATCATTACTGTGAGGTCTACATCTTGTCAATTTTACAAGATGATTATCTTCAAAGTGCTCTTCCAAATATTAATATTAGATGTGACTATCTCAAGATATCATAAGGTAATATTGGCATCTAATGCAAAATTTTGCAGACTATCCACTATTACTGCAAGGTCTACATCATGTCACTCTGACAGATGATTACCTTCAAAGTGATTTTCTTAAATATAGCATAACATAAGGTAATAGAGATATGAACATCTACTGACAAAAGTCAGACTATGTTTCCTATTACTATGAGATCTACACCATATTGGTGATTATCTTCAAAGTGTTATCCTATATAAATTGAGGTCTACACATATGGTTATAAAAGCATCAGCTTTCTAAAAAAAAATTTGCTCCTCTGAGGCAATTGGTGTTGTTGTTCACTAAAATTATTTACTCCCATAGTAGATAAATATTGCACAATCACTATATGCTGAAATGGTATTTTTGTGCTAAAATCAAATATCATGCCTCGCTTTGTTTGAATAATTCAGAGAAAAGTATGCAAATGTTTGCATATACTGGTGATTACCTTCTCTTACATTGGTAAAATGCATGGTAGTGGAGTGTATGTCACTATTTGTGATTATAGTGTCGCCCATCTATCAAGACGGAGACCATGTCTCAAACACTGTTGCAAGATCCACATCACATGCATTGTGGTTGTTACTTTCATAGTACCTAACCAATGTTAAACTTGTAAAGTCTATGTTTTGGTCGTGACTCTAAAGTCACTCTTTTTCTTAAGAATGAAGCCCAAAACATTAGCAACGATTTCATCACATGCGCTATATTGAAGGATGCACCCAGGTTCACCAAGGATCACCTTGGCCATGATTATTCTCAAACAAATCATCTTATCCATATATATATATGGCTTACTCCTAGAAGTAAATTAAGTAAATGCATGAGCATTTTCATGTAACACATGGCTGACATTTCCAAATGCACTAAATTCATCTTAGGCGGGAGTATTTGTTTTAAGATGATTCATGACATCAATCATTGTATCCACATGTGGCATTGTTTGCTCTATAACCCCACGTTGTAAAAATGCCATGGCTATTCTCTTAATAGCCAAATATGTACATATGCATTTTATATGTCACGGACATCACTTAGTTCTCAAACTAAGTACATAATGGATGAATATTTATTCACCTTGAATATTTCCCCTAAGAGAAACATGCTGCCATGAGCACATCATGAATGATCACCCATTCGTTTTTCAAGACCTCAGGTCTATCGCAGCTCACGACTCTGTCACTTAAGCAACTTCAAGTTGAGATCCCGTGATCAAATATTTTCATATGCAAATCCGGTTGAAAAGCCCTTAATACACTTTACATCCTCTTATGATGGTACTACCATTTTCATGGTAAAGAAATATATAATTTCTTAAAATCATCAGATTCACCCAACAGGTGCTATACCATTATATGAAATATTTGCTAGTACTGAGAATACTATGCAAGCCAATGGTTACAAAAATGGACCATGAGGAATTCAAATTAAAGTGAAGGCTAAAAGACAACCAAAGACAAAATTAAATCTTAATAGGGAATATATCGTTTTCAAACGATCACAACGGCAACTCTCAAGTTTGTCAAATGTGTGGTTATACAAATATCATACCTATGATTACCAAACCCTCAAACACATGTTAAACCACACCAAAAATTTGGGATAAATTTGAAAATTTAAAAACTTACAACCAGAAAATATTCTGGTAAATGATTGTTCTCAAATCTTCATCAGAAGGAGAGAACCAAAAATCTAGTGCAATAAAAGGATGGTGAATTCCTTTGCAACGATGACATGTTTGCGTAATAAATTTTTCAATAATATTGGAGACCTCATGTAATCTCTTAATTATCCCAAAATATTATTAGCATATACTTGTTCTACTACAAATAGTGCGATGTCCAATATCCTATTTCTTGGACACGATATTTGATAAATTTTGAATGTATGAATCAATTCATACTCAATATTGTTGCGTACATAATAATTTTCTAGATCTTAATAAATTAAATATTTGGCTTGGTAGCCTTAACCATACTGATTTGGGGATGATTAGAAAATTATTGACAATTCTGGTGGTCACAACTTTTTATGTTACAAAATTTCCCAAATCATTAGATTTTATGTGCACCGCATGTGCCATAGGGGAAATCAGTTTTAAGGCACTCTCACCTTAAAATTCTAAATGAGCCACTCATTCTTCCTTGAACACATTTAGAAGATATTTGTGGATTACTTAATGATTATGTGGTATTATTTAGATACTTCATGGTACTCAAAGAAACATTTATAAAATGATTTCATGTGTGTCTCTTGTTACACTCAACCATGCATGATCTTACTAAATTAATTGCTCAACTTATCAAAGTAAGAGCAACTTATCCTAAACACCAGATAAATCCATTCGAATGGACAACTTCGACTGAACTCATTTCACGAGTAATGTCTGATTATATAGTACATACCCAGAATGGTTTAGTTAAATATCTTATCAAAGATAGTGAAATTAATTACATGACCAATCTTATAGAATTGTAATTTACTAGCCTCTTGCTGGACAAATACGGCCTTACACACCGTAAGTATGATCTAAATCATACCAACTGCATATCATACTACTTTCCCCATATAGTAAGTACGTGGAAATCAACAAAGTATTTCCTATCTGCGATAATTCGGTCACATACCGATATCACCACTCCAGCGTACATCAATGGGCCCTCACAAAAAAAAAATAGGGATCTATGTGAGGAATAACAATGTATCCGTCAATCAAAATTATTCATAGCCCGTATGCTGTGCATCAGCAATAAGGACATTTTTCGGCATTAGGGGGAGATAAGTACCACAAATAATGCCGAGAAATATATTAGAAATGTTATTGGCATTCAATCCTTATATCCACGTACTCAAAGAATCTGAACTAGAAGTTTAGAGAATCACATATTTGCAACACATTGAAAATCTGCCACATACATTTACTGATGACAAAGGTGTCACTAAATTTTATATTCCTGCAGTAAAGTGTCAGAAAGAGTGGAGGTGCCTGATAAACCACTCTTCTCCCCAAATGAGAGCAAGAGGGGGAGAAAATCTGACCACACGAGATATAACTTCTCATATGCTTCCGCGGAAACAGAGGAAATTACATCCTCAACCGGTAAATGTAATTCAACATCAAGTTGAGAGACACCTCACAAGATGCCCATCATCTAAACCCCGGCATAAATGTGCACAAATGATTTGGTGCCGGGACATCGAAACACCTTGACTCCATTGTTGTAGGAAATCACAAGGAGTTAAAAGGAATAAATACATTTCCACCAATTTCATCGATTCCATGAGAATCATATAAAATAAAGACTACATTTGTTGACATATATTTATTCTCAAAATTGCTAAAACCTTTTGGGCCCTGAACCAAAATCCATGGTAGAGTGCCTCTTGCACTCATATTGGTTCACATAAAAGGAAGCAAGTAATGAAGAATAGCACTTGCTCAGCAAGCGAGTGGTATTTACCGCAGTAATACCCACTCCTCATAAGTATCTTCCATATGGAATACTAAAAACTTCTCATCCATAGACAAAGTCAATGAGGTGGTGAGAAAGCGAGGCTTGTAGCAAAAGGGTTCACGTAGAGATCCGACATCGATTACGATGTGACATACCCTCCTGGTATTAGTGGAATTATGTTTCGATATTAAATATCATTGGCAGTATAAATAATACCATGCAGTTAATGGATGCAGTGACTACACACTCATCCGGATCACTCATTTCGGATATCGATATTAAAGTCCCTCAAGGGCTTACAATTCCGAATAAATAAAAAAAACAAATCGCAACATGTTTTTGTGTAAAACTTCAAAGTCACTCTATGACTTGAAATAGTCGGAAATCATATGGTACTACCGACTAAATGAGTTCCTTCTTCAAAAGGATTACTCAAATAATGATGATTATTTACATGTTTAATAAAGGAATCCCAAATTTGATTTCCTTTCATCACCTCAGTGTATATTGATGACCTCATCATCAATGTCTATACAAGACCTAAACATACACAAAATCATCTTAAGACGGAAATTTGGATTCAACCAAATTTAGCTTAAGTTTACAACTTGAGTATTCTCTCAAGAATACATATCAGTCTACATATATCCAAAACATACATGAAAAGTTCAATGTGGATATATCATATCAATAAAAGACATGTATGGTCATACTGCCCTGATAGGGTACAAATCCATTCATACCTAGGGGTGATAATGAAATGATTTCAAGACCTGAAGTTCTATCTCACTAATACCAAATCACTCATATGATTGCAAACTATGTCAGGCCTGACACCATATTTGCTATGTTTGTTCAGAGTGCAACCCCCAACAAAAGGTACATGGTTGATATAAGGAATATCATCTTATATCTGAAGCTCACAATAATTCTTGGAAAATTCCATCAGGAAATACAAGATATGACCATGATATGATATAATGGTATTGGCTTTTTATTTGATCCCAACAATGCCATATCAATGACTGAATTGATGGAATAGCCTTCTTATGGAAGTCATCAAAATGGACTTTAACGGCTACTTCCACTTATCATTGTGACATAATTGCTTTATCTAAAAGCATTGCAAAATATGCATAGCTCAGCAGAATGATTAACCACACTCAAAATCATGTGGTTGAGATTCATTAGAATCACATAACTTGATTTATCAAGATGCTTCCACTTGTGTTACTCAATACCTAGAGGTTATATGAAGAGCAATATTATAAAGCACATTGCTTGAAAATTACTTATCCTCACAAATTATAGAAAAGTGAAGATACAATTTGCAAACAAAATACTGTGAAAATCCAACAGATTATTCACAATGTCATGATCATGTCAATGGAATTGGTATGACACATCCTTCAGATTTGCAAAGTTCAGGGGGAGTAATCTCCCAAAGTATAACCTGTAACAATCATCAGATTGCATATATTGTACTCTTTTTCCCTTGATGAGTTTTTCCCTAATGGTTTCTCATAAAAGGTTTTTAACGAGACAATATAGATACAAGTGTTCACATATGTCATATCCTTTTCTCCTTATATTTTTCCCATTGGGTTTTAAAGGAGTTTTCAATGACATATCAGATCGCACTCTTTTCCTTATGAGTTTTCTCTCAAAGTTTCTCATAATGGTTTTTAATGAGGCAATATCTTTTTAAGATCATATGCAATACTTTCAAGTTTTTCCCCATTGGGGTTTTTAAAAGGAAAGTATACAAAGCATATTTATTGTTCTCTAAACTCACCAATGAGTTTTCTCCTTCTTCAAAGGTTTTTCTCATATGAGTTATCAAGAGACAATACTCATTATATGTTGCATCATTTTCTCCTTATTATTTTCCCACTGGGTTTAAAGGAGTTTTAGCAACATATCTACACTATTCTCCTCATATTTTTCCCACAGGGTTTTTGGAGGAGACTTTAAAGATATTATACAGAAGACTTTCTCAAGATGAAGAACATTCTCAAAGGCAAATACATACAAGGAATCTTTATCAAGATGATGTATATTTGTAAAGACAAGCATTGATTAGGGGGAGTGTTAGGAGTTAATTAAATAGATTAATTAAGAGCTAATCCATGCTATGTCGGTTCACTTTTAGTAACCGTCTCCAATGTAACCACCTTTGTACTCGGGTATATATACCCCAAGATTCATCAATGAAAGAGACTGTTTCATCATTTGCTCCTCTCTCTCGTTTTACTCTTCACGATACAAACGCACACCAACCCTGCTGGGGATACCAGCTTGACAAAGAAAAGCACATAAAGCTAAAAACAGGGACTAAGCAAGCCAAGCTAAGCACTAAACTAAGGAAGCTAGCTAGTTCCTGGCAATGAGCCAAAGTCTTCTCGGCCGGCCTCGACACATCTCACCATGCAGGCCACCACTCCTAGGCACACTTCAATTGACGGGCCAGGCGAAATAGGATACCATCTGTTTGACGGAGGAACGATGCCTCCAAGGAGGGGAGCGGCGTCCGCGGACGTCGTCGTCGTCAGCCAGACAAGGTCAAGCACGGCATTTGCCGGCGCCCCACCAACCAACTCGAGAGAGCCCCACTGGCAACCGACAACCACACCCAATGCAACTTGACTAAAGAAAACCTCCGGCAGCCTACCCGCATGACACCGATCCCAGCAACCCCCTGGTCCTGTGATGACCTCGCACATCAAGCAGACTGTCGTCTAAAAGAGGCCAAGGTTACATCGAGGTACACTGCCGGTGACAAGAAGCCCCTAGAGGAACCTTGGTATCGAGAAATCACACGCACACCACCGAAGAAGACGTCGGGGACGGGAGGACGCTGCAACACAAAGAGTGTCAGATTGCCTAGGGGGGATGGACTGTAAGCAACGCCTCCGAGAAGGAAAACGGCATCTGTAGACGTCGTCGTTGCCAGCAACGGCCAAGGCAACTGAAAAGTGACCACCATGTCGAGGAAGAACAAATCCAACGCCCGAGAAAACCACCGCAGGTCCCTGTCAAGCCACCCGGCCAAAGCCGGCCCAGGCCCGAGACCGGCGACGGAACCAAGCACGGACGAGCAAACGCCGGCTGTCCTGACCCCTGGTCAGAGCCACCCCTGGTCATTTCTGATGCATATTTTGGCAGACTGTTCCTAAATGTGGCTTTTAATAGAATGAATTGATTCGTGCCATCAGAGAGGTATTGCTTGTGAGCTTACGGCAACTTGTAAATGTTGATTCTCACTTTTCTGTTTGAAATGGGCTAAAATATTCTTGAGTTGTTATTCTTTTGGTTCTTGATTTATGGGCGTGGGAATATTGATATTGGGAAATGGGAGTATCAATGCATAGCTATGAACCTTCGGATGAATGAATATCTTATTGGTATTGCTGAACAGTCTCTGCACTCTTTTAGAATCCACTGATATAATTCATATTCTCTAATAACTGTGAGGAGTATCCATTTGGTTAGCTAGCGTGGCAAGAAAGAAGAAAATGAATAACTACAAATGTACTGTATATGATATAAACTTCTGAGTATACGTATAATTCTTTTATTGTTGAATCGATGTGATCCGTATAGGTATTGATTTGAGTGTTTTCATCATTTCCATGTAAAGTTATTTGTGGGACATCAAGTTTGAACAGTATACTTCTGATGCTATTTTGGCTTGAACCATCAGCTGTATTGTACTACTTCTGAAGCTCACTCTTTTGTTACCAGGACATGTACAAAAAAGAAAGAAAGAGGCACCTGTTGCCTCTGCCTGGACACCCACAAGTAAATGGCTCTCCTACTGTCACCTGCTGCTGTGCCCCATCTTCCCCATAGAACGTATTTTTTCAGAATTCAGTAATGGCAATGATCAGGGCCACCGTCGCCGTCTTCGCCGCCACACCGTCGCCGGCTCTAGGTAAGCAAGCTCGTCATCATGGAAAAGAAATGCCTGTCATGTTAAGTTGCTAACTAAAACCCGGACGCTGCAGGGCTGCCTCGGCTGAGAATGGTCAGGGTCGAGGGGCTGAGGTGCAGCAAGAAGGCGTCTTCGGCTCTGTCTCCGTTGGTAGCCAAGGGCGCGCCACTGCTCACTGCGGCCATCGCCCATCTATGCTTTGCGTCCTTCTGTTTCTTTTTAACAAGTACGTTTGTTTCGCTGGTTAAACAACAAGTGGGTGGTGGCGCAGTTGGCTAGCGCGTAGGTCTCTTAGCTGAGGTCGAGAGTGGAGTTCGAGCCTCCCTCACCCCACACACTAAAAAAGACCATCGTTGTGATGAAACGCTCAGTGGCAACCTGGGTCGCCGCATGTACATCTGAACCATCAGATTGAGTCGAGCAAGTCTGAACCTGGTCTCATCCTTTTTTATTTTTTGGTTCTGCACAACAAGTAATCCTCCCTAATCCTACTGCCCGAGCAACCGATGTTCAGGCTCACAAAAGTCTTCTAGAGCTAACACAGCTTCGGGTTCTTGATTTTAATGATCCGAGAATTGGTATGAAGCACTTGGATGGATGCATGCATGCATGCATGGTAGCTTGGAAATTGGATCAGTCTGGGCACGTTTTGGGTTCTATTTTGAGTTCATCTTTAAGAATCCACTGTGATGAATTTATTGTTCGATTGCTGGGAGACGTATCTATTTCCTAACGTGACAAGAAAGGGAAGAGAATAAAAACGTGCTTGAGATTAATTCCGTTGCACTATTTGTTTGGGATTAACATCTGAAGCTCATGCTTTGTTTTATGGACATGTACAGAGAACAAGGCACCTGAAGCCAGCTTTAACAGTGAAAAAAAAAATCAGTTGCACGGCATGATCATTGTGCAGGCAGCCAGACTGCACCAATGTGCAAGGGGAAAACTTGAACCAGGTTGAGATCAAGCCTCCTGAGGTGATCCGCCACTACCTTGCCGTGTTCTCCATCAGCTGCAAATCATTCCCTGGACTCGTTTCTTGCGGTAGTTTGGGCATCTCCAAGGACGATCCGCAAATTTCTTTCTGCATCCGTGTCCGCGGATAGGGGATCACGGATGCGGGGGGCGGTCATCCAACGCTATCATGTATATGTCCGCCATTAAAGAATAATTTGAAATTCGATTTAGTTCGATCCACACAGCGCGCTAGATCACACCAGCGCCGGATCGCATGCCCGATCACAACCAAAAAGGGCAAGTATGCTTAATTTTTACATGCCCGAATTAAAAAAAAAATCAGTCTGGCAGTCCGTGCAATTTTCTGCCCTGTCGGACCGGCAATCCCAACCGTCTGCTCCCCGATCAAGGTGTTGTCGCCGCCACGTAGACAGCCTCCGCCTCCGCCGCGTCCTCATTGTCCGCCGCTATCAACTGATCTTTCTGCAGCTGCAACATCTGGTAGCGGACGGATTACACGATCATTCTTGCGTCGGCATCCAAAGAGTCCACATTCAAGGTCAATATCTTGGCGTCCTCCGCATTGGCGGCGATCTTCAACTTATTTTCCTCGAGCGCAGCCTTACTCTCTTCGATCATGGTCCTCCTCTCTTCGAGTTTGAGCTTCTTGTCCGTCGCCTCCATCAACAATTTATAATTAAGAGTTTATATTATGTGCTATAATTGCTATGATTCTGGAATGTGCGATTCAGTGGAAAACCCTGTTGCCTTGCCATCTCCTCGTAGGTCTTCTGGTCCTCCCCCGAAGCTTCTAGGGTCTCTTTTGTCCAGAAAAAAATCTTCAAAAAGTTTCGTAGCGTTTGGACTCCGTTTGGTATAGATTTTCTGTAAAACCAAAACCAAGCAGAAAACAGCAGCTGGCACTAGGCACTGAGTTAATAGGTTAGTCCCAAAAAAATGATATAAAATTACATAAAAAGTATCTAAGAATAATAATATAATAGCATGAAACAATCAAAAATTATATATACGTTGGAGACGTATCAAGGCTTTTATATTTATTTAAATACCAACGGGTCTTAAAAGGCCAAGTGGTGGAAAGAATATTGGGCCACTTGGGCCCAATAGGAGGTGGCGTGCCCTTCCCTCTTGGAGAAGGAAAGGGGAGGCCGAATTGGAGGGGGTTTCTCCCTCCTCATGGCCGGCGCAGGGGGGAACCTTCCCCCCTTGTGGTGCCCCCTCTCCCCTCCTCCAACCTATATATACTAGAGATTTTGGCACTTTTGAATATACAAGTTTTGGAGCCTCCTTTAGTTCTCTAGTTCTAGTTCTAGTTGATCCAATTAAAGCTAGATCTAGATCCTCTCCAATCCTCATAATTAGAAGCCCAGTGTGGTCCTAATCTCCTCTAATTTTCCGGCGACGATTAGCTCTGGACAGCGAAGTGCTGCCGTATCGTGAAGACCGTATGCTTGCAAACTGTGGAGAGGTCGTGCTTACGGTCTTCCATTCGAGGGATTGTTCGTGAACGGTTCCAGGGACTTCAAGTACGATCTACACCAACTCGTCTTCTTCCGCTGCAACTCGGAGTTGGAAACGATCCGATCCAAACCGTTATTGCATCTTCATAGTGTTCATCATAGGGCGATTTTCTTTGTTTTCTACTACGTTTCCAAACACATCCGGCTAGTGATCAACAAAACTAAGCATATCTGGCTAGTGATTAACAAAACTAAGCATGTCCGACTAGTGATCAACAAAACTAAGCATATCCGGCTAGTGATCAACTAAACTAAGCATATCCGGCTAGTGATCAACAAAACTAAGCATATCCGGCTAGTGAGGAACAAAACTAAGCATATCCGGCTAGTGATCAACTTACTTGCTCGGTGATTTGTGCACCGCTAGGCCACCGTGCAATGAGATGCTTCAAGTGCCCGCAATACTTGGACACGGCCTCTTGGATGGTGTACCATTGATGGTTGAGGGACTTCGATTCACGGTTGCGGATGACCGCGTCGGAGTAGGGTGCGAAATGCTTGTGTTCATGGAACCATATGTGAATGTTGTTCCAAAAGGTTGTGCCCTTTTGCTTCGTGCCATGAAGAGGATCGAGGCTAGTGGCCAACCATGCATCGCACAACAGCTCGTCCTCCCGCATGTTGAAACTTTCTCCTCTACCCTTCTTCTTCGGATCGCCGTATGTATCATCCGGATCATCATCCTTGCCGTCCTCCCCCTCCTTATCCTCCTTCCCCTCCTGCTGCTGCTGTCCGGCGGCCCAATGCTGTTGTTGCTGTGTGCCCACGCCAGTCTGGGTGTAGGACTGTTGCGTGCCTGTCTGGGTGTAGTACTGCTGCTGCTGGTAGTTGCCGGACTGGGTGGGATCCGAGTCTTCCACCTGCCCATCCTCATAGACACATCCTCCTCGATCCGAGTCATCATACGCCGGCTCCCCTGCTCTAGGCATTGTAGCGAACAGCGTGCAGGCACCCATCTGCTCACCGCCCATCGTCCGTGCCCGGACGAGTTGCGACAAAGAATACTCGAAGAAGAGCGGCGCCGCGTTTATGTCGATGATGTAAGGCACCTTACCGGCGGGGGTTCCGAGCTGCTTGGCGACGTAGTAGTACGGAGGCTTGTAATGCTCCGGCCACGGCGCTGATGACCCACAAGTATAGGGGATCAATCGTAGTCCTTTTGATAAGTAAGAGTGTCAAACCCAACGAGGAGCAGAAGAAAATGACAAGCGGTTTTCAGCAAGGTATTCTCTGCAAGTACTGAAAGTAGCGGTAACAGATAGTTTCGGTAGCAAGATAATTTGTAACAAGTAACAAGTAACAAGTATACTAAAGTGCAGCAAGGTGGCCCAATCATTTTTATAGCAAAGGACAAGCCGGAATGAACTCGTATAATAAGCAAAGCGTTCTCGAGGACACATGGGAATTTCATCTAGTCACTTTCATCATGTTTGTTTGATTCGCGTTCGCTACTTTGATAATTTGATATGTGGGTGGACCGGTGCTTGGGTGCTGTTCTTACTTGACCAAGCCCCCCACTTATGATTACCCCCTCTCGCAAGCATCCACAAATATGAAAGAAGAATTAAGATAACTCTAACCATAGCATGAAACATATGGATCCAAATCAGCCCCTTACGGAATAGCGCATAAACTAGGGTTTAAGCTTCCGTCACTCTAGCAACCCATCATCTAATTACTACTCCACAATGCCTTCCCTTAGGCCCAAAGATGGTGAAGTGTCATGTAGTCTACGTTCACACGACACCACTAAAGGAAGCAACAACATACATATCATCAAAATATCGAACGAATACCAAATTCACATGATTACTTATGACAAGACTTCTCCCATGTCCTCAAGAACAAAAGTAACTACTCACAAATCATATTCATGTTCAAGATCAGAGGGGTATTGAATAGCATTAAGGATCTGAACATATAATCTTCCACCAAATAAACCAACTAGTATCAACTACGAGATGTAATCAACACTACCAGCAACCCACAGGTACCAATCTGAGGTTTTGAGACAAAGATTGAATAAAAGAGATGAACTAGGGTTTGAGATGAGATGGTGCTGGTGAAGATGTTGATGAAGATTGGTCCTCCCACGATGAGAGGATCGTTGGTGATGTCAATGGCTTCAATTTCCCCCTCACGGAGGGAAGTATCCCCGGCGGAATCGCTCCGCCAGAGAGCAAAATAGCTCCTGCCCAGGTTCCGCCTCGAGATAGCGGCGCTTCATCCCGAAAGTCTTCTTCTGATTTTTTTTCTAGGACAAATGGCTTCATATAGCAGAAGAAGAGGGCCGGAGGCCTGCCAGGGGCCCCACAAGCTCGGGGGGCGCGCCTAGGGGGGTAGGGCGCGCCCCCAGGCTTGTGGCTTCCTGGTGGGCCCCCTCCTGGTAATTCTTTCGCCAGTATTTTTTATATATTCCAAAATAATTCTCCATAAATTTTCAGGTCATTTGGAGTTGTGCAGAATAGCTATCTCTGTTTCACCCCTTTCCGGTCCAGAATTCCAGCTGCCGGCAATCTCCCTCTTCATGTGAATTTTGCAAAATAAGAGAGAAAAGGCATAAGAATTGTAACATGAAATGAAATAATGATTAAAAACATATAAATTAATAGTAGGAAATCATGATGCAAATTGGACGTATCAACTCCCCCAAGCTTAGACCTCGCTTGTCCTCAAGCGAAAGCCGAAATCGATAATCATGAGCACATGTTTAGAGAGAGAGGCGTCGATAAAAAATAAAATACGGACATGGAGCATCATGATCTTTATTATAACAGCAATATATCATCATAAAACTTCTCATGAAAAAGTGACAATTCAATCAGAAATTAAAGTATGAACCACAAACCAAATTGAAAACTAACAAACTATGATCTCAGTCACTGAAGCAATTACAATTCATCATATTATCAGAAAGAGTCTATGTAAGAGATTTGTTTAGCAAGATCACATACTCAACTATCATTTAGTCTTCTATGATTGCTGACACTCACGGCATACTTATGGAGCAAAAGTTTCAGTTAGACACATAGAAAGATAGTGGCTTATAATTTCGCCTCCCAACGTATTTACCTCAAGGGTAATGTCAACAATAATAACACATGATCACCTACATCCAACTGGATATATATGCATGGATCAATCCCCACCACATGATGCTTGTCAAGAGAGAAAATAAAAATGGAATAGAAGAGAATGCTATTGACTCTTGCATGAAAGTAAATACATAAAGTAAAAGATAGGCCCTTCGCAGAGGGAAGCAGAGGTTGTCACGCGCTTTTTGTTTTTGGATGTGCAAGCTCTTAATGTAAAGGAATGTCACTTTATATTGCCCCTTGTGATAGCGACCTTTATTATGAAGTCTGTCGCTTTTATTTCTTCACTATCACAAGATCGTACAAAGCTTATTTTCCCTTACAATAAAAGATCATACATATTTAGGAGCAATTTTTATTGCTTTGCACCGCTGACAACTTACTTGAAGGATCTTATTTAATCCATAGGTATATATAATGGACTCTCATGGCATAAAACTGGGTTTAAGGGTTTTTGGATGCACAAGTAGTATCTCTACTTAGTATGAAATTTTGGCTAGCAAAAGATAGGGGGCAAGCACCACATGTTAGAGGATCCAAAACAATATAACTTCTATGTGAATATAAGCAAACATAACTCATTACGTCGTCTTCCTTGTCCAACATCGACTATTTGACATAGAATATTTAATGGGGGCTCACAATCATAAAAGATATCCAAGATAGTGTATTTATATGTGAGACCTCTCTTCCTTTATTACTTTTTCATGAATTGCAACAATGACCAATGCTATGTTTGTTAACTTCCAACAAGTTTTATCAATTATACTTCTTTTATGTGAAGTCATCACTACCCATGGGATTAGCATATGATCTTATTATTATTTTTTTCTTTATTTATTTCTAAGATTGGATCAACAAAAGCAAAACACTCAACTCAAACTACTCTTTATTATATAACTTTCACACACGATTACATAGATAGATGGATCACAAAGCAAGCACTCGAAACTAAATCATACTAAACTTTATTCTTCTAAATCACGAAATAACTAAGGATTGAGCTAAGATAGATACTGATGATAAAAAGTGATGGTGATACGATACCGGGGCACCTCCCCCAAGCTTGGCACAAGCCAAGGGTGGTGCCCATACCCATGTACTCAAGTCTCCTTCTTCGGTGATGGTGATGATGAAGTGGTGGGCTTGTCCTCCGTCTTCCAAGGCATAGGTTCTCCGTCATAAAAGGACGAACGTGTTTCCGGAGTCCTGAAATTTGCAGCTAAACTCATACCTTTGAACTTGGCCTCATACTCAAAATTTTGGTTTTGTAGGTCATAGATTTGGGCCTGAAGATAATCAATCCGGTCATTGAGCTTGAAGATGACGTCCCCAATATTCTTGCTGTCCACCTTGTGCTCACGGATGAACTCCGTGATCATGGAGTGGTTAGCACTAAGTCCGCGCTCCACCATCCCCTGGCACTTGAAGATCTCCTGTTCCACCGCTTCCAGCCTGGCCTTCTTGCTCCCGGTCTTCTTAGGTCCTTGAACGTCCTGGATGTGGAGCACCCCCCTCACGCATTTCAATGGCTTGAGGGTGCTTCATCACCTCCGGTAGGTACGGGTTGATGACCTTCTCATAGAACTTGTCCTTGGACGAGCTTGGAGACGCCATGGCGATCTAGATCTGTCAGAAAAACAGCCCAAAACAAGAACAGAGGAGAAACTTGCGATGCGGTGGTCAAAACACCCGTGAGTATATATAATGAAATTTTCCCGTGCAGGACAAGTAATATGGAAGAAAAACGGAGTCGGGAAAGTCCACGAGGGGGCCACAAGCCTGGTAGGCGCGCCCTGGGGGGTAGGGCGCGTCCCCCAGGCTTGTCACCTCCCCGTGCACTTTTCGGACTGTTTATTATTTTCCTAATTTTCTACAAATTCCAAAATGAACAGAAAGTACTTTTATGGAAGTTTTGGAGTCGGTTTACTTACCGTACCACATACTACTCCTTTTCAGGATTCTGGAGCGTTCCGGAAGGTTTCTTCTATGTGCTCTTCCGGTGTCATTGTTTGAATAATATTAGTTTCAACATTAATGGGCGTACCTGAGATATAATGTTTAATTCTTTGCCCATTAACCACTCTCGGATTATTGCCTTCGGAGTTGTTTATTTTGATGGCTCCGGAGTGATAAACTTCTTCGATGATATACGGTCCTTCACATTTAGAGAGAAGTTTTCCTGCAAAAAATCTTAAACAAGAATTGTATAATAGAACATGATCACCTACTTTGAATTCCCATTTTTGAATTCTCTTATCATGCCACCTTTTAACTTTTTCTTTAAACAACTTGGCATTTTCATAAGCTTGTGTTCTCCATTCATGTAGAGAGTTAATATCAAATAACCTCTTTTCACCGACAAGTTTAAAATCATAGTTAATTTCTTTAATTGCCCAATATGCTTTATGTTCTAGTTCAAGAGGTAAATGACATGCTTTTCCATAGACCATTTTATATGGAGACATACCCATAAGATTTTTATAAGCAGTTCTGTAAGCCCAAAGTGCATCATCAAGTTTCTTAGACCAATTCTTTCTGGATATATTAACGGTCTTTTGCAAAATTAATTTTATTTCTCTATTAGTTAATTCAACTTGACCACTAGACTGAGGATGATAAGGAGATGCAATTCTATGGTTAACATCATATTTAGCAAGCAATTTACGGAAAGCACCATGAATAAAATGTGAACCACCATCAGTCATTAAATATCTAGGGACTCCAAACCTCGAAAATATAACTTCTTTAAGCATTTTAATAGAAGTGTTATGATCAACACTACTAGTTGGAATAGCTTCTACCCACTTAGTAACATAATCAACAGCAACTAAGATATGAGTATACCCATTGGATTTAGGAAAAGGTCCCATATAATCAAAACCCCAAACATCAAATGGCTCAATAACAAGTGAATAATTCATAGGCATTTCCTGACGTCTACCAACATTACCAATTCTTTGACATTCATCACAAGAAAGGACAAACTTACGTGCATCTTTGAAAAGAGTAGGCCAATAAAAACCAGATTGTAGTACCTTGTGTGCAGTTCTGTCTCCCGCATGGTGTCCTCCATATGCCTCGGAGTGACACTTTCATAGGATTTGTTCATGTTCATGCTCAGGTACACAATGTCTAATAACACCATCTACTCCTTCTTTATATAAATGTGGGTCATCCCAAAAGTAATGTCTTAAATCAAAGAAGAACTTTTTCTTTTGTTGGTACGTGAAACTAGGTGGTATATATTTAGCAACAATGTAATTAGCATAGTCTGCATACCAAGGAGTATTACGAGAAGCATTTATCACAGCTAATTGTTCATCAGGAAAATCATCATTAATAGGAAGTGGGTCATCAAGAACATTTTCCATTCTAGACAAATTATCTGCTACGGGATTCTCAGCTCCCTTTCTATCAATAATATGCAAATCAAATTCTTATAGCAGAAGAACCCACCTAATAAGTCTAGGTTTAGCATCTTTCTTTTCCATAAGATATTTAATAGCAGCATGATTAGTATGAATAGTAACTTTGGAATCAACAATGTAAGATCTGAATTTATCACATGTAAACACAACTGCTAAAAATTCTTTCTCAGTAGTAGAATAATTTCTTTGAGCACTGTCTAGAGTTTTATTAGCATAATGAATAACATTCAATTTCTTATCAATTCTTTGACCTAGAACAGCACCAACAGCATAATCACTAGCATCACACATAATTTCAAAGGGTAGGTTCCAATCAGGTGGTTGAACAATAGGTGCAGAAATTAAGGCTTTCTTAAGTATTTCAAGGGCTTCTACACAATCATCATCAAAAACAAATGGAACATCTTTTTGCAAAATATTAGTAAGAGGCCTAGAAATTTTAGAGAAGTCTTTTATAAACCTTCTATAGAAACCAGCATGACCAGGGAAACTTCTTATACCTTTGATATCTTTAGGACATGGCATTTTCTCAATAGCATCAACTTTAGCTTTATCAACTTCAATACCTCTTTCAGAAATTTTATGCCCAAGGACTATACCTTCATTCACCATAAAGTGGCATTTCTCCCAGTTCAAGACAAGATTAGTTTCTTCACATCTCTGCAAAACTCGATCAAGGTTGCTCAAGCAATCATCAAAAGAAGTTCCATAAACGGAGAAATCATCCATGAAAACCTCAATAATCTTTTCACAAAAGTCAGAGAATATGGCAGTCATACATCTTTGAAAGGTAGCAGGTGCATTACATAAACCAAAAGGCATACGATGATAAGCATAAGTTCCAAAAGGACAAGTAAATGTGGTTTTCTCTTGATCTTCAGGTGAAACAGGTATTTGAGAGAAACCAGAATAACCATCTAGGAAGCAAAAGTGTGTATGCTTAGATAATCTTTCTAACATTTGATCAATAAAAGGCAAAGGGTAATGATCTTTCCTAGTAGCTTTATTTAATTTCCTGAAATCAATTACCATCCTATAACCGGTTACAATTCTTTGTGGGATGAGTTCATTTTTATCATTAGGAACAACGGTAATACCTCCTTTCTTAGGAACACAATGAACAAGACTTACCCATCTACTATCAGCTATGGGATAAATTATACCTGCCTCAAGAAGCTTTAATATTTCAGTTCTTACCACATCCTTCATTTTAGGATTCAGCCTTCTTTGATGATCAACAACGGGTTTAGCGTCTGGCTCCATATGAATTTTATGCTGACATAAAGTGGGACTGATGCCCTTAAGATCATCAAGAGTATATCCAATAGCAGCACGGTGCTTCTTCAGAGTTTTAAGTAATCTCTTTTCTTCATGCTCTGAAAGGTTAGCACTAATAATAACAGGATATATCTTCTTTTCATCCAGATAAGAATAGTTAAGTGTATCAGGTAATTGCTTTAAATCAAACACAAGATCACCCTTGGGTGGTAGAGGATTTCCCAAGGTTTCCACAGGCAAATTATGTTTAAGAATAGGTGCTTGTTTGAAGAACAACTCATCTATTTCATTTCTTTCATTCATGTGCATATCATTCTCATGGTCTAGCAGATATTGTTCTAAAGGATCAGTAGGAGGCACAGCAATAGAAGCAAGACCTATAATTTCATATTTATTGGGTAATTCCTTATCATGAGGTTGTCTACTAAACTTAGAGAAGTTAAATTCATGAGATATATCACCAAACTTAACTCTAACCTTCTCTTTAACACAATCAATTTCAGCCTTAACGGTATTCAAGAAAGGTCTACCAAATATAATGGGACAAAAAATATCTTGTTGTGAACCAAGTACTAAGAAATCAGTAGGGTATTTGATTTTACCACACAAGACTTCCACATCTCTAACAATCCCAAGTGGTGTAATAGTATCTCTATTTGCAAGCTTAATAGTAGCATCAATATCTTCAATCTCAACAGGTGCAATATCATGCATTACTTCTTGATATAAAGAAAATGGAATAGAACTCACACTAGCACCCATATCACATAAACCATGATAGCAATGATCTCCAATCTTAACAGAAACAACGGGCATGCCAACTACAGGTTTGTTCTTATCTAGCATATCTCGTTCATTTCTAACAGGTTTAGCAATTCTAGCAGCCTCATCGCAAAAGTAAATAACATGCCCATCAATATCATCAACCAAAAGATCTTTAACCATTGAAATATTAGGTTCAACCTTAATTTGTTCAGAAGGACTAGGTGTTCTTATATTACTTTTGTTAACCACAGTTGAAGCTTTAGCATGTTCCTTAATCCTAACAGGGAAAGGAGGTTTCTCAATATAAGCAGTGGGCACAACTGGATCAACATTGTAAACAATTGTTTCTTCTTTAACAATAACGGGTTCTTCATTTAATTCAATGAGTGGATGATATTTAAACCATTTCTCCTTAGGGAGATCAACATGAGCAGCAAAAGATTCACAAAAGGTAGCTACTATCTCAGAGTCAAGTCCATATTTAGTACTAAACTTATGAAAAGCATCAGTTTCCATAAAAGATTTAACACAATCAAACTCAAGATTTATACCTAACTCTTTACCTTTGTCGATTTCCCAATCTTCAGAGTTGCGTTTAATTCTTTCCAGAAGATCCCATTTGAATTCAATAGTCCTCTTCATAAAGGAACCATTAGAAGAAGTATCGAGCATGGATCGATCATCATGAGAAAGCCGAGCATAAAAGTTTTGAATAATTATTTCTCTTGAGAGCTCATGATTGGGGCATGTATGCAACATATACTTAAGCCTCCCCCAAGCTTGAGCGATACTTTCTCCTTCACGAGGCCAAAAATTATATATATAATTCCGATCACGATGAACCAAGTGCATAGGATAAAATTTCTGGAGAAATTCCAGCTTCAACCGGTTCCAATCCCATGTTTCAGTATCATCACATAGCCTATACCATGTCAATGCCTTTCCCTCCAAAGATAAAGGGAATACTTTCTTCTTAACTCCATCTCCGGATAGACCTGCAAGCTTAAACAATCCACAAATTTCATCCACATATATCAAGTGCATATCAGGATGCACCGTTACACCTCTTGCATAAGGATTAGCTAGCAGTTTCTCTACCATACCCGAAGAAATTTCATAACAAGTATTTTCAGTAGGTTCAGTAGGTTGAGGGGCAACTCTCAATGCTTCCGGTCGAGGTGAAGATACCCCGAACAAACCCCTCAAAGGATTACTTTCCATAGTGACAAGTGACAGTAAATTTCAGCACGTAATATAAATGTTTCCTTACCAAATTCCACTCACCAAAGGCGCTTCCCTCCCCGGCAACGGCGCCAGAAAAGAGTCTTGATGACCCACAAGTATAGGGGATCAATCGTAGTCCTTTCGATAAGAAAGAGTATCGAACCCAAAGAGGAGCAGAAGGAAATGACAAGCAGTTTTCAGCAAGGTATTCTCTGCAAGTACTGAAAGTAGCGGTAACAGATAGTTTCGGTAGCAAGATAATTCGTAACAAGTAACAAGTAACAAGTATACTAAAGTGCAGCAAGGTGGCCCAATCCTTTTTATAGCAAAGGACAAGCCGGAACGAACTCGTATAATAAGCAAAGCATTCTCGAGGACACATGGGAATTTTATCTAGTCACTTTCATCATGTCTGTTTGATTCGCGTTCGCAACTTTGATAATTTGATATGTGGGTGGACCGGTGCTTGGGTGCTGTTCTTACTTGAACAAGCCTCCCACTTATGATTACCCCCTCTCGCAAGCATCCGCAACTATGAAAGAAGAATTAAGATAACTCTAACCATAGCATGAAACATATGGATCCAAATCAGCCCCTTACGGAATAGCGCATAAACTAGGGTTTAAGCTTCTGTCACTCTACCAAACCATCATCTAATTACTACTCCACAATGCCTTCCCTTAGGCCCAAAGATGGTGAAGTTTCATGTAGTCGACGTTCACACGACACCACTAAAGGAAGCAACAACATACATATCATCAAAATATCGAACGAATACCAAATTCACATGATTACTTATGACAAGACTTCTCCCATGTCCTCAAGAACAAAAGTAACTACTCACAAATCATATTCATGTTCAAGATCAGAGGGGTATTGAATAGCATTAAGGATCTGAACATATAATCTTCCACCAAATAAACCAACTAGCATCAACTACGAGATGTAATCAACACTACCAGCAACCCACAGGTACCAATCTGAGGTTTTGGGACAAAGATTGAATACAAGAGATGAACTAGGGTTTGAGATGAGATGGTGCTGGTGAAGATGTTGATGAAGATTGGTCCTCCCATGATGAGAGGATCGTTGGTGATGTCGATGGCTTCGATCCCCTCACGGAGGGAATTTTCCCCGGCGGAATCGCTCCGCCGAAGAGCAAAATAGCTCCTGCCCAGGTTCTGCCTCGAGACGGTGGTGCTTTGTCCCGAAAGTCTTCTTCTGATTTTTTTTCTAGGGAAAATGGCTTCATATAGCAGAAGGAGGGGGGCAGAGGCCTGCCAGGGGCCCCACAAGCTCGGGGGGGGGGGGGGGAGGGGCGCCCAGGGGGGTAGGGTGCCCCCCCAGGCTTGTGGCTTTCTCGTGGGCCCCCTCCCAGTAATTCTTTCGCCAGTATTTTTTATATATTCCAAAATAATCCTCCATAAATTTTCAGGTCATTTGGAGTTGTGCAGAATAGCTATCTCTGTTTCACCCCTTTCCGGTCCAGAATTCCAGCTGCCGGCAATCTCCCTCTTCATGTGAATCGTGCAAAATAAGAGAGAAAAGGCATAAGAATTGTACCATGAAATGAAATAATGATTAAAAACATATAAATTAATAGTAGGAAATCATGATGCAAATTGGACGTATCAGGCGCCGTCTATACTGTGGGTGCGCCCGTCTAGCGACGTTCGCCAGGTCCGCCACGACCACCACGCCCAACGCCACCACCAGGCCCACCAGCGGCCATCCATGTGACACCCTGGTTTTTCCCAGCTTTTCTTTCCCAAATTTGTTTGAATTTTATTTGAGATTTGGCTTGGATTTGCTCTGAATGGCTCTATAGACTTAAAACTTGGGAATATTTCCTCGATTTTCTTTCCCAAGTGACTCAGACCCTCAAAAACTTCTCTCAAGTCATGTCACTTTCATTCTTGCTCAATCTCAATTTTATTCCAACCTAATATTCCTTTTTCCCATTAAAGGAATAACCTTTGGAGCTCTAGGTTGTGAAGCAACCCATATTTCTACTCTCCCAAAAATCCCAAGAAAATTCTCATAAATCCTTTGCATCATGTGAACCTTGGATATGTGAAAATATTCAAGAATTATTTCTCATGGTGAGCACAGCATCCAATCTTTGATTCTGGTCATAATTTCAGTTTGTGAGGCAACTATATTTTATATACCTTCAAAAATTCTGAAATTAATCCAGGACATTCTCCTACCCATATTATCAGTCTCCACAAATTTTGGGCTCATTTCATTCAGCTAATTTCTCTATAAAATTCCTCCAAATTTCTGTCCAGTGGGAAGTGTTGTGAAGGAAGTACCATGTACACTAACCCAATTGGGCTGAAATTTTTGTAGCATGATGGCATCCCCAAATCACCCACAAACACCAAGTTTCAACTCCAGGAACCCATCCAAGTGAGTGCAACATCCTCTGCAGGATTTCTGGATCAAAGAAGCAGTTGTGAAGCAACCATGCTCTACACTGATCCATTTGGTCTGAATTTTTCCCAGCATATGCACCTTCCTACTACACTGCAGGATGGAAAACTTTTACTCCCAAAGCCCTAGCCATTTCTCCTCAACTTGCTGCCCAAGTTGCTGACCAGGGAAGCTATCCAGCTGTCCTAGCCACCTCTTGCCAAACCAGAAGCATGGAGAGATCAGTGGAAGGATGGACTAGCGCATGGACACGATCGGGCAGGCCAGAGCGTGCCGCGTGCGCCAATGCACGTGGTGACCACACGTCTGGCCGAGCCAAAACCGTGCTCTGCACGTCGCCCGCGTCGGACGCGACTACTCCGACCACCTCGCGATGTCTCTCCTTGTCCAAACATGCCGACATCGTCGCCGTCGTCCACCTGGACCGCCTGGAAACCTCTCCCCCTCCGGCGAAGCTCGCCGGCAGACACAGCCAAGCTCCGCCGCTGTGCACTGTACGGGCACTGTGGCCTAGCTGGCTGGCATCTTCTGCCTTGAGTCGTCGCCGTCGCATTGACTTGTCCCACCTCTCTCGTTACCTCAGCCCACGCCGCGTCGGCCAGCTCGCTGTCCTCGCCCGGCCAGCTCAACCGTGGCGGGATCCGACTCGGCCACCCCCTCGTTCACCAATAAAAGGCCCCTCCCGGCCTCTGCATCCCTCACCACTCCACTCCTCTCCCTCTCAATCGCCACCAGCAGAGCCAGGGCAGGCCGGAGAGCCCTCCTTCTTCGTCTCCGGCGAGCTACTCTGCCACTCTGCCCCAGCTCCGTCCGCTCGCCTCCGCCCACCCCAGCTCCAGCCGAGACCACCCCCGAGCTCATGGCACTCCACTGACCCGTCCCAGCCCTTCCTCTAACCGAGTACTCACCGGAGTCGCCGGATCCGTCGACCCCCGAAGCACGCCGCCGCCTGAGACGAAGGGGGCGACGCCGTCCGGCCATCTCCCGACGAGCTGCGGGTACGGGAGTGCTCGCCGTCGTCTGCTCGTTCCATCCCCACCGTCCCCGAAGCTCACAGCTGTCGCTATCGCCGGCAACCGTCGCCGGTGAGCCGCCGCTCTCTGTTCCCTCTCTTTCCCTGTTCAAACCTGGCAAGCGGGCCCCACCTGTCGGCGACTCCACGTGCGCCCGAACCGGTACGTAAGTGGAGACGCATGGCTGGTTTACGTCTTCGACGTGGCCGCTTCTGGGATTTTCCAGTTTTCTGTTTAAATTCATTTTAAATCCAGATTTGACTAAACTTTGACCAGCTATAACTTTTAAACCATAAGTCCAAATGAGTTCATTCTTTTTGCATTATTTTTCTTATGAGCTCCTCTAGTTGCTGTAAAATTTTGGTATATTTCTCTGCAGTCTAAAATTTCTGGTCAAAAGAAAATGCTTTATGTGGTATTTGAAAATGCTTTCAAAAATGTTTTCCAGATTTGTTTGCCTAGTTGGTGAAGGCCAGGAGTACTCCCACACTCTGTTGGTGCAAGGCAAGCCACAACTCTCATTTGCATAATTGCATTGCAATATCATGGTAGAATTAATTATTTTAATACTAAATATGATTTATTTATGAATGGATTAATTCATGTAATGCCTTGGAGATTTTGAATAAGTTACTGTCATGATGATGATGGGATTTTGGAATAATAGTAGATTTCCAGAGTTATGTCGAAATGCTGTCAGACTGTGAGATTACCGTCTATGATTATTTTGTGATTCCGCCGGCACTGCATATATGGGGTTAGTAGTAGAAGTTGATCATGATGCCCATTGCATTACTTGAATATCGGAGTGTTAGTGATGACTATGATTACTCGGGGATAAATCCTTCATCGTTGATCAAGTGCCACTGAACTGAACTTTCCAGTGCAGCCACACCAGCCGAAATGGGACGGCCTTGGCTTGGTCTAACAGCGTGCCCTTTTACCGGTACCACCAAAGAGGGAAGGTTATGCGTACGTGTTGTCCTGATCAGGTAGACGACGATAATCTTGTGAGCCCAGTTTGGTTTTTGAGCTCAGGTCCCCGTTTGGGACAGTTGTTTGGCCACGACGGTGGAAGGTGTCTAGAGTGACACAGGGGCCACCCAGGGCAGGACTCCGGGGGAGGATGACTGTCGGTGGTACGGTAGAGGAGTCACGGGTTAGGCAAGTTTCGTTGGAGCATCACCGGTCCACCCAGAAGGGAAGTGTACCGAGGTACGGGACAAGGAGCTCCATGGTGTGGGAAAAGTGCGCAACCTCTACAGAGTGTAAGAATCTATTCGAATAGCCGAGTCCACGGTATTGGACACAGTTCGTACTAAATCACACTGTCTGATCAACACCAATGAGGGAATGTCGTGTTAATGATGGAAGAACTCGTCTCAGTATGGTGAATTGATCGATTATTGAGGACCGCTGGTAAATTGTTAAGGATGATCTCGAGGATGATTACCAGATGTTCTTGAGGTGACCATGAGCTAGTCACAAGAGTAAGTGGTTCAATTATGAGGCTCAGGACAAAGTGGTTCCATAGTAGTAGCGACGTGGATAGTGGTAGCAATAGTATGTTATTATTTTCTTCCACCCTTTTCAGTAGCATTAAATCTGATTTAATCATGATTGCTATGACATTGTTATGCCTTGATGCTCTTGATTGTTGCGAGCTTGCGAGTACATTCAAAGTACTCACCTGGCGTGTCATGCCAGTTTGCAGGTGCTGCCATGTGTGCATAGTGGAGGTGTTCGCATTGCGGGCTAGGATGTGTCCCAGCCAGAGTCCCTGCGGAATGGAGTCCACTGTTGACGCCGTGTTTCTGCTGCTAGGATTCGAGCCGCCGTTAGCATAGAACGACCATAGCAAGCGTAGCTTTGCCAAGGCAACCCTTTGTAATATCTCAAACAATTGTACCCATCTATTTGTAATAAAGAGCTGATTTGTTCTATGCCAAGCAGTGCCGTATTCCAGAAGACTTGATCTCTGGGCTGGAATACGGGGTGCTCCGGTGACTCTGAGCCGGGGTGCCACAATCCGCTTCTTGAGCTTCTCCTCCTTTGCGGCCTTCGCTTTGACACGACGAGTTTACTGCGTAGCCGAGCTGATCTTCCGGGCGGGCATGATGCTCGGATCCTCCGGCACCTCCGCCATCTCCATCTCCGATAGGTTCTCCGATGGTTCCATTCGTCAGTGAAAGGAGAGGGTGGGAGAAAAAGGCGGGAACTGGGTGGAGAGCGGCGGGGGATGGAAGAAATGAGTGGGGGATTTTGGCGCGGAAACAGTGTGGGTAGCTACAAAAGGGCGAGCTCCGCCTTCATTTTGGGTGGGCCAGGGGGTCAGAGAGCGACGTTTCTCGTGTCCGGACTCCCGCAAAACCTCCCCACGTTTGGTTCTGGTTTGCGGGAAAATCATGGTCCGGACAGCGCCGCGGACCGATGCAGGACCGCATTGGATGGCTTTCGTGGTCCGGACAGCTGAGTCCGGACGGATGCGGGCGGTTTGAGGGTCAGCGTTGGAGATGGCCTTATGCGTGACATCCACCCTGCAAACACAGTTGCTTCCTTCAGGGGTCTAGTTGATTGTGGCTGGATGCATTTAACCGTCAACAGGAAGAATCTGTGATGTCTCCGTTCGACAGGATTCCCCAGATGATGCAATATCTGCTGGACTGCCTCTACCTGCATACATATAGTTAGAAACCCTGCAAAACATCTCATGGACTATTTGGAATGAGCGAAACGCAAAAGTTTTCAAGCAGAAGAGCGCACCACCGACTATATTGCTTGCCTCCATCATGACCGAGGCTAGCCTCTGGGTCCTCGCCGGTGCAAAAAAAACTAGGGTCCATAATATTGTGAGAGTAATTCCCATGCCATGTAATCGGGTTGCTTGTAACAAACTCTTTTCTCTCTTATTTAATAGATGAGGCAAAGCTTTTGCCTCCATTTCAAAATAATCAGAAACCCTTGGCACCACGCTCAAGTAATTGGCACACCTATCCTACTGTCACCTACTGAATCTCCCACAAGAGAGAGAGAGCACATGTCTATCAGCAGCAATGGCTACGACCAGCGCCACCACCATGGTCTTCGCCGCCAGACCGTCGCCGGCTGCCTCAGCTGAGTGGCCAGGGCCAACATGCTGAGGTGCAGCTACTCCAAGAAGGCTTTTTCGGCTCTGGCTCCGAGCGCGCCATGTCTGCCGGAGCCGTCCTGACGCTGGTGGAGGTGGACGAGCGCACCTGGCTAAGCAACAGCCTGTTAGTTTCTGTCGGCCTCGTCTTGTCATTGCACACCGTTTACTCCTCCATCCTCGACGACGACCACCAGTCGGGTGCTGGCAGCATCACGCTCTCTAAGAGCAACTCCAACGCGCTGACCCAAACAGACACGCCCTTTGTCCGCTTTTTGTCCGTTTGGGTCGGCTCATCCGCCCCCTTCTGCGTTTGGGTCGGCCATGTGCCCAACGCGCAGACCCAATTCTCGTCTGCCCAAAAATTTAAAAAGGCCTGCGGACATGCCATTGCCTAGAGTTCATGCCGGCGCCATGCCAGCGGCCGACATACATGCCAGCCTCCAAAAAATACCACACAGTTCATGTTGGCGCACTTGCCAGCGGCCGGCACACATGCCAGCATACAAAAAGGGGCGGGAGTTCAACCACGCCATCACGGTTGGGCCTTTAAAGCCTCCAAAGCTTGGAATGCCTACAAATGAATAACATGCAAGCATATGGTTTAATGGACATGCAAACACAACGGAAACGAAGATGAACGCATGCATATCATGTCTTTCATGTCAAGGCCGCTCATTGGACGTCCCTCGATGCTCTCAAGGGTGGCACAAAACTTGTTGCACTCTTGTTGTATCAGCCTCCAACGCTTCGAGAGGGACACCCACCCGCGCTTGCTCTCTGATACGTCTCCAACGTATCTATAATTTTTTATTGTTCCATGCTGTTATAGTATCAATCTTGGATGTTTTATATACATTTACAAGCAATTATATATCATTTTTGGGACTAACCTATTAACTTAGTGCCCAGTGCCAGTTGCTGTTTTCTGTTTGTTTTTGGCTTTTCAGAAAAACAGTACCAAATGAAGTCCAAATGCCACGAAACTTTTTGGAGATTTTTTTCTGGACAAAAGTAACCTGGGAAGCTTTGGGAGGAGGCCAGAAGCCCCACGGGGGCTTCACAAGGCACTAGGGCGCGCCCCGGGGGGCGCGTCGTGGTACCTTGTGGGGCCCACGTGACTCCTTTTGACCTAATTCCACTTCTATAAATTCAAAAATATTGGGAAACCCCCAGAGAGCCAGAATAAAATACCTTTCCGCCGCCGCAAGCCTCTGTTCTTCCATGATCCCATCCGTAGGCCTTTTTCGGTACTCTGCCGGAGGGGGAATCGATCACGGAGGGCTTCTACATCAACCTTGATGCCCTTCCGATGATGTGTGAGTAGTTTACCACATACCTACGGGTCCATAGCTAGTAGCTAGATGGCTTCTTCTCTCTCTTTGATCTTCAATACAATGTTCTCCTCGATGTTCTTGGAGTTCTATCCGATGTAATCTTCTTTTGCGGTGTGTTTGTTGGGATCCGATGAATTGTGAGTTTATGATCAGATTATTCATGAGAAATATTTGAGTCTTCTCTGAACTCTTTTATGTATGATTGTTATAGTTTTGTATTTCTCTCCGATCTATCGGTTTA
The DNA here is from genome assembly GCA_039707655.1 of Elymus sibiricus. Lineage (NCBI taxonomy): Eukaryota > Viridiplantae > Streptophyta > Magnoliopsida > Poales > Poaceae > Elymus > Elymus sibiricus. The sequence goes on from CM077664.1 coordinate 317,762,264, forward strand.
GTTTGGCCCACTAGATTGATTTATCTTGCAATGGGAGAGGTGCTTTGTGATGGGTTCAATCTTGCGGTGCTCAATCCCAGTGACAGAAAGGGACATGACACGTATTTGTATTGTTGCCATTAAGGATAAAAAGATGGGGTTTATTCATATTGCTTGAATTTGCTTCTCTACATCATGTCATCTTGCTTAAGGCGTTACTCTGTTTCATACTTAATACCCTAGATGCATGCTGGATAGTGGTCGATGGGTGGAGTAATAGTAGTAGATGCAGGCAGGAGTCGGTCTAGTTGTCTCGGACGTGATGCCTATATACATGATCATTGCCATGAATCCGTCATAATTATTTGGTTTTCTATCAATTGCCCAACAGTAATTTGTTTACCCACCGTATGCTTATGTGCTCAAGAGAGAAGCCTCTAGTGAAAACTATGGTCCCCGGGTCTATCTTTATTATATAAAAAACCTAAAAATACGTTGCTACAATTTATTTACTTTTATTTTAATTAGTAATTTAGTTTATCTATTTACCTCGATAAGATTTAATCCTTGCAAATAACCGCTAAGAGGATTGATAACCCTCTTATTTGCGTTGGGTGCAAGTGTTTGCTCTTGTGTGTGCAGGTGCGTTTAACAGAATTTTGCTTGGTTCTCCTACTGGATTGATAACGTTGGTTCTTAACTGAGGGAAATACTTATCTCTACTATACTGCATCAACCTCTCCTCTTCGGGGAAATACCAACGCAGACTACAAGTAGCAGGAAGAATTTCTGGCGCCGTTACCTTGGAGACATCATCAAAATTACCAAGTACCTTCACACAAATTATCATTCACTTGCATTTACTTTAATTACCTTTTATTTGCATTTGCCTCTCGTTTTCATCTCCCCCACTTCTAATTTTTTTTACAATAACACAAAAATATTTTATTTGCTAGTTTGCTTGCTTTGTCGCGATGTCTCAAGAAAATACAAAATTGTGTGACTTTTCTAGTACCAATAATAATGATTTTAATAGTACTCCTATTGCTCCTCCCGCCACTAGTGCGGAGTCATGTGACATTAATGCTGCCTTGCTTAATCTTGTTATGAAAGAACAATTTTCTGATAGTCCTAATGAAGATGATACATCCCATCTAAATACTTTAGTTGAACTTTGTGACACGCAAAAGAAGAAAGATGTGGATAATGATATTCTCAAATTAAAATTATTTCCGTTCTCACTACGAGATCGTGCTAAAACTTGGTTTTCATCCTTGCCTAGAAATAGTATTGATTCTTGGGATAAGTGTAAGGATGCTTTTATAACCAAATATTTTCCTCCCGCTAAGATTATTTCTTTAAGAAATAAAATTATGAATTTTAAGCAACTTGAGCATGAACATGTTGCCCAATCTTGGGAGAGAATGAAATTAATGATAAGAAATTGCCCAACTCATGGTTTGAATTTATGGATGATCATACAAAAAATTTATGCGGGACTAAACTTTGTCTCTAGAAATTTTCTAGACTCTGCCGTAGGTGGCACTTTCATGGAAATTACATTGCGAGAAGCTAAAAAACTTCTTGATAATATTATGGCAAATTATTCTCAATGGCACACTGAACGAACTCCAACTGGTAAGAAGGTAAATTCTGTTGAAGAAATTAATACTTTGAGTGATAAGATGGATGCTTTATTGAAATTGGTTGCTAGTAAAAATGCTCATATTGATCCTAATGATGTGCCATTGTACACTTTGATTGAGCAAAATAATGATGCTATTGATGTGAATTTTGTCTCTAGAAATAATTTCAACAATAATGCTTATAGGGGTAATTTCAATGCTAGACCGTTTCCTGGAAATTCCTCTAATAATTATGGCAATCCTTATGGAAATTCTTATAATAATAATAATAGGATTCCCTCTGATCTTGAAAGTAATATTAAAGAATTTATTAGTTCGCAAAAGAATTTCAATGCTATGATAGAAGAAAAATTGAATAGAGTTGATCAATTGGCTAGGAACATGGATAAAATTGCTCATGACGTGGAGAATCTCAAAACTAAAATTTTGCCATCTAAGAATGATATAAATGAGTCTATTAAATCTATCTATGTCTCCATTAATGAAAGTAAAGAAAGGACCGCTAGGTTGAGAGCTAAGCGAGAATTTCTAGAAAAAGCGATTCCACCCGGTTTCTATCGTAGTAATGATGAAGATATTAAAATGATTGGTGTTACACCTATTGAATCTTTGTTTAATAATATAAAACTTGATGAAAAAGGGACTGAAGAAGAGTCAACTTTAGAAAGAAGGAGTCCCACTTGTTTGGAGGGTGATAATATTGAGCATAAAAATGAAAAAAGTGGGTTTGGAGAGGTTAAAACTTTAAATAGTAATGCACCCACTACTTTGGATTACAAGGACTTTAATTATGATAGTTGTTCTTTAATTGAGTGTATTTCCTTGTTGCAATCCATGATTAATTCACCAAATGCATATGAACAAAATAAAGCTTTCACTAAACATATTGTAGAAGCCATGATGAAAGCACATGAAGAAAAACTTGAGTTAGAAGTATCAATTCCTAGAAAATTACAAGATGAAGAGGAACCCACTATTAAAGTGAAAATTAAAGATTATGAATGTAATGCTCTTTGTGATTTTGGTGCTAGCGTTTCCACTATACCAAAGTCTTTGTGTGATGTGCTAGGTCTCACCGACTTGGATCCTTGCTCCCTTAATTTGCATCTTGCGGATTCCACTATTAAAAAGCCATTGGGTAGGATAAATGATGTGATTATTCTTGCACATAGAAATTATGTGCCCATGGACTTTATTGTTCTTGACATTGAATGCAATCCTTCTTGCCCCATAATACTTGGTAGGCCTTTTCTTCGAACTTTTGGTGCTATTATTGATATGAAAGAAGGTAATATAAGATTTCAATTTCCACTAAAGAAAGGGATGGAACACTTCCCTAGGAAAATAATTAAAGCACCCTATGAATCCATTATGAGGGCCACCTATGGAATCAATTTGAAGGATGACAACACTTGAAACTACGCATTATGCCTAGCTAGGGGCATAAAACAATAGCGCTTGTTGGGAGGCAACCCAATGAATAAAATAATTTTTTCTTTTTGTTTTTGTTCTTGTGTGTTTACACAATTTTAGCCTCTGTTATGATTGTGTTTTTATGTTTTAATTAGTGTTTGTGCCAAGTAATGCCTTTGGGATGATTTGGAAGATAGTATAATTGATGCTGTTTGGAAAACAGAAAGTTTTGCGTCCAGTGCTGGAATTTTAATTCTGTACTGGAGCGTCATAAAAATCTGAAAGTTTTACACAGTATTGGTATATGAATTTCCCACGTTTTCCTAATTTTTCAGAATTTTTGAAGTTATAGACATATGGCTTTTAAATAGATCTTTACAGACTGTTCTGTTTTAGACAGATTCTGTTTTTGTTGCATAGTTTGCTTATTTTGATGAATCTATGGATCGTATCGGGGGGGGGGGGGGGGGGGGGATGGTTCATGGAGAAGTTGGAGTACAGTAGCATTATGCCAATATTAAATACGAATCAATTTACAACAGTACCTAAAGTTTAAGATTTGTTTGTTATACTAACGGATCTCACGAACGTTTTGTTGAGTTTTGTGTGATTGAAGTTTTCAAGTTTTGGGTGAGATCACGATAGACAAAGGAATAAGGAGTGGCAAGAGCCTAAGCTTGGGGATTCCCAAGGCACCCCAAGGTAATATTCACGGAAGAATCAAGCGTCTAAGCTTGGGGATGCCCCGGAAGGCATCCCCTCTTTCGTCTACAATCTATCGGTAACTCACTTGGAGCTATATTTTTATTCATCACATGATATGTGTTTTACTTGGAGCGTCTTGTGATATAGTTTGTTTGCTTTTTAGTTTGTCACAATCATCTTTGCTGAACACACCTTTTTGAGAGGGACACACATTATTCATGATTTGTTAGAATACTCTATGTGCTTCACTTAAATCTTTTGAGCTAGGAAGTTGCTCTAGTGCTTCACTTAAATCTTTTTGAGCATGGCAGTGGCTATATTTTGAAGAAATATTTGAACTTTCATGCTTCACTTATATTATTTTGAGAGTTGATAAGATTAAAATTTTGAAGAAATATTTGCACTATCATGTTTCACTTATATCTTTTTGAGAGTTGATAATAGTAATGGTAATTTGCACAAGATATGAATTTGGTCCCAAAGTGATGAATATTCAAGAGGGATATAATAAAACTTTCATGAAAGATCATTGGATATGATAAGTTTGATTCCTTGCAATAGTTTTGCGATATGGAGATGATAATATGTGAGTCATGTTAGTGAGTAATTGTGATTTAGTAAGAATATTGGTGTTAAGGTTTGTGATTCCCTATGCATGCACATAAAGTCAATAGTTATGCAACGAAATTATATTCTACTTATGGTACATTATTCGGTGTTAGTTATGTTCAATGCATGTTTATGACCATTTTCGCTTTTTGGTTGGTCGCTTCTCAATCTATTTGCTAGCCTTCATTTGTACTAAGCGGGAATACTGCTTGTCCATCCAACTCCTTAAACCCAAGTTGTGCCAAATGAGTCCACCATATCTACCTATATGCGGTATTTCCATGCCGTTCCAAGTAAGTTTGCATGTGCCAACTCTAAATTTTCAAAATAATTTTCCGTTTTGTGTGCCCGTACCGCTCATGAAGCGGCATGGGGTAGCCAATATTTTCCATGCTAGGTGTGTTCTTCTCACGATGAGTGTTTATTCACTTGTCATTGCACGAGAGAGTGGCAGGTAATAGGGATGCCCAGTCCCGAAATGAATTTTTTTAATATGATGATAATAATAAATTCCTTGGAAAGTGTTGGTATGAAGGGCACCCATGGATACGGCTAGCCATGGATTGTGAAAGAATGGTGGAAAGGAAATAAACTTTATTTTCTGTTTGGGAACCGCCTATAATGTGTCTAGCATGGAAGATATTGGAAATTCTCGGTCGTTTTCATTGACAAGAAAAGCATGCCTCTCAAAATAATTTTATCTCTCTAATTTAAGCCTTGAGCTCTGGCACATCTGCAAATCTCTGCTTCCCTCTGTGAAGGACCTATCTATTTACTTTTATGCAATTTTTATTTTTATTTTTGAGTCTCCATCTTCTCTTACAAAGCACCAACTAGAGAGCACTATTGTCATACTTGTTCAATGGGTGTAGCTAATATTGAGTGTGTTTCATGAATGGATCAATGATTGAGCATAATGGGCTAGGGATAACTTTCTTTAGCGTTGATATTTTGAAAGACATGGTTGCTTGTTAGTATGCTTGAGTATTTATGTCTTCATGTCAAACTATAGACTATTGCTTTGAATCATTCAAGTCCAAATGTCCATGCTACAAAAGAAAAGAATATATGATGAATATGATAGGTAGCATTCCACATCAAAAAATCTGTTTTTATCATTTACCTACTCGAGGACGAGCATGAATTAAGCTTGGGGATGCTTGATACGTCTCCAACGTATCTATAATTTTTGATTGTTCCATGCTGTTATAGTATCAATCTTGGATGTTTTATATACATTTACAAGCAATTATATATCATTTTTTGGGACTAACCTATTAACTTAGTGCCCAGTGCCAGTTGCTGTTTTCTGCTTGTTTTTGGCTTTTCAGAGAAACAGTACCAAATGAAGTCCAAATGCCACGAAACTTTTTGGAGATTTTTTTCTGGACAAAAGAAACTTGGGAAGCTTCGGGAGGAGGCCAGAAGCCCCACGGGGGCTTCACAAGGCACTAGGGCGCGCCCCGGGGGGGCGCGCCGTGGTACCTTGTGGGGCCCACGTGACTCCTTTTGACCTAATTCCACTTCTATAAATTCACAAATATTGGGAAACCCCCAGAGAGCCAGAAGAGAAAACCTTTCCGCCGCCGCAAGCCTCTGTTCTTCCACGATCCCATCTGGAGGCCTTTTCCGGTACTCTGCCGGAGTGGGAATCGATCACGGAGGGCTTCTACATCAACCTTGCTGCCCTTCCGATGATGTGTGAGTAGTTTACAACAGACCTACGGGTCCATAGCTAGTAGCTAGATGGCTTCTTCTCTCTCTTTGATCTTCAATACAATATTCTCCTCGATGTTCTTGGAGTTCTATCCGATGTAATCTTCTTTTGCGGTGTGTTTGTTGGGATCCGATGAATTATGAGTTTATGATCAGATTATTCATGAGAAATATTTGAGTCTTCTCTGAACTCTTTTATGCATGATTGTTATAGCTTTGTATTTCTCTCCGATCTATCGGTTTAGTTTGGCCCACTAGATTGATTTATCTTGCAATGGGAGAGGTGCTTTGTGATGGGTTCAATCTTGCGGTGCTCAATCTCAGTGACAGAAAGAGACATGACACATATTTGTATTGTTGCCATTAAGGATAAAAAGATGGGGTTTATTCATATTGCTTGAATTTGCTTCTCTACATCATGTCATCTTGCTTAAGGCGTTACTCTATTTCATACTTAATACCCTAGATGCATGCTGGATAGCGGTCGATGGGTGGAGTAATAGTAGTAGATGCAGGCAGGAGTCGGTCTACTTGTCTCGGACGTGATGCCTATATACATGATCATTGCCATGAATCCGTCATAATTATTTGCTTTTCTATCAATTGCCCAACAGTAATTTGTTTACCCATCGTATGCTTATGTGCTCAAGAGAGAAGCCTCTAGTGAAAACTATGGTCCCCGGGTCTATCTTTATTATATAAAAAAACCTAAAAATACCTTGCTGCAATTTATTTACTTTTATTTTAATTAGTAATTTAGTTTATCTATTTACCTCGATAAGATTTAATCCTTGCAAATAACCACTAAGAGGATTGACAACCCTCTTATTTGCGTTGGGTGCAAGTGTTTGCTCTTGTGTGTGCAGGTGCGCTTAACGGAATTTTGCTTTGCTCTCCTACTGGATTGATAACCTTGGTTCTTAACTGAGGGAAATACTTATCTCTACTGTACTGCATCATCCTCTCCTCTTTGGGGAAATACGAACGCAGACTACAAGTAGCACTCTCCCTTTGGTACGGCGCGAACTTCTTGCGCTCATGATACTTGCGATGAACATGTAGCCAAAAGGTTGATGCCTTTTGCTCGGTGCCGACCTTGGGGTCTTGTCCAATGTCCCTCCAACATTCACAAAGGATCTTGTCCTCATCCTTTTTGTATGCCTTCGTCCGCTTGCTTTTGCGCTTCTTGTGGAGAGCTCGTCCTTGAACAAAGGCTCCCCGTCGATGTCCATCTCACCTTCTTCTTCTAGGCCGTAGTCCTCCGGGAATTCATGGTCGAGCGGGAAGGTGTTGCCCATGTCATCTTGGCCTTGCATGAAGGGGTCGGCCATGCCAGCATGGCCTTGATCAAAGGTGTCAGCCATGAAGGGGCATCGGCTGTCTTGGCTTTGGGTCTCGTCGGGATAGCAGGCAGCTGCTACTTGTAGAGTGCGTTGGTATTTCCCCGAAGAGGAGAGGATGATGCAGTATAGTAGAGATAAGTATTTCCCTCAGTTAAGAACCAAGGTTATCAATCTAGTAGGAGAACCAAGCAAAATTCCGTTAAACGCACCTGCACACACAAGAGCAAACACTTGCACCCAACGCAAATAAGAGGGTTGTCAATCCTCTTAGCGGTTATTTGCAAGGATTAAATCTTATAGAGATAAATAGATAAACTAAAATACTAATTAAAATAAAAGTAAATGAATTGCAGCAAGGTATTTTTAGGTTTTTTATATATGATAAAGTAGACCCGGGGGCCATAGTTTTCACTAGAGGCTTCTCTCTCGAACACATAGCATACGGTGGGTAAAAAAATTACTGTTGGACAATTGATAGAAAAGCAAATAATTATGACGCATTCATGGCAATGATCTTGTATATAGGCATCACGTCCGAGACAAGTAGACCGACTCCTGCCTGCATCTACTACTATTACTCCACCCATCGACCGCTATCCAGCATGCATCTAGGGTATTAAGTATGAAACAGAGTAACGCCTTAAGCAGGATGACATGATGTAAACAAAGTAAACTCAAGCAATATGATTAAACGCCATCTTTTTATCCTTAATGGCAACAATACAAATACGTGTCATGTCCCCTTCTGTCACTGGGATTGAGCACCGCAAGATTGAACCCATCACAAAGCACCTCTTCCATTGCAAGACAAATCAATCTAGTAGGCCAAACCAAATCGATAGATCGGAGAGAAATACAAAGCTATAATAATCATGCATAAAAGAGTTCAGAGAAGACTCAAATATTTCTCATGAATAATCTGATCATAAACTCACAATTCATCGGATCCCAACAAACACACCGCAAAAGAAGATTACATCGGATAGAACTCCAAGAACATCGAGGAGAACATGGTATTGAAGATCAAAGAGAGAGAAGAAGCCATCTAGCTACTAGCTTTGGACCCGTAGGTCTATGGTAAACTACTCACACATCATCGGAAGGGCAGCAAGGTTGATGAAGAAGCCCTCCGTGATCGATTCCCCCTCCGGCAGAGTACTGGAAAAGGCCTCCAGATGGGATCGCGGAAGAACAGAGGCTTGTGGCGGCGGAAAGGTTTTCTCTTTTCTCTCTTTGGTATATTGGGAATATTTTAGAATTTATAGCGCTGGAATTAGGTCAGGAGGGGCAACGAGGGGCCCACAAGCCTGGGAGGCACGCCCTACCCCCCCTGGGCACGCCCTCCAAGTTTGTCGCCTCCTCGTGGCTCTTCTGGTCTTCTCCCGAAGCGTCGTGGGTCTCTTCTGGTCCAGAAAAAATTAATCCAAAGTTTTTTTCTCGTTTGGACCTTTTTGATAATGATTTTCTGAAAAGGCAAAAACAAGCAGAAAACAGCAACTGGCACTGGGCACTAGGTTAATAGGTTAGTACCAAAAAATGATATATAATGGCATATAGTTGCATATAAAACATCCAAGATTGATACTATAATAGCATGGAACAATCAAAAATTATAGATACATTGGAGACGTATCAAGCATCCCCAAGCTTAATTCCTGCTCGTCCTCGAGTAGGTAAATGATAAAAACAGAATTTTTGATGTGAAATGCTACCTATCATGTTTCATCATGTAATCTTTCTTACGGTATGAAAAATAAGATCTGAATTATTCAAAGCAATAGTCTATAATTTGATATAAAGACATCAATACTCAGGCATACTAATAAACAATCATGTCTTTCAAAATAAAAATGCTAAAGAATGTTATCCCTACAAAATCATATAATCCTGTCATGCTGCATCTTCTTAACACAAAATATTTATCATGAACAACCCCAGTTTTAGCCAAGCAATTGGTTCATACTTTTTAACGCGCTTTAGCTTTTCAACCCCCGCGCAATACATGAGCGCAAGCCATGGATATAGCACTATGGGTGGAATAGAGTGTGGTGGTAGAGATAAATAAGAGAAGTCAAAAATAAGAAGATAGTCTCACATCAACGAGGCTAATCAACGGGCTATGGAGATGCCCATCAATTGATGTCAATGCGAGGAGTAGGGGTTGCCATGCAACGGATGCACTAAGAGCTATAAGTATATGAAAGCTCAACATCAAAACTAAGTGGGTGTGCATCCAACTTGCTTACTCATGAAGACCTCAGGCATTTGAGGAAGCCCATCATCGGAATATACAAGCCAAGTTCTATAATAAAAATTTCCCACTAGTATATGAAAGTGACAAAATAGGAGACTCTCTATATGAAAAACATGGTGCTACTCTGAAGTACAAGTGTGGAAAAAGGATAGTAACATTGCCCCTTCCCTCTTTTTTTCTCATTTTTTTTTCATTTTCGTCCGGAGTCTCGTCCCGACTTGTGGGGGAATCATGGTCTCCATCATCCCTTCCTCACTGGGACAATGCTCTAATAATGATGATCATCACACTTTTATTTACTTACAACTCAATATTACAACTCGAAACTAGAACAAAAATATGACTCTATATGAATGCCTCTGGCGGTGTACCAGGATGTGCAATGATGCTAGCGTAACATGTATAAAAAATGATGAACAGTGGCTGAGCCACAAATACTATGTCAGCTATATGATCATGCAAAGCAATATGACAATGACGATGTGTGTCATAAAAACGGAACGGTGGAAGTTGCATGGCAATATATCTCGAAATGGCTATGAAATGCCATGATAGGTAGGTATGGTGGCTGTTTTGAGGAAGATATAAGGAGGCTTATGTGTGATAGAGCGTATCATATCACGGGGTTTGGATGCACCGGCGAAGTTTGCACCAACTCTCTATGTGAGAAAGGGCAATGCACGGTACCGAAGAGGCTAGCAAATTGCGGAAGGGTGAGAGTGCGTATAATCCATGGACTCACATTAGTCATAAAGAACTCACACACTTACTGTGAAAGTTTATTAGCCCTCGAAGCAAAGTACTACTATGCATGCCCCTAGGGGGAGGTTGGTAGGAGTTAACCATCGCGCATCCCCGACCGCCACACAAAGGAAGACAATCAATAATAAATCATGCTCCAACTTCTTAGCATAACGACAGATCATACGTGCATGCTTCGGGAATCACAAACCTTAACACCAATATTCTTACTAAACCACAATTATCTACTAATACCTCCCACATATTACCATCTTAATATCGCAAAACTATTGCAAGGAATCAAACTTATCATATTCAGTGATCTACATGAAAGTTTTTATTATATCCCTCTTGAATACCTATCATGTCAGGACCAAATTCATAACCCGTGCATATTACCATTGCTATTAATTAGACTCTCAAAAAGATATAAGTGAAGCATGAGAGTACAACTATTTCTTTAAAATATAACCACCGCCGTGCTCTAAAAGATATAAGTGAAGCACTAGAGCAACTGCCTAACTCAAAAGATATAAGTGAAGCACAAAGAGTATTCTAACAAATCACGAATAATGTGTATCCCTCTCAAAAAGGTGTGTTCAGCAAATATGATTGCGAAAAACTAAAAAGCAAACAAACTATATCACAAGACGCTCCAAGTAAAACACATATCATGTGATGAATAAAAATATAGCTCCAAGTGAGTTACCGATAGATTGTAGACGAAAGAGGGGATGCCTTCCGGGGCATCCCCAAGCTTAGACGCTTGAGTCTTCCTTGAATATTACCTTGGGGTGCCTTGGTCATCCCCAAGCTTAGGCCCTTGCCGCTCCTTATTCCTTTGTCCATCGTAGTCTCACCCAAAACTTGAAAACTTCAGCACACAAAACTCAACAGAAACCTCGTGAGATCCGTTAGTATAACAAATAAATCTTAAACTTTAGGTACTGTTGTAAATTGATTCATATTTAATATTGACATAATTATAATGTACTCCAATTTCTCCATGACTCATACCCCCCGATACGATCCATAGATTCATCAAAATAAGCAAACTATGCAACAAAAACGGAATCTGTCTAAAACAGAACAGTCTGTAAAGATCTATTTAAAATACATACTTATGTAACTCCAAAAATTATGAAAAATTAGTATAACCTAAAAAATTCATATACCAATACTTTGTAAAAAAATTAGATTTTTCTTACGCTCCAGTACAGAATTAAAATTCTAGCACTGGACGCAAAACTTTCTGTTTTCCAAACAGCATCAATTATACTATCATCAACATCATCCCAAAGGCATTACTTGGCACAAACACTAATTAAAACATAAAAATACAATCATAACAGAGGCTATAATTGTTTAAACACTCAAGAACATAAGATAAAAGAAATTTTTATTTTATTCATTGGGTTGCCTCCCAACAAGCGCTATTGTTTTATGCCCCTAGCTAGGCACAATGCATAGTTTCAAGTGTTGTCATCCTTCAAGTTAATTCCATAGGTGGCCCTCATAATAGATTCATAAGGTGCTTTAATTCTCTTTCTAGGGAATTATTCCACTCATTTATTTACTGGAAATTGAAATCTTATATTACCTTCTTTCATATCAATAATAACACCTAATGTTCGTAGAAAAGGCTTACCAAGTATTATGGGGCAAGAAGGATTGCATTCAATATTAAGAACAATAAAGTCCACGGGCACATAATTTCTATTTGCAAGAATAAGCACCTCATTTATTCTACCCAATGGCTTTCTAATAGTGGAACCCGCAAGATGCAAATTAAGGGAACAAGGATCCATGTCGGTGAGACCTAGCACATCACACAAAGACTTTGGTATAGTGGAAACGCTAGCACCAAGATCACAAAGGGCATTACATTAATAATCCTTAATTTTTACTTTAATAGTAGGTTCCCATTCATCTTGTAATTTTCTAGGAATTGATACTTCCAACTCAAGTTTTTCTTCATGCGCTTTCATCATGGCTTCTACGGTATGTTTAGTGAAAGCTTTATTTTGTTCATATGCATTTGGTGAATTAATCATGGATTGCAACAAGGAAATACACTCAATTAAAGAACAACTATCATAATTAAAGTCCTTGTAATCCAAAGTAGTGGGTGCATTACTATTTAAAGTTTTGACCTCTCCAAACCCATTTTTTTCATTTTTTTCATTAAGATTATCACCCTCCAAGCAAGTGGGACTCCTCCTATATAAAGTTGACTCTTCTTCAGTCCCTTTTTCATCAAGTTTTATGTTACTAAATAATGATTCAATAGGGGTGACACCAATCATTTCAATATCTTCATCATTACTATGATAGAAACCGGGTGGAATCGCTTTTTCTAGACATTCTCGCTTAGCTCTCAACCTACGGCCCTTTCTTTACTTTCATTAATGGAGACATAGATAGCTTTAATAGACTCATTTATATCATGCTTGTGTGGCAAAAATTTAGTTTTGAGATTTTCCACATCATGAGCAATTCTATCCATGTTCCTAGTGAATTCATCAACTCTATTCAATTTTTCCTCTATCATAGCATTGCAGTTGTTTTGCGAATTAATAAATTATTTAATATTAATTTCAAGATCAGTAGGTATCCTATTATTATTATTATTATTATTATAAGAATTACCATAAGGATTGACATAATTATTAGAGGAATTTTCAGGAAACGGTCTAGGATTGAAATTACCCCTATAAGCATTGTTGTTGAAATTATTTCTAGAGACAAAATTCACATCAATAGCATCATTATTTTGCTCAATCAAGGTAGACACTGGCACATCATTAGGATCAATATGAGCATTTTTACTAGCAACCAATTTCAATAAAGCATCCATCTTATCACTCAAAGTATTAATTTCTTCAACAGAATTTACCTTCTTACCAGTTGGAGTTTGTTCAGTGTGCCATTGAGAATAATTTGTCATGATATTATCAAGAAGTTTTGTAGCTTCTCCCAATATAATTTCCATAAAAGTACCACCTGCGGCAGAGTCTAGCAAATTTCTAGAGACAAAGTTTAGTCCCGCATAAAAAATTTGTATGATCATCCATAAGTTTAAGCCATGAGTCGGGCAATTTTTTATCATTAATTTCATTCTCTCCCAAGATTGTGCAACATGTTCATGCTCAAGTTGCTTAAAATTCATAATTTGATTTCTTAAAGAAATAATCTTAGCGGGAGGAAAATACTTGGTAATAAAAGCATCCTTGCACTTATCCCAAGAATCAATACTATTTCTAGGCAAGGATGAAAATCAAGTTTTAGCACGGTCTCGTAGTGAGAACGGAAATAATTTTAATTTGACAATATCATTATCCACATCTTTTTTCTTTTGCATATCACAAAGCTCAACGAAAGTATTTAGATGGGATGCAGAATCTTCATTAGGACTACCAGAAAATTGTTCTTTCATAACAAGATTAAGCAAAGCAGTATTAATGTCACACGACTCCACACTAGTGGCGGGAGGAGAAATAGGAGTACTAATAAAATCATTATTATTAGTATTGGAAAAGTCACACAATTTTGTATTTTCAAAATAAAGATGTTAAAGAACGTTATCCCTACAAAATCATATAATCCTGTCATGCTCCATCTTCTTAACACAAAATATTTATCATGAACAACCCTGGTTTTAGCCAAGCAATTAGTTCATACTTTTTAACGCGCTTCAGCTTTTTCAACCCACACGCAATACATGAGCGCAAGCCATGGATATAACATTATGAGTGGAATAAAGTGTGGTGGTAGAGATAAATAAGAGAAGTCAAAAATAAGAAGATAGTCTCACATCAACGAGGCTAATCAACGGGCTATGGAGATGCCCATCAATTGATGTCAATGCGAGGAGTAGGGATTGCCATGCAACGGATGTACTAAGAGCTATAAGTATATGAAAGCTCAACATGAAAACTAAGTGGGTGTGCATCCAACTTGCTTGCTCATGAAGACCTCGGGCATTTGAGGAAGCCCATCATCGGAATATACAAGCCAAGTTCTATAATGAAAATTTCCCACTAGTATATGAAAGTGACAAAATAGGAGACTCTTTATATGAAAAACATGGTGCTACTCTGAAGCACAAGTGTGGAAAAAGGATAGTAACATTGCCCCTTCTCTCTTTTTCTCTCATTTTTTTTTCATTTTCGTCCGAAGTCTCATCCTGACTTGTGGGGGAATCATGGTCTCCATCATCATTTCCTCACTGGGACAATGCCGGGGGGCGCGCCCTACCCCCCTGGGCGCGTCCTCCAGGCTCTTCTAGTATTCTCCCGAAGCTTCGTGGGTCTCTTCTGGTCCAGAAAAAATTAATCCAAAGTTTTTTTCTCGTTTGGACACTTTTTGATAATGATTTTCTGAAAAGGCAAAAACAAGCAGAAAACAACAACTGGCACTGGACACTGGGTTAATAGGTTAGTCCCAAAAAATGATATATATGGCATATAGTTGCATATGAAACATCCAAAATTGATACTATAATAGCATGGAACAATCAAAAATTATAGATACGTTGGAGACGTATCAGCAGCCGCACCCACACCGCCCTCGAAGGCAGCGCCACCCGCACCACCTTCGAAGATGATGTTCTCGATGATGAAACGGTTGGTCGTCTCCTCGTTCGTGCCCGGCATTTTGTCGAACAGGTTGCGGGCATCAGGATGCATGTCGGCTGGGATCTCCCGCGGGCGTTTCCTCTGGCCACCGGTGGATGATCCACCGACCACAGGTGTGGCGCTGAGGTCGATGGCCATGGGTGCGGGCGTGGCCGGCGCCACCATGCTCATCTCCAGCGATTATTCCCCGGAGAAACGGGAGGCTTGCGGGTAGGGATGGAAGCCGGGAATCGGCGGCGTGGTAGACGTGCGCAGCTACTCTGGCAGTGGCACACGAGGAAAGGCCGACGAGCCAGTGCTAGCCGCAGCCACGGCGGCGGCGATGAGCCCGTGCTGGCCTGGGTTTAACCCTAGGTAGAGCAGGGCCTCCCTCGTGGCCGCGGTGACTCTGGCGATGTTTTCCTCTTGCTCTACGGCGGCGGCCAGAGTGGCGGCGGACGCGGCTTCGAGCTTGCATTCATGTGCGTGCCTCGGGCCCTTCCTCTTGGCCGACTGCACGGCCCGCTGCTCGTCCATCAACGGCTTCTTCTTGGTCGGCGCCGCCGTCTTGCGGGTGGCGCGGGGCTTGCCTTTGGCGGAGGCGACGGAGGCGAGGCCGGCGGCGGCGTCGCGGATCCGCACGTCGTCCATGGCAAGCGGCCGGGAGCGCGAGCGGGCGGGAGTTTTTTGGGAATGAGAGGGAAATGGGGGTGGCTGTGCCGCCGACTGGCGGGTCAGAGGGAGGAGTAGGCGGGCGTCGCGCGCGTCCGTTTCGTGTCCGCGCTGACGCAAACAAGGCCCAAATTTGGGCCGGGAATGGGTCGCGCGGCGGACAAAAAGCGGACGCGCGCCCGTTTGGGTTGGCGCGTTGGGCCTACTTTTGTGTCCGTTTCGACCCAAACGGACACGCGCGGACAAAATGGATCGGCGCGTTGGAGTTGCTCTAAGACCAGCACCATGTTCTTCTCCTGCCCTCCTTATCCGTGAATGGAGGGCCTCACAAGCTATCACTCGGGTGAATGCAGAGGAAAACCGAAGCGGCAGCTAGCTAGCTGTATACTACATAAGTCGTTGTGTTTGCTTCTGTAACAAGGATCTCTGATTAATTAATTCAAAGTTGTGTTAAAATCATCTCATCACTTCATTTAACTGAAGATGAATGGGAATTGGCAAGACATAAACATCCCTTGAATTTACTCCATGATTTGTACGGTGCTGTCGTGGCTAACAAGTAAGTTTGTTCTGCTCGAAATTCAACAGGGGTGGTGGCGCAGTTGGCTAGCGCGTAGGTCTCATAGCTAAAATAACAGCGAGTGATCCTGAGGTCGAGAGTTCGAGCCTCTCTCACCCCACCAAAAATAGACCATCGTTATGATGAAAAGCTCAAATGGCAACTTGGGTCGCCACATGTACACCTGATTCATCAGGTGAAACTGAGCAACTCTGAACTTGGTCTGCTTTTTTTGCTGTTACGTGCCTCTTTCTCTGCCTTGGTGTTTAACCTCATCCTGCTCTCGGATGGCTCGGTTGCTGTAAGAACACCTTTGTTTTCCCCATGTGCTAGCGGCGTCGTTCTGCGATCCTATGTAACTGCAGAACCACTTGTTCCTTTGGTACAGTATATGTGGCGGCCTTGTCATCGACCTTTTCTAATGCATAACTTGACTCCTCTGCCTCCTTTTCCTTGATGTAATTGAAATTCAGAAGCATGAGTTTCCAAGATGAATCACCTGTGTTTTTTTACTTGCAGGGCTGTAGAGAGGGACATACTCATGCACTGCAACTCAAATAGCTAACGGCAAGCACAATTTCGGCAAGGCTAGTAAGCACAGAATTTTGAACACGAAAAAAAACCCATAAATGTTCAGAAAACATTAAAAAAAATGCGGTGGAAATGGGAGCTTTATTAATTAAGTATCAGGATTACAATCGGTAGCCAGCAGGCTAATCAGAGCATTTGCAGCATCCTACAACCACAAGTCGGTCAGGTGCTCCGCTCTCGACAAATAGGCTAATCAGAGCATTTGCAGCATCCTGCAACCACAAGTCGGTCAGGTGCTCCGCTCTCGACAAATAGGCTAATCAGAGCATTTGCAGCATCCTGCAACCACAAGTCGGTCAGGTGCTCCGCTCTCGACAAATAGGCTAATCAGAGCATTTGCAGCATCCTGCAACCACAAGTCGGTCAGGTGCTCCGCTCTCGACAAATAGGCTAATCGATCTGCAGCCCTCTTCTGCATGCTATCAATCTTGCTCAAAACAAGCTCCCTCTCTCCTAACATCTCCCTGATCTCATTAATTAGATGGCCTAGATATGACATAACAAGGGTGTGGCCAATGCTGGTGGTTCACTTAACGTTTCAGCAGTGCCACCTTCTTCATGCTCTCCTTCCCTTCACCCAAAAAAAAAAACGGTTACAATGAAATAACTGTCAGTTTATCAGAAGCCAAAGCCTTATCTTTGCCTTCTTGAGAATCACCGTTCAAATTATTCTTTTGTCTCTTCAGGCTTCATAATCTTCCGAGACCTCATTGGCCTCAGATTCAGGGAGTGGTGTCACATGTATTCTCTTGTTCCTGGAGAAAGAAGACGTTTTAGTAGGACATGATGCAGAAGCCACAGTAGGTTCCGTTGTCTTCGCTTTCTACTTGGATGGCATCTTCTTCTTTCGCACTGTTGATTTTTGCGACATTTCAGGCTTTTGTCCCGCTGTTCGCATGTTTTGATCCACCTTCAAGAGCAAGTAAGAATAAGACTGCAAGCACAAGATTGAGGAATAATTATCCATTTTTTCTCCTAAAGTTTATTTCAGTTTTGTAGAAGCGCAAGATCCAAAAATGATTGTTCTTTTTTTTTTCTTTCTACAAGTTCATTCCAGTTTCATAGAGCCAAACAGCCAATCATCGACCAGAGAGCATACTAAAATGAATACAACGAGTGTGGTACAGATCCGACGGATGCAAAAACAGCTTGCACAAATGCTAGCAGAAAAAGAAGAGCTGATGCTATGCCGCAAAATTACCAGCAACTTCTACCGCATAAGCTTTTCAGAAACGCTGACCAAATTGTCCATGTGTGGTGCTGGCCGTATTTCTACAAGCAAAACCAATCTTTGGAATGCGAGTTTTGTACCGGATCAAGATCAAATCAGGACTTACAGAGTTACAGCAAACACCAGTTCATCTGAATCAGATCCGTGGAGGAAAAACAGCACTGTAGTTCCAATTTTATAGCATAGTTAAATAGATGTTTAATTGTTTGGTAAAGTAGAAGTATCATCCATGTTAACATTATGCAGTTCTGAGAAGGTGAAGCATATCATATGAAAACGCAGGTAAAGATAGACTCATGCCAGCATAATCCTGGACACAACACGAATAGACAACCTATCTCCTGAAACCTAACTGTTCTACTTCATTAACATGAGTCTCAATGACAACGATTTAACTGACTCTCCTAACTAAGATTCGTCCTGGTTGCTGATGTCCATCAACAGTTGACAACAGGCTCTTGTTGATTCAGACAATAGCAACTTCACAGGAGCGCCAGTGCCCAGCCGCTGCTGCTGCCAAAGCGACCGTTCTCAGAGCCCGCATACACGATAAGTACAGTCTAACTGTCATTAGTTTCAGGTGTTTCTCATGCCGCCGCTTCCAGTTTTCCCCTGAATCGTGTCCAGTTCCAGCCTGAATTTATCGCATTTCGAGCCATCACCGCATATTTCTTTGCCAATGTCAGCTACTTTACTCAGCAGCATTGCATACCTCATGGTATTTTCTGATTGGTCGATGCCACGGCTGTCCAACCATTTCTCCCTGTACTGTTCCATCTGCTCTTCTTTAAATTTGGCAGTCCACCTGGGCACTATGTATTGCCCTGGTATTTCATTGACCCCAAACTGTGTGAAAAGTCTGAATATGTGGCAGCACGGTATACCATCCCTAGTGAATTTTGCGCATTCGCATTTGATTGCATTGGTGCTGGGTTCGACTAACAGCTCGAAGGAATTTCTGTCAAACTCTGGGTTCTCGTAGGCGGACACCTTTTCCAGTCTGTACACTGTCCCCGTCTGTATCTCCTGCACGTTGAATGCTGTAGAATGGAGTAGCTCCCTCTGCACTTTCAGAAATATCTGCCTTGTGTAAATGCGTGCTGCATGCTTTTCTATTGGTTGCATTGAGAAACATGAAGGTTCAGTTCTTGATTGCAGCCTATCTTCATCATCCGTTTTCATTATCCTCTCTTCTATGTCTTCATATCTTTCAAGAAACTTCTCTATTCTGTCCTTAGGAAGCACATAGTCCCTGAATAATAAGTTTGACCCCTCGCAACATCCAGTCATTTCCACAAATGGATAGAAATCTTCTCTGAAATAAACAGGCACCCACTCTTTCCTTGTTTCCCACAAGAGTTGTAGGTATTCATTTCCACTTGCACTGTATCTCTCAATCAGCGCAGCCCATCCTTCCTCAAATTCTGTTTCTGTCAGAGAGTTGTTAACTAGGGCATGCAACTCTGAATTTATGTTACCTCTTGCTGCTATGAAGCCTCCAAGCTTTTCCCGTGCTTTCCTCATTACATGGAACTTACAGAACCTGTGCTTTACTTGTGGCATGACCTCCGAAATTGCTTTTGCTATAGCTTCATCCTGGTCTGTTATGATTGCTCTTGGCATTTTCCCTCCCATTACATGCAAGAATGTTTGGAACATCCATTTGAAGGTTTCAGCTTTCTGATCCTGTAGCAAGGCGCATCCAAACACGAGAGTTCTTCCATGTTCATTCATTCCAATAATAGAAGTGAAAAGCATATTGTGACTAATTGTGCTATAGGTTGTATCAAATGATAAGACATCTCCGAAGATCTCATAATCTACCCTCGACCGTGCATCAGTCCAAAAAAGACTCCTAATTATGCTATCTTCATCTGTTTGCATGGTGATGGAAACACATGGGTTTTGCAGCTCCAGTTCCTTCAAATGCTTCATTGTTGTTTCTACGTCTGAGTTTGGTTTTCCCTGTTGTTCTGCACACTGTGACGTATTCGCATCTTTTGTCTTGAATGGTAAGCTCCCCAAAATACCTCTCATTCTCTTGAAGATCTTCATAGCTTTCTTGGGATGTATACTACTTTGTTGTAGAGCTCTTAAAAACGACTTTTCTTCAGCTGACATGTGTTTGCAGCTAAGGAAGAATTTTGTGAGTGACAGGCTTGGACATAACGGATGGTTGTGCTCACTCCGAACTGCTGTGAATTCCCATTGCCCTCTAACAGGCTTCACGACTGCCCTTGCCTCACACCGTGCCTTATTCACGGAATATACTTCCCTCTTCCTCTTCAGGTCCTGAGATGGCGCCAGTTTGCGGCTCCTGTTGCATTCTATGTGAAACTTCTTTCTCATAAAATTTGGTCCCCTAATTGCCACAAAACCAGTCAGGAGAGCATGTGCACTATAATATCGGTTGGCATCTTCAAGGGTTGGGAATCTCATTCCAACTTCTGGTGGCCTTGGATTAACCAAGTCCTCAAAACCAGGATAGAAGTACTTTCCTGGTTCTTTATCTGTCTCATTCCCTGAGCTGCCATCTGAATCACTTCCACTGCCCATGTCATTAATTGGCATTTCATCGATTCTCAGAATATCATGCAACTGGCTTTGTTCTTCAGCAAGCTGTGGTGAAAAGTCTGCTGAGTTTGCATGTATCTCCAATTCATCTGACAGTACCCCTGCACTCCAATCTGCACCAATTACTGCTTGTTCCTGAATGCAAACAAAAAAAAATCTTAGAAAATATATTCAGATTTTTCAATCGAGCTATGCTATCCAATTTTTTTTCTCTGGTTTCTCCAATCGTCAGGTTGAGACCCAATGGCTACCATCACTATGCGTTTGCGATTCCTTTTCCCGACTTGTTCAATTATATGACCCTTCCTGTCACTAGAACCTATAGCAATTTCACAAAGTTCATTCTCACTTTAATTCCATCACAAGAAGAAAAATTGAGATACATCTATCAGCAACCTAACTTGTATGGAATTTGCTGGAAGAACAAAGCCTTGATGGGAAAACTGACAAGCAGAACAATCAGCACATGACGTGCCTTTTTCCTTGACATACATAGGAAAAATTTCGTGTGTATACCTGATCAGAGGAGAGGATTGTATATCCATCCATCGTGAGTATCTGCCGCACGACCGTGCTGTGGGTGGGGAGGAGAGGACGAGAGGGGGTCTAGATCCAAATTTCCATGGCGGAGGAGGGGAGAGGAGTCGGATCTATGTTCTATGCGGCGGCTGCTAGGGGAAGGGAGATGGGAGGGTGGGATGGTTGGATTGGACGCGGGGAGAGGGAAGACGATGAGATGGCTGCCGCCGCCGTCGAGGAGGATGGCAGGCGTTGCGGCCGGCGAGCGGAGCGCTGTGTCTGTTTTCCTTTCCTTTTTTCTTTTTTTCTTTTTGAGTGGACGCTGTGTTTCTTCTGTCAGGGGCTCTGCTGCGGCTGCATTGGCCCATGGGCCATGCCCTAGTTGCTTAAAAGCTCTCTGGCCCGTGGAATGGTTGAGCAACAAACCCTATAAAAAATAAAAGTCGAGCAAACCCTGATCCATCCTATGAAAAAAAAGCCCATTTTCATCCTCAAATGTGCCTCAATGGACAAATTACAAATACCCCCGTGAAGTCGATTTTGGCCTCAAATCTCGAAAACTAGGTAAATTTCCCCTGATTTTGCTGTGATTTTGGCAGTTTTGGGAGATAACGTGGCATTATTGGGTCGGGTCACGAGAGTAAGATACATGTGATGTGGCATGGTTGGGTTGGGTCAAATTGATCAGATAGCCTCCCCTCCCGTAATCTCCCCCCCTCCCCTCCCCCTAGTCGCCATCACCATCGAAGGTCGTTTTACTCTGAGTTGAGGTTGCTACAATTGGTGATCTCCACATGCGGAGGGTCTCTAATGATAGGGAACTGAGGTCAAACAAGTAAGCCCAAGCCCATGAATATTCAAGTTTTCCTCGAACTTGTTCTTCCCGTCAACGAGTCCATCAAGACGATCCAAAGCTCCCCGACATGGAGTGTCGTCGAGTAGGAGTGAACACCGGTGAATACGTCTTGCTCCTTGTTACACTTCATGTCACGGTGAGGGAAAGCACAGATCTTGTTGTCAGCTTGTCACTATTGCCTTATGAGGTGGTCGTCGTTCGCTTCAACACCATCGAGCCCCTTGTGGACGGCGAAGACGAAGGACTTGTTGGCACGCGAAATCGCCGCGCAACACCAAGATAACCGTCGTGCTTTCGTGACGACGAACGATTGCTTTTCAAGCAAAGCAACAAAGATATCTCGCTTTCGTGGAGAAGAACCGGCCGCTTTTCAGCGCAAAACGGCAAAGATCGCCAAACCCTAGGGCTGCTAGGGCTCGGCAGGAAGTAGCGACAGAAAGAAAACGAAAATGAAAAAGTAGTGTTTGTATTGATAGATCGATTGTTCTTCCTCCTCAATCGGCCGTGGCCTATTTAAGGCACGCTGGACTTAGCGTACATGGCATGACTTGGCGTACAGGAATAGAATTCTAAAAAGCTAAACCGAATAGGATTTGTCCTTTGCCCTTATTCGGTTGTTTATAGTCTGTACTACCAGCCCCAGATTCCAAACATGTCACGTACAAATACTCTTAGGCCTACAGGGAAAATAATAAAATATTCCGGCCATAATGCTAATCATATCAGCTAATGGAGATCTCGCACGCCTCACGCATCACCATGTAGATGTAATTTTACTTGTTGCACGTATCCTTGCCTGATAGCCTTTACAAACCTGAAACTTTAGCTTGGCGTCCGGCTAGGACTTGTCCTTGGCAGCGTACTAGCTCGACGTAAACCAGGATCTGGGCAGGACTTGTCCCATGTAACTGCCAATCCATGCAAAATACCTGTTGTAACACTTGAGCAATATATCAGCTGATTAGCTTGATCAATAAATTAATTAATTTGGCCGATCATATAAACTATTAGCCAAATTACATCATGAACACATGCCCCCCTATTTTTGATACAATTGTATTCACTAAAAACACTATCATATTACCTTAGGACGGTGTCGATAACTTCACCGGCCATATAATTTGTTTAGGGCGATGTCCAAAGAGCACATCGGCCAATTTTTCTTAGGGCGATATCTCAAATAATATATCGGCCAAATTTGCTCAAGCCTCCTGCCACATGCTAGGATAGTACTTTTTAAAATATTTTCCATTGAGAGCTTTGGGCAACTTCTCTCCCTGCAAAGATTGTACAAAATATGAATTTCCAGGAACGATCTCTACAACCTTATACGGGCCTTCCCAACTCGGCGACCATTTGCCGAATTTCCTATCTTTAGTTCCAATAGGTAAAATCGTTTTCCACACTAAATCTCCTATTTGAAACGATTTCTCTCTCACTTTTATTATAAGCCTTAGCTACTCTTAATTTCTCTTTCTCAATTTCTCGCAAAGCTCTTAATCTCTCTTCTGAAATGTCATCTATTTGATCCATCATCAAATCATTATAATCTACAGCCGACAAATCATTTTGTCTGGCCACTCTAAGAGCTTGTAAATTAACCTCTACAGGTAACACCGCCTCCTGACCATATACTAGATCATATGGTGCTACTTGAGTCGCTCCATGTTTAGATATCCGATGAGCCCATAAAGCTTCCGAAAGTACCTCATGCCATCTTTTCGGATGTTCCTCAATTTTCTTCTTTATAAGTTTAATTAAAGTTTTATTGCTAGATTTGGCCTGTCCATTAGTTTGAGCATAATAAGGCGACGAATTTAACAATTTAATTCCCAAAGATTCGGCAAATTCACGAAATTGATGAGACATAAAAGAAGCACCTTGATCGGTAGTTAAAGTTTGAGGAATACCGAATCTATGAACAATATGCTCTAAAACAAAACTAATAACTTCCTTATGAGTCATATTTTTCAAAGGAACCGCTTCAGTCCATTTAGTAAAATAATCTGTGGCTACTAGGACGAAGCGATGTTTTTTAGAAGACGAAGGATGTATTTCACCAATAAAATCTAAGCCCCATCCTCTAAATGGCCACGGCCTAATTATGGGATTTAATATAGCCGCGGGCGCTAACTGTATATTCCCAAATTTTGGACATGCCTCACAGCCTTTATAGTACCGAAAACAATCCTCTAACAAAGTCGGCCAATAAAAACCCGCTCTTTTTAATAACCATCGCATTTTGTGAGCCGACTGATGTGTCCCACATATTCCTTCATGCACTTCACCCATAGCTACTCTAGATTGATCAGAATCCAAGCATTTTAAAAATAACCCATCTATTGTTTGGCGATACAACTCGTCATTCAACAAAGTATATTTTAAAGCTTGTCGCCGAATTTTCCTATCTCTCGTTTGACTTGGATCCTTTAAATGATTAACTAGAGGAACTCTCCAATCACTTGGTTCTAAATTATTTGCTAATTCGGTCGTTTGTGACTCATGCACCGAATCTGTACTACACTGTACAGCTAGTTGTTCAACTGTACTAGGCCCAAGTGCACCCCGTGGCAAAGTATCAAACATGATTGACTCATTCCCTACATCAGCATGCATCGGCTTTTTTAATATAAAAAACTTTCCTCTACTAATGTGATAACTAGATGCTTGTTGTGCTAAACAATTAGCTCTAGAATTTTGCTCCCTAGGTATATGATGGATAGTGAATGTATCCAGAGATTTAATTATATCTAAACATCGGTCCAAATAACTATTTAGTAATCCATCAAAACACTGAAATTCGCCTTTAATTTGTTGTACTACCAGAAGCGAATCCCCAAAAGCATCTACATCCTTTACGCCCATATCAACTAAATTCTGCAAACCAAACAATAAAGCTTCATACTCCGCTTGGTTATTAGTACAAGGATACTCCAAACGGACCGATGTATCATAAACAACATTATTAGGTGAAATTAAAACATTACCGACACCTTGTCCGTCCCTACAAACCGATCCATCAAAATAAAGCTTCCATGGGCATACACTAACATAATTAATATTTTCATCATCCTTAATCCTATGATCAACAATAAAATCGGCGATAACTTGACCCCTCATAGCACGCAACGATTCGTATGTTAAATCATATTCTATTAGCGCGTATGCCCACTTTCCAATCCTACCACTAAGAATCGGTTGTTGCAACATATACTTAATGACGTTAGTCTGGCAAGCTACCACACACGTACTAGAAAGAAGATAAGACCGAAATTTGGTACATGCATAGTATAAAGATAAGCATAACTTTTCAATAAACACGTACCGACTTTCGGCGTCGAGCAAACGACGGCTTAAGTATGCAATGATGTACTCTTTCCCGCTGTCCTCTTGCGCCAACACCGCACCGATCACTCTATCTTGTGCAGCAATGTATAACCTGAACGGCACACCGGACTTGGGCGCCCGCAATATTGGAGGATTCGACAAGCATCGCTTTATATTATTAAAAGCATCTCGTTGCTCTGCCCCCCAAGTAAATTCGACCTCATTCTTTAGCCGAAGTAGAGGAACAAACGATTCAATTTTCCCTGCAAGGTTAGATATGAATCGTCTCAAGTAATTAATTTTTCCTAACAATTTTTGCACATCCTTTTTACACGTGGGTTCTTCCAAATTTCTAATTGCCTCCACTTTCTTAAGGTCAATCTCTATGCCATTTTCATGAATTATGAAGCCTAAAAACTTACCAGCCGACACGCCAAAAGCACATTTGAGTGGATTCATTTTTAATCCATACCGGCGCATCCTTTCAAAAGCTAATCTTAAATCGGCTAAATGATGATCAAACCCATCCGATTTAACAACTATGTCATCAATATATATTTCTAGTACAATGCCGAGAAGATCATGAAAAATTAAATTCATAGCTCGTTGGTATGTAGCACCGGCATTTTTCAACCCAAACGTCATAACGACCCACTCAAATAAACCAACAAAACCTGGGCAACGAAAAGCAGTCTTAGACATATCTTGTTCGGCCATAAATATTTGATTATAACCTGCATTACCATCTAAAAAGCTAATTACTTTATGTCTCGATGCATCATTAATAAGCATGTCGGCTATAGGCATAGGATATTCATCTTTTGGAGTAGCCTTATTCAAATCTCTAAAATCAACACAGATTCTAATATTACCAGTATTTTTCTTTTCCACGGGCACAATATTAGAAACCCAATCTGCATATCTACATGGCTGAATAAACTTAGCTTTTATCAACCGATCAACTTCTTCTTTGATGCGGTCATACAAATTAGGATTGAAACTTCTACGAGGTTGTTTATGCGGCCTAAAACCAGGTTTAATAGGTAGTCTATGTTCTACTAAATCTCTACTCAAACCAGGCATCTCGGTATAATTCCAAGCAAAGCAATCAATAAATTCTTTAAGTACTAAACATACCTTGCTTTTCTGATCGGCTTTCAAGCTAGCTTTGATAAATGTAGGCCTCGGGATACTTCGATCACCAATATCAATTTCTTCAAGTGGATCAGCCGATGAGAATCCTTGTCCAAGCTTTTCCATGTCATCAAAATCTTCAATTGTTTCATGCATATCGCTCTTTCCGGAACGATACTCCTCCATGCGTCTTTGCAGCCACTTAATACTATCGTATTTATTCATCATTTATATAGATAAATCATTAAGCCGAGCTACATTAGCCGGCTGTGCATTTATAGGTACAAAACCATCTCTACCAATACTGATATAATCATAGTCCGATAAATCCCTACCGGTCAAATATCGCATCTTGCCGTGTTGCCAATCAACCGGCGCGTCCGTCAAAGCAATGCATGAAGAATTGTCTGCCTCAATCACCTCCACATCATCATTAACCCACTGAATTAAGCACTGATGTAGAGTAGAAGGGATGCAACAATTTGCATGAATCCAGTCGCGTCCCAAAAGAATATTATACTGGCCTTTGACATCAACAACAAAAAACGCAGTCGGCAATGTTTTGCTTCCGACTGTGAGCTCCATAGAAATAACACCCTTAGCCTCGGACAATTCTCCTGAGAACCCGCTAAGTCCCATGTTGGTTTTCATTAACTCGCTCTCTTTTCGGTTCAGTTTAGAAAATACCGAAAGGGGCATAATATTAACACCTGCACCACCATCGACAAGCATGCGACCAATAGGCTTACCATCAATGTGACCCCTGATAAATAATGGCTTTAGGTGTTGTCCATGCTTCTCTGGTTTCTCAAATGTAGCATTTTTGGACCAAGAACAAGCTCGGCAACTTCAGCCTCGGGCGCGCGAAATTCAGCAGGCAACGCGAACACCATATTAACATCCATATCAGTAGGTGCGTCTCCGTTATTCTCTGAATTTTCAGCAACAATTGTGTCATCTGTATTTTTATTCTCCTCCGCTGCTATGCGCTTCTCCTTCCAAGTCTTTGTGGGTACCATTGGTTTATCTTGATTGAACCATTTATCACGCTTCTTCTCAGCTATCTCTTCCTTTATTTCCAATGTCCGCAGTCGCTGTACACGTCGTTTCTGAGTGTGGGTAAGTCCCTTTGGGCACCACTGAGGTGCTGGTTTAGTCCCTGGCGCGACTGACTTAATTTTGCTGCCCCCCGGGTCCTTTGGCCTGTACTGGCGTATTTCTGTTTTTCCGGCAAATATTGTATTTCTCGCCGGAAAATTTCTCTGCTGATCATATACGTTACTAGCATTAAATTTCTGGTCGCGTACATTGCTTGAATCCCAACGTATATGTGTACTGATATTAGACTTGATACCTTTGTACGCTCCTGGGCCATAACTTCCCATGACCAAATCAGCTTGTGTACTAGCCGATTTAGGCTCCTGAATAGTACGTGAGGATATAACATCTGGCCGTGCTTGTATGTTAATCCCAGAATTATTCTCTTTCTCAGACTGATTAGACCGGCCAGTTCGCTGTAGCTTCACACCATTATTCTCCTCTGTACCAACAACTTCTTTTGGGACCGATCCTAGTCCATCAACACTGCTTGCTTCTGTATTATTGGCAACACCTTCATCTGATTGATGTTCCACCACTTTCAGACTAGCATCAAAATCATCTGGACATTTTACTGGTTTAGGTTCAGCACGCTTCACCGGCATCAATACGCGCTTGTGGTCGCCCCTATAGTTTTTGCCCTCTGCATTGCGTACCGGTGATCGACCTCCTCGAATCTCAATGGCGTCACGTGACCTAGCTCCTTCATTAAACCGAGCCCTTTTGTCGTGCATCTCCGGTCTGAACATAGGCCTCGGCGGAATCCACCCCGGCTGAAAATAACCTGCTGGCACTGTAGGATATGGCGCCCAAGGATTAAACCCCCATGGAGGAAATTGCGGATACATAGGAGGTGCACAACCCCAATATGTCAGCTCCATTGCAAAATATGGCTGCTGGTCATATGAATTTCTTTGCCATCGCTCATGAATGTCAGGTCCAGAAGGAGATCTAGGACGCTTATTACCTCCGAGCCGGTTAAACACATTGTTGGCCTTGCGTGAAGTATATTTTTCCAGCAACATACTAACTGTCGGCTTTGGCCTTGGAGCTTGTTTTCTTCTGCCATTAACTTTCCATACTCCTAGTTCTGGATTTTTTGGTTTGATCATCCTTGGAGGAGCACTATCATCAACAACATTTTTCTCTCTTGCGGATTCGGTCTGATCCGACCGAATAAGCATTTTTTTACTCTCAAGCTCGACCACATTGATAGGAAAAGGGTTGCTGTCGAGCTTCATCTTAGAACCTTCTGTAAACGTCAATCATCCTTCATTAATGGCCGATTGCACCTGTCGACGAAACACGTTACAATCATTAGTAGCATGAGAAAAATAATTGTGCCACTTACAATAAGCTCTTCTACCCAATTCTTCTGGAGGTGGAATTACATGACCCTCTCTCACTCTAATTAATTTATTTTGCAGTAACATATCAAAAATTCTATCACACTTGCTTACATCAAAAATATATTTAATTTCGTCTCTTCTAGCAGGTGTAGGTTTCAAAGCAGAACATGCAAAAGGTTTTGACTTTGGCGCTTGAACCCATTCGGCTACACATATATTAACATCATCCTCACTAGCCGAATCACTATCATAATCTAAGGCATTAACCGCATGGTTATCTTTCTCTTTATTTCTATTATCTTTAAACCGGCTATATTGTTTAATTTCCTTAGCCCGGTTTTCCTGCGCCAAAGCCTTTTGCAAAACTTGATTAACATCCAAAAACTCCTGCCCTTCTAATTTATCTTTAATATGAGTGAGCAGACCCGAAAAGGCAAGATCAGCTAAATCCTTTTCGGCTATGGTCAAGCTAAAACATCGGTTTTCACATCTCTAAACCTCCTAATATAATCATGCACATGCTCATTATATTTCTGCCTAACCATAGTTAAATCTGAAAGTCGAAGTTCAGTTTCACCGCTATAAAAATATTCATGAAATTTTTGCTCCAATTGTGCCCATGTTGAAATAGAATTAGGAGCAAGCGATGTAAACCAAGTAAATGCAGTACCGGATAAAGATAAAGGAAATAACTTCACTCTATAAACATCCGATGTGCCGACCTCACTACATTGTGCTAAAAATTGCCCCACATGCTCAAAAGTTGTTCTACCATCTTCCCCCGTAAATTTAACAAAATCTGGAATTCTAAAACCACGAGGAAATGGTGTCGAGTCAAAATACTCAGGGTATGGTTTTTGATATGCACGTGCTCTACCCTTAGGTTCTAAACCAAATTCTCTAAGTATACTAGCAAGTTGATCTTTAAAACTATCATTGGGTTGTGGAGAATTTGTTTGTGGAGCAGGCGGAACGCCAGCACGCGATGAAAACTCCGGCATAGAGATTTGAGCATGCGACGTTTGCAATGGAGGCCCACTAAAATATGAATCGGGTACCGGCCCATATGGAATCCCGGTACCGATAGCCGGCAGCGATGGTGTATTATATGCTACTATTTGATAAAAAGATTGCTGCAAATTAGAATTTAAAATGCCACTTCGGTTATTGCTGTTGTAATTTTGTGCAACCGAAGTTGAAACAATAGGAGGAGCAACACCCGAAACAATATCATTAGCCGAACTGCTTGCATAGTTCCGGCCACCTTGATTATTACTTAAAGGAACATGAATATGCTGCGCAGCACTAACCGATGCACCTGGTGTGTGCGTATGACCAGAAAGACTAAGTAATCTGCTACTTTCATTAGGCATCGGCTTCTTACCAAAATTTTCATCATTAATTTGTAGCACTACTGAACGCACATGACGAGGTATACTATCTTCAAGCTGCTCCTTAAATTCTTCAAATTTATTAACTACAGCTCGATTAATTGTGCGTGACATGTCTGTTATGTCCGAACCATATTTACTAGCTACGGACACATCAATTAAATGAGCAATTTCTTCGGTTGGTTGTTTTACCTCAGCACCGAGTAGATCGGAAGGACTCGGCGCAACTACCTTTTTGACGACGCCGTTCCTTGTCTTCTGGTATCCAGCCAACTTCAGTTTCATCTTTTCAGCTTTCTCTTCCTCAAGCTCCCGTTCCAACTCGCACCGATCTTCTTCGGATAGATCATCAAGTGTGACGGCGATGATGTTGTCCGAGTTGAGGTCGCTACTGTTCTTGGGGTCGGTGTTCATCGTGTGTCTTTTCTTCTTCTGAATTTTCCCCAGCGGAGTCGCCAATTGTGTTGGCGCGCGAAATCGCCGCGCAACACCAAGATAACCGTCGTGCTTTCGTGACGACGAACGATTGCTTTTCAAGCAAAGCAACAAAGATATCTCGCTTTCGTGGAGAAGAACCGGCCGCTTTTCAACGCAAAACGGCAAAGATCGCCAAACCCTAGGGCTGCTAGGGCTCGGCAGGAAGTAGCGACAGAAAGAAAACGAAAGTGAAAAAGTAGTGTTTGTATTGATAGATCGATTGTTCTTCCTCCTCAATCGGCCGTGGCCTATTTAAGGCACGCTGGACTTAGCGTACATGGCATGACTTGGCATACAGGAATAGAATTCTAAGAAGCTAAACCGAACAGGATTTGTCCTTTGCCCTTATTCGGTTGTTTATAGTCTGTACTACCAGCCCCAGATTTCAAACATGTCACGTGCAAATACTCTTAGGCCTACAGGGAAAATAATAAAATATTCCGGCCATAATGCTAATCATATCAGCTAATGGAGATCTCGCACGCCTCACGCATCACCATGTAGATGTAATTTTACTTGTTGCACGTATCCTTGCGTGATAGCCTTTACAAACCTGAAACTTTAGCTTGGCGTCCGGCTAGGACTTGTCCTTGGCAGCGTACTAGCTCGACGTAAACCAGGATCTGGGCAGGACTTGTCCCATGTAACTGCCAATCCATGCAAAATACCTGTTGTAACACTTGAGCAATATATCAGCTGATTAGCTTGATCAATAAATTAATTAATTTGGCCGATCATATAAACTATTAGCCAAATTACATCATGAACATGACTCTCAACTGGCGTAGAAGCGAATGCATGCTTTGGGCCTAACGTACCAGCAGTCGCGTGCTTCATCCACGTGGGCGCGGACGTCATCCTCAACACCGCCTCGATGGAACATTTGACAAGGGGAAATGGTGTTGTCCTCTTCTCACTGGGACCAGTTTCATGAGGAAGAAGAAAAGACACCCAACCCAGGAGAGGAGAGAGGCCGAGAGATGCATCACGGGAAGGGATAGGCGTGACTAGATGATCCGAACCCGAGTATGGTACCATGTAACCCTCGCTCTGTCGGTGTATATAGGACAGAGCGAGGGAGGCTCCGGGCGGTATAGAAGGTTTGTAATAGCCTTGGATGCTAACCCCGAGATGCCCTAACAGAGGGATTGCACTTAATATGTCAACCTTTTGTTGGCGCCAGAGGCTAGCTAGGCTGGAGGGTCTGTATCTCAAAGGGTCTTGGGAGCCCCAGAGATTCCGGATCCCTTGTTTTCAGTGAGCAATTGACAAGGCTTGGTCCCTCTCTTGATTTCTTTGGAAGTGTTATAGGTGCATAGATATTCGTGTAGGTGCAATTGATTCCCATCTTGCTTTCAAGGTACACCCCCTCTTTAATAGTGTTGCCATCCTAACGAATCAAACAAAGTATATAAAGGCATATTGAACCACTTCTTTTCTCTTTTTCAAAATGGATTCTTTGATGTGGCAACACTGTTTACGGCTCAAGCATATGGTTAGACCAACAAATTATGTTGTCAGTTTTTTACAAAAAGACTGTAAGGGAGACCCCTACAGTATAATTGGTGCAACAAACCCAAATTGCAAGTATCATGCCTTGATCCTAGGTGGGTGTGAAGGCATCAGCCCCTTTCCACCACTAGGCTATGTCTTAGTCTGCAAATTATGTTATCATTAATACCCAAAAAACACTTTAATAAAGGCATAAATGTCCTTTCAACAGCAGCCGACTAGGGCAGCAGCCCATGCGGCACGCCCGAGGGCAAGGGAGGCGGTGCAGCGGGTGGCCTGCGGTGAGGCGGTCCTAGAGGTGGGGCAGTCGTCCGACGACTTCCGTTGGACATTACCGTCCGTGAAGTCACATGCAGTTGGCTCTCGCTAATGTTGATTAGGTTATAGGGGGAGATATTCCCCTCTATATAAGGGAAACAGGATGTTCTTTAGCGATTAACTATTTTTCTATATATAAGGCAGCTGCTAGAGAGTTTTTTTGCCAACTTGTCTTATAGCAGATATTTTTTGAGAGAGGGAAGCTGCTGGAAATGCTCTAAATGACATCCAACGACCGAGGCAAAGAGCGTCACTTTATATAGCCAAAGGAAAAGCGTGCTCCTGAGTAAGTGCAGGATAGAACATTGCAACCGAGTACCACTTCACTGTAGGCAAGGGTATCCAACCGTTGCTAGGGTTTATCGTGCCTCCCGCTGGTCCGTCTCGTTTTCTGTGGCCTTAGGGCCATGGAGGCGCGGTGGATCCCGGCCATTGCCGGCGGGAGGGCTTTGTTTTTGGATTTATTTTTGTAGTTTTGTTAGGGTTTGTGCCCTACTCAGAAAAGTGAGGCGGTGGCGGCTCTCTGGAAATGGAATGAGATTCTCCCCGGCTACACTACTGGAATCAGAGAATTTGCCATCAGTCCATTCTTTGCCGTCTGCTAGAGGACGACAAAGACCTTCTTTGCCGTCAGCTTCCACAAAGCAGACGGCAAAGAAAGGACTCATGGCAAAGAAATTTTTTGCCGTCAGTACACTATTTGCCGTCTGTTAGCGGGCGGCAAAGAGCCAAAAGGCAGACGGCAAAGAGCTCAGCTGGGCCCCACTGGACCGTGCAGTTAGTTAGGTCAAATGGAATACATGTTGCCGTCTGCTAGCAGACGGCAAAGTGTCTTTAAGCAGACGGCAAACATCGGCGGACGGCAGATATTTGACTTAACTAACGGCCGCCCCCACCCCTCCCCTCTCTCTCTCTCTCTCTCTGCCTCTCTCTCCCCGACGACCACCACGACCCCGCCGCCCTCACCACCCGCCGCCGCCCCGCCGCCCCACCACCCGCCGCCCCACCACCCGGCGCCCGGCCGCTGCCGCCGCCCCGCCGCCCCACCACCAGCCGCCCCCGCCGACCCGGTGCCCCCGCCGACCCGACGCCCCGGCACCCCGGTGCCCCACTGCCCCGCCGCCCCGGAGCCCCGCCGCCCGGCCGCCCCCCAACGGTGAGCATTGTTTTTTCTCTGTTTTTTTTTCATTTAATTGCCGCTAGAAAGAACTAGTTATAATTAGGTTAATTAGTTAGAACTAGTTATTAGTTTAGAAAAGAATTAGGTTAATTAGTCATAATTAGAAGAAGAAGAAAAAAGATGAAAAAAAAAGAAGAAGAAAAGAAGAATAAGTAGAAGAAGAGGAAAAAGGAAAAGAAGGAAGAAGAAGAAGAAGAGGAGGAGGAGAAGAAAAGAAGAAGAAGAAGAAGAAGAAGAAGAAGAAGAAGAAGAAGAAGAAGAAGAAAAAGAGGAGAAGAGGAGAAGAAGAAGAGGA
The DNA here is from genome assembly GCA_039707655.1 of Elymus sibiricus. NCBI lineage: Eukaryota > Viridiplantae > Streptophyta > Magnoliopsida > Poales > Poaceae > Elymus > Elymus sibiricus. Next base: position 317,796,369 of record CM077664.1, read on the forward strand.
GAAGAGGAGAAGAAGAAGAGGAGAAGAAGAGGAAAAAGGAAAAGAAGAAGAAGAAGAAGAAGAAGAAGAAGAAAAAGAATAAGAAGAAGAGGAGGAGGAGGAGAAGAAAAGAAGAAGAAGAAGAAAAAGAGGAGAAGAGGAGAAGAAGAAGAGTAGAAGAAGAGGAAGAAGAAGAAAAAGAGGAGAAGAGGAGAAGAAGAGGAAAAACTGAAGAGGAGAAGAAGAAGAAAAAGAGGAGAAGAAGAAGGAATAGAGGAGAATAGAAAAAAATAGAAAAGTAGTTATATATATATATATATAGATTTTTTATCGGGATTGAATATTCGTGTTGATCGGGTGGATTTAAATGTGCAGTTGTTTCGTCGCTGCGAGGGTCTGGTGTTCGACGACCTCCCCGTGCGTTTGACGAGCTCCCCTGCGTTCGTGGGTGAGCACAAATGACATCTCCTCCTCCCCCCTTAATTTGCTCTGTTCCGGTCTTCGTGCCGATGAAACTTGCTAGCTATAGGTCTCTTCAATCATCAGTATGCGTGACCAGTATGCGTCTCCCGTTCGAAAGGGCGGCATCTATAAATATGCATGTCTTTGCATATTTATAACCGCCATCCTTTCGAATTGTCCACGTTATCCATGGACAGCCCAAGTATGTGTAGATTGGGTTCGTTTTCCCATGCTCTGCTCCGGATCCGACGCAAAATTTTGGCAGCACCTCCCCGCTGTTCTCCTGTAATAAAAATTGACAAACTTCATTAACTGATGAATATATATGATGAATTATATATATATTTCTTGGGTGTTTAGTAGGTAGGTGTGACGCCCCTGCTCGACCGTGCACTAATCATACACGCAAACGTGCATGCTCGAGATCAGAGACTCACGGGAAGATATCACAACACAACTCTAAACTCAAATTTAAACATAAATCTTCATATTACAAACCAGGGGTCACGAGGACCCGAATGCATAAGTCATACACACAAATAATATCTGGGTACAGACATAGTTAGTCAAGTTTGCCTTAAGAAGGCTAGCGCAAACAGTGACACTGATCGAAAAGGCGAAGGCCTCCTGCCTAGGGCCTTCGAACTACTCCTGGTCGGCTGGCTCAACCCAGTAGTACGTGCCTCCGGGACTCTCCTGGTAGTAGTCTCCTGCGGTGGCGTCTGGCTCCTGGACTCCATCGTCTGATTTCAACAAGTGGGTATGGGGAAAAAGATAGCAAAGCAACCGTGAGTACTCATCCAAAGTACTCGCAAGACTGACATCAGAACTATACTAAATATGCAGAGGCTCACAGTGAGCCCGCAGGTGTGCAACGTGGGCTCGGGGACGGCTTGTCGGTGACGAATCGATGGCGGCGACGCGGGCGTCCGTGCGGGGAAGACGAGCTCGAGGGCGACGCGGTGGCGGCTTCGAGCTCCAACCAGTCGGGGCGGTCGATGTAGTCGAGGATGGCGACGACGTAGGACACGACGGCGAGGCAAGGCGGTGGTGGTGGCCGCGAGCTCTAGTGGAGGCCGATCATGGCGGCGTTGGGCGAGGAAGAAGAAGGCGAGGGGAGGGGAGATGTGGCGCTAGGGCTCACCAAGGGGGTCCGTGGGGATGCTCTTATCCTCCCTGGCGGGTGCGGCATCACGCTGTCGAGCAAGCGAGAAGGGGGGGACGGGGCGCGCCGTGCGGCAGAGGCGACAGCAGCGCGCGCGTGAGCAGTGCGAGGGAGAAGACAGTGGGGGTGGGCTGGGCCGAGTCGGCTGACTTAGGCCCAGCTAGCGCGGGCCTTTTTCTTTTCTTTCTTTTCTTCTCTGTTTTCTCTTTTCTTTTCTGTTTTGCAAAATGTGTGGCCCCATTTGACTTTAATAAAACATGTGAACTAGCCACCTAATTCCAGTGCAATATTACCCACTGCCAGAAACTGGTTTGGAGCCAAAGTGATTTCATTTGAATTTTAATTAAATATTACTGTTATGGTTCTGTTTTAGGATGTTAGGGTCATTTATCTAATTCAATTAATGTTGATTATATTTTTATAATTGCTTCTGGATTATTTGCTATTTAATGAACATTTTAGTTTCCAATTTGGAACAACTTTTATTTTCACTTTAAATTTGAATTTCAATTTGAATTGGAATTTGAAATGAGATATGATCCAAATGATGATTAAGCACTGTTAATCATGGTGACTTGGCATTATCAAAAGGGTGATCACTGTAGCTATTACCTGGGGATGTTACAGTAGGCAAGATGAGTGATCGTGCGTGGATGTACACCGGTCACACTAGTCAGGAAGACATGAGCAATGAATGGTTAACAAAAACCAAGGGGTTTGTGAAAGCTGCATTTGCAAATGGCCAGAGAAAAACCTGGTGCCCCTGTGTTAGGTGCGACAACTTTTCTCAGAGGAAAGAGGATGAAATGGGTAAACACCTGCAGAAGTGGGGGTTTACGCCCGATTATACGGTGTGGACATTTCATGGAGAGTCTGCCCAACGTACCAGAGCTGAGGTGGTTCGTCGTTGCACCGACGAGCATGGTACCGGGATCGAAGACACGGTGCAAGACTTTGATGATGCTCAGGATTCGGACTATGAGATGGAGGAATCTGCGAAGGCCTTCAATGAAATGTTGGAGTCTTCAAAACGTCCTCTCCACGAGCACACTGAGCTTTGTCAGCTGGATGCCATCGCACAAGTAATGGTTCTGAAGGCTCAATTCAACTTGGGCAGAGAATGCTACGATGCGATGATGACACTATTTGGACGCTTTCTACCCAAAGGTCATGTAATGCCTGCAAACCTGTACCAGTCGGACAAAACCCTCCGTGCACTTAAGATGCCTTATGAGAAGATAGATGCCTGTGAGAAAGGATGTGCCTTATTTAGGCTTGAGTATGCGGACTTGAACTATTGTCCCATTTGCAACTCTTCCAGGTATGTTGTGGTAGACAACGGTATGGGTGAGAAGAGGCAGACCAATATCCCCGTTAATGTTCTTCGGTATCTGCCAATCGTACCAAGACTTCAACGTCTTTTCATGGTCGAAGAGACGGCCAGACAGATGACATGGCACAAAATGGGCAAAATAGCCGAACTAGATGCAGATGGGAATCAGATGATGGTACACACATCGGATGGTTCTGCGTGGAAGCACTTCGATGCATTACATGAGCAAAAAGCGGCAGATCCAAGGCATCCTCGAGTCTGCATCGGCATGGATGGGTTCAATCCGTTTGGTATGACGGCAACCCAATACAGTTGTTGGCCTGTATTTGTCATTCCACTCAATCTCCCCCCCGGACAGATTATGCAAAGAAAGAACATTTTCCTGACGTTGATAATTCCAGGACCCAACTATCCAGGGAAGAATATGAATGTGTACATGCAGCCGCTTAAGGATGAATTGCAAGAAGCTTGGGATAATGGGTTCAAGACATACGACGCCGCTAGCAAACGAAACTTCATAATGCGTGTCTGGTACATGTACTCGATGCATGACTTGCCGGCGTATGCGCTATTCGTTGGCTGGTGTACGCATGGAAGGTTCCCGTGCCCCACATGCAAGGCAGCTCTTCAGTTTCATTGGCTGCAGGCGGGTCGCAAGTATTCTTGTTTCGACTTGCATAGACAGTTCCTGGATCCTCGCCATAAGTTCAGAAAAGACAAGAAGAACTTCACCAAAGGTAGAGTTGTCAAAAACTCTGCACCACCTGCATTGACTGGCCAACAGATCCTGGATCAGTTAAATGCTCTCGAGCCTGATCCAGAGCGTCCAGGGTATTTCAAGGGGTATAATTCGGAACACGCCTGGACTCACAAGACATGCTTGTGGGGTCTGCCTTACTTCAAAGACCTCATTCTTCCACACAACATCGACGTGATGCACACTGAAAAGAATATCGGCGAGGCCCTTTTTGGTACATTGTTCGGCATAGATGGGAATTCAAAGGATAATACTAAGGCTAGAGTCGATCTGCAGACTCTATGTGATAGACCGTTACAAAACATGCGACAACCGAAAGGAAAGCAGAACTGGACGAAGCCAAAGGCCCGGTTCAATCTTGGAAGGCCAGCTATGAGGGAAATTATCTTGTGGGTGAAAATGCAGTTGATGTTCCCCGATGGGTATGCAGCGAATCTAAAGAGGGGAGCGAGTCTTGAAAAATTGAAAATATTTGGTCTCAAGAGTCATGATTGGCACATATGGCTTGAGCGGGTAGTGCCGGTGATGTTGCGTGGCTTTATCCCTGAGGATGAATGGCTAGTACTGGCAGAGCTGAGCTATTTCTTCCGTGTTCTTTGTGCGAAAGAACTATCGCCTGCCGTGATAGATGACATGGAAAAGTTGGCGCCGGAGTTGCTCTGCAAGTTAGAGAAGATCTTTCCACCGGGCTTCTTTAATCCAATGCAGCATTTGATTTTACATCTCCCGACCGAGGCAAGATTGGGGGGGGGGGGCGTGCAAAATCGTTGGTGCTATGCAACTGAGAGGATGCAAAGACGCTTCGAGCAAAATGTAAAAATAAATGTAGAATTGAAGCATCAATGGCCGAGGCATTCATTACTGAGGAGGCGGCAAACTTCGTGACAGCACACTACGAAGCCAAAAATCGTCATTTGCATAATCCGAAGCCTCGGTACAATGCTGGCGACCCTAAAAAAGGTGGATCCAACCTCAGCCTATTCAAAGGGAAGCTCGCACCAGCCGGTGCTTCGAAAGCAATAGTGTTGGATGTCGAAGAATGGCGGACCATTTCGTTGTATATCTTCAACAACCTAATAGAAGTGCGGTCGTACATCGAGTAAGTTCTCGGTACATTGTTTCGCAACTTCTAATTCCTTTGAACTGCTCTTATTCCCGGATATTTGATACAGTCGATACGTCGCCAAATTCTCGGATGGAGCGGTGATCCAAAAGGATTCCATCGAAGAGTATGAGCTTCTGGCAAAGCATGGAGGCGGCTATCCCGGTTTCATCTCTTGGTTCAAACGAACGGTAATTACCATTAATAGACCATTTCATTTCTTGGTCTAATTTGCGGCTAATGCAACAATCCTTTCGTATTAAACTTTTGTAGGCTAATTCAGAGTCTATGGACGCCGAATTGAGACAAGCCGCTAATGGTTTTGACTATAAGGTCCGTTCATTTGAGAAATACGACATCAACGGGTATCGCTTTCGTACCTTTGGCAAAGAGCTATCTATGGCCGACCGAAAATCTACAAATTGTGGTGTCTCTGCTATCGGCGAAGGAGGTACCGAGTATTATGGAAGAGTTGAAGCAATTTATGAACTTCTATTCTATGGTGAAAACCCACCGACCGTCATAGTCTTCAAATGTTATTGGTTCTAGCCGAAGGAGACTAGAAGGACTCATGAACATATAGGGCTAGTCGAAATCAAACAAAGCACCCATTTAGATGTTCCCGATGTCTATATTACGGCTCAACAGGCGACCCAAGTTTTCTATCTATCGTGGGCCTGCCAAACTAATGCAAATCTGAATGGTTGGGATGTCGTTTATGAAGTGCCGCCACGTGTTAGACCACCTACTCCCAATGAAGAGGATTATGAACCTCACATTAACCCAGACACATATGAAGGAGAATTCTTCCAAGAAATACGTCTTTCCAAAAAAACGTTTCAAGAACCGCTCTACTTCACCCCAGAACATGGAAGTAGACAGCGGCAGCTCCTCGTGGTAAGTTTCTTCTGCATATTAGCCAAATCATGCACGTAATGTTCGTTTCATTACTAACTAATATGACTGACTCGTCAAAACCAAATGTGCAGTCTATGTGCGAGAAGACCGGTCAGACCCCTCCGCCGATGCCAGTCATTGCTCAGACGGGAACGGTGAGTTTCATTTGAATGGTCATTAGTTACTAGTCTTAACATTTGAGTGTCATCATGCTAACGAGACATTGCAAATGATCTTTGGTGCAGCATAACTCCCGAGCTGCATCGCACACCCCTTCTCCAGGGCAACCTTCTCCAGGTGATCGCGACTGCCAGAGCAACCCCGGTGCTTGACCTCCGTGATGACGACGACGGTAAGTTTTCTCTAATTTTTTGCTTAACAAATGCATACTTAGCTTCGTACATGCTAATTAGCCCTAATATGCCACATATTTAGCTTATTTTCCCCAAAAAAGACATACTTGGCTAATTATCCTCCAAAATGACATAATTAGCTTATTTAGTTCATTTATGACATAATTAGCTTAGTTAGGTCAAAAATGGCATAATAATAACCTTGGTTAGCTCATAAATGTCATATACTTACCTTATTTTCCTCCAAAATGACATAATAAGCTAAGTTAGCTCAATAATGACCTATACTTACCTAAGTTAGCTCAAAAATGACATAATTACCTAAGTTAGCACAAAAATGACCTATACTTACCTTATTTTCCTCCAAATTGACATAATAAGCTTAGTTAGCTCAAAAATGGCATAATTACCTAAGTTAGCTCAATAATGACCTATACTTACCTTATTTTCCTCCAAAATGACATAATAAGCTTAGTTAGCTCTAAAATGGCATAATTACCTAAGTTAGCTCTAAAATGACATAATAAGCTTAGTTAGCTCTAAAATGGCATAATTACCTAAGTTAGCTCTAAAATGACACAAATAAGGAATAAGAAGAAGAAAAACAAGGAAGAGGAGAAAAAGAAAGAATAGAAGAAGAAAGAGAAGAAAAAGAAAGAATAAAAGAAGAAGAACGAGAAGGAAAAGGATAAAAAGATAGAAGAGAAGAAAGATGAGAAAAAGAGAGAAGAAGAAGAAAATATATTCTTATTCTTCCTTTTTCTCTTCTTTCTTTTTCTCCATCTTCTATTCCTTCTTATTCTTATTTTCTTCTCTTTCTTCTTCTTTTCTTCTTCTTCTTCTTCTTCTTCTTCTTCTAGTCTTCTTCTTCTTCTAACTTTCTTACTCCCATTTTTGCTTAACAAATGCATACTTAGCTTCGTACATGCTTGTTAGCCCTATTATGCCACATACTTAGCTTATTTTCCCCGAAAAAGACATACTTAGCTAATTATCCTCCAAAATGAGATAATTAGCTTATTTAGTTCATTTATGACATAATTAGCTTATTCATTTCAAAAATGGCATAATAACCTTGGTTAGCTCATAAATGTCATATACTTAGCTTATTTTCCTCCAAAATGATATAATTACCTAAGTTAGCTCTAAAATGACCTATACTTACCTAAGTTAGCTCAAAAATGGCATAATTACCTAGGTTAGCACAAAAATGACCTATACTTACCTTATTTTCCTCCAAATTGACATAATAAGCTTAGTTAGCTCAAAAATGGTATAATTACCTAAGTTAGCTCTAAAATGACACAAATAAGGAATAAGAAGAAGAAAAACAAGGAAGAGGAGAAAAAGAAAGAATAGAAGAAGAAAAAGAAGAAAAAGAAAGAATAAAAGAAGAAGAATGAGAAGGAAAAGGATAAAAAGATAGAAGAGAAGAAGAAAGATGAGAAAAGGAGAGAAGAACAAGAAGAAAATATATTCTTATTCTTCCTTTTTCTCTTCTTTCTTTTTCTCCATCTTCTACTCCTTTTTCTTATTCTTCTTCTTCTTCTTTCTTTCTTTCTTTCTTTCTTTCTTCTTCTTCTTCTTTTTCTTATTCTTCTTCTTCTTCTTTCTTTCTTCTTCTTCTTCTTCTTCTTCTTCTTCTTCTTCTTCTTCTTCTTCTTCTAGTCTTCTCCTTCTTCTTCTTCTTCTAGTCTTCTTCTTCTTCTAGTCTTCTTCTTCTAGTCTTCTTCTTCTTCTTCTTCTTCTTCTTCTTCTTCTAACTTTCTTACTCCCATTTTTGCAGGTTTGATTCCCTTCATGGAAGCAGGCATTGATGGACTGCTAGTGTTTAGTTTTTGTTTTGATTTGTATTGATGAACAATGTGAAACTATGTATGTATATATGGATGAACTCCGTGAAACTATGTATGTATTGGATCTTTTAATACCCTATGTGTTCTCTTGCATTCGATGGACTGCTAGATGTTGGATACATGGGCTATGCTTGAGGTTGAAACTATATATATCATATATGTCTTTTGAAAATGCAGGGATATAACAGAAAACAGACAAAACAGTAACAATACAGGCACTTTGTCGTCTGCCAGCCGACGGCAAAGACCTTTGCCGTCGGTAGGCGGACGGCAAAGGTGCCACGTGGCAGCAATCTGTTCAACCTGGGAGTATCAGGTCTGACCATTTGGTCATTCTGCCGTCTGCCAGCAGACGGCAAAGACTAAGCAGAAGTCACGGTTAGCCACGGGTTTGCGGACGTCATAGGGTTGACGGCAAAGTTTGCCGTCCGCCGGCAGACGGCAAAGTCTGCCGTTAGCCACCTAACGGGGCTAACCGCTATTCTTTGCCGTCCATGATCTTTGCCGTCAGCTTGGCCAGGAAAGCGGACGGCAAACTTCTTTGCCGTCAGCTGCTTTTACGCAGACGACAAACAAAGTCATTACCGTGACTTTCAGTGCCGGAAGTGTTTGCCGTCCGTGGCAGACGGCAAAGACGTTTGCCGTCGGTGGCCTGGTCCTTTGCATTCTGCTATGGCAGACGGCAAATTACCTGATTCCTGTAGTGCTAGCCCCTGCTCCGGCGGTGCTTCTAGCGTCGTCGGAGGGCATGCGAAGGTTTGTCCTCGGTGGATCTTGCAGGATTGGGCCGGCGTTTGTCTTCGGTGGATCCACATGGATCCGGTCTTCGTTCGTCTTTGTTTGTGTGTCTACAGGTTGGATCCTTCCGATATACGCTACTCTTCATCGACGACGGTTGCTGTTCTGGTCCGTTGGTTCCTGTGAGGCCTTAGCATGACGACTTCCCCGACTGTCTACTACAACAAGGTTTGCCCGACTCCGGTGAGAGAGGGACGTTGACGGCGGCACACCTTCGGCTTGTTCCAGTACTTGTAGTCGTCGGTAGATGGTCTATGAATCTGGATATAATTTTTACTTCTGGTGTTCTTTGAACTACCTTGACAGTTGTTGAATAGATCGGAAGTTTTTTTTAAAAAAGTAAGCGCAGGAAAAGAGTGTCAATTTTATGAATTTGCTCGCAGTTCTGGTCAGGAAAAGAGTGTCATTTTTATGAATTTCCTCGGTTCTGGTCGGGCACCAAAGGCGAAGTCCTGTCCTAACCGGGGACGGACTGGTCTACCACTCTACCTCTTCGCCGCGAGCCCATCTACCCGCGGCTTTCCCTTTCCTTCGAGCACGAGGGGAACACAAAACAAACCCACCCTCCCCGTCCGTCCGTCTCTCTCCCCTCCACTCGTCGCGTCGCCGCCGTCGTCCCGCTCCACGATTCGAGGGCCCCCGCCCTTGCTCCCGCCCCCGCCTCCACTCGCCGGCCGCGCCGACCCCCTAGAGCTCGCCAGCACCACCACCACCACCACGGTGGCCACTCCTCCGCGGCGCTCGCTGGTGGGCGATGCGATCGGATGAGGTGTGGGCGGCGGCGGCGGCGGTGCTACGTGGAGAAGAGGAGGAGGTGGTCGAGCTTCCCCGCGGCGGCACCGCACCAGCCCTACGGAGCGGGGGACGGTGATGGCCCCCACCGCGGAGCCGGCGTCCCCGGCGCCGCCGCGGCGCCCGCGCTCGGGCCCGCCCCCCGGGCTCAAGAACCTCGGCAACACCTGCTACCTCAACAGCGTGCTCCAGTGCCTCGCCTCCACGCCTCTGCTCGCCAACTTCTGCCTGGCCTCCCGCCACTCCAATCTATGTACCAAACCCTAGCTCCCACTTTCCCCTGCGCTAATTTGTATATGTTGCTATTCGTCGTCATCAGAAGCTAATTTGATGTTTATGCCCCATCTGTTTGATTTGTAGGCAAACAGGTGTTCCCCAACAGGGACAAGGAGTGCGCCTTCTGCGTGCTCGAGCGGCAGATTGTGCGGCAGCTTCGGGCGGAGGCAGGGGCGCTGGACTCGCCGGGGAAGGTCATCCGCAGCCTGCCGCTCTTCGCCGAGCACTTCCGGTGGGGGCGCCAGGAGGACGCACACGAGTTCCTGCGCTACGTCATAGACGCTTGCCACACTGCCTGCCTCCGCATACGCAAGCGCCTACCCGCTGCAACTGCCAATGGAGACTGTGGCCCGGAGGAGGGCCGAGGTCAGGGGGGCTGTATGGTGACGAGGGAGACATTTGGTGGGGCGCTGCTCAGCCAGGTGAAGTGCCTTGTGTGCAAGGGAGAGTCAAACAAGACCGACGAGATCATGGACCTCAGCCTCGACCTGCTCGGGACCAGTTCTGTTTGCGATGCCCTTACATGCTTCTTCAAGCCTGAGGTATTGGAGGGTGCAAACAAATACAGTTGTGAAAGGTATGACACGTCTTCCCGGTTACTGGAAAATATGTATATTCGAATCAACTAGGTTTTGCTATTTACTATGAGATTGAAATGCAAAAATGTTTTGGAGAAAACGTATGTTCGGTTCACTAGATTTTCAGATGAAATATTAGGATTCCATGCCAGGAAAGATTTTCACCACTCACCCATTTTGGTTGCAAGAATCCCTATGGAAAAATGTATGGTCAATTTCCTCTTCCATGACCATCATCAATCCATGTGCTTCGGTGGCTAATTGGAGAATACAAGTATAAACAGAGAGGAAAGCGAGTTTGAGTTTTCTGAGAGAGGGCAAAGTTTTGACATATTAAAATATGTGGAGCAGTTAATTAAGCTTCACTATTGTCTTATAGTTTTCTATAAGAAGTATTTCGTGGACAGATTACAATTTCTTTTGTTTGTTCTATCGCTCATCGTTCACCTATTCGCCCCCTCTTCCTCTGTATATCCAATTCCTGTGGTGTTGCATCCATCTGAATTCTTATATATTTTCCCTTTGTTATCAAACATGCATTTAAACTGCGAAATGTGGATTTTGGTATTGCAGATGCAAGAAGCTCACCTCAGCTCGGAAGCAAATGTTCATACTCAAGGCACCTAAGGTTCTTGTTATACAACTCAAGGTTCTAAATCTTTTTCCCTGATTTCTTTATTGTGCAAAGAACTTATCTCTTCTATTTAACTTGGGTTATGCTTAAAAGGGATTGCTCATGATCTGTTTCTGTTTCCATTTTTGGTGAACTGCTATTAGAGGTTCGATGGAATACATGGTGGGAAGATCAATAGGAACATAGAGTTCAAGGAAGGTCTTGTTCTTTCCGACTTCATGTATGACAAAAACCAGGTATGATACCTTTTGATTGCCACGTGGTTTAGAGTACTGTTGGACACTATCCAGGTAGGCAATATTGTGGATGTAAAACTAGTCATGAAAGCAATATACTCCGCATGTAATCAGCTGCTCATGATCACATGTTACCTTGTTGATTGATATAGTTTTACCATGCAACTTTGTTATGATTATGTTATTACAGGGTACCATCAGTTTCTAGTTAGCTCGGAACTCCTTTAGGAATTATGGGTTAGATTGACTCTCTGGTTCACTGGACCAAAGTTCAAAATCATGAACAGTGAGTTTTACGTGAATGATTTTGAAATAAACAATACGAAAAATGATGAAAACAACATAGTTCACAACAATCAAGCTCATCTTAAAAGACGTGTTGCTTAGTTCTGAAAGTTCTGTCTGAGCTAGTGTAATTGTTGAAGCAACAATTGCTCAGATCCTGGCATTTTTTTTCTATTGGTAAATTAACCTGAATGTGTAAAAAGGCAGACGTATATCACTACACGTAGCAAATTTGAGCTCTGATACCCGTTTTAGCAATTTCTATATGTCCTCAGAACGCTCGATAGCGCCAAGTAATTGTAGGGAAGTAACTTTTTGTCCTGTTTTGATATTACCCAGCTCTTATCTTCTATTTTACTTATGCGCTTCTTCTCTGCTTCGGTGAAACCAGGCTGCTGATTCTGTCCCAGACAAAAAAGGAATATACTGATTAATAAGTAACTCTCTTTAAGGTTGTGAACTGTATGTATCTGAACTAAAGCATACCTGTTTGCATGATGATCTTATAAACTGTGTCCAAGTGCTAGCTTAATTTGTTCTTAGTATGCATTAGCTATATTTCTATTTGTTTCTTCACGGTCACAAGATAACGTTCTTGTTTCCTGACTTTTTATGATTTTGTTGGTGTAGACGTAGTTGGAGTTATGCAGAACTATCAGATTTGGAATCTTGGATACAAGTTAAACTTCATGGCTCAGAAAGGAAAACCATAGAAGAGTTTTTATCTAGTTACATGCGACCGAGCTATAGAAGTGCACCCCAGTAAATAATGTTTGAAGTATCCTGTAAAATCTTCAAGGCGCCATTTATGTGTGCCCCCTTCTATTTAATCTTTAGTGGTAAATACAAACGGACTTCAGAAATTGTTTCTGGGTGAATGTCAGAGAGGGTCGCTGTCAGTTTTTAAAATCATTCATTATGTTCTCAACACTTCTAAACTTCTAATGCAGTAACATTAAAATCTTCTAATGAACTCATTGTACCTGTTGATCTTCACCGAAGCTTTGTGGTTATCAACAAAATATCTAGTGTCTAATAAATTAGGACATTAACTAGTGCTTTGCATCCCCTTTACATAGTTATTTATACCTGAATGGAATGCGTTCTGTAGTTGATGTTTCAGTAATAGCTCGCCTGCCGGTCTCGGAATAATGCATGAATTTTTTTTGACTGCATGAAGCTACAAATTCACCAACAAAGGTGCCAGTAGTGAGACCTGAGTGGGCGTGAATACCATATCTTAATAATGTTTTTTTGTTCCAAGAAACTTTTTATATAATTGACATTAACGATAGCGCCGGGATTACTTTCCATATTTCCAAATATTATTTTGGATATTTTAGTGCACTCCTTTGTCTGAACATTTGTTATCAATAACTTTTTTTGATTTTATTGCATGGATCTGCAGGACCCACAACCGGTATATAATCTTTTTGGCAGCATCGTCCATTCAGGTTTCTCCCAAGATTCTGGTCATTACTATGCATATGTTAAGGTAATAGGCTATTCAGTCAGTGTCTAAACTTCTTCAGTTCTATTGCCCTAACATCTTGCTAAATGTTTATGCCAAAAACATTTTGCTAAATGTACTGGGAACTTGAATTACATGCAGGATGCTACTGGTCGCTGGTACTGTTGTAATGATTCTGATGTCTCCCTCTCAAGCTCTCAGGAAGTTTTGTCTGAGAAGGTCTATATCCTATTCTATATACTGAGTTCCAAAACTCAAAAAAATAGTACAAATGGTTACTCTTCTAGTGCAGTTAAATCTTCCAACACCAATGGGAATGGCATATCAAGTGCCGCATGTAGTGAGCCCCTGAAGATACCATTAGTGAAGCAGAACGGCTCATGCTCTACTAAAGGTATTGTGCCACTACCCCTAAAGAATGGCAAGATTGCACCAGGTCTACAGTTCAAGCCGATCCACTTGAAGAATACAGGAACAGAGAAGGTTGCATCAAATGGCAAACCGCACCCTGTTTTGAGAAAGCCAGAAGTTAATGAAGCCACGACACTAGTGGAATCAAATGGATGCGGACCTGGAAAATCTGCAGAACCCAGTGAAGGGTATGCTAATGGTAGTGTTTCCTGCGATAAGTTGGACGCTGATTCACAAAGAATGTTGCAAGACACAGATGGAAATGGACATCCAGTTCATTTTATTGGCCTCCAAGAGACCAGTCGTGCCAAGGCCACGTGTGCTGAAAAACCCCCTGAACAACCATCTAGTGTTGTTACCTCAACATTGGACAAGAACATTTGTAGTTCAGAAAATCCTAAAAGCTCAGTTTTACACCCTGAAGTATCTGCTGACTCAGTCAAAGCAGTGGTGGCTTCAGCCAAGGACAGTGCACGCTTGAAGCATCATCTTGAAGAAGGAAAGTTTAAGGAAATGTAAGTCTCGAATTGACAGTAGTATTGCTTTTCCTATTCGTATTTCTTTCCATGAAACACCGACTGTCCATTCAGTTGCTTTATTCTCCTCTTGTAGTTTTCAGACATTGAACACCTTCCATGTTTACTGCTTTAGCTTTGATTATTTTGAACTGAGCCCGCACCATTGTTTACTGGTTTAGCTTTGATTATTTTGAACTGACTCCACACCCATCATGAAGATACATTAAACAACAAATATTAGGCTATCATGGTTTGAACATCGTTGAAATTTGCATTGCAAATGTGCAAGTGGTGTATGTTGCAAACTAAAGCATATAAAACATATGGTTCATGCATGTCTGTTTTCAATAGGAAGTATCAACTTATGAATCTAACGTTGCATGAAGCTTGGACAGACTAGATTCATACATTATTCAAGGATGACATGGATCGGTACTTCGCGAATAATCCCTCAGATATATGAATTCATGCATGAAGGCTGTAACACCTTTGAATGTTCGTATCCAACTGAACCTAATTCAGTGACTGATATGCCAGTCACTAAGCTAGCATATCTGCACTGCATGCTTCACCATTTTACTATTTTTCTTTATTATCTTTGACGTCTTGGTTTTAATTTGTGTTGTCAGCTGTAGTAATTTCGTGATGCTTACTGCCTGTTTTATTAATTAAAATTTCCAGGCTTGCTGAATCAGCATCTTCTGAGCTTCGGTCGTCTGGTTGGGCGGATGATGTATGTAATTTTATGCGTTCTGCAAAGAGGCGGTGTATACAGAACACAGGCACGTCTCAAGATAGTGAGGCTATCAGGTGAAGTGATTTGCTCCAAGTTTTTTCTGCTTCAGCTTTATTTTTCTGTTGCTTTAAAATATATTTATATATGGAACTGTTCTTTTGCTCGTGAGATAGACAGGGAAACTTAATGCTCTGCACACTGCTATTATGGCATTTTGATTTCTTATTACTCTACTGAGCCATATCCTTGTGCCATTTAGCACTGCGTTGTTGCATTTTAATTACCCTATGCATTTCTTATTACCCTATGCCTTTCCCACTCATCAGTTTTTTTTTTCCATTTTAATTTTACCACTATAGGTTTGCTGTATGCAGCAAATAGGTTGACTTTTACATGACATTTGCTTCTTGAGTTTCTGCATTTTCCTTCAGTTCATTTCTTTATAAGGTCTTTCTTTTTTGAGGACTTTATTTGTAAGGCATCAATTTTTTTGTGAAAATAATTTTGGAACGATTGATGTTCTTTATGCCCATGATCTCTCAGCAGGGGAAGGTTATTCACACTGCTGCATAGTACTCCCTCCATTCACAAATATAAGATGTTTTGGATATTTTAATATAGACTACATCGGGACTAAAATGAGTGAACAAACACAGTAAAACATGTCTATATACATCCGATTCAGAAAAAAGTTAGAACATCTTATATTAGTGAACGGAGGGAGTACTTCTGTAGGAAATCTTTCATTTTTCTAGCTAAGTTATTTTTCGGCATCCCTCGCATATGCCAAATATGAGAATTTATTTTCCACTGTGTGTGATCATCATTACACTCGTGGGTGGTGTGTCCATATCGTCCAATGTGTCTAATATTGTATATATATGCCTTCTCCTGTAATGCAGGAAGCAGCTAATAAGTGATTCTGGAAGAGTATTTAGGTCCAAGATTCCAGAGTTACTGCGGGAAGATCTGATTCAATCCCTGAGATCATACTTTGAGGATAAATTTTGACTGGATGCTTAAGCTTGTGTGGGCCTTGTTTAAAAGGTAATGCACAATTTACTTATATTTTCCAACCATTGTAAAGATAATCTTATGAGAGATTCTGTGTGTCATGTGTACATACATTTTTATGCTCTGCTTGTTTTTAAAAATCATAATGCTCTTCAATTTCTAATGTATCTTATGTTTGACAATTTAGGTGCCAGTGGTCTACTAGGAGCTCCATGCACGGCTGGCTTATTTTTGAGGCGTTTTTGTTCCCTGAGATGAGGTTGAGAAGTAGAGCGACGTGTAAAGCTTGCCTCCTTTTTGCTGTTGTTCCCCATGCTATACTGTAGGCTTGAAACCCCACAATCAGCACCCCTTTCTTCTGTTTCTAGCATGTAGCAGACTATTTCTTATCTCCCCCCCTTTGTACAATTATAAGTGGTAGACCCCTTTTTACAATTATAACTGGTAGATTAGCTCATGAATTTCTTGGGTTTTGACCTGGTCTCAAAATAAACCTGTTGATGGTTTTAATTATATATGATCGGATACTTTCAGCTATCTGGGTGTCATTTTGCAAAACGGCTGATGGATTCCGGATATGATATTGATCTCTCAAAAGCGACATGTCTATGAATAGATGTAGACTACTCTTTCTGTAACTTCATAAACTTTTTATAAGAGGTTTTTAGAGTCCATGACAGTGTAAAAAAACATCTTATATTGGCAAATTTTAACATGCTCCCTCTTACCCCCTCTTTTTACATGTGAAGTAAGAAGGTAAGAGTTAATCAGACCACTAATTAATAAGATCAATGGCTCAGATCTATTATATATTCTTACCTCTCATGTGAAAAGAGGGGTAAGAGGGAGCATGTTAAAACTGCTCTCTTATATTTAAGTTACAGCGAGAGTATGAATTAATGTTTGTCTTCACGTCAACAACATACCCAAATATTTACTTTTTTTTTCTCTAGGAGCAGCATGAACATTTAGTGAAAGAAAGAGATGCGCATCGTTAGCTGTATTTGCTCTTGTACTCTGGTATTGTGTGATGCATTTCATTTTCTGCCGTGTACGTCTTGGAAGGCAGGCGGAGAAACCAACGGTCCGTCCGCCAAATGTTTTTTTGTGTGCTTGTTTCGGATGATTGATCACTAGAAGGAATCATACCGAAATGTTTATTGTGTGGGCACTTGGCTTGGCTTCATCATAATAGTATATCTAGAGGCTTATGTTGCCTGTCAAGTTGCGTTTTGTTGCTTTGGTTCTGCACTAGCAAATCTATCATCTCTCCACTTGACCATCATGTCTTGATGACAGCGCACGGCTGATCCTTGTACTTGACGTCCGGTCAGCTCTTTGTTATTATTACTCCCTCTATTCCATATTCTAGTGTGTATAAGGTTTTGGGTCTTATTCCAAATTGTAGTGCGCATAAGCACCTTTTGTCCAGTATAACCCTCCGCTGGATCAGCGCAGCAAAGCTGCATGCACCCACATGTGTGACAGTGGAGCAGACAAGGGGCAATTCTAGTCCAAATAAATGTGCCACCTCATGTCTTGATATAAGTGCCACAAACAAGACGCACTGTAAAAGGGAATGGAGGGAGTATTATTTTGCGAGGAACCGTTGTTATTTGTCATTATCCAATAGAAACACGCGTATGCTGTGTACTTTATTTTGTCAAAAATCATGGAAACAAGTTGCATCAGTTGCTCGTCTTGAAGCCGTGGGTGGTGTTGGATGTCAACTGTTGCTCCATTTAGTATTTGACAAGTCGACATCTATACCCGCAGCGTCAGATACAACAGCTGAACCAACAGAGGAAAAAGAAACTGAGCTCGGTGCAAGGCGTGTTGCGATCCAATAGAAACACGCGGTTGCCATCATCACCCACGTCTGCACGCCGATGCAACATCCAGTACGTCCTGCACCTCGCTCGGGTATCTGTGAGAGTCCAGTCCATCGAGAAGAACACGAGAAAACCCACACATTTTCCAACCCCTGCACCGCACCGGCCCCCACACAGCCCTACTCTCCCTGTCCTATACTCCTACGTGATGCCAAAGCGAGCCCGGTCCTAAACAAAAAGATGAAAGCTGGACGAGCAGAATCCAGGAAAAAAGGACCCTACCGTGGCGCTCACTGCGCGTGCACTGCAGCGGTCACCACCGCCCCAAATCATCCTCCAGATTTGCCCTGGATCAGCTGAAATTCACTTACCACTATGTAGTAGTATGAATCAATTTCGGACAGTGCGCCTACACGCGGAATGTTCGATGCGAAATTCTTGCCCAGTTTCAATCTTTTTTGCCACGAACCAAGAGGAGACCAAAAGAGGAACACAAAGTTAGTTTTAAAGCGTACAAGTTAAATATACTACTGTACTCTTTCTTGTCTCTACCAACGGATGTACTATCTTCTCGGCTGCATTTTGAATTTTTGATCCGGACTAGAGTTTCCTGCCTGCCTGCATTTCCTCCTGTATAAGAGCATCTACAGTCGGGCGTCTCAAACCCACCTCATACGCCCGGGCAGGCCGCCCGGTCACGAAATTTCGACCCAGACGGGCGCCTCAAACGTCCAGGCTGACCGGCACCCCTCATATCCAGCCCAAATATGGGGCGGATATGGGGGCGCTCGGGCATGCCCGCCACGTCGGACTCGACAGCCCGACCCCATCCCAAATTGCACCAAATCCATCAAACCCTTCCTCCTTCTCCCGCCGCCCTCCTACCTTTCCCGCGCTCGAGCCATCGCCGTCGTCCACCCTTGCTCCCCATCCTCACCACCGGTCCCGATCCACCGCCGGAGATGTCGTCGAGCCCGTCCCCGACCGCCGCCACGGAGACGCAGTCCGCCTCGTCCGTCGGCGTCCCTTCTTCGGCTCCGTCTTGCAAGGCGAAGAACGTCGCCCGGAAGTTGCGGCGGCGCCGGCAGCTAGAGAGGGAGGCGGCGGCGGCGTCGCAGGGAGGTTCGGACATGGTCGAGCAGCTGTCTCCCCCGCCGCGCCCGGCCCCCCGCACCCCATCCATCCTTGCGCCGACGCGGATTACGTCGTCCGACCCCGTTGGGACAGAGGAGGAGGATTCAACGGCCGGCTGGGCCATTCCGGACAGCTTTCCGACGACGCAGATGCCGGTTGTTGACGTATGTGACTCGCCGCAGCTCGTTCGGGCGCGGATGAGCATGGTCACCGGCGGCGCCCGGGCTGCCCTTGACATGCTCGACGGAATGACAGAACAAGAGTCGGTAAGTTTAATTTGCTCCTGTCCGATCAATTTTTTGCGTACACAACCACTTGTTCATTTAACACGCTTGCAAACCATGTAGGAGGCGTTCTTGTCGAACATGATCAATGACAATGAAGATCCGATGAAACTAGAGTATGAATTGGAGGACACCACCGCATTTGAAGTTGGGACAACATTCGATCCCAATCCGAGCAAGAAGAAGAAGAAGGCCAAGACGGCGAAGGCAATAGGTCCGGCATTCTCAAGATTTGAGGATATCTTATTGGTCAAAGCTTGGTTGGCCACAACAATGGATCCAATATGCGGCACCGAGCAAAAGGGGGAACACGTATTGGGAGAAGATTTGGAAGGAGTATCATGAACAAAAGGAGTATGTGGAGCCACATCCTATCGTGACCACCCGCAATGTGGCATCTCTACAACATCGATGGGGGATCATTCAAGGGGAAGTGAACAAGTACGTGGGCTACTACTCACAAGTGATCAAACGCCCTCAAAGTGGGATGGGGGTGGCAACTCACGTAAGCTCAATTGCTTCATCTTCTTGTCATTTGCATATGCTTCTTGTGTTTGCATTCTCGTGCTCATACATATGTTGTTTGCTAGACGGCGGTGGTGGCCACTTTGTATCACGAGGTGGAGAAGACGCCATTTGCTTTTAGCCATTGTTGGATCCTATTGAATGGCAAGCCCAAGTGGAACCAATTTGTGGCCGATCTCAAGTCCGGCAAGAAGAGGAATGATGGCTCAAGCTCCCACCAATCCATTGGGTTGGATGATGAAGAGGACGATGTTGTCGTCACGAATGGAAGAGCCACCGTGCCAAAGGATAACCGACAAGTCATGGGAAACAAGTGGGAGAAGGCAAGGGCCTCTCGTGACGCCGCGGCTACAAAAATGTCATCCACATGGACGGGCATTTTTTCGGCAAGGGAGAACAAGAAAGAGGAGAGGTACAAGCTCATGTTGGATGCGCAAAAGGAGAGGATGGAATGGGATCGGAATAGTGCGGAGAAGAAGCTCCAAATTGAGAGGGAGAAGATCGAGTTGGAGAAGCAAGAGGCGGCCATCAAATGGGAACTCGAGAAGGCCAAGACATTTGGTGAGATGGAGCTTGAGAAGGAGAGGTTGCAACTCGCACGGGACACGGAGGATGCGAAGATCATGTTGGCGGACGAGACCCTCTTGGATGAGCATGCAAAGAAGTGGCTTGTGGACAAGAAGAAGGAGATCAATGACTGTAGGGAGTACGAGGTGGCGAGGGCGGCTGCGGCAGCGGCAGCGGATCATGCGGCCCGGATGTAGGCGGAGGTGACAGCCCGAATGCAGGCGGAGGAGGCAGCCCGGATGCAGGTGGAGCAGTACTAGCAGGATGTGTTCCGCCTGGAGCAGGACGCATTCCGCTAGGAGCAGGCGCCCGGCCAGTGATCCGAAGCCATCCGTCACGCTCGGACATTGATTTTATTTTGGCTTGTCCGGTTTGTTAAACTATGATTTGCTTTGCTTTGTTTCGAACTGTTGAATTCGGACAATTTGTATCGTATGATCGACGTGCATGGATTGCATGGATTTGAGGATCGGCATTTGAGGTATGTGGATGTGCGGCGCAACATATGAGGGGCCGGCGGGCGCTGTCCGCGGACGCGCCCGCGGTCGTATAGGGGACCGGATTTGCCAAGTCTGGCTGTAGATGCTCTAATCTAGCGGAGTTTGCTTCCTTAGCCTTTTTTAGTGCTTTATTTATTTATCTTCTCATCGTGGTGCTGGTAGGCCTGGTACCGACGAAAACTATGGCCAATTCCTCTCTGGAAACCCACAAAACTGAATGAATTATTGAAGGAAGACCTGCATCACACCGCCACGATTTTGCCATTTCGGCAAGGTGCAGGGGCTCAACTGGATTTTGTTTCTTTTCGCCGACCCACCCGAGAGAGGAGAAAACATCTACTCCCTCCGTCCTTTAAAGAGTGTACTTCCAACTTTGTTGGAAAGTCATTTTTTTTATGTTTGACCGTATTTATACAATAATACACCAACATTTATGCCATCAAATTAGTAGCATCGGATTCATGATAAAATATATTTTCATCATATCCCTATTTGGTTTCACAAACATTGATATATTTTTGCATAAACTTGAAATAGTTTGACCCTCCAACAAAGTTGGAAGTACACTCTTTCAAGGACGGAGGGAGTGTTGCTTTTCCTTTTCGTATTTTTCTAGCATGAAACACCGACTGTCCTTTTAGTGCTATATTTTCCCCTTGTAGTTTTCAGACATCGAATACCTTCCATCATTAACTGGTCTAGCTTTGATTATTTTGAACTATCATGGTTTGAACAATGTTAAATTGCATTGCAAATGTGCAATTGGTGCATGTTGCAAACTGTTGAATGTGTGGCCCATGCAGCTGGTCCAAGTGGCCCAGGCCCAGTGGGGCTAACCTAGAAGAGGTGCCCCAGTCCTCCCAAGACAACTTGAGCCGCCACACACTCACGCGGGGGACTAGACACAGGAGGGTGAGCAGTCTGAGGTGAGCTCCTCCCTGAGAATCAACATGGTATCAGACCAGGTCGGAGCACTGGAGGCGGCGGCGCCGGCGTCGGAGGTATAGTCGCCGGTCAGCGGTGGGGTCCGGAGAGAAGGAGGCGGCGCATCTGGGCATGGCTTCTGTGTGCGCGTTTGCGTGCGACTGTGCGTTGGCTGCGCGGGTGACGGCGGCTGGCTGGGTCCGGCGAAGAGGTGGAGCTGGAGGCGGAGAGGCTGCCGCGCTGAGGAGAGAAGGAGGCAACAGAGCTTGGCCAAGGATAGAAGAAGGAGGCGGTAGCAAGTCAGAGACTGCTGGAGCAGCTGCTGCTGCGTGGGAGGAAGAAG
Source organism: Elymus sibiricus (assembly GCA_039707655.1). NCBI lineage: Eukaryota > Viridiplantae > Streptophyta > Magnoliopsida > Poales > Poaceae > Elymus > Elymus sibiricus. The sequence goes on from CM077664.1 coordinate 317,818,131, forward strand.
AGGAGGTGCGACTTCCTCGTGTAGGAGATATGCCCTAGAGGCAATAATAAATGTTATTATTTATCCCCATGTTCGTAATTAAGTTTATGTTCCGTGCTATAACTGCTATGGTTCTCGAGTCTACAATAACCACGAGGCTCGGATGAAGACTCATATGCACGTGTGGAATAATAAACGGAAAAATGTATTCCTAGTTTGGCCTCTAAGACTAGCTCAAGTGTTGCATGATGGTTCTGTTTTCCTGATCATGGGCATGACTATGCTGGCAACTTTGAGGGCACATTGTTAGAAGAATACTTGTGTTGAATCGACCCGAATTGATGTTATGCTATGAGATACATTCGTCACAAGTTAATGGTTAATAACACAGAGAAAGTTTACGTTTGCATAATTCCTTAGACCATGAGAGTATCGAGTTTCTTCATGCTTGATTCATGAACTTTGGGGTTTGTTAAATGTCATCCGTAACTGGGTGGCTATTACGGCGGCTTACGGGTTCATGGGAAAGTATGTCAAGCAACTTGATAGCTCAAGATTGGGATTTGCTCCTCCGACGATGGAGAGATATCTCAGGGCCCTCTCGGTGTTACGGTATCCACCATCGTCTGGCCAGACACAATGTGATTTGATCACAGGGATGCCGGAACAAGGGAACGAGAAAAGAGAACAAAACCGGTAACGAGGTAACTGGCATAGTGGACAAGTTGTTGATCCATGGGGATGCCGATAAGTCTCACCCCGGGTGTTTGTAACATATCGAGAAGCAACAGGAATGGCACACGACAACTGGAGGTTCACTCGAATATTCATTCGTGTGGGTATAGGGGTCAATATGGGTGTCCACGGCTCCGATGTTGATCATTGATCGGAAAGTGTTCCGTTCATGTCTATACTTCACCGAACCTATAGGGTCACACGCTTAAGGGTCATCTATCTGCTGAATTCTAGACAGGGAGTCTGAGAGAAAGTCACCGGAAAAGTTTCGGAGACAACGGAACAGTTCCGGAGAGAGAACACCGGAAGAGTTTCAGTAAAACTGAAAAGTTGTTTCAGGGTATACCATTAAGTCAAATTGGTTTCGGCACACGCCTGGAAATTCTTGGAGGGTGCCAGAATTGTTCTGGGAACTTCTGGGATTTTTCGGAGAAAAAACCCGGAAATGTTCCGGACCTGCCAGAACCGCTTTGGTTGCTTTTCGCAGATGAAAATCACTAATCCGGAATTGTTTTGGAACGCGTCCAAAATTATTTTAGTGGGTACTGGAAATGTTCTAAGACCTACAGAAATATTTTTGGATTTAACGGTCGCGGAAAAATGTTTCCGTGAATAGTGAAAATCACTTTATGGTTACTTTTTTGAAAGCCACCTTTTGGGGCTTTGCTCAAAAGATCTAGGGGATGACATGGATGGATGGGAACCCCTTTGGGGGGCCCACAAGAGGGGTGGCCGGCCACATGAGGGGCTCCTCCATGGGGCCCCACTTGCCCCTTGGCTTCCCCTTTATGCCCTTGTGAAGAACTCCATTCATGGGCATTTTGGGTTTTTGGAATGCCACCCTACTCCTTGGGATTTCCTATAAATAGAGGTGGAGAGGTGCTCTCCACACTCACTCAATCTCACATACAAGTGCCATGCAATGATCTGGCTTCTCTCTCCCTCCCCGCGAAATAGTTTCGTAGAGCCGAAAGGCTGTCTGGGTTCCGGTGGGAACTAGTTCTGGACGGCGAAGCCCTTCCGGATAGATGACACCGTATGTGTGCAACCCCATAGAGAGGTCGTAGGTTCGATCTTTTTGCCTGAGGGGCTGTTCGAGAGTGCCTCCCGAAGGGCTGTCCGAGTGACTGTCCGAGATTCTGTGTGTAACACCCCATGTAATTAAGCTACAGTGATCACCTTTTGATAATGCCAAGTCATCATGATTAACTAGTCTCGATCACAATTAGAATCATATCTCATTTCAAATTCCAACTCAAATTGAAATTCAAATTTAAAGTGAAAATAAAAGTTGATCCAATTTGGAAAAAAAATGTTCATTAAATAGCAAATAACCCATAACTAATTATGTTAAGAAAAACAACATCACCTAAATTCACTAAATGACTCTATCATCCAAAAACAGTGACTTTAACACCCACTTTAATTCATTTCCATTTAGACAAAATTCAAATGAAAACCTCTGGCCTCCAAACTTTTTGTGGTAGCTCAGAATATTGAATAGTATTTGATTTGAGAAGTTGCACATTTTGTAAAAGTGGTTTAGTGCTAAAGGAAAATAGAAAATAGAAGAATTAAAAGAAACAGAATAAAGAAAAGAGAAAAGGAACCAGGGCACTGTGCCTATGGGCTTCGAGTGTATAGTCTCGCGCGGCCCAGCCCACACCGGCCTTTCCCTAACCTCTCGACAGAGGCAGGGGAGGCCGAACACGCCACGCCGTCCACCGCCCGGATGGCGCGCTGTCGGCCATCCCGCGGCTCCCCGAGTGGATAAGGGCATCCCCGAACGCCTCTCCCTCCCCCGCAAACCCTAGCCCCCTCAGAATGCCCCCCACTCTCTCCCTTGCTCGCATTCGAGCTCGCCGACGCCGCCATGTCTGCACCGCCGTGAAGCTCGCGGCCACCGCACTCCGTCCGCCTCTCCGACCCGTCCACTGGACTCGCCGTCGTCGACTACTTCGTCCCCGACCACGCGCGCGAGTCGAGGAGCCCTGCATCGCCGCCCTGCCTCGTCTTCTTCCTCTTCGGTCGCCGTCGTTTCCGCCGTCGATTCGCCGCCGTTGATCCTCCCCGAGCCCGCTTGAGCACACCTGCAGGCTCACGGTGAGCAGCCGCGTCAATCTTCCCTCTTTCCTGCCCCGCTCCGCGCCGTAGCTCGCCGCATTTGCCATGCCCGAACCCGCCACCGCCGATGAGCTTGCCGTCATAGCCGTAGTCGCCGTCACGCTCGTACGAGCCCGTAGCTGAGCTCGTGGAGCTCGTAGGACTCCAACGTGCCGCGCCACACCATTTGCCGTGCCCCGCATCGCCGGATCCGCCATCGCCCGATTCCGGCGTCCGCCGAGCAGCTCGCCGTCGTCGTTATAGGCCACCCCAGCCGACGCCACCGCCACCGTTCGACGCGCCGTCGACGGCACGTTCGAACGCGCCCTTCCCCGCTCGATTTGGCGCTTTGTGGACGAAACCCGAGCTCCTCCCATGCACGCCGCCGCAAAAATTGGTCGCCGGAGCAACTCCGGCGACGGCGCCGACGACTCTGACGTGGCCCGACATGTGGGGCCCCCTGTGCCACTGACCGCTGGGCCCCACTGGCCCCGTTGACTGGGTTGACCAGTCAACGGTGCTGACTGGGCAGCCCAGTGACACTGACTTGTGGGCCCCGCGTGTAATTAAACTAATTTGAATTTAAAGTTAATCTGATAATTTAATTAGACACTGACAAGTGGGTCCCACAAGTTAATTAGGATCAGTTAGTTTAATTAATCTCTGTTAGTTTAATCAGTCACTGACCAGTGGGACCCACTGGTCAGGTTTGACTCTGGTCAGCCGGGTTTGACCCGCTGACATCACCCTGACATCATGATGATGTCACATGTCACTGTTTCGGATAATTCGAATTAAATAATTCCAGAAATTCCAGAAAATGATTAAAAACTTTGAAAAATCATATAAATTAAACCGTAACTCGGATGAAAATAATTTATACATGAAAAACGATCAGAAAAATATGAAGAATCCGAATATGTGGTCAAAATGCTTGACCATCACTCCTATCTAGATGAACATGGAACTTTTGCCCTTATTCGATAGATGAATAGTGCATAACCTTGATAAAATAAATCCAAATAAATTCCTAATTACTCTAAAATATTTAGATAGGCAGTATATCATCTCTGCATATCATTTAGGCATGTCATGCATCGTTGTTGCATTGTTGCTATGGATTTATTGTTTCTTCCCCCTCCTTCTCTCCCGATAGACCCCCAGACCGACGCTGCTGCCGAGTACGACTACGCCCCTGACGACCAGCCCCTTTCAGCAGTGCTTCTAGGCAAGCAAACCCCCTTGATCATCCAGATATCGCCTATTCTTTCCCTCTTATTCTTGCATTAGAATTGCCCCTGCTACTGTTCCAATAGTTCCTATTCTGATGCATAGCCTGGTTTTGTAACCTGTTGTTGATACTTTACCTGTTATCCTATATGCTTAGTATAGGCTGGTTAGTGATACATCATTGGCCCCACACCCTTGTCCTTGTTGCCATGCTTTTCCACCAGTGACTCGATCAGTAAGATCGACGGTCAGAGACCAACACTTCACCGCACCTTCCCCCTAAGTTGTTCGACTCTGCAGAGCTACCATCGAGTGCCGAGGGTGATACCTCTTATCTCACTTCCGATGATGCCTCTGTAGAATAGCTATCCAGTTGTGGGTTACCGAGGGTGATTCCTCTTTCATCACCTCCGATAAAGCTTCCGTCGTGCAACTCCTCTTGTGTGAATCCATCGAGGGTGATTCCTCCGGGTTCACCTTGACCGATACTTCGAGTGGGGATCCATCAAGGGTGATTCCTCGGATTCCTTCTCGATACTTTGGACACACGGGTACTTTGACCTTACTACTGTCATTTGATAAAGACAGGTCGGCTCCAAGAGCACCCGCAAGCCGTGTGTTACCCAGTCAGAGTGACAGGAATCCTGTTCGTCTCTGCGAGCTGCTAAATACGCCTAACGGATTTGGGTATTTGATCTGAGTAGGCCGCTGGCCTTATACGCACTACCACCACGTGGGATAATGGTTATGGGACCCTCTACATCGTATGTATCAGCCGAAAGTTCTTCAGATGTCACAGCTCAGAGATGCGGGCTAATTGTTGGGGTGGGCTGGTTACGTCACTTGTGTATACAGTGTCGCGCCTGGGCCCCGACCACCCACGCAACGTGCAGGAGTGCAAAGGGCGATGGACCAAGACCCCTTCGCACTTAGGATTTAGACCGGCGTGCTGACCTCTCTGCTGAGCCTAGGTAGGACTGCGTCGTGTCGATCACCCGAGGCCGGGCATTACCCAGCAAGTGTGTCCGGCCAGATATGATCAAGCGTGTTGGGTAACAGTAGTGCACCCCTGCAGGGAAGTTATCTATTCGAATAGCCGTGTCCACGGTAACAGGACGCTCGGAGTTGTATCCTGATCCACTACAACTACAAATTAATGCTGATTTAATATTAAACTGTTAATACTGCTCTCGGGATCGCTTTCTCGCAGGGAGTCGAGAAAGGATCTCAGGGCGTTGCTATTATATAACCACTATTATATGCTATTGTGTTCTACTCTCTTCTGATGCTGCAAGATTGCTTCAAGATGCTAGTCTTCGATAGGCTAGGCTTCTCCCCCTCTATTCTGGAAGTCTGCAGTTCAGTCCAAAGATATAGCCCCCTTTCTTTGATACCGATGCATAATTAGTATAGTTCTGATGTCAGTCTTGCGAGTACTTTGGATGAGTACTCACGGTTGCTTTGCTTCCTCTTTTTCCCCATACCCGCTTGCTGTAATCAGACGATGGAGCCCCGGAGCCAGACGCCACCGCAGGAGACTACTACCAGGAGAGCCCCGAAGGCACGTACTACTGGGTTGAGCCAGCCGACCAGGAGTAGTTCGGAGGCCCTAGGCAGGAGGCCTTCGCCTTTCAATCAGTGTCGTTGTTTGTGCTAGCCTTCTTAAGGCAGACTTGACTAACTATGTCTGTACTCAGATATTATTTGTGTGTATAACTTATGTATTCGGGTCCAAGTGACCCCTGGTTTGTAATATGAAGATTTATGTTTAAATTTGAGTTTAGAGTTGTGTTGTGATATCTTCCCGTGAGTCTCTGATCTCGAGCGTGCACGTTTGCGTGTATGATTAGTGCACGGTCGAGCAGGGGCGTCACACTGTGTGTGCCTCCCGAAGGGCTGTCCGTGACACCGTCCGGGGGACTGTCCGACCGCCTCCCGAACGGCTGTCCGAGGGACTGTCCGGGGGCAGACGAGGGAGTACATCCTCGCGGTTGGGAGATTGTAAAACCTAGCTGCGGGGATCTGCACCGACGATCTACATCGACTCTACTTCCGCTGCGCTACGAGTCGGTAACGATCAGATCAAACCCTGTATGCATCTTCCTGGGCGTGCTCGCAGTACCGAATTTTTTTGTTTTCTGCTGCGTTCCCCTACAGTGGCATCAAGAGCCGTGCTATGCGTAGATGCAGGTTACGATCTAGAATACATAGAGATGTATGGGTGTTGCATAATATAATTTTGTAGTAGATGAGATCTATTGCTGAAAATTATTTATGCGGGTAGCAGATGAAATCTATTACCCGATGTTCCTGTTGCTTCCCTGGAATTTGCGTATTTCTGATCTCGATAACGGCATGGTGGAGTTTCAAAGTTCTGGCAATCCGCGATCCTGATTGATCAACAAAGTGCTAACAGTTCGTTGAATTCCACCATAGTTAAAAGAAAGATGAAATTTCGCAAACAAAAGGGCAATGCAGGTATGATCTGCACGGGGGTCATGCGGATGATGAAGTTCAGTATGGGGCTCGAGATTTTATTATCTCGTGTTTCATACACCTCGCAAAGTTAATCTAGCGACTTGAATAATCATACTTGATGATAAACATTGGTAGCTGCGGTTTGGTTGAAACCTTAGAAGCCACGTAAAATAAAATTTTGCATAAACCGATTAGAGGCGTCTAACTTGGTTTTGCAGGATGACATGAGAAGGCATGTGATGTGGTATAGCAGTGCTCATAATAATTTGATTATGTATGAGATGACTATATAATGTAAATTAACATGACCTGCATGTGATGATTCGGCATGATGGCTGGAGCCATATGATTGTCACTTTAATGACCTGCGTGTCAACCTTAAGTAATGCACTTATTTTATTAGCTATAGAGATAGCAATATCATTTGGTGCATCGACAAGGTGGTGGCAAACTTCGCAAAGATGAACACCGACGCGAATGCCGACGACGAAGAATAAAAGACTTCTCCGTCAGAAAGGGCTATACCATATCATGCTATTATGAATTGCCTGAGATGTTTATCCCTTATGATGCACCCTTCTTGATTGTGCGGTAGTCGCTTTTATTAGGGTGATCTCTCACAAAAATATCAAGTAGTTAGTGTTCTCCCAAGTGTAGCACCGTCACGGCACCTATCTCTTCGGGGTATCACATGGATACATGGGTACGAACGATTAGAGAAGTGTGAGGCGGGTGAGTTGAGACCTCGCAGCAAGATCACTTGGTTGTCTTGACGTTCCGGAGGATCGTCCTGAGCTCGGAACATGCCCATCGAAAGATGAACAAGAGTCACATAGAGATGTGATTGGCAAGTTGGCGTACCAATTGCAATTCTCGTCACTTGAGATGGATACATCCTTGGCGTTGAATTGTAATACGGGTCTTGTATCACTCACAATCAATTATGAGAGATATTGATTTGAGTGGGAGCGCACTTTAGAATTAATTCTTTTAATTCTTAGTGCAATTAATTATGGACACTGTCTAAAGTGTAAATTGCATAATAGTTATAGAATAATGGCTCGCATTTCCACCTTCCCTATTAAAAATTGAACAAGCTGTTATTTATCTGGTTAATCTTTATGATTGGTAACGTAATGTGAAGATTGTCCTCAAGAGTGCCGAGAAGGACTTTGTCCTATCACATGCTTTCGGTATTCTCCCGCTAATGCTATGGATGATGTGACTCTCGTCCTTCGATCCAAAAGCTAGAATTCCGTTACGGTCAAGTGCAATATGTTTGCTTCCATGAGACCCGAACTTCAAAAGTTTGGGATAGCTATGTGATACTCATGGAACTGAAAATTAGTTTCAGATACAAACAAAGGCTAAAAGATATGAAATATCCAAAGCAATGTTTGTTTTGCAAAGTATTAGTAAAGTGTTTATTGGGCATTTGACTAATAAGACAGTGATCTGGAAGAACGCCTGTCATATGATGAAGGTGAATAAAACAACAACTTAAAGAGAAAGGAAGTGTCCAAATGGTGTTACTGTGACTTACACGCCTAGGAAGTCCGGGGCTAACGCCACTCTTTAAATTGGGTGCTTCTTCTGAGAGTAGGAGAAATACTGAAAGTTAAACTGTTAGAAGTATAAAGGCAAAAAGAAAGAAGACTGGAATGTCCAGCTCATGTATGAAAGTCATACAAGTTATTGATGTATGGAAGGCTGGTCAAAAGAAATAGTTCTTGAGAATTGTGATTAAATTGTTAGTCCGTAATTCTTGGGTATTGTGAGTTGATTACAAAGATACCTGCTCGATTGCATTCTGTTGCGACTCGATGCAAGAACTACTACGGCCTAAAAGACTTGCCGGAGTGAGGTTTAGATACGCGTTGGGAACATAGTAAATGTTACTATACCTTCCATCGGTGTATTACCGTCTATATTTATTTTCATAATTCATTTAGAGTTTTATACACTCTAGCCCATTGCATAAAGTATCTTGCAAGAAGGTTGTTCATAAGAGAACTTTTGATGTTCGGTGTTATGAATAACATAAGGGCCATACTTTCATTATGAATGAGATGTATGTTATGAATATTGATAATAATATAATACATCCGTGACACTGACGCTAAATGTCACAAGACTAAAAGAATACCACATATGTGTGGCACTGCATTTGGTCACGTTGGAGAAACCCGCATGGAGAAATTCCATAATGATGGATTTTTTAAAGTCATTTGATTATGAATCATCTGACACTTGCAACTTTCGTCCGAAAAGTGAAGTGACTGAAATACCGTTCACAGGCCATGAGGAACGAGCAACGAACTTATTGGTGATCATACATTATGATGTGTGTAGTCCGATAAATGTTGTTGCTAGTAGTGGATTTGTCTATCTTCAGAGACGACTCAAGTAGATATATGGATATTCACTTGATGAGACATAAGTCTGGATCTTTTGAAGTCATTCTAAAGGTTTTCAAAGTGAAGTATGAATTATTGTAACAAGAAAATTATGTTTCTGCAATTAGATTGCGGAAAGGAATATTTGAGTTACAAGTTTAGCGAATGTCTGATGAGTTGTGAAAAGAGTTTCATAACTTACACCTCCCGGAACACCACTGTGAGTGGAATGCCCGTGAAGATGTAATCAAACCATTTATGACATGGTAAGATCAAAGACGACATAAATCAATTTGCCATTATCCCTTTTAAAGTAATGCTTTAGAGACTGCGGCTTTTACACTGAAAAGAGCACCATCAGATATGTTGAAATGACGCCATGGTATGGTAACCCCAACCATGTTATATCTTTTCTTAACATTTGGAATATGGGGCTTGTGTAAAATATTTACAAACCTATTCCAAATCAGACAAGTGCTACTTTGTAGCTTATCCTAATTTGTTGGGTATTCCTCCATCACTATATCGAGGCAAAAGGTTTTGCCACAAAGAACGGTATGCTTTTGAAGAAAATGGTTCTTGCAAAAGGGTGAGTGGGAGGACAGTGCAACTCGACGAGATAAAAGTATCTTCGTCATCAGATCAAAGGAAAGAAACCTTGAAAGTGATTTCAGAGTTTCCTACTACGACTAATACGGAAGCCTCTACATGAGATGATGGACTTCGGTCGAACTTGCAGCTGAACCACGTAGGCAAAACTCGTGCAAACCTCTAAGGTGCGCAATCAAGATATTGTTGTTAGACAATAGTATACCTACGGTACACAAGGAATCATTGATGGGCCCTGACTCCGGAATTGGCTAAATGCCAAAATGATCCGAGATAGTTTCCATATAAATGATTCAAGATTAAATTTTGATACCCCTTTCGGAAGACTTAGAGTCTAACGAATATTTATGGAACTATAAACTGATACGGATAAAAATGTTTTATCCATAAAGCTCGACTTGTTGCTTATAACAAATTCAAGGAATTAACTACAGCGAGATTGTCTCTCCGTAGCGATGCTTAAAGTCGGTTCGGGTTAAACTAGCAATTAGTACATATTTCAATCATGAGATATGTTACATGGATGCCAAAAGGATTTCCATGAGATGGAAATGCTACCTAGGACTTGCATGTGATACAGTCCAAGGTATTTTGTCAATCCAGAGGATGCTAGTGAATGTGCAAACTTCAGAGTTCCAGCAATGGACAGAAGAGAGCAAAATGGAGTTGGAATCTTCGTTTTTGATGAAATAGTCAAAAGAGTTTGATTTCATCAATGGATAACGAAGATGCTTGTGGTTACAAGAAAGTAAGTGGGAGCATAATAATATTTCTAAAAACCTTGTGTGCTTGACACATTGTTAATTGGAAATAATATAAATTTCTTGACACGAATTAGGACTTCATTGAAAATAGTTTTTTCGATGAAGTGCTTGGGCTAAGTAGCCTTAATATTAGGCATAATTATCTACGAAGATAGAATTGCCTAATAGGCTAAGCCAAAAATACATATTGACAAGATGCTAAAACAGTTTAGCATAAGAACGCCAAGGAGTGATTCTTGCCGAAGTCACATGGAAAGAGTTTTGCAAGACTCGGTGTCCGAAAACACTGATGAGCAAAATACATGATGGAGCTTCCACACACTCTTGTGTTTGGATTAATCATGTATTCCATGGTATGTAAAACAACCAGATATGTCCGATACTCCCAAGCTGTTGCGAGTATAGATACCAAAGTGATCAAAGTATTGATCATAGGACAACAGTGAAAAATGTCGTTGAGTACTATGGTAGCACTGATGACATGTTTTCTCGCAAGTGGAAATTATGAAGTGCTCGTTGTAAGTAATTACATCGATACAGTCTTCATTAATGCTCCAAGTGATTTTTGATTTAAGTTAAGGGTTTTGTGTAATACACGATATGGTGGCACGGTAGTTGGAAATTGTTCCAAAAAGGTTACTGTGGCGAATTGTATAACAAAGGCTAAGTATGTTGATGTTTTGGAAGCGACAAAGAAGATATTGAATCATATAGTTCATTCATGAACTTAGTATGGGTCCAAGATGGCTTTGGTCAATGGGACACTATTGCAGATAGTTGCTCCATAGCTCAGTCTGAGGAATCAAGGTTTGACCTGTGATTCATATATATACAAAGACAAGTCCACACAAAATATGTATTTTGTGAAAGCATGAAAACACAAGGATATGCAAAGATACACACGGCCCTGAAGTTGTCAGGTCCATTAGACGAAGACTATACCACAAGCGAAGCAGTTTTCCACCGGTATGCCATAGGTGTGAAGTGCATTAGCATTGACTAGATTATTGACTCTAGTGTAAGTGGGAGTCTGTAGCAGATTTGCCCTAGAGGCAATAATAAATGTTATTATTTATCCCCATGTTCGTAATTAAGTTTATATTCTGTGCTATAACTGCTATGGTTCTCGAGTCTACAATAACCACGAGGCTCGGAGGAAGACTCATATGCACGTGTGGAATAATAAACGGAAAAATGTATTCCTAGTCTGGCCTCTAAGACTAGCTCAAGTGTTGCATGATGGTTCTGTTTTCCTGATCATGGGCATGACTATGCTGGCAACTTTGAGGGCATATTGTTAGAAGAACACTTGTGTTGAATCGACCCGAATTGATGTTATGCTATGAGATACATTTGTCATAAGTTAATGGTTAATAACACAGAGAAAGTTTACATTTGCATAATTCCTTAGACCATGAGAGTATCGAGTTTCTTCATGCTTGATTCATGAACTTTGGGGTTTGTTAAACGTCATCCGTAACTGGGTGGCTATTACGGCGGCTTACGGGTTCATGGGAAAGTATGTCAAGTAACTTGATAGCTCAAGATTGGGATTTGCTCCTCCGACGATGGAGAGATATCTCTGGGCCCTCTCAGTGTTACAGTATCCACCATCGTTTGGCCAGACACAATGTGATTTGATCACAGGGATGCCGGAACACGGGAACGAGAAAAGAAAACAAAACCGGTAACGAGGTAACTGGCATAGTGGACAAGTTGTTGATCCACGGGGATGCCGATAAGTCTCACCTCAGGTGTTTGTAACATATCGAGAAGCAACAGGAATAGCACACGGCAACTGGAGGTTCACTCGAATATTCATTCGTGTGGGTATAGGGGTCAATATGGGTGTCCACGGCTCCGATGTTGATCATTGATCGGAAAGTGTTCCGGTCATGTCTATACTTCACTAAACCTATAGGGTCACATGCTTAAGGGTCATCTATCTGCTGAATTCTAGACAAGGAGTCTGAGAGAAAGTCACCGGAAAAGTTTCGGAGACAACGGAAGAGTTCCGGAGAGAGAACACCGGAAGAGTTTCGGTAAAACTGAAAAGTTGTTTCGGGGTATACCATGAAGTCAAATTGGTTTCGGCACATGCCTGGAAATTCTTGGAGGGTGCCAGAATTGTTCTGGGAACTTCTGGGATTTTTCGGAGAAAAAACCCGGAAATGTTCCGGAGCTGCCGGAACCGCTTTGGTTGCTTTTCGCAGATGAAAATCACTAATCCGGAATTGTTTTGGAATGCGTTCAAAATTATTTTAGTGGGTACTGGAAATGTTCTAAGACCTACAGAAATATTTTCGAATTTAACGGTCGCGGAAAAATGTTTCTGTGAATAGTGAAAATCACTTTATGCTTACTTTTTGGAAAGCCACCTTTTTGGGCTTTGCTCAAAAGATCTAGGGGATGACATGGATAGATGGGAACCCCTTTGGGGGCGGGGGCCACAAGAGGGGTGGTCGGCCACATGAGGGGCTCCTCCATGGGGCCCCACTTGCCCCATGGCTTCCCCTTTATGCCCTTGTGAAGGACTCCATTCATGGGCATTTTTAGTTTTTGGAATGCCACCCTACCCCTTGGGATTTCCTATAAATAGAGGTGGAGAGGTGCTCTCCACACTCACTCAATCTCACATACAAGTGCCATGCAATGACCTGGCTTCTCTCTCCCTCCCCACGAAATAGTTTCGTAGAGCCGAAAGGCTGTCTGGGTTCCGATGGGAACTAGTTCTGGATGGCGAAGCCCTGCCGGATAGATGACACCGTATGTGTGCAACCTCGTAGAGAGGTCGTAGGTTCGATCTTTTTGCCCGAGGGGCTGTTCGGGAGTGCCTCCCGAAGGGTTGTCCGAGTGACTGTCCGAGATTCTGTGTGTGCCTCCCGAAGGGCTGTCCGTGACATCGTCTGGGGGACTGTCCGACCGCCTCCCGAAGGGCTATCCGAGGGATTGTCCGGGGGCAGACGAGGGAGTACATCCTCGCGGCTGGGAGGTTGTAAATCCTAGCTGCGGGGATCTGCACCGACGATCTACATCGACTCTACTTCCGCTGCGCTATGAATCGGTAACGATCAGATCAAACCCTGTATGCATCTCCATAGTGTTCCTGGGCGTGCTCGCAGTATCGAAATTTTTTGTTTTCTGCTGCATTCCCCTACACCTCGATCTGGAACTAGGCTACTATTGCTTGCTGCTGGTGCTGTGTGGCTGTGTGTCTGATACGTCTCCAACGTATCTATAATTTTTGATTGTTCCATGCTGTTATAGTATCAATCTTGGATGTTTTTATATACATTTACAGCACTTATATATCATTTTTTGGGACTAACCTATTAACTTAGTACCTAGTGCCAGTTGTTGTTTTCTGCCTGTTTTTTGTTTTACAGAATATCAATACCAAACGAAGTCCAAATGCCACGAAACTTTTTGGAGATTTTTTTCTGGACAATACCAATACTAGAAGCTTCGGGAGAAGACCAGAAGCCAAAGGAGGTGGCCACGAGCCACCAGGGCGCCCCTGGGGGGGGGGGGGCAGGCGCGCCCTGGTGCCTCGTGGGCCCAACTCAGCTCCGTTTGACCTAATTCCACCACTATAAATTCCCAAAAATCAGGAAACCAACAGGGAAGTCCACGAAATACTTTTTCCGCCGCCGCAAGCTTCTGTTCTCGAGAGATCCCATCTGGAGGCCTTTTCCGGTACTCTGCCGGAGGGGGAATCGATCACGGAGGGGCTCTACATCAACCTTGCTGCCCTTCCGATGATGCGTGAGTAGTTTACCACAGACCTTCGGGTCCATAGTTAGTAGCTAGATGGCTTCTTCTCTCTTTTTGATCTTCAATACAATGTTCTCCTCGATGTTCTTGGAGTTCTATCCGATGTAATCACTTTTTGCGGTGTGTTTGTTGGGATCCGATGAATTGTGAGTTTATGATCAGATTATCCATGAATATTATTTGAGTCTTCTGTGATCTTTTTTATGCATGATTATTATAGTTTCGTATTTCTTCTCCGATATATTGATTTGGTTTGGCCAACTAGATTGATTTATCTTGCCATGGGAAGAGGTGCTTTGTAATGGGTTCGATCTTGCGGTGCTCAATCCTAGTGACAGAAAGGGACATGACACGTATGTATCATTGCTATTAAGGGTAAAAAGATGGGGTTTATTCATGCGTGAGTTTACTTTGTCTACATCATGTCATCGTTCTTAAGGCGTTACTCCGTTCTTTATGGACTTAATACACTAGATGCATGCTGGATAGCGGTCGATGTGTGAAGTAATAGTAGTAGATGCAGGCAGGAGTCGGTCTACTTGTCTCGGACGTGATGCCTATATACATGATCATTGCCTTGGATATCGTCATGATTATTCGCTTTTCTATCAATTGCCCAACAGTAATTTGTTTACCCACCGTATGCTATTTTCTTGAGAGAAGCCTCTAGTGAAAACTATGGCCCCCGGGTCTATCTAAATCATATACTAAAACCCTAAAAATACTTGCTGCACTTTTTCTTTATTTATTTTATTTTGTATTTTTGTTTCAATCTATCTATCTATCACATACAATTTAATCTTGCAACTTACCGCCGAGGGATTGACAACCCCTTGTTTGCGTTGGGTGCAAGGATTTGTTGTTTTGTGTGCAGGTGCTGCTAACGAGGTGTTGCGTGATTCTCCTACTGGATTGATAACCTTGCTTTCATAACTGAGGGAAATACTTATCTCTACTGTACTGCATCTCCCTTCCTCTTCAGGGAATTACCAACGCAGCTCACAAGTAGCAGTGTTCGTACTGCTGCTGCTACTGAGAGGCTGCTGCTTCTTGCACTTGATTGCTGTTGCTGCTGTGTGTTGGCGCTCTGCTGATTAGAGAGCGGGAGGAGGAAGAAGAAGTGGTGCTTGCTGCTATTGCTGTTGGTGGTTTGCACTGCTGATCTGCTAGTGCTGCTGTGGTTGTTTGCAGAGGAGAGGAAGGTTGTGGAGGCTGCTTGTTGTTGCTGCTGTTTGCAGAGTTGTAGGAGGAAGATGACAGGTGGTGAGGAGTCCAGGGTCATGGATTCGGTGCGGTCGGATGATGGATGTTCATGTGATGCAGAGGAAGGAGGAGGAATGCACGTAGGAGATGAAGTGCTGAGAGGAGGTGGAGACGTAGCTGGGTGTGCCTCAACAAGCAGAGACTTGGAGGATGCCCTGCTCGCTGCCATCCAGGAGGGCACACCGTTTGCTATAAATTGCTTTTGTATTCTGGTATGTGGCGTTTCTGCCTTGTACGTGTTGGAATTTGGAAGGTAGGCACGTCACTTGTCAGACACAGGGAGGATGCAAACCCGGTCCAAGAAATGTTGTCTGTGTGCTTGTAGCGTGTTTGGGATGATTACAAGAGGGAATCCTACGCGTGGGAGAATAATATCTATATATAATTGTCATGGCTGTCAACTTAAGAGTTTGTTGCTTTGATTCTGCACTAGCATCTCTCCACTTGACCATTATATTATAGCTGATGAATTGACACCGCATCCCTGACTGAACCTTGTACTTGACGTCCAGGTCCAGTCAGCTCTCTATTATTATCATTGTTATCCAATAGAAACACGCGTATGTTGTACCGACTGTTGTTCATCATGGAAACAAGCTGCACGCACCAGTTGCTCGTTTTCAAAGCGTGAGAGGCGATCGATGTCAACTGCCGCTCCATTTTTTTTTTAATTCAACAAGTCGATACCCATCCCCGCGTCCGGTGCAACAGCTGAACCAGCAGAGAGGAAAAAGGGAGATCGGGTTTGGTGCAAGGCGTGTTACGATGCCCAAGCATGATGAACCCAGCAGGTTTGGACGGCCCAGATGAAACCATCGGTCGACGACGCCCAACCAACCCCAACGCCAACCGGTGCCCGCCTTGGCATTGCCGCATGCCATGCCAGGGACGCGTCTGTCCCACCGACCGAGCCGCCGTTGGGCACGGTTGCGCTTTCACGCTACTCCTGCCGCCGCCGCCGCGATCGAGAGCAGCAGTGCGACGGTTGCCGTCACGAGTCACGGCACACGCGGCATGGCCCTCCCTCTCTATCTCTCTCTCCTGATTTTTCTCGATCGACCAAGGCGCCAACCAACTACCCAAGCGTGCAGATGCGCATCGCATGTATACGGAAGTCTCTATGTCAAAGTGACATCATACATGCATTCAGCTGAAAAAAGAATAATCCTGCATTCAGCTGAAAAAAAAAGGAATAATCCTGCATTCAGCTGAAGAAATAAAAAAGGAATAATCCTGCATTCAGCTGAAGAAATAAAAAAGAATAATCCTACATTCAGCTGAAAAAATAATTAAAAGGGAATAATCCTCCATTGGTTCGGCAAAATGGCCGCGCGCTTTTGGAAACGGGGCTGCGCTACTAGTATACAGTACGTGTTCATCCATTCGAGTCGGGTAAACAAAGATGGCCGCACTTGACTGAGAAATGACCAGAGCTCTCGACTTTGCCAGCCCGAGAAAGATAGATACTCCGCACGGATGGCCGGATCCGGATCCGTTGCCATCCCATCATCACTCACCACGCACGTCTGCACGCCGAGACAGGCATCCGCGCTCTGCAGCTCGGGTATCGGCGCGGCGACAGTCCAGTCCAGTCCACGCTCCTTCCACCCAGAGAAGACGAGAAAACCCACACATCACATTTTCCAACGCCTCCCCACCCAGGGGTGGATCCTCTTGGGGACCAAACAGGGCCGTGACCCGTCCTTTTTTCTTGAGTTTCTTTGAGAATTTGATCTGGATTCGGCCCAATAACAAAAGATGGCCCACTGGTATTGGCCCGTTCTTGGTTTTGTTTCATGCTCTGTCACTGCCCCCACCGGCCCTACTCTCCCTATCCCAGGGATGCCAATTGCCAAAGCGAGCCCGGTCCTAAAGAAAAGAAAAGGATGAAAGCTGGATGAGCAGAATCCATCCAGGAAAAAAGGGAGCCCTGCCCTAGCGTTACCGTGGGCAGCCACTCACCCCGTGTGCACGGCATCAGTCACCACCGCCCAACCACACCCTCCAGGCCAGGTTCTACAGAATTTTTTGCGTGGAGCAGCTGAAATTTACTTACCACCAATAATCAGTCAATCAAATTAACGCGTACGGAGTTGGCCGGATCGTGCAGCAATTTGCGCGCGCGCTGCAAGATTCTTCTGAATCACCAAATGTCTCTCCTATCTTACCCAGAGAGATCAAACGAGAGGCAAACCAAGTCAGACTTGTTAATTAAATTACAAGTTAACATAACCGTATGTATACTCCTTTTTGTCTCTGTCAACGGATGCATCTTCTCGTCTACTGTCTCATCACATAGATCACCAAGCTTGGTTCGTTCGTTCGTGCCTACCTTTTTCTCTGGCACGTACGTATATTATGCAGTTTCCTGCCTACATTTCCTCTGCCGTATTCTAGAGTTTGCTTAGCTTAGTGCTTTAGTTTCTCGTCATGGTGGTTTTAGGGTTCGCACCGACGAAAGCTACCGAATTTCTCTCTCAAACACGTAAAACTTTGAATATTTCAACTCATTAGTCTCCCCTTTCTTCCCGCAAAAAAAAAGGTCTCCCCTTTCTGTATTAAAATAGTGCAAGTGTACAACTGTCTACTCCTTTTTGTCTCTTTCAACTGGATGTATAAATTCTCGTCTACTATCTCATGATAGATTACCTTTTCTCTAGTATAAGGGCATCTCCAACTGCAACCCGCAAATTTCCTCCCGCATCTGTCCGCGGACAGGGGGACCAGTTCGCAGACACGGATGCAAAAGGACACCATCCAACCGTAGTAGCATACATCCGGCCCCTCTCTTTTTTTTTTAAGTCCGCACTATCAAATAAACACATATACATAGATTGCAGACGTTCAAATAGCCGCATGCAGCACTAGTTCAAATTTAAAAAAGTTTAAATATTACATCTCAACATTGTTGTCCCCTTTAACCGCCCACTGATGCTCAATCAGATCCTCCTTCAGCTGCTCGTGAGTTGGTCGATGCCGAATTTGTTGATGCATTTGACTAAACTCTTCAAATGTGGCCGGATTCTGGTCTGGAAGCTGGATAGGATCACCTATGTTCTCAAATTCTAGAGCTATGACAACATCGTCACCCTCATCCTGGACGATCATGTTGTGCATGATCACACAACATGTCATCACCTCCCACAAGGTCTCTGGATCTCATTGTTTAGCAGGTCCACGAGCAACTGCAAAACGGGCCTGTAGAACTCCAAATGCCCTCTCGACATCCTTTCTAGCTGCTTCTTGTTTTTGGGCAAAGTGAGCCTTTTTCTGGCCAACTGGGTTAGAGATGGTGCTGACAAAGGTAGCCCATGGAGGATGGATACCGTCAACCAGATAGTAGCCCATGTTGTACTCATGTCCATTGACATTATAGTGGCAATGAGGCGAAGAGTGCATCCGGGGCAAAGTAGTCGGCCATCGGTGTCAAATGGCCGCGTGCCCTGTTGCGGTTGAGCACTCGATGACCCTTGATCAAGCCCTTGAAATTGAGAACATGCTCCTTCGCACGCTTCGCGTCTTCAAGGACCGCCTGCATCATCGCCGTCTCATCCGAGTACTCCTCCTCGTCGGACGACTCAACATAGTGCTCGTATATGTACTCCAAATCGGAATCCATTGCTAGAAAGAATAAGAGAAAACTGTTTTTAGCTCTGGAAATTCATCGAACAGTTGCCGGGCAAGGTGAGTATATAACTAGTTCAAAGGTACCTGGCGGGGCGGTCGGAGGAGAGGGGTTGAACGACGACGGGGGAGAAGCGGGGTGTAGCCCGGTTGGAACGCTATAGGTGACGGAGACGTAGAGTTTCGGCAGGGGTGTGGCGTGGCGTGGCGGCCGGGGTGGTAGAGCGACGGCGAAGGCAAAAGAGAAAGAAGGAAGGAGAGAAAATGGGGAGGATGGAGGCGTGGGGTCTTGGAAAGGTTTTGGGTGGGCCGGGGTGTCGGAGCATGCGCCGAGCGTCACTGCAACCCCGCCGTGGCTGCAGCCTTTTGGATCGCCGCCGCACGCCGCCGATGTAGCGAAGAGGAGTGACGCACGCCGCTGTGATCCCCTCCATGGCTGCCGCCTGTAGAATCCAGTACGCCTGCCTCGCCGCTGGGAGTAGGGCCAGCCATCGCCGGAGAGCCGTAGTGGTGGAGGAAATGGTTCAACGTGGGGGGGGGGAGGGGATCTATGGAGAAAGAGGATAAGGGGGAGTTGGCGACGGGAGAGAGACGGGATGAGTGGTGTGAACAGCGAAGAGCGGTGGGTCGGATCGTTCGCGACGACTTCACTCTCTCCCGAACGAAATCTTTTACTGACGTGGCTGGTTTCCTGTGCTTCAAGATTCGTACCTCAAATCAACGATGGATCTGACGTTCGGGCTGATTTGCAAAAACCTGGAACGTTCGGAACTTATTGATTCCGATTATTAAAGGGAGAAGTGCGTTACACCGCCACGATTTCGGGAAGGTGCAGGGGCTCCACTGCATTTTGTCTTCCCCGAGAGAGCAGAAAACATCGAGGCAGTGCAAGCCGTCCACCTCCACGCCCTCTCTCCCCTCTCCAGCTCTCCTCGTGGCCTCCCACGCCTCGCATTCCCCCATCCTCCTCCCCCAGATCCGGTTCCCCGACGCCGCCGGCCGATGGCCGAGGACGCGGCCGCCGCCGCGGGGCCCCGCCGGTGGCGCTGCGAGGAGGAGGAGCAGCAGCCGCACCGCCTCTCGGCCGCGGCGGACGACCGCTTCGACGGCCTCCCCGACCCGCTGCTCCTCCTCATCTTCAACCGCATCGGCGACGTCAAGGCGCTCGGCCGCTGCGCGCTCGTCTCCCGCCGCTTCCACGCCCTCGTGCCCCTCGTAGACTCCGTGCTCGTCCGCGTCGACTGCGTCATCCCCGACGACCCCGCCTCCGCCTCCCCGTCCTCCGCGCCCTCCTCCCCCACCGCCTCCGCCCGCGCGCGCGGCGTCTTCTCCCAGATCGCGCGCATGCTCATCGGCGGCATCGTCAAGCCCATCCAGGCGCTCGGCCAGATCCTCTCCCACGCCAACTCCGCCTCCGACTTCCCCGCCTCCGCCTCCCTCTCCTCCTTCCGCCGCTCCGCCTCCTCGCTCTCGGCCTCGGCGCCTCCCGGCGACGTCTCGCACCACTCGCCCTCCGAGGTGCTCCGCTCCTTCAAGGAGCTCCGCAGCCTGCGCATCGAGCTCCCCGCCGGCGAGCTCGGCATGGACGACGGCGTGCTGCTCAAGTGGAAGGCCGACTTCGGCTCCACGCTCGGCAGCTGCGTCATCCTCGGCGCCGCCTCCGCCTCACCGTCCTCTGCTGCCAAGGACGGCACTACGGCCACACCTCCTCCTGCAGCTGCTGATTGTGCCGAGTCTGACGATTCAGGGAGCATACCGGAGTCCTTCTACACGAACGGGGGGCTTAAGCTGCGGGTGCTATGGACCATCAGCTCGTTGATTGCCGCGTCGGCCCGGCATTACCTGCTGCAGCCCATCATTTCCGACCACACGTTGCTGGAGAGCCTGAACCTGACGGACGCCGATGGGCAGGGCGTGCTCACCATGGACAAGTGGCAATTGCAGGAGCTACGGGTCAGACCAGTATCAGCATCTGGTGACTCGCACCGCACGCTCATGCCGGCCCTTAGCATGCGGTTGTGGTATGCACCACACATTGAGCTGCCTGGTGGCACGGTCTTGAATGGAGCAACACTGGTGGCCATCAAGCCGAGCGAAGAGGCAATGATGGACGCAGTTGGGAATGGAACTGCTGGATCGGCAGGTGGATCCTGGGTTTCAGATGCTTTCGAGGAGCCATATCGGACGGCCGTCCGTGTGCTCCTCAAGCGGAGGATGTATAGCCTTGAGATGAACTCGTTCTAAGCTATGGAGGGAGTGCCATTCCGAAAGTTTCATCTGTGAGAGGTAAATTTCACATTACAATCGACCCATTTTTTGTCTTGATTATTTTTCTTCAGCTGTCTTTTCTTCTAGCGACTGATTCGACCTTATTTTGCACAATTGTGACACTATCATCGCCAGCTCACCACTATTGGGATGCATTGTAGAGTTGTTGTCAAGACGGTTAGAAATTCTACAATTGTGTGTTCTGTAGTCGAGAATGTTAGATTTAGGTTTAGCTTGTGCTGATATATTAGTTACTCCCTCCGTCCCATAATATAAGAGCGTTTTTGACAAAAACACTCTTATATTATGGGACGGAGGGAGTATTTGTCAAAAGTAGGAAGCAAAGTATTGTAAAAAAGTTATCGAATTAGTGGGTACTTTTATGGAGTTATCTCCAAGGAGTTGTTTTGGCCGACTGCTAATCCTTTTCTTGGTTTTGGCTATTGTATATGGTAGTTTATACCAAATTTCCAAACTCGGTTTACATGAGTGCATTGCTTGACTGTCTGTACAACTTTACAATGGAACTCAATTTGAATCCTACTTTTCATGAATTCTGGCAATGCGATATTGCACGTAATAATATACTCCCCCCGTCCCATAATATAGTGTCAAAAACGCTCTTATATTATGGGACAGAGGGAGTATTATCCTGACAGAGTGTAGGAGTTTGGACAGGCTCCTGGATTCATGATCCAGCAGTTATGTGTTTGTTGTTCTAACTGAAGTTTTTTATGTGTGATATTGATAAGCAAATAATCATATAAATTTAACTGAAATAATACAATGCATGCTATGTAGATCAACAAGTGGTTTGCCAAATCATGATTCCTGGTCACCTTCTTGAAAATTTATGTTGGCACTGATCATCATTCATCAGTGATACATGAAATAGATAAATCTATTTGATTTGCCTGTGACACTTAATTTATGAGGTGTCAATTCTTCTTCTGAGTTCTGACTCTTGAAAATCTGACTGATCAACCAAGTTGAAACCCAGAGATAAGATTGTTCATCCTTACAGCAAGAAGCAAACAGGTTTAGCTGGCTAGCCTTCTTTGCTATGCCTACTATTTTGCATTTTGCTTATGCGCCAACACCAATAGCTACCCCCAAACTGCCCTTTTCAGCTGTTTTACTATTTTGATAAGAGCTGTACTATGCACTTCATTAAGGATCATCATTCACATTATTACTTTGGACTTGTGGAATTAAGGAATAGGAAATGGAGAGAGGGGGTTGGGGAGATATGGGGAAGGCTAGGGGCTAAGGGCTAGTGGAAGGCAAGTGTGGTTTGAGAGAAGAAAGATGCTGTGCCCCAACCTGTACTCTTGAGATGTATTATTTCTACCTACTGATAGAAGCTGTAGTGCGTGCTCTTTAATGATCATCTGTTCCATTACTACTTTGGAAGCGTGTAGTTATAGTTAAGGTAGGAAAAAAGGAGAAATATTAAGAAGTCCTGATGCTAGGTTAGTCAAAGGAAAGTATGCTTTCTGGGACAGAAGACAATCTTCTTAATTGCATTGGTTACCAACTTACCATCATGTGTATCTGCCGATATGGCCCAACATGCTGTGCACTTTAGTCCTAGAATTAGGTACTTGCTATGCATAGCCCAAGCACATATGAGGAATCTTCCACATTCATCCATCTAATTTTTTAGATCTGCTTCAAGAATTTTTGCTCAAGAGAAGAGGGTGGAGGGCCCACTTAAATGTGGGATCCACTAGTTATATGTAGGCTGTAGATTTCAAGCCCTCTAAAATAGTTTCTGGTTGATTTATAGTGTCATAAAACACAAATATGCTTAATGTAATGTACAGTGATACACTGATTAATGAATGTGCAGAAGGCTATATGAAAAGCTAGTCAACGGAAGCTGTAATCAACTTTGTAACTGTGAAGTCCCTTCACTCTTTATAGCATTTTGCTGAAATCTCTCACGTTCCTGTCTCTGCTTTCAGGTTTATTCTGTTCTCTCATGAGATGCAACTCGAAGCACAATGTAACCTAAGCAATGGAGTCGAAGTTCTCTGGCTGCCTATTTTACTCCAGCCTGCACCTACCTGAGAGACTCGGACAAGTAGTTAGTAATGTATGAACGTGGAGAAAAGCTGTGTGAATCCTTCTGGCCTGTTCGGAACCTCTCAACTCGTCGATGTTGGAGCTGCTAGACAAGTCATCGTTGAGCCTGCTGGCGGCCGTCCCTCCAAGGAGGCCCTTGCCTACGTCGGATGTGGCGGCATTACGGGTAGATCTTCGTTGTATGTATGGATCCTCGTGAAGTTGGTGCAAACACCATGTCGATTTCTCGCTTCGGATTGTAGCTCTTTTTGGAAAGGAAGTTGCAGCGCTCTGTAGCACGAGATGTACATGAGTTTCTGCAGGTTCGTTTCTAGTCTGAACTTGTAGGTCCTTCGTAAATGTTTACTTCGAAACAATGGCTAATGTAGTGGTACAATGCTGTGAGTGAGTGCTGAAGCATTTCTATGTCGAGACTGCTGCTGAGAGCATGTCTTCTTCACAGTCGGGGCGAATTATTATTTTTGCCTGGACTTTCTTCTTCTGCTGCTGTTCTATGTGTTTTTTTGTTTGCATGAATCTTTTTTTGAATGAAAGAGAGGCTTCCACCTCGAATTTCTATTAAAGAAACCATCTGATTCATTTACATAGGCCTACTCTAAGAACTACCAGCATAATGCAACACATCATATCATCGTCAAAAGCCTGAAAGCAAACCAGCTAAATAGGCAGTCAAAAGCCTGAAAGCAAACCACATCATATCATCGTCAAAAGCCTGAAAGCAAACCAGCTAAATAGGCAGCAAACACCAGACTGCATACATACTTATATTGCATGACCATGAAACATCACCAGACCAATTGTCCAAAGCATCACCAGACCATACGACACTAGAGTAGCTAGAGGATGAAGCAGCAAAAGATAACTCATGCAACCAAGAGCAAAATCACCATAGAAGCAGTAGTATACTCATCTACGCTTTCTGGAACATCTGAAAAGAAAGGAACAGGCGTATTTTTAACTTGTTCATCTTCGATCATTTCTCATATGGCTCTTGTTCATATTCGATGGGTGTGTTCCAAGCTCAAGATGTTCTTGGTAGCTTGTCAAGACAACAAAGTGTCTCGTTTTTTTTTTTGTTTTTTTTTTTGCGGAATAACAAAGTGTATATCCTTAGTAAATCATGCTTTTAGCACTTTATTTTTAGTTCTTCCACATCTCATTGTTGCCCTGTTAGGGGCTATAAAAGGTATCAATGCCACACCTTGGTCTCATTTTGTAGGAGGAACTGGACTGTGGCCTTTTGCTCTAATTAGAAGTGGGGTGAGAGTTAAAACTTGTCAATCTATGCATGAAAACCATATTCTGTCATGTTCAATACACATTCCTGATTAGAACAATTGAGTGTGAATAATTTTTTTCTCCTGTGGCAACGCTGGTTGTATCCATGCAATATTAATCAAATCTTTATATTTCAGCTATATTTTTTTATTAGGTTTTTGATGGTTTTCCCAGTAACTCGAACATTTTGAATGTTATCTCTTTAGGTTCTCGTATTTAGCTCACGGCTCCAACTTTTGTTGAAGGGAAACTCAAGGTTCCAACTTTGATATGCCCTCTCTTTCATTTGGTTTATTGGAACATATAATTGGTACATTTGGTGACCTAAAAGCAGTTTTAGGTATAGCAGATAGAAAGTGAGGGGAATAATTTTGTACAACAAATTAGGCATGTACGCACGAGGGAGTGAAGAGGAGAGAAACATTGACATTTTCATGTTTTGGGCGAACATTTGGCAACGCATGAGCGTGGCACCATCGTGCTAGAGCCCGGAATGAAGGGTGGGTCCAGTATGGAACCAGGAGGAACTAACACTAAGATAGGAAGGCGGTTGCCGCCCTTGTCCTTTGTTGCTAGCCTGTCATGGTGGCGCCGATCACTGGCTCACTTAGAACACGAGTTAGTGGATTTTGTGATAAGAGTGAGGGTTGATAGTGAGCGGGATTGGGATTAGGGTTGGTCTGTTTAGTTACGGTGGTCTGAGCGAAATAATTTCCCTACTTTAGAAAATGTGGAAAATTGCATTTCACTAGAGATGGCTTTGCGGTAAATTGCATGAGCGGGCGGTTCATATTCTTTTTCATAAGTCATGCAATTTTTTTTGGTTAGAATAGAAGGGTAATTGCATTGGTTGGTTGCTTCAAGAGCTAATAACGGACACGGTGGCGTATCAGTTGCATGCCCAACAATGAAAATCACATTTTTCTTTCATGGTAATGCACAACATTCAACTGTATGTTATAACGTGGCAATGGCTCAAGAGACATCAGGTCTGCCTTCTTGGCTCGGAGGCGTCATGGGCGGCGCACGCCTTGCCCCCCTTGATGGTGGTGGCAGATCGACAAGAACAGGGCGTAGAGCGGGGCGGTTGGCGGGGGACTCCTCCTTGGCAGTTCGTGGGGAAGTACGGTGTGAAGGCAAGAGGGGCCATGGCGAAGGTGAGGTGGACGTCATCTGGTTTTAAAGGAGATGGCTACAATGAGAAATGTCTCACTGCGGCGGGAAACCGAGCGGGAAAGGGAGTGCCCGGCAGGAAAATAGAAGGATCGTCATGGGGTGGGATTTTTATGGGACCGCGTGTTGGAGATAACATGGCCGATAGTCCGGACAACCAAATTTCTACCCATATAAACGGACTGGATATTGGGGAGCCCGAACTTTCCATACAGTTGGATTTTAGGGAGCCCGCTGGGCACCCGTTTGATTTCCGAACGTGCCCGAAAGAGAGGGAGAAATGAGGTTCAACCTTACAGACAATCTTAATCTGAATCATTTATCCGCATTGTAGCCAGTAGTAACGCACGAGCGTTCTAATAGTATTAGTACATGGGCTCCCCACGAGCCGCGTTGCTCCCACAACACAATGCGCAAACGCTAGTATTAGTATTAGAACATCTACAGTCGGGCGCCACAAACCCGCCCCAAACGCCTGGGCAGATGGCCCGGTCACTGACCGGTCACAAAAAAGCGACCCAGACGGGTGCTTCAAACGGGCTTCAAACGCCCGGGCTGACCGACACCCCTCATATCCAACCCAAATCTAGGGCGGATATGGGGGCGCCCAGGCGTGTCCGCCACGTCAGTCCCGATCCACACTGGCCCACCCGACCCCACATATATTCCTCCCCATCCGCTCGCCGGAAAAAACCCTAGTCACTTCACTCCACTCCCCTTCGCCACCCAAGCTCCCGTCCGGCGATCTCCGGCCTTCTCCGGCATGGCGGACAGCGGATCCGACAACGACCGGTACAGATCCGTCGACTGGGGTGTCGTCCCGTGTGGTTTGGAGGAGGCAATGGCTGTCCGCATTGCACTCCACCGCTCCCGGGACGATAGCGCCCGACTGACGGCGGGATCAGTCCGGCGCAAGTCCATTGCGTCGGCGCATCGGGCGCTCAGCTCCTCTGTGGCTGGATCTTCGCGGTCCTCCCGAGAGCCTTCGAATCTCCCTTTCCCCATCACCGGTCGGGCGGAGTACGAATCCTACCGGGACCAGTGTGCCTGCCATGGGAAGGAGAGGATGAGGGCCGCTGAGTCCCGACTCGCTACCGACATGGCGGCGGCGCGCGCTGCCACAGAGGAGGAAGCCACCCGAGCCCGCATTGTAAAGAAGCGGCAGCGGAGGAACACGCGCGCCCTCGCCTGAGAGCAGAGTCGGGCGGTCCGTGCCATGGTCAGATTGCCCCCCAAGGAGGAGAAGGAGGACAGTGCCGGGTCGGACAGCTCCGGCGATGAGAAGATCCGACTCGATCCTATTGCGTCTTCGACTGCTACTTCCGCGGGAAGGACAACAAGGGTGCCGAGAAGGGCAAGAGCAGCCGTGGATGATCTTCTCCATAGCTGATACGTAGGTAAACATGCCAATTTTTGGTAGTCCGATGACATGTCTTGATGTAGTACGTAGTTGCATGAGTTTGTATGAATTTGAGGTGTGCTAATTGAGGTGTCCGGTTGTGAGAAGAGAAATTTGAGGCATGACCGGTCAGTGTCCGCGGACGCACCCGGGCGCGTCCGCGGGCGTTTGAGGGACCGGATTTGCCAAGTCCGGTTGTAGATGCTCTTAGGGCATCTCCAACGCCGACCCTCAAACTGTCCGCATACGTTCGGACCGCGCTGTCCGGACGTGATGTGCCATCCAACGCGGTCCTGCATCAGTTCATCGATGCGTCCAGACGTCCGTTTTCCCGCAAATCAGAACCAAACGTGGTGGGGGGGGGGCATCGTACTGTCTCTACTCCGCGTCTGCCCATGATGGCAAGTATCTAGCGGAACGCAATGTGCTAATTGCAGTGGATAGCTAGCATTTTGGCGGAAGGTAGTGCTGATTGTATATTTGCATTTGGCGGAAAGTGCTAATTAATATTTTTTATTAAGCAAATTAGGCATTCATGTGACGGAAGGTGCTCATATCATTTGGCGGAAGGTTGGCTTCCGCTATGGCACGGCGTGCTTAGTAGCCTTGCTTAGATTTGGCGGAAGATTAGCTTCCGCCATGGTGGTGTGCTTAGTAGCCTTGCTTAATGCTTTTAGTAGGTTCATTTAGCCAAACATTTGCTTTTAGTAGGTTCATTTAGCCAAATGTTTAGCCAGATGTTTTGAATGTATGCGGTTACGTTTGAATGGCCGCCTCCCGCATCCGTGTCCGCGGAATGGTCCCCCTGTTCGCGGACGGATGCCGGAGCAAATTTGCATGTCAGCGTTGGAGATGCCCTTAGAGCATTACTAGTAGAACCCTCAAACCCTCAAACCCTTAAAGCAGTTTTAAGGGTTGAGAAGTGCCAGTTTTTGACACTTTTAAGGGTTGAAAAACAGGGGCAAAGACTAGAACCCTCAAACCCAACCCTTAAACTGCTTTAAGGGTTGGATTTGAGGGTTCTAGTCTTTGCCTCAACCCCAACCTTTAAAACTGTCATTTCATATATCACACATTTCATCACATTTCATCATATGACATATCACAAATTCCATCACATTTGACATAAAACAATAATCATTCTAGTTATTATTACACCACCGAATAAAACAATAATCATTCAAATTATTACAACAATGTTTGAGCAAATTACACTAATTGTTCGAATCAAATAGGACATAGAAAAGTAAAACAAAGATACATCATGGGCCAATGCGCCGCCCATCCAACTGCCAGTGGTGCTCTACTAGATCATCCCGGAGCCGACCATGAGTGGTTGCATCCTCAATCTCACGATGTGCTTGAAGAAAAGCGTGTATGCGAGAAGGGTTTCTTTCCGGTTGCACACGGGTACCAACATTGTCATAGAAACAAGGGAGGTTTAACCCTCTCTCATCCTCTAGGATCATGTTGTGTAGAATCACACAACATTTCATGATGTTCACCAAGGTTTTTTTGTCCCAAAACCGAGCTGGACCCCGAACTATGGCAAACCTTGCTTGCAAAACACCGAAAGCTCTCTCAATATCCTTGCGGGCTGCCTCTTGTGCCTTGGTGAAATGAGCCTCTTTTCTTGTTAAGGGCACCCCATTTTTCTCCTTGATGGACTTCACAAGAGTTGCCCATTGGGGATAGATGCCATCTGTGAGATAGTATCCCATTGAGTACTCATTGTCCATGATTTTGTAGTTGCAAGCTGGAGCATCCCCAGAAATTAATCTTTTGAACAAAGGAGATCTATTGAGGACATTGATATCATTGAGTGTTCCCGGCAACCCAAAGAATGCATGCCAAATCCATGTGTCCTGAGATGCTACGGCCTCAAGCACAATGGTAGCATCACGGCTTTTACCGCAATACATTCCGTGCCATGCCTTTGGGCAAATTTTCCACCTCCAATGCATGCAATCAAGACTACCAAGCATCCCCGGCCATCCCCTTTTTTCATTCATTTCCATTAATCTCTTTGTATCTTCCTCGTTTGGTGCCCGAAGATACTGCTCACCGTACAACCGGATGACCAACTTGGCAAACCTACGGACTGACTCCGTGGTTGTATCTTGCCCAATGCAAAGATACTCGTCGGTATAATCCGCGGGTATGCCATAAGCGAGTACCCGCATTGCCGCCGATATCTTTTGATATGCACTAAACCCCATGATACCGGCGGCGGATCTACGACGTTTAAAGTAATAGGAGGCGGCCTCACAATCAGTGACAATCTTCACAAACAAACTACGCCGCATTCGGTACCTTCTGCGGAAGAGACGAGGAGGGTATGTAGGTACCTCCGCGAAGTAGTCTTCCATCAAATGCTCGTGTCCGAGAGCGCGGTTCCGGTAGATGGTGACTCGCCCCATCTTCGACCCTCTCCTCTGATCCATCAGCTTCACGCGGTCTTCAAACGATTGCACGTCGATGAGGAGGCTCATCATCTCGACATCGTCGTCTTGCAACAACTCATCAATGTCGGAATCGTCGGATGTCGACCATCCGACGAATCGGACATCGAGTCCATGACAATCTCCTCATTGTTCATCTCCATCTGCAAAGGGCAGTCACTAATTAGTGCTACAAAATGAAACAATAAAGGAAATGAAACAAAATGAAAAAAAAACAAGCACATACCTCACCTCGAAGGAGGCGGCGTCGGCGGCCGGCGGGAGGGCGGCCGGGGCGTGGCCTGGACGGCGGGAGGGCGGCCGGGGCGCGGCCTGGACGGCGGGAGGGCGACCGAGGCGCGGCCTGGACGGCCTGGAACGGCGGGAGGGCGACCGGGGCGCGGCTCGTCGATGCGGGGAGGCGGAGGCGGAGGGGCGGCCGGGCAGGGCGGGGAAGGCGGGAGGGGAGGCGGGAGGGCGGCCGGGCAGGGCGGGGAAGGCGGCGCAGGGCGGTGCGCGGCGGCGCGGGGAGTAGGGGTTGAGCCCTTAAAATTTTTTGAGGGTTTGAGGGTTAAGGGGTTCTAATCTTTGAAAAATTTTCGTGTCAACCCGTAAAAAAGCGGTTATTTTTAAGGATTTGAGGGTTTAGGGGTACTGCTAGAAATGCTCTTAGTACTAATCTTGGTGTGTAATGATCAGACGGCCAAGAAAAAAAATGAATGAGACCTATTTAAAACTCGGCCCAAACTTCGATCGGTCGCCGCGCGTGCATTGGATTAAGAGGCCCTGTGTCGTTAGATTTCCTTTTGGTGTCCCTGTTTGAGCCTCCGATCTGAACGCACGCATATAAAAGGTACCCTGCGCAGCTCGCCGGCGCTTGCCGGCCACCGGGGCCGCCCGCGCCCGTCCTCGACGGCTCGACCACCCGCGCCGCCCATGTAGCAGACGCACGCGCATGCGCCTACGTGCAAAGCTAACTTGCAAGCACGCAGACAAACAACTTAATTGATCTACAGTAGAGGCAGGCAGGCAGGCAGCTTAATCAAGCTACAGTAGCCAACTTGCAAGCACGCAGGCAAACAGCTTAATTGATCTACAGTAGCAGACGTTCGCGCACACGCTGAACTTGATGACCTGAGCTAGCTTAAACTGAGTCCATCTCGACAGAAAATCTCGTCGAGTTTCGACGGGCGAGCTTTCGTAAACAGAGCCAGGCTATCTGCAACAAAATCACTCGACGGCTGAAACTCAGTGCCATGGTTGCAGCACCCCCGGCTGGCCGTCGTGTCGGTCACAGCTTCTGGGCTCGCCGGTTGTAGCTTTTTTCGCTGCTGGTTGCAACTTCGGGGCTCGACGGTCGTAGCTTTTTTGTTGCAGGCCGCAGCTTCCGTGCTCGCCGGTTGTAGCTTTTTTTGTTGCTGGTTGCAGCTTCGGGGCTCGACGGTCGTAGCTTTTTTGTTGCAGGCCGCAGCTTCCGTGCTCGCCGGTTGTAGCTTTTTTCGTTGCTGGTTGCAGCTTCGGGGCTCGACGGTCATAGCTTTTTTGTTGCAGGCCGCAGCTTCCGTGCTCGCCGGTTGTAGCTTTTTTCGTTACTGGTTGCAGCTTCCGTGCTTGCTCGTTGCAATTTTTTTCAACACCGGTTGTAGCTATGTATTGCATGGTTGTAAGATCACGGTCCCAGCAAAAACACATAGCCAGTTCCAAAAGAAAGTCATGCGTCGCTGCCGACGGTCGCAACAAAAAACTCGCCCGATCCAACAAAAGCTCTTGCCGGTTGTAGCAAAAAAATAAAAATAAAAAAATCAGCGCCGACAAAAACGACTCGGCGGTCTCTGGTTCCAGCACGGTTAGTGTGTTTGCAGCTTTTTCGCTGGCCGGTTCCAGCTTCTCCATCGGCCGGTTCCAGCAATGCCCGGGAATCGCAACTTTCTCAAAAGAGGTAATAGCACCACAGGTCCTAGAACTTGTCCAGGATGTGATGGTTTGGTCCTAAAACTTGCAAAAGGCAACTATTTAGTCCTAAAACTTGTCTCAGATGTGCACATTTGGTCCTGGGCCAATCACGAGCAGACAAGTGAAGCCAACTGGACCGAGCCGGTCAGCGCCGCACTATTTGCATTTAGCCTCCTGCCGTTTATCAAAATCAACCCACAGGACGCCACATGAAATTAATACTTTCTCTATATGCATGCAAAACCACTTTTTAAAAATTGATCCTATGTTTATTTGATAATGTTTAGAATGCAAATAGATAGAATTTAAATGGCAAGCGTTGTTAATGTGACAACTAGTTTTTACAACAACTGAGAAGCTATATGTGACAACTAAGTATAACTAAACTGATAAGCACAACAAAATACCCTGGCAACTAGGTTTTAGGACAACTGAACAATCGACAAACTTTTTATGAGAAAACACGACAACTGGGTAGAATTAAACTGATAAGCACAACAAAATACAACGGCAACTAGGTTTTAGGACAACTGAACAAATCGGCAAACTTTTTATGAGAAAACACGACAATTGGGGTAGAATTAAACTGATAAGTACAATAAAACACCACGACAACTGGGTAGAATTAAACTGATAAGTAGTACAATAAAAAACCACGACAACTAGTTTTTACAATAACTGACAAGCTTTATAAGAAAAAAAAACCGGAACTAGGTAAAATAAAAAATGACAAGGGCAGCAAAACATTTATGGCAACTGGATTTTATAAGCACCAACAAGCTTTCTGAGAAAGCATGACAACTTGGTAGAGTTTTAAATGACAAGCACATCTAAACATTTGTGGCAACTGGAATTATAAGCACCGGCAAGCTATTACGAAATAACATCAAAAGAATATGGCAATGAAGTTATTTTTTATCAGGCAAGTAAGTATGGTAAGTCGGTGGAACAATGTGGCAAGTACGGATGGAAAAAAAGTTGTCGAAACATGTTAACATGGGATCTAGTTTTGAAGATCTCGTCGCGAGAAAGTCAACGATGAAAACAGATCATCGATCGAATTAACGGTTCTAGAGATAAACCTTTTTGAATTTCAAACATTAGAGAGAGTCGTCAAGGCGCCATTGCATGCATGCATGCATGATGGAGATAGAAGGAATTGGTCACGGTAATACTGTTAGCTAGTAGTGCTACTCGATGCATGCGCGCATGCAGTCTGATGGCGCAATCTGTACGCCGCTTTTATTTTGCTTGCTAGCTTTTGTGTGTACGTACAACAGCCGCCGCACGGGAGAACCAGGGTGCGGCGCCGCTGCCTAGTCGGGTAAAAAATAAATCTATTTGCATTCTAGACATTATCAAATTAACATAGGATCAATTTTTAAAAAGTGGTTTTGCATGCATATGGAGAAAGTATTAATTTCAGGTGGCATCCTGCGGGTTGATTTCGATAAATGGCAGGGGGCTAAATGCAAATAGTGCGGCGCTGACCGGCTCAGTCCAGTTGGCTCCACTTGTCTGCTCGTGATTGGCCCATGACCAAATGTGCACATTGAGAACAAGTTTTAGGACCAAATAGTTGCCTTTTGCAAGTTTTAGGACCAAACCATCACATCCTAAACAAGTTCTAGGACTTGTGGTGTTATTACCTCTTCTCAAAAATAAGAGGATGAGAAAAGATCTAGCCGGAGATAAAGCAGAGTGGTCACGATTCGGTGCGTGGGCCTTGCACATGAGTTGCGTCTGCATGTGGACCCGCCCAGCTGCACGATATCACGTCCCTGGGTAATTAGCATACACGAGCAAGCGGACCAGTCGAAAGCCTAGCCAGTCGGTCGGAAGGAAACGTTTCTCTTAAAACTCAGCCAGCTGAGTTTCAGCGGAACCGTTTCTTGAGTTATCCATCTTCGTTTGCAAACATTTTTCTTACTTCTTATTCTTAAGAAGTGGCTGCGTGTTGGGTCGATCATAGTCTTAGGGTGTCTCCAACGCCGACCCGCAAACCTTCCGCATTCGTCCGAACCGCGCTGTTCGGACCACGGAAGTCATCCAACACGGTCCTGTATCGGTCCGCAGGGCGGTCCGGACTAGTTTTCTCCCGCAAACTGGAGACAAACGTGGGGGGGCTTTACGGGAGTCCGGACCGCTGTCATGCCCGATTCTGACCGCCCAGGCCCACCCAAACCCCCTCCTCCCCTCTCCCGCGCGCGTTCCCGCCCGGCGCTAGCTGCCCGCATTCATGCCACTGTAGAGCGCGCCGCTGCACATTGAAGACGGCTCAGGGCGGACGCGGCCTCTCACTGTCTTCGCCATTGAAGCGGCGCGCCGGCCGAGGGCGCCGCCCGCGACGCGTCTCCAGTGTCCGCGCCTATTCAATGCCGGAGACGCGTGACTGGACGGGACGGGACGGATATCTACCACGCTCGTTCAATGCCCCGTCCGTCCGTATGCCGCCATTAAGTAGGCTCGTTGGCCGAGAAACCCACTCCAGCACCGCGCATTGACGCACCCGGACGCCTGGCCTCACCGGAATCCGCTATTTAAAGGCGGCCACACCCGGCTAACTCCACTCCACAACACAAGCCGCTCCCCATTCTCCTCCCTTGCACTGCATCTGCCATGACTGCAGGCGGCGAAGCTCTGTGGGAGAGCCTTTCCACTGAGATGAAGCACGCGGTGGCCGCCCTTGTCGCCGCCTGGCAGAGCCGTTGTGCTAGGCGAATCGAGGCCGGCTTGCCGGCCAGCTCGCCCGAGGTCTCCGACGACGAGGACGACCCCACGATGGAGACGGGCTCTGACGACACCGCCCCGGCTCCCGCGCCTCCTGTGCACGCCGGCTTCACCATGGAGTAGGCGCAGGCGCACTACAACGCC
The DNA here is from genome assembly GCA_039707655.1 of Elymus sibiricus. Lineage (NCBI taxonomy): Eukaryota > Viridiplantae > Streptophyta > Magnoliopsida > Poales > Poaceae > Elymus > Elymus sibiricus. The sequence goes on from CM077664.1 coordinate 317,852,560, forward strand.
GCCATGGCAGAGGTGCATCCTGCGCCGGCGCCTTTGTCGGCGTTCCAGCAGGCGCTGGAGGAACAACGGTACAACCTGTTCCTCCTGGAGCAGCACCGGCTGACGAAGGGCCAGATCTACGGCGAGCGCGCGAGCGAAGAGACCGTGGCGGCCATGGCCGCGGTGAACCCCAACTTCGTCATGGAACAGCGTGCCATCTACGATGCCGTGCGCGCTCAAGCCGCCGCTCGCCAGGAAGCGGCCGCCGCGGAGACGCAGTTGCAGGCGATCACGGAGGAGAACAACGCCAGCTGCGCTTCCTACGCGCCACCGACGAACTATCAGGCGGCCCGGTGGGACGACGACAGCGCCGACGCCACCATTTCCATCGTGGACCTCACGTCCACCGGCGGCGGACAGGTCGCGAACTCCTCCGAGGATGAGTAGGCCACGGGAGGTGGCAGGGCCTTATGTCCCATGTGGGCCGGTCCGTCTCCGTGTTCTACTCTTCCTTCCAGAGACAACACCTTCACTTCATCGGTCTTATCGCCAGTGGTAATGAAGACGGCGGATGGAGAACGACAAGGGCTCGGACGCCGGGCGCAGCCGCCGTGTAGGATAGGTTTAGGGTCGGGTCGGTTTGTTTTGTTCTAAATGTTCGAAATCTAGTGAAAATCCGCCGTGTTTGTATGAAATTTGTCTTGTTTGTATGAAATCCGGTCGTGTTTGCATGAATTTCATCCGGTTTGTTGAAAAAGAGTTTGAAATGTATGCGGGCAGCGTTGGATGGCGGCCTCCCGCATCCGTGTCCGTGGACTGGTCCCCCTATCCGCAGACGGACGTGGGAGGAAATTTGCGGGTCGTCGTTGGAGATGCCCTTATACCGAGGCTAATAGTCACAGGATCTGGCCTAGGCAAACTAGTAGAACGTCCGTGCGTTGCTATGGGCTATAATGCATATACATGAATCATTTCCCCCCTCATATATGTTAGGAGTCAAATTAGCGCCCAACGATCTCCCCTAAATTCAAGGGATTTCTATTTCTGTGCCCCTCATCGCTTAGTTCTCCTCAGTTTTGCCCACGCTCTTTGACAGTCCTCACATTTTCCCTCCACGGTGTGGCCCACCCTCGCAAAAGCCCAAACGAGGGTTTGCCGTCTGGTCAAAGTCTTTGACCGTTACTGGGCATGGTTACTGACGCGTGGGACACCCCTGTCAGCGGCTGCGCGGTCGTAGATGGTGGGCGCCTGTACTGACTTGTGGGACACCCCTGTCAGCGGCTGCGCGGTCGTAGATGGTGGGCGCCTGTACTGACTTATGGGAAACCCCTATCAGTGGCTGCGCGGTCGTAGAAGGTGGGTGCCTGTACTGACTTGTGGGACACCCCTGTCAGCGGCTGCGCGCTCGTAGAAGGTGGGCGCCTGTACTGACTTGTGGGACACCTCTGTCAGCGGCTGCGCGGTCGTAGATGGTGGGCGCGTATTCTGACTTGTGGGACACCTCTCTCAGCCGCTGCGCGCTCGTAGAAGGTGGGCGCGTATTCTGACTTGCGGGACACCTCTGTCAGCGGCTGCGCGGTCGTACGTGTGGTATCAGTTACTGGCGCGTGGGACACCTTTGTCATCGGCTGCGCGGTTGTCGGTGGTGGGCGCAGTTACTGACTTGTGGGACACCTTTGTCAGCGGCTTTGTGGTCGTAGGTGGTGATGGGGAACGTTGCATGAAAATCAAAAAATTTCCTACGAACACCCAAGATCTAATCTAGGAGATGCAAAACAACGAGAGGGGAGTGTGTCTACATACCCTTGTAGAACGAAAGCGTTAGCGTCGTAACGCGGTTGATGTAGTCGTACTCTTCATGATCCAATCGCGATCCAATCCGATCTAGTGCCGAACGGACGACACCTCCGAGATTAGCACACGTTCAGCTCGATGGCGTCCTCTCCTTATTGATCTAGAAAGAGTGGGGGAGGAGGTAGATGAGATCGGAAACAGCACGGCGGCGTGGTGGTGGTGGCAGCAGCGGAATTCCGGCACGGCTTCGCCAAGCGTGTACCGGAAGGTAGTGGAGGAGTATACGGGAGAGAGGGAGGCGCCGGGCGGAAGGATGCAGTCCCCTGCGCCCCTCCCCACTATATATAGGGGTGAGGGGGAGGGGGCGCCAGCCCTAGCCCCTCCTCCAAGGGAGGGGGCGGCGGCCTAGGGGGGAGGAGTGCCCCCCAAGGCAAGTGGGGGCGCCTCCACCCCTAGGGTTTTACCCCTTTGGCGCATGGGCCAAGTGGGGGGCTAGTGCACCTGGCTTAACTAGTCCAGGGCGCCCCCTACAGCCCACGTGGGTCCCAGGGGCTGGTGGACCCCCCCAGTGAACCCTCGGAACCCTTCGGTGCCTCCGATACATTTGCCGACATGCCCCCGAACTTTTTCGGTAGCCAAAACAGGACTTCCCATATATAAATCTGTACCTCCGGACCATTCCGGAGCTCCTCGTTATGTCCGAGATCTCATCCGGGACTATGGACAACCTTCGGACTTTCTGCTATTAATATCTCAATACTACCCTAGCGCTACCGAACGTTAAGCGTGCGACCCTACGGGTTCGGGAATATGTAGACATGACCGAGACACCTCTCCGGTTAATAACCAATAGCGGGATCTGGATACCCATATTGATTCCTACATATTCAACGAAGATCTTTATCGGTTGAACCACGATGTCAAGGATTCAATTAATCCCGTATGCAATTCCCTTTGTTTGGCGATATGTTACTTGCCCGAGATTCGATCGTCGGTATCTCCATACCTAGTTCAATCTCGTTACCGGCAAGTCTCTTTACTCGTTCCGTAATACAAGATCCCGTGGCTAACTCATTAGCCACATTGCTTGCAAGCTCTTTACGATGTTGTATTACCGAGAGGGCCCTGAGATATCTCTCCGTCATACGGAGTGACAAATTCCAGTCTCGATCCGTGCCAACCCAACAAACACCTTCGGAGATACCTGTAGAGCACCTTTATGATCACCCAGTTACGAAGTGAAGTTTGGATACACACTAAGTATTCCTCCGGTGTCAGGGAGTTGCACGATCTCATGGTCCAAGGAACAGATACTTGACATGAAGAAAGCTGTAGCAAATAAACTAAACGATCTGATGCTAAGCTTACGGTTGGGTCTTGTCCATCACGTTGATGTCTACTACGCAACTTTATACTTGTAGACTCGTGTTGGGCCTCCAAGCGCAGAGTTTTGTAGGACAGTAGCAATTTTCCCTCAAGTGGATGACCTAAGGTTTATCAGTCCATGGGAGGCGTAGGATGAAGATGGTCTCTCTCAAACAACCCTGCAATCAAATACAAGAAATCTCTTGTGTCCCCAACACACCCAATACAATGGCAAATTGTATAGGTGCACTAGTTCGGCGAAGAGATGGTGATACAAGTGTAGTATGGATAGTAGATATAGGTTTTTGTAATCTGAAAAAAATAGCAATGTAGCAAGTGATAAAACGGAGCACAAACGGTATTGCAATGTTTAGAAACAAGGCCTAGGGTTCATACTTTCACTAGTGCAATCTCTCAACAATGCTAACATAATTGGATCATATAACAATCCCTCAACGTGCGATAAAAAATCACTCCAAACTTCCTATTAGCGGAGAACATAAGATAGAAATCGTTGTAGGGTACGAAACCACCTCAAAGTTATTCTTTCCGATCAATCTATTGAGCTATTCCTATAAGTGTCACAAACAGCCCTAGAGTTCGTACTAAAATAACACCATATGATACACATCAACCAACTCTAATGTCACCTAGATACTCCAATGTCACCACAAGTATCCGTGAGTTGATTATACGATATGCATTAAACAACTTCATAATCATAATATTCAATCCACACAAAGAACTTCAAGGAGCACCCCAAAGTTTCTACCGGAGAAAGTAGGACGAAAACGTGCATCAACCCGTATGCATAGATTACCCCAATGTCACCTCGGGAATCCGCGAGTTGAGTGCCAAAACATACATCAAGTGAATCAATATAATGCCCCATTGTCACCACAGGTATCCATATGCAAGACGTACATCAAGTGTTAATCTAAAATATTCAATCCGACAATAACGAAACCTCAAAGGGAAAAGATTCGATTCATCACAACAAAGATAGAGAGGGAAGAAACACCATATGATCCAACTATATTAACAAAGCTCGCGATACATCAAGATCGTGCCATATCAAGAACACGAGAGAGAGAGATATCAAACACATAGCTACTAGTACATACCCTCAGCCCCGAGGGTGAACTACTCCCTCCTCGTCATGGAGACCACCGGGATGATGAAGATGGCCTCCGGTGATGATTTCCTCCTCCGGCAGGGTGCCGGAACAGGGCTCCAGATGGTATTTCGAAGGTACAGAGGCATGCGGCGGCGGAGTCCAAAATCTAGGGTTATTTCTGGGGGTTTCTCTATTTATAGGATTTTTTGGTGTTGGAATCACGCAAAGATGGACTAAGATGGGCCCACGAGGCACCACTGCGCCATACCCCCTTGGCGCGACCTGGTGCCTCGTGGGCACCTCGTAAGGCTTCTGGTCCTTCCACGAAGCTTCGGGGGTCTCTTTTGGTACCAAAAAAATCGTCAAAAAGTTTCGTCCAATTCCGAGAACTTTTATTTCTGCACAAAAAACAACACCACGGTAGTTCTGCTGAAAACAGCGTCAGTCCGGGTTAGTTCTAATCAAATCATACCAAAACCATATAATTTTTTTTGTAAACATGGCATGAATACTTCATAAATTATAGATACATTGGAGACGTATCAACATCCCCAAACTTAATTCCTGCTCGTCCTCGAGTAGGTAAATGATAAAAGAAATAATTTATGAAGTGTGAATGCTAGCATAGTGCATAAGTTTGATCAATGATAATTTCAATCACTTTTCCTAGCATCATAACAGCAACTCTTTCTCATAAAACTCATCATGATAAAGTAGCAATCAATTCACATGTTATGGTTCAAACAATGCATTCTCTTGAAACTTAACAACCTATGTTCTTAGTCACCAAACAATTGCAATTCAACTTAATTTCAACAAAGTCTAAGTAAGAGCTCCACATACTCAATTATCATATAGTTTTATATGATTGCTAGTACTCAAAGCATATTTTTAGAACAAATAGCATCCATCGAACACAGAGAAAGATAGGGGCTTAATGTTTCGCCTCCCAACTTATTTATCATAGAGATAATTGTCAACAATAATAATTCATGATCAAATATATTTGACTGGCCATATGTGCCTGGATCTTTCCCCACCACATGATGCTTGCCAACTAAAGAATAATTGAGGTTGAAATGAGAAGGGATACTATTGACTCTTGCATAAAAATAAATACATAATGTAAAAGATAGGCCCTTCGCAGAGGGAAGCAGAGGTTGTCATGCGCTTTTGATTTTTGGATGTGCAAGCCCTTAATGCAAAGGAACGTCACGTTATATTGCCCCTTGTGATAGCAACCTTTATTATGCAGTCTGTCGCTTTTATTTCTTTACCATCACAAGTTCGTACAACGCTTATTTTCTCTTGCAATAAAAGATCATACATATTTTAGGAACAATTTTTATTGCTTCTTGCACCGATGACAACTTACTTGAAGGATCTTATTCAATCCATAGGTAGATATGGTGAACACTCATGGGAAGAAACTGGGTTTAAGGGTTTTTGGATGCACAAGTAGTATCTCTACTTAGTACGATTTTTTGGCTAGCAAAAGATCCTAAGCAAGCACCACATGTTGGAGGATCCATAACAATATAACTTCTATGAAAATATACCCAAACATAACTCATTACATTGTCTTCCTTGTCCAACTTCAACTAATTTGCTCAAGGTTGAAAATAATTAATGGGTATTCACAATCATAAAAGATGTCCAAGATAATATATTTATATGTGAAAGTTCTCTTCCTTATACTAATCATTCATGAATTGCTTGTATGACCAATATTGTGACTGTCAAGCTTCAATAGATTTCACTTTCTAACCCAAATGTGAAACTACTACTAGACATGATACAAGCATATGAAGCACATATAATTTTAATTTTATGATATTCAATTCATTCAACAACTTACTCATAGGATATAAGTGAAGAACAAGAGTAAACGAGAAACTACTCCAAAAAGATATAAGTGAAGACCAAATGAGTAGTTAAGTAAATAGGTAGCTCTGTGAGGACTCTCTCTCATTTAAAATTTCAGATCTTGATAATTTTATTCAAACAACAAACAAAACGAAAATAAATGGACACTCCAAGAATAGGGCATCCCCAAGCTTAGTTGCTTGAGACTTCTTGGAATGTTATCTTGGGGTGCCTTGGGAATCCCCAAGCTTGAGCTCTTGTGTCTCCTTAATCCCTCTCATATCATGGCTTCTCCTAAATCTTAAAAACGTCATCCACACAAAACTCAACAAGAACTCGTGAGATAAGCTAGTATAAATCAACTCAAAACCTTAATATTCTCTACTGTAAAAAATCACTAAAATTATAATTAAACATTGCATATTAAATGCCTCTACATATTTAATACTCCTATCCACAAATAGAAACATTAAACAAGCAAACATATGCAAACAATGCAACTATAACAGCAATCTGCCAAAACAGAACAGTCTGTAAAGGGGGAATAAGAATTCATACTTACCTAACTCGAAAAATTCTGAAAAATTACCACGTGACATAGAACTCATGCATGCTTACTGTGTAAAAATTTCAGATTTTTATCATGTTCTGACTATTCAGGAATATTCTGGACATAACAGAAAACTTTCTGTTTTCAAACAGCAACAAATGAACTTGCAAACTGAGCATGGTAAAGGCTATAATTGGCATTTTATTGAACTAAAAGATACAAAACATGGTTATTGATAACAGAAAGCAAACCCAAACAAAATAAAATGACGCTCCAAGCAAAACTCATATTATGTGACGAATAAAAATATAGCTCCAAGTGAGGTTACCGATAATGTTGAAGACGAAAGAGGGGATGCCTTCCGGGGCATCCCCAAGCTTAGACGCTTGAGTCTTCCTTGAGTATTACCTTGGGATGACTTGGGCATCCCCAAGCTTAGGGTATTGCCACTCCTTATTCTCCTCATATCTATGTCTCACCCAAAACTTGAAAACTTCAATCACACAAAACTTAACGGAACTTGTGAGATAGGTTAGTATGATAGAAATAAATCATCCACTTAGGTACTGTCAAGAGAAGTTTCATAATTGTTCTCACATAATCCCTACTGGATTCTATCATTTCCAAAATTTATATTACTCAATATAAGCTATGGAAACACTAAAACAAGCAAACTATGCAATAAAAACAGAATCTATCAAAAACAGAACAGCATGTAGTGAGCGATTTAAAAACCATACTTCTGTACCTCCAAAGCTTCTGAAAAATTAGAACAACGTAAAAAAATTGTAACCCAATACTCTGTAAAAATTTCAGAATTTTCTCATGCTCCAGTACATAATAGAAATTCGAGCACTGGATGCAAAAGTTTCTGTTTTTGCACAGAATCAAATCAACAAGCATCCACACTATCCCAAAGGTCTTACTTGGCACTTTATTGAAAGAAAACATATAAAACATGATTAATACAGTAGCTTAATCATGTGAACACACAAAAACAGTAGGTATAAATATTGGGTTGTCTCCCAACAAGCGCTTTTCTTTAATGCCTTTTAGCTAGGCATGATGATTTTAATGATGCTCGCATAAAAGTAAAGAATTGAAACACAAAGAGAGCATCATGAATCATATGACAAACACATTTAAGCCTAACACATTTCCTATGCATAGGGATTTTGTGAGCAAATAGTTTATGGGAGCAAGAATCAACTAGCATAGGAAGGCAAAACAAGCATAACTTCAAAACTTTCAACATTAAGAGAGGAAACTTGATATTATTGCAACACCTACAAGCATATGATCCTCTCTCATAATAATTTTCAGTAGCATCATGAATGAATTCAACAATATAACTTTCACATAAATCATTCTTTTCATGACCTACAAGCATAGAAATTTTATTACTCTCCACATAAGCAAATTTATTCTCATCAATAGTGGGAGGAAACTCAACAAAATAACTATCATGAGATACTTGATTGGCATAATCCAATTGAAAATTAAAATCATGATGACAAGTTTCATGGTTATCATTATTCTTTATAGCATACATGTCATCACAATAATCATCATAGATAACAACTTTGTTGTCATAATCAATTGAAACCTCTTCCGAAATAGTGGAATCATCATTAAATAAAGTCAGGACCTCTCCAAATCCACTTTCATCAATGTAATCATCATAAATTGGAGGCATGATTTAATCATAATAAATTTTCTCATCAAAACTTGGGGGGCTAAAAATATCATCTTCATCAAACATAGCATCCCCATGCTTATGGCTTTGCATATCATTAGCATCATGGATATTCAAGGAATTCATACTAGCAACATTGCAATCATGCTTATCATTCAAAGATTTTATGCCAAACATTTTATTAAATTCTTCTTCTATCAATTGAGCACAATTTTTCGATCCATCATTTTCAAGAAAGACATTATAAAGATGAATAATATGAGGCAACCTCAATTCCATTTTTTTAGTTTTATTTTGTAAGCCAAACTAGTGATAAATAAGAAACTAAAAGATTCAATTGCAAGATCTAAAGATATACCTTCAAGCACTCACCTCCCCGGCAACGGCGCCAGAAAAGAGCTTGATGTCTACTACGCAACTTTATTCTTGTAGACTCGTGTTGGGCCTCCAAGCGCAGAGTTTTGTAGGACAGTAGCAAATTTCCCTCAAGTGGATGACCTAAGGTTTATCAATCCGTGGGAGGCGTAGGAGGAAGATGGTCTCTCTCAAACAACCCTGCAATCAAATACAAGAAATCTCTTGTGTCCCCAACACACCCAATACAATGGCAAATTGTATAGGTGCACTAGTTCGGCGAAGAGATGGTGATACAAGTGTAGTATGGATAGTAGATATAGGTTTTTGTAATCTGAAAATATAAAAACAGCAAGGTAGCAAGTAACAAAAGTGAGCACAAACGGTATTGCAATACTTGAAAACAAGGCCTAGGGTTCATACTTTCACTAGTGCAATCTCTCAACAATGCTAACATAATTGGATCATATAACAATCCCTCAACGCGCGATAAAGAATCACTCCAAAGTTCCTATTAGCGGGAACATAAGATAGAAATTGTTGTAGGGTACGAAACCACCTCAAAGTTATTCTTTCCGATCAATCTATTGAGCTATTCCTATAAGTGTCACAAACAGCCCCAGAGTTCGTACTAAAATAACACCATATGATACACATCAACCAACTCTAATGTCACCTAGATACTCCAATGTCACCACAAGTATCCGTGAGTTGATTATTTGATATGCATCAAACAACTTCAAATTCATAATATTCAATCCACACAAAGAACTTCAAGGAGCACCCCAAAGTTTCTACCGAAGAAAGTAGGACGAAAACGTGCATCAACCCCTATGCATAGATTACCCCAATGTCACCTCGGGAATCCGCGATTTGAGTGCCAAAACATACATCAAGTGAATCAATATAATACCCCATTGTCACCACGGGTATCCATATGCAAGACGTACATCAAGTGTTCTCAAATCTGAAATATTCAATCCAACAATAACGAAACCTCAAAGGGAAAATATTCGATTCATCACAACAAAGATAGAGAGGGAAGAAACACCATATGATCCAACTATATTAACAAAGCTCACGATACATCAAGATCATGCCATATCAAGAACACGAGAGAGAGATCAAACACATATCTACTATTACATACCCTCAGCCCCGAGGGTGAACTACTCCCTCCTCGTCATGGAGACCGCCGGGATGATGAAGATGGCCTCCGGTGATGATTGCCCCCTCCGGCAGGGTGCCGGAACAGGGCTCCAGATGGTATTTCAAAGGTACAGAGGCTTGCGGCGGCGGAGTCCAAAATCTAGGGTTATTTCTGGTGGTTTCTCTATTTATAGGATTTTTTGGCATTGGAATCATGCGAAGATGGGCTAAGATGGGCCCACGAGGCACCACAGCGCCATACCCCCCTGGCGTGCCCTGGTGCTTCGTGGGCACCTCGTGAGGCTTTTGGTCCTTCCACGAAGCTTCGGGGGTCCCTTTTGGTCCAAAAAAAATCGTCAAAAAGTTTCGTCCAATTCCGAGAATTTTTATTTCTGCACAAAAAACAATACCACGGTAGTTCTGCTGAAAACAGCGTCAGTCCGGGTTAGTTCTAATCAAATCATAACAAAACCATATAAAATTGTTGTAAACATGGCATGAATACTTCATAAATTATAGATACATTGGAGACGTATCACACGTCATTCTCCTAATGATGTGATCCCGTTATCAAATGACAACTCATGTCTATGGTCAGGAAACCATAACCATCTTTGATCAACGAGCTAGTCTAGTAGAGGCTCATTAGGGACACGGTGTTGTCTATGTATTCACACATGTATTTAAGTTTCCGGTCAATACAATTCTAGCATGAATAATAAACATTTATCATGAACAAGGAAATATGATAATAACCAATTTATTATTGCCTCTAGGGCATATTTCCAACAGTCTCCCACTTGCACTAGAGTCAATAATCTAGTTCACATCGCTATGTAATTAACACCCAATGAGTTCTGGGGTTTGATCATGTTGTGCTTGTGAGAGAGGTTTTAGTCAACGGGTCTGCCACATTCAGATCCGTATGTACATTTTAAATCTCTATGTCATTCTGTAGATGCTGCTACCACGCTCCACTTGGAGCTATTCCAAATGACGGCTCCACTATACGCATCTAGTTTGCGACTCAGAGTCATTCGGATTGGTGTCAAAGCTTGCATCGACGTAACCCTTTACGACGAACTCTTTATCACCTCCATAACCGAGAAACATTTCCTTAGTCCTCTTTAGGTACCTAAGGATAATTTTGACCGCTGTCCAGTGATCCACTCCTGGATCACTCTTGTACCCCCATTCTAGACTCATGGCAAGGCACACATCAGGTATGGTACACAACATGGCATACATTATAGAGCCAATAGCTGAGGCATAGGGGACGACCTTCATCCATTCTCTTTCTTCTGCCGTGGTTGAGCTTTGAGTCTTACTCAACTTCACACCTTACATTACAGGAAAGAACTCCTTCTTCGCTTGATCCATTTTGAACTCCTTCAAACTCTTGTCAAGGTATGTGCTCTGTGAAAGTCGTATCAGGCGTCTTGATCTATCTCTATAGATCTTGATGCCTAATATGCAAGCAACTTTACTCAGGTCTTCCTTTGAAAAAGTCCTTTCAAACAACCCTTTATGCTTTCCAGAAATTCTACATCATTTCCAATCAACAATATGTCATCCACATATACTATCAGAAATGCTATAGAGCTCCCACTCACTTTCTTGTAAATACAAGCTTCACTGTAAGTTTGTATAAAACCAAAAGCTTTGATCACCTCATCAAAGCGTATATGCCAACTCCGAGATGCTTGCACCAGTCCATAGATGGGTCGCTGGAGCTTGCATACTTTGTTAGCATCCTTAGGATCGACAAAACCTTCCGGTTGCATCATATACAACTCTTCCTTAAGAAACCCGTTAAGGAATGCTGTTTTGACGTCCATCTGCCAGATCTCATAATCATAAAATGAGGCAATTGCTAACATAATTCTAACAGACTTAAGCATCGCTACGGGTGAGAAGGTCTCATCGTAGTCAACCCCTTGAATTTGTCGGAAACCCTTTCCGACAAGTCGAGCTTTATAGACGGTGACATTACCATCAGTGTCTATCTTCTTCTTCTTCTTAAAGATCCATTTATTCTCAATGGCCTGTCGGTCATCGGGCAAGTCCACCAAAGTCCATACTTTGTTCTCATACATGGATCCTATCTCGGATTTCATGGCCTCAAGCCATTTGTTAGAATCCGAGCTCATCATTGCTTCTTCATAGTTCGTAGGTTCGCCGTTGTCCAACAACAAGACTTCCAGGATGGGATTACCATACCACTCTGGTGCGGAACGTACCCTTATTGACCTATGAAGTTCAGTAGTAACTTGATCCGAAGTTTCATGATCATCATCATTAGCTTCCTCTCCTTCTGGTGTAGACATCACGGGAACTTCTTTCTGTGATGCGCTACTTTCCAATTCGAGAGAAGGTACAATTACCTCATCAAGTTCTACTTTCCTCCCACTCACTTCTTTCGAGAGAAACTCCTTCGCTAGAAAGGACCCATTCTTAGCAACAAAGATTTTGCCCTCGGATCTGTGGTAGAAGGTATACCCAATTGTCTCTTTAGGGTATCCTTTGAAGACGCACTTCTTTGCTTTGGGTTCGAGCTTATCAGGCTGAAGCCTCTTGACATAAGCGTCGCATCCCCAAACTTTAAGAAACGACAGCTTAGGTTTCTTGCCAAACCATAATTCATATGGTGTCGTCTCAACGGATTTAGATGGTGCCCTGTTCAAAGTGAATGCAGCTGTCTCTAATGCATAACCCCAAAATGATAGTGGCAAATTGGTAAGAGACATCATAGAACGCACCATATCCAATAGAGTATGATTACGACGTTCGGACACACCATTACGCTGTGGTGTTCTAGGTGGCGTGTGCTGTGAAACAATTCCACATTGTCTTAAATGCATACCAAACTCGTAACTCAAATATTCACCTCCACGATCAGATCGTAGAAATTTAATTTTCTTATTACGATGATTCTCCACTTCACTCTGAAACTCCTTGAACTTTTCAAATGTTGCAGACTTGTGTTTCATTAAGTAAATATACCCATATCTACTCAAATCATCTGTGAAGGTAAGAAATAACAATATCCACCACGCGCTTCAACACTCATCGGACCGCATACATCGGTATGTATTATTTCCAACAAGTCACTTGCCCGCTCCATTGTTCCGGAAAATGGGGTTTTAGTCATCTTGCCCATGAGGCATGGTTCACATGTATCAAATGATTCATAATCAAGAGATTCCAAAAGTCCATCAGCATGGAGTTTCTTCATGCGCTTTACACCAATATGACCTAAGCGGCAGTGCCACAAGTATGTGGTACTATCATCATTAACTTTGCATCTTTTGGCATCGATATTATGAATATGTGTATCACTACGATCAAGATTCAATAGAAATAAACCATTCACCAAGGGTGCATGACCATAAAATATATTATCCATATAAATAGAACAACCATTATTCTCTGTCTTAAATGAATAACCGCCTCACAATAAACAAGATCCAGATATAATGTTCATGCTTAACGCAGGCACCAAATAACAATTATTCAGGTTCATAACTAATCCCGAAGGTAAACATAGAGAGAGCGTGCCGACGGCGATCACATCAACCTTGGAACCATTTCCAACGCGCATCGTCACCTCGTCCTTAGCTAGTGTCTGTTTATTCCGCAGCTCCTGTTTCGAGTTACAAATATTAGCAACCGAACCAGTATCAAATACCCAGGCGCTACTACGAGCACTAGTAAGGTACACATCAATAACATGTATATCAAATATACCTTTGTTGACGTTGCCAGCCTTCTTATCTGCCAAGTACTTAGGGCCGTTCCGCTTTCAGTGACCATTCCCCTTGCAATAGAAGCACTCAGTCTCAGGTTTGGGTCCAGCCTTGGGTTTCTTCACGGGAGTGGCAACTGGCTTGCCATCCTTCTTGAAGTTCCCTTTCTTTCCCTTGCCTTTCTTGAAACTAGTGGTCTTTTCGACCATCAACTCTTGATGCTCTTTCTTGATTTCTACTTCCGCGGCCTTTAGCATCGCGAAAAGCTCAGGGATCGTCTTCTCCATCCCTTGCATGTTGTAGTTCATCACAAAGCTCTTGTAGCTCGGTGGCAGTGACTGAAGAACTCTGTCAATCACTACTTCATCCGGAAGATTAACTCCCAACTGATTCAAGCGATTATAGTACCCAGACATTTTGTGTACGTGTTCACTAACAGAGCTGTTCTCCTCCATCTTACAGCTAAAGAACTTGTCGGAGGTGTCATACCTCTCAACCTGGGCATGAGCCTGAAATACCAATTTTAGCTCCTGGAACATCTCATATGCTTCGTGGTGCTCAAAACGTCTTTGGAGCCCCGGTTGTAAGCCGTAAAGCATGGCGCACAGAACTATCGAGTAGTCATCAGAACGTGCCCGCCAGACGTTCATAACATCTGCAGGCACATCTTGAGGGGGTGCATCACCAAGCGGTGCATCAAGGACATACACTTTCTGTGCAGCAGTAAGGATAATCCTCAGATTACGGACCCAGTCCGCATAGTTGCTACCATCATCTTTCAACTTTTCTTTCTCTAGGAACGCATTAAAATTCAGGGGAGCTACAGTGCGAGCCATTGATCTACAACATTAATTTGCAAAGACATTTAGACTATGTTCATGATAATTGGTTTTGTTAATGAAATTACTAAAGAACTCCCACTTAAATCAACATCCCTCAAGTTGTCTAAGTTTTACATGATCCACATCAACTGACCCATGTCCGATCATGACGTGAGATGGGGCAGTCATCAATGGTGAACATCTCCATGTTGATCATATCTACTATATGACTCATGTTCGACCTTTCGGTCTCCTGTGCTCCGAGGCCATGTCTGTACATGCTAGGCTCGTCAAGTTTAACCCAAGTATTCTGCATGTGTAAAACTGGCTTACACCCGTTGTATGTGAACGTATAGTCTATCACACCCGATCATCACGTGGTGCTTCGAAACGATGAACTTTCGCAATGGTGCATACTTAGGGAGAACACTTTTATCTTGAAATTAAGTGAAGGGATAATCTTATAATGCTACCGTCGTCCTAAGCAAAATAAGATGCATAAAAAGATAAACATCACATGCAATCAATATGTGACATGATATGGCCATCATCATCTTGTGCTTTTGATCTCCATCTCCAAAGCACCGACATGATCTCCATCGTCACCGGCATGACACCATGATCTCCATCATCGTGTCGTCACGTGGTTGTCTCGCCAACTATTGCTTCTACAACTATTGCTAACGCATAGCGATAAAGTAAAGCAATTACATGGCGTTTAATGATTGACACGCATGTCATACAATAAATTAAAGGCAACCCTATGGCTCCTGCCGGTTGCCGTACTCATCGACACGCAAGTCGTGAACCTATTACAAAACATGATCATCTCATACATCAACATATATCACATCACGTTTTGGCCATACCACATCACAACATGCCCTGCAAAAACAAGTTAGACGTCCTCTACTTTGTTGTTGCAATTTTTACGTGGCTGCTAGGGCAAACTATAAGAACCGTTCTTATCTAAGCAAAACCACAACGGTGATATGCAAGTTTCCTTTTAACCTTCTACAAGGACCGCCCTCATCAAATCAGATTCAACTAAAGTGGGAGAGACAGACACCCGCAAAGCCACTTTTATGCAATACAAGTTGCATGTCAGTCAGTGGAACCGGTCTCTTGTGCGTGGACAAGTAAGGTTGGTCCGAGCTGCTTCATCCCACAATACCGCTGAAAGAACATGTGCTGCCCCCATGTTTGGTTTTGGTAATTGATGACAATCTCTATGGACTAATGGTTGCCTTGAGTTATATTTGAAGGGTTTGTCCATAGGCTTTGCTTGTAGACCATTTGTTGGTCTCAAGGTGATTTGAAGAAGAATATGTGTTGACCAAGGTGCTATTCAAGGATTTATCCAAAGATTGGTCATGTGAGTGTTGAGCCTATTGCAAAGCATGTCTTGAAGAAGAAGATTCAAGACATCATCCTAATGAAGAGAGTTGGAAAGATTCAAGGTTGATCAAGACTAAATATGAAGAGTGATTCAAGTTGATCAACACACAAAGCGTAGAAGATGTACCGAGTGGGATCAAGTGATCTCACGGTATGGTAAGCATTGTCCATTACGCTTTGTGTACTAACCCATGTTCTATGCGAGAGTTCTATGTGGGGTTAGGTATGTTTCCATGGGCTTGCGTCAAGAGGAAGATCTCATTCAACCCATGGAGGATGACATCAAGTGGTGATCGTCATCAAGATTGCGGTGTGCAAGTTCAAGTGGAGCATCACGAAGAGATCACATGCTTGAAGCTTGCCGTCCATTGTGGTGACAATGGACTTGTGAAGATGTGTCGAAGAGTGGCTCACCCATAGTGGAGTATGGGGGAGCAATCTACTAGTCTTCATCGAGCCGGCGCAATCAAGAAAGGTGGTCCATCTTGAGGAGGTCAAGATCGTCATCATCTAGCTCAAGTGGACTTTGCGCAAGGCAAAGGTTTGTCCTTGATAGGTTTTCTATTTTACCGGTCTCATGGTAGTAGTTGGGAGACCGGGTTATAGGATCGATAGCCGTACTATCAAGGGGGGCTCTCAAGTGAGTAGCTTTATCGTATCTTCGTAGAGAGCTCAAACCATTGCATCCTTGCATCATCTTTCTTGGTTCGTGTTTGGTGTTTCTCTTTGTGAGTTTTTGAGCTTATGGTCATCTTCATGACAAGCTCGAGTTCATCGAAAACGGAGTTCATATATGCATCTTCTATGATGTTTTCGATGTTGGAGTTTATGCCGGTTCTCCTTTCATAGAGGTTTCTCATCCCTATATGTTAGGCATATCGCTGTTTGGATAGTACTCGTTGTCTTCTATCCAACAAGCTTGAGTTTGCTCAATTCGGAGCTCATATGTAGAAGTTGTGGCAGTTCTGGTTTTCCTGTATCTGTCTGTTCTGCTTGGGCACTTTTGCAGCACCCAAGCGGTAGTACCGCTCGGTACCACGGTAGTACCGCTGTGGTCTACCGCAGCGAGTACCGCTTGTGGGAATTTCTTCTGTTGCCGATTTTTGTTAAGCGGAAGTAGTGCGGTAGTAGAGCGGTAGTACCGCTTTGTGCGGTAGTGGCACGGTAGTAGAACGGTAGTACCGCTTGGGCGGTACTTCCGGTTTCTACTACCGCTGCAAGTTCCGCTTGCTGAAATTCTTCTGGTGCCCTTTTTCTGTTAAACGGTAGTAGTGCGGCAGTAGTGCGGTAGTACCGCTTAGGGCGGTACTTCCGCCCTCCACTACCGTTCCTACTACCGCGTGTGTTTCGCAGAGGTGCTCTTTTCTCCTTAGCGGTAGTACCGCTTTGTTGGACGGTAGTACCGCTTAGTGCGGCACTACCGCTCCAGTTTCGTGTTCTCGCCTGCTGCTGGCTGGAACTACCGCTTAAGCGGTAGTACCGCTCTCCTGAGCGGTAGTACCGCTTGTACGCGTCCAGCACAGGCATAACGGTTGGATTTGGAGTGGCCTATAAAAGGGGTCTTCTTCCCCAACGGTTATCTTATCCTTTGAGCTCGTTCCCCCCCCCCATTGCTGATCTTCTTGAGCTTGCTAACTCTCAATCCCTCCAATGATTCTTGCTCCTTCTTGAGGGAATAGAGAGAGGAGATCTAGATCCATCTTTCAACCAATCACTTTCTCCTCTATGTGAGGGAAACCCTGTGGATCTAGATCTTGGAGTTCTTGGTGTTCTCCTTGTTCTTCCTCTCACTTTCCTCCATAGCTTTTGTTGCTTTGGTGGGATTTGAGAGAGAGGGACTTGAGCACTTGGTGTGTTCTTGCCATTGCATTAGTTGCATCGGTTTGAGTTCTCCACGGTGATTCGTGGTGGTGAAATAGTTGAGAAGCTTATTACTCTTGGGTGCTTGAGCACCCTAGAGCTTGTTACTCTTGGGTACTTGGTACCCTTGAGCTTGTTCCTCTTGGGTGCTTGGGCACCCTAGACGGTTGAGGTCACCTCGGAGCCACATTCCATTGTGGCGAAGCTCCGTGGTTGTGTTGGGAGCCTCCAATTAAGTTGTGGAGATTGCCCCAACCTTGTTTGTAAAGGTTCGGTTGCCGCCTTCAAGGGCACCATTAGTGGAATCACGGCACCTTGCATTGTGCGAGGGCGTGAGGAGAATACGGTGGCCCTAGTGGCATTGTTGGGGAGCATTGTGCCTCCACACCGCTCTAACGGAGATTAGCATCCGCAAGGGTGTGAACTTCGGGATACATCGTCGTCTCCGCGTGCCTCGGTTATCTCTTACCCGAGCCCTTTACTTATGCACTTTACTTTGTGATAGCCATATTGTTTCTAGTTATATATCTTGCTATCACTTAGTTGTTTATCTTGCTTAGCATAAGTTGTTGGTGCACATAGGTGAGCCTAGTCGATTTAGGTTTTGTGCTTGACAAATTAAACGCTAGTTTTATTCCGCATTTGTTCAAGCCTAAACCGTAATTATTTTAAAGCGCCTATTCACCCCCCCTCTAGGCGACATCCACGATCTTTCAACTGCTGAATCCAAATAAGACAAATGAAGTAAGCAATTTGAACATCAACTCCCACAACTTCTTTGTGTTCTACTCGTGCAAATACATCTACGCATAGACCTAGCTCTGTACCACTGATGGGGAACGTTGCATGAAAATCAATTTTTTTCCAATGAACACCCAAGATCTAATCTAGGAGATGCAAAGCAACGAGAGGGGAGTGTGTCTACATACCCTTGTAGACCGAAAGCGTTAGCGTCGTAACGCGGTTGATGTAGTCGTACTCTTCATGATCCAATCCGATCTAGTGCCAAACGGACGACACCTCCGAGATTAGCACACGTTCAGCTCGATGGCGTCCTCTCCTTCTTGATCCAGCAAGAGAGGGGGAGGAGGTAGATGAGATCGGAACCAGCACGACGGCGTGGTGGTGGTGGTAGCAGCGGAATTCCGGCAGGGCCTCGCCAAGCGCGTACCGGAAGGTGGTGGAGGAGTATACGGGAGAGAGGGAGTCGCCGGGCGGAAGGATGCAGCCCCCTGCGCCCCTCCCCACTATATATAGGGGTGAGGGGGAGAGGGCGCTGGCCCTAGCCCCTCCTCCAAGGGAGGGGGCGGCGGCCTAGGGGGGAGGAGTGCCCCCCAAGGCAAGTGGGGGCGCCTCCACCCCTAGGGTTTTACCCCTTTGGCGCATGGGCCAAGTGGGGGGCTGGTGCGCCTGTCCCAACTAGGCCAGGGCACCCCCCCTACAGCCCACATGGGTCCCCGGGGCTGGTGAACCCCCCGGTGAACCCCCGGAACCCTTCGGTGCCTCAGATACACTTGCTGGCATGCCCCCGAACTTTTCCAGTAGCCAAAACAGGACTTCCCATATATAAATCTTTACCTCCGGACCATTCCGGAGCTCCTCGTGATGTACGTGATCTCATCCGGGACTCCAAACAACCTTCGGACTTTCTGCTATTAATATCTCAATACTACCCTAGCGCTACCGAACGTTAAGCATGCGACCCTACGAGTTCGGGAATATGTAAACATGACCGAGACACCTCTCCGGTCAATAACCAATAGCGGGATCTGGATACCCATATTGATAACTACATATTCAACGAAGATCTTTATCGGTTGAACCACGATGTCAAGAATTCAATTAATCCCGTATGCAATTCCCTTTGTCTGGCGATATGTTACTTTCCCGAGATTCGATCGTCGGTATCTCCATACCTAGTAGAATCTCGTTACCGGCAAGTCTCTTTACTCGTTCCGTAATACAAGATCCCGTGGCTAACTCATTAGCCACATTGCTTGCAAGCTCTTTATGATGTTGTATTACCGAGAGGGCCCTGAGATATCTCTCCGTCATACGGAGTGACAAATCCCAGTCTCGATCTGTGCCAACCCAACAAACACCTTCGGAGATCCCTGTAGAGCACCTTTATGATCACCCAGTTACGAAGTGACGTTTGGATACACACTAAGTATTCCTCCGGTGTAAGGGAGTTGCACGATCTCATGGTCTAAAGAACAGATACTTGACATGAAGAAAGCTGTAGCAAATAAACTAAACGATCTGATGCTAAGCTTACGGTTGGGTCTTGTCCATCACGTCATTCTCGTAATGATGTGATCCCGTTATCGAATGACAACTCATGTCTATGGTCAGGAAACCATAACCATCTTTGATCAATGAGTCTAGTAGAGGCTCACTAGGGACACAGTGTTGTCTATTTATTCACACATGTATTTAAGTTTCCGGTCAATACACTTCTAGCATGAATAATAAACATTTATCATGAACAAGGAAATATGATAATAACCAATTTATTATTGCCTCCAGGGCATATTTCCAACAGGTGGTGGGTGCAGTTACTGGCGCGTGGGACACGAATGGCGGGTCCATCTGTCAGCTGGTCCGCGGTGGTTTGTGGGCAGAATGCCTTAAAAAAGAGGTGGCTTATTAAACCATTTGGTGTGGCGGATGCAATTGATTCAACCAAATTAGTTTAGTTTTAAATTTGAATATTGGTATATTCCATACATGTAGTTGAGTTTCAGTGAATTATCAGGAGAGGCCCAAATTTGTAGTACAAGTGTGACGTAGTTTGGTTTTGAAAAAAAAACTCAGAAAATGAAAAAAGGCTCAAAATCCATGATAACGTGCCCAAATTTGGCACAACTAGTGGTGTTACCATTGTGGACAATGTTGCATAGGAATTTGCAATTATTTAGTAATAAAAAAAATATATTTTCCATTTTCCAAGCCCCAGAAATGACTTTTTGTGTGAAGAAAGTGCCTATAATAATTCTGAAATTTGTTCCATTTCATTTTTCATGAAAAGCAGGCCACATTGGATGGCCACTGACCAAGTTTCAGCTTTTTCAGAGTGATATCTCTATATTCCATGCATTTAGTTGAGTTTCATGAATTATTAGAAAATGCCCAAATTTGCACTACAAGTGTGACATAGTTTGGTCCGGAAAATTGCCAAAAATCATTTTATGCTCCAATATAGGTGATGGATGAACTTGGGACAAAGAAAGTTGGAATTCCAAACCATTTTGTATGAATGGTCAACACTCCAAGTTTGACCCCAATTTGAAAAAAAAACAAAAAAAATGAAAAAGGCTCAAAAATTCAAATGCCTTTGCATTGAGCCATCTTATGTGCACTAGTTTGTGGGAAAATATCAAACTTGCAATACAACAAGTTTGAAAAAAAAATACCTTCACAAATTTGACATTGTTTGATTGAAAACACCCGATTATTTTAGCATCTTAATGAAATTTGGGTCACTACTTGTCACACACAAGCAAACAAGGCACAAATTGGACATTCAAACATGCATAGCTACTAACATTCAAATTGGACATTCAAACAACACAAATTTCATTTAAAGTTTATAATTTGTCCAGACATGAACCCTAAACAAAGCTACTGATCGTCGTCGTCCATGTCGGAGCCACCGCCATCACAGAAGAAGTCCTCGTCGTCGTCCTCCTCCTTCTTCTCCTCCTCGTCGCTGACGAGGTCGATGGTGACGTCAGCCACCGAGGAGACGACCGCCTGTCGTAGCCCCGACGAGTCCACCGGGTCATCGGGGTGGCGCTGCAGCCCCTTCTTCGATTCACGCAGCGCCTGGAGGAGCCCCGGCAGGTCTGCAGGGTCGCCGGGCTCGCTGGCCACCCCCTGTACTCCGCCAGCAGCGGCGGCTCGGGCTCCGGCTTGGGGTCGAGCAGGGGGCCGGCATAGCCCGTCCCAGGCTCGGGCTTGGGCACGAGGAGGGAGCCGCGCGAGCTCGTTCCGGGCTCGGGCTTGGGCACGAGCAGGGGGCCGCGCGAGCTCGTCCCAGGCTCAGGCTTGGGCACGAGCAGGCGGGCGCGCGAGCTCGTCCCCGGCTCTGGCTTTGGGATGCGTAGGAACGGCTCGATGGAGCTCGTCCCCGGCGTCGCTGGCTCCGGCTTGGGCATGCGAAGGCCACGGCTGCTGCTGGCACCGGCACCTCCTCCTGCAGATGTGGGCGTGGGTCCTGCCGTGGCCCGCGGCGGCAAAACCCGGTCGCCCTCGTCCAGGCCGAGCTGGACGCGGCACGCGGCCATGACATCGGGGAAGGTACGCCCTTCCCAGAAGGCGTACCTCTCGTCGATGTTGCACCACGACAGCGGTGGGTAGCTGCCGTCGTAGCGCTGGATGCGGGCGGCGTTCTCCGCCGCCAGGATCTCCGGCCACCGCGGGCTGCTGGGCGCGTAGCGCTGCTTCGACCGCTCCTCCGGCGGCAGGCTTTTCCAAAAGTTTCGTATTGCGCGCGACATGGCCGGCGTGCCGACGGCGGGGACAGGCTCCACCGGGAGCCCCCCGGCGCTCAGGTGCCATTCGGACGGCAGGCGCGTGTCCGACGGCACCATGATGCCGCAGCGGGCGAGGAGCGACGCCTCGTCGACGCGCAGGGTGCGTGGTAGGCCGGGAATGACAAGCACGCGACGTCATTCCCGGCTGCTGCTTCCCACCCCACCATCGTGGCTGGCCATTGTTGCGGCTGCGGAAGGGGAGGCGGCTAGGGTTTGGTGGAGGCGCACGGCGGAGAAGGCTCTGGGGCGGCGACGAAAGGGGAGGGGAAGGGATTGGGACAGGAGTGGGTGCACCCCGGTGCGCCCCGCGCGGCTATAAAATGCATTAATAGATGCCTGCCGGGCACGGGCGACGCGACTCCTCGCATGGGAAACCACGCGGTGCGTACTCCCCATGTGTGAAAGCGCCGACGTGACCGTGATGTAACTACTCATGCATGCGGTCACGCACACCGCCGTTTGTGAGAGCGCCACCTGGCCCAGTGTGCCCCACGCGTCAGTAACAGCGCCGGCTAACAGTCAACTCCCTTGACCAATGGCAAACCCCTGTTTGGGCATTGGTGAGGGTGAGTGGCACGGTGGAGGGGAAAAGTGAGCAAAATAAGTGTGCTTGGGAAAAACTAAGGAGGACTAAGGAATGAGGGGCACAGAAATAGAATTCCCTAAATTCAAACGTCTGGGCAGTCCGGGCTCATTCAAATCCAACCCATATGTGAGAAAGAAATGTGGTTGTCCGGACTATCTGACATGTTATGTCCAACACGCGGTCCCAACACAAAAAACCACCCCACGATGCACCCTCCCCTTCCCGCTCAGTTTCCCGCTGTAGCGGGACATTTCTCGCTAAAACCGGATGACGTCCACCTCACCATCACCATGACACCCTCTCTCCTTCACACCGTACTTCCCCACGGACCACCAAGGATAAGCCCCGTCCCCCCTCCCCCCCGCCAACCACCCCGATCTCTGCCCTGATCCCCTTTCCCCGTGTTCGTGCTGCTCCGCCACCGCCATCAAAGAGGGCGATGGGTCAAGTATGGGACGAGAAATTGTGTGGCGGTGGCGTAACCTCCAGAGGAATCCACGGGCGAGAGGAGTTTAGTACATAACAGAGATAGGAGAGGACAGGAGCAACATGTGCTGGCGAATCAAACCGGAATAGAAAAAATTCAATAAAATCGGTGCGTGCAAGGTTGGAAGGTGGAGATGAAATGAACGAAAAAATATCACCCAAATGCAACTTGCTCATTTCTAAACTAAACTTAGATACCTTATTCCCCCCTTAACCCATAACTTTGTTGCCACCCAAGTAACAACTTAAACCTACTTTAGTCTTACAGTCCAAAGGCATTGATTGCTCATAAAATACTCTTTTATATCGAATATCAATTTCTGAGCCCAAGCTCATCTGCATCCGGTGAAGAGAAAATTCACAAAAAATTCTAAACAAATTCAACAAAATCCAAAACTTTTTTGCATGGAAGCTAATTTTGTGCGTGAGGTGCGCTCCAAATTTCAGATCATTTAGACATATGAGTAGCTCTCAGCAAAAAAGACAAATTGGATCAGAATAATACATGAACAGTAAACTTTTACCGAGTGCTACCCAAAAGACAAAAGGCATCACACCCTTTGGCCTGGGCGACACTCGCTGCCACCCGCCACTCACGGACGGCCGACTTGTCCCGCACCTTTACGCGGCATTGGATCGCCGGCACCACCGCCCACGCCATCTTGGCTTGTGCTACTCTGTCGTGCTTCTTCTCCATGAAACCTTGGGCAATGCTAGCTGATAAACCAAAGCAAAGTAGTAAGGAAAGGGAATATTCTGCACTCAGGTACTTATCCGCTACAAACACTCCAAAGTTTTATTTACAATGCAGATCGAAAATTTAAGGTGGCAAATCGGCAATGCACTACACACTCCTGTGCTAATCTAATTCAATCAAATCACCAAAAAGTGCAGGTTTGGCCTCACTATCCCGAAGCTACATTAAGGAGAAAAAGAGTTCAAGAACAACATGTTTGGAAAGTAAAGGGAATTGCAAAGAGGATAAACGAGATTAATAAGAAAAACAGCTAGCATATAGTGATATGTCACTGTAAAGTTCAGGGAAAATACATGTACTCTGAATACTGAAGGTAATTTTTTTTCTCAAGAGAAAATATATTAAAACAGCATGAGATCAGGGTGAACGTACCACACACTCAATCCAACCCGATGTAGCTCAATTCATTGGATCATCGTCGCTGACGACTTTGATGTGAAGCTGCAAAAACCACCGATGCCCAAATCGAGCAAGGATGATATCCGAACACCACCCGGTCATCACTGTTTTGACTGCGGAAACTTCTTCTTAGTGCTAATAATAATTTTCTGGAGTAACTAATAGTTTTTCAAAGAGATAAACACCAGCCTCATAATCACATACACAGAATAATGATCCAGTTTTCCTAGCAAGATCTCATAATATACATAATACATAATTTGCTTACAATTTTCATCAGTGGAATAACCAGGACTCCTTGTCATAAAGTTTAGTGCCCTGGCAACTTGTAAATAATAATATATCATTAGAATCTATTATACCATATAGAATCCTAGGACACAACCCCTAGGATTCTATACGGTATAATCAAAGGTAAAAATATGTGGAAGTAGAACAAATGATGCACCTACTAAACACCATATACTTCTATTATATGTACATAACTAAAACACTAATTACTTCACCACTGGTTGCCCCTCTTCCACCTTTGAAATCAACATCTTCCACATCTCTTAGCAAAACAAAGCATACACGATACACAATCGCGTCAGAGAGGAGCAGAAAGCATAGATAGAAAAATTACATATGCATAGAGCAGAGGCACACATACATTCTACATATCTTTTCGGAACTCAAGTTTGAGCTCTTCAGGGTTTTGTTCCTCCGTCTCGACCCACCAGGCTTCAGAAAACACAATATGCGGAGAGATTTCAGCACACATTAGTTTCCTGGGCAATGGAACTGGAGTACTTCAGCTAACCGAATCGGCATGAGGCATGATGTGCAATGAGTTAGTGGTAGCTTTTCAGGTGAGATGTTTACCATGCTCTCGAAGACATCCTCGCAAGCGACGCCCTTGGCTGACCTCGTCATTTGCAGCATCAGGTACTTGTTCTTGGGGTTACACATGCGTTCCCAGCAGCTTCATCCTACCCCAAAGATCCAATCTTGCATCACAAAATCTCGAGAAAGAATTGCAGAATTCATCGGATTGATTCATTTCTTCACGGGGCCAGAACCTGCCCTCCCTCCCTCTCATTAATAAGTGATTGCATCACAACACAACAGATTATCTAGATCAACTCCTAACGGGATTCAAGTCAGCATTGAAATCTGCAAAAAGACCATGGATCAGCAATCCGAGAAAGGAAATAGTCATGATAAAACAAGCAAGATGTTGTAATCACCTGATAAGCTTGCCAATTACAGTAGTATAAAAAATGATTGGAACAATACCAACAGAACTGAAAATTTTCTGTTAAGTTAGGAAATAAGAAACATTGTTCAGTTTACTAAAAACCATGCTTCATTTAACAACATGAGAGCTCAAACTATTCAGTTTACTAAAACAGCCAAGATTCAAAAATTAAATTAATGTATCTAGGATACATACATACGTATAACACAGGGAGTCTGGTCCAGTACTGTTGTACTCTACCACATGATGTCCTGTATGAGTAATCTCCTCCTTTCGATATATTCTCTCTTTCAGTTCGTTCTACTATGGATCGAGCATTTGGCTTCCTTTCATTAACTGACGCATAGTCTGTATAGGGC
This sequence comes from Elymus sibiricus, assembly GCA_039707655.1. Taxonomy (NCBI): domain Eukaryota; kingdom Viridiplantae; phylum Streptophyta; class Magnoliopsida; order Poales; family Poaceae; genus Elymus; species Elymus sibiricus. The sequence continues at coordinate 317,878,620 of CM077664.1, forward strand.
GCAAACATTCAGAAACTTGTAGCAGACTACCCGCACCAGGTACCACTGGAATCCTTTCCCCTCGCCTGCATTATTGCAAATTAACTTCTACGAGTTTACAGTGTGTGTATAGGTAGTGGATGAACAAGAAATGGGCAGCTTATTACATTGGCGGTGGGCACATGATAGATAGATAGATGACAACACTTTCTTCATTGGAGTATCCCACAACTCTACTCTAGTAAATTCGGTTCAGTAACTACACACTACATTTTCATTACTAATAAATTTCTTGTGGAGTCTGGGGAATACCTGCTAGCAGCCAGCTACAGGCAATTCATGTGGGTCTTGTCCAATTGCCAACTACCTCCAGACACTCCGCTTCCCCAACAGACAGACCCGGCTTCTTTGACGTCAGACACTTCATCCGGATATGATTTAGTGGAATTTCTGGTCAACGTGCTTCACAGAAATCACGATAACAAAGTTGAGAAGAGCATAAGCAAGAGAGCATGTAGTTTGTCCATAAGGAAGTGATTCTTACTAAGGACAATATTCTCAGGCGACGATGGGTCGGCAGCCCTCGATGTTGTTTTTGTGACCAGGATGAAACAATACAACATCTCTTCATTGGTTGCCCCCTCGCCAAGATCCTCTGGCGCACGATTCATATAGCCTTTAACATCAGCCCTCCAACTAGCATTGCCAGTTTGTTTGCGACTTGGCTAACTGGTGTGGAGCCAATTACTGCGGGACGTATTCGGATAGGAATACGCGCTTTACTATGGGCTATATGGAACTGCAGAAATGATATGATCTTTAATAGAAAAAACTTTACTAATTTTTTGTAGGTCATCTTCAGAGCTACTGCATGGATCCGTACGTGGTCGTTACTAACGCATACGGACTGCAGGGAGCTTTTGGTTACTGGGTGCAACCGGTGGGAGACGGTAGCACGGGATATCTTCAACCGGTTTGGATGGCGGTCCACTAATAGGATAGGTGTTTAGTCACTGTGTCCTATGATTTGCCGGTTGTGGCTTGCTGTTTTTTTTTCAGTTTTTCAGTTTGATTGTTGCTCCTTTTGCGAGCTGTACTGGATTGCAGACTTGGTCTCACTGTACTCCTTTTTAATAAAATGGCCGCATGCATCGCGCTGATGCAGAGGCCGGGGGATTTCCTCCTTTTCCAAAATAAATAAATAAGCAAGAGAGCATACTATCCTATTTTCTTACATACTCGTTCAATGTATCAGAAAAAAGCGAGATATGACCTGGAACTGCAGCGCCTGTACTCCTGGTAGATCCATTAACATCAGTCCGCCTACAGCCTTTCTGTAGTAAAAAAGGCATACAAATCCTTGTTTAAACTAAAATTAGTCCATGTATGAATAACCCCATGATTCCAATTATTGAGGAAAAAAAGTCTTGCCTAAGCTGCTAAGTGTGTACTGAGAAATAAGATCTGCTTAAGCTGCAAGTTCCTCATCACTACATAACCTATTATGGCTGGTTGCTCATATCCTCACATTCCATCAGAACATGCAGTTACACTGCCCACAAAAAGGACCCCCTGCGTGGACCCTGTCATATCCTTACGACCACCCGACCTCGAACATCATAGTGCAAGATTGGAGTAAAACATTCAGATTAGCGGAAATAAAGATCATAATGTGAGATCGGAGGAAAGTAATTCAGATTAGCATAAACAGTCGCATCAACATTGGCAAAAGAACATTTTTAGATTAGTCAAAATATTAACATCGACATCAACAGGAAGGCAAGCTTTCACTCTGCACAGCTGGCATCTCCAACAAAAAAGAAATAACAAAGAAACCTAGTTATAATTACTGCATGACAATATCTGATGGAAAGCCAGAGCTAAGCTGGGAACATGAAGGGCAACGAAAGAAAGAGGAAGTCTGGTGAGCAAAGCACTCACGTCAACTAACTACAGATGCAAGGGATAGATTAAGTCACAAGTTGTGAAATATTTTTATATACGCATAGCAATGCAACTTGTTTCACACCATAGGTAATACCAAAGTGAGAATGATTGTAGAAAAAATCATGGGTCCACAAAAACTACTACTCCGTACAAAGTTGTACTAAAGCTGCGACAAGTAATATGAATCAGAGTGAGTAATTTAATTTGGCAGAGGAACAGTACTGTAGGAACAAAATAAGTTATCCTAACATACAGATAGATGTATAAGTCATTTCATGATGACCGTGAAACCAGACAACTAACACTTGAGACTTCAGCATGAGCACTGAGAATTATAAGTAAATCCACCCTTGCATACGTAGCAGACCGCTGAGAGTGAGATTGCTAAAAATGCGTTCACATGAAGGAAAGGCAATGTTTTACAGAGATTACCGAATCACAGGTGGCTGCTAGAAAAAGCTTGTGTACCTTCCCCAATCGCCATCAGAGGTCCTTGCCACTAAAGTACCGTATACCTTGCTGGAGATGACAATCTATCACGGGTGGAAAAGAAGTGTGGAGGAGAGGAGGTGCTCATGCGCGCCGCCATCAGAGGTCCTTGCCCCTAAAGTACCGTATACCTTGCTGGAGATGACAATCTGGCACGGGTGGAAAAGAAGCGTGGAGGAGAGGAGTGATACGTCTCCAACGTATCTATAATTTTTGATTGTTCCATGCTATTATAGTATCAATCTTGGATGTTTTATATGCAATTATATGCCATTATATATCATTTTTTGGGACTAACCTATTAACCCAGTGCCCAGTGCCAGTTGCTGTTTTTTGCTTGTTTTTGCATTTTTAGAAAATCATTATCAAACGGAGTCCAAACGAAGAAAAAACTTTGGATTAATTTTTTCTGGACCAGAAGGGACCCTCGAAGCTTCGAGAGAAGACCAGACGAGCCACGAGGGAGCGACAAGCTCGGGAGGCGCGCCCTGGGGGGTAGGGTGCGCCCCAGGCTTGTGGGCCCATCGTGGCACATCCTGACCTAATTCCAACGCTATAAATTCTCAAATATTTCCAATATACCAGGGAGACAGAAGAGAAAACCTTTCCGCCGCCGTAAGCCTCTGTTCTTCCGCGATCCCATCTGGAGGCCTTTTCCGGTACTCTGCCAGAGGGGGAATCGATCACGGAGGGCTTCTTCATCAACATTGCTGCCCTTCCGATGATGTGTGAGTAGTTTACCACAGACCTACGGGTCCATAGCTAGTAGCTAGATGGCTTTTTCTCTCTCTTTGATCTTCAATAGCATGTTCTCCTCGATGTTCTTGGAGTTCTATCCGATGTAATCTTCTTTTGCGGTGTGTTTGTTGGGATCCGATGAATTGTGAGTTTATGATCAGATTATTCATGAGAAATATTTGAGTCTTCTCTGAACTCTTTTATGCATGATTATTATAGCTTTGTATTTCTCTCCGATCTATCGAATTGGTTTGGCCAACTAGATTGGTTTATCTTACAATGGGAGAGGTGCTTTGTGATGGGTTCAATCTTGCGGTGCTCAGAAAGGGACATGACACGTATTTGTATTGTTGACATTAAGAATAAAAAGATGGGGTTTAATCATATTGTTTGAGTATACTTTGTCTACATCATGTCATCTTGCTTAAGGCGTTACTCTGTTTTTATTAACTTAATACCCTAGATGCATGCTGGATAGCGGTCGATGGGTGGAGTAATAGTAGTAGATGCAGGAAGGAGTCGGTCTACTTGTCTCGGACGTGATGCCTATATACATGATCATTCCCATGAATCCATCATAATTATTTGCTTTTCTATCAATTGCCCAACAGTAATTTGTTTACCCACCGTATGCTATGTGTTCGAGAGAGAAGCCTCTAGTGAAAACTATGGCCCCCGGGTCTACTTTATCATATATTAAAATCCAAAAATACCTTGCTGCAATTTATTTACCTTTATTTTATTTAGTATTTTACTTTATCTATCTATCACTATCAGAATTAATCCTTGCAAATAACCGCTAAGAGGATTGACAACCCTCTTATTTGCATTGGGTGCAAGTGTTTGCTTTTGTGTGTGTACGTGCTGCTAAAGGGGTTTTGTGTGGTTCTCCTACTGGATTGATAACCTTGGTTCTTAACTGAGGGAAATACTTATCTTTACTATACTACATCATTCTCTCCTCTTCGGGGAAATACCAACACAGTCTACAAGTAGCAGGAAGAATTTTTGGTGCCGTTGCCGGGGAGACGTCACCATAAACTTATCAAGTACCTTCGCACAAACTATCATCCACTTGCATTTACTTTATTTGCCTTTTATTTGCATTTGCCTCTTGTTTTCATCTCCCCCACTTCTAAAATAAAATTTACAAAAACACAAAAACATTTTATTTGCTTGTTTGCTCGTTTGCTTGCTTTGTTGTCATGTGCCTTCTATTTGCTTGCATCTTCGCTTGCTAAAAAAACTATTGATATGGATCCTCATCCACTTGCTAACCTTTTCAAAAAATCCAATTATGATGAACCAATTGCTAGTGAGTTGAGTGCACTAGATTATCTCTATGAAGTTTTGCTTGAAAATCATGAATCTGAAAATTGTGATGAAGTGTTAGAAAAAGAAATTTATAAAGTGATTCATGATGGCTCCTCGAATGAAAAGCATGGCTGCAATGATTTTATTATAAATTCTATTAATGTCAATTGTGTTAATGATATGCAAAACTACAAGCTTGGGGATGATGATTTCGTTATATCCACTACTTATTGTAATGATCATGATTGGGGTGATGTTTCTTATGATCTTGAAAATTTATTTGAGCCTCATGATGAATATGATATTGAAAATAATGTTTGCAATAATATTGAAAGTGGGTTTGGAAGAGTTTCAACTTTAAGTAAAAATAATCCCACATATTCGAAGAGTGTTCAATCTTATGAATTTTTTGTTGAAAGTGGGTTTGGAGAGGTAATGACTTTAGTTGATGTTAATCCCACTATTTTGAAAGATTATAATTTTTTTATGCATGTGGATCATATAGAGAATATGTTATGTGATTTTTATATTGTTGAATTTGATTATGATCCTACTTGTAATTATTATGAGAGAGGAAAATATGGTTATAGAAATCTTCATGTCACTAAATTACCTCTCTTTGTGTTGAAATTATTAATGCTTCATTCTTCCTATTTGCATATGCTAGATATTGGTTGTCTTGATAATTTGTTTTCCTTTAAAATGCCTATGCATAGGAAGTATGTTAGACTTAAATGTGTTTTTCATATGCTTCATGTTGCTCTCTTTGTGTTTCAATTATTATCTTTCGTGTGAGCATCATTGAAATCTCAAGCCTATCTTAATGGCTATAAAGAAAGAGCTTGTTGGGAGACAACCCAATAATTTTGTTTTTTGTTTTGTGAGTTTGCACAATTATAGCCTCTGTTATGATTGTGTTTTTATCTTTTAATTAGTGTTTGTGCCAAGTAATGCCTTTGGGATGATTTGAAAGATAGTATAATTGATGCTGTTTGAAAACAGAAACTTTTGCGTCCAGTGCTGGAATTTTGATTTTTTGCTGGAGGATCAGAGCCTTCTGATTTTTTTACACAATATTGATATATGAGTTGCCATGTTGTCCTAATTTTTCAGAATTTTGCAGTTAAAGAAGTATGACGTTAATTCAGATCTTTACAGACTGTTCTGTTTTAGACAGATTCTGTTTTTATTGCATAGTTTGCTTATTTTGATGAATCTATGGATCGTATCGGGGGTATGAGTCATGGAGAATTTGGAGTACAGTAGCATTATGCCAATATTAAATATGAATCAATTTACAACAGCACCTAAAGTTTAAGATTTATTTGTTATACTAACGGATCTCACGAGGTTTCTGTTGAGTTTTGTGTGCTGAAGTTTTCAAGTTTTGGGTGAGACTATGATGGATAAAGGAATAAGGAGCGGCAAGAGCCTAAGCTTGGGGATGCCCAAGGCACCCGAAGGTAATATTCAAGGAAGACTCAAGCGTCTAAGCTTGGGGATGCCCCGGATGGCATCCCCTCTTTCGTCTACAATCTATCGGTAACTCACTTGGAGCTATATTTTTATTCATCACATGATATGTGTTTTACTTGGAGCGTCTTGTGCTATAGTTTGTTTGCTTTTGTCTGCTTTTTAGTTTGTCACAATCATCTTTGCTGAACATGCCTTTTTGAGAGGGACACACATTATTCGTGATTTGTTAGAATACTCTTTGTGCTTCACTTATATCTTTTGAGCTAGGCAGTTGCTCTAGTGCTTCACTTATATCTTTTAGAGCACGGCGGTGGTTATATTTTAAAGAAATAGTTGCACTCTTATGCTTCACTTATATCTTTTTGAGAGTCTAATGAATAGCAATGGTAATATGCACGGTGTGATGGCAGTTCCTTACCTCCTCTAGTCATAGAGGGGACGATCTTAGTCTTAGCATCTTTCAGATTCTTCATAGTGATCAACAAATATAAATCCCAAGTGACTCAACAGATAGAGCTATGCTCCCCGGCAACGGCGCCAAAAAAAGGTCTTGATAACCCACAAGTATAGGGGATCGCAACAGTTTTTGCGGGTAGTATTTCACCCAGATTTATTGATTCGACACAAGGGGAGCCAAAGAATATTTGCGAGTATTAGCAGTTGAGTTGTCAATTCAACCACACCTGGAGAACTAAATATCTGCAGCAAAGTGTTTAGTTGCACAGTAGTATGATAGTTTCAATTGCAGTAGTAACAGTAACAATAGTAACCAAGGCAGCAACAGTAGCAGTTTTGTAGTGATTGTAACAGCAGCAGCAACGAAAGTAACTTAGCAAAGATCAATATGCGAAAAGTGTAGGCATTGGATCGGTGCTGGATAATTATGCTGGATGACATTCATCATGTAACAGTCACAACCTAAGGCGATACACAATAGCTCCAATTCATTAATGTAATGTAGGCATGTATTCCGTATATAGTCATACGTGCTTATAGTAAGAACTTGCACGACATCTTTTGTCCTACCCTCCCGTGGCAGCGGGGTCATTAAGGAAACTAAGGGATATTAAGGCCTCCTTTTAATAGAGAACCAGAACAAAGCATTAACACATAGTGAATACATGAACTCCTCAAACTACGGCAATCATCGGAAAGAATCCCAATTATTGTCACCTTGGGGTATGCGGATCATGACACGTAACAGGTGCATATAACTTGCAAGATAGGATCAAGAACTCAAATATATTCATGAAAACATAAAGGTTCAGATCTGAAATCATGGCACTTGGGCCCTAGTGACAAACATTAAGCATAGCAAAGTCATAGCAACATCAATCTCAGAACATAGTGGATACTAGGGATCAAAGCCCTAACAAATTGACACCATTACATGGTAAAACTCATCCAACTCATCACCGTCCAGCAAGCCTATGAAGAAATTACTCACGCACGGCGGTGAGCATCATGAAATTGGTGATGGAGGATGGTTGATGATGACGACGGCGTCGAATCCCCCTCTCCAGAGCCTTGAACGGACTCCAGATCAACACTCTCGATGAAGAACAGGAGGTGGCTCCGTATTGTAAAAAGCAATGATTCTTTCTCCCTAATTTCTCTCTCCATGAATAGGTACTTATAGCATTGGAGTTAGGGCAAATGGAGCTACCAGGGGCCCACAAGCCTGCAGGCGCGCCCTGGGGGGTGGGCGCGCCCCCCAGGCTTGTGGCGCCTGGTGGCCCCCCTCTGGTGGATCTTTTTGCCAGTATTTTTTATATATTCTGAAATAATTCTTCGTAAATTTTTAGGTCCACCCGAGAACTTTTATTTCTGCACAAAAACAACACCATAGCAATTCTGCTGAAAACAGCGTCAGTCCGGGTTAGTTCCATTCAAATCATGCAAATTAGAGTCCAAAACCAGAGCAAAAGTGTTTGGAAAAGTAGATACGTTTGGGACGTATCAACTCACCCAAGCTTAACTCATTGCTTGTCCTCAAGCAATTCAGTTGACAAACTGAAAGTGACAAAGAAAAACTTTTACAAACTCTTTTGTTCTTGTTGTCTGTATATATACTTAACTAGCATCCAAGTTTTCAGCAAAGATTATGAACTAACCATATTGATGATAACACTTAGGTCTCACATTTACCCATGGCAATAACATAACCAACTAGCGAGCAATAATAAGATATCTCGGATGCCAACACTTTGTCAAAACAATAATGATATAATATGATAACATGGTATCTCGCTAGCCCTTTCTGAGACCGCAAAACATAAATGCAGAGCACCTCTGAGATTCAAGCAACGACTAAACATTGTAATTCAGGGTAGAGGATATCCAGTCATGGTCACACCCAACATTAACTATACTCAATGCATGAAATGAGAATAGTGCTCTCCAACTGGTGCTTAAATGAGAGGGTGATGACTCAACAATAAAAATAAAATAACATAAAAGTAAATGGATAGGCCTTTCACAGAGGGAAGCATGGATTTGCAGCGGTGCCAGAGCTCAAAGCTTAAATTAGAGATGAAAATAATTTTGGGAGGTATGCTTTTCCTGTCAATGTCACGACCGAGAGTTTTCAATATCTTCCATGCTAAACGCATTATAGGCCGTTCCCAAGCGGAAAGGTAAAGTTTACTCCCCCTCCACCGTTCAAACACAAGCCATGGCTAGCCGAATTCATGGGTGCCCTCCATACCAACAACTTTTTGGGGGAGTTTGTTTGCATTATATGATTTCGATTTGAGCATAGGACTGGGCATCCCGATTACCATCCTCTCTCGTGCAATGACAAGTGAATAAACACTCATCTGAGAGTAACCCGCTTAGCATGGAAGATATTGACCGCCCCCTGTCGCTCCATGAGCGGTACGGGCACACAAAGCAGATGTCCATTTGAATGTTTAGAGGTGGCACATGCAAATTTACTTGGAACGGCAGAGTAATACCTCATATAGGTAGATATAGTGGACTCATCTGGAATAACTTTGGTTTAAGGATTTGGATGCACAAGCAGTATTCCCGCTTAGTACATGCGAAGTCTAGCAAATAGACTGAGAAGCGACCAGCTAGAGAGCGAAAACGGTCATAGACATGCATTGCGAATAATTAATATTGAACACGAGCATGAGTAGGATATCAACACCCTGAACATAAATATCATGGAGGCTATGTTGGTTTTGATTCAACTACATGTATGAACATGTGCCAAGTCAAGCCACTCGAATGACTCAGAGGAGGATACCATGCTAACATACTACATCACAACCATTTTAATGCATGTTGACACTCAAGATAAATCATTATCCACTCCTAGCTATTTAAGCATGGCATGAGCAACTATGATCTCTAATTGTCATTGATACGTCCATTTTGCATCATGTTTTACTACTGTTATTTATAGTGTTTTTAATCAATATAATACTTTGTGGAGCAATTCTAATGCCTTTTCTCTCTTAATATGCAAGATTTACACAAGGAGGGAGATTGCCGGCAGCTGGAATTCTGGACCTGAAAAAGTTATGTCAGAGATACCTATTCTGCACATCTCCAAATAAGCTGAAATTTCACGGAGATTTATTTTGGAATAAATAAAAAATATTGGAAGAAAGTAGTACCAGAAGGGGCCACCCAGGTGCCCACGAGGCACCAGGGCGCGCCACCCCTCCCCAGGCGCGCCCTGGTGGTTCGTGGGGCCCCTGGCCAGCCTCCGGTGCCCATTTTCTGGTATATAAGCCCATTTGCCCTAGAAAAAATAAGGAGAAGACTTTTGGGATGGTGCGCCGCCATCTCGAGGCGGAACTTGGGCAGGAGCACTTTTGCTCTCCGGCGGAGCGATTTCGCCGGGGATACTTCCCTCCAGGAGGGGGAAATCGGAGCCATCGACATCACCAACGATCCTCTCATCATGGGAGGATCAATCTTCATCAACATCTTCATCAGCACCATCTCATCTCAAACCCTAGTTCATCTCTTGTATTCAATCTTTGTCTCAAAACCTCAGATTGGTACCTGTGGGTTGCTAGTAGTGTTGATTACATCTTGTAGTTGATGCTAGTTGGTTTATTTGGTGGAAGATTATATGTTCAGATCCAATATGCTATTCAATACCCCTCTGATCTTGGACATGAATATGGTTTGTGAGTAGTTACTTTTGTTCTTGAGGACATGGGAGAAGTCTTGTCATAAGTAATCATGTGAATTTGGTATTCGTTCGATATTTTGATGATATGAATGTTGTTGATTCTCTTAGTGGTGTCATGTGAACGTCGACTACATGACACTTCACCATCTTTGGGCCTAAGGGAATGCATTGTGGAGTAGTAATTAGATGATGGGTTGCTAGAGTGACAGAAGCTTAAACCCTAGTTTATGCGCTATTCCGTAAGGGGCTGATTTGGATCCATATGTTTAATGCTATGGTTAGATTTATCTTAATTCTTCTTTCGTAGTTGCGGATGCTTGCGAGAGGGGTTAATCATAAGTGGGAGGCTTGTTCAAGTAAGAACAGCACCCAAGCACCGGTCCACCCACATATCAAATTATCAAAGTAGCGAACTCGAATCAAACAAACATGATGAAAGTGACTAGATGAAATTCCCATGTGTCCTCGAGAACGCTTTGCTTATTATAAGAGATCGTTCCGGCTTGTCCTTTGCTACAAAAAGGATTGGGCCACCTTGCTGCACTCTTTGTTACTATTGCTACTTGTCACTTGTTACAAATTATCTTGCTATCAAACTACTCGTTACCGATAATTTCAGTGCTTGCAGAAAATAGCTTGCTGAAAACCGCTTGTCATTTCCTTCTGCTCCTCGTTGGGTTCGACACTCTTACTTATCGAAAGGACTACGATTGATCCCCTGTACTTGTGGGTCATCAAGACTCTTTTCTGGCGCCGTTGCCGGGGAGTGAAGCGCCTTTGATGAGTGGAATTTGGTATGGAAACATTTATATTACGTGCTGAAATTTACTGTTACTTGTCACTATGGAAAGTAATCCTTTGAGGGGCTTGTTCAGGGTATCTTCACCTCGACCAGAAGCACAAATAGTTGCTCCTCAACCTACTGCACCTACTGAAAATATTTATTATGAGATTCCTTCAGGTATGATAGAGAAACTGCTAGCTATTCCTTATGCAGGAGATGGAACGGTACATCCTGATATGCACTTGATCTATGTGGATGAAATTTGTGGATTGTTTAAGCTTGCAGGTTTATCCAGAGATGGAGTTAAGAAGAAAGTATTCCCTTTATCTTTGGAGGGAAAGGCATTGACATGGTATAGGCTATGTGATGATACTGATACATGGGACTGGAACCGGTTGAAGCTGGAATTCCACTAGAAATTTTATCCTATGCATTTGGTTCATCGTGATCAGAATTATATATATAATTTTTGGCCTCGTGAAGGAGAAAGCATCGCTCAAGCTTGGGGGAGGCTTAAGTACATGATGTACACATGCCCCAATCATGAGCTCTCACGAGAAATTATCTTACAGAATTTTTATGCTCGGTTTTCTCATGATGATCAAACCATGCTCGATTCTTCTTCGACTGGCTCCTTTATGAAGAAAACTATTGAATTCAGATGGGATCTTCTGGAAAGAATTAAACGCAACTCTGAAGATTGGGAACTCGATAAAGGTAATGAGTCAGGTATAATACTTGAGTTCGATTGTGTTAAATCTTTTATGGATACCGATGCTTTTCGTAAGTTTAGCACTAAATATGGACTTGACTCTGAGATAGTAGCCTCCTTTTGTGAATCATTTTCTACTCATGTTGATCTCCCTAAGGAGAAGTGGTTTAAATATCATCCCCCTGTTAAAGAAAAGATTGAGGAACCCGTTAGTGTTAAAGAAGAAACAATTGTTTACCATGTTGATCCAGTTGTGCCTACTGCTTATATTGAGAAACCACCTTTTCCTGTTAGGATTAAGGAACATGCTAAAGTTTCAACTGTGGTTAACAAAAGTAATATTAGAGCACCTAGACCCTCTGAACAAATTAAAGTTGAACCTAATGTTGCTATGGTTAAAGATCTCTTGGTCAATAATATAGATGGGCATGTTATTTACTTCTGTGATGAAGCAGCTAGAATCGCTAAACCAGACCCTAAAGATAAAAACAGACGTGTAGTAGGCATGCCTGTTGTCTCTGTTAAAATAGGAGATCATTGTTATCATGGCTTATGTGATTTGGGTGCTAGTGTGAGTGCTATTCCGTTTACCTTATATCAAGAAATTATGAATGATATTGCACCTATTGAAATAGAGGACATTGATGTTACTATTAAGCTTGCAAACAGAGATACCATTACACCGCTTGGGATCGTTAGAGATGTTGAAGTCTTGTGTGGAAAAATAAAATACCCTACTGATTTTCTAGTCCTCGGTTCTCCACAAGATAATTTTTGTCCCATTATATTTGGTAGACCTTTCTTAAACACTGTTAATGCCAAGATTGATTGCGCTAAAGAAACTGTTAGTGTTAATTTTGGTGGTATGTGTCATGAGTTTAATTTCTCCAAGTTTCGTAGACAACCTCATGATAAATAATTGCCTAGTAAAGATGAAATTATTGGTCTTGCTTCTATTGCCGTACCTCCTACTGATCCGTTAGAACAATATTTACTAGACCATGAAAATGATATGCATATGAATGAAAGAAATGAAATAGATAGGATGTTCTTTTCTCAACCACCTATCCTTAAACACAATTTGCCTGTTGAAACTCTTGGAGGCCCTCCTCCACCTTAGGGTGACCCTGTATTTGAATTGAAGCAATTGCCTGATACATTGAAATATGCTTATCTTGATGAAAAGAAGATATATCCTGTTATTATTAGTGCTAACCTTTCAGAGCATGAAGAAAAGAGATTACTGAAAACTCTGAGGAAGCACTGAGCTGCTATTGGATATACTCTTGATGATCTTAAGGGCATTAGTCCCACTCTATGTCAGCACAAAATTAATATGGAGCCTGATGCTAAACCAGTTATCGACCACCAACGACGATTAAATCCTAAGATGAAAGAGGTGGTAAGAACCGAAATATTAAAGCTTCTGGAAGCAGGTATAATCTATCCCATAGCTGATAGTAGATGGTTAAGTCCCGTTCATTGTGTCCCTAAGAAAGGACGTATTACCGTTGTTCCTAATGATAAAAATGAACTCATTCCGCAAAGAATTGTAACTGGTTATAGGATGGTAATGGATTTTAGAAAATTAAACATAGCCACTAGAACAGATCATTACCCCTTACCTTTTATTGATCAAATGTTAGAAAGATTGTCTAAGCATACACACTTTTGTTTCCTAGATGGTTATTCTGGTTTTTCTCAAATACCTGTATCACCTGAAGATCAAGAGAAAACCACCTTTACTTGTCCTTTTGGAACTTATGCTTATAGACGTATGCCTTTTGGTTTATGCAATGCACCTGCTACCTTTCAAAGATGTATGACTGCTATATTCTCTGACTTTTGTGAAAATATTGTTGAGGTTTTCATGGATGATTTTTCTGTTTACGGAACTTCTTTTGATGACTGCTTAGGCAACCTTGATCGAGTTTTGTAGAGATGTGAACAAACTAATCTTGTCTTGAATTGGGAGAAGTGCCACTTTATGGTGAATGAAGGTATTGTCTTGGGGCATAAAATTTCTGAAAGAGGTATTGAAGTTGATAAAGCTAAGGTTGAAGCTATTGAGAAAATGCCATGTCCTAAAGATATTAAAGGTATAAGAAGTTTCGTAGGTCATGCTGGTTTCTATAGAAGGTTTATAAAAGACTTCTCTAAAATTGCTAGACCTCTTACCAATCTCTTGCAAAAAGATGTTTCATTTGTTTTTGATGATGATTGTGTAGAAGCCTTTGAAACACTTAAGAAAGCCTTAACCACTGCACCTATTGTTCAACCACCTGATTGGAACTTGCCTTTTGAAATTATGTGTGATGCTAGTGATTATGCTGTTGGTGCTATTATAGGACAGAGAGTTGATAAGAAATTAAATGTTATCCATTACGCTAGTAAAACTCTAGACAGTGCCCAAAGAAATTATGCTACTACTGAGAAATAATTTCTAGCAGTTGTGTTTGCATGTGATAAATTCAGATCTTACATAGTTGATTCTAAAGTAACTGTTCACACCGATCATGCTGCTATTAAATATCTTATGGAAAAGAAAGATGCTAAACCTAGACTCATTAGGTGGGTTCTATTGCTACAAGAATTTGACTTGCATATTATTGATAGAAAGGGAGCTGAGAATCCCGTAGCAGATAATTTGTCTAGAATGGAAAATGTTCTTGATGACCCACTTCCTATTAATGATGATTTTCCCGATGAACAATTAGCTGTCATAAATGCTTCTCGTAATACTCCTTGGTATGCGGACTATGCTAATTATATTGTTGCTAAATTTATACCACCTAGTTTCACATACCAACAAAAGAAAAAGTTCTTCTTTGATTTAAGACATTACTTTTGGGATGACACACATCTTTATAAAGAAGAAGTAGATGGTATTATTAGATGTTGTATACCTGAGCATGAACAGGAACAAATCCTACGTAAGTGTCACTCCGAGGCCTATGGAGGACACCATGCGAGAGACTGAACTGCACATAAGGAACTACAATCTGGTTTTTATTGGCCTAATCTTTTCAAGGATGCTCGTAAGTTTGTCTTATCTTGTGATGAATGTTAAAGAATTGGTAATGTTGGTAGACGTCAGGAAATGCCTATGAATTATTCACTTGTTATTGAACCATTTGATGTTTGGGGATTTGATTATACACTACTAGGGAAAAGCTTATAGGTAGACGCTTACTAGTAGCGCGCTATATTGACCCGCGCTACTGCTAATTATTAGTAGCGCGCTATATTGACCCCTCGCTACTAGTAAATATTACCGATAGCGCATGGCAAAAAAAACGCACTATTAGTAAATATCCCCCGCGGACAGGGCATAGTAGTAGCGCGGGTTGTAGAACCTGCGCTACTACTAAGTGAATAGCTATAGCGCAGGTAAGACACCCACGCTACTACTGAGCGTATCCCTCCCTTGCCGCACCACTCCCACCCCGATCCTAAAGAAAAAAATTCCACTCCCACCCCACCGAACTCTCTCTCGCCAACCTCACCCCCACCCCTCGGTTGACTCATCTCCCCCGCGATCTCCTCACCGCCGCCACCACCCACGCAATATGCCCCCAAGCACCCCAAGCTCCGCCCTCCCTCCCTTCCTCCCAGATCTGTGCCTCAAGGCCTGCACCCTTGCCTTGAGGTGGCGAGGGGGAAGGCAGCGGCGGAGAGGCAAACGGCGAGGAGGAGCAGCACGCGGCTCTTCCACCCGACGGCCGCGGAGTCGTTGGTGCGGGCCGTCAGCCTCACCGAGAAGAGGAGCAGCATGGCGGCAAGGACGACAAGGGAGAGGAGGTCACGGCTGAGGAGGAGGCGCGCGTACAGGTCCCTCCCACAGGCGCTGTCGGGGCTGGCAGGGACCATGCGGAAGGCGTTTCCAATGACGAAGAAAGCGGTGAGAATCCTGAGCTGCTCCCTAGTAGTGGAGTGACCTTGTTTCATAACTTCAGATCTCCAATCATCTCGCAATCCCTCAGTTTAATATATTCTTTTTCCCTTGAGGATATGCAAATTTTCTTGAGTTGCTGAAGACATTGGGGTATGCCTCCGGTTAATTAGCCTGAGCTTAAGGGAAAATGTTTAGCCTGCGAGCTTAACATACATGCAGTATGCATGTGCCCTCCATGGCAGAAACTGCCATTTTCTGTTACACAAGAGTCCAAGTTGGCTGAGTCGTGGATCATTTAGAACCGTCTAGTTCAGTCCCTGTCTGTTTATGAGCTTCACTTGGCCTCCCTTCATGGCAGGACAAACCATGTGAAAATGAGAACATATGTACGGGCATGGTTCTGTACAGGTGTTAGATAAGTGTTTCTGCTGATTGTGTGAAATTTTGCAGGTACTGGTAGCATGCTATATTAATGCTTTGGACGAAATTACATTATTCATCACCCCTGCTCAGCTCAGAGAGGTACCTCATCCCGTCGTCCCCTGATCTCTGAATCTCAATGCTTTGGACGAAATTACATTATGAAACTTATATGCAGTAAGGCCTAGTTTGACAGTGTAGTTTTTAAAATACCGCAGTATTCGAAAAATTTGGCATCATGTTTAACTAGTGTGGAGCATGCTATGCAGAGGCCTAGTTTGCCATGTTGATAATTGTGCTTTCAAGTTACAAACCAAGCTGTCAGTTTGAGAAAAAAGAGGTCTGGACCTCTTTTTTCAAAAGTTAGAAAAAACACTGTATCAGGAATACAAGTGTTTATGAAACTACTATTGTTGGTTTAGCCAAACACCTCACAGTTTTCAAAACTACAGTTTTGTAGAAACCATAGTATTCTGATTGAGCTAAGCTAGCCGTGTATCTCCACCTGTGGGAATTAAGGTGCGTATGCTCCTTGTCTTTTTCACTTTCTAGACTAGATTGAATAACAGACTAGATTGATACTCCACGTATACATTTTCTGAGAATTACTCCATATATGTAGGCTGGCAGCGGTGTTCACAAATCACCACGAAGAAAGTAAAGATCTCGACAGGATTCCGTTTGTTTGCTCTATGTATTGTCTCTCGAAGCGCAGGAAAAAACACAAAAAAATGCTAGTTTATTTTACTGCCTTTTGTAGTAAAAGAAAATGTAAATCACAAAAAAATGTTTGTTTCTCTGCCTTTTGTAGTAATGGAGAATGAAAGTCACAAAAAAATGTTTGTTTTCAGGGTCGAGTAGTCTGTTGGTTTGTTGTTCACTCAGAAATGTTTTTGGTTTTGGGGGGTTCGATGTGTACATTGTGCATCAGCATACACTGCTAGCTGCCCGTGGAGATCAGCACTAATGAATAAACAAATCCTGGTTGTTCTTTCATCTAGGATGCTTATGCCGTCCAGAGCAATGAGCATGGAATAGCAGAGCTCGAGACAGAGGAGCGTTTGATTGGGAACTTATTCCGGTGTGTGCATTATTTGAGGGCCCTAAAACTCTTCTTCTGTATGAAATATTGTCTCTTAGGTACCAGTATGATATCACAATCTTGACTAAAGCATTTGAATTTAAGCTAGTAGATATTGATCTCTGTGATCGAAGTGTGTCTGTTTAATACCTCTAAACTCAACAATTTCATTCAGAATTATGATACTTCTTAGTGTAGCATTGTAGCTTTATTTTTAAACGATCAGATTACCTTTGGTATGAAGCATCAGCCAAACTATGCTGTATATCTTTAGTAGTAAATGTATCATCTTAAGAGTGTACTGAAGCTATATTAATTCGTACCTCGAATTTTAGGCTTTCTCCATGGTTAATATAAGTTATGTAAAGCAATGTTTACTTGGAAGTGTAACTACAGTGCCATTCTTATCTTTTAATGTACAGCGACGGTGCTGCCACACTTGTGCTAGTCAGTAGGGAGAAAGCTAAGAACCTTGGCCTTCAAGTTCTTGCAAGGACAAGAGGGTATGCTGATGCTGCTCAGGTAAATCTTACATGCCTCGTCATTAATCATTGTTGGTGAAACAAATGTCATTTGAGAAATCTCGGCCTATTGTTCTTGTTAATGAATACTGTTACCAACATTATCCTTTCCTGTGTCTCAAAACTATCAACCTGACTCATAGAATGATCTTTTTCTTTAGGATTAATGGTTATTTTTTCCTTTTTCTTGTTATTATGCATTACTATGAGTTCATTGTATTAAGATTCCTTACAACTTCAGGCACCTGAGCTATTTACAGAAGGAGGGGACCCGTCCTTCTTCACGGCTTGCGGCAGTGTCTTCCTTTGATTCGTTCGTGCAACAAGGAGGGGACCCGCCCTTCTTCATGTCTCGTGCAACAAGTAAGGACTAGCCTCCGGCTGTTACTATTGATTCGTGTGCATGTGCTAAAAAGTAAGAAAATACCCTACTGGATTTGGACGCTGACGAGCAGTAACAAGTTTTCACTTTCCCGACGTGGCCGCAGGGTGATCGACGCGGACTACCGTAGCCCGGTGGGCGTCGTGCTCTTCAACCACTCGGAGGTGGACTTCGCCGTGAAGCTCGGCGACCGCGTCGCACAGATGATCGTCCAGGTGATCGCAACGCCGGAGGTCGCCGAGGTGGAGGACCTCGATACCACCGTTTGGGAGGAGGGAGGATTCGGGTCCACCGGCGTCTGAACTCCGAGCCTTGGTAGATACATCTAGAGAAGTGGTATGTTTAGGCTGCTGATGGAACACTAGGAAAGGTACCCACCTTTGGTTGTGTGCATTTACTGTTAAATGGAATCTCGTGATCTCTTCCAGTTGAGATGTTCAATGTTGCATCCATGAACGGTGCAAGTGTTAAGATGGTCCTGTGACCTTAATTTATTTTGCACTGGACGTGTCTCTGATCTTCATCCATGAATACTGCATCTAATTTTTATTTTTTTTAATTCCTAATTTGTTAGTAGTAGCATGGGGGGAAAATGTGTGCTACTAGTATTTAGGATACTAGTAGCGTGTGGTATAATAGATGCGCTACTACTATTTTGTTATTAGTAGCGCGGGTTCCAAATAGTAGTAGCGTGGGTGGCACCCGCGCTACTACTAACTTTTTAGTAGTAGCGCGGGCGCCACCCACGCTACTACTAACTTTTAGCTGTAGCGCGATACTAGTAGCGTGGGTACCCGAGCTACTAGTAGCCAATTTACCCGCGCTACTAGTAGCCTTTTCCCTAGTAGTGATATGGGACCTTTTCCTAAATCCAATGGGTATACACATATTTTAGTTGCTGTTGATTACGTTACTAAGTGGGTAGAAGCTATTCCAACTAGTAGTGCTGGTCATAACACTTCTATTAAAATGCTTAAAGAAGTTATTTTCTCGAGGTTCGGAGTCCCTAGATATTTAATGACTGATGGTGGTTCACATTTTATTCATGGTGCATTCCGTAAACTGCTTGCTAAATATGATGTCAACCATAGAATTGCATCTCCCTATCACCCTCAATCTAGTGGTCAAGTTGAATTGAGCAATAGAGAAATAAAATTAATTTTGCAAAAAACCGTCAATAGATCTAGAAAGAATTGGTCTAAGAAACTTGACGATGCATTGTGGGCTTATAGAACTGCTTATAAAAATCCTATAGGTATGTCTCCTTATAAAATGGTTTATGGAAAAGCATGTCATTTACCTCTTGAGTTAGAACATAGAGCATATTGGGCAATTAAAGAACTCAATTATGATTTTAAACTTGCCGGTGAAAAGAGGTTATTTGATATTAGCTCACTAGATGAATGGAGAACCCAAGCTTATGAAAATGCAAAATTGTTTAAAGAAAAAGTTAAAAGATGGCATGATAGAAGAATTCAAAAATGGGAATTCAAAGTGGGTGAGTATGTTCTATTGTACAATTCTCGTTTGAGATTCTTTGTAGGAAAACTTCTCTCTAAATGGGAAGGACCGTATATCATCGAAGAAGTTTATCGCTCCAGAGCCATCAAAATAAACAACTCCGAAGGCACAAATCCGAGAGTGGTGAATGGTCAAAGAATTAAGCATTATATTTCAGGTACTCCCATTAATGTTGAAACTAATATTATTGAAACAATGACACCAGAGGAATACATAAGAGAGACCTTCCAGAACGCTCCAGAACCCTGAAAAGGAAGAGGTACGTGATATGGTAAGTAAACCGACTCAAACAATTCCATAAAAATACTTTCTGTCAGTTTTCGAATATTAGAAAAAATACAAAAATAAGAAACAGCCGAGGGACCCACGAGGTGCACACGAGGCACCAGGGCGCGCCACCCCCCCAGGCGCGCCCTGGTGGCTCGTGGGCCCCTCGTGAGCCTTCCCGACTCCGTTTTCTTCTGGAATACTTGTTTTACAAGATAAAAATTCTTTATATATACTCTCGGTCGTTTTGACCATCGTATCGCAGAAATCTCCTCTGTTCTTGTTTCTTGCTATTTTTCTGACAGATCTAGGTCGCCATGGCTCCCCGAAGGCTCCGTACCAAGCATCGTATTGTGCAACCATCGCCGGGCAAACGCCCCTATAGCGAGGTCTACTACGAGTGGTCGTCGGGGTAGGAAGACAATGGCAAGGAGGACAAGGTCGAGGAAGTTGCTGGAACCCAGGCTCCAGAAGGACGGCAAGCCACCCCCATGGAGGAGACCTCGGAGAAGGGAGATACCCTTCAACCCCTCTATGACCATCTCCCCCCATCCGTAATTGAAGCCCTAAGAGTCTTTGAAACAGTTTGTGCTCATAATACATCTCTCACTCGTGAAGTTATTTAGTTGGAAGAGCAAAACATCGCCCTTCGGAGCATCAACCGTAAATTGGAGTATCTGCTAAAGCTGAAGGACAAGCTCACCACTTCACCATCACCATCATCGCCGAAGAAGGAAACTTGAGTACATGGGTATGGACACTCCCCTTGGCTTGTGCCAAGCTTGGGGGAGGTGCCCCGGTATCGTATCACCATCACTTTTATTATCTTTACCTATTTTTAGTTCGATCCTTAGTTATTTCGTGATCTAGTTGAATAAAAGTTTAGTATGATCTATTTTCGAGTGCTAGTTTCGTGATCTATCTATCTATGTAATTGAGTTGAGAGTTATATAATAAAGAGTAGTTTGAGTTTTTGCTTTTATGTTCCAATCCTAGCAATGAAAATAATGACAAAGATCAAATGCTAATCTTATGGAAAGTAATGACATTACATAAAGAAAAGTATAAGTGGTAAAATTTATTAAAAGTTAACAAGCATAGCATTGGTCAATGATGCAATTCATGAAAAAATTAATAAGGGAAGAGAAGATTCACATGCAAATACACTATCTTGGACATCTTTTATGATTGTGAGCCCCCATTAAGTATTTTATGTCAAATTGTTGACGTTGGACAAGGAAGACAACGTAATGAATTATGTTTGCTTATATTCACATAGAAGCTATATTGTCATAGATCCTCCAACATGTGGTGCTTGCCCAATATCTTTGCTAGCCAAAAATCCGCACCAAGTAGAGATACTACTTGTGCATCCAAAACCCTTAAACCTAGTTTCATGTCATGAGAGTCCACTATATCTAACTATGGATTGAATAAGATCCTTCAAGTAAGTTATCATCGGTGCAAAAAGCAATAAAAATTCCCTCTAAATGTGTATGAACTTTTATTGTAAGGGAGAATAAGCTTTGTACGAACTTGTGATGGCAAAGAAATAAAAGCGACGGATTGCATAATAAAGGTTGCTATCACAAGGGGCAATATAAAGTGACGTTCCTTTGCATTAAGAGCTTGTGCATCCAACAACAAAAAGCGCATGACAACCTTTGCTTCCCACTGCGAAGGGCCTATCTTTTACTTTTATGTATTTATTTTTTATGCAAGAGTCAATAGTGTTCTCCTCTATTCCTTTTTGTTTTTCTCTTTTGCAAGCATCATGTGGTGGGGAAAGATCTAGGCATATATATCCAGTTGGATATGAGTGATCATGAGTTATTATTGTTGACATCATCCTTGAGGTGAATAAGTTGGGAGGAAAAATTATAAGCCCCTATCTTTCTTTGTGTCTGGCTGAAACTTTTTGCTCCATATATATGTTGTGAGTGTTAGCAATCATAGAAGACTATATGATGGTTGAGTATGTGGACTTGCTAAAAAGCTCCTACATGAGACTCTTCCTAAAAATATGATGAATTGCAATTGCATTGTTGACTGAGAACATAGTTTGTTAGTTTTCAAGAAAGTTTATGTCTTATACTTCGTTGTTGTGATGAATTGTTACTTGCTCATGAGAAGTTTTATGATATTAAATATTGTTGTTATAATAATGATCATGATGCTACTATGTCCGTATTTTGTTTTTATCGACACCTCTCTCTCTAAACATATGGACATGATTATCGATATCGGCTTTCGCTTGAGGAGAAGCGAGGTCTAAGCTTGGGGGAGTTGATACGTCCATTTTGCATCATGTTTTACTACTGTTATTTATAGTGTTTTTAATCAATATAATACTTTGTGGAGCAATTCTAATGCCTTTTCTCTCTTAATATGCAAGATTTACACAAGGAGGGAGATTGCTGGCAGCTGGAATTCTGGACCTGAAAGAGCTATGTCAGAGATACCTATTCTGCACATCTCCAAATGAGTTGAAATTTCACGGAGATTTGTTTTGGAATAAATAAAAATATTGGAAAAATAAGTACCAGAGGGGGCCACCCAGGTGCCCACGAGGCACCAGGGCGCGCCACCCCCCTAGGCGCGCCCTGGAGGCTCGTGGGGCCCCTGGCCAGCCTCCGGTGCCCATTTTCTGGTATATAAGCCCATTTGCCCTAGAAAAAATAAGGAGAAGACTTTTGGGACGGTGCACCGCCGTCTCGAGGCGGAACTTGGGCAGGAGCACTTTTGCTCTCCGGCGGAGCGATTCCGCCGGGGATACTTCCCTCCGGGAGGGGGAAATCGGAGCCATCGACATCACCAACGATCCTCTCATCGTGGGAGGATCAATCTTCATCAACATCTTCATCAGCACCATCTCATCTCAAATCCTAGTTCATCTCTTGTATTCAATCTTTGTCTCAAAACCTCAGATTGCTACCTGTGGGTTGCTAATAATGTTGATTACATCTTGTAGTTGATGCTAGTTGGTTTATTTGGTGGACGATTATATGTTCAGATCCAATATGCTATTCAATACCCCTCAGATCTTGGACATGAATATGGTTTGTGAGTAGTTACTTTTGTTCTTGAGGACATGGGAGAAGTCTTGTCATAAGTAATCATGTGAATTTGGTATTCGTTCGATATTATGATATGAATGTTGTTGATTCTCTTAGTGGTGTCATGTGAACGTCGACTACATGACACTTCACCATCTTTGGGCCTAAGGGAATGCATTGTGGAGTAGTAATTAGATGATGGGTTGCTAGAGTGACAGAAGCTTAAACCCTAGCTTATGCGCTATTCCGTAAGGGGCTAATTTGGATCCATATGTTTAATGCTATGGTTAGATTTATCTTAATTCTTCTTTCATAGTTGCGGATGCTTGCGAGAGGGGTTAATCATAAGTGGGAGGCTTGTTCAAGTAAGAACAACACCCAAGCACCGGTCCACCCACATATCAAATTATCAAAGTAGCGAACGCGAATCAAACAAACATGATGAAAGTGACTAGATGAAATTCCCATGTGTCCTCGAGAACGCTTTGCTTATTATAGGAGATCGTTCCGGCTTGTCCTTTGCTACAAAAAGGATTGGGCCACCTTTCTGCACTCTTTGTTACTATTGCTACTTGTCACTTGTTACAAATTATCTTGCTATCAAACTACTCGTTACCGATAATTTCAGTGCTTCCAGAAAATACCTTGCTGAAAACCGCTTGTCATTTTCTTCTGCTCCTCGTTTGGTTCGACACTCTTACTTATTGAAAGGACTATGATTGATCCCCTATACTTGTGGGTCATCAGTCATCACAAATATGTTTACTCATAATAATGCTGAATCATGAATACTGAGCTAAACATATTTACAAAGACAAAAACAAGAAGAGTTCATACCAGTTTTTCTTCACCGCAATCACTTCATCAAATATCGTCATTATTGCATTTCACTTGCATGACCGAATGATGTGATAATAATAAGAATGGTGCAAGTGTGTCGTGGACTAAGCTGGAATCTGCAAACATTCATTCAAAGGAGAAGACAAAATAATAGTGGTTCGTTGTTAGATCAACAATTAAGCATATGAGAGCCACTCAACATTTTCATCGTGGTCTTTCTCCCTTCTACGACTCAATGAAAAGATAAGAAATTCAGAGAAACACACTGAAATATATTTTTGGAGTTTTTGGTTTTTCTGAAGAAGGCAAAATAACAAAGGAAAAACAAAAAAAGAGAAAAACTATTTACACGGGAAAGCTCCCAACAAGTAAAAGAAGAAACGAGAAATCTTTTTGGGTTTTCTCTTGCTACTACGAATTAACTAGCAAGAAAGAAACTACAACTATTTTTTTATTATTTTTGAAAGTTTTTCAAACACGCAAGAAGAAAACGAAAATAAAATTAGCATGGATACAAAATGAAAAATGGATGAACACCGACAATTGGAATGAGTGTGTGAACATGAATGTAATGTTGGTGAGAAATACGTACTCCCCCAAGCTTAGGCTTTTGGCCTAAGTTGGTTTACGGCCACGGGTCAAAATCAGCACCTCCTGGATAGTGCTGAGGCTGCTGAGGATCCCACTGGTAAATGGCCACCTGAGGCTCCCACTGATAGATGGGCTCCTGGTACGGCTCTGGCTTAGGTGCTGGCTCTGGTGCTTGGGGCTGGTCTAAGCCCCAATAAGCATAAATGTCCTCGGGCATGATGATGTATCTTCCCCTGTGAATATCAAACAAAGTAGGCGCAGGCAAAGTAAAAATCTCACATGTACCCTGACTGAATACCAAGTTATACTGAAATCGTTTACGGCCCCTGTTAATAAAGTCATGCCCAATCAAACTTTCGTAGTCAAGATGCATAACGGGAAAAATCCTCTCTTCCCTCTCGTCATGCCTACTAGGGATCTCAAAGTGTTGTGCGAGACGGGAAGCATAAATACCACCATAAATAGCGCCCCTCGAACGGTTGGTGTGCAACCGCTGGGCAACCATAGCACCCAAACTGAAGGTCCTATCAACATAAAGAGCGTGGCGCAAAATAGCAAGGTCAGGCGAACTGAGTGTGCCGCTCTCCCACTGACCAGTCAAACACCTCCTAGCAAATAATGAATAATAGCGCAAAATAGGAAAAATATAAACTAGCAACCCTAGCCTCAGAAACTCCCCTCGACTCCCCCACGGTAACCTCAGGGATGAACTCCGCGACATCCCTAGGATGTGGCTCTAATGGGCTACCCTCGTTGGGAAGTTTGCATACCTCGCAAAAATCCTCAAGTGTCATCTCTTGGGGAACATCATATAAGTTAAATGACACTGTGGGTGTATCTCTCCTAGCATGAAAACGAAAGCTTTGCACGAAAGTATTAGTGAGAAGAAGATACTGGTCACACTTATCTTTGAGGAATGGGATAATGCCGGCATTGTTCGCCAAATGATAGAAATCATCGAAAATCCCTGCATCCCTCAAGAACGTGTTGCATGGCCATTTGCACGGCCGCACCTCTGCCGCACGAGGAAGATTATACTTGGGCTTAGGAGCCTCCTTGGGGTTCCTGCTCGAAGAACCCCTCAACCTCCACTTGAGCATTTTCTTTTTCTGAAAATTTCTGAAATTTTTAGTGACTCAAAATAGAAGTGAACGAAACTCAACAAAATTGATACCAACTACTCCCACATGTATCTAGAAGCTATACCATGCATCAAAACTATTTTGGACCATACAAATTCATCATGCAAGCTCATAAACATGGTCACCACAGCAGCAAAAATTTGCAAAGTATAAAGCACTAGAACAAAAACTAATTGGAGCATTGGAGGAGTCACATACCAAGGAGTAATTCCTCAAAGCAGTTTTGGAAACGGAGTTCCGAGCAAGGAGATCGAAAATCACAGTAAAATGAGCAAGAACACGGGCTTGGGAGCAAGTTTGATTTTTTTTCTGGAGGAAGAAGAAGGAGATGGGTGGCTGGCATAAGTGAGTGGGTCCCTGTTGGACCCACAAGCCTGCTGGGCGCGCCCGGGGGGGGGGGGCGCGCCCTGTGGGCTTGTGGCTCACAGGTGCACACCCCTGGGGTGTGTTCAGTGCCAAATTTTTTAAATATTCTGGAAAAAAATCATACTAAATATCAAGGCATTTTGAGAACTTTTATTTTTGGGCCATTTTTTATTGCACGGAAAATTCAGAAAACAGGATAATCATGGCATTTTATTTTATTCTACTAAAAATAACAGAGAGCAAAAGGTGGGTACAGAAGGTTGTGCTTACTAAATTCATCGACCACATGCCCCTAAAAAGAATCCATTAATAAGGTTGAGCAAGTCTTATTAACAAACTATTTCTGAATGGCATGAAACCGAAGAATTTTCGTATAACACTAAGTTACCTCAATGGGCATATGCATCTCCCTAACAATAAGAATTACATATTTCTTTTTGACAGTAGGGAGAGGAAATTTGAAACCTCCAATAGTAATTGTCGAAACTTTTTCAATACAATTGATACCATTCACCGAACTTTGTTTCTTTGGGAAATAAACCGTATGCTCATTACCATTGACATGAAAAGTAACCTTGCTTTTGTTGCAATCAATAACAGCCTCTGCAGTATTCAAAAAGGGTCTACCAAGGATAATCTGTAGGGGAACGCGACTAAAAACAAAAAAAATCGGTACAGCGAGCACGCCCAGGATCACTATGGAGACTGCATACTGGGTTTGATCTGATCATTACCGACTCGTAGCTCAATGGAAGTAGAGTCGATGTAGATCGTCGGTGCAGATCCCCGCAGCTAGGATTTACAACCTCCCAACCGCGGTCGAACAGTCCCTCGGACGATGTCACGGACAGCCCTTCGGGAGGACCCTCGAAGCTCGAACGGTAACTCGGACAGCCCTTCGGGAGGACCCTCGAACAGCCCCTCGGGCAAAAGATCGAACCTACGACCTCTCTACGGGGTTGCACACATCCGGTGTCAGCTATCCGGCTTGGCTTCACCGTCCAGAACTAGTTCCTGCCGGAACCCAGACAGCCTTTCGGCTCTACGAAACTATTTCGTGGGAGGGAGAGAGAAAGCCAGATAATGCATGGCATGTGTATGAGAGCAAGGGATGAGTGTGGAGAGCTCCTCTCCACCTCTATTTATAGGAAAGCCAAGGGGAAGGGTGCCTCCAAAAATTACCAAAACACCCATGCATTAGGTCACATATGATGGGCATTAAGGGCATAATGGGAGGCCATGTGGAGCTCCAAGGAGGAGCACCACCCTTGGCCGGCCACCCCATGCCCCCCCCAAAAGGGGTTTCTTCCCTTGCAAGCCTCTTCCATCTAGAACTTTGACTAAAGTCCTAAAAGGTGGCTCTCCAAAATAGTAACCATAAAGTGATTTTCACTATTGACGGAAACATTTTTCCGCGACTGTTAAATCCGAAAATATTTATGTGGGTCTTAGAATAATTCCAGTACCCACAAAAATGATTTTGGACGCGTTCCGAAACAATTCCGGATTAGTGATTTTCATCTGCGAAAAGCAACCAAACCGGTTCCGGCAGCTCCGGAACATTTCCGGTTTTTATCCCGGAAAAATCCCAGAAGTTTCCAGAATAATTCTGGCACCCTCCAAGAATTTCCAGGTGTGTGCCGAAACCAATTTGACTTAATGGTATACTCTGAAACAACTTTTCAGTTTTACCGAAACTATTCCGGTGTTCTCTCCGGAACGTTTCCGTTGTCTCCGAAACTTTTCCGGTGACTTTCTCTCAGACTCCCTGTCTAGTATTCAGCAGATAGATGACCCTTAAGCGTGTGACCCTATAGGTTCGGTGAAGTATAGACATGACCGGAACACTTTCCGATCAATGATAAATAGTGAAACCGTGGACACCCATATTGATCCCTATACCCACACGAATAAATATTCGAGTGAACCTCCAGTTGCCGTGTGCTATTCTTGTTGCTTCGCGATATGTTACAAACACCCGAGGTGAGATTTATCGGCATCCCTGTGGATCAACACTTGTCCACTATGCCAGTTACCTCGTTACCGATTTTGTTCTCTTTTCTCGTTTCCGTGTTCCGGCATCCCTGTGATCAAATCACAATGTGTCTGGCCAGACGATGATGGATACCGTAACACCGAGAGGGCCCGAGAATATCTCTCCATCGTCGGAGGAGCAAATCCCAATCTTGAACTATCTCGTTTCTTGTCATACTTTTCCGTGAACCCGTAAGCCGCCGTAATAGCCACCCAGTTACGGATGACGTTTAACAAACCCCAAAGTTCACGAAGTAAGTACGAAGGAACTTGATACTCTCATGGTCTAAGGAATTATGCAAACATTAACTATCTCTATGTTATTAACCATTAACTTGTGACGAATGTATCTCATAGCATAACATCAATTCGGGTCGATTCAACAGAAGTGTTCTACTCACATTGTGCCCTCAAAATTGCCGGCATAGTCATGCCCATGATCAGGAAAACAGGATCATCATGCAATACTTGAGCTAGTCTTAGAGGCATGACTAGGAATACATTTTACCGTTTATTATACCACACGTGCACATGAGTTTCCCTCCGAGTCTCGTGGATATTGCAGACTCGAGAATCATTGCAATTATAGCATGGGACATAAACATTCATTACAAACTTTTGGAGATACAAAATAACTATTATTACTGCCTCTAGGGCATATCTCCTACAGACTCCCACTTGCACTAGAGTCATAATCCAGTTACATGGCTTTCCTAACACCAATGGCTATTCGGTGCTGCTCATGCTTTGCTTGTGGTAGAGGATTTGTCATCGTGTCTGACACGTTCAGATCTGTGTGAACTTTGCGTACTTTCACTAAACCCGCTTCGACATGATGTCGAATGAGTTTATATTTGCGTTCAATATGTCTTGTCTTATGGTGCGAAGATGGCTCCCTAGCCTGAGCCACGGCGCCACTATTATCACAATAGATCTCCATCGGGTCCAGCGCACTTGGAACCACACCAAGGTCTTCAAGAAACTGCTTGATCCAGACCGCCTCCTTGGAGGCGTCTGAAGCTGCAACATATTCCGCCTCCATCGTAGAATCTGCCACAGTCTTTTGTTTAGAACTTTTCCAATCAACTGCGCCACCGTTCAGTATGAAAACATAGCCTGACTGAGATTTGAAGTCATCTGGGTCAGTCATGAAGCCTGCATCAGTGTAACCACTTACAATGAGCTCTTCATCACCTCTGTACACAAGGAGTAAATCATTGGTCCTTCTGAGGTACTTAAGAATACTTTTGACTGCGGCCCAGTGTTCCAGTCCTGGATCACTTTGGTATCGGCTGCTAACACTTAGCGCATAGGAAACGTCCGGTCTTGTACATAGCATGGCATACATAATAGAACCAACTGCCGAGTCATATGGAACATCATTCATTTGTACTCGCTCATCGAGAGTCTGAGGACACTGATTCTTGCAAAGCACTGTGCCAGGTGACAAGGGGAGTAGGCCTTTCTTGGAGTTCTCCATGTTGAACCTTTTCAACACCTTGTCAATGTACGTGCTTTGGCTAAGCGCTATTAGGCGTTTTGATCTATCTCTATAGATTCTGATGCCCAATACATATGCCGCTTCACCTAAGTCTTTCATTGAAAAACTCTTCTTCAATGAGTCTTTTATTTCGTTAAGAAAATTCACGTCATTTCCAATCAACAATATGTCATCCACATACAAGATTAGGAATGCTTTTGCGCTCCCACTAAACTTCTTGTAAACACAAGATTCTTCGTCATTCCTGATGAAGCCAAACTCTTTGACTACTTCATCAAAACGAATGTTCCAGCTCCTTGATGCTTGCTTCAGACCATAAATGGCCTTCTGAAGTTTGCATACCTTTCCAGCATTCTCATGAACGACAAAACCTTCAGGCTGTATCATGTATACATCTTCTTTGAGATTTCCATTTAGGAAAGCCATTTTGACGTCCATCTGCCATATTTCATAATCGAAATAAGCAGCAATTGCTAGCAATATCCGAACAGACTTAAGCATAGCTACGGGCGAGAAAGTCTCGTCGTAGTCCACTCCTGGAAGTTGCGTGAACCCTTTCGCGACAAGTCTAGCTTTATGGATAGTAATGTTACCATCCGCGTCTGTCTTTCTTTTGAAAATCCATTTACAACCAATGGGCTTTACGCCTTCTGGAAGTTCTACCAAGTTCCAAACTTGATTTTCGTACATGGATTCCATTTCGGATTTCATGGCCTTGTGCCATTACCTTGAGCTGGGCCCCGCCATCGCTTCCTTGTAGTGTGCAGGTTCATCGTCTTCAAGAATGAAGATTTTGTTATGAAACCACTCAGGTGGCTGGATAGCCCTACCTGATCCGCACGGTTCAGTTACAACATTGTCTGAAGTTTCTGCATCACATGCGACAACTTCCGGCTCGGTTGTAGGGATAATTAGCGGAATTTCTTCCGGTTCCTTAGCCATAACAACGGTTGCCGAAGATTCACTAATCTCATTAAGTTGTATCGTCCTCCCACTTAATTCTTTTGCGAGAAACTCTTTCTCAAGAAAAACCCCATACCATGCACACTTTGTTATCGGACGGGTGGTAGAAAGAATACCCAACTGTTTCCTTGGGATAACCTACAAAGTAACATTTGTCTGATCTAGGATCGAGTTTGCTTGGTTGTAAACGTTTTACATAAGCTTCACAACCCCAAATTTTTAGATGTGACAAACTAGGTTTCTTCCCATGCCATAACTCGTATGGTGTCGTTTCAACAGACTTAGACGGTGCTCTATTTAATGTGTGAGCGGCAGTTTCTAGTGCGTGACCCCAAAAATATATCGGCAGATCTGTAAGAGACATCATCGACCTTAGCATGTCCAACAAGGTTCGGTAACGTCTTTCCGATACTCCGTTTCTCTGTGGAGTTCCGGGAGGCGTAAGCCGTGAAACGATTCCACGGTCACTCAGATGTTGGCTAAACTCATGACTAAGATATTCTCCCCCGCGATCTGATCGCAGAAACTTAATCCTTTTATTATGATGATTTTCTAAATTCTTTGAACTTTTCAAAGGTTTCCGACTTATCCTTCATCAAGTAGATATAACCATACCGACTTAAATCATCAGTAAAAGTCACGAAGTAGAAATACCCACCCCGTGCGGCTGTGCTCATTGGACCACATACATCACTATGTATTATTTCCAATAATTCACCCGCCCGTTCAGGATGACCCGTGAATGGCGTCTTGGTCATTTTCCCCATCAGACAAGCTTCACATGTGTCAAATGATTCAAAATCAAAGGACGGTAAAACTCCATCCTTATGGAGTCTTTGCATGCGTTTCTTTCCGATGTGGCCAAGCCGACAGTGCCACAAGTAAGTGGTGGTGGTATCAGCCTTCTTAAGGCATTTAGCATTCACGTTAAAGACATCATTTCCACATTCATGATTTAGTATGAAAAGGCCCCCAACAATGGGTGCAAATCCATAAAACATATCCTTACAATAAAGTGAACAACCATTGTTCTCAGACTTGTAAGAGTACCCATCGTGTACTAAACATGCTCCAGAGATAATGTTTCTACACAATGCCTGAACAAAATAACAGTTACTTAGTTCTAAGGTAAATCCTAAAGGGAGACGTAGAGGCATAATGCCGACGGCTTGAGCGGCGATCCCAGCGCCGTTCCCGACGCGCATCACGACTTCATTCTTTGCTAGCTTGCGCACCTTCTGAAGCCCCTGTATCGAGTTGCAAATGTGAGCAACTGATCCGGTATCAAATACCCAAGACTTAGAATTTTCGCTAGCAAGCAAAACGTCAAAGACATTAACTTGTATAACAGTTATACCTTTTCCGGTTTTCCTGGACTTCTTATCTTCCAGATACTTCTTGCAGTTTCTCTTCCAGTGTCTTGTGCCCTTGCAGTAGAAGCACTCAGTTTCATTCTTGGCTCCTCCCTTAGAGTTGCTTTGGGAGCCGGTCTTACCGGCGCCCTTGCCCTTCTTGTACTTGCCTTTCTTTTTGAAACTAGCGGTATTATTCACAAGCAACACTTGCTTGCGATTTTTCCACTGTCCTCCTTCCGCAGTTTTCAGCATGGCGAGCACCTCATTTGGTGTCTTCTCCATCCCACTCATGTTGTAATTCATGAAAAAACCGTCGTAAGACGGGGGGAGTGAAGAAAGCAACATGTCCATCACATGGGCTGGAGGAATTGGAAATTCTAGGGTTTTAAGCCTTTCAGCGTAGCCAATCATTGTGACCACGTGTTCGCCAACTGAACTGCCCTCAGCCATCTTGCAATCCATCACGGCATTCATGATATCAAACCGTTCAGACCGTGCGGTTTCCTTGTACAGAGCATCCAATTCCCGGATCATATCACGGGGGTTATGGAATTCAAAACATTTTTGAAGTTCTAGACTCATGCAAGCTAGCATGAGGCACTACACTAAGTTGTGATCATCATCCTTAGTGGCCCAGACATTTTGTTCATCTTCCGGGGCAGTTGCCGCCGGTTTAGCTGGAAGAGGAGTTTCAAGCACATATATCCTCTTAGCGCTCCTGAGGACAATCCTCAGGTTACGGACCCAGTCCGCATAGTTGTTTCTAGTCGCAGCTAACTTCTCTTTCTCTAACATCGGGCCTAAGTTGAACGCGGTGTTGCGAGCCATTTGATCTACAACGGTAAACACAAGTTTCACTTAGACTTTGTTCATAATTAATTTGCACTAGTGAATAAACAATTTTATTCTAAAGTGCGCTCCCACTCAAATCAATATCTCTCATAATTGATTGTGAGTGATTCAAGATCCGCATTTAAATTCCACGCCATTGATGGGAACATAACTGATGACGGGAACTTCAATCGGTAGGCCAACTTGCCGATCACATCTCAATGTGATTCTTGTTCATCTGTCGATGGGCGTGTTCCGAGCTTAGGACTATCCTGCCTGAACGTCAAGACAACCAAGTGATCTCGCTGCGAGGTCTCAACTCACCCGCCTCACACTTCTCTAATCGTTTGTACTCATGGAAACATGACGCACTCCGAAAAGATAGGTGCCGTGACGGTGCTACACTTGGGAGAACACTAACTACTTGATATTTTTAAGTGAGAGATCACCCTAATAAAAAGCGACTACTGCGCAATCAAAAGGGTGCATCATAAGGGATAAACATCTCAGGCAATTCATAATAGCATGATATGGTATAACCCTTTCTGACGGAGAAGTCTTTAATTTCTTCGTCTTCGGCATTTGCGTCGGTGTTCACCTTCGCGAAGATTGCCACCACCTTGTCGATGCACCAGATAATATTGCTATCTCTATAGCTAATAAAATAAGTGCATTACTTAAGGTTGACACGCAGGTCATTAAAGTGACAATCATATGGCTCCAGCCATCATGCCGAATCATGACACGCAGGTCATGTTAATAAATTTACATCATATAGTCATCTCATACATAATCGAATTAATATGAGAGCTGCTATACCACATCACATGCACATCCTACAAAACCAAGTTAGACGCCTCTAATCGGTTTATGCAAAATTTTATTTTACGTGGCTTCTAAGGTTTTGACTTAAACCGTAGCTACCAACGTTTATCATCAAGTATGATTATTCAAGTCGCTAGATTAACATTGCGGGGTGTATGAAACACGAGATAATAAAATCTCGAGCCCCATACTAAACTTCGTCATACGCATGATCCCCATGCAGATCATATCCACATTGCCCTTTCGTCTGCGAAAATTCATCTTTCTCTAAACTATGGTCGAACCCAAAGAACTGATAGCACTTCATTGATCAATAAGGATCGCGGATTGCTAGAACTTTGTGAAATTCCACCATGCCGTTTCAAGATCAGAAATACGCAAATTCTAGGGAAGCAACAAGAACATCGGGTAACAGATTTCATCTGCCACCCGCATAAATAATTTTCAGCAATAGATCTCATCTACCCCAAAATTATATTATGCAATACCCATACATCTCTATGTATTCTAGATCGTAACCTGCATCTCCGCATAGCAAGGCTCTTGATGCCACTGTAGGGGAACGCGACAGAAAACAAAAAAATTCGGTACACCGAGCACGCCCAGGATCACTATGGAGACTTCATACAGGGTTTGATCTGATCATTACTGACTCGTAGCGCAGCGGAAGTAGACTCGATGTAGATCGTCGGTGCAGATCCCCGTAGCTAGGATTTACAACCTCCCAACCGCGAGGATGTACTCCCTCGTCGGACAGCCCTTCGGGAGGCGGTCAGACAGTCCCTCGGACGATGTCACGGACAGCCCTTCGGGAGGACCCTCGAAGCTCCAACGGTAACTCAGATAGCCCTTCAGGAGGACCCTCGAACAGCCCCTCGGCCAAAAGATCGAACCTACGACCTCTCTACGAGGTTGCACACATACTGTGTCAGCTATCCGACAGGGCTTCGCCGTCCAGAACTAGTTCCTGCCGGAACCCAGACAGCCTTTCGGCTCTACGAAACTATTTCGTGGGAGGGAGAGAGAAAGCCAGATAATGCATGGCATGTGTATGAGAGCAAGGGATGAGTGTGGAGAGCTCCTCTCCACCTCTATTTATAGGAAAGCCAAGGGGAAGGGTGCCTCCAAATATTACCAAAACACCCATGCATTAGGTCACATGTGATGGGCCTTAAGGGCATAATGGGAGGCCATGTGGAGCTCCAAGGAGCACCACCCTTGGCCGGCCACCCCATGGGGGACCCCCAAAAGGGGTTCCTTCGCTTGCAAGCCTCTTCCTTCTAGAACTTTGACTAAAGTCCTAAAAGGTGGCTCTCCAAAATAGTAACCATAAAGTGATTTTCACTATTGACGGAAACATTTTTCCGCGACCGTTAAATCCGAAAATATTTCTGTGGGTCTTAGAATAATTCCAGTACCCACAAAAATGATTTTGGACGCGTTCCGAAACAATTCCGGATTAGTGATTTTCATCTGCGAAAAGCAACCAAACCGGTTCCGGCAGCTCCGGAACATTTCCGGTTTTTATCCCGGAAAAATCCCAGAAGTTTCCAGAATAATTTTGGCACCCTCCCAGAATTTCCAGGCGTGTGCCGAAACCAATTTGACTTAATGGTATACTCTGAAACAACTTTTCAGTTTTACCGAAACTATTCCGGTGTTCTCTCCGGAACGTTTCCGTTGTCTCCGAAAATTTTCCGGTGACTTTCTCTGAGACTCCCTGTCTAGTATTCAGCAGATAGATAACCCTTAAGCGTGTGACCCTATAGGTTCAGTGAAGTATAGACATGACCGGAACACTTTCCGATCAATGATCAATAGAGGAACCGTGGACACCCATATTGATCCCTATACCCACACGAATTAATATTCGAGTGAACCTCCAGTTACTGTGTGCTATTCCTGTTGCTTCGCGATATTTTCAAACACTTGAGGTGAGATTTATTGGCATCCCCATGGATCAACACTTGTCCACTATGCCAGTTACCTCGTTACCGGTTTTTTTCTCTTTTCTCGTTTCCGTGTTCCGGCATCCCTGTGATCAAATCACAATGTGTCTGGCCAGACGATGATGGATACCGTAACACCGAGAGGGCCCGAGAATATCTCTCCATAGTCGGAGGAGCAAATCCCAATCTCGAGCTATCTCGTTTCTTGTCATACTTTTCCGTGAACCCGTAAGCCGCCGTAATAGCCACCCAGTTACAGATGACTTTTAACAAACCCCAAAGTTCACGAAGCAAGTATGAAGGAACTTGATACTTTCATGGTCTAAGGAATTATGCAAACATTAACTATCTCTGTGTTATTAACCATTAACTTGTGACGAATGTATCTTATAGCATAACTTCAATTCGGGTCGATTCAACACAAGTGTTCTACTAACATTGTGCCCTCAAAATTGCCGGCATAGTCATGCCCATGATCAGGAAAATAGGATCATCAGGCAATACTTGAGCTAGTCTTAGTGGCATGACTAGGAATACATTTTACCGTTTATTATACCACACGTGCACATGAGTTTCCCTCCGAGCCTCGTGGATATTGCAGACTCGAGAATCATTGCAGTTATAGCATGGGACATAAACATTCATTACAAACTTTTGGAGATACAAAATAACTGTTATTACTGCCTCTAGGGCATATCTCTTACATAATCGACATGTTGTCGTCCTCGGGCATATCAAGTATAACAAAGTCTGTCAAGATAGTAACATTTGCAACTACAACGGGAACATCCTCGCAAATTCCAATAGGTATAGCAGTGGATTTATCAGCCATTTGCAAAGATATTTTAGTAGGTGTGAGCTTATTCAAATCAAGTCTTCTATATAAAGAGAAAGGCATAACACTAACACCGGCTCCTAAATCACATAAAGCAGTTTTGACATAACTTCTTTTAATGAAGCATGGTATAGTAGGTATTCCTGGATCTCCTAACTTCTTAGGTATTCCACCCTTAAAAGAATAATTAGCAAGCATGGTGGAAATTTCAGCTTCCGGTATTTTTCTTTTGTTTGTAACAATATCTTTCATGTATATAGCATAGGTAGACATTTTCAACATATCAATCAAGCGAGTGCACAAAAAGACTGGATGAAGCATTTCAACAAAGCACTCAAAATCTTCATCGTCCTTATTTTTGGATGGCTTAGTAGGAAAAGGCATAGGTTTCTGAACCCATGGTTCTCTCTCCTTTCCATGTTTTCTAGCAACAATGTCTCTTTTATCATATCTTTTATTCTTAGGAGGTGGGTTATCAAGATCAACAGCAGGTTCTATTTCTACATCATTATCTGGTTGAGCATCTACATGGACATCATCATTATCATTATCATTGTCATTATCATTATCACTAGGTGTATGTTCATTACTAGATTGTGTCTCAGCATCAAAAATAGAAACATCATTAAGATTCTCAGGAGGTTTTTCTATCTCAGGTTCACTAGAAACAGGCAAAGTTTTATCCTTCTTCTTTTTCTTTTTATTTTTCTTATTAGATGGACTAGGTGCATCAATATTATTTCTTTGAGAATCTTGTTCAATTCTTTTAGGATGACCTTCAGGATATAGAGGATCCTGAGTCATGCTACCTCCTCTAGTAACAACTCTAACAACATGATCATTCCTTTTATTATTCATTTCATCAAGCAAATCATTTTGTGACGTAGCAATTTGTTCTAACCGAGTCTGAACCATAGAAGCATGTTTACTCAAGCATTTAACATCATTAGCAGTTCTAAACATCAAATCACTCAAGCGTTCAATCATGATGGCATTCCGTTTTAGTTGATTGCTAACTTACATATTAAAGTGCTCCTGTTTAATGATGTAATTATCAAATTCATACAGGCATTGACTAGCAGATTTATTATATGGAATATCACCTTCATCAAATCTAGTGAGAGAATTTACCTCCACTACCTGTGTTGGGATGTCGAGCCCATGTATTTCTTTAATAGGTGGTAAATTCTTAACATCTTCAGCTTTAATACCTTTTTTCTTCATAGATTTCTTAGCTTCTTGCATATCTTCTGGACCGAGGAAAAGAATACCTCTCTTCTTCAGAGTTGGCTTAGGTGGTGGTTCAGGAAGTGTCTAATCATCGGCATTTCTCAATATATTATTCAATAATACTTCAGCCTGTCCAACAGTTCGTTCCTTGAAAACACAACCAGCACAACTATCTAGGTAGACCCTAGAAGCATCGGTTAGTCCATTATAAAAGATATCAAGTATTTCATTCTTCTTAAGAGGATGATCAGGCAAAGCATTAAGTAATCGGAGAAGCCTCCCCCAAGCTTGAGGGAGATTCTCTTCTTCAATTTGCACAAAGTTAAATATTTCCTGTAAAGCAGCTTGTTTCTTATGAGCAGGAAAATATTTCTCAGAGAAGTAATATATCATATCCTGGGGAATACGCACACACCCAGGAGCAAGAGTATTAAACCATTTCTTAGCATCACCCTTTAATGAGAAAGGAAACAACTTAAGAATATAGTAATAACGATTTTTTTCCTCATGAGCAAATAGGGTGGCAATATCATTCAACTTAGTAAGGTGTGCCGCAACAGTTTCAGTTTCATAACCATGAAAAGGATTAGATTCAACCAAAGTAATTAACCCAGGATCGACAGAGATATCATAATAATTATCAGTAACAAATATGGGAGCGGTAGCAAACTTAGGATCATATTTCATTCTATCCCTTAGAGATTTTTCTTTCAACTCAGCAAGCAATTTTATAGGGCCATTTGCATTTCTATCCCTAACTTCAACGACCTACTCATATTTGCCCCTAATTTCAAAGCCTGTTCAAATTTGCCCCTCTGCCGTTATGTGCACATATAGAAATGCCCTTCTGTGCCGTTACCGTCCGGTCAATGGGCTTTGACCGTCCTGAAAAAAATAGCAAAAAAAATCTAAAAAATCTAAAATTTGGTGGGATCGAAGATACTCATGTGCGCAAGGTGCGTACAAATTTTTGTGCTGTTTGGAAATTCCAGGAGCTCGTGGCGAGGAAAACCAGTAAATCTGTATGCTCGTGAACAGTAAATTTGAAATAAAATAGCAAGAAAATTCAAAAAAATATGAAATTTTTTGGCATCAAAGAGGCTTGGGTGCACAAGGTGCTTGCAAGTTTTTGTGATCAAATGACATCCGAGGAGCTCTAGCAAAAAAAAAAAATAGTCATTTTTTCCAAAGTTTTTTCCCGAGCCAAATTTTGTTTTTTTCTCCACGAGCTCCTACAATGTCCAAACACAACAAAAATTTGCACGCACCTTGCGGACCCGAGCCTCTTTGATGCCAAAAAATTTCATATTTTTTTGAATTTTCTTGCTATTTTTTGAATTTACTGTTCACAGGCGTACATATTTACTATTTTTCCTTCGCCACGAGCTCCTGGAATGTCCAAACAGCACGAAAATTTGCACGCACCTTGCGAACCTGAGTATCTTTGATCCCACAAAATTTCAGATTTTTAAGTTTTTTTTTTCTATTTTTTTCAGGACGGTCAAAGCCCTTTGACCGGCTATGACTGGACGGTAACGGCACAGAAGGGCATTTCTATAAGTGCAGAAAACGGCAGAGGGGAAAATTTGAGTAGACTTCAGAATTAGGGGCAAATATGAGTAGTGGGTTCGAGTTAGGGGCACAAATGTATAAAACCCAATTTTATAACCTCATCTCTATCATTACAAGCAAGAATTGCACTAGCTGTCTCTCTATCAAAAACATAACCATCAGATGTTTCAGGTATTTCAACTCTAGTAGGAGAGCTAGGCATAATAGGTGAATCATAATTTTCAAGAGTTTCAACATTTTCAGTTTCTTTAGCTTTAGCAATTTGTTCATCAAGAAATTCACCAAGTGGCACAGTATTATCAAGCATAGTACTAGCATCATCATAAGTATCATTCATAGCAGAAGTAGTATCATCAATAATGAAAGAACATGTGCTGCCCCCATGTTTGGTTTTGGTAATTGATGACAATCTCTATGGACTAATGGTTGCCTTGAGTTATATTTGAAGGGTTTGTCCATATGCATTGCTTGAAGACCATTTGTTGGTTTCAAGGTTATTAGAAGAAGAATATGTATTGACCAAGGTGCTATTCAAGGATTTGTCCAAAGATTGGTCATGTGAGAGTTGAGTCTATTGCAAGCATGTCTTGAAGAAGAAGATTGTGTGAACATTCATGTTTACCTTCAAGACATCATCTTAGTGATTCAAGTTGATCAACACACAAAGCGTAGAAGATGTACCAAGCGGGATCAAGTGATCTCATGGTATGGTAAGCATTGTCCATTACGCTTTGTGTACTAACCCGTGGTCTATGTGAGAGTTGTTTGTGGGGTTAGGTATGTTTCCATGGGCTTGCGTCAAGAGGAAGATCTCACTCAACCCATGGAGGATGACATCAAGTGGTGATCGTCATCAAGTTTGCGGTGTGCAAGTTCAAGTGGAGCATCACGAAGAGATCATGCTTGAAGCTTGCCGTCCATTGTGGTGACAATGGACTTGTGAAGATGTGCCGAAGAGTGGCTCACCCATAGTGGAGTATGGCGGAGCAATCAACTAGTCTTCATCGAGCCAGCACAATCAAGAAAGGTGGTCCAACTTGAGGAAGTCAAGATCGTCATCATCTTTCTCAAGTGGACTATGTGCAAGGCAAAGGTTTGCCCTTGATAGGTTTTCTATTTTGCCGGTCTCATGGTGGTAGTTGGGAGACTGGGTTATAGGATCGATTGTCGTACTATCAAGGGGGGCTCTCAAGTGAGTAGCTTGATCGTATCATTCGTAGAGAGCTCAAACCATTGCATCCCTTGCATCATCTTTGTTGGTTCTTGTTTGGTGTTTCTCCTTGTGAGTTTTAGAGCTTATGGTCATCTTCATGACAAGCTCGAGTTCATCGAAAACGGAGTTCGCATGCATCTTCTTTGCGTTTTCGATGTTGAAGAGTTTGCCGGTTCATATTATGGGAAGGTCCTCTTCCTTATCATATTGGCATTTCTTCTCCATTGCTAGTTCTTAATATCCCACCGCTGTTGGATTGTACTTGTCATATTCTATCCAACAAGCTTGAGTTTGCTGATTTCAGAGTCCGTTTGCAGGAGTTATAGCAGTTTCAGTTTTGGAGTATCCTTCTGTTTTGCTTGGGTAGTTTTTCTACTCGAGCGGTAGTAGAGCGGTAGTAGAGAGCGGTAGTACTGCTCTAAGTGGTAGTACTACTCCCTCGAGCGG
This sequence comes from Elymus sibiricus, assembly GCA_039707655.1. Lineage (NCBI taxonomy): Eukaryota > Viridiplantae > Streptophyta > Magnoliopsida > Poales > Poaceae > Elymus > Elymus sibiricus. The sequence continues at coordinate 317,919,049 of CM077664.1, forward strand.
TAGTACCGCTTGCGCGGTACTTCCGCTTCCTTCTACCGCAACCACTTCCGCTTATTTTTATGCTTCTGTTGTCCAATCTGCTCGAGCGGTAGTAGAGCGGTAGTACTGCTCCCCCGAGCGGTACTACCTCTCTGGCAGAACTACTGCTCGTGTTTTTCTATCTCGTTGGGCTGTTTTGACCGTGCTAATTGGTAGTACCGCTCCCCCGAGCGGTAGTATCGCTTGAGCACGACTTGTGGGCATAACGGTTGGATTCGGGGGGGGCCTATTTAAGGGGGCCTTCTTCCCCAATGGTTCTTATCCATTGAGCTCGTGTTTTTCCCCCATTGTTGACCTTCTTTGAGCTTGCTATCTCTCAATCCCTCCATGGATTCTTGCTAGTTTTTAAGGGAAAAGTGAGAGGAGATCTAGATCCACATTTCCACCAATCACTTTCCCCTCTATGTGAGGGGAACCCTTGGATCTAGATCTTGGAGTTCTTTGTGTTCTATTCTTCGTTCTTCCTCTCATTTTCCTCCCTAGCATTAGTTGCTTTGGTGGGATTTGGGAGATAAGGACTTGGGCACTCCGTGTGCCCTTGCCATTGCATTTGGTGCATCGGTTTGAGTTCTCCACGGTGATACGTGGAAGTGAAGTTGAGAAGCTTGTTACTCTTGGGTGTTTGGACACCCTAGAGCTTGTTCCTCTTGGGTGCTTTGGTGCCCTAGACGGTTGGTGTTGTCGGAGCTCAATCATTGTGGTGTAAAGCTCCGGGCAAGCGTCGGGGTCTCCAATTAGGTTGTGGAGATTGCCCCGAGCAATTTGACGGGTACCGGTGACCGCCCCCAAGGGTTGCCAAAGTGTACGGGTTCGGTGACCGCCCCCAAGGGTTGCCATTTGTACGGGTTCGGTGACCGCCCTCAAGGGTCCCTTAGTGGAATCACGGCATCTTGCATTGTGCGAGGGCGTGAGGAGATTACGGTGGCCCTAGTGGCTTCTTGGGGAGCATTGTGCCTCCACACCGCTCCAAACGGAGATTAGCATACGCAAGGGTGTGAACTTTGGGATACATCGCCGTCTCCGCATGCCTCGGTTATCTCTTACCCGAGCCCTTTACTTATGCACTTTACTTTGTGATAGCCATAGTGCTTCATGTTATATATCTTGCTGTCACTTAGTTGTTTATCTTGCTTAGCATAAGTTGTTGGTGCACATAGGTGAGCCTAGTTGTTGTAGGTTTTGTGCTTGACAAATTAACCGCTAGTTTTATTCCGCATTTGTTCAAGCCTAAACCATAATTATTTTAAAGCGCCTATTCACCCCCCCCCCCCTCTAGGCGGCACCCACGATCTTTCAATTGGTATCAGAGCCTCGTCTCTCATTATTAGGCTTTAGCGCCTAGAGAGTAAAGATGTCGACTATGGTATTAGGATCCTTTGTCACTCTTAGTTTCGATGGCACAAATTATGATGTTTGGGTAATTCACATGCTTAATCATTTTCGGGCCATTGACCCGTGTTTAGAGCGAATTGTAGATATGGGTTTTTCTCCTCCAAAGGATTCTCAAAACCTATCTTTAGAGGATGAGAAAAACTCTTATCTCAATGGTCAAGCTTCTAATGTGCTTTTTGATGCTTTGTGCAATGTAGTTATATTTCAACTCATGCCGTTTCGGGATGCTCATGAGTTGTGGACAAAGCTTCAAGATAAATATGGTATGTCCAAGATTTGTGGGGATGATTGTTCTCCCTCCACCTCCGGTCGTGTTGTCTTCTCAACTTCTTCTACTTCACCTACATGTGGTTTGCCACAAGGTAATGATATGGTGAGTAGTGTTGGTCATTGCAATGATGATAGTGGGCTTATTATTGGTGATCCTTCATCACTATCTTATTGCAATTCTCCTTCTTTGGACTTTAACACTTCGAGCACCCTAGATGGTTCACATGCTTGTGTTGATAGTCCTTGCATATCATGTAGAAATTGCTTGTCTAAATCTCATGATGATATGCTTGCTATGTCTTGTTGCCATGATAAAAATGCTTGTATTTCCTCTAGTTGTTGTGCTAACAATGTAGAGGAAACCCAACACTCCATGGAACAAGATGTGGTCTTGAATGGTGCCTCAAGGGATCCTACATCATCATCTATTGTTTTTTGCCTTATGGCTAAGGCTTCAAAGGTATCTCCTACTTTGAACCCCAATATGTCTCTTGATGATGATGTTGATGCTAATGGTGATGAGGATAATGATGAAGAGAATGATAATGTTGCTTGCTTAAAAATTAAGGGGGAAATTATTTTTAAAGCTCTTCATAAGAATAAAATTGCTCGTTCCAACTTCATGGAAATTATGTCTATTGCCATTGAGGGCAAGAAATACATTGAGGAGTTGGAATCTCATCTCGAGGAGCATGAGGTCACCATTGAGAAAATGGAAGGTCATGAGCATGATTACGCTAATGAGATTGCGGAGCTATCTCAAGCTCTTGAACTTGAACAAACCACCAAGGAATCTCTTGAGGAAACTTTTGCTCTAGAATTATCTAGAGTGAAGGAATCCCGTGATAGAGCTCTCGAGGTGGCAATGATTTCAAAACTAAAAATGCTAAGCTTGAAGTTGCTCATGCTAAACTCCTTGAGGACTTTGAGCACCTCAAAAATGGCTCAAGGGCCATTAAGAGTGAGCTCATCGAACTCACCAAGTCTCATGCTTAACTTAAAGTTTCATATTTAAAAGAGCTTGCCAAAGTGCCTTCTCCTCTTGTTGTTAATAATGATGCTTGTGCTACTAACTCTATTTCTTGTGAAGCATCCATTTTAAAGGAGAATGTTGAGCTAAAGGATCAACTTGAGTTGCTATCTAGCAATTATGTGAAATTGGAAGAAAGTCATGTAAAGCTCACAAGCTCTCATGATGATCTTCTAGTATCCCATAATGTGCTAAAGATAGCTCATGAGGCTATGATTACTAAGGTAACATCTAGTGAGCCTCATGTGGATACTAGCACTACTTCAAGTCAAAATGTTATTGTGCCATGTGCTAGTCCTTGTAATTCTTCTACTCATAATGTTGCTACATCTTGTGATGAATTACCTTCCTTGCCTTGTTGCTCTAACAATGATGCTTATACTTCCTCTTGTACTTGTGTTGATACTAACCATGTAGAGGAAATCAAAGAGCTCAAGGCCCAAGTCACTTCTTTGAAGAAAGACTTGGAAAAGTGTCATGAAGGGAAGTGCACACTCAACAATATTTTGAGTGTGCTAAAATCCCCCAATGAGAAAGGTGGACTTGGATTCAACTCCAATAAGAAGAAGAAGTCCAAGATTGACAAGAAGAAGGGCCAAGAACAAGTCAAGAATTCGGCCAAGATTATTTGCTTCAAGTGCAAAATTGAAGGGCATCATGTTAGATCTTGCCTATTGAAGAAGAAGCATCATAGTGACAAGCAACAAGGGAAGTGGCCACAAGTTCAATCTCATGCTCAACCACAAGTTGAAGAAAGGCCTCTTCCCAAGAAGACTCAAGTTAATGCTTCTCAAGTTGAGAAATCAAGTGAGAAGAAAGTGAAGAGTAGACGTTGCTACTTATGTCGTGCGAAAGGTCACGTCGCTTCTTCATGCACGAATGGTACCTTATCCAACCCTATTCTAATTGATGATATCTATTCTCTTGGGAAGGATAAGGTTGGCAATGTGTTTGCCAAGTTTTTTGGTACTCAAAGTGGTGTCAAGAAAAGAACCATTTGGGTTGCCAAGCCTATTGTGACTAACCTCTTAGGACCCAACTTGGTTGGGGACCAACAAGCTCAAACTTGATCAATAGGTGTTGTCGGAGGACATCGGAGACTTGGCAACATCATGAAGAATTAAGGGATCTTCATCAATCATATTGTCACAAGCCAAGTCATTTGGATTATCATGTGTCTATCTTATATCCAATGTGCCTCCTTGCGGTAACTTGTACTTAAATTGGTTACATTGAAAGTTGCTTGCCCCTTTTGCATGTTTTGGTTTTGTTCCTTGCATGTGTGTGTATATGGTGTGCTTCCAATTTGCTTATCTTGAGTAATCAAGTTTGTGTTTGTTGGCTTGCACATCATGTACGTGTGAGTAGTGTGTTGAGCCTAGTTTGCATCTTGTTTGTATCTTAGTGGCTCTTGTGAGAGATTAATAGAACATCCCATTTTGGGGGAGTGATGTGCTTTGTGCACTTCACGATCCTACAAATGTGTGTACATGAGGAATACCACCTAGTGTTGATATTACAAGATTATCTAGTCTCTATGTGGTATGTCTTCTCATGAGAAATCGAAATTCTAAATGATCCATTATTTATCTCTTGTTGGTAATTATTTGCCTCTTGTTAAGGTTTTTGGGGTATCACATTATGGGGGAGTAATATGCCATGTGTATATTACAAGCCTAGGAAATGTGTACATTTGAGGTTTTGCCACCTAGAGTTGATATTGTAAATTATCTTGTTCCTAGGTGGCATGTTAGCTCTACTAGTTGCAATTTGCTTATGTTGCTGGATGTGAAGATGATGTTGGATATCTTTGTTTTCTACCACCGGGAATCATTTCCAAATACTTCTTGTCTTTTGACAATTGGTACTCACTTATGTGGTAGAAATTATTGATCATCTTCACAATGGCTTGTGTTTTATTGCCTTATTACTTGCCAAGGAATGTGTCATCTCTTGTTCAAAAAAAAAGGAATGTGTCATCTCCCTTTGTCTTCCGTGCCACTTGTGGATCTTATTAATTTCTTGATCTTGCCTAGTGTTTCTCTAGATATAGTGAAAGTGGTGATCCCATCTTGTGCATTTTGTATCCAAATGAAAATTCTCTATAATGCACAACTCTTGGGGGAGCTATCCTATTTTCTTTAGAACACTCATATTGTGATCCTTATCAAGTGTGTGTTGGTGGAAGGCAAGTTGATTCTTTTTGGTACGTTGTGCCATCATGAAACTTTGTAGAGGGTTTGGTTTGTTTGGAACCTTCCTCTCTTTTGGGAGGTTGATACCTTTCAATTTTTGTGTATCAATGGATATCTTATTCCATGATGTATCTTTTATTGATATCCTTAAAGTGATAAGTCCTTCACTTGGTATCTTATTTTCTCTTGGTATCTTCTCTTTTGGTATCTTATCAATCTTGTGTTGATTTGGTACTTGAAAGTCTAGAGCATGCATATTTACCTTTTGTACTTTCTTTCGCATGCTTTCTTTCTTTGACCCAATATATAGGGGAAACTCCACCAAGTCTCATTTTGGCTAAGATGTGCATGAAATTCAATTTCATATCCATATGCACATATTTATGTGGAGTTTGTCCTATGTGTTGTTGGTTCTCTAACTCTTTGGTCCCAATGAGTTTGGGTACCATTTTGTGTGTGTTGTTGTTCTAGGAACAATTGGAGATGCATTGGATGCTCGGCTCACTCACAAGGAAGGTGTTGTCAACATGTGCTTATTGGAGTCAAGCTAGGATGATCAATGAACTACTATCTACTACATTCAATTGGTTTTTACTACATCCTTCCAACGCTATCTCGGTAACAAGTATCTATTCATGCATACATATCTTGCATTCAACCTTGTGTAGGTTGCATCATGGCATGAATTCCTTGATTAGTCCTTGTGATACTTGTTTCCTTTCTCAAAGCATCCCAACAATGATCTCTTGTTGCTAGTTGTGATGTCTTTGATGTCCGTATGGTCGAAGTTCATTTATATATCATAAGATAATATTAAGCCATGTGCTATATGCTTTTCAAGTAAAGATCTTATTCGTATATTTTATGACTTCCTTTGGATATCTTATTCTTTCCTTGTGTAACCATTTGGTGTGTACATCCTTCTATGTGGATGATATCATCATGATTTTCATCTACCTAGAATCTTATACACTTGAGAGAAGTTACATCTTTAGTGGATATCCTTATTATTTCACGTCCACCTTTTCATTCCTTTTGTATTTCCTTGGTGGTTCCGTGAAAGGACTTGTCTTGAGTGAGGATCTTATATCCTTGCATCTTGTTGCACTCGTTTGTGGTGAAGATTGTTTTCCTCTTACTTGTCTTGACGAGGCTTCTGCCATCTATTGGTATCCCTCCTCTTGACAAGGCTATCATTTTCTATCTTCACCATGAGTTGTCACAAGCTTTGTTGTTATTTCGCTGTTTAGTGAGCTTGTGAACCCATTTTCTAGTTGTGTGTGTGTGGGAAGGACGTGTCTTGCACCTTGTATCTCGTTTATTCAAGACTATGTTGATGCTTAATGCTCATCCTTATATTAGTCTTCTCAAGTGCTTTGCCATGACTCACACACATCGTTTTGGTTGAGCCTATTCCTAAGTTGCCTCTCCTTCATGTTGCTCAACCACGTGTTTGTTGCAAGTGCTAGGCTTAGTTTCCTATATGCTCACTTGCACTTGTTGTGAGTTTCTATTGATTTTGGGGGAGTGATGATCCTATTTTGTGCACGTTGTATCCAAATACAAAACTAAATAATGCACAAATCATGGGGAGCTTCTCTATGTTCTTTAGAACACTCCTATGCTCATATCATAATATCTTTTATTCGTGTGGCTCGTCGGATCTTTTGTTTGATTGTTTCAATTGGTATCCTTTGATTGCTTGATTCACTTGTTGGTATGCCTTTGTGCCATATCACCCTTTTGCATTCTTTGGGTCCTCAATATAGTTTGTCTTCCTCCTACTACTTATCATTGAATATGTGTATTGTATTCCACTCATTTTTTGAGAAATACACACTTTATGGAGGAACACATATTATATTGGCCTTCCAAGCTCGGAGCCCATTTTGCCAATCGATGCCAATGGGGGAGAAGTTTAGAGAGTTTATAGGAGAAGTGAGTTGCTTCTTCGTTTCATGCTTTGGTTTTGTTCCTAAGCATTTGCATCTCATGCTCTTGCATTATTAGTTGTTGCTTTGCATGGTGATGGTTAATTCCTTATATAAACTCTATTGAAAGTGATTGTCATCAATTACCAAAATGGGGAAGATTGAAAGAACATATGCTGCCCCCATGTTTGGTTTTGGTAATTGATGACAATATCTATGGACTAATGGTTTCCTTGACTTATATTTGAAGGGTTTGTCCATAGGCATTGCTTGAAGACCATTTGTTGGTTTCAAGGTTATTAGAAGAAGAATAAGTGTTGACCAAGGTGCTATTCAAGGATTTGTCCAAATATTGGTCATGTGAAAGTTGAGCCTATTGCAAGCATGTCTTGAAGAAGAAGATTGTGTGAACATTTATGTTTACCTTCAAGACATCATCTTAGTGATTCAAGTTGATCAACACACAAAGCCTAGAAGATGTACCAAGCGGGATCAAGTGATCTCATGGTATGGTAAGCATTGTCCATTACGCTTTGTGTACTAACTCGTGGTCTATGTGAGAGTTGTTTGTGGGGTTAGGTATGTTTCCATGGGCTTGCGTCAAGAGGAAGATCTCATTCAACCCATGGAGGATGACATCAAGTGGTGATCGTCATCAAGTTTGCGGTGTGCAAGTTCAAGTGGAGCATCACGAAGAGATCATGCTTGAAGCTTGCCGTCCATAGTGGTGGCAATGGACTTGTGAAGATGTGCCGAAGAGTGGCTCGCCCATAGTGGAGTATGGCGGAGCAATCAACTAGTCTTCATCGAGCCAACACAATCAAGAAAGGTGGTCCAACTTGAGGAAGTCAAGATCGTCATCATCTAGCTCAAGTGGACTATGTGCAAGGCAAAGGTTTTCCCTCGATAGGTTTTCTATTTTGCCGGTCTCATGGTGGTAGTTGGGAGACCGTGTTATAGGATCGATTGCCGTACTATCAAGGGGGGCTCTCAAGTGAGTAGCTTGATCATATCATTCGTAGAGAGCTCAAACCATTGCATCCCTTGCATCATCTTTCTTGGTTCTTGTTTGGTGTTTCTCCTTGTGAGTTTTAGAGCTTATGGTCATCTTCATGACAAGCTCGAGTTCATCGAAAACGGAGCTCGCATGCATCTTCGTTGCGTTTTCGTTGTTGAAGAGTTTGCCGGTTCATATTATGGGAAGTTCCTCTTCCTTATCATATTTGCATTTCTTCTCCATTGCTAGTTCTTAATATCCCGTTGCTGTTGGATAGTACTTGTCGTCTTTTGGAGTATGATTTCGGAGTCCGTTTGCAAGAGTTATAGCAGTTTCAGTTTTGGAGTATCCTTCTGTTTTGCTTGGGTAGTTTTTCTACTCGAGCGGTAGTAGAGCGGTAGTACTGCTCTAAGCGGTAGTACTACTCCCCCAACCGGTAGTACCGCTTGCGCGGTACTTCCGCTTCCTTCTACCGCAACCACTTCCGCTTATTTTTATGCTTCTGTTGTCCAATCTGCTCGAGCGGTAGTAGAGCGGTAGTACTGCTCAAGCGGTAGTACTGCTCCCCCGAGCGGTAGTACTGCTCCCCCGAGCAGTACTACCTCTCTGGCAGAACTACTGCTCGTGTTTTTCTATCTCGTTGGGCAATTTTGACCGTGCTAAGTGGTAGTACCGCTCCCCCGAGCGGTAGTACCGCTTGAGCACGACTTGTGGGCATAACGGTTGGATTCGGGGGGCCTATTTAAGGGGGCCTTCTTCCCCAATGGTTCTTATCCATTGAGCTCATGTTTTCCCCCATTGTTGACCTTCTTCGAGCTTGCTATCTCTCAATCCCTCCATGGATTCTTGCTAGTTTTTAAGGAAAAAGAGAGAGGAGCTCTAGATCCACATTTCCACCAATCACTTTCTCCTCTATGTGAGGGCAACTCCTTGGATCTAGATCTTGGAGTTCTTCGTGTTCTCTTCTTCGTTCTTCCTCTCATTTTCCTCCCTAGCATTAGTTGCCTTGGTGGGATTTGGGAGAGAAGGACTTGGGCACTCCGTGTGCCCTTGCCATTGCATTTGGTGCATCGGTTTGAGTTCTCCACGGTGATACGTGGAAGTGAAGTTGAGAAGCTTGTTACTCTTGGGTGTTTGGGCACCCTAGAGCTTGTTCCTCTTGGGTGCTTTGGTGCCCTAGACGGTTGGTGTTGTTGGAGCTCAATCATTGTGGTGTAAAGCTCCGGGCAAGCGTCGGGGTCTCCAATTAGGTTGTGGAGATTGACCCGAGCAATTTGACGGGTACCGGTGACCGCCCCCAAGGGTTGCCATAGTGTACGGGTTCGGTGACCGCCCCCAAGGGTTTCCATTTGTACGGGTTTGGTGACCGCCCTCAAGGGTCCCTTAGTGGAATCACGGCATCTTGCATTGTGCGAGGGCGTGAGGAGATTACAGTGGCCCTAGTGGCTTCTTGGGGAGCATTGTGCCTCCACACCTCTCCAAACGGAGATTAGCATCCGCAAGGGTGTGAACTTCGGGATACATCGTCGTCTCCACGTGCCTCGGTTATCTCTTACCCGAGCCCTTTACTTATGCACTTTACTTTGTGATAGCCATAGTGTTTCATGTTATATATCTTGCTATCACTTAGTTGTTTATCTTGCTTAGCATAAGTTGTTGGTGCACATAGGTGAGCCTAGTTGTGGTAGGTTTTGTGCTTGACAAATTAACCGCTAGTTTTATTCCACATTTGTTCAACCCTAAACCGTAATTATATTAAAGCGCCTATTTACCCCCCTCTAGGCGACATCCATGATCTTTCAAATAACTTGCGACATATCAGAATGAATAGCAGGTGGTGGTGTCGCAAGCCTACTCAAAACAGAAGATGAATCAAGTGCAGAGTGTGATGGCAGTTCCTTACCTCCTCTAGTCATAGAGGGGACGATCTTAGTCTTAGCGTCTTTCAGATTCTTCATAGTGATCAACAGATATAAATCCCAAGTGACTCAACAGATAGAGCTATGCTCCCCGGCAACGGCACCAGAAAAAGGTCTTGATAACCCACAAGTATAGGGGATCGCAACAGTTTTCGCGGGTAGTATTTCATCCAGATTTATTGATTCGACACAAGGGAAGCCAAAGAATATTTGCGAGTATTAGCAGTTGAGTTGTCAATTCAACCACACCTAGAGAACTAAATATCTGCAACAAAGTGTTTAGTAGCATAGTAGTATGATAGCTTCAATTGCAGTAGTAATAGTAACAATAGTAACCAAGGCAGTAACAGTAGCAGTTTTGTAGTGATTGTAATAGCAGCAGCAACGAAAGTAACTTAGCTAAGATCAATATGCAAGAAGTGTAGGCATTGGATCGGTGATGGATAATTATGCTGGATGACATTCATCATGTAACAGTCATAACCTAGGGCGATACACAATAGCTCCAATTCATCAATGTAATGTAGGCATGTATTCCGTATATAGTCATACGTGCTTATAGTAAGAACTTGCACGGCATCTTTTGTCCTACCCTCCCGTGGCAGCGGGGTCCTTAAGGAAACTAAGGGATATTAAGGCCTCCTTTTAATAGAGAACCGGAACAAAGCATTAACACATAGTGAATACATGAACTCCTCAAACTACGGCAATCACCGGAAAGAATCCCAATTATTGTCACCTTGGGGTATGCGGATCATGACACGTAACAGGTGCACATAACTTGCAAGATAGGATCAAGAACTCAAATATATTCATGAAAATATAAAGGTTCAGATCTGAAATCATGGCACTCAGGCCCTAGTGACAAGCATTAAGCATAGCAAAGTCATAGCAACATCAATCTCAGAACATAGTGGATACTAGGGATCAAAGCCCTAACAAATTGACTCGATTACATGGTAAATCTCATCTAACTCATCACCGTCCAGCAAGCCTATGAAGAAATTACTCACGCACGGCGGTGAGCATCATGAAATTGGTGATGAAGGATGGTTGATGATGACGATGGCGTCGAATCACCCTCTCCGGAGCCCCGAACGGACTCCAGATCAGCCCTCCCGATGAAGAACAGTAGGTGGCGGCGGCTCCGTATTGTAAAACGTGATGATTCTTTCTCCCAGATTTTTTTCTCCATGAATAGGTACTTATAGCGTTGGAGTTAGGGCAAACGGAGCTGCCAGGGGCCCACAAGCCTGCCAGGCGCGCCTTGGGGGGTGGGCGCGCCCCCCAGGCTTGTGGCGCCTGTTGGCCCCCCCTCTCGTGGATCTTTGCGCCAGTATTTTTTATATATTCTGAAATAATTCTCCATAAATTTTCAGGCCCATCCGAGAACTTTTATTTCTGCACAAAAACAACACCATAGCAATTCTGCTGAAAACAACGTCAGTCCGGGTTAGTTCCATTCAAATCATGCAAATTAGAGTCCAAAACCAGAGCAAAAGTGTTTGGAAAAGTAGATACGTTTGGGACGTATCACGCTCATGTATTGCGTGGGGGTTGAAAAAGCTGAATCGCGTTAAAAAGTATGAACCAATTGCTTTGCTAAAACCGGGGTTGTGCATGATAAATACTTTGTGTTAAGAGATGGAACATGACAGGATTATATGATTTTGTAGGGATAACTTTCTTTAGCATTTTTATTTTGAAAGACATGATTGTTTATTAGTATGCCTGAGTATTGATGTCTTTATGTCAAACTATAGGCTATTGCTTTGAATCATTCGGATCTTATTATTCATACCGTAAGAGAGATTACATGATGAAACATGTTAGGTAGCATTCCACATCAAAAATTCTGTTTTTATCATTTACCTACTCGAGGACGAGCAGGAATTAAGCTTGGGGATGCTTGATACGTCTCCAATGTATCTATAATTTTTCATTGTTCCATGCTATTATAGTATCAATCTTGGATGTTTTATATGCAATTATATGCCATTATATATCATTTTTTGGGACTAACCTATTAACCCAGTGTCCAGTGCCAGTTGCTGTTTTTTGCTTGTTTTTGCCTTTTCAGAAAATCATTATCAAACGGAGTCCAAACGAACAAAAAACTTTGGATTAATTTTTTCTAGACCAGAAGGGACCCTCGAAGCATCGGGAGAAGACCAGACAAGCCATGAGGGAGCGACAAGCTCGGGAGGCACGCCTTGGGGGGTAGGGCGCGCCCCCAGGCTTGTGGGCTCCTCGTGGCACATCCTGACCTAATTCCAACGCTATAAATTCCCAAATATTCCCAATATACCAGGGAGAAGGAAGAGAAAACCTTTCCGCCACCGCAAGCCTCTGTTCTTCCGTGATCCCATATGGAGGCCTTTTCCGGTACTCTGCCGGAGGGGGAATCGATCACGGAGGGCTTCTTCATCAACCTTGCTGCCCTTCCGATGATGTGTGAGTAGTTTACCACAGACCTACGGGTCCATAGCTAGTAGCTAGATGGCTTCTTCTCTCTCTTTGATCTTCAATACCATGTTCTCCTCGATGTTCTTGGAGTTCTATCCGATGTAAACTTCTTTTGCGGTGTGTTTGTTGGGATCCGATGAATTGTGAGTTTATGATCAGATTATTCATGAGAAATATTTGAGTCTTCTCTGAACTCTTTTATGCATGATTATTATAGCTTTGTATTTCTCTCCGATCTATCGATTTGGTTTGGCCAACTAGATTGGTTTATCTTACAATGGGAGAGGTGCTTTGTGATGGGTTCAATCTTGCGGTGCTCAATCCCAGTGACAGAAAGGGACATGACACGTATTTGTAATGTTGCCATTAAGGATAAAAAGATGGGGTTTAATCATATTGTTTGAGTTTACTTTGTCTACATCATGTCATCTTGCTTAAGGCGTTACTCTGTTTTTATTAACTTAATACCCTAGATGCATGCTGGATAGCGGTCGATGGGTGGAGTAATAGTAGTAGATGCAGGCAGGAGTAAGTCTACTTGTCTCGGACGTGATGCCTATATACATGATCATTGCCATGAATCCATCATAATTATTTGCTTTTCTATCAATTGCCCAACAGTAATTTGTTTACCCACCGTATGCTATGTGTTCGAGAGAGAAGCCTCTAGTGAAAACTATGGCCCCTGGGTCTACTTTTATCATATATTAAAATCCAAAATTACCTTGCTGCAATTTATTTACCTTTATTTTATTTTGTATTTTACTTTATCTATCTATCACAATCAGAATTAATCCTTGCAAATAACCGCTAAGAGGATTGACAACCCTCTTATTTGCGTTGGGTGCAAGTGTTTGCTTTTGTGTGTGTAGGTGCTGCTAAAGGGGTTTTGTGTGGTTCTCCTACTGGATTGATAACCTTGGTTCTTAAATGAGGGAAATACTTATCTCTACTATATTGCATCATCCTCTCCTCTTCGGGGAAATACCAACGCAGTCTACAAGTAGCAAGGAGGTAATCAGAGCATCTACAGCCGGGCGCCTCAAACCCGCCTCATACGCCCGGGCGGGCCGCCCGGTCACTGACCGGTCACGAAATTTTGACCCAGCCGGGCGCCTCAAATGGGTCTCAAACGCCCGGGCTGACCGGCACCCCTCATATCCAGCCCAAATATGAGGAGGATATGGCGGCGCCCGGGCACGCCTGCCACGTCGGACTGACAGCGGGGTCCCACGCGGAAACGCCCGGAAACCCGGCGGTCCGAACCTCGTCCGTCGGACCGGTGGCGCCGCGTGGCGCCGCTCCGGCGGGTCGCGTAGTGCCTAGCCCGGCTATTTAAGTTGACCGACGGCACCGAAACCCTACCATCCACATTTTCCTCCGCCTGTCTTCCTCCGCCACCACTTTCCACTCCACCCGCCCGCCTAGTAGCCATGCCCCCACGCCGCCGGGTGAGTAGCGAGCCTTTTGACTCCGGAGCGCCGGCTCGAGCTCCTTGAGCAGATCCGGGCAAGGCGCGAAGCCCAGATCGCCGCGAGGCTACCTCCGGATGCAGTGGATCCGGAGAAGGAGTTGGAGGAGGAGGACGAGGACGAGGAGAAGGGGGTTGAGGAGGAGGATGAGCCGGAGGAGGAGGATGTGGGGGACGCTCGCGACGCGGATCTGCAGGCGGAGCAGCAGGCCATCCTCGATTCCCTCCAGTCGAAGTCGGCTATGGAGGCCAGACGCCGTCGCCGGCAGGAGATGGAGGCGCAGCAGGCCGCGGAGGAGGCGGAGATGCTCGCCTACATAGATGAGGTTGAGCAGGAGGAGGATGAGCCGGAGCCCTCCAACCCGCCCTTCCAGCCGGCGCCCGGCACCGTCGTCGTGGACATCTCCGACGACGAAGAGTAGCTCGGGTAGTACGTAGTATGTAGTACGTAGGATTTCTTTTGCATGCTTTGTGTGGATCTAGGGCTTCAAATATGAGAGAGCCGGATGCAAAGTGGCTAATTTGAGGCGTGACCGGTCACTATCCGCGGACGCGCCCGGTCGCATCCGCGGGTGTTTGAGGAGCCGGATTTGCAAAGTCCGGCTGTAGATGCTCTCATGCGCGCCACAGGTGACCGTCCCTGACCGGTCATGGATCATCTCCTCGCAGTGCGATGGAACTGATCGTCCCCGACCGGCATGGATCATCGTCGCAGGTGATCGTCCGCGATCAGCTATGGATCATCCTCGCAGTGCGATGGAACTAACCAGATTCGGGCCAGACCTCTCTTCTTCTGACCCTCTCTCCTTCAAGCGAGCTGATGGTGCTCCTCCTCAACTCGCGATTGTGAAGGGAGAGGGGGGGAGGGTGTAGCCCGCGGCAACAGATCTTGTCGAGGTCGAGGCAGTTGTTGGGATCTTGATTGATGTTGCGGCGGGTGATACGTCTCCAACGTATCTATAATTTTTGATTGTTCCATGCTATTATAGAATCAATCTTGGATGTTTTATATGCAATTATATGCCATTATATATCATTTTTTGGGACTAACCTATTAACCTAGTGCCCAGTGCCAGTTGCTGTTTTTTGCCTTTTCAGAAAATCATTATCAAAAAGAGTCCAAACGAAGAAAAAACTTTGGATTAGTTTTTTCTAGACTAGAAGAGACCCTGGAAGCTTCGGGAGAAGAACAGAGGAACCACGAGGAAGCGGCAAGTCCAGGGGGCACGCCCCAGGAGGGTAGGCGCGCCCCCCCCCCCCAGGCTTGTGGGCCCCTCGTGGCACCTCCTGACCTAATTTCAGCGCTATAAATTCTGAAATATTCCCAATATACCAGAGATCCAGAAGAGAACACCTTTCCGCCCGCTAAGATTATTGCTTTTGTGTGTGTAGGTGCTGCTAACGGGGTTCTGTGTGGTTCTCCTACTAGATTGATAACCTTGGTTCTTAACTAAGGGAAATACTTATCTCTACTATACTGCATCATCCTCTCCTCTTCGGGGAAATAACAACGAAGTCTACAAGTAGCAGGAAGAATTTCTGGCACCGTTGCCGGGGAGACATCACCAAAACTTATCAAGTACCTTCGCATAAACTATCATCCACTTGCATTTACATTATTTGCCTTTTTATTTGCATTTGCCTCTCGTTTTCATCTCCCCCACTTCTAAAATAATTTTACAAAAACATAACAAAATTGTTTGCTTGCTTGTTATTTTGCTTGCTTTGTCGCGATGTCTCAATAAAACACGAAATTGTGTGACTTTTCCAACACTAATAATAATGATTTTATTAGTACTCCTATTGCTCCTCCCGCCACTAGTGCAGAGTCGTGTGACATAAATGCTGCTTTGCTTAATCTTGTTATGAAAGAATAATTTTCTGGTAGTCCTAATGAAGATGCTGCATCCCATCTAAATACTTTCGTTGAACTTTGTGATATGCAAAAGAAGAAAGATGTGGATAATGATATTGTTAAATTGAAATTATTTCTATTCTCACTACGAGATCGTGCTAAAACTTGGTTTTCATCCTTGCCTCGAAATAGTATTGATTCTTGGGATAAGTGTAAGGATGCTTTTATTGCCAAGTATTTTCCTCTCGCTAAGATTATTTCTTTAAGAAATCAAATTATGAATTTTAAGCAACTTGAACACGAGCATGTTGCACAATCTTGGGAGAGAATGAAACTAATGATAAGAAATTGCCCAACTCATAGTTTAAGCTTATGGATGATCATACAAAAAATTTATGCGGGACTAAACTTTGTTTCCAGAAATTTGCTAGACTCTGCCGCAGGTGGTACTTTTATGGAAATTACATTGGGAGAAGCTACAAAACTTCTTGATAATATTATGACAAATTATTCTCAATGGCACACTGAACGAACTCCAACTGGTAAGAAGGTAAATTTTGTGGAAGAAATTAATACTTTGAGTGATAAGATGGATGCTCTTATGAAATTGGTTTCTAGTAAAAGTGCTCATATTGATCCTAATAATGTGCCATTGTCTACTTTTATTTAGCAAAATAATGATGCTATTGACATGAATTTTGTCTCTAGAAATAATTTCAACAACAATGCTTATAGGGGTAATTTCAATCCTAGACCGTTTCCTGGAAATTCCTCTAATAATTATGGTAATTCCTATGGTAATCTATATAATAATAATAGGATACCCTCTAATCTTGAAAGTAATATTAAAGAATTTATTGATTCGCAAAAGATTTTCAATGCTATGGTAGAAGAAAAAATGAATAAAGTTGATGACATGGCTAGGAACATGGATAAAATTGCTCATGATGTGGAAAATCTCAAAATTAAAATTTTGCCACCCAAGCATGATATAAATGAGTCTATTAAAGCTATCTATGTCTCCATTAATGAAAGTAAAGAAAGGACCGCTAGGTTGAGAGCTAAGCGAGAATTTCTAGAAAAAGCTATTCCACCCGGTTTCTATCGTAGTAATGATGAAGATATTAAAATGATTGGTGTCTCACCTATTGAATCTTTATTTAGTAATATAAAACTTGATGAAAAAGGGACTGAAGATGAGTCAACTTTAGCTAGAAGGCGTCCCAATTATTTGGAGGGTGGTGATCTTAATGACAAAAATGACAAAAGTGGGTTTGGAGAGGTCAAAACTTTAAATAGTGATGTACCCACTACTTTGGATTACAAGGACTTTAATTATGATAATTGTTCTTTAGTTGAATGTATTTCCTTGTTGCAATCCATGATTAATTCACCTAATGCCTATGACCAAAATAAATCCTTCACTAAACATATTGTGGAAGCTATGATAAAAGCTCATGAAGAAAAGCTTGAGTTGGAGGTTTCAATTCCTGGAAAATTACATGATGAATGGGAACCTACTATTAAAGTTAAAATCAAAGATTGTGAATGTAATGCTTTATGTGATCTAGGTACTAGTGTCTCCACTATACCAAAATCTTTGTGTGATGTGCTAGGTCTCACCGATATGGATACTTATTCCCTAGGTAATATCAGATTTCAATTTCCATTAAAGAAAGGGATGGAACACTTCCCTAGAAAGAGAATTAAGCCACCATATGAATCTATTATGAGGGCCACCTATGGAATTAATTTGAAGGATGACAACACTTGAACCTATGCATTATGCCTAGCTAGGGGCATAAAACAATAGCGCTTGTTGGGAGGCAACCCAATGAATAAATAAATTTTTGTTTTACTTTCTGTTTTTGTGTGTTTACACAATTGTAGCCTCTGTTATGATTGTGTTTTTATCTTTTAATTAGTGTTTGTGCCAATTAATGCCTTTGGGATGATTTGGAAGATAGTATAATTGATGCTGTTTGAAAACAGAAACTTTTGCTTCCAGTGCTGGAATTTTGATTTTTTGCTGGAGCGTCAGAACCTTCTGAATTTTTTACACACTATTGATATATGAATTGCCCACGTTTTCCTAAGTTTTCAGAATTTTGGAAGTTACAGAAGTATGAATTTAATTCAGGTCTTTACAGACTATTCTGTTTTAGACAGATTCTGTTTTTGTTGCATAGTTTGCTTATTTTGATGAATCTATGGATCGTATCGGGGGGTATGAGTCATGGAGAAGTTGGAGTACAGTAGAATTATGCCAATATTAAATATGAATTAATTTAAAATAGTACCTAAAGTTTAAGATTTGCTTGTTGTACTAACGGATCTCACGAGGTTTCTGTTGAGTTTTGTGTGCTGAAGTTTTCAAGTTTTGGGTGAGACTACGATGGATAAAGGAATAAGGAGCGGCAAGAGCCTAAGCTTGGGGATGCCCAAGGCACCCAAAGGTAATATTCAAGGAAGACTCAAGCGTCTAAGCTTGGGGATGCCCCGGATGGCATCCCCTCTTTCGTCTACAATCTATCGGTAACTCACTTGGAGCTATATTTTTATTCATCACATGATATGTGTTTTACTTGGAACGTCTTGTGCTATAGTTTGCTTGATTTTTTTTGTTTTTAGCTTGCCACAATAATCTTTGTTGAACACACCTTTTTGAGAGGGACACACATTATTCGTGATTTGTTAGAATACTCTATGTGCTTCACTTATATCTTTTGAGCTAGGCAGTTGCTCTAGTGCTTCACTTATATCTTTTAGAGCACGGTGGTGGTTATATTTTAAAGAAATAGTTGCACTCTCATACTTCACTTATATCTTTTTGAGAGTCTAATGAATAGCAATGGTAATATGCACGGGTTATGAATTTGGTCCTAATATGATAGGTATTCAAGAGGGATATAATAAAAACTTTCATGTAGATCACTGAATATGATAAGTTTGATTCCTTGCAATAGTTTTGCGATATTAAGATGGTAATATGTGGGAGGTGCTAGTAGATAATTCTGGTTTAATAAGAATATTGGTGTTAAGGTTTGTGATTCCTGAAGCATGCACGTATGATCTGTCGTTATGCTAAGAAGTTGAAGCATGATTTATTATTGATTGTCTTCCTTTGTGTGGCAGTTGGGGGCGCGCGATGGTTAACTCCTACAAACCTCCTCCCTAGGGGCATGTGTAGTAGTACTTTGCTTCGAGGGCTAATAAACTTTCGCAATAAGTATGTGAGTTCTTTATGACTAATGTGAGACCATGGATTATACACACTCTCACCCTTCCATAATTTGTTATCCTCTTCGGTACCGTGCATTGCCCTTTCTCACATCGAGAGTTGGTGCAAACTTCACCGATGCATCAAAACCCCGTGATATGATACGCTCTATCACACATAAGCCTCCTTATATCTTCCTCAAAACAGCCACCATACCTACCTATTATGGCATTTCCATAGACATTCCGAGATATATTGCCATGCAACTTCCACCGTTCTTTTTATATGATGCATATCATTATTGTCATATTGCTTTGCATGATCATATAGCTGACATAGTATTTGTGGCTCAGCCACCGTTCATCATTTTTTATACATGGTACGCTAGTATCATTGCACATCCAGGTACACTGCCAGAGGCATTCATATATAGTCATATTTGTTCTAGTTTCGAGTTGTAATTTTGAGTTGTAAGTAAATAGAAGTATGATGATCATCATTATTAGAGCATTGTCCCAGTGAGGAAATAATAATAAAAGATATATAAAAAGAGGCCAAAAAGAGTCCACGAAAAAAAAGAGAAGAAAGAGAAGAAAAAAAAGAGGGAAAAAAAGAAAAAAATAAAAAAAATGAGAGAAAAAGAGAGAAGGGGCAGTGTTACTATCTTTTTCCATACTTGTGCTTCAAAGTAGCACCATGTTTTTCATATAGCGAGTCTCCTATTTCGTCATTTTCATATACTAGTGGGAATTTTTCATTATAGAACTTGGCTTGTATATTCCGATGATGGGCTTTCTCAAATGCCCGAGATCTTTATGAGCAAGCAAGTTGGATGCACACCCACTTAGTTTTCATGTTGAGCTTTCATACACTTATAACTCTTAGTGCATCTGTTGCATGGCAATCCCTACTCCTCGCATTGACATCAATTGATGGGCATCTCCATAGCCCGTTAATTAGTCTCGTTGATGTGAGACTATCTTCTTCTTTTTGACTTCCCCTTATTGATCTCTACCACCACATTCTATTCTATCCATAGTGCTATATCCATGGCTTGCGCTCATGTATTGCGTGGGTGTTGAAAAAGCTGAAGCACGTTAAAAAGTATGAACCAATTGCTTGGCTAAAACCGGGGTTGTTCATGATAAATATTTAAGTTAACAAGATGGAGCATGATAGGATTATACGATTTTGTAGGGATAACTTTCTTTAGCATTTTTATTTTGAAAGACATGATTGTTTGTTAGTATGCCCGAGTATTGATGTCTTTATATCAAATTATAGACTATTGCTTTGAATCACTCGGATCTTAATATTCATACCATAAGAGAGATTACATGATGAAACATGTTAGGTAGCATTCCACATCAAAAATTCTGTTTTTATCATTTACCTACTCGAGGACGAGCCGGAATTAAGCTTGGGGATGCTTGATACGTCTCCAACGTATCTATAATTTTTTATTGTTCCATGCTATTATAGTATCAATCTTGGATGTTTTATATGCAATTATATGCCATTATATATATCATTTTTTGGGACTAACCTATTAACCTAGTGACCAGTGCCAGTTGTTGTTTTTTGCCTGTTTTTGCCTTTTCAGAAAATCATTATCAAAAAGAGTCCAAACGAAGAAAAAACTTTGGATTAATTTTTTCTGGACCAGAAGAGACACTAAAAGCTTCGGGAGACGACCAGAGAAGCCACAAGGAAGCGGCAAGTCCAGGGGGCGCGCTCCCCAGGCTTGTGGACCCCTCGTGGCACCTCCTGACCTAATTTCAGCGCTATAAATTCCCAAATATTCACAATATACCAGAGAGTCAGAAGAGAAAACCTTTCCGCCGTCGCAAGCCTCTGTTCTTCCGCGATCTCATCTGGAGGCCTTTTCCGGTACTTTGCCGGAGGGGGAATCGATCACGGAGGGCTTATTCATCAACCTTGCTGCCCTTTCGATGATGTGTGAGTAGTTTACCGCAGACCTACGGGTCCATAGCTAGTAGCGAGATGGCTTCTGCACTCTCTTTGATCTTCAATACCATGTTCTCCTCGATGTTCTTGCAGTTATATCCGATGTAATCTTCTTTTGCGGTGTGTTTGTTGGGATCCGATGAATTATGAGTTTACGATCAGATTATTCATGAGAAATATTTGAGTCTTCTCTGAACTCTTTTATGCATGATTGTTATAGCTTTGTATTTCTCTCTGATCTATTCGTTTGGTTTGGCCAACTAGATTGATTTATTTTACAATGGGAGAGGTGCTTTGTGATGGGTTCAATCTTGCGGTGATCAATCCCGGTGACAGAAAGGGACAAGACACGTATTTGTATTGTTGCCATTAAGGATAAAAAGATGTGGTTTAATCATATTGCTTGAGTTTACTTTGTCTACATCATGTCATCTTGCTTAAAGTGTTACTCCGTTTTTATTAACTTAATATCCTAAATGCATGCTGGATAGCGGTCGATGTGTGGAGTAATAGTAGTAGATGCAGGCAGGTTTCGGTCTACTTGTCTACATCATGATCATTGCTATGTGTTCGAGAGAGAAGCCTCTAGTGAAAACTATGGCCACCGGGTCTACTTTTACCATATATTAAAATCCAAAAATACCTTGCTGTAATTTATTTACTTTTATTTTTCTTTTGCAATTTACTTTATCTATCTATCACTATCAGAATTAATCCTTACAAATAACCGCTAAGAGGATTGACAACCCTCTTATTTGCGTTGGGTGCAAGTGTTTACTTTTGTGTGTGTAGGTGCTGCTAACGGGGTTCTGTGTGGTTCTCCTACTGGATTGATAACCTTGGTTCTTAACTGAGGGAAATATTTATCTCTATTATACTGCATCATTCTCTCCTCTTCGGTGAAATAACAACGCAGTCTACAAGTAGCGGCGGGGGATGGGGGTCGAGCGGCGGCGGCACAAGTTCTGCCCCTACGCGTCTCGGATGTGACGGCAGTAGCGGGGCGCCGAGGACTCGCCGGCGTCGGCCAGTGCCCGGGGTGCCGAGGAGTCGGCGTCGTCGGGCAGGGCGAGGATATCGGAGAGAAGAAGAGAACGGCTGCGCGAGGACGTGAGAAGTGCACCCGTCGGGAGGATCGTGTCCAGGGCTTGCGTGAACGAACGCGTTAATGGGCCGGCCCAAGTACGCCGTTGTGAAAGGTGGGCGATTCGTGGGCGATGGGCGATATATAGGAGTGGTGCGATGTGGTGGGTGAGGCGAGACTACCAACTGAGACTTTAGGAATAGAGATAGTGCATGCATCATACTCACACAGCGCCTGTAGTAGTACATATCAATGCGTAATAAACCCGGACGGAGGGAGTAGTAGTACATATCAAAGCGTAACGGTGAAGAAGAGTTGCCGGCCAGTCAATGACCGCGAAGCCTCCTCCGGGAAGACCAATATCTGCATGCAAGATGCGAAAACCGTGCGAGTTCGTTCGCACGGTAGGATGCAGGACGCGTGCATCTTGGTCCGAATTCATTCACGTGCATATGCGTACCCAAACAAACAAACAAAAAAGAAGAAGTCACACGTGCGTGTCATGGCCCATATGGAGTACGTACTAGTACTACTCAGAATCATGTCGTGCCTATTTTCTACATGAGGGCTAGCGAGCGTGTGGAGGATCCATCCAAATCCTACAAACGTCGCATCCGCTGGAGTAGCAACGGTAGGTATCTGATGAAGGAATGACGATGCGTACGTGTCGATCTCGCGAGTCATGTGGGAATCAACTCTGACATAAGGGCATCTCCAACGGCGACCCCCAAATTTCCTTCCGCATCCGCGGACAGGGGGCCAGTCCACGGACACGGATGCAGGAGGCCGCCATCCAACCGTAGGCGCATACATTTCAAACAATTTTTCAACAAACCGGATGAAATTCATGCAAACACGGCTGGATTTCATATAAACATGACGGATTTCATGTAACCGGACGAAAACGTTTACATTTTGGACACATTTTTAACTAAAAACGATACCGGACTAAAGAATAAACTAGTCTACGGCCGACGCCGGTGGATATCCATTCCGACGACATGGGTACCCTTACTAGTCTATTGCCGGCCGCGGTGGATCTCCATTGTCGTCCCCACGTCCGGCAGCCGTGAGCCCCGGAGGTATATGCTTCAGCGCAAAAGACGGCTCGCTTCCCCACCGCTCATCGGAGTGGAACCCCCGCCTGATGCTTCAGCTGGAGGGGGAAGGTGGGCGCCTCCGCTTCCGTGGAGCCCAGGCGGGGGTCGACGATGGTCTGCGCTGAGGAACCGGGCAAGACACCGGCTGTGTATGCCGGCGTCGCCTCGGCGGTGGCCTTCATGGGACCCAAGCGGCGGCCTCCCGTGTTCTATTTCTCCTCGATGATGGCGGCCGGCGCAGACGCGCTGGCCGCTGACTCTGTGATCTCCGCGCAGCCGACTTCTTCCTCTGCTGGCAGCGCCTGGCTACGCCGGCGTTAACGGCGGATGGCGCGGTCGCAGCCGGCTTCTTCCGGTGCCGGCGCGCCGCTTCAATGGCGGAGACAGTGAGAGGTCGTGTCCGCCTTGAGCCGTCTTCAATGTGCAGCGGTGCGCTCTACGGCGGCATGGATGCGGGCAGCTGGAGCCGGGCGGGAAGCGCGTGCGGGAGGGATTTTGGGTGGGCCAGGGCGGTCAGAAGCGCGCGTGACAGCGGTCCGAAATCCCGCAAAGCCCCCACATTTGTCTCCGGTTTACGGAAAAAAAATCGTCCGGACAGTCGATATAGGCGTGCGTTGAATGGCTTCCGAGGTCCGTACGGGTCAGCGTTGGAGATGCCCCAAAGCAAGATGTCGGGAGGATGCAGATGCTCGACAAAACGAATCTTTTTTTGTTTTCGCGTACACACCGCGCCGTTGTGGAGATGGAGCAGACCTCGCCGGACAAAACCCTGGCACCACGTGGATGTGCCGGCAACCAAAGCCAAGGTCATAGGCACGGCCCTCGTTACCACCGCCGCATAGGAGGAGGTCCAGGCCGTAAATGTGGATTCTAGCAAGATACGTAGTACGTAGATGTGTGCGTCTGTATGCGCACGAATATGGTGTGAGCGCCTCTTCCTTTCTGTATTTTCGCAAAGGAAAAATGAAACGGGTGACTTAGTACGGAGTATTATTGTGGCCATGGTGATGTGCGGCTATAGGAGTACTGTTGCGGTCTCGCACCCAGACAAATCATTCGACTGTAGCAGGGAATCGGCGTGCCTCACGTGGCACACTTAGGACGTGTTTGGTTGCGGCATGAGCCGGGCCTGGCTAGCTCAGTCTGACTCATTCATCGGAGGCTGGTTTAAGGAAAACAGGCAAAAAATGCAACATCTGCACATTGTTTGGTTGCCCGTATTTAGGTCTCTCACATTAGGGGAGCAATTTTGGCATGTCGTTTGGTTGCCTGCATTGGCTCGGCTCACGCAACTACACCGTGTTTTGTTCCATGCAAGACCTGTTGTCTGGTAACCTCTTCGGCGAGGTGGTGAGGTTACCAGCACACAGCGGCGTGAAGAAAAAAATCATACACACAGAACAGAAGATAGTTGTAAACCATAGTTAACCGCAGTTTAAATAAAGTGCCACACTTAAAACATATCAGTTCAAACGCAAAGCAGTACGATAAGAAATAAACCAGCTGGAGAATAGGAAGGGCAGTCCTAGACGTTGACCGCGAAGGCGTCGTCATGCTTGCCGCACTTGGTCACCACTTCAATGCCTTCGTCGTTGAAGATGGTGATCTTGAGCGTGTCCGGAGTGAGCAGCTTGAACGTCACCATGTAGCCGATCCTAATTTGATGGACGCCGGCGAAGGGGGCCCAACCCTGATCGAGGGTCACCCTGCCGTCCATCAGCTTGACAGTCACCCTCCATGAGCAGCCGGTGTTGGTCCTCAGCTTGAAGTGTTGCGGCACCGCCGGGAAGTGCTTACTGAAGTCCAGGGGCATCGGGATGCACTCAAGCTGAGGAGCAAGGATCACCTTGCAGAAGTGGGTAGGACCTCCCTCCTCGTGGTAGTGGCCGTAGTTACGGCATTTGCCGCTAGGGGGTTCCTCCGGCACCATGTCCTCATCCGTGGCCACATCCTCTGGCGTGGTCGGCTCCATGGGCGGCACCACCTCTTTGCCCTTGTTGTCAGTGTCGATCTGCATTACGAAGAGAGCGCATTATGAACAGCACAAATTTCAGAGGTTGATCACCATTAAAACCTATCGTCCATAACCCATTTATTTATCCATCCTCACGGTCACTACTTACCCACCATCTCACTCGGTCATCTCTCTTTCTCTCACTCTTCCTCCTATCTGCCGCCATGAACTCCAATAGCAACTCCAACCCCATCCCCAACCCTTCCCTTGGGGCATTGGATGGAGGGCTTTCTTCCTCGGGTGCTCGCTCGGTAACCGCACCCAGTTCGAGAACACCATGGAAGTCTGCTCCAACTTCACTAGCATGGCAGACATGCAGAAAGAGTCGGACGCGGTGCTGAAGAAGGCGACGCCGGAGGAGCTGAAGACGCTGATTCGGGACCCAGCGAAGGGCGCTATGTCTGTCGACATCCTTCGCTGGGCCATGAATCAGGCCAACTCCGGCGACGCCGACAGAGGTCAAGGTGGGCCAAGTACAGAGAGTACAGGCGCCCTCATGACCATCGTGCCGCAGCATACTTCACGACCGGGTCTGTGGTGGCGGTGGAGGAGGAACAAGAAGCGGTGACGATGGAGGTGGAAGAAGAAGTTGCGGTGGCGATGGTTGTAAGGGCGCCGGAGCCAGGACACCGAAGCATGCCAATCGATGTGGACTCCGGCGAGGAAGAAGAGACGGTGGTGCAACTCGATGACAAGAACAAGGCCAAAGGCACCCGCCGCTCCAACCGCCTCCAGGGTCGCCGAGGCTAAGATCTAGGACTACCGTGTAAGATTTACCCCTAATCCCCATTACCCTTGTACTCAATCCCGATCTGTAACCTCCAATCGATCGGTACTACGAACTCATGACGATGTTATGCTCACTCCTATGTCTATTTACCCCCATTCCTCATTCCCCTAACGCGGATCGAATGCGAATGAGTACGTGAGAAGGATCAAAAAGTGCTTACCGCCATTGTCGTGCCAGAGGTGATGATGCGGATGCCGGTGAAGGGGCCTCAGGTCACCTTGCTTTCCTCCGATCTGCTGAACGCCGCCGCCGCCGTCGCCGTTGGTGAGAGTGGAGGAGAGCAAAGAGGGGAGAGGGAGCGGTGATGGGGAGGTGAGGGTAATAACTGTCGGCGCTTCGGGAAGCAACGCGGCATCTCGAGCATGGCTCCGCGCGTGCAGTCGCCGCCGCCCACGTGCTTCGAGCGGGCCTGGCTCTGGAGAAACTGCCGATTCGAGCGTTCCTAGTGAGGCAGGTCCAGAGGTGCTTTGAGTTTCGTGCTATGCAGGCTGAATAGTGAACGCAGGCAACCAAACGGGCCACAATCTTCCCGTGCGGGCCTGGTTGGCCTATATGCAGGCAACCAAACACGTCCTTAATTTTTTTAGGGGAACTACACTTAATTTTTATTGACAATTAACGTGGTACACTTAATTAATTGGCTGTGAAGTATGAACCATTAATTGCCGACGTGACTCGTGCAAAATGCCTCAATCGGAACCCCTCTCACGCAAGGAAGAAAGAAAGAAATAGTTTCTTCTTTTCATGGTAATACGTGTTTCATTTATGGCAAACGTTTAGGTACGGCCGGCCGAAACTTCGGCCGGCCTCGTGCCTCGTCACGCATAACACGCACGCACAGATAACCACGTCTTCCTCATGTGGACCCGTGCAAACCGCATCCAACCTTATCCATCTCTCGCCAGTTCGTTCTCATCTCCATCCTCTCCTTCCACCTCCAAGTGCCCCCCGCGCCGTTCCCCCGCTGCACCGCCATCCCTCCCTTCTATCGTTGTTTTCCTGTTGCTCAGGGGGCCGACGGCGAGCATGCCGGCGACTACACCCGGCACGAGCGGTTGAACCGGGGGAGGGGGGCGAGCTGCAACCACAAGTCGGCGAGCTACAGCTAGGGGGCTACTGCAACCGCTGCGGGGCGACCTGCCACCGGCAACCGAGTTATTACTACCTTGACCGGCAGGCACGATGGCGGAGCACACGGATGTTACAACCGCCTGGGGAGGGAGCTGCAACCACGTACTGGTTTTGCTGGAACTGGTGACTCCGGCGAGCTGCGGGGGTCACCACGGCAAGTTGGACTGGAGGGGGCGGGGTGCTGCTGCAACCACGGACCAGGTTTGCTGGAACCGGCGGGGCGTTTCGCTGGAAATAGCACCCCAAAATGCTTCCATCGGAGTCATTCTTGTTAGACCAGCGAATTTTCGCTACAACCATATCTTTTTTTGTTGGAACCAGCACCCAAAAATGCTCCCACCGGAGTTTGTTGTTTTGCTGGACCAACGATTTTTGCTACAACCGTAGCCATTTTTTTTACTCAATGGGCGTCGACACAGAGCTGCTTTTCGGCAACATTTTTTTGTTGCAGGCGGCGACGGCGAGCATCAGCGGCGAGCGTTGACAGCGAGGGCAAACGGGGGAGGGTGGACGCGTGTTGCGTGACGCGATGGTGGTGGGCGGCCGCCATGAACCTGCGGTGTGTTTTTTGTCAGATCTGATACATGAGCGGGGGTGAGAAATGGTGGGGAAAGGCGCATCCGACGGCTATGCGTGGGCGCATCTTACGGCTAGCGTGCCGACCGGCCAAAATTTTGGTCG
The DNA here is from genome assembly GCA_039707655.1 of Elymus sibiricus. Lineage (NCBI taxonomy): Eukaryota > Viridiplantae > Streptophyta > Magnoliopsida > Poales > Poaceae > Elymus > Elymus sibiricus. The sequence goes on from CM077664.1 coordinate 317,946,602, forward strand.
GCCGACCGACGCCTAGCACTGGCCTTCATTTATATCATATAAGGATCATACTACAAGTCACATACACACCGACCTAACAAAACTGAAAAGATAGTAGAATGCTAGCCTTTGCACAAAAAAACACCAACCAAGAAGTAAATACAATCATGACCGAATAATCCTCCTAACTTGACACCAACGCCTGTCACCTGCCTCTGGCGCCACCATAGCAGCCACCAAGGAAAAAATGACGGATCACCTCCTCACCCCGAGCTCGACGCGGCTCCAAGGTGGCTCACCTAAGGCGAAACCATAACCATTGAACGAATCAGACTGGGGCAACACTCCGGACACGCCATCGAACTCGAGATCTGGCACCCCCGCACGACTAAGGCGTCGGAGGAAGAAACCATACCTGCCCTCCACAAACCACGAACCCAGCACATGATCCATCATCTTCTAGATGTCGTTGATGCAGATCATAATCTGCATCTGCTCCTGGACTACCTCCCATACACCACGCCGGCGCAGAAGCAAACGACGTCGCAACGGTGGAGCTAGAGGACACAGGTGTACCACGAGGATGCCGCCGCCGCCACGCCATCCCTGCTTGAACAGGCTGGTTTCCAAATTCATCCCCAACCATAGGACCAATTGCCTCGTCGGGGAAGGATCGAAAGAATCTTTATTCAGCGCCGCCATCGCCGCCGCCAAAGCCAAGACGATGAACAGCCTAAAAACCTAGAATACGAGGGCCTAGAATACAAGTCACGTGCGTGGATCCGGTGACCCCCCTCACCACGGTCGTCGGCGGAGGGGAGCCGCCGGAGGAACGGTGGCGGACGGACTCCCCTAACGGCTAGCGGTAGGGAGATCGCTTTTCTTTCTCAGGTTGGAAGAAAGAAAACTCAGAAAATTTAGTTTCCTACTCGTCCTCAACCAGAAGAATTAAAGGGGATAGATTTTGTTTTTTACCCAAACATTACTGCAAAATGGAGAGGGAAGGAGGAGGACCAGCGGGAGGGATCAGGTCTCGCGCGAACTGGACGACTCGCAATACTATTGTCTTCAGCCAGGTGGCTCGGCTATTTTGTATCCAAGAATCCCAAGGGAGACCTCGGCCAAACCTTTTGGGAGCCCGAAACTACTGTGCTTACGATTTTATTCTGTCCGAAACTACTGGTGTGCTGCCGTTTGGATCAGGAGTTGAACGGCTCGATCTGCTATGTCGTATGAAAATCAGACATGTACAGTCGTACGCATAGCAGCTATAGAAATGATACGAGGTTGCTGTCTACTACCAAAAGGAAAAAAAAATTGATGTATGACACATTTATGGAAACAATCATTTTTTTTTATGTATCGCACGTTCATGGAACCAATCATTCTTTTTTTTTATGTATCGCACATTTATGGAACCAATCATTCTTTTTTTCTAGAACCAATCATTCGGTTTAAGCAAAGGGAAACGTTTGTGACTGGAGCGCCGGCCGAAATGGGGATCGGGTCGAAGATGCTGGGTACATATCATAGCGTAAAGGTGAAGAAGAATAGTTGCCGGCCGGCCAGTGAATGACAGCGAAGGCTCCTCCGGGAAGACCAAGATCGATCCGCGCGCATGCAATATGCAAATTAACCGTGCCCGTGCGAGTTCGTTCGTAGTCGTAGGATAGGATGCAAGATGCATGCGCATCTTGGTCCGAGTTCACGTGCATGTATTGAACCATGTATGTCCGAATATATAGCACAATTAACACAGCTCATGCGCATGAGCAGCATCTTTACAGTTTCTAAGCTCCGAAGAAATGGAGCTCCCTGGGTGAATTGGGGATGTGGGACCATCATGTCATTCACTGGAAGGGATGTATTTACGGCCTTAAGCCCAAGCTTTTGATTACACATGTCATGTTCTCCCGCGTCGGGGCTCAGGTGGGCACATGCACCCCACTGGTCAGCAGTAGGAGGTCGTGGGATTGCAGCGGTCAAACTCTGGATGGGATAAATACTAAACCAACCAGCTAGAGACGTGACACTTTATATTATGCGTGCATCTGTTTTATCTTTCCGGAGAAGTTGAACGAGAGATGTTTATTTAATTTGCATTTTTTTTCAAATTCACGAACATAGTTTAAAATTCATGAATATTTCTAATATTTATAATTTTTCTAAAAATATATGGTTTTTTAATGCGCAACATTTTCTGAAATACATTTAAAAAAAATTGTAAATATTTTTTATTTAACAAAAAATTGAAATAAAAATATGATAGCCGTTTTTTGTCTAAGCTAGCAGTGTAGCGAGCGGAAAAAAAGCTAAGCGAGCAAAGCAGGAGCCGAACTGAGTGAGCGAGAGTTTCATTGGCCGGCCCATATGAGCGTTATAGTGGCAAATTCCATGGTCTCAATGTGGAATAAGAGCTCTCAGGGGATCATACAAGCACCACCAGCTGACACTGACGATGAAACGTGAAGAACACCACAACCACGCATCAATCAACTCCACTCTCCTTTCAAAACAAATACAATTTTAACCAATATCCGAACACGATATGTGATTGAAAAGAAAGTATGGTCAGAACATAATTAAAATCCAAGCCAACATAGATAGAATCAAAATGACAAAATCAACTGCAATGACATGCTAAGAAAAAAGAGAGTTAATACCATGAGTGGAGAACGGCGCGGCAAAGCGCGCGGTAACCTCTAGTACAGTAGTAAACCGTCTAAGTCTTTCGAAAATCTCAAGATGATATGCCGGCTTAGTCTCTCGAAAGTGCTCATAGGGGTAGGGTGTGCGTGTATGCGTTCATAGGGGTGAGTATGTATGAGCGCTTAAGTCTGTACTGTGTTCAAAAAAATATCGCGTACCACGTGTTCTGAAAGCTGGACAACGCAGAGCCCGTGTCACGTACCCCGGACGGACAAACCTGTCACGGTCTCCCGGCCCGTCCCTGTTTCGTTCGGCTTGGAGCTGGAAATAATAACCGAACAAAATTTCCATGTTGGGGAACCAAAAATCCAAACCACAAATAAAAGCTTTGGGTTGTTGGGCACGTGACGCATGGACGCGTGGTGCGATTCACGGCACGTCGTCGAGGTGCATCTGCACAGCGGTCTACGCTTGCATTATTGGTGCTCTGTGGCAATGCGAGCAGTGGGTTCGCAGTCAGTGCGATATCCAGAGTTTTTTTTGGCGAGAAAACTTCCAATTTATTCATTTTTAATTATGGCAGTACAACAAACACTAGAAATAATAAAAATTACATCCAGATTTATAGACCACCTAGCGACGACTACAAGTACTGAAGCGAGCCGAAGGCGCGTCGCCGTCGTCGCCCCTCCGTCGCCGGAGTCGGGCACAACTTGTTGTAGTAGACAGTCGGGAAGTCGTCGTGCTAAGGTCCCATAGGACCAGCGCACCAGAACAGCAACCGCCGCCGATGAAGAATAACGTAGATTGGAAGGATCCAATCCAAAGACACACAAATGTAGAAGAACAACGACGAGATCCGAGCAAATCCACCAAAGATAGATCCGCCGGAGACACACCTCCACACGCCCACAAACGATGCTAGACGCACCGCCGGAACGGGGGCTAGGCGGGGAGACCTTTATTCTATCTTCAGGGAGCCGCCACCATCTCGTCTTCCTGAGCAGGACACAAACCCTAACAAAACGGAAAGGAACGACTAAAATCGGAGCCCTCCCGCCGGCCCTTGCCAGGATCCACCTCGCCCCCATGGCCCTAGGGCCACCGGAGACGAGGCGGACATGCGGCAGCGCCGGCGAGAGGCAGGAACCCTAGCTTTTTGTTGAGGAGGAGGCTGGGATTTCGTGGCTAGGTCATCCCGTTTATCTTTATTTTATATTTTATTCAGATTCAATTAAAAAAGCATGAATACTTTAAGAACCATTCAGAGCTTTGAGCGCGAATGGAGCAGAAATCTTTCGCCGCAAGCGAGCGGGCGAGAGAGAGCGAGCGATTCGGATGTACGTGGCGACGTGATGCTCGCGCCGCATCTCCGCCATGAGCTTTATCCGTGTCCTGTGCGCTGCGCCGCGGAGATGTTGGATGAATCTGTGTGCTCCGTCCCCCGGCTCGGGATGTGTCCTCCATTGCCGATACTTCTTATCTTGAGAAAAGGTCCATTGCCCATCCTAAGAGCATCTACAGCCACATATTGCAAATCCGGCCCTCAAACACCCGCGGACGCGCCCAGGCGTGTCCGCGGGCACTGACCGGGCACGCCTAATATGTTGGCTTTCACACTCACGATCCCTCGTATTCGAAACCTCAAACCCATGCAATCCATGCAACGCTACGTATAAGTATAAACACGATCAAACTAGCCGAATCATCATTGCGTCGCCGGACAAAAGCACATATTTCATCGAAGTTTCATCGGCGGACAGTGCAAATTCATACTACAAACAACTTAGAACATAGTTAAAATATAAACAGAACGGGGAAGGGCGGAGGAAATCACCAATTCCTCGCCGGCCCCTTCCCCTTCCGGTCATTGGCGCGGCTGTGCCCCTCCTCCATGTAGGCGTCGGCGTGCGCAGGCGCGTCGTCGTCTGAGCTGTCGGTGGAGCCGTCCGTCAGGTTGGAGTCGGAGCTGCACCTCATGCCCGACAGCCTGCGGAACAGGCAGTCCTGCTCCTTGGCATGGCGGGCCGCCTTCGCCTTCACCGCCGCCTCCTTGTTTGCCGCGTGCTCTGACAACTCGATGGCGAGTCGGAGGCAAGGCGGAGGCGCCGCGCATCCGTCTCCGCCGTCGTGAGAGAGCGGCGGAGGACCGACGCGAGGAGCGCGGCCTCGGGATCGTCCGGCGCGCGGACATCGCCTTCCCCCTCTCCCTCGCCCGTTGCCGCTCGCGTCGGGCTGCACGTGCCTCGGACTCGAGCGTCCTCGTGCGCGCCGGCCCCGGCGTGGGCACGAGGACCCACCGATGGCCGGGTACCACTTACGGACCAGAGGGTGGTGCAAGTGGGTGGCGTACCTGGCAGAGCGGAGCGGAGCTGCCTATGACGCCCCCGACTCGACCGTGCACTAATCATACACGCAAATGTGCACGATCAAGCCCAGGGACCCACGGAAAGATATCACAACACAACTCTAGACACAAAATAAAATAATACAAGCTTTATATTACAAGCCAGGGGCCTCGAGGGCTCGAATACATAGGCTTGAATTACACAAGAGTCAGCGGAAGCATCAGTATCTGAATACAGACATAATTAGACAAGGTTGCCTTAAGAAGGCTGAGCAAAACAACGACATCTAGATCGAAAAGGCGCAGGCCTCCTGCCTGTGAGCCTCCTAAACTACTCATGGTCGTCAGTCTCCACGTAGTAGTACGCACCATCGAGGATCTTCGACTCCTGGGCTCTGTCGTCTGGTCGCAGCAACCGGGTAGAGGGAAAAAGGTAGCAAAGCAACCATGAGTACTCATCCAAAGTACTCGCAAGACTTACATCAGATCTATGCTAGTATGCATCGGTATCAAAGGAAGGGGTTGTATCTGTGAACTATACTGCAGAAATGCCAGAATAGAGGGGAAGGCCTAGCCTATCGAAGACTAGCATCTTGCAGCGTCTTGCAGCATTAGAAGAGTGCAGATTAGTAGCATAACATAAAGTAATTAGTAATAGTAGCAATGCCCAGAGATCCTTCCTCGACTCCCTACGAGAAAGCGATCCCGGAGCTATCATATTAATTAAGTAACACAGGTATCCAGTTCTATTTGTAGTAGACATGGATACTCTCCGAGCGTTCTGTTACCGTGGACACGGCTATTCGAATAGATAACTTCCGTGCAGGGGTGCACTACTGTTACCCAACATGCTCGATTACCTCTGGCCGGACACACTTTTCCGGGTAATGCCCGGCCTCGGATAACCGACACGACGTAGTCCTACCTAGGCTTCGCAGAGAGGTCCCCGCCGGTCTACATCCTAAGCGCTCAGGGGTCTTGGTCCCATCGCCCTTTGCACTCCGGGTCGTTGTGTCGCGGATCGGAGTCCAAGCCCACCACTGTCCTGGATGGCACTTATTCCAATCGGCTCACAATGCTGAACTGGACGTCTGACAGAGCTTTCGGGAGAATCGTACGACGCCGAGTGCCCATAACTTACCCCGCGTGGTGGTTAGTGCGAAAAGGTCAGAGGCCTACTCAGATCACATATCCAAAACTTTAGTGTATTGAGAGCTCGCGGAGACGATCAGTGATCCTGTCGTCCCGTCTCGCGGACTTACGACAAGGGCCAGGCCCATCCCTCTCCTGGGGCGGTCTGCCTACCCGGCCGTGCCGCGTAATTATCTCGCAGGTACCCTCACGGTAAACCTGACTTCACATCTCTCGCGGGTACCCCTAGGGGTCGACCCGACTTCAACAAAGGGACTGAGGTAAATCCTGTCTAATCCTTGTGGTTCAAACGATAACCACTTGTCATGTGCAGCAGCCGCGGATTGGACAACGGATATTGGCATGACACTTGCTACATGCTAGCTAGCGTGGCCCCAGAACCAAATCAGTACGGATCGTGGCTGTGCGTGCAGCTAGCCGTGCATTTCAACACGAGCGATGTTGGGGAGAAGGTATCGTTCGCAAGTCGTGCGTAGACTGTCGACCGTGAAGCAATTTCGGTGGAGGATCCATCCCAATCCAAATCGTACAAGTGTAGGCGGTGCTGCGACGATAGATATATAGATTAAATAAGGGCTAGGCGTGTCTTGCGTGTCATGTGGGAATCAACTTTTTTGAACACAGTACAGACGCAAGCGCGGGAATCAACTGTGACATAAAATAAGATGTCGGGGGGACGCATATGCTTGAAAAAACGAATCTCGTTTTGTTTCGCATACTATACGCACCATTGTGTTTTCGATGTGGATGTACGCATGCATATGGGGTGTGAGCCGCGCCCCTTCTTTCTTTTCGCAAAGGAAAAATACACGTGGTATTATTGTTGCCATACTAGTACAATCTGTTATGTACGATTAGTGCTTCTACCCGTTCATCATTAAATTATCACTAATGTTGCATGAAATTACCCCCAATGCCATTGATAAGTGAAAAAACGTTTCGTGACGGAATAAGAAAGAGTTAATTACACTTTTCGTACTTAAACTTGCACTCGACGTACAGATTCATAAATAAACTTGAAAAATGACACAAATTGGCCCTACAACTTGTGTTTCAAGTACGTTTTGGTACATTTCCGTCATTGTCGTTAATTGTCCGTTAAAACAATGCACGACAGCTGACCCACGCTACATAGTGTGGGTGCCACATGTCAGTAGCAGAGAAAAAACAGACACATAATAAAAAAAAAATGCGCCCCAAAAGGATTCAAACTCATGATGTCGTCTTTCACGCTTCAAGCGCTAGCGTGTAGACCACTTGGTAATTAGTGTTTGTTTAACAGATAGAATTTCTTTATACTGTTCTGATGCATAATTGATTTGAAGCAAACAACACGCTGCACGGGGGTTTTGAACAAGGTTTTTTGTCTTGAGTTCGTTCTTTTTTCAGGAGAGAACGAGAAAACCGGTTTTCGGGAATATCGTAATTTTCAAGCGAATTTTGAATTCAAAAACTTTAGTGTAAGAATAAAATTTATTTAATCCCGGTTCTAGGGGTCAGCTTGCCATGTTTTTATAAGGGTGCGGGTTCAAGAGGTCGCTAACGCATTATTATTTTTAAAAGCATTATTCAATGCTAAAATAGTCCAGTTTTTGCAAACGGAGGACTCGAGCTTGGGATGTCGAGGTGATGGTTCGCGTCTTATCACTTGGACAAAAGTTGTTATGTGAAAACATGTGCATGTGAGCTCTATTTGATAATTTCCGATGACCGGTCTACCAGGAAAAATGGTGATGAGGGAAGCGCACACACACGCACACATCAAACCCTGTGCAACGCAACTTTTAGATTCAAATAAATTTTCATGATAAAATATATAAATGACAGTATATCTCTAACTTTTCAAAAAATATAGTATATCTCTAACATTAACCAGAAAAAGCAGTTGCTAGTGCCTGACACGTGCGAGGCAACGTCTTGAGTTCGAATCCAAAAAATATCAACAGTTAAATTTTTGAATTCGAAATTCGTTTGAAATTTTTGAACAAAAAATACCCACAAAAATGAGATTTTTGGAAACCGGTTTTTCTGTTCCTCCCGGAAAAAAACCCGAAATCAAGCAAAAAAAGAATACTTGTTCAAATCCCCGTGTAGCATGTATTTTGGCTTCAGATCAATTATTCTTCTGAACAGCATAAAGAATATCTATCTCCAGCATTGACACTAATTACCAGGGGGTGCAGTTGCCAGTGCTTTAGGCGTGAGAGGCGACGACGTTAGTTCGAATCCTGCTGGGCATATAGATTTTTATTATGTGTCTATTTTTTCTTTACTACTGACAGGTGGAATCCACACTTAGGTGGCCAGATGGCGTGCATTGTTTTACAGAGAGTTAACGGCAATGACGGAAATATAGCAAAACATACTCGAAACACAAATTGTACGGCCAATATGTGTCATTTTTCAAATTTATGTATAAATCTATACGTCAAGTGTAAGTTTATATATCAAAAGTGTAATTGACTCAATAAGAAAAGCCCAACCCAAATCCCCACCTACCCCATCGTCTTCCCGCCCCGATCCCAGCCCACCAGCCGCTCCCAGCCAATCGCCCCACCCTGCGCCTCCACGCGGCTATGCCGCCGGCGATGTGCGCCGCCCCAGGCCATGCGCCACTAGCCTCCTCCCGGCCACGCGCCCCGGCGACTCCTCCCTGCTCCACTCCCGGCGAGTCGCGCCGCCCCCGGCCACGTTGGGACTTGGGACACACCTCCCGGCTCCATCGGTCCATCCCAGTGACCAGCGCAGCTCCTCCCTGTCTCCTGCTGGTGAAAGCTCTGGCTGCTCCTTTGGTTCGTTGTTCTACCCAACCATCAGAGATTTGCTTTTGCATCAAGTTGTAGGACATCTGTTTGATACAACGTCCACAAGAAATATTCATGAGTAACGCACGGTGCCGCCCCATCTCTCTCTCTCTCTCTCTCCCTCTCTCTCTCTCATACAGTATGCTCTACTTGTAAGTTTGTGCTAGCCACCTATTTGTTAATATGCTTCTCAAGGTGTCAGATTTCTCACACATTGTATGAGGGCTATAGTGAATAATTTATAAAAGAGTGGAATCACATATCTAGAAGGCCAATTTATATAGAGGCAATGAGCTACAGAACGTTGCTAATAATGATGCTACAGTTTTTCAGAATAAACCAGAAACTACTTGAATACGAGGTTGCTGTCTATTACCAAAAAGAAAAAAGTTTGATGTATGGCACATTTATGGAACCAATCATTCTTTTTTTGTTGAGCCAATCATTCCGCTTAAGCAAAGGGGTGCATGTCGGCATGTCTAACGTGCACCAATAGTATTTTTTTAACACAGTACAGACGCGCAGACGCTTATACATACGCATATACGCTCACCCCTACGAACGCACACACGCACACCCTACCCCTATGAGAAGGCTGAGCTGCACATCATCTTGAGATTGACAAAGTCGTCATAGACGCCTTCGTAGTCGACGGGAACGTCTCCTCCCACTGAACGCACATCGCCGAAAGGCCTGAAATAAATCAAGGAAAATGCGAGCACCGGTGTCAAGTCTAGAGTTTGAACCTGGCGGGGCTGGGGATACCACGGTCCTCCTAACCATCCAACCACAGGTTGGTTCACACTAGTACACTTAATTAATTGGCCGTGAAGTACGAACCATTGCCGACATGACTAGTGCAAAAGGCCTCAATCCGAACCCCCTCTGACGCAAGGAAAAAAGAAAGAAAAATGTTTTCGTGCTCCTCGTTAACCAGAAGAATTAAAAGGGGTAGATTTGTTTTGCCCAAACATTACCGCAAAATGGAGTGGGAAGGAGGAGGACACGCGGAGGGGATCAGATCTCGCGAGAACTGGATGGCTCGGAGTACTTTTGTCTTCTTTTTTGCGAGGAATCGAGGATACTTGTCTTCTGCCCCCCTCCTGACCCGACCCCCTCCTGTCCCCACCGAGGCGATCTAGGTTTTTTGCCACCGCCGCCCCTCTCCTCGCCGTCGCCGGAGCGCCATGGGGCAAAGCCCAGGTGAGGGATGATGGCGGCGACGGGGCCTTCCTCCACCGTGGCTCCGGGATGCAGTTGCGGTGGAGATCCGCGCGGGTGTCCTGGACGTGTGCGTCGTCTGGCGTCGGCGGCGCAGGCGGGGACTCTTCCGCCGTTGACGGCTCACCCAGGCGGGACGGCGGTTCCGGGCGGTGGTGCCACCACTGCGGCTCCGGTCTGTAGGAGATATGCGCTAGAGGCAGTAATAACAGTTATTTTGTATCTCCAAGTTTGTAATGAGTGTTTATATTCCATGCTATAACTGCAATGATTCTCGAGTCTACAATATCCACGAGGCTCGGAGGGAAACTCATGTGCACGTGTGGTATAATAAACGGTAAAATGTATTCCTAGTCATGCCTCTAAGACTGGCTCAAGTATTGCATGATGATCCTGTTTTCCTGATCATGGGCATGACTATGCCGGCAATTTTGAGGGCACAATGTTAGAAGAACACTTGTGTTGAATCGACCCAAATTGATGTTATGCTATGAGATACATTCGTCACAAGTTAATGGTTTATAACACAGAGAAAGTTAATGTTTGCATAATTCCTTAGACCATGAGAGTGTCGAGTTCCTTCATTCTTGCTTCATGGACTTTGGGGTTTGTTAAACGTCATCCGTAACTGGGTGGCTATTACGGCGGCTTACGGGTTCACGGAAAAGCATGACAAGGAACGAGATAGCTCAAGATTGGGATTTGCTCCTCCGACGATGGAGAGATATTCTCGGGCCCTCTCGGTGTTACGGTATCCATCATCGTCTGGCCAGACACAATGTGATTTGATCACAGGGATGCCGGAACACGGAAACGAGAAAAGAGAACAAAACCGGTAACGAGGTAACTTGCATAGTGGACAAGTTGTTAATCCATGGGGATGCAGATAAATCTCACCTCGGGTGTTTGTAAAATATCGCGAAGCAACAGGAATAGCACACGGCAACCGAAGGTTCACTCGAATATTTATTCGTGTGGGTATAGGGGTCAATATGGGTGTCCACGACTCCGATGTTGATCATTGATCGGAAGTGTTCCGGTCATGTCTATACTTCACCGAACCTATAGGATCACACGCTTAAGGGTCATCTATCTGCTGAATACTAGATAGGGAGTCTGAGAGAAAGTCACCGGAAAAGTTTCGGAGACAACGGAAGAGTTCCGGAGAGAGAACACCGGAAGAGTTTCGGTAAAACTGAAAATTTGTTTCGGAGTATACCATTAAGTCAAATTGGTTTCAGCACACGCCTGGAAATTCTTGGAGGGTGCCAGAATTGTTCTGGGAACTTCTGGGATTTTTCCGGGGAAAAAATCGGAAATGTTCCGGAGCTGTCGGAACCGCTTTGGTTGCTTTTCGCTGATGAAAATCATTGATCTGAAAATGTTTCGGAACGCATCCAGAATTATTTTAGTGGGTACTGGAATTATTCTAAAACCCACAGAAATATTTTCGGATTTATCGGTCGCGGAAAAATGGGTTCATGAATAGTGAAAAAGCAATTTATGGTTACTTTATGGAAAGCCACCTTTTTGGGCTTTGTCCCAAAATATCTTGGGGATGACATGGATGGATGAGAGCCCCTCATGGGGGGCCCACTTGGTTTGGCCGGCCACAAGGGGAGCTCCTCCATGGAGCTCCTCTAGCCTTCCCATTATGCCCTTTGGAAATTCCATATGATGTTTTTTTTGGGTATTTCAAGTGCCACCCTACCCCTTGGGTTTTCCTATAAATAGAGGTGGAGAGGCACTCTCCACACTCACTCCTTACTCTCATACAAATGTCATGCATGATCTGGCCTTCTCTCTTCCTCCCACCGAAATAGTTTCGTAGAGCCGAAAAGTTGTCTGGGTTCCGGCAGGAACTAGTTCTGGATGGCGAAGCCCTGCCGGATAGCTGACAACGTATGTGTGCAACCCCGTAGAGAGGTCGTAGGTTCGATCTTTTGCCCGAGGGGCTATTTGAGGGTCCTCCCGATGGGCTGTCCGAGTTACCGTTCGAGCTTCGAGGGTCCTCCCAAAGGGCTGTCCATGACATCGTCCGGGGGACTGTCCGACCGCCTGCCGAAGGGCTGTCCGACGAGGGAGTACATCCTCGCGGTTGGGAGGTTGTAAATCCTAGCTGCGGGGATCTGCACCGACGATCTACATCGACTCTACTTCCGCTGCGCTACGAGTCGGTAATGATCAGATCAAACCTTGTATGCCATCTCCATAGTGATCTTGGGCGTGCTCGCTGTACCAATTTTTTTTGTTTTCTGTCGCGTTCCCCTACACGGTCATGGGGTTTCCCGGCAGCCAGCACATCCCCCATGTGGCGTGCTGGATGACAGTGGAGGAGGATCTGGTGTTCCAGTCGGGATGGGCGTGAATTTGCTAGCGAAAGCTTGGTTCGGCCTCGGCTGGAACCGTCAATGGCGGTGCCCGCGGGCGTTGTTACCTCGTTGGAGGCGTTGTGGGGCGATTCACGTTCCCCATGTGCCCTGGGGGAAACCCCAGATCCGGGCTTTCCGGATCGGATGATGGCAAGGTTCCTGCGTCGTGACCCTCTTGGGGGCATCATCTTTGGGGTAGTACATCGACTGGAGGGACAAGTGTTTGGCTTCGGTGGCTGGGTGTAGGTCTCCGCATGCTTCTCGTGCAGTGACCAAGGTGGAGCGGCGTGGCATCTACAGTATCGACGACGACGAGTCTTGGCGGCAAGGTGCGGCGGGGTCTCGGCGCCAGATACCATTTGATGGGCGCGCGCAGGAGGCTGGCGCTGTCCGGCATTGTGGTGGCGTCGAAGGCAGAAGGGTATGGCAATATCAATGCTTTGATTACTCCTGAAGATGGGATTGTGGAAGATGGTGGAGACAGATTCTATAGCGTACACATGCGGTGCACGCCAAGGATCTACTAGACCGGTTGGTGCTCTCGGCTAGCCGACGGGCGGTTTGGTAAGGCCACCGGATTTCTTGGTGTGCATGACGCGGGGTCAGGACACATCATCAACCTTGTAGGTAGGACGATAGTTTTCGCCAGAAAGGTGGCTTTGGGTTGATTTATGTATTTATTTTGTAAGGCCTTGTTGAATAACGCAATAAAGATGGTTGTGTGCATCGCTTGATGCAGAGGCCGGGGGTAATCCTCCTTTTTGGAAAAACAATTGTCTTGAGCCAGGTGGCTTAGCTATTTTGTTTCCATCCCTAGGGAGACCTCCAAACCTTTTGGGAGCCATGGAGGCATCGGAATACTTCGTTTTATAATGAAGTGCATATAGATTTTTTGAGAAGCCAGACTTCACAAATTTTAACTAAATTTATTGAGAAAAACATATACATCTAGAATACCATACTTATTATTAAATACATCATAAGATGTGTTTTCATATTATATTTTTTTACTAATCAGGGGGAGTTCCCTCACTTACATTATATATATTTCGTATCATAGGCATAAATAATTTTATACTAGAAGGGTTGGGCGTGCTTTGCTGCGCCGTTGGTGTTGTTGGGTTTCTTTCAAAAACTAATCACTCTGTTTCAAAATATAAGGTGTATTACTTTTTCGAAAGTAAAACCTTTTAAGTTTGATCAAATTTGTAGAGAAATATATCAAAATCCATAATATCAAATCAGTATTTTTGAATTCATCATGAAATGAATTCCATTTTTTGTTTAATATTGTGGATGTTGATATTTTTGCTTTGAACTTGGTCAAAGTTAAAGAAATTTGACTTTCTACTAAACTAATGCCCCTTTTATTTTGGAACTAACGGAATATTTCGTTTGGCGGGTGGGGGAGATGAGAGAGTGTGTTTTATTTTTATTTATAATGCGGTGATTTGGTGGGCCTTTCGTGGTGTGATTCTTTGTTATCCGCTGACCAACCTATATTTATGTGGGGAATTTATGTGTCGGTCATCGCATGTACTACCATATTGGTGCTACAATATCACATGGTGGGGCTTCTTTTTTCCAGGTGGTGGGAGGGTGCGCAGGATTGTTGTGTTTTTATAGGCCAGTTGCTGCTGATTGATTTGAAAAATTGTTGGTCCGGTCAAAATCGTAAACCAAATCCATAATTGAATACCTCAATTGAATGAAGGAGTTTCAAAATTAGAAAACGTGGTTAATTAAAAGAATTGAATGGGAGAGCTTGAGAAACTGTTGACACAATTCTAAATTGATTACGTCAATTAATTGTGAGTCCTTAAAAATTAGGAAGCATAATGTATAGTATAAAAGAATTGAATGAGAGAGCTTTGAGAAATTGTTGACCCGGTCAAAATCAAATGACGCAATTCTAATTGGAGACCTCAATTGAATGTGGGCTCTTTAAAATTAGGGAGCTTGGTGTTATAGAGGATATAAACTTGATCAAAGTTTGTAAGATTTGATTTTTCAAAATTTATATACGCTGAGGGAGTATTGTCTGTAGTGCTTCTCTTGATTCGATCCGAATACCTTTTTGCGATCGTCGAGCACGTGGGTGTTGATGAGTACTGTTAGCTGTCGTCGAGCAGGTGGTTGTTTTTTTTAATAAAAAACATCAGCTTTATTTATCGAAAATAACAGTTACATCGTCAATAATAAAAGATACAATATCATTCATAGGTTCCTCAAACCAACCACTTGTCACGGAAAATTTAGCTAGCCTAGCAATCAGGTGGTTGTTAATAAGTACTGTTAGGATGTTAATGAGTACTAGTACTGTTAATGGTATTGTTAGTACTATGTTAATGTTAATGGTTGTTAACGGGTAGTAGTTAATAGTCGCCAAGCAGGTTGTTATCAATAAGCACTGTGAAGTATATATAGCATTATTTGAGATTAAGCTATAGTACTATTTGACATTTATATTTGAAAAATATGGGACTGGATATATGTCAGTTGCTTGGAAAAAAATTGGGTCAGTCGATTTTTTTCAGCCGTCCGATGCGAAATCAAGGGCCCGATCTCCTTTTTCAACCTTCTGTTGTTCCTCTTCTTTCTTCGAAACGTCCCGCCGCTGCCGGCCTAGCCGCCTGTTTCCGCCGCCCGTGGCCGGCGGCGCTCCCGCGACCGACTCGCCACACCGCCCTTCCCCGAACCGCCCCCACCGCCGGTCTTGCCGCTGCCCCCGGTCATCCCCTCTAAGCCTGGCGACCACCCAAAAAATCTCCAACGAAGGAGCACCCCATCCGCCACCCTAAGATAGATAGTGGGGGTGCTTCTCCGGTGAATCTGCACCCGCCACCCTAAAATAGATAGTGAGATTTTTCTTCCCCGGCGCCGGAGGCCTCGCCGTCTCCTTCTTCATCTCCAGAACTTCCTTCTTCCTTCTCAAAATCGAGTGACCAAAAAAATAATATTGTGAAAAAATATATGCATGCACCGATGCACGCCGGCCTTTAAATGAGCCACACTCCACACCTTCTTCACTCCCTGTGCAGTGGGAGGTTAACAACCCCAGTGTAGGCATTCCACTCGGTCAGCTCTGGCTCCTGTCCCCTGCCATGGCAAGCTTCAACCACGCCAACGAAACCTCCCGGGACAACGGCTCTCCCCCTACGCTCGGAGTTGGACCCCTTCCGCTAGACGCCGACGAGTTCCGGCGTCAGGGACGTCAAGTTGTGGACTTCATCGCGGACTACTACGACCGCATTGACGAGTACCCTGTTCGCCCGACCGTCGCTCCCGGGTTCCTAGCCCGGCAGCTTCCCGACACGGCGCCGTCGTGGCCGGAGCCCGACGCTCTCGCCTCGGCGCTGCGCGACGTCCGAGACCTTATCCTTCCTGGCGTCACCCATTGGCAGAGTCCTCGTCATTTCGCGCACTTCGCAGCGACGGCCAGCAACGTGGGCGCGCTTGGCGAGGCCCTCGCCGCAGGCCTCAACATCAACCCTTTCACATGGGCCGCCTCGCCAGCGGCCACCGAGCTCGAGGTCGTTGTTACAGATTGGCTGGGTAAGGCGCTACACCTCCCGGAGAAACTGCTCTTCTGCGGTGGCGGCGGCGGCACGCTGCTGGGGACTTCGTGCGAGGCCATGCTATGCACCATCGTTGCCGCGAGGGACCGGAAGCTCGCCGAAGTAGGAGGCGAGGAAAGGATGGGCGACCTCGTCGTCTACTGTTCCGACCAGACCCACTTCTCGTTCAAGAAGGCCGCGCACGTCGCCGGCATTCGCCGGGCGAACTGCCGGGTGATACCGACGTGCCGCGAGAGCGGCTTCACGCTGTCGCCGGCGGCACTGCAGGCCGCCGTGCACGCCGACGAGGCGGCTGGGAGAGTCCCGCTGTTCCTGTGCGCGACTGTGGGGACCACTCCGACGGCGGCGGTCGACCCTCTCCGCGAGCTGTGCGCCGCAGTAGCGGGGCACGGCGTGTGGGTGCACGTGGACGCGGCCTACGCCGGCGCCGCGTGCATTTGCCCGGAGTTCAGCCACATCGCCGCGGGCGCCGAGGACGTGGACTCGTTCAGCACGAACCCACACAAGTGGCTCCTGGCCAACATGGACTGCTGCGCGCTGTGGGTGCGGCATCCCACGGCGCTCGTGGCGGCGCTCGGCACCGATGATGACGTGATCCTCAAGGACGCGGCAGCGTCGGCCGTCGTGGACTACAAGGACTGGCAGGTGGCGCTGAGCCGCCGGTTCCGCGCGCTGAAGCTGTGGCTCGTGCTCCGCTGCCGCGGCGTGGAGGGCCTCCGCGGTTTTGTGCGCGCCCACGTGCGCATGGCCGCAGCCTTCGAGGACATGGTGCGCGCCGACCCGCGGTTCGAGGTGCCCGTGCCGGCGCGGTTCGGACTCGTCTGCTTCCGCCTCCGCCCCGCCACCGTCGCGGCCGATGACGGCACGGTCGAGGCCACGACGAACGAGCTCAACCGGAGGCTGCTGGAGGCGGTGAATGCAACGGGGCGCGCGTACATGAGTTGCGCGGTGGTGGGCGGCATGTACGTGCTGCGGTGCGCCATCGGGAACTCGCTGACGGAGGAGCGGCACGTCCAGGAGGCGTGGGGCGTCGTGCAGGAGCAAGCCGACGCGGTGCTGACCCCGTCGGGCGCCGGCGTCGCTACAGCTGCTCGTTCGAAGGGGCGTACAGTTCAGGATGCCCGTCGCATGGAGATCAGCCTGCATGAGAAATGGCGCTCACCGCCGCGCACTGAGTACCACGTGATTCGTTCTTACGCGTTGGCTTTCCTCATGGGTAAATAAATAAAAGGGTTAAGGTGTACTGTCCTGTCCATGGATGCAAATTTGAAGATGTAAAACTACAAGACGACCATAACTCGCTACAACTATAAAAATATGATACGCCTTTGGCATACTATTGAAGAAAAAAATGTAAAACTAGATGTTGTATTATTTATATCATAAAAAAAACATTTTACATCTTTAAAAAAAAAGGTAGCTCCAACCGATGATGTATATTGGTGATGTAAAAATCCAACTCCAATAGATGATGCAAATTGAAGATGTAAAATCGGCCGACGGCCGCGCGGCTGTGTATAGCCGCCGTATAGCCGCACAATTTGAAATAAAAACATCTTGAATTAAAACTTAAAATTTTTACTTGTCCACAATATCAAATTATTACATAATTCATCAATCCACAACATCAAACGTAACAGAAATACAACAAAGTTCTAGCACAATACAACAAACAAATAATGAACTAGACGGTTCTTTCGTCATTCCACTTCCAGTACTTCTCCATCAAGTCTTTCTGAAGTTCATCCTGTGTATCGGACTCTCGAATTTCATTGTACACCTTCATGAAACGTCTGACTCGCTCCTCTTTTCTCATTGGCATAACACGTATGCCCATGAGATCATAGAAGGTGTAATCCAAATCCCGTCCACGCTCATTCTCAATGATCATGTTATGCAAGATCAAGCAAGCAGTCATGATGTACCAAAGGTTTTTTTTATCCCAGAATCTAGACGGTCCTCGCACAATTGCAAATTGGGATTGCAAAATTCCAAATGCCATCTCAACATCTTTCCTAGCCATCGCTTGAGCATTGTGAAAGGAGAGTTCTTTCTTACCTTTGGGGGTTTGGATTGGCTTGACAAAAGTACTCCACCTTGGGTAGATCCCATCCGCAAGGTAGTATCCATAGTTGTATGTGCGGCCATTTGCTTCAAAGGTCACCGGTGCAGCTTCTCCATTGGCTAACTTAGCAAAAAGAGGTGACCGGTCAAGCACATTGATGTCGTTGCAATATCCAGGCATCCCAAAATATGAATGCCAAATCCATGTTTCTTGATCGGCAACGGCCTCAAGAATGATGGTGGCATCCTTCGAGCATCCCTTGAACTGTCCATGCCATGCTTTAGGACAATTTTTCCACTTCCAGTGCATGCAATCGATGGACCCAAGCATACCTGAAAACCTACGGGCTTTGTTCATCTCCAAAAGCCTCTGAGTGTCCTGACCATTGGGTGCTCTCAAGTACTGTGGCCAAACACTTCTACCATAGTCTTTGCAAATTGTTTGATATAAAAGATAGAAGTGCTCTTTGCCATCGCCAAATTGTCATCAATGAAATCTGCAGGAACACCATAGGCCATCATGCGCAAAGCGGCAGTGACCTTCTGCTCGGTGCTATGTCCAAGCAAACCAATTCCTTCTATGCTGGAAGGATCGATCATGCTGGTTCACGACATTGCAAATGTGGATGAACAAATCTGTGGACATCCTGAACCGGCGCCGAAAGTACCTCTTTGGAAAAACGGGCGGTGTACCAAAATAGTTGCGCATCAACCTCTCGTGTGCCTCAACCCGTTCTCTCCGGATGAACTCACGGCCATACGCGGAACCGCCGTGCTTCGGCTTCTTCTTCTTGTGCATCGCCACTAGCATAGTAATGTCCTCTTCTTCGGTCAAATCAAATTCCTCATCCGACGAGGAATCGTCCACGAAAGAGGAGTCGCACGAGCTCATCTACAATGCGGAAATCACCGTCAAACTACACCTTCACCCCCGATAAAAAACCCTCCAAGTTTGGACGATTGTTTACCTTGGGGGAATTTGCTCGAACACGTTGCGGGCGAGGTGGAAACAATCAGCCGGCGGCGGGTCGGACAGTTGATGGGTGACGGTTGGTGCAGGCAGCGGCTACAGACGGCCGCGAAGTTGCAGGAGAACAACGATCACGGCGAGGCGGCTCCACGCGCGGGCGGGCGGCGTCGCGCGGCTCCCCTAGCTCCGGCGGCGGGTCACGGCTAGCAGAAGCACCAGTGCGTCCACGACCACGCCGTCGACGCCATCATGGCAACCACATCTCCGGCGAATCTCTAAATCTAATCGGTGGCGGGGATAGGCGGGAGGGGTCATGGCGGGTCAGAGATGGACGGGCGGGCGGGCGGCGGCGGCGAGGGCAAAAATCGCCGGCGGCGGAGGCGGGCATCCGTCGGGCAGGCGGGGCGGCCGAAAGTGAAATGAAGGCAGTTGGGCGGTTGGCGCGCGACCGACTGTTTTACATCTCCTGGAGATGGAGATGCAAATTTACATCTTCAAGTGTTGTATTTTACATCTCCTGGACGAGGTGATGTAATTTTTTTTGTATTTACATCATCTGTTGGAGATGAGTTTTTGGGTCTTGGAGATGTATAAATTAGTTATTTTTGCATCTACATCATCTATTGGAGATGCTCTAACACTGGACTTGGATGTGAAGGTGTATCAATGGCTTGGAGACATCACAACACAAAAGAATTTCTAAGTGAAGGAGACATGGGTGAATCACGTGCCGACAACGCACTAGTCTGTCTCCTCTTTTTTCATAAGTATTGTTTTTTTTGTCCTAATGTGGTACTCATCTATTGCTCAGCTTTTCTCTATCATTTCCAGACAGCTTCATTTGCTGAATTACAGATTATTTGGGATGAATTTAAAACAATGCCACTTTCTGTTTAGTCTAGAAAATTCAAAATATTTATTATAAATATTTTTCTTTATATAGTTTTATTTCTATTCACGAATCTTTATTTCCAATGAAATATCAAAAAGGTAAAAAGAAGATTCAAAAGTAACAATAGTATAGCCATATTTCGTTGATTAAAAAAATTAATTATTTCATATTCAAGGCGCAGCGGTAAAGCTGTTGCCTTGTGACCATGAGGTCACGGGTTCGAGTCCTAATAACAGCCTCTTTGCAGACATGTAGGGAAAGGCTGCGTACTATAGACCCAAAGTGGTTGGATCCTTCCCCGGACCCTACGCAAGCGGGAGCTACGTGCACCGGGCTGCCCTTTTTTTTATATTCAAAATATTCACATCGCCATCTATTATTTTAGTCGTATTACAGTAGTTCCAGATACATTCAAAAAATCTAACATTTGTCATGTATGTTTGTCAATGTACAGTCAGAAATCATTTTTTTTTGTCAATGATTTTTAGATGTGTTTCACAAACAAATAGTTCCACTACATTTCCAGAAATTGTTTGTATATTATTCATTCTCATTTGAGTAGCATTCAGTCTTGTTTCAGTTATTCTATTCAATCATATTTCAATATATTCCATGATGTTTCAACTAATTCAATTGTATTCCATTTAATTGTGTCCACATTCAACAAACATTTACACAAATTTCAAATATTTTGTCTGTGTAATACATTTTCCGCGCGCTGAAGTTCTGGCTTGTGCTCCGCTGCCACGGCGCGGAGGGCCTCCGCGGCTTCATGCGGCTTCCATTTAAAATTAATGAACTTTTGTTCAAATATGTGAACTTTTTTTTTTCAAAATCTCGAACTTTTTTCAAAAAAAAAATTTAAAAAATAACTTTTATCAACTTTTTTTTTAAATCCGCGAACTTTTTTCATTCGTAGTTTTTTTTTTGAATTTTTTGTTTTATATGTTTTTTTTTTGAAAAGTCGACGGTTGACCGATCAATTGCTCAACGGGTGGCCGGTCAACCGTTGACCGAGCGGCACGCGAGCATGCTAATGGCCCGCGGCCTGCGGGCGTTCTGTGCGGGCACCATCTAGCCAACTGGCACTTGAGGTGCCGATGAGGAGCTCCCTTAGTTTGGTTCGCAAGGTCGCGACGGCCACTCATATTCCACGCGTAGGTCGCTGTCTAGCGACCTAGCGCGTAAACCCCGCTCCCCCTTCACGCTCTATTTTTTGTATGGGCCGGCCCATTTCCGGATTTCATCTCCATCGGTTTTTTGTTTTCCTTACGGTTTTTTCTTTCCTTTTCTTTTTTGTTTTTTTGTTTTTCTTGTTTCTTGTTTCTTTTTTTTTTGCAAACATCTTTCAAATTTGTGAACATTTTATGAAATTGTTAACAGTTTTTGAAATCATGAACATTTTTTTCGAAATCATGAACATTCGTTAAATTCACGAATATATTTTACAAATTCATGAACATTCTATTAAATTGTGAACTTTTTTGAATTGATGTACATTTTTTTAAACTTGTGAAGTTTGTTTTTGATCCAATGAACATTTTTGAAATTCGGGAACAATTTTGAAAATTCAGGGACATTTTTTTGACGAACTTTTTCTGAGTTCATGAATATTTTTTGAATCTACGCACATTTTTTGAATTGTTTGAAGATTTTTTAAATATGAGTACAATTTTTTAAATTGGCGAACATTTTTGTAAAAATTTATGAACATTTTTTGAATACACGAACATTTTTTTTGAAATCACGAACATTATTTGAATCCGTGAGAATTTATCATTTCCCCCAAAAATCCAATCATGAACATTTTTTTTCACAATTTGCAACTTTTTTGAAATGCCGAATTATGACTTTCGCGATTCACCTGGCGGCTCGTTCCACGTGCAGAGTCCCTTCTCTCATCGTTCAGATTATTTTTGTCGGCGGCCTCCCTAGCCGAGATGGAGGCCGTCCATGTCCTGACCGCGGCCGCCCATGCCCGGCTTGTGGCGGCCTTTTCCAAAGAGATGGCGTACGTGGACGGCGAGATGCTTGTCGAGTATGTGGCGATGGATACCATGGAGCCCCTTCCCTAGGAGGTCGTCGAGCGCGACCTGGACATGCATGGAGGAGGCGGCGGAGATCGACAAGCGCCAGGCGGAATATTAGTCTTTGTTTAGAGCGCTGGTCTTTTGTTAGAGTAATGTTTAGGTCAACCGGCTCTGTTTAATTGCTCAAATTGCTCGATTAAGTATGTGCGGGTTGTGTGTTATAGGCTCTTTGGTGTATCCAAATTAGTAAGTGATGTTAAATTATGCAATGACGTGGTTGACCACTGTAACCAGAGAAATTCGGAGCAAAATTTACACTTCCAAATAAGCGCCGCCCAAAGCCATGGTGCACGTAGTATAGCCAGGAGCTCAAGGAGCATTTGCAGCCGAGAAGCAAATCGCAGCCGCACGCGCAGATGAGGTCGCGATGGCTGCCATGCGTGCCGACCCCCAGATCTTGGAGGAGCACCTCGCCGTCTAGGCCACCGTCGATGCCTCGCGCGCGGACGCCGCCACGCGGTTGGCTGCTTTAAACAACCGTTCGTGGTGTTTTCTCGAGGCCACCGCCAATGCCTTCGACGAAGACTACGAGGTGTTTTCTCAGCGTGCCCGTGCTTACCTCAACTCCAGAGCCAGCAGTTTGGTGCCTGGAGCGGCTCAGGCGACTCACCACTACGAGGAGGGCACCCACGATGTGGAGGCCTCGCCCTCTTCCAAGTTTAAGGAGCTCATCGTCATCGATATCTCTGACGATGAGGAGTAGCTTTTTTTTAGCTTACTATAAGGACCTATGTTCAGCTAGTTACGCCAGTTAAACATGTTCGGTTTACCTGTTGCATGTGCTGCTCCTGTCTTTCCTTTAGAAATTCTAGTGAATTGTCCTATGTAATGTTACTATGCAATCTGATCTTCTAGTATATATATTCTATATATTGTGCAATGTGGTGCTCAGTTAACTGTTTGGTTCATATATTGGTGATGTTCAGTTAACTATTTGGTTCAATTCTGCAATGTGATGTTCAATTCTTGTGCATACAATTTTGTATTGGTATGCATGTGAGAAATAAATCGAATTTGGCTGTACTAAATACATAAGAAACATATACAATTGCTATATTTTTCAAATTGTTAAACATGCTTGATTTGGTTAACTGTCTGATCTTCTAATACGTTCTATTTTGCAATGTGGTGCTCAGTTAACTGTTTGGTTTATTTATTGTGGTGTTCAGTTAACTGTTTGTTTCAATTATGCAATGTGATGTTCAATTGTTACGGGTACAATTTTGTATTGTTATGCATGTGAGAAATAAATCGAATTTGGCTGTACTAAATACATAAAAAACATATACAAATGCTATATTTCCTAGTTCTTAAACATGCTTGGTTTGGATAACTGGCTTTTTCATGCGTCTCGAATTAATCTGCTGGATCTGCAATGTGTTTATTTTTCATCAACATATTTTATTAATAGTACGCCAACTCTCACTTACCTGATCAATAACTACCTTATATGTGTTGCAGGGAAACAATGGGAGACACTGAGGTTTACCATCGAGGTTTGCACATGCATGGTCCTTTGGCTAACCCACTGTTCGACCCATTTTGCATATGGGGAAATGAGATGTACATGAATATCAGTCAAGTCAAAAAACTTAGAAATATTGTTAGGATAAAGAAACTAGCGACGAAAAACAACAAGATCTTTGTCTGCACAATGAAGAAGACATCAGTCAACTACATGATGATACTAACTCTTGTACCTTTTTTTTTTCCTTTGCGCTATTTCAAAATTTAGAGAAAATATTTATGCATATCGTTGTTTTCAGGCCTTTCCAAAGCAGTTCACCGATGATTACCTTTCAAACTATCTGTATGGTCAAGAGGCGAGGAAGGTATTCATATAACACCCACGGTACAATATTGAAGTCTTCCTCAAGAGGACGAAGGATGGGCGGTCAATCATCCACGGGCACTGGCCTAAAGTTGCAAGGACCTTCAACATCATTGAAGGCTCAATATTCGCCTTTCACTTCAGTAGTTTTTCAGATGAGATTCATCTGTCTATTTACCGTCTATGATGCTAATTTCCGAAAGTTTTAGATGTTGCATGTGAAACTTGGTGCTGTTGTGTAATGGGGTAGCTGGCTATTTGCCTATATGGTGTAACTAAGTGTTGAAGCTATATGATGTTGTACTCTGATGTATTTCAATGATGAAATCTTGGTTGCCGTAATACGAATATGAAATATATTGTGTGTTTGATATGAAAATGTCAAATTAATTACTAAATGGATTAAAAATAATATGCCAATTAGCCTGCTTATTGGATTTTTTCTATTACAGAAGGTTATTGAGACAACACCGTGGGCGATGACCTCAAACACCCCATACAGTTTCTAGAAAGTAGGCGTGTTGGATCAATGAGCAATCACACACGACTTCCGCCCGATAAGTGTTTGTGTTAGTCCACCTTGTACAAACGTTTCCACATAAAAAGTGTGTGTGATGGACAGCCCTATGCCATACAGTTTCTTCTAGGCACTGTGCGTGATGTATTCAATAACGCAAACGATAAAATTATAAGTATCGTCTATGATGGCCATCACTATCACAGACAATGTGATGCGGACAATTGTGTGTGATGTACCATACGAACGAAAACGTTTGTTCGGGATTCACTGTGTGGGACGCTAAGAACATCTCATGCGATTGGGCCGTATAATTGTTTGCGATGGCTCACCCGACCGTACATGAGCTCTTTTTGCACCGCGTGTGTGACCAAAGGAGCCATCGCCGATGATTTCTGAGTCGTGTGGGATAGACCCCACTATCCAATAATGCTAAACGTACAAAGAGTTACACACAGTTACACGCTGACTAGGATTCTTTCTTTCTAACTAACCTCTCCTCCCCTGATTTTCGTGGTGGTGGGGCCCCTCATCCCCTTAATCTCCAATCAAAATCCACCTGCCTGTAAACCCCCTGTAAACCTATGTATGTGTAGCATTACTCCCCCACTATCGCACACACATGCAAGACGACGGTTTAAAATTATGTCACGGAAAGAGAAAAAAACATATTGTATAGCACCCTCCTGCACTAGCGAGGGTAAACCCTAGCCGCAGACTAGGGGGAATAATCTAACCAACATGCCAATTAACGATTAGAAATAACCGCTGATGGTCATGCATGCATGCTTTGCTGTAGAAACAACACGAGTCTGAATTTTATTGACACATGAATTACTAGGCATGCAAGGGCACGAGCTTGAATTTCTACTGAAACACGAGTCATAAGAGAAAGTGATGGCATGAGAGAAGCAAATATAATTAATTTTGTAGAGGTCACGACTCACGAGTACCGCCAAAAGTTACTATGTACTGTACGTATTTGTCGTCATTCACTCATTCTTCGTTGGTACTTGTACCAACAAAAGAGTAGTGGACCATATTACCCGATGGAACTAACCTCGCAACTATAATTTCTCCATCAAGGAACATACATTAAAAGTAGAAAGTTAACTAATCACTGTTTTTTCTATGAGTTGTGGCCTTTGATCGGAATATCTTTGGTCATACTTTGTTGCGGAAAAACACTCGGTACTCATGAACTGAACACCCAGTGTTCGATATTCTCACTAGTGAAAAACAGAGAATTTGCACAGTGTAGCTCGGACAGAGATCAGTGATGGCAGTCCGGTTCTACATTTTCACGTTCATTAGATCTTCCACTCTTCCCGCTGTCTCCCGTTCCTGCGGTATTTTATTTCCCTTTGGTTCAACTCTCATTCCCTCCTCGTCTTTGTACATGAGTTTCAGCTACTTGGCATACTAAGCCAGCTAGCGCTGCCAACATGCGTGAAAGTAAAGTGGGACAGTGGAGTTTCCTGTCGAGTAGTCAAGGAAAGAAAGCGGTGTATATACAGGGCAAATCAAGATTTTTGCAATCATTAGACCATCAGTTTTTCCCGTTGTCTCCCGTTCCCGTGGTTTCATGCATCCCTTTTGCTCATCTCTCTTCCACCCCTAGTCTTCGCACGAGATTCACCTACTTGGCTTACTAATCCAGTGTTGCCGATATGTAAAGTTGAAGTGGGGTGGTGACGTTTCCTATCTAGTCATTAGTCAGATGAAGGTTGTTGGAGTTTTTTTTATCATCGTGTGATGAATACTGGTGAGTCATATTGCCATCTTGCCAAACATTAGGAAAAGTGGGCTTTTAGTCATTCAATTACCATCCTAGTCTAAATATCTGAACTCCAAAATCAGATAAGTTTAGCCTTTAATTCAAGAGAGTTGTAAATGAGCTCACATGTCATTCTTGTGCTATGGGATACGTGCCACTAGCAGTTCTATTACAAAAAATAAGGGCTTGACCCTCAGGCACAGTGCTATTGTAGGCTAGCTTTTGCTGTCATTCCAGTAGTCAAACCCCACAGTTTTATTTTGGACACAGTACAGACGCCAGCGCTCATATATACGTGCATATATTCACCCCTATGAACGCACACACGCACACCCTATCCCTATGAGCATCTCCGAAAGACTGAGCCGGCATATCATCTTGAAATTTTACGAAGTCACCGTAGGTGCCTCGTAGTCGACGGAAACGTCTCCTCCCACTGAATGCGCATCGACGAAAATTATGAAATAAATCCAGAATAAATACGAGCACCAGAATTTGAATCCTGGTGGGCTGGGGATACTATTGTCCTCCTAACCATCCAACCACAGGTTAGTTTGCGTCAAACCCCACAGTTGAAACATATAAATGACCGACATGCATTCGGCCCACCGCTGCTATCCCTAGGCAACCCAGTGGAGGAGATATGGGGTGTAGGTACAAGCGAGCACAAAGCCTACTCTGTTAATACCGTACATATTTTGTAGACCGTCTCTCCAACAATCGCAACTAACTTTTGCATATATGACTTGAAAGCAGTTTCAAACACCATATATATTAGGAAGAAATGTTGTTTGTAGGCTTTTTGGATATTGACGAAAAAGGGGTTTAAGCAACCATCATCGAACAAGCCGATACAAACACACATCCCACCCCAACACACACACCCAAGGCTAGATACAAGGACGCTGAAAACAACAACACCACCCTAAACCACTCCAAGCAAACATCGGATGAAACACTAAGCACTACTATGAAGACATTGGGGCCCTCAACCGTGGATGAGCCACCGCGATGAGGAGAAGCCGTGCATGCCGAACAATGGGCTCCAAGGTGGTGCCTTCAGGAAGGGAACGACACCGGAGCACCGCCACCGCCCAATCCAAGGATTAGGGTTTCTCCCGGAGCACCATGGCGACAAGTGAGATACCGCGACGACGTCTTCAAGAAGGGGACGACGCTAGAACACCGCCGCCGTCGGCCTAACAAGTCAGAGCGGGTTTTCACCCCGGCCAACACTCACCGTCACCAAAATGGGGTACGAACTACCGCACCACCGCCATTGAACGACACACCCCGACCACCATGCCGCCCACACGGCCATGGTGACCGCACAGCGCCCGAGCCATGTGCTCCGCCCACGAGCACCCCGGCACCACCAGCAGGGCCGCCACCCAAGCATCCGAGCCCAACCCTCGTCCACGGATACACCGTACCGACGCGGCCGACCAGGACGGGGCAGAAGACCTCCCTTCCACCCCAAAGCAGACACCTTGGCAGGGTTGGTGGCCTCGGCGGCCAGATCTGGGCCAGGGGAACTCTGGCAGCCAGACAGAGCAGCCGCCAGATGCAACGGAGGGGCACTTGCCCCCTTCCCGAAGTCCCCTGCCACCTCCGGCAAGCCCTCGCACGCACCAACATCGCACCATGGAGCCACCCTGCCTGTCGAGCCCGCACCTGAATCCGTAGAGGAGGGAGGAAACCCACCCGAGTAAGCCGCAGACGAACAGACGCCGGAATTACCGCCGTCGCCGCGAGTAGACCGGCCGACCACGTGGTTGCAGCCACGTGATGACCCACAAGTATAGGGGATCAATCGTAGTCCTTTCGATAAGTAAGAGTGTCAAACCCAACGAGGAGCAGAAGGAAATGACAAGCGGTTTTCAGCAAGGTATTCTCTGCAAGTACTGAAAGTAGCGGTAACAGATAGTTTCGGTAGCAAGATAATTCGTAACAAGTAACAAGTATAGTAAAGTGCAGCAAGGTGGCACAATCCTTTTTGTAGCAAAGGACAAGCCAGAACGAACTCGTATAATAAGCAAAGCATTCTCGAGGACACATGGGAATTTCATCTAGTCACTTTCATCATGTTTGTTTGATTCGCGTTCGCTACTTTGATAATTTGATATGTGGGTGGACCGGTGCTTGGGTGTTGTTCTTACTTGAACAAGCCTCCCACTTATGATTACCCCCTCTCGCAAGCATCCGCAACTACAAAAGAAGAATTAAGATTACTCTAACCATAGCATGAAACATATGGATCCAAATCAGCCCCTTACGAAATAGCGCATAAACTAGGGTTTAAGCTTTTGTCACTCTAGCAACCCATCATCTAATTACTACTCCACAGTGCCTTCCCTTAGGCCCAAAGATGGTGAAGTGTCATGTAGTCGACGTTCACACGACACCACTAAAGGAAACAACAACATGCATATCATCAAAATATCGAACGAATACCAAATTCACATGATTACTTATGACAAGACTTCTCCAATGTCCTCAAGAACAAAAGTAACTACTCACAAATCATATTCATGTTCAAGATCAGGGGGGTATTGAATATCATTAAGGATCTGAACATATAATCTTCCACCAAATAAACCAACTAGCATCAACTACAAGATGTAACCAACACTACTAGCAACCCACAGGTACCAATCTGAGGTTTTGAGACAAAGATTGAATACAAGAGATGAACTAGGGTTTGAGATGAGATGGTGCTGGTGAAGATGCTGATAAAGGTTGGTCCTCCCACGATGAGAGGATCATTGGTGATGTCGATGGCTTCGATTTCCCCCTCCCTGAGGCAAGTTTCCCCGGTGGAATCGCTCTGCCGGAGAGCAAAATAGCTCCTGCCCAGGTTCCGCCTCGAGACGGCGGCGCTTCGTCCCGAAAGTCTTCTTCTGATTTTTTCTAGGGCAAATGGCTTCATATAGCAGAAGGAGGGGGCCGGAGGCCAGCCAGGGGCCCCACAAGCTCGGGGGGCGCGCCCAGGGGGTAGGGCGCGCCCCCCAGGCTTGTGGCTTCCTGGTGGGCCCCCTCTTGGTAATTCTTTTGCCAGTATTTTTTATATATTCCAAAATAATTCTTCGTAAATTTTCAGGTCATTTGGAGTTGTGCAGAATAGCTATCTCTGTTTCACCCCTTTCCGGTCCAGAATTCCAGCTGCCGACAATCTCCCTCTTCATGTAAATCTTGCAAAATAAGAGAGAAAAGGCGTAAGAATTGTACCATGAAGTGAAATAATGATTAAAAACATGTTAATTATCAGTAGAAAATCATGACGCAAATTGGACGTATCAACTCCCCCAAGCTTAGACCTTGCTTGTCCTCAAGCGAAAGCCGAAATTGATAATCATGGCCACATGTTTAGAGAGAGAGGCGTCGATAAAAATAAAATACGGACATGGAGCACCATGATCTTTATTATAACGGCAATATATCATCATAGAACTTCTCATGAAAAAGTGACAATTCAATCACACGTTAAAGTATGAACCATAAACCAAATTGAAAACTAACAAACTATGATCTCAGTCACTGAAGCAATTGCAATTCATCATATTATCAGAAAGAGTCTATTTAAGAGCTTTGTTTAGCAAGTTCACATACTCAACTATCATTTAGTCTTCTATGATTGCTGACACTCACGGCATACTTATGGAGCAAAAGTTTCAGTCAGACACATAGAAAGATAGGGGCTTATTATTTCGCCTCCCAACGTATTTACCTCAAGGGTAATGTCAACAATAATAACTCATGATCACCTACATCCAACTGGATATATATGCCTGGATCAATCCCCACCACATGATGCTTGCCAAGAGAGAAAATAAAAACGGAATAGAGGGGAATACTATTGACTCATGCATAAAAGTAAATACATAAAGTAAAAGATAGGCCCTTCGCAGAGGGAAGCAGAGGTTGTCATGCACTTTTTGTTTTTGGATGTGCAAGCTCTTAATGTAAATGAACGTCACTTTATATTGCCCCTTGTGATAGCGACCTTTATTATGCAGTCTGTCGCTTTTATTTCTTCACCATCACAAGATCGTACAAAGCTTATTTTCCCTTACAATAAAAGATCATACATATTTAGGAGCAATTTTTATTGCTTTGCACTGATGACAACTTACTTGAAGGATCTTATTCAATCCATAGGTAGATATAATGGACTCTCATGGCATATAACTGGGTTTAAGGGTTTTTGGATGCACAAGTAGTATCTCTACTTAGTTCGGAATTTTGGCTAGCAAAAGATAGGGGCAAGCACCACATGTTAGAGGATCCAAAACAATATAACTTCTATGTGAATATAAGCAAACATAACTCATTAGGTTGTCTTCCTTGTCCAACGTCGACTATTTGACATAGAATATTTAATGGGGGCTCACAATCATAAAAGATGTTCAAGATAGTGTATTTATATGTGAGACCTCTCTTCCTTTATTACTTTTTCATGAATTGCAACAATGACCAATACTATGTTTGTCAACTTCCAACAAGTTTTATCAATTATACTCCTTTTATGTGAAGTCATCACTCCCCATGGGATTAGCATATGATCTTATTTTTCTTTACCCTTTACTTTTTCTAAGATGGGATCAACAAAAGCAAAACACTCAACTCAAACTACTCTTTATTATATAACTTTCACACACGATTACATGGATAGATAGATCACACATCAAGCACTCGAAGCTAAATCATACTAAACTTTATTCTTCTAAATCACGAAATAACTAAGGATCAAACTAAGATAGATAATGATGATAAAAAGTGATGGTGATACGATACCGGGGCACCTCCCCCAAGCTTGGTACAAGCCAAGGGTGGTGCCCATACCCATGTACTCAAATCTCCCTCTTCGGTGATGGTGGCGATGAAGTGGTGGGCTTGTCCTTTAGCTTCAATAAGTACTCCAAATTTCCATTGATCGTCCGAAGAGCACGATTTTGCTCTTCCAACACAATAACTTCACGAGTAAGTGACGTATTCTGAGCACAAATTGCTTCAAAAACTTTTAGTGTATCAATTTCAGATGGGGGAAGATTATTATAAAGAGTTTGCCACGAATCTCCCTTTTCTGGTGCTTCCTTCCTGAGCATGGCTTGATCTTCTTCTTCTTCTTGAATCCGGTCTTCCACGACCTTCCTGGTTCCTCCTCCATAACAGTATCCTCCTCTCCGGATGACCACTCATAATATACTTCGCTGAAAGGACGTTTGCCCAGCGAAGGTTGAACAATCCGGTGCTTGGTGCGGAGCTTTCGGGGAGCCAAAGTGATCTAGATCTGTCAGAAAAACAGCTCGAAACAAGAACAGAGGAGAAACTTGCGATGCGGTGGTCAAAATACCCATGAGTATATATAATAAATTTTTCCCGTGCAGGACAAGTAATGTGGAAGAAAAATGGAGTCGGGAAAGTCCACGAGGGGGCCAAAAGCCTGGTAGGCGCGCCCTGGGGGGTAGGGCACACCCCCAGGCTTGTCGCCTCCTCGTGCACCTTTCAGACTGTTTATTATTTTCCTAATTTTTATATATTCCAAAACGAACAGAAAGTACTTTTATGGAAGTTTTGGAGTCGGTTTACTTACCGTACCACATACCTACTCCTTTTCAGGCTTCTGGAGCGTTCTGGAAGGTTTCTTCTATGTGCTCTTCCGGTGTCATTGTTTGAATAATATTAGTTTCAACTTTAATGGGCGTACCTGAGATATAATGTTCAATTCTTTGCCCATTAACCACTCTCGGATTATTGCCTTCGGAGTTGTTTATTTTGATGGTTCCGGAGCGATAAACTTCTTCGATGATGTATGGCCCTTCCCATTTAGAGAGAAGTTTTCCTGCAAAGAACCTTAAATGAGAATTGTATAATAGAACATGATCACCTACTTTGAATTCCCGTTTTTGAATTCTCTTGTCATGCCATCTTTTAACTTTTTCTTTAAATAGCTTGGCAATTTCATAGGCTTGGGTTCTCCATTCATCTATGTCGTGGTATTCTCACGGCAGATGCCATGAGATGGCTAAAAAGGTGGGGGTACGTGAGGACGCCGGTGGGTTCCGGAGGCGAGGTCGGCACGCGCAGGTGTGAGACACGAGATGTACCCAGGTTCGGGGCCCTCCGGAGAGGTAACACCCCTAGTCCTGCCGAATGGAGTATGGAGTGCACGAGGGCTACAAGGTTGCTCCTGGAGCTGTTTGGGCGGAGGAGGAGGAAGGAGGTAGACCTCCATTCTACCTCTCCTGTGAGTATGCGTGTGTGTGAACTATGAACCGAGATCAACCCCTCTGCATGGAGGCCTCCTGGGGGGGTCTTATAGACCGACCCCCAGGGTTACATGAGTAAAGTTACATGGGCGTGGGGCCCTGGTGTCATCGTCTGAGAGCCGGCGGTGGGGGCCGCCGGGTCCGCCGGGTGTGCCGCACCCGCCGGGTGCGAGGCACTGTGGCGCGTCTTGTCTCACGTCACAGGGCGGTGCAAAAGGAGGGGGTGCTGTTGCCGCGCCCGCCGGGGCCGGTGTAAAGGAGGGAACGCTGTAGCCACGCCCGCCGGGGCCGGTGTAAAGGAGGAAGCGCTGTTGGGTTTGCCCCTCGCGGCCAGCCGGCATGGGCCAGCCGGCCGGGCCGGGTCGCCATGCCGAGCCGGCTCGCGCCAGGGAGCCGGCGCACAGGCTAGCCGGATTGAGGGGTTTGGTCTGCCCCGATGTTTTGAAAAAGGGGATCCGGGCCCCGTTGCCTACCCGGGGATCATCCTCCCGACAGTAGTCCCCGAAGCTGTGAGGGCTCGCCGGCTTCAGGTAGGGGGGGCCTTCGCAGCTTACCCCCTGAGGAGTCAATTTGTTGGTAAAGTGCGGGAGCCCGGCCGAACGGCTCCGCCCGTCCGCATGCCAGCGGCGCGGCAGCAGACAACGGGAACACCCGCTGGGGGCCGGCTTCCGGAAGACGGGTCGCGGCACCCCGGCCGGGGCAGGAAATGGAAACGTCCGCCAGACGAGTCTTGCTTTGCAAGATGATTCGCGCCCGCCGCAGCTTGACGGACCGCCACGTGTTGCTTCGCGGCGGGCGAGGCCTGGCAGACCACGCGCGCGATGGGACGCGACTGCGGATCGGGCCCACCACGCCGCGCCCTCGGCCCGCGCGTGAGGGATTGATTGTGGCGGCCCTTGGCGGTTGCGCTTCCCCGCGCAGTAAATGCGCGTGGGGAACGTGCTCGCACAGTGCGGGGGAGTGGGGATCGTGGGCGCAAACATTCCCACTCCCCCACGTTCCCTCGTGGTTATAAATAAGAAAGAGGGGGAGTGCGACGGAAACGCTCGCGCTTGCACCCCTGCCCCTTGCTCCTCTTATGTTTCTTCTCCGCCGTGCTCGAGCGAGGTGCCGCCGCCGAGCGCTCTTGCCCACGCCCGCTGCTGCGCACCGCGACTCGAGGCCCGCAGCGTGCAGGCCTCTTCCTCCTCTTCTTCGTCGCCACATTCTCACGCCCGTAGAGCCCTCCAATGGCGTTGCCGAAAGGTTCTTGGGAGGGCTCGATTACGACTGAGGCAAACATTCGATACCTTAGCCGTACGTAGCGGCTGCCGCCGGCGGAGGCGCTGGTCGCGCGCGCGCCCGGCCCGGAGAGGGTGCCGCAGCCGCGGGAGGGCGAGTTCGTCGTCTTCTACTCGCACTTCGAGCGCGGGCTCGGCCTCCCCACGAGCCTCTTCTTCCGCGCTTTCCTCGACTTCTTCGGGCTGCAGTCGCATCACCTTGGCACCAACGCCGTGCTGCAGGTCGCCGGCTTCGCCACGCTCTGCGAGGGCTATCTCGGCATGCTGCCGAGTGTGGAGCTGTGGGCGAAGATGTTCTTCCTTAAGCAGCAGGGGGCGTTGGCCGGCGCCATGTCGGATTGCGGAGCAGCGGTGGTCACCGGCCGGCCGAACGGGCAGTTTCCCAAGCTGCCGCTTGAGGACTCGGCCAAAAAATGGTAGACGACGTTCTTCTACGTCCGGAACGCCGACCCGGCGGTGGACGTCATCAACCTTCCGCCTTTCGTCGACGCGCCGCCGCTCGAGAAGCCGAACTGGGGCTACTGCCCCAAGAAGCCACCGCAGGAGCTCTTGAACATCTGCCGCCGGGTCGGGGAGATGACGGATCGCGAGGGGCTAAAGCCGGCCGACCTCATCGCGGCCTTCATCGCCCGTCGGGTGCTGCCGCTGCAGCATCGGGCGCACCGGATCTGCGACATGAGCGGCCGGCACGATCCGACCCGGATGTCGACCAAGGAGCTGACGCCGGCCGGGATCGCCCAGCGGGTGAACTATATCTCCAAGGCCGGGTTGAAGGAGGACGGGTGGGGCTTCGGGAAGGAGCCCTATCACCGGGGGAACCCGGCGCCGGCGGTAAGTCCCTGGTCGCTATTTTTTGCCGCTTCAACATTATTTCTGTGTCCTGATGCGGCGGGAGGGCCGCAGCTATTCGCCAGCCAGCGGAACCACGATGGGCCGAATCCCCAGATTCTGCTGGCCGATCTGCCCGACTCGGACGTGGAGGACGCCGGCGCCGAGGCGGAGGAGGGGGCGGTCGAAGCGCGCCTGGCCGACGCCGCGGCCGCCGGGTCGCGGCATGCGGGTAAGACTCCGCCCTCAGATCTTCTGCGTGACTGGCCGGACGACGACGAGGAGGGCCTGACCGGTGCCCTCGATGCAGCGCCCTCGGCTGGGGAGGACGGCAGCGTCGACCCCCCAAGACGGCTGCGGAAGGCGGCCGGGACCGGGCCGGCCCGCGCGGCGGCGTCCGGCAGCCGGCCGCATGGGAAGGAGGCGGTCGAGCCGAGGCCGGCCGCAAAGCGCCCGACGGCGGCGGGGACGGCGCGTGAGAGGGCCGTCATGAAGAAGAAGCGCTGGCTCGCCCCGTCCGTGGGCCAGAGGCGGGAGGTCCGGACGGTCATTGGGTAAGCGTCTCTTGTCTTTTTTCTTGCTCATGCCTTCGTGGTGATAAACTTGCTGTGCACAGGTCCGCTCTTGACTTGGGTGCGGTGGATAGCATGCGCTTGAGGTCGCGGAAAGCTTCGTCCGCCTGGTCACTCCACTCGAATGCCGTCGTCTTCTTCATCAGCTGATACAGGGGCAGGGCCCTCTTTCCCCCAGCCGGCTGACGAACCGGCTAAGAGAGGCCAAGCAACCGGTGAACTTCTGGACGTCGCGCAGCCGGGCCGGCTTGTGCATGCGCTCAATCGCCTTGATCTTTTCCGGGTTGGCCTCAATGCCGCGTTCCGAGACGAGGAAACCAAGGAGTTGGCCAGCCGGCACGCCGAAGACGCACTTCTCCGGGTTGAGCTTGATCTGGAACCAGCGTAGGTTGGCGAAGGTCTCTTTGAGGTCGGCCAGGAGCGTGAGGTGCTGCTTGGTCTTCACCACAATATCGTCGATGTAGACGTGCACATTTCTCCCGAGCTGGGGTAGCAGGCATTTCTGCATGCAGCGCTGGAAGGTGGCGCTAGCATTCTTCAAGCCGAACGACATGGTGATGTAGCAATACGCCCCAAAGGGCGTGATGAAGGACGTCTTGAGGGCGTCGGCCGGGTCCAGCTTGATCTGGTGGTAGCCGGAGTAGGCGTCCAGGAAGGACAGGAGCTCGCAGCCGGCTGTGGAGTCGATGAATTGGTCGATCCGGGGCAGAACGAACAGATCTTTGGGGAAGGCCTTGTTCAGGCTGGTGTAGTCGATGCACATGCGCCAGGTGCCATTCTTCTTCAGGACGAGGACTGGATTGGCCAGCCACTCGGGGTGGAAGACTTCCATGATGAAGCCGGCTGCGAGCAGCCGGGCGATCTCCTCACCAATGGTTCTTCGCTTCTCCTCGGAGAAGCGGCGTAGCGGCTATCGGACAGGCTTGGCATCCTTGCGGACATGAAGTTTGTGCTCGGCGAATTCCCTCGGGACACCCGGCATGTCTTTGGGAGACCATGCGAAGATGTCCTGATTCTCACGGAGGAAATCGACGAGCTCGCCTTCCTATTTGCTGTCGAGGCCGGTGCCCACGACGACGTACTTGCTGGAGCCGGGGTCGGCCGGGTTGAGCGGGACCCTCTTCGTGTCCTTGGCCGGCTTGAAGGAGGCCTCGTCGGTGGCCGGCCTGGGCGGAGTCGGCACGGCCGGCTGCGCGCTAGCCAGTGCCACGATCCGGTCGAGCTGGCGCCTCTCCTCGGCGATGACCAGCGAGTCGGCCAGCTGGGAGCCGGCTTTGGCGCACTCGAGGGAATTCTTGTAGTCGTCGACGATGGTGATGAGGCCCTTGGGACCCAGCATCTTTAACTTCAGGTAGGCGTAGTGGGGGACCACCATGAACTTGGCCATCGCGGGCCGGCCTAGCAGCGCGTGGTAGGGGCTGGCCAGGTCGACCACCTCGAACCAGATCGGCTCGCGGCGGAAATGGCTGCTGGAGCCGAACAGGAAGTCAAGCCGGATCCGGCCGATCGGAGAGCAGGAGAGACCCGGCACGATGCCGTGGAACACCGTCCGAGTCGGCTCCAGCTGTCGCGCCTCGATGCCGAGCTTGGTCATGGTGTCGCGGTACAGGATGTTGATGTTGCTGCCGCCGTCGATCAGCACCCGTGAAAAACGGCAGGTGCGCTTCTCGGAGACGAGGGTGGGGTCTAGCACCAGGGCGTAGCCACCCGGCGTGGGCATGACGGCCGGGTGGTCCTCCCGAGTCCAGCTCACCGGCCGGTCGGACCAATGCATGTATTGGGGAATCGGGGGGACGACGGCGTTCACCTCGGACGCGTGCTTGCGCTTGGCGTGCTTGTCATCCCCCTCGCTGGTGAAGACGACATAGGACGCGTCCGCGCGGGAAAGGGTTGTCGGCGAGGGCGCCGGGTGGCGGCGGGGGCGGCGGAAGCTGCGGCTGCTGCGGGCCGGCTCCGGGTGGCGGGGGCGGAAGGTTGCCCTTCAGCAGGCGTTGGGTGAAGCTGCACTACCGGAGCGTGTGCGTCGATGGCTTCGCGCCGCTGTGGTTCTTGCAGGGGGCGTCGAGCATCTGCTCAAATGACAGCTTGGGCTGCTAGGCAGCCTTGCCGGTGCGTGGGCGCTGGTTGGAGCCTTGTTCGGCCGGCTGCTCCCCTTCCACCGCGGCGACTTGCCGGTTGTCGTAGCGGGGCGCCTGCTGGTCGTTCCTGCGCTTGCCGTTGTTGTTGCTGTTGTTGTCTTGCCGGCGCTGGCTGTTGTCGCCAGCCGGCTTGGGAGGCGCCGGCTGGACCGGGAGGAGCTTGCCGTCTGCGTCGATTGTGACCTTCACATTCATCGCGGAGTCGGCCGTAGCGTACTTGTCTGCCACGGCCATGAGCTCTGACAGGGTCTCTGGCTCGTCGCACACCAGCCGGTGCTTGACCAGAGTGCCGTCTTGGCATTCGTCGGTGAAGTACTGGATGGCCTGGACCTCGTGGACCCCCTCGCAGGAGTTGCGCAGCTCCGTCCACCGCGTGAGGAAGTCGCGAAGGGGCTCGCCCGGCTTCTGGATGCACATGGAGAGCTGGCGAGGCTTGCCGGGTCGCTTGTAGGTGCTGGTGAAGTTGCGGATGAACGCGTCTTCGAAATCCAGCCAGGAGTTCACGCTGCCGGCTCGCAGGCTCTTAAGCCACGTCCGGGCCGAGCCGAGCAGCATGAGGGGGACGTATCGCACGGCCACACGCCGGTTGCCACCGGCTATGCCGATAGCCGTGGTGTAGTCAGTCAGCCAGTCCTCCGGCTTGGTGACGCCGTTGTACTTGGGGGAGTCGCGGGGTAGCGAGAAGCCTTTGGGGAAGGGCTCCTCGCGAATGCGGGGCCCAAAGCACGCCGGGCCGACAAAGCTCTCCTCCTCCAGGGCCGTGGAGCGCGCCAGCCGGTCGAAGCGGTGGCGGGCGTCGTTTTTGTCGTAGGGCACGCGGGGACTGAGCCGGTCAGCTACAGGACTGCGGGATGCGGGGGCTTCTCGGGCCGGCTCGAGTCGCCGGGCCGGCTTCACGGGGGGCTCCGGCGGCTGAACCCGGCCGTCGCCAGCCGTCTCGTCGGCAATGCCGTCTCCAGCGGTCGTGGCGCGATTGTGCCGGCTCCGACCGGACCGGTGCTGGCCAGAGCGGCTCGCGCTAGTGGCATGGGAGGACGTCCGCTGCGCGTCCCGGAGGGCCCTCTCCGGGTTCGCGGTATTTCCTGTAGCGGAGGCGGATGGCTGGGCTGGGTCGAACTACTTCTGCTGCTCGTTCGCCGCGGTGATGAGGTCGCGGATGCGCTGCTGTTGCTGCAGCAGCTCCTCGCCTTCCAGGAACTCGAGATCCGCCATGGCCGCCGGCGCCGCGCGCATGTTCTTGACGGGGGTGTCGTGGACGGGCCGGCCTGCGCCTAGCGCACGGCCGATTGCGCCTCCACGGATCCGCACTTCCGCGACCCGGCTGGGCTCAGCGGCGGCCGGCGTGAAACCGTGGACGCTGTCGTACTCCCGCTGGGCGGACTCCAGCCGGCGCAGCGTCGCCGCGAGCGTCGTGGCCTCGACCAGCAGGTGCTGACGGTCCTCATTGAGCTGAGCCGCTGCAGCCGCTGTGTCGGCGTCGGGCGTGATGGGGGCTTGCAGGCTTCGGATCGTCTCGCAGAGCGGGTCGGCCCGGCGTGGCGGGGCCGCAGCCGCGGCAACGGCAGCCGCGGCGGCCTTCTCCTTGTCGCGCGGGGAGCCGGTGCTAGTGCCGATGGTCAGCACCTCCGCGCTGGCACAGAGAGCCGCGACGTCGTCGGAGACGGCGCAGCCAACGGGAACAGGCGAGTCGGCGAAGCTGCGCACCTCGCTGGGAAACACGTCGGGGACGAACGCGACGAAGGCACGCAGCGCGCCAAACGGGACGACGAGGCAGCCTGCGGGGCAGGCGGCGTCCGCGCTTGGCACAGCGTCGCAGCCGGCCGAGTCGGCCGCGCGGGGCGCGCAGACCAAACCGTGCACGATGCGCTCTCCGGAGCTGGTGAAGGGCCTCGTCCGGAACTTGACTCCGGCCTACGCCGCGAGCAGCCCCACGGTGGGTGCCAACTGTCGTGGTATTCTCACGGCAGATGCCATGAGATGGCTAAAAAGGTGGGGGTACGTGAGGACGCCGGTGGGTTCCGGAGGCGAGGTCGGCATGCGCAGGTGTGAGACACGAGACGTACCCAGGTTCGGGGCCCTCCGGAGAGGTAACACCCCTAGTCCTGCCGAATGGAGTATGGAGTGCACGAGGGCTACAAGGTTTGGGCGGAGGAGGAGGAAGGAGCTAGACCTCCATTCTACCTCTCCTGTGAGTATGCGTGTGTGTGAACTATGAACCGAGATCAAACCCTCTGCATGGAGGCCTCCTGGGGGGTCTTATAGACCGACCCCCAGGGTTACATGGGTAAAGTTACATGGGCGTGGGGCCCTGGTGTCATCGTCTGAGAGCTGGCGGTGGGGGCCGCCGGGTCCGCCGGGTGTGCCGCACCCGCCGGGTGCGGGGCACTGTGGCGCGTCTTGTCTCATGTCACAGGGCGGTCAAAAGGAGGGGGTGCTGTTGCCGCGCCCGCCAGGGCCGGTGTAAAGGAGGGAACGATGTAGCCACGCCCGCCGGGGCCGGTGTAAAGGAGGAAGCACTGTAGGGTTTGCGCCCTCGCGGCCAGCCGACATGGGCCAGCCGGCCGGGCCGGGTCGCCATGCCGAGCCGGCTCGCGCCAGGGAGCCGGCGCACAGGCTAGCCGGATTGAGGGGTTTGGTCTGCCCCGATGTTTTGAAAAAGGGGATCCGGACCCCGTTGCCTACCCGGGGATCACCCCCCCCCCCCGACAATCTAAAGAGCTAATATCAAATAACCTCTTTTCACCGGCAAGTTTAAAATCATAGTTAAGTTCCTTAATTGCCCAATATGCTTTATGTTCTAACTCAAGAGGTAAATGACATGCTTTTCCATAGACCATTTTATATGGAGACATACCCATAGGATTTTTATATGCAGTTCTGTAAGCCCATAGTGCATCATCAAGTTTCTTAGACCAATTCTTTCTAGATCTATTAACGGTCTTTTGCAAAATTAATTTTATTTCTCTATTAGTTAATTCAACTTGACCACTAGACTGAGAATGATAAGGAGATGCAATTCTATGATTAACATCATATTTAGCAAGCAATTTACGGAAGGCACCATGAATAAAATGTGAACCACCATCAGTCATTAAATATCTAGGCACTCTAAACCTCGGGAATATAACTTCTTTAAGCATTTTAATAGAAGTGTTATGATCAGCACTACTAGTTGGAATAGCTTCTACCCACTTAGTAACGTAATCAACATCAACTAAAATATGAGTATACCCATTGGATTTAGGAAAAGGTCCCATATAATCAAAACCCCAAACATCAAATGGTTCAATAACAAGCAAATAATTCATAGGCATTTCCTGACGTCTACCAACATTACCAGTTCTTTGACATTCATCACAAGAGAGGACAAACTTACGTGTATCTTTGAAAAGAGTAGGCCAATAAAAATCAGATTGTAATACCTTGTGTGCAGTTCTGTCTCCCGCATGGTGTCCTCCATATGCCTCGGAGTGACACTTTCGTAGGACTTGTTCCTGTTCATGCTCAGGTACACAACATCTAACAATACCATCTACCCCTTCTTTATATAAATGTGGGTCACCCCAAAAGTAATGTCTTAAATCAAAGAAGAACTTTTTCTTTTGTTGGTATGTGAAACTAGATGGTATATATTTAGCAACAATGTAATTAGCATAGTCTGCATACCAAGGAGTATTACGAGAAGCATTTATCACAGCTAGTTGTTCATCAAGGAAATCATCATTAATAGGAAGTGGGTCATCAAGAACATTTTCCATTCTAGACAAATTATCAGCTACGGGATTCTCAGCTCCCTTTCTATCAACAATATGCAAATCAAATTCTTGTAGCAAAAGAACCCACCTAATAAATCTAGGTTTAGCATCTTTCTTTTCCATAAGATATTTAATAGCAGCATGATCAGTATGAATAGTAACTTTGGAATCAACAATGTAAGATCTGAATTTATCACATGCGAACACAACTGCTAAAAATTCTTTCTCAGTAGTAGCATAATTTCTTTGAGCACTGTGTGGAGTTTTATTAGCATAATGAATAACATTCAATTTCTTATCAACTCTTTGGCCTACAACAGCACCAACAGCATAATCACTAGCATCACACATAATTTCAAAGGGTAGGTTCCAATCAGGTGGTTGAACAATAGGTGCGGAAATTAAGGCTTTCCTGAGTATTTCAAAAGCTTCTACACAATCATCATCAAAAACAAATGGGACATATTTTTGCAAAAGATTGGTAAGAGGCCTAGAAATCTTAGAGAAGTCTTTTATAAACCTTCTATAGAAACCAGCATGACCAAGGAAACTTCTTATACCTTTGATATGTTTAGGACATGGCATTTTCTCAATAGCATCAACTTTAGCTTTATCAACTTCAATGCCTCTTTAAGAAATTTTATGCCCAAGGACTATACCTTCATTCACCATAAAGTGGCACTTCTCCCAATTCAAGACAAGATTAGTTTCTTCACATCTCTGCAAAACTCGATCAAGGTTGCTCAAGCAATCATCAAAAGAAGTTCTGTAAATGGACAAATCATCCATGAAAACCTCAACAATCTTTTCACAAAAGTCAGAGAATATAGCAGTCATACATCTTTGAAAGGTAGCAGGTGCATTACATAAACCAAAAGGCATACGACGATAAGCATAAGTTCCAAAAGGACAAGTAAATGTGGTTTTCTCTTGATCTTTAGGTGAAACAGGTATTTGAGAGAAACCAGAATAACCATCTAAGAAGCAAAAGTGTGTGTGCTTAGATAATCTTTCTAACATTTGATCAATAAAAGGCAAGGGGTAATGATCTTTCCTAGTTGCTTTATTTAATTTCCTGAAATCAATTACCATCCTATAACCGGTTACAATTCTTTATGGGATAAGTTCATTTTTATCATTAGGAACAACGGTAATACCTCCTTTGTTAGGAACACGATGAACAGGACTTACCCATCTACTATCAGCTATGGGATAAATTATACCTGCCTCAAGAAGCTTTAATATTTCAGTTCTTACCACATCCTTCATTTTGGGATTCAGCCTTCTTTGATGATCAACAACGGGTTTAGCGTCTGGCTCCATATGAATTTTATGTTGACATAAGGTGGGACAAATGCCCTTCAGATCATCAAGAGTATATCCAATAGCAGCACGGTGCTTTTTCAGAGCTTTAAGTAATCTCTTTTCTTCATGCTCTAAAAGGTTAGCACTAATAATAACAGGATATATCTTCTTTTCATCCAGATAAGCATATTTAAGTGTATCAGGTAATTGCTTTAATTCGAACACAGGATCACCTTTGGGTGGTAGAGGATTTCCCAAGGTTTCAATAGGTAAATTATGTTTAAGGATAGGTGCTTATTTAAAGAACAACTCATCTATTTCATTTCTTTCATTCATATGCATATCATTCTCATGGTCTAGCAAGTATTGTTCTAAATGATCAGTAGGAGGCACGGCAATAGAAGCAAGACCTATAATTTCATCTTTATTGGGTAATTCCTTATCATGAGGTTGTCTACTAAACTTAGAAAAATTAAATTCATGAGATATATCACCAAACTTAACTCTAACCTTCTCTTTAACACAATTAATTTCAGCATTAACGGTATTCAAGAAAGGTCTGCCGAATATAATGGGACAAAAATTATCTTGTTGCAAACCAAGTACTAAGAAATCAGTAGGGTATTTGATCTTACCACACAAGACTTCAACATCTCTAACAATCCCAAGTGGTGTAATAGTATCTCTGTTTGCAAGCTTAATAGTAACATCAATATCTTCAATCTCAACAGGTGCAATATCATGCATTACTTCTTGATATAAAGAAAACAGAATGGCACTCGCACTAGCACCCATATCACATAAACCATGATAGAAATGATCTCCAATCTTAACAGAAACAACAGGCATGCCAACTACAGGCTTGTTCTTATCTAGCATATCTCGTTCATTTCTAACAGGTTTAGCAATTCTAGCAGCCTCATCGCAAAAGTAAATAACATGCCCATCAATATCATCAGCCAAGTGATCTTTAACCATTGCAATATTAGGTTCAACTTTAATTTATTCAGAAGTTCTAGGGGTTCTTATATTACTTTTATTAACCACAGTTGAAGTTTTAGCATGTTCCTTAATCCTAACAGAGAAAGGAGGTTTCTCAATATAAGAAGTGGGCACAACTGGATCAACATTGTAAACAATTGTTTCTTCTTTAACAATAACGGGTTCTTCATTTAATTCAATGGGTGGATGATATTTAAACCATTTCTCCTTAGGGAGATCAACATGAGCAGCAAAAGATTCACAAAAGGTTGCTACTATCTCAGAGTCAAGTCCATATTTAGTACTAAACTTATGAAAAGCATCAGTTTCCATAAAAGATTTAACACAATCAAACTCAAGATTTATACATGACTCTTTACCTTTGTC
Source organism: Elymus sibiricus (assembly GCA_039707655.1). Lineage (NCBI taxonomy): Eukaryota > Viridiplantae > Streptophyta > Magnoliopsida > Poales > Poaceae > Elymus > Elymus sibiricus. The sequence goes on from CM077664.1 coordinate 317,990,360, forward strand.
GATTTCCCAATCTTCAGAGTTACGTTTAATTCTTTCCAGAAGATCCCATCTGAATTCAATAGTTCTCTTCATAAAGGAACCAGCAGAAGAAGTATCGAGCATGGATTGATCATTATGAGAAAGCCGAGCATAAAAGTTTTGAATAATTATTTCTCTTGAGAGCTCATGATTGGGGCATGTGTGCAACATATGCTTAAGCCTCCCCCATGCTTGAGCGATACTTTCTCCTTCACGAGGCCAAAAATTATATATAAAATTCCAATCATGATGAACCAAATGCATAGGATAAAATTTCTGGTGAAATTCCAGCTTCAACCGGTTCCAATCCAATGTTTCAGTATCATCACATAGCATATACCATGTCAATGCCTTTCCCTCCAAATATAAAGGGAATACTTTCTTATTAACTCCATCTCTGGATAGACCTACAAGCTTAAACAATCCACAAATTTCATCCACATATATCAAGTGCATATCAAGATGCATCGTTCCATCTCCTGCATAAGAATTAGCTAGCAGTTTCTCTACCATACCCGAAGGAATTCCATAATAAATATTTTTAGTAGGTTCAGTAGGATGAGGAGAAACTCTCAATGCTTCCGGTCGAGGTGAAGATACCCCAAACAAACCCCTCAAAGGATTACTTTCCATAGTGACAAGTGACAGTAAATTTGAGCACGTAATATAAATGTTTCCTTACCAAATTCCACTCACCAAAGGTGCTTCACTCCCCGGTAACGGCGCCAGAAAAGAGTCTTGATGACCCACAAGTATAGGGGATCAATCTTAGTCCTTTCGATAAGTAAGAGTGTCGAACCCAACGAGGAGCAGAAGGAAATGACAAGCGGTTTTTAGCAAGGTATTCTCTGCAAGTACTGAAAGTAGCGGTAACAGATAGTTTCGGTAGCAAGATAATTCGTAACAAGTAACAAGTATAGTAAAGTGCAGCAAGGTTGCCCAATCCTTTTTATAGCAAAGGACAAGCCGGAACGAACTCGTATAATAAGCAAAGCATTCTCGAGGACACATGGGAATTTCATCTAGTCACTTTCATCATGTTTGTTTGATTCACGTTTGCTACTTTGATAATTTGATATGTGGGTGGACCGGTGCTTGGGTGCTGTTCTTACTTGAACAAGCCTCCCACTTATGATTACCCCCTCTCGCAAGCATCCGCAACTACGAAAGAAGAATTAAGATTACTCTAACCATAGCATGAAACATATGGATCCAAATCAGCCCCTTACGGAATAGCGCATAAACTAGGGTTTAAGCTTCTGTCACTCTAGCAACCCATCATCTAATTACTACTCCACAATACCTTCCCTTAGGCCCAAAGATGGTGAAGTGTCATGTAGTCGACGTTCACACGACACCACTAAAGGAAACAACAACATACATATCATCAAAATATCGAACGAATACCAAATTCACATGATTACTTATGACAAGACTTCTCCCATGTCCTCAAGAACAAAAGTAACTACTCACAAATCATATTCATGTTCAAGATCAGAGGGGTATTGAATATCATTAAGGATCTGAATATATAATCTTCCACCAAATAAACCAACTAGCATCAACTACAAGATGTAATCAACACTACTAGCAACCCACAGGTACCAATCTGAGGTTTTGAGACAAAGATTGAATACAAAATATGAACTAGGGTTTGAGATGAGATGGTGCTGGTGAAGATGTTGATGAAGATTGGTCCTCCCACGATGAGAGGATCGTTGGTGATGTCGATGGCTTCGATTTTCCCCTCCCAGAGGGAAGTTTCCCCGGCGGAATCGCTCCGCTGGAGAGCAAAATAGGTCCTGCCCAAGTTCCGCCTCGAGACGGTGGCGCTTCGTCCCGAAAGTCTTCTTCTGATTTTTTTTCTAGGGCAAATGGCTTTATATAGCAGAAGGAGGGGGCCGGAGGCCTGCCAGGGGCCCTACAAGCTCGGGGGGCGCACCCAGGGGGTAGGGCGCGCCCCCAGGCTTGTGGCTTCCTGGTGGGCCCCTCCTGGTAATTCTTCCGCCACTATTTTTTATATATTCCAAAATAATTCTCTATAAATTTTCAGGTCATTTGGTGTTGTGCAGAATAGCTATCTCTGTTTCACCCCTTTTCGGTCCAGAATTCCAGCTGCCGGCAATCTTCCTCTTCATATAAATCTTGCAAAATAAGAGACAAAAGGCATAAGAATTGTACCATGAAGTGAAATAATGATTAAAAACATGTTAATTATCAGTAGGAAATCATGATGCAAATTGGACGTATCACCACACCGCTGCAAGCCACCTCCACGCAGAGCCCACGAGGACCTCCGCCGCCACCCCGCAACGCCCGCCGCTGCTAGGGACCAAATCCTCGCGGATCTGGCCGGAGGCGCGCCGGCCCGCCACCGCTCGATCTGGCCCGAGCGCCCGATCTGAATCCGCCGCAGCCGCCGCGCCGTAAATGCCTGCCCAGCCGCCGCCGCGACGCTACCAGGCGCCCTCGCCGTCGATCTGGAGCAGCGCCGCCATGCCGCTGGCCCCTGCCGTAGGCCAGCGCCCCTAGACGAGCGGCTGACCCGTGCCAGCCATGGATCTCGCGTTGAGGGGAGACGAAGGCCCCACTGCCGCCCTTGCTTATCGGGCTTTGCCTGGCAGCACCGTTGGGCGGCGGCGGCGGAGGAAGACAGAGGGAGGAGGTGAGGGACAGCGGCGATTAGGGAGCACCGCGGGAGGGAGAGGGGAAAGGGTCGTGCATTGTAATAACTGCTCATTGGCTTTTTGGATATTGACAGCCGGCCGGCCGGCATTATTAACAACCGAGGGGAATAATGCAACACATACAAGTGGCCTGCCCCTTATGGTCACCTTCTTGGGCACGCAATGGAGTACAGCAGAGTGGGGTTGTCAATCGCCAGAACTAGACTATTGTTGCCATGGCGCAAAACATCTCATGAAGGCATGCAATGTCCCCAACTGGTTTTGGGGGAGATAGTGACCACGGTGGTCTACCTACTGAACCGCTCCTACACGCGCTTTGTGGATGGCAAGACACCGTACGAAGCATGGCGTGACAAGGCGCATGCGGTGCTTCACCTTCGCGTATTCGGGTGTGTGGTCCATGTCAAAATTACAAGGCCGCACCTCCATAAGCTGGAAGATAGGAGCACACCCATGGTCTTCCTTGGCTACTAGACCGGGTCGAAAGCCTAGATGGTGTTCGATATGGTGACACGACACGTCTATGCCACGCCTGACACCGTGTTCAGCAAGAACCAACTGAACCATTAGCCAAATCACCTTAGACCCCCGACTACATCGAGCCAGAGCCCAACATCTGCGTCCCCAATTGTGGAATTCACCGCACCACCAACGATCCATTTTAGCAACCTCGACTTGGCAGACGACACTGAATTAGCGCACCGGTTCTGCACAATGCAGAATGTGATTGACATTGGCCCGACTGTAGAGCCGGATGAGGAGCTCCATTTCCTCCCAGCAGTAGAACCCGACTCCCTCAGCAAGGCGGGACAGCATGCTATTTGGCGGCGTGTGGTGCTGGAAGAAATGGAGGCTATCAAGGGCAACCACACGTGGCATGTCACCTCTCTCCCACTCGGGCATCGAGTAATCAGCCTCAAGTGGGTGTACAAGGTGAAGAAGGATGCACAAGGTGAGATCCTCATGCACAAAGTGCGGCTAGTCGCAAAGGGCTATGTCCAACAACACGGTAGCGACTACGATGAGGTGTTTGCTCCAGTGGAACACCTTGAGTCAGCTGATTGTTGCTGGCTCTAGCTACAAGTGCGGGCTGGCCGGTCCATCACATGGACGTGAAGTCGGCTTTCCTGAATGGAGAGATCCAGGAGGAGGTCTACGTCATGCAGCCACCCGGCTTAGCAATAGATGTAAGGAGCACCTGGTGTTGCACCTCGACAAGGCGATGTATGACCTGAAGCAGGCACCCAGGGCATGGAACACCAAGCTTGACGCATGCCTCACTCGGCTTGGCTTCACTCGGTGTGAGTCGGAGCAAGGAGTGTACGCATGCAGGCCAGCCACATAACGACTCCTGGTCGGAGTCTATGTGGACGACCTGGTGATCACTGGATCTGACTCGGAAGATCTCGACAGCTTCAAACAGGAGATGAAGAACCTGTTTGAGATGTCCAACGTCGGGTTGTTGAGCTCCTACCTCAGGGTCAAGGTCCAATAGAGTGTGGATGGGATCACAATTTCCCAGTCTTCCTACGCCCATAAGCTGCTAGAGAAGACTAACATGGTTGGGTCCAATCCCAACCACGTGCCCATGGAGCCCTGTTTCAAGCTGTCCACGGCCAGCATGGCACTAGCGATGGATGCTACCGAGTACAACAGCATCGTCAGGAGCCTATGGTACTTGATGCACATGAGACATGACCTGATGCACTCAGACAGTTTTGTCTCGCGGTTCGTGGAGGCACCAACTGAAGAGCACCCTGTGCGGTAAAGCAGATTCTCCGCTACATCGCCGACACGACTTCATTCAGGTGCAAGTTTAGGAGTACACCAGTGCACCGCCCCTAGTCGACTATAGCGATAGCGACTTGGGCGGAGACGTGGACTCACGCAAGAGCACGTCTGACATGCTCTTCTTCCTCAGAAGAAACCCTATGACATGGTAGTTCCAGAAGCAGAAGATCGTGGCTCTCTCAAGCTACGAGTTGGAGTATATTGTTGCCGCAACGACTGCCTGTCAGGTGATCTGGCTGGGCAAAGAATAAAGCATGGTCCTCAAGGTAGACCAAAAGTTGGCACTTCCATTTTCCAAGAATCCCGTCTTCCATGACTGATCAAAGCACATCAAACTGCAGTATCACTTCATTATGAACTGCTGGGAGACGAAGAAGATTGAGCTAGAGTTCGTGGGAACCGAACATCAGCTCATAGACATGTCCACCAAGCCACTAGGCCGAGTGCGTCTTTTGAAGCCGCGCTCAAGCACTGGCATGGTGGAGGTTGACCTGTGAATGCACGGTATAGGGGGAGAATGTGGATGTGAACATGTGTTCACTCGGGGACGGGCTCACTCGGGTGGTGTTCACCAGGGTTGTAATACCGACTAGCACTGATTGTTGCAATTCAGTCGGAGTAGGTTGTCCGACTGAGGTTGTTCAGTCGGGTGCAAGGTCACTCGGTTAGAGTGTTTGACTCGGACGTGGGTAGCATGTTTTCTCCCGTCAAATCACTATCTTGCGCTCGTACAGGGCAGGTGAGAGCAGGTAGGAGCAGTTGAGAGCAGGTAGGATATTTTTTGTATCTCTGTCTATATGTAGCTTTGAATAGTAGCAAAAAGTGAGACAACCTCACTTCCAAAAAATCACTATCGCGTGAGTGTGCGTGCTGGCCCTCGGTATAAAAATCCCCTCCCTCTCACTCTGTCTCGCCGGAGACAGAGGCCAGCCACGCTAGAGCTCTACTAGGAAGGCAGGCAATCGACGCGTGGAGACGAGGCGGATAGCTGACAGATGGGAATGCACAAGAAAAACAAGACTATTTTGATCTATATCAAAGTCCACAAGATAGCTTTGATCTTGGAAAACCCTCCCGATGTAGCTAGCACGACTGGTGCATCCGGAGAGTAGTAATACCACTATTGAAACAAAAACAAATAACTCAACTCTAGCATCAAACTTGCCAGCAGCCTCATCTCGGCTCCTTGGTAAGAACTTGGGATGTGCCCTCACCAAATTAATCCCACCAACTGTATGGTTAGGTATGAAATGAAGCAGCACAAGGGAGCTAAATACTCGGAATTTTCTAGCAGAAGGTACATGGCTGCAATGCCACACTCTTGTCAAAATAAACAATGAAAGTTGCTTCCTATCCCTAACTTATCTGTTATTGTTCCAATTTTTCTAATGTCTCCTGTTCTCATGGTTTCTTATATATCTTTCTTGTTCTCTCATTCTTCTCTTGTCATTGTGTGTAACTTTCACCTATTTGATATACTTAGTGTTGCCAACAGGTAAAAGTGAGCTTGCTATCTATTCATGTGAAGGTAGAGTCGCACATGTAAAGGGCGAAACATTAATTGGACAAATGAAGGTTGGTCAAGATAGAATTCCTATTTATAATGAGATGAATGCCCATGAGTCATGTTTCCATCTAATATTTGGAATATTAATGTTATACTAATAGTCATTCAGTTATTGTATGAGTCTAGATTTGATCAAGCAAGGTTGACCTTATTCAAAACGTACATTATGGCCACTTGCTTCCCATGACCTTCACCCTTTCTGGAGACCTATTATGCCTTTATATTAGCCACCAGGGGGTGGTAGTTCAGTTGGTATCTCTGAGGGATACGGTAGGATTAGGTAATCCTACAATCATAGGAAACAAATATCCTGCAACCACAATATCCGCAAAATAACTATATTATTCTTATCCCTTACGAGTGTCGCAGGACTCGGGAATCCCTAGAAGCTCTGGTCAATGATTGTGATCCAGTTGCACCCCTGGTGCTTCCCTTTATGAGCGCGGACCCTACTTACCTAGACTTTCCCAACCACAAAATCGTGCTTGACAAGAACGACCAAGACACTCATATGAAACTCATGATGCTTGCTTGAGTCTGTATAGTGCCTTATGGAGTTTATATACATGCCCAGAATTATGGGGGGAGGGTCCTTGTAACTCGATGGATGTGCAACGCATACCTCCTCATGGATGAGTCCATTAGAAATGCACTCTTCACATCCATTTGATACAAAAGGTAATTATGATGATTGGAACATGCAAGCAATAATATAATGGCCTCTAAATGGCAACGAGGGCATATGTTTCATCAAAATTAGAACCTTTAACTTGAGTGAAGCCTTGTGCCATAAAACTTCCTTGTAGCGGATCACGACCATCTTCATCTTACTTGTTCTTAAATACCCACTTTATCCCAATGACATCGTGTTGTCTCACATTCGATCTCTCCATTAGAAACCACACCTTGTTGTGGGTGAATTTATTGAGCTCTTAATGCATGACATTCATCCAATCCAGATCTTGTAGTGCTTCATCTACCTTAAGAGGTTCAATGAATGAGAATTGCGTCAAAGTTGATGCACTTAAGGGTTGGTGATATTCTCTTTGGAAGTAGATTGGCTTGAACTAGATCTTGACTTAGAGCATGGATTCCTTGACCTACATTACCTTTATCTTGCTCTTGATCTTGATATTGTCTTGATGGTTGAAATTGATCTGGAGATCGATCATTAGCTTGTTGATGATATCGTGTTTAAATAGGAGGAACTTCTTGGTTTGGACTTGATTCCTCTTGTTGAATTGAGAAATAATCATTAAAAGTATATCCAACAGATGACCAAAACGGTAGTTCCCTAAAATGGTCTAGGTGAGGAGAGAGAAGATTCTTGGGACCCGGAAAAGTTTTTGCTGTAACAGATGCCCTAAAACTAGTGCCCTAAAAAATTTGACCTTCTTCATCTATCAAACATATTTGAGCATGTTCAACAATTGATCCAAAACAAATAATATCAAACTCATGTCAAATTAATAGAAAAAATAAAACACAAATAGTATTTACTCACATAGTTCATCAATCCATGAGCTCAAATTCAACACAATTGTTCTTCAAACATAAAACAAGATTCGTCATACATGACATGGAACATAGAGGTAGAACTAATGATCTTGTTGCCCATTCCACATCGACCACTCCTATGATTCACCTCACAGCCAACAACGAAACCACCATGCTTTGGCCGCTTGTTCTTCTCCATGTGAACCAACAGGATCATGGCAATGTCCTCATCTTGGTCCCATTCATATTCCCCTGAGAGGGAGGAATCATCCCACGAAGAGGATTCAAACAAACTAATCTACACAACACAATATCTTCCATCAAAAATCACCCTATGTCGCAACAAAAAACAAAAAAAGGGAAAATACCTTAGAGAAATTTAGTCGAACACCTAATGGGCATCAAGGTGAGCCTCGGTAGTGTGACGCCCCCAACTCAATCGTGCACTAATCATACACACAAATGTGCACGATCAAGATCAGAGACTCACGGGAAGATATCACAACACAACTCTAGACACAAATTAAAGTCATACAGCTTTATATTACAAGCCAGGCCACGAAGGCTCGAATACGTAAGTCAGCGGAAGCAACAATATCTGAGTACAGACATAATTAGACAAGTTTGCCTTAAGAAGGCTGAGCAAAACAACGACATCTAGATCGAAAAGGTGTAGGCCTCCTGCCTGGGGCCTCCTAACTACTCCTGGTCATGGGTCCCCATGTAGTAGTAGGCTTCGTCGGGGTAGTAGTAGTCATCGGCGGGATCAGCTGTCTCCGGGACTCCGTCATCTGATCGCAGTAATCGGGTAGGGGGGAAAAGGTAGCAAAGCAACCGTGAGTACTCATCCAAAGTACTCGCAAGACTTACATCAGAACTATGCTAAGTATGCATCGGTATCAAAGGAAAGGGGCTGTATCTGTGGACTAAACTGCAGAAATGCCAGAATATATAGAGGAAAGGCCTAGCCTATCGAAGACTAGCATCTTGCAGCGTCTTGCAGCAACAGAAGAGGGTAGAATAACATAACATGTAGTAACAAATATATATTATTAACGCCCAGAGATCCTCCCTCGAATCCCTGCGAGAAAGCGATCCCGGAGCCATCATATCAATTTAATATCACAAGTATCCAGTTCTAGTTATAGTAGATCGGGATACAACTCCGAGCGTCCTGTTACCGTGGACACGGCTATTCGAATAGATAACTTCCCTGCAGGTGTGCACCAACTTACCCAACACGCTCGATTAACTTTGGCCGAACACACTTTTATCAGGTCATGCCCGGCCTCGGCTGATCGACACATCGCAGTCCTACCTAGGCTCAACAGAGAGGCCAGCATGCCGGTCTAAATCCTAAGTGCGAAGGGGTCATGGGCCAATTGTCCTAAGCACTCCTGCGCATTGCGTACGCGGCCGGGAGCAGACCCACCCCCTTAATACAAGCGCAGGTGGTTACTGTCCAACCCGGCGCGCGCCGCTCAACTGCTGACGTCTGAAGAGCTTTTGGAAGAATCGTACGACGCCGAGTGTCCACCGCGTGGTGGTCAGTGCGAAAAGGCCAGAGGCCTACTCAGATCATATATCCAAACCCGTTAGTGTGTTGGGAGCTCGCGATGACGATCAGTGCTCATGTCGCCCCGTCTCGCGGTCTTACGACAAGGGCTAGGCCCATCCTTCTCCTGGGGCGGTCTCTGCCTGCCCGGTCGTGCCGCGTCATTATCTCGCGGGTACCCTCCTGGTCAACCCGACTTATCAAGAGACTGTCGGGAACTCAGGTCCACCTCTACCGGGGTGGTACCGCCTGTCCCTTTAGTCCCGCAGTAACAGTAAACGGGGAACAGTTAAAGGTAACAGTGTGTCCTTACCATCAAGGTGAACTCAGAAGAATCACCCTCGGTAGGTTCACACCTGAGGTAGAATGTCAAGGTGAACTTGGAGGAATCACCCTCGATAGGTTCACGCTTGAGGTGCTGCACGACAGAGAAATCATCGGGAGTGGTGAGCGAGGAATCACCCTATGTAAACCACACTCGATGTGCTACACTACAGATATATCGTCGGAAGTGGGATACGAGGCATCACCCTCGGCACTCGATAATAGCTCTGCAGAGTCGTACAACTAAGGGGGGTGCTGGTGGTGTGTTCGGTCTCTGTACATCGATCACATTGATCGAATCTTCCGGTAGTAAAGCCTGGCAACACGGACAAGGGTGTAGGGCCTCTGATGGATCACTAACCAGCCTATACTAAGCATATAGGACAACAGGTAAAGTATCAATAGCAGGTTACAAAATCAGGCTATGCATCAGAATAGGAGTTGTCGAATACAGTAGCAAAATCTAATGCAAGCATGAGAGAGAAAGAATGGGCAATATAGGAATGATCAAGGGGGTTTTGTTTGCCTGGAAGCTCTGTAGAAGGAAGCTGATCATCGGTGACGTAGTCGATCACAGGGGCACCGACAGCGGTCTCGGGGTCTACCGGAGAAGAAGAAGAAGAGGGGGAAGAAACAGTAAATATAAAGCACACAGATGCAGCACGATGCATGACATGGCAGTATGCTATGCTAGGGGTGCTCTAATGCATTACTAAGTATTTTAGACGGAGCGGGAAAATATCCGGGAATATTTTCCCGGCTCCACACAATTTCTTCGGTATTGATCCGGAGGGGAAGGTTCCATGTTTGCTGTGTTGGGGGCGTGTGGCAGGTATGAGGATGACATATTCGGATTTGTCTTATTTTTCATATATAAATTATTTTCGTCTGAGTTCCGGATTATTTTATATGAATTTACAAAGTTTAAATGATTTCCTGGATTTTCTGGAATTTATTTAATTTCGAAAATAAAACAGTAAAATTACTTTTGTCACCTAGTGCAGTGTCAGCCACAGTGTATGACAGGTGGGGTTAGGGTCAAAGTCAACAGTGGACTGTTGACTGGTCAAAACTGGGCAGTGGGGCCTAGGTGTCATTGGGCAATTTATTTAATAGATTGTTTTAAACCTTTTAGTTAGCAGTGGGGCCCAACGTCAGTGGGTGTTAGCTAGTGGGGGGGGGTAGTCCTAATGGGGGGTTAGTGCCAATGGGGGGATTAGCTCTACTAATCAGGGCGGCCCCACAAGGCAGTGGCCCAGGCGGCCACACACACGAACACACACAACACATTGCGCATGGGCACTTGGCCATGGCCACGGCCACGGCCTAGGCGAGCGCGGGACAGCGGCGGCGAGCGCCGGCGTGCGCAGGCGGCAGCAGCAGCAGGCTGTAGGGGCAGCCACAGGCAGCGGCAGCAGCAGTAGGAAGCAGCGGCGGCGGCAAAGCAGCAGCAGCAGCTAGCGGGAGCAGCGCGCGGCAGCGGCGCGGGCGGATCACGGTGGCATGCGAGCAGCAGGCGGCGGCGGCAGCGTGGGCAGCAGCAGTAGCGTAGCAGCGGCAGCAGAAGTAGCGTAGCAGCTACCAAGCGGCGGTAGCGAGGAGCAGCAATGCAGAGCGGCATGAGCAACAGTAGCAGTACAGCAGCAGCGCAAGCGGGCGCGGCCAGGACGCGGCGGGCACACGCGCGGGTGGGAGCGGGTCGAGGCGCACGGGCGAGGGCAGCAGCAGGTGCGGCGCACACGGGCACGGCCATTGCGGGCACGGGGCGACGGCTCGGTGACAGATCGAAGGGGGAAATGGGGGGAATCGGCAGATAAGCTCACCGTGGAGCTCGTGGACGAGGTTAGGGAGCGCGGGGGTGGACGGACATGACGAACTCGACGATGAGATGCGGCGGCCGTGGGAGAAGATGATGGCAATGGTGAGCGTACGGGGCCTCCTAGCTCGAGCCCTTCAGTGAGAGTGAAGGAGACGACAATGGCGGAGCTCCTGGATGTATCCTCAGGCGCCGGGGAGGTCAGTGGCTGCGACGATGACGGCCATCATGGCGAGCAGCTCGGGCACGAACAAATTTTTGACAGAGAAAGAGAGAGGGAGCGAGGGGATAGCGAGGACTAGGGTTTCGGGGGAGGGGCGCCAGCGTCTTATAGGCAGCAGGGGGCGCGCCGATTGCCGGCACGTGGCCATGGCCGGCGGATGGCCACCACGGCTCCCCTGCCTTCCACTGTAGCGGGAGGTTGAAGGAGAGGTGGAGGTGGGCTAGGCCAGGCACAGTAGCCAGTGGGCTCAAGTGCACAGGGGGCTCTCTCTATTTATTTATTTTATTTTCTGTTTTACTTTTTCACCACTGTTTTGCATTTTTATTAAATACCAAATGAATTTTGCTATACATGAAATTGGTCACATAAATCGAGCACAATATTTTGGAGAGGCCCACAAAGTTTCAAGTCAATTGGAAATACATAAACATTTGTTTATTTTGAAATAGTTATTTTTGTTGCTGTTGGACCACTTTATATTTTACTAGGGATTAATTGGTGAGTCAAATGATGTTGGTTTCAACATGACAAATAATCAGGGGAATTTATATAATAATGCGAACAATTTAGTTTTATAGTTTGAAGGAATAATAATTTGACTTGTCTTTTAAACTTGAATTTGAGGTTGGTTTGGAACAAAGTGATGTTTGGCAAAATAATTGTGATGACTTGGCATTCATTAGGTTGGAATTACTGTAGCATGATTATTGGGGTGTTACAAATCTCCTCCACTACAAGAAGTCTCGTCCTGAGATTTAAGAGGTAGAGTAAGGGGGGAAAACGTCTGGCTACGAATCTAACGAGTCTTCTCAGTCTTTGTTGCTCTTCCCAAAAAGGTCGATCCATTGCGTTGACGTCTTCATTTTCTCCTGCAGTCTTGCATCATGTCAAACTTGGCACCTTTTATTCGCATCTTCACCGTACTTACAAATAGGGTAAGAAGGGAAACTATAAGGACGGATGTCTGCAAGGACTGACGTTCGGTAATTATCTCAGGGAATGAGGCACAAGGTATCTCTCGAGTTGAAACTCAGCGAAATCATCGAGAGCAACATAAGGTATAAAAGTTTCAAACGGGTAGGCAATCGTTCGATGCCTAAGCAGAAGGCGAAAGGGGTTCAGAACAACGGGAATAAGTATTGCGTCTGAAACCAGAATAGATCATCTCTAGGAAGGAGGCTCGTGAATTACATACGAAGCCAAGCGCGAGGAATAACTTTGGGAACAGGGATGTAGATGAGAGTTAGGTTTCGATCCTATGGAACTGTGGTGAGTGTGGATTAAGAGTAGGAAGGATGGTGACATCTTGCACGGTGACGATAGCAAGGCATGTCAGAGGATAGCTTGTCAGCTATGTCGACGACAATGTCGGTACCAAGGGCGGGGGATGAAGAGAACCATTTTCCTGCTCGCAAGGCGAGGCGGACCAATAGGCAAAGTTCTTGTCCACCGTTGTTACCGAAATGTCATCAACAATAGTAACAGGGTTTTACTTGACAAGGTTGTACTTGGGGGTGTTGACATAAGCAGGGAATTATCACTGCTCAGATAAGTTAGATTACAAGAAAGGTTAAACAGACCAATGGAAAGGAAAATATGATTAATAGATTAATCAGACCAATGGAAAGAAAAATGTGTTTATACACAAGTATTAGGAGTATATCCTTCCCAAGGGCAAGCAGAGCATGATATCCATGACAAGATAGCAAGTAGATAAGCATTTAGGTGATGGGGCGAGGAAATTCATGATGTTACCCATACAACGGTGTTTGGATAATTGATCAAGAAACATTTAGCATTGCGCTTCCAATGTTCTTCTTGATTTTCGGAGTACAACAATCATGCTTCGGGGTAGCAATGATATGGTGTTTATGTAAAGACTGGGTTTGAAGATCACAAGAAATACTCAAGGAACAATTCCAGGAATAGCAAAGAACTTAAGGTATAACCAAGACAAGACCAAGTCTTTGTTGGAAGGACGGCAAGGATGTTGTCGATGACAACACAAATTATCATGGCAAGGATGGTATTTCTTATCATGGATTTGATTCCCATCTTGGAAGAAGTCAAAATGTTGACGATGATCACGACACATTATGTCGAGAGGTTTCAAGAGGATGCAATTGAATAGCGACGGCATCAAGCAAGGGAATGACAAAGTGGAAGGTTATGGGAACAACAGATAAGATGCAAGCTCGGAATCAGAGTTGCTTTTCAAGACAACAAAATGATGTTGAAAACTCAACGTAAGCCTTGCTTACGGTCTGAAGAATTCGTGCACCAAAGAAGGACGAGGTAGCACGGTCAAAGGTAGCATGATAAGGATGTAGCCGGTAGTCTAGGAATGACAAGATTGAGTTTAAATTTCCCAGCAACAATTTACTAGGGGTATTGAATTGCAGTGCGGATTCGATTCACTAATCGGTGTTCACGGTTGACATCAACCCAGAACCCGTGGAATGACTAAGACAGGGAAAGGTATTACTTCATCAAAAATTCATAAGATGTAGTGCAATGGCATGATATCCTCGAGATACCAGGGGGTGATACTCGAAGGTAGAACATAATAGAAGCTGAACTGGGTCGCTGATCTGCGGACGGCAGGTGCTTCAACCATGTCGAAAAATATATGAGGCACGGGAATGGATTCCTTTCATATATATTGAATAAGGACAGCATGGTCGGAACCATAACTGCAAGGGATCAAATTTAATGATACCGGAAGAATTATTCAAATGATTAAATATTTTACAAGAAGCTTCTGTGACGGTCTACATCGTTCCCATGGGCATGAACACAAAGTTCAAGGTCGACTCCCACTTCTTCAATGCATAACCTTTCATTCACTTCTCATTTTCAAAGAAGTTGTATTGTTGAAATTTTATCTGACGAAGCGCCAGTAGAGTATAACCCGCATAACTTTCGGGTTCGCATAGATTAGGGAAGGCATAGGTTCAACCCATCGGGGCATCTTAGGAACATATATCACAAACTTCAGGAGTAATTAACACAAGCTCAAAAGCAGAGCATGGTTGACAAAGCAGAGGATACACTTTACCAAAGGCATTATGTATCCGAGGAAAAACTCACAAGGTTATTGAATAAGAAGGACACTGTCGGATAATAATCCAACAAAGTATTTGGCAGTCCACAAAGGATCTGATGTGAGTATCGGTACTCAACCAGAAGAAGAAAGAATGCAAAAGCATCAGGTTATGGAATCATCTAATCAACTCGAAGTATAAAATACAAAGAGTTTGCGATTTCTGAACCGAGGGATCAGAAGCAGACGCTCTGATCAAGGATGGATAAGTTGAATAGACTTAGGGGGGGCATAATCGTTGGCAAATTGATTGGCCAAGAACCAGCTCATGTTCAAAATGACGTCTGAGCCGGAAAGACGAATTCTAGGATTCGACTGATGATTGCGAGCATTCGCAATATATTGAATCAAGGGACTCAAAATGATAGTGACAAAGGATGCCAATAAGATTACTAGACTTATGGAATTAACCATAATACAAGCAGGCAAGGATGTCAAGAGCAATAGACTACTGAGGATTTTGGAAGATCGAATAGCATTTCGAGGAATTTTCTGAAACACATGAACAACTGGGGATGAACGAATCCCTGGAAAGTGTGAGGAATTATTCGTAGGTGTATTCATGCAGAAAAGGAGCTGCAAAGCAGTAGGCACAATGGATTCTCGGAATATAGGAAAATGTTTCAGGGTATCTTGTAATAACAAGAGCAACGGGGAATGATTGTATGAATGGCAAGTGTATGTAGTTGTCCATAAGGATTTATTGGTGGTAGGGAATTTCAAAGGCGGTGGGCACAAGGGTCTCGGGAAAACATCGAAGAGTATCTTCGGAATCTTCTGATGAATCAAGCGGTCGTCTAGAATGAAGGGCTCTCCGAGAGGAAGTAGTTACGAGAACCTAAAGTTAGAGTTACTAAATTCTTTAACCCGAAAGGAAGAGAAGTTGAGAACCTAGAGTAAAGAAGAGGAATAAAAGATCCTAATCCCATCCATTTGGCGATGTGGGCCCGTAAGCCACACAACAATGTTAGTAAAATAGTTTTTCGAAGACTAGACTCAACTTCGGCCAAGGAGTTGGAAAGGGGCTTCCTACAGGCAGTCGGCTCTGATACCAACTTGTGACGCCCCCGACTCAATCGTGGACTAATCATACACGCAAATGTGCACGATCAAGATCAGAGACTCACGGGAAGATATCACAACACAACTCTAGACACAAATTAAAGGCATACATCTTTATATTACAAGCCAGGCCACGAAGGCTCGAATACATAAGTCAGCGGAAGCAACAATATCTGAGTACAGACATAATTAAACAAGTTTTCCTTAAGAAGGTTGAGCAAAACAATGACATCTAGATCGAAAAGGCGTAGGCCTCCTGCCTGGGGCCTCCTAACTACTCCTGGTCATGGGTCTCCATGTAGTAGTAGGCTCCGTCGGGGTAGTAGTAGTCATCGGCGGGATCAGCTGTCTCCGGGACTCCGTCATCTGATCGCAGCAATCGGGTAGGGGGAAAAAGGTAGCAAAGCAACCGTGAGTACTCATCCAAAGTACTCGCAAGACTTACATCAGAACTATGCTAAGTATGCAACGGTATCAAAGAAAAGGGGCTGTATCTGTGGACTAAACTGCAGAAATGCCAGAATATATAGAGGAAAGGCCTAGCCTATCGAAGAATAGCATCTTGCAGCGTCTTGCAACAACAGAAGAGGGTAGAATAACATAACATGTAGTAACAAATATATATTATTAACGCCCAGAGATCCTCCCTCGACTCCCTGTGAGAAAGCGATCCCGGAGCCATCATATCAGTTTAATATCACAAGTATCCAGTTCTGGTTGTAGTAGATCGGGATACAACTCCGAGCGTCCTGTTACCGTGGACACGGCTATTAGAGTAGATAACTTCCCTGCAGGGGTGCACCAACTTACCGAACACGCTCGATTAACTTTGGCCGGACACACTTTTATCGGGTCATGCCGGCCTTGGCTGATCGACACACCATAGTCCTACCTAGGCTCAACAGAGAGGCCAACACACCGGTCTAAATCCTAAGTGCGAAGGGGTCATGGGCCAATCGTCCTAAGCACTCCTGCGCGTTGCGTACGCGGCCGGGAGCAGACCCACCGCCTTAATACAAGCGCAGGCGGTTACCGTCCAACCCGGCGCGCGCCGCTCAACTGCTGATGTCTGAAGAGCTTTCGGAAGAATCATATGACGCCGAGTGCCCACTTTTTTTCCCGCGTGGTGGTCAGTGCGAAAAGGTCAAAGGCCTACTCAGATCATATATCCAAACCCGTTAGTCTGTTGGGAGCTCGTGGGTACCCTCCTGGTCAACCCGACTTATCAAGAGACTGTCGGGAACTCGGGTCCACCTCTACCAGGGTGGTACTGCCTGTCCCTTCAGTCCCACCGTAACAGTAAACGGGGAACAGTTAAAGGTAACAGTGTGTCCTTACCATCAAGATGAACTCAGAGTAATCACCCTCGGTAGGTTCACACCTGAGGTAGAATGTCAAGGTGAATTTGGAGGTATCACCCTCGATAGGCTCACGCTTGAGGTGCTGCACGACAGAGACATCATCGGGAGTGGTGAGCGAGGAATCACCCTCTGTAAACCACACTCGATGTGCTACACTACAGAGATATCATCGGAAGTGGGATACGAGACATCACCCTCGGCACTCGATAGTAGCTCTGCAGAGTCGTACAACTAAGGGGGGTGCTGGTGGTGTGTTCGGTCTCTGTACATCAATCACATTGATCGAATCTTCCGGTAGTAAAGCCTGGCAACACGGACAAGGGTGTAGGGCCTCTGATGGATCACTAACCAGCCTATACTAAGCATATAGGACAACAGGTAAAGTATCAACATCAGGTTACAAAATCAGGCTATGCATCATAATAGGAGTTGTCGAATACAGTAGCAAAATCTAATGCAAGCATGAGAGAGAAAGAATGGGCGATATAGGAATGATCAAGGGGTTTTTGCTTGCCTGGAAGTTCTATAGAAGGAAGCTGATCGTCGGCGACATAGTCGATCACAGGGGCACCGACAGCGGTCTCGGGGTCTACCGGAGAAGAAGAAGAAGAGGGGGAAGAAACAGTAAATATAAAGCACATAGATGTAGCACGATGCATGACATGGCAGTATGCTATGCTAGGGGTGCTCTAATGCATTACTAAGTATTTTAGACGGAGCGGGAAAATATCTGGGAATATTTTCCCGGCTCCACGCAATTTCTTCGGTATTGATCCGGAGGGGAAGGTTCCATGTTTGCTGTGTTGGGGGCATGTGGCAGGTATGAGGATGACATATTCGGATTCGTCTTATTTTTCTGATAATTTTTCATATATAAATTATTTTCATCTGAGTTACGGATTATTTTATATGAATTTACAAAGTTTAAATGATTTCTTGGATTTTCTGGAATTTATTTAATTTCGAAAATAAAATAGTAAAATTACTTTTGTCACGTAGTGCAGTGTCGGCCACAGTGTATGACAGGTGGGGTCAGGGTCAAAGTCAACAGTGGACTGTTGACTGGTCAAAACTAGGCAGTGGGGCCTAGGTGTCATTGGGCAATTTATTTAACAGATTGTTTTAAACCTTTTAGTTAGCAATGGGGCCCAACGTCAATGGGTGTTAGCTAGTGGGGGGGGGGGGTAGTCCTAATGGGGGGTTAGTGCCAATGGGGGGATTAGCCCTACTAATCAGGGCGGCCCCACAAGGCAGTGGCCCAGGCGGCCACACACACAACACACGGCGCACGGGCACTCGGCCATGGCCACGGCCATAGCCTAGGCGAGCGCGGGACAGCGGCGGCGAGCGCCGGCGTGCGTAGGCGGCGGCAGCAGCAGGCTATAGGGGCAGCCACAGGCAGCGGCAGCAGCAGTAGTAAGCAGCGGCGGCGGCAAAGCAGCAGCGGCGACGGCAAAGCAGCAGTAGCTAGCGGGAGCGGCGGCAAAGCAGCAGCAGCTAGCGGGAGCAGCGGCAACAGCGTGTGGCAGCAGCGCGGGCGGAGCGCGGCGGCAGGCGAGCAGCAGGCGGCGGCGGCGGCGCGGGCAGCAGCAGTAGCGTAGTAGCGGCAGCAGAAGCAGCGTAGCAGCTAGCAAGCAGCGGTAGCGAGCAGCAGCAAAGCAGAGCGGCATGAGCAGCAGTAGCAGGACAGCAGCAGTGCAACAGCGGCAGCAGCGCAGGCGGGCGCGGCCAGGACGCGGCGGGCACACACGCGGGCGGGAGCGGGTCGAGGCGCACGGGCGAGGGCAGCAGCAGGTGCGGCGCACACGGGCACGGGGCGACGGCTCGGCGACAGATCGAAGGGGAAAATGGGGGGAATCGGCAGAGAAGCTCACCGTGGAGCTCGTGGACGAGGTTAGGGAGTGCGGGGGTGGACGGACACGACGAACTCGACGACGAGATGCGGCGGCCGTGGGCGAAGACGATGGCGATGGCGAGCGTACGGGGCCTCCTAGCTCGAGCCCTTCGGCGAGGGTGAAGGAGACGACGATGGCGGAGCTCCTGGACGTATCCTCAGGCGTCGGGGAGGTCAGTGGCTGCGACGATGACGGCCATCATGGCGAGCAGCTCGGGCACGAACAATTTTTTGACAGAGAGAGAGAGGGAGCGAGGGGATAGCGAGGACTAGGGTTTCGGGGGAGGGGCGCCAGCGTCTTATAGGCAACAGGGGGCGTGCCGATGGCCGGCACGTGGCCATGGCCGGCGGATGGCCGCCACGGCTCCCCTTCCTCCCACTGTAGCGGGAGGTTGAAGGAGAGGTGGAGGTGGGCTAGGCCAGGCACAGTAGCCAGTGGGCTCAAGTGCACAGGGGGCTCTCTCTATTTATTGTTTTTATTTTCTGTTTTACTTTTTCTCCACTGTTTTGCATTTTTATTAAACACCAAATGAATTTTGCTATACATGAAATTGGTCACATAAATCGAGCACAATATTTTGGAGAGGCCCACAAAGTTTCAAGTCAATTGGAAATACATAAACATTTGTTTATTTTGAAATAGTTATTTTTGTTGTTGTTGGACCACTTTATATTTTACTAGGGATTAATTGGTGAGTCAAATGATGTTGGTTTCAACATGACAAATAATCAGGGGAATTTATATAATAATGCAAACAATTTAGTTTTATAGTTTGAAGAAATAATAATTTGACTTGTCTTTTAAACTTGAATTTGAGGTTGGTTTGGAACAAAGTGATGATTGGCAAAATAATTGTGATGACTTGGCATTCATTAGGTTGGAATTACTGTAGCATGATTATTGGGGTGTTACAGGTAGGTGTAGCTCGCCGGGTCGGGGCAGTCACCAGGTCAGCTAAGAACGACGTCGGAGTCTTTTATGGGCTAGAGGGGAGCTGGGGTTGCCACCAAATCCAGTGGCAGTACGTCGGCCGAGAGCCGAGTGCTCGAAAGGAGCGGCTGCTTCTAATTGACATCGACATGGGCCGGCAGTGCTTCGTCAACCATCTCAGGCAGTGGCAGGGCAGGGAACAGATGGAATCGGCAAAAATGGGTGGCCAGAGTCCTAAGATTCAATGGCGGTCATGGGGCTTGTGGCGGACTTCCTGAGCAGCGGGAATGAGCGATGAAATGGCGGCAGGGCTGCGGGTGGCCGACAGTCTCGGCGGCAACGTGTGGTGGTGTCATTTGGACGGAATTGGTGTGAGGTGGCGATGGTCGGGTCGCGGAGAACTTTTAGTGGGGGAGGTTAGATTCGCGCGGTTGCGTTCTCGTTTTTGCAACGGCCGCTATGGGTGTTGCAAATATGCAGCACTTTAGCAAAATTTAGGGTAGTTACAAATTCTGTTGGGCATCATATAGGTATATGGCATCTGATAGTGATATTCCATTTTTTGCCCAAAGTGACCCAAATGACAGTTTTTTTAGCACCGTGGCTTTTTTGGGGCATCTGCTGGAGATGCTCTAATTGGAGAAATATATAAAATGGTAATTCGCTTGATAACTTGGAGGTATCATCATCACCTACAACACTTGGATCAACTTGATCTACTTGAGAGCTTTTATTGCCCGTGGATGCAGTTCAGTTCGTCGATTTTGGGGTCCGTGAAAAACAATGTCCCTAATTTGGTAAATTCAAAACAACTCTTAAACCGTAAGGAATTAGAGAGGGTGTTATACATGAAAAAGTTCTGCATCGTCAATATCTTTCCAACGGTGTATCATTTTCCTCATCTTGACGAGTTGTAATTTTAATTTTTTTTACGAAAATACGCTTGCACGGGCGCCGCACAATTTTCGAAACTGCTCTTAAACCGTGAGTAATCTCAAAAGGTGTTCAACCTGAAAAAGTTTTGCCTAATCCATAGCTTTTCAATGGTATATCAAAAGCCTTAGTCCAATAAATGGTTTGAATGTTGGATAAAAATCAGTACCGAAAAATGTGTGCATTTTTTATTGCTAACTAGCTTTGTAGTTCGGTAGTCTTTCAATTGTAGTTCTAAACTGCTTGTAAATTAATATTCTGCATGCGCTTGTACAATATAACTTGGCTCCCAAGAAATACAAGTTGTATGATTCCTAACAGTTGGAGTATTGATTTGTTTGGCAAATAATATTTTGGAAACGAGTGTTTTAACCATTCAGTTCTGGAGCAGATAAATGATAGTTGTCCAGCTCAAGATTTTTGAGATCATTAAATCTTCGGTTTTCCCCGATATCTCCTTTCCCACAATCCATTCATCCCTTTTGATCATCTCGCATCCACTCATGCAGCCATTAGATCTTAGATTTTTCCCGATGTCTCCCATTCCTAGGTTTTCATGTATCCCTTTTGTTCATCTCTCATCCACTCCTCGTTTTTGTAGGCAACTTTCACCTACTTGGTGTACTAAACTAGTTTTGGCGATATGTAAAGTTGAAGGGGGGCGTGACATTTCCTTATATTTTTTCCAGCCCCTCGCGTCACTCCCTCCGCAGGGGTGACTCGGGTGGCGATCAAATCGCCCCGACCTTCGATCGCCTCTCCTCCCCATCCACCTCCTCGCCATTGCCAGCGTCTCCCACGGGCAAAGCTCGTGCGGAGCAGGCGGCGGCGTGACCCCTTCTATGGCGGGCGGCATCTTCCATGAGAAGGGGAACTCCTTGCGGCGCGACGTTGGGTGGAGGGCGGCTCTGATCGGACCAGAGCGGCGTCGCGCCTCTCGCATCTCAGGCATCGACGACCTGCTGCTTCTCGGCCTGGGGTCACTGGTAATGGCTCACGCGGCGCTGGATGCTGCCCGTCCATGGGGTATCGGATCCGTGCGGATCTGGCCTCCTGTGCAGCCGCCGCGCCTTGCTACTTGTGAACTGCATTGGGATTTCCCCGAAGAGGAGAGGATGATGCAGTACAGTAGAGATAAGTATTTCCCTCAGTTAAGAACCAAGGTTATCAATCCAGTAGGAGAACCACACAGAACCTCGTTAGCAGCACCTACACACACAAAAGCAAATACTTGCACCCAACACGAACAAGGGGGTTATCCATCCCCCCGGCGATTACTTGCAAGGATTAATTCTGATAGTGATAGATATAAAAGTAAATTGCAAAATAAAATAAAAGTAAATAAATTGCAACAAGGTATTTTTGGATTTTATATATGATAAAAGTAGACCCGGGGGCCATAGTTTTCACTAGAGGCTTCTCTCTTGAACGCATAGCATACGGTGGGTAAACAAATTACTGTTGGGCAATTGATAGAAAAGCGCATAGTTATGACGATATTCAAGGCAATGATCATGTATATAGGCATCATGTCCGAGACAAGTATGTTGGGGAACGCGACAGAAAACAAAAATTTCCGGTATAGCGAGCACGCCCAGGACCACTATGGAGACTGCATACAAGGTTTGATCTGATCCGTACCGACTCGAAGCGCAGCGGAAGAAGAGTCGGTGGAGATCGTTGGTGCAGATACCCGCAGCTAGGATTTACAACCTCCCAACTGCGAGGATGTACTCCCTCGTCGGACAGCCCTTCGGGAGGCGGTCGGACAGTCCCCGGACGATGTCGCGGACAGCCCTTCGGGAGGACCCTCGAAACTCGAACGGAGACTCGGATAGCCCTTCGGGAGGACACCCGAACAGCCCCTCGGGCAAAAGATCGAAACTACGACCTCTCTACGGGGTTGCACACATACGGTGTCATCTATCCGGCAGGGCTTCGCCATCCAGAACTAGTTCCTGCCGGAACCCAGACAGCCTTTCGGCTCTACGAAAAACTCTTTTCGTGGGAAGGAGAGAGAGAGCTAGCAAAGCATAGCATGTGTATGAGAGCAAGGGATGAAGAGATGGCAGCCCTCACCTCCTCTATTTATAGGAAAGCCAAGGGGTAGGATGGTCACACAAAGTACCAAACTACCCCCACTTTATGTCACACATAAAAAACCATAAGAGGGAAAAGGGGTGTCATGTGGAGCTCCATGGAGGAGCTCCACCCTTGGCCGGCCACCCCTTGGGGACCCTCCCATGAGGGGCTTCCTTGGCCCCCAAGCCCTTCTAGAAGCCTTTTGGAAATATCCCAAAAGGTGACTTTCCATACAAAAAGCACTTTCACTATTCACGACGACATTTTTCAGCGTCCGGTCGAACTGAAAATATTTATGTGGGCTTAGAACATTTCCAGTACCCACTAAAATAATTTTCAATGCGATCCGGAACAATTCCGGATTAGTGATTTTCATCTGCGAAAAGCATCCGAAGCGGTTCCGGTTTTTCTTCCGGAAAATTCCCAGAAGTTTCCAGAATGATTCTGGCACCCTCCAAGAATTATCACGCATGTGCCGAAACCAATTTGACTTAATGGTATCCCCTGAAACAACTTTTCAGTTTTACCGAAACTGTTCCGGTGTTCTCTCTGCGGAACTTTTCCGCTGTCCGAAACTTTTCCGGTGTCCGAAACTTTTTCGGTGATTTTCTCTCAGACTCCCTGTCTAGTATTCAGCAGATAGATGACCCTTAAGCGTGTGACCCTATAGGTTCGGTGAAGCATAGACATGACCCGGAACCCCTTCCGATCAATGATCAACATCGGAGCCGTGGACACCCATATTGACCCCTATACCCACACGAATGAATATCCGAGTGAACCTCCAGTTGCCGTGAGCTATTCCTGTTGCTTCGCGATATGTTACAATTACTCGAGGTGAGACATGTTGGCATCCTCGTGGATCAACAACTTGTCCACTATGCCAGTTACCTCGTTGCCAGTATTGTTCTCTTTTCTCGTTCCCGTGTTCCGGCATCCCCGTGATCAAATCACAAAGTGTCTGGCCAGACGATGATGGATACCGTAACACCGAGAGGGCCCAGAGATATCTCTCCATCGTCGGAGGAGCAAATCCCAATCTTGAGCTATCAAGTTACTTGCCATACTTTTCCGTGAACCCGTAAGCCGCCGTAATAGCCACCCAGTAACGGATGACGTTTAACAAACCCCAAAGTTCACAAAGCAAGCACGAAGGAACTCGATACTCTCATGGTCTAAGGAATTATGCAAACATTAACTATCTCTGTGTTATTAACCATTAACTTGTGACGAATGAATCTCATAGCATAACACCAATTTGGGTTGATTCAACACAAGTGTTCTACCAACATCGTGCCCTCAAAATTGCCGGCATAACCATGCCCATGATCAGGAAAACAGGATCATCCTGCAATACTTGAGCCAGTCTTAGAGGCAAGACTAGGAATACAATTTACCGTTTATTATACCACACGTGCACATGAGTTTCCCTCCAAGCCTCATGGTTATTGTAGACTCGAGAATCATTGCAGTTATAGCATGGATCATAAACATTCATTACAAACTCGGAGATACAAAATAACTGTTATTACTGCCTCTAGGGCATATCTCCTACAAAGTAGACCGACTCCTGCCTGCATCTACTACTATTACTCCACCCATCGACCGCTATCCAGCATGCATCTAGGGTATTAAGTTAATGAAAACAGAGTAACGCCTTAAGCAAGATGACATGATGTATACAAAGTAAACTCAAGCAATATGATTAAACCCCATCTTTTTATCCTTAATGGCAACAATACAAATATGTGTCTTGTCCCTTTCTGTCACTAGGATATAGGACACCGCAAGATTTAACCCATCACAAAGCACCTCTCACATTGCAAGATAAATCAATCTAGTTGGCCAAACCAAACGAATAGATCGGAGAGAAATAAAAATCTATAACAATCATGCATAAATAAGTTCAGAAAAGACTCAAATATTTCTCATGAATAATCTAATCATAAACCCACAATTCATCGGATCCCAACAAACACACCGCAAAAGAAGATTACATCGAATAGAACTCCAAGGAGATCGAGGAGAACATTGTATTGAAGATCAAAGAGAGAGAAGAAGCCATCTAGCTACTAGCTATGGACTCGTAGGTCTGTGGTAAACTACTCACACATCATCGGAAGGGCAGCAAGGTTGATGTAGAAGCCCTCCGTGATCGATTCCCCCTCCTGCAGAGTACCGGAAAAGGCCTCCAGATGGGATCGCGGAAGAACAAAGGCTTGCGGTGGCGGAAAAGTTTTCTCATCTGTCTCTCTGGTATATTGGGAATATTTTGGAATTTATAGCGCTGAAATTAGGTTAAGAGGTGCCAGAGGGGCCCACAAGCCTGGGGGGCGCGCCCTCCGGGCTTGTCTCTCCCTCGTGACTCGTCTGGTCTTCTCCTGAAGCTTCTAGGGTCCCTTCTGGTCCAGAAAAAATTAATCCAAAGTTTTTTGTTTGTTTGGACTTCGTTTGATAATGATTTTCTCAAAAGGCAAAAACAGGCAAAAAACAGCAACTGGCACTGGGCACTAGGTTAATAGGTTAGTCCCAAAAAATGATATATAATTGCCTATAAAACATCCAAGATTGATACTATAATAGCATGGAACAATCAAAAATTATAAATACGTTGGAGACGTATCAAGCATCCCCAAGCTTAATTCCTGCTCGTCCTCGAGTAGGTAAATGATAAAAACAGAATTTTTTATGTGGACTGCTAGCTAACATGTTTCATCATGTAATTCTCTTTTACGGTATGAATATTAACATCCGAATGATTCAAAGCAATAGTCTATAATTTGATATAAAGCCATCAATACTCAGGCATACTAACAAACAATCATGCCTTTCAAAATAAAAATGCTAAAGAAAGTTATCCCAACAAAATCATATAATCCTGTCATGCTCCATCTTCTTAACATAAAGTATTTATCATGCACAACCCCGGAGACAATCAAGCAATTGGTTCATACTTTTTAACGCGCTTCAGCTTTTTCAACCCTCACGCAATACATGAGCGCAAGCCATGGATATAGCACTATGGGTGGAATAGAATGATGATAGAGATTAATAAGGGGAAGTCAAAAAGAAGAAGATAGTCTCACATCGACGCAGCTAATCAACGGGCTATGGAGATGCCCATCAATTGATGTGAATGCGAGGAGTAGGGATTGCCATGCAACAGATGCACTAAGAGCTATAAGTGTATGAAAGCTCAAAATAAAAACTAAGTGGGTGTGCATCCAACTTGCTTACTCATGAAGACCTCGGGCATTTGAGGAAGCCCATCATCGGAATATACAAGCCAAGTTCTATAATGAAAAATTCCAACTATTTTATGAAAGTGACAACATAGGAGACTCTCTATATGAAAAACATGGTGCTACTTTGAAGCACACGTATGGAAAAGGATAGTAACACTGCCCCTTCTCTCTTTTTCTCTCATTTTTTTTGTTTTTTTTCATGGGCTCTTTTTGGCCTCTTTATATATATCCTCACTAGGCAATGCTCTAATAATGATGATCATTATACTTCTATTTACTTACAACTCAAAAATTATAACTCGATACTAGAACAAATATGACTCTATATGAATGCCTCTGGCAGTGTACCAGGATGTGCAATGATACTAGCGTAACATGTATGAAAATGATGAACGGTGGCTGAGCCACAAATACTATGTCAGCTATATGATCATGCAAAGCAATATAACAATGATGATGTGTGTCATGTAAACGGAACGGTGGAAGTTGCATGGCAATATATCTCGGAATGGCTATGGAAATGCCATAATAGGTAGGTATGGTGGCTGTTTTGAGGAAGATATAAGGAGGCTTATGTGTGATAGAGCGTATCATATCACGGGGTTTGGATGCACCGGCGAAGTTTGCACCGACTCTCGAGGTGAGAAAGGGCAATGCACGGTACCGAAGAGGCTAGCAAATTGCGGAAAGGTGAGAGTGCGTATAATCCATGGACTCACATTAGTCATAAAGAACTCACATACTTATTGCAAAAATTTATTCGCCCTCGAAGCAAAGTACTACTACGCAAGCCCCTAGGGGGGAGGTTGGTAGGAGTTAACCATCGCGCGCCCCCGACTGCCACGCAAAGGAAGACAATCAAGAATAAATCATGCTCCAACTTCTTAGCATAACGACAGACCATATGTGCATGCTTCGGGAATCACAAACCTTAACACCAATATTCTTACTAAACCACAATTATCTACTAGCACCTCCCACATATTACCATCTTAATATCGCAAAACTATTGCAAGGAATCAAACTTATCATATTCAGTGATCTACATGAAAGTTTTTATTATATCCCTCTTGAATACCTATCATATTAGGACCAAATTCATAACCCGTGTGTCGGTTCTAAATACGGCATATCTCGTAGTAGGGGTCCTATGCTAGGCGTCTTGGAGCGATGGTAACATGGAGACAGAATTTTACCCAGGTTCGGGCTCTCTCGAAGAGATAATACCCTACGTCCTGCTTTTGATTGTATTCATATGGGGTGTAGTACAGAGTACATGTATCGACCACGAGATTGTTCTAATGAATATGAGATGATCTATTTACTAGCCTAGCCTCGGTTTATATATGCACCGGAGGCCTAGGGTTTAGAAGAGTCCTTATCTTGTGCGCCAAGTCTTGTGGAGTCTTCCTTGTATGCGTCATGGGCTGCCCGAAGTGGCCCATGAATGAACCGCCATGCGGGTCCTCGGCCCGATCCACCTGGTCGGGAGACGACGTGGTGAGTACCCCCTAGTCCAGGACACCGTCAGTAGCCCCCTGAACCGGTCTTCAAGTTGGGGACGCTCCTCGGTTCTTCCGAATTGTTCTTCGTCTTCGGTCGTCGGTCTTGAAAACTGGTTCAACAAATCTTCCCATCTCCAATCATGAGGATCGCCGAGGTGTATCCGAAGAGTTCATACGTCGGGTATCCGAGGAGTCCTTTAAGTTCTCGGCCTTTATCAATGTCGTGTGATTTTTTATGCCACACCTCGGGTTCGAAGCGTTTCCAGTGTGGCGGTGTCCTCTTTGCATCCGAGCTCCAACGCCGGACTGCATCCGAGGTCTCTTTTTGCAGCCGAGCTCCAACGCCGGACTGCATCCGAGGAGGCATAGAGTACCTCGTCTTTGAAAAAGTTTGAAGGAGGTTATCCGAGCTTAACGCCGAAAAAGTTCTCTATGGAGCCAGCCACTCGTAGCCGAGCTTTATGCCGGACTGCTTCCGAGGTGACGCACCACCTCGTTCTTGGGCTGATTTTTTGCGGATTTATTTTCGATTGGTGCAATTTATTCTCTGCCGAGATATATAGCCAGTAGCCCTCAAGGTGTGTGTCGGCCTAAAATCCGAGATGTACCTGAAGGAAAACATGAAACTGCTGATCCCAGTAGCCCCTGAGACTCAGGTCGATTCGCGAAATCGGCCTGAGGATCAATTCCTAGCTCGGCAGCATATTTAGGAACGGAAACACGATGTGCATAGTCCTCGAGACTCAGGTTGGGTGCGGCCGACCAACCTGAGGATCGTAATCTCCTCAGAAACTATTTTGCACTTTGTAAATTGACTGCATTGAATCGTCAAATGCAGTAGCCCCCGAGCCACTGGTCGGGTGGGAGCACCAGATTAGGGGATCGATGTACCTCTTTAGTTGTTTTAATTTGAGAAGCGTGAAGCCCAGTAGCCCTCGAGCCTTAATTTGGGCAAGGGTGGCCGAATTAAGGATCGATATCCGGGGTAAATTGACTTTAATCACAATTTATGTGTAATGATTCTACGTATCCAAGTACTTTACATCATTAATGCTCGGATCCGCATTGTACAAAACTTTGTCGACCGACCATCGGCTTCAACCTCCTCGGCCAGTAGCTGAGGAGTGTTTGTCCTACTTTATAAAGCCTTTATAAGGGCAAAGATTTACGGCAAACAAGGCAATCCGGCCATATGGTTTTATAAACAAAGGTACGTGAAGAGATATGTTATATTACTATTTAACGTAAGAAACATTTTCTGGGAAAAATAGTTCCTTTATAGGTTCCTTTTCGCAGGTTATCATGCTAACCATGATTATGTAACTTCACCTCCGATCTAAGTGGGAGAAAATAGTGAAGATTAATTCGGGGGAAATTCCCAAAGTATTTGGCTTTAAAAACCGAGATTTTCACTTCCGTCGTTGCCGACCAATTATGTTCTTGAGATTGCTAGCTTTCGACTTCACCCAGTCTGAGGTACTAACCCGGATAACCCGGTAGCAATCACAGAGGTGCTCCCTTTACCCCCTAGCCGAACAATCGGGAACGTAGGGGGCAAGCACAGGAGCCAGGCAATCCAGCTTGGCCAGATCTCAAGTCAAATTGATGCATATTGTGGCTTTATAACGATTTATGGGAAGGCAGCGTTCGTATATTAAATACAAATGTTGAGGGTATGTTGGGCTCTCCAGAAGTCCCAAAGTAACCGCACCGAGGTGCCTCAAGGAGCCCCTGGTACGGTTTATTGGACTATTTTATATGTCCGAAGTGTTTTATACCAAAAACTCGAGGTTAGAATTGCACAGTTTTTTCAAAGACGGCCGAACTGCTTTTCTATTAGTGACCTCGGACAAGCCGAACACTTTTATGAAAGCAAGCTGATCGGTCGATTGAATTTGTGCATGTTTGTGGTAGTCAGTTTTTAAGTTGTATTTGCAGCTTTATGCTATATGTAATTTTGACTCCGTTGCGGCTGTTTATAATCTAAAAGTGGCCCATCGTCGGCTTCCACCCCTTTGTAGATGCTACGCAGGGTGTTTCCGTACTAACAAGACAACCCTTAGCCGACATCTCGGTGCCCGGAGGCGGTTGTGTTAGCGGAAACGAGGCAATCAGATATGCAGGCTTTATAACTTTCAACTAGTCATAGGAGCTTAAAGTTGGGAGGCCAGTTACTAGCCCCTGGTTAGTGTTCGGCGTCAGCCGAGGTCAAGCCATTAACACTTCGGCCAATTTTATGAAAGGCCCATGGTTTAACACGGGGTAACCTCGATCGATCTGTAGTTTGACACCATCATCGGATCGCTGACCAGTTTACGCTTATTGTGACAGTCAGTTTTTGGCTTTCTCCACTGAGGCACTTAACCAGTCAAACCGGAAGTACAATCGCAGTGGTTCTCCCTTTACCCTTAGCCGAACAATCGGAAACGTAAGGAGTAAGCACAGGAGCCGGGCAACCCAACTATTGACCAAAGACACAATTCGAAACTGATGCATATAAAGCAATATCCGAGAACGTTTTGCCGAGGACTCCATGGAGTACCTCGGCTTTTGGTGGGTTCGGCTCTAGCTGCAGCCCCCTGTTGATATTGCCGATGCTGTAAAGGCGTCTGGCGTTACACTGCGAGAGTTATGCTGGAGACACACAAATAGGTTAAAACTGCCATAAGCTCGAGAAACCAAAAAACTTATGCAAAAACTTTACGTCCGAAGTAAATCAAGTTTTTTGGTGCCAATCTGAAAATTGGTCTTAAAATTAATTTGTGCTTCTGTCGTGCTTTAACATGATACGTCCGATCTCCAGACTTCAAGCGGGTCAGCCTTCGGCTTCAACCTCCTATCCCGAAGGCGAAGTGTTTCTCAGGCCAGTTTAGCGAACTAAACTCGAACGGCTTTAGAGAGAAACCAGGCAACCTAGCTATTGACCACACACTCGCGTCAGAAAAAGGAGTAGTAGAAAAAGACTTTGCAACGACCAAGAAGAAAACACATTTATTATAAAACGGCTCATATAAATTTAAGAGCCCCCAGTTAACATGGGAAAAAAGGTGTTTTTAACAAACAGCTTTTTTGTTTAACACAAATATAATGCTTGGTCGAACCGAACAAAAATTAAGAATTTAGAAAATTTAAGCATGAAAGCGACTTAGCTGGTTAATGTGCTCGGCGTTGATGACGCGGTCCGGGCTTGTGGCGGGACGAGGACGCGTATCGGTCTCTGACAGATCCGACATGATGTGTAGTCCTCGGCTTGGCCGAGGTTCCCGTCCCCAAGCCGGTTCCGAGGTGCCCGAGCGAGGAGCTCGGCATGACGAAGTGGCAATGCAGCACGGTTGATGTGGTGAGGCGAAGCCCCCGGTCCAGCTAACGAGATGAAGCTGGTCGGCTGGTGACACCGAAGTCCCCGGAGTAGGTTGATGAAGAGATGACGAAGCTCCCGGACTAGCCGAAGTGAAGAAGCAGGTCAGTAAGGTGATGTTGCAGCCCCCATGCCAGCCGAGGTGTCGAAGCAGGTCGGCGTGGTGGGTATCGGCTTAAAGAAGCAACGGTGCGGCGATGCCGACGCAGGTCAGAACTGGTCAATGCCGGCTTGATGAAGTGACCCCGTGGCGATGCCGGCGCACCCCATCCATGCAATCCGTGGGGTGACAATGTTGTATTGACGATTATTTGGCATTCGCGATGCCGGACTCTAGGTCGGCTCGCCGGAGTGATGATCTGATGAGGTTGACCTCAGCTCGATGAAGCAATGAATTGTCTAGCGCAGGTCTGCAGCCGTGGAGCAACGTTGTCGGACTTGTTTGACACCAACGCGACGGTGAAGATTACCTCGGAAAAGGCTTTTAAATTTTGCAAGCACGTGCTTGAAAACAAAACACAATACCCTATAAGAAATTCCCTTCAAAAAGGATGTCCGATAATCTGTTCATGAAAAAGATGAACTCGGGTCGGATTCGTTCTCGCGCAGAAAACAGATCCAGAAATTGATGCACTCCTCGGGCTGTTCCCGACGAAATTTTGAGGGATGGTAGATGTAGGAATTCCGCAGCCAATCAACGGTTGGATCTTTTAAAGGATGTCCGAGCTGGACGCTGGACTCCTCGCCCTAAACTCGTCCAGATTCACGTCCAGATTTGACAGGGCTCCGGTATATCATAGATCGCCGGAGATTCCTCCATCGGAATACGACAAAATTTTACGGGGTCATTATAGACTCAATTCCGCACAATTCCAGCAAAGGATTCGTGAAAACGACGCTCGAGGAGGCGGTGACGGTGAACGCGAACCCGCTGTCCAAAAAAACTGCACGGTCGCCCGAGGGCAATGTTGATCTTGAGCCCCCGAGCTCCATGGATGATTCCCCCATGATCTTGATAGAGATCGGAGTTGATGATTATGAAAATATCCGTCCTATCTTGATGATCCGATGCGTAGCGCAGTCCTCGATCCAGCCGAGGTGACCAGTCGAGCCGGCGACGAAGATGCCGACATCGACAATAAAGCTCGGTTCCGACGCGTAGATTGCGCTGGAGACGATCTGAATTCCCATCGCACCGCGGCGACTGCCAGCAGGCTCTCAATGAAAGCACCAATTTCGGTTCTAAATCCGGCATATCTCGTAGTAGGGGTCCTAAGCTAGGCGTCCTGGAGCGATGGTAAAATGGACACAGAATTTTACCCAGGTTCGGGCTCTCTCGAAGAGATAATACCCTACGTCCTGCTTTTAATTGTATTCATATGTGGTGTAGTACAGAGTACATGTATCTACCACGAGATTGTTCTAATGAATATGAGATGATCTATTGACTAGCCTGGCCTCGGTTTATATATGCACCGGAGGCCTAGGGTTTAGAAGAGTTGTCGGGGGGATGATCCCCGGGTAGGCCAAGCATCGCTACAGCGCTCCTCCCTTTATACTGACAGAACAGGCGAGGCTGCAGCTTTCCTTGCGCCCCCGCCCGAGGCGGGCGGTGTCAGGGAGGCGCGGTCCTGTAGAAACGGCGGCGCCGACCTCCCTCTGACGACGGACAAGACGCGCCACAGTGCCTCGTACCCAGACTGACAAGAGACAAGACCCGCCACAGTGCCCCGCGCCAGGCAGGTGCGGCGCACCTGGCGACCCGGCAGCCCGGCGACCCGGCGTCCCGGCGACCCGGCCACCGGATCCCGGTCAATGACACCAGGGGCCCGCGCCTCTGTAACGTTACCATTGTAACCCTGGGGGTCGGCCTATAAGACCCCCATGGAGGCCTCCATGCAGAGGGGTCAGTCGATCAATCGGTTAGATCAGTACACATCCTAGTTCGCTCCACAGAACACACACACTCCTGCCGGAGAGGCAGAACGGTGGCCTAAGCCCCTTCTCCCTCCTCCGCCCAAACAGCTCCAGGAGCAACTCTGTAACCTTTGCGCATATCAGCTCATACGGCAGGATTAGGGGTGTTACCTCTCCAGGGGGCCCCGAACCTGGGTACGTCTCGTGTCTCACACTTGCTCGTGCCAACCTCGCCTCCGGAGCCCACCGGCGTCCTCTCGTAGCCACACCTCTTTAGCCATCTTATGGTATATGCCGTGAAATCACCACGACAGTTGGCACCCACCGTGGGGCTGCTCGCGGCGCCGGCCGGAGTCAAGTTCCGGACGAGGCCCTTCACCAGCTCCGGCGAGCGCATCGTGCACGGTTTGGTCCGTGCGCCTCGCACGTCCAAACCGGCCGGCTGCAGCGCTGCGCTGGGCGCGGACGTCGCCTGCCCCGCAGGCTGCTTCATCGTCCCCTTCGGTGCGCTGCGCGTCTTCGTCGCGCTCGTCCCCGACGTGTTTCCTAGCTAAGTGTGCAATTGCACCGACTCGCCTGTCCCCGCTACCTGCGCCGTCTCCGACGACGTCGCTGCTCTCTACGTTCACGCGGAGGTGCTAACCATCGGCACCAGTTCCGGCTCCCCGCGCGCCAAGGAGAAGGCTGCCGCGGCCGCCGCCTTGGCTGCGGCTCCGCCTCGCCGCACTGACCCGCTCCACGATACGATCCGGAGTCTGCAAGCCCCCATCACGCCTGACGCCGACACGGCTGCTGCAGCGGCCCAGCTCAACGAGGGCCGCCAGCATCTTCTGCTCGAGGCCACGGAGCTTGCGGCAACCCGGCGCCGGCTGGAGTCCGCCCAGCGAGGATTCGACAGCGCACATGGCCTCACTCCGCCCGCCGCCGAGCCCAGCCGGGTCGCGGAGGTGCGGATCCATGGGGGCGCACTCGGCCGCGCGCTAGGCGCAGGCAGACCCGTCTACGACACCCCCGTCAAGAACATGCGCGCGGCGCAGGCCGCGATTGCTGATCTCGAGTTCCTGGAGGGCGAGGAGCTGCTGCAGCAGCAGTAGCGCATCCGCGACCTCATCACCGCGGCGAACGAGCAGCAGGAATGCTTCGACCTGGCCCAGCCATCCGGCTCCGCCTCAAGAAGAACCGGGAACCCGGAGAGGGCTCTCCGGGATGCGCGGCTGACGTCTTCGCACGCCACTAGCGCAAGCCGCTCTAGCCGGCACCGGTCCGGCTGAAGCCGGCACAACCGCGCCACCACCGCTGGAGACGGCAACGCTGGCGAGACGGCCGATGACGGCCGGGTTCAGCAGCCGGAGCCCCCCGTGCGGCCGGCTCGGCGGCCCGAGCCGGCCCTGGAAGCTCCTGCTCCCCGCGGTCCCGTGGCCGACCGAATCGGCCTCCGCGTTCCCGTGGCTGACCGACTCGGCCCCCGCGAGCCCTACGACGAAAGCAACGCCCGTCACCGCATCGACCGGCTGGTGCGTTCCACGGCCCTGGAGGAGGAAAGCTCTGTCGGCCCGGCGTGCTTCGGCCCCCGCATTCGCGAAGAACCCTTCCCCAAAGGCTTCTCGCTGCCCCGCGAATCCCCAAAGTACACCGGCGCCACCAAGCCGGAGGACTGGCTAACCGACTACACCACGGCTGTCGGCATAGCCGGCGGCAACCGGCGTGTGGCTGTCCGTTACGTCCCCCTCATGCTGCTCGGTTCGGCCCGGACGTGGCTTAACAACCTCCGAGCCGGCAGTGTGAACTCCTGGCTGGATTTCGAAGACGTGTTCGTTCGCAACTTCACCAGCACCTACAAGCGACCCGGCAAGCCTCGCCAGCTCTCCATGTGCGTCCAGAAGCCGAGCGAGCCACTGCGCGACTTCCTCACACGGTGGACGGAGCTTCGCAACTCCTGCGAAGGGGTCCACGAGGTCCAGGCCATCCAGTACTTCATCGACGGATGCCTAGACGGCACTCTGGTCAAGCACCGGCTGGTGTGCGACGAGCCGGAGACCCTGGCGGAGCTCATGGCTGTGGCGGACAAGTACGCTACGGCCGACTCCGCGATGAATATGAAGATCACGATCGATGCGAATGGCAAGCTTCTCCCGGCCCAGCCGGCTCCTGCCAAGCCGGCTGGCAACAACAGCCAGCGCCGGCAAGACAGCAACAGCAACGGCAAGCGCCAAAACGACCAGCCGGCGCCTCGCTACGACAACCGACAAGTCGCCGCCGTGGAGAGGGAGCAGCCGGCCGAGCAAGGCGCCAGCCAGCGCCCGCGCACTGGCAAAGCCGTCTGGCAGCCCAAGCTGACCTTTGAGCAGATGCTCGACACCCCCTGCAAGAACCACGGCGGCGCGAAGCCATCGACGCACACGCTCCGGCAGTGCAGCTTCACGCAGCGCCTATTGAAGGGCAACCTTCCACCCCCGCCGCCTGGAGCCGGCCCGCAGCAGCCGCCGCTCCCGCCGCCTCCACCGCCACCCGGCGCCCTCGCCGACAACCCTTTCCCGCCCCCGGACGCCTCCTACGTCGTCTTCACCAGCGAGGGGGATGACAAGCACGCCAAGCGCAAGCACGCGGCCGAGGTGAACGCCGTCCTCCCTTCGGTTCCCCAGTACATGCACTGGTCCGACCGACCGGTGAGCTGGACCCGGGAGGATCACCCGGCCGTCATGCCCACGCCGGGTGGCTACGCCCTCGTGCTCGACCCCACCCTCGTCTCCGAGAAGCGCACCTGCCGCTTTTCGCGGGTGCTGATCGACGGCGGCAGCAGCATCAACATCCTGTACCGCGACACGATGACCAAGCTCGGCATCGAGGCACGACAGCTGGAACCGACCCGGACGGTGTTCCATGGCATCGTGTCGGGACTCTCCTGCTCCCCGATCGGCCGGATCCGGCTCGACGTCCTGTTCGGCTCCAGCAGCCATTTCCTCCACGAGCCGATCTGGTTCGAGGTGGTCAACCTGGCCAGCCCCTACCACGCGCTGCTGGGCCGGCCCGCGATGGCCAAGTTTATGGCGGTCCCCCACTATGCCTACCTGAAGTTGAAGATGCCGGGTCCCAAGGGCCTTATCACCGTCGTCGGCGACTACAAGAAGTCCCTCAAGTGCGCCAAAGCCGGCTCCCAGCTGGCCGAGTCGCTGGTCATCGCCGAGGAGAGGCGCCAGCTCGACAGGATCGTGGCGCTGGCTAACGCGTAGTCGGCCGTGCCGGCTCCGCCTAAGCCGGCCGACGAAGCCTCCTTCAAGCCGGCCAAGGACACGAAGCGAGTCCCGCTCAACCCGGCCGACCCCAGCTCCAGCAAGTACGTCGTCGTGGGCACCGGCCTCGACAGTAAATAGGAAGGCGAGCTCGTCGATTTCCTCCGTGAGAATCAGGATATCTTTGCATGGTCTCCCAAAGACATGCCGGGTGTCCCGAGGGAATTCGCCGAGCACAAACTACACGTCCGCAAGGACGCCAAGCCGGTCCGGCAGCCGCTACGCCGCTTCTCCGAGGAGAAGCGAAGAACCATTGGCGAAGAGATCGCTCGGCTGCTCAAAGCCGGGTTCATCATGGAAGTGTTCCACCCCGAGTGGCTGGCCAATCCAGTCCTCGTCCTGAAGAAAAACGGCACCTGGCGCATGTGCATCGACTACACCAGCCTGAACAAGGCATGCCCCAAAGACCCATTCGCTCTGCCCCGGATCGACCAAGTCATCGACTCCACAGCCGGCTGCGAGCTCCTGTCCATCCTGGACGCCTACTCCGGCTACCACCAGATCAAGCTGGACCCGGCCGACGCCCTCAAGACGTCCTTCACCACGCCCTTTGGGGCGTATTGCTACATCACCATGTCGTTCGGCTTGAAGAATGCCTGCGCCACCTTCCAGCGCTGCATGTAGAAGTGCCTGCTGCCCCAGCTCGGCAGAAACGCGCACGTCTACGTCGACGATATCGTGGTGAAGACCAAGCAGCACCTCACGCTCCTGGCCGACCTCAAAGAAACCTTCGCCAACCTGCGCCGGTTCCAGATCAAGCTCAACCCGGAGAAGTGCGTCTTCGGCGTGCCGGCTGGCCAGCTACTCGGCTTCCTCGTCTCGGCGCGCGGCATCGAGGCCAACCCGGAGAAGATCAAGGCAATCGAGCGCATGCGCAAGCCGACCCGGCTGCGCGACGTCCAGAAGTTCACCGGCTGCCTGGCCTCTCTCAGCCGGTTCGTCAGCCGGCTGGGAGAGAGGGCCCTGCCCCTGTATCAGTTGATGAAGAAGACGACGGCGTTCGAGTGGAGCGACCAGGCGGACGAAGCCTTTCGCGACCTCAAGCGCATGTTGTCAACCGCGCCCGTCCTGGCCGCGCCGGCTGAGAAAGAGCCGCTCCTGCTATACGTCGCCGCCACCTCCCACGCAGTCAGCACGGTGCTGGTCGTCGAGCGCCCTGAGGAGGGCAAGGTGCAGCCGGTCCAGCGTCCGGTGTACTACCTGAGTGAGGTGTTCTCCACCTCCAAGCAGAACTACCCCCACTACCAGAAGATGTGCTACAGCGTGTACTTCGCCGCCAAGAAGCTGAGGCAATACTTCCAAGAGCACGCCATTACCGTGGTGAGCACGGCCCCCATCGGCGAGATCATAGGCTGCCGGGATGCCTCTGGCCGGGTGGCCAAGTGGGCCATCGAGCTAGCCGGCCACACGATCCTCTACGAGCCGCGCACCACCATCAAGTCCCAAGCGCTGGCCGACTTCCTCGTCGACTGGACCGAGACGCAATACCTGCCGCCGGCGCCGGAGTCGACTCACTGGCGCATGCACTTTGACGGCTCCAAGATGCGCAACGGCTTGGGAGCCGGCATCGTGCTGTCCTCCCCCAAGAACGACCGGCTGCGGTACGTGCTCCAGATCTATTTCGCCGCCTCCAACAACGTCGCTGAGTACGAAGCTCTCGTGCATGGCCTCCGGCTGGCCAGGGAGATCGGCATCCGGCGCATCCTCTGCTACGGCGACTCGGACCTGGTGGTGCAGCAAGTTTCCGGCGACTGGGATGCCAAAGACGCCAACATGGCCAGCTACCGTTTCCTGGTCCAGCAACTCTCCGGCGGGTTCGATGGTTGTGAGTTCCTCCACGTCCCACGCGCCGACAACGAAGCGGCTGACGCCCTGGCCAAAGTAGGCTCCACCCGGCAAGCCATCCCATCCGGCGTCTCCCTCAAGCACCTGCGGAAGCCGTCCATCAAGCCGTCTCCCGACTCGGAGTCCATCTTCGTCCCGGACGACCCCGGCGCGCCCCAACCCGACCCTGGGATTCCCGGCCCTAGCTCGGGGACTGCCAGCTCCAGCTCGAGGACTGCCGTCTCCAGCTCGGGGGCTGCCGTCTCCAGCTCGGGGGCTGCCGTCTCCGGCTCGGGGGCCGCCGGCTCCAGCCCGGGGGCTGCCGGCTCCGGCTCGGGGGCTGCCGGCTCCAGCCCGGGGACTGCCGGCTCTAGCTCGGGGGCTGCCGTCCCGGGTCCCATCCCGGCGGCCGTCCTCACGGTGGTGGCGGCGCCATCCTCGGCTCAGCCAATCCTTGCCTTCTTGGAAGACGGCGAACTTCCCATTGGCGAAACTGAAGCCCGACAAGTGCAGCGGCGCGCGTCCGCCTACAGCATCATCAACCACGAGCTCGTCAAACGCAGCACGACGGGCGTGTTCCAGCGCTGCGTCGAGCAGGGCAAAGGGATCGAGATCCTCCTCGACATCCACCAGGGCGAGTGCGGGCACCACGCCGCCTCGAGATCCCTGGTGGCCAAAGCATTCCGGCACGGTTTCTACTGGCCCACGGCCCTGCAAGACGCCGAAGAGATGGTCCTCAAGTGCGAGGGCTACCAACGCTTCAGCAAGCGCAGCCGCCAGCCGGCTTCGGCCCTCCAAACCATCCCGATCACATGGCCCTTTGCCGTTTGGGGACTCGACATGGTGGGGCCCTTCAAGACCGCCTGAGGCGGCATGACGCACCTCCTCGTCGCCATCGACAAATTCACCAAGTGGATCGAGGCCAGGCCGATCAAGAAGCTCGACGGGCCCACAGCCGTCCGGTTCATCAAGGACATCGCGGTTCGCTACGGCGTGCCGCACAGCACCATCACGGACAACGGCACCAACTTCGCCAAGGGCGCGCTGGCCCACTACTGCTCTGCATCCGGCATCCGGCTCGACTTGGCCTCCGTCGCACATCCCCAGTCGAACGGCCAGGTCGAGCGGGCAAACGGCCTCATCCTAGCCGGCATCAAGCCGCGACTCGTCGAGCCGCTCGTGCGCTCACCCGGCAGCTGGCTCGACGAGCTGCCGGCCGTCCTCTGGAGCCTCCGGACGACGCCGAACCACTCCACCGGGTTCACCCCGTTCTTCCTCGTCTACGGAGCCGAAGCAATCATCCCAACCGACGTCGAGTTCGACTCACCCCGGGTGACGATGTACACCGAAGCCGAAGCAAAAGAGGCACGCGAAGACGGCGTCGATCTGCTCGAGGAGGCACGCCTCCTGGCCCTCAGTCGGTCCGCCATCTACCAACAAGGCCTGCGCCACTACCACAGCAAGAAGATCAAGCCCCTCGCGTTCCGCGAAGGCGACCTCGTACTCCGGCTCGTCCAGCGGACAGCCGGCCAGCACAAGCTGGCCTCCCCCTGGGAAGGCCCCTTCATCGTCAGCAAGGCTCTCTGCGCACGGAATGCGTACTACCTCATCGACGCGCAGAAGTCGAACAAGCGCAAGCGAGATGCAGCCGGCGAGGAGTCCAGCCGGCCCTGGAACGCGGAGCTCCTCCGTCCGTTTTACAGTTAAACTCATGAAAGATAAAAAGGGAAGGCAATCCTAAGCGGCACCCGCGTCGTCTCCGGCCGGCGTCGGCTCAGCCGAGGTGGACGCGGCCGCCGGGTTGGGTCCAGCGCTCTCCGCCGTCCTCTCGGCCGTGGCGTCGTCGTCCGCGTCGGCCTCGTCATCGGCATAGGCGCCCGTCTCGGCCGAGCTGCCGTCCGGGTCGTTAAGCAGCAGGCCGAGCGTGTCGGCAGGGAGCTCCTCGCCGTCTTCCATCCGCTCGACGACGAATTCGTCGTGCGGGGCGAACGTTGCCAGGTAACTGGCCCGCCCCGCGATCCGCTGCGCCCGCGCCGCCAAGTCCTCCTCTGCGCCGGCCCGCTGCGCCGCCAGACGGTCGAGGTCCATGCCCGGATACCACGACACGACGAAGCGCAGCGCCGTCTCCACGCCGTCCCGGGCCGCGGAGGCCCTCCACGAGCCGAGTCGCTCCACCCCGGCCTCCAGCCACCGCGCCAGCCGGGTGACGCTGTTCGGCACCACCGCGCTTGGCCAGAGGCCGCTCGCCATGCCCAAGCCGGCCTCGAACAGGCAGTGCATCTGCCCCTCCATGGCCCGAAGACGGGCCTCGCCGGGAAGAACGAGCTCCGAGAAGGACCAGGCGGCGTAAGCGTCGATCTCCGCCCCCAGCTCGCGCTGCTCGGCCCGGTGGGCGTACACGGCCGCGTCGGCCGCCTCCTGTGTCTCCGGGAAGACTCCTGGCAAAGGAAAGAAACAAATCAGTCAAAGAAAGCAACTTGCCGGCTACGCCAGCCGGCCCAAAGGAAGAAACGGTACTTACGGGCGAAGGTCTCGTCAAGGTGCTGCGCGTCGCCCAGCATCCCGTTCTCCCGGATCGCCGACGCGCGAGCCTGGGCTTCGAGATCCTTCTCGAGCTGGGCGATCTTCCTGCCGGCGTCCGCTAGCTCCTCGGCCGCCTTGCCGCGCTCCTCCGCCAACCGGCCCAGCTCCGCCTAGTGGGCATCCTCCGCCCTGACCTTCTCGGCCACCAGCCGGTCCACCTCGGCCTGGAGCCGGTCGCGGTCGCCGACGGCGTGGTCGCGCTGCTGGCCGGCTTCGGCAAGCTGGCCTCAAAGGCCTGGCACCTCGGCCACGTCAGTTGCGCGACGAGATTCCCGGTCAGATGCCGGAGGCAAGGATTAGAAGAAAAGGTCAAGGCTCTAAGATTCGACCCGGCTGCTCCGCAGTCCGGCCCGAATCTCGGGGGCTACACCCAGTGGGTGCGCTGGCGCGCACCCACTGAAGGCATGCAAGACGTACCTTGGACCCAACGCAGCTCCTCCTCCTTGGCGGCGAGCTGGGTTCTGGCCTCGCGGTACCGATCCCGGAGCCGGTTGAACGCGCTGGCCCGCAGGTCGTACAGATGCTGCGCGCAGACAGAAGATTAAAAGAATGCAAAAGACAGCCATAAGATTTGACCCGGCTGCTCCGCAGCCCGGCCGAACCTCGGGGGCTACACCCAGTGGGTGCGCTGGCGCGCCCCCACTGATTCAGCAATCAAGACAAGAACAGAAGAAAAAACTCACCGCGATCGCCTGCTCCAGCTGCCGTGCCCGGTCCTGCTCCTCCCAGACGAAGGCCTGCAGGCGCTCGCCCCGACCGCGAAGTTGCGAGCGCAAGGCGTCTGCCGCATCGTCCTCCCGGGTTCGCGGCCCCACCACGGTTTTGCTGGAGCTCGCCCACGGCTGCTGGAGTGCGGTCCCGGCGCCGGACCCGCTTCCACCCGGCCGCTCGGGGTTCGTGGCGGCTTGGGGCGGCACGACCACCAGGGTGCCGGCGCCCCCTGTCGCGG
The DNA here is from genome assembly GCA_039707655.1 of Elymus sibiricus. NCBI lineage: Eukaryota > Viridiplantae > Streptophyta > Magnoliopsida > Poales > Poaceae > Elymus > Elymus sibiricus. The sequence continues at coordinate 318,031,875 of CM077664.1, forward strand.
CCTCCGCGGCCGGCGTCGGCTGCGCTTGGCCGGATGGCGCGGTGTCCGCTTCGCGCCTCTCCCCGCCGCCCTCGCCTCCCTCCGTCGGGTTGGCCCGGGGCGGCGTGTCCACGGCAATCTCCTCATCAACGTCCGACCCGCCGCCGGCCGGCTCCGCCCTCCTCTCCGGCTCGCCCGCTCCCTCCGGCTGTGGCTCAATGACCGTCACCGTCGGCGCCGAGCCCCTCTCCATCTCCGGCCAGGCCGGATCCGCGGTAGGCCTGGCCCGCTTCGCGGAGGCCCTCTCCCACGCCTGGGCCGAGGCCTCCTCCATCGCCTTCTCGGCCTCGGCCCGGTCCAGCCAGGCGGCACGCGTCGCCGCGTCAAGATCCTGGCCGGACTGGTGGGCCTCGAGTTCTTCCTCCACAGACCGACTTGGCGGAGGGTCGACGACGCTGCTCCTGGTCTTCCTCCAGACGGCCTCGCCCGCCGTGGCCTCTGTCGCCGCCACCGCCAAGTCAAGAGCCGACCTGTACACGGCAGATTCGTCACGGTGAAGGCATAAGGAAGAAAAAAAGATAAACCACAAGATGGCGCGCCCCCACAAATTCAGCAAGAAATACTTACCCGATGACCGTCGGGGGCTCCTGCCTCGGCCCCACGGACGGGGCGAGTCGGCGCTTCTTCTTCACGACGGCCCTCTCGCGCGCCGGCCTCGCCGCCGGGCGTTTCGTGGTCGATCCCGCCTCGACCGCCTCCTTCCCGTGCGGCCGGCTGACGGTCGCCGCCGCGCGAGCCGGCCCGGCGCCGGCCGCCTTCCGCAGCCGCCTTGGAGGGTCGACGCTGGCGTCCTCCCCAGCCGAGGGCGCTGCACCGTGGGCGTCGGTCAGGCTCTCCTCGTCGTCATCCGGCCAGTCTCGCAGTAGGTCTGGAGGCAGAGACTTACCTGCATTCCGCGACCCGCCGGCTGCGGCGTCGGCCAGGCATGCCTCGACCGCCCCCTCCTCCGCCTTGGCGCCGGCCTCCTCCACATCCGAGTCGGGCAGGTCGGCCAGCAGAATCTGAGCGTTCGGCCCGTCGTGATTCCGTTGGCTGGCGAATAGCTGCGGCCATCCCGCGGCGTCAGGACGCAAGAATAACGTCAAAGCGGCAAAATATAAAGACCAAGGACTCACCGCCGGCGCCGGGTTCTCCCGGTGATAAGGCTCCTTCCCGAAGCGCCACTCCCCCTCCTTCAGCCCGGCCTTGGAGATGTAGTTGACCCGCTGGACGATCCCAGCCGACGTCAGCTCCTTGGTCGACATCCGGGTCGGGTCGTGCCGGCCGCTCATATCGCAGATATGGTGCGCCCGGCGCTGCAGCGCCAGAACCCGGCGGGCGATGAAGGCCGCGATGAGATCAACCGGCTTCAGCCCCTCGCGCTCCGTCAGCTCCCCGACCCGGCCGCAGATGTTCACCATCTCCTGCGGCGGCTTCTTGGGGCAGTAGCCCCAATTCAGCTTCTCGAGCGGCGGTGTGTCAACGAACGGCGGGAGGTTGATGACGTCGACAGCCGGGTCGGCGTTCCGGACGTAGAAAAACGTCATCTGCCACTTTTTGGCCGATTCCTCAAGCGACAGCTTGGGAAACGGCCCGTTTGGCCGGCCGGTGACCACCGCTGCGCCGCAGTCGGACATCACGCCGGCTGACGCTCCCTGCTGCTTGAGGAAGAACATCTTCGCCCACAGCTCCACGATCGGCAGCATCCCAAGATAGCCCTCGCAGAGCGTGGCGAAGCCGGCAACCTGCAGCACGGCGTTGGCGCCGAGATGATGCGGCTGCAGCCCGAAGAAGTCGAGCCACGCGCGGAAGAAGAGACTCGCGGGGAGGCCGAGCCCGCGCTCGAAATGCGAGAAGAAGACCACATGCTCGCCCTCCTGCGGCTCCGGCACCCTCTCCGGGCCCGGCGCGCGCGCGAGCAGCACCTCCGCCGGCGGCAGCCGTTTCGTGCGGCGGAGGTACCGGATATTCTGCTCCGTCATAATGGAACCCTCCCAAGAACCTTTCGGCAGCGCCATTGGAGAGGGTTTTCTGCGGGCGTCGAGATTCGGCGATAAAGAGGAGGAGAGGGAGAAGAGCGGCGCACTGCGGGCCTCGGGTCGCGGCGCGCAGCAGGCGTGGGTAGGGCGTACGGAGGCGGCAGCGCTTCGCTCGGGCATGGCGGAGAAGAAGAGGAAGCAGAGGAGGAGCGAGGGGCAGGGGTGCGAGCGCGAGCGTCTCCGTCGCACTCCCCCCTCCTTCTCATTTATAACCACGCGAAATTGTGGGGGAGTAGGATCGTCTGCGCCCACAATCCCCACTCCCCCGCACTGTGCGCGCACGTTCCCCACGCACATTAACTGCGCGGGGAAGCGCAATCGCCAACGGTCGCCGCAGTTAATCCCCCGCGCGTGGGCAGAGGGCGTGTCGTGGCGGGCCCGAGCCACAGTCACGTCCCGTCGCGTGCGTGGGCTGGCAGGCCTCGCCCACCGCGAGACTGCACGTGGCAGCCCGTCGAGCTATGGCAGGCGCGAATCGGCGTACGAAGCAAGACTCATTTGGCAGGCGTTTCCGTTTCCCGCCCAGGCCGGGGTGCCGCGACCCGGTCTCCGGAAGCCGGCCCCCAACCGGTGTTCCCGGCGCCCGCTGCCGTGGAGCCGGCGAGCGGCCAGGCGAAGCCGCCCAACCGGACTCCGGCACTACATCAACAAACCAGCTCCTCGGGGTGGTAAGCTGCAAAGGCCCCCCTGCCTGAAGCCGGCGAACCTTCACAGCTTCGGGGACTACTGTCGGGGGGATGACCCCCGGGTAGGCGACGGAGCCCGGATCCCTTTCGGAAAAACATCGGAGCAAGACAAGTCCCTTAGGCCGGCTTGCCAAGCACGCCGGCTCCCCAGCGCGAGCCGGCTTGGCACGGCGACCCGGCTTGGCCGGCTGGCCCATGCCGGCCGGCCGCGAGGCGACGAAGCAAGCATCGCTACAGCGCTCCTCCCTTTATACTGACAGAACAGGTGAGGCTGCAGCTTTCCTTGCGCCCCCGCCCGAGGCGGGCGGTGTCAGGGAGGCGCGGTCCTGTAGAAACGGCGGCGCTGACCTCCCTCTGACGACGGACAAGACGCGCCACAGTGCCTCGTACCCAGACTGACAAGAGACAAGACCCGCCACAGTGCCCCGCGCCAGGCAGGTGCGGCGCACCTGGCGATCCGGCAGCCCGGCGACCCGGCGTCCCGGCGACCCGGCGACCCGGCCACCGGATCCCGGTCAATGACACCAGGGGCCCGCGCCTCTGTAACGTTACCATTGTAACCCTGGGGGTCGGCCTATAAGACCCCCAGAGAGGCCTCCATGCAGAGGGGTCAGTCGATCAATCGGTTAGATCAGTACACATCCTAGTTCGCTCCACAGAACACACACACTCCCGCCGGAGAGGCAGAACGGTGGCCTAAGCCCCTTCTCCCTCCTCCGCCCAAACAGCTCCAGGAGCAACTCTGTAACCTTTGCGCATATCAGCTCATACGGCAGGATTAGGTGTGTTACCTCTCCAGAGGGCCCTGAACCTGGGTACGTCTCGTGTCTCGCACTTGCTCGTGCCAACCTCGCCTCCGGACCCCACCGGCGTCCTCTCGTAGCCACACATCTTTAGCCATCTTATGGCATCTGCCGTGAAATCACCACGACAAGAGTCCTTATCTTGTGCGCCAAGTCTTGTGGAGTCTTCCTTGTATGCGTCATGTGCTTCCCGAAGTGGCCCATGAATGAACCGCCATGGGGGTCCTCGGCCCGATCCACCTGGTCGGGAGACGACGTGGTGAGTACCCCCTAGTCCAGGACACCGTCACCGTGCATATTACCATTACTAATTATTAGACTCTCAAAAGGATATAAGTGAAGCATGAGAGTGCAACTATTTCTTTAAAATATAACCACCGCCGTGATCTAAAAGATATAAGTGAAGCACTAGAGCAACTGCCTAGCTAAAAAGATATAAGTGAAGCACATAGAGTATTTTAACAAATCACGAATAATGTGTGTCCCTCTCAAAAAGGTGTGTTCAACAAAGATGATTGTGGCAAACTAAAAAGCAAACAAAAGCAAGCAAACTATAGCACAAGACGCTCCAAGTAAAACACATATCATGTGATGAATAAAAATATAGCTCCAAGTGATATACCGATAGATTGTAGACGGAACAGGGGATGCCATCCGGGGCATCCCCAAGCATAGACGCTTGAGTCTTCCTTGAATATTACCTTGGGGTGCCTTGGGCATCCCCAAGCTTAGGCTCTTGCCGCTCCTTATTCCTTTATCCATCGTAGTCTCACCCAAAACTTGAAAACTTCAGCACACAAAACTCAACAGAAACCTCGTGAGATCCATTAGTATAATAAACAAATCTTAAACTTTAGGTACTGTTATAAATTGATTCATATTTAATATTGGCATAATGCTACTGTACTCCAAATTCCCCATGGCTTATACCCCCCGATACAATCCATAGATTCATCAAAATAAGCAAACAATTCAACAAAAACAGAATCTGTCTAAAACAGAACAGCCTGTAAAGATCTGAATTAAAGTCATACTTCTGTAACTCCAAAAATTCTGAAAAATTAGGACAACGTGGGCAATTCATATTACAATACCGTGTAAAATGTTCAGAATTGTATCACGCTCCAGTACAGAATGAAAATTTCAGAACTAGGAACAAAAGTTTCTGTTTTCAAACAGCATCAATTATACTATCATCCCAAAGGCATTACTTGGCACAAACACTAATTAGAAGATAAAAACACAATCATAACAGAGGCTACAATTGTGCAAACACACAAGAACAGAAAATATTGGGTTGTCTCCCAACAAGCTCTTTCTTTATAGCCATTAAAATAGGCTTGGGATATTAATGATGCTCACATCAAAGATAAGAATTGAAGCACAAAGAGAGCATCATAAAACATGTGAAAAACACATTTAAGTCTAAAATACTTCCTATGCATAAGCATTTTATAGGAAAACAAATTATCAAGACAAACAATATCTAGCATATGCAAATAGGAAAAATGAAGCATTAAAATTTTCAACACAAAGAGAGGTAATTTAGTGACATGAAAATTTCTACAACCATATTATTCTCTCTCATAATAATTACATGTAGGATCATAATCAAATTCAACAATATAGCTATCATATAAAATATTTTCTTCATGATCCACATGCAAGCAAATCTTATAATCTTCCAAGATAGTGGGATTAACATCAACTAAAGTCATGACCTCTCCAAACCCACATTTATCAAAAAAATCATAAGATTGAACACTCTCCGAATATGTGGGATTCTTTTTACCTAAAGTTGACACTCTTCCAAACCCACTTTCAATATTATTGCAAACATTATTATCAATAACATATTCATCATGAGGCTTAAATAAATTTTCAAGATCACAAGAAGCATTATCACCCCAATCATGATCATTGCAATAAGTAGTGGACATGACAAAATTATCATCCCCAAGCTTGTAGCTTTGCTTAGTATTAGCATAATTGACATTAATAGAATTTATAATAACATCATTACAATCTTGCTTTTCATTTAAGGAGCTATCATGGATCATTTTATAAATTTCTTCTTCTAACACTTCATCATAATTTTCAGATTCATAATTTTCATGCAAAACTTCATAAAGATAATCAAGTGCACTCAACTCACTAGCAATTGGTTCATCATAATTGGATTGTTTGAAAAGATTAGCAAGTGGATGAGGATCCATAAGTCTATATTTTTATTTTCATTGAGTCACACAATTATAGCAAGCAAGCAAACGAGCAAATAGAAATATTTTTGTGTTTTTTGTAAAATTGTTTTAGAAGTGGGGGAGATGAAAACGAGAGGCAAATGCAAATAAAAAGGCAAATGAAAATAAGAGCAAGTAGATGATAGTTTATGCGAAGGTACTTGATAGGTTTTGGTGATGTCTCCCCGGCAACGGCGCCCGAAATTCTTCCTGCTACTTGTGAACTGCGTTGGGATTTCCCCGAAGAGGAGAGGATGATGCAGTACAGTATAGATAAGTATTTTCCTCAGTTAAGAACCAAGGTTATCAATCCAGTAGGAGAACCACATAGAACCTCGTTAGCAGCTCCTACACACACAAAAGCAAATACTTGCACCCAACGCGAACAAGGGGGTTGTCAATCCACTCGGCGGTTACTTGCAAGGATTAGTTCTGATAGTGATAGATAGAAAAGTAAATTGCAAAATAAAATAAAAGTAAATAAATTGCAGCAAGGTATTTTTGGATTTTATATATGATAAAAGTAGACCCGGGGGCCATAGTTTTCACTAGAGGCTTCTCTCTTGAACGCATAGCATACGGTGGGTAAACAAATTACTGTTGGGCAATTGATAGAAAAGCGCATAGTTATGACGATATTCAAGGCAATGATCATGTATATAGGCATCACGTCCGAGACAAGTAGACCGACTCCTGCCTGCATCTACTACTATTACTCCACCCATCGACCGCTATCCAGCATGCATCTAGGGTATTAAGTTAATGAAAACAGAGTAACGCCTTAAGCAAGATGACATGATGTTGACAAAGTAAACTCAAGCAATATGATTAAACCCCATCTTTTTATCCTTAATGGCAATAATACAAATACGTGTCTTGTCCCTTTCTGTCACTGGGATATAGAACACCGCAAGATTGAACCCATCACAAAGCACCTCTCCCATTGCAAGATAAATCAATCTAGTTGGCCAAACCAAACGGGTAGATCGGAGAGAAATACAAAGCTATAACAATCATGCATAAATAAGTTCAGAAAATACTCAAATATTTCTCATGAATAATCTGATCATAAACCCACAATTCATCGGATCCCAACAAACACACCGCAAAAGAAGATTACATCGAATAGAACTCCAAGGAGATCGAGGAGAACATTGTATTGAAGATCAAAGAGAGAGAAGAAGCCATCTAGCTACTAGCTATGGACCCGTAGGTCTGTGGTAAACTACTCACACATCATCGGAAGGACAACAAGGTTGATGTAGAAGCCCTCCGTGATCGATTCCCCCTCCGGCAGAGTACCGAAAAAGGCCTCCAGATGGGATCGCGGAAGAACAGAGGCTTGTGGCGGCGGAAAAGTTTTCTCATCTGTATCTCTGGTATATTGGGAATATTTTGGAATTTATAGCGCTGAAATTAGGTCAAGAGGTGCCACGAGGGGCCCACAAGCCTGGGGGCGCGCCTACCCTCCTGGGCGCGCCCTCCGGGCTTGTCTCTCCCTCGTGACTCGTCTGGTCTTCTCCCGAAGCTTCTAGGGTCCCTTCTGGTCCAGAAAAAATTAATCCAAAGTTTTTTCTTCGTTTGGACTCTGTTTGATAATGATTTTCTGAAAAGGCAAAAACAGGCAAAAAATAGCAACTGGCACTGGGCACTAGGTTAATAGGTTAGTCCCAAAAAATGATATATAATTGCATATAATTGCATATAAAACATCCAAGAGTGATACTATAATAGCATGGAACAATCAAAAATTATAGATACGTTGGAGACGCATCACGCCTCGCGGGCGAGGTGGCAACGCCTTCCCCTCCTCTCTACTCCGAGGTTGGTCCGGGCAGTGCTGGGGCTGATCACTGTGGATTTGGCGGCTTGCCCATGGATCCGTCGGTGGTGGTGCTAAGGCTGTGGGCAGTGCGGTGTTGGGAAACGTAGTAGAAAACAAAAAAATCGCCCTATGATCACCCTGGAACAATATGAAGATGCAGAAGGGGTTTGGATCATGATCGTTACCGACTCCGAGTAGCAGCGAAAGTAGACGAGTCGGTGTAGATCGTACTTGGAGTCCCTCGAACCATAGATGAACGATCCCGTGAACCGCCCACGAACGGTCCCTTGAACTGAAGACCGAAAGCACGGCCTCTCTATAGTTTGCAAGCGTACGGTCTTCACGATCCGGCAGCGCTTCGCCGTCCAGAACTAATCGCCACCGGAGAATTAGAGGAGAAGATCAAAGCCACACGGGGCTTCTAATTATGAGGATTATATGAACTAGAACTAGCTCTAATTATTTCAATTAGAACTAGTACTAGAGAACTAGAGGAGGCTCCAAAACTTGTATATTCAAAAGGTGCCAATACCTCAAGTATATATAGGTTGGATGGGAAGAGGGGGCTGCCACCAAGGAGGGAAGGAATCCCTCCTTGGTGCGCCATCCATAGGGGGACGGGAAACCCTCCCCCACTCCAATTCGGCCTCCCCTCCAAGGAAAGGGGGGCGCCTTCCATTATTGGGTCATGGTGGCCCAATACTCCTTCCACCACTTGGCCTTTTAAGGCCCGTTGATATTAAATTAATTATAAAAGCCTCCTAACAATTACTAGAGCCTTTTATTATTAATTTAACATCACCGGAAACATTTTCCACCTATATATTATTTATCTGGAATACCCGGTATTGCCCGATAAACTCCGAAACCCTTCCGGTGACCCCGAAACGCTTCTGGTTCCTTTCGGAACTATTCCGAATATTAACGAAACTATTTCAAAAACAAATCCTCGATACTCTCGTCCTACTAACACTCAGCAGAATGTGATTACCTTAAGCTTGTGACCCTGTAGGTCCGGTAAAACATAGACATGAATGAAACCACTTCGTTCAATGACCGATAGCGGAACCGTGGACGTCCATATAGATTCCTATGTTTACACGAATGACATTCGAGTGAACCTTTGGTTATCATGTGATGTTCCCTTTGCTTTGCGATACTTTACAAAACCCGAGGTGAGATATATTGGTATCCTCTTGAGTTATACACATGCTCACTATACCGGTCTCCTCGTTACCGGTTTTGTTCTTCTTTCTTGTTGACATGTCCCGGCATCCCCGTGACGTTGTCACCTGTGTCTGGCCAGACGATGATGGATGCCGTCACACCGAGAGGTCTCTAAGAATATCTCTCCATCGTCGGAGGAGCAAATTCCACTCTCGAGCTATCGTGTCCCTTGTCAAACTTTCCGATGAACCTGTAAGTTGTCGTTATGATCACCATATTACAGATGACGTTTGAGCAACCCCAAAGCTCATTGTGCGATAAGAAGAAACTACGATACTCTCATAGTCTAAGGAACTAAAACACACGTTAACACTCCGTGTTATAACAATTGACTTATGATGATATTATCTCAAAGTATAACAAAACAAGTTTGGGTCGATTCAATATGATCGTTCTTCTAACGTTATACTCTCAATGTTGTTTTGAGACTACAGTTACACTTAACGATATCTCAGGATCCGGAAAACATGATCACGAACAACACTTGAGCTAGTCTTAGAGGCGAGACTAGGAATCTTATTTTACTATTTATCGTTCTACACGTGCATATGAGTTTTCCACTGAATCGCATATTCCAGGATCATAGCAGTTACAGCATAGAATATAAACTCTTAATTATGAACACGAAAATATAATAATACAATAGTATTGCCTCTAGGGCATACTTCCAACACGCGGGCCGGTGCCCTCTGCCGTGGCGGCAATGGCGTCGGCGTGGTGGAGGCAGCGGTGTGGTGGCGGTCTTATGCTCTTATTGCATCACGGCAACGATCTGCATGATTGGTCCTCCTCGATCTGGCCGTCGACGTGTTCTAGAACTACCGCCGGAGATCTTGCCCAAGGATATCTGGAACAGATAGAATCCGGTTGTGTGCATCCATATCAGCCTACGCGGTTTCATGAGGGCGCCGAGCAAAGCTCTGCTGGTTGTTGACACCATGGGACATGTCGGTATCTCGATTTCCATGGCACAGACAGCGGCGGAGAAAGTCATGATGGCTGAGATTGGAGGATCAGTAAGGCAGAGGGGGCCTTGGAGGCGATGAAGTCAGCCAGGTGTTTGATAACTTTCAGAAGCAACAGTGACAAATGGGGGTGGCAGCACTGGAGGATTTCATTTTTGGTAGTGCTCCTCGGGTGCCGAGTCATGACTTTCAGGGTGAAAACCTAAGGTCTGGCCTTCATTGGTTGTGCCTGGCAATTGCCTTGCTGAAGGTATTGTTTTGAGAGCGCGGTCTTTCTCCAGGGTGAAAACCTATGATCTTGGATCGGGCGACGACGGTGCTTGTGCACTATTTCCTTCTTGAAGGTGTCGCTTTTGGAGACCTTTTATGTTTTTCGGGTGTTGTCTTTGGTGATGGTTTGTGTGCTGCGGCTGAGAGGAGTTGATCGCTGTGGCAAGGCCTCTGTTTCTTTTTTTACCTTTCTTTTTTGTTTTATTTTCGGGCTGTGTGCATCCTGGATGTCTTTGAGACATCTTGTTGGTGCAGAGGCTGGGTGTAGTTGGTATCTTCGCGATATTAATATATTCCCCTTTTCAAAAAAAAATATAGTCACTAGTCAGGCGAAGGTTGTTAGATTTTTTTATCATCATGGGATGAATGCTCGTGAGTCACGTTGGCATCTTGCCAAATATTAGGAAAATTAGGATTTTACCATTCAATCATCGCCCTACTCCAAATCATGATCAGGCAAGTTTGGCCTTAATCCAAACATACATTACAAGCATCTACTTTCCATGACCTCTCTAGGTGGAGACCTGTTTTGCCTTATATAAGCCACCACGGGACGATTTTTGGTAACTATTTTAAAGGGATATGGTACAATCAGGTGATCTTGTAATTACTCGGAACGAAACTCCTATGGCCACAAAATCCCCGAAATAGTAATACTATTATAATCCCTTACCAGTAGCAGTTCCCTAGACACTCACCGAAAGACTTTCCCAGCCACAAAACTGTGTATTGGATGATATATTTTTATGATTGTACAAGTTTACAAATTTCACATCACAACTGCAAGGTGTGTTGTTCTAAAGCTTGTGGAGATAGATACGATTGATCGCATGACACATAGTATTGATGGCTTTGGCTCAAAAGTTAAGTGGAGACTTGTACTCATCATGCATTGCCTTTGCCATCTCAATAAGTTTCCTATTGTACCTTTCCGCAACTCCATTTTGGTGTGTGTGGGGGGGGGGGGTATGGTTATGGTGTACAAAACTCATGCATGATCCCTTCACAATCAAAGAATTTGTCCATCTTGATATTCTTGAGCTCGGTTCTGTTATTCCTCCTAGCCACCAAGATGTTCAATGATATTGCCGTTGACCTCTTGTTGCAAATGACTTGAAAGTATCTTGGCTCTCATCCTTTGAACTAAGAAAATAAATCCAAGTGAAGTGGTAATATAGTCATCAACAATAACAAAACCATACTTAGTAATTCCAAGGTCCCCGTAGTAGTGATGATGCTCTTGTGGGATGCTTCCTCTCAACTTTATTTTCGGCCAAACTTCCATTACACGCCTTATCCTCATAAAAAACAACATCATTGAAGATTGTTGGAGCATTGATTTTTGCTATGTTGCTCATTAATTAAAAACCACATATTTCATCCTTCTTCAAACAAATGCAAGTAGACTCTAGATGACTTGAAGGCAGTTTCACACATGTAACAACCAATCAGCATGAACAAAATCAGAAAAAAAATGAAAATAAGTTTGAATTATTCGAAAACAAATAGAAAAATCATTAGTATGTCTACAAAAAAAAAGGGGGGAATGGTCCATGCATGTGGACACATTGGTATATATGCAAATCAAGGTCAAATACGGTGCTTTCAACTATTGAATTTATTTAAACATATCGCTTATTTTATGAGAGTTCATGAATTATTCGCAGCCTGCCCCAGTTTTCTTGTTTTGTAGAGTACTTATGATTTGTTTTATTTGTGTCCAGTTTTTTAGTGTGTGAAAAGTAAAGCAAGTCGTCCAAAATTGTACATCTTGTACGGTCTGATGAAATCATCCGTAGGTTTTTCAGTTTTGGTAGTTAACTATTAAACTTGTTTTGGTTTTATATAGTACTCCATCTGTAAACTAATATATTAGTGACCTAAAAGGTCTTATATTAGTTTACAGAGGGAGTATCTTCTATATCTAAATAGCTAGCCCCCACTAACTATTTCTTTCAACATGCGAGCATGTCACATCATGGCACAACATGCATGAGAAAAGGCCCACCCCCACTACCATATGTCTCTCAACATGCAAGCATGCCACTTCATCATGACATGTATGAAAAATAGACCCATCTTAATATGCAAAAATACATAAGAATTTTCATTCTGTTATGCTATATATATTTAATAATTATTTTACAACTATATAGTAATCAAACATAATAAATTATATGTATTTTTAGTTTCAGCTTTTTATATTATTACTTCAAATATTCATGTTTCATACAACGAATCACATTGAAATATGTTGCAAAATATCCCCGCAAACGTGCGGCGGTTGTCATTTGGGTGGCGGCGCCTTACAGTGTTTGGCAACTAGATCCTTCACTGCTCCAACTTAATGGGCGGGTGGTCTGGCTGGACCGAGTGGATCAGAAGCAGCAGCACGCCATCCGCTCGTTCTGGAAGTAGATCGGACAATAAGTAAGTATTATTAAGTTGCATTTAGATCCCAATTCGTGCTGGAAGAGCTGATGTGAATAAGTTGGGCATAGATTGTCTCCTTGAATGGGTGAAACATGAGTCTGAATTTTGTGGAGACGTTCGTGCCTTCATTTTTTGCGGGAGAAAAAGAATCGTTCGTGCCTTCATGGGCGTGTTGTTACACACTGATGAGAGGAGGAGGCTAATCACTAGCTGCTGATTATAGTGCCAGTGTGATCTAATTAATTTAGCAGCAGCTCTGGTCCACTACGTAATTCCACCCCAAGGCTTTACACTAGTAAGAAGTAGGGAAGGTGCACAGCGCTCCTGGAGCCAAGATCAATGACGGCAGTTCAATTCGGTATTTTCACGGTCATCAGATCTTCCTGTTGTCTCCTATTCCCATGGTTTCCTGTTCATCGTCTCCTTGTCTTTGTTGGCGCATTACTACATATAAAAATGAAGCGGGGCAGTGGAATTTCCTAGTCAGGCGAAGATGGTGGTATTTATAAAGGGCACATGTGTTATTCAGACAAGTGAAACTTTGGTGGAGCATTGATTATCGTCAGAGATGAAGGCCCCTGAGTCATGCTGGCGTCTTGCAACTAATACTCAAACAAGTTTGGCCTTTAATACCAAACAATACATATTTTCCGCACCATCCTTTGAACCGTAAGTAGATTTGTGAATTATTTTAAGGCATTTTTGCACATGTGGAAACCAATCTGTATGGATAAAATATGAAATTCAAAATACATCAGAAATTTTAGAAAAGAAATCAGAAAGTATGCAACTAAAAGGGGAACCTAATTTTCATGTTTAATGGCAAGGGGAGCTAAAAGGCCCTTTTACTTTCGGTCTTTTACTGGAAAGAGGCGTGTGCAGTGTAGTTGATTATGACAAATACATCAACCGAGGTTATTTACGCAATTCACTTTTCATAGAGAAACAGGCCCGCAACACACACCATATACATTCTCGGCACAAAGGCCGCTTTGTTAAACCCACACAAATGTGCTTGGGGCACAAATCCACAACTTGGAAGCTCCCGGTAAAGACCAACCATCTAGGGTTCCCTACAAAACCAAAAGTAACAAGATGAGCAAGGGATCAAGCAGGGAATCGAAATATCATCAATGTATAGCCACGGACAACCTATCCCCAACCCCCTAGCCCAAAAACCTAACCTCTTGGCCATGGTTTTTGTTTGTTGCAATTTTAATGGGCTAAAATTTAGGGGAAGGGCTAGAGATGATCTAATGTAAGTGCTAGCTCATGCAAGTCATCTAAAATCTGTATTTTAATTCGATAATTTTCCATTTAACCATCATTGGCTCTTTCATTAGGATAATCAATACCAAAACTTTGCAGATACCAAATTATGAATGTTTATATTCAATGTTTGTTGTTAATGATATCTTCAAGCAGTGACAAAATCGCTTTTACCGCAGGTTTGGAATCTCCATCCATGTTTCTCATCTTCACGCACGAAAACAGGCCCGGGCACCAAAAGTAAAAGCTTCTCTAGCAGTCACAACATCGCTTTTACCGCGGGTCCGGAATCTCCCATCTATGTTCTTTCTCATGGGCGCTTCACAGCCAAGGTGCCCACCCTGGGAACATCTGGCATAACCGATCAGTGTCTACCGCGTCCTGTATGAGCTGCTGGACCTGCCCCTCTACGCTCCTCATCTCGCCGTCCTCATAACCGTCCAGCTTCTGTTTGACGCGGAGTATCGCACGGGCCGCGTCCTTGTTGCCCTCGTACGCCTCTTGAGAATCATCCAGGCACGAGTCATTGTATTCAGTTTCCTGAAAGATCAGATCTTACTTCAGACTTTGGAATTCCACACCTTCCAAAGGGAAATTAAGAAAGAAATATGGTGTATGTTTCGACAAAGATTGTATGTATGGACGATATAGTGGCTTTAGCGCTGACATATGCAGCAGCACCGGCGCTGCAAGTTGTAGTCGTGCATAGTGGACATTTATAGAGATACTTGTATAACCGAAAAATCATCTGGTTACCTTCTGACGCTGTAAGGCTTTCAGTGGCGAAAGGGCCCATTTATAAAGAGGATCATGGATGAAGACCTGACATGTTAGATCAATTATCAGGATAAACTGTAATGGCGACTTGCCTGATGAATGCATTTATGAAAAAACCTTTGGCAACAGACATACTTCAATAATGGTGAGCAATGCCTCTTTATTTTCTCTCATAACAGACAGAGTTTTCTCACAGCATCTTTTGAATACACCTTCAGTGCCAGTAACGCCCATGCCGTCTATGATGTCCCTTGTCAGCCGGAATGGAACCTACAAGCACAGATGGAAACTTAATTCAGGCTATCATTTATAGTAGGCTTCACGCACATACTAGGCTTCAGGATGGTAACTAGTAGTAAACATTACAATGGTATGGTTTCGATCACGTACCCGTTCAGGTGTTTTAAGCATGAGACCCTGCTCAAATGCAACACCAAGATCAATGTGCACAACCTCGGCTGTGTCTTCATCAATGAGAATGTTCATGGAATGGCGATCTCCAAGCCCAACAATATATCCCACCTGAACCCTCAAAATTAGTAACCGGTATAGGCAAAGATAAATGACTTCCGTGACATGTTCACCAACTAAAATGAAAGTTACCATTGAGCTTGCTGCCACACTTCTTGTGTACGCAAGTCTACTTTGGAACCAGTCTGCGGGCTGCAAGAATCTCTCAATGAAGAAATGGTGCATCACAGGCCTGGTTATTGCAGGACAAGGAAAAAAGAAAAGAAAATGTAAGCAAAACAGACAACTTTACTTCTTCTGCATTTTTCACTAAATGAAAATAATCAACAAAAACCTAAAGTTGTCGCAGATTTTGAATAACGCCTTCCTTTTGTCTTTCTCCTACAAAACATAAGTGCTTTCAGAAAGGACACTAATCATCATTTATTGGAATATATAAAAGTGAAAGCTCCAGATATGAACATACACACGCCAGGTGCTCTCTACATTGCAGAAATGTCCAGTCTCCAGTTCCATATCGTGCATGTGCTCCGCCAATTCTATTGCTGTCCGAGCCAATGAAAATACGTGTATTTTTTGAAATCAAAATACCTTTAATTAATAAAAAAACATCCAGAAATTGGAATTTATTTTACATACAACAACTGGAATCTGAACAGAATTACCTATCTAAGAGATAGTCACCAAGCAGAACAGTCCTATTTACCCATTCAACGACACCAGCACTTGGGGTGAAAGGAACAACCTTGAGAAAGTAGTTGGATTTGTCACAAGTTGCAAAATAGGCATGGAGAAACTTAAGAGAAATGCAAATTTATGGCATTCACTCCTACATTATATGTGCGTATTCGCAATCTCCTTTCCGAAGTATCTCTGTGATTTTGCAAGAACATATTTACCAAACTGAAAAACTGCTCCATCACCTGAAATTTACACAAGACAGCGTTTACTCAGGCTCCGGGTGGAAGTGTGGTGTATTATAATATTCACAGGCAACTATAGCTTTCGCCAGAGTTAAGTACTGATTTAGTGTCAAACCCTGTATGTCTAATACATTGTCAAACTTCTCAATAAAATGAAAGAGAAGAACATACAGCATCTTGTCGCAGGTCATCATTTCCAGATTTTGCAAGTTGGCGGTATCTGTTACCATCCGAGCCAATACACTGAATAACTTTTGGAGCATTAATTCCGTTCATTATACTGTCATGGAGGAAGAACAGTCAATAAAGACCAAAAACAGTAAATCCTCGGGTACAAACAATGTGTTAAACCAAAACCCAACTTACGTAATAGAATCCACCAGCCCACTGAAATGTGGAAAGGTACCTTCTTCATACCGACAATTAGGGTCAACCGGAATAGTAGCAGTCACAACAGGAACCTGACGAAATCAAACAAACAAACAAACAAAGAAGCAGCGTAGTGAAATTTCCATAAGTCATTTAAAACACTCACAGTTGAGAACCCACAGACCCAGGTTATTAATCAAGGAAAATCAGAAGGTCCCACAAAGCAAATACTGCTTATTTTCCTAACCATATGGTAATTTTTCAGCTGGAAGCGACAGAAGGAATTTGTAGAAGTAAATTTCATAAAAAGTACCTTTGCAAGTTCAAGCTGGCAAATGCTGCGGAACTCCCTGGGTAGTGAGATTTTTTTGTTAGTGTCCTGAAAACCAGATGTACAAAAAGAATATGTCAGTATGGAGAATGTATGTATACAAATCCCCTACAAGCCGTTATTTGAACAGGTTACTAACCTCCTTCCTAGTCTCCAGTTCCGCTAACCTAATGTAGATCTCAACCATTTGCTTCATCTATAAGACGTGGGGATGAGCATCACGAATAATATATTACATGACCACCTCCATGGGTAAGAATATCGCAATAAAATGATTATTGTAAGAAGTGGCAAACCTGACGAATCAAAGCCCCATGAAAAGAAGATAGCTCCTTTAATAGATTCTCAGCAGCAAGCTTCTTGTCCATATCTACAACAAAAGAACTTCTACTTCTTTGCTTGTCTTTGACACGGTCACCATTTGCTAGAGCCAAAAGCTGAGGCCAAAGAATGACACATACTTAAAACAGCAAAAGAGCGTTCTACTGGCCAGAAAGAATTTGAGATTTAACAAAAATGTGTTCGAGTTGCTCCATACATCAATCAACTAGGCCTAATGGTGAAAGTCATGCTGGGGTTCTCCTAAAACAATGTTGTGTTGGTATTTGTATTAGTTGATACAGTACTGACCATGTTATACGATTGTTTTACATGCATTCAGCATTTGGCTGACTAGATCTGGGTTCACTATTCAATATACTATAGGTTCAACACTAAAACAATACGAATGGTATGAAAACCATGAAAATAGACTTTGATCGTAATTCTTCCAATATATAGAAGACTGTAACTTTAATACCTGACATATTGTATGATATGGATGATCAATGGCCATTTTCTTCAAGAGAGAAGCTAATGCATTCTGCCAGGGAAAACAATGATCTTACTTGAGAGTTTCATATTCATGTTTACTCGCGGAAGCAACATATGACAGTTCTCAATGTTGTGCATACCTGGAAGTTTGTTGACCCCTGAGCATCTTTTGAGCTCCCAAGTCTAGAAGCAATCTGGTAGACCAATGGTATGAACTTGTAGCTTTGGACCTATAGAACCAAAAAAATAAAGTTTTTTACCATGGAAGGGAAAAATGTACCAGCGGGAATAATGAATTGGAGCTAAAAGAGATGACCTCTTTTGTTGTTTTAATCATTGAGTCCACAACTTGTTTCCTTGAGAAGAGATTAAACCACAGTGATACCAACCGGAAAACCTGAATGTAAGATGTTTGACACTGACATAAGCAACAGTATCCTTAAGAACAGAACACAGAATTGAAGGTAAACCGTTTTGCAGTATGAAACGCATTGAGACTGAAAGAACAAGAACATTCCCAGCAAATATATTGCATACCACTTGTAGGTCATATTTGCCACCAACAACTAGGGAACGTTGGTACCCCTCAAGTGCTAGACTCAAGAACTCGTCTCGATCATCCTGGTAAAAGGGTTCAAGTTAATAAAATGCTCAAAACAAACTGAGAAATTTAATATTGCATGGAATGTGTTGCATAACACTCAACATTCCCAACTAATTGTAACGCTAAAATTATGCTGTGGGTTTCTACTGACGCCATAATGAACGAGGGACTCCATATTTGGTGCTCCTATGGACACCATAACCCCATTTACGAAAATCACATGACACGCTGGTCCTAAATGTAGACGGGGGAAGCCAGGACAGACACCATAGGAGTCAATTCCAGTGCATGGGGTCAGATTGACGAATTTATGAGCTTAACTCCACTGATAGATAGTGATTGTATAAGATATGCAAAAATTTATTAGGTTCTCTTGAACTCATTGGTGGTATGCTGGCTCCACCTCTGGATGTAGACAACTAAGAAAAGAAAAATCAGTAAAAGAGAATAATGCATGATGCAATGCTCGTCATTCTGGCACTCTATGGCTCAGATGAATTTACCACTAAATTTGGCATATATGCACAACATGAAATGAATGCATCTTTCCTACGTTTTCGAGTCGATGAGTCGACGGGTCGCTCAGGGGGGGCGACTCTAGACTAGTCTAGACTAGTCTAGACTCATGGTCGATGAGTCGACATGTCGACGAGTCGACGTGCTCCTCCCCTCCTTACCAGCAGCAGCAGCAGCAGCCAGGGGAGACAGCAGCAGCAGCAGCAAAGGAGGAGCACACCAGCAGCCACATCAACCAGGGGAGGAGGGGAGGAGCACAACAGCAGCAGCAGCAACCAGGGGAGGGGAGGAGAACAGCTGTAGCAGGGGAGGAGGGGAGGAGCACACCAGAGGAGGGGAACAGAGAAGGGGAGGAGCAGCCGAGCAGAACAGAGAAGGGCAGGAGGGGTGGCGACTGGAGAGGGTTTGATCCAAGGGAGGGGGTGGGGGGATGATAGATTAGGTTTCCAGGAGATGGGCCGGCCCATACATGTTCACAGATGAAAAAACTGCTGGGCCCAATTTACATGAGTCGATCGACTCAGAATGAGCGACTAGTCGAGACTAGTCGAGACTAGTCGTGCGAGTCGCTCGACTCATGGTATGAGTCGAGTCGAGGATCCGAGTCGCCCTTGCAGTATCGACTCGTCGACTAGTCGTCGACTAGTCGCGACTAGTCGCTCGACTCGAAAACAGAGCATCTTTCTATAAATTATCATAATATTGCATCATCCGCTTGTCAAATAGTTAATTTTTGCGAACGGTAGGTTTTGCCTATATATCAGCACCTTTTTTGGAACTCCGCCTATGTTGTCTCAGCATAGCCGGTCCCAAGCCCGGGTAAAGGAGGAGGGTTGTGATAGGCTTGGCGAGCCAACGTAAAAACTCAGCCACTCTTATGGAGATGAAACCCAAAAGATTTTCGTTGGGGCGTAACCCTCTCAGCGACGCGCCACATCGGAACCCGGGTGTAGTGTCAAATGGGCAAGGGCCGGGCCGTCACCCCCCTGGTGGCGCGCCGTATCTTGATCTGGATACGGTGGCAAGTGAGCGAGGATCGGGTCGTCGCATCCTTAGTAGCGCGCTACATCGGCGCCCGAATGTAGTGGAAAATGAGCAAGGGTCTTCGCATTTGACTTGACGAGTGCGAAGGGTAAGGAAGCTAGCCGAGCCTAGGAGGATCCGCTTAGGTAGCTGGAACGTAGGGTCTCTGACAGGGAAGCTTCGGGAGCTAGTTGATGCAGCGGTGAGGAGAGGTGTTGATATCCTTTGCATCCAAGAAACCAAATGGAGGGGACAGAAGGCGAAGGAGGTGGAGGATACCGGCTTCAAGCTGTGGTACACGGGGACGGCTGCAAACAGAAATGGCGTAGGCATCTTGATCAACAAGAGCCTCAAGTATGGAGTGGTAGACGTCAAGAGACGTGGGGACCGGATTATCCTGGTCAAGCTGGTAGTTGGGGACTTAGTTCTCAATGTTATCAGCGCGTATGCCCCGCAAGTAGGCCACAATGAGAACACCAAGAGGGAGTTCTGGGAAGGCCTGGAGGACATGGTTAGGAGCGTACCGATTGGCGAGAAGCTCTTCATAGGAGGAGACCTCAATGGCCACGTGGGTACATCTAGCACAGGTTTTGAAGGAGTGCATGGGGGCTTTGGCTATGGCATCAGGAATCAAGGAGAAGATGTCTTAAGCTTTGCTCTAGCCTACGACATGATCGTAGGTAACACCCTCTTTAAAAAGAGAGAATCACATCTAGTGACTTTTAGTAGTGGTCAACACTCTAGCCAGATTGATTTCATCCTCTCGAGAAGAGAAGATAGGCGTGCGTGCCTAGATTGTAAGGTGATACCTGGAGAGAGTGTTGTCCCTCAGCATAAGCTGGTGGTTGCTGATTTCCGCTTCCGGATTCGCATCCAGCGGGATAAGCGTGCCAAAGTCGCTAAAACGAAGTGGTGGAAACTCGAGGGGGAGGTAGCTCAGGCGTTCAAGGAGAGGGTCATTAAGGAGGGCCCTTGGGAGGAAGGAGGGGATGCGGACAGTGTGTGGATGAAGATGACGACTTGCATTCGTAAGGTGGCCTCGGAGGAGTTTGGAGTGTCTAGAGGAAGGAGAAGCGAAGCTAAGGATACCTGGTGGTGGAATGATATGTCCAGAAGGCTATTAAGGAGAAGAAAGATTGTTTCAGACGCCTATACCTGGATAGGAGTGCGGACAACATGGAGAAGTATAAGATGGCGAAGAAGGCCGCAAAGCGAGCTGTCAGTGAAGCAAGGGGTCGGGCGTATGAGGACCTCTACCAGCGGTTAGGCACGAAGGAAAGCGAAAGGAACATCTATAAGATGGCCAAGATCCGAGAGAGGAAGACGAGGGATGTTGGCCAAGTCAAATGCATCAAGGACGGAGCAGACCAACTCCTGGTGAAGGATAAGGAGATTAAGCATAGATGGCGGGAGTACTTTGACAAGCTGTTCAATGGAGAGAATGAGAGTTCTACCATTGAACTGGACGACTCCTTTGGTGATACCATCACGCGTTTTGTGCGGCGGATCCAGGAGTCTGAGGTCAAGGAGGCTTTAAAAAGGATGAAAGGAGGCAAGGCGATGGGCCCTGATTGTATCCCCATTGAGGTGTGGAAGGGCCTCAGGGACATAGCGATAGTATGGCTAACCAAGCTTTTCAACCTCATTTTTCGGGCAAACAAGATGCCAGAAGAATGGAGACGGAGTATATTAGTACCAATCTTCAAGAACAAGGGGGATGTTCAGAGTTGTACTAATTACCGTGGAATTAAGCTGATGAGCCATACAATGAAGCTATGGGAGAGAGTCATTGAGCACCGCTTAAGAAGAATGACAAGTGTGACCAAAAATCAATTTGGTTTCATGCCTGGGAGGTCGACCATGGAAGCCATTTTCTTGGTACGACTACTTATGGAGAGATACAGGGAGCAAAAGAAGGACCTACATATGGTGTTCATTGACTTGGAGAAGGCCTATGATAAGATACCGCGGAATGTTATGTGGTGGGCCTTGGAGAAACACAAAGTCCCAGCAAAGTACATTACCCTCATCAAGGACATGTACGATAATGTTGTGACAAGTGTTCGAACAAGTGATGTCAACACTGATGACTTTCCAATTAAGATAGGACTGCATCAAGGGTCAGCTTTGAGCCCTTATCTTTTTGCTTTGGTGATGGATGAGGTCACAAGGGATATACAAGGAGATATCCCATGGTGTATGCTCTTTGCGGATGATGTGGTGCTAGTTGACGATAGTCGGACGGGGGTCAATAGGAAGTTAGAGTTATGGAGACAAACCTTGGAATCGAAAGGTTTTAGGCTTAGTAGAACTAAAACCGAGTACATGAGGTGCAGTTTCAGTACTACTAGGCGCGAGGAGGGGGAGGAGGTTAGCCTTGATGGGCAGGTGGTGCCTCACAAGGACACCTTTCGATATTTGGGGTCAATGCTGCAGAAGGATGGGGGTATTGATGAAGATGTGAACCATCGAATCAAAGCCGGATGGATGAAGTGGCGCCAAGCTTCTGGCATTCTCTGTGACAAGAGAGTGCCACAAAAGCTAAAAGGCAAGTTCTATAGGACGGCGGTTCGACCCGCAATGTTGTATGGTGCTGAGTGTTGGCCGACTAAAAGGCAACATGTTCAACAGTTAGGCGTGGCGGAGATGCGCATGTTGAGATGGATGTGTGGCCACACGAGGAAGGATCGAGTCCGGAATGATGATATACGAGATAGGGTTGGGGTAGCACCAATTGAAGAGAAGCTGGTCCAACATCATCTGAGATGGTTTGGGCATATTCAGCGCAGGCCTCCAGAAGCTCCAGTGCATAGCGGACGGCTAAAGCGTGCGGATAATGTCAAGAGAGGGCAGGGTAGACCGAATTTGACATGGGAGGAGTCCGTAAAGAGAGATTTAAAGGATTGGAGTATCACCAAAGAACTAGCCATGGACAGGGGTGCGTGGAAGCTTGCTATCCATGTGCCAGAACCATGAGTTGGTCGCGAGATCTTATGGGTTTCACCTCTAGCCTACCCCAACTTGTTTGGGACTAAAGGCTTTGTTGTTGTTGTTGTTGATCAGCACCTTTTTTGGATATATGGTTATTGGAGAGAACTATTAAACAGTATATTTGGTATATATGAAGGGACCATGAACTTGAAATTTTGGTGTGAAGCTTGGATAAACAGTATATGCACACCTGAATCTTCTGTGCTTCTTCTCTGTCAAGTGCAAGTTGTTTCTGCAACTCTTGGATTTTCGCACCGTAATCACTTTTCTCAGCCTGAAATTTTGAAGGCTTAGTATACAAGGTAGCAAGAATAAAAGACCTTGCTTTTCAGCAACCCTCAAAAGTTGCTTTTATCTACGTGCCTTGGATGAACTTTTGAGTCTTTTAAGCAGCGTATCCAACTCCTTAGTCTGCATTAAATAGCAATTGGATTAAGATAAACACAGCTTAAAGTCAAATATTGATGGCATTGTCAACTCAATTACCTTGTATTTCCTTAAACGCAGAGCGGCTTGCCATTCATTGGATGAAAGTCTTTCCTCGTAGCTTTTGAACAAGTTGTATGTGTAATGTGCTAAATGGAAATGCGTGCGACACTGCCTGGACATGTACTTTTTGTCAAGAGCTACAGAGTGGTTTAGGTAGTCTTCAATGATTGTTCTTGAGCTACAAAATTATTATAAAGAATGTTCATGTTAACAACACATACAGAAAGTGGAAAGAATTCTCACTTCGCAATAGAAAAACAGTATACGAGGCATCAAATATAAAGGATTACTTGCTCGATCTTGTTTCAGCCAACCACTTGCCAACCAATCGGTAGACATCTGATTTGTCTCTCTCGTCAGTATGGTTCTTCAGTATGTATTTACCAAGACCAATAGCCATATCATGCTGCCCCTGAGCTCTCAGCAGTTTAGCTTCTTCAAGCTGGAGAGTGAATGCAGGATTATCAGAATATGACCTTCAATTGATCACATAAAAAACAACATGCTCTGATATTAATATGCAAAAGAAAAAGGGAAAGGAAAGCAAGTTAGAACTTCAAATCAGCAGTCGGATAACAGAAAGGTAAATTGTTTACCTTTGACAGGAAATAAGTGCTTGGCACAGTTTGCTGATCTCTGTGACAGCAAAGTTCTTTGAGTTCATATAAGGAAGCCGCAGCCAAAGAAAACCTTAATCCCTGAATCCAGAAAATAATCATGATGTACTAAGCAAACAAACACAAACAGTGGACCCATAGTCGGAAAGTAAAGAAGTGAGCCAACCTTCCGGAGTGCAGAAGCGGATTGAAATAAATGTTCTATGAGATGTTCTTCAGAACCTAAGATCTTAAGGAGGCCACGTCTGAATGCTAAAAAGGGTTCAAAAAGATCAAGGTTACGTTCTGTTTGACACAGGATGAAATTCCACTCTTTACTCAACAACTCCAGCTGCAAAAAAAAGGTAAGGAAATTATTAGGCAACCAGGAAAATTCAAGTATTAACAAAATGGTTTCCATATATGACGAGGAAAGCGTCAGAACCTGATTCCTCTTGGGTACAGCAGGCACAAGAGAAAATTCCTCAGTTCCAACATTAGATTTTGGAGCTTGGTCGGGACAAAATTTCCAGCGCAGCTCCCATGCCATAGAAAGATGATCTAGCATCTAAATTAACAAAATGTTAGAAGTAATGTACCTAACGATAACCAAAAACATGAAGGCCACCATATGATCAAAAGGAGTACTTGTAATTTGAGAACGGTAGAGTGGATGTATTTCGTGCTCTCCTTGCTAGCATTTGAAAGAGCCAACACGAGATCCTAAAAGAGGACAAAGTAAATAAGTTACAGTCTAGACAAACCCAACTGAGAGAAAATACCCTGTGTAAATTAATATGAACACTGAACAATACCCTTTTGGAATGGGAAAGTTTCCCCTGGAACTGCTCAGAATCACCATTCTGAAGAGCTCTTAGGCAACTGAAGCATGCAGAGAAAGTTAAAAGATATATCAGAAGTAGGGAAACAAGTTTTCAGAAGGTAAGGGCAAAATGGAGAAATGAAAATAATTAATTAACAACTTAGAGCTGTTTCAACAGAAGGTAATGTGGAACGTGTAAAGCATATTGGTATGCAAGAAAGGATAAATGAAGAATACGGACCTGTGCAAATTTTCATTGAAAAGACAATAATCGCGGGAGCGGCTTGAAGGCTGCGAAGAGTATGGAACGAAAAAGGAGAAATCCCAGTTTCCTGCCCTCCAAGCAGCTTCGTACTGCGAGATAGATAGTCAAACATATAACAAAACTACTAAAAAATCTAGCAATAAGCATATTATCTAGAATACGCAATACTAACTTGTATATCAACAAACTCTGAATCCTGTTGAAGGCACGCTTTTTGGTTGGTTAACCCTTGGCTGTAAATATCAAGCACATGGCTACATCCAGTTTTCTGCAATGACCTCATCAGACCTTTGTGCATTTTCCAGTTCAGCAGATTCTCTTCTGCTTTAGAAGACACAGATGGTCCAGTCAACACTGTCCCAGCAAAATTGGCAAGGTTCTCCTTCGGGGTTGATCTTACTAGTAAATCATAATATTCAAGAGCGCTGCTCCAGTTACCCTCATGCTCATATCTGATGATTTGAGAAGCTACCTGTTCAAGATACAGCCAGAACAAGAAGCAATCTAAGATGCATAACTTCCAGACCTTAACAGCAAATCTGTTATATCTAAAATAGTATTCCCTCTGTTCCTAAATATAAGGCGTTTATGATGCGAATTTAACAATTGTGTGCCTATGTGGATGGATGAAGATTATTTCCCTTCACTATTTTCAAATTTGTATGGAGTTCACACAGAAAGGTGAAAGTAAAATGGCGTTTTAAGAACAACCGGATTTCATACATAAAATTAGAACACACCCAAAATAAATCAACAATTACAAATAGAAGTTGTGCGAGTAACCTCATTGGCCGGTGTTATTCCATAAATGCTGTCCGGCTCATTTATGTGAGTAAATGCCTCAACTAATAGCCCAATATGTGGTGGCAACTGGAAAGAGGAAGAAACATAATTTGACACAACTGAAGACATCAAAATAGAGCTAAAAAAGCACACGCAAGATGTAAAGCAACAACCAACGAAATGAAAAGTGGACTGACCGACTCTTGCTGTGAAAAATCTGGAGGTCCTAGGTCCAGCTTATTGAATTGTTCCTCACACCAAAGTTCAACATACATAAGCGTCGCAAAGTCACATGAGCAACGCTACAAAGATCCAGTAGAAAGCAACAATCAGTACCATCAAAGAGAAAAGGAGCCCTTGAAGCATCGAGACATTCAGTCTCCAGAGGCGCAAGGTGGAAAAAATTGTATGCAGAAGAAACGTTTGGTGCAGCGAGCATTTCTGTGGCCAAGAACTATTCATGGTTGAATTGTTGGAACAAGTTTTATTTTGTTAGATACCACTGCGAGGGACGGGATACTATTACTCCAGAACCCGTACAAAACAGCACATCGATCCTATTACTCCAGCCATGCACTTTTTACCATATCCAGACATGGGTTCAAACCAAAGACTAGCTAAACATATTTTCAATGGAAGGTAACTAAACATCTAGAGAACTATAATATCGAGATCGGCAAATGACAAAGGAAACAAACAACATAATGACAAAGTTATCACACTTACTTGAGCAGCTCTGGCAGCTACAAGATAATCAACCGAAAGCCAGTACACCTGGAGAATTAATGACACATTAGGAAAGGGATAGCAGCTGTAGACATTCTCCCTAATTACAAGCAAACATTCAAACTTCTGAAATAGACTGATGTGAGAAGCTTCGCACGTGCCAACTACAGAAAAACATGGAAGCATGGATGAAAAGGAGTACGCTACAAAGGAATTTCTATTTTCGAAGGACATGCTCCTGCAGGCCTAAAGATTAAAGGTGGAGTCGAGCATCCCCAAAAATTCATTACTTAATTCAAGGAGAGATAATACGCCAATTCATCAATAGAAATATAGAATGGCATGTTTACAAGCTTGTGACAGCCAAGAACTGTAAAAATACGACAGATATCCTCTTGTATACCAAGATTTACAGAAATGCGTACAGCAACAAAAAAATCTATAGCAAAAGATACCCGTTTTTTTCTAAAAGAGAGAAGATAAGATAATAAGGTACCTTCCTCCATGAAGATGACGGCGTTGCTGCTGGTGACCTACTTTTGGATCTAGCGGATCTACTACCATCCTACAGAAGATCCATAGGCAGTTGAAAAGTAGAAATAAACAGAAATAAGTTCATCAAGTGCACAACATTACTATTGAAGAAAAACAGTAGTTAAGTTTGTGACATCCGGACATTGAGTATTGGCTCCTGATACGTTCATTCCTGACAGACAGGATTTTTAAAGGCTACCGTACAATAGTAAATAATTAAGTAGGCCCGCCAAGTGGATTTGTATGCCGATTGCTTGATTCATGCATGCACATTTGGCATGCAGTATCTGAGTCAAATCATTTAAAGCAAAAGACAAGAAAGCTGGAAGGCAAAGGAACGGTCAATTGCTCTTCGATGTGATGCAGTCACAGAAAGTAACCAAATGGAACACTCTCAAGAAAAAGAAGATGTGTTGACTATATGGTCAACAAAGCTCTTTGTCTAAAGGAAGGGCAAAGTCAACAGGCCAATCCCAGTTTCAGAATTGGAAGAAGCAGTAGGAGGTTCACCATCAGAAAGGCATGGGACAACAAACTCTCTTAAAGCTTTCTTCGAATAAGTCTTTCGCTTGACTTGGCTCAACGGCTTTAGTTCAGTAAATGCTTTCGCAGACGCACTTTTCAGATCAGTGACGGCCTCTCCAGCAGAGCTGGGCATGGTGAAGCGTCATGCAACAAAGAGAATTTTTCAGTAAAAAAAACCATGATAACAACTCTAAAGTAATCGAGTTCCATGCGAGAGTAGCGAACCATGGTTTTTTAGCATAAAGATGCCAATAACTTGAGCGCTTCCCACAAAAAACTAAACGCTAAGTGATATCTTGGAGATATACAATTGACAGGCGCAGAAAAATTTGTCATGAGCCTTCAATCATATATCATGTAAGTGTGTAACTATGGTGAGAGAAAACAATGGTCATGATACACTAAATTTAGAAACAAGCAGCCGAACAGACTGCCATTAAAAACATACCTTCGGAGTATTGTAAGGGGAAGGGGAAGCTCTGGCTCGTTCGGTAACATAAAAAGATCTGACAACATTCAGTGCATCCAGAAATAGCTTAACTGATTTCATCATATAATTTGAGTCGCAAAAAATTATTTTCTCAACCTACATGCATATATCACAAAAGGCATCAATTGACAGTTTTCAAGCAACCAAATAACTTCGTGTGGTACAAACCTTTGATGAAATTAATCCGCAAATGCTGCTATTAGAATCCATATTGCCAGCAATGTTCACCAGAGCACTTGCCAGCAAAAGCTCAGCAGCCTCAACTTTAAGAAAAACAAGACTTCTACAAAGTCTGTAAGAAAAACATCATTATCAAGCTCTATAGAGGTTACAGTCACACTGACTAATGTCACAGCTATATTTTCTGTGGAAAATTATACCTTAAGATGATGTCATCACAATGGGAAATGAGCGAGCTCACTAGGGTACATAACCATTGCTCATAAGGCTGACCATCAGTCTGCCAGATGTCTGAATCTTCAAGTGAAACTATCAAACAAAAGTTCAACCAAAACGGCAATTAATTTAATCTGGAATTACCAGCGAACACAGACCCATATTTGAAAATATTACATGGTGCACTATACAGATTTCAGAATATTCAGGCATATGCACATACAAAATCTCATGATACAATTTGTCAAGTATTGTGTGGGACCAGAAACAAGGAGTGCACAATATAATCCAATCTGTCAACTTGCCAGTAAAAAAAATTACATGGTGCGCTACGCTTGTTAATTCGTCCAAATATTTATGGTTGAATAATTTATCTTTATGGATGTGGCATATGTCTCTGTTCCATTCTGGGATAGTGCATTGTAGAGCAAACCATTCAGAATAATTCCAACATGGAAATGGAGCAAAACAAAGAACAAAATTACTTCTGAAAATAAAATAACAAATTTGCAGCTGTAAAATTTGAAGTCGTGCAACTAAAAGGAAACAATAACGCAAATCATCAATTTATAAAAGGTACAAGCTATCGCTCACCAGTAGAATACTTATCCACCCCCAAAAGTGTCTGCTCAACTAACTGAGTGTTTATTCCCCTCGAATGAACCTATGAAAAAAAATGAGTAGGTGAAAAGATAAGCTGGAAGGCATGAAAAATGAACTTGAAAGGACATAAGAAACGCGGCAATGTAGCACTAAATACCATCAGTAAAGATCTATCAAGAGAATCAAGACACTGCAGAGAATTGAGGCCCTTTGATGTTGACAGAATCCCCTGTTTATGGAAACAAAAGCAAAAATCAGGTATTAAACGAATTGTAGTGACATTACTAATAAAGCTTTATCTAGGATATTCAAGACACTTGCAATTCCATGTAAAATTTAACAATCGAACTAGTCATCATTAGTCCATGTAAAATGTGCTCAGTAATTACCACCATAAGCAGTTACAAATCCTT
Organism: Elymus sibiricus; assembly: GCA_039707655.1. NCBI lineage: Eukaryota > Viridiplantae > Streptophyta > Magnoliopsida > Poales > Poaceae > Elymus > Elymus sibiricus. Next base: position 318,061,111 of record CM077664.1, read on the forward strand.
CACACACAAAGCACAGTTAGAAGTAACTTACCTTCAATGTCCGTGAAGTAACTTCTATTATTTCAACAGACTCGTCTGATAAATAAGTCTTCAAGAGTTTCAGAAGATCAAGCAAGATATCATCAGAAATACCATAGTCTGAACACAATTTATCTTCCTTGGAAGTAGAACCACTTTGAAGTTGTAAGGAGTGCTTTTGAGTAAGATTTGGAACATCGAATATTACTTGATGAGCATCAGATATACCAGCCTGCACTTTTGTTGAAAAAAAGTGATTACAAGAGAAAAATCGCATTAACAATATAATGGGCATGGCAAAAGGATGAAGATAGAAAGCACACCCTAGAGATAAAATCAGCAAGCACTGAAGAAGCTTCATTTGCAACAGATGATGAGCTGCAAAGGTCAACGAGTCCATACAGCCGAAACAACATCTGGGTCGCTGCGCCAGCAACTAACTGTGTCAGCATTACCGACAGATACATCGCCTCTGCAGATGATTTCTCCCGATAATAACTTGTTGGTACATATGGGAGGCCCATGTGGGCCCAGGCCCAGTACTGTTCATGTAACCCTAGTGTTGGTGATATATATATGTGTGGGGGGTCCTGTGAGGACTAACCCTAACTGAACCAATTCCATCTCTCTGTTTCAACATGGTATAAGAGCTAGGTTGTAGCCGCTCCCCTCGCCGTCTCCTGAGGTGGCTGTGGGCAAAGCCCACGGCTGCTAGGGAAGGAGGCGGCGGGGACGTGAAGGAGGAGGAGAAGGAGCTGCGGGAGCTCGCGGCGTCGATCTGTCCTGTGGGTGGCTCGTGCAGAGCCGCGGGCGAGGCGGCGCGGGGACTGCTGGTGTCCACGGCGGGCGCGCGCGCAGGAGGCTGCGGTGACCGCGGCGGTGGCCCGCGCCGGTGGCTGGTGCGCGGATCTGGGTCCATCCTGGGCCCGATCTGGCGGAGGAGAGGCCGGCAGCTGCTGTGGCTGCGCGGCAGAAGAGGAAGGAGGAAGAGGCTGCGGCTGCGCAGAGGAAAAGGAGGCGAGGAGCGAGCGGCCTGCTGCGGCTGCTGCGTGCTGAGGCTGAGGAGGAGAAAGAAGAAAAGAGGCTGCTGCTGAGTGCGTGCGCGGCTGTGCGCGGGCGCGCGGAGGTCGCGGCAGGCGGCGGATCTGGGCGCGCGGGCGCGTGCGGCAGGAAGGAGCTGAGCGCGCGGGCGCGTTCTGCGGGGAGGCAGCGGCGCGACTGGAGAGGTCCGGCGGGCGCGGCTGTGCATCTGCGTGCGGGTGCTGCTGGTGCTGCGGCAGAACTGCTGCTGTTCTGCTGGAGTTGCTGCGCTGAGGAGAGAAGAGGAGGCGTCAGCAAGGGAGAGGCTGCTGCTGGCTGCGCGGGAGCTGAGAGGAAGTGGCGCTGCTGGAGTTGTGGGCGCGACTGGAGTTGAGCTGCTGCCGCTGGAGTGTCTGCTGCTGCTGCGTTGCGTCAAGGGAGTGAAGGACTGCTGCTGTGGATTTGCTGCTGTGTGTGTGTGGAGGAACAGGAAGGGAGAGAAAGAGGGGAAGAGAAGGGAGGAGAAGGAGCAGGGGCGGCCGGCGTGGTGGATTTGGCCTGCTCGGGAAAGGAGTGAACCAACTGCTGCTGTGCTGTTGTGTGCTTGCTGCTGCTACTGAAAAAAGAGGAAAGAGAAGGAGGTGAAGTGTGAGGTGGTACTGGAGCTGCAGTTGCTGTGCTGCTGGTGTTAGTGGAGAAGAAGTGTGGGCCGGAGGAGGTGGTGGTGCTGCTGTGGTCTCCTCTGCTGTTGGTGACAGCTGTGTGGGACTGCTGGTCGAGGTGCTGTGTGGCTGTGTTGAAGTGTTGCTGCTCCGTGCTTGCTGCAAGGAGCAGAGGGGGAGAAGACTTAGGAGGAAGGAGGAAGCGGAGCAGAGGGGGAGAAGGATGAGATGCTGCTACTGATGGCAGCCAGGTGGATTTTCTTTTAGGGGGAGAGAGGGAGATGTGGTGATGAAGATGATGAGGCTGCAGCTTGAGTGTGGTTGGTGATGATTGAGGAAGTGTCCGTAGGAGAGGCCGGCGTGCTTGAGGTGAGAGTGGTTGAGGCCTGACCAGGGGAGAGGCCGTCGTGCCTGAGGTGAAGATGGCTGGGGCCAGAGTTGCCCGGAGAGGCCGTCGTGCCTGTGGAGAAGACGGAAGAGGTCAGTGGCCGGAGTTTTTTGGGAAGACGGGCTGAGGACATTGAGGCAAGTGTGGATGGTTCTACGGAACCTGTGTGGTGAGGTAGCCGGGGTTGTTGAGGAGGCGAATGGTGCTCAGCTGACCATCACAAGTTGGAGGTGGTGAGAAGATGGAGAGGGCAATGGCTCTCATGTATCGTAGTTGGTTAAGTTGTTTTCTGTTCATTAGAGTGGTCGTATTTCGAGTTATGTAGTTGTTGCAAGATGGTCATGGTTGTTTACCCATGATCATCTTGAGGGGGAGTGTTGGTACATATGGGAGGCCCATGTGGGCCCAGGCCCAGTACTGTTCATGTAACCCTAGTGTTGGTGATATATATATGTGTGTGGGGGTCCTGTGAAGACTAACCCTAACTGAACCAATTCCATCTCTCTGTTTCAACATAACTTCTTGTGATGTGTACGAAGACTTAAAAGTACAAGAACAAGAATTATGTTAGAACAATATAAACATGATGACTTCAAAAGAAAGACATGATACGATATCACAATGGTCTAAGCTAACATGTTTCACATATGCTGTGCAAATAAGGGCATACCTCAGCAAAAACAATTCTACAGGCAAGTGAGGAGCCCTGTGAACAAACTACAGGAAGTTAAAAGTAATACATTAGCCCATAACAAATATTACAATAATAATTATAGGAAAAAAGAAATGAACAGCAACCTTCAGAAACTGGTCTCTTGAGGCATATGAGTCAGAAAGTGAAGCATGGAAAACTTTTATATCTTTCAAGCAATCAAGACCAGGAAGTGGTTCCAAATCCTGCAAGGCCATCAAGAACAAAAAAGATCACAACGATGATCAAAAGGAAAACATGTTGCAGCCTGTCAGACTGCAATTGTAGCTACAGAGTGGATCAGTGGAGATGAAGCGACTCGTATGTAATCATAAAGCAAGGGATCAGCATCAACTGTTAATTGACGAAGCAAAGATAGAACTTTCGACAAATCCCCATTGGGACGTCCTCCTTCTTGATCATTAGGTAGGCAACAGGTGATTAATTTAGGAACCAAAAGCTGCAACAGTCCAGATGAGAAAAGTAAGTGACAGAAGAAGTACAAGAAGGAAACCATAGGACACTATTTGTGAAAATAACCTGGAGCTGTGTGCCAAGCACAGCGACAGTTTCTGTAGATGAGTTTGCATTGAAAGCAGCCAACAATTTAGATAAAATGTTGCAGCACTGGCCTTGCAATGGTTGCCTCCAGATATAATTCCCCACTATACAAATAATATAGCTGCAGTCGAGACATGCACCCAGTACAATTTAGATTAATACTCCCTTCGCCCAAAATACTTGCCTTAGATTTGTCTAGATACGGATGTATCTAGACACGTACAAATCTAAGACAAGTATTTTGGGACAGAGGTTGTACAAGACAAGATAAAAGTAAAACCCAGTGCTAGCATACAGCATGAACCAAGAAGTCTAGTAATTCAGAACTGCACATGCACTTAAATGAAGGCAGTTAATTAACTTTAAGAAATACTGCATAGTAGTTGGTGCTCCAACTAAAGCTCTGACAATGGCATTGACACACAGGAGCCAGCATCAAACTGGAAACAGGAACCACATTCCTACAGAAGATTACAGCAGGCATAACACATTTTCTCGCCGAGCAAGTCTAAAGTTGGATCATTGAAATATTTGAGGGTGCTAGATGACAACGACAAAATCCATTCCGAACTGACAGACATCTAAAAATCATCTGGTACAACAATGACAAGAAAGAGAACAGGAAAAACACTTACAAGCAAGTGCTATAATGTACCACTCTGTGCCCAAGTACATCTATTAAAACCTCAATCGCACAAAGCCGATGACTCATGTGCCTAGGATGGCCTGCTTCTGTAACTTGTTGATGTATTGCCAACAGGAACTATGACCAAATAAGAAGAAAAAAACATGGAACTTGGTCAAACCCACATAACAAAAGAAGAACTAATATATAGATTAGACCAAAGTAATGTTCATTTGTCCCTATGTTGTCGATGAACAACTGCAGACTTGCACAAAACACTTCGTAGTTTGAAAAGTTTTAATTGGGTAGGCAAGAACTAATCCCCACTCATAAATACAAGCCCTCAAGGAATACACTTTAGATATTGAACTCTAGGTATTCTTTTTTGGTTGAACATCATAATTCATTTGTGAGGAAGGTTTAACATTCATTTGGTTTACTTGAGGAATACACTTCTCATGATATTGAACTCTAGGTACAACATACAAAAATAATAATCACGGGAACAGTGTGGCTGGCAGATAACACTCTTGACTATTCATCCCTCAGATCGCATAACATTGCAGTTAATAATTGCCAGAAAAACATTCTAATTTGCAGTTAAGAATTCAGAAATTAGATAAACATTGAACACGTAAAAAAACAAAATACCTTAAAAACTCTGTCAGCGCGGAATATATTAACTTTGTCAATAACCACCGTATCAGCCGAATCGTCATCCCTAAAATGAAAGAGGCGTAGCAATGATTTTGTTACATCAGCACTTGACCATCAAAATTGTGTAGGATACACGAAAAATAAGGACATACGTTGTATCCACGAATCCATCAACAACTTGTTTGATTGTGTGTGCTAAAATCTCCCTGGAAAAGTAAGGCAATTCTGATTGGCGAGCAGTGGATGAAACTGTGAGCAAAACGCCCACAATGGAAACCTAAAAATAGGACAAGAATGAGTGCGATAATGAATAACAACTGATAAAAGATTGAGAACATCTAGATTATAAAAGTCAACCACAAAAAGGAGCACAAACAACGTCACTTCGCTGTGTATATGTAAATGCACTAGATGAAAACAACAGATAAATATTACAATACACAAAGGAACAGCAAACATTGCATGCAGATTGAAGGGGAGAGGTTTACTCAGAAAGCATACCATATGTTTTCTAATGAGATCATCACGCTCAAACTCAGAAATTTCGCCAAGCTGTAAAAGTGATTCATATAAGACAGTTTCTGCCAAGTCCTTCTCTGGCCCAGCGCCATTTTTGGCGGCAATACACAATCCAAAGATCTGAACAAAATATCCCTTGATGACAGCAGATAAAGGTTGCAACAACGTCTGAAAAGTGCATAAAGGTGAAAAAAAATTAGACCATAGACATTCAGTGCATTCAAGTACTGGGCAGTGGAGACTAGAGAAAACGCCTTATAAAAAGCATTTGTACACAGTACCGTCAAATAGTCAAAAGAACTTTTGAAACTAATAATACTACGATGTTTGATATGTTTTTCTTTCAGGGAAGTTAATTCACAAGGTCAATTTTGAATTTTATTTTGTATGTTCCGTTGTTTACAAGCTTCTTACATGTAGAATGAAACACTACAGCAACAAACAGAAACTAAGAATCAACAGCAAAGCTAGTATTATGTTTTAGAATAATGGTGACACACCTTGGATATCCAATTAAGGCCAGCAGCATCACCCCTGAGAATAAGGAATGAGAGAAGCCATGGGCAGATATGTTCAATGAACTCCATTGGCTTGGCCATATCAAAACCAAACATCTCTTGCACCTGTAAGAAATTGCATGAGAAGTACATTGCACTAACGCATGAATGAGTAATTCATTAATACAATAACAGCTGGAAATCTTACAAACCCTAAAAATAAGTAAATAAACATTCCAATTTATGACTGTTCACAGCAAAACTAACCAATTGTACTGTGTTCAGAGTATACAGAACTGTTTTCTGCAACAACAAAACAATAGGTTTCATGTGTGTTTTCCAAGGTACTCTGGCTTATGTCCCCATGCCAGAAGACCAGATTCCAGATGGCATTGTGAACCCTGGATGTATACTATCACGACACAGCTATTCTGTGTCGCCTTCTCTCATGAGAGCAATGCCCTTTCGGAACTGGATGGTGGCTTTATGAAGATCCAACAGCTCAGATCTCAGGATTTATGAAGATCCAATGTCAGCTGGAGCTGATGACCTACTTATCTCATTAATCAACCATTTAAGCTGTGTTCAGTTTGCTTAACTTTTTAATGGCATCATTTTGTGGCGCTATGTGGAAACATTGAAATCATATTTCAGAATCAATTATCAAAATGTAATAAGCAGTAGAAAAGAAGATTACCTTAACAAGCGAAACTAGGCTCACTTCACAAGCAACCCACCGGAAGAGAATTGGACCCATCAGTTGGTCCAAATACTGGGTATGGAGGAGAAGAAATCACAATATGCAAATTTTAATTTGCCACAAGCAAGTCATTCTCTTTTAGTAAACTGAATAAAGTAGATGAATGTCCACTCACCTTACTTCGTGAAGCGTAACTGAGCTTTCTTGAGATAGAATCAAATAAAGCATATTCCAATTTTCTGAGAAGTAGCATGAAAAGAGAGTAAGCACGGTAATATTTCCATAAACCAACAAAAAGTTCATTTGTTGTGAAAGTACCGCTGAGAAGGCTGTATAGCAGCAACAGCAGAAATCATGAATGCACACTGCAACATTAGACAGGACAAAATTATGTTGAGTGAGAAAGTTCAGTGCAGAGTCAGACCAATAACTTTTCTCCAACACGAATTAGACATCAGTAGGCAACATAATGGTGACACATGTCCCAGAAATACGTTGTGACAACGAGAACAAACATACCTCAAATTCAACCTCCTCACTATGCACAGACAAATGAGCTAATGTAATGAGGACAGTTTCAATAACTGGAACAGACTGTGGACCAACAGCTAAGACTTCTCTAGATTTAACTGGAATCTCGCTGGAGAACTGCACCATCTTGACGCCAATATTTGAGCTGACATTAACAGAACACTGGTAAGCTAACTCATGATTAGAGGTTGGCAATCTAAATGCCAATCATGATTGATGTACAAGGTTGACTAGCTGGTGTAGCCAAAGGAATTTAACAGCATGTTATCGTCGTCAAACACTTACCAAACGTCACGAAACAATTCATCATGTCCTTCCCATGTTTCGAATAGCACAACCATTTTCCTAGCCAGATACAACCTAACACGATAATCCGTATCATGCAGCATGTTGAGGAAATGTCCAATCATATCCTGAAATGAGAATATTCAATTCATTATACACATAATTTGAAATGGTAGTACGAGATAACAGAAAACGGAAAAAATATATCACCTGGGCACCATCAGGGAACAAGTGAATAAAGTGGGAGATGCAATCAATGAGCTTGATCCGGAAAAACCAATCTGTGATGCTGATCTCAGTACCTTTAGTCACCAAGTCTAATAGAATGTCCTGGTTCTGCAGATAGTTAGAACATATGTAGCAGTTGTTACTTCCAGGTTCCAGCAGTGGATAAAAAAATGTAGGCCAAGCATTATTACAGGTATTTGTTTGGATCAATGGACCAACAAGGATAATGCAACCAGCTGGTTCGTACTGAAACCTGTCAGGATCAGCATATTAACTCTGATTTATTCTAAGTACAATGATTTATGAACGATTCTGATCAGTTCTTACCCGATGATTTATGGGATTTCGAAGAAACTAGAAAGGAGCATTTCTTAGTTTGAAAGATGTTCTCTACATCCTTACTCTGGCACAATTGAGTATATTCAGTAGTTTGAACCACTAAACACAAATAATCAAGGAAATTGAAATCAATCGTCACTGCTCATTGAAGTGGCATGCAAATATCTAACAAAACATTAGGTCACCAGTAAAACTTGGAAGGGGAGGAGGAAAACATTTTCAGTGCCAATTCCACTGTAACATAATTGATCAGAATGTCCTTGCTCGATATGCATTTTATTTAAAAAGAAGTAACAGCCTATTCAATAACATGATTGACTGTGATTCTTAGGTTTATTCATGGCTTAGATTCAGGACTCCACTAAGTGAACTTTTCATCTAAGACAACAAAACTAACAACAGAGAAATATATTTTGCATAGTAAATTGATTATCCCAACTACCAACCTCATTTGAAACCTCATTATATGCGTGCAGCTTTCCATCAGTATTTTGTCCAACATCACGTGTAACCATTAAAGTTCTTAACAAGGCATGTACATGTGTTAAGCAGTCAGCAGAACCAAGTAGTAAACTCGCACATTTGTCCCTCATATCGGATATCAAATGGACCTGCATGACCAAAACCAAAAGGTTAAAAACACATAAAGCTTGAGTGGATAAAACTCATAAGGCAATAGCTTAGTACAAATTAGAGTATAATTCAAGTATGAGTCAGACGGTACCACAGAAGATAAACTTTTAGATGAAGCGGAGATATTTTGGCAAAGATTAAGCAGGATGGCCTGGGAGACCTTCAAAAGGAAATAAAATGTTACAATGATAGTATATAAGTACAACAACAACAAAATGAACATGAAGCAGATTCTATTACAAATTTGTACCTTGACATCACTCTCTTTCTCCACTAAGTTGTACAAGATTTCCCATGTATGGGGTGCTGACACTGAGAAAAAAGTTGAAATAACACCAACTAGTTCAAGCTTCCACTCCAAAAGGCGTGACGAGATACCAATACTTCCACTTACACTAGCTGTGATAAGAGTCAACCTCACCAGAGTCCGTCATATCAAAATCCATATCAACAACACTTTTGTGGTCAACAAAAGGATTTAGATCTTCTGACAAGTTGACAGAAGATATTGGCAACATTTTACTAGTGTTCTCACTATCAGAAGTATTCGCAGAGCTAGAAAGACGAGAAAACAACTGAGAGAATTCCACCAATAGTTCATCAAGCAATACAGTGACACCTTTAATAAGCACAGAGCTGGCTCTGTTACTAACACTCCGCAGTCTAAAAATTGGAGCAGAGAGGAAGGTCTGAAATGAGGATAAAATGGAGCCAGCGGTCTCAAATGCAGAGCCTACACTAGTAAGACCATGAGATAGTTCCTCGTGCTTTTTCATAACCATTGATATCATATATTTTATGATGCCAGTAACATAACCAAATAATTCTTTAAGAAATAAAGAATTTTCTTCTATTGCCCTGCAAAAATTCACAGAATAATATAAGGAAAAAAAATTGGAATACCCGGCGAGAGCACTGCCTATTCATTAACAAAAATAGAGAAATACAAGCATGGAGTTATACAACATAAGACTGGTTGGTACTACAGGAAAACATATAACAGTTAGTTTACTAGATTTGGTAAAGATTACTACGTAACTAGCTAAGTAATTGGTATCTACAATTTGGGTATCCTATTTGAGTCAAAAAAAAAGACACACAGATGTTGATGCCACCGACTGATTACAACAGATACATATGACTAGAAAAAAGATACCTTGACAATAGCGCGCAATGAATTAGATTGCAGAGGAGAGAACAACGGTATACAAGAGTACATAAGTCCACTTTCTCAAGCTGTTCATTTGAGGCCATAAATCCTTCGAACTCCATAAGCTGATCAAGCAATTGCTGTTGGATGTGCCCAGGAAGGTGTGCTCGGTTGCATTTATCAGATATAACCTGTTTAAGAAATGAGTAACCTTCTGTAAGCAACATACATAGAAGTGGAATAAAAATCAAACATACATAACTAGGTCATATTTGATATATCACTTTTCATTTGGGTGTTTCACAATGAGAAATGAGAAAATCTGAATATTTCTATTATTTACATATGTTTGCAGTGCATGTTAAGTCAAAATGGCTTTCGGTTGCCCATGAAATCAGATGACTTCATAACAAAAAATCCATCTTTACAGGACATGGCTTTATAAGTTCAATGCATAGACACATGCTACTCACAGACCCAAAACTATTGTGAGAAAAACAGGAAAACAAGTAAATCACCTTGGTAGAACTTTCAGTACTGATTTCTGATAAGGCTTCCACACAGTAACCTAGTTCATCTTTGATGACCCAGTTCTCACTCTCGAGTAACAACTAAAATAAACAAAATTAGTAGAAGGCAACCAGAAAGAAATATTTAGAAAGATTGAAGTGTTTGTAACAAACTGTAACATACCTTGGAGAAGTCCTTGCATTCATCAAACAGTTGGGATGCAACTGCTGAGTTAATAGCTGATGATGAAAAACCAGCACAGATAGAAAAAATGGCTTCAGGAATCATCACAACATTTTGCTCATTTAAAAGAGAGGATCCCTGCCGTAGAACGTATATCAGTAACTGAGCTTGAATATCTCGATGGCAATTTAAAATGGATGACTAATTCCCGACAGGAAGTGAGAAAAAAATAGATATAGTGGTGCAGAATGTACATACGAAAATGGACAATACATAGTGATGAAATGCTAGAGCGAACCCAAGTCCAATTTGCTCTCTTGCTCAACAGTGTTAACAAAAAAAGTGTACGGACAATAACATAAGGACTACAAGATTTATTAGTGTATAGGCAAATAAACACCACAGTAAAATACATCACAATAACATAAGGAGTAAACATGAGTGTAAACTAGATCAAATCAGATCAGATAGACTTAAATAATCACACCATCAAGGAACTAATTTCAGCAAAACTCGCATTCATTTTAGGCATGCAGTAAATCACATACAAACCATACTCCCTTGCAGAAGAGGAAAAAAGCATTTACGACAAAGAAGTCAACGGAGAAAGCTGACAAAAATAAAAAATAAAAACCAAAAATGTGTAAACAATGGGACTATCAATATGCATGTTGGCACATAGAATTACTATAACAATGAGTTCATGAGTAACGGAAATTCCCTGCATGATTCAGTTAGTAAGAGCAATGCACACAGAAGCTAAGTTACAGTGAATTACAAAATAGCATCTGTAAAGATGTAAGATATAAACTATATGAACACAAGCCATATAAATTCAGAAACAAGTTCTTTCATGCTATTGTTGCCCTGTCGCCTAGATGTGTGGTTGCTGCATAGAGTTCATTTAGCAATCACCAATTCACCATATACAGGCCTGAGCCATGCATTCACATTCTAGAATATGAGTGCAGCTAAACCAGGAGTTAACATAACTGGAGAGGAGGCAGAGTTTGGTCACATGTTTGTGGATTGAGAAGTATACATAACTTGAACAAAAGTTTAAAATGGATACAATACAAAGATAGAAAAGGGGTTAAATATAGGACCACCTTTGACACTGACTGAATCAACTCCAAAGTTGATCTTAGCAGATTCTTTCGAACAAGGCTAGAATTGGATAAATCGCCCTGCATAGCATGGTGTCAATTAACAAATGCATCCTTTGAGCGTATTTGAGATACATACGAAAATAAGGCGGCAGCTGCTTTATCTGATAATGGCAGATTACTAAGTAGGTTGTATGATTTAGACTAGTACGTCGAACCTGAGCTGATTTTATTTTGTGCTGGTTTATGAATCCCCACTATCATACATTCATACTGTCCTGTTTACCTACTGATCAGTTTGGCAAGCATGGAAACTATACAAAGCCAGGAGCAGCTTCAATATTTTTCAACTTTAGTCATAAACAATATGGGAACATGTGAACAATTTGGCAAACACTACCGGTGAGCTGCGGCCATTAATATATAAAATTATGAAACAACATGCGCATAACAGTTTTCAGAATGACCAGCAGTAAATCATATAAAGTTTCTTACACAATAGAACTCCGTTTGGGCGGAATATAACCGAATTTACTTGAACAATTTGAATTTGGGCACCAAGCAAACCTAGCGAACTGGGAAAATGATCTCAGCCATTTAAAGTCCTTTTTTTGCCCAATTCTTCTGTGTTTACCTTAAGTCGGGTTTTATGATTTAAGAATCCCTCAATAAAAAGAAAAGTTGCAAAAGGGTAGGGTTTAAGATAACTAAAGCTGCTTTTCGAAAAAATGGGGTCAAGTCTACCATATTCAGGGCTCTAACTAGTTAATGTAGTAAAATGATAGAAAACATACCTGCAGCCCTATCCTTGAGAAGTAACAAGCAATGAAGTACAGAGCAGACCTAGAGCGAGAATGATTAGTAGAGTACAAGCATAACTTCCACGAGGACCAGAATTATTTTTCTAAAAAGTTGATACACAAGTCACAACTAACAAGAATGTCGGAACTCGGAAAAAACTAGAAGGCAAAATTCTATGTAAGGGAAGGAATGCCGAGAACAAAGAAAACAAATTAAGGAATAGCACTAGTAAGCTACCACAAATATGGCAACTAGCAGCTACCATAGCCATAAGGAAATCAACATGAATGAGTTTATGGAAAAGAAGGCATACGGTGATGGCGATTGTTTAAAAGTTTGCAGGTTCCATGTATCTTCTGACACAACTGACGTATGGACTTGATCCTAAAAGAAGAAAGCAAGATAAATTACAGAAGTTAAAAGCCAACTGATGCCAGCTATAGGTCCTACACAGTATATAATATAACATGTCGTAAGCTCGGGCTAAAAAGCTCACCCGCATGATCATTCCACCCAACAGATTTAGAGCTGAATCAGCCTACAAAAGTGCACAGTATACACTATCAGAGTGTAAAGTAGATAGATGTAGTGTAATGTAACAAGTTAAAGCTTAAATTTGCAATGGCAAGTAACACCTACCACCACTCACAATAACAGCAAAATACCGCTAGTGTATACAAAGGCAGGGAGTTTGTATGCAGAGTTCTATATTTATTTCCAATACCAACATCACTCAATCTTGGGGAGCATCACTACATACTTAATCTTTGCAGTCAATATGAACTCAAATGTTGGTGGGCGTCACTAAACATTCAAATCTTTGTGGTCATCTAACAGCAAAGAATAATCCAGTACCAGGATAAAGTCACCGATGATAAACAGCGAATGTCTTGCATCTCTTAATGTATTGGAACATGGATATATCAGGTTCAGATCAATGCTTCAAAGTCATTTTAAGTTCTGAATCCCTAAAAATAAAAAATAAAAATTTACACACAGCGAATTAATAGCATTCTAGTAATTATACCGATGTTTTACTGAGATATTGTGAGCTCAGATCAGCTATTAGTGCAAGGTTTGAATGAAAAGCATCTAGTGTACTGACTGGCAATGACATCGGGCTTTTGAATGAAGTGTTCAAATGTCCAAAATGTAGGGGTTGAAAGAACTGCAAATATGAAAAAGAAATTTACTGGAACTCACCACTAGAGCTGTGGGGCTAAACAAAGGAAGTGAATGAATGAGGGAATTCCAGATATCTTGCCAATAACCTTCAACAGTTGACATCTGCAAATAAACAGATAATCACACATATTGAATAGAACTATCAGTGTCATAAGTTTACTTGCACAAAAGTGACAAGACTTGGTTAGCAAAATGGTTAAAGCATTTAAAAATAAAGTGATGCCATGTTTTGGGTTTTGACAATCTGATAACCTTGAGCAAAATAATAGACAAAACCTTGTAAGCATGCAAGCAAATGTTCACATATCTAATGTGTAACAGTGGACCTGTTAAACCAATGTGTAACAGTGGGGCCAGCTAAACCAAAGCCGGTACATAATGGTTGGTAAATTGAAATGGGCCACTTGCAAAATACTGGAAATTACAGTATAATTCATATACAAATTAAAGAACTGCATTAAGTAATGAATGATACAGATACTTGTAATTCCTTGCAGTCTTGTTGATGTATTATCCCTCATAAAATATTCACTTATTACTCCAACTTTTTTAATGTTATCTAATTTGAAAGATACAACAACAACAACAACAAAGCCTTTAGTCCCAAACAAATTGTGGTAGGCTAAAGGGCAGCCCGGTGCACATAGCTCCCGCTTGCGCAGGGTCCGGGGAAGGGTCCGGCCACTTTGGGTCTATAGTGCGCAGCCTTTCCCTACATTTCTGCAAGAGGCTGTTTCCAGGACTCGAACCCGTGACCTCATGGTCACAAGGCAACAACTTTACCGCTGCGCCAAGGCTCCCCTTCCTAATTTGAAAGATACAAGCTGAAAAAAAATGTGAGTCCAAATTATTCTAGAGCATGCTTATAGTGATATGGGGATGGCATATGACACAGGTGGATCCACTTTAGCCCTGATCCAGTTAACCAGTATTTTCCATAGCAATAGATGTAAGTACCAAGAACTACTGAAATGCAAGTGGCATAAACAGAAAGTTAATATGGATTCGAAAAACAACCTCGCCTTTTGTTAATAAACAATGTGATTCCTCCCTAGTATTCACTATGAACATCGCAGAGAACTCCTTAAGTGCCCTGTTAAGATCATTGATAAGCAGGCAGTTCTACAAATTAGCATGCCATAGAAGATGTAACTTGGTGCTTACATATATTCCATATATCTGGTAACAGTAGCGTATTTACTATACTCCATACAACAGCCCTACATGTTTTAAGACATCAACAAACTCCCAAAAAATTCACTACCACCAAAACAAACCTGATAATCCAAAGCAGTGAATCCTGAGAACGTATGATGTTTGCCTTGCTCAAAGCACTGGATAAGCATAACAAAGTCAACTGAGATGGTACGAATATAATTGCATTAACCAAAAACTATGGCACATTGAAAGTACAGTTACCTTTTCAAAGATTGACAACATGCTTGGAGCCAAACTGATCAACAAAGATTTGTCCACTCGATGTCCATACTTGTGAACAAGAAGACATGTGGTACCAATCCTGTGCAAGAAAAAGATCCATTAGTCAATCTGTCCGTGTGTTCACCAAAGAATATTGTGTCTTCTCATCTCACTATATAGAACATCTGTTGAGAAGTATGCCACACGAGCGTACCCCCCCCCCCCCCCCCCCAAAATACCAAAAACAATTTGTCCATATGAGTAATGTACCGCCCCCCTAGAACATGTGGTCACACGGGGGTAACAGAGCTTTCTCAATGGTTAAGAGTTGACCACACGAGGATCAGCGCTTTCTCAATGGTTAAGAGTGGCTCAACTAGTCTACCAGTCGATACATGGCTTTCCAACTAGAAACATCGACTAGTCAGTGAACCGTCAGTGTCTCAGTGACTACAATTGACTTTTCAACTAGAATGCAGATGTTTTTCCTTTGCCAAGAGTTACTCAAATTAGAGAGAAACAACTAAAGGCATGGAAAGATACTACACACAATAAAGCGTCTAATAGAAGAAGTTACTGAATCTTGGTTAAGTAAATGCAGTTGTAAGAGGGTTCAAGCCTGGAAGGCACCATATTCAGGGTACACATCTGAGAATTCATATAAAGAAGATAAAGGATGTTTTCTTACAAGGATAAAAATGGTGTCATATATAGCTTACCAACATAGAGATCCTTTTTTTAGGCTATTCGTGATGCGGCTAATAACATCCTCCGTCTTCAATTTTTTCTCATCATCTCCTCTCATTGGTGGGGGGGATTTATATGCCTACACGGTTATAAAAAGTCACTTGTATATTATAAAAAACAAAATGCTGATTTACTACGAGATTCAGAAGTTAAGTTAAAGTTGTGTATGCATATCTATTACCTGATAAAAAATAGTAGCAGATAGATCCATTAACTCTTCCAAGGAGCATCTTAAGGACACGTCTTTCGCATCTCGAGATGCCTCACACCTACATTTATTGAACCTAGTAAATGAAGAACTCAAAATCATAACTCTGAAAAGCATAGTAGCAGCCTTTACCATAATAAACCTGCTTCAGTGTTAACATTTTGATCTAGGTCGTCCATGATGACACCAAGAAGGTTTTTTCTTTCCAAAACCTTTGGAATAGCTCTAGCAAGCTTCAACTGAATTTTCGCATATGTGATGAACAAACTCTGGAAGCAACAGTAACTTCACGATGAATCAAACATAAAAAATATGAAACAAAGCTGAAACAATGCAAGTCAGGTCATAAGAACCTTCAGCCGCAGATCACGAGTCATCAGCCACGAACGCAATATAAAATCTTGAACTGCTTTATGGATCTCTACAGATTTGTCGCCAAGGTTTGGTCCATCCATGAGTAAAAAGGTGTTAACGCATTCCATAAGCTTGCTAGTCAGCTTTCCATCCTCCCTGATCCCACGAAATTAATATATGATTTCCAACTCAGAGAATTGACAAGAGATGCTATTAAAATGAACACCCCGCTCCTCTTGGAAATTAAGGGGGTTCAACAGGAGAGCCGAAAGGACTTGGTCAGAGACTACTTGCCTCCTAATATGTGAGAATATTGCACAGAATCCATTAAGAACCTCCTCCCTCATGGTGTCAGGATAATCGCCAGGTGGGTTTTCAAGTAGAACATGGAGAGTCCACGTACAGCGGAAGGATTCCTCCTTTGAGCTGGCTTGATTGCTGAAGTTTGCATCAAAACCAGTAGCAACCTTCTTCATATAGAGCACTACAAGATCTGGTGAAGATACAGAATTTTATTAAGAACAGAACAAAAGGGCGTTGTGATATGAAAACAGGGAGACCGTTGATATGGCAACTCACTGCTGTATGTTCGAGGTTTCATCTGATACCGGTACTCCTTCACAGTCAAAAGCTGCCGGAGAATTGGGCTGTACTCTAGCTGAAAGCTGGGAGCATCTTTTATGACCTCCAATATATGACTAAAAAGCTGCTTAGCAACTGAAATCAAAAGTAAGGAGTGCCCTGCAATGACAGTGAACCATCTTTAATGGCGTGCACCTTCCAGCATATATTCCATATAAAAACAATTGAAGAACCACTTGCACGGAAGTCTAGTAGATTAAAAAATTGAAGCATGCTAGCAAAGTAGCAATAGCACGTGGTTAAGGCCTACGTGATTTATCAGCTTGCCCAAAAACAGAGTGCTGAAGCCACAAACATAATATGTAACACCCACTGTCAAGCTTACAGTTATTATATGTCCAACACAGGAAGTATGAATAAGAAAACACATGACTCCAATACTAAGCTATGGTAAGCAACAATAGGCACTAATGATAGTGTTTGGATGACTTTTCAGAATGTTAACAATAGCAAGTAAAACCTCGCGTAATACATCAATTCACGGTATAACAGAATGCTGAGACCACAAGCACAGCATTTAACACCCACTGCCGAGCTTACAGTTACTGTATCTCCAACACAAACTCTACGAGTAAGAACATATGGCAAAAGATATACCACATTCCGCATGATTCCAATACTAAGCTACGGTCAACAACAATAGGCACTAGCAATAGTATTTGGACGAGAATTCCAGGGCACTACATTATTCCAATTTGGGTACCAAACGTGTCATACTGCATCCTATGTTAAGCAATCATGTGATGTTCCAGTTCCAGGTTGTTTGAAACTTCAGAGAACAGAGTCGCAATGATTGGGCATAATAAGGAAGGAGCAGGACGAAGAAGAAGGGTCTTGGAATACTGTTAGCTTAATATTACCTGAGAGCCTGGCGTCCTCTGCGCAGCGGACGGCGGCGCGGAGCATCCCGGCGGCGGCGCTCCTGGTGGCTCCGCGCCTCTTGGCGGCGATGTCGGCGAGGACGCACTTGGCGAGCGCGGTGATGAGGAACGGCCACGTGGCCCCTGCGGAACAGCAAACACATGACAAGCGTCGACGTGGGGGGGGGGGGGGGGGGGGGGGGGGGCGAAATGGAAGAAGCAGAGGAGGTTGGAGGTGGCTACCGGAGGCGAGGTGGCCGGGCTTGGCCCTGGCGGTGTTGCGGGCGAGGAGGCGGCAGAAGGTGGGGGCGCGGTCGCCCTGCAGCCACGTCCCCAGCAGCTTCACCCCTTCCTGCAGCAGCACGCGGCGGAGCAATCAGAATCTGTCGGAGGAGGAGGTCGTCGGAGCCACCAGGAGCGCCGCCGTCCTCAGAATCGGAGGTCGTCGGGGGGGGGGGGGGGGGGGGGGGGGGGGGGGGGGAGCAGAGCGGAGCAGGGTACTCACATCGCGGGGCCTGGCGCGGTCGGAGGCGAGCTTCTGGACGACCTCCTCGACGTCGCGCGCGGTGGCCATTGCCGCTGCCCACCGCTGCCGGCGACGGGGGCTAGGGTTTGGCGGGTGGGGCCGCGGCGGCCGCGGAGGGCGGGGGCGTGGGTTTTGGTGCTTGGTGGGTTTAGAGCATCTCTAGTTCTTTTCGGCGCATGACGCCTTGTACAATGCTGCTTAGAGAGGTGTTAAAAATAAACCGGGTTTTTCTGAGCACCAGTGCATATTTCTACAGAAGAGACGCCTAATTAAGCATCTATCATGTACAAATAAGCACCGATGCTTAAGGAATACCTGGTTTATTTCTGTAAGCACCTCCCCTAAGCACCTTGCATTGTACAAGGGCTGATTCTCCAGAATCTGATTATGTGAAACTGCCCGTAGAATCACCTGTCCACAGAATCAGTCATCGAGTTTTTTTTTCTGAGATTCTAGTATGAGATTGTTGTACGAGTTATGTGTTGAAATGTGTGTAATACCCCCAGGCTGAAACTGTGTACTTGATTGCTAACATTTGTTTGTTTCCACCAAATGCCATCAATCATAAAACTACATCCATCAGTCACTACACATTTGTGCGTTCATAGGAGTAAGTGTATGCGCGTATATATGAGCGCTTGCGTCTGTATTGTGTTCAAAAAAAATCACTACACATTTGCGCCATATAAATCAGCATATCAAATTTGTACCATACTCAATTGCTAAACAGACAGAAAAAGAAAGAGAGAAACAGAGGAGAAAAGAGAGGAATGGGACAAGAGAGGGAGAGAGAGGGCAGAGAAGAAGACAGAGAGGGAGAGGACGAGAGGAGGTCACCCGCAACGGCGTGCCAACCTCAAGCGGACGAGACTGGGAGGCCGGGTGCGGAGTTGATGGCTGGAGCTCGAGCTAGCGGCGGATGGGACAGGGCGGCCGGGTGACGGCTCGAGTTCGAGCTGGCGGCGGACGAGACAGCCGGATGGACGGGCGCGGCGGTGATGGCTCGAGCCGGCAGCGAACGGGACGGGGCGGCGGCGCGAACCCTAGCGCTCGGGATCGAGCGGATGTGTCTGGTGTCGCCGGCAAGTGTGGGCTCGAGGGGATGAGCTATTTTGGGCCTCTGTCTGGTTTGCAAGACCGCCTTCGAGAGCGCGAACGACATCGTCGTCAACAACAAGACGTAATGGACCAAGAGCAAGCTCCACATCGCCAACGCCAAGAAAACCAAGACGGCGACAATCTAAGACAAGAACAACAACGTCGTGAGTTACAAGCACTTGAAGCTTAACGTGCTCTACGCGAAGCAACTCGCGCCGTCAACGAGCGCAACCGCCGAGTGCGTGAACAAGAAGAAGCACTCCGGCACGAGCGACAAGAGGAAGCCACACGTCTTGAGGAGCGCCAAGAACGGAGGAGCCGGGCACGACTCCCTCGCCCTCAACGACAAGCTAATCAAGCAGAGCAAGAGGAGCAAGAGATAGAAGACCCACCTCCAAGACAAGAGCGACATCGCCATCACCATCAACATAATGAGGAGCAACGCTACAGCAAACTCAAGTTCAACATGCCTAAGTTCTCCGGTAGCAATGATCCCGAAGACTATCTATCATGGGCATTGAAGGTCAACAAGATATTCCATCTTCACAATTATGAAGAGGAAAAGAAGATCGCAATGGCCTCTCTTGAGTTCCAAGATTATGTTCTCATTTGGTGGGAGCAAGTCATCGAGCGACGCCAAGAGAAGGGCGACCCACCCATCACGACTTGGAACCAAATGAAGGAACGCATGCGAGCTCGCTTTGTGCCTACTCACTACAACCATGATCTTTTCAAGAAGTTGCAACTACTCAAACAAGGCACAAAGTCGGTTGAAGACTACTACCAAGAGATGGAGATTGCAATGATACGAGCCAACGTCAAGGAAGACGAGGAACAAACTATGGCATACTTCTTTAATGGCCTCAACCATCCTATCAAGAAAATCACCGATTTCCAACCTTACTCCAACCTCCTTGAGTTAGTGCACCAAGCAACCAAGGCGGAGCGACAAGTGCAAGAAGACTACAAGTAGTCCAAGTACTCTTCCAAGATCTACGGCTCATACAATCAACCTTTCACAACTACGACTCCTACAACTACTACTCGAGCTACACCCACTACCGGCGACAAATCAAGCTCAAAGCAACCTACGACATCTTCAAATCATTCTCCTACAAGCAACTACAAGCCACGAGCTTCGTCATCCAATCCTAACACGGATGCTACCGCCAAGACAAGTTCCATCCAATGTTTCACTTGCAAGGACCGAGGCCACAAGACATTTGAGTGCCCCACTCGATGCACCATGATTGCCAATGATGACGGCACCTATGACTCCATGAGCGAGGAAGAAATGGAAGCACTAAAGCACGTGGCCATGCACCGACAAGTGAATGAAGACGAAGATGTGCAAGTCTTTTGTGACAATGATTCGAGCCCGCTCTCGTTGTCTCCAAGATTTTGACACTTCAACAACAACAAGACGATGACCAATGTTGCCACATCTTCCATACAAAGGCGGGCATCCAAGGATGATTCGTCAAGGTGATCGTCGACGGCGGAAGTTGCCACAACTTGGCAAGTGAAGAACTTTGTTCCAAGCTACATTTGGTCAAGAAGACGCACCCTCGCCCCTACAAGGTCCAATGGCTTAGTGACTCCACACTGTTCTAGTGGAGCACACCGTCCAAGTATCCTTCAAGATCGGCGCATACGAAGACACTTTGGAGTGCGATGTGGTCCCTATGCGTGTGCCATCTCCTCCTAGGACGACCTTGGCAATTCGACCGTGGTGTCATCCATAACGGACGGACCAATAACTATAGCTTCAAGATGAAGGGCAAGGAGTACGTGCTTCGACCCATGTCGCCAAGTCAAGTCATCGCCGACAAGCAAACTTCAACCCATCATGGAGAGACTAGTGAGAGAGCGAACCACCACAAAGAGAGTCAGCGCCACAAGCCCAAATTGAGTGACTCCACGATGAGCGACAAGAAAAACTTAGTGCTTTTAGCCACCAAAAGAGACATGAGGATGTGAGTGAGAGCCCATCGAGTGTTCTTCACTTTGTACTTGTGTACAAAGATGAGGCGGTGAGGCCAACTCCAACGCACGACCCCAAACGGACATCCGCTTTGTTCGGATTTTGTCCATTTGGGGCGGCAAAACTGACGTTCGTGTCTGCATTTTGTGTGAGAGCCGTGCATGCACCCAACGCAGCGACGCATCTCAAAGTGTCCGGCTCGCCCACCCGCAGGCCGCAGCAGCGCTCGCCCTCCCCCCGCGCTCGCCAGCCGCGCCCTGCCTCGCCGCTCGCCGCCGCCCGTCTCGCTCGCCGCCTGCAAGACCTCGCGGCCCCGCGCCCGCCCGCCGCAGCTCCCGCCCGTGCCACACCTATCCCGCGCCCACCCGTCGTGCTCGCTCGCAGCAGCAGCTGCCGTCGCCGCGCCAGCCACCGCGCGCCTACTGCTCTGGGAGGTGGCACCGGCTGCAGCCGTCGCTGCTTCGACCGCGACAGCCCCCCGCGCTCGCCAGCCACGCCCAGCCGCGTGCACCCTGCTCGCCGCGCCGACGTCCTCGCACGGCCGTCGCGCCCTGCCGCCGCGCCCGCGGGAGAGGAGGTCGCAGCGGTCCTGCTCCGACGCCCCAGAGCCGCTCCCCTGCTCGCCGCGCCCTGTCAGTGCCGCGCCTGCGCGCGCTCGCCTCGCCCGCCCCGCGCGCGCCCTGCGCCGTGCTCGCCCTCGCCCGCCCCCGCGTCCTCGCATCCTGCCGGTGCCACGACCACCAGCGCCCGCGCGCGCTCGCCCGCCCTACGCGGTGCTCGCCGGCGCCCACCCCCGCACCCTCGCCCCTGCCGGTGTCGCGCCCGCGCGCGCTCGCCCTCGCCTGCCACGTGCTCGCCGGCGCCCGCCCCCCCCCCCCCGCGCCCTCGCGCCCGGCCGGGGCCGCGACCACCAGCGCCCGCGCGCACTCGCCCCGCCGGGGCCACGCTCGCCCTGCCCACGCCGCGCCGGGCTCGCCTGCGCCCGCTGCTACTGCCTCGCTGGAGCTCGTCGTGGAGGGCAGCAGCAGCACGAAGCGGGCATCCATGGCTGGCATGGGCGAGGAAAAAGAGAAAAAGGAAGAGAGAGAGGGGATGGGTGGGTAGATGGGCCCTTTTGTTTGGATGACAGGCGGGCCAGACTACACATGCAAGTGGACCGAGGCAGATGAGGAGTGGCCAAAGAACGTCCGTTTGTGTCCGCTTCGGCCCCAAACCAAGAGCAATTTTGGTCAGATGATGGAGCAGAACGGACACAAACGGACAAAAGATGGGGAAGGGGCTGCGCGTTGGGTCTGAAAAATTGTCCGTTTGCTTCATACGGACGCTGGCGGACGATATGGGGGTCTGCGTTGGATTTGGCCTGAGGACTAATACTTCACAACATCTACCTTTGTCTTGTCTCATTTATTGCAGGAATTCGCGGACGTCTTCCCCGATGAGCTACCTCCGGAACTACCTCCCTTGCGCGGAATTGAACACCGCATCGACCTCATTCCCGGCGCACCTCTACCAAACAAGGCGCCTTACCGCATCAACCCCGACGAGACCAAATAGATTCAAAGGCAAGTATAGCATCTCATGGGAAACGGGTATGTACGCGAGAGCTTAAGCCCATGTGTCGCTCCGGTCATACTTGTACCTAAGAAAGACGGAAGTTATCGCATGTGTTTCGATTGCCGTCCCATTAATGCTATCATTGTTAGATACCGTCATCACATTCCACGCCTTGATGACATGCTCGATGAACTTAGTGGAGCCACAATTTTCTCAAAAATTGACCTTAAAAGTGGTTATTACCAAATTCGCATGTAAGAGGGTGATGAATGGAAAACGGCTTTTAAAACTAAATTTGATCTCTATGAATAGTTAGTCATGCATATGGGATTATCTCAAGCACCTAGCACTTTCATGCGTGTCATGCATTATGTTCTTCGCAAATACATTGCCATTTGTGTTGTGGTATACTTTGATGACATATTTGTTTTTAGCCAATATCTTGACGACCATGTGAAGCACCTTAGAGACGTCTTACAAGTTCTTAGGGACGAGCGCCTCTACGCGAACATTGAAAAATGCACTTTCAGCGTAGATAAGCATGTTTTCTTGGGTTTTGTTGTCTCCTCTAAGGGTGTTCAAGTTGATGAGTCTAAGATTGATGCTATTAAAACTTGGCCACAACCAACTAATTTGCAACAAGTGCGTAGCTTCCTTGGCCTAGCCGGTTTCTATCGACGTTTCGTTAAGGATTTTAGCACTATTGCATCACCTTTACATGCCTTGAGTAAGACGAATGCACCATTTGTTTGGGGACCCTCCCAAGATGCCGCATTTAATGAACTTAAAACCTTGCTTACTAATGCTCCATTACCTGCCTTACCCAATTTTGATAAAACTTTTGAAGTGCATTGCGATGCTAGTGGTAATGGCATAGGTGGCGTGTTAATGCAAGAGAAACGACCCATTGCATATTTTAGCGAGAAACTTTCCGGCGCGCAACTTAATTATCCCATCTATGACAAAGAGTTATATGCTTTGGTGAGAGTCTTGCATGTTTGGGAGCATTATCTTCGACCACGAGAATTCGTCATACATACCGATCATGAGACACTTAAGTACCTCAAAGGTTAAACCAAGTTGAATAAAAGGCATGCCAAATGGAGTAAATTCATTGAGTCTTTTCCTTATGTCATTAAGTACATTACGGGTAAAGAGAATGTAGTAGCAGATGCTCTTTCCTGCAAGTGCATGTTAGTTACTCAACTTCAATTGAATGTTATCGGCTTTGAGCACATTAAAGACTTGTATGCGCATGATGCTTCTTTTGCGATTCCTTATGCCAAATGTCAAGCTAACACTTATTGGGAGAAATATTATCTCAAAGATGGTTATCTTATGCGGGCTAACAAACTTTATATTCCCGAGTCTTCTCTTCGTTTGTTGCTTTTGCAAGAGGCTCACGGTGGAGAACTTATGGGACACTTCGGCCGCGACAAGACATTTTCCACGCTCTCCAACAAGTACCATTGGCCAAAGATGTTTCGCGACGTCGCACGCTACACCAACTGGTGCTCAACATGCCACAAAGCTAAGTCTAAAGCTCAATCTCATGGTCTACATATGCCACTTCCTATCCCATATCACCCATGGGAAGATATTAGTATGGACTTTGTGCTTGGTTTGCCTAGAACTCAAAACGGCAAAGATTCCGTATTTGTCGTTGTGGACCATTTTTTCTAAGATGTCACATTTTATCCCATGCAACAAGATAGACGATGCTTCACATGTTGCAAATCTCTTTTGTAGGGAAATCTTGCGATTGCATTGAGTGCCCAAGACGATAGTATCGGACCGCGACGTCAAGTTCTTGAGCTATTTTTGGAAGACACTATGCGCCAAGCTCGGAATCAAGCTACTATTCTCTTCGGCATATCATCCACAAATCGACGGCCAAATGGAGGTCACCAACCGGACGCTCTCTACACTTCTCCGCGTGTTGATCAAGAAGAACATCAAGGAGTGGGAGGAATGTTTGCCCATCGCCGAGTACGCCTACAATCACGCGCGACGTTCAACAACTGGCAAGTCCCCCTTCGAGGTCGTCTATGGCTTCAACTCATTGTCCCCATTGGACATTCTACCGCTACCACTACAAGAGCCCATTGTCCTTCACGAGGCCAAAAATTATATATATATAATTCCGATCATGATGAACCAAATGCATAGGATAAAATTTCTGGTGAAATTCCAGCTTCAACCGGTTCCAATCCCATGTTCCAGTATCATCCAATAGCCTATACCATGTCAATGCCTTTCCCTCCAAAGATAAAGGGAATACCTTCCTCTTAACTTCATCCTCAGATAAACCTGCAAGCTTAAACAATCCACAAATTTCATCTACATATATCAAGTGCAAATTAGGATGTACCTTTCCATCTCCTGCATAAGGATTAGCTAGCAGTTTCTCTATCATACCCGAAAGAATTTCATAATAAATATTTTCAGTAGGTTCAATAGGTTGAGGGGCAACTCTCAATGCTTCCGGTCGAGGTGAAGATACCCTGAACAAACCCCTCAAAGGATTACTTTTCATAGTGACAAGTGACAGTAAATTTCAGCACGTAATATAAATGTTTCCTTACCAAATTCCACTCACCAAAGGTGCTTCACTCCCCGACAACGGCGCCAGAAAAGAGTCTTGATGACACACAAGTATAGGGGATCAATCGTAGTCCTTTCGATAAGTAAGAGTGTCGAACCCAACGAGGAGCAGAAGGAAATGACAAGCGGTTTTCAGCAAGGCACTCTCTGCAAGTACTGAAAGTAGCGGTGACAGATAGTTTTGATAGCAAGATAATTCGTAACAAGTAACAAGTAACAATGGTAACAAGGTGCAGCCAGGTGGCCCAATCCTTTTTATAGCAAAGGACAAGCTGGAACGGTCTCTTATATAAAGCAAGGCGTTCTCGAGGACACATGGGAATTATCATCTAGTCACTTTCATCATGTTTGTTTGATTCGCGTTCGCTACTTTGATAATTTGATATGTGGGTGGACCGGTGCTTGGGTGCTATTCTTACTTGAACAAGCCTCTCACTTATGATTACCCCCTCTCGCAAGCATCCGCAACTACGAAAGAAGAATTAAGATAAATCTAACCATAGCATGAAACATAGGGATCCAAATCAGCCCCTTACGGAATAACGCATAAACTAGGGTTTAATCTTCTGTCACTCTAGCAACCCATCATCTACTTACTACTCCACAATGTCTTCCCTTAGGCCCAAATATGGTGAAGTGTCATGTAGTCGACATTCACACGACACCACTAAAGGAAGCAACAATATACATATCATCAAAATATCAAACGAATACCAAATTCACATGATTACTTATGACAAGACTTCTCCCATGTCCTCAAGAACAAAAGTAACTACTCACAAATCATATTCATGTTCAAGATCAGAGGGGTACTAAATAGCATTAAGTATCTGAACATATAATCTTCCACCAAATAAACCAACTAGCATCAACTACGAGATGTAATCAACACTACTAGCAACCCACAGGTACCAATCTGAGGTTTTGAGACAAAGATTGAATACAAGAGATGAACTAGGGTTTGAGATGAGATGGTGCTGGTGAAGATGTTGATGAAGATTGGTCCTCCCATGATGAGAGGATCGTTGGTGATGTCGATGGCTTCGATTTCCCCCTCACGGAGGGAAGTATCCCCGGCGGAATCGCTCCGCCGGAGAGCAAAATTGCTCCTGCCCAGGTTTCACCTCGAGACGGCGGCGCTTCGTCCCGAAAGTCTTCTCTATAATTTTTTTAGGGCAAATGACCTTATATAGCAGAAGGAGGGGGCCGGAGGCCAGGTGTAGGCCCCACAAGGCATCAGGGCGCGCCCAGGGGGGCGCCCTGTTGCCTTGTGGGCAATTGGTGGATCCCCTCTGGTGTTTCTTTTCTCCAGTATTTTTTATATATTCAATAAAAAATCTCCGTAAAATTTCAGGTCATTTGGAGCTCTGTAGAATAGGTATCTCTGCTGTAGCTATTTCAGGTCCAGAATTCCAGCTGCCGGTATTCTCCCTCTTCATATAAATCTTGCAAATTAAGAGAGAAAAGGCATAAGAATTGCATCATAAAGTGAAATAATGACCAAATACATTATAAATAATAGTAGGAAATCATGATGCAAATTGGACGTATCAACTCCCTCAAGCTTAGACCTCGCTTGTCCTCAAGCGAAAGCCGAAATCGATAATCATGACCACATGTTTAGAGAGAGAGGCGTCGATAAAATAAAATACGGACATGAAAGCATCATGATTAATTTCATAACAGCAATATATTATCATAAAGCTTCCCATGGGCAAGTAATAATTCATCATAGTATTGAAGTATAAAGCATAAACTTTCTTGAAAACTAACAAACTATGTTCTTGGTCAATGAAACAATTACAATTCATCATATTTTCAGGAAGAGTCTATGTAAGAGCTTTTTGTTTTAGCAAGTCCACATACTCAACTGCCATTTAGTCTTCTATGATTGCTGACACTCACGGCATATTTTTTTGGAGCAAAAGTTTCAATCAGACACATAGAAAGATGGAGGTTTATAATTTCACCTCCCAACAATTTTACCTCAGGGGTAATGTCAACAATAATAACTCATGATCACTTACATCCAACGGGATATATATGCCTAGATTTTTCCCCACCACATGGTGCTTGCAAAGAGAAAAAATAAAAACGGAATAGAGAAGGATACTATTGACTCTTGCATAAAAATAAATACAGAAAAGTAAAAGATAGGCCCTTCGCTGAGGGAAGCAGAGGTTGTCATGCACTTTTTATTTTTGGATGTGCAAACTCTTAATGTAAAGGAACGTCACTTTATATTGCCCCTTGTGATAGCAACCTTTATTATGCAGTCTGTCGCTTTTATTTCTTCACCATCACAAGATCGTACAAAGCTTATTTTCCCTTACAATAAAAGTTCATACAAATTTAGAGGCAATTTTTATTGCTTTATGCACCGATGACAACTTACTTGAAGGATCTTATTCAATCCATAGGTAGATATAGTGGACTGTCAAGACATGAAACTGGGTTCAAGGGTTTTGGATGCACAAGTAGTATCTCTACTTAGTGCGGATTTTTGGCTAGCAAAGGATAGGGAGCAAGCACCACATGTTAGAGGATCTATGACAATATAACTTCTATGTGAATATAGGCAAACATAACTCATTACGTTGTCTTCCTTATCCAACGTCAACTATTTGGCATGGAATATTTAATGGGGGCTCATAATCATAAAAGATGTCCAAGATAGTATATTTATATGTGAATCCTCTCTTCCTTTATTAACTTTTTCATGAATTGCATCAATGACCAATGCTATGTTTGTTAACTTCCAATAAATTTTATCAACTATACGTTTCTTCATGTAAAGTCATTACTCTCCAAGGGATTAGCACATGATCTTTTCATTCTTTTATTTCTTAGATTGAAACATAAAAGTAAGGAAGCAAAACCCAAACTACTCTTTATTATATAACTCTCACACACGATTACATAGATAGATAGATCATGAAACAAGCACTAGAAACTAGATCATACTAAAACTTTATTCCTCTAAACCACGAAATAACTAAAGATCGAACTAAGATAGATGATGATAATAAAAAGGTGATGGTGTTACGATACCAGGGCACCTCCCCCAAGCTTGGAGCAAGCCAAGGGTGGTGCACATACCCGTGTACTCAAGTCTCCTTCTTCGGCGATGATGATGATGGGCGGATGGGTTTGCTTTTTATTACATCAATTAGGATTTCCCTTAGGCTCTGAATTTCCCGGAGTACGTGTTGGATCATCTCCGCGTTCTTCTAGACTTCAGCCATAATATGTTTATTCTCTGGCCCCCATGCTTTCTTCCCTGCATCACTTTCACTTGGATGAGAGATGTCCCAATTGGAAGGTATGTGCATGCGGGGAGTATTCTCAAATCCATAGTTGTGAACCAAGTTATGAAAATTGTTTTGATGTAACCTGTGCAAGGGCCTCCTAGGGGGAAACCCTTCTTGTACCTTTGGACTCCCATGGCTTGTTGTGCTTCTCATGGCTTGATGGGGATTTGGAGTTGTGGAGATGCCGGCAAGGGTACCCCTCTCGGAAGCCGGAGGGTGGACCTCCAGCGAATCTCCATCATCTTCTTCCATGATAGCTTCTTCCTCCTCCTCTCTCTTGAGTTCCATCTGCAGCAACCAAGCGTCGTCTCCCACATTATTGGAGGAAGAGGAAGACATGACGCCTGGCCTCGAAAATCTGACAGAAAACAGCACGAAACAAGAATAGAGGAGAAACTTGCGATACGGTGTTCAAAACATACGGGAGTATATATAAAGAACTTTTATCTTGCGAAACAAACATACGAGAGGAAAATGGAGTCGGGAGGGCACACGAGGGGCCCATAAGGCAACACGGCACACCTCAGGGGGGGGGGGTCGCACCCTGTTGCCTTGTGACCTCCTCGTGGGTCCCCTCGGCTGTTTCTTATTTTTGTAAATTTTCTAATATTCCAAAACGGACAGAAATAATTTTTATGGAATTTTTGGAGTCGGTTTACTTACCGTATCACATACCTACCCCTTTTCAGGGTTCTGGAGCGTTCTGGAAGGACTCTTGGATATGTTCTTCCGGTGTCATAGTTTGAATAATATTAGTTTCAACATTAATGGGCGTACCTGAGATATAATGTTTAATTCTTTGACCATTAACCACTCTCGGATTAGTGCCCTTGGTGTTATTGATTTTGATAGCTCCGGAGCGATAAACTTCTTCGATGATATATGGCCCTTCCCATTTAGAGAGAAGTTTTCCAGCAAAAAAATCTGAAATGAGAGTTGTACAATAGAACATGCTCACCCACTTTAAATTCCCGTTTTTGGGATTCTTTTATCATGCCATCTTTTAACTTTTTCTTTAAACAACTTGGCATTTTCATAAGCTTGGGTTCTCCATTCATCTAGAGAGCTAATATCAAACAACCTCTTTTCACCGGCAAGTTTAAAATCATAATTAAGTTCTTTAATTGCCCAATATGCCTTATGTTCTAGTTCAAGAGGTAAATGACATGCTTTTCCATAGACCATTTTATATGGAGACATACCCATAGGATTTTTATAAGCATTTCTAAAAGCCAATAATGCATCATCAAGTTTCTTAGACCAATTCTTTTTAGATCTATTAACGGTCTTTTGCAAGATTAACTTTATTTCTCTATTAGCCAGTTCAACTTGACCACTAGACTGAGTATGATAAGGAGATGCAATTATATGATTAACATCATATTTAGCAAGCAATTTACGGAAAGCACCATGAATAAGATGTGAACCACCATCAGTCATCAAGTATCTAGGGACTCCAAACCTCGGAAATATAACTTCTTTAAGCATTTTGATAGAGGTGTTATGATCAGCACTACTAGTTGGAATAGCTTCTACCCACTTAGTAATGTAATCAACAGCAACTAAGATATGAGTATACCCATTAGAGGAAGGAAAAGGTCCCATATAATCAAAACCCCAAACATCAAATGGTTCAATAACAAGTGAATAATTCATAGGCATTTCCTAACGTCTACCAATATTACCAATTCTTTGACACTCATCACAAGATAGGACAAACTTACGTGCATCCTTAAAAAGAGTAGGCCAATAAAAACCAGACTGTAATACCTTATGTGCAGTTCTGTCTCCCGCATGGTGTCCTCCGTATGCCTCGGAGTGACACTTCCGTAGGATTTGTTCTTGTTCATGCTCAGGTACACAACGTCTAACAATACCATCTACTCCTTCTTTATATAGATGTGCACTACAAAAAAAATACTTCCGTGATGATACGTCTTTGTCACAGTAGGTCAAGTTTTCTGTCATGCATGTACATCCGTGCCAATTTTATGATAGAATCAAGATAGTCATACCTGTGCTGTCGTAGAAGTGTTCCATGACAATACTGAAATTATCATCACGGAAGTGTCCACTTCCATGACGAAAAATGTTGCGTCATGGAAGTGTTTTCGTCAAGGATGACCGACACGTGGCATCCACCGTAACGGGTCGCCGTTAAGCTATCGGGTCCGGTTTTGGATCCGATAACCCGTTAACAGCCCTGACCAATGAGGATTTTCCACGTGTAAAATTCTCATTGGCCGAAGGAACCACGTGTCAGCTAGGCGTCGCGACAGATGTCATTCCTCCAATGGACGAGACGGGCCTATGGAAATGTTACACGTGGCACGGCCCAACAGTGGCCCATTTAGGTTTAAAAGGCCGGCCCAGTCAAAGGCCCATATGATTTACTCAGGTACTAGTGGGCCGGCCCACTAGTGGCCTGCTTAAACATGGCCCATTTACGGCCCACCGCCAGATCAGGCCCATTAATTGTTCGCTCAGTCTTTGGGCCCCATTACGGTCCAGTGAGTTTTCGGCCTGTTAAAGGCCCGATGTAGAAATGGGCCCATTTCAGCCCGGTGTGCCTTTCGTCCTGTTAATGGCACGTGCTACACACGGGCCATATATGGTCCGACGCGACATTCGGCCCCTTAACGGCCCGTGATCTCGGTGGCAAAATTTCAGCCCAACCTGACTTTGGGCTTGTTAAAGGCCTGTCGTACAATTCGGCCCGTTGGTCCTCTATTAAGCTTTCGGCCTACTAAAGGCCCATGATATGATTGGGCCAACCAAGGCCCGAGATATGTTTCGGCCTGGTAGCGGCCCGTCATGTAACTGGGCCAATAATGGTCCGAGGTATATTTCAGCCTGTTAAAGGCCCGTGGTCGACAAATGAAAATTGAGGCCCAACAAGCTTTTCGGCCTGCTAAAGGCCCATGCTGTCTTCTGGGCCATAACAGGCCAGCAGAATATTCAGCCTGTTAATGGCCCGAAGCTATATGGGCCCAACTAAAGTTTGGGCCCACTAGAGGCCCATGTGAGTTATGGGCCTGGGCATACCGTGTCCATGAAGGGCCCATACGGCAGGTCCGCGCAGGCCGGAGTAAAGCCTGTTGCGTGGAACCCATTAATGGCCCACTGAAATGCAGGCCCGTTAGAGGCGCATGTTTCGGCCCGTTCACCTGAATCAGATTTTCACCCTTTTTCTGATAGCGAATGATGACATATACGGTAACTATGAATTAAGAATAAACCTACACTATACAATAAAGAAATTACGACATAGTAACTTAGAATAAACCTACACTATACAATAAAGAAATTAGGGCATATTACATCCACTGGGCATCAAAGTTCGCCACCAGTGATCATAAAGCGCAACCAAGAAGCAGATTACAAAACCTGGGCGTCCAAGGCCCTGCCATTGCAGCGCAACAAAATAATACTGAACCAAGACCACTTGAACACAGTTCAAGAAACATTAGCCTTGCGCGGGAGCTGCTGCACAAGCAGCTGAGCAAGGCAGTGAGAACGGCCTAGCATGTCGGTCATATCTTCCAGCTCTAGTTGTTTAGCAATGAGGTTCTCATTGGAGTTCTCTATGATCTTCCTTAGAGATTGGACTTCAAGTCGAAGTTGAGTTGCACTATGCCTTTCTGCTTGCAGCTGAGACTAAAGAAGTCGAACTGATTCAGGCAGCGGCTTGTGTGACTGCTAGTCTCAAGTAACTTGAACACTGCATCAAGACATGACTTTGGGGTTGTCTCACTATCTTCAAGATGTTTTGCCTTCTTTGCTGCAATATACATTGGGTTTGTCTTAGAGTCTTCAGCAGACTTGTGCGTGCCATCAGGCATATCACCCTGAAACAACAAGATAGATGACAGGTTTTGCACGTATATAAACAAAGATGGTAACTGCGCTGTCAATTCCATCCAGTTTCATATTACAAAATAAAGAGACAATTCAAAATGTCAAGAGCATAATTTGGCATTGTTCATAATGCGGTGAGCTACACCACACTACTGGATTACAGATCAACAACACAAGCATAGATGTAGGGCAAAAGAAAATCATTGTATCTCTTTTCGTTAACGTGCATGCCATGTTCATATCATCAGCCAGATCAGTTAAGACAAAGCAGGAAATGACAAGGTGCAAATGTGCGCAGCTTCACCACACACTGGATTACAGATCAACAACACAAGCATACATGCAGGGCTAAAGAAAATCAATGGATCTGTATTGAATAATGTGCATGGTATGAATAAGGAATTTGGTTTCACGACTAAAACTTGAAACTTGCAGTTGTTGCGAACATGCATTTTGATAAAAATAGTAAACTAAACAGCAGTTGACGATAGGGAGTATGAGCAAATTAAACAACAGTTGAGGAGAAAGGCTTTAGAAGGACGGACTTACATTAACAGTTAACACCGGCTCTATAATGCCCTTCTCCATGTCAAGGGAGGGATAACTCAAGAATTTCAGCACAGAAACTTCTTCATAAGCATTGCCTGTACTCTACATTTTGTAGAGAGTAATTATTGATATGATAATACTGGAAGGGATAGAGGATAATGAAGATAAGATGCACAGTGATGCTACATAATCAACTACCTATCCATGTAAGTACAACGTTACAGGACAAAATGTACTGACAAGAGCAATGGGTTACATTTCTGCCACGGCATTGTCTGTGTATTCAACTTTTTGGTAAGATTAAGTATAGATCTGATAATTTTTAGGAAATGGTGGCCGAGGGAGACAAGATGAAGAGTAATGCAACACAATGAACTACTCACTCTGTCCCATAATATAAGTGTTTTGTACACTAGTGTAGTGTACAAAACGCTCTTATATTATGGGACGGATGGAGTAGCTGTTAATGTAAGTACAGTGATACAAGACGTTCGGTCCTTACAAGAGGACTGTAGAGCTAAACTTCTTCAGAAGCATTGGGTTGATTCTAAATTTATGTAAGAGTCAATACGGATCTTCTAATGTCCACCAAATGGAGGATAAGGAGGCTAACATGTGCAGTGATGCTACATAATCAACTAGCTATGAAAGTAAGTATGGTGATACAGGGCAAGAGGTACTCACAAGAGCAATGCAGTATAGTTGCGAGATCCTGTGGTCCCTTGAGGATGGATATTCTCCTGCAAACAGTTTTCATACAAGTGGGACGGTAAGGCACATGCAGAAATGTAGTTCAAATTGTGATGTGATATCATAGACAGTACCTTATGCTGCAGACGAGACCAGTGTGTAACAGGCTTATCCAGTCACTGTCTAGTAAATGAAGCACCGGAGACTTTACAGAAATTTTGTTTAGAGGCTTTCCATCGAAGTGTGCTTGCCTCAGGTAGCAACGATACTTCCTCAAAGCGTGCTTGAAAAGCGCAACCAAGCTTTGCTCGTCTTGACTATCCAGTTTGGTCCTCGCCTATTTAAATGAATGAAATCTCTTGAGTTCTGTCAGCAGAAACATAGGCACTAATTACCATGAATAACATTAGTACATTACTTACACATAAGTTGCGGAGGAAGATTGGAAATTGTCGTTTGTCTGTAGTATAATCTTTCCATGAAGGAAAGATGCGCACAAAGTTCCTGACAACAATAAAAGCTTCGTCTTCTAAATTGGGAAGAAGTGGAACATGGGTCCTATTTGCTGCAATTGGGGCTCTCTCCAGTTCGAAAGTGGATTTGGCAACTGGAGTTGGTGTACTCTTTGCTGGAATGGGGGTTTTGCGTCGTAGAGCTGGTGCTATGTCAACTGGAATCGTCATACTTTTTGCTGCATATGGGGTCTGCTGAGTTGGGGCATCTGAGATGGCCAATGGGGTAGGGGTAGAGTCTGCTAGAGTTGGGGCTGTGTTTTGTGGGTCTGGTGATATTGCCACTACACCTAATGGGCTATTTGATTTATCAGGTGTCACTACCTTTTCCAAATACTTTGTTCGTGCTACATCGCGATCAGCAATCGCCCTCTTCCTTTTGAACGTCTGATACACAAGAACAACATTTCAATGGAGAAATATGGTATGATGACAGATGGAATATGTACTGAAAATGGATAGGCATGGCATATTCACATATATGATGTGTAAACTAAGCAAATGGCGGTGTAACAAAGTAGAAGCAATGCAAAGCATCATTTGCAATATATGTGCGACCAATATAACCTTGCCAAGTTAGAGCAAGCACCTTGATGGGTGAATAAGATAGGGCATCTGCCTCTAACTCCTCCACTAGGGAGCTACATTGACTTAGGTCTCCCTCTAGCTCAGAATCATTGTTAGGATCATATTTTGAACACGAATCTGTAGGTGGAGAGCGTGCGCATTCCATTGCATCCAGACTGGATCTCAGTCCCTTAACGCCAAGTTTGATAGCCATGTCATTGTTCTGCTTTATTCTTCTCATGCGCCCAAGCTCATAATCATTATGTTGATGTTCAGTATCTGAGATTCACGAAAACATAAAAAGTAGTTAGATTATCTTTGGAATGCATTGCGGATTCTACTCCAATAGTGCCTCCCTACAAACCCCTGCATATACAAAGTTCATCCCCCAACCGTGCTGACCAGACACACATAGAAATACAAACCTCTTATGTCTCTATAAGGGGCGGACACACATTTCAAAACTGAAGTAGGAACATTAGCATCATATCAAATTCGTATTTGAACAAATAAACTTCGGAATTATGAGTGGCATAATGTTTAGCTTCAAGGGTGGAGTACGGGTAGTGCGACACAAAGCACGTAGGCAGATTGTATTCCATGTAAAAGATTGTAGTCCATGTAAAAGGTGGATATAACACTTTTCTTTCTATACAATGCAGTGTTCATTGCCCACACATGATGGAAGAGATCACATAGAGAAATACTATTCACTCATGTCTGCGGTTCCAGGATTTTGAAACAGGGTGGTCCACCCTAAAAAAATATTGACAACAAATATGACAAGGCAAGCATAAAGCTAGTGAATCAATCATTACTTGTGAGCTTACTAGGACAAGTATGCAGAATCGTAACTACAGTAAGAGACTGTCCAAAATCTGAATCAAGAAGTTGGGCTAGCACTTATTGTTTGCAATTAATCGAAGTGAATAATTGGATATCATATCAAATGAGTAACAAAGACTAGTAAAATTGTCAACAAACCTGGCCTGCGGTAGTAATCTGGGTCAATGTCAGTATGACCAACAATCAACATGACTAGTGTTTGTTCCTAGGCGAGGAATTTTGAAACCCTGTCAACTCTACAGGTGCTAAAGATTACTAAAACATCTGAACCATTAAATGTAGGTAGCACTCAGTACACAACAAACCCTAATGAGAGTCATGCCTAATGAGTGATGAATCAATTAGAAAATGGGTGATGGGAAGTGGCTGCTGAGTGTTGAGGACGACGTATCTCAGGATAAATCGGGTTGGCTGAGTGGGTGCTGCACGCCTGAGCCCTGAGCGGACTGGGAAGCTGGGCATGCCGGCGCGGCCGGGCAGTGGTGACGCTGTTGGGCGAGCGGCTCCTGACCTCCTGTTAGTCCGGCATCTCCTCCTAAAGTCATGGCATCCGGCGACGGCAAGTCGCCAGCGAGGCAGGCGGCTAGGGGCGAGTAGAGATCAGAAGCGGAGCAGAACAGAGAGGAATTGGGGTCTGGAGGCATTGGTTTTTTTGTTTTTTTAGCAAAGGCATTGGCTGGCTGACCATGTTCTAATCTCTTATGGTATACAGGCTAGCCCAAAATCCCAGGGTGGGCCACGGCCCACGCTGGCCACCCTGTAGATCCGCCCCAGCGGCGCACATGCATTTCGAAATTAAATTAGGAACACTCAGCTGACCAATTAAACGACTCTGTTTTACTAATATCAGCATCATATCATATTCGTATTTGAACAACTAAGCTTGTTTAGCTTGATGGGTGGAGCAGTGCTATTATGACACGAAGCACATAGGCTGATTGTATAGTGATCATAAAAGGGGGGAAACCCTAAGCATGATTAATTAAACCCTATTATGACTGTGCCATGGCAGATCTGAAGCTGCAAACCGCACAAAGGCTACTTAGCAACCAATGTTTGCGTTGAACTAACAACTAAGATTCTAAGAGCTAAAAAGAAAGTACAGTAAACAAGTGACGATCTATTTCTGGTTGAGATCAAAAAGTTGAGCAGATATGAAAGAGTACCACCTCTCTTGCGGTGTCGTGTAGGCATCGGGGGTGCGATGGCTGTCGGTGGCGTGGAAGAAGATCTACGACGGTAGACGGAGGCATCGGGGGATAAGTCCCGTTGCGGTGGACGAGAAGGTCGTCGGAGCGGCCCCGACAAGGTGGACGACGACGCGGATGAAGCGAGAGGACGCGATGCAAGGCTCCTGGTCCGGCGCCATGGATGAGGAACGTCGATCTCTTGTAGTGGATGACGCGGTCTGGGTAGGCGCTCTGGCATGGTGGAGGAGGGCGGCGATGGATGGGGTGGAGATGGTGTTCTGGCACCGACGGTGTATGAATCGAAAAATGGAGGGAGAGGGGTCGGGGGAACCATGTCTTTGGGACGCGGCACTTGTCTGAAATGTGGGGAAGTTACCAACTTAGCCCCCGTTTAAAATTTCGGATGTCTCGTCGGTTGGGGATAGGACGGTAATCTCGCATCTCCCCAATATTTGCCGAGAGCGATTTCGGGCGAGGAGAGGGTGTTTTGGCGCCCACGGTTGGCGCCCACGGTGTATGAACGTCTGAGTGAAGTTACAAACCTACCCCTATTTAGAGCAGTGGAAATCGGGTCGATAGGTTGTGCGTGTCAGGGGTAGACAGTAATTTTCATCTCCCAAACACTGGGTTCGGGCAGCCGACGTGGGAGTGGGTGTTTTGCCGCTTCTTTCAAATCTTGGGAGAATAAGCATTCACGTTTACCCTGGCAACTAAATTCGAACCCATTTTGTATTCGATTACGAATCTTTATAAATCATTCTATGTTTTTTTATATATCTTCAAAAGCACAACAAAGATGTATTCCACCTTTATATATGAATATGATTTACAAATGCCATGATACTCGATTCAGAAGGTTGAATCCAGTTTAAGGTGAATACGAATATTTGAAACAACTTTATGTTCAACTCAATTGTAACATGTATGACACAAGCAGCATATAGTGTACTCCCATT
The DNA here is from genome assembly GCA_039707655.1 of Elymus sibiricus. Classification (NCBI taxonomy): domain Eukaryota; kingdom Viridiplantae; phylum Streptophyta; class Magnoliopsida; order Poales; family Poaceae; genus Elymus; species Elymus sibiricus. The sequence continues at coordinate 318,098,875 of CM077664.1, forward strand.
TAGATATGAATTTCAGAAGCCAAGCGATGTCTCAAAATTCAAAATACTGAGCCAACCAACCAATAATATAGAAAACTAACAGACATATGACCACATATAGAGTATATGGATCAATAATATGAACTAACATACATAAGCCAAGCCGCTGTACTGTTTTGGCTAGAAGAGCATCTTTTTTTGTACCAAAGCTAGTACAGCATCTTAGCCCTTTCAGATGTGTGCCACTTAAGGCCCATCTATACTACTATTTTTGCTGAATGCACAATCAGCCTGATTAGCATATTTTGTAGGCCTGGCATAGCAAACAAAATGAAATGTCTTTGCCTAAAAAAAATGAAATGTCTCATGTTCTTATCAATTATTACAGACACGTGCTAAAAAAAATACAGACCAAAAAAACAATTATTACATGATCTCTAAAACAAATGGTTCCAATCTATTACATGAACAAACAACACAAAGGTAATTCAACGATGGAAAAAACATTTCACCTATGATTTACCAAGTGGGATTTTAATTTCCTTTTTTCCTCCAGGACCTTAACAATGCGGTCAGTCTCAGCTTGCTTCGTTGTGAAATCGACCAAATATTTAATGGTTTTCGTGAGTACTGCTTCTGATTGTGCTGTTTGCTTCCTCAACATGTCAACTTCATCTCTAAGTGCAGAAGCAGACTCTCTTTCTACCAATAGTTTAGCATCTAGATCATCAGCAGTTGGCAATTCACGATGCACAATTGGGCCGGTGCCACTGCTCTGGGATGATCCAACGTCCATGGGGACCTCGCTCTTTGATCTTGGGCTAACCTGTTTTGCCATTACAGTTCCGATTGGATTCGGAAAAGTTGAAGTTAGCAGAACATCTCAACTGGGAGTTAGAACAGCAACCCAGTTAAACAAACAAGGATTTAAAGAGTTGCGGTTGGATGCTGAAAAGTATAGGTTATTAACATCATTAGAGCAACTGGTTGCAGCAGCAAAGCAGTTAAACAAACAACCTGTTGTGCCATTGGAGTTTCTCTTGGATCCTGAAAAGTTGAGTAGTCAGTAACTTGATTAGAGCAACAAGTTACAGCAGCAAACCTATTGCACAAATAAGTTTTCAAAAATGTACCTGCTGTGCAATTGGAGTTCCAATTGGATCCTGAGAAGTTGAAGTTGGTAACATGATTAGAGCAACAAGTTACAGCAGCAAACCAGTTAAACAAGGAAGTTTTTCGGAACATACCTGTTGTGCCATCGGAGTTTCAATTGGATCCTGAAAACTTGATAGTTAGCAAGCATAAATAAAGTGTTGCAAGAGCCATAAGAAACTAACATCAAACTAGTAAAACTAACCAGTTTTGGCGACGTATTTAATTACACATGAACTAGTAAAACTAACAAGTTTTTGGCAACGTATTAAAGCAACAAGTCGGTAGAGTTTACCAGCAACACATACATCTCTAAATTTCATTCATGTAAGCAAAATGATTCTGACACATATATATAAGTTAAAAAGACGGTGTCCCTCATATAAACCTGACAGTTGTCTCTCCATGCATGAACATGCAAACATTACTAGTGCTAGAAGTCATAACAACAAACAAGATAAACAAACAGGGTATCAGAAGGTAAATTACACATGAATTTTGTTGCACCCTAGAAGTAGATATGACCAGCTATCTACGTGCTTAAGTAGCTATTGAAGTTCAGGCACATGTAGTTCTATAACAGTAAGTAACAAACACATAGATAAGTGTAGTCTATAATAGGATTAACAGGCTATGGCATTATGTAATCAGTAGCAAACTAAATTAAGCCAAGCAAGGTAATTGAACAATTTTTTAATCAGTGGCTAACTAAAATTCCGAGAAGCAGATAACTGAACTTACGCTAGCTCTTTGTACAGGCACACTGCAACTTCTTTTTCGCTTACGAGGTTCTACGAAGGAGTCCATGACATCACTTGCTTGGATATGCAGTCCCAATACTCCTTCCTTCCCACACTGCATTTTGGTAAGTCGAATGGTTAATCTTATAAGATGGTGCGACCTTGTTATATTATATGAGGACAGATTGTGAGACTAGTTGTAGCAATACACACCACACTGGCTTTTACTATATAATTCATGCGATTATATTTTGCCTATCGAGATCTAAGCAATCTACAATATGATGAAAAGACTGACATCCTTCTCGTTATTGGCCAACTCAGTTCATAGAAAACAAGCAATTCAACCATTATGTGGATAAATCAAAAGCGCCACTGGAATACATTTCACTGCCCCAATCATACACGCAGGCCAGTACGAATTAAATTAAATGCAGGGACTTACGCTAGCTCGTTGTACAGGCTCACTGCAGCTCTGCTTGCGCTTGGGATGTTCCCTGAAGAAGTCCATGTTACCACTTGCCTGGATGTGCAGGCCGTGTACTCCTTCCTTCCCCCTCTACATTTTTGGCACGACGAATGGTTGATCTAATGAGAGGAATCGACCTTGCTGTTGTACCGGAGGACAGGTACTTACAAGGTTATACGAGCGTGCAGGATGTGTACCAGATCCCGTAGCGCCGTCATGCTTCGCTGAAAAATGGTTTTGCTTGTTTCAGATGATAGCTCCAGAAGAAATAAGAGTTGAAGTCAGAGTTGCATAGGCGTATAAGCTAAGAGAGCAGTAAAAGGATATCCAAGCATCGTCGGAACAGTGCACAGCGCAGTGATACGTGGATACCTAGTTTGGGCCGGCGTTTGGGCATACTCGCCTAGAGTGCAGGTCACTTCAGAGCCGTTGAGGGTGATGCGCTTGCGTTGGCTGGCCGCCTACGGAAGCAGATCTTGAGTGGCGGCGGAGCGCTATGATGCGGTGGACGAGGCCGTTGGTGAGGCACCAGCGGAGGGTGGAGGGGCAACGATGTGCTCGGTGAAGTAGCCCCGGTAAGGTGGAAGACGGCGTCGGTGAAAGAGACCTGATGCGGTGGAAGTCGGTGTCTGTGAAGCACGTTGATACGTCCAATTTGCATCATGATTTCCTACTAATAATTATTATGTTTTTTATCATTATTTCACTTTATGGTACAATTCTTATGCCTTTTCTCTCTTATTTTGCAAGATTCACATGAAGAGGGAGAATGCCGGCAGCTGGAATTCTGGACCGGAAAGGGGTGAAACAGAGATAGCTATTCTGCACAACTCCAAATGACCTAAATATTTACGGAGAATTATTTTGGAATATATAAAAAATACTGGTGAAAGAATCAACAGGAGGGGGCCCACCAGGCAGCCACAAGCCTGGGGGGCGCGCCCCCAAGCTTGTGGGGCCCCTGGCAGGCCTCCAGCCTCCTCCTTCTGCTATATGAAGCCATTTGCCCTAGAAAAAAAATGAGAAGAAGACTTTCGGGATGAAGCACCGCCATCTCGAGGCGGAACCTGGGCAGGAGCTATTTTGCTCTCCGGCGGAGCGATTCCGCCGGGGATACTTCCCTCCGGGAGGGGGAAATCGAAGCCATCGACATCACCAATGATCCTCTCATCATGGGAGGACCAATCTTCATCAACATCTTCACCAGCACCATCTCATCTTAAACCCTAGTTCATCTCTTGTATTCAATCTTTGTCTCAAAACCTCAGATTGGTACCTGTGGGTTGCTAGTAGTGTTGATTACATCTTGTAGTTGATGCTAGTTGGTTTATTTTGGTGGAAGATTATATGTTCAGATCCGCCTTAATGCTATTCAATACCCCTCTGAACTTGAACATGAATATGATTTGTGAGTATTTACTTTTGTTCTTGAGGACATGGGAGAAGTCTTGTCATAAGTAATCATGTGAATTTGATATTCGTTCGATATTTTGATGACATGTATGTTGTGCTTCCTTTAGTGGTGTCGTGTGAACGTCGACTACATGACACTTCACCATCTTTGGGCCTAAGGGAAGGCATTGTGGAGTAGTAATTAGATGATGGGTTGCTAGAGTGACAGAAACTTAAACCCTAGTTTATGCGCTATTCCGTAAGGGGTTGATTTGGATCCATATGTTTCATGCTATGGTTAGAGTTATCTTAATTCTTCTTTCGTAGTTGCGGGTGCTTGCGAGAGGGGGTAATCATAAGTGGGAGGCTTGTTCAAGTAAGAACAACACCCAAGCACCGGTCCACCCACATATCAAATTATCAAAGTAGTGAACGCGAATCAAACAAACATGATGAAAGTGACTAGATGAAATTCCCATGTGTCCTCGAGAACGCTTTGCTTATTATACGAGTTCGTTCCGGCTTGTCCTTTGCTACAAAAAGGATTGGGCCACCTTGCTACACTTTATTATACTTGTTACTTGTTACTTGTTATGAATTATCTTGCTATCAAAACTATCTGTTACCGCTACTTTCAGTACTTGCAGAGAATACCTTGCTGAAAACCGCTTGTCATTTCCTTCTGCTCCTCGTTGGGTTCGACACTCTTACTTATCGAAAGGACTACGATTGATCCCCTATACTTGTGGGTCATCAAGACTCTTTTCTGTCGCCGTTGCCGGGGAGTGAAGCGCCTTTGGTGAGTGGAATTTGGTAAGGAAACATTTATATTACGTGCTAAAATTTACTGTTACTTGTCACTATGGAAAGTAATCCTTTGAGGGGCTTGTTCGGGGTATCTTCACCTCGACCTGAAGCATTACGAGTTGCCCCTCAACCTACTGAACCTACTAAAAATATTTATTATGAAATTCCTTCGGGTATGGTAGAGAAACTGCTAGCTAATCCTTATGCAGGAGATGGAACGGTGCATCATGATATGCACTTGATATATGTGGATGAAATTTGTGGATTGTTTAAGCTTGCAAGTCTATCCGGAGATGGAGTTAAGAAGAAAGTATTCCCATTATCTTTGGAGGGAAATGCATTGACATGGTATAGGCTATGTGATGATACTGAAACATGGGATTGGAACCGGTTGAAGCTGGAATTTCACCAAAAAATTTATCCTATGCATTTGGTTCATCGTGATCGGAATTATATATATAATTTTTGGCCTCGTGAAGGAGAAAGCATCGCTCAAGCTTGGGGGAGGCTTAAGTATATGTTGCATACATGTCCCGGTCATGAGCTCTCAAGAGAAATGATTATTCAAAACTTTTATGCTCGGCTTTCTCATAATGATCAATCAATGCTCGATACTTCTTCTGCTGGTTCCTTTATGAAGAGAACTATTGAATTCAGATGGGATCTTCTGGAAAGAATTAAACATAACTCTGAAGATTGGGAAATCGACAAAGGTAAAGAGTCAGGTATAAATCTTGAGTTTGATTGTGTTAAATCTTTTATGGAAACTGATGCTTTTCATAAGTTTAGTAGTAAATATGGACTTGACTCTAAGATAGTAGCTACCTTTTGTGAATGTTTTGCTGCTCATGTTGATCTCCCTAAAGAGAAATGGTTTAAATATCTTCCACCTATTGAATTAAATAAAAAACCTGTTAGTGTTAAAGAAGAAACAATTGTTTACAATGTTGATCCAGTTGTGCCTACTGCTTATATTGAGAAACCTCCTTTCCCTGTTAGGATTAAGGAACATGCTAAAACTTTAACTGTGGTTAATAAAAGTAATATAAGAATGATACTTCCATTTTACATCATGTTTTCCTACTATTATTTATAGTGTTTTCTATCAATATAACACTTTGTGGAGCAATTCTAATGCGTTTTCTCTCTTAATATGCAAGATTTACACAAGGAGGAAGATTGCGGGCAGCTGGAATTCTGGACCTGAAAAAGCTATGTCAGAGATACCTATTCTGCACATCTCCAAATGAGCTGAAATTTTGCGGAGATTTATTTTGGAATAAATAAAAAATACTGCAGCCAATAAGTACCAGAGGGGGCATCCCAGGTGCCCACAAGGCACCAGGGCGCGCCACCCCCCCTAGGCGCGCCCTGGTGGCTCGTGGGGCCCCTGGCCAGCCTCTGGCCCCCATTTTCTGGTATATAAGCCCATTTTCCCTAGAAAAAATATAGAGAAGACTTTCGGGACGGTGCGCCGCCGTCTCGAGGTGGAACTTGGGCAGGAGCACTTTTGCTCTCCGGCGGAGAGATTCTGCCGGGGATACTTCCCTCCGGGAGGGGGAAATCGTCACCATCGACATCACCAACGATCCTCTCATCGTGGGAGGAGCAATCTTCATCAACATCTTCACCAGCACCATCTCATCTCAAACCCTAGTTCATCTCTTGTATTCAATCTTTGTCTCAAAACCTCAGATTGGTACCTGTGGGTTGCTAGTAGTGTTGATTACATCTTGTAGTTGATGCTAGTTGGTTTATTTGGTGGAAGATTATATGTTCAGATCCATTATGCTATTCAATACCCCTCTGATCTTGGACATGGATATGGTTTGTGAGTAGTTACTTTTATTCTTGAGGACATGAGAGAAGTCTTGTCATAAGTAATCATGTGAATTTAGTATTCGTTTGATATTTTGATGATATGTATGTTGTTGATTCTCTTAGTGGTGTCATGTGAACGTCGACTACATGACACTTCACCATCTTTGGGCCTAAGGGAATGCATTGTGGAGTAGTAATTAGATGATGGGTTGCTAGAGTGACAGAAGCTTAAACCCTAGTTTATGCGCTATTCCGTAAGGGGCTGATTTGGATCCATATGTTTAATGCTATGGTTAGAGTTATCTTAATTCTTCTTTCGTAGTTGCGGATGCTTGCGAGAGGGGGTAATCATAAGTGGGAGGCTTGTTCAAGTAAGAACATCACCCAAGCACCGGTCCACCCACATATCAAATTATCAAAGTAGCGAACGCGAATCAAACCAACATGATGAAAGTGACTAGATGAAATTCCCATGTGTCCTCGAGAACGCTTTGCTTACTATAAGAGATCGTTCCGGCTTGTCCTTTGCTATAAAAAGGATTGGGCCACCTTGCTGCACTCTTTTTTACTATTGCTACTTGTCACTTGTTACAAATTATCTTGCTATCAAACTACTCGTTACCGATAATTTCAGTGCTTGCAGAAAATACCTTGCTGAAAACCGCTCATTTCCTTCTGCTCCTCGTTGGGTTCGACACTCTTACTTATCGAAAGGACTACGATTGATCCCCTATACTTGTGGGTCATCAAGGCTCTTTTCTGGCGCCATTGCCGGGGAGTGAAGCGTCTTTGGTGAGTGGAATTTGGTAAGGAAACATTTATATTACGTGCTGAAATTGACTGTTACTTGTCACTATGGAAAGTAATCCTTTGAGGGGTTTGTTTGGGCTATCTTCACCTCGATCGGAAACACAAATAGTTGCTCCTCAACCTACTGCACCTACTGAAAATATTTCATATGAAATTCCTCCGGGTATGATAGAGAAACTGCTAGCTAATCCTTATGCAGGAGGCGGAACGGCACATCCTGATATGCACTTGATCTATGTGGATGAAATTTGTGGATTGTTTAAGCTTGCAGGTTTATCCGGAGATGGAGTTAAGAAGAAAGTATTCCCTTTATCTTTGGAGGGAAAGGCATTGACATGGTATAGGCTATGTGATGATACTGATACATGGGACTGGAACCGATTGAAACTGGAATTCCATCAGAAATTTTATCCTATGCATTTGGTTCATCGTGGTCGGAATTATATATATAATTTTTGGCCTCGTGAAGGAGAAAGCATCGCTCAAGCTTGGGGGAGTCTTAAGTACATGATGTACACATGCCCCAATCATGAGCTCCCAAGAAAAATTATCTTACATAATTTTTATGCTTGGCTTTCTCATGATAATCAAACCATACTCGATTCTTCTTCGACTGGCTTCTTTATGAAGAAAACTATTGAATTCAGATGGGATCTTCTGGAAAGAATTAAACGCAACTCTGATGATTGGGAACTCGACAAAGGTAATGAGTCAGGTATAATACTTGAGTTCGATTGTGTTAAATCTTTTATGGCCACCGATGCTTTTCATAAGTTTAGCACTAAATATGGACTTGACTCTGAGATAGTAGCTTCCTTTTGTGAATCATTTGCTACTCATGTTGATCTCCCTAAGGAGAAGTGGTTTAAATATCATCCCCCTGTTAAAGAAAAGATTGAGGAACCCGTTAGTGTTAAAGAAAAAACAATTATTTACCATGTTGATCCAGTTGTGCCTACTGCTTATATTGAGAAACCACCTTTTCCTGTTAGGATTAAGGAACATGCTAAAGTTTCATTTGTGGTTAACAAAACTAATATTAAATCACCTAGACCCTCTGAACAAATTAAAGTTGAACCTAATGTTGCTATGGTTAAAGATCTCTTGGTCGATAATATAGATGGGCATGTTATTTACTTCTGTAATGAAGCAGCTAGAATTGCTAAACCAGATCCTAAAGATAAAAACAGACCCGTAGTAGGCATGCATGTTGTCTCTGTTAAAATAGGAGATCATCGTTATCATGGCTTATGTGATTTGGGTGCTAGTGTTAGTGCTATTCCGTTTACCTTATATCAAGAAATTATGAATGATATTGCACCTGTTGAAATAGAGGACATTGATGTTACTATTAAGCTTGCAAACAGAGATACCATTACACCACTTGGGATCGTTAGAGATGTTGAAGTCTTGTGTGGAAAAATAAAATATCCTACTGATTTTCTAGTCCTAGGTTCTCCACAAGATGACTTTTGTCCCATTATATTTGGTAGACCTTTCTTGAACACTGTTAATGCTAAGATTGATTGCGCTAAAGAAACTGTCAGTGTTGATTTCGGTGGTACATCTCATGAGTTTAATTTCTCCAAGTTTCGTAGACAACCTCATGATAAAGAATGGCCTAGTAAACATGAAATTATTGGTCTTGCTTCTATTGCCGTACCTCCTACTTATTCGTTAGAACAATATTTGCTAGACCATGAAAACGATATGCATATGAATGAAAGAAATGAAATAGATAAGATGTTCTTTGATCAACCACCTATCCTTAAACATAATTTGCCTATTGAAACTCTTGGAGGCCCTCCTCCACCTAAGGGTGATCCTGTATTTGAATTGAAGCAATTGCCTGATACATTGAAATATGCTTATCTTGATGAAAAGAAGATATATCCTGTTATTATTAGTGCTAACCTTTCAGCACATGAAGAAAAGAGATTACTAAAAACTCTAAGAAAGCACCGTGCTGCTATTGGATATACTCTTGATGATCTTAAGGGCATTAGACCCACTTTATGTCAGCATAAAATTCATATGGAGTCAGATGCTAAACCAGTTGTTGATCATCAAAGAAGGTTGAATCCTAAAATGAAAGATGTGTAAGAACTGAAATATTAAAGCTTCTTGAGGCAGGTATAATTTATCCCATAGCTGATAGTAGATGGGCAAGTCCCGTTCATTGTGTCCCTAAGAAAGGAGGTATTACCGTTGTTCCTAATGATAAAAATGAACTCATTCCACAAAGAATTGTAATTGGTTATAGGATGGTAATTGATTTTAGAAAATTAAACAAAGCTACTAGAAAAGATCATTACCCCTTACCTTTTATTGATCAAATGTTAGAAAGACTGTCTAAGCATACACACTTTTGCTTCCTGTTGATTACATCTTGTAGTTGATGCTAGTTGGTTTATTTGGTGGAAGATTATATGTTCAGATCCATTATGCTATTCAATACCCCTCTGATCTTGGACATGAATATGGTTTCTGAGTAGTTACTTTTGTTCTTGAGGACATGGAAGAAGTCTTGTCATAAGTAATCATGTGAATTTAGTATTCGTTCGATATTTTGATGATATGTATGTTGTTGATTCTCTTAGTGGTGTCATGTGAACGTCGACTACATGACACTTCACCATCTTTGGTCCTAAGGGAATGCATTGTGGAGTAGTAATTAGATGACGGGTTGCTAGAGTGACAAAAGCTTAAACCCTAGTTTATGCGCTATTCCGTAAGGGGCTGATTTGGATCCATATGTTTAATGCTATGGTTAGAGTTATCTTAATTCTTCTTTCGTAGTTGTGGATGCTTGCGAGAGGGGGTAATCATAAGTGGGAGGCTTGTTCAAGTAAGAACATCACCCAAGCACCGGTCCACCCACATATCAAATTATCAAAGTAGCGAACGCGAATCAAACCAACATGATGAAAGTGACTAGATGAAATTCCCATGTGTCCTCGAGAACGCTTTGCTTACTATAAGAGATCGTTCCGGCTTGTCCTTTGCTATAAAAAGGATTGGGCCACCTTGCTGCACTCTTTGTTACTATTGCTACTTGTCACTTGTTACAAATTATCTTGCTATCAAACTACTCGTTACCGATAATTTCAGTGCTTGCAGAAAATACCTTGCTGAAAACCGCTTGTCATTTCCTTCTGCTCCTCGTTGGGTTCGACACTCTTATTTATCGAAAGGACTACGATTGATCCCCTATACTTGTGGGTCATCAAAGAACACCTAGACCTTCTGAACAAATTAAGGTTGAACCTAATATTGCAATGGTTAAAGATCTTTTGGTTGATGATATCGATGGGCATGTTATTTACTTCTGTGATGAGGCTGCTAGAATTGCTAAACCTGTTAGAAATGAACGAGATATGCTAGATAAGAACAATCCTGTAGTTGGCATGCCTGTTGTTTCTGTTAAGATTGGAGATCATTGTTATCATGGCTTATGTGATATGGGTGCTGGTGTGAGTGCTATTCCGTTTTCTTTATATCAAGAAGTAATGAATGATATTGCACCTGTTGAGATTGAAGATATTGATGTTACTATTAAGCTTGCATACAGAGACACTATTACACCACTTGGGATTGTTAGAGATGTTGAAGTTTTGTGTGGTAAAGTCAAATACCCTACTGATTTCCTAGTACTTGGTTCACAACAAGATAATTTTTGTCCCATTATATTTGGTAGACCTTTCTTGAATACTGTTAATGCTGAAATTGATTGTGTTAAAGAGAAGGTTAGAGTGAAGTTTGGTGATATATCTCATGAATTTAATTTTTCTAAGTTTCGTAAACAACATCATGATAAAGAATTACCTCGTAAAGATGAAATTATTGGTCTTGCTTCTATTGTTGTGCCTCCTACCGATCATTTAGAACAATATTTGCTAGACCATGAGAATGATATGCATATGAATGAAAGAAATGAAATAGATGAGCTGTTCTTTAAACAAGCACCTATTCTTAAACATAATCTGCCTATTGAAACCTTGGGAGACCCATCTCCACCCAAGGGTGATCCTGTGTTTGAATTAAAGCAATTACCTGATACGCTTAAATATGCTTATCTTGATGAAAAAAAGATATATCCTGTTATTATTAGTGCTAACCTTTCAGAGCATGAAGAGAAGAGATTACTTAAAACTCTGAAGAAGCACCGTGCTGCTATTGGATACACCCTTGATGATCTTAAGGGCATTAGCCCCACTTTATGTCAGCATAAAATTCATATGGAGCCAGATGCTAAACTAGTTGTTGATCATCAAAGAAGGTTGAATCCTAAAATGAAAGATGTGGTAAGAACTGAAATATTAAAGCTTCTTGAGGCAGGTATAATTTATCCCATAGCTGATGGTAGATGGGTAAGTCCTGTTCATTGTGTTCCTACGAAAGGAGGTATTACCGTTGTTCCTAATGATAAAAATGAACTTATCCCACAAAGAATTGTAACTGGTTATAGGATGGTAATTGATTTCAGGAAATTAAATAAAGCTACTCGGAAAGATCATTACCCCTTGCCTTTTATTGATCAAATGTTAGAAAGATTATCTAAGCATACACATTTTTGCTTCCTAGATGGTTATTCTGGTTTCTCACAAATACCTGTTTCACCTGAAGACCAAGAGAAAACCACCTTTACTTGTCCTTTTGGAACTTATGCTTATCGTCGTATGCCTTTTGGTTTATGTAATGCACCTGCTACCTTTCAAAGATGTATGACTGCTATATTCTCTGACTTTTGTGAAAAGATTGTTGAAGTTTTCATGGATGATTTCTCCGTTTACGGAACTTCTTTTGATGATTGCTTGAGCAACCTTGATCAAGTTTTGCAGAGATGTGAACAAACTAATCTTGTCTTGAATTGGGAGAAGTGCCACTTTATGGTGAATGAAGGTATAGTCCCTGGGCATAAAATTTCTGAAAGAGGTATTGAAGTTGATAAAGCTGAGCTTGATGCTATTGAGAAAATGCCATGTCCTAAAGATATCAAAGGTATAAGAAGTTTCTGTGGTCATGCTGGTTTCTATAGAAGGTTTATAAAAGACTTCTTTAAAATTTCTAGGCCTCTTACTAATCTCTTGCAAAAAGATGTTCCATTTGTTTTAGATGATGATCATGTAGAAGCCTTTGAAATACTTAAGAAAGCCTTAATTTCTGCACCTATTGTTCAACCACCTGATTGGAACCTACCCTTTGAAATTATGTGTGATGCTAGTGATTATGCCATTGGTGCTATTCTAGGACAAAGAGTTGATAAGAAATTAAATGTTATTCATTATGCTAGTAAAACTCTAGACAGTGCTCGAAGAAATTATGCTACTATCGAGAAAGAATTTTTAGCAGTTGTGTTTTTATATGATAAATTCAGATCTTACATTGTTGATTCCAAAGTTACTATTCACACTGATCATGCTGCAATTAAATATCTTATGGGAAAGAAAGATGCTAAACCTAGACTTATTAGGTGGGTTCTTTTGCTACAAGAATTTGATTTGCATATTGTTGATAGAAAGGGAGCAGAGAATCCCGTAGCCGATAATTTGTCTATAATGGAAAATGTTCTTGATGACCCACTTCCTATTAATGATGATTTCCCTGATGAACAATTAGCTATGATAAATGCTTCTCGTAATACACCTTGGTATGCAGACTATGCTAATTACATTGTTGCTAAATATATACCACTTAGTTTCACATACCAACAAAAGAAAAAGTTTTTCTTTGATTTAAGACATTACTTTTGGGATGACCCACACTTATATAAAGATGGAGTAGATGGTATTATTAGACGTTGTGTACCTGAGCATGAACAGGAACAAATCCTACGTAAGTGTCACTCCGAGGCGTATGGAGGACACCATGCGGGAGACCGAACTGCACACAAGGTATTACAATCTGGTTTTTATTGGCCTACTCTTTTCAAAGATGCACGTAAATTTGTCCTTTCTTGTGATGAATGTCAAAGAATTGGTAATGTTGGTAGACGTGGTGGCACACAACTAGCTAATCGGGGACCTGTCGATGGCGTCTCCCACCCCTCTCCCCTCCCCCTCCCTCTCCACCCTCTCTCCACCAAAATCCATGGTGATTTCTAGATTAGTTCATGATGGAAGGGCTATTACATTGGGATTTTGCACCGGGCTTGGCCCTTGCAGATCAGGTGAGACGCAGGTTTGGATCCACGGTTCATTTCTCCCCCTCTCGGGACACCAAAGAGTTTTTCCTAGTTGTCTCGTTCTCGTCGGCCTCCTTTTCTCTCTCGGTGGATTCGGTTGGCATTGCTCTCCAATTTTGCATTGGTGGTATAAGCTCTGGTTTCAATGTTGTCCAAATCAATTCACGCTCATTCCGTTTCTCAGTGGCCAACAATAAAGCGGGACATTTCATCTATGGTTTCAAGGACCGAATTTGGCCGGATTTCGTTTGTCATTTTCATCTCTTTAAGGGTCGTTTTACATGAGCTCCCACTTTTGATTCGTGCTGGCATGCTGATGAGGAAATGTTAGATCTCTCAACAAGACACTCTATGGCGATCAAGTCAAATTTGGGTTTCTTACAAAAGAATTCATCCTTGAGCACCGCATCAGTCCACGAATTAAGCAAGTTCCAGCTTGTTCCTATTGATCATATGAATTTCTCGAACAAGAATTTTACTGAAGCATCTACTTCTTGTGCACCAATTCGGAGCTCTAAGGTGCAAGATCAGATCAAGGAGCCATCACGTTTGAATTCCAAACCGTCTAATGGGGACAATCATAATTCTCTCCCACTAATGGAGCAATTTATTGTGCAAGCGGAGTTAGAGGAAAATCAGTCGGCTGAGTATCTCCTTTTGGGCAGTTTTAAGTGCGTCATTAATGCCCAATATCCCTCGCCACCACAATGTTTTTTGGCCTCGGCGTTCAAATATGCACCGCCACATGTGGCCTGGCCTCCCGTGTTAGAGACCCGCCACAAGGCCGACCTGGCCCAGGCCCATTATTCAGCCAAGGAAATTCTGGATTTAGCCACTAATTGGGTTGAATTATGCTCAAGATGTCTTCAATGGGGTCACAAAAAGATTACTTGCCAAGCCAGGCTAATTTGTATCAATTGCTTTGCACCTGATCACAAGGCTATTAATTGCCCCAGGGGACCCACGCAACAGTCCAATTTTGGTCAACAATCGCTGGTACATGGGAAACAGATCAATCACTCCGGATTTCCTACTTGTAAGCGCCGGCAATGTTCCACCGTGCGATGCGCTGCTTGTGGCTTCTATGGACACGTGGAACGATCCTGCCATCGGCGGTACAGAGAGAAATGATGGGTATGGGTCCCAAAGAAATCCAACCTTACCATTCTTACCCCTCATGCTCCGCCTTCCACCTTGACTTCCCAAACGCCTCCCTCCAGCTCCACTCCAACACCACCATCGTCGCCACCCACGTTGCCTCTCGCGACCATGGCAAACTACCCACTGAATCCGGTGCCCTTTCTGCCGCCGGGCTTCGCTGTCGAACCAGGGCCAGCTGATAGGCTGGTAAGGAGCGGCATGGTGGTCGGTCCAATCCCCCCGCTCAATCACGACTTCTTGGCAATCGCGGAATCCAGCCACTACGTCCCGCTACATCGTCGTGCAGCCATCCGCGCCATGGTTGAAGGTTTGCTCCATGAAGCCCAGCTTTTCACTACTGAATCTAGCAACCATCCTTTTGGTATCGGGTTTTTTGGCTTTGTGGATTCCTTCATGAGAGATACTGCGGTTGCCACCCCTCTGGAATTAGAAGATGAGGATCTGCTGATTACATTTGTTCCACACAATGAAGCTCTTAATAGGCGCACCACCACCTTTGGTCCAGAGCTTTGGCTTATGTTTTTTGGTTTTCCTTATGATTATCAAACGGATTATTACATCAATAAAGCTCTTGGGGGTTATGGATCCTTGGTTTCTTGGTATAATCCGAGGCAAGATAGGAGATTCACTCTACTCAAAGCTCGTGTGATTCATATGCGCCTGATCCCTAAAAGCTTTGTAGTGTGGTAGTTGGGAGGAGCCCGAGATTGCTGGATAGTTCAGGTCACCATCCTCCGCTCCAATGACTGGAATGGACTATTGCCATAAGTTCCACCGGCCGGCGAGGAGCCGCCTCCCCCTGACGGCAACCCCCACCCGCAGTTCGGCCCGGATCTCATGGCTGAGCAACTGTATCAACAGCAAGTCCATAACTGGCTTGTTCAGAATGCGGCACCACCCAATGGCGCGCAGGCTGGTAATGCTGCTGCTATGGACGCGCCGGCTCCCAATGCTGGCTGGGGTGCGTGGCCTGACCCTCCTGCGCCTGCCATGCCGCCTCACCTGATGAACTATCAAGCTTGGCTCGCAGCGCAAGGTCTGACTGTCCAGCATGGTATTGTTCCTGAGAATAACATCACTGATAATGCTGCCCAAGCTTGGAACGATTCTATCACTGTTTCAGAAGATGATATTTCTGAACACTCTAATCTGGTCATAGCTCCTCTGATTTTCCATGCACCTGATGCTTCAGTTCTAGCCACTGAAGAAGTGTTAACTGTAACGGTGGACTTGCATAGTTAGGGACTACAGTTTGGTTTATCTGCACAAGGAGATGCTCTTCTGTCAATTTTGCTATCTGATCCAATTCCTCGCCAGCAGCTAAACAATGTTCTGCTTGATGCTCTTCACCCCATGATTGCCTCAATGGGTCCCTGGTCCACTGGATATGGTTTTAGGCAGGACAATTTACATGTTGAAGTTCAGATCTCTGCAGGTGTTGATGGTCTTCAGTTCACCCAGCTTGTTCTCCCACCTCCTGTGATGGAATCCTCTGTGGTGATTGAGGAAATTAATAATAGTGATGTTGCTGCTCCTCTCATGTACACTGCTGATGATACTGCCCCTGGTACTACAATTGAGCCTGTGATTAATCTGATGAGTGCTGATAACTCGATTATGCCTGACATCTCGATGATCACCATGGTCAATACCAACACTGGTTTGCTTGATGCCATAACTGCACCTACAGGTGATCAAACTGTGTCACTGCCTTCTGCTAATGAGTCGATGCAAATGCTTGCCGCACCATCAAGCAGCATGCCAACTGAGAGCTTGGTCTCCAAGCAGCATAAGGGGAAGATGCAGGCTCCCATTGACACTGCCAATCTCAGGCGCAGCAACCGCTCCAATAAATATGATGGCTTTCAGGTTCATCCACTTTCTGAAGCACGTCCTAGCAAGTCCAAAGTGAAGCCCCGCCTGGTGCTGACTGCTATTGATCACAGCTCCAATGCGGATATGACCATGCAAACACAAGGTGACTCTGTCCCTCCTCCCACCCCCATCATCACTATGCAGGCCGTTGGTGTCCAGCTATGTGCTATCCCAGAGGCGGAGCTATCTGAAGCAGCGCTCACCGAGGAGAAGACTGACTCTTCTTCAACCTAAGAAATTCCTTTTTTACCTTTCAGTCCATGGTACTTTTGCAGAATTGGAACGCACTGTGTTGGAACATCCGTGGTCTTAATTCCTCCAAAAAACAACTAGCTCTTTCTAATGCAATCCAGGATAGTGGTTGCTCTATTATTTGCTTGCAAGAAACTAAGATGCCAACGTTTGATGCTTCTACTCTTAAGGCCTTATGTCCCAAACATTTTGATAAATTTGCGTTCATTCCATCTAGAGGCGCTTCGGGGGGTTTAGTGACCATTTGGAACAGCAATGTTTTCACTGGCAACGTAATAATTGATGAACAATTCGCGCTAGGCATTCAATTCACCTCTACCCAAAGTGCCCACAATTGGAATTTGGTCAACATATATGGTCCTTGTCAGGGTGAACAACGTATAACCTTCACTAAGTGGCTTTTTGAACTTGATATCCCCTCCAATGAAGATTGGTTACTCGTCGGCGATTTCAACTATATACGATCACCTGACAATCGTAACATGCCCGGTGGAGATGCACAAGATATGTTTATTTTCAATGATTTTATACGTGAACAAGAACTAACTGAACTGCCTATCAAGGGGAGAACGTACACTTGGTCTAACATGCAGCAAAACCCTCTCCTCGAGCAACTAGACTGGTTCTTCACGACACTTAACTGGACTACCTCCTTCCCTAACACAATGGTAAACCCTCTCGGCCACCCGGTGTCCGATCATATACCATGCTCAATTGTCATTCAAACCAAGATACCTAAGAGCAAAATCTTTAGGTTTGAAACTTATTGGATTGCCCATCCTGGATTCATGGAAGTGGTGGAACAAGCCCATCCGACATGGCAAAAATACCAATGCCGCCTCTGTACTCTGCCAGAAACTCAAAGCTGTATGCCATGATCTAAGCCACTGGAGAAGGAAGATATCTAGATTAAAAGTGGCCATTGATAACACCAACAAAGCTATCCTAGAGCTTGATTCGATTGAAGATCGCAGAACCCTCATTATCCCTGAACACAATTTTTGGAATATTCTTAAACACCACCTCCTCAGACTGCTGCAGTATCAGAAGGAATATTGGAACAAAAGATGCACGATCCGTTAGATTAAATTTGGTGACGAGAACACTAAGTTCTTTCAGACTGTTGCAACGGAGAGATCCAGACGTAACTACATAGCTACCTTGAAAACAGACAGTGGGGTGATTGTCGATGATCACACTGGCAAAGAATTCATTCTGTTTGAAGCTTTCAAAGATCGGATGGGCAAAGCCAGCATGCCAAACATGAAATTCAATCTATCGGCCCTTCTCAGGTCCAATGTGGACTTTGATAGCCTCACAACACCCTTCACAACAGCTGAGATAGACGCAGTAGTCAAAGAAATGCCCCCTGACCGAGCACCCGGTCCTGATGGCTTCAATGGCGCTTTTCTGAAAGCTTGCTAGCATATTATCAAACACGATTTTTATCGTCTGTGTGAAGAATTTCATAGTGGTGATCTTAACCTAGAATGTCTAAACTATGGTTACATCACTTTAATACCCAAGAACAATGAACAGGAAACAGTCAATGATTTTCGTCTGATCACGCTGCTCAATTGCTGCCTAAAATTGATCACTAAGATCTTGGCCAATCGCCTTCAGAGAATCACCCTACAAATTGTGCATTGTAACCAATACGGATTCTTGCGTGGGAGATCCATACACGACTGTCTTGCGTGGGCGTTCGAATATATTCACCAATGTCAGGTGTCGTAGAAGGAGATAGTTTTGCTTAAATTGGACTTTGCCAAAGCATTTGATACCATCGAACATTCGGCAATGATCCAGATTATGGAGAAGATGGGCTTTAATGCCAAATGGATTAAGTGGATTCGATGTCTCTTCTCTTTGGGCAAATCTTCAGTCCTCTTAAATGGAACTCCGGGCAGGTAATTTCATTGCAAATGTGGAGTCAGACAAGGTGACCCTCTGTCCCCTCTGATTTTTGTACTGGCAGCAGATCTTCTCCAGACGGCAATCAATGAGGCTCTTCACAAGGACCTTCTGAATTACCCTATTCGTACACAAGGTAATGAAGATTACCCCGTCATACAGTACGTGGATGACACCATCATCATCATGCCTGCCTGCCTTACCCAAGCTAATCGAATCAAAGAGATCCTCGCTGATTACACCACATCCATTGGGCTCAAAATCAATTTCCACAAATCAACCCTGGTACCAATCAACACCCCGTCGGACAAATGCAATAGCCTTGCTGCTCTTTTTGGTTGCAAGGTTGCCACCATGCCTTTCACGTACTTGGGACTTCCCCTGGGCACTACCAGACCATCCGTGCAAGATATGACGCCTCTGATATGCAAGGCAGAAAGAAACATTACCGTGGCCATGTCCCTAATGTCATACATGGGCAAGCTATCTCTAATGAATTCATTGATCACGTCGCTAGCAATGTTCTCCATGGGCACCATTAGATTGCCCCCCAAAATAGTTGCACAACTGGACAAAATTAGAAGACATTGCCTTTGGAGAAAAAAGACTGAAGGGGGAATTAAATGCAATTCACTTGCAGCCTGGGAAATGGTGTGTCGTCCCAAAAAGAGTGGAGGCCTTGGAGTCATAAACCTAAGAGTGCAAAATGATGCCCTGTTGCTCAAATTTTTGCACAAATTCTACAACCGACAGGATGTACCGTGGGTGAACCTCATTTGGAACACCTACTACTGTGAATCTGTTCCACACGCGGCTGAGCCATGTGGTTCGTTTTGGTGGCGCGACCTGATTCAGCTCATGCCAATCTACCGTGGGGTGACCAAAGTTCAAATAGGCAATGGCTCATCAGCCCTCTTTTGGAAGGATAGCTGGGACCAAAACATATATACGGAGAAGTTTCCACGCGCATACTCGTACACCACTGTTGAAGATGCCTTGGTCAGCGACTTCCTCTCAACCACCACGCTGCATGCGGTCTTCCATCTTCCCCTATCATTTCAGGCTCACGAGGAAGTGAAACAGATTCAAAGAGAGGTGCTCAACACTGAGCTTTCTGGAACACATGACATATGGACATGTATTTGGGGTGCAGCAAACTTTAAAACAACATCATATTACAAATTCTACTTCAGGGAGATGGTGGCCCATGATGCATTCAAATGGCTATGGAAATCCAAGAGTGTGCCTAAGATCAAGGTCTTTTGCTGGTTCCTATTGGCTGACCGCCTTAACACCAGAAACATGCTCAAACGGAGACATTATAACATTGGAAACAATCTAGACTGCCTGCTATGTGGTGATCACATCGAGGAAACGGTTGAACACTTGTTCTTCCACTGCCGATTTAGCCAGGAATGTTGGAGAAACCTTGGAATCAGATGGACCCATCATGACCATAGGCTTGAACTCATCAAACAGCAAAAGTTATTGCATAACCGTAAAATGCTGATGGATATCTTTCTAATATCTGCTTGGAGCCTCTGGAAAGAACGCAACAACAACTATTTCAGGAATGTGGCGCCCACAATTTCATCATGGAAATTAAGATTCAAGACTGATTTTTCCAATTTGAGATATAGGGTTCCCCCTCACAAAGTGCAGTTTATTACTGCCTTCCTTGACACCATTAGTTGATTAGGCCATGTCTGTATAACACACCTCTCTCCCCCCTCCCTCCTCCATTGTAAATTTGTAACATGTAACTTGCCTATCATATTAATATATATGCAGTAGGAACCTTTCCTACTGTTTTCATTGTCAAAAAAAATGTTGGTAGACGTCAGGAAATGCCTATGAATTATTCACTTGTTATTGAACCATTTGATGTTCGGGGTTTCAATTATATGGGACCTTTCCCTAAATCCAATGGGTATACTCATATTTTAGTTGCTATTGATTACGTTACTAAGTGGGTAGAAGTTATTCCAACTAGTAGTGCTGATCATAACACTTCTATTAAAATGCTTAAAGAAGTTATATTCCTGAGGTTTGGAGTCCCTAGATATTTAATGACTGATGGTGGTTCACATTTATTCATGGTGCTTTCCGTAAATTGCTTGCTAAATATGATGTTAATCATAGAATTGCATCTCCTTATCATCCTCAGTCTAGTGGTCAAGTTAGTAGAGAAATAAAATTAATTTTGCAAAAGACCGTTAATAGATCTAGAAAGAATTGGTCTAAGAAACTTGATGATGCATTATGGGCTTATAGAACTGCTTATAAAAATCCTATGGGTATGTCTCCATATAAAATGGTTTATGGAAAAGCATGTCATTTACCTCTTGAATTAGAACATAAAGCATATTGGGCAATTAAAGAACTTAACTATGATTTTAAACTTGCCGGTGAAAAGAGGTTATTTGATATTAGTTCTTTAGATGAATGGAGAACCCAAGCTTATGAAAATGCCAAGTTGTTTAAAGAAAAGGTTAAAAGATGGCATGATAAAAGAATTCAAAAACGGAAATTCAAAGTAGGTGATCATGTTCTATTATACAATTCTTGTTTAAGATTTTTTGCAGGAAAACTTCTCTCTAAATGGGAAGGGCCATACATCATCGAAGAAGTTTATCGCTCCGGAGCCATCAAAATAAACAACTCCGAAGGCAATAATCCGAGAGTGGTTAATGGGCAAAGAATTAAACATTATATCTCAGGTACGCCCATTAATGTTGAAACCAATATTATTCAAACAATGACACCGGAAAAGCACATAGAAGAAACCTTCCGGAACGCTCCAAAATCTTGAAAAGGAGTAGGTACGTGGTACGGTAAGTAAACCGACTCCAAAACTTCCATAAAAGTACTTTCTGTCCGTTTTGGAATATATAAAAAATTAAGAAAATAATAAATAGTCTGAAAAGTGCACGAGGAGGTGACAAGCCTGGGGGGCGCGCCCTACCCCCCAGGGCGCGCCTACAAAGCTTGTGGCTCCCTCGTGGACTTTCCCGACTCCATTTTTCTTCCATATTACTTGTCCTGCACGGGAAAAATTTATTATATATACTCACGGGTGTTTTGACCACCGCATCGCAAGTTTCTCCTCTGTTCTTGTTTCGGGCTATTTTTTTGACAGATCTAGATCACTATGGCTCCCCGAAAGCTCCGCACCACGCATCGAATTGTTCAACCTTTGCCCGACAAACGCCCCTTCAGCGAAGTCTATTATGAGTGGTTGTCTGGAGAGGAGGACACTGCTATGGAGGAGGAACCAAGAAAGCTCATGGAGGACCGGATTCAAGGAGAGGAAGATCAAGCCATGCACAGGAAGGAAACTACAGAAAAGGGAGATATATTGCAAACTCTTCAGCATAATCTTTCTTTATCTGAAATTAATGCATTAAGGGCTGTTGAAGCAATCTGTGCTCAGAATACGTCACTTACTCGTGAGGTTATTGTGTTAGAGGAGCAGAATCGTGCTCTTCGGAGGATCAATGGAAATTTGGAGTACTTGCTGAAGCTGAAGGACAAGCCTACCACTTCATCATCACCATCACCAAAGAAGGAGATTTGAGTACATGGGTATGGGCACCACCCTTGGCTTGTGCCAAGCTTGGGGGAGGTGCCCCGGTATCGTATCATCATCACTTTTTATCATTATTATCTATCTTAGTTCGATCCTTAGTTATTTCGTGATTTAGAAGAATAAAGTTTTAGTATGATTTAGTTTCGAGTGCTTGCTTTGTGATCTATCTATCTATGTAATCGTGTGTGGAAGTTATATAATAAAGAGTAGTTGAGTTGAGTGTTTTGCTTTTGTTGATCCAATCCTAGAAATAAATAAAGAAAAAATAAGATCATATGCTAATCCCATGGGGAGTGATGACTTTACATAAAAGAAGTATAAATTGATAAAACTTGTTGGAAGTTGACAAACATAGCATTGGTCATTGTTGCAATTCATGAAAAAGTAATAAAGGAAGAGAGGTCTCACATATAAATACACTATCTTGGACATATTTTATGATTGTGAGCCCCCATTAAATATTCTATGTCAATTAGTCGACGTTGGACAAGGAAGACAACGTAATGAGTTATGTTTGCTTATATTCACATAGAAGTTATATTGTTTTGGATCCTCTAACATGTGGTGCTTGCCCCCTATGTTTTGCTAGCCAAAATTCCGTACTAAGTAGAGATACTACTTGTGCATCCAAAAACCCTTAAATCCAGTTTCATGCCATGAGAGTCCATTATATCTACCTATGGATTGAATAAGATCCTTCAAGTAAGTTGTCATCGGTGCAAAGCAATAAAAATTGCTCCTAAACATGTATGAACTTTTATTGTAAGGGAAAATAAGCTTTGTACGATCTTGTGATGGTGGAGTAATAAAAGCGACAGACTGCATAATAAAGGTCGCTATCACAAGGGGCAATATAAAGTGACGTTCCTTTACACTAAGAGCTTGCACATCCAAAAACAAAAAGCGCATGACAACCTCTGCTTCCCTCAGTGAAGGGCCTATCTTTTACTTT
The DNA here is from genome assembly GCA_039707655.1 of Elymus sibiricus. NCBI lineage: Eukaryota > Viridiplantae > Streptophyta > Magnoliopsida > Poales > Poaceae > Elymus > Elymus sibiricus. The sequence goes on from CM077664.1 coordinate 318,121,972, forward strand.
ATGTATTTACTTTTATGCAAGAGTCAATAGTATTATCCTTTATTCCGTTTTTATTTTTTTCTCTTTTGGCAAGCATCATGTGGTGGGGATTGATCCAGGCATATATATCTAGTTGGATGTACGTGATCATGAGTTATTATTGTTGACATTACCCTCGAGGTAAATACGTTGGGAGGCGAAATTATAAGCCCTATCTTTCTATGTGTCCGACTGAAACTTTTGCTCCATAAGTATGTCGTGAGTGTCAGCAATCATAGAAGACTAAATGATAGTTGAGTATGTGAACTTGCTACAAAAAGCTCTTACATAGACTCTTTCTGATAATATGATGAATTGCAATTGCTTCAGTGACTGAGATCATAGTTTGTTAGTTTTCAATTTGGTTTATGGTTCATACTTTAACTTGTGGATGAATTGTCACTTTTTCATGAGACGTTTTATGATTATATATTGCTGTTATAATAAAGATCATGATGCTCCATGTTCGTATTTTATTTCTATCGATGCCTATCTCTCTAAACATGTGGTCATGATTCTCAATTCCGGCTTTCGCTTGAGGACAAGCGAGGTTTAAGCTTGGGGGAGTTGATACGTCCAATTTGCATCATGATTTCCTACTAATAATTATTATGTTTTTTATCATTATTTAACTTTATGGTACAATTCTTATGCCTTTTCTCTCTTATTTTGCAAGATTCACATGAAGAGGGAGAATGCCGGTAGCTGGAATTCTGGAGCGGAAAGGGGTGAAACAGAGATAGCTATTCTATACAACTCCAAATGACCTGAAAATTTATGAAGAATTATTTTGGAATATATAAAAAATACTGGTGAAAGAATCAACAGGAGGGGGCCCACCAGGCAGCCACAAGCCTGGGGGGCGCGCCCTACCCCCCTGGGCACGCCCCCAAGCTTGTCGGGCCCCTGGCAGGCCTCCGCCCCCCTCCTTCTGCTATATGAAGCCATTTGCCCTAGAAAAAATGAGAAGAAGACTTTCAGGACGATGCGCCGCCGTCTCGAGGCGGAACCTGGACAGGAGCTATTTTGCTCTTCGGCGGAGCGATTCCGCCGGGGATACTTCCGTCCGGGAGGGGGAAATCGAAGCCATCGACATCACCAACGATCCTCTCATCATGGGAGGACCAATCTTCATCAACATCTTCACCAGCACCATCTCATCTCAAAACCTAGTTCATCTCTTGTATTCAATCTTTGTCTCAAAACCTCAGATTTGTACCTGTGGGTTGCTAGCAGTGTTGATTACATCTTGTAGTTGATGCTAGTTGGTTTATTTGGTGGAAGATTATATGTTCAGATGCTTAATGCTATTCAACACCCCTCTGATCTTGAACATGAATATGATTTGTGAGTAGCTAGTTTTGTTCTTGAGGACATGGGAGAAGTCTTGTCATAAGTAATCATGTGAATTTGGTATTCGTTCGATATTTTGATGACATGTATGTTCTGTTTCCTTTAGTGGTGTTGTGTGAACGTCGACTACATGACACTTCACCATCTTTGGGCCTAAGGGAAGGCATTGTGGAGTAGTAATTAGATGATGGGTTGCTAGAGTGATAGAAGCTTAAACCCTAGTTTATGCGCTATTCCGTAAGGGGCTGATTTGGATCCATATGTTTCATGCTATGGTTAGAGTTATCTTAATTCTTCTTTCATAGTTGAGGGTGCTTGCGAGAGGGGGTAATCATAAGTGGGAGGCTTATTCAAGTAAGAACAGCACCCAAGCACCGGTCCACCCACATATCAAATTATCAAAGTAGTGAACGCGAATCAAACAAACATGATGAAAGTGACTAGATGAAATTCCCATGTGTCCTCGAGAATGCTTTGCTTATTATACGAGTTCGTTCTGGCTTGTCCTTTGCTACAAAAAGGATTGGGCCACCTTGCTGCACTTTATTATACTTGTTACTTGTTACTTGTTACGAATTATCTTGCTATCAAAACTATATGTTACCGCTACTTTCAGTACTTGCAGAGAATACCTAGCTGAAAACCGATTGTAATTTCCTTCTGCTCCTCGTTGGGTTTGACACTCTTACTTATCGAAAGGACTACGATTGATCCCATATACTTGTGGGCATCACACGTCGGCTGCGGCGGCCGACGTTGTCGGTGGACCACCCGGTGCAGTGGACGAGGGCGTAGATGAGGCAGCTCCGGTGCGGTGGTGTGATACGTCTCCAACGTATCTATAATTTATGAAGTATTCATGCCATGTTTATAACAATTCTATATGGTTTTGGTATGATTTGATTAGAACTAACCCGGACTGACGCTGTTTTCAGCAGAATTGCCATGGTGTTGTTTTTTGTGCAGAAATAAAAGTTCTTGGAATTGGATGAAACTTTTTGGAGATTTTTTATGGAACAAATAAAAAATAGTGGAACCAAGACCCACTGGAGGGGGGCCACCCAGTGCCCACGAGGCACCAGGGCGCGCCACCCCCCCAGGCGCGCCCTGGTACCTCGTGGGGCCCACGTGGCTCCGTCTAACCTGATTCCAACGCTGAAAAATCCTATAAATAGAGAAACCCCCAGAAATAACCCTAGATGAGTTTTTACACCGTCGCAAGCCTCTGTACCTCCACGATGTCATCTACAGCCCTTTTCTGGCACCCTGCCGGAGGGGGGAATCATCACCGGAGGCCATCTTCATCATCCCGGCGATCTCCATGACGAGGAGGGAGTAGTTCACCCTCGGGACTCAGGGTATGTACTAGTAGCTATGTGTTTGATCTCTCTCTCTCGTGTTCTTGATATGGCACGATCTTGATGTATCGCGAGTTTTGTTAATATAGTTGGATCATATGGTGTTTCTTCCCTCTCTATCTTTGTTGTGATGAATCGAATCTTTTCCCATTGAGGTTTCGTTATTGTCGGATTGAATATTTCATATTTGAGAACACTTGATGTATGTCTTGCATATGAATACCCGTGGTGACAATGGGGTATTATATTGATTCACTTGATATATGTTTTGGCACTCAACTCGCGGATTCCCGCGGTGACATTGGGGTAATCTATGCATAGGGGTTGATGCACGTTTTCATTATCTTTTCTCCGATAGAAACTTTGGGGTGCTCCTTGGAGTTCTTTGTGTGGATTGAATATTATGATTATGAAGTTGTTTGATGCATATCGTATAATCAGCTCACGGATACTTGTGGTGACATTGGAGTATCTAGGTGACATTAGAGTTGGTTGATGTGTATCATATGGTGTTATTTTAGTACGAACTCTAGGTCTGTTTGTGACACTTATAGGAATAGCTCAATAGATCGATCGGAAAGGATAACTTTGAGGTGGTTTCGTACCCTACAAACAATTTCTATCTATGTTCTCCGCTAATAGGAACTTGGGAGTGATTCTTTATCGCACGTTGAGGGATGGTTATATGATCCAATTATGTTAGCATTGTTGAGAGATTGCACTAGTGAAAGTATGAACCCTAGGCCTTGTTTTTAAGCATTGCAATACCGTTTGTGCTCACTTTTGTACTTGCTACCTTGCTATTTTTATATTTTCAGATTACAAAAACCTATATCTATTATCCATACTACACTTTTATCACCATCTCTTCGCCGAACTAGTGCACCTATACAATTTACCATTGTATTGGGTGTGTTGGGGGCACAAGAGATTTCTTGTATTTGGTTGCAGGGTTGTTTGAGAGATACCATCTTCAACCTACGCCTCCCACGGATTGATAAACCTTAGGTCATCCACTTGAGGGAAAATTGCTACTGTCCTACAAAACTCTGTGCTTGGAGGCCCAACACGAGTCTACAAGAATAAGTTGCGTAGTAGACATCAAGCTCTTTTCTGGCGCCATTATCGGGGAGGTGAGGGCTTGAAGGTATATCTTTAGATCTTGCAATCAAATCTTTTAGTTTCTTGTTTATCACTAGTTTGGTTCATCTAAGAAAACTACAAAAAAATGGAATTGAGGTTGCCTCATATTATTCGTCTTTATCATGTCTTTCTTGAAAATGATGGATCAGAAAATTGTGCTCAATTGATAGAAGAAGAATTCAATAAAATGTTTGGCATAAAATATTTGAATGATGAGCATGATTGCAATGTTGCTAGTATGAATTCTTTGAATATCCATGATGCTAGTGATATGCAAAGCCACAAGCTTGGGGATGCTATGTTTGATGAAGATGATATTTTTAGTCCCCCAAGTTTTGATGAACAAATTTATTATGATGATAGCATGCCTCCTATTTATGATGATTACAATAATGAAAGTGGATTTGGAGAGGTCACAACTTTATTTAATGATGAATCCACTATTTTGGAAGAGATTCCAATTGATTATGACAACAAAGTTGCTATCTATGATGATTATTGTGATGACATGTATGCTATAAATAATAATGATAACCATGAAACTTGTCATCATGATTTTAATTTTCAATTGGATTATGCCAATCCAGTATCACATGATAGTTATTTCATTGAATTTGCTCCCACTATTATGAATGAGAAGGAAATTGCTTATGTGGAGAGTAATAAAAATCCTATGCTTGTAGGTCATGAAAAGAATGCTTTATGTGATATCTATATTGTTGAATTCATTCATGATTCTACTAAAAATTATTATGCGAGAGGATCATATGCTTATATATATTTGAACAACATCAAGTTTCCTCTCTATGTGTTGAAAGTTTTGAAGTTATGCTTGTTTTGCCTTCCTATGCTAGTTGATTCTTGCTCCCATAAATTGTTTGCTCACAAAATCCCTATGCATAAGAAGTGGGTTAGGCTTAAATGTGCTTGTCATATCATTCATGATGCTCTCTTTGTGTTTCAATTCTTTACTTTTATGCGAGCATCATTGAAATCATCATGCCTAGCTAAAAAGGCATTAAAGAAAAGTGCTTGTTAGGAGACAACCCAATACTTATACCTACTGTTTTTGTGTGTCCACATGATTAAGCTACTGTATTAATCATGTTTTATATGTTTTCTTTCAATAATGTGCCAAGTAAAGCCTTTAGGATAGTGTGGATGCTTGTTGATTTGATTCTGTGCAAAAACAGAAACTTTTGCGTCCAGTGCTGGAATTTCTATTCTGTACTGGAGCGTGAAAAAATTCTGAAATTTTTACAAAATATTGGGTTACAAATTTCTTACGTTTTCATAATTTTTCAGAATCTTTGGAGGTAGATAAGTATGGTTTTTAAATCTCTCACTACACGCTGTTCTGTTTTTGACAGATTCTGTTTTTATTGCATAGTTTGCTTGTTTTAGTGTTTCCATAGCTTATATTATGAGATATAAATTGTGGAAATGATAGAATACAGTAGGAATTATGTGAGAACAATTATGAATCTTGTCTTGACAGTACCTAAGTGGATGATTTATTTTTATCATACTAACCTATCTCACGAAGTTCCGTTAAGTTTTGTGTGATTGAAGTTTTCAAGTTTTGGGTGAGATATCGATATGAAGAGAATAAGGAGTGGCAAGACCCTAAGCTTGGGGATGCCCAAGGCACCCCAAGGTAAAATTCAAGGAAGAATCAAGCGTCTAAGCTTGGGCATGCCTCGGAAGGCATCCCATCTTTCGTCTTCAACACTATCGGTAAACTCACTCGGAGCTATATTTTTATTCGTCACATAATATGAGTTTTGCTTGGAGCGTCATTTTATTTTGTTGAGATTTGCTTTCTGTTATCAATAATCATGTTTTGTATCTTTTAGTTCAATAAAATGCCAATTATAGCCTTTACCATGCTCAGTTTGCAAGTTCATGTGTTGCTGTTTGAAAACAGAAAGTTTTCTGTTATGTCCAGAATATTCCTGAATAGCCAGAACATGATAAAAATCTGAAATTTTTACACAGTAAGCATGCATGAGTTCTCTGTCACGTGGTAATTTTTCAGAATTTTTGGAGTTAGGGAAGTATGGATTCTTAGTCACCCTTTACAGACTGTTCTGTTTTGGCAGATTGCTGTTATAGTTGCATTGTTTGCATATGTTTGCGTGTTTAATGTTTCTATTTGAGGATAGGATTATTAAATATGAATAGGCATTTATTATGCAATGTTTAATTATAATTTTTGTGATTTGCTACAGTATAGAATGTTAAGGTTTTGAGTTTATTTATACTAACTTATCTCACGAGTTCTTGTTGAGTTTTGTGTGGATGAAGTTTTTAAGATTTAGGGAAGCCATGATATGAGAGGAATTAATTAGACACAAGAGCTCAAGCTTGGGTATGCCCAAGGCATCCCAAATTAATATCTCAAGAAGTCTCAAGCATCTAAGCTTGGGGATGCCCCGGTAGGCATCCCACCTTTCTTCTTCAACAACTATTGGTCAGTTTTGGTTGAGCCTAAGTTTTTGCTTCTTCGCATGATATGTGCTATCCTTGGAATGTAATTTTATTTTGTTTTCTTTGCTGTTTGAATAAAATACTTAAGATCTGAAATTTTTAAATGAGAGAGAGCCCTCACATAGCTACCTATTTACTTAACTACTCATTTGATCTTCACTTATATCTTTTTGGAGTAGTTTGTCATTTACTCTTGTGCTTCACTTATATCCTATGAGTAAATTGTGAAAGAATTGAATATCATAAATTTGAAATTTTATATGCTTCATATGCTTGTCCCATGGGGAGTAGTGACTTCACATACAAGAAGTATAAGTGGTAAAATTTATTGAAAGTTAACAAACATAGCATTGGTTACTTGAACAATTCATGAAAGAATTTTGAAGGAAGAGAAATTTCACATATAAATATACTATCTTGGACATCTTCTATGATTGTGAGCCCCCATTAATTATTTTCAAGCTTGATCAAGTATTTGACGTTGGACAAGGAAGACAACGTAATGAGTTATGTTTGTTTATATTCACATAGTAGTTATATTGTCATGGATCCTCTAACATGTGGTGCTTGCTTAGGATCTTTTGCTAGCCAAAAATTCGTACTAAGTAGAGATACTACTTGTGCATCCAAAAACCCTTAAACCCAGTTTCTTGCCATGAGAGTCCACTATATCTACCTATGGATTGAATAAGATCCTTCAAGTAAGTTGTCATCGGCGCAAAAAGCAATAAAAAATGCTCCTAAAATATGTATGATCTTTTATTGCAAAGGAAAATAAGCATTGTACGAACTTGTGATGGTAAAGAAATTAAAGCGACGGACTGCATAATAAAGGTTGCTATCACAAGGGGCAATATAACGTGACGTTCCTTTGCATTAAGGGCTTGTGCATCCAACAACAAAAAGCGCATGACAACCTCTGCTTCCCTCTGCGAAGGGCCTATCTTTTACTTTTCTGTATTTACTTTTCTGAATTTACTTTTATGCAAGAGTCATTAATGTTCATCCCTATTCCTCTCTATTTATTCTTTAGTTGGCAAGCATTATGTGGTAGGGAAAGATCCAGGCACATATATCCAGTTGAATATAGATGATCATGAGTTATTATTGTTGACATTATCCATGAGATAAATAAGTTGGGAGGCAAAACATTAAGCCCCTATCTTCCTATGTGTTTGACTGAAACGGTTTGTTCTAAAAATATGCTTTGAGTGTCAGCAATCATGGAAGACTAAATGATAGTTAAGTATGTGGAATTTACTAGATCAAAGCTCTTACATAGACCCTTCCTGAAAATAAGATGAATTGCAATTGTTTGATGACTGAGAACATAGTTTGTTAGTTTTCAAGAAAGTTTATGGCCTATACTTTAAACATGTGAATAGCTTGCTACTTGATCATGAGAAGTTTTATGAGTTGAGCTACTGATTATGATATATATTGATGCTAGAAAAAGTGATTGAAATTATCATTGATCAACCTTATGCACTATGCTAGCATTCACACTTCATAAATTATTTCTTTTATTATTTACCTACCCGAGGACGAGCAGGAATTAAGGTTGGGGATGCTGATACGTCTCCAACGTATCTATAATTTATGAAGTATTCATGCCATGTTTATAACAATTCTATATGGTTTTGGTATGATTTGATTAGAACTAACCTGGACTGATGCTATTTTCAGCAGAATTGCCATGGTGTTGTTTTTTGTGCAGAAATAAAAGTTCTTGGAATTGGATGAAACTTTTTGGAGATTTTTTATGGAACAAATAAAAAATGCTGGAACCAAGACCCACTGGAGGGGGGCCACCCAGTGCCCACGAGGCACCAGGGCGCGCCACCCCCCCAGGCGCGCCCTGGTACCTCGTGGGGCCCATGTGGCTCCGTCTGACCTGATTCCAACGCTGAAAAATCCTATAAATAGAGAAACCCCCAGAAATAACCCTAGATGAGTTTTTACGCCGCCGCAAGCCTTTGTACCTCCACGATCTCATCTACAACCCTTTTCTGGCACCCTGCCGGAGGGGGGAATCATCACCGGAGGCCATCTTCATCATCTCGGCGATCTCCATCACGTGGAGGGAGTAGTTCACCCTCGGGGCTGAGGGTATGTACTAGTAGCTATGTGTTTGATCTCTCTCTTTCTCGTGTTCTTGATATGGCACGATCTTGATGTATCGCGAGCTTTGTTAATATAGTTGGATCATATGGTGTTTCTTCCCTCTCTATCTTTGTTGTGATGAATCGAATCTTTTCCCTTTGAGGTTTCGTTATTGTCGGATTGAATATTTCAGATTTGAGAACACTTGATGTATGTCTTGAATATGAATACCCGTGGTGACAATGGGGTATTATATTGATTCACTTGATATATGTTTTGGCACTCAACTCGCGGATTCCCGCGGTGACATTGGGGTAATCTATGCATAGGGGTTGATGCACGTTTTCATTATCTTTTCTACGATAGAAACTTTGGGGTGCTCCTTGGAGTTCTTTGTGTGGATTGAATATTATGATTATGAAGTTGTTTGATGCATATCGTATAATCAACTCACGGATACTTGTGGTGACATTGGAGTATCTAGGTGACATTAGAGTTGGTTGATGTGTATCATATGGTGTTATTTTAATACGAACTCTAGGGCTGTTTGTGACACTTATAGGAATAGCTCAATAGATCGATCGGAAAGGATAACTTTGAGGTGGTTTCGTACCCTACAAACAATTTATATCTTATGTTGTCCGCTAATAGGAACTTGGGAGTGATTCTTTATCGCACGTTGAGGGATGGTTATATGATCCAATTATGTTAGCATTGTTGAGAGATTGCACTAGTGAAAGTATGAACCCTAGGCCTTGTTTTTAAGCATTGCAATACTGTTTGTGCTCACTTTTGTACTTGCTACCTTGCTGTTTTTATATTTTCAGATTACAAAAACCTATATCTACTATCCATACTACACTTTTATCACCATCTCTTCGCCGAACTAGTGCGCCTATACAATTTACCATTGTATTGGGTGTGTTGGGGACACAAGAGATTTCTTGTATTTGGTTGCAGGGTTGTTTGAGAGATACCATCTTCAACCTACGCCTCCCACGGATTGATAAACCTTAGGTCATCCACTTGAGGGAAAATTGCTACTGTCCTACAAAACTCTGCACTTGGAGGCCCAACACGAGTCTACAAGAATAAGTTGCGTAGTAGACATCATGGTGCAGCGCGACCGTCGTCTTCATCGTCGTCGTCCGGTACGGAGGTGGGGAAAGAGACGAGACAAGGGGCGATTCAAATTTTGCTTGGGTGACGGCGAATTAGGGATTTGAGCGCTCTGGGCACGGAAGGGGGCGGGGGAGAAGGTGGATTTTGCAGGGCTGGAATTCGGGCCGCCAGATATTTCAATCCGAAATGTGGAGGTGCGCAGTTTATAATGTCCATACAACACACGCCACCACCACGACACGACCGTGGTCTACCTGGTGCGCCTACATTTGAGAATGCAAACGAATCTTTTTTTCATTGGCAAACGAATCTGTATGTATTACCATGCCCGTGTTTTCCTTGCAAATAATTAATCCTTCAAAACAACATACTAGTAATTAATTAATGATGAGTTCTTTGAATTAGAGTGTGTTTGTGACATAGCGATCTCCAATTCTAACGTGAATTTCGCATTTCATGGTATCCACGCTAAGTTTTTGAATGCAAATTCATATGTATAAGATTAACACTATGGTGGTGAGAAAACTTTGGATGTATTCAAGCATATGACCACACACATACAAAATACCACAACAATCGAGTCAATATTAGTGCATAAAATTTTCCAAACCATGCATGTATGGCACGAATTCAAAATAATTACAGAAGCCATATGCATGGTCCTCAATTCAAATTTTACAATGTGCACTAAATTGAAACGTCAATATTAAGTCTATTACTATCTACATTCAAATGTTGTGTTTAACCCCCCCTCCCCCCCGACACACACACTACATACTTCCTCTATCGATCAATCTTCCACTCTTAACCACCTTATAGAGCTATTGGTTTCCGACACCCGCTCATTCTTTCTCTCCATGTTTCGATCTCTAATTCTCTCAAATACACAAACCCCTTTCCCCCACTCTCTCAACAAACCTATTTCTCTCACACACCCGCCATTGCACTCCATGCCGAGCTCTCTCTCTCTCCCTCCCACCCTCTCTCGCTAGATACATACATTGGCTCTCTAGACCCCCCCTCTCACGCACGTGCACGCACGTTGTCTATCTAGGTCACTCTCTCCACACCGTCTCACTCTTTCGACCGCACGGCGGACCACACTCGCTCAATATTTCTCTCTCTCTATCTAAGTCTCAATTAACCTCGCTTTCTCTCTCACACAAATGTTATATTTCCCTGTTTGGGCCTCGATCGACACACTACATACTCTGTCACACGGATTATCTATCTAGGTCACTCTCACCAAACCGTCTCACTCTTTCGACCATTTGGCAGCCCACACTCGCTCAATCTCTCCCTCTCTCTTTATGCATGTCTCGATTGACCTCGCTTCCTCTCACACACAAATGATATATATCCTCGTTTGGGCCTAGTTCGACATATTGTATATACTCTCTCACGCACATTATCTATCTAGGTCACTCTCTCCAACCCGTACTCCTCACTCTTTTGACCGCATGGTGGCCCACACTAATGTTGAAGACGAAAGTGGGGATGCCTTCCGGGGCATCCCCAACCTTAGTGTGACACCCTGGTTTTTCCCAGCTTTTCTTTTCAAAAACCCCTTTGAATTTTAATTGAAATTTGGTTTGGATTTTAATTTGAATGGCTCTATGGACTTAAAACTTGGGAATATTTTTACTTTCCTTTCCCAAGTAAATCAAAGCCTCCAAAACTTCTCCCAAGTCATGTCATTTCCATTCTTGCCCAATCTCAACCTTTATTCCAATTTAATATTCCTTTTTCTATTAAAGGAATAACCCTTTGTGCTCTAGGTTGTGAAGCAACCTATATTTCTGTCTTCCTAAAAATTCTAAGAAAATTCTCATAAATTCTTTGGACCATGTGAACCTTGTATATGTGAAAATATTCAAGATTCCATTCTCATGCTGAGCACACCATCCAATCTTTGTTTCTGGTCATAATTTCAGTTTGTGAAGCAACTATATTTTACATTGCTCCAAAAATTCTGAAATTAATCCAGGACTCAGATATAACTATATAATTTGAGCATGCCAAAATTCACATCATTTTGCCAAGCCATTTTCTCCACAAAAGTCCCCCAAGTTTCTGTCCAGTGGTAAGTATTGTGAAGGAAGTACCATTTATACTTGCCCAAATGGTATGAAATTTTTATAGCATCTTGCCACCACCAAATAACCCCCAAATACCAAGTTTCATATCAAGGATCCCATCCATGTGAGTGCATCATCCTCAACAAGTTTCTGGACCAGAAATGCAGTTGTGAAGCAACTACATTCAAAACTTGTCCATTTGGTCTGAATTTTCTCCAGCATGGGCACCTTCCTATTACACTTCAGTGTGACAAACTTTCTCTCTCAAAACTCTAGTCATTTTTCTCCAGCAACCTGTCCAAGTGGCTGTCTAGAAATTTTTCTGGAAGCTGGCGTGTTGTCCAAGCTAGCTTCTGTCAAACCAAAAGCACAAGGAGGCCACAGAGTGAAGGGACTACCGCGTGGACAAGGGCTGACAGGCCAGAGCGCACCGCGTGCACCAGTGCACGCGGTGACCACGCGTCTGCCCGAGCCGAACTCGCGCTCTGAGCGCCGAATCCTCTCGGGCCCCGCTGGCGCCGCGCGCCCGCGTCGTCGTACCGTGTCCTGGAGCGCCAACATCCTCCCCACCGTCCACCTGGTCCTTCTGGAGCCCTCCCGTCGCCCGCAGTGAGCTCGCCAGACACGGAGAAGCCTCGCCGCTGTAGCCGCCGTACTGGCAATGTGGCCGCGCTGGCTGGCATCTTCCCCGCTGCTCCAAGCCAATGCCATTACTTCCCAACCCTCTCCCGTCACCTCACTACGCGGTCCGGTTGCCAGCGCGACGTCCAGCTCAACGCGGGACGCCGGCGTTTTCCCCGCGACAGGATCCGGCACTGGCATCGCCGCCTGGCTATAAAAGCCACTCCCCGGCCGCGTTGCTCTTCACCCATCGCCCTCCCCACCTCTCAATCGTCGCCTAGCAGCGCCGGAGCCAGCCGGGAGGCTCTCCTTCCCCGTCTCTGGTGAGGAGCTCCGCCGCTCTGCTCCCGCTCCACCAGCTCGCTCCCGTCCACCCCAGCCCCAACTGAAGCCATCAGTGAGCTCCTGGTGCTCCTCTGGTCCTCCCCAGCCACTCCTCTGCTCGAGTGCTCGCCGGAATCGCCGGATCGGTCGACGCCCGTGGCTCGCCGCCTGCCTGAGAGGAAGGGGCCAACGCCATCTGGCCATCTCCCCCCGAGCTATGGGTACGGGCGTGTTCGCTGTCAAGTGGCCGATCCATTCCCGCCCTTTCCCAGCCTCGCCGCCGTCTCAATGCCGACGAACGGCCGCTGGTACGCTCACCGCCCTCTATTCCCTCTCTCCTTCTGTTTAAAACTGACAGGGGGCCCCACCTGTCAGTGACTCCACGCGCGCCCGAAGCGGTACGCTAGTGGAGGGCCTGGCTGGTTTACGCCTTCGACGTGGCCGGCTGAGGGTTTTTCTGGTTTTCTGTTTTAATTCAATTAAATCCAGAAGTTTGACTCAACTTTGACCAGCAATATTTTTTAAACCATAAGTCCAAATGAGTTCATTGTTTTTGCATTATTTTTCTTATGAGCACCTTTATCTGCTGTAAAATTTTGGTATTTTTCTTTGCTATCTAGAATTTCTGGACAGAGAAAAATGCTCTATGTGTTATTTACAAATGTTTCAAAAAATGTTTTTCAGAGTGATTTGAATGGTTGGTGAAGGCTAGGTGTACTCCCACACTCCTTTGGTGCAAGGCAAGCCACAACTCTCATTTGCATGACTGCATTGCAATGCCATGGTTTAAATAATTATTTAGGTTAAAATTTGAATTATTCATAAGTGGTTTATTCATGCAACACTTGGAAGAATTTTTGGATATGTTACTGTCATATTGATGATTGGATTGTTAGTGGCTAGTAGTCTACAAGTTTGATGATGCCATGATGAAGTAGGATTAGGAGATTGCCGTCTATGATTACTTTGTGATTCCCGTCCAGCATTTTGATTATGGAATTAGTAGCAGTAGCTTAATCATGTTGCTCATTGGATTTCGAGATGGTTATTGTTTTAACTTGGATCACTGTGATACATGAGTATCAGATATGACAGAAAAGTTACTTGGGGATAAATTCCTTCATTCTTTGATCAAGTGCCACTGAACCAAACTTTCCAGTGTAGCCACATTAGCCGGAATGGGATGGCCTTGACTTGGTCTAACCTTGTGCTCTTTTATCAGTACCACCAAAGAGGGAAGGTTATGCATGCATGCTACCCTGATCAAGTAGACGGCGATAATCTTGTGAGCCCGGTTTGGTTATTAAGCCCAGGTCCCCGTTTGGGACAGTTTAGTTTGGCCACGACGGTGGCAGGTGTCAAGAGTGACATAGGGGCCACCCAGGGCATGACCTCAGAGAGGACGTGTCGGTGGTACGATAGAAGGGTCACGGGTTAGGCGAGTTTCGTTGGACGAATGTCCATGGTGTGGGTAAAGTGCGCAACCTCTGCAGAGTGTAAGAATCTATTCGAATAGCCGCGTCCACGGTATTGGACACAGTTCGTACTAAGTCACACTGTCTGATCAACACCAATGTTGGAATGACTTGATAATGATGGAAGAACTTGTCTTGGTATAGTGGGTAACCATTTGGCAGAAGGCCGTTGATAATCTTGGAAGTGATCTCGAGAAAGGTCGCCAACTGGTATTGAGATGATCACGAGTGGATCACGAGAACAGATGGTTCGGCTGGATAGCCAAGAGTAAGGCGGTCTCTGTGACCTTAAGTAATAGTGACTATTGCAAATATTTCAGAGACAACATCTTTAATATTTTCGTTCACTCTTTAGTAGCAACTGATACTGATATAATCATGATTGCTGTGATGTTGCTTTGCCTTGATGCTTTTGCTTGTTGTGAGCTTGCGAGTACATTCAAAGTACTCACCTGGCGTGTCATGCCAGTTTGCAGGTGCTTCCATGCTTGCATAGCGCGAGGATTCCGAGTAATGAGCTAGGACGTGTCCCAGCCAGAGTCCCTGCGGAGTGGAGTTCATCACCGTCGTAGTTGTTCCGCTGCTGCGAGTTGTTCCGCTGCTAGCATAGAGCTACCTTAGCAGGCGTAGTATCGCCGTGTCGATGTAACCCTTTGTAATACCCCAAACCTTTGTACCTCAGTTATTTGTAATAAAGAGCTGATTTGTTCTATGCCAAGCAGTGTCGTATTCCAGAAGACTTGATCTCTGGGCTGGAATACGGGGTGTTCTGGTTCCTCTGAGCCGGGGTGCCACACTTAGACGCTTGAGTCTTCCTTGAATATTACCTTGGGGTTCCTTGGGCATCCCCAAGATTAGGGTCTTGCCACTCCTTATTCTCCTCATATCGATATCTCACCCAAAACTTGAAAACTTCAATCACACAAAACTTAACGGAACTTGTGAGATAGGTTAGTATGATAAAAATAAATCATCCACTTAGGTACTGTCAAGACAAGATTCACAATTGTTCTCACATAATTCCTACTATACTCTATCATTTCCACAATTTATATTGACCAATATAAGCCATAGAAACTATAAAACAAGCAAACTATGCATTGAAAACAGAATCTGTCAAAAACAGAACATCATGTAGTGAGCGATTTAAAAACCATACTTCTGTACCTCCAAAAATTCTAAAAAATTAGGAAAACATAAAACATTTGTAACCTAGTACTTTGTAAAAATTTCAGAATTTTCTCACGCTCCAGTACCGAATAGAAATTCCAGCACTGGACGCAAAAGTTTTTGTTTTTGCACAGAATTAAATCAACAAGTATCCACACTTTCCCAAAGGCTTTACTTGGCACATTATTGAAACAAAACATATAAAACATGATTAATACAGTAGCTTAATCATGTTAACGCACAAAAACAGTAGGTATAAATATTGGGTTGTCTCCCAACAAGCGCTTTTCTTTAATGCCTTTTAGCTAGGCATGATGATTTTAATGATGCTCACATAAAAAGTGGAGAATTGAAACACAATGAAGCATCATGAAGCATATTAAAAGCACATTTAAGCCTAATCCACTTCCTATGCATAGGGATTTTGTGAGCAAACAACTTATGGGAGCAAGAATCAACTAGCATAGGAAGGCAAAACAAGCATGACTTCAAAACTTTCAACACATAGAGAGGAAACTTGATATTATTGCAACACCTACAAGCATATGATCCTCTCTCATAATAATTTTCAGTAGCATCATGAATGAATTCAACAATATAGTTATCACATAAAGCATTCTTTTCATGATCCACAAGCATAGAATTTTTACTACTCTCCACATAAGCAATTTTCTTCTCATTCATAATAGTGGGAGCAAACTCAACAAAATAACTATCATGAGATAATTGATTGGCATAATCCAATTGAAAATTAAAATCATGATGACAAGTTTCATAGTTATCATTATTATTTATAGCATACATGTCATCCCAATAATCATCATAGATAGCAACTTTGTTGTCATAATCAATTGAAACCTCTTTCAAAATAGTGGAATCATCATTAAATAAAGTCATGACCTCGCCAAATCCACTTTTATAATTATTACAATAAGATTCAACACCCTCCAAAATAGTGGGATCATTAGTACCTAGAGTTGACACTCTTCCAAACCCACTTTCATCAATATAATCATCATAAATAGGAGGCATGTTATCATCATAATAAATTTGCTCATCAAAACTTGGGGGGCTAAAAATATCTTCTTCATCAAACATAACATCCCCAACCTTATGGCTTTGCATATCATTAGCACCATGGATATTCATATAAAGCATACAAACAACATTGCAATCATGCTCATCATTCTAAGATTTTATGCCAAACATTTTATTGAATTCTTCTTCTAACACTTTGGCACAATTTTCCAATCCATCATTTTCAAGAAAGACATTATAAAGATGAAGCATATGAGGCAACCTCAATTCCATTTTTTTTGTAATTTTCTTTAATGAACCAAACTAGTGATAAAACAAGAAACTAAAAGATTAAATTGCAAGATCTAAAGATATACCTTCAAGCACTCACCTCCCCGGCAACGGCGCCAGAATAGAGCTTGATGTCTACTACGCAACTTTATTCTTGTAGACTTTGTTGGGCCTCCAAGTGCAGAGTTTTGTAGGACAGTAGCAAATTTCCCTCAAGTGGATGACCTAAGGTTTATCAATCCGTGGGAGGCATAGGATGAAGATGGTAAATTGCATAGGTGCACTCAAATACAAGAAATCTCTTGTGTCCCCAACACACCCAATACAATGGTAAATTGCATAGGTGCACTAGTTCGGTGAAGAGATGGTGATACAAGTGTAGTATGGATAGTAGATATAGGTTTTTGTAATCTAAAAATATAAAAACAGCAAGGTAGCAAGTAGTAAAAGTGAGCACAAACGGTATTGCAATGCTTAGAAACAAGGCCTAGGGTTCATACTTTCACTAGTGCAATCTCTCAACAATGCTAACATAATTGGATCATATAACAATCCCTCAACGTGTGATAAAGAATCACTCCAAAGTTCCTATTAGCGGAGAACATAAGATAGAAATTGTTGTAGGGTATGAAACCACCTCAAAGTTATCCTTTCCGATCAATCTATTGAGCCATCCCTATAAGTGTCACAAACAGCCCTAGAGTTTGTACTAAAATAACACCATATGATACGCATCAACCAACTCTAATGTCACCTAGATACTCTAATGTCACCACAAGTATCCGTGAGTTGATTATTCGATATGCATCAAACAACTTCAGATTCATAATATTCAATCCACATGAAGAACTTCAAAGAGCACCCCAAAGTTTCTTATCGGAGAAAAGATAATGAAAACGTGCAACCAACCCCTATGCCTAGATCACCCCAAGGTCACGGGAATCCGCAAGTTGATTACCAAAACATACATCAAGTGACTCAATAGAATAATCCATTGTCACCACGGGTATCCACATGCAAGACATACATCAAGTGTTCTCAAATCTGAAATATTCAATCCAACAATAACGAAACCTCAAAGGGAAAAGACTCAATTCATCACAAGAAGATAGAGAGGGAAGAAACACCATATGATCCAACTATATTAACAAAATTCGCGGTACATCAAGATCGTGCCAAATCAAGAACACAAGAGAGAGAGAGATCAAACACAAAACTACTGGTACATACCCTCAGCCCTGAGGGTGAACTACTCCCTCCTCGTCATGGAGACCGCCGGGATGATGAAGATGGCCTCCGGTGATGATTCCCCCCTCTGGCAGAGTGCCGAAACAGGGCTCCGGATGAGATCGCTTTGGGACATTGGCTTGTGGCGGCGGCGTGGAATTTCTAGGTTTCTTTCTGGGGTTTTTGGTATTTATAGGAATTTTTGGCGTTGGTTTTACGTCAAGGGGGGCCACGAGGGAGCGACAAGCCTGCTCCGCGCGCCCTGGGGGGGAAGGCGCGCTCCCCAGGCTTGTCGCTTCCTCGTGAGGCTTCTGGTCCTTCCTCGAAGCTTTGGGGGTCTCTTTTGGTCCACAAAAAATCACCGTAAATTTTCAGCCAATTCCGAGAACTTTTATTTCTGCACAAAAAACAACACCACGGTAGTTCTGCTGAAAACAGCGTCAGTCCGGGTTAGTTCTAATCAAATCATACCAAAACCATATAAAATTGTTGTAAACATGGCATGAATACTTCATAAATTATAGATATGTTGGAGACGTACCAAGTACTAGTAGTATAACTTTCTGGGCGATCTTTCATGTGGTTTTTGTGTGCCAAATGACTGTTTAAATGTCTCTTTTTTATACCAAAACATGCGAGAGGTTGACATGCATATGATTTTTGCACATAACATAGATTTCTTATAGATTACTTTCAGATACTTTATGAACATCAACGCTAGCTGTAGGAAGAGAATATAGTACCCTCAATAACTTGTGTTATGGGTATTGTAAGTAATCGCTCTGTTCACAGATATAAGATGTTCTAACTTTTTTGTGTATCTGATGTAGACATGTTTTAGTGTCTTTGTTCACTCATTTCTGTGCTTATATGTAGTCTTATATGGAGTAAAATATAGAAAATCATCTTATATTTGTGAACGGAGGCAGTAATAAAATATTGGTTTATGTTTGAATTAGAATCAGGTCCGCTGTGGAGATGAAGTTCTCAAAGTCATGCCGTGTGAACTGGAAGACCTGAGGATGTGCACTACTAAACTATCCAGCTGCCGTGTCCTTGTAGCCACATGTCGTTGATAACCCACAAGTATAGGGGATCAATTGTAGCTTTTTCGATAAATAAGAGTGTCGAACCCAACGAGGAGCTAAAGGTAGAATTAATATTCCCTTCAAGTTCTATCGACCACCGATACAACTCTACGCACACTTAATGTTTGCTTTACCTAGAACAAGTATGAAACTAGAAGTACTTTGTAGGTGTAATGCTAGAACTACTTTGCAAGAATAAAACTAGGAGTACTTTGCGAGATAATAAAAGTTAGTTGTTTAGTAGAAAGCTTTTGTAACACAAGAGAAAGATTTGTCCCTGGGCAATCGATAACTAGACCGGTAATCATTATTGCAATTTTATATGAGGGAGAGGCATGAGCTAACATACTTTACGTACTTGGATCATATGCACTTATGATTGGAACTCTAGCAAGCATCCGCAACTACCAAAGATCATTAAGGTAAAACCCAACCATAGCATTAAGTATCAAGTCCCCTTTACTCCCATACGCAACAACCCCCTTACTCGGGTGTAAGCTTCTGTCACTCTAGCCGCCCACTATAAGAGAATTATGAACGTATTGCAAACCCTACAGCAGGAATCCCTCACGCTTGCGCAACATGGAGGGCACCATAGGACATCACCAAAATAAAACATACAACTCAAACCAATCACGATCATCAATCAACCCATAGGACAAAACGAATCTACTCAAACATCATAGGATGGCAACACATCATTGGATAATAATATGTAGCATTAAGCACCATGTTTAAGTAGAGATTACAGCGGGGAGAAGAGGTGTTACACCGCTGCATAGAGGGGGAGAGAGTTGGTGGTGACGGCGGCGAAGTTGTTGGTGTAGATCGCCGTCACGATGATTGCCCCGACGGCATTCCGGCGCCACCGGGAGAGAGGGGGAGAGAGCCCCCCTCCTTCTTCTTCTTGCTTGGCCTCCCCTCTAGATGGGAGGAGGTTTTCCCCTCTGGTCCTTGGCCTCCATGGCACCTGGAGGGGCGGGAGCCCCTTCGAGATTGGATCTCTCTCTCTGTTCTCTTCTGTTTCGCGTTCCTGTTTTCTGGCCTTTCACCGTTTCTTAAATTCCCGAAGATCCGTAACTCTGTTTGCGCTAAAATTTTAACACGATTTTTATCTCGATATAAGCTTCCTTGCAGCCGAAGAAGAGCCCCAACCGACTTACGGTGTGCCCACGAGGCACCACCGCATGGCCGGGGGGGAGGGCGTGCCAAGGTGGCTTGTGGAGGCTGTGGCCTCCGTTTGCGTTGATTCCACCTCCCAAAAATCACATATATTCCAAAATAATTCTCCATAAAAATTTATTGCATTTGGACTTCGTTTGATATGGATTTTCTATGAAACAAAAAACAAGGAGAAAACAGGAACTGGCACTGGGCACTCGATCAATATGTTAGTCCCAAAAATAATATAAATTGTTGCCAAAAGTATATGAAATTTGTCAAATATTGGCATGAAACAATCAAAAATTATAAATATGACGGAGACGTATCAGCATCCCCAAGCTTAATTCCTGCTCATCCTCGAGTAGGTAAATGATAAAAAGGATAATTTTTGATGTGGAATGCTACCTAACATAATCTTGATCATATAATCTAATCATGGCATGAATATTAAGGCACGAGTGATTCAAAGTAATAGTCTATAATTTGACATAAAGACATCAATACTCAGGCATACCAACAAACAATCATATCTTTCAAAATAAAAATGCTAAAGAACGCTATCCCAAGCCCGTTATGCTCAATCAATGATCCAGTCATGATACACACTCAATATTAGCTACACCCAATGCACAAGTATGACAATAGTGCTCTCCAGTTGGTGCTTTATAGGAGAAGATGGAGACTCAAAATAAAAAATAAAAATTGCATAAAAGTAAAATAGATAGGCCCTTCGCAGAGGGAAGCAGAGATTTGCAGAGGTGCCAGAGCTCAAAGCTTAAATTAGAGAGATAAAATTATTTTGAGAGGCATGCTTTTCCTGTCAATGCTACGACCGAAAGTTTCCAATATCTTCCATGCTAGACACATTATAGGCGGTTCCCAAACAGAAAATAAAATTCATTTCCTTTCCACCATTCTTTCACAATCCATGGCTAGCCGTATCCACGGGTGCCTTCCATACCAACACTTTCCAAGGAATTTTGTTATTATTATTTTTGATTCATTGTGGGACTGGGCATCCCTATTACCTGCCACTCTCTCGTGCAATGACAAGTGAATAAACACTCATCTTGAGAATAACCCGCCTAGCATGAAAGATATTAGCCACCCCCTGCCGCCACATGAGCGGTACAGGCACACAAAACAGAAATTTATTTTGAATAATTAGAGTTGGCACATGCAAATTTACTTGGAACGGCATGGAAATAACGCATATAGGTAGGTATGGTGGACTCATTTGGCACAACTTTAGGTTTAAGGAGTTGGATGCACAAGCAGCATTCCCGCTTAGTACAAGTGAAAGCTAGCAAATAGATTGAGAAGCGACCAACCAAAAAACGAAAACGGTCATAAACATGCATTGAACATAACTAACACTGAATAATGCACCATAAGTAGGATGTAACTTTGTTGCATAACTATAGACTATATGTGCATGCTTCGGGAATCACAAACCTTAACACCAATATTCTTACTAAACCACAATCATTCACTAGTACCTCCCACATATTACCATCTCTATGTCGCAAAAAATATTGCAAGGAATCAAACATATCATATTCAATGATCTACAAGTTTTATGTAGGATTTTATGACTAACCATGTGAATGGCCAATTCCTGTTGACTTTCTAAACAGATATAAGTGAAGCATGAGAGTTTAATTCTTTCTACAAAAGACTTGCCCACGCTCTAACAAATATAAGTGAAGTAAAAGAGCATTCTACAAATAACGGTTTTCCTATGTGTAGAGAAACAGGCATCCAAACTTCAAATGATATGAGTGAAGCACATGAAGCATTCTATAAAGCCATACTCAAAAGATATAAGTGAAGTACATTGAGCATTCTATAAATCAACCAAGGACTATCTCATACCAGCATGGTGCATTATTAAAAGAAAAATAAAAGGCACACGACGCTCCAAGAATTTACGCATATCATGTGAACAAAACAAAAACCGAGACATACCGATAATTGTTGAATAAAGATGGGATGCCTTCCGGGGCATCCCCAAGCTTAGACGCTTGAGTCTCCTTGAATATTTACTTGCGGTGCCTTGGGCATCCCCAAGTTTGAGCTCTTGCCTCTCCTCATTCTTCTCATATCAATACCTCCTCGATCTTCGAACACTTCATCCACACAAAACTTAACCGAACTTTTTATTAGAAGGGTTAGTACATATAACATCAAATCCCATCATGTCCTGCTCTAACATTATTGTATAATTATAATCAAACATTACCCACTGTATGCTATAACAATTCTATAACTCCCAAGTCAATGGGGCTCAACAAGATTTCAAACATAAGCAAATAACGAAACTATAACAACAATCTGTGAAAACAGGACAGTCTGTAAAGATGCAGATGGTACATATACTTCTGTAACTCAAAAAATTCTGAAAAATTAGGACAAAATAAATAATTTTCATATCAGTACCATGTACAAATTTTAGAATTTTTGCATGTTCCAGTAAAAAAAATGTAAATTCACGCACTACAGCAAAAGTTTCTGTTTTTGCACTGCACATACCAAACAAGCAATTTAAACATCCTAACGGTAAATCTTGGCACATTATTTTTATAACAAAATGAATTTGTACAAGGGGATAATTATTTTTGTTGAAAAGTTTTTGTAATTCAAGATTCACAAAGTTTCGATGGGCATGAACAAAGTGCAAGGCATGCTCCCGCTTCCACGGTGCTCGTCTTTCTTACTTTCACTTTTCTTTTTGAAAAGTTTAGGTTCCCTCTATATTTTTTTGTTTTAAAACTTTTTAAAAGCACACAACAGAAATAAATGACTCTCTAAAACTTCTGGGTTGTCTCCCTGGCAGCGCTTTCTTTAAAGCCATTAAGCTAGGCATAAAGTGCTCAAGTAATTGATCCACCCGGATCTCAAGGTATATCAAAGCCAATTTTAATTAACAATGATTTGTATTTTAGTAGTGAGCACAAAGCAACATATATCATTGTAGGAGATATGCCCTAGAGACAATAATAAATGTTATTGATTATCTCCCTGTTCATAATTATGTTTATGTTCCATGCTATAACTGCTATGGTTCTCGAGTCTACAATAACCACGAGGCTCGAAGGAAGACTCATATGCACGTGTGGAATAATAAACGGTAAAATGTATTCCTAGTCTGGCCTCTAAGACTGGCTCAAGTATTGCATGATGATCCTGTTTTCCTGATCATGGGCATGGCTATGCCGGCAATTTTGAGGGCACAATGTTAGAAGAACATTTGTGTTGAATCGACCCGAATTGATGTTATGCTATGAGATACATTCGTCACAAGTTAATGGTTAATAACACAGAGATGGTTAACGTTTGCATGATTCCTTAGACCATGAGCGTATCGAGTTTCTTCATGCTTGCTTCATGAACTTTGGGGTTTGTTAAACGTCATCTGTAAATGGGTGGCTATTACGGCGGCTTACGGGTTCATGGAAAAGTATGTCAAGTAACTTGATAGCTCAAGATTGGGATTTGCTCCTCCGACGATGGAGAGATATCTCTGGGCCCTCTCGGTGTTACGGTATCCATCATCGTCTGGCCAGACACTTTGTGATTTGATCACGGGGATGCCGGAACACGGGAACGAGAAAAGAGAACAATACCGGTAACGAGGTAACTGGCATAGTGGACAAGGTGTTGATCCACGGGGATGCCAACATGTCTCACCTTGGGTATTTGTAACATATCGCGAAGCAACAGGAATAGCACACGGCAACTGGAGGTTCACTCGAATATTCATTCGTGTGGGTATAGGGGTCAATATGGGTGTCCACGGCTCCGATGTTGATCATTGATCGGAAGGGGTTCCGGGTCATGTCTATACTTCACCGAACCTATAGGGTCACACTCTTAAGGGTCATCTATCTGCTGAATACTAGACAGGGAGTCTGAGAGAAAATCACCGAAAAAGTTTTCGGACACCGGAAAAGTTTCGGACAGCGTAAGAGTTCCGCAGAGAGAACACCGAAACAGTTTCGGTAAAACTGAAAAGTTGTTTTAGGGGATACCATAAAGTCAAATTGGTTTTGGCACATGCCTGATAATTCTTGAAGGGTGCCAGAATCATTCTGGAAACTTTCTGGAATTTTCCGGGATGAAAACCAGAAATGTTCCGGAGCTGCCGAAACCGCTTCAGATGCTTTTCGCAGATGAAAATCACTAAACCGGAATTGTTCCGGATCGCATTGAAAATTATTTTAGTGGGTACTGAAAATGTTCTAAGCCCACATAAATATTTTCAGTTCGACCGGACGCTGAAAAATGTCGTCGTGAATAGTGAAAGTGCTTTTTGGGATATTTTTGGAAAGTCACCTTTTGGGATATTTTCCCAAAAGGCTTCTAGAAGGGATGGATGGATGAGGACCACCTTTGGGGGGCCCCACAAGGGTTGTGGCCGGCCAAGAAGGGGGCTCCACTTTGGAGCCCCACTTGCCCACTTGCTTTCCCATTTTGCCCTTGGAAAGTGTTTCCTTCATGGGCAAGTTTTGGTATTTTGAATACCCATCCTACCCCTTGGCTTTCCTATAAATAGAGGTGGAGAGGGCTGCCATCTCTTGAGCCTTCTCTCATACACATGCCATTTGACTTGTCTGGCTTCTCTCTCCCTCCCAGCGAAATAGTTTCGTAGAGCCGAAAGGCTGTCTGGGTTCCGGCAGGAACTAGTTCTGGACGGCGAAGCCCTGCCGGATAGATGACACCGTATGTGTGCAACTCTATAGAGAGATCGTAGTTTCGGTCTTAGTTCGAGAGTGCCTCCCGAAGGGCTGTCCGTGTGACCGTCCGAGTTTCGAAGGTCCTCCCGGAGGGCTGTCCGAGTGACCGTCAGAGTTTCGGAGGTCCTCCCAAAGGGCTGTCCGCGACACCGTCCGGGGGACTGTCCGACCGCCTCTCGGAGGGCTGTCCGTGGGGCGGATGGGGGTATTCATCCTCGCGGTTGGGAGGTTGTAAAATCCTAGCTGCGGGGATCTGCACCGCCGATCGTCATCGACTCTACTTCCGCTGCGCTACGAGTCGGTAACGAAAAAGATCAAACCTTGTATGAAGTCTCCATAGTGGTCCTGGGCTGGTGCGTAGGTCAGAATTTTTTTGTTTTCTGCTGCGTTACCCTACAATGGCATCAAGAGCCGTGCTATGCGTAGATGCAGGTTGCGATCTAGAATACATAGAGATGTATGGGTGTTGCACAATATAATTAGGTAGTAGATGAGATCTATTGCTGAAAATTATTTGTGCGGGTAGCAGATGAAATCTGTTACCCGATGTTCTTGTTGCTTCCCCTGAATTTGCGTAGTCCTGATCTTGACGGCATGGTGGAATCTCACAAAGTTCTGGCAGTCCGCGATCCTTTCATGCTGCTCCTGAGTATGCTGATTGACAGATCAACGAAGTGCTAACAGTTCTTTGGGTTCCACCATAGTTAAAGAAAGATGGATGTTTCGCAGACGAAAGGGCAATGCAGATATGATCTGCACGGGGGTCACGCGTATGACGAAGTTTAGTATGGGGCTCGAGATTTTATTATCTCGTGTTTCATACACCCTGGAAAGTTCATCGAGCAACTTGAATTATCATACTTGATGATGGACGTTGGTAGCTTCGGTTTGTTTCGAAACCTTAGAAGCCACGAAAAATAAAATTTTGCATGAACCGATTAGAGGCGTCTAACTTGGTTTTGCAGGATGGTTTGCATGTGCATATGATGTGGTATAGCAGTGTTCATAATAATTTGATTATGTATGAGATGACTATATGATGTAAATTGATTAACATGACCTGCGTGTCATGATTCGGCATGATGGCTGGAGCCATATGATTGCACTTTAATGACCTGCGTGTCGACCTTATGTAATGCACTTATTTTATTAGCTATAGAGATAGCAATATTATCTGGTGCATCGACAAGGTGGTGGCAATCTTCGCGAAGGTGAACACCGACGCGAATGCCGAAGACGAAGAAATGAAAGACTTCTCCGTCAGAAAGGGCTATACCATATCATGCTATTATGAATTGCCTGAGGTGTTTATCCCTTATGATGCACCCTTCTTGATTGCGCGGTAGTCGCTTTTATTAGGGTGATCTCTCACAAAAAAATATCAAGTGTTCTCCCAAGTGTAGCACCGTCACGGCACCTAACTTTTCGGGGTGCGCCATGTCCACATGGGTACGAACGATTAGAGAAGTGTGAGGCGGGTGAGGTCAGACCTCGCAGCAAGATCACTTGGTTGTCTTGACGTTCTGGCTTGATCGTCCTGAGCTCGGAACACGCCCATCGAAAGATGAACAGGAGTCACATAGAGATGTGATCGGCATGTTTGCCCACAAATTGAAATTCTCGTCATCAGTGATGTCCACATCAATGGCGTTGAATTGAAATGTGGATCTTGTATCACTCACAATCAATTATGAGAGATATTGATTTGAGTGGGAGCGCACTGTAGAATTAATTCTTTTAATTCTCAGTGCAATTAATTTGAACACTGTCTAAGTGTGATTTGCATAATAGTTGTAGAATAATGGCTCGCGTTTCCACCTTCCCTATTAAAATTGAATAGCTGTTAAATATCTGGTTAAAACTTTACGGTTGGTAACGTAATATGAGGATTGTCCTCAAGAGTGCCGAGAAGGACTTTGTCCTATCGCATGCTTTCGGTATTCTCCCGCTAATGCTATGGATCATGTGACTCTCGTCCTTCGATCCAAAAGCTAGAATTCCTTTTCAGTCAAAGTGCAATATGTTTGTTTCCATGAGACCCGAACTTCGAAAGTTTGATAGTTATGTGATATTCATGGAATCTGAAAATCATTTTCAGAGACAGACAAAGGCTAAAAGATATGAGATATCCAAAGCAATGTTTGTTTGCAAACTATTAGTAAAGGAGTTTACTATGCATTAGACTGATAAGAGAGGGATCCAGGAGAACGCCTGTCATATGATGAAAGGTGAATAAAACAACAACTTAAAGAGAAAGGAAGTGTCCGAAGGGTGTTAGTAAGACTTTCACGCCTAGGAAGTCCGGGGCTAACTTCACTCTTAAGTTGGATGCTTCTTCTGAGAGTAGGAG
The DNA here is from genome assembly GCA_039707655.1 of Elymus sibiricus. NCBI lineage: Eukaryota > Viridiplantae > Streptophyta > Magnoliopsida > Poales > Poaceae > Elymus > Elymus sibiricus. The sequence goes on from CM077664.1 coordinate 318,149,100, forward strand.
AAATACTGAAAGTTAAACTATTAGAAGTATAATGGCAAAAGGAAAGAAGACTGGAATATCCAGCTCATGTATGAATGTCATACAAGTTTTTGATGTATAGAAGGCTGGTCAAAGATATAGTTCTTGGGAATTATGGTTAAACATGTTAATCACTAATTCTTGGGTATTGTGAGTTAATCACAAAGATACCCGCTCGATTGCATTCTGTTGCAACTCGATGTAAGAACTACTATGGCCTGAAAGACTAGCCAGGAATGAGGTGAGATACAGGCAGGGAATATAGTAAATGTTACTATGCCTTCCATAGGTGTATTCCCTGTGTATTTACTTTCATAATTCATTTTAGAGTTTCACACTCTAGCCCTTTGCATAAGGTATCTTGCAAGAAGGTTGTTCATAAGAGAACTTTTAATGTTCGGTGTTATGAATAACATAAGGGCCATACTTTCATTATGAATGAGATGTATGTTATGAATATTGATAATAATACATAACCTCTGTGTTTACTTTCATAATTCATTTTAGAGTTTCATACACTCTAGCCCATTGCACAATGTTTGTTGCAAAAGAGTTGTTCATAAAAACAACAATTGTTGTTCAGTATTATGAATAACATGAAGGGACATGCTTCCATCCTAGATGGGATGTATGTTATGAATATTGATGGAAATATGATACATCCATAACACTGACGCTAAATGTCGCAAGGCTAAAAGAATACCACACAAGTGTGGCACTGCATTTGGTCACATTGGAGAAACCCGCATGGAAAATTCCATTATGATGGATTTTGAAGTCGTTTGATTTTGAATCATCTGACACTTGCAAATTTCCTCTGAAAAGTGAAGTGACTGAAATACCGTTCACAGGCCATAAGGAACGAGCAAAGAACATATTGGTGATCATACATTATGATGTGTGTAGTCCAATAAATGTTGTTGCAAGTAGTGGATTTATCTATCTTCAGAAATGACTCAAGTAGATATATGAATATTTACTTGTTGAGACGTAAGTCTGGATCTTTTGAATTCATTCATAAGGTTTTCAAAAATGAAGTAGAAGTTGTTGTAACAAGAAAATTATGTTTCTACAATTCGATTGCAGAAAGGAATATTTGAGTTACAAGTTTAGCGAATGTCTGATGAGTTGTGAAAGGGGTTTCATAACTTGCACCTCCCGGAACACCACTGCAAGTGGAGAGTCCGTGTAGATGTAATCGACCATTCATGACATGGTAAGATCAAAGATGACATAAATAAATTTGCCATTACCCCTTTTAAGGAGTGATGCTTTAGTGACTGCGGCTTTTACACTGAAAAGAGATCCATCAGGTCTATTGAAATGACGCCATGGTATGGTACGCCCAACCATGTTATATCTTTTCTTAACATTTGGAATATGGGGCTTGTGTAAAAGGTTACAAACCTATTCCAAACCAGACAAGTGCTATTTTGTAGGTTGTCCCAAGTCATTGGGTATTCCCCCACCACTATACCGAGGCAAACGATTTTGCCACAAAACGGTATGCTTTTAATGAGAATAGTTCTTACAAAAGGTGAGTGGGAGGACAGTGCAACTCGACGAGATAACCAGTATCTTCGTCATCAGGTCAAAGGAAAGGAACCTTGGAAGTGATTCCGGAGTTTCCTACTGCGACTGATACGGAAGCCTCTACATGAGATGTATGGACTTCGGTCGAACTTGCAGCTGAACCGCGTAGGAAAAACTCGTACAAACCTCTCAGGTGCGCATACGAGATATTGTTGTTAGACAACAGTATACCTATGATACACAAGGAAGCGTTGATGGGCCCTGACTCCGGAATTGGCTAAATGCCAATACAATCCGAGATAGTTTCCATATAAGTGATTCGAGATTAAAATCTTGATACACCTTTCGGAAGACTTAGAGTCTAACGAATATTTATGGAACTAAAAACTGATACGGATAAAATGTTTTATCCATAAAGCTCGACTTGTTGCAATAACAAGTTCAAGGAGTTGACTACGATGAGATTGTCTCACCGTAGCGATGCTTTAAGTAGGTTCGGGTTGAACTAGCAATTAATACATATTTCAATCATGAGATATGAAACATGGATGACAAAAGGATTTCCATCTGATGGAAATAAAACCTAGGACTTGTATGTGATACAGTCCAAAGTAATTTGTCGATCCAGAGGATGCTAGTAAGTATGCAAACTTCAGAGTTCCAGCGATGGACAGAAGAGAGCAAAGTGGAGTTGGAATCTTCGTTTTTCATGGAATGGTCAAAGGGGTTTGACTTCATCAAATGGGTATCGAAGAAGCTTGTGATTCAAGAAAGTAAGTGGGAGCATAATAATAATATTTCTAAAAACCTTGTGTACTTGACACGTTGTTAATTAGAAATAAATTTTTTGACACGAATTAGGACTTCATTTGAAAATAGTTTTTAAAATGAAGTGCTTAGGCTAAATAGCCTCAATATTAGGCATGATGATCTATGGAGATAGATTTACCTAATGGGGCTAAGCTATGAATACATATTGACAAGATGCTAAAACTTTTTAGCATTGAAAAACGTCAAGGAGTGATTCTTGCCGAAGTCACATGGAAAGAGTTTTTGCAATACTCGGTGTCCCAAAACACTAATGAGCAAAATACATGATGGTGATTCCACACACTCTTGTGTTTGGATTAATCATGTATTCCATGGTATGTAAAAACAGCCAGATATGTCCAATACTCCAAAGTTGTTGCGAGTATAGATACCAAAGTGATCAAAGGACTGATCATAGGACAACAGTGAAAGATGTCAATGAGTACTAGAGTAGTAGTAATGACATGTTTTCTCGCAAGCAGAGATTATGAAGTGCTCGTTGTAAGTAATTACATCGATACAGTCTTCATCAATGCTCCATGCGATTTTCGATTTAAGTTAAGGGTTTTTTGTGTAATACACAATATGGTGGCACGGTAGTTGGAAATTGTTCCAAACAAGATACTGTGGCGAATTCTATAACAAAGGCTAAGTATGTTGACGCTTAAGAAGCGACAAAGAAGTTGTTGAATCATATAGTTCATTCGTGAACTTAGTATGGTTCCAAGATGGCTTTGGTCTATGGGACACTATTGCAGATAGTTGCTCCATAGCTCAGTCTGAGGAATCAGGTTTCGACCAATGATTCACACATATGCAAAGCCAAGTCCACACAAAATATGAATTTTGTGAAAGCGTGAAAACGCGAGGATATGCAAAGTTACACACGGAGCTGAAGTCGTCAGATCCGTTGGACATCAGGCTATACCACATGCGAAGCATATTTTACACCGGTATGCCACAGGTGTAAAGTGCATTAGCATTGACTAGATTATTGACTCTAGTGCAAGTGGGAGTCTGTAGGAGATATGCCCTAGAGACAATAATAAATGTTATTGATTATCTCCCTGTTCATAATTATGTTTATGTTCCATGCTATAACTGCTATGGTTCTCGAGTCTACAATAACCACGAGGCTCGAAGGAAGACTCATATGCACGTGTGGAATAATAAACGGTAAAATGTATTCCTAGTCTGGCCTCTAAGACTGGCTCAAGTATTGCATGATGATCCTGTTTTCCTGATCATGGGCATGGCTATGCCGGCAATTTTGAGGGCACAATGTTAGAAGAACATTTGTGTTGAATCGACCCGAATTGATGTTATGCTATGAGATACATTCGTCACAAGTTAATGGTTAATAACACAGAGATGGTTAACGTTTGCATGATTCCTTAGACCATGAGAGTATCGAGTTTCTTCATGCTTGCTTCATGAACTTTGGGGTTTGTTAAACGTCATCTGTAAATGGGTGGCTATTACGGCGGCTTACGGGTTCATGGAAAAGTATGTCAAGTAACTTGATAGCTCAAGATTGGGATTTGCTCCTCCGACGATGGAGAGATATCTCTGGGCCCTCTCGGTGTTACGGTATCCATCATCGTCTGGCCAGACACTTTGTGATTTGATCACGGGGATGCCGGAACACGGGAACGAGAAAAGAGAACAATACCGGTAACGAGGTAACTGGCATAGTGGACAAGGTGTTGATCCACGGGGATGCCAACATGTCTCACCTTGGGTATTTGTAACATATCGCGAAGCAACAGGAATAGCACACGGCAACTGGAGGTTCACTCGAATATTCATTCGTGTGGGTATAGGGGTCAATATGGGTGTCCACGGCTCCGATGTTGATCATTGATCGGAAGGGGTTCCGGGTCATGTCTATACTTCACCGAACCTATAGGGTCACACTCTTAAGGGTCATCTATCTGCTGAATACTAGACAGGGAGTCTGAGAGAAAATCACCGAAAAAGTTTTCGGACACCGGAAAAGTTTCGGACAGCGTAAGAGTTCCGCAGAGAGAACACCGAAACAGTTTCGGTAAAACTGAAAAGTTGTTTTAGGGGATACCATAAAGTCAAATTGGTTTTGGCACATGCCTGATAATTCTTGAAGGGTGCCAGAATCATTCTGGAAACTTTCTGGAATTTTCCGGGATGAAAACCAGAAATGTTCCGGAGCTGCCGAAACCGCTTCAGATGCTTTTCGCAGATGAAAATCACTAAACCGGAATTGTTCCGGATCGCATTGAAAATTATTTTAGTGGGTACTGAAAATGTTCTAAGCCCACATAAATATTTTCAGTTCGACCGGACGCTGAAAAATGTCGTCGTGAATAGTGAAAGTGCTTTTTGGGATATTTTTGGAAAGTCACCTTTTGGGATATTTTCCCAAAAGGCTTCTAGAAGGGATGGATGGATGAGGACCACCTTTGGGGGGCCCCACAAGGGTTGTGGCCGGCCAAGAAGGGGGCTCCACTTTGGAGCCCCACTTGCCCACTTGCTTTCCCATTTTGCCCTTGGAAAGTGTTTCCTTCATGGGCAAGTTTTGGTATTTTGAATACCCATCCTACCCCTTGGCTTTCCTATAAATAGAGGTGGAGAGGGCTGCCATCTCTTGAGCCTTCTCTCATACACATGCCATTTGACTTGTCTGGCTTCTCTCTCCCTCCCAGCGAAATAGTTTCGTAGAGCCGAAAGGCTGTCTGGGTTCCGGCAGGAACTAGTTCTGGACGGCGAAGCCCTGCCGGATAGATGACACCGTATGTGTGCAACTCTATAGAGAGATCGTAGTTTCGGTCTTAGTTCGAGAGTGCCTCCCGAAGGGCTGTCCGTGTGACCGTCCGAGTTTCGAAGGTCCTCCCGGAGGGCTGTCCGAGTGACCGTCAGAGTTTCGGAGGTCCTCCCAAAGGGCTGTCCGCGACACCGTCCGGGGGACTGTCCGACCGCCTCTCGGAGGGCTGTCCGTGGGGCGGATGGGGGTATTCATCCTCGCGGTTGGGAGGTTGTAAAATCCTAGCTGCGGGGATCTGCACCGCCGATCGTCATCGACTCTACTTCCGCTGCGCTACGAGTCGGTAACGAAAAAGATCAAACCTTGTATGAAGTCTCCATAGTGGTCCTGGGCTGGTGCGTAGGTCAGAATTTTTTTGTTTTCTGCTGCGTTACCCTACAATGGCATCAAGAGCCGTGCTATGCGTAGATGCAGGTTGCGATCTAGAATACATAGAGATGTATGGGTGTTGCACAATATAATTAGGTAGTAGATGAGATCTATTGCTGAAAATTATTTGTGCGGGTAGCAGATGAAATCTGTTACCCGATGTTCTTGTTGCTTCCCCTGAATTTGCGTAGTCCTGATCTTGACGGCATGGTGGAATCTCACAAAGTTCTGGCAATCCGCGATCGTTTCATGCTGCTCCTGAGTATGCTGATTGACAGATCAACGAAGTGCTAACAATTCTTTGGGTTCCACCATAGTTAAAGAAAGATGGATGTTTCGCAGACGAAAGGGCAATGCAGATATGATCTGCACGGGGGTCACGCGTATGACGAAGTTTAGTATGGGGCTCGAGATTTTATTATCTCGTGTTTCATACACCCTGAAAAGTTAATCTAGCAACTTGAATTATCATACTTGATGATGGACGTTGGTAGCTTCGGTTTGTTTCGAAACCTTAGAAGCCACGAAAAATAAATTTTTGCATGAACCGATTAGAGGCATCTAACTTGGTTTTGCAGGATGGTTTGCATGTGCATATGATGTGGTATAGCAGTGTTCGTAATAATTTGATTATGTATGAGATGACTATATGATGTAAATTGATTAACATGACCTGCGTGTCATGATTCGGCATGATGGCTGGAGCCATATGATTGCACTTTAATGACCTGCGTGTCGACCTTATGTAATGGACTTATTTTATTAGCTATAGAGATAGCAATATTATCTGGTGCATCGACAAGGTGGTGGCAATCTTCGCGAAGGTGAACACCGAAGCGAATGCCGAAGACGAAGAAATGAAAGACTTCTCCGTCAGAAAGGGCTATACCATATCATGCTATTATGAATTGCCTGAGATGTTTATCCCTTATGATGCACCCTTCTTGATTGCGCGGTAGTAGCTTTTATTAGGGCAATTTTATCGTATTGGAAACATAGAGAGGCGGAGATGTAGTTCCTCTCTCATAATAATTGCAATTAGGAGCAGCAAGCACATGCATATTATATTCATCAAAAACATCATGTGCAACGGTAAAACACAACCCATCAATATAATCCTTAATAAGCGCAAATTTCTCCGATATAGTGTAGTTGAGAGAATTCAAAAAGATAATAGGACTATCATGAGTGGGTGCAATAGAAACAATTTCATGTTTAACATAAGGAACTATAGCAAGTTCATATCCATAAGCATAATTCAAATTGGCATCATGGCCACAAGCATAGCAAGCATCAATTTCATCAAAAAGGGATATTTCAAACGAATCCAAGGGATCATAGTGTCGGTGTACTAAAGTTTGGGTCTTTTTAGTACCCCATACTTGTGCACGGATGGTTGTAGCCATACCAGTGGCAAGGCCTGCCGGAGAACAGCTGGAAACATATACCAAGGATATCAAGAAGGCACTCAAGCCGATGACCAAAAGACAGAAGACCAAAGGCTGGGTTCCCGGCAAGATACTTGCCGGGAGGTCTCGCGAAGGCCCGGCAAGGCTTCGCACCCGGCAAGATCTCACACCCGGCAAGATCCCACCGTACTGCCACCGCTCCAGCGCAGCGACCAGCTTGTCTTGTAGGGCTTGTCCTCCTGGTTGCTTGTCATGGCACTGACCGCGGATGGGGTTAAGCGGTGCTGATGGGACGGGTCCTTTTTCCGTCCCCAAGAAAGTTAGGGACACCTAAGTGAGGCATTTAATGCGTTTGTCCTAATCCGTCAGTGATAATCATGTAACACTGTAGCAACTTTACACCTCTTGTACTTGCTGTTCGCCACTGTTGGTGACCCCTTGGATGTATAAAAGGAGGCCCAAGGCGAAGCTACAGGGGAGGGAGGACCTTCTGGCCCATTCTGCATGCGTAGCTGCTTCTTGAGCGTACTGGTCATCGCAAGCGCTCCGTGTACTTGAGCTTAAGAACACCCACAATAAACCAAAGCAGGAGTAGGGTTTTACACTTCTCAGCGGCCTGAACCTGGGTAAAGATCCCCGCGTTGATCGTTGGATCCGCTCTTTGTGTAAATCTTTTCCCGCAGCCGAACCGTAAAGGGATCCTCTTGGTCCCATAGGTGTCATACGCCGACACATAGCAATCATCATAGCATTCATCCTTCGGTAAGCATGAAGGGAAATTAAACAATGTATGAGTTGAAGAGTTACTCTCATTAGAAGGTGGGCACGGGTAGCTAATCCGCTCTTCCTCCTTTTTTTCTTTGCTCTCCTCGTCATCTTTTTCATCTAATGAGCTCACAATTTCAGCAATTTCTTCTTCCATAGTTTGCTGCAAAATATTAGTCTCCTCTTGGATAGCAGAGGAGTCCTCAATATATCCTTTAACATAAGCATTAGAAGCATAGTTTTCATAGCAATATTTAAGTATGGCAAAATTTTCAGATTTGTAAAGAGTAGCATCATACTTTTCAATCAAAGAAGCAATTTCATATGAACCCTTAAAAGCAACAAATTCTTCTATTTGTTCAATATCATAGTAACTATAAACACCTCTGGCATAAGAAGATAAGATTCCATTATCCCTAAACTCACATTGGTACTGAAGGTGTTTTTTAGGGTCTTCAGAACAAGAAGTAAAATCATGTATTTCACATAAATTCCAAGCATAGCAATTCAAAGTATTAATATGATGCCATAAGAGTTTCCCTTTTTGAGACAAGCGGTGTCGCACAAAATAAGCATGCTCATCTAATGATTTTCCCTCAACTAAGCTAGTTGGGTTTTCAGCATGAGCACAAAGGGATCGAAGATGATCCAAGTAGAATGCTTCAGCAGTATGATAGATTTTGGGTGGTTCTTCAACATTGGTTTAGCAAGTACAACTTTTTTTTGGTATTTTACGTTTCCTACCCATAACTAAAGATAGAAAACAAGAGCACAAAATAAAAACTACTTAGTGATAAAGCAAACAAGCACACACGAGAATATCAACCCCACGCTACTGCTCCCCGGCAACGGCGCCAGAAAAAGGTCTTGATAACCCCACAAGTATAGGGGATCAATTGTAGCTTTTTCGATAAATAAGAGTGTCGAACCCAACGAGGAGATAAAGGTAGAATTAATATTCCCTTCAAGTTCTATCGACCACCGATACAACTCTACGCACACTTAACGTTTGCTTTACCTAGAACAAGTATGAAACTAGAAGTACTTTGTAGGTGTAATGCTAGAACTACTTTGCAAGAATAAAACTAGGAGTACTTTGCGAGATAATAAAAGTTAGTTGTTTAGTAGAAAGCTTTTGTAACACAAGAGAAAGATTTGTCCCTAGGCAATCGATAACTAGACCGGTAATCATTATTGCAATTTTATATGAGGGAGAGGCATGAGCTAACATACTTTCCGTACTTGGATCATATGCACTTATGATTGGAACTCTAGCAAGCATCCGCAACTACCAAAGATCATTAAGGTAAAACCCAACCATAGCATTAAGTATCAAGTCCCCTTTACTCCCATATGCAACAACCCCCTTACTCGGGTGTAAGCTTCTGTCACTCTAGCCGCCCACTATAAGAGAATTATGAACGTATTGCAAACCCTACAGCGGGAATCCCTCATGCTTGCGTGACACGGAGGGCACCATAGGACAGCAACAAAATAAAACATACAATTCAAACCAATCACGATCATCAATCAACCCATAGGACAAAACTAATCTACTCAAACATCATAGGATGGCAACACATCATTGGATAATAATATGTAGCATTAAGCACCATGTTTAAGTAGAGATTACAGCGGGGAGAAGAGGTGTTACACTGCTGCATAGAGGGGAAGAGAGTTGGTGGTGACGGCGGTGAAGTTGTTGGTGTAGATCGTCGTCACGATGATTGCCCCGGCGGCGTTCCGGCACCACCGGGAGAGAGGGGGAGAGAGCCCCCCTCCTTCTTCTTCTTGCTTGGTCTGCCCCCTAGATGGGAGGAGGTTTTCCCCTCTGGTCCGTGGCCTCCATGGCACCCGGAGGGGCGGGAGCCCCTCCGAGATTGGATCTCTCTCTCTGTTCTCTTCTGTTTCGCGTTCCTGTTTTCTGGCCTTTCACCGTTTCTTAAATTCCCGGAGATCCGTAACTCCGATTGCGCTGAAATTTTAACACGATTTTTTTCTCGATATAAGCTTCCTTGTGGCCGAAGAAGAGCCCCAACCGACTTACGGTGTGCCCACGAGGCACCACCGCGCGGTCAGGGGGGCCCGCGCCAAGGTGGCTTGTGGAGGCTGTGGGCCTCCGTTTGCGTTGATTCAATCTCACAAAAATCACATATATTCCAAAATAATTCTCCATAAAATTTTATTGCATTTGGACTTCGTTTGATATGGATTTTCTGTGAAACAAAAAACAAGCAGAAAACAGGAACTGGCACTGGGCACTGGATCAATATGTTAGTCCCAAAAATAATATAAATTGTTGCCAAAAGTGTATGAAATTTGTCAAATATTGGCATGAAACAATCAAAAATTATAGATACGACAGAGACGTATCAGTCGTGAACAAGTGTTTTCCTGTAGCATTGTTGTCAGGCGTGTTCTCGAGAGTGTACTTCACCACAACAATTTCGTAGCTGTGCCTGCGATTATGAAGGGTGTGGTTCTTGTAAAGCTTCCCAACAAATCTGACGTGGCCTGTCTTCATCGGCATGTTTATGAGTGGAAAGACCACACTGTTAGGTTCTCCAAGGTTGACGGGATGGCGAAGGTGCCGATAGACATCTCTCACGATGTCCATGGCCTGATCAGTTATGTGGGGCACATCCCGTAGGTCGGTGGCAAGAAATAGTCTGTAGAGTTTAATTAGTGCAACTTGGCTTTTCTGTAGTAAGTAATATTGTTTAGTACTTGATTTGTGTGTGTGAACCCTGTATGGGTTAGTATTGCCGCTTTTGTTTTGTGGTGAATCCTGAGAACACTCTATGTTAATGTTTTAGAAATGGTGAACCTATAATACCAATTTCGATTGTTTGATATCTATGTTTTGTCATGCCAGTACAGTACTCCCACTGTTCAAAGACATAAGATGTTTACATTTTTTATGAATCAGATGTATATAGTGTTAGACACGTTTTGGTGTGTTTGTCCACTCAATTCAGTCCGTATATTTTGAAATATCCAGATCATCTTATTTTTGTGGATCGCGGGAGTATACATCAGTTATGGTTACACTCCAATATATATATGCATTGCAGAGTTTATCGCACCCACCAGGATTTCCATTCCCGCGGATGTTTGCTCCATACGAGTTGTCACGACCTTTGGACTGTCCTGCTTGTGGGAGTAAGGAGGGGCCCTGCATGCCACCCGTAATTGGACGAACAACCTTCAATTTAGAACTTGAAGATAGTGATTTCCTGGTAAGGATTGAGTCGTGTCACATAAAGTAAATCTCATTGATTAACTGTCATGTTTTCTTACTTTTGCTGCAATTTTACGATGCAGGTTTTGCCATGTCACATTTGTTACAGAATAAACCGTTTGGTTTGCTCTATGATGGTTATTTTAGCAGGTTTCACTTCTTATGATGTGTCAATAACGAAGGCACTGTCCATCACTTATATTAGCGGACACAATTGGATCTGTCTCTTGTCTGAGTACAATCTGAAGCCCTCTGATCAACTGCAGTTTACTTTAACAAACACGCCAGAATTAGTCCTTGTCGCCTTTAAAAGAAGGAAAGAAAAGGACTGGATCCGGGTCACGGAGCCGGAGGAAGTTCGAATTGCTCATGTGCACTCTCGCTTAAGAAGGATGTGTAGCAAAGTTACAAAGCTGCAGTCTGAAATCAAGGCAGACCAGAGACGAGCGCTGTTGTTTCGGACATCGGTACCACCTCCAGCATAGGCAGCCGCAGCGGATTGAGATCCGGCACCTGCTCCGTCACCGGCACTGGCTCTAGCACTGACAGCGACAGCATCTCAGTCTGATCCAGCAGAGGATTGGGCACTGGCCGCGTCAGCGGATCAGGCTGATGTACCAGAGGATCCGACACCGACATCGGCACCAGCTCCAGAAGGAGCACCGTCTCTGGCAGCAGCAGTGGCACTACCAGTCGCACAGCCACAGGCACCAGCAACGGCTCCGGCACCTGCACCAACACTTGAACTTGCACTTGCACAGGCAACAGACTGGGCTGCAGTTTGCACTGCATATTCCAAAGTCCTTACAAAAATCGACATCTCCACCTCTTTGGTAAGCACTGGCAGCCCAAGTGCTTCGTTCTTTTGTCTTTCCATGTTGTTTCACATGATTCACCGTGTTGATCTAACTGTTTGCGTATGTCCTCTTGTTTGTAAACATAAAATTCCTAGAGCAATGAGGGAGTCGTTCAATAATCCGGGCGACCGTGGCCAAGTTTCTCTTACCATGCGCAGCCTTGGTGTGAATGAACCTGCGCAATATACCGTAAGTAGAAAGGATGGTCGCATGATGATTGATGCTAAAGGATGGTCAAGGTTCAAAACTCAATCAAATCTTGTGGTTGGGGATGATGTCAAAATTGAAGTTTCTCTGCAAGGAGATCTGGTCCTAGTCAACTTTGAAATTCTTCAGTAGCAGCACGCAACTGCCGAACTGATCTATCGTCCGAGAGCTTTTGATGTAATATATGCCATGGTGAAACAAGTGTCCTGTGTGTATAAGTAGTACTAGTGTATATCACGTTGGACATCCTGAAAGAACTGCAACTCTGATTGTTGGTTAGGAACTGTCGTTCGATTTCAGTCTAACAGCTGTCGTGCTTTATTCAATTTTCTGTCTTCTCCTTGCGACAGCATCTAAAACCAGCGCCGTCCCTATCGGATGCAATATTTATGAGTTGAAATGCGCTGACTTAGAACACATGGGCCCCCAAACATGCATGCCCACCGGCCTGTGGCCCAAAGTCAAGAGCTGTCAGCCTATCTGAGCATTTTATATGTCTAAAAAAAATCTGAGCATTTTATTCTAAAACACACACACACACACACACACACACACACACACACACACACACACACACACACATATATATATATCCGAACCCCATATTTATGTATATATTCCCCTTGATTTTTCTTATTTTATAAAGTGGTCATATAAAAGATTTTTATATTTCTTTACAGAGGGAGTCTCTCTTATCAAAAAAATATTTATGTGTAACTAGTTACTCCTGCCTTTCTACTTCATTTCGCTGATATGCGGGACATCCAGCAACCAGGTCCACGTGCCATGCACCAAATTAGAGTGCACAACTGCATGGTAGACTCACCCCGGTCGTAGCGCCGCAGTAATGCTCAATGACCTGTCAAATCACAAAACCCCACCTTTCCAGCATTAGCAGTAAGCTCGACGGATGAAGCAACATTATTTCACTTGACCTGAATCCCCTTCTCCCTCGTCTACTTGTTCAGAGAAAACCACCACTCGGCGATTGCTTAGGGTTTTCTCATGGAGAACCAGGTACGAAATCTTCATCCATCCCTGATAAATCCTTGTCCCTTTGTCGCCGGTAATCCTTGGATGGCAATCGCCGCCGTTGATGCATTTTTCTTCGTACTGAATCTAGTGTGTTTCATTTGCAGTGCCCAAAGTGCGAGGACCCTACATGTTTCTGCGCCCTTGGCGAGACGCCAGACTTGTTCCTTCTCATCCTAACACAGGATTTCAAAAATCGCATGGTATGTTCCTAGAATCCTCTTTTCTAACCGGTAGGGTTGGGGTTTTTGAACATGCTGTCGACTAATTTGGAAATTTGGATTGCTATATTTGGATAAAAGGTACTAGGACCATGCTGAACACTGACGTGAAAGAGGAAATTATTTCTAGATTTGGATAGCGAATAAATTGTGTTCTCATATTATTTTTCCTGCAGTGCATCCCTTGCTCTGCCAGAACACATGTACTCAAGAAGGTCGGCCTTGCCATAACTGAATACACTAGTATAATGGTCACATTGGAGACATGCCATGGATATAAGTTCACAGTTGGGTTCATTAACCAAGAAGATCGCTCCTTTTTTTATGGCCAAACTTGGATAAACGTTGTCAAGTGTTACGGACTGAAAGTTGGCACACCATTGTTCACGGAAATAGCAAAACCTGGTCTTATCTTCCTTGTGACCTTCCACCCCGACGTCGTTCCAGTGGTTCATCCATGTTTGTTTTGTATTTGGTTCTTGCATGTGGCCTCTTTTACTATGTAATCCACCTATTCTGTCTAACTGATCACAATTTGACTTTAGAAGTAGCAACAATTTGTGATTCCCTTCTCTCACAATGATGCTACTTCTAACTAATATCTCTTATAATTGGTGACACGCGTAGGTTATTACAAAGTGCAGGACACTACTCGTCTATTATTTGATAAGAACTCGATGGTTACTGATGGCACCGAAGTCGACTGGGACGACATCCACCAATTCCTACACTTTATTGATCGTCTTGAGGACCTTGTGGGGCATTTCAATGGTGGAAGGCCATGTGGGATATGTGTGCCATTGGTGCACACGTTGAACAGGTCCAACTGTGTCAAGAAACTGATGGTATGAGTTGTTTTCTGTTATATATGTTGTTCATAAACTCTTGCATATACACAGTTTTACAGCTGTGTTCTTCTTCTTGAAACAGAAACTGCCCAGTTTTATTGTTCCTATACAGATGGCAAGCCATGGTCGACTAAGACTTGCGCTTGGTCACAACATGATGTTTATGTCGACCTACTCCATTTCCCTTAGAGGTGAAAAGATAATTATTCATGGGTGGTCTCAAATCATGAAGGCCCATCGATCTTGGAGAATAGGATAGAAGGTTATGTTCATGCTTTTCCATGGCTCTGAAGCGAATATCCTATTTATTGACCACATTGCGAGATGAATCCGCTTTCAGAAAGTTGTGGATGCGCGGGGTGGCGCCTGGGCCTTGTCCTGGGGCTTGGTGGCCTCACCCTTCGTTAACAGTAGGCAAAGTAGCACTGTTCGAGGCGTGCCTTGTACGGTTGAACCTATATAAGTACTTATACTGCTTTCAGCTCTGGTTGTTAAGTGCTCCTACTGCTTTCAATTAACGTTGTTAAGTAGTCCTGCTGCTTGTACACTCTGTCGTGTTTCTTCAGTCTCTTCTTCCTCCAGCTGCCAAAACCAAAACAGCGCCGGCGGGGTCGCCTGCTTCCGCCTCCCATGGCTGGCTGCGCCTCCGCGCATGCATCGCCGCCCTACTGTCTCCTAAATCGTTAACGGCGACGTCAGCCCCACCCAGCACCCGAACTAGTCAACCCTCGTACTCCCCTTTGCCCGCGACTTCACTGCCGCATCTTCCCCGGCTCCTGTTCGTTCTCGTCCGAGGCCTCGCCGTCATCCACCGCACGCCTTGGTGCGCTCGCCGTGTCGCCGCCGTCTGGCGTTGTCAACATGGTCAACAAACGAGAGGAATCGGGAGAGGACTATACATGGAGAGGATGACAGTAGGGACCTACCATGTCCATGGCCGTACGCAAGCAAGTGCCTCATTGTTACAAGCAAAAAAGAAAATGCTTCCTCCTAGTGGTCTGCTGACATCTGGGACCCACGACATTGTCACCGTATAGTCAATAGACAATAGAACTGCACAAGAGCGGCTGACACCTGGGACCTAGCAGCTGTAGCAGTTTTTTTTTGTTATTGTTGAGACAGAGCAGGGTATCAACTAGGCTGTGGCCCGTCTAGCCCAGGCTTCTATTTTACGTTTACCACATGACCAGCCCAGCTATTTTTTTTCTTTGTGAAAATGGCTGGCCCAGTTGTTTTTTTTCCTGATGAATACCCAATCGAGGCCAACCCAACCCAGGCCAACTTGTTTTTCTCTGCCCTGGTGGGCTGCAAATCTTTCAAGACGGCTGCAAATCTTAAAAGTAATATGAAATGGGCTGTAAATATAAAAAACACACAACAAATTGGCAATTACTTTCAAATTTCTAATTTTTTTTCACGTTTTCAGATTTCAAATTTCATTGGCTTTTAACCTACTTTAAATATATTTTGAAATTACTTTAAATCTAGCTCGACATTTCGGGATTAAAAATAGTTTGGACCCCACCGAAATATGCAAAATTTTGTTTAAATTTTTAGCCCTGGTCCTGGCCAACAAAAAGAAAATGGACTGCAATAAATTGCATAAGAATTTGCAAATGAGCTGTATAAATTATTTAAAAAAATAGCAAATGGGTTGTATGCTATCCACCACAGATTGGGAGGCTGACTTGTGGGCCTATTAAGTAATTCTTTACTTATTATATATTAGTCAACAAACGATTCTAGCAGAAGTGACCGTTGGATGTCAATCCAACAGCCGTCGTGCTTCTTCAATCTCTCATCTTCTTGCTCCAGCCGACCATCCAGCGTCGGCGGGACCGCCTGCTCCCGCCTCCCGTGGCCGGCTCTGCTGCCGCGCAGGCCTCACCGCCCCCTCCTACTCGCACCGCTGGCCATGCCATCCCTCTACTCACCCACACCTCCTGTTATTCTCTGGCGACACAGGCGTCACACCGCAGCCGGACCAGTCAACCCTCGTACTCCTCTCAGTGTGGGCATCTGCTTCTGTGGCTTCGCCGGCTCCGGGTCGTTCCCTTCTTGGGCCTCGCCGTCGTCCACCGCGTTGGTGCTCTCGGCGCAGCGTGGTCAACGTGGTCAACAAACGACAGCCATCGGAAGAGGGATGTATGTGGAGAGGATGACAGTAGGGACCCACATGGTCCATGGCCGCACGCTGATGACCCACAAGTATAGGGGATCAATCATAATCCTTTCGATAAGTAAGAGTGTCGAACCTAACGAGGAGCAGAAGCAAATGACAAGCGGTTTTCAGCAAGGTATTTTCTGCAAGCACTGAAATTATCGGTAACGAGTAGTTTGATAGCAAGATAATTTGTAACAAGTGACAAGTAGCAATAGTAACAAAGAGTGCAGCAAGGTGGCCCAATCCTTTTTATAGCAAAGGACAAGCCGGAACGATCTCTTATAGTAAGTAAAGCGTTCTCGAGGACACATGGGAATTTCATCTAGTCACTTTCATCATGTTTGTTTGATTCGCGTTCGCTACTTTGATAATTTGATATGTGGGTGGACCGGTGCTTGGGTGCTGTTCTTACTTGAACAAGTCTCCCACTTATGATTACCCCCTCTCGCAAGCATCCGCAACTACGAAAGAAGAATCAAGATAACTCTAACCATAGCATTAAACATATGGATCCAAATCAGCCCCTTACGGAATAGCGCATAAACTAGGGTTTAAGCTTCTGTTACTCTAGCAACCCATCATCTAATTACTACTCCACAATGCATTCCCTTAGGCCCAAAGATGGTGAAGTGTCATGTAGTCGACGTTCACACGACACCACTAAGGGAATCAACAACATACATATCATCAAAATATTGAACGAATACCAAATTCACATGATTACTTATGACAAGACTTCTCCCATGTCCTCAAGAACAAAAGTAACTACTCACAAAACATAATCATGTCCAAGATCAGAGGGGTATTGAATAGCATAATAGATCTGAACATATAATCTTCCACCAAATAAACCAACTAGCATCAACTACAAGATGTAATCAACACTACTAGCAACCCACAGGTACCAATCTGAGGTTTTGAGACAAAGATTGAATACAAGAGATGAACTAGGGTTTGAGATGAGATGGTGCTGGTGAAGATGTTGATGAAGATTACTCCTCCCACGATGAGAGGATCGCTGGTGATGTCGATGGCGATGATTTCCCCCTCCCGGAGGGAAGTATCCCCGGCAGAATCTCTCCGCCGGAGAGCAAAAGTGCACCGTCCCGAAAGTCTTCTCTATATTTTTTTCTAGGGAAAAATGACTTATATACCAGAAAATGGGGGCCAGAGGCCGGCCAGGGGCCCCACGAGGTACCAGGGCGCGCTTGGGGGGTGGCATGCCCTGGTGCCTCGTGGGCACCTGGGTGGCCCCCTTTGGTACTTCTTGCTTCCAGTATTTTTTATTTATTCCAAAATAAATCTCCGTAAAATTTTAGCTCATTTGGAGATGTGCAGAATAGGTATCTCTGACATAGCTTTTTCAGGTCCAGAATTCCAGCTGCCAGCAATCTCCCTCCTTGTGTAAATCTTGCATATTAAGAGAGAAAAGGCATTAGAATTGCTCCACAAAGTGTTATATTGATTAAAAACACTATAAATAACAGTAGCAAAACATGATGCAAAATGGACGTATCAACTCCCCCAAGCTTAGACCTCGCTTGTCCTCAAGCGAAAGCCGATATCGATAATCATGTCCACATGTTTAGAGAGAGAGAGAGGTGTCGATAAAAACAAAATACGGACATAGTAGCATCATGATCATTATTATAACAGCAATATTTATTATCATAAAGCTTCTCATGAGCAAGTGACAATTCATCACAACAATGGAGTATAAGGCATAAACTTTCTTGAAAACTAACAAACTATGTTCCCAGTCAACAATGCAATTGCAATTCATCATATTTTCAGGAAGGGTCTCATGTAAGAGCTATTTAGCAAGTCCACATACTCAACCATCATTTAGTCTTCTATGATTGCTAACACTCACGACATATATATGGAGCAAAAAGTTTCAGCCAGACACATAGAAAGATAGGGGCTTGTGAGTTCGCCTCCCAACTTATTCACCTCAAGGGTGATGTCAGCAATGATAACTCATGATCACTCATATCCAACTGGATATATATGCCTAGATCTTACCCCACCACATGATGCTTACAAAAGAGAAAAATAAAAAGGATGTAGAGGAGAACACTATTGACTCTTGCATAAAAGGTAAATACATAAAAGTAAAGGATAGGCCCTTCGCAGAGGGAAGCAGAGGTTGTCATGCGCTTTTTGTTGTTGGATGCAAGAGCTCTTAATGCAAAGGAACGTCACTTTATATTGCCCCTTGTGATAGAAACCTTTATTATGCAGTCTGTCACTTTTATTTCTTTGCCATCACAAGTTCGTACAAAGCTTATTTCCCTTTTTGAGGCAATTTTAGAGGCAATTTTTATTGCCTTTTTGCACCGATGACAACTTACTTGAAGGATCTTATTCAATCCATCGGTAGGTATAGTGGACTCTCATGAGATGAAACTGGGTTTAAGGGTTTTGGATGCACAAGTAGTATCTCTACTTGGTGCGGATTTTTGGCTAGCAAAGATATTGGGCAAGCACCACATGTTGGAGGATCTATGATGTTCAACTCACTTCTCAAGTGACAAAACACTTTCTCATCAAGGGGTTTGGTAAAGTTGTCCGCCAATTGTTTGTCGGTACGAACATGTTTAAGGTCAATGTCACCTTTCTCAAGATGATCTCGAATGAAGTGGTGACGAACCTCAATATGCTTTGTTCGAGAATGTTGCACGGGATTGTGTGCTATCTTAATGGCACTCTCATTGTCACATAGTAATGGTACATGTCTCACATGCACACCATAGTCTTTAAGAGTTTGTGTCATCCATAGTAATTGAGCACAACATGATCCCGCGGCAATGTATTCCGCTTCGGCAGTAGATAGAGATACCGAGTTTTGTTTCTTGGAGGACCAAGACACAAGAGATCTACCAAGAAATTGACATGTACCCGAAGTGAATTTTCTGTCAACCTTGTCTCCGGCATAGTCCGAATCAGAGTAGCCAACAAGATTAAAAGAAGATCCTTTGGGATACCATATGCCAAAGTTGTTGGGGAACGTTGCATGGGAAACAAAAATTTTCCTACGCACACACAAGATCTATCCATGGTGATGAGCATCTACGAGAGGGAGAGTGAATCTACATACCCTTGTAGATCGCTAAGCGGAAGCGTTTAAGAAACGCGGTTGATGTAGTCGAACGTCTCCGCGATCCAAATCGCAAGTCGTCCATCGATCCGATCACGAACTAGCGCCGAACGGACGGCGCCTCCGCGTTCAACACACGTACGGCTTGATGACGCCTTCACCTCCTCGATCCAGCGAGCGATGGTGAAGTAGTGGTTGAGTTCCAGCAGCACGACGGCGTGGTGATGGTGGTGAGGAACAATCTCTGCAGGGCTTCGCCAAGCGCTACGGAGATTATGACGGAG
This sequence comes from Elymus sibiricus, assembly GCA_039707655.1. Classification (NCBI taxonomy): domain Eukaryota; kingdom Viridiplantae; phylum Streptophyta; class Magnoliopsida; order Poales; family Poaceae; genus Elymus; species Elymus sibiricus. Next base: position 318,168,758 of record CM077664.1, read on the forward strand.
GAACTAGAGGGTTAGGGTTGCCGCACACGGCTTGGGGATAACTTGATGTATCTCGTGTGCTAGCCCTGCCCCTCTATTTATATGTTGAGCCTTGGGGTCTAAACTTGGAGTAAAAGCCTCCTCCAGGTCGGTTTTGCCTGCACAAGGTCGGTTTGGCCCGCAGGAAAAGAGTCCAACTCGGATCCCTGCCGAATCGTGCACAGCCGCGCACAAGCGGTAGTACCGCTCACAAGCGGTAGTACCGCTTGGGCGGTAGTACCGCTTCACACAAGCGGTAGTACCGCTCGGGCGGTAGTACCGCTTCATACAAGCGGTAGTATCGCTCGGGCGGTAGTACCGCTTCACCAAGCGGTAGTACCGCTTCACCAAGCGGTAGTACCGCTTACGCGGCAGCAAAACTACTTTTGCACTTTCCAATACCTCGTGGGCTTTTATCCCTTGGCCCATATAAAGTGTTCTCGCACCCGAACACTTCGGTAAACATCCGGAACCCCTTCCGGTGAACTCCGGAACTCTTCCGGAGATCAAAACACTATTATCACATATATCAATCTTTACCTCCGGACTATTCCGGAGATCCTCGTCATGTCCGGGATCTTATCCGAGACTCCGAACAACTTTCGGTCACCAACATAATAACTCAATTATACTAATCGTCACCAAACGTTAAGTGTGTAGACCCTGCGGGTTCGAGAACTATGTAGACATGACCGAGACACTTCTACGATCAATAACCAATAGCGGGACCTGGATGCCCATATTGGCTCCTACATATTCTACGAAGATCTTTTATCGGTCGAACCTCTATGTCAAGGATTCAGTTAATCCCGTATGTTGTTCCCTCTGTTCTTCGGTATGTTACTTGCCCGAGATTCGATCGTCGGTATCACTATACCTAGTTCAATCTCGTTACCGGCAAGTCTCTTTACTCGTTCCGTAATACAAGATCTCGTGGCTAACACTTTAGTCACATTGCTTGCAAGGCTCATTGTGATGTTGTATTACCGAGTGGGCCCTGAGATACCTCTCCGTCATACGGAGTAACAAATCCCAGTCTTGATCCATGCCAACCCAACAAACACCCTCGGAGATACCTGTAGAGCACCTTTATAGTCGCCCAGTTACGTTGCGACGTTTGATACACACAAGGTATTCCTCCGGTGTCAGTGAGTTGCATGATCTCATGGTCAAAGGAACAGATACTTGACATGCAGAAAACAATAGCAATAAACTGACACGATCAAATGCTACGTTTACAGTTTGGGTCTTGTCCATCACATCATTCTCCTAATGATGTGATCCCGTTATCAAATGACATCTCATGTCAATGGCTAGGAAACCTTAACCATCTTTGATCAACGAGCTAGTCAACTAGAGGCTTACTAGGGACACAGTGTTGTCTATGTATCCACACATGTATTTGAGTTTCCAATCAATACAATTATAGCATGGATAATAAACGATTATCATGAACAAGGAAATATAATAATAACTAATTTATTATTGCCTCTAGGGCATATTTCCAACAAAAGTTTGGTGTATGTATCAAGTATCTCACAATTCTTTTCACCGCCTTAAGGTGACACTCTTTTGGTGCCGCTTGGTATCGTGCACACATGCACACAGTTAGCATAATGTCGGGACGGGAGGCACATAGATATAGCAATGAACCAATCATAGATCGATAAACCTTTTGATCAACAGCTTTGCCATCCTTGGCCAAGTCAAGATGTCCACTCGTGGGCATGGGAGTTTTCATACCTTTACATTCTTGCATGTTGAACTTCTTGAATAAGTCCTTGGTATACTTTGTTTGAGAAACAAAGGTACCTTCCCTAGTTTGCTTGATTTGCAAACCCAGAAAGAATTTGAGTTCACACATCATAGACATCTCAAACTTTTCCGACATCAACCTTCCAAACTTTTCACAAAAAGAGGGGTTAGTAGATCCAAAGATAATATCATCAACATAAATTTGGCATACAAATAATTCTCCATTAACCCTCTTAGTGAACAAAGTTGAATCGATCTTCCCAATCTCAAAACCTTTTTGAAGAAGAAACTTTGTCAAGCATTTGTACCAAGCTCTAGGGGCTTGTTTAAGACCATAAAGAGCTTTACGAAGTTTGTACACATGATTAGGTTTCTTGGGATTCTCAAAGCCGGGAGGTTGTTTAACATACACTTCCTCCTCAATTTCCCCATTTAAGAAGGCACTTTTTATATCCATTTGATAAAGGGTGATATCATGGTGATTGGCATAAGCAAGTAAAATGCGAATGGACTCAAGTCTTGCAACGGGGGCATATGTCTCACCATAGTACATACCTTCGACTTGTGTGTAACCTTGTGCTATGAGACAAGCCTTGTTGCGTACAACTTGTCCATCTTCATCTTGCTTATTCCGAAATACCCATTTGGTTCCAATGATGTTTTGCTCTTCCTTAGGCTTCTCAACCAATGTCCACACTTGGTTCCTCTCAAAGTTGTGTAGCTCTTCGTGCATTGTATTCACCCAATCGGGCTCCTTGAGAGCATCTTCTACCTTCAAGGGTTCAACACTAGAGATAAATGAGTAATGCTCACAAAAGTTAGCTAAACGAGATTTAGAGCGAGTGATTCTCCCGGATTGGATATCTCCAAGTATTTGTTCGACGGGATGATCCTTGTCGATTCTTGCTCTAACTCGAGGTAGCTTTTTCTTGGGTTGTGGTGAGGCTTCCTCATCGTCATCATCTTCTTCTTGTTCGTTGATGTTATCGTTGTTAGCTTGTGGAGGTGGAGAAGGAGGTTGAGGTGGATCATCTTGTTGCACTTCCTCATTCCCATCGTCTTGACGTGTTCCACTTGTGGATGCCTCCATATCAACTTGTCGTTCACCTTGATGTGAAGTTGGGGCTTCCACTTGAATAGACGAGGTACTCTCCTTTACTTCCACGGGGTGAATCTTGCCAATGGGCAAGTCTTGGATTGCTTCCGATGGTTCTTGTTCTCCTACATCAAGTGGCAATTGCTCGACTTGCGAGCCGTTAGTCTCATCAAACTTCACATCTATCGTCTCTTCAACTTTTCGAGTGAAGTTGTTGTAGACACGGTAAGTGTGAGAGTTCGATCCATAACCGAGTAGGAACCCTTCATGAGATTTAGGAGCAAATTTTGAACGACGATGCTTATCAAGAATGTAACATTTTGAGCCAAATACTCGAAAGTATCCAACTTGTGGTTTGTTACCGGTGATCAGTTCATATGCCGTTTTACCAAGAAGCTTGTGAAGGTAAAGTCGATTTGTTGCATGACAAGCTGTTTCAACCGCTTCCGCCCAAAAATGTCTTGGCGTCTTGTATTCATCAAGCATCATTCTTGCCATCTCAACAAGTGTCCGGTTCTTCCTCTCAACAACTCCATTTTGTTGATGTGTGTACGTAGCCGAGAAATCATGTGAAATACCCTCCTCATCATAATAGCCATGCTCAACATCATCATCATCATCATGCGTGTGATCATCACAAAGGGCAATAGATTCATTAGTTTCATGATCATGACAATGTTCAAGTTTATGGATTCTAATGGTTTCCATGATAATGTTGCTAATAGTTCTAACATCTCCTTTGGCACACATAAGATCACGAAGCACAAACAACCAATCATCAAACTTAGGATCACTAGGACTCATCTTGTGAAAAGCAACAGCCTTATGATGAATCTTATCGAGACACTTTAAGGAGTAATCGGGATATCGCTTTTCTAAGTCATGCCATAGAGTATAAGCACATTCAAAGTTTTGCATACAACCAAGCACAACCTTAGGTAATCCTCTAATGATAAGATTGACGGTTCTAAGATTACGAAGCATGTCAATTTCCTCTTCATGAGTAGGATTCAAGGGATGAATAGGGGGCATATAAGGATTATGAATATACTTGCTCAAGTTAAATTCATCAAAGATATCAAGCATTTCATCCTTCCAAAAGTTGTAATACTCCCCATTGAGAATAGGCACTCTACATCTAAGACTCCCCAATGTAGACACATCCATCTCCCTCCAATGGTGATGAAACCAAAGCAATGGAGACCAAGGCTCTGATACCAATTGTGGGATCGAGGAGACAGGTCTAGAGGGGGGTGAATAGACTCTTAACCAGCCAAAAGTGCAATTTTTAATTTCTCTTGGAACTTAGGCAGATTTTGGCACAAGTTAAGATCACTCCAATACTTTCTACACATGCATATCTAGAGATTGAGCAGCGGAAATGGTAAAGCATGCAAGAGTATGGAAAGTAAAGGGGTAGAGAATGGAAGATCAAACGCAATGAAGACACGGTGGTTTTTTGCGTGGTTCCGATAGGTGGTGCTATCATACGTCCACGTTGATGGAGACTTCAACCCACGAAGGGTAACGGCTGCGCGAGTCCACGAAGGGCTCCACCCACGAAGGGTCCACGAAGAAGAAACCTTGTCTATTCCACCATGGCTTATGTCCAGGAAGGACTAGCCTCACTCGTGGTAGATCTTCACGAAGTAGGCGATCTCCTTGCCCTTACAAACTCCTTGGTTCAACTCCACATCATGTCGGAGGCTCCCAAGTGACACCTAACCAATCTAGGAGACACCACTCTCCAAAAGGTAATAGACGGTGTGTTGTTGATGAACTCCTTGCTCTTGTGCTTCAAATGATAGTCTTCCCAGCACTCAAACAACTCCCCACAGATTTGGCTATGGTGGAAGAAGGATTTGAGTGGAAAGCAACTTGGGAAAGGCTAGAAATCAAGATTCAAATGGTAGGAATGGAATAGCTTGATCTCAACACATGAGTAGGTGGTTCTCTCTCAGAAAATGTATGGTGGAAGTGTAGGCACGTTCTGATGGCTCTCCTTACTGAGAAGGAGGTGGTGGAGGGGTATATATAGCCTCCACGCAAAATCCAACCGTTACACACTTTTGACCCAACTCGGTGGCACCGAAACCATCATCTCGGTAGCACCGAACTGTGTAAAAGATATGAACTTTAGGAATCTCGGTGGGACCGATACGAACAACTCGGATGGACCGAAGTGCAATGGCTAGGGCAAACCTCATCTCGGTGGCACCGATTGCATCAACTCGGTAGGACCGAAGTGAAGCAATAAGGCAACAGAGAGTTGGCAAGCCATCTCGGTGAGACCGATTTGCAAAACTTGGTGAGACCGAAGTAGGTGCAAATGATCACAGAGAGTTGGCAAGGCCATCTCGGTGGGACCGAGATCCATTTCGGTGGATCCGATTTGTTAGGGTTTTGGCAGTGGCTAATACTAGATGAACTCGGTGGCTCCGGATAGGAAATTTCGGTGGGGCCGAGTTGGAATGTGGGTTTTGGACATCTTTTGGATAGAGAGAGTGGTTGAGGGTTTAGGAGTATTGTCACTAAGCCCTTGAGCAAAAAGACCATTAAGCAACACCTCATCCCTTTTTAATAGTATTGGCTTTCCTATGGACTCAATGTGATCTTGGATCACTAAACCAAAAATGTAGAGTCTTGAGCTTTTGCCAATCCTTGTCCTTAGCATTTTGAAGGGGTTCCACGTCCTCTTGTCCCTGCCACGCCATTGTTGAACTTGTCTGAAATTCACTAGCTAAAAGCATTAGTCCAACAATATATATGTTGGCATGAATTACCAAAACCACCAAGGGAGAAAGTGTGCTTTCAATCTCCCCCTTTTTGGTAATTGATAACAACATACATCAAAGCTTCAAATAAAGATTTAGCAGAAGTTTGTATGCAGGCTTTGAAGAAAAGTATGTATCACATATGATCTCCCCTGAACTCCCCCTGAAGAGGTGCATATAAAGTGATGATACCACATGGGAGATATACATGCTACATGTATCTTGGCTATATGCATCAGAGCAACATATATACCATATAGGTGTCTACATGTCCATGATTGTCTCCTTGCAAACAATATATACTAGCAAGAGGTCAATCATGTTCATTAGTGTGATGCATATACTTACCTTGAAGTTCTTGATCAAGTACCTGAAGAAATACACTTGAGAAAACAAGATTAGATAACACAAGATAATTTCTTCAAGAAAAGACACAAGATCAACAAGAAACCAAGATTGGGATGACATGTAAAAGTAATATCACTAGGTGAGTACTTCTTTGAAGCAGACATGTTCCCAAAAGAAATAGTTGTCTCCCCTTAAAGAACTTCCTCCCCCCCTGAATCTAACATTGGATATTGGGAGTAGGTAAGGTGAGAAAAACTAGAACAACCAAAGAACAGGCTAATCATGTTTCTCCCCTCTTAGAAACATGTAACATTCTCTCCTCTTGTAAGGTGCATCTCTTTTGTAGTGATAAGCTTTGATGTATTCCTCTCTCCCCCTTTGACATCAATTTCCAAGAAGGGACTTCAAGGTTATTGATTAAGTGGGTTTGGTCCTTGAGAAACACATCTAGCCATTGAGTGGCTCTAGATGTAAGTAGAGGATAAGAGTCATTGAGTGGAGCTGGAGCAGAAAATCTCAGGAAAAATTTGACAAAAAATTCCTTAGAACAGCCAAATCGGTGACACCGAGTTGAGTCAATTCGGTGGAACCGAGTTTGGTGCATTGGAACAATTTGTCAACTCAGCTCACTAGGAAAAGAAATTCTCACAAAGATTTGCAAAGAATTAGCTCCGAAATTAACTAAAAGAAAAGAAGCAAAGAAACATCTAGATGAGGAGAAGCAACAAAAGAAACACTAGAGATCTTCATCTAGATGGGTCGGCGACTAGGTCACCTATGTTAGAGTATATTGACTTAGGAGTCAAGTGAGAACACTTGATCATAGGTCATACTCATCGTTTAAGCTCAAAATGGGGTTGCCATTTTTCCTTTAAGCATTTCAATGTATTCACATCTTGTTGAGTTGCTTTAGCTCATGTCTTTGAGTAAAGCTTCTCTAAGATGTGAGAACTTACATTGGGGTTTTGTTGGTGATGTCCATCATGTAGTTGAATTTGAAGTGGATGCTCATGAGTTGAAGTTGGGAGCGATCCAATCATTTGTAGTTTATCTTCCTACATGGGTTAGTTTTGCAAGGAACAACATGTATATCCAAAATGACAAGATTGAAGCATATCTCAAGAATTTGTCAAAGTATATGTTTAGGTTGTCTTGTTCCTTGTTCCTCCATCAATTTTTGATAGTTGGGTCATACAAGATTGCTTATGATAAGAGTGAGACGCAATCTTGTGGCATGAAGCTTGTCCAAGTACCTACAAAAGGTTAGATCCAGTACAAGGGAGCAAAATGTCCAAGATATAAGATGATCATGAAAGGTATCATGGATTAGTCAAGAATGCTCAAGCCCTTGTATGCATCCACATGAACCTCTAGTTCATGTTTGAAGCATCTATGATGTTCAACTCACTTCTCAAGTGACAAAACACTTTCTCATCAAGGGGTTTGGTAAAGATGTCCGCCAATTGTTTGTCGGTACGAACATGTTTAAGGTCAATGTCACCTTTCTCAACATGATCTCGAATGAAGTGGTGACGAACCTCAATATGCTTTGTTCGAGAATGTTGCACGGGATTGTGTGCTATCTTAATGGCACTCTCATTGTCACATAGTAATGGTACATGTCTCACATGCACACCATAGTCTTTAAGAGTTTGTGTCATCCATAGTAATTGAGCACAACATGATCCCGCGGCAATGTATTCCGCTTCGGCAGTAGATAGAGATACCGAGTTTTGTTTCTTGGAGGACCAAGACACAAGAGATATACCAAGAAATTGGCATGTACCCGAAGTGGATTTTCTTTCAACTTTGTCTCCGGCATAGTCCGAATCGGAGTAGCCAACAAGATTAAAAGAAGATCCTTTGGGATACCATATGCTAAAGTTTGGTGTATGTATCAAGTATCTCACAATTCTTTTCACCGCCTTAAGGTTACACTCTTTGGGTGCCGCTTGGTATCGTGCACACATGCACACACTTAGCATAATGTCGGGACGGGAGGCACATAGATATAGCAATGAACCAATCATAGATCGATAAACCTTTTGATCAACAGCTTTGCCATCCTTGGCCAAGTCAAGATGTCCACTCGTGGGCATGGGAGTTTTCATACCTTTACATTCTTGCATGTTGAACTTCTTGAATAAGTCCTTGGTATACTTTGTTTGAGAAACAAAGGTACCTTCCCTAGTTTGCTTGATTTGCAAACCCAGAAAGAATTTGAGTTCACACATCATAGACATCTCAAACTTTTCCGACATCAACCTTCCAAACTTTTCACTAAAAGAGGGGTTAGTAGATCCAAAGATAATATCATCAACATAAATTTGGCATACAAATAATTCTCCATTAACCCTCTTAGTGAACAAAGTTGAATCAATCTTCCCAATCTCAAAAAAAATTTCAAGAAGAAACTTTGTCAAGCATTTGTACCAAGCTCTAGGGGCTTGTTTAAGACCATAAAGAGCTTTACGAAGTTTGTACACATGATTAGGTTTCTTGGGATTCTCAAAGCCGGGAGGTTGTTTAACATACACTTCCTCCTCAATTTCCCCATTTAAGAAGGCACTTTTTATATCCATTTGATAAAGGGTGATATCATGGTGATTGGCATAAGCAAGTAAAATGCGAATGGACTCAAGTCTTGCAACGGGGGCATAGGTCTCACCATAGTACATACCTTCGACTTGTGTGTAACCTTGTGATACGAGACAAGCCGTGTTGCGTACAACTTGTCCATCTTCATCTTGCTTATTCCGAAATACCCATTTGGTTCCAATGATGTTTTGCTCTTCCTTAAGCTTCTCAACCAATGTCCACACTTGGTTCCTCTCAAAGTTGTGTAGCTCTTCGTGCATTGCATTCACCCAATCGGGGTCCTTGAGAGCATCTTCTACCTTCAAGGGTTCAACACTAGAGATAAATGAGTAATGCTCACAAAAGTTAGCTAAACGAGATTTAGAGCAAGTGATTCTCCCGGATTGGATATCTCCAAGTATTTGTTTGACGGGATGATCCTTGTCGATTCTTGCTCTAACTCGAGGTAGCTTTTTCTTGGGTTGTGGTGAGGCTTCCTCGTCATCATCTTATTCTTCTTCTTCGTTGATGTTATCGTTGTTAGCTTGTGGAGGTGGAGAAGGAGGTTGAGGTGGATCATCTTGTTGCACTTCCTCACTCCCATCGTCTTGACGTGTTCCACTTGTGGATGCCTCCATATCAACTTGTCGTTCACCTTGATGTGAAGTTGGGGCTTCCACTTGAATAGACGAGGTACTCTCCTTTACTTCCACGACGCGAATCTTGCCAATGGGCAAGTCTTGGATTGCTTCCGATGGTTCTTAATCTCCTACATCAAGTGGCAATTGCTCGACTTGCGAGCCGTTAGTCTCATCAAACTTCACATCTACCGTCTCTTCAACTTTTTGAGTGAAGTTGTTGTAGACACGGTAAGTGTGAGAGTTCGATCCATAACCGAGTAGGAACCCTTCATGAGATTTAGGAGCAAATTTTGAACGACGATGCTTATCAAGAATGTAACATTTTGAGCCAAATACTCGAAAGTATCCAACTTGTGGTTTGTTACCGGTGAGCAGTTCATATGCCGTTTTACGAAGAAGCTTGTGAAGGTAAAGTCGATTTGTTGCATGACAAGCTGTTTCAACCGCTTCCGCCCAAAAATGTCTTGGCGTCTTGTATTCATCAAGCATCGTTCTTGCCATCTCAATAAGTGTCCGGTTCTTCCTCTCAACAAATCCATTTTGTTGAGGTGTGTAAGTAGCCGAGAACTCATGTGAAATACCCTCCTCATCATAATAGCCATGCTCAACATCATCATCATCATGCGTGTGATCATCACAAAGGGCAACAGATTCATTAGTTTCATGATCATGACAATGTTCAAGTTTATGGATTCTAATGGTTTCCATGATAATGTTGCTAATAGTTCTAACATCTCCTTTGGCACACATAAGATCACGAAGCTCAAACAAGCAATCATCAAACTTAGGATCACTAGGACTCATCTTGTGAAAAGCAACAGCCTTATGAAGAATCTTATCGAGACTCTTTAAGGAGTAATCGGGATATCGCTTTTCTAAGTCATGCCATAGAGTATAAGCACATTCAAAGTTTTGCATACAACCAAGCACAACCTTAGGTAATCCTCTAATGATAAGATTGACGGTTCTAAGATTACGAAGCATGTCAATTTCCTCTTCATGAGTAGGATGCAAGGGATCAATAGGGGGCACATAAGGATTATGAATATACTTGCTCAAGTTAAATTCATCAAAGATATCAAGCATTTCATTCTTCCAAAAGTTGTAATACTTCCCATTGAGAATAGGCACTCTACGTCTAAGACTCCCTAATGTAGACACATCCATCTCCCTCCAATGGTGATGAAACCAAAGCAATGGATACCAAGGCTCTGATACCAATTGTGGGATCGAGGAGATAGGTCTAGAGGGGGGGTGAATAGACTCTTAACCAGCCGAAAGTGCAATTTTTAATTTCTCTTGGAACTTAGGCAGATTTTGGCACAAGTTAAGATCCCTCCAATACTTTCTACACATGCATATCTAGAGATTGAGCAGCGGAAATGGTAAAGCATGCAAGAGTATGGAAAGTAAAGGGGTAGAGAATGGAAGATCAAACGCAACGAAGACACGGTGGTTTTTGGCGTGGTTCCGATAGGTGGTGCTATTGTACGTCCACGTTGATGGAGACTTCAACCCACGAAGGGTAACGGTTGCGCGAGTCCACAGAGGGCTCCACCCACGAAGGGTCCATGAAGAAGCAACCTTGTCTATTCCACCATGGCTTACGTCCACGAAGGACTAGCCTCACTCGAGGTAGATCTTCACGAAGTAGGCGATCTCCTTGCCCTTACAAACTCCTTGGTTCAACTCCACATCATGTCGGAGGCTCCCATGTGACACCTAACCAATCTAGGAGACACCACTCTCCAAAAGGTAATAGACGGTGTGTTGTTGATGAACTCCTTGCTCTTGTGCTTCAAATGATAGTCTTCCCAGCACTCAAACAACTCCTCACAGATTTGGCTATGGTGGAAGAAGGATTTGAGTGGAAAGCAACTTGGGAAAGGCTAGAAATCAAGATTCAAATGGTAGGAATGGAATAGCTTGATCTCAACACATGAGTAGGTGGTTCTCTCTCAGAAAATGTATGGTGGAAGTGTAGGCACGTTCTGATGGCTCTCCTTACTGAGAAGGAGGTGGTGGAGGGGTATATATAGCCTCCACGCAAAATCCAACCGTTACACACTTTTGACCCAACTCGGTGGCACCGAAACCATCATCTCGGTAGCACCGAACTGTGTAAAAGATATGAACTTTAGGAATCTCGGTGGGACCGATACGAACAACTCGAATGGACCGAAGTGCAATGGCTAGGGCAAACCTCATCTCGGTGGCACCGATTGCATCAACTCGGTAGGACCGAAATGAAGCTATAAGGCAACAGAGAGTTGGCAAGCCATCTCGGTGAGACCGATTTGCAAAACTCGGTGAGACCGAAGTAGGTGCAAATGATCACAGAGAGTTGGCAAGGCCATCTCGGTGGGACCGAGATCCATTTCGGTGGATCCGATTTGTTAGGGTTTTGGCAGTGGCTAATACTAGATGAACTCGGTGGCTCCGGATAGGAAATTTCAGTGGGGCCGAGTTGGAATGTGGGTTTTGGACATCTTTTGGATAGAGAGAGTGGTTGAGGGTTTAGGAGTACTGTCACTAAGCACTTGAGCAAAAAGACCATTAAGCAACACCTCATCCCCTTTTAATAGTATTGGCTTTCCTATGGACTCAATGTGATCTTGGATCACTAAACCAAAAATGTAGAATCTTGAGATTTTGCCAATCCTTGTCCTTAGCATTTTGAAGGGGTTCCATGTCCTCTTGTCCCTGCCACACCATTGTTGAACTTGTCTGAAATTCACTAGATAAAAGCATTAGTCCAACAATATGTATGTTGGCATGAATTACCAAAACCACCAAGGGAGCAAGTGTGCTTTCATAAAGATAATAAAAGTGATGATGATACGATACCGGGGCACCTCCCCCAAGCTTGGCACAAGCCGAGGGGAGTGCCCATACCCATGTGCTCAAGTCTCCTTCTTCGGTCATGGTGGTGATGATGAAGTGGCAAGCCTGTCCTTCAGCTGTAACAGGTATATCAATCTACGGTTGATGCTCCGGAGGGCGATGTTTTGCTCTTCCAGCAAAATAACTTCACGAGTGAGAGATGTATTCTGAACAGAAACTATTTCAAAGACTCTTAAGGCTTCTATTATGGATGGGGAGAGATGATCATATAAGGGTTGAAGTATATCTCCCTTCTCTGTGGTCTCCTCCATGGGAACCGCTTGCCCTTCTCCCGGAGCCTGGGCTCCTGCAACTTCCTCGACCTTGTCCTCCTTGCCATTGTCTTCTTCCCCCGACGACAACTCATAGTAAACCTCGCTATAGGGGCGTTTGCCCGGCGATGGTCGCACAATGCGGTGCTTGGCACAGAGCTTTTGGGGAGCCATGGCGATCTAAACCTGTCAGAAAAATAGCACGAAAGAAGAAAAGAGGAGATTTCTGCGATACGGTGGTCAAAACACCCGTGGGTATATATAAAGATTTTTTTATCTTGCAAAACAAGTAATCCAGAAGAAAACGGAGTCGGGAAGGCTCACGTGGGGCCCACGAGCCACCAGGGCGCGCCTGGGGGGTGGCGCGCCCTGGTGCCTCGTGGGCACCAGGTGGGTCCCCTCGGCTGTTTCTTATTTTTGTATTTTTTCTAATATTTCAAAACTGACAGAAAATATTTTTATGGAATTTTTGGAGTCGGTTTACTTACCGTATCACATACCTCTTCCTTTTCAGGGTTCTGGAGTGTTCCGGAAGGTCTCCCTTATGTATTCCTCTGGTGTAATTGTTTCAATAATATTAGTATCAACATTAATGGGAGTACCTGAAATATAGTGCTTGATTCTTTGCCCATTCACCACTCTCGGATTAGTGCCTTCGGAGTTGTTTATTTTGATGGCTCTGGAGCGATAAACTTCTTCGATGATATACGGTCCTTCCCATTTAGAGAGAAGTTTTCCTGCAAAGAATCTCAAACGAGAATTGCACAATAGAACTTGCTCACCTACTTTAAATTCCCGTTTTTGAATTCTTCTATCATGCCATCTTTTAACTTTCTCTTTAAACAATTTGGCATTTTCATAAGCTTGGGTCCTCCATTCATCTAATGAGCTAATATCAAATAACCTCTTTTCACCGGCAAGTTTAAAATCATAATTTAGTTCTTTAATTGCCCAATATGCTTTGTGTTCTAACTCAAGAGGTAAATGACATGCTTTTCCATAAACCATTTTATAAGGAGACATACCCATAGGATTTTTATAAGCAGTTCTATAAGCCCATAATGCATCGTCAAGTTTCTTAGACCAATTCTTTCTAGATCTATTGACGGTTTTTTGCAAAATTAATTTTATTTCTCTATTACTCAATTCTACTTGACCACTAGTTTGAGGGAGATAGGGAGATGCAATTCTATGGTTGACATCATATTTAGCGAGCAATTTACGGAATGCACCATGAATAAAATGTGAACCACCATCACTCATAAAATATCTAGGGACTCCGAACCTAGGGAAAATAATTTCTTTAAGCATTTTTATAGAAGTGTTATGATCAGCACTACTAGTTGGAATAGCTTCTACCCACTTAGTAACATAATCAACAACAACTAAAATATGAGTATACCCATTGGATTTAGGAAAAGGTCCCATATAATCAAATCCCCAAACATCAAATGGTTCAACAACAAGTGAATAATTCATAGGCATTTCCTGACGTCTACCAACATTACCAATTCTTTGAAATTCATCACAAGATAAAACAAACTTATGAGCATCCTTGAAAAGAGTAAGCCAATAGAAACCAGATTGTAATACCTTATGTGCAGTTCTGTCTCCCGCATGGTGTCCTCCATAAGCCTCGGAATGACACTTCCGTAGGATTTGTTCCTTTTCATGCTCAGGTACACAACGTCTAATAATACCATCTACTCCTTCTTTATAAAGATGTGGGTCATCCCAGAAGTAATGTCTTAAATCAAAGAAGAACTTTTTCATTTGTTGGTATGTGAAACTAGGTGGTATGTATTTAGCAACAATGTAATTAGCATGGTCTGCATACCAAGGAGTATTACGAGAAGTATTTATGACAGCTAATTGTTCATCAGGAAAATCATCATTAATAGGTAGTGGCTTATCAAGAACATTTTCCATTCTAGACAAATTATCTGCTACGGGATTCTCAGCTCACGTCCTATCAGTAATATGCAAGTCAAATTCTTGTAGCAATAAAACCCACCTAATGAGTCTAGGTTTAGCATCTTTCTTTTCCATGAGATATTTAATAGCAGCATGATCGGTGTGAACAGTTACTTTAAAATCAACTATGTAAGATCTGAATTTATCACATGCAAACACAACTGCTAGAAATTCTTTTTCAGTAGTAGCATAATTTCTTTGGGCACTGCCTAGAGTTTTACTAGCATAATGGATAACATTTAATTTCTTATCAACTCTCTGTCCTAGAAAAGCACCAACTGCATAATCACTAGCATCACACATAATTTCAAAAGGCAAGTTCCAATCAGGTGGTTGGACAATAGGTGCAGTTGTTAAGGCTTTCTTAAGTGTTTCAAAGGCTTCTAGACAATCATCATCAAAAACAAATGGAACATATTTTTGCAAAAGATTGGTAAGAGGCCTAGAAATTTTAGAGAAATCTTTAATAAACCTCCTATAGAAAACAGCATGACCAAGGAAACTTCTTATACCTTTAATATCTTTAGGACATGGCATTTTCTCAATAGCATCAACCTTAGCTTTATCAACTTCAATACCTCTTTCAGAAATTTTATGCCCCAAGACAATGCCTTCATTCACCGTAAAGTGGCACTTCTCCCAATTCAAGACAATATTAGTTTCTTCACATCTCTGCAAAACTCGATCAAGGTTGCTTAAGCAATTATCAAAAGAAGTTCCGTAAACGGAGAAATCATCCATGAACACCTCAACAATCTTTTCACAAAAGTCAGAGAATATAGCAGTCATACATCTTTGAAAGGTAGCAGGTGCATTGCATAAACCAAAAGGCATACGTCTATAAGCATAAGTTCCAAAAGGACAAGTAAAGGTGGTTTTCTCTTGATCGGGTTGTGAAACAGGTATTTGAGAAAAACCAGAATAACCATCTAGAAAACAAAATGTGTATGCTTGGACAGTC
This sequence comes from Elymus sibiricus, assembly GCA_039707655.1. NCBI lineage: Eukaryota > Viridiplantae > Streptophyta > Magnoliopsida > Poales > Poaceae > Elymus > Elymus sibiricus. Next base: position 318,184,057 of record CM077664.1, read on the forward strand.
TTTCTAACATTTGATCAATAAAAGGTAAGGGGTAATGATCTTTTCTAGTAGCTTTGTTTAATTTTCTAAAATCAATTACCATCCTATAACCAGTTACAATTCTTTGTGGAATGAGTTCATTTTTATCACTAGGAACAACGGTAATACCTCCTTTCTTAGGGACACAATGAACGGGACTTACCCATCTACTATCAGCTATGGGATAGATTTTACCTGCTTCTAGAAGTTTTAATATTTCGGTTCTTACCACCTCTTTCATCTTAGGATTTAATCGTCGTTGGTGGTCGACAACTGGTTTAGCATCAGGCTCCCTATTAATTTTGTGCTGACATAGAGTGGGACTAATGCCCTTAAGATCATCAAGAGTATATCCAATAGCAGGTTGGTGCTTCCTTAAAGTTTTTAGTAATCTCTTTTCTTCATGCGCTGAAAGGTTAGCACTAATAATAACATGATATATCTTCTTTTCATCAAGATAAGCATATTTCAATGTATCAGGCAATTGCTTCAATTCAAATACAGGATCACCCTTAGGTGGAGGAGGGCCTCCAAGATTTTCAACAGGCAAATTGTGTTTAAGGATAGGTGGTTGATCAAAGAACATCTTATCTATTTCATTTCTTTCATTCATATGCATATCGTTTTCGTGGTCTAGCAAATATTGTTCTAACGGATCAGTAGGAGGTACGGCAATAGAAGCAAGACCAATAATTTCATCTTTACTAGGCAATTCTTTATCATGAGGTGGTCTGCGAAACTTGGAGAAATTAAATTCATGAGATATATCACCAAACTTGACTCGAACCTTTTCTTTAACACAATCAATTTCAGCATTAACAATATTCAAGAAAGGTCTACCAAATATAATGGGACAAAAATTATATTTTTGTGAACCAAGTACTAAGAAATCAGTAGGGTATTTAATTTTACCACACAAGACTTCAACATCTCTAACAATCCCAAGTGGTGTAATAGTATCTATGTTCGCTAGCTTAATAGTAACATCAATATCTTCAATTTCAACAGGTGCAATATCATGCATTACTTCTTGATATAAAGAAAATGGAATAGCACTCACACTAGCACCCATATCACACAAACCATGATAGCAATGATCTCCAATCTTAACAGAAATAACAGGCATGCCAACTACGGGCTTGTTCTTGTCCAACATATCTTGTTCATTTCTAACAGGTTTAGCAATTCTAGCAGCCTCCTCACAAAAGTAAATAACATGCCCATCTATATTATCGACTAAGAGATCTTTAACCATAGCAATATCAGGTTCAACTTTAATTTGTTCAGAGGGTCTAGGTGCTCTAATATTACTTTTGTTAACCACAGTTGAAGCTTTAGCACGTTCCTTAATCCTAACAGGAAAAGGTGGTTTCTCAATATAAGCAGTAGGCACAACTGGATCAACATGGTAAACAATTGTTTCTTCTTTAACACTAACCGGTTCCTCAATCTTTTCTTTAATAGGGGGATGATATTTAAACCACTTCTCCTTAGGGAGATCAACATGAGTTGCAAATGATTCACAAAAGGAAGCTACTATCTCAGAGTCAAGTTCATATTTAGTGCTAAACTTATGAAAAGCATCGGTGGCCATAAAAGATTTAACACAATCGAACTCAAGTATTATACCTGACTCATTACCTTTGTCGAGTTCCCAATCTTCAGAGTTGCATTTAATTCTTTCCAGAAGATCCCATCTGAATTCAATAGTTTTCTTCATAAAGGAACCAGTCGAAGAAGAATCTAGCGTAGTTTGATTATCATGAGAAAGTCGAGCATAAAAATTCTGTAAGATAATTTCTTTTGAGAGCTCATGATTGGGGCATGGGTACATCATGTACTTAAGCCTCCCCCAAGCTTGAGCGATGCTTTCTCCTTCACGAGGCCAAAAATTATATATATAATTCCGATCACGACGAACCAAATGCATAGGATAATTTTTTTGATGGAATTCCAGTTTCAATCGGTTCCAGTCCCATGTATCAGTATCATCACATAGCCTATACCACATTAATGCCTTTCCCTCCAAAGATAAAGGGAATACTTTCTTCTTAACTCCATCTCCGGATAAACCTGCAAGCTTAAACAATCCACAAATTTCATCCACATAGATCAAGTGCATATCAGGATGTACCGTGCCATCTCCTGCATAAGGATTAGCTAGCAGTTTCTCTATCATACCCGGAGGAATCTCATAATAAATATTTTCAGTAGGTGCAGTAGGTTGAGGAGCAACTATTTGTATTTCCGGTCGAGGTAAAGATACCCGGAACAAACCCCTCAAAGGATTACTTTCCATAGTGACAAGCAACAGTAAATTTCAGCACGTAATATAAATGTTTCCTTACCAAATTCCACTCACCAAAGGCGCTTCACTCCCCGGCAACGGCGCCAGAAAAGAGTCTTGATGACCCACAAGTATAGGGGATCAATCGTAGTCCTTTCGATAAGTAAGAGTGTCGAACCCAACGAGGAGCAGAAGGAAATGACAAGCGGTTTTCAGCAAGGTATTTTCTGCAAGCACTGAAATTATCGGTAACGAGTAGTTTGATAGCAAGATAATTTGTAACAAGTGACTAGTAGCAATAGTAACAAAGAGCAGCAAGGTGGCCCAATCCTTTTTATAGCAAAGGACAAGCCGGAATGATCTCTTATAGTAAGTAAAGCGTTCTCGAGGACACATGGGAATTTCATCTAGTCACCTTCATCATGTTTGTTTGATTCGCGTTCGCTACTTTGATAATTTGATATGTGGGTGGACCAGTGCTTGGGTGCTGTTCTTACTTGAACAAGCCTCCCACTTATGATTACCCCCTCTCGCAAGCATCCGCAACTACGAAAGAAGAATTAAGATAACTCTAAACATAGCATTAAACATATGGATCCAAATCAGCCCCTTACGGAATAGCGCATAAACTAGGGTTTAAGCTTCTGTCACTCTAGCAACCCATCATCTAATTACTACTCCACAATGCATTCCCTTAGGCCCAAAGATGGTGAAGTGTCATGTAGTCGACGTTCACATGACACCACTAAGGGAATCAACAACATACATATCATCAAAATATCGAATGAATACCAAATTCACATGATTACTTATGACAAGACTTCTCCCATGTCCTCAAGAACAAAAGTAACTACTCACAAAACATAATCATGTCCAAGATCAGAGGGGTATTGAATAGCATAATAGATCTGAACATATAATCTTCCACCAAATTAACCAACTAGCATCAACTACGAGATGTAACCAACACTACTAGCAACCCACAGGTACCAATCTGAGGTTTTGAGACAAAGATTGAATACAAGAGATGAACTAGGGTTTGAGATGAGATGGTGCTGGTGAAGATGTTGATGAAGATTAGTCCTCCCACGATGAGAGGATCGCTGGTGATGTCGATGGCGACGATTTCCCCCTCCCGGAGGGAAGTATCCCCGGCAGAATCTCTCCGCCGGAGAGCAAAAGTGCTCCTGCCCAAGTTCCACCTCGAGACGGTGGCGCACCATCCCGAAAGCCTTCTCTATATTTTTTCTAGGGCAAAATGACTTATATACCAGAAAATGGGGGCCAGAGGCCGGCCAGGGGCCCCACGAGGTACCAGGGCGTGCCTGGGGGGGTGGCGCGCCCTGGTGCCTCGTGGGCACCTGGGTGGCCCCCTCTGGTACTTCTTGCTTCCAGTATTTTTTATTTATTCCAAAATAAATCTCCATAAAATTTCAGCTCATTTGGAGATGTGCAGAATAGGTATCTCTGACATAGCTTTTTCAGGTCCAGAATTCCAGCTGCCGGCAATCTCCCTCCTTGTGTAAATCTTGCATATTAAGAGAGAAAAGGCATTAGAATTGCTCCACAAAGTGTTATATTGATTAAAAACACTATAGATAACAGTAGCAAAACATGATGCAAAATGGACGTATCACACGCAAGCAAGTTTCTCCTTATTACGCGAAAAAAATGATTCCTCCCCCTGGCAGCTGGGACCCACCAGCTATATCTTCGCACGGAAGGAAGTGCCTCCTTATTACGCGAAAAAAATGATTCCTACCCATGACAACTGGGACCCATCAGATTGGGAGGCTGACTTCTGGGCCTACTAGGTTGACGCGTACGCAGGGCTTCGTCAACTTAGTCAACAAACGATTCTAGCAGCAGTGACCGTTGGATGCTAATCCAACGGCCGTGCTGCTTCTTCAATCTCTGATCTTCTTGCTCCAGCCGCCCAAACCAGCGCCGGTGGGACCGCCTGCTCCTGCCTCCCGTGGTCGGCTGTGCTGCCGCGCAGGCCTCACCACCCCACCCTACTCCCACCGCTGGCCAGGCCTTCACTCTACTCACTCACATCCCCTGTTATTCTCCGTCGATGGCAGCCTCACACCGCAGCCGAACCTGTCAACCTTCATCCTCCCATCCGCGTGGGCATCCACTGCCGCGTCTTCCTCGGCTCCGCGTCGTTCCCTTCCTAGGCCTCGTCGTCGTCCACCGCCTTGGTGCTCTCGGCGCGGCGTAGTCAACGTGGTCAATGAACGACAGCCATCGAAAGAGGACTGTACGCGGTGAGGCTGACAGCTAGACCCACCAGCTACATCTTCGCACGCAAGGAAGAGACTCCTTATTACGCGGAAAAAAAATGATTCCTCCCCCTGACAGCTGGGACCCACCTGCTATATCTTCACACGCAAGGAAGTGTCTCCTTATCCTCCCTGACAGCAGGGACCCACCCGGTTGAAGCGTACGTAGCGTTGTCTGTCTGGTCGCGAACATGTACATACATACTGGTCGATCGGTCTTTCTGCAACGATGAGCCGTGGGCGTGTAAGGAGCGGCACGTGTCATAGTAGAGCCCCCGACGTAGCAGTTCAGGCAGCCCCGTCTAAATCATGTACACGTACGTACAGCCACACAGCAAAAAATACAGCCACGTACGTACATATACGGGCGGGCTCTCGAATGTGTACTCGCGCATACGTACGGCCAGGGCTCGTGTACATGGAGAGAGGCAATGGACGGCAGCAACAGCCTCCTGTTCATCGGCAGCCAACCTGCTGGGTCGGAACGGAGGAAACAGCGTCGTGTTCATCGGGAGCCAAGCGACTGGGTCGAAACGCGTCCTGTTCATCGGGAGCCAAGCGACTGGGTCGGAACGCGTCCTGTTCATCGGGAGCCAACCGGCTTGGACGGAACAGCCGAAACGGGGTCCTGTTCATCGACTCGGGGTCTGGCGTACCGCAAAACGGAGGAAATGGCCTTCTGTTCGACTGCCTACAGTCGAAACAGGGTCCTGTTCATCGGCTGGGGGTCTGGCGTATCGCAAAACGGAGGAAACGGACTTCTGTTCAAGCGCCTACGGTCGAAACGGGGTCCTGTTGATCGGGAGGGCTCTGGCGTACCGCAAAACAGAGGAAACGGACTTCTCACCAACTGCCTACGGTCGAAACGGGGATCCTGTTCATCGGGAGGGGTGTGGCGTACCGCGAAACGGGACTCCATGGGCTACTGTTCATCCATGGTCGACCTCCCTCCAGCCTCCACCAGCTACTGTTCATCCACCGTCGACTTCCTCCAGCCTCCACCGGCTACTGCTCATCTAGCCTCCACGGGGTCCTATTCATCCACCCCCAACCGGCTGGCCTCCTCGGGGTCCTGTTCATCCAGCGCCAACCACCTTCACACGGCCAGGTCACTATTCATCCACAGCCAACCCACCGGCTGGGGTGGGGCGTACGAGCGGGCGGCAGCAACGGGAACTATTCATCCACAGCCAACCAACCGACTCGATCGATGCGTCTTGACTCGTGTCTACATGTATCGCGCGCGCGGCAGCAACGGGCACTGTTCATCGAGAGGCAACCCAACACCGGCTGGCTACGTCTCGCACGGGGGCTCGATCGGCTTTACTAAGCAGCGAGAAGTCGATCAGGTTCAGTTAGGAGCGAAGGGATCACTCGGGTTCAGTTAGCAGCGAAGGGATCGCTCGGGTTCAGTTAGCAGCGAAGTGATCACTCGGCTTCAGTACGCAGTGGAATCAATCGCTCGGGTTCAGTACATGTAGTAATGCGAGGGATCGATCGATCGCTTGGGTTCAGTAAGCGAACGCCTCGCTCGGGCTCAGTTAGTGAACGCCTCGCACACGCGCGCGCGTACGAGAGAAATGCGCAAACCACACTGCATCGCTCGGCCCCGACCACCCATCGTAACTGGGAACTCCCCGAAAATTTCCTCGCCCTCACTTCTACCACAATTTTTTATGTCATGAACGGCCCAAAGAATGTCATGTGGGTGCGTCTCCGGCCCGCCCAGGACGAAAAGCCCATTTTCTGTCATAATTTTTTGCCATAGAAGTAGGAGCCCACCACATCTATGATGATACGTGTTTTTGTCACAATTATTGTCATAGAAGTGTCACAACCATGACAGAAAAACTTTTCGTTCGGGCCATAATGTCACGGATGTGTCTTTTTTTTGTAGTGGTGGGTCATCCCAAAAGTAATGTCTTAAATCAAAGAAGAACTTTTTCTTTGTTGGTAGGTGAAACTAGGTGGTATGTATTTAGCAACAATGTAATTAGCATAGTCTGCATACCAAGGAGTATTACGAGAAGCATTTATAACAGCTAATTGTTCATCAGGAAAACTATCATCAATAGGTAGTGGGTCATCAAGAACATTTTCCATTCTAGACAAATTATCAGCTACGGGATTCTCAGCTCCCTTTCTATCAATAATATGCAAATCAAATTCTTGTAGCAAAAGAACCCACCTAATAAGTCTAGGCTTAGCATCCTTCTTTTCCATAAGGTATTTAATAGCAGCATGATCGGTGTGAATAGTTACTTTAGAATCAACAATGTAAGATCTGAATTTATCACATGCAAATACAACTACTAAAAATTCTTTCTTAGTAGTATCATAGTTCCTTTGGGCACTGTCTAGAGTTTTACTAGCATAATGAATAACATTTAATTTCTTATCAACTCTTTGTCCTAGAACAGCACCAACAACATAGTCACTAGCATCACACATAATTTCAAAGGGTAGGTTCCAGTCAGGTGGTTGAACAATAGGTGCAGATATTAAGGATTTCTTAAGGATTTCAAAGGCTTCTACGCAATCATCATCAAAAACAAATGGCACATCTTTTTGTAAGAGATTAGTAAGAGGCCTAGAAATTTTAGAGAAGTCTTTTATAAACCTTCTATAGAAACCAGCATGACCAAGGAACCTTCTTATACCTTTGATATCTTTAGGACATGGCATTTACTCAATTGCATCAACTTTAGCTTTATCAACTTCAATACCTCTTTCAGAAATTTTATGCCCAAGGACTATACCTTCATTTACCATAAAGTGGCACTTCTCCTAATTCAAGACAAGATTAGTTTCTTCACATCTCTACAAAACTCGATCATGATTACTTACGCAATCATTAAAAGAAGTTCCGTAAACGGAGAAATCATCCATGAAAACCTCAACAATCTTTTCACAAAAGTCAGTGTCGGGGGAATTACCCACGGCTAGACTCGGCATCCCAAGGCATAACCCGGTAGGACCAAAGGGCCCATAACCGGGTCACGCATGGAATTAAACGGGCCGGCTCTCTATGGGACTGGACCCTGGAAGGAACCTGGTAAGAGAAGCAAGACCCGGCCTGGGTAGACCCGGCTCGGAGAGAAGACCCGACCAGGAAAGAAGACCCGGCCTGGGTAGATCAGTTCGGAAGGAAAGACCCGGACTAGGATCCGACTTGTAATAGAAAATAGATTAGTTGCACTCCTACTTGGACTCTACATGTAAGCCGGCCCCTTCAACTTATATAAGGAGGGGCAAGGCACCCCAAGACAGACAAGTTTCGGAATAGACAGACAAATTAGTAGCTCTCGAGATAGAGGTAGTGAAACAGCACCCTTGTAATCAAGATCATTATCATCGATAGCAATCAAACAGGATGTAGGCTTTTACCTCCATCGTGAGGGGCCGAACCTGGGTAAAACTCGCGTCTCTCGATTCCGATCAACCCCGTTCAAGCTACCACCTAGGTGCGATGGCCTCACCACTAAGTCCTTTCATGAGGACATCTTGCTGTGACAAAACCATGACAGTTGGCGCCCACCGTGGGGCAGCGCACGGTGGTATTGTGTTCTTGGTGGGAGCTCTCCCAAGGATCGAGAAGTTCGCAATTCGTCGGATGAAGAAGAGCCGGCAAATTCATCGTTTTGTGATCAGAATCGTGATAAGACTTTGGAGCTGGTTGTATGAGGTTTGAGAGAAATTAGGGTTGCGTCGAGTGCGCCGCACCGCTGCAAGTCGAAAGACATGTCCGTGATCAGTCCGGCCGCAGATTGATTCTGCTGAAAAACTGTTGTACGCCGCTGCTGCAGCTGCACGTCATCAAGACGGACAGGAGATTTCCCCTGTAGATGCTGGAGCCGTTCAATCCGATCCGCCGAGTTGCGGCTGCTGCCCCACGCCCCCACGTCTATTTCAAGTCCCTAGGCGGTCTGCTAAACTCTGCTGCATTTAGATGTGAAGACCGAATCAGACAAGTACTCCAATTAGTACTACTCCACGTACTATCTAAACTAGTACTTCTCACGTGCAAGACCGAATTGGAAGATCACTACGTCTATCTTTATGAGGCAGTCAAATCAGATCAGCATGTTACTTTGGCCGCTTCCCCAATGCTACTACTAATCAAGACCAACAAGTTGCTCCACGTGAAGCTACCAGGTACTATACCAATAAAAAAAAGAGTAACACTACACATCAAGCACAAGCGTTGAATCAACAAGCACAGCCACCACATGAAGACAAAATCGGCCATGCTAGCCGAATATAAAAGCGAACCAGAGAAGCAATTTTTTGTGTGACTAGCAGTACTACTGGTGTTGCGTATTGTGTGATCTAATCAGTCTACAAAAAGCCAGTCCAGCTACCCAAAAACATCAGGTGCTATCCACCCTATTTATTTTGTCAGTACACTTTAATTCCTCCAAGAACAATTATTCTGCCTTTAATATTTTTATACGCGGGATTTATATGCAAGACAATTATTCACTATTCATGAGAGACACAGTGAAGGAATCAACTAGTAGTACTTCATGGATAATAAAATACTAGCACATCCATGTTGCTGGTGCCCCCATATATCTCAATTAATTCTTAGCCTGTGCATAGATCATCTGTCGTAACATCAGGTGATATCCGTCCAGTCTGTTTTATTGGCACATATTAAATTCTTCAAAAAACAACTACTCTGGCTTGCGATATTTTTTATGCAGGACAATTGTTTACTGCAAGTGTGACCGTCCTACCACGGATATAGAGCTCACGCCAACATTATAATGCGCCAGCGTCCGTCCATGCCGCACTACTCGACGGACACGCGCGCAGCTTGCCGTCCATACGGTCTAGTCTACATCAAGACGCCAGACGACACTCACGTCCGTGCCGGCTTGCATCGTTCAGGCCGACACCAGGGTCACGCCCAGTCGCACGAGCTACTCAATGGACGCGTGCAAGCCGCCGCCCCCGCGGTCCAGTCTACATCAACACACCAGGTTCACGTCCGATCGCACAAGCTGCCCAATGGACGCGCGCAAGCCGCCGTCCCCGCGGTCCGGTCTGCTTCTGCACATCAAGGAAACAGGAGTTGACCACACATGAACCGTTAAGGGAGAAGCTAGGGGAGCCGGCCATCGTTGAGCCGGCAATTCAAAAGCCAGCAGCGAAAATAAAAACACAGAAAAGAAAATGGCCCTGGAGGAGCCAGGAGAGCCGGACCAAGAGAGACTAGCAAGGAATGGGTCAAGAGGCGTATGAACTCAATTTGGGAAAAAACGGCTTTGTTGAACGACATATGCCAAGGACATACGACGAGCATCGCGAAGATCATCAACTCGCCACATCGCCTCCGGTTTCAATAAAGTTCCATCTTTCAGCTGTCAACTCTACTCCAGCTTATGCCACAACCAAGTATAAAGAATCTGAAGCTGACTCCTCGAGTCGACTTAAGACACGGGGGCTACACAGACATGACTCGGCAGATTTGGCCGGGTTCAACAAATACAAGAACCCCGGGTCGTTGCAGGGAAGACAACCCGGTGCCCGCGGGCTGCTGCCTTATTGACGAAAAAATAAGGGTTGCCAAAGAGGACTAGCTGCCCCGATCCGCAGTTCAAACATAGGTATTCTGCCCCATTGGCGAAAAAGTAAAGGTTGCCAAAGAGGACTAGCTGCCACGATGCGCAGTTCAAACATGGGCATCCTGCCGTATTGGCGAAAAGAAAGGTTACCAAAGAAGGCTAGTCGCCATGATGCGCAGTCTAAACATAGGTATCCTGCTCAATAATGATCAATGGAATAAAGCCGGCTTATCTGGACCCAGATGTTTTGCAGTAGTAGCATTATCTCCTGTATATCCTATGCCGAGCTTTTCCATGACCATATGGTTACTTGGGGGCTTCCAACTCATCGAGTTTAGCTTACAAAACCCTTTTAACCTGGCAAAAAGCCAAACTTTACTTGGTTAAACCTGCCTGTTAGCAAGATGCTACTCCGAAAAGGTGACCCGGTGTACGCCTGATGAGTCAATCACAGAGGTGACCCTAAACTCATCAGAGTTAAAACACTAGTTGGTCAAGTGAAAGCCGGCTTTCAGAGAGCTAGGACAAACCAAAAGAGGCGGAAAGCCTGCTTCACCGAAGCAAATCAGACTTGAGCCTCGAAAGCCGGTCTTATGTCGTGCCACGAAAGCCGGCATTTTTATACTCTATTATCATACACATACATCATCATACATTCCATCATCATACATTGCATCATCATACAATGCATCATATATACATGTCTATATTTGTTTATATCACAGGAGCCGGTTTTCAAACCGGGTTACATTGTAACTCTGCAGGAGCAAACAAATCTTTGATAGCCAAAATGGCCAGGTCTTATATGGTTTATCAAAACCAGTTTTAAATAACATGGCTATCAAAGCCAATTTTGAAACAAGTGCATGTACATATTTACTACATCTACAAAACCGGCTTACAATTGAGAGTCGGGTCTTCATCATGGTTTCTCATAACCAGTATTAAATGATTGAGGTTTTCAAAGCCGGCTCAGAGAGATGGCTATTCTTTCTGAATCCAAAATGCCGGCTTACAGTAAGGAGCATGGCGTAATAAATTACCAGTGGCAATTCACAAATTTGGATTATTCCGATGCTGCAAAGGAGAACAAAATTCAAAAAAGGATATCATGGCAAAGATCATGGCAATCGGCTTTATCAAAGGCAATGAAATATGAAGTGTTATGCAAGGCAGCACTCTTGATGGATTTAGCAACAAGTTCAGCATTGATATGCAAAGCACTCAACAACATCATCCGGACTGTCTCTCAATCTCAGAAGAAAAGGTAAGTCCCGAGTCGCCGCAGGCACACGACCCGGCACTTGGAGGCTACAGTGGATCTAAGTTTATTCTACAATGGAAGGAATAGTCCCGAGTCGCCGCAGGCAATACGACCCGGCACCTGGGGGCTACATTATTCAAATCAAGATTACATTCAGTATGAAAGTCCCATGTCGCTGCAAGCATGCACCACGGCACTTGGGGGCTAAAGCATTGTCATTTTAAACTGCTTTCATTGAAGACCCGGATCACTATTAATAGTAACCCGGCCCTTGGGGGCTACATTTATTGACTCTACAGATAGTTCAAGTTCTAGATTGATGAGAACAGCTAACCCGGCCCTTGGGGCTACACTATTTTCAGCTATACATCTACAAACATCAAAAGCTAAGTTCAAGTCCCAGGTTGCTGCAGGTAAGACAACCCGGCACTTGGGGGCTACAGCGTTCAGTTGTTTAAACAGATCATAAGGTCCAAATTGAAGACCCGGCCCATCACATACTGATGAGCCGGTCCTGGGGGGCTACACATGTGAAATGCAAAACATTCAGTTTATAACTGGCGACTCAGATGAACAACCCGGATTTCTTCAAAGTTGCAACATTTCTATTTAAGCAAGTCTTAAAGCTATCACTACGTTCTACTCTTAAGACTTGGGGGCTACATTAATTGCAGCTATATACAACATTCAAGATTTAGTTCAAGTCCCAAGTTGCTGCAGGCAAGACAACCCGGCACTTGGGGGCTACATTGGCTGAAGTTTTATGAGCATAAGACAATTACAAGTCCCAGGTTGCTGCAGGCATGACAACCCGACACTTGGGGGATACACAGTCAAGATATTATTTCTATGAAAAGCACCAAGTCATCATGAACTGATAAACTCAGAGCTTGGGGGCTACAGGTAATATGGAGATAAAAAACAGAAGAACAACTTCAAGCTGTCAATTTTGAGCGAACCGGTTTCCATTTTTTTGGTGGAAGCTTGCAAAGTTCATCTCCTCCAAGTTATTCATAGAAGGCCCAGAAGCATTGAAAGCTGGCTCAACATCAGATGGATTTCTTATTTCCCAATATTTTTATCAAGACGAAGCACTGGAAACCGACTCAACGTCAAATGGGTTATTTTTTTCAATATTTTTCTGCGAGGACCCAGTGTCAGCAAGTTGATTGCGAAACCAGAATGTTGATATGACAAAGAAAACCAGAATTTTCCAGGAGCAGGTTCATTGAATAAATCGGCCATTTGAGCAAGCCGGTCTTTTAACGTATTTATTATTCTTATTTCAGGACCTTAGCATGAATAAATTCAAGCTAACCTGGGGGCTAATGTCGGGGGAATTACCCGCAGCTAGACCCGGCATCCCAAGGCATTACCCGGCAGAACCAAAGGGCCCATAAACCGGGTCACGCGTGGAATTAAACGGGCCGACTCTCTATGGGACTGGACCTTGGTAAGAGAAGCAAGACCCCGCCTGGGTAGACCCGGCTCGGAGAGAAGACCCGACCCGGAAAGAAGACCCGGCCTGGGTAGATCAGTTCGGAAGGAAAGACCCGGACTAGGATCCGACTTGTAATAGAAAATAGATTAGTTGTACTCCTACTAGGACTCTACATGTAAGCCGGCCCCTTCAACTTATATAAGGAGGGGCAAGGCACCCCAAGACAGACAAGTTTCGGAATAGACGGACAAATTAGTAGCCCTCGAGATAGAGGTAGCGAAACAACACCCTTGTAATCGAGATCATTATCATCGATAGCAATCAAGCAGGATGTAGGCTTTTACCTCCACCGTGAGGGGCCGAACCTGGGTAAAACTCGCGTCTCACGATTCCGATCAACCCCGTTCAAGCTACCACCTAGGTGCGATGGCCTCACCACTAAGTCCTTTCACGAGGACATCTTGCTGTGACAAGACCACGACAGTCAGAGAATATAGCAGTCATACATCTTTGAAAGGTAGCAGGTGCATTACATAAACCAAAAGGCATACGACGATAAGCATAAGTTCCAAAAGGACAAGTAAATGTGGTTTTCTCTTGGTCTTCTTTTGATACAGGTATTTGAGAAAAACCAGAATATACATCTAGGAAGCAAAAGTGTGTATGCTTAGAATCTTTCAAACATTTGATCAATAAAAGGCAATGGGTAATGATCTTTCCTAGTAGCTTTATTTAATTTCCTGAAATCAATTACCATCCTATAACCAGTTACAATTCTTTGTGGGATAAGTTCATTTCTATCATTAGGAACAACAGTAATATCTCCTTTCTTAGGAACACAATGAACAGGACTTACCCATCTACTATCAGCTATGGGATAAATTATACCTACCTCCAGGAGATTTAATATTTCAGTTCTTACCACATCCTTCATTTTAGGATTTAATCTTCTTTGATGATCAACAACTGGTTTAGCATCTGGCTCCATATCAATCTTGTGCTGACATAAAGTGGGACTAATGCCCTTAAGATCATCGAGAGTATATCCAATAGCAGCACGGTGCTTCCTCAGAGTTTTGAGCAATCTCTTTTCTTCATGCTCTGAAAGGTTAGCACTAATAATAACAGGATATATTTTCTTTTCACCAAGATAGGCATATTTAAGTGTATCAGGTAGTTTCTTTAATTCAAACACAGGATCACCCTTAGGTGGGAGAGGATCTCCCAAAGTTTCAATAGGCAAGTTATGTTTAAGAATAGGTGCTTGTTTAAAGAACATCTCATCTATTTCATTTCTTTCATTCATATTCATATCATTTTCATGTTCTAGCAAGTATTGTTCTAAAGGATCAGTAGGAGGCACAACAATAGAAGCAAGACCAATAATTTCATCCTTATTAGGTAATTCCTTATCATGAGGTTGTCTATGAAACTTAGAGAAATTAAACTCATGACACACATCACCAAAATTAACACTGACAGTTTCTTTATTGCAATCAATCTTAGCATTAACTGTATTCAAGAAAGGTCTTCCAAATATAATGGGACAAAAATCATCTTGTGGTGATCCAAGAACAAGAAAATCAGTAGGGTATTTGATCTTACCACACAATACTTCAACATCTCTAACAATCCCGAGTGGTGAAATAGTATCTCTATTTGCAAGCTTAATAGTAACATCAATATCCTCAATCTCAACAGGTGCAATATCATTCATGACTTCTTGATAAAGAGTAAACGGAATAGCACTCACACTAGCACCAATATCACATAAACCATGATAGCAATGATCTCCAATTTTAACAGAAATAACAGGCATGCCAATTACGGGTTTGTTCTTGTCTTTAGTGTCCGGCTTAGCAATTCTAGTTGCTTCATCACAGAAATATATGACATATCCATCAATATTATCAACCAAGAGATCTTTAACCATTGCAATATTAGGTTCAACTTTAATTTGTTCAGAAGGTCTAGGTGTTCTAATATTACTTTTATTAACCACAGTTGAAGCTTTAGCATGTTCCTTAATCCTAACAGGAAAAGGAGGTTTCTCAATATAAGCAGTAGGCACAACTGGATCAACATTGTAAACAATTGTTTCTTCTTTAACACTAACAGGCTCTTCATTTAATTCAATAGGTTGGTGAAACTTAAACCATTTCTCCTTAGGGCGATCAACATGAGTAGCAAAAGATTCACAAAAAGAAGCTACTATCTCAGAGTCAAGTCCATATTTAGTACTAAACTTATGAAAAGCATCAGTTTCCATAAAAGATTTAACACAATCAAACTTAAGATTTATACCTGACCCTTTACCTTTGTCGATTTCTCAATCTTCAGAGTTGCGTTTAATTCTTTCCAGAAGATCCCATATGAATTCAATAGTCCTCTTCATAAAGGAGACAGTAGAAGAAGTATCGAGCATGGATTGATCATTATGAGAAAGCCGAGCATAAAAGTTTTGTATAATTATTTCTCTTGAGAGCTCATGATTGGGGCATGTGTGCATCATGTACTTAAGCCTCCCCCAAGTTGAGCGATACTTTCTCCTTCACGATGCCAAAAATTATATATATAATTCCGATCACGATGAACCAAAAGCATAGGATAAAATTTCTAGTGAAATTCCAGCTTCAACCGGTTCCAATCCCGTGTTCCAGTATCATCCAATAGCCTATACCATGTCAATGCCTTTCCCTCCAAAGATAAAGGGAATACCTTCTCTTAACTTCATCCTCAGATAAACCTACAAGCTTAAACAATCCACAAATTTCATCTACATATATCAAGGGCAAATCAGGATGTACCTTTCCATCTCCTGCATAAGGATTAGCTAGCAGTTTCTCTATCATACCCAAAGGAATTTCATAATAAATATTTTCAGTAGGTTCAGTAGGTTGAGGGGCAACTATCAATGCTTCCAGTCGAGGTGAAGATACCCCGAACAAACCCCTCAAAGGATTACTTTCCATAGTGACAAGTGACAGTAAATTTCAGCACGTAATATAAATGTTTCCTTACCAAATTCCACTCACCAAAGGCGCTACACTCCCCGGCAACGGTGCCAGAAAAGAGTCTTGATGACCCACAAGTATAGGGGATCAATCGTAGTCCTTTCGATAAGTAAGAGTGTCGAACCCAACGAGGAGCAGAAGGAAATGACAAGCGGTTTTCAGCAAGGTACTCTTTGCAAGTACTGAAAGTTGCGGTAATAGATAGTTTTGATAGCAAGATAATTCGTAACAAGTAACAAGTAACAATGGTAACAAGGTGCAGCAAGGTGGCCCAATCCTTTTTATAGCAAAGGACAAGCCGGAACGGACTCTTATATAAAGCAAGGCGTTCTCGAGGACACATGGGAATTATCATCTAGTCACTTTCATCATGTTTGTTTGATTCGCGTTCGCTACTTTGATAATTTGATATGTGGGTGGACCGGTGCTTGGGTGCTGTTCTTACTTGAACAAGCCTCCCACTTATGATTACCCCCTCTCGCAAGCATCCGCAACTACGAAAGAAGAATTAAGATAAATCTAACCATACATGAAACAAAGGGATCCAAATCAGCCCCTTACGAAATAGCGCATAAACTAGAGTTTAAGCTTCTGTCACTCTAGCAACCCATAATATACTTACTACTCCACAATGTCTTCCCTTAGGCCCAAATATGGTGAAGTGTCATGTAGTCGACGTTCACACGACACCACTAAAGGAAGCAACAACATACATATCATCAAAATATCGAACGAATACCAAATTCACATGATTACTTATGACAAGACTTCTCCCATCTCCTCAAGAACAAAAGTAACTATTCACAAATCATATTCATGTTCAAGATCAGAGGGGTACTGAATAGCATTAAGGATCTGAACATATAATCTTCCACCAAATAAACCAACTAGCATCAACTACGAGATGTAATCAACACTACTAGCAACCCACAGGTACCAATCTGAGGTTTTGAGACAAAGATTGAATACAAGAGATGAACTAGGGTTTGAGATGAGATGGTGCTGGTGAAGATGTTGATGAAGATTGTGTAGGAGATATGCCCTAGAGGCAGTAATAACAGTTATTTTGTATCTCCGAGTTTGTAATGATTGTTTATGTTCCATGCTATAACTGCAATGATTCTCGAGTCTACAATATCCACGAGGCTCGGAGGGAAACTCATGTGCACGTTTGGTTTAATAAACGGTAAAAAGTATTCCTAGTCATGCCTCTAAGACTAGCTCAAGTATTGCATGATGATCCTGTTTTCCTGATCATGGGCATGACTATGCCGGCAATTTTGAGGGCACAATGTTAGTAGAACACGTGTGTTGAATCGACCCAAATTGATGTTATGCTATGAGATACATTCGTCACAAGTTAATGGTTAATAACACATAGATGGTTAATGTTTGCATAATTCCTTAGACCATGAGAGTATCGAGTTCCTTCGTGCTTGCTTCGTGAACTTTGGGGTTTGTTAAACGTCATCCGTAACTGGGTGGCTATTACGGCAGCTTACGGGTTCACGGAAAGGTATGACAAGGAACGAGATAGCTCAAGATTGGGATTTGCTCCTCCGACGATGGAGATATATTCTCAGGCCCTCTCGGTGTTACGGTATCCATCATCATCTGGCCAAACACATTGTGATTTGATCACTGGGATACCGGAACGCGGAAACGAGAAAAGAGAACAAAACCGGTAACGAGGTAACTGGCATAGTGGACAAGTGTTGATCCACGGGGATGCCGATAAATCTCACCTCGGGTGTTTGTAATATATCATGAAGCAACAGGAATAGCACACGGCAACTGGAGGTTCACTCGAATATTCATTCGTGTGGGTATAGGGATCAATATGGGTGTCCACGGTTCCGCTATTGATCATTGATCGGAAGGTGTTCCGGGTCATGTCTATACTTCACCGAACCTATAGGGTCACATGCTTAAGGGTCATCTATCTGCTGAATACTAGACAGGGAGTCTGAGAGAAAGTCACCGGAAAAGTTTCGGAGAGAACACCGGAATAGTTTCGGTAAAACTGAAAAGTTGTTTCAGAGTATACCATTAAGTCAAATTGGTTTCGGCACACGCCTGGAAATTCTTGGAGGGTGCCAGAATTGTTCTGGAAACTTCTGGGATTTTTCCAGGATAAAAACCGGAAATGTTCCGGAGCTGCCGGAACCGGTTTGGTTGCTTTTCGCAGATGAAAATCACTAATCGGGAATTGTTTCGGAACGTGTCCAAAATTATTTTTGTGGGTACTGGAATTATTCTTAGACCCACAAAAATATTTTCGGATTTAACGGTCGCGGAAAAATGTTTCCGTGAATAGTGAAAATCACTTTATGGTTACTATTTTGGATAGCCACCTTTTAGGACTTTAGTCAAAGTTCTAGAAGGAAGAGGCTTGCAAGGGAAGGAACCCCTTTTGGGGGGGCCCCCATGGGGTGGCCGGCCAAGGGTGGTGCTCCTCCTTGGAGTTCCACATGGCCTCCCATTATGCCCTTAATATCCATCATATGTGACCTAATGCATGGGTGTTTTGGTATTTTTTGGAGGCACCCTTCCCCTTGGTTTTCCTATAAATAGAGGTGGAGACGAGCTCTCCACACTCATCCCTTGCTCTCATACACATGCCATGCACTATTTGGCTTTCTCTCTCCCTCCCACGAAATAGTTTCGTAGAGCCGAAAGGCTATCTGGGTTCCGGCAGGAACTAGTTCTGGACGGCGAAGCCCTGCCGGATAGCTAACACCGTATGTGTGCAACCCCGTAGAGAGGTCGTACTTTCGATCTTTTGCTCGAGGGGCTATTCGAGGGTCCTCCCGAAGGGCTGTCCGAGTTACCGTTCGAGCTTCGAGGGTCCTCCCGAAGGGCTGTCCGTGACATCGTCCGAGGGACAGTCCGACCGCCTCCCGAAGGGCTGTCCGACGAGGGAGTACATCCTCGCGGTTGGGAGGTTGTAAATCCTAGCTGTGGGGATCTGCACCGACGATCTAGATCGACTCTACTTTCGCTGCTCTACGAGTCGGTAATGATCAGATCAAACCCTGTATGCAGTCTCCATAGTGGTCCTGGGCGTGCTCGCTGTACCGATTTTTTTTGTTTTCTGTCGCGTTCCCCTATGGTGGCATCAAGAGCCTTGCTATGCGTAGATGCAGGTTACGATCTAGAATACATAGAGATGTATGGGTATTGCATAATATAATTTTGGAGTAGATGAGATCTATTGCTGAAAATTATTTATGCGGGTGGCAGATGAAATCTGTTACCCGATGTTCTTGTTGCTTCCCTAGAATTTGCGTATTTCTGATCTTGAAACGGCATGGTGGAATTTCACAAAGTTCTGGCAATCCGCGATCCTGATTGATCAACGAAGTGCTATCAGTTCTTTGGGTTCCACCATAGTTGAGAGAAAGATGAAATTTCGCAGACGAAAGGGCAATGCAGATATGATCTGCACGGGGGTCATGCGTATGACGAAGTTTAGTATGGGGCTCGAGATTTTATTATCTCGTGTTTCATACACCCCGCAATGTTAATCTAGCGACTTGAATAATCATACTTGATGATAAACGTTGGTAGCTGCGGTTTAAGTCAAAACCTTAGAAGCCACGCAAAATAAAATTTTGCATAAACCGATTAGAGGCGTCTAACTTGGTTTTGCAGGATGTGCATGTGATGTGGTATAGCAGCTCTCATATTAATTCGATTATGTATGAGATGACTATATGATGTAAATTTATTAACATGACCTGCGTGTCATGATTCGGCATGATGGCTGGAGCCATATGATTGTCACTTTAATGACCTGCGTGTCAACCTTAAGTAATGCACTTATTTTATTAGCTATAGAGATAGCAATATTATCTGGTGCATCGACAAGGTGGTGGCAATCTTCGCGAAGGTGAACACCGACGTAAATGCCGAAGACAAAGAAATTAAAGACTTCTCCGTCAGAAAGGGCTATACCATATCATGCTATTATGAATTGCCTGAGATGTTTATTCCTCTTGATGCACCCTTCTTGATTGCGCGGTAGTCGCTTTTTATTAGGGTGATCTCTCACTTAAAAATATCAAAGTAGTTAGTGTTCACCCAAGTGTAGCACCGTCTGAAATTCGTATCTTTTCGGGGTGCGCCATGTCCACATGGGTACGAATGAATCGAGAGGAATGAGGCAGGTGAGGTCAGACCTCGCAGCAAGATCACTTGGTTGTCTTTGACGTTCAGGCAGGATAGTCCTGAGCTCGGAACACACCCATCGAAAGATGAACAAGAGTCACATAGAGATGTGATCGGCAAGTTTGCCTACCGATTGAAATTCTCGTCATCAGTGATATCCACATCAATGGCGTTGATTTGAAATGTGGATCTTGAATCACTCATAAATCAATTTTGAGAGATATTTATTTGAGTGGGAGCGCACTTTAGAATAAAATTGTTTATTCACTAGTGCAAATTAATTATGAACAAAGTCTAAGTGAAACTTGTGTTTACCGTTGTAGATCAAATGGCTCGCAACACCGCGTTCAACTTAGGCCCGATGTTAGAGAAAGAGAAGTTAGCTGCGACTGGAAACAACTATGCGGACTGGGTCCGTAACCTGAGGATTATCCTTAGGAGCGCTAAGAGGATGTATGTGCTTGAATCTCCTCTTCTAGCTAAACCGGCGGCAACTGCCCCGGAAGATGAACAAAATGTCTGGGCCACTAAGGATGATGATTACAACTTAGTGCAGTGCCTTATGCTAGCTTGCATGAGTCCAGAGCTTCAAAAACGTTTTGAATTCCATAATGCCCGCGATATGATCCGGGAATTGGATGCTCCGTACAAGGAAACCACACGGTCTGAACGGTTTGATATCATGAAGGTCGTGATGGATTGCAAGATGGCTGAGGGCAGTTCAGTTGGCGAACACGTGGTCAAAGTGATTAGCTATGATGAAAGGCTTAAAACCCTGGAATTTCCAATTCCACCAGCCCATATGATGGACATGTAGATTTCTTCACTCCCCCCGTCTTACGACGGTTTTGTCATGAACTACAACATGAGTGGGATGGAGAAGACACCAAATGAGGTGCTCGCCATGCTGAAAACTGTGGAAGGAGGACTGCATAAAAATCGCAAGCAAGTGTTGCTTGTGAATAAAACCGCCAGTTTCAAAAAGAAAGGCAAGTCCAAGAAGGGCAAGGGTGCCAGTAAGACCGGCTCCCAAAGCAACTCTAAGGGCAGAGCCAAGAATGAAACTGAGTGCTTCTACTGCAAGGGCACAGGACACTGGAAGAGAAACTGCAAGAAGTATCTGGAGGATAAGAAGTCCGGGAAAACCAAAAAAGGTATAATTGTTATACAGATTAATGTCATTGACATTTTGCTTGCTAACGAAAATTCTAAGTCTTGGGTATTTGATACCGGATCGGTTGCTCACATTTGCAACTCGATACAGGGGCTTCAGAAGGTGCGTAAGCTGGCAAAGAATGAAGTCGTGATGCGTGTCGGGAACGGCGCTGGGATCGCCGCTCAAGCCGTCGGCATTATGCCTCTACGTCTCCCTTCAGGATTTACCCTAGAACTAAGTAATTGTTATTTTGTTCCGGCATTGTGTAGAAACATTATCTCTGGATCATGTTTAGTACACGATGGGTATTCCTACAAGTCTGAGAACAATGGTTGTTCACTTTATTGTAAGGATATGGTTTATGAATTTGCACCCATTGTTGGGGGTCTTTTCATACTTAATCTTGAATGTGGAAATGATGTCTTTAACGTGAATGCTAAACGCCTTAAGAAGGCTGATACCACCACCACTTTCATGTGGCACTGTCGGCTTGGCCACATCGGAAAGAAACGCATGCAAAGACTCCATAAAGATGGAGTTTTGTCGTCCTTTGATTTTGAATCATTTGACACATGTGAAGCTTGCTTGATGGGGAAAATGACCAAGACACCGTTCACGGGTCATCCTGAACGGGCGGGTGAATTGTTGGAAATAATACATAGTGATGTATGTGGTCCGATGAGCACGGCCGCACGGAGTGGTTATTTCTACTTCGTGACTTTTACTGATGATTTAAGTAGGTATGGATATATCTATTTGATGAAGCATAAGTCGGAAACCTTTGAAAATTTGAAAGAATTTCAGAATGAGATAGAAGATCATCGTAACAAAAGGATTAAGTTTCTGCGATCAGATCACGGGGGCGAATATCTTAGTCATGAGTTTAGCCAACATCTGAGTGATCGTGGAATCGTTTCACAGCTTACGCCTCCCGGAACTCCACAGCGAAACGGAGTGTCGGAACGACATAACCGAACCTTGTTAGACATGGTAAGGTCGATGATGTCTCTTACAAATCTGCCGATATCTTTTTGGGGTCACGCACTACTCACTGCTGCTTATACATTAAACAGAGCACCGTCTAAGTCTGTTGAGACGACACCATACGAGTTATGGCATGGGAAGAAACCCAATTTGTCACATCTCAAAATCTGGGGTTGTGAAACTTATGTAAAATGTTTACAACCAAGCAAACTCGATCCCAGATCAGACAAATGTTACTTTGTAGGTTATCCCAATGAAACAGTTGGGTATTCTTTCTACCAACCCTCCGAGTGCAAAGTGTTTGTCGCTAAAAACGGAGTCTTTCTCGAGAAAGAGTTTATCGCTAAAGAATTAAGTGGGAGGACAGTGCAGCTTGATGAGATTAGTGAATCTTCGGCAACCGTTGATGTGGCTAAGGAACCGGAAGAAATTCCGCTAATTATCCCTACAACCGAGCCGGAAGTTGTCGCATGTGATGCGGAAACTTCAGACAAGTTTGTATTTGAACCGCGCAGATCAGGTAGGGCTGTCGAGCCACCTGAGTGGTTTCATAATGAAATCTTCATTCTTGAAGACGATGAACCTGCGCACTACAAGGAAGCGATGGCGGGGCCCAGCTCAAGGGAATGGCACAAAGCCATGAGATCCGAAATGGAATCCATGTACGAAAATCAAGTTTGGAACTTGGTAGAACTTCCAGAAGGCGTAAAGCCCATTGGTTGTAAATGGATTTTCAAAAGAAAGACGGACGCGGATGGTAACATTACTATCCATAAAGCTAGACTTGTCGCGAAAGGGTTCACGCAAGTTCCTGGAGTGGACTACGATGAGACTTTCTCGCCTGTAGCTATGCTTAAGTCTGTATGGATATTACTAGCAATAGCTGCTTATTTTGATTATGAAATATGGCAGATGGATGTCAAAACGGCTTTTCTAAATGGAAATCTCAAAGAAGATGTATACATGATACAGCCTGAAGGTTTTGTCGTTCATGAGAATGCTGGAAAGGTATGCAAGCTTCAGAAAGCCATTTATGGTCTGAAGCAAGCATCAAGGAGCTGGAACATTCGTTTTGATGAAGTAGTCAAAGAGTTTGGCTTCATCAGGAATGACGAAGAATCTTGTGTTTACAAAAAGTTTAGTGGGAGCGCAAAAGCATTTCTAATCTTGTATGTGGATGACATATTGTTGATTGGAAATGACATGAATTTTCTTAGCGAAATAAAAGACTCATGGAAGAAGAGTTTTTCAATGAAAGACTTAGGCGAAGCGGCATATGTATTGGGCATCAGAATCTATAAAGATAGATCAAAACACCTGGTAGCGCTTAGCCAAAGCACGTACATTGACAAGGTGTTGAAAAGGTTCAACATGGAGAACTCCAAGAAAGGCCTACTCCCCATGTCACCTGGCACAGTGCTTTGCAAGAATTAGTGTCCTCGGACTCTCGATGAGCGAGTACAAATGAATGATGTTCCATATGCCTCGGCAGTTGGTTCTATTATGTATGCCATGCTATGTACAAGACCGGATGTTTCCTATGCGCTAAGTGTTAGCAGCCGATACCAAAGTGATCCAGGACTAGAACACTGGGCCGCAGTCAAAAGTATTCTTAAGTACCTCAGAAGGACCAAGGATTTACTCCTTGTGTACGGAGGTGATGAAGAGCTCATTGTAAGTGGTTACACTGATGCAGGCTTCATGACTGACCCAGATGACTTCAAATCTCAATCAGGCTATGTTTTCATATTGAACGGCGGCGCAGTTGATTGGAAAACTTCCAAACAAAAGACTGTGGAGGATTCTACGACGGAGGCGGAATATGTTGCAGCTTCAGAAGCCTCCAAGGAGGCGGTATGGATCAAGCAATTTCTTGAAGACCTTGGTGTGGTTCCAAGTGCTCTGGACCCGGTGGAGATCTATTGTGATAATAGTGGCGCCGTGGATCAGGCAAGGGAGCCAAGTTCGCACCATAAGACAAGACACATTGAATGCAAATATAAACTCATTCGACATCATGTCAAAGCGGGTTTAGTGAAAGTACACAAAGTTCACACGGATCTGAACGTGTCAGACCCGATGACAAAGCCTCTACCACGAGCAAAGCATGAGCAGCACCGGATAGCCATTGGTGTTAGGGAAGCCATGTAACTGGATTATGACTCTAGTGCAAGTGGGAGTCTGTAGGAGATATGCCCTAGAGGCAGTAATAACAATTATTTTGTATCTCCGAGTTTGTAATGATTGTTTATGTTCCATGCTATAACTGCAATGATTCTCGAGTCTACAATATCCACGAGGCTCGGAGGGAAACTCATGTGCACGTGTGGTTTAATAAACGGTAAAAAGTATTCCTAGTCATGCCTCTAAGATTAGCTCAAGTATTGCATGATGATCCTGTTTTCCTGATCATGGGCATGACTATGCCAGCAATTTTGAGGGCACAATGTTAGTAGAACACTTGTGTTGAATCGACCCAAATTGATGTTATGCTATGAGATACATTCGTCACAAGTTAATGGTTAATAACACAGAGATGGTTAATGTTTGCATAATTCCTTAGACCATGAGAGTATCGAGTTCCTTCGTGCTTGCTTCGTGAACTTTGGGGTTTGTTAAACGTCATCCGTAACTGGGTGGCTATTACGGCAGCTTACGGGTTCACGGAAAGGTATGACAAGGAACGAGATAGCTCAAGATTGGGATTTGCTCCTCCGACGATGGAGAGATATTCTCGGGCCCTCTCGGTGTTACGGTATCCATCATCGTCTGGCCAGACACATTGTGATTTGATCACTGGGATGCCGGAACGCGGAAACGAGAAAAGAGAACAAAACCGGTAACGAGGTAACTGGCATAGTGGACAAGTGTTGATCCATGGGTGAAAGATCATGGATGTCGCCTAGAGGGGGGGTGAATAGGAGCTTTAAAATAATTACGGTTTAGGCTTGAACAAATGCGGAATAAAACTAGCGTTTAATTTGTCAAGCACAAAACCTAAAACGACAAGGCTCACCTATGTGCACCAACAACTTATGCTAAGCAAGATAAACAACTAAGAGATAGCAAGATATATAACAAGAAACAATATGGCTATCACAAAGTAAAGTGCATAAGTAAAGGGCTCGGGTAAGAGATAACCGAGGCACGCGGAGACGACGATGTATCCCGAAGTTCACACCCTTGCGGATGCTAATCTCCGTTTGGAGCGGTGTGGAGGCACAATGCTCCCCAAGAAGCCACTAGGGCCACCGTAATCTCCTCACGCCCTCGCACAATGCAAGATGCCGTGATTCCACTAAGGGACCCTTGAGGGCGGTCACCGAACCCATACAAATGGCAACCCTTGGGGGCGGTCACCGAACCCGTACACTTTGGCAACCCTTGGGGGCGGTCACCGGTACCCGTCAATTTGCTCGGGGCAATCTCCACAACCTAATTGGAGACCCCGACGCTTGCTCGAAGCTTTACACCACAATGATTGAGCTCCGAAGCACCACCAACCGTCTAGGGCGCCCAAGCACCCAAGAGGAACAAGCTCTAGGGTACCAAGCACCCAAGAGTAATAAGCTTCTCAACTTTTCACCACCATGTATCACCATGGAGAACTCAAACCGATGCAACTAATGCAATGGCAAGAACACACTAAGTGGTCAAGTCCCTCACTCCCAAATCCCACCAAAGCAACAAAAGCTATGGAGGAATATGAGAGGAAGAACAAGGAGAACACCAAGAACTCCAAGATCTAGATCCAAGGGGTTCCCCTCACATAGAGGAGAAAGTGATTGGAGGAAACGTAGATCTAGATCTCCTCTCTCTTTTCCCTGAAGAACTAGCAAGAATCATTGGAGGGATTGAGAGATAACAAGCTCGAAGAAGGTCAACAATGGGGGGCAAACACGAGCCAAAGAGGTTTTTTTGGTCCATTGGGGAAGAAGACCCCATTTTATAGGACCCCATGAATCTGCCCGTTATGTTGCAGAAAAACACGGGAGCGGTACAACCGGTCCAAGGACCGGTACAACCGCTTTTTGCGGGTTCCCCTGAAGCAGAGTACCAGGCGGTACAACCGGAGGTTGCACCGGTAGTACCGGTCGGCTGAAACCATCCGGGAACTACAGGGCTACCACCGCCCTACTACCGCTCCAAAAATAGTAGGGAGTCACCCCTGACCGGTAGTTGGAGCGGTACTAGGACCGGTACAACCGTCGGGACCAAGTACTTGTGGTGGCTAAGTCTGGAGCGGTACAACCGCTCCAGTCACCGGTAGTACCGGTACGCCTAAGCCATCCGCGAACTACCGGTTCACCACCGCCCAGCATCCGCTCCACATCAGACGGGAGTCACCCCTTAGCGGTGGTTGGAGCGGTACTTGGCCGGTACAACCGCCGAGCAGCAGTCCTGGGGTTCTCCAAGCACCAGGCGGTACAACCACCCGGAGGCAGCGGTACAACCGCTTGGCAGACACCTGGAGACTGCAACCCAAGGATGGTGGTTGTCCCGGAAGTACTGGTCGGCCGGTACAACCGCATACACTAGCGGTACAACCGCCAGAGAAGGAAAAACCAGAACTGCCATAACATCTGCAAATGAGCTCCGAATTGAGCAAACTCAAGCTTGTTGGCTAGAAGATGACAAATACTATCTAAGAACCAGCAAAGGAGAAGAAATGCCAATAGGATAAGGAAGAGGACCTTCCCACAATATGAGCCGGCAAAAACTCCAACATCGAAAACATACAAGATGAAGCAAACGAAATCCGTTCTCGATGAACTTGAGCTTGTCATGAAGATGACCATCAGCTCTAAACCAAACAAGAACCAAGAAAGATGATGCAAGGATGCAATGGTTTGAGCTCTCTACGAAAGATACGATCAAGCTACTCACTCGAGAGCCCCCCTTGATAGTACGGCTATCGATCCTATAACCCGGTCTCCCAACTACCACCATGAGACTGGCAAAATAGAAAACCTATCAAGGGTAAACCTTTGCCTTGCACATAGTCCATTTAAGCTAGATGATGACGATCTTGACTCCCTCAAGTTGGACCACCTTTCTTGATTGCGTTGGCTCGATGAAGACTAGTTGATTGCTCCCCCATACTCCACTATGGGTGAGCCACTCTTCGGCACATCTTCACAAGTCCATTGTCACCACAATGGACGGCAAGCTTCAAGCATGATCTCTTCGTGATGCTCCACTTGAACTTGCACACCGCAACCTTGATGACGATCACCACTTGACGTCATCCTCCATGGGACATATGAGACCTTCCTTTTGATGCACGCCCGTGGAAACAAACCTAACCCCACAACGAACTCGCACATAGACATGGGTTAGTACACAAAGCGTAATGGACAATGCTTACCATACCGTGAGATCACTTGATCCCACTCGGTACATCTTCTACGCTTTGTGTGTTGATCAACTTGAATCACTCTTCGTATTTAGTCTTGATCAACCTTGTATCTTTCCAACTCTCTTCATTAAGATGATGTCTTGAAGGTAAACATGAATGTCCACACAATCTTCTTCTTCAAGACATGCTTGCAATAGGCTCATCTCTCATATGACCAATATTTGGATAAATCCTTGAATAGCACCTTGGTCAACACATATTCTTCTTGAAACCAACAAATGGACTTCAAGAAATGCCTATGGACAAACCCTTCAATATAACTCATGGCAACCATTAGTCCATAGAGATTGTCATCAATTACCAAAACCAAACATGGGGGCACCACATGTTCTTTCAACGGGGATGCCGATAAATCACACCTCGGGTGTTTGTAATATATCATGAAGCAACAGGAATAGCACACGGCAACTGGAGGTTCACTCGAATATTCATTCATGTGGGTATAGGGATCAATATGGGTGTCCACGGTTCCGCTATTGATCATTGATCGGAAGGTGTTCCGGGTCATGTCCATACTTCACTGAACCTATAGGGTCACACGCTTAAGGGTCATCTATCTGCTGAATACTAGACAGGGAGTCTGAGAGAAAGTCACCGGAAAAGTTTCGGAGACAACGGAAACGTTCCGGAGAGAACACCGGAATAGTTTCGGTAAAACTGAAAAGTTGTTTCAGAGTATACCATTAAGTCAAATTGGTTTTGGCACACGCCTGGAAATTCTTGGAGGGTGCCAGAATTGTTCTGGAAACTTCTGAGATTTTTCCGGGATAAAAACCGAAAATGTTTCGGAGCTGCCGGAACCGGTTTGGTTGCTTTTCGCAGATGAAAATCACTAATCCGGAATTGTTTCGGAACGCGTCCAAAATCATTTTTGTGGGTACTGGAATTATTCTAAGACCCACAGAAATATTTTCGGATTTAACGGTCGCGGAAAAATGTTTCCGTGAATAGTGAAAATCACTTTATGGTTACTATTTTGGATAGCCACCTTTTAGGACTTTAGTCAAAGTTCTAGAAGGAAGAGGCTTACAAGGGAAGGAACCCCTTTTGGGGGGGCCCCCATGGGATGTCCGGCCAAGGGTGGTGCTCCTCCTTGGAGTTCCACATGGCCTCCCATTATGCCCTTAATACCCATCATATGTGACCTAATGCATGGGTGTTTTGGTATTTTTTGGAGGCACCCTTCCCCTTGGCTTTCCTATAAATAGAGGTGGAGAGGAGCTCTCCACACTCATCCCTTGCTCTCATACACATGCCATGCATTATCTGGCTTTCTCTCTCCCTCCCACGAAATAGTTTCGTAGAGCCGAAAGGCTGTCTGGGTTCCGGCAGGAACTAGTTCCGGACGGCGAAGCCCTGCCGGATAGGTGACACCGTATGTGTGCAACCCCGTAGAGAGGTCGTAGTTTTGATATTTTGCCCGAGGGGCTGTTCGAGGGTCCGCCCGAAGGGCTGTCCGAGTTACCGTTCGAGCTTCGAGGGTCCTCCCGAAGGGCTGTCCGTGACATCGTCCGAGGGACTGTCCGACCGCCTCCCGAAGGGCTGTCCGACGAGGGAGTACATCCTCGCGGTTGGGAGGTTGTAAATCCTAGCTGCGGGGATCTGCACCGACGATCTACATCGACTCTACTTTCGCTGCGCTACGAGTCGGTAATGACCAGATCAAACCCTGTATGCAGTCTCCATAGTGGTCCTGGGCGTGCTCGCTGTACCAAATTTTTTTGTTTTCTGTCGCGTTCCCCTACAGATTGATCCTCCCACGATGAGAGGATCATTGGTGATGTCGATGGCTTCGATTTCCCCCTCCCAGAGGGAAGTATCCCCGGCGGAATCGCTCCGCCGGAGAGCAAAATTGCTCCTGCCTAGGTTCCGCCTCGAGACGGCGGCGCTTCGTCCCGAAAGTATTCTCTGTAATTTTTTAAGGCAAATGACCTTATATAGAAGAAGGAGGGGGCCAGAGGCCAACTGTGGGCCCCACATGGCATCAGGGCGCACCCAGGGGGGCGCGCCCTGTTGCCTTGTGGGGAACTGGTGGGTCCCCTCTGGTATTTCTTTTCTCCAGTATGTTTTATATATTCAATAAAAAAATCTCCGTGAAATTTATGTCATTTGGAGCTCCGTAGAATAGGTATCTCTGCTGTAGCTATTTCAGGTCCAGAATTCCAGCTGCCGGTATTCTCCCTCTTCATATAAATCTTGCAAATTAAGAGAGAAAAGGCATAAGAATTGCATCATAAAGTGAAATAATGATCAAATACATTATAAATAACAGTAGGAAATCATGATGCAAATTGGACGTAACAGAGCGCACGAGCAACATACCTCAAGAAGGTGCATGAATATACAAGGTACATGATAGAGTGCCAAGTACAACGACTTGCGACCAAGCTCAACCTAAACGAACACCCCATGGTGTTCAAACCCGGAGATCTTGTGTGGCTACACCTACGTAAAGAACGCTTCCCCAACGAACGCAAGTCCAAACTTCTACCTCGAGCCGATGAACCTTTCAAGGTGCTAGCACGCTACAACAACAATGCCTACAAGATCGACCTTCCCCGCGACAAGTACAACGTGGGCGACAACTTCAACGTCAAGGACCTATCTCCCTTCCATGGTGATGAGGTTTTCGATCCGAGGATGGATCTTTCCCAAGGGAGGGGGGGAGATGATGCGGAGCATCCTACGGTCATCCCCATGGACCTGCCTTCGTCTCCCCAAGCGCCAAGTGGACCAATGACACGAGCACGTGCAAGAGCTATCGAGACCGAGGTGACATATCTCCTTAACGAGCTTCCGTATGAATCACGTGAGACATGGCTACTACCTCAATCGGAATTGCTATGCATGCTTAGGTATGAAGAAGACCACCTCGGAGATGCTCGGAATGAAGACCAAGTCCCCAAGTACACGGATGAAGAAGCACAACGAAGGAGACCGCTGAAATGCTACAGCGGCCGGACATACGGCCCATGGCCCAGACATCCGGCGCCTGAAGGCCCGAGCTTCAGCAACAAGGCAGCCACTGCAAAGCTCCAGGAGCCGGACATCCGGCCCCAGCCCGGACATCCGGCCCGAGGCATCAGTACGGCGACCAGCATCTAGGCCGGACATCCGGCACCCACTCGAAGCCCCGGACATCCGACCCCCAGCCCGGACATTCAGCACCTGCGCGTGCATAACCGGGCCAGAGGCCCATGTATCCCCTCTCCTCCTCTCTTATCTCGTGAAACACTATATATATACCCTCTCCTCCTCCTAGCTAGGGTTAACAAAGTGATATCTCAGATTAGAGATTGAGTTTTGCTCATCCACTACCTACTCCCATGGAGTTCAAGACCTCCATGTGAGATGATCCCCTAGTGGATTCAAGACCCCTTTTGGGAAGACCCATCTTTGGATTTAAGACCTCTCTCCTTCAAGGATTGGGATGAACTAGTTACCTTCTTTACCTTCTTGTGTTGGATTTGGACCCTTGTATCCCCTTTATGTGTATGTGGATTTAGCATATGTGTGATTAGATCTTGTTGATTGAGTGTTTTTGTGTGTTCTTCTCTTGATTTGCTCCTTTCCCTACCTCCAAGTGTGAAAAGATCTCCATCTAGGGTTCCACACTACAGCATAATGGCTCTCTTAGGTTTTGGACCAGGCTAATGATACTTTTAGATTCCCTAGGCCAGGCTAGAATCGAATCACCCAGGATACAAACCAAACACACCCTAGGCAGGTCCCAGGCAGCATCCAGGCCAGGAAAATTTGCTTCAGGCCACGAACCCAATTAGCTCTAGGTACCACGTGATTCAGTTTTACGTGTTGGCTTTACTCTTAGAAAAATAGTAAGGAACTCGTGAGATTTAGGATAATGTTAGTCCATGGATTACGATTAGATTCATATGTGAAGGTTTATGCATGATTAAACATCTCTTTGGTGTATGCTAAGGGCTTGTTTGGATCGCATGATATGGAAAACACATGAACAAGAAAATTGTAGGAATTACAAGTCATTTCTTGTTGATTCCTATAGAAATGTAAACACAAAAATTGTACAACATAGTTTTTTGGATGCTCCACATGAATTATGCAGGAATTGTTAGTTTAGGAGAGAGAGAAGAAGACAGACAAATACATATGTTGCATTGGAATTCTAAAATAGAATCAAAATATGAGACCTCCTTTGGTTCATAGGATAAGAATATCATGGGAATAGGAAAACCATAGGAAGTGAGATGACATGTATCCCAGTTCCTATAGTGAAAAAGATGCCACTTGATTAATAGGATATGAAAATTTTCATTGGGCCTAGGTTAATGTTTATTTTTCCTTTGAAATGTGAAGGATTGATTTATATCCTACATAGGAATAGGAATCCATTCCTACAAACCGAAGTGCTCCAAAGGAATTTTTTCTAGAAAATCCCTATCATTTAGAATTCCAGCAAAATTCCTGTGAAACAAAGGAGGCCCGATTGTTTGAGCAAATGTTTAGAATCTTCCAAAATGTGAAGGAAAGGAAGTATTCCCATGTGAATTTCAAGACCAGTCCTACAATTCAAAGGACATGTAGGAAAAAAATTCTTGTGGGATTCTATTCCTACAAAATTCCAATAAATTTCCTTTGTTCCAAATGGGGCTTATGTGAAGTAGTGACTTGGATCAATCATGTGCCACCAACACACTAGTATCTCTCCTTTTTTTCATAAGTATTCTTCTTATTGTATGTACTAATCTATTACTCACATTTCCTCTATTCATTTCCAAAAAAATCATTTGTTGAACTACAAATTTGTTTTCCTGGATCTGAAACAATATTATTTACCATTTATTCAAACCAACATCTACTACACCTATAAAAGCACGAGAGATGGCAGATCCGAGCCATCTCATCCGTCTAACCATGAGATCTAATGGCCCACAGTCTCCTAATGTTTAACGCTAGCAAGCCACCAATCCCGCTGATCAATCCCTAACCTCTCTATCACTTGTCCACGCCGCCCCGTCACGCTTCACGCCGCCTCTCCCTCACTAACCTGCCTCGCTCTGGTGCTTCCTCTCCCGCACTGCTCCCCCTGCCCCAGCGCCTCACCGGCCCGTCCCGCTCCGGTCACCGCCCGCATGTGTGGCGCTGTCCCTATGGTGCTAGATTTGGTGGAGACGGCAGGCAGCGGCAGCAGGAGGAAGGAATGGGGCGACGGTCTCGGATACTCACTTCTCTAGAAGTGCAGGCAGCTGGCAGCCAAGATGATGGGCTAGGCGCTTCATCTCCCGCCCCGCGCAGCATGTTCAGTGAGTTTTGCCTCCGACATGTAGGCCTATTAGCTCTTGACTTGTTGTTGGAGTCAATCCTGAATCCTGCCTGTGTTCTTAACTTCTTATCCAACCCTGCCTCTGTTTATGTTCTCTTTTGTTGATTACAATATTTTGTGACAACCCTGTTTTGCGTGTTTAAGTAATGCCATCTGCGATCATGATTGTAGAGAGTATAGAGGAACTCCAGATTGCTTTGTTAGAAAATTAAACGATAGGGCATTCACGTGTGAGTACAGTCTGCACATCATAAATTGTCAATATTGTACAACAAAAATGCATCGTATGGATGAACACTTTGTAATTGCATTTTGTTGTAACTAGAACTTCAGTAACTAAAAAGAATATAAAAAACTTGCACTATCAGGTAGACCCACAATTGACATGCCATTGCTTTAGTTGGCGGAAAGAGAAATGCATGTTTCTGAAAATTACATTCATCACGTTATGTATTGTCTGTAAATACCACCTGTATGTATTCCATCTTCATTTCATAAATTCTCTATATGGAATTTAAGCACAGAAAAAATATATGTTTATCAACCGCATATTTTTCAGGTACAGGAGGGACCTCTACAGCCCCAATCTCCACAAATACAACTCAAACACACGAATTAGTTGATGTTGTACCAAGTACCAACAGAGAAAACTGCCCAGGGTTGGTAATTGGTATGCTGGCGTATCCGAAGAGCGGCGAGCAGAGTACATAAAGTGATAAAGAAGCAACATCTTTCCTGACACTGGTGGAGAAAGCTAGATATCTATTGCGATATTAACTAGGTGAAGCTTTGATTTACTCCACACAGCGATGCCGTTGGCGAGAATAGAGCAGTCCGCTACAGTAGCGCTACTCCTGGTGGCGCCTCCACCCTGAAGGTTAGTAGGCCCGTGGAAATTGTATCTTACAACTAGGTTCAACTTAGAAATAATAGTCCATTTGTTTCCTTTTTTGACCAATTATCCTCATGTGTTCAGTATAGTATGTGTGTAGCATTACCCGTTTTATGATTTTGTTGCTCTGTCACTTCTGCAAGTTTTCATTTAAGTCTGATTTGTTTTCATAATCACTCATTCTCGAACAAATGGCCGCCAACAATATTATAAAATTAAAAATTTCCTATCAAACAAATGTAGTATCCAGGCATCTGTTTTGAACAATCACACAATGACTTGTACAAGAATTCAGAGATGCAGAGATGATGGATAGCTGTTGACAAGCCTCAGTTTCTGTTTCTTCTGGAGGGTCTCAATGCCAGTCAAATATCTTGATTTTTAGCTGAATGATGGAATAATGTATAGTGGTGCTTCATCTTGAAGTAGGGCCACTGGAAGCTTATCTACCTAAATAGTTTTATACCTCATTTGAATTTAGTTCACATTTAGGATTATGCCTTCATGTCCAAAATTTTCTACTTCCCTGCCAAAGATGTACAAACTACAAATTTTCTGCAGTGTATATATTAATGTAAAGAACTGAAGAGAAACTACAAATTTCATACTTGCAACATATATTTGCTTCTCCAAAATACTTTATGGAAAAGCATGCTCAGTTTAGGTTACTTTCAGGTTTTTGAAGTAAGGCCGCAGTCATGAAAAAGACGTGTGAAGATTTGGACTTGTGGTTAATGCCATATTTGTAATAAGATACTATATAACTCACATTTCTTATATGTTCCTTCTTCATTTTTGTGCTTTCATTTTTAAGCTCATATGGTCGTTTCTGGAGGCAACTGCATGTATATACAGGTTATGTTACATGTATAATTTCTAATGCTAAATTTTTCTGTGTCATATCAGGTTAAAGAATGGCCACCCGAATGTGTTAAAAATTCTTTCATACATACGAACATGGACAATTACTTGAAACATGAATGTTATGGAAATCAGGATCAAACTCAATTTAATCTGAAAGCAGCAACATGAATGGTATGAAATAGTAAAATTCCGTTTTTGTAGTGGATATGTCTTCTCCGTGGACAATTATGAATAGCTGGTAGTATTTCTTCATTGCCCTCGTGGCCTGCACCATCTTGCCGCATCATGCCTCTCCTGCTCGCTCGCAGGCGCTCCCGGACCAGTTCGTCACGAATCGCCAAAGGACAGGGGTACGGCACTCAAAGCATCGCAACAACCAAATTGATGGTAATTAACTGATGTATTTTTCCTTTAATCATCCGGCAAACCAACCTCTGATGTTGATAGCAAAAAAGAAACTTTTGTGTGATATTATCTTTCTAGCAGTAATGGTCAGTCATGATCAGACATAATAGGATAAATGTATAACCCAGCTTTTGAAAAAAAATCGTGCATGCTCGTTATATTTGTAGCAGTAATCGGCAGTTGTGATGATC
Source organism: Elymus sibiricus (assembly GCA_039707655.1). NCBI lineage: Eukaryota > Viridiplantae > Streptophyta > Magnoliopsida > Poales > Poaceae > Elymus > Elymus sibiricus. The sequence goes on from CM077664.1 coordinate 318,219,319, forward strand.
AGTCAATTTTTGCATCAAACACATATTTCTAGACAAATATTCAGGGTTTTGTTGTGGCTTGCATTCATGTGCTGCTGTTCCCCAACATGTTTTTGTGACAAGAAGATGATTAAACATGAGTCATGATCATCAACTCATCATCTTTGCAGCAGTAATCACTCTTAACCTTGTTTTCTGTTTTGTTTGGTGATTACAGTTTAAATTCTTGCAACAGTGCAAAGGTGGACAGCTTAGCCGTTTAATCGTAATTTTGTTGCTCAATTGTGATGCTCTGTATTTCAGGACTACTACTTGAACACGCCCTTCCAAGTTCCAACATTAATCTTTCTATCTATGGAATACGGAATAGCTGATGAGTTTTCTCTGCAGGCAACCAAACTGAAACATGCTTCTCTCTGAAACCGTCCCAAGGCAACAACATTCTTCTTTATCTTTCACTGATCAAGTAGCAGGAAAAGGCCTTCTTACTCTTTACTTCGATTTGCTATTTTTGGGAACTCGGTGAAGTATCCTCCACATAGGGCATTAAGGTAGCACTAGGAGTGCACTTCTGTTTTCGCTCTTACTCGCACTATCCTATATGCATGGAAACTATTTTACCATTTTTATTATTTGGTGTATACTATGTAAAATAGGAAGCAGAGCCGCCACATACTCTTGTTTCCATTCTCAAATTGTAACAGAAAGAAACTTTCTTCTGGATGAAGCAAAAAAAAATCCATCCCTGCTTGAGTGCCTACACTGTTATTGACAAGTATGCGCTTTTCTGTGTTGTTTGTATAATTTAGAAAGAATATTGATAATGGTCAGTGCTAATCATTGTTTTTCTCTTTCCTGGAGGGCTCCTGCCGGGTACATTAATGTTTTCTCTCTTGAAGCGACAACCAAATTTCCAAGTTTAAGTCAGATGACATGAGGAGTGAGTACTTAGGATGGTTCCTCATGTATGTGCTATTTAGGTTATATTTGAAATTTGGTGATTTGAAATTTAAGTGACGTACCATTTTGCCTTGATTCCTGTAGTTTCTTAATTGATTGGCCAATGCTGTTTTGAATGTACTGGTTAACTATTTCAATGGGTAAATAAATACTTATGATCTTATGTTTTTCTTCGAAACTTATATTCATTTTGCTTTGTAACTTTTATTTTCCTATTAGGGGTTGTTTGGATACCTAGATTATAGAGAATTAGTTTTCCTTAAACCTGATTTCTGATGTAACAACCTAAAACATTGTTTGGATCAGCTAACTAACTCGTGGATATACTAAACTGAGTTTTCCAAAAGCCCAAAAACCCAGTTTATACAAAAACGACTAATAGACGTTTTTATATAAACGTGTTTTCTATATGCATCAGGAGATCAACGAAGTCCGCCGCGCTGATCATGGTAAACTCCGCCGGCGGCGACAGCAGCTTGACAAAGCCAAAAGACGTCGTTGCCGATCTCGGCCATGCAGCCGGAGCAGATTGCGATGCTCCACCTAGCCCAGCGCCTCCATGGGGGATGCGGACTTCGGCCGGCTCCCGTCGTGTCTATCGGCCGCTTCACAACCGCCGTCGTCGTCCATATGCTCCGGCTTGTACGTCGTCGTCGCGCCTCCCTAGCATGTGTGTTGTGCTCTGCTGTTACCGGCGAATCAATCCAGCAGCTAGGTGCTACATGCGTGCCCGGCCGGCCTGAGAATCAATCAAGGTGCTTTACGCCGTATAATCGTGTCTTGCCGTATGTGAGCTGCTGTACGTGCATCTTCGATGGGAACCTGAGCCAACATGCATGACACCGGCGAACGAAGCACCGCACCTCCATGAATTGTTTTGGGAAGAACCCAAAATCGTGTTTTTCTAATTTTCTCATTCAAACAAGATATTGTGTATACTTACCTTAACAGAATAACTAACCAAAACTGGTTTTCCTAAAAATCCTCCAAAAACTCGTTTTCTAAAATCTCACATCTAATTCTTTGTATCCAAACAACCACTTAAGAAATTAGTAGTAGATGAAGCTGTTATATCCACTGGACCGGAGTAGGCTAGAGATTTCCGGTAGTCCTACCTTCTCCTTGTCTCGAGGAGCTCACGGTGCCGGCCATGGTGGAGAGTGGACGGCGGTGGTGAGGAGGCAGTGGTGAAGGTGGTAGAGCTTCCCGTCGGCTCACGCTAACCCTAGATCGGATGGGTGTGTCGGTGGGGTATCTGGCACACGATGAACCTTGTGACGCGTGCTGCCGGTCCCCACCTCTTTATATATAGCGCGGCGACAGGGGCCCACCAACCAGAGTTCGGTTGGGCGCCCCCGATCAGGGCGCGAGAGAAAGGGCTCGATCGAGCCGTTGGACTCGATCGGTGGAGATCAATCTAACATTCTCCCCCTTGATCTCAACTTTACTTTTAACTTTATACTTTTTTCTTTACTCGTTTCATCACCGATCAGTACATAGAGCATGTTTCATCGTCACAGCTCAATTGCCGATAGAATCAGACAGTCACAATATGCTTCTCTGTTCTGAAACAAATTCTGTTCCTTTGGGCCTCTTATGATTCAGGAATCATAGGCTTTCCCTTAAACCCATGCCGGCTAAGTGTTCCTTGAACACATTGGGTGGTAAGCCTTTCGTAAGCGGATCCGCAAGCATATCCTTTGTCTTTATATGCTCGAGACTTATAGTGTGATCTTGGATTTTATCTTTCACAACATAATATTTTATCTCTATTGTTTTGGCAGCATTACTCGACTTGTTGTTGTGAGCATAGAATACTGCGGGCTGGTTGTCACAGTACATCTTTAGTGGTTTGTGAATACAATCTACCACTTTCAAGTCGGGTACAAATTTCTTTAGCCATATCGCCTGCCCCGTGGCCTCGAAGCATGCTATGAATTCTACATACATCGTGGATGATGCAACTACTGACTGTTTGGAGCTTCTCCACGAAATAGCCCCTCCAGCGAGAGTGAAGACGTATCCTGACGTGGATTTTCTATCATCTCTGTCCCCCGCAAAATCTGCGTCTGAATACCCTTTTATCTCTAGGGAATTAGATCTCCTGTATGTTAGCATGTAGTGCTTCGTGCCTTGCGCATAACGCAATGCCTTCTTTGCCATCTTCCAGTGTTCCATGCCTGGATTCTCTTGATATCTACCGAGTACCCCGGTAACAAAAGCTAAGTCAGGGCGAGTGCACACTTGTGCATACTGTAAGCTTCCAACAGCCGAAGCATATGGTACTGGTTTCATGAGATCGATCTCGTACTGGTTCTTGGGACATTGGAATTTTCCAAAACTGTCGCCCTTGACTATAGGAGCAGGTGTGGCTTTACTCGCATGCATATTATACTTTTGGAGAACCTTTTCTAAATATGCCTTCCGCGATAGTCCTAAGACTCCATTGTGCCTATCTCGGTGAATTTCTATGCCCAAAACATAGGATGCTTCACCAAGATCTGTGATATCAAAATTTGAGGATAAGAACTTCTTTGTTTCTAGTAGTAGACTAACATCACTGCTAGCAAGCAAGATATCATCCACATACAAGATTAGGAAAATATATTTCCCATTTTTAAACTTTGCATAAATGCAGTTATCCTCAATATTTTCTTTAAATCCAAAACTTTTAATCGTTTGATCAAACTTTAGATACCACTGTCTAGAGGCTTGCCTTAATCCATAAATGGATTTCTTCAGGCGGCATCCCATATTTTCCTTGCCTTCCATGATAAAACCCTTGGGTTGTTTCATGTAAACTTTTTCTTTTAAATCACCATTCAGAAATGCCGTCTTGACATCCATTTGATGTAACTCTAAATCAAAATGTACAACTAATGCCATTATGATTCTGAAGGAATCCTTACATGAGACTGGGGAAAAAGTCTCATTGTAATCTATCCCTTCTCTTTGTGTAAATCCTTTTGCTACAAGTCGGGCTTTATACTTTTCTACATTCCCATTAGGGTCATACTTAGTTTTGTAGACCCATTTGCAGCCTACTGTTTTGGCTCCTTTAGGAATTTCCACTAAGTCCCAAACATCTTTGGAACTCATTGATTTCATCTCATCTTCCATTGCCTCTAGCCATTTTGATGAGTGAGGGCTTTTAATGGCTTCTTCATATGTAGTGGGATCACGTTCCATATGAACCATTTCTGTGTTATAGACTTTATAATCAGTAGAAATAGCTGATCTTCTTGTTCTATTAGATCTTCTAAGAGCCTCAGTATCTTTCACATTCTGTGCCTCAACTTCTGGCACATCTTTTACAATTGGCTGCTGCACCTCCCTTTCATGCTCAACAACGGGTTCAGTCGGCTCCTGACGGAGAGGTTCCGGGTCTACCCCCATAGTTGTCATGGGTGAAGTTGCAACTGGTAGTGAGAAAAATGGCTCCTGAATCATCGGATTAGGTGCATGCACCCTCTTCTCCTCAAGATCAATTTTCCGAGCTACCATGCTCCCCCTCATCATTTCGTCCTCTAAGAAGACTGCATGTCTTGTTTCTACAAACTTTGTATATCTATCTGGACAGTAAAAACGAAAACCCTTTGATCTGTCTGGATAGCCAATGAAGTGACAACTCACTGTTTTGGGATCCAACTTTGCAATGTTTGGATTAAACATTTTGGCCTCAGCAGGGCACCCCCACACCCTGAAGTGGTGTAGAGAGGGCACTCGTCCTGTCCACAGCTCGTACGGTGTTTTGGGCACCGACTTGCTTGGCACTCTATTGAGAATGTGAATGGCGGTTTTAAGCGCCTCCATCCATAAACCCAATGGCAAGGTAGAGTAACTCATCATGCTGCGCACCATATCCATCAGGGTACGGTTACGCCTTTCAGCTACCCCATTTTGCTGAGGCTCGCCCGGCATTGAATACTGGGCTACTATGCCAGTCTTCTGTAAAAATTGTGCAAAAGGTCCAGGGACTTGGCCATATGGAGTATGTCGATCGTAGTACTCCCCCCCACGGTCAGACCTTACTATCTTTATTCTTTTATCATGCTGATTTTCAACTTCAGCTTTGAAAATTTTGAATTTATCCAATGCTTCAGATCTTTCTTTGATTGGATAAATGTATCCATAGCAAGAGTAATCATCTGTGAATGTTATGAACGAGTCATATCCATCCACACTTTTCACCGGAAATGGTCCACAAATGTCAGTGTGGATGATTTCTAGTGTGCCTGTGCTATGGATTGCACCCTTTTTAATTTGTTTTACATACTTTCCTTTAATGCAATCTATGCATTGTTCTAAGTCTGAGAACTCTAACGGAGGAAGAATTTCACTTTTGACTAATCTTTCTATTCTCCCCCTGGAAATATGGCCCAAGCGACAGTGCCATAATTTCGACGAGTCGTGAGTTCTCTTTCTTTTCTTTTGTTCTTTGTTCGACGCGGAAGTGTGTTCATTCACATTACACACAGAATGCTCTTTTTCACGGAGTGATAATAAATAAAGCTCATCGTGTAGTGAAGCAACACCCACATAAGCATTATTAAACCATATGGCACACTTGCCATGTCCAAAATAACATTCATAATTGTCTTTGTCCAAACAAGAAACACTAATCAAGTTTCTATGACACGAAGGGACATATAAGACATCTCTAAGTAGAAGCTTGAACCCATCAGCTAACTCCAAGGAGATGGCACCGACAGCTTCAACTTCTGCTTGTATTCCATTAGCGACTTCAATGCGTCTTTTGTTTCTTTGCATAGTCCGCGTCGAATGGAATCCCTGTAAAGAATTCGCAACATGAACAGTTGCACCTGAGTCAATCCACCAAGTAGATTTCGAAAACTGTGTATACAAGGATTCATTTACAAATGAAACGATGTCGTTACCTCTCTTTGCCATGATTGACTTTAACCAGACAGGGCAATCCTTTTTGTAGTGCCCAGTCTGCTTGCAGTGGAGGCAAGTGTCTTTGTCCACTGGAAAGGACTTCTGCTGATGCTGATGCTGCATGTGAGATTTGCCATGCGCCTTTGAAGGAGAACCTTTGCTACTTTGATTGTAATTCTTTTTCTTGTTATCCTTCACATAGTTGAGTGAACCACCATGTGAGGCTTTGAGTCTGTCCTCTTCTTGGACACACATTGCTATTGTCTTTTCAATGTCCCATGTTTCAGGCGACATATTGTAGTTTACAACAAAGGTTTCAAACTCCTTTGGCAGTGAAGCCATGACCAGGTGGACCAGGAGTGCTGGTTTGATCTCCAGATCCGCATCCATGGGCTTGAGCTTTGCTGCCATGTTGCTCATCGTGAGGATGTGCTCTCTTATTCCATGACCACCGCCAGTGTAGTTCTCTGTAACCAGTTGCTTTATCAACTGGGTGGCATATGTCTTTGAAGAACCAGTGAACTGGTTCTTTATCTTTGTAAGCAACTCCCCTACGAAAGTGCACTCTGCAATTGAGCCCACAATGGCGTTCTCAATTGTATTCTTTATAAATGCCATACACTTTTTGTTGGCGTTGATCCACTTTTGATTGTTGAGGGTATAAGACATCTCCAATGGAGCATGATCCCCTCTCTTTTTATCCCACGCAGCAGCATCATCAGTGGCCTCTCTGACTGGCTCTGTAGGTCTAACCGGCTGTGGTTCATCCACAACCCAGTCGACCTCAGCACAGACGAATGCCAGATCTACTTTCTTCCTCCACTCAGTGTAATTGTCACCTCTGAGTGTCGAAACATCTTTTAGGCAACTCATCAAGTGGTAGCCTCCTGAAATCACAATTTAAGTGAGATCATTATAACAATCATATGCATTAATCTAACGTTGGTCAAATTAAACATACAATTGTCTATGCAATTAAATCTATATTACCGTTGGGCAAAAAATAGAAATAAATGCACCTTTAATTTTAATAATAAAACATGATCATGTTATTAACAACGTTGGTCATAAAAATAACATAATCAAAATTGCTTTAATAATCACTTTAACATGCTCTCAAATATTTAAATTCTTTCTTTAGTTCTATTTATCTTTTAAGAACACTTTTATTTATTTGCAGCGGAAAACATTAATAAAATTCATGAACTTTATACTTTACAGAAGCATTTCTTTCACTTTTCTATTTTCTAAACAAACATTTCGTTGGATCTGTTTGAATAGAAAAAAAATCTGAGCAAAGAACTCTAAAACTGTACTAAAATTCAATTAAAACATGCTTCTGGAAAAAATAACAGACAAACTGTTCTGTGCGGCCCGCTATACTAAACGCGGCCTGCAACGAAAAAAGAAAAACGCGGCCCACGGCCTGCCGCCCGCGCGCTCGGCTGCGGCTCACGGCGCACGGCCCACGGCCATCTGCAGCCCACGGCCAACGCGAGAGAGCGCCGCTTGCTTGCGACTGTCCGATGAGATCGCACGGTCGTCCGTGCGTTTCGGCTGAACAAAACAACGCACCGGCCGTTTCGCCCTAACCCTAGCCACACTTCTTTCTCCTCTCGCCCCTGCGCTCGGCTCTCTCCCGCCGACGGCGAAGCCCCGGCGCGGCGAGCCTCTCCTTCTTCCCCTTCCCTTTTCTTTCTCTACCTTCACCGCCCGGGCAGGAGAGAGAGACACGACCGCGTCGCAAACCCCTATCTCTCCCGTGTGCGCCCGCGCGACGAAACACCGCGGCGGCGGCCGTTGCCATTCCCTTCGCCGGTGGCCCGTTCCCCTTGTGGTGAGCGCACCGCCGTCGAGCGGTTTGGCGAGCGGCGCCCTTTGCCCTCTCGGGGTGGTGTTCTTCTTCCCGATCGCCTCGGCTTGCCGATGCGCGACGGGATCGAGAGGAACGGCGCGGCCATGGCGGAGGTGCTACTTTCTCCGGTGAGGGTTCTCTCTTTGCCCTGTTAGTTAGGGTTCTTTGGGGAGGGGGAAAACTTTTGCTTTGATTTCTTTCTACCCGAAAAAACTAAGCCTAGATGGCTCTGAAACCATTGTTATATCCACTGGACCGGAGTAGGCTAGAGATTTCCGGTAGTCCTACCTTCTCCTTGTCTCGAGGAGCTCACGGTGCCGGCCATGGTGGAGAGTGGACGGCGGTGGTGAGGAGGCAGTGGTGAAGGTGGTAGAGCTTCCCGTCGGCTCGCGCTAACCCTAGATCGGATGGGTGTGTCGGTGGGGTATCTGGCACACGATGAACCTTGTGACGCGTGCTGCCGGTCCCCACCTCTTTATATATAGCGCGGCGACAGGGGCCCACCAACCAGAGTTCGGTTGGGCGCCCCCGATCAGGGCGCGAGAGAAAGGGCTCGATCGAGCCGTTGGACTCGATCGGTGGAGATCAATCTAACAGAAGCAACATGGTGTACATATTTTCTATTTCTCACCCACTGATAGAACATTAGCCACAGATTTGCCATAAAAACATAGTTATTAATTGCTGAGATACTAATTATTGGACGAAAAGGTGCCATAGCACCCGGGTGCCCCGACACCCTGTTATCCTGCACGTCCAGCGACTTGAAGATTCGTTCTGAGGAATAGACAGCAGCAGGCCTTTTGCATCCGCATGTTAATTAGGCAGCTGATTTACAGGGTGTGATCAGGGTCGTTCGACCGCTGCAGGAGACAGAACAGGGCCGGTCCTAGGGACCTTTTCGACGGAGACAGAGATGACTTGACAGCACTGTTGTAGCCCTGTCCATATTTTTTTTGGGCAGCACTAGGCGCCGGCGGACCGGCGCAAATGGTTCCGCCGCATTTGGGGCGTCAAATTGTGTTACTGCTCACCGTCAGATCAGGCCTCTGAATCATTTTTTTTTCTCAACAAAAATCACATCCAATCCAAAAGGAAACAGCGGTTCCACAGGACACCGCCATGGACGCGCGAGGCCTGACCTTGAAGCATCACCAGGTCGCCGTCCCTCGCCGTCGGTCGCCGTCCCCCCGCCGGTCGCCGTCCTCGCAGCACCCGTCCCGCTTGTTCCAGCAGAACCTCAATGCAGCACCCCGTCGTCACCGTAGAACGCCCGACCCCTTCATGGTTGCAGCAATTAGCCGTTGCCGCCGTAGCACCGCCATGCCGTCGGCCGCAGCTCCCGGTGTCGCCGCTCGCACCATTGTCAGCATGTCGCGCTGGTTGAAGCTTTTTCCATGCCGGTTGAAGCTTTTTCCGTGCCGGTTGAAACATTTTCCATAGTTTGAAGCTTTTTTCCCACACCCGTTTAAGCTTTTTCCATGGTTGAAGCTTCCTCATTCGCCGGTTGAAACTTTTTCACACACCGGTTGAAGCTTTTTCTGTTGTTGAAGCTTTTTTTCACACCGGTTGAAGCTTTTTCTCATGGGTTTGAAGCTTTCTTCTTCGCCGGTTGAAGCTATTTTACACACCGGTTGAAGTTTTTGTCGCGCCAACCGTTGGTGTTGCGGGTTCCAGCAAAAGGCCCTCGCCGGTTGCATCACACGGTTGCAGCGGTTGCAGCTCGCAGCTTCCCGTGGTCCCGCAGTCCATGCCCGAGAACTCGCAGGCCATGGACGCGGGCTGCAGCATGCAGCCTCCCCATGAACTGGCTTCACGACAGGCACGACAAAAAACTGAACCTTACGACCAGAGAGGAGGAGAGAGAGGCCAGAGAGGAAGAAAGAGAGGCCAGGGAGGAGGAGAGAAAAGCAGCTTCATCGTCTATGTTTCGATCTGCCTGTGCGTGAGGTGAGAGAAAACAGAAAAAAAAAGGGGATTCGAGAAAGACGACGAAAGGGATAAAGCTCACGAAGGGATAAGGTGGGGTGAGCGCGTTGCTGGGCCGTAGGATTTAACTTGATCCAACGAGCCGCGCGCGTCCGGCGGAAGCGGTGAAAGGACTTGTCATGGGCAGGAATCACGCTGCTGTAGCGAGCAGCCGAGCAGCACGGTGGCATGCACCCATCTGCATGCATCGCACCCTGTTAAGGGAAGATTCTTTGACCCCGGCTTCGAACGACCAAGCGGAGAATCTATCACAGTGCTATGTTATCTTATATTGTTGTCGAGATGGCTGAGCTAAACCCCTGCAAACCTGCAGGGTCTAATGTATCTGTACGCTGGAACAAATGCCTTTTTTATATTCGTTCTTGTTGTGTGTACCTCGTTCATCATGCACCTTATACATTTGTTGTTAGAGACGATTTTTCCCCTAGGGTTACCTAGGGTCCACCTTTTCCTTCGGCGGCGGCGCTGAAGTCTACGAGTTTCACGTCAACTCACCGCCGATTGCTAGCGTCTCGTTGGTGATCAGCGTCCCAAAGGGCTCGCAAGGTAGTTCTGTGGCGGCATGGAGATCCCAGGGGGTTCGAAAGGAGGCAGCGACCTGAAGGGTACCCCAATAGAGAAGGAAGTGCGGAAGGAAAAGGACACGGACGACGGGCTGAACTCGCCAGATCCGGCCATGGCGGATGCTGCGAAGGGAGTAGGGGAGGCTGCGGATGATGGCTATTGGGATCATTATGGTCCTGATCCGAGCTTGGAGGATGCGTTTGAAGGTCTCAATCTGCATGGTGAGGAAGAGGAAGATTTGGACTTATCAGGGGAGGTGGAGGAATTAATCAAAGAAGTTCGATGGCTGGCGCTGTTTAGGGTTCATACCTTGCGCCCGTTCAGTCATGCTGCTTTGCTAAACTCGATGAGGAACGCTTGGTCCTGTGCACAGGGGGTAACTTTCAATATCAAAGGGCCTAACCTATTTTTGGCTCAGTGTCATTGCTTGGGCGATTGGAAGCGCGTGATGGAAGGGGGGCCATGGCAGTTCCGAAGAGATCCGGTGGTGCTAGTAGAATACGATGGTTTTACCAATGTCTCAGATTATGCTCTGAACATGTATCCTTTGTGGGCAAGAATCAAAGGCTTGCCCGATGGTTTGACTAGGAAGAAGGAATTGGCTGAGAAGGTGGCAAAGAAGGTAGGAGAACCACCGTTCACAGTGGTAGTGAATGAAGGAAAGATCAACCCATCGAGCTTTTTGAGGGTTAGAGTTTTTGTCAATGTTACCAGACCACTTGTGAGATTCGTTCCACTCACTTTAAAGGAAAGGAAAAAATACCCGGTGTACTATGAGAAATTGCCTGACTTTTGCTTCTTTTGCGGACGCATGGGTCATGTTGTGGAGGAGTGTGGGGATGGTACGCATGATCTGATGTTATGTGAATGGGGTGACTGGCTACATTGGAATAGCGAGCCAAACGGCGGTGGTGCTACGGGAGGGAGAGGAAGTTGGACAAATACGGGCAGAGGTGGTGGTGGTGCTGGTGGAGGAAGGCAAGGAGGAAGTAGAGGCGGGAGGGGAGGAGGGGATAGATGAGGAAGAGTACAGAATAAAGGAGGTCGTACTGGAGCTGATGCACCAATAGACGAGGTCGTGGGTATGGATATCGTCCAGTACAAAACCATGCTAGCTGAAGAGAACCGAACTGCGCGTAAAAGATTGGTTAGTGAAGACGGAACTATAAATGTCAGGGGTCAACCAGTACCAAACCTTGCTGGAAAAGTAGCGGATACTGTTCTATTGCTTGAGAGTGGGGCGTCTGCGGAGTCGGACGCTGCTGTTGTGAATCCTAATTCTACCCCAGGGAGATTACCAAAAGTGAAGAGGAGGCAGGGGGGAGGAGTGGACGGTGAGGTGGATTTGATTGATATGGACACTTCAAATGAGGCGGCCTCCGAGACGGAGGACCGCCGAACCCAATGAATTGCCTTAGTTGGAACTACCGGGGAGGGGGGAACTCCCGGACAGTTCGAGATTTAGCGACGGTGTGTCAGTCGCGTTCCCCCATGTTTGTGTTTTTATGTGAGACTCGGCAGAAGGAAGCAAAGATGAAAAGAATACGTAATCGTTTGGGACTGAAAGGTTTCTGTGGTGTTGACAGCAATGGAATGAGTGGCGGACTAGCAGTCTATTGGCATGAAAACTGTGTGGTAGAGATACTGGACAAAGACGAGCGTCACATTGATGCCTTGGTCCGGATCCATGAAGGTGCAAACCAATGGCGGATTACTTTTGTTTATGGCGAACCCCGTGTTGAGAATAGACACTTAATGTGGACAAAGTTACAGAACCTGAAAACTGTTAGTAACGTACCTTGGCTAGTTATCGGCAACTTCAATGAAGCAATGTGGGATTTTGAGCATTTATCGGTCACCCCTAGGGCAGAGGCCCAAATGTTAGCATTCCGTGATGTACTTGAAATTTGCGAACTGGTGGACCTGGGATTTTCTGGAGTCCCATTTACCTATGACAACAGGCGCAGAGGCATGGGTAATGTCAAAGTGAGGTTGGATCGGGCAGTAGCTACAAGCTCATGGAGGAATTTGTTTGCCTTTGCATCCGTAGAGCACATTCCTTCACCATGTTCAGACCACGTTATGTTACTGTTAAATGGAGAGGTTGACCCTGGGCTTTCTGGCGCTAGGAGTAGGAGGTATGAGGTCTTTTGGGAAAGGGATCCGGCATTGCCAGAAGTCATAAAGGGGGCATGGGCTGCGGTAGGAGAGGTGCAGAATTTAGCACAGTTGAGAGATGCTTTAACAAAAACCATGGTCTCCCTTGGCTCGTGGAGTAAAAAATTCGGCAACATTACGAGGGAACTAGCCAAGTCTCGCACTCAGTTGAAGGTGCTTATGAATATGAATGCGGATAGACAAGATATAAGAAGAGCTACAGATAAGATGAATGAATTATTATACCAGGAGGAGATGATGTGGCTTCAAAGGTCCAGAATATCTTGGCTTAAAGAGGGCAACCGGAAAACAAAGTTTTTTCAGAGCAAGGCCGTTTGGAGAGCTAGAAAGAATAAGATACGAGAGTAGACAGATAGCATTGGGGTAGTACATTCAGATTTTGCTACCATGGGAAACTTGCAAATGAGTATTTTCATGATATTTTTTCTGCAAATACATCGTTAGATGCAGCTCCAGTAATTGACCTTTTTCAGTCCTTGGTCACGGAAGAGGACAACATCAAGCTTTGTGCTCCTTTTACAGATAAGGAAATTTCGGACGCTATGTTTCAGATCGGCCCCTTGAAGGTGCCAGGACCGGATGGGTTTCCTGCTCGGTTTTTTCAGCGGAATTGGAGTACCTTAAAGGATGGCGTGATCGCAGCAGTCAAAGATTTCTTTTGTACGGGTGTTATGCCAGAGGGAGTTAATTCTACTTCCATTGTTCTTATCCCAAAAATTGCTAACCCTACAAAGTTGTCTGATTACAAGCCTATAAGTCTATGTAATGTGATTTATAAGGTTATCTCAAAATGCCTGGTGAACCGTTTGCGACCTCTTCTTGATGATTTAATTTCGGTGGAACAGAGTGCTTTTATTCCTGGCAGGATGATAACTGATAATGCATTAGTGGCTTTTGAGTGCCTCCACTACATTAAGCAAGAGAAAGACCCCACGAAAAGTTTCTGTGCTTATAAGCTTGATCTTTCTAAAGCATATGATAGGGTGGATTGGGTTTTCTTGAAGCAGGTGATGCAAAAGTTGGGTTTCTCTCAGCGATGGGTTGACTGGATAATGTCGTGTGTCACATCGGTGAGGTATTCTGTTAAACTAAATGGAACTCTCTTGGATTCATTTGCACCGTCCCAAGGGCTTCGGTAGGGGGACCCACTTTCACCATTCCTATTTTTGTTCGTGGCGGATGGACTATCGGCGATTTTGAAAAGTAAAGTGCAGACCGGTGTTATTTCGCCGGTTAGGATCTGCAGGAGGGCGCCAGGTATATCCCACTTATTATTCGCTGATGACACTATGTTGTTTTTTGAGGCCTCTAGAGCTCAGGCAGAAAGTGTAAAAGCTGCACTAGATTTATATGGTTCAGCTACAGGCCAAAGCCTTAATTACAACAAGTGCTCAATATTCTTTGGTGGTGCTTGTCCTGTTGCTGTACAAGAGGAAGTCAGAGATGCTTTGAATGTTACCAGTTTGGTCTTCGAGGAAAAATACTTGGGTCTTCCTACCCCGGAGGGTCGCATGTCAAAGGGCAAGTTTCAGAATCTTCAGACAAGCCTCACTAAACGTCTCGTTCAGTGGGGTGATGGTCACTTGGCCCAGCCAGGCAGAGAGGTTTTAATCAAGTCAGTAGCCCAAGCGCTACCAACGTACATTATGGGTGTGTTCAAACTCCCCTACTCGGTTTGCGACGACCTCACGAGGATGGTAAGGAATTTCTATTGGGGCTCGGAGAAAGGTAAAAGGAAAGTTCACTGGAAAGGTTGGGATCATCTTGTACAACCCAAGGATAGGGGTGGCGCGGGGTTCCGGGACTTTCATTTGTTCAATCAAGCGTTACTCGCTCGCCAAGCATGGCGATTAATATACAGGCCAGACAGCTTATGTGCGCAAGTTCTCAAATCGAGGTACTACCCAAATGGCAAGCCTGAGGATACTGTCTTTACGGGTAATGCCTCGTCCTCATGGCAAGCAATTAGTCACGGTCTGGATCTGCTAAAGAAAGGGTTAATATGGCGCGTTGGCAATGGTAGAAGCATAAGAGTGTGGCGGGACAGTTGGATCCCTCGGCCTTTTTCGTTTAAGCCTATCTCACGGCAAGGCGTGTGTCGTATACGTTTCGTTTCGAAATTGTTGAATGATAATGGTTCCTGGAAGGTTGAGCTGCTTACCCAATACTTCGTTGCTGCGGATGTTGAAGAGATTCTAAAGATCAGGGCATCTCCAAGATTGGATGAGGATGTTCTAGCATGGGGACCTGGAAAACTGGGAGTTTTTACAGTTAAAAGCGCTTATCATTTGGCGTTTGATGAGTTGCACCGAGGGAGCTCGGTCTCTTCTAGCACATCGCCGGCAAGAGGTAGGAGTTGCTGGAAGTACATTTGGAACTGTGGTGCACCGCCAGCAGTAGCAAACTTTGCATGGCGGGTGGCAACGGACAGTCTGCCGACCTGGAAAAATAAGCATAGAATTGGTCTGGAGCTAACTAGTATATGCCCAGTGTGTGGTGTGGAGGCGGAAGATAACTATCATCCATTTTTGAGATGTCAATATGGCCGGGACCTGTACAGGTCAATGGCAAAAATATGGAGGCTCCCCGATATGGATTTGATTATACTTAATGGCAAAGAATGGCTTCTACATGCCCTAACGCCCATGAGCGATCTTGAACGATGCATGTTGTTGATGATTTTCTGGAGAAGTTGGTACGTCCGGAATGAGCTAGTACACTCTAAACCTGCCCCACCAATGGATGTATCTATCCGATTCTTACAGAGTTACCTGGAGTCCTTTGTGGCAATTAAATCAAATACGCATTTTGATCCAGTAAAGGGGAAGGCTACTATCTCTCTGGACTGTGTCACTAACCCTACAAGAGAAGTTGTTGCGACGCCAAGGTGGTCAAGGCCGGTGAATGGCTGGGTGAAGCTCAACACAGATGGGTCTTTTGTGTCGAGTGACGCAGCTGGAGCAGGGATGATCCTGAGGGACTATTCTGGACAGATTATCTTCTCGGCGTGCAGGGCTTTGTTCTCTTGCAGAGATGCTTTGGAGGCTGAGCTATGTGCTTGCATGGAGGGGCTTTCCTATGCTATTCAGCGCTCGGATTTGCCTATTGTAGTTGAGATGGATTCTCTTATGGCGGTGTCTATGATCACATGTGGTGGTATTGACCGTTCTACTTATGCTTTTCTAGTGAACGAAATTAGATATCTCCTTAGTCTTCGTCAATCTTGTATTACTCATGTCTCGCGGTCGCAAAATAAGGCCAGCGATAGTTTAGCTACTATTGGTAGAGCTCAAGGAAGGACCATGACTTGGATTGGTTCGGGCCCTCCAGAGGTTTTGGAGTTAGCTGCGTTTGATTGTACTGATTTGGTGATTGAGTAATACAAGTTTTGAATCCGCAAAAAAAAAAGAGACGATCACCCTCATGCCTGATTCTGTACCCGGCGCACGTGTTCATGGTTCATGTGTGGCGTGCTACCCGATGAGTGTGCGATCCAGTGCAAGTGGCTGTGCATGCGCCGGGTACATGTTGGATAATGGGCATGGTACAGATGTTACTCCACTGTGATCCGAATTATGCACCCATATGTTAATATACTATAAGCGATGCATGATGTCACCAAGTAAGTAATACTAAGGTTTTTTTTGGTGGGGCTTAGTTGACATTAAAGAATATGAACATTTGCCCGGTACATGGAACTGTACTGTGCATGGTATATGAGTACCATTTATTCTTCAGGATTGAGTCAAGGACGCAGCAGGACGTATGGGCATGGTGATTTTTCTATTCCTTTGTGGGTCCAACTTGGACGCAGCTTGGTGGCTCCACTTTAGCTTCCTCTCACATCGGGGCAGTCTAGTCAAGGGCACGCCGCACAGACCAGCACAGGTTCACGCCTACCAGGAAGGCCGAAATCACTTTTCTGACCTTATACGCAAAGAATGGCACGAAATGAACTCGACAGGAAAGTATTTCACAATCTGACCCTTTTAGAAACGCCACAGCCCATGGCGTTGCTGCTAGAACTAGAAACGCCGAGGCATATCGCGTTGCTGCCCTACTGACGTGGCAGGCCAGAAACGTCGAGCTAGCTAGCGTTTCTGGTCACCATGGAAACGCCATGGACTGTGGTGTTTCTGGCCTGAATTAAGTAACGCCCGCGGGGCCGCGGGTGGGACCCAGCCCACTCGCAGCCCCGCCTCTTCCTCCAGCCGCCAAGACGAACAGAGGTTTCGCCCCTCTCTCCTCTCCTTCAAATCCCTCCCAAATCTTCTATTTTGGCCATTAGAACTCGTGGATCGGATCATCCCCAAGTTGCTTGAGGTATTCTCCCCCTATTCCTCCAATTTTTTCAGTCAATATTGCCTATTTTAGATGCATTATTTGAAACATGGTGGAACCCTAAGATCCATTTTTTGTGATTTATTTGAACATTGTTTGGATTAGATTTTGTTTAGAAGGAAGATATAGTAGTTGTGTTGAAGCACTTGCTATTGTTTAGTATTGGATTTAGAGACAGGGAAAAAATTTGTATTAGGTTGAATCCTAAGATTATTTGTTCCTAAGATTATTTGTATTAGGTTGAACCCTAATAAGTTTGAATAAATTCTTTGTGATAAGTTTGGTTGAAAGTGTCTTTTTTTTAAATATGCTTGTGACTTTAGATAGAATTTTAAATGCTTGTGACTTTAGATAGAATTTTAAATGGATATTATGTATGTATGATTGTGTATGTATGTATGTGAATGTGGTGAAAAGTTTTAAGCATTGTGTAAAATGCAAGTGGATTTAAAGAGTATTTTATAACGTGTTCAAAGTTTTAAGCATTCATATTAACTAGTCTATAATGTATCATGTAGGATGTTTGAGCCGGATAAATATCCCGGCCTTGATGATTATTACGAGAACAAGCATCGTGCTGTGCTAGTGGAAAGAGGGGAGGTAATTATGTATCTACATTGTTTGATTTTCATATTTTGGCAAGTTGAGAGAACTAACAAAATTGTGCGTTTGTTTTTTTAGGTTCCTCCAATACTTCGGTTGAGGGGCCACAACCCGCATGAAACTCTCAAATATGACCTTCGCTACGAGCCTTATTTTAGAAAAATGGATCTTCTTCAGTTTGTGCTCAACTTTAAAGGCACACCACCATGGCTGAACTCGACGGCCATTACCGCCCTTACGGACCGTTGGAGGCCGGAGACACACTCTTTCCACCTTGCTCTTGGTGAGATGACCATCACTTTGGAGGATATTGCGATGATCTCCGGGCTTCCGATCGAGGGCATGGCTCTTACCGGGAAGGTGAAGTCTGAGGGGTGGCGACAACGGGTTGCAGGATTGGTTGGTGTTGAACCACCACCGTGGCTCAATGAAACCAAGAAGGATCCTAGGCCATCCGGTGTGTTGTTCTCGTGGATACGAGAACATTTTTACAAGTGCCCAAAGAATGCCAGTCCGGCGGTTGTGGAGCAGTACGCCAGGGCTTACTTATGGAATCTCTTGACCCAAGTGGTGTTTCCGGATGGCACGGGGGACACAGCCTCCTGGATGTTCTTGGACCCTCTTCGTAACTGGGATGTTAAGTGGAGTTGGGGGTCCGCGGCACTAGCCTTCTTGTACCGTCAGGTAATGCTTAATATGATGCATTTTCATTATATGAAATAGATGTTTGCGTGTGATCGTTTAACGTGTGTACAAATGTGTAGTTGGACGGAGCATTTATGAGGAGTAAGCCGAAATCTTGTCTTGGTGGTTTCGTTTGGGCCCTACAGATTTGGATGTGGGAGCATATCCCTGTAGGCCGTAACGTCACCATTTCTCCAGAAGAACCTTGGGAGTGGGATTTTGACGGGGATGAGGAGCGGTACCCCACTATCGCACACACATGGGCTAATGTCCAAGTGTCGAGTATCGCCACCATGGGGCGGTACAAGGCATGCATAAGCGAGCTTGACATGCTGAATTATAATCAGGTAATTATCCAAATGCTTTGCCATCCATCCTGAATTTATTTTTTGTGCATGAGCGAGTGACATGTTGTGATGTAGGTCAATTGGAGGCCGTACATGGTACTTAGGCAGTTTCCTTTGAGCAACATGTGCCTTCGTGACAAACATCTTTGGCGTGTGCGGTGCCCCTTGATATGCTTTTTTGCGGTCGAGTGGCATCTTCCACATCGTGTTGCAAAGCAATTTGGAGTACAACAACGCACCCCGCCGGACTACGTTGAGACAAGTGTGCAGCTACATAGGTGAGAGTTTTTTGTACCACATGTTGATCAATGTCTAACATGAAAAAATAAAACTGATGTATTTTCTCATGCTTTGTAGGACGAGCCGGCAAAACAACAAGAATGTCATCAATTGGGAGGATCACCACCTTATGTGGGTGGACATGTGGAATGCTTAGAGGAATGCTCGAGTTGAAAATGATCACACACCCGACAACGACGAGGAGGCATATCTAAGGCATTTGGAGTGGCTTCGCCAAGAGTACAGAGTTATCCACAAGGGTGCTTGGACTCGTGCCGACTGCTTGGACGTAATGCCAAGTGAGGCTGCTGATGGTGCATTCAACAACTCTATTAGGGAGACCATTGGAGCGCACCTAGATTATGGCCCTCTGCATGACCGAGTGGTATGTCTCTCTTTTGTCTCTCTTTTGAAATATGAGCATGTGTCATTTCTTCGTGAGTGTTGTGTGACATATGTTTTATTCAGGGCACGGAGCTATGGAGATGTATCAATGAAAGTAATGTAGTGCTTGGCCGTGCCCCTGGTCCACAAACGGACGGGCTTGTTAGGAGTACTCTGCAGGTTAGAGGCCTTGTTAATCGTTGCCGCACACTAGCCGCTTTGTAATATGAACATGTGCTTTCTTTCATAGTAACTCTTTTTTGCATATTAACATGTCGATGTCTTTCCTTGTGCAGAAGGTCGTGAATCATTGCCACACACTAGCCGCTCTACTTTCTTGCCACGGTGGTTCATCCACGGATGTGCGGGCACGTGCTCAGTATACAATGGATGTGCTTTCTTCCGCTCGTCCATCTTCCAGCCGAGCACGTGCTTCTTCCGCTCGTCCATCTTCGAGCGGAGCTCCTGCTTCTTCGAGCCGAGCACGGATTGAGGAAGAGGAAGAAGAAGAGGAGACAGACAAAGAAGCGGATCCGGACTATATGGAGCTTCGGGCTTCGCAGATGGAAGATGCTTCGCAGCCAACTCAACCTTCTCAGCCATCAGAAGCAACACGCCGAGCTAGCTCAAGAATCAGTCGACGTCCAGGATGGCAGAACACTCCAGAGGGCTACATGAGGAAGGGGAAGATGGCTGCGAAAAGAGGAAAGAAGTGAAGTGATGACTAATTCGTCTGTGTCTTTGTGTTCTGGACTTTTCATGTGTCCTGAACTTGTCAGTTAGCTTTGTGTCTCCCTGCCAAAAGAGGGAAGAAGTGAATGTCTGAACTTGTTATGTTTTATGTCTCGCGGACTTGTTAGTACTATGTCTCCTTGAATTATGGATCCTAGACTTGTTAACTATTGTGTCAGTTGGATTATGTTGATTTTGTTGTGAAAATATGTGCCATTGCTATCTGTGCTGGACTTGGTAATTTTGTTGTCAAAATGTGTGGCATTGAGATCTGGCAGAAATTATTCTGTGAGTGGCATAGTAAGGTGGAAACGCCAAAGACAGTGGCGTTTCAATGAAGGGTAGAAACGCCAAATACCCCTGGTGTTTCAAAGAAGGGTAGAAATGCCGAGCACCCCTGGCGTTTCCAGCCCACAGGGAAACGTTCCCTTTGCATGTGTTTCGATGGTACTGCCTTAAAGGAACGCCAAGGCAACATTTGGCATTTCTATATAGGGCAGAAACGCCAATGGCATCGGCGTTTCGAGAAAACATAGAAACGCCAAAGGCGTTGGCGTTTCTAGACAACATGGAAACGCCAAGTGTGCTTGGCGTTTGGCACAGAACAGAACCCGTGCCAGAACATAGGATGCATAGAGACAAGAAGTACAATCGAGTAGATAGAGAAAGAAGAGTATAGATAGTATACAACTCAAGTACAAGAATAGAGAGAAAGTGAGATCTAGCAGAGAGAGAAGATTTAGATTTAGAAGTAAAAAAGAGACCTTGAGAACGTGTAAGAAAGAATGAGAAGATGATAGACAAAAAAGAAGAGAGAGAGTGATGCATGATAATCAAGATATAACACAACACATGCTATACAATCACGTTTTGTGGTACACTTAAAATATCACATAACACATAGCACAACTAGAAAATACATAGTCCATATCAATTTAACACATAGAGGAGTCCATAGCAATTTAACACATACAGGAGTCCATAGCAATTTAACACATAGAGGAGTACATAGAGAACCGCATTGCTCTATTGTGTAGAGAAAGGCCCCTTTCCCTTCTTCTTCTTCCTCTCTTCTTCTTCTTCCTCCTCCCTTTTCCTTATGAGATGAGCCTCGTGAACCACCCTCTCCATGAATAGCTTATTCTCCCTCTCTTTCTTTGCCTTCTCAAAAGCCCAAAGTTTCTTACATCTCTCTTCAAAATTCTTTTGCCGTTGCGCAGCTGCCTTCTCACATGCAATCTTCACCTTGTCCCTCATCGCGATCTCCTGAAATGTCATTCTTTCTTTTTCCTTCATCTTCTCTTCGAACTCCTCTTGCTTCTTCCTCTCTAGTGCGGCTGCATCCTCCTCTCTCAACTTCCTCGCAACCTTCTCCCACCACCCCGGCATCTCACCTTCCCCATCCTTCTCATCCACCCCCTTCATTGTTGCCTTGTTGGGTTGAGAAGCCGCCATATCTACGAAAAATTGCAAGACATTAGTTAGTAAGGACAAAAAGAACATGAAAAAAAATATTGTACAACATGAAAATAATATTGAAATGCAGCCACGTACGGAAATGGTCCATCTAGGTATCCAACCATTCCTCTAGCACGACCACGGCCTCTACCCATGAAACCTCCTCTACCACCACCCGAACCTCTACCTCTGCCACGAGCACCACCACCGGTAACTCAGCCTCTACCACGACCACCAGCGCTTATACCACGGCCACCACCAAGTCCTCCACCGGATCCTCGGCCACCACCAAGAGCACCACCGGATCCTCGGCCACCACCAAGTCCACCACCGGATCCTCGGCCACCAGCAAGACCACCACCGGATCCTCGGCCACCAAGAGGATCCCCACCGGAACCTCTACCACGACCACTTGAACCACCTCTGCCACCGGCATCACTAGTAGAAGCATTGCGCCCTTTTGAAGTTTTGTTTGTTTTGCAAGTCCTCTTGTTGTGTGTCGTTTCATTGCAATCACCGCATTGATTCCTATCACGTGGCTCCATGAAATGTCCACTACCAAACTCTCTGGTGCTCATGAGTTCATCCATATCATTCCTGTATCGCTTTGTTCTCCTTCTACCCTTGGGTTGTACCATCATCTCCGGATCCGGCCTAATGTTAGGGCCGTGATACTCTGGCCACTGTGATGCGTCCAGAAAAGGGTGGAATCTAGACGCCCATGTTAACTTATGAGTTTGCAAGTTGAATTCATGCAACCTCACAACTACTCCATCAGAGACGGGCAAATTCCTCATGCGGGCCGCCGTCATCATGTGCGAGCATGGCCAGTGGTACTTACTAGGCCGCTCACAAGTGCAATGACATGTCCGAAGAGCCACCTTAAATGAGCGACCACCATATGATTCTCCATCTCTCGTTGTACCACCTGGCTCATTCACTTGGTATTTCATTTCAACATTATCGAAACAAGTGGCTCGCTGGATGGCTGACTTGTCTTTTTGATACTCTAGCCACTCGGCAACCTTCTTCGGATAAATCTCATTGGGAGGCTTCTCACTATCGCCAATCAACTTGTCGATTTCATCGGAGTGCTTCAGAAAATACTCATTTAGCTTGTAAAAGGTATATTCCGCTATTGCCGTCACTGGCAACTGACGGGCACTCTTCAAGACAAAGTTGAAGCACTCAACAAGATTGCTTGTCATGTCACCATATCTCATGCCTCCTTCGTCACATGCCCGTGACCACTTGTGTCTCTCATCAATATTCCTTTGTAGGAATTCTTTCCCACCTTCGTTTGCCTTCTCATAGATTTTGTCCAAGCGTGTCGTGAACGACTTAACGGAGAAGGCTACACATGCGGAGTTAAGATCCTTGCAAAGATCCTTGTTCTTACAAGCCCTGTAAAAGTTTGCAACGAAGTGCCTCGTACACCATCGGTGGTGAAGCCTCGCATGCCCTGGAATGTGAATATCCACGGCCTTCAATATGCCTTGGTGCCGATCGGATATGATGCATACCTCCCTATTCGGAGGAATGATCGTACTCCTCACAAGTCTCATGAACCATTCCCAGTTGTCTTGGTTCTCCACGGACACCAAAGCAAATGCCACAGGCAACACCTGATCATTAGCATCATGTGCCATTGCTATCATGAGTGTGCCCTTGTATTTGCCTGTCAAGAATGTTCCATCTATTGACAAAACCGGACGACAATGCTCAAAAGCTGCAATGCATGGGCCAAACGTCCAAAAGGCACGACGGAACACTCCTTCAATATCTTGGACATAGTGGTACATTCCTGGGTTTCTATAGGACATCGCTCCCAACAACCTGGGTAGCATGTTGTACGCCTCTTCCCATCCACCATACAACATTCTAAGAGCGACTTGCTTGGCCTTCCATGTCTTCCCGTACTTGACCTTATATCCAAACTTATCTTCCACCCAACTCATCAACAACTTCACTTTAATGGTTGGATCCTCGGCTATATGTTTCTGGTATTTATAACCGATGAATTCCGAGGTTAGCTGACGGTGTGTCGTCCGTGCTTCTACGGTCGGCGGTGTGCATTGGTGAGTGGCTTTGCAACTAGTTATCTTCCACCAACCATCTTTCGTGAGTCTTCCATTGACTTTCCATTTGCATCTTTCTACCTCACATTTCACGGTGTCGCTTGTTGCAGTCCGAGTGAACAACTATGAAAGGCCTGTGGTGTTTGACAGCATAATCACACAACCACATCTTGAATTCTAGCATGTGCTCGAACATCAAACCTTTCCTTAGGTAAGACATAGAAATCTCGTCGGGTGTACTACTTGGGAACTGTCTAGCCTCAATTGTCTTGCTCATGCCACCGTCGACTATAGCCTTATCTGCAAGGCTAACATCACAAAACAAGGGAACTTTGTGATCCCTACAGGTGATTTTTGTGTACCACTCTGCTTCTTTCTCAGTGAAGCCATCCTCGTCCAACTCATTCACCGGGCCTTCATCATCCGAGTCATCCACACAAGCACGCTGATAGATAATGTCAGGATCCATGTCCTTATGCCTTACTTCAGCCTCTACGTCACCAACAATGTTCTGGTGCCTCTCATACTCTTCGTCGGAGTCACGACCATCATCATTGATCGGTGCACTGCCTCCGAACTCATATTGGGGATACTCATTGACATAATCAACTTGTTCGTTGTCATGTTTAATATCTTTCACCTCAACTTCATTTGATTGGCTAACATGAGGTTGTCTCATTGCATTGGCTTCCACTTCAACTCTTTGCTCAACAATCGGGCTCACATCATCTACTAAGGTTTGGTTCAAGTCAAGATGAAAGAGAGGAGCCTTGACCACCTTACTTGCAAACACTTCGAGTGATTTGACTTCCGAGGATGCAACAACCTCCTTATATGCACCCCAATGCATATTTGACTTGATAGGCATTGTCTTCATTCGACACTTGTGTGCCGACCCAACATCATATCTTCCTACTAATTCAACTTGGTCACTTGCATCCACCCACTTTAATCTTATCCGTGTTTCTTGCACAACCTCTTCATAACTAGGACTCTCAAGAAATATCAACACTTCCTCATACTTGTCAACAATATCAACATTCATAAATCCCACTTTGTCAACATAATGAATATTCACAATCTTCTCCATCTAAAAAAGGGGAACATAAGTACAACAAAGGTACAATGCAAAGTATAACACATTGCATACAAAACCACTAAGAACAACAATGTCCATCATCCAAATTAAGCATTACCCAAACCCTAACCCTAACCCTAAATCCTAACATTAAGCATAACACAAACCCTAAGGTTTGTTCATCCACATCACAAATCAACGTTATTGGACCAACCATACTCATTAGTAAACACTACAAACATCATATTATGGAACAATGTTCAAAACTAGGGTTAGGATCCATATGAACAAAACCATCCAAATAGACAAATCCAACCAATAAAAATTTGTGAGATGAAGGAGATTACCTCAAGGAACGGAAATGACACCGAATCCACGGACCAACGCAATTGATTTGCAAGTATTTGAGAGGGTTTAAGTGGGGGACACAAAGGGGAAAAGGGCCAAGAGCTCGGGGGGGACCAATGGGGGAGAAGAGAGTGAGTGGTGAGGGGTGGGTGAGAGTGAGTCGGGGGGGACCACGGCCAATTAAATATGTTGGCCAGAAACGCCACAATCCATGGTGTTTCCATGGTGGCCAGAAACGCCAGAGGTCCTTGGCATTTCCAGAAACGCTAGCTAGCTCGGCGTTTCTGGCCTGCCACGTCTGCAGGGCAGCAACGCGACATGCCTCGGCGTTTCTAGGTCTAGCAGCAACGCCACGGGCTGTGGCGTTTCTAAAAGGGTCAGATTGTGAAATACTTTCTTGTCGAGTTCATTTTGTGCCGTTCTTTGCGTATAAGGTCAGAACAGTGATTTCGGCCTACCAGGAAAAGCAGGCCTAGACTAGACCCGGGTTTGTTTGATAAAGTACCAGAACTGCTAATAGATTCCTTGACTATAGTGAGGCGCACAAATCTCAATGCGCCATATTCTGAACGAATGGTATAGATAAGGGGGTACCTAGGCACCCGGGATCTAAAAATCCACTCTCAATTATTGTAGTAAGGTTTCATGACCCTCATAGCTATAGAATTGAAAGCAAAGATGTAATTCTCTGATAACTTGTGACACGTTTTCTTTTCATAGATCAGATACATTAGCCATGGCTTCTGGCTATCAAGAGAAGTATGCAAAAGTTTCCTAAGCACATTACTGATAATATCAATGCGTGACGATTAACTTGTACTCCCTCCGTCCCAAAATAAGTGTCGCAGATTTAGTACAAAGTTAGTACAAAGACGGATGGAGTATCTAGCAGAGCTCCAAAACAATGACCTCATGCTAATGGCTGGCTATGTCTATATACCATCTTTAGTACCAGAGAGTGGTTTTCTCTCTCGGAATACTTCTACCTCTTTGTTATTTACTCCCTCCGTTTCTAAATATAAGCCCTTTTAGAGATTTCAACACGGATTACATATGGATGTATATAAACATATTTTAGAGTGTAGATTCACTCATTTTGCTCCGTACGTAGTCTGTAGTCTGTATTGGAATCTCTAAAGGAATTATATTTAGGAACGGAGGGAGTAGATTCTATACGTTATGATTTAGGTTTATATTATTGTCCATTGTAGATGTTATAAGTTCATATGCAAAGCAGCTAGATTTGTTCAGATAGTTTGTTGTTCCTTTGTTTATTCAGACTTCGTTCATGAATCATGACGACATCTTTTTTCTTTTGACTTTGTATTGAGACAGTTCGCTGTGTATCCATGCTACAAAACATTTTATAATATTTTTCTTTATATATATTGCAACAACATCTCAGATATCTTTTTCATTTCCTGATGCTATATAGCATTTCGCAACGATTTCCCTTGTCTGATCTGTAGCAAGACCTACAATACACATATACAATCTGTAACAATATTTGCGCTGTTGTACAAAAGAATCCATTCTGATCAGATATATCCACCATGTGGATCGATTATGATAAATATCACCATAATTATCTTATGATAATTAAGACGTGCATTTGCACGTGCACGCTTACTAGTATTTAATAAAACATTTTCCTTTTTTCGATGAATCTTCATTTTTCGATGATATTTTTCTCAAACATGCAGGTGGCATGCACATCATTTCATTAAGTAAAAAGGAAATGTGTACAAGGGAGAGCCCAGAAACTCCCTCGACCTAAACACACCTCAATACACACCCGTAAGAAACAAACTAGGAACTCTGACCACACATAAAACAAAACGACCAAAACTCAGATAAAGAATGAGCCTAATTGTAAGGTAAGCGGCCAACATAAAAGCTCCCGAGGCGCCAAAGCTCCGGCTGAACACCAGAGGATGCATTCGTTAACAATTGACGGCAACAACATGGAAAACATTTGGCCCAACGCCATTGAAAACGCGTTCGCTTCCATATTTCCCACTCCACCAATATAATAAGGGAGTTAAGCCCTTTTCGAGGTTCTTTGGGAACTTGATTGAGAGCTTGACACCATCAACCTGAGAACCAGTGGTGGGTTGTGGAACAATAACAATCATGCCTAGTATCCGAAGAATGCGAGACCAGACTTGCCAGGAAAAAGACACACGACACGATGATGTGTTGAATTGACTCCTCATTTTGGTCGCACAAGGGGCAAGTAGTCGAGTTGAGGCAACCTCCGTTTGGTCGGGTGGTCCGCCGTCCAACATCGATTATTGATGACGAGACAACAATGTTTTTAAATACATATCGCATAAACAATATGGTTCCGTTGCATCTCCAAAGATGTTTAATATACAATTCATTATCTTTTCTACAACATCCAGCCTTATCTGAATTATTTAATTCAATTCAATAATATTTTGGTACATTCCGTAACGTTTCACCTAATTCAGTTGTATTCCAACTAACCGCATCCACATTCAACACACATTTGAAACATTTCATCCACGTTCCAGGATTTCACACACATTTCAATTCATTTGGGCATTTCCTATATAAAACCATCATTCTTGGGACACTAACCTTTAGGTACATTGGGCTTTTAGGCCGGGCCCTCGGGCAGGAAACTGGAGCCCAAGCCTGTCGGGCTCGGGCCGTCGAGCCGGGCCACCCATACCAAAGCCCATGTTGCGAAAAAAGAAAAGAAAAAAAGAGAAAAAGTAAACCCGGTTGCCGCCACGGCGCCACTAGCGACGGCCACGTGACACGAGGGCGCATTGGTCGGCTCACCTCCTTCCCGAGGAAGGAAGGGAACGCAGCGCACCAAAGCAAATTGAAATGAAAACCTTGGAGGGAAAACTCCCGCCAACATAAATCCCCCACCCCCGAAACCCCTCCCCCCACACCTCACAAATCCGGAAATCCCCACACCCGCAGAAACTCCGGAGACCCAGCGATCGGAATGGCGGACATGGGCAGCCTCGAGAAGATGGGACGGGAGCTCAAGTGCCCCATCTGGTACGCCTCTCGCCGCCCCGCCGGCCCTTTTGTTCCCCCTCGTCTCATCCGCGCCCTCGTGGCCAACACTTGGATCTGTAGACATCAGTTCTCCGATTTATCCCCTTTTTTGTTGTTGATTTTGACTGGCTGTTGTTCGTCAATTTGATCCTGGCAGTTTGAGCCTGCTCAGATCGGCGGTATCCGTCACCTGCAATCACATCTTCTGCAAGTGAGTCCCTTCGGCCTGTCCCCCCTTCGTTGCACTATCCATGTAAAATTATCCGATTTGGGTTCATGTGTGGCCTCCCAACCTTGTCGCAGCCATTGCCTCACGGAGTCGATGAAATCCTCCTCCACCTGCCCCGTGTGCAAGGTGCCGTTCCGCCGAAGAGGTTAGTGGGTGTAGTTGTTGTTATCTGGGTCTGCTTAGGCTGCTAAAGTTATAGTATATGTTTTGTGTAGAAAATGTCGGACTGCAAATGAAGGAATCGTTTTTTCATGTGCCCATGTAAATGCTTCACCTTATGAGAATTGCATAATGCTAACATGCATCATATGTCTACTTTTCCTCCACGGATCTGATTTTGATGAATTGGCGTTTACCGTAACTCTGGAAGTTCTGACGTCTTGATCTTAGGGCCGGTTCTTTTGGCCGATTCTCCCAGAATCGCCACCCTCCCCAGCTTCTCCCAGAATCGTCACTCCATATTTTTTTTACAATCCTAGCTGATTAGACCTAGGATTGTAAAAAAAATATGGAGTGGCGATTCTGGGAGAAGCTGGGGAGGGTGGCGATTCTGGGAGAATCGGCCAAAAGAACTGACCCTTAATCTAATACAAAACTCACATTATAAAGCCTGGCTTTGCTTGTAGAAATACGGCCAGCACCGCACATGGACAATTTGGTCGGCATTTTGAAAAGCATGGAGGCTGCATCAGGAAGTAATGTTGTCTCAACACAGGTGACTTCTGCAGCACAAGTTGCAGGTAATTATGTGGCAGAGCATCAACTCTTCTTTTGTTTGCTAGCATATCTGAAGGTGGTCAATTGTGACATTAATTTTGAAGGCCAATTTAATTATGTGGTTGTTTTGCATCCGCCGGGATCTGTACCACACTTTTTGTATCCATTTTAGCATGCTGTCTGGTGGATGGTTGTCTGTTTGCTTGTATAAAACTGAAATCAACTTTTAGAGATTATTTTTTGGACAATTATTCTTCAATCTTGCACTTACAGTCTTATTCTTACTTGATCTTGAAGATGGATCAAAGCATGCCAGCAGCGAGAAAAAGTCTAAAAGGTCGCAAAAATCAACAGTGCAAAAGAAAAAGATATCATCTGAGAAGAAAGCGAAGAAAACAAAGCCTACTGTGGCTTCTGAATCTGGTCCTACTAAAAAGCCTTCTTTCTCTACGAACAAGAGAATACATGTGACACCATTCCCTGAATCTGAGACACCAATGAGGCCTCCGAAGATTATGAAGTCTGATGAGACAAAAGATAAATTGAATGGTAATGCTCAAGGAGGCGAAGATAAAGCATCGGCCTCTGATAAATTGGGAGGTTTTTCATTGTCACCGTTTTTTTGGTTAAGGGAGGGAGTGGATGAAGAAGGTGGCACTGTTGAAATGTTAAGTGAACCACCATCATTGGCCACGCCCTTGCGTCACAATGCACCTTGTTTTAGTGACATTAAAGGTTCTGATGAGGGAACCCCTAACACGACTCCAAATGTATGTTTTCTGAACATTTATGTTTTTTTTTTCTGTTCAAAATTCCGTGCTTACTAGCCTTGCAGAAATTGTGCTTATGGTTAGCTATTTGAGTTGCAGAGCAAAGCTGTGGTTCCAGATGTCTTTGATAGTGAAATCTTTGAATGGTCCCAGAGGGCTTGCTCTCCAGAGCTGCGTTCTACTCCACGGAAAAAGCAGGTACTTCGCTACATGTGGCCAGTCACACTCTACATTTCGTCCCTTGTTTCTTCTTTATAATCTGACTTGCATCTACTTCATATGTAGCATGTATTATATTATACTATTTTGACTGTTCAGGGTAAATTTGAGGATACATTAGATCACATAGCAGAGAAAGATGATGAGGAAGATATACAGCTTGGTGGCTCATTCGATGAGTTAGGTCATACAAATAATGCAGCTCAGCCTGTCAATGCTAAAGAAATGAAGCAGAAGGGGAAGAAGGCAAGAGCTGGGAACAGCAGGAAGACAAAATTGCTAAAGGTCATCACAAAAGAAGTTGATACCAACCAACAAGATGTGAATGTCACTAAAAGTCTTGCTGCAAAGTCATGTGAGAAAAACAGCAGTACTGTAGAGAAGAATACTTCAAGTAGAAGAAACAAGGCTGGTAACAACATCAATCTATTTCCCTGCTCTAATGATAACTCCATGGGGACATTTCACCCTCAAGAAAATACTTTGGAGATTGAAGCACATGATGGACACCTCTCTAAAAGATCTCAGAAAAAGGAAAAAAGTGGTCCACAGAAGAAATGTGCAAGGAAGCTGGGAACAACAGGGAAGAGTGCAGTTGAGACTACAGAAAGTAACTCTGAGCCAAGAAGTAAGCGAGTTAGAAAAATGCCTGATGGTGCCAATGCTGAAAAGATAGGAGTTATTGATGGCTCTAGAAACGAAACAGAAATGCCACTACTAGACAGCTTCATGAAAAGTTGCACCCAACACAAACTTTTGGATGGTAGAAGTGAAAAGAGCAGTAAAAAGAGCAAGCTCAGTGAAGAAATGAATGGTCAGATAGGGCTTGATAGCATGAAATCAAACAACGGTGCTTCAAGCATTTTACTTGGTAGATGCCAAAGTAGCGAGGCAATGCCTGCAGCTCCATCACCAATGGACACATCAGTTAAGAACAAATGTGCAAAAGGTATCAAACAAACAGACTGTTCAGGAATGAAAAGCTTTGGAAAGCTCCAAGCTTGCACTGGTAATACTTTCCTGAAGAAATGTGATGACACTGTCTCTAAGGTGTTTTGTGCTTTCTGCCAGTCTGCTGATATCACAGAGGTATGTTCATATCATTTTCAATTGCCTTATCTTGATGTTCCCAAATCCTTGGTACTGAACGGAAAATATCTATACTTTCTTGAAGGAGTCTGGAGAGATGGTTCACTACCATAACAGAAAACAAGTCCCTGCAGAGTTCAGTGGAGGGGCTAATGTCATACATTCTCACAAGAACTGCATGGAGTGGTTTGTTGTCTTTTCTAGGACATGATTGTATTGTAGATATTTTTGTTCTTGATATATCTAGCTAATTTTATTATACCTTTTTATTTCACCATAGGGCTCCAGATGTCTACTTTGAAGATGACTCAGTGTTTAATCTTACACCCGAGTTAACTAGAAGCAAAAGGATCAAATGTGCTTGCTGTGGAGTTAAAGGCGCGGCGCTTGGATGCTTTGACAAGAGTTGTCGGAAAAGCTTCCACTTCACATGTGCTAAGTTGATCCCAGAATGTAGATGGGAC
The DNA here is from genome assembly GCA_039707655.1 of Elymus sibiricus. Taxonomy (NCBI): domain Eukaryota; kingdom Viridiplantae; phylum Streptophyta; class Magnoliopsida; order Poales; family Poaceae; genus Elymus; species Elymus sibiricus. The sequence goes on from CM077664.1 coordinate 318,250,602, forward strand.
AATGTAAGTTCATATTGTGTTCTGAATCTAGCAATTTCAACTTTATCAGTATAATTTCTTGCCGTTTTGTCAAAGTTACAAATTGCCACCTTACTGCTCTAATTTATTTTCACTGTCAGGAAAACTTTGTGATGCTATGCCCTTTGCATCAGTCTTCCAAGTTGCCAAATGAAGTTTCTGAGCCACAAAAGCAATCCAAAAGGATAACCGCCCCAAAATGGTATCCCCAAAACCTGCTGTTTAAACGGTCTTGTAATGGTCTATATGTATGATTACTTACTGGAGGGCAACTGTTTTTTTCAGTCCATCTCAAGTAAGATCTAGCCAAGCTTGCAGTAATAACTGGAAATGGCCATCTGGATCACCACAGAAGTGGGTTCTCTGCTGTTCAGCCCTTTCTGCTGCTGAGAAGGTACTTTATCATGTCCATCTTATTTTTCTGATCGTACCTGTGATATTTGTTCCATATGAATTTTAACTGAAACGAAATGATCGAATTGCTCAGGGCGTCGTAACAGAATTTGCGAAATTAGCTGGTGTGCCTATTTCCAAGAGCTGGAGCCCCAGCGTTACCCATGTTATTGCATCAACTGACCCCTCTGGCGCTTGCAAGCGCACTCTGAAGTTTCTGATGGCAATCTTGAACGGCAAATGGATCGTCTCCATTGACTGTAAGCGGATAACAGATTCATTGTCATATCCGTGCCGAACTGATATTGATACCCTGTGTTGCTAACTGCTGGCTTTATACTGTTGTAGGGGTTAAGGCTTGCATGGACCGCATGGAACCGGCTGGTGAGCAGAAATTTGAAGTCACCACCGATGTTCATGGGGTTAGCGAGGGTCCCAAGTTAGGAAGACAGAGAGTAATCAACAAGGTACCGTTCTTTCACACTGCTACATACCCTACTGTTATTGTACTGCTACAGGCTACAGCAGTCAGTTAACTGTCCATTTGTTCTGCAGCAACCCAAGCTGTTCAACGGCATGCAGTTCTACCTCCATGGGGACTACACCGTGACCTACAGAGGCTTCCTGCAAGACCTGGTGGTCGCGGCAGGCGGCACCGTTCTACACCGGAAGCCAGTCTCAAGGGACCAGCAGAAGCTGCTCGATGACAGCTCCTCCGTCTTCGTCCTGTACAGCGTTGAGAACAACCAGGGGAAGGCGAAGCTCGGCGACAATGACGATGATCGCTGCAGGCAGGCCAATGAAGCCCAGGCCCTGGCCTTCGCCTCTGGTGGCGAAGCCGTGAGCAGCGCCTGGATAATCGATTCCGTTGCGGCTTGCAAGCTGCAACCTGTGTGACTGAGCTCAAAGAAGGCTTCTCATGTCAGTGGGTTGAGTAGTAAACTGAAGAATCCATGACACTGAACACTAGTGCTTAATTTTATACCGCGTCATGTAATTATAAGAGCAACATTTTGTGTTTTTTCTTGTTTTTCTTTCAAAAAGGAGGTTGTTAAAGAGTTAATTTATCATTCCAATGTAGAGATTTCACGCTCCACTATTGTCCTGATGCGCGCGCCGGCACATATAAAGAGACTTGCCCTTTTCCTGTCTTTGATTCGTAGAATTCTAAAAACGCGGGAATAGAAAAAAACATAGAATTGAAATGCAATGCTCATCTCATTCTTACATGATTTTGGGTTGTTTAATTGCATCATAAGAAAAACAAAGAATTCTTTCAAAGAGGTTTAGGGCTCCTTTGATTCAAAGGAATTTCATAGGTTTTTTGAAGGATTTGGACCCTTAGGAATTTTTCCTGTGATGGTCGTTAGATTCACAGGATTGGAATCCTTAGGAATTTTTTCATAGGATCCATTTGTACTACATTTTGGAGGAAAATTTCCATCCAGTCAAACCTCTTTGTTGGATTCCTTTGTTTTTCTTGCGCTATCAAACATTCTCTCAAATCTTGTAGGGTACTATAGGACATGTCACTCAATTCCTGCATTTGTTCTATTCCTTCATTTTGAGAATTCTGCGAATCAAAGAGGCCCTTAAGTGGATGCTAGAAATCTTACGGTAAGTAGTAAAAAAATCCTTAGAAAAATTCTTATAGGATTCAATCCTATCAATCAAACAACCAACATAGGAAAAGTTCCTAAGGATTCTAATCCTCCAAAATTCCTACGAAAATCCTTTCAATCAAAGAAGTCCTTAGATAGAACATTGTCTTCTTTGTAGAATGCGCTACATGACTCCAGTAAGGTCTCCCTATTCCTTACAGCCAGATTAATCGCTACAAGATGATTATCATAATCTTCTACCGCATAATACATCATTTGGTGCATTGTTTATGATGTGTTTAGGGACGCGTCACTTGCATTGAGAGGCTTGCATTTGGGAGACGTCCTGAAAGGGGCGCATAAGGGAAGATGTTCCGCAACTTTTGCCGGTGAGTCTGGTCCAAAGATTGTGGAATGTGAGTGTGTAGTGGCAGTAATTGATCACGCCAAAGTATAGAGGAGTAGATTAACACGTGAAGAAACGGAGAGGAGATTTGCTTTATTAATGATTGACATGTATGTACAATTGATTGCTTCTATGTTGTATGTTTTTTTTAATACAGTACAGATGCAGACGCTTATACATACACACATACATTCATCCCTATGAACGCACACACGTATATCCTACCTCTATGAGCATCTCTGAGAGACTGAGCCGACACATCATCTTGAAATTGACGAAGTCGCCGTAGACACCTTCGTAGTCGACGGGAACGTCTCCTCCCACTAAATGCACATCATTAAAATGCCTGAAATAAATTCAGGAAAATGCGAGCACCGGTTTCAAGTCTAGTACTTGAAATCTGATGGGCTGGGGATAACACTGTCCTTCTAATCATCCAACCACAAGTTGGTTCACTTTTTTTGTGTGAAGAGTTCACTTCTATGTTGTATGTAGGCAGAAGGAATTAGGAATAACCACCCAAGTGCGGAAACGTGTGGGGGCGTGATGGGCCTCCACCCTCCCATTAATGGGTCTCAATGTTTTTCGTCAACGTCTAGTGATAATTATAGTTTTGTGAGAATAAATTTCCTTTTGTTCTTTTGACGGTGCCATGAGGTTAGAGAGTTTTCTGTCCTCGCAGATCCGATTATTCGGATCTGTTGAGTTTATGTTGCTGTGTCAAGCTATTTTTGTTGGTCTGATTCTTTGTGAAGGTGAAATCCTTCATCGACACCATGGCGAAGATATAGTGATTCGACGGCCTGCACTTCTAGGGGATCATCCCCGGCCCAAGTAGCTTCATCGATCAAGGCTTTCCATTTTTTTGGATGGGCGACTCAAGGCGCTTTCAAAAACCATTATTGGTAATGTTCGTGCGGGTGAAAGAGTGATAACATCGTTGCTCCAGTCCACTTGCAGCCTCTTTATCGAAGTCTTTGGAGTATTTCTTTGAGCAGAGATTAATACCGCGAAGAAGGTGTTTTCAAAAGATTTCATTGTAATTCTTAGTCATAGGAGTTACTTTGTGTTTTCTTGGAACTTAAGTCCAAATCAGTGTATCTGTAATTGTTATGAGTATGAATAAAGTTACAGGTGTTTCTAAAAAAAAAAACTTATTTGTATATTTCTAAAAAAAATGATACTTATTTGTATATTCATGTATTAAAATAGGAAAACGTTTTAAATAAGTCGGATGATTTTTTGTCTTTATCAACCGCGTCCGGCGCCGTCCGATCCCACACGATCGTGTGGCGCGAGCGCTGTCTCCCACACGTAAAGGTAGCGCGAGCGCTCTGTCACCCACACGCGAAGGTAGCCAAGTTCGTGGCCTGTGGTAGCGTTCCGGCGACCGCCTATTTAAATGATCATTTTTTTTTGCACGTACTTCACACACAGTGATTTCGCTAGGTAACTACACATGTGATGGTACAAATACTGGAACACCATCTTTCTCGATGCTGATCGTGGTCGAGTCAAGGTTGCTAATGTTCAGAGTAGCGTCGTTGATGCCACCGCCTTCTTCGAAGCATGCCATCACAACATCATTGAAGCTGTCGGGCTGCCATTGCCACACCGCTGCAGCCGTCGCATCATCATCGGAGCAGCCATGTGTAACACCCCATGTAATTGAGCTACAGTAATCACCTTTTGATAATGCCAAATCACCATGCTTAATAGTGCTTGATCATCATTTGCATCATATCTCATTTCAAATTCCAATTCAAATTTAAAGTGAAAATAAAAGTTGTTCCAATTTGGAAACTAAAATGTTCATTAAATAGCAAATAATCCATAACTAATCATGTTAAGAAAAACAACATCACCTAAAATCCCTAGATGAGTCTAACATCCTAAAACAGTAGCTAAACAACAGCATTTAACCCCTTTTTATTTAATAAAAATTCAAGTGAATTCAAATATTACCCCAAGCAATTTCTGGCAGTGATAAATATTGCCTAGTGTTTATTGAGCCAAGTCACATATTTTATAAAAGTTAATTTGTGGTCAAACATTTTGTAGAACAGAAAGAAATAAAGAAACAGAAAAAGAAAAAGAGAAAAGCTAAAACCTACTGCTACACTGGGCTCAAGTCGAACAGTGCAAATTGGACCGGCCCACCTCGGCCTTCTCCTTCCTCGCGCCAGGCCGAAGCCATGGCGCTCGAACGCGCGCGCGCCGTCCACTCGCCGTCTTGCCTCGCTGGCGGCCATCCGCTGGTGCCCCGCGTGGATAAGACCTCCCCGCAACCCCTGGCGAACCTTAGCCTGCCATCTCTCCCTCTCTCCCTCGTTCCCCACCTCACCCGAACGCCGTCGTCGTCGGGCGCCGCTCGATCCCGTGGCCACCGTCGACGCCTCGCCTCGCTGACCTGTCCTCCGTGCTCACCATCGTCAACTACGTCGACCGCGCCAACGAGCCGAAGCCAGGAGCCACCGCAACGTCCTCCCCGAGCTCTCCTTCCTCCTACGGCCGCCGTCGAATCGTCGTCGTCTCCGTCGCCGTCGAGCCGTCCCCGCGCCCGCTAAGCACACCTGCATTCTTTCCCCTCCCTCTCCCGTGCGATTCCGCCACCGTAGCCGCCGTTTCCGTCGCCACCCGAACCCAGCGCCGCCGGTGAGCTCGTCGCCGTAGCCACGCTACCCGTCGAGCTCAAACGAGCACGGATTCGTGCTCAGCACGTCCGTGCGGTTCAAACGCGACCCGCTGCTCGTCCTGCCGTGCCCTGCGTCGCCGGATCCGTCAAAGGCGGAACTCCGGCGCCGCCCGCGAGCTCGCCGTCGTTGACTCCGGTCGATTCCGGCGACGAAACCGCCACCATCCGACGTGCCACACTCCGCGCGTTCGAACGCACCCAGCCCCAAGTTGAACGGCCGCCGGAGCGCGGTTTACGGCGAGAGCCCGTGCGCTCCGCCGCGTTTCTGGTCGCCGGCGGCTCATCGCCAGCCGCCGCCTCGCTGGCGTCCTCGCTGGCGCCCCCTGGGTCGCTGCCAGTGGGCCTAGGGGCCCCAGTTGACCGAGTTGACTTGGTCAACTCGGCTGACTAGGCAGCCACTGATACTGACACACGGGTCCCACCCGCTTAATTAACCTGATTAGGTTTTAAATTAATCTAATTACTAAACAGACACTGACATAGGGGTCCCACTAACTAATTAGGTTAATTAGTTAAATTAACATCTGATTAATTAGCTGAGTCACTGACCAGTGGGACCCACTGGTCAGGTTTGACCTGGCTCAGCCGGGTTTGACCCGCTGACGTCACATTGACGTCATGCTGACGTCATCCACTACTGTTTCGGATAATCCTAATTAATTAATTTCAGAAATTCCAGAAAATGATTAAAACTTTGAAAAATCATATAAAATAAACCGTAACTCGGATGAAAATAATTTATATATGAAAAATGATCAGAAAAATATGAAGAATCCGAATATGTGGTCAAAATGCTTGACCATCACTCCTATCTAGATGAACATGGAACTTTTTGCCCGTATTCGATAAATGAATAATGCATAACCTTGATAAAATAAATCCAAATAAATTCCTAAATTATCTAAAACAATTAGATAGACAATATATCACCTCTGCATATCATTTAGGCATGTCATACATCGCTGTTGCATTGTTGCTGTGAATTTATTGTTTCTCCCCCCTCCTTCTCTCCCGATAGACGCCGAGACCGCCACCGACGCAGCTGAGTACGACTACGCTCCAGACGAGCAGCCCTCAGACGACCAACCCCTTTCAGCAGAGCTTCCAGGCAAGCAAAACCCCCTTGATCATAAGATATCGCCCATTCCTTCATTCTTATGCTTGCATTAGAATTGCTTCTGTTGTTGCTCCGATAGCTCCTATTCTGATGCATAGCCTGATTTTGTCGCCTGCTGTTTATGCCTACCTGTTGTCCCATGATGCTTAGTTAGTTATGCTATGTTCCACCTGTGGCCCTTCACCCTTGTCTGTTTGCCATGCTTGTTATCGGGCCGTGATCACTCTGGGTGATGATCACGGAAATGTTTACTTATTGCAATACTTGAAACTGTTAAAGTCGGGCTGGCCCCAAGGGTGCCCGCGAGAGAATAACGTTAAAGACGGGTCGGCTCCAAGAGCACCCGCGTGTCATGTGTTACCAAGTCGGAGCGACAGGAACCCTGTTCGTCTCTGCGAGTTACTAAATACGCCTAACGGATTTGGGTATTTGATCTGAGTGGGTCGTTGGCCCTATACGCACTACCACCACGTGGGATAATGGTTATGGGACCCTCTACGTCGTATGTATCAGCCGAAAGCTCTTCAGAAGTCACAACTCAGAGATGCGGGCTGATTGTTGGGGTGAGCTGGTTACGTCTGTGGTGCTTCCACAGTCGCGCTTGGGCCCCGACCAGTCACGCAACATGCAGGAGTGCGAAGGGCGATGGCCGAAGACCTCTTCGTGCTTAGGATTTAGACCGGCGTGCTGACCTCTCTGCTGAGCCTAGGTAGGACTGCGTCGTGTTGATCACCCGAGGTCGGGCATTACCCAGCAAGTGTGTCCGGCCAGATGTGATCGAGCTTGTTGGGTAACAGTAGTGCACCCCTGCAGGGAAGTTATCTATTCGAATAGCCGTGTCCACGGTAACAGGACGGTCGGAGTTGTATCCTGATCTGCTACAACTACAAATGGATACTGATACAATGATAAACTGGTACTACTGTTCTCGGGATCACTTTCTCGCAGGGTAGTCGAGGAAGGATCTCAGGGCATTACTAAAATATAACTGCTATTATGTGTTACTATACTCTACTCTCTTCTGATGCTGCAAGATTACTTCAAGATGCTAGTCTTCGATAGGCTAGGCCTCTCCCCCTCTCTTCTGGCATTCTGCAGTTTAGTCCAAAGATATAGCCCCATTCCTTTGATACCGATGCATATTTAGTATAGTTCTAATGTCAGTCTTGCGAGTACTTTGGATGAGTACTCACGGTTGCTTTGCTATCATTTTCCCCATACCCGGTTGCTGCTTCCAGTCGATGGAGTCCCGGAGCCAGACACCACCGCAGGAGACTACTACTAGGAGAGTCCCGGAGGCACGTACTACTGGGTTGAGCCAGCGGACCAGGAGTAGTTCGGAGGCCCTAGGCAGGAGGCCTTCGCCTTTTCGATCAGTGTCGCTGTTTGTGCTAGCCTTCTTAAGGCAAACTTGGCTAACTATGTCTGTACCCAGATATTATTTGTTTGTATGCCTTATGTATTCGGGTCCTCGTGACCCCTGGTTTGTAATATGAAGATTTATGTTTAAATTTGAGTTTAGAGTTGTGTTGTGATATCTTCCCGTGCGTCTCTGATCTCAAGCGTGCACGTTTGCGTGTATGATTAGTGCACGGTCGAGCAGAGGGCGTCACAAGTTGGTATCAGAGCCGACTGCCTGTAGGAAGCCCCCTTCCAATTCCTTGGTCGAAGTTGAGTCTAGTCTTTGAAAACTATATTTTACTAACATGGCTGTGTGGCTTACGGGCCCACGTCGCCAATGGGTGGTATTAGGATCTTTTATTCCTCTTCTTACTCTGGGATTCTACTCTCTCTTCTATTCGGGTTAAAATTTTGCTAACTCTGACATTAGGTTCACGTGATCGCATCCACCCGGAGAGCTGGATTGTCTGCAATTGTTCCTTTCCATTGGTCTGTTTAATCTGATCTTCACCTTTTCTTTTCCATTGGTCTGTTTAACCTTTCTTGTAATCTAGCTTTTATCTGAGCAGTGATAATTTCCTGCTTAAGCTAACACCCCCAAATGATTATCCTCTGACGTGCCTTACTATCATGGCCGTGCAAGATGTCACCGCCCTTCCTACTCTTAACCCACACTAACCACAGTTCCACAGGATCGAAACCTGACTCTCCTGTACATCCTTGATCCCGAAGATACCCACTACCCCGAATCAATGATCTTTATGATCAACTTGCTGGATCCTCTGTGTTCTCTAAACTCGACTTAAGGTTGGGTTACCATCAGATCCGAGTTTGTAAAGAGGATATTCCGAAGACCGCTTTCGTTACTCGTTATGGATCATACGAGTACACCGTCATGTCCTTCGGATTAACCAATGCTCCAGCAACCTTTTCTCGATTAATGAACTATATCTTCATGGACTACCTCGACAAATTCATCGTGGTTTATTTGGATGATATCCTTATATTTTCCAAGAATGAAGAAGAGCACGCCGAACATCTTCGGCTTGTATTGGAGAAACTTCGAGAACACCAGCTATATGCCAAATTTTCCAAGTGTGAATTTTGGTTACCCGAGGTGACCTATCTTGGTCATGTGATTTCCAAGGATGGCATTGCTGTTAACCCATAACGAGTTCAGGCTATTCTTGACTGGACTCCTCCGCAAACTGTTAAGCAAGTCAGAAGTTTTCTCGGTCTTGCTAGCTATTGCCGCCGTTTCGTCGAGAACTTCTCCAAGATTGCTAAGCCACTGACTGATTTGCTTCACAAAGGCAAGAAGTTTGAGTGGACAGAAAAGTGCCAAGAAAGTTTTCAGACACTTAAAGATAAGTTGACATCAGCCCCAATGCTAGCACCCCCAGATACTCGCAAGGACTTTGTGATATATTGCGACGCATCCCGTCAAGGATTAGGCTGTGTCCTAATGCAAGAGCGCAAAGTGATTGCTTATGGCTCTCGTCAATTGCGTCCTCACGAAGATAAGTATCCAACGCATGATCTCGAGTTAGCAGCAGTTATCTATGCTCTGAAGCTGTGGCGACATTACCTTCTCGGTAATCGTTGCGAGATATACACGGACCACCAAAGTCTGAAATATTTGTATACCCAACCAGATTTGAACCTCCGTCAACAAAGGTGGCTCGAGACAATAGATGACTATGACATGGATATTTCCTATACCCCTGGCAAGGCTAATGTAATGGCCGATGCTTTGAGTCGCAAGTCTTATTGCAACAACCTCACGGTTCAGCAAGCACAACCCCTTCTATACGAAGAACTTCGCAAGTTGAACCTTCACATTGTTCCTCAGGGTCATCTCAATACCCTGTTTGTTGAACCAGATCTCGAGGACCTCATCAAGCATATACAGAAAGCCGACTCTGAGGTCGAGAAGATTAAGCGCGATCTCAAAAGGGGAAGGCCCTCGTTCTTCACTATTGATGCTGATGGCACCTTGTTCTTCAAAAATCGCTTAGTGGTTCCTAGAAAGGACAACCTGGATCTGACCCCGCACGTCATGAAAGAAGCTCATGATACGCCTCTTTCAATTCACCCTGGTAGTACCAAGATGTACCAAGACATTCGTCAATGGTACTGGTGGCCTGATATGAAGCGAGATATTGCTCGTTATGTTGCTGAGTGTGACGTTTGCCGTCGCATCAAAGCAGAACATCAAAGGCCTGCTGGAACTCTGCAACCCCTTGATATTCCTGAATGGAAATGGGACAAAGTCGAAATGGATTTCATTACTGGTTTTCCCAGATCGCAGAAGGGTCATGATGCTATTTTTGTCGTCATTGACCGATTCTCCAAGGTTGCTCACTTTCTGCCAGTCAAGGAGACAATCACTGCTAGTCAGTTAGCAGATTTATATGTTTCCAGAATCGTGTCACTCCACGGTATTCCGTTGGAGATCAGTTCAGACCGTGGCAGCCACTTTACCTCAAGATTTTGGAACAGTTTCCAAGAAGCTATGGGAACTCATCTGTCTTTCAGCACCGCTTTTCACCCCCAGTCCCAGGGACAAGTTGAACGAGTCAATCAAGTGCTTGAAGATATGCTTCGAGCTTGTGTCATCTCATTCGGTAAGAAATGGGAGGAATCTCTCCCATATGCTGAATTCTCATACAACAATAGCTATCAGGCTAGTTTGAAGATGGCACCATTTGAAGTTCTCTATGGACGTAAGTGCCGAACCCCTCTGAATTGGTCAGAAACTGGGGAACGGCCACTCTTCGGTCCGGACATTATTCAACAAGCTGAAGAACAAGTCCACATTGTCCGTGATCATTTGAAAGCTGCTCAGTCTCGTCAGAAGAGCAACTATGATCGAAAACACCAGGTAATGGTCTATCAACCTGGCGAACAGGCTTACCTTCGTGTCACTCCAATGAAAGGCACTCATCGATTTGAAATCAAGGGCAAGTTAGCTCCTCGCTACATTGGCCCCTTTCGCATTCTCGCAAGACGAGGAGAAGTGGCATATCAATTGGAATTGCCGCCAAACCTTACTCAAGTTCATGATGTCTTCCATGTGTCGCAACTCCGTCGCTGCTTCAAGGATCCTATCCGAGCAGTGGATCATGAAATACTTGAATTGCAAGAGGATCTTTCTTATCAAGAGTACACGATCCGTATTCTTGATCATGCTGAACGCCGAACCCGTCAGAAGGCAATCAAGTTCCTTAAAGTACAGTGGTCGAATCATTCTGAAGGTGAAGCCACTTGGGAACGCGAAGATCGTCTTCGTGAAGAATACCCCACTCTCTTTCAGCCTACCTCTTAATTCTCGGGACGAGAATTTCTTTTAGAGGAGGAGAATTGTAACACCCCATGTAATTGAGCTACTGTAATCACCTTTTGATAATGCCAAGTCACCATGCTTAATAGTGCTTGATCATCATTTGCATCATATCTCATTTCAAATTCCAATTCAAATTGAAATTCAAATTTAAAGTGAAAATAAAAGTTGTTCCAATTTGAAAACTAAAATGTTCATGAAATAGCAAATAATACACAACTAATCATGTTAAGAAAAACAACATCACCTAAAATCCCTAGATGAGTCTAACATCCTAAAACAGTAGCTAAACAGCAGCATTTAACCCCTTTTTATTTAATAAAAATTCAAGTGAATTCAAATATTACCCCAAGCAATTTCTGGCAGTGATAAATATTGCCTAGTGTTTATTGAGCCAAGTCACATATTTTATAAAAGTTAATTTGTGGTCAAACATTTTGTAGAACAGAAAGAAATAAAGAAACAGAAAAAGAAAAAGAGAAAAGCTAAAACCTACTGCTACACTCGGCTCAAGTCGAACAATGCAAATTGGCCCGGCCCACCTCGGCCTTCTCCTTCCTCGCGCCAGGCCGAAGCCATGGCGCTCGAACGCGCGCGCGTCGTCCACAAGCCGTCTTGCCTCGCTGGCGGCCATCCGCTGGTGCCCCGCGTGGATAAGACCTCCCCGCAACCCCCTGGCGAACCCTAGCCCGCCATCTCTCCCTCGTTCCCCACCTCACCCGAACGCCGTCGTCGTCGGGCACCGCTCGATCCCGCGGCCACCGTCGCCGCCTCGCCTCGCTGACCTGTCCTCCGTGCTCACCATCGTCGACTACGTCGACCGCGTCAACAAGCCGAAGCCAGGAGCCACCGCAGTGTCCTCCCCGAGCTCTCCTTCCTCCTACGGCCACCGTCAAATCGTCGTCGTCTCCGTCGCCGTCGAGCCGTCCCCGCGCCCACTAAGCACACCTGCTGGCTCACGGTGAGCCCGCGTTTCTTTCCCCTCCCTCTCCCATGCGATTCCGCCACTGTAGCCGCCGTTTCCGTCGTCACCCGAACCCAGCGCCGCCGGTGAGCTCGTCGCCGTAGCCACGCTGCCCGTCGAGCTCAAACGAGCACGGATTCGTGCTCAGCACGTCCGTGCGGTTCCAACGCGACCCGCCGCTCGTCCTGCCATGCCCTGCGTCGCCGGATCCGTCAACGGCCGAACTCCGGCGCCGCCCGCGAGCACGCCGTCGTCGACTCCGGTCGATTCCGGCGACGAAACCGCCACCATCCGACGCGCCACACTCCGCGCGTTCGAACGCACCCAGCCCCGAGTCGAACGACCGCCGGAGCGCAGTTTTCGGCGAGAGCCCGTGCGCTCCGCCGCGTTTCTGGTCGCCGGCGGCTCGTTGCCGGCCGCTGCCTCGCTGGCGCCCCCTGGGTCGCTGCCAGTGGGCCCAGGGGCCCTAGTTGACCGAGTTGACTTGGTCAACTCGGCTGACTGGGCAGCCACTGACACTGACACACGGGTCCCACCCGCTTAATTAACCTAATTAGGTTTTAAATTAATCTAATTACTAAACAGACACTGACATAGGGGTCCCACTAACTAATTAGGTTAATTAGTTAAATTAACATCTGATTAATTAGCTGAGTCACTGACCAGTGGGACCCACTGGTCAGGTTTGACCTGGCTCAGCCGGGTTTGACCCGCTGACGTCACATTGACGTCATGCTGACGTCATCCACTACTGTTTCGGATAATCCTAATTAATTAATTTCAGAAATTCCAGAAAATGATTAAAACTTTGAAAAATCATATAAAATAAACCGTAACTCGGATGAAAATAATTTATATATGAAAAATGATCAGAAAAATATGAAGAATCCGAATATGTGGTCAAAATGCTTGACCATCACTCCTATCTAGATGAACATGGAACTTTTTGCCCGTATTCGATAAATGAATAATGCATAACCTTGATAAAATAAATCCAAATAAATTCCTAAATTATCTAAAACAATTAGATAGACAATATATCACCTCTGCATATCATTTAGGCATGTCATGCATCGATGTTGCATTGTTGCCGTGAATTTATTGTTTCTCCCCCCCCCCCCCCCCCCGTTCTCTCCCGATAGACTCCGAGACCGCCACCGACGCAGCTGAGTACGACTACGCTCCAGACGAGCAGCCCTCAGACGACCAACCCCTTTCAGCAGAGCTTCCAGGCAAGCAAAACCCCCTTGATCATAAGATATCGCCCATTCCTTCTCTCTTATGTTTGCATTAGAATTGCTTCTGTTGTTGCTCCGATAGCTCCTATTCTGATGCATAGCCTGATTTTGTCGCCTGCTGTTTATGCCTACCTATTGTCCCATGATGCTTAGTTAGTTATGCTATGTTCCACCTATGGCCCTTCACCCTTGTCCGTTTGCCATGCTTGTTATCGGGCCGTGATCACTCTGGGTGATGATCACGGAAATGTTTACTTATTGCAATACTTGAAACTGTTAAAGTCGGGCTGACCCCAAGGGTGCCCGCGAGAGAATAACGTTAAAGACGGGTCGGCTCCATGAGCACCCGCGCGTCATGTGTTACCAAGTCGGAGCGACAGGAACCCTGTTCGTCTCTGCGAGTTACTAAATACGCCTAACGGATTTGGGTATTTGATCTGAGTGGGTCGTTGGCCCTATACGCACTACCACCACGTGGGATAATGGTTATGGGACCCTCTACGTCGTATGTATCAGCCGAAAGCTCTTCAGACGTCACAGCTCAGAGATGCGGGCTGATTGTTGGGGTGAGCTGGTTACGTCTGTGGTGCTTCCACAGTCGCGCTTGGGCCCCGGCCAGTCACGCAACGTGCAGGAGTGCGAAGGGCGATGGCCCAAGACCTCTTCGTGCTTAGGATTTAGACCGGCGTGCTGACCTCTCTGCTGAGCCTAGGTAGGAATGCGTCGTGTTGATCACCCGAGGCCGAGCATTACCCAGCAAGTGTGTCCGACCAGATGTGATCGAGCGTGTTGGGTAACAGTAGTGCACCCCTGCAGGGAAGTTATCTATTCGAATAGCCGTGTCCACGGTAACAGGACGCTCGGAGTTGTATCCTGATCTGCTACAACTACAAATGGATACTGATACAATGATAGACTGGTACTACTGTTCTCGGGATCACTTTCTCGCAGGGTAGTCGAGGAAGGATCTCAGGGCATTACTAAAATATAACTGCTATTATGTGTTACTATACTCTACTCTCTTCTGATGCTGCAAGATTGCTTCAAGATGCTAGTCTTCGATAGGCTAGGCCTCTCCCCCTCTGTTCTGGCATTCTGCAGTTTAGTCCAAAGATATAGCCCAATTCCTTTGATACCGATGCATATTTAGTATAGTTCTGATGTCAGTCTTGCGAGTACTTTGGATGAGTACTCACGGTTGCTTTGCTATCTTTTTCCCCATACCCGGTTGCTGCTTCCAGTCGATGGAGTCCCGGAGCCAGACACCACCGCAGGAGACTACTACCAGGAGAGTCCCGGAGGCATGTACTACTGGGTTGAGCCAGCCGACCAGGAGTAGTTCGGAGGCCCTAGGCAGGAGGCCTTCGCCTTTTCGATCAGTGTCGCTATTTGTGCTAGCCTTCTTAAGGCAAACTTGGCTAACTATGTCTGTACCCAGATATTATTTGTTTGTATGCCTTATGTATTTGGGTCCTCGTGACCCCTGGTTTGTAATATGAAGATTTATGTTTAAATTTGAGTTTAGAGTTGTGTTGTGATATCTTCCCGTGCGTCTCTGATCTCGAGCGTGCACGTTTGCGTGTATGATTAGTGCACGGTCGAGCAGAGGGCGTCACACCATGCCCGTCATCGCAACACTACCGCGGCCGTGAAACACGTCGCCGCAGCATCGTCGAAGCAGTCGGGCGTAGCATCGTCGTGGTTGTCGAAGCACGGCGTCGTGGCCATCAAACCATGTCGTCACAACTTCATCGTGGCCGTCGATGCACAACACCGGCGTTAGAAGCATGTTGTCCCGCCAGCGCCGTGGTCGTCGAAACACGTCTCGTAGCATCACCGCCGCCGTCGAAGTATGCCGTTGAAGCATTGTCGCGACCGTCGAAGCACACCACGGGTGTCCGAAGCATGTCGCCGTGCCAACGCCCTGGCCGTCGCAGCTTCATCGAAGCAGCCGGGATGATGTCGCGCCATCGCGACGATCGTTGCAGCACGCCTTGTAGCATCCCCATGGCCGTCGAAGCATGCCGTTGAAGCATTGTTGTGGCCGTCGAAGCACACCACGGGTGTTCAAGCATGTTGTCGTGCCCACGTCACGCCCGTCGCAGCATTGTCGAAGCAGTTGGGATGCCGTCGCAGCATCGCCGTGGCCGTCGAAGTACACCATAGGCGTTCGAAGCATGTGGTCGCGTCATCACCGCAGCCATCGCAACATGCCTCGTAGCATCGCCACGACTGTCGAAGCACGTCGTCGCAGCATCGCCGTGGCCGTCGAAGCATGCCATCGCAACATCATCACGGCCGTCGAAGCACATCACGGCTGTTCGAAGCATGTCGCCTCGTAGCATCGCCGCAACCGTCACAACATCCTCAAAGCAGCTAGGATCCCGACATAGCATCGCTGCAGCCGTCACAGCACGCCTCGAAGCATCGCCGCAGCCGTCACAACATCCTCGAAGCAGCCAGGATGCCGATGTAGTATCGTCGCGTCCATCGCAACACGCCTCATAGCATCGCCGCGGCCGTCCCAGCACGCCTTGTAGCATTGGCGCAGCCATCGGAGCATGCCGTCGCAACACGCCTCGTAGCATCGCCGTGTCCGTCGGAGCATGCCGTTGCAACATCCTCGAAGCAGCCAGGATACCGACGCGGCATAGCCGCAGCCGTCGAAGCACACCACGGGCATTAAAGCATGTCGTCGCGCCACCGTCGAGGCTATCGTAGCACGCCTCGTAGCATCGCCATAACCATTGAAGCAATCGGGTATCGCAAAGACCGACGTTCAGCATCGCAGCAGTGTCACGTGGCCTCAGAGTGACGCCCATAGCAGCCCGATCACCCTCGCAGCATTGTCATCTCGACTTACAGCTCGTCGGCCCTTGTACGCAGCCACTCCGCCGCTGCTCTGTGAAGCAGCTCTTATCGCTACAGAGACGGCTCTCATTTCACTTCCTAGATCCAAAGTTGCATGCTGCTGCATGTCACGACAAGTCGGAGACGCTATTACGTGAGCAGTAGTACGTGAGCATGCAAACGCGCGAGCGGCTGCTGCATGCCACTACAAGCCGGAGAACAGTATGTGAGCATGCGAACGCGCGAGCGGCTGCGAAGCGTTAAAGGAAAAGAACGAGCTGGCTATTCCATCTAATGGTCGTGATCATTCCAATCGAACGGATGGGAAGGCGGCTTATCTCCGCGTGGTGTCAGCCGGATGATTTGTAGCACTGGCCATAAAAATATGGGGGATGCTACGCGTAAGCCGGTTGATTTCCTTGCGGGATCAGCCGCCTCCACGTCATTACGATAGATTCCTAAGAGCCATTGGATCTCTAGATTTTTGTACTTCAGTGACGTCCAGCGCGCCTGCACAGTTCTGCGATAGGTACGGAACCCGAACTCACGAGAGGAGGCTTGCTACACTTTGTACGTGCGTATTTACATGAAAACTCAGATTTCAAAATAGATTTTCTTCCAAATCAAGTATCCAAATTAAGATCTGTTTCAACCATCGTATTCTTCGCAACAAAATCATCGAGATGATATTTCATTTAGGGAAACACTTACGGTCAGCCGGCGGATCGCAGCGGTCGCGTCCGCCACCTTCCGCGCATGACCCGCGTCCAACTAGATCAGTGGCTTCGTCCGCTTCTACATCGGGTTGCTTATAAATATTTTCCGTGAGGGCCCGCATACCGTCCTTTGTCAAAAGCGCTTCTGCAACAGAGGCTATGTTTCTGAAACATATGTTGTGTTGCAATGTTTTACGACGGGTCTATGTTTTGCAACAAAACATTTGTTGCAAAAAAATTCTGCAATAAGACCTCAGTTGCAAAAAAATAACAAAACCTCATATGCAATTTTTTTGCAACAAAATAGTTGTTGCAAAAAATTTCTGCAACAAGGCATGTGTTGCAATGGTGGAGAGACGCTCGGCTGCTTGATGTAGCAGATCTGACGGCTCGCGACCCGGCTGATCTTTTAAAAAGATCAGCCGGCGGACGCGTAGCACACCCCTTTCATTTACTACTATTCTTTTAGGTTAAAATACATATATGCACTGTGGAAGTCATCTAATAGACTTGGAGCTGTAATCTCCGACATCAGCCAGCCATTCGATCTGGTGTTTAGAGTTGTTGGACCGAGTCACCACCATTGCAGCAATTGCCCTGTTGTGGTCGCTGCCATCCCAATACCATCGTTGTTGCCGTGGATGTCTCGCAACATCGCCATTGCCATTGCGCCGTCACCACCACAGCATTGCCGTCAATCGTTCCCATTGCAGCATGCTGTCAGTTGTTGTCATCGCAGCACCACAGTTGTTGCCGTCGCTGCCCATCGCAACACTAGTGATGTTGCGACCTGACGAGCGCTATATAAATGAAGTTGTGGCTTGACGAGTGGAGCACCACAAGCCCAGTTGCAACACCGTCGCCATTGCGGCCATCGCGACAACATCATCGATTTGGCAGACGTCGCCGTTGTTGCGCATCATTGCCATCGTCGACATTGCAACATGGGCACTGTTG
The DNA here is from genome assembly GCA_039707655.1 of Elymus sibiricus. Taxonomy (NCBI): domain Eukaryota; kingdom Viridiplantae; phylum Streptophyta; class Magnoliopsida; order Poales; family Poaceae; genus Elymus; species Elymus sibiricus. The sequence goes on from CM077664.1 coordinate 318,268,301, forward strand.
AGTCGGTGTCGCAACATCGACGTTATTGCAGGCGTCATTGCGAGGCTAGAGGTGGGGAGGGATAGGAATGGGGCCAGCTCACGCTCCGCTGCGTTGCCGAAAACACTCATCGCCTTCGCAACATCGTCGATATTGTTGATGTCCCACCATAACCGGAAACACTTGTGGCCTCCGCAACATTGTCAATGTTGCAAATGTTGTTGCCGTCGCTGCCTTTCGAGGTTGCAGCATGGCCGCCGTTGCGCCATCACCGGCGTGCAGCGCGGCGGCCCCGACGCTAACCTCTCAGCACCAGTGGCCGTCGTCGCAGCATCGATGGCTCGTTGAAGCGCTGCTAGCAACATTGTCGGAAAAAACTTCGCATCAGTGAACCGCGGGCGGCGACTTTTCCAACACCACAGCTATTCCTTGCAACCCAGCTGTTTTGTTTTGCCTGATCCGATGGATTAGAGACACTTGATTCACCCGTTGTGAGAACCTCCTCGCAACGCAACATCAACACAACCTTCGACTCGCATGGCATTAGGCCAGCGGTGATAGCGTGCAGGAAGTGCGTGATGGGTGGCAAAGTTACGGCTGCATGCAAAGGACCGGCCTTGTTTTTTATTTACAAGAGAACGCATCAAAGGGACGTGTGGTTGGGAGGAGAGCGATCGATCCGGACGTTGGTTGCTTTGCTGACTGGACGGCGCGATGCGCGACTGATTTCTGGAAGAAATCAGCCGGCTGAGTATAATACTTTTCCTAAAAATATATGAAAAAACCTAGTGGGAAAATAAGTGAAGAGAGAGATATAATATGCGCGTGCGGTGGCCCGGAGCATAATGCGGTGATAGCTAGGGGTCCGAGCCACACGGTGTATGTGACTCGGCACGATCGATGATGGTGGCGTCAGTTGCACCGCAGTGTGCGTCATATGGACGGGGCACTACACGACTTCAGGAATGTTGAAATCGTGCGTCAGCGAGGCGTCACCACACATGCACATCGGTGCATCATGGTGGTACTGTGCTCATTGGGAACACGTGCGTGCAACCATCTCCATAGCGTGTAGTCGACATGTTATTTGCAGAGGTAATATCATCGAGAGTCATAAAACTTGCATCGCATGTTCAGTTTGGTGTTAGAATTTTGAAAATACGGTTTTGTGGTCATCTAACTTGACTCAAGCGTGCACATACAGTCACACTACGCGTATGCCAGCGTATCCATGTGCATGGACCCACTTGTCACTGGCCGATGATGTTGGGCATGATGTATTTTTACAGAAAACACCCTCATTTTTTTATTTATGAAAAAAGTCAACCACAGCGACGCATTTTTGAACAATACACCCTCACATTTTTTTATAAAAAAACAGGACCACAGTATTGCACATATCACTACAATATTTAAGCTCCCTCGAATGTAAGCGCTCTGAGAGATCCGGGCTGGGAGGGTCAAGTGACCATGTTTTTTTTAGGAGAACCATTTAACTTTTTTTTAGGAGAACCACGGTCTCTTAGTGGGTGATCAGGCATTGTTTAATGTTTGGGTCAACCATCCAACTACGTGTGTCCACCACTTGATGGGTTACGTGTCACTTACTCCTTGACTAAAACCACGACATTTATTTTAGATCAGAGGGACTATTTTTTTCGAGAGAAAAAAAGGTCACATGTCATTCATGTACATCTGGTACGAGGGAAATTAATGATGCGTCCAGCTATATCCACGCCTGTCAAAATGATGTACCATCACACAGCCGCACGGGCAGCGCCAGCTTGGCCCATCACCGCCTTCTCCGCGTCACACGGCTGCACAGGCGTCGTCAGTCCACCACCACGCCACATGCCCCGCCCATCTCTCCATCTTTCTCCCCTTCTCTCATGGCGGTACGCCCGAGCCATCACCGCCTCCTCCGCATCACACAGTTGCACGGGAACCCGGCCCATCACCGGCTCCTCCGGATCACATGGTTGCACGGGCGCCGCCAGTCCATCACCGCGCCGCACGCCCCGCCCATCTCTTCAGCTTTCTTCCCTTCTCTCGTGGCGGTGTGTCCGGCCCATCACCGCCTCCTCCGCACCACACGGTTGCATGGGCGCCCGGCCCACACCGCTTCCTCCGCACCACATGGCTGCACGGGCTTTGCCTGTTCACCATCGCGCCGCACACCCCGTCCATTGGTTTTCTCCCCTTCTTTATTGCGGTAATTAACGTCCAATGACGATGACGCTCAGCACCTGGAGGAGCAGGCGACGAGGTAGGCCGCCACGGCTAGCAACGGCGCTGGACAGGGACGACTGTCGTCTTCGGAACTTGGTCGCCTTCATCAACACGCCATGGTCCATAAGGTCTATAGTACAACTCCCGGTACCTCCTTCCTCTCCCTCTCTCATCCTTTCTTTGGAAGTCTGATTCAAATTCAATCTCGTCCGCTTCGGGGCTAAACAAGTAGCAGATTATACCGGGATTTTATCTCACCGTGTAAGGTTTCAATCTGAAAGCCTCATGCTTCACTGCTTGAGTACCATGTACCATGTCCGTGCTTGTGGATTAACAACCTTCGACAGTTTATACATGACATGCTTTATGCTCCCTCTGTTCCACAATGCAGTGCATATTAGTTTTTTCAAAAGTCAAAGATTTCCATGTTTGACCAAGTTTCTAGAATGAACTATCAATATCTGAAGTACTAAATAAATAAACTATAAAAGTACACGTGGAAGTTGATTTTTTTAAAACTTGGTCAAACATTGATACGCTTGACTTTTCAAAACAAAGTATGTACTATATTTTGGAATGGAGGGAGTATTAATTCACATATGGTACCACGCGTAAGGAGCACGATCTCTAACTGAACTTAATTGGCACTAAAACAATAAGGTAAGATGATAACTAAGTTTTTCTGTGAAGATAATTTGGTTAATTGTCACCGGGTCGCTTATGTACATAGCTGCTCAGGCCTTAATGCATTAGTAATGTTACATTCAAATGAAAACTAAGATCAATCACTTGTACTATTATCTCTTGATCCCCCCATTTCCGTCTCTTTCTCTTAGAGGCCGCTATAAACATGCTTCATTCCCTTTCCTATCATTAGTCAGTGCAAATCATTGCTTTTATTTCAAATATGTTCTTTCTATTTTCGTTCTAACTACGCATCTGAATGATCAATATGGAAAACCAGAAGCCATATACTGTGGTGCAGTGCTGCAGCTTCCAAGTATTTCTCACTTCCACTACCCTTTTACCGTTATTGCAGACAATTATCGTTGGTGTTTTGTATTATTTGTATGTGACCAAGGTAAGTTATGAAATATTGGTTGGTCAAATCATAGAGCTGTATGATTGTTGTAGATGAATACTACAATCAGAAGCCTCAGTTACGCATATCATAGTTTTGAATTAATTTTGCAGATGAATATTATCATGTCCATCCGGTACTATGGTTTAACCCTGTAGGTCTGGGACATGCGTGACGCCAACCACTACTTTGGATATGTTTTTGGCAGTGCTGCTAACATATCATTTTTGTGAAGAACAACAGTTGTAAAGAAACTGACTAATATCCTACCAAGTAAACGACGATGTGTCTTAGCATCTGGACATACACTTCTTCTTCGGTACAACCCCCTAAACACATCAACGGAAGAGATCTCTCCATACCCCTTCATAATAAAGGATAGGATGGTCCTTGTAAAAATACGTCGACCGTGCCGATACGAGGCCCAGGCCGGCCCATTTGCTACGCTGCGCAAGCAAACATCGTTGGTGCAAAATAAAACGTCGAAAAACGTAAATGTTGAGAAAAGATGTGTCTAGGATTTGAACCCCTGACCTCATGCATGTTAAAGGGAGATCAAAGCCAATGGAACCAAGAAGACCACGTTAATAGTAAGCTGCGTGAATCTATAAGAACTAGTGGCCGACCCCCTTTTTAAAAATAATTTATGAATTCTTTTCAAATTTCTGAACACTTTTTAAATTTTCTGAAAATGCGGACATATTTTGGGAACCTCAAAACAATTCTGGATAAACAGGAACAAAATTGAAAACATGATTTTTTTTTTAAATTTACAAACTATATTTTGAAGACACAAACATTTAAAATAAAAGGAACAATTTGAAAACACAAACATTTTCGAAATTATGAGCATTTTTTTTCTGAAAATGTGAATTCTTTTTTAAATTGCCCAAATAATTCTAGAATTTGTGAATAAATGTTGACAAACATGAACATTTTTCGAATTTGCGAACAAATATTGAAAATGGTAAAAGAAAATATAATTCCTGAACTTTTTTTTGAATTTGTGAAGAAAATTTTATAAACTGTGACCTTTTTTGAAATTTCGAATTCTATTGTTTCTTTTAGTTTCAAATATTTTTATAAAAAAGCGAACTATTTTCGAAAGTCTATTTTTTTGAAGTTTCGAACATTTTTTGAAAAAGAAGCTATCAGTTTCTGAAATTATAAACTTTTTTGGAATTTCTAAGCAAAATTTCAAAACATGATTTTTTTGAAAAAATGAATAAATTTATAAAGATGCGAACAATTATTGAAAAGGAAAAATAAACATGAAAGGGAAGAAAAAAAGAAACAGAACAAAAAGGGAAGACAAGGAAAAGTAAAAAAGGAGAGAAAAGAAACAGGAAAAATGAAAACAGAAAAAAAAGGGAACGCTAGGGCCTTCCCAACAGGCGCCCAACGGGAGCGATGCCTTCGCCTATTTGGGCCAAGGCCTAAGCGTTTTTCTTCCCTTTTTCATTATAATTCATTTTTTTATTTTTAAACTTCATTATTATTTTTGAAAACTGTTTAAAAATTTGAAATTTTGTCTGAAATATAAAAAAATGTTCTTGTATTCGAATATTTTCCACAATTTTAAGAAACATTCTAGAATTTTAAAAAATATTCCTGTTTGCGAATTGTTTGTCCACAAGTTTATGAAATGCTTGCATTTCAAAAAAAGTTAATGAATGTTTTTAAAAAAGTACGTAGTTTGCAATTTGTGTTAAAAAATTTACAGCAATTGTTATAAATTTGTTAACAATTTTTTTAAAAAGTGTTTAAGTTTGTAATTTTTTTACACACAATTTAAAATTCCAAAATTGTTGACGAATTTCAAGAAATGTTCATGTACGAAACTCTAAAAAAAACGCAAAACTTGTCGAAAACCCAAACAACTTAGCATGGTGCCTTGAATTGTTCATACATGGTCATGAAAAAAAAACTGGAGTCATTTAAGGGATGTCGAGAAATGAGGTGCTCTCAAACGGACCCTTCTCACCTACCCAAACACTCTCGTTGAACATGGTACGTTTTGGAAATCTCAGGAACCCAAACTTTTGCAAGAAGATGGGCATGCCCATGTTAGGCATCCATGCCTGGTCTGAACGAGTTCCGACACCATTTGCACGTTGCGACACGTCCGGCCATTTATCGGCTTTGTTCACCGGGATAACTATAGAAGATGCAAAACTTGTCAATAACCCGAACAACTTGCCATGGTGCCTTGAATTGGTAATACAAAGGCCTGAAAAAAATTGGGGTCATTTCAGGGATGCCGGGAAATAACGTGCTCTCAGACAGAGCCTTCTGACCTATCCAAACACCCTCCGTTCAACATGATATATTTTTGAACATCCTTGAAATGACCCCAACTTTTGCAAGATGGTGGTGTAGGAGATATGCCCTAGAGGCAGTAATAATAGTTACTTTGTATCTCCGAGTTTGTAATGAATGTTTATGTTCCATGCTATAACTGCAATGATTCTCGAGTCTACAATAACCACGAGGCTCGGAGGGAAACTCATGTGCACGTGTGGTATAATAAACGGAAAATGTATTCCTAGTCATGCCTCTATGACTGGCTCAAGTATTGCATGATGATCCTGTTTTCCTGATCATGGGCATGTCTATGCCGGCAATTTTGAGGGCACAATGTTAGTAGAACACTTGTGTTGAATCGACCCGAATTGATGTTATGCTATGAGATACATTCGTTACAAGTTAATGGTTAATAACACAGAGATAGTTAATGTTTGCATAATTCCTTAGACCATGAGAGTATCGAGTTCCTTCGTACTTGCTTCGTGAACTTTGGGGTTTGTTAAACGTCATCCGTAACTGGGTGGATATTACGGCGGCTTACGGGTTCACGGAAAAGTATGACAAGAAACGAGATAGCTCAAGATTGGGATTTGCTCCTCCGACGATGGAGAGATATTCTCGGGCCCTCTCGGTGTTACGGTATCCATCATCGTCTGGCCAGACACAATGTGATTTGATCACTGGGATGCCGGAACACGGAAACGAGAAAAGAGAACAAAACCGGTAACGAGGTAACTTGCATAGTGGACAAGTTGTTGATCCACGGGGATGCAATAAATCTCACCTCGGGTATTTGTAATATATCATGAAGCAACAGGAATAGCATACGGCAACTGGAGGTTCACTCGAATATTCATTCGTGTGGGTATAGGGGTCAATATGGGTGTCCACGGCTCCGATGTTGATCATTGATCGGAAAGTGTTCCGGGTCATGTCTATACTTCACCGAACCTATAGGGTCACACGCTTAAGGGTCATCTATCTGCTAAATACTAGACGGGGAGTCTGAGAGAAAATCACCGAAAAAGTTTCGGACGAAACGGAAACGTTCCGGAGAGAACACCGGAATAGTTTCGGTGAAACTGAAAAGTTGTTTCAGGGTATTCCATTAAGTCAAATTGGTTCCGGCACACGCCTGGAAATTCTTGGAGGGTGCCAGAATTGTTCTGGTAACTTCTGGAATTTTTCCGGAGAGAAAAACCGGAAATATTCCGGAGCAGCCGGAACCGCTTTGGTTGCTTTTCGCTGAAGAAAAACATTGTTCCGGAATTGTTTCGGAATGCGTTCAAAATTGTTTTAGTGGGTACTGGAATTATTCTAGGCACACATAAATAATTTGGGATTTAACGGACGCAGAAAAATGTCTTCGTGAATAGTGAAAGTGCTTTATGGATATTTTTTGGAAAGCACCTTTTGGGATATTTTCCAAAAGGCTTCTAGAAGGACTTGGGAGCCAAGGAAGCCCCCTCATGGGGGCCCCCCAAGAGTGGCCGGCCAAGGGAGGTGGGGCTCCTTGGAGCTCCACTTGCCATCCTTCTTTGCTTTATTCTTTTATGAAAAGGCATAAAGTGGGGGTACTTTTGGTATTTTTGAATGCCAACTTTACCCCTTGGCTATCCTATAAATAGAGGTGGAGGGGTGCTCTCCAAAGATCATCCTTGCTCTCATACACATGCCATGCTCGTCTAGCTCTCTCTCTCCCTCCCAGCGAAATAGTTTCGTAGAGCCGAAAGACTGTCTGGGTTCCGGCAGGAACTAGCTCTGGACGGCGAAGCCCCGCCGGATAGCTGACACCGTATGTGTGCAACCCCGTAGAGAGTTCGTAGTTTCGATCTTTTGCCCGAGGGGCTGTTCGAGTGTCCTCCTGAAGGGCTGTCCGAGTTACCGTTCGAGTTTCCGGTGTCCTCCCGAAGGGCTGTCCGGGTTACTGTTCGGGTTTCGACTGTCCTCTCGAAGGGCTGTCCGCGACATCGTCTGAGGGACTGTCCGACCGCCTCCCGAAGGGCTGTCCGACAAGGGAGTACATCCTTGCGGTTGGGAGGTTGTAAATCCTAGCTGCATGGATCTGCACCGACGATCTACACCGACTCTTCTTCCGCTGCGCTACGAGTTGGTACGGATCAGATCAAACCTTGTATGCAGTCTCCATAGTGATCCTGGGCGTGCTCGCTGTACCGATTTTTTTGTTTTCTGTCGCGTTCCCCTACAGTGGCATCATGAGCCGTGCTATGCGTAGATGCAAGTTACGATCTAGAATACATGGAGATGTATGGGTATTGCATAATATAATTTTGGAGTAGATGAGATCTATTGCTGAAAATTATTTATGCGGGTAGCAGAAGAAGTCTGTTACCCGATGTTCTTGTTGCTTCCCTAGAATTTGCGTATTTCTGATCTCGAGACAGCATGGTGGAATTTCACAAAGTTCTGGCAATCCGCGATCCTGATTGATCAACGAAGTGCTATCAGTTCTTTGGGTTCCGCCATAGTTAAAAGAAAGATGAAATTCGCAGATGAAAGGGCAATGCAGATATGATCTGCACAGGGGTCATGCGTATGACGAAGTTTAGTATGGGGCTCGAGATTTAATTATCTCGTGTTTCATACACCCTGGAAAGTTAATCTAGCGACTTGTATAATCATACTTGATGATAAAACGTTGGTAGCTGCGATTTAAGTCAAAACCTTAGAAGCCACGTAAAATAAAATTTTGCATAAACCGATTAGAGGCGTCTAACTTGTTTTTGCAGGATGTGCATGTGATGTGGTATAGCAATGCTCATATTAATTCGATTATGTATGAGATGACTACATGATGTAAATTTATTAACATGACCTGCGTGTCATGATTCGGCATGATGGCTGGAGCCATATGATTGTCACTTTAATGACCTGCATGTCAACCTTAAGTAATGCACTTATTTTATTAGCTATAGAGATAGCAATATTATCTGGTGCATCGACAAGGTGGTGGCAATCTTCGCGAAGGTGAACACTGACGCAAATGCCGAAGACGAAGAAATAAAAGACTTCTCCGTCAGAAAGGGCTATACCATATCATGCTATTATGAATTGCCTGAGATGTTTATCCCTTATGATGCACCCTTCTTGATTGCGCGGTAGTTGCTTTTTATTAGGGTGATCTCTCACTTAAAAATATCAAAGTAGTTAGTGTTCACCCAAGTGTAGCACCGTCTGAAATTCGTATCTTTTCGGGGTGCGCCATGTCCACATGGGTACGAACGAATTGAGAGGAATGAGGCGGGTGAGGTCAGACCTCGTAGCAAGATCACTTGGTTGTCTTTGACGTTCAGGCAGGATAGTCCTGAGCTCGGAACACGCCCATCGAAAGATGAACAAAAGTCACATAGAGATGTGATCGGCAAGTTTGCCTACCGATTGAAATTCTCGTCATCAGTGATGTCCACATCAATGGCATTGAATTTAAATGTGGATTTTGAATCGCTCATAATCAATTTTGAGAGATATTGATTTGAGTGGGAGCGCACTTTAGAATAAAATTGTTTATTCACTAGTGCCAAAAATCATTATGAACAAAGTCTAAGTGAAACTTGTGTTTTCCGTTGTAGATCAAATGGCTCGCAACACCGCGTTCAACTTAGGCCCAATGTTAGAGAAAGAGAAGTTAGCTGCGACTGAAAACAACTATGCGGACTGGGTCCGTAACCTGAGGATTGTCCTCAGGAGCGCTAAGAAAATGTATGTGCTTGAAAATGCTCTTCCAGCTAAACCGGCGGCTGATGCCCCGGAAGATGAACAAAATGTCTGGGCCACTAAGGATGATGATCACAACTTAGTGCAGTTCCTCATGCTAGCTTGTATGAGTGCAGGGCTTCAAAAACGTTTTGAATTCCATAAACCCCGTGATATGATCCGGGAATTGGATGCTCTGTACAAGGAAACCGCAAGGTCTGAACGATTTGATATCATGAAGACCTTGATGGAATGCAAGATGGCTGAAGGGTAGTTCAGTTGGCAAACACGTAGTCAAAATGATTGGCTATGCTGAAAGGCTTAAAACCCTGGAATTTCCAATTCCGCCTGGCCATATGATGGACATGATGCTTTCTTCACTCCCCCCGTCTTACGATGGTTTTGTCATGAACTACAACATGAGTGGGATGGAGAAAACATCGGAAGGGGTGCTCGCCATGCTGAAAACTGCGGAAGGAGGACTGCGGAAAAATTGCAAGCAAGTGTTGCTTGTGAATAAAACCGCCAGTTTCAAAAAGAAAGGCAAGCCAAAGAAGGGCAAGGGCGCCGGTAAGACCGGCTCCCAAAGAAACTCTAAGGGCGGAGCCAAGAATGAAACTGAGTGCTTCTACTACAAGGGCATAGGACACTGGAAGAGAAACTGCAAGAAGTATCTGAAAGATAAGAAGTCCGGGAAAACCGGAAAAGGTATAATTGTTATACAAGTTAATGTCATTGACGTTTTGCTTGCAAGCGAAAATTCTAAGTCTTGGGTATTTGATACCGGATCGGTTGCTCACATTTGCAACTCGATACAGGGACTTCAGAAGGTGCGCAAGCTAGCAAAGAATGAAGTCGTGATGCGCGTCGGGAACGGCGTTGGGATCGCTGCTCAAGCCGTCGGCATTATGCCTCTACGTCTCCCTTCAGGATTTATCTTAGAACTAAATAACTGTTATTTTGTTCCACTATTGTGTAGAAACATTATCTCCGGATCATGTTTAGTACACGATGGGTATTCGTACAAGTCTGAGAACAATGGTTGTTCACTTTATTGTAAGGATATGTTTTATGGATTTGCACCCATTGTTGGGGGCCTTTTCATACTAAATCTTGAATGTGGAAATGATGTATTTAACGTGAATGCTAAACGCCTTAAGAAGGCTGATACCACCACCACTTTCATGTGGCACTGTCGGCTTGGCCACATCGGAAAGAAACGCATGCAAAGACTCCATAAAGATGGAGTTTTACCGTCCTTTGATTTTGAATCATTTGACACATGTGAAGCTTGCTTGATGGGGAAAATGACCAAGACGCCGTTCACGGGTCATCCTGAACGGGCGAGTGAATTGTTGGAAATAATACATAGTGATGTATGTGGTCCAATGAGCACAATCGCACGGGGTGGGTATTTCTACTTCGTGACTTTTACGGATGATTTGAGTAGGTATGGATATATCTACTTGATGAAGCATAAGTCGGAAACCTTTGAAAAGTTCAAAGAATTTCAGAATGAGGTAGAAAATCATCGTAACAAAAGGATTAAGTTTCTGCGGTCTGATCGCGGGGGCGAATACCTTAGTCATGAGTTTGGCCAACATCTGAGTGACCGTGGAATTGTTTCACAGCTTACGCCTCCCGGAACTCCGCAGCGAAACGGAGTGTCGGATCGACGTAACCGAACCCTGTTAGACATGGTAAGGTCGATGATGTCTCTTACAGATCTACCGATATCTTTTTGGGGTCACGCACTACTCACTGCCGCTCACACATTAAACAGAGCACCGTCTAAGTCTGTTGAGACGACACCATACGAGTTATGGCATGGGAAGAAACCCAATTTGTCACATCTCAAAATCTGGGGTTGTGAAGCTTATGTAAAACGTTTACAACCAGGCAAACTCGATCCTAGATCAGACAAATGTTACTTTGTAGGTTATCCCAAGGAAACAGTTGGGTATTCTTTCTACCAACCCTCCGAGTGCAAAGTGTTTGTCGCTAAAAACGGAGTCTTTCTCGAGAAAGAGTTTCTCGCTAAAGAAGTGAGTGGGAGGACAGTACAACTTGATGAGATTGTTGAATCTTCGGCAACCGTTGATATGGCTAAAGAACCGGAAGAAATTCCGCTAATTATCCCTACAACCGAGCCGGAAGTTGTCGCATGTGATGCGGAAACTTCACACAATGTTGTAACTGAACCGCGCAGATCAGGTTGGGCTATCCAGCCACCTGAGTGGTTTCATAACGAAATCTTCATTCTTGAAGACGATGAACCTGCGCACTACAAGGAAGCGATGGCGGGGCCCAGCTCAAAGGAATGGCACAAGGCCATGAAATCCGAAATGGAATCCATGTACGAAAACCAAGTTTGGAACTTGGAAGAACTTCCAGAAGGCGTAAAGCCCATTGGTTGTAAATGGATTTTCAAAAGAAAGACGGACGCGGATGGTAACATTACTATCCACAAAGCTAGACTTGTCGCGAAAGGGTTCACGCAAGTTCCAGGAGTGGACTACGATGAGACTTTCTTGCCCGTAGCTATGCTTAGGTCTATTCGAATATTACTAGCAATTGCTGCTTATTTCGATTATGAAATATGGCAGATGGACGTCAAAACGGCTTTCCTAAATGGAAACCTCAAAAAGGATGTATACATGATACAGCCAGAAGGTTTTGTCGTTCATAAGGATGCTGGAAAGGTATGCAAACTTCAGAAAGCCATTTATGGTCTGAAGCAAGCGTCAAGGAGCTGGAACATTCATTTTGATGAAGTGGTCAAACAGTTTGGCTTCATCAGGAATGACGAAGAATCTTGTGTTTACAAGAAGTTTAGTGGGAGCGCAAAAGCATTTCTAATCTTGTATGTGGATGACATATTGTTGATTGGAAATGACGTGAATTTTCTTAACGAAATAAAAGACTCATTGAAGAAGAGTTTTTCAATGAAAGACTTAGGCGAAGTGGCATATGTATTGGGCATTAGAATCTATAGAGATAGATCAAAACGCCTGATAGCGCTTAGCCAAAGCACGTACATTGACAAGGTGTTGAAAAGGCTCAACATGGAGAACTCCAAGAAAGGCCTACTCCCCATGTCACCTGGCACAGTGCTTTGCAAGAATCAGTGTCCTCAGACTCTCGATGAGCGAGTACAGATGAATGATGTTCCATATGCTTCGGCAGTTGGTTCTATTATGTATGCCATGCTATGTACAAGACCGGACGTTTCCTATGCGCAAAGTGTTAGCAGCCGGTACCAAAGTGATCCAGGATTGGAACACTGGGCTGCAGTCAAGGGTATTCTTAAGTACCTCAGAAGGACCAAGGATTTACTCCTTGTGTACGGAGGTGATGAAGAGCTCATTGTAAGTGGTTACACTGATGCAGGCTTCATGACTGACCCAGATGACTTCAAATCTCCATCGGGCTATGTTTTCATATTGAACGGCGGCACAGTTGATTGGAAAAGTTCCAAACAAAAGACTGTAGCGGATTCTACGACGGAGGCGGAATATGTTGCAGCTTCAGAAGCCTCCAAGGAGGCGATATGGATCAAGCAATTTCTTGAAGACCTTGGTGTGGTTCCAAGTGCTCTGGACCCGGTGGAGATCTATTGTGATAATAGTGGCGCCGTGGCTCAGGCAAGGGAGCCAAGTTCGCACCATAAGACAAGACATATTGAACGCAAAGATAAAGTCATTCGACATCATGTCGAAGCGGGTTTAGTGAAAGTACGCAAAGTTCACACGGATCTGAACGTGTCAGACCCGATGACAAAGCCTCTACCACGAGCAAAGCATGAGCAGCACCGGACAGCCATTGGTGTTAGGGAAGCCATGTAACTAGATTATGACTCTAGTGCAAGTGGGAGTCTGTAGGAGATATGCCCTAGAGGCAGTAATAACAGTTACTTTGTATCTCCGAGTTTGTAATGAATGTTTATGTTCCATGCTATAACTGCAATGATTCTCGAGTCTACAATAACCACGAGGCTCGGAGGGAAACTCATGTGCACGTGTGGTATAATAAACGGAAAATGTATTCCTAGTCATGCCTCTATGACTGGCTCAAGTATTGCATGATGATCCTGTTTTCCTGATCATGGGCATGTCTATGCCGGCAATTTTGAGGGCACAATGTTAGTAGAACACTTGTGTTGAATCGACCCGAATTGATGTTATGCTATGAGATACATTTGTTACAAGTTAATGGTTAATAACACAGAGATAGTTAATGTTTGCATAATTCCTTAGACCATGAGAGTATCGAGTTCCTTCGTACTTGCTTCGTGAACTTTGGGGTTTGTTAAACGTCATCCGTAACTGGGTGGCTATTACGGCGGCTTACGGGTTCACGGAAAAGTATGACAAGAAACGAGATAGCTCAAGATTGGGATTTGCTCCTCCGACGATGGAGAGATATTCTCGGGCCCTCTCGGTGTTACGGTATCCATCATCGTCTGGCCAGACACAATGTGATTTGATCACTAGGATGCCGGAACACGGAAACGAGAAAAGAGAACAAAACCGGTAACGAGGTAACTTGCATAGTGGACAAGTTGTTGATCCACGGGGATGCAATAAATCTCACCTCGGGTATTTGTAATATATCGTGAAGCAACAGGAATAGCATACGGCAACTGGAGGTTCACTCGAATATTCATTCGTGTGGGTATAGGGGTCAATATGGGTGTCCACGGCTCCGATGTTGATCATTGATCGGAAAGTGTTCCGGGTCATGTCTATACTTCACCGAACCTATAGGGTCACACGCTTAAGGGTTCTCTATCTGTTGAGTACTAGACGGGGAGTCTGAGAGAAATTCACCGAAAAAGTTTCGGACGAAACGGAAACGTTCCGGAGAGAACACCGGAATAGTTTCGGTGAAACTGAAAAGTTGTTTCAGGGTATTCCATTAAGTCAAATTGGTTCCGGCACATGCCTGGAAATTCTTGGAGGGTGCCAGAATTGTTCTGGTAACTTCTGGAATTTTTCCGGAGAGAAAAACCGGAAATGTTCCGGAGCAGCCGGAACCGCTTTGGTTGCTTTTCGCTGAAGAAAAACATTGTTCCGGAATTGTTTCGGAATGCGTTCAAAATTGTTTTAGTGGGTACTGGAATTATTCTAGGCACACATAAATAATTTGGGATTTAACGGACGCAGAAAAATGTCTTCGTGAATAGTGAAAGTGCTTTATGGATATTTTTTGGAAAGCACCTTTTGGGATATTTTCCAAAAGGCTTCTAGAAGGACTTGGGAGCCAAGGAAGCCCCCTCATTGGGGGCCCCCAAGAGTGGCCGGCCAAGGGAGGTGGGGCTCCTTGGAGCTCCACTTGCCATCCTTCTTTGCTTTATTCTTTTATGAAAAGGCATAAAGTGGGGGTACTTTTGGTATTTTTGAATGCCAACTTTACCCCTTGGCTATCCTATAAATAGAGGTGGAGGGGTGCTCTCCAAAGATCATCCTTGCTCTCATACACATGCCATGCTCGTCTGGCTCTCTCTCTCCCTCCCAGCGAAATAGTTTCGTAGAGCCGAAAGGCTGTCTGGGTTCCGGCAGGAACTAGCTCTGGACGGCGAAGCCCTGCCGGATAGCTGACACCGTATGTGTGCAACCCTGTAGAGAGTTCGTAGTTTCGATCTTTTGCCCGAGGGGCTGTTCGAGTGTCCTCCCGAAGTGCTGTCCGAGTTACCGTTCGAGTTTCCGGTGTCCTCCCGAAGGGCTGTCCGGGTTACTGTTCGGGTTTCGAGTGTCCTCCCGAAGGGCTGTCCGCGACATCGTCCGAGGGACTGTCCGACCGCCTCCCGAAGGGCTGTCCGACAAGGGAGTACATCCTTGCGGTTGGGAGGTTGTAAATCCTAGCTGCAGGGATCTGCACCGACGATCTACACCGACTCTTCTTCCGCTGCGCTACGAGTTGGTACGGATCAGATCAAACCTTGTATGCAGTCTCCATAGTGATCCTGGGCGTGCTCGCTGTACCGAATTTTTTTGTTTTCTGTCGCGTTCCCCTACAGGTGGTTATTCCCATGGTAGGCATCCATGCCAAGTTTGAATGAATTTCGACACCGTTTGCACGTTGCGACACCTCTGTGCATTTATCGGCCTATTTTCACCGGAAAACTCTAGAAAATGCAAAAAATAAATAAATCAAAATCTAAAACAACTTGGCATGGTGCCTTGAATTGGTCATACACGTTCATAGAAATAATTGGGGCCATTTGACCGATGTCAAAAGAAAACGTGCTCTCAGACGAACCCTTCTCCCTACGTGAACATCCTCCGTTGAACATGGTCCATCTTAGGACATGCATGAAATGACCCCCATTTTTGGCACTAGATGTGCATGCCCATGGTAGGCATCCATGCCTTGTTTGAACAAATTCCGACATCGTATGCGTGTTGCGACACGTCCAGCCATTTATCGGTCTTTTTTCATCAAGAAAACTCCAGAAAAATGCAAAATTTGACCAAAACCAAAAGAACTTGGCATGATACCTTGAATTGGTCATAAAAGGCCATGGAAAACAATTGGGGCCATTTCAAGGATATAGAGAAACAACATGCTCTCTGACTGCCAGAACACCCTCCGTTGAACATGATCTGTTTTTGATCTCTTTCAAATGATCTCAACTTTTACAAGAAGGTGGGCATGCCCATGGTAGGCATCCATGTCAGGTTTAAATGATTTCCGACATCGTATGGAAGTTGCGACACGTCTGGCCATTTATCCGCTTTTTTTGCCGCGAAAACTTCAAAAAATGCAAAAAAAAAAAATCAAAAACCAAAACAACTTGGCATTGTGCCTTTAATTGGTCGTACAAAGCTATATAAAAAACCGGGGCCATTTGATGGATGCAAAAAAAATGCTCTTAGACGGACCCTTGTGTCCTACCCGGACACTCTTCGTTCAACATGGTCCATTTCTAGAAATGCATGAAATGACCTCAACTTTTGGCACTAGGTGGTTATGCCCATGGCAAGCATCCATGCCTGGTTTGAACAAATTCCGACACCGTATTCACTTTGCGTCACGTCACATTTATTGTTCTATTTTCACCGAGAAAACTCCAAAAAATGCAAATAATGTTGAAAACCCAAACAACATGACATGATGCCTTGAATTGGGCATACAAGGCCATGAAACAAAATTGAGGCCATTTGGACAGATGTCGAAAAAAAGTCCACGTCTTAAAAATTCACAAATTTGATTTTTTTTTGCAGGTTTCACAAAAGTTCATAAATTTGGAAAAATGTTCACTAGATAAAATTTCATGCATTTGAAAAAAAGTTCACGACTAAAAAATTCTCGAATTTTGAAAAAGTACGCGGATCTAAAAAAGTTCATGAAATTTTAGAAAGGTTCAAAAATTTGAAAAAAGAAGAAGAAAGATTAAAGAAAAAACCTGAAGAAAAACCGGCCAAAAAAAAGAAGAAAAACCAGACTAAGAATGCAATGCTTTTTTATCGTTATATTTCCAAATAAGACGCGAAAAAGAAAGAAAGTTGCCGTAGCAAGTAGGCTGTACTAGTTGGTTAGTTCCTCTTGAAAAAAGCCTACAGGGTGGGAGTTCGAGTCCCACCGACTACATGAGTTTTTTGCAATTTAAAAGAACGTAAAAAAGTAAGTTGGCCAAGCCCATGAAAGAGGGGGGTGTGCGCCTGGCGGAAATGGGCCGGCCCAGTCGGCCGATCTACTCCCAGAACGTATAGAACGTATGTACAAAGTGGGTAGGATACGTCAAATGTCAATATTGCCCTTTATAAGTTTTGTGAGGGGGGTTGTACCGAAGCGGGACTCATGGACATATCCTGCAATGCAATAAAGGTTGTTCTCACCCAAAAATTATCATGGAAGCCAAAACACAGAACGCCCATGAAATGAACAACAACCCAGACCCACAAATAGAGCAACAAAGAATCTATTCGTGAATTAACAATCAAACAAATAAACGATAGAATAGTAGAACGGCGCAGCAAGGCGCGCGATATGCTTCTAGTTATATGTGAAAATTAACAACAAAAAGGGTCCGCCAAGACTCGAACCATACACCAATTGATTTAACACGAGACGCTCGAGCCACTGCCATTCAGGTCAATTTGTTCAATCTTGATAACGAGCTTATATGTACTTGACGAGGGCTCATGTGGAGCTTAATTGTTCTGTGGATACCGTGGCCCATTATGCGCGCGCTATGTTTTAAGATATTTGTAAAACATAAGTAATAAAGTTATGTTCAAGTATTTCTGTGTTAAAAATATTATACAGACAGACAATGATTAGTAAATAAAAACATTTAAATATATATGTATACATATTTTTTAGTAAAACGTAAGTAACAAAAAGATTTAAGATATTTGTAAAACATAAGTAATAAACTTATGTTCAAATATTTTGTGTTAAAATTACTATACATGCAAATGATGATTAGTAAATAAAAACTTTTAAATATAAACATGTGTATTATATAAAATATATTTAGTTAATACGGACATTGAAAATATTTATTAAATAAATATGTTTAATGAAATATACACTTGCAGTTTATATTTAAATTATACAAAATAATGAACACAAACATTTACTAAATATTTATGAATATTCACTTGTGTATAATTTTTAATCATGACTCATATTAAAAAAATAATTAAAATATTAGCCACCATTGAATATTCATATTAACAGTTTAAATTTTAAATTATGAATATTTTTAATTGTATAATCATTGAACTATACAAATGTGCGTATAATTATTGAAATGTTTGTATAAGTAAAATTATATTTTTGAATTGTAATTTTGAAAACAAATATGTAATACACACATTTATATAATACACATGTTTATTTAAAAAAATAGTGCAGGCAAAATGGGCTGCAGTATCTGCAACCCATGTAAGCTCCACATGCTTCCTCCTTTAATGCATATATGTTCGTTATCCATATTAGACATCTGGACCTGATGGGTTGTATGGCTAGAACGTCTCGTGTTTAAATAGTTGGTAGTTGGCTTTAGTCCTGCTAGATCCATTTTTGGTGTTAAATTTTCGCAGCCTCGTATTAAAATTATTTTCGCAGTCCAACTAAGCTCCACATGAGTCGTCGTCAAGTACATATATGCTCGTTATCCAGATTGAATATCCGGACCTTAATGGCGTAGTGGCTAGACCGTCTCGTGTTAAATCAATTTGTATTTGGTTCGAGTACTGGCGAACGCTTTTTGTTGTTAATTTTTGCAAATTTGTGCAGTACTGTGGTCCAGTTTTTGCTGTAAATAAAAAACTGCCAGGGTGTTTTGTGCAAGAATGCATCACCACTGTTTAATTTTTCTGTAAATAATTTTTTTTGAGGGTGTTCTGTGTAAAAATACATCGCGCCCAGCGCCACCAGTCACCGACAAGTGGACCCATACACGTGGATACGCCTGCATACGCATAGTGTGACCGTATGTACACGCTTGAGTCAAGTTAGATGACCACAAAACCGTATTTTCAAAGTTCTAGCACCAAACTGAACATGCGACGCAAGTTTTATGACTCCCGGTGATATTGCCTCTTATTTGTAGATGCAAGATTGATTGACATTCGACAACGACAACAAGTCCACGACGTCCAGTGGCGGAGCCACAGGGGGGGCGAGCGGGGGCCAGACCCCCCCTATCGACCGCCCCCCCTTAACGATACTCAGCGGGGACTACGTTGCATCCGTAGGAGGATTTGTTTCCTAGTTGGACGTCTATTCCTAATTATTTTCTGTCCATTGCAAACACGTACGTAGGCTTGACCTGTACGTATGTAGTGTTGAATAGCCCAAGCCCAAAATTGATAGCCCATAGACGAAGTGCTATAATCGGTTTGATCTGCTGGTCTGCTATCGATTGGACCAGTACACGTCGCTTTGCCATCTGTTTGCCCAACTCCATCTCGATCGTTTCCGCCGCAGCCGCCGCCGCCGTGGAGCTAGGGCTTAATCGAGCGGCAAACCATTAGCAGTAGTGACGACCTGACTGACGAAGGTGCGTATTCCGCGCGCCGGTATGAGTCTATCACATGCTGATCTACTAATTGGCAAACATCTCCGCCTCTCGGCTCTCAAATCACGGCTTGTGGATCTGTCTAATCAGGTATGCTCCATAGATACTCTATATTATTTTACTTATAAAGTATACAAACTACTCTTCCCGTTTCAAATTACTTGTCTTAGATTTGTCTACATACAACATGTCCATATCTAGATAAATTTAAGACACGTAATTTGGAACGGAGGTTGCACCGGTTAGATTCAATCACAAATGATATTTTTGTACTAACTAGAAGTCTAGAATTGCATAAAGCATGAGTAAGAAGAGACCACCAATAACTAACAATTGAAGCCATTTGTTTTAACCACCCGGTCTATTGATGAGATTGCAGAGCGACATGTATATATTTCAAGAGTGAAATCACTACAAACCTTGACGTTTGATGGGCCTGATGTGCGTAGATATATATATATCTAAGCTAATATTTTTTTTAGCTATTTCAATGTTATTGCAGGAAAAAATTGTCATTGTTTGTTTGATAGTAACACTATATTTTAGAATCAATATACTTTGGTCCTGAATTTCCTGCACGTGCATTGTCCTCTTTGCCTCCCTATGTTAAAATCCTGGCTCCGCCCCTGACGACGTCTCGCAAGGACCCTTCTGGTTCGATTGTGGCCTTGTGGGCCCGCAGTCAAACGCTAGGTTCGACTCCTCGCTGCTTCTTCGCTCCCTTTCCAGATCAAAATCCAGGGTGAGGGAGAGAGAGGGCTACGCGTGGACGGTGATTTCTCGGGCTTCTGGCGGTGGATGCAGGTGCTAGGGCGGAGACATGAACGGCGTCGCGGTCGGTGATGTCAGGGCGCCAGTGAGGAAGAGCAGCAGCAGCAGGCGAGCCAGCACCGCGTCAAGGCGCCTCCGTGAATTCTGCCTTGGGGTCGGCTCCGCCTCGCGTGGCTGACCTCGTGCGGGACGGCGAAGACCGCAGTCGTGGGGCCAGAGGAGAGAAAAAGGTAAAGGAAACACCGCGTGCGCGCTGCTGGGTCCACGCGCTCCAGAGTTGCTTCAGCCCTGGCGTGATGTATGTGGTTTGAGTCACCGGCGTTGTATCGTGCGTACTGTTGTGTCTCGGGCTCTCGGCATGTGCGCGTATGCTGCTGTGTAGCGTCCTGGTTCTAATCCATTTCCTTGGTTGCAACGGCGGAGCTATGTACAAGTCTGAGGGGGCCGTGGCCCCCCCCAGCCCAAACGTGATTCATTTTTTATTTGCTAGTATTAGTAACTAGTGGCCGCTGCAGTTTGCCTCAGTCCTATGTTCTCACGCATGCATACACCCATCATCTTCACGCATGCACAGCTCGGCTGCTCCCCAACCATTGCTACTCAGGTGCTCGGCTGCTCCATCTCATCCGGCACGACTGCCGTCACACTGGCTCGGCGCTGACTCTCGAAGAGCTCTACCTCTGGGCCGTGCGCGGAGCCGGCGACAGCGAGGAACAAGGACGCGCTCGAGCTGTGTCTTTGCCACTAATCCATTGCCTCCGATGTTCTTGCCTGCATCTGCATGAACAGCCATGAACGGCCGGCCGGTCGGCCACTCCTCGTCCAGTTATTTTGGTTCCCTGTATGAGTATGATTAGCACTCCTATTGACCTGGTCTCATTAAGGATTTCAACAGCATATATTTGTTCACTAGTTACTTGAATTGGGACTAAAAATGAGACCGAAAAGCTGATCTGTAGTACCCCATGGTTTGGTAATGACGCGTCGAGGTTTGAAAGCTCAGCCATATATGTATCCAAGTAGACAAGCTGTATGTTTTGGTCCAGTTATAGTCCCTTTTTGAAGTATATATGTACGTACTTTGCAACCAATATATGTAATATTAATATAATTTGTCTGAAGGCTATGAGTTCTTGTTTATTGCAGTGGTTAAAAATTTTCTGGGCCCCCCCATACATTCTTGTCAAGCTCCGCCACTGCTTGGTTGCCAAAAAATAAATAACATTTTCTTCTTTTGCTATATGATCTGTGATGTGCATCTACGAAGTATCAGAGTACTAATCCGCTACATATTTGGACACGAGATGTCTTTTTGATATCGCAAGTACATAGAAATTGGCACCAGGGCTCGAGATAGACATAGATGGACAAGGTTTCTCATTTTCGTATATCTTCAGAGGTCAGATACGACTTTCATAAAAGGATTCACAATTTTGTATGAAAAAAAATACGTACATTTTTTTTTGTTTTAGCTGTTTTATTCTCATTCTCCTGTATCTCAGGAATATGACTTCACAAAACGAGGCATGTTTTTGTAGGCAAAAAAGATTATGAATGACTCATTTTAACCTTGTGTCACATGTTTTTATTGTTTTCTTTCTTACAATTTTCATATCCAAATTGAGTTTCTGATCTTTGTAAAGCGCGAAAGAAATAATACTGAATTTGCCATACGCAATATACATAAAAAGAGTAAGTATATAAGAACTAAAAAGTAGATACCAGCGCCTCCTACCAAACAATTTTACTTCTTTACAGTTTATTCTACAACTAAATTTTAATTAGTATTTTCTTGATACATTTTCCAACATACTATTTTAGCTAGTATTTTTTATCTTATTTAACAAATATTATCATATAATTATGCTGATGCATATAAATTACATTGTTCATCGTTACACAATTACAATATGTAACATCGTGAATATACTAGTTTTTAAGTACAAGCAAATTGCATTAGTATGCAACATTTGAAAGAATCTTTTGGTATTATGATTATAATCTAGGGAAAAGGTCACAACCATACATGTTTTTCTCATAAAACATAGTACAGTCGCAGATACTCACATACATGTACTAATTAGTGTCACTTTCATGTATAATGTGATTATGTGTGTTGAGTATTTATAGAAGTTTTGCTACATGGTTCTACAATGCTTGAGTCTGATGGATATACTCACTGTGGTTTGTAGGATATTAATATCCAACTTAGTTGTAACTAAGTCCCTAAAAAAACTTAGTTGTAACTAAATAAAGGATTTTGTTATATGCCGTGTGTCTATTGGTTGTTTCATCTCTTGTCTTCCCCTCCCACATTCCTCCTTGTTTTTTGGTCAACATGTTATCTCTTGTTCTTAGGGCCGACAATGCATGCTTCCCCATGGGCTTGAAATAAGAATATTTATTATTTACACGAGAATTTGTTAAATGTTCTGATGTTGGAGTATTGTTCGCGTGGTTTTGATTAGGTTCACATAAAGCCAGGGTACCCAATGTCACTACCTTGTTGAAGGTGTTGTTTCTGTGCTGATGTTCTGGTCTTGATTGGTTGGTCTCGATATTCAGGATGAAAATCATTGTCCTGGTCGTCTACTGGACGCCATGATGATGACCCAAGTGTATTCATCTCTTCTTTAAGACGTTGTCGTGGAAAAAGTCTGACTTAGTCGTAGGCGTAACTTCATATTTTATAATGGTATTGCCATAGTTGTCCTTGTCTTGCACTCTGCTAGTTGTTAACTTTGATCTTGTTGTCTTGCATCAACTTTAATAAAGATGTTTGTTTTCGAAATGGCAGGATTCCTGCATTCATTAAGAAGAAAAGAGTTGCTCAGTTAATTAGGGAAAACCGAGCGAAAACCAGAGTGCCTAGTTAATTATGGAGAGCCCGGCGAAAACCATCACAACCGCTGAGCGGAACACATAAAAAAAACCCACACACCACTCCAAAGAGGGCCTCGTCGAGACAATACACATGCATCATCGTCATCACTCCCCCCTAGAGGCGTCCTCACCATCCCTAAACTTTAAGCAAACGACTCTGACTTCGCCATCGGCGATCATCGACTGAACCCACAATGTAGCGGATGCGTGAAGCTGCATGAAGATCTGCGCCAAAGCTCAGCCACCTACGGCCAGACAGCGTAGCTCCGACACTGACGGAGAACTCTGAAGGACAAATCCACGCATGGCTGGCGCCACGGAAGATCACCGAACGGGCCACCTGCAGCCAGTCATCATACACCAAAGGGTCCGCCGTCGCAGCTTCGACTCCACAGTAACAAACAAACTGAGGCAATACCGTGGACCCGCCGGAGAAGAGCCGATTACCACAACCATTGTTGCGTCGCCGACATCGCTCCCACCATCATCGTTGCCACAGAAGTGTAGACACCACAACCACCGCAACCCACCGGTCCCGCTTGCCGATGCCGAGCTTCGAGACGAGCCCCCCAAGAGGGAAAACGACACACCAAAGCACCGCCATCGTTTGATCACAAGATCAAGGGTTTTCCCTGGAGAGGCCTTGATGGCCGGATCTGTGCAGGAGGGGTGCGGCAGCAAAACAACGATGCCTCCAGGGAGGTCAACGACGGCCACAGCCGCCGCCATCGCTGGTCATGGCACAAGGCCAAGACAGGGTATTCACCCAGCTCTCACACCACCTCAGCCGCACATCATCCCGCAACGGCGCTGGCAAGCCCACCAACCGCCACCACCATCAAAGCTGCCCATCGACGAAGAGGCATCAAGATCGCCGCAGCCAACCGCACCTCGCGGAGCCCACCGGCGGTCAACCTCCAACACGAGGGCCCACCGCACCACTGCTGCCGCCACCACTGAACATGCCACATTGCAGCCAACACAGCCACCCGCACCTTGCGGAGGCCACTGCCAGCCCTCCCGCCATGCAGGCCAGCAGATCGGCCGAGGACCGACCGAAGCAGTACCACCGGACGCAACACGAGCCACCGTGCCGTACCGAGCACCATGCCGGCAAGTCACGGAGGAGCGCTGCCCGAGGCCATGGACCACCACGGTCCCTGGCCGTGGTCCACGCGCCTGCCGGTAACGGCAAAAGCTAACACCTCGCGATGAAGCCACCTCTCAGCGTCACTCCGGGCCTCTGAGCCACCCGAGCTCCACCGTGGCAGCTCCAGACTCCAACTCCGCGCCGCCCGGAGGCCCACGGCGCCCACGCCACGCCCAGCGCGTGCACACTGCACCTCCCCCGCATGGCCACGCGGCCGCCCCGTGCTAGCTCGCAGTCCCTCGGCGCCGCGACAGATCCGCGCGCCTCCCCGCGCATGGCCGCCGCGCGCGCCAAGACCGCTCCGCGCCGCCCGGTGCAAGAGAGCACCAGTGGCACGTGGCTCGGGCTCTGTCTATGTCTTAAAGATGACGGTGTGTTATCACAATGATGCGGAGGGTTAGGGTTCAGACCTCCTGTTCGAAAAAAGATGCTGCTGGCAGCTTGTAGTGCCAACTCACTTGACCTAGGTACTGTGAGTATTGTTTTATCCTTCTGAAAGGTAGCCCAGTTGAATGTTGCAAGCGTAAAGGTACATGTTCCCGCACTCAGAAAAAATGTTCGGGATCATTTGTTACTTGAACTGCCAATTCAGTATACTGTTTCGCCGAATCATATAGTTAAAACGGATGAAGTAAAATAACTCGATCACCTGACAGGATAGTCTTCTGGAACAATATCCTCCGTTCTATTGTGACATATCGGAAGCAACTTGACTAGCTGCTCCTGTCAGGTGATCAGACAGCACATGACACAGAGTGAGGTTCCATGAGAACGTAGCAGTGAGTATTTTGTTTTGCTTCTTCTTCCAAACGATAAGGTCCACGTGGAATATTACAATTGAAAAGAGTTGGAACATGAATATGCCCCTTAAAATCAAGATTTTCATGTGGCAATTGTTTCGTGATGTTGTGTTAACCAGGGATAACTTGAAGAAAAGGAAATGGGAGGGCAATCCTGTGTGTTCTTTTTTCTTGGAAAATGAAACAGCGTGACACTTGCTCTTTGAATGCGTAGACTTGGTGGTATCAGGTTTTTGCCCTGTAATAGGTGTCTTCGAGTTCGAGCGCCTGTAGCAGGTTTTCTGGTAGCTGCCCCAACTCGCTCCCTCTTTCCTAGTCTCCTTTTGCTTGCTCTTTAGTGTTAGCTGTCTTGTTAAGATGACTGCAGCGTTGTAATGATTTGGATACTGTTATCTTTCAGTTGGCAATTAATGGAAAGGGGATGCCCGGTTGGGAAAAAAAAAGGTTGGAACATGAATATCGCCAAGCTTATGTGAGCACTGCTAAAACATAATAATCATGTACAGCCCCTAAATAATACTCCCTCAGTCCCAAAATGTAAGACCATTTTTGACATTATCATAGTGTCAAAAATGATCTTATATTTTGGGACGAAGGGAGTAATAATAGTAATGATGTACCACTGCTTTCGCTTTGTTCATTTTATTGTCTCTTTTCTTTGATATAGGAAACTGATAAGAGAAACCACATATGGTAGTCCCCACTTAAACCAGCAACAATTTTTACAGTCTCCCCCGGCTGCTTGAAATGCTTACACACCTCATGGGCGTGAGCAGCCATATTAAGAAAAGCGAGCTTGTAATAGTCATCTCGCTTGAGCGAATTCTGCAAAGAAACCCACATGAACTGTTTACTTGCAGGGCGGTAAAGAAGGGACGTGCGTAGTAGTAACACAGCATTTGAGAAGGTGATTCAGGTTGAAAGGCATACGTTTTTTTCTACAGCAATAGAGCCGTCAGAGATTCAGGTGCAATCGAATTTTTACGAAAACTACTGACCAGGGTTCAGACAGGCTCACTTCACCTGATGATTCAGGTGTAGGATGCGACGATCCAACTTTTTTGGTAGTTCCTGCTTCTTGATATACTTTTTATACTCGTTGCTTTATTATGTAAGTATATCCTGACGACCTGACATATTTGGCACTTCCAAGGCCGGGAGCTAAATCAACTGAATACTTGTTCGGATCATGCACTTCAAAACACAAGATGCATAGTTTTCCTAATCTATTGAGCATGGATGACGAATTCGAGATGCATGGACTTGTTCTTATTGGAGTCAAAATTCGATTGGACCATGCTTGCACATACAACGCACGGCCGTACTGTTAGCACTTCAGAGAACATATACTTCTGCTGTTACACAACATCGCATCATTGGGCAGGATCAACTGAATCAAGAAGATGGAGCCAAAGTATACCCAATGCTGAACCATGAAGATCTCGACAAATATGGGACACAATTCTACTCAGTAGCAATGAACAATGTAACCCATAGGAGGCTAATACGAAGCAGGCTTTCAGGCCTGGATTTTTCGTTCATTGCATATCAACCTTTTTTATAGGTTATTAAAAAAGAGAATTTCATTGACACTGGGTCACGTTACAATCATACTGAACATCTTCAGTGATATGCACCGGAGTGAAGTTCAGCAAACTCCAGTCGTGCCCTGCACATGAAGCTAAACGATCAACTACTTGGTTACATTCTCTTGTAACCTTACATAAGGAACAACCAGGGAAAGAACCCAACAGTCTTGAAGCTTTCACGCAAATAACCTTTCAGATTTGTTGGAATGTAAGGCAGATCAATGCTTCAATCAATAGGCAGATACAAGAAGAACACAAGAGCGGTGACATTCTAGCAACATGGTAATACTAGCCATTTGTTCAGCAATTCGCACATGATCCGAACCAAGAATCTGTTTTTCAGTTGCACCAATAGGCAGCAGGTTATGTACATTTCTCATGAGTGCCGGTTTATGGCATGTCAACATTCAAAGATAATGGCTGACCCCGGCAAAAGTTGCAGCCTGAACGCGGCTGAAACAAAAACCAAAAAAAGAAGACCAAATTCAGACATGCTCAGTTCCACCTGATGATTCAGGTGTAGATGTGACGACCCAAGTTGTCACAGAGCGTTTCATCACAACCATTGTCTTTTTTAATGTGGGGTGAGAGAGGCTCGAACTCTCGACCTCAGGATCACTCGCATACAGCTATGAGACCTACGCGCTAGCCAACTGCGCCACCACCCCACTTGTTGATTTTCGAGCGAATGAAACGTCCTTGTTAGGCAACAGGACCATGCATGCTAAGCATAGATGACAGTACATAACGGTTCCTATTTCTGATTATTACCGGCAATATATTTTTAAGGCCTGTTTATTGCCCAATTTACAGGCACCTTCTATGGGTCTGCAATTGTTATTAACGCTACATGAGCCAGTTATAAGCTCCCTGAACAGCCGGAAGAGGTTTAACACAAAGTTATATTAGTTAGAACCCCAGGCTTGTAACAGCAGACGGCATACATGCATAGAATCAGAGTACATGATACAGCTGAACTTGCGAAGAGATCCGCGTTACAAGAGCAAACCCCATAACGACCGCAGCTATTTAACACCAGTACCATACAAAGCTAGCTTCAGTTTTCCGGCCGGAAGAGGTTCATCCATGCTTGTTGCTTGTTAGATTCGAGGTAATTACGCAAAGCTTTCACGCATCAGACAGGCAAAAGAAGATGATGGAGGTGCTCAGAGCGTGATGCCGCCGCCGCCGGACTGGTCGTCGTCGTCAAAGGTGGAGGAGTAGACGGTGTAGAAGCACAAGACGAGGCCCAAGGCAACCAGCAGGACCCACCCCAGCAGGTCATTGCTCAGCCCGGTGCCCTCACTTGACATCTGCTCGTCCACCAGCGCCAGCGCCGAGGGCAGCATCGGAGCCGCTGATGCCACCGTGGTGCTCGCCACGGCAAGCAGCGGCACGCCCTTGGCTACCACCGGAGCCAGAGCGGAAGACGCCTTCTTGCTGCACCTGCACCTCAGCCTCCCGGCCCTGGCCACTCTCAGCTGAGGTAGCCCTGCAGTGCCGTCTCATTGTTACTCATTAGCAACTTAGCATGACTGTCATTTTTTTCTGAATGAAAAATGACGAGCTTGCTTACCTAGAGACGGCGATTGTATGGCGGCGGCGAAGACCATGGTGCTACTGATCGTTGCCATTGCTGATAGATGTGCGCTCCGGCCTCCGGGGGAGATGCAGCAGGTGACAGTAGAAGAGCCAACTAGTGGGTATGCGGAATGCAGAGGCGCTCCAGTATATATATTGCATCATCATGGGTCACTCTGTCCAATGGGGCTACTAATTGCCACCTTTGACATCACAGATTCGTGTTGGAAAATTCGCCGGAGGTTAGTTAGACTCGTTCAGACACTGAATCACACAACCAACTTGACTCCCGGAGGAAGCAACTGTGCACGCCGGGCGTCAGGCATGAACGCAGCATATCTCCAACTTGTGTTTCTCCAAGGAAAGCCAACAGGCATAAGTATGAGAAGTGTAGGGTTGCACTATACAACAAAGAGGGTTATATATGTATAGATTTGGCACGGCAAGAACCTATGGATGCAGAAAGATAGATAGGCAAAATGTGCATTTTTATTTGGCGGCATAGGTTCCCTTCGATTTCGATGCACATAGGTTCTCTGACTTCTCTCCTCCACTCCACCTCAGAGTAAACAGACAAAAACAAGTCTAGGAAATGCTTTGGCACATGCTCATCCTTCACTCAAGGAGTGGGTAGTGCACTCGCGGAGCTTGGCCCAAATAGTTGGGTGGGCCGGCTAATAGAAATAGCTATTGGGCTTGTGTTCTATGGCCCCAAAATAGACATACCTTAAAGAAAATCTCATAGGTTGGGCGGGCCAGGGCCTTGCTATAGCTCCGCCACTGGGTAGTAGCACCCATACCGGCCTTCCGTGCTTGATGCGCGGCGATGACAATCATCCGGTTCAAGTTTTTCCCTTTTGTGCACTACTGCAATTTGCCTGTCCTTCATCTCTGGCACGAAGATCATGTTGTCAGTCAACACAGGCACTGGCTTCTTACCAGCAGGTGACTGTGAACGTCTGCGTCTATATCGTGTTTCTAAAAAAAATTATATGAATTAACTTGATTCAATAACAACCAGAGAACATACATGTACTCAAAACTTTATATCATACAATGCATTTAGCCGCTATGGGACCATGGGTAGACCCCCGATCTGAAAATAACGGGGTCAATCCTGCGCCATCATATCGGTGGCGCATCCATCCGCTAGAAGCAATTTCTCCACGCCGGCCAGGCCAACATTGTTGTCGTGGTCGGAGATCCACCACGCTGACATCCCCATCCACAGTTACCTCTGGAAATCATCGTAAAGGTGGCACCTCCCTGGCTGCAACCGAGATGGACACTGCGTCGGTGGTCAGGTTGCGTCCTGTAGGGCACTTCGGCCCTCCAAGGTTGTGGCAGCTCGATGGTCATCGTCACGGGAGGCGTCCAACACGACAGTCATTTGCGCGCATCGATTTGATGGATCAACCGCATGGTTCTTGGCATTGCAGCATGACTGTTCGTCGGGGGTGATCAACTCGATGGGGTTGCGTGCACAAGCAGCGTGTCGGGTGACCCTGACGAGCACAACCGTGCACGGATCCGGCATCGACCAGAGGTGGTGACACAATTGCGGCGCGGTCACTTGGAGGCGGCACTAAGGAGCATCCGGGCCGGAGGTCGACCTTGGTGTGTGGCCCCTCCCAGGCGTCCATGGGTGAACCCCTAGAGCCGGTGGTGAACGTCTCATCGGTGGTGGTCAGCGGTTTGGATTTAGCATTCCTATGTGTAGACCAGATTCAACGGTGCGCGGGTTGGTGCAACTTGGTAGGGGCGAGGTTTGCCGGATCTGGCACGATGCACCGAGCATTGGCTCGGTCGCATTGGGAGTATGTGCGAGGCGCAACCCTCCTCTCCTCCACTACTGTCGACGAACGTCGCCGAGTGTCGGTGTAAAAACCGGCTGACCACGGGGTAGGGGGTCCCGAGCTATGGATCTCGGATCAATGGTAACAGGAACAAAGGAGACGGTGTTTACCAAGGTTCAGGCCCTCTCGAAGAAGTAAGACCCTACGTCCTGCTTTGATTATATTGATGATGGAGTATCGAGTACAAGCTTGATCTACCTCGAGATCGTAAGGAGAAGTCTAACCCTAGGGCTAGGTGGATGGTAATTGTGATTCCGTGCCCTCTACAGGCTAAACCCCTTGGCTTATACACACACCAGGTAGGGCATCTAGGGTTACATAGTCGGTATCCAGGGATGCGTATGGAGGCGGCAGAAGATGTCTTGGGGTATACTACAAGTCTTCGGCAGATGCAACCTTGATCACGTCATGGCTTCCGGAGTCCATCTGGATGAGGATGAGGGCCTTCGGGCCCAACCCGAGGACTATGGGCCAGCTTGGTTGGGACCCCCTAGTCCAGGACACCGTCAGTAGCCCCCGAACTGGTCTTCTATGCCGAGAACGACCCCTTCGTCTTTAACAACTTCGGATCCGGAGTTCTTGGCTCGACAGATGAGTTCCCTCCTTTCTGTTGACACTTTTCTTTATTCAAGGCCTCCACGGACCACTCCTCAAAGGGGTGGTGCCCCTTGTCCGGAACGCATTCCACATCCGAGATCACGGGATTACTTAGCCTCAAAGGCCTGCCACGTAGGTGTGAACAGTGCC
Source organism: Elymus sibiricus (assembly GCA_039707655.1). Classification (NCBI taxonomy): domain Eukaryota; kingdom Viridiplantae; phylum Streptophyta; class Magnoliopsida; order Poales; family Poaceae; genus Elymus; species Elymus sibiricus. Next base: position 318,299,021 of record CM077664.1, read on the forward strand.
CTCAGCCTGACAACTTTATTGAAGAGGCACCACCCACGACCAGGCGAGCAGTTATTGCTCACTCGAATCGCGGCCCGAGGCAATCTTTTTATTGGCGCGTCCCATCGAAACGGAGATCGTGTCCACTTTTTAAGGGATATCATTAAGATTTTGTTTCTCCCTATACGCATAACGACATCTTTTACGGGTAATGGCGATTTCAACGGCGCGGAAGGAGGGACTCTTAGCCTTTTTATCAGTCTATATAAGAGCGAGGGGGTAACAATAGAGAGTACATGCTCCCTTGCTTCCTTGCCTATCGCCTCCCAAGCTCCATCGCTCAGATCCAATCCCGAGCTCCTCCGTCCCCCTCAGCGCCCTTCTCCTCAACAATGGTGGAGCCCAACCTCAAGGGGAACTGGGGCAGCTCCTCCATGACGGAGGGCACCATTTTGGAGCTGCGCAGCGCGGGGTACATCCCCGCGGAGGTCCGTACTCGTGCGCCGACTCCGAAGCAGCGCATACCCACTCCGGAGGCCGGGGAGCGGGTCGTCTTCGTCCCCCACCTCATCAGAGGTCTGGGGTTCCCACTGCACCCTTGATATGTCTCCAACGTATCTATAATTTTTGATTGTTCCATGCTATTATAGTATCAACCTTGGATGTTTTATATACATTTACAAGCAATTATATATCATTTTTTGAGACTAACCTATTAACTTAGTGCCCAGTGCCAGTTGCTGTTTTTTGCCTGTTTTTGGTTTTTCAGAATATCAGTACCAAACGAAGTCCAAATGCCACGAAACTTTTTGGAGATTTTTTTTCTGGACATAAGAGACACTAGAAGCTTCGGGAGAGTGCCCAACGCGCCGACCCAAACGGACGCGCGTCCGCTTTTTGTCCGTCGGGCGACCCAATCCCAGCCCAAATTTGGGCCTCGTTTGCGTCGGCGCGGACAAGAAACGGATGCGCGCGACGCCCGCCTACTCCCCCCTGGCCCGCCAGTCGGTGCCACATAGGCCATTCCCTTCCTCCCATCGACAGCCAGCACACCCGGCCGCCCCACCCCGTCGCCGCCGCCACTGTTCTGGTGCCCAGGCCAGCCGTCCGCACCCACATACCTCCCCCCACCCGTAGCACGCCGCCTTCCAACGTCGCCGCCAGCACCGCCTCGCCGCACCTACGCCGCAGCTTCCCCGACGTCGCCGCAAGCACCACCTCGCCCCACGCCCTGTCCCCGAGCGGCCCAAAGCGCGACGACCTCGCTCGTCTGACGCCGCCACGCTCGCCGGACACCGACAGGGCCTACTACCAGGTCCAGGGGAGGCGTGGCCCTTCACCGGCCAGCTTCTTGGACGACGCCCACAAACTGTTTGACGGTTTGCCCGCAAGGTACAAATGGACACCACCGACGAGTTCTTTTTCCACAATTTCATTTGCGACTCGGATGATTCTTCATCTGACGATGAGGAGCTTGTGGCTGCTGTGTTGGTCGTCCATGACCACCTTAGTAAGCAGCAGCCGTTGTTCCGGGGCTCGATCCCGGGGCACACTCTGGCGTTGAATCGCAACCGAGAAAGCGGCCATTTCCAACTCTGGAAGGACTACTTCAAGACACCCAACCCGCTCTTCAAACATCACCTATTCCGGCGCCGTTTCCGTATGGCTAGGCATGTGTTCAACCGTATCCGGGAGGGGTTGGTGGCATACGATAAGTATTTCGAGTGCAAGGAGGATGCCCTGGGAAAGATTGGCTTCTCCTCTTATCAGAAATGCACTGCAGCTATTCAGATGCTTGCATACGGAGTTCCCGGTGATCTCATTGATGAGTATGTCCGTATGAGCGAGTCCACGTGCCTAGACTCCATGTATAGGTTCTGCAAGGCTGTGATAGCAGTGTTTGGCCCTGAGTACTTGAGAGAGCCAAATGCTGCAGATACAGCCTGCTTGTTGGAGATGAATGCCAGCAGGGGCTTTCCGGGGATGCTTGGTAGTATAGATTGTATGCACTGGGAGTGGAAGAACTGCCCTTCTTCTTGGCAGGGGCAGTATAGGGGCCATGTCAAAGAGTGCACCGTCATACTCGAGGCCATGGCTTCACAAGATCTCTGGATTTGGCACTCTTTCTTCGGCATGGCCGGATCTCACAACGATATCAACATGCTTCAATGCTCTCCGGTGTTTGCAAGGATGGCAGAAGGCAAATGCCCGGAGGTCAATGTTGACATCAATGGCCACAACTACAACAAAGGATACTACCTAGCTGACGGTATCTATTCTCAGTGGACTACTCTTGTGAAGACATCCCCAACCCTGTAGGAGAGAAGAGGAATAGATTTGCCCAACAACAATAGAGTGCTAGGAAGGATGTGGAGTGTGCCTTTGGTGTTCTTCAATCTCGATGGGGCATCATTCGGTATCCTGCTAGAACTTGAAGCACCAAGAAGTTGTGGGAGGTGATGACTGCTTGCGTGATCATGCATAACATGATCGTAGAGGATGAGCGCCCAGAGCGTATCTATGACCAAGGGTTTCAGTTTTAGGGTGAAAATGTTGTGCCTGAGCATGGAGGAGCGACAACATTTGCACAGTTCACCGAATTTCATCATCAAATGCGTGATTGGGAAACTCACATGCAGTTGCAAAATGATTCGGTTGAGCATATGTGGGCTCATGTTGGCAACTAATAGATGTATCTTTTTTGAATGTATTTGAGACAATTTAATTTTTATTTGACTTGTAAACTATAATATATTTGGTTGGTTGTGAAACTATATAAGATGTTTGTATTTTGTTTGAATTATGTAAACTAGGATCAAATTACCATATGTTTGGGAAAATACGGCAGGCCGGCCGCGAGGACGAAAATGCGTCGGCGCGTTGGTACATGGCCGACCCAAACGCAAAAGGAGGCGGACGACGAGCGGGCGGCCGACCCATAGACAAAAAGAGGACAAAACGCGCGTCCGTTTGGGGCGGCGCGTTGGAGTTGCTCTGACCACAACACCCACACCAGCGGAGCCAAAGTCGCAACAGAACTGGTATCCACATTAATCTTAACCCAATCAGGTGGAGGAGGCAACCACATATCTGGACTAAATCTAGCCATAGTATCCAGCAGCGAATCTAGAACGTTATCGTAGGGCAGGCTCGAGCAAGCGAGGAGGCACTGAGATGGGCCAAAAAGCAGCTGATTTGCTGGGCCGGGCCGTGATCATGAGCAGTAAAGGCCTAATTGATCTGGTTGGAGGGCAGGCTCAAGCCTGTTAAAGCCTGTACAGTAGATTCTCCCCTGATAGTATCCATGTACTACTCACACATCACAAATTTTCCTTTACCCTTGTCATCCAACGCCATATCAACCTTGCACCCAACGTAGGAGGACCAATAGGTCCCAAAAAATTAACATAATCATGGAGCACTTGAGGAGTAAAGAGTAACATTCAATCTTTATTTTGTTATTCCTTGGACATTCAACTAGTAAGAGTAACATTTTGTGTTTTTATTGCTAAGTCCGGTAACTTGTGGGTGCGAGTAGTGCACTCGGAACCACATGTGACACTCAGAGGAATCTTTAAGTCATGTACATATGTGTGTGAACCTGTAGGATCATGAGCTTAAGGGGCAGGAACCCACACAGATTAGGATCCGAGTGAAATTTTGGCATAGAGTCCTAATGGGCTTCAAGTGTTGAACCCATCTCGGAAGATCTATATAAGTGGAGGAGATCAATCCTAAAATGGTTAGATAAATTTAACGACGTAACTATCTCCACTCCCATGCCCATGTCCTGCAACTGGATCTAGCAATCCGCCACACAATGTTCCTCTCCGTACGAACGCATACCTTAAAGGCACACATGGGACGCTTGGACGGTTCGCCCCGCCCCCCAGTTTGTCTTCGGTTTGCCCGAAAAACACGTTTGAACCGACCTGCGGACCGATACAGACACGTCTGCGGATGGTTTGAGGGTCAGCGTTGGAGATATGCTCTGATGCGTGGCACCAAGCCTACTTTCGTTGCGGGACTATGTTAGGGCTGCTGTTGACCGGGGTGGAGGTTGGCTCAGTTTAGTCCCACCTCGCTTACGGGAGGAGGGCATGACCAGCTTTTTTTTTGAAATAAACCGAAGCTTTATTCATTAGAAATAACCCGTACATCGTTTGTGAGGAACATTACAATTTCATTTAAAGGATCCTCAAACCAATCCGAAGTCGAAGAAAATCTAGCTAATCTAGCGAGCTTATGAGCTACTTTATTTGCCTCTCTATTACAATGTTCGAATCTAGTCGTAACAAAATCGCAGGCATAGTGGAAACAATCATCAAAAATTGCCGCCGCCGCACCCGCCGACTGTCCTCCGTCCTGCATGGTATCAATCACCTCCAGGTTGTCTGAATTAATGATAAGACGATTACACCCCGCCCTTTGCGCCAATGTTAGCCCAAATTTTAGAGCTAAGGCTTCTGCCATCAGGACATCCGCACAATAGTCAATCTTCCCATTTCCTCCAGCGATAAACCTACCTTTGTCGTCTCTCAGAACCGCCCCTATCGTACCCTTCAGCATGTCATGATCAAAAGAAGCATCAACATTAAGTTTCACAAAACCCCTAGGAGGACAAGACCAACCCCCCTCTTTCATGGAAGCCTTGGGAGATAATGCATTTACGAAGTTTGACGTGAGGGCTATAATCCCCATTGAAATCTGAGATGCATTCTGAGTTGATTCCTTGTGCACTAATTTCCGTCTTTCCCACCATAGATACCAAGCTGAAATAGCTATCATTTCACGCACATTTTGGTACCCCATAATACATAAATCTTGTTCTGGAAGAAGTAGAAGATACTCCAACACCGCCTCTCCAGCACGATCAACCTCGCAAGCTTTATCAATAATCTCGTCCATCCCTAGCCTCCTCCAAACCTTCTTTGCTTTACTGCAGAGGAAAAGCATGTGTTTCGTATCTTCTAAACCCTGAGAGCAAGTAGGGCAAATGGGCAAGACCTTCATGTGTCTATTAGCGAGCGTGACCCGACATGGAAGTGTGTCATGTAACGTACGCCATATAAAATTATTGACTTTTGCCAGGCAAGATAACTTCCATATCTGACTCCAAATAGGGTTAGCTGTGGTTCGCCCCATACCATTAGAGTGTTTTAGTTTACTTCCATACTGATAACTCCACTCCACAGAGTAAGCAGACCGCACCGAGAACATACCATTTTTCGTATAACTCCAAGCAATGAAATCTGGCATATCATGTTGCGAAAGTGGAATTGAAAGAATCCGTTGTGCATCAATGGGCCACATAGTTTATCTAATCAGGTCTTCATCCCAATTATTCGAAACAGGATCAATCAGGTCAGCCACCTTCGATAACAGTTGTCCCCTCTTAGGCGTCACAATCTTCCTAGTGGCACAATTTGGGATCCATGCATCTTCCCAAATATTGATGTTATTTCCATTCCCCACTCGCCAAATATAGCCACGTTTCAGAAAATTTATGCCTGCCATAATGCTTTGCCAGGTGAAAGAAGCGCCATTCTTTGGCTTGGAATTCAACAAATCGCCGTCAGGATAGTACTTAGCCCTTAGAATAGTAGCACACAAGGAATCAGGTTTATCAAGAAGATGCCATGCCTGTTTGGCGAGCAATGCCAGGTTGAAACAGTGGATGTCACGGAATCCCATTCCTCCTTGGTTTTTTGGTACGCACATTTTCCACCAGGCCATCCAATGCATCTTCCTCTGGTTCTCCTCGTCTCCCCACCAGAAATGCGCTATCGTGTCAATGATTGCCTTACAATTTTTTTTAGGAATTTTAATGACCGACATTGCATAGGTAGGTATGGCTTGGATCACAGCCTTGAGCAGGATCTCCTTCCCCCCGGCAGACAGTAATTTTTCCTTCCAACCACTAATTTTCTTAACAATTCGTTCAATCAGAAATTGAAAGCAATCTGTTTTGTCTACACCCACATTTGCTGGCAAGCCCAAATATTTATCGTTCAGTGCCTCCGTCTTTTTTTTAAATTACACAATTGTTCTCTAATCTCCACCTTCGTGTTAGGGCTAAAGAAAATGCTTGATTTTTCGACACTTACCAATTGTCCCGATGCCGCAGAGTATAAGTCTAGTGCTGATTTAAGAGCTTCCGCACTCTGTTGGTTTGCTTTCATAAGAATCAAAGAGTCATCCGCAAAGAGGAGATTTGTGATTGGCGGGGCATCTCTACAGACTTTAACTCCTGAAATATTTCCATTCTCTTCTGCGTGTGTCAATAGAGCATTCAATCCTTCCGTGCACAACAAGAAAAGATATGGTGACAACGGGTCTCCCTGCCTTAGTCCCCTTGTAGGCTTAAAATTCTCACTTTCCTCCGCATTAATCCTCACTCTGTATTCGACGGTTGAGACGCATTGCATAATGAAGTTCACCCAATTTTGACGAAAATCCAATCTCAACATAATCTCCTTCAAAAAAGGCCACTCAACTCCGTCATACGCTTTGTGCATATCAAGTTTTATAGCACACAAGCCCTCTCTACCTTCTCTTTTATTCTTGATTGTGTGGAAACACTCATAGGCTACTAAGATGTTATCTGTTATCAGTCTGCCAGGCACAAAGGCACTCTGAGTTGGGCTAATGATATCTGGTAGGAAAACCTTCAAGCGAGAGGCCACCATTTTTGCGATTATTTTATATACCACATTGCATAAACTGATCGGCCTAAATTGGGTTACCTTTTCTGGTGTATTAACCTTTGGAATCATCACGATCGCAGTATCATTCCAGCCAACTGGGATAGTGCATGTATTGATTGCTTGCAAAACCTCCTCAATAAGGTCATCCCCTAACATGGGCCAAAATCTTTTGTAGAAGATGGCATGGAGACCATCTGGCCCTGGAGCTTTTAAGTCCCCAATATCAAACAACGCCTTACGGACATCTTCAGCTGTATAAGGGGCAAGGAGAGCATTGTTCATTTCAATAGACACTCTCCTACGCACAAGGGACAAGACCTCTTGATTTGGGTACTGAACTTCCGACGTGAGGAGCTTCGAAAAATAATCAGTGATGTGGTCCTTTAGCTCCTTATCCTTTCTCCAAATCCCAGAATCATCTAATAATTTTTTAATATTATTTCTCTTTTTTCTGGCCATGGCTGCGTTATGGAAGAATGACGTATTACGATCCCCGTGCATCAACCAATTTGCACGACCTCTTTGTATCCAGAAGATTTCCTCTTGGTCCAAAAGATTCTCAATTAGCACAATAATCTCCTTCTGTCGGCATCGTGACTCCGTATTCAGAGGGCCACGCCTCAGCCTCTCTAACTCTTTTTTTAATTTATTAATTCTCCGTTTCGGGCCTTTGAGAGTTTCACGATCCCAGGTGTGCAAATCGGCTTGCACGGCTCGCGTTCGATCCGCAAGTGAAGGGCCAATACCTGCTAACTTTGCTTTTTCCCAAGAAGCCTTAACAATTTCAGTGACGGTCTCTTCCTTCAACCACCTGGCTTCAAATTGTTTTACACGCCCCTCTGGTCGTGTGAAGATATTGCCATCCAAATAATCCATATCCAAGACCAGTGGACGATGATCCGAATGAACATGTTCTTCATTGATCACCGCCCCCCGGGGAAATTTATGTGCCCACCCTATATTGCAAATAGCCCGATCGAGGCGCTCTCGAATTTCGCCTCTTCTCGCCGATATAACCTAAATCCTCCAGCCCACAATCCATGAGGCATTCACGGAAATCCCTCATCATTCCGTTTGGTCTCGCATTACCACCCTTTTTCCGAGGAATATAAAATTTCATTAAAACCCCCCAACACCACCCAGGGGTGGTCGCCCTTGCTATGCAAATTACGAATATCATCCCAAGATAAATTGCGTTCATTCCAGTTCGGATGACCATAAAACCCGGTGAGCCGCCACTGAACAACATCCTCATACATAAATAGAACATCAATAAAATAAGACGATACATAGTTCAACTCAATTTTATTCAACTTATGTAAAACATAACCAGGCCGCCGGCCCGACCATCACTTTCCACTACAAACATAGAATCAAAATTTAAGACGCGACGCATCTCATCAGCTTTACATTTATTCAAATGCGACTCCGAAAGAAAAACTAAATCTGCCCTTATACGCCCCTGTAGATCCAGGAGCTCGCGAACTGCCGTGTGGGAGAGCATACCACGGCAGTTCCATGCTAAGATTTTCATTTGGCACGGCAGACCTCCTCCTCAGAGGCCGCTGATGCGCCATTATCACCCTTCTCTTCTCCAACCGACTCCACCCCTTGCTGTGCATACTCCTCTTCCTTCTCATCTGTCTCCTTTGCAACATGTGTGACCACACCCTCCACGTCTTGCACTGCTTCAACTCTGCCCGTGCATACCCGCTTGGAAGAGACGATTACATCCCCATATAAAATGCGTTCATAGCTATCCAGGGATTTCTCAAATGAAAATTCTAAGTCACTACCCGTCGGACGAGCGGCAGAAAAAAGTCCCCTTTTTTTTCCCTATAAGACTTGCTTGCGTGCGTCCTGAGATTTCTCTGTCTCCCCTTTCTTTCTATCTTTCTTCCCTTTCCTTTTTGAGTGACCCTGCATAGTATTCTTTACAGCATTGAATTTAAAGCAAGGATCAACGTTTGCCGTATCACCACCAGCAGCCGCAATTCTAGCAGCAACAACACCCGAAAGGGCCTCCAGCACCCCGGGTTGGAACAAAAGCTGGCTAGGATCAGCAGCAGCAGCAGCCCCAGAAAACACACTAGTCGCATCCTGTACCTGAAACCCCATGCACTCCTGGCCAGCCGGGTGTAAACTGCCCAAACCAGCAGGCATATGAGATGTCGGGAGACCCAACTGCAGCAGATCGGGGCCCCCCTGGCCTGACACCAGACCCAGGCAGGGAGCAGCCACGCGCGTGAGACCCTGGCCCTCCTGGCCAAGGATGGAAGTGGCTGCACGAGGGAGCACCCGGTCCTCCTGACCAGGTGCAGCGCCAGCGGGTAGAGCCCCCTGCGCCCGGCCCTCCTGGACGAGCGGGAGGCTGGCCTGGGCAGCTCCCTTTGTCGCCACGGCGGCCTCCAAGGCTGGCGCAGCGCCCACCTTCTCAGAAACCGTGAGGTCGCCCACGGCCGAGGCCACCCTGACGACGTCCATGGCCTTGGCTTTGCTGATGTTGTCGAAGCCGGCGATCAGGTTCTTCTCACCACGAGAGGAACTCCCAAAAATAAGAGCTCTCTTGCTTGCGCCATGACCCTTCCAGTAGGCCTCAACACTAAGATTTTTTGGGTAACTAGCTACTCTCTTCTCACTTGGGATATTACAAAACCTCTCTGATGTATGACCTACAATCCCACAACACTCACAATACAAAGGTAGTTTTTCATACCGTGCATCAAATTTTTCTATCTTTGAACTACCCAAAGGAGTAAATTCTACTGTACTCTTTAAAGGTTCATGCAACAAAATTTCCACACGCCCACGCAAAATTTTTTCGACAATGACATGGTTACGGTGCGACACCTCAAGCACCTCACCCAGCTGATCCCCGAGTGTCCAACCCATATTCTCCGTCTTGAGCTCGAATGGGAGGTCGCGTACCTGTGCCCAAATGGCCATAACGCCAAGGTCGACCTCAGCTGGGTCGCCCTTGCCGTCAAACTCGGCAAAGATGATGCCGTCCCGCTTGTAGTGCCATGGTTGTGCCTTAAGCACGAACCGTCGGTCCCCCTCCGCGGCGAAGTTGAGGACAAACCTCTCGTCGTCGCAGGCCACCGCTTGGATGGTGACCACCCCTTGGTTCTTCCACGCCGTGGCCCGGAGCTCATCAACGATGACCCGCGGGTTAACCTGGAAGGGGGAAAGGGGGCGTCCGACCACCAGAAAGCCGCTGACGGCCTTGCGAGCAGCCTCCATGTCGATGACGAGGGGCGTGCCGTCGCCACGGGGACGCCTCGACACCGCCTTCCCAAGGCGATCAGGTGTAGCCGGGATCAGGGATGCCCCGACCCCAACTTTTGCCGGCGGCCCCTCAGCCGCAGCGAGCGCCCCCCCCCCGAACTCACCACACCCTCCTTCTCCGCCACCGCTGACTTGTGCTTGTCCTCACCCCGACCCCCCATGGCGCTCAACACTGACCTCCGGCTCGAAGACGAGAAACCAGAAAGCACAGTAGACTGACTCGAAGAGCTATGGGAAGAACAGGGGCGACCCCAATTGCCGTAGATAAAGCATCCCTTGTCCCCCTCCCTCAAATCCTCAAGAGCATAATTGATACATTTAACGAAAAATAAATGGTCTTGATTAAGCCGTTTCCTAACATAACCGGCGGAAATCCCTCTAGTGCAATCAACAGAAACAAAATCAACGCCACTCCTGGGCAAATCCGTTGCCTCAATCACTTTTCCCTGATTCCTCTCACTAGATCCTAAAGCAATTGAAGGGCCTACCAAAAGTACAGGAGGAGGCTTCAGCTCCGCTAAGGCAGGTTCGGTGGATTCCCTAGATTCCGCCCCCATCAAATCCGCGAGGGCCTTAATCCCTCCAGACCAGATCGACCCTTCCATATCTGAATTGGAGCGAATCTCACCTGCCAAAGCGGAGGAGATCTCCTTGGCTCTTCTCCTCGACAGCGCCAAGCACCGCCCCCGATTCTTCGCCCGATGAATGATTCGCCTTGAACTCTCTCGGAAGACTTCCCAATCGCGCACACTGAAGAGGCTCCCCTCTAGGCCCTCTCCAGGAGAACCCCCTTTCTCCGGCGGGGCCGCCGGCGTCGAATCCGCCATCTCACCCGCCCACTGTCTCCGTCGCTGCCAGATCGCCTCTGCGATCGCGGGAGCCCCCGGTTTTTTTTTACGTTCGTGTTGTGAACCCTAAGCCCTGCCCATTTGGGATGGAGTGGGCTCTCCGCTGAATGCTGGCCCATGTGCGCATAAACGTCCACAACGTGGGTGAGTGTGAGTTAGACCGAGTTGGACGCTAACAGACTGTGTCTAGCGATAAACCGGTGATCTATATCCACGTGGTAGAATTTTTGTTTGCTGCTGTTCGCACACGAACACGTCACCGTGTACCCTCGACGCCGGGGGTGATGCACCGCAACTCACGTCGAAGGAGGTCCGTCCGGCAGCGCGATACGCAAGACAGCCGGCGGACGCTTTTGCAGGCCCGAAGCCCCGCACGCCCGGGAGGGACCCCGTCAGGGATTGCGGCGGCTATGGGCTGCCCTAGGTCGATTCGCTCGCCCCTAGAGCCTCTGTACTCGCAGCTCTCCAACACGAAGAACAACGAAGAACGAGAGAGAAAAACGATGGAGAGATAAAACGTAGATGAAAAAGTAGTATATTGATTGTTCGATTGTGTGTTGTTCAATCGGTCGTCACCCCCAACATATATAAGAGGCGGTTGGACTTCCCGTACAAGCAAATGATTCATCTAGGCTTTCCTTACAAGAAAATTACATCAATTCACGTCCTAGAGTCCTAGTTTGGTCCCGCTCGGATTCAGTCCGAATCTGGTCCAATCTTCTGTCTTGCTCCTTGCGTGGGCCGTGGAATCTGCACACGACCTCCGATGGAGATGGTCTAAACACGAATTTTGTGCGCTTCGACGAGGCCAATAATCCGTATGTTGATCACTTTTCCAAATAAGGCCATCTTGAATACTCCACGGGGTCATCTTTAATTTCGAGTCGGACTCGGTTATGTAGCTGACTGGACCGTTCGACTCTTGTAGCGTCTCTGCAGGTCGTATACTATGTCGGATGATGATGACTCCAAAAGCGAAGTTGACCGTTTCAACGTTACGAACAACTTTCATGTTGAACACTTTTTCATCTGAGGCCATCCAGATAATTATTTGAGCCCATCTTCAGCTTCTGGTCGGATTTGACAGTTTCCACCCCGGCAAGCTTTTCCCGGCAAGCTTTCCACCCCGGCAAGCTTCACCCCGGCAAGGTTTCCATCCCGGCAAGCTTTCATATCCCGGCAAGGTTCACCCCGCAAGGTTTCCATCCCGGCAAGCTTTCACACCCCGGCAAGGTTTCCATCCCGGCAAGATTTCCCCGGCAAGGTGTCTATCCCGGCAAGCTTTCTGGCTGTACCTTGCGGGTCTTATTTGTGGCAGTAAACAACCTCGGATGAAAATGTGCCCAAAAGCAAAGTTGACCGTTTCGACGTTACGAACAACTTTCATGTTGAACGTTTTTCGATTCGAGGCCATCTTGAATGGCTAATTGCTCACGCATTGCATCAGACACTCGCCAAGACGTGTCTGGTCTCCCGCGTCTTATTTCGCCTCTTGACACGGCTGCATTCAAATAGCTCTAACTTTTGCATACGAACTCGGATTGAGACGACTTTTATATGAAAATCGACCGATTCGACGAGACGAAGACAATTTATGTAGAAAGTTTTCTCATATGAGATCATCTTGAGGGCGTAATCAGCTGAATAGTGTTCTGGATACAAAATCCCAGTACTTCGAACACAATTTTGGCTTTCGAGATGAGATCGGATGGCAATGGCCCAAACTTCAAAGTTTCTCCTTGCCGGATCGCCTCCTTGCCGGGCCGTCTCCTTGCCGGATCACCTCCTCGCCGGGCCGTCTCCTTGCCGGATCGCCTCCTTGCCGGGCCGTCTCCTGCCTCTGTTTGGGTCTTCGGCAAGCACTCAAAACCGGCAAGCTTTTCGCTTGAGTCCACCTTTACTGCATTTTGCATCGTGCCAAAATCAGGTGTCAACACATGCCCCCCTGTTTTTCGGCAAAACTTGTGTGCCGAAAAATAATTTGCATTAGGCTTGTTCTAAGGACGATGTCAACACTCCATCGGCCATTAATATGTGCTTAGGGCGATAATTATATATCGGCCATTGCCTATTTAGGCTTCTTGCCACACACTTGGGTGATACTTCTTCAAATATCTGCCATTGAGAGCTCGAGGTATCAATGTTCCTTGCATGGATTCCACCAAATATGAATTTCCGGGAACTATTCTTGCAATCTTGAAAGGACCTTCCCAGCTTGGAGACCACTTCCCGAATTTTCTGTCCTTTGAACCAATCGGTAGAATCACCTTCCACACAAGATCACCAATCTAAAAATTCTTCCACTTGACCTTCTTATTGTAAGCTCTTGCTACCCTCAAATTGTCCCTTCCTATGGCTTTTAATGCAGTCAAACGTTTATCGGCAACCTCATCAACGTTGTCCATCATCAAGTTATAAAAGTCCACTGCCGATAAATCATTTTGTTTGGCTATTCTCAAAGCATTCAAATTCACCTCTACTGGTAAAACGGCTTCTTGACCGTATACGAGCTCATATGGAGTTACCTTCGTCGCGCCATGCCTTGAGATTCTATGCGCCCACAAAGCCTCGGACAATAATTCATGCCACCTTCTTGGATTATCTTCAATCTTCTTCTTGATGAGCTTGATCAAAATTTTGTTGCTAGACTCAGCTTGTCCATTGGCTTGAGCATAATACGGGGAGGAATTGAGCAACTTTATCTTATATGATTCGGCAAATTCTCTAACTTGATGAGACATGAAAGATGAACCTTGATCCGTAGTTAATGTTTGCGGAATACCGAATCTATGAATAATGTGCTCACTTATGAATTGAATTACCTCCGTATGCGTCATATTCTTGAGAGGTACTGCTTCAGACCACTTAGTGAAATAATCAGTTGCCACCAACACGAACCGATGCCCCTTTGAAGATGAAGGATGAATCTCTCCAATAAAGTCTAATCCCCAACCTCTAAAGGGCCATGGCTTGATAATAGGATGTAACATAGCAGCGGGAGCTAAATGAATATCACCAAACTTTTGACAAGCTTCACATCCTTTATAATACCTGAAGCAATCATTGATCATCGTCGGCCAATAAAATCCAGCACGTCGTAACAACCACTTCATCTTGGGGGCCGACTGATGAGTACCGCAAATTCCTTCATGAATCTCTCCCATAGCAACTCTTGCTTGATCCTCGTCCAAACACTTCAAAAGAACATCTTCAACCGTTCGGCGATAAAGACCACTGTATCTTATTGTATATTTGAAAGCCATGCGCCGAACAGCCCTGTCCACCCTTTCACTCGGATTGTACAAGTAATCAATAATGGGTTTTCTCCAATCATGATTTTCACCTGCACTAGATTTATTGTTAGTGACCGAATCAGTGGGCTCTGGTTTGGCCTCCCCTATATTAGCAAGACAAGACATCGGCTCTTGAGAGATATGAAACATGCCATGATTGACATGATAGCCAGATGCTTGCTGTGCTAACTCATTTGCTCTCCAATTATCATGTCTAGATATATGAGCAATGCTAAAATGATCCAAAGTAGAAATTATATCCAGACATTTATCAAGATAAACATTAAGTGATTCGTCTAAACATTGAAAAACTTTGGATACTTGTTGCACTACTAATAACGAATCACCAAAAGCCTCAATATGTGTAGCACCTATGGCCAGCAACATCTCTAAGCCGAATAACAATGCTTCATATTCGGCTTGATTATTTGTGCAAAAAATTCTAAGCGGCATGAGGCTTCAAAAACAGCACCATGAGGAGATATATAAGCAATACCAACACCTTGGCCGTTGCTACAAACTGAACCATCAAAATATAATCTCCATGGTACTAACGAGACAAGGTTTATATCAATATCTTGCTTGTCATTAATCCGATGCTCAACGATAAAATTAGCAACAATTTGGCCTTTCATGGATTTTAGAGACTCATAAGCCAAATCATACTCAATTAAAGCATAAGCCCATTTACCAATTCTACCACTAAGAATTGGTCTATGCAACATGTATTTAATGACATCGGTTTGACAAGCTACTATGCAAGCACTTGGTACTAGATAATGTCTCAATTTTGTGCAAGCATAGTATAAGCATAGGCATAATTTTTCAATAAATGTATACCTTGTCTCTGCATCCAATAGGCGTCGGCTCAAATAAGTGATAGCATGCTCTTTTCCTTCGGTTTCTTGAGTCAAAACAGCTCCAATAACGCCTTCCTCGGCTGCAATGTAAAGTCTAAAGGGCTCTCTATGCTTGGGCGCCTTCATCACCGGAGGAGTGCACAAATAATTCTTAATCATATCAAATGCTTCTTGCTGTTTTGCCCCCCAAGTAAAATCAACATCATTCTTCAACCGAAGGATATGAGTAAATGCATCAACCTTCCCTGACAAATTAGCTATGAACCTCCTCAAATAATTGACCTTGCCAAGGAATTTTTGCATATCTCTCTTGCATGTTGGAGCCTCCACTTTTTGTATAGCTTCTATCTTTTTGGGATCAATCTCTATGCCATCTTCATGAATAATGAAACCTAAAAACTTGCCAGCCGACACGCCAAATGCACACTTCAAAGGATTCATCTCCAGTCCATATTTCTTCATCCTTTCAAAAGCTAAACGCAAATCGGCTAATTGAGATTTAAAAGCATCCGATTTGACAACAATATCATCAATATAGACTTCAAGTATAACGCCGAGTAAATCATGAAAAATCAAATTCATAGCCCTCTGATATGTGGCGCCAACATTCTTCAATCCAAAAGTCATTACCGTCCACTCAAATAAACCAAGGAAACCGGGGCACCGAAAAGCCGTTTTGGACATGTCCTCTTCGGCCATAAAAACCTGGTTGTACCCCGCATTGCCATCAAGAAAACTAATGACCTTATGTCTAGAGGCATCATTAATAAGCATGTCGGCTATAGGCATAGGATACTCATCTTTGGGTGTAGCTCTATTCAAATCTCTGAAATCAATGCACACCCTCAACTTGCCGGAGCTTTTCTTTTCCACTGGCACAATATTAGAAATCCACTCGGCATACCTGCAAGGTCTAATAAAATTAGCTTTAAGTAAACGATCAATCTCTTCCTTGATCCGGTCATATATTCTTGGATTAAACTTTCTAGCCGATTGTTTGTACGGTCTAAAACCGGCTTTTATAGGCAACCGATGCTCCACTAGCTCTCGGCTTAAACCTGGCATTTCATGATATTCCCATGCAAAACAACAAACATATTCTTTCAATAGCTCGATTAACTTGATTTTACAATCGGCTTTCAAATTTTTGTTTACAAATGTCGGCCTAGGAATTGAACCATCTCCAATATCTATTTCTTCTAATGGATCGGCCGACGTAAAACCTTGTCCAAGTTTATCCATATCATCTAACTCCTCTACAGACTCATACATATCGTTCCCATTGGCCCGATATTCTGCAAGCCGTTTTTGCAACCACTCAGAGTTAGCACCCATTTATATACATTATGCTTTGGAGCCGATTGCTACCAACCGGCTTTAGAGAAACGGGTACAAACCCGCTTTTGGTGGCGCTGAGAAAATCAAATTCTGATAAGTCCCGTCCCGTCAAGCAAGCAGCATTGGGGTGTTGCCAATCTACCGGTGTATCGGCTAAAGCAATGCAAGCCAAATTATCCGCGTGAATGACTTCCACTTCATCATCAACCCACTGAATTAAAAACTGGTGCATAGTGGATGGCACGCATTGGTTTGCATGAACCCAATCACGGCCTAGGATGACGTTATAATTACCTTGTACCTCGGCGACAAAGAATGCAGTAGCCAAAGTTTTGCTCCCAACCGTAAGCTCCACGTACATCACACCTTTGGCTTCGGTTTTCTCTTTGCCTTCAAATCCATTAAGCACCATATTGGTCTTCATCAATCCTTCGTCAGGCAAACCCAATTTCTTGAAGACTGAATAAGGCATGAGATTCACCACAGCACCACCATCAACAAGCATTCGAGTAATTGGTGATCCATTGATATGGCCTCTGAGGTATAATGGTTTCAAGTGTGTCACCGGCTCTTTTGGTTTCTCAAATATTGCATTCTTAGGGCCAAAATCTAGCTGAGCCACTTCCCCTTCTTCATCTATAGCACGAAACTCAGCGGGTAAGTAAAACACCATGTTGATATCCATACCTTCATGCACCGGTGTAGGCTCACAATCCACCATGTCGCCCTCCTCCTCGGGTGTGTTCAGTGCCGGGCTTGCCGGTGTTGAGCTTGCCGGGTCTGCCGAGCTTGCCGGGTCTGGGTTTGCCCTCTTCATTGATTTTGAAATCTGTTCGGGCGAAACGGAATCAATAGGCGTTGTAGACGATGTAACAGCAGTAGAATCGTCCTTCCTTGGTGGTACAGGTGCTGATGTGACAGATGTAGAAACCACCGCACTTTGTATTTGCTTAGGCACCCATACTTGTTCTGTAGGTACCATGGGCCGAACGTCATTGAACCACTCATCTCTTTGCTTCTCGGCCTCCTGTTCTGCCATCTCATGACTCCTTAACCTCTGTAGTTTCCTCTTTTGTGTTTTTGTTAGCCCTGGAGGACACCACTTAGGCTGCATGTACTTTGGATCTTTGAACTTGGCTTTGCTTGTGCTAGCTTCATGATCATTAGCCGAGTGCTTTGGTGCGATAGCAAGTATCGGCTCAGTAGGGTTGTTCCGCACAGTCGGTTGTTGTATAGTGAATGTCTTAGTGCCCAAGATGAGTGAACCGGCATCAACTCTTTCTTTGCCCTTTCCAGACTCGACCACTGCACTTGGTGACTTGGCACGCCACACTTGCTTATTGATCCTTCCTTGATTATTCTGCATTGGCCGATTGACTCCTTTGTTCAAACGGCCTCGTGTGGGATAAGAAAACTTCTCACGTATAGGCCTCCTTGGTTCTGCCCATCCTGGATGAAAATCATAAGGGGCCATTGGGGGCTGCCCCCATCCTCCATTAAATCCTCCCACGTGGTATGGTGCATAGGGAGGTGGCGCCATCCACAGTCCTGGTGCCCATGACCCATATGGCCTTGTGCGATGTTGCAATTCTTGTCTTGGAGGTGATTTTGGGCGCTTCAAATATGATGACCGGTTGGAGCTAGAACCGACCGCTTGATTAGCATACTTGGACAGCAACATATCAAAAGTTGGCTTGATTTTCTTGCACTGCACTTTGGCTTCATTCATCTTCCACTTGCCAACTTCCGGACTCTTGGGCTTGACAAACTTAACACGGGTATTCTCTTGCTCTTGCAGTTGCCCTCCGAGTGTAGGATTCTTGACGGTGATCTTGATTATCTCCCCACCATCAGGTTGCTTGTCAAGCACCACTTGCCTTCCTAGGACCTTGTCGTCATCTTTGTTTTTCCTGGGCTCACCAATGACAACATTAGTTTTATTAGCAGATTCAGCCACCTCCGGCCGAATGAGTAACTTTTTCCCCTCCAAATCCAGAGTATTCATTGGGAAGGGCTGCTTATCAACTTGCATCTCAGAAAAGTTCAATCGTCCGTCATTAATGGCCGATTGTATCTGTCGTCGAAAAACATTGCAATCATTAGTAGCATGAGAAAAAGAATTATGATACTTGCAATAAGCACGCCGTTTCAGCTCCTCAAACGGCGGTAAAGTATGAGATATTCTAATAATCTTAGCTTGTAGCAAAGCATCAAATATTCTATCACATTTAGCAATGTTAAAAGTAAACTTCATCTCATCATCACGATTCTTATGAATCGGCTTTAAATCATGACAAGTAAAAGGTTTGGCCTTCGAGGGCCAAACAAATTCAGCAGCATAAATATCACCCTCATCGTCCGAATGATCACAATCATATTCAACCATATTCATCTTTGGACGATCAGTTTTATATCTATGCACTTCTTTGAGGTCCTTGCTTCGGCTTTCATGAGCCAAAGCCCTCTGTAAGACTTGGTTGATACTTATAAATTCATAGCCTTCTTGCTTTTCTCTAATATAAGTTCTCAAACCATTGAGCACAAGATCAGCCAAGTCTCTCTCAGTTATCACTAAACTATAGCACCGGTTTTTTGTCTCTCTAAATCTCTTGACGTAATCGGAAACCGATTCATCATGCTTCTGCTTAACCGATGTAAGATGTGACAACTTAAGTTCATTGTCGCCGCTATAAAAATGATCATGAAATTTTTTCTCTAGTTGTGACCAAACACGAATAGAGCCATGCGGCAAAGAAGAAAACCATGAAAATGCAGTACCAGTTAATGACAAAGGAAATAAACGCACTTTCAATTCATTTATCGAGCCTGCTTCACCCAATTGTGCTAGGTATTGGCTAACATGCTCCCATGTGGTTTTCGTGCCCTCTCCATTAAACTTAACAAAATCTGGAATTTTATATCCTTGAGGACATGGAATCGCATCAAAGTACTCGGGATACGGTTTTTGATAAATCCGATTCCTAGGTAATTCAACACCAAAATTCTCTCGAAGCGTTTTAGCCATCTCCTCTCTAAAATTAGCTAAAGCATCGTCCATAGTAGACGATGAAGCTTGTGGCACTGGCATAGGAGGATTAGCGACTACGGATGCAAATTGTGGCATGTTTACCGAACCATAGTTCGGCAATGATCTAGCAGTGTTTCCACTCATAGGTAAGGTTTGGTTCGGCGTTGCCACCGAACTCTGCATATTCATAAAAGGATTAAGTGGTGCAGCCACAATTTGATTGGTATGGGTAGGAAAATAATTCATCGGCATGGGGGGCGCCGATGAGATAGGCAAAGCTGAATTAGGGTTTCCCATACTAGCAGGCATATTAGGCATATTCTTCTGAGCATTATTATTTTCTAAGAAAGCTTGATAGATCAGATTATTGCTATCAGAAATACGGCTCTCAATTTCAGCCCATTGCTCAGGAGAAAAGGTAGTACTTACAGGGGGTTTAACCTGTTCGGCTTGAAGAGGAGGGAACTTGATTTCTCCAACCGGAGTGATATTGCCTTGGCGATACTTCTTGAAGTTTCCAAGGAACTCCTGCAACTCCTTCTCTTCACGCGCCTTTTTGTACTCCTCATAAGCTTGGCGATGCTCGGCCGATAACTCCTCCAGATTGGGTTGGAACAAAAGCTGGCTAGGATCAGCAGCAGCAGCAGCCCCAGAAAACACACTAGTCGCATCCTGTACCTGAAACCCCATGCACTCCTGGCCAGCCGGGTGTAAACTGCCCAAACCAGCAGGCATATGAGATGTCGGGAGACCCAACTGCAGCAGATCGGGGCCCCCCTGGCCTGGCACCAGACCCAGGCAGGGAGCAGCCACGCGCGTGAGACCCTGGCCCTCCTGGCCAAGGATGGAAGTGGCTGCACGAGGGAGCACCCGGTCCTCCTGACCAGGTGCAGCGCCAGCGGGTAGAGCCCCCTGCGCCCGGCCCTCCTGGCCGAGCGGGAGGCTGGCCTGGGCAGCTCCCTTTGTCGCCACGGCGGCCTCCAAGGCTGGCGCAGCGCCCACCTTCTCAGAAACCGTGAGGTCGCCCACGGCCGAGGCCACCCTGACGACGTCCATGGCCTTGGCTTTGCTGATGTTGTCGAAGCCGGCGATCGGGTTCTTCTCACCACGAGAGGAACTCCCAAAAATAAGAGCTCTCTTGCTTGCGCCATGACCCTTCCAGTAGGCCTCAACACTAAGATTTTTTGGGTAACTAGCTACTCTCTTCTCACTTGGGATATTACAAAACCTCTCTGATGTATGACCTACAATCCCACAACACTCACAATACAAAGGTAGTTTTTCATACCGTGCATCAAATTTTTCTATCTTTGAACTACCCAAAGGAGTAAATTCTACTGTACTCTTTAAAGGTTCATGCAACAAAATTTCCACACGCCCACGCAAGAATTTTTCGACAATGACATGGTTACGGTGCGACACCTCAAGCACCTCACCCAGCTGATCCCCGAGTGTCCAACCCATATTCTCCGTCTTGAGCTCGAATGGGAGGTCGCGTACCTGTGCCCAAATGGCCATAACGCCAAGGTCGACCTCAGCTGGGTCGCCCTTGCCGTCAAACTCGGCAAAGATGATGCCGTCCCGCTTGTAGTGCCATGGTTGTGCCTTAAGCACGAACCGTCGGTCCCCCTCCGCGGCGAAGTTGAGGACAAACCTCTCGTCGTCGCAGGCCACCGCTTGGATGGTGACCACCCCTTGGTTCTTCCACGCCGTGGCCCGGAGCTCATCAACGATGACCCGCGGGTTAACCTGGAAGGGGGAAAGGGGGCGTCCGACCACCAGAAAGCCGCTGACGGCCTTGCGAGCAGCCTCCATGTCGATGACGAGGGGCGTGCCGTCGCCACGGGGACGCCTCGACACCGCCTTCCCAAGGCGATCAGGTGTAGCCGGGATCAGGGATGCCCCGACCCCAACTTTTGCCGGCGGCCCCTCAGCCGCAGCGAGCGCCCCCCCCCCCCCCCCCCGAACTCACCACACCCTCCTTCTCCGCCACCGCTGACTTGTGCTTGTCCTCACCCCGACCCCCCATGGCGCTCAACACTGACCTCCGGCTCGAAGACGAGAAGCCAGAAAGCATAGTAGACTGACTCGAAGAGCTATGGGAAGAACAGGGGCGACCCCAATTGCCGTAGATGAAGCATCCCTTGTCCCCCTCCCTCAAATCCTCAAGAGCATAATTGATACATTTAACGAAAAATAAATGGTCTTGATTAAGCCGTTTCCTAACATAACCGGCGGAAATCCCTCTAGTGCAATCAACAGAAACAAAATCAACGCCACTCCTGGGCAAATCCGTTGCCTCAATCACTTTTCCCTGATTCCTCTCACTAGATCCTAAAGCAATTGAAGGGCCTACCAAAAGTACAGGAGGAGGCTTCAGCTCCGCTAAGGCAGGTTCGGTGGATTCCCTAGATTCCGCCCCCATCAAATCCGCGAGGGCCTTAATCCCTCCAGACCAGATCGACCCTTCCATATCTGAATTGGAGCGAATCTCACCTGCCAAAGCGGAGGAGATCTCCTTGGCTCTTCTCCTCGACAGCGCCAAGCACCGCCCCCGATTCTTCGCCCGATGAATGATTCGCCTTGAACTCTCTCGGAAGACTTCCCAATCGCGCACACTGAAGAGGCTCCCCTCTAGGCCCTCTCCAGGAGATCCCCCTTTCTCCGGCGGGGCCGCCGGCGTCGAATCCGCCATCTCACCCGCCCACTGTCTCCGTCGCTGCCAGATCGCCTCTGCGATCGCGGGAGCCCCCGGTTTTTTTTTACGTTCGTGTTGTGAACCCTAAGCCCTGCCCATTTGGGATGGAGTGGGCTCTCCGCTGAATGCTGGCCCATGTGCGCATAAACGTCCACAACGTGGGTGAGTGTGAGTTAGACCGAGTTGGACGCTAACAGACTGTGTCTAGCGATAAACCGGTGATCTATATCCACGTGGTAGAATTTTTGTTTGCTGCTGTTCGCACACGAACACGTCACCGTGTACCCTCGACGCCGGGGGTGATGCACCGCAGCTCACGTCGAAGGAGGTCCGTCCGGCAGCGCGATACGCAAGACAGCCGGCGGACGCTTTTGCAGACCCGAAGCCCCGCACGCCCGGGAGGGACCCCGTCAGGGATTGCGGCGGCTATGGGCTGCCCTAGGTCGATTCGCTCGCCCCTAGAGCCTCTGTACTCGCAGCTCTCCAACACGAAGAACAACGAAGAACGAGAGAGAAAAACGATGGAGAGATAAAACGTAGATGAAAAAGTAGTATATTGATTGTTCGATTGTGTGTTGTTCAATCGGTCGTCACCCCCAACATATATAAGAGGCGGTTGGACTTCCCGTACAAGCAAATGATTCATCTAGGCTTTCCTTACAAGAAAATTACATCAATTCACGTCCTAGAGTCCTAGTTCTGGTCCCGCTCGGATTCAGTCCGAATCTGGTCCAATCTTCTGTCTTGCTCCTTGCGTGGGCCGTGGAATCTGCACACGACCTCCGATGGAGATGGTCTAAACACGAATTTTGTGCGCTTCGACGAGGCCAATAATCCGTATGTTGATCACTTTTCCAAATAAGTCCATCTTGAATACTCCACGGGGTCATCTTTAATTTCGAGTCGGACTCGGTTATGTAGCTGACTGGACCGTCCGACTCTTGTAGCGTCTCTGCAGGTCGTATACTATGTCGGATGATGATGACTCCAAAAGCGAAGTTGACCGTTTCGACGTTACGAACAACTTTCATGTTGAACACTTTTTCATCTGAGGCCATCTAGATAATTATTTGAGCCCATCTTCAGCTTCTGGTCGGATTTGACAGTTTCCACCCCGGCAAGCTTTTCCCGGCAAGCTTTCCACCCCGGCAAGCTTCACCCCGGCAAGGTTTCCATCCCGGCAAGCTTTCATATCCCGGCAAGGTTCACCCCGGCAAGGTTTCCATCCCGGCAAACTTTCACACCCCGGCAAGGTTTCCATCCCGGCAAGATTTCCCCGGCAAGGTTTCTATCCCGGCAAGCTTTCTGGCTGTACCTTGCGGGTCTTATTTGTGGCAGTAAACGACCTCGGATGAAAATGTGCCCAAAAGCAAAGTTGACCGTTTCGACGTTACGAACAACTTTCATGTTGAACGTTTTTCGATTCGAGGCCATCTTGAATGGCTAATTGCTCACGCATTGCATCAGACACTCGCCAAGACGTGTCTGGTCTCCCGCGTCTTATTTCGCCTCTTGACACGGCTGCATTCAGATAGCTCTAACTTTTGCATACGAACTCGGATTGAGACGACTTTTATATGAAAATCGACCGATTCGACGAGACGAAGACAATTATGTAGAAAGTTTTCTCATATGAGATCATCTTGAGGGCGTAATCAGCCGAATAGTGTTCTGGATACAAAATCCCAGTACTTCGAACACAATTTCGGCTTTCGAGATGAGATCGGATGGCAATGGCCCAAACTTCAAAGTTTCTCCTTGCCGGATCTTCTCCTTGCCGAGCCGTCTCCTTGCCGGATCACCTCCTCGCCGGGCCGTCTCCTTGCCGGATCGCCTCCTTGCCGGGCCGTCTCCTGCCTCTGTTTGGGTCTTCGGCAAGCACTCAAAACCGGCAAGCTTTTCGCTTGAGTCCACCTTTACTGCATTTTGCATCGTGCCAAAATCAGGTGTCAACAGCTGCACACCACGTCCCCACTGCGAGTGTCTTTAGGTGGATTCTTTGGGCGATAATACTGGATTCACGGGGATGTTTCAACGGACTTCACGGGCTGAAGAACGTGGCCTAGTTTAATTGCCCCCCCTGAGTTTAACTGGTGGGGACCGTCCTACTTAAGTAAATCACAGCCACTAATCTTTATTTAGCCCGTAAAGCCCCCGTAAAGCCCCCGGGAGTGTAGCATTACTCATTCTTTGGGCAGGACATGTTCCTTGTCATGCATGTTGCTCACTTTTTTCACGCGCGCATGAGCGTTGGTCCGGTAAATCAACGATGGCCATGTCCAAGTGCCAAAACCTCAACCTCACGATACAAAACACAACTTCATTTTATTTGATTAATCATAAGGGATACAACAAAAAAGTGAAAACAAAAGATTGCGACATCAATTGTACCAAGAAATAAACAAACCGCGTTCAAAAATTCAGAAAAGACAACATCACGATACTCAGACGAGATGCCTTTTAGTGGCGTGGTGGGCACCGGAAATCGGTGGGGCAGACCTTGCCGCAGTTGTTGAGGATGAGGCGGAGGTCGACGGGGAGGTGGAGGTTGAGGCCGAGCACATTGGCGTCGATATTTGCGCAGAGGCAGAGCGCCGCGTCCGCGCCGACGAGCCCGTCGAGGAGCGAGCAGCACGGCTCATGGCGCGGCACGTTCACCTTGAGCTTGAGCAGGCCCAGCACGTCCACGCACGCCTTCAGCTTCAGCCCGTCCTTGGGGCACGACCCCTCGTAGCCGCCGTGGGCGCTCGCCGAGGCCACGATCACGAGCCCGACGGCCAGCAGGAGCAGCGCTCTGGGCGCCATGGCCATTTGCGACGAAGCAGTGCGCTTGCTGTGTGTGTGAGTGAGTGCGCTTGCTCTGTGTGTGAGTGAGTGTGTGCATGGCGAGTGGTATTTATAGATGGAGGTTATGTATGAGGCTGCTCGCCTCCAATGGGAAAGCGGTGCCGCGCATGTGGTTCCGAGCTGGCCCGTCAGGGATCATTACCTCCTTCGATTTGGACTCGTATGCACATATGCATCCGTGACGGCTTCAAATGTGTTTATATTCCGACTGCATGTTACATCCAGTTCATATATTTGTTTGCTTACTGGATTAAGCATGTGGCATCGGTCGGCGTGCAGTTAGTGGTGACTATGTAAATTTGGTGATCCAGGCAGAGAGTTGGTTCAGAATTCACATGATGGCGACCAGGGGATCAATCTGATCGATGAGGGCTTCAACCTAGCTACAAAGACAGAAATCAAATCACGGCCTGTTATTTTTAGGTTCACATAAAACCAGGGTACCCAATGTCATTACCTTGTTGAAGGTGTTGTCTCCGTGCTGATACTCTGGCCTTGATTTGTTGGTCTCTGTGCCAATTTCAGTATGTTGTTTCGCCGAATCATATAACTAAAACCAACAAAGTAAAACAACTTGATCGTCTGACAGGAGAATCTTTTGGAACAATATCCTCCGTTGTACTGTGAGACATCCAAAACAACTTGACTAGCTCCCTCCGCAGCAAAAAATACACGTCTTCAGACACCACATGACACGGAGTGAGGTTTCATGAGAACGCAGCAGTGAGCACCTGCGTTGGACTTCAAAGCACAAGATGCATAGTTTTCCAAATCTGTTGAGCATGGATGACGAATTCGAGATGCTTCGACTTGTTCTTATTGGAGTCACAATTCGATTGGACCATGCTTGCGTAGATATACAAGAAGAACGCAAGAGCGGTGACATTCTAGCCATTGGTTCAGCAATTCGCGCGTGATTCAAACAACAATCTGTTTCATCAGTCGCAGCAATAGGCAGCAGGTCATGTACTTTCCCGATGACTACCGGTTGATGGCATATCAATATTCGAGATACTGACTGACCCTGGCAAAACTTGCAGCGGTGGTTCGGCAGGACGAGCAGAGGGGATGGGCTGAAGCTAGGGCTAAGGAAGAAAGAGCTTTTTGGAGCGGCAGATGCATGGCTGAGAACCTTGGGAGGAGATTATTAGGCTATACAAAAATCCAAAAAAACAGTAGAACAGGTTCAGACTTGCTCACTTCACCTGATGATTCAGGTGTAGCATGTGGCGACCCAAGTTGCCACTGAGCGTTTCATCACAAGGATGACCCTTTTCTCTGGGGTGGGGTGAGAGAGACTCGAACTCTCGCTAGACTACTGCGCCACCACCCCAGTGTTGGATTAGTTGCGAAACAACAGCACTTGTTAGAGACAGGACCATTGCAGACCATAGATTCATTGTAAAGCTGAATAACAGATAGGGATATACTGGCGACAAGATCCGCGGTACAAGAATAAACCCGTAACGACTGCAGCTATTTAACACTCCCATATATAAAGTAAAAAAAAAACACTTCCATATATAGCTAGCTTCAGTTTTACTACCTAATAAGAGCATCTCCAATAGAAGATGTAGATGCAAAAATACCTAACTTTTGCATCTTCGAAAGCCAAAAACACCTCTCAAACAGATGGTGTAGATGCAAAAAAATTTACATCTCCGTCTTCCGGAGATGTAAATTACAACACCTCGCGGTGCAAATTTGCATCTCCACCTACAGGAGATGTAAAAACGGCGGTCGCGCGCCAACCGCCCAACTGCCTTTATTTGGCTTCCGCGCGACCACCGCCTGTCCGTCCGACGGCCGGCCGCCGCCCGCCGCCGCCATGGCCGACGCCGATGACCCCGCCTCGCCGCCCGCCCGCCGCTGGTCTGATCCACCTCGCCGCAGCCGCCGTCGGCGCAACCACGGTCCCCAATTTGGCCTCCGCCTGCTCGCCGCCGCCCCGGATTTGTGCCACCTAGGCCGGTCGCCATCGCGTCGGAGCTGCCTGCGAAGAAGCAGCGGTCCGCCAAGCCACGCGGTGGAGGCATGAAGCGGCAGATGGCGCGGGGGCACAACCCAGCGGCGAACCAACCTCGGCCGGCCAAAATTTCGAAGCCGGACGCGGCTGCGGCGGGCGATTGGCTTCCACCGGCGGCCGTGGCTTCCTCCTCCGGCCAAAGAGGCCCTTCTCCACCTCCGCCGCTGCCCCTACGCCGTTCCTCCTCCTCTCTCCGCCTCGAATCGCCGCTGCTCCGCCGCCCCGATTCGCGCCGCCACCGCACCGATTCTCCACCCCCGCCGCCCCTCCGGCGCTCCTCCGCCGCCGCCCCGAATCGCGCCGCGCCGTCGCCGTCCCCACTGCCGCCGCCCCGATTCGGCCGCCGCCCATTAGTTTTTACATCTCCATTTTGCATCACCTATTGGAGTTGCACTTTTACATCTCCATTTTGCATCATCTGTTGGAGTTGACCCTTTTTTGGAGATGCAAAAAACACTTTTTGAAGAAGTAAATTTTTACATCTCCAAATTTGCATTTTCTATTGGAGATGCACTAACCAAGTAAGTCGGTGTTCATCCATGCTTGATTGATTTATGGTAACAATGTGAAGCTTTCACGGATGTGACAGGTAGGCAGAGGAAGATGGTGGAGGCGTTCAGACTTCGGAATTCAGAGCGTGATGCCGCCGCCACCGGACTGGTCGTTGTCGTCGAAGGTGGAGGAGTAGACGGCGTAGAAGCACAAGACGAGGCCCAAGGCAACCAGCAGGATCCACCCCAGCAGGTCGTTGCTCAGCCTGGTGCCCTCAGTCGACATCCGCTCGTCCGCCAGCGCCAGCGCCGTAGCCAGCATTGGGGCCGCTGATTCCGCCGTGGCGCTCCCCGCGGCGAGCAGCGGCATGCTCTTGGCTACCACCGGAGCCAGAGCCGACGATGCCTTGCTGCACCTGCACCTCAGCCCCTCAGCCCTGGTCAGTCTCAGCCGAGGCAGCCCTGCTTTGCCCAACTGTTAGTTAGCAACTTAACATGGCTGTCATTTTTTCCAGATGATGCGCTGGCTTACCTAGGGCCGCCGACGGTCTGGCCGCGACGACCAAGGTGGTGGCCATTGCTGACAGATGTGTGCTCCGGTGGAGATGCAGCAGGTGACGGTAGAAGAGCCAACTTGTGAGTATGCAGAAGGCAGAGGCACTCCGTCCAGTATATATATTGCATCATGTACACCTTTGACATCGCAGATTCGTGTTGGAAAAGTCGCCAGAGGTTAGTTAGACTCGTTCAGACATTCAGAACCAACTTGAGTAGTCGTGGCGGAAGCAAGCAGGCATCACTACCGGAATCAGGGCCTATGCCGACAGCCTTTAGTCGGGGCCGTCGGCATAGTTGGGAATATGCCGACGGCCAGATCCAAGCCGTAGGCACAGAAAGGCCGTCGGCATAGCTCACATTATGCCGAGGGCTGTGGTCGGGATAGCTAGGCCGTCGGTATACCTCAGTCTATGCCGACGGCAGCCATAGGCATAGAAAGGCCGTCGGCATATAGTTGTCCCTGGCAACCCTATCTCGGACGGCCCGCAAACACCGTCAAATCTATGCCGACGACCCTGACGGCGGCCGTCGGCATATATTATATCTTTTTTTATTATTTTTAGTCATTTCTTTTTTTTTGTTAAATTTTGGTTAATTTAAATCTGACTTATCTAAACTTAAACGTACATAAATTATATATCGATTTGGGGTAGAATTTTCCATAGATTACGAATATCTAGTTTGTTTTGGTTTTTGGGTATGTTAGAAATGTGACCTCATATACTTTTGCATATATATAGGCCCTTACACTTTTTTAAAATCACAAGTAATTGATAGTTGCATCGATTTTAGAAAATTTTATATGATTTTTTATCAGAATCTTCAAAGGATTCTGTTGCTATACTATGTTTTCAAATTTGAACAAAATAAATCATGTTTGCTTCATATTTACGAAAAACACCCTTTTGTTTTGAATTTTTGTATATTTTTAATTCCTTGGCCAAACGAAGTGGATTTCGTGGTGGGTTTGGCCCAGACCTTTGTTCTGAAGTGTTCCCATGTGCTGGCCTATGAGTACCAGGTGGAGAAGTCCATCAGTCAAAGCCCGTCTGGCGAAAGTCAAAGGGGTAGATCCTCGGGTCAACGGGGCCAGGGTTAGGCAGGCCGGGGGCCTTGGGGGGTAGCAATGCCACCAGATCATCGCGCCGGGTCCTCATACATGTCTTACGTTGAGATATCCGGGCCCCACGCAGGCCGGTGCGGTCTCCGGGCCCTCGCCGGGGCGGTTTTCAACGCCACGGGCATCCGTGGGCCCGCGCGGTCTACGGCTTTGACCGGGTGCCAGAGGGTTTGACCGGGGTTTTTTCCTCTTGTTCTGTGTCGCGGCAGGTCATGCCGACGTGCCAGACCAGGTTGGAGCACATGCGGTAACATGACTCCCCCCGTCTGCTCTATGTGGGAGACTGCCACACTATACGTCCTGAACCTTCCCGCGTGACTGTTCGGTTTGTGAGGGAGGTGACACATCAATGTTGTGCACTGGGTATTTAAACATCTGACCGCCCTTACGTTGATATATCCGGGCCACACGAAGGCCGGTGCGGTCTCCGGGCCCTCCCCGGGGCGGTTTTCGACGCCGCGGGCATCCGTGGGCCCGCGCGGTCTACGGCTTTGACCGGGTGCCAGAGGGGTTTGCCGGGGTTTTTTCCTCTTGTTCTATGTCGCGGCAGGTCATGCCGACGTGCCAGACCAGGTTGGAGCGCATGCGGTAACATGACTCCTCCCGTCTGCTCGATGTGGGGGACTGCCACACTATACGTCCTGAACCTTCCCGCGTGACTGTCTGGTTTGTGAGAGAGGTGCCACATAAATGTTGTGCATTGGATATTTAAACATCTGGCCGCCCTTACGTTGATATATCCGGGCCCCACGTAGGCGGTGCGGTCTCCGGGCCCTCCCCCGGGGGGTTTTCGACGCCGCGCGCATCCGTGGGCCCACGCGGTCTACGGCTTTGACCGGGTGCCAGAGGGGTTTGACCGGGGGTTTTTCCTCTTGTTCTGTGTCGCGGCAGGTCATGCCGACGTGCCAGACCAGGTTGGACTGCATGCGGTAACATGACTCCCCCCGTCTGCTCGATGTGGGGGACTGCCACACTATACGTCCTGAACCTTCCCGCGTGACTGTCCGGTTTGTGAGGGAGGTGCCACATCAATGTTGTGCACTGGGTATTTAAACATCTGGCCGCCCTTACGTTGATATATCCGGGCCACACGCAGACCGGTGCGGTCTCCGGGCCCTCCCCGGGGGGGTTTTCGACGCCGCGGGCATCCGTGGGCCCGCGCGATCTACGGCTTTGACCGGGTGCCAGAGGGGTTTGACCGGGGGTTTTTCCTCTTGTTCTGTGTCGCGGCAGGTCATGCCGACGTGCCAGACCAGGTTGGAGCGCATGCGGTAACGTGACTCCCCCCATCTGCTCGATGTGGGGGACTGCCACACTATACGTCCTGAACCTTCTCGCGTGACTGTCCGGTTTGTGAGGGAGGTGCCACATCAATGTTGTGCACTGGGTATTTAAACATCTGACCGCCCTTACGTTGATATATCCAGGCCCCACGTAGGCCGGTGCGGTCTCCGGGCCCTCCCCGGGGCAGTTTTCGAAGCCGCGGCCATCCGTGGGCCCGCGCGGTCTACGGCTTTCACAGGGTGCAGATGGGTAGAATGTAGTAACTTTGTTTTTTTTAACACTCATACACATGTATGTATGTGTAATAAAAAAGCAAAATTAATTTGGAATAAAAGATGTGGAGTATCTATGCCGACGGCTAGGCCGTCGGCATAGATTGACACGTGGCACCCATTCTATGTCGACGACAAAGCCATCGGTATAGGCCCCCTTATCCACTCGCGGTGCCCTCCCGACCACTCATTCCTCTCTCGCTCTGTCCCATCCCCATCTCTCTCCCGACCCCGACCAGCCGCGCCGCCGCCACCCTCGATCCGCGCCACCTCGTTGTGCCGCCGCCACCCTCAATCCGCCACCTCGTTGGCCGCCGCCGCCGCGACCCTCTCCGTCACTTCGTCGCACCGCCTCCACCCCCGTCCGCCCTGTTGCCTTGCCGACCAGTCCGCGCCACCCACTGCTACTTGTAGTCTGTGTTCGTATTTCTCCGAAGAGGAGAGGATGATGCAGTACAGTAGAGATACGTATTTCCCTCAGTTAAGAACCAAGGTTATCAATCCAGTAGGAGAACCAAGCAAAATTCCGTTAAGCGCACCTGCACACACAAGAGCAAACACTTGCACCCAACGCAAATAAGAGGGTTGTCAATCCTCTTAGCGGTTATTTGCAAGGATTAAATCTTATCGAGATAAATAGATAAACTAAATTACTAATTAAAATAAAAGTAAATAAATTGCAGCAAGGTATTTTTAGGTTTTTTATATAATAAAGATAGACCCGGGGACCATAGCTTTCACTAGAGGCTTCTCTCTTGAGCACATAAACATACGGTGGGTAAACAAATTACTATTGGGCAATTGATAGAAAAGCAAATAATTATGACGGATTCATGGCAAAGATCATGTATATAGGCATCACGTCCGAGACAAGTAGACCGACTCCTGCCTGCATCTACTACTATTACTCCACCCATCGACCGCTATCCAGCATGCATCTAGGGTATTAAGTATGAAACAGAGTAACGCCTTAAGCAAGATGACATGATGTAGAGAAGCAAATTCAAGCAATATGAATAAACCCCATCTTTTTATCCTTAATGGCAAAAATACAAATACGTGTCATGTCCCTTTCTGTCACTGGGATTGAGCACCGCAAGATTGAACCTTTCACAAAGCACCTCTCCCACTGCAAGATAAATCAATCTAGTAGGCAAAACTAAATCAATAGATCAGAGAGAAATACAAAGCTATAACAATCATGCATAAAAGAGTTCAGATAAGACTCAAATATTTCTCATGAATAATCTGATCATAAACTCACAATTCATCGGATCCCAACAAACACACCGCAAAAGAAGATTACATCGGATAGAACTCCAAGAACATCGAGGAGAACATTGTATTGAAGATCAAAGAGAGAGAAGAAGCCATCTAGCTACTAGCTATGGACCCGTAGGTCTGTGGTAAACTACTCACACATCATCGGAAGGGCAGCAAGGTTGACGTAGAAGCCCTCCGTGATCGATTCCCCCTCCGACAGAGTACCAGAAAAGGCCTCCAGATGGGATCACGGAAGAACAGAGGCTTGCAGCGGTGGAAATGTTTTCTCTTCTGGCTCTCTGGGGGTTTTCCAATATTTTTGAATTTATAGAAGTGGAATTAGGTCAAACGGAGTCACGTGGGCCCCACAAGGTAGCACGGCGTGCCCCCCCGGGGCGCGCCCTAGTGCCTTGTGAAGCCTCCGTGAGGCTTCTGGCCTCCTCCCGAAGCTTCCCAGGTTTCTTTTGTCCAGAAAAAAATCTCCAAAAAGTTTCATGGCATTTGGACTTCATTTGGTACTGCTTCTCTGAAAAGCCAAAAACAAGCAGAAAACAGCAACTGGCACTAGGCACTGGGTTAATAGGTTAGTCCCAAAAAATGATATATAATTGCATACAATTGCATATAAAAACATCCAAGATTGATACTATAATAGCATGAAACAATCAAAAATTATAGCATGGAACAATCTAAATACTCTATGTGCTTCACTTATATCTTTTAGAGCACGGCGGTGATGATATTTTAAAGAAATAGTTGCACTCTCATGCTTCACTTATACCTTTTTGAGAGTCTCATGATAGCAATGGTAATATGCACGGGTTATGAATTTGGTCCTGATATGATAGGTATTCAAGAGGGATATAATAAAAACTTTCATGTAGATCACTGAATATGTTAAATTTGATTCCTTGCAATAGTTTTGCGATATTAAGATGGTAATATGGCGGAGGTATTAGTAGATAATTGTGGTTTAGTAAGAATAATTGTGTTAAGGTTTGTGATTCCCGAAGCATGCACGTATGATCTGTCGTTATGCTAAGAAGTTGGAGCATGATTTATTCTTGATTGTCTTCCTTTGTGTGGCGG
This sequence comes from Elymus sibiricus, assembly GCA_039707655.1. NCBI lineage: Eukaryota > Viridiplantae > Streptophyta > Magnoliopsida > Poales > Poaceae > Elymus > Elymus sibiricus. The sequence continues at coordinate 318,332,010 of CM077664.1, forward strand.
TCGGGGGCGCGCGATGGTTAACTCCCACCAACCTCCCCCTAGGGGCATGCGTAGTAGTACTTTGCTTCGAGGGCTAATAAACTTTCGCAATAAGTATGTGAGTTCTTTATGACTAATGTGAGTCCATGGATTATACGCATTCTCACCCTTCCGCAATTTGCTAGCCTCTTCGGTACCGTGCATTGCCCTTTCTCACATCGAGAGTTGGTGCAAACTTCGCCGGTGCATCCAAACCCCGTGATATGATACGCTCTATCACACATAAGCCTCTTTATATCTACCTCAAAACAGCCACCATACATACCTATCATGGCATTTCCATAGCCATTCCGAGATATATTGCCATGCAACTTCCATCGTTCCGTTTTTATGACATACATCATCATTGTCATATTGCTTTGCATGATTATATAGCTGACATAGTATTTGTGGCTCAGCCACCGTTCATCATTTTTATACATGTTACGCTAGCATCATTGCACATCTTGGTACACTGCCAGAGGCATTCATATAGAGTCATATTTTTGTTCTAGTATCGAGTTGTAATTTTGAGTTGTAAGTAAATAGAGGTGTGATGATCATCATTATTAGAGCATTGTCCCAGTGAGGAAAGGATGATGGTGGCTATGATTCCCCCACAAGTCGGGATGAGACTCCGGACGAAAATAAAAAAAAGAAAAAAAAGAGGCGAAAAAGAGCCATGAAAAAAAAGGGGGGAGAAAGAAAAAAAAGAAAAAAAGAAAAAAAGGAAAAGAAAAAGAAAAAGAAAAAAATAAATGAGAGAAAAAGAGAGAAGGGGCAATGTTACTATCTTTTTCCACACTTGTGCTCCAGAGTAGCACCATGTTTTTCATATAGAGAGTCTCCTATTTTGTCACTTTCATATACTAGTGGGAATTTTTCATTATAGAACTTGGCTTGTATATTCCGATGATGTGCTTCCTCAAATGCCCGAGGTCTTCATGAGCAAGCAAGTTGGATGCACACCCACTTAGTTTTCATGTTGAGCTTTCATACACTTATAGCTCTTAGTGCATCCGTTGCATGCCAATCCCTACTCCGCGCATTGACATCAATTGATGGGCATCTCCATAGCCCGTTGATTAACCTCGTTGTTGTGAGACTTTCTCCAATTTTGACTTCTCCTATTTATCTCTATCACCATACTCTATTCCACCCATAGTGCTATATCCATGGCTTGCGCTCATGTATTGAGTGGGAGTTGAAAAAGCTGAAGCGCGTTAAAAAGTATGAATCAATTGCTTGGCTAAAACCGGGGTTGTTCATGATGAATATTTTGTGTGAAGAAGATGGAGCATGACAGGATTATATGATTTTGTAGGGATAACGTTCTTTAGCATTTTTATTTTGAAAGACATGATTGTTTGCTAGTATGCCTGAGTATTGATGTCTTTATATCAAATTATAGACTATTGCTTTGAATCATTTGGATCTTATAATTCATACCGTAAGAGAGAGATTACATGATGAAACATGATAGGTGATGACCCACAAGTATAGGGGATCAATCGTAGTCCTTTCGATAAGTAAGAGTGTCGAACCCAACGAGGAGCAGAAGGAAATGACAAGCGGTTTTCTGCAAGCACTGAAATTGCGGTAATGAGTAGTTTGATAGCAAGATAATTTGTAACAAGTGACAAGTAGCAATAGTAACAAAGAGTGCAGCAAGGTGGCCCAATCCTTTTTATAGCAAAGGACAAGCCGAAACGATCTCTTATAGTAAGTAAAGCGTTCTCGAGGACACATGGGAATTTCATCTAGTCACTTTCATCATGTTTGTTTGATTCGCGTTCGCTACTTTGATAATTTGATATGTGGGTGGACCGGTGCTTGGGTGCTGTTCTTACTTGAACAAGCCTCCCACTTATGATTACCCCCTCTCGCAAGCATCCGCAACTACGAAAGAAGAATTAAGCTAACTCTAACCATAGCATTAAACATATGGATCCAAATCAGCCCCTTACGGAATAGCACATAAACAAGGATTTAAGCTTCTGTCACTCTAGCAACCCATCATCTAATTACTACTCCACAATGCATTCCCTTAGGCCCAAAGATGGTGAAGTGTCATGTAGTCGACGTTCACACGACACCACTAAGGGAATCAACAACATACATATCATCAAAATATCAAACGAATACCAAATTCACATGATTACTTATGACAAGACTTCTCCCATGTCCTCAAGAACAAAAGTAACTACTCACAAAACATAATCATGTCCAAGATCAGAGGGGTATTGAATAGCATAATAGATCTGAACATATAATCTTCCACCAAATAAACCAACTAGCATCAACTACAAGATGTAATCAACACTACTAGCAACCCACAGGTACCAATCTGAGGTTTTGAGGCAAAGATTGAATACAAGAGATGAACTAGGGTTTGAGATGAGATGGTGCTGGTGAAGATGTTGATGAAGATTAGTCCTCCCACGATGAGAAGATCGCTGGTGATGTCGATGGTGACGATTTCCCCCTCCCGGAGGGAAGTATCCCCGGCAGAATCTCTTCGCCGGAGAGCAAAAGTGCTCCTGCCCAAGTTCTGCCTCAAGACGGCGGCACATCATCCCGAAAGTCTTCTCTATATTTTTTCTAGGGCAAATGGACTTATATACCAGAAAATGGGGGCCAGAGGCTGGCCAGGGCCCCCACAAGCCACCAGGGCGCGCCTGGGGGGGAGGGGGGTGGCGCGCCCTGGTGCCTCGTGGGCACCTGGGTGGCCCCCTCTGGTACTTCTTGCTTCCAGTATTTTTTATTTATTCCAAAATAAATCTCCGTGAAATTTCAGCTCATTTGGAGATGTGCAGAATAGGTATCTCTGACATAGCTTCAGGTCCAGAATTCCAGCTGCCGGCAATCTCCCTCCTTGTGTAAATCTTGCATATTAAGAGAGAAAAGACATTCGAATTGCTTCACAAAGTGTTATATTGATTAAAAACATTATAAATAACAGTAACAAAACATGATGCAAAATGGACGTATCAACTCCCCCAAGCTTAGACCTCGCTTGTCCTCAAGCGAAAGCCGATATCGATAATCCTGTCCACATGTTTAGAGAGAGAGGTGTCGATAAAAACAAAATACGGACATAGTAGCATCATGATCATTATTATAACAACAATATTTATTATCATAAAACTTCTCATGAGCAAGTAACAATTCACCACAATAATGAAGTATAAGGCATAAACTTTCTTGAAAACTAACAAACTATGTTCTCAGTCAACAATGCAATTGCAATTCATCATATTTTCAGGAAGGGTCTCATGTAGGAGCTATTTAGCAAGTCCACATACTCAACCATCATTTAGTCTTCTATGATTGCTAACACTCACAACATATATATGGAGCAAAAAGTTTCAGTCAGACACATAGAAAGATAGGGGCTTGTGATTTCGCCTCCCAACTTATTCACCTCAAGGGTGATGTCAACAATAATAACTCCTGATCACTCATATCCAACTGGATATATGTGCCTAGATCTTTCCCCACCACATGATGCTTGCAAAAGAGAAAAAATAAAAAAAAGTAGAGGAGAACACTATTGACTCTTGCATAAAAAGGTAAATACATAAAAGTAAAGGATAGGCCCTTCGCAGAGGGAAGCAGAGGTTGTCATGCGCTTTTTGTTGTTGGATGCACGAGCTCTTAATGTAAATGAATGTCACTTTATATTGCCCCTTGTGATAGCAACCTTTATTATGTAGTCTGTCGCTTTTATTTCCTTACCATCACAAGTTCGTACAAAGCTTATTTCCCTTACAATAAAAGTTCAAACATATTTAGAGGCAATTTTTATTGCTTTTTGCACCGATGCCAACTTACTTGAAGGATCTTGTTCAATCCATAGGTAGATATAGTGGACTCTCATGACATGAAACTGGGTTTAAGGGTTTTGGATGCACAAGTAGTATCTCTACTTGGTGCAGATTTTTGGCTAGCAAAGATATTGGGCAAGCACCACATGTTGTAGGATCTATAAAAATATAACTTCTATGTGAATATGAACAAACACAATTCATTACGTTGTCTTCCTTTTCCAACGTCAACAATTTGACATAAAATACTTAATGGGGGCTCACAATCATAAAAGATGTCCAAGATAGTGTATTTGCATGTGAATCTTCTCTTCCCTTATTAACTTTTTCATGAATTGTATCATTGACTAATACTATGTTTGTTAACTTCCAATAAATTTTACCACTTATACTTTTCTTTATGTAATGTCATTACTTTCCATAAGATTAGCATATGATCTTTTTCATTATTTTCATTGCTAGAATTGAAACATAAAAGTAAAGAAGCAAAAACTTGAACTACTCTTTATTATATAACTCTAAACTCGATTACATAGATAAATAGATCACGAAACTAACACTCGAAAATAGATCATACTAAACTTTTATTCAACTAGATCACGAAATAACTAATGATCGAACTAAAAATAGGTAATGATAATAAAAGTGATGGTGATACGATACCGGGGCACCTCCCCCAAGCTTGGCACAAGCCAAGGGGAGTGCCCATACCCGTGTGCTCAAGTTTCCTTCTTCGGTGATGGTGGTGATGATGAAGTGGCAAGCTTGTCCTTCATGACATTAATTAGGATCTCCTTTAGGCTCTGGATTTCCCGGAGCACATACTGTATCATCTCCTTTGGACTTCGGCCATAATATGCTTATTCTCTGGGCCCCAAGCATTCTTTCCTGCATCACTTTGACTCGGATGAGAGATGTCCCAATTGGAGGGTATGTGCATACGTGGAGTATTTTCGATCCCATAATTGTGAACTAAGTTATGAAAATTGTTTCGATGTAACCTGTGTAAGGGCCTTCTAGGGAGAAGCCCTTCTTGTACCCCTGAATTCCCATGGCCTGAAGTGCTTCTTACGGCTTGGTGCGGGTTCGGAATTGTGGAGATGCCGGCAAGGGTTCCCCTCTCGGAAGCTGGAGGGTGGACCTCGAGCGAATATCCATCATCTTCTTCCATGGTAACTTCTCCTTCCTCCCTTCTCCTGAGCTCCATCTGCATCAACCAAGTATCGTCTCCCACATTGTTGGAGGAGGAAGAAGACATGGCGCCTGGCCTCAAAATCTGGCAGAAAATAGCATGAAAGAAGAACAGAGGAGATCTGTGCGATACGGTGGTCAAAACGTCCGGGAGCATATATAAAGATTTTTTTATCTTGCAAAACAAGTAATTCAGAAGAAAACGGAGTCGGGAGGGCTCACGAGGGGCCCACGAGCCACCAGGGCGCGCTTGGGGAGGGGTGGCGCACCCTGGTGCCTCGTGGGCACCAGGTGGGTCCCCTCGTCTGTTTCTTATTTTTGTATTTTTTCTAATATTCCAAAACTGACAGAAAGTATTTTTATGGAATTTTTGGAATTGGTTTACTTACCGTATCACATACCTCTTCCTTTTTAGGGTTTTGGAGTGTTCTGGAAGGTCTCTCTTATGTATTCTCCTCCGGTGTAATTGTTTCAATAATATTAGTTTCAACATTAATAGGAGTACCTGAAATATAGTGCTTAATTCTTTGCCCATTCACCACTCTCGGCTTAGTGCCTTCGGAGTTGTTTATTTTGATGGCTCCGGAGCGATAAACTTCTTCGATGATATACGGTCCTTCCCATTTAGAGAGAAGTTTTCCTGCAAAGAATCTCAAACGAGAATTTTACAATAGAACTTGCTCACCCACTTTAAATTCCCGTTTCTGAATTCTTCTATCATGCCATCTTTTAACCTTTTCTTTAAAAATTTGGCATTTTCATAAGCTTGGGTTCTCCATTCATCTAATGAGCTAATATCAAATAACCTCTTTTCACCGGCAAGTTTGAAATCATAATTGAGTTCTTTAATTTCCCAATATGCTTTATGTTCTAACTCAAGAGGTAAATGACATGCTTTTCCATAAACCATTTTATAAGGAGACATACCCATAGGATTTTTATAAGCAGTTCTATAAGCCCATAATGCATCATCAAGTTTCTTAGACCAATTCTTTCTAGATCTATTGACGTTTTTTTGCAAAATTAATTTTATTTCTCTATTGCTCAATTCAACTTGACCACTAGTTTGAGGGTGATAGGGGGATGCAATTCTATGGTTGACATCATATTTAGCAAGAAATTTACGGAATGCACCATGAATAAAATGTGAACCACCATCAGTTATTAAATATCTAGGGGCTCCGAACCTCGGGAAAATAAGTTCTTTAAGAATTTTAATAGAAGTGTTATGATCAGCACTACTAGTTGGAATAGCTTCTACCCACTTAGTAAGGTAATCAACAGCAACTAAAATATGTGTATACCCATTGGATTTAGGAAAAGGTCCCATATAATCAAATCCCCAAACATCAAATGGTTCAATAGCAAGTGAATAATTCATTGGCATTTCCTGACGTCTACCAACATTACCAATTCTTTGACATTCATCACAAGATAGGACAAACTTACGAGCATCCTTGAAAAGAGTAGGCCAATAAAAACCAGATTGCAATACCTTGTGTGCAGTTTTGTCTCCCGCATGGTGTCCTTCGTAAGCCTCGGAATGACACTTCCGCAGGATTTGTTCCTGTTCATGCTCAGGTATACAATGTCTAATAATACCATCTACTCCTTCTTTATAAATATGCAGGTCATCCCAGAAGTAATGTCTTAAATCAAAGAAGAACTTTTTCTTTTGTTGGTATGTGAAACTAGGTGGTATGTATTTAGCAACAATGTAATTAGCATAGTCTGCATACCAAGGAGTATCACGAGAAGCATTTATGACAGCTAATTGTTCATCAGGAAAATCATCATTAATTGGTAGTGGGTCATCAAGAGCATTTTCCATTCTAGACAAATTATCTGCTACAGGATTCTCAGCTCCCTTTCTATCAATAATATGCAAGTCAAATTCTTGTAGCAATAAAACCCACCTAATGAGTCTAGGTTTAGCATCTTTCTTTTCCATAAGATATTTAATAGTAGCATGATCGGTGTGAACAGTTACTTTAGAATCAACTATGTAAGATCTGAATTTATCACATGCAAACACAACTGTTAGAAATTCTTTCTCAGTAGTAGCATAATTTCTTTGGGCACTGTCTAGAGTTTTTCTAGCATAATGGATAACATTTAATTTCTTATCAACTCTCTGTCCTAGGACAGCACCATCAACATAATCACTAGCATCACACATAATTTCAAAAGGCAAGTTCCAATCAGGTGGTTGAACAATAGTTGTAGTGGTTAAGGCTTTCTTAAGTGTTTTAAAGGCTTCTAGACAATCATCGTCAAAAACAAATGGAACATCTTTTTGCAAAAGATTGGTAAGAGGCCTAGAAATTTTAGAGAAGTCTTTAATAAATCTCCTATAGAAACCAGCATGACCTAGAAAACTTCTTATACCTTTAATATCTTTAGGACATGGCATTTTCTCAATAGCATCAACCTTAGCTTTATCAACTTCAATACCTCTTTCAGAAATTTTATGCCCCAAGACAATGCCTTCATTCACCATAAAGTGGCACTTCTCCCAATTCAAGACAAGATTAGTTTCTTCACATCTCTACAAAACTCGATCAAGGTTGCTTAAGCAATCATCAAAAGAAGTTCCGTAAACGGAGAAATCATCCATGAACACCTCAACAATCTTTTCACAAAAGTCAGAGAATATAGCAGTCATACATCTTTGAAAGGTAGCAGGTGCATTGCATAAACCAAAAGGCATACGTCTATAAGCATAAGTTCCAAAAGGACAAGTAAAGGTTGTTTTCTCTTGATCGGGTTGTGATACGAGTATTTGAGAAAAACTAGAATAACCATCTAGGAAACAAAAGTGTGTATGCTTAGACAATCTTTCTAACATTTGATCAATAAAAGGTAAAGGGTAATGATCTTTTCTAGTAGCTTTGTTTAATTTTCTAAAATCAATTACCATCCTATAACCAGTTACAATTCTTTGTGGAATGAGTTCATTTTTATCATTAGGAACAACGGTAATACCTCCTTTCTTAGGGACATAATGAACGGGACTTACCCATCTACTATCAACTATGGGATAGATTATACCTGCTTCCAGAAGTTTTAATATTTCGGTTCTTACCACCTCTTTCATCTTAGGATTTAATCGTCGTTGGTGGTCGACAACTGGTTTAGCATCAGGCTCCATATTAATTTTGTGCTGACATAGAGTGGGACTAATGCCCTTAAGATCATCAAGAGTATATCCAATAGCAGCTCGGTGCTTCCTCAGAGTTTTTAGTAATCTCTTTTCTTCATGAGCTGAAAGGTTAGCACTAATAATAACAGGATATATCTTCTTTTCATCAAGATAAGCATATTTCAATGTATCAGGCAATTGCTTCAATTCAAATACAGGATCTCCCTTAGGTGGAGGAGGGCCTCCAAGAGTTTCAACAGGCAAATTGTGTTTAAGGATAGGTGGTTGATCAGAGAACATCTTATCTATTTCATTTCTTTCATTCATATGCATATCATTTTCATGGTCTAGCAAATATTGTTCTAACGGATCAGTAGGAGGTACGGCAATAGAAGCAAGACCAATAATTTCATCTCTACTAGGCAATTCTTTATCATGAGGTTGTGTACGAAACTTGGAGAAATTAAACTCATGAGATATATCACCAAACTTAACTCGAACCTTTTCTTTAACACAATCAATTTCAGCATTAACGGTATTCAAGAAAGGTCTACCAAATATGATAGGACAAAAATTATCTTGTTGTGAACCAAGTACTAAGAAATCAGTAGGGTATTTAATTTTACCACACAAGACTTCAACATCTCTAACAATCCCAAGTGGTGTAATAGTATCTCTATTCGCTAGTTTAATAATAACATCAATATCTTCAATCTCAGCATGTGCAATATCATGCATTACTTCTTGATATAAAGAAAATGGAATAGCACTCACACTAGCACCCATATCACACAAACCATGATAGCAGTGATCTCCAATCTTAACAGAAACAACAGGCATGCCAACTACGGGCTTGTTCTTGTCTAACATATCTTGTTCATTTCTAACAGGTTTAGCAATTCTAGCAGCCTCCTCACAAAAGTAAATAACATGCCCATCTATATTATCGACTAAGAGACCTTTAACCATAGCAACATCGGGTTCAACTTTAATTTGTTCAGGGGGTCTAGGTGCTCTAATATTACTTTTGTTAACCACAGTTGAAACTTTAGCATGTTCCTTAATCCTAACAGGAAAAGGTGGTTTCTTAATATAAGTAGTAGGCACAACTGGATCAGCAAGGTAAACAATTGTTTCTTCTTTAACACTAATGAGTTCCTCAATCTTTTCTTTAACATGGGGATGATATTTAAACCACTTCTCCTTAGGGAGATCAACATGAGTAGCAAATGATTCACAAAAGGAAGCTACTATCTGAGAGTCAAGTCCATATTTAGTGCTAAACTTATGAAAAGCATCGGTGGCCATAAAAGATTTAACACAATCGAACTCAAGTATTATACCTAACTCATTACCTTTGTTGAGTTCCCAATCTTCAGAGTTGCGTTTAATTCTTTCTAGAAGATCCCATCTGAATTCAATAGTTTTCTTCATAAAGGAGCCAGTCGAAGAAGAATCAAGCATGGTTTCATTATCATGAGAAAGCCGAGCATAAAAATTCTGTAAGATAATTTCTGTTGAGAGCTCATGATTGGGGCATGTGTACATCATGTACTTAAGCCTCCCCCAAGCTTGAGCGATGCTTTCTCCTTCACGAGGCCAAAAATTATATATATATAATTCCGATCACGATGAACCAAATGCATAGGATAAAATTTCTGATGGAATTCTAGTTTCAATCGGTTCCAGTCCCATGTATCAGCATCATCACATAGCCTATACCACATCAATGCATTTCCCTCCAAAGATAAAGGGAATACTTTCTTCTTGACTCCATCTCCGGATAAACCTGCAAGCTTAAACAATCCACAAATTTCATCCACATAGATCAAGTGCATATCAGGATGTACCGTTCCATCTCCTGCATAAGGATTAGCTAGCAGTTTCTCTATCATACCCGGAGGAATCTCATAATAAATATTTTTAGTAGGTGTAGTAGGTTGAGGAGCAACTATTTGTGTGTCCGGTCGAGGTGAAGATACCCCGAACAAACCCCTCAAAGGATTACTTTCCATAGTGACAAGTGACAGTAAATTTCAACACGTAATATAAATGTTTCCTTACCAAATTCCACTCACCAAAGGCGCTTCACTCCCTGGCAACGACGCCAGAAAAGAGTCTTGATAACCCACAAGTATAGGGGATCAATCGTAGTCCTTTAGATAAGTAAGAGTGTCGAACCCAACGAGGAGCAGAAGGAAATGACAAGCGGTTTTCAGCAAGGTATTTTCTGCAAGCAGTGAAATTGTCGGTAATGAGTTGTTTGATAGCAAGATAATTTGTAACAAGTGACAAGTAGCAATAGTAACAAAGAGTGCAGCAAGGTGGCCCAATCCTTTTTATAGCAAAGGACAAGCCGGAACGATCTCTTATAGTAAGTAAAGCGTTCTCGAGGACACATGGGAATTTCATCTAGTCACTTTCATCATGTTTGTTTGATTCGCGTTCGCTACTTTGATAATTTGATATGTGGGTGGACCGGTGCTTGGGTGCTGTTCTTACTTGAACAAGCCTCCCACTTATGATTACCCCCTCTCGCAAGCATCCGCAACTACGAAAGAAGAATTAAGATAACTCTAACCATAGCATTAAACATATGGATCCAAATCAGCCCCTTACGGAATAGCGCATAAACTAGGGTTTAAGCTTCTGTCACTCTAGCAACCCATCATCTAATTACTACTCCACAATGCATTCCCTTAGGCCCAAAGATGGTGAAGTGTCATGTAGTCGACGTTCACACGACACCACTAAGGGAATCAACAACATACATATCATCAAAATATCAAACGAATACCAAATTCACATGATTACTTATGACAAGACTTCTCCCATGTCCTCAAGAACAAAAGTAACTACTCACAAAACATAATCATGTCCAAGATCAGAGGGGTATTGAATAGCATAATAGATCTGAACATATAATCTTCCACCAAATAAACCAACTAGCATCAACTACAAGATGTAATCAACACTACTAGCAACCCACAGGTACCAATCTGAGGTTTTGAGGCAAAGATTGAATACAAGAGATGAACTAGGGTTTGAGATGAGATGGTGCTGGTGAAGATGTTGATGAAGATTAGTCCTCTCACGTTGAGAAGATCGCTGGTGATGTCGATGGCGACGATTTCCCCCTCCCGGAGGGAAGTATCCCCGGCAGAATCTCTCCGCCGGAGGGCAAAAGTGCTCCTGCCCAAGTTCCACCTCGAGACGGCGGAGCACCATCCCGAAAGTCTTCTCTATATTTTTTCTAGGGCAAATGAACTTATATACCAGAAAATGGGGGCCAGAGGCTGGCCAGGGGCCCCACGAGCCAGCAGGGCACGCCTGGGGGGGGGGGGGCGTGCCCTGGTGCCTCGTGGGCACCTGGGTGGCCCCCTCTGGTACTTCTTGCTTCCAGTATTTTTTATTTATTCCAAAATAAATCTTCGTGAAATTTCAGCTCATTTGGAGATGTGCAGAATAGGTATCTCTGACATAGCTTTTTCAGGTCCAGAATTCCAACTGCCGGCAATCTCCCTCCTTGTGTAAATCTTGCATATTAAGAGAGAAAAGGCATTAGAATTGCTTCACAAAGTGTTATATTGATTAAAAACATTATAAATAATAGTAACAAAACATGATGCAAAATGGACGTATCAATAGGTAGCATTCCACATCAAAAATTCTGTTTTTATTATTTACCTACTCGAGGACGAGCAGGAATTAAGCTTGGGGATACTTGATACGTCTCCAACGTATCTATAATTTTTGATTGTTCCATGCTATTATAGTATCAATCTTGGATGTTTTTATATGCAATTGTATGCAATTATATATCATTTTTTGGGACTAACCTATTAACCCAGTGCCTAGTGCCAGTTGCTGTTTTCTGCTTGTTTTTGGGTTTTCAGAGAAACAGTACCAAATGAAGTCCAAATGCCACGAAACTTTTTGAAGATTTTTTTCTGGACAAAAGAAACCTGGGAAGCTTTGGGAGGAGGCGAGAAGCCTCACGGAGGCTTCACAAGGCACTAGGGCGCGCCCCGGGGGGGCGCCGTGGTACCTTGTGGGGCCCACGTGACTCCGTTTGACCTAATTCCACTTCTATAAATTCACAAATATTGGAAAACCCCCAGAGAGCCAGAAGAGAAAACCTTTCCGCCGCCGCAAGCCTCTGTTCTTCCACGATCCCATCTGGAGGCCTTTTTCGGTACTCTACCGGAGGGGGAATCGATCACGAAGGGCTTCTACATCAACCTTCCTGCCTTTCCGATGATGTGTGAGTAGTTTAGCACAGACCTACGGGTCCATATCTAGTAGCTAGATGGCTTCTGCTCTCTCTTTGATCTTCAATACAATGTTGTTCTCGATGTTCTTGGAGTTCTATCCGATGTAATCTTCTTTTGCGGTGTGTTTGTTGGGATCCGATGAATTGTGAGTTTATGATCAGATTATTCATGAGAAATATTTGAGTCATCTCTGAACTCTTTTATGCATGATTGTTATAGCTTTGTATTTCTCTCTGATCTATCGGTTTAGTTTGGCCTACTAGATTGATTTATCTTGCAATGGGAGAGGTGCTTTGTGATGGGTTCAATCTTGCGGTGCTCAATCCCAGTGACAGAAAGGGACATGACACGTATTTGTATTGTTGCCATTAAGGATAAAAAGATGGGGTTTATTCATATTGCTTGAATTTGCTTCTCTACATCATATCATCTTGCTTAAGGCGTTACTCTGTTTCATACTTAATACCCTAGATGCATGCTGGATAGCGGTCGATGGGTGGAGTAATAGTAGTAGATGCAGGCAGGAGTCGGTCTACTTGTCTCGGACGTGATGCCTATATACATGATCATTGCCATGAATCCGTCATAATTATTTGCTTTTCTATCAATTGCCCAACAGTAATTTGTTTACCCACCGTATGTTTATGTGCTCAAGACAGAAGCCTCTAGTGAAAACTATGGTCCCCGGGTCTATCTTTATTATATCAAAAACCTAAAAACTCCTTGCTGCAATTTATTTACTTTTATTTTAATTAGTAGTTTAGTTTATTTATTTACCTCGATAAGATTTAATCCTTGCAAATAACCGCTAAGAGGATTGACAACCCTCTTATTTGCGTTGGGTGCAAGTGTTTGCTCTTGTGTGTGCAGGTGCGCTTAACAGAATTTTGCTTGGTTCTCCGACTGGATTGATAACCTTGGTTCTTAACTGAGAGAAATACTTATCTCTACTATAGTGCATCATCCTCTCCTCTTCGGGGAAATACCAACGCAGACTACAAGTAGCAAAGACCTCGGGCATTTGAGGAAGCCCGTCATTGGAATATACAAGCCAAGTTCTATAATGAAAAATTCCCACTAGTATATGAAAGTGACAAAATAGGAGACTCTCTATATGAAAAACATGGTGCTACTCTGAAGCACAAGTGTGGAAAGAGATAGTAACATTGCCCCTTCTCTCTTTTTCTCTCATTTATTTCATTTTTTTTCTCATTTTTTTTCTTTATATATTTTTCTTTATTTTTTTTCTTTTTTTTCATGGCACTTTTTCGCCTCTTTTTTTTCTATTTTTTTTCGTCTGTAGTCTCATCCCGACTTGTGGGGGAATCATAGCCACCATCATCCTTTCCTCACTGGGACAATGCTCTAATAATGATGATCATCACACCTCTATTTACTTACAACTCAAAATTACAACTCGATACTAGAACAAAAATATGACTCTATATGAATGCCTCTGGCAGTGTACCAGGATGTGCAATGATGCTAGTGTAACATGTATAAAAATGATGAACGGTGGTTGAGCCACAAATACTATGTTAGCTATATGATCATGCAAAGCAATATGACAATGATGATGTGTGTCATAAAAACGGAACGGTGGAAGTTGCATGGCAATATATCTCGGAATGGCTATGGAAATGCCATGATAGGTAGGTATGGTGGCTGTTTTGAGGAAGATATAAAGAGGCTTATGTGTGATAGAGCGTATCATATCACAGGGTTTGGATGCACCGGCGAAATTTGCACCAACTCTCGATGTGAGAAAGGGCAATGCACGGTACCGAAGAGGCTAGCAAATTGCGGAAGGGTGAGTGTGCGTATAGTCCATGGACTCACATTAGTCATAAAGAACTCACATACTTATTGTGAAAGTTTATTAGCCCTTGAAGCAAAGTACTACTGCGCATGCCCCTAGGGGGGAGGTTGGTAGGAGTTAACCATCGCGCCCCCCCCCCCCGACCGCCACACAAAGGAAGACAATCAAGAATAAATCATGCTCCAACTTCTTAGCATAACGACAGATCATACGTGCATGCTTCGGGAATCACAAACCTTAACACAATTATTCTTACTAAACCACAATTATCTACTAATACCTCCCTATATTACCATCTTAATATCACAAAACTATTGCAAGGAATCAAATTTATCATATTCAGTGATCTACATGAACGTTTTTATTATATCACTCTTGAATACCTATCATATCAGGACCAAATTCATAACCCATGCATATTAACATTGCTATCATGAGACTCTCAAAAAGATATAAGTGAAGCATGAGAGTGCAACTATTTCTTTAAAATATCATCACCATCGTGCTCTAAAAGATATAAGTGAAGCACTAGAGCAACTGCCTAGCTGAAAATATATAAGTGAAGCACATAGAGTATTCTAACAAATCACGAATAATGTGTGTCCCTCTCAAAAAAGGTGTGTTCATCAAAGATGATTGTTACTAACTAAAAAGCAAACGAACTATTTCACAAGACGCTCCAAGTAAAACACATATCATGTGATGAATAAAAATATAGCTCCAAGTGAGTTACCGATAGATTGTAGACGAAAGATTTCGGGGCATCCCCAAGCTTAGACGCTTGAGTCTTCCTTGAATATTACCTTGGGGTGCCTTGGGCATCGCCAAGCTTAGGCTCTTGCCACTCCTTATTCCTTTGTCCATCGTAGTCTCACTCAAAACTTGAAAACTTCAGCACACAAAATTCAACAAAAACCTCGTGAGATTCGTTAGTATAACAAACAAGTCTTTAACTTTAGGTACTGTAGTAAATTGATTCATATTTAATATTGGCATAATGCTACTGTACTCCAACTTCTCCATGACTCATACCCCCCGATACGGTCCATAGATTCATCAAAATAAGCAAACAATGCAACAAAAACAGAATCTGTCTAAAACATAACAGACTGTAAAGATCTATTTAACAGACATACTTCTGTAACAAAAAAAATTCTGAAAAATTAGGACAACGTGGGAAATTCATATACCAATACTGTGTAAAAATTTCATATTTTTCTGACGCTCCAGTACAGAACTAAAATTCCAGTACTAGACGCAAAACTTTCTGTTTTCCAAACAGCATCAATTATACTATCTTCCAAATCATCCCAAAGGCATTACTTGGCACAAACACTAATTAAAATATAAAAACATAATAATAACAGAAGCTATAATCATGCAAACACTCAAGAACAGTAGGTAAAAGCAAAAATTTATTTTATTCATTGGGTTACCTCCCAACAAGCGCTATTGTTTTATGCCCCTAGCTAGGCATAATGTATAGTTTCAAGTGTTGTCATCCTTCAAATTGATTCCATAAGTGGCCCTCATAATGGATTCATATGGTGCTTTAATTCTCTTCCTAGGGAAGTGATCCATCCCTTTCTTTAGTGGAAATTGAAATCTTATATTACCTTCTTTCATATCAATAATAGCACCAATAGTTTGAAGAAAAGGCCGAACAAGTATTATGGGGCAAGAAGGATTGCATTCAATGTCAAGAACAATAAAGTCCATGGGCACATAATTTATATTTGCAATAATAAGCACATCATTTATCCTACCCAATGGATTTTTAATAGTGGAATCCGCAAGATGCAAATTAAGGGAACAAGGATCCAAGTCGGTGAGACCTAGCACATCACACAAAGACTTTGGTATAGTGGAAACGCTAGCACCAAGATCACAAAGAGCATTACAGTCATAATCTTTAATTTTTACTTTAATAGTGGGTTCCCATTCATCTTGTAATTTTATAGGAATTGATACTTCTAACTCAAGTTTTTCTTCATGCGCTTTCATCATGGCTTCTACAATATGTTTAGTGAAAGCTTTATTTTGTTCATATGCATTTGGTGAATTAATCATGGATTGCAACAAGGAAATACACTCAATTAAAGAACAACTATCATAATTAAAGTCCTTATAATCCAAAGTAGTGGGTGCATTACTATTTAAAGTTTTAACCTCTCCAAACCCACTTTTTTCATTTTTATGATCAAGATTATCACCCTCCAAGCAAGTGGGACTCCTTCTTTCTAAAGTTGACTCTTCTTCAGTCCCTTTTTCATCAAGTTTTATATTATTAAACAAAGATTCAATAGGTGTAACACCAATAATTTTAATATCTTCATCATTACTTGGTAGTGACTCCGGTTTGGTAGCCATCCAATTCACTAGAGTTGTTTGTTTATCCAAAAAAATTCCTAGTAAATTTTTAGTATTAGCAAGTTGAGCCTGAAGGTTTGATACCTCTAAATTAACATTTTCAAGTTGTTTATTAATGGCATCCAACAAGCTAGAATGTTCCTTAAGTTCTTCGGAAAAGAATTTATTTTGCTCAAATTGTGAGGTCATAAAACTCTTAGTAACATTTTCAATTTCAGACAACCTTCTGCTATAGAAACTATCGCGAAATTCCTCTAAAGACATAGAGACGGAACAAGTAAATAAAATATTTTTGTGTTTTTGTAAAAAAAATTAGAAGTGGGGGAGATGAAAACGAGAGGCAAATGCAAATAAAAGGTAAATAAAGTAAATGCAAGTGAATGATAATTTGTGCGAAGGTACTTGGTAATTTTGATGATGTTGCTACTTGTGAGCTGCGTTGAGATTTCCCCGAAGAGGAGGGGATGATGCAGTATAGTAGAGATAAGTATTTCCCTCAGTTATGAAACCAAGGTTATCAATCCAGTATGAGAATCACGCAACAACTCGTTAGCAGTACCTGCACACAAAACAACAAATCCTTGCACCCAACGCGAACAAGGGGTTGTCAATCCCTTGGTGGTTAATTGCAAGATTAAATTGTATGGTGATAGATAGATAGATCGAACAAAAATACAAAATAAAATAAGTAAAGTAAAATTGCAGCAAGGTATTTTTAGGATTTTCAATATATGATAAAGGTAGACCTGGGGGCCATAGTTTTCACTAGAGGCTTCTCTCTTGAAAATAGCATACGGTGGGTGAACAAATTACTGTTGGGCAATTGATAGAAAAGCAAATAATCATGACGATATCCAAAGCAATGATCATGTATATAGGCATCACGTCCGAGACAAGTAGACCGAAACGATTCTGCATCTACTACTATTACTCCACACATCAACCGCTATCCAGCATGCATCTAGAGTATTAAGTTCATAAAGAACGGAGTAACGCCTTAAGCAAAATGACATGATGTAGACAAAGTAAACGCATGCATGAATAAACCCCATCTTTTTACCCTTAATAGCAACGATACATACGTGTCATGTCCCTTTCTGTCACTGGGATTGAGCACCGCAAGATCGAACCCATTACAAAGCACCTCTCCCATTGCAAGATAAATCAATCTAGTTGGCCAAACCAAATCAATAGATCGGAGAGAAATACGAAGCTATAACAATCATGCATAAAAGAGTTCAGAGAAAACTCAAATAATATTCATGGATAATCTGATCATAAACTCACAATTCATCGGATCCCAACAAACACACTGCAAAAAGTGATTACATCGGATAGAACTCCAAGAACATCGAGGAGAACATTGTATTGAAGATCAAAAAGAGAGAAGAAGCCATCTAGCTACTAACTATGGACCCGAAGGTCTGTGGTAAACTACTCACGCATCATCGGAAGGGCAGCAAGGTTGATGTAGAGCCCCTTCGTGATCGAATCCCCCTCCGGCAGAGTGCCGGAAAAGGCCTCCAGATGGGATCTCTCGAGAACAGGAACTTGCGGCGGCAGAAAAAGCATTTCGTGGACTCCTCTGTTGGTTTCTCGATTTTAGAGAATTTATAGAGGTGGAATTAGGTCAAACAGAGCAGAGGTGGGCCCACGAGGCACCAGGGCGCGCCACCCCCCCTGGGGCGCGCCCTGGTGGCTCGTGGCCACCTCCTCTGTCTTTTGGCCCTCTCCCAAAGCTTCTAGTGTCTCTTATGTCCAGAAAAAAATCTCCAAAAAGTTTCGTGGCATTTGGACTTCGTTTGGTACTGATATTCTAGACAACCAAAAACAGACAAAAAACAGCAACTGGCACTGGGTACTAAGTTAATAGGTTAGTCCCAAAAAATGATATATAATTGCTTGTAAATGTATAATAAAGATCCAAGATCGATATTATAACAGCATGGAAAAATAAAAAATTATAGCTACATTCGAGACGTATCAGATGTCTCCCCGGCAACGGCGCCAGAAATTCTTCCTGCTACTTGTAGTCTGCGTTGGTATTTTCCCGAAGAGGAGAGGATGATGCAGTACAGTAGAGATAAGTATTTCCCTCAGTTAAGAACCAAGGTTATCAATCCAGTAGGAGAACCAAGCAAAATTCCGTTAAGTGCACCTGCACACACAAGAGCAATCACTTGCACCCAACGCAAATAAGAGGGTTGTCAATCCTCTTAGCGGTTATTTGCAAGGATTAAATCTTATTGAGGTAAATAGATAAACTAAACTGCTAATTAAAATAAAAGTAAATAAATTGCAGCAAGGTATTTTTAGGTTTTTTATATAATAAAGATAGACCCGGGGACCATAGCTTTCACTAGAGGCTTCTCTCTTGAGCACATAAACATACGGTGGGTAAACAAATTACTGTTGGGCAATTGATAGAAAAGCAAATAATTATGACGGATTCATGGCAATGATCATGTATATAGGCATCACGTCCGAGACAAGTAGACCGACTCCTGCCTGCATCTACTACTATTACTCCACCCATCGACCGCTATCCAGCATGCATCTAGGGTATTAAGTATGAAACAGAGTAACGCCTTAAGCAAGATGACATGATGTAGAGAAGCAAATTCAAGCAATATGAATAAACTCCATCTTTTTATCCTTAATAGCAACAATACAAATACGTGTCATGTCCCTTTATGTCACTGGGATTGAGCACCGCAAGATTGAACCCATCACAAAGCACCTCTCCCATTGCAAGATAAATCAATCTAGTAGGGCAAACTAAACCAATAGATCGGAGAGAAATACAAAGCTATAACAATCATGCATAAAAGAGTTCAGAGAAGACTCAAATATTTATCATGAATAATCGGATCATAAACTCACAATTCATCGGATCCCAACAAACACACCGCAAAAGAAGATTACATCGGATAGAACTCCAAGAACATCGAGGAGAACATTGTATTGAAGATCAAAGAGAGAGAAGAAGCCATCTAGATACTAGCTATGGATCCGTAGGTCTATGGTAAACTACTCACACATCATCGGAAGGGCAGCAAGGTTGATGTAGAAGCCCTCAGAGATCGATCCGCCCTCCGACAGAGTACCGGAAAAGGCCTCCAGATGGGATCACAGAAGAACAGAGGCATGCTACGGCGGAAAGGTTTTCACTTCTAGCTCTCTGGGGGTTTCCCAATATTTGTGAATTTATAGAAGTGGAATTAGGTCAAACGGAGTCACGTGAGCCCCGCAAGGTAGCACGGCGCCCCCCCTGGGCGTGCCCTAGTGCCTTGTGAAGCCTTCGTGAGGCTTCTGGCCTCCTCCCGAAGCTTCCCAGGTTTCTTTTGTCCAGAAAAAAATCTCCAAAAAGTTTCGTGGCATTTGGACTTCATTTGGTGCTGCTTCTCTGAAAAGCCAAAAGCAAGCAGAAAACAGCAACTGGCACTAGGCACTGGGTTAATAGGTTAGTCCCAAAAAATGATATATAATTGCATACAATTGCATATAAAAACATCCAAGATTGATACTATAATAGCATGGAACAATCAAAAATTATAGATACATTGGAGACGTATCACCCACCCTGCACGTCCGCGCCGCCCCGACCCCGTGCTAGCTCTCCCCTCCCCCTCCTGCTCGGGCCTCGGCCGCACCGCCTTCGCCATGCCGGCTCGGGCTCTGACCCCCTCCGGCGACGGCCCCGGCCGCTGACCTGGCCACTCTGCGGGCCCCTGCCCCGCCCCTTCCTGCTCGCTCGCTGCACCCGCCCGCGACGCCATTTCCGGTCGCCCGCTGCACCCGCGCCCGCGATGCCCCTCTGCCGGCCCCGTTGAGCATTCTTCTCTATTTTTCATTTTTTTTCAGTTTTTTGCTACTGTTTGTTAGGTGGATGGATGCATGGATGAATTTGAATGCATGAATATTGTTAGATTCATAGATGGATGGATGGATGGAATGTTGGTCAAATTTTTAGAAATTAGTTTCTAAAATAGTGATGAATGGATGTTGGTCAAGTTAGTGATAGATGGATGGATATTGGTCAAGTTTGTGTTAGGTCATGTTGATTCATAAGACACGTTATTTGCCATTTTGAAATTTGAGACCCCAAATGAAATATCATAGTTAAAGAAGCAATTTGTGAAGATTTGTTTGGAACTATTTTTCTCATTTTGTTGCATGTCACGAAGAATGAGTTGCGTGCATGAAAGAAGCCATGTGCATACTTTTTGTTTAAATGATCCTCAAAACTTACTTCCAATTTTAGATCTTATTAAAATGCTAATCTAGTAAATAATTAATGAAGCTTATTTTGAATTTGAGATGTTGTTAAAAAGCTATGTGAGATGTGATGGTCTAAATTTCTCAGTCGGTGGAATATACAGGATTTGTGGTGTTCCATCTCCGTGGAGTGATTGTCGACCTCGGAGCTATTGGTCCCCGATCATCCCTTTGCTGATCGACTACATCCTCTACATCCAAGGGTGAGATACAAATCCACCACCTCGTCCTCCGCTATTTTTTTATGTCACTAGATTTTATTTTCACATCAAGTCGCGTAACCTAGGCGTCTCCCGTCCGGAAGGGTTGCATCGATAAATATGCATTCAATTGCATATTTATCACCGCAACTCTTTCGAATTGTCCAGCGTTTTCCACGGACAGCCCGAGGATGTGTAGATTGGGTACGTTTTCCATGCTCTACCCCGTTTCAAGACAGGATTTCGGCGGCGCCTCCCCATTGTTCTTCGGATGCACATTCTCTCGGCTTTTTGCCGAGACGTGTATCTGGAGAACAGCGGGGAGGTGCTGCCGAAATTTTGTCTCGGAACGGGGTAGAGCATGGAGAACGTACTCAATCTACACATCCTCGGGTGGGATTAGGACCCATCTTTACCTATTAGAGATGTAGGTGGATTAAATGTCGTTTCTCATCAATCCGGTAGAAAATAAAAATTTGATGTTATTATTTTAAATGAATCTTTAATTTTGTTGTGTGGCTCCCAATAAAGCAGAGGATGGCAGATAATCAGTGGATGTACAGTGGGTTTATCCGTCGGAATCGAGTAACATCAGAGTGTGTTTTTGAAGGAGATATTTCGTTGTCCAATGAGAATTGTCCCAGAATGCCCCTATGCAAAATGTGGCAGATGTATCCGTAGAGGTCTGTCCGAGATGAGTACTCACCTTCGCACGTGGGGATATATGCCAGACTTTAGCATGCCGATAAACTTTGCCAAGCAGGACCGTGGTTGAGAGGAGGTGATGCGACAATGCATGGGTGATTATGAGGATGATGGGGTTAGAGACATGCTAGATGATGTCTTTGCTGCAGAGACGGCACACGCGACACCTTCAGAGAATGCACCGGAGGAGCCGGAGGAAACTGCAAAGGCCTTCTTGGAAATCTTGGCATCGTCAAAGAAACCTCTTTATGAGGGTGCCAAACTCTCTCAACTGGATGCCATCTCGCAACTGATGGCAGTCAAGGCCGAGTACGGCTGTAGCCGAGCTTGCTTCGAAGCATTTCTGGGAGTATGGGCTAACAGCCTCCCTGAGGGTCATGAACTGCCGAATAGCATGTACACAACGAAGAAACTCATGAAGGCGCTCTCTACGGATTATGAGAAAATACATGTTTGTCCAAAGAATTGCCTTTTGTTTAGGCACGAGTATGCGAATGACAAGTACTGTAGGGAGTGCGGTTCCTCTCGGTATATTGAGGTGGTCGATGAGGATGGTCGGAAGAAGCAGCTAGACATCCCCGCAAAGGTTCTTCGGTATCTCCATTTCATAGAAAGACTGCAGCGCCTTTTCATCACCGAGGAGTCTGCCAGAATGATGAAGTGGCACAAGGAAGGGAAAAGGTACCATCCAAAAATGACCGTACATCCATCGGAAGGTGAAGCATGGAAGTCATTCGATGAAGAATACCCCGAGGAAGCAGCCGAGGCTGGGAATGTCAGAATCGCTATATCAGGTGATGGGTTCAATCCATATGGTATGTCGTCTAATCCATACAGCTGTTGGCCCGTGTTTGTTATTCTGCTCAATCTCCCCCCCGGTGCCCTAATGCAACGCAAGACCATGTTCTTGTCGCTCATCATTCCGGCGCCTGAATACCCGGGGAAGAAATTGGGTGTGTTTATGCAGCCGCTGGTGGATGATTTGCACCATTCTTGGTACTTCCCGAGATTGACATACGACCGACATCTGCAGAGAAATTTCTTGATGAAAGTTTGGTTGCAGTATTGCATGCATGACTTTCCCGGCTATGCCCTATTCTGCGGATGGTGTACAAGTGGGAAGATGCCATGCCTAGTGTGCATGCAGGCTCTACGTTTCATTTGGCTACAGAAGGGTGGCAAGTACGTAGCCTTTGACCTGCATCGACAGTTCCTCCCTCCAGACCATCCAGACAGGGAAGACACGAAGAACTTCACGAAAGGCCGAGTTGTCCATGAAGTAAACAAGATTCCAAAGTTTTCGGGGGCAGATGTTCTTGCTCAGCTAAAAGCTCTCAAGCCTAAAGGCGAAGGCAAAGGCAAAGGTTTTGAGGGATATGGTGAGACGCACAACTAGACGCACGTTACCCCCTTCATGCAGCTTCCCTATTTCAAGGACCTCAAACTTCCTTATAACATGCCAGAACAAGAGTGGGAGGACATCATGTTCTATGTCTTGCACAACATCAAGGAAGTTGAGGATGAGTGGATGAGGTAATGCCGCTGCACCATTCTTTTAGTCAATTTGTTATGTTCACTTGCTCTTGGTCTAATACCGATTTTCTTCTTTTAGTCAATTCATGCTTGAAGAATGGACGGGAATGATTCGTCCTACTGGCGAGGAGGCACTTACTCTTCTCCTACAGGGTGCCCCTAGAAGGAAAATTTTTGTTGCTTGGTTCATGGAGAAAGTAATTTTTCACATTCCCCTATTACCTAGTTGAACATTTAGTAGTTAACGGAACTAATGCACATTAAACTTGTAGGGAAACGATCCGAACACACTTATGGATGACGAATTGAGATGGGTTTCCATGGGTTTTAACAGTCCGGTCATGATATGTGAAAAGTATGATGTGAATGGCTATCGCTTCCATACAGAGGACCACCAGAACAGTTGGCCTGATCCCAAAACTATAAATACTCGAGTGTACACCCCAGGACAAAATGCAGTTGAGTACTACGGAAGGGTAGGAAAAATATACGAGCTTACATTCAACCATGGCAGCGAAACCCTAAGTCTCGCTGTGTTCAAATGCCGATGGTTCGACCCATATCAGGGGCTGAGACATACGCCTTCCATTGGTTTAGTCGAAGTTAAACCATCAACCGTCTATGCCGGAGCCGATCTATTTATTGCGGCTACCCAAGCCACACAAGTTTATTATCTGCCCTACCCATGCCAGAAAGAGTACCTAAAGGGTTGGGAAGTTGTGTTCAAGGTGTCGCCACATGGTAAGCTGCCGGACCCGAACGATGACGATTACTACAACATAAACCCCATGGCATACAAGGGAGTGTTCTATCAAGAGCAACCTGATGATGTGGTCCGAAATGATGACGATGACGGCGAGGGTGATGTTGATGTGGACCCAAACGATGACGATGGGAATGATGTTGATGCCATTGTGAATATAAAAGACATAACCATGCTTGAAAAGTTAAATGAAGACACTGACGACGAGGAAGAGCCGCCACCTCCGTCAGACAACGAAGATGATATGGTGGATAGTGATGATGAGACCGATCGAGGAATCGATTACGACAGTGATGATTCGTATGGGTTCTAGCAGATGAATCTTTTTAATTCTCTTTTTTGGTATGTTTTATGTCCCTTTTTTATTAATGTGCTTTCTTCTTTCTTATTAATATGCTTATTAGTATGCTTATTACTATGCTTCCTTATTAATATCCTTTCTTCTTTCGTTTTTCGTTTCTTTCATATTAGTATGTTTATTACTATGCTTCCTTATTAATATGCTTATTAATGTTCTTTCTTCTTTCGGTTCTTCCTTATTAATATACTAATCGTGTATTCTCTTTTCTATGCAGGTTTGCTAAGCATGGGCAAGGGCAAGGGCAAGGCCGACGGCATGGGTTTCCTACGCAAAGTCGTCAGCACTTTTACTCGCGCTGGACGACCCCGTAATCTTCCCAGCCGACTACTTGAGGATGAAACCTCACAGGGAGGTCGAGGGGTTGGGGGAAGAGCCCCTAGAGGAGGAGGGGGTGGGGGAAGAGCCCCTAGAGTACGGGGTCGGAGCAAGAAACTGCGCTCCATGTCCGACATAGGGGGGTCGTCTTCGAGGCCCTCCTATAGTGAGGTACCCTCTGAGTCCGAGGAGGAGTTTTGCGAGGAGAGGGAGTACGAGGAGGAGGAGGAGGTTGAGGAGGAGGAGGTGGGCGAGGAGGAGGTTGAGGAGGAGGATGTTGAGGAGGAGGGTGGTGGCGAGGAGGGTTGTGGCGGGGAGGGGGGTGGCAAGAAGGGGTGGCTGCATGGTATTGCGTGACTACCTACCCCTCCTGCTACCGAGGAGCAGAAGTGGCTCCTTGAGCCCTCGGGGACATAGTAAGTGGCTCTTAATCATATTTTGAACACATACTACTATTTTGATTTGTACATGCTAATATTTTGATTCTTTTGCAGCAACTGGAAAGTTGTTGGACCCGGCCGTCTTCCAAACGGCATTATCACTGTATTGTTGAAGATGTTTTGGCCGGGGCTGTACCACCCGCAGACAAAGGAGATCCCGGAGTTTCGGGTTTTGGCCACGAGTTGGGAGCACTATGAAGCTGCCAGCCTTTCGGGGTACGGGACGACAGCTGCGGCCGTGACCAATTTTTTTTGGGTAAGTTCTCTTCAGAAGCACGAGTCTTCAGTTCCGTTCATAGTTTATCATCAAAATCACTTAACTCATGGTTTGTTTCATTCTGCTTTTATGGATGACTGTAGGAATTGTATAGAGTTCGTGAGGAGGATAAGGCAACTGCGGACGTGGTCTTCGTGAAGGCTGCGAGGAAGAATGCCCGTCAGATGCAGTACGAGGTGCGCTGGGTGGCCATCTCGCACTACTATCACAATGCTCTGGGCCAGAAGATGTCCAAGAAAGAGGCGAAGAAGGAGAGTCCGACCTTGACCAGGCAGCAATACTTGGACGTAAGTATTACAGACTTCAGAATGCAATGTTTGCGGTAAATTTCATAGTTTCATGTTGACATGCCATGCTTCCATTATGTAGGTTGTTGCTTCTTGGTGCTACGGAAAGCGTGATGGATGGGAGAGTTTGGTGGATAAGTGGCTCGGGGAGGACGCAGAGTTTGCTGCCAAGAGCAGAAAAAACCAGGCTAATCGAGGAACCGACGGAACACACCGTCAAGGAAACCGGAACCACTGGCGCTACAAGAAACTCCAGGTATATCTATATACATGAAACATTATTCTTCTTCTATTTACCTTCATGTTCTTATGTATGACTAACTTCTGTTCTTATTCTTCTTCTATGCAGGAGGAAAAGTTGAAGCGGCCGATCTCACACATCGAGGCTTGGAGGCTTGCCCACGTGCGGAGTAACCGCCAGGAGGGCGAGGGCGAGTACTATGGCCAGGCCGAGCAGCACCTGACGGACTACACACACTCGTTTCAGAAGTTCCATCCTGGGTCGACCGTTGATGAGTGCATACAGTCGGAGACCGACGAGACGGCGGTGGTGGCCATTCAACCGAAGTGGCATGGCCACTACCCGGTTCTGGATGGCGTGATCACTCCTTCTATCTCCTACACACGGCTCCGAGCTACCAACCAGACCTCGAGCAAGGCCCGTCCACAGCCCAGCTGTGCCGTGCAGAACGCTGTAAGCATTTTCCCTCTTATCTTCCTTTTTTCTCACTTTATTTCCCGCATTGCTATGTTTGACGAGTTCCATCATGTCATATTGTAGGCCTACGTCGACTATGTGGAGGCTCTTCGTGAGGAGCTCACCCAAGCAGAATCGGACTACAACCGTAGGGCGATTCCGGTTAGTTTTGCCCACTTAGAACCAACGTCAATATTGCACTTTCATTTCTTCTGATCTTTGTGTTTGCTTGGTCAACTAACTTCTAGGCTATGTTTGCGGCTATGAAAAGCGGCACGGTTCCTGATATGGAACCACCACCACCACCTCCTGGACCACGACCGGTGATGCTTTCGTTTGAACAATTTGTGGCAACACGCTGTTGGACTTCGGTTAGTACATCGTCAGACTATTCAACCAGTAGTTATATCCTGATTCAGCACTATCATATTTCCCCTTACCATATCTTCTCAAACATGTAGTTATATCCTGATTCAGCACTATCATATTTCCCCTTACCATATCTTCTCAAACATGTAGGGAACCGGCGGATCATCCGTTCCTGGCGGTGCTGGTACTCCTGCTACACATAGCCCGCACACTCCGCTCTACCTCGGCGGTGCTGGGCCTGGTGCTTCTGCTGGCAGCGCCTATGACGGTGCTGCTTCCGATGGTCGTGGTGGTGTTTAGGTGATCTTGTATGAGCTTGTATGAGATGAGTTGTGTCGTGGGCGCTATGATCTTGTTTAGATGATGATGATGAACTTGACAACTTTTGGCTATGATCTTCTTGTTGGTGATCTTGTTTAGATGATCTTGAGGATGATCTTGGTTGTGCTGTGTTTATATGATGATGTTGATATTACATATGTCCTGGTATTTCTTATATATATCATGATGTGCAATTTTTTTATGTATATGTGCTGCTGTGAAATTGAATGAAAGAAAACAAAACATCCCAGATCGCCGTCGGCATAGACAGCGTCCGAGCCACCAGATGATGACACGTGTCCATTCTATGCCGACGACCTAGCCGTCGGCATACATGTCTCCCCTACGCCGACGGCCAGGCCGTCGGCATATCTACGCCCCAAGAAAGACCAGGGCCCGCCACGTGTCACGTCTATGCCGATGGCCTGGCCGTCGGCATAGACGTGACACGTGGCGGGCCCTGGTTGGGTTGGCTTGCCGACGGCGCCGTCAGCTGCCGTCTGGTGTATTTTTTTGCCGACGATGATACTATGCCGATGGCCTGGGGTAAGCCGTCGGCATATAAGGCTATGCCGACGGCCCACCCGGGGTACGCCGACGTAATCGATGCCGACGGGTCTATGCTGATGGCTGCCGTCGGCATAGGCCTATGGCGACGGTTTCTGGTCTACGCCGACGGCCTAAGGCCGTCGGCATAGGCCATGATTCCGGTAGTGCATGAAGGAACGAACGCGGAGTCCAACTTGTGTTTCTCCAACGAATGAAAGCGAGCAGGCACAAGTATCAGAAATTCAGAAGAGGGTAGGGTTGCACTACACAACAAGATGGCCACGCGGAAAGATGGATGGACGCAGTGTGCGTTTTAGCTGCTCCGGAGGTGCACGGATAACACATGCTTCGCCTTGGATTCAGACAAGAACGAGTGCAGGAAATGCCCATCCTTCACTTAAGGAGTGGTGAGCACCGATGATGGATGGGCTTTCGTGCTGATGGAGAACGCGGCGAGGCAGTGCTGCCAATCCCATCAGCTGCCTATCATCTCTGGCACGATGATCGTGCTTGAAAAATTCACCGAAGAATGTACCCGGCCGGTCCTTGGAAATTGTTTGGCCAGAAGATGTGCTTGGTCAGGAACTCCAAGTGTACACGCAGCAGTAGCTAGGAGAGCCAATTACTTGTGGGTATCCTATTCCTATCCAGGAAGAGGCCCTCGAGTATATATATATTGTATGCTCGTTCGGACGAGTCCTACACTCAACACTCAAACGCAACCTACCAGACCCCCAGAGGAAGCAACTGTGTGCACGCCGGGCCTCAGGCAGGCATGAAGGAACAATGAACACACCATCCAAATTCCAGCCTGCCTTTCTCCAAGAAAAGCCAAGAGACATGTGTATCCCAAGAGGGTTTGCACGGACGGCACACAAGCAAGAGTGCCGTGGATCTGGCACGACAAGAACCAGTGGGCGCATAAAGATTGATGGACGAAATGCGCATTTTTAGCTAGACTAGAGGCACACAGATAATGCGTGCTTCGCCTCTGACTTTTCCATGCTACACGCAACTCGCAAGACATCTCATGCTTGATGTATCTATCTATTTGGTTCGAGTTAGTTTTCGAGAAAAGCATACCTACCACGCACGGGATATCCATGCATGGTGCAGCCGTTCATCTTGTTGGAGATTTGGTTACATGCATATGCGTCCCCACTTCCTCCATCAATGCTGACAGCTTTTCCCATAGCTAGCTTTGTGGCAGAGAGTCTATGCCATGTTCTACCCACCCATGTTTTTTCATATGATTTCCAAGTTTGAATCCATTTTATCTTTTGAACCGAGAGTCTAGTTTATAAACGTTTTGAATATTTTTGTAAAACTTTATGTAACAGAGTGATGCACTCTAGAACACGAAAAAACCTACTATGACTTCATAAGAACACATGTTAAATACAAACTCGTAATAATATTTTTGAAACAAATTTGCCTAGTGCTACCAAGATCCCTGTGCATCACTTTGATGCGCATTGACGCACAATAAATTCTTATGTAAGATTTCGATACAGAGGCGGAGGACGAAAAAAATTTAAGGAGGGGCGAACTCTTAAGAATTTTTCTTTATGCAAAACCATAATTCGCCGTGAAGAACACTTTCACGGGTGCTTGGGTTTGAACTAGTGTCAATATCAAGTACTTCAAAATATCTTGTTAAATCTACAGTTCACAATTCAAATTGTCACTAAAATTACTACAATTGCATATTACATGTTAAAAAATGTCACTAAAATCCAAAAAAAAATTACCTCTCCCCTTTTCCTTTCGCTTTGCTAATCCCTTGTCCTTCCTCTTCATACTGTTGGCGACGACGATGCCGCACCGTGGTGCCGACCGTGAAGGACGCGACGCTGGCTAGGAGCAGCCGCTGCTCGATGTGCCCTGCACTTCGGCCTAGCCGCCGCTTCTATGCGCCCTGCACGGCACCGGCCAGCCGCCTGCTTGCTCGACAGCCACAACCACGGTCATCCGCCTCATCCTGGCTGGCCAGCCACGGCCGCTGTTCTAGCTAGCGAGCTACGATTGCTGCGCTGTGTTGATTGTGGTGTGCGTCTCAGTATAGACGAAACAGGCTTGCGCCCCGCTATATTAATATTGCAAACATCCGATACAACCAACGATAGGTGCTGGGACGGAAGCAGCACATGCATGCCCAAAAGAAATGAAAGAGATAAATACAAAAGGAACAAATGCCGACAACGACGGATCAACAAAAACGAAGACGCCTCGCAACCGTTGCGCCCACCGGAGACCTCCCATCAAGCTCCTATACTCCGAAGCGCCGGTACCAATCAACACCTCCAAGAAGGGACGCGACGATGATGACGTTGCTGCCAAGGGTTTCCCCCGGTACGCGACGAGGAGAAAGGAAGGGTAGCCCCCGACGCCCTCCAGGAAGGTCCGACGGCACCCTCAGGCGTCACCGCGTCGGTGTCGGACATGCCAACAGGGATTTCTCCCGATCCCAACCATCACCTCGGGCGCTCCGAAGCACGCCACCATACCGTCCACCACCCTGCGCCACCACGGTCTTGAGGCCTCCCACGCTGTCTCACCACGACACCGCGAAGTGGGGCCTGCACAGCGAAGAGCAGGAGCCGGGACTAGGAGCAGCAGTAGCACCATCGGCACGCGGGAGGGCCCAACCTCCACCGTCAACGACGGTAACCGACCGGACGCAACAGCAGGAGCATACTAGGCCCGACCGGGCCCTCAGATGCCCGTAAAGCTCCCGCCGTCGCGCTGCAGAAGGCACGCCGTCGGCGTCGCCGCCCCCTGTCCGAGCCGCTCCTCCGCATCACCGCGCAGTAAGCATCGTGGCCACGCCGGAGCCGGCCCGCTAGGACCCAGATGGGGCCCTAAGGGCCCAGATCTGGGCCGGGGGCGCGCCGCCGACCACCCCGCGCCACCAGTCCGCCCCGCCGCCAAGGGGCAGCGCCACCACTGCGCTCGCCGCCAGCAACCGCCTCCAGGTCGCCGGACCGTCACCGGCCGAGCTTCACCGCCGGTGCCCCCTGCCCCAGGAAGGGGAACCGCGGCGGGTACGGGAAGTCCCGCCGCCGCCGACACCACCCGGGCCAGATCCGGGGGCTCCCGCCGGCGGCGGCCGGGGGGGGGGGGGGGGGGAGGGAGGGAGGACGAAGAGGGAGGGGGCTCGCGCCGCCCCGGCCGCCTCCCGGGAGACGGCGCTAGGGCGGGGTCGGGAGGGGGTCCACCGGTCATGCGTCTCAGTATGGGGGAGTTTTTTATTTTTTGAGGAAACAGTATGGCTTTTCTTTTTTCTTTTTTTAGCAAAAAGGAAACAGTATGGCTGTACAGGGGAGCTAGGCGTGTGCTGCGGTGTGGGTCGTGTACAAGCGCGCTGGCGCTGGCTCGATGGCGACTTGGCCCAACTGTGTCTGCCGTGGGGCGTGTCCCATTATGCACTCCGGTGTTGGACTTAGGGAATGACAACCAGAGTTGCAAAAAAAAAAAAGGGAATGACAACCAGCATCGTGGCCCAATGTGCTAGTGATTTTTTCAGCGATGACTGTGACTATGCCTAGTAGCGTAGGTATACAAAAAAAATTGTACCGATTCAAGGTATGGCGGCCGCCAGCCCTTGCCCACTGGGTCCTCCGCTAGTGATGCTAGGCAAATGTCTATAATTTTTTGTGGCTTCATCAAGTCTCATCATCGGAGTAAAAGAAGGGATCTAAGGAAGAATGTAGGCTAAACTTTTTGATTTTTTATGGGAAAAGATTACCGCCAGCCGACTGATCTCACGGCCGCATCCGCTGCCTCGTTTGCTTGACACGTGGCCTGCTGACCACCCACGTCTCTCTGCCTCATCTTATCTCTTCAACGTCTCTCTCCCGTTCACAACTACCCCAACCTTATCTACTGGAGCGACTTCTTTAACCTAGTGGAGCGCCTGGAGGAGAAGGTGGAGCGGCAATCAATGGCGTACATCTCGCCGGTGAGGAGGCAAGCTGGTTAGAGGTCCGGCGCTCGCCGGCGGGGACGGGCGGCGCCGCTCCTCCCTGTGGGCACACGCCGGTAGCGGCACGATGGCGGGGACGGCGGCTCCGCTCCCCCTCACCGCCATCCGGCAGGAGCTCGTGGCGAATGGCAATGGCGTTTTTTCTTTTTGCAGCATCCAATTTGTTGCAAGAAAGATTTCTGGAACATCAGTCATGTTGCAAAAATTTCTTCCGTAACACCATATAAAGGTGAAGACAAAGAAAAAAAATGCAACATCACCTCAGTTGCAAAGTTTTTCTGCAACAATACCTCTGTTGCAAAAAAAGTGAAAACAGAAAGGAAAAAAATCCGCAACACGACCTATGTTGCAAAAAAATCCCGCTACACAACCTATGTTGCAAAAAAAAAACCACAACACAATCTCTCTTACAAGTGTTTCAGCAACAATATCTCTGTTGCAAAGTAGGGGAAGCCGTCCAGCCACTCGATTTTGTTAGATCTGACGATTCGCGAGGCGATGGATCTTTTAAAATGATCCGCCGGCCGACGCGTAGCAGTCCCAAATGATTCCCTTCAACCGACCGATCTCGTGCGAGCGTCCGCTACCTCCGTGTCCGTTAGATGGGCTCTTAATCAGACGGTCAGGAGCTAACCCCTTCGTGTCCACGTTCTGCAACTAGTCTGTTGTTTCATAATGTGGTTATGCAACTCGCCCCTTGTTGCAAACCGACCAGGGGTTAGATCCTGCATCGGCTGGGACTATGAAGGGTGACGGCGGCTGGGACTAGGGAGGGCAGTGGCACAGGCCTACCAGGCAGACCCCCCGCGGCGGCGACGACGATGGGATCTTCGCCGATGGTGGTCGGCCTCTGTACGGATCCAGAGATCCCTTTTTCCCCGTTCATGTAGGCCGGCGTAAGTGGTAGGCGGTGGCGGCGGCGGCGGTGGTTGCCGGCGGTGGCGGAGATTTGTGTTCCCCGGCGTGCTTCTGAAACCACGGGAGCGGCGGCGCTATTGCTTTGTTGTGGTCGGCGGCGAGGTGCTCGACGCTGGCAACGGCCGCGTCGTTTCTGCACATTTTTTCATTGTAATTTTTTCTACAACATTACCTATGTTGCAAAGTTCTCCCGCCACATCACCGTTGTTGCAAAAAAAAAGTGATGACGGAAAAAAAATTCTACAACACGACCTATGTTGCAAAAAAAATCCCGCAACACAACCTATGTTTCAAAAAAAAACTGCAACATAACCTCTGTTTGTAAATGTTTTCGCAACAAGCCCTCTATTGCAAAGTAAAATAAGACGTTCGGCCGCTTGATTGTGTCAGATCCCACGGCTCGCGACACGGCGGATCTTTTAAAAAGATCCGTCGGCCGACCTGTAACGCTAAGACTCCGCCGGCTGATCGCACGGAGAGTTCCGCCACCCGCACAGCCGTTGGATCACCCTTGATCCAGGAGTCCTCACGCACGTCAGCACACGTTCGTTAATTTCCCTACCAACCACGTGCCTTACCTTATCTTGGCAAACGACGACGGCAACTTAGGCAAGTTTTTGCAACATCACCTCTGTTGCAAAAAATAAAATCTGCAACAAGATCTCTATTGCAAAAAAAATTGCAACAAGAATTCTGTTGCAAAAAAATATACCGCAACACAACCTGTGTGCAAAAAAAAAAAAACCGCAACGTAACATTTGTTGCAAATGTTTCTGCAACATGATATCTATTACCAATGTTTCTGCAACATGATCTTTGTTGCAAAGTGGAGGAAGACATTCAGCGCTAGCTTGTGTTAGATCGAACGGCTCGCTAGGCGGCGGATCTTCACGGCCGACGCGTAGCACGGCCCTATTTTAAAATTCAAATTTTCTTGAAATATATTCAACATTGGTCTCGATAAATAGCTCTCGTCACCAGGAACACAAATATGCAAAGAGATCATCGTACTTTTGATTCAAAAGATATACAAACATGAAAATCCAATGAAAAAGAATGGAGTGGTTGAGTGGGAAGAGAGAGAAGTGGAATGGGTTGTACTGTGTATAGTACACAACAACAGTGAATGTGTCAGAAAGATGCATGTCCCGTGCATGATAGATAATCCGTTCTCGTTAGTTTTCCCCTTGTACACTACTGCAGTTTGGCTGCCCATCATCTCCGGCGCAATGATCGTGCTGCATGCGCAGATGAGAAGAGTCAACACAGGCTCTGGCTTCTTTTTTCTTAGAGAAACTTTCAATATATTCATCAGCTATGGTAGTAAAAAAAACACCAGAAATAAAAATTATATTCAGGTCCGTAGACCATCTAGCGATGACTACAAACACTGAAGCGAGCCAAAAGCGCGCCGTTGTCATCACCTTTCCCTCATCGAAGCTGGGCAAACATTGTTGTAATAGACAGTCAGGGTGTCGTCGTGCTAAGCCCCCATAGGACCACGCACCAGAACAAGAACCGCCGCCGATAAATAGAAGCGTAGATCGGGAAGGATCCAACCTACAGACGACACACAGACATAGACGAACAAAGACTGGATCCAAGCGGATCCACCGAAGAAAACGCCGACTGGATCACACAAGATCCACCGGAGACACACCTCCGCACTCCCTCCGACGACGCTAGAAGCATCGTCAGGATAGGGGCTAGGTTGGGAGAACCTTATTTCATCTTCAAGAAGCCGTCACCGCCTCGTCTTCGTGAGCATGACACAAACCTAACAAAACTAAAAATACACCTAAAAACAGAGCCCTCCCACCGGCAAGGGCCGGGATCCACCGCGCCTTCATGGTGAAAGGACCATAGGAGACGAGGCGGACTGGCGGTGGCGCCGGCGAGAGGAAAGGAAACTCTAGTTGAGCGGTCGCAGAAGGCAGGAGCAAGGGGTATAGGGTCACGCTGTGTCTGTTCGCTAGGCTCTGGCTTCTCACCACCAGGTGACTTTTTTTCCCCTCTCAGTACATGTTCATAAAGTAAAGAATGAGCTTCGGGTGTTACAATCCCAAACAAAATAGTATGAGCTTCGACTTCTTCGGCGTACAAGGCCCAACTGGGCACATATGCCGCTTCCCTTATGAAGTCGGCGAATTGGAAGATATGTGTGCTGTCTAAGCATTTTTTTTTGCATGGCTTGTCCTCAAGATCAAGTGTGGACGGCGGATAGGCTTTAACGTCACGGATGACCAAATTGTAGTTTATGTCAACTTTGCAAGCGAGAACCGAAGACGGCGGCTCATCTTCTTTTCAAGTGCAGATACACAAGGCGAATTTGGTCTGACATCAAGAATTGGCTTGGGCTAGCGCACATCAACTTGGACAATTGGAGAAATTTCAACTCAGTCAAAGATTGGTGGTACTCCATGGTAAATGCCAACGGTAGTATGAAGAAAGGTTTCTTCTCCATGGTTACGTTGGCTTCATGGGAGATTAGCGAGATAAATGCAAGTCTTTAGGAATGTGGCGTACTGGCGTCAGGGCCCGGTGTAAAAGCAAGTAGGATTAAGGTGGAGTCTGCGCTTTAGGGCTTAGCGGGCGCTGAACATTTGAGATCCTTGATGCCGCGAGAGTAGACTTATGAGATTTTTGGCTGCTCTCAGCCGTTTTGCTAACTTGTAAAATTCTTTTTAATTAATGAGACGAGGTAAAACTTTTGCCTCCGTGTAAAAACAGTACAAGAACATATATATTCGTTCGGTTCAGAGCTACCATGCAGCCGTCTAACCGAGTGCTTCATAGTGGTCCATGATTAAGCAAAAAAGGAACATTCAAGACAGATTAAGATTTGCTCAGTTAACCCCTGAACTCAGGTGGGGATGTGAGTACCCAAGTTGTCACGAAGCTTTTCATCACTACATGGTCTTTTTCATTGTTGAGGAAATCGTTAACTGGTAGTTGCTCGGATGACTGACGAGTAGGGGATTAATAGGCTAATCGACAAGTTAAGGCAAGTCAATCAATTAATCAGACAATTAATTAGTTTATCGGCTACTCGGTGATCCTATGAATAAGGATTAATCGGCAAGTTAACTCGTTTATCGTACGAATTCTTGAACATGGGTCTTTTTAATAACGCAGGTGAGAGAAGAGACGCTAGAACTCTCAACCTCAGGATCACTCACGCTCTAGCTATGAGGCCTGCGCTAGCCACCCAATTGTGTTAGTGAAGCGAAACAATGTTCATTATGCATGTATCTCTGGACACAGCTGAGCTACACATGAAGCGAGAACACAGAAAATATCTCTGGACCATACTTTGCTTATTCATATACTGGTACATACTTTTAATTAAGGCCTATTTGTTCCTCCAGTTTACTGCCAGCTTATGTGTACCTGCATTGCATCTTAACACTACAGGGAGAGAAATCAAGGGATGTATGTAATGTATCTCCAATGCAGTTATACTCACCGAAGAGCCGGATGAGATTTAACACAACTGAAATAAATTAGATGTGCCGCTTTTGGATCTTACTTCGAACCCAAGCCGGATGAGATAGATTAACACAACTTAACTTGCTTCGTACCGGTAATCAGATTTGTGTAAAAGATCTAGTTTGACTACGATATATTTGCAACATATACCCCTGCCCACAGTGCTGATGCAAGCCTTGGGCACGGCTCATCAGCCAGTAAGATTCAATGCCGCTGCACACAGTGTTGATGCAAGCCTTGGACACGGCTTCAAGTTCAGTGATCTTCTCCTTTATCTCACTTGGGTTGGTAATGTTCGCCTTCAGTTTGCTGGTGGAACTTTGGATGGAGAGATTGGATGTGTCCCAAGGATGTCGTGCATGTAACACTACCAGAATAAGTCACGTTGCTGACGGCCAAAGCCGTCGGCATAGGCCCAAATCCCGTCGGGATATACCTATGCCGACGGCCGCCGTCGGCATAGACCCGTCGGCATCGTATATGTCGGCGTACCTGGGCCTGCCGTCGGCATAGGTACTTATGCCGACGGTGTCCGTACAGCCGTCGGCACAGATTGGCCGTCGGCAAACTCGTTCGTATGACGGCGGCACACGGCGCCGTCGTCAAGTTACGCCCACTAAAAACGCGCCACGTGGTAGCCCTATGCCGTCGGCATAGGTTTAAATATATGCCGACGGCCTGACACGTGGCAAACGCTGACATTCCCTGGTGCCAGTATATGCCGACGGCTAAGCCGTCGGCATATAATTGAACGTATGCCGACGGCCAGGCCGTCGGCATATACTGGTGCCAGGGAGTACAACTGGGCGACACGTGGCACCTATGCCGACGGCTGTGCCATCGGTATAGATTTAAATCTATACCGAAGGCACAGCCGTCGGCATAGGTGCCACGTGTCGCCCACTGGTGCCTCGGCGATGGATATGCCGACGGCAAAGCCGTCGGCATAGATGCTACCTATTTTTTTTCTAATTTCTGTTTGAATTCATTTCAAATTCACAGCACATATACATATATTCAAATTGACAGCATATATACATATAACATCATCATCACAATAACATCGTCATCACATAAGTATCATCATCGTCATCACATAAGTATCATCATCACAAGTCCTACGAGAAGCACACAAGTCCTATGAGCATAAAGAGAAGCATACAAAGGGCTTAAGCCCTACGAGGTCCACTACCAAGGTCCTCACCGCCCAAACGGCCAAAGCCCAGGTCCTCACTGCTTGCGGCAGCGCTATCGCCAGGACCGGCACCGCCACCGCTACCGCCACCGCCACCTAAGCATAATAATAACGAATAAAAAACACATTAATAAATAAGCATAAAAAGGCATATTAACAAACCATAGAAAAAAGAAGACATGAAACGTATATCTGCTAGAACTCATACGAATCATCACTGTTGTAACCGATTCCTCGATCGGTCTCATCATCAGTATCACGCATATCATCTTCGTTGTCTGACGGAGGTGGAGGCTCTTCCTCGTCGTCAGCGTCTTCGTTTAAGTTTTCTAGCTTAAGTATGTCATTTTCATTAACAATGGTCTCACCATCATTTCGTGCATCGTCATCGTTTGGATCCACTTCATCATCACCCAAGGCGTCAGCGTCATCGTTTCTGACCACATCATCATCAGGTTGCTCTTGATAGAACACTCCCTCGTATGTCATGGGGTTAATGTTGTAGTAATCGTCATCGTTCGGGTCCGGTAGCTTACCATGTGGCGACACCTTAAACACAACTTCCCAACCCTTTAGGTACTTTTTCTGGCATGGGTAAGGCAGGTAATAAACTTGTGTGGCTTGGGTAGCCGCAATAAAGAGATCGGCTCCGGCATACATGGTTGATGGTTTAACTTCGACCAAACCAACGGAAGGCGTATGTCTCAGCCCCTATACTGGGTCGAACCATCGGCATTTGAACACAGGGAGACTTAGGGTTTCGCTCCCATGGCTGAATGTAAGCTCGTATATTTTTTCTACCCTTCCGTAGTAGTCAACTGAATTTTGACCTTGCGTGTACACTCCGGTATTTATAGTCTTGGGATCAGGCCGGCTGTTCTGGTGCTCCTCTGTATGGAAGCGATACCCATTCAAATCATACTTTTCACATGTCTTGACCCGAGGGTCAAAACCCATGGAAACCCATCTCAATTCCTCATCCATGGATATGTTCGGATCTTGTCCCTACAAGTTTAATTGAAATTGCTGGGTGCATTAGTTCGGTAAACTAATAAATGTTGAACTGGGTATTTAATAGGGGAATGTGAAAGTTTACTTTCTCCATGAACCAAGCAACAAATTTTTTCCTTCCAGGGTTTCCATGCCGGAGAAGAGTAAGTTCCTCCGCCTCAGTAGGAGGAATCATTCCCGTCCACTCCTCACGAACAAATTGACTACAAGAAGAAAAGCGGTGTTAGACCGGGACTAAGTGAACATAGAACATGATGTTGTGCAAGACATAAAGGAATGGTGTAGTGGTATTACCTCATCCACACATCCTCAACTTC
The DNA here is from genome assembly GCA_039707655.1 of Elymus sibiricus. NCBI lineage: Eukaryota > Viridiplantae > Streptophyta > Magnoliopsida > Poales > Poaceae > Elymus > Elymus sibiricus. The sequence goes on from CM077664.1 coordinate 318,370,661, forward strand.
CTTGATGTTGTGCAAGACATAGAACATGAGGTCCTCCCACTCTTGTTGTGGCATGTTATAAGATTTCGAGCCCCCAGCCCTGCCACCTTGCCCGCTGAATAGATGGAGCTTGGGTTTATACTTGGGCTCTTCTATATTGTATCGAGGCACCTTATTATGCAGAGTGGGAACGTGGTCTGGATAGTACGATGTCCTGAGGTCTGACACCTCCTCTAGGATAACTGCCTCAGCTATGGAAGCTTCAATCTTAGCTTTGTTTCCACATTTGTGTCGGAGATGCTTGTTCTGTCTCTCAGGGCCGTACTGCCAATGATTCTGCACAGCCCCCCCCCCCCAACAATACCTCGTTCGCGAGGTGCAAAATGAGATGTGTCATCGGAGTAAAGAAGCCTGGCAGAAAGATCTTCTCTAGCTTGCATATCAACTCCGGTGCCTTCTTATGCAATTGTCTAATCACCTCGGGACATACTTCTTTAGCACAGAGCGTGCGGAAGAAATGGCTTAGCTCCGCAAGCACTCACCAGACATGCTCGGGGACATAACCTCGAACCATCACCGGCTTTATCCGTTCAATCCATACATGATAGTCATGACTCTTGAGCCCGGTCACTTTGCCCCTTGAAAGATTGACTCCCTTACTTATATTCAATGCATAACCATCAGTGAACTTCACTATGTGTTTGAGCCACTTCAATACCTCCATCTTTTCTGGTTTTTTAAGTACGAAGTCAGCATCTGGCTTGAACCAGTTTCTTCGACCGCCTGTGGGAGGCTTCATGTTTAGACGTGGTCTATCACAAATTTTCTGTTGATCGGCTCTAGCTTTAACATTATCCTTCGTCTGATCAGGAATGTTGAGGATCGTGCGGAAAAGGGACTCTGCGACATTCTTTTCGGTGTGCATCACATCGATGTTGTAAGGAAGTTTGAGGTCCTTGAAATAGGGAAGCTTCATGAAGGGGGTAATGTGAGTCCAGTTATGCGTCTCCCCATATCCCTCGAAGCCTTTGGCTTTGCCTTTGCCTTTGCCTTTTCCTTCGCCTTCGCCTTCTCCTTTGGCTTTGCCTTTGGCTTTGCCTTTGCCTTCGCCTTTAGGCTTGAGAGCTTTTAGCTGAGCAAGAACATCTGCCCCCGAAAACGTTGGAATCTCATTTACTTCATGGACAACCCGACCTTTCGTGAAGTTCTTCTTGTCTTCCCTGTCTGGATGGTCTGGAGGGAGGAACTGTCGATGCAGGTCAAATGCTACATACTTGCCACCCTTCTTCAGCCAAATTAAACGTAGAGCCTGCATGCACACTGGGCATGGCATCTTCCCACTTGTACACCATCCGCAGAAAAGGGCATAACCGGGAAAGTCATGCATGCAATAGTGCAACCAAACTTTCATCAAGAAATTTCTCTGCAGATCTCGGTCGTATGTCAACCTCGGGAAGTACCAAGAATGGTGCAAATCATCCACCAGCGGCTGCATAAACACACCCAAATTCTTCCCCGGGTATTCAGGCCCCGGAATGATGAGCGACAAGAACATGGTCTTGCGTTGCATTATGGCACCGGGAGGGAGATTGAGCGGAATAACAAACACATGCCAGCAGCTGTATGCATTGGACGACATACCATATGGATTGAACCCATCACCTGATATGGCAATTCTGACATTCTTAGCCTCGGCTGCTTCCTCGGGGTATTCTTCATCGAACGACTTCCATGCTCCGCCTTCTGATGGATGTACGATTTTATTTGGATGGTACCTTATACCTTCCTTGTGCCACTTCATCATTTTGGCAGACTCCTCCGTGATGAAAAGGCACTGCAGTCTTTCTATGAAATGCAGATACCGAAGAACCTTTGCAGGGATGCCTAGCTGCCTCTTCTCACCATCCTCACCGACCACCTCAAGGTACCGAGAGGAACCGCACTCCCTACAGTACTTGTCATCCGCATACTCGTGCCTAAACAAAAGGCAATTCTTCGGACAAACATGTATTTTCTCATAATCCATAGAGAGTGCCTTCATGAGTTTCTTCATGGCATACATGCTTTTCGGCAGTTCATGACCCTCGGGGAGGCTGTTAGCCCATACTCCCAGAAATGCTTCGAAGCATTTCTGGCTACAGCCGTACTCAGCCTTGACTGCCATCAGTTGCGAGATGGCATCCAGCTGAGAGACTTTGGCACCCACATAAATAGGTTTCTTTGACGAGGCCAAGATCTCCAAGAAGGCCTTTGCGGTTGCCTCCGGCTCCTCCGGTTCATTCTCTGAAGGTGTCGCATGTGCCATCTCTGCAGCAATGACATCATCTAGCATGTCTCTGACCCCGTCGTCCACATAACCACCGATGCGTTGTCGCATCACCTCCTCTCTACCACGGTCCCGCTCGGCAAAGTTTATCGACGGCATGTCAAAGTTTGGCATATATCCGTGCATGTGAAGGTGCTCAGACATGTCCTTCTGATTTTTACGGAGACGTCTGCCACATTTCACACAAGGGCATTGTGGGATAATTTTCATTGGACGACGGAATATCTCCTTCAAAAACACATCGGTTCTCGCGACCCACTCTGTTGTTACTCGATTCCGACGGATAAAACCACTGTACATCCACTGATTATCTGCCATCATCTGCTTTTTTGGGAGGCACACAACAAAATTAAGGATTCATTTAAATTAATCACATCAAATTTTTATTTTCTACCATGTTGACCGCATTGAATCCACCTACATCTCTAATAGGTAAATATGGGTCCTAATCCCACCCGAGGATGTGTAGATTGAGTACGTTCTCCATGCTCTACCCCGTTCCGAAACAAAATTTCGGCAGCACCTCCCCGCCGTTCTCCAGATACACGTCTCGGCAAATAGCTGAGAGAATGTGCTCCGGAGAACAACGGGGAGGTGCCGCCGAAATCCTGTCTCGGAATGGGGTAGAGCATGGAGAACGTACCCAATCTACACATCCTCGGTCTGTCCGTGGAAAACGCTGGACAATCCGAAAGAGTTGCGGTGATAAATATGCAATTGAATGCATATTTATCGATGCAACCCTTTCGGACGGGAGACGCCTAGGTTACGCGACTTGACGTGAGAATGAAATGTAGTGACATGATTAAAAAAGCGTAGGAGGTGAAGGTGGATTCGTAGCTCACCCTCGGCTGTAGAGGAAGTAGTCGAACAGTGACGGGATCATCGGGGACCAACAGCTCCAACGTCGATGATCACTCCAACATCTAAAAATTGCAATATATTCATCATCATCATCACATATTCATCATCATCATCATCTATTCGTCATCATCATCGATTCATCTCATCGAAGCATAAAAAAATTTGCAAGATTCATCTCATCATCATCATCTATCTATCTAACTATCTATCTATCATCTATCTATCTATCTAACTATCAAATTAAGCACGACTATCATCTGCAAAATCATGAAAAAAAACAGAAAAAAATGCCGGGGGGGTGGCGGGTCTCACCTGCGGGGCGGGGCAGGGCCGGGGCGAGGCGGCGGCCGGCGGGGCAGGGCAGGGCCGGGGCGACGGCCGTGGCGGGGCGAGTCGGGGCCGGGAGGTGCGGGGCCGGCCGGAACGACGCGGAGCAGGGGGGCCGGCCGGGCCAAGGCGGCGGCCGGCGGGGCCGACGCGGCTGCCGGGCGCGGCGGATCACGGCGGGGACGGGGCCGGTCGGGGCAGAGCTGGGCGGCGGGGCGGGGCGGCGCGGGCGGCGGACTCGGCGGCGGACGAGGCGGCGGTGACGGGGCCGGTCGGGGCGGGGCGGAGCGGGGCGGCGGGGCGGGGCGGCGCGGGCGGCGGAGGAGACGGGTGCGGGGTGGGGTGGGAATGAGTGGAGGAGAGAGCGTCCGCAAGTGGATAAGGGGCACCTATGCCGACGGCTTAGCCATCGGCATAGGTATTTTCTTTTTTTTCCTCACAATTTCTTTGGCACGTGCCACGTCATCGATCCGGGGCACCTATGCCGACGGCATATGTATTTTCTTTTTTTTTCTTTTTTTCTCACAATTTCTTTGGGACGTGCCACGTCATCGATCCGGGGCACTTATGCCGACGGCTTAGCCGTCGGCATAGGTATTTTCTTTTTTTCCTCACAATTTCTTTAGCACGTGCCACGTCATCGATCCGGGGCATAGGTAAGCCGTCGGCATAGATATGTATTATTATTATTTTTAATTTTTTTTTCTAAATTTCCCTCTCTCAGAAAACTTTTAGTCCCACCTCGCCCAAAGACAAGCAACATGACCATTTTAAATAGTCGGATAATCCAGATGCAGTAAGCTTCGGTCTTCATTACACTCCTGTTAAGGAGATGAACCATTACTGTGAATCTTCACCCCTTCCGGGCACTGAAGATTCACAGTGACGGTCCATCTTCTTAATTATGGATGCCGGTGCTTTTTATTAATTCAATTATTACTATTTTTGAGTTTGCCGTCTGTGTGAGAACAATGATCTAACCGTTTAAAGCCTCGGAAAATCGTACGATGCCGGAATTCCTCGAGAGCTGGTGCGGTGTCATCACATGGGCCCTGTAGGGTGTGGTAAAAGTTTGGGCGCGTTTCGAATAGGCCTCCCCTGAGGCCGCTTGTAAACCGCACCGTCTCCGAGCTAGTCTCTAGGCATCGAGAGGGAACGTGTCTGGTTTGTGCAGGAAGTGCGGGTCCTGTTTATCCGTTGGCCTCGAAACTTCTCGTGCTCACAAAGGAGGCCATCGCATGACACGTGACAGGCCATCGCATTTTTCGGACCCGCGTGCAATATTCGAGAAATTTATTGCTCTGCTAGGGTTTCATCGCCGGAAATTGCCGATCTGGCGGCATAGCTACCCCCCGTGCCGGGTGCTTGCACCTGCCACCACACTTCCAGACGTGTAAGAGGGCCCAACGCAAGACCTGGCGGCATAGCTACCCCCCCAAGTACCCCGTCCCGTCTAACCCTGGCACTGTTGACCAGGCGGATCTAGGCCTTTGACTTTCGCCGGACGGGGTTTGACCAATGGACATTTTCACCTGGCTGTGATAGGCCAGCCCATAGGTACACTTCGGCTCAAGGTCCGGGCACAACCCACCGCAAGATTCCCTCCGTGTCTGCCCGACGTGGCCGTTTCCCCCCTCCGTGCGACGGCGGCAGCGACGTCCGTGAGGGGGGTCACACTACGGAGCCGCGTGCTTGCACCTGGCACCACACTTCCAGACGTGTAAGAGGGCCCAGCGCAAGACCTGGCGGCATAGCTACCCCCCAAGTACCCCGTCCCGTCTAACCCTGGCACTGTTGACCGGGCGGATCTAGGCCTTTGACTTTTGCCGGACGGGGTTTGACCGATGGACATTTTTACCTGGCTGTGATAGGCCAGCCCGTAGGTACACTTCGGATCAAGGTCCGGGCACAACCCACCGCAAGATTCCCTCCGTGTCTGCCCGACGTGGCCGTTTCCCCCCTCTGTGCGACGGCGGCAGCGACGTCCGTGAGGGGGGTCACACCACGGAGCCGCGTGCCGGGTGCTTGCACCTGCCACCACACTTCCAGATGTGTAAGAGGGCCCAGCGCAAGACCTGGCGGCATAGCTACCCCCCTAAGTACCCCGTCCCGTCTAACCCTGGCACTGTTGACCGGGCGGATCTAGGCCTTTGACTTTCGCCAGACGGGGTTTGACCAATGGACCTTTTTACCTGGCTGTGATAGGCCAGCCCGTAGGTACACTTCGGATCAAGGTCCGGGCACAACCCACCGCAAGATTCCCTCCGTGTCTGCCCGACGTGGCCGTTTCCCCCCTCCGTGCAACGGCGGCAGCGACGTCCGTGAGGGGGGTCACACTACGGAGCTGCGTGCTTGCACCTGGCACCACACTTCCAGACGTGTAAGAGGGCCCAACACAAGACCTGGCGGCATAGCTACCCCCCAAGTACCCCGTCCCGTCTAACCATGGCACTATTGACCGGGCGGATCTAGGCCTTTGACTTTCGTCGGACGGGGTTTGACCGATGGACATTTTCACCTGGCTGTGATATGCCAGCCCGTAGGTACACTTCGGATCAAGGTCTGGGCACAACCCACCGCAAGATTCCCTCCGTGTCTGCCCGACGTGGCTGTTTCCCCCCTCCGTGCGACGGCGGCAGCGACGTCCGTGAGGTGGGTCACACTACGGAGCCGTGTGCCGGGTGCTTGCACCTGGCACCACACTTCCAGACGTGTAAGAGGGCCCAGCGCAAGACCTGGCGGCATAGCTACCCCCCGAAGTACCCCGTCCCGTCTAACCCTGGCACTGTTGACCGGGCGGCAAACTGGGCCCAACAGACACGCGTGATGTATCTATGTATGTTTATGTTTAGATAACACACATTTAAATTAATCAAATTTCAATTTAGGAAAAAATAAAAAAATAAAAAATAATAATACATAGCTATGCCACGGATCGATGACGTGGCACGTGCCGCGGATCGATGACGTGGCCAATGTATGCCGACAGCTTTGCCGTCGGCATAGCTATGCCGACGGCCGCCGTTAGGGCCGTCGGCATACATTTGACGGCTTCAAACGGCAGTTAACCACCGGGTGGCCGGGCCCACATATATGCCGACGGCCACCGTACGCATATGACGACATATGCCGACGGCTTGGTGACACCGACGGCCCCCGTCGGCATAGATGGTGGTATGCCGACCGCCGAACTACGCCGACGGTTTGCCTTAGGCCGTCGGCATACCTTGATATATGCCGACGGCCCCCGTCGGCATAGTCGGGGCCGTCGGGAACGTGACTTATTCTGGTAGTGTAAGGTTTAGGAGGATATTTGTCTTCTCTTGGTTTAATTCGTTCATTCATCAACGCAATCGTAAGATCCATGCTTGTCCTATTTGGTGACAAGTTCATAAATATATGGTTGATTAGAGGATATATCGCATAATTCATACTTCTACATTTGTATAAGTTAATTGTGGTATGGATATCGTTGCACAATCAACCCCTAAGCTAAGGGAGAATTTAACCGACTTCATCAACTATGCCTTTAGATAGTCCTATCAAAGACTTGCTCGTGCTAGACTTGCCAGCTCCAACACACCATAAACACAAAAATGCTACCCTTACGGAATCCCGTAAGGTTCTTGCTTACGGACCCGCTCTCCAACCAATACGGACCCCACCTCCTATTTAATCTCTAATCATCATTTCACAAGTCAGTCCGTAACAACAATCCTGTAAGAAGCTGTCCGTAGGTGTAGCAAAGTTCCCATAAACACATGGAGTTACAATACATATGGAAATGTTTTTCTTTTGAAATGTATGCAAAGTACAACTTGCCATAAAAGCGCCCTAATAAAAAATAAACGACCATATATATTGGAATGTTCCCAGATAATAGAAGTGTTATGAAGAAATATGAGGAAGATAAAAAGTTGACTCAACCACATCACTTTATTGTCCAATAATCTTTAATATATGTATTAGTTATGGGAGACCAACTATGTCTAGGTTCTTATTCTGAAACAACAACACTAGATATTTCTTAAACAAGTCTAAGAAATGTCCACTTAACAAGTTGAGAAACCATTATGAATACCCCCAACGTTCAACAGCAACAACGAAAATAATTTGAAAATAATAATTCCAGCTCAGGTCTCTCATATAATTCCTACTATATCACCATGCATGTTGACTATTTCATTTGAATCCAATGTAGTAGATTCCCGTTGCGGAGTAGGTGCCGATGTACTTGGAATACCTATGTGCATCCTCTGCGGGTGATGATCCAAGCATGACATTGGTTGCAAATGTAGCGAAGATATTTGATCATGGATCTGGAACGCCGGAGCTGGTTCGGGGATGTAGTTGCTTGTCACATCAAAATTTGTTGCAGTGGGGAGGTAGCTAAGTGAGATGTTCTGGGTTGGCAATGTATTATCGCAGATACCATCCAATGGGGAGCCACTGAAAGGTATCCTGAGAGATGATATGCCAGAGTTGGCTTGAGGAAAATTGTTGGTGCATGTAATCCTCTTCATAGTTTCCTCGGCCATCTTTACCTGCAATGCAACCATATCAGGGGCGAAGCCAGCAATCTGGCAAGATTTGGCGCCCGCCACACCTAAAATTTGGTTTAAATACTAGTTATATACTAATACACTGGCATACTCCTGTAGTACGTGTTTGATTTTGGCTGAGCCGTGCGTCCAGCCGGCCATCTCAGCATGTGTCTTGAGTGCACTGCACATGCCCCTTAAAAAATCTAAAAAGTAGAGTACACTGCCTGTACGTAATAAAATTGCTAACGATTATTTTTAGCAAAAAAAAACTTTCAGAGATTACGCCTGCTGATGAACACAACCCCTTTTTATCAGGAAACTTCTCTGTCTGCTCAATGAAAGTGAAGCTTCCTCATGGAAATGTATACTTTTTAACTAACTGGACTTGTAGAATGTGTTTTCTGCGATTCTATTCCACTAGTCACTAATTCATGATTTATCTATTGTTTATATATTTGCCGATTTTCTTTATGTTTGTGTAGTTAATATAGACAATAAATTGGTGATCGGTCATCCATGTAATTTTCATTGAGTAAAAAGAAACTCCATCTAGCGAGACATATATTTTGAGTGACAATACATAATTTCTGCATTTCGGTTGTATTTGTTGAACATAATGTTATATACAGATAGCATTCTTGAGAGCTCTTACATAGTTATATACAGATAGCATTTCGTTCATAAATTCCGCCACACCTGAAAAATATTCCTGCCTTCGCCACTGAACCATATTAAATGTTAAACACCTACACAAGTTAATATATTGTCCACAATGAAACCAATGTTTGTTCTTTCTTTAGAGCTGAATGTAATCTATTGTGTCGTTGCATTGGTTGTCACCATTCATTAGTAGATTAGTTACTACACTTAATGCAAGAATCTCATGGAGAAGAAGGATAGACATTTGTGGCCATCAAGACTTGGTATCCATGCCTCTCCATTGGATGCATGGAATCACCCAAGGATTTGAACTTCAGGTATACATCACCATCTTCATGCCTTTTTCTCGGGTATATTACTTTTTGTTCATACTTCGTTTGCACAGTTGCCTAGATTGTTTGTGATGTTCTTGCAACTTTCGGGATTGCTCACTTCACATACAATTGTTAATATAGAATTACACTAAAAGACCTTTCATTTCAACAATATCATAAAAAGGGTATATCGTTTATATAATTTGTTAGTCACCTATCCACCGTCCATCCAGTCAACACTACTGATCCTTCAAATTCTTGAAACATTTAATTGGGGGTATTGAAACTCATTGCAGCTATGCGCATTGACACATGTTTGCTAGAGGATAATTCCAGAATTCAATATGCAACACAACAATGTAGAAGCAAGACATACCTTTGCTTCTAGGGTTTCAACATTTGCCTTTAGTACCCTATTGTCAATAGAGATATTGATGTATCTGTGACTTACATCTGCAAGATGTCTCATCAAAGAGTTATTTGCGACTCTTAATAGTGAGACCTGTATTGTTTTAGCAGCGGTCATCAAATTCCTTGCTCACATAGTATGCAATTTTGATCTTGAGAAGTAAAATATTGTTTAAAATGTCCGACCTGATCCTCTAGTTCCTTCGTATGAGCTGCTTTTCTACTCCTTGAGCGTCTTGCCGAATCCCTGTTAGATTCTTTCCTGAAATCATATAAGGAATGTGCTCAAAAGTCAGGACTTGAGGCCTAGACGACAACAAAAATAGATGTTCACAAATCTTTGCCAAATATGATAATTGGTATTGGTGTATTTGGCATATGATGTAATTCAATGTAACATTTTCATTAACGCGCATGAGACATGCACACCCATTTCAATAAGAAGAGGGGTAAAACTGCATGAGACAAAAAATTGTAGTTTGTGATCATGACAAGCTCCACCAAAAATCCTAACCATGCTAAATCAGGTTGCCCATCATGTGGTACATATATATCAGTCTGTAGCAACACTCCACCAAGGCGCCAACAAAAAATAATTAAGATATGTCTTGTGAGTCTTCTCACACAAATATCAATTCACCTACCATATTCATGGTTGACTGCGTGGAAATGTTTCAAATTAATTTGTACCACTCTATTCATAATAATGCATGAAAAACATCATAAATGTGTTCTCAAGTTCATGCCAAGGTGCATGAAAATTAATCAAAATTTCAGATAGAATCTAAGGTATATGCCAAGTCCATCCAGTACAAAGCCACAAAGAAATTACGAAAATTGATGTAGGGAAAAGTAAAGATAAAACAATACAGATATCTCCACATAAGGAAAAAGAAAACATTGGACACACAAGTTATAGTACAAAATGTAGGATTGAATGAAAGGACCATGAAATAAATATACAACATATTTTACCTCTTGTTCACTTTCTCTGCACTAATATTCATAGTTCCAATTGTTTGTTCCTCCCCTTCCATATCATCATCTGATGGTGATGGCCCCAATGAGGAAGAGCTAAGTTGATGCACACTGACATCTGCACCACCACATGACATTTGTTGCACGTGAATCTCATTACCCATATGCATACAAATAGTAAAGCGAAACAACTATATATGAAAACAAGTGATGCACAGCCAACTTAGCATTTAGCATATATTATTTCATAATATTGTTTCATAAGTTGTGAAGACTTAACTAGGCACAATTGAGTACCTCCAGTGTGATTTTCTGAGCCTTGGATGGAATCTGGATTTTGTGATGCTCTATTGTCATGGGAGCTTTGTCGGCAAATTCCCCGAGTGGTCTATACATGGGTGGACATGCCAAAAGTGGAGCAAGATGCACAGTTAATATTTAGGGACACTATATTCATACGGGAAACAGAGAATTTCTTGAGGGAAATATTTAAATAAAGTGAAAATTATATCTCTTCCCTCCGTATGTAAAATTCCACACATCTTAACCCTAACTCCAATGTGTTTCTCCCTGTTTTCGCCACAACCCTCCTAATCGATGCCTTTTCCAGCTCGTGAGAACTGATAAAAATTTACCCTCTTTTCAAAATTTAGTAAGAAAGATACCCAGTCTGAAACTTTTACCAAGTATGACTCTTTTGTGCAACGCTAGCTGTTCTTGTTAGAGATGATGCCAGAGCACCGATGGAGACAAAATGGATAGGCTGGTTCACATATGAGGAAATTTGACTTATTTTCAGAAACAGAAAAGGTGGTGTCACGCTTAGCAAATCTTGAAATATTGCATGTGTATTAATTCATTTAGCAAATTCAACTTTTTTTTCTTGAAAAAAATTAGTCAACTGATGTTTATGATTTTTAAAAAAATTCCATCACAATTCAGAAATCGATTTCCATCATCTGTAACTATCGAGCTGCTATGATGATGAAAATAAAGCAATTAGTACTTCGATTCACCCACCCAAACCTAATCACTGGATCATCTCCCCGCAAAGAAAAAAATCACTGGATCATCTTGCAATTTAATCACACTCTAACTACTAAGGAATGCACGACCATCGAAACAAGCCTAGGAAAAGGAAGCAGGGAAGGGGGGGAGGATAGGGGCAATAGCGTAGCGTACCCTCAACATGGCGACGGCGGCGAGATGCGCGTCCAACTTCCGTCTCAGCATCGCGTTGTACGCCATGGGGTCCACCACCGCGCTCGCCGCAGGCGGCGTGGGGATGACCTCCACCGCGTCCTCCTTCTCATGGACGTCGTACCGCCTCTTGCGGCTCGCGTCCGCCGTGGGATTAGGGTAAAGCGTCGAAGCTTCCGGGTTCGTCACTGGCACGGTGGGGACGTTGAGCAGCGACGGCTCGTCCATCGACTTGTGGAAGCAGCATTCCGTCGCGCACCCGTTCGTCGCGCCACCGCCGACGACCTTGCCGATTCCCACTGCTCCCGCTCCCCCGACTCCTCGAGCGAGCACGTGTGCCTGCAGCGGCGGCGACGAGGTCCGGCAGGGGTTAGAGTCGGCCTGGGGCATCGCCTCCTCCAATGAGAACACGGGCTCCATGGCAGGTCTCCGAAATGGAGCTGGGGCAAAGGTGATTGATTAGAACAAAATTGGGCGAGGAAATGGTATGGCTTAAACTTTTTAACCCCGTGGGAAACCGGCGACGAGAGGACGGAGATGCCCAATGACGCGGGGCGGTGACACAGCACGGGCTTTGGCTACGGCAAACCCATGGGTTGTGTACTGAATGAGATGGGTTGAGGGTGCGATCCTCTCATGTTTAATTTATTTCAGTACTACTAGTACAAGGTTTTCTGTCTTGAATACTCGAGATAGATATGACATACAATCTAAAAGTAAGAGAGATTGAAGTGAGGTGCAAACATATATACTCAGCTGAACTGATAAGGCAGTTTCCGCCGCGGCGCCACGTTAGTCATACTACTTTCTGTTGTACAAAAGATGTTCACCTATTCTGACGGTCTACCATCGTCTAGACAAGTGTTTTCGTTCTTGAGAGTACATGGAGAAGTGCGATCCACGGAACCTCACACAATGCAATGTTTTGCTTGTCATCTTGCATGAGCTTTTACGGTTAACCTTTTCGTCCATGTTCTCTTTATTCAGGTGTTCATGTCTTGTCTCTAGAAACAACGACAAACACATAATGTTGTAATGTTGTAATGTCATAATGTTGCAAACAAATATCCTTTATGAAAAGAGCAAAAAGTGTTAACAGAAAGTGTAAATACGTGTCACTAATGTGACATGTTTATTTTGACTCGTTGCGATCCATACGTTTCCATGTGAATTAATACGGCTGTTTCTAACTTTAACTTACTATTGTATATGAAAGGTCTCGGAAACACTTAACTTCTAATATACACTATAGCTAGACTGACAACGGTTGCGTGGAAACATCCCCATCTTTGCTCCGGACTTTGTTGGGTCTATTAGACATAAAAACGAAAGTGTTCCCCACACTGGACCACCCTCTTTTGAGAATGATAATGCGACTTTATCTATTAAATTTATAAATTACACATATTTTTTTTAGAGAAAAGGCTACCGCCCGGCTTTAAATTAATGAAGCCCTTACAGATAACCTTACAACAAACACCGAAGCAAACACACACAACAAAGAAGGAAATAAAAAAGAACGGCCTGATACAACGGTGCCGAGGAACAATCACGACTCGATTCTCGACCGCAATCTGGCCACCGGAGCAACAATGCTATGGAACCCTCAACACGACGAGAAGAAGCCATCGTCAACCATCACAGTCGACCAACAATGGATAGGGATCTTGCTCCTAGGGCGGAGCCTCCAAGAAGGGAACGACGCCAACGCGCCACCACCGCCCGGTCTAGAAAGGACCAAAGGTTTTCACCCAGAGCACGAAGGAGGAGGAGGCCGCCCACAATGACGCCTCCATGGAGGGATACGACGCTCGAGAGCGTCGCCGTCACCGGCACCGACACCGTCGGGCAAAGCTTTCGCCGGGGATCCGACCACCTACCACCCAACGACCACTAACCACACCTCCATCGCATAGAAGGAACCGTCGGCGAGGTGAGGAAGACCGATAGCAGTGAAGGCAATGCCCAAATCAGGGAAAGGAGTGACCTTGACGCCAATTCCCACCATGGACGCCTCCTCCGTGAGCTGCCTCGCCGTCCACACGGCCAAGACACCACACCAACACCAGCAAGCGGCCCCTGCCACAAGAGCGCCGTCATGCCCACCGTTCGAAGCCGCCGCCCCGTAACCACGAAGACGCCACCAAACCTGTCGGAAAACAAGCCGCAGATGCGCAGCAGGCCACCCCTGTTGCCGCACCAGCGCCCAACCGCCACCCACGCCTCGAACTCCGGCAACACTTCGCCCAACCGACGGAGGAACCATGGAGCACAGATCTGGACATTTGGGGAGGACTGACACGGCATGAGCAGTGCAGCGGTCGCCGGCCATGGCACTCGCCTGACCCTCCCGGTCGATCGAAGGGGAACGACGGCAAGCTCCTGCCTAGGTGGGCCGTGCCCACCCAGGACACCAGCGGCGGCAGGGAGGGAATCCCGCGCCCCTTGCGCCGTCGACAGCGAGGGAACTCCGCCCTCCTGGCCAACCGGACCCTCCCCCACCACCGTGATGTCACCGCCGAGGAGCTGCGCCTCCATGGCCAGCCTGGCCTCCCTAGCCACGGCCACGCGCGGATCTGGCGCCGGTTGAACCCCACCGGCGAGGGGGCAGTAGAGCGGGAGGCAGACGCGAGGAGGAGGGGAGGAAGGGGACGGGGAGTCCCGCCGCCGCGGCGGGACAGCCGGCGGCCTCTGTCGCCGGAGGGAGGATCCATCGGAAGGGGTTGGCGGCACTGGGAAACCCTAGCTCCCCTGAGTCGCCTGGGAGAGACGACGCGGGGGTCGAGGGGGGGGGGCAATTACACATATATGTACATATATTCTCTGAATATAGGTGACCGACCTTGCGTGTCAAATGAGTTATTACACCCTTTTTCGTATACATGCGTTGCTTACCATTTGACTAACTTGGTCCACACCGATAGGAGTACTCTCATCCAAAATTTCATATTTTACCAATCCAACATTCGGCCCAATGTTCGGTATTTCGAGGACACAAAAAGGTACAATCCCTTTCCCCAACCCCATATTGCCCCCTCTGGTGCTACTCAGGCGATTACACAACCATATACACCTCAGGCCTTCCAACCAACATTACACTCCCACGCTGATGCTTGAGGTTGTCGGTGGGAAAGCCCACACGACCACCATGGACGGCAGTGGCGAGGAATCCCCATTTGGTCTAGTTACATTCATGGATGCTCAAATCTAGTCAAAAGTTGGGTGATGGTATTGCTTCTCCGGTCTCCGGTAGTGCGTTGTTGAAGGGTTGGGCTTGTGGTCGTGTTGCATTGAACTGGATGCTATTTCAAGTTGTTCAGTTAGACCTAATAATAAATGTGATCCACATGTGGCCACTCTCTTTTAAGAATGGTAATAAGACTTTACCAATTAAATTGATAAACACACACACACACACACACACACACACACACACACATATATATATATATATATATATATATATATAGAGAGAGAGAGAGAGAGAGATACTCGGTTGATGACTAGCATAGATATGTTAACCCGATAGTATGGACTCATATAGGATCTGTGTGACTCACTCGGATGTGATCAACATGATTCACTCGCATGAATTGTTGAATCAGATAGACCCACTCTGAGACGCAATAAGTTTATGTCCTGTTTCGGTGAACTGGATGCTCTTTCCAGTTGTTCAGTTAGACCTAATAATCAATGTAATCCACATGTGGCGACTCTCTTTTAAGAATGGTAATAAGACTTTACCGGTTAATTGATAAACAAACAAACACACACACACACACACACACAGATAGAGAGAGAGAGACTCGATTGATGACTAGCATAAAGATGTTAACCTGATAGTATGGAATCATATAGGATCTGAATGACTCACTCGGATGTGATCAAAGTTCACTCGCATGAATTGTTGAGTCAGATAGACCCACTCTGAGACGCAATAATATGTCATTTGTTGGTCTCAGGAACAATGTAAATGTCATGTCATAGACCGGAGGTCTGATGAGCCCATTTTCCATCACTTCTTACCCTTTGTTTTTGCATATTAGTCATAGGATTTCATAATTTTACTACATTCGCACGTCCTTTTTGCCTGATTTCACCACGTCCTTAAAGGTTAAGGATATTTTGAGCACTGATTAGAAAACAAATGTTTTGGGTGAAAATCATGCTAATTGACGTTTATAATAACCTACCACGGGAAGATAAGATCACATGGGAAGAAAACCATCCCCATAGGGCGTTCCAGAGGAGAGGAGAGCATGTGGTACGAGCACCGCCCGCTCGTACCAATGCTCATACTATACGGTGCCGCCATCTGGTCTACTATTTCATCCCGGCAATCAGATCTCGCAGAAGAGGAACAAAGAGGCCAGAACCATGAACCATAAGTAGAAAACCACACTTCCGAAGGGATCTGATACGTCCAATTTGCATCATGATTTCCTACTGTTATGTGTAATGTATTTGGTCATTATTTCACTTTATGATGTAATTCTTATGCCTTTTCTCTCTTAAATTGCAAGATTTCAATGAAGAGGGAGAATACTGGCAGCTGGAATTCTGGACCTGAAATAGCTACAACAGAGATACCTATTCTACAGAGCTCCAATTGACCTGAAACTTCACGGAGATTTTTTATTGAATATATAAAAAATACTGGAGAAAAGAAATACCAGAGGGGACCCACCAGTTGCGCACAAGGCAACAGGGCGCGGCCCCCCTGGGCGTGCCCTGATGCCTTGTGGGGCCCACAGCTGGCCTCCGGCCCCCCTCCTTCTGCTATATAGGCTCATTTGCCCTAAAAAATTATAGAGAAGACTTTCAGGACGAAGCGCCGCCGTCTCGAGGTGGAACCTGGGCAGGAGCTATTTTGCTCTCCGGCGGAGTGATTCCGCCGGGGATACTTCCCTCCGGGAGGGGGAAATCGAAGCCATCGACATCACCAACGATCCTCTCATCATGGGAGGACCAATCTTCATCAACATCTTCACCAGCACCATCTCATCTCAAACCCTAGTTCATCTCTTGTATTCAATCTTTGTCTCAAAACCTCAGATTGGTACCTGTGGGTTGCTAGTAGTGTTGATTACATCTTGTAGTTGATGCTAGTTGGTTTATTTGGTGGAAGATTATATGTTCAGATCCTTAATGCTATTCAATACCCCTCTGATCTTGAACATGAATATGATTTCTGAGTAGTTACTTTTGTTCTCGAGAACATGGGAGAAGTCTTGTCATAAGTAATCATGTGAATTTGGTATTCATTCGATATTTTGATGATATGTATGTTGTTGCTTCCTTTAGTGGTGTCGTGTAAACGTCGACTACATGACACTTCACCATCTTTGGGCCTAAGGGAAGGCATTGTAGAGTAGTAATTAGATGATGGGTTGCTAGAGTGACAGAAGCGTAAACCCTAGTTTATGCGCCATTTCGTAAGGGGCTGATTTGGATCCATATGTTTCATGCTATGGTTAGATTTATCTTAATTCTTCTTTCGTAGTTGCGGATGCTTGCGAGAGGGGGTAATCATAAGTGGGAGGCTTGTTCAAGTAAGAACAACACCTAAGCACCGGTCCACCCTGATACGTCTCCAACGTATCTATAATTTATGAAGTATTCATGCCATGTTTATTATAGTTTTGTATGATTTTGGTGCACTTTTATAGGGCTTTTATATGATTTTTTATGGACTAACATATTGACCTAGTGCCCAGTGCCAGTTGCTGTTTTCTGCTTGTTTTTGGTTTTCCAGAAAATCCATATCAAACGAAGTCCAAATGCAGTGAAACTTTTTGATGATTTTTTCTGGAACATAAGAGACACTAGAAGCTTCGGGAGGAGGCCAGAAGACCCACAGGGGCCCCACGAGCCACCAGGGCGCGCCACCCCCCCCCAGGCGCGCCCTGGTGCCTCGTGGGCCCCTGTGGCCCTTCTTTGCGTGATTCCAACGCTGAAAAATCATATATATTCAGAAACCCCCGAAAGTTAACCTAGATGAGTTTTTACGCCGTTGCAAGCCTCTGTACCTCCACGATCTCATCTACAGCCCTTTTCCGACACCCTACCGAAGGATGGAAAGCATCACCGGAGGCCATCTTCATCATCCCGGTGGTCTCCATGACGAGGAGGGAGTAGTTCACCCTCGGGGCTGAGGGTTTGTACCAGTAGCTATATGTTTTATCTCTCTCTCTCTCTCGTGTTCTTGATTTGGCATGATCTTGATGTATCGCGAGCTTTGTTAATATAGTTGGATCATATGGTGTTTCTTCCCTCTCTATCCTTGTTGTGATGAATCGAATCTTTTCCCTTTGAGGTTTCGTTATTGTTGGATTGAATATTTCAGATTTGAGAACACTTGATGTATGTCTTGCATATGAATACCCGTGGTGACAATGGGGTATTATATTGATTCACTTGATATATGTTTTGGCACTCAACTCGCGGATTCCCGTGGTGACATTGGGGTAATCTATGCATAGGGGTTGATCGACGTTTTCATTATCTTTTCTCCGATAGAAACTTTGGGGTGCTCCTTGGAGTTCTTTGTGTGGATTGAATATTATGATTATGAAGTTGTTTGATGCATATCGTATAATCAACTCACGGATACTTGTGGTGACATTGGAGTATCTAGGTGACATTAGAGTTGGTTGATGTGTATCATATGGTGTTATTCTAGTACGAACTCTAGGGCTGTTTGCGACACTTATAGGAATAGCTCAATAGATCGATCGGAAAGGATAACTTTGAGGTGGTTTCATACCCTACAAACAATTTCTATCTTATGTTCTCCGCTAATAGGAACTTGGAAGTGATTCTTTATCGCACGTTGAGGGATGGTTATATGATCCAATTATGTTAGCATTGTTGAGAGATTGCACTAGCGAAAGTATGAACCCTAGGCCTTATTTTTAAGCATTGCAATACCGTTTGTGCTCACTTTTGTTACTTGCCACCTTGCTGTTTTTATATTTTCAGATTACAAAAACCTATATCTACTATCCATACTACACTTTTATCACCATCTCTTCGCCGAACTAGTGCACCTATACAATTTACCATTGTATTGGGTGTGTTGGGGACACAAGAGATTTCTTGTATTTGGTTGCAGGGTTGTTTGAGAGATACCATCATCAACCTACGCCTCCCACGGATTGATAAACCTTAGGTCATCCACTTGAGGGAAAATTGCTACTATCCTACAAAACTCTGCGCTTGGAGGCCCAACACGAGTCTACAAGAATAAGTTGTGTAGTAGACATCAAGCTCTTTTCTGGCGCCGTTGCCGGGGAGGTGAGTGCTTGAAGGTATATCTTTAGATCTTGCAATCGAATCTTTTAGTTTCTTGTTTTATCACTAGTTTGGTTTTATAAAAAGAAAACTAGAAAAAAAATGGAATTGAGGTTGCCTTTATTATTCGTCTTTATCATGTCTTCCTTGAAAATGATGGATCGGAAAATTGTGCTCAATTGATAGAAGAAGAATTCAATAAAATGTTTGGCATAAAATATTTTAATGATGAACATGATTGCAATGTTGCTAGTATGAATTCTTTGAATGTCCATGATGCTAATGATATGCAAAACTACAAGCTTGGGGATGCTATGTTTTATGAAGATGATATTTTTACTCCCCCAAGTTTTGATGAGAAAATTTATTATGATGATTGCATGCCTCCTATTTATGATGATTATAATGATAAAAGTGGATTTGGTGAGGTCATGACTTTATTTAGTGATGAATTCACTATTTTGGAAGAGGTCCCAATTGATTATGACAACAAAGTTGCTATCTATGATGATTATTGTGATGACATGTATGCTATAAAGAATAATGATAAATATGAAACTTGTCATCATGATTTTAATTTTCCATTGGATTATGCAAATCAAGTATCACATGATAGTTATTTCATTGAATTTGCTCCCACTATTATTGATGAGAAGAAATTTGCTTATGTGGAGAGTAATAAAATTTCTATGCTTGTAGATCATGAAAATAATGATTTATGTGATAGTTATATTGTTGAATTCATTCATGTCGCTACTGAAAATTATTATGAGAGAGGAATATATACTTCTACATATCTCAATAATATCAAGTTTCCTCTCTATGTGTTGAAAGTTTTGATGTCATGCTTGTTTTGCCTTCCTATGCTAGTTGATTCTTGCTCCCATAAACTATTTGCTCACAAAATCCCTATGCATAGGAAGTGGGTTAGGCTTAAATGTGCTAGTCATATGCTTCATGATGCTATCATTGTGTTTCAATTCTTCAACTTTTATGTGAGCATCATTAAAATCATCATGCCTAGCTAAAAAGGCATTAAAGAAAAGTGCTAGTTTGGAGACAACCCCATATTTATACCTACTATTTTTGTGTGTTCACATGATTAAGATACTTTAGTAATCTTGTTTCATATATTTTCTTTCAATAATGTGCCAAGTAAAGCCTTTGGGATAGTGTAGATACTTGTTGATTCGATTCTGTGCAAAAACAGAAACTTTTGCGTCCAGTGCTGCAATTTATATTCTGCACTGGCGCGTGAGAAAATTCTGAAATTTTTACAGGGAATTGGTTTACAAAGTTTTTACGTTTTCCTAATTTTTCATAATTTTTGGAGGTACATAAGTATGGTTTTTAAATTGCTCACTATACACTGTTCTGTTTTTGATAGATTCTGTTTGCGGTGCATAGTTTGCTTGTTTTAGTGTTTCCATAGCTTGTATTATGAGATATAAATTGTGGAAATGATAGACTACAGTAGGAATTATGTGATAAAAATTATGAATCTTGTCTTGACAGTACCTAAGTGGATGATTTATTTCTATCATACTAACCTATCTCACGAAGTTTCGTTAAGTTTTGTGTGATTGAAGTTTTCAAGTTTTGGGTGAGATATCGATATGAGGAGAATAAGGAGCGGCAAGAACCTAAGCTTGGGGATGCCCAAGGCACCCCAAGGTAAAATTCAAGGAATACTCAAGCGTCTATGCTTGGGGATGCCCCGGAAGGCATCCCCTCTTTCGTCTTCAACACTATCGGTAACCTCACTCGGAGCTATATTTTTATTCGTCACATAATATGAGTTTTTCTTGGAGCATCATTTTCTTCTGTTGATATTTGCTTGGTGTTATAAATAATCATGTTTTGTATCTTTTAGTTCAATAAACTGCCAATTATAGCCTTTACCATGCTCAGTTTGCAAGTTCATGTGTTGCTGTTTGAAAATAGAAAGTTTTCTGTTATGTCCAGAATATTCTTGAATAGTCAAAACATGATAAAAATCTGAAATTTTTACACAGTAATCATGCATTAGTTCTCTGTCACGTGGTAATTTTTCAGAATTTTTGGACTTAGGGAAGTATGGATTCTTATTCCCCTTTTACAGACTGTTCTGTTTTGGCAGATTTCGGTTATAGTTGCATTGTTTGCATATGTTGCTTGATTAATGATTCTATTTGAGGATAGGAGTATTAAATATGCAGAGACATTTAGTATGCAATGTTTAATTATAATTTTTGTGATTTGATACAGTAGAGAATGTTAGGGTTTTGAGTTGATTTATACTAACTTATCTCACGAGTTCTTGTTGAGTGTTGTGTGGATGAAGTTTTTAAGATTTAGGAGAAGCCATGATATGAGAGGAATTAAGGAGACACAAGAGCTCAAGCTTGGGGATGCCCAAGGCATCCCAAGTTAATATTTTAAGAAGTCTCAAGCATCTAAGCTTGGGGATGCCTCGGTTGGCATCCCACCTTTCTTCATCAACAATTATCGGTTAGTCTTGGTTGAGCCTAAGTTTTTGCTTCTTCACATGATATGTGCTATTCTTGGAATGTCATTTTATTTTGTTTTTCTTGTTGTTTGACTAAAATACTAAAGATCTGAATTTTTTAAATGAGAAAGAGTCCTCACATAGCTACCTATTTACTTAACTACTCATTTGTTCTTCACTTATATCCTATGAGTAAATTGTTGAAATGAATTGAAGATCATAAAGTTGAAATTTATATGCTTCATATGCTTGTCCCATGGGGAGTAGTGACTTCACATACAAGAAGTATAAGTGGTAAAATTTATTGAAAGTTAACAAAATAGCATTGGTCACTTGAACCATTAATGAAAGAATTTTGAAGGAAGAGAAATTTCACATATAAATATACTATCTTGGACATCTTCTATGATTGTGAGCCCCCATTAATTATTTTCAAGCTTGATCAAGTAGTTGACGTTGGACAAGGAAGACAACGTAATGAGTTATGTTTGTTTATATTCACATAGAAGTTATATTGTCATGGATCCTCTAACATGTGGTGCTTGCTTAGGATCTTTTTCTAGCCAAAAGTTCGTACTAAGTAGAGATACTACTTGTGCATCCAAAAAACCTTAAACCCAGTTTCTTGCCATGAGAGTCCACTATATCTACCTATGGATTGAATAAGATCCTTCAAGTAAGTTGTCATCGGTCCAAAAAGCAATAAAAATTGCTCCTAAAATATGTATGATCTTTTATTGCAAGGGAAAATAAGCGTTGTACGAACTTGTGATGGTAAAGAAATAAAAGCGATGGACTGCATAATGAAGGTTGCTATCACAAGGGGCAATATAACGTGACGTTCCTTTGCATTAAGGGCTTGTGCATCCAACAACAAAAAGCGCATGACAACCTCTGCTTCCCTCTGCGAAGGGCCTATCTTTTACTTTTATGTATTTACTTTTATGCAAGAGTCATTAATGTTCATCCCCATTCTGCTCTATTTATTCTTTCGTTGGCAAGCATTATGTGGTAGGGAAAGATCCAGGCACATATATCCAGTTGAATATAGATGATCATGAGTTGTTATTGTTGACATTATCCCTGAGATAAATAAGTTGGGAGGTGAAATATTAAGCCCCTATCTTCCTATGTGTTTGACTGAAACAGTTTGTTCTAAAAATATGCTTTGAGTGTCAGCAATCATGGAAGACTAAATGATGGTTGAGTATGTGGAATTTGCTAGATCAAAGCTCTTACATAGACCCTTCCTGAAAATAAGATGAATTGCAATTGTTTGATGACAGAGAACATAGTTTGTTAGTTTTCAAGAAAGTTTATGGCCTATACTTTAAACATGTGAATAGCTTGCTACTTGATCATGAGAAGTTTTATGAGATGAGCTACTGATTATGATATATACTGATGCTAGAAAAAGTGATTGAAATTATCATTGATCAAACTTATGCACTATGCTAGCATTCACACTTCATAAATTATTTCTTTTATCATTTACCTACTCGAGGACGAGCAGGAATTAAGCTTGGGGATGTTGATACGTCTCCAACGTATCTATAATTTATGAAGTATTCATGCCATGTTTATTATAATTTTGTATGATTTTGGTGCAGTTTTATATGGCTTTTATATGATTTTTATGGACTAACATATTGACCTAATGCCCAGTACCAGTTGCTGTTTTCAGCTTGTTTTTGGTTTTCCAGAAAATCCATATCAAATGAAGTCCAAATGCAGCGAAACTTTTTGACGATTTTTTCTGGAACATAAGAGACACTAGAAGCTTCGGGAGGAGGCCAGAAGACCCACAGGGGCCCCATGAGCCACTAGGGCGCGCCACCCCCCCCCCCCCGGGCGCACCCTAGTGCCTCGTGGGCCCCTATGGCCCTTCTTTGCGTGATTCCAACGCTGAAAAATCATATATATTCAGAAACCCCCGAAAGTTAACCTAGATGAGTTTTTACGCCGCCGCAAGCCTCTGTACCTCCATGATCTCATCTACAGCCCTTTTTCGGCACCCTGCCAGAGGGGGGAAAGCATCACCGGAGGCCATCTTCATCATCCCGGCGGTCTCCATGACGAGGAGGGTGTAGTTCACCCTTGGGGCTGAGGGTTTGTACCAGTAGCTATGTGTTTTATCTCTCTCTCTCTCTCGTGTTCTTGATTTGGCACGATCTTGATGTATCGCGAGCTTTGTTAATATAGTTGGATCATATGGTGTTTCTTCCCTCTCTATCCTTGTTGTGATGAATCGAATCTTTTCCCTTTGAGGTTTCGTTATTGTTGGATTGAATATTTCAGATTTGAGAACACTTGATGTATGTATTGCATATGAATACCTGTGGTGACAATGGGGAATTATATTGATTCACTTGATATATGTTTTACACTCAACTCACGGATTCCCGTGGTGACATTGGAGTAATCTATGCATAGGGGTTGATGCACGTTTTCATTATCTTTTCTCTGATAGAAACTTTGGGGTGCTCCTTGGAGTTCTTTGTGTGGATTGAATATTATGATTATGAAGTTGTTTGATGCATATCGTATAATCAACTCACGGATACTTGTGGTGACATTTGATTATCTAGGTGACATTAGAGTTGGTTGATGTGTATCATATGGTGTTATTCTAGTATGAACTCTAGGGCTGTTTGGGACACTTATAGGAATAGCTTAATAGATTGATCGGAAAGGATAACTTTGAGGTGGTTTCGTACCCTACAAACAATTTCTATCTTGTGTTCTCCGCTAAAAGGAACTTGGGAGTGATTATTTATCGCACGTTGAGGGATGGTTATATGATCCAACTATGTTAGCATTGTTGAGAGATTGCACTAGCGAAAGTATGAACCCTAGGCCTTGTTTTTAAGCATTGCAATACCGTTTGTGCTCACTTTTGTTACTTGCTACTGATACGTCTCCAATGTATCTATAATTTTTGATTGTTCCATGCTGTTATATTATCAATCTTGGATGTTTTTATAATCATTTACATCAATTATATATCATTTTTGGAGACTAACCTATTAACTTAGTGCCTAGTGCCAGTTGTTGTTTTCTAAATGCCACGAAACTTTTTGGAGATTTTTTCTGGACAAGATAAACACTAGAAGCTTCGGGAGGAGGCCAGAAGACCCTGGAGGGGCCCACGAGCCACCAGGGCGTGCCTGGGGGGGAATCGATCACGGAGGGGTTCTACATCAACCTTGCTGCCCTTCCGATGATGCGTGAGTAGTTTAGCACAGACCTTCGGGTCCATAGGCAGTAGCTAGATGGCTTCTTCTCTGTTTTTGATCTTCAATACAATGTTCTCCTTGATGTTTTTGGAGTTCTATCCGATGTAATCACTTTTTGCGGTGTGTTTGTTGGGATCCGATAATTGTGAGTTTATGATCAGATTATCCATGAAAATATTTGAGTCTTTGCTGCACTCTTTTATGCATGATTATTATAGCCTCGTATTTCTTCTCTGATCTATTGATTTGGTTTGGCCAACTAGATTGATTTATCTTGCCATGGGAAGAGGTGCTTTGTAATGGGTTCGATCTTGCGGTGCTCAATCCCAGTGACAGAAAGGGACATGACACGTATGTATCGTTGCTATTAAGGGTAAAAAGATGGGGTTTATTCATGTGTGAGTTTACTTTGTCTACATCATGTCATCTTGCTTAAGGCGTTACTCCGTTCTTTATGGACTTAATACACTAGATGCATGCTGGATAGCGGTCGATGTGTGGAGTAATAGTAGTAGATGCAGGCAGGAGTCGGTCTACTTGTATTGGACGTGATGCCTATATACATGATCATTGCCTTGGATATCGTCATGATTATTTGCTTTTCTATCAATTGCCCAACAGTAATTTGTCTACCCACTGTATGCCATTTTCTTGAGAGATGCCTCTAGTGAAATCTATGGCCCCCGGGTCTATCTAAATCATATTACTAAAACCCTAAAAATATTGCTGCCATTTTCTTTTATTTATTTTATTTTGTATTTTAGTTTCAATCTATCTATCTATCACATACAATTTAATCTTGCAATTGACCGCCGAGAGATTGACAACTTCTCGTTTGCGTTGGGTGCAAGGATTTGTTGTTTGTGTGCGGGTGCTGCTAAGGAGGTGTTGCATGATTCTCCTACTGGTTCGATAACCTTGGTTTCATAACTGAGGGAAATACTTATCTCTATTGTGCTGCATCATCCCTTCCTCTTTGGGGAAATACCAACGCAAGCTACAAGTAGCAGGAAGAATTTCTGGCGCCGTTGCTGGGGAGACATCATCAACATCTATCAAGTACCTTCGCATAAACTCTCATCTCCTTGCATTTACTTTATTTACTTTATTTTCCATTTGCCTCTCGTTTTCATCTCCCCCACTTCTAAAACGTTTTTACAAAAATACAAAAATATTTTCCGTTTGCCTTTTTTTCTTCTTGTTTGCTTGTTTGCTTGCTTGTTACCTTGTTTGCTTAATCATGATGCCCCGAGAGAATTATCATGATACTTCTTGTTCTAAAATTTTGTCCGAAATTGAGAAAAATACTAAAGATTACATGACTACGCAGTTTGAGCATAACAAATTTTTTACCGAGGAACTCAAAGAACACTCTATTTTATTGGATGGTATTGCAAAACAACTCAATGATGTTAGTAAAGAAGTTGTAAGTCTACAATCTCAATTTGCTCTTACTGAAAATTTGCTAGGAAAAATTTCTGATGCGCAAGCTACGCTAGTAAATCAAATGGCACCTAAACCGGAATCATTAGAACATAGTAATGATGAGGATATCAAAATGATTGGTGTTTCATCTATTGATTCTTTGTTTAGCAATATAAAACTTGATGAAAAGGGGATGTGAAGAGTCAACTTTAGCTAAAGAGTGTCTCCATAATTCGGAGGGTGAAAATCTTGATAAGAAAATTGCTAAAAGTGGGTTTGGAGAGGTAAAAACTTTAAATAGCGATGTGCCCACTCTCTTGGATTACAAAGATTTTAATTATGATAATTGTTCTTTGATTGAGTGCATTTCTTTGTTACAATCCATGTTAAATTCACCCAACGCTTATGAGCAAAACAAGGCTTTTACTAAACACATCGTAGAAGCAATGATGAAAGCGTTAGAAGAAAAGTTAGAACTAGAAGTTTCAATTCCTGGAAAATTATATGATGAGTGGGAACCCACCATTAAAGTTAAAATTAAAAATTATGAGTGCAACGCTTTATGTGATTTGGGTGCTAGCGTTTCCACAATTCCAAAATCTTTATGTGATGTGCTAGGTCTCACCAATATAGATGAATGTTCTCTTAATTTGCATCTTGCAGATTCTACTATTAAAAATCCAATGGGTAGAATTAATGATGTTCTTATTCTTGCAAATAGAAATTATGTGCCCGTTGATTTTATTGTTCTTGATATTGAATGCAATTCTTCTTGCCCCATAATACTTGGTAGACCGTTCTATAGGTGCCGTTATTGACATGAAATAAGGGAATATAAAATTTGAATTTCCATTGAAAAAAGGGTATGGAACATTTCCCTAGGAAAAGAATTAAAGCACCATATGAATCAATTATGAGGGCCACTTATGGAATCAACTTGAAAAATGACAATACTTGAAATTATGCATTATGCCTAGCTAGGGGCATAAAACAATAGCGCTCGTTGGGAGGCAACCCAATAAATAAAATAATTTTTTTTTCTGTTATTGTGTGTTTTCACATTTATGCTACTGGTATGAATGTGTTTTTGTGTTTTTAATTAGTGTTTGTGCCAAGTAAAGCCTTTAGGATGATTTGGAAGATAGTATAATTGATGCTGTTTGGAAAACAGAAAGTTTTGCGTCCAGTGCCCGAATTTTGTTTCTGTACTGGAGCGTCAGAAAAATCTGAAATTTTTACACAGTATTGGTATATGAATTTCCCACGTTTTCCTAATGTTTCAGAATTTTTGTAGTTACGTAAGTATGGATTTTAAATAGATTGCTACAGACTGTTCTGTTTTTGACAGATTCTGTTTTTGATGCACTACTTGCTTGTTTCAATGAATCTATGGATTGTATCGGGGGGTATAAGCCATGGTGAAGTTAGAGTATATTAGGTATAATGCAAAAATAAACTATGAATGGGTTTGCAACAGTAATTAAAGTGGTGATTTATTTGTTATACTAACGGAGCTCACGAAGGTTTTGTTGCGTTTTGTGTGATTGAAGTTTCCAAGTTTTGGGTGAGATCACGATGTATGAAGGAATAAGGACTAGCAAAAGCCTAAGCTTGGGGATGCCCGAGGCACCCCAAGGTAATATTCAAGGAATACTCAAGCGTCTAAGCTTGGGGATGCCCCGGAAAGCATCCCCTCTTTCTTCTACCAACCATCGGTAATTTTACTTGGAGCTATATTTTTATTCGTCACATGATATGTGTTTTACTTGGAGCGTCTTGTATTATATGAGTCTTTGCTTTATTTTCTTTTTAGTTTGTCACAATCAGCTTTGCTGAACACACCTATCTTGAGAGAGCCACACATTTATCATCATTTGTTAGAATACTCTATGTGCTTCACTTAAATTTTTTGAGCTAGGCAGTTGCTCTAGTGCTTCACTTAAATCTTTTTGAGCACGGTGGTGGCTATATTTTGAAGAAATAAACTCTCATGCTTCACTTATATTATTTTGAGAGTTGATTAAAATTTTGAAGAAATAAACTCTCATGCTTCACTTATATTATTTTGAGAGTTGATTGAAATTTTGAAGAAATAAATTCTCTTGCTTCACTTATATTATTTTGAGAATTGATAAGATTGAAATTTTGAAGAAATAAATTCTCATGCTTCACTTATATTATTTTGAGAATTGATAAGATTGAAATTTTGAAGAAATATTTTCACTCTCATGCTTCACTTAAATCTTTTTGAGAGTTGATAATAGTAACGGTAATTTGCACAAGATATGAATTTGGTCCCAAAGTGATGAATATTCAAGAGGGATATAAATAAAAACTTTCATATAGATCATTGGATATGATAAGTGTGATTCCTTGCAATAGTTTTGCGATATGGAAATGATAATATGTGAGTCATGTTAGTGAGTAATTGTGATTTAGTAAGAATATTAGTGTTAAGGTTTGTGATTCCCTATGCATGCACGTTAAGTCAATAGTTATGCAATGAAATTATATCCTACTTATGGTGCATTATTCGGTGTTAGTTATGATCAATGCATGTTTATGACCGTTTTCGTTTTTTGGTTGGTTGCTTCTCAATCTTTTGCTAGCCTTCATTTGTACTAAGCGGAAATACTGCGTGTGCATCCAAAATCCTTAAACCCAAGTTGTGCCAAATGAGTCCACTATATCTACCTATATGTGGTATTTCAATGTTGTTCCAAGTAAATTTGCGTGTGCCAACTCTAATTTCAAAATAATTTTTCCGTTTTGTGTGCCCGTACCACTCATGAAGCGGCAAAGGGTGGCCATTATTTTCCATGCTAGGTGTGTTATTCTCATGATGAGTGTTTATTCACTTGTCATTGCACGAGAGAATGGTTGGTAATAGGAATGCCCAGTCCCACAATGAAATCAAAATTAATAACAACAAAATTCCTTGGAAAGTGTTGGTTTGGAGGGCACCCGTGGATACGGCTAGCCATGGATTGTGAAAGAATGGTGGAAAGGAAATGAACTTTACTTTCTGTTTGGGAACCACCTATGATGTGTCTAGCATGGAAAATATTGGGAATTCTCAGTCGTTTTCATTGACAGGAAAAGCATGCCTGTCAAAATATTTTATCTCTTTAATTTCAGCTTTGATCTCTGGCACATTAGCAATTCTCTGCTTCCCTCTGCGAAGGGCCTATCTATTTACTTTTATGGAATTTTATTTTTACTTTGAGTCTCCATCTTCTCTTACAAAAGCACCAACTAGAGAGCACTATTGTCATACTTGTGCATTGTGTGTAGCTAATATTTGAGTGTGTTTCATGAATGGATCAATGATTGAGCATAATGGGCTAGGGATAACTTTCTTTAGCGTTGATATTTTGAAAGACATGGTTGCTTGTTAGCATGCTTGAGTATTTATATTTTCATGCCAAATTATAGACTATTGCTTTGAATCATTCAAGTCCAATGTCCATGCTACAAAAGAAAAGAATATGTGATGAATATGTTAGGCAACATTCCACATCAAAAATTCTGTTTTTATCATTTACGTACTCGAGGACGAGCAGGAATTAAGCTTGGGGATG
Organism: Elymus sibiricus; assembly: GCA_039707655.1. Classification (NCBI taxonomy): domain Eukaryota; kingdom Viridiplantae; phylum Streptophyta; class Magnoliopsida; order Poales; family Poaceae; genus Elymus; species Elymus sibiricus. The sequence goes on from CM077664.1 coordinate 318,400,284, forward strand.
CTGATACGTCTCCAACGTATCTATAATTTTTGATTGTTCCATGTTGTTATATTATCAATCTTGGATCTTTTTATAATCATTTATAGCAATTATATATCATTTTTGGAGACTAACCTATTAACTTAGTGCCCAGTGCCAGTTGTTGTTTTCTGCCCTATTTTTGTTTTACAGAAAATCAATACCAAACGAAGTCCAAATGCCACGAAACTTTTTTGAGATTTTTTCTGGACAAGATAAACACTAGAAGCTTCGGGAGGAGGCCAGAAGACCCTGGAGGGGCCCACGAGCCACCAGGGCGCGCCTTGGTGCCTCGTGGGGCCCACAGAGCTCCGTTTGACCTAATTCCACCACTATAAATTCAGGAAAAATCAGAAATCCTCAAGGGAGTCCACAAAATACTTTTTCTGCCACCGCAAGTTTCTGTTCCAGAGAGATCCCATCTGGGGTCCTTCTCCGGTAATCTGCCGGAGGGGGAATCGATCACGGAGGGGTTCTACATCAACCTTGTTGCCCTTCCGATGATGCGTGAGTAGTTTACCATAGACCTTCGGGTCCATAGGCAGTAGCTAGATGGCTTCTTCTCTCTTTTTGATCTTCAATACAATGTTCTCCTTGATGTTCTTGGAGTTCTATCCGATGTAATCACTTTTTGCGGTGCGTTTGTTGGGATCCGATGAATTGTGAGTTTATGATCAGATTATCCATGAAAATATTTGAGTCTTTGCTGCACTCTTTTATGCATGATTATTATAGCCTCGTATTTCTTCTCCGATCTATTGATTTCGTTTGGCCAACTAGATTGATTTATCTTGCCATGGGAAGAGGTGCTTTGTAATGGGTTCGATCTTGCGTTGCTCAATCTCAGTGACAGAAAGGGACATGACACGTATGTATCATTGCTATTAAGGGTAAAAAGATGGGGTTTATTCATACGTGAGTTTATCTTGTCTACATCATGTCATCTTTCTTAAGGCGTTACTCCGTTCTTTATGGACTTAATACACTAGATGCATGCTGGATTGCGGTCGATGTGTGGAGTAATAGTAGTAGATGCAGGCAGGGGTCGGTCTACTTGCATTGGACATGATGCCTATATACATGATCATTGCCTTGGATATCGTCATGATTATTTGCTTTTCTATCAATTGCCCAACAGTAATTTGTCTACCCACCGTATGCTATTTTCTTGAGAGAAGCCTCTAGTGAAATCTATGGCCCCCGGGTCTATCTAAATCATATTACTAAAACCCTAAAAATATTGCTGCCATTTTCTTTTATTTATTTTATTTTGTATTTTAGTTTCAATCTATATATCTATCACATACAATTTAATCTTGCAATTGACCGCCGAGAGATTGACAACCTCTCGTTTGCGTTGGGTGCAAGGATTTGTTGTTTGTGTGCAGGTGCTGCTAACGACGTGTTGCGTGATTCTCCTACTGGTTCAATAACCTTGGTTTCATAACTGAGGGAAATACTTATCTCTACTGTGCTGCATCATCCCTTCCTCTTCGGGGAAATACCAAAGCAAGCTACAAGTAGCAGCTACCTTGTTGTTTTTATATTTTCAGATTACAAAAACCTATATCTACTATCCATACTACACTTTTATCACCATCTCTTCGCCGAACTAGTGCACCTATACATTTTACGATTGTATTGGGTGTGTTGGGGACACAAGAGATTTCTTGTATCTGGTTGCAGGGTTGTTTGAGAGATACCATCTTCAACCTACGCCTCCCACGGATTGATAAACCTTAGGTTATCCACTTGAGGGAAAACTGCTACTGTCCTACAAAACTCTGCGCTTGGAGGCCCAACACGAGTCTACAAGAATAAGTTGTGTAGTAGACATCACACCCACATATCAAATTATCAAAGTAGCAAACGTGAATCAAACAAACATGATGAAAGTGACTAGATGAAATTCCCATGTGTCCTCGAGAATGCTTTGCTTATTATACGACTTCGTTCCGGTCTGTCCTTTGCTATAAAAAGGATTGGTCCACCTTGCTGCACCTTTGTTACCATTACTATTCGTTACTTGTTACGAATTAGCTTGCTATCAAACTATCTGTTACCAACAATTTCAGTGCTTGCAGAGGATACCTTACTGAAAATCGCTTATCATTTCCTTCTGCTCCTCGTTGGGTTCGACACTCTTACTTATGAAAGGACTACGATTGATCTCCTATACTTGTGGGTCATGAAGACTCTTTTCTGGCGTCATTGCCATGGAGTGAAGCGCCTTTGGTGAGTGGAATTTGGTAAGGAAACATGTATACTACGTGCTGAAATTTATTGTCACTTGACACTATGGAAAGTAATCCTTTATGGGGCTTGTTCAGGTTATCTTCACCCTGACCGGAAGCAATAAGAGTTTCTACTCATCTACTGAACCTACTGAAAATATTTGCTACAAAATTCCTTCGGGCATGATAGAGAAACTACTAGCTAATCCTTATGCAGGAGATGGAGCGGTGCATCCTGATATGCACTTGATATATATAGATGAAATTTGTGGATTGTTTAAGCTTGCAGGTTTATCTGGAGATGGAGTTAAGAAGAAGGTATTCCCTTTATGTTTGGAGGGAAAGGCATTTACATGGTATAGGCTATTGGATGATACTGGAACATGGGATTGGAACCGGTTGAAGCTAGAATTTCACCTGAAATTTTATCCTATGCATTGGTTCATCGTGATCGGAATTATATATATAATTTTTGGCCTCGTGAAGGAGAAAGTATCGCTCAAGATTGGGGGAGGCTTATGTATATGTTGCACACATGCCCCAATCATGAGCTCTCAAGAGAAATAATTATTCAAAACTTTTATGCTCGGCTTTCTCATAATGATCGGTCCATGCTCGATACTTCTTCTACTGGTTCCTTTATGAAGAAAACTATTGAATTCAGATGGGTTCTTCTGAAAAGAATTAAATGCAATTCTGAAGCTTGGGAAATCGACAAAGGTAAAGTGTCAGGTATAAATCTCGAGTTTGATTGTGTTAAATCTTTTGTGAAAACTTATGCTTTTCATAAGTTTGGTACTAAATATGGACTTGACCCTGAGATAGTAGCTACCTTTTGTGAATCCTTTGCAACTCATGTTGATCTCCCTAAGGAGAAATGGTTTAAATATCATCCACCTATTGAATTAAAAGAAGAACCCATGATTGTTAAAGAAGAAACAATTGTTTACAATGTTGATACAGTTATACCTACTTCTTATATTGAGCAACCTCCTTTCCCTGTTAGGATTAAGGAACATGCTAAAGCTTCAACTGTGGTTAACAAAAGTAATATTAGAGCACCTAGACCTTCTGAACAAATTAAAGTTGAACCTAATATTGCAATGGTTAAAGATCTTTTGTCTGATAACACTGACGGACATGTCATATATTTCTGTGATGAAGCAACTAGAATTGCTAAGCCAGACACTAAAGATAAAAATAAACCCGTAGTTGGCATGCCTGTTATTTCTGTTAAAATTGGAGATCATTGCTATCATGGTTTATATGATATTAGTGCTAGTGTGAGTGCTATCCCTTTTACTCTCTATCCAGAAGTCATGACTGATATCGCACCAGTTGAGATTGAAGATATCGATGTCACTATTAAGCTTGCAAATAGAGATACTATTACTCCACTTGGGATTGTTAGAGATGCTGAAGCCTTGTGTGGTAAGATCAAATACCCTACTGAATTTCTTGTTCTTGGATCACCACAAGATGATTTTTGTCCCATTATATTTATTAGACCTTTCTTGAACACAGTAAATGCTAAGATTGATTATAACAAAGAAACTGTCGGTGTTAATTTTGGCGAGGTGTCTCATGAATTTAATTTCTCCAAGTTTTGTAGACAACCTCATGATAAAGGATTACCCAATAAATATGAAATTATTGGTTTCGCCTTTATTGTTGTGCCTCCTACTGATCCTTTAGAACAATACTTGCTAGACCATGAAAATGATATGCATATGAATGAAAGAAATGAAATAGATGAGTTATTCTTTTAGCAAGCACCTGTCCTCAAACATAATTTGCTTGTTGAAACATTAGGAGACCCTCTACCACCTAAGAGTGACCCTATGTTTGAATTAAAGCAATTACTTGATACACTTAAATATGCTTATCTTGATGAAAAGAAGATATATCCTGTTATTATTAGTGCTAACCTTTCAGAGCATGAAAAAAAAAGATTACTTAAAACTCTGAGGAAGCACCGTGCTGCTATTGGGTATACTCTTGATGATCTTAAGGGCATCAGTCACACTCTATGTCAACATAAAATTCATATGGAGCCAGATGCTAAACCCATTGTTGATCATCAAAGAAGATTGAATCCTAAAATGAAGGATATGGTAAGAACTGAAATATTAAAGTTTCTGGAGGTAGGTATAATTTATCCCATGGCTGACAGTAGATGGGTAAGTCATGTTCATTGTGTTCCTAAGAAAGGAGGTATTATGTGGCACCCCGGCTCAGAGAAACCGGAACACCCCGTATTCCAGCCCAGAGATCAAGTCTTCCGGAATACGACACTGCTTGGCATAGAACAAATCAGCTCTTTATTACAAATAATCGGGGTACAAGGGTCTGATATTACAAAGGTTTACATCGGCACGGCGACACTACACCTGCTAAGATTGCTCTATGCTTGTAGCGGAACTACTCGTAGCGACGGAATGACTTCTAGCAGTGGAACAGCGACGACGGTGATGAACTCCACTCCGCAGGGACTCTGGATGGGACACATCCTAGCTTGCAAACTCGGGATCCTCGACAAGCAATCAATCATGGCATCAGCTGCAATCTGGCATGACACGCCAGGTGAGTACTTTGAATGTACTCGCAAGCTCACAGCAACCAAAGCAATCAAAACAAACAACAACATGGTGATTACAGGTTAATTAACATTGATGAACATGATACTACTAGAACAACATTAGGGTGAACATGGCATGCATATGTTAATCATGATATGAACATGAACATGATGATACTGGAACTAACATGCAGGGGGGTCGATGTTTAAGGTCCCTTGGACCAACTTACTCTTCTCGGAGGTTATCTCGCAACCACCATATGTCTCAAACTTACCATCGTGAACATCACACGATCACCTCAGGATCAACCAAGCTCGGTATCATCAATACCATCGTGATCATCACATGACCACAAGGAGCTTGATCTTTTCCTGTGATCATCGCATGTCCACATAAAGATCAACCAACTTCTTTTCCTCATGGAACCGGGGTTGTTAATTATCCAGGTTATTATTACTGTTGACCCATAGTGTGACCTACTACGAACTGTGTCCATGACCGAGGACGCGGCTATCGATAGATTATACACTCTGCAGAGGTTAGTACACTATACCCACACCACGGAATTCATGGCCTCGTGCTTCCATTCTGGTGGACCAACGACATTCCGACAAAACCAATCTATTGCATGACACACTCCCGGTCACTCCGACAAACTCCCCTTTGGGCTATGTCATGGGTGGCCCCAATGTCAACTCGTGACATCCGCCACCTTTATGGCTGCCACCGTCGTGGCCAAAATAAAAATTGTCCCAAACGGGGACTCTGGATCCATACAACTCGGGCACACAAGGCTATGGCCGCCCACCTGATCAGGGTAGCGCGCACACATAACCTTCCCTAGTTGGAGGTACCGGCGAGAGGCATGACAATAGACCGAATTAGGGCCTCCCCATCCAGGCAAGTGTGGCTGCACTGGTGAGCTCGCTTCGGTGGCACTATGACTCGGCCAACAGATTTGTTCAAGTTCGATTAATGTCAGGTTCAACTTGAATGGTGATGAGCTGAGTCACAATAAAATAACATGACAATGCATATGAGCATGATATCAACATAAACATGGATGGGCAATATAACCATTTATCATAACATCAACAACAATAAATCATTTAGTCTACGGGATGCAAATAAACATGGCATAGAGATGATCATGAATATCACAAGTATAATAAACCATAACTATTCATGTGAGCATATCATGATCACCAGCATATGAATTGAGTACAAGAATGGAACATAAGAATAATAATACTATTAGCAAATAATCATTCAAGTTACTAGATGAAAATGAACATGGCATGAGAAATGAGCATGGATTCACAAGTATTTACATGGCATTAAAATAATTGCATGGGCACACAATTATTCAATAATTCAAGTGAAAACCATGGCTATTGCAAGGCCATCGTGCAAGTGGCTGTTGTTGCTTGCCTGGAGTTGATGGAGTCACCGGGGAGAAGTGCGATGAGCTCGCGGAAAGATTTGCCGGAAACATTTCTTTCTCGGCGGAGCTGATTAGAGGGCAAGGGCAAATGGTCATTTTCACAGTGTGAAAACATTATGAAAATTCTACCAACAGAACGGGCTCGACGAATAGAGAATGTGGGCTTTTGAATCACTTGATTCGGAGTTACGGTTGAAGAATTACGGCCGTTCGTTCGTTAGGCAGAAAAACAAATAAAACCTGTGCTTTTCTGCTGCTAACCGACGAACGCCCGCTATATAAAGGTTTCGGCCGACGGGTTAAACAGAAAGCGCCTTTCCCTGAAATACGCCTTCAGAACAGAGAAGACGTATTCTACCCTGATGTAGAGCTGGAGTACGCTTTCATATATCGAAGGCGTATTTGGAGGAGTACGCCTCCACTTAAGTGGCGGGCCCAGCCAGCTGAGTCGCTTACAGCCGGGTCCCACCGGCTCTTTCTCTCCTGCCGCCCACCTTCTTCTACCTCCCAACGGGGAGAGGCAGAGGGGGCTCGGCCGCCGTGATTCTGGCCGCTCCGCCGCACCTGGGGTCGAGGCTCGGGTCCAGGAGGAAGCCCCGCTCCACCCCGCGCCCGTTGATGGTCTCGCTGGCCGCGGGGACTGCCGAAAATAAGCAGCACGATGGCAGGGCGGACAGCGGCCACGGCGAGCTCGGATAGCACAGATCGGTCGTGGAGAAGATGCGGGAGGGTGTGGAGCAGCTCCTAGGTGGTGGTGAAGGTCCCCTGTGGTGGCTAGGTGGAGAGAGGGTGGCCGAGGCGCTCGAATTTGAGCGGACAGAGGATGGGGCCATGGCGGCAATGGCGGGCGGGGAGTGGTTCCGGGGATGGGTAGAGGGGTCTGGGAGGCTGCTGGGACGAAGAGGAGGAGCTTGGTGAGGTCGAGGGGCTCGGGGACGGCCTCTATATAGGCGGGCAAGCTCGAGAGGTGAGCGCGGCCATGGCGACGAGTGTGCCGGTGCACTGGAGTGAGGACGACACGCGTAGGGGAGAGGGAGAGGGGCCAGAGGGTTCACTCAACGCGGAGAGGCCACGGAGGGGCTTCGAGAGAGCTCGAGGAGGAAGAAGACAGGAGGAAGACGAAGGCGGCCGCGGGCACGCGGTGCGGCGTGGCACACCAGGGAGGAAAGAGGAGGGGGAGAGGGGTCCAGAGGGCATGCGTGGATGAAGGAGAGGTCGAGCAACGCTGTAGACATGATTCGGTGGCGAGACCACGGCGTTTGGGCGGTGGCCGAGGGGCCCGACGCTCACAGCACGCGGATGGCATGCCAGACCGCGTGGTCACCGCGTGACCGTGGTGTTGCCACGCGTTCTGGGCGGCCCAAGCATGTCTGGCTGGTTGGGCACTCCCCCAGTAGCTGCTAGGAAGAAGAAGACAATGGAAGAAGATCAAGAGGGGACTGAACTGAGCTCAAACCTAAATCAATAGCAAGGTGTTTGATCAGTGGGGTGGGCAATGCACAAGTCCAAAGGGATTGATTTTTGGCTGAGGATAATCATCCACTAAGGTGACTATCTTGGCAAAGTTTGAGCTCAATTGGATTAAGATAGCTAGCACTTGCTTCACAATGTGCCCTACTAGACAGAAATATGAAAGTGGAATCTGCACTCACATGGATAATTGGATTGAGCTGAAATTTGGTGGAGAGTGTTTATTTGGGCATAGGAAGGCACTGTAAAAATTTCATACCATTTGGATAGATAAAAATGGTACTTCCTTCACAATGCTTTCCTCTGGATAGAAACTTGGGGAAATTTTTGAGAATTATTGGATGAATGAAATAAGCCCAAATTTGGTGGTGGAAGGTTATATAGGTAGGAGAATGTTCTGGTAAAATTTCAGAATTTATAAAGCCATATAAAATATAGTTGCTTCACAAACTGAAATTATGACCAGGCACAAAGATTGGATGGTGTGCTCACCATGAGCATGGAATCTTGAATATTTTTACATATCCAAGGTCCATATGGTCCACAGGAATTTTGAGAATTTTGTGGGAATTTTAGGAAAGACAGAAATATAGGTTGCTTCACAACCTAGAGCAAACAGGGTTATTCCTTTAATAGAAAAAGGAATATTCCCAAGAAATAAAAATTTGGAGTTGGGCCAAGATGGAAATGACATGGCATTGGGAAAGATTTGAGAGTGACAAGCCACTTGGGAGAGGAAGAAGAGATAATCTTCCCAGGTTTCAAGACCACAATGCCACAGAAAAGGAACTCCAAATAAAAATTCAAAGAAATCCAAAAGAAAAAGAAAGGGCCAAAAATCGGGGTGTCACATATTACTGTTGTTCCTAATGATAAACACGAAGTTATCCCACAACGAATTGTAACCGGTTATAGAATGGTAATTGATTTCAGAAAATTAAATAAAGCTACTAGAAAAGATAATTACCCCTTGCCTTTTATTGATCCAATGTTAGAAAGATTATCTAAGCATACACACTTTTGCTTTCTAGATGGTTATTCTGGTTTCTTTCAAATACCTGTATCACCAGAAGATCAATAGAAAACCACATTTACCTGTCCTTTTGGAACTTATGCTTATCGTAGTATGCCTTTTGGTTTATGTAATGCATCTGCTACCTTTCAAAGATGTATGACTGCTATATTCTCTGACTTTTGTGAAAAGATTGTTGAGGTTTTCATGGATGATTTTTCCGTTTACGGAACTTCTTTTGATGATTGCTTAAGGAACCTTGATCGAGTTTTGCAGAGATGTGAAGAAACTAATCTTGTCTTGAATTGGGAGAAGTGCCACTTTATGGTAAATGAAGGTATAGTCCTTGGGCATAAAATTTCTGAAAGAGGTATTGAAGTTGATAAAGCTAAAGTTGATGCAATTGAGAAAATGCCATGTCCTAAAGATATCAAAGGTATAAGAAGTTTCCTTGGTCATGCTGGTTTCTATAGAAGGTTTATAAAAGACTTCTCTAAAATTTGTAGGCCTCTTACTAATCTCTTGCAAAAAGATGTTCCATTTGGTTTTGATGATGATTGCGTAGAAGCCTTTGAAATTCTTAAGAAAGCCTTAATATCTGCACCTATTGTTCAACCACCTGATTGGGACCTACCCTTTGAAATTATGTGTGATGCTAGTGATTATGCTGTTGGTGCTGTTCTAGGACAAAGAGTTGATAAGAAATTAAATGTTATTCATTATGCTAGTAAAACTCTAGACAGTGCTCAAAGAAATTATGCTACGACTGAAAAAGAATTTTGAGCAGTTGTGTTTGCATGTGATAAATTTAGATCCTATATTGTTGATTCCAAGGTTACTATTCATACTGATCATGCCGCTATTAAATATCTTATGGAAAAGAAAGATGCTAAGCCTAGGTTTATTAGGTGGGTTCTTTTGTACAAGAATTTTATTTGCATATTGTTGATGGAAAGGGAGATGAGAACCCCGTAGCAGATAATTTGTCTAGAATGGAAAATGTTCTTGATGACCCAATTCCTATTGATGATGATTTCCCTGCTGAAGAACTAGCTGCAATAAATGCTTCTCGTAACACTCCTTGGTATGCAGACTATGCTAATTACATTGTTGCTAAATATATACCACCTAGTTTCACATACCAACAAAAGAAAAAGTTCTTCTTTGATTTAAGGCATTACTTTTGGGATGACCCACATTTATATAAAGAAGGAGTAGATGGTGTTATTAGACGTTGTGTACCTGAGCATGAACAGGAACAAATCTTATGGAAGTGTCACTCCGAGGCATACGGAGGACACCATGCGGGAGAAAGAACTGCACATAAGGTATTACAATCTGTTTTTTATTGGCCTACTCTCTTCAAAGATGCACGTAAGTTTGTCCTTTCTTGTGATGAATGTCAAAGAATTGGTAATGTTGGTAGATGTCAGGAAATGCCTATGAATTATTCACTTGTTATTGAACCATTTGATGTTTGGGGTTTTGATTATATGGGACCTTTTCCTTCCTCTAATGGGTATACTCATATTTTAGTTGCTGTTGATTACGTTACTAAGTGGGTAGAAGCTATTCCAACTAGTAGTGCTGATCATAACACTTCTATTAAAATGCTTAAAGAAGTTAATTTCCGAGGTTTGGAGTCCCTAGATATTTGATGACTGATGGTGTTTCACATTTTATTCATGGTGCTTTCCGTAAATTGCTCGCTAAATATGATTTTAATCATAGAATTGCATCTCCATATCATCCTCAGTGTAGTGGTCAAGTTGAATTGAGTAATAGAGAAATCAAATTAATTTTACAAAAGACCGTAAATAGATCCAGGAAGAATTGGTCTAAGAAACTTGATGATGCATTATGGGCTTACAGAAGTGCTTATAAAAATCCTATGGGTATGTCTCCTTATAAAATGGTCTATGGAAAAGCATGTCATTTACCTCTTGAGTTAGAACATAAGGCTTATTGGGCAATTAAAGAACTTAATTATGATTTTAGACTTGCGGGTGAAAAGAGCTTATTTGATATTTGCTCTTTAGATGAATGGAGAACCCAAGCCTGTGAAAAGAGCTTATTGGTCATTGTTGCAATTCATGAAAAAGTAATAAAGGAAGAGAGGTCTCACATATAGATATACTATCTTGGACATCTTTTATGATTGTGAGCCCCCATTAAATATTCTATGTCAAATAGTCGATGTTGGACAAGGAAGATAACGTAATGAGTTATGTTTGCTTATATTCACATAGAAATTATATTGTTTTGGATCCTCTAACATGTTGTGCTTGCCCCCTATCCTTTGCTAGCCAAAAATTCCGTACTAAGTAGAGATACTACTTGTGCATCCAAAAACCCTTAAACCTAGTTTCATGTCATGAGAGTCCACTATATCTACCTACGGATTGAATAAGATCCTTCAAGTAAGTTGTCATCAGTGCAAAAGCAATAAAAATTGCTCCTAAATATGTATGAACTTTTATTGTAAGGGAAAATAAGCTTTGTACGATCTTGTGATGGTGGAGAAATAAAAGCGACAGATTGCATAATAAAGGTCACTATCACAAGGGGCAATATAAAGTGACGTTCCTTTACATTAAGAGTTTGTACATCCAAAAATAAAAAGCGCATCACAACCTCTGCTTCCCTCTAAGAATGGCCTATCTTTTACTTTATGTATTTACTTTTATGCAAGAGTCAATAGCATTCTCCTCTATTCCTTTTTTTATTTTCTCTCTTGGCAAGCATCATGTGGTGGGGAAAGATCCAGGCATATATATCCAGTGGGATGTAAGTGATCATGAGTTATTACTGTTGACATTACCCTTGAGGTAAATAAGTTGGGAAGCGAAACTCTAAGCCCCTATCTTTCTATGTGTCTGGCTAAAACTTTTGCTCCATAAGTATGCCGTGAGTGTCAGCAATCATAGAAGACTAAATGATAGTTGAGTATGTGAACTTGCTAAACAAAGCTCTTACATAGACTCTTTCTGATAATATGATGAACGGCAATTGCTTCAATGACTGAGATCATAGTTTGTTAGTTTTCAATACGGTTTAGGGTTCATACTTTAACTTGTGAATGAATTGTTACTTTTTCATGAGAAGTTTTATGATGATATATTGCTGTTATAATAAAGATCATGATGCCCTCATGTCCGTATTTTAATTTTATCGACGCCTCTCTCTCTAAACATGTGGTCATGATTATCGATTTCGGCTTTCGCTTGAGGACAAGCGAGGTCTAAGCTTGGGGGAGTTGATACGTCCAATTTGCATCATGATTTCCTACTGTTATTTGTAATGTATTTGGTCATTATTTCACTTTATGATGTAATTCTTATGCCGTTTCTCTCTTAAATTGCAAGATTTACATGAAGAGGGAGAATACTCGCAGCTGGAATTCTGGACCTGAAATAGCTACAGCAGAGATACCTATTCTACAGAGCTCCAATTGATCTGAAACTTCACGGAGATTTTTTATTGAATATATAAAAAATACTGGAGAATATAAATACCAAAGGGGACCCACCAGTTGCCCACAAGGCAACAGGGCGCGGTCCCCCTGGGCGTGCCCTGATGCCTTGTGGGGCCCACAGCTGGCCTCCGGCCCCTCCTTCTGCTATATAGGCTCATTTGCCCTAAAAAATTATAGAGAATACTTTCGGGACGAAGCGCCGCCGTCTCGAGGCGGAACCTGGGCAGGAACTATTTTGCTCTCCGGCGAAGCGATTCCGCCGGGCATACTTCCCTCTGGGAGGGGGAAATCGAAGCCATCGACATCACCAACGATCCTCTCATCATGGGAGGACCAATCTTCATCAGCATCTTCACCAGCACCATCTCATCTGAAACCCTAGTTCATCTCTTGTATTCAATCTTTGTCTCAAAACCTCAGATTGGTACCTGTGGGTTGCTAGTAGTGTTGATTACATCTTGTAGTTGATGCTAGTTGGTTTATTTGGTGGAAGATTATATGTTCAGATCCTTAATGCTATTCAATATCCCTCTGATCTTGAACATGAATATGATTTGTGAGTATTTACTTTTGTTCTTGAGGATGTCGTGGTTTTGACACGGCAGATGCCCTTCTGAAAGGATTTGGAGATGAGGCCATCGCAAAAGGGTGGAAGCTTAACGGTGTTGATCGGGAACGAGAAGACACGGGATTACCCAGGTTCGGCCCCTCACGGTGGAGGTAAAAGCCTACGTCCTGCTTGGTTATATTGCTGGGGATCTCAATTACAAGGATGCCGATCCGCTAACCTAGCTTTCGAGGGATTGCAACTTAGTCTTTTTCGCCTAGGTGCTCCCCTTTATATATACAGGTGGAACCCTAAATTTACATGAGAGTCCGGGTTATAATCCTGACTCGTCTCCTACTCTTTCCTACTTATTCTCCAAGACAACCTAGAAGCCGTTCTTCTTCTTGAGCCGGCCCGTAGCCTGAGCCAGCCTTTCTTACCGGGCCTCCATCAAGCCGGCCCATCGAGCATCTTCTTGGCCCTGTAGTGAGATAACCCGCTGAGCCCTTCAGCTCTATGGCCGGGTCATCGTCCTGCCGGGTCTACACGCCGGGAAATATCCCCAACATTAGCCCTCAGTTTGACTTGGATTTATCCATGTTAAACTCCAACCTGAAAAATAAATAAAATAAATCAAAAAATCTTGTGAGGGAGCTCTAAATCTGCCTCCCAAGCCGGTTCTTCAGCGTCCTTCAGCTGCAATCAAATTTGCCGGCTCAACCATTTTGCCGGGTCATAACCCTCCATAACTTGGCATCTGTTCACCACTTTCTTTATGAAGTCACAATCCACTTCCGCAAAATCCGGGGTGACATCATATCGAATCTTTGAGCGGGTTCGTATTGTCTTGTCAGGCGCGAAAATCGAGGAGCCCATAGCCGAAATTTACTGCGCCGCCTGGGGTTCCGCACCCGTCGTTCCAGGCTCTATCACGCCTATAAATAGGCCAGCACACCTCCATTGCTTTTCTTCCCAGTTCTTCGCCACAGCTGCCGCAGATCCAAAATGCATTTGATCCCTCACATTATTAGCTCACACGGTCGCTCCGCGGTGTTTTCATTATTGGTAGATCTGCTGTACTGCTTTAGATAGACCCCATTGTATTTCATCTCATAGCGTGAAGAACATACCTAGTTTTTACTTTTTCCTTTTCATCCATTTTTCAGATCCATAGAATTTCCTCACCCAATTGAAACTTGTTTGCTGACTCGTAGTCCAGGCCACGTTCAATACTTGTAAAAATCCGTGCTATGTAATATCCGGCTTGTCTTCGTCAAGAACCTTGACCCGGATTTTATTTGCCTCCCCCTTTGTAACCCAGCAAAATATCTCAATCACCGGCTCGTATCCACCGTTTATATTAAACCAAGCTCATGCTTTGCCGGCTTATGACACCTTTTCCCTTTCATAGCCGCTGAAACAATGGCTCCCAAACCCAAGATCGTTAACTGGGCAAAATCCAGCATGTCTGAGCTTAGTCTGCAGGCCTTGGTGGATTCCGGGTTGTTACCATCCAAGGAAACGATTGAATGGTGCGCTCTTGAAGCAGAAATCCATCCTCAGCCGGATCAGAAGGAGATCGTTGTATTTGCTGAACATGTCTCGAGGGGCTTCCGTCCCCTAGGTTCAAAGTTTTTCAGAGATGTACTACATTTTTTCAACATCAGGCCTCAAGACCTGGCCCCCAATTCCATCTTCAAGTTGTGTCAATTCCAAGTATTCTGCGAGGTGTACCTGTAGCTTGAGCCATCCATTGACCTGTTTCGAGAGTTCTTTTATCTGAACCGCCAAACAGAGCATAAGGATGGTCCAAGCATTGAATTTGGTGGGGTCTCCATCCAACGGAGGAAATATACAGTCTTTCCTGAAGCCAAGCCGGCCAGCCACCCCAAAGGGTGGCATAGAACCTGGTTTTACTGCAAGGACACCTCCCCCGAGGGGCAACAGCCACTGCCGGGTTATAGGGCAAACCGGCTTGCCGCCAATGCAGCTTTCCCGGGTCTTGCTTCCAGGGAAGAGAGAGAGAGACAGAACCTGGAACCCTTATATCCCAAGATGAATGCATTGATTGCTCATGGTCTCACCGTCGTCGATCTGACCTAGACTTGGATTGAGTGGCGAATTCAGCCGCTCAGTTTTAGGACCCGGCTTATGCTCGCCTATACCGGCCATCCAGAAGATCCACTCCGATTTAGCCGGGTTAATCTCAAGGAGAAAGACGTCCTAAAATTTGCCAAGAAACTTCTTGGTGAAACAAAGGATGACATCAAACTCGTGGGACTCACCCCATTTTACTCCAACAACCCGGCACCTGAGGTAAGCCTTCTTTGTCACTTTTCGTTTTGTCAATACTGTTTTATCCTTGTCGTAACTCCATCCACCCACTATGATACAGGAGAACGACGAGTGGTGGCGGGTTGAGATTCAAGACCCTACTCCTCCTTGGGGAAACGAAGAAGAGGATCCATACGATGATGAGGATAATGAGGTAGAACTTGACTCTCTTGGCCGCCTTTTTAATCAGATTGCTGATGCTCACTCCTCTCACGAAGAAGCTAAAGTTAGCCACACCATCGAGCCAGAGGTAACCTTGATCTCTTCAGACTCTGACTCCCCAAAACCTGTTCGAAAGAAATTCTGGGCTGTAGTCCACAAAGTCCAAAGAAAACCCCTGGTTACCATCCGTAAAGTCCCCTTTTCACATCAAGATGCTCACTTGGATCCCCAATTTCTTTTGAAGAAAACACAGCACGCCAGAACATCCAAAAGGAAGACCCGGAGTAGTGAAGGAGAGTTGAGTGGCGGGCTACCATATGAGCCGCCAGCACGTAAAGCGCGGACAGAGGTGCCTACTAGTCTAACTCCCTCTTTTCCTCTAGCTGGTCGTTTCAAAGAGCCCTTATATTTGAATGACTCGGTATATCAGACATTCCCCTCCTCGAACGAGTCAAGCGCTACTCAGGCGCCTGCTTTCAACATTAACCCGGGGTAAGCACATTGATTATTCCTGTATCGTACAACGGTTCTTTGCCTTTTATCCTTTAACTGAATAACTCTTTGGTCCTCGTATAGCGCCAAAGCCATTAAGAAGAAGACTGCCGCCGGGTCATCTGACCCAGTCATTCCAACCGGTCCTTCCCAGCAAGAGACAACAGCTACC
This sequence comes from Elymus sibiricus, assembly GCA_039707655.1. NCBI lineage: Eukaryota > Viridiplantae > Streptophyta > Magnoliopsida > Poales > Poaceae > Elymus > Elymus sibiricus. The sequence continues at coordinate 318,416,223 of CM077664.1, forward strand.
CTGGACATCCAGGACGAGCCGGCATTTCAGAACAGCCCGCCGCCCCAAGACACTACTGCGAGCCCGTCTCACGCCTCCTCTCTTGTTACTCAAGCGAAGGAAAATTTAACTGAAGAGCAGCCCATGGCACCGGCTCAAGATGAAGTAGTGGTGATTAGTGAACGGCAAACTGCTCCACCGGAAACCTCCACTGCTCTAACCAAGGTTCCTGCCAAGGCTGAGCCGCCCCTTAAGAACAAGGGGAAGGCGGCACTTAACTTCTCTGCCTTCGAAGATCAAGATGCCAACTCATTGCACCAAGCTGTGCTGACCCGACTGTCTGAAAGTCGTGACACAGAAATTGCAATGGTAACTTCGCTGAAGCGGAAATATGAGGTAACTTTTGCCTTTTGTCATGATATTCATATATATATGTAGCCCCCAAGGGCCGGGTCATTATCAGATGATGACCCGGGACTTCAAAAAAACTTTTCTTGCATGCATAACTTCCAACAGTGGCCCCCAAAGGCCGGCTCGTCATATTATGACGGGCGGGTCTCCATATGTAGCGGAATAGATCGAATTATGCATTAGCCCCCAAGTGACATGTGGAATGCCTGCATCTGCATGGAACTTACTCTTTTTGGGAAGCGCTGAAACATGTAGCCCCTGTGTGCCGGGTTGACCGGTAGGGCAGCTCGGGACATGCTTATATGATGTATAACTGAAACTGCCTTGCAGGATATGCTGAATCAAGTGGAGGCTCAGGCTTCCTTCTTCCGGAAGGAAGCAAGGAAGGAGAAAAAACTGCGTAAAGAAGCTGAAGAATCGACTGCAGAAGCCAACAAGTCTTTGCTCCTTGTGAGGGGCACTTTGAAGGAAACCGAAGCAGAAAGAGCCACCCTTGCTAAGCGCGCTAAGGAGGCCGAGGCAAAACTAGAGCCGGTTACTCAAGAGTTATCCACTCTGAAGGGCCATATCACAGCCATGTGCAAGGCCATCTTTGGTAAGTAAAAAGACTACATTAGTCAATTATATCAGCTTGATATGCCAAGCCGGCCTTACTGACCTCGTGCACTTATCCTTGAAGGCCGTAGGAACCAAACCCTTGTGCAGCAACCACTGGTGAAATTGAAGGCAGTTCACACTTTTGTGGAGCAGCTGTACATAGGCGGCTCTCGTTGTATAATGGCTGCCAAAAATACCAAGGCACCGCCATAGTTGATTTATGACATGCTGAAGGAGTTGTCTGTGGTGCCTGCATGGTTGGAGGAGTGGAAGAAGGCGGCTTGCCATGCGGGGGCCCTGACGGTGTTGGTGCCCACCAAAGCGTACGTGCCAGAATTGGACCCGGCTCAGATCGTTGGCGGGTACCCTGAATTTAATGTTGATGATTCCCCCTTCACTGAGAAGGACTTCCGACGTTGCCTGAAGGAAACCCGGGTTGCCGCCACTGCCATTGCCGAGGAGGCAAACTTTTCCAAATATCAAGCCGGATATTCTGAGAATAATGAGCGGATTGAACCGCCTAACCCGCCGGCAGTTGCTCTTACTCGTGCGTGTAAGCAATCCTTCGCTCCTGAAGTTGATCCTTCTTCTGTGATTACCGCCGATGCAATGTTTGAAGCCTTGCGCTCCATCCAGTGGTCGACCGGCGAATTGACAAGCCAGGAAGGGGCAGAGGATGATGACAATCGCGAAGAGCCGGGTCAAAGCGCTCCTTGATCCTCCAGCGTCCATAATCTGGCACACCGGCTCTTCCTTGATTAGTAGGATTTGTAGGGAACCCATTTAAGTCTGCAGCCCGATGGGCGTCTTGTAATAGCTTAGTATCCGAAACTGTAGCTGATGCTAGTGCTATCATGCACTGTATTGTGGTTGCCTATAAACACTTTTGTGGATGTCTTGCCTGCGTATTTTCACAGGCGTGTTTTTTTGCCATTGTGAATCCTCTTCCGACCTCAAGAGCCGATTTTTTGCAACAAGAATGATTCTGCACATGCAATAACTACCATGGAGAACAATAACTTGTGATTGCTAAATATCATACAGATGCTTGTAATAAACCAGAAACATCAAAGTTAACTAAGGTAGATGCCATGTATGAATGTATGTATGCATGCAGAGATGAAATGAATGCAAAAAGGAGAACATAACTGTAATAAGCTAGTTTTTAAAACAAAATAAGAAAGACCGGCTTATAAAGCGCAAGTCTGGAGCTTTCATGAAGCTGGCACTTTGGCCTGTTGGTTTATCCTCGCTTTCTAAAAGCCGACTCTCACGCGACCAATCAGACGTTTTAACTTTGATGAATTCAGGGTCAACTTGGTGATTGACTCATCAGACGTATGTCGGGTGACCTTTTTGGAGTAGCATCTTGCTAACAGGCAGGTTTAACCAACTTTTTGGCTTTTCGCTGGGTTAAAGGGTTTTGTAAGCTAAACTCAATGAGTTGGAAGCCCCCAAGTAACCAATGATCAATCAATAAAGACTCAACACATAATTTCGAGGCGAAACGACAAACTCTCTTATACAAAGCTGTCGGTCTTTATTTCATTGATCAAAAAATATGTATATACACAATAGAAGGTATGTACAAAGATGTAACCCAGTCTGTGACTTAGGTGTAGTATGGCCGGAGATGGGCAATGTTCCAAGGCCGGCTTGTTTCCTCTTCAGAGGTTCGTGACTTATCTGCCTCACGTATATCAACCAGGTAATATGACCCGTTGTTCTGATTCTTGCTGACCACAAAGGGTCCTTCCCAAGGAGGTGATAACTTATGCATGCCTGTCTGGTCTTGTATCAGACGGAGCACTAAGTCACCTTCCTGAAAAGTACGGCTTCAAACTCTACGGCTGTGATAGCGACGTAGGTCCTGTTGATAAATTGCTGATCGGGACGCGGCAAGTTCGCGTTCTTCTTCCAGCGCATCAAGAGTGTCTTGTCGAGCTTGCTCATTATCAGATTCCACATAAGCCGCCACTCGAGGGGAGTCATGACGAATATTGCTTGGAAGTACAGCTTCTGCCCCATAGACCAGGAAAACGGCGTATAGCCTGTGGACCGGTTGGGAGTAGTCCGTATGCTCCAAAGCATCACAGGTAATTCTTCTTCCCAACAACCCGGCCTGCATTGCAAAGGCACCATGAGCCGGGGCTTGATACCATGCAGTAGTTCTTGATTGGCTCTTTCTGCCTGCCCGTTGGACTGAGGATGCTTAACCGAAGCAAGATCAAGCCGGATGTGTTCTTGTTGACAGAACTGTTTCATGACTCCCTTGGAAAGATTGGTTCCATTATCTATGATGATACTGTGTGGATAGCCGAAGCAAAATATCAACTTTTTCAGAAACTTGACAGCTGTAGCAGCGTCATAACGGCTGACCGGCTCTGCTTCGACCCACTTGGTAAACTTATCCACGGCTACCAATAGGTGTGTATGCTTGTTCTTAGAACGTTTGAAGGGTCCAACCATGTCAAGCCCCCAGACTACAAAAGGCCAAGTTATCGGGATCATCCTCAGTTCTTGAGCCGGCACACATGGGCTTGGCGAGCATACTTCTAGCAACCATCACATTTGCGCACAATATCTTCTGCGTCGGCATGAGCTGTGAGCCAGTAAAACATGTGACGGAAAGCTTTTGTGACAAGTGATCTTGAGCTGGCATGGTGACCACAATCACCAGAATGGATCTCATTGAGAATTTCACGGCCTTCATCAGGCGAAACACACCGCTGAAAAACACCAGTGACACTTCGCCGGTGCAACTCGCCAATGATGATAGTTGATGTCTACTACACAACTTGCTCTTGTCGACTCGTGTTGGGCCTCCAAGCGCAGAGGTTTGTAGGACAGTAGCAATTTTCCCTCAAGTGGATGACCTAAGGTTTATCAATCCGTGGGAGGCGTAGGATGAAGATGGTCTCTCTCAAACAACCCTGCAACCAAATAACAAAGAGTCTCTTGTGTCCCCAACACACCCAATACAATGGTAAATTTTATAGGTGCACTAGTTCGGCGAAGAGATGGTGATACAAGTGTAGTATGGATAGTAGATATAGGTTTTTGTAGTGCGAACAATAAAAACAGCAAGGTAGAAAGTAACAAAAGTGAGCATAAACGATATTGCAATGCTTAGAAACAAGGCCTAGGGTTCATACTTTCGCTAGTGCAATCTCTCAACAATGCTAATATAATTGGATCATATAACCATCACTCAACGTGCGATAAAGAATCACTCCCAAGTTCCTATTAGCGGAGAACATAAGATAGAAATTGTTTGTAGGGTACGAAACCACCTCAAAGTTATCCTTTCCGATCGATCTATTGAGCTATTCCTATAAGTGTCACGAACAGCCCTAGAGTTCGTACTAAAATAACACCATATGATACACATCAACCAACTCTAATGTCACCTAGATACTCCAATGTCACCACAAGTATCCATGAGTTCATTATACGATATGCATCAAACAACTTCATAATCATAATATTCAATCCACACAAAGAACTCCAAGGAGCACCCCAAAGTTTCTATCGGAGAAAAGATAATGAAAACGTGCATCAACCCCTATGCATAGATTACCCCAATGTCACCTCGGGAATCCGTGAGTTGAGCGCCAGAACATACATCAAGTGAATCACTATAATACCCCATTGTCACCACGGGTATTCATATGCAAGACATACATCAAGTGTTCTCAAATCTGAATATTCAATCCGACAATAACGAAACCTCAAAGGGAAAAGATTTGATTCATCACAACAAAGATAGAGAGGGAAGTAACACCATATGATCCAACTATATTAACAAAGCTCGCGGTACATCAAGATCGTGCCAAATCAAGAACACGAGAGAGAGAGAGATAAAACACATAGCTACTGGTACAAACCCTCAGCCCCGAGGGTGAACTACTCCCTCCTCGTCATGGAGACCGCCGGGATGATGAAGATGGCCTCCAGTGATGATTCCCCCCTCCGGCAGGGTGCCGAAAAAGGGCTATAGATGAGATCGTGGAGGTACAGAGGCTTGCGGCGGCGTAAAAACTCATCTAGGTTAACTTTCGGGGGTTTCTGAATATATATCATTTTTCAGTGTTGGAATCACGCAAAGAGGTGCCACAGGGGGCCCACGAGGCACCAGGGCACGCCTGGGGGGGCAGGCGTGCCTAGGTGGCTCGTGGGGCCCCTGTGGCTCTTCTGCTGCTCCTCCGAAGCTTCCTAGGTCTGTTTCCTTTCAGAAAAAATTGTCAAAAAGTTTCGCTGCATTTGGACTTCATTTGATATGGATTTTCTGGAAAACCAAAAACAAGCAGAAAACAGCAACTGGCACTGGGCACTATTGATACGTCTCTAACATATCTATAATTTATGAAGTATTCATGCCATGTTTATTATAGTTTTGTATGATTTTGGTGCACTTTTATATGGATTTTATATGATTTTCATGGACTAACATATTGACCTAGTGCCCAGTGCCAGTTGATGTTTTCTGCATGTTTTTGGTTTTCCAGAAAATCCATATCAAATGAAGTCCAAATGCAGCGAAACTTTTTGACGATCTTTTCTGGAACATAAGAGACACTAGAAGCTTCGGGAGGTGGCCAGAAGGCCCACAGGGGCCCCATGAGCCACCAGGGCACGCCACCCCCCAGGCGCGCCTTGGTGCCTCGTGGGCCCCTTGTGGCCCCTCTTCGCGTGATTCCAACGCTGAAAAATCATATATATTCAGAAACCCCCGAAAGTTAACCTAGATGAGTTTTACGCCGCCGCAAGCCTCTGTACCTCCACGATCTCATCTATAGCCCTTTTCCGGCACCCTGTCGGAGGGGGGAATCATCACCGGAGGCTATCTTCATCATCCCGGCGGTCTCCATGACGAGGAGGGAGTAGTTCACCCTCGGGGCTGAGGGTTTGTACCAGTATCTATGTGTTTTATCTCTCTCTCTCTCTCTCTCGTGTTCTTGATTTGGCACGATCTTGATGTATCGCGAGCTTTGTTAATATAGTTGGATCATATGGTGTTTCCTCCCTCTCTATCCTTATTGTGATGAATCGAATCTTTTTCCTTTGAGGTTTCGTTATTGTCGGATTGAATATTTCAGATTTGAGAACACTTGATGTATGTCTTGGATATAAATACCCATGGTGACAATGGGGTATTATATTGATTCACTTGATATATGTTTTGGCACTCAACTCGCGGATTCCCGAGGTGACATTGGGGTAATCTATGCATAGGGGTTGATGCATGTTTTCATTATCTTTTCTTCGATAGAAACTTTGGGGTGCTCCTTGGAGTTCTTTGTGTGGATTGAATATTATGATTATGAAGTTGTTTGATGTATATCATATAATCAACTCACAGATACTTGTGGTGACATTGGAGTATCTAGGTGACATTAGAGTTTGTTGATGTGTATCATATGGTGTTATTTTAGTATGAACTCTAGGGCTGTTTGTGACACTTATAGGAATAGCTCAATAGATCGATCAGAAAGGATAACTTTAAGGTGGTTTCGTACCCTACAAACAATTTCTATCTTATGTTCTCCGCTAATAGGAACTTGGGAGTGATTCTTTATCCCACGTTGAGGGATGGTTATATGATCCAATTTTGTTAGCATTGTTGAGAGATTGCACTAGCGAAAGTATGAACCCTATTCCTTGTTTCTAAGTATTGCAATACCATTTATGCTAACTTTTGTTACTTGCTACCTTGATGTTTTTATTTATTCAGATTATAAAAATATATTTCTACCATCCATACTACACTTTTATCACCATCTCTTCGCAGAACTAGTGCACCTATACAATTTACCATTGTATTGGGTGTGTTGGGGACACAAGAGATTTCTTGTATTTGGTTGCAGGGTTGTTTGAGAGATACGATCTTCAACCTACGCCTCCCATGGATTGATAAACCTTAGGTCATCCACTTGAGGGAAAATTGCTACAATCCTACAAACCTCTGCGCTTGGAGGCCCAACACGAGTCTACAAGAACAAGTTGTGTAGTAGACATCAAGCTCTTTTCTGGCGCCGTTGCCGTGGAGGTGAGTGCTTGAAGGTATATCTTTAGATCTTGCAATCGAATCTTTTAGTTTCTTGTTTTATCACTAGTTTGGTTTATAAAAGAAAACTACAAAAAATATGGAATTGAGTTTGCCTCATATTATTCGTCTTTATGATGTCTTTCTTCAAAATGATGGATCGGAAAATTGTGCTCAATTGATAGAAGAAGAATTCAATAAAATGTTTGGCATAAAATCTTAGAATTATGAGCATGATTGCAATGTTGCTAGTATGAATTCTTTGAATATCCATGATGCTAGTGATATGCAAAGCCACAAGCTTGGGGATGCTATGTTTGATGAAGATGATATTTTTAGTCCCCCAAGTTTTGATGAACAAATTTATTATGATGATTGCATGCCTCCTATTTATGATGATTACAATTATGAAAGTGGATTTGGAGAGGTCACAACTTTATTTAATGATGAATCCACTATTTTGGAAGAGGTTTCAATTGATTATGACAACAAAGTTGCTATCTATGATGATTATTGTGATGACATGTATGCTATAAAGAGTAATGATAACCATGAAACTTGTCACCATGATTTTTATTTTCAATTGGATTATTCCAATCAAGTATCTCATGATAGTTATTTTGTTGAGTTTGCTCCCACTATTATGAATGAGAAGGAAATTGCTTTTGTGGAGAGTAGTAAAATTCCTATGCTTGTGTATCATGACAAGAATGCTTTGTGTGATGGATATATTGTTGAATTTATTCATGATGCTACTGAAAATGATTATGAGAGAGGATCATATGCTTGTAGGTATTGCAATAATATCAAATTTCCTCTCAATGTGTTGAAAGTTTTGAAGTTATGCTTGTTTTGCCTTCCTATGCTAGTTGATTCTTGCTCCCATAAATTGTTTGCTCACAAAGTGCCTATGCATAGGAAGTGGGTTAGGCTTAAATGTGCTTGTCATATGCTTCATGATGCTCCCATTATGTTTCAATTCTTCACTTTTATGTGAGCATCATTAAAATCATCATGCCTAGCTAAAAGGCATTAAAGAAAAGCGCTTGTTGGGAGACAACCCAATACTTATACCTACTGTTTTTGTGTGTCCACATGATTAAGCTACTGTGTTAATCATGTTTTATATGTTTTCTTTCAATAACGTGCAAAGTAAAGCCTTTGGGATAGTGTGGATGCTTGTTGATTTGATTCTGTGCAAAAACAGAAACTTTTGCGTCCAGTGCTGGAATTTCTATTCTGCACTGGAGCGTGATAAAATTCTGAAATTTTTACACAGTATTGGGTTACAAATTGTTTGCGTTTTACTAATTTTTCAGAATTTTTGGACGTACAGAAGTATGGTTTTTAAATCGCTTACTACACGCTGTTCTGTTTTTGACAGATTCTGTTTTCGATGCATAGTTTGCTTGTTTTAGTGTTTCCATAGCTTATATTGAGTAATATAAATTGTGGAAATGATAGAATACAGTAGGAATTATGTGATAACAATTATGAATCTTGTCTTGACAGTACCTAAGAGGATGATTTATTTTTATCATACTAACCTATTTCACAAGTTCCGTTAAGTTTTGTGTGATTGAAGTTTTCAAGTTTTGGGTGAGATATCGATATGAGGAGAATAAGGAGTGGCAAGACCCTAAGCTTGGGGATTCCCAAGGCACCCCAAGGTAAAATTCGAGGAAGACTCAAGCGTCTAAGCTTGGGGATGCCCCGGAAGGCATCCCCTCTTTCGTCTTCAACACTATCGGTAACCGCACTTGGAGCTATATTTTTATTCGTCACATAATAAGAGTTTTGCTTGGAGCATTATTTTATTCTGTTGATATTTGCTTGGTGTTATAAATAATCATGTTTTTCATCTTTTAGTTAAATAAAATGTCAATTATAGCCTTGACCATGCTCAGTTTGCAAGTTCATGTGTTGCTGTTTGAAAACAGAAAGGTTTCTTTTATGTCCAGAATATTCCTAAATAGTCAAAAAATGATGAAAATCTGAAATTTTTACACGGTAAGCATGCATTATTTCTCTGTCACGTGGTAATTTTTCAGAATTTTTGGTCTTATGGAAGTATGGATTCTTATTCCCCTTTTACAGACTGTTCTGTTTTGGCAGATTGCTGTTATAGTTGCATTGTTTGCATATGTTTGCGTGTTTAATGTTTCTATTTGAGGATAGGAGTATTAAATATGCAGAGGCATTTAGTATGCAATGTTTAATTATAATTTTAGTGATTTGTTATAGTAGAGAATGTAAAGGTTTTGAGTTGATTTATACTAACTTATCTCACGAGTTCTTGTTGAGTTTTGTGTGGATGAAGTTTTTAAGATTTAGGAGAAACCGTGATATGAGAGGAATTGAGGAGACACAAGAGCTCAAGCTTGGGGATGCCCAAGGCATCCAAAATTAATGTTTCAAGAAGTCTCAAGCATCTAAGCATGGGGATGCCCCGGTAGGCATCCCACCTTTCTTCATCAACAATTATCGGTCAGTTTTGGTTGAGCCTAAGCTTTTGCTACTTCACATGATATGTGCTATTCTTGGAATGTAATTTTAATTTGTTTTTCTTGCTGTTTGAATAAAATAAAAAAGATCTGAAATTTTTAAATGAGAGATAGTCCTCACATAGCTACCTATTTACTTAACTACTCATTTGATCTTCACTTATATCTTTTTGGAGTAGTTTGTCATTCACTCTTGTTCTTCACTTATATCCTATGAGTACATTGTTGAAATGAATTGAATATCATAAAGTTGAAATTTATATGCTTCATATGCTTGTCCCATGGGGAGTAGTAACTTCACATACAAGAAGTATAAGTGGTAAAATTTATTGAAAGTTAACAAACATAGCATTGGTCACTTGAACAATTCATGAAAGAATTTTGAAGGAAGAGAAATTTCACATATAAATATACTATCTTGGACATCTTCTATGATTGTGAGCCCCCATTAATTATTTTCAAGCTTGATCAAGTAGTTGACGTTGGACAAGGAAGACAACGTAATGAGTTATGTTTGTTTATATTCACATAGAACTTATATTGTCATGGATCCTCTAACATGTGGTGCTTGCTTAAGATCTTTTGCTAGCCAAAAATTCGTACTAAGTAGAGATACTACTTGTGCATCCAAAAACCCTTAAACCCAGTTTCTTCCCATGAGCGTCCACCATATCTACCTATGGATTGAATAAGATCCTTCAAGTAAGTTGTCATCGGTGCAAAAAGCAATAAAAATTGCTCCTAAAATATGTATGATCTTTTATTGCAAGGGAAAATAAGCGTTGTACGAACTTGTGATGGTAAAGAAATAAAAGCGACGGGCTGCATAATGAAGGTTGCTATCACAAGGGGCAATATAACGTGATGTTCCTTTGCATTAAGGGCTTGTGCATCCAAAAACAAAAAGCGCATGACAACCTCTGCTTCCCTCTGCGAAGGGCCTATCTTTTACTTTTCTGTATTTACTTTTATGCAAGAGTCATTAATGTTCATCCCTATTCCACTCTATTTATTCTTTAGTTGGCAAGCATTATGTGGTAGGGAAAGATCCAGGCACATATATTCAGTTGAATATAGATGATCATGAGTTATTATTGTTGACATTACACCTGAGATAAATAAGTTGGGAGGCGTAACATTAAGCCCCTATCTTACTACATGTTTGACTGAAACAGTTTGTTCTAAAAATATGCTTTGAGTGTCAGCAATCATGGAAGGCTAAATGACGGTTGAGTATGTGGAATTTGCTAAATCAAAGCTCTTAAATAGACCCTTCCTGAAAATAAGATGAATTGCAATTGTTTGATGACTGAGAACATAGTTTGTTAGTTTTCAAGAAAGTTTATGGCCTATACTTTAAACATGTGAATAGCTTGCTACTTGATCATGAGAAGTTTTATGAGATGAGCTACTGTTTATGATATACATTGATGCTTGAAAAAGTAATTGCAATTATTATTGATAAACTTATGCACTATGCTAGCATTCACACTTCATAAATTATTTCTTTTATCATTTACCTACTCGAGGACGAGGAGGAATTAAGCTTGGGGATGCTGATACGTCTCCGACATATCTATAATTTATGAAGTATTCATGCCATGTTTATTATAGTTTTGTATGATTTTGGTGCACTTTTATATGGATTTTATATGATTTTCATGGACTAACATATTGACCTAGTGCCCAGTGCCAGTTGTTGTTTTCTGCTTGTTTTTGGTTTTAATGAAAATCCAATTCAAATGAAGTCCAAATGCAGCGAAACTTTTTGACGATTTTTTCCGGAACATAAGAGACACTAGAAGCTTCGGGAGGTGGCCAGAAGTCCCACAGGGGCCCCACGAGCCACCAGGGCGTGCCACCCCCACCCAGGCGCGCCCTGGTGCCTCGTGGGCCCCCTGTGGCCTCTCTTCGCGTGATTCCAATGCTGAAAAATCATATATATTCAGAAACCCCCGAAAGTTAACCTAGATGAGTTTTTACGCCGCCGCAAGCCTCTATACCTCCATGATCTCATCTACAGCCCTTTTCCGGCACCCTGCCGGAGGGGGGAATCATCACCGAAGGCCATCTTCATCATCCCGGCGGTCTCCATGACGAGGAGGGAGTAGTTCACCCTCGGGGCTGAGGGTTTGTACCAGTAGTTATGTGTTTTATCTCTCTCTCTCGTGTTCTTGATTTGGAATAATCTTGATGTATCGCAAGCTTTGTTAATATAGTTGGATCATATGGTGTTTCTTCCCTCTCTATCCTTGTTGTGATGAATCGAATCTTTTTCCTTTGAGGTTTCGTTATTGTCGGATTGAATATTTCAGATTTGAGAACACTTGATGTATGTCTTGCATATGAATACCCGTGGTGACAATGGGGTATTATATTGATTCACTTGATATATGTTTTGGCACTCAGCTAGCGGATTCCCGAGGTGACATTGGGGTAATCTATGCATAGGGGTTGATGCACATTTTCATTATCTTTTCTCCGATAGAAACTTTGGGGTGCTCCTTGGAGTTCTTTGTGTGGATTGAATATTATGATTATGAAGTTGTTTGATGCATATCGTATAATCAACTCACGGATACTTGTGGTGACATTGGAGTATCTCGGTGACATTAGAGTTGGTTGATGTGTATCATATGGTGTTATTTTAGTACGAACTCTAGGGCTGTTTGTGACACTTATAGGAATAGCTCAATAGATCGATCGGAAAGGATAACTTTAAGGTGGTTTCGTACCCTACAAACAATTTCTATCTTATGTTCTCCGCTAATAGGAACTTGGGAGTGATTCTTTATCGCGTGTTGAGGGATGGTTATATGATCCAATTATGTTAGCATTGTTGAGAGATTGCACTAGCGAAAGTATGAACCCTAGGCCTTGTTTCTAAGCATTGCAATACCATTTATGCTCACTTTTGTTACTTGCTACCTTGCTGTTTTTATTTATTCAGATCATAAAAATATATTTCTACCATCCATACTACACTTTTATCACCATCTCTTCGCCGAACTAGTGCACCTATACAATTTACCATTGTATTGGGTGTGTTGGGGACACAAGAGATTTCTTGTATTTGGTTGCAGGGTTGTTTGAGAGATACCATCTTCAACCTACGCCTCCCACAGATTGATAAACCTTAGGTCATCCACTTGAGGGAAAATTGCTACTGTCCTACAAACCTCTGCGCTTGGAGGCCCAACACGAGTCTACAAGAACAAGTTGTGTAGTAGACATCAATAGTCATAGACTTAGATCGTCTAATGATCTGTCAAGCGAGGATTTCCTCCGCTGGTAGTTCTCCCTAGCTTAAATAAGACAAGTAAGGAACTGTCCAATCAGGTATAGCACGGACAGCAGCCACTAGAGCTGCCTCCGGGTTAGGAATAGCCAAATCTTCTTCTGTTGGCAACTTGACAGACAGGTTATGCAACTCGTCCAGAAAAACATTGGGTGGCTCCGGGTTATGCTGAGAACCCAAGCGAGCGAGTGCATCTGCCGCCTCGTTCTGTCGGCGATCAATGTGATCAACCTCATAACCCTTAAAGTGTCCAGCAATGTTGGTGACCGCGTGCCGATAAGCCGCCATAAGGGGATCCTTGGAATCCCATGTACCAGAAACCTATTGGGCCACTAAATCTGAGTCGCCCAAACACCTGACCCGGCTTAGGTTCATCTCCTTGGCCATCCGAAGTCCATGAAGCAACGCCTCATATTCTGCTGCAATGTTAGTACAAGGGAACATAAGTCTTAAGACATAACAAAACTTATCTCCTCGTGGGGAAGTGATCACAACTCCAGCCCCCGAGCCTTCGAGTTGCCTTGAGCCGTCGAAGTGTATGGACCAATATGTTGTGTCGGGCTTCTCTTCGGGAGCCTGCAACTCTGTCCAAACATTAATGAAATCCACCAACGCTTGAGATTTGATTGCTGTGCGGGGCACATATTTGAGATGATGTGGACTGAGCTCGATGGCCCACTTAACAACCCGGCCTGTAGCCTCCCTATTCTGGATTATGTCCCCAAGGGGCGCTGAGCTGACCACAGTGATTGGATGCTCGTGGAAGTAATGCTTCAGTTTGCGGCTAGCCATGAACACTCTGTAGACCAGCTTTTGCCAATGCGGATATCGCTGTTTGGACTCTGTTAATACCTCACTGATATAATACACAGGGTGCTGAACTGGATATTCCTTGCCGTCCTCCTTGCGCTCTACAACGACTGCAACGCTTACAGCCTTGATGTTGGCAGCAATATATAACAACATTGGTTCCTTCTCACGAGGGGCAGCAAGGACCGGCGGCTCAGACAACTGCTTATTGAGGGCCTCAAAAGCCTGATCCGCAGCATCGCTCCAAACAAAGTCATCTAATTTCCTAAGCAATTGATACAATGGGATTGCCTTCTCCCCAAGCCGGCTTATGAACCGGCTCAATGCCGCAACCCGCCCAGCCAGCTTCTGCACAACATTGAGATTTGTCGGCTTAGCCAGGGTTGTGATTGCCTTGATCTTTTCCGGGTTAGCTTCAATGCCATGCTCGGAAACAAGAAATCCCAAAAGCTTTCCTGCAGGGACACCAAAGACACACTTCTCCGGGTTAAGTTTCATCTGGTAGACACGGAGATTGTCAAATGTTTCCTTGAGATCCTCTAACAAGGTTTCTGTAACATCCCCATGTAATAGCAACAGTGATCACCTTTTGATAATGCCAAGTCATCATGATTAACAGTGCTTAATCATCATTTGGATCATATCTCATTTCAAATTCCAATTCAAAATGAAATTCAAATTTAAAGTGAAAATAAAAGTTGTTCAAATTTGAAAACTAAAATGTTCATAATATTACAAATAATCCAGAAGCAATTATAAAAATATAGCCAACGTTAATTGAATTACTTAAGGGACTCTAACATCCTAAAACAGAACCAAAACAACCAAGTTTAATCCCTTTTTATTTGTTAAAAATGCAATTGGAATCCTTTTATCCCCAAACCATTTTCTGGCAGTGGTAAATATTGCACCATATTTAATTAGCTAAGTCGCCTATTTTACAAAAGTCTAATTGGGGCTACACATTTTACAAAATTGAAATGAAAATAGAAAAACAGAAAAGATAAAAATAAAAATAAAAGACTCCCCCCTGCTGGGCCCCGACCCAGCCGGCCCACCCGCGCGCCCCCTGGCCTATATGGCCTCCCCACCTGAAATCCTAACCCTAATCCCCATTCCCCCCGTTCCACACCTCCCTCTCCCGATATGGACGCCGCCCGACGCCGCTCGCCGTCGCCGACCGCCTCCCCGCCGGACTACCTCGCGCCTCGCCGCCCCGAACCCCTGCAACGGGGGTGAGCTCCGCCGCCCTCTCCCCTTTCCCCCTCGCCCTCATCGCCGTAGCCACCGCGCCGCCCTCCTCCCGTCGTCACGCCCTGGCCGCGCGCCTCTCCCGCACTAGCCGCGCGCCCGCAGCCCCGCGCGCGCTTCCGCCTCCGCCGCCTGCGCCCGCGCGTGTAGCTCTGCCCGCGCCCGCGCGCCCAGCCGCTGCCCCGCTTCCTGCCGATGCCCCGGCCACCGCTCCAGCTACTGCTGCTCCTCCCCTGCGGCCACACCTGCTCCGCCACCGCCCCTCTGCGCCGCGGCCCTCGCCTGGTCGCCGCCCCTGGCCGCCGCCCCTTTGCCACGGCCCCGCCCCGCCATGGCCATCGCCGGCCTCCTCTGTGAGGCCGTGCGTGCGTGCCCCCGCATGGGCCACTGACCACTAGGGCCCGGCCCCCTTTAAAACAAAAAAAGAGAGAAAGAAACAGAAATGAAAATGGAAAGTAAAATAAATAATAATAATAAATAATTAGTTAATTAAATAATTAATTAGCTTAATTAATTAGTTTAATTAACTTAATTAACATTGCTTAATTAACCTAATTACCTAATTAAACTAATTAAACTGTTAGTTAGTTTAATGTGACAATGACAGATGGGCCCCACTGCCTTGTTTGACCAGTCAACAGCCCTGTTGACTGCTGACGTCATGATGACATCAGGCTGACGCAGTAACTATAATTTTCGAATTAAATTAAATAATAACAATTTCAGGAAATGATTAAAACTTTGAAAAATCATATAAAATAAACCGTAACTCGGATGAAAAAGTTTTCTACATGAAAGTTGATCAGAAAAATGAGACGAACCCGAATACGCTATCCACATATCTGTCAGATGCCTTCAGCACTGCAAACATGGAACCCTCCCCTCCGGTTCACCTATCTGACAGATGTCCGAAACCGGGAAAGCGTTCCAGTTAATTCCCGCTTCGTCTACCACGTGTAGCACTGCGTTAGGTCACACCTAGCACTGCATATTGCCATGACATGCATCCCTGTTGCATTATTGCCGTGTATTTATTGTTTCTTCCCCCCTCCTTCTCTCCCGATAGCCCCCGAGACTGCCGACGACACTGCCGTGTACGACGACGTCGCCGACGACCAGCACCCTTCAGCAGAGCTTCCAGGCAAGCAAAACCCCCTTGATCATCCAGATATCGCCCATTCCTTCTCTCTTATGCTTGCATTAGAATTGCTTCTATTGTTGCTGTGATAGCTCCTATTCTGATGCATAGCCTGGTTTTGTCGCCTGTTACTGATACATTACCTGCTATCCTATGATGCTTAGTTAAGTATTCTATGTTTCATCTGTGGCCCTTCACTCTTGTCCGTTAGCCATGCTTGTTATCGGGCCGTGATCACTCTGGGTGATGATCACGGAAATGTTTACATATTGCAATACTTTAAACTGTTAAAGTCGGGTCGGCTCCAAGAGTGCCCGCGAGAGAATAATAAAGACGGGTCGGCTCTAAGAGCACCCGCGAGCCGTGTGTTATCAAGTCGGAGCGACAGGGATCCTGTTCGTCTTCGCGAGTTACTAAATGCGCCTAACGGATTTGCGTATTTGATCTGAGTGGGTCGTTGGCCCTATACGCACTACCACCACGCGGGATAATGGTTTATGGGGCCCTCGGCGCCGTATGTATCAGCCGAAAGCTCTGTCAGACGTCCAGTTCAGCATTGCGGCCGAGCGACAGCAGATATCCACAGGCACATCGTGGTGAGGCTGACCCTGCACGCAACGACCCGGAGTGCAAAGGGCGATGGGCCCAAGACCCCTGAGCATTTAGGATGTAGACCGGCGGGGACCTCTCTGCTGAGCTCTAGGTAGGGCTGCGGCATGTTGATCAGCCGAGGCCGGGCATGACCCGGAAAAGTGTGTCCAGCCAGAGTTAATCGAGCGTGTTGGGTAACAGTAATGCACCCCTGCAGGGAACTAATCTATTCGAATAGCCGTGTCCACGGTAACAGGACGCTCGGAGTTGTATCCTGATCTGCTACAACTACAAATGGTTACTGATACAATGATAAACTGTTACTACCGCTCTCGGGATCACTTTCTCGCAGGGTAGTCGAGGAAGGATCTCAGGGCATTACTAAAATATGATTGAATATATATTACCTTGCTCTACTCTCTTCTGATGCTGCAAGAAATACTTCAAGATGCTAATCTTCGATAGGCTAGGCTACTTCCCCCTCTATTCTGGCATTCTGCAGTTCAGTCCAAAGATATAGCCCCATTCCTTTGATAACGATGCATAATTTGTATAGTTCTGATGTCAGTCTTGCGAGTACTTTGGATGAGTACTCACGGTTGCTTTGCTACTCTTTTCCCCCATACCCGATTGCTGCGATCAGACGACGGAGCCCAGGAGCAGGAGATCCCAGGAGGCTGCTACTACTACGTGGAGACCGTCGATGACCAGGAGTAGTTCAGAGACCCTAGGCAGGAGGCCTTCGCCTTTTCGATCAGTGTCGCTGTTGTGCTAGCCTTCTTAAGGCACCCTTGTTTAACTTTGTATCTGTACCCAGATACTTTTGTTTCCGCTGATGCTTGTATGACTCGAGCTTATGTATTCGAGCCCTCGAGGCCCCTGGCTTGTAATACAAAGCTTGTATTATTTTAATTTGTGTTTAGAGTTGTGTTGTGATATCTTCCCGTGAGTCCTTAGGCTTGATCGTGTGCATTTGCGTGTATGATTAGTGCACGATTAAGTCGGGGGCGTCACAGTTTCTTTCTTCCGGGACTTAACCACAATATCATCAACATATGCATGAACATTCCGCCCGATCTGTTTGTGAAAACAGCTTTGGACACAACGTTGGTAAGTCGCCTGTGCATACTTCAGACCAAACGACATGGTTGTATAACAAAAGGCTCCAAAGGGTGTGATGAAAGCCGTCTTTTCCTGGTCCTCCTGCTTCATCTTGATCTGATGATAACCAGAGTAAGCATCCAGGAAGCATAAACACTCACAACCCGCCATAGCATCGATGATCTGGTCAATACGGGGCAAAGCGAAGGGGTCACTAGGACAAGCCTTATTTAGGTCTGTGTAGTCGACACACATCCGCCAAGTTCCGTTTTTCTTCAAAACAAGCACCGGGTTGGCTAGCCACTTAGGATGAAAGACTTCAACAATGAACCCGACAGCTAGGAGCCGGGCCACTTCTTCACCAATAGCTTTCCGCCTTTCCTCATTAAATCGACGGAGGTACTGGCGAACTGGCTTAAACTTAGGATCCACATTGAGGGAGTGCTCAGCGAGTTCTCTCGGTACACCTGGCATGTCAGAAGGTTTCCATGCAAAGATGTCCCGGTTCTCATGGATGAACTCGATGAGCGCGCTTTCCTATTTGGGATCCATATTTGCCCCTATGGTGAACTGTTCAGAAGAATTGCCCGGGATGAAATCAACTTGCTTGGTGTCCCTGGCCAACTTAAATTTGAGCAGAGGGTCTGACTCCGTCGTGGGCTTCTTCAGGGAGGTCCTATCCGTCGGGTCAACATTGTCCTTATAATACTGCAATTCTTCCGCAGCGCAAGCCGTCTCGGCATATGCTGCATCTCCTTCCTCGCATTCGAGTGCAATTTTCCGATTGCCGTCAACTGTGATGGTTCCTCTTGGTCCTGGCATCTTCATTTTCAGGTAAACGTAGCACAGTCGTGCCATGAACCATGCATAAGCCGGTCGGCCGAATAAGGCATGGTATGGGCTTTTAAGCTTGACCACCTCAAAGGATAGAAATTCAGAACGGTAGTTATCCTCTGAGCAGAAGGCTACTTCCAGGGATATTCTGCCCACGGGATAAGCCGACTTGCCAGGGACGATGCCATGAAACACTATGGAGGATGGAGTCAACTGCTTATCTGATAGATTCATCCGCCTGAAAGTATCATAATACAATATGTTGATGCTGCTACCGCCATCCATGAGAACTTTCGTTAATTTGTAACCGCCGACTTGAGGTGCCACTACCAACGCCAGGTGACCAGGGTGATCAAGGAGTACTGGATGATCCGCCCTGCTCCACATAACCGGCTATTCTGACCAATTGAGATAGTATGGGGCTGCCGGCTCAACCAAGTTGGCGGCTCGCCGCTGCACCTTCCTATCCCGCTTGCAGGTACTAGTGGTAAAGACATGATACTGTCCACTATTCAGCTGCTTCGGTTTACTCTGGAATCCTGACTGACCGGCCTGATGCTGATTTCCCTGGTTGTTCTGCTAATTGCCGCCTCCAGTATTACTAGCCCCCTGAAACCCGGTGTTCTGTCCGTTGTTCCCTTGGAACCCGGGGCCTGCAAAGGCCCTTGTGAGTCGGCTCCCTGGAAGCCAGATCCCTGATTGCCAGGTTGTCCGCCGTTGCCACCCCCGTTATGATGATTCTGGAAGACTCGTCTGGAAAACTCTTGCATGATGTAGCAATTTTCCCAAGAGTGGTTGGACGGCTTACCATTGTAACTATGTTTTGGACATGGATCCTTGAGAGCTTCCTCGAAGCTGAGAGGGCGATTACCGGAGGACTGCCTCCTAGAACCATCGTTCTGATGCTGATTTTTGTTACCTGCATTTGTATTTGCCACTAGATCGGAGCCACTTTCATAACCTTTGCGCTTACCACCGTTGTTGTTTTGCCCATTGCCATTGTTCTGCTGGGGACCCTTGCCAACGTTTTTCTTGCTCTTACCGGATTTGTCCTCATCAGATGGCGGATCCTTTGTATTATCCGACTCAGCATACCGGGTTAAGACATCCATGAGATCGCCCATATCTTGGGCCTTTCTCTTGAGTCGTCCTAATTTCTGAACCAGCGGCTGAAACTTGCATGTTCATTCCAGAATGAGCACCGCCTGTGCAGCCGAGATGCTATCTGAACTGTGTATAACTTCCGCAACCCGGTGAGCCCAATGATGTGCCGACTCATCCTCCCGCTGAACACAACGCTCAAGATCAATAATTGTAGTTGGCCTTTTACAGGTTCCCTGGAAGTTCTTGATGAAGCGCTCTTTCAGTTCCTGCCATGTGTTGATAGAATTCACCGGTAGGTTTTTCAACCAAGTGTGTGCAGGGCCTTCCAGTATGAGAGGTAGATAACGTGCACACACTGCCTCACTTGCGCCCAACAAGTCCATTGCCAGCTCGTAACTCTCGATCCACTCGGTTGGTTCCAGATTTGCTGTATAATTGGGAACTTTGCGAGGACCTTTGAAATCTGGTGGTATACGCAAATCTCGCAGTGCCGGGACTAAACAAGGAGTTCCAATCATGCGGCTTGATAAGCTCCCAAGCCGGCCAGCTGTCTGGGTTGCGGTGGGCGGGTCGTGTGCTGTCGGCGGGTTGACGTTCGCTGGCGGGTTATACACTTCACGCGCGTTTTCCTCCAACGCTCGTAGAGCCCGAGCGGTGTCCACAATGTCCTGCGCACTCGGGATTCTAGGGTGGTGCTGATCCGCCAGCGGTTGGGCAGCCCTTCTACGGTGTGCGCTACTGGAAACCGCCGGCGACTCTGGACGTTGGCTCCTGGTGCGGCTCTAGTGAGGGGTCGAGTGAAGCCGATGCTGGCTATGAGAGTAGTTGGCTTGTTGTACTACTGCTGTCTTGAGCATCGCAATCGCGTTCCTGGCCTCTGTTTGAACCGGACCATCTCCCTCGATCGGAATTACCGCCAAGTTGTGAGTCGCAGCTAGCACGTTATCGACCGGGTTGGAGTAGTGTCCAATCGGGGTCTGGAACCGGTGAGACGGCGGCTGATGTTGCTGATCTGGCGAATGATACTGGGCTGGCTCCCTCTGCTGAACCGGCTGTTGCAAAGGCGGCCCTCCCGGGGGGACAACTCCAGCCCCCGGGTTCATTGGAACTGGCGGATTGACTGGTGTGGTGAACAGCTGAGTCGGCTCAATATTGGCCGGAAGCCGGCTTTGATGAAGCCTCCGGTGGACGAGCTCCGACTCGGCCTGCCGGCGGCTCAAATAATGAGCCTCCTCATCAAGGCACCGTCTTTCCTCGGTAAGCCGGGCCTGCGCCTCTGCCAAATGGGCGTTCTCAATATTGATGTCCTCTTGGATCTTGGCCATCTGTTCACGGCACTTTGTGATCTCCGTGTTACGCGCCGCCGCGTTCTCCATAGTAACTGGCTCGGCCAACAGGGCTGTCAGCATATTCATCAAGTCCACGAGTGCCTGTACCCCGGTTTTTTGAGAGCCGGCGGCCGTCACGCCGTCTCCTCTTGAGCCGGTAACGGTGAGGTTTTGTCTAGCCGCTAGATCGGCCGGATCACGCACTGGATCTTGCCTACCCGCGATGTACACCGTCGCAAAACGAGGCGGCTCAGGGATTTCTGGAAAGACTGCGTCAGTATACCCCAGCCTTCCATCACATAGGGGACGGATCGACTCGGTTTCTCCCATCGAGGACTCACCGTTAGATTGAACGAGCGTATCATCTCCAGACAGGGAGTTCTCCGACAAGGCCACCCCTTGGGTGAATGATACATCTCCAACGTATCTATAATTTATGAAGTATTCATGCCATGTTTATTATAGTTTTGTACGATTTTGGTGCACTTTTATATGGCTTTTGTATGATTTTCATGGACTGACATATTGACCTAGTGCCTAGTGCGAGTTGTTGTTTTCTGCTTGTTTTTGGTTTTCCAGAAAATCTATATCAAATGAAGACCAAATGGAGCGAAACTTTTTGACAATTTTTTCTGGAACATAAGAAACACTAGAAGCTTCGGGAGGTGGAAAGAATACCCATAGGGGCCCCACGAGCCCAGGCGCGCCCTGGTGCCTTGTGGGCCCCCTGTGGCCCCTCTTCGCGTAATTCCAACGCCAAAAAATCATATATATTCAGAAACCCCCGAAAGTTAACCTAGATGAGTTTTTACACCGCCGCAAGCCTCTGTACCAGAGAGATCCCATCTACAGCCCTTTTCCGGCACCCTGCTGGAGGGGGAAATCATCATCGGAGGCCATCTTCATCATCCCGGCGGTCTCCATGACGAGGAGGGAGTAGTTCACCCTCGGGGCTGAGGGTTTGTACCAGTAGCTATGTGTTTGATCTCTCTCTCTCGTGTTCTTGATTTGGTACGATCTTGATGTATCACGAGCTTTGTTAATATAGTTGGATCATATGGTGTTTCTTCCCTCTCTATCCTTGTTGTGATAAATCAAATCTTTTCCCTTTGAGGTTTCGTTATTGTCGGATTGAATATTTCAGATTTGAGAACACTTGATTTATGTCTCGCATATGAATACCCGTGGTGACAATGGGGTATTATATTGATTCACTTGATATATGTTTTGGCACTCAACTCGCGGATTCCCGAGGTGACATTGGGGTAATCTATGCATAGGGGTTGATGCACGTTTTCATTATCTTTTCTCCGATAGAGACTTTGGGGTGCTCCTTGGAGTTCTTTGTGTGGATTGAATATTTTGATTATGAAGTTGTTTGATGCATATCGTATAATCAACTCTAGGATACTTGTGGTGACATTGGAGTATCTAGGTGACATTAGGGTTGGTTGATGTGTTTCATATGGTGTTATTTTAGTACGAACTCTAGGGCTATTCGTGACACTTATAGGGATGGCTCAATAGATTGATCGGAAAGGATAACTTTGAGGTGGTTTCGTACCCTACAAACAATTTCTATCTTATATTCTCCGCTAATAGGAACTTGGGAGTGATTCTTTATTGCACGTTGAGGGATGGTTATATGATCCAATTATATTAGCATTGTTGAGAGATTGCACTAGCAAAAGTATGAACCCTTGGCCTTGTTTTTAAGCATTGCAATACCGTTTGTGCTCACTTTTGTTACTTGCTATACCTTGTTGTTTTTATATTTTTCAGATTACAAAAACCTATATCTACTATCCATACTACACGTTTATCACCATCTCTTCGCCGAACTAGTGCACCTATACAATTTACCATTGTATTGGGTGTGTTGGGGACACAAGAGATTTCTTGTATTTGGTTGCAGGGTTGTTTGAGAGATACCATCTTCAACCTACACCTCCCACGGATTGATAAACCTTAGGTCATCCACTTGAGGGAAAATTGCTACTGTCCCACAAACCTCTGCGCTTGGAGGCCCAACACGAGTCTACAAGAATAAGTTGTGTAGTAGACATCAAGCTCTTTTCTGGCGCCGTTGCCGGGGAGGTGAGTGCTTGAAGGTATATCTTTAGATCTTGCAATCAAACTTCTAGTTTCTTGTTTTATCACTAGTTTGGTTTATTAAATAAAACTACAAAAAATATGGAATTGAGGTTGCCTCATATCATTCGTCTTTATCATGTCTTTCTTGAAAATGATGGATCGAAAAATTGTGCTCAATTGATAGAAGAAGAATTCAATAAAATGTTTGGCATAAAATATTTGAATGATGAGCATGATTGCAATGTTGCTAGTATGAATTCTTTGAATATCCATAATGCTAATGATATGCAAAACTACAAGCTTGGGGATGCTATGTTTGATGAAGATGAAATTTTTAGTCCCCCAAGTTTTGATGAGCAAAATTATTATGATGATTTCATGCCTCCTATTTATGATGATTACAATGCTGAAAGTGGATTTGGAGAGGTCACAACTTTATTTAATGATGATTCCACTATTTTGAAAGAGGTTTCAATTGATTATGAAAACAAAGTTGCTATCTATGATGATTATTGTGATGACCTGTATGTTATAAAGAATAATGATAACCATGAAACTTGTCATCATGATTTTAATGTTCAATTTGACTATGCCAATCAAGTATCTCATGATAGTTATTTTGTTGAGTTTGCTCCCACTATTATGAATGAGAAGAAAATTGCTTATGTGCAGAGTAATAAAATTTCTATGCTTGTAGATCATGAAAAGAATGATTTATCTGAAAGTTATATTGTTGAATTCATTCATGGTGCTACTGAAAATTATTATGAGAGAGGATCATATGCTTGTAGGTGTTGCAATAATATCAAGTTTCCTCTCTATGTGTTGAAAGTTTTGAAGTTATGCTTGTTTTGCCTTCCTATGCTAGTTGATTCTTGCTCCCATAAACTATTTGCTCACAAAATCCCTATGCATAGGAAGTGGATTAGGCTTAAATTTGCTAGTCATATGCTTCATGATGCTCTCTTTGTGTTTCAATTCTTTACTTTTATGCGAGCATCATTTAAATCATCATGCCTAGCTAAAAAGGCATTAAAGAAAAGCGCTTGTTGGGAGAGAACCCAACACTTATACCTTCTGTTTTTGTGTGTTCACATGATTAAGCTACTGTGGTATTCATGTTTTATATGTTTTCTTTCAATAATGTGCCAAGTAAAGCCTTTGGGATAGTGTGGATACTTGTTGATTCGACTCTGTGCAAAAACAGAAACTTTTGCGTCCAGTGTTGGAATTTCTATTCCGTACTGGAACGTGAGAAAATTCTGAAATTTTTACACAGTATTGGGTTACAAATTTTTTACGTTGTCCTAATTTTTCAGAATTTTTGGAGGTACAGAATTATGGTTTTTCAATCGCTCACTACATGCTGTTCTGTTTTTGACAGATTCTGTTTTTGGTGCATAGTTTGCTTGTTTTAGTGTTTCCATAGCTAATATTATGAGATATAAATTGTGGAAATGATAGACTACAGTAGGCATTATGTGAGAACAATTATGAATCTTGTCTTGACAGTACCTAAGTGGATGATTTATTTTTATCATACTAACCTATCTCACAAGTTCCGTTAAGTTTTGTGTGATTGAAGTTTTCAAGTTTTGGGTGAGATATCGATATGAGGAGAATAGGGAGTGGCAAGACCCTAAGATTGGGGATGCCCAAGGCACCCCAAGGTAAAATTCGAAGAAGACTCAAGCGTCTAAGCTTGGGGATGCCCCGGAAGGCATCCCCTCTTTCGTCTTCAACATTATCGGTAACCTCACTCGGAGCTATATTTTTATTCGTCGCATAATATGAGTTTTGCTTGGAGCATCATTTTCTTCTGTTGATATTTGCTTGGTGTTATCAATAATCATGTTTTGTATCTTTTAGTTCAATAAAATGCCAATTACAGCCTTTACCATGCTCAGTTTGCAAGTTTATGTGTTGCTGTTTGAAAACAGAAAGTTTTCTGTTATGTCCAGAATATTCCTGAATAGTCAGAGCATGATAAAAATCTGAAATTTTTACACAGTAAGCATGCATGAGTTCTCTGTCACGTGGTAATTTTTTAGAATTTTTTGAGTTAGAGAAGTATGGATTCTTATTCCCCTTTTACAGAGTGTTCTGTTTTGGGTGATTGCTGTTATAGTTGCATTGTTTTCATATGTTTGCGTGTTTAATGTTTCTATTTGAGGATATGAGTATTAAATATGAAGAGACATTTAGTATGCAATGTTTAATTATAATTTAGTGATTTGTGACTGTAGATGTTAAGGTTTTGAGTTGATTTATACTAACTTATCGCACGAGTTCTTGTTGAGTTTTGTGTGGATGAAGTTTTTAAGATTTAGGGAAACCGTGATATGAGAGGAATTAAGAAGACACAAAAGCTCAAGCTTGGTGATGCCCAAGGCATCCCAAATTAATATTTCAAGAAGTCTCAAGCATCTAGGCTTGGGAATGCCCCGGTAGGCATCCCACCATTCTTCATCAACAATTATCGGTTAGTCTTGGTTGAGCCTAAGTTTTTGCTTCTTCACATGAGATGTGCTATTCTTGGAATGTCATTTTATTTTGTTTTCTTTGCTGTTTGAATAAAATTATCAAGATCTGAAATTTTTAAATGAGAGAGAGTCCTCAATTAGCTACCTATTCACTTAACTACTCATTTGATCTTCACTTATATCTTTTTGGAGTAGTTTGTCATTTACTCTTGTGCTTCACTTATATCCTATGAGTAAATTGTTGAATGAATTGAAAATCATAAAGTTGAAATTTATATCCTTCATATGCTGGTCCCTTGGGGAGTAGTGAATTCACATACAAGAAGTATAAGTGGTAAAATTTATTGAAAGTTAACAAACATAGCATTGGTCACTTGAACAATTCATGAAAGAATTTTGAAGGAAGAGAAATTTCACATATAAATATACTATCTTGGACATCTTCTATGATTGTGAGCCCCCATTAATTATTTTCAAGCTTGATCAAGTAGTTGATGTTGGACAAGGAAGACAACGTAATGAGTTATGTTTGTTTATATTCACATAGAAGTTATATTGTCATGGATCCTCTAACATGTGGTGCTTGCCTAGGATCTTTTGCTAGCCAAAAATTCGCACTAAGTAGAGATACTACTTGTGCATCCAAAAACCATTAAACCCAGTTTCTTGCCATGAGTGTCCACTATATCTACCTATGGATTGAATAAGATCGTTCAAGTAAGTTGTCATCGCTGCAAAAAGCAATAAAAATTGCTCCTAAAATATGTATGATCTTTTATTGCAAGGGAAAATAAGCGTTGTACGAACTTGTGATGGTAATGAAATAAAAGCGACAGACTCCATAATAAAGGGTGCCATCACAAGGGGCAATATAACGTGATGTTCCTTTGCATTAAGGGCTTGTGCATCCAACAACAAAAAGCGCATGACAACCTCTGCTTCCCTCTGTGAAGGGCCGATCTTTTACTTTTCTGTATTTACTTTTATGCAAGAGTCATTAATGTTCATCCCTATTCCGCTCTATTTATTCTTTAGTTGGCAAGCATTATGTGGTAGGGAAAGATCCAGGCACATATATCCAGTTGAATATAGGTGATCATGACTTATTATTATTGACATTATCCCTGAGATAAATAAGTTGGGAGGCAAAACATTAAGCCCTATCTTCATATGTGTTTGACTGAAACGGTTTGTTCTAAAAATATGCTTTGAGTGTCAGCAATCATGGAAGACTAAATGATGGTTGAGTATGTGGAATTTGCTAGAACAAAGCTCTTACATAGACCCTTCCTGAAAATAAGATGAATTGCAATTTTTGGTGACTAAGAACATAGTTTGTTAGTTTTCAAGAAAGTTTATGGCCTATACTTTAAATATGTGAATAGCTTGCTACTTGATCATGAGAAGTTTTATGAGATTAGCTACTGATTATGATATATATTGATGCTAGAAAAAGTGATTGAAATTATCATTGATCAAACTTATGCACTATGCTAGCATTCACACTTCATAAATTATTTCTTTTATCATTTACCTACTCGAGGACGAGCAGGAATTAAGCTTGGGGATGCTGATACGTCTCCAACGTATCTATAATTTATGAAGTATTCATGCCATGTTTATTATAGTTTTGTATGATTTTGGTGCACTTTTATATGGCTTTTATATGATTTTCATGGACTGACATATTGACTTAGTGCCCAGTGCCAGTTGCTGTTTTCTGCTTGTTTTTGGTTTTCCAGAAAATCTATATCAAATGAAGTCCAAATGCAGCGAAACTTTTTGACGATTTTTTCTGGAACATAAGAGACACTAAAAGCTTCGGGAGGTGGCCAGAAGACCCACAGGGGCCCCACGAGCCACCAGGGCGCGCCACACCCCCCCCCCCCCCAGGCGCGCCCTGGTGCCTCGTGGGCCCCCTGTGGCCCCTCTTCGCGTGATTCCAATGCCAAAAAATCATATATATTCAAAAAACCCCGAAAGTTAACCTAGATGAGTTCTTACGCCGCCGCAAGCCTCTGTACCAGAGAGATCCCATCTACAGCACTTTTCCGGCACCCAGCCGGAGGGGGAAATCATCCCCGGAGGCCATCTTCATCATCCCGGCGGTCTCCATGACGAGGAGGGAGTAGTTCACCCTCGGGGCTGAGGGTTTGTACCAGTAGCTATGTGTTTGATCTCTCTCTCTCTCTCTCTCTCTCGTGTTCTTGATTTGGCACGATCTTGATGTATCACGAGCTTTGTTAATATAGTTCGATCATATGGTGTTTCTTCCCTCTCTATCCTTGTTGTGATGAATCGAATCTTTTCCCTTTGAGGTTTCGTTATTGTCGGATTGAATATTTCAGATTTGAGAACACTTGATGTATGTCTCGCATATGAATACCCGTGGTGACAATGGGGTATTATATTGATTCACTTGATATATGTTTTGGCACTCAACTCGCGGATTCCCGAGGTGACATTGGGGTAATCTATGCATAGGGGTTGATGCACGTTTTCATTATCTTTTCTCCGATAGAGACTTTGGGGTGCTCCTTGGAGTTCTTTGTGTGGATTGAATATTATGATTATGAAGTTGTTTGATGCATATCGTATAATCAACTCACGGATACTTGTGGTGACATTGGAGTATCTAGGTGACATTAGGGTTGGTTGATGTGTTTCATATGGTGTTATTTTAGTACGAACTCTAGGGCTATTCGTGACACTTATAGGGATGGCTCAATAGATTGATCGGAAAGGATAACTTTGAGGTTGTTTCGTACCCTACAAACAATTTCTATCTTATATTCTCCGCTAATAGGAACTTAGGAGTGATTCTTCATTGCACGTTGGGGGATGGTTATATGATCCAATTATATTAGCATTGTTGAGAGATTGCACTAGCGAAAGTATGAACCCTAGGCCTTGTTTTTAAGCATTGCAATACCGTTTGTGCTCACTTTTGTTACTTGCTACCTTACT
This sequence comes from Elymus sibiricus, assembly GCA_039707655.1. Classification (NCBI taxonomy): domain Eukaryota; kingdom Viridiplantae; phylum Streptophyta; class Magnoliopsida; order Poales; family Poaceae; genus Elymus; species Elymus sibiricus. The sequence continues at coordinate 318,444,759 of CM077664.1, forward strand.
ATTTTTATATTTTCAGATTACAAAAACTTATATCTACTATCCATACTACACTTTTATCACCATCTCTTCGGCGAACTAGTGCACCTATACAATTTACCATTGTATTGGGTGTGTTGGGGACACAAGAGATTTCTTGTATTTGGTTGCAGGGTTGTTTGAGAGATACCATCTTCAACCTACGCCTCCCACGGATTGATAAACCTTAGGTCATCCACTTGAGGGAAAATTGCTACTGTCCTACAAACCTCTGCGCTTGGAGGCCCAACACGAGTCTACAAGAACAAGTTGTGTAGTAGACATCAGTGAACCCTACGAAGACATGGTTCCGGCCGGCTTGCGGTGGGTGGGGTCTTGCCTGGCTCGGACCAGCGCGGCGCGCCGACTCCACGCCGGCGATGTGCTCCAACCCGGCGGCTGACTCGCCGACCACACCTATGAAGGTGTAGATCTTGCCGAAGGGGACCCGGTATCCGTACTCAATTGAGTCGGCGTCGGGGCCCCAGTATGAATCGTCAATGTAGAACTTCCCGTGGCGGCTCTTCGTCATCACGCCAACCTCGTACTTCCCGAACCCTGGGATAGATCCCGCTAAGAACTCAACTCCACCGTGTGTAGGCCCCACGGTGGGCGCCAACTGTCGTTTATTTGGTGGAAGATTATATGTTCAGATCCTTAATGCTATTCAATACCCCTCTGATCTTGAACATGAATATGATTTGTGAGTAGTTACTTTTGTTCTTGAGGACATGGGAGAAGTCTTGTCATAAGTAATCATGTGAATTTGGTATTCGTTCGATATTTCGATGATATGTATGTTGTTGCTTCCTTTAGTGGTGTCGTGTGAACGTCGACTACATGACACTTCACCATATTTGGGCCTAAGGGAAGGCATTGTGGAGTAGTAATTAGATGATGGGTTGCTAGAGTGACAGAAGCTTAAACCCTAGTTTATGCGCTATTTCGTAAGGGGCTGATTTGGATCCATATGTTTCATGCTATGGTTAGATTTATCTTAATTCTTCTTTTGTAGTTGTGGATGCTTGCGAGAGGGGGTAATCATAAGTGGGAGGCTTGTTCAAGTAAGAACAGCACCCAAGCACCGGTCCACCCACATATCAAATTATCAAAGTAGCGAACGCGAATCAAACAAACATGATGAAAGTGACTAGATGAAATTCCCATATGTCCTCGAGAACGCTTTGTTTATTATACGAGTTCGTTCCGGCTTGTCCTTTGCTATAAAAAGGATTGGGCCACCTTGCTGCACCTATGTTACCGTTACTATTCGTTACTTGTTACGAATTACCTTCCTATCAAACTATCTGTTACCTACAATTTCAGTGCTTGCAAAGGATACCTTACTGAAAACCGCTTATCATTTCCTTCTGCTCCTCGTTGGGTTCGACACTCTTACTTATCGAAAGGACTACGATTGATCCCCTATACTTGTGGGTCATCAGGATCCGGAGGAGGAATCGGTAGAAGAGCACCGCCACGCCAACACCTCAATAAAGGAGACTTCGGCATCGATCTTCATCATCATCATCCATGTCCTTGACATCAATTACTCCATTCATCTCTTTGTAATACCAAACCCTAGTGTGGATTCATAAGTAACTACTCCATTCATCTCTATGTAATACCAAACCCTTGTTTGGATTCATACGTGTGTTACATTAATCATTCATCCGTTATTGCCATGAACATTATGATGATGCTTATTGTATCTGTGTCTGAGTAAACCCCATAGTTCTCAAGGATATGGAAGAACCCTAGTATGTGTATGGTCTGAACGCCGATAACATACATGCATGATTTTCTTTATATGTGTGTGTTAGCTATTCTTCCTGATGTTTTATGAAGCTGAAATCACAACATTTGCGTTTAAGAACTTGAAGGATGTTACTATCATCGTGATGCGGGGATGAGGAGGTATTGCGATGACAAAAGCTATCTCCCTCCTTTGCGGAATGTTCGATAAGGGGAATAAACGGATGCCTAGAAGCATTAAGACGCGGCTGCGGGTAGAACATTAATCAGTGTCGCCCTCACCCGGTAGGGGGAGGGATGGTGATGGCGTGTGTAGATGCAGAGCTGAGTAGCATGTATGTATCTTTATTTGGCTCCACCCACACATGGAAACATATAAAGTGGATTAGTTATTTGAACTCAGAATTGCGCATTTGCACAATTAAGTAACAAACACAATAGTAGTGAATTCAAACTCCTGAGAATGCATTAGTCCTATTGAAATTTCCATCACTTTCATTTACACTCTTGCTGTTTACTTCAATTCTAGCATACTTTTATTCTTGTCACAACACTCTTACAATATTTTCAGTTCCGCCTTGCCTTTTGTTTGGACCTCTATTAACTTGTAGGTACATTCGGATAAACCTCTATAAGAGGCAAAACCATTTTATAAGCTCTCTGTTGGATCGTTACTCTTACTTTAAAAAGGTTACAACTCAACCCTCTACACTTGCAGGACATCAACACTTTTTTGGCGCCATTACCGGGGAGCTAAGCGCCTTTGGTATTTGTTTTAAGTTTTGGTTTATTTTGGGTACTAAGTTATTTTGCAGGCTCTAATCAACATGGCTGAGTTTGAACATTTATATCAACTCGAGGCAATAAATCTCTTGGGACCGTCTATTAAAGAAACTAGATGATGCCCCGCGCGTTGCTGCGGTAACTTTGTTAAAAAAATGTGTAAATAGTTGTTAAAATAACTACATCTAATGAAGAGATATAAGGATGAAAATCAATAAAAGACTAAAAATAGAATAGTTTTTTTTTTTGAATTACTGTTAAAAATATCATTTTGAACAAAAATGTGAAGGATTACTAACATGCATGTATGATGTGGCAACGTTACATGCATAGACTAATGCAAGAATAATTGTAATTTATAAGTTCGCCTATGTGGCAGATTTTGCGTGGCTTAGTGAGAAAGAAGACTTAAATGTATGATTTAGTGGGGACGTTGAGGTGGACACTAATGCAAAACTTTTTAACCCCGTGGGAACCGGCAAAGAGAGGACGGAGATGCACGCAGATGCCCAATGAGGCAATGACGCGGGTGACACAGCACGGGTTTTGGCTACGGCAAACCCATGGGTTGTGTAATGAATGAGATGGGTTGAGGGTGCGATTCTCTCATGTTTATTTTATTTCAGTAGTACTACTACAAGGTTTTTCTGTGTTGAATACTGGAGATAGATATGATATATTCCGTACAATTTAAAAGTAAGAGATATTGAAGTGAGGTGCAAACATAAGTTACTATACTAAAGCGGGAAACATTTCATTTTTCTCCTTTTTTGACTTTTCTTTTAACTTTTCCTGTTCAATTATGTGACATCAATGAACATTGCAGATAAAAAGCAAACGCGTATGAACAGTACCCTCTAAAATAAACAGTGTTTCCAGAGCAAAAAATACATCCGTTGGTAAAAAAAAGAAATGTCTTTACCCATCATTTCTCCCCCCCCCCCCCTCCTTCATCCTCGCGTCCTTATATAGAGGGTTAAGTTTTGAGATTTTTCTACACATCATTTCTCTTCACCGGCGTATCAATGCAGAGCCGCGCCGATCGTCTCCCGATCCTTTCCGATGATGGTGCTGCCAAGGCACAAAATAGGAGCGGAACAATATATTTGCATAAACAGTAACCCATAGGAAAAATAAGTCCTTGACCGATTACTGTCCTTTTTACACCACGACATCAGTGAACGGTACACCAACAATTACCCGAACAAAAACCAGAACAATACCCGAATAAACCCAAAACCGCTAACCGAAACAATAGTCCAAATAAACCGAAACAGCAAACCCGGATAACCGAAAACATTGAAACCAGTAAAAAGAATAACCGGGAACATTGAAACCAGTAAAACATAACAACACCTGAATAAACCGAAAACATTAACCCATCCGAACCATAAACCGAAACAGTAACCGAATTGTAACCCAGAGCAATACAACCAAATAAGCCGGAACAACAAAAACCGTAAATCAGCAATACGCATTCACGTGAACAGTAATCCAAAAGAAATACCAAAAAAAAATGAGAGTCCTCCCTCGGTGCATTCACTTACGCAAGAAGAATAGCCGATGGTGTTGCCGTCGTCTACCTCGCCTTCTCCTGCCCTGTGGCCAACCAGATTGAGGCTTCAACCACAATGCGGTCATTGAAGCCACCTCTACGACGCGCTCCATCACGATAGTCTATAAGCAGCCAACGAGAAGAGAGAACATGAAAATAAAAACTGTCACTCGACCAACCTCTTCACTCCATTATGTATTATATTTCTTCGGTCGATTCAAAGAGAAAGAGAAAAATACAAGACAATGGATCATCCGTGGAGGATAGTGTGTGCTCAAAAAACTATTGTAGAACCAGTCATTCCTCAGCCGCCAAATTTTTTCGAAGTATGGATATACCACTTATCCTATATCACAGTTTGAAAAGCGTATTGGGTTGATCATCCTATTATCATATTAGCCATTCATAGATTCTGCGTTCAAATAAGCTAGTCGCCAATTACTATTTATTTTTACACCACGACAGATTTGGGGTTAAATTACTTACAAAATTTTAAATTTTAAATTTATTAACTAAATCCATCTTTGAGAGACAATGAAAGAGTGCCGACTAGGAACTATATATGAAACGTAGGTGAAAAAGATGCACAAAGTTGACAAGAAATATTTCCCTACTATAGGGTATATATACATTGGTAACAATCTCATTCGATATCACGCCATATGACAATGAATCCAAATACATATTGCTACCGCACCCATCATATTTTTTTAACTTACGATAGTGGAAAATATGTGCTTACAAAAAAATATTAATAGGCCAGCTGGTTTACTTAATTTTTTAATCATTTCATGTTACGTGCCTACACAGATTATGGGGTAAAAATAGAATTCATGTTCTCATTTTCATTTTTTTTCTCGCATAATACACATTGTTTTCTTGCTTATTTTGACAAAATACAGACGGAATCGGTCATGGGAGCGGCGTGCGCCGCGCTTTTTCGGCTCTAGTATATACTCAGCTGAACTGATAAGGCAGTTTCTGCCGCTGCGCCACGTTAGTCATACTTTCTGTTGTACAAAAGATGTTCACCTATTCTGACGGTCCACCATCGTCTAGACAAGTGTTTTCGTTTTTGAGAGTACATAGAGAAGTGTGATCCACGGAACCTCATACAATGCAATGTTTTGCTTGTCATCTTGTATGAGCTTTTACGGTTAACCTTTTCGTCCATGTTCTCTTTATTCAGGTGTAAATGTCTTGTCTCTAGAAACCACGACAAACACATAATGCTGTAATGTATGTGCTCGTTTAGCATGACAACGCTAATGCAAACAAATATCCTTTATGAAAAGAACAAAAAGTGTTAACAGAAAGTGTAAATACGTGTCACTAATGCGACATGTTTATTTTGACTCGTTGCGATCCATACGTCTCCATGTGATTTAATACGGCTGTTTCTAACTTTAACTTGTTATTGTATATGAAAGGTATCGGAAACACTTAACTTCTAATATACACTATAGCTAGACTGACAACGGTTGCGTGGAAACATCCCCATCTTTGCTCTGGACTTTATTGGGTCGAAAGTGTTCCCCACACGGGACCACCCTCTTTTGAGAATGATAATGCGACTTTACCTATTAAATTTATAAATTACATATACATATATATAAATATTCTCCGAATATAGGTGACAGACCTTGCGAGTTGAATGCGTTATTATACCCTTTTTCGTATACACGTGTTGCTTACCATTTGAATAACGTGGTCCACACCGATAGGAGTACTCTCATCCAAAATTTCATATTTTACCAGTCCAACATTCGGCCAGGGGCGAAGCCAGCAATCTGGCAAGATTTGGCGCCCGCCACACCTAAAATTTGGTTTAAATACTAGTTATATACTAATACACTGGCATACTCCTGTAGTACGTGTTTGATTTTGGCTGAGCCGTGCGTCCAGCCGGCCATCTCAGCATGTGTCTTGAGTGCACTGCACATGCCCCTTAAAAAATCTAAAAAGTAGAGTACACTGCCTGTACGTAATAAAATTGCTAACGATTATTTTTAGCAAAAAAAAACTTTTAGAGATTACGCCTGCTGATGAACACAACCCCTTTTTATCAGGAAACTTCTCTGTCTGCTCAATGAAAGTGAAGCTTCCTCATGGAAATGTATACTTTTTAACTAACTGGACTTGTAGAATGTGTTTTCTGCGATTCTATTCCACTAGTCACTAATTCATGATTTATCTATTGTTTATATATTTGCCGATTTTCTTTATGTTTGTGTAGTTAATATAGACAATAAATTGGTGATCGGTCATCCATGTAATTTTCATTGAGTAAAAAGAAACTCCATCTAGCGAGACATATATTTTGAGTGACAATACATAATTTCTGCATTTCGGTTGTATTTGTTGAACATAATGTTATATACAGATAGCATTCTTGAGAGCTCTTACATAGTTATATACAGATAGCATTTCGTTCATAAATTCCGCCACACCTGAAAAATATTCCTGCCTTCGCCACTGCATTCGGCCCAATGTTACTCCACACCAGAAGTTACGGTGGAGATTCTCTAGCGCCCGTGTCATCCCCCCGCGGGCGACCCGGGCGTAACCCTAGCCGCCGGGCCACCACCCCTCCCCAACCCTCCCTCCCCCCTCACCGCCGCCGGCAGGCGCCGCGTCGGCGGCGGCGGGGCACTCCGTTTTTCTTCCATCTCACGAGGCCTGGGCTGCGCGGGGTTGCCCGGCTAAGGAGTGGCATGGGGACAGCGCTGCGAGCTGGTGCCAGTCGGCGCGATAGGCGTGGCAAGTTTGGCGCGGCGGTGCGCGCGCTAGTTCTCGCGGAAGGAAGCAGGGGGGCGGAGGCCGAAATGCGCGACGGCGCGATGCGGGCGGCTGTCGGGGATGGCGTGTGTGCGTGGCGCCCAGGCGCTTCTCCTGGCGCGGTTCTGCAGCATGCGGGGTGCGGGATGCGCGCGGACGGCGCCCCCAGCGCGGATCTACTGGGTGGCGGGGCGAGGAGGTTGGGCGTCACAGCGGTGATGGCTCGCGACGGCCGAGCCCGATCTGAGCTTGGGCGGGCTTGCGGTAAGATCTCGCCGCCCGGTGGCACCTAGATGGTGGAGGCAGTAGCGGTGGTGCCGGTGGATGCTGGTGGGTTCCTCCCTTCAAGCGTGTGCACGTCCAGCTCCTAGAGCAGGGGCGCCGTCCAGCCTGTTGGTGCTAGAGGAGGCTCTGGCAGACCAGATCTAGCATGGAGGTTCATTCATTGCGCGCGGCGGTGCGAGCCCGTTAATTTTTGGCTTGGTTTTCGCTCTGTTTCGGCCTGCGGCGGTGCGGGCCGGTCAGCTTTTGGTTCTACTTCGGTCTTTCTTGTGCGATGCGGTGCGAATTCTCGCCCAGATCTACGCACGGAGGCAGAGGATGGCCGGAGCTGACTGGGTTCGCCAGGGTCCTGCGAGCGACGGTGCGGACCGGTCAGATTGGCGTGTGCTCGCCTATTTTCTACGTGTGGCGGCGACAATTCCATGTCTGGTAGTGTGTGCTTGGCCTCATCCTGCCCGGTGGCGCTGGGTAGGCCTCGGATCCTGGATGGTTGGTGGAAGACTTGGCTCCGGATGAAATTCCTGCATCGACCTTGTCGGTGCCGACGGTAATGACATCTATGGATGTCGTCTTCTTCCTTGGAGGTACCGCAGTGGAGCTCATTGCTCTTCCTACCTCATGGCTGAGGTCTTCGGGTGAAAACCTAAGATCTGGCGGAGCCAGATCGGATGACGGTGGTGTTCTCGATACCACTTCCTTCTTGGAGGCGTCATCTTGAGAACCTCGACAAGAGATTCCGATGATGTGCACGGTTGATGGCAGAGCTTGGGTTTGTGATGGTGCCGGCATGTTTCTTTTCCTTTATGCACTAGCCTTTTTGCTGTGCTTTCCTCCTTTGGAGGTGTTCTTGTTATTCCACTTCTGATCAATGAATTTGGCAGTTCTCCTGCCAACGTTAAAAAAACATTCGGCCCAATGTTCGGTATTTCGAGGACACAAAAAAGTACAATCCCTTTCCCCAACCCCCATATTGCCCCCTCTGGTGCTACTCAGGCGGTTACACAACCATATACACCTCAAGCCTTCCAACCAACATTACACTCCCACGCCGATGCTTGAGGTCGTCGTGGGAAAGCCCACACAACCACCATGGACGGCAGTGGCGAGGAATCCCCATTTCGTCTAGTTACATTCATGATGCTCAAATCTAGTCAAACGCTGGGTGCTATTGCTTCTCTGGCCTCCGGTAGTGCGTTGTTGAAGGGTTGGGCTTGTGGCCGTGTTGCAGTGAATTGGATGCTCTTTCAAGTTGTTCAGGTAGACCTAATAATAAATGTGATCCACATGTGGCCACTCTCTTTTAAGAATGGTAATAGGACTTTACCGGTTAAATTGATATAAACACACACACACACACACACACACACACACAAAGAGAGAGAGAGAGAGAGAGAGAGAGACTCGGTTGATGACTAGCATAGATATGTTAACCCGATAGTATGGACTTGATGACACACAGGTATAGGGGATCAATCATAGTCCTTTCGATAAGTAAGAGTGTCGAACCCAACGAGGAGTAGAAGGAAATGACAAGCGGTTTTCAGCAAGGTATTCTCTACAAGTACTGAAAGTAGCGGTAACAGATAGTTTTGATAGCAAGATAATTCGTAACAAGTAACAAGTATAATAAAGTGCAGCAAGGTGGCCCAATCCTTTTGATAGCAAAGGACAAGCCGGAATGATCTCTTATATAAAGCAAAGCATTCTCGAGGACACATGGGAATTTCATCTAGTCACTTTCATCATGTTTGTTTGATTCGCGTTCGCTACTTTGATAATTTGATATGTGGGTGGACCGGTGCTTGGGTGCTGTTCTTACTTGAACAAGCCTCCCACTTATGATTACCCCCTCTCGCAAGCATCCGCAACTATGAAAGAAGAATTAAGATAAATCTAACCATAGCATGAAACATATGGATCCAAATCAGCCCCTTACGGAATAGCGCATAAACTAGGGTTTAAGCTTCTGTCACTCTAGCAACCCATCATCTAATTACTACTCCACAATGCCTTCCCTTAGGCCCAAAGATGGTGAAGTGTCATGTAGTCGATGTTCACACGACACCACTAAAGGAAGCAACAACATACATATCATCAAAATATCGAACGAATACCAAATTCACATGATTACTTATGACAAGAATTCTCCCATGTCCTCAAGAACAAAAGTAACTACTCACAAATCATATTCATGTTCAAGATCAGAGGGGTATTGAATAGCATTAAGGATCTGAACATATAATTTTCCACCAAATAAACCAACTAGCATCAACTACAGAGAGTAATCAACACTACTAGCAACCCACAGGTACCAATCTGAGGTTTTGAGACAAAGATTGAATACAAGAGATGAACTAGGGTTTGAGCTGAGATGGTGCTGGTGAAGATGTTGATGAAGATTGGTCCTCCCACGATGAGAGGATCGTTGGTGATGTCGATGGCGACGATTTCCCCCTCCCGGAGGGAAGTATCCCCGGCGGAACCGCTCCGCCGGAGAGCAAAATAGCTCCAGCCCAGGTTCCGCCTCGAAACGGCGGCGCTTTGTCCCGAAAGCCTTCTCTTCCTTTTTTTCTAGGGCAAATGGCTTCATATAGTGGAAGATGGGCCCCATAGGCCTGCCAGGGACGCGGCAAGCTCAGGGGGCCCGCCCAGGGGGGTAGGGCGCGCCCCCCAGGCTTGTCGCTTCCTGGTGGGTCCCCCTCTGATATTTCTTCAGCCAATATTTTTTATATATTCCAAAATAATTCTCCATAAATTTTCAGGTCATTTGGAGGTGTGCAGAATAGCTATCTCTGTTTCACCCCTTTCCGGTCCAGAATTCCAGCTGCCGGAAATCTCCCTCTTCATGTGAATCTTGCAAAATAAGTGAGAAAAGGCATAAGAATTGTATCATAAAGTGAAATAATGATCAAAAACATAATAAATAATAGTAGGAAAACATGATGCAAAATGGACGTATCAACTCCCCCAAGCTTAGACCTCGCTTGTCCTCAAGCGAAAAACCGAAATCGATAATCATGACCACATGTTTAGAGAGAGAGGTGTCGATAAAATAGAATACGGACATGAAGGTATCATGATCTTTACTATAACAGCAATATATTATCATAAAATTTCTCATGACAAAGTGACAATTCATCCACAAGATAAAGTATAAACCATAAACTGTATTGAAAACTAACAAACTATGATCTCAGTCATTGATGCAATTGCAATTCATCATATTATCAGAAAGAGTCTATGTAAGAGCTTTTGTTTAGCAAGTTCACATACTCAACTATCATTTAGTCTTCTATGATTGCTGACACTCACGGCATACTTATGGAGCAAAAGTTTCAGTCAAACACATAGAAAGATAGGGGCTTATAATTTCGCCTCCCAACGTATTTACCTCAAGGGTAATGTCAACAATAATAACTCATGATCACCTACATTCAACGGGATATAAATGTCTGGATCTTTCCCCGCCACATGATGCTTGCTAAGAGAGAAAAATAAAAACGGAATAGAGGAGAATACTATTGACTCTTACATGAAAGTAAATACATAAAAGTAAAAGATAGGCCCTTCGCAGAGGGAAGCAGAGGTTATCATGCGCTTTTTATTTTTGGATGTGCAAGCTCTTAATGTAAAGGAACGTCACTTTATATTGCCCCTTGTGATAGCGACATCTATTATGCAGTCTGTCGCTTTTATTTCTCCACCATCACAAGATCATAGAAAGCTTATTTTCCCTTACAATAAAAGATCATACATATTTAGGAGCAATTTTTATTGCTTTTGCACCGATGACAACTTACTTGAAGGACCTTATTCAATCCATAGGTAGATATAGTGGACTCTCATGGCATGAAACTGGGTTTAAGGGTTTTTGGATGCACAAGTAGTATCTCTATTTAGTACAGAATTTTGGCTAGCAAAAGATAGGGGGCAAGCACCACATGTTAGAGGATCCAAAACAATATAACTTCTATGTGAATATAAGCAAACATAACTCATTACGTTGTCTTCCTTGTCCAACGTCAACTATTGACATAGAATATTTAATGGGGGCTCACAATCATAAAAGATGTCCAAGATAGTATATTTATATGTGAGACCTCTCTTCCTTTATTACTTTTTCATGAATTGCAACAATGACCAATGTTATGTTTGTCAACTTCTAACAAGTTTTATCAATTATACCTTACTTACGTGAAGTCATCACTCCCCATGGGATTAGCATATGATCTCTCTTTTCTTTATTCTTTTTATTTTTATTTCCAAGATTGGATCAAGAAAAGTAAAACAACTCAACTCAAACTACTCTTTATTATATAACTCTCACACTCGATTACATAGATAGATAGATCACAAAGCAAGCACTAGAAACTAAATCATACTAAAATTTTATTCTTCTAAATCACTAAATAACTAAGGATCGAACTAAGATAGATAGTTATGATAAAAGTGATGGTAATACGATACCGGGGCACCTCCCCCAAGCTTGGCACAAGCTAAGGGTGGTGCCCATACCCGTGTACTCAAGTTTCCTTCTTCGATGATGGTGGTGATGTAGTAGGCTTGTCCTCCGTCTTCCAAGGCATAGGCTCCCCATCATAAAAGGATGAACATGTTTCCAGAGTCCTGAAACTTGCAGCTAAACTCATACCTTTAAACCTGGCCTCATACTCAAAATTTTGGTTTTGTAAGTCATAGATTTGGGCCTGAAGATGATCAATCCGGTCATTGAGCTTGAAGATGGCGTTCCCAATGTCCTTGCTGTCCACCTTGTGCTCACGGATGAATTCCGTGATCATGGAGTGGTTAGCACTGAGTCCGCGCTCCACCATCCCCTGGCACTTGAAGATCTCCTGTTCCACCGCTTCCAGCCTAGCCTTCTCGCTCCCGGTCTTCTTGGGCCCCTGAACGTCCCGGATGTGAAGCACCCCCTCATGCATCTCAATGGCTTGAGGGTGTTTCATCACCTTCGGAAGGTACGGGTTGATGACCTTCTCGTAGAACTTGTCCTTGGACGAGCTTGGAGACGCCATGGTGATCTAGATCTGTCAGAAAAACAGCCCGAAACAAGAACAGAGGAGAAACTTGCGATACGGTGGTCAAAACATCTGAGAGTATATATAATGATTTTTTTTCATGCAGGACAAGTGATATGGAAGAAAAACGGAGTCGGGAAAGTCCACGGGGAAGCCACAAGCTTGGTAGGCGCGCCCTGGGGGTAGGGCGCGCCCCCAAGGCTTGTCGCTTCCTCGTGCACTTTTCGGACTGTTTATTATTTTCCTAATTTTTTATATATTCCAAAACGAACAGAAAGTACTTTTATGGAAGTTTTGGAGTCGGTTTACTTACCATACCACATACCTACTCCTTTTCAGGATTCTGGAGCGTTCCGGAAGGTTCCTTCTATGTGCTCCTCCGGTGTCATTGTTTGAATAACATTAGTTTCAACATTAATGGGCGTACCTGAGATATAATGTTTAATCCTTTGCCATTAACCACTCTCGGATTATTGCCTTCGGATTTGTTTATTTTGATGGCTCCAGAGCGATAAACTTTTTCAATGATGTATGGTCCTTCCCATTTAGAGAGAAGTTTTCCTGCAAAAAATCTTAAACGAGAATTGTATAATAGAACATGATCACCTACTTTGAATTCCCGTTTTTGAATTCTTTTATCGTGCCATCTTTTAACTTTTTCTTTAAACAACCTGGCATTTTCATAAGCTTGGGTTCTCCATTCATCTAGGGAGCTAATATCAAATAATCTCTTCTCACCGGCAAGTTTAAAATCATAATTAAGGTCTTTAATTGCCCAATATGCCTTATGTTCTAGTTCAAGAGGTAAATGGCATGATTTTCCATAAACCATTTTATATGGAGACATACCCATAGAATTTTTATAAGCAGTTCTATAAGCCCAGAGTGCATCATCAAGTTTCTTAGACCAATTCTTTCTAGATGTATTAACGGTCTTTTGCAAAATTAATTTTATTTCTCTATTAGTTAATTCAACTTGACCACTAGACTGAGGATGATAAGGAGGTGAAATTCTATGATTAACATCATATTTAGCAAGCAAGTTACTAAAAGCACCATGAATAAAATGTGAACCACCATCAGTCATCAAATATCTAGGGACTCCAAACCTCGGAAATATAACTTCTTTAAGCATTTTAATAGAAGTGTTATGATCAGCACTACTAGTTGGAATAGCTTCTACCCACTTAGTAACGTAATCAACAGCAACTAAAATATGTGTATACCCATTAGAGGAAGGAAAAGGTCCCATATAATCAAAACCCCAAACATCAAATGGTTCAATAACAATTGAATAATTCATAGGCATTTCCTGACGTCTACCAACATTACCAATTCTTTGACATTCATCACAAGAAAGGACAAACTTACGTGCATCTTTGAAAAGAGTAGGCCAATAAAAACCAGATTGCAATACCTTATGTGCAGTTCTGTCTCCCGCATGGTGTCCTCTGTATGCCTCGGAGTGACACTTCCGTAGGATTTGTTCCTGTTCACGCTCAGGTACACAACGTCTAATAATACCATCTACTCCTTCTTTATATAAATGTGGATCATCCCAGAAGTAATGTCTTAAATCAAAGAAGAACTTTTTCTTTTGTTGGTATGTGAAACTAGGTGGTATATATTTAGCAACAATGTAATTAGCATAGTCTGCATACCAAGGAGTATTACGAGAAGCATTTATCACAGCTAATTGTTCATCAGGAAAATCATCATTAATAGGAAGTGGGTCATCAAGAACATTTTCCATTCTAGACAAATTATCAGCTACGGGATTCTCAGCTCCCTTTCTATCAACAATATGCAAGTCAAATTCTTGTAACAAAAGAACCCACCTAATAAGTCTAGGTTTAGCATCTTTCTTTTCCATAAGATATTTAATAGCAGCATGATCGGTGTGAATAGTTACTTTGGAATCAACAATGTAAGATCTGAATTTATCACATGCAAACACAACTGCTAAAAATTCCTTCTCAGTAGTAGCATAATTTCTTTGAGCATTGTCTAGAGTTTTACTAGCATAATGAATAACATTCAATTTCTTATCAACTCTTTGTCCTAGAACGGCACAAATAGCATAATCACTAGCATCACACATAATTTCAAAGGGTAGGTTCCAATCAGGTGATTGAACAATAGGTGCAGATATTAAGGCTTTCTTAAGTATTTCAAAGGCTTCTACGCAATCATCATCAAATACAAATGGAACATCTTTTTGCAAGAGATTAGTAAGAGGCCTAGAAATTTTAGAGAAGCCTTTTATAAACCTTCTATAGAAACCAGCATGACCAAGGAAACTTCTTATACCTTTGATATCTTTAGGACATGGCATTTTCTCAATTGCATCAACTTTAGCTTTATCAACTTCAATACCTCTTTCAGAAATTTTATGCCCAAGGACTATACCTTCATTTACCATAAAGTGGCACTTCTCCCAATTCAATACAAGATTAGTTTCTTCACATCTCTGCAAAACTCGATCAAGGTTGCTCAAGCAATCATCAAAAGAAGTTCCGTAAACGGAGAAATCATCCATGAAAACCTCAACAGTCTTTTCATAAAAGTCAGAGAATATAGCAGTCATACATCTTTAAAAGGTAGCAGGTGCATTACATAAACCAAAAGGCATGCAACGATAAGCATAAGTTCCAAAAGGACAAGTAAATGTGGTTTTCTCTTGATCTTCTGGTGATACAGGTATTTGAGAGAAACCAGAATAACCATCTAGGAAACAAAAGTGTGTATGCTTAGATAATCTTTCTAGCATTTGATCAATAAAAGGCAAGGGGTAATGATCTTTCCTAGTAGCTTTATTTAACTTTTTGAAATCAATTACCATCCTATAACCAGTTACAATTCTTTGTGGGATAAGTTCATTTTTATCATTAGGAACAACAGTAATACCTCCTTTCTTAGGAACACAATGAACATGACTTACCCATCTACTATCAGCTATGGGATAAATTATACCTGCCTCCAGAAGCTTTAATATTTCAGTTCTTACCACATCCTTCATTTTAAGATTCAACCTTCTTTGATGATCAACAACTAGTTTAGCATCTGGCTCCATATGAATTTTATGCTGACATAAAGTGGGACTAATGCCCATAAGGTCATCAAGAGTATATCCAATAGCAGCACGGTGTTTTTCAGAGTTTTAAGTAATCTCTTTTCTTCATGCTCTGAAAGGTTAGTACTAATAATAACAGGATATATCTTCTTTTCATCAAGATAAGCATATTTAAGTCTATCAGGTAATTGCTTCAAATCAAACATAGGATCTCTCTTTGGTGGAAGAGGATCTCCCAAGGTTTCAACAGGCAGGTTATGTTTAAGAATAGGTGATTGTTTAAAGAACAGCTCATCTATTCATTTCTTTCATTCATATGCATATCATTTTCATGGTCTAGCAAGTATTGTTCTAAAGGATCAGTAGGAGGCACAGCAATGGAAGCAAGACCAATAATTTCATCTTTATTGGGTAATTCTTTATCATGAGGTTGTCTACGAAACTTGGGGAAATTAAATTCATGAGATACATCACCAAAATTAACACTGATAGTTTCTTTGTTACAATCAATCTTAGCATTAACTATATTCAAGAAAGGTCTACCAAATATAATGGGACAAAAATCATCTTGTGGCGATCCAAGAACAAGAAAATCAGTAGGGTATTTGATCTTACCACATAAGACTTCAACATCTCTAACAATCCCAAGTGGAGTAATAGTATCTCTATTTGCAAGCTTAATAGTGACATCAATATCTTCAATCTCAACAGGTGCAATATCATTCATGACTTCTTGATAGAGAGTAAAAGGAATAGCACTCACACTAGCACCAATATCACATAAACCATGATAGTAATGATCACCAATTTTAACAGAGATAATAGGCATGCCAATTACAGGTTTGTTTTTATCTTTAGTGTCCAGCTTAGCAATTCTAGTTGCTTCATCACAGAAATATATGACATTTCCATCAATGTTATCAACCAAAAGATCTTTAACCATTGCAACATTAGGTTCAACTTTAATTTGTTCAGAAGGTCTAGGTGCTTTAATATTACTTTTATTAACCACAGTTGAAGCTTTAGCATGTTCCTTAATCCAAACAGGGAAAGGAGGTTTCTCAATATAAGTAGTAGGCACAACTGGGTCAACATTGTAAACAATTGTTTCTTCTTTAACACTAATAGGTTCTTCATTTAATTCAATAGGTGGATGAAACATAAACCATTTCTCCTTGGGGAGATCAACATGAGCAGCAAAAGATTCACAAAAGGTAGCTACTATCTCAGAGTCAAGTCCATATTTAGTACTAAACTTATGAAAAGCATCGGTTTCCATAAAAGATTTAACACAATCAAACTTAAGATTTATACCTGACTCTTTACCTTTGTCGATTTCCCAAGCTTCAGAGTTGCGTTTAATTCTTTCCAGAAGATCCCATCTGAATTCAATCGTCCTCTTCATAAAGTAACCAGTAGAAGAAGTATCGAGCATGGACCGATCATTATGAGAAAGTCGGGCATAAAAGTTCTGAATAATTATTTCTCTTGAGAGCTCATGATTGGGGCATGTATGCATCATATACTTAAGCCTCCCCCATGCTTGAGCGATACTTTCTCCTTCACGAGGCCAAAAATTATATATGTAATTCCGATCACGATGAACCAAATGCATAGGATAAAACTTCTGGTGAAATTCCAGCTTCAACCGGTGCCAATCCCATGTTCCAGTATCATCACATAGCTGTTGGGGAACGTAGTAATAATTCAAAATTTTCCTACGTGTCACCAAGATCAATCTAGGAGATGCTAGCAACGAGAGAGAGGGAGTGCATGTTCATACCCTTGAAGATCGCAAAGCGTAAGCGTTACAAAGAACGCGGTTGATGGAGTCGTACTCGCGGCGATTCAAATCGCGGAAGATCCGATCCAAGCGCCGAACGGACGGCGCCTCCGCGTGCAACACACGTACAGCCCGGGGACGTCTCCTCCTTCTTGATCCAGCAAGGGGGGAAGGAGAAGTTGAGGGAGAGCTCTGGCAGCACGACGGCGTGGTGGCGGTGGAGCTCGTGGTTCTCCGGCAGAGCTTCGCTAAGCGCTACGGAGGAGGAGGAGGTGTAGGAAGGGGGAAGGGCTGCGCCAAGGGAAGGGTGTGCAGCTTCCCACCCACCCCCACTATTTATAGGGGGAAGGGGAGAGGGGGCAGGCCCCCCCTAGATCCATCTAGAGGGGGGGCGGCGGCCCCCCGGGGGCAGGTGAACCCCCGGAACCCCTTCGCTGGTCCCGGTACAATACCGATAAACCCCGAAACCTTTCCGGTGACTGAAATTGGACTTCCCATATATAAATCTTCACCTCCGGACCATTCCGGAACTCCTCGTGACGTCCGGGATCTCATCCGGGACTCCGAACAACTTTCGGTAACCACATACAATTCCCATTACAACTCTAGCGTCACCGAACCTTAAGTGTGTAGACCCTACGGGTTCGGGAACCATGCAGTCATGACCAAGACACCTCTCCGGCCAATAACCAATAGCGGGATCTGGATACCCATATTGGCTCCCACATGTTCCACGATGATCTCATCGGATGAACCACGATGTCGGGGATTCAATTGATCCCGTATACAATTCCCTTTGTCCATCGGTATGTTACTTGCCCGAGATTCGATCGTCGGTATCCCTATACCTTGCTCAATCTCGTTACCGGCAAGTCTCTTTACTCGTTCCGTAACACATGATCCCGTGACTAACTCCTTAGTCACATTGAGCTCATTATGATGATGTATTACCGAGTGGGCCTAGAGATACCTCTCCATCACACGGAGTGACAAATCCCAGTCTCGATTCGTGCCAACCCAACAAACACTTTCGGAGACACCTGTAGTGCACCTTTATAGTCACCCAGTTACGTTGTGACGTTTGATACACCCAAAGCATTCCTACGGTATCCGGGAGTTGCACAATCTCATGGTCTAAGGAAATGATATTTGACATTAGAAAAGCTCTAGCAGACGAACTACACGATCTTGTGCTATGCTTAGGATTGGGTCTTGTCCATCACATCATTCTCCTAATGATGTGATCCCGTTATCAACGACATCCAATGTCCATGGTCAGGAAACCATGACCATCTATTGATCAATGAGCTAGTCAACTAGAGGCTCACTAGGGACATGGTGTGGTCTATGTATTCACACATGTATTACGGTTTCCGGTTAATACAATTATAGCATGAACAATAGACAATTATCATGAACAAGGAAATATAATAATAACCATTTTATTATTGCCTCTAGGGCATATTTCCAACAGTCTCCCACTTGCACTAGAGTCAATAATCTAGTTACATTGTGATGAATCGCACACCCATAGAGTTCTGGTGCTGATCATGTTTCGCTCGTGAAAGAGGTTTAGTCAACGGATCTGCGACATTCAGATCCGTATGTACTTTACAAATATCTATATCTCCATCCTGAATGTAACCACGAATGGAGTTGAAGCGGCGCTTGATGTGCTTGGTCTTCTTGTGAAACCTGGGCTCCTTGGCAATGGCAATAGCTCCAGTGTTGTCACAGAAGAGAGTCATCGGGCCCGACGCATTGGGAATCACTCCTAGGTCGGTGATGAACTCCTTCATCCAGACTCCTTCCTGTGCTGCTTCCGAAGCAGCTATGTACTCCGCTTCACATGTAGATGCCGCCACGACGCTTTGCTTGCAACTGCACCAGCTGACTGCCCCACCATTCAAAATATACACGTATCTGGTTTGTGACTTGGAGTCATCCGGATCTGTGTCGAAGCTAGCATCGACGTAACCCTTTACGACGAGCTCTTCGGCACCTCCATAAACGAGAAACATATCCTTAGTCCTTTTCAGGTACTTAAGGATATTCTTGACCGCTGTCCAGTGTTCCATTCCGGGATCACTTTGGTACCTCCCTAACAAACTTATGGCAAGGTTCACATCAGGTCTGGTACACAGCATGGCATACATAATAGAGCCTATGGCTGAGGCATAGGGGATGACACTCATCTTTTCTCTATCTTCTGCCGAGGTCGGGCATTGAGTTGTGCTCAATCTCACACCTTGCAATACAGGCAAGAACCCCTTCTTGGACTGATCCATATTGAACTTCTTCAATATCTTGTCAAGGTATGTGCTTTGTGAAAGACCAATGAGGCGTCTCGATCTATCTCTATAGATCTTGATGCCTAATATGTAAGCAGCTTCTCCAAGGTCCTTCATTGAAAAACACTTATTCAAGTAGGCCTTTATGCTTTCCAAAAGTTCTATATCATTTCCCATCAACAATATGTCATCCACATATAAAATGAGAAATGCTACAGAGCTCCCACTCACTTTCTTGTAAATACAGGCTTCTCCATAAGTCTGTATAAACCCAAACGCTTTGATCACCTCATCAAAGTGAATGTTCCAACTCCGAGATGCTTGCACTAGCCCATAGATGGAGCGCTGGAGCTTGCATACCTTGTGAGCATTCTTAGGATCGACAAAACCTTCCGGCTGCATCATATACAATTCTTCCTTAAGGAAACCGTTAAGGAATGCCGTTTTGACGTCCATTTGCCAGATCTCATAATCATAAAATGCGGCAACTGCTAACATGATTCGGACGGACTTCAGCATCGCTATGAGT
Organism: Elymus sibiricus; assembly: GCA_039707655.1. Classification (NCBI taxonomy): domain Eukaryota; kingdom Viridiplantae; phylum Streptophyta; class Magnoliopsida; order Poales; family Poaceae; genus Elymus; species Elymus sibiricus. The sequence goes on from CM077664.1 coordinate 318,464,639, forward strand.
GAGAAGGTCTCATCGTAGTCAACTCCTTGAACTTGTCGATAACCCTTAGCGACAAGCCGAGCCTTATAGACGGTCACATTACCATCCGTGTCAGTCTTCTTCTTAAAGATCCATTTATTTTCTATGGCTTGCCGATCATCGGGCAAGTCCACCAAAGTCCATACTTTGTTCTCATACATGGATCCTATCTCGGATTTCATGGCTTCAAGCCATTTGTTGGAATCTGGGCCCGCCATGGCTTCTTCATAGTTCGAGGGTTCACCGTTGTCTAACAACATGATTTCCAGGACAGGGTTGCCGTACCACTCTGGTGCAGAACGTGTCCTCGTGGACCTACGAAGTTCAGTAGTAACTTGATCAGAAGTTTCATGATCATCATCATTAACTTCCTCTCTAGTCGGTGCAGGCACCACAGAAACATTCTCCTGCGCTGCGCTACTTTCCGGTTCGAGAGGGGGTACAATTACCTCATCAAGTTCTACTTTCCTCCCACTTACTTCTTTCGAGAGAAACTCTTTCTCTAGAAAGGATCCATTCTTGGCAACAAAGATCTTGCCTTCGGATCTGAGGTAGAAGGTATATCCAATAGTTTCCTTAGGGTATCCTATGAAGACGCACTTTTCCGATTTGGGTTCGAGCTTTTCAGGTTGAAGTTTCTTGACATAAGCATCGCATCCCCAAACTTTCAGAAACGACAGCTTAGGTTTCTTCCCAAACCATAATTCATACGATGTCGTCTCAACGGATTTAGACGGTGCCCTATTTAAAGTGAATGCGGCAGTCTCTAATGCATATCCCCAAAATAATAGCGGTAAATCAGTAAGAGACATCATAGATCGCACCATATCCAATAGAGTGCGACTACGATGTTCGGACACACCATTATGCTGAGGTGTGCCAGGCGGCGTGAGTTGTGAAACAATTCCACATTTCCTTAAGTGCGTGCCAAACTCGTGACTCAAATATTCTCCTCCACGATCAGATCGTAAAAACTTTATTTTCTTGTCACGTTGATTCTCTACCTCACTCTGAAATTCCTTGAACTTTTCAAAGGTCTCAGACTTGTGTTTCATCAAGTAGACATACCCATATCTGCTTAAGTCATCAGTGAGGGTGAGAACATAACGATAGCCACCGCGAGCCTCAATGCTCATCGGTCCACATACATTGGTATGTATTATTTCCAACAAGCTGGTTGCTCGCTCCATTGTTCCGGAGAACGGAGTCTTAGTCATCTTGCCCATGAGGCATGGTTCGCACGTGTCAAATGATTCATAATCAAGAGACTCCAAAAGTCCATCTGCATGGAGTTTCTTCATGCGTTTGACACCAATATGACCAAGGCGGCAGTGCCACAAGTATGTGGGACTATCATTATCAACCTTACATCGTTTGGCATTCACACTATGAATATGTGTAACATCACATTCGAGATTCAATAAAAATAAACCATTGACCAGCGGGGCATGACCATAAAACATATCTCTCATATAAATAGAACAACCATTATTCTCGGATTTAAATGAGTAGCCATCTCGCATCAAACGAGATCCAGATACAATGTTCATGCTCAAAGCTGGTACTAAATAACAATTATTGAGGTTTAAAACTAATCCCGAAGGTAGATGTAGAGGTCGCGTGCCGACGGCGATCACATCGACCTTGGAACCATTCCCGACGCGCATCGTCACCTCGTCCCTTGCCAGTCTCCGCTTATTCCGCAGCTCCTGTTTTGAGTTACAAATGTGATCAACCGCACCGGTATCAAATACCCAGGAGCTACTACGAGCGCTGGTAAGGTACACATCAATAACATGTATATCATATATACCTTTGACGTTGCCGGCCTTCTTATCTGCTAAGTACTTGGGGTAGTTCCGCTTCCAGTGACCGGTTCCCTTGCAATAAAAGCACTCAGTCTCAGGCTTGGGTCCATTCTTGGGCTTCTTCCCGGCAACTGATTTACCGGGCGCGGCAACTGCTTTGCCGTCCTTCTTTAAGTTCTTCTTACCCTTGCCTTTCTTGAAACTAGTGGTCTTATTCATCATCAACACTTGATGTTCCTTTTTGATTTCCACCTCCGCTGATTTCAGCATCGAATATAACTCAGGAATGGACTTCTCCATCCCTTGCATATTGTAGTGCATCACAAATCTCTTGTAGCTAGGTGGAAGCGACTGGAGGATTCTGTCAATAACCGAGTCATCCGAAAGATTAACTCCCAGCTGAGACAAGCGGTTGTGCAACCCAGACATTTTGAGTATGTGCTCGCTGACAGAACTATTTTCCTCCATCTTACAACTGAAGAACTTGTCGGAGACTTCATATCTCTCGACCCGGGTATGAGCTTGGAAAACCATTCTCAGCTCTTGGAACATCTCATATGCTCCGTGTTGCTCAAAACGCTTTTGGAGCCCCGGTTCTAAGCTGTAAAGCATGCCGCACTGAACCAGGGAGTAATCATCACTACGCGACTGCCAGGCGTTCATAACGTCTTGAGTTGCTGGGAAAATGGATGCGTCACCTAGTGGTGCATCAAGGACATATGCTTTCTTGGAAGCTATAAGGATGATCCTCAAGTTACGGACCCAGTCCGTATAGTTGCTTCCATCGTCTTTCAGCTTGGTTTTCTCTAGGAACGCGTTGAAGTTGAGGGCAACATTAGCGTGGGCCATTGGATCTACAAGATAGATTGTAAAGACAATTTTAGACCAAGTTCATGATAATTAAGTTCATCTAATCAAATTATTTAATGAACTCCCACTAAGATAGACATCCCTCTAGTCATCTAAGTGATACATGATCCATATCGACTAGGCCGTGTCCGATCATCACGTGAGACGGACTAGTCATCAATGGTGAACATCTCCATGTTGATCGCATCTACTATACGACTCATGTTCGACCTTTCGGTCTCTCGTGTCTGTACATGCTAGGCTCATCAAGTCAACCTAAGTGTTTCGCGTGTGTAAATCTGGCTTACACCCGTTGTATGCGAACGTTAGAATCTATCACACCCGATCATCACGTGGTGCTTCGAAACAACGATCCTTCGCAACGGTGCACACTTAGGGGGAACACATTTCTTGAAATTTTAGTGAGGGATCATCTTATTTATGCTACCGTCGTTCTAAGCAAATAAGATGTAAAAACATGATAAACATCACATGCAAATCATAAAGTGACATGATATGGCCAATATCATCTTGCGCCTTTGATCTCCATCTTCGGGGCGCGGCATGATCACCATCGTCACCGGCACGACACCATGATCTCCATCATCATGATCTCCATCATCGTGTCTTCATGAAGTTTTCTCGCCAACTATTACTTCTACTACTATGGCTAACGGTTAGCAATAAAGTAAAGTAATTACATGGCGTTTTTAATTGACACGCAGGTCATACAATAAATTAAGACAACTCCTATGGCTCCTGCCGGTTGTCATACCCATCGACATGCAAGTCGTGATTCCTATTACAAGAACATGATCAATCTCATACATCACATATATTTCATCACATCCTTTTGGCCATATCACATCACATAGCATACCCTGCAAAAACAAGTTAGACGTCCTCTAATTGTTGTTGCAAGTTTTACGTGGCTGCTATGGGTTTCTAGCAAGAACGTTTCTTACCTACGCAAAAGCCACAACGGTGATATGCCAATTGCTATTTACCCTTCATAAGGACCCTCTTCATCGAATCCGATCCGACTAAAGTGGGAGAGACAGACACCCGCTAGCCACCTTATGCAACAAGTGCATGTCAGGCGGTGGAACCAGTCTCACGTAGGCGTACGTGTAAAGTCGGTCCGGGCCGCTTCATCCCACAATGCTGCCGAATCAAGATAGGACTAGTAACGGCAAGCAAATTGACCAAATCATCGCCCACAACTACTTGTGTTCTACTCGTGCATAGAATCTACGCATAGACCTAGCTCATGATGCCACTGTTGGGGAACGTAGTAATAATTCAAAATTTTCCTACGTGTCACCAAGATCAATCTAGGAGATGCTAGCAACGAGACAGAGGGAGTGCATCTTCATACCCTTGAAGATCGCTAAACGGAAGCGTTACAAAGAACGCGGTTGATGGAGTCGTACTCGCGGCGATTCAAATCGCGGAAGATCCGATCCAAGCGCCGAACGGACGGCGCCTCCGCGTGCAACACACGTACAGCCCGGGGACGTCTCCTCCTTCTTGATCCAGCAAGGGGGGAAGGAGAAGTTGAGGGAGAGCTCCGGCAGCACGACGGCGTGGTGGCGGTGGAGCTCGTGGTTCTCCGGCAGATCTTCGCTAAGCGCTACAGAGGAGGAGGAGGTGTAGGAAGGCGGAAGGGCTGCGCCAAGGGAAGGGTGTGCGGCTGCCCTCCCACCCCCACTATTTATAGGGGGAAGGGGAGAGGGGGCCGGCCCCCCTCGATCCATCTAGAGGGGGACGGCGGCCCCCCGGGGGGCGGCGGCCCCCCTAGGGTTTCCAACCCTAGGCGCCTTGGGCCCTTGGGGGGGCGGCGGCCCCCCTAGGGTTTCCAACCCTAGGCGCCTTGGGCCCTTGGGGGGCGCACCAGCCCACTAAGGGGCTGGTTCCCACCCAACTACAGCCCATTAGGTCCTCCGGGGCAGGTGAACCCCCGGAACCCCTTCGCTGGTCCCGGTACAATACCGATAAACCCCGAAACCTTTCCGGTGACTGAAATTGGACTTCCCATATATAAATCTTCACCTCCAGACCATTCCGGAACTCCTCGTGACGTCCGGGATCTCATCCGGGACTCCGACAAACTTTTGGTAACCACATACAATTCCCATTACAACTCTAGCGTCACCGAACCTTAAGTGTGTAGACCCTACGGGTTCGGGAACCATGCAGTCATGACCGAGACACCTCTCCGGCCAATAACCAATAGCGGGATCTGGATACCCATATTGGCTCCCACATGTTCCACGATGATCTCATCAGATGAACCACGATGTCGAGGATTCAATTAATCCCGTATACAATTCCCTTTGTCCATCGGTATGTTACTTGCCCGAGATTCGATCGTCGGTATCCCTATACCTTGTTCAATCTCGTTACCGGCAAGTCTCTTTACTCGTTCCGTAACACATGATCCCGTGACTAACTCCTTAGTCACATTGAGCTCATTATGATGATGTATTATCGAGTGGGCCTAGAGATACCTCTCCGTCACACGGAGTGACAAATCCCAGTCTCGATTCGTGCCAACCCAACAAACACTTTCGGAGACACCTGTAGTGCACCTTTATAGTCACCCAGTTACGTTGTGACGTTTGATACACCCAAAGCATTCCTACGGTATCCGGGAGTTGCACAATCTCATGGTCTAAGGAAATGATACTTGACATTAGAAAAGCTCTTGCAGATGAACTACACGATCTTGTGCTATGCTTAGGATTGGGTCTTGTCCATCACATCATTCTCCTAATGATGTGATCTCGTTATCAACGACATCCAATGTCCATGGTCAGGAAACCATGACCATCTATTGATCAACGAGATAGTCAACTAGAGGCTCACTAGGGACATGGTGTGGTCTATGTATTCACACATGTATTACGGTTTCCGGTTAATACAATTATAGCATTAACAATAGACAATTATCATGAACAAGGAAATATAATAATAACCATTTTATTATTGCCTCTAGGGCATATTTCCATCAATAGCCTATACCATGTCAATGCCTTTCCCTCCAAAGATAAAGGGAATACCTTCTTCTTAACTCCATCTCCGGATAATCATGCAAGCTTAAACAATCCACAAATTTCATCTATATATATCAAGTGCATATCAGGATGCACCGTTCCATGTCCTGCATAAGGATTAGCTAGCAGTTTCTCTATCATACCCGAAGTAATTTCATAATAAATATTTTCAGTAGGTTCAGTAGGTTGAGGGGCAACTCTCAATGCTTTCGGTCGAGGTGAAGATACCCCAAAAAAAAACCTCAAAGGATTACTTTCCATAGTAACAGGTGACAGTAAATTTCAGCATGTAATATAAATGTTTCCTTACCAAATTCCACTCACCAAAGGCGCTTCACTCCCCGGCAACGATGCCAGAAAAGAGTCTTGATGACCCACAAGTATTGTGGCGCCCCGCCTGATTACCACTGTATCCAGACGGTCGCCGCACATACTAGCCCAGGAAAATCACTCTGGCATGCGCTTTTACAACAAGTATCATGAACACAAGCTTTTCTATTAATGGGTATATAAGTCTTACATGGGATATTACAGGGGGAATGGCAGCGGAAAAGCTCTATCTAAGGCAGCATGGTCCTGGTGCGGCTCCAATCCACAAGGATCTGACCGGGTTACTCTCCTAGCCCGCGAAAGCTCCGGCTCCTTGCTAGCGAACGTTGAATCCTTAGGTGAACCTGGCCACATTGAAGGCCGCTGAGTACTTTTGAATGTACTCGCAAGCAAACCAAACCAACATATACACCCAGCAATGCAATCCATGGCATTCAAGCATGCATTTGCTATCATATCCGTATTAATCATCATGTTATGGCAGGAATATCTAGCAATATTAAATATCTAGTAGCATTACTCATCTTAAGTGCTTAAAATGCTTTCTGTTACCAATTACCAACTTACTCTCTTCTGGGTTGTCCCACAACCCTCGAAATACTCAAGATCCATTGAGCACTTCCAAACATAAGACAAGTTCTTCCATCATTATTATCATTATCACGGTTGTCCATCCTAGAGAGGCCCAAGCGGACTGTCCAATACCATGGACGCGGCTATTCGAATAGGTTTTACACTCTGCAGAGGTTGCGCACTTTACCCACACCATGGAGCTCCCGGCCTCGTACATCAGTACATGTTCCCATTCAGGTGGACCGGCGATGCTCCAACAAAACTGGTCTACTGCCCTGGCACTCTTACGGTCCCATTGACAATCATACCCTCCCAGGGTCATGTCCTGGGTGGCCCCTGTGTCACCCCGTGACACCTGCCACCGTCGTGGCCAAACAAACTGTCCCAAACGGGGACCCGGTACCATATAACTAAACTGGGCTCACAGGATTATCGCCGTCTACCGGGCCAGGGTAGCACGCACGCATAACCCTCCCATACCGGGCCAGGGTACCGACAAGAGGCAGGACAATAGACCAAGCTAGGGCCGTCCCATACCGGCAAATGTGGCTGCACGGATAAGTCCGGATAGGTGGCTCTTGATCAACCCATTAGGTCTAGTGTTGATTAGTACCTTAACAAGCATGGGCATTAAGCATGATCAACTTAACATGGCGGTAACTATGCATCAAAGTAAATTACTATGAATTTCACATGTCAAAATACTGCATGTTGTAACAACTGTGAAAACATAACAGCCTATCTTCATATAATATCACGGCGAGTCATTAGTGCAACAACATGACAAGCATTAACAAGTAATGTAAATAGCAAGTTCAACCTAAAGAAAGTTTAATTACTTTACAAGTCTTAGCTGTAAGTGACAACCATCTGAACCTTTGCATGAAACCAGCAAATAAACCAGTAGCCACCAGAACGGTCTTTACAACTCAGATCTGGGACGTTACCGGAATAACTCAACCCCGGCTCAAGACGGCTGAAAAGCAGCTCAGAGCATGAGACGGTGTTGATAAAAAGAGTAGCGGTTCCCTAAGACGGCCGAGAAAACAGCTCAGAGCATAGGGTCACCGCTACAGAGAGAAATTCAACAGCTGCCCGAGACGGCCGAAAAGCAGCTCAGAACACAGGACAATTGTTGAAAAGAGAAATATAAAGTCGGCATCCACCCCGGACGGCCGAAAGCAGCTCAGAGCTCAGGCATGGTGCCGTTACCAACGAAAATGCAAGAAAGGGTTCATTGGCGTCACATACAGCTCACCACTACGCATACAGGCATAAGCATGATAATTTAAACACGCAAGAATAACACATAGCAATGCTTTAGGGCATATATCAGATGGTCGGCTTGCCTGGGGGTCGAGGAATACTTCGGGAAGAAGTGCGATCACCTCGCGGAAAATTCGCCGGAAAGGGTTCCGTCTCGGAGGGGCTGAATAAGGGCAGGGGAAAAATGGGCATTTTTAGAAAGTGTAAACATGGTGGAAGTGATGTCATCGGAACGGGCTCGATGAACTGAAGAAGTGGGCGTTGGATTCACCTGAATCGGAGTTGCGGTTGCAAAGATATAGCAGATTGACTGTTCGGGGACCTTTCTGTAAAACTTTTATTCACATCTGGGTCCCTAGACAGTTTGTCTGCGAAAAAAGAAAAAGAGCACTGTGCTCTTGGGCTATACGGGCCGAAAGCGGCTGGAGCCTGGGACGCTGGCTGAGCCACGCAGCCACTGTTGTTGCTGGGCCGGCCCACCTCGCTGCTGCTCCATTTAAAAAAACGGAGGGAGGAGGGTGTCGCTGACGAAGGGGCCCCGCTGGTAGGGCCGTCTCCCTCCTTGCGCGCACCGGCTGGAGGAACAGAGGCGCCGTTGACCGGCGATTCCCGGCGCTACGGGCTGTCTCCGGCGGAGTTCCGGCTACCGGCGTGCTCAGGAGGGTGCGGCACATCCACTGGTGTAGGGCTCGGACGCCGGGAGCGACGGAAGCGACGGCCACCTTAGGCAGGGCGGACAGCGGCTTTAGGTGATGATGGTCCCGGCGCTCCGGTGAGCTCCTGGATCGGGCAGTGGCACGGATGGGATCGCCGGAGAGCACCGCATCTAGAGGTGGGTGGCTTGGGCCGCGGGGAGGGCTGGGGTCGTGGCGGCGCGCGGTGATAGTGAGCGGCCACTCCGGTCGATTAGAGGGCTCCAGCGAGGAACTCGACCGGGCGAGGAGGTGGGAGTGATCTGGAGGGGAGGGGAAGGAGCCTGGCGAGCTCGACGGACCTCGGCGTGGCTATTTATAGCCGCGCGAGCTCGCCGGATAAGCTCGGCCGCCGTGGCCTCCTTATCACCGTACTGGAGCTCGGGGACACGCGGAGGACGGAGGCGATGTCGGCAGGGGCTCTGGGAGAGTGGAGAAGCCAGACGCAGCTTCGGGAGGGCTCGCAGAGGACGAAGCCAGAGAGGAAAACGACGACGGCGGTCACGGGCGGCAGCGGCCATGGCAGTACTCGCCGCGGCATGGGGAGGAAGAAAACGGAGGGGGAGATGACTCGAGAGGAGGAAGTCGACGACGGGGAAGCTGCTGGACATGAATGGACAAGCCAGGGCAGCCTGAGCTGGTCTGCTCGACGCGACGAACACGCGGTGCATAGTTTCTGCGTGCAGCTCACGCAGTCACCACGGGCATGTCGTGTTCTGGCCCTCCTCTAGGTGCCAAATCTTGTCAAACACGGAAGGCATTGATCATATAGATGAGATGGGTCATTTGATGGACCAGGAAGGCTCCAAATTAATCGAGGTGATCCAGAGCAGTTTCTGGTCAGAATCTTGGGGACCAAGCTGAGGTGAAATGGCTTAGTGAGTGAGGTTGAAATGTTGTCAATATAATATGGGGTAGGAAGGACTAGATGCTTGCCAAATTTGAGGTCATTTGGACAAGTTTTGCATACACTTCCTTTGTAATGCAAATTCTGGTCCAGAAACTTGACTTTGAAGCTGCACTCATATGGCTTGATGAAATGAGCTGAATTTTTGTGGAGAGTGATGATTTGGATGTATGGAGATACTGGAAAAATTTCAGCTCATTTGGATATACCAAAATGGTACTTCCTTCACAGAGCTAGAATCTGGACAGAAACTTGATGGAATTTTTGGGAGAAATTGGCTAGATGAAATGATGTGAATTTTTGCATGGTCACATGATATATTGAATTTGAGGTCCTGGATTAATTTGAGAATTTTTGAAGCAATATAAAATATAGTTGCTTCACAACCTCAAAATAAGTCCAGAAGCAAGAATTGGATGATGCTCTCAAAATTTGATCTGTGGAACTTGGTATCTTGATGGAAATGGTGAATATATGGATAGGAGAATCTCCACAAATTATTTGGGATTTTTCCTGGCTACCAAAATGGTAGTTCCTTTGGAAAGTGCCCAAAATGCAATATTGGCTTTAAATAAGAAAAGGCAATTTCCCTTATTTAATTATGGCCAATATTTTTATGCGAGCTCAATATGATCACAAAGAATATATCCACAAGTTTTTATGAACTTTGGAGATGGATAGATATTTTCCTGGATTTAATTCCTTTAACTGGCAGAAAAAGGAATTAATTTTAAATGAAAAATATTGCAAGGGACTTGGAAATATTTTTGCATATCCAGGGTTTATAGATGTGGGATGATCACTGGGAAAAGTTTGGGAGGCAACCGATCAAAGGAAATTGAGGTTCCTTTGTAACGGGAGGAATTAGGGTTTCCCTTCCGGTAGATCGGAGAGTAGGGTTTCGGTGGCAAAATCTTGAGAAAATATCTTGGATGGCAAGGTTGGTCTGGAGAGAATCTCTGGTTGGATAGAAAAGGCAAGGCTAAATGACCATCTTCATATAACCAAGAGCGAGAGAAAATCCGATAACATCGAAAAAAGACGGGAGTCAAATCCCGCGAAGGAAAAAAAAACAAGGAGCGAAAACCAGGGTGTCACAAACCTACCCCCCTTAAGAAAATCTCGTCCTCGAGATTTCCGGGCTTACCTCCCGGTGAAGGGGACTTACCTGTGTGCGACTTGGATCCATCAGCTATCTTGTCTTCATTTGTTTACTGACCTTTTAACTGCCTCTTTTGATGGCTCAGGTGCTGTCTTTTTCAGACGGCTGTATTGAATCCTTCTCTTTCCTGCCAGGCAAACTCTTTGCGCTGGTAGTTTGTTGGCTGGGGTTGGTGGGTAGCTCCGAGTATCGACAAATAGTCTGGTTTCCATGTCCTAGGACTAACTGCTTCAGATTTTATTGCGATACTTCGTACACTAACTGCCAAGGGCGAGACCTTCTTTCTGAGTACCGGACTCACGTGCTCGTATGGCCTGGAGTGGCTAGGAGTGGCTCTCTTTTTTCCTTGTCCGAATGCTCAATCTGGCTGTGGGTTCTATACGGATGCTTTCTTCCTGTCTCTCGCATTCTGACTTCGTTCTTAGGAGGTTCCCAACTGAAATGTCGGGCATGATCACAAAGTAATCATAGACGGTAATCTCTGAGGTGGCTCTACCATATATAGCCTCTGTGGTCCTTGCTATGACCACTGAGCTGACATAGTATGGCTATCATCCGGTGTATCTTTCGGAGCATAACCTCTGATCTTGGTTGATGGCCCGTATTCATGATGAGTATGGCATGCTGGCTGCATTGTTGTGGCCGTACATGCAAGAGTCTGACAAGGATTGACAATATCACCTTATCTGTGGAGCTTTACTTCATTGACCGTTGCGGAGATTGTTTATTCAAGACTTCCTTGTTCTTGGGGGTTCCTTTTTGGGGAACTTGTCATGACCTACCATCATGGCTCCTTGGTCATATCCCGGCTTGTTGGGCTTGTATTCACAATTTACTCTTGCATATCTCGTAGGGGTGGCTGTGCTCATATCCTTGCTTCAAACTATGGGGCCGATGTTTCTCTGAACACAGTCATTCCGTATACGAGTGGCTCGCATGAACTGATCCCCTGGACTGCATGCTCACAACATATGCAAAGTAGGATAAACCTTTTTATAACCACCGAGTTCTGAGGCAGACGTGTGTCTGGACTAGTTCGTGCTTCTGACAGGATTGTCGCGGCCACGATGGCGTGCTGAAGAAAGTTGAATTCCTTGCGCTTGAAGCTTTTGCCAAGGTAGTGTGCTGAAGAAGGCTGGGTATCGTACCTCAGAAGCTTTCCTTCATGTGGCTTGCTGCGGAAGGTCAGGTGCTTTATGCTGGAAGCTTTTCACGATAGCTTGCTACGGAAGACTGGAGTACCGTATCCCAGAAGATTTTCTCCCTGGTGGCGTAGCGAGGAAGATTGAGAGTCTTGTGTTGTAAGCTCCTCCTGATAGCTTGCGGAGGAAGGCTGGGTTTCTTGTACCGAAAGCCTTGCATTATGATGCACAGTCAGACCTGTGGCCGGTTCTGGTTTCCTTCCGTAGTATCCAGAATTTATCCATAGCGGAGCCAAACCTTGGTGTAGGCCATACCTTGACTGAAGATATTCCGTGGGTCATGCACACCGCTTGTCCTTCTGCTGGTCTGATCATTGTTGCCATAGAGGTTGCACAACTAATGCAGACTTCATGTTGGTAATTAATTTGGAATACCCTTTGCATTCAAACCATGTGTTGTTGGTAGTGAGCAGTTGACGGATAATTCCGTTCGGTTTAGCTGTACTCCCACGTGTTTGGAATTCTCATTGATTCTGGGCAGTCATGAACTCATCCATATTTCTCGCAGACCTTGTATATCATGCCCAGAAAATTTGTATATTCATTGAAGAATGCCAGAATATGCTTGGAAATTTGTATCAACATACCAGATTCTTGTTGTTGCTCTCAGCATCTTCACCTCCTTGAAATATGTCTTCTGTGGGTAATAAATGATTCTTGAGTCCATCGAGAAAAGACTCAAGGTTCATCCCACTGACTGAAACAATCCTTGTGTTGAGGACGGAATAATTTATCCCTGTTGGTGTCCATTCCTGATAGCTCATCTGACTGTTCCTTAGATTTGTTCTGAGGCAAACTTTCTTAGGTATACTCTGGCCTTGTCTGTTGCATGCATATTCGGTTTCTGACCCATTCTTTATTCTTGACAGATCCGGTGATAATGTTCTGAATATCGAGTAGTTAACTTGGCTTGACTCTTGCTGAATTTTGATTATTGGGTATTATCCAAGTTGTATGCTGGTCTTCTTAGGCAGCTCTTGCGGATGGATCCAGTCGGAGCAAAAGAGCGGAACCGACAAAAGAAGCAAAACCGCGAGAAACCAAAAAGCAAATAAAGCTCAAATTTTTGGGGACCTTACACATGTGGCCGAAGATTCACTAGTATAGCGCACTCGATGTACCTCTAAGGATTTATAAGCAAAACCTCACAATGCTCCTGGTAGCAATTGGGGTCAAGCTCCTACTACTTCCTTAGGGAACATCAAACTCGATGCACGACCATAGCCAAAGTGGCTTAGTCAACGATCCTAGGGTTGTCGGGGAAAAGATGGAATTTATAAGCGTTTCCCAAAGGAAACTGGATTTGAGAAGAGAGATGCCATGGTTAGCAAGCAAGGTAGGGATATCTGGTTCACCTAGGGGTTCAGGGCTCACGGGTCATTGCCTGGTGCGGACATTTCATCCCGAAGACAAAGACCATGAGAGTTGGGGTCTGATGGAGCCAAAAGCCTATGGGGTCGCCTTATGATCAATAGTAGCCGTGCCTGTCTGGCAAAGATGGCTGAAATCCATCGGGGCTTTCTACTGATCAAGAGGCAATGAAATCTGGCTAGGGTAACCTATAGTCAGCCTGGCTCTGATACCATCCGTTGTGGCGCCCCGCCTGATTACCACTGTAGCCAGACGGTCGCCGCACATACCAGCCCAGGAAAATCACTCTGGCATGCGCTTTTACAACAAGTATCATGAACACAAGCTTTTCTATTAGTGGGTATATAAGTCTTACATGGGATATTACAAGGGGAATGGCAGCGGAAAAGCTCTATCTAAGGCAGCATGGTCCTGGTGCGGCTCCAATCCACAGGGATCTGACTGGGTTACTCTCCTAGCCCGCGAAAGCTCCGGCTCCTTGCTAGCGAACGTTGAATCCTTAGGTGAACCTGGCCACATTGAAGGCCGCTGAGTACTTTTGAATGTACTCGCAAGCAAAGCAAACCAACATATACACCAAGCAATGCAATCCATGGCATTCAAGCATGCATTTTCTATCTTATCCGTATTAATCATCATGTTATGGCAGGAATATCTAGCAATATTAAATATCTAGTAGCATTACTCATCTTAAGTGCTTAAAATGCTTTCTGTTACCAATTACCAACTTACTCTCTTCTGGGTTGTCCCACAACCCTCGAAATACTCAAGATCCATTGAGCACTTCCAAACATAAGACAAGTTCTTCCATCATTATTATCATTATCACGGTTGACCATCCTAGAGAGGCCCAAGCGGACTGTCCAATACCGTGGACGCGGCTATTCGAATAGGTTTTAAACTCTGCAGAGGTTGCGCACTTTACCCACACCATGGAGCTCCCGGCCTCGTACATCAGTACATGTTCCCATTCGGGTGGACAGGCGATGCTCCAACAAAACTGGTCTACTGCCCTGGCACTCTTACGGTCCCACCGACAATCATACCCTCCCAGGGTCATGTCCTGGGTGGCCCCTGTGTCACCCCGTGACACCTGCCACCGTCGTGGCCAAACAAACTGTCCCAAACGGGGACCTGGTACCATATAACTAAACTGGGCTCACAGGATTATCGCCGTCTACCGGGCCAGGGTAGCATGCACGCATAACCCTCCCTCTTTCGAGGTACCGACAAGAGGCAGGACAATAGACCAAGCAAGGGGCGTCCCATACCGGCAAATGTGGCTGCACGGATAAGTCTGGATAGGTGGCTCTTGATCAACCCATTAGGTCTAGTGTTGATTAGTACCTTAACAAGCATGGGCATTAAGCATGATCAACTTAACATGGCGGTAACTATGCGTCAAAGTAAATTACTATGAATTTCACATGTCAAAATACTACATGTTGTAACAACTGTGAAAACATAACAACCTATCTTCATATAATATCACGGCGAGTCATTAGTGCAACAACATGACAAGCATTAACAAGTAATGTAAATAGCAAGTTTAACCTAGCGAAAGTTTAATTACTTTACAAGTCTTAGCTGTAAGTGACAACCATCTGAACCTTTGCATGAAAACAGCAAATAAACCAGTAGCCACCAGAACGGTCTTTACAACTCAGATCTGGGACGTTACCGAAATAACTCAACCCCGGCTCAAGATGGCTGAAAAGCAGCTCAGATCATGAGACGGTGTTGATAAAAAGAGTGTAGCGGATCCCTAAGACGGCCGAGAAAACAGCTCAGAGCATAGGGTCACCGCTACAGAGAGAAATTCAACAACTGCCCGAGACGGCCGAAAAGCAGCTCAGAACATGGGACAGTTGTTGAAAAGAGAAATATAAAGTCGGCATCCACCCCGGACGGCCGAAAGTAGCTCAGAGCTCAGGCGTGGTGCCGTTACCAACGAAAGTGCAAGCAAGGGTTCATTGGCGTCACATACAGCTCACCACTACGCATACAGGCATAAGCATGATAATTTAAACACACAAGAATAACACAGAGCAATGCTTTAGGGCATATATCAGATGGTCGGCTTGCCTGGGGGTCGAGGAATACTCCGGGAAGAAGTGCGATCACCTCGCGGAAAATTCGCCGGAAAGGGTTCCGTCTCGGAGGGGCTGAATAAGGGCAGGGGCAAAATGGGCATTTTCAGAAAGTGTAAACATGGTGGAAGTGATGTCATCGGAACGGGCTCGATGAACTGAAGAAGTGGGCGTTAGATTCACCTGAATCGGAGTTGCGGTTGCAAAGATATAGCAGATTGACTATTCGGGGACCTTTCTGTAAAACTTTTATTCACATCTGGGTCCCTGGACAGTTTTTCTGCGAAAAAAGAAAAAGAGCACTGTGCTCTTGGGCTATACGGGCCGAAAGCGGCTGGAGCCTGGGACGCTGGCTGAGCCACGTAGCCACTGTTGTTGCTGGGCCGGCCCACCTCGCTTCTGCTCCATTTAAAAAAGCGGAGGGAGGAGGGGGTCGCTGACGAAGGGGCCCCGTTGGCAGGGCCGTCTCCCTCCTTGCGCGCGCCGGCTGGAGGAACAGAGGCGCCGTTGACCAGCGATTCCCGGCGCTACGGGCCGTCTCCGACAGAGTTCTGGCTACCGGCGTGCTCAGGAGGGTGCGGCACATCCACCGGTGTAGGGCACGGACGCCGGGAGCGACGGCCACCTTAGGCAGGGCGGACGGCGGCTTCGGGCGATGATGGTCCCGGCGCTCCGGTGAGCTCCTGGATCGGGCAGTGGCACGGATGGGATCGCCGGAGAGCACCGCATCTGGAGATGGGTGGCTTGGGCCGCGGGGAGGGCTGGGGTCGTGGCGGCGCGCGGTGACAGTGAGCGGCCACTCCGGTCGATTAGAGGGCTCCGGCGAGGAACTCGACCGGGCGAGGAGGTGGGAGTGATCTGGAGGGGAGGGGAAGGAGCCTGGCAAGCTCGAGCGACCTCGGCGTGGCTATTTATAGCCGCGCGAGCTCGCCGGATAAGCTCGGCCGCCGTGGCCTCCTTATCACCGTACTGGAGCTCGGGGACACGCGGAGGACGGAGGCGATGTCGGCAGGGGCTCTGGGAGAGTGGAGAAGCCGGACGCAGCTTCGGGAGGGCTCGCAGAGGAAGAAGCCAGAGAGGAAAACGACGACGGCGGTCACGGGCGGCAGCGGCCTTGACAGTACTCGCCGCGGCATGGGGAGGAAGAAAACGGAGGGGGAGATGACCCGAGAGGAGGAAGTGGACGACGGGGAAGCTGCTGGACATGAATGGACAAGCCAGGGAAGCCTGAGTTGGTCTGCCCGACGCGACGAACACGCGGTGCACAGTTTCTGCGTGCAGCTCACGCGGTCACCACGGGCATGTCGTGTTCTGGCCCTCCTCTGGGTCATTTGGACAAGTTTTGCATACACTTCCTTTGTAATGCAAATTCTGGTCCAGAAACTTGACTTTGAAGCTGCACTCATATGGCTTGATGAAATGAGCTGAATTTTTGTGGAGAGTGATGATTTGGATGTATGGAGATACTGGAAAAATTTCAGCTCATTTGGATATACGAAAATGGTACTTCCTTCACAGAGCTAGAATCTGGACAGAAACTTGATGGAATTTTTGGGAGAAATTTGCTAGATGAAATGATGTGAATTTTTGCATGGTCACATCATATATGGAATTTGAGGTCCTGGATTAATTTGAGAATTTTTGAAGCAATATAAAATATAGTTGCTTCACAACCTCAAAATAAGTCCAGAAGCAAGAATTGGATGATGCTCTCAAAATTTGATCTGTGGAACTTGGGATCTTGATGGAAATGGTGAATATATGGATAGGAGAAGCTCCACAAATTATTTGGGATTTTTCCTGGCTACCAAAATGGTAGTTCCTTTGGAAAGTGCCCAAAATGCAATATTGGCTTTAAATAAGAAAAGGCAATTTCCCTTATTTAATTATGGCCAATATTTTTATGGGAGCTTAATATGATCACAAAGAATATCTCCACAAGTTTTTATGAACTTTGGAGATGGATAGATATTTTCCTGGATTTAATTCCTTTAACTGGCAGAAAAAGGAATTAATTTTAAATGAAAAATATTGCAAAGGACTTGGCAATATTTTTGCATATCCAGGGTTTATAGATGTGGGATGATCACTGGGAAAAGTTTGGGAGGCAACCAATCAAAGGAAATTGGGGTTCCTTTGTAACGGGAGGAATTAGGGTTTCCCTTCCGGTAGATCGGAGAGTAGGGTTTCGGTGGCAAAATCTTGAGAAAATATCTTGGGTGGCAAGGTTGGTCTGGAGAGAATCTCTGGTTGGATAGAAAAGGCAAGGCTAAATGACCATCTTCATATAACCAAGAGCGAGAGAAAATCCGATAACATCGAAAAAAGACGGGAGTCAAATCCCGCGAAGGAAAAAAAATCAAGGAGCGAAAACCAGGGTGTCACAAACCTACCCCCCTTAAGAAAATCTCGTCCTCGAGATTTCCGGGCTTACCTCCCGGTGAAGGGGACTTACCTGTGTGCGACTTGGATCCATCAGCTATCTTGTCTTCATTTGTTTACTGACCTTTTAACTGCCTCTTTTGATGGCTCGGGTGCTGTCTTTTTCAGACGGCTGTATTGAATCCTTCTCTTTCCTGCCAGGCAAACTCTTAGTCCTTTCGATAAGTATAGGGGATCAATCGTAGTCCTTTCGATAAGTAAGAGTGTCGAACCCAATGAGGAGCAGAAGGAAATGACAAGCGGTTTTCAGCATGGTATTCTCTGCAAGTACTGAAAGTAGCGGTAACAGATAGTTTTGATAGCAAGATAATTCATAACAAGTAACAAGTAACAAGTATAATAAAGTGAAGCAAGGTGGCCCAATCCTTTTGATAGCAAAGGACAAGCCGGAACGATCTCTTATATAAAGCAAAGCATTCTCGAGGACACATGGGAATTTCATCTAGTCACTTTCATCATGTTTCCTTGATTCGCGCTCGCTACTTTGATAATTTGATATGTGGGTGGACCAATGCTTGGGTGCTGTTCTTACTTGAACAAGCCTCCCACTTATGATTACCCCCTCTCGCAAGCATCCGCAACTACGAAAGAAGAATTAAGATAAATCTAACCATAACATGAAACATATGGATCCAAATCAGCCCCTTACGGAATAGCGCATAAACTAGGGTTTAAGCTTCTGTCACTCTAACAACCCATCATCTAATTACTACTCCACAATGCCTTCCCTTAGGCCCAAAGATGGTGAAGTGTCATGTAGTCGACGTTCACACGACATCACTAAAGGAAGCAACAACATACATATCATCAAAATATCGAACGAATACCAAATTCACATGATTACTTATGACAAGACTTCTCCCATGTCCTCAAGAACAAAAGTAACTACTCACAAATCATATTCATGTTCAAGATCAGAGGGGTATTGAATAGCATTAAGGATCTGAACATATAATCTTCCACCAAATAAACCAACTAGCATCAACTACAGAGAGTAATTAACACTACTAGCAACCCACAGGTACCAATCTGAGGTTTTGAGACAAAGATTGAATACAAGAGATGAACTAGGGTTTGAGATGAGATGGTTCTGGTGAAGATGTTGATGAAGATTGGTCCTCCCATGATGAGAGGATCGTTGGTGATGTTGATGGCTTCAATTTCCCCCTCCCAGAGGGAAGTATCTCCGGCGGAATCGCTCCACCGGAGAGCAAAATAGCTCCTGCCCAGGTTCCGCCTCGAGACGGCGGCGCTTCATCCCGAAAGTCTTCTCTTCATTTTTTCTAGGGAAAATGGCTTCATATAGTGGAAGATGGACCCCAGAGGCCTGCCAGGGACGCGACAAGCTCGGGGGGCTCGCCTAGGGGGTAGGGTGCGCCCCCCCAGGCTTGTCGCTTCCTGGTGGGTCCCCCTCTGATATTTCTTCAGCCAATATTTTTTATATATTCCAAAATAATTCTTCGTAAATTTTCAGGTCATTTGGAGGTGTGTAGAATAGCTATCTCTGTTTCACCCCTTTCCGGTCCAGGATTCCAGCTACTGGCAATCTCCCTTTTCATGTGAATCTTGCAAAACAAGAGAGAAAAGGCATAAGAATTGTATCATAAAGTGAAATAATGATCAAAAACATAATAAATAATAGTAGGAAAATATGATGCAAAATGGATGTATTAGGACTCATATAGGATTTGAGTGACTCACTCAGATGTGATCAAAGTGATTCACTCTCATGAATTGTTGAGTCAGATAGACCCACTCTGAGACGCAATAAGTTTAGGTCCTATTGCGATGAATGCTCTTTCAAGTTATCTAGTTAGACCTAATAATAAATGTGATCCACATGTGGCCACTCTCTTTTAAGAATGGTAATAAGACTTTACCGATTAAATTGATAAACACACACACACACACAGAGAGAAAGAGAGAGAGAGAGAGAGAGAGAGAGAGAGAGAGAGAGACTCGATTGATGACTAGCATAGAGATGTTAACCCGGTAGAGTATTGAATCATATAGGATCTGAGTGACTCACTCGGATGTGATCAAAGTGATTCACTCGCATGAATTGTTGAGTCGGATAGACCCACTCTGAGACGCGATAAGTTTATGTCATTTGTTAATGTCAGGAACAATGTAAATGTGATGTAATAGACCAGAGGTCTGATGACCCCCTTTTGCATCACTCCTTACCCTTTGTTTTTGCATATTAGTCGTAGGATTTCAGAATTTTACTACATTTGCGCGTCCTTTTTGCCTGATTTTGCCATATCCTTAAAGGTTAAGGATATTTTGAGCACTGATTAGAGAACACCTATTTGGGGTAATCATGCTAATTGATGTTTATAATAACCTACCACGGGAAGATAAGATCACATGGGAAGAAAACTATCCCCACAGGGCATTCCAGAGGAGAGGATGGCATGCGGTACTAGCACCACCCGCTCGTACCAATGCTCATACTGTACGGTGCCGCCACCTGGTCTACTATTTCACCCCCGGCAATCAGATCTCGCAGAAGAGGAACAAAGAGGCCAGAACCATGAACCATAAGTAGAAAACCACATCTCCGAAGGGATCCGAAGGAGGAATCGGTAGAAGAGCACCGCCATGCCAACACCTCAATAAAGGAGACTTCGTCATAGATCTTCATCATCATCATCCGTGTCCTTGACATCAACTACTGCATTCATCTATTTGTAATACCAAACCCTAGTGTGGATTCATATGTAACTACTCCATTCATCTCTTTGTAATACCAAACCCTAGTGCGGATTCATACGTGTGTTACATTAATCATTCATATGTTATTGCCATGAACATTCTGATGATGCTTATTGTATCTATGTCTGAGTAAACCCCATAGTTCTCAGGGATATGGAAGAACCCTAACTAGTATGTGTATGGTCTGAACGCTGATAAGATACATGCATGAATTTCTTTATATGTTTGTCTTAACTATTCTTCCTGATATTTTAAGAAACCGAACTCACAACATTTGCGTTTAAAGACTTGAAGGATGTTACTATCATCGTGATGCAGGGATGCGGAGGTATTGCGATAACAAAAGCTATCTCCCTCCTTTGCGGAACGTTTGATAAGGGGAATAAATGAATGCCTAGAAGCGTTAAGACACGTCCGTGGGTAGACTATTAATCATTGTCGCCCTCACCCGGTAGGGGAAGGGATGGTGATGGCGTGCGTAGATACGGAGTTGCATCAACATGTATGTATCTTTATTTTGGCTCCGCCCACACAAGAAAACATATAAAGTGGATTAGTTATTTGAACTCAGAATTGCGCATTTGCACAATTAAGTAACTAACACAATAGTAGTGAATTCAGACTCCTGAGAATGCATTAGTCCTATTGAAGATTCCATCAGTTTCATTTACACTCTTGTTATTTACTTCAATTCTAGCATACTTTAATTCTTGTCACAACACTCTTACAATATTTTCAGTTCCGCCTTGCCTTTTCTTTGGACCGCTATTAACTTGTAGGTACATTCGGATAAACCTCTATAAGAGGCAAAGACCATTTTCTAAGCTCTCTTTTGGATCGTTACTCTTACTTTAAAAAGGCTACAACTCAACCCTCTACACTTGCAGGACATCAACGCTTTTCTGGCGCCATTGCCGGGGAGCTAAGCGCCTTTGGTATTTGTTTTAAGTTTTGGTTTATTTTGTGTACTAAGTTGTTTTGCAGGACATCAAACGCTTGTGAGTTTGAACATTTATATCAACTCATGGCAATAAATCTCTTGGGACCATCTACTAAAGAAATTTTCGCATTATACGCCCAAGAACTAATGGTGGAACTTACGAAAATAATCTGAGTTTGCTCGGACTACTGTGAAGTAAGCAATTTACAGGTGACAGTTCGAAGGATCCGTACCAACATGTTCAACTATCATGAGATTTGCCAGACATTCAACTTAAATTCTTTCACTTATGTCGAAATGAAACTAAACCTTTTTGGCTAGCCACCCACTGTCAGAGCGAAAGCATGGCTTTACACTCATCTCGGGGGTACTTTTCACACTTGAGAAAATATATCTGGCGCATTCTAGTTTCACTTTTGTCCCAAGAAAGTCCTATCGAGCAAGGCAAAAGTCATGTTAAGGCTTATCTAAGGTACCGTGCTCTACTTGATAATTGTCCTCACCATAATTATGCGCATTTGATGGTTTTGCATTTCTTTTATGGGAGACTAGATAATCATTGTAAAACATAAGTATATTTTGCTTCTGGGGGAGCTTACAAGCATTATAATATTGCTCAAGATTGGGAGTTATTAGATGATATCCGGACTAATCATGAGGCTTGGGAATTAGATAAAGCGGGCAATGGAGGATTATAGCTAGATTATGACTATATTAAATCTTACTCCAAGGCCAGAAGAATAGATAAGCTAAGTGGAACCTTTCAACTTGACTCTGACGTTGTTTTGCGGATTATGCAAGATTATACTGAGCATTTGCAGGTACCTAAATAAAAATGAAAACATTACACCGAAGAAGCTGAATAACAAACACTGGTGTCATCCATTGGATCTAGCAAAGTGTCATAGAAAGTAAACCTGAGTACGTCATGGACCTACCTTTTGCTCAAAGGGTTCATAACTCAAAAAATAGAGTTTTGACAAGAAGCTACATCAAAAGCGGGAGGTAGAACAATGCGCTGACACCTCGCATAGCAAACCCTAAGCAGAGATTATTAAAGACTTGTTGCACCTAAACCGGTAAGTGACAACATTATTCAAATGGAAGAAGAAACAACATCTCTTGTCAAAGGATGCATTAAAGCTAAGGATACAGAGAAACCTGTATTGCCGTGTTCCTTTGGAAGCACATATTATTACGGTTTTGTGAGGCTCTTCAATTAATGTCATAACTTACACTCTTTATGCAAAAATTGATAATGATATTTGTCCTTTAGAAATTAAACCATTGAGATGACCGTTAAACTTGCTGATAAGACTTTTAGGAAACCTTATGACATTCTTCATAATGTTATATCATTCTCGATACATTTATCTATCTCATTAGTCTTCTTGTTTTGGAGATACCTGAAAATGACTTTTGTCCTATCATATTTGGGATGCCCTTTTTGAACACTTCAAGTGAAAAAGTAGATTGTAAGAAGTAGATAGTTTCTCTTTGATATGAGAAATAGGATCGGGAATTCTACTTTTCAAAAATTAAAAGCCGACCCTATTGCAACAATTTTGAGGAGGAAGAAGAGAAAACCATAGCACAACTTGGTGAATTTACTTCAGAACCCTAAAGGATAAGTTGGAAAGAAGCCTGATTGTGTATGAGCAAGGCCCAGATCAATATGTCAATGAAGCTCCACCTAAGGATCCCTCTATGAATGAAGTGTATGAAGTTCCTGAGAGGAAGGGAGATGAAGCACTCCCACCTCCTGAACATAAAACATTACCAGAAGAACTCAAGTACAATTTTTTAGACTAAACAGAAAGGTTCCATGTTATTATAAGTTCTAATCTTTCAGAGCATGAAAAGGACAACCTTGTGAAGACCTTAAGAAGCCATCGTAAATCATTCAGATACTCTATGGATGACCCTAAATGACTAAGTCTTTCCATATGCACTCACAGAATAGACATGGAGGGAGGCGTTAAACCAGTGATAAACTATCGACAGAAGCTGAACCCTATTATGAAAGAAGTGATAAGAAAATATACAATCCGATTACTTGACACTGGTACTATTTTTCCTATCTCTGATAGTAGATGGGTGAGCCCAGTTCATTGTGTTACAAAAAAAAGATTTGCAATTGTACCAACTGAGAACAATGAACTTATCCCCACTACAACTGTTCTTGGATATTGAATGTGCATTGACTACAGGAAGTTGAATAAAGAAACTAGCAAGGATCAATATCCACTGCCATTTATTGATCAAATACTTGAGAGGCTTGGTAAGCATTCATATTTTTGCTACCTCGCTGGATACTCTGAATTTTTTCAAATAGTAGTCCACCCAGAAGATCAAGAGAAGCTAACGTTCACGTATCATTACGGTAACATATGCTCATCTCCATATGCCATTTGATTCCCATCGGTGCATGCCTGCTATGGTCACCGATTTTGTTGAAAAAATAATGGAATTCTTTATGGATGATTTTCTATTTACAAAACTTCATCTGATGATTGTTTGGATAACCTCCCAAATGTGCATCCCGACAACTTCCCAAATGTGCATGAAAACTTCAAGGCCCTTGAGATGATGGTTTCATTGGCAAAAAGTTGACTGAATGGAATGACGAGCTCATCATGCAATTTTATTCGACTGCACATTTCTACCCCGATGGCAAGATCCATTGGATGACTGAGGGAGTAAGATTAGAGTCTTCTATTGAAGAATGGGCTGAATTGATAGGTGCTCCTGAGGATGGTGAGAAATACTTGGATGTGTATGGCAAGCCCAAGGTGGACCATAACTCCATGGCACACATGTACACGGTTATCCCTGCAGACTTTGTCAAGCAACAAGTTTGGATTCGTCTACTACCTCCTGCCAGGCCTTGCAACCATTAACACCATCTTGAGGCACACTCTTATGCCCAAGTCAGGAGATGAGAAGATGATTCATGGACACTCTATCAACATATTGCATCACATTGACAACTTCACGAGATTCAAGGTCATGGATCTCATTGTTGAGACAGTGAAGAGGACAGCTGCGGATCAGAAGCGCTCTTGTGGATTTGCACCTCATATCCAGATGCTTATCAACTCTAGGGTTGGTAACAATGTATATCTGCTTGACCGCAAGCACCTGCCACTTCAGCCAGAGAAGGAGGATTGCACAATCACTATGGAGCCTTCAGATCCCACCTCAACCGCAACACAGGCACAGGCAGAGACCGCTAGAGTTGCTGCAACATCTGCTGGTCCTAGTTCTTCATCTGTACAGTTGCCAAAGACAAAGACAGATCAGATGATGCATCTTCTTCAAGCCACTCAGAGGATCGAGCGAGGCCTAGCTAACCTCGTGAAGAACCAGGAGAGTCTTGAGAGGATCATGGAAACCAAGTTTCACAATCTAGATGTCAAGGTCACAGAGATCAATGATACATCTCCAACGTATCTATAATTTATGAACTATTCATGCCATGTTAGCAATAACTTTATATGGTTTTGGTGCACTTTTATATGACTTTTATATGATTTTCATGGACTAACATATTAACCTAGTGCCCAGTGCCAGTTGCTGTTTTCTGCATGTTTTCTACTAATGGGCTGGCCCGGCCTGGATCTCCGGGAATATAAGAAACAGTGAAGGGCTCCGAAAAAAGTCGCGAGAAACAGAAGACAACAGAGAGATCCAATCTAGGGGAGAGCTCCCTCTCCCCCCGGAGGGCCAAGGAAGAAGAAGAAGGAACGGGCCCCTTCCCCCTCTCATCCGGTGGCGCCGGGACTCCGCTGGGGACATCTCCTCCATCACCATCACCACCAACTTCTCCTCTGTTCTCATGGTGATGTGTGAGTAGTGCATCCTCGAGGCTGAGGGTATGTACTAGTAGCTATGTGTTCGATCTCTCTCTGTCTCATGTTCTTGAGGCACAATCTTGATGTACCGCGAGCTTTGCTAATATAGTTGGATCATATGGTGTTCTTCCCTCTCTATCTTGTTGTGATGAATTGAGTCTTTCCCTTTGAGGTTTCATTGTTATCGGATTGAATATTTTGGATTTGAGAACACTTGATGTATGTCTTGCATGTGAATACCCGTGGTGACAATGGGGTATTCTATTGAGTCACTTGAGATATGTTTTGGTCATCAACTTGCGGATTCCCGAGGTGACATTGGGGTAATCTAGGCATAGGGGTTGGTGCACGTTTTCGTCCTACTTTCTCCGATAGAAACTTTGGGGTACTCTTTGAAGTTCTTTGTGTTGGATTGAATATTATGAATCTGAAATTGTTTGATGCATGTTGAATAATTAACTCACAGATACTTGTGGTGACATTGGAGTATCTAGGTGACATTAGAGTTAATTGATGCGTATCATATGGTGTTATTTTAGTACGAACTCTAGGGCTGTTTGTGACACTTATAGGGATGGCTCAATAGATTGATTGGAAAGGATAACTTTGAGGTGGTTTTGCTACCTACAACAATTTCTTCTTATGTTCTCCGTTTGCTAGGAACTTTGGAGTGATTCTTTGTTGTACGTTGAGGGATTGTTATATGATTCAATTATGTTAGCACTGTTGAGAGATTGCACTAGTGAAAGTATGAACCCTAGGCCTTGTTTTCAAGCATTGCAATACCGTTTGTGCTCACTTTTGTTACTTGCTACCTTGCTATTTTTATTATTTAAGATTACAAAAACCAATATCTACTATCCATATTACACTTGTATCATCATCTCTTCGCCGAACTAGTGCACCTATACAATTTATCATTGTATTGGGTGTGTTGGGGACACAAGAGATTTCTTGTATTTGATTGCAGGGTTGTTCGAGAGAGACCATCTTCATCCTACACCTCCCACGGATTGATAAACCTTAGGTCATCCACTTGAGGGAAATTTGTTGTTGTCCTACAAAACTCTGCGCTTGGAGGCCCAACAGAGTCTACAAGAATAAAGTTGCATAGTAGACATCAATCAAGACCACTGTTGAGGAGCTCAAGTCAGATGTTGATCAAGCAAAGATGAGCAGTGATGATGATACACTTCCGACCACGACTCAGTTTCAGACCAGGCCTAGGTCAGTTGTTGTTGTGACTTCACAGGCTCCAGCCATAGAGCCTACTCCTGTTGCTGCACCTTTAGTTGCCCCACCAGTGTCCACACCTCTAGTCCAGCAGACTTCATCCGAAGCTTTTGCAGATGCACTTCTCTCCACTCCATCGACCCACACCGGAGCTTCAAGTTAGAGGACTTCATCGCCAGGAGTCGTGGATCGAGCCCAGAGCGATGTTTAGCTCTATTTTTATTCGAAATTTTTGGTAACTTGTTGCCAAAGTGGGAGAGTAATTATAGATCATAGGGCTGAGAGAGAGAGAGAGAGTCTTTGCTTTTGCTCATTTGATTTCATTTGCTTTGCTCTTGAGATACTTGAGTTACTTTTGATGTGATGGTTTGTAAGACTATGCTACGTTTGTGTGTGATCATATCGTACTTATTTGCTATGCATGCTATCTATCTATCATATGTGTCTATTGCTATGATCATTCACATGCTTGTTTGGTGATAAGTGCTTGATGTATTCCATTCATATTCTTTTTTGCGCTCCACCAAGATGTATGTGACAAGGAAGAGTAACCCATGATCCTAATCGATTGTGCATTTGCATTCAAACGCAAATTTTAAATAATGCACAAATTTAGGTGGAGCTCTTGCTTATCACATACTTCTCAAAGCAATGATGTCATTCATTGATTATATCCAATGTTGAAGCTTTGATCTATATGTTGTCATCAATGACCAAAAAGGGAGAGATTGAAAGTGCAACTAATCCCCGGGTGGTTTTGATAATCCATAACAATATATACATCATTGAACTAATGCCTATTCAGAGAATATTTTAGGAAAGTTCAATGTAGGTATGGCTATGGATGTGAAAGTGGACCCCTCAAATGTAAAAGAACATGGATTGGCAAAAGCTCCAAGACTCTACATTTTTGGTTAAGTGATCCAAGATCACATTGAGTCCATAGGAAAACCAATACTATTAAAAGGGGATGAGGTTTTGATCATGAGTCATTTGCTCAAAGTGCTTGAAGATATTGCTCCAAAACTCTCAGCCACACCCTCACAATCCAGTCTGTCCAAAACCCTAAAGTTCATCTCGGTCCCACCAAAACAGATTCATCCGGATCCGCCGAGATACACCAGACAGAGCCACTGCCTAAACCCTAGAAACTCGGTCTCACCGAGATGACATTCAGTCCCACCGAAATGCAAGTACCAACTCTGTGTAACCCATCGACTTCATTTTGGAATTACCGAGTGAAACCGATCGGAATTACCAAGATGAGTAAACTGCTTAGGTCATCACATATTGGTCCCACCGAGTAGATTCATCCGGTCTCACCGAAACATCTAACGTTCGAATCTTTTGCACTAGTCGGTGTCTCCGAGATTTCCTTTCAGTCTCACCGAGTTGTGCATAAAGGTGTGTAACGGCTAGATCTTTGGTGATGGCTATATGTACCCCACCCACACCACCTACTCTCGGAGAGAGCAACCAGGACGAAGCCACCACTTCCCATATCCATTTTCAGAGAGAACCACCTACACTTGTGTTGAGATCAAGGGATTCCACTACAACCATTTGATCCTTGATTTCTAGCCCCCTCAAGTTGCTTTCCACTCCAATCCTTCTCCCACCACCATGCCAAATCTGTGAGAGAGTGATTGAGTGTTGAGGAGACTATCTTCTGAAGCACAAGAGCAAGGAGTTCATCATCAACAACCACATCTATTACCTTTTGGAGAGTGGTGTCTCCTAGATTGGATAGGTGTCACTTGGGAGCCTCCAAATCATGTGGAGTTGAACCAAGAGTTTGTAAGGGTAAGGAGATCGCCTACTTTGTGAAGATCTACCCCGAGTGAGGCTAGTCCTTCGTGGGCGTAAGCCATGGTGGAATAGACAAGGTTGCTTCTTCGTGGACCCTTCGTGGGTGGAGCCTCCGTGGACTCGCGCAGCCGTTACCCTCTGTGGGTTGAAGTTTCCATCAACGTGGATGTACGATGGCACCACCTATCGGAACCATTCCAAAAATCTTCGTGTCTTCATTGTGTTTGATATCTTCGATCCCCTCCTTTACGTTCACATGCAAAGTTTTTACTTTCCGCTGCCTACTATCTAGACTTGCATGTGTAGGGTGTTGCTTGACTTGTGTGAATTGCTAAAACTTGCCAAGAACTAAAATTGGGAAAAGGCTAGGTTTTATTTGGTCAAGTAGTCTAATCACCCCCCCCCCCCCCTCTAGACCTACTTACGATCCTACATAATGCATCTTGACTTTTGAACATGTCAAGAAGGCATTAGTCAAGACTCCTATTATTCAACCACCAAAGTGGAATCGCCCCTTTGAAATTAGTTGTGAAGCCAGAGAGTATGCGGTGAATGCTTTTTTTAGGATAGCATGAGGGTAAGAAGTTAAATGTTATCCATTATGCTAGTCCCCTTATGATATCGTAGATAGGAAATTTTATGTTGTTGTATATGCATGCGAAAAATGTAGACCTCATATTTCAGATTCAAAGTAATTGTCTATACGAGTCATCAACCTTTGAAAGATCTTCTAACCATAAAGACGTAAATCCTAGATTGATTCAATGAACTCTATTGTTGTAAGAATTTGATTTGTAGACAATCGACGGGAGTGAAATGATTGATACAAAAGCAGAAGAACCCATGGTTGGGGGAGTTGGTACGTATATAAATCCAAAAGCAGAAGAGCCCATATTCCTTTCGGTATCGTCATGACCCTCACCGGTAGTGCACAGTGTACCTCGGGAAACACCAACCCACCTATGGAGCATTCTCGACCAACCGCTTCAAAACAATCTTAAAACAGGCGTTGGCCCTGCTTTATATATAAAGCAACAATCGAACAAAGTACATAGCCGAACGATACAAGGTGGTGAGGTAGGCCTCTTACAAAGCTAATCTTACTTGAATACACAGAACATCGGCTACGCTACCAAAAAATAACACAGGAAGATATGAGTACAACGCCAAGTTACGCCCTAGTACACCTAAGCTCCACGACAACACCCTCAGGAGGGAGAACGGCGCAAAGCGTCACCGCTACCTAGTCCACAGCGGACAAAGGTTTTCACCTGGAACCCAGACATGGAGAGAAGCACGACGATGACATCTTCAAGAAGTGAGCAACACCCGCAAGTGTCGTCGGCGGCTGCGACAAAGCGTGGAGCTTTCACTTGGCATCTCCCCCGTGCCACCACGAGGTCTTCAGGAGAAGTGCGGCGAGTTTAGAGACCCAGATCCAGATCAGGGCGCCACCACTGCCAAAGTGAGAGAGCGCGCCCAAGCCACCCGCCACTATACCTCTTTCCGCCCACACGACCAAGAGACATAGCCACCGCAGCCGCCATGGTGCCCGCTGTTGAGAAACGTAGTAGAAAACAAAAAAAGGGCCAACGGATCAAGTTTCCAAGATCACTATCAAGATGCATACAAGGTTAGATCGTATCATTGCCAATTTCGAGTTGCCACAGAATAAGAGTTGGCGTAGATCATTCTTGAAGTCACTCAAACCGTCCTACAAACGATCTTAAACCATCCCATGAAAGATCCCTCAAACAAATATCGAATGCACGATCTCTCTATGGATTGCACGCATACGGCTTTACGATCCGGCGACACTTCGCCGTCCAGAGCTATGCGCCACCGGAGAACTAGAGCGGGGAGAAGAAAGCCTCACAGGGCCTCGCTATTTTTCGGAACTAGAGAAAACTAGAGAAGACTTGTGTGTCCTTTGGGGGCACCCCCTTCTAGTATACATAAGTGGAGGGGAGGGGCAGGTGACTTGGTGAGGGGGATATCCTCCTTGGCGCACCAGCCAGGAGGAGGAGTACGTCCTCCTCCAACTCCAATTCGGCCCCCTAGCTTATCGAACAAGCTATAGGGGGCGCCTCCCCTTATTGGTCCTCCTAGGCTCATGAATTGTCCCTCTGATAGGCTTTAGCCTATTTGGGGGCTCCAGGTAATTCTCGAAGCCCTCCTATATTTATTTTAGGTCCTGCAGTATATTTTCCACCTATCCGGTTTTACCTGGTATTAACTAAAACCCTTCTGGTAACCCCGAAACACTTTCGGTTTCTCTTGAAATAATTTCTATTATTTCCGAAAATATTGGTAATATTTTCTCTTAATCCTAACTCCAATAGAACTCAACAAATCGTAAACCCTTAAGCTTGTGACCTTGCAGGTTCGGTGAAATATAGACATGAACGAAAACACATTTGATTCAATGATCAATAGCGGAACCGTCGACATCCATATCGACCCCTATACTCACACGAATGATATTTGACTGAACCTTTGGTTATCATATGCTATGCCTTTTGCTTTGCGATACTTTACAAAACCGGAGGTGAGATACATCTGTATCCCCGTGAGACAAACTCATGCTCACTATACCGGTCGATGACCCACAAGTATAGGGGATGACGACAGTCTTCGAGGGAAGTATTTCAACCCAAATTTATTGATTCGACAGATGGGGAGCCAAAGAATATTTATAAGCCTTAGAGGTTGATTTGTCAATTCAACCATACCTGGATAGATAACTTGCTTGCAACAATTTATTAGTAGCATTGTTTTTTAAATTCATGCTCCATCCAACTCATCAAAAAGTCCGAACTATGGGAGAAGGCCAGACATTTCACTCCAACACACAAGGACTACAAACTTTTCTTAGTGTTTATCAAAGGAAAGCCGTCAGAACACATGGTCACAATAATATCAGAGGATGGCATGAACGGTACACAACAAGGGGTATAGATTTTTGTTTGTTTGGCATGCCAAGGGCTACATATTATTTGGCACAACATGAAACAATTCATATGTACACAACACCAATTAAGTTGCCATGCACTTATACTTTGTTCATGTTGTGTATAGCAAATGGTTTCCTTTGTATCTTAGGAAATTTTGATATTTAAGATTCACATTTGTTGAGTGGTTCATCATTAGAAAGGCCACATATGTTGGAGGGTGATGGAGAGTAGACCTCACGTTCAGGTATAAGGACTACTATCCTGGCAACCATTGTCGTAGCCAGAATATGCATACGCCCGAGGCCATCCTTGTATTTACAGTACCCACTATAGCTAGGTACAGTGCACGACTATAGCTACAGTCAACGAAGCATTTTCTATCCACGCGCCAGGCCACGGCTCGGGCAGCCCGGGGGCCTGGCTACGCCCGTGCGCAACCCATCGTGACACTAGTATTGTGCTAGAACAACTGTCCTACTAAGCCTCAAAGAAGAAAGAATATGACAAAAAATTTAAAACAAAAAATTGTACACAAGTTGCACTTCTTATAATATGCAACAATAAACATATAATACTGAAATTTCTGCACTCCAAACATCCATAATGAAAAAGAAAAAATGGAAGCAAACACGCATAAAAACAGGAAAATTTTGACTGGAATGGAAAAAAAATCCAGGCACCTAAAATATGAACTAAAAACCAACAACAATATATTTTATTTTAACATAGAGTAAAATTAGGGCATTTGTATTGTCCTAAAAGGAAAATTTAAAAACCAAAAACAAATGATGGAAAAGCATAAACCAATGCTCAAACAAACAAAAACATAAGTTATTCTAAGAAATAATGAATTGAGGGTACTAATGTTACCCTAAAAGAAGAAAGAAAATGAAAATAAAACTTAGATGATGGTGATGATGATAAAACTTGCACACAAACTGCATAGAGTTTGCACTATGCCACAATATGCAAGAAAAAACATAGAATATTGTAACTTGCATACTAAAAATATAATTTGCACATATTGTATACAAAGTTGCATGTATATGTTCATGTTATACCCCGTGTTCAAACGGCACAACAACAATGTTGAAGATAATCGTCTCTCAACACATCAAAGATGAATTATACCTCACGTCACCTCTCCCATCTCACGCTCCTCACATACGCACGCGTGCGTACACCAACACCCACACACACACACACAAGGATACACACGCGCGTGCGCATAAAAAAAGGAATGGCGTGGGCACACACACACTCAACTGAACAAAAACGAAGTTGCTCCAAGTTTGTAGTGTTGATAGTTTGGAACTAGGTCATTTGACTTAGATTTCAAGTTTGGAACAAGTAGCCTATTGATGATTCTGTAATAGCACTAGTAGAAAAAGGGCCATTTGTCCCGGTTCGTAAGGGCCTTTAGTCCCGGTTCTGGAACCGGGACTAAAGGGTCGGGACTAATATCCAAAACCTTTAGTCCCGGTTTGCTTACGAACCGGGACCAAAGGCCCTCCACGTGGCGCTGCCTGGGGCGGGGGAGGGAGGACCTTTAGTCCCGGTTGGTGTTACCAACCGGGACTAAAGGCTCCACCTTTGGTCCCGGTTGGTAACACCAACCGGGACCAAAAGGCGGCCACGCGTCAGCAGCTCGCAGTCGCTGGGGGTTTTGTTTTTTTTTTTGAAGGAGGGTTTTGGGGTTTTGGAGGGTTAATTTAGGGGTTTCATATTGTGTTAGCGAACTAATAGAGAGAAGTGACCTCTCTTTTTCCGTGCTTGGTCGACGCTAGCTACTACACATATAGAGAGAACTCGACGCTAGCTAGTAAGAAAATAAAGGAAACCATTAATTACACAAGATCGTCATGAACATATATAGAGAGAAGTGACATCTCTTTCTTCGTGCTTGGTCGAACAACAAGTTTTCGGATATCTATCCGACGCTGCTACATATGTACAATATATAACATCCCTTACAACAATTTCAATTTCACATGGTATTCTCCTTGTTCAGGTATGACGTGGTCAAGAAAGAATCCCGCCAATTCCTCTTGAATTGCTCGTATGCGATCATGTGGTAGGAGTTCATCCCGCATCTGCCAGATCTAATTTAAAGAAGGGGTCAATACATATATATGAATGAAACTCAACACAATTGATGGTAATATATAAAATAAAATTGTGAATATTGTTTACGTACTTCAAATTGTTTCTCAGAGGAGGCCCGTTCAGAGGTATAGTAGCAAATGAACTCGCATACATAGTATCCACATAAATGAGTGTTGGGTGCCTCCAACAAGCACTTTACGAGAATAGAGTTCAATCAAACTGATAAGCAAGCATGATAATGGTATTGATGAAACTAGAATCAATGAGAGATGCGCGGAACTAGCTAGTACTACTTACTTTGGGGTGTGTAAATCGCAGCTCCTTCTTCAGACCCGGAACCTTAGCGGTGAACGTTTTCCAAACCCTGGAAGGCAAAGAAAATGATTACTTGATATCAGGAAATGAACGAAAGTTGCCGATATGGTCCCGGTATTGATTGAACTTACTTCTGGAGCATTGCAGTCATGTCCGCATAATACTTGGGATCTTTACGGAGCGAGTCTAAGACAGTTACTAATGCCCCGTCAAGGTTAATGGATAGCAGAATATAGTGGAAGCTGCGCACGCATAACTCATCAATTACATTACTTAACCACGAGTAAGCGGAACCGAATATGCAGAAGACAGTAACACTCACTTGAAGTTGTAAGGAAAGAGTATTTCCCTTTTGTTTTGATGTGTAAGGAACGTTTGTAGTAAGTTGTTCTCGGTATCTTCAGCCGCCTTTCGTACCGACCATTCATTTACGGTATTTGGGCTAATGAACCCAACGTCGAAGATTCCTATTTTTTGGCATTCGACCATCTTCAATCTGCATAATATAGTGAGGATAATTATATATACATGCAATGAACGAGCTGAGCTAGAGACTTAATTATAGAAGTAATACTTACAGACAGTAGCAAGTCATGAGTTGTTTGTCGAGGGCCTTTTGATTGTATAATTGAAATAACTCCACAAATTCAACAGGCAGCAGGTCGACTCCAGGGAAGTCATGCTCTTTTTTAATTCCGACTAACAAACTGTCTTTCCCAGACTTCCTGCAGGTTTCCATGTACCAGTCATGCAATTTTTGCATCATCGTTGTTAGATGAGGATGATCAGGTTTGACGAGAGGCTTCCCGTGCTCGTATCTAAAGACGTCTACTACCTCAGCCGTTTCAAACTGTACATCATCGGGCAGGTAATCATCAAGAGTGGTACCGGGCAGTAGCACCGGATGATTAGCGATATCGCTAGACACCTTGAGCGGGGGGCACGATTGCTTCTCCTGTTCGCCGAGCTGGGGAATTGTTTTCCCACTTCTTCGTTTTTTCGCTCTTGCAGCACTGGAAGTACTTCCCGACTGCTGCGCTTTAGCATGTGTCTTAGTAATTATGCAGTCATAGTTGGAATCCGGCGGAGGCGGTGGTGGTCGCTTCAGGGCATTGATAGTGCGCTTCACTTTCACCGGATCTACCTTCTCCTTCGGAGGTGGAGTTTTCTTTGCAAAATGGTCCCTCAGTTGGGCACGACATATGTCCTCGTTTTCCTGCTCGGTCCTCTCATATGGTAACTTTTCTAGAGGCTTGAGAGATGGACCGTATCTGAATTGGCTCCCGCCTCTGCTTGTACTGCTAGCCGCCGGAGCGGCGGCGTCTCTCTTCCGTCGTTTCTGACGAGGCGGAGAAATCTGACGCGCCGGAGGAGCCGGAGCGGCGGCGTTTGTCTTCCGCCATTGCCGACGAGGCTGAGGAGGAGGCGGACTGCTCCGACGCGCCGGAGTAGGCGAAGGAGGAGGCGGAGTGCCCTCACGCGTCGGAGGAGCCGGAGAAGGAGGCGGAGTGCCCTGATCACTCGCCGGAGGAGGAGGAGGAGGAGGCGGAGTGCCCTGACTCGCCGGAGGAGGAGGAGGCGGAGGCGTCCAGTTTGGAAGCTTGATGTACTCCTTCTGCCATAGACATGTACTCCTCAGAGCATGAACCAACCGATTCTCCCCTTCACCTGTAGAGTGGTCAAGCTCGAGCTCCTCAAATCCCTCCATTACTTCATCCACCATCACAACAGCATAGTCATGTGGAATCGGACGGCAGTGAAAAGTTCCGTTGGGGTGAGGAGGTGCAACAGAGCCGACAGCCGCCTTGAAAGTGAGGTTCCGGCATTTCGTCATAAGCTCGCAATGTTGAGCCTCCGTGATAGTATCCACGGGGTAGCTAGGAGACGTGAAGTCAGGCTGAACGGGCTCCGTGGAAGCCACGCTGCTTCTCCGCTGAGATGGCGGGGTAGCTTCTGGGGTAGCTTCGTGTCGCTGAGATGGTTGGTCGGCAGCTTGCTAGCTCTCAGCTTCCTCTAGCTTTTGTAGTCTTGCATTGAGCTTCTGCATGTCGCTCAGCTCCTCTTTCCTCTTTCTCTCCCGGCTTTTGTAACCGCCTGCGTCGGGAAACCCAAACTTCCACGGAACGGAGCCTGGTGTGCCTCGTGTTCGTCCAGGGTGCTCAGCATTCCCTAGGGCCTCAGTCAGCTCGTCCTTCTCTCTGTCGGGAATGAACGTCCCTTCCTGCGCTGCGGTGATATACTTCTGAAGCTTCGTGACGGGTATTGCAAGTTGCTCGTCCGTCCAACGGCACTTCCCTGTTTCAGGGTCCAAAGTTCCCCCAACCCCGAAGAACCAAGTCCTTGAACGGTCTGGCCAGTTCAATGTCTGTGGTTCGACCCCTTTAGCAATCAGGTCATTCTCAGCTTTGTCCCACAACGGCCGGGCTTTGAGGTAGCCACCTGACCCCGTGTGATGGTGATACTGCTTCTTTGCAGTGTTGTTCTTGTTTGTCTCTGACATTTTCTTACTCTTGTCTGATGTCTTGTAGGCCACAAATGCGGGCCAGTGATCTCTTATCTTCTCAAATCGGCCGGTGAATTCTGGAGTCTTCCCTTTGTCGACAAACTTTGATTTCAACTCCTTCTTCCACCTCCTGAATAGATCTGCCATCTTCTTAAGAGCACACTGCTTGACCAGTGGCTCTATAACTGGCTTATTCGGATCCTCCTCTGGCGGTAGGGTGAAATTTGCCTTCAGCGCGGTCCAAAGATCATCTTTCTGTCTTTCGGTGACATAATCACCTTCAGGGGCATCGTCCTTAGGCTTATTCCATTGCTTGATGCTAATCGGGATGTTGTCCCTAACAATAACTCCGCACTGAGCAGAAAATGCGTCCTTGGTCCGCTTGGGTTCAATCGGATGGCCATCGTCCGTGAGTGCTGTGATCGTGAACCTTTCATCCTTGCGCAACCTCTTCTTCGGGCCTCGTCTCGTTACCGAAGTTTGGCTCAATCCGGAGGGCTATAAAAGAAGAAAGAAGAGTTAATATATGTACATACCAAAACAATTAATGCATCAATTAGCTAGTCAGCACAGGCTTAATTAATATATATACCTCGTCGGACTTTGCAACAACTCCCTCCTCCGTTCGGTCACCGGAGCCGTCATCATGGTCTCCTTCTTCCTCCGGCATTCGGTCACCGGAGCCATCATGATCATGTCCTTCCTCCTCCATTGTTCGATCACCGGAGCCATCATCCTCTCCTTCCAGACCATCGGTGTCGTTGAGAAACGACAAGACATCACGTCCGCCGAGGATTATCTCCCCCAACAACTGTTCTTGTTCCAAGTCTCTTTGAGCCATAGTTTCTGCAAATATTACAACATGGCAATTAATATACAAACATGAGTGTCCGACGTCCGGACCGCCTCTCTCATGAATGTTCGACGTCCGGACCACCTCTCTCATGAATGTCAAACAAGGGATTCTCTTAACCTTTAAGGGATTTAATTAACAAATGATACATAGACTTGTTCGGGCAAGAGGGGGTTGATCGACGTCCCCCCTCATGTCGAAGTTATCGGAGTTTTCTTCTAGTGGTTTGGGTGGCCTCGAGAGATTGTCGGGTAGGGGCGGGAGGGGGTAGGAGATCGACAACGCTTTTTTCTAGGTTTTGGGTGGCCTCGAAAGTTGGTCGTCCGGTATATCGAGAGGGGGTGAACATTTTACCTTAGTAACTTAGAAAAAAAATGTTATCGGGGAGGGGGTATATCGACAACGCTTTTTTTCTAGGGTTTGGGTGGCCTCGAGAGTTGGTCGCCCGGTATATCGAGAGGGGGGTGAACATTTTACCTTAGTAACTTAGAAAAAAAATGTTATCGGGGAGGGGGTATATCGACAATGCTTTTTTTCTAGGGTTTGGGTGGCCTCGAGAGTTGGTCGCCCGGTATATCGAGAGGGGGGTGAACATTTTACCTTAGTAACTTAGAAAAAAAATGTTATCGGGGAGGGGGTATATCGACAACGCTTTTTTTCTAGGGTTTGTGTGGCCTCTAGAGTTGGCCGCCCGGTATATCGAGAGGGGGGTGAACATTTTACCTTAGTAACTTAGAAAAAAATGTTATCGGGGAGGGGGTATGTCGACAACGCTTTTTTTCATGGGTTTGTGTGGCCTCGAGAGTTGGTCGCCCGGTATATCGAGAGGGGGGTGAACATTTTACCTTAGTAACTTAGAAAAAAAATGTTATCGGGGAGGGGGTATGTCGACAACGCTTTTTTCTAGGGTTTGGGTGGCCTCGAGAGTTGGTCGCCCGGTATATCGAGAGGGGGGTGAACATTTTACCTTAGTAACTTAGAAAAAAAAATGTTATCGGGGAGGGGGTATATCGACCCCCCCCCTCATGTCGAAGTTATCGGGGAGGGGGTATATCAACAACGACATACATTCCGGATCCGTTGGAAAGCTCTCGGGGAGCCGATGCCAACGTGATGATAGGCGGCCGGGGTGCTCCCGTGGCCTTGTTGATAGATAGAGCCGATGCCAACGTGATGATAGAGCCGATGCCAACATTTTCATTTAACAAAAAAACTACCTTCAAAAAAAGACTTGCTTCGCCGCGGGTGCTCGGTGCGACGTGGACTCGGTGGAAAAACTTTATGAAAATGCGGTGGTGGCCGGGCCGGGCGGTTTTCTTTTCCTTCTTCATTTTTTCCTTTGTTTTTTCTTATATGTTTGTTTTCGTTTTCACTCTACATTTTCGTACATATGAAAAACAACGAAGACTTTTTACATGAACATATACACACATATACATGAACATATATACATATACATGAAAAAAAAAACATATACATGAACATATACACATATACATATACATGAACATATATACATATACATGAAAGGGGGAGCTCACTGGGGGGGCGGCGATGGCTGGAGGCCGGCGACGGGGACGAGGACGGCGGCGACGGGGACGAGGACGGCGGCTCGGGGAGGCGACGGGGACGAGGACGGCGGCGACGGGGACGAGGACGGCGGCTCGGGGAGGCGACGGGGACGGGGACGAGGACGGCGGCTCGGGGAGGCGACGGGGACGAGGACGGCGGCGACGGGGACGAGGACGGCGGCGACGAGGACGAGGACGGCGGCTCGGGGAGGCGACGGGGACGAGGACGACGGCGACGGGGACGAGGACGGCGGCTCGGGAAGGCGACGGCGTCAGGGCAGCCTGGCGGCGTCGAGGAGGTCGGCGTCGTCGGGGGGAACTGCGAGATGAAAATGAAAATTTTCACAAGTGCTGCTTATATACACACAGCATTGGTCCCGGTTGGTGGCACCAACCGGGACCAATGCCCACCTTTAGTCCCGGTTGGTGCCACCAACCGGGACCAAAGGTCTCTTTTCGGCAGCCCGAAGGGCGGGAAGCAGAGACCTTTGGTCCCGGTTGGTGGCACCAACCGGGACTAAAGGTGGGCATTGGTCCCGGTTGGTGCCACCAACCGGGACTAAAGGTGGGTATTGGTCCCGGTTGGTTCCACCAACCGGGACCAATGGCCTTGCACAGCAGCGTGGTGGGAGTTTAGTCCCACCTCGCTAGTGGAGAGTGTGCCGCACCTGTTTATAAGGCGCGGTGCGCCTGAGCCTTCGAGCTCCTCTCTAAAGCAGGCTTACAGGCCTAACCACTTTGTATCTGCCTGTGGGCCTAGTGGGCCTTCTGCGGGCCTGAATCCTGGCCCAATTGGCTGGTTGGGTTTCTAGTCGTATTCAGGCCGTGGTGGCCCATTAGGCGGCATTTTTTTAATTTTTTTCCAGTATTTTTGTTTTGTTTTTTGCTTTATTTATTTTTTTAATTTTTTTCCAGTATTTTTCTTCTGTTATTTTAGTTCATTCTTTTTAACAAATAAATACTTTGATAATTTTAGTTGCATAATTTCCATTATTTTGTTTTGTTTTTCGCTTTATTTATTTTTGTTTTACTTTTTGCTTTATTTATTTCCAGTGTGTTTTATCATTATATTCTTTTATAAAAGCTTTTTAGTTGATTCTTTTTTTAACTCCACTCCCACGATGTTACTAGAGGTTTATAATAGATTTTTGAGTGATTCTTTTTCCTGCTATTTAATATTACTGTGTTTTATCATTATATTCAATTTGGTTATTTTTAGGTTATTTTAAATGGGTGTTTTATATATATTTTTTTGCATAAATTTTATATAATTTTAAGTTTATAAAAGCTTTTTAGTTGATTCGTTTTGCTATTGAAGAATATTATAGTTTTGTTTTAGTTGATCATAACAAAATATTTTAATTGAGCCACCAACCGGGACTAAAGGCCTTGTCCTGGGAGTGGCTAAAATTTAGTCCCACCTCGCCAAGCGAGAGGGACTCGCAGCGGTTTATAAGCCCTGAGTGCAGAGACGAAGAACGATGAAGGAGAGGCGCAATGCTCACCTGCACGTTGCTTAGCTTCAGGCCTTGAGGAAATGGTGTAGACTGCACGGAGCTATCTGCAGTTTCTCAAGGCCTGAAGCTAAGCAACGTGCAGGTGAGCATTGCGCCTCTCCTTCATTTTTAATAACTTATTTTAACTCCGGACATTTTGTGTGTTCATTATGCACCATTCAAAGGCACATCATCAATGTTCAACCCGTTTCTGCCTTCATTTGCTATTTTTCATGCATTTAATGATTTGTTTTGAGCTAAATGACCCTGAAATTGAAAAGCACTACAAATGAAGTCTGAAAAGGTTGAAACTTGGCATGGTATCATAATTTCACCCACATAGCAAGCGCTAAAAAGTTGAGAGGGTTACGGCAAAAACAGGATGCACTTCGTGTACAAACTGGACAATCTCTTTCGAAGTATCAGGGTTTCGGACGAAAACTCATCTATTACAAAGGGATTTCATTTGTAATAACTTATTTTAACTCCAGACTTTTTGTGTGTTCAATATGCACCATTCAAAGGCACATCATCAATTTTCAACCCTTTTCTGACTTCATTTGCTATTTTTCATGCATTTAATGATTTGTTTTGAGCTAAATGACCCTGAAATTGAAAAGCACTACAAATGAACTCTGAAAAGGTTGAAGTTGGCATGGTATCATCATTTCATCCACATAGCATGTGCTAAAAAGTTGAGAGGGTTACGGCAAAAACTGGATGCACTACGTGTACAAAACGGACAATCTCTTTCGAAGTATGAGGGTTTCGGACGAAAACTCATGTGTTACAAAAGGATTTCTTTTTTTTGAACTTATTTGAACTCCATACTTTTTGTGTGTTCAAAATGCACCATTCAAAGCCACATCATCAATTTTCAACCCTTTCTGACTTCATTTGGTATTTTTCATGCACTTACTGATTTTTTTGAGCTAAATAACCCTGAAATTGAAAAGCACTTCAAATGAACTCTGAAAAGGTTGAAAGTTGGCATGGTATCATCATTTCACCCACATAGCATGTGCTAAAAAGTTGAGAGGATTACGGCAAAAACTGGATGCACTTCGTGTACAAAATGGACAACCTCTTTCGAAGTATCAGGGTTTCGGACGAAAACTCATGTGGTACAAAAGGATTTCATTTTTTTGAACTTATTTGAACTCCAGACTTTTTGTGTGTTCAAAATGCACCATTCAAAGCCACATCATCAATTTTCAACCCTTTCTGACTTCATTTGGTATTTTGCATGCATTTACTGATTTTTTGAGCTAAATGACCCTGAAATTGAAAAGCACTACAAATGAACTCATCTGTTACAAAAGGCATTTCATTTCTTCACATGTAACTGCAATGATATAGTTGTGGAGAGAAAGTCTTCACTTTTTCTTCGCTTGTGTCCTTTGCTTATTGCGCCGTAACCATGGATAATCTTCATCGTTTAACAGGGTGCTTGGGTCAGCCTTGACTTTGAAGGGAGGAATTTCATGAAACTTTTCATAATCTTCGGACATGTCTGTCTTGCCCTCCAATCCCACGATGTCTCTTTTTCCTGAAAGAACTATGTGGCGCTTTGGCTCATCGTATGATGTATTCGCTTCCTTATCTTTTCTTTTTCTTGGTTTGGTAGACATGTCCTTCACATAGAAAACTTGCACCACATCATTGGCTAGGACGAATGGTTCATCTATGTACCCAAGATTGTTCAGATCCACTGTTGTCATTCCGTACTGTGGGTCTTCCTGTACCCCGCCTCCTGACAGATTGACCCATTTGCACTGAAACAAAGGGACCTTGAAATCATGTCCATAGTCAAGTTCCCATATGTCCACTATGTAACCATAATATGTGTCCTTTCCCCTATTGGTTGCTGCATCAAAGCGAACACCGCTGTTTTGGTTGGTGCTCTTTTGATCTTGGGCGATCGTGTAAAATGTATTCCCATTTATCTCATACCCTTTGTAAGTCAATACAGTCGAAGATGGTCCCCTGGCCAACGAGTACAACTCATCAGAAACAGTGTTGTCACCCATGAGACGTGTTTGCAACCAACTGCCGAAAGTCCTGATGTGTTCATATGTAATCCAGTCGTCACACTGCTCCGGGTGTTTGGAGCGCAGAATATTCTTGTGTTCATCGACATACGGGGTCACCAAGGTAGAATTCTGTAGAACTGTGTAGTGTGCTTGAGACCAAGAATGCCCGTCCCTACATATTATTGAGTCCGCTCCTAGCGTGCCTTTTCCAGTCAGTCTCCCCTCATACCGCGATTGAGGGAGACCAATCTTCTTAAGGTCAGGAATGAAGTCAACACAAAACCCAATGACATCCTCTGTTTGATGGCCCATGGAGATGCTTCCTTCTGGCCTAG
This sequence comes from Elymus sibiricus, assembly GCA_039707655.1. Lineage (NCBI taxonomy): Eukaryota > Viridiplantae > Streptophyta > Magnoliopsida > Poales > Poaceae > Elymus > Elymus sibiricus. The sequence goes on from CM077664.1 coordinate 318,507,125, forward strand.
CGTGGTTACAAACATATTTCTTTAAGACTCCCATGAACCTCTCAAAGGGGAACATATTGTGTAGAAATACAGGGCCCAGAACGACAATCTCGTCGACTAGATGAACTAGGACGTACGTCATGATATTGAAGAAGGACGGTGGGAACACCAGCTCGAAACTAACAAGACAATGCACCAAATCAATCCTTAACCTTAGCAGGATTTCTGGATCGATCACCTTCTGAGAGATTGCATTGAGGAATGCACATAGCTTCACAATGGCTAATCGAACGCTTTCCGGTAGAAGCCCCCTCAATGCAACCGGAAGCAGTTGCGTCATAATCACGTGGCATTCATGAGACTTTAGGTTCTGGAACTTTTTCTCTGCCATATTTATTATTCCCTTTATATTCGACGAGAAGCCAGACGGGACCTTCATACTGAGCAGGCATTCAAAGAAGATTTCCTTCTCTTCTTTGGTAAGAGCGTAGCTGGCAGGACCTTCATACTGCTTTGGATGCATGCCATCTTTTTCATGCACACGTTGCTGTTCCTCCCGTGCCTCCGGTGTATCTTTTGTCTTCCCATACACTCCCAAGAAGCCTAGCAGGTTCACGCAAAGATTCTTCGTCACGTGCATCACGTCGATTGCAGAGCGGACCTCTAGGTCTTTCCAATAGGGTAGGTCCCAAAATATAGATTTCTTCTTCCACATGGGTGCGCGTCCCGCATCGTCAGTCGGAACAGATAGTCCGCCAGGACCCTTTCCAAAGATTACTTGTAAATCATTGACCATATCAAGTATGTGATCACCAGTACGGAGGGCAGGCTTCTTCCGGTGATCTGCCTCACCTTTGAAATGCTTTCCTTTCTTTCGACATTGATGGTTGGTCGGAAGAAAACGACGATGCCCCAGGTACACATTCTTCCTGCATTTGTCCAAATATATACTGTCAGTGTCATCTAAACAGTGTGTGCATGCGTGGTATCCCTTGTTTGTCTGTCCTGAAAGGTTACTGAGAGCAGGCCAATCGTTGATGGTTACAAACAGCAACACATGTATGTCAAATTCCTCCTGTTCGTTCTCATCCCACACACGTACACCTCTTCCATTCCATAGCTGTAAAAGTTCATCAACTAATGGCCTTAGGTACACATCAATGTCATTGCCAGGTTGCTTAGGGCCTTGGATGAGCACTGGCATCATAATGAACTTCCGCTTCATGCACAACCAAGGAGGAAGGTTATACATACATAGAGTCACAGGCCATGTGCTATGCTTGCTGCTCTGATCCCCAAAAGAATTAACGCCATCTGCACTTAAACCAAACCATACGTTCCTTGGGTCATCTGTAAAGTTGCTCCACTTTCTCTCGATCTTTCTCCACTGCGACCCGTCAGCGGGTGCTCTCAACTTCCCGTCTTTCTTACGGTCTTTTTTGTGCCATTGCATCAACTCGGCATGCTTTTAGTTTCTGAACAGACGTTTCAACCGTGGTATTATAGGAGCATACCACATCACCTTGGCAGGAACCCTCTTCCCGGTGCTCTGGCCCTCAACATCACCAGGGTCATCTCTTCTAATCTTATACCGCAATGCACCGCATACCGGGCATGCGTTCAAATCCTCGTACGCACCGCGGTAGAGGATGCAGTCATTAGGGCATGCATGTATCTTCTGCACCTCCAATCCTAGAGGGCATAGAACCTTCTTTGCTTCGTACGTACTGCCGGGCAATTCGTTATCCTTTGGAAGCTTCTTCTTCATTATTTTAAGTAGCGAACTAAATCCCTTGTCAGATACACCATTGTCTGCCTTCCATTGCAGCAATTCCAGTGTGGTACCGAGCTTTCTGTTGTCATCTTCGCAATTTGGGTACAACCCTTTTTTGTGATCCTCTAACATGCGATCGAACTTCAACTTCTCCCTTTCACTTTCGCATTCTCTCTGTGCATCAACAATGACCCGGCGAAGATCATCATCGGGCACATCGTCTGGTTCCTCTTGATCTTCAGCTTCCCCCATTGCAGCATCACCGTATTCAGGGGGCGGGTAGTTGTCATCATCCTCTTCTTCTTCGTTGTCTTCCATCATAACCCCTCTTTCTCCGTGCTTGGTCCAAACATTATAGCGTGGCATAAAACCCTTCTCAAGCAGGTGGAAGTGAAGGATTTTAGAGTTGGAGAAAGCCTTCGTATTCTCACAGACAGTACATGGACAATGCATAAAACCATTCTGCTTGTTTGCCTCAGCCGCTTCGAGAAAATTATGCAGGCCCTTAATATACTCGGAGGTGCGTCGGTCACCGTACATCCAGTGCCGGTTCATCTGCGTGCGTTATATAGTTCTCATTATTGAACAACATATAACTCTCTAGAGCATCTAATTAAATCATACAAGTAATAACTATCTAGAACAACATATAACCAAAACCATCGCACTATATAATAACAAACAATAATAAAAGTAAGAAAGTTACACAAGTATCTATCTAAATCATACAAGTAAGAACTTTTTTCTTTTAGAAAGAAGATAAGAAGAAGAGGCTAACCATGGTGGTGCCGGCGCCGAGATGGGCGCGGGCGATCGACGGCGGTGAGGACGGGGACGGGACAGGACGGGCCGCCAACCTAGACAAATCTTGAGGAAAATGGAGCTTGGACAAGGAGCTTCCAGAGGAGAAAGCTTAAGTATGGCTCGGGCATTTCATCGAACACGTCATGTGCATAGGAGGTGAGCTAGAGCACCACAAAGCTCTCCCTTCGCCGGCCAGAAAAACAGAGCAGTGTGGAGTGCTCTGCTCGCTGGCGAGGGGGGTATATATAGGCATCTCATTGGTCCCGGTTCGTGGCTGGAACCGGGACTAAAGGACCCCCTTTGGTCCCGGTTCCAGCCATGAACCGGGACCAATGGTTGTGGGCCAGGAGCGAGGCACATTGGTCCCGGTTCGTTTCTGGAACCGGGACTAAAGGGTCCAGACGAACCGGGACCAATGCCCCACGAGGCCCGGCCGGCCCCCTGGCCTCACGAACCGGGAGCGTTGCCCACATTGGTCCCGGTTCGTGACTGAACCGGGACTAATGGGCTGGCCCGGCCTGGATCTCCGGGAATATAAGAAACAGTGAAGGGCTCCGAAAACAGTCGCGAGAAACAGAAGACAACAGAGAGATCCAATCTAGGGGAGAGCTCCCTCTCCCCCCGAAGGGCCAAGGAAGAAGAAGAAGGAACGGGCCCCTTCCCCCTCTCATCCGGTGGTGCCGGGACTCCGCTGGGGACATCTCCTCCATCACCATCACCACCAACTTCTCCTCTGTTCTCATGGTGATGTGTGAGTAGTGCATCCTCGAGGCTGAGGGTATGTACTAGTAGCTATGTGTTCGATCTCTCTCTGTCTCATGTTCTTGAGGCACAATCTTGATGTACCGCGAGCTTTGCTAATATAGTTGGGTCATATGGTGTTCTTCCCTCTCTATCTTGTTGTGATGAATTGAGTCTTTCCCTTTGAGGTTTCATTGTTATCGGATTGAATATTTTGGATTTGAGAACACTTGATGTATGTCTTGCATGTGAATACCCGTGGTGACAATGGGGTATTCTATTGAGTCACTTGAGATATGTTTTGGTCATCAACTTGCGGATTCCCGAGGTGACATTGGGGTAATCTAGGCATAGGGGTTGGTGCACGTTTTCGTCCTACTTTCTCCGATAGAAACTTTGGGGTACTCTTTGAAGTTCTTTGTGTTGGATTGAATATTATGAATCTGAAATTGTTTGATGCATGTTGAATAATTAACTCACAGATACTTGTGGTGACATTGGAGTATCTAGGTGACATTAGAGTTAATTGATGCGTATCATATGGTGTTATTTTAGTACGAACTCTAGGGCTGTTTGTGACACTTATAGGGATGGCTCAATAGATTGATTGGAAAGGATAACTTTGAGGTGGTTTTGCTACCTACAACAATTTCTTCTTATGTTCTCCGTTTGCTAGGAACTTTGGAGTGATTCTTTGTTGTACGTTGAGGATTGTTATATGATTCAATTATGTTAGCACTGTTGAGAGATTGCACTAGTGAAAGTATGAACCCTAGGCCTTGTTTTCAAGCATTGCAATACCGTTTGTGCTCACTTTTGTTACTTGCTACCTTGCTATATTATTTCAGATTACAAAAACCTATATCTACTATCCATATTACACTTGTATCATCATCTCTTCGCCGAACTAGTGCACCTCTACAATTTATCATTGTATTGGGTGTGTTGGGGACACAAGAGATTTCTTGTATTTGATTGCAGGGTTGTTCGAGAGAGACCATCTTCATCCTACACCTCCCACGGATTGATAAACCTTAGGTCATCCACTTGAGGGAAATTTGTTGTTGTCCTACAAAACTCTGCGCTTGGAGGCCCAACAGAGTCTACAAGAATAAAGTTGCGTAGTAGACATCAATCAAGACCACTGTTGAGGAGCTCAAGTCAGATGTTGATCAAACAAAGATGAGCAGTGATGATGATACACTTCCGACCACGACTTAGTTTCAGACCAGGCCTAGGTCAGTTGTTGTTGTGACTTCACAGGCTCCAGCCATAGAGCCTACTCCTGTTGCTGCACCTTTAGTTGCCCCACCAGTGTCCACACCTCTAGTCCAGCAGACTTCATCCAAAGCTTTTGCAGATGCACTTCTCTCCACTCCATCGACCCACACCGGAGCTGCAAGTTAGAGGACTTCATCGCCAGGAGTCGTGGATCGAGCCCAGAGCGATGTTTAGCTCTATTTTTATTCGAAATTTTTGGTAACTTGTTGCCAAAGGGGGAGAGTAATTATAGATCATAGGGCTGAGAGAGAGAGAGAGAGAAAGAGAGTCTTTGCTTTTGCTCGTTTGATTTCATTTGCTTTGCTCTTGAGATACTTGAGTTACTTTTGATGTGATGGTTTGTAAGACTATGCTACGTTTGTGTGTGATCATATCGTACTTATTTGCTATGCATGCTATCTATCTATCATATGTGTCTATTGCTATGATCATTCACATGCTTGTTTGGTGATAAGTGCTTGATGTATTCCATTCATATTCTTTTTTGCGCTCCACCAAGATGTATGTGACAAGGAAGAGTAACCCATGATCCTAATCGATTGTGCATTTGCATTCAAACGCAAATTTTAAATAATGCACAAATTTAGGTGGAGCTCTTGCTTATCACATACTTCTCAAAGCAATGATGTCATTCATTGATTATATCCAATGTTGAAGCTTTGATCTATATGTTGTCATCAATGACCAAAAAGGGAGAGATTGAAAGTGCAACTAATCCCCGGGTGGTTTTGATAATCCATAACAATATATACATCATTGAACTAATGCCTATTCAGAGAATATTTTAGGAAAGTTCAATGTAGGTATGGCTATGGATGTGAAAGTGGACCCCTCAAATGTAAAAGAACATGGATTGGCAAAAGCTCCAAGACTCTACATTTTTGGTTAAGTGATCCAAGATCACATTGAGTCCATAGGAAAACCAATACTATTAAAAGGGGATGAGGTTTTGATCATGAGTCATTTGCTCAAAGTGCTTGAAGATATTGCTCCAAAACTCTCAGCCACACCCTCACAATCCAGTCTATCCAAAACCCTAAAGTTCATCTCGGTCCCACCAAAACAGATTCATCCGGATCCGCCGAGATACACCAGACAGAGCCACTGCCTAAACCCTAGAAACTCGGTCTCACCGAGATGACATTCAGTCCCACCGAAATGCAAGTACCAACTCTGTGTAACCCATCGACTTCATTTTGGAATTACCGAGTAAAACCGATCGGAATTACCAAGATGAGTAAACTGCTTAGGTCATCACATATTGGTCCCACCGAGTGGATTCATCCGGTCTCACCGAAACATCTAACGTTCGAATCTTTTGCACTAGTCGGTGTCTCCGAGATTTCCTTTCAGTCTCACCGAGTTGTGCATAAAGGTGTGTAACGGCTAGATCTTTGGTGATGGCTATATGTACCCCACCCACACCACCTACTCTCGGAGAGAGCAACCAGGACGAAGCCACCACTTCCCATATCCATTTTCAGAGAGAACCACCTACACTTGTGTTGAGATCAAGGGATTCCACTACAACCATTTGATCCTTGATTTCTAGCCCCCTCAAGTTGCTTTCCACTCCAATCCTTCTCCCACCACCATGCCAAATCTGTGAGAGAGTGATTGAGTGTTGAGGAGACTATCTTCTGAAGCACAAGAGCAAGGAGTTCATCATCAACAACCACATCTATTACCTTTTGGAGAGTGGTGTCTCCTAGATTGGATAGGTGTCACTTGGGAGCCTCCAAATCATGTGGAGTTGAACCAAGAGTTTGTAAGGGTAAGGAGATCGCCTACTTTGTGAAGATCTACCCCGAGTGAGGCTAGTCCTTCGTGGGCATAAGCCATGGTGGAATAGACAAGGTTGCTTCTTCGTGGACCCTTCGTGGGTGGAGCCTCCGTGGACTCGCGCAGCCGTTACCCTCTGTGGGTTGAAGTTTCCATCAACGTGGATGTACGATGGCACCACCTATCGGAACCATTCCAAAAATCTTCGTGTCTTCATTGTGTTTGATATCTTCGATCCCCTCCTTTACGTTCACATGCAAAGTTTTTACTTTCCGCTGCCTACTATCTAGACTTGCATGTGTAGGGTGTTGCTTGACTTGTGTGAATTGCTAAAACTTGCCAAGAACTAAAATTGGGAAAAGGCTAGGTTTTATTTGGTCAAGTAGTCTAATCACCCCCCCCCCCTCTAGACCTACTTACGATCCTACATAATGCATCTTGACTTTTGAACATGTCAAGAAGGCATTAGTCAAGACTCCTATTATTCAACCACCAAAGTGGAATCGCCCCTTTGAAATTAGTTGTGAAGCCAGAGAGTATGCGGTGAATGCTTTTTTTAGGATAGCATGAGGGTAAGAAGTTAAATGTTATCCATTATGCTAGTCCCCTTATGATATCGTAGATAGGAAATTTTATGTTGTTGTATATGCATGCGAAAAATGTAGACCTCATATTTCAGATTCAAAGTAATTGTCTATACGAGTCATCAACCTTTGAAAGGTCTTCTAACCATAAAGACGTAAATCCTAGATTGATTCAATGAACTCTATTGTTGTAAGAATTTGATTTGTAGACAATCGACGGGAGTGAAATGATTGATACAAAAGCAGAAGAACCCATGGTTGGGGGAGTTGGTACGTATATAAATCCAAAAGCAGAAGAGCCCATATTCCTTTCGGTATCGTCATGACCCTCACCGGTAGTGCACAGTGTACCTTGGGAAACACCAACCCACCTATGGAGCATTCTCGACCAACCGCTTCAAAACAATCTTAAAACAGGCGTTGGCCCTGCTTTATATATAAAGCAACAATCGAACAAAGTACATAGCCGAACGATACAAGGTGGTGAGGTAGGCCTCTTACAAAGCTAATCTTACTTGAATACACAGAACATCGGCTACGCTACCAAAAAATAACACAGGAAGATATGAGTACAACGCCAAGTTACGCCCTAGTACACCTAAGCTCCACGACAACACCCTCAGGAGGGAGAACGGCGCAAAGCGTCACCGCTACCTAGTCCACAGCGGACAAAGGTTTTCACCTGGAACCCAGACATGGAGAGAAGCACGACGATGACATCTTCAAGAAGTGAGCAACACCCGCAAGTGTCGTCGGCGGCTGCGACAAAGCGTGGAGATTTCACTTGGCATCTCCCCCGTGCCACCACGAGGTCTTCAGGAGAAGTGCGGCGAGTTTAGATACCCAGATCCGGATCAGGGCGCCACCACTGCCAAAGTGAGAGAGCGCGCCCAAGCCACCCGCCACTATACCTCTTTCCGCCCACACGACCAAGAGACATAGCCACCGCAGCCGCCATGGTGCCCGCTGTTGAGAAACGTAGTAGAAAACAAAAAAAGGGCCAACGGATCAAGTTTCCAAGATCACTATCAAGATGCATACAAGGTTAGATCGTATCGTTGCCAATTTCGAGTTGCCACAGAATAAGAGTTGGCGTAGATCATTCTTGAAGTCACTCAAACCGTCCTACAAACGATCTTAAACCATCCCACGAAAGATCCCTCAAACAAATATCGAATGCACGATCTCTCTATGGATTGCACGCATACGGGCTTTACGATCCGGCGACACTTCGCCGTCCAGAGCTATGCGCCACCGGAGAACTAGAGCGGGGAGAAGAAAGCCTCATAGGGCCTCGCTATTTTTCGGAACTAGAGAAAACTAGAGAAGACTTGTGTGTCCTTTGGGGGCACCCCCTTCTAGTATACATAAGTGGAGGGGAGGGGCAGGTGACTTGGTGAGGGGGATCTCCTCCTTGGCGCACCGGCCAGGAGGAGGAGTACGTCCTCCTCCAACTCCAATTCGGCCCCCTAGCTTATCGAACAAGCTATAGGGGGCGCCTCCCCTTATTGGTCCTTCTAGGCTCATGTATTGTCCCTCTGATAGGCTTTAGCCTATTTGGGGGCTCCAGGTAATTCTCGAAGCCCTCCTATATTTATTTTAGGTCCTGCAGTATATTTTCCACCTATCCGGTTTTACCTGGTATTAACTAAAACCCTTCTGGTAACCCCGAAACACTTTCGGTTTCTCTTGAAATAATTTCTATTATTTCCGAAAATATTGGTAATATTTTCTCTTAATCCTAACTCCAATAGAACTCAACAAATCGTAAACCCTTAAGCTTGTGACCTTGCAGGTTCGGTGAAATATAGACATGAACAAAAACACATTTGATTCAATGATCAATAGCGGAACCGTCGACATCCATATCGACCCCTATACTCACACGAATGATATTTGACTGAACCTTTGGTTATCATATGCTATGCCTTTTGCTTTGCGATACTTTACAAAACCGGAGGTGAGATACATCGGTATCCCCGTGAGACAAACTCATGCTCACTATACCGGTCGATGACCCACAAGTATAGGAGATGACGACAGTCTTCGAGGGAAGTATTTCAACCCAAATTTATTGATTCGACAGATGGGGAGCCAAAGAATATTTATAAGCCTTAGAGGTTGAGTTGTCAATTCAACCATACCTGGATAGATAACTTGCTTGCAACAATTTATTAGTAGCATCGTTTTTTAAATTCATGCTCCATCCAACTCATCAAAAAGTCCGAACTATGGGAGAAGGCTAGACATTTCACTCCAACACACAAGGACTACAAACTTTTCTTAGTGTTTATCAAAGGAAAGCCATCAGAACACATGGTTACAATAATATCAGAGGATGGCATGAACGGTACACAACAAGGGGTATAGATTTTTGTTTGTTTGGCATGCCAAGGGCTACATATTATTTGGCACAACATGAAACAATTCATATGTACACAACACCAATTAAGTTGCCATGCACTTATACTTTGTTCATGTTGTGTATAGCAAATGGTTTCCTTTGTATCTTAGGAAATTTTGATATTTAAGATTCACATTTGTTGAGTGGTTCATCATTAGAAAGGCCACATATGTTGGAGGGTGATGGAGAGTAGACCTCACGTTCAGGTATAAGGACTACTATCCTGGCAACCATTGTCGTAGCCAGAATATGCATACGCCCGAGGCCATCCTTGTATTTACAGTACCCACTATAGCTAGGTACAGTGCACGACTATAGCTACAGTCAACGAAGCATTTTCTATCCACGCGCCAGGCCACGGCTCGGGCAGCCCGGGGGCCTGGCTACGCCCGTGCGCAACCCATCGTGACACTAGTATTGTGCTAGAACAACTGTCCTACTAAGCCTCAAAGAAGAAAGAATATGACAAAAAATTTAAAACAAAAAATTGTACACAAGTTGCACTTCTTATAATATGCAACAATAAACATATAATACTGAAATTTCTGCACTCCAAACATCCATAATGAAAAAGAAAAAATGGAAGCAAACACGCATAAAAACAGGAAAATTTTGACTGGAATGGAAAAAAAATCCAGGCACCTAAAATATGAACTAAAAACCAACAACAATATATTTTATTTTAACATAGAGTAAAATTAGGGCATTTGTATTGTCCTAAAAGGAAAATTTAAAAACCAAAAACAAATGATGGAAAAGCATAAACCAATGCTCAAACAAACAAAAACATAAGTTATTCTAAGAAATAATGAATTGAGGGTACTAATGTTACCCTAAAAGAAGAAAGAAAATGAAAATAAAACTTAGATGATGGTGATGATGATAAAACTTGCACACAAACTGCATAGAGTTTGCACTATGCCACAATATGGAAGAAAAAACATAGAATATTGTAACTTGCATACTAAAAATATAATTTGCACATATTGTATACAAAGTTGCATGTATACGTTCATGTTATACCCCGTGTTCAAACGGCACAACAACAATGTTGAAGATAATCGTCTCTCAACACATCAAAGATGAATTATACCTCACGTCACCTCTCCCATCTCACGCTCCTCACATACGCACGCGTGCGTACACCAACACCCACACACACACAAGGATACACACGCGCGTGCGCATAAAAAAAGGAATGGCGTGCGCACACACACACTCAACTGAACAAAAACGAAGTTGCTCCAAGTTTGTAGTGTTGATAGTTTGGAACTAGGTCATTTGACTTAGATTTCAAGTTTGGAACAAGTAGCCTATTGATGATTCTGTAATAGAAATCAGCGTGCAGATTTAGTAGAACGTTTTTATATTGATGCATACTAGTAGGGGTTACGGTAAATTTTGACCTCTCTCTCTCTCTCTCTCTCTCTCTCTCTCTCTCTCTATCTATCTATCTATCTCTCTCTCTCTCTCTCTCTCTCTCGTGTGCTATTCACTCAAGTGGCATTATGCGGCATTGTTGGCCTCCTGGTCCCACTACATTAACCGACCCAGCCAGAGGCATTGAACGGAAGTGATAGAAAATCACCATGCATGCATCCAATGTGGTGGGCATCCAATGTGGTGGCACCTACCATCTTTGACATCACAGATTCCTTTGAAATCATGTATAAACGCGACATCCACATTGTGTTTCACAGAGGAAAGCCAACAGGACAACATCAAAGATTCACAAAAAGAACAACATTAGAGGACTGCACGCATGATACACAACAAGGGCTATAGATTTTTCTTTTTATCAAAGGAACACCAACATCACGCATTGCCATAATAATATCGGAGGATCGCATAAACAGCACACAACAAGGGATGTAGATTTTTGTTTGTTTGGCATGACAAGGACTACAGATTTGGCACGTCTAGAAACAGTTCATATGCACATAGTACTAATTGGCCATGCACTTAAAGATATTTTGTTCATGTTGTGTACAGCAAATGGTTGCCTTTGTATATTGGGAAATTTTGATATTTAAGATTTAGATTTGTTGAGTGGTTCAATAGAAAGGTCGTCTGTTGGAGGGTGATGGAGACTCCAACTCACGTTCAGGTACGAGGCCTACTATGCTGGTAACCCATCATGACACTAGTATTGTGATAGAGCAGCTGTCCTGATAAGCCTCAAAGAAGAAAGAAAATGACAAAAAAATTAAAACAAAAATTTGCACACAAGTTGCACTTCTTATAATATGCAAGAATAAATTTATAATGCTGAAATTTCCACACTCTTATATAATGTACATACATATTGTATGGTACTTGCGTCTATCCAGTTACACACACCCAACATCCATAAAGAAAAAGGAAAACCAACTAAAAACCTGAAGCAAACACGCATAAAAAAACAGGGGAAAATTACTAGACCGGATAAAATTCAGGCACCAGTCAAATAACAAACACGAAAAAAAATATGAACTAAAAAAATCAACAAAATAGATTTTATTCTAACATATAATAAAGCAACGACATTTGTATTATCCTAAAAGAAGAATTTTAAAACAGAAAACAAATGATGACAAAGCATAAACAAATGCACAAACTAAACAATCTAAAACAAAAACATAAGTTATTCTAAGAAATGATTAATTGAGGGTACAAATATTACCGTAAAGGAAGAAAGGAAATGGAAAAAAACTTAGATTATGATGATGATAAAAACTTGCACACAAAATGCATAGAGCTTGCACTATACCACAATAAAAAGGACAGACCTAGTGCATAGAAGCTCCCACACAAGGTGGGGTCTGGGAGGGATTATAGGAACCTAGTCTTACCCCTGAGAAGTGCAATGCAGAGAGGCTGGTTCGAACCCAGGACCTCTTGGCACAAGTGGGGAGGACTTCACCACTGCGACAGGCCTGCCCTCTTGCACTATACCACAATATGCAAGAAAAAACATATAATATTGTAACTTTCAGAGAAAAAATATAACTGGACTGTGATAACGTCCGATCGTTCCGTTTTTAACGACAGATCCAAACGATCCCCTCCTCATTACGATTACTTCCTTCCTTCGTTACCAAACCAATCACTCTTGCTTTTGCATCGTTAATAGGCAAAAAACGAAAACCGCTGGAGTCCAGAATCGAAGTAAAGACCTCAAGCTTCAATCTCGAGACGTAGAACCACTAGGCTAAGTTGTTATTTTGACAACCCTTAGCACTCTTGATTATTTCACTATCATGTTGAATGTCAAATGATTTTTATTGAGAATAAAAATTACCACAGTGTTGAATGTAACTTATCAGGCCATATTACCATGTTATTCACATAAAAAGTTATCAGTGTGTATTTGAAACACCCCCCCCCCCCCCCCCCCGCGCGGTCAAAGCTACCAGGGTGTTGTACGTAAGTTATCAGGTCTACGATGCATAGACTATCATGCTACTTACACAAAAGTTACCGGGGTATGTTTTCAACAACCTTTTTTAACCACCCCCCCCCACCCATTCAAAAAAGTTACCATGGTATTTGATCGTAAGTTATCATGCCCGCGATCGGTAAATTACCTGTGCTATTTATACGTAAGTTTAAGGGGGGATATGAAACACTTTATAAACCCCGAGGTCGAAAGTCACCATGTGCCATGCTCGTCCGTTGAGGTGGGGCCCGTGGACCGATATGTGATTCTATGTTATTTACGCAGAAGTTACCCGGTATATGTTTATAAAACCTTTTCCCTCAGATCGAAGCTATCACAGTGTTTCCACGTAAGTTATCAGGTCTGTGGTGCGTAAAATATCATGCTACATACATAGAAGTTACCAGGGGTGATGTTTTCAACAACTCCCCCCCCCCCCCCCGGCTATCGAAGTTACCTCGTTATTTGTACGTAGGTTATCAGGTGTGGGGTACGTATATTACCATTGTATTTACACAGAAATTACTGGTAGTATGTTTTCAAAAACTTTTTTCAACGGGTGGAGGTTACCACGGTGTTTGTACGTAATTGTCATGGTTGCGGTGCGTAAAATTAACATGTTATTTACGCAGAAGTTACCAGGGTATGTTTTCAAACTATTTTTTTCCTTTGGATCAAATCTACCGAGATATCTGTACATAAGTTATCAGGTATGCGGTGCATATAGTATCATGTTATTTGCCGGTGGTATGTGTCTAAGAAAATTCACCGGGTCGAGGTTACCACGATGCTTGTATGTAAATTATCATGATGCGGTGTGTAAAAATACCATGCTATTTACGCAGAAGTTACCGGGTATGTTTTCAACAAGTTTTTTTCTTCTTCTGATCAAAGTTACTGCGGTATTTGTACATAAGTTATTAGATCCGTGGTGCATATATTACCATACTATTCGCACATAAGTAATCGAGGGTAAGTTTTCAACTTCTTTCCTAGGGCAAAAGTTCTTGCAGATAAAAAAGTAGTTACAAAACATTTGCTGTTTACAAAAACTAAATTAGTTAAAATGGTAAAAATATATATTTTATTTCGATATATTGGACAACAACTTGGTTATTGCGCCACAATTTCAATGCAGTGGTCTTGATTGTTGTTGTTTATTTTACTTGCACATAATGAAGTATAAAAACGAAACTAATCTACACCTTAACGTAAAATAGAGCTAGCTAAGATGATTGAGATCATGCAACCCAACAAATTGGTCGTGGGTTCGAATCCCACTTTGTGCATCGCGTCGCCGGCCGCGTGCAGGGAATCTGGATTGAATGGCAATCAGATCATTCGGATCTGTCCCTAAATACATGTGGTTCGGAAATTACAAATTTTTAATATAATTTGCATAGATTGCATAAAATTTGCATATATACGTTGTTCATGTTATATCCCGTGTTCAAACGGCACAACAACAATGTTGAAGATAATCGTCTCTCAACACATCAAAGATGAATTATACCTCACCTGACCTCTCTCATCTCACGCTCCTCACATACACACGCGGGCGTACGCCAACACACCCACACATGCATACACACCCACACACACAAGGATACACACATGCGTTCAGATAAAAAAGGAATGGCACGCGCGCGCACACACACACAAAATTGAACAAAAACAAAGTTGCTCCAAGAGTGTGTAGTGTTTATAGTTTGGAACTAGGTCATTTGACTTAGATTTCAAGTTTGGAGCAAGTCCGCGAAATAGGGCTCAGAAATTTGAGGAGTTCTATGATTTTCTTGACAAGTGGGTGGCAGATCAGCCTCAATCTAGCAAGACAAGTGGTTGCCCCTCAAAGGAGAAGCCAAGCAGGCAGAAAGCAAAGAGGAACAAAAGTAAGAAGAGTGGCGCCATCCGAAAGGCGTCCATGGTTTCATGATGGAGGGTGCTCAGGTTTTGCCGTTGTCGGTGTGCTTGGCAGGAGTGTCATTGTGTTGTGCAAGTGTCGAGGGTTGTGATTGTTGCATGTTTGGAGGGCCTTTTGAGGGGTGTGGGTGTTCCGTACTTTGTGAGTAGTACGCGTATGGGCTGTTTGTATCGGTTTTCGTCCGGTTTTCCGTAAATTAACTGGCCAATTCTCTTCTTCTTAATTAATCAATGAGGCAAAACTTTTGCCTCTGTTTCAAAAAAAAAAAGTTTTGGAGCAAGTAGCCTATCGATGAGTTTGTAACAGAAATCAGCATGCAAATTTAGTAGAACTTTCTTTTATTGAGATGCATACTAGTAGGAGTTACGGTAAATTTTGACTAAGATTTCTGCCTATCTCTCTCGTGCTATTCACTCGAGTGGAATCATGCGGCACCACTAGTCGCCTGGTCCCACACATTAACTGACCCAGCCAGGAATTGAACAGGCAATGCGTGGTGGAGCAAAAGAAGAAGAAAAAACAACTGAAACGGAAAATAAAATCAGGCAACTTATAAATAGCTAAAGTGACAGAATATCACCATGTATGCATCCAATGTGGTGGCACTTGCCATCTTTGACATCACAGATTCCTTAGGAATTACTATGTATAAACACAACATCCACATCGCGTTACACAAAGGAAAGCCAACAAGATAACACCAAAGATTCACAAAAGGAAAAAAAAAAAAGAACAACATCAGAGGATTGCACGCCTGATACACAACAAGGGCTACAGATTTTCTTAGTGTTTATCAAAGGAACGCCAACAGAACGCATGGCCATAATAATATTAGAGGAGCGCATGAACAGTACACAACAAGGGGTGTAGATTTTTGTTTGTTTGGCATGACAAAGGCTACCGATTTGGCATGACATGAAACAATTCATATGTACACGGTACTAATTTGTCATGCAGCGATGGTTCTGGGAGAAGGTGGGGCATATATCGCCGTCGGCGGCCCTAGTTGGGAGGCCATGGCTGTCGAGTTCGAGCTCGGGCGGGGGCCCGCAGGTTCTTGTTTTCGGAAGGAAACGGTCGCCACGTCCGACGCCTTTGCGTCCGTGTCATGTGTTGTATCACTTTTCTTGTACTTGTTCTAACTCCTTCTGTCAATGAAATGATACGCAAGCTTTGCGTATTCGCGAAAAAAAAAATTTGTCATGCATTAAAAGATATTTTGTTCATGTTGTGTACAACAAATGGTTGCCTTTGTATCTTGGGAAATTTTTATATTTAAGATTTAGATTTGCTGAGCGATTCATCACTAGAAAGGTCACAGTTTGTTGGGGGTGACGGAGACTCGGCCTCACATTCAGTTACGAGGGCCTACTGTGCTGGCAACCCATTGCGACCCTAGTATTGTTGTAGAGCAACTGTCCTGATAAGCTCAATTGTTTTTCATTTTCTGAAAACAGTACATAAGCAGAGGCTCGTATGTACAGACGCAGACGCCCCACTGAAAGAATAATCCGCTTTTAATGGACAAGCGTGGTTCAAAAATTAGGGTTGGATCCTTTGTGGTCTGGGGGTACGAAACACCCTCGTAAACATCTAATCAATTGGTTCTTGATAAGCTCATCTGTTTGGAATGAGAATACATATGCATTTCTGAGACATTTATACAGGTTGTAGTCCTCGAAACAACTACAAAATTGTATAACTGGACAATTCCTCCCCACCTCCGGAGCCGGATTAGCCTCCTCGCACGCCGTGTGCCGCCGCGTGCCGTGTGCCGCCGTGTGCTGCCGTCTTTGTTTTTTGTCATGTTTCAGGGCTTGTTGAGCTGTGCCCTCAGCAGAACCCTCTTCGTACTTTGTGTTGTGCTACTGTTGTGTGTGTATGGGTGAGGTGTAAACTCTTATTGGACTGTTTGGCTCTGGTGGTTTGCTTTATATATAAAGCGGGGCGAAAGCCTTTTTCGGTATAACTGGACAATACATAGCATTGATGGTTTTGTATGGTTTCTAGTAGGGCAAGGTGCATAAAAATTTGTCTACGAATAATAGGAGCTGCTAAAACAAATCAAACATTACTCATGACTGATACGTGGTATCAAAGTTTCAAACTGAACACATTTCAAAAAATATATATTCAAACTGAACATGGCCCTTGATTCACACACGATTCAAACTAACAATCAGTGTTATCCGCTATCATACAACATATTCTTAGAGGTTTATCCACCGAAAGGACTACAGGTTTATGAGATAGTATCATGATTGAAGACAAAACATAGTTACTTAGGCAACTGAAGATTCAAGACACTTTGAATCGTGTTTGTTGGATCTTCAGAATCATGGTGATTAACCCAAAAAAAAAAGGCGGCAAACAAGATGCAGTCAAGGAACCTCACCAAGATTAAAGAAGTAGAGATCAGGTCACCAGTGGTGAACAGAAGCAGTCGTGGGATTCTGCAGTTACAGAGGATGGCATGCTGAGACAATGCAGTGGCAGCAACTATAAAACACCAGGCATGAAGGGGCTATTAAGCAAAAAAGGAAGAAAAAGAAGACCAGGTTCAGACTTGCTCAAGTCAATCTGACGATTCAGATGTACATGTGGCGACCCAAGTTGCCACAGAGCGTTTCATCACCACAAGGTCTTTTTTGTGTGTGGGGTGAGAGAGGCTCGAACTCTCGACCTCAGGATCACTCGCAATTTAGCTATAAGACCTACGCGCTAGCCAACTGCGCCACCACCCCACTTGTTGTTTTACGAGCGGAACAAACGGGGTGAAATCACTGTTTTGACCCTTTGTGCTAAAGAAATCCCGAACTGACCTCGATTGCAAAAAAAAATCGAATCTGACCTTTTTGGGTGACGCCAACATGCGTGGCGTTTGGGTTGCACGGGTGACGCCAGGGACCCTGGCGTCTGGTCCCTGGCCCGCACGACCCCCCCTGACTCGTTGACCGGCTGACGTGGCAAAGGGGCCAGACGCCAAGGACCATGGCGTTTGGCCAGACGCCGTAGACCCTAGCGTTTGGTCCTGGTAAGTGAATAACCCCAAGGGAATTGGGTGGGACCCACCCCAGTCACTCTCCCCAATCCAGCCCGAGCTTGAAGCAGAATTTCTGGTCCCCCCCCCCCTCTCTCCCCTCCCTCAAGCCCCCCCTCAAATCCTCCCCAAAAGGTGGTTCCCTCACATCTTCCTTTCCATCACTTTGTTGCTTGTGGTAATCTCCCCCAAATCACCCAATTTTTTTTGGTTAAATCTTGTTATTTTGCTAGCATTTTTTACATGTGGGTGCAACCCTAGTTCATTGTTTTTCCCCAAATTTGAGTGTGAATATCTAGTTTAACTTTGATAATATAGGGATATGCATAGTGTGTAGTATGTATGTTTGCTTGTTGAGTAGAAAGATTGGGGGTTAGGGTTAGTTAGTGTTTAGGGTTAACTTAGCTTAGTTTATGTTAATTAATGATACATTTTTGGGCATCATCAATAATGTAGTGTTGATATGCTTTGGATATAATGGATTGTTTTTGGATAACCAACAATTGTCATTGATGCCTTAAATGCATTCATGTTGTTTTTAGATGGGGAGGCTTGTTAATGTTCATTATATGGACAAGGAGGCATTCTTGAGTAACAATGCCAATGCCGACACGGGTGAGGAACCAATGGTTTTTGATACTAGCCCTAGCTATGAGGAGGTTGTTGCAAAAGTGAGACATGTCTTAAAGTGGATGGACCCCAATGATGATGTTAAGTTAATAGGAAGGTATGATGTAGGAGTTGGAGCCAAATCTCGCTTGAAAAGTATGCCTGTCACCTCGGATTTGCATTGGGGTGTATACAAGGAAAAAGTTGCCCAATCGGAAGACAAGTCATTTGAATTGTTTGCCACCAAGGTTGAACCTCCTCGGTTTACAATTGACTTGAACCGGCATGCGTCTTCCCCAATGAATGACATGACCGAGAGGACAATCGTGCCCCTTGTTGAGCATAGGGTTGTGGTTGATGCCTCCAATGCTTATCCCCAACCACCAACTAGTGAAGCAAGTGAGGTTGAGTTTTATGCCCCAAATGCTTCTAGCCAACCACCAAGTAGCCAAGCAAATGAAGTTGAGGTGATTGGTAGTGACAACGTAATTCAAGAGGACGGTGATGCTAATGATGATGAAGATGAGCTAGAGGAAGGGTTTCATGGTAATGATGTTGGTGACTTGGATGCCTACATAGCGCAAAAGGACATGGATCATGGCGTCTATATGGGGTACGACTCGGATGACGAAGGTCCGGAGGAAGAATTGGATGAGGATGGATTCACGAAGGAGGAAAACCAAATTTACTTCGAGTTGACGGGCTTACAAAAAAGAACTCACTTGTTTCGAGATCTCAGCCTTGCGCATAAAGCCGTAGTCGATGGCGGTATGAGAATGACTGCAATTGAGCCAACACCTTGCCCGGATCCAGGCGAACCAAGGGAGGAGAACGAGGATGAGAATGCTTATTTGAAGAAAGGAGTGAAGTTCCTAAGTTTGGTTGGTATGAAGATTTGGTTGGCTGACTATGCCATTCGGAACCACAGGCCATATATTGTTGAGCACTCCGATATAAATTTGCGGTACACCATCAAGTGTGAGCAAGAAGGATGCCCATGGAAGGTTCGTGCAAGAAAGCTTGAAGAAACCGGAGAATGGGTGTTAAGAAGTTGTGTTGCCACCCATAGGTGCAAACCGCCATCGAAACGACTTCGTAAGACACATCGTCAGCTCACGTCTGAGTATCTTGGATACAAATTTATGAAAGACATAGCCGTTGATCCCACCGTCAAAGTGAGGTTTCTCATGCGGACGGCGAAAAAACTATATGGTTATGAAGTCAAGTATGGGAAGGCATGGAGGGCTAAGGCAAATGCTATTAGGATGTTGTATGGTGGTTACGAAGAAGCATACAACCAACTCCCGAGGTTGTTGGGAGCGATTGCACATAGGAACCCGGGCATGTATCATGTGGTTGAGGCTAACCACAACGGAGTGTTCGGTCGTGCCTTCTGGAGTTAAACATACTGAGTATCCCAGTCACTGAGTCGCTCCAACCACATCCAGAGGGCTGCGTTCCCGGTTGAGTCTGAGAAGACTACCTTGGTCAGTACATACCAAAGATAGGCCCGAGCGAACTGCTGCACAACAACCTCATTGGCATCCTCAGGGCATCCTTGTCCTCTGACTTCTTTTAGCCAGGTTTGCTTCACTTTTGCGCTATCGGGCCTGCCTGCGAGAGGGGCGTCGGGCTCAACACCAATTAAAACAGCAACCCGAGCTCGCCAATTCACGGCGTGCACATGACCGGTAACAGGTTGTCCGTTGATAGGAAGGCCACTTATCATAGCCATGTCCTCTAGGGTCATCGTCATCTCCCCACAGGGAAGGTGGAAGGAATGTGTCTCGGTCCTCCAACGATCCACAAGTGCGGTGAGCGCCGCGTGGTTCACCGGCGGAGGGTGTCGCTTGAACTGCAACACAAATGGGAGAAGCCCCAGTCTCCGAATGTACGGCTCGTACCGCACGTCGTAAGGAAAGTCATCCGCACCATGACCCCTCATGCGCAAAGCAACTACAGGCTGCAAAAAAAATGAGCTCCGGATCAGTACAAAACACAAATGAAAAACACCGAAAAATATTTAGTCTTGCTTCTTACCTTCTGGTTCTCAATGGCCCGAGCACGATGATCCATGTCCAACTCCTGGATTAGTCCGTCGTACCAAGGTCCATGATCATCATCCGCCATCCTACCAAACAAATATGAACAAATGCATAATGAACTTCATGCCAAGAACATCTACATAATGCATCTCCGACATAATGCGTATCAAAGAGGCATCAACTAACTTGGCATAATCTGAATTTATTCTTAACATAATACATATAAAATAATATACATATCCAACATCAACATAATGCATTCTTGTTTGCATAGTTCAAAAGTAAATTCTCAAACAATATGGTGTCACATACAACCATCAAATTTCATCATCTCCTTTCCAAAAAAAATTATGCCTACAATAGCATGATCTACACATAGAGACATCTCCTTTATAAAAAAATTGTGCCAACAAAATAATGATCTACATGTATCATATTTTTTCTAAATAGACTTGCTTGCTAACATATGCATCATTTGCTAGCACATACACACATCATCTATAATCAAACAAATTATGAAACTAGTCTATTTTACATACAAACATCATGTATTCATCACTTCTCTTAGTGCAAAAAAATCCTATGGAACAATATATGCACCAAACCTAATTGTTTTTGTCTACATATTCAACAACACATCATCAACCTCCCAAATAATCTTTCAAATACAAACAAAATCCTAAATCAAAGAAACCATCTACTCATCTAACATCACCTAATGTTGAATAATGCAACAAAAGGAAGAGGATTCAACTTAAATAAATTGGGGGAGATGGGGGAGAATACCTCAAGGATGCTTGGGGGGGTCAGATCCACGAATTTGAGTGGAGGATGGAGTAGATCAGAGGAGGATTTGGTGTGGGGGGGAAGAGGGGCGAAGGGGAGAAGGGTTCTGTTCGTGGGGGGGGGGGGGGGGGGGGGGGAGAGGAAGAAGAGAATGGGTGGGTGGGCTCGGCCCGCGCGTGGTACAGTTGGCAGGGGCCAGACGCCAGGGTCCCCGGCGTCTGGTACCAAACGCCACGGTCCTTGGCGTCTGGTCCCTTTGCCACGTCAACCGGTCAACTTGCCGGGGGGGTCGTGCGGGCCAAGGACCAGACGCCAGGGTCCCTGGCGTGGTGACGCCAGGGTCCCTGGCGTCACCCGTGCAACCCAAACGCCACGCATGTTGGCGTCACCCAAAAAGGTCAGATTCGAAATTTTTTTGCAATCGAGGTCAGTTCGGGATTTCTTTAGCACAAAGGGTCAAAACAGTGATTTCACCCGAACAAACGTACTTGTTAGGGACGACAGCCCCGTACAGATCATGGAGTAAATTCAAGGGATGTTTATGTCTTGCCAATTCCCGTTCAGTTAAGCTCCCTAAACAGCTTGATGAAGTGATGAGGTTTAACACAACTTAAATTAACCAGAGATCTGCGTTACAAAATCAAGCACACATAATCAGTAACTCGGCAATGATTTAACAGTGTCAGCCTCGGTTTTCCTCTAGTAGAGTCATTCATAACATAATCAGTAACTCAGCATTCACCCGAGTGATAGCTTGTGAGGCTTTCACGGATCAGGAAGGCAGGAGAAGAAGATGGTGGTGGTGTTCAGAGCGTGACGCCGCCGGCGCCGGACTGGTCGCCGTCGTCGAGGATGTGTGAGTAGACGCTGTGGAAGGACAGGACGAGGCCGACGGCACCCAGCAGGATCCACCCCAGCAGGTTGTCGCTCAGCCAGGTGCGCTCAGCCGACATCCGCTCGTCCGCTCGTCCACCTCCACCAGTGCCGGGGCCGCAACGAGCAGCGGCGCCCCCTTGGCTACCACCGGAGCCAGAGCCGAAGAAGCCTTCTTCTTGAGGTCCTCGGAGTAGCTGCACCTCAGCCTCACGGCCCTGGCCACCCTTAGCTGAGGCAGCCCTACTGCTGACGACGGTCTGGCGGCGAAGCCGACGGTAGTGATGCTGATCGTTGCCATTGCTGCTGATAGATGTGTGCTCTCTGTCTTGGGTGCCAAGTGTAGGAGTGGCAATTACTTGAGGGGAAGAGGATGCCGAGTGTGTGTTGGTATGCATTGCAGGCAGAGGCACTCCAGCACATATATATTCGATCATCATGGGTCCATCCAATGTGGGCATATGCATGGCACCAGTTGCCACCTTTGACATCACAGATTCCTACCGGCTGCTAAGCACGCGCGTCCAACCATAACCGACTTGATTCCTGGAGGAAGCAACAGTGCACGGTGGGCGTGAGGCATAAACACAACGTCCAACTTGTGTTTGGTTCTCCACGATTCCACTAGGCATAACTAACTGCTGCAAGTGCTCCTTCAGACAAAAACGAGCCCGGGAAACGATTTGGCGCATGCATGCCGTAGCTCGGGACGTTTGCACACTGCTGCAATTGCCAATTGGGCTGCCTGTCATCTCTCTGGCACGATGATCATGCTGCGCAGAATGAGTTTTGTTTACTGTTAAAGCTAGCTTCTTAATTACCATCAGCAGCAGGTGCCTTTTTGTAAGAGTACTAGAGAGGGATTGATGAAATCGTTAGTGTATTGCTGAGCCCCGTGGGTGAATATATATAGAGTATGTGACCTTTGTAGAGTACAAGACAAGCTAGAATAAATTCTACGCTATATATATTTTCATAACAACGACGATGCTCTAATACTTTTACCTGCACATGTTCAGAAAACAAAGGATAAGCTTCAGAGGTTAATTACACACAGTATAACAGAATGTATCTAGACGTATTTTAGTTCTAGATATAATTATTTTTATTCATTTCTCCGACAAGTATTTCCGGACGGGGGGAGTAGATAGATACGTCTCAGAGCTCATAGTGGATTCTTAAAGATGAACCCAAAGAGTGCCCAGACTATTCAAAGGTTCCATGCAGCCATCCATCCAGGTGCTTCATACTGGCCTAATGACAAATGAAGGTACTCCCATTTCTCCAACACCAAAATTCCCAGATCATTAATCCAGAACCCCAAGTTGGTAGCTCAACAACAACAAGGCACCTGTAGCATGATCAAGATATATTAGGCAACACATCATGCGAAAAATCCAACATTTGTGAACCTGAACATAAATAGTGCCTGGGCAGGACAAGCAGAGGAGCAGGGAGGAGTCTGAACCAAAAACCAAAAAAGAAGATCAGGTTCAGATTTGCTCGTTTCACCTGATGATTCAGGTTCAGATCCCGTCAGTTAAATATAAGTACCGAAGAACGTATGCCCATGATAAATTTCTTGGTCTTCTCTTTCTTGGCACGTTAAGAAACAGATACGTCTCACAGCAATCAAACATTGATTTCATCATAGTTGATTCTAAAAGATGAACTGTAAGAGAACCCAAAGAGTGCCCAGACTGTTCCAAGCCATCTATCCAAGTGCTTCATCTCCCCTCATCTGAAGGTACTCACCGAAATTCCCAGACCATCGAAAACCCGAAGCTGGTAGCTCGAGGAAACTTATGTAGCATGATCAAGATATTTTAGGCAACTGAACGAAATATATATATGGAAAAGGCCAAAAAATGGATAAAAAGAAGACCAGGTTCAGACTTGCTCAATTCACCTGATGATTCAGGTGTAGGATGTGACGACCCAAGTTGCCACAGAGATTTTCATCACTACGATGGCCTTTTTCAGTGTGGGGTGAGAGAGGCTCGAACTCTCGAGCTCAGGATCGCTCAAGTTTCAGCTATGAGACCTACGCGCTAGCCAAGCGCCACCACCCCACTTTTCTTGTTAGAACCAAAACAATTATCCTAATTAAGCAACAAGACCATGCAAAATCATGGAGTGAATTCAAGGGTGTTTATATCTTGCCATTTCCCATTCAGATAAGCTCCCTAAACAGCCTGATGAAATGATGAGATTTAACAAAACTTAAATTAATTAGCTGTTAGTAACTCAGCATTCACTCGCTGTTAGTTAGCTGTGAGACCTACACGCTTGCCAGCTGCGCCACCACCCTACTGTTGGATAAGCAACGAAACAAATATCTTTGTTTGAAACAGGAGTAACAGGACAAATGGAAATTATGGATTTTTTTCACTTCTGCTTCAATACACCCTCCTAAATATAAGGACGTCTCAGATTAGACCATACCCCTTCGTAAAAAAGGGCAGAATGATCATATTTTACAGAAAAAGTCTTCCCCATCTGTCGGGGGTATGGGCGGCACGTACGTGTGTACGTACAGTATGAACGCCCCGTACGCGCACCGCGTCGCGCCGGCGACATGGGCGGCCAGCGGGCCAAACCGCGTCGGGCGGGGCGGGGTGGGAGTGCGAGGTGGGTGCGGTTCGCCAAGCGCACGGGTTCCTGAGGCGGCGTGGGTTCCCGAGCACCAGCTCCCGACGTGCCGGTTCCCGAGGGGCCATTAATGCCGGCGTTACGCCGGCCATCGGCCTCCCCCGCCCACCGGCTATATAACCCCCCCCCCCCCCCCCCCCCCACACACACACCCAGTCCTCCCCCGCCACACAACTTCTCTCCCGGCCTCCCCGCCGCACTTCTCTCCCACCCTCCCCCGCCGCCCCACCCGACGATGGACAAATCCGACGCTGGAAGCAGCCGGGGGGCGGCGCGGCTCCGGCCAGCTCGTGACCGTCAAGCCTCAGCGTGCCGCAGATCGAGGAGCTCGGCCGGTACGGCATACTGGTGTCGCCGGCCTCCCGCCTGCCGGGAGAGTGGTACACACCGTCAATGGCTACGCGGTGGAGGGCACCGCCGCTCCCGCGAGGACCGATAGGGGCATCCTAGCGGCCCGGAGCCGCCTTTAGTTTGGGATGGGTGGGACTTCGAGACCATCCTCAAAGAGTACCAGTGGAGGGACATCCGCGCCGACGCATCGGCAGTGCACGCGGGCCCGCGCACCCCCAGCCGCATCTGTCGCCGCCCTAGCCTCGCTGGAGGTCCAGATCCCGCCAGGACAGGCAACAATGAGAGAGGCTGGTGACCCCGAGGACACACCAGGGCTGGTGCGCGTGATGTGCGAGTCGGCGACGGCACCGGGTTGGGTTCCACCGGCGGAGTTCAGACACCCGGAGGACCCGGCGAACGAGCTGGGGTACATGGCCGCCGCCCGTCAGTCAATGCAGGCGGCCGATCTCGCGTTCCTCGACGATGACGACGGTTCCGGAGACGGCGGCGTCCGCAAGGCGGACGTCATCGACCTCGGCGGCAGCAATGACGACGTAGTTTAGGGTTTATTTTTGAATTTTAAATTTTGTTCAAAAAGATGTAAAATATCCTAAAATTTGAATGAAATTAAAGTTGTTTGAATGAATTATGAATGATTTCAATGATTTATGAGTTGTTTGAATAAAATTTCAAAATTTATTTGA
Organism: Elymus sibiricus; assembly: GCA_039707655.1. NCBI lineage: Eukaryota > Viridiplantae > Streptophyta > Magnoliopsida > Poales > Poaceae > Elymus > Elymus sibiricus. Next base: position 318,532,855 of record CM077664.1, read on the forward strand.
ATCAATTTTGTAATTTGTGAAACGCACGGGCATGTTTGCTAGTACAATATATTATTGTCTCTACACAACAACACGGCCATAGTGATGTCTCGCAGTTGAAAATACAACTTGAGCGGCAACACAATACTGTGTATCCATTTTTATTTTGATGTGGACATTATTGGGTCATCGTTTGAGACGTGCATTGCATATGCAAGCTTACTAGTCATATATGAGTCGAAACTGTATTTTTTATTCTTACAATTCAAAAACCCATGAATTAATATAAAAGGCCCTAGAACTTTCTTTTGAGACACATGATGCGCTAGAGCGTCCCTTAGAACCCAATAAAAAAGTGCTCTAAAACACTCTATGTGGCTATTTAAAGGTTACTAAAGGTACCACCATTTGTGTTGTTTATTATTTTGCAGCCTTGAATTGAATGTCACAATAAAAATGCTTTAAATGTTTCAAATAAGTTTTAGAATTAGAATTATGTCGGGGAATACAATATTAGTTTACTAAAAGAAAAAAATATGCATAATAGTAAACATTAGAAATGTATAACAAAGAATGAAATATGATATTTCAAATTTATGAAATACTATCTCTGTAAATTAATATAAGATGTCTTAGATCACTATGTAGTGATCTAAAACATCTTATATTAGATTACAGAGGGAGTATATGATATTTCATATTTACTATATTAATTTTATTACTAAATTAACAGTTAAGCTAATGTGGTGAATTAGTTACCAATAAAATAACATTGACATTCACTAGCAAAATGTAATAGAAGCAAAAAAGTTCAATATAAATAGTGTTAAGCTGGCCTTCTTCGCCTGGACAATCAAGACAGGGTTAAGCTGGTGGACAAGAAATTATAGCAAGAACAAGAAGTATTACCAAAAAACCATGGAACGCAGACTTGGCACGGCCACCGCCAAGCATCGTCGAAGACGACCCGGTGAACCGAACGTGCTTCCTCTCCGGACTCGAGCTACGCCGCCCCGGCCGCACGCGCGATCGCCCCGTTGCCGCGGTCGCCGCCTCCACCTCCACCGACCTGCAGAAGCCCCACCACTTCCTGTCCGGAGCGGCACCGCTCGCCGTGGCCGGCTGCCTCTGTTCCTTCTTCCCCCCGCCGCCTAACAACCTACGAAGCCACGCCGCGCTGGTCATCGCCGCAGCTTGGTTAACTTGGTTCAAATCGACTCCATTTTGCTTCTGTCGTATCAATTATACTCGAGCGATAAAAATCTGCAATAAAGCGATGCGCACAGGCCGGCGACGCGCACGGGCCGACGACGCGCATATCTTCCAGAAAGCGACGTGCACACAGTAGATCTCGGTATGGTGTACGAGAGAACTTTGACCCAATGCATACGAAATCACTTTTTTGAACTTTTTGGCTAACTTAATCACGAATTGATCCCGTTTTGCAAAAAAAAAAAAAGAATCTGATCTTTTTTGGTCACGCCAACATCCCTGGCATCTCGTTTGCACGGGAGACGCCGGGGTCCCTGGCGTTTCTCCCGTGGCCCACACGCTGCGCTGGCTCGTTGACCGTCCGACGTGGCAAAGGGGGAAACGTCATGGACCTTGGCCAACAGAACAACATCAAATATTCGCAAAAGAAAAACATCAGAGGCTTGCACGCATGATACACAACAAGGGCTGCAGATTTTTCTAAGTGTTGATCAAAGGAAAGCCAACAGAACGCATGCCCATAATAATATCAGAGGATCGCATAAATGGTACATAACAAGGGATGTAGAGTTTTGTTTGTTTGGCATGACATGGGCTACAGATTTGGCATGGCATGAAACAGTTCAGATGTACACGGTACTAATTTGTCATGCACTGAAAGATAATTTGTTCATGTTATGTATGGTTGCCTTTGTATATTGGGAAATTTTGATATTTAAGATTCAGTTTTGCTGAGCAATTCATCATTAGAAAGGGCATGGTTCGTTGGGCAGTGACGGAGACTCGACCTCACGTTCAGACACAAGGGCCTACTATGCCAGCAACACATTGTGACAGTAGTATTGTTGTGGAGCAACTGTCTTGATAAGCTCGATTATTTTTCTTCATTCTGAAAAACAGCACATAAGCAGACGCTCGTATGTACGGATGCAGACGCCCCCCACTGAAAGAATATTCCGTTTTTGATCGACACACATGATGTCAAAACTAGGGTTTGATCATTTGTGGGTTGGGGGAACGACCACCCTCCTAACTATGCAACCAACAAATTCGCAATTAGCTCGGCTGTTTGGAATGAGAATACAAACACATTTCTATGACATTTATATAGGTTGTCATCCTCCATACGACTACAAAATTGTATAACTGGACAATACGGAATTGCTCGTTTAGACTAAAGCACCAAGGGAGGAAGGGGCACGTAGCAAAACCAGATTCAGAGTTGCTGGAATCAGGTGTAACATGTGGCGACCCAAGTTGCCATTAAGCGTTTCATCACTATGTGATCGTTTTGTACTAGGTGGGGTGAGAGAGAGGCTCCAACTCTCGACCTCAGGACATTCGCAATTATTTCAGCTATGAGACCTCCGCGCTAGCCAACTGCGCCACCACCCTTTGGTGTACTGCCAGCGAAACAAACGTACTTGTCACCGATAGATCCATGCAAACCATGGACGGCTCCTCTTTCTTGATTCTCTAGCAAGTGCATTGTGTTGAACGCTGCCTACATGGCGAAAAAATTCAAGGGATGGCTGTATCTCGCCAGTTCACATTCAGTTAAGCTCCCTGAAGAACGGCCAGATGAGATTTCAGACAACGATCCACACACACAACAAATGATTATTATCTCCGGGCCATACTGATCAATTGTTCTTTCTTGATTATTATCAACTTCTCAAACTTCCTCTGCAGTCATATAGCATCACATCACTAGGCAGGACCAACTAACTGAATCATGAGGACATTTGACCCGGTCAGTTCATGTATCGACAAGTATGGCACACACAAGATTAGTCAGAATCTATAAGCAATGCGCGAGACTGAGAGTACATACATGATACATCACTCACAATTCAAAACAGGAACAAGGGGGGAAAAAATGGAGCCTACAACTCTAATAATAATGTAAGAGGCCTGGGATTTCAGTTCAACTGAATATCAACATGCTTCAGTGAGCAGTAACATTCTACCAGCAAGACAATCCGAGCTCTTGGTTCAGCCATGCACACACAGTTTAAACCAAAGATCTGTTTTATCAGCCCTGTTTCGAAGGGTTACAAGTTTATGACATGACGATATTCAAGATACAGATACATAGTTAAGCGACACTTACTTTCAAAGTTGACGGACATTACATCAAGGGTCACAGCGTAAGTACTGGCATTTCGCGGAACAGAGCGGGCTACACACTGCCGATGAATGGCCAGGCACCTGCAGATACCTCAGTAACGGTATTTGGAGTAATCCTTGGGAGCAATCACCAGACCACGGCCCTTACGAGCAGTGGCGGACCTAGCCCACTAGGCCAGGGTGGGCCAGTAGTGCTACTGTACATATATATATATATATATATATATATTATTATTTTCATTTATTTTTAGCCTTTCTCCTATGGTATATTAGCTATTTTCAAATCTCAGGGTGGGCCGCCACCCTCTACCTCCGCCACTGCTTACGAGCTCCTTTGTATACAGTCTCTTTCATTGCCCAGTTGATCTTGTTGTTGTTTCCTGTCCCAGGGTCAATCATGATGTGCTTGTTGCGGAAGAAGAACATCACCGTCGACGGGTCGTACAGCTCGTACATGGTGTTGAAGTCAGGAACCTCGGTGATGTCGACGAGGTAGATCACCTCAAAGTTCTTTGTGGTCTCAGCCACCCCTGACAGCACCTCATCCATCTAAACATGAACAAGCAGATGGTCAGAAACTCGTAATGAAGTCAACAACATACATATAGTACAACGGAACTAATGGTCCAACGCAAAACATAAATCAATAGCTTTTGTTCACCGTTATATAAAGGTTGTTGTGCCTGTCACACAAGTAACTTGGAAATGATGAGAGCACAAATTTAGACGCATACATTGTGCCGGCCTATCGAGATCCCACCAGTTGAATACCTAGCGAAGAATGTATGCTCATGATATATTTCCTGTTTTAATTTTTCTTCTCTTTCTTGGCATGTTACGATATAGATAGATATGTCTCACAGCGACAATTCGAATTTGTCACAGTGGATTCTTAAAGATGAACCCAAAGAGTGCCCAAGTGCTTCATACTGGTGTAATGATAAATGAGATGCTCCCTCATCTGAAGGTACTACCATTTCTCCTCCAACACCAAAATTCCCAGACCATTAATCTATAACCCAAAGTTGGTAGCTGAAGAAGACTCCTGTAGCATGATCAAGCTGTATTATCGGATGTCGAATCCAACCTTTGTGAGCCTGAACATCAGTGCTTGGGCAGGACAATCAAAGGAGCAGGGAAGGAGAGAAGAAGGCGCAGTAGTTAAGGCTGTAACCGTGGAGGAGATTACTGTACTAGGCAGAATCAAAAAAAAATTTGAAAAAAGAAGAGACCAGGCTCAGACATGCTCAGTTCACCTGATAATTCAGGTGTACATGTGGCGACCCAAGTTGCCACTAAGCGTTTCATCACAACGATGGTCATTTTCAGGTGGGGTGAGAGAGGCTCTACCTCAGGATCACTCGCAATTCAGCTACGAGCTAGCCAACTGCGCCACCACCCCATTTGTTGTTTTAGCATCGAAACAAACGTCCTTCTTAAACAAACCATGGATGTTCTTGTTTCTACTGCCAACTTGTATGTACGTGCGTTTGTGTTTAACGCTGCGCACATGGCGAAAATTCAAGGGATGTTTGTATCTTACTGATTCACATCCAGTTAAGTTCCCTGATGAACAGACGGATGAGATTTGACAGAATGATCCATACAAACTACACAACCCAAATCCCTCAAAAGAAAAAACACACACATAACTTTTCAACACCTGACTGACTGAATCAGGAGGAACTTGTTCAAATGATTAAATCGGTCGAGGACTTGTGCTGCAGTCTAATAGGTATCGACGAGTATGGCACACACGGGAATAATTGGAATTTATACACCACGGGTGAGACCGTGAGAGTACATCGCCCACCATCCAAAACAAGAAAAAGGAAAATGTGGGACCTGCAAGTCTAATATGTTCGATGCCTGGGATTTTCGTTCACTGAATATGAACCTTTCAGCGGCTCAGGGCAACATGGGGTAGATACAAGGAGAGCATTAACATTCTACGAACATGATAACTCGAGCCCTCTGTTCAACAATTCACACACGTAGTTCAAACCAAATATCTCCTTTATCAGTCAGTAATACAAATAGACAGCAGGTTCTGTTACAACTTACAAAGGGTTACAGGTTTACAACATGTCGATATTCAAGATACAAATACATAGTTACGCGATACTTCCAAAGTTGACAGACATTACATCAAAGGTCACAGCGTAAGTACTGGCATTTCACAGAACAGAGAAGACCACACACTGCAGTACTGCGCATGAATAGCCAGGCACACGGTGATACCTCAGTAACGGTATTTGGTGGAGTAATCCTTGGGAGCAATCACCAGACCACGGCCCTTACGAGCTCCTCTGTAGACGGTCTCCACGATGTCAACAAACTCTTGCTTGTCCTTCATTGCCCAGTTGATTTTGTTGTTGTTTCCTGTCCCGAGATCAATCATGATGTGCTTGTTGCGGAAGAAGAACATCACCGTTGATGGGTCATACAGCTCGTACATGGTGTTGAAGTCAGGAACCTCCGTGATGTCGACGAGGTAGATCACCGCAAAGTTCTTTATGGTTTCAGCCACCCCTGACAGCACCTCATCCATCTAAACATGAACAAGTATATAGTCAGAAACTTGTAATGAAGTCAACAACATACAACCATGCTAGATTGATGTAGAACCAAAGCCTGCTAAAAAATTCAACTGCAAGTCTGCAATCTAAGACATTTTATTCTTTGCACAAAAGTAATAAAACAATTGGCTGAAAGAAGAAAAACACCCATCGCTTAACTTCCTCCGTCTATAATGGCTAGTTCTACTTCAACTCAATCAAGCAACCAGTTGTGAACTACTACAGACATATATATGTGAAACACAGCAAAGTATAAAACTGAGTTGCAACCTAGCTCTCAGTACAAAATAGAAGCTTAACTTCAACAAAAAGAGATATCCAAAAATCATCCCACTTCTACCCTACTCCAAATTGACCAACTAACTTCTGAGACTGACCCTATGATAATGGAAAGGGTGAATGCAAAATCTCTTGTAAGATGTGTGGATATTACATACGAGCATTAAGAGCATTTGCTCCCGTATTAATCCTCTAAGTAGCAACCCTGCACCAGTACACCAAAACAGCAGCTAAGCTATTTGTATTAATGCTATCATCATAACCAGATCATTAACAAAGCTAACTATTTAACATATTGATAAACAGATCATGGAAGCACTCCAATGCGCAAGAAACCATCCATGAGCAGCAATAGCAACCTCATGTAACATAACTACATATATCCAGGCTTACTAGATTGATTTATATAGAACCAAAGCCTGATAAAATTAAAAGGTCAACCTGCAGTCGATAACATAAACAAAAGGACTTCAGAGATGGATTATTTTGCACAACCCAATGAAAGAAGTTGCTGAATGAAAAAAAAAAAAGAGAAGCACAAATCACTCAATTTCCTCAGGATTATGTGGTGAGGTAGATGATGTCAGTATACAATGGCTAGTTCTACTTCAACTTAACCAAGGAACCAGCTTGAACTACTTCAAATATGTTACAGGCAGAAGAAGTTCTGTAGTTGGACCATCTGCTCTATCCGTATGTTACAGGCAGAAGAAGTTCTGTAGTTGGACCATCTGCTCTATCCGTTCGATTTGAGCTTCTCCAGAGAAGAGGAGACGCAAAAAATGAAACTGTTCGCAACGCATACCGAAAAAGGGTATCTATGTTGGCCATTAATAAAAATGAGAGTAACAATCTAGCTCATTAAAAATTAGAAGCTTTATTTCAAGAAAACCGGAGACACAGGGCCTTCCTCCACTTCTGCTACATATCCAAACTAACCACCTATTCTCTCAGGCAATGGAAAAAGGTGCCTGCAGGATGTGTGGATGGTACCTGGGGAGCAGCACAATTGCGAAGTAAGAGCATTTGTTTACATATAATCAATCATCCGAGTAGCAGTGCTGCACCAAGATTCCTAAAGACCTCTGTTCAGCAATTCACACACATAATTCAAACCAAATATCACTTTTATCAGTAATACCAATAGACAGCAGGTCCTGTTTCAAAGGGTTACAGGTTTATGACATGTTGATATTCAAGATACAAATACATAGTTACGCGACACTTTCAAAGTTGGCAGACATTACATCAAGGGTCACACAGCACATTTCACAGAACAGAGCAGGCCACACACTGCACATGAATAGCCAGGCACAGATACCTCAGTAACGGTATTTGGTGGAGTAATCCTTGGGAGCAATCACCAGACCACGGCCCTTACGAGCTCCTCTGTAGACAGTCTCCACAATATCAACAAACTCTTGCTTGTCCTTCATTGCCCAGTTGATCTTGTTGTTGTTTCCTGTCCCGAGATCAATCATGATGTGCTTGTTGCGGAAGAAGAACATCACCGTTGATGGGTCGTACAGCTCGTACATGGTGTTGAAGTCAGGAACCTCCGTGATGTCGACGAGGTAGATCACCGCAAAGTTCTTTATGGTCTCAGCCACCCCTGACAGCACCTCGTCCATCTAAACATGAACAAGCAGATAGTCAGAAACTCACAATGAAGTCAACAACATACAACCATGCTAGAATGATGCAGAACCAAAGACTAATAAAAATGTTAAACTGCAAGTCTGCAATCAATAATATAAAACAATTGGCCGTCAATAAAAGAAGAAAAGCACCCATCGCTTAACTTCCTCTGAGTCTAATGGCTAGCTCTACTTCAACAGTTCAACTCAATCAAGCAACCAGTTGTGAACTGCTCCAAATATATATGTGAAACACAGCAAAATATCGAGGTGAGTTCGAACCTAGCTCTCAGTACACATAGAAGCTTTACTTCAAAAGGAGACATCCAAAAATCGTCCAACTTCTACCCTACTCCAAATCGACCAACTAGCTTCTGACGGTATGAGTCTATGATAATGGAAAGGCTGAATGCAAAATCACTTGTAGGATGTGTGGATAGTACATACGGAGAATTAAAGAGCATTTGTTCCCATATTAATCAGCTATGTAGCAGCCCTGCACCAGTATACCAAAACAGCAGTTAAGCTATTTGTATTGACACCATCAATCATAGCCAGATCATTAACAAAGCTAACTATTTAACATAAAGATAAACAGATCACGGAAGCACTCCAAAGTACAAGAAATCATCCAAGAGCAGCAATGGCAACCACGTGTAACATAACTACAGATATCCAGACTTACTAGATTGATTTAGAACCAAAGCCTGATAAAATTAAAAGGTCAACCTGCAGTCGATAACATAAATAAAAGGACTTCAGAGATGGATTATTTTGCACAACCCAATGAAAGAAGTTGCTGAATGAAAGAAAGAAAAGCACAAATCACACAATTTCCTCAGAATTATGTGGTGAGGTACATGATGTCAGTACACAATGGCTAGTTCTACCTCAACTTAACCAAAGAACCAGCTTGAACTACTCCAAATATGTTACAGGCAGAAAAATATAGATTGTGAGTAACTATCGAGCTCATTAAAAATTAGAAGCTTTATTTCAAGAAAAACAGAGGCGCGCGACTTCCTCCACTTGTGCTACATATCCAAACTAACCACCTATCCTCTCAGGCAATGGAAAGGTGCCTGCAGGCAGCAGGATGCGTGGATACTACCTGGGGAGCAGCACAATTGCGAAGCACTAAGAGCATTTGTGTACATACTATATGAATCATCCAAGCAGCAGTGCTGCTCTGAGATTCCTATAAAGACCAAGTTGAGATATCTGTATTACAACACATGTTGCAACCAGTCCTTACCAGAGCGTACCCCTGCTAGTAGTTAACATGGGGATGAACTGCTCACAGAAGCTAATCGGCGAAATTGTCACACAAATCAGCATGAAGGAGTTCCTGCCTCATGATCCCTAAAACTAAATCTAGCATGGTCTAGTGCGTACGGCGAATCCTTGCCCGATTCTAACAAATCCCCGCCCGATTTCTGATACGAATCCGGCGTCCGGACACCCCCAGACCGAACGACCTCAAACAATTAAACCAAACAGTTGGATCGAGCGAGGATTGCCAGAATCAAGAAGAAGTTAGGGTTTCGTTAGGGGGTGGGCGCCGTACCTGCATGCACGTCTCGTCCCAGTCGTGGCCGAAGCGGATCATGACCAGCCGCTCCTCCTCGGCGAGGATGGCCTGGTCCACCGCCCAGCCGGAGTGCAGGTGCGGGAGCAGGTACGACATCCCCGCCCCTCGCCGAGAGTCGAGTCGCCGCCGCCGGCTTTTCGCGAGGAACTGCCGAGGTTTTTTTCTTTTTCTTTTTTGAGACACGGAACTGCCGAGGTGAATCAACAGCGTGCGTTGGTGCGTTGGTGCTGGTGCTGGGCCTGGTTAAAATAGGGGGCGGCCTGGCGGAGGGCGGAGGTGCTACCCGGCCTTGAGGCGGTCCTTTCAGAGGAAAGTCACTGGTGGCCTGCTACCCGAGTCGGCCTTGGATCGGGAGTCGGACGTGGAGTTTTTCCTTTTTTCGAGAAAAATTCCCATGTATTAGTATTTATCAACTGTTAAGATGTCTCAAAAAAAAATTTATCAACTGTTAAGATAGTGCAAAGAAATCCCGTCCAAAAAAGAGATAGTGCAAAGAAAACCAGAAGTAAAAAATTACATCCAGATCCGTCCTTAGCTCGAGATCACACTGAGCTCCGGAATCCAAAATGTAAATCTAAAAAAAATTGTCTGTTTCACATGCTTCAAAAAGACCATTTTTCACGCATGTGAAACAAACATCAATGTTATTCAGAATGTGCACACATCATTATTTTTTGACAAAAAAATAATTTTGTTTTAGTTTTATTTTCTATTTTTCGGATTTTACTGTTTCATCCAAGTTTCGCGTGAGCTCCAACTAAAAAGAGGACTTTCGTAGTGCAATGCAATCCTTAGGAAATTTACTTAGGATTTCAATCGTACAAATTGAACAACTTAGGTAGGAACCTTAGGGGAAAATCGTTAGAAATTCAATCCTACAAATCAAATGATGTACGCTAGGGAATTTTTCTAGGGAAGCAAAAATCTGCTAAAATTCATATGAATATCCTTGAATCAAAGGAGCAGTGGCGGAGCTATGTACAACTAGCCCCCCCCCCCCCCCCCCCCCCCCCCAACAGTGAAGAAATTTTTTAAGGGAGGGCTTAGATGAGATTCTTCTAGCATTTTGCACTCCCAAACACTCATATTTTGGTCAGTGCAAAGGAGCTCTTAGACATGACGGTTGAGAAGTGCAGCTTGTACGCCGCTCAGTGCATCTGGTGACAATAGCACGCTTAGACGTTGCAACACAGCGCAACACCGTCCAATCTGTCTGGTGCAAATCACACGCTTGGACATATTGATAATTGTAACGCCTCAAATGCAGCGACACTGGGAAAATCACACGCTTGGACATATTGATAATTGAAGCGCAGAGACCAGATTGAGAGAATTGTTCCCTGTAATTGAGAGAAGTGCTTCTGGGATCTAAACAATAATTTTTAAACTGGAAGCGGCGGCGGAGGACATGCATGTGTACACCAGAACCGGATGGAATTTTTAGTTTAAAAAATGACCAGATGGAACTTTTAGTCTCCAGGTTTGGTTAGCCTGCTTGCCATTGGTACCTTGAGGTGCTACATCATTTAGTCCCGTTTTACTTGAGCGTTTGATCATTCGCCCTCGCTTATGTCAATGAAAGGTCGACTCAGGCCCCACCGGTCACTCTCACCGGGAGGACAGATTGTCAGAGTGGGAAAATAAAACGGGCAAATGATAAATATTTCCCGCAAATAAACTGCATCTTCTAAATGTTAGGTGATTTTAATATTCATTCATGCTTCTCGTCACATAGTCTTAAACTCTTAGTTTTGTACTTCTCTTTAGGCCTTGACCTTTGCTTCACTTTTATGGCACTTTTGATCTCACGGTTTCCTCAACTCATGGTTGGTTGAGTGCATACGTTCGGTCCTCTTTGAACCTGCACGGGTTTGTTCTCAGAGGGCCTCCCATGCCGTTAAATATGTACTCCCTTCGTTTACAAATATAAGATTGACACGAAAAAACGAATACTTTTGTAGCTCATCATTTATTGGCAAATATAGAAAAGTTGATTTGCCAGCTACTTGTTTTGTGGCTTTAATTTAAGCTCCCATGCAAAGTCGCAGGCAGCACCTCGGATAAAAGCACGTCCGAGTCACATGCAGGGAAACTTGCACGTGTGGTTCTTAGACACTGTAATGAGAGAATTATAGAAGTTATCGGAATCCGGAGAAGAAAATATGGCAGGGGACAAATTTCTTGTGATTGTGAGCTGGATAAATATCCTTGGAAGCTAATCTTCTGGAAAGTACAGTAGTAGCATCCAAATGTGCAAATGTAATGGCAGGGGCAGGGTCGGTCAAATCGAGAGAGGGGATGTGATGATTGAGGTTTTGAACAAGATAACCTTTGCATTTTAGATTTGGGTCTTTTTCGTATTTCAAAATAATGAAGAAGTCAAATAAGAGGTGTTAAGCTTTTTATCATTCTGGCATCAAGCTATTTTGCCGCTCAAGGTTTTATTTGAAATCCAAATCGAAATGCCTCAACTTGATAAATTGACGGGCTCTGGCAGGGTTCTTGGTAGTGACCCAAACCGATACCAATAGGGATGAGGGAAGGCTTACTTATTAATTTCATAATTTCCCTAAAAATACTCCCACCATTCCATAATGTAGTGCGCCCGCGCTTTTCGAGATTTAAATTTGACCATAAATTTAACCAACGAGGGCGACTGCGGCGGGAGCAAAAATTATACCATTGAATTTGTATTCGAAAGAAGTTTCCAATGGTATAATTTTTGATCCCGCCACAGTCGCCCACGTTGATTAAATTTATGGTCAAACTTAAATCTTGAAAAACGCGGACGCACTACATTATGGAATGAAGGGAGTATTAGTTTCACAATTGATTCTATTCCCCAATTCATAACTACAAAAGTAAGAGGTCAGAAATCTTAGTATCCAAAGGTCCCTAAAGGACATTCATTGTTTGCTCCTTTTGGATATTTCAATACGGACTACATACGGACTGAAATGAGTGAATAAACACACTAAAACGTGTCTATATGCATCCGATTCAGAAAAAAGTTACAGTAGAACATACTATATTTGTACCCGCAAAATAAAGAATATATTATATTTGTGAACAGAGGGAGTACTCAGTTTGCAAGGAGCTGGCACACACCAGTGCAAGTGCAACAAATATTTCAGTTTAGGCACGTAATGGCAACTCTAAAGGAACTCCAGCAGACATGCCAAAACACACTGTGTTTCAGAAACAATCAGGACACCACTATATATCATAGACGAAGCAGCACATACAACATCTGCAGGCACACAACTATCTGTCTAAGCAACAGAGTGCCCAAAGAAATTGAATATCAGGTATAAGCAATCATAAAACTGACAAGCGTCAAACTTTGAAGGATCAACATTGCCCTACGCCCTGGAGGCCTCAGAATTAACTCTTCCTGTGTAAAACTCTGGCACGGGATAGAATGGACTGGCGAGAATCAGACTAGGATGCAGCAGATACAAGCTGGGCCTTTTTCTGTCTGACGAAATTTTGGACAAATATCTCCCCCGCGCGGTAAGAGGACCGGACCTGAAAAATGTCCAACAATACAAAAGTGAGTTCCTGTAGTTTGCTAACAGCAGCAACCACAAAACTGCAACTAACAAGATGAGTGAGCATTGGTAAAACGTTTGTCTTTTAAAATAAACATTGGCACTCCTTGTGTCAGATATTATTATCTAAAAACATAACCAGCTATATGTAATGCTTACCAGAGGTCCGCTAGCAACATACACAAATCCTAAAGATTCTCCATACTCCTTCCAGAAATCAAACTTCTCAGGAGTCACGTATTCTCTGACTCTCAAATGTCTTTCTGTTGGCTGTATAATCAAGGAGATTTTGGTGTTACAGCATTAACAAAGATCAGCAGGGTGGTATAAACTATAAACAGTACACTGTAAAGTCATTGAACATTCTCCTCAAAGAACTGGGCTAAACATCAAACCTGTAAATATTGTCCCAAGGTCAGAATGTCAACGTCAATGGCCCTCAAGTCAGCCATGGTTTGCTTTATCTCCTCGTCTGTCTCACCCAGACCAAGCATGATCGAGGACTTCGTTACCATGCCCTCTTTGCAAGCTTTTGCTTGTTTCAGAACCGCTAAGCTCTGGTCATATCTGTAGAGATAACAGACTGGAAATAAGGTAGCAGCTACAAGGCCAGATGCAAATATGATGGCATTAGTGATTTCCCTTCTGTAATTGCTTCTATAATTATCAGTCAAGACACAGGTTTTGAAATTACAGATGTCATGTTACCAAATCGTTAGAGTGCTGTAAATTAGTGATGAACTTAGTGCTTTAGAGGACTCTCCTAGTTAGTATGCAGAAGAAATCAGAGAAGCCAATTACCCTGCTCGAGGATCTCTAACTATTCTCTGCATACTCCTCACAGTTTCGATGTTGTGCGCATACACATCTAGACCAGAGTTTGCCAAAGACGCAACTGCCTCCAGGTCGCCTCGAAAATCCGAAGTTAGACACTCCACCAATATCGTAGGCTTCAACTCCTGAACAGAAGACCCAAAACTATCACATGATAGATTCACTAACTCAATTACCAAACTAAGGCGTCAGGGACAAACCTTGAGAGCCCTGACTGTTTCGGCGAAATGGTCACTTCCACCATCAGGTATGTCATCTCTATCGACGCTTGTCAGCACAACATAGTCCACTCTGCAAAGAACAGCATTCCTCAGATATTCGTCACATCATCTTATCGAGTTTTTAACATGCCGATAACTGTCAGCGATCCTACCCCCAACTTGCAACCGCGATGGCTGTTTTGAGAGGCTCGAGGGCGTCGGGCGGCGGAGGCTTGTTACTAGTCTTCACGGCGCAGAACCGACAGCCCCGGGTGCAGGTGTCGCCGAGGAGCATGATGGTCGCGGTGGCGATGCCGTCCCCTTCCCCGCCCGCGCCGCCGCCTCCGTTCCAGCACTGCAGGCAGGCAAATCATCACCAAATCGCTGAAGCATTCACCCGAGCCCCGAACACAGCGGCTCCGTAGCAAGAGGATCGATCGGCTCTACCTACCTCTCCGATGTTGGGGCACTGGGCCTCGACGCAGACGGTGTTGAGCTTGAGCTCGCCGAGCGACTCCCTGAGCCGGGCGTACTTGTCCCCCTGCGCCGCCCGCTGCCGCAGCCACGCCGGCTTCCTCGCCTCCGGGTCCCTCCCCGTGAACGGCGTCGGCGGGGCCCATCCCGACGACGACGACGCTGGCTCACCGTGGCATCTCACCGCCGGCGCCGGCCTGGGGCGAGCGGGGAACCTCGCGCCCGCCGAGCCCCGCGCCAAGGGGAGCGGGGGCGGGGGCGGAGGCCGGGCAAGCGAGCTCTGCATTGTGGCGCGCGGAGGGATCGAGGCTGGTCGAATTGAACCCTAGGGCGCCATCGCTGCCGCTGTGTAGCGCGGCGCGGAGGCGATGGTTCCGAAGCGGGGGCGAGAGAGCTTCTGGCTGTTACGGATTTGCCCCTGAGATCTATTGCCTGGGAGGCGGATTGCACGGGGTGATGGGGAGGGCAGGATGGGTACTTCGCGGGAAGACGGCGATCGCACCAAAGCCAGCCTCGCCGTGTTTTTAACTGAACACAGGCTGAGTAGTGGTTGGTAAGCAGTTTTTGACCTTGTGTGGTGGTGGGTGTGATGGTTCCAACGCTGTGCCGTGTTGGAAGCACCGCGTGGGGGGTGGGGAGAAGGGGACGGCGGCCCTGCGTCGAGCTCCGGGGGAGCTCGCCGGCCGGACTGGAGGAAGAAGGATTCGGTGACGGTGAGAAAAATCCGACTGCTGTTGAGACTTCACCTGTGAGTAGTAGCCTGCTGTTGCTGTCAAAGTTCATGCGATCTTCAGTCATTTGCTCTGCCTGCACATGATAACAGCGTGCCAAATTCACCTGTACATACAAATTTCCAGGAACAAAGCCCGGTTTTGTAGCGCGAAGCGAAAAAGAGCATAACGCTAAATGGAAAAATGATAGCAACACCACGAAATGAGAGAAGCCGCGAATCATAACCAAGCTTACAAAGATAAGAGCTCACACACATGTATGGATCCATCTCATATCACACCAATGCATATAGAATTATAGATAGAGCAAACTGAGCTTCAACACTGCCACCACTCACACAAGATCCCCCACCCAACCCCTCCACACCACCAAGTAGCAAACACAGGACAGTTTGTAGAAACTCTACTTGCACGGCCATTGCCACCCCCCACCACCTTGTCTTTCACCGGGAGAAAATAAGGGTTAAAACTAGGTTCCATCTGGTCCAACACTGCACAGTTACAACAGGGTACATACATGGATAATCTGTCATGGATATATAACCATCAGGCGGGTAATATACACCCACCTGAAGGAGAATGCTGGTTCTATTAAATTAACATCGATCCTAGTCACAGCCTCAGGAACGCTAACTTTGACACGGAGCCAACGGAACTTCTCCAAGCTCACACATCTTGCGAAACAGGAAGCATGTCTATCCCAATTCTGTAATCACCATCTGAAAGACAAGCAGCACATATAGTTTCAACCGGGAACAGGTTCGGAAGTAGGACGCCCACCGCTCGCGCCGGAGTGGTTGTAGCCGATCACAGGCATGGATTTCCGAGCAAAGTCAAGAAGCGTCTGGCGCTGTTCTTCGCTGGTGTGCGGAAGGCTTGCACGCAGTAGCTCGACGGGCATCTCCCTGCTGACGGCCTTCGAGGCTTCAGGTCCAGCCATTGAGTTGGATCCCTGCATGGTGAACCTCTGCAGAATACTCCCATACTTGCTGTCGCAGTATTTCGTCAGAAGCCCAAAGAAGGCATCGAACGACGCCTGCCAAAGCGAACGGGTTGACCTGCTGTAGTTGGCTGCAGAATGGGGGTCGGCCAGTAGCTCAGTTGCTCTATCCAGTACTGATTTGATGATTAGAGCAGCCCCGTCGCCAGCTGAGCTACCAAGAGGGCGGAGAGGTGGTTGTTGCGATGAGCAGACAACAGCGGCGAGGCAGGCGCTGAGGGCACTGAGCTCCATGTGATGCACGCAAGAGGACACGGTCTTGGCAAGACTAACTGTTGTTTCTGCAGCACCAGAATCTGACGGCAAACCCCCAAACAAGCTCCTAAGATGCCGAAAGATAGCCATGCAGACTATGCGGGTCAGCTCACTTCCAGGGGCAAGAAGTCGGAGATACCGTGCCAAGAGCTTGCGTCCTTTAGGGAGAGAAACAATGCGGAGAAAAATAAGGTCATCCGTCGGGGCCAATCCAGATGAATTGCCAGGTTTGTTGGGGCCAAAAGGGTCGACAAGCTCAAGTGATGTAGCTAAGCCTTCAAGGAGGACCTGTCGCCTTCGCCTCAGTTGGAAGCTGCTGTCCTGTGCCTGGCTAGACTGTAACACACGGTCAATATCATTTACATCTAGAAGAAGACATATACCATCCTCAACGGTAATTCTGGCTGCCAGCATTGGCTCTTTCTCCAGCGGCCTCGTAGATGACTTGTGGCCATCACCAGATGCAGGAATATCAACTTCAAGAAGAGGGCGAGGCCTACGTATGGAAGAGAATGACACTCTTCCAAGAGAATCAACCTTCAGATATGAATGCTGATCACCACCAGACCTAGACTTTGAGTGGGAGTCTTTTATTGATGCGGGGGAGAAATTCACCTTCTGCTGAGAGTTGACAGATCTTTTGGCTATACAAGCTTGGTGGTAGTAGTCATCGACGTAAGGATCACTGCTGTGACTACCAGAGTGCTGCATTCTTAAAATAGTATCAATCTCTTCGGATGACATATACTTTGATCTGAATTTTGTTCCTCCAGTGTCAACATTCTGGCCAGCTGTATCAGATTGTTGTTGAGAAAAGCGTATACTGTGTTTTCCTCTTCCTGACCTTGATCTCTTGTCCCTTGGTGAAGGCACACTAGGAATATGATCAAACCTGCCTATTATCTCTGGGGAATGATGGTGATACAAGTGAGGCTGCATGTTTAGGTAATTGTGATGAGGCGGCTGAACTAGTGACAACCTCTGCTGCTGCTGTTGCTGCTGAGAAAATAGCAACGAAGACATTGAGCTACTCGGAAAAGATAGTTGTTGCTGCAATAAACTGGGCTGTAGATTAAGATGCTCAAAAGCATGCGAACCAGCTTGACTTGGCCATTCATTTTGCAGGAAGTTGTTCGCGTATAGATCTGCAGAAGTGTAAGACATGCTTCGCCCCAATCGCAGTCCATGAGGTAGACCAGTCATGTTATATGGAGAACCAGTAAGCGACGAACTTGGAGAACCCATTTGGTAACCAGCACCAGGTGATGGAATGCTCGAGTGCCGCGTAAGACCTTGTGCAGGATAAGATAATCCACCACCACCTGGTGGAGGATAGGATGTAAATGAAGGAGATCTATGTCCCAGAATAGGTTCACTGGAGCGGTGTTGTAGTGGCTCCAGGGGATAGGATGATGTTCGGCTCAATGGTTTCGACTCTCCAAACTGAGGCAAATACTGTGGCTGTGGACACAATTGTTTGCTGTCCTGCAATTCATCGCTGCCCAGTATATCATGATCTACCCAATTCGAGAACTCTGCTTCCTGAACCCAGTCGGTGGTAGTCAAAGAACCTAAAGAAACACAATATTTAGCTCAGGAACACAGGCACGTTTTTAGGAATATAAAAAAATGAAAATCTAGACAGATGTATGGACAATATTTAGGGTTTGATTTATCATCTTTCCTATTAAACATGTCTAAGTAAGGTTGCCAGCGCAATGTTAAGTATACCTATGTTTAGACTGCATGTAACATAAATAAACTTTTCCAATATCAAGCTTCAGGAGTAACTGGAGGCAGAAATGCAACTTACTTTCCCTGGAAATCGATCGTCTATCACCAATAACACCAGGATTCCTTGTTCCGCTAATACTTCGGTTCAACTGAAGACAAGACTTTTTTTTTTCAGTAGGCACTCCATGATAAATAAGAAGGGAAAAATATCAGGTGGCCCATGACGCCAGGGCCTAAACTCAGTTTCAACTCACAAGGCTCAAAGATTTTGACAAAGTACTACTCCATTAATTTTTTAACATATTAGTACATTTCAACTTTGGTATTTAGTAGATATGTAAAATTGCAATCCCAAGATTCATGACATATTTTGAACTTGTGTGACCAATTAAATCTGGGCATATGGTGTGTTTTATCAATCTATATATGAATGGCTAAAACTGAAAAGGAAGGAGCGCCCCCCTAGTATAGAGTAACACAGAGTACTCCAAAGTCATTTTCAGGATTGCATAATTTGACACAATAGATCATCTTTTTCACAATATATTTTTAAAAGGTTTTTCACAATATATATTTTTTTCAGTATGTTAGAAAGACTCATGAAATGGTGCGGGAAAAGAACTGCATTCAGCATGAAGTAATAAGCCTTCAAGAGCATAATCCTGGACATACTAAATCGTTTGAAACCATAGATAATTAGATGTATTATAACCATAGGTATGAAACATATGAAATATAAGACCACTAACTGAAGTGATGGAGTTGGTATAGGCTGCTAACCTTTGCGAACGTGCTTGCAAGATCATCAATTTCAGACAAGTTACTCATGCAATCAATCTGCAAGAACGTAAGAAGAAGAGAAATTTTCATCATGAAAAATATAGGGAACATGACTACAGGAGGCAAAAGAAAGCAACGCTGAAAGAAAAGTGAGCAGAGTTACAAAGTAGGCAGGAAAAAACTTGCAGAATAAGGAAATCTAGGAATGACTTCTGAAACAAATTGGTAACACTAAATATGAGAAATTGGTGGAAATTGAGCTATTTCAGAATGTAACGTGGAAGGTTTGATAGGTCAGTCGTATATCATTATACTTACTACGAAAGTCTATACTGGGCAATCAACTACAAAGAAAGAAAATGAAACATGTTGATCTCCAGACAAGCCTAGCAGCTACAGATTCTTCATTCCGTATAACAGCTACAGCCTATAGGCCTACACACTTATAGGCACTGACTAGAAGTAAAAACAGTTAAGCAGAATATGCTCGCATTTGCACCATGAAATAGTGCAAGGTATCACCTAAAGTTCCATACCAAGTAGCAATCACTTTAAGTAGCACTTGGTGACCAGATCTGCTCGATAAATGGATGTGGGTACTAAAGTCTCAGTCCTGATGGCAAAAACACTGATGGTGTTTGTGTATGTGGTGTGGCGTAGTGCAGAAAAGGAGAAAGCTTGTAACAACACCCCTCAAAGGTCTTGGTCTGTAATTTTAAACATTCCAGAGAAAAATAACTTATTGATTACTAAGTCCTGATTCCATGGCAAAACGCATTTCAGCTACAGAGCAATGGAAGCTGAAACTAAACAACAGGAAGGCAGCTAACAGAAGGAATTTTATTCGATCCAAAGACACATCCTACCATCACGTCTTTTCCTGCTGACAATAGCCCGATTTACATTTCTCAGTACTGAGTTATTATTATAAAAGAACACTCATATTTGACAATATATCCTCCATTTTCTAAAAGAACAATTTTGTTCAGTCAAGTCCTAACCAGTTAGAAACACCCAAAAAAAAGTTTTCTTAGGTACATTTTGGGGTGGTCATAATGCTTAGGGACGCAATTTACTATATGTTTTTCTTTCATATTAAATCAGATGCATCACCCCTCTAAAACTAGAGGGGCAAATCTCTTGATCTATTGCATCCAAAGTCCGTGATCCCTCCTTGCAAAAACAAAAACAAAAACAGAAGGCAAAAATCGAATGTACCTAAAAAGGACGGAGCTATCACCCTAGTGCAGAAAAGAGTACCCACTCATGAGTCATGACTCATCCAACAGTGGCAAGCAGCAACAAACACAGCCAGGAGTGTGTGAAACATGCAATGCACATAATTTCACAGCTTTCGAACAGTAGCAGGCACCAACACACAATCAGGACTTTACGAAGCATGCAGAAGTGCAGCACACAATCGATAGCAACAACAGGGAGGCCGGATACAAAGTGGCTGAGAGCCGCACCTCTTCCCCCACAGGAGACAGCTGGTAAGCCCCATCATCGTGCGCACCGAACCCGCCGCCATAGCCGCCGTCCAGGGCCCCGTCATCCACCAGACTGCCGCCGAGCTCCAGCCCCTCCAGCGGCGCCTTGCCGAAGAAGGAGTACTGCCCCGAGTCGAAGCGCGAGTTCTCTGCAGAGGAAGCAGGAAAAAAAACACAAATTCACATTGGCGCCGCGCGGGAAGGAGAAAATCTGCCCAGACCGCGCGCGAGGGACACGAAATTCAGCAGAAGCACGCGGAGACGCGGTCGTGAGCAGCACAGATTGGAGGATGAGGCCGCTGAGTTGTGAGCCCGGGCAGGCGGATCAAACTCAACTAACTAGAGCCCACCAGAACATCACTAGGCAGCGGAAGGAATCGCAATCACCTGCGGTGGAAGTCGAGGAGGAGGAAGCGCCGCCGCCGCCACCGCCGGCGTCCGCCCGGAGGCCCCTCATCGCAGGCAGGGAGCGGGCGGCGCTGCTAGGGTTTGGATTTCGGGGGCGGGCACGCGCTTGGGTTTTGGATCTGGGGGAGCTGCGAGGGGGAGAGGAGAGAGGCGAGGTACAGCCAGGGAAAGCTCGCTCCCGTACACGCCTTGGCTGCTTCCCTTCTCTCTTGGACTCGACAATTAATAAAAATATAAACCGAAAATGATAGTTCCAACATTATTCATATAATAATAACTGGAAACCCAATATTATTTATATTATTTTTTTGAGTCGTTGATTGTTTTTTGAGATAGCTACCCGCTTATTTCAAGCGGTAATATTATTTAATATTATTGATTGATATTGATATACGGCGTGCTGGTGTGGACAAAGGAACTGCTGGATGGCACCAGAAAAAACTGGCGGAGTGATCACAGTGATGAGAGAAGACTTTGGCTTGGCGTGTGTGCTACTCCATCTGCCCCCTTTTTGTGTGTTGATGTAGTGAACTAGTGATGCACTACTTCATGTCTTCAGATAAAGCTTTTTTTTAGCTTTGCTTTGTTATTCTTCAACGATCATTTGCCACGCTAATGGCGCCTTTTCTGCTGGTAACAACTGGCGGAGCAGGACGGTGTTTCCTTGGCCCAGAGCTAGGTGTGTACCATGGTTTAGAAAAGGTTTTGCTAAGCATATATTCCCAAAGCAAATCTTAGAGCATGGTCACATGCACCAATCATCGTCATCATTTGTGTTGTTGGATGAAAGCAAGGCCCGTTTGGAAAGTGGCGACCTTGGATGAACTTTGCATAAATTTGGTGCCCTTGCGAATTTAAAATTATTTAGTTGTGTGTACAAGTGAATTTAAGTTGCCAAGAGAAACTCAAAGGAGGTTGCCCTCACGCTCCCTGCGCTGAAAATTATGAAAACTCGGCATCTTCTCACTTTCTTATCCCGTCATCCTCGGTCCCGGATCTAGCGATAGTGGTACCATCACCAATCCTACCATTCGACTATCTTATTGACACATCAATTTCTTTTAGACCTAGTATTTTTTAAAACAATCGAAAACTAGTGAGTTATGTGGTTCGGTTTAGCCAAAATAATGTTTTGGCCCATTCCGCCGCTTGTCGTCGTCGCGATGGATCTGTCGGAGCCCATCACGAGGTTCCCGCTTAGGCCGAAGTTCCTCCTCCACAGCGGACCGTCATGACGGTGCCCCCTGGCCCGCCCAGTACAAGGCGTCGTACTACTTTGCCGCCCAGCAGTACAATTAGCCTGACACACAACAATCATCGCAACACTCTGCCACCGCCTTCAATTCTGGTCACCCTCCACCATACACCATGGACTTCAACAACGACTACGTGTTCACTGATTCTTCAATGCTCATCCGGTCACGGTTCCAATCTGAGGACCCTCGTCTGGTGATGTCCGGTCATTGTCTTGCGGAATGCCTCCTCCAAGACCGACGAGGCGGCCACCGATGAGGCGATGTTAAACATGATCCACAACGGCAGCAACCGCGAGGACATGCAAGTCGATGACCACTACTCACCGCAATTGGAGCATATATTCCCAAAGCAAATCTTAGAGCATGGTCTCACATGCGCCAATCATCATTATTTGTGTTTGTTGGATGAAAGCAAGGGCCCGTTTGGGAAGTGGCAGGCAACCTTGGATGAACTTTGCATAAATTTGGTGCCCTCGCGAATTTAAAATTATTTACTTCCTCTATGCCTAAATATAAGTCATTTACGGAGGGAGTAGTTGTGTGTACAAGTGAATTTAAGTTGCCAAGAGAAACCCAAAGAAAGTTGCCCACTTTCTTATCCCGACATCCTCGATCCCGGATCTAGTGATAGTGGTACCATCACCATCCTCCAACCACCCCTACCATTCGACCATATCTCTCTCTGTGTGCGCGCGCGTGTGTGTGCGTGTGCGTGTGCATGTGCATGTGTATGTGTCTCATGCGTTCATGTGAGCCTGAGCTCCCACTATCGGCCTGACCTCGCCATTGGACACATCAATTCCTTTTAGACCTAGTATTTTAAAAACCAGTTGAAACTGGTGAGCTATGAGGTTCAATCCTCTTGAAATATTGTTTAGCCAAAATAACGTGTTGGCCCATTCCGCCGCTCGTCGTCGTCGCGGTGGATCTGTCGAACCCCATCGCGAGGTTCGTCACCATGACGGGCCCGGAGAAGTCGGACCGCAAGAGCGGCATATGAAGGAGAGGGCAAAGAAGAATGCGCAAGCGGCCGCTCAGGCCGGAGCTCCTCCTCCACGGCGGATCGTCATGTCGGTGCTGCCCTGGCCCGCCTAGTACAACAAATCGTACTACTTTGCCGCCTAGCAGTACAGTTAGCCCGACACAAAGCAATCATCGCAACATTCTGCCGCATCCTTCAATTTCGGCCACCGTACACCATTGACTTCAATAGCGACTACGTGTTCACTGAGTCGTCGATGCTCGTTCGGTCGCGGTTTTCGTTCGAGGACCCTCGTTCGGCGATGTCCGGTCACTGTCTTGCGGAATGCCTCCCCCAAGATCAACGGCGGCCACCGACAAGGTGATGATAAACATGATGAACAACGGCGGCCACCGACGAGGCGATGATAACCATGATCAACAATGGCGGCAACCGCGAGGACAGGCAAGTCGATGACAACTACTCACCACAATTGGAGCAAGATACGCCGACGGACACCCAACTGTCATATGTGCCCAATGTAGACGCAAATAAGAAGAGGGGTTTGTCGTACTCGAGCAAGAGGATGAATTGTTGTCTTTGGTGTGGTTGGGCACAAGTGTTGATCCTCTTCAAGGCACGGAGCAAAAAGGGCTCAGCTTTTTGGTAAAGTGTGCACGATTGGTTTCATGAGAAAAAGCATTGCACCTCGACAACAAGGAAGTGATCAATGATCGAAATCCGAAGTCGCTAAGCACCGATGATACACCATTCAAGAGGTTGTGCACTAATAGTTAAAAACGAGTGCACAGTCCACGGGCACGTCCGGACGTGTCCCTCGACGTGCACCATTCAAGAGGTTGTACACTCGATTTAAATGCTTTTGATAGTGACTGCATTCGTTTTTAACTATTAGTAACTGCATTCGTTGGTGGACTGTGCACTCGAACTTGGCCAGCCATACGCGGAGGAGCTGCTCGTTGAGACAACGACGACACCGGGCGTCAAACTCCACGATGGTCTTGGACAGATTGAGGGCCCACGCCTCCTCAAGCGTGGGGTCTGCAGGCAACCAGGCTGGCGATACCTGGGTCTTCGCGAACGCCACCGATCGGTGCACCTGACGCCACTCCCGGCGTGCCTCTGCCTCGGAGATGCATTTTGGGCGCCCGATGAGGACGACACGCCGTGCGAGCTGCCTCCTTGGATGTAGTAGTCGATGCAACGCTGCTGCTTTGGCGGGGACAGAGCCTGCTCCTGCTTGACGGGTGTCGGACGCCATTGAGTGTCACGGTGGCGGGGACGGTTGCGCGCGGACACCGCGGCTGCGTGGAGGGGACTGTTGACACACGAACGCGTCACGCGTACCCTCGACGCCGGGGGTGATGCATCGCAGCTCACGTCGAGGGAGGCCTGCCGGAAGCGCGGTACGCAAGACAATCCGGCAGGCGCTTTTGTAGACCCGACGCACCGCTTCTCCGGGGTGGAACCCGTCAGGAGTCACGGATGGACGATGGGCTGCCCTAGGTCGATTCGCTCGCCCCTAGGGCCTCGAGGATCACCGCACTTCAATACGAAGAACGAGAAGAAAGATGCAAGGGAGAGGGATAAAAGTAGGGTAAAAGATGTAGATGTGTTTGTTCGATTGTGTGTTTTTCCAATCGGCCATCACCTCTTTTATTTAAGAGGGGGTTGGACTTCCCGTACAAGTTATGGATACAGATTTCCTTCCAAAGTACGAAAAACACTAGCCAAATTCGGACTCTCCAAAATCTGCCCGAATCTGCGTGCCGGCAAGCGGTAGTACCGCTCTAGGCAAGCGGTAGTACCGCCCTGGAGTGCCGCGCCACTTCCGCTTGGGGTCCTCGGGATTCTAGAAGTATTTTCGTAAGCGGTAGTCGATGCGGTAGTAAAACACGGTAGTACCGCCCAAGCAGTAGTACGGCTTATACAGGCGGTAGTACCGCCCTAGAAGCTGTCTTGATGAGCCGGCACGTCCATCTTGATCCTCGGTCTTCGACAAGCTGCCGCCTTCCCGGGAGTATCATCAGGGTATCTTGCCGGGTCGTCTCCTTGCCGAGTCGTCTCCTTACCAGATCGCCTCCTTGCCGGGCCGTCTCCTGCCTCTGTTTGGGTCTTCGGCAAGCACTCAAAACCGGCAAGCTTTTCGCTTGAGTCCACCTTTACTGCATTTTGCATCGTGCCAAAATCAGGTGTCAACACATGCCCCCCTGTTTTTCGGCAAAACTTGTGTGCCGAAAAATAATTCGCATAGAGTTTGCTCTAAGGACGATGTCAACACTCCATCGGCCATTTATATGTGCTTAGGGCGATAATCATATATCGGCCATGTTTGTGTTTAAGATGATAAGTATATATCTTGAAGTCGATTGCCACCATCCCGAACCGGCGTAGATTCAAAATCCTCCATCTCATCTTCATCTCCCAATGTGTATATTGGACTTAAAATTTCCTCAATAAAAGGGGATGTTTCAGGTGGCGTGGACGATGTAATAAGGGCTGCATCATCCTTTTTTGGTGGCGTAGGTGCTGTTGTAGCTAGCGTAGAGACATCTGCATTTACTTTTTGTTTAGGCCTCGACACTTGTTTTGTGGGCGCCACGGGCCGAATTTTATTGAACAATTCGTCCTTTTGCTCTTCTACTTCATGGGCCGCCTTCTCGCGGCTCCTCATACGTTGTAATCTCCTTTTTTGTGTCTTGGACAGACTGGGAGGACACCACTTAGGTTGAATATACTTGGGATCCCTAGATTCTGCTTTGCTTGGAGAATTTTTTGTTGGCCGATTAGCACCATGGCTTGAACGGCCTTGTGTAGGATAATAAAGCTTTTTGTGAGCAGGCCTTCTAGGTGTTGTCCACCCCATATGAAAAGCATAAGGAGCCATTGGGGGCTGCCCCCATCCTCCATTGAAGTCTCCCATGTAATATGGCGCATAGGGGGGTGGCGACATCCATGGTGCCGGTGCCCATGACCCATATGGCCTTGCATAGTGTCGAAACTCTTGCTTCGGAGGTGATCTTGAACGTTTTGAATATGATGGCCGATTGGAGCTAGAACCGGCCGCTTGACTTGCATATTTAGATAGCAACATATCAAAAGTTGGCTTGATTCGCTTGTGCTTAGCTTCACTCCTTTTACACTTGCCAACTTCTGAATTCTTGGGCTTGATAAATTCAACATGAGTATCCTCTTGTACTTGCGGTTGCCCCCCGAGTGCAGGATTTTTTATGGTGATCTTGATTACCTCTCCACCATCGGATTGCTTCTCAAGCACGACTTGCCTGTTGGGGAACGTTGCATGGGAAACAAAAATTTTCCTACGCACACACAAGATCTATCCATGGTGATGAGCATCTACGAGAGGGAGAGTGAATCTACATACCCTTGTAGATCGCTAAGCGGAAGCGTTTAAGAAACGCGGTTGATGTAGTCGAACGTCTCCGCGATCCAAATCGCAAGTCGTCCCTCGATCCGATCACGAACTAGCGCCGAACGGACGGCACCTCCGCGTTCAACACACGTACGGCTTGATGACGCCTTCACCTCCTCGATCCAGCGAGCGATGGTGAAGTAGTGGTTGAGTTCCAGCAGCACGACGGCGTGGTGATGGTGGTGAGGAACAATCTCTGCAGAGCTTCGCCAAGCGCTACGGAGATTATGACGGAGGAACTAGAGGGTTAGGGTTGCCGCACACGGCTTGGGGAAATCTTGATGTGTCCCGTGTGCTAGCCCTGCCCCTCTATTTATATGTTGAGCCTTGGGGTCTAAACTTGGAGTAAAAGCCTCCTCCAAGTCGGTTTTGCCCGCACAAGGTCGGTTTGGCCCGCAGGGAAAGAGTCCAACTCGGATCCCTGCCGAACCGTGCACAGCCGCACACAAGCGGTAGTACCGCTCACAAGCGGTAGTACCGCTTGGGCGGTAGTACCGCTTCACACAAGCGGTAGTACCGCTCGGGCGGTAGTACCGCTTCATACAAGCGGTAGTACCGCTTACGCGGCAGCAAAACTACTTTTGCACTTTCCAATACCTCGTGGGCTTTATCCCTTTGGCCCATATAAAGTGTTGCTGCACCCGAACACTTCGGTAAACATCCGGAACCTATTCCGGTGAACTCCGGAACTCTTCCGGAGATCAAAACACTATTATCACATATATCAATCTTTACCTCCGGACTATTCCGGAGATCCTCGTCATGTCCGGGATCTTATCCGGGACTCCGAACAACCTTCGGTCACCAACATAATAACTCAATTATACTAATCGTCACCAAACGTTAAGTGTGTAGACCCTGCGGGTTCGAGAACTATGTAGACATGACCGAGACACCTCTACGGCCAATAACCAATAGCGGGACCTGGATGCCCATATTGGCTCCTACATATTCTACGAAGATCTTTATCGGTCGAACCTCTATGTCAAGGATTCAGTTAATCCCGTATGCTGTTCCCTTTGTTCTTCGGTATGTTACTTGCCCGAGATTCGATCGTCGGTATCACTATACCTAGTTCAATCTCGTTACCGGCAAGTCTCTTTACTCGTTCCGTAATACAAGATCTCGTGGCTAACACTTTAGTCACATTGCTTGCAAGGCTTATTGTGATGTTGTATTACCGAGTGGGCCCTGAGATACCTCTCCGTCATACGGAGTAACAAATCCCAGTCTTGATCCATGCCAACCCAACAGACACCCTCGGAGATACCTGTAGAGCACCTTTATAGTCACCCAGTTACGTTGCGACGTTTGATACACACAAGGTATTCCTCCGGTGTCAGTGAGTTGCATGATCTCATGGTCAAAGGAACAGATACTTGACATGCAGAAAACAATAGCAATAAACTGACACGATCAAATGCTACGTTTACAGTTTGGGTCTTGTCCATCACATCATTCTCCTAATGATGTGATCCCGTTATCAAATGACATCTCATGTCCATGGCTAGGAAACCTTAACCATCTTTGATCAACAAGCTAGTCAACTAGAGGCTTACTAGGGACACAGTGTTGTCTATGTACCCACACATGTATTTGAGTTTCCAATCAATACAATTATAGCATGGATAATAAACGATTATCATGAACAAGGAAATATAATAATAACCAATTTATTATTGCCTCTAGGGCATATTTCCAACAGTCTCCCACTTGCACTAGAGTCAATAATCTAGTTCACATCACTATGTGATTTACATTGTAATGAATCGAACACCCATGCAGTTCTGGTGTTGTTCATGTTTAGCCCTTGGAAGAGGTTTAGTCATCGGATCTGCAACATTTAGATCCGTGTGTACTTTGCAAATATTTATGTCGTCCTCCTTGATGTAATCGCGGATGGAATTGAAACGTCGCTTTATGTGTCTGGTCCTCTTGTGAAATCTTGGTTCCTTGGCTAGAGCAATGGCACCAGTATTATCACAAAACAGAGTCATTGGGTCAAGTGCACTAGGCACTACTCCAAGATCTGTCATGAACTCCTTCATCCAGACACCTTCTTTCGCCGCCTCCGAGGCAGCGATGTACTCCGCTTCGCATGTAGAATCAGCTACCACGCTTTGCTTGGAACTGCACCAGCTAACCGCACCCCCATTAAGAATAAATACGTATCCGGTTTGAGACTTAGAGTCATCCGGATCAGTGTCAAAGCTTGCATCAACGTAATCCTTTACGACGAGCTCTTGATCACCTCCATAAACGAGAAACATGTCCTTAGTCCTTTTCAGGTACTTCAGGATATTCTTGACCGCCGTCCAGTGTTCCATTCCTGGATCACTTTGAAACCTTCCGACCATACTTATGGCAAGGCTGACATCGGGTCTTGTGCACAGCATTGCATACATAATAGAGCCTATGGCTGAAGCATAGGGGATGACACTCATCTTTTCTCTATCTTCTGTAGTCACTGGGCATTGAGTCTTACTCAACTTCACACCTTGCAAAACAGGCAAGAACCCCTTCTTGGACTGATCCATTTTGAACTTCTTCAAAACTTTGTCAAGGTATGTGCTTTGTGAAAGTCCTATTAAGCGTCTCGATCTATCTCTATAGATCTTGATGCCTAATATGAAAGCAGCTTCTCCTAGGTCCTTCATTGAAAAACTCTTGTTCAAATATTCCTTCACGCTTTCCAGCATTTCTATATTGTTTCCAATCAGTAATATGTCATCCACATATAATATTAGAAACGCTATAGAGCTCCCACTCACTTTCTTGTAAATACAAGCTTCTCCGTAAACTTGTATAAACTCGAACGCTTTGATCACCTCATCAAAACGAAGATTCCAACTCCGAGATGCTTGCACCAGTCCATAAATGGATCGCTGGAGTTTGCAAACTTTGTCAGCATTTTCTGGATCGACAAAACCTTCTGGTTGCATCATATACAACTCTTCCTTAAGGTAACCGTTAAGGAACGCTGTTTTGACATCCATCTGCCAAATTTCATAATCGAAAAAGGCAGCTATTGCTAACATGATTCTGACGGACTTAAGCATCGCTACGGGTGAGAAGGTCTCATCGTAGTCAACTCCTTGAACTTGTGAAAAACCCTTTGCCACAAGTCGAGCTTTATAGACGGTTACATTACCGTCCGCGTCCGTCTTCCTCTTAAAGATCCATTTGTTCTGAATGGCCTTCCGCCCTTCAGGTAATACTTCCAAAGTCCATACTTTGTTTTCATACATGGATCCCATCTCGGATTTCATGGCCTCTAACCACTTCTCGGAATCCGGGCCCATCATCGCTTCTCCATAGCTCGTAGGTTCATCGTTGTTTAACAACATGACCTCTAAGACAGGGTTGCCGTACCACTCAGGAGCAGTACGCGTCCTTGTCGACCTACGAGGTTCGATAGCAACTTGATCCAAAGCTTCATGATCATCATCATTAACTTCCTCTTCAGCTAATGTAGGCTCCACAGAAACAACTTTCTGCGCTGCGCTACTCTCAGGTTGAAGTAAAGGTTCAACAACCTCATCAAGTTCTATCTTCCTCCCACTCAATTCTTTCGAGAGAAACTCTTTCTCAAGAAATGTTACGTTTTTAGCGACAAACACTTTGCCTTCGGATCTGAGATAGAAGGTATACCCAACTGTCTCTTTTGGGTATCCTATGAAGACGCATTTCTCCGCTTTGGGTTCCAGCTTTTCAGGCTGAAGCTTTTTGACATAAGCATCACATCCCCAAACTTTAAGAAACGACAGCTTTGGCTTCTTGTCAAACCAAAGTTCATAAGGCGTCGTCTCAACGGATTTCGATGGTGCCCTATTTAAAGTGAATGCAACTGTCTCTAATGCATAACCCCAAAACGATAGTGGCAAATCGGCAAGAGACATCATAGATCGCACCATATCTAATAAGGTTCGATTACGACGTTCGGACACACCATTACGCTGTGGTGTTCCAGGCGGTGTTAGTTGTGAAACAATTCCACATTGTCTTAAGTGACTGCCAAACTCATAACTCAGATATTCTCCTCCTCGATCAGATCGTAGGAATTTAATCTTCTTGTTACGATGATTCTCAACTTCACTCTGAAATTGTTTGAACTTTTCAAATGTTTCAGACTTGTGTTTCATTAAGTAAATATACCCATATCTACTTAAGTCATCAGTGAAGGTGAGAAAGTAACGATAACCACCGCGCGCCTCAATACTCATCGGACCGCACACATCAGTATGTATGATTTCCAATAAGTCACTTGCCCGTTCCATTGTTCCAGAGAACGGCATTTTAGTCATCTTGCCCATGAGGCATGGCTCACATGTGTCAAGTGATTCAAAATCAAGTGACTCCAAAAGTCCATCAGCATGGAGCTTCCTCATGCGTTTTATGCCAATATGACCTAAACGGCAGTGCCACAAGAAAGTGGTATTATCATTATCAATTCTACATCTTTTGGCATCAATGTTATGAACATGTGTATCATTACTATCGAGATTCAATAAGAATAAACCCCTCACATTGGGTGCATGACCATAAAAGATATTACTCATGTAAATAGAACAACCATTATTCTCTGATTTAAATGAGTAACCGTCTCGCAATAAACAAGATCCAGATATAATGTTCATGCTTAACGCAGGCACTAAATAACAATTATTCAGGTTCATCACTAATCCCGATGGTAATCGAAGAGCGAGCGTGCCGACGGCGATCACATCAACCTTGGAACCATTTCCCACGCGCATCGTCACTTCGTCCTTTGCCAGCCTCCGTCTATTCCGCAGTTCCTGTTTTGAGTTGCAAATATGAGCAACCGCACCGGTATCAAATACCCAGGCACTACAACGAGAGTTGGTAAGGTACACATCAATAACATGCATATCATATATACCTTGTTTGTTGGCCGCCTTCTTGTCAGCCAAATACTTGGGGCAGTTCCGCTTCCAGTGTCCAGTTCCCTTGCAATGAAAACACACAGTTTCTGGTTTGGGTCCAGCCTTGGGTTTCTTCACGAGAGGAGCAACTGCTTTGCCACTCTTCTTGGAGTTACCCTTCTTACCCTTGCCATTTTTCTTGAAACTAGTGGTTTTATTGACCATCAACACTTGATGCTCCTTCTGAATTTCAGACTCAGCGGCTTTCAGCATCGCAAACAGCTCGGCGACTGACTTGTTCATCCCGTGCATGTTATAGTTCAACACGAAGCTCTTGTAGCTAGGTGGCAATGATTGAAGAACTCTGTCAGTGATAGCCTCTGGCGGAAGGGGCATCCCTAACTCAGCCAGACGGGTGGAGTACCCAGACATTCTGAGCACGTGATCACTGATAGACCCGTTCTCCTCCATCTTGCAAGCATAGAACTTATCGGAGATCTCATATCTCTCGATCCGGGCATTCTTCTGAAAGATAAACTTCAACTCCTGGAACATCTCATATGCTCCATGACGTTCAAAACGTCTTTGAAGTCCCGGTTCTAAGCCATACAACATTGCACATTGAACTATTGAGTAATCATCAGAACGAGCCTGCCAGGCGTTCACAACGTCTAGAGACTCAACTGGAGCGGGTGGATCACCAAGCGGTGCATCAAGGACATAAGCCTTCTGGGAAGCCGTAAGGATAATCCTTAGATTACGGGCCCAGTCCACAAAGTTACTTCCATCATCTTTCAACTTAGCTTTCTCTAGGAACGCATTAAAATTCAGGGGTGCTACTGCGCGAGCCATGATCTACAACATAAATATAGCAAAGACAACTTAGACTATTGTTCTTAGATAATGAGTTTAGTTAATCATATTTAAAAAACTCCCACTCAAATTGACATCCCTCCGATCATTCGAGTGTAACATGATCCAAATCCACCAACTCAAGTCCGATCATCACGTGAGTTGAGGTGGTTTCAATGGTGAACATCTTCATGTTGATCATATCTACTATATGACTCATGTTCGACCTTTCGGTCTCTTGTGTTCCGAGGCCATGTCTGTACATGCTAGGCTCGTCAAGTTTAACCCGAGTGTTTCCGCACGTGCAACATGGCTTGCACCCGTTGTATGCGAACGTAGAGTCTATCACACCCGATCATCACGGCGTGTCTCGAAACGACGAACTTTCGCAACGGTGCACACTTGGGGAGAACACAATTTATCTTGAAATTTAAGTGAGGGATCACCTTATAATGCTACCGTCGTCCTAAGCAAAATAAGATGCATAAAAGGATTAACATCACATGCAAATCATAAGTGACATGATATGGCCATGAACTTGTGCTTTTGATCTCCATCTCCAAAGCACCGGCATGATCTCCATCGTCACTGGCATGACACCATGATCTCCATCATCTTGATCTCCATCAACGTGTCGCCATAAGGTTGTCGCGCCGACTGTTGCTTCCACGACTATTGCTAACGTTTAGCGATAAAGTAAAGCATTACATAGCGCTTAATGATTGACACGCAGGTCATACAATAATTAAAGACAACTCTATGGCTCCTGCCAGTTGCCGTACTCATCGACATGCAAGTCGTGATATTCTATACAACACATGATCATCTCATACATCACATATATCTCATCATGTAATTGGCCATATCACATCACAACATACCCTGCAAAAACAAGTTAGACGTCCTCTAATTGTTGTTGCAAATTTTACGTGGCTGCTACGGGTTTGCAAGAACCGTTCTTACCTACGCAAAACCACAACGTGGTGTAGTGATTGCTTTTTGATCTTCTAAAAGAACCCTCTTCATTGAAATCGATTCAACTAAAGTGAGAGAGACAGACACCCGCTAGCCATCTTTATGCAACGAAGTTACATGTTAGTTGAAGGAACCTGTCTCGCGTAAGTGTACGCGTAATGTCGGTCCGGGCCGCTTCATCTCACAGTACCGCCGAATCAAATATCAACTAGTAACGGCAAGCAATATGTATACACCCACGCCCACAACTCGTTTGTGTTCTACTCGAGATCTCATCTACGCATAGACCTGGCTCATGATGCCACTGTTGGGGAACGTTGCATGGGAAACAAAAAATTTCCTACGCACACACAAGATCTATCCATGGTGATGAGCATCTACGAGAGGGAGAGTGAATCTACATACCCTTGTAGATCGCTAAGCGGAAGCGTTTAAGAAACGCGGTTGATGTAGTCGAACGTCTCCGCGATCCAAATCGCAAGTCGTCCCTCGATCCGATCACGAACTAGCGCCGAACGGACGGCACCTCCGCGTTCAACACACGTACGGCTTGATGACGCCTTCACCTCCTCGATCCAGCGAGCGATGGTGAAGTAGTGGTTGAGTTCCAGCAGCACGACGGCGTGGTGATGGTGGTGAGGAACAATCTCTGCAGAGCTTCGCCAAGCGCTACGGAGATTATGACGGAGGAACTAGAGGGTTAGGGTTGCCGCACACGGCTTGGGGAAATCTTGATGTGTCCCGTGTGCTAGCCCTGCCCCTCTATTTATATGTTGAGCCTTGGGGTCTAAACTTGGAGTAAAAGCCTCCTCCAGGTCGGTTTTGCCCGCACAAGGTCGGTTTGGCCCGCAGGGAAAGAGTCCAACTCGGATCCCTGCCGAACCGTGCACAGCCGCACACAAGCGGTAGTACCGCTCACAAGCGGTAGTACCGCTTGGGCGGTAGTACCGCTTCACACAAGCGGTAGTACCGCTCGGGCGGTAGTACCGCTTCATACAAGCGGTAGTACCGCTTACGCTGCAGCAAAACTACTTTTGCACTTTCCAATACCTCGTGGGCTTTATCCCTTTGGCCCATATAAAGTGTTGCTGCACCCGAACACTTCGGTAAACATCCGGAACCTATTCCGGTGAACTCCGGAACTCTTCCGGAGATCAAAACACTATTATCACATATATCAATCTTTACCTCCGGACTATTCCGGAGATCCTCGTCATGTCCGGGATCTTATCCGGGACTCCGAACAACCTTCGGTCACCAACATAATAACTCAATTATACTAATCGTCACCAAACGTTAAGTGTGTAGACCCTGCGGGTTCGAGAACTATGTAGACATGACCGAGACACCTCTACGGCCAATAACCAATAGCGGGACCTGGATGCCCATATTGGCTCCTACATATTCTACGAAGATCTTTATCGGTCGAACCTCTATGTCAAGGATTCAGTTAATCCCGTATGCTGTTCCCTTTGTTCTTCGGTATGTTACTTGCCCGAGATTCGATCGTCGGTATCACTATACCTAGTTCAATCTCGTTACCGGCAAGTCTCTTTACTCGTTCCGTAATACAAGATCTCGTGGCTAACACTTTAGTCACATTGCTTGCAAGGCTTATTGTGATGTTGTATTACCGAGTGGGCCCTGAGATACCTCTCCGTCATACGGAGTAACAAATCCCAGTCTTGATCCATGCCAACCCAACAGACACCCTCGGAGATACCTGTAGAGCACCTTTATAGT
Source organism: Elymus sibiricus (assembly GCA_039707655.1). NCBI lineage: Eukaryota > Viridiplantae > Streptophyta > Magnoliopsida > Poales > Poaceae > Elymus > Elymus sibiricus. The sequence continues at coordinate 318,567,843 of CM077664.1, forward strand.
CACCCAGTTACGTTGCGACGTTTGATACACACAAGGTATTCCTCCGGTGTCAGTGAGTTGCATGATCTCATGGTCAAAGGAACAGATACTTGACATGCAGAAAACAATAGCAATAAACTGACACGATCAAATGCTACGTTTACAGTTTGGGTCTTGTCCATCACATCATTCTCCTAATGATGTGATCTCGTTATCAAATGACATCTCATGTCCATGGCTAGGAAACCTTAACCATCTTTGATCAACAAGCTAGTCAACTAGAGGCTTACTAGGGACACAGTGTTGTCTATGTACCCACACATGTATTTGAGTTTCCAATCAATACAATTATAGCATGGATAATAAACGATTATCATGAACAAGGAAATATAATAATAACCAATTTATTATTGCCTCTAGGGCATATTTCCAACATTGCCTCCCCAAGATCTTGTCGCCATCTTTGTTCTTCCTGGGCTCACCAATGACAATATTGTCTTTATTAGCTGATTCGGCTATGTTAGGCCGAATTAACATTTTCTTCCCCTCCAAAGTCATGGTATTTATTGGGAAGGGCTGTCTATCAACTTGCATCTCAGAAAAACTCAATCGTCCGTCATTAATGGCCGATTGTATCTGTCTCCGAAAAACATTGCAATCATTAGTAGCATGAGAAAATGAATTATGATATTTGCAATAAGCACGCCGTTTCAGCTCCTCAAACGGCGGTATGGTGTGTGATATTCTAATCATCTTTTCTTGCAAGAGAGCATCAAATATTCTATCACACTTGGATATATCAAAAGTAAATTTCATCTCCTCATCACGATTCTTACGAATCGGCTTAAGAGCATTGCATGCATAGGGTTTGGCCTTTGAGGACCAAACAAATTCAGTGGTACAAACATTAACCTCATCGTCCGAATATTCATCATTATAATCAAGCATATGCATTCTAGGACGATCGGTTGTTGACCTATGAATCTCTTTACTTCGGCTTTCTTGAGCCAAAGCTTTCTGCAAGACTTGGTTAATATTTAAAAATTCATAACTTTCTAGCCTCTCCTTAATGTGAGTTTTCAAACCATTAAGGACAAGATCCGCCAAGTCTCTTTCGGTTATCACTAAGCTATAGCATCGGTTTTTTATATCTCTAAATCTTTTGACATAATCGGTGACCAATTCATCATGCTTTTGCCTAACCGATGTAAGATGCGATAACCTAAGCTCATTGTCGCCACTATAAAAATGATCATGAAACTTTTGCTCTAGTTGCGACCATAAGAGAATTGAGCCAGGTGGCAAAGCAGCAAACCATGAAAATGCGGTGCCAGATAAAGATAAGGGAAATAACCGCACTTTCAATTCTTCTATGGAACTTGCTTCACCCAACTGTGCTAGATACTGACTCACATGCTCCCAAGTTGTTTTTGTGCTCTCTCCACTAAATTTGACAAAATCAGGAACCTTATAACCTGGAGGGTACAAAACTGCGTCGAAGTGTTCAGGATAAGGCTTTTGATACACACGACTCTTTACTTTCGGCTCGTTTCCGAAAGTTTCTTGAAACATCTTATGCAAATCCTCCCTTAATTTGGCTAAAATTGGATCCGAGGTAGATGAAGATGCTTGTGGCAATGACATAGGAGCAACTTGGGAACTAGCTAGTGATGCAACTTGTGGAGTAGGCGCCGAAACATAATTCGGCGGAAGACCAAACATGCTTGTATTCATAGGTGATGTGACAAAGTAATTCGGCGTAGACGCCGAATTGGGCACACTCATAATAGGATTAGGGTATGCAGGTGCGTCCACAAGTTGATTGGTTTGGCTAGGATAAAAATTCATCGGCAAATTGTAATGTTGTTGCATGGGAGGTGCCGATGAAATAGGTAAAGTTGGATTAGGTTTTTCTGGGCTAATGGATACACCAACATTACCACTAGATGACGGCGGCATATTTTTCTGAGCATTGGTATTTGCCACGAAAGAATTGTACGCCATCACATTACCCTTACTAACAAGACTTTCAATCACAACCAGTTGCTCAGGAGAAAAAACTTTGCTCACAGTGATTTCATCTTGTTCATCAATGGGAGGAGGTAACCTGATTTCTCCAATCGGAGTGATGTTGCCTTGGCGGTCCTTCTTGAAACTTGAAAGAAACGCCTCCAAATCCTCCTCCTCGCGCTTCTTCTTGAGCGCCTCAAAAGCCTCTTCACGCTGTTTCTTGAGCGCTGCGTAGGCCTGGCGATGTTCCTCCGATAGCTCATCAAGACCGGGCTTAATGATGTTATCGGCGCTAACTTCTGAGGGCTGGGGAAGATTTGACATGGTTGATGATGATTCTTGATCTTTCGTCCCCAGCGGAGTCGCCAAAAAGTGTGTTGACACACGAACGCGTCACGCGTACCCTCGACGCCGGGGGTGATGCACCGCAGCTCACATCGAGGGAGGCCTGCCGGAAGCGCGGTACGCAAGACAATCCAGCAGGCGCTTTTGTAGACCCGACGCACCGCTTCTCCGGGATGGAACCCGTCAGGAGTCACGGATGGACGATGGGCTGCCCTAGGTCGATTCGCTCGCCCCTAGGGCCTCGAGGATCGCCGCACTTCAATACGAAGAACGAACGAAGAACGAGAAGAAAGATGCAAGGGAGAGGGATAAAAGTAGGGTAAAAGATGTAGATGTGTTTGTTCGATTGTGTGTTTTTCCAATCGGCCATCACCTCTTCTATTTAAGAGGGGGTTGGACTTCCCGTACAAGTTATGGATACAGATTTCCTTCCAAAGTACGAAAAACACTAGCCAAATTCGGACTCTCCAAAATCTGCCCGAATCTGCATGCCGGCAAGCGGTAGTACCGCTCTAGGCAAGCGGTAGTACCGCTTCCAGCGGTAGTACCGCCCTGGAGTGCCGCGCCACTTCCACTTGGGGTCCTCGGGATTCCAGAAGTATTTTCGTAAGCGGTAGTCGATGCGGTAGTAAAACACGGTAGTACCGCCCAAGCGGTAGTACCGCTTATACAGGCGGTAGTACCGCCCTAGAAGCTGTCTTGATGAGCCGGCACGTCCATCTTGATCCTCGGTCTTTGACAAGCTGCCGCCTTCCCGGGAGTATCATCAGGGTATCTTGCCGGGTCGTCTCCTTGCCGAGCCGTCTCCTTGCCAGATCGCCTCCTTGCCGGGCCGTCTCCTGCCTCTGTTTGGGTCTTCGGCAAGCACTCAAAACCGGCAAGCTTTTCGCTTGAGTCCACCTTTACTGCATTTTGCATCGTGCCAAAATCAGGTGTCAACAGGGACACCGACTCCTCCTTGGTGCGACATCTGATCTGTACAACGCTGTTGCAGACGACCGCGGCGGATCGCGGTCGATCAACGAGCGGCACAACATGATCTCCATGTGTCGTGCGAACTCGTCGTCCATTGCCGCTAGGGCGGCTTCTCCTCCTCCACGTTCGAGACCGGCTCATCCTTCATGGCGGACGAAGCCGAGGACGGATATGGGCCCGGTGATCGTGGTCGGCGCCGCGAACTAGATCCGGAGTCCTGGCGCGGCGGAGGTTGGTCGGAGCGATAACCGTCTACCAGCCACCACACCCGGGTCTTCTTGGCGTCAGTCTTCTTTCCCATCACGGTGACCGGTGGTGGGGAGTGGTGTGTGTGCGGTGGCTTTGGGAGGGGGGGAGTGCGCGGATAGGTTTTGGGGGCGTCTAGCTGGCCGGTTTTAAAGGTTGGAGTAGGCTTCTCGAGCAGCGCGCCAGCGTGAATACTGGTATGCAACGAGCAAGTCAAACGGTGTGAATGCGTGAAGGGTTCTACAGTCGGTAGAAGGGACTTTTGGGGTAGGTCCGGGCTGTCGGAGTTTGACGTGGCGGACGTCCGAAGTCTCCTAGAGCTACCCCCGATTTGGAGCCGACCTGGGAAATTTGAATGTCTAGACGGGTTCAGCCTGTTTTGTGATCCGCGTTGGATTGCTAAAAGTGTCCGAACCGTCCAGTCTGAACATTTGCGGGCGTTTTGGTCATCCACGTGGAGATGACCCAAGGCCTTCATCTTTATGCTGAATGGCGACATAAAGATGGCATTTCTCAGTAAACATAGAACCTTTCCACGCATGCATCAGTTCTATTGCATACTCCGACAAACACAAATTGTGAAGTTAAGGCTCCAGAGTTTAGCATTACCTCTGTACCAAAATATAAGACGTTTTTGTAGGCTAAACTGATATGAAGGGGGTATGTCTTATTTTATTTTTGCAGCGACATATTCTCCTATGCAATCATCATTTCTAGCACATTCCACATGATATTTTGTTTTAGGTAGTGGGCGTTCCTTTTGCGTTTTTCTATTCTTTTTTGTTTGTTAATAAATCCTGTATGGATCACTATCCCGCCCTGCTGATCTTGTTCAAAAATAATAATAATCAAATCCACGAGAGGACATAATGAGCAGCAGGATATGTAATGAGTACTGCTGCTCTTGTTTTCTTTAGGACTTTACATTCATGGACTGCTGGTCTCTGTGATTCACAAGAAAAGTGTACGAAAAACCATAGGAATAGGATTTTCCCACTATTTATCCATTTGATCCAAAGCATTGAGCCATAGAAAAAATGGAAGAAGTTTTCTTTGGGTTGAGTTTTATAGGAAAACCGAAGGAATTTTACAATCCGGCATTCCTATGCACAAAGAACGAGGCAAAGGCCAAAAGTAGCATAAAACTATCTCCATCTTACCTTTGCATAAGTTGTAATCTTAATTTGACCATGATTTTTAGGATTACTGTGTTTTTCCTATTCCTACGAATCAAACAACCAATTATGCACATTTATGCGTTTTCACAATCCTATTCATGTGGATTTTAAACCCTATTAATCAAAGAGGCAGTAGAAAAAAACAGGTGAATGTAAAGGAATGGATCTCCGCCGATAGTAGGCTTCACATCCCAGCTTGCCAGGATTTTTCAGGTTCCATTCACATGCACAGTTTTTTCAGGTTCTACAGCTTACAAAACGGGATCTCTTCAGTTACAGTGAAATAAACATCTTCCAGCAGGTTTATCAAACACAAAAATGCACCTCTACACAGCCAAAGGGAGCCTTCCATGTCCCAGTTAGATTTAGCTATGATATGGTTAAATAGCAATTACAATTTTTAAAACGTAGACCAATTACATTTTCTTTTCAGATCCTGCCGGCAAACAAAAGTTGCCAGGATAAAAGGAATGGCATGTCATCCTGACTTCTTGCTGCACAATTCACATTATTTCCTATCCCCAGGAAAATACCTTACAAAACAGAGATGATGTATGCCCGATAAATTACACAACGGAATAGTTGTAAATAGGCCAACTAGCAAGCTGGAATAACATAGTCGTAGGATCATTCCAGAAAACACAATTTACTACAGAGAAGTGTTATTCTTCCTAACATAACATAACTTAATATGTGTGGAATGCAGTCTGAGCTCTGAAATCTTACAGATAATGAATAAAATACATGTGAGATTCCCGTTTGTCTATCCTGCCTCGCCGTAAATGAGAAGAAAAGAAAGGGCAAAAATAATCATCCTCTATTCGAAAATCTTCTCACCAGTTGAGAAGATCAAGAAAATGACTGAACTAAAAATACAGAGGTATGCTGGAACAAAGAAGACTGTTTTCCAGGTTTCGGAGTTTGTTAGATCCATGTTAGAAGCCTTTGCAGCCTCCAGAATATTTCCCGTGAGGCCAACGCCAACTATCCCAGCCAATGTCCCAGCTGTATTTGAAACCCCCATCACTATGCCGGCGAACTTTGGGGCAACATCCATGTGATTCACTGCAAACCCTGCTCTTCCTAGAGCCAGAAAACCAAGGGATACAGATGAACAGATCACAGTCCCTGAGGGCGTCCCGAATGAAGGAAGGGCCATAAGTGCAACAGCTGAGACAACAAACCCAATGGTGTTAAGGAGCTTCCTTGTCTTGGTAACTGATAAGATCCTCTTTGTAATCAAGTGATCAGCAACCACTCCACCAATGTTGGAGAATATAAACATGTTGAAATAGGGAAGCATCTTTGACGATCCCATATCCTGGAGGCTGAGCTTAAGGGCCAGTTCGAAATAGGTAGGCAGCCAGTTCATGATAACATACAAGGCATAGTGGAAGGTGAAGTTGTTCACGACAATTGCCCAAACAGGTAGACTGAAGATAATCCTTCGCCATGGTATCTTTACAGTGCGAGGTGCAACAACCCCTACTGATTGTGCCTTAATCTTCTCCCGAGATGCTACTTTTGGCATTGCCACTTTTGGAAGGTCAGTGCGAGGTGGTTCACTGGAGAACTTCAACCATATTACAGACCATGCTACTCCAAGTACTGCTTCGACTAAACATACAGATTGGGGTCCCATGTGCTTCACCAGACTTGGAAAGAATAGCATGCCACAAGCTGCCCCGAGGTACATCCCTGAGGTTGTTAACGACACTGAGCGAGAGCGCTCCTGCGGTGGCACCCATTGTGCCAGGACTGTGTGAATGGCAGGAAATATGAAACCTTGTGCCACACCAACAAAAAGGCGAGAAAGGACCAGAATGACTACTCTGTTGGGATCCAGTGGAATTAGACCGCATATCAAAGACCACAACAGAAATGACAGCAGCAGAACACGCCTCCCTCCCAATCTCTGAGCTGCCCATCCACCAGGAATTTGCGACAGAACATAACCATAATAGAACATGGAGAGTATCAGGCCCTTGTTTGCTTGATTCACGTTGATTGCATCAGCTGCTACGGTGTACGCAATCGAGAAACCCACACGCTCAATGTAACAGACATTTGTGCAGATAAATGTCAGCAACACTATGACATAACGCTTTGGGACCTTCATTCTCGGCATCACTAATTAATTGGAGATGAACCTCAAAGTGTTGTAGCAGTCTTAATCAGGCCGCCACTTGCTGACCTCCCACGAATATTTACCAGGGTTTACCATAAACCTGTCTTTCTTCCTTCCATCTCTAGGGATACTAAGATCTGAAACAGACAAAACACTGATCATTCACCGGTATGAAACAATATGGGGCTTCTTCAGCTGTGCTTCATATATCCATAGCAGTTTGCTGATCTCATAAGCAATTAAACACAGGCAAAGCACTATATGCTGCACAATAACTCAAGCTACCTGCTCAATGGAGATGGAAAGACCAACATCGCTCAGTTAGATGAATCAGGACATGAACTATGCTTACCATTATGCAATGTGCGAAAAGGTTTGGAATCCTACACTATCATCAACTATGCTTGAAATACAAACTGCAATTTGCAGGACATGTGGTTTTGACTGTCACAGCCTTTACACTCCAAGAACTAAGACCACATTGGCAACAATTCTAGAGATTCGAGTAAGCAGGCCCAGGTAGGAGCAAATCTCGGTTCGAAATTTTCCCACCTCTGACACAGATTCGCATCTAAAAAGATCCCAACCGTTCACCCAACTTGCGAGATATTAACCGAAAACTTGCAGCATTCACCACCAACCTCCGGCGCCGGACCTGATCGCCCAGAGATCTGATACTCGAAGCCCCAAATCCTAACCAAAATTCGCCAAGTCGCACTCTCCAGCCCTTTGGCGCCAAACAAGCGAGAGGGAGGAGAAAAGGGGGGAGAAAGCGTCGGAAGCGGGAAGCAGCGGGGAGCGGGCAACTACCTCGAGATCCCGGAGTCGTGTGGCGCCGCCTCCTGTGGGGGCTGGTGTGCCCGGCCTCGCACTTGCCGTCGCGGGCGGCGACGGGCGGGCGGCGGAGGTGGAGGCGGGCCGCGTCGGTGAGTGCGATGCCCTGCTGCTGCTGCTGGGCTCGGCTGGGGCGGTGTGGTGTGGTGTGTTCAGTTTGGAGTCTCGTTTAACTTAACCGCGTGGAGGAGTGGAAATAGGAAAAAGGGAGGAGGATAGATCGAGAGCGAGAGGTCAACAGTTACACCATTTTTTATCCTCTCGCCTGCGAGAAGCATGTGCGTTTTGGTTTAACCGGGCATGTTAGTTGGGGAGATTAATCAAAGTAGGAGAGAATATCACATGAAAATCAAGTTTTGATGAATACCACATGGAAACAATGTTTTAAAATTAAAAAAAAAACTAAAAAATTACGAGATGTTAAGAGTGTGGTGTTCTATTAACATGTGAAACTTTCAAGTTCAAACACATTAGCATTTATGAGGTACGAAAAAAACAAAATCAACATTAAATAGTGTCAAACAGTAAACATCACTGTTCATTGTTGAATTTGTTCTTTCATAGCTCATAGATGGTAATGTGTTTGAACTTGGAATTTCACATGGCAACATTTCGTATTTTCAGATTTTTCTGAAATTTTCAAACGTGATTTTCACGAAGTTTTCTTTGAAACTTGGTTTTCATGTGATATTCTCACATTAAAGTAGTAGAGTATGTGATCATGATGGTACATCGTCTGTCGTAATAGTTCGATCTTCCGTTTTTTCGTAGCTATTAGTCGCACGGAAATTATGCGCAGATGTCGTCGGGTGTACCTCGCAATCTTTTTTGTGTCGCGGTTTCCTTTCTTTTCGGTTGCACGGTGTCAAACTTGGCCCCACCTGATCTTGATCTATATGAGGGGTTGCCACCTGTCATGTTCCTTATCACCAACTGTGGATATAATGGAGGTAGAGCAAAGAGGAGCACCACGGTGCTCACGGTCATGGGAGAGATTGTTAGGAGCATCTCCTTTTGCACGACCTGGACGTCGTGGGTGCGATGACATGGCCATTGCGCGTCGTCGGTGACGACCCATTCCACGCATGAACCGAGATCTACCTTGATGCAGCCACACACCGCCTCCCTACTCCTCTGCTCTTGCCTTCCCTCACTCCAACGCCATGACGCGCTTCACCTACAACTTCCCTTCCTCCCCTCCCATGTCGTCGACTTTTCCCTTTAATGTCGTTCTGTCCACCATGTCGAGGCATCGAGCTAGAGCCCATGGGGCATGATGGCTTGGATCCTCTCTCTCTCTAGCCTATGCTCCTCTTTCTCCTTCCTCTGATTCTTGTCTCTCTCTGGGTTTTTCCTCTCTAAACTTCCATACAAAGGAGGCCAGAACCGAGTGCAGGCCGACGACTAGGACAAACAACAGGTGACAAAGTCATGTTGTGCAAGCGGTTTCAAGTGTGTCATGCCCCTTGTACTTATTCTTATTCAATAGCTGCTAGGGAGTGAGGTGGTGGCTAAAGAGGAAATGATCATTGCGACTCAAACGGTGGTAGTGCTCATCCCTATTGAGGGGCGGCAAATGCACGATGCCTTAAAAAAGGCAACAATATGAAAGTGGCCTGGGTGGTGTAGTGTGTGAAGGGGGGCGTGCTACACAATAAAAAAATACGCGCACGAACATGCCCAAGATCATCATGGAGGTACCGGTAACGATCATCTCAGTAATTAAAAGGGCATTTATGCTCTTGATGATTTTTTGGTATTTATGACAACATGTGATCTAACCACATGCTCTAGCCTGTAAATAGTGCTGCCATAACTTGGAAGGATGCATGGATGGTTAGATGCCCCTCTACTCATAAAAGGAAAAAAAGCATTTATGTTTATCGAGTCCATAGGGCAACCACACTATTAAGAGGGGGTGCACCCTGAAGATACAGTGGGAATCAACTTCACGCACACTTAAAACATATGCACTGAAATATTCCACTATGCCAAAGAGAGAACACTCCAAATCTTACTAGTAGAATGCCCGTGCGTTGCTATGGTCAAATGATCATAAATAAATCAAAGGGGCATCTATACATCAGGTACCTAAAAAACTCCGCCAGTCACTTCTATTTTTGGCCATCAGATGAATATCCAACGGTTAGGAGCACACTGTCACATGTTCATCTTCTTCCTCCTCTCCCGCGACAGTTCCTCCCCCTCCCTCGTGGCCTCCACCCTCAGCTGCCGACGGCTATCGCTGCCCCGTCCTCCCCCCGCCGTTGTGTTGGCCGTCGCTCCGGCCATCCCTATAAGCACCACCTCGATGAACAACCCCAGCGACCGCCCCCTCCCCCCGGTTATGTTTCAGACTCGCTCCCGCCAACTCCCACTCGTACACGGCTCGGCCTCGCCGTCCCCACCTTCGGCCTTGTGCAAAACAGAAAGTGACCGACGCAACAACAAAAAAGTTAGCAAGTGTTTTATTGTTTGACCCGAAAACCTAACAAGCAAATTTTCTTTGGAAGTAGGTTTATCCTCCTTCGAAAAAATAATCTGCAAACACCTCCATGTCTAAAAAAAGTTTGATAGCAAATCAATCAAACCAATCAGGCTTCTGTTAATATGCATGATACTAAATTCAAATCTGGAACTAAAATCTGACTTCGATATACACAAGTGCAAAGATGAAATTTAGTACATGCCTTGCATTGGTGAAAAAAGTTTACCTCTCATATGAGCAGACTCGTGCAAAACAAATACCCCATAATTTTGCATGACATAATGATGTGAGCAATAAAAACATTGAACACAGTCAAACAAGAGAGTCAAAGTTAATTCACTAAACTCTTCCATTTCTCCTTATCATCTAGCATGTCAGAAGACCAAGTAGAAGGGCATTTCCAGGAGGCATTTTTGTTGTTAGCTGTCCTAGTCAAACCATATCGCAACTAAGAAACACAAAAGGCCCAGAACTGAAGAAAAAAATGAGGACTGAACAAATTAGACATAATGGTATGGGAACTGCAAGCATCCTGCTAAGCAGACCCATGGCCAAAATAAAATATTTTGTCAATAAATAAAAGCAATATTTCAATCGTCACATGTCATAAAAGCACGGAACTGCCTGTGGATGCATTACAATCTTTCTTGGCCTCATGGGTGTACTTTATCCATGCTAGTTCGCTGAAATCTACATAAACCTTTTTGTCATGTGAAAGCCATTTTGTAACTGCTCCAGCAAAAAAGGAAAAAAAATGAGAGTTAATGAATTCACCAATAGAAGATCTTATTGATCTTTGTTATTCACTTATGGATCATAAACACATGTAGATCAACTACATACAATACAAAGGTTTTTCATTTAAAGTGGAGGCCGAGGCACACACCTATACTCAACCGAAGGGACTTTTGGTCCTCCTTAGATTACTGCCACAATATCAGCGAGCTCCTTTAGGTAGCTGAGGAAAACAACCTGAATGGGAAGGGAAGTCCATTAAATACAAATGAAGTATCACACATCATCATATGTATAATTTGCAACCAACCGTAAATTAGCTCTTTCTAATGACCGAAGTTGTACAACAAGTTATTCTTATACCTCTTTTGTATTGACATTGAACTAAAAATCAAATTACTCATCTGCTCCGCCGCATGCACCCTCGCCGCAGCTATCATGGCCTGCCCTCGGGGATAGGCTAACGAAGGTCCCGGTGATGCCGAACATGACCTGCCGCCACCGGAGCCGACGGGGCAGCATGTAGTTGCGCCGCCGGAAGGCCTTGGCCTGCAGCCCAAGACTTCAAGTCGCCACTACATTAAAGCCCTGCTGCCTTGCTCCCCAACATCCACTCCCTTTCTCCTTCGCCACATCGTACAATACTCAACTCTAAGCATCCTTCTATGAGGAAGAGATTTTGGTGGTCAAGCGCTAACTCCACTGTACTAAAACTATTCTAAAGTACCATCTCCATAAGAAAACTATTGTCAGTTTTAGAGAGCATACCAAAACTGAGTTACAAAATAGAAATAAAGAAAAACAAATCAAACCTCTATTGGGAAATTGACATGTGCGGGCCTGGAACCACATCGTTGTTCCATTCAGAGTACTGAACATGGAGAGCAATATGCACTCTAACTGCTAAATGAAGTACACAAGATGGATATCCGGACAATGATGAGAACTTTAGAAAATCTTTAATGAGATGGAGTTAAGATTGCAAACTACATAATCTGCAACACTTATAGAAGCGTGGTAAAAATTCACAAACGGAGTGAGCTATACTTATGACAGAGCATAATATATGAATGGTAAAAAGATGCCTCCATTCAGCACAAGATTCTAATCTATTTTGGAAAGAAATTGGTATGGTAAAGTTAACAAATCAATCAATGCAATAGTAAAAAAAACTTTCAGTCCGCGTATCTCTTTCTTACAAAAAATCCCGTCAGTAAAAAAATTAGTGTTTATTAAACGTATGCGTCGCCAGTTTTGCATTGGACATCCACAAAGAAAGTCTAATAGGAGAGTGATCAGAAATGGACACCTATTCAGAAGAAGTCTTAAACCCATGAATCAATGGAATCTAGTTACAACAACATTATGATTAAACAAATCTGGTTCACAACCAACATTCTACATATGGTACTAAAACATAGGAACATGATTACCTCGGATTTCTGGTACAAACGCCCCAAAGTTTGGTATTCCGTAACTAATATCATATTATTGAACAAATGATCTGTACCAACCCTTGAACAACCACCCATGGTAAACAAAAATAAGATATAATCAAGGAAAAACTAATGCTATGTTGCAGTGGCACATGCAAAAATAATGAACTATTTGCTCCTAGCAAATGCATCAATCAGCAGGTCAGACACACATATCTTGGCAGTGTGACATATGAGCAAACTAAAAACTGAAATAGTAAGGAGCTAACCCATGGCTATTAAAATGAAGGTGTAATCTGCAGATTAAACATGTGCGTGTCAAGCTTTTCATCTACAAGCACTCCATAGATTGGCCGCACCGCAACAATGAATCTCCTAATGACGCATCAGCCCAGCTTGAATAATCAGACCAGAAAGCAAAAGAAGACTGGGGAGAGAGAGAGAGAGAAGAGCAATAGAGGAAGGGAATCAACCTAATGATTTCTAGGCACCAAATTTTGTAGGCACAACATGAAAAAAGCTCATCTATTATCAAGAAAAAGTTGCCATACCCAAACGGAAGAACTTGCAGCACAAAACCACACAACAAATTCAAAATTAGGAACTTGCATAGTAGGAGTCCGACTGACCTGGAAATCGAGGCAAGATGTAGGAGATACATGAATTATAAGAGGAAGAAGGCGAGGACTGGGTCGAGGGTCGATGACAGAGGATCCCGTGGCGTCCCGATTGGTAGTACGTCAGCCTGACAGGCGAACTCGGCGGCGGAGGCCACGAGCTCTCTCCAGAGTTCTCATCGACACCGTCTGTGAGGGCTCGCCGCTGCCAGAAGATCCCGACGAGGCTTGAAACCGCCGCCAACGAGGGCTCGCTGCCGCCAGGAGATTGGGTGCTACTGCGGCGTGTAGCAGCGGAGCGGAGGCGGATGAAACCCTAGCAGGATCGGAAGGAACAGAGCGGGGGATGGGGCGATGGTGTGTGCTGCGTACGAGGGCACGTAGTGGGTTGAGCGCTGGGAGACCAGGAGAGGAACCGGGACGAGACATGAAAAACCGAAGGAAAAACCGAAAACACAACGTGGGGTATCGACCTGGAGAGAAAATCGGTGGGGGTGTTGTGGGGACGAGGGGGGAGAGGTGAACGAAGCGAAACCACGTACCAACTCCCCCTTTAGGAGTAGAGATACCATGCCAAGGTTCTGTGAACCCCAGAACTTCCGGGCACCAGAACTTTCAGGGCAGGTCCGGCCAGCTTCCGGGGTATCCATAGTCATTGCATAGTCTATGCAATCTCTGTGTATAGCCTGGAACTTCCAGTGAGATGGCTACAAAACTTCCTTGGGAAACTCTGGCTAGCTTTCGGGGTCACCAGAGGAGTTGCATGCTTGTGCAATCTCTCTGGTTAGCCCAAAACCACCCCGGAAGTCGGCTCAGAACTTCCGTCTGCTCCCGGAAATTCTGGTGGCTGAAACTTCCGTCTGCTCCCGAAACTTCTGGGGTACGCACAAATCTGCCCTAGCGGTTGGATTGGGAGCCCACCTATAAATAGTCTTCTTCTTCCACACGAAGAACTTGACGACTCCATTTCTCTCTCATCCATTTTTAGAACTCGATTTCTTAGAGATACGTCCATTTTGCTTCATGTTTTTCTACTATTATTTATTATGTTTTGGGTCATTATTTCACTTTATGACACAATTCTTATGCCTTTTCTCTCTTATTTTGCAAGATTCATATGAAGAGGGAGATTGCCGGCAGCGGGAATTCTGGACCAGAAAGGGGTGAAACAGAGATAGCTATTCTGCACACCTCCAAATGACCTGAAAATTTACGGAGAATTATTTTGGAATATATAAAAAATATTGGCTGAAGAAATACCAGAGGGGGACCCACCAGGAAGCGACAAGCCTGGGGGGCGCGCCCTACCCCCCTGGGCGCGCCCCCCGAGCTTGTGGCGCCCCTGGCAGGCCTCCAGGGCCCATCTTCCCCTATATGAAGCCATTTGCCCTAGAAAAAATGAAGAGAAGACTTTCGGGACGAAGCGCCGCCGTCTTGAGGTGGAACCTAGGCAGGAGCACTTTTGCTCTCCGGCGGAGCGATTCCGCCGGGGAAAATTCCCTCCGGGAGGGGGAAATCGAAGCCATCGACATCACCAACGATCCTCTCATCGTGGGAGGACCAATCTTCATCAACATCTTCACCAGCACCATCTCATCTCAAACCCTAGTTCATCTCTTGTATTCAATCTTTATCTCAAAACCTCAGATTGGTACATGTGGGTTGCTAGTAGTGTTGATTACATCTTGTAGTTGATGCTAGTTGGTTTATTTGGTGGAAGATTATATGTTCAGATCCTTAATGCTATTCAATACCCCTCTGATCTTGAACATGAATATGATTTGTGAGTAGTTACTTTTGTTCTTGAGGACATGGGAGAAGTCTTGTCATAAGTAATCATGTGAATTTGGTATTCGTTCGATATTTTGATGATATGTATGTTGTTGCTTCCTTTAGTGGTGTCGTGTGAACGTCGACTACATGACACTTCACCATCTTTGGGCCTAAGGGAAGTCATTGTGGAGTAGTAATTAGATGATGGGTTGCTAGAGTGACAGAAGCTTAAACCCTAGTTTATGCGCTATTCCGTAAGGGGCTGATTTGGATCCATATGTTTCATGCTATGGTTAGATTTATCTTAATTCTTCTTTCGTAGTTGAGAATGCTTGCGAGAGGGGGTAATCATAAGTGGGAGGCTTGTTAAAGTAAGAACAACACCCAAGCACGGGTCCACCCACATATCAAATTATCGAAGTAGTGAACGCGAATCAAATAAACATGACGAAATTGACTAGATGAAATTCCCATGTGTCCTCGAGAACGCTTTGCTTATTATACGAGTTCGTTCTGGCTTGTCCTTTGCTATAAAAATGATTGGGCCATCTTGCTGCACTTTTGTTACCGTTACTATTTGTTACTTGTTACGAATTACCTTGCTATCAAACTATCTGTTACCTACAATTTCAGTGCTTGCAGAGAATACCTTGCTGAAAACCGCTTGTCATTTCCTTCTGCTTCTCGTTGGGTTCGACACTCTTACTTATCGAAAGGACTACGATTGATCCCCTATACTTGTGGGTCATCAAGACTCTTTTCTGGCGCCGTTGCCGGGGAGTGAAGCGCCTTTGGTGAGTGGAATTTGGTAAGGAAACATTTATATTACGTGCTGAAATTTACTGTCACTTGTCACTATGGAAAGTAATCCTTTGAGGGGTTTGTTCAGGGTATCTTCACCTCGACCGGAAGTATTAAGAGTTGCTCCTCAACCTACTGAACCTACTGAAAATATTTACTATGAAATTCCTTCGGGTATGATAGAGAAACTTCTAGCTAATCCTTATGCAGGAGATGGAACAGTGCATCCTGATATGCATTTGATATATGTGGATGAAATTTGTGGATTGTTTAAGCTTGCAGGTCTATCCGGAGATGGAGTTAAGAAGAAGGTATTCCCTTTATCTTTGGAGGGAAAGGCATTGACATGGTATAGGCTATGTGATGATACTGGAACATGGGATTGGAACCGGTTGAAGCTGGAATAAAGTATATGTTGCACACATGCCCCAATCATGAGCTCTCAAGAGAAATAATTATTCAAAACTTTTATGCTCGGCTTTCTCATAATGATCAATCCATGCTCGATACTTCTTCTACTGGTTCCTTTATGAAGAGGACTATTGAATTTAAATGGGATCTTCTCAAAAGAATTAAACGCAACTCTGAAGATTGGGAAATCGGCAAAGGTAAAGAGTCAGGTATAAATCTTGAGTTTGATTGTGTTAAATATTTTATGGAAACTGATGCTTTTCATAAGTTTAGTACTAAATATGGACTTGACTCTGAGATAGTAGCTACCTTTTGTGAATCTTTTGCTGCTCATGTTGATCTCCCTATGGAGAAATGGTTTAAATATCATCCACCTATTGAATTAAAAGAGGAACCCATTATTGTTAAAGAAGAAACAATTGTTTACAATGTTGATCTAGTTGTGCCTACTGCTTATATTGAAAAACCACCTTTCCCTGTTAGGATTAAGGAATATGCTAAAGCTTCAACTGGGTTAATAAAAGTAATATTAGAACACCTAAACCTTCTGAACAAATTAAAATTGAACCTAATATTGTAATGGTTAAAGATCTTTTGGTTGATAATATTGATGAGCATGTTATTTACTTTTGCGAAGAGGCTGCTAGAATTGCTAAACCCGTTAGAAATGAACGAGATATGCTAGATAAGAATAAGCCCATAGTTGGCATGCTTGTTGTTTCTGTTAAGATTGGAGATCATTGCTATCATGGTTTATGTGATATGGGTGCTAGTGTGAGTGCTATTCCTTTCTCTTTATATCAAGAAGTAATGAATGATATTGCACCTGTTGAGATTGAAGATATTGATGTTACTATTAAACTTGCAAACAGAGATACTATTACACCACTTGGGATTGTTAGAGATGTTGAAGTCTTGTGTGGTAAAATCAAATACCCTACTGATTTCTTAGTACTTAGTTCACAACAAGATAATTTTTGTCCCATTATTTTTGATAGACCTTTCTTGAATACCGTTAATGCTGAAATTGATTGTGTTAAAGAAAAGGTTAGAGTTAAGTTTGGTGATATATCTCATGAATTTAATTTCTCTAAGTTTAGTAGACAACCTCATGATGAAGAGTTACTCAATAAAGATGAAATTATTGGTCTTGCTTCTATTGATGTACCTCCTACTGATCCTTTAGAACAATACTTGCTAGACCATGAAAATTATATGCATATGAATGAAAGAAATGAAATAGATGAGCTGTTCTTTAAACAAGCACCTATCCTTAAACATAATTTGTCTGTTGAAACTTTGGGAGACCCTCTTCCACCAAAGAGTGATCCTGTGTTTGATTTGAAGCAATTACCTGATACACTTAAATATGCTTATCTTGATGAAAAGAAGATATATCCTGTTATTATTAGTGCTAACCTTTCAGAGCATGAAGAAAAGAGATTACTTAAAACTCTAAGGAAGCACCGTGCTGCTATTGGATATACTCTTGATGATCTTAAGGGCATTAGTCCCACTCTATGTCAGCACAAGATTAATATGGAGCCAGATGCTAAACCTGTCATTGATCATCAACGTTGCTTGAATCCAAAAATGAAAGATGTGGTAAGAACTGAAATATTAAAACTTCTAGAGGCAGGTATAATTTATCCCATAGCTGATAGTAGATGGCTAAGTCCTGTTCATTGTGTTCCTAAGAAAGGAGGTATTACCGTTGTTCCTAATGATAAAAATGAACTCATTCCACAAAGAATTGTAACCGGCTATAGGATGGTAATTGATTTCAGGAAATTAAATAAAGCTACTAGGAAAGATCATTACCCTTTGCCTTTTATTGATCAAATGTTAGAAAGATTATCTAAGCATACACACTTTTGTTTCCTAGATGGATATTCTGGTTTTTCTCAAATGCCCGTATCACAAGAAGATCAAGAGAAAACCACCTTTACTTGTCCTTTTGGAACTTATGCTTACTGTCGTATGCCTTTTGGTTTATGTAATGCACCTGCTACCTTTCAAAGATGTATGACTGCTATATTCTCTGACTTTTGTGAAAAGATTGTTGAGGTTTTCATGGATGATTTCTTCGTTTACGAGACTTCTTTTGATGATTGCTTTAGCAACCTTGATCGAGTTTTGCAGAGATGTGAAGAAACTAATCTTGTCTTGAATTGGGAGAAGTACCACTTTATGGTAAATGAAGGTATAGTCCTTGGGCATAAAATTTCTGAAAGAGGTATTGAAGTTGATAAAGCTAAAGTTGATGCAATTGAGAAAATGCCATGTCCTAAAGATATCAAAGGTATAAGAAGTTTCCTTGGTCATGTTGGTTTCTATAGAAGGTTTATAAAAGACTTCTCTAAAATTTCTAGGACTCTTACTAATCTTTTGCAAAAAGATGTTCCATTTGTTTTTGATGATGATTGTGTAGAAGCCTTCGAAATACTTAAGAAAGCCTTAGTTTCTGCACCTATTGTTCAACCACCTGATTGGAACCTACCCTTTGAAATTATGTGTGATGCTAGTGATTATGTTGTTGGTGCTATTCTAGGTCAAAGAGTTGATAAGAAATTGAATGTTATTCATTATGCTAGTAAAACTCTAGATAGTGCTCAAAGAAATTATGCTACTACTGAGAAGGAATTTTTAGCAGTTGTGTTTGCATGTAATAAATTCAGATCTTACATTGATGATTCCAATGTTACTATTCACACTGATCATGCTGCTATTAAATATCTTATGGAAAAGAAAGATGTTAAACCTAGACTTATTAGGTGGGTTCTTCTGCTACAAGAATTTGATTTGCATATTATTGATAGAAAGGGAGCTGAGAATCCCGTAGCTGATAATTTGTCTAGAATGGAAAATGTTCTTGATGACCCACTTCCTATTAATGATGATTTTCCTGATGAACAACTAGCTGTGATAAATGCTTCTCGTAACACTCCGTGGTATGCAGACTATGCTAATTACATTGTTGCTAAATATATCCCACCTAGCTTTACCTATCAACAAAAGAAAAAGTTCTTCTTTGATTTAAGACATTACTTTTGGGATGACCCACATTTATATAAAGAAGGAGTAGATGGTGTTATTAGACGTTGTGTACCTGAGCATGAACAGGAACAAATTCTACGGAAGTTTCACTCCGAAGCATATGAAGGACACCATGCGGGAGATAGAACTGCACATAAGGTATTACAATCTGGTTTTTATTGGCCTACTCTTTTCAAGGATGCACGTAAGTTTGTCCTCTCTTGTGATGAATGTCAAAGAATTGGTAATGTTGGTAGACGTCAGGAAATGCCTATGAATTATTCACTTGTCATTGAACCATTTGATGTTTGGGGTTTTGATTATATGGGACCTTTTCCTTCCTCTAATGGGTATACTCATATTTTAGTTGCTGTTGATTACGTTACTAAGTGGGTAGAAGCTTTTCCAACTAGTAGTGCTGATCATAACACTTCTATTAAAATGCTTAAAGAAGTTATATTTCCGAGGTTTGGAGTCCCTAGATATTTAATGACTGATGGTGGTTCACATTTTATTCATGGTGCTTTCCGTAAATTGCTTGCCAAATATGATGTTAATCATAGAATTGCATCTCCATATCATCCTCAGTCTAGTGGTCAAGTTGAATTAACTAATAGAGAAAAAAAATAATTTTGCAAAAGACCGTCAATAGATCTAGAAAGAATTGGTCTAAGAAATTTGATGATGCATTGTGGGCTTACAAAACTGCTTATAAAAATCCTATGGGTATGTCTCCATATAAAATGGTATATGGAAAAGCATGTCATTTACCTCTTGAACTAGAACATAAGGCATATTGGGCAATTAAAGAACTTAACTATGATTTTAAACTTGCCGGTGAAAAGAGGTTATTTGATATTAGCTCTCTAGATGAATGGAGAACCCAAGCTTATGAAAATGCCAAGTTGTTTAAAGAAAAAGTTAAAAGATGGCATGATAAGAGAATTCAAAAACGGGAATTCAAAGTGGGTGATCATGTTCTATTATACAATTCTCGTTTAAGATTCTTTGCAGGAAAACTTCTCTCTAAGTGGGAAGGACCATATATCATCGAAGAAGTTTATCGCTCCGGAGCCATCAAAATAAACAACTCCGAAGGCACTAATCCGAGAGTGGTTAATGGGCAAAGAATTAAACATTATATCTCAGGTACTCCCATTAATGTTGAAACCAATATAATTCAAACAATGACACTGGAAGAGCACATAGAAGAAACCTTCCGGAACGCTCCAGAATCCTGAAAAGGAGTAGGTATGTGGTACGGTAAGTAAACCGACTCCAAAACTTCCATAAAAGTACTTTCAGTTCGTTTTGGAATATATAAAAAATTAGGAAAATAATAAATAGTTCGAAAAGTGCACGAGGAAGCGACAAGCCTGGGGCGCGCGCACAACCCCCCAGGGCGCGCCTACCGAGCTTGTGGCTCCCCCGTGGACTTTCCTGACTCCGTTTTTCTTTCATATTACTTGTCCTGCACAAAAAAAATCATTATATATACTCTCGGATGTTTTGACCACCGTATCGCAAGTTTCTCCTCTGTTCTTGTTTCGGGCTAGTTTTCTGACAGATCTAGATCACCATGGCGCCTCCAAGCTCGTCCAAGGACAAGTTCTATGAGAAGGTCATCAACCCGTACCTTCCGGAGGTAATGAAACACCCTCAAGCCATTGAGATGCATGAGGGGGTGCTTCACACTGGTGCAGCGACCTGCTATACAAATGGTTTTTCCCCCCTTTCCGCGGCGGAGTTTTAAACCGTCGCCTTGCCTGTGTGTGCGATAAGGGGGTCTTCCCACATGACCCAGAAACCGTTGGCGATAGGGAGCACGCAAGCATACGTTTCGCAGAACTAAGCGTATGCGATGCCCGCAACTTTCCCAAATGCTCCGTCTTTGCTACTCGTTTGTGCTCGCATTACCATCGCACTCGGTATTCTGTGCTGCAACGTTTGCGATGCTCACCCCATCACAAACAGTTCACAATTGTACACCGTATGCGAAGCTTGAATATCCCACACATTTGTATGTACATAAACATTTGAGATGTATAAAATGTCCCAAACGATTCACCCGTATTACCCATATCGGATGAAGGCCTATCGCACGCGTTCTTCTATGAGCAAACGTTTACGATGCACACGACATCATAAACAGTTCATAATTGCCTAGCGTGTGTGATAAGGTGACTTTCACAAATATTTATTAAGAAGGAACTGTGTGCGTTGTTGTTGTTAATCTCGCACGTTTTTTCTTGTCTGATCGTGTGTGCAGTAGAGTTTCATCGCACACGTACTGATCTGAGAAACGTGTCTGATCTTGACGTTTATCACAGACGTTTTGCTTTTGCAAACCGTGTGCAGTGTAATGGCATGCATATCATAATTTATCCCTAATTTAATCCCTGCATTTAGAATTCACAGAATTTTAAATTGAAACAGATTTTCAATATGAAAGTAGGTAATCAGTTATTTCATATCGAACCATGTTTATTACAAATACAAGTTCAAGGATGAATGAATAATTCGATGCACAGGTACATATGCTGAAGAACTAGAGAAGCAGCAAGGAAAGAATGATGAACCACAGTTGTACTAAAGACTGTAAAGAGAGAGGTGGAAGACATTCTGGTTGCCGGAGAAGGTGAAGTGGAATGCCCATATTGATCCCTCCTCCATGCCTAATGCGCGCACGACTCTAGGCCAACCCCTTGTGATGGCCGCCCGCCCATCCTTCACTGTCTTCATTAGGACTTCTCGATGCTCATTGTAGTCTCGATGAAATACTTTAACCTTCATTGCATGTCCACCAATCATGTACTTTACGAGGTAATCTTGAGTAAACTGCTTTGGGAACCACTGCAAACGAAAAAGATTCAGACATTGTTGTCTAACAACTCATTATGGGTAGTAAAAAGAGAAGGCTACAGAGTTCGTAGTTACCATCCTACAGCTCACTGTTGTGTTGGATAGAGCGTAGATAAATAATTTAATTGCCATCGGTCGTACTTTTTGCTAATAATTCTTATCAGTTTCCTCACTTGATGCTGGTTCATGAATATCTCATTGCCCCATACGCAAAAAGGGTCAAGGCGTGGATCTTTGCCTAGGACATATGTACCTACAAGCAACAAGTCAATATTAGAAGCTAAAAAGTGTCCAACCATGGATTTGTATGCATTACATTATGGAACAGAGGCAGTATAAGCCGAGGGATGAAACTAACCTCGGTGGAAAATGCTGGCCACTCCCGTTGTTGTCCTGCGTAAGTACATGGAAAGACGTGATAAGTACTACAGGCTTAACATCAACCAAATATAGCCATGGTAAACAACAACATCTCAAAATGACAGCTTGAATGTGTGGGTTTCAGCATGATGTTAAAGCAGTTAAAAAATGGAAGGGAATGTTAAGTACAACAGGCTTAACAGGGACCAAATATTGTAATTCAAACTGGTACAGTTGAAAATGAATAGAACATAGCTCATGCTTAAACATCACACTGCATAAATGTGTAAAACTGAAATAAAGGGCATGTGTTAACTTCACCAGGCATAACAGGAACCAAATATAGCTGTTCAAACTGGTATTGATGAAATCAAACTGCACAGTTCATACTTGCACATAATGAACATCACATTGTGAATAACTGAAATAAACAAGGCATATATGCTCACTATAACAACCTAATATAGCCATTGAAAACTGGACAGAGGCTCACTGCAACCAACCTAACAAGTAAATATAGATAAACAAGGCACCTGCTTGAAAACTGGACAAAGGATCACTGCAACCAACCTAGCTAACAAGCAAATACAGATAAACAAGGCATCTGCTTGAAAATTGGACAAAGGCTCACTGCAACCAACCTAACAAGCAAATACAGATAAACAAGGCATCTGCTTGAAAACTGGACAAATGCTCACTGCAACCAACCTAACAACCAAATACAGATAAACAAGGAATCTGCTTGAAAACTGGGCAAATGCTCACTGCAACCAACCTAACAACCAAATATAGATAAACAAGGCATGTACTCACTATAAACAACCAAATATAGTCATTCGTGAAACTGAAGTGGACAATTCATACTTAAACATCAGATAGCCCTATTGAACATTACATTTTTGCATAACTGAAATAATTAAACACGGCACAGTTAAAACATCGCATGGCAAAAGCTACTACAACAATGGGTACAAGTTGGCTAGCTAGAAAAAGTAAGATTTGCTTATAAGATATTGCCTCACTTGTCATGGACGGGATCCTTCCACTTGGAAGAGCACAGACCCAGGGTGTGATCCCTGATGTCGCAGATGGGCTGTCTCACCTTGGTAGAGCCATAGTGGGTGCCCTTCGCGTGGTCGTGGTCGATGAGATCTGACTTGGCAGCTGAGGATCCCAAGCCACCGCCGTAGAACGTGTCCTTCAGAAATGACATAATGGGCTCGATGGCGTACAAGGATCGCAAATCCTTGACCGCGAGGTGGAGGAGATCACCGGCGGGGCCTTCGAAGAGATCGACGACGGTTGAACCAGAGGCGTTGGGGATGGACCACTTAACCTGTGACATGGCCCGCGTGAAGCCTTCGCTGTCGACGAGCTTGATGTCGTAGCCGGCTGTCCTGAGATTCAGTAATACGTGAGCCCGCTGACGTCAAGCCTTCGCCATGGCGACGTAGTCAACGTCCTCGCCGGCTTCCGTGGCGAGGTGTTCCTCCGGGATCGACGGGTCGGCACGAACGGCGGCCACCCCTACATCGTCCGGCGGAGAGGCCATGATAGATCTCCTTTTGGCCGTACGCTCCTCGGGCTCCCCGGGATAGGTGGCCGGGCTTAGGCTGCGACTCTCTGGAGTAGGGGATGGGGATCTGGGGGGGAGGGACACCGCAGGCCTCATCTAAAAACTCAGGGCAGCGAGGGTATGGGAATCGGTGGGTAACCTGAACTTATATAAGCTAGGAGGCACGGGCAGACCGGCAGGAGTTGGTGGCGGCGGCGGCTTCGGCGGCGACGGCGAGCTTGGGTTCGAGTGGGGGGGGTGTAGACTGTGGAGGGGGGACGGGGTTAGGGCGGGTGGTGTTTGAGGATATGCCGCGGCTACTGAAAATTTTAGTAATGGTGGGTGGAGATGGTGGTGGACGAGGGAGGGCGATGGTTCAAATGCCTCGGCTACTGGAATTTTACTATGAGGTCGGTGGTGGATGAGTGAGGGCGACGGTTGAAATACCGCGGCAACTAAAATTTGGGTAAAGGAAATGAAGCGGGGTGGGAGCAACCAGATCGCACACGGTCCAAACATAATAATTGTGTATGATAATAAGGAAAAGCCGCGGAACCACCAATTTTTGCATCGCTCAAGGCGGGTAGCTTTTTTGAGATTTCTAGCTAGCTGGTTTATCGCACACGGTTCGTCCTAATTTTTAGATGCATACGTGGAATTCATCCTAAATATCATGTACACATTACCCCTTCACCCTTGCTGGCGCTTGCGAAGTCGTGGCTATTTTACAGGGCACGAGCTTCGCACACGGTTAAGCCAGTGCACCCGTGTCCGTTGCGCATACGTTCGCACACAGTTTTTCATCCAAGGCGTCTGCTATTTTATATAGCTTAAGGGGAACGAAGCATGAAAATCAAAAAAATTCCTACGAATCACCCAAGATCTATCTATGAGAAGCATAGCAACGATAGGGGAGAGTGTGCCCACGTACCCTCGTAGACCGTTAAGCAGAAGCGTATATCACACGGTTGATGTAGTCGTACTCGTCACGATCCAATCGCGATCCAATCCGATGAAGTACCAAACGGACGACACCTCTGCGTTCAGCACACGTGCGGCTCGATGACGTCTCCTCCTTCTTGATCCAACAAGCGAGGGAGGAGAAGTAGATGGGATCTTGACCAGCACGACGGCGTGGTGGAGATGGTGGTGGTGCTATCCCGGCAGGGCTTCACCAAGCGCTACCGGAGATGCGATCGGAGGAGAAAACGGAACCGGGAGAGAGGGAGGGAGGCGCCAAGGCTTGGGGTCTGCTGCCCTCCCTCCCCTTCACTATATATAGGAGCAAGGGGGAGGGGGCTTAGCCCTGACCCTTCCTCCAAGGGAGGGGTGCGGCCAGGGGGAGGTTTCCTCCCCCTCCAAGTCACCTAGGGGGGTGCCTTCCACCCTTAGGACTCTTCCCCTCTCTCCCCTCTTGGCGCATGGGCCCCTTGGGGTTGGTGCCCTTGGCCCATATAGGCCAAGGCGCACCCCTACAACCATGTGCCCCCGCCGGGGCAGGTGGACCCCCCCGGTGGACCCCCGGACCCCTTTCGGCATTCCCGGTACAATACCGATAATACCCGAAACTTTTCCGGCGACCAAAACAGGACTTCCTATATATAAATCTTTACCTCCGGACCATTCCAGAGCTCCTCGTGATGTCCGGGATCTCATCTAGGACTCCGAACAACATTCGGTCACCAACGTACATATCACAATACTACTCTAGCGTCACCGACGTTAAGCGTGCGGACCCTGCGGGTTCGAGAATCATGTAGACATGACCGAGACACCTCTCCGGTCAATAACCAATAGCGGAACCTGGATGCCCATATTGGTTCCTACATATTCCACGAAGATCTTTTATCGGTTAAACCACGATGTCGAGGATTCGGTTAATCCCGTATGCAATTCCCTTTGTCCAGTGATATGTTACTTGCCCGAGATTCGATCGTCGGTATCTCCATACCTAGTTCAATCTCGTTACCGGCAAGTCTCTTTACTCATTCCGTAATACAAGATCCCGTGACTAACTCATTAGCCACATTGCTTGCAAGTGCTTTACGATGTTGTATTACCGAGAGGGCCCAGAGATATCTCTCCGTCATACGGAGTGACAAATCCCAGTCTCGATCCATGCAACCCAACAAACACCTTCGGAGATACCTGTAGAGCATCTTTATGATCACCCAGTTACGAAGTGACGTTTGATTGCACACAAGGTATTCCTCTGGTATCCGGGAGCTGCATGATCTCATGGTCTTAGGAATAGATACTTGACATGAAGAAAGCTATGGCAATAAACTTAAGTGATACGATCAAATGCTAAGCTTATAGTTGGGTCTTGTCCATCACATCATTCTCCTAATGATGTGATCCCGTTATTAAATGACAACTCATGTCTATGGTTAGGAAACCTTAACCATCTTTGATCAACGAGCTAGTCTAGTAGAGGCTCACTAGGGACACGGTATTTGTTTATGTATCCACACATGTATTTAAGTTTCCGGTCAATACAATTCTAGCATGAATAATAAACCTTTATCATGAACAAGGAAATATGATAATAACCAATTTATTATTGCCTCTAGGGCATATTTCCAACAGCCTCCCACTTGCACTAGAGTCAATAATCTAGTTTACATAGTTATGAATCTAACACCCATGGAGTCCTGGTGCTGATCATGTTTTGTCCGTGGAAGAGATTTAGTCAACGGGTCTACCACATTCAGATTCGTATGTACTTTGCAAAGTTCTATGTCTCCCTCCTTGATGTAATCACAGATGGGGTTGAAGCGGCGTTTGATGTGCTTGGTCTTCTTGTGGAACCTGGGCTCCTTGGCAATGGCCATGGCTCTAGTGTTGTCACAAAAGATAGTCATTGGATCCGATGCACTAGGTATTACTCCTAGATTGGATATGAACTCCTTCATCCAGACTCCTTCTTGCACTGCTTCTGAAGCAGCTATATATTCACCTTCACATGTAGATCCTGCTACGATGCTTTGCTTGGAACTGCACCAACTGACTGCTCCACCATTCAATATAAATACGTATCCGGTTTGAGACTTAGAGTCATCCGGATCTGTGTCAAAGCTAGCATCGACGTAACCCTTTACGACGAGCTCTTCATCACCTCCATAAATGAGAAACATGTCCTTAGTCCTCTTCAGGTACTTAAGGATATTCTTGACCACTGTCCAGTGATCTACTCCTGGATCACTTTGGTACCTCCCTGCCAGACTTATGGCAAGGCACACATCAGGTCTGGTACATAGCATGTCATACATTATAGAGCCTATGGCTGAGGCATAGGGGATGACTTTCATCCTTTCTCTTTCTTCTGCCATGGTCGGGCTTTGAGTCTTACTCAACTTCACACCTTGCAACATAGACAAGAACCCTTTCTTTGACTGGTCCATTTTGAACTTCTTCAAAACTTTGTCAAAGTATGTGCTTTGTGAAAGTCCTATTAGGCGTCTTGATCTATCTCTATAGATTTTGATGCCCAATATGTAAGCAGCCTCACTGAGGTCTTTCATTGAAAAACTCTTGTTCAAATAACCTTTATGCTTTCCAGAAATTCTATATCATTTCCAATCAATAATATGTCATCCACATATAATATTAGAAATGCTACAGAGCTCCCACTCACTTTCTTGTAAATACAAGCTTCTCCGTAAGTTTGTATAAAACCAAAAGCTTTGATCACCTCATCAAAGCGTATATTCCAACTCCGAGATGCTTGCACCAGTCCATAGATGGATCGTTGGAGCTTGCATACTTTGTTAGCATCCTTAGGATCGACAAAACCTTCTGGTTGCATCATATACAACTCTTCCTTAAGAAACCCATTAAGGAATGCTGTTTTGACATCCATGTGCCAGATCTCATAATCATAAAATGCGGCAATTGCTAACATAATTCTAACAGACTTAAGCATCGCTACGGGTGAGAAAGTCTCATCGTAGTCAACCCCTTGAACTTGTCGGAAACCCTTTGCGACAAGTCGAGCTTTATAGATGGTGACATTACCATCAGCATCTGTCTTCTTCTTAAAGATCCATTTATTCTCAATGGCATGCTGGTCATCGGGCAAGTCCACTGATGTCTACTACACAACTTATTCTTGTAGACTCGTGTTGGGCCTCCAAGCGCAGAGTTTTGTAGGACAGTAGCAATTTTCCCTCAAGTGGATGACCTAAGGTTTATCAATCCGTGGGAGGCGTAGGATGAAGATGGTCTCTCTCAAATAACCCTGCAACTAAATACAGGAAATCTCTTGTGTCCCCAATACACCCAATACAATGGTAAATTGTATAGGTGCACTAGTTCGGTGAAGAGATGGTGATACAAGTGTAGTATGGATAGTAGAAATATATTTTTATAATCTGAATAAATAAAAACAGCAAGGTAGCAAACGATAAAAGTGAGCACAAATGGTATTGCAATGCTTGAAAACAAGGCCCAGGGTTCATACTTTCACTAGTGTAATCTCTCAACAGTGCTAACATAATTGAATCATATAAAAGTCCCTCAACGTGCGACAAAGAATCACTCCAAAGTTCCTATTAGCGGAGAACATAAGAAAGAAATTGTTGTAGGGTACGAAACCACCTCAAAGTTATCTTTTCCGATCAATCTATTGAGCCATCCCTATAAGTGTCACGAACAGCCCTAGAGTTTGTACTAAAATAACACCATATGATACACATCAACCAACTCTAATGTCACCTAGATACTCCAATGTCACCACAAGTATCCTTGAGTTGATTATACGATATGCATCAAACAACTTCAGATTCATAATATTCAATCCAACACAAAGAACTTCAAAGAGTGCCCCAAGATTTCTACCGGAGAAAGTAAGACGAAAACGTGCATCAACCCCTATGCATAGATTACCCCAATGTCACCTCGGGAATCCGCGAGTTGAGTGCCAAAACATATATCAAGTGAATCAATATAATACCCCATTGTCACCACGGGTATTCATATGCAAGACATACATCAAGTGTTCTCAAATCCATAAAAGTATTCAATCCGATAATAGTGAAACCTCAAAGGTAAAAACTCAATTCATCACAACAAGATAGAGAGGGAGAAACACCATATGATCCAACTATATTAACAAAGCTCGCGATACATCAAGATCGTGCCAGATCAAGAACATGAGAGAGAGATCAAACACATAGCTACTAGTACATACCCCTAGCCTCGAGGGTGAACTACTCCCTCCTCATCATGGAGACCGCCGGGATGATGAAGATGGCCTCCGGTGATGATTCCCCCCTCCGGCAGGGTGCCGGAAAAGGGTTGTAGATGAGATCGTGGAGGTACAGAGGCTTGCGGTGGCGTAGTCCAAATTCTAGGGTTATTTCTGGGGGTTTTGGTATTTATAAGATTTTTTGGCGTTGGAATCACGTGAAGATGGGCTAAGATGGGCCCACGAGGCACCACGGCGCCATACCCCCCCTCTGGCATGCCCTGGTGCCTCATGGGCACCTCGTGGCTCTTCTGGTCCTCCCACGAAGCTTCCTGGTTCTCTTTTGTTCCAAAAAAATCATCAAAAAGTTTCGCTGCATTTGGAGAACTTTTATTTCTGCACAAAAAACAACACCACGGTAGTTCTGCTAAAAACAGCGTCAGTCCGGGTTAGTTCTAATCAAATCATACCAAAACCATATAGAATTGTTATAAATATGGCATGAATACTACATAAATTATAGATACATTGGAGACGTATCAGCATCCCCAAGCTTAATTCCTGCTCGTCCTCGAGTAGGTAAATGATAAAAGAAATAATTTATGAAGTGTGAATGCTAGCATAGTGCATAAGTTTGATCAATGATAATTTCAATCACTTTTCCTAGCATCATGACAGCAACTTTTTCTCATAAAACTCATCATGATAAAGTAGCAATCAATTCACATGTTATGGTTCAAACAATGCATTCTCTTGAAACTTAACAACCTATGTTCTTAGTCACCAAACAATTGCAATTCAACTTAATTTTAACAAAGTCTAAGTAAGAGCTCCACATACTCAATTATCATATAGTCTTCTATGATTACTAGTACTCAAAGCATATTTTTAGAACAAATGGCATCCATCGAACACAGAGAAAGATAGGGGCTTAATGTTTCGCCTCCCAACTTATTTATCATAGATATAATTGTCAACAATAATAATTCATGATCAAATATATTTGACTGGACATATGTGTCTGGATCTTTCCCCACCACATGATGCTTGCCAACTAGAAAATAATTTAGGTTGAAATGAGAAGTAATACTATTGACTCTTGCATAAAAGTAAATACATAAAGTAAAAGATAGGCCCTTCGCAGAGGGAAGCAGAGGTTTTCATGCGCCTTTTATTTTTGGATGTGCAAGCTCTTAATGCAAAGGAACGTCACGTTATATTGCCCCTTGTGATAGCAACCTTTATTATGCAGTCCGTCGCTTTTATTTCTTTACCATCACAAGTTCATACAATGTTTATTTTCACTTGCAATAAAAGATCATACATATTTTAGGAGCATTTTTTATTGCTTTTTGCACCGATGACAACTTACTTGAAGGATCTTATTCAATCCATAGGTAGATATGGTGGACACTCGTGGCAAGAAACTGGGTTTAAGGGTTTTTAGATGCACAAGTAGTATCTCTACTTAGTATGAATTTTTGTCTAGCAAAAGATCCTAAGCAAGCACCACATGTTGGAGGATCCATAACAATACAACTTCTATGCAAATATACCCAAACATAACTCATTACGTTGTCTTCCTTGTCCAACTTCAACTAATTTGCTCAAGTTTGAAAATAATTAATGGGTATTCACAATCATAAAAGATGTCCAAGATAATATATTTATATGTGAAAGTTCTCTTCCTTATACTAATCATTCATGAATTGCTTGTATGACCAATATTGTGATTGTCAAGCTTCAATAGATTTTACCTTCTGAACCCAAATGTGAAACTACTACTTGACATGATATAAGCATATGAAGCACATATAATTTCAACTTTATGATATTCAATTCATTCAACAAGTTACTCATAGGATATAAGTGAAGAACAAGAGTAAGTGACAAACTAGTCCAAAAAGATATAAGTGAAGACCAAATGAGTAGTTAAATAAATAGGTAGCTATGTGAGGACTCTCTCTCATTTAAAATTTCAGATCTTGATAATTTTATTCAAACAAAAAACAAAACGAAAATAAAAGGACACTCCAAGAATAGCACATAACACGTGAACAAGTAAAAACTTAGGCTAACCGATAGGTGTTGATGAAGAAAGGTGGGATGCCAACCGGGGCATCCCCAAGCTTAGTTGCTTGAGACTTCTTGGAATGTTATCTTGGGGTGCCTTGGGCATCCCCAAGCTTGAGCTCTTGTGTCTCCTTAATTCCTCTCATATCATGGCTTCTCCTAAATCTTAAAAAATCATCCACACAAAACTCAACAAGAACTCGTGAGATAAGTTAGTATAAATCAACTCAAAACCTTAACATTCTCTACTGTAACAAATCACTAAAATT
This sequence comes from Elymus sibiricus, assembly GCA_039707655.1. Classification (NCBI taxonomy): domain Eukaryota; kingdom Viridiplantae; phylum Streptophyta; class Magnoliopsida; order Poales; family Poaceae; genus Elymus; species Elymus sibiricus. The sequence goes on from CM077664.1 coordinate 318,599,142, forward strand.
ATAATTAAACATTGCATACTAAATGCTTTTGCATATTTAATACTCCTATCCACAAATAGAAACATTAAACAAGCAACATATGCAAACAATGCAACTATAACTGAAATCTGTCTAAACAGAACAATCTGTAAAGGGTGAATAAGAATTCATACTTCCCTAACTCAAAAAATTCTGAAAAATTACCAGGTGACAGAGAACTCATGCATGCTCACTGTGTAAAAATTTCAGATTTTTATCATGTTCTGACAATTCACAAAAAATCAGGACATAACAGAAAACTTTCTGTTTTCAAACAGCAACACATAAACTTGCAAACTAAGCATGGTAAAGGATATAATTGGCATTTTATTGAAGAAAAAAATACAAAACATGATTATTGATAACAGCAAGCAAATATCAATGAAAGAAAATGACGCTCCAAGCAAAACTCATATTATGTGACGAATAAAAATATAGCTCCAAGTGAGGTTACCGATAATGTTGAAGACGAAAGAGGGGATGCCTTCCGGGGCATCCCCAAGCTTAGACGCTTGAGTCTTCCTTCAGTATTACCTTGGGGTGCCTTGGGCATCCCCAAGCTTAGGGTCTTGCCGCTCCTTATTCTCCTCATATCGATATCTCACCCAAAACTTGAAAACTTCAATCACACAAAACTTAACGGAACTTGTGAGATAGGTTAGTATGATAAAAATGAATCATCCACTTAGGTTCTGTCAAGACAAGATTCATAATTGTTATCACATAATTGTGAGATAGGTTATCACTTGGGCAACGTCGGTCTCGGGGTCTACTGGAGAGAAGAGGGGGGAGGAAACAGATAAATACATAGCAAACAAATGCACTCACAGAGCATGACATGGCAATATGCAATGCAGGGGTGACCTAATACATCCCTAAACCATTTTAGTTAATTTAGGAATTAATTTGGAATTATTTACCGAAGGTCAGGCACTATTCATTTATCGGATACAGGTAAAAAGTTCCATGTTCACCTACTTAGAGGATTCTAACATGAATGCAGATGACATATTCAGATTCGTTATATTTTTCTGATCAGTTTTCGTATATAAATTATTTTCATCCGAGTTACGGTTTATTTTATATGATTTTTCAAAGTTTTAATGTTTTTCTGAATTTTTTGGAATTAATTTAAATTCAAAAATTAAATAGCTAAATTGCAATGGGTACCCAGCTGAGTGCACACAGGAATGCACCCAGAGGCTGACAGTGGGCCCAGTCAACTGCATAGTCAGCAGTTGACTGGGTCCACGTTAACTGGTCAGCGGGTCCAGTGGGACCCGCATGTCAGTCAGCCACGGTCACCGACATGTGGGGCCGGTCAACGCTGACTGGGCCAGGTAAAAGCTGACACGTGGGGTCAGGGGGTAATTATATTAGTCTAATCATTTTAATTTGCCGGTTAATTAAGTAGGTGGGACCCACTTGTCATTGGCACAGGGGGGTGTGGGATCGAGGAGATAGGTCTAGAGGGGGGGTGAATAGACTCCTAACCAGCCAAAGGTGCAGTTTTTAATTTCTCTTGAAACTTAGGCAGATTTTGGCACAAGTTAAGATCACTCCAATACTTTCTACACATGCTTATCTAGAGATTGAGCAGCGGAAATAGTAAAGCATGCAAGAGTACGGAAAGTAAAGGGGTAGAGTATGGAAGATCAAACGCAATGAAGACACGGTGGTTTTTGGCGTGGTTCCGATAGGTGGTGCTATCGTACGTCCACGTTGATGGAGACTTCAACCCACGAAGGGTAACGGCTGCGCGAGTCCACGGAGGGCTCCACCCACGAAGGGTCCACGAAGAAGCAACCTTGTCTATTCACCATGGCTTACGTCCACGAAGGACTAGCCTCACTCGGGGTAGATCTTCACGAAGTAGGCGATCTCCTTGCCCTTACAAACTCCTTGGTTCAACTCCACATCAGGTTGGAGGCTCCCAAGTGACACCTAACCAATCTAGGAGACACCACTCTCCAAAAGGTAATAGACGGTGTGTTGTTGATGAACTCCTTGCTCTTGTGCTTCAAATGATAGTCTACCCAGCACTCAAACAACTCCTCACAGATTTGGCTATGGCGGAAGAGGGATTTGAGTGGAAAGCAACTTGGGATAGGCTAGAAATCAAGATTCAAATGGTAGGAATGGAATATTTTGATCTCAACACATGAGTAGGTGGTTCTCTCTCAGAAAATGTATGGTGGAAGTGTAGGCATGTTCTGATGGCTCTCCTTACTGAGAAGGATGTGGTGGAGGGGTATATATAGCCTCCACACAAAATCCAACCGTTACACACTTTTGACCCAACTCGGTGGCACCGAAACAATCATCTCGGTAGCACCGAACTGTGTAAAAGATATGAACGTTAGGAATCTCGGTGGGACCGATATAGACAACTCGGATGGACCGAAGTGCAATGGCTTAGGGAAATCCTTATCTCGGTGGTACCGATTGCATCAACTCGGTAGGACCGAAGTGAAGCAATAAGGCAACAGAGACTTGGCAAGCCATCTCGGTGAGACCGAATTGAATGCAACCGATTACAGAGAGTTGGCAAGGCCATCTCGGTGGGACCGAGATCCATTTTGGTGGATCCGATTTGTTAGGGTTTGGTAGTGGCTAAGTCTTGGATGAACTCGGTGGGGCCGGATAGGAAATTTCGGTGGGGCCGAGTTGGAATGTAGGTTTTGGACATATTTGGGTAGAGAGAGTGGTTGAGGGTTTAGGAATACTGTCACTAAGCACTTGAGCAAATAGACCATTAAGCAACACCTCATCCCCTTTTAATAGTATTGGCTTTCCTATGGACTCAATGTGATCTTGGATCACTAAACCAAAAATGTAGAGTCTTGATCTTTTGCCAATCCTTGTCCTTAGCATTTTGAGGGGGTTCCACGTCCTCTTGTCCATGCCACGCCATTGTTGAACTTGTCTGAAATTCAATAGATAAAAGCATTTGTCCAACAACATGTATGTTGGCATAAATTACCAAAACCACCAAGGGAGCAAATGTGCTTTCAATCTCCCCCTTTTTGGTAATTGATGACAACATACATCAAAGCTTCAAATACAGATATAGCAGAGGTATGTATGAAAGCTTTGAAGGAAACATGTAACATATATGAGCTCCCCTGAAGTCCCCCTAAAGAGGTGCATATAAATTAATGATACCATATGGGAGATATACATGCAACATGTACCTTGGCTATATGCATCAGAGCAAACATATATATTATATAGAGTCCACATGTCCATGATTGTCTCCTTGCAAACATTTTATACTAGCAAGAGGTCAATCATGTACATGAGTGTGATGCATATACTTACCTTGAAGTTCTTGATCAAGTACCTGAAGCAATACACTTTAGAAAACAAGGTTAGATAACACAAGATAATTTCTTCAAGAAAAGACACAAGATCAACAAGAAACCAAGATTGGGATGACATGTAGAAGAGAGTATCACTAGGTGAATACTTCTTTGAAGCAGACATGTCCCCAAAAGAAATAGTTGTCTCCCCTTAAGAAACTTCCTCTCCCCCCTGAATCTGACATTGGATATTGGGAGTAGGTAGGGTGAAAAAACTAGAACAACCAAAGAACAAACTAATCATGTTTCTCCCCTCTTAGAAACATGTAACATTAACATTCTCTCTTCTTGTAAGGTGCATCTCTTTGTAGTGATAAGCTTTGATGTATTCCTCTCTTCCCCTTTGACATCAATTTCCAAGAAGGGACTTCAAGGTTATTGAAGAAGTGGGTTTGGTCCTTGAGAAACACATCTAGATGCAAGTAGAGGGTAAGAATCATTGAGCGGAGCTGGAGCAGAAAAACTCAGGAAAAATTTGACAGAAAGTTCCTTAGGGCAGCAAAATCGGTGACACCGAGTTGAAGCAAATCGGTGGAACCGAGTTTGATGCTATGGAACATTTTGTCAACTCAGCTCACTAGCAAAGGAAATCTCACAAAGATTTTCAAGGAATTACCTGCAAAACAAGCTAAGAGAAAGAAACAGAAAAGAAACAAAGAAACGTCTAGATGAAGAGTTTTTTTTTTGAGAACTTCATCTAGATGGTTCGGCGACTAGGTCACCTATGTTAGAGTATATTGACTTAGGAGTCAAGTGAGAGCACTTGATCATAGGTCATACTCATCGTTTAAGCTCAAAATGGGGCTGCCATTTTTTCCTTTAAGCATTTCAATGTATTCACATCTTGTTGAGTTTCTTTAGCTCATGTCTTTGAGTAAAGCTTCTCTAAGATGTGAGAACTTACATTGGGATTTTGTGGTGATGTCCGTTATGTAGTTGAACTTGAAGTGGATGCTCATGAGTTGAAGTTTGGAGCTATCCTATCGTGTGTAGTTCATCTTCCTACATGGGTTAGTTTTGCAAGGAACAACATGTATATCCAAAATGACAAGAATGAAGCATATCTCAAAATTTTGTCAAAGGATATATTTAGGTTGTCTTGTTCCTTGATCCACCATCAATTGTTGATACTTGAGTGATACAAGATTATTTGAGATAAGAGTGAGATGCAATCTTGTGACATGAAGCTTGTCCAAGTACCTACAAAAGGTTAGATACAATACAAGGGAGCAAAATGTCCAAGATATAAGATGTTCAAGAAAGATATCATGGATTAGTCAAGAATGCTCATGCCCTTGTATGAACCTCTAGTTCACGTTTGAAGCATCAATGATGTTCAATTCACTTCTCAATTGACAAAACACTTTCTCATCAAGGGGTTTGGTAAAGATGTCCGCCAATTGCTTGTCGGTACGAACATGTTTAAGGTCAATGTCACCTTTCTCAACATGATCTCGAATGAAGTGGTGACGAACCTCAATATGCTTAGTTTGGGAATGTTGTACGGGATTATGTGCAATCTTAATAGCACTCTCATTATCACATAGTAATGGTACATGTCTCACATGCACACCATAGTCTTTAAGAGTTTGTGTCATCCATAGTAATTGAGCACAACATGATCCCGCGGCAATGTATTCCGCTTCGGCAGTAGATAGAGATACGGAATTTTGTTTCTTGGAGGACCAAGACACAACAGATCTACCAAGAAATTGACATGTACCCGAAGTGGATTTTCTGTCAACCTTGTCTCCGGCATAGTCCGAATCGGAGTAGCCAACAAGATTGAAAGAAGATCCTTTGGGATACCATATGCCAAAGTTTGGTGTATGTATCAAGTATCTTACAATTCTTTTCACCGCCTTAAGATGACACTCTTTTGGTGCCGCTTGGTATCGTGCACACATGCACACACTTAGCATAATGTCGGGACGGGAGGCACATAGATATACCAATGAACCAATCATAGATCGATAAACCTTTTGATCAACTGGTTTGCCATCCTTGGTCAAGTCAAGATGTCCACTCGTGGGCATGGGAGTTTTCATACCTTTACTCTCTTGCATGTTGAACTTCTTGAATAAGTCCTTGGTATACTTTGTTTGAGAAACAAAGGTACCCTCCTTAGTTTGCTTGATTTGCAAACCAAGAAAGAATTTGAGTTCACACATCATAGACATCTCGAATTTTTCCGACATCAACCTTCCAAACTTTTCACTAAAAGAGGGGTTAGTAGATCCAAAGATTATATCATCCACATAAATTTGGCATACAAATAATTCTCCATTAACCCTCTTAGTGAACAAAGTTGAATCAATCTTCCCAATTTCAAACCCTTTTTCAAGAAGAAACTTTGTCAAGCATTTATACCAAGCTCTAGGGGCTTGTTTAAGACCATAAAGAGCTTTACGAAGTTTGTACACATGATTAGGTTTCTTAGGATTCTCAAAGCCGGGAGTTTGTTTAACATACACTTCCTCCTCAATTTCACCATTCAAGAAAGCACTTTTAATATCCATTTAGTAAAGAGTGATATCATGGTGATTGGCATAAGCGAGTAAAATGCGAATGGACTCAAGTCTTGCAACGGGGGCATAGGTCTCACCATAGTCCATACCTTCGACTTGTGTGTACCCTTGTGCTACGAGACGAGCCTTGTTGCGTACAACTTGTCCATCTTCATCTTGCTTATTCCGAAACACCCATTTGGTTCCAATGACGTTTTGCTCTTCCTTAGGCTGCTCAACCAATGTCCAAACTTGGTTCCTCTCAAAGTTGTGTAGCTCTTCGTGCATTGCATTCACCCAATCGGGGTCCTTGAGAGCATCTTCTACCTTCAAGGGTTCAACACTAGAGATAAATGAGTAATGCTCACAAAAGTTAGCTAAACGAGTTTTAGAGCGAGTGATTCTCCCGGTTTGGATATCTCCAAGAATTTGTTCGACGGGATGATCCTTGTCGATTCTTGCTCTAACTCGAGGTAGCTTTTTCTTGGGTTGTGGTGAGGCTTCCTCATCATCATCATCTTATTCTTCTTCGTTGATGTTGTCGTTGTTCGCTTGTGGTGGTGGAGAAGGAGGTTGAGGTGGATCATCTTGTTAGATTTCCTCATTCCCATCGTCTTGACGTGTTCCACTTGTGGATGCCTCCATATCAACTTGTCGTTCACCTTGATGTGAAGTTGAGGCTTCCACTTGAATAGACGAGGTACTCTCCTTTACTTCCACGGGGCGAATCTTACCAATGGGCAAGTCTTAGATTGCTTTCGATGGTTCTTGATCTCCTACATCAAGTGGCAATTGCTCGACTTGCGAGCCGTTAGTCTCATAAAACTTCACATCTACCGTCTCTTCAACTTTTCGAGTGAAGTTGTTGTAGACACGGTAAGTGTGAGAGTTCGATCCATAACCGAGTAGGAAACCTTCATGAGATTTAGGAGCAAATTTTTAACGACGATGCTTATCAAGAATGTAACATTTTGAGCCAAATACTTGAAAGTATCCAAATTGTGGTTTGTTACCGGTGAGCAGTTCATACGCCGTTTTACCAAGAAGTTTGTGAAGGTAAAGTCGATTTGTTGCATGACAAGCTGTTTCAACCGCTTCCGCCCAAAAATGTCTTGGCGTCTTGTATTCATCAAGCATTGTTCTTGCCATCTCAATAAGTGTCCGGTTCTTCCTCTCAACAACTCCATTTTGTTGAGGTGTGTACGTAGCCGAGAACTCATGTGAAATACCCTCCTCATCAAGAAAGGTGTCCACATTGGCGTTCTTGAACTCCGTTCCGTTGTCACTCCAAACCTTCTTGATCTTTACTTCAAATTGATTTTGAGCCTTTCTTGCGAAGTTCTTGAAGATTTTTTGTACCTGCGATTTGTCATCAAGAAAGAACACCCACGTAAATCTGGAAAAATCATCAACAATGACCAAACCGAAAGAGTTACCACCAAGACTCTTATAGGAGTTGGGACCAAAAAGATCCATATGAAGTAGTTCAAGTGGTCTCCTCGTGGTCATAATGTTCTTCACGCGATGACTTCCTCCAACTTGTTTTCCTGCTTGGCAAGCACTACAAAGTCGGTCTTTGTCAAATATAACATCTTTCACTCCAAGAATGTGATCTCCTTTAACAAGTTTATCAAGATTACGCATACCAACATGTCCAAGTCTTCTATGACATAACCAACCTTTAGAAGATTTAGCAATTAAACATGTACGAGGTTGGGTTCTTTTAGTGAAATCAACAATGTATAAATCACCTCTACGAATGCCGGTAAAGACCATATTATGATTATATTGGCGAAACACTTGGCAATCTACTTTGGTAAATAGAACATTGAAGCCAAAATCGGCTAGTCTAGATACGGAAAGAAGATTGTAACCAAGGGATTCAACAAGCATAACATTTTGTATGGAGCTATCATTGGATATGGCCACCTTACCAAGGCCAAGTACCTTACCCTTGGAGTTGTCTCCAAAAGTCACATACTTGCGTGGACCATCATTTTTAGTAAGTTCACGAAACATGTCTCCATCTCCGGTCATGTGATCGGTACATCCACTATCAAGAATCCACTCTTTTCCTCCGGCCATATAATCTTGAAGATTTGCCATAAGACCGAGATTCCTCATGGTCTTCTCAAATTCAATGTCAAATTCTTCGTCCTCATCATAGTAGCCAAGCTCAACATCATCATCATCATGCGTGTGATCATTACCTAGGGCAATAGATTCATTAGTTTCATGATCATGACAATGCTCAAGTTTACGAATTCTAATGGTTTCCATGATAATGTTGCTAATAGTTCTAACATCTCCTTTGGCACGCATAAGATCACGAAGCTCAAACAAGCAGTCATCAAATTTAGGATCACTAGGACTCATCTTGTGAAAGGCAACAGCCTTAAGAAGAATTTTATCGAGACTCTTTAAAGAGTAATCAGGATATCGCTTTTCTAAATCATGCCATAGAGTATAAGCACATGCAAAGTTTCGCATACAACCAAGCACAATCTTAGGTAATCCTCTAATGATAAGATTGACGGTTCTAAGATTACGAAGCATGTCAATTTCCTCTTCATGGGTAGGATGCAAGGGATCAATAGGGGGAACATAAGGATTATGAATATACTTGCTCAAGTTAAATTCATCAAAGATATCAAGCATTTCATCCTTCCAAAAGTTGTAATACTCCCCATTGAGAATAGGCACTCTACGTCTAAGACTCCCCAACGTAGACACATCCATCTCCCTCCAATGGTGATGAAACCAAAGCAATGGAGACCAAAGCTCTGATACCAATTGTGGGATCGAGGAGATAGGTCTAGAGGGGGGGGGGTGAATAGACTCCTAACCAGCCAAAGGTGCAGTTTTTAATTTCTCTTGAAACTTAGGCAGATTTTGGCACAAGTTAAGATCACTCCAATACTTTCTACACATGCATATCTAGAGATTGAGCAGCGGAAATAGTAAAGCATGCAAGAGTATGGAAAGTAAAGGGGTAGAGTATGGAAGATCAAACGCAATGAAGACACGGTGGTTTTTGGCGTGGTTCCGATAGGTGGTGCTATCGTACGTCCACGTTGATGGAGACTTCAACCCACGAAGGGTAACGGCTGCGCGAGTCCACGGAGGGCTCCACCCATGAAGGGTCCACGAAGAAGCAACATTGTCTATTCCACCATGGCTTACGTCCACGAAGGACTAGCCTCACTCGTGGTAGATCTTCACAAAGTAGGCGATCTCCTTGCCCTTACAAACTCCTTGGTTCAACTCCACATCAGGTTGGAGGCTCCCAAGTGACACCTAACCAATCTAGGAGACACCACTCTCCAAAAGGTAATAGACGGTGTGTTGTTGATGAACTCCTTGCTCTTGTGCTTCAAATGATAGTCTTCCCAGCACTCAAACAACTCCTCACAGATTTGGCTATGGTGGAAGACGGATTTGAGTGGAAAGCAACTTGGGATAGGCTAGAAATCAAGATTCAAATGGTAGGAATGGAATATTTTGATCTCAACACATGAGTAGGTGGTTCTCTCTCAGAAAATGTATGGTGGAAGTGTAGGCACGTTTTGATGGCTCTCCTTACTGAGAAGGATGTGGTGGAGGGGTATATATAGCCTCCACACAAAATCCAACTGTTACACACTTTTGACCCAACTCGGTGGCACCGAAACAATCATCTCGGTAGCACCGAACTGTGTAAAAGATATGAACGTTAGGAATCTCGGTGGGACCGATATAGACAACTCGGATGGACCGAAGTGCAATGGCTTAGGGCAATCCTCATCTCGGTGGCACCGATTGCATCAACTCGGTAGGACCGAAGTGAAGTAATAAGGCAACAGAGACTTGGCAAGCCATCTCGGTGAGACCGATTTGCAAAACTCGGTGAGACCGAAGTGAATGCAACCGATTACAGAGAGTTGGCAAGGCCATCTTGGTGGGACCGAGATCCATTTCGGTGGATCCGATTTGTTAGGGTTTGGCAGTGTCTAAGTCTTGGATGAACTCGGTGGTGCCGGATAGGAAATTTCGGTGGGGCCGAGTTGGAATGTAGGTTTTGGACATATTTGGGTAGAGAGAATGGTTGAGGGTTTAGGAATACTGTCACTAAGCACTTGAGCAAATAGACCATTAAGCAACACCTCATCCCCTTTTAATAGTATTGGCTTTCCTATGGACTCAATGTGATCTTGGATCACTAAACCAAAAATGTATAGTCTTGATCTTTTGCCAATCCTTGTCCTTAGCATTTTGAGGGGGTTCCACGTCCTCTTGTCCATGCCACGCCATTGTTGAACTTGTCTGAAATTCACTAGATAAAAGCGTTAGTCCAACAACATGTATGTTGGCATAAATTACCAAAACCACCAAGGGAGCAAATGAGCTTTCAGGGGGGTAATTAGTGGCTGATTAACCACTAACGACGGTGCCACGTCGGCAGTCACCGGAGTTATGCCGGCGAGGCCATCCCGACGGCGGATGAGCACCGTGCACTCGCTACGGTGCACCATTTAGCGTGCGGTTTGCGGCGTTGGGTTCCTGGGATCGAGCGCGCTCCAATGGGGGTGGTGCTGGACCAAGTGGTCGCCAGAAACGAGGCCGGCGATGAAGTTTGGTGGTGGCTGTGTTCGGGCGAGCACGGGCGCGGTGATGCGGGGCTCTAGCAGGCTGGCTAAGGGGCTCGCTGGCCTCCTGGAAGGGCCAGGAGTGCAATGCCGTGCCCGGCGTCAACTGGCGCGAGCTCTAGCCACGGCAGCAGCAAGGTGCGGCGGTGGCGGAGCTACGGGTGTGGCGGCGAGCGTGCTCGAGCTCGAATCCGAGCTCGGGAAAAGGCGGGGAGGTAGGCGGTGCACACAGCGGACTCGGAGAGAAGCCGGGTGTGATCGGGGAGGGCTCGGTGGCGACGAATCAATGGTGGCCATCTCGGCCAACCGAGGTAGAAGACGTGGCCGAGGAGCTCGATGCAGGGGCTCGAGCTCCCGGCGAGCCGCAGTGAGCGCAGGCGACGTGGGCGACGGCGGCGGTCCTCCTGGACATCGCCGTGCGGCGCGGGTGCTCCGTGGCCGCGGTGGTGGCGAGCGGCAGCGACGACCATGCTCGGGCGAATGAGACAGAGAGAAAGAGGGCGTGCGAGGGGGTGAATGGGGGGCTAGGGTTCCAAGGGGGGCACAGGAGGTCTTGCAGGCGACCACGGGGCTGCAGCCGCGTGCTGTCGTGCGGGAGAGAGGGGGGGGGGGGGGCGGCTGCGGGTGTGCGCGCGTGCGGCGATAGTGCGCGGAATTGAGCAGGAGGTTGACGGCGACGGTAGGTGGGCTGGGCCACGGCTGTAGATAGTGGGCTCTAGTGCACAGTAGGTTTCGACCTTTTTCATTTCTTTTTTCTGCTTTCTAATTTAGCTACTGTTTTCTATTAGTTTTAGCTACCAAATGAATTATGTAAAATGTGAGACTTGTCCCAATAATTACTATGCAATATTTCCCACTGGCACAAAAAGTTTGGTAGTTGAATAATTTCATTTGAATTTTGCTTAATTGGAAATGAATTAAAGTGGCTGTTAAAGTCACTGTTTTTGGTTGTTAGAGTCAATTTGGGAATTTAAAAATTGCTGGTTTTATTTTTATAATTGTTTTGGGAATTTTTGCAATATTATGAAATATTTTGTTTAATTATTTGAAGAAGTAATAATTTGACTTACATTTTAAATTTGGATTTGACTTTGATTTTTAACATGTGGCAATTTGGCTTAGTAAAAGATGATGACAAGGCATTATTAGTGTGAGGTCTCTGTAGCATGACACTGGGGGTGTTACAAATCTCCCCCACTACAAGAATTCTCGTCCCGAGATTTTAAGAGGTGGGGTAAGGGGTATCTTCGGGATCAAGGATGTACAGGAGAGTCAGGTTTCGATCTTGTGGAACTGTGGTTAGTGTGGGTTAAAAGTAGGAAGGGCGGTGACATCTTGCACGGCCATGATAGTAAGGCACGTCAGAGGATAGTTTGTCAGCTAGGTTGGCAACAACGTCGGTACCAAGGGCAAGGGACGAAGAGAACAATTTTCCCGCTCGTTAAGACGAGGTGGAACAATAGACAAAGTTCTCATCCACCGTCGGTTACTTGAATGCCAACAACTATAGTAACATGGTGTTATTGACTGAGTGGTACACTGAGGTGTTTGCATAAGTAGGGAATCATTACTGCTTAGATAAAAGCTAGATTACAAGAAAGGTTAAACAAACCAATGGAAAGGAAAATGTGATGATAAGATTAAACAGACCAATGGAAAGGAATAATTGCAGACAATCCAGCTCTCCGGTTGAATGTGAGTACGAGAACCTAATGTTAGAGTTAGCAAAACTTTAACCCGAATAGAGGAGAGATCAGAATCCCAGAGTAAAGAAGAGGAATAAAAGATCCTAAACCATCCGTTGGCAACGTGGGCCCGAAACCCACACAGCCATGTTAGTAAAACTGTTTTTCAGAGACTACACTCAACTTCGGTCAAGGAGTTGGAAAGGGGCTTCCTACAGGCAGTCGGCTTTGATACCAGCTTGTGACGCCCCCGGCCCGACCGTGCACTAATCATACACGCAAATGCGCACGATCAAGCCCAGGGACTCACAGGAAGATATCACAACACAACTCTAGACGCAAAATAAAATAATACAAGCTTTATATTACAAGCCAGGGGCCTCAAGGGCTCGAATACATAAGCTCGAGTTACACAAGCATCAGCGGAAGCAACAATGTCTGGGTACAGACATAACTAAACAAGATTGCCTTAAGAAGGCAGAGCAAAACAAACGACAACTAGATCAAAAAGGCGCAGGCCTCCTGCCTGGGAGCCTCCTATCTACTCCTGGACGTCGGCCTCCATGTAGTAGTAGCACCATCGGTGTAGTAGTAGTCGTCAACGGGATCAGCTGGCTCCGGGGGTCCGTAATCTGATCACAGTAATTGGGTATGGGGAAAAAAGAGGTAGCAAAGCAACCGTGAGTACTCATCCAAAGTACTCGCAAGACTTACATCAGATCTATGCTAAGTATGCATCGGTATCAAAGGGAAGGGTCTGTATCTGTGGACTAGACTGCAGAAATGCCAGAATAGAGAGAAGGCCTAGCCTATCGAAGACTAGCATCTTCAACGTCTTGCAGCATTAGAAGAGTGCAGATTAGTAGCATATAATAAAGCAACAAGCATGTAGTAGCATAGCCCAGAGACCCTTCCTCGACTCCCTGCGAGAAAGCAATCCCGGAGCTAACATATTAATTAAAGTAACAAGTATCCAGTTCAAGTTGTAGTAGATCGGGATACAACACTGAGCGTCCTATTACCGTGGACACGGCTATTCGAATAGATAATCTTCCCTGCAGGGGTGCACTACTGTTACCCAACACGCTCGATTAACTCTGGCCGGACACACTTTTTTGGGTCATGCCTGGCCTCGGCTGATCGAGACGACGTAGTCCTACCTAGGCTCCGCAGAGAGGTCCCCACCGGTCTACATCCTAAGCGCTCAGGGGTCTTGTGCCCATCGCCCTTTGCACTCCGGGTCGTTATGCAACGAGCCTGGACGAGCACCACCTCATCCTGGATGGCACTGGCCCGACAGGCCCACAATGCTGAACTGGACATCTGACAGAGCTTTTGGCTGATACATACAACGTCGAGGGCCCCATTAAATCATTATCCCGCGTAGTGGTAGTGCGTATAGGCCAGTGGCCAACTCAGATCAAATACCCAAATCTATTAGTGTGTTGGGAGCTCGCGGTGATGATCAGTGCTCCTGTCGCCCCGTCTCGAGGATTTGCAACAAGGGTCAGGCCCATCCCTCTCTAGTGCGGTCTCTGCCTGCCCGGCCGCGCCTCGTAATTATCTCGCGGGTACCCTCCAGGTCAACCCGACTCTCAAGAGATTGTCAGGAACTCAGGTCAACCTCTACCGGGGTGGTGCCGCCTGTCCCTTCAGTTCCGCAATGACAGTACATGGGGGCAACATTTAAAGGTAACCGTGTGTCCGTAACATCAAGAGGGAAACCCGAGGAATCACCCTCGATGGATTCCCACCCGATGTAACCGTCAAGGTGAACTTGGAGGAATCACCCTCGATGGGTTCACACTTGAGGTGTTGCACGACAGAGTCATCATCGGAGGTGGTGAAAGAGGAATCACCCTCGGTAACCCACAACCGACTAGCTACGTTACAGAGATATCATCAGGAGTGAGGCAGGAGGTATCACCCTCGGCACTCGATAGTACCTCTGGAGAGTCGTACAACTAAGGGGGTGTGCGGTGCTGTGTTCGGTCTCTGCTCGTCGATCACAATGATCGGGGCACCAGTAATAAAGCGGGGCAATAGGGACGAGGGTGTGGGGCCATTGATGGATCACTAACCAGTCTATACTAAGTATTTAGGACAGCAGGTAAGGTATCAATAACAGTTACAAAATCAGGCTATGCATCAGAATAGGAGCAATCAAATACGGTAGCAAATTATAATGCAATCATGGGGGAGAAGGAATAGGTGATATAGGAATGATCAAGGGGGTTTTGCTTGCCTGGGAGCTTTGCGGGAAAAGAGGGGTCGTCGGTGGAGTAGCAGTCCTCGGGGGCAACGTCGGTCTCGGGATCTACCGGAGAGAAGAGGGGGGAGGAAACAGATAAATACATAGCAAACAAATGCACTCACAGTGCATGACATGGCAATATGCAATGTAGGGGTGACCTAATACATCCCTAAACCATTTTAGTTAATTTAGGAATTAATTTGGAATTATTTACCGGAGGTCAGGCACTATTCATTTATCGGATACATGCAAAAAGTTCCATGTTCACCTACTTAGAGGATTCTAACATGAATGCAGATGACGTATTCGGATTCGTTATATTTTTCTGATCATTTTTAATATATAAATTATTTTCATCCGAGTTACGGTTTATTTTATATGATTTTTCAAAGTTTTAATCATTTTTTGAATTTTCTGGAATTAATTTAAATTCGAAAATTAAATAGCTAAATTGCTATGGGTACCCAGCTGAGTGCACACAGGAATGCACCCAGAGGCTGACAGTGGGCCCAGTCAACTGCACAGTCAGCAGTTGACTGGGTCCACGTTGACTGGTCAGCGGGTCCAGTGGGACCCGCATGTCAGTCAACCACGGTCACCGACATGTGGGGCTGGTCAACGCCGACAGGGCCAGGTCAAAGCTGACACGTGGGATAAGGGGGTAATTATATTAAACTAATCATTTTAATTAACTGGTTAATTAAGTAGGCGAGACCCACTTGTCATTGGCACAGGGGGGGTAATTAGTGGCCGATTAACCACTAACGACGGCGCCACGTCGGCAGTCACTGGAGTTACGCCGGCGTGGCCATCCCAACGGCGGACGAGCACCATGCGCTCGCTACGGTGCACCATTTAGCGTGCGGTTTGCGGCGTTGGGTTCCTGGGATCGAGCGTGCTCGAATGGGGGTGGTGCTGGACCAAGTGGTCGCCGAAAACGAGGCCGGCGATGAAGTTTGGCGGCGGCTGTGTTCGGGCGAGCACGGGCGCGGTGATGTGGGGCTCTAGCAGGCTGGCTAAGGGGCTCGCTGGCCTCCTGGGAGGGCCAGGAGTGCAATGCCGTGCCCGGCGTCAACTGGCGCGAGCTCCAGCCACGGCAGCAGCAAGGTGCGGCGACGACGGAGCTACGGGTGTGGCGGCGAGCGTGCTCGAGCTCGAATCCGAGCTCGGGAAAAGGCGGGGAGGTAGGCGGTGCTCACAGCGGACTCGGAGAGAAGCCGGGTGTGCTCAGGGAGGGCTCGGTGGCGACGAATCGACGGTGGCCATCTCGGCCAACTGAGGTAGAAGACGTGGCCGAGGAGCTCGATGCAGGGGCTTCCGGTGAGCCGCAGTGAGCGCAGGTGACGTGGGCGACGGCGGCAGTCCTCCTGGACATCGCCGTGCGGCGCGGGGTGCTCGGTGGCCGCGGTGGTGGCGAGCGGCGGCGACGACCACGCTCGGGCGAACGAGACAGAGAGAAAGAGGGCGTGCGAGGGGG
Source organism: Elymus sibiricus (assembly GCA_039707655.1). Taxonomy (NCBI): domain Eukaryota; kingdom Viridiplantae; phylum Streptophyta; class Magnoliopsida; order Poales; family Poaceae; genus Elymus; species Elymus sibiricus. The sequence goes on from CM077664.1 coordinate 318,615,070, forward strand.
TGAATGGGGGGCTAGGGTTCCAGGGGGCGCAGGGGGTCTTGCAGGCGACCACGGGGCTGCAGCCGCGCGCTGTTGTGCGGGAGAGAGGGGGGGCCGGCTACGGGTGTGCGCGCGTGCGGCGACAGCGTGTGGGAGTGAGCAGGAGGTTGACGGCGACGGTAGGTGGGCTGGGCCGCGACTGTAGATAGTGGGCTCTAGTGCACAGTAGGTTTCGGCCTTTTTCTTTTCTTTTTTCTGCTTTCTAATTTAGCTACTATTTTCTATTAGTTTTAGCTACCAAATGAATTATGCAAAATGTGAGAATTGTCCCAATAATTACTATGCAATATTTCCCACTGGCACAAAAAGTTTGGTAGTCGAATAATTTCATTTGAATTTTGCTTAATTGGAAATGAATTAAAGTGGCTGTTAAAGTCACTGTTTTTTGTTGTTAGAGTCAATTTGGGGAGTTAAAAATTGCTGGTTTTATTTTTATAATTGCTTTGGGAATTTTTGCAATATTATGAACTATTTTGTTTAATTATTTGAAGAAGTAATAATTTGACTTACATTTTAAATTTGGATTTGACTTTGATTTTTAACATGTGGCAATTTGGCTTAGTAAAAGATGATGACAAGGCATTATTAGTGTGAGGTCTCTGTAGCATGACACTGGGGGTGTTACATAGTTATCATTACTCGTTATAGCATATATGTCATCACCATAATCATCATAGATAGCAACTTTGTTGTCATAATCAATTGAAACTTCTTCCAAAATAGTGGAATCATCACTAAATAAATTCATGACCTCTCCAAATCCACTTTCATCAATATAATCATCATAAATAGGAGGCATGCAATCATCATAATAAATTTTCTCATCAAAACTTGGGGGACTAAAAATATCATCTTCATCAAACATAGCATCCCCAAGCTTATGGATTTGCATATCATTAGCATCATGGATATTCAAAGAATTCATACTAGCAACATTGCAATCATGCTCATCATTCAAAGATTTTATGCCAAACATTTTATTGAATTCTTCGTTTATCAATTGAGCACAATTTTTCGATCCATCATTTTCAGGAAAGACATTATAAAGATGAATAATATGAGGCAACCTCAATTCCATATTTTTTTGTAGTTTTCTTTTATAAACCAAACTAGTGATAAAACAAGAAACTAAAAGATTCGATTGCAAGATCTAAAGATATCCGTTCAAGCACTCACCTCCCCGACAACGGTGCTAGAAAAGAGCTTGATGTCTACTACACAACTTATTCTTGTAGACTTGTGTTGGGCCTCCAAGCGCAGAGTTTTGTAGGACAGTAGCAATTTTCCCTCAAGTGGATGACCTAAGGTTTATCAATCCATGGGAGGCATAGGATGAAGATGGTCTCTCTCAAACAACCCTGCAACCCAATACAAGAAATCTCTTGTGTCCCCAACACACCCAATACAATGGTAAATTGTATAGGTGCACTAGTTCGGCGAAGAGATGGTGATACAAGTGTAGTATGGATAGTAGAAATATATTTTTATAATCTGAATAAATAAAAACAGCAAGGTAGCAAATGATAAAAGTGAGCACAAATGGTATTGCAATGCTTGAAAACAAGGCCCAGGGTTCATACTTTCACTAGTGCAATCTCTCAACAGTGCTAACATAATTGAATCATATAACAGTCCCTCAACGTGCGACAAAGAATCACTCCAAAGTTCCTATTAGCGGAGAACATAAGAAATAAATTGTTGTAGGGTACGAAACCACCTCAAAGTTATCTTTTCCGATCAATCTATTGAGCCATCCCTATAAGTGTCACGAACAACCCTAGAGTTCGTACTAAAATAACACCATATGATACACATCAACCAACTCTAATGTCACCTAGATACTCCAATGTCACCACATGTATCCGTGAGTTGATTATACGATATGCACCAAACAACTTCAGATTCATAATATTCAATCCAACACAAAGAACTTCAAAGAGTGCCCCAAGATTTCTACCGGAGAAAGTAGGACGAAAACGTGCATCAACCCCTATGCATAGATTACCCCAATGTCACCTCAGGAATCCGCGAGTTGAGTGCCAAAACATATATCAAGTGAATCAATATAATACCCCATTGTCACCACGGGTATTCATATGCAAGACATACATCAAGTGTTCTCAAATCCATAAAAGTATTCAATCCGATAATAGTGAAACCTCAAAGGTAAAAACTCAATTCATCACAACAAGATAGAGATGGAGAAACACCATATGATCCAACTATATCAACAAAGCTCGCGATACATCAAGATCATGCCAGATCAAGAACACGAGAGAGAGAGAGAGAGAGAGAGATCAAACACATAGCTACTAGTACATACGCCTAGCCTCGAGGGTGAACTACTCCCTCCTCATCATGGAGACCGCCGGGATGATGAAGATAGCCTCCAGTGATGATTCCCCCCTCCGGCAGGGTGCCGGAAAAGGGATGTAGATGAGATCGTGGAGGTATAGAGGCTTGCGGCGGCGTAGTCCAAATTCTATTGTTATTTCTGGGGGTTTTGGTATTTATAGGATTTTTTGGCATTGGAATCACGCGAAGATGGGCTAAGGTGGGCCCACGAGGCACCACGGCGCCATACCCCCCCTGGCGCGCCCTGGTGCCTCGTGGGCACCTCGTGGCTCTTCTGGTCCTCCCACGAAGCTTCCTGGTTCTCTTTTGTTCCAAAAAAAATTGTCAAAAAGTTTCGCTGCATTTGGAGAACTTTTATTTCTGCACAAAAAACAACACCACGGTAGTTCTGCTGAAAACAGCGTCAGTCCGGGTTAGCTCTAATCAAATCATACCAAAACCATATAGAATTGTTATAAACATGGCATGAATACTTCATAAATTATTGATACGTTGGAGATGTATCATCCACCAAAGTCCATACTTTGTTCTCATACATGGATCCTATCTTGGATTTCATGGCCTCAAGCCATTTGTCGGAATCCGGACTCATCATTGCTTCTTCATAGTTCATAGGTTCGCCGTTGTCTAACAACATGACTTCCAGGACTAGATTACCGTACCACTCTGGTGCGGAACGTACCCTGGTCGACCTACGAAGTTCAGTAGTAACTTGATCCGAAGTCTCATGATCATCATCATTTGCTTCCTCTCCGGCTGGTGTAGACATCACGGGAACTTCTTTCTGTGATGTGCTACCTTCCAATTCGAGAGATGGTACAATTACCTCATCAAGTTCTACTTTCCTCCCACTCACTTCTTTTGAGAGAAACTCCTTCTCTAGAAAGGACCCATTCTTAGCAACAAAGATTTTGCCCTCGGATCTGTGATAGAAGGTATACCCAATGGTCTCTTTAGGGTATCCTATGAAGACGCACTTTTCCGCTTTGGGTCCAAGCTTATCAGGCTGAAGCCTCTTGACATAAGTGTCGCATCCCCAAACTTTAAGAAACAACAGCTTAGGTTTCTTGCCAAACCACAACTCATACGGTGTCGTCTCAACGGATTTATACGGTGCCCTATTTAAAGTGAATGCGGCTGTCTCTAATGCATAACCCCAAAATGATAGTGGCAAATCGGTAAGAGACATCATAGAACGCACCATATCCAATAGAGTACGATTACGACGTTCGGACACACCATTACGCTGTGGTGTTCCAGGTGGCGTGAGCTGTGAAACAATTCCACATTGTCTTAAATGCATACCAAACTCGTAACTCAAATATTCACCTCCATGATCAGATCGTAGAAATTTAATTTTCTTATTACGATGATTCTCTACTTCACTCTGAAACTCCTTGAACTTTTCAAATGTTTCAGACTTGTGATTCATTAAGTAAATATACCCATATCTACTCAAATCATCTGTGAAGGTAAGAAAATAACGATATCCACCGCGTGCTTCAACACTCATCAGACCGCATACATCGGTATGTATTATTTCCAACAAGTCACTTGCCCGCTCCATGGTACCGGAAAACGGGGTTTTAGTCATCTTGCCCATAAGGCATGGTTCACATGTCTCAAATGATTCATAATCAAGAGATTCCAAAAGTCCATCAGCATGGAGTTTCTTCATGCGCTTTACACCAATATGACCTAAGCGGCAGTGCCACAAGTATGTGGTACTATCATCATTAACTTTGCATGTTTTGGCATCAATATTATGAACATGTGTATTACTACGATCGAGATTCAACAAGAATAAACCATTCAACAAGGGTGCATGACCATAAAAGATATTATTCATATAAATAGAACAACCATTATTCTCTGACTTAAATGAATAATCGTCTCGCAATAAACAAGATCCAGATATAATGTTCATGCTTAACGTAGGCTCCAAATAACAATTATTTAGGTTTAAAACTAATACCGAAGGTAGACGTAGAGGGAGCGTGCCGACGGCGATCACATCAACCTTGGAGCCATTTCCAATGCGCATCGTCACCTCGTCCATAGCTAGTCTCCATTTATTCCGCAGCTCCTGTTTCGAGATACAAATATTAGCAACCGAACCAGTATAAAATACCCAGGCGCTACTATGAGCACTAGTAAGGTACACATCAATAACATGTATATCAAATATACCTTTGTTGACGTTGCCAGCCTTCTTATCTGCCAAGTACTTGGGGCAGTTCCGCTTCCAATGACCATTCCCCTTGCAATAGAAGCACTCAGTCTTAGGTTTGGGTCCAGCCTTGGGTTTCTTCATGGGAGCGGCAACTGTCTTGTCATTCTTCTTGAAGTTCCCTTTCTTTCCCTTGCCTTTCTTGAAACTAGTGGTCTTTTTAACCATCAACACTTGATGCTCTTTCTTGATTTCTACCTCCGCGGCCTTAAGCATCGCGAAGAGCTCGGGGATAGTTTTCTCCATCCCTTGCATATTATAGTTCATCACAAAGCCCTTGTAGCTTGGTGGCAGTGACTGGAGAACTCTGTCAATAGCCGTCTCATCTAGAAGATTAACTCCCAACTGATTCAAGCGGTTGTTATACCCAGACATTTTGAGTATCTGCTCACTAACGGAGCTGTTCTCCTCCATCTTGTAGCTAAAGAACTTGTCAGAGGTGTCATACCTCTCAACCCGGGCATGAGCTTGAAATACCAATTTCAGCTCCTGGAACATCTCATATGCTCCGTGGTGCTCAAAACGTCTTTGGAGCCCCGGTTCTAAGCCGTAAAGCATGGCGCACTAAACTATCGAGTAGTCATCAGAACGTGCCTACCAAATGTTCATAACATCCACAGACGACGCTGGAGGGGGGTGCTTCACCTAGCGGTGCATCAAGGACATAAGCCTTCTGTGCAGCAGTGAGGATAATCCTCAAGTTACGGACCCAGTCCGCATAGTTGCTTCCATCATCTTTCAACTTAGCTTTCTCTAGGAACGCATTAAAATTCAGGGGAACTACAGCGCGAGCCATTGATCTACAACACAATTTTGCAAAGACAATTTAGACTAAGTTCATGATAATTAGTTCAGTTAATCAAATTACTAATGAACTCCCACTTAAATAAACATCCCTCAAGTTGTCTAGGTGTTACATGATCCACATCAACTGACCCATGTCCGATCATCACGTGAGATGGGGCAGTCATCAATGGTGAACATCTCCATGTTGATCATATCTACTATATGACTCATGTTCGACCTTTCGGTCTCTCGTGCTCCGAGGCCATGTCTGTACATGCTAGGCTTGTCAAGTTTAACCCAAGTATTCAGCACGTGTAAAACTGGCTTACACCCGTTGTATGTGAACGTAGAGTCTACCACACCCGATCATCACGTGGTGCTTTGAAACGACGAAGTTTCGCAACGGTGTATACTTAGGGAGAACACTTTTTTCTTGAAATTAAGTGAAGGGATCATCTTATAATGCTACCATCGTCCTAAGCAAAATAAGATGCATAAAAGGATAAACATCACATGCAATCAATATGTAACATGATATGGCCATTATTATCTTGTGCCTTTGATCTCCATCTCCAAAGCACCGACATGATCTCCATCATCACCAGCATGACACCATGATCTCCATCGCCGTGTCGTCACGTGGTTGTCTCTAAAACTATTGCTAACGCATAGCGATAAAGTAAAGCAATTACATGGCGTTTAATGATTGACATGCATGTCATACAATAAATTAAAGACAACCTATGGCTCCTGCCGGTTGTCGTACTCATCGACATGCAAGTCGTGAACCTATTACAAAACATGATCATCTCATACATCAACATATATCACATCACGTTTTGGCCATACCACATCACAACATGCCCTGCAAAAACAAGTTAGACGTCCTCTACTTTGTTGTTGCAAATTTTACGTGGCTGCTATGGGCAATGATACGCCTCCAACATATATATAATTTTTGATTGTTCCATGCTATTATAGTATCAATCTTGGATGTTTTTATATACATTTACAAGCAATTATATATCATTTTTTGGGACTAACCTATTAACTTAGTGCCCAGTGCCAGTTGCTGTTTTTCGCCTGTTTTTGGTTTTCCAGAATATCAGTACCAAACGAAGTCCAAATGCCACGAAACTTTTTGGAGATTTTTTTTCTGGACATAAGAGACACTAGAAGCTTTGGGAGAGGGCCAGAAGACAGAGGAGGTGGCCACGAGCCACCAGGGCGCGCTCCAGGGGGGGTGGCGCGCCCTGGTGCCTCGTGGGCCCACCTCTGCTCCGTTTGACCTAATTTCACCTCTATAAATTCTCTAAAATCGGGAAACCAACAGATGAGTCCACAAAATATTTTTTCCGCCGCCGCAAGTTCCTGTTCTCGACAGATCCCATCTGATGGCCTTTTCCGGCACTCCGCCGGAGGGGGAATCGATCACGGAGGGGCTCTACATCATCCTTGCTGCCCTTCCAATGATGCGTGATACCACAGACCTTCGGGTCCATAGTTAGTAGCTAGATGGCTTCTTCTCTCTTTTTGATCTTCAATACAATGTTCTCCTCGATGTTCTTGGAGTTCTATCCGATGTAATCACTTTTTGCGGTGTGTTTGTTGGGATCCGATGAATTGTGAGTTTATGATCAGATTATCCATGAATATTATTTGAGTTTTCTATGAACTCTTTTATGCATGATTATTATAGCTTCGTATTTCTCTCCGATCTATTGATTTGGTTTGGCCAACTTGATTGATTTATCTTGCAATGGGAGAGGTGCTTTGTAATGGGTTCGATCTTGCAGTGCTCAATCCCAATGACAGAAAGGGACATGACATGGATGTATCGTTGCTATTAAAGGTAAAAAGATGGGGTTTATTCATGCGTGAGTTTACTTTGTCTACATCATGTCATCTTGCTTAAGGCGTTACTCTGTTCTTTATGAACTTAATACACTAGATGCATGCTGGATAGCGGTCGATGTGTGCAGTAATAGTAGTAGATGCAGAATCGTTTCGGTCTACTTGTCTCGGATGTGATGCCAATATACATGATCATTGCCTTGGATATCGTCTTGATTATTTGCTTTTCTATCAATTGCCCAACAGTAATTTGTTCACCCACCGTATGGTATTTTAAGAGAGAAGCCTCTAGTGAAAACTATGGCCCCCGGGTCTACCTTAATCATATATTGAAAACCTTAAAAATACCTTTCTACAATTTTACTTTATTTATTTTATTATGTATTTTTGTTCGATCTATCTATCTATCTATCACCATACAATTTAATCTTGCAATTAACCGCCAAGGGATTGACAACCCCTTGTTCGCGTTGGGTGCAAGGATTTGTTGTTTTGTGTGCAGGTACTGCTAACGAGTTGTTGCGTGATTCTCCTACTGGATTGATAACCTTGGTTTCATAACTGAGGAAAATACTTATCTCTACTATACTGCGTCATCCCCTCCTCTTCGGGGAAATCCCAACGCAGCTCACAAGTAGCAGGAAGAATTTCTAGCGCCGTTGCCGGGGAGACATCATCAACATCTATCAAGTACCTACGCATAAACCTTCATCTCCTTGCATTTATTTTATTTGCCTCTGCCTCTCGTTTTCATCTCCCCCACTTCTAAAAAAGTTTTTACAAAAATACAAAAATATTTTCTGTTTGCCCTTTTGCTTGATTTGCTCACCTTGTCATCATGACTATCGTAACTATCCCTCCTTTGTCACCGGATTTTGAAGTGCTTTACTTCAAACAGAAACAAGGAGAAAATCTTAAGGATGCTTGGTATAGGTTAATGGAATCCTATCGCGTTTGCTCTATAAAAGGGGATTTAAAAATTTTGCTTTGCAATTTCTATATTGGTTTAACCATGCATCATAGACAGCTTTTGGACTTTGCCGCAAAAGGGAATTTTATTGAAAGTGAGGCCAATACTGCTTATGAAACAATAGAGGGTATATTGGGGATTCCACCAACACAAAAGGGTTTTGCTTTTACTCAAGAGGGGGCTCAAATATTAGACATATTGGGTGACATGCAGAAAAATTTGGTTGAGTTGCAAAAGTCTAACGAACCCTTCAAAAATATCAGTGGAAACCTCAATCGCATGAACACTTTGATTACTCTATGCAATAAGCGATTGGATATTCTAGACCTCAAAATTGCCTCATTCCCTGAGAATAATGGGAAGCATAAGGAGACTCCCAGGTTTGAGAAAAATCCTATAAATATTACTAAAACCAAAGATGATAATACTTGAAACTATGCATTATGCCTAGCTAGGGGCATAAAACAATAGCGCTTGTTGGGAGGCAACCCAATGAATAAAATAAAATTTTGCTTCTTATTTCTGTTCTTATGTGTTTGCACAATTATGCTACTGTTATGATTGTGTTTTTATGTTTTAATTAGTGTTTGTGCCAAGTAATGCCTTTGGGATGATTTGTAAGATAGTATAATTGATGCTGTTTGGAAAACAGAAAGTTTTGTGTCCAGTGCTGAAATTTTAATTCTGTACTGTAGAGTCAGAAAAATCTGAAATTTTTACACAGTATTGGTATTTGAATTTCCCACGTTTTCCTAAATTTTTAGAATTTTTGGAGTTACAGAAGTATGGATTTTAAATAGATCTTTACAGACTGTTCTGTTTTAGACAGATTCTGTTTTTGTTGCATAGTTTGCTTATTTTGATGAATCTATGGATCGTATCGGGGGGTATGAGTCATGGAGAAGTTGGAGTACCGTAGCATTATGCCAATATTAAATATGAATCAATTTACTACAATACTTAGAGTTAAGGATTTATTTGTTATACTAACGGATCTCACGAAGGTTTTGTTGATTTTTGTGTGATTGAAGTTTTCAAGTTTTGGGAAAGATCATGATAGATGAAGGAATAAGGAGTGGCAAGAGCCTAAGCTTGGGGATGCCCAAGGCACCCCAAGGTAATATTCAAGGAAGATTCAAGCGTCTAAGCTTGGGGATGCCCCGGAAGGCATCCCCTCTTTCTTCTACCAACTATCGGTAATTTTACTTGGAGCTATAGTTTTATTCATCACATGATATGTGTTTTACTTGGAGTGTCGTGTATTATATGAGTCTTTGCTTTGTTTGCTTTTTAGTTTGTCACAATCATCTTTGCTGGACACACCTATTTGAGAGAGCCACACGTTTATCATGATTTGTTAGAATACTCTATGTGCTTCACTTAAATTTTTTGAGCTAGGCAGTTGCTCTAGTGCTTCACTTAAATTTTTTTGCGCATGGCCGTGGCTATATTTTGAAGAAATATTTGAACTCTCATGCTTCACTTATATTATTTTCAGAGTTGATAAGATTAAAATTTTGAAGAAATATTTGCACTCTCATGCTTCACTTATATCTTTTTGAGAGTTGATAATAGTAATGGTAATTTGCACAAGATATGAATTTGGTCCCAAAGTGATGAATATTCAAGAGGGATATAATAAAAACTTTCGTGAAAGATCATTGGATATGATAAGTTTGATTCCTTGCAATAGTTTTGCGATATGGAGATGATAATATGTGAGAAATGTTAGTGAGTAATTGTGATTTAGTAAGAATATTGGTGTTAAGGTTTGTGATTCCCTATGCATGCACATTAAGTCAATAGTTATGCAATGAAATTATATCCTATTTATGGTGCATTATTTGGTGTTAGTTATGTTCAATGCATGTTTATGACCATTTTTGTTTTTTGGTTGGTCGCTTCTCAATCTATTTGCTAGCCTTCATTTTTACTAAGCGGGAATACTGCTTGTGCATCCAATTCCTTAAACCCAAGTTGTGCCAAATGAGTCCACCATATCTACCTATATGTGGTATTTCCTTGCCGTTCCAAGTAAATTTGCATGTGCCAACTCTAAATTTTCAAAATAATTTTCCGTTTGTGTGCCCGTACCGCTCATGAAGCGGCAGGGAGTGGCCAATATTTTCCATGCTAGGTGTGTTATTCTCACGATGAGTGTTTATTCACTAGTCATTGCACGAGAGAGTGGCAGGTAATAGGGATGCCCAGTCCCGAAATGAATTTTTTTTAATATGATGATAATAATAAATTCCTTAGAAAGTGTTGGTATGGAGGGCACCCGTGGATACGGCTAGCCATGGATTGTGAAAGAATGGTGGAAAGGAAATAAACTTTATTTTCTGTTTGGGAACCGCCTGTGATGTGTCTAGCATGGAAAATATTGGGAATTCTTGGTCGTTTTCGTTGACAGGAAAAGCATGCCTCTCAAAATAATTTCATCTCTCTAATTTAAGCTTTGAGCTCCGGCACATCTGTTTTTTTTGCCTGTTTTTGGTTTCCAGAATATCAGTACCAAACGAAGTCCAAAGGCCACGAAACTTTTTGGAGATTTTTTGTCTGGACATAAGAGACACTAGAAGCTTCGGGAGAGGGCCAGAAGACAGAGGAGGTGGCCACGAGCCACCAGGGCATGTTCTGCTGCCTTGTGGGCCCACCTCTGCTCCGTTTGACCTAATTCCACCTCAATAAATTCTCTAAAATCGGGAAACCAGCAGAGGAGTCCACGAAATATTTTTTCTGCTGCCGCAACTTCCTGTTCTCGAGAGATCCCATCTGGAGTCCTTTTCTAGCACTCCGCCGGAGGGGGAATCAATCACGGAAGGGCTCTACATCATCCTTGCTGCCCTTCCGATGATGCGTGAGTAGTTTACCACAGACCTTCGGGTCCATAGTTAGTAGCTAGATGGCTTTTCTCTCTTTTGGATCTTCAATACAATGTTCTCCTCGATGTTCTTGGAGTTCTATCCGTTGTAATTACTTTTTGCGGTGAGTTTGTTGGAATCTGATGAATTGTGAGTTTATGATCAGATTATCCATGAATATTATTTGATTTCTCTGAACTCTTTTATGCATGATTGTTATAGCTTCGTATTTCTCTCCGATCTATTGATTTGGTTTGGCCAACTAGATTGATTTATCTTGCAATGGGAGAGGTGCTTTGTAATGGGTTCGATCTTGCGGTGCTCAATCCCAGTGACAGAAAGGGACATGACACGTATGTATCATTGCTATTAAGGGTAAAAAGATGGGGTTTATTCATGCGTGAGTTTACTTTGTCTACATCATGTCATCTTGCTTAAGGCGTTACTCCGTTCTTTATGAACTTAATACACTAGATGCATGCTGGATAGCGGTCGATGAGTGGAGTAATAGTAGTAGATGCAGAATCATTTCGGTCTACTTGTCTCGGACGTGATGCCTATATACATGATCATTGCCTTGGATATCGTCATGATTATTTGCTTTTCTATCAATTGCCCAACAGTAATTTGTTCACTCACCGTATGCTATTTTCAAGAGAGAAGCCTCTAGTGAAAACTATGGCCCCCGGGTCTACCTTAATCATATACTAAAAACCCTAAAAATACCTTTCTGCAATTTTACTTTATTTATTTTATTTTGTATTTTTGTTCGATCTATCTATCTATCACCATACAATTTAATCTTGCAATTATCGCCAAGGGATTGACAACCCCTTGTTCGCGTTGGGTGCAAGGATTTGTTGTTTTGTGTGCAGGTACTGCTAACGAGTTGTTGCGTGATTCTCCTACTGGATTGATAACCTTGGTTTCATAACTGAGGGAAATACTTATCTCTACTGTACTGCATCATCCCCTCCTCTTCGGGGAAATCCCAACGCAGCTCACAAGTAGCAGGCAACTTCAAGAACCGTTCTTACCTACGTAAAGCCACAACGGTGATAATCAAGTTGCCTTTTAACCTTCTACAAGGGCCGCCTTTGTCAAATCAGATTCAACTAAAGTAGGGGAGACAGACACCCACCAACCACCTTATGCAAAACAAGTTGCATGTCAGTCAGTGGAACCGGTCTCATGTGCGAGGACATGTAAGGTTGGTCCGAGCCGCTTCATCCCACAATACCGCCGAATCCAAATAAGACAAGAGAGGTAAGCAATTTGAGCATCAACGCCCACAACTTCTTTGTGTTCTACTCGTGCATATACATCTACGCATAAACCTAGCTCATGATGCCACTTAAGGGGAACGAAGCATGAAATTCAAAAAATTTCCTACGAATCACCCAAGATCTATCTATGAGAAGCATAGCAATGAGAGGGGAGAGTGTGTCCACGTACCCTCGTAGACCATTAAGTGGAAGCGTATATCACATGGTTGATGTAGTCGTACTCGTCACGATCCAATCGCGATCCAATCCGATGAAGTACCGAACGGACGGCACCTCCGCGTTCAGCACACGTGCGGCTCGATGACGTCTCCTCCTTCTTGATCCAGCAAGCGAGGGAGGTGAAGTAGATGGGATCTTGACCAGCACGACGGCATGGTGGAGATGGTGGTGGTGCTATCTCGGCAGGGCTTCGCCAAGCGCTATCGGAGATGCGATCGGAGGAGAAAACGGAACCGGGAGAGAGGGAGGGAGGTGCCAAGGCTTGGGGTCTGCTGCCCTCCCTCCCCTTCACTATATATAGGAGCAAGGGGGAGGGGGCGCAGCCCTGACCCTTCCTCCAAGGGAGGGGTGCGGCCAGGAGGAGGTTTCCTCCCCCTCCAAGTCACCTAGGGGGGTGCCTTCCACCCTTAGGACTCTTCCCCTCTCTCCCCTCTTGGTGCATGGGCCCCTTGGGGCTGGTGCCCTTGGCCCATATAGGCTAAGGCGCACCCCCTACAGCCCATGTGCCCCCCCGGGGCAGGTGGACCCCCCCGGTGGACCCCCGGACCCCTTTCGACATTCCCGGTACAATACCGATAATACCTGAAACTTTTCCGGCGACCAAAACAGGACTTCCTATATATAAATCTTTACCTCCGGACCATTCCGGAGCTCCTCGTGACATCCGGGACTCTGAACAACATTCGGTCACCAACGTACATATCCCAATACTACTCTAGCGTCACCGAACGTTAAGCGTGCGGACCCTGCGGGTTCGAGAATCATGTAGACATGACCGAGACACCTCTCCGGTCAATAATCAATAGCGGAACCTGGATGCCCATATTGGTTCCTACATATTCCATGAAGATCTTTTATCGGTTGAACCACGGTGTCGAGGATTCGGTTAATCTCGTATGCAATTCCCTTTGTCCAGCGATATGTTACTTGCCCGAGATTCGATCGTCGGTATCTCCATACCTAGTTCAATCTCGTTAACGGCAAGTCTCTTTACTCGTTCCATAATACAAGATCCCGTGACTAACTCATTAGCCACATTGCTTGCAAGCTCTTTACGATGTTGTATTACCGAGAGGGCCCAGAGATATCTCTCCATCATACAGAGTGACAAATCCCAGTCTCGATCCATGCAACCCAACAAACACCTTCGGAGATACCTATAGAGCATCTTTATGATCACCCAGTTACGAAATGACGTTTGATTGCACACAAGGTATTCCTCCGGTATCCGGGAGCTGCATGATCTCATGGTCTTAGGAATAGATACTTGACATGAAGAAAGCTATGGCAATAAACTTAAGTGATACGATCAAATGCTAAGCTTATAGTTGGGTCTTGTCCATCACATCATTCTCCTAATGATGTGATCCCGTTATTAAATGACAACTCATGTCTATGGTTAGGAAACCTTAACCATCTTTGATCAACGAGCTAGTCTAGTAGAGGCTCACTAGGGACACGGTATTTGTTTATGTATCCACACATGTATTTAAGTTTTCGATCAATACAATTCTAGCATGAATAATAAACCTTTATCATGAACAAGGAAATATGATAATAACCAATTTATTATTGCCTCTAGGGCATATTTCCAACAATAGCACCATTTGGCAACAAAAAAACGCGAGAGAGGGTAAGAACAAAACCACAACAGCATGTGGCCCAAATATACATGTATGAAAAGGGTAGTGTGTGATGTTCAAATTCCCAATGCACAACTTTGACGCGCGGGCCCATGGGTGGGCGCGTCGTCGAAGATCGGGTGAGAAGGGCCAGAAGACAACAACCACCTGGAAGTGGCCAAATATATGTAGGAATAAAGGGTGTGATGTTTAAATACACAATGCACAACTTTGATGTGGCACCTCCCTCGCAAACCGGAAAGCCCCCTTGGATATCTATAATGATGGGTTAAGGTCGTAGCTAGGTGCCTGCCCCACCCCCACTTCGTGTCGGCGGGACGCATGCACGTACTCATACTTTGGTCGGACATGCATGCATGTCATCATGACCTACCATAAGACGGACCAAGTGAATCTATCTTGGCCAAACAACCACTATTGTTGTCGGTCAAAAAGGGATATAATAGACCGCTCGGGCCCATAGATTGGACCATCACCGTAAACCGCACGAGAGGGGCCACAAAACCAGCACCACCTGCATGGAGCCCAAATTGATGTATGTTGGAAGGGTGATGTGTTTTAAATACCCAATAATGTACAATTTTGATGTGGCGCCTACCTCACGAAATGGACAAACCCCCATGAAAGGTAGGTAGTAATTAAGGACGACGTCGACGTACGTAGGGTGTTGATCCAACCCACCATTTCGAGCGCATGGGAGGGAATCCTGAGAACGCATGAGCTCGAACTTTGCTCGGACATGTCACCATGACTCGTGGTAACACAAACCAGGAGGAATCCATTCATGGCCAAACCCCCTCGTTGTCGGCCAAAGGGATGATATATATAGACCAGGCCCACAGATAGGCGTGTCGTTGAAAACCGCACATGGGAGGCGGGGTCAATCAGAAGACCCTATACCCTGCATGCGGACCAAATATATGTATATATGGGTGGTGTGTGATGTGATCAAATCCCCAATGCACAACTTCGATGGGGCACTAGCTGCATTACAAACCGAACACTGTACCCCGAATAAGCCACGTTACGTATGATGTCGGTTCCCCAACTTCGAGCCGACAGGAGGGAATCGAACAAATGTTCCCCAACTAATTAAATTTGGTCTGACATGTCGTGACCTGTACCAAGAGGAACCCGTCATGGTCAAACCCTTCTCGTACGTTGTGGGTCAAAGGATAGAACGTGCGGGCCCACAGATCTCGAACGTTGTGGGCCAAAGGATAGAACGTGGCGGGCCCACAGATCAATCTTGATCATTCTCTGATTTTTCAAAACAACAAATAACAAAAAACATAATTCTCCAAAATAGAACGTGGCGGGCCCACAGATCAATCTCGATCATTCTCCAATTTTTCAAAACAACAAATAACAAAAAACATCATTCTCCAAATTAGAACGTAGCAAGCCCACAGATCAATCTCGATCATTCTCCAATTTTTCAAAACAACAAATAACAAAATACCATCATTCTCCAAAAATTTTAAACAAGGATCTCAAGGTTTATTTAATCGACATGATAGGTCACTACAGACACATTTAGATGCTAAATGTCTGTAATGACCGTATCATGGCGCTTAAATGAAGCTTGAGATATAGCAACTTCCCACCCGGTCACCCATCCTTAGATTGCTCCAGCCCCAAGCTTGCTTAACTTGTGCGTTCTATTCCACTAGGCTAGCGGATGGGAAGCTGCCCCTTGCTGATAAGAGTTGCCTCCTCGCGTTTAAGGCGTTTACCGATGGTCACCGTGTGGGACCTACTATTTACTATCACACACATTTGTGCTTTTAGAAACTGTGTGCAATCTTTACATACCGGACCACTTCCATTCAAACTTACATTATTTTTTTACTACTTCAAACTAGCTAGAAGAAGAAAAAGCTTTGCCTTTTCATTAATTAAGAACAAGATAGTTGCCCAGTTAATTGCGGAAAACCAGGCGAAAACCGATACAAACAGGGCCTAAACCTACGGGAACTCTTGGCTGAGCATGAATTGGTACAGGCCTTCGTCCACGCGTCTGATACGCTCGCGCAACTGCTGTACCGCAATATCGATCTCCGCCCAGGATATTTCATCGGCGACGGTCGATTTCAAGCCGCGACGAGTATTTTGCTCTGCTTCGTCGTTGGCGGCACCTGGGGGGCCGAGGAGGTCGAAGAGCCAATCGACCAGCCCGTTGCCGTCGTGGCGGTGGATTCTGGCAGTGCGAACTTCATCCGATGCAATTTTGGCACTGATGGTGTCTGCCCATTCCTGGCGGGGAATCAGGATGCTTACTGGCCCTGGAAACGGCCTCTTGAGTGGTTGAGTCAACAGGATGCTGACACGGCTCCGCTCAGATAATGCGGCGCACCACAGCTGATGCGCATCGGCGTTCTCCCGCTCTTGCGTGGCAGCGCTTTGCCACTCTTGCTCCGCTCCGCTCCATGAGCGGCGACGAACACATGTGTAGACATTGGCCCGCTCAAGCACTGGGGCGCGATGATACCGCTCACGTTCGGCGGTGCGCTGCTGCTCTTGCTCGGCGGTGCGCTGCCTCTCTTGCTCGGTGGCATACGGCCATTCTGGCTCTTCGGCCAGCTCCGGCTCATTCTCCTCGTCGAGGAGGTTGATGACGGCGGTGGCGCTTCGCCGGATTGGCATGTTTGGAATGGTATACTGCGGTATGGCTGGTGTGTCGCCGCCTAGCCTCCTATGCCCACTGACACTGGCAGCGGGAAACCGATGGGGGGGAGTGGTGGGAAACCGATTGGGGGGAGTGGCGGGAAACCGATTGGGGGAGTGGCGGGAAACGGTAGCGTGTTTGGATATATAAGACCATTAATATGGAAAACTTGGGAAAGAAGGAAGCGCGAGCTAGCACGACACGTGCGCACAGTGCTTACCCACGGGTGCCAGACGGTTGAACATAACTGCTTCAAATTATTCAGGGTTCGTTTGGCATTTTTATACATTATAATAGAGTTTTCTAGGCATTTAATGTGCAAAATTCAAATTTGAACTACAAATACATGCCCCAGTGCAGCAAAATGGGTTGAAAAATCATAAATGTGTCCTTGGGTGCATGTTTAGGTCCCATGCAAGGAATGGGGATGAATTACAAACATCTCGGCGTCCTGGCTCGGCCTCAAACATTGAGAATCTTGGTTTTTAAATCCCCATAAATCCAAAACTCACCTGAAATTCATGAAACTTTACATGGTGTCATGACATGGCACATATATGCCTGATACGTCCATTTTGCATCATGTTTTCCTACTATTATTTATCGTGTTTTTAATCAATATAACACTTTGTGGAGCAATTCTAATGCCTTTTCTCTCTTAATATGCAAGATTTATATAAGGAGGGAGATTGCCGGCAGCTGGAATTCTGGACCTGAAAAAGCTATGTCAGAGATACCTATTCTGCACATCTCCAAATGAGCTAAAATTTCACGGAGATTTATTTTGGAATAAATAAAAAATAACGGAGAAAAGAAGTACCAGAGGGGGTCACCCAGGCGCCCACGAGGCACCATGGCGCGCCTGGCGCGCCTTGGTGGCTTCTGGGGCCCCTGGCCAGCCTCCGGTGCCCATTTTCTGGTATATAAGCCCATTTGCCCTAGAAAAAATAAGGAGAAGACTTTTGGGATGGAGCGTCGCCATCTCAAGGCGGAACTTGGGCAGGAGCACTTTTGCTCTCCGGCGAAGCGATTCCGCCGGGGATACTTCCCTCCGGGAGGGGAAAATCGAAGCCATCGTCATCACCAACGATCCTCCCATCATGGGAGGACCAATCTTCATCAACATCTTCACCAACACCATCTCATCTCAAACCCTAGTTCATCTCTTGTATTCAATCTTTGTCTCAAAACCTCAGATTGGTACCTGTGGGTTGCTAGTAGTGTTGATTACATCTTGTAGTTGATGCTAGTTGGTTTATTTGGTGGAAGATTATATGTTCAGATCCTTAATGCTATTCAATACCCCTCTGATCTTGGACATGAATATGATTTGTGAGTAGTTACTTTTGTTCTTGAGGACATGGGAGAAGTCTTGTCATAAGTAATCATGTGAATTTGGTATTCGTTCGATATTTTGATGATATGTATGTTGTTGATTCTCTTAGTGGTGTCATGTGAACGTCGACTACATGATACTTCACCATCTTTGGGACTAAGGGAATGCATTGTGGATTAGTAATTAGATGATGGGTTGCTAGAGTGACAGAAGCTTAAACCCTAGTTTATGCGCTATTCCGTAAGGGGCTGATTTGGATCCATATGTTTAATGCTATGGTTAGATTTATCTTAATTCTTCTTTCGTAGTTGCGGATGCTTGCGAGAGGGGTTAATCATAAGTGGGAGGCTTGTTCAAGTAAGAACGGCACCCAAGCACCGGTCCACCCACATATCAAATTATCAAAGTAGCGAACGCGAATCAAACAAACATGATGAAAGTGACTAGATGAAATTCCCATGTGTCCTCGAGAATGTGTAGCTTATTATAAGAGATCGTTCCAGCCTGTCCTTTGCAACAAAAGGATTGGGCTACCTTGCTGCACCTTAGTTACTATTGCTACTTGTCACTTGTTACAAATTATCTTGCTATCAAACTACTTGTTACCGATAATTTCAGTGCTTGCATAAAATACCTTGCTGAAAACCGCTTGTCATTTCCTTCTGCTCCTCATTGGGTTCGACACTCTTACTTATCGAAAGGACTACGATTGATCCCCTATACTTGTGGGTCATCAAGACTCTTTTCTGGCGCCGTTGCCGGGGAGTGAAGCGCCTTTGGTGAGTGGAATTTGGTAAGGAAACATTTATATTACGTGCAGAAATTTATTGTCACTTGTCACTATGGAAAGTAATCCTTTGAGGGGTTTGTTCGGGGTATCTTCACCTCGACCGGAAGCACAAAGAGTTGGTCCTCAACCTACCGCACCTACTGAAAATATTTGTTATGAGATTCCTTCAGGTATGATAGAGAAACTGCTAGCTAATCCTTATGCAGGAGATGGAACAATACATCCTGATATGCACTTAATCTATGTTGATGAAGTTTGTGGATTATTTAAGCTTGCAGGTTTACCCGGAGATGAAGTTAAGAAGAAGGTTTTCCCTTTATCTTTGAAGGGAAAGGCATTGACATGGTATAGGCTATGTGATGATATTGGAACATGGGATTGGAATCGATTGAAGTTGGAATTTCATCAAAAGTTTTATCCTATGCATCTGGTTCATCGTGATCGGAATTATATATATAATTTTTGGCCTCGTGAACGAGAAAGCATCGCTCAAGCTTGGGGGAGGCTTAAGTACATGATGTATACACGCCCTAATCATGAGCTCTCAAGAGAAATTATCTTACATAATTTTTATGCTCGGCTTTCTCATGATGATCAAACCATGCTCGATTCTTCTTCGACTGGCTCCTTTATGAAGAAAACTATTGAATTCAGATGTGATCTTCTGGAAAGAATTAAACATAACTCTGAAGATTGGGAACTCGACAAAGGTAATGAGTCAGGTATAACACTTGAGTTTGATTGTGTTAAATCTTTTATGGATACCGATGCTTTTCATGAGTTTAGCACTAAATATGGACTTGACTCTGAGATAGTAGCCTCCTTTTGTGAATCATTTTCTACTCATGTTGATCTCCCTAAGGAGAAGTGGTTTAAATATCATCCCCCTGTTAAAGAAAGGATTGAGGAACCCGTTAGTGTTAAAGAAGAAACAATTGTTTACCATGTTGATCCATTTGTGCCTACTGCTTATATTGAGAAACCACCTTTTCCTGTTAGGATTAAGGAACATGCTAAAGTTTCAACTGTGGTTAACAAAAGTAATATTAGAGCACCTAGACCCTCTGAGCAAATTAAAGTTGAACCTAATGTTGCTATGGTTAAAGATCTCTTGGTCGATAATATAGATGGGCATGTTATTTACTTCTCTGATGAAGCAGCTAGAATTGCTAAACCAGATTCTAAAGATAAAAACAGACCTATAGTAGGCATGCCTGTTGTCTCTGTTAAAATAGGAGATCATTGTTATCATGGCTTATGTGATTTGGGTGCTAGTGTGAGTGCTATTCCGTTTACCTTATATCAAGAAATTATGAATGATATTGCACCTATTGAAATAGAGGACATTGATGTTACTATTAAGCTTGCAAACAGAGATACCATTACGCCGCTTGGGATCGTTAGAGATTTTGAAGTCTTGTGTGGAAAAATAAAATACCATACTGATTTTCTAGTCCTCGGTTCTCCACAAGATAATTTTTGTCCCATTATATTTGGTAGACCTTTCTTGAACACTGTTAATGCCAAGATTGATTGCGCTAAAGAAACTGTTAGTGTTAATTTTGGTGGTATATCTCATGAGTTTAATTTCTCCAAGTTTCGTAGACAACCTCATGATAAAGAATTACCTAGTAAAGATAAAATTATTGGTCTTGCTTCTATTGCCGTACCTCCTACTGATCCGTTAGAACAATATTTGCTAGACCATGAAAATCATATGCACACGAATGAAAGAAATGAAATAGATAAGATATTCTTTGGTCAACCACCTATCCTTAAACACAATTTGCCTGTTCAAACTCTTGGAGGCCCTCCTCCACCTAAGGGTGACCCTGTATTCGAACTGAAACAATTGCCTGATACATTGAAATATGCTTATCTAGATGAAAAGAAGATGTATCCTGTTATTATTAGTGCTAACCTTTCAGAGCATGAAGAGAAGAGATTACTAAAAACTTTGAGGAAGCACCGTGCTGCTATTGGATATACTCTTGATGATCTTAAGGGCATTAGTCCCACTCTATGTCAGCACAAAATTAATATGGAGCCTGATGCTAAACCAGTTGTCGACCACCAACGACGATTAAATCCTAAGATGAAGGAGGTGATAAGAACTGCAATATTAAAGCTTCTGGAAGCAGGTATAATATATCCCATAGCTGATAGTAGATGGGTAAGTCCCGTTCATTGTGTCCCTAAGAAAGGAGGCATTACTCTTGTTCCAAACGATAAAAATGAACTCATTCCACAAAGAATTGTAACTGGTTATAGGATGGTAATTGATTTTAGAAAATTAAACAAAGCCACTAGAAAAGATCATTACCCCTTACCTTTTATTGATCAAATGTTAGAAAGATTGTCCAAGCATACACACTTTTGCTTTCTTGATGGAGGTTGAGTGAATTGGTTCGGCCGAAATCATTTAGAAGGTTTTGGAGGTTCAGCCCTTTCAGATCAGTGGCTCCGAGTGCTCCTCACCCGGAGGGTCCGAAAATGACTTGTTCAATTTTTGTGATGCAGCAAGAATATAATTTGAGACAAGAAAGCATAGATAGCTAGAGAAGGTACTTAGGCATTCTTGTACATCCACTTGGCCAGAAAAACCAAGACAATCAAAACAACAAATGGATGTCCTCGAATGATGGAAACATGCAAACCAACATGCTCACACAATAAGATAGCAAATGAAATATGTGCCAAACATGCACAACCAATTCTAGCATCTATCACGCAATGGCGATGACTAGGTCATCTATATATAAGTATATTGACTTAGGAGCCAAGTGAGAACATTTGATCATAGGTCATACTCATCGTTTAAGCACAAGTGGGGTTACCACTTTTACATAAAGCATTGATGTGTTCACACCATTAGAGTTGCTTTAGCTCAATTGTTTAGAGCAAAGCTCCCCCTAGATGTGATATTCCCCCTAAGAGGGATGAACTAACCTTGGGTTTTGTCGATGACGACTTCATGTAGATGTTGAAGATGTGGGTGCTCAATGTTGATGTAGACCATCAAGAGTTGGGAGCAATCCTTTGGAGTTTTGTGCTTTCAATACCTACATGGGTTAGTCCCACACAAGGAACATACAAGGATATCCATAGACATAGAGTGAAATTCACATATGATGATGTCCATGAATGCATTGAATACCTTGTCCCTTGCCTTACCAACAAGAGGGTTTGTGACTCCATGAACTAGTGCAAAATGTGGAAGTTGGTTGCACAAGTCCTTGCCATAAGTAATATGAGTGAAGTTTGTTGGCGGAGTCACCCTCAAGAACTCTCTAGTTCTTCTTCTTTTGGACTCACATCAACTTGATGGGAATCCTTGGAGTTGTAGTAGCACTTGGTGAAGTAGAACTTGATGAAGTCTTGGGAACCCACTTGACCATGGCTTGAGGAGCTTCTTCAAATGAATCAATCTCTTCTTGAAACTTGTCCTTGCCTTTTATCTTGTGGTCTTGTGGTGGAAGATCTTCTTGAGCTTGTGTTCCCTTGAAGGAAGTAGGATCATACTTCTCTTGTTGAGGAACAAACTTCGTCTTGGGGTATTGATCTTCTTCCCACTCAACTCCATCAGCATTGAACTTTCGTTCAAAACCAACACCTTGGTTCTTCCGGTGCCTTCCTTGCTTGCGTACAATTTCCTCAAATTGCTTACTCCCGGCAAGGCTCTTGTAGACACCTTTTTCTATAATTCCTTTCAATAGCACATTTTCTTGCTCAAGTGTAACTTGGCTAAGAGAATCATTAGTGGAATCAATAGAACTACTAGAAGCAACAATATTGGATTTAGCATTGTTATTGTTACTACTAGAGGTAGAACCATTTTTACCCTTGTTGCTAGTTTGCTTAGGTTTAACTTGTGGCATAAAGGTAGACAAGAGTAAATGTTTGGCAAGATATGAAGAACTCTTCTTTCGAAGATCATCATTGATAGCTTTAAGAAACTCATGCTCTTGCTCTAAATTTAGCTTCTCGAAGCATAGCTTCTCATGAGTTCTTAGAAGTTCTCTATGATCCTCTTGAGTTGTTTCATGAGCTAACTTAAGAGCATTTAGTTCTTTAGTTAGACGCTCAATCTCCTTCATAGCATTGGCACTCGTTTCCTCTTGACTATCATGATTACTAGCATTTTCATTATAGCTCACATTACTATCCTTGTCAACAAGTAAATCATCATCACCAAGCAAATCATCTTCATCACTATTGAAATCAAGATACTCGGGGTGTGATACCTTGGGGCCTTTTGCCATGAAGCATCTTCCAATTCCTTCATTTGGTGAGTCAAATAGATCATAGGAGTTGGATGACACAAGTGCAAGTCCGGCAACACCTTCATCTTGACTATAGTCGGAGTTGGAGTGATAACTTCTCTCGGAGTGGTTGTCGGAGTCGGAGCCGGAAACCCATTCACCAACATGAGCTTGATGTCTTCTTCTTGTGTAGCTCCTTGATGACTTGTCCTTCCTCTCCGAATCCTTGCTTCTTTGAGAGTGTCTTCGTTCATAACGATCATCTCTACTCCTTCTCTCCTTATGAGGTGATTCATCTCTTCTATGTCTTCCTCTTGGTGATTCGTCTCTTTTCTTGTAGGGAGCCATACACTCATTGGAGTAGTGTCCGGGCTTCCCACAATTGTAACAATTACGGTCATGAGTTGATGATCTTCTCTCATAGTGTCTTGAGCTAGAGCTTCTTTCTTTCCCTTAGTTCTTGTAGAACTTGTTGAATCTTTTCACCATTAGGCTTATCTCTTCATTGGATACTAGCTTGTCACTTGGAGTTGTTGGAGCATCGGTTGAGGCTTTGTAAGCACCACTTGATTTGTTGTGCAGCTCCTCTTTGTCCTTGAGTGACATTTCATGAGCAACAATCCTTCCAATGACTTCCGTGGGCTTGAGATCTTTGTAATTTGGCATCATTTGGATCAATGTGGAGACGGTATCATATTTTCCATCCAAAGCTCTAAGTATCTTCTTGATGATGAATTTGTCGGTCATCTCTTCACTTCCTAAGCCGGCAATCTCATTTGTGATGAGAGCAAGCCTAGAGTACATCTCAGCAACTCCTTCACCATCCTTCATCTTGAACTTGTCAAGTTGACTTTGAAGCACATCCAACTTAGATTCCTTGACGGACTCGGTACCCTCATGCATATCAACCAAAGTATCCCAAATTTTCTTTGCATTCTCGAGGCGGCTGATTTTGTTGAATTCTTCAGGACATAGACCGTTGAATAGAATGTCACAAGCTTGAGCATTGTATTGCAACATCTTTAATTCTTCCGGGGTTGCTTCACGATTCGGTTCCTTGCCATCCTCAAAGAAGTCACTTTGCAAGCCAACACGAACAACAGCCCAAACGGCGGGGTTATGACCAAGAATATGCATTTTCATCTTATGTTTCCAACTAGCAAAGTTTGTACCATCAAAATATGGACCTCTACGGTGATAGTTACCCTCACTAGACGCCATACTCTCCTAGGTTGTGAAACCAAGGCCATGATCACCAAAGCAATGGAAATCAAGGCTTACGGAGACCAAAGCTCTGATACCACTTGTAGGATCAAAAGTATGTCTAGAGGGGGGGGGGTGATTAGACTACTTGACCAAATAAAACCTAACCTTTTCCCAATTTTAGTTGTGGGTAGATTTTAGCAATAGTACATGTCAAGCATCACCCTACACATGCAATTCTAAGAGTATAGCAGTGGAAAATAAACAATTGTATATGTATGTAAAGGAGGGGATCGGAGATTTCAAACGCAATGAAGACACGGTGGTTTTTGGCGTGGTTCCGATAGGTGGTGCTATCGTACGTCCACGTTGATGGAGACTTCAACCCACGAAGGGTAACGGCTGCGCGAGTCCACGGAGGGCTCCACCCACGAAGGGTCCACGAAAAAGCAACCTTGTCTATTCCACCATAGCTTATGTCCACGAAGGACTAGCCTCACTCGGGGTAGATCTTCACGAAGTAGGCGATCTCCTTGCCCTTAGAAACTGCTTGGTTCAACTCCACATCTGGTTGGAGGCTCCCAAGTGACACCTAACCAATCTAGGAGACACCACTCTCCAAAAGGCAATAGACGGTGTGTTGTTGATGAACTCCTTGCTCTTGTGCTTCAAATGATAGTCTTCCCAGCACTAAAACAACTCCTCACAGATTTGGATATGGTGGAAGAGGGATTTGAGTAGAAAGCAACTTGGGAAAGGCTAGAGATCAAGGTTCAAATGGTAGGAATGGAATAGCTTGATCTCAACACATGAGTAGGTGGTTCTCTCTCAGAAAATGTATGGTGGAAGTGTAGGCACGTTCTGATGGCTCTCCATACTGAGAAGGATGTGGTGGAGGGGTATATATAGCCTCCACACAAAATCCAACCGTTACACACTTTTGACCCAACTCGGTGGCACCGAAACAATAATCTCGGTAGCACCGAACTGTGTAAAAGATATGAACTTTAGGAATCTCGATGGGACCGATACAGACAACTCGGATGGACCGAAGTGCAATGGCTAGGGCAAACCTCATCTCGGTGGCACCGATTGCATCAACTCGGTAGGACCGAAGTGAAGCAATAAGGCAACAGAGAGTTGGCAAGCCATCTCGGTGAGACCGATTTGCAAAACTCGGTGAGACCGAAGTAAGTGCAAACGATTACAGAGAGTTGGCAAGGCCATCTCGGTGAGACCGAGATCCATTTTGGTGGATCCTATTTGTTAGGGTTTTGGCAGTGGTTAAGTCTTGGATGAACTCGGTGGGGCCAGATAGGAAATATCGGTGGGGCCGAGTTGGAATGTAGGTTTTGGACATATTTGGGTAGAGAGAGTGGTTGAGGGTTTAGGAGTACTGTCACTAAGCACTTGAGCAAAAAGACCATTAAGAAACACCTCATCCCCTTTTAATAGTATTGGCTTTCCTATGGACTCAATGTGATCTTGGATCACTAAACCAAAAATGTAGAGTCTTGATCTTTTGCCAATCCTTGTCCTTAGCATTTTGAGGGGTCCACATCTCTAGTCCATGCCATGCCAATCATTGAACATCCTGAAATCTTAATCTTGAATGGACATTAGTTCAATGAGATATATGTTGTTATGAATTACCAAAACCACCAAGGGAGTAAATGTGCTTTCAATCTCCCCTTTTTTGGTAATTGATGACAACATATAGATCAAAGCTTCGACAAATGATTAAATGAATGAAATACATCGTCGCTTTGAGAAGTATGTGATAAGCAAGAGCTCCCCCTAAATTTGTGCATTATTAAAAATTTGCGTTTGAATGCAAATGCACAATCGATTAGGCTCATGGGTCACTCTTCCATGTCACATACATCTTCGTGGAGCGCGCAAAAGGATATGATTGGAATAATAGGCACGCATCACCAACACAAATGAATGATCATACAAGATAAAGGTAAAGATAAACATAGATCATCACAATAAGCATAGTATGATCAATCAACATAGTATCTCACAAGCATAAACGACAGAATATCACACAGACACTGTAGCAAGCACACACATCAAACAAAGTACGGACAAGCAAATAAGTAGCAAAAGAACTCTCAAGAGAAAAAGCCAACGAAAACACTCTCTCTTGAAGCACTCTCTCTCGAAGCCTGTGATCTATACAAATTCTCTCCCTTTGGCAACAAGTACCAAAAAGATCGAATAAGTATAGGACTAGTCGGCACTCTAAGCACGGTCCTCCGAAGCTCCTGAAGGCGATCTCCTGCTGGCAGCTCCGGTGTGCGTAGACGGCGTGGAGAGGAGAGCGTCCGCGAATGCTTCTGCATGCTGTTCAGACCTGTTCTGACTGTCACTGCCACTTGACATCTTGCTGAGCTGACCCTGTGAATAGATGGGTATGGGCAGAGTAGATGAGTCATCACAAAAAGCAGAGATTTTTCATAAAATTTGAGTTCAACTCTTAGTTTCAAGTTTTCACAGGATGCATTTCGGATGGACCAAGTTGATCATCTCGGTGATACCGAAGCACACTACAGAAACCTTACACACCACTTCGGTCAGACCGAGATGGGTTTCGGTGACTCCGAGTTGCTAGGGTTTCATTGAGATTTACTTTCGGTCTCACCGATTCGCACAACTCAGTGACACCGAGATGTACTAGTGCTATGGCCAGAGGCCAAATCGGTAGGACCGAAAATTTTGAATCGGGCGGTCCGAGATGCATTCGGCGGAAACTTAAACCTAAAAATTTTACTCGCATCTAATCTATGGAGTATGTAGTGTAACAGGAGTTCTCAATCCGTGGCATGAATTCAGGCAGTCCAATCGTGCATTGAATCGGAAATGGGAGCACGAGAGGGATCGAATCTCACCCTAACTTGGTGGAGATCCTCTACGGCGGCAACCGCGGAGGAGATTTCCGTTGACGGCGGCGGAATCCGGCGGCGAGGGCGCGCTGGAGACGACGGCGAAGTCCGAAGACGCAGGGCGACGGCAGCAACGGGGAGCGGGAACGAGTGGGGTCGAGAAATTTCAACCGTTCGGTCCGCGCGATATATATATACCCGTACGCTGTCGGTGGCGCCGAGTTGAACAACTCGGTGGCACCGATATGTGTAACTGCACGCAGTTTAGCACATCGGTGGCGCCGAAATGGTTCAATTCGGTAGCACCGAGATGGAAAACCTAGATCAATCTAACTGATTTCGGTTGGACCGAGTTTGAGTGAATTGGTTCGGCCGAAATCATTTAGAAGGTTTTGGAGGTTCAACCCTTTCAGATCGGTGGCTCCGAGTGCTCCTCACCCGGAGGGTCCGAAAATGACTTGTTCAATTTTTGTGATGCAGCAAGAATAGAATTTGAGACAAGAAAGCATAGATAGCTAGAGAAGGTACTTAGGCATTCTTGTACATCCACTTGGCCAGAAAAACCAATCAAAACAACAAATGGATGTCCTCGAATGATGGAAACATGCAAACCAACATGCTCACACAATAAGATAGCAAATGAAATATGTGTCAAACATGCACAACCAATTCTAGCATCTATCAAGCAATGGCGATGACTAGGTCATCTATATATAAGTATATTGACTTAGGAGCCAAATGAGAACATTTGATCATAGGTCATACTCATCGTTTAAGAACAAGTGGGGTTCCCACTTTTACGTAAAGCATTGATGTGTTCACACCATTAGAGTTGCTTTAGCTCAATTGTTTAGAGCAAAGCTCCCCCTAGATGTGATATTCCCCCTAAGAGGGATGAACTAACCTTGGGTTTTGTCGATGACGACTTCATGTAGATGTTGAAGATGTGGGTGCTCAATGTTGATGTAGACCATCAAGAGTTGGGAGCAATCATTTGGAGTTTTGTGCTTTCAATACCTACATGGGTTAGTCCCACACAAGGAACATACAAGGATATCCATAGACATAGAGTGAAATTCACATATGATGATGTCCATGAATGCATTGAATACCTTGTCCCTTGCCTTACCAACAAGAGGGTTTGTGACTCCATGAACTAGTGCAAAATGTGGAAGTTGGTTGCACAAGTCCTTGCCATAAGTAATATGAGTGAAGTTTGTTGGCGGAGTCACCCTCAAGAACTCTCTAGTTCTTCTTCTTTTGGACTCACATCAACTTGATGGGAATCCTTGGAGTTGTAGTAGCACTTGGTGAAGTAGAACTCGATGAAGTCTTGGGAACCCACTTGACCATGGCTTGAGGAGCTTCTTCAAATGAATCAATCTCTTCTTGAAGCTTGTCCTTGCCTTTTAGCTTGTGGTCTTGTGGTGGAAGATCTTCTTGAGCTTGTGTTCCCTTGAAGGAAGTAGGATCGTACTTCTCTTGTTGAGGAACAAACTTCGTCTTGGGGTATTGATCTTCTTCCCACTCAACTCCATCAGCATTGAACTTTCGTTCAAAACCAACACCTTGGTTCTTCCGGTGCCTTCCTTGCTTGCGTACAATTTCCTCAAATTGCTTACTCCCGGCAAGGCTCTTGTAGACACCTTTTTCTATAATTCCTTTCAATAGCACATTTTCTTGCTCAAGTGTAACTTGGCTAATAGAATCATTAGTGGAATCAATAGAACTACTAGAAGCAACAATATTGGATTTAGCATTGTTATTGTTACTACTAGAGGTAGAACCATTTTTACCCTTGTTGCTAGTTTGCTTAGGTTTAACTTGTGGCATAAAGGTAGACAAGAGTAAATGTTTGGCAAGATATGAAGAACTCTTCTTTCGAAGATCATCATTGATAGCTTTAAGAAACTCATGCTCTTGCTCTAAATTTAGCTTCTCGAAGCGTAGCTTCTCATGAGTTCTTAGAAGTTCTCTATGATCCTCTTGAGTTGTTTCATGAGCTAACTTAAGAGCATTTAGTTCTTTAGTTAGACGCTCAATCTCCTTCATAGCATTGGCACTCGTTTCCTCTTGACTATCATGATTACTAGCATTTTCATTATAGCTCACATTACTATCCTTGTCAACAAGTAAATCATCATCACCAAGCAAATCATCTTCATCACTATTGAAATCAAGATACTCGGGGTGTGATACCTTGGGGCCTTTTGCCATGAAGTATCTTCCAATTCCTTCATTTGGTGAGTCAAATAGATCATAGGAGTTGGATGACACAAGTGCAAGTCCGGCAACACCTTCATCTTGACTATAGTCGGAGTTGGAGTGATAACTTCTCTCGGAGTGGTTGTCGGAGTCGGAGCCGGAAACCCATTCACCAACATGAGCTTGATGTCTTCTTCTTGTGTAGCTCCTTGATGACTTGTCCTTCCTCTCCGAATCCTTGTTTCTTCGAGAGTGTCTTCGTTCATAACGATCATCTCTACTCCTTCTCTCCTTATGAGGTGATTCATCTCTTCTATGTCTTCCTCTTGGTGATTCGTCTCTTTTATTGTAGGGAGTCGTACACTCATTGGAGTAGTGTCCGGGCTTCCCACAATTGTAACAATTACGGTCACGACTTGATGATCCTCTCTCATAGTGTCTTGAGCTAGAGCTTCCTTCTTTCCCTTAGTTCTTGTAGAACTTGTTAAATCTTTTCACCATTAGGCTTATCTCTTCATTGGATACTAGCTTGTCACTTGGAGTTGTTGGAGCATCGGTTGAGGCTTTGTAAGCACCACTTGATTTGTTGTGCAGCTCCTCTTTGTCCTTGAGTGACATTTCATGAGCAACAATCCTTCCAATGACTTCCTTGGGCTTGAGATCTTTGTAATTTGGCATCATTTGGATCAATGTGCAGACGGTATCATATTTTTCATCCAAAGCTCTAAGTATCTTCTTGATGATGAATTTGTCAGTCATCTCTTCACTTCCTAAGCCGGCAATCTCATTTGTGATGAGAGCAAGCCTAGAGTACATCTCAGCGACTCCTTCACCATCCTTCATCTTGAACTTGTCAAGTTGACTTTGAAGCACATCCAACTTAGATTCCTTGACAGACTTGGTACCCTCATGCATATCAACCAAAGTATCCCAAATTTCCTTTGCATTCTCGAGGGGGCTGATTTTTTTGAATTCTCTGGGACATAGACCGTTGAATAGAATGTCACAAGCTTGAGCATTGTATTGCAACATTTTCAATTCTTCCGGGGTCGCTTCACGATCCGGTTCCTTGCCATCCTCAAAGAAGTCACCTTGCAAGCCAACACAAACAACAGCCCAAACGGCAGGGTTATGACCAAGAATATGCATTTTCATCTTATGTTTCCAACTAATAAAGTTTGTACCATCAAAATATGGACCTCTACGGTGATAGTTACCCTCACTAGACGCCATACTCTCCTAGGTTGTGAAACCAAGGCTATGATCACCAAAGCAATGGAAATCAAGGCTTACAGAGACCAAAGCTCGGATACCACTTGTAGGATCTAAAGTATGTCTAGAGGGGGGGGGGGTAATTAGACTACTTGACCAAGTAAAACCTAACCTTTTCCCAATTTTAGTTGTGGGCAGATTTTAGCAATAGTACATGTCAAGCATCACCCTACACATGCAATTCTAAGAGTATAGCAGCGGAAAATAAACAATTGCATATGTATGTAAAGGAGGGGATCGGAGATTTCAAACGCAATGAAGACACGGTGGTTTTTGGCGTGGTTCCGATAGGTGGTGCTATCGTACGTCCACGTTAATGGAGACTTCAACCCACGAAGGGTAACGGCTGCGCGAGTCCACGGAGGGCTCCACCCACGAAGGGTCCACGAAGAAGCAACCTTGTCTATTCCACCATGGCTTACGTCCATGAAGGACTAGCCTCACTCGGGGTAGATCTTCACGAAGTAGGCGATCTCCTTGCCCTTACAAACTGCTTGGTTCAACTCCACATCTGGTTGGAGGCTCCCAAGTGACACCTAACCAATCTAGGAGACACCACTCTCCAAAAGGTAATAGACGGTGTGTTGTTGATGAACTTGTTGGAAATATGCCCTAGAGGCAATTAATAAAGTGTTTATTATTATCATATTTTCCCGTTCATGATAATGGTTTATTATTCATGCTAGAATTGTATTGACCGGAAACTAAATACATGTGTGGATAATAGACAAATACTATGTCCCTAGTATGCCTCTACTAGACTAGCTCGTTGATCAAAAGATTGTCAAGGTTTCCTGACCATGGACATGAGTTGTCATTTGATAACGGGATCACATCATTAGGAGAATGATGTGATGGACTTGACCCAACCGTCAGCATAGCATATGATCGTTCAGTTTAATGCTATTGCTTTCACTATGTCAAATACACGTTCCTCTGACCATGAGATCATGCAACTCCCGGATACCGTAGGAATACTTTGGGTGTATCAAACGTCACAACATAACTGGGTGATTATAAAGGTGCACTACAGGTATCTCCGAAAGTGTTTGTTGAGTTGGCATGGATCAAGATTGGGATTTGTCACTCTGACTATCGGAGAGGTATCTCTGGGCCCTCTCGGTAATACAGCATCACAGAAGCCTTGCAAGCACCGTGACTAAAGAGTTAGTTGCAAGATGATGTATTACGGAACGAGTAAAGAGACTTGCCGGTAACGAGATTGAACTAGGTATTGGATACCGACGATCGAATCTCGGGCAAGTAACATACCGCCGGACAAAGGGAACAACGTATGTTGACATATGAGGTTCACCGATAAAGATCTTTGTGGAATATGTAGGAACCAATATGAGCATCCAGGTTCCGCTGTTGGTTATTGACCAGAGAGTCGTCTCGGTCATGTCTACATCATTCCCGAACCCGTAGGGTCCGCACATTTAAGGTTCGATGACGATATAGTATTATATGAGTTATGTGATTGGTGACCGAATGTTGTTCGGAGTCCCGGATGAGATCACGGACATGACGAGGAGTCTCGGAATGTCTGAGAGGTAAAGATTCATATATTGGAAGGCTATATTCGGACGTCGGAAAGGTTCCGAGTGATTCGGGTATTTTTCGGAGTACCGGGGAGTTACGGGAATTCACCGGGAGAAGTAATGGGCCTTATTGGGCCATACGGGAAAAGGAGAGGCAGGCCACGTGAGGAGGCGCGCGCCCCCCCTTGCCCAAACCGAATTGGACTAGGGGAGGGGGCGCAGCCCCCTCTTTCCTTTCCCTCTCCCTCCCCCCTTTCCTACTCCGTATGGGAGGTGGAATCCTATTAGGACTAAGGAGTCCTAGTAGGACTCCCCACTCTTGGCGCAGCCCCTAGGGCCAGCCTCCTCCCCTCTCCCTCCTTTATATACGGAGGAGGGGCACCCCTTGGAGACACACAATTGTCCCATAGCCGTGTGCGGTGCCCCGATCTCTGTTTTCCACCTCGGTCATATTTTCGGAGAGCTTAGGCGAAGCCCTGCCGGAATCACTTCACCGTCACCGTAGCCACGCCGTCGTGCTGACGGAACTCATCTACTTCCTCGACGTCTTGCTGGATCAAGAAGGCGAGGATCGTCACCGAGCTGCACGTGTGTAGAACTCGGAGGTGCCGTACGTTCGGTACTCGATCGGTGGAGCTCGAAGGATTGTTCAACTACATCAACCGCGTTGTGAGACGCTTCCGCTAACGGTCTACGAGGGTACGTTGACACACTCTCCCCTCTCGTAGCGATGCATCTCCATGGATAGATCTTGCGTGAGCGTAGGAATTTTTTTGAAATTCATGCTCCGTTCCCCAACAGTGGCATCCGAGCCAGGTCTATGCGTAGATGTGATTTGCACGAGTAGAACACAAGTGAGTTGTGGGCGTGGGTGTATACATATT
The DNA here is from genome assembly GCA_039707655.1 of Elymus sibiricus. Classification (NCBI taxonomy): domain Eukaryota; kingdom Viridiplantae; phylum Streptophyta; class Magnoliopsida; order Poales; family Poaceae; genus Elymus; species Elymus sibiricus. The sequence goes on from CM077664.1 coordinate 318,648,365, forward strand.
GCTTGCCGTTACTAGTTGTTACTTGATTCGGCGGTATTGTGAGATGAAGCGGCCCGGACCGACATTACGCGTACGCTTACGCGAGACAGGTTTCACCGCTACGTGCACTCGTTGCATAAAGGTGACTGGCGGGTGTCTGTCTCTCTCACTTTAGTTGAATCGGTTTCAATGAAGAGGGTTCTTTTAGAAGATCAAAACACCACGTTGTGGTTTTGCGTAGGTAAGAACGGTTCTTGCAAACCCGTAGCAGCCACGTAAAACTTGCAACAACAAAGTAGAGGACGTCTAACTTGTTTTTGCAGGGTATGCTGGTGATGTGATATGGCCAAGACATGATGTGATATAAGTTGTTGTATGAGATGATCATGTTTTGTAAGTTATCAGGCAACCGGCAGGAGCCTTATGGTTGTCTCTTTATTGTATGCAATGCCAACGCTATGTAATTGCTTTACTTTACCGCTATAAGTTAGCAGTAGTAGTAGTAGCAATAGCCGGCGAGACGACCACGACGCTACGATGGAGATCAAGGTGTCACGACGCTACGATGGAGATCAAGGTGTCAACCCGATGACGATGGAGATCATGACGGTGCTTTGCTGATGGAGATCAAAAGCACAAGACGATGATGGCCATATCATGTCACATATATTGAATTGCATGTGATGTTAATCCTTTTATGCATCTTATTTTGCTTAGGACGACGGTAGCATTATAAGATGATCCCTTCACTAAATTTCAAGATAAGTGTTCTCCCCTAGTATGCACCGTTGCGAAGGTTCGACGCTTCTAAGCACCACGTGATGATCGGGTGTGATGGATTCTTTCGTTCGCATACAACGGGTGTAAGCCAGTTTTACACACGCAGAATACTTGGGTTAAACTTGACGAGCCTAGCATGTACAGACATGGACTCAGAACACAAGAGACCGAAAGGTCGAACATGAGTCATATAGTAGATATGATCAACATGAAAGATGTTCACCATTGATAACTTATCCACCTCACGTGATGATCGGACGTGGTTTAGTTGATGTGGATCATGTTACACTTAGACAACTTGAGGGATGTTAATCTAAGTGGGAGTTCTTAAGTAATTTGATTAATTGAACTTCAATTGTCATGAACATAGTCTTACTTGTCTTAGCAAATTTATGTTGTAGATCAATAGACAACGCTATAGTTCCCCTGTTTTCTTATGTTCCTAGAGAAAACGAAGTTGAAAGTTGATGGAAGCAACTATGCAGACTAGGTCCGTGATCTGAGGATTGTCCTCACTGCTGCACAGAAGGCTTATGTCCTTAATGCACCACTCAGTGAAATACCCCTACGGCTTCGTCTGAGGACGTTATGAACGTCTGGCAGACAAAAAAAAGAAAATAAAAAAGATGACTACTCGATAGTTCAGTGCGCCATACTTTACGGCTTAGAACCGGAGCTCCAAATATGTTTTGAGCAACACGGAGCATATGAGATGTTCCAAGAGCTGAAAATTTGTTTTTCAAGCTCACACCCGGGTCGAGAGGTATGACACCTTCGACAAGTTCTATAGCTACAAGATGGAGGAGAACAGCTCCGTTAGTGAGCATGTACTCAGAATGTCTGAGTACTTCAAACACTTGAATCAAGTGGGAGTTAGACTTCCAAATAAAGTGGTGATTGATAGAGTTCTCTAGTCACTATCACTAAGCTACTGGATCTTCGTGATGAACTATAAACATGCAAGGGATAGAAGATCCTTAAGCTATTCGCGATGCTACAATCTGCGGATGTAGAAATCAAAATGGGAGCATCAAGTGTTGATGGTTAATAAGACCACTAGTTTCAAGAAGGGCAAGGGAAAGAAAAGGGAACTTCAAGAAGAACGGTAAAACAGTTGCCGCTCACGCGAAGAAACCCAAGGCTGAACCAAACTCGAGACTTAGTGCTCCCATTGCAAAGGGAAATGTCACAGGGAGTGGAACTTCCCCAAAGTAACTGGCAGATAATAAGACTGACAATGTCAACAAAGATATTTGATATACATGTTATTGATATGTACCTTACTAGTACTCGTAGGAGCACCTGGGTATTTGATACTTGTTCAGTTGCTTACAACTTGAAACATGGAGCTTCGGAATAAACGAGGGCTAGCTAAGAACGAGGTGACGATGTGCATTGGAAGTGTCTCCAAGGTTGATGTGATCACCATCGCCACGCTCTCTCTACCTTCAGGATTAGTGATGAACCTAAATAATTGTTATTTGGTCCTTGCGTTAAGCATGAACATTATATCTGATGGTGTTTATTGCAAGATGGTTATTCAATTTCAGAGAATAATTGTTATTCTATTTATTTGGATAATATCATTGATGATCATGCACTTAAAATGAAAGGTTTATTGAATCTTGATCGTAGTAATACATATGTTCATAACACGAATGCCAAAAGATAATGATAGTACCACATATTTGTGGCACTGCCGCTTAGGTCATATCAGTGTTAAACACATGAAGAAACTCCATGCAGATGGGTTTTTGGAATCTCTTGATTATGAATCATTTGAGACATGTGAACCGTGCCTTATTGGCAAGATGACTAAAACTCCGTTCTCCGGAACAATGGAGCAACCAACTTATTGGAAATAATACATACCGATGTATGCGGTATGATGAGTGTTGAGGTGCGCGGTGGATATCGTTATGTTCTCACGTTCACTGATGATTTGAGTAGATATGGTTATGTCTACTTGATGAAGCATAAATCTGAAACATTTGAAAAGTTCAAAGAATTTCAGAGTGAAGTAGAGAACCATCGTAACAAGAAAATAAAGTTCTTACGATCTGATCGTGGAGGAGAATATTTGAGTTACGAGTTTGGCAATCACTTAAGACAATGTGGAATTGTTTCACAGCTCACGACACATGGAACACCACAGCGTAATGGTGTGTCCGAACATCGTAATCGTACTCTATTGGATATGGTGCGTTCTATGATGTCTCTTACGGATTTGCCACTATCATTTTGGGGTTATGCATTAGAGACAGCTGCATTCACTTTAAACAAGGGCACCGTCTAAATCCGTTGAGATGACACCGTATGAACTGTGGTTTGCAAGAAACCTAAGATGTCGTTTCTGAAAGTTTGGGGATGCAATGCTTATGTCAAAAGGCTTCAGCCAGATAAGCTCGAACCCAAAGCGGATAAGTGCGTCTTCATAGGATACCCAAAAGAGACCGTTGGGTACACCTTCTACCACAGATCCGAAGGCAAAGTTTTCGTTGCTAAAGAATGGATCATTTCTAGAGAAGGAGTTTCTCTCGAAAGAAGTGAGTGGGAGGAAAGTAGAACTTGATGAGGTAATTGTACCTCCTCTGGATAGTAGTACGCCACAGAAAGAAATTTCTGTGACATCGACACAGACCAGAGAAGAAGTTAATGATGATGATCATGAAACTTCGGATCAAGTTGTTATTGAACTTCGAAGGACAACCAGGACACGTTCCGCACCAGAGTGGTACGGAAATCCAGTCTTGGAGGACATGTTGCTAGACAACGATGAACCTTCGAACTATGAAGAAGCGATGGCAAGCCCGGATTCCGACAAATGGCTTGAGGCCATGAAATCCGAGATTGGATCCATGTATGAGAACAAAGTGTGGACTTTGGTAGACTTGCCCGATGAACGGCGAGCTATTGAAAATAAATGGATCTTTAAGAAGAAGACGGATGCTGATGGTAATATCACCGTCTATAAAGCTCGACTTGTTGCTAAAGGTTATCACCAAGTTCAAGGAGTTGACTACGATGAGACTTTCTCACCCGTAGCGATGCTAAAGTCTGTCAGAATTATGTTAGCAATTGCCGTGTTTTATGATTATGAAATCTGGCAAATGGACGTCAAAACGGCATTCCTTTACGGATTCCTTAAGGAAGAATTGTATATGATATAGCCGGAAGGTTTTGTCGATCCTAAAGGCGCTAACAAAATATGCAAGCTCCAGCGATCCATCTATGGACTGGTGCAAGCATCTCGGAGCTGGAATACTCGCTTTGATGAAGTGATCAAAGCGTTTGGGTTTATACAAGTTTATGGAGAAACTTGTATTTACAAGAAAGTGAGTGGGAGCTCTATAGCATTTCTAATAGTATATGTGGATGACATATTGTTGATTGGAAATGATGTAGAATTTCTGGAAAGCATAAAGAATTGAAAGGAGGTTTTCAATAAAAACCTGTTTTTGAGTTATCCACAGATTGGGCATCGAGATCTATGGAGGCAGATCAAAATGCCTGATAAAAGTTCACACATCTTGATGAGTTTTTTTGAAGAAGTTCAAAATAGGATCAAGTCAAAGAAATGAGTTCTTGCCTGGTGTGAAGTGGAGTAAGACTTGAAAATCTAGGTAAAGGTTGTTTTACATGTTAGGCATCAAAATCTATAGAGATAGATTGAGACGCCTCAGAGGACTTTCACGAAACACATACCTTGACAAGATTTTGAAGAAGTTCAAAATGGATCAGTCAAAGAAAGGGTTCTTGCCTGTATTGCAAGGTGTGAGATTGAGTAAGACTCAAAGCCCGACCACGGCAGAAGACAAAGAGAAGATGAGTGTCATCCCCTATGCCTCAGCCATAGGCTCTATTTTGTATGCCATGCTGTGTACTAGACCTGATGTATGCCTCGCTATTAGCTTGGTGGGAAGGTACCAAAGTGATCAACGAGTAGATCACTGGACAGCGGTCAAGAATATCCTGAAGTACCTGAAAAGGACTAAGGAAGAATTTCTCGGGAATAGAGGTGATAAAGAGTTCGTCGTAAAGGGTTACGTCGATGCAAGCTTTAAACACCGATCCGGAAGACTATGAGTCTCAGACCGGATACGTAAAGTGAGACAGTTGTTTTTGGAGTAGCTCCAAGCAGAGTGTGGTAGCAGCATCTACATATGACATAGAGATTTGCCAAGAACACACGGATCTGAATATTGCAGACCCGTTGACTAAAACCTCTCTCACAAGCAAAACATGATCAGCCCTAGAACTGATTGGATGTTAATTACATGGAGATGTAAACTAGATTATTGACTCTAGTGCAAGTGGGAGACTGTTGGAAATATGCCCAAGAGGCAATTAATAAAGTGTTTATTATTATCATATTTTCCCGTTCATGATAATGGTTTATTATTCATGCTAGAATTGTATTGACCGGAAACTAAATACATGTGTGGATAATAGACAAATACTATGTCCCTAGTATGCCTCTACTAGACTAGCTCGTTGATCAAAAGATGGTCAAGGTTTCCTGACCATGGACATGAGTTGTCATTTGATAACGGGATCACATCATTAGGAGAATGATGTGATGGACTTGACCCAACCGTCAGCATAGCATATGATCGTTCAGTTTAATGCTATTGCTTTCACTATGTCAAATACACGTTCCTCTGACCATGAGATCATGCAACTCCCGGATACCGTAGGAATACTTTGGGTGTATCAAACGTCACAACGTAACTAGGTGATTATAAAGGTGCACTACAGGTATCTCCGAAAGTGTTTGTTGAGTTGACAAGGATCAAGATTGGGATTTGTCACTCCGACTATCGGAGAGGTATCTCTGGGCCCTCTCGGTAATACAGCATCACAGAAGCCTTGCAAGCACCGTGACTAAAGAGTTAGTTGCAAGATGATGTATTACGGAACGAGTAAAGAGACTTGCCGGTAACGAGATTGAACTAGGTATTGGAGCGACGGGTCACAATGTCGCGCCGCTCTCGGGCACCGCAGCCGGCGGGGCCCAGCAGCCGGCGGGCCCGCAGCCGGCTCCAGACGCCGACGTCCGGGTCTTGGCGCGCGTAGTTTACACATGTAACCCTGGGGGGTCAAGCTATAAGACCCCCCAGGAGGCCTCCATGCTGGGGGGTTGTGTTCAGTTCGATTTAGTTCAGTCAGTTCACTCCTTCTTCCCCGACGCATACACACACACGGGAGAGGCCGAACGGAGACTTAGCTCCTTCTGCCTCCTCCACTCAAACAGCTCCAGGAGCACCATTGTAACCATTGTGGCCACTGAGCCTACCAACCCACTCGGCAGGACTAGGGGTGTTACCTCCCCGGAGGGCCCCGAACCTGGGTACGTCTTGTGTCTCTTGCATGCGCGTGCCAACCTCGCTTCCGGAACCCACCGGCGTCCTCACGCAGCCCCCCACTTTTAGCCATCTCATGGCATCTGCCGTGATTTCACCACGACAGTTGGCGCCCACCGTGGGGCTGCTCGCGGCGTCGACCGGAGTCAAGTTCCGGACGAGGCCCTTCACCAGCTCCGGCGAGCGCATCGTGCATGGTTTGGCCCATGCGCCTCGCACGGCCAACCCGGCCGACTGCGGCGCCGTATCAGACGCGAAGGCCGCCTGCCCCGCAGGCTGCTTCGTCGTCCCATTCGGCGCGCTGCGCATCTTCATCGCGCTCGTCCGCGACGTGTTTTCTGGCAAGGTACATAGCTTCACCGATTCGCCCGTCCCCGATGGCTGCGCCGCCTCCGACGACGGCGCGAACCTCTGCGTTCGCGCGGAGGTGCTAACCATCGGCACCAGTTCCGGCTCCCCGCGCGCCAAGGAGAAGGCTGCCGCGGCCGCCGCTGCCGTGGCTACGGCCCCTCATCACCGCACCGACCCGCTCCACGAGACGATCCGGAGCCTGCGGGCCCCCATCACGCCCGATGCCGACATGGCGGCAGCGGCGGCTGAGCTCAACGAGGACCGTGAGCATTTGCTGCTCGAAGCCATGGAGCTCGAGGCAACGCGACGCTGGCTGGAGTCCGACCAGCGAGAGTACGATAGCGCCCCCGGCTTCACACCGACCGCTGCTGAGCCCAGCCGGGTTGCGGAGGTGCGAATCCGTGGGGGTGCAACTGGCCGCGCGCTAGGCGCAGGCCGGCCCATCTACGACACCCCCGTCAAGAACATGCGTGCGGCGCAGGCGGCCATGGCGGATCTCGAGTTCCTGGAGGGCGAGGAGCTGCTGCAGCAGCAGCAGCGCATCCGCGACCTCATCACCGCGGTGAACGAGCAACATCAGCGTTTCGACCCGGCCCAGCCGTCCACCTCCACCTCAGGCAAAACCAGAGACCCGGAGAGGGCTCTTCGGGACACGCAGCAGGCGTCTTCCCCTGCCGGCTCGACGAGTCGCGACTCTGGACGGCACCAGGCAAGCCGGAGCAGGCACAACCGCGTCGCGGCCACTGGCGATGGGGCTGCCAACAAGGCTGCCGGTGACGGCCGTACCCAGCGACCGGAACCTCCCCTCCCGCCGCCTCGACAGCCCCGGCCGGCTTCCGCCGGCGCGGTGCCACGTGGCCCCGTCGCAAGCCGGCTGGGTCCCCACGAGCCCTATGACGAAACCAACGCCCGCCACCGCATCGACCGACTGGCGCGGTCCGCGCTTCTCGAGGAGGAGAGCTCTGTCGGTCCGGCGTGCTTCGGTCCCCGCATCCGCGAGGAGCCCTTCCCCAGAGGCTTCTCGCTGCCCCGCGACTCCCCCAAGTACAGCGGCGTCTCCTAGCCGGAGGACTGGCTAACCGACTACACCACGGCTGTCGGCATCGCCAGCGGCAACCGGCGCGTGGCGGTCCACTAAGTTCCCCTCATGCTGCTCGGCTCGGCTCGGACGTGGCTTAACAGCCTGAGGGCCAGCAGCGTCAATTCCTGGCTAGACTTCGAAGATGCATTCGTGCGCAACTTCACCAGCACGTACAAGCGTCCGGGTCGGTCTCGCCAGCTCTCCATGTGCGTTCAGAACCCAGGCGAGCCCCTCCGCGACTTCCTCACGCGGTGGACCGAGTTGCGCAACTCCTGCGAAGGCGTCCACGAGGTGCAAGCCATCCAGTACTTCATCGACGGGTGTAGAGACGGCACCCTGCTCAAGCACCGCCTGATGTGCGACGAGCCGAACACCCTGGCGGAGCTCATGGCGGTGGCGGACAAGTACGCCACGGCCGACTCTGCGATGCGTGTAAAGATTACAGTCGGCGCTGATGGCAAGCCGGTCCCGGTCCAGCCGGCCACCCCGAAGCCGGCGGGAGAAACCAGCCAGCGCCGGCAAGACAACCACGACAACAACAAGCGGAAGGCCGAGCAGCCGGCTCCTCGCTACAGCAACCAGCAAGTAGCCGCGGTGGAAGGGGAGCGGCAGGCTGAACAAGCAGCCGGCCAGCGTTCGCGCACCGGCAAGGCCACCTGGCAGCCCAAGCTATCTTTCGAGCACATTCTCGACGCCCCCTGCAAGAACCACAGCGGCGCGAAGCCGTTGACGCACACACTCTGGCAGTGCAGCTTCACCCAGCGTCTGTTGAAGGGCAACCTTCCACCCCCGCCACCCGGAGCCGGCCCGCAGCAGCCGCCGCTTCCGCCTCCTCCGCCGCCTCCGGCAGCCGGCGCCCTCGCCAACGACCCCTATCCGCAGCAGGACGCGGCCTATGTCGTCTTCACCAGCGAAGGCGACGACAAGCACAGCAAGCGCAAGTACCAGCACGAGGTGAACGCCGTCGTCCCCCCGGTCCCCCAGTACATGCACTGGACCGACCATCCTGTCAGCTGGACCCGGGAGGATCACTCGGCCGTGATGCCCACGCTGGGTGGCTACGCGCTCGTCCTCGACCCCACCTTCGTCGCTGAGAAGCGCACCTGCCACTTTTCGCGGGTGCTGATCGACGGCGGCAGCAGCATCAACATCCTGTACCGCGACACCATGGTCAAGCTCGGCATCGAGGAGGGCCAGCTGCAGCCAACCCAGACGGTGTTCCACGGCATCGTGCCGGGCGCCTCGTGCTCCCCCATCGGCCGGGTGTGGCTGGACGTGTTGTTCGGCACCAGCGCGCATTTCCGCCGAGAGCCGATCTGGTTCGAAGTGGTCAACCTCGCCAGTCCCTACCACACACTTTTGGGCCGGCCCGCCATGGCCAAGTTCATGGCGGTTCCGCACTACGCCTACCTCAAGATGAAGCTGCCGGGTCCCAAGGGCATCATCACCATCACCGGCGACTACAAAAAATCCCTGGAGTGCGCCAAAGCTGGCTCCAAGCTGGCCGAGTCGCTGGTCATCACCAAGGAAAGGCGCTAGCTCGACCGCCTTGTCGCGCTGGCTGGCGAGCAGCCGGCCATGCCGGCTCAGCTCAAGCAGCCGGCCGACGAGGGGTCCTTCAAGCCGGCCAAGGGCACGAGGAAGGTCTCGCTCGACCCGTCCAACCCCGACTCCAGCGAATACGTCGTCGTGGGCTCCAGCCTCGACAGCAAATAGGAAGGCGAGCTCGTCGACTTCCTCCGTGAGAATCGGGATATCTTCGCGTGGTCCCCCAAGGACATGCCGGGTGTTCCAAGGAAGTACGCCGAGCACAAACTCCATGTCCGGCCGGATGCCAAGCCGGTCCGGTAGCCGCTACGCCACTTCTCCGAAGAGAAGCGAAGAACCATTGGTGAAGAGATCGCCCGGCTGCTCAGAGCCGGGTTCATCATGGAGGTGTTCCACCCCGAGTGGCTGGCCAACCCGGTCCTCGTCCTGAAGAAGAACGGCACTTGGCGCATGTGTATCGACTACACCAGCCTCAACAAGGCCTGCCCCAAGGACCCGTTTGCCCTTCCACGGATTGACCAAGTCATCGACTCCACGGCCGGCTGCGAGCTCTTGTCCTTCCTGGATGCTTACTCCGGCTACCACCAGATCAAGCTGGACCCGGCGGATGCCCTCAAGACGTCCTTCATCACCCCCTTCGGGGCGTATTGCTACATCACCATGTCGTTCGGCTTGAAGAACGCCGACGCCACCTTCCAACGCTGCATGCAGAAATGCCTCCTGCCGCAAATCGGCAGGAATGTGCACGTCTACGTCGACGACATTGTGGTGAAGACCAAGCAGCACCTCACCCTCCTTGAGGATCTCAGGGAGACGTTCGCAAACCTGCGCCAGTACCAGATCAAGCTCAACCCGGAGAAATGCGTCTTCGGCGTGCCGGCTGGCCAGCTCCTTGGTTTCCTCGTCTCGGAGCGCGGCATCGAGGCCAACCCGGAGAAGATCAAGGCCATCGATTGCATGCGCAAGCCGGCCCGGCTGCGCGATGTCCAGAAGTTCACCGGCTGCTTGGCCTCTCTCAGCTGGTTCGTCAGCCGGCTGGGGGAGAGGGCCCTGCCTCTGTATCAGCTGATGAAGAAGACGACGCCGTTCGAGTGGTCCGACCAGCCGGACGAAGCTTTTCGCGACCTCAAGCGCACGCTCTCTACCACGCCCGTCTTGGCCGCGCCGGCTGAGAAGGAGCCGCTCCTGATATACATCGCGACGACCACCCGCGTGGTCAGTGTAGTGCTGGTAGTGGAGCGCCCCGAGGAAGGCAAGGCACAGCCGGTCCAGCGCCCTATGTACTACCTAAGCGAGGTTCTCTCCACCTCCAAGCAGAACTACCCCCACTATCAAAAGATGTGCTACGGCGTCTACCTGGCCGCCAAGAAGCTTCAGCAGTACTTCCAAGAGCACGCCATCACAGTGGTGAGCACGGCCCCTCTCGGCGAGATCATGGGCTGCCGGGATGCCTCTGGCCGGATCGCCAAGTGGGCCATCGAGCTAGCCGGCCACACCATCCTTTACGAGCCTCGCACAGCCATCAAGTCGCAGGCGTTGGCCGACTTCCTCGTCGATTGGGCGGAGACCCAGTACTTGCCACCAGCTCCCGACACAACACACTGGCGCATGCACTTCGACGGCTCGAAGATGGCATCCGGCTTGGGAGCCGGCATCGTGCTCTCCTCCCCCAAGGGCGACCGGCTGCGCTACGCGCTGCAAATCCACTTCGCCGCCTCCAACAACGTCGCCTAGTACGAAGCCATCATCCACGGCCTCCGGCTGGCCAAAGAAATCGGCATCCGGCGCATCCTCTGCTTCGGCGACTCCGATCTGGTGGTCCAACAAGTCTCCGGCGAGTGGGATGCCAGGGACTCCAACATGGCCAGCTACCGCAACCTGGTCCAACAGATGACCGGCAACTTCGACGGCTGCGAGTTCCTCCACGTCCCCCGCAATGAGAACGAGGCGGCCGATACTCTAGCCAAGCTTGGTTCCAGCCGGCAACCAATCCCAACCGGCGTCTCCCTCGAGCACCTGCGCAAGTCGTCCATCAAGCCGTCTCCGGATTAGGAGTCCATCTTCGTCCCAGCCGACCCAACAGCCCTTCGCCCGGCCCCGGGGGCTGCCGACTCCGGCTCAGGGGCTGCCTGCTCCGGCTCGGGGGCTGCCGGCTCCGACTCGGGGGCTGCTGGCTCCAGCTCGCCGCCTCCCGACCCGGCCGAACCCGCGCAAATGGCCGTCCTCACGGTGCTGGAGGCGCCGTCTTGGGCTCAACCAATCCTCACGTTCTTGGCGAACGGCGAGCTCCCGGCGAACGAGATCAAGGCTCGGCAGGTGCAACGCCGGGCTTCCGCCTACAGCATCATCAACCGCGAGCTCGTCAAGCGCAGCACAACCGGCGTTTTCCAGCGATGCGTCGAGACGGCCAAGGGTCTCGAGATCTTGCTCGATATCCACCAGGGCGAGTGCGGGCACCACGCTGCCTCCCGGTCGCTGGTGGCTAAAGCATTCCGCCACGGTTCCTTCTGGCCGACTACGCTGAAGGACGCCGAGGAGCTGGTTCTCAAGTGCAAAGGCTGCCAGGGCTCAAGGCCCAGAGCCACCAGCCGGCTTCGGCGCTCCAAACCATCCCCATCGCGTGGCCCTTTGCTGTATGGGGCATCGACATGGTGGGACCCTTCAAAACCGCCCGGGGCGGCATGACACACCTTCTGGTAGCCGTCGATAAGTTCACCAAATGGGTCGAAGTAAGACCGATCAAGAAACTCGACGGCCCCACGACCGTCAAGTTCATCACCGACATCGCTGTCCGCTACGGCGTCCCCAACAGCATCATCACCGACAACGGCACCAACTTCGCCAAAGGCGCGCTAGCACGCTACTGCTCCGTCTCCGGCATCCGGCTCGACCTGGCCTCCGTCGCCCACCCTCAGTCCAACGGCCAGGCGGAACGGGCAAACGGCCTCATCTTGGCCGGCATCAAGCCGCGACTCGTCGAGCCGCTCGTACGTTCACCCGGCAGCTGGATCGACGAGCTGCCGGCCGTCCTATGGAGTCTCCGGACCACCCCAACCGCTCAACCGGCTTCACTCCATTCTTCCTCGTCTATGAGGCCGAGGCGATCATCCCCACGGATATCGAGTTTGACTCACCTCGCGTCACCCTGTACACGGAAGTGGAAGCCGCGGCAGCACGCGAAGACGGCGTCGACCTGCTCGAGGAGGCGCGCCTGCTGGCCCTCAGCCGGTCAGCCATCTACCAGCAGAGCCTACGCCACTACCACAGCAAGAAGATCAAGCCCCTCGCTTTCCGCGAGGGCGACCTCGTGCTCCGGCTGATCCAGCGAACAGCCGGCCAACACAAGCTGTCCTCCCCATGGGAGGGTCCCTTCATCATCAGCAAGGCCTTGCGCAACAACACGTACTACCTCATCGACGCGCAAAAGCGAAGCAAGCGCAAGAGAGATGCCTCCGGCGAAGAGACGGAACGCCCCTGGAACGCGGAGCTCCTCCGTCTGTTTTACAGTTGAGCCATGTATGTATGTATCACTACCCCTTTTGAAGTTAATGAAAGCAGCGGGTCCCCCGAACGACGCTCGGGGGCTACCTTTTCATCTCTACCGAGTTTTTTTTTCGCACTTTACCGCATTCGCCTCCCTCCCGCCGAGGCGGCATGGCCGGCTCGGGGGCTCGGGGGCTCGCCGGCTAGCCCGCACCGCGTTCTCCTCAACCCGATCTGTAACGTGCGTACCGCCGAAGCCCTCTCTGCCATAAGCCACAGACCGGCTCTCGGCTGTTCAAGGCTGGCAAGAACCAAAGGCTGCAAGCATCCGCACGCGAAAAACGGTTAAGTACGAACAACCGGCTCGGCTATCCCGCCCCCCTCTCGCTTCACGCTCTGCTGCACAGACCGGCTGCGCTCCAGCCAGCGTCGTCGGCTGCAGCCAGCCGGCCCAGTGGGTGTTTCGCTTGCGCTCGAATCCCAAGGCCCAAGTACTAGACGCTCTCTTCTGAGTCCGACTCCCCGTCCCAGCTACAGACCGGCTCCCGGCTGTCCGGCTGGCGGGGAGAAGGACAAAGGCGGAAGCAAACAGGAAAACAGCTAAGGGAAAAGAACAAAAGCGAAACTACCACACGGCAGGCGCAAGCACACGAGGAACAAACATACATTCATATATACAGCAAGACCCGCGGCCAATAAGTTCATTACATTAAACTTACACCCCCCAGTGGGTGGATCTGCCGGCTAACAAAAGTTCCGAGTTCCAAAGAAACAGGAAAAAATAAAAAACCCTAGGCTGCGGCTTCGTCGGCGTCGCTCGGCGCCGGGTCCTCCGTGGTGGCGGTGTCTTCCAGCTCGCCTGCGTCGTCGTCCGCGTCGGCGATCGTCTCGGCCGAGCTGCCCTCCGGGTCCTCGAGCTCCAGGCCGAAGTCGTCGGCGGGAAGCTGCGCGCCGTCCGGGGCCCGCTCCGGCACGAAGTCCCCGTACGGGGCGAACGACGCGATGTCGCTAGCCCGCACGGCGATCGCCGTCTCCCGCTCCGCCAAGTCCGCCTCCGCCCCAGCCCTCCGAGCGCGCAGTTGGTCCAGGCAGATGGTGGGATACCATGACAGCACGACCCCGAGCGCCATTTCCGCGCCGGCCTCCAGCCAACGCGCCAGCCGGCTCACGCTGCTCGGCGCCACCGCACCCGGCCACAGCGCGGCCACCATCGACAAGCCGGCTTCGAACAACCGGTTCATCTGGCGCTCCACCGCCTCCAGGCGAGCCTTGGCGGCCACGGTGATCTCCGCCACCGACCAGGTGGCGTATTCCTCGATAGCGGCCCCCGCCGCAATCTGCTCCTGCCGGTGGGTGGCCACCGCCGTTTCGGCCGACCCTTGGGTCTCGGGGAAGAACCCTGGAAGAGAAGGGGGGGAAGATTGACCAAGACGCCAAAGGGCGGAAAACAGAAAGAACCAAAAAGACGAAAGCGAAAGTACTTACGCGTGAGGAGCTCGTCGACGTAGAGCGCATCTTGCAGCGCCTCCCGCTCCCACGCCGCCAGCGCGTTGGCGCTGCGGTCGCGGTCCGCCTGGAGCTGGCTAACCTCCTCGGCGGCTTTCTTCGCTGCCTCCTCCTGCCGCGCCACCGCTTGGCGGCGTTCTTCGGCAAGCCGGTCCAGCTCGGCCTTATGGGCGGCGGCGGCTTTGTCCCTCTCCCGGACAGCCCGGGCCGCCTCCTCCTGCAGCCGGTCGCGCTCCGCGGCCGCCTGGTCATGGAGCTGGCCAGCTTCCGCCAGTTGGCGTCGGAGCGTCTCCATCTCCGCCGGGTCAACTGCTGCAGCTGCGCATCCGGACCCGGATTCCAGTCAGAAGCCGGACAAGAAAGCAAAGATCCGACCCGGCTGCTGCGCAAACCGGCCCGGATCTCGGGGGCTACACCCAGTGGGAGCGCTGGCGCGCCCCCACTAGAAGAACGCAAGAAAGAAGTTGGAAGCAGTACCTCGGACCTGGCGAAGTTCCCCCTCCTTGGCCGCCAGCTGGTCCCTGGCCGCGCGGAACCGGCCCAGGAGGCGGTTGTACGCCGCCACACGCTGGTCGTAGATGGACTGCAAAGAAGACAGTCAAAACACGGACGCCTGAAAAGGCCCGACCCGCCTGCTACGCAGCCGGCCCGGGCCTCGGGGGCTACACCCAGTGGGTGCGCTGACGCGCCCCCACTGGAAAGCGACCAAGCCGGTCGAAAAGAAAACAAAAAGCAAGAAGGCACGAAAAGCAAAACTCACCGCGAAGGTCTGCTCCAATTGGCGCAGCCGGCCGCTCTCCGCCTGGGCGAAGCTCTGCCACTGGCTGTGGTGGTTGGCAATCTGCAGCCGCAGAGAGTCCACCGCCACGTCCAGCTCGCTCCGGGGGGCGCCGCTCGTCGCCTCGCTGGAGCTCGCCGCCCAGGTCCGCTGCGGCTGAACAGCGGACCCGGCGCTGGTTCCGCTACCGGCCGGCCTCGGTTCGAGGCTAAGCCCCGCGGCCCGCGGCTCCGTCGTCACCAGGGCGCGCGAGCTCTCCAGCGCGGTCTCCGTCCTTGGCGGCGGCGCTCCTCCTCCGCCCGGCGCTGCCTCCGGCTCGTGGTCCCCTCCGCCTCCGCCTCCGGCTCCGTCGACCGGGTCTGCAGCCGGCGGCACCTCCTGGTCGGCCGTCGGGTTGGCCTCCGGCTCGTGGCCGCCGGATTCGCCGTGACCGGCGGCTTCCTCGGCGGCCGCACGAGCATCCGCCTCCGCCCGGCGGGCCGGATCATGCACCGTCTTGGAGCGATGCTCCGTGACCGGCGATGTCGGCGGCGACGACGCTGTCCACTCCGGCCACGCGGTCTCCTCCGTGACCCGCGCCCGCCTCGCCACGACCTCGGCCACGGCGACGCTCCACGCCTTGGCCGACGCCTCGGCAACTTCCTTCTCGGCTTCGGCCCGGGCCCTCCAGGCGTCCCGCTGGGCGTCCTCCAAGGCGGAGCCGGCTTGGCGGGCCGCGAGGACCTCTTCGGGGGTCTCCCCTGCCTCGCTCTCCCCCGTGCCGCTTCGACCCCGTCGCCGGTCGGCTTCCTCCGCGGCCGCCGCTGCCGTGGCAGCCTCCGCCAGCTCGAGCGCGCTCCTAGACGCCATGCGAGAGAGATGAGGAAAAGAAAAGAAAAGAAAAGAAAAGAAAGAACGGCGACAGCGGCAACTCCAACTTCAAAAAAGAAACTTACCCTATGGCCACGGGAACCGCTCGCGTCGGGCCCGCCGGCGGCGCCATTCGGCGCGCCTTCTTGGCGGACCTCTTCAGGGTGCCCGCCTGCGCCGCAGCCGGGCACTTCGCCGGTGGCCGCGCCTCGACCGGCTGCTTCCCGTGCGGCCGGCTCGAGCCAGCCGGCTCCTCGGACGCCCTCTTCTGTCGCCCCCTGGGGGCGGCCCCGTCACCCGCTCCCGCGCCCTGAGGAGCTGCATCGCCCGTCCCGTCCTCGTCATCTTTGTCGTCATCCGGCCACTCACGCAAAACATCCGGGATCAGAGACGTACCGGTTCGAGCGAAGCCGCCGGCTTCCGCGTCCGCCGGATGCTCCTCGCCGCCTTCGGCTCCTGTGTTGCCGGCCTCCTCGTCCTCCGGGTCCGACTCGGCCCGGTCCGGCTGCAGAACCATGGGACTCGGGCCGTCATTCACCAGCTGGCTCGGGAAGCGATGCAGCCGTCCCAGGGCGTCAGGGCGCATGAGAAGGGCGGACGCGGTGAAGAATAAGGACCAGAGACTTACCGCTGGCGCCGGGTCGTCCCGGCTGTACGGCTCCTTGCCGAACTGCCACTCTTTCACCTTGAGCCCGACAGCAGAGACGTCGTTGACGCGCACGGCGATCTCCTCCACCATCAGCTCCTTCGTCGACAGCCGGCAGGGGTCACGCCGGCCGCTCATGTCGCAGATCCGGTGCGGCCGCCTCTGCAGCAGCAGCACCCGGCGACCGATGAAGGCGGCGATGAGGTCCACGGCGGTGAGCCCCTCGCGGTCCGTCATCTCCTTGATCCGGCTGCAGATCCCCAAGATCTCCGCGGAGGGGCTCTTCGGGTTGTGCCCCCAGTTCAGCTTCTCAGCCGGGGGCGCATCGGCGAATGGAGGGAGGTTGATCCGGTCGTTGGCCGGGTTCACGTTCTTCATGTAGAAGAAAGATTTCTGCCACCTTTTGGCGGACTCCTCGAGCGGCAGCTTCGGGAATGGGCCTGCCGTCCGGGTCACCGCCACGGCCGCCCCGCACTCGGCCATGACGCCGGCTGCCGCTCCTTGCTGCTTGAGGTAGAACAGCCGGCACCACAGCTCCACATACGGGAGGATGCCGACGTAGCCCTCGCACAGCGTTGCGAAGCCGGCGAGCTGAAGAATGGCGTTTGGCCCCAGGTAGTGCGGCTGGAGGCCGGAGAAGGTGAGGAAGCGCCTGAAGAAGACGCTCGCCGGGAGCCCGAGCCCGCGGAGGAAGTGTGTGTAGAACACCATCACCTCGCCATTCCGCGGTTCCCGCGCTGTCTCCTCGCCGGGCGCGCGCGCCTCCACCTCCGTCGCCGGAGGCAGCCGCCTTGTGCGGCGAAGATACTCGATGTCGTCATCGGTGACCACCAACCCCTCCCACGAGCCCTTCGGCAGCGCCATTAGCGAAAGCGGGAGAAGCACAGAGGAGGGAGAAAGAAAGCAGCAGTGGAGCGAGAAGGCGACGGCCGTGCGAGTCGCAGCGCGGTGCGGTGGCGAGCCTGGCGGGCAACGGTGGCGAGCCTGGCGGGCGACAGTGCGCTGGCGACGGTGAGCGGCAGCGGTGTGCGCAAGGAGGAAGAAGGGGAGGTGGAAGCGAAGCGACGGGCGGGGGCAGAGGAGCGAGTGCCTCGGCCTCTCCCCCCTCCCATTTAAAGACCGCGCACGAGCGTGGGGGAGTGGGATCGTTTGCGCCCACGATCCCCACTCCTCTGCAATACACGGGCACGTTAAGACGCGCCTTAACTGCCCCGGGAACCCCAACAGGCGTGTGCGGCCACAGTAAATCCCGCACGAGGGCCGAGACTGCGGTCCAGCGGGACCCAGCCCACCGCGACGTCTCGTCGCGCGCGTGGCCTGGCAGGCCTCTTCGGCCGCTGGGCTGCACGTGGCAAGATTTCGTCTGGCGACTGGCGCGCTCCCCCATATCGGCGGGACCAGCCGACCAAGCCACTCAGGCTCCGACGAAACCAAGTACCTCAAGCCGGCTCTCGGAAGCCGGCAGAAGGCGGCCTCAAGCCGGCACAATCTCCTCACGTTACCGCACTCCTTCGGGGGGGAAGAAGCTGCAAAGCCACTCCCGCTTGGAGCCGGCGAGCCTTCACAGCTTCGGGGACTACTGTCGGGGGGATGACCCCCGGGTAGCCGAGCGAACCTGGAGCCCCTTTTCAAAAACGTCGGGGCAGCCCGTGCCCCTCCCCGCCGGCTGGCGAACCGGCCGGCTCCTCGGCGCTAGCCGGCTAGGCCCGGCCCTGGGCCAGGTCCGGCTGGCCGCTAGCCGGCTGGCGGCAGGTCGGCGGCCGTCCCATCACGTCCAGCGACAAGACAGCCCCCCACGAGGGAAGAACATGGCTACAGTGCAATCCGTCTCGGGAGGGCGCGCCGGCAAAGCTGCCAACCCAGTTGACGCGACGGCGGGTGTCAGCACCAGCGCGCGAGTGCAGCCCCCCGCGAAGCTGCCTACTCCGGCACGCCTCTGCAGAGCGCGCACGCGCCGTCTACTCCTGCACGCATCGGCAGAAGCGCGCACATGCCGACCACTCCTGTACGTCTCTGCAGAAGCGCGCACGCTCCGTCCACTCCGTGACGCTCGGAGCGACGGGTCACAGTGTCGCGCCGCTCTCGGGCGCCGCAGCCGGCGGGGCCCAGCAGCCGGCGGGCCCACAGCCGGCTCCAGACGCCGACGTTCGGGTCCCGGCGCGCGTAGTTTACCCATGTAACCCTGGGGGGTCGAGCTATAAGACCCCCCCAGGAGGCCTCCATGCAGGGGGGTTGAGTTCAGTTCGATTTAGTTCAGTCAGTTCACTCCTTCTTCCCCGACGCATACACACACACGGGAGAGGCCGAACGGAGACTTAGCTCCTTCTGCCTCCTCCACTCAAACAGCTCCAGGAGCACCATTGTAACCATTGTGGCCACTGAGCCTACCAACCCACTCGGCAGGACTAGGGGTGTTACCTCCCCGGAGGGCCCCGAACCTGGGTACGTCTTGTGTCTCTTGCATGCGCGTGCCAACCTCGCTTCCGGAACCCACCGGCGTCCTCACGCAGCCCCCCACTTTTAGCCATCTCATGACATCTGCCGTGATTTCACCACGACACACTGTAGGCGAGGAATCAAGCTCGTCCCCACCTTCAGTCCCGCAACCTCTCTGGCAGATCCTGCCGCCGTCTACTGCTTCTAAGCTGTCACCAGCTTTTCTTGAGCCACCCGGTGAGCTCCGCTTCCCCACCTTTCCTTTGCCGCTCGCCGTAGAACCTAGGTCGTGCTGTCGCTGTACCGTGCTCTGGCCGCCACCATGGCCGTGAGCACCGCGCTCCCAGAGCCGCTCGGCTCGGTCCAGTAGCACCAACGTGCTTCTGGTGAGCTGCTGCTGCCGCCTAGCCACTTTGCGCGCGCGGGAACGACCCATAGCCAAGTTCCCGATCTCGACCGCACCTCGCCGTCGCCAGTGCTCGATGTCGGCGACGTTTTTGACCATCTCCAGTGAAGCTGACCCCATCGTCGGATGCGGCGTAGCTCCCTTGTTCGAACGCAAGTGGAAACACGCGATTTGGTTAAACGTAGCGAAAACCGACACCAGCCGGAGCTCTCCGCCGTGTTTTGGGCTCGCCGGAGCAAGTCCGGCGCCGGCCGCCGACGTGGCATGACCGGTGGGGCCTCCTGGGTCACTGGCAGTTGAGTCCCATGGGCCCAGTTGACCTAGTTGACCTGGTCAACGAGCTGACTGGGCAGAGCCCAGTCACTGACCAGTGGGGCCCAGTTGACCAGTCAACTGGTCAACGGCTAACACGTTGACTCAGCTAACCGGGCCCACTGTCAGCCTCTGGTGCGCTGCTGGGTGCACTGGACTGGGTGCACCTAGCATTTTCATGTTGATTTTCGAAATTAAATCAATTCCAGTAAATTCCAGAATATTGCTAAAACTTCAGAAATTCGTAGAAATTCAACCGTAGCTCGGATGGAAAAGTTTTCTACATGAAATTTGATCAGAAAAATCCAACGAATCCGAATATGCCATCCACATACCTATCACATGCCCACAACTCTGCAACATGGAACCTTCCCCTCCGGATCAATATACCGATAAGCACCTGGAGCTGGGAAAATATTCCCGAATATTTTCCCTCTTCAGTTAAAATGCCTAGTAATGCTTTGTGATTGCATTTGTATGCTTTGTATTTATTTGTTTCCTCCCCCTCTTCTCTCCGGTAGACTCCAAGACCGCTGATGATCCGGTGATCGTCTACTACGTTGAAGATCCGTTTCTGTCTGCAGAGCAACCAGGCAAGCAAAACCCCCTTGATCATTCCTATATCGCCAATTCTTTCTCCCTCGTGCCTGCATTAGATTTTGCTACTGTACTTGATTGCTCCTATTCTGATGCATAGCCTGTTTTTAGTAACTGCTCTTGATACCTTACCTGCTATCCTAAATGCTTAGTATAGGCTGGTTGGTGATCCATCAGTGGCCGCACATCCTTGTCCGTGTTGCCCTGCTTTACTACCAGAAGATTTGATCATGGTGATCGATGTGCAGAGACCGACACAGCACCGCACACCCCCTTAGTTGTACGACTCTGCAGAGCTACTATCGAGTGCCGAGGGTGATACCTCCTATCTCACTCCTGATGATATCTCTGTAGCGTGGCTAATCGGTTGTGGGTTACCGAGGGTGATTCCTCTTTCACCACCTCCGATGATGCCTCTGTCATGCACCCCTCAAGTGTGAACCCATCGAGGGTGATTCCTCCAAGTTCACCTTGACGGATACATCGAGTGGGAATCCATCGAGGGTGATTCCTCGGATTTCCCCTTGATGTTATGGACACACGGTTACCATGTGTTTTACCTCAGTCCCTTATTGAAGTCGGGTCGACCCCGAGGGGTACCCGCGAGAGATGTGAAGTTGGTTTGACCGTGAGGGTACCCGCGAGATAATTACGTGGCACGGCCGAGCAGGCAGACCACCCCAGAAGAGGGATGGGCCTGGCCCTTGCCGTAAGTCCACGAGACGGGGCGACGGGACCACTGATCGTGGAGCACTAATCGTCTCCGCGAGCTCCCAATAAACTAACGATTTGGATATGTGATCTGAGTAGGCCTCTGTCCTTTTTCGCACTAACCGCCACGCGGGTTAGCACTGTCAGACGTCCAGTTCAGCATTGCGGCCGGGCGACAGCAGATACCCACAGGCACAACGTGGTGAGGCTGACCCTGTGCGCAACGACCCGGAGTGCAAAGGGCGATGGGCCCAAGTCCCCTAAGCACTTAGGATGTAGACCGGCAGGGACCTCTCTGCGGAGCCTAGGTAGGACTACGTCGTGTCGATCAGCCGTGGCCGGGCATGACCAGGAAAAGTGTGTCCGGCCAGAGTTAATCGAGCGTGTTGGGTAAGCTGGTGCACCCCTGCAGGGAAGTATATCTATTCGAATAGCCGTGTCCATGATAATAGGACGCTCAGTGTAGTATCCCGATCTACTACAACTAGAACTGGATACCTGTGATGTTTAATTAATATGTTAGCTCCGGGAGTGCTTCCTCGCGGGGTAGTCGAGGAAGGATCTCTGGGCGTTACTAATATATACTTGCTTCTATATTGTACTGCTAATCTACACTCTTCTAATGCTGCAAGATGCTGCAAGATGCTAGTCTTCGATAGGCTAGGCCTTCCCATCTATTCTGGCATTTCTGCAGTCTAGTCCACAGATACAGCCCCTTCATTTGATACCGATGCATAAATAGACTAGTTCTGATGTAAGTCTTGCGAGTACTTCGGATGAGTACTCACGGTTGCTTTGCTACCTCTTTTTCCCCATACCCGATTGCTGCGATCAGATGATGGAGTCCCGGAGCCAGCTGATCCCGTCGATAACTACTACTACCCCGACGGAGCATGCTACTACGTGGAGACCGACGACCAGGAGTAGATAGGAGAATCCCAGGCAGGAGGCCTGCGCCTTTTTGATCTAGTTGTCATTGTTTTGCTTAGCCTTCTTAAGGCAACCTTTGTCTAATTATGTCTGTACTCAGATACCGATGCTTCCGTTGATGCTTGTGTAGCTCGAGCTTACGTATTCGAGCCCTCGAGGCCCCTGGCTTGTAATATAAAGCTTGTATTATTTTATTTTGTGTCTAGAGTTGTGTTGTGATATCTTCCCGTGAGTCCTTGGGCTTGATCGTGTGCATTTGCGTGTATGATTAGTGCACGGTCGGGCCGGGGGCGTCACAAGTTGGCATCAGAGCCGACTGCCTGTAGGAAGCCCCTTTCCAACTCCTTGGCTGAAGTTGAGTCTAGTCTTTGAAAAACTATTTTACTAACTATGTTGTGTGGCTTACGGGCCCACATCGCAAATGGATGGGATTAGGATCTTTTATTCCTCTCCTTTACTCTGGGACTCTGATCTCTCTTCTTTTTGGGTTAAAGATTTTGCTAACTCTAACTCTAGGTTCACGTAACGATTTCATTCCGGAGAGCCACTCATTCCCGATCATCCCTGGATATTTCAAGATATCCCGAAGCACTCTTCGATGCTTTCTCGAGACCCTTGTGCTCATCGCTTTGTGATTCCCAACCACCAATAAATCCCCGTGGATAACTACACATCCTTGCCGTTCATACATTCATTCCCAGTTGCTTTTGAATTTCCTCGCCCTTTACCTAAATGGTTACCTACTTGCTGTCTTGTCGTGGATATCATGCTCTGCTTGTCCTTGGGAAGGATATACTCCTAATACTTGGGTATAAACACATTTTCCTTTCCATTGGTCTGATTAATCTATTAATCACATTTTCCTTTCCGTTGGTCTGTTTAACCTTTCTTGGGATCTATTGGATCTAAGTGGTAATAATTCCCTGCTTTGGTAAACACCCCCGTGGGCCAATGTCAAGCCTTCTTGTTTAGCGCCGATATCACCAATGAGATTGAAGGGTTGGAATTTTATGCATACCCATTATTTTGGAGTCTTCTAAAATTGACCTCATTCTGGGCATCGATTGGTTGAAGACTCATACTGCTTCAATCGATTGTGCCACTAAAGCCATCCAACTCCTACATCCTTCGGATGAGATAGTAAATTACCATGCTTATCTCATACGAGATGCCAAAGCCCAAATTTATTCCCTGAATGCGTTGAACACTTCACCTCTTGAGGGAATCGTAAACGTTCAGTCATTCACGATTTCCAAGATGTATTTCCAGAAGAACTTCCGGGACTACCCTGACCTTTTCCCTTCTACCTCCTAAATTCTCGAGACGAGAATTTATTTTAGAGGAGGATAATTGTAACACTCCCCTGTAACTAAGCACAATGATCATCTTTTAATCATGCTAAGTCATCTTCACTTGCAGTGCATGATCACAGTGAAACCATATCTCATTTCCAATTCCACCACTCAATTCAAATTCAATTTGCAAGTGAAATTTGAAGTTGCACAAAAATTGCTACAAAATAGTTCATCATTTAGCAAAAATTCCATAACAAATGTTTGTTAAGGAAAACAACATCACCTCTAAGCTATGATGGACAGTAGCAATTAAATCAGTGCTACTTCATCATTTTAAAATGCCATTTTATATGAGGAAAATCCATTTGGGTTCGGTTGCCTCTGAAAAAATTTGTGGCAGTGCCTAAAAATGCCGGGGATTTAAGTGGCCAAGTCCCACATTTTTTAAAAATGTTTTGGTGGACCACAAAATTCATTTGCTGCCTCTGTTTTAACTGAAAAGGGAAAAACAGAAAAAGGCAGAAAACTACCTGGTTTACCTGGCGCTGGCCCAAGCCGGCCCAGCCCACCCGAGCCTCTCCTACCTGCTCCCGCCTCGCTGTCAATGCCGCAATGGCCAGGGCGCGGTGGCTCCGGCCGCTGGCCGCCACCTGCCGCCACAGGCCTTCGGGAGGATAAGGCCGACCCCGTCCTCTCCCCCTGGACGCTCCCAGTCACTTTCCTCCCACTCTCCCTCGCTCGTTCGCTCCCTCTCTTCCTCACCAGAGTGCATCTGTCACCGTGCAGCTCGTGTCTATGGGCTCCGCCTGCCTCTTCCCCTTCGCCTCGTGTCTTCAGCTGGAGTCGGGGCGCACTGCAGGCGAGGAATCGAGCTCGTCCCCACCTTCGGTCCCACAATGTCTTCGGCGGATCCCGCCGTCGTCTGCTGCTTCTAAGCTGTCACCGGCTTTTCTTGAGCCACCCAGTGAGCTCCGCTTCCCCTCCTTTCCTTTGCCGCTCGCCGTAGAGCCTAGGTCATGCCGTCGCTGTACCGTGCTCTGGCCGCCGCCATGGCCATGAGCACCGCGCTCTGAGAGTCGCTCAGCTTGGTCCAGTAGTACCAACATGCTTCTGGTGAGCTGTTGCTGCTGCCTAGCCAGTTTGCGCGCGCGGGAACGATCCATAGCCAAGTTCCCGATCCCGACAGCACCTCGCCGCCGCCAGTGCTCGAAGCTGGCGACATTTTTGACCATCTCCGGCGAAGCTGACCCCACCGTCAGATGCGGCGTAGCTCCCTCGTTCGAACGCAAGTGGAAATGCGCGATTTGGTTAACCGTAGCGAAAACCCGACGCCGGCCGGAGCTCTCCGCCGCGTTTCAGGCTCGCCGGAGCAACTCCGGTGCCGGCCGCCGACGTGGCATGACCGGTGGGGCCTCCTGGGTCACTGGCAGCTGGGTCGAGCTGACTGGGCAGAGCCCAGTCACTGACCAGTGGGGCCCAGTTGACCAGTCAACTGGTCAACGGCTAACCCGCTGACTCAGCTGACCGGGCCCACTGTCAGCCTTTGGTGCACTGCTGGGTGTATTGGACCGGGTGCACCTAGCATTTTCATGTTGATTTTCGAAATTAAATCGATTCCAGTAAATTCCGGAATATTGCTAAAATTTCGGAAATTCGTAGAAATTCAACCGTAGCTCGGATGGAAAAGTTTCATGTAGAAACGCAATGAAGACACGGTGGTTTTTGGCGTGGTTCCGATAGGTGGTGCTATCGTACGTCCACGTTGATGGAGACTTCAACCCGCGAAGGGTAACGGCTGCGCGAGTCCACGGAGGGCTCCACCCACGAAGGGTCCACGAAGAAGCAACCTTGTCTATTCCACCATGGCTTACGTCCACGAAGGACTAGCCTCACTCGGGGTAGATCTTCCCGAAGTAGGCGATCTCCTTGCCCTTACAAACTCTTGGTTCAACTCCACATCATGTCGGAGCCTCCCAAGTGACACCTAACCAATCTAGGAGACACCACTCTCCAAAAGGTAATAGACGGTGTGTTGTTGATGAACTCCTTGCTCTTGTGCTTCAAATGATAGTCTTCCCAGCACTCAAACAACTCCTCATAGATTTGGCTATGGTGGAAGAAGGATTTGAGTGGAAAGCAACTTGGGAAAGGCTAGAAATCAAGGTTCAAATGGTAGGAATGGAATAGCTTGATCTCAACACATGAGTAGGTGGTTCTCTCTCAGAAAATATATGATGGAAGTGTAGGCATGTTCTGATGGCTCTCCTTACTGAGAAGGAAGTGGTGGAGGGCTATATATAGCCTCCACACAAAATCCAACCGTTACACACTTTTGACCCAACTCGGTGGCACCGATTCAGAAGACTCGGTGGCACCGAACTGTGTAAAAGATATGAACTTTAGGAATCTCGGTGGGACCGATAGGAACAACTCGGATGGACCAAAGTGTAATGGCTAGGGCAAACCTCATCTCGGTGGCACCGATTGCATCAACTCGGTTGGACCGAAGTGAAGCAATAAGGCAACAGAGACTTGGCAAGCCATCTCGGTGAGACCGATTTGCAAAACTCGGTGGGACCGAAGTGAGTGCAAACGATTACAGAAAGTTGGCAAGGCCATCTCGGTGGGACCGAGATCCATATCGGTGGATCCGATTTGTTAGAGTTTTGGCAGTGGCTAAGTCTCAGTGAACTCGGTGGGGCCGGATAGAGAATTTCGGTGGGGCCGTGTTGGAATGTAGGTTTTGGACATATTTGGATAGAGAGAGTGGTTGAGGGTTTAGGAGTACTGTCACTAAGCACTTGAGCAAAAAGACCATTAAGCAACACCTCATCCCCTTTTAATAGTATTGGCTTTCCTATGGACTCAATGTGATCTTGGATCACTAAACCGAAAATGTAGAGTCTTGATCTTTTGCCAATCCTTGTCCTTAGCATTTTGAGGGGTCCACATCTCTAGTCCATGCCATGCCAATCATTGAACATCCTGAAATCTTTAACTTGAATGGACATTAGTTCAATGAGATATATGTTGTTATGAATTACCAAAACCACCAAGGGAGCAAATATGCTTTCAATCTCCCCCTTTTTGGTAATTGATGACAACATATAGATCAAAGCTTTGACAAATGATTAAATGAATGAAATACATCGTCGCTTTGAGAAGTATGTGATAAGCAAGAGCTCCCCCTAAATTTGTGCATTATTAAAGATTTGCGTTTGAATGCAAATGCACAATCGATTAGGCTCATCGGTCACTCTTCCATGTCACATACATCTTGGTGGATCGCGCAAAATGATATGATTGGAATAGCAAGCACGCATCACCAACATAAGTGAGTGATCATACAAGATAATGATAGAGATGAGCATAGATCATCACAATAAGCATAGTATGACCAATCACAAGCATAAACGACAGGATATCTCACAGACACTGTAGCAAGCACACACATCAAACACAGTACCAACAAGCAAATAGTAGCAAAAGAACTCACGAGAGAAAAACAACGACCAAAACACTCTCTCTCGAAGCCTATGATCTATACAAATTCTCCCCCTTTGGCAACAAGTACCAAAAGGCTCGAATATGTATAGGACTATGCGGCTCCCTAAGCACGGTCCTCCGAAGCTCCTGAAGGCGATCTCCTGCTGGCAGCTCCGGTGTGCGTAGACGGCGTTGAGAGAAGAACATCCGCAAAGGCTTCTGCGGATGTCTACTGGGCTGGTTGAGTGGAGACCGGTGGTGGCATGGTGGCAGCAGCAGCAGGTGCAGAGACTGTGGTCCGTGGATCCACAACGGGCACTGCAGCAGACCTGGCTGCCCTAGGCACTGTCTGGAATCTCTCTGTGGTTGGTCTATCATCTCCACTGTCATCTGATGGGGCTGTCCTGACAGCATCAACATCACTTTGCAGCTTCTCCACAGTAGTCTGGATTTCAGTGACCTTGACATCTAGATCATGAAATTTAGTCTCGATTATCCGCTCTAGGCTAGCCTGATGCTGGGTGAGGTTGGCCAGACTTCGCTCAATCCTCGGGGTGGCTTCAAGCAGATATGTCATTTAGTCAGCCTTAGACTTAAGATTTGCAACTGGAGCATTGGGAGTTGTTGCCTCCTTGGCTGCTTTTGCTTCTTTGGCTTTGCGGATCTTCTCTTGAGCTTGTGCAGAAGTGGGATGCGAAGGATCCATCACAATCACATTGTCCTCAAACTCTGGACGCAAAGGCAAATGCTCTCGATCAAGAAGGTATGTGCTAGTTCCAACCTTGGAATTGATCAAAATCTGAATATGTGGAGCATATCCGCACGATCTCTTATAATCAACTGCAGTCCTCTTGATAGTTTCCACTATCAGGCTCATCACCTTGAACTTCTGAGGTGTATCAAACAAATGCAGCAAATTGATGGAGTGGCCACGAATCATTTTGTCATCTCCTGACTTGGGTAACAAGGTGTACCGCAAGATGGTGTTCGTGGTGGCCAGTCCTGGGAGCAGATGCTTCACTGATCCAAGCTTATGAGTCTCAATGTCCTTCTGGGGGATAGCTGTGTACATGTTGGCCATGGAGTTGTGATCCATCTTGAGCTTGGCATAGATATCATAGTCATCATCCTCTTCCTTGGGAGCACCAAGAAGACTTGCCCACTCAGAGATGGTTGACGGGTACCTAATACCCTCAGTCATCCACACAATGCGGCCATCTGGATAGAAGTGAGCAGTAGAGTAAAACTGCATGACCATCTCATCATTCCACTTGGTCAACTTCTTTCTGACAAAGTCATCAACTCCTGCAATCCTGAAGCTCTCATGGACGTGGGGGAAGTAATCCTCGTTCTCATCAATGTATTCCCAATCCACCCATTTCATGTCGCTAACAATGGGCTTCTTGTCCAACAGAACTGTTTCATAGAAATCCTGTTGTTCACGAGTGTGAAAGCGATAGTCACATGATGTCTTCCTCCTTGCAGCATAAGGATTTGACAGTCTCCACTGACGCAGTCATTTATCCTTCCTCAGCATCATGTTTTCTGCAACTGGGTGTGCATCGTCATGGTCTAGTATCTTTGGTTTCAGTTTTTTGAGCACTAGTGGCTCTTCATCAACATTTGCCTCAGGCACTGGGGCCTTGTTTTTTTCAGCAGCTGATATGTTCCTGGTTGACCTCTTGGGTGCTGGAGGTTTTGGTTTGGACTTGGTGGGGGCAGCAGTCCTGATTGCATCAGACATAAGCTTTTGTGCCTTGGCTGGAGGTGCATCAGCAGTAGGTTCCTTCTCCTCCACCTCATCAGTCCTCATGGAGGGCCTTCCAAGCACTTGAGTTGTAGTCTTCCTAGCTCTCTTCTTCTTAGCAGCTGGTTCAGTGTCACTAGGCTCTTCAAGAGTGAATTGCATAGTCTGCTTTGGAACTTTCCTCACAGCAGTCCTCTCTTTGGCAGATGTAGGCTTGGTGCTATATTCCTTAGCAAGCACCATTCTCTTCTTCTTTGTTGCTGCTGCACTAGCAACAAAATCTTCATCCTCACTGTCTGAGGTTTTCTTCTTCCATGTTCTAGTGGCTGCCTTAGGAAGGTCTGGAGAGCTCCTCTCTCCCTCATAGAAACTCTCAGCAGGGCTTGACCCTTCACTAAGTTATGCATGCTGTTCAAACCTGTTCTGGCTGTCGCTGGAATCTGACATCTTGCTGAGCTGACCCTGTGAATAGATGGGTATGGGCAGAGTAGACGAGTCATCACAAAAAGCAGAGGTTTTTCATAAAAATTGATTTCAACTCTTAGTTTCAAGTTTTCACAGGATGCATTTCGGATGGACCGAGTTGATCATCTCTGTGACATCGAAGCACTCTACAGAAACCTTACACGCCATTTCGGTCAGACCGAGATGGGTTTCGGTGGCTCCGAGATGCTAGGGCTTCACTGAGACTTTACTTTCGGTCTCACCGATTCATACAACTCGGTGGCACCGAGACGTACTAGTGCTATGGCCAGAGGCCAAATCAGTAGGACCGAAAATTTCGAATCGGTCGGTCCGAGATGCATTCGGCGGAAACTTAAACCTAAAAACTTTACTCGCATCTAATCTACGGAGTTTGCAGTGTAACAGGAGTTCTCGATCCGTGGCATGAATTCAGGCAGTCCAATTGTGCATTAAATCGGAAATGGGAGCACGAGAGGGATCGAATCTCACCCTAACTCGGTGGAGACTCTCTACGGCGGCAACGACGGTGAAGATTGCCGTTGACGGTGGCGGAATCCGGCGGCGAGGGCGCGCTGGAGACGACGGCGAAGTCCGGAGACGAGGGCGACGGCAGCAACGGGGTGCGGGAACGAGTGGGGTCAAGAAATTTCAACCGTTCGGTCCGCGCGATATATATACCCGTACGCTGTCGGTGGCGCCGAGTTGAACAACTCGGTGGCACCGGTATGTGTAACTGCACGCAGATTAGCACATCGGTGGCTCCAAAATGGTTCAATTCGGTAGCACCGAGATGGAAAACCTAGATCAATCTAAGTGATTTCGGTTGGACCGAGTTTGAGTGAATTGGTTCAGCTGAAATCATTTAGAAGGTTTTGGAGGTTCAGCCCTTTCAGATCGGTGGCTCCGAATGCTCCTCACCCGGAGGGTCCGAAAACGACTTGTTCAATTTTTGTGATGCAGCAAGAATAGAATTTGAGACAAGAAAGCATAGATAGCTAGAGAAGGTACTTAGGCATTCTTGTACATCCACTTGGCCAGAAAAACCAAGACAATCAAAACAACAAATGGATGTCCTCGAATGATGAAAACATGCAAACCAACATGCTCACACAATAAGATTGCAAATGAAACATGTGTCAAACATGCACAACCAATTCTAGCATCTATCAAGCAATGGCGATGACTAGGTCATCTATATATGAGTATATTGACTTAGGAGCCAAATGAGAACATTTGATCATAGGTCATACTCATCGTTTAAGCACAAGTGGGGTTGCCACTTTTACATAAAGCGTTGATGTGTTCACACCATTAGAGTTGCTTTAGCTCAATTGTTTAGAGCAAAGCTCCCCCTAGATGTGATATCCCCCTAAGAGGGATGAACTAACCTTGGGTTTTGTCGATGATGACTTCATGTAGATGTTGAAGATGTGGATGCTCAATGTTGATGTAGACCATCAAGAGTTGGGAGCAATCCTTTGGAGTTTTGTGCTTTCAATACCTACATGGGTTAGTCCCACACAAGGAACATACAAGGATATCCATAGACATAGAGTGAAATACACATATAATGATGTCCATTAATGCATTGAATACCTTGTCCCTTGTCTTACCAACAAGAGGGTTTGTGACTCCATTAACTAGTGCAAAATGTGGAAGTTGGTTGCACAAGTTCTTGCCATAATGAATATGAGTGAAGTTTGTTGGTGGAGTCACCCTCAAGAATTCTCTAGTTCTTCTTCTTTTGGACCCACATCAACTTGATGGGAATCCTTGGAGTTGTAGTAGCACTTGATGAAGTAGAACTTGATGAAGTCTTGGGAACCCACTTGACCATGGCTTGAGGAGTTTCTTCAAATGAATCAATCTCTTCTTGAATCTTGTCCTTGCCTTTTAGCTTGTGGTCTTGTGGTGGAAGATCTTCTTGAGCTTGTGTTCCCTTGAAGGAAGTAGGATCATACTTCTCTTGTTGAGGAACAAATTTCGTCTTGGGGTATTGATCTTCTTCCGACTCAACTCCATTGGCATTGAACTTTCGTTCAAAACCAACACCGTGGTTCTTCCGGTGCCTTCCTTGCTTGCGTACAATTTCCTCAAATTGCTTACTCCCGGCAAGGCTCTTGTAGACACCTTTTTCTATAATTCCTTTCAATAGCATATTTTCTTGCTCAAGTGTAACTTGGCTAAGAGAATCATTAGTGGAATCAATAGAACTACTAGAAGCAACAACATTGGATTTAGCATTGTTATTGTTACTACTAGAGGTAGAACCCTTTTTACCCTTGTTGCTAGTTTGCTTAGGTTTAACTTGTGGCATAAAGGTAGACATAAGTAAATGTTTGGCAAGATATGAAGAACTCTTCTTTCGAAGATCATCATTGATAGCTTTAAGAAACTCATGCTCTTGCTCTAAATTCAGCTTCTCGAAGCGTAGCTTCTCATGAGTTCTTAGAAGTTCTCTATGATCCTCTTGAGTTGTTTCATGAGCTAACTTAAGAGCATTTAGTTCTTTAGTTAGACGCTCAATCTCCTTCATAGCATTGTCACTCGTTTTCTCTTGACTATCATAATTACTAGCATTTTCATTATAGCTCACATCACTAGCCTTATCAACAAGTAAATCATCATCACCAAGAAAATCATCTTCATCACTAATGAAATAAAGATACTCGGGGTGTGATACCTTGGGGCCTTTTGCCATGAAGCATCTTCCAATTCCTTCATTGGTGAGTCAAATATATCATAGGAGTTGGATGACACAAGAGCAAGTCCGGCAACACCTTCATCTTGACTATAGTCGGAGTTGGAGTGATAACTTCTCTCGGAGTGGTTGTCGGAGTCGGAGCCGGAAACCCATTCACCAACATGAGCTTGATGTCTTGTTCTTGTGTAGCTCTTGGATGACTTATCCTTCCTCTCCGAATCCTTGCTTCTTCGAGAGTGTCTTCGTTCATAGCGATCATCTCTACTCCTTCTCTCCTTATGAGGTGATTCATCTCTTATATGTCTTCCTCTTGGTGATTTGTCTCTTTTCTTGTAGGGAACCATACACTCATTGGAATAGTGTCCGGGCTTTCCACAATTGTAGCAATTACGGTCACGACTTGATGATCTTCTCTCATAGTGTCTTGAGCTAGAGCTTCTTTCTTTCCCTTTGTTCTTGTAGAACTTGTTGAATCTTTTCACCATTAGGCTTATCTCTTCATTGGATACTAGCTTGTTACTTGAAGTTGTTGGAGCATCGGTTGAGGCTTTGTAAGCACCACTTGATTTGTTGTGTAGCTCCTCTTTGTCCTTGAGTGACATTTCATGAGCAACAATCCTTCCAATGACTTCCGTGGGCTTGAGATCTTTGTAATTTGGCATCATTTGGATCAATGTGCAAACGGTATCATATTTTCCATCCAAAGCTCTTACTATCTTCTTGATGATGAATTTGTCGGTCATCTCTTCACTTCCTAAGCCGGCAATCTCATTTGTGATGAAAGCAAGCCTAGAGTACATCTCAGTGACTCCTTCACCATCCTTCATCTTGAACTTGTCAAGTTGACTTTGAAGCACATCCAACTTAGATTCCTTGACGGACTCGGTACCCTCATGCATATCAACCAAAGTATCCCAAATTTCCTATGTGTTCTCGAGGCGGCTGATTTTGTTGAATTCCTCGGGACATAAACCGTTGAATAGAATGTCACAAGCTTGAGCATTGTATTGCAACATCTTCAATTCTTCCGGGGTTGCTTCATGATCCGGTTCCTTGCCATCCTCAAAGAAATCACCTTGCAAGCCAACACGAACAACAACCCAAACGGCGGGGTTATGACCAAGAATATGCATTTTCATCTTATGTTTCCAACTAGCAAAGTTTGTACCATCAAAATATGGACCTCTACGGTGATAGTTACCCTCAGTAGACGCCATACTCTCCTAGGTCGTGAAACCAAGGCTATGATCACCAAAGCAATGGAAATCAAGGCTTTACGGAGACCAGGGCTCTGATACCACTTGTAGGATCGAAAGTATGTCTAGACGGGGGGTGATTAGACTACTTGACCAAATAAAACCTAACCTTTTCCCAATTTTAGTTGTAGGCAGATTTTAGCAACAATACAAGTCAAGCATCACCATACACATACAATTCTAAGAGTATAGCAACGGAAAGTAAGCAATTGCATATGTAAGTAAAGGAGGGGATCGGAGATTTCAAACGCAATGAAGACACGGTGGTTTTTGGCGTGGTTCCGATAGGTGGTGCTATCGTACGTCCACGTTGATGGAGACTTCAACCCACGAAGGGTAACGGCTGCGCGAGTCCACGGAGGGCTCCACCCACGAAGGGTCCACGAAGAAGCAACCTTGTCTATTCCACCATGGCTTACGTCCACGAAGGACTAGCCTCACTCGGGGTAGATCTTCACGAAGTAGGCGATCTCCTTGCCCTTACAAACTCTTGGTTCAACTCCACATCATGTCGGAGCCTCCCAAGTGACACCTAACCAATCTAGGAGAAGCCACTCTCCAAAAGTTAATAGACGGTGCGTTGTTGATGAACTCCTTGCTCTTGTGCTTCAAATGATAGTCTTCCCAGCACTCAAACAACTCCTCACAGATTTGGCTATGGTGGAAGAAGGATTTGAGTGGAAAGCAACTTGGGAAAGGCTAGAAATCAAGGTTCAAATGGTAGGAATGGAATAGCTTGATCTCAACACATGAGTAGGTGGTTCTCTCTCACAAAATATATGGTGGAAGTGTAGGCACGTTCTGATGGCTCTTCTTACTGAGAAGGAAGTGGTGGAGGGCTATATATAGCCTCCACACAAAATCCAACCGTTACACACTTTTGACCCAACCCGGTGGCACCGATTCAGAAGACTCGGTGGCACCGAACTGTGTAAAAGATATGAACTTTAGGAATCTCGGTGGGACCGATAGGAACAACTCGGATGGACCGAAGTGCAATGGCTAGGGCAAACCTCATCTCGGTGGCACCGATTGCATCAACTCGGTTGGACTGAAGTGAAGCAATAAGGCAACAGAGACTTGGCAAGCCATCTCGGTGAGACCGATTTGCAAAACTCGGTGGGACCGAAGTGAGTGCAAATGATTACAGAGAGTTGGCAAGGCCATCTCGGTGGGACCGAGATCCATATCGGTGGATCCGATTTGTTAGGGTTTTGGCAGTGGCTAAGTCTCGGTGAACTCGGTGGGGCCAGATAGAGAATTTCGGTGGGGCCGAGTTGGAATGTAGGTTTTGGACATATTTGGATAGAGAGAGTGGTTTAGGGTTTAGGAGTACTGTCACTAAGCACTTGAGCAAAAAGACCATTAAGCAACACCTCATCCCCTTTTAATAGTATTGGCTTTCCTATGGACTCAATGTGATCTTAGATCACTAAACCAAAAATGTAGAGTCTTGATCTTTTGCCAATCCTTGTCCTTAGCATTTTGAGGGGTCCACATCTCTAGTCCATGCCATGCTAATCATTGAACATTCTGAAATCTTTAACTTGAATGGACATTAGTTCAATGAGATATATGTTGTTATGAATTACCAAAATCACCAAGGGAGCAAATGTGCTTTCAGCTACACACGATAATGTTGTTTCTTCAAGCTATATACCTGATGGTTGTAGACCATGCTGGAAGTTTATTTGGTCCTGTGAAGCTCTCACTTTGAAGAATTTCGCTTGGCAGCTTGCCACTAACACACTACCTACTTGGCAAAATAAGCAGAAGCGTGGACTTGAGGCGTCCGACGTGTGTCCAGTGTGTGGTTGTGGTACAAAAGATATTTTTCATCCTTTCTATTTTTACCTTAGTGCCAGGGAATTGTGGGTCACCATGTCCGCTGTTTGGGCACTATTAGTGATCAAGGGAGTTCAACATATGGGGAAAGAATGGCTTCTCCATGCACTAGAACCCCTCGCCGAGTTGGAAGAAAGTATGCTCCTTATGAAACCATGGAGGTGTTAGTTTATACGTGATGAGATCATTCATGATAAGATTCCGCTACCTCTGGAGGTCTCGAAACGATTTCTCAGGAGTTATTTGGAATCCCTGATTACCATTAAACATGAGCCTTTCGCAAACCCATGCAAAGGAAAAATTGTTTTGCACATGGATGTGTCTACCAGATCACATGAAATACCAGACGTTGTGGCTCTTCCTCATTGGAATCCACCTCTAGGGGGTTGACTTAAACTGAACTCAGATGGATCGTTTGTGTCTGATGGATCTGCTGGTTTTGGTATGGTGTTGCGTCACGATGCGGGATCAATTATATAATCATCATGCAGAGTACTTTATTCATGCAGGGACGCTTTGGAAGCTGAACTTGGTGCATGTATGAAGGGGCCTTTCTCAGGCCCTGATGAGAAGCAATCTAGCAGTGATGGTTAATATGGATTCTTTACAAGCTGTTAGAATGATATTACTCATGTTAGACGTTCACAAAATAAGGTTAGCAATTGGTTGGCTATTTTTTCTCGTGTGGAAGGCATCACTATGACTAGGTTACGGTGTGGCCCTCCTGATGCAATTGAGTTGAACAATGTTGGTTGTAATCCTCTTGTGATTGAGTAATACAAGTGTTTTACCCACACACAAAGATGTCAACCCAAATATTTACATTGAAAAAATTAAAATAATATGTATATATTTTCTTGGGTTTTTATTGAGCTGATATTTTCTTGGGTTTAATATACACTTCAAAGCATAGAACTTAGTGGTCAAAATTTTATGGAACAAGTGGCAGCTACCAAAGCGTCACTTATTTGTGAGCAGAGGGAGTGTAATCCATTCAAGTTGATCAAGGTGCGTGCTTTTTTATTTTTTGAAACACAGTACATATGCACGCTCTTATACACGTACATACATCATCCATAGCTTCGTTTCTAGAGGTAGTGTTGCCATTAAGGTTAATGATGACGTTGGACACTACATCCAAGCGAAGAAGGGATTGCGACAAGGTGACTCGTTATTGCCCATGCAATTCAATATAGTGGCGGATATGCTTGCGGTCATGATTGAGCGTGCCAAGGTTGATGGCCAAATTGATGGGATAGTAAATCATCTAGTTGATGGAGGTCTCTCTATACTTCAATATGCCGACGATGCGATTCTCTTCATGGATCATGACCTCGAGAAAGTGAGAAATCTGAAATTAATTTTATCAGCATTCGAGCAACTCTCAGGTCTTAAGATCAATTTTCATAAAAGTGAATTATTTTGTTTTGGCGAGGCTCAAGACGAGGCCCAACTGTACGTTGAACTATTCGGATGCGGGTTGGGCCAGTTTCCGATCACATATTTGAGGATACCGATACATTATCAGAGACTCACAAATGCTGAATGGAAACACATCGAGGAGATCTGCAAAAAAGACTTAGCAGTTGGAAAGGTAAGCATCTGTCTCTAGGTGGAAGATTGGTCCTCATAAATTCAGTACTAAGTAACATGGTACTATATATGATTTCCTTCTTCCAGTTACCGAAAGGAGTTTTACAAGGATTGGATTATTTTCGATCAAGATTCTTTTGGCAAGGAGATAACGAGAGAAAGAAATATTGACTAGCTAAATGGAGTGTGGTTTGCCGTCCCTAAGACCAAGGCGGGTTGGGCATTCATGACCTTGAGGTTAAGAATAGGGCCCTCCTCGGCAAATGGTTGTTTAGAATACTACGGAAGATGGTGTATGGCAAACCCTCCCGGAGGAAATATGTGGGTTCCAAGGAGGTATCCCAAGTATACTGGAAGCCTGGGGATTCTCACTTTTGGGCAGGTCTAATGGCTACGAAGAAATATTTCTTATCCTATGGATCCTTCTTGATTAAGGACGGTTCGGAAATTAGATTTTGGGAGGACAAGTGGCTAGGAAATGCCACACTCTGGGAACAATTTTCGGCTCTATACAACATTGTGCATCACAAAGGTGATACTATCGCCACCGTAATGGAATCATTTCCGTCAAATATGACGTTCAGAAGAGATTTAATTGGACACAGACTCCAATCATGGTACATCCTGCTCCAACGGTTGTCCACGGTGCAATTGTCACATGGGTCTGATGTATTCCGATGGAACCTACATGGGAATGGATAATTCTCAGTGGAGTCTATGTATAGAGCGTTAATCCAGTCTAATGTGCCAGTTGATAATAACAAGAAGATCTGGAAGATGAAAATACCTCTTAAGAATAAAGTCTTTTCATGGTATCTTCGCCGCAAAGCCATTCTTATGAAAGATTAACCTTATTAAGAGGAATTGGCATGGAAATCCGCAATGTGTCTTTTGTCACCATGATGAGACAATAAAACATTTATTCTAACAATGCAAATTGGCTCGTTCTATATTGTTAGTCATCCAGATAGCTTCTGGCTTGTATCCTCCTTGTAGTGTTGCTAACGTATTTGGCAACTGGTTACATGGGATTGATCACAGGTTTAGAACTCTTCTTAGGGTGGGAGCGCTTGACGTTATTTGGTCGCTTTGGCTATGTAGAAATGATAAGGTTTTTAACGATAAAAGTACCACTCCGATGCAGGTTATCTACAGATGTACCGGGACTCTTCGTTTATGGTCCTCTCTACAACGCGTGGAGAATCGTGACATATTTACGAAGGTGTGTACATGATTGGAGGCTACAGCGAGGGATAGTTTTACCCAACATGGGTGGCAGAATGATCTTAGGATTGACCCACTTCCGCTTTAGCCGTTATACGGACTCTACATATTTCTTTGTATTTCACCTTTTTATTTTTCATTTGTGCGAGAGGACTTTGTTTGGCTATGTGCATCTTAGTTATGCAGAGATTAGATGTAATGCTTAAACCTTTTAAGTAATAAAGCGTCCTTTTTTGAAAAAAATAAAATAAAAATTACACACGCACACCCCTCCGAAAGACCTAAATGGCATGTACACCTTGAGATTGATGAAGTCTAATAGACACCTCGTTGTCGACACGTCGCTTATTACTGAAAAATAAAGCTGTTAAATCGTGAAATAAATTCAGGAAATTGAGAACATCCTTGTAAAGTCTAGGACTTAAACCCAGGTGAGCAGCTTACACCATAAAGAATCTAACCATCTAAGCTGCGCTCAGTTTGCACGCATGCTTCTAAAAGTGTAGACTTCTCGCACGACAATGTTCTTTTGGCTGATATATTATTTTCTTTTGGACTTACTTTTACTAAATTTTCCTAGAGAGAAGTTGATGTTCTTGTACATGTCTGCGGTGAAAAAGATAAAGCCCACAAAGCATCTTGCTGAGATGGACTTGGGGAAATGTCTAGTGTTAACGTGCCTTAGAGTAACTCTGACAGAGACGTCCATATGATTGATCGCCATCCGCCATGTGGTGTGTGCTTCATATGAGTTTGGAGGTTGTCGGACATGTGCGCAAGCACAAAGTCGCCAAACGACTGCCTTCATAAATTTCCTCTTTTTATTACCTTCAAATTGTAGGGCAATTTAAGCCAGAAATCCAACTCGGCTCATGGGAGTATATGCTCCTGCCCGCCAAAAAAGTTTTTTGTAAATGTCAATTTTTTTTTAAAAAAAAGTAGATGTGTTCATTGTCACACCCAAATGCTACCTGCAATTTTTTAGTGGAAAAACTTTAGCTATTTGACCTGTGCGAAAAACAAGTCGCCCAATGTTACCTCCAAATGATACAATTAATTTTTTTCACCGACGAAGCACTGCTATCCCGTTTTGCATGAAAATTGTCTAACATGAACATCCATGAAAAAAATCAGAAAATTTGAAAAAAAAGAAAATTTGAATTTTTGTACTATTTATTTTGAATTTACTGTTCATTCGAGAGCATATGCTCCACAGAGCCAAAACGGTCCTCCCAATTTAAGCTCAATATAATCTAACCAAACACATGTATCAACACGATGATTAACAATTAAATTAGTTAGCAACATATATTAGCGATCAAAATACGCCACATTACATTTTTTGTGACTTGAAATGTTGTTAAGCGACATTTTTTTAAATATGCAATGTCGCTATTCGACATTGCTACTACTACCTAGACTAGTCTGTCACTGACGTCGTCTAGTCATCCTCCTCCTCCTCGTCTGAATCGAGGTCGTCGAGGTAGGCATAGGGATCGGGTCTCCGAGTGACGATCGCGAGCTACGTCACCTCCTCCTCGTTGGTCCGAGCGGAGCTGAAACGCTCGAGTATGCGCTCCTCACGACGGCGTGCATCCACTTCGAGCTCGGATAGTCACATCATGACTGTGATTGAGTCCTCGGGCTCTGGCCCCAGCTCCTCAACGTCGAGTGGGACGTTGTCATTGAGGACGACCTCGTTGACGGGGACGATGGCACCCGAGGCACCATATCCACCCCTCGTGCCCGCTGCCATGGGAGCCTCCATCTCTCTCGCGCCCGTCGCCATGGGAGCCTCCATCTCTCCCGCACCCGCCGCCATGGGAGCCATGGGGGGAGGATGCGCCGGTTGTCGCGGCTATTGCATCATGGGCAGATTTTGCCCCGCAATTGCATGGCGGCATTGTCGCTGAGAGTGGAGGAGATGGGAGGAGAGAAGGCGGTGAGGAGGGGGTGGCGGCGGCTAGGGATTTGGTGAGGGGAAGGCATCGTTGTCGGGCTTTTATTGCCGGGGACTAGTGCCGTATGGCAGTCATCCGAACGGACACCTCAGGAATCTTTGGGAGTAGCGGTTGTCTATTGTACCTTTGTCTCTATTCATGAAGGATTTGTCATTTTTGTTTCTCAATTTGTATTTAGGGTTTGGATTTTCTTTCCCAGGGCTGTAGACGCGTGTGTTGTGAACATTCAGAAAAAAATATCAGCATTTTTTGAGACATTTAAATTTTAACTTCTAGAATTGGGAGCATATGAGGTTGGTATCACCTGGTACTTGATGGATCGAAATGGAAGTCAAAGTCAAGGTGATAGGCTAGAAGGCAGTCTTTACATGACACATAAAAGATGGCACGCACACGGTCACGACGAAATCTAGCCAGGATTGAAGAAAGAGCCACGCACACTTGCTGGGCCACACTCTTTGCAAGCACACGATTAGCAAGCACATGTTTGGTATGCTTGCGTCGACAGTAGACATGCCAGTTTGTGTGTGTGTGTGTGTGTGTGTGTGTGTGTGTTGTTTCTTTTTCTACTCAGAGTCACAAAAGATGAATCTTATCCAACATCGTGGATCGCTTGTGCTACGAAACACGCAACCTATTATTGCATCCAAACCGTTGAGTAGACATGAAGAAGAAGAAGAAGAAGAAGAAGAAGAAGAAGAAGAAGAAGAAGAAGAAGAAAATGCAGCACGTCCAAGGCGTTTCCACTGAACATGGCGTTGGAGCTAGGAGAACATGCGCCATATCCGTCCGTGTGAAGCGATGGCAACCGGCCCGGGGGTGTTCGGGTTTGGGTCGGGGGCGTTGGGGGGTTTGATGAGCTGAAATTAAGAAGCCGGTCGCAGATGGCAGGCGGCGACGCACAAACCGCCAACCCCTGCCAACGCCTCCTCCTGATGAAGCTTGAAATGATTCCACGCCGCGGTCCCGTCTCATCCCCCAAGCATTAAGGCTGACCATAAAGACGCATTTAATCTGGGCAGATGGAGGGTGACGCCTCGGCGACGGAGGGAGCTGGGCTGAAACATCACTAGTAACCTGACGCTGACACTGAGTGCTGCACAAAAAATAGTAGTACTAAATGACTTGGAATTCTGCAGGGGTTTCGTTCAACAAACAAAGCCCTCATATATAGTACTTCTGAGAGCACAGTATTAATCTGAGGGCAACCAACCAGTTAGATGAAAATTCAGGCGACAGTCGAAATCTACCAGCACCCTTTCTGTCTGATGAGGCTTGCCATCTGGGCCGAGACATGAACCGCGACTACCTGTCCCAAATTGATCCAAGATTTCAAGCCACGGGATTCAAGGACATAAAAGAGCAAAAGCAAAACGACCAACTTGAGACAAGTTACACATCGTCCATTATTTCCAACACCTGGTGCAACAAGGCATACAGCATCCTGCTTCACTTCTCCAAAATAAAATGTCCCTTGCTTGAGTTTCACATTTCCAGGATGTTTGTGTGTCTTACAAAATACACCGAGCAGCCAGCGTCTTCCAGGGTCGCACTATATACACACAAAGATGTATACCATATCCTCGTCAAAAGTTTTCCAGCTAGACAGAACAGAAGCATATGACCACTGCCTCTACAGCATCAGGGGAGATTAACAGGTGTTAGCCAAAATAAATGTTGCTCGGCTATAAAAAATCCGAAAGCGTTAAGATGAAAGTTTTACCAAAGAGCAATGACCTCATTTCCTTGTGATCTGAACATCGTACACTAGCTCATCTTCATCCAGGTCCTTCAGAAGCACGCAGAGATCCTCTGCCTTAAGGTTGTTTGCCGCAACGAAAGATTTCCAGCCTCCGGTGAAGCCCACGAATAAGGAGGTCTCATGGTAGAACACCGGCCATAATCTCTTCATAGGATCCTTCAGCATTACAACGTTCCGGTCTAGCCTCCCTTTGCGCCCAACAACATTGGAGAGTGGATCGGGCAACTCCTAAAATGAAGATACAACAAGTTGATAATAAATGGATGGTGAGGGGCAGCTAAATGGTGCCAAGACTGAAACCACAAGGACCTGATAAACCTCAACACACGACTACACCAGGATGAAGATGTACTCAAACAACATTTGCAGGAATGAGATCTGATGTGGTGGTTACACGTTACAGCTTAATTGATTTTCCATCTTCATCAACAATCTTACAAGCTTTGTAGGCACGTTTAAAACTTTAGTTTTGAACCACATCAAGTGATACAGCGACCTTTGTGTATGTTCTATGACAACCTTGCAAGGCACTAAGATAGCTAGGTATAGTATAGTGACCTTGGTTGATGGATGTCTTATACCACAATCTACTAAAGCATAAAGACATGAAAGTAGTAGTAAAACAGTAGTAATGGTGAAACTGCAAAAGAAGACTATTTATGGTGTCTAAACAACTCACAAGCCTTGTCTGAGCGGTAGAAGGGACGACGAACTGTAAATTGGCCTTCAATACGGGACGATGATCATCTAATTCTGAAACTTCAACCTTGACAGGCAGCAAAGGCACCGGGGTCACAGGATTGCTAGACTTCGTGTCTTCCTGTCGAAAGAAATCATGTTCTGCATGGGAAACTCTCAGTGTTAAATATGAAATACCTTGTATAGTTGGCAAACCTCTCTGACTCTACACTGAAAGTCTGAAACAAAACCAGATAGAATCAGTTCACCTGTCTGCCATTCGACTGCACAGTTGGCACTTACAGGAATATTGTTCCTTTCCTGTCTGCATCCAGTGCTTTCCATGGGTCCCACTTGCTCCATTTTTGTTTCAGGTTTAACAGTATCGTCTACAAACAAAAATGTATATAAGCTATAAAATAAGAACTTAATTCCCTATTAAAGAAAGTAATAAATAGTTGCAGCAGCCCTAGAAAATTATGGTAAATGGCATCCTTTCACCTTTTCCATTGACAGAATGTTCAATCTTCGTCCTAGTAAGTCCAGACTTAGATATCCGGCTAGGCACACAGGAGTGAGTACCGTCATACCCTCGTTCAACAGGGTTTACTCCCATTGCACCAACCGATCTCTCCTCAGTTTTCAGTCTTTTTTCAGGTCTAATTAGTCGTCCAGTGCCATCAGGAGCCTCTCGGCCACTCACAGTAGCCTCCTTCCATTTCTCCAAGCACTGGGAACCTCCTGGATATTCATATTTGCTGCAAGCATTTCCATTGGTGTCCATCTTGTTATTGCTAGGAAATTTGTCCACAGCAGCAGTGCATTCTAATCGAACTGTATTTCCTTCTTGTTTCCTCCTTAAATCTTCGTCCGAACCGTGTATTTCTGCACATTTTGCTGAAGTAGATTCCTTCATCATGACTGCATCTTCTATGTGACCAGCAAATGTTGTTAGCTCGACTGCGTCACCATTTTCTTGTGACAAAGGAGCTGCATCAGTAGTAACTGGGACTATTTCAAACCTAGTTGTTTTTTCATTGTGGCACGTTACTGAAGCATTGCACTTCGTTTTGCACTCTCCAATGGCCAGATTTGCTTCCTTGTTATCAAGAGCCACTGTGCCCTTATTTTCTTGTGCTAAAGGAGCTTCGTCAGCAATTACAATTATTTCAGGGCTCCTTGTAGTATCTTTAATATATGATGGAAAAATAGCATTTACTGTGTGCTTCCCATTCGCCAAATGTCCATCCTTGTTATCTGGAGCCATTGAGGATCCACGTACGATCCCGCCTACTACTCCGTTAGGATCTTGTGTTGAATTGGCAGACATACGACGTGTCCCTGGAACTGCATCCATAGATTTAGCAACTAAATTACCGGGAGAAACCTCAGCATTATCTGTATATCCATCAGACTTTGTTTTCGGCCTGTTGCTCCCAGTATATTCACCAGAAACATAGTGATGACCATTTATGTCTCTAGAGTTCCGAAACGTTTGACATGGGACCAAATCATCAGGTGCACGGCTTCTCTCTTTCTGTTTCTTCTCTTCACCTTGCCTTTCAACACTGAAAGATACTCTCTCCCAAGCATTCGCACCGAAGACCCGCACAGAAAACTTTGAACGGCCAGTGTACTCAAACACGATGATTTCAGCCCACTTAATGGAATGGTCTGAAACAAAATTGTTCCACCCCTGATAAAAAGCTAGGGAACCATCTACCACTGATAGCCTGACCGTTGAAGACTTCCCCTCTGAGTCTTCAAGACATACAAGCTGATTAGTGAAGCGCACCATTTTGGATGCCTCTGCCACCTCTGGTGGTATCAACTGCACATCAGCGCGCACACCGATTAAGCACCATCATCACGGTACACACAAAGAAGTGAAGGGATATAAAAGAGGGTAAAAAAGGTCATACTAATATGAGCCAGAGAAAATGCACCTCAACTCAAAGTCATGATAGCATAATGAAAACAGATGAAGAGCAAAACTGATGACATTATGCATACCAGGAATTCCTCGAAATGTTCGCCTGCAACCTTGAAGAATGCAAATTTTACTTTTTTCTTCTCTCTGTGACCGCTTTGCACCTTCTGCCCTGTGTTATAGCCTGGTGTTGTCTTCTTTCTGTCATAACTCCCCGCCTTCTCATCCTTGTCACTGGTCCGCAGCTTCTTCACCTTATCATACATCATTGGCGTCTTCTTCCTCTTGTTTTCCTTGGAGAGAACGAGCTCTGTGTTCTTCCTCTCCTCCCTGCTGTCGCCGTTATGCACGGGCCACAGTTTCTTATCCTTGT
This sequence comes from Elymus sibiricus, assembly GCA_039707655.1. Classification (NCBI taxonomy): domain Eukaryota; kingdom Viridiplantae; phylum Streptophyta; class Magnoliopsida; order Poales; family Poaceae; genus Elymus; species Elymus sibiricus. The sequence continues at coordinate 318,692,440 of CM077664.1, forward strand.
TCATTTCCTTCTTTTGCATCCCCTTGTACTTGTCGTAATCACACCTCCACATCTTACTGCTTCTGTTATCCTTGTGGTGATCACCACGGTGCATCTTCCTCTCACCGCTGTGGCTGCTCGGCCTTTTCCTCTTCTTCTCCTTGTACTTGTCCGCCTTCTCCAACATTTCCATTATCGTCTCATTGCCATCGCCGTCGTCGCTCAGTTCGATGGGCTCTTCCATTCTCCTCCCCTTCTCCAGGCTTCCAGTGGATGCCTTTCGGCTCTGCACCTTCTTGTCCCACATCTCCACCTCCTCCTCCTCCTCGCTGAGCATTTTGCACGTCTCATCCTCCTCCTCCTGGTATTCCATCTCCATGTCACGGCTCCTGGGTCGGTCCTGGCGTGCCAGCTCGCCACTACTCATCCTCTCCCTTCTCCTGCCCAAACAATTGACAGCACAAAATGCCCCTTAATCATCTCTTGAACCTCAAAGAAACAACAAAAGTGTAAGTAAAAAAAAAAACCAACAAGACAAAAGGACTAAAGTACTTTGCAATTGCCCCTTGCGCCCTTTGGAAATGTTTGACATTTGACTTAGAGAGATTAATCCCTCTCTAAACACATATTTGAAATGACCGATGTGCCCTTCCCCCGCCCGACGATTGGATGCACGGAGCAGAACGGGCTCTCCCCTCTGTTCTCTCTCTCTGCCGGCGGCGAACCCCACGCCCTCGCCGCGAAAAAGAAGGGCTGCCCGGGGCTGCTCTTCCAGGTCGGGAGAAATAGGTGGAGGCCTCACCTGTCTTGGGACTGGGGCATTTGCCGGACGGAGCGCCGCTCCGCGCCACTCTGGGTGCGAGACAGAGCCGGAGCAGATGAGAATGTGAAGGGGGCGATTTTCAGTTACTTGCCCTGCTCCTTGAACACATCCAATAAAAAACCCAACACCATGGAAAATCCACAAGAGAACTCTCCCAGGAGAACTAGTACTACTCCTTGTTTTGGCTCCGGGAACTCGAAGATCAAAGAAACCCCGACGATTAACCTTACCCCATGGAACGCCCAAACGAACAAATCAAAAACCCTCACCTCCGGGCCACCTGAGTCCTCCACCAGATCAAGAAAGCATCAGGGGGTATCTGGCAAGTATCGCGCTCTCCTAGCCAGTAAAATGCGCCTTTCTGGCGAGCCAAAGATGATCGGGCTGAAAAAGTGACGAGCTCGATTTTTCTTTTCTTTTTTGGCTGGGTATTAAGAGCACGACGCCTCAAATTTGCTGCTGCGGCTGCGGACTCCTAAGGATGGCAATGGGTAGGGTATGGGGCGGGTAGACCAATACCATACCCATACCCGTGTGATCAATGTGTATAAAATTCTACCCATACCCGTACCCACGGGTATGAAACTTTACCCGTACCCATACCCGACGGGTATCCATATCCATTGGGTACCCAATGGGTAGATCAAATAGTACACAAGTTATTCAGAATTTTACATTCATCATAGCACATTTGAAAAAATAACATTGATCTCCACTCAATAACAAGCAGATGAGTACATGATAATTATCTCAATTCAAATTGACAATTGGTGACAACTTTAACATAGGTTCACAAGCTCACGACACAACATAGGTACACTTGTGAATCATGGGTAAGGTTCACATGTCAGTATAAACAGGTAGGGTATGGGTATATCCATGGGTAAAAGGCTATACCCGTGCCCTACCCATGACTTAACGGGTAGGGTATGGATACTACCCGCGGGTATAAAATTGTACCCATACCCTGCCCATGCGGGTACGGTACCCGCGGGTACCCGTACCCATGGGTAAAATTGCCATCCTTACGGACTCCACTGCTCCAGCAGTTTCCCCCGAAGCGCAAAATAGGCGTCCCCACAACGGGAAGGATGGTCACATGCCCACAACTCTGCAACATGGAACCTTCCCCTCCGGATCAATATACCGACCGATAAGCACCTGGAGCTGGGAAAATATTCCCGAATATTTTCCTTCTTCAATTAAAATGCCTAGTAATGCATTAGAGCATATCACCAACACTTTTTGCCATGTCATGCTTTGTGATTGCATTTGTATGCTTTGTATTTATTTGTTTCCTCTCCTTCTTCTCTCCGGTAGACTCCGAGACCGCCGATGATCCGGTGATCGTCTACTACGTTGAAGATCCGTTTCTGTCTGCAGAGCAACCAGGCAAGCAAAACCCCCTTGATCATTCCTATATCGCCCATTCTTTCTCCCTCATGCTTGCATTAAATTTTGCTACTGTACTTGATTACTCCTATTCTGATGCATAGCCTGTTTTTGGTAACTGCTGTTGATACCTTACCTGCTATCCTAAATGCTTAGTATAGGCTGGTTAGTGATCCATCAGTGGCTCCACATCCTTGTCCGTGTTGCCCTGCTTTACTACCAGAAGATTCGATCAAGGTGATCGATGTGCAGAGACCGACACAGCACCACACACCCCCTTAGTTGTACGACTCTGCAGAGCTACTATCGAGTGCCGAGGGTGATACCTCCTATCTCACTCCTGATGATATCTCTGTAGCGTGGCTAATCGGTTATGGGTTACCAAGGGTGATTCCTCTTTCACCACCTCCGATGATGCCTCTGTCGTGCAGCCCCTCAAGTGTGAACCCATCGAGGGTGATTCCTCCAAGTTCACCTTGACGGATACATCAAGTGGGAATCCATCGAGGGTGATTCCTCGAATTTCCCCTTGATGTTATGGACACACGGTTACCATGTTTTTACCTCAGTCCCTTGTTGAAGTCGGGTCGACCCCGAGGGGTACCCGCGAGAGATGTGAAGTCGGTTTGACCGTGAGGGTACCCGCGAGATAATTACGTGGCACGGCCGGGCAGGCAGACCGCCGCAGAAGAGGGATGGGCCTGGCCCTTGCCGTAAGTCCACGAGACGGGGCGACAGGACCACTGATCGTGGAGCACTAATCGTCTCCGCGAGCTCCCAATAAACTAACGATTTGGATATGTGATCTGAGTAGGCCTCTGGCCTTTTTCGCACTAACCACCACGTGGGTTAGCACTCGGCGTTGTACGTTTCTTCCGAAAGCTCTGTCAGACGTCCGGTTCAGCATTGCGGCCGGGCGACAGCAGATACCCACAGGCACAACGTGGTGAGGATGACCTTGCGCGCAACGACCCGGAGTGCAAAGGGCGATGGGCCCAAGACCCCTGAGCACTTAGGATGTAGACCGGCAGGGACCTCTCTGCGGAGCCTAGGTAGGACTACGTCGTGTCGATCAGCCGAGGCCGGGCATGACCAGGAAAAGTGTGTCCGGCCAGAGTTAATCGAGCGTGTTGGGTAAGCTAGTGCACCCCTACAGGGAAATATATCTATTCGAATAGCCGTGTCCACGGTAACAAGACGCTCAGTGTAGTATCCCGATCTACTACAACTAGAACTGGATACCTGTGATGTTTAATTAATATGTTAGCTCCGGGATTGCTTCCTCGCGGGGTAGTCGAGGAAGGATCTCTGGGCGTTACTAATATATACTTGCTTCTATATTGTACTGCTAATCTACACTCTTCTAATGCTGCAAGATGCTAGTCTTTGATAGGCTAGGCCTTCCCCTCTATTCTGGCATTTCTGCAGTCTAGTCCACAGATACAGTCCCTTCATTTGATACCGATGCATAAATAGACTAGTTCTGATGTAAGTCTTGGGAGTACTTCGGATGAGTACTCACGGTTGCTTTGCTACCTCTTTTTCCCCATACCCGATTGCTGCGATCAGATGACGGAGTCCCGGAGCCAGCTGATCCCGTCGATAACTACTACTACTACCCCGACGGAGCCTACTACTACGTGGAGACCGACGACCAGGAGTAGATAGGAGACTCCTATGCAGGAGGCCTGCGCCTTTTTGATCTAGTTGTCGTTGTTTTGCTCAGCCTTCTTAAGGCAACCTTTGTCTAATTATGTCTGTACTCAGATACTGATGCTTCCGCTTACGCTTGTGTAGCTCAAGCTTATGTATTCGAGCCCTCGAGGCCGCTGGCTTGTAATATAAAGCTTGTATTATTTTATTTTGTGTCTAGAGTTGTGTTGTGATATCTTCCCGTGAGTCCCTGGGCTTGATCGTGCTCATTTGCGTGTATGATTAGTGCACGGTCGGGCCGGGGGCGTCACAAGTTGGTATCAGAGCCGACTGCCTGTAGGAAGCGCCTTTCCAACTCCTTGGCTGAAGTTGAGTCTAGTCTTTGAAAAACTATTTTACTAACTATGTTGTGTGGCTTACGGGCCCACATCGCAAATGGATGGGATTAGGATCTTTTATTCCTCTCCTTTACTCTGGGACTCTGATCTCTCTTCTTTTTGGGTTAAAGATTTTGCTAACTCTAACTCTAGGTTCACGTAACGATTTCATTCCGGAGAACCACTCATTCCCGATCATCCCTGGATATTTCAAGATATCCCGAAGCACTCTTCGATGCTTTCCTGAGACCCTTGTGCTCATCGCTTTGCGATTCCCTACCACCGATAAATCCCTGTGGATAACTACACATCCTTGCCGTTCATACATTCATTCCCAGTTGCTTTTGAATTTCCCCGCCCTTTACCTAAATGGTTATCTACTTGCTATCTTGTCATGGATATCATGCTCTACTTTTCCTTGGGAAGGATATACTCCTAATACTTGGGTATAAACACATTTTCCTTTCCATTAGTCTGATTAATCTATTAATCACATTTTCCTTTCCGTTGGCCTGTTTAACCTTTCTTGGGATCTGTTGGATCTAAGCGGTAATAATTCCCTGCTTTGGTAAACACCCCCACGGGCCAATGTCAAGCCTCCTTGTTCAGCCCCGATATCACCAATGAGATTGAAGGGTTGGAATTTTATGCATATCCCATTATTTTGGAGTCTTCTAAAATTGACCTCATTCTGGGCATGGATTGGTTGAAGGCTCATACTGCTTCAATCGATTGTGCCACTAAAGCCGTCCAACTCCTACATCCTTCGGATGAGATAGTAAATTACCATGCTTATCTCATACGAGATGCCAAAGCCCAAATTTATTCCCTGAATGCGTTGAACACTTCACCTCTTGAAGGAATCGAAAACGTTCCAGTCATTCACGACTTCCAAGATGTATTTCCAGAAGAACTTCCGGGACTACCCTGACCTTTTCCCTTCTACCTCCTAAATTCTCGGAACGAGAATTTCTTTTAGAGGAGGAGAATTGTAACACCCCCCTGTAACTAAGCACAGTGATCATCTTTTAATCATGCTAAGTCATCTTCACTTGCAGTGCATGATCACAGTGAAATCATATCTCATTTCAAATTCCACCACTGAATTCAAATTCAATTTGCAAGTGAAATTTGAAGTTGCACAAAAATTGCTGCAAAATAGTTCATCATTTAGCAAAATTTCATAACAAATGTTTGTTAAGGAAAACAACATCACCTCTAAGCTATGATGGACAGTAGCAATTAAATCAGTGCTACTTCAGCATTTTAAAATGCCATTTTAAATGAGGAAAATCCATTTGGGTTCGGTTGCCTCTCAAAAAATTTGTGGCAATGCCTAAAAATGCCGGGGATTTAAGTGGCCAAGTCCCACATTTTTATAAAATGTTTTGGTGGCCAACAAAATTCATTTGCTGCCTCTGTTTTAACTGAAAAGGGAAAAACAGAAAAAGGCAGAAAACTACCTGGTTTACCTGGCGCTGGCCCAAGCCGGCCCAGCCCACCCGAGCCTCTCCTACCTGCTCCCACCTCGCTGTCGACGCCGCAATGGCCAGGGCGCGGTGGCTCCGGCCGCTGGCCGCCACCTGCCGCCGCAGGCCTTCGGGAGGATAAGGCCGACCCCGTCCTCTCCCCCTGGACGCTCCCAGTCACTCTCCTCCCACTCTCCCTCGCTCGTTCGCTCCCTCTCTTCCTCACCAGAGCGCAGCCGTCGCCGCGTCGCTCCGGTCACGCGGCCACCGGCGTTTCCGCGCCCACAGATCGTGTCCACGGGCTCCGCCTGCCTCTTCCACTTCGCCTGGTGCCTTCAGCTGGAGTCGGGGCGCACTGCAGGCGAGGAATCGAGCTAGTCCCCACCTTTGGTCCCGCAACGTCTCCAGCAGATCCCGCCGCCGTCTGCTGCTTCTAAGCTGTCACCGGCTTTTCTTGAGCCACCCGGTGAGCTCCGCTTCCCCTCCTTTCCTTTGCCACTCGCCATAGAGCCTAGGTCGTGCGTCGCTGTACCGTGCTCTGGCCGCCGCCATGGCCGTGAGCACCACGCTCCCAGAGCCGCTCGGCTCAGTCCAGTAGCACCAACGTGCTTCTGGTGAGCTGCTGCTGCCGCCTAGCCAGTTTGTGCGCGCGGGAACGACCCATAGCCAAGTTCCCGATCTCGACCACACCTCGCCGCCGCTAGTGCTCGACGCCAGCGACATTTTTTACCATCTCCGGTGAAGCTGACCCCACCTTCGGATGCGGTGTAGCTCCCTCGTTTGAACGCAAGTGGAAACACGCGATTTGGTTAACCGTAGCGAAAACCCGACGTCGGCCGGAGCTCTCCGCCGCGTTTCGGGCTCGCCGGAGCAACTCCGACGCTGGCCGCCGATGTGGCATAACTGGTGGGGCCTCTTGGGTCACTGGCAGCTGGGTCCCGCGGGCCCAGTTGACCTGGTCAACGAGCTGACTGGGCAGAAACCAGTCACTGACCAGTGGGGCCCAGTTGACCAGTAAACTGGTCAACGGCTAACCCGCTGACTCAGCTAACCGGGCCCACTGTCAGCCTCTGGTGCACTGTTGGGTGCACTGGACCGGGTACACCTAGCATTTTCATGGTGATTTTCGAAATTAAATCAATTCTAGTAAATTCCAGAATATTGCTAAAACTTCAGAAATTCGTAGAAATTCAACCGTAGCTCGGATGGAAAAGTTTTCTACATGAAAGTTGATCAGAAAAATCCAACGAATCCGAATATGCCATCCACATACCTGTCACATGCCCACAACTCTGCAACATGGAACCTTCCCCTCCGGATCAATATACCGATAAGCACCTGGAGCTGGGAAAATATTTCTGAATATTTTCCCTCTTCAATTAAAATGCCTAGTAATGCATTAGAGCATATCACCAACACTTTTTGCCATGTCATGCTTTGTGATTGCATTTGTATGCTTTGTATTTATTTGTTTCCTCCCCCTCTTCTCTCCGGTAGACTCCGAGACCGCTGATGATCCGGTGATCGTCTACTACGTTGAAGATCCGTTTCTGTCTGCAGAGCAACCAGGCAAGCAAAACCCCCTTGATCATTCCTATATCGCCCATTCTTTCTCCCTCATGCTTGCATTAGATTTTGCTACTGTACTTGATTGCTCCTATTCTGATGCATAGCCTATTTTTGGTAACTGTTGTTGATACCTTACCTGCTATCCTAAATGCCCTAAATGCTTAGTATAGGCTGGTTAGTGATCCATCAGTGGACCCACATCCTTGTCCGTGTTGCCCTGCTTTACTACCAGAAGATTCGATCAAGGTGATCGATGTGCAGAGACCGACACAGCACCGCACACCCCCTTAGTTGTACGACTCTGCAGAGCTACTATCGAGTGCCGAGGGTGATACCTCCTATCTCACTCCTGATGATATCTCTGTAGCGTGGCTAATCGGTTGTGGGTTACCGAGGGTGCTTCCTCTTTCACCACCTCCGATGATGCCTCTGTCGTGCAGCCCCTCAAGTGTGAACCCATCGAGGGTGATTCCTCCAAGTTCACCTTGACGGATACATTGAGTGGGAATCCATCGAGGGTGATTCCTCGAATTTCCCCTTGATGTTATGGACACACAGTTACCATGTTTTTACCTCAGTCCCTTGTTGAAGTCGGGTCGACCCCGAGGGGTACCCGCGAGAGATGTGAAGTCGGTTTGACCGTGAGGGTACCCGCGAGATAATTACGTGGCACGGCCGGGCAGGCAGACCGCCCCAGAACAGGGATGGGCCTGGCCCTTGCCGTAAGTCCACGAGACGAGGCGACGGGACCACTGATCGTGGAGCACTAATCGTCTCCGCGAGCTCCCAATACACTAACGGTTTGGATATGTGATCTGAGTAGGCCTCTGGCCTTTTTCGCACTAACCACCACGCGGGTTAGCACTCGGCGTCGTACGTTTCTTCCGAAAGCTCTGTCAGACGTCCAGTTCAGCATTGTGGCCGGGCGACAGCAGATACCCATAGGCACAACGTGGTGAGGCTGACCCTGCGCGCAACGACCCGGAGTGCAAAGGGCGATGGGCCCAAGACCCCTGAGCACTTAGGATGTAGACCGGCAGGGACCTCTCTGCGGAGCCTAGGTAGGACTACGCCGTGTCGATCAACTGAGGCCGGGCATGACTAGGAAAAGTGTGTCCGGCCAGAGTTAATCGAGCGTGTTGGGTAAGCTGGTGCACCCCTGCAGGGAAGTATATCTATTCGAATAGCTGTGTCCACGGTAACAGGACGCTCAGTGTAGTATCCCGATCTACTACAACTAGAACTGGATACCTATGATGTTTAATTAATATGTTAGCTCCGGGATTGCTTCCTCGCGGGGTAGTCGAGGAAGGATCTCTGGGCGTTACTAATATATACTTGCTTCTATATCGTACTGCTAATCTACACTCTTCTAATGCTGCAAGATGCTAGTCTTCGATAGGCTTGGCCGTCCCCTCTATTCTGGCATTTCTGCAGTCTAGTCCACAGATACAACCCCTTCATTTGATACCGATGCATAAATAGACAAGTTCTAATGTAAGTCTTGCGAGTACTTCGGATGAGTACTCACGGTTGCTTTGCTACCTCTTTTTCTCCATACCCGATTGCTGCGATCAGATGACGGAGTCCCGGAGCCAGCTGATCCCGTCGATGACTACTACTACCCCGACAGAGCCTACTACTACGTGGAGACCGACGACCATGAGTAGATAGGACACTCCCAGGCAGGAGGCCTGCGCCTTTTCGATCTAGTTGTCATTGTTTTGCTCAGCCTTCTTAAGGCAACCTTTGTCTAATTATGTCTGTAGCTCGAGCTTATGTATTCGAGCCCTCTGGCTTGTAATATAAAGCTTGTATTATTTTATTTTGTGTCTAGAGTTGTGTTGTGATATCTTCCCGTGAGTCCCTGGGCTTGATCGTGCGCATTTGCGTGTATGATTAGTGCATGGTCGAGCCGGGGGCGTCACAGTAATACTCCTTGGTATGCAGACTATGCTAATTATATTGTTGCTAAATTTATACCACCTACTTTCACATACCAACAAAAGAAAAAGTTCTTCTTTGATTTAAGACATTACTTCTGGGATGACCCACATCTTTATAAAGAAGGACTGGATGGTATTATTAGACGTTGTATACCTGAGCATGAACAGGAACAAATCTTACGGAAGTGTCATTCCGAGGCTTACGGAGGATGATATGTCTCTGTCGTATCTACTTTTCCAAACACTTTTGCTCTTGTTTTGGACTCTAATTTGCATGATTTGAATGAAACTAACCCGGACTGACGCTGTTTTCAGCAGAACTACCATGGTGTTGTTTTTGTGCAGAAATAAAAGTTCTCGGAATTGGACGAAACTTTTTAGAGATTTTTTATGGAATAAATAAAAAATACTGTAGACAGGATCCACTGGAGGGGGGCCACCTGCCGCCCACGAGGCACCAGGGCACGCCACCCCCCTGGCGCGCCCTGGTGGCTGGTGGGGCCCACGTGGCTCCGCTGACCCTAATCTCAGGCCTATAAACTCACAATTCCAGAGAAAAAAATAAGAGAAGAAGTTTCATCGCGTTTTACGATACAGAGCCGCCGCCACTTCCTATTCTTCATTGGGAGGCCAGATCTGGAGTCCGTTCGGCGCTCCGGAGAGGGGGATCTTCCATCATCGTCATCATCAACCATCCTCCATCACCAATTTCATGATGCTCACCGCCGGGAGTGAAGAATTCCTTCGTAGGCTTGCTGGACGGTGATGGGTTGGATGAGATTTATCATGTAATCGAGTTAGTTTTGTTAGGGCTTGATCCCTAGTATCCACTATGTTCTGAGATTGATGTTGCTATGACTTTGCTATGCTTAATGCTTGTCACTAGGGCCCGAGTGCCATGATTTCAGATCTGAACCCTTTATGTTTTCATGAATATATTTGTGTTCTTGATCCGATCTTGCAAGTTATACGCACCTGCTATGTGTTATGATCCGCATACCCAAAGGTGACAATAATTGGGATTCTTTCCGGTGATTACCGTAGTTTGAGGAGTTCATGTATTCACTATGTGTTAATGCTTTGTTCCGGTTCTCTATTAAAAGGAGGCCTTAATATCCCTTATTTTCCTTATGGACCCCGCTGCCACGGGAGGGTAGGACAAAAGATGTCATGCAAGTTCTTATCGCAAGCATGTATGGCTATATACGGAATACATGCCTACATTACATTGATGAATTGGAGCTAGTTCTGTGTCGCCCTAGGTTATGACTGTTACATGATGAATGTTATCCAACATAATCACCGATCCAATGCCTACGAGTTTTTCACATATTGTTCTTTGCTAAGTTACTACTGTTTCTACTACTGTCACAATTGTTACAAAACTATTGCTGCTACCGTTATTGTTAGTGTTACTATTATTGCTATTGCTATCAAACTACCATACTACTATGCTACTGATCACTCTGCTACAGATATTTAGTCTCCAGGTGTGGTTGAATTGACAACTCAACAGCTAATACTTGCAAATATTCTTTGGCTCGCCTTGTGTCGAATCAATAAATTTCGGTTGAATACTCTACCCTCGAAAACTGTTGCGATCCCCTATGCTTGTGGGTTATCAAGACCTTTTTCTGGCGCCGTTGCCGGGGAGCTGTGACGCCCCCGTCCCGACCGTGCACTAATCATACACGCAAATGCGCACGATCAAGCCCAGGGACTCATAGGAAGATATCACAACACAACTCTAGACACAAATAAAATAATACAAGCTTTATATTACAAGCAAGGGGCCTCGAGGGCTCGAACACATAAGCTCGAGTTACACAAGAGTCAGCGAAAGCAACAATATCTGAGTACAAACATAATTTGACAAGATTGCCTTAAGAAGGCTGAGCAAAACAATGACAACTAGATCGAAAAGGCGCATGCCTCTTGCCTGGGAGCCTCCTAAACTACTCCTGGTCGTCGGTCTCCACGTAGTAGCAGGCTCACCTCCGACACCCTGTCGCACCGATTTGGTAACCCGCGGTCCAACGACCAGGGACCAGGCCCACCACTCTCCTAGGTGGTCTCCACCTGCCCTGTCGTTCTGCCACAATAATCTCTCGCGGGTGCCCTCCTGGCCCACCCGACTTCACTCCTCTCGCGGGTACCCCTCGGGGTCGACCCGTCTTTAACCAGGGTCTGAGGTAAATGCCAAGGTAACCGTGTGGCCATGACATCAAGGGGGAAATCCGAGGAATCACCCTCAATGGATTCCCACTCGATGTATCCGTCAAGGTGAACTTGGAGGAATCACTCTCAATGGGTTCACACTTGAGGGGTTGCACGACAGAGGCATCATCAGAGGTGCTGAAAGAGGAATCACCCTCGGTAACCCACAACCGACTTGCTACGCTACAGAGATATCATCAGGAGTGAGGTATGAGGTATCATCCTCAGCACTCGATGCTAGCTCTACATAGTCGTACAACTTAAGGGGGTGTGCGGTGCTGTGTTCGGTCTTTGTTCATCGATCACCTGATCGAGTCACCGGTGGTAAAGCATGGCAACAAGGACAAGGGTGGTGGGGCCATCGATGGATCACTAACCAGTCTATACTAAGTATTTAGGATAACATGTAAGGTACCAATAGTAGTTACAATATCAGGCTATGCATCAGATTAGGAGCGATCAAATACGGTAGCAAATTCTAATGCAAGCACGGGGGAGAAGGAATAGGTGATATAGGAATGATCAAGGGGGTTTGCTTGCCTGGAAGCTCTGCTGAAAAGGAAAAAGGTCGTCGACGACGTAGTCGTACTCAGGAGCAGCGTCGGTCTCGGAGTCTACCGGAGAGAAGAGGGGGAAGAAACAGTAAATATAAAGCACATAGATGTAACACAGATGCACGACATGCCGGTAGGTTATGCTAGGGGTGCCCTAATGCAGTGCTATGTATTTTAAACGGAGCGGGAAAATATCCGGGAATATTTTCCGAGCTCCAGGTGCTTATCGGTATATTGATCCAGAGGGGAAGGTTCCATGTTCATCTAGTTAGGAGTGATGGTCAAGCATTTTGATCACATATTCGGATTCGTCATATTTTTCTGATCATTTTTCATATATAAATTATTTTCATCCGGGTTATGGTTTATTTTCTATGATTTTTCAAAGTTTTAAAGGTTTTTCTGAATATTCTGGAATTAATATTAATTTCGAATTAAAAAATGAAATTGCTATGTGCACACCGGAATGTACACAGCATAGAGGCTATGTGTATGACAGTGGGGCCCAGGGGGCCCAGTTGACCCAGTCAAAGGTTGACTCGTCAACTGCCACTGTTCATGGGGCCCACCTGTCAGAGCCTCATATTTTATTTTATTTTTATTTCTTTATTTTCTTTTCTTTTCTCTTTTTTTTAAATATGGGCAGGCCCATCTGGCAGTGGCCCAGGCCGGCCAGCGCGTGGCTGGGCACACGCACGCAGCCACTGGCCAACGCCAGGGCGCGACGAGGCCGGCCGACCGGAGTAGCGCCAGGCAGCGGCGATGGCGAGCCGGGCGCAGCCAGCGCGGGCGGGGCAGAGGCGGATGCGGCCGCGGGCGAGCAGGGCGCGCGGTCAGGGAGGCGGCGGGCGCACGCGGACAGGCGCCGGGCGCGGCCGGGCTAGCGGGCAGCGGGGGCGCGGGCGGCAGCGGGCGTGGCGAGCGCGAGGTCGACGGCGGTGGCTTACAGCGGCCTACGAAGGCGGATCGAAGGGGGAAACGGGTGAGGGGCTCACCGCGTAGCTCGTGGCGGGCTCGGTGAAGGCCGGGGTGGACCGGAGAGACGGTGGCGACCGTGAGATGGCGACGGCCGGAGGAAGAAGAAGGGCTCGATCCCTGCGATGGAGTGGATGCCGGCTTGAGCTCGTGGACGCAGATGATGAAGCGGACGATGACGAAGAGCATGGACAAGGCCTCATGGCACGGGGGCGACGGAGAGCGCGCGGACGACGACGGCGATGGCGACGAGGCTTCGGTTGCGGGCCGTGGGAATGAGAGCGAGCGAAGGAGAGAGGTAAAGGGCGCTAGGGTTTGTCCCAAGGGTGCGGGGTGTTCTTATCCATCGCGGGGGTTCGTCGGATGCTGGACACGTCGTCAATCGTCGGCCTGGACGGCGTGCGCGCGTGCACCACGCCATGGCCTCCCTGACTCTATACGGAGGTGGGGGAAAGGGCCATTGTGGGCTTGGGCTGGCACTGTAGCACTGGGCTACAAGTGCATAGTAGTGCATGCCTTTCTCTTTTTATTTTATTTTATTTACTGTTTTGTAGTTTCTCCAATGTTTTGCATTTTAATTTAATACCAAATAAATTTCATTGATTACACAACTTGTCACATAAATCAAGCACAATATTTTGGAGAGGCCCACAAAGTTTCAAGTTAATTGGAAATACATAAACACTTGTTTATTTTGAATTGGCTATTTTGGTAGCTAATGGGACACTCTATATTTTACTAGGAATTAATTGGTGAGTCAATTGATGTTGGTTTCAACATGACAAATGACCAGGGGAATCTATTCTAAAAACCGAACATTTTAGTTTTATAGTTTGAAGAAAATAATAATTTGACTTGTCTTCGAATTTGAATTTGACTAGGGTTTCAATCAAGTGGCAATTAAGCTTTTGCAAAAAGAGATGACGTGGCATCATTATCATGAGATCACTGTAGCTTAACACCGGGGATGTTACAAATCTCCTCCACTAAAAGAAATTCCGCCCCGAGATTTAAGAGGTAGACAGAAATAAAGCGGGGTATTCATCACAAAGATGATCCTCGCGTTCCCAAGTGGCTTCATCTTCTGAATGATTCGACCACTGAACTTTAAGGAACTTGATTGCCTTCTGACGGGTTCGACGTTCAGCCTGATCAAGAATACGTATCGGATGCTCCTTATAAGACAGGCCATCCTGCAATTCAAGCACTTCATGATCCACTGCTCGGATCGGATCCTTGAAACAGCGGCCGAGTTGCGACACATGGAAAACATTGTGAACCTGAGAAAGGTTCGGCGGTAGTTCCAATTGATAGGCCACTTCTCCACGTCTTGCGAGAATATGGAATGGGCCAATGTAGCGAGGAGCTAACTTGCCCTTGATACCAAAACGGTGAGTGCCCTTCATCAGAGTGACACGAAGGTAAGCCTGTTCGCCAGGTGATAACCCACAAGTATATGGGATCAATTGTAGCTTTTTCGATAAATAAGAGTGTCAAACCCAACGAGGAGCTAAAGGTAGAATTAATATTCCCTTCAAGTTCTATCGACCACCGATACAACTCTACGCACGCTTAACGTTCGCTTTACCTAGAACAAGTATGAAACTATTTTGTAGGTGATAGGATAGGTTTGCAAGAATAAAAATAGAAGTACTTTGCGAGAATAAAACTACGAGTAATTTGCAAGATAATAAAAGTTAGTTGTTTAGTAGAAAGCTTTTGTAACACAAGAGAATGATTTGTCCATAGGCAATCGAAAACTAGACTGGTAATCATTGTTGCAATTTTATATGAGGGAGAGGCATGAGCTAACATACTTTCCGTACTTGGATCATATGCACTTATGATTGGAACTCTAGCAAGCATCCGCAACTACCAAAGATCATTAAGGTAAAACCCAACCGTAGCATTAAGTATCAAGTCCTCTTTACTCCCATACGCAACAACCCCCTTACTCGGGTATGTGTTTCAGTCACTCACGCCACCCACTATAAGAGAATCATGAACGTATTGCAACACCCTATAGTGGGAATCCCTCACGCTTGCATGACACAGAGGGCACCATAGGACAGCACCAAAATAAAACATACAACTCAAACCAATCACGATCATCAATCAACCCATAGGACAAAACGAATCTACTCAAACATCATAGGATGGCCACAAATCATTGGATAATAATATGTAGCATTAAGCACCATGTTTAAGTAGAGATTACAGCGGGGAGAAGAGGTGTTACACCGCTGCATAGAGGGGGAGAGAGTTGGTGTTGACGGCGGCGAAGTTGTTGGTGTAGATCGTCGTCACGATGGTTCCCCCGGCGGCGCTCCGGCGCCACCGGAAGAGAGGGGGAGAGAGCCCCCCTCCTTCCTCTTCTTCCTTGGACTCCCCCCTAGATGGGAGGAGAGTTCCCCCTCTGGTCCATGGCTTCCATGGCGCCGGAGGGGCAGGAGCCCCTCCTAGATTGGATCTCTCTCTCTGTTCTCTTCTGTTTCGCGTTCCTATTTTCTGGCCTTTCACCGTTTCTTAAATTCCTGGAGATCCGTAACTCCAATTGCGCTGAAATTTTAACACGATTTTTTTCCGGATATTAGCTTCCTTGCGGCCGAAGAAGGGCACCAACCGACCTACGAGGGCCTCACGAGGCACCACCGCGCCCCTGGGGGGGCGTGCCCTGGTGGCTTGTGGAGGCTGTGGGCCTCCTTTTGCGTTGATTCCACCTCCCAAAAATCACATATATTCCAAAATAATTCTCCGTAAAATTTTATTGCATTTGGACTTTGTTTGATATGGATTTTCTATGAAACAAAAAATAAGCAGAAAACATGAACTGGCACTCGGCACTGGATCAATATGTTAGTCCCAAAAATAATGTAAAATGTTGCCAAAAATATGTGAAAGTTGTAGAATATTGGCATGAAACAATCAAAAATTATAGATATGACGGAGACGTATCAGCATCCCCAAGCTTAATTC
Source organism: Elymus sibiricus (assembly GCA_039707655.1). NCBI lineage: Eukaryota > Viridiplantae > Streptophyta > Magnoliopsida > Poales > Poaceae > Elymus > Elymus sibiricus. Next base: position 318,708,370 of record CM077664.1, read on the forward strand.
CTACTCGTCCTCGAGTAGGTAAATGATAAAAAGATAATTTTTGATGTGGAATGCTACCTAGCATAATCTTGATCATATAATTTAATCATGGCATGAATATTAAGACACAAGTGATTCAAAGCAATAGTCTATAATTTGATATAAAGACATCAATACTCAAGCATACTAACAAACAACCATGTCTTTCAAAATATCAACGCTAAAGAAAGTTATCCCTAGCCCATTATGCTCAGTCATTGATCCATTCATGAAACACACTCAACATTAACTACACCCAATGCACAAGTATGACAATAGTCCTCTCCAGTTGGTGCTTTATAAGAGAAGATGGAGCCTCAAAATAAAAATAAAAATTGCATAAAAGTAAATAGATAGGCCCTTCGCAGAGGGAAGCAGAGATTTGCAAATGTGCCAGAGCTCAAAGTTGAAATTAGAGTGATAAAATTATTTTGAGAGGTATGCTTTTCTTGTCAAGGAAAACGACCGAGAATTCCCAATATTTTCCATGCTAGACACATCATAGGCGGTTCCCAAATAGAAAGTAAAGTTTATTTCCTTTCCACCATTCTTTCACAATCCATGGCTAGCCGTATCCACAGGTGCCCTCCATACCAACACTTTCCAAGGAATTTTGTTGTCATTAATTTTTGATTCATTGTGGAACTGGGCATCCCTATTACCAGCCACTCTCTCGTGCAATGACAAGTGAATAAACACTCATCGTGAGAATAACACACCTAGCATGGAAAATATTGGCCACCCCCTGCCACTTCATGAGCGGTACGGGCACACAAAACAGAAAATTATTTTGAAAATTAGAGTTGGCACATGCAAATTTATTTGGAATGGCATGGAAATACCGCATATAGGTAGGTATGGTGGACTCATTTGGCACGACTTGGGTTTAAGGAGTTTGGATGCACAAGCAGTATTCCCGCTTAGTACAAATGAAGGCTAGCAAATAGATTGAGAAGCAACCAACCAGAAAACGAAAACGGTCATAAGCATGCATTGAGAATAACTAACACTGAATAATGCACCATAAGTAGGATATAACTTCGTTGCATAACTATTGACTTTACGTGCATGCATAGGGAATCACAAACCTTAACACCAATATTCTTACTAAATCACAATTACTCACTAGCCTAACTCACGTATTATCATCTCCATATCACAAAACTATTGCAAGGAATCAAACATATCATATTCAATGATCTATAAGTTTTATGTAGGATTTTCTGACTAACCATGTGAATGACCAATTCCTGTTGACTCTCTAAATAGATATAAGTGAAGCAATAGAGTTTAATTCTTTCTACAAAAGACCATGCTCTAACAAATATAAGTGAAGCAAAAGGACATTCTACAAATAACGGTTTTCTATATGAAGAGAAACAGGCATCCAAACTTCAAATGATATAAGCGAAGCACATGAAGCATTCTATAAAGCCATACTCAAAAGATATAAGTGAAGTGCAAAGAGCATTCTATAAATAAACCAAGGACTATCTCATACAAGCATGGTGCATAAAAGAAAAGGGAAAAATAAACACAAAAGACGCTCCAAGAATTTACGCATATCATGTGAACAAAACAAAAACCGAGACATACCGATAATTGTTGAATAAAGATGGGATGCCTTCCGGGGCATCCCCAAGCTTAGACGCTTGAGTCTCCTTGAATATATACTTGGGGTGCCTTGGGCATCCCCAAGCTTGAGCTCTTGCCTCTCCTCATTCTTCTCATATCAATACCTCCTCGATCTTTGAACAATTCATCCACACAAAACTTAACAAAACCTTCGTGAGATCCGTTAGTATAATAAAGCAAATCACTACTTTAAGTACTGTTGAAAACCCATTCATATTTTATTTTTGCATTATACCTACTGTATTATAACTTCTCCATGGCTTATACCTTCCGATACAATCCATAGTTTCCTCAAAACAAGCAAAACAATGCATCAAAAACAGAATCTGTCAAAAACAGAACAGTCTGTAGTAATCTGAAAATTGACCATACTTCTGTAACTCTAAAAATTCTGAAAAATTAGGAAAAAGTAAAAAATTTGCATAGCAGTACTGTGTAAAAATTTCAGAATTTTTTCACGTTCCAGTAAAAAATGTAAATTCACGCACTACAGAAAAAGTTTCTGTTTTTGCACCGCACACACCAAACAAGCAATTTAAACATCCTAACGGTAAATCTTGGCACATTATTTTTATAATACAATGGATTTGTACAAGGGGATAATTATTTTAGTTGAAATGTTTCTGTAATTCAAGATTCACAAAGTTTCCATGGGCATGAACAAAGTTCAAGGAGCTCCCCCACTTCAACGGTGCTCGTCTTTCTTACTTTCACTTTCCTTTTTGAAAAGTTTTTAGGTTCCCCTCTATATTTTTTTGTTTTTAAACTTTATAAAAGCACTCAACAGAAACAAATGACCCTCTAAAACTTCCGGGTTGTCTCCTAGGCAGCACTTTCTTTAAAGCCATTAAGCTAGGCATAAAGTGCTCAAGTAATTGATCCACCCGGATCCCAAGGTATATCAAAGCCAATTTTAATTAACAATGATTTGTATTTTAGTAGTGAGCACAAAGCAACATATATCATGCAATGACGAAGTCTAACTCTCTTCCTATGCATCGGCATGTCATAAAAGAACAATTCATGCACATCAAGTAAAGGCCAATGCATAGTATAAACAGTTTCTTGCAATTTTATCGTATTGGAAACATAGAGAGCTAGAGATGTAGTTCCTCTCTCATAATAATTGCAAGTAGGAGAAGCAAGCACATGCATATTATATTCATCAAAATCATCATGTGTAGTAGTAAAATGCAACCCATCAATATAATCCTTAATAAGAGCAAACTTCTCCGATATAGTGTAGTTGGGAGAATTCAAAAAGATAATAGGACTATCATGTGTGGGTGCAATAGAAACAATTTCATTCTTAACATAAGGAACTATAGCAAGTTCATCTCCATAAGCATAATTCATATTGGCATCATGGCCACAAGCATAGCAAGCATCAATTTCATCAAAAAGGGATATTTCAAACGAATCAAAGGGATCATAGCAATTATCATAGCATTCATCCTTCGGTAAGCATGAAGGGAAATTAAACAATGTATGAGATAAAGAGTTACTCTCATCAGAAGGTGGGCACGGGTGATCAATCCGCTCTTCCTTCTTTTGTTCTTCGCTCTCCTCCTCAATTTTTTCATCTAATGAGCTCACAATGTCAATAATTTCTTCTTCCATAGATTCCTGCAAAATATTAGTCTCTTCTTGGACAGCGGAGACTTTCTCAATAAATTTATCAATATAGGCATTGTATTCATAATTCTCATAGCAATATTTAAGTATAGCTAAATTTTCAGATCGGTAAACAGCATCATCATAATTTTCATACTTTTCAAACAAAGATTCAATTTTATAAGCACCCCTAAAAGCAACAAATTCTTCTATTTGTTCCACATCATAGTAATCATATATACCATTAGCATAAGAAGCCAAGGTTTCATTATCATTAAATTCACATGAAAAGGGAAGGTGTGGAGCCTTCATCCTAGAGCAGCAAGTATAATCATATCTTAAGCATAAATTCCGAGCATACCAATGCAAATAATGAATTTGATCCCATAAGAGTTTCCCTTTTTAAGACAAGCGATAATCCCTAAAGTATTCCCGTTGATCCAAAGTAACTCCCATTATCAAGTTGAATGGAGTTTTATCAGGATTATCAAAATATTATTTAATGTTTTACACATAACGAGCATCGAGGGTTTTAGGAGGTTCCCCATCTCCATGAGTAGCAAGTACAACTAATTTTTTTGGTGTTTCGTGTTCCATATCCATAACTAAAGATATAAAACAACTTAGAACAGAAAATAAAATCTACTTAGTGATAAAGCAAACAAGCACACACGAGAATATCAACGCTACGCTATTGCTCCCCGGCAACGGCGCCAGAAAAAGGTCTTCATAACCCACAAGTATAGGGGATCAATTGTAGCTTTTTCGATAAATAAGAGTGTCGAACCCAATGAGGAGCTAAATGTAACACCCCATGTAATTATGCTACAGTGATCACCTTTTGATAATGCCACGTCACCATGATTAACAGTGCTTGATCATCATTTGAGTCATATCTCATTTCAAATTCCAATTCAAATTAAGAATTCAAATTTAAAGTGAATTTAAAGGTTGTTCAAATCCAGGAACTAAATAGTTCATAATATTGCAAATATTCCCAAAGCAATTATAAAAATAAAATCAACATTAATTGACTTATTTAAATGAGTCTAACATCCCAAAACATCAATGTTTAATCCATTTTCATTTAATATAATTTCAAATGAAATCATTTGGCATTCAAACCTTTTTCTGGCATTGACATATATTGCCTAGTATTTAATTGGAGAAGTCTCACATTTTACAAAAGTCTTTTGGGGCAAAAAGAAAATGCAAAAAGAAAAGGAAAAATCAAAATAGAAAAGAAAAAGGAAAAGAAGAGGACTCACTGGCGCACTGGGCCTCGAGTGCACAGTGCAATTCGGCCCAGCCCGGCGAGGCCTTCTCCTTCCTCCCACTGGCGAGAAGCCATGGCACTGGCGACGCGCGCGCGCAGCCGTCCACGCGCGGATGCGGCCGCTGTCGATCATCCAGCGGTGCCCCACGCTGGATAAGAACGCCCGCAGCCCCCCAGACAAACCCTAGCCGCCTCACTCCCTCCCCCTCTCGCTATCATCCCTCACCCGAGCGGCGCCATGGCCGTTCCCCCATGAAACTCGCGGCCACCGCCTCCATCTCGTCGCCGCACCGTGTCCATCGTCTTCCCCGGCCTCGACTACGCCCCCTGCGCCGATTCGTAGGAGCTCGGAGCCGCCACAACGTGGCCGACGACGTTGTCTTCTACCTACGGGTGCCGATGATCGCCGACGTCGATCCGCCACCTCGAGCCTCCCCCGAGCACACTTTGCACCACTACCGGCTCCCCGTGAGCACCGCTACCTCTCCCCAATCCTCTCTCCCTCTCGGTCGTCCTCTAGCCGCCGCCCCCATCGTGCCCGAACTCTCCGCCGCGGAGCTCGTCGTCGGCGTCATTCCGGTGACCATATGGTCACGGGCTGGTGCCCGTTGAGCTCGCCGCATCGCATAGACCCCGCCTAGCCGCTTAGAACGCCCGAAAGCGAACCGCAGCCGAGCGCCCGATCGAGCCCGAAAGTCGCCGCCGCCTGCCGTCGTCGCCGCGTCCGATTCCGGCCACCCCAGCCGCCGAGACCACCATCAACGGACGCGGCTTGGAGTGCCCGTTCCAGAGAGCCCGGCCGCGCGCGATTTGGTGCACCACAGCGCAATCCCGAGCTCGCCGGAGTTCGGCCGCCGCGGGAGGGCTCGCCGGCGCGTCTCCGGCGCCGTCCGCTGACCTCGCGCCGACGTGGCCTCACCTGTGCCACTGACTGTGGGCCCGTGAGGTCCCGTTGACCGGGTTGACCCAGTCAACCCTACTGACTAGGCACCCCTGGGCCACTGACATGCGGGCCCCGCCTAAATTAAACGATTTTATAAATAAATAAAATGTTAATTAATCTGTTAATTAATTTAATCGCTAATTTGTCACTGACAACTGGGTCCCACCTGTTAATTAACCTAATTAACTAAATTAACCACTGTTAAGTCTAATCAGTCATTGACCAGTGGGTCCCACTGGTCAGGTTTGACTCTGGTCAGCCGGGTTTGACCCGCTGACGTCACATTGACGTCATGATGATGTCATCTAACACTGTTTTGGATAATTCGAATTTAATAATTAAATTAATTCCATAAATTCAATAAAACTTCGAAAAATCATATAAAATAAACCGTAACTCGGATGAAAATAATTTATATATGAAAAATGATCAGAAAAATATGAAGAATCCGAACATGTGATCAAAATGCTTGACCATCACTCCTATCTAGCTGAACATGGAACTTTTTGCCTGTTTTCGATAAATGAATAGTGCATGACCTTAATAAAATAATTCCAGATAAATTCCTAAATTATCTAAAACAATTAGATAGGCATTATATCACCACTGCATATCATTTAGGCATGTCATGCATCGCTGTTGCACTGTTGCCGTGAATTTATTGTTTCTTCCCCCTCCTTCTCTCCCGATAGACACCGAGACCGCCGCCGACATAGCTGAGTACGACTACACTCCAGACGAGCATCCTTCAGACGACCAGCTCCTCTCAGCAGAGCTTCCAGGCAAGCAAACCCCCTTGATCATTCCTATACCACCTATCCTTTCTCCCCCATGCTTGCATTAGAATTTGCTACTGTAACTGATTGCTCCTATCCTGATGCATAGCCTGTTTTTGTAACCTACTGTTGCTACTTTACCTGTCATCCTAAACTGCTTAGTATAGGTTGGTTAGTGATCCATCAGTGACCCCTCACCCTTGTCCATGTTGCCCCGCTTTGTTACCAGTGCCTCGATCTTTGTGATCGATGTGCAGAGACCGTCACATCACCGCACACCCCCCTTAGTTGTACGACTCTGCAGGGCTACTATCGAGTGCCGAGGGTGATACCTCGTACTGCACTCCTGATGATATCTCTGTAGTATAGCACCTCGGTGGTGATTGCAGAGGGTGATTCCTCGCTATCCCCTTCCCGATGATGACACTGTCGTGCAACCCCTCAAGTGTGGACCATCGAGGGTGATTCCTCCTGGTTCTCCTTGACGGATTACATCGAGTAGAAATCCATCGAGGGTGATTCCTCGGATTCCCACGATGTTATGGACACACAGTTACTTTGACCTTTACCTCAGTAATTTGGATAGTCGGGTTTGCCAGGAGAGCACCCACGAGAGATTATTGTGGCGGAACGACAGGGCAGGTGGAGACCACCTAGGAGAGAGGTGGGCCTGGTCCCTGGTCGTTGGACCACGTGTTACCAAGTCGGAGCGACAGGGATCCTGTTCGTCTCTACGAGTTACTAAACACGCCTAACGGATTTGGGCATTTGATCTGAGTTGGCCGCTGGCCATATACGCACTACCACCACGTGGGATAATGGTTATGGGACCCTCTATGTCGTATGTATCAGCCGAAAGCTCTTCAGATGTCACAGCTCAGAGATGCGGGCTGATCGTTGGGGTGGGCTGGTTACGTCACTTGTGTATACAGTGTCGCGCCTGGGCCCCGACCAGCCATGTAACGTGCAGGAGTGCAAAGGGCGATGGCCCAAGACCCCTTCGCACTTAAGATTTAGACCGGCGTGTTGACCTCTCTGCTGAGCCTAGGTAGGACTGCGTCATGTCGATTACCCGAGGTCGGGTATTACCCAGCAAGTGTGTCCGGCCAGATGTAATCGAGCGTGCTGGGCAACAGTAGTGCACACCTGCAGGGAAGTTATCTATTCAAATAGCCGTGTCCACGGTAACAGGACGCTCAGTGTTGTATCCCGATCTACTACAACTTGAACTGAATACATATTACCTTAAGTGTAAGCTCCGGGATCGCTTCCTCACAGGGAGTCGGGGAAGGATCTCTGGGCTTTGCTTATACATGTTTGTTACTTTATAATATGCTAATCTACACTCTTCTAATGCTGCAAGACGCTAAAGATGCTAGTCTTCGATAGGCTAGGCCTTCCCCCTCTGTTCTGGCATTTCTGTAGTTTAGTCCAAAGATATAGCCCCATTCCTTTGATACCGATGCATACTTAGTATAGTTCTGATGTAAGTCTTGCGAGTGTTTTGGATGAGTACTCACGGTTGCTTTGCTACCTCTTTTTCCCCATACCCGATTGCTGCGACCAGATGATGGATCCCAGGAGTCAGCTGCTACCGCTGACGACTGCTACTGCACTTCCGGTGGAGCCTACTACTACGTGGAGACCGACGACCAGGAGTAGATTCGGAGGCTCCCAGGCAGGAGGCCTGCGCCTTTTCGATTAGTGTTGTTGTTATGCTAGCCTTCTTAAGGCAAACTTGTTTCCCTCTTATGTCTGTACTGAGATATTATGTTGTTTCCGCTGACGCTTGATCGTGAGCTTATTTATTCGAGCCCTCGAGGCCCCTGGCTTGTAATATAAAGCTTGTATGACTTTTATTTGTGTTTAGAGTTGTGTTGTGATATCTTCCCGTGAGTCTCTGATCTCGATCGTGTGCATTTGCATGAATGATTAGTGCACGGTCGAGCAGGGGCATCACACTAAAGGTAGAATTAATATTCCCTTCAAGTTCTATCGAACACCGATACAACTCTACGCACTTAATGTTCGCTTTACCTAGAACAAGTATGCAACTATTTTGTAGGTGATAGGATAGGTTTGCAAGAATAAAAATAGAAGTACTTTGCGAGAATAAAACTATGAGTAATTTGCAAGATAATAAAAGTTAGTTGTTTAGTAGAAAGCTTTTGTAACACAAGAGAATGATTTGTCCATAGGCAATCGAAAACTAGACTGGTAATCATTGTTGCAATTTTATATGAGGGAGAGGCATGAGCTAACATACTTTCCATACTTGGATCATATGCACTTATGATTGGAACTCTAGCAAGCATCCGCAACTACCAAAGATCATTAAGGTAGAACCCAACCATAGCATTAAGTATCATGTCCTCTTTACTCCCATACGCAACAACCCCCTTACTCGGGTATGTGTTTCAGTCACTCACGCCACCCACTATAAGAGAATCATGAACGTATTGCAACACCATATAGTGGGAATCCCTCACGCTTGCATGACACAGAGGGCACCATAGGACAGCACCAAAATAAAACATACAACTTAAACCAATCACGATCATCAATCAACCCATAGGACAAAACGAATCTACTCAAACATCATAGGATGGCCACAAATCATTGGATAATAATATGTAGCATTAAGCACCATGTTTAAGTAGAGATTACAGCGGGGAGAAGAGGTGTTACACTGCTGCATAGAGGGGGAGAGAGTTGGTGTTGACGGCGGCGAAGTTGTTGGTGTAGATCGTCGTCACGATGGTTCCCCCGGCGGCGCTCCGGCGCCACCGGAAGAGAGGGGGAGAGAGCCCCCTCCTTCTTCTTCATCCTTGGCCTCCCCCTAGATGGGAGCAGAGTTCCCCCTCTGGTCCATGGCTGCCATGGCGGCGGAGGGGCAGGAGCCCCTCCTAGATTGGATCTCTCTCTCTGTTCTCTTCTGTTTCGCGTTCCTGTTTTCTGGCCTTTCACCGTTTCTTAAATTCCCAGAGATCCTTAACTCTGATTGCACTAAAATTTTAACATGATTTTTTTCCGGATATTAGCTTCCTTGCGGCCGAAGAAGGGCACCAACCGACCTACGAGGGCCTCACGAGGCACCACCGCGCGCCTGGGGGGGCGCCCTGGTGGCTTGTGGAGGCTGTGGGCCTCCTTTTGCATTGATTCCACCTCCCAAAAATCATATATATTCCAAAATAATTATCCGTAAAATTTTATTGCATTTGGACTTCGTTTGATATGGATTTTCTGTGAAACAAAAAACAAGCAAAACAGGAACTGGCACTGGGCACTGGATCAATATGTTAGTCCCAAAAATAATATAAAATGTTGCCAAAAATATGTGAAAGTTGTAGAATATTGGCATGAAACAATCAAAAATTATAGATACGACGAAGACGTATCACCAGGTTGATAGACCATTACCTTGTGTTTACGGTCATAATTGCTCTTCTAACGAGACTGAGCAGTCTTCAAATGTTCACGAACGATACGGACTTGCTCTTCAGCGTGTTGGATAATTTCCGGACCGAAGAGTGGCCGTTCCCTAGTTTCTGACCAATTCAAAGGAGTTCGACACTTACGTTCATAAAGAACTTCAAATGGTGCCATCTTTAGGCTAGCTTGATAGGTATTGTTGTAAGATAATTCAGTATACGGGAAAGATTCCTCCCATTTCTTGCCAAAGGAGATGACACATGCGCGAAGCATACCTTCAAGCACTTGGTTGACTCGTTCAACTTGACCCTGGGCCTAGGGGTGAAAAGCGGTGCTAAAGGACAGATGAGTTCCCATAGCTTCTTGGAAACTTTCCCAGAACCTTGAGGTAAAGAGGCTGCCACAGTCTGAACTGATCTCCAACGGAACACCGTGGAGTGACACAATTCTGGAAACATACAAGTCTGCTAACTGACTAGCAGTGATTGTTTCCTTGACTGGCACAAAGTGATCAACCTTTGAGAATCGGTCAATGACGACAAGAATAGCATCATGACCCTTCTGTGATCTGGGAAATCCAGTAATGAAATCCATTTCAACTTTGTCCCATTTCCATTCGGGAATAGCAAGTGGTTGCAGAGTTCCAGCATGTCTTTGATGTTCTGCTTTGATGCGACGGCAAACGTCACACTCAGCAACATAACGAGCAATGTCTCGCTTCATATCAGGCCACCAGTACCGTTGACGAATGTCTTGGTACATCTTAGTACTACCCGGATGAATAGACAAAGGTGTGTCATGTGCTTCTTTCATGACATCTGAACGCGAGTCCAGATTTTGCTTTCTGGGAACTACTAGGCGGCCTCTGAAGAACAAGGCACCATCATCACCAACAGTGAAGAATGATGAATTTCCCTTGGAGAGATAGCTCTTGATCTTCTCGACTTCAGAGTCATACTTTTGCCTTGTCTTGATGTTGCGTTCGAGATCTGGTTCAACAACCAAGGTATTTAGATATCCTTGAGGAACTATCTCGATGTTCAGCTTTCGAAGCTCTTCATACATGAGTGGTTGCTGTAGCTGAACCTCAAGCTCACAACAGTAGGATTTACGGCTCAAGGCATCAGCCATTACATTAGCCTTTCTAGGGGTATAAGAAATACCCAAGTCATAGTCTGTAATGGCCTCCATCCATCTTTGCTGACGGAGGTTTGGAGATGGCTGAGTGAATAAGTACTTCAAACTTTGATGATCCGTGTAGATCTCGCAACGATTACCAAGTAGGTAATGTCGCCATAACTTCAATGCATAAATAACTGCTGCAAGTTCGAGATCATGCGTTGGATAATTCTATTCATGAGGACGCAACTGTCAAGATCCATAAGTAATCACCTTGCGCTCTTGCATTAGGACACAGCCTAATCCTTGATGGGATGCGTCACAATAAATCACGAAGTCCTTGCGAGAATCTGGAGGAGCAAGCACTGGGGCAGATGTCAGCTTGTCTTTGAGTGTCTGAAAACTTTCCTGACATTTTTCTGTCCACTCAAACTTAATGCCTTTGTGAAGCAGATCAGTCAGAGGCTTGGCAATCTTAGAGAAGTTCTCGACAAAACGGTGGCAATACCTTGCGAGTCCGAGAAAACTTCTGACTTGCTTGACATTCTTCGGGGGAGTCCATTCAAGAATAGCCTGAACTCATTCCGGATTAACAGCAATGCCATCTTTGGAAATCACGTGGCCAAGATATGTCACTTCAGATAACCAGAACTCACATTTGGAATACTTGGCATATAGTTGATGTTCACGCAGCTTCTCCAGTACAAGCCGAAGATGTTCGGCATGTTCTTCTTCATTCTTCGAATATACAAGGATATCATCCAGATAAACCATGACGAACTTGTCGAGGTAATGCATGAATATATAATTCATCAACCAAGAGAACGTTTCTGGAGCATTGATTAAGCCAAAGGACATGACAGTGTACTCGTAAGAACCATAGCGAGTAACGAAGGCTGTTTTCGGAATGTCCTCTTCACGAACCAGGATCTGGTGGTATCCCAATCTCAAATCAAGTTTAGAGAATACTGAGGAACCAGCAAGTTGATCATACAGATCATTGATTCTGGGAAGCGGATACTTGTTCTGAATTGTTGCTTGGTTGATAGGTCGATAATCTTGGACCAACCGATTCGTTCCATCCTACTTCTTAACAAAGAGAGAAGGTGCTCCCCAAGCAGAAGAACTGGGGTGAATGAAACCCTTATGAAGTGACTTGTCAATTTCCTCCTTAAGTTCAAGGAGTTCATGAGGCAGCATCTTGGCAATAGGAGTAGTGCCCGGTTTCAAGTCTATGACGAATTCGACAGCTCTAGCAGGGGGTACTCCTGGAAGTTCCTCTGGGAAGACATCTTGAAATTCACGAATGACTGGAACATTCTCTATTCCTTCAAGAGGTGAAGCATTCAAGGCATTCAGTGCATATATTTGGCTCTCGGCATTCTGGATTATCTGGGCTGAGTAGTTGATCACTTGGCCAGAAGGGTGTGTGAGCTGGACTGTCCTGGCGACACAGTCGATCAAAGCATTATAAGCTGTCAACCACTCCATACCAAGAATGATATCTATGTTGGAAGGTCCGAGCACAAAGAGAGAAGCCGGAAAAGGTAGGCCTCCAATCTCGATTTGATTGTGAGGGCTTACCATTGTGGTTTGCCACTTGGATCCCGGAGATTGAACTGCTAAAGGAGTGGGCAAAATTTCCATATCTAGCCCGTGCAACCGAGCAAATTGTTGGGACACAAAGGCATGTGATGCTCCTGAATCAAAGAGAACAGAGGCTGGCACTGAATTAATGCGAAGGGTACCCATCATAATTTTTGGGGCCTCACGAGCTTCTTTAGCATCAACATGGTTGACATGGCCAAGTACAACAGCAGTCGATCTGACATTCTGGCTCCGTGTGCAAAACCTAGAATGATGACCTGGCAGTCCACATTTATGACGGACTCCACGTGCGGGGCGAGGAGCCATAGTATTGGACGGTCTATTTTGAGCACTGGGTTGTCTTGGCGGTGCGGCCGGACGAGGAGGGGCCACAACATTGGGCTGAACTCTGAGCTCTCTCGGCGGCGAAGGCAGTCGAGGTGCAACATAAGACGGCCTTGGTGTTGGAGCAGGTCAGTGATAGACATTGTGCGGGATCCAGACTTGACGTTTCTGAGCAGGCTGACCCGAAGACGATCCAACGTCACGAGTGCTCTTGAGCGACTCCTGGTACTCAGTCAGACCAATTTCAGCTCGGAAAGCTTGGCTGAAGAGCGTCGCAAAGTCTGTGCAATCATGGACAACAAGTGCGAGCTTTATATCAGGACGCAGTCCTTCACGGAATTTCTCCTGCTTGCGTGCGTCAGTACAGATGTCATCTTCAGCATAGCGGGATAAATCGAGAAATTTCCTCTGATATTCATCCACAGTCATTTTGCCCTGTGTGAGTTTGCGGAACTCCTTCTTCTTCTGGTCCATCAGACTTTGAGGAATGTGTCGTGCACGGAAGGCTGACTGAAATTCTATCCATGTGGTGGCTATCCCAGCAGGCAGCATACGCCTGTGGCTTTCCCACCATTGAGCAGCTGAATCCCTCAGGTGATACGTCGCATAGGTGACGTAACTAGTAGGGGCAACATTAGCCGACTCCATCTGAAAAGCTATGTCACGGAGCGAATCATCAGCATCCATTGGATCAGTCGAGTTGCGGAAGGTGGATGGGTTGAGGCGCACGAAATCTTGCAGTGAGATCGGGCCAGGCTCCTGACGAGCATCGTTGCGTTCTAATCGATTTACCAGACTCTCATTGAGCTCATGGTTTAGTTCAAACTGCTGCATCATTGCGGCAATATAGGGTGGAGGTGGAGGATCGTCTGCCATCCTGCCAAAACATCAGGGGCAGTTTAGCAAGAACAACTGCAAGTGTATGGAGTCATTCATGATGTAACATGAGCAATGAACAAGAAGTGCATTAGATACATATTAGTAGTCGTTAAAGACATACAAATCTATGCACGGAGTTGGATACAAACGGACAGTACGAGTTCGGAATCACTCGCAACTAGACAAACTAGGCGGCACGCAGCACACGGTGGAGAGATACAACAACGAGACATAGCAAAGGCTACACCAACGTTGGAGAAAACTATTGGAGCAAGGAATCTGCAGGGGACGACGTAGGGTGCCCTCGATAAAAGGATCCTGCGGGCCGTGAACACTGTGAAGCAGAATCTGGCCCAGAATTCAAAGAAGGGTTAATTCAGATCTCCGGGTGGATGTGATCACGAGAACCTAGAGTTAGAGTTAGTAAAATCTTTAACCCAAAAAGAGGAGAGATCAGAGTCCCAGAGTAAAGGAGAGGAATAAAAGATCCTAAACCCATCCATTGGCGATGTGGGCCCGTAAGCCACACAGCCATGTTAGTAAAACATTTTTTTTTCAAAGACTAGACTCAACTTCGGCCAAGGAGTTGGAAAGGGGCTTCCTACAGGCAGTCGGCTCTGATACCAACTTGTGACGCCCCCGGCCCGACCATGCACAAATCATACATGCAAATGTGCACGATCAAGCCCAGTGACTCATGGGAAGATATCACAACACAACTCTAGACACAAAATAAAATAATACAAGCTTTATATTACAAGCCAGGGGCCTCGAGGGCTCGAACACATAAGCTCGAGCTACACAAGAGTCAGCGAAAGCAACAATATCTGAGTACAGACATAATTAGACAAGTTTACCTCAAGAAGGCTGAGCAAAACAATGACAACTAGATCGAAAAGGCGCAGGCCTCCTACCTGGGAGCCTCCTAAACTACTCCTGGTCGTCGGTCTCCATGTAGTAGCAGGCTCCGCTGGGGTAGTAGTAGTCGTCGACGGGATCATCTGGCTCCGGGACTCCGTCATCTGATCGCAGGAATTGGGTATGGGGAAAAGGGGGGTAGCAAAGCAACCGCGAGTACTCATCCAAAGTACTCGCAAGACTTACATCAGAAATAGTCTATTTATGCATCGGTATCAAATAAGGGGCTGTATCTCTGGTCTAGACTGCAGAAATGCCAGAATAGAGGGGAAGGCCTAGCCTATCGAAGACTAGCATCTTGCAGCATCTTGCAGCATTAGAAGAGGGAAGATTAGAAGCATAACATAAAGTAATAAGTATGTAGTAACAAAGCCTAGAGATCCTTCCTCGACTCCCTGTGAGAAAGCGATACCGGCGCTTACAATTAAAGTAACATGTATCCAGTTCAAGTTGTAGTAGATCGGGATACAACACTGAGCGTCCTGTTACCATGGACACGGCTATTCGAATAGATAATCTTCCCTGCAGGGGTGCACTACTATTACCCAACACACTCGATTAGCTCTGGCCGGACACACTTTTCTCGGTCATGCCCGGCCTCGGCTGATCGACATGACGTAGTCCTACCTAGGCTCCGCAGAGAGGTCCCCGCCGGTCTACATCCTAAGTGCTCAGGGGTCTTGGGCCCATCGCCCTTTGCACTCCGGGTCGTTGCGCGCAGGGCCAGCCTCACCACGTTGTGCCTGTGGGTATCTGCTGTCAGTTGTGCCGCAATGCTGAACTGGACGTCTGACAGAGCTTTCGGCTGATACATACGGCGCCGAGGTCCCCATTAAACCATTATCCCGCGTGGTGGTAGTGCGTATAGGCCAGTGGCCAACTCAGATCAAATACCCAAATCCGTTAAGCGTGTTATTAGTATCTTGCGGGCACGAACATGGCTCAAGGCTCACCTTCGACACCCTGTCGCACCGACTTGGTAACCCACGGTCCAACGACCAGGGACCAGGCCCACCTCTCTCCTAGGTGGTCTCCACCTGCCCTGTCGTTCCGCCACAATAATCTCTCGCGGGTGTGATACGTCCATTTTGCATCATGTTTTGCTACTGTTATTTATAATGTTTTTAATCAATATAATACTTTTTAGAGCAATTCTAATGCCTTTTCTCTCTTAATATGCAAGATCTACACAAGGAGGGAGAATGCCGGCAGCTGGAATTCTGGACCTGAAAAAGCTATGTCAGAGATACCTATTCTGCACATCTCCAAATGAGCTGAAATTTTACGGAGATTTATTTTGGAATAAATAAAAAATACTGGAAGCAAGAAGTACCAGAGGGGGCCACCCAGGTGCCCACGAGGCACCAGGGCGCGCCACCCCCCCCCCTAGGCGCGCCCTGGTACCTCGTGGGGCCCCTGGCCATCCTCTGGCCCCCATTTTCTGGTATATAAGTCATTTTGCCCTAGCAAAAATACAGAGAAGTCTTTTGGGACGGTGCGCCGCTGTCTCGAGGCGGAACTTGGGCAGGAGCACTTTTGCTCTCCGGCGGAGAGATTCTGCCGGAGAAACTTCCCTCCGGGAGGGGGAAATCGTCGCCATCGACACCACCAGCGATCCTCTCATCATGGGAGGACTAATCTTCATCAACATCTTCACCATCACCATCTCATCTCAAACCCTAGTTCATCTCTTGTATTCAATCTTTGTCTCAAAACCTTAGATTGGTACCTGTGGGTTGCTAGTAGTGTTGATTACATCTTGTAGTTGATGCTAGTTGGTTTATTTGGTGGAAGATTATATGTTCAGATCTATTATGCTATTCAATACCCCTCTGATCTTGGACATGAATATGATTTGTGAGTAGTTACTTTTGTTCTTTAGGACATGGGAGAAGTCTTGTCATAAGTAATCATGTGAATTTGGTATTCGTTCGATATTTTGATTGTATGTATGTTGTTGATTCCCTTAGTGGTGTCATGTGAACGTCGACTACATGACACTTCACCATCTTTGGGCCTAAGGGAATGCATTGTGGAGTAGTAATTAGATGATGGGTTGCTAGAGTGACAGAAGCTTAAACCCTCGTTTATGCGCTATTACGTAAGGGGCTGATTTGGATCCATATGTTTAATGCTATGGTTAGAGTTATCTTAATTCTTCTTTCGTAGTTGCGGATGCTTGCGAGAGGGGGTAATCATAAGTGGGAGGCTTGTTCAAGTAAGAACAGCAACCAAGCACCGGTCCACACACATATCAAATTATCAAAGTAGCGAACGCGAATCAAACAAACATGATGAAAGTGACTAGATGAAATTCCCATGTGTCCTCGAGAACGCTTTACTTACTATAAGAGATCGTTCCGGCTTGTCCTTTGCTACAAAAAGGATTGGGCCAACTTGCTGCACTCTTTATTACTATTGCTACTTGTCACTTGTTACAAATTATCTTACAAATTATCCTTCTGCTCCTCGTTGGGTTCGACACTCTTACCTATGAATTATTGACTTGTTGTTGAACCATTTGATGTTTGGGGATTTGATTATATGAGACCTTTTCCTAAATCCAATGGGTATACTCATATTTAGTTGCTGTTGATTACGTTACTAAGTGGGTAGAAGCTATTCCAACTAGTAGTGCTTATCATAACACTTCTATTAAAATGCTTAAAGAAGTTATTTTCCCAAGGTTTGGAGTCCCTAGATATTTAATGACTGATGGTGGTTCACATTTTATTCATGGTGCATTCCGTAAGTTGCTTGCTAAATATGATGTTAACCATAGAATTGCATCTCCCTATCACCCTCAAACAAGTGGTCAAGTTGAATTGAGAAATAGAGAAATAAAATTAATTTTGCAAAAAACCGTCAATAGATCTAGAAAGAATTGGTCTAAGAAACATGACGATGCATTATGGGCTTATAGAACTGCTTATAAAAATCCTATGGGTATGTCTCCTTATAAAATGGTTTATGGAAAAGCATGTCATCTACCTCTTGAGTTAGAACATAAAGCATATTGGGCAATTAAGGAACTAAATTATGATTTTAAACTTGCCACTGAAAAGAAGTTATTTGATATTAGCTCATTAGATGAATGGAGAACCCAAGCTTATGAAAATGCCAAATTGTTCAAAGAGAAAGTTAAAAGATGGCATGATAGAAGAATTCAAAAACGGGAATTTAAAGTAGGTGAGCAAGTTCTATTGTACAATTCTCGTTTGAGATTGTTTGCAGGAAAACTTCTCTCTAAATGGGAAGGACCGTATATCATCGAAGAAGTTTATCGCTCCGGAGCCATCAAAATAAACAACTTCAAAGGCACTAATCCGAGAGTGGTGAATGGGCAAAGAATTAAGCACTATATTTCAGGTACCCCCATTAATGTTGAAACTAATATTATTGAGATAATTACACCGGAGGAATACATAAGAGAGACCTTCCGGAACACTCCAGAACCCTGAAAAGGAAGAGGTATGTGATACGGTAAGTAAACCGACTCCAAAAAGTCCATAAAAATATTTTCTGTCAGTTTTGGAATATTAGAAAAAATACAAAAACAAGAAACAGCCAAGGGGACCCACCTGGTGCCCACGAGGCACTAGGGCGCGCCACCCCCCCCCCCCCAAGGCGCGCCCTAGTGGCTCGTGGGCCCCACGTGAGCCTTCCCGACTCTATTTTCTTCTGGATTACATGTTTTGCAAGATAAAAAATCTTTATATATACTCCTAGACGTTTTGACCACCGTATCACAGAAATCTCCTATGTTCTTGTTTCGTGCTATTTTTCTGACAGATCCGAAAGTATGTCGTCTCAAGACTCAGTTGGAGAGAGCCATGTCTCTTATGTTGCTGCAAGCCCAAGAGCCTATGATGATGAATATCACCATGGGTGGTCAATCAACGAGGAGGTCGAAGCTGACTTAAAGAAGCTGGATTCCATGGAGCAGGAAGAAACTTCTCGATCACAGCCCAGGAACATGCACGTGGAATACGGGGAATCGAGCTTACCGGATACGGTTAAACCTCCCAACACTCAATTTGTTTCTTTTCGTAACTTGAAAAAGAGTGTTGCTTCATCTCCTTCAGCCAGGAAACACCCTTGGGTGGATGGTGCATTAACTGTCACCTGGAAGCTCTGGAAGGAAATTATGGATCTTAAGCATCAAGTCAATAAGCTTGAAGAGGAAAATCGCATCCTCAAAGACATCATCGCCAAGAACATCCCACCACCATCACCGAAGAAGGAGACTTGAGCACATGGGTATGGGCACTCCCCTTGGCTTATGCCAAGCTTGGGGGAGGTGCCCCGGTATCGTATCACCATCACTTTTATTATCTTTACCTATTTTTAGTTCGATCCTTAGTTATTTCGTGATCTAGTTGAATAAAAGTTTAGTATGATCTACTTTCAAGTGTTAGCTTCGTGATCTATCTATCTATGTAATCGAGTTGAGAGTTATATAATAAAGAGTAGTTTGAGTTTTTGCTTCTTTACTTTCATGTTTCAACTCTGGCAATGAAAATAATGAAAAAGATCATATGCTAATCTTAGGGAAAGTAATGACATTACATAAAGAAAAGTATAAGTGGTAAATTTATTGGAAGTTAACAAACATAGCATTAGTCAATGATGCAATTCATGAAAGAGCTAATAAGGGAAGAGAAGATTCACATGCAAATATACTATCTTGGACATCTTTTATGATTGTGAGCCCCCATTAAGTATTTTATGTCAAATTGTTGACGTTGGACAAGGAAGACAACATAATGAATAATGTTTGTTCATATTCACATAGAAGTTATATTGTTATAGATCCTCCAACATGTGGTGCTTGCCCAATATCTTTGCTAGCCAAAAATCCGCACCGAGTAGAGATACTACTTGTGCATCCAAAACCTTTAAACCCAGTTTCATGTCATGAGAGTCCACTATATCTACCTATGGATTGAATAAGATCTTTCAAGTAAGTTGTCATCGGTGCAAAAAGGAATAAAAATTGCCTCTAAATATGTCTGAACTTTTATTCTAAGGGAAATAAGCTTTGTACGAACTTGTGATGGTAAAGAAATAAAAGCGACGGACTGCATAATAAAGGTTGCTATCACAAGGGGCAATATAAAGTGACGTTCCTTGGCATTAAGAGCTCTTGCATACAACAACAAAAAGCGCATGACAACCTCTGCTTCCCTCTGCGAAGGGCCTATCCTTTACTTTTATGTATTTACTTTTTATGCAAGAGTCAATAATGTTCTCCCCAACTTCCTTTTATTTTTCTCTTTTGTAAGCATCATGTGGTGGGGAAAGATCTAAGCATATATATCCATTTGGATATGAGTGATCATGAGTTATTATTGTTGACATCACCCTTGAGGTGAATAAGTTGGGAGGCGAACTCATAAGCCTCTATCTTTCTATGTGTCTCGCTGAAACTTTTTGCTCCATATATATGTCGTGAGTGTTAGCAATCATAGAAGACTAAATGATGGTTGAGTATGTGGACTTGCTAAATAGCTCCCACATGAGACCCTTCCTGAAAATATGATGAATTGCAATTGCATTGTTGACTGAGAATATAGTTTGTTAGTTTTCAAGAAAGTTTATGCCTTATACTCCATTGTTGTGATGAATTGTTACTTGCTCATGAGAAGTTTATGATAATAAATATTACTGTTATAATAATGATCATGATGCTACTATGTCCGTATTTTGTTTTTATCGACACCTCTCTCTCTGAACATGTGGACATGATTATCGATATCAGCTTTCGCTTGAGTACAAGCGAGGTCTAAGCTAGGGGGAGTTGATACGTCCATTTTGCATCATGTTTTGCTACTGTTATTTATAATGTTTTTAATCAATATAATACTTTTTAGAGCAATTCTAATGCCTTTTCTCTCTTAATATGCAAGATCTACACAAGGAGGGAGAATGCCGGCAGCAGGAATTCTGGACCTGAAAAAGCTATGTCAGAGATACCTATTCTGCACATCTTCAAATGAGCTGAAATTTTACAGAGATTTATTTTGGAATAAATAAAAAATACTGGAAGCAAGAAGTACCAGAGGGGGCTACCCAGGTGCCCACGAGACACCAGGGGGCGCCACCCCCCCAGGTGCGCCCTGGTACCTCGTGGGCCCCCTGGCCATCCTCTGGCCCCCATTTTCTGGTATATAAGTCATTTTGCTCTAGAAAAAATACAAAGAAGACTTTCGGGACGGTGCGCCGCCATCTCGAGGCGGAACTTGGGCAGGAGCACTTTAGCTCTCCGGCGGAGAGATTCTGCCGGAGAAACTTCCCTCCGGGAGGGGGAAATCGTCGCCATTGACACCACCAGCGATCCTCTCATCGTGGGAGGACTAATCTTCATCAACATCTTCACCAGCACCATCTCATCTCAAACCCTAGTTCATCTCTTGTATTCAATCTTTGTCTCAAAACCTCAGATTGGTACCTGTGGGTTGCAAGTAGTGTTGATTACATCTTGTAGTTGATGCTAGTTGGTTTATTTGGTGGAAGATTATATGTTCAGATCTATTATGCTATTCAATACCCCTCTGATCGTGGACATGAATATGATTTGTGAGTAGTTACTTTTGTTCTTGAGGATATGGGAGAAGTCTTGTCATAAGTAATCATGTGAATTTGGTATTCGTTCGATATTTTGATGATATGTATGTTGTTGATTCCCTTAGTGGTTTCGTGTGAACGTCGACTACATGACACTTCACCATCTTTGGGCCTAAGGGAATGCATTGTGGAGTAGTAATTAGATGATGGGTTGCTAGAGTGACAGAAGCTTAAACCCTAGTTTATGCGCTATTCCGTAAGGGGCTGATTTGGATCCATATGTTGAATGCTATGGTTAGAGTTATCTTAATTCTTCTTTCGTAGTTGTGGATGCTTGCGAGAGGGGGTAATCATAAGTGGGAGGCTTGTTCAAGTAAGAACAACACCCAAGCACCGGTCCACCCACATATCAAATTATCAAAGTAGTGAACGCGAATCAAACAAACATGATGAAAGTGACTAGATGAAATTCCCATGTGTCCTCGAGAACGCTTTACTTACTATAAGAGATTGTTCTGGCTTGTCCTTTGCTACAAAAAGGATTGGGCCAACTTGCTGCACTCTTTATTACTATTGCTACTTGTCACTTGTTACAAATTATCTTGCTATCAAACTACTCGTTACCGATAATTTCAGTGCTTACAGAAACTACCTTGTTGAAAACCGTTTGTCATTTCCTTCTGCTCCTCGTTGGGTTCGACACTCTTACTTATCGAAAGGACTACGATTGATCCCCTATACTTGTGGGTCATCAGGGTGCCCTCCTGGCCAACCCGACTTCACTCCTCTCGCGGGTACTCCTCGGAGTCGACCCGTCTTTAACCAGGGTCTGAGGTAAATGCCAAGGTAACCGTGTGGCCATGACATCAAGGGGGAAATCTGAGGAATCACCCTCGATGGATTCCCACTCGATGTATCCGTCAAGGTGAACTTGGAGGAATCACCCTCAATGGGTTCACACTTGAGGGGTTACACGACAGAGGCATCATCGGAGGTGGTGAAAGAGGAATCACCCTCGGTAACCCACAACCGACTAGCTACGCTACAGAGATATCATCAGGAGTGAGGTATGAGGTATCACCCTCGGCACTCGATGGTAGCTCTGCAGAGTCATACAACTTAAGGGGGTGTGCGGTGCTGTGTTCGGTCTCTGTTCATTGATCACCTGATCAAGTCACCGGTGGTAAAGCATGGCAACAAGGACAAGGGTGGTGGGGCCATTGATGGATCACTAACCAATCTATACTAAATATTTAGGACAACATGTAAGGTACCAATAGTAGTTACAAAATCAGGCTATACATCAGATTAGGAGCAATCAAATACGGTAGCAAATTCTAATGCAAGCACGGGGGAGAAGGAATAGGTGATATAGGAATGATCAAGGGGGTTTGCTTGCCTGGAAGCTCTGCTGAAAAGAAAGAAAGGTCGTCGATGACATAGTCGTACTCAGAAGCAGCGTCGGTCTCGGAGTCTACCAGAGAGAAGAGGGGGAAGAAACAGTAAATATAAAGCACACCGATGTAACACAGATGCACGACATGCTAGTAGGTTATGCTAGGGGTGCCCTAATGCAGTGTTAGGTATTTTAAACGGAGCGGGAAAATATCTGGGAATATTTTCCCAGCTCCAGGTGCTTATCGGTATATTGATCCGGAGGCAAAGGTTCCATCTTCATCTAGTTAGGAGTGATGGTC
The DNA here is from genome assembly GCA_039707655.1 of Elymus sibiricus. Taxonomy (NCBI): domain Eukaryota; kingdom Viridiplantae; phylum Streptophyta; class Magnoliopsida; order Poales; family Poaceae; genus Elymus; species Elymus sibiricus. The sequence continues at coordinate 318,731,176 of CM077664.1, forward strand.
AAGCATTTTGATCACATATTCAGATTCGTCATATTTTTCTGATCATTTTTCATATATAAATTATTTTCATCCGAGTTACGGTTTATTTTCTATGATTTTTCAAAGTTTTAAAGGATTTTCTAAATATTCTGGAATTAATATTAATTTCGAATTAAAAAATGAAATTGCTATGTGCACACCGGAATGTACATAGCATAGAGGCTATGTGTATGACAGGGGGCCCAGGGGGCCCAGTTGACCTAGTCAAAGGTTGACTGATCAACTGCCACTGTTCTTGGGGCCCACCTATCAGAGCCTCATATTTTATTTTATTTTATTTCTTTATTTTCTTTTCTTTTCTCCCTTTTTTTAAATATGGGCGGGCCCATCTGGCAGTGGCCCAGGCCGGCCAGCGCGTGGCTGGGCACACGCACGCAGCCACTGGCCAATGCCAGGGCGCGGCGAGGCCGGCCGGCCGGAGCAGTGCCAGGCAGCGGCAATGGCGAGCCGGGCGCGGCCAGCGCGGGCGGGGCAGAGGCGGATGCGGCCGCGGGGGAGCAGGGCGTGTGCGGACAGGCGCGGCGGGGCTAGCGGGCAGCGGGGGCACAGGCGGCAGCGGGCGTGGCGAGCGCGAGGTCGACGGCGGAGGCTTACGGCGGCCTACGGAGGCGGATCGAAGGGGGGAACGGGTGAGGGGCTCACCGCGGAGCTCGTGGCGGGCTCGGTGAAGGCCGGGGTGGACCGGAGAGACGGTGGCGACCGCGAGATGGCGACGGCCGGAGGAAGAAGAAGGGTTCGATCCCTGCGATGGAGTGGATGCCGGCTTGAGCTCGTGGACGCAGATGATGAAGCAGACGACGACGAAGAGCGTGGACAAGGTCTCATGGCACGGGGGCGAAGGAGAGCGTGTGGACGACGATGGCCATGGCGACGAGGATTCGGTTGCGGGTTGTGGGGATGAGAGCGAGCGAAGGAGAGAGGTAAAGGGCGCTAGGGTTTGTCCCGAGGGTGCGGGGTGTTCTTATCCATCGCGGGGGTTCATCGGATGCTCGACACAGCGTCAATCATCGGCCTGGACGGCGTGCACGCGTGCACCACGCGATGGCCTCCCTGACTCTATACAGAGGTGGGGGAAAAGGCCATTGCGGGCTTGGGCTGGCACTGTAGCACTGGGCTACAAGTGCACAGTAGTGCATGCCTTTCTCTTTTTATTTTATTTTATTTACTGTTTTGTAGTTTCTCCAATGTTTTGCATTTTAATTTAATACCAAATAAATTTCATTGATTACACAATTTGTGACATAAATCAAGCACAATATTTTGGAGAGGCCCACAAAGTTTCAAGTTAATTGGAAATACATAAACACTTGTTTATTTTGAATTGGCTATTTTGGTAGCTAATGGGCCACTCTATATTTTACTAGGAATTAATTGGTGAGTCAATTGATGTTGGTTTCAACATGACAAATGACAGGGGAATCTATACTAAAAACCGAACATTTTAGTTTTATAGTTTGAAGAAAATAATAATTTGACTTGTCTTCGAATTTGAATTTGACTAGGGTTTCAATCAAGTGGCAATTAAGTTTTAGCAAAAAGAGATGACGTGGCATCATTATCATGAGATCACTATAGCTTAACACCGGGGATGTTACAGGAGCATAGCTCTATTTGCTGAGTCACTTGGGATTTATATCTGTTGATCACTATGAAGAATCTGAAAGACGCTAAGACCAAGATCGTTCCCTCTAAGACGAGGGGAGGTAAGGAACTGCCATCTAGCTCTGCACTTGATTCACCTTCTGTTTTGAGTAGACTTGTGACACCACCACCTGCTATTCATTCTGATATGTCGCAAGTTATTGATGATACTACTTTTGCTATGAATGATACTTATGATGATGCTAGTACTATGCTTGATAATACTGTGCCACTTGGTGAATTTCTTGATGAACAACTTGCTATAGCTAAAGAAATTGAGAATGCTAAAAATGTTGAAACTGTTGAAAACTATGATTCACCTATTATGCCTAGCTCTCCTACTAGAGTTGAATCACCTAATGAACATGTCTTTGATATGGAGACGGCTAGAGCCATTCTTGCATGTAATGATAGAGATGAAGTTATAAAATTGCTTGCTGAAATGAAAGAAAAATCTATGAAGGAGAGAATGAAATATGATCCTAAGTTTGCTACCTCTCCCATATTTGTTACTGATATGGATTATGAATTCTCTGTCAATCCTGAGTTAATTACCTTGGTTGAATCTGATCCTTTCCATGGCTATGAAATTGAAACCATTGTGGCACATCTTACTAAATTAAATGATATAGCCACCCTATTCGCTCATGAGGAAAAAATTTGCTATTACTATATTCTTAAGTTGTTTCCTTTCTCATTAAAGGGTGATGCTAAGAAATGGTTTAATACTCTTGCTCCTGGTTGTGTGCGTAGTCCCCAGGATATGATATATTACTTCTCTGAAAAATATTTTCCTGCTCATAAGAAACAAGTTGCTTTACATGAAATATTTAACTTTGTGCAAATTGAAGAAGAGAATCTGCCACAAGCTTGGGGAAGGCTTCTCCAATTACTTAATGCTTTGCCTGATCATCCTCTTAAGAAAAATGAAATACTTGATATCTTCTATAATGGACTAATCGATGCTTCTAGGGACTACCTAGATAGTTGTGCTGGCTGTAGGGAATGAACTATTGAACAAGCTGAGGAACTATTGAATAATATATTGAAGAATGATAATGATTGGACAATTCCCGAACCACCGCCTAAGGCCACTCCGAAGAAGAGGGGTATTTTATTTCTCACTCCTGAAGATATGCAAGAAGCAAATAAATGTATGAAGGAAAAATGTATTAAAGCTGAAGATGTTAAGAATTTGCCACCTATTGAAGAAATACATGGTCTTGACACACCGCCACAGGTAGTAGAGGTAAATTCTCTTATAAAGTTTGATGAAGGTGATATTCCTTATAACAAAGCTCCTAGTCAATGTTTGTATGAGTTCGACAATTATATTATTAAGCAAGATCATTTCAATGCAAGTGTTATGAAACAATTGAAACGAAATGCCTACATGATTGATCTCTTGAGTGACTTGTTGTTTAGAATTGCTAATGATGTCAAAGGTGTAGGTAAACATGCATCTATGGTTTAAACCCAGTTAGAACAAGTTGCTAAATCTCAAAGTGAATTGCTCAATGAAATGAATAACAATATGAATGATCATGCTGTTAGAGTAATGACTAGATGAGGTAGAATGACTCAGTAGCCACTTTATCCTGAAGGTCACCCTAAAATAATTGAACAAGACTCTCAAAGAATTAATGTTGATGCACCTAGTCCATCTAAAAAGAAAAAGGAAAAAAAATGATAGGACTTTGCATATTTCTAGTGAACCTGAGGTAGAAAAACCCTTAGAGGATAGTAATGATGTTTCTATTTCCGATGCTGAGACACAATCTGGTAATGAACATTCACCTGATGATAATAATGATGATGATGCTCATGTGGATGCCCAACCAGATAATGATAAAGAACTTCATAATGATGTTGAAATAGAACCTGTTGTTGATCTTGATAACCCACCTCCTAAAAACAAACATTATGATAAAAGAGACTTCGTTGCTAGAAAACATGGTAAAGAAAGAGAACCATGGGTTCAAAAACCCATGCCCTTTCCTCCCAAACCATCTAAGAATAAGGATGAGGAAGAATTTGAACGCTTTGCTAAAATGCTTAGGCCAGTCTTTTTGTGTACTCGTTTGACTGATATTTTAAGGATGGCCCCTTATGCTAAATATATGAAAGACATTGTCACAAATAAAAGAAAGATACCTGAAGCTGAAATTTCTACCATGCTTGCAAATTATTATTTTAAGGACGGAGTACCTAAGAAACTCGGAGATCCAGGAATACCAACTATACCATGCTCCATTAAAAGAAATTATGTCAAAACTGCTTTGTGTGATTTAGGAGCCGGTGTTAGTGTTATGCCCTTCTCTTTGTATAAAAGACTTGATTTGAATAAACTCACTCCCACTGAAATATCATTGCAAATGGCTAACAAATCAACTGCCATACCTATCGGTGTTTGTGAGGATGTGCCCGTTGTAGTTGCAAATGTTACTATCCTAACAGACTTTGTTATACTTGATATGCCTGAGGACGACAACATGTCGATTATCCTTGGTAGACCCTTTTTGAATACTGCAGGGGCTGTTATTGATTGCAACAAAAGCAAGGTCACTTTTCAAATCAATGGTAATGAACATACGGTGCACTTTCAGAAGAAACAATTTCAAGTAAACGGTATTCATGTTATTGAAAAGACTCCAACAATTGCTATTGGAAGTTTTCAACTCCCTCTTCCTACTGTCAAAAAGAAATATGAAATTCTTATTATTGGGGAGGTACACATCCCCGTTAAGGTAACCTAGTGTTTTACGAAGGTTCTTCGGTTTCATGTTACTCGGAAATGGTTTGTTAATAAGACTTGAGCAACCTTATTTATGGATTCTTTTTGAGAGGCATGTGGTCGATGAATTTAGTAAGCATAACCTTCTGCACCCACTTTTTGTTTTCTGTCATTTTTAGTTAAATGCAATAAAATGCCATGACTACCCTGTTTTCTGAATTATCCGTGCAATAAAAAGGTGCCCAAAAATGAAAGTGCTCAGAATGATCTGAAATTTTTACATGAATTTTTATAGAATATTTAAGAATTTTTGGCATTAAAAACATACCAGGGGGATGCCCCAGGTGCCCACGAGGCACCAGGGCACGCCACCCCCTGGGCGCACCCTGGTGGCTTGTGGGCCCCATAGGTACCCCCTCACTTATTCCTTCAGCCCACTTCGTCTCTTACCTTTAGAAAAAAATTCCTGGTAGCTCTCTCTCTCGTGTTCTTGCTCCCAAACCTGAGATTTTTGATCTCTTTGCTCGGAGCTCCGTTTTCGAAACTGTTTTGGGAGATTGCTACTTGGTATGTGACTCCTCCATTGCTCCAATTAGTTTTTGCTCTAGTGGATTATATTTTGCATAATTAGCTGCTCTTGGTGCTACTGAAAATGAGCTTGAATGTTGAATTCTTTGAGTTCCAAGTAGTTTGAATGCTTGATATGGCCTCTAGGCACTTGTATGAGTAGTTGCTATCAATTTTGTGAAGTTTTGTTAACATCTTTTTGTGGCCCAAAATTTTTTAGAAATTTGTCCTTAGGAAAATGAATTTCTTTCGGAGGAGTTCTTCGAGGAGGAGGTCCTCTGAAGCGTCATCAAGTGAAAGCTCAGCACGCCAATCATATGAGGAACCAAGAGCAAGTTCGGTGAGAGGTGCCGAGGCAAAATCTTGTCGATGGCCCTGTGAGGAGTTCATGTTGGGTACAGGGATTAAGGAGGAATTCGAGCAATACATTCAGAACAATGAGCTTTCCGCCTTCGTCGCAGATAAGCCTCCGCAGCACTACAACCTCACTCATTCATTCACTCAACATTTTGCGTATCATACTCGTAATTCTAGAGTTTCGTTTCATCTCTATAATAAATCCTATAGTATGTCTCTAGAAGAATTCTGTGATGCATGCAAAATTCCATATTGGGGTTTGTTAGATGAACCACCAAAATCTGATTATGAGTTGTTTCTTAATGGCCTTTGCAACGGTGAGGATAGGGGAGTTATGCAGGCCAGAATAATTAGCATTCACTTTCCCGCTATTCGGTATTTTGCACTTTTTAATGGTAAATGCGTTGTTGGTAAGCAAGACTGCAGTGCACTTTGCACCCCTGATCTGAGTCTTATTCATACAGCTTTGACTGGTAGCAAGCATTATAATCTTGGGGCTTTTGTTGCCCGTAGACTAGAGCGTAATGCGGGTAATGGTGATTTGTATGGAGGAATTTATGCCTCCCGCTTAGCTGCAAGGTTAGGGGTCTCGCCCAATTTCAATGATCCCCTCTTACCTGATAAATATTTGAACTTTGAAGCAATGCGAGAACATAAATTTTTAAAACGCGACACACATGGATATGAATATAACTAAGTTTTTGATAAATACCGCTCTGTGTATGTTGCTTTGCCTGCTCCTGCCCTCTTTGATTTTCAGAACAAACAGAGATATTTTCTATCTGAGAGCGGGGTGCACGAGTATAATGCGGCAGTTGAGGCTGCCCGTCTGGCTGAGGATGCGGCTCAGAACGCCTCTACGAGCTACCACTTCGATTATTATCCGGGACAGCCATGGCCGTAGACCAAGCTAGGCAAATGCCTAAGCTTGGGGGAGTACGTATCTCTCACCGACATTACATTCATATCCACATATTCATTTCAGTTGTCGGTGTTCATACTTTTTCATAGTATAATCCATGTTAGTTTTAATTTCTCGCTTTCTTCCTGTGTGTTTGAAAAAACTTTGAGAAAAGCCAAAAACATTTCTCTCTTCTTTTCGGTTTTACTTTCTAGCTTAATTAGTTGTAGTATTAAAAGAAAACCCAAAAAAGATTTCCCGTTTCTTCTTTTGCTTGTTGGGAGCTTTCCCGTGTAAATAGTTTTTCTCGTTTTTGTTTTGTCTTCTTTAATTTGCTTCCTTCAAGAAAAAAACTAAAAACTCCAAAAATATTTCAGTGTGTTTCTCTGAAATTCTTTTCTTTCGTTAAGTCATTGTAAGGAGAATACCATGATGAAAATGTTGAGTGGCTCTCATAAGCATTATTGTTGATCTAACAAAGAGCCCATATTACCTTGTCTTCTTCCGTGAATAAAATGTTTGCAGATTCCAGCTTAGTCCACAGCACCCTTGCACTATTATTATTTTTACATCATTCAGTCGTGCAAGTGAAAGGCAATAATGACGATGATTTGATGAAGTGACCATGGCAAGGAAAAGCTGGTATGAACTTTTCTTGTTTTTGTTTTTGTAAATATGTTTAACTCAGTATCCATGATTCAGCATATTATGATTAAACATGTTTATGATGACAATTAGAGATTATAGTTGCTCATGCCATGCTTAAGTAGCTAGGAGTGGATAATGATTTATCTTGGGTGTCAACATGCATTAAAATGTTTGTGATGTAGTATGATGATATGGTATCCTCCTCTGAATGTTTCGAGTGGCTTGACTTGGCACATGTTCACGCATGTAGTTGATTCAAAACCAACATAGCCTCCACAATATTTATGTTCATGGTGCTTATATCCTACTCATGCTAGTATTCAATGTTGTTTATTCATAATGCATGATTATGACCGTTTTCGCTCTCTAGCTGGTCGCTTCTCAACCTATTTGCTAGCCTTCGCCTGTACTATGCGGGAATACTGCTTGTGCATCAAAACCTTTAAACCAAAGTTATTCCATATGAGTCCACTATATCTACCTATATGCGGTAATACCCTGCCGTTCTAAGTAAATTTGCATGTGCCGCTTCTAAATATTCAAATGAACATCTATTTTGTGTGCCCGTACCGCTCATGGAGCGATAGGGGGCGGTCAGTATCTTCCATGCTAAGCGGGTTATTCTCATGGTGAGTGTTTATTCACTTGTCCTTGCACGAGAGGGGCTGGTAATCGGGATGCCCGGTCCCATGATTAAAATTGCAAAATAATAAAACAAAATCCCCTGGAAAGTTGTTGGTATGGAGGGCACCTGAGCATTCGGCTAGCCATGGCTTGTGTTTCTTGGTGGAGGGGGAGTAAACTTTACTTTACCGCTTGGGAACCGCTGCTACTTGTAGTCTGCGTTGGTATTTCCCCGAAGAGGAGAGGATGATGCACTACAGTAGAGATAAGTATTTCCCTTAGTTAAGAACCAAGGTTATCTATCTAGTAGGAGAACCAAGCAAAATTCCGTTAAAGCGCACCTGCACGCACAAGAGCAAACACTTGCACCCAACGCAAATAAGAGGGTTGTCAATCCTCTTAGCGGTTATTTGCAAGGATTAAATCTTATTGAGGTAAATAGATAAACTAAACTACTAATTAAAATAAAAGTAAATAAATTACAGCAAGGTATTTTTAGGTTTTTTATATGATAAAGATAGACCCGGGGACCATAGTTTTCACTAGAGGCTTCTCTCTTGAGCACATAAACATACGGTGGGTAAACAAATTACTGTTGGGCAATTGATAGAAAAGCAAATAATTATGATGGATTCATGGCAATGATCATGTATATAGGCATCACATCCGAGACAAGTAGACCGACTCCTGCCTGCATCTACTACTATTACTCCACCCATCGACCGCTATCCAGCATGCATCTAGGGTATTAAGTATGAAACAGAGTAACGCCTTAAGCAAGATGACATGATGTAGAGAAGCAAATTCAAGTAATATGGATAAACGCCATCTTTTTATCCTCAATGGCAACAATACAAATATGTGTCATGTCCCTTTCTGTCACTGGGATTGAGCACCGCAAGATTGAACCCATCACAAAGCACCTCTCCCATTGCAAGATAAATCAATCTAGTAGGCCAAACTAAACCGATAGATCAGAGAGAAATACAAAGCTATAACAATCATGCATAAAAGAGTTCAGAGAAGACTCAAATATTTCTCATGAATAATCTGATCATAAACTCACAATTCATCGGATCCCAACAAACACACCGCAAAAGAATATTACATCGGATAGAACTCCAAGAACATCGAGGAGAACATTGTATTGAAGATCAAAGAGAGAGAAGAAGCCATCTAGATACTAGCTATGGACCGGTAGGTCTGTGGTAAACTACTCACACATCATCGGAAGGGCAGCAAGGTTGATGTAGAAGCCCTCCGTGATCGATTCCCCCTCCGGCAGAGTACTGAAAAAGGCCTCCACATGGGATCATGGAAGAACAGAGGCTTGCGGCGGCGGAAAGGTTTTCTCTTCCGGCTCTTTGGAGGTTTCCCAATATTTGTGAATTTATAGAAGTGGAATTAGGTCAAAAGGAGTCACGTGGGGCACACAAGGTACTACGGCGCCCCCCGGGGCGCGCCCTAGTGCCATGTGAAGCCCCTATGGGGCTTCTGGCCTCCTCCCGAAGCTTCCCAGGTTTCTTTTGGCCAGAAAAAAATCTCCAAAAAGTTTCGTGGCATTTGGACTTCATTTGGTACTGTTTCTCTGAAAAGCCAAAAACAAGCAGAAAACAGCAACTGGCACTAGGCACTAGGTTAATAGGTTAGTCCCAAAAAATGATATATAATTGCATATAAAACATCCAAGATTGATACTATAATAGCATGGAACAATAAAAAATTATAGATATGTTGGAGATGTATCAACCGCCGCTAATGTGTTTAGCATGGAAGATATTGAAAACTCTCGGTCGTGACGTTGACAGGAAAATCATACCTCCCAAAATTATATTTATCTCTGATTTAAGCTTTGAGCTCTGGCACCTATGCAAATCCCTGCTTCCCTCTATGAAGGGCCCATCTATTTACTTTTATGTTATTTTACTTTTATTGTTGTGTCATCACCTTCTCAAATAAGCACCAGTCCTGAGAGCACTATTGTCATTCTCATGCATTGTGTATAGTTAATGTTGTGTGCATCATGACTGGATCTCTTCTACCATGAATTACAATGTTTAGTCGCTGCTTGAACTTTGGAGGTGCTCTGCATTTATGTTTTGCAGTCTCAGAAAGGGCTAGCGAGATACCATGTTGTCATATTATAACATGATTGTTTTGACAAAGTGTTGGCATTTGAGATATCTTATTATTGCTCGCTAGATGATTATGCCATTGATATGAGTGGATATAATTTCTAAGAGTTATCATTTGCATGGTTAGTTATAATCTTTGCTAAAACCCTGGGTATTATTTAAGCATATATATATAGATACAAGAACAAAAGAGTTCATAAAAGTTTTTCTTTATCACTTTCAGTTTTTCAACTGAATTGCTTGAGGAGAAGCAATGAGTTAAGCTTGGGGGAGTTGATACATCTCCGTCGTATCTACTTTTCCAAACACTTTTGCTCTTGTTTTGGACTCTAATTTGCATGATTTGAATGAAACTAACCCGGACTGACGCTGTTTTTAGCAGAACTACCATGGTGTTGTTTTTGTGCAGAAATAAAAGTTCTCGGAATTGGACGAAACTTTTTATAGATTTTTTATGGAATAAATAAAAAATACTGGAGCCAAGATCCACTGGAGGGGGGCCACCTGCTGCCCATGAGGCACCAGGGCGCGCCACCCCCCCTGGCGCGCCCTGATGGCTGGTGGGGCCCACGTGGCTTCGCTGACCCTAATCTCAGGCCTATAAATTCACAATTCCAGAGAAAAAAAATAAGAGAAGAAGTTTCATCATGTTTTACGATACGGAGCCGCCGCCACCTCCTGTTCTTCATCGGGAGGCCAGATATGGAGTCCGTTTGGGGCTCCGGAGAGGGGGATCTTCCGTCATCATCATCATCAACCATCCTCCATCACCAATTTCATGATGCTCACCGCCGGGAGTGAGTAATTCCTTCGTAGGCTTGCTGGACGGTGATGGGCTGGATGAGATTTATCATGTAATCGAGTTAGTTTTGTTAGGGCTTGATCCCTAGTATCCACTATGTTCTGAGATTGATGTTGCTATGACTTTGCTATGCTTAATGCTTGTCACTAGGGCCCGAGTGCCATGATTTCAGATCTGAACCCTTTATGTTTTGATGAATATATTTGTGTTCTTGATCCGATCTTGCAAGTTATACGCACCTGCTATGTGTTATGATCCGCATACCCCAAGGTGACAATAATTAGGATTCTTTCCGGTGATTACCGTAGTTTGAGGAGTTCATGTATTCACTATGTGTTAATGCTTTGTTCCGGTTCTCTATTAAAAGGAGGCCTTAATATCCCTTAGTTTCCTTATGGACCCCGCTGCCACGGGACGGTAGGACAAAAGATGTCATGCAAGTTCTTATCGCAAGTACGTATGACTATATACGGAATACATGCCTACATTACATTGATGAATTGGAGCTAGTTTTGTGTCGCCCTAGGTTATGATTGTTACATGATGAATGTTATCCAACATAATCACCGATCCAATGCCTACGAGTTTTTCACATATTGTTCTTTGCTAAGTTACTACTGTTGCTACTACTGTCACAATTGTTACAAAACTATTGCTGCTACCGTTACTGCTACTGTTACTATTATTGCTATTGCTATGAAACTACCATACTACTGTGCTACTGATCACTCTGCTGCAGATATTTAGTCTCCGGGTGTGGTTGAATTGACAACTCAACTGCTAATACTTGCAAATATTCTTTAGCTCCCCTTGTGTCGAATCAATAAATTTGGGTTGAATACTCTACCCTCGAAAACTGTTGCGATCCTCTATACTTGTGGGTTATTAGAGGACACCATGCAGGAGACAGAACTGCACATAATGTACTACAATCTAGTTTTTATTGGCCTACTCTTTTCAAGGATGCTCGTAAGTTTGTCTTATCTTGTGATGAATGTCAAAGAATTGGTAATAATAGTAGACGTCAGGAAATGCCTATGAATTATTCACTTGTTATTGAACCATTTGATGTTTGGAGATTTGATTATATGGGACCTTTTCCTTCCTCTAATGGGTATACACATATTTTAGTTGATGTTGATTACGTTACTAAGTGGGTAGAAGCTATTCCAACTAGTAGTGCTGATCATAACACTTCTATTAAAATGCTTAAAGAAGTTATTTTCCCGAGGTTCGGAGTCCCTAGATATTTAATGACTGATAGTGGTTCACATTTTATTCAAGGTGCATTCCGTAAACTGCTTGCTAAATATTATGTCAACCATAGAATTGCATCTCCCTATCACCCTCAATCTAGTGGTCAAGTTGAATTGAGCAATAGAGAAATAAAGTTAATTTTGCAAAAACCGTCAACAGATCTAGAAAGAATTGGTCTAAGAAACTTGACGATGCATTATGGGCTTATAGAACTGCTTATAAAAATCCTATGGGTATGTTTCCTTATAAAATAGTTTATGGAAAAGCATGTCATTTACCTCTTGAGTTAGAACACAAAGCATACTGGGCCATTAAAGAACTCAATTATGATTTTAAACTTGCCGGTGAAAAGAGGTTATTTGATATTAGCTCACTAGATGAATGGATAACCCAAGCTTATGAAAATGCCAAATTGTTTAAAGAAAAAGCTAAAAGATGGCATGATAAAAGAATTCAAAAACGGGAATTCAAAGTGGGTGAGTATGTTCTATTGTACAATTCTCGTTTTAGATTTTTTGCAGGAAAACTTCTCTCTAAATGGGAAGGATCGTATATCATCGAGGAAGTTTATCGCTCTGGAGCCATTAAGATCAATAACGCCGAAGGCACTAATCCGAAGGTGGTTGATACGTCTCCAACGTATCTATAATTTTTTATTGTTCCATGCTATTATAGTATCAATCTTGGATGTTTTATATACATTTACAAGCAATTATATATCATTTTTTGGGACTAACCTATTAACTTAGTGCCCAGTGCCAGTTGCTGTTTTTTGCCTGTTTTTGGTTTTCCAGAATATCAGTACCAAACGAAGTCCAAATGCCACGAAACTTTTTGGAGATTTTTTTCTGGACATAAGAGACACTAGAAGCTTCGGGAGAGGTCCAGAAGACAGAGGAGGTGGCCACGAGCCACCAGGGCACGCCCCAGGGGGGTGGCGCGCCCTGGTGCCTCGTGGGCCCACCTCTGCTCCGTTTGACCTAATTCCACCTCTTTAAATTCTCTAAAATTGGGAAACCAATAGAGGAGTCCATGAAATACTTTTTCCGCCGCCACAAGTTCCTGTTCTCGAGAGATCCCATCTGGAGGCCTTTTCCGGCACTCTGCCGGAGGGGGATTCGATCACGGAGGGGCTCTCCGTCAACCTTGCTGCCCTTCCGATGATGCGTGAGTAGTTTACCGTAGACCTTCGGGTTCATAGTTAGTAGCTAGATGGCTTCTTCTCTCTTTTTGATCTTCAATACAATGTTCTCCTCGATGTTCTTGGAGTTCTATCCAATGTAATCACGTTTTACGGTGTGTTTGTTGGGATCCGATGAATTGTGTGTTTATGATCATATTATCCATGAATATTATTTGAGTTTTCTCTGAACTCTTTTATGCATGATTATTCTAGCTTCGTATTTCTCTCCGATCTATTGATTTGGTTTGGCCAACTAGATTGATTTATCTTGCAATGGAAGAGGTCCTTTGTAATGGGTTCGATCTTGCGGTGCTCAATCCAAGTGATAGAAAGGGGCATGACACGTATGTATCGTTGCTATTAAGGGTAAAAAGATGGGGTTTATTCATGCGTGAGTTTACTTTGTCTACATCATGTCATCTTGCTTAAGGCGTTACTCCGTTCTTTATGAACTTAATACTCTAGATGCATGCTGGATAGCAGTCGATGTGTGGAGTAATAGTGGTAGATGCAGAATCATTTCGGTCTACTTGTCTCGGACGTGATGCCTATATACATGATCATTGCCTTGGATATCGTCATGATTATTTGCTTTTCTATCAATTGCCCAACAGTAATTTGTTCACCCACCGTATGCTATTTTCAAGAGAGAAGCCTCTAGTGAAAACTATGGCCCCCGGGCTTACCTTTGTCATATATTGAAAATCCTAAAAATACCTTGCTGCATTTTTACTTTATTTATTTTATTTTGTATTTTTGTTCGATCTATCTATCTATCACCATACAATTTAATCTTGCAATTAACCGCCAAGGGATTGACAACCCCTTGTTCGCGTTGGGTGCGAGCATTTGTTATTTTGTGTGCAGGTACTGCTAACGAGTTGTTGCGTGATTCTCCTACTGGATTGATAACCTTGGTTTCATAACTGAGGGAAATACTTATCTATACTGTACTGCATCATCCCCTCCTCTTCGGGGAAATCCCAACGCAGCTCACAAGTAGCAGTGGTCAATGGGCAAAGAATTAAGCATTACATCTCAGGTACGCCAATTAATGTTGAGACTAACATTATTCAAACTATGACACCAGAGAAATACATAAGAGAGACCTTCCAGAACACTCCAGAACCCTAAAAAGGAAGAGGTACGTGATACGGTAAGTAAACCAACTCCAAAAATTCCATAAAAATAATTTCTGTCAGTTTTGGAATATTAGAAAAAATATAAAATTAGAAACAGCCGAGGGGACCCACGAGGTGCACACGAGGCACCAGGGCGCGCCGCCCCCCCCCCCCCCCCCCAGCACGCCCTGGTGTCTCGTGGGCCCCTCGTGAGCCTTCCCGACTCCGTTTTCTTCTGGAATACTAGTTTTGCAAGATAAAAATTCTTTATATATACTCCCGTATGTTTTGGCCACCGTATTGCAAGTTTCTCCTCTGTTCTTGTTTCGTGCTGTTTTCTGCCAGACTCTTGGGGTCGAGCGCCATGTCATCTCTGGACTCGGATGGGCAAAGCTATGCCTCTCATATTGTCGCAAACCCTAGAGTCTATGGGGACACTGATCCCTATGGTTGGACCTCTGATGAAGAGGAAGATGCTGATTTGAGGGAAAGGCAAGTTCACTCCAGCGGAGAGAATGAGGATCCCCCACTGCCTCAACTAGGAGATATGCACATCGAATTCAAGAGGTCCAGCTTACCTGACACAGCGAAGGTTCCTAAAGATCAATTCACCCCTTTTCGTCATGTGCAGGAAGATTCGGATAAACTACGTCGCAAAATTTGGGATCTCAAAAGAGAAAATGATAAATTAAAAGAAGAAATCCGTGTCCTCTAGTGGAAGGCAGAGGACAAGACCACCACTTCAACACCATCATCACCGAAGAAAGAAACTTGAGTACATGGGTATGGGAACTCCCCTTGGCTTGTGCCGAGCTTGGGGGAGGTGCCCCGGTATCGTATCACCATCACTTTTATTATCTTTACCTATTTTTAGTTCGATCCTTAGTTACTTCGTAATTTGGTTGAATAAAAGTTTAGTATGATCTATTTTCGAGTGCTAGTTACATGATCAATCTATCTATGTAATTGAGTTAAGAGTTATATAATAAAGAGTAGTTTGAGTTTTTGCTTCTTTACTTTTATGTTTCAATCCTAGCAATGAAAATAATGAAAAAGATCATATGCTAATCTTATGGAAAGTAATGACATTACATAAAGAAAAGTATAAGTGGTAAAAATTTATTGAAGGTTAACAAGCATAGCATTAGTCAATGATGCAATTCATGAAAAAATTAATAAGGGAAGAGAAGATTCACATGCAAATACACTATCTTGGACATCTTTTATGATTGTGAGCCCCCATTGAGTATTTTATGTCAAATTGTTGACGTTGGACAAGGAAGACAACGTAATGAATTATGTTTGCTTATATTCACATAGAAGTTATAGTGTCATAGATCCTCCAACATGTGGTGCTTGCTCAATATCTTTGCTAGCCAAAAATCCGCACCAAGTAGAGATACTACTTGTGCAGCCAAAACCCTTAAACCCAGTTTCATGTCATGAGAGTCCACTATATCTACCTATGGATTGAATAAGATCCTTCAAGTAAGTTGTCATCGGTGCAAAAAGCAATAAAAATTGCCTCTAAATATGTATGAACTTTTATTGTAAGGGAAAATAAGCTTTGTACGAACTTGTGATGGTAAAGAAATAAAAGCGACGGACTGCATAATAAAGGTTGCTATCACACGGGGCAATATAAAGTAACGTTCCTTTGCATTAAGAGCTTGTGCATCCAACAACAAAAAGCGCATGACAACCTCTGCTTCCCTCTGCGAAGGGCCTATCTTTTACTTTTACGTATTTACTTTTTATGCAAGAGTCAATAGTTTTCTCCTCTATTTCTTTTTATTTTTCTCTTTTGCAAGCATCATTTGGTGGGGAAAGATCTAGGCACATATATCTAGTTGGATATGAGCGATCATGAGTTATTATTGTTGACATTACCCTTGAGTTGAATAAGTTGGGAGGCGAAATTATAAGCCCCTATCTTTCTATGTGTCTGGCTGAAACTTTTTGCTCCATATATATGTTGTGAGTGTTAGTAATCATAGAAGACTAAATGATGGTTGAGTATGTGGACTTGCTAAAAGCTCCTACATGAGACCCTTCCTGAAAATATGATGAATTGCAATTGCATTGTTGACTGAGAACATAGTTTGTAAGTTTTCAAGAAAGTTTATGTCTTATACTTCGTTGTTGTGATGAATTGTTACTTGCTCATGAGAAGTTCTATGATAATGAATATTGTTGTTATAATAATGATCATGATGTTGTAGGGGAACGTAGCAGAAAACAAAAAAATTCCGAC
Source organism: Elymus sibiricus (assembly GCA_039707655.1). Taxonomy (NCBI): domain Eukaryota; kingdom Viridiplantae; phylum Streptophyta; class Magnoliopsida; order Poales; family Poaceae; genus Elymus; species Elymus sibiricus. The sequence goes on from CM077664.1 coordinate 318,747,439, forward strand.
CTACGCACCAGCCCAGGACCACTAAGAAGATGCATACAAGGTTTTTGATCTGATCGTTACCGACTCGTAGCGCAGCGGAAGGAGATCGTTGGTGCAGATCCCCGCAGCTAAGATTTACAACCTTCCAACCGTGAGGATGTTCTCCCTCGTCTGCTCCTCGGACAGCCCTTCGGGAGGCGGTCAGACAGTCCCTCGGACGGTGTCACGGACAGCCCTCCGGGAGGACCCCCAAAACTCAGACGGTCACTCGGACAGCCCTTCAGGAGGACACTCGAACAGCCCCTCGGGCAAAAGATCGAACCTACGACCTCTCTACGGGGTTGCACACATACGGTGTCACCTATCCGGCAGGGCTTCGCCGTCCAAAACTAGTTCCCACCGGAACCCAGACAGCCTTTCGGCTCTACGAAACTATTTCGTGGGAGGGAGAGAAGAAAGCCAGATCATGCATGGCATTTGTGAGAGAGTTGGAGTGGAGTTGGAGATCACCTCTCCTCCTCCTTATATAGTGGTGGAAGGGGTGGAGGGGGGGCTGAAATTTCAACCCACAAAAAGGGGGGGCTCCAAAACATGCACCCACCTTTGGTGGGAGGTTGCCCCTTGGGGGGGCCCCCTTCCACCCATGGCCGGCCATATGTGGCAGCCCCATGGGGCCCCACCTCCTCCCAACACATCCCACTATATGTGGGGGCTGCCCCCCACCATGGGGGGCCCCCCCAACACCTTGTCCACCAACAAGGGGGCTGCCCCCTAAAGGGGACACCCTCAAAAACAGTCCAAAAACAGCCCCCACGATCCGTGGGATCTTGTCCCCTCTCGCTGGGACAAGATGTTTTCCGCGTGTATTTTCCGAAAAAATTCCCGAAGGTCCCAGAACATTTCCGGCACCCTCTTGAATTATTCTGGACACTCTCCAGAACATTTCTGGTATGATGGTTTTATTCCGAAACATTTCCGGTAACTCCGAAACATTTCCGGTTTTCTCTCCAGAACTTTTCCGTCATCTCTGAAACTTTTCCGGTGACTTTCTCTCAGACTCCCTGTCTAGTATTCAGCAGATAGATGACCCTTAAGCGTGTGACCCTATAGGTTCGGTAAAGTATAGACATGACCGGAACACTTTCTGATCAATGATCAACATCGGAGCCGTGGACACCCATATTGACCCCTATACCCACACGAATAAATATTCGAGTGAACTTCCAGTTGCCGTGTGCTATTACTGTTGCTTCACGATATGTTACAAACACCCGAGGTGAGATTTATTGTAACACCCCATGTAATTAACCACAGTGATCACCTTTTGTTAATGCCATGTCAGCATGATTAACTAGTGCTTGATCATCATTGCATCATATCTCATTTCAAATTCCAATTTTAATTGCAATTCAAATTTAAAGTGAAAAATAAAATTTGTCCAAACTTGAAACTAAAATGTTCATTAAATAGTAAATAATCTATAACTAAATATGTTCAGGAAAACAACATCACCTAAATTCACTAAGTAACTCTATCAACATAAAACAGTAACCAAACAACACATTTTAATACATTTTATTTAATCCAATTTACAAATGAAATTATATTTTGCCCAAACCAATTTCTGGCAGTGTCAAATGTTACCTAGTATTTAAATGGGCCACATTTGCATTTTACGAAAGTCACTAAGTGGTCTAACATTTTGCAAAACAGGAGAAATGGGAAAATATAGAAAAGAAAAGGAAAACGCTAGCGCTCACTGTTTGTTTGGGCCTAAGTCGCACAGTGTCTGGCGGCCCAGCACAGCCGAGTCGTCGTCCTCCTCGGCAGCTATCGCCTGTGCGCGCGTCCGAACGCCGATGCGCCACGCGCCGTTCATCCGCCGGCGCCCCCGTCTCGATAAGGCCTCCCCTGGTCGCCTCTCCCCTTCCCCGAAACCCTAGCACCCCCAAATCCCCCTCCCTCGCTCTCCTTCGTCCTCTCGCGCGAGTACCCGAAACATCGCCGCCGTCCATCGCCCGATTCCGCGGCCACCGCCTCCCGATTGCCTTGCCGCCATGTCGTACATCGTCGCCGTCCTCGACTACATCTCCTCCGCCCGCTCATTTGCCCGGGGAAGCTCCAAGTCGACGCCCTCGAGCTTTTCTTCCCCGACGTCGTCCGCCACTGCCGTCACCGATTCCGGCTACCCCACGCCACCCCCGAGCCCGCATTCGCACATCTGCAGGTCCCGGTGAGCCGCTCCTCCTCTCCCCGCGCTCCTCTGCCCTCCTGCGCCTCGGTAGCCACCGCGCCCGCCATGCCCGAACCCAACTCCACCGCCGTGCTCGTCGCCATCGCTCCCGGCGACGTCATGCTCGCCCGAGCTCACCTCCGTGCTCCACGTGTCACTAGGACCCCGTAGAGCCTTTCCGTTGGCCTCGCCGTGCCTTCTAGCTCCATTCCCCAATGCGGCCGAACTCCGGCATCCGCTCCGCCGCTCGCCGCCGTAGTTCCCGGCCGTCTCCGGCCGCGAGACCGCCGTAGATCGATGCGGCGTGGAGTGGCCGATCGAACGCGCCAAATCCCGCGCCGAAAGACAGCCTGTGCGTGATTTCCGGCGAAGTCCGGCGAGCTCCGCCACTGTTTTGGTCGCCGGCGTCGCGTCTCCGGCCGGCGCCGACGTGGCTCGGCCTGGCCCACCTCTGTGTGGCTGACAGCGGGCCCCGCGGGCCCCGTTGACCTGGTCAGCGCGCGGGCACTGTTCACCAGTGTGGATGACATGTGGGTCCCGCGCGATTAAACGATTTAATTAAATAGATAATCTGTTAATTATTTAAATTAGTTAATTAAAACGTTAATTAGTCACTGACAGTGCGGGCCCACTAGTTAATTAGATTAAATTAAACCCTGTTAGTTAAATGAGTCACTGACCAGTGGGACCCACTGGTCAGGTTTGACTCCGGTCAGCCTCTGTTGACCGCTGACGTCAGCATTGCGTCATGATGACATCACCCCTTCACCGTTCTGGATAATTCGTATTTAGTAATTAAATAATTCCAGAATATTATTAAAACTTTGAAAAATCATATCTTTTAAACCGTAAGTCAGATGAAAATAATTTATATATGTAAAATGATCAGAAAAATAGGAAGAATCTGAATATGTAATCAAAATGCCTGTCCAACACTCCTAGCTAGCTGAACATGGAACAATTTGCCTGATTTCGATAAATGAATAGTGCACAACTTTAATTTATTAAATCCAAATAAATTCCTAAATTAACTAAATCATTTAGTTAGGCAATAAAACACATCTGCATATCATTTTAGGCATGTCATGCATAGTGATGGCATTTTTGCCGTGAAATTTATTGTTTCTTCCCCCCTCCTTCTCTCTCGATAGACGCCGAGACCGACGCCGTTGCAGCAGAGTTCGACTACACCCCCGACGAGCAGCCTACTGACGACCAGCCCCTCTCTGCAGAGCTTACAGGCAAGCAATCCCCCCTTGACGCATACCGATATCTCCTATTCTTTCTCCCTCCTGCTTGCACTAGAAATTGCCGCTGCCCTGCTTTAACCTATTCTGATGCATAGCCTGATTTTGTCGCCTGCTACTGATACATTACCTGTTATCCCATGATGCCTAGTTAGTTATGCTGTTGTTCCATCTTTGGCCCTTCGCCTTGTCCGTATGCCATGCTTGTTACCGGGCCGTGATCACTCTGGGTGAGGATCACGGAAATGCTTACATTTACTACATTCATTTACTGTTACGGGGCTGAAGGGCTGGTGGTACCATCCAGTCAGAGATGGACCTGAGTCCCAACAGCGCCCAATGTTAAAGTCGGGCTGGCCCCAAGGGTGCCCGCGACTGAATATCATTAAAGACGGGTCGGCTCCAAGAACACCCACGCGTCATGTTTTACCAAGTCGGAGCGACAGAAACTCTGGTCGTCTCTGCAAGTTACTAAATACGCCTAACGGAACTGGGTATTTGATCTGAGTGGGTCGTCATGCCCTTTACGCACTACCACCACGTGGGATAATGGTTTAATGGGGCCCTCTACGTCGTATGTATCAGCCGAAAGCTCTTCAGACGTCACAGTTCAGAGATGCGGCCTGATTGTCGGGATTGGGCTGGTACTTCACTTGTGTATACAGTGTCGTGCCTGCACCCCGACCAGCCACGCAACGTGCAGGAGTGCAAAGGGTGATGGGCCCAAGACCCCTTCGCACTTAGGATTTAGACCGGCGTGTTGACCTCTCTGCTGAGCCTAGGTAGGACTGCGTCGTGTCGATCACCCGAGGCCGGGTATTACCCAGCCAGTGTGTCCGGCCGGAGGTAATCGAGCGTGTTGGGTAACAGTAGTGCACCCCTGCAGGGAAGTGATCTATTCGAATAGCCTTGTCCACGGTAACAGGACGCTCAGAGTTGTATCCGGATCTATGACAACTACAAACTGATGATGATACATATTAAACTGTTACTACTGCTCTCGGGATTACTTTCTCGCGGGATAGTCGAGAAAGGATCTCGGGGAGTTGCTACTTTACAACCACTATTATATGCTACTATTTTCTACTCTCTTCTGATGCTGGAAGATTGCTTGAAGATGCTAGTCTTCGATAGGCTAGGCTTCTCCCCCTCTATTCTGGCATTCTGCAGTTCAGTCCAAAGATATAGCCCCATTCCTTTGATACCAATGCATAACTAGCATAGTTCTGATGTCAGTCTTGCGAGTACTCTGGATGAGTACTCACGGTTGCTCTGCTCTTCTTTTTCCCATACCCATTTGATGATACATCAGACGATGGAGCCCAGGAGCCAGATGCCACCGCAGGAGGTTACTACCAGGAGGGTCCCGACGGCACGTACTACTGGATTGAGCCAGCTGACCAGGAGTAGTTAGGAGGCCCTAGGCAGGAGGCCTTCGCCTTTCGATCTGTATCGCTATTTGTGCTAGCCTTCTTAAGGCAAAACTTGACTAACTATGTCTGTACTCAGATATCATTTGTGTGTATGACTTATGTATTCGGGTCCTCGCGACCCCTGGTTTGTAATATGATGGCTTATGCTTTCATTTGAGTTTAGAGTTGTGTTGTGATATCTTCTCGTGAGTCCCTGTGCTTGATCATGCACGTTTGCGTGTATGATTAGTGCACAATTAAGTCGGGGGCGTCACATTTATCAGGATCCCCGTGGATCAACACTTGTCCACTATGCCAATTACCTCGTTACCGGTTTTGTTCTCTTTTCTTGTTCCCATGTTCCGGCATCCCTGTGATCAAATCAGGATCCCCGTGGATCAACACTTGTCCACTATGCCAATTACCTCGTTACCGGTTTTGTTCTCTTTTCTTGTTCCCATGTTCCGGCATCCCTGTGATCAAATCACAATGTGTCTAGCCAGACGATGATGAATACCGTAACACCGAGAGGGTCCAAAGAATATCTCTCCATCGTCGGAGGAGCAAATCCCAATCTTGAGCAATCAAGTCCCTTGACATACTTTTCCATGAACCCGTAAGCCGCCGTAGTAGCCACCCATTTACGGATGGCGTTTAACAAACCCCAAAGTTCATGAAGCAAGCATCAAGAAACTTAATACTCTCATGGTCTAAGGAATTATGCAAATGTTAACTTTCTCTGTGTTATTAACCATTAACTTGTGACGAATGTATCTCATAGCATAACATCAATTCGGGTCGATTCAACACAAATGTTCTTCTAACATTGTGCCCTCAAAGCTGCCGGCATAGACATGCCCATGATCAGGAAAATAGGACCATCATGCAACACTTGAGCTAGTCTTAGAGGCATGACTAGGAATACATTTTACCATTTATTATTCCACACGTGCATATGAGTCTTCCTCCGAGCCTCGTGGTTATTGCAGACTCGAGAACCATAGCAGTTATAGCACGGAATATAAACTTAATTACGAACATGGAGATAAATAATAACATTTATTATTGCCTCTAGGGCATATCTCCTACAAACTCCCACTTGCAGTAGAGTCAATAATCTAGTCAATGCTAATGCACTTTACACCTATGGCATACCGGTGTAAAATATGCTTCGCCATGTGGTATAGTCTACGTCTAACGGACCTGACATCTTCAGTTCCGTCTGTATCTTTGTATATCCTTGCGTTTTCATGCTTTCACAAAATACATATTTTGTGTGGACTTGGCTTTGTATATATGTGAATCACAGGTCAAACCTTGATTCCTCAGACTGAGCTATGGAGCAACTATCTGCAATAGTGTCCCATTGACCAAAGCCATCTTGGAACCATACTAAGTTCATGAATGAACTATTTGATTCAACATCTTCTTTGTCGCTTCCAAAGCGTCAACATACTTAGCCTTTGTTATAGAATTCGCCACAGTAACCTGTTTGGAACAATTTCCAACTACCATGCCACCATATCGTGTATTACACAAAAACCCTTAACTTAAATCAAAAATCGCATGGAGCATTGATGAAGATTGTATCGATGTAATTACTTACAATGAGCACTTCATAATCTCTGCTTGCGAGAAAACATGTCATCAGTGCTACTTTAGTACTCAATGACATTTTTCACTGTTGTCCCATGATTAGTACTTTGATCACTTTGGTATTTATACTCACAACAGCTTGGGAGTATCGGACATATCTGGTTGTTTTACATACCATGGAATACATGATTAATCCAAACACAAGAGTGTGTGGAATCACCATCATGTATTTTGCTCATCAGTGTTTTGGGACACCGAGTCTTGCAAAAACTCTCTCCATGTGACTTCGGCAAAAATCACTCCTTGGCGTTTTAATGTTAAACTGTTTTAGCATCTTGTCAATATGTATTTTGGCTTAGCCCTATTAGGCAATTCTATCTCGCAGATAATTATGCCTAATATCAAGGCTACCCAGCCCAAGCACTTCATCGTAAAACTATTTTTCAATGAAGTCCTAATTCGTGTCAAGAAATTTATATTATTTCCAATCAACAATGTGTCAAGCACACAAGGTTTTTAGAAATACTATTATGCTCCCACTTACTTTCTTGTAACCATAAGCATCTTCGCTATCCATTGATGAAATCAAACTCTTTTGACTATTTCATCAAAATGAAGATTCCAACTCCTTTTTGCTCTCTTCTGTCCATTGCTGGAACTTTGAAGTTTGCACACTCACAAAACGCAGTAGGAAACTCTGGAATCACTTCCAAGGTTTCTTTCCTTTTGACCTGATGACGAAGATATTGTTATCTCGTCGAGTTGCACTGTCCTCCCACTCACCCTTTTGCAAGAACCATTTTCTTCAAAATCATACCGCTCTTTGTGGCAAAATCTTTTGCCTCGGTATAGTGGTGGAGGAATTCCCAATAATTTGGGATAACCTACAAAGTAGCACTTGTCTGATTTGGAATAGGTTTGTAAATATTTTACACAATCCCCATATTCCAAATGTTAAGAAAAGACAAAACATGGTTGGGCGTACCATACCATGGCGTCATTTCAACAGACCTGATGGCGCTCTTTTCAGTGTAAATGCCGTAGTCTCTAAAGCATTACTTTAAAAGGGATAATGGCAAATTGATTTATGTCATCTTTGATCTTACCATGTCATAAATGGTTTGATTACATCTTCACGAACATTCCACTCATAGTGGTGTTCCGGGAGGTGTAAGTTATGAAACTCTTTCACAACTCATCAGACATTCGCTAAACTTGTAACTCAAATATTTCTTTCCGCAATCCAATTGCAGAAACATAATTTTCTTGTTACAATAATTTCTTCTTCATTTTGAAAACCTTTTGAATGATTTCAAAAGATCCAGACTTACGTCTCATCAAGCAAATATCCATATATCTACTTGAGTCATTTCAGAAGATAGACAAATCCACTGCCAGCAACAACATTTATCGGACTACACACATCATGATGTATGATCACCAATAAGTTCGTTGCTCGTTCCTTATGTCCTGTGAACAGTATTTCAGTCACTTCACTTTTCGGAGGAAAGTTGCAAGTGTCAGATGATTCATAATCAAACGACTTCAAAATCCATCATTATGGAATTTGTCCATGCGGGTTTCTCCAATGTGACCAAATGCAGTGCCACACATGTGTGGTATTCCTTTAGTCTTGCGACATTTAGCGTCAGTGTTATGGATGTATCATATTACCATCAATATTCATAACATACATCCCATCCATGATGGAAGTATGGCCCATATGTTATTCATAATATTGAACAACAATTGTTCTTTTATGAACAACACTCTTGCAACAAACATTATGCTAATGGGCTAGAGTGTATAAAACTCTAAAATGAATTATGAAATTAAATACAAAGGTAATATATTATTATAAATATTCATAACATACATCTCATTCATAATGAAAGTATGGCCCTTATGTTATTCATAACACTGAACATCAAAAGTTCTCTTATGAACAACCTTCTTGCAAGATACCTTATGCAATGGGCTAGAGTGTATGAAACTCCAAAAATGAATTATGAAAATAAATACATAGGGAATACACCGATGGAAGGTATAGTAACATTTACTATGTTCCCAGCGCGTATCCAAACCTCATTCCCGGCAAGTCTTTTAGGCCATAGTAGTTCTTGCATCGAGTCGCAACAGAATGCAATCGAGCGGGTATCTCTGTGATCAACTCACAATACCCAAGAATCAGTGATTAACATGTTTAATCATAATTCCCAAGAACTATTTCTTTGACCAGCCTTCTATACATCAATAGCTTGTATGACTTTCATACATGAGCTGGATATTCCAGTCTTCTATCTATTTGCCTTTATACTTCTAACAGTTTTACTTCCAATATTTCTCCTACTCTCAGAAGAAGCACCCAACTTTGAGAGTGGCGTTAGCCCCGGGCTTCCTAGGTGTGCAAGTCACACTAACAACCTTTGGACATTTCCTTTCTCTTTAAGTTGTTGTTTTATTCACCTTCATCATATGACAAGCGTTCTTCTGGATCCCTCTCTTATCAGTCTAATGCATAGTAAACACTTTTACTAATAGTTTGCAAAACAAACATTGCTTTGGATATCCCATATCTTCTAGCCTTTGTCTGTATCTGAAAATAATTTTTAGTTCCATGAATATCACGTAGCTATCCCAAACTTTTGAAGTTCGGGTCTCATGGAAGCAAACATAATGCACTTGACCGTAACGGAATTCTAGCTTTTGGCTCGAAGGACGAGAGTCACATCATCCATAGCATTAGTGGGAGGATACCGAAAGCAAGCGATAGGAAAAAATCCTTCTCGGCACTATTGAGGACAATCCTCACATTACGTTACCAACCATAAAGTTTTAACCAGATATTTAACCGCTATTCAATTTTAATAGGGAAGGTGGAAACGCGAGCCATTATTCTACAAATATTATGCAAATCACTTTAGACAGTGTTCATAATTAATTGCACTGAGAATTAAACAAGTTAATTCTACAATGTGCTCCCACTCAAATCAATATCTCTCATAATTGATTTTGAGTGATACAAGATCCAAACTTCAATTCATCGCCATAGAATCATCATCTCATGACGGGAATTTTAATCGGTAGGCCAACTTGTCGATCACATCTCTATGTGACTCTAGTTCATCTTTCGATGCGTGTGTTCCGAGCTCAGGACGATCCTGCCATGAACGTCAAGACAACCAAGTGATCTAGCTGCGAGGTTTGACCTCACCCGCCTTACACCCGTACAATCATTCGTACCCATGCATCCATGGCGCACCCCGAAAGGAAAGATGCTGTGACGGTGCTACACTTGGGAGAACACTAACTACTTGATATTTTTGTGAGAGATCACCCTAATAAAAGCGACTACCACGCAATCAAAAAGGGTGCATCATAAAGGACAAACATCTCAGGCAATTCATAATAGCATGATATGGTATAGCCCTTTCTGACGAAGAAGGCTTTAATTTCTTCGTCTTCGGCATTCGCGTCGGTGTTCACCTTTGCGAAGATTGCCACCACCTTGTCGATGCACCAGATAATATTGCTATCTCTATAGCTAATAAAATAATGCATTACAACAAGGTTGACACGCAGGTCATTTAAAGTGACAATCATATGGCTCCAGCCATCATGCCGAATCATGACTCGCAGGTCATGTTAATTAATTTACATCATATAGTCATCTCATACATAATCAAATTAATATGAGCACTGCTATACCACATCACATGCACATCCTGCAAAACCAAGTTAGACGCCTCTAATCGGTTTATGCAAAATTTTATTTTCCGTCGCTTCTAAGGTTTCGAAACAAATCGAAGCTACCTACGTCCATCATCAAGTATGATTTTTCAAGTCGCTAGATTAACTTTACGGGGTGTTGAAAGCACATTTGCTCCCTTGGTGGTTTTGGTAATTCATAACAACATATATCTCATTGAACTAATGTCCATTCAAGATTAAGATTTCAGGATGTTCAATGATTGGCATGGCATGGACTAGAGATGTGGACCCCTCAAAATGCTAAGGACAAGGATTGGCAAAAGATCAAGACTCTACATTTTTGGTTTAGTGATCCAAGATCACATTGAGTCCATAGGAAAGCCAATACTATTAAAAGGGGATGAGGTGTTGCTTAATGGTCTTTTTGCTCAAGTGCTTAGTGACAGTACTCCTAAACCCTCAACCACTCTCTCTACCCAAATATGTCCAAAACCTACATTCCAACTCGGCCCCACCGATATTTCCTATCCGGCCCCACCGAGTTCATCCAAGACTTAGCCACTGCCAAAACCCTAACAAATCGGATCCACCGAAATGGATCTCGGTCTCACCGAGATGGCCTTGCCAACTCTCTGTAATCGTTTGCACTTACTTCGGTCTCACCGAGTTTTGCAAATCGGTCTCACCGAGATGGCTTGCCCACTCTCTGTTGCCTTATTGCTTCACCTCAGTCCTACTGAGTTGATGCAATCGGTTCCACCGAGACGAGGTTTGCCCTAGCCATTGCCCATCGGTCCATCCGAGTTGTTCCTATCGGTCCCACCGAGATTCCTAAAGTTCATATCTTTTACACAGTTCGGTGCTACCGAGATTATTGTTTCGGTGCCACCGAGTTGGGTCAAAAGTGTGTAACGGTTGGATTTTGTGTGGAGGCTATATATACCCCTCCACCACATCCTTCTCAGTAAGGAGAGCCATCAGAACGTGCCTACACTTCCACCATACATTTTCTGAGAGAGAACCACCTACTCATTTGTTGAGATCAAGCTATTCCATTCCTACCATTTGAACCTTGATCTCTAGCCTTTCCCAAGTTGCTTTCCACTCAAATCCCTCTTCCACCATAGCCAAATCTGTGAGGAGTTGTTTCAGTGCTGGGAAGACTATCATTTGAAGCACAAGAGCAAGGAGTTCATCAACAACACACCGTCTATTACCTTTTGGAGAGTGGTGTCTCCTAGATTGGTTAGGTGTCACTTGGGAGCCTCCAACCAGATGTGGAGTTGAACCAAGCAGTTTGTAAGGGCAAGGAGATCGCCTACTTCGTGAAGATCTACCCCAAGTGAGGCTAGTCCTTCATGGACGTAAGCCATGGTGGAATAGACAAGGTTGCTTCTTCGTGGACCCTTCGTGGGTGGAGCCCTCCGTGGACTCGCGCAGCCGTTACCCTTCGTGGGTTGAAGTCTCCATCAACGTGGACGTACGATAGCACCACCTATCGGAACCATGCCAAAAACCACCGTGTCTTCATTGCGTTTCAAATCTCCGATCCCCTCCTTTACTTACATATGCAATTGTTTACTTTCTGCTGCTATATTCTTAGAATTGCATGTGTAGGGTGATGCTTGACATGTACTATTGCTAAAATCTGCCCACAACTAAAATTGGGAAAAGGTTAGGTTTTATTTGGTCAAGTAGTCTAATCACCCCCCCCCTCTAGACATATTTTCGATCCTACGAGTGGTATCAGAGCTTTGGTCTCCGTAAAGCCTTGATTTCCATTGCTTTGGTGATCATAGCCTTGCTTTCACAACCTAGGAGAGTATGGCGTCTAGTGAGGGTAACTATCACCATAGAGGTCCATATTTTGATGGTACAAACTTTATTAGTTGGAAACATAAGATGAAAATGCTGTTCTTGGTCATAACCCCGCCGTTTGGGCTGTTGTTCGTGTTGGCTTGCAAGGTGACTTCTTTGAGGATGGCAAGGAACCGGATCGTGAAGCGACCCCGGAAGAATTGAAGATGTTGCAATACAATGCTCAAGCTTGTGACATTCTATTCAACGGTCTATGTCCTGAAGAATTCAAAAAAATCAGCCGCCTCGAGAATGCAAAGGAAATTTGGGATACTTTGGTTGATATGCATGAGGGTACCAAGTCCGTCAAGGAATCTAAGTTGGATGTGCTTCAAAGTCAACTTGACAAGTTCAAGATGAAGGATGGTGAAGGAGTCGCTGAGATGTACTCTAGGCTTGCTCTCATCACAAATGAGATTGCCGGCTTAGGAAGTGAAGAGATGACCGACAAATTCATCATCAAGGAGATACTTAGAGCTTTGGATGGAAAATATGATACCGTCTGCACATTGATCCAAATGATGCCAAATTACAAAGATCTCAAGCCCACGGAAGTCATTGGAAGGATTGTTGCTCATGAAATGTCACTCAAGGACAAAGAGGAGCTGCACAACAAATCAAGTGGTGCTTACAAAGCCTCAACCGATGCTCCAACAACTCCAAGTGACAAGCTAGTATCCAATGAAGAGATAAGCCTAATGGTGAAAAGATTCAACAAGTTCTACAAGAACAAAGGGAAAGAAAGAAGCTCTAGCTCAAGACACTATGAGAGAAGAACATCAAGTCGTGACCATAATTGTTACAATTGTGGGAAGCCCGGACACTACTCCAATGAGTGTATGGCTCCCTACAAGAAAAGAGACAAATCACCAAGAGGAAGACATAGAAGAGATGAATCACCTCATAAGGAGAGAAGGAGTAGAGATGATCGTTATGAACGAAGACACTCTCGAAGAAGCAAGGATTCGGAGAGGAAGGACAAGTCATCAAGGAGCTACACAAGAAGAAGACATCAAGCTCATGTTGGTGAATGGGTTTCCGGCTCCGGCTCCGACAACCACTCCGAGAGAAGTTATCACTCCAACTCCGACTATAGTCAAGATGAAGGTGTTGCCGGACTTGCACTTGTGTCATCCAACTCCTATGATCTATTTGACTCACCAAATGAAGGAATTGGAAGATGCTTCATGGCAAAAGGCCCCAAGGTATCACACAACTTCTAGAAATTCTTTCTCAGTAGTAGCATAATTTCTTTGAGCACTGTCTAGAGTTTTACTAGCATAATGGATAACATTTAATTTCTTATCAACTCTCTGTCCTAGAACAGCATAATCCCTAGCATCACACATAATTTCAAAAGGCAAGTTCCAATCAGGTGGTTGAATAATAGGTGCAGAGGTTAAGGCTTTCTTAAGTGTTTCAAAGGCTTCTACACAATCATCATCAAAAACAAATGGAACATCTTTTTGCAAGAGATTAGTAAGAGGCCAAGAAATTTTAGAGAAGTCTTTAATAAACCTTCCATAGAAACCAACATGACCAAGGAAACTTCTTATACCTTTAATATCTTTAGGACATGGCATTTTCTCAATTGCATCAACTTTAGCCTTATCTAATTCAATACCTCGTTTAGAAATTTGATGCCCCAAGACAATACCTTCGTTCACCATAAAGTGGCACTTCTCCCAATTCAAGACAAGATTAGTTTGTTCACATCTCTGCAAAACTCGATCAAGGTAGCTTAAGCAATCATCAAAAGAAGTTCCGTAAACGGAAAAATCATCCATGAAAATGAACTCATTCGCCGGAGCGTGCCACTTTATGGTGAACGAAGGGGATGGTGGAGCCATCGGTCACCTAGCGGGATGGTGGAGCCATCGGTCACTCCGGAGAAGGGCCTGGTCGGCATCAGTTGGTCGTAGGGCACCTGGAGCGTCTCGAAGGTCTCGATGGAGAGTACGCTGAGGCCTGCACCCCCGTCGATGAGGGTCTTGGTGACCGCGATGTTGCTGATGGTGGGAGTGCACAGCATGGGGAGCGCGCCTACAGAGGCCGTGGACTTGGGGTGGTCCTTGGAGTCGAAGGTGATGGCGTACTGTGACTACTTGAGGGGCCGCGCGACCTCAGGCCTCGGGAGGGCGGCGTACACCTCGCGAGAGATTTGCTTGAAGTAGCGGATGGACGCGGGGGCTTGGGACCCGCCAAGGATGCAGGTGACCGCGCGAGGCTCCTGGTAGCCCCCAGCGCCCTCGTCAGGCTGGTTGACGTCGTTCCTCCAGGGTGGCGGCGGCAGCGGCGGGAGAGCGGCATTGGCCTGAGGATTCGCCTCACGAGGCTGGTCGTGCCAGGCGGCCTCACGAGGCTGGTCGCGCCAGCACTGGCGGTAGGTGCCATTACTGTTGCGGCTGTCCCAGCGGTTGTTGCTGCGGCCACCTCCGCGGCCGGTGCCGCGGCCGTTGCAGTCGTCTCGGCAGCTCTGGCGCTCGTCGCGGAGCAGCTTGAGCTCCTGACAGTCTTCGGTGCTGTGGGAGCGGACGTTGTGAAAAGCGTAGAGTGGCCGGTTGTCCTTTCGGGGCTCGTCGAGGTCACGGCCGCGCTTCTGCTCGGGCTCCGCCGCAAGCACGGCAGGGCCCTTGCGCTTGACGTCCTTGCTCTTGGCCTTGGCGGCATCGAGCGCCGCATCGGGGTCGTTGTGGACGAAGAGGCGGCCTTCTTCAGCCTTGGCGCACTTGTCAGCAAGGTCGAGCAGCTCGAGCATGGAGTTGAGCTCACCGTTGATGGCGAGCTTCTCGCGCATCTTGACGTCCGTGACGCCGGTGGAGAACGCAGAGATGATGGCCGCGTCGGAGGACGGCCGCGTCGGAGGCACGCGGGATCTTGTTGCGCACCTGACTGAAGCACTGGATGTACTTGCGGAGGGTCACGTCTGGGCGCTGCCGAACACGCCGTAGGTCGTTGATGGTGAGGGAGCGGTCCTGTGTGCCCTTGAAGTTGGCGATGAACTGGCTGCACAGCTCGGCCCACGACGAGATGGAAGCCTCGCGGAGGTTCATGAGCCAGGAGCACGGGCCGTCCTTGAGGGCCATGGGGAACCAGTTCGCCATGACCTTGTCATCGCCGTTCGCCGCCTCGACGCTCAGCGCGTAGAGCTGGAGGAACTCCGTGGGGTTGGGGGTGCCGTCGTAACGTGGAGGAAGTTTCGGCTTGAACTTCGCGGGCCAGACCATGCGACGCAGCTCGCGGGTGAAGCCACGGCAGCCCACGCCGCTCGAGGGGACGCCGCCAGCGAGGGCAGCGCAGTTTTGACGCCCGGCCGCTGCAACGTCCTGAACGGCCTGGTCCTGGTGCTGGCGCTGCCGCTCGAGGAGCACTTGCGCGTCGGGGGGCGCGCGGCGGATGATCTGGCAGCTGGCTTCGTCTCGGTCCGGCAAGGACACGTCGCGGGACGGCTGACAAGCCCGCGTGCTGCGCTAGGGCCCGGCGCGCTCGTCGCGCAGAGGAGGCAGCAGGGGAGCGCCGCGCGCCAGGTCCCCAGCACGAGACGGCGGAGGGTGGAGCGAGTGAGAAGGCGCCGGAGCGTCCCCGGCGACGTTGACGAGCTCGGTGATGCGGCCGAGTCAGGCGTCGTAGCCGGCGTCGTCCGGACGATAGCGGAGCAGCTCACGCGCCATGAGCAGCGCGGCCTGCGGGTTTGGCGGCTCACGGTGGGCGAGGGAGGAGGCCGTGGCGGTGCAGCCGTTCGCCTGCACGGAGGGGTGCAGGGAGGAGTCCTACTGCTCGCGGGCAGCGGGGTCGGTGGCGGCAGCAGCCTCGGCTTCGGGACGGCGGGGATTGCCGCGGGCCACCAGCTCTGTCTGAGCCACGCGGCCAGCCCTGCGCTCGGCGCGCTCGCGACGTGCGTCGGCCATGGGTTGGTGGAGCTGAGGGCGGAGCAGAAGAATGGTAGCGCACCCCTACCTGGCGCGCCAAATGTCGGAAGTCGGGCTTCGGGGACCCAAAGGTTCAAACACTGGGGTGAGCTCGTTCTACCGCTTCGTCTCCTACCACGGCTAAGCTACGACGAGGCTACGGCGAGAGAGCGCTGGCGAGGGACAGAGTGAGGACTCAGCGGTTTACCCAGGTTCGGGCCACCTTGCGGTGTAAGACCCTACTCTTGCTTGGTTGGGATTGCTCTGGTGAGAGAGAGTAGAAGGTTGGGGATGATGAGAACAAGAGCTGATCGGATCCCCTCTACAATGGCTGCTCTGCCCCCCTTATACCCGCCTTGGTCCTCTTCCCCCTCGAAACTTAGGCGGGAAGGGTTGCCACACTTGGCGGGTTTTGAAAGGGGACAAGCGCTCAGGCTATCCTTACTAAAGGTGGTCTTCGCCTGCCAAAGCATGATCCATGACGCGTCGATGGGCTCGGTGATGAGCTTCGCCCTGCGCGCCCGTCGTCTTGGTCTTCCTTCGTCGATCGGGCAACCTTTGGGGTTGCTTTGGAGAGTAGATAGCTGGCCCTGCTCCTTTGACACGAAAGAGGAAACCATCTTCATCCGTGCCTGCTGGCGCGGCCTCTGCTGCTGCTCGTCGCCGCGCGCGTCACCCACGTGATGGGCTCCAGACCGCGCAGCACGTCGAACGGCCTTCTCCTCGAGCGCCTGCGGGAGGGGGCCTCGGGAGGCCACCTCGGAAAGCCGCCTCGCGAGGTCACTTCAGGAAGCCGCCTCGCGAGAGGGCCTCGCGAGGCCGTTAATGGTGGTGTTGAGTGTTATTCGCCACTTCCTGAGGAGGGGGCCTCAGGAGGCCAGGGCCTCATGAGGGGTCTTGGTGAGATGCTCGGTGGTGACGGCCCGCTGGGCCCATGCCAGGCGTTGCGCCCTGGGCCAAAGGCTGGCGGGCCTGGATACCCCGGGTTCCATGGGCCCGACAGTTTTCCGCGTGTATTTTCCGGAAAAATTCATGAAGGTCCCAGAACATTTCTGGCACCCTCTCGAATTATTCTGGACACTCTCTGGAACATTTCCGGTATGATGGTTTTATTCCGAAACATTTCCGGTAACTCCGAAACATTTCCGGTTTTCTCTCCGAAACTTTTCCGTCATCTTCGAAACTTTTCCAGTGACTTTCTCTCAGACTCCCTGTCTAGTATTCAGCAGATAGATGACCCATAAGCGTGTGACCCTATAGGTTCGTTGAAGTATAGACATGACCGGAACTCTTTCCGATCAATGATCAACATCGGAGCCGTGGACACCCATATTGACCCCTATATCCACACGAATAAATATTCGAGTGAACCTCCAGTTGCCGTGTGCTATTCCCGTTGCTTCGCGATATGTTACAAACACCCGAGGTAAGATTTATCGGCATCCCCGTGGATCAACACTTGTCCACTATGCCAGTTACCTCATTACCGGTTTTGTTCTCTTTTCTCGTTCCCGTGTTCCAGCATCCCTGTGATCAAATCACAATGTGTCTGGCCAGACGATGATGGATACCGTAACACCGAGAGGGCCTAAAGAATATCTCTCCATCGTTGGAGGAGCAAATCCCAATCTTGAGCTATCAAGTCCCTTGACATACTTTTCCATGAACCCGTAAGCCGCCGTAAAAGCCACCCATTTACGGATGACGTTTAACAAACCCCAAAGTTCATGAAGCAAGCATGAAGAAAGTTGATACTCTCATGGTCTAAGGAATTATGCAAACGTTAACTTTCTCTGTGTTATTAACCATTAACTTGTGACGAATGTATCTCATAGCATAACATCAATTCGGGTCGATTCAACACAAATGTTCATCTAACATTGTGCCCTCAAAGTTGCCGGAATAGGCATGCCCATGATCAGGAAAACAGGACCATCATGCAACACTTGAGCTAGTCTTAGAGGCATGACTAGGAATACATTTTACCGTTTATTATTCCACACGTGCATATGAGTCTTCCTTCGAGCCTCGTGGTTATTGCAGACTCGAGAACCATAGCAGTTATAGCACGGAATATAAACTTAATTACGAACATGGAGATAAATAATAACATTTATTATTGCCTCTAGGGCATATCTCCTACAGATTCTACTATGTCCGTATTTTGTTTTTATCGACACCTCTCTCCCTAAACATGTGGACATGATTATCGATATCGGCTTTCGCTTGAGGACAAGCGAGGTCTAAGCTTGGGGGAGTTGATACGTCCATTTTGCATCATGTTTTCCTACTGTCATTTATAGTGTTTTTAATCAATATAACACTTTGTGGAGCAATTCTAATGCCTTTTCTCTCTTAATATGCAAGATTTACATAAGGAGGGAGATTGCCGACAGCTGGAATTCTGGACCTGAAAAAGCTATGTCAGAGATACCTATTATGCACATCTCCAAATGAGCTGAAATTTCACGGAGATTTATTTTGGAATAAATAAAAAATACTAGAGAAAGAAGTACCAGAGGGGGCCACCCAGGCACCCACGAGGCACCAGGGCGCGCCACCCCCCCCCCCCCAGGCGTGCCCTGGTGGCTTGTGGGGCCCCTGGCCAGCCTCCGGTGCCCATTTTCTGGTATATAAGCCCATTTGCCCTAGAAAAAATAAGGTATATAAACTCACAATTCATCGGATCCCAACAAACACACCGCAAAAGAAGATTACATCGGATAGAACTGCAAGAACATCGAGGAGAACATGGTATTGAAGATCAAAGAGAGAGAAGAAGCCATCTAGCTACTAGCTATGGCCCGTAGGTCTGTGGTAAACTACTCACACATCATCGAAAGGGCAGCAAGGTTGATGTAGGAGCCCTCCATGATCGATTCCCCCTCTGGCAGAGTACCGGAAAAGGCCTCCAGATGGGATCATGGAAGAACAGAGGCTTGTGGCGGCGGAAAGGTTTTCTCTTCTGGCTCTCTGGGGGTTTCCCAATATTTGTGAATTTATAGAAGTGGAATTAGGTCAAAAGGAGTCACGTGGGCCCCACAAGGTACTACAGTGCCTTGTGAAGCCCCTACGGGGCTTCTGGCCTCCTCCCGAAGCTTCCCAGGTTTCTTTTGTCCAGAAAAAAATCTCCAAAAAGTTTCATGGCATTTAGACTTCATTTGGTACAGTTTCTCTAAAAAGCCAAAAACAAGCAGAAAACAGCAACTGGCACTAGGCACTGGGTTAATAGGTTAGTCCGAAAAAATGATATATAATTGCATACAATTGCATATAAAAATATCCAAGATTGATACTATAATAGCATGGAACAATCAAAAATTATAGATACGTTGGAGACGTATCAAGCATCCCCAAGCTTAATTCAATGATTCAAAGCAATAGTCTATAATTTGATACAAAGACATCAATACTCAGGCATACTAGCAAACAATCATGTCTTTCAAAATAAAAATGCTAAAGAACGTTATCCCTACAAAATCATATAATCCTGTCATGCTCCATCTTCTTCACACAAAGTATTTATCATGAACAACCCCGGTTTTAGCCAAGCAATTGGTTCATACTTTTTAACGCGCTTCTGCTTTTTCAACTCCCACTCAATACATGAGCGCAAGCCATGGATATAGCACTATGGGTGGAATAGAGTATGGTGATAGAGATAAATAGGAGAAGTCAAAAGTGGAGAAAGTCTCACATCAACGAGGCTAATCAACGGGCTATGGAGATGCCCATCAATTGATGTCAATGTGAGGAGTAGGGATTGCCATGCAACGGATGCACTAAGAGCTATAAGTGTATGAAAGCTCAACATGAAAACTAAGTGGGTGTGCATCCAACTTGCTTGCTCATGAAGACCTCGGGCATTTGAGGAAGCCCATCATCGGAATATACAAGCCAAGTTCTATAATGAAAAATTCCCACAAGTATATGAAAGTGACAAAATAGGAGACTCTATATATGAAAAACATGGTGCTACTCTGAAGCACAAGTGTGGAAAAAGATAGTAACATTGCCTCTTCTCTCTTTTTCTCTCATTTATTTTTTTCTTTTTCCTTTTTTTTCTTTTTTCCTTTTTTTTCTTTCTTTATATTTTTTTTCTTTCCTTTTTTTTCATGGCTCTTTTTCGCCTCTTTTTTTATTATTATTTTTTCATCCGGAGTCTCATCCCGACTTATGGGGGAATCATAGTCACCATCATCCTTTCCTCACTGGGACAATGCTCTAATAATGATGATCATCACACCTCTATTTACTTACAAGTCAAAATTACAACTCGATAAGAACAAAATATGACCCTATATGAATGCCTCTGGCAGTGTACCAGGATGTGTAATGATGCTAGCGTAACATGTATAAAAATGATGAACAGTGGCTGAGCCACAAATACTATGTCAGCTTATATGATCATGCAAAGCAATATGACAATGATGATGTGTGTCATAAAAACAGAACGGTGAAAGTTGCATGGCAATATATCTCGGAATGGCTATGGAAATGCCATGATAGGTAGGTATGGTGGCTGTTTTGAGGAAGATATAAAGAGGCTTATGTGTGATAGAGCGTATCATATCACGGGGTTTGGATGCACCGGTGAAGTTCGCACCAACTCTCGATGTGAGAAAGGCCAATGCACGGTACCGAAGAGGCTAGCAAGTGCGGAAGGATGAGAGTGTGTATAATCCATGGACTCACATTAGTCATAAAGAACTCACATACTTATTGCGAAAATTTATTAGCCCTCAAAGCAAAGTACTACTACGCATGCCCCTAGGGGGGAGGTTGGTAGGAGTTAACCATCGCGCACCCCCGACCGCCACACAAAGGAAGTCATTCAATAATAATTCATGCTCCAACTTATTAGCATAACGACAGACCATACGTGCATGCTTCGGGAATCACAAACCTTAACACAATTATTCTTACTAAACCACAATTATCTTCTAATACCTCCCACATATTACCATCTTAATATCGCAAAACTATTGCAAGGAATCAAATTTATCATATTCAGTGATCTACATGAAAGTTTTTATTATATCCCTCTTGAATACCTATCATATCAAGACCAAATTCATAACCCGTGCATATTACCATTGCTATCATGAGACTCTCAAAAAGATATAAGTGAAGCATGAGAGTGCAACTATTTCTTTAAAATATCATCACCGCCATGCTCTAAAAGATATAAGTGAAGCACTAGAGCAACTGCCTAGCTCAAAAGATATAAGTGAAGCACATAGAGTATTCTAACAAATTACGAATAATGTGTGTCCCTCTCAAAAAGGTGTGTTCAGAAAACATGATTGTGACAAACTAAAAAGCAAACAAAAGCAAACAAACTATTTCACAAGACGCTCCAAGTAAAACACATATCATGTGATGAATAAAAATATAGCTCCAAGTGAGTTACCGATAGATTGTAGACGAAAGAGGGGATGCCTTCCGGGGCATCCCCAAGATTAGACGCTTGAGTATTCCTTGAATATTACCTTGGGGTGCCTTGGGAATCCCCAAGCTTAGGCTCTTGCCACTCCTTATTCCTTTGTCCATCGAAGCCTCACCCAAAACTTGAAAACTTCAGCACACAAAACTCAACAGAAACCTCGTGAGGTCCGTTAGTATAACAAACAAATTTTAAACTTTAGGTACTGTTGTAAATTGATTCATATTTAATATTGGCATAATTCTACTGTACTCTAACTTCTCCATGACTCATACCCCCCGATACGATCCATAGATTCATCAAAATAAGCAAACTATGCAACAAAAACAGAATATGTCTAAAACAGAACAGTCTGTAAAGATATATTTAAAAGCCATACTTATGTAACTCCAAAAATTCTGAAAAAATAGGAAAACGTGGGCAATTCTTATACGAATACTGTGTAAAAATTTCAGATTTTTATAACGCTCCAGTACAGAATTAAAATTCCAGCACTTTACGCAAAACTTTCTGTTTTCCAAACCACATCAATTATACTATCTTCCAAATCATCCCAAAGGCATTACTTGGCACAAACACTAATTAAAACATAAAAACTCAATCATAACAGAAGCAAACACTCAAATACAGTAGGTAAAAGCAAAATTTTATTTTATTCATTGGGTTGCCTCCCAACAAGCGCTATTATTTTATGCCCCTAGCTAGGCATAATGCATAGTTTCAAGTGTTGTCATCCTTCAAATTAATTCCATAGGTGGCCCTCATAATGGATTCATATGGTGATTTAATTCTCTTCATAGGGAAGTTTTCCATCCCTTTCTTTAGTGGAAATTGAAATCTTATATTACCTTCTTTCATATCAATAATAGCACCAATAGTTTGAAGAAAAGGCCTACCAAGTATTATGGGGCAAGAAGGATTGCATTCAATGTCAAGAACAATAAAGTCCATGGGCACATAACTTCTATTTGCAAGAATAAGCACATCATTAATACTAACCAATGGCCTTTTAATAGTAGAATCCACAAGATGCAAATTAAGGGAACAAGGATCCAAGTCGGTGAGACCTAGCACATCACACAAAGACTTTGGTATAGTGGAAACGCTAGCACCAAGATCACAAAGAGCATTACATTCATAATCTTTAATTTTTACTTTAATAGTGGGTTCCCATTCATCTTGTAATTTTCTAGGAATTGATACTTCTAACTCAAGTTTTTCTTCATGTGCTTTCATCATGGCTTCTACAATATGTTTAGTGAAAGCTTTATTTTGTTCATAAGCATTTGGTGAATTAATCATGGATTGCAACAAGGAAATACACTCAATTAAAGAACAACTATCATAATTAAAGTCCTTGTAATCCAAAGTAGTGGGTGCATTACTATTTAAAGTTTTAACCTCTCCAAACCCACTTTTTTCATTTTTATGATCAAGATTATCACCCTCCAAGCAAATGGGACTCCTTCTTTCTAAAGTTCACTCTTCTTCAGTCCCTTTTTCATCAAGTTTTATATTATTAAACAAAGATTCAATAGGTGTAACACCAATAATTTTAATATTTTCATCATTACTACGATAAAAACCGGGTTGAATCGCTTTTTCTAGAAATTCTCGCTTAGCTCTCAACCTAGCGGTCCTTTCTTTACTTTCATTAATGGAGACATAGATAGATTTAATAGACTCATTGAAATCATGCTTAGATGGCAAAATTATAGTTTTGAGATTTTCCACATCATGAGCAATTTTATCCATGTTCCTAGCCAATTCATCAACTCTATTCAATTTTTCTTCTATCATAGCATTGAAATTCTTTTGCGAATTGATAAATTCTTTAATATTACTTTCAAGATCAGAGGGCATCCTATTATTATTATTATAAGAATTACCATAAGGATTGCCATAATTATTAGAGGAATTCCAGGAAACGGCCTAGCATTGAAATTACCCCTATAGGCATTGTTGTTGAAATTATTTCTAGAGACAAAATTCACATCAATAGCATCATTATTTTGCTCAATCAAAGTGGACAATGGCACATCATTAGGATCAATATGAGTATTTTTACTAGCAACCAATTTCAATAAAGCATCCATCTTATCACTCAAAGTATTAATTTCTTCAACAAAATTTACCTTCTTACTAGTTGGAGTTCGTTCAGTGTGCCATTGAGAATTATTTGCCATAATATTATCAAGAAGTTTTGTAGCTTCTCCCAATGTAATTTCCATAAAGGTGCCACCTGCGGCAGAGTCTAGCAAATTTCTAGAGACAAAATTTAGTCCCGCATAAATTTTTTGTATGATCATCCATAAATTCAAACCATGAGTTGGGCAATTTCTTATCATTAATTTCATTCTCTCCCAAGATTGGGTAACATGTTCATGCTCAAGTTGCTTAAAATTCATAATTTGATTTCTTAAAGAAATAATCTTAGCGGGAGGAAAATATTTAGTAATAAAAGCATCCTTACACTTATCCCAAGAATCAATACTATTTCTAGGCAAGGATGAAAACCAAGTTTTAGCATGATCTCGTAGTGAGAACGGAAATACTTTCAATTTGACAATATCATTATCCACATCTTTCTTGTTTTGCATATCACAAAAGTTCAACGAAAGTATTTAGATGGGATGCAGCATCTTCATTAGGACTACCAGAAAATTGTTCTTTCATAACACGATTAAGCAAGGCAGCATTAATGTCACATGACTCCGCACTAGTGGCGGGAGGAGCAATAGGAGTACTAATAAAATCATTATTATTGGTATTGGAAAAGTCACATAATTTAGTATTTTCTTGAGACATCGCGACAAAGCAAGCAAACTAGCAAACAAAATATTTTTGTGTTTTTGTAAAATATTTAAGAAGTGGGGGAGATGAAAACGAGAGGCAAATGCAAAATAAAAGGTAAATAAAGTAAATGGAAGTGAATGATAATTTGTGCGAAGGTACTTGGTAATTTTGATGATGTCTCCCCGGCAACGGTGCCAAAAATTCTTCCTGCTACTTGTGAGTTGCGTTGGTAATTCCCTGAAGAGGAAGGGAGATGCAGTACAGTAGAGATAAGTATTTCCCTCAGTTAAGAACCAAGGTTATCAATCCAGTAGGAGAACCAAGCAAAATTCCGTTAAAACTCACCTGCACACACAAGAGCAAACACTTGCACCCAACGCGAATAAGAGGGGTGTCAATCCTCTTAGCGGTTATTTGCAAGGATTAAATCTTATCGAGGTAAATAGATAAACTAAACTACTAATTAAAGTAAAAGTAAATAAATTGCAGCAAGGTATTTTTAGGATTTTTATATGATGAAGATAGACCCGGGGACCATAGTTTTCACTAGAGGCTTCTCTCTTGAGCACATAAACATACGGTGGGTAAGCAAATTACTGTTGGGCAATTGATAGAAAAGCAAATAATTATGACGGATTCATGGCAACGATCATGTATATAGGCATCACGTCCAAGACAAGTAGACCGACTCCTGCCTGCATCTACTACTATTACTCCACCCATTGACCGCTATCCAGCATGCATCTAGGGTATTAAGTATGAAACGAAGTAATGCCTTAAACTACTCACACGTCATCGGATGGGCAGCAAGGTTGATGTAGAAGCCCTCCGTGATCGATTCCCCCTCCGACAGAGTACCGGAAAAGGCCTCCAGATGGGATCGTGAAAGAACAGAGGCTTGCGGCGGCGGAAAGGTTTTCTCTTCTGGCTCTCTGGGGGTTTCCCAATATTTGTGAATTTATAGAAGTGGAATTAGGTCAAAAGGGGTCACGTGGGCCCCACAAGGTACTACGGCGCGCCCCCTGGGGCGCGCCCTAGTGCCTTGTGAAGCCCCAGTGGGGCTTCTGGCCTCCTTCCGAAGCTTCCCAGGTTTCTTTTGTCCAGAAAAAAATCTCCAAAAAGTTTCGTGGCATTTGGACTTCATTTGGTACTGTTTCTCTGAAAAGCCACAAACAAGCAGAAAACAGCAACTGGCACTAGGCACTGGGTTAATAGGTTAGTCCCAAAAACTGATATATAATTACATACAATTGCATATAAAAACATTCAAGATTGATACTATAATAGCATGGAACAATCAAAAATTATAGATACGTTGGAGATGTATCAAGAGTGCGTATAATCCATGGACTCACATTTGTTATAAAGAACTCACATACTTATTGTGAAAGTTTATTAGCCCTCGAAGCAAAGTACTACTATGCATGCCCCTAGGGGGATAGATTGGTAGGAAAAGACCATCGCTCGTCCCCGACCGCCACTCATAAAGTAGACAATCAAGACTAAATCATGCTCCAACTTCTTAGCATAATGACAGATCATACGTGCATGCTTCGGGAATCACAAACCTTAACACCAATATTCTTACTAAACCACAATTATCCACTAGCACCTCCCACATATTACCATCCTAATATCGTAAAACTAAAAGGAATCAAACTTATCATATTCGGTGATCTACATGAAAGTTTTTATTATATCCCTCTTGAATACCTATCATATTAGGACCAAATTCATAACCCGTGCATATTACCATTGCTATTCATTAGACTCTCAAAAAGATATAAATGAAGCATTAGAGTGCAACTATTTCTTTAAAATATAACCACCGCCCTGCTCTAAAAGATATAAGTGAAGCACTAGAGCAACTGCCTAGCTCAAAAGATATAAGTGAAGCACATAGAGTATTCTAACAAATCACAAATAATGTGTGTCCTTCTGAAAAAGGTGTGTTCAGTAAAGATGATTGTGACAAACTAAAAGGCAAACAAACTATAGCACAAGACGCTCCAAGTAAAACACATATCATGTGATGAATAAAAATATAGCTCCAAGTGAGTTACCGATAGATTGTAGACGAAAGAGGGGATGCCTTCCGGGGCATCCCCAAGCTTAGACGCTTGAGTCTTCCTTGAATATTACCTTGGGGTGCATTGGGCATCCCCAAGCTTTGGCTCTTGCCGCTCCTTATTCCTTTATCCATCGTAGTCTCACCCAAAACTTGAAAACTTTAGCACACAAAACTCAACAGAAACCTCGTGACATCCGTTAGTATAACAAACAAATCTTAAACTTTAGGTACTGTTGTAAATTGATTCATATTTAATATTGGCATAATTCTACTGTACTCCAACTTCTCCATGACTCATACCCCCCGATACGATCCATAGATTCATCAAAATAAGCAAACTATGCAACAAAAACAGAATCTGTCTAAAACAGAACAGTCTGTAAAGATATATTTAAAAGCCATACTTCTGTAACTCCAAAAATTCTGAAAAATTAGGAAAATGTGGGAAATTCATATATCAATACTGTGTAAAAAAGTTAGAATTTTATCACACTCCAGCGAAAATTCAAAATTTCAGAACTGGACGCAAGAGTTTCTGTTTTCCAACAGCATCAATCATACTATCTTCCAAATCATCCCAAAGGCATTACTTGGCACAAACACTAATTAAAAGATAAAAACAAAATCATAACAGAGGCTATAATTATGTAAACACACAAAAACAAAATATTGGGTTGTCTGCCAACAAGCTCTTTCTTTATAGCCATTATGATAGGCTTTGAGATTTTAATGATACTCACATGAAAGATAATAATTGAAACACAAAGAGAGCATCACAAAACATGTGAGAAAAACATTTAAGTCTAACATACTTCCTATGCATAGGAATTTTATAGGAAAACAAATTATCAAGACAAGCAACATCTAGCATATGCAAATAGGAAGAATGAAGCATTAAAAATTTCAACACAAAGAGAGGTAATTTAGTGACATGAAAAATTTTATAAGCATATTTTCCTCTCTGATAATAATTACATGTAGGATCATATTCAAATTCAACAATATAGTCATCACATAACATATTCTCTACATGATCCACATGCATGCAAAGTTGACACTCTTCCAAAATAGTGGGATTATCATCAACTAAAGTCATGACCTCTCCAAACCCACTTTCATCAAAAAAAATCATAAGATTGAACAATCTCCGAATATGTGGGATTCTTTTCACTTAAAGTAGACACTCTCGAAAACCCACTTTCAATACTATTGCAAACATTATTACCAATAGCATATTCATCGTGAGGCTTAAATAAATTTTCAAGATCATAAGAAGCATCATCACCCCAATCATGATCATTGCAATAAGTAGTGGACATAACAAAATTTTCATCCCCAAGCTTGTAGCTTTGCATATCATTAGCACAACTGACATTAATAGAATTTATAATAATATCATTGCAATCAAGCTTTTCATTCAAGGAGCTATCAAGTATGGGTGCTATAGCAATAATTTCATTTTTAACATAAGGAACTATAGCAAGTTCATCTCTATAAGCATCATTAATATTGGCATCATGGCCATAAGAATAGCAAGCATCACATTCATCAAGAGGGGATATTTCAATTGAATCAACAGAATCACAATTATCTATAGATTCATGCATATCATTATTCTCTTCCAAAGCAGCAAACATTCTCCCAACGAATTCACTAACATAGGTGTTGGAAGCATAGTTTTCATCACAATATTTAAGTATGGCAAAATTTCCAGATTTGTAGAGAGTAATATCATACTTTTCAATCAAAGAAGCAACTTCATGGGCACCCTTAAAAGCAACAAATTCTTCAATTTGTTCGATATCATAGTAGCTATAAACTGTTGGGAAACGTTGCATGGGAAACAAAAAATTTCCTACGCACACACAAGATCTATCCATGGTGATGAGCATCTACGAGAGGGAGAGAGAATCTACATACCCTTGTAGATCGCTAAGCGGAAGCGTTTAAGAAACGCGGTTGATGTAGTCGAACGTCTCCGCGATCCAAATCGCAAGTCGTCCCTCGATCCGATCACGAACTAGCGCCGAACGGACGGCACCTCCGCGTTCAACACACGTACGGCTTGATGACGCCTTCACCTCCTCGATCCAGCGAGCGATGGTGAAGTAGTGGTTGAGTTCCAGCAGCACGACGGCGTGGTGATGTTGGTGAGGAACAATCTCAGCAGGGCTTCGCCAAGCGCTACGGAGATTATGACGGAGGAACTAGAGGGTTAGGGTTGCCGCACACGGCTTGGGGAAATCTTGATGTGTCACGTGTGCTAGCCCTGCCCCTCTATTTATATGTTGAGCCTTGGGGTCTAAACTTGGAGTAAAAGCCTCCTCCAGCTCGGTTTTGCCCGCACAAGGTCGGTTTGGCCCGCAGGGAAAGAGTCCAACTCGGATCCCTGCAGTACCGCGCACAAGCGGTAGTACCGCTTAACACAAGCGGTAGTACCGCT
Organism: Elymus sibiricus; assembly: GCA_039707655.1. NCBI lineage: Eukaryota > Viridiplantae > Streptophyta > Magnoliopsida > Poales > Poaceae > Elymus > Elymus sibiricus. The sequence goes on from CM077664.1 coordinate 318,776,138, forward strand.
TGGGCGGTAGTACCGCTTCACACAAGCGGTAGTACCGCTTCACAAAACGGTAGTACCGCTTACGCGGCAGCAAAACTACTTTTTGCACTTTCCAATACCTCGTGGGCTTTATCCCTCTGGCCCATATAAAGTGTTGTTGCACCCGAACACTTCGGTAAACATCCGGAACCCCTTCCGGTGAACTCCGGAACTCTTCCGGAGATCAAAACACTATTATCACATATATCAATTTTTACCTCCGGACTATTCCGGAGATCCTCGTCATGTCCGGGATCTTATCCGGGACTCCGAACAACTTTCGGTCACCAACAAAATAACTCAACTATACTAATCGTCACCAAACGTTAAGTGTGTAGACCCTGCGGGTTCGAGAACTATGTAGACATGACCGAGACACCTCTACGGTCAATAACCAATAGCGGGACCTGGATGCCCATATTGGCTCCTACATATTCTACGAAGATCTTTATCGTTTGAACCTCTATGTCAAGGATTCAGTTAATCCCGTATGTTGTTCCCTTTGTTCTTCGGTATGTTACTTGCCTGAGATTCGATCGTCGGTATCTCTATACCTAGTTCAATCTCGTTACCGGCAAGTCTCTTTACTCGTTCCGTAATACAAGATCTCGTGGCTAACACTTTAGTCACATTGCTTGCAAGGCTCATTGTGATGTTGTATTACCGAGTGGGCCCTGAGATACCTCTCCGTCACATAGAGTAACAAATCCCAGTCTTGATCCATGCCATCCCAACAGACACCCTCGGAGATACCTGTAGAGCACCTTTATAGTCACCCAGTTACGTTGCGACGTTTGATACACACAAGGTACTCCTCCGATGTCAGGGAGTTGCATGATCTCATGGTCATAGGAACATATACTTGACATGCAGAAAACAATAGCAATAAACTGACACGATCAAATGCTACGTTCTTAGTTTGGGTCTTGTCCATCACATCATTCTCCTAATGATGTGATCCCGTTATCAAATGACATCTCATTTCAATGGCTAGGAAACCTTTAACCATCTTTGATCAACGAGCTAGTCAACTAGAGGCTTACTAGGGACACAGTGTTGTCTATGTACCCACACATGTATTTGAGTTTCCAATCAATACAATTATAGCATGGATAATAAACGATTATCATGAACAAGGAAATATAATAATAACCAATTTATTATTGCCTCTAGGGCATATTTCCAACAGTCTCCCACTTGCACTAGAGTCAATAATCTAGTTCACATCACTATGTGATTTACATTGTAATGAATCGAACACCCATGCAGTTATGGTGTTGTTCATGTTTAGCCCTTGGAAGAGGTTTAGTCATCGGATCTGCAACATTTAGATACGTGTGTACTTTGCAAATATTTATGTCGTCCTCCTTGATGTAATCGCTGATGGAATTGAAACGTCGCTTTATGTGTCTGGTCCTCTTGTGAAATCTTGGTTCCTTGGCTAGAGCAATGGCACCAGTATTATCACAAAACAGAGTCATTGGGTTAAGCGCACTAGGCACTACTCCAAGATCTGTCATGAACTCCTTCATCCAGACACCTTCCTTCGCCGCCTCCGAGGCAGCGATGTACTCCGCTTCGCATGTAGAATCAGCTACCACGCTTTGCTTGGAACTGCACCAGCTAACCGCACCCCCATTAAGAATAAACACGTATCCGGTTTGAGACTTAGAGTCATCCGGATCAGTGTCAAAGCTTGCATCGACGTAACCCTTTACGACAAGCTCTTGATCACCTCCATAAACGAGAAACATGTCCTTAGTCCTTTTCAGGTACTTCAGGATATTCTTGACCGCCGTCCAGTGTTCCATTCCTGGATCACTTTGAAACCTTCCGGCCATACTTATGGCAAGGCTGACATCGGGTCTTGTGCACAGCATTGCATACATGATAGAGCCTATGGCCGAAGCATAGGGGATGACACTCATCTTTTCTCTATCTTCTGCAGTCACTGGGCATTGAGTCTTACTCAACTTCACACCTTGCAATACAGGCAAGAACCCCTTCTTGGACTGATCCATTTTGAACTTCTTCAAAACTTTGTCAAGGTATGTGCTTTGTGAAAGTCCTATTAAGCGTCTCGATCTATCTCTATAGATCTTGATGCCTAATATGAAAGCAGCTTCTCCTAGGTCCTTCATTGAAAAACTCTTGTTCAAATATTCCTTTATGCTTTCCAGCATTTCTATATTGTTTCCAATCAGTAATATGTCATCCACATATAATATTAGAAACGCTATAGAGCTCCCACTCACTTTCTTGTAAATACAAGCTTCTCCGTAAACTTGTATAAACTCGAACGCTTTGATCACCTCATCAAAACGAAGATTCCAACTCCGAGATGCTTGCACCAGTCCATAAATGGATCGCTGGAGTTTGCAAACTTTGTCAGCATTCTCTGGATCGACAAAACCTTCTGGTTGCATCATATACAACTCTTCCTTAAGGTAACCGTTAAGGAACGCTGTTTTGACATCCATCTGCCAAATTTCATAATCGAAAAAGGCAGCTATTGCTAACATGATTCTGACGGACTTAAGCATCGCTACGAGTGAGAAGGTCTCATCGTAGTCAACTCCTTGAACTTGTGAAAAACCCTTTGCCACAAGTCGAGCTTTATAGACGGTGACATTACCGTCCGCGTCCGTCTTCCTCTTAAAGATCCATTTGTTCTGAATGGCCTTACGCCCTTCAGGTAATACTTCCAAAGTCCATACTTTGTTTTCATACATGGATCCCATCTCGGATTTCATGGCCTCTAACCACTTCTCGGAATCCGGGCCCATCATCGCTTCTCCATAGCTCGTAGGTTCATCGTTGTCTAACAACATGACCTCTAAGACAGGGTTGCCGTACCACTCGGGAGCAGTACGCGTCCTTGTCGACCTACGAGGTTCGATAGCAACTTGATCCAAAGCTTCATGATCATCATCATTAACTTCCTCTTCAGCTAATGTAGGCTCCACAGAAACAACTTTCTGCGCTGCGCTACTCTCAGGTTGAAGTAAAGGTTCAACAACCTCATCAAGTTCTATCTTCCTCCCACTCAATTCTTTCGAGAGAAACTCTTTCTCAAGAAATGTTCCGTTTTTAGCGACAAACACTTTGCCTTCGGATCTGAGATAGAAGGTATACCCAACTGTCTCTTTTGGGTATCCTATGAAGACGCATTTCTCCGCTTTGGGTTCCAGCTTTTCAGGCTGAAGCTTTTTGACATAAGCATCACATCCCCAAATTTTAAGAAACGACAGCTTTGGCTTCTTGCCAAACCAAAGTTCATATGGCGTTGTCTCAACGGATTTCGATGGTGCCCTATTTAAAGTGAATGCAGCTGTCTCTAATGCATAACCCCAAAACGATAGTGGCAAATCGGCAAGAGACATCATAGATCGCACCATATCCAATAAAGTTCGATTACGACGTTCGGACACACCATTACGCTGTGGTGTTCCAGGCGGTGTCAGTTGTGAAACAATTCCACATTGTCTTAAGTGACTGCCAAACTCATAACTCAGATATTCTCCTCCTCGATCAGATCGTAGGAATTTAATCTTCTTGTTACAATGATTCTCAACTTCACTCTGAAATTGTTTGAACTTTTCAAATGTTTCAGACTTGTGTTTCATTAAGTAAATATACCCATATCTACTTAAGTCATCAGTGAAGGTGAGAAAATAACGATAACCACCGCGCGCCTCAATACTCATCGGACCACACACATCAGTATGTATGATTTCCAATAAGTCAGTTGCCCGTTCCATTGTTCCAGAGAACGGCGTTTTAGTCATCTTGCCCATGAGGCATGGCTCACATGTGTCAAGTGATTCAAAATCAAGTGACTCCAAAAGTCCATCAGTATGGAGCTTCCTCATGTGTTTTACGCCAATATGACCTAAACGGCAGTGCCACAAGAAAGTGGTATTATCATTATCAATTCTACATCTTTTGGCATCAATGTTATGAACATGTGTATCATTACTATCGAGATTCAATAAGAACAAACCCCTCACATCAGGTGCATGACCATAAAAGATATTACTCATATAAATAGAACAACCATTATTCTCTGATTTAAATGAGTAACCGTCTCGCAATAAACAAGATCCAGATATAATGTTCATGCTTAACGCAGGCACCAAATAACACTTATTTAGGTTCATCACTAATCCCGACGGTAATCGAAGAGCGAGCGTGCCGACGGCGATCACATCAACCTTGGAACCATTTCCCACGCGCATCGTCACTTCGTCCTTTGCCAGCCTCCGTCTATTCCGCAGTTCCTGTTTTGAGTTGCAAATATGAGCAACCGCACCGGTATCAAATACCCAGGCACTACAACGAGAGTTGGTAAGGTACACATCAATAACATGTATATCATATATACCTTGTTTGTTGTTGGCCGCCTTCTTGTCAGCCAAATACTTGGGGCAATTCCGCTTCCAGTGTCCAGTTCCCTTGCAATGAAAACACACAGTTTCTGGTTTGGGTCCAGCCTTGGGTTTCTTCACGAGAGGAGCAACTGCTTTGCCACTCTTCTTGGAGTTACCCTTTCTTACCCTTGCCATTTTTCTTGAAACTAGTGGTTTTATTGACCATCAACACTTGATGCTCCTTCTGAATTTCAGACTCAGCGGCTTTCAGCATCCCAAACAGCTCAGCGACTGACTTGTTCATCCCGTGCATGTTATAGTTCAACACGAAGCTCTTGTAGCTAGGTGGCAATGATTGAAGAACTCTGTCAGTGATAGCCTCTGGCGGAAGGGGCATCCCTAACTCAGCCAGACGGGTGGAGTACCCAGACATTCTGAGCACGTGATCACTGATAGACCCATTCTCCTCCATCTTGCAAGCATAGAACTTATCGGAGATCTCATATCTCTCGATCCGGGCATTCTTCTGAAAGATAAACTTCAACTCCTGGAACATCTCATATGCTCCATGACGTTCAAAACGTCTTTGAAGTCCCGGTTCTAAGCCATACAACATTGCACATTGAACTATTGAGTAATCATCAGAACGAGCCTGCCAGGCGTTCACAACGTCTAGAGACTCAACTGGAGCGGGTGGATCACCAAGCGGTGCATCAAGGACATAAGCCTTCTGGGAAGCCGTAAGGATAATCCTTAGATTACGGGCCCAGTCCACAAAGTTACTTCCATCATCTTTCAACTTAGCTTTCTCTAGGAACGCATTAAAATTCAGGGGTGCTACTGCGCGAGCCATGATCTACAACATAAATATAGCAAAGACAACTTAGACTATTGTTCTAGATAATGAGTTTAGTTAATCATATTATTTAAAAAACTCCCACTCAAATTGACATCCCTCCGGTCATTCGAGTGTAACATGATCCAAATCCACCAACTCAAGTCCGATCATCACGTGAGTTGAGGTGGTTTCAATGGTGAACATCTTCATGTTGATCATATCTACTATATGACTCATGTTCGACCTTTCGGTCTCTTGTGTTCCGAGGCCATGTCTGTACATGCTAGGCTCGTCAAGTTTAACCCGAGTGTTCCGCGTGTGCAACATGGCTTGCACCCGTTGTATGTGAACGTGGAGTCTATCACACCCGATCATCACGGCGTGTCTCGAAACGACGAACTTTCGCAACGGTGCACACTCGGGGAGAACACAATTTATCTTGAAATTTAAGTGAGGGATCACCTTATAATGCTACCGTCGTCCTAAGCAAAATAAGATGCATAAAAGGATTAACATCACATGCAAATCATAAGTGACATGATATGGCCATGAACTTGTGCTTTTGATCTCCATCTCCAAAGCACCGGCATGATCTCCATCGTCACCGGCATGACACCATGATCTCCATCATCTTGATCTCCATCAACGTGTCGCCATAAGGTTGTCGCGCCGACTGTTGCTTCCACGACTATTGCTAACGTTTAGCGATAAAGTAAAGCATTACATAGCGCTTAATGATTGACACGCAGGTCATACAATAATTAAAGACAACTCTATGGCTCCTGCCAGTTGTCGTACTCATCGACATGCAAGTCGTGATATTCTATACAACACATGATCATCTCATACATCACATATATCTCATCATGTAATTGGCCATATCATATCACATCATATCCTGCAAAAACAAGTTAGACGTCCTCTAATTGTTGTTGCAAATTTTACGTGGCTGCTACGGGTTTGCAAGAACCGTTCTTACCTACGCAAAACCACAACGTGGTGTAGTGATTGCTTTTTGATCTTCTAAAAGAACCCTGTTCATTGAAATCGATTCAACTAAAGTGAGAGAGACAGACACCCGCTAGCCATCTTTATGCAACGAAGTTACATGTCAGTTGAAGGAACCTGTCTCGCGTAAGTGTACGCGTAATGTCGGTCCGGGCCGCTTCATCTCACAGTACCGCCGAATCAAATATCAACTAGTAACGGCAAGCAATATGTATACACCCACGCCCACAACTCGTTTGTGTTCTACTCGAGATCTCATCTACGCATAGACCTGGCTCATGATGCCACTGTTGGGAAACGTTGCATGGGAAACAAAAAATTTCCTACGCACACACAAGATCTATCCATGGTGATGAGCATCTACGAGAGGGAGAGAGAATCTACATACCCTTGTAGATCGCTAAGCGGAAGCGTTTAAGAAACGCGGTTGATGTAGTCGAACGTCTCCGCGATCCAAATCGCAAGTCGTCCCTCGATCCGATCACGAACTAGCACCGAACGGACGGCACCTCCGCGTTCAACACACGTACGGCTTGATGACGCCTTCACCTCCTCGATCCAGCGAGCGATGGTGAAGTAGTGGTTGAGTTCCAGCAGCACGACGGCGTGGTGATGTTGGTGAGGAACAATCTCAGCAGGGCTTCGCCAAGCGCTACGGAGATTATGACGGAGGAACTAGAGGGTTAGGGTTGCCGCACACGGCTTGGGGAAATCTTGATGTGTCACGTGTGCTAGCCCTGCCCCTCTATTTATATGTTGAGCCTTGGGGTCTAAACTTGGAGTAAAAGCCTCCTCCAGGTCGGTTTTGCCCGCACAAGGTCGGTTTGGCCCGCAGGGAAAGAGTCCAACTCGGATCCATGCAGTACCGCGCACAAGCGGTAGTACCGCTTAACACAAGCGGTAGTACCGCTTGGGCGGTAGTACCGCTTCACACAAGCGGTAGTACCGCTTGGGCGGTAGTACCGCTTCACAAAACGGTAGTACCGCTTACGCGGCAGCAAAACTACTTTTTGCACTTTCCAATACCTCGTGGGCTTTATCCCTCTGGCCCATATAAAGTGTTGCTGCACCCGAACACTTCGGTAAACATCCGGAACCCCTTCCGGTGAACTCCGGAACTCTTCCGGAGATCAAAACACTATTATCACATATATCAATTTTTACCTCCGGACTATTCCGGAGATCCTCGTCATGTCCGGGATCTTATCCGGGACTCCGAACAACTTTCGGTCACCAACAAAATAACTCAACTATACTAATCGTCACCAAACGTTAAGAGTGTAGACCCTGCGGGTTCGAGAACTATGTAGACATGACCGAGACACCTCTACGGTCAATAACCAATAGCGGGACCTGGATGCCCATATTGGCTCCTACATATTCTACGAAGATCTTTATCGTTTGAACCTCTATGTCAAGGATTCAGTTAATCCCGTATGCTGTTCCCTTTGTTCTTCGGTATGTTACTTGCCCGAGATTCGATCGTTGGTATCTCTATACCTAGTTCAATCTCGTTACCGGCAAGTCTCTTTACTCGTTCCGTAATACAAGATCTCGTGGCTAACACTTTAGTCACATTGCTTGCAAGGCTCATTGTGATGTTGTATTACCGAGTGGGCCCTGAGATACCTCTCCGTCACACAGAGTAACAAATCCCAGTCTTGATCCATGTCAACCCAACAGACACCCTCGGAGATACCTGTAGAGCACCTTTATAGTCACCCAGTTACGTTGCGACGTTTGATACACACAAGGTACTCCTCCGATGTCAGGGAGTTGCATGATCTCATGGTCATAGGAACAGATACTTGACATGCAGAAAACAATAGCAATAAACTGACACGATCAAATGCTACGTTCTTAGTTTGGGTCTTGTCCATCACATCATTCTCCTAATGATGTGATCCCGTTATCAAATGACATCTCATGTCAATGGCTAGGAAACCTTTAACCATCTTTGATCAACGAGCTAGTCAACTAGAGGCTTACTAGGGACACAGTGTTGTCTATGTACCCACACATGTATTTGAGTTTCCAATCAATACAATTATAGCATGGATAATAAACGATTATCATGAACAAGGAAATATAATAATAACCAATTTATTATTGCCTCTAGGGCATATTTCCAACATAAACACCCTTGGCATAAGAAGATAAGATTTCATTATCATTAAACTCACATAGGTAGGGAAGGTGTTTTTTAGGGTTCTTAGAGCAACAAGTAAAATCATGAATTTCACATAGATTCCAAGCATAGCATAGCAAACAATTTATTTGATTCCATAAGAGTCTTACTTTTTTAGACAAACGGTGACGCACAAAATGAGCATGCTCATATAATGATTGCCCCTCAACTAAACTAGTTGGGGTTTCAGCACGAGCACAAATAGATCGAAGATGACCCAAGTAGAAAACTTTAAGGTGATCCATAGTGATCTTAATTTTTTGTTTTACTTTCTGTTTTTGTGTGTTGACATGGCAATAAAAGCAAGCAAGCAAATAAAATATTTTGTATTTTTGTAAAAAAAATTAGAAGTGGGTGAGATGAAAACGAGAGGCAAATGCAAATAAAAAGGCAAATAAAATAAAAGCATGTGGATGATAGTTTGTGCGAAGGTACTTGATAATTTTGATGATGTCTCCCCGACAATTGCGCCAGAAATTCTTCCTGCTACTTGTAGACTGCGTTGGTATTTCCCCGAAGAGGAGAGGATGATGCAGTATAGTAGAGATAAGTATTTCCCTCAGTTAAGAACCAAGGTTATCAATCCAGTAGGAGAACCACGCAAAATCACTTTAGCAACACCTGCACACACAAAAGCAAACACTAGCACCCAACGCAAATAAGAGGGTTGCCAATCCTCTTAGCAGTTATTTGCAAGGATTAATTCTGATAGTGATAGATAGATAAACTAAAATACTAAATAAAATAAAAGTAAATAAATTGCAGCAAGGTATTTTTGGTTTTAATATATGATAAAAGTAGACCCGGGGGCCATAGTTTTCACTAGAGGCTTCTCTCTTGAGCGCAAAACATACGGTGGGTAAACAAATTACTGTTGGGCAATTGATAGAAAAGCAAATAATTATGACGGATTCATTGCAATGATCATGTATATAGGCATCACGTCCGAGACAAGTAGACCTCCTGCCTGCATCTACTACTATTACTCCACACATCGACCGCTATCCAGCATGCATCTAGGGTCTTAAGTATGAAACAGAGTAACGCCTTAAGCAAAATGACATGATGTAGACAAAGTAAACTCAAGCAATATGATTAAACCCCATCTTTTTATCCTTAATGGCAATAATACAAATATGTGTCATGTCCCTTTCTGTCACTGGGATTGAGCACCGCAAGATTGAACCCATCACAAAGCACCTCTCGCATTGCAAGATAAACCAATCTAGTTGGCCAAACCAAATCGATAGATCGGAGAGAAATACAAAGCTATAATAATCATGCATAAAAGAGTTCAGAGAAGACTCAAATATTTCTCATGAATAATCTGATCATAAACTCACAATTCATCGGATCCCAGCAAACACACCGCAAAAGAAGATTACATCGGATAGAACTCCAAGAACATCGAGGAGAACATGGTATTGAAGATCAAAGAGAGAGAAGAAGCCATCTAGATACTAGCTATGGACCCGTAGGTCTGTGGTAAACTACTCACACATCATCGGAAGGGCAGCAAGGTTGATGTAGAAGCCCTCCGTGATCGATTCCCCCTCCGGCAGAGTACCGAAAAAGGCCTCCATATGGGATCGCGGAGGAACAGAGGCTTGCAGCGGCGTAAAAGTTATTCGGGGTGGCTCTCTGTTGGTTTCCGAATATTTGAGAGGTTATAGAAGTGGAATTAGGTCAAACGGAGCCACGAGGGCCACACAAGGCATCAGGGCGCGCCCCCCTGGGCCGCGCCCTGTTGCCTTGTGGAGGCTTCGTGAACCTTCTGGCCTCCTCTCCAAGTCTCCAGGGTCTCTTTTGTCCAGAAAAAATCTCCAAAAAGTTACGTGGCATTTGGACTTCGTTTGGTACTGATTTCCTGAAAAACCAAAAACAAGCAGAAAACAGCAACTGGCACTGGGCACTAGGTTAATAGGTTAGTCCCAAAAAATGATATATAATTGCATATAATTACATATAAAAACATCCAAGATTGATACTATAATAGCATGGAATAATAAAAAATTATAGATACGTTGGAGACGTATCACACCTCTCTCTCTAAACATGTGGTCATGATTATCGATTTCGGTTTTTCGCTTCAGGACAAGCGAGGTCTAAGCTTGGGGGAGTTGATACGTCCATTTTGCATCATGTTTTCCTACTGTTATTTATTATGTTTTGGGTCATTATTTCACTTTATGACACAATTCTTATGCCTTTTCTCTCTTATTTTGCAAGATTCACATGAAGAGGGAGATTGCCGGCAGCTGGAATTCTGGATCGGAAAGGGGTGAAACAGACATAGCTATTCTGCACACCTCCAAATGACCTGAAAATTTACAGCGAATTATTTTGGAATATATAAAAAATATTGGCTGAAGAAATACCAGAGGGGGACCCACCAGGAAGCGACAAGCCTGGGGGGCGCGCCCCCCGAGCTTGTGGCGCCCCTGGCAGGCCTCCAGGGCCCATCTTCCCCTATATGAAGCCATTTGCCCTAAAAAATGAAGAGAAGACTTTCAGGATGAAGCGCCGCCGTCTCGAGGCGGAACCTGGGCAGGAGCACTTTTGCTCTCCGGCGGAGCGATTCCGCCGGGGAAACTTCCCTCCGGGAGGGGGAAATCGAAGCCATTGACATCACCAACGATCCTATCATCGTGGGAGTACCAATCTTCATCAACATCTTCACCATCACCATCTCATCTCAAGCCCTAGTTCATCTCTTGTATTCAATCTTTGTCTCAAAACCTCAGATTGGTACCTGTGGGTTGCTAGTAGTGTTGATTACATCATGTAGTTGATGCTAGTTGGTTTATTTGGTGGAAGATTATATGTTCAGATCTATTATGCTATTCAATACCCCTCTGATCGTGGACATGAATATGATTTGTGAGTAGTTACTTTTGTTCTTGAGGATATGGGAGAAGTCTTGTCATAAGTAATCATGTTAATTTGGTATTCGTTCAATATTTTGATGATATGTATGTTGTTGCTTCCTTTAGTGGTGTCGTGTGAACGTCGACTACATGACACTTCACCATCTTTGGGCCTAAGGGAACGCATTGTGGATTAGTAATTTGACGATGGGTTGCTAGAGTGACAGAAGCTTAAATCCTAGTTTATGCGCTATTCCGTAAGGGGCTGATTTGGATCCATATGTTTCATGCTATGATTAGATTTATCTTAATTCTTCTTTCGTAGTTGTGGATGCTTGCGAGAGAGGGTAATCATAAGTGGGAGGCTTGTTCAAGTAAGAACAGCACCCAAGCACCGGTCCACCCACATATCAAATTATCAAAGTAGTGAACGCGAATCAAACAAACATGACAAAAGTGACTAGATGAAATTCCCATGTGTCCTCGAGAACACTTTGCTTATTATACGAGTTCGTTCCGGCTTGTCCTTTGCTATAAAAAGGATTGGGCCATCTTGCTGCACTTTTGTTACCATTACTATTTGTTACTTGTTACGAATTACCTTGCTATCAAACTATCTGTTACCTACAATTTCAGTGCTTGCAGAGAATACCTTGCTGAAAACCGCTTGTCATTTCCTTCTGCTCCTTGTTGGGTTCGACACTCTTACTTATCGAAAGGACTATGATTGATCCCCTATACTTGTGGGTTGTCATGCTCCGACGAGGAATCAATTGTTGTGATTCACCCCGGAATATTTTTGAAGGTTTGGAGACCACCTCAAGGTGTACTGCTACTTGTGAGCTGCGTTGGGATTTCCCCGAAGAGGAGGGGATGATGCAGTACAGTAGAGATAAGTATTTCCATCAGTTATGAAACCAAGGTTATCAATCCAGTAGGAGAATCATGCAACAACTCGTTAGCAGTACCTGCACACAAAACAACAAATCCTTGCACCCAACGCGAACAAGGGGTTGTCAATCCCTTGGCGGTTAATTGCAAGATTAAATTGTATGGTGATAGATAGATAGATCGAACAAAAATACAAAATAAAATAAATAAAGTAAAAGTGCAGCAAGGTATTTTTAGGATTTTCAATATATGATAACGGTAGACCCAGGGGCCATAGTTTTCACTAGAGGCTTCTCTCTTGAAAATAGCATACGGTGGGTGAACAAATTACCAAAAAGTGTCTCTTATGTCCAGAAAAAAATCTCCAAAAAGTTTCGTGGCATTTGGACTTCGTTTGGTACTGATGTTCTGGAAAACCAAAAACAGGCAAAAAACAACAACTGGCACTGGGCACTAAGTTAATAGGTTAGTCCCAAAAAATGATATATAATTGCTGTAAATGTATATAAAAACATCCAAGATTGATACTATAATAGCATGGAACAATAAAAAATTATAGATACGTTGGAGACGTATCAAGCATCCCCAAGCTTAATTCCTGCTCGTCCTCGAGTAGGTAAATGATAAAAACAGAATTTTTGATGTGGAATGCTACCTAACATATTCATCATATATTATTTTCTTTGTTTCATGGACATTTGGACTTGAATGATTCAAAGCAATAGTCTATAGTTTGACATGAAGACATAAATACTCAAGCATATTAACAAGCAACCATGTTTTTCAAAATATCAACGCTAAAGAAAGTTATCCCTAGCCCATTATGCTCAATCATTGATCCATTCATGAAACACACTCAATATTAGCTACACACAATGCACAAGTATGACAATAGTGCTCTCTAGTTGGTGCTTTGTAAGAGAAGCTGGAGACTCAAAATAAAAATAAAAATTGCATAAAAGTAAATAGATAGGCCCTTCACAGAGGGAAGCAGAGATTTGCAAATGTGCCAGAGCTCAAGGCTTAAATTAGAGAGATAAAATTATTTTAAGAGGCATGCTTTTCCTGTCAACGAAAATGACCGAGAATTCCCAATATCTTCCATGCTAGACACATTATAGGCGGTTCCCAAACAGAAAATAAAGTTTATTTCCTTTCCACCATTCTTTCACAATCCATGGCTAGCCGTATCCACGGGTGCCCTCCATACCAACACTTTCCAAGGAATTTATTATTATCATCATATTAAAAAAAATCATTTCGGGACTGGGCATCCCTATTACCTGCCACTCTCTCGTGCAACGACAAGTGAATAAACACTCATCGTGAGAATAACACACCTAGCATGGAAAATATTGGCCACCCCCTGCCGCTTCATGAGCGGTACGGGCACACAAAACGGGAAATTATTTTGAAAAATTAGAGTTGGCACATGCAAATTTACTTGGAACGGCATGGAAATACCGCATATAGGTAGGTATGGTGGACTCATTTGGCACAACTTGGGTTTAAGGAGTTGGATGCACAAGCAGTATTCCCGCTTAGTAGAAATGAAGGCTAGCAAATAGATTGAAAAGCGACCAACCAAAAACCGGAAACAGTTATAAACTATAGGGTAACGCAGCAGAAAACAAAAAAATTCCGACCTACGCACCAGCCCAGGACCACTATGGAGACTGCATACAAGGTTTGATCTTTTCGTTACCGACTCGTAGCGCAGCGGAAGTAGAGTCGATGATGATCGGCAGTGCAGATCCCCGCAGCTAGGATTTACAACCTCCCAACTGCGAGGATGTACTCCCTCGTTAGTTCACCGGACGGATCTCCGGGCAGCCCTTCGGGAGGCCTCGGGACAGTCCCTCAGATAGTCCCACCGGGCGGATCCTCGGACAGCCCTTCGGGAGGCCTCTGGACAGTCCCTCGGATAGTTCCACCAGACGGATCCTCGGACAGCCCTTCGGGAGGCCTCTGGACAGTCCCTCGGATAGTCCCACCGGACGAATCCTCGGACAGCCCTTCGGGAGGCCTCTGGATAGTCCCTCGGATAGTCCCACCGGACGGATCCTTGGACAGCCCTCCGGGAGGCCTCACGGACAGCCCTCCGGGCGGGTCACTCGAACAGCCCCTCGGGCAAAGGATCGAAACTACGACCTCTCTACGGGGTTGCACACATACGGTGTCAGCTATCCGGCAGGGCTTCGCCATCCAGAACTAGTTCCTGCCGGAACCCAGATAGCCTTTCGGCTCTACGAAACTATTTCACTGGGAGGGAGAGAGAACCCAGAAATGTCATGGCATGTGTATGTTGAGAAAGAGTGAGTCTTTAGGCAGCCCTCTCCACCCCTATTTATAGGCCAAGCCCAAGGGTGGCTTCTCCAAGAAGCCAAGGGGAAAACTACCAAAAGGCCCTCAAGGTGGCTTCTCAAAGAAGCCACCCAACATTTTTCCGCGACCGTTAAATCCGAAAAAAGAAAATATTGCTGTGGGTCTTAGAATAATTCCAGTACCCACTAAAATGATTTTGGACGCGTTCCGAAACAATTCCGGATTAGTGATTTTCATCTGCGAAAAGCAACCAAACCGGTTCCAGCAGCTCCGGAACATTTCCGGTTTTTATCCCGGAAAAATCCCAGAAGTTTCCAGAACAATTCTGGCACCCTCCAAGAATTTCCAGACGTGTGCCGAAACCAATTTGACTCAATGGTATACCCTGAAACAACTTTTCAGTTTTACCGAAACTATTCCGGTGCTCTCTCTCCGGAACTTTTCCGCTGTCTCCGAAACTTTTCTGGTGACTTTCTCTCAGACTCCCTGTCTAGTATTCAGCAGATAGATGACCCTTAAGCGTGTGACCCTATAGGTTCGGTGAAGCATAGACATGGCCGGAACACTTTTCGATCAATGATCAACATCGGAGACGTGGACACCCATATTGACCCCTATACCCACACGAATAAATATTCGAGTAAACCTCCATTTGCCGTGTGCTATTCCTGTTGCTTCACGATATGTTACAAAACTCGAGGTGAGATTTATCGGCATCCCCGTGGATCAACAACTTGTCCAGTATGCCAGTTACCTCATTGCCGGTTTTGTTCTCTTTTCTTGTTCCTGTGTTCCGGCATCCCTGTGATCAAATCACCCTGTGTCTGGCCAGACGATGATGGATACCGTAACACCGAGAGGGCCCAGAGATATCTCTCCATCGTTGGAGGAGCGAATCCCAATCTTGAGCTATCAAGTCCCTTGACATACTTTTCCATGAACCCGTAAGCCGCCGTAATAGCCACCCATTTACGGATGACGTTTAACAAACCCCAAAGTTCATGAAGCAAGCATGAAGAAACTCAACACTCTCATGGTCTAAGGAATTATGCAAACATTAACTATCTCTGTGTTATTAACCATTAACTCATGACGAATGTATCTCACAGCATAACATCAATCGGGTAGATTCAACACAAGTGTTCTCCTAACATTGTGCCCTCAAAGTTGCCGGCATAGACATGCCCATGATCAGGAAAACAAAACCATCATGCAACACTTGAGCTAGTCTTAGAGGCCAGACTAGGAATACATTTTACCGTTTATTATTCCACACGTGCATATGAGTCTTCCTCTGAGCCTCGTGGTTATTGCAGACTCGAGAACCATAGCAGTTATAGCATGAAACATAAACATAATTATGAACACGGAGATAAACAATAACATTAATTATTGCCTCTAGGGCATATCTCCTACAGACTCCCACTTGCGCTAGAGTCAATAATCTAGTCAATGCTAATGCACTTTACACCTATAAACATAATACACTTTGCAGACTCGAGAAAGAGGGGATGCCTTCCGGGGCATCCCCAAGCTTAGACGCTTGAGTCTTCCTTGAATATTACCTTGGGGTGCCTTGGGCATCCCCAAGCTTAGGCTCTTGCCACTCCTTATTCCTTCATCTATCGTGATCTCACCCAAAACTTGAAAACTTCAATCACACAAAACTCAACAAAACCTTCGTGAGATCCGTTAGTATAACAAATAAATCCTAAACTCTAAATACTGTAGTACTTTAGACGCCGCCATCATCATCAAACTGCTGACCCATCTTCAGGAGAGAGATCCGCATCATCCTTGCCAGTCCGTCCATCCGTCGACGCCACCACGGCGCACAACGGCGCCACCGCCCCGCGCTTGTCCGTCCAGACGCGAAGATTCTGGAAGATCTGTCGTGCGTAGCACCTGCCGACCAGGCATGACACAGCGTAGCACCTGTCAGCTAGGCATGACTTGACATCTCCATCGAAATCTCCATGCAAGACGAAGCCGCTCCACCTCCTGCCTCTGTCTTCCGGCTCTGCTCCACAAACGATGCTTCCAAGAGAGAAAACGACACCGCAGTACCGCCATCGTCCGATCTGGAAGACCAGATCCTAGGGTTTCCCCCGGAGTAGCACGAGTGGGTCGACAGTAGTTACACGACGATGCCTTCATCAAGGTAACGATGCAGAACGCTGCCATCGCATGCCATCGGCTCGGTTTTCACCAGCAACTATGTCTTCCCGACTCGCAGCCGGAACTAGATGGTGGATCTCGAGATCTGACCATCCAGCCTCAGGCCGACCAACTCCGACGGAGGAGATGGCCACCATCGCCGGCGGCATCAGCCAGATCTGATCTGACCGGAGGCGCCGCCGACCAATCCACCATGGCCACATCCCCTCCTGATCCACCCTCCCCACGAAGCCGTCGGAGCAGTGCCAAACCATCAGGAAAGATGAAGACCGAAGGGCGATCTCGCGCCGCCGGTCCCTCCAGACCGCAGGGCTGCAGCCTAGATCCCCGCCGTCCCCATCACCGGCGGCGCCCGGGCTTAGCCGGCGCACGTCTCCGGGGACGACGAGGTGGAGGATAGGGAGGGAGGGGGCGGCGGCCGGGGCGCTAGGGTTGGCCCCCTGATCGCCCTGGAGGGAGCGATACGAGGGAGCCCTGGAGCGTCTTTTGTTTCATGCTCCTAGAATATGTGGAGACCCAACCTGATGGCCTGATGCTGACTTGATTATTGTGTTATGGACCGAGAAGCAAGCATGGGTCGAGTCATGGATCAGTCGAAGCCGATACGTATTCACACTGATCCATGGGCGAGGACTGGTCATTTCTTCTTTTGATCCAATCCTTGAAGTCGGAGGCACAAGACGGGTGATGTCAGATGTTTTTAATTGTCATTTCTATCTGATGAGTAGCTTTTTTTAGGGAATCTGATCAGTAGCTTTGGTCAGACGGATGCATGAGTCGATGTGACGATCTTTTGGTCATAACGTTGGACGTACGGGTGGTACCGCGGTCACAATTACTTCGACGCGCGATCGAAAAGGAACCATAGCTTTACGGTGAAGATGGTCCGTACGCCGAGTTTGTGTGTGAAGCAGCTTTGATTAACCATGTTGTCGCGTAATTAATCAGACAGAGGGCGCTGATGGTCCATGCGCCAGCCAGAGTGGTCATCTCGTTCTCTTAAGAGGACTGCGCCGTAGCGCAGTGGTGATGGTCGCCAGTGGGCACCCCACCCACCGGGGTTCGATCCCCTCAGGGGACGAATTTCCGGCTGTCTCACCTCGCGGTACTGTTCACTAGGAACAGTGCACGCGGTACTGTTCACTATGAACAGTACTAATAAAATTTCGCAGGTACCTCCCGACGTCTTCGAGCCACAGGCGAGAACGACGTGCCCGTCGTCCCCGGAGTTCTGGACTTCGGAAGTCTCACAAGGCGTATGGAGATATAGGTTGTAGGTCTAGTTTAGACGCATAGTCGGGGCGTGTGTTGTTATGTGGTGTGCGTGTGTGTGGTGTGTGTGTCTGTGCGTCCGGACAGATGCTACAGCTTGTATACTCAGTTGAGGCTAAAATAAATAAATCTCGTTCTCTTAATGTTAGCCGTGCGTAAGTTAATCACGTTGTTAAGATTAGCTAAATACTTGTGCGCTGCCACGGGACAAAAGCATGACACATAACTAATTCTGTTGAAAAATGTTGTTTCTACATTACACCATATGTAAAAAAAAATTATGAACACAATACAATCGAATTCACTCATAAAAAAAACAATCGAAGTCATTCATAAAAAAACAATTGAAGTCGTTGACATAAACGAGCATACACTCATCCCTATGAATGCACGCACGCACGGCTTACCCCTATGAGCACCTCCGAGAGACTGAGCCGGCATAACATCTTGAGATTGACAAAGTCACCACAAACATCTCATAGTCGACGGTAACGTCTCCTCCCAGTGAACGAACATCACCGGAAAGCCTGGAATAAATTCAGAAAAATGCGAGCACCAATGTCAAGCCTAGGATTTGAACCCTGGTGGACTAGGGATACCAGGGTCCTCCTAACCATTCAATTACAGGTTGGTTCGCCACCATATGAATCCTTGACATAGTCATTTCCTTCTTTGTTTCTTCGTCTGAAAAATACGTTGATATACAACCCTGATCTCTATAAGATCATAAGTTATACAATTACCCAATAGAGGTCACACCATGTAACAATTATATTGTTGCTCTCCATGGAGTCCTAATAGCACAGGTTATTTCTGTTTTGATGAACAAACCACACGCTTTTAAGCAAGCATTTCTTTTTCTTTAGGATAACAAGCAATTATTTTGAGCAAATATTAACAAGATTGTGAGAACACCGAATAAATTTAGATAAACTTCGGCATAAATCAGTTATACAATTTTAAGTAACTGCATCATGCCTCCTTTCTCAAAGGCCTACCGTCCTTAATCAAAATATTGAATTTGTATGCAGCATGCCGGATGGAACCGTGGCGGAAGGTCTTGCCTACCAGCATTCTTGGGGCCGCGTGGTGGGTGAGGGTGTCCCGGATTAGGGGGTACTCGGGCTGCCGGCCTATCTCTCATAAGCCGGACTGGTGGGCCGCTCTCTGCACGTCGATGGAAGACCAGGTTGTGGACGACCCCGTGCGGCAGAAGGAAACCTCCGAAGTCTTGGCGTCTCCTCCAAGGAATAGATGGCGTAACCGGCATGTTTATCCCTGATGGTAACCGACCATATGTAACCCTAGGACCCCCTGGTGTCTATATAAACTAGGAGGATTAGCCCGTAGCGAAGGAGGATCATCATATCCATTACCTAGGGTTTAGCCCAGTCGATCTCGAGGTAGATCAGCTCTGTAACCTTCATACAATCACATCAATACAATCAAGCAGGATGTAGGGTATTACCTCCTCGAGAGGGCCCGAACCTGGGTAAATCGCTGTCTCTACGTTCCCTGTTACCATCGACTCCTTGACCCATAGTGCGGATCCCCTACCCGAGATCTGCCGGTTTTGGTACCGACAGTGGGCGCAAGCCCCCGCGTGGATGTCCTCCAACAATTACCTCCTTATAACGACACACATCGCTAAGAGATGCCTGTAATGATGCGTTTGTAGATCTCCCCTTCTATTACAGTATGCTTTGGACCGACAAACTATGCATGGGGCTCATTTTTGTCTGGTGGGAGCTCCTAATTGATGGGGTATGCGAGCAACGGCTCGGTCCATTTTGGGATGACCGCGAGGCTTCATCTGTGGCTCCCCGGTCCCAGCTTGTTGGTTGTGTGTTGCCGCTTCTGGAATCGCGGAAGCCGGGGCTTCCTCTGGTTCCTCTTGGATCTTGACAGATGGCTTGTGCATGAGCTCCAGGAATCTGTCTATTGCGACGGGTTCTTGAGCCGCTCCCATGCGGGCCAGGGCATCTACATCCATGCTATCTAAGTGCTTCACATGATGTAGCGTGCTGCCATCTAATTTTTCGTCCAGCTGGCGAACCGCTGAGCAGTAAGCTGCCATCTTTAGATCTTTTGTATCGAAGGTCTTCATTAATTGTTGGACGACGAGGCCGGAGACACTGCGATAGATGAGACGTCGAATTTCCAAGGAGGCCGCAATGCGGAGGCCGTGGGGGTGCTACTTGTGAGCTACGTTGGGATTTCCCCGAAGAGGAGGGGATGATGCAGTACAGTAGAGATAAGTATTTTCCTCAGTTATGAAACCAAGGTTATCAATCTAGTAGGAGAATCACGCAACAACTCATTAGCAGTACCTGCACACAAAACAACAAATCCTTGCACCCAACGCGAACAAGGGGTTGTCAATCCCTTGGCGCTTAATTGCAAGATTAAATTGTATGGTGATAGATAGATAGATCGAACAAAAATACAAAATAAAATAAATAAAGTAAAAGTGCAGCAAGGTATTTTTAGGATTTTCAATATATGATAACGGTAGACCCGGCGGCCATAGTTTTCACTAGAGGCTTCTCTGTTGAAAATAGCATACGGTGGGTGAACACATTACTGCTGGGCAATTCATAGAAAAGCAAATAATCATGACGATATCCAAGGCAATGATCATGTATATAGGCATCACGTCCGAGACAAGTAGACCGACTCCTGCCTGCATCTACTACTATTACTCCACACATCGACCGCTATCCAGCATGCATCTAGTGTATTAAGTCCATAAAGAACGGAGTAACGCCTTAAGCAAGATGACATGATGTAGACAAAGTAAACTCACACATGAATAAACCCCATCTTTTTACCCTTAATAGCAACGATACATACGTGCCATGTCCCTTTTTGTCACTGGGATTGAGCACCGCAAGATCGAACCCATTACAAAGCACCTCTCCCATTTCGAGATAAATCAATCTAGTTGGCCAAACCAAATCAATAGATCGGAGAGAAATACGAAGCTATAATAATCATGCATAAAAGAGTTCAGAGAAAACTCAAATAATATTCATGGATAATCTGATCATAAACTCACAATTCATCGGATCCCAACAAACGCAACGCAAAAAGTGATTACATCGGATAGAACTCCAAGAACATCGAGGAGAACATTGTATTGAAGATCAAAAAGAGAGAAGAAGCCATCTAGCTACTAACTATGAACCCGAAGGTCTATGGTAAACTACTCACGCGTCATCGGAAGGGCAGCAAGGATGATATAGAGCCCCTCCGTGCTCGATTCCCCCTCCGGCAGAGTGCCGGAAAAGGCCTCCAGACGGGATCTCTCGAGAACAGGAACTTGCGGTGGCGGAAAAAGTATTTCGTGGACTCCCCTATTGGTTTCCCGATTTTAGAGAATTTATAGAGGTGGAATTAGGTCAAACGGAGCAGAGGTGGGCCCATGAGGCACCAAGGCGCGCCACCCCCCTAGGGCGCGCCCTGGTGGCTCGTGGCCACCTCCTCTGTCTTCTGGCCTCCTCCCGAAGCTTCTAGTGTCTCTTATGTCCAGAAAAAAATCTCCAAAAAGTTTCGTGGCATTTGGACTTCGTTTGGTACTGATATTCTGGAAAACCAAAAACAGCAACTGGCACTAGGCACCAAGTTAATAGGATAGTCCCAAAAAATGATATATAATTGCTGTAAATGTATATAAAAACATTCAAGATTGATACTATAATAGCATGGAACAATCAAAAATTATAGATACGTTGGAGACGTATCATCTACCACTAGTGGTTGAGAAATGCCTTTCTGGTGTTGTCTCGAGGGTGAGCCTTCGTGGTGTTGGTGTGCCTTTGTGGTAGCATCCGCCCCTCCAATGGTGACTAGCTTAACTCCTCAGAAGTGAACATCGGCATACATCCTTGTCTCCGGAGTTGCGGTTATTCCTAAACCGTACTTGTGGTTATTTGTCTCTTAGTCTTTACTTATATTATATAATGCTTGCTTACCTTGCTACTTGTTGTTGTTGAATATATTGCTTGCACAAGATTCACCCTTGCAATATTTAGGCTCACTTTCATATTCTGCATATTAGCCTAAAATTGCTATGTAACAAATTAAATTTGTATTTGTACCTATTCACCCCCTAGGCCCATCTCGATCCTTTCAATTGGTATCAGAGCCTCATGCGCTAAAAACCTCTGTAGAGCGAGATGAGCCTTGAAGGGACCATGGTACTTGATACGTCTCCAACGTATCTATAATTTTTTATTGTTTCATGCAATTATATTACCAATCTTGGATACTTTAGATGCCTTAATAAGCAATTTTATATCATTTTTGGGAACTAACCTATTAACCCAGTGCCTAGTGCCAGTTGCTGTTTTTTTGCCTGTTTTTAGTTTTCCAGAAAATCAGTACCAAATGGAGTCCAAACACTACGAAACTTTTTGACGATTTTTTCTGGACATAAGAGACACTAAAAGCTTCGAGAGGAGACCAGACGGAAAACGAGGAGACGGCAAGGCAACAGGGTGCGCCCTGATGCCTTGTGGGCCCCATTTGAAGGCCTTTTCCGGTACTCTACCGGAGGGGGAATCGATCACGGAGGGCTTCTACATCAACCTTGCTGCCCTACCGATGATGTGTGAGTAGTTCACCACAGACCTATGGGTCCATAGCTAGTAGCTAGATGGCTTCTTCTCTCTCTCTTTGATCTTCAATACAATGTTCTCCTCGATCTTCTTGGAGTTCTATCCGATGTAATCTTCTTTTGCGGTGTGTTTGTTGGAATTCGATGAATTGTGGGTTTATGATCAGATTATTTACTGAAAGTAATTGAGTCTTTCCTAAACTTTATTATGGATGATTATGATAGCTTTGTATTTCTCTCCGATCTATCCGTTTGGTTTGGCCAACTAGATTGATTTATCATCAGTGGGAGAGGTGCTTTGTAGTAGGTTCAATCTTGTGGTGTCCTCACCCAGTGACAGCAGGGGTAGCGAGGAACGTATTGTATTGTTGCTACTAGGGATAAAACGATGGGGTTTATTCATATTGATTGAGTTTACTTTGTCTACATCATGTCATCTTGCTTAAGGCGTTACTCTGTTTGTTATGAACTTAATACCATAGATGCATGCTGGATAGCGGTCGATTGGTGGAGTAATAGTAGTAGATGCAGGCAGGAGTCGGTCTACTTGTCATGGACGTGATGCCTATATGTGTGATCATTACCATGAATACATCATAACTATGCGCTTTTCTATCAATTCCCAACAGTAATTTGTTTACCCAGCGTATGCTATGTGTTCGAGAGAGAAGCCTCTAGTGAAAACTATGCCCACCGGGTCTACTTTAAACATATTATAAAAAACAAAAATACCTTGCTGCAATTTATTGACTTTTGTTTTGTTTTTCAATTTATCTATCTACCTATACAAGATTTGATCCTTGCAAGTAACGAGTTCAAGGGGATTGACAACCCTCTTGCCCACGTTGGGTGCAAGTATTTGCTTTTATGTGTGCAGATGCTGTTCACTAGGATTTGCGTGGTTCTCCTTTTGGTTCGATAAACCTTGGTTCTCATTGAGGGAAATACTTATCTCTACTGTACTGCTTCACCCTTCCTCTTCGAGGAAAATCCCAACACAGCTCACAAGTAGCAGTACTTCCGGATCCTCGTGAGGAAGTTGACCAATCCTCGGAAGAGGATAAGATGTTCTCTCACGAGGATATGGCTAGAGCTCTTACTAAGCAAAAGGAGGAGCATGATGCTTCTCTTGAGGCCTTGGTCCAAATGAGGTTAGCCACAATGACTTTGAATCCTATACCTATTGGTAACTCAAGAGGTATGCCTTCGGGGGCAAATGTGACCACACCTCTTCGGTTCAACAACCTCCTTCAAATGGTAACTCTGTGATTAACGCACATGTATTTAGCTAATCTTAACAACGTGATTAACTTACACACGACTAACATTAAGAGAACGAGATGACCACTCTGGCTGGCTTAATAAGCTTCAAGTGTGCATGGACAATCAGCCCCATCCGTCTGATTAATTACATTACACGACAGCATGGTTAATCAAAGCTGCTTCACACCGAAACTTTGCGTACGGACCATCTTCACCCTAAAGCTGCGGTTCATGTTCGATCGCGCGTCAAAGTAATTGTGATGGCGGTACCGCCCGTACATCCTATGTTATGACCAAAAGATAATCACATCGACTCATGCATCCGTCTGACCCAAGCTACTCATCAGATTCCCTAAAAGAGCTACTCATCAAGATAAAAAATGACAATTAAAAACATCTGACAATGCCCGTCTTGTGCTTCCAACTTGAAGGATTGGAGAAAAAGAAGAAGAAATGATCAGTCCTCGCCCATGGGTCAGTGTGAATATGTATCGGCTTCAATTTGATCCACTACTCGGCCCATGCCTGCTTCTCGGTCCATAACACTAAGAATCAAGTCTGCATCAATGATCAGGTTGGGCCGGACTTTAGGGGTTGTTCATCGTGGATGAGGCACAGACTGTCTGTCCTCCACCCGGGGATTAGTTGCACTTTCAGTACTATGTTAGCGAAGTCTTGTCTTCATGCAAGACTCGCTACCCACACTACCAGAAAATCACCTATGGCGTGTTTCATGGCAGCCCGAAAGCCGAATCACTGCTTCCAGGCAAACCCTATCACGGTCGTTAGCCACACCCCCATTATTAGACACAATAGTGTTGGTGCAATAATTTGCCTCCTTATGTTTTGGAGATTGTTGACAAGCAGTGAGGGACTAATGTGTTTGCCAGTGCACACAGAGTAACAGGTCCCTGGAGGAGTTTGGATTCGAACTTCGAAGAATAACCCCTGCGTGGCAGTGAAGGTTATCACCCAAGATTATGACGACAAGAGTGACCCCTTAAAAATTGTTGATGCAAAGAAATTTGTTCGGTGTCCGTCCGAAGAAAGTGGCTGCAGCCGAGGAGATTGAAGACGAAGTGAAGACGTAGTATTCTTTTCGTCGTTTCTTTTCTCTTTCTTGAGTCACAGGACCACCGTACTATTAAGAGGGGTGTAGCATTCGAAACTTTGATTCGCTGATGCTAAACCCAAATCCTATGAAAGTTGCGAGCGAAATCTCTTTGTGTTCTGAGCAAATACTTGCCAGCAAGAGACTCAGATCTTCTTCGCTGCGAGAGATTTGTTTCTGACCGAGGAGTTAGCATTGCTTGCTCCCCAAGTAATGTTACCGTTGCTCCCAAAATCCGACCGTTGTGAACGTGTCGGTTGGCCATTGGCTGGACCGCATGTCCAAAATGGTCATTTCCCATCAGGGAAGGCTGCGGCTATAAATAGCCACCCCGCACCGGCGTTGTCCGGTGGCTGCTCCATTTGATTCTGAGAAGATTGTTGAGCAACCCCCTCTCCGATAGATTTGAGTTTAAAATCCACCGAGAGAAAACCCCAGAGCCAAAAAATTAGATAGTGGTTCAGCATCACTCGAATCTAAGTCCAGTACGCTCCGCCTATTACTCTTGAGAGCTGCAAACTCTCTAGACGGTTAGGTGTCAATTTCTTCAGAGACCAAGACTAATTGTGGTTCTCGAAGAAGAAGTCTGTAAAGGTTCGGAGATCGCCTCAAGCATGTACCACGAGTAATCGGCATTGGTTGACAAACCAATTGTCGAGGAGAATAGGGCGAAGGGAGTTCATCTTCTATGTTAAATCACAACCCCTCCAACCAGACGTAGTCCTTTTGCAGAAGGGTGAACTGGTCTACCAAATACCTTGTCGCCATCGAGCATCACTGGTCACCTCTGCTACTCCTCTTTACATTTGAACTGTGCCATGTGACATGTTTTCATTATGTGATTTACCTCGATGCATGTTTTAGTTTCCATTCGGTAGTTTATGTGCGCTCACTGTTCACTGTTTTCATTCATTCCGCTGCTGGGTTCCGAGAGTTTTGATATTTCCGAAGAAAATTTAAAACTCTCATTCACCCCCCCCCCCCTCTGGTAGACATACTTTGTTCCTACAATTGGTATCAGAGCAAGGTACTCCTTGACTCTGCTCATTTTGGTCTAACCACCTTGGAGTTTAAGTATGTCTTCAGTGAGCTACAAGTCGCACCTCA
This sequence comes from Elymus sibiricus, assembly GCA_039707655.1. Classification (NCBI taxonomy): domain Eukaryota; kingdom Viridiplantae; phylum Streptophyta; class Magnoliopsida; order Poales; family Poaceae; genus Elymus; species Elymus sibiricus. The sequence goes on from CM077664.1 coordinate 318,802,192, forward strand.
AGATTCCCATCTTCGATGGGACGGACTATCCCTTCTGGAAGGAGAAGATGAAGATCCGTCTCCGAGCTATTGATGATGATATGTGGAACGTGGTGCAGAATGGATTCGTAGTTGAAGTGCCCCAGGTCCCCACTGACCACGAGAAGAAACTCATTCAGATGGAAGCTCAAGCCAAAGATGAAATTGGTGGCCATCTCTCTCGTGCTCAATTTCTTCGCTATCGTCAGTGTGAAACTGCAAAAGAATTGTGGGACATTCTCGAAAAGATAAACGAGGGTGTTTCAACTCAGAAAGAAGCTCGCATTGATACTCTTTGGGCCAAGTTCAATCAGTTCAAGCGAATTGGAAATGAAAGCTGCCAGCAAACCTTCGATCGTCTGAGTGACATTGCAAACGAGCTACAAGGTCTCGGCGCCAAAGACATCCCTGATCACGAAGTTGTGAAGAAACTGCTCCGATCCCTTGACAATTCATTCGACACTCTAGTTCTGATGATTCGGGAACGAGCTGATTTCAAAGTTCTTGACTCTGCTGATATCATGGAAAGACTAAACACCCACGAAGAACAAGAAGAAGAAAAGAGAGATCTCTATGGCTCAAGTCACCGAAAAAGTCATGCTCTCAAGGATGCGGCTGATTCTTCCTCAGAAGGAAACGCCGATGAAGATTCAGATGACCCCGAAAGGATCAGCAAGGACCTCGCATTGATCACTAAAAGATTCCAACGCCTTCACAGGAAAAATCAGTTTCAGAAGAAAGGATCCGGAAACTCTGGCGGCTCCAAATCTTCATCAAAACCTACTGGAGATTACACCTGCTTCAAGTGCAAAAAGCCAGGACATTTCATCTCGGACTGCCCTCTTTGGGAAGCTGAAATCCATGCCAGTGGAAGATTCGATTCAGGACACAACCATGGCAAAGGCAAGAGCAAAAGCTATGACTCCGACGATGAGAAGAAAACAAAGAAGTTCTTCAAGAAGAAGGATAGCTCCTCCAAGTCCTCGTCAAGATCTTCCTCAAGGAATCCCTCCAAGTCCTCGTCCAACCACAAGAACACTTCTCGCAAGGCCAAGGCGTACATCGGCAAGGAGATGGATTCCGAGGAAGAAGCGTCATCTGACTCCGAAGAAGTTGATGAATCCGATGAGGATTCTGATTCCGGCATGGCTGGCATAGCATGTGCCTCTACTCCTGCATCGAACTTCTTCGAGAATCATTCGACTGACAATGAGTCTCCTGCGTACTGCTTCATGGCCAAAGCTTCGAAAGAAAAGGTATCCTCCAAACATCACAAGGTTCACTCCAGTGATCGATATTCTTCTGATGAGGATGACCATGCTAAACTGATCAAAATTGCTAATATGCAACAAAACTCTCTCGAGAAAATTGAGAAAACCCTCAGGAAATCTGAAGGGTTGTTGGTTGAGGAGATGGAGAAAAATCAGTCGTTGACAGAAGAGCATTCCGCTCTCGAGTCTCGAATGAAAGAACTATCAGATCGTCATGATTTTCTCTCAGCTGACCACGAAAGATTGACTTATGATTACCTGAAACGAAAACAGGAACTCGAGTCGCTGAGAGAGGCTCATGATGACTTGATCAGAGAAAATTCTCTTCTCACCCAACAACTTAATGAAAAACCTGAGGTGTTCGTACCACCCTGCTTACAATGCCTTGAACGTAGTAACGCTGAATCAAATGCTGAATCTTCTGTGAAAACTAACCCCTCGGTCGAGGAAAATGGTTCTGTTTGTGATGAAAATGCTAGGTTGAAGGATCTTCTTCAGACAGGAATGTTCAAGTCTCTCAAAGGGCATCAAACCCTGTGTGATGTTCTGAAGAAATCCATTCTTCACAAAAATCCCAGAAAGGAAGGTATCGGTTTCGAAAGGAAACTGAATGAGAATGGCTCCTACTGGGAACCTGATCAATATCCTCGCACTGTGTGGGTACCTGCAAAGAGCAAAACGCTCGATCCAGCTTTACTTTCGGGATATGACTCTCCTATCCCTGAATATTCATATGATGATTCTCTAGACAACTATAAGTTGTTCAAAAACCAACGTGGTGAGGCTGTTGCTCGCTATGTTGGACCAAACAGAAGGAATGGCCCCCCAAAGGAATCTATCTGGGTGCCCAGGAAAACTATCGAAGCATTGCCTGTTACTAGACTACTAACCATGCAGGAAGAAAATGCTCGATATATCCTTGAAAAGATTCGACGGAATGAGTACATACTTGCCTCACCCAACCGCTATACTCATTCGTTTGGAAGGAATTTCAATGCATACTCTTTCGATTATGCTCGTACTCATTCAAGTCATAATTCGTATAATTATCGAAAGAAATCATATCCTGCTCGCTCATATGTTTCGAAGCCACCTACAAAAATGTGGGTGGTTAAGAAAGCCTAATTTCCCTGCAGGACTATGTCTCCGGGTGTACAGAATGGATAATGGATAGTGGATGCACTTGTCATATGACCGAAGACAAGTCGTTGTTTGTCGACCCCAACTTAACTGCTTCATCTAAGAAGTATATTACATTCGGCGACAACAACAAAGGAAAGGTAATTGGGTTAGAAAAGGTGATTTATATATTGTGGATTTCTCTAAGGGTCCCTCAGTCCGAACTTGTTTGCTTGCAAAAGCAACTGAAAGATGGATGTGGCACCGAAGACTTGGTCATGCAGGTATGAGAAATTTGCAGACTCTCGTGAAGAAAAATCATCTCCGTGGTATTCCTGATGTGAAATTCGATAAGGATCGTCTCTGTGCTGCGTGTGAAGCCGGTAAATTGGCAAAGAAGCATCACTCATCAAAAACTGTCATGACCACAACAAGACCACTGGAAATTCTTCATATGGATTTATTCGGGCCTCAAAACTATGCAAGTTTCGGAGGCAGTCATTATGGTCTGGTTATTGTTGATGATTTCTCTCGATACACTTGGGTATTCTTTCTCGAAGACAAAACCTGCACCCAAGACATTTTCAAAAGATTCGCTAAGAAGGCTCATAATGAATATGATGTGCGAATTAAGCATGTCAGAAGCGACAATGGCACTGAATTCAAAAATACTCATATCGAAGATTTTCTTGATGAACATGGTATCACTCATGAATTCTCTGCCGCATACACTCCCCAACAGAATGGAGTTGTTGAGCGAAAGAATAGAACTCTTATTGAAATGGCGAGAACAATGCTCAGTGAGTATAAAACTCCCATTCGTTTCTGGGCTGATGCTATTAACACTGCTTGGCATGTTGTGAACCATGTTTATCTTCATAAATTCCTTAAGAAAACTTCATATGAGCTTATCACTGGCAAGAAACCGAATGTTTCTTATTTACGTGTATTTGGTGCACCTTGCTATATTCGTGACATGAATCATAATTCTAAGTTTGCACCCAAGGCACATGAAGGTTTTCTTCTTGGTTATGGCTCGAACTCGCATACTTATCGTGTCTATAACTCTCACCACGGGAAAGTTATGGAAACGGTAAATGTGCGGTTTGATGAATCTAACGGCTCCCAAAAGGAGCACCTGCCTAATGTGATAGATGAACCTCCGATTTCGGATGCTATTCAGCAAATGGCTTTTGGGGACGTCAGGCCAGTCGAAGGAAATTCACCTGACTCTTTTTGATGATGATGCTCCCATAGCTTGACGCACACGCCAATCTACTACAGAAGAAAATGCCGCACCGAACACAAATGGCAACCCAAATGCAAATGCAAATGCCGATCAAAATGGCAATCAAGATGAAAATGGCGATACTAATGCCAATCCTGATGCTGATACTGAGGAAAATGAAAATGATCATCAAGAAGGAAATCCTCTCCCATGAGTGGCAAATCGAGTTGACCCTGCATTAATCCTCGAAGATCTCGAGAATCCAGGTTACAGACCCACAACTCGCTCTCGCACTCGATTGGCTAACTACTGTGGCAGTTTCTCTTTTGTATCATTGACAGAACCTACCAAGTATGAAGAAGCTATGAATGATCCCGATTGGATGAATGCCATGCAAGAAGAGTTGGTGCAATTCGAATTGAATGATGTGTGGGAATTGGTTGACAAACCGAATCCTAAGAAGCACAATATCATCGGCACAAAATGGATTTTCCGGAACAAGCAAGATGAAAATGGCATTGTTGTGAGAAACAAAGCACGTCTTGTCGCTCAAGGGTATACATAGGTAGAAGGTATTGATTTCGGTGAAACATATGCTCTTGTTGCTCGCCTTGAGGCAATTCGTATTCTTCTCGCTTATGCAAATTATATTGATATTCTGCTTTACCAAATGGATGTGAAAAGTGCTTTCCTCAATGGTGAAATTGATGAGGAAGTATATGTTAGGCATCCACCTGGCTTTGAAAACCCTCAGTTTCCTAACAAAGTTTTCAGGTTGAAAAAGGCGTTGTATGGGCTAAAGCAAGCCCCTCGAGCTTGGTATGACACTCTGAAGAAGTTTTTGCTCGACAAAGGGTTTAAGCCAGGATCCACTGATTCCACTCTTTTTACTAGTGCTATTGATGGCGATCTATTCGTGTGTCAAATTTATGTGGATGATATTATTTTCGGCTGTACTAACAATGCTTGTAGCATGGAATTCGGGCGAATGATGTCAGAGAAGTATCAAATGTCTATGATGGGTGAACTTAAGTTCTTTCTCGGACTACAAATTCGTCAACAGGACAATGGAATCTTCATATCTTAGGAGAAATATCTGAGAGACTGTCTTAAGAAGTTCAAAATGCAAGATTGCAAACAGAAGGGTTACAAAACTCCCATGCCCACAAATGGTCAGCTGGACGCAGACGTGTACGGTAAAGATTACGATCAGAAAGCTTATCGTTCGATGATTGGTTCTTTGCTTTACCTATGTGCATCCAGACCTGATATTATGTTGAGTGTTTGTATGTGTGCTCATTTTCAAGCTGCACCGAAAGAATCGCATCACCAAGCGGTCAAGCGTATTCTGAGATATTTGGCTCACACCCCCAACTTAGGTTTATGGTATCCTAAGGGAGCACAGTTTGACCTCGTTGGATATTCAGACTCAGATTATGCAGGTGACCGGGTTGACAGGAAATCTACTTCGGGGACATGCCATTTCCTCGGTAGATCTTTGGTATGTTGGTCGTCAAGGAAGCAGAATTGTGTCTCGCTCTCTACGGCTGAGGCCGAATATATTGCTGCTGGCGCTTGTTGCACTCAGTTATTATGGATGAAGCAGACTCTGAAGGATTATGGCATCAAGGTCAAGAAGATCCCTCTATTGTGCGACAATGAGAGTGCGATCAAAATTGCACACAATCATGTGCAGCAATCTCGCACCAAGCATATTGAGATCAGACATCATTTCCTACGCGATCATGTTGCTCGAGAGGATATTGTTATCAGTCATGTCAATACCGAAGAGAATCTCGCCGATATCTTCACCAAGCCTCTCGATGAGAAAAGATTCTATGCGTTACGGTGTGAGCTAAATATCCTAGATTCCGCAAACGTGCAGTAAGCTGGGCTCGGCACCCGTACCATCACTTCCACATCTTAGAAGGAATGGGTGCATAACACTCGAAGAGTTTGAAAATTTCGACAAAGTGAAATTTTCTTTCTGAGAGTGAATACACTAACGAAGAACTAGACTAACCGGGTGCCACGATAATTGTGCGATGCTCGGGGTCATATAGTTCTTATACGGTGGGTAACGCCACCACAATTTCTATTCGATGAGTTGCATTTGAAGCTTTTGTGTTAGTCCGAATGTATTTCACTCATAGCTTTTCGTTCGGGTATTTGTGTTTCTTCATCTGAGTGAAATACCTAGGACCCTGTTTTCCCTCTATTCTATCTCTTCCAGTCTATGCTGTTCCGTTATGAATGCACAAATTTTATCTGGGAACGAAACTTTATCTGGTGTCCTTGACCACGTTAAAGTTTCGGTCCGAACTTAATCAGTTTGGGCGAAAGCCGTCCAAAATTTGGGGTTTCCCGCCCAAGTCTGGACCACGTTCTTTGGTGACGGTTGCCACGTGCTCTTCATCAACTGCCAGCTTATCAGATCCGTTGAATCGCAACAGTCCCTTAACTCTGACCGTCCGATCAGATTCACCGGGGTTCAGCTATTTCCTCCTCGCATAAATGATGTGCCGCCACCCTCCTCGTTTCACCTCGCATCTTCCCCATTCGCCACCTTCCGAAGCCCTACCGCACTACTCCTCCTCGAGCTCGACGACGTCGACCATCTTCGCCGCTTCGCTGCCGGAAAGAGGTCGCCAGAGTCATTCCTCGCCGCCGCGGATCATCTTCCTCTCCGCGCCGCCATAGTCGCTGCACTTCACCAAGTTAGGGTATGTGTAGTGCGAACTCGTTCTTCCATTCATCCCGTTCTAGTTCGTCTGTGGTAGAAATTGCCTATTTTTTACTGCATTTCTCAGATCTTCACTGATAGGTAACTTGTGCGGATGTGGTTTTTAGTTGTCCCTCGCATCCAAAAAATTTGAGATCTAGGGTTTGTGTTATGTCTCGTACGAACGGAATGCTTAGCACATTTACTAGTATTTTCTTCGAACCTACTAGTTCGTCCTACACATTTCTGTCGCCCGAAACATTTCTCAAAGTCTGCATCTATTTCTTCATCAAAATGATTTCTTTTTCAAAATCTTCGCTGTGTGCATTCATAACCCTGTCCCCATTTTCCCTCGCATCTATCTATGTTCACAGGAAAATGCAGTCAGTTGAGGATTCAGTCAAACCAATGAGTCGGGCTGACAGAGAGGTTGTTATTCTGGGCACTGCTGATGAATCCAAAGCTCCGAATGCCAAGGGCCCAACGGTAGGCCCATCAACCAGCAAGAGAAAAAGGACCGATCAAAAAGTCGACGAGCAAGTAGAGACTGCTCCGAAGAAGAAGAGGGGTGGCAGACAGGCATATACCAACTCTGCCGAATACATATCCCATGATCGATATGACACTGTTCTAGGAGAAACCAAACATCAGAGAGATACTCGTCAACAATGGATTCGCCGCCACTGGGTGCGCAAGTGGTTCAACTATGAATTTGTTCATCCTCGGTTTGCTCAGAACTTTGCGTTTCATCCACCGTGGGGTGACTGCCACGAAATTTCTCTCATCAAGGCAAATGGTCCTCAAGAGAGACCACCTCCTCCGTCAAATGCTCATGAGTCATCCCTTCGCACACCTGCATCATATCCAGATGAGCTTGCTAAGCGTCAGCGCAATGCCCTCAAGCGAGCCCAGCGGGCCGAAAAGCAAAAGGCTCGTGAACAGGAAAACCTTCGCCTCCTCAAAGATGATGTAGAAAAGAAAAAGGCCGAAGGAAAATCTGAAAGTCGTTCTAAGCGCAAGCATGATCCCAGCGCTGTTGCGAAGAGAAAGAATGCACCAAAGAGGAAAAAGGTTGAACCTGCCGATGATTTTCGAATGAATGATTCTTCGGCTGATGATGATGATCCTCCGCTCACCAAGGAAGAAGTAGCTGCTACTCTCAGCGAGGACGTAAACATTACCACCTCAACTGTGCTGCCTGATCTTCGGGTTAACTTAGTTCCAGCAGCACCCCCGAAGAAGATCTCTACTAGAAAGACCCCTGCTACCACTGTTACGATGAAGCAGCATGTGAAGACAACTCCTCATACAGATGCTATAAATTTGAAGGATTTGGTAGTTGACGCTCCTGTGAATTCTGCCAAGCCAGGCGAACATATTCCCAAACCTGATTTGAAGAAAATCAAGGCGCCTACCAAGAAGGTTGCTCCGCCGGCTACTGCTCCGAAGGAGAAGGTTGCTAAATTTGCGCCTACCTTGACTCAGCCTTTGGCTTCAAAGCCTCCATCCGAGCAAGTTCCTGTCCAGCCTGCTCCCTCTGTCAAGTCTGATGCTCCTCATTACTATGATCACATATTTATCATGGAACAGCTCGATAAATTTGTGGACAATCCTTTCGATGGAGAAGTGGCATCCCTACCTATTCCTGCCGAAGTTATTACTCAAGCCACTTCCGTAGTTCAAGAACTGAGAGAAGATGCAGTTGAGATCAACTCTCTCTCTACTGAGCTAATGGACATTGATGACCGCATGAAAACTGCCTCTTCTAAATTTGTCATTAAAGCGCTCGAAGACTCCTACAAGGATATCAATCGTGCCATGACTCTCCTTCGCCACCGCAGGTTACGCTTTCACATGGATCTAGATGAAATTGTTCGGAAGATCTATGATGAACATCAAGCCAAAGTCACTGGATACAATGATCTAGTCAAGGGCCATATTGATCAAGTTGCTCAGCAAAAGAAAAAGCAACGAAAAAGAATTGCGACGAAAAATGTACCTCCTGCTTCGATAGAACCATCACCTGTTCCCCAAGTTACTCAGTCTCCTGCTCCGCAAGAAAAATCTCCTGAGCCAGCTATTCCTTCGAACCCTCCAGTCAAGGACTCGGATGCTCCTCCCTTGTCAAGGCCAACTGAATCAGTGCCTGTGGCCTCACCCGCTCGAGCTGATATTCCCTCGCAACAATTTGTCTCTGAGGAAGGTGAAATCCCTCGCTCCGAGCCCCAAGCCTCTCTGGCTCATGAAGCTCCAAAAGTCTTGTCTTCTCTTATAGTCGAGCAACAACAGATTCCAGTCGAGCAACAACCTACAGTGAATGACTCCACCTCAGTGCCTACAATGATTGAACCTGCTCTGCTTCTTTCTACCTCAGCACCTGCCATAGTTACAACACCTACTCCGTCTCCACTCAAGTTATCCATCGACACTGCTACCCGAATGCCAGATGTTGGTCCCTCCGAACGGAAATCTGTCTCTGCTCGCCGCACGGACTCGGTTGTCTATGGTGATGAATATCTCTCTCCTAAAGAAGAACTCAAATATCCATACCCTCATGAAGAACTGCCTTTGTTCTCGTCAGGCGCAGGCGCAAAAGGTCCTCTTTTCAATCGGAATGCGCATCCCAAATTCTTTCAAGCCAGTCCGTATGATGGGTCGCGCACTTTAGAATCGCCTCGTTTCTAGACTAAGGAATAGGCCATCTATTACTCTCGGGTCCTCTATGGGAGCCGAAAGATATTTCCTCACGAATATCTGGACATCCCTGCCATGCGCAACATTGGCTATTTCAATCAATTGCTTCAGGATCTGGATGATTTCTGCCTCACCAAAGTCTTTGAGTTCGAGCACCCTTGGAACAGAGAGATTATTCTTCAATTCTATGCTACACTATATATCTCTGGCGATGAATCTGATAGCTCCAAATGGGTTATGGAATGGATGACCGAAAGGAAACGCATCAAATGCACTTCAACGGATTTTGTCTCGCATTTCCATTTCCCTCGCTTTGAGCACGGTAACACTGAAATTCGGGTTCATAACATTGATGTTATATCGGATGAATTTTTTCGGTGCACTATGGATCAAGAAACGATTCGTGACTACAATGGTCCTCCTCGTCCAGAGCACTTAACGTTCGAGAATCAAACGCTATTCCATATGCTCTCTTACACAATTTGCCCTCTGGCGGGTATGAATCCAGACAAATCCATCTCTGATGTTCTTCGCAATGCTATCTATGCAATCTCTGAGCGATATATCTTCGACGTGGAAGACATGTTCCTGCGCATTCTGAAAGATTCTGCTCAATATCCCTTCTGCATCAAAGTATTTGCGCCATGGATCCAGAAGGTGGTTGATCGTGCCATGCGCACCGTGTATCTTGCAAAGGAAAACCATAAAAGTTTCATTCCTCCTGTTCGCGATACTTTGCAAGTCATGGAAGATATCACTTCGGGCAAGTCGCCCGCATCAAGCCCTCAAGACTATCACAAGCAATTCGACGGGCCACGTCTGCCTCAGCGCGACCGAAAGATTTTGCCTCAACCTCCATCGCAACTCGAAGTCAGTTTGCGTACACAACAACTGCTTCTGCAACATATTGCTGAGGATCGTCGCGAGAAAGAACATCTCGCCTCCGAACTGAATGCTCTCAACAATCGTACAAGGATAATGCATCTGATAGCTGATGAAAACAAGAAGAGGCTCTGGAAATTGCTTCGCAAGTTCTTCACCGAGAAACAACTCCTGACTGTCAATCTCCAAGAGCTCTATGACTATATTGACAAAGGCTTCACTATCGAAGATTTTCAAGACCGGAGTACCCCTCCTCTGCCTACTCGTGAGCCTACAACAGACCTTCTTCATCTCAAGCTTCGCAAACTGTTTGACGAATCTGAAGCCACCTCACCGACAGATAAACCTGTCAAAGGCAATATGCATTCCCATGTTCCTCCTGTGGCCACTCCAGCCATTCCCTCGTCTGCTCAGCCCCAAGCTATTATTCCTGAAGGAAAATCTATTGCTGCTGAAGACGAAGACAATCCCGTCACTTCCGAAGAGGAACTCACCTCGGACAGCTCGTCTGGAGATGCCAGCGATTGAGCCAAGCTCTGCGTTTCTGCACTCATGTTATTCGTGACCTTTTTGACACTTGTTGACAAAAAGGGGGAGAATTACATCGAGTCTCGATAGATTTGCTTTCGGTGTTTCGTTTGATTTTGGTTTCGTGCGAGTTTGCAACTTCTGTTTTAAGCTTATCCGTACTATGTTGTAAAACTCGATAACTTCTGTGCTGTAATGTTTATAACCCCTGCCGCTGCACCATTTCTCTCGAAGTATTTGTCTTGCAGGTGGAATTATTATCAGAAGTTATAAATGATTGCACTACGATCTCGATGGATTATATCTCATCGGTGCGAATCAAAATGTCTCGAATGATTGAAATTTCCTCTATATTATTCAGTACTTGCATTTATCTCATACCCTTATTCCCTGCATACATTTAGGGGGAGTCTATTTCATCTTCGAGCAAAGTAACATTTACTCACTCTTGTTGAAGTTCTTTCACTTATCTATATTCACTTTGATGATTATCTGTTTTGTCATCAATCATCCAAAAAGGGGGAGATTGTTGGTGCAATAATTTGCCTCCTTATGTTTTGGAGATTGTTGACAAACAGTGAGGGACTAATGTGTTTGCCAGTGCACACAGAGTAACAGGTCCCTGGAGTCAAGAGGAGTTTGGATTCGAACTTCGAAGAATAACCCCTGCGTGGTAGTGAAGGTTATCACCAAAGATTATGACGACAAGAGTGACCCCTTAAAAATTGTTGATGCAAAGCAATTCGTTCGGTGTCCGTCCGAAGAAAGTGGCTGCAGCCGAGGCGATTGAAGACGAAGTGAAGACGTAGTATTCTTTTCGTCGTTTCTTTTATCTTTCTTGAGTCACAGGACCACCGTACTATTAAGATGGGTGTAGCGTTCGAAACTTTGATTCGCTGATGCTAAAATCAAATCCTATGAAAGTTGCGAGAGAAATCTCTTTGTGTTCCGAGCAAATATTTGCCAGCAAGAGACTGAGATCTTCTTCGATGCGAGAGATTTGTTTCTGACCGAGGAGTTAGCATTGCTTGCTCCCCAAGTAATGTTACCGTTGCTCCCAAAATCCGACTGTTGTGAACGTGTCGGTTGGCCATTGGCTGGACCGCGTGTCCAAAATGGTCATTTCCCATCAGGGAAGGCCGCGGCTATAAATAGCCACCCCGCACCGGCGTTGTCCGGTGGCTGCTCCGTTTGATTCTGAGAAGATTGTTGAGCAACCCCCTCTCCGATAGATTTGAGTTTAAAATCCACCGAGAGATAACCCCAGAGCCGAAAAATTAGATAGTGGTTCAGCATCACTCGAATCTAAGTCCAGTACGCTCCGCCTATTACTCTTGAGAGATGCAAACTCTCTAGACGGTTAGGTGTCAATTTCTTCAGAGACCAAGACTAATTGTGGTTCTCGAAGAAGAAGTCTGTAAAGGTTTGGAGATCGCCTCAAGCATCTACCACGAGTAATCGGCATTGGTTGACGAACCAATTGTCGAGGAGAATAGGGCGAAGAGAGTTTATCTTCTGTGTTAAATCACAACCCCTCCAACCAGACGTAGTCCTTTTGCAGAAGGGCGAACTGGTCTACCAAATACCTTGTCGCCATCGAGCATCACTGGTCACCTCTGCTACTCCTCTTTACATTCGAACTGTGCCATGTGACATGTTTTCATTATGTGATTTACCTCGATGCATGTTTTAGTTTCCATTCGGTAGTTTATGTTCACTCACTGTTCACTGTTTTCATTCATTCCGCTGCTGGGTTCCGAGAGTTTTGATATTTCCGAAGAAAATTTAAAACTCCCATTCACCCCCCCTCTGGTAGACATACTTCGTTCCTACAAATAGGGACGCCACTGGGCGGATGGCAAAATGGATAGTCGAGCTGTTACCATTTGAAATCACCTACAAGCCCTGATCAGCTATCAAGTCTCAAGCGTTTGCAGACTTCGTCGTGGAATGGAGATAGGCACAACTGATCCTACAAAATGCCGACCTCGAGTACTGGTTGGTGTATTTCGATGGCTCCATGACCGTCAACGGGCTAGGAGCTGAAGTAGTCCTCATCTCTCCCTGAGGAAACAAGATGAGCTACGTGTTATAGTTTCACTTCGCCGACTCCAACAATATGGCAGAACACAAAGCCCCCCCACCCCGATACGTCTCCAACGTATCTATAATTTTTGATTGTTCCATGCTATTATAGTATCAATCTTGAATGTTTTTATATACATTTACAACAATTATATATCATTTTTTGGGACTAAGCCAGTTGCTGTTTTTTGCCTGTTTTTGGTTTTCCAGAATATCAGTACCAAACGAAGTCCAAATGCCACGAAACTTTTTGGAGATTTTTCTGGACATAAGAGACACTAGAAGCTTCGGGAGGAGGCCAGAAGACAGAGGAGGTGGCCACGAGCCACCAGGGCGCGCCGCAGGGGGGGTGGCGCGCCCTGGTGCCTCGTGGGCCCACCTCTACTCCGTTTGACCTAATTCCACCTCTATAAATTCTCTAAAATCGGGAAACCAACAGAGGAGTCCACGAAATACTTTTTCCGCCGCCACAAGCTCCTGTTCTCGAGAGATCCCATCTGGAGGCCTTTTCCGGCACTCTGCCGGAGGGGGAATCGATCACGGAGGGGCTCTACATCATCCTTGCCGCCCTTCCGATGATGCGTGAGTAGTTTACCACAGACCTTCGGGTCCATAGTTAGTAGCTAGATGTCTTCTTCTCTCTTTTTGATCTTCAATACAATGTTCTCCTCGATGTTCTTGGAGTTCTATCCGATGTAATCACTTTTTGCGGTGTGTTTGTTGGGATCCGATGAATTGTGAGTTTATGATTAGATTATCCATAAATATTATTTGAGTTTTATTTGAACTCTTTTATGCATGATTATTATAGCTTCGTATTTCTCTCCGATCTATTGATTTGGTTTGGCCAACTAGATTGATTTATCTTGCAATGGGAGAGGTGCTTTGTAATGGGTTCGATCTTGCGGTGCTCAATCCCAGTGACAGAAAGGGACATGACACGTATGTATCATTGCTATTATGGGTAAAAAGATGGGGTTTATTCATGCGTGAGTTTACTTTGTCTACATCATGTCATCTTGCTTAAGGCGTTACTCCGTTCTTTATGGACTTAATACACTAGATGCATGCTGGATAGCGGTCGATGTGTGGAGTAATAGTAGTAGATGCAGGCAGGAGTCGGTCTACTTGTCTCGGACGTGATGCCTATATACATGATCATTGCCTTGGATATCGTCATGATTATTTGATTTTCTATGAATTGCCCAACAGTAATTTGTTCACCCACCGTATGCTATTTTCAAGAGAGAAGCCTCTAGTGAAAACTATGGCCGCCGGGTCTACCATTATCATATATTGAAAATCCTAAAAATACCTCGGCTGCAGCCACTTTCTTCGGACGGACACCGAACGAATTTCTTTGCATCAACAATTTTTAAGGGGTCACTCTTGTCGTCATAATCTTCGGTGATAACCTTCACTGCCACGCAGGGGTTATTCTTCGAAGTTCGAATCCAAACTCCTCTTGACTCCAGGGACCTGTTACTCTGTGTGCACTGGCAAACACATTAGTCCCTCACTGTTTGTCAACAATCTCCAAAACATAAGGAGGCAAATTATTGCACCAACACTATTGTGTCTAATAATGGGGGTGTGGCTAACGACCGTGATAGGGTTTGCCTGGAAGCAGTGATTCGGCTTTCGGGCTGCCATGAAACACGCCATAGGTGATTTTCTGGTAGTGTGTGTAGCGAGTCTTGCATGAAGACAAGACTTCGCTAACATAGTATTGAAAGTGCAACTAATCCCCGGGTGGAGGACAGACAGTCTGTGCCTCATCCACGATGAACAACCCCTAAAGTCCTGCCCAACCTGATCATTGATGCAGACTTGATTCTTAGTGTTATGGACCGAGAAGCAGGCATGGGTCGAGTAGTGGATCAAATTGCAGCCGATACATATTCACACAGACCCATGGGCGAGGACTGATCATTTCTTCTTCTTTTTCTCCAATTCTTCAAGTTGGAAGCACAAGACGGGCGCTGTCAGATGTTTTTAATTGTCATTTTTTATCTTGATGAGTAGCTTTTTTAGGGAATCTGATGAGTAGCTTGGGCCAGACGGATGCATGAGTCGATGTGATTATCTTTTGGTCATAACATAGGATGTACGGGCGGTACCGCCATCACAATTACTTTGACGCACGATCTAACATGAACCGCGGCTTTAGGGTGAAGATGGTCCGTACGCAAAGTTTCGGTGTGAAGCAGCTTTGATTAACCATGCTGTCGTGTAATGTAATTAATCAGACGGATGGGGCTGATGGTCCATGCACACTTGAAGCTTATTAAGCCAGCCAGAGTGGTCATCTCGTTCTCTTAATGTTAGTCGTGTGTAAGTTAATCACGTTGTTAAGATTAGCTAAATACATGTGCGTTAATCACAGAGTTACCATTTGAAGGAGGTTGTTGAACCGAAGAGGTGTGGTCACATTTGCCCCCGAAGGCATACCTCTTGAGTTACCAATAGGTATAGGATTCAAAGTCATTGTGGCTAACCTCATTTGGACCAAGGCCTCAAGAGAAGCATCGTGCTCCTCCTTTTGCGTAGTAAGAGCTCTAGCCATATCCTCGTGAGAGAACATCTTATCCTCTTCCGAGGATTGGTCAACTTCCTCACGAGGATCCGGAAGTACTGCTACTTGTGAGCTGCGTTGGGATTTTCCCCGAAGAGGAAGGGTGAAGCAGTACAGTAGAGATAAGTATTTCCCTCAATGAGAACCAAGGTTTATCGAACCAAAAGGAGAACCACGCAAATCCTAGTGAACAGCATCTGCACACATAAAAGCAAATACTTGCACCCAACGTGGGCAAGAGGGTTGTCAATCCCCTTGAACTCATTACTTGCAAGGATCAAATCTTGTATAGGTAGATAGATAAATTGAAAAACAAAAGAAAAGTCAATAAATTGCAGCAAGGTATTTTTGTTTTTTATAATATGTTTAAAGTAGACCCGGTGGGCATAGTTTTCACTAGAGGCTTCTCTCTCGAACACATAGCATACGCTGGGTAAACAAATTACTGTTGGGAATTGATAGAAAAGCGCATAGTTATGATGTATTCATGGTAATGATCACACATATAGGCATCACGTCCATGCCAAGTAGACCGACTCCTGCCTGCATCTACTACTATTACTCCACCAATCGACCGCTATCCAGCATGCATCTATGGTATTAAGTTCATAACAAACAGAGTAATGCCTTAAGCAAGATGACATGATGTAGACAAAGTAAACTCAATCAGTATGAATAAACCCCATCGTTTTATCCTTAGTAGCAACAATACAATACGTTCCTCGCTACCCCTGCTGTCACTGGGTGAGGACACCACAAGATTGAACCTACTACAAAGCACCTCTCCCACTGATGATAAATCAATCTAGTTGGCCAAACCAAACTGATAGATCGGAGAGAAATACAAAGCTATCATAATCATCCATAATAAAGTTTAGGAAAGACTCAATTACTTTCAGTAAATAATCTGATCATAAACCCACAATTCATCGAATTCCAACAAACACACCGCAAAAGAAAATTACATCGGATAGAACTCCAAGAAGATCGAGGAGAACATTGTATTGAAGATCAAAGAGAGAGAAGAAGCCATCTAGCTACTAGCTATGGACCCGTAGGTCTGTGGTGAACTACTGACACATCATCGGTAGGGCAGCAAGGTTGATGTAGAAGCCCTCCGTGATCGATTCCCCCTCCGGTAGAGTACCGGAAAAGGCCTTCAAATGGGATCGCGGAAGAAAAGAAGCTTGCGGCGGCGGAAAAATTATTTCAGGTGGCTCTCTGTTGGTTTCCCAGAGTTTATAGAAGTGGAATTAGGTCAGACAGAGCCACGTGGGGCCCACAAGGCATCAGGGCGCGCCCTGTTGCCTTGCCGTCTCCTCGTTTTCCGTCTGGTCTCCTCTCGAAGCTTTTAGTGTCTCTTATGTCCAGAAAAAATCGTCAAAAAGTTTCGTAGTGTTTGGACTCCATTTGGTACTGATTTTCTGGAAAACTAAAAACAGGCAAAAAAACAGCAACTGGCACTAGGCACTGGGTTAATAGGTTAGTTCCCAAAAATGATATAAAATTGCTTATTAAGGCATCTAAAGTATCCAAGATTGGTAATATAATTGCATGAAACAATAAAAAATTATAGATACGTTGGAGACGTATCAAGTACCATGGTCCCTTCAAGGCTCATCTCGCTCTACAGAGGTTTTTAGCGCATGAGGCTCTGATACCAATTGAAAGGATCGAGATGGGCCTAGGGGGTGAATAGGTACAAATACAAATTTAATTTGTTACATAGCAATTTTAGGCTAATATGCAGAATATGAAAGTGAGCCTAAATATTGCAAGGGTGAATCTTGTGCAAGCAATATATTCAACAACAACAAGTAGCAAGGTAAGCAAGCATTATATAATATAAGTAAAGACTAAGAGACAAATAACCACAAGTACGGTTTAGGAATAACCGCAACTCCGGAGACAAGGATGTATGCCGATGTTCACTTCTGAGGAGTTAAGCTAGTCACCATTGGAGGGGCGGATGCTACCACAAAGGCACACCAACACCACGAAGGCTCACCCTCGAGACAACACCAGAAAGGCATTTCTCAACCACTAGTGGTAGATGATACGTCTCCAACGTATCTATAATTTTTGATTGTTCCATGCTATTATAGTATCAATCTTGAATGTTTTTATATACATTTACAGCAATTATATATCATTTTTTGGGACTATCCTATTAACTTGGTGCCTAGTGCCAGTTGCTGTTTTTGGTTTTCCAGAATATCAGTACCAAACGAAGTCCAAATGCCACGAAACTTTTTGGAGATTTTTTTCTGGACATAAGAGACACTAGAAGCTTCGGGAGGAGGCCAGAAGACAGAGGAGGTGGCCACGAGCCACCAGGGCGCGCCCCAGGGGGGTGGCGCGCCTTGGTGCCTCATGGGCCCACCTCTGCTCCGTTTGACCTAATTCCACCTCTATAAATTCTCTAAAATCGGGAAACCAATAGGGGAGTCCACGAAATACTTTTTCCGCCACCGCAAGTTCCTGTTCTCGAGAGATCCCGTCTGGAGGCCTTTTCCGGCACTCTGCCGGAGGGGGAATCGAGCACGGAGGGGCTCTATATCATCCTTGCTGCCCTTCCGATGATGCGTGAGTAGTTTACCATAGACCTTCGGGTTCATAGTTAGTAGCTAGATGGCTTCTTCTCTCTTTTTGATCTTCAATACAATGTTCTCCTCGATGTTCTTGGAGTTCTATCCGATGTAATCACTTTTTGCGTTGCGTTTGTTGGGATCCGATGAATTGTGAGTTTATGATCAGATTATCCATGAATATTATTTGAGTTTTCTATGAACTCTTTTATGCATGATTATTATAGCTTCGTATTTCTCTCCGATCTATTGATTTGGTTTGGCCAACTAGATTGATTTATCTCGAAATGGGAGAGGTGCTTTGTAATGGGTTCGATCTTGCGGTGCTCAATCCCAGTGACAAAAAGGGACATGACACGTATGTATCGTTGCTATTAAGGGTAAAAAGATGGGGTTTATTCATGCGTGAGTTTACTTTGTCTACATCATGTCATCTTGCTTAAGGCGTTACTCCGTTCTTTATGGACTTAATACACTAGATGCATGCTGGATAGCGGTCGATGTGTGGAGTAATAGTAGTAGATGCAGGCAGGAGTCGGTCTACTTGTCTCGGACGTGATGCCTATATACATGATCATTGCCTTGGATATCGTCATGATTATTTGCTTTTCTATGAATTGCCCAGCAGTAATGTGTTCACCCACCGTATGCTATTTTCAACAGAGAAGCCTCTAGTGAAAACTATGGCCGCCGGGTCTACCGTTATCATATATTGAAAATCCTAAAAATACCTTGCTGCACTTTTACTTTATTTATTTTATTTTGTATTTTTGTTCGATCTATCTATCTATCACCATACAATTTAATCTTGCAATTAAGCGCCAAGGGATTGACAACCCCTTGTTCGCGTTGGGTGCAAGGATTTGTTGTTTTGTGTGCAGGTACTGCTAACGAGTTGTTGCGTGATTCTCCTACTAGATTGATAACCTTGGTTTCATAACTGAGGAAAATACTTATCTCTACTGTACTGCATCATCCCCTCCTCTTCGGGGAAATCCCAACGTAGCTCACAAGTAGCACCCCCACGGCCTCCGCATTGCGGCCTCCTTGGAAATTCGACGTCTCATCTATCGCAGTGTCTCCGGCCTCGTCGTCCAACAATTAATGAAGACCTTCGATACAAAAGATCTAAAGATGGCAGCTTACTGCTCAGCGGTTCGCCAGCTGGACGGAAAATTAGATGGCAGCACGCTACATCATGTGAAGCACTTAGATAGCATGGATGTAGATGCCCTGGCCCGCATGGGAGCGGCTCAAGAACCCGTCGCAATAGACAGATTCCTGGAGCTCATGCACAAGCCATCTGTCAAGATCCAAGAGGAACCAGAGGAAGCCCCGGCTTCCGCGATTCCAGAAGCAGCAACACACAACCAACAAGCTGGGACCGGGGAGCCACAGATGAAGCCTCGCGGTCATCCCAAAATGGACCGAGCCGTTGCTCGCATACCCCATCAATTAGGAGCTCCCACCAGACAAAAATGAGCCCCATGCATAGTTTGTCGGTCCAAAGCATACTGTAATAGAAGGGGAGATCTACAAACGCATCATTACAGGCATCTCTTAGCGATGTGTGTCGTTATAAGGAGGTAATTGTTGGAGGACATCCACGCGGGGGCTTGCGCCCACTGTCGGTACCAAAACCGGCAGATCTCGGGTAGGGGATCCGCACTATGGGTCAAGGAGTCGATGGTAACAGGGAACGTAGAGACAGCGATTTACCCAGGTTCGGGCCCTCTCGAGGAGGTAATACCCTACATCCTGCTTGATTGTATTGATGTGATTGTATGAAGGTTACAGAGCTGATCTACCTCGAGATCGACTGGGCTAAACCCTAGGTAATGGATATGATGATCCTCCTTCGCTACGGGCTAATCCTCCTAGTTTATATAGACACCAGGGGGTCCTAGGGTTACATATGGTCGGTTACCATCAGGGATAAACATGCCGGTTACGCCATCTATTCCTTGGAGGAGACGCCAAGACTTCGGAGGTTTCCTTCTGCCGCACGGGGTCGTCCACAACCTGGTCTTCCATCGACGTGCAGAGAGCGGCCCACCAGTCCGGCTTATGAGAGATAGGCCGGCAGCCCGAGTACCCCCTAATCCGGGACACCCTCACCCACCACGCGGCCCCAAGAATGCTGGTAGGCAAGACCTTCCGCCACGGTTCCATCCGGCATGCTGCATACAAATTCAATATTTTGATTAAGGACGGTAGGCCTTTGAGAAAGGAGGCATGATGCAGTTACTTAAAATTGTATAACTGATTTATGCCGAAGTTTATCTAAATTTATTCGGTGTTCTCACAATCTTGTTAATATTTGCTCAAAATAATTGCTTGTTATCCTAAAGAAAAAGAAATGCTTGCTTAAAAGCGTGTGGTTTGTTCATCAAAACAGAAATAACCTGTGCTATTAGGACTCCATGGAGAGCAACAATATAATTGTTACATGGTGTGACCTCTATTGGGTAATTGTATAACTTATGATCTTATAGAGATCAGGGTTGTATATCAACGTATTTTTCAGACGAAGAAACAAAGAAGGAAATGACTATGTCAAGGATTCATATGGTGGCGAACCAACCTGTAATTGAATGGTTAGGAGGACCCTGGTATCCCTAGTCCACCAGGGTTCAAATCCTAGGCTTGACATTGGTGCTCGCATTTTTCTGAATTTATTTCAGGCTTTCCGGTGATGTTCGTTCACTGGGAGGAGACGTTTCCGTCGACTATGAGATGTTTGTGGTGACTTTGTCAATCTCAAGATGTTATGCCGGCTCAGTCTCTCGGAGGTGCTCATAGGGGTAAGCCGTGCGTGCGTGCATTCATAGGGATGAGTGTATGCTCGTTTATGTCAACGACTTCGATTGTTTTTTTACGAATGACTTCGATTGTTTTTTTTACGAGTGACTTCGATTGTATTGTGTTCAGAATTTTTTTTTTACATATGGTGCAATGTAGAAACAACATTTTTCAACAGAATTAGTTATGTGTCATGTTTTTGTCCCGTGGCAGCGACAAGTATTTAGCTAATCTTAACAACGTGATTAACTTACGCACGGCTAACATTAAGAGAACGAGATTTATTTATTTTTAGCCTCAACTGAGTATACAAGCTGTAGCATCTGTCCGGACGCACAGACACACACACCACACACACGCACACCACACAACAACACACGCCCCGACTATGCGTCTAAACTAGACCTACAACCTATATCTTCATACGCCTTGTGAGACTTTCGAAGTCCAGAACTCCGGGGACGACGGCACGTCGTTCTTGCCTGTGGCTCGAAGACGTCGGGAGGTACCTACGAAATTGTATTAGTACTGTTCATAGTGAACAGTACCGCGCGCACTGTTTCTAGTGAACAGTACCACGAGGTGAGACAGCCGGAAATTCGTCCCCTGAGGGGATCGAACCCGGGTGGGTGGGGTCCCCACTGGCGACCATCACCACTGCGCTACGGCGTAGTCCTCTTAAGAGAACGAGATGACCACTCTGGCTGGCGCATGGACCATCAGCGCCCTCCGTCTGATTAATTACGCGACAGCATGGTTAATCAAAGCTGCTTCACACACAAACTCGGCGTACGGACCATCTTCACCCTAAAGCTGCGGTTCCTTTTCGATCGCGCGTCAAAGTAATTGTGACCGCGGTACCACCCGTACGTCCAACGTTATGACCAAAAGATCATCACATCGACTCATGCATCCATCTGACCAAAGCTACTCATCAGATTCCCTAAAAAAAAGCTACTCATCAGATAGAAATGACAATTAAAAACATCTGACAGCACCCGTCTTGTGCCTCTGACTTCAAGGATTGGATCAAAAGAAGAAATGATCAGTCCTCGCCCATGGATCAGTGTGAATACGTATCGGCTTCGACTGATCCACGACTCGACCCATGCTTGCTTCTCGGTCCATAACACAATAATCAAGTCAGCATCAGGCCATCAGGTTGGGTCGGCACATATTCTAGGAGCGTGAAACAAAAGACGCTCCAGGGCTCCCTCGTATCGCTCCCTCCAGGGCGATCAGGGGGCCAACCCTAGCGCCCCGGCCGCCGCCCCCTCCCCCCCCCCCCCCCCTCTCCTCCACCTCGTCGTCCTCGGAGACGTGCGCCGGCTAAGCCCGGGCGCCGCCGGTGATGGGGACGGCGGGGATCTAGGCTGCAGCCCCGTGGTCTGGAGGGACCGTTGGCGCGAGATCGCCCTTCGGTCTTCGTCTTTCCCGATGGTTCGGCGCTGCTCCGGCGGCTTCGTGGGGAGGGCGGATCAGGAGGGGATGTGGCCATGGTGGATTGGTCGGCGACGCCTCCGGTCAGATCAGATCTGGCTGGTGCCGCCGGCGGTGGTGGCCATCTCCTCCGTCGGAGGTGGTCGGCCTGAGGCTGGATGGTCAGATCTCGAGATCCGCCATCTAGTTCCGGCTGCGAGTCGGGAAGACATAGTTGCCGGTGAAAACCGAGCCGATGGCAGGCGATGGCGGCGTTCTGCGTCGTTACCTTGATGAAGGCATCGTCGTGTAACTACTGTCGACCCACTCGTGCTACTCCGGGGGAAACCCTAGGATCTGGTCTTCCAGATCGGACGATGGCGGTACTGCGGTGTCGTTTTCTCTCTTGGAAGCATCGTTTGTGGAGCAGAGTCGGAAGACAGAGGCAGGAGGTGGAGCGGCTTCGTCTTGCACGGAGTTTTCGGTGGAGATGTCAAGTCATGCCTAGCTGACAGGTGCTACGCTGTGTCATGCCTGGTCGGCAGGTGCTACGCACGACAGATCTTCCAGAATCTTCGCGTCTGGACGGACAAGCGCGGGGTGGCGTCGAGGGATGGACGAACTGGCAAGGATGATGCGGATCTCTCTCCTGAAGATGGGTCAGCAGTTCGATGATGATGGCGGCGTCTAAAACGTGTGCATGTGGTGTATGCTTTAGGTCTGCTGCACCGGCTGTGGTTTCCGATACGTTATGTGGATGGATCGGCGACGGCACCGGTTTTAGATATGGGGAGTGAGAGCACTCCACATTATCGAGTTTTGTAGGTGTGAGTGATGGCTTCGGATGGCTTGATGTATGTTCTTGTTAGACCTATGTTGAATAATAAATAAAGATGGCCATATGCATCGATTGATGCAGAGGCAGGGGGTCTTAACCTCCTTTTCAAAAAAAAAAAATCAGGTTGGGTCTGACTCCAGGGGCTGTTCGTCGTGGATCAGGCACAGACTGTCCTCCCCATCCCCAAGAAAAGAAAGCGATGGATCAGCCGCCAAAGCTCCAACTCCGCTGTGCGTCCCCTCAAGAAACCGTCCCTAGCTCGTCGTACTGTACAAGCCGTCAAGCCCGCATCATCCGCGACGAGAGTGCAGCAGGACGCGGTGGGTGGGTGCACCTGCCCCGGCCGCTGGGGTGAAGCCAAAGAAACCTCGCCCGACGACGACTCCACCGTCGATGGGAAGCGGCAACTACGTGGTGGACATGGTAGGGACGGGGTAGGCCGGAATCATCTGCACGGCCGGCCGGCCGGCGGCGACTCCTCGCTTTGCGTTGGGTTCGCGCCGTCACCGTCGATCGATCGGGCCGGAGCTACCCCAGCTGCCTGCTGCCTTGCTGGTACGTTCCATCTGACGCATCCGCAGGTAGTTGGGACTCGGAGCACACGCGTGACAACGTCGCGTGATTTTCTCTCTCTTGCTTGCTCAACGGTACGTGGCTGGTGGCAACACAGTCGCCAACTCTTCAGGATACGCTAGCTACTCGCTTGGGGAAAAGAAAATGAGGAAACGTCAATCGTTTTATCGTATAATACGTACGCTAGGCATAGCTCCGAGGCACTCGTGGTACTATGGCGAACTGGCAACCGAACGCGTAGGCACGAAGCGGCAGGCTCTGGGTAGGTTAGGTGGTGCATCAATTCTAGGAGCGGTACGTACGTAGGTTGTGCGTGTGTCTACTATCGATCGGCGGCTTTTAATACGATTATACGACTACGTACGCTACGTTGCTGCTGTACTCTACTCGGGCGTTGCCGACTTGTAAATGCGTCTGTGGGTGTTTTCCCACGAGATGTAACAAATGTGTGAACGTCGATGGAACTCGTCGCAAATATGACAGATCGCTGTGGGGCATGGTCGGCGAGACCTTGATTTGAGGGACCTGGTGTTGGAAATGGCTAGTCGGTTTTCATGGCTAGCTTTGAACCGGCTAGACACTACACACAAATAAAAAAATGCAGTTTCTCATGGATCATATGGATGATTAAAAGGTGTTGTGAAGTCACAACCACCGGGACAAATCAAACACACTGCTTAAAAATCTCCAATGCCCCGGAGGTTGTAAATGGCAAACTTTGAGCAGACCAAACAAATCATAAAAACCGATGAATCTAACGCAAGATTTGAGTCCCCGCGACACACTCCAATCATTGGGATCGAAATCAACACCCTCACAAGATTTCATTCATGAGCAATACAATGATGAGCAAAGTGACACGGCAGGGGGAACAACGAGGCGGAGTTGAACCACGCCAGTGAGGCTAGGGCTCCATCAGAGACGATTTATCGCCAGCTCGCACACTGGAAGAGCGGATGGGGGGGGGGGGGTTTGTTTGAGCCCTATTAGGATGGTGTGGGGCAATGAGTCATCAGGGCATGGCCAATGCTACAGGGTGGACAGCTGCCCTAGTATCCACGTAGGTTCGGGTGGTTCGGAAAGGTTGAAAATGTTGTGCGCAGAATAAAGTGGGTGCTTGCAGAGGAGGCTGCCTCCTTACTGACAAAAGCTTGCTACGGTGGTGGAAGCTATGTGTGTGCGAGGCTGCATGCCATGTCGTATTGAAGGAAAGTAAGAGAGAGAATGGAGAAGTAAAGAAAGAAAAGAGGATGGATGGACCCTCAAAGGAGGCTGTATGAGTGATTTCATACCGTGGTTCCAGTTTACGAACCTACGTGGATGGGCTGGAGTAGCACCAAAGTGCTGCCTCCATTGTACATGCCCTCATCCTAGCGTTGTCCACCATGGGTGGCATATGACAACAGATGGATTATGTGGGCAACTGTTACCGACCTAGACGAGAAGACATCAACGACCCATTAAGGTGGCAACGGCGCAACAATTGTCGTGTACTACCACCGCCCCTTCATGAGTACATACGGACGATCCATGATGATCATATAACGACAAATTATATCATCATGTAAGGTGGCAACGACGCCAGTGTTGAGGAAAGTGCAAGTGAAGGCATTTTTCCACTTTGAAAAATCGCGAGTTGAGGAGGGTGACCGACACTCCTAGCATAGCGCAGCTAAGACGACGAGGTTTCGCCACCATTTCAAAGCCGGTGCTAAAAGCCATCTGACCTGATCATTCTATTTGATTAAACACACAAGGATGAAGGTCATCAATGGCCACCTATAAAATTCAGCCTAACAAAACTATGTAGATCGATCGATTGAGAGATAAGTAAACATCTTTTTTTTAAAATGAAGTAAACAGCTCTTGAATAAAGAAAGAAGGAAAGAAAACATGGACACACGGTTTGCCAACGAGATAACTGCCGAGGCGTGTGCCGTACCCGCACAAGCAAATCGAACAAATTAAAAAAGAAGGTATTCATCAACGGGAGCTCCTATATGGCACCTTCAGCGCCAGTTCGCGAGTTGGCGCTCGCGCGAAGCTCACTGTGGGCCGGCCCAGCAACGCGACAAGCACGCTCGATCGCTATCTCGTCCCGCTCGATCCCCGCCTCAGCGTCACAGGGACTGCAGCGCTACGAGGCACATCAAAGGTGCTGTAGCGGCGCGATGTACTGTAGCGCTTCGAGGTACTGTAGCAGGTCCAAAAATAGTTCGCAAAATTTGAAAAAAGTTCATCGAATTCGAAAAAAAAGATCATCGAATTCGAAAAAAAGATCATCGAATTTGAAAAAAGATCATCGAATTCGAAAAAAAATTCATCGAATTCGAAAAAAAGTTCATCGATCTTGAAGAAAAGTTCATCGAATTTGAAAAAAGTTCATCGATTTTGAATAAAAAAAATCACGACTTTGAAGAAAAATGTTCACGCATTTAGCAGAAAATAAAAAATGAACAAAAACCGTTCCAATAAAAAAGTAAAAAGAAAAAACAAACAAACAAACAAAAACAGTTCCAAGAAAAAAGAAAGAAGAAAAGAAATTCAAAAGCTAGAGTAATCACAAAGGTCATGTGGCTTGGGTGGTTAGCTCAGCGCGCCGCATACTAGGCGGACACGGTTCGAATCACGTAATGCACACTTGCAGTTTTTTTTGCGTTTTAAATAAAACAGGGAAAAGACAATGTGGGCCGGCCCAACTAGAGGCGCGAGAGAGCTGCTGCAGGCGCCGGTTTGCGAAAAACAGTAGAAACCGGCGCCTGCAGCGCTAAATAGGAATTGCCTTCATCAACGGGGCGGGATGAGCGGGTTGATGGGCCGACCGACGGCGACGGTGCAGGCCGGGGAGCGAGCCGGGCCAGTCGCGTTGTGCGCGGCAGGTGGGGGACCCCCCCGCCGCCGCAGCAGTACAACTAGCACAACCAGAGAGAGGAGGAGGAGGGCGGGGTAGAGAGAGCAGACTCAAACAGGGTAGAGAAGCCACGCGGAAGTTTCGTTCCGGGGAGTCAAAGCCAAGCCACGCTTCTCTCACACGCACGCACGCACGGCACAGCGCTCCCTCTCCCCCCTCTCTCTCCCCATCGGCGGGCCTTTTCTCTCTCCTCCCCCTCACACGCTTTGCCTTTGCCCACGAAAAGGACAACCAACCCGGAGCGACGCAGGCAGGCAGGGGTGAAGAGAAGAGAAGAGAAGGGAAAAAAAAAGGCGTGAGTCCCCCCTCCCCCTTTTGCTCCAGTCGCCGCCGAGATCCGCTCCGCGCCCGCCCCCGCCGCCGCCCCGCAACGAGGTGAGCGCCCCGCCAGCCGATCCGCGCCGCCCGGCTCTCCCATCCCCCGCCCCCTCTCTTCTCTCGCCCTGGAGTAGCAGTCGCCGCTGCGGTTGGGAGTGGTGGTTTTGGTGCGCTCCCGGCGGCGAATTCGGCGCTCCGCGACGCCGCGCGCGGTCGCGAGCTCGGGAGTCGGTCGGGCGTTTCTCGGTGGTTTGACGGGGGGTTTTGGCGCCGCTCCTCGTCAGCGATTTTCGGGGGGCCTCGCGCGCGCGCCGGCAATGCGATTTGCGGGTCGAATTCTGCGAATCTCCGTGCCGGAATGCGGTTGTTCGAGGATTTTTTTCCGGGGGGGTTTCGGCTGGGAATTGGGATCTTACGTTCCTTTTACTGGTTCGTAACCGGCGCGTCAGCTGCTACTGTCGACGGAGGATTCATGCCCAGTGTGGTTTAGTTTCGGGATTTTTGACTGGGTTTAGGTGCCGTGTCCGAAAATAGGAGAAACTTGGAAGGATTCTATTGACCGTTCCCTCCCTAGCCCGTGTAAGTCATGCAATGGATAGCAACTTGTGCGAACGATTCTGACTGTTGGTAATTTTCTATGATTTTTCCAGATAGGTATCATTCCCAGCATCGGGTTCCACGGAGGAGGTGCCGGTTTGGATATCTGATCCATTTGGAGGGTATTGACCGCTTCAGAGCTCGAGCTCCTCTCTCCTGTGGGGCGGCTGCTGGATTGGTCAATATAATAGGCTCTCTGGTCTCAGAGATGATGCCATTGTGAGCACAAGATGGATTCCGCGAGAAGTTGGTTCCAGAAGTTCCAGCCGCGGGACAAGTCGAAGAGCCCGGCGGTGCCTGCCAGCCATGGGAAGGATCCCGGGAAGCCCCCGGTCGACGATGCGCCTTCTAGCGCGACGAAGCAGAAGGTCGCCGCGGCAAAACAGTACATTGAGAACCATTACAAGACTCAGATGAAGTCCTTGCAAGATAGGAAAGAGAGGTAGGCTGGCAACTTAAATGTTTGGCGTGCTTTCCCTTGCTTTAGCTGTGGATTTAGGTACTTGACTCCATCTGGTTCAATAAATCCTACCATGCTGCGGAGTAGGAAAACGACAAGCACCCTCCTTGTTGCTATTACCGAGCATGATGCTTAATAACACACATCACATGCCATGTTGGGATTGGAATGGTAAACACCGATTCAGGTTGTTAAGATGAAGTCCTTGGGCCACACAAGTTGTCGGGACCTTGTCACCGCCATAAATAGGAGTTCCAATGGATTAAAGCTCTAGCTCCAAATTAGGTACATAGCTTGAACGGTTTGTTGAGTCCTCCAGTTGCACAAGTGGCTTAGTAAAACATTTAATTCACTACCAGATATGACTTGTAATTGGTTTTCAGGTTTGATATATTAATCTCAAAACACTTCGCTCAAGGTGATTAATATACCCATTTTGAAAGCCGTGTAGCCGTCCGTTTCAGAGCTTTTGGTTGACACCATCACTGTTAATTTCCGCATTGTGAATGCACAATTTTGATAACCTGCGTCTGATTGTTTATTTCGTTCTCAGTTAAAACTTGTATCAACATTTCCCTAAGATGTGTATTTTGCATCGATTGTAACTTATTTCAATCTGCTTCATGCTTTGATGTGTCACTTCTGTTTGAGACGAATTTACTGGCTACAATTTAGTCATCATTCTGATCTGATATCTTTGTCTACTTTTAGGCGCTGGATGCTGGAGAGGAAATTACAGGATGCTGAAGTTCCTGCAGAAGAGCAGAACAACATTCTAAAACATTTGGAGAAAAAGGAGACTGAATATATGCGTTTGCAAAGACACAAGATGGGGGTTGAAGATTTTGAACTTTTGACAATTATTGGAAGAGGTGCATTTGGAGAGGTACCTCTCACTTTGGTCCCTGTTGTTTATTTGTTTGTTTAACCTCCTATGTGGCATGATTTCTTGGTCTTCTAATTCTGGTTGTCAATAGTAGGTTCAGAAGACCAATATTGGGCTTGACACTATTGCTCATCCTACCTTTTCTCCATAAACATGATCTCTTATGTAATCACAAAATTGTGGTGCTCTGTGCTCCCTCTATACTTGCCGCTCAACACGGAACATCCTGTGTATTCTTTGTGTACTAGCATGCCCGTGCATCATTGTTCTTTAGGTGGTAGGTGACCTAAGGCGAGCACCTGACGCCTAAGCGACTAAGGCAGGAAAAATTGAAAGGCGCCGCTAGGGTGCCTTGCTGCCTAAGCGTCCAAGGCGGGACGCCTTAAAAACAATGTCCTACGTTGCTACGGAACCACAATATGATTGTAGTTGTATTGAATTAAGAGTATAGAACAACCAACGCACTTGCAACACTGCGAAGAAAAACTCAAGCAACCAGCAACACTGGACTTGTGTAACTGCAGCGGCCATGGGAGCACCAGTGCAGGATTTGAAGTGGCAGAGCCATGTCTGGATTTTTGAAGTTTGAAAGCTAGGATGATATTGAGATTGGAACCATGAGTTGGTTGCGAGATCTTTTGGGTTTCTAACTTGTTTGGGACTAGAGGCGTCGTCGTCGTCGTCGTTGTTGTTGATGATGATGATGATGATGATTGAGATTTGAAGGAGGGCTGGCCGGAAGACATGGATTGGGGAGTAGCCGCATTAGGGAAAACAATTGGTTGGCAGATTGACTGGCTGGTTCGTGTCGTATTTTTTTTTTTCCGTACTGCCATGTATATACTTATAAAGACTTTCCCATTCGAAACATGCGTGAGGTGGCAGCTTGTTGGTTTGACTGAGTTGGGTGTAGAGGCAAGTGTGAGGTTCGAGGCTCCCCAACTGCATTATTTCTGTTTATTTTTAAAAAACGGAGGGCGTCTAGTGGGCCCTACATAGACGAGGGAAATTGAGGTGGAGTTTGTGTGTGTGTGTTGGGGGGGGGGGGGGGGGGGGGATCACCGCTACCACCAACTCCAATTTATAAAAGATGGTAGTGAAGTAGAGATATAGTCACGTAAAAAGAAGCGTGTACCCAGTGCCGAAAGCTCCCACACAAGGTAGGGTCTGGGTTCTAGACAACCTTACCCTTGCATAATAATTCTGCAAGGAGGCTGGTTCGAACCCAGGACCTCCAGGCCACAAGTGGAGACTACCACTGCGCCAGGCCCGCCCTTCATATATAGTCACATCAGGATAAAAAGAATCCCTTCATACAAGGATTTCACCTTTCGTCCTTTTCAGCAAGAGAACATGAGAATAATGTTTTTGCTTAGTGCAGTTGACCCGTATACTTATAAAGCAATGTTTACATGCTGGCCTGGTTTAGTGGTGTGCTCTGTTCTTCTGATATATTTCCTTTCAGTTATTTCCTATGCCTTCCTATTCTTCTCCTGCTGTGTTGTTCTTTCCCCTCCACTGTAAAAATGTATGCCCAGTTAGCCCGTTACAGCCCAGTTCTTTTGGCGGCTTCTATAATAAGCTGCCCCCTCCCTAGCTTAGTTTAGAAGCCGCCCCCCATATCCGTGGGGGCTTCTTTAGAAGCTCCAACCAATATGGGGGGCGGCTTCTACAATAAGTTGGGGAGGGGGTGGCGCCGTCATAAGCCGCCAAAAGAACTGGGCCGTATGTAATAAAGTAACCATCGCCAGTTATTTGTACTTTTGTGGTCATCGCTATGTGCGTCATGTTTAATGTCATTCTGAATTGTGATTATGCAGGTGCGTCTTTGTAGAGAGAAGACCTCTAGAAGTGTATATGCAATGAAAAAGCTTAAGAAATCTGAAATGCTTCGTAGGGGCCAGGTAACCATGTACGGTTTATCCCTTTTTTTTTCATTTCTGGTTATATGCTGTCCTCTGACACAGTGTCATGTTTGACACATTTCAGGTGGAACACGTCAAAGCCGAAAGAAACCTTCTTGCAGAAGTCGATAGTGCGTACATAGTAAAGCTTTACTATTCTTTTCAAGATGATGAGTTCTTGTATCTCATCATGGAGTACCTTCCTGGTGGTGACATGATGACTTTGCTCATGCGCAAGGACACTCTGACAGAAGATGAAGCCAAATTTTACATCGCAGAAACTGTACTAGCAATAGAGTCCATTCACAAGCACAATTACATTCACAGGTATCGTGTATAACGGTTCTCTTGCTCTGTTAATAATTCTGCCGCTTAGGTAATCTAAGATGTATTTTTGTGTTTGTTCTGTCAGGGATATCAAGCCAGATAATTTATTGTTAGATCTCAGTGGTCACTTGAAGCTTTCTGACTTTGGATTGTGCAAGCCTTTGGATAGCAGTAATTTTCCAAATTTGAATGAACCGGATTATACACCTGGAAAAGGTGCTAAACCTTTACCCGATAACACCAGTCGATTAACTAACTCTTCGGCACCGAAGCGTACGCAGCAGGAGCAGCTGTCACATTGGCAAAAGAACCGTCGGATGTTGGTAAGTAACACATCTAGGATGGATTCAACTTATTGATGGTTGGGAAACAATATTAACAATGTTATTATGCCATGTCTAATAAGTTGATATATTAATGTTTGTAGACTTCTACGGGCATGCTTGATTTCATGCCTTGTTTTGCCTTGCCAAAATAGTTTGTAGAAATGTGGTCCCCAATTTTCTGGCTCCATGAAATGTTGGCAAGATTTGACTGAATTTGGCAAGGCATTATCTCGTCTCTCATGTTGACAGCAAATCAATCACTATCCTAACGCACCTTGCCAAAATTTGGCACAGAATTGGCAGCAAACCAACCTTCATACCGAAACATGGCAACTTTTGACATTGCTGAAATGTTGGCTTGTCAACTTGGGGCATCAAACCAGACAGACCCTATGGTCCTACCAGGCTTTATGCTGTCTTCGTATTACCTATGTATCCATTTTCTTGGCCTCCTACCTCGCATAAAACCATATCAAATTTCAAGTTTTTATCTATTGTTTCGCTGAAAATGTGTCGGAGTTACTTTGAACATGAATCTTTCTCAAGGAAGAACTATGAGAAATTAAGAATACAGAAACATTAACATAAACATAAGCTGTCCGGATCTAAGGAGGCATGGTTTTGGTGTAACATGCCAATCTTCATGGTGTTGAACCTAGTCAAATCCCATTGTAGGATGTTTTAAATAAAGTGTTTGCCCAGCTCAAGAAAGCCAGTTACCTTCCTTCAGTGGGGCGATATACTATTGCAAGGAAATCAAATACCTCATATTCTAAGCTTGAACCTCTAGTGGGTTGTGTAAATGATGTATTATGGTACTTCTTGATAAACATTGGTTTTTCTTATGTGGGATTTTTATCTTGACTTGGCTTTTCCTTTCATATCTGTTGTCTCTGTTTTGCTATGTTAACAAGTGAGTATGCCCCACTGGCATAGCTAACATGTTGGTCATTCTTGTGTCATACAGGCATATTCTACAGTTGGTACTCCTGATTACATTGCTCCAGAGGTTCTATTGAAGAAAGGATATGGAATGGAGTGTGACTGGTTAGGTTTCTTATCTTGTAATGATTTTCTTTAGTCGTTAAACTTCTTAATTTTCATTGCACATGCTTTATGTATTTAATGGATTTTTGGTCTCACATTTCTTTCTTTATTAGGTGGTCCCTTGGTGCTATCATGTATGAAATGCTAGTTGGTTATCCCCCATTTTATTCGGAGGATCCAATGTCAACCTGCAGAAAGGTATGTCTCTTACACAGGCTTCATGAATCAATCACTGAGGATGTTTATTTGATATTTGGTATCTTCAGCCTATGTAACGCTTGCCAGACTCGCACAAGACTGACTTTAGTCAAATCCATAACACATAAGACAGGGCAAAATGCATAGATGCACCATAGTAGTGTGAATTGCCTGTTTTACTACCCTGTGGATAGATTCTGATGGTTGCAGCTGGTCACTGCAGCTCATCTCGAGTTCCCTACTATACAACTTATATGGACTATATTATTCATTGCATGCATGATGTTGGGTTTACCCTGTTTAGTGTTCTGTAGCTCATCTCGAGTTCCCTACTATACAACTTATATGGACTATATTATTCATTGCATGCATGATGTTGGGTTTACCCTGTTTAGTGTTCTGTAGTAGGAAATTTTATCCAACAATTCACTTGTTTGATACTCTTTTTTGTTCATCCAGATTGTGAACTGGAGAAGTCACCTGAAATTTCCTGAAGAGGCAAAGCTTTCTTCTGAAACTAAGGATCTCATTAGCAAACTTCTCTGTAATGTTGAGCAGAGACTTGGAACAAAAGGAGCCCATGAAATAAAAGTGTGTCCCTTACCCTGGTTCTACATAGCACACCCTCATTTCTCTCAGTTACCTGCTTAGCTGATAACACCATATCATCCACTTCAGGCACATACATGGTTTAGAGGTGTCCAATGGGAAAAGTTGTATCAGATGAAAGCTGCTTTCATACCAGAAGTTAATGGCGAGTTGGATACTCAGAACTTTGAGAAATTTGAGGAGGTAATATTCTGTGGTTCCACTTTGTATATCTTCCTAGACAATATGCATTAATAGTATTTCCTGCTCCAGACACTTGATGGTTTCTGCAGTGCATGACAGTCGATAACCAAAGTGGCTTGAAGTATGTTCCCACTTTTTTTTGGTGCTGACGGTGGTCTGTCATGCATTGACTGGTTGGCATGGCTCACAGTTACGCAGTGGCTAACTTAAGAGATTCCAGAATGATGTGCATTTTATATTTTCGAGCAGTGAAATATGCATCTACTGACAGTTGCAGTTCGCATGGAAGCTGCTAATAACCTGTTTTACCTGTTTTCACCTTTTATTTTTAGAGGTTTGCACTTTTAATTTTAAAATACACTTAAATATTCCCAAAGCAGGTTAACATATAAACAGTGGTTGCATTATTTATTTCGTTGACACAGGAACGACACAATTTTTAAAATACGGGCCATGTTTCCCATGTACCTACTACTTAGATAGATCTCCATGATAAATGCTGTTGAGACTTGAATTAGAACTGTGTCGAAAGCTCAAGGTGTCATGCTTCCATTTACCTTTGTTTCAACTATATTTTTGCAGACTGGAGCACAAGTTCAGAGTTCATCTAAGGCGGGTCCATGGAGAAAGGTATGCCTGAATTCAACATGAAATTGCAGCATGCATGTGTTTGCAGCGTGCATTTTTAGCTTAAAAATAATAATGTCATGGGAACATTGAGTTCACAAATGTTCAGCTTCATGTCGGCACTGAAGATTTTTTTTCTTCCAGATGCTTCCATCCAAGGATGCAAATTTTGTTGGATACACGTACAAGAACTTTGAAATTGTGAATGACGATGAAGTTGCCGGGATTGGTTAGTCTCTCTTTACTGCACTATTGCCTTTGGCCTAGGGATTTTGTATTCTTAGTTCTTTAGTTTGAGAATTGAATGGTGTTTTTATGCAACAGCCGAGCTGAAGAAAAAGAGTTCCAAATCAAAACGGCCAACCATCAAGACATTGTTTGGTAACTAGCACTGGCCAGCATTTTACATTTGGTTCCCCACCTCACCATTTATTGATCACGATCCATTTACCTTTGTTCGTATTGAAACAGAGAGCATGGATGAAGATGAACCTGTGCACGGCAGTTTCTTAAATATGTTGCCCCATAAGGAGGGACAACCTTCTTCTCACTCAAGCGCCCCACCAGAACAATACCAACCTCGACGTAAATAGGATATGGAGGTTTTAAAAAGTAAACAACAGAAAAGTAAAAGAGAGGAAAAAAAAACTGTTGCCTTTTGGTCTTGGTGTTACCCCGTCCAACTTTTGTAAATCCTAACCGATGCTTTCTTTTTAGTGAATTCGTTAAAACAAAATCCATCCCCTGTCTCCAAAATAGTATGGTGTTTGATGTTAGCAGTGATGCTTGTTTGGTTCGCCGTATGTTTGTTTGACAGTCTCGGTGATGGGTCCCCGGCTATTACTGGCTACAGCATAAGTGTATACTTGTTACCAGCTCTGACGAGCCTGTGTATTACAATTTAATTCACCTCTGCTTTTCTGAACCTTTCGAAGAGATTTTTATAGCTTACAGTAAAACTGACTGATATGGTTATCAAGATCTTGACAGACAATGATGATTTGTGGGTTACGTTTGTTCTGGTTTTGCCTTACCGAACCCTATTGCAATCATCTCGCCGGTTTGCTTTGATGCTTCTATGTGCGTTACGAGTTCTGAAACTTGTAATTTCTGGCACTGGCTCAGTTGTGGAATCATTTGGAAGTGGTGAGGTTCAT
This sequence comes from Elymus sibiricus, assembly GCA_039707655.1. Taxonomy (NCBI): domain Eukaryota; kingdom Viridiplantae; phylum Streptophyta; class Magnoliopsida; order Poales; family Poaceae; genus Elymus; species Elymus sibiricus. The sequence goes on from CM077664.1 coordinate 318,837,084, forward strand.
GCAAATGCTTGGAACAAGTGAGGGGATTTCTTGCCCGTGTGTGGAGAGCAACATGTTGAGTACGGCTCACCAGTTGCATTTCTTCGTCAAAAGCGAGACAAGAAATGGGTACATCAGGGGGTCAGGGACCAATATTCTCACTTGAAGCCAGCATTTGCGCGTCAAAATAGAACAATGAGCAATCTTTCGAGCTAGCCAGAGCTGAAAATGGAGGCATGGGTTTTCACATCATTTTGCCAGCTTCAGTCTGTAAGAGCACTGCTATGCACACGATACTTGTGCAGACGATGTGTGCACGTTAATGCAATCAGTTCCATCCATTGCATGGCAACAGCCGGCAGCGGACCGCTAGATGCTCATCCTGCAATGGTCGTGCACATATTCTTCGTCTGCACAGCAGTTCCGAGTCTGTAATACAAGTCACAGGGCTATAATACAGTACAAAGAATGTTCATGCATGTATGTACTGCCTCGGTTCTGAATTATAAGATGTTTTGGATATTGCAATATGGATTATATACGGATTGAAATAAGTGAACAAGCACACTAAAACGTGTCTATATGCATCCGATTCGGAAAAAAAAAAAATAGAACGCCTTATAATTTGGAACGGACGGAGTATTTAGTAGAAACTCGCATTTTACATTTAGTATTACCACTTGCGACTTGTGCGGAAATTACAAAAAACCTTTCTGCAAAATAAGCCGTGTGACTTGTATTACAGCCTTCTGCGCAATAATGTTTTTTTAATATAATTTTTGCATAGCTTGCAAAATATCTTATCATTTAACAAAAATAAGGCACAACTGTCTGTCGTAAATAAATGACTTCTAGATCTAGAAAGTGAGTAGTATAAATTTTTAAAAGAACACCGAGGCAAAAATGGTACCGTTACACACATACACACACACATATAATTATTTAAAAAAATCATACTCCCACTAACATATGTGAATAAAACAATTGGTAAAATACAATTTGAAAAACCATTTCACTAGCTAAAACGTCAACGATTTACGAACGAAGATAGGGAGTACTGTCTTTTGCTAATGCTAGAAGAAAAAAGTTGGGCCCAAAGCCTATGTATGTTTGTCCCACTTATCCCTTCTTCTTGGACTATAAACAGTTACGGTTAGAACTCTCATTCATAGAGCTTAACTCATCAACACTAATGAGATTCCTCAAGTATGGATATGACTCATGAAAAACTAGGCCACCTTACGAGGTGAAGACTCGAAGGAGTACAAGACCCCCTCACGGAAGTGGACACGACATCAGAGGATGTGGCATGGCGGAAGTGATGAGGGAACTCGACGACTCGACTTTTCCGCATATGATTCATACCAGGCATGATCCACAAATGACGATGCTTATCTTCAGCAGCTATGGGCTGCCCATGGTGCCGGGCTCCATCAGCACACCTGCTGGCTCCATGTGGTCAATCTCCACCGGCGGCAGACTCAACGAACCAAAGCTCCTTTTAGCTCCTTCGACACATACAATTTATCCAACATGGGGAATCAAAACCTAACGGGTCACAAAATTAGCCGAACTGTCCAACGATACATGATTATGAAAGATAAACACCTGGTTCATTTTGATTAGGAGGTTACGGGTACCAATAAAAGGTTAGGGAGGGGGATATGTCAAAAACCTGATAGTTCGAGGGAATAATATACTTTTTTTTGTGAAAGGCTCTAAGGCCATATATTAAGTATCACAAGTCCTTACAAAACACCCTTACAGAAAAAAAATATTACATTGAAATTATTGGGGGTGTCGAAGTTTTCTTCCTCCTGCATCCACCGGCGACGCGCTGTGAGCATAGCTCGATGCCGCCTCTGTGCCTCCACCTCAGCGGGACAAACTTGTTTAAACTCAGGAGCTTGTAGAAGCAACAACTGGAAAGTCGTTGATGCAGACCATGATCATCGAAACAAGTTTCCGCCCCAGAGAAAAAACGCTGAAAAGATCCTATAGAAACTCTGAAGACCAAGAAAGTCATATGAATCCAAATGGATCCATCGGATCCCGGGAGACCTGCCGGAGACATAGCTCCACACACGCTCCGGTGTCGACGACAAGCACACCAACGAAACGGGGAAATGGCGAGGAGGAGATTATTCATATACTTGGACAACGCAGCCGCCTCTCCGCCTCAAAAATAAAAGCTATATTTTCTGATTTTTTTTTGAGTAACAGCTATTTTTTCTGATAAAACCCTATTTTTGAGGCAATTCAGGCTTTCGGGCCAAAGCTGGAGCCCGAGCCCGACCCGACCCTTAAGCTTCATGTTCAGGCCGGGCTGCCCATGCCCCTACAGCGAACTATTCGGCCCAACGCCAGGCCCAGACACCGCGGCGAGCCGAGCCGGTGCATTTTCCCATCTCGGTTTCTCTAGCGAATCCATCTCCGCAGACCTTCTTCTCCATCCCTGCCTGCATCATCGTGGACCGGCCGGCGAAGAAGACGACGGTACGAGCTCGCGCCACCACCACCCCCAACCAGGAGACTCAAATCCAAACCCCTCTTCCCTCGACCGCCGCCCCAGCTCGAAGGCCCCCTCGAATTTCCCTGCTGCCGCCGCTGCTGCTGTTTTCCCTTCTCCCCACTGGTATGGTCGCGTGATCTGGCCAGGGTTTGGATGAAGGAACGGAAGCCGGCGGCCCCCTCTGCGTTGACCCGGATCCTCACCACCTGCGCGTCCCAGGTGCCCGCCCGCTCGCTCGCTCGTCCACTCGTTAATCCTCCCCTTATCACCTGCCGACAAGTGTGATGGTTCGTTCACTCGTTATTAGCTATTTAGTACTAATACGCCGGAGCAGGATCGGGGATCAGATTGCCCTAGTTTAGTTTTAGTTAGCAGCAAGTGGTCACGGGCTGGTGGTAGATTTGGGAGGTTTCCCCTTGCAGATTGGTTTGCTGTTGCTGCTGGGAAGATCACGATGGGTGATAGATGCCCTCTTGTAATTAGTGTCTCTTTGCTAGTAGTTGTTATTATACCTGGTAGGCACTAGTACTTCGCTAAAGGTAGTTTGTTGCTACCGGATCGTTGGAAGCCTGTCATACGGTCTAATTTGATCCGTGTGGGTGTCAGCTTAGTCCTGATTTTGGTTTTCAGCTATGAGGAGGATGCCTGCTGCTTAGTTGCTTGCTCCTCTGCCCTTGGGTGATTATATTTAGGAAGTGCACTTCAATCTGTTAATTACCCCTAAATTTGTTGCTGCTGATTTTCATATGTTGTTACACTGAATCGAATAGCATGATATGAATGGCAGCTAAGTAGGAGTGAACTGGAAGTATCCATACACATTTTCCAATAAGTTTTTGTTGTTGTTGAGAAACATAGTACAAATGTAGACGTTCACAAAGACGTGCATACAGTCACTCCTATGGACGCACACATGCACATCCTACCTCTATGAGCACTTCCGGGAAACTGAGCCGGCAAATGTTTAGATAGATGAAGTCACCACATGACCACAGGCACCTCTTAGTCGATGGGAACATCGTCTCCCATTGAACGAACATCGCCAAAAAACCTGGAATAAATTCAGGAAAATGCGAGCACGGACTTGAACCCGAGTGGGTTGGTTCCACCACAAGGAACCTAACCATCTGAGCTACGCTCAGTTCGCCCCCAAAAAATAGTTGGACATTGAAGGGTTATGTAACTTGCTGTACTGGTGATACCATATGCAATTCAAATTGCTAGCACCAACTGGCTTGGTGAAGATGAGTGAATACTCGATGACCTTATGATCTGGTCTTGTTTTGTTTTATAATGTCGCGAGTGTTCTATTTATCAGCTATGCTATGCAGGCAAAGGATTATGGGAGATGCATAGCAGCAAAGGTCCCTGAGATTGAACATAATATGTGTTCTAAGGAGTTTCTAGCACTCAGAGCATGCATGCAAACTGCGGTAATCTTCCCATTACTAAGAAAATAGTTTGGTCGTATCAAATCGTACTGTTACCACTTTCACCTGTACAATTAAGCACCCAATTCAAATGGAAATGGCCTTTGGTTGTTTTAAATAAATCACTGTTTTCTTCTTGGCCAACAATCAACTTCTCTACCCATTTTTGTTCCTCCTCTTGTTTGTTTATTTTTTTTGTTCCACTGCTGCTGCGTACTCCGTCCATTTTCCCCCTATGACCATGTCATGTCCACCATCGCTGGCGAGGTTTTGGTGTGGATGGTGGCTCTCTGCACCTGTGGAGCTTAAAGGGATAACTGGTGGGGGTGGCAGGTCGTCTGGGCATGTCAAGAACATCGGTGGGCAGATAATCTGGGAGAGAAGATGTTGATGGTGGTTGATACTAGGAGGCAGATCCAGCGGTAATATAGCCGCGGCAACAGGGAAGATGGCGGGGCAATGGATTAGATAGCGACTGCTGAGAGAGGGGGATGAGGGAACTGCTGGTGTTGGTGCTGGAGGGCAGGCCTCGTGGCGCTAGAGCGACTCTTGTGATGCAGGGGGCAGCGGACCTTGGGGAATGGGTGGCAGTGAGGATGGGATGATCAGGAGGTGAGAGCAGGGTGAGAGAAGTCTAAAGAGTTGAGGGCTAATCTTGGTCCCATGGTCCAGAAATTTGCCTGTTGGCCAATTGGAAACAGTTGACTGTCAGTGTGCAGTTCCTGAATTAATTTATTTTGTTGATTAATATACAGTCCCTAAATTAATTAATTTTTGTCAATTCATACACAGTCCTTACATTAATTTATTTTTGTCAATTCATAGGCTTACGAATTTAAATTTGTATTTGGTTTATAAAAGACTGCTTACAATCTGTGTAATCGTTTCATGCTTGAAAGTGGATCTATCTTCCTGTCCTAACTTTCATTACTCTGTCCTCAAAGGTCAAGAATAAGGCTTGAAGTTCAAGGCGTTTGGAGTTTGGTGTTAACCACCTTTCAGTGTGATCAGTGTGCTCTCAGGTGAGTCTAGCTCTGTATTTTACGACTCAAAGAAAATATGGATAGCATGGTGTTTTATAACCATGTAATAAGAAAAAGAGCTGTGCATCATGCTGACAGCAGCTCCCTTTTGTATCATGTTGGTAAACTGCAAGATCACTAATTGACTCGCTTGAAATAACAAATGAATTGTGCACAATCAGATGCAAGGAGGTTTGAGCAGCCCTGGTGCGCTCTCTCACGCTTATGTACAACATCCTCCACTACGGTGTGACATTCCAGATATTAAGGGGCTATTCTATGATGATGCGAATAAGTTTCTTGTAGCCCCAACAGCTGATCGGGTATTTAAATATCTAATTAATTGACTTCACATTTCCGCTAGATACTTGGTTATTACAAAGTAAATTGGTTACGTTTCTGCAGATATTATACTGGAAGATAGCTGCATCTACTCAATCTGGACCTCCAAACTCTGATCCAATTAATGAAGGCCCCATCTTATCAGTTCGATTTTCTCTGGATCAGAAAGCCATAGGGATTCAGCGATCCAGTCATGAGGTCGAGTTTAGAAATAGAGAAACAGGGGAAGGCTGTAGTAAGAAGTGCAGAGCAGATTCTGAGACCATACTGGGATTTTTCTGGACCGACTGTCCCACTTGTGATGTCATAATTATAAAAACAAGGTTTGTAAAGGTGTTGCTGCTACAATATAAATAACAGAAACTTTATATGTTCTGCATCCAAATATCCAATTAGCCTATTGTCACAGGCTCACAGCCACAGGAGCACTTGTAAGATGAACCAATTAGTCATGTTCTTATTTTGGGACTGACTTCATTCATATTTTAATTCTATGTAGAAGGAAGCTATCCTGTTCTTTGGTTCATTTTTTGTGAAATGTGTCTCTATTGCAGTGGGCTAGATCTGCTTGTCTATGAGCCTCAATCAAATTCTCTTCGGTTAGTGGAGTCAAAAAAGTGCAATGCCACCTGGTATCTTTACACTCATGAAAGCAGGTTGCTTCTTCTTGCATCTGGAATGCAATGTATGCTGTTCACTGGATATCAGGTAATGCATTATGCACCCATTGAAGATAACATACCCCATAGAAACAACTCTGATGAGGATTGTTTTTATACATGTCGGTTGGTATTTAACTTTTCTTAACCATGCTCATTCTGGCGGGCTGATGCTGTAGTTGCGCTTTAAACTTTAAAGCAGATTCCGAGCTGAGACATTTTAAAGTAATCTTTGTAGAGTGCAGGCGTGGAACTTTATTTTGAACTTACTTTCTATTTCCATTAAATTGACATTGGTCATTGATTTAACAAACTGTATGCTAACTTTTATATATGGTTCTAACAGTTTTCTGCTGGTGGGATCGTCAAATTGCCTAAGTTTGAGATGGTGATGTCTAAATCCGAAGCAAATAACAAGCCTGTCCTAGCTGCTGCTGATGTTCACATTGTAACAGTGTATGCTTTCTGTCCCTCTATTTTTTTTTTTGTTACAAATTTCACATAAATTTCCAGTAACATTTCTCAAATTTGGCAGGTATGGTAGGATTTACTGCTTGCAGCTGGATAGAGTCGGCATGGCATTGAACCTGTACCGATTCTACCGTGATGCTGTTGTACAACAGGTTTGAACGATATGAGCCGATCTCCAATTTCTTTTCTTAAGAAATACATGTCATGTTCAGATAGTTTCTTTCCAAGTTAGGTGTCTGTTTCGGTTTGTAGATTCCGATAATAAGTTCAGTAGCATTTATTTAATATTTATGAATATTACCACCCTTCGTCATGTCCGCAACATATTCTGCAATGACTTTAATTTAAGGTGATTAAGATTAAGGTGATGGGGATCTCTTGTGTTTTCATTATCTTGTGTAACTATCCACTTGCTGGTATGATTGCTGACGTGTGACTCACGGTGGTTGCCTGACTTGAGATAAAGAACAGAGGAGAGGCACAAGAGGAGGAGACGAGTTTTTTGTTTATTCATCAGCCGCTGATTCAGTCACAGCTTGCAAGCCTTTGTAGCCAACCCAACACACCCTGACACATAGGCCTCACATGCACACCATGCTGCGGCACCACTTTCCACCTTCACAACTCATGCTCCATAACAGGACACACAAGGGAGAGCGAGAATGTACCAAAAAAGCGATGTACACTCCCCAACTCCCCTTTAATAGTAAAGACGAGGGTAACTGTTGGAATCATATAGTTCTTATAAGGACATGAAGAATAGACTGTAATGTAAGCTTACGTTACACGCTTCGATTCCAGTGTGTTGTTTCCTTCCCTAGAAAACTGCGGTAGCTGGAGCTAAAGTTGACACAAGGTCTATGAGTTGTGGCTGTGCCTCAGTTTGACATCCTGGGCCTGGTTAGGTTGTAGGAAACTACTCGGTTTACATTAAACTGTAGGTCTGTTTACAGTTACATAATTTATAATTAAAATTTAGCTGTTCATTTGTCCCTTATAAATAAACACTTGCGTTCCTGAAAAGTTATAAACTGCTCTAAGTTTGGCTGAAAAATGCTGTATTGCTGCTTTTGGTCAAGTTCTGCCACTGGGATACCAGCAAATTTCCTTTCAAAATGAGAGGTTTACGGAGTGTCTTAGTCGGTGATCACAAAACCGATTAGTCTGGTCTAGGTTCTGAAATCCCTGTTGGGGAATGTTCTTCTATTTCTGCTGTCAAGAAAAACCGTAGTCCCCTAACTCATAGTTTGTTATTTCAGGGTACTCTCCCAGTATATTCAAGCAGAATTGCAGTTAGTGCAGTTGACAATATAATCATGGTCCATCAAATTGATGCGAAAGTTGTCATACTTTATGATGTATTTATGGATTCTTACGCACCAATATCTGCACCACTTCCACTGCTTGTGAGAGGACTGGCCAGCAATAGTAAGCAAGCAGCACAACCTGCAGATCAGCAATCAAGTGCATATGGCGGGACTTTATATGGAGAAGGTTGGAACTTTCTCATTCCTGACCTCATCTGTGATGCTGAGAATGGGCTACTCTGGAAACTTCATTTAGATCTGGAGGTAAGGAATCGGCAACGGATTATTCCTTGATTACTTCATCCTCAACACAAATACAATTTTCCTGACATGAGTAGCTTGAAATCTAGGCCATTGCTGCTAGTACTTCTGATGCTCCTTCGATTTTGGAATTCCTTCAGAGACGAAAGTCTGACCTGAGTATGGTAAAATACGATTTCACTACTTCGTAGATATGCCCATCTGATAGTTCAATTTTCGCCATCTATTACCATTGTCATAATATTTCTTATTGAAACTTATGGTTCAGGTTAAGACACTAAGCCTTGCTATAGTTCGAACAACCATCTTGGAAAGGAGGCCAATAACTTTGGTTGCAAAGGCAATGGATATCATTCTTGATTCATACTCCCGTTCGATGAAAACGGGAGGCGGTGCTGCTGGGGTTAGGAGGACGTCTGAGCAAAACCAACAGTCAAGTTTTCAGCCTGTTGAGGACTCCCGTGTGGTTTCTCAGGAACCTCCTGGAACCATGATTGGACCTGTTATCAACACTGATTCAGCAAGTGGGGTTGAGAGTAGACAGTCACAGTCAAATTCAGGAGTTGAGCATGGAATTGCTAACCTGGCAGCACATGTAGATAGGTCATCTTTAAACACATCCTCTGATTCTGACGGTATTACCAATACATCAAGAGCGGTAAGTCAGGCAACATCAAGTTCCCAGATATCTGACGCCACTGGCAAAAGACCACAGGTTGTAGGCGAGGATAGCCAACCATTGGCTTCTGGTACATCAATGCAGCATGGAACACATGTTGCTAGTGTGGCAATTTCACCAATTGAAATGGTCCAGTCCGTCTTTGTGCTTGTTGAAGATGAAATGATGGGTGATCCTGCATACCTTATTGCTGTCATCATGGAGTTTTTACGAAGGTACTTTTAGTGTTCTTTAAAATTAATTTAGAAGCAACAAAGGAAAGGAACACTAAGTATTGTCCTGTTTTTGTACAGCCTGTCAAAAGCTGGGCTGAAGGCTCCTCCTGACCTTTATGTCATGATGACTGCTTTGCTGGCCTGCAGCAACCGTTATGCTGAAATAGCACTGTTTGTATCGAACAAGGTCAGTATGTTATTCCAACACCATTATTAATGATCAGTGTGGCAATTACCATTAAGTAGACTAGCACAATCAATCATGATGTTTGTATCTAAGAAGGTCAGTTTGTTATTCCAACACCACTGTTAATGATCAGTGGGCGATTACCATTAACTAGACTAGCACAATCGATCATGTCGTGTGTGCTGGTGGTTAAATATATTACCTTTTTTGCTTCATTATTTCAACACCATTATTAATGATCTGTGTGGCAATTACCATTATAATGTCATGCGTGCTGATGGTTAAATATATTACTGTTTTGCGAAGAAAATTGAAATCACTATATTAGCGCAAGTAGGGGTTAAATATGTTGACGAGTATGATTCCAAACAAATTGTTATCTTTCACATGCCTTAAATTTGTATGAATAGTGTCCAATCCAACAACCTTTTTCATCCATCATTGGATGAAAACTATATGAACTAGATGATACCCCGCACATTGTTGTGGGAATGTTTTGCAATATATTTTAATGAGATTTGGTTGTATGGAACATGAATATTTGGAGTAATAATATGAGAACTAAAAATTAAAATATTAATGATTTATTGTGTTTGATTATTGTTTAGTTGTAAAATATTTATTAAATTTGAATAAAATAAAAAATCGCATGTATGTTTGCATGTTGAGGTAGCTTTTACTTATGCATGGGTGCATGTTGAGGTGGGCCTTTTCCCATGCATGTTGAATGATGAGGTGGCATGCTTGCATGTTGAGAGAAATAGGTTAGTGGGGGCTAGCTATTTAGATATAGAAGATAATGTCCAATCCAACATGATTGGAAACGAGCAGAAGCCATTCACTTTTGAAGAAAATACATATGTCAACTGTAGTTTGCAGTTTCCTTTAGGTAGTACTATTAGTTTTTGAATATTGTTTATGTAAAGTTTCAGTTGAGGCTTGTCTCTACTAGCATTGACTATTGTTGAATCTGAGCCCGCACCTGACTCGTCTGATGACGCCCCCCTTACTTGAGCTTCGATCGACAGGCCTCTAATTGAGCCCATCAGTTCATTGCACAGATGGAAATTCATCGTGGCCATCAGATTTTGTTAGCACGAATCACTATGCTTTTATGCTTGCACGCTGTGGTGACTTTTGAGAGTTTCTACCAAAAAAACAAATTGACCTTTTCCACGTAAAAGAACAAAACAAATTGACCACTATCAACTCCCTAAGTGAACGTGGCAAAGAAGTATGGTTTCATTTTGGTGATGGACCAATTCCTGCAGATCCTAGAGCCGTCCAGGGAACTCGCAATGCAGCTCATTGAACTGGGTCGACAGCATTCACTGACAAGGAAGCTGGGAGTCGACATGCTCCGGGAGAGGTGCCTGCACCATGACTACGTGGCCGCATTACTCCAAGACGGGTACTACCTGGAGGCTCTACGCTATGCTCGAAAATACAAGGTATTCGCCTACCCTACTGATGTATGTTATCTTTGGGTGCTTCTCGTTGCTGCTTCCATGTGTCGATTTGAAAACAACTAATTATTGTTGAGTGCTTCCCATTTCTGTTTCCATCCATGTATCAACTTGAAAACAACTAATCAGGAAGTGTTATTGTATTCGTTGCAACTTACTACAACCAAGTTTGTTACTCTCTGAGTTGCTGATTGTCTGAAAATCGGTGCTCAAGTTAGTCCATCCTGACTTTGTCCTAATGCTTTGTTCCAACGGGCTGTTGCTGACATGACGATTGGTCCAGGTTATCACCGTGCAGCCTTCCCTGTTCTTGGAGGAAGCCGTGGCCAAGAACAGCACGCCGAACCTGGCCGCCATGCTGAGCTTTTTTGCTGAGCTCACGCCGAGCTTCAAGACGACGTCGGACTATAGCAGATATCGGCACATACTGTCGGAAATGGTCTGAACTATGCATGGTTATTCCGAGATTCTCTTTTTGATGCTCTTGAGGTTTGGAGGAAGCGTGTAATAATTGATGACTTTGTTCACCCTGTTTAAAAGATTTCTATGCTTGTACTCCGAAGTCATCGTTAATGGTCTCGGTTGCTTTGAGTGGATTTGCTGATTTGGCTTGGCTTTGGTAGCTCGTCTAGAAATTGGTTATAAAATACAAGAGCTGACAACGAGTCAATTTCGAGCAGATCTGAAAAGTTTGGTATAAAATACTCCCTCCGTTTCTAAATATAAGTCTTTATAGAGATTCCAATATGGACTACATAGAGAGCAAAATGAGTGAATCTACACTCTAAACTACGTCTATATACATCCATATGTAGTTCATATTGAAATCTCTAGAAAGCTTAAAGTATTTAGGAACGGAGGGAGCACATGATATATCACGATGCATATTTTCATATTGTATATAGTTGGTATTGTAGATATAATTTTTTTTCTTTATAGACTTGGTCAAAGTTTGTAAGTTTGATTTCTCAAAAAAATCTATATGCACTACATTATGAAACTGAGGGAGTACTTTCTTTTCAAAATACATAAATATGCCTTCTTTCTAAAATTTGCCGTCCTAAGTTAAATTAGGAGGTTTGGTTAAATTTGTAGAGAAAAGTACTAATGTTCACAATAATTAGTTGATAACATTGGATCCATCATGAAAAATAATTACACATTGTATTTATTTTGTACTCTAGATGTTGATATTTTTCTATAAACTTCGTAAGCTTCCAAAGTTGGACTAAGAACAAAACCAATTACGTAATATATTTCAAATGGAGTGAGTATTTAAACTAGCTTATTGTACACTTTAATGTAGTATTTTTACAATATTTGTTGATAATAACGAGGTGATGATAACTCATAAGGAATCTTCGAAAAAGCAGCCGTACTTTTGAGAACTTAACCACATAAAGCTTGCCTTAGGCATATCCAACAAAGACCACTGCCCGTTAAAAGAAACAAGCAAAGACCACTTTTAAGACCATCTCTAAATATCATTACATCAAACGTGGTAAATAAGCCAATTATAATCGGCATCACATAATTGAAAAATGGAAAGTAAATTGCAATTGAGGAATTGGACAAGCATACCATTTTCAATGGACAAATCATTAGTAATTGCTACTTTCCCAAATTCTAGTACATTTCATTTCTTGTTGTCACCAAAGATAATGACTAAGGTAAAAGATATATCTTTGATGGATTGTTCAAACATGCCCTTCTCCCGTCATATGATTTTTGCAACCATTGTTGATCACCCATACGTTGCCACTGGAGGCATAGTCATACAAATACAATTGTACCTTGACTTTAGGTACCCACTTTGTAAATGGGGCCTTTGGTGTTACTAACAAAGGTTCTTAAGAACCAAAATAATTCTAAGCTTAACAACTTGAGCAATTTTGGCAACAACATATTTAGCAAATACATTGTCATCCTTGCCCTTATATAGCATATAGGATGGATACATCATCATTGTGAGTGGCATAGCTCCTAGTAGCTCTACCATTCACAACATCATCACCACCGTTGCCTTGTGCTCTCCATGCAATTTTTCTTGGTTTTGGTGCATTGATGGGGAAGCCAAGCCTTTGCCATTATCATTGAAGTTAGGGGTAAAATAAAGTCCCTCCTAGCAATTATTACTCTTTGCTAGATCATTAGCTCCTTTTTTTGCGGGAATAGCTCATTAGCTCCTTGGGAGTGTTCTCACCTTGGATGCATGAAGCTAATCCTCTCTCAAGATGAGCTTTCAACCTAGTTGTTCTCCTCAATGATAGATGCTTTATCACAAGTATAGTTAGTAGCACAAGCACCAACATCAGTACCAATAGGAGACCGATGGTTGGCTAGGAGCTTCAAGTGTGTGGCTTGAACTTTCTCATGGTACTTTGTGAGTATGATGAGATCCCCCTTAACTAGCTTATAGCTGTTTGTCAAGAGGTTCTAAAAATCCTCACTAAGTTTAGTATGAGCAACTTTAGTCACTTCTTTAGAAGCCTTGAAACCCTTTGCCTCTTCTAGAGCCATCTAAAGAGAATCTTTAGCTTTTGAGAGATTCAACTATCAAGTCTCGTTTTAGCTTGCTTTTCATGGATATTATGCTTGAGGAGTTTCACATTCTCCTTTTCCTCAATGATGAAGGTCACTCTCTCAATTTACTCATTACACTCCACAAAGGGAGGACATGACTTCACAAAATCTTTCAAGCGCCTCACCACAACAGATTCATATATTTTAAAGTTGAGATCTCTTCCTCATCAATTTCATTGTGACTATCTCCTTCAACACTAATTTCACATATGATATAGTGTGGGTGAAGAAGAGTGCATATAAGGGAGGTCATATGATGTGGAGCATCCTACGGACATCACCATGACAAGTGCTCTATCTTGAAGAGACACGTGCATCATCCAAAGGTGAATATTCTCCTTTACACATGTTTACTTGGCTCTCTCGCGGATGGTATACTCCTTAACACTTCTCCCTTGTGCATGTATACGTTTGAGTTGAGCATCACGCGTGACAATGAGGAGTGCGAACACAAGAGTATGACTACACCATCCACGAGGAAAGCATGGAAGCGGAGACGGAAGATGGCAAAGAAGGGACTTTGTTAGGTAGCCAGTTACATTGACCCAAGCCACCAGGTTACACCAGCCCTAGCCCGAGATCACTTGGAAGTAAATCTGGTTACATCGTCTCAAGCCTGAGGCTGCTCGGTGCAAGTGTCGGTACAACCGGCCACCGGTCATGTCGGTCCTTATACTGGTTACACCGTCTCCGCCTGACAACCGCGCAACCTATGGACTCCGCCTGCTCCATGCCTAGCCCAGCAACTGGTTACGTCTGTTGGAACTGTGTCAAATATTTGTACAAGGTAGGTTACAGTTGGACTCTGAGTCATATTGTGTGTAGACATGGTATGTAGTAGTGTACTAGTAGGACTCTTGTATCCTAAGACTTTTATATAATGTGGGACAGACACACGATGTAACCTATGCCAACATAATGGCACATGCACGCAGGGGAAGGTGGTGGCGTGTGCGGGCGCTCGGGTGGCCGGTGTGAGTTATCGTGATGGTGTCATGGGGAGGAGCGCTCATTGTTAGGCCCCGGGATGTAGCCATATTGGTGAACCTCGTTAACAAATCTCAGTGGCATGCCTCGTGAGATTGCTTCATCCTCGGATGATTGACTATGCGCCTCAGACTATTCCAACAACACCGACCCAAACAACCCCGTATAACCGGGGCAGTGCCCGCATGCAGCTTTTGGGCCACCGACCCATGTATCTCTCCCTTCCCTTATTTACCCCTTTGTGAGTGGACATATATATACCCCTTCCCCTCCTAGATCTGGGGATATCAAAGTATTAGAGACATAAGAGAGATTTGCTCATCTGTCTCCCTAAGTAGGATTCCTCCATTCGAGATGGCTCCTCATGGAGAAGAAGACCACCTTATGAGGTGAAGATTTCGAGGAGTATCAAGACCTCCACTTGTGGGGAAGATTCCTCCATGTAATTCAAGCCCTCCTCATCTTAGGACTTGGGGAAGAACCCTATCTTGCCCCCATCTCTCTCTTGTGGATGATTGAGATAAAAGCTCTATCCATGTGTATCTTGTGTTGCTACTTGTGTGTTGATTTGCGCTAGTTTCCCTTGCAATTTCTCTTCTTTTCCCTCGTGTTCTTTCTCAAATCCATCTCCAATTCGTGAAGATTGGACCACTCAACGGCTTGCCCCATATCATTGTACCTTTGATTCCATAGCCATAAGGCATCTAGGAATAATCTTGATTTGGTCGGAGTAGTCGAACTTGATGAAGGAGGCAGGCTTTGATGAGAGATTATCGCTAGCCCGCAACCACTACTTTATCTTCTTGTTTAGCATCGGACTTGTCGGAGGTGTATTCGTGGCCAACAAAAGGGCTTAGCTTGCTTATCCTTCTTGTATGGTTTCGCATTGTTGAAGAAGGGCTTCTTCTTGCACTTCTTCTTCTCCTTGTCCTTGCCCTCTCTCATGCCCTTCTTCTTCTTTGGGCAATCTACAATAAAAAATGACCTAGATCACCACAATTGTACCATTGCTTTTGGGGCTTGGATGGTGAATTGGAGGCCTAGCTTCCTTCACCCTTCTTCCCCATGGCGTATGAGATTTCAAAATTTGCTTCAAAACTCGCACCACTACAACTACTAAACTCCATAGAAAGGGAGCCTTGTGGTGCATTGGGCTTGGGGCAACGCTTTGAGCTCAACTGTAAGTGGATGGGATGGTTATATACGACCTTTGGGCCCATTTCACAGATATGTGTAGCGCACGTGTGGCTTTTTGTGTCTCACGTGTCAGTGTTGGTACGATGGGTGTTGGTGGTGGTGTGGTTATTAGTTGTCCCTATGGTCGGAACGTGTGTGAAAGGAAGTGGCGTCGGTCTGCCAATTTTTGCTATTGATGTGGGTGTGAGGGAGGGCTACCGTGTCGCTTCCTCGCTAAAGGGAGGAGTTTGTTTCACCGCCAATGTCGAGGGAATTACCCACGGCTAGACCCGGCTAGACCAGAAGGCCCAGGCCCGGGTTATCAAGGAAACAACTTGGGCCGGCTCACTATGAGCTGGGAGCATGCGTGGAACCCGGCCAGGAATATTAAGACCCGGCAAGAGAAGCAAGACCCGGCGGAGGAAGCATGACCCGGCAGAGGACAAACCCGGCCTGGGTTAATTGGTGCGGAAGAGAACACGGGTACCCACATGGAGGTAGAACGTGGCCCGACATGGGGGTGGCCCAGCAGGCCTGTTTTGGACCGTTCGAATAAGACCCGGACTAATATCCGGCTTGTAATAGAAAAAAGACTAGTTGTAGTCCTACTAGGACTCTACATGTAAGCCAGCCCCTTCAACTTATATAAGGAGGGGCAAGGCACCCCAAGAGGGACAAGTTGGGAGAGACAGAAAAACTAGTAGCTCTCGAGATAGAGGTAGCAAAAGAGCATCCTTGTAATTGAGATCGTCATCATCAATAGCAATCAAGCAGGATGTAGGCTTTTACCTCCATCGTGAGGGGCCGAACCTGGGTAAAACTAGCATCTCTCGATTCCGACCAACCCCGTTGACGAGGGCATGTACTAGGGATAGGGTAACAGGCCTGACCTATAGACCCTACCCTAGGACGCCATACACCTTATACTGGGCCCCAGGACCGGGCCAGTGGTCAAACACTCTGCAACCCGGCATTCACTCGGAAGACAATGAACGACTCGGTAGACCACCCTTCACTCGACAGGTTTATTCACTTGGAGCACCAGCCATCACTCGGAGATAGAAGACCAGGAGGCTCCCCGGGATTGCAACGGTCGAGACGTGCGTCCACCCTCATCAAGTGTAGTTAGTGCGCCCGTTACTAGTAACTGACGCCCTTAAACCCCCTCTTTAACCCTTGGTTATGGCGGCATTCATGGGGGCCTGGCGAACTCTATATAAGCCACCCCCAGCTCCGTACCAGGGGTTCGCATCTTCTGTAAACCATACACTCAATCAACAGCTCCAGAACACCGAGACATAGGGCTATTACCTCCACCGCGAGGGGCCTGAACTCGTAAATCCGAGTGTAACAACTGCGCCGTAGCTAGGCTCTGCCCTCTAATCTGTACCCCCATACACTACTGTCAGACTTATACCCACGACAGTTGGCACCCACCGTGGGGCGGCGTCTAGCGACTTCCGGCGTAGTTGCGATTCTCCCAACATCATCATGGTTTCCGGCGGCAGACTGACTCTTGGCGGCGAGATCCGTTTTGGCGTCCTCAGCTTCGTCGTTGATGATTCAGCGTGGCTTCAGGAAGCCCAGCTGGATGTTGAGGCGTTGCCCATCTGTGGCGCAGCGCACTTCCGCGCGAGTACCTTCGGCATTCTTCTTCGACAACCCTCAACACCGTACCAGTCGGCGCCTCCTCGCTTCACCAGCCGCCGTCGCAAGCGTTCCGGACGTTCACGGCTTCAGCGGTGGATCAAGCACGCGGTGGCCCTTCAGGTTGCGGCCCTGCAAGTCGCGACAATCGAGCCCGATGGGCCCATCCTCGATTCGTTCACCTCCTTGCATGGGGACTCGGAAAGCTTATCCAAGTGCGAGAGCAGTGACCCCGCTGCAGAGGTGCTGATGGCCGATTCCCCGCCCAGTCCGCCTGGGTACGCCCGCGGCGGTGCGGGAGTCGGCGGGCCATCGCGTGCCGACCTTGACGGTGGCGGAGACCGTCACGCCGACGAGTACTACCCCCAACCTCTCACTCAGCAGCAGAGGGAGGAACTGCAGCGCAGAAACGAGCAGGCCCTCCGGACGCCCATCGTCGGGACGACTCCCGAGGCTCAGGCTTTGGAGGCCGCGCGCCAGGCCAATTTGGCTGAGCGCAGTCATCTGGAGGTGCTCCAGAAATCACTCAACGATTGTGCCCACCGACAGCATTAGCCTAGTTCCAGTCGTCGACAGCGACAGTTGTTCTCGAATGACCCGCAGCAGAATTTCCAGGTATTTCGCACTCCCGTTTAGAATTTGGCGGTGGCCACTCGGATAGCAGATTCCATCCAGCCGTCCCGGTCCGAGGAAGGAGAGGGCCTATGGCAGATCTGGGCCTTACTCAAGGCGGCCGAAGAACAGAATTCAGCGGTGTCCCAGTCACGCAACAGGATTCACAGCAGACCCGTCAGGGCTGACACCGTCCAGTCGGCCCACAACCCGGTGACCCCGAGAAGAAATAGACACTCGCCTCAGCGGTGAAATGACCAAGGCCACCACCGAGATCAGTACTCGGAGTAGGGTCGCAGTCGGAATACGCCTCCGCGGCGTCAGGATGATCGTCGCCGTATGCCGACGCCCCCTCTATGGGATGGCTCGTACGCGCCCCGGCCGTACGATGTCAAACGTCCTTACGGCAATGATTGGAGGGTCAGCCCTCCTCTCCATGGTGACGGTTATCGCCAGAGAGAACTAGTTGACTTTCGTGACCCACAATTCAGCGCGAGATTCGTACTCGCTCAAAACCTGGTCGACAGAGGCAGAGCTCACAGAGAGAGTTTGGACAGAGATCGTCCGAGTGGACGTGGAGTCTTCGTCTCTGGACCCGAGTGTTTCAGCAGAGCAATCAGGGCCGCAGAGATTCCACCTAACTTCAGATTGGCGACTGGAGTGAGTAAATTCACCGGTGAGTCCAAGCCAGAGACGTGGCTAGAAGATTACCGAGTGGTTGTTCAGATTGGAGGGGGTAACGATTATGTGGCTATGAAACATTTGCCCTTGATGCTGGAAGGGTCAGCCCGAGCCTGGCTCAACCAACTCACTCCAGCTAGCATCTACTGCTGTGACACCCTGGTTTTTCCCAGCTTTTCTTTTCCAAATTTGTTTGAAAATTTTGTTTTAATTTTGGCTTGGATTTGTTTCTGAATGGCTCTATGGACTTAAAACTTGGGAATATTTTCTTGACTTTCTTTCCCAAGTGACTCAGGCTCTCAAAAACTTCTCTCAAGTCATGTCACTTCCATTCTTGCTCAATCTCAATTTTATTCCAACCTAATATTCCTTTTTCCATTAAAGGAATAACCCTTTGAGTTCTAGGTTGTGAAGCAACCTACATTTCTGTTCTTCCAAAAATCCCAAGAAAATTCTCATAAATCCTTTGGACCAGGTAAACCTTGGATATGTGAAAATATTCAAGATTTACTCCTCATGGTGAGCACAGCATCCAACCTTTGATTCTGGTCATAATTTCAGTTTGTGAGGCAACTATATTTTATATTGCTTCAAAAATTCTGAAATTAATCCAGGACATTCTCCTACTCATATTATCAGTCTCCACAAATTTTGGGCTCATTTCATTCAGCCAATTTCTCTATAAAATTCCTCCAAATTTCTGTCCAGTGGGAAGTGTTGTGAAGGAAGTACCCTGTACACTAACCCAATTGGACTGAAATTTTTATAGCATGTTGGCATTCCCAAATCACCCACAAATATCAAGTTTCAACTCTAGGAACCCATCCAAGTGAGTGCAACATCCTCTGCAAGATTTCTGGACCAGAGAGGCAGTTGTGAAGCAACCATGCTCTACACTGATCCATTTGGTCTGAATTTTTCCGGTGCTGGCATCGCCGCCCGCCTATAAAAGGCCCCGCCCGACCTCTCCGCACCTCACCCATCACTCTCTCCCTCTCCCAATCACCACCCAGTAGCACCAGAGCGAGCCGGAGAGCTCTTCTTCCTCATCTCCGGCGAAGAGCTCCGCCGCTCTGCCCCAGCTCCGTCCGCTCGCCTCCGCCCACCCCAGCCCCAGCTGAGACCACCAACGATCTCATGAAGCTCTACTGATCATCCCCAGCCCTTCCTCTGCCCAAGTACTCGCCGGAGTCGCCGGATCCATCGACCCCCGAAGCACGCCGCCGCCTGAGACGAAGGGGGCGACCACGTCCGGCCACCGTTCGAGGAGCTACGGGTCCGCCCGATCCATCCCCACCCTTGCCCAGCTCCGCCGCAGCCTCTACGCTGGTGAACTTCGCCAGTGAGTCCCGCCGCCCTCTGTTCCCTCTCCCTCTCTGTTCAAACCTGGCAAGCGGACCCCACCTGTCGGCGACTCCATGCGCGCCCGAACCGGTATGTAAGTGGAGGCGCCCGGATGGTTTACGCCTTCGATGTGGCCTCCCCTGGGTTTTTCTGTTTTTCGGTTAAATTCAAATAATTCCAAAACTTTGACTGAACTTTGACCGTCTATGATTATTTTGTGATTCCGCCGGCACTGCATATATGGGACAGTAGTAGAAATTGATCGTGATGCACATGGGATTTCTAGTTGGTTATTGTGATAACTTGGATCACTTTCATATCGGAGTGTCGGTGATGACTATGATTACTCTGGGATAACTTCCTTCATCGTTGATCGAGTGCCACTGAACCGAACTTTCCAGTGCAGCCACACCTGCTGGAATGGGACGGCCTTGGCTTGGTCTAACATCGTGCTCTTTTATCGGTACCACCAAAGAGGGGAGGTTATGCATGCGTGGTACCCTGGTCAGGTAGACGACAATAACCTTGTGAGCCCAGTTTGGTTTTTGAGCTCAGGTCCCCGTTTGGGACAGTTGGTTGGCCACGACGGTGGCAAGTGTCAAGAGTGACATAGAGGCTACCCAGGGCATGACTCCGGGGGAGAATGATTGTCGGTGGTACAATGGAGGGGTCACGGGTTAGGCAGGTTTCGTTGGAGCAGCACCGGTCCACCCGGAAGGGAAGTGTACCGAGGTACGGGACAAGGAGCTCCATGGTGTGGGAAAAGTGCGCAACCTCTGTAGAGTGTAAGAATCTATTCGAATAGCCGAGTCCACAGTATTGGACATAGTTCGTACTAAGTCACACTGTCGGATCAACACCAATGAGGGAATGACGTGTTAATGATGGGAGAACTCATCTCAGCATGGTTAGGTGACCGATTTGTTGAGATTTCTGGTAACTGTTGAGGATGATTCTCGGAGATGATTGTCAGAAGTTCTCATGGTGACCATGAGTTGGTCACGAGAGTAAGTGGTTCAACTATGTGGCTAGAGCAAAGTGGTTCCATAGTAGTAGCAAGATTGATGGTTGTAGCAACAGCATGTTATTTTTTTCTTCCACCCTTTTAGTAGCATCTAAATCTGATGTAATCATGATTGCTATGACATTGTTATGCCTTGATGCTCTTGATTGTTGCGAGCTTGCGAGTACATTCAAAGTACTCACCTGGCGTGTCATGCCAGTTTGCAGGTGCTGCCATGTTTGCATAGTGAAGGTGTTCGCGTTGCGAGCTAGGATGTGTCCCAGCCAGAGTCCCTGTGGAGTGGAGTCCATTTTGACGCTGTAATTCTGCTGCTAGGATTCGAGCTGCTGCTAGCATAGAACTACCAGAGCAAGTGTAGCTTTGCCAAGGCAACCCTTTGTAATATCTCAAACTTTGTATCCCATTTACTAGTAATAAAGAGCTGATTTGTTCTATGCCAAGCAGTGCCGTATTCCAGAAGACTTGATCTCTGGGCTGGAATACGGGGTGCTCCGGTGACTCTGAGCTGGGGTGCCACAACTGCTGGGAAGATCTGACTCGAGTGTTCATCAAAACATTCGAAGGCACGTGCAAACGCCCTGCCGGATTGACTGAGTTGCAACATTGTGTGCAGAAGCCGAATGAAACCTTGAGGGAGTAGATTCAGCGTTGGACAACTTTGCATCATGTGGTTGAGAACGTCACTGAACACCAATCCGTCTGCGCCTTCAAGGCAGGAGTCAGATATCGAGAGCTCATCCTGAAATTCGGTCGGTCGGGATCCTTGACCATGAGCCGAATGATGGAGATCGCCACTCGGTATGCGAACGGAGAGGAGGAAGACCGTCTCCGTAACGGCAAGGGAAAGGCTAATGAGCCCAGCCCTGGAAACAACAACCCCAGTCGGAAGCCGAAGCACAAAGCTGATGGATCGGCTTAGGTTGAGGCCGCCGCACTGGCCGGTCAAGCCAAAAACAAAGGGAAAGCTAAAGAAAAGTGGATCCAGAGGAAAAAAAAGATCAGTCGGGCCAGGATGTCCTCGATTTGCCATGCCACATTCATACCAAAAAAGATGAAGAGGGCAATCTGATATTGCCCAAGCATACCACTCGACAGTATAGATTGCTGATACAGCAGTTTCGGGAGAGTCAGTCGAGTGATAAAAGTCCAGACGATGTCGATGATGAAGACAAAAATGAAGCTTATCCTAGTGTCAACGCGACTCTGATGATCTTTGCGGATGTTGAGAGCAAGAGCCGACTGAAGGTCATCAACCGGGAAGTAAACATGGCCATGTCGACGACGACAAAATTTCTGAACTGGTCGAAGACTCCGATCACCTTTGATCAGTCGGACCACCCGGCCTACATTGCCACCCCTGGGCGGCAGGCGCTGGTGGTCGATCCTGTCGTGGGAGGCGTTCGGTTGCGTAAGTTCCTCATGGATGGTGGAAGCGGCCTGAACATACTCTACGCTGAGACCCTGAAGGGGATGGGCATCCCGATGTCTCGTCTCAGCGAGAGCAGTATGCAGTTCCACGGAGTGATCACCGGCAAGAAAGCAAAGTCACTCAGGCAGATCGCTCTTGATGTGGTCTTTGGAGACGAAAAGAACTTCAGGAAGGAAAGGCTAACCTTCGAAGTGGTCGACTTCCGCAGCGCCTACCATGCCATCCTTGGTTGGCCGGCCTACGCACGCTTCATGGCCCGCCCATGTTATGTGTATCTTAAGCTGAAGATGCCCGGGCCCAAAGGCGTGATCACAGTCACTGGCAATAGGCAGCACGCGGAAGAGTGTTTGCAGCAAGGGTCCAAGATTGCTGATGAACAGATGGCTATGGTGGAGTTGGAAGAATACAAGAAAAACGCCGATCCGAGTGATCTACTACGCTGATCCGAGTTATCACAGGAACAAGTCACCTGGAGGGCTTCACGAGGACGCCTCGCGAGGGGGCCCAATGACCAGACACCCCCTTGAGCCTCATGAAGCTTTGCAGGCCCCGCCTCGGGAGCCAACCTATGGCGGTCATCTCAGTAGGGGACCTCGCGAGCGGAAGCCTCGCGAGGCGCGCCCTGCAAATGGCGGCCACCAGACGCTATTCTTCACAAAGCTAAGTCTCCCGCCTCGCGAGCCACCCTCGCCATCTCCCAAGCCTTCCCCTCTAGCAACCTCATGAGCGCCAGCGATTCTCCTGTCACGAGCCAGCGACGGCTGTGGCCCGCTCGGAGCCTGGGTCCTAATGACGTAGAGCACAAAGGCGAGCAAAAAGAGAAAAACGGGCATCAGGAGAAAACTTCACGAGGGCACGAGCGTTCATTACTGCAAGGCATGAAGTACTTAAAACACAAAAGGCATTGTCCTCACGCCTCCACGAGGAGCACGCCAAGCAGATCCACCAGCCAGCGCAGGGCCTCCAAACGATCCCCCTCTCATGGCCCTTCGCGGTCTGGGGGCTGGATATCTTGGGGCCTTTCTCTCGCGTGGCTGGTGGCTACCGCTACCTCTACGTCGCCATCGACAAGTTCACCAAGTGGGCAGAGGTCGAGCCTGTCCGCACCATCCCGGCAGGCTCTGCCGTCAAGTTCATCAAGGGCCTCGTGAGCCACTTTGGAGTCCCCAACCGCATCATCACCGACAATGGCTCCCAGTTCACAAGCGGCCTTTTCAAGTCCAACTGCGCCAGCCTCGGCACGCAGATCTGCTACGCCTCCGTGGCACACCCGCGAAGCAACGACCAGGCCGAGCGTGCCAACGCTGAGGTCCTTAGGGGCCTCAAAACGAGGAGCTTCAAGAAGAAGCTCGAAGCCTGCAGCAAGGGCTGGCTTGATGAGCTACAGTCCGTGCTATGGTTCATCCACACAACGGCAACCAAGCCTACCGGCGAGACCCCTTTCTTTCTCATCTACGGAGCTGAGACGGTCCTTCCCTCGGAGCTTAAGCATGGCTCTCCGCGAGTCCTTGCCTTCGACGAGGCACGTCAGGATGGCTCGCGGGAGGCCGACCTGCTGCTCCTTGAGGAGGCCTGCCGTCAGGCCGCTCTTCGCGTCGCAAGGTACTAGCAGGCCCTGCGTCGCTACCACAGCCACAACATCTGCCCTCGCACTCTCGAGGTCGGCGACCTCGTCCTGCGCAGGATCCTCTCCAGAGAGGGACTCCACAAACTCTCACCCATGTGGGAAGGCCCTTTCAGGGTTGCTCATGTCTCCAGGCCCGGCATAGCCCGGCTGGAGACGGAGGACGGAGTTCCTGTGCCTAACGCCTGGAACATCCAACACCTCCGCAAGTTCTACCCGTGATCCTCACGCGTACGAACGAAATGGGGCTGTACATGCCCCGGAGACTCTCAATGCGTTCGCCTGACGGGCACGCGAGAACTCCCGCCCACGCCCAAGTGGAAGCCCCATGCTCCGCGCTGGCGGAACGATCGACCCGCGATCATGCCCACACCTCGGTGGAAGCCCCATGCTCCGCGTTGGCGCAACAATCAACTGAGGGCGCCCCACGGGCCGCACCAACCTCAAGCTGACCCGTGCCGGACATGGTAGCACCCTTTTTCGCTTTCGGATGTGTAACTGAGGGCGCCCCACGGGCTGCACCAACCTCAAGCTGACCCGTGCCGGACACGGCAGCCACATCTCTTTTCGGTTGTGTAATGGAATTTGTTGTCTTGCCTCAGTAAAGCTTCAGTTTCCATAAATGGTGTATTTCGTCATGTCCTTGCCTCACGAGCCATGCGCGCTCGTGGCTTCCCTCATGAGCCTCACGCGAGCGGGGGCTGGACACGGTGTCTATGCTCGGGCCAGTCCCAGCAGCGCTGAAAAAGCCAAGCAACCGGGCTCTGGTTTGCGGGCCTGCTCCCGTGCACACCACCCCACCAAGGTCCTTGGTGTCTTATCTCCTCGCGTAACGCTCATGAGCAAGCCGGCGAGCGTGCGCTGCTCCCCTGTGGTGAGACTTTCTGCATGCAGTTATCACAGGAACAGGTCACCTGGAGGGCTTCGCGAGGATGCCTCGCGAGGGGGCCCAATGACCAGACACCTCCTTGAGCCTCAGGAAGCTTTGCAGGCCCCGCCTCGGGAGCCAACGTATGGCGGTCATCTCAGCAGGGGACCTCGCGAGCGGAAGCCTCGCAAGGCGCGCCCTGCAAATGGCGGCCACCAGACGCTATTCTTCACAAAGCTAAGTCTCCTGCCTCGCGAGCCACCCTCGCCATCTCCCAAGCCTTCCCCTCTAGCAACCTCATGAGCACCAGCGATTCTCCTATCACGAGCCGCTTGCACGTCAAAGGGGGGCTCCATGAGCATCGCGCCTCAGGAGCCCTCACTAGCTCCCGATGCCCCTCACCTCCTGGCCTTGTCCAGGCATCGCGACCTGACATACCAGCGACGGCTGTGGCCCGCTCGGGGGCTGGGTCCTAATGACGTAGAGCACAAAGGCGAGCAAAAAGAGAAAAACGGGCCTCAGGAGAAAACTTCACGAGGGCACGAGCGTTCATTACTGCAAGGCATGAAGTACTTAAAACACAAAAGGCATTGTCCTCACGCCTCCACGAGGCCATGTCGATCTGTTACAGGATAATAAAGGGGAAACTCTAGGAGGAAGTGTTGCCGTCACCATCGCTGTCGCTGCCGGCGCCGCCACCCTCGCTTCCCCCGACCCCGTCGGAGCTTTCGCCACTGTCGCAGGAAAACTTCCCAAGCAGCGCATCCACGTGGCCTTCTACCACCTTCGCGAGGCCGACACGGAGCTCCGCGGGAGCCGGGGCTATCACCTTGTCAAAATTGAAGCTAGGGTCGGTGTGAAGGAGGTGGCTGAAGACGCGGGTCGCCGCCTGAGAGAAGAGGTCACGGCATTCTTCCTCCAAGATGCCGTCCACCTTCTTGGCCCCATGCTCGAGCCGCTCCGCGAGCTTGGTGGAGAAAGCGACATAGTCGGCGTCGTGGGACTCAAGGAGGGCTCCAAGCCTCTCCTTACAGATGGAGCTCAGAGCGTTGTGGGCTCGAAGCTCGAGAGATTGGAGCATCTTGGCGCGTTCGCGCCGCCACTCCCGCTCCCGGTCTGCCTCGCCTCCGGCCTGCTCGGCGGCGCGGGCGGAGCCCCCCACCTGAAGGCAGAGGGAAACCAGCTCAGCCTCAGTGTCGGTTTGGGCCCGCAGCGCGGTCTCCCGGCGGGTCTCTGTAGGAGATATGCCCTAGAGGCAATAATAAATGTTATTGATTATCTCCCTGTTCATAATTAGGTTTATGTTCCATGCTATAACTGCTATGGTTCTCGAGTCTGCAATAACCACGAGGCTCGGAGGAAGACTCATATGCACGTGTGGAATAATAAACGGTAAAATGTATTCCTAGTCTGGCCTCTAAGACTGGCTCAAGTATTGCATGATGATCCTGTTTTCCTGATCATGGGCATGGCTATGCCGGCAATTTTGAGGGCACAATGTTGGTAGAACACTTGTGTTGAATCGACCCGAATTGATGTTATGCTATGAGATTCATTCGTCATAAGTTAATGGTTAATAACACAGAGATGGTTAACGTTTGCATGATTCCTTAGACCATGAGAGTATCGAGTTTCTTCATGCTTGCTTCATGAACTTTGGGGTTTGTTAAACGTCATCCGTAAATGGGTGGCTATTACGGCGGCTTACGGGTTCATGGAAAAGTATGTCAAGTAACTTGATAGCTCAAGATTGGGATTTGCTCCTCCGACGATGGAGAGATATCTCTGGGCCCTCTCGGTGTTACGGTATCCATCATCGTCTGGCCGGACACAGGGTGATTTGATCACAGGGATGCCGGAACACGGGAACGAGAAAAGAGAACAATACCGGCAACGAGGTAACTGGCATAGTGGACAAGGTGTTGATCCACGGGGATGCCAACATGTCTCACCTCGGGTAATTGTAACATATCGCGACGCAACAGGAATAGCACACGGCAACTGGAGGTTCACTCGAATATTCATTCGTGTGGGTATAGGGGTCAATATGGGTGTCCACGGCTCCGATGTTGATGATTGATCGGAAGGGGTTCCGGGTCATGTCTATACTTCACCGAACCTATAGGGTCACACGCTTAAGGGTCATCTATCTGCTGAATACTAGACAGGGAGTCTGAGAGAAAGTTTCCAGAAAAAGTTTTCGGAGACAGCGGAAAAGTTCCGAAGAGAGAGGTCATCGGATGAGTTC
Source organism: Elymus sibiricus (assembly GCA_039707655.1). Lineage (NCBI taxonomy): Eukaryota > Viridiplantae > Streptophyta > Magnoliopsida > Poales > Poaceae > Elymus > Elymus sibiricus. Next base: position 318,863,837 of record CM077664.1, read on the forward strand.
CGGTGAAACTGAAAAGTTGTTTCAGAGGATACCATAAAGTCAAATTGGTTTTGGCACATGCCTGATAATTCTTGGAGGGTGCCAGAATCATTCTGGAAACTTTCTGGAATTTTCCGGAATGAAAACCGGAAATGTTCCGGAGCTGCCGAAACCGCTTCAGATGCTTTTCGCAGATGAAAATCACTAAACCGGAATTGTTCCGGCTCGCGTTGAAAATTATTTTGGTGGGTACTGGAAATGTTCTAAGCCCACATGAATATTTTCAGTTCGATCAGACGTTGAAAAATGTCGTCGTGAATAGTGAAAGTGCTTTTTGGGAGAAAATATCTCGTGAATAGTGGAAACACTATTTATGAATAGTGGGAAACACTATCGGGAGAAAATATCTCATGACTAGTGAAAACACTATTACGAAATAGTGGAAAACACTATTGTGAATAGTGGGAAATACTATTTATGAATAGTGGAATCACTATTATGAATAGTGAAAATATCTGAGGGCATTTTGGTATTTTTACCATAGTCTCTCACCCTATAAATAGGGGTGAAGAGGCAGCCCAAAAATTCACTCTTGCTCTCATACACAAGCCATGCATGATCTGGCATTCTCTCTCCCTCCCAGCGAAATAGTTTCGTAGAGCCGAAAGGCTGTCTGGGTTCCGGTGGGAACTAGTTCTGGACGGCGAAGCCCTGCCGGATAGATGACACCGTATATGTGCAACTCTGTAGAGAGATCGTAGTTTCGGTCTTAGTTCGAGAGTGCCTCCTGTAGGGCTGTCCGTGTGACCGTCCGAGTTTTGGAGGTCCTCCCGAAGGGCTGTCCGAGTGACAGTCCAATTTTCGGAGGTCCTCCCGAAGGGTTGTCCGCGACACCGTTCGGGGGACTGTCCGACCGCCTCCCGGAGGGCTGTCCGCGGGGCGGATGAGGGTATACATCCTCGCGGTTGGGAGGTTGTAAAATCCTAGCTGCGGGGATCTGCACCGCCGTTCGTCATCGACTCTACTTCCGCTGCGCTACGAGTCGGTAACGAAAAAGATCAAACCTTGTATGCAGTCTCCATAGTGGTCCTGGGCTGGTTCGTAGGTCGGAATTTTTTTGTTTTCTGCTGCGTTCCCCAACAGTGGCATCAAGAGCCGTGCTATGAGTAGATGCAGGTTGCGATCTAGAATACATAGAGATGTATGGGTGTTGCACAATATAATTAGGTAGTAGATGAGATCTATTACTGAAAATTATTTGTGCGGGTAGCAGATGAAATCTGTTACCCGATGTTCTTGTTGCTTCCCTGGAATTTGCATATTTCTGATCTTGATAACAGTATGGTGGAGTTTCAATGTTCTGGCAATCCGCGATCCTGATTGATCAACGAAGTGCTAACAGTTCATTGAATTCCACCGTAGTTAAAAAGAAAGATGAAATTTCGCAGACGAAAGGGCAATGCAGATATGATCTGCACGGGGGTCACGCGTATGACGAAGTTTAGTATGGGGCTCGAGATTTTATTATCTCGTGTTTCATACACCCCGCAATGTTAATCTAGCGACTTGGATTATCATGCTTGATGATGGACGTTGGTAGCTTCGGTTTGTTTCGAAACCTTAGAAGCCACGTAAAATAAAATTTTGCATGAACCGATTAGAGGCGTCTAACTTGGTTTTGCAGGATGGTTTGCATGTGCATGTGATGTGGTATAGCAGTGCTCATTATAATTTGATTATGTATGAGATGACTATATAATGTAAATTGATTAACATGACCTGCGTGTCATGATTCGGCATGATGGCTGGAGCCATATGATTGTCACTTTAATGACCTGCGTGTCAACCTTCAGTAATGCACTTATTTTATTAGCTATAGAGATAGCAATATTATCTGGTGCATCGACAAGGTGGTGGCAATCTTCGCGAAGGTGAACACCAACGCGAATGCCGAAGACGAAGAAATGAAAGACTTCTCCGTCAGAAAGGGCTATACCATATCATGCTATTATGAATTGCCTGAGATGTTTATCCCTTATGATGCACCCTTCTTGATTGCGCGGTAGTCGCTTTTTATTAGGGTGATCTCTCACAAAAATATCAAGTGATTAGTGTTCTCCCAAGTGTAGCACCGTCACGGCACCTAACTTCTCGGAGTGCGCCGTGTCACACGGGTACAAACGATTAGGGAAGTGTGAGGCGGGTGAGTTGAGACCTCGCAGCAAGATCACTTGGTTGTCTTGACGTTCAGGCATGACCGTCATGAGCTCGGAACACGCGCATCGAAAGATGAACAAGAATCACATAGAGATGTGATTGGCAAGTTGGCCTACCGGTTGAGATTTTCGTCATCAGTGGTGTTACACCAATGGCGAACAATTGAAATGGGGGTCTTGTATCACTCACAATCAATTATGAGAGATATTGATTTGAGTGGGAGCACATTGTAGAATTAATTCTTTTAATTCTCAGTGCAATTAATTATGAACACTGTCTAAGTGTTATTTGCATAATAGTTGTAGAATAATGGCTCGCGTTTCCACCTTCCCAATTAAAATTGAATAGCTGTTAAATATCTGGTTAAAACTTTACGGTTGGTAACGTAATGAGAGGATTGTCCTCTAGAGTACCGAGAAGGACTTGTCCTATCGCATGCTTTCGGTATTTTCCCGCTAATGCTATGGATCATGTGACTCTTGTCCATCGATCCAAAAGCTAGAATTCCGTTTCAGTCAAGTGCAATATGTTTGCTTCCATGAGACCCGAACTTCGAAAGTTTGGATAGTTATGTGATATTCATGGAATCTAAAAATCATTTTCAGAGACAGACAAAGGCTAAAAGATATGAGATATCCAAAGCAATGTTTGTTTGCAAACTATTAGTAAAGGAGTTTACTATGCATTAGACTGATAAGAGAGGGATCCAGAAGAACGCCTGTCATATGATGATGGTGAATAAAACAGACAACTTAAAGAGAAAGGAAGTGTCCGGAGGGTGTTAGTGAAACTTTCACGCCTAGGAAGTCCAGGGCTATCGCCACTCTTAAGTTGGGTGCTTCTTCTGAGAGTAGGAGAAATACTGAAAGTTAAACTGTTAGAAGTATAAAGGCAAAAGGAAAGAAGACTGGAATATCCAGCTCATGTATAAATGTCATACAGGTTTTTGATGTATAGAAGGCTGGTCAAAGATATAGTTCTTGGGAATTATGGTTAAACATGTTAATCACTAATTCTTGGGTATTGTGAGTTAATCACAAAGATACCCGCTCGATTGCATTCTGTTGCAACTCGATGTAAGAACTACTATGGCCTGAAAGACTAGCCAGGAATGAGGTTTAGATACACGCAGGGAACATAGTAAATGTTACTATGCCTTCCATAGGTGTATTCCCTATGTATTTACTTTCATAAATCATTTTAGAGTTTTACACACTCTAGCCCATTGCATAAAGTATCTTGCAAGAAGGTTGTTCATAAGAGAACTTTTAATGTTCGGAGTTATGAATAACAAAAGGGCCATACTTTCATTATGAATGAGAAGTATGTTATGAATATTGATAATAATACATTACCTCTGTATTTACTTTCATAATTCATTTAGAGTTTCATACACTCTAGCCCTTTGCATAAGGTATCTTGCAAGGAGGTTATTCATAAGAGAACTTTTGATGTTCGGTGTTATGAATAACATGAAGGGCCATGCTTCCATCCAGGATGGGATGTATGTTATGAATATTGATGGTAATATGATACATCCATAACACTGACGCTAAATGTCGCAAGACTAAAAGAATACCACATATGTGTGGCACTGCATTTGGTCACATTGGAGAAACCCGCATGGAAAATTCCATTATGATAGATTTTAAAGTCATTTAATTTTGAATCATCTGACACTTGCAACTTTCCTCCGAAAACTGAAGTGACTGAAATACCGTTCACAGGCCATAAGGAACGAGCAACAAACTTATTGGTGATCATACATTTTGATGTGTGTAGTTCAATAAATGTTGTTGCAAGTAGTGGATTTATCTATCTTCTGAAATGACTCAAGTAGATATATTGATATTTACTTGATGAGACGTAAGTCTGGATCTTTTGAATTCATTCATAAGGTTTTCAAAAATGAAGTAGAAGTTGTTGTAACAAGAAAATTATGTTTCTACAATTCGATTGCAGAAAGGAATATTTGAGTTACAAGTTTAGCGAATGTCTGATGAGTTGTGAAAGGGGTTTCATAACTTGCACCTCCCGGAACACCACTGCAAGTGGAAAGTCCATGAAGATGTAATCGAACCATTTATGACATGGTAAGATCAAAGATGACATAAATAGATTTGCCATTATCCCTTTTAAAGAGTAATGCTTTAGAGATTGCGGCTTTTACACTGAAAAGAGCTCCATCGGGTCTGTTGAAATGACGCCATGGTATGGTACGCCCAACTATGTTATATCTTTTCTTAACATTTGGAATATGGGTCTTGTGTAAAAGGTTACAAACCTATTCCAAATCAGACAAGTGCTACTTTGTAGGTTATCCCAAGTCATTGGGTATTCCCCCACCACTATACCAAGGCAAAGGATTTTGTCACAAAACGGTATGCTTTTAAAGAGAATAGTTCTTACAAAAGGCGAGTGGGAGGACAGTGCAACTCGACGAGATAATCAATATCTTCGTCATCAGATCAAAGGAAAGAAACCTTGGAAGTGATTCCGGAGTTTCCTACTGCGACTGATACGGAAGTCTCTACAATAAAATGTATGGACTTCGGTCAAACTTGCAGCTGAACCACGTAGGCAAAGCTCGTGCAAACCTATCAGGTGCGCAAACGAGATATTGTTGTTAGACAACAGTATACCTATGATACACAAGGAAGCGTTGATGGGCCCTGACTCTGGAATTGGCTAAATGCCAATACAATCCGAGATAGTTTCCATATATGTGATTCGAGATTAAAATCTTGATACACCTTTCGGAAGACTTAGAGTCTAACGAATATTTATGGAACTAAAAACTGATACGGATAAAATGTTTTATCCATAAAGCTCGACTTGTTGCCATAAAAAGTTCAAGGAGTTGACTACGATGAGATTGTCTCACCGTAGCGATGCTTGAAGTCGGTTCGGGTTGAACTAGCAATTAATACATATTTCAATCATGAGATATGAAACATGGATGACAAAAGGATTTCCATCTGATGGAAATGAAACCTAGGACTTGTATGTGATACAGTCCAAAGTAATTTGTCGATCCAGAGGATGCTAGTAAGTATGCAAACTTCAGAGTTCCAGCAATGGACAGAAGAGAGCAAAGTGGAGTTGGAATCTTCATTTTTGATGGAATGGTCAAAAGGGTTTGACTTTATCAAATGGGTATCGAAGATGCTTGTGATTCAAGAAAGTAAGTGGGAGCATAATAATATTTGTAAAAACCATGTGTACTTGACACATTGTTGATTGGAAATAAATTTCTTGACACGAATTATTACTTCATTTGAAAATAGCTTTTCGATGAAGTACTTAGGCTCAATAGCCTCAATATTAGGCATGATGATCTATGGAGATAGATTTACCTAATGGGGCTAAGCAATGAATACATATTGACAAGATGCTAAAACCTTTTAGCATTTAAAACGCCAAGGAGTGATTCTTGCCGAAGTCACATGGAAAGAGTTTTTGCAAGACTCAGTGTCCCAAAACACTGATGAGTGAAATACATGATGGAGATTCCACACACTCTTGTGTGTGGATTAATCATGTATTCCATGGTATGTAAAAACAACCAGATATGTCCAATACTCCAAAGTTGTTGCGAGTATAGATACCATAGTGATCAAAGTACTGATCATGGGACAACAGTGAAAGATGTCATTGAGTACTAGAGCAGTACTGATGACATGTTTTCTCGCAAGCGGAGATCATGAAGAGTTCGTTGTAAAAGGTTACATCGATACAGTCTTCATCAATGCTCCATGCGGTTTTCGATTTAAGTTAAGGGTTTTTGTGTAATACACAACCTGGTGGCACGGTAGTTGGAAATTGTTCCAAACAAGATACTGTGGCGAATTCTATAACAAAGGCTAAGTATGTTGACTCTTTAGAAGCGACAAAGAAGATGTTGAATCATATAGTTCATTCATGAACTTAGTATGGTTCCAAGATGGCTTTGGTCTATGGGACACTATTGCAGATAGTTGCTCCATAGCTCAGTCTGAGGAATCAGGTTTTGACCAATGATTCACACATATGCAAAGCCAAGTCCACACAAAATATGAATTTTGTGAAAGCGTGAAAACGCGAGGATATGCAAAGTTACACACGGAGCTGAAGTCGTCAGATCCGTTGGACATCAGGCTATACCACATGCGAAGCATATTTTTACACCAGTATGCCATAGGTGTAAAGTGCATTAGCATTGACTAGATTATTGACTCTAGTGCAAGTGGGAGTCTGTAGGAGATATGCCCTAGAGGCAATAATAAATGTTATTGATTATCTCCCTGTTCATAATTAGGTTTATGTTCCATGCTATAACTGCTATGGTTCTTGAGTCTGCAATAACCACGAGGCTCGGAGGAAGACTCATATGCACGTGTGGAATAATAAACGGTAAAATGTATTCCTAGTCTGGCCTCTAAGACTGGCTCAAGTATTGCATGATGATCCTGTTTTCCTGATCATGGGCATGGCTATGCCGGCAATTTTGAGGGCACAATGTTGGTAGAACACTTGTGTTGAATCGACCCGAATTGATGTTATGCTATGAGATTCATTCGTCATAAGTTAATGGTTAATAACACAGAGATGGTTAACGTTTGCATGATTCCTTAGACCATGAGAGTATCGAGTTTCTTCATGCTTGCTTCATGAACTTTGGGGTTTGTTAAACGTCATCCGTAAATGGGTGGCTATTACGGCGGCTTACGGGTTCATGGAAAAGTATGTCAAGTAACTTGATAGCTCAAGATTGGAATTTGCTCCTCCGACGATGGAGAGATATCTCTGGGCCCTCTCGGTGTTACGGTATCCATCATCGTCTGGCCAGACACAGGGTGATTTGATCACAGGGATGCCGGAACTCGGGAACGAGAAAAGAGAACAATACCGGCAACGAGGTAACTGGCATAGTGGACAAGGTGTTGATCCACGGGGATGCCAACATGTCTCACCTCGGGTAATTGTAACATATCGCGACGCAACAGGAATAGCACACGGCAACTGGAGGTTCACTCGAATATTCATTCGTGTGGGTATAGGGGTCAATATGGGTGTCCACGGCTCCGATGTTGATGATTGATCGGAAGGGGTTCCGGGTCATGTCTATACTTCACCGAACCTATAGGGTCACACGCTTAAGGGTCATCTATCTGCTGAATACTAGACAGGGAGTCTGAGAGAAAGTTTCCAGAAAAAGTTTTCGGAGACAGCGGAAAAGTTCCGAAGAGAGAGGTCATCGGATGAGTTCCGGTGAAACTGAAAAGTTGTTTCAGAGGATACCATAAAGTCAAATTGGTTTTGGCACATGCCTGATAATTCTTGGAGGGTGCCAGAATCATTCTGGAAACTTTCTGGAATTTTCCGGAATGAAAACCGGAAATGTTCCGGAGCTGCCGAAACCGCTTCAGATGCTTTTCGCAGATGAAAATCACTAAACCGGAATTGTTCCGGCTCGCGTTGAAAATTATTTTGGTGGGTACTGGAAATGTTCTAAGCCCACATGAATATTTTCAGTTCGATCAGACGCTGAAAAATGTCGTCGTGAATAGTGAAAGTGCTTTTTGGGAGAAAATATCTCGTGAATAGTGGAAACACTATTATGAATAGTGGGAAACACTATTGGGAGAAAATATCTCATGACTAGTGAAAACACTATTACGAAATAGTGGAAAACACTATTGTGAATAGTGGGAAACACTATTTATGAATAGTGGAATCACTATTATGAATAGTGAAAATATCTGAGGGCGTTTTGGTATTTTTACCATAGTCTCTCACCCTATAAATAGGGGTGAGGAGGCAGCCCAAAAATTCACTCTTGCTCTCATACACAAGCCATGCATGATCTGGCATTCTCTCTCCCTCCCAGCGAAATAGTTTCGGAGAGCCGAAAGGCTGTCTGGGTTCCGGTGGGAACTAGTTCTGGACGGCGAAGCCCTGCCGGATAGATGACACCGTATGTGTGCAACTCTGTAGAGAGATCGTAGTTTCGGTCTTAGTTCGAGAGTGCCTCCCGTAGGGCTGTCCGTGTGACCGTCCGAGTTTTGGAGGTCCTCCCGAAGGGCTGTCCGAGTGACAGTCCAATTTTCGGAGGTCCTCCCGAAGGGTTGTCCGCGACACCGTTCGGGGGACTGTCCGACCGCCTCCCGGAGGGCTGTCCGCGGGGCGGATGAGGGTATACATCCTCGCGGTTGGGAGGTTGTAAAATCCTAGCTGCGGGGATCTACACCGCCGTTCGTCATCGACTCTACTTCCGCTGCGCTACGAGTCGGTAACGAAAAAGATCAAACCTTGTATGCAGTCTCCATAGTGGTCCTGGGCTGGTGCGTAGGTCAGAAATTTTTTGTTTTCTGCTGCGTTCCCCAACAGTCTCCGACTCGGCAAGCGCCACCATGAGACCGGCAATTTCTTGCCGGATCCCCTCGTGCTCCGCCTCGAAGGCGTCCCCTTGCCGCTTCAGCTCCTTGCCGTGTTCCTCGGCGAGCGCCAAGCGTTCCGCCGCTATCTTCGCGTGGGCCTCCTGGGCGGCGGCCACCTGGTGCCCTAGCGTCTCCAGGCGCCCGCGCTCTGTGGCCTGCTCAGTCGACACCCTCGCGAGGTCACCCTCGCGAGTCGCAAGGTCCGCCACGCAGGCCACAAGCTCCCCCTCACGGGTAGCGAGAGCGCTTTCCCGCGAGTGGAGCAGTTGCGCCTGCGCGGCATGTTGATCCTGGAGTTCCTTCAGGCGGACCTCCGCCTCCTTGCGACGTGTGGCGGCCGCTTCAGCCTCCCTGAGAGCGCTCGCACAGGCCTCCTTCGCCTCGGCGGCATCCCTCTCGCCCTTCGCGCGAGCAGCCTCGTTCTGGCGCTGGGCCATATCAAGGTGACGCTAAGCCGGCGCAACCCGTCAGCGAGCCTCAGGCGCTTCTCGACGAGGCGCGCCTCCGTGTCCTGGAAGTCTGCCCCGAGCCGATCGAGCGCAGCCTTGGCATCATGGAAGGCCCCGTGCCTGAGCAGGGTGCGGTCACTCGCGAGCACCAGGGCCCAGTCCGGGCCCGGGCCCTCGCCGCCCTCCATTGCCGCGGTTGGGGAGGCCCCGGCGTCGTTCACCAGGAGCGGGGGGCTTGCCGGGGTTCCCCCCGCGTTCGGCTGCGGCGGCGCGCCGTGGGGGACTCGCCGTGCCCGCCCCAGAAGCCCCACGCGCGGGAGCAGTTTGAGAGCTCGCCGCGGCCCATCCCGCGTTGTCCTCCTTCGTGTTAAGGGAGGCCTCTGGCAGGGGAGCGGGTGCCTCGACCTCCCCCATCACTGCATCTTCTCTCGCAGCGCGGTCCGCGGGGGGGCGTGCCCCCGCCTTCGGAGGCAGCCGCCTGAGGCTCCTTCGCCCCGACCTCGGAAGTCGCGCCCGCGTGCGGCTCCAGAGGGACAGCTGACTCCTCTTCCGCCTACATGGGCCCCGTCTCGGCGTCAGGGCGGCGGGCGGCCTCTTCGTGCCCCCCGGCGCCCGCAGCAGGCACTGGTGCCCCCTTCGGGCTGGGGGCCATCTTCGCCGTCGTCTTCTTCTTCTTCTTCTGGTCGCTGGCGGGCCTCCTTTACAAAACAGCGGCTAAGCCCCAAGCTCGGACAAGAAATGCGAACAATAAAACGCCGGATGAGCATGGGAACTTACTCGTCGCTGGTGGTCCACTTCCTCTTCTTCTCCACGAGAGACGGGTCGTCGCCGCCATCTTCAGGCATCGCCCCAGCTCTCCGGGGGCCGCGGCGGACCAGGACGCGTCGTCGCCCGTCTCGAGGGCCTGGGAAGCCTCGGCTCCCTCGCGGGCCTCCGCCGCCGGGGGCTCGACCGCCTCCCGGCCAAGGGCCGCCTCCGCTGCCGGATGCGCGCTGTCGGCATCATCATCATCGAGGTCGCAGAGGAGCTGACGGCGGGTGCGCGGTGGTGCCCAGTCGGCACCCGTCTTTGTGGCCTCCTTGAGTCCTCGTCACCGCCGCTGCCTCCGGAATCCAGTGCCACCACGAGAGGGTTCTCGCGGGGCCTGACGTGGCCCTCCAGCACAAGACCCCACTGGTCAAAGAGGGGCATCTCCACGACCAGCTCCGCCATCTCCTGGTAGTGGAACAGCGGGAGCGCATCCTCGGGCGGGTCCGCTGAGCAGAATCGCCAGGGCTCCATCCAGCACTTCTTGCTTCAAGCTGCCGGAGCTCAGCCTCATGGCGTCCCTCGCGCCGGTGAACTCCCACACGGGGCGTGAGCACTGTTGGAGTGGCGTGATGCGCCGCCGCAAGTACTCCCTGACAACCGTCGCCCCCGACAGGTCCGCGGCCCGGTGCGCGGCCATCCGCTCCAAGACGGGCTCCATCCTTGGGTCAGTGAGCTTCTCGTGCCCCCACCCGGAGTTCTTCTCGGCTGGGTCCGTCGGGATCATCAGGAGCGGGCTGGTCCGGCACGCGTCCATATAGACCCAGCGCTGCCGATAGCCCTCCACCTTCTTCGCAACCTTCAAGCTGATGATGCTGCACTCCATCCCATTAACGGCGACGAACGAGGTGCATCCGGAGTGCTGGTCCGCCGTAGTCAGCCACAGGCTGAAGAAGTGGCGGAAGAGCGCCACCGAAGGCATCACGCCCACAAAAGCCTCGCAGTAAAAGGCGAACTTGGCCAGGAGGAGTATGGAATTGGGTTGAAGATGAAGGGCGTGAATCTGATAATGGGAGAGGATGGCGTAGAAAAAGTCCGAGAATGGCGGCACCAACCCGGCATAAACGGTATGGAGGAAGAAGGGATAGGCCGTCGCCCCCAGGTCACGCCGCGCATGTGAGCTTGGCCAGATCCTGGTCGCCTGATTCTCATTCTCGTCGCCGGCCACCAACGGGAGCACCTTGTCCAGGCCCTCCCGGTCGATGATGGTGGAGCGCTGCAGCGCCGCCCCGATGGCGGGCGCGCTTGGTGCCGGGGCCGCCGCCTTTCCCTTCTTGCTGGCGGGCGCCATCGAAGCGCGGTGGAGTCGCGAGTGGAAGTGGGGGAAGAGGCGGAGCTCGGAGAAGGGATCATGAGGAGCAGTGCACAAGAAGGAAGGCACGGGGGGAAGGAGTGTGCAAAGGAAGGCAATGATGGTCTCGCGCCACGCGCGGGCAGGCTTTATGTCAGCGCGGGCGGTTATCGAGGCGTCATGGGAGAAGTGGGGGCGTCCCCCGTCACATCGTGCGCCACGCGTCGCGCCCGGCCCGCGGGCTGTTAGGGCCCGCGCTGTTTCGCCCCCGGGTAGGCGTGAGCGTGCGCGCCGCGGGCTCGGGGGCTACTGTCGGGCCCGTGGAACCCAGGGTACCCCGGCCCGTCTGCCTTTGGCCCAGGGCGCAACGCCTGGCGGAGGCCCAACAGGCAGCCACCAGCGGGCATCTCAGGCAAGACCCCTCATGAGGCTCTGGCCTCCTGAGGACCCCTCCTCAGGGAGCGAGCAAGCAAGACTCAGCCGCTTCACCGAGAGCCTCGCGAGGCCCTCTCGCAAGGCGGCCTCCCGAGGCACCTTCCTGAAGGCGCGCAAGACGAGTGTTGTTCGGCTCGGCCGCGCAGTCTCGTGTCCATCACGTGGGTGACACACGTGGCGACGAACGACGACAGAGGCCGTGCCAGCAGGCGTGGATGGAGAGGATTTCCCCTTTTGTGCTAAGGGGGCAAGGCCAGCAATCCACTTCCCAAAGCAACCCCCAAAGGTTGCCCGAGCGATGAAAGAAGACCAAGATGGCGGGCGCGCAGGGTGGAGGTCATCCCCGAGCCCACCGGCGCGTCATGGACAGTCGCTTTGCAGATGAAGACCACCTTTTGTCAGGATAGACTGCGCCCCTGCCCCCCTTCAAACTCGTCGTTATGTGGCAACCCTTCCCGCCAATGTTTTCGGGGAAGAGGACCAAGACAGATATAAAAGGAGGGCAGGGTGCCGCTGTAGAGAGGGGACCCCTGACCATGCACGCGAGAGCATCCTCTTGCCCAGAGCAATCCAAACCAAGCAGGAGTAGGGTTTTACACCGCAAGGTGACCCGAACCTGGGTAACTGCTGAGTCCACGGTCCGCTCCCGCTAGCGCGCTCCCGCTGTAGCTCCGCCGTAGTTCAGCTGTGGTAGGGGGCGAGGAGGTAGGAACAAGCTCACCCCAGTGTTCGAACCTTAGGTCCCCGGAGCCCGAACTCCGACAGTTCGCTTGCCCTAATTTATTTTCGCAGACTTTTTGAAAATCAAGTTCATGGAATTTGCCTGCGTTCGGCACGCGGCCCCACCGATCCTCTGAGTCGCCGTACGCCGCCGTGGTGCATCATATTGCTGTGCGAACAACATTAATGCAGCACACGCCTCCAACGGCCCTGCACCAGGCTACCCGTCAAGGGCGCATGGGCTCGTCGCCCTGCTACATCTACGTACATCCAAAAACATTATGATTAGGCCGCCGTCCGCGGTCCAGTCGACAACGACAACTAAGAGGCCACGTCAAGCGTCCGCCCGCGCGTGAAGCTGCCAACGGACAGGCGCACGGGCCGCCATCTTGGCGGACGTTGCACACGAATCATCTGTCGTCCAAATAAATCAGGTGCTATTTGTCCAGTCTGTTTTCTTAACGCATATTAAATTCTCCGAGAACAACTACTCTGGCCTGCAACATCATCATGCGCCAGCATCCGTCCGTGCCGCGCGGCCCAACGGACGCGCGCAGGCTGTCGCCCCCGCGGACCGGTCTACTTCAATGTGGCGGCACTAAAAAGAAAAAAACGAGTACTAGTAGTACTCACGAGGGCAGCCCAGCTTTGTTGTTTCTCTCGCCAAGCGACCCTCCAAAGACAGACCGCCAACAAAAGTAAGAGGCGGCAGCCACAAGGAATTTGCTGTCCTCCACGAGCTTTATCAAGGAAAATTACCATGGATCAGCGACAGTTGTCTGCGTCTAGTACTGGAGATCCAAGAGAAAAAAAACCCAAGGCCGAAACCTGCGCGACACCAGGAAGTCAGGCATGCATGCGCCGCAGCATTCAGATCAATCCAAGAAAAAAAAACGAGAGAGAGGCTTGGATCCAAATAAAGATCGACAGAGGAACAAGTGCATCCGCTACTCCGGCCGTTGAGTTCATCCAACAAAAAAAGCAAGAGAAGAAGAAGACGGCGACAAACAAGAGGCCGTAAAGTATACCTGATTGATCTGGCTATCTAAACTCGGTTTGCTCCATCCATGTTCATCCGAGAAAATTACCAGTGATCGTCAAACTGCGGACACAGAGCTCACGCTAGCATCATCCGTGTCCGTTCGTGCCACGTTGCCCGATGAACAGGCGCGCCGGGCAGCGTCCCAGTGGTCCAGGGTACAACGACACGCTGAAGATTGCACCAGCGTCTGTCTGCGTCAGCCTAGCAGACGGACGCACACGCACGTCCCATCATCCCTGCAATCCTCGGTCAACACCAACACATTGGGCGGGGAGGCAGACGCATGCCCTACCCGCCGTCCCTACGGTCCGGTCTACATCAATATGCCAGGCCATTCCCGTGGACCGGTCTACTTCAACACATTAAAGAACCGGCCACGGTAAAACCGGCAATTCAAAAGCCGGCAGCGAAGAAACAGAAAAGAAAATGGCCCTGGAAGAGCCAGGAGAGCGGATCAAGAGAGAATAGCAAGGAATGGGAGGACATACGATGAGCATTGCAAAGATCATCAACTCGCCACATCACCTCTGGCTTCAATAAATTCCAGCTTTCAGCTGTCAACTATACGCCGGTTTATGCCACAACTAAGTATAAAGAGTCTCAAACCAGCTCCCCGAGCCGACTTAAGACTCGGGGGCTACACAGACATGACTCGGCAGATTTGGCCGATTTCAACAAATACAAGAACCACGGGTCGTTGCAGGGAAGACAACCCGGTCCCGGGGGCTGCTGTCTTATTGGCGAAAAATTAAAGGTTGCCAAAGAGGACTAGCTGCCACGATGCGCAGTCCAAACATAGGTATCCTGCCTTATTGGCGAAAAAGCGAAGGTTGCCAAAGAGAACTAGCTGCCACGATGTGCAGTTCAAACATGGGTACCCTGCCATATTGGCGAAAAGTAAGGTTACCAAAGAAGACTAGTTGCCATGATGCATGGTCTAAACATGGGTATCCTACTCAATTATGATCAATGGAATAAAGCCGGCTTATCTGGATCCCAGATGTTTTGCAGTAGTAGCATTGTCTCTTGTATATCCTATGCTGAGCTTTTCCATGACCATATGGCCACTTGGGGGCTTCCAACTCACCGAGTTTAGCTTTCTCACCCTCTTGACCCGGCATACGCCAAATATTATTCTTGGTTATACCTGCCTGTTAGCAAGATGCTACTCCGAAAAGGTGACCCGGTGAACGCCTGATGAGTCAATCACAGAGGTGACCCTGAACCCATCAAAGTTAAAACACTGGTTAAGTCACGTGAGAGCCGGCTTTCAGAGAGCTAGGACAAACCAAAAGAGGCCAAAAAGCCTACTTCACCGAAGCAAATCAGACTCGAGCCTTGAAAGCCGGTCTTTATGTCGTGCCTCGAAAGCCGGCTTTTTATTTTACAGTTTGCATTACTATAATTGTCCTGTTATATAGTACTTTGCATTTATATTACAATTATTTGTACATATGGCATCTTTTTTGCAGAAATCAGCCTTCTTTTCAGAACGGCCGGGTCACATCAATTATGATTTTAATATAACGGCAACATGAATTGCCGGTTTGCATGACAACCAGGGTTTATGGTTTTCCATTCCAATCAAAGCAAGCCTGTGAAGTCAAATACAGAGCATAAATTGCCGGGTTGCACTACAATCACGGACAAGGATTTCTTCCATTGCAAAAGCATCATCAGTTCACAGGTAAAATACTAAGTGCTTGATGGCGCTACCAGACTATGGAGTTTTAGCTCAAAAGCTATTACAAGCCACGACTGGGCTATTTTCTATCAAGTTTTTCAAAGCAAATTCAAAACTTGCGGAGTGGTTGATGGTTGAGACCCGGCAGTCTTCCGGGTTGATGTTGGTTTGTTCTTCTCTCGAAGTTTCTTTTCCGAGCTCACTTCTTTCTTCAAGTCGGCAATTTGCGACTCGGCTGGATTCAACATATCCTACATAAAGATGTTTACAAGATTACATACTTTATTGGAAGTCCCAAGTCACCACAGGTTGCTGACATGGCACTTGGGGGCTAATGCATGGTCATTTGTACTGGTTTCATTGAAGACTCGGCCCATCATTTCATGATGAGCCGGCCCTTGGGGGCTACACATGTGAAATGTAAAACATTTAGTTTATAACTGGCGACTCAGATGAACAACCCGGATTTCTTCAAAGTCGCAACATTTATATTTAAGCAAGTCTTAAAGCTATCACTACGTTCTACTCTTAAGACTTGGGAGCTACATTAATTGTAGCTATATACAACATTCAAGATTTAGTTCAAGTCCCAGGTTGCTGCAGGCAAGACAACCCGGCACTTGGGGGCTACATTGGCTGAAGTTTTATAAGTATAAGACAATTACAAGTCCCAGGTTGCTGCAGGCATGACAACCCGGCACTTGGGGGCTACACAGTCAAGATATTATTTCTATGCAAAGCATCAAGTCATCATGAAATGATAAACTCGGAGCTTGGGGGCTACAGGTAATATGGAGATAAAAAAACAGAAGAACAACTTCAAGCTGTCCATTTTTAAGCGAGTCGGATCTCATTTTCTTGGTGGGGGCTTCCAAAGTTCATCTCCTACAAGTTATTCATAGAAGGCCTAGAAGCATTGAAAGCCGGTTCAACATCAGACGGATTTCTTTTTTCCCAACAATTTTTATCAAGACAAAGCATTGTAAGCCGACTCAAAATGAGCTTAGCATGAATAAATTCAAGCTAACCTGGAGGCTAATGTCGGGGGAATTACCCACGGCTAGACCCGGCTAGACCAAAAGGCCCAGGCCCGGGTTATCAAGGAAACAACTTGGGCCGGCTCACTATGAGCTGGGAGCCTGTGCGAAACCCGGCCAGGAATATCAAGACCCGGCAAGGGAAGCAAGACCCGGCAAGGGAAGCAAGACCCGGCGGAGGAAGCATGACCCGGCAGAGGACAAACCCAGCCTGGGTTAATTGGTGCGGAAGAGAACATGGGTACCCACATGGAGGTAGAACGTGGCCCGACACGGGGGTGGCCCAGCAGGCCAGTTTTGGACCGTTCGAATAAGACCCGGACTAATATCCGGCTTGTAATAGAAAAAAGACTAGTTGTAGTCCTACTAGGACTCTACATGTAAGCCAGCCCCTTCAACTTATATAAGGAGGGGCAAGGCACCCCAAGAGGGACAAGTTGGGAGAGACAGAAAAACTAGTAGCTCTCGAGATAGAGGTAGCGAAAGAGCACCCTTGTAATTGAGATCGTCATCATCAATAGCAATCAAGAAGGATGTAGGCTTTTACCTCCATCGTGAGGGGCCGAACCTGGGTAAAACTAGCATCTCTCGATTCCGACCAACCCCGTTGACGAGGGCATGTACTAGGGATAGGGTAACAGGCCTGACCTACAGACCCTACCCTAGGACGCCATACACCTTATACTGGGCCCCAGGACCGGGCCAGTGGTCAAACACTCTGCAACCTGGCGTTCACTCGGAAGACAATGAACGACTCAGTAGACCACCCTTCACTCGACTGGTTTATTCACTCGGAGCACCAGTCATCACTCGGAGATAGAAGACCAGGAGGCTCCCCGGGATTGCAACGGTCGAGACGTGCGTCCACCCTCATCAAGTGTAGTTAGTGCGCCCGTTACCAGTGACTGACGCCCTTAAACCCCCTCTTTAACCCTTGGTTATGGCGGCATTCATGGGGGCCTGGCGGACTCTATATAAGCCACCCCCCAGCTCCGTACCAGGGGTTCGCATCTTCTGTAAACCATACACTCAATCAACAGCTCCAGAGCACCGAGACATAGGGCTATTACCTCCACCATGAGGGGCCTGAACTCGTAAATCCGAGTGTAACAACTGCGCCATAGCTAGGCTCTGCCCTCTAATCTGTACCCCCATACACTACTGTCAGACTTATACCCACGAAAGTTGGCGCCCACCGTGGGGCGGCGTCTAGCTACTTCCGGCGTAGTTGCGATTCTCCCACCATCATCATGGTTTCCGACGGCGGACTGACTCTTGGCGGCGAGATCCGTTTTGGCGTCCTCAGCTTCGTCGCTGATGATTCAGCGTGGCTTCAGGAAGCCCAGCTGGATGTCGAGGCGTTGCCCATCCGTGGCGCAGCGCACATCCGCGCGAGTACCTTCGGCGTTCTTCTTCGACAACCCTCAACACCGTACCAGTCGGCGCCTCCTCGCTTCACCAGCCGCCATCGCAAGCATTCCGGACGTTCACGGCTTCAGTGGTGGATCAAGCACGCGGTGGCCCTTCAGGTTGCGGCCCTGCAAGTCGCGGCAATCGAGCCCGATGGGCCCATCCTCGATTCGTTCACCTCCTTGCATGGGGACTCAGAAAGCTTATCCAAGTGCAAGAGCAGCGACCCCACTGCGGAGGTGCTAATGGCTGATTCCCCGCCCAGTCCGCCTGGGTACGCCCGCGGCGGTGCGGGAGTCGGCGGCCCATCGCGTGCCAACCTTGACGGTGGCAGAGACCGTCACGCCGACGAGTAGTACCCCCAACCTCTCACTCAGCAGCAGAGGGAGGAATTGCAGCGCAGAAACGAGCAAGCCCTCCGGACACCCATCGTCGGGACGACTCCCGAGGCTCAGGCTTTGGAGGCCGCGCGCCAGGCCAATTTGGCTGAGCGCAGTCATCTGGAGGCGCTCCAGAAATCACTCGACGATTGTGCCCACCGACAGCATTAGCCTAGTTCCAGTCATCGACAGCGGCAGTTGTTCTTGAATGACCCGCAGCAGAATTTCCAGGTATTTCGCACTCCCGTCTAGAATTTGGCGGCGGCCACTCGGATAGCAGATTCCATCCAGCCGTCCCGGTCTGAGGCAGGAGAGGGCCTACGGCAGATCTGGGCCTTACTTAAGGCGGCCGAAGAGCAGAATTCAGCGGTGTCCCAGTCGCGCAACAGGATTCACAGCAGACCCGTCAGGGCTGACACCGTCCAGTCGGCCCACAGCCCGGTGACCCCGAGAAGAAACAGACACTCGCCTCAGCGGTGAAATGACCAAGGCCACCACCGAGATCAGTACTCGGAGTAGGGTCGCAGTCGGAATACGCCTCCGCGGCGTCAGGATGATCGTCGTCGTATGCCGACGCCCCCTCTGTGGGATGGCTCGTACGCGCCCCGGCCGTACGATGTCAAACGTCCTTACGGCAATGATTGGAGGGTCAGCCCTCCTCGCCATGGTGACGGTTATCGCCAGAGAGAATCAGTCGACTTCCGTGACCCACAATTCAGCGCGAGATCCATACTCGCTCAAAACCTGGTCGACAGAGGCGGAGCTCACAGAGAGAGTTTGGACAGAGATCGTCCGAGTGGACGTGGAGTCTTCGTCTCTGGACCCGAGTGTTTCAGCAGAGCAATCATGGCCGCAGAGATTCCACCTAACTTCAGATTGGCGACTGGAGTGAGTAAATTCACCGGTGAGTCCAAGCCAGAGACGTGGCTAGAAGATTACCGAGTGGCTGTTCAGATTGGAGGGGGTAACGATTATGTGGCTATGAAACATTTGCCCTTGATGCTGGAAGGGTCAGCCCGAGCCTGGCTCAACCAACTCACTCCAGCTAGCATCTACTGTTGTGACACCCTGGTTTTTCCCAGCTTTTCTTTTCCAAATTTGTTTGAAAATTTTGTTTTAATTTTGGCTTGGATTTGTTTCTGAATGGCTCTATGGACTTAAAACTTGGGAATGTTTTCTTGACTTTCTTTCCCAAGTGACTCAGGCTCTCAAAAACTTCTCTCAAGTCATGTCACTTCCATTCTTGCTCAATCTCAATTTTATTCCAACCTAATATTCCTTTTTCCATTAAAGGAATAACCCTTTGAGTTCTAGGTTGTGAAGCAACCTACATTTCTGTTCTTCCAAAAATCCCAAGAAAATTCTCATAAATCCTTTGGACCAGGTAAACCTTGGATATGTGAAAATATTCAAGATTTACTCCTCATGGTGAGCACAACATCCAACCTTTGATTCTGGTCATAATATCAGTTTGTGAGGCAACTATATTTTATATTGCTTCAAAAATTCTGAAATTAATCTAGGACATTCTCCTACTCATATTATCAGTCTCCAAAAATTTTGAGCTCATTTCATTCAGCCAATTTCTCTATAAAATTCCTCCAAATTTCTGTCCAGTGGGAAGTGTTGTAAAGGAACTACCCTGTACACTAACCCAATTGGACTGAAATTTTTATAGCATGTTGGCATTCCCAAATCACCCACAAATATCAAGTTTCAACTCTAGGAACCCATCCAAGTGAGTGCAACATCCTCTGCAAGATTTCTGGACCAGAGAGGCAGTTGTGAAGCAACCATGCTCTACACTGATCCATTTGGTCTGAATTTTTCCCAGTGTATGCACCTTACTACCACACTCCAGCATGGCAAACTTTCACTTCCAAAGCCCTAGCCATTTTACCTCAACTTGCTGCACAAGTTTCTGTCCAGAAACTTGCCTGGAACCTATCCAGCTGTCCTAGCCACCTCTTGCCAAACCAGCTGCACCGGGGGGCCTCTGGAAGGAGGGACTTTCGCATGGACACGACCGGGCAGGCCAAAGCGCGCCACGTGTGCCAGTGCATGTGGTGACCATGCGTCTGGCCAGGACAAAACCGTGCTCTGCACGTCGACCGCATCGGACGCGACCGCTCCGGCCACTTCGCGATGTCTCTCCTTGTCCAAACGTGCCGACTGCGTCGCTGCCGTCCACCTGGACCACCTGGAACTCTCTCCCTCTCCGGCGAAGCTCGCCGGCAGACGCGGCCAAGCTCCGCCCCTGTGCGCCGTACGGACACTGTGGCCGCACTGGCTGTCTCCTTCCTCGCCGTTCCGCGCCATCGCCATTAAGTCTCTGGCCTTTCCCGTCATTTCCTCACGCGGCTCGGGCGCCAGCTCGATGGCCAGCGCAGCGCCATCATCGGCGTCTTCCTTGCGGCGGGATCCGGTGCTGGCATTGCCGCCCGCCTATAAAAGGCCCCGCCCGACCTCTCCGCACCTCACCCATCGCTCTCTCCCTCTCCCAATCGCCACCCAGTAGCACCAGAGCGAGCCGGAGAGCTCTTCTTCCTCATCTCCGGCGAAGAGCTCCGCCGCTCTGCCCCATCTCCATCCGCTCGCCTCCGCCCACCCCAGTCCCAGCTGAGACCACCAACGAGCTCGTGAAGCTCTACTGATCATCCCCAGCCCTTCCTCTGCCCAAGTACTCGCCGGAGTCGCAGGATCCATCGACCCCCGAAGCATGCCGCCGCCTGAGACGAAGGGGGTGACCACGTCCGGCCACCGTTCGAGGAGCTACGGGTACGGGAATGCTCACCGGCATCCGCCCGATCCATCCCCACCCTTGCCCAGCTCCGCCGCAGCCTCTACGCTGGTGAACTTCGCGAGTTAGTCCCGCCGCCCTCTGTTCCCTCTCCCTCTCTGTTCAAACCTGGCAAGCGGACCCCACCTGTCGGCGACTCCATGCGCGCCCGAACCGGTATGTAAGTGGAGGCGCCCGGCTGGTTTACGGCTTTGACGTGGCCTCCCCTGGGTTTTTCTGTTTTTCAGTTAATTTCAAATAATTCCAGAACTTTGACTGAACTTTGACCAGCTATAACTTTTAAACCATAAGTCCAAATGAGTTCATTCTTTTTGCATTATTTTTCTTTTGAGCTCCTCTTTCTGCTGTAAAAATTTGATATTTTTCTCTGTTGTCTAGAATTTCTGGTCAAAAGAAAATGCTTTATGTGGTATTTGAAAATGCTTTCAAAAATGCTTTTCAGATTGTTTTGC
Organism: Elymus sibiricus; assembly: GCA_039707655.1. Classification (NCBI taxonomy): domain Eukaryota; kingdom Viridiplantae; phylum Streptophyta; class Magnoliopsida; order Poales; family Poaceae; genus Elymus; species Elymus sibiricus. The sequence continues at coordinate 318,884,959 of CM077664.1, forward strand.
CTAGTTGGTGAAGGCCAGGAGTACTCCCACACTCTATTGGTGCAAGGCAAGCCACAACTCTCATTTTCATAATTGCATTGCAATATCATAGTTTAAATAATTATTTTAATGCCATATATGAATTATTTATGAATGGATTAACTCATGCAATACTTTGAAGATTTTGGATAAGTTACTGTCATGATGATGATGGGATTATAGTACAGTAGTAGATTTCCAGATTTATGTCGTAATGCTGTCGGACTGTGAGATTACCGTCTATGATTATTTTGTGATTCCGCCGGCACTGCATATATGGGACCAGTAGTAGAAATTGATCGTGATGCAAATGGGATTTCTAGTTGGTTATTGTGATAACTTGGATCACTTGCATATCGGAGTGTCGGTGATGACTATGATTACTCGGGGATAACTTCCTTCATCGTTGATCGAGTGCCACTGAACCAAACTTTCTAGTGCAGCCACACCTGCCGGAATGGGACGGCCTTGGCTTGGTCTAACATCATGCTCTTTTATCGGTACCACCAAAGAGGGGAGGTTATGCGTGCGTGCTACCCTGATCAGGTAGACGACAATAACCTTGTGAGCCCAGTTTGGTTTTTGAGCTCAGGTCCCCGTTTGGGACAGTTGGTTGGCCACGACGGTGGCAGGTGTCAAGAGTGACACCGAGGCAACCCAGGGCATGACTCCGAGGGAGGATGATTGTCGGTGGTACGATGGAGGGGTCACGGGTTAGGCAGGTTTCGTTGGAGCAGCACCGGTCCACCCGGAAGGGAAGTGTACTGAGGTACGGGACAAGGAGCTCCATGGTGTGGGAAAAGTGCGCAACCTCTGCAGAGTGAAAGAATCTATTCGAATAGCCGAGTCCGCAGTATTGGACACAGTTCGTACTAAGTCACACTGTCGGATCAACACCAATGAGGGAATGACGTGTTAATGATGGAAGAACTCATCTCAGCATGGTTAGGTGACCGATTTGTTGAGATTTCTGGTAACTGTTGAGGATGATTCTCGGAGATGATTGTCAGAAGTTCTCATGGTGACCATGAGTTGGTCACGAGAGTAAGTGGTTCAACTATGTGGCTAGAGCAAAGTGGTTCCATAGTAGTAGCAAGATTGATGGTTGTAGCAACAACACGTTATTTTTTTCTTCCACCCTTTTAGTAGCATCTAAATCTGATGCAATCATGATAGCTATGACATTGTTATGCCTTGATGCTCTTGATTGTTGCGAGCTTGCAAGTACATTCAAAGTACTCACCTGGCGTGTCATGCCAGTTTGCAGGTGCTGCCATGTTTGCATAGTGGAGGTGTTCGCGTTGCGAGCTAGGATGTGTCCCAGCCAGAGTCCCTGTGGAGTGGAGTCCATTTTGACGCTGTAATTCTGCTGCTAGGATTCGAGCTGCTGCTAGCATAGAACTACCAAAGCAAGCGTAGCTTTGCCAAGACAACCCTTTGTAATATCTCAAACTTTGTATCCCATTTACTAGTAATAAAGAGCTGATTTGTTCTATGCCAAGCAGTGCCGTATTCCAGAAGACTTGATCTCTGGGCTGGAATACGGGGTGCTCCGGTGACTCTGAGCCGGGGTGCCACAACTGCTGGAAAGATCTGACTCGAGTGTTCATCAAAACATTCGAAGGCACGTACAAACGCCCTGCCGGATTGACTGAGTTGCAACATTGTGTGCAGAAGCCGAATGAAACCTTGAGGGAGTAGATTCAGCGTTGGACAACTTTGCATCATGTGGTTGAGAACGTCACTGAACACCAATCCGTCTGTGCCTTCAAGGCAGGAATCAGATATCGAGAGCTCATCCTGAAATTTGGCCGGTCGGGATCCTTGACCATGAGCCGAATGATGGAGATCGCCACTCGGTATGCGAACGGAGAGGAGGAAGACCGTCTCCGTAACGGCAAGGGAAAGGCTAATGAACCCAGCCCTGGAAACAACAACCCCAGTCGGAAGCTAAAGTGCAAAGCTGATGGATTGGCTCAGGTTGAGGCCGCCGCACTGGCCGGTCAAGCCAAAAACAAAGGGAAAGCTAAAGAAAAGTGGATCCAGAGGAAAAAGAAAGATTAGTCGGGCCAGGATGTCCTCGATTTGCCATGCCACATTCATACCAAAAAAGATGAAGAGGGCAATCTGATATTGCCCAAGCATACCACTCGACAGTGCTGATTGCTGATACAGCAGTTCCGGGAGAGTCAGTCGAGTGATAAAAGTCCAGACGATGTCGATGATGAAGACAAAAATGAAGCTTATCCTAGTGTCAACGCGACTCTGATGATCTTTGCGGATGTTGAGAGCAAGAGCCGACTGAAGGTCATCAACCGGGAAGTAAACATGGCCATGCCGACGACGACAAAATTTCTGAACTGGTCGAAGACTCCGATCACCTTTGATCAGTCGGATCACCCGGCCTACATTGCCACCCCTGGGCGGCAGGCGCTAGTGGTCGATCCTGTCGTGGGAGGCGTTCGGTTGCGTAAGTTCCTCATGGACGGTGGAAGCGGCCTGAACATACTCTACACTGAGACCCTGAAGGGGATGGGCATCCCGATGTCCCGTCTCAGCGAGAGCAGTATGCAGTTCCACGGAGTGATCCCCGGCAAGAAAGCAAAGTCACTCGGGCAGATCGCTCTTGATGTGGTCTTTGGAGACGAAAAGAACTTCAGGAAGGAAAGGCTAACCTTCGAAGTGGTCGACTTCCGTAGCGCCTACCATGCCATCCTTGGTCGGCCGGCCTATGCACGCTTCATGGCCCGCCCATGTTATGTGTATCTTAAGCTGAAGATGCCCGGGCCCAAAGGCGTGATCACAGTCACTGGCAATAGGCAGCACGCGGAAGAGTGTTTGCAGCAAGGGTCCAAGATTGCTGATGAACAGATGGCTATGGTGGAGTTGGAAGAATACAAGAAAAACACCGATCCGAGTGATCTGCTACACTCCAAGAAACCAGCTGCGGAATCTGCGTCCCAGTCGGTCGATGAAATGAAGCCTGTGCACGTTCATCCGGAGGATCCCAATGCCGCACCCACCAACATCTCGACGACACTCGACAACAAATAGGAAGCCGCGCTCATCCAGTTCCTCCTTGAGGACTGGGACATCTTCGCATGGAAGCCATCTGACATGCCGGGTGTACCCAGGGAACTAGCTGAGCACCGTTTGCGAGTCGACCCGAAAGCAATACCTGTGAAGGAACATCTTCGTCGTTCCGCTACACAGAAGAGGAAAGCCATTGGCGAAGAAGTTGCTCGGCTCCTGGCAGTCGAGTTCATCCGTGAGGTGTACCACTCCGAGTGGCTCGCCAACGTCGTCATGGTTCCTAAGAAAGATAAGTCTCTCCGGATGTGCATCGATTTCAAGCACATCAATCGGGTCTGTCCCAAGGATCATTTCCCGCTCCCCCGTATAGATCAGATTGTAGATTCCACCGCGGGGTGCGAGCGACTGTCTTTTCTAGATGCGTACTCCGGGTACCACCAGATCCGACTGTATGGGCCAGACGAAATAAAAACAGCTTTTATCACCCCATTCGGGTGCTTCTGCTATATCACCATGCCATTCGGTCTCAAGAATGCCGGTGCCACTTTCATGCGCATGGTCCAAAAGTGTTTACATACGCAGATCAGTCGAAACATCGAGGCATACATGGATGACATAGTGGTCAAATCTAGAAAAGGTTCTGACCTGCTGGCCAACCTAGCTGAGACTTTCGCAAACTTGCGGAGGTATGATATTAAGCTGAATCCAGCAAAATACACTTTCGGAGTGTCAGGAGGCAAGTTACTCGGATTCCTCATTTCCGAACGAGGGATAGATGCCAATCCTGAGAAGATCAGTGCAATAGTACGAATGAAACATCCAGAATGGCTTCATGATGTACAGAAGCTCACGGGTTGCCTCGCAGCTCTGAGCCGATTCATCTCCCGCCTTGGTGAGAAGGCGCTGCCCCTGTACCGATTGATGAAGAAGTCTTATTCGTTCGAGTGGACTACTGAAGCACAAGCAGCGTTTGTTGAGCTCAAAGCCCTACTTTCCACCCAGCCGGTGCTCGCCGCTCCGAACAGCAACGAGCTGTTGCTCTTGTACATTGCGGCCATTGGTCAAGTTGTCAGCACCGTCCTCACCGTCGAGCGAGAAGAAGAGGGTAAAGCTTACAAAGTTCAGCGCCCAGTCTATTACATTTCTGAAGTTCTGACTCCATCCAAGCAGAGGTATCCTCATTATCAGAAGCTCGTCTATGGCATCTACCTGACTGCGAAGAAAGTAGCCCATTACTTCCAAGAGCACACCGTGTCAGTCGTCAGCGACGCCCTGTTGTCTGAGATCATGAACAATCGGGATGCGACTGGTCGAGTGGTGAAGTGGGCTATCGAGCTCCTGCCCCTGGACATCAAGTTTGAGGCGAAAAAAGCGATCAAGTCCCAAGTATTAGCTGATTTCTTAGCCGAATGGACAGAACAGCAGCAACCGACTCAGAGTCACCCGGAACACTGGACCATGTTCTTCGACGGTTCCAAGATGCTGAATGGTTCAGGAGCCAGAGTAGTGTTGGTGTTTCCAAAGGGCGATCGGCTCAGTTATGTTCTGCAGATCCACTTCGATTCCTCCAACAATGAGGCCGAGTATGAAGCGCTCCTTTATGGTCTACATATGGCCATCTCACTCGGCGTCCGACGTCTGATGGTCTACGGAGACTCGGATCTAGTTGTGAATCAAGTAATGAAGGAGTGGGACATCAGGAGCCCTGCTATGACAGGATATTGCAACGCAGTGAGAAAGCTGGAGAAGAAATTCGAGGGACTGGAGCTCCATCACATCCCCCGAGCCAAGAATCAAGCGGCAGACGATCTGGCAAAGATCGGGTCCACTCGGAAACCTATACCCAGCAATGTGTTCCTTGAGCATTTGCATTCCCTAACGGTGAAAGAAGATCCCTTCACCGAAGAGCCCCCGCAAGTGGTCGGTCCCTCCGATTCAACTGAAATCGAGGTCCCAGCAGTCATTGACTTGGTCATGGAGGTCCTAGCAATCACGCCCGACTGGGCGGTGCCATACATTGCGTACCTGCTCAGACAGGAGCTTCTGGAGGATGAGGTCGAGGCCCGCCAGATTGTTCACAGGTCTAGGGCCTTTACTGTGATGGTCGACCAGTTGTACAGAAAGAGCGTCACCGGTGTGACTCAGCGTTGCATTTCTCCGGAGGAAGGTCGATTGATCTTGGAGGAGATTCACTCGGGAACTTGTGGACACCACGCGTCCTCTCGGATGATCGTGGCTAAAGCTTACCGAGCCGGCTTCTTCTGGCCACGTGCCAATGAAGCTGCCCAGGAGATAGTCCAACACTGCACCGGTTGTCAGTTCTATGCAAACTTATCACACAAGCCCGCGTCTGCTCTGAAGACGATCCCACTCGTCTGGCCGTTTGCAGTCTGGGGAATCGACATGGTGGGGCCCCTCCAGACAGGGGCGAGTGGATTCACCCACTTGCTGGTTGCAGTTGACAAGTTCACTAAGTGGATTGAAGCCAAACCCATCAAGAAGCTAGACTCTCGCATGGCGATCAAGTTTATGAAAGAGATAGTCTTCAGATATGGCGTGCCCCACAGCATCATTACTGACAACGGCTCAAACTTCGACTCAGAAGAGTTCAGAGCGTTCTGTGCCACCCAAGGCATCCGGGTCGACTATGCATTCGTGGCTCACCCGCAGTCGAATGGACAAGCTGAGAGAGAGAATGGACTGATCCTTCAAGGGTTAAAGCCACGACTCATGCGTGATTTGGAGCATGCAACCGGAGCCTGGGTCACTGAATTGCCATCAGTTCTGTGGGGCCTGAGGACGACCCCCAATTGGTCTACCAATCGCACTCCCTTCTCAATGGTGTACGGAGCTGAAGTTGTCCTGCCGAGTGACCTGCTCCACAATTCGCCCCGAGTGGAACTATACTCCGAAGCTGAAGCAGAGCAAGCATGGCAAGACGCCGTTGATCTCTTGGAAGAGGAGAGGGAGATGGCACTTATCCGTTCAGCCACCTATCAGCAGGACCTATGACGTTTTCACGACAGACACATCAGAGGTCGGGCCTTTCAGGAAGGCGATCTTGTGCTCCGAGAGGATCAGCAGCGACCTCACAAGCTTGCTCCTGCGTGGGAAGGTCCTTTTATCGTGTCAAAGGTTCTGCATAACGGGGCATACTGCCTATACAACCTTCTAAAGCAAATAGACGAGCCCCGCGCTTGGAATGCCGACTTGCTTCGACGATTTTATACTTGATATTGAGATGTAATAAAAGCACTCGAGTGATGTTCAATGAATAAAAGCATGACTTTTTCAGTACTACATAGAGTTCACTCGTACGCATTCTCTGGCTTACAACCCCCAGTGGGTGTACGCCCTTCAACTTAGCTGCGAACCAGCTTTCGCCTAAGTTAAAAAAACGACTCCGAGTGACGAGCATCCCTCTCACTCGGGGGCTTAGCTGCGAACCTGCTTTCGCCTAAGTTAAAAACGACTCCGAGTGATGAGCGTTCCTCTCACTCGGGGGCTTAGCTGCGAACCCGCTTTCGCCTAAGTTAAAAACGACTCCGAGTGACGAGCGTTCCTCTCACTCGGGGGCTTAGCTGCGAACCCGCTTTTGCCTAAGTTAAAAACGACTCCGAGTGACGAGCGTCCCTCTCACTCGGGGGCTTAGCTGCGAACCCGCTTTCACCTAAGTTAAAAACGACTCCGAGTGACGAGCGTTCCTCTCACTCGGGCGCTTAGCTGCGAACCCGCTTTCGCCTAAGTTAAAAACGACTCCGAGTGATGAGCGTCCCTCTCACTCGGGGGCTTAGCTGTGAACCCGCTTTTGCCTAAGTTAAAAACGACTCCGAGTGACGAGCGTCCCTCTCACTCTGGGGCTTAGCTGTGAACCAGCTTTCGCCTAAGTTAAAAATGACTCCGAGTAAAGAGCGTCCCTCTCACTCGGGGGCTTAGCTACGAACCAGCTTTCGCCTAAGTTTAAAACGACTTCGAGTAAAGAGCGTCCCTCTCACTCGGGGGCTTAGCTGCGAACCAGCTTTCGCCTAAGTTAAAAACGACTCCGAGTGAAGAGCGTCCCTCTCGCTCGGGGGCTTAACTGCGAACCAGCTTTCACCTAAGTTAAAAATGACTCCGAGTGGCGAGCGTCCCTCTCACTCGGGGGCTTAGCTGCGAACCCGCTTTCGCCTAAGTTAAAAATGACTCCGAGTGACGAGTGTCCTTCTCACTCGAGGGCTTAGCTGTGAACCAGCTTTCGCCTAAGTTGCACACATCCAAAGACTCGAAAGAAAGCATTCGAATAACTTCAGAAGTTCAAAAGTAAATGCGAGTACTCGGGCCCGAAGCCCGAAAGAGTTTAACGGATACAAATCCACTCGGCATACCGAGGCAAATCGGTAAAGCTTAAAGTTTTTCTCATGCTCCAGAGTGGCTGGCCGGCTCGACGAAGGCATCCAGGTCGATGCCATCTGCAATCCGAGTGGCTGCCTCTATGAACGTCTCCATGAAGTCTTCAAACTTGACCTTCTTCGTGTTGGCGACTTGGAGAGACTTCAACTTTTCTTCCTTTGTGTCCTTGCAATGTACACGGACAAGAGAGAGTGCCACATCGGCCCCGCAGCGGGCAGCTGACTTCTTCCATGCTTGCACTCGGCTAGGGATCTGATTGAGACGAGACATCATCGCTTCCAGATCAGTCTCAAGCGTGTCTTCTGGCCACAATTCCTTGTCGATCCTTCCGAGTGCGCCCCGCAGACGGACGATGTACCCCAGGGCGTCGTCAAGGCGAGATTCGAGTCGCAGGATGCCTAGGGCAGCCTTGTCATCGACGAGTGACCTGGTAGGATCCAGGTCCCTCTCAATTCTATCAGTCTCCAGCTCGAAGTCACGGCAATACTCTGTGAACAAAGAAAGGGGAGAGACGAGTATCAGCATGCATGAAGTTCACTCGGAAATAAGTCAAAACTCTCTCGGACGATACAAGTTACCTGCAAGCTTGGTGTACATTTCCTCCGTGAAGTCTTCTATATACTTTTCCAGAGAATCCTTCTTTTGGGTAAGCTGGGCGATCTTATGTTCCATGCTATAACTGCAATGATTCTCGAGTCTACAATATCCACGAGGCTCAGAGGGAAACTCATGTGCACGTGTGGTATAATAAACAGTAATAAGTATTCCTAGTCATGCCCCTAAGACTAGCTCAAGTATTGCATGATGATCCTGTTTTCCTGATCATGGGCATGACTATGCCGGCAATTTTGAGGGCACAATGTTAGTAGAACACTTGTGTTGAATCGACCCAAATTGATGTTATGCTATGAGATACATTCATCACAAGTTAATGGTTAATAACATAGAGATGGTTAATGTTTGCATAATTCCTTAGACCATGAGAGTATCGAGTTCCTTCGTGCTTGCTTCGTGAACTTTGGGGTTTGTTAAACGTCATCCGTAACTGGGTGGCTATTACGGCAGCTTACGGGTTCACGGAAAGGTATGACAAGGAACGAGATAGCTCAATATTGGGATTTGCTCCTCCAACGATGGAGAGATATTCTCGGGCCCTCTCGGTGTTACGGTATCCATCATCGTCTGGCCAGACACATTGTGATTTGATCACTGGGATGCCGGAACACGGAAACGAGAAAAGAGAACAAAACCGGTAACGAGGTAACTGGCATAGTGGACAAGTGTTGATCCACGGGGATGCCAATAAATCTCACCTCGGGTGTTTGTAACATATCGCGAAGCAACAGGAATATTTTCCCGGCTTTAGGTGATTATCAGTATATGGAACCGGAGGGGAAGGTTCCATGTTCATCTAGTTAGGAGTGATGGTCAAGCATTTTGATCACATATTCGGATTCGTCTCATTTTTCTGATCATTTTTCATATATAAATTATTTTCATCCGAGTTACGGTTTATTTTATATGATTTTTCAAAGTTTTAATCATTTTCTGGAATTATTATTAATTCGAAAATAAATACAAAATTACTAGGTGCACCAGGTGCAGTGCACCCAGCTGTGCATCACCGTGACTGACCAGTGGGCCCCGTTGACTGCCCAGTCAGCAGTCAACGTTGACCCATTGACTGGCCAACAGGGCCAGCGGGACCCACTGGCAGTGACCCAGGTGGGCCCCAGTGGCAGGCCACGTCGGTAGGGTGGCCGGCGTTTAGCCGCCGGTGCCAGAAAACGCGACGGAGTCTCGGGAGGGCGGTGGGTTTTGGCTACGGGCGGCCGTTCGAGCCGTGGTTAGGCTCTACGGACGCGGCTCGGCGCCGCGCACACGATGGTGCCAACGATTGGTGCCGGGGATGACCGGAACGACGCCGGCGACGAGCGGAGGCGGTGCCGGAGTTTGGGCTTCGACGGATTAGACGCTACGGTGCATCTCAGGTTGAGCCGGTGGGGTCTACGGCTTCCTGGGGAGGCGCTGAGCACGTATACGTGCTCAGGTGTGACATGGAGGTTTTCTAGCCACGGCGGTGACATGGCCGGCGGCAGGGAGCTCTCGGGCCCGATGGGGACGACAGCTACGCGACGCAAATGGGCACTAAAAGAGGGGGAGACGGCTTAGGACCTCACCGCGGTTCAAACGGTGGTCTCAGGGAGCTCGGGGAAGGTCGGACGACGACGTGGCTTTGCCGGCGATCTCGGAGGCGGAGGTTGAAGACGACGACGAAGACGGTGTTTGGGGGCGTCCGGGGTCGCGTGGCTCTACGACGAGGCGTAGGCGACAGAGACGAAACTCGTGGACAGGTCGGAGAGGCGAGGGGAGGGCGGTGGCAACGTGGTCAGCGAGGCCATGGCGTCGGGCGCACTCGGGTTCGTGCTGGGGAGAAGGGAGCGGCGCGAGGGGGAGAGGGAGTGGCGCTAGGGTTCGTCAGGGGCTCTAGGGCGTCGCCCTTATCCTCTCCACGATGCCCTGTAGCGCCTCGGTGTCGAGCAGCACGCGGACGCGCGCGCGCGTGCACGGCCATGGCGACAGCTGGGGAGAGAGGTAGGAGGCGACGCCGCGCGGGTTGGGCCGGCGCACTGTAGCCGGTGGGCTTAAGTGCACAGTGGCTGTTTTCCTTTTTCTTTTTCTATTCTTTTCTGTTTTATCCTTTTTCTTCTGTCTTGTATTTTCTTTAGCCACTATTTGGCTTTTGTAAAATATGCAACTTGTCACATAATTATCATTGCATTTTTTTGCACTGCCACAAAAAGATTGGAGGCAAGATGATTTCATTTGAATTTTGTATAAATGAAAATGGATTAATGGGGCTGTTTTGGTTATTGTTTTTGGGTGTTAGGGTCCATTTGGAAATTCAAATAATGTTGGTTTTGTTTTTATAATTGCTTTGGGATTATTTGCAATATTATGAACTATTTTGTTTAATTATCTGAAGAAGTAATTATTTGACTTGCATTTTAAATGGAATTTGAACTTGATTTTGTACAAGTGGCTATTTGGCATGAAAAGGCATGATGACATGGCATCATTAGTGTGAGGTCACTGTAGCATGACACTGAGGTGTTACAACGCGTCAGTTTACTCGGTGGCCGCTAAAGCCACGTGCCCGAGGGGCCGAAATCACTGTTCTGACCATATACGCAAAGAAATGCACAAAATGAACTCGACAGGAAAGTATTTCACAATCTGACCCTTTTAGAAACGCCACAGCCCGCGGCGTTGCTGCTTCACACAGAAACGCCGAGGCACCTCGCGTTGCTGCCCTGGCCCCACGGTCAGGCCCCGCTGCTGACATGGCAAGCCAGAAACGCCGAGCCAAATAGCGTTTCTAGAAATGCCAAGGGTCTCTGGCGTTTCTGGCCACCATGGAAACGCCAATGGTAGTGGCGTTTCTTCCCAAGATATTTAATTGGCCGTGGTCCCCCCTTCACTCTCACCCACCACTCACTCTCTTCTCACCACTGGTCCCCCTCGAGCTCAAGCTCCTTTTCCCCTTTTCTCCCCCACTTAGACCACCTCAAATCCTTGCAAATCGATTGCGTTGGTCCGTGGATCCGGTGTCATTTCTGTTCCTTGAGGTAATCTCCTTCATCTCACAATTTTTTATTGGTTGGATTTGTGTATTTGGATGGATTTGTTAATTTGGATCCTAACCCTAGTTTTGAACATTGTTCTATAATATGATGTTTGTAGTGTTTACTAATGAGTATGGTTGGTCCAATAGTATTGATTTGTGATGTGGATGAACAAACCTTAGGGTTTGTGTTATATGCTTAATGTTAGGATTTAGGGTTAGGGTTAGGGTTTGGGTAATGCTTAATTTGGATGGACAATGTTGTTCTTAGTGGTTTTGTATGCAATGTGTTATATTTTTCATTGTTCCTTTGTTGTACTTATGTTCCCCTTTTTTAGATGGAGAAGATTGTGAATATTCATTATGTTGACAAAGTGGGATTTATGAATGTTGATATTGTTGACAAGTATGAGGAAGTGTTGATATTTCTTGAGAGTCCTAGTTATGAAGAGGTTGTGCAAGAAACATGGATAAGATTAAAGTGGGTGGATGCAAGTGACCAAGTTGAATTAGTAGGAAGATATGATGTTGGGTCGGCACACAAGTGTCGAATGAAGACAATGCCTATCAAGTCCAGTTTGCATTGGGGTGCATATAAGGAGGTTGTTGCATCCTCGGAAGTCAAATCACTCGAAGTGTTTGCAAGTAAGGTGGTCAAGGCTCCTCTCTTTCATCTTGACTTGAAACAAAGCTTAGTAGATGATGTGAGCCCGATTGTTGAGCAAAAAGTTGAAGTGGAAGCCAATGCAATGAGCCAACCTCATGTTAGCCAATCAAATGTATTTGAGGTGAAAGATATTAAACATGACAATGAACCAATTGATTATGTCAATGAGTATCCCCAATATGAGTTCGGAGGTAGTGCACCGATCAATGATGATGGTCATGACTCCGACGAAGAGTATGAGAGGCACCAGACCATTGTTGGTCACGTAGAGGCTGAAGTAAGGCATAAGGACATGGATCCTGACATTATCTATCAGCGTGCTTGTGTGGATGACTCGGATGATGAAGGCCCGGTGAATGAGTTGGACGAGGATGGCTTCACTGAGAAAGAAGCAGAGTGGTACACAAAAATCATCGGTAGGGATCACAAAGTCCCCTTGTTTTGTGATGTTAGCCTTGCAGATAGGGCTATAGTCGACGGTGGCCGAGGATCTGGTGGTGCTCTTGGTGGCGGCCGAGGTTCCGGTGGTGGACTTGGTGGTGGCCGAGGTTCCGGTGGTGGACTTGGTGGTGGCCGAGGTTCCGGTGGTGGACTTGGTGGTGGCCTATGTTCCGGTGGTGGACTTGGTGGTGGCCTATGTTCCGGTGGTGGACTTGGTGGTGGCCGTGGTATAAGCGCTGGTGGTCGTGGTAGAGGCCGAGTTACCGGTGGTGGTGCTCGTGGCAGAGGTAGAGGTTCGGGTGGTGGTAGAGGAGGTTTCATGGGTAGAGGCCGTGGTCGTGCTAGAGGAATGGTTGGATACCTAGATGGACCATTTCTGTACGTGGTTGCATTTCAATATTATTTCCATGTTGTACAATATTTTTTTTTCATGTTCTTTTTGTCCTTACTAACTAATGTCTTGCAATTTTTCGTAAATATGGCGGCTTCTCAACCCAACAAGGCAACAATGAAGGGGGTGGAGGAGAAGGATGGGGAAGGTGAGATGCCAGGGTGGTGGGAGAAGGCTGCGAGGAAGTTGAGAGAGGAGGATGCAGCCGCACTAGAGAGGAAGAAGCAAGAAGAGTTCGAAGAGAAGATGAAGGAAAAAGAAAGAATGACATTTCAGGAGATCGCGATGACGGACAAGGTGAAGATTGCATGTGAGAAGGCAGCTGCGCAACGGCAAAAAGATTTTGAAGAGAGATGTAAGAAACTTTGGGCTTTTGAGAAGGCAAAGAAAGAGAGGGAGAATAAGCTATTCACGGAGAGGGTGGTTCACGAGGCTCATCTCATAAGGAAAAGGGAGGAGGAAGAAGAAGAAGAAGAGAGGAAAAAGAAGAAGGGAAAGGGGCCTTTCTCTACACAATAGAGCAACGTGGTTCTTTATGGACTCCTCTATGTGTTAAATTGCTATGGATTCCTCTATGTGTACTCTTAATTGCTATGGACTCCTCTATGTGTTAAATTGCTATGGACTCCTCTATGTGTACTCTTAATTGCTATGGACTCCTCTATGTGTTAAATTGCTATGGACTCCTCTATGTGTACTCTTAATTGCTATGGACTCCTCTATGTGTTAAATTGCTATGGACTCCTCTGAGCAAGGTTTAATCTTCTTGCAATATCTTGTGTCGCTGCATTACTGCATCAAAATCCTTGGTATAAGCTCCATCAATGGATACCAGTTTTCCTGTTTGCGAGATGAACTTTTTTTCTCTTCTTTTTTGGAGCTTCGATGAACTAGTACTTTTGTGCGCTAGCAAGACAGCTTTCTTGAAGCTTTTGATCCAGGAATCGTTCTATCTTTTGCATGTACCTTGCTTCGACACCGATGGAAAGCTTCAGGTCTATTGCACTTATCTCTCTCAAATTCTCTCTCTCTTGGTTGTACTTCTTGTTTTTATGCATCCTATTCTTACTTCTACACTCTCCCACTGTTTATTATTTTTTCTGGTTCTGTTATGTGCCAAACGCCAAAGGCTACGGCGTTTCTATGTTTTCTGGAAACGCCAAAGGTTATGGCGTTTCTATGTTGTCTTGCAACGCCAATGGAATTGGCGTTTCTGCCCTATATAGAAACGCCAATAGTTACCTTGGCGTTCCTTTAAGACAGTACCACGCAAACACATGCAGCAGAAACGTTTCCATGTGGGATGGAAATGCCAGGGTGTCTCGGCGTTTCTATCCTTCTTAGAAACGCCAGGTATCTTCGGCATTTCCACCCTGCATTAAAACGCCAATGAAGTTGGCGTTGCCAACTTACTATGCCTATCACAGCAGAATATCTGCCAGATGCAAATGGCACATATTTTGACAGCAAAATTATCAAGTCCAGCACAGATAGCAAATGGCACATATTTTCACAACAAAATCAACACAATCCAACTGACATAATAGTTAACAAGTCTAGAATCCACATAATAGTTAATAAGTCAAGGAGACATAATAGTTAACAAGTCTAGGATCCACATAATAGTTAATAAGTCAAGGAGACATAGTACTAACAAGTCCGCGAGACATAAAACATAAGAAGTTCACACATTCACTTCTTCCCTCTTTTCGCAGGGAGACACAAACCTACATGAAAAGTTCAGGACACATAAAGCATCAGTCATCACTTCATTTCTTCCCTCTTTTCGCAGGCATCTTCCCCCTCCTCACGTAGCCCTCTAGAGTGTTCTGCCATCCTGGACGTCGGCTGATTCTTGAGCTAGCTCGGCGTGCTGCTTCTGACGGCTGAGAAGGTTGAGTTGGCTACGGAGCATCTTCCATCTGCGAAGCCCGAAGCTCCATATAGTCCAGATCCGCTTCTTCGTCTGTCTCCTCTTCCTCTTCCTCAATCCGTACTCGGCTCGAAGAAGCACGAGCTCAGCTCGAAGATGGACGAGCGGAAGAAGCACGTGCTCGGCTGGAAGATGGATGAGCGGAAGAAAGCACATCCATTCTATACTGAGCACGGGCCCGCACATCCGTGGATGAACCACCGTGGCAAGAAAGTAGAGCGGCTAGTGTGAGGCAATGATTCACGACCTTCTGCACAAGGAAAGACATTGACATGTTAATATGCAAAAAGAGTTACGATGAAAGAGAAACGATTTACAAGGCCTCTAACCTGCAGAGTACTCCTAACAAGCCCGTCCGTTTGTGGACCAGGGGCACGGCCAAGCACCACATTACTTTCATTGATACATCTCCATAGCTCGGTGCCCTGAATAAAACATATGTCACACAGCACTCACGAAGAAATGACACATGCTCATATTTCAAAAGAGAGACAAAAGAGTGACATACCACTCGGTCATGCAGAGGGCCATAATCTAGGTGCGCTCCAATGGTCTCCCTAATAGAGTTGTTGAATGCACCATCAGCAGTCTCACTTGGCATTACGTCCAAGCAGTCGGCACGAGTCCAAGCACCCTTGTGGATAACTCTGTACTCTTGGCGAAGCCACTCCAAATGCCTTAGATATGCCTCCTCGTCGTTGTCGGGCGTGTGATCAGTTTCAACTCGAGCATTCCTCTGAGCATTCCACATGTCTACCCACATAAGGTGGTGATCCTCCCAATTCGTGACATTCTTGTTGTTTTGCCGGCTCGTCCTACAAAGCATGAGAAAATACATCAGTTTTATTTTTTCGTGTTAGACATTGATCAACATGTCGTACAAAAAACTCTCACCTATGTAGCTGCACACTTTTGTCTCAACGTAGTCCGGCGGGGTGCGTTGTTGTACTCCAAATTGCTTTGCAACACGATGTGGAAGATGCCACTCGACCGCAAAAAAGCATATCAAGGGGCACCGCACACGCCAAAGATGGCTGTCACGAAGGCACATATTGCTCAAAGGAAACTGCCTAAGTACCATGTACGACCTCTAATTGACCTACATCACAACATGTCACTCGCTCATGCACAAAAATAAATTCATGATTGATGGCAAAGCATTTGGATAATTACCTGATTATAACTCAGCATGTCAAGCTCGCTTATGTATGCCTTGTACCGCCCCATGGCGGCGATACTCGACACTTGGACATTAGCCCATGTGTGTGCGATAGTGGGGTGCCGCTCCTCATCCCCGTCAAAATCCCACTCCCAAGGTTCTTCCGGAGGAATGGTGATGTTACGGCCTACAGGGATACGCTCCCACATCCAAATCTGTAGGGCCCAAACGAAACCACCAAGACAAGATTTCGGCTTACTCCTCATATATGCTCCGTCCAACTGCACATTTGTACACACGTTAAATGATCACACGCAAACATCTATTTCATATAATGAAAATGCATCATATTAAGCATTACCTGACGGTACAGGAAGGCTAGTGCCGCGGACCCCCAACTCCACTTAACATCCCAGTTACGAAGAGGGTCCAAGACATTCCAGGAGGCTGTGTCCCCCGTGCCATCCGGAAACACCACTTGGGTCAAGAGATTCCATAAGTAAGCCCTGGTGTACTGCTCCACAACCGCCGGACTGGCATTCTTCTAAAATAAGGCTCGTAGCGAAGGTCATATTTGAGAGATTCATGCGGGTTGTGGCCCCTCAACCGAAGTACTGGAGGAACCTAAAAAAACAAACGCACAATTTTGTTACTTCTCTCAACAAGTCACAATATGAAAATCAAACAATGTAGATACATAATTACCTCCCCTCTTTCCACTAGCACAGCACGATGCTTGCTCTTGTAATAATCATCAAGGCCGGGATATTTATCCGGCTCAAACATCCTACATGATACATTATAGAGTAGTTAATATGAATGCTTCAAACTTTGAACACGTTATAAAATACTCTCTAAATCCACTTGCATTTTACACAATGCTTAAAACTTTTCACCACATTCACATACATACATACACAATCATACATACATAAAACACATTTGAAATTCTATCTAAAGTCACAAGCATTTAAAATTCTATCTAAAGTCACAAGCATATTTAAAAAAAAGACACTTTCAACCAAACTTATCACAAAGAATTTATTCAAACTTATTAGGACAAATAATCTTAGTATTCAACCTAATACAAATTCTTTCCCTATCTCTAAATCCAATACTAAACAATAGCAAGTGCTTCAACACAACTACTATATCTTCCTTCTAAACAAAATCTAATCCAAACAATGTTCAAATAAATCACAAAATATGGATCTTAGGGTTCCACCATGTTGCAAATAATGCATCTAAAATAGGCAATATTGACTGAAAATTTTTGGAGGAATAGGGGGAGAATACCTCAAGGAACTTCGGGATGATCCGGTCCACGAGTTCTAATGGCCAAAATTGAAGATTTGGGAGGGATTTGGAGGAGAGGAGAGAGTGGCAGGGGCTCTGTTCTTCGTCCTGGCGGCTGGAGGAGGCGTGGCTGCAAGTGGGCTGGGTCCCACCCGCGGCCCCGCGGGGGTAACTTAATTCAGGCCAGAAATGCCACAGTCAATGGCGTTTCAAAGGTGGTCAGAAACGCCAGGCATCCTTGGTGTTTCCAGAAACGCTAGCTGGCTCGGCGTTTCTGGCCTGCCACGTCAACAGGGCAGCAACGCGAGGTGCCTCGGCGTTTCTAAGTGAAGAAGCAACGCCTCGAGCTGTGGCGTTTCTAAAAGGGTCAGATTGTGAAATACTTTCCCGTCGAGTTCATTTTGTGCATTTCTTTGCGTATAAGGTCAGAACAGTGATTTCGGCCTGCCTGAGGCAGCCGCCGTTTTGGTGCTATTCCAGATTTGATGGACTGGGTACATATCCCACGTGAAGATCAAAACTACGAGTACTACTTGGTCTACTAGTACTCCTACTAGACTTCTAGTGCGTGGTTGATGTCATGATTGATTTCTCAAGTCCCTGTCAACTATTACTCTGTTCGTCACGTGAAGGCCAAGCTGAGCTATAGGTTCTGATTTGTTTTTTCTTCAATCGCTACATCTACCCAAGGAAGCTACCAGGTTTATCCAACAAGTCAAAGATGAGAGCGATGCGGTCATGCTTTTCGACTGAATAAGAAAGAAGGACAGGCAGTCAGCGCAAGTTGCACGAACCGGGAACTCCAAGTCCCGAGGCACTGGGCGAGCTACGCATGTATACCCTGCAGCAGCTGTAGGTCAAAAAAAAAGGAGAAGTCAGTGCTCCACATGGAGACTTGCTCATAGTGCTCGAACAGTGCATGCATGTGGGGCTCATAACCAAAGCACCCTCTCTCAAATTCCTATTGGCACAAGGGGATCATCAGGGGAGTTCCAGATCCTTTTTCTGTTATGCTTCGCAAAGTAATTCCATGAAGAGTTTTTTTGTTCGTGTCGGCCCGTGGAACCCAGGGTACCTCGGCCCGTCTGCCTTTGGCCCAGGGCGTAATGCCTGGCGAAGGTCCAACAGGCGGCCACCAGCGGGCATCTCAGGCAAGACCCCTCATGAGGCCCCGGCCTCCTGAGGACCCCTCCTCAGGGAGCGAGCAAGCAAGATTCAGCCGCTTCACCGAGAGCCTCGCGAGGCGGCCTCCCGAGGCACCTTCCCGAAGGCGCGCAAGACGAGTGTTGTTCGGCTCGGCCGCGCGGTCTCGTGCCCATCACGTGGGTGATGCGCGCGGCGACGAACGACGACAGAGGCCGTGCCAGTAGGCGCGGATGGAGAGGATTTCCCCTTTTGTGCTAAGGGGGCAAGGCCAGCAATCCACTTCCCAAAGCAACCCCCAAAGGTTGCCCGAGCAGTGAAAGAAGACCAAGATGGCGGGCGCGCAGGGCGGAGGTCATCCCCGAGCCCACCGGCACGTCATGGACGGTCGCTTTGCAGATGAAGACCACCTTTTGTCAGGATAGACTGCGCCCCTGTCCCCCTTCAAACTCGCCGTTGTGTGGCAACCTTTCCCGCTGATACGTCTCCAACGTATCTATAATTTATGAAGTATTCATGCCATGTTTATTATAGTTTTGTATGATTTTGGTGCACTTTTATATGGCTTTTATATGATTTTCA
Organism: Elymus sibiricus; assembly: GCA_039707655.1. Lineage (NCBI taxonomy): Eukaryota > Viridiplantae > Streptophyta > Magnoliopsida > Poales > Poaceae > Elymus > Elymus sibiricus. The sequence continues at coordinate 318,903,636 of CM077664.1, forward strand.
TGGACTAACATATTGACCTAGTGCCCAGTGCCAGTTGCTGTTTTCTACTTGTTTTTGGTTTTCCAGAAAATCCATATCAAACGAAGTCCAAATGCAGCGAAACTTTTTGATGATTTTTTGGAAGGAAACGGACCCATGAAGCTTCGGAGGAGCAGCAGAAGAGCCACAGGGGCCCCACGAGCCACCTGGGCGCCCCCCCCAAGCGCTCCCTGGTGCCTCGTGGGCCCCCTGTGGCACCTCTTTGCGTGATTCCAACGCTGAAAAATCATATATATTCAGAAACCCCCGAAAGTTAACCTAGATGAGTTTTTACGCCGCCGCAAGCCTCTGTACCTCCACGATCTCATCTACAGCCCTTTTTCGGCACCCTGCCGGAGGGGGGAAAGCATCACCGGAGGCCATCTTCATCATCCCGGCGGTCTCCATGACGAGGAGGGAGTAGTTCACCCTCGAGGCTAGGGGTATGTACCAGTAGCTATGTGTTTCATCTCTCTCTCTCGTGTTCTTGATATGGCACGATCTTGATGTATCGCGAGCTTTGTTAATATAGTTGGATCATATGGTGTTTCTTCCCTCTCTATCTTTGTTGTGATGAATCGAATCTTTTCCCTTTGAGGTTTCGTTATTGTCGGCTTGAATATTCAGATTTGAGAACACTTGATGTATGTCTTGCATACGAATACCCATGGTGACAATGGGGTATTATATTGATTCACTTGATATATGTTTTGGCACTCAACTCGCGGATTCCCGAGGTGACATTGGGGTAATCTATGCATAGGGGTTGATGCACGTTTTCATTATCTTTTCTTCGATAGAAACTTTGGGGTGCTCCTTGGAGTTCTTTGTGTGGATTGAATATTATGATTATGAAGTTGTTTGATGCATATCGTATAATCAACTCACGGATACTTGTGGTGACATTGGAGTATCTAGGTGACATTAGAGTTGGTTGATGTGTATCATATGGTGTTATTTTAGTACGAACTCTAGGGTTGTTTGTGACACTTATAGGAATGGCTCAATAGATCGATCGGAAAGGATAACTTTGAGGTGGTTTCGTACCATACAAACAATTTATATCTTATGTTCTCCGCTAATAGGAACTTGGGAGTGATTCTTTATCGCACGTTGAGGGATGGTTATATGATCCAATTATATTAGCATTGTTGAGATATTGCACTAGCGAAAGTATGAACCCTAGGCCTTGTTTCTAAGCATTGCAATACCGTTTGTGCTCACTTTTGTTACTTGCTACCTTGCTGTTTTTTTATTTTTCAGATTACAAAAACCTATATCTACTATCCATACTACACTTGTATCACCATCTCTTCGCCGAACTAGTGCACCTATACAATTTGTCATTGTATTGGGTGTGTTGGGGACACAAGAGATTTCTTGTATTTGGTTGCAGGGTTGTTTGAGAGATACCATCTTCATCCTACGCCTCCCACGGATTGATAAACCTTAGGTCATCCACTTGAGGAAAAATTGCTACTGTCCTACAAAACTCTGCGCTTGGGGGCCCAACACGAGTCTACAAGAATAAGTTGTGTAGTAGACATCACCCGCCAATGTTTTCGGGGAAGAGGACCAAGGCAGATATAAAAGGAGGGCAGGGTGCCGTTGTAGAGAGGGGACCCCTGACCTTGCACGCGAGAGCATCCTCTTGCCCAGAGCAATCCAAACCAAGCAGGAGTAGGGTTTTACACCGCAAGGTGGCCCGAACCTGGGTAACTGCTGAGTCCACGGTCCGCTCCCGCTAGCGCACTCCCGCTATAGCTCCGCCGTAGTTCAGCTGTGGTAGGGGACGAGGAGGTAGGAACGAGCTCACCCCAGTGTTCGAACCTTAGGGTCCCTGGAGCCCGAACTCCGACATTTGGCGCGCCGGGTAGGGGTGCGCTATTGTTCTTACTCTCTGTCCTCCGCTCCATCAGCCCCATGGCCGACGCCCGCCGCGAGCGCGCTGAGCGCAGGGCTGGCCGCGTGGCTCAGATAGAGCCGGTGGCCCGCGGCAACCGCCGCCGCCTAGTCGAGGCCGCTGCCGCCACCGACCCTGCCGCTCGGGAGCAGCAGGACTCCTCCCTGCACCCCTCCGTGCGGGCAGAGGGCCACACCGCCACGGCCTCCTCCTCCCTCGCCCACCGTGGGCCGCCGAACACGCAGGCCGCGCTACTCATGGCGCGCGAGCTGCTCCGCTACTGTCCAGCTGACGCCGGCTACGACGCCTAGCTTGGTTGCATCACCGAGCTCGTCAACGCCACCCGGGACGCTCCGGCGCCTTCCCACTCGCTCCGCCCTCCGCCGTCTCGCGCTGGGGACGTGGCACATGGCGCTCCCCCACCACCTCCTCTGCGCGACGAGCTCGACGGGCACCAGCGCAACGCGAGGGCGCGTGAGCCATCCCGTGGCGCTTCCTCGTTGGTTCGCGACGAAGCCAGCTGCCAGATCATCCGCCGCGAGCCGCCTGATGCGCGTGTGCTCCTCGAGCAGCAGCGCCGGCGCCAAGACCGGGCCGTCCAGGAGGTCGCGGCGGCTGGCCGCCAGAATCGCGCCGCCCTCGCCGGCGGTGTTCCCTCGAGCGGCGTGGGCTGTCGCGCGTTCACTCGTGAGCTGCGCTGGGTGGTGTGGCCCGCGAAGTTCAAGCCGGAACTGCCTCCACGCTACGACGGCACCCCCAACCCCGCAGAGTTCCTTCAGCTCTATGCGCTGAGCGTCGAGGCGGCGAACGGCAATGACAAGGTCATGGCGAACTGGTTCCCCATGGCCCTCAAGGACGGCCCGCGCTCCTGGCTCATGAACCTCCCTGAGGCGTCGATCTCGTTGTGGGCCGAGCTCTGCAGCTAGTTCGTCGCCAACTTCAAGGGCACGCACGACCGCTCCCTCACCATCAATGACCTACGGCATGTGCGGCAGCGCCCAGACGAGACCCTCCGCAAGTACATCCAGCGCTTCAGCCAGGTGCGCAACAAGATCCCGCGTGCCTCCGACGCGGCCGTCATCTCTGTGTTCTCCACTGGCGTCACGGACGTCAAGATGCGTGAGAAGCTCGCCATAAACGACGAGCTGGACTCGGTGCTTGAGCTGTTCGACCTCGCCGACAAGTGCGCCAAGGCTGAAGAAGGTCGCCTCTTCGTCCACAACGACCCCGATGCGGCGCCCGACGCTGCCAAGGCCAAGAATAAGGACATCAAGCGCAAAGGCCCTGCCGTGCTTACCAGGATGCGACCGCGATGAGCCCAGGAAAGACGGCCGCCCGCTCTACGCCTACCACAACGTGCGCTCCCACAGCACTGAGGACTGCCAGGAGCTCAAGCTGCTTCACGACGAGCGCCAGGGCCGCCGAGGCGACCGCAACGACCGCGGCGCCGGCCGCGGAGGTGGCCGCGGAGGCAACCGCTGGGACGGCCGCAGCGGCAACGGCAACTTCCGCCAGGGCTGGCGCGACCAGCCTCGCGAGGCCACCTGGCGCGACCAGCCTCGTGAGGCCGCCTAGCGCGATCAGCCTCGTGAGGCAAACCCTCAGGCCAATGCCGCTCTCTCGCCACTGCCGCCGCCCCCCCGGAGGAACGACATCAACCAGCCCGACGAGGGCGCTGGGGGCTACCAGGAGCCTCGCGCGGTCGCCTGCATCCTTGGCGGGGCTCAAGCTCCCGTGTCCAACCGCCACTTCAAGCAGCTCTCTCGCGAGGTGAACGCTGCCCTCCCGAAGCTTGAGGCCGCGCGGCCCCTCAAGTGGTCACAGTACACCATCACTTTCGACTCCAAGGACCACCCCAAGTCCACGGCCACCGCAGGCACGTTCCCCATGCTGTGCACTCCCACCATCAGCAACGTCGCGGTCACCAAGACCCTCATCGACGGAAGCGCCGACCTAAACGTGATCTCCATCGAGGCCTTCGAGACGCTCCAAGTGCCCTACGCCCAGCTGATGTCGACCAGGCCCTTCTCTGGAGTGATTGATGGCTCCTCCATCCCTCTGGGGCAAGTGCGCCTTCCCGTCACCTTCGGCACCCGCAAGAACTACCACACCGAGCTCATTGACTTCGACGTGGCGCACATCGGCCTGCCGTACAACGCCATCTTGGGCTACCCATCTCTCGCCAAGTTCATGGCGGCGACCCACCACGCCTACAACGTCCTCAAGATGCATGGCTGCAGCGGCATCATCACCGTCACCTGCGACAAGAAGGACGCGGTCTGCTCCCTCGAACACGCCTACAAAGCCGCCGCTGCCGCACATCCGGCTGACGAGGACGCGGTCAAGCCTCCTGAGGCCGCACCCGCGAAGAAGAAGCAGTTGTTCTCTTAGGACCGCGCCGAGACGAAGAAGGTGTCGGTTGACGGCAGCGGCTCAGGCCCTGCCTTCACCATCGGCACCTGCCTCCCTCCTGCATAGGAAAGTGCTCTCGTCACCTTCCTTCGGGCAAACTCGGATGTTTACGCCTGGAAAGCGTCTGACTTGTCCGGTGTACCAAGGGAGGTGATCGAGCACCTCTTAGCGGTGTGCACCAACGCACGCCCCATCAAGCAAAAAGCACGACGCCAGGCACCCGAGAAGCAAGAGTTCATTGTTCAAGAAGTACACAAGTTGCAAGAAGCTGGAGTAGTCCGTGAGGTGCGCCATCCCGGATGGCTCGCCAACCCAGTCGTCGTCCCCAAGAAGGGCGGCAAGGAGCGAATGTGCGTCGACTTCACGAGCCTCAACAAGGCCTGCCCTCACGACCCCTTTACGCTGCCGCGCATCGACCAGATTGTGGACTCCACCGCCGGATGCGACCTACTGTGCTTCCTGGATGCCTTTTTAGGCTACCATCAGATTAAGATGGCGGCAGAAGACATGGAGAGGACGGCCTTCATCACCCCTTGCGGCATATACTGTTACGTTTGCATGCCCTTCGGCTTAAGGAGTGCAGGCGCCACCTTCCAGCGGCTGATGCGCATCACGCTGGGGCCTCAAATGGGGAGGAACGCGGAGGCCTACGTCGACGACATCGTGGTCAAGACTCGCGAGGCCGGGTCCCTCATTGCGGATCTCAAGGAAACATTTGCCAACCTGCGCAAGGTCAACCTCAAGCTCAACCCTGATAAGTGCATCTTCGGAGTTCCTTCCGGCAAGCTCCTCGGCTTCCTGGTTTCCCACCGCGGCATCGAGGCCAACCCTAAGAAGACCAAGGCCATCGAGAGAATGCGTCCTCCCCGGACCCTCAAGGAAATGCAGCGCTTGGCAGGATGTATGGCTTCCCTGGGGTGCTTCATCTCCAAGTTCGGCGAGCGAGCCCTGCCGTTCTTCAAGCTCATCAAGAGGTCCGGCTCCTTCAAGTGGACCCCTGAGGCAGACGCCGCCTTTGAAGACCTCAAGAGGTACCTCACGAGCCCGCCCATCATGGTCGTGCCGCGCCCCCGCGAGCCCTTGCTCCTATATTTGGCGGCTACCCCCCAGACGGCCAGCGCGGCGCTCGTAGCGGTGCGGGAGGAGCGCGTCTGCGCTAAGGAGAAGCCCTTCGCGCCTCCTGAGCCCCCCGGGCCTCGCAAGCCTCCCGAGCCCTCCGCGCCTCACGAGCCTTCTGGGCCTCGTGAGCTTCCCGAGCCCGTCAAGCCTCGCGAGCCACTTGAAGAGCAAGCTGACACCACAACTACGCGCCTCGTCGAGCATACTGTGTACTTCGTCAGCACGGTGCGAAGGGATGCACACGAGCGCTACCCCATGCAACAAAAGCTCCTCCTCGCGCTCCTCATCGCCTCCAGGAAGCTACGCCACTACTTCCAGGGTCATCCCATCAAGGTCATCTCTTCCTACCCCTTGGAGCAAATCCTGCGCAGCCCCAACGCCGTTGGCCGCGTCGCCGAATTGAACATCGAGCTGCAAGCCTTCCAGCTGGAGTTTTGCACCACCAGAGTAATCAAAGGCGTGGCCCTGGCCGACTTCCTGGCGCAGTGGACAGACCCCCACGAGGGAGAGCCTCGCGAGGGCGAATCCCTCCTGCCGGGGGACGAAGCGCCAGGCGGATGGTCCATGCACTTCGACGGCGCCTTCTCCCGACAGGGTACGGGGGCTGGCGTCGTGCTCACCTCATCAACGGGAGACAAGCTCTAATACGCTGTCCAACTCTGCTTCAAGCACGATGATAAGGTCTCCAACAACATCGTAGAGTATGAGGGCCTCATCGCCGGCCTCAAGGCCACCTCTGCCCTAGGCATCAAGCGCCTCACCATCAAGGGTGACTCTCAGCTCCTCCTCAACTTCTCCAACAAAAGCTACAAGCCCAAGGACGAGCACATGGCAGCCTACTTAGAAGAGTAAACTTGAGAAGCGTTTCCTTGGCTTGGAGCTGCAGCACGTCCCGCGTGGCGGCAACAAGGAGGCTGATGACATCGCCAAGAGAGCATCCCGCCGTGAGCCCCAGAGCCCTGGCGTCTTCGAGGAAAGGCTCCTCAAACCATCAGCTGCACCACCTGCCATGGGCACCACACTGCTTCATGAAGAACTCCCGCCCGCGCCGCCCAAGGGCGCGCCAGACTGTGGCCCGGCTTCAGAAGCCCGGCTGCTGCTGGCGCTGGAGCCTCAAGCAGGCAGCTGGGCTGCGGAGTTCAAGGCTTACCTGCTCCACGGCACCCTCTCGAAGGAGGATTCAGAAGCAGAGCGCGTGGCTCGGCAAGCCACCACTTACTGCTTGCAAGACGGCGAGCTATACCGCAGGCGGCCCAATGGCGTCTCGCTGCGGTGCATCTCAGAAGAACAAGGGCGCGAGTTGCTCGCCGATATCCATGGAGGAGACTGCGGCCACCACTCCTCGTCGCGTAGCCTTGCCAGCAAGGTGTTTCGAAGCGGCTTCTATTGGCCTACCGTGATCCGCGACGCAACAGAGCTGGTCCAATCCTGCGAAGTGTGCCAGTACCACGCCAAGCAAATCCACCAGCCAGCGCAGGGCCTCCAGACGATCCCCCTCTCATGGCCCTTCGCGGTCTGGGGGCTGGATACTGGGGCCTTTCCCTCGCGCGGCTGGTGGCTACCGCTACCTCTACGTCGCCATCGGCAAGTTCACCAAGTGGGCAGAGGTCGGGCCTGTGCGCACCATCCCGGCAGGCTCTGCCGTCAAGTTCATCAAGGGCCTCGTGAGCCACTTCGGAGTCCCCAACCGCATCATCACCGACAATGGCTCCCAGTTCACAAGCGGCCTTTTCAAGTCCTACTGCGCCAGCCTCGGCACGCAGATCTGCTACGCCTCCGTGGCGCACCCGCGAAGCAATGGCCAGGCCGAGCGTGCCAACGCTGAGGTCCTCAGGGGCCTCAAAACGAGGAGCTTCAAGAAGAAGCTCGAAGCCTGCGGCAAGGGATGGCTTGACGAGCTGCAGTCCGTGCTGTGGTCCATCCGCACAACGGCAACCAAGCCTACCGGCGAGACCCCTTTCTTTCTTGTCTACGGAGCTGAGGCGGTCCTTCCCTCGGAGCTTAAGCACGGCTCTCCGCGAGTCCTTGCCTTCGACGAGGCGCGTCAGGATGGCTCGCGGGAGGCCGACCTGCTGCTCCTTGAGGAGGCCCGCCGTCAGGCCGCTCTTCGCGCCGCAAGGTACCAGCAGGCCCTGCGTCGCTACCATAGCCACAACATCCGCCCTCGCACTCTCGAGGTCGGCGACCTCGTCCTGCGCAGGATCCTCTCCAGAGAGGGACTCCACAAACTCTCACCCATGTGGGAAGGCCCTTTCAGGGTTGCTTATGTCTCCAGGCCCGGCGTAGCCTGGCTGGAGATGGAGGACGGAGTTCCTGTGCCTAACGCCTGGAACATCCAACACCTCCGCAAGTTCTACCCATGATCCTCACGCGTACGAACGAAATGGGGCTGTACACGCCCCAGAGACTCTCAATGCGTTCGCCTGACAGGCACGCGAGAGCTCCCGCCCACGCCCAAGTGGAAGCCCCATGCTCCGCGCTGGCGGAACGATCGACCCGCGATCATGCCCACACCCTGGTGGAAGCCCCATGCTCCGCGTTGGCGGAACAATCAACTGAGGGCGCCCCACGGGCCGCACCAACCTCAAGCTGACCCGTGCCGAACATGGCAGCACCCTTTTTCGCTTTCGGATGTGTAACCGCGGGCGCCCCACGAGCTGCACCAACCTCAAGCTGACCCGTGCCGGACACGGCAGCCACATCTCTTTTCGGTTGTGTAATGGAATTTGTTGTCTTGCCTCAGTAAAGCTTCAGTTTCCATACATGGTGTATTTCGTCATGTCCTTGCCTCACGAGCCATGCGCGCTCGCGACTTCCCTCATGAGCCTCACGCAAGCGGGGGCTGGACACGGTGTCTATGCTCGGGCCAGTCCCAGCAGCGCTGAAAAACCCAAGCAACCAGGCTCTGGTTTGCGGGCCTGCTCCCGTGCACGCCACCCCACCAAGGTCCTTGGTGTCTTATCTCCTCACGTAACGCTCATGAGCAAGCCGGCGAGCGTGCGCTGCTCCCCTGTGGTGAGACTTTCTGCATGCAGTTATCACAGGAACAGGTCACCTGGAGGGCTTCGCGAGGACGCCTCGTGAAGGGGCCCAATGACCAGACACCCCCTTGAGCCTCAGGAAGCTTTGCAGGCCCCGCCTCAGGTGCCAACCTATGGCGGTCATCTCAGCAGGGGACCTCGCGAGCGGAAGCCTCGCGAGGCGCGCCCTGCAAATGGCGCCCACCAGACGCTATTCTTCACAAAGCAAAGTCTCCCGCCTCGCGAGCCACCCTCGCCATCTCCCAAGCCTTCCCCTCTAGCAACCTCATGAGCGCCAGCGATTCTCCTGTCACGAGCCGCTTGCACGTCAAAGGGGGGCTCCATGAGCATCGCGCCTCAGGAGCCCTCACTAGCTCCCGGTGCCCCTTACCTCCTGGCCTTGTCCAGGCATCGCCACCTGACATACCAGCGACAGCTGTGGCCCGCTCGGGGGCTGGGTCCTAATGACGTAGAGCACAAAGGCGAGCAAAAAGAGAAAAACGGGCCTCAGGAGAAAACTTCACGAGGGCACGAGCGTTCATTACTGCAAGGCATGAAGTACTTAAAACACAAAAGGCATTGTACTCACACCTCCACGAGGCCATGTCGATCTGTTACAGGATAATAAAGGGGAAACTCTAGGAGGAAGTGCTGCCGTCACTACCGCTGTCGCTGCCGGCGCCGCCACCCTTGCTTCCCCCGACCCCGTTGGAGCTCTCGCCACTGTCGTAGGAAAACTTCCCAAGCAACGCATCCACGTGGCCTTCTACCGCCTTTGCGAGGCCGTCACGGAGCTCCGCGGGAGCCGGGGCTATCACCTTGTCAAAATTGAAGCTAGGGTCGGTGTGAAGGAGGTGGCTGAAGACGCGGGTCGCCGCCTGAGAGAAGAGGTCGCGGCATTCTTCCTCCAAGATGACGTCCACCTTCTTGGCCCCATCCTCGAGCCGCTCCGCGAGCTTGGTGGAGAAAGCGACATAGTCAGCGTCGTGGGACTCAAGGAGGACTCCAAGCCTCTCCTTACAGATGGAGCTCAGAGCGTTGTGGGCTCGAAGCTCGAGAGATTGGAGCATCTTGGCGCGTTCGCGCTGCCGCTCCCGCTCCCGGTCTGCCTCGCCTCCGGCCTGCTCAGCGGCGCGGGCGGAGCCCCCCACCTGAAGGGAGAGGGAAACCAGCTCAGCCTCGGCGTCGGTTTGGGCCCACAGCGCGGTCTCCCAGCGGGTCTCCGACTCAGCAAGCGCCACCTTGAGACCGGCAATTTCTTGCCGGAGCCCCTCGTGCTCCGCCTCGAAGGCGTCCCCTTGCCGCTTCAGCTCCTTGCCGTGTTCCTCGGCGAGCGCCAGGCGTTCCGCCGCTATCTTCGCGTCGGCGTCTTCTTGGGCCTTCTTCTCCTTAGCCCCCAGATGGGAGTTGGCCTCGTCAACATGCTTCGCGTGGGCCTCCTGGGCGGCGGCCACCTGGCGCCCCAGCGTCTCCAGGCGCCCGCGCTCTGTGGCCTGCTCAGTCGACACCCTCGCGAGGTCACCCTAGCGAGTTGCAAGGTCCGCCGCGCGGGCCACAAGCTCCCCCTCACGGGTAGCGAGAGCGCTTTCCCGCGAGTGGAGCAGTTGCGCCTGCGCGGCATGTTGATCCTGGAGTTCCTTCAGGCGGGCCTCCGCCTCCTTGCGACGTCTGGCGGCCGCTTCAGCCTCCCTGAGAGCGCTCGCACAGGCCTCCTTCGCCTCGGCGGCATCCCTCTCGCCCTTCGCGCGAGCAGCCTCGTTCTGGCGATGGCCCATATCAAGGTGACGCTAAGCAGGCGCCACCCGTCAGCGAGCCTCAGGCGCTTCTCGATCAGGCGCGCCTCCATGTCCTGGAAGTCTGCCCCGAGCCGATCGAGCGTGGCCTTGGCATCATGCAAGGCCCCGTGCCTGAGTAGGGTGCGGTCACTCGCGAGCACCAGGGCCCAGTCCGGGCCCGGGCCCTCGCCACCCTCCATTGCCGCGGTTGGGGAGGCCCCGGCGTCGTTCACCAGGAGCGGGGGGCTTGCCAGGGTTCCCCCCGCGTTCAGCTGCGGCGGCGCGCCGTGGGAGCTCGCCATGCCCGCCCCGGAAGCCCCACGCGCGGGAGCAGTTTGAGAGCTCGCCGCGGCCCACCCTGCGTTGTCCTCCTTCGTGTTAAGGGAGGCCTCTGGCAGGGGAGCGGGCGCCTCGACCTCCCCCATCGCTGCATCTTCTCTCGCAGCGCGGTCCGCGGGGGGGGGGCGTGCCCCCGCCTTCGGAGGCAGCCGCCTGAGGCTCCTTCGCCCCGGCCTCGGAAGTCGCGCCCGCGTGCGGCTCCGGAGGGACAGCCGACTCCTCTTCCACCTCCATGCGCCCCGTCTCGGCGTCAGGGCGGCGGGCGGCCTCTTCGCGCCCCCCGGCACCCGCGGCAGGCACTGGTGCCCCCTTCGGGCTGGGGGCCATCTTCACCATCGTCTTCTTCTTCTTCTTCTTCTTCTGGTCGCTGGCGGGCCTCCTTTACAAAACAGCGGCTAAGCCCCGAGCTCGGACAAGAAATGCGAACAATAAAACGCCGGATGAGCATGGGAACTTACTCATCGCTGGCGGTCCACTTCCTCTTCTTCTCCATGAGAGACGGGTCGTCGCCGCCATCTTCAGGCATCGTCCCAGCTCTCCGGGGGCCGTGGCGGACCAGGACGCGTCGTTGCCCGTCTCGAGGGCCTGGGAAGCCTCGGCTCCCTGGCGGGCCTCCGCCGCCGGGGGCTCGACCGCCTCCCGGCCAAGGGCCGCCTCCGCCACCGGATGCGCGCTGTCGGCATCATCATCATCGAGGTCGCAGAGGAGCTGACGACGGGTGCGCGGTGGTGCCCGGTCGGCGCCCTCCTCTATGGCCTCCCCTGAGTCCTCATCACCACCGCTGCCTCCGGAATCCAGTGCCACCATGAGAGGGTTCTCGCGGGGCCCGACGTGGCCCTCCAGCACGAGACCCCACTGGTCAAAGAGGGGCATCTCCACGACCAGCTCCGCCATCTCCTGGTAGCAGAACAGCGGGAGCGCATCCTCGGGCGGGTCCGCTGAGCAGAATCGCCAGGGCTCCATCCAGCACTTCTTGCTTCAAGCTGTCGGAGCTCAGCCTCATGGCGTCCCTCGCACCGGTGAACTCCCACACGGGGCGCGAGCACTGTTGGAGTGGCGCGATGCGCCGCCACAAGTACTCCCTGACGACCGTTGCCCCCGACAGGTCCGCGGCCCGGTGCGCGGCCATCCGCTCCAAGACGGGCTCCATCCTCGGGTCGGTGAGCTTCTCGTGCCCCCACCCGGAGTTCTTCTCGGCTGGGTCCGTCGGGATCATCAGGAGCGGGCTGGTCCGGCACGCGTCCATATAGACCCCGCGCTGCCGGTAGCCCTCCACCTTCTTCGCAACCTTCAAGTTGATGATGCTGTGCTCCATCCCCTTAACGGCGAGGAACGAGGTGCATCCAGAGCGCTGGTCTGCCGCAGTCAGCCGCATGCTGAAGAAGTGGCGAAAGAGCGCCACCGAAGGCATCACGCCCACAAAAGCCTCGCAGTAAAAGGCGAACATGGCCAGGAGGAGTATGGAATTGGGTTGAAGATGAAGGGCGTGAATCTGATAATGGGAGAGGATGGCGTAGAAAAATTCCGAGAATGGCGGCACCAACCCGGTATAAACGCTATGCAAGAAGAAGGGATAGGCCATCGCCCCCAGGTCGCGCCGCGCGTGTGGGCCTGGCCAGATCCTGGTCGCCCGATTCTCATTCTCGTCGCCGGCCACTAGCGGGAGCACCTTGTCCAGGCCCTCCCGGTCGATGATGGTGGAGCGCTGCAGCGCCGCCCCGATGACGGGCGGGCTTGGGGCCGGGGCCGCCGCCTTTCCCTTCTTGCCGGCGGGCGCCATCGAAGCGCGGCGGAGTTGCAAGTGGAAGTGGGGGAAGAGGCGGAGCTCGGAGAAGGGATCGTGAGGAGCAGTGCACAAGAAGGAAGGCGCGGGGGGACGGAGTGTGCAAAGGAAGGCAATGATGGTCTCGCGCTACGCGCGGGCAGGCTTTATGTCAGTGCGGGTGGTTACCGAGGCGTCATGGGAGAAGTGGGGGCGTCCCCCGTCACATCGTGCGCCACGCGTCGCGCCCGGCCCGCAGGCTGTTAGGGCCCGCGCTGTTTCGCCCCCGAGTAGGCGTGAGCGTGCGTGAAGCTGCCAACGGACAGGCGCACGGGCCGCCATCTTGGCGGACGTTGCACACAAATCGTCTGTCATCCAAATAAATCAGGTGCTATCTGTCCAGTCTGTTTTCTTAACGCATATTAAATTCTCCGAGAACAACTACTCTGGCCTGCAACATATTTTACGCAGGACAATTATTACAAAGATGGCATTATATCACGAATATGGAGCTCGTGCCCACATCATCATGCGCCAGCATCCGTCCGTGCCGCGCTGCCCAACGGACGCGCACAGGCTGCCGCCCCCGCGGACCGGTCTACTTCAACGCGGCGGCACTAAAAAGAAAAAAAAAACGAGTACTAGTAGTACTCACGAGGGCAGCCCAGCTTTGTTGTTTCTCTCGCCAAGCGACCCTCCAAAGACAGACCGCCAACAAAAGTAAGAGGCGGCAGCCACAAGGAATTTGCTGTCCTCCACGAGCTTTATCAAGGAAAATTACCATGGATCAGCGACAGTTGTCTGCGTCTAGTACTGGAGATCCAAGAGAAAAAAAACCCAAGGCCGAAACCTGCGCGACACCAGGAAGTCAGGCATGCATGCGCCGCAGCATTCAGATCAAGCCAAGAAAAAAAACGAGAGAGGGGCTTGGGTCCAAATAAAGATCGTCAGAGGAACAAGTGCATCCGCTACTCCGACCGTTGAGTTCATCCAACAAAAAAAGCAAGAGAAGAAGAAGACGGCGACAAACAAGAGGCCGTAAAGTATACCTGATTGATCTGGCTGTCTAAACTCGGTTTGCTCCATCCATGTTCATCCGAGAAAATTACCAGTGATCGTCAAACTGCGGACACAGAGCTCACGCTAGCATCATCCGTGTCCGTTCGTGCCACGTTGCCCGATGAACAGGCGCGTCGGGCAGCGTCCCAGTGGTCCAGGGTACAACGACACGCTGAAGATTGCACCAGCGTCTGTCTGCGTCAGCCTACCAGACGGACGCACACGCACGTCCCATCATCCCTGCAATCCTCGGTCAACACCAACACTTTGGGCGGGGAGGCGGATGCATGCTCTACCCCCGCCGTCCCTACGGTCCGGTCTACATCAATATGCCAGGCCATTCCCGTGGACCGGTCTACTTCAACACATTAAAGAACCGGCCACGGTAAAACCGGCAATTCAAAAGCCGGCAGCGAAGAAACAGAAAAGAAAATGGCCCTGGAAGAGCCAGGAGAGCGGATCAAGAGAGAATAGCAAGGAATGGGAGGACATACGACGAGCATTGCAAAGATCATCAACTCGCCACATCACCTCCGGCTTCAATAAATTCCAGCTTTCAGCTGTCAACTATACGCCGGTTTATGACACAACTAAGTATAAAGAGTCTCAAGCCGGCTCCCCGAGTCGACTTAAGACTCGGGGGCTACACAGACATGACTCGGCAGATTTGGCCGGTTTCAACAAATACAAGAACCACGGGGCGTTGCAGGGAAGACAACCCGGTCCCGGGGGCTGCTGTCTTATTGGCGAAAAATTAAAGGTTGCCAAAGAGGACTAGCTGCCACAATGCACAGTCCAAACATAGGTATCCTGCCTTATTGGTGAAAAAGTGAAGGTTGCCAAAGAGAACTAGCTGCCACGATGTGCAGTTCAAACATTGGTACCCTGCCATATTGGCGAAAAGTAAGGTTACCAAAGAAGACTAGTTGCCATGATGCATGGTCTAAACATGGGTATCCTACTCAATTATGATCAATGGAATAAAGCCGGCTTATCTGGATCCCAGATGTTTTGCAGTAGTAGCATTGTCTCTTGTATATCCTATGCTGAGCTTTTTCATGATCATATGGCCACTTGGGGGCTTCCAACTCACCGAATTTAGCTTTCTCACCCTCTTGACCCGGCATACGCCAAATATTATTCTTGGTTATACCTGCCTGTTAGCAAGATGCTACTCCGAAAAGGTGACCCGGTGAACGCCTGATGAGTCAATCACAGAGGTGACCTTGAACCCATCAAAGTTAAAACACTGGTTAAGTCACGTGAAAGCCGGCTTTCAGAGAGCTAGGACAAACCAAAAGAGGCCAAAAAGCCTGCTTCACCGAAGTAAATCAGACTCGAGCCTTGAAAGCCAGTCTTTATGTCGTGCCTCGAAAGCCGGCTTTTTATTTTACAGTTTGCATTACTATAATTGTCCTGTTATATAGTACTTTGCATTTATATTATAATTATTTGTACATATGGCATCTTTTTTGTAGAAATCGGCCTTCTTTTCAGAACGGCCGGGTCTCATCAATTATGATTTTAATATAACGGCAACATGAATTGCTGGTTGGCATGACAACCAGGGTTTATGGTTTTCCATTCCAATCAAAGCAAGCCTGTGAAGTCAAATACAGAGCATAAATTGCCGGGTTGCACTACAATAACGGCCAAGGATTTCTTCCATTGCAAAAGCATCATCAGTTCACAGGTAAAATACTAAGTGCTTGATGGCGCTACCAGACTATGGAGTTTCAGCTCAAAAGCTATTACAAGCCACGACTGGGCTATTTTCTATCAAGTTTTTCAAAGCAAATTCAAAACTTGCAGAGTGGTTGATGGTTGAGACCCGGCAGTCTTCCGGGTTGATGTTGGTTTGTTCTTCTCTCGGAGTTTCTTTTTCGAGCTCACTTCTTTCTTCAAGTCGGCAATTTGCGACTCGGCTGGATTCAACATATCCTACATAAAGATGTTTACAACATTACATACTTTATTGGAAGTCCCAAGTCACCACAGGTTGCTGACATGGCACTTGGGGGCTAATGCATGGTCATTTGTACTGGTTTCATTGAAGACTCGGCCCATCATTTCATGATGAGCCGGCCCTTGGGGGCTACACATGTGAAATGCAAAACATTTAGTTTATAACTGGCGACTCAGATGAACAACCTGGATTTCTTCAAAGTTGCAACATTTATATTTAAGCAAGTCTTAAAGCTATCACTACGTTCTACTCTTAAGACTTGGGGGCTACATTAATTGCAGCTATATACAACATTCAAGATTTAGTTCAAGTCCCAGGTTGCTGCAGGCAAGACAACCCGGCACTTGGGGGCTACATTGGTTGAAGTTTTATAAGTATAAGACAATTACAAGTCCCAGGTTGCTGCAGGCATGACAACCCGGCACTTGGGGGCTACACAGTCAAGATATTATTTCTATGCAAAGCATCAAGTCATCATGAACTGATAAACTCGGAGCTTGGGGGCTACAGGTAATATGGAGATAAAAAAAACAGAAGAACAACTTCAAGCTGTCCATTTTGAAGCGAGCCGGATCTCATTTTCTTGGTGGGGGCTTCCAAAGTTCATCTCCTCCAAGTTATTCATAGAAGGCCTAGAAGCATTGAAAGACGGTTCAACATCAGACGGATTTCTTTTTTCCCAACAATTTTTATCAAGACAAAGCATTGTAAGCCGACTCAAAATGAGCTTAGCATGAATAAATTCAAGCTAACCTGGGGGCTAATGTCGGGGGAATTACCCACGGCTAGACCCGGCTAGACCAGAAGGCCCAGGCCCGGGTTATTAAGGAAACAACTTGGGCCGGCTCACTATGAGCTGGGAGCCTGCGCGGAACCCGGCCAGGAATATCAAGACCCGGCAAGGGAAGCAAGACCCGGCGGAGGAAGCAAGACCCGGCAGAGGACAGACCCGGCCTGGGTTAATTGGTGCGGAAGAGAACACGGGTACCCAGACGGAGGTAGAACATGGCCCGACATGGGGGTGGCCCAACAGGCCAGTTTTGGACCGTTCGAATAAGACCCAGACTAATATCCGGCTTGTAATAGAAAAAGACTAGTTGTAGTCCTACTAGGACTCTACATGTAAGCCAGCCCCTTCAACTTATATAAGGAGGGGCAAGGCACCCCAAGAGGGACAAGTTGGGAGAGACAGAAAAACTAGTAGCTCTCGAGATAGAGGTAGCGAAAGAGCACCCTTGTAATTGAGATCGTCATCATCAATAGCAATCAAGCAGGATGTAGGCTTTTACCTCCATCGTGAGGGGCCAAACCTGGGTAAAACTCACGTCTCTCGATTCCGACCAACCCCGTTCAAGTTACCACCTAGTTGCGATGGCCTCACCACTAAGTCCTTTTCACGAGGGCATCTGCCGTGACAAAACCACGACAGCCAACCTTCCGCTCTTCCACGCGTTACCACCAACACCTAAAAATATATAAATACCAATAGAAAAAGGGCCCACAAATGTGAGCGGCGAAGCGCGGGAAAATTTCTAGTTATATTATGTCTCTGAAACCCTCAGATTATTTTGAGCAATCCCACAAGACTTTATTATGTCGTCACAATGTTTACAAGGACGAAGATAAGATCACCGGGTTGGCCTAACCAAACATGGCGGACAAACCCTAAAGATAAAGCATGCTTTGCAAGATTGCGAGCCTCAACATTCGAGGTTCTAAATTTATGGCTAAAAAGGCATGTAGAAAATAGAGTAGCCCTAACTGTTATTTCATGTACTATAGCTCCAAAGTTTGCACCACTTCCCTCCTTGATCGCATCCACCGCCACCTTGCAATCTAAAGCAACAAAAAATCTCGGAACATAGAGATCTTCGGCAGTGCCAAAGCTTCTCGGATTACCAAAGTCTTAAGGACCTGGGGATCGCATAGTCTCCTCATGACCACCATGGATGCCCCCTGAAAAATGCCTGACTCGTCGAGACATATGACACTAACTGCGCCAAAACTTCCATCTCTAGATACTGTCGCGTCCACATTGAGCTTAATGTGGTCCAGTGGTGGCGGTAGCCAGTGCGTTGGCCTTGGCGATGGCGCTTACCTTGATCCCACATTTGCACCTTGCATAAATTTGATATCTTCCAGATATGAAGCAATGGATTGGTATGTGGCAAAAGGAGTTTGAAACACATCCTCATGTATAGCTTTTCGGCGCGCACTCCAAATCGCCCAAAGAGTCACTACCATCAATATAAACTGATCCGGTGGCAGCAAATCGCTCATGGCAAAAAGCCATAACTTAGCATCAGTCTCATTGGTCTATGTTGCACCATCTCTTTGTTTGACAGGCCCAGACGCTCTGTGCCATGCTACAATCGACCAGTGAGTGACGCCAACTATCCAAGGCTCTACAAAGAGGGCAAACACATGTGGTGGCCATATTCCATCGTTGGAGGACATCACTGGTGGGAAATGAGTGTTGCGCAAGCCTCCACGAGAACACTCTTAACTTAGATGGTACATGAGTTTTCCAAAGAGACAACCATTACTTGGACTCCGCAGCTGGGTTTGAAACATCTTCCCTCTCCTCTAACCAGGCTTCTCTCCCAAGTTTAACTAAAACAAACATTTCGTATGTTGAACGAACTGAGAATCGTCCCTTTGGATCATCATTCCATGCCCAGAAGTCATCAACTTGACGTGTACAGAGAGGAATCTGTAAAATGGCTTCGGCGTAGACGGGAAAAATACCTCCCTGATCCGGACCTCTCACCAGCTTGATGTAGTATGGTCTATGATCTCTGACACAAGTCGAGGCGGGTTAGAAACGCAGGATGAAAAGGGCTTCATGATCCCTTGCCGAGGGATCCAATTATGCATCCAGATCCGCGTTGAAGTGCCGTCTCCAATTCTTCGAATAATGCCTTGTTTAAGAACATCACAACCGTCAAGCACGGCGCGCCAAACTTGCGACGGGTGAGGACCCAGCTCTGCTTCCAAAATAGTACCAGAGGGGAAGTAGGCTGCTTTTAAAATTCGAGCGCTTAATGAGTTTGGCTCATTTAAAATTCGCCATGCTTGCCTAGACAATAGAGCAAGATTGAAGATTTTCTAGATCACGAAAACCCAAGCCATCAAGATTTTTCGGCCTTGTCATAACATTCCAAGCGACCCAACAAGTTTCCGTTTGCCACTTTTACTCCCCAATAACTAACGTATGATTGGTGTCACACTCTCGTAAAATCCCCTGGGTAGCCTGAAACATGCCATCGAATACACCGGAATTGCTTGTGCCACTGACTTTATTAGAATTTCTTTTCCTACTACTGATAATCCAGCCTCTCACTTTCTCCCATACCTTATCTCTGAGATATTTGAAAGTGCCATTTTTGGACCGTCTCACATCTGTCATGCCCAAATTTTTT
Source organism: Elymus sibiricus (assembly GCA_039707655.1). Taxonomy (NCBI): domain Eukaryota; kingdom Viridiplantae; phylum Streptophyta; class Magnoliopsida; order Poales; family Poaceae; genus Elymus; species Elymus sibiricus. The sequence goes on from CM077664.1 coordinate 318,922,431, forward strand.
TTTTTTTTTGGGGAACCCTCAGCTAATCCAGTAAAGTCGGATGGACCCAAGGACCATGGCAATGAAAAACCTGCCCCTCATTTCAAACCCACCAATTCCATCTGAAGAAAATTAGCATCACCTAGCCGCCGCCGCCGCCGCCGCCGCCGGGGAACATGGCCGCGCGGCGGTATACCGAGCACGAGGAGGCGCTCGAGATCAAGTCCCTTCGCCGCATCATCGCCGCCTACATCAAGTACGCGAATCGCCGATCCCCATCCTCTCCTTCCTCTGCGAACCCTCCCGTTCCATCCTCATCCCTTCGGGCTCTCCACCCCCCGCCGCCATCGCCGCCGGTCCTCGCCGCGAGATTGAAAGGTCATGTAGAAGAGGAGCGCGGCAGTTCCGCTCGCTGCTTCGAGCTGTGGCCTGATTGGGTGGACTGGAGTTCGCGGTGGAGCTCAATCCGAGTTCATGGTCTTCTCCTTCCGAGTTGTAGGGTTTAGGAATGGTTGCCCCAGTTCGAGTTTACTGGTGTGAATGGCTGGAGCCTAGGCTTTGCTGTGTGCTCGACTGTTTGGGTGTTAAATAGCACCCCCCCCCCCCCCCCCCCCCCCCCCCCCCCGCGCATGGGTCAGGGTGGATAAGAGAGATTCAGTATGTTGAACATTGATGTATTGGAGCGGATAGTGGATTGGATTGCGAGCAACCATGTCAGTCTGAAGGTTGTGGATGGGAGCGGCCGTTTATTTAATCATGTTAGTTATAGATGGAAAAAACCAATAGATAACCACGAGGAGTTTCCTGGCACCCCTGCATTTGATTGTTGCTGATTGAAGCCAGTGGAAGGTGTGTAAAATGGTCGATAAGCAATAGTGGATTGGATTTGGTAGCAACCACATGTCAGTCCGAACGTTATGGATGGGTGTGGCCGTTTTTTAACCATGTTAGAGGAAAAAAAATCAATTGATAACCACGCAATGCGGAGTTTCCTGGCACCCTTGCATTTGATTGTTGCTGATTGAAGTTGTTGGAGGGTGTGTAAGATGGTCGAGACGTGGTGGCTATATTAATCAGAGTGCGCACATGGCGAATTAACTGAAATGAATGCTAGCATTTAGTTGGTCTGTTGGATGTACTTAAAACACCATATTCAGGACATGTATATTTTCCCAGGTCTTGGTTTCTTTGACGTTTCATCATTGGTGTCACACAATTATGATGTTTCCTGCTTTTTATTGATTAGTGATAGCACGAAATGATATACAAGATAAATACATGGAAACAGCATAGTCCTTTTCTTTCCTTTCTCTTTGAATATCAAAATACTGTTGTTTTGCTTTTGTAATAGCTATCAAGATGCAGCAGAGAAAGATGTCAAGAGATATGAACGTTCATTCAAAAAGCTTTCTCCTGCCCACAAGGTATAGTTTTCATAGGGTCACCCCACATTCACCCTTTTTATTTATACAGGTTATATAACGCTGTATGCTCTCTTATGTCTTTCTCTGTGTAGGAACTTCTATTTCACCTTGGTCTTAAGTACCAACGATTGAGATGGTAAGTAATATTTTGTGCTTAATGCTGGACCACCTATCTGTCAAGGTCTACATCATCTGAAATAGTGGCTTGTTAACTGTAATTTATTCATTTAGTCTATATGGAATCACCAAACCTCACTTTTCCAGATCTTTGATATGACTCTGGGTAATTGATTCATTTTATCCATATTGATCTGAGATTTAATGATGATCAAGTCATTGACTTATTTTGAAGAAAAAACTACCTATACCCTTTTCAAATTAATTTCGGCCATGCTTGTTCAACATCTGTCCTTTGTTTTGACACTTGTGCATTATAGATATGTTTAAAATTTGTGCTATAAATAAATATCTGATGTGGTAATGACATGTAAGACAGGGACGGAGCTAGAAAATTTATACTAGTTGATTGGTTTGGGGGTGGAGTTAAACAAAGAACCTCACATGTGAGGTATTGCCAGGGCAATACAATAGAAATCGGGGGTAAACATTTTTTACCATGGGGGTAACCATGGCCCCTGCTCCATCCATGTGTAGTACTATCTGTACAGAAGCCTTTGTGTGTATAGCGTACTGTTCAGTGCTGATTGATTCAACATTTTGACTACTGTTATTTGATGAATAATTACTTGCAGGTGTATATCCATGAATACATCTTTTATCATGAATATGCTTGAGGTATGGTCTTTTTGAGACTGTTTATTGAAATTGCAATGCACATGATGGTATTCTTAAAAAAGAAAGAACTGCAGGCATTTGAACCTCCGTTCGACATGAGTCAGTGTGTAGATGGTGATTGTCATGATTGTGCAGAGCACATGCACGGGCATAGTCATGCTGATTGTGCTCATTCTAGTGAGAGGGTTGATTGCTCAAGTTCTGTCACCATAAATAATTCCGCATTGCTTGCTCAGCATGGTTGCCCAGAGGAAGGTGCAAATACTAGAGAAACTGAGAATAAGAAGGTAATTCCTCAGTCTGAATCAGTTTATTTCTTAAAACATTGAACATAATAATGAGTGTTTTCACTTAGAAGTCTGTTATTATATTTTTAGATTACAGCATTGGTGATATGTTGCTGAATTCCCCTTTATGTTGCATGTATAGTTTGACTGATTTATATCAAACAGGATGAAGAGGTCCACAAGGTGGGTTGCTCCCAGCCTGCTGCCTGCAACTTGGGGACATCCCAAGGCGAAGATAAATCATGTAATGGTGGTAAAGATGAGAGTGCAGCTGCTAACTGTCAAGATACAGATTGCTTTGCATCTTCTACTGATGAAAATGTAAGCTCATGTTGCAAGATCCACGTTTTTGTTTTTATTCCAAATAATTCACATATGCATAATTCAAAATTCCTATCGGACATGATTTTGTTTTGACATGTAACATGGCATTCTTGTTATGTTCTCTTTGAGAACTTGTAATATAGTATCTCAGGAGACATCAGTCAATATGTTACCACTAAACATTACTTAAAAAACCCTGATAGTTCTGGACTTTTGATTGTGATATGTGCTGAATTTAGGACTAGACTCGAATGTGTTTTATAAAGATTCTTTTGTAAATAGGGCACGTGATGAATAGATTTATCCCCAAGTTATTTCAGGAGGCTGTATTGCAAAAATATTCCTGGCAAAGAGTAAACCAGGTAATATAACTGGTACTCTTTCTTCCAGGTACCAATCCTCAAGGGCTTTGTTGCATAGTCACTTTCTTGGAAAACTTCGACATTTTTTAAAGGCTTAATAGTGTTAGAAAATACAAATAGGACATTCACCTGTGTTTTTGGATTTCTATATAAAAGTGGGTTATATGGCGTTTATTTGTGCCTTTAAGGGACTTATTCAAAAGTTCAAAGATTCACTGGTGAATTTTGAACCAATTTTAGCCTTGGAACCTGGCGACCTGCATTTCCTTTTTCTCGAATACGCAGGAAAGCTGCACAGCATTGCACTAATAACAAATGTACATAGAGTACAAACACACACCCACATACTCCACTAAAACAGCTATAAACAGAGCGCCAGAAGCAAGAAAAAGGAGTTCAACCCTGGCCAAGACTTTTGCCTCAGCCATGCACCAATGCTGCATCATCTTTAATAGCCAGCAGCACTTTTTGGACATTAGGCGAACTCCTGTCGAGGGCACAATCATTTCGACGCTTCCAAATCATCCAAGCAGAAAGGGTGATTAAGGAGTTCAACCCAGCCTGCATAGAACCTGGCACCATAGAGATAGTTCTGGATCACCAGCAAAAGAAATGTACAGAAGGTGATTGGGGCGCCAGGCCAGGTAACCTGCAGCTTAGCCAGAGTGATTGAGCGTAGGTGCCATGCCATAGCCTCCCCACCAGAATATATGGATTGGACATAGGAAACTTCCATCAAATTAAGTTAAAATTGAAATGGTTCAGCTTTCCTAATTTGCAGAACCAGTCAATGCTTCAGCTAACAGCAAACTAGTCATAAAGTTTAGGACAGGATATCACAGAGCATTTCACAAACCACTTTCAGTTTATCAAGCACTGATTCCTGTTCTATAATATAATCTTTTGGTACCTTCTATTTCTAGATAATAATGTGTTTAAATAACTGTTGATTATAACGATCTGTTTTCTTTATTTCAGGTAACTCCAGGGCACCGCAGGGCTCCATCTTTGCCACTGGATGTTCCTCCAGTTGACGTTGACAAAGTAATTGTTCTTATCATTTGCTACATTCTCCTTTTCTTGACGTTGACAAAGTAATTGTTCTTCTCAGAATTCTATCTGCTTTGATTCATCTAGCATTCATTTTTTAACTATTTATGTAGGTAAGATGCATCATAAGAAATATTGTGAGAGACTGGGCCCAGGAGGTAATTTTCTGATTAACTGTAGATTGTTTTACAATGTGCTTGGTGTAGACCTTTTATTTTTCTGTACTGTTCTAATGGTGATCTTTTTACCTTTAATTGTTTTTGTCCCAGGGTCAAATTGAGCGTGATGAGTGCTATAAACCAATTCTTGAGGAACTTAATCGGCTTTTTCCTGACCGAAGCAGGTAAACATGCATTGTCTCTTGTTGTTTCAGTAATGAAGAGCTACTGTACATTTTCAAATCATTTGCTAAGCTTAAGAATTGTTCTCGATTTTATGAGTGGATACTGGCAATAGTTTTTTTTTTCATTGTGCCTGTTAAGTATATTATATCTCCTCTTCCTAACAGATCTGAAATTGTTTTTTTTTTTGTTTTTCTCGTTGGGATAGTTGGTTGATAGGAATATCTAACATGGTATCAAACCTGAGGTCTTGGGTTCAAGTCTCAGTCCCCGCATTTCTCCCAAACATTTATCTCCGCCCAAGTTGGGCGTGAGGGGAGGTGTTGATCATTCCATATCCACGTCGGATGTGAAGGGGGGGGGGGGGGGGGTGTTAATTATATTATATCTCCTCTTCCTAACTGATCGGTCTTTTGGGATAGTTTGTTGATAGGAATATCTAACAGTGCCATCTCCTTTTGTGTTTGTGTTCACTAGTCTGGTTTCATGGTGGGTGGGGCTGGGGCTTATTATAGTGAAAACTGGCAAATCGTTTGAGATGGTATTGTTTTCTCAGTAATGTTGGAGAAGTGTTTTGAAGCTGCTCAGCGCTCCCAGAACCCTGTGAGGTTGAGCCTTCCTATTTTTCTATTTGTTCAATGAATCATGCAGAAGGAAGAACTTGACAATGTTCTTGCAGATTCGTGTTTTGTCTTTGTACTCTTGTATCTTTGATTACAGGCGTACTGGTACTACTATTTATTGGCACATTTCCTCCAGGCTTTAGCTATATTAGTCTATTATCTGTTCTTTTAGTCGCTATTGATGGTGGATCCAAGCATTTCCATTGATATCACAAACAAACATAAGTTTTTTTCCTTCCAGATTTACTTCTAGTCTTCCATCACTGATCTGTGTATGCTCTGAAAATCACAGGCCACCTTCATGTTTAGTCCCTGGTGCTGGGCTTGGGAGATTGGCTCTGGAGATCTCTTCTCTGGGTACTGTATAATGATGTTCAGTTGAAGATTAGCCAATACAATATATTTCTTGTAATTCTGTATTTTTTTTGCTCTTGAACAGGTTTTGTAAGCCAGGGAAATGAGTTCTCATATTACATGATGATCTGTTCAAGTTTCATTCTAAACCAGTATGCCAATCTATTAACTCTGTGCTACAGATATTATAAGCAATCGACACCTTTATGAAGTTGTGTTCATAATGCTAATAATATCACATATTCCTATCAGCACCCAAGAGGCCAATGAATGGACCATTTATCCTTGGATACACAACAATTGCAATTCTCTTTCAGACAAAGATCAACTTCGGGCTGTTTCATTTCCTGATATTCATCCCTCAAGGTATTGAGTACACCGTGTTTAACTTTTTTATTTTCAGTGTCAGCACCTCTACAAAAATAATGTGTTCCCATGTATCATTTTTTGTACATTTGGTGCAAGCTGTATAAAAATATGTGTTATTGTGTGCATTTGGATTATAGTATTTCCATGGGCCCAACCGCCCAAGTACAGTTATGCTGACTACATTCATAAGTAAATTGTGTTGTAGGATTCTGTATGAAATACAAATCAGCTTATGGAATATTTGAGAAGATCAAAGTGCATTATGGGTCCTCAAACTATTTCTGGGGTGTCATGTAGGTCCTGGAACTTGAAAATCGTCACCTGGGTCCATGGAAATAGTTTGAGGGCCCAACTTTCATGCACAAAATTTTGACTTTTGGATGTTAAAAAGTTGCATTCGGCATTAAAAAAAAGTGTCTTTGCATAGTTACATTTGACTCTCTAATCTTAGTTTTGTTTAATTTTAGAATTCGAGTTTACTGCTAGAGCTTGTTTCAGTCTGCTGGCATTATTTATGCTGTAGGCAAAAGCTGAAATTTTATTTCTATTGAGTGTGGACTTTGATTTCTCGCGGATACACTGATTGTCATCTGTTTGTATGTTTCACGTTCGTATATTTAGCTCACTTGTATTTGGGTCCTCTTTTCTATTAACAGTGTTGGTATATTTAGCTCACTTGTATTTGGGTCCTCTTTTCTATTAACAGTGCTGGGATAACTGAAGGATTTTCGATGTGTGCTGGAGATTTTGTAGAGGTCTACAATGAGGAAAGCCAAGAATGTAAGATCACTTGCTCTCTTACAATTGGGGCTTTTAGTAAACAAAGCAGGGGTCAAACAAACAACAACAACAACAAAACCTTTCAATCCCAAACAAGTTGGGGTAGGCTAGAGCCATAAGATCTCGAAACCTAGTTATAGTTCGGGCACGTGGATAGCTACCTTGTCCATGGCTAATTCTTTGGTGATATTCCAGTCCTTCAAGTCTTTCTTAACGGACTCCTCCCATGTCAAGTTTGGTCTACCCCGACCTCTCTTGATATGACGCCTTTTAGTTGGATACAGGTCAAAATGATTTAAAATTTTAAGAGTGTTCTGGGGCCCTTTGGCTTGTGGTGCACATATTTGCCACATGATGTTAAAGGAATACTGAACTTTCTTCTCACGGATCAGGAAAGCTTCTAATTCTAGGTGCATTAATGACAAAAAATTTAATCCTTACATGACTTTCTCAACTAAAGAGTTATATGTTATTTCAGAATCAGCTTAACTGTGCTTCTGCTTGCTATTCCATTAAATAGGCATGTAACTGCAGGAAACTGAAATAAGGTGGTTAGATTATTAGAAGCAGTGTGGTTAAATAATTATTGACACATGAACACTCATGTAATTATTAGAACTAGCCATGGACAGGGGTGCGTGGAAGCTTGCTATCCATGTGCCAGAACCATGAGTTGGTCGCGAGATCTTATGGGTTTCACCTCTAGCCTACCCCAACTTGTTTGGGACTAAAGGCTTTGTTGTTGTTGTTGTTGTTGTTGAACACTCATGTAATGGGGTCAGTCCATCACTCCATCTTGTCTAAGCATGTAAACGTGTTAATAATCGCGAAGCTGCATCTTGTTTGGATCCTAAAAGGAGACAAAGGGTTGAGCTGATTTTGTTTGTCTGGTTGTCTGAATTTTAAATCATGCTCAACAAGGAAAAACATGATTTATTCTATTGGGTTAAACAACCAGATCATAACCGGTGGTGTTGTTGCATCTTGTACATATGAAGTAGGAAGTATGCTTTTGCGGGAAACATATTCAGTATTTTTTGTTCTGCTACCTTGTTTGGTTTTGTTTCAGGACTGCATATAATACATAAATTGCGTTAGGAAGTGCCTTTCTTAACTTAAAAAGATAAATCTCAACAGTTTTGTATTAATGTAGTGGGTGCCTGAGTGGTTACAAAACAAGCCTTTAATGATTTGATCTGCTTTGCATTTGACGCTATTAACTTGGAGAGCGCTGAAGCACACCCGTTCTGTAACCATGTAGTAGGGTACTGATGCATTATTACTTTTCTCATGGATGACAACAAGTTGAAGTCCTTTTAGAGTTCAATGTTCTTGCATTTCTCTGATTACTTGTATAATTTTGTATAGTCCGTACTTGCGTAATAGATAAATGCTGTTTTGACACACTTACAATTCTTATCTGCTCTTCCAGCTGCATGGGATGCTGTTGTAACCTGCTTCTTCCTCGATACGGCACACAATATTGTTGAATATATTGAGATAATATCAAAAATTCTCAAGGATGGTGGAGTGAGTTCTCTTGCTCTAAAGATTTTAATTATGATATCTATTCTTCATGAGAACCAGTACTGCATATGTTACTTTGTGAGCTGATTGGTAGGAAGTCATTATTTAGTACTCCCTCTGTAAAGGAATATAAGAGCGTTTAGGTCACTAAATTAGTCATCTAAACGCTCTTATATTTCTTTACAGAGGGCTTATAAGTTGTTTCTCCACTCACCTGTAGTATTATACCTGCTCTTTATTTATTTACTGTAATCACTAAGTAATTGCGGCAATTTGAATCAACAGGTCTGGGTAAACATGGGTCCGCTTCTTTATCACTTTGCTGATGCCTATGGACCAGATGATGTAATTACTCTTTTGTCGACCCCCATTATTTATTCCAATTGAAGGTGGCATTATCAGTTGACATAATTTGTCTCCTTGAACTCAGGATATGTCCATCGAACTAAGTTTGGAAGACGTGAAAAGGGTAGCTTACCATTATGGATTTGTGATGGAGGTGAGGGTTTTTGCACTATAAATTGACTACTGCTGTTTCCACAGATTTTATTAACATGCAATTTGCAGGTGGAGAAAATGATAGATACCACTTACACAGCAAATATGGTATCGATGATGCAGGTAACCTACTAGCAGTTGATTGAATTACATGATGTATAACATTGAACTTAATCTTTGTACGGCAACCTGGTTTGAGTTGCAGAATCGATACCGCGCGGCATTTTGGACGATGAGGAAGGACGCGTCTCGATCGAAAGCTAAAAAGCGCCAGTGAGGATGAAGATCCTCCGTCTGGTGTGAAATTCACGTCGAAGCTGTTAGAAATTTAGAAGACTGATCTCGGTCAGTCCCATTGGTGATGTTTATCCTGGGACAAATGAGGATGATGTGTTGGTGCCGCCATTGTCGCACCATGATATACTACTATTGATACTCGAAACCTCAGAGCGAAACTGTGCTGTGAATCCTGTGATATAATTTGTTCGAGTCACTTTCAGCAAACGGCGGTGTGATGTACACAAGAAAAGGCTGACCACTTGACCAAGCTATATTAGTTGGTCTGGGGGTGGAAGGAGATGTACTGCGTGTTAGAACGGCAGCCAATATTCCCGCAAAAGGAAAAAAAGAAAAGAAAAGAAAAAAAAGAACGGCAGCCAATAATCAATCTGTAAACAACCTGCTGGCTACCTCAGGCCCGATCAAGCAGCAAAGCACGCTCGCTCTGTTCTTGCCTTCACTAGTAGAATCCGCCACATACAAAGTCCCCTTGTTTTCTAGGAGCACCGTGTTCCACGTGATCTGTGGCTTCTCCTTCATGAACTCCTCCACCACCAGAGAAATCTTTCTCGTACGCACGCCGGGGACCAGTGCTCCACCACCGTAATAACCCTACTCTTTTTTTTTTTAGATTCCGTAATAACCCTACCCATGAACGCCAGGGACCGAGCACCCCGAGAATTTCTCGATAAAGGGGAGCACCCCGAGTTGTCGGAGCTATGGGCGTCCACGCAACACAGTGCTTTTTTTTTCTTCGAAAAATGATCCAAATCTATTATAAAATTTTATCGGAAGTACAAAGTATCTCAAACATAATAAAAATTACAACAAGATTTCATCAAGACCACCGAACGACCGCTACCGCCGTCAGAATGAGCCGCCGATGCGGCGTTGTCGCCGCTCCCCTACCGGAGCCGGCTTGACCTTGTCGATGATAGCCAGGAAGTCTTCGTGCACGTGCCCCTAAGGACCAGTGCCCTGGAGCCGCAGTTGTCATCGTTGAAGCTTTGAATAGATTTGAAGCACCTGACACCAAATCTCGCCACTTGACGAGAAACCCTAACCTCACCGTCCCAAGAAGACGACATGAATCTACGCCGGAGCTTCGTCGACTATGTCCAGATGGACGAACTTGAGGAGGATCGGAGCACGGAAGACCAACTCCAAGAAGAAGCGCCGCACCTGCGAGGACTAAAAATCCCTAGCCTAAACTACTAACTGGGGCGGAGGCACCGGGATTCCCCTCCCCGCCACCGGCTGCCGGAACGGCAGGCAGAGGGGAGGCGAATACACGGGCTCATGGCGACTTCATGGCGGCTCCACAGCATCAGGCTCTTCCACTAGCCATGGGCGGTTTCGGCCATTGCGACGGGGTAGACGAAGGAGAATTAGAGGAAGTGGCGGTGCGCCGGTGACTCGGATGGAGGGAGATGGGGCACGGAGGGGTCGGGTTTTGTGCTGTCGCCGTCCGGCTATAAATAGGAGGCACCCAGGCAGGCGGAGCAACGGCTTGAATGCGGGTGCCCAAAGTTGGCTTCTCGTTCGCCGCGCCGTTGTGAATGCCAGGAAGGCGGACTGCGGGTCAACCGGCTTGAATGCGGTAGGAAGCCGTCTCGTCGTCCCATTTGGTCACGTCCGCACTAAGAGCAAGCGAATACGACGGGAGAGGCGGAGCAACGGCTTTAGTGGGGGACTCCCAGAGTTGGCATCTTATTCGCCGCACCGGTATGAATGTCGGGCAGGCGCATGGCCGGTCAACCGGCTGAATGCAGTCGGAAACCTTCCCGTCATGTCATGTCCGATTTGAACCGGCATGAATGCAGCGCTGAGGTGAGCGGATGCGGTGGGAGAGGGTTTTTTGGGTGGGTCCGCATTGCCAGATGAATGCGGCGCGGAGGTGAGCGGATACGGTGGGAGAGGGTTTTTTGGGTAGGTCCGCATTGCGAGATGCATACGTGGCGGACGTCCGGACGCCCACAGTTTGGTTTTGGTTTGTGAGATTTTGGACGTCCGTACTGGTGCGGACAATTTAGGTAACCGCCGTTAGACAGCTAAAAATGTCCGGACTGATCCCGATCCGAATATATAGGGGCAATTTGATGATCCACGTTGGAGTTGCCCTAATCGCTAGTGTTGGTGCCTTTGGCCGGTGGGCCATTCTATTGTGTAAACAACTGAAAACCCTGAATAACTCATGGTTATATGTGTATCTTTTTGATGCAGACGATGGGGAAAGCCTCCTTTTCAAAAGAAAATTAGTGCATCCACTTGTAACGGGAAGAACACTTGCGCTATTGTGCAAGGAAAAACACTTGTGATGACTCAAGACAATGTGAAATTACGTAATTGTCGTGAACGGAATACCACAAGCTGGTTTGCGCCCACTGTATCACACTATATTATACTAGTACTATCACTATATACCAACAACTGTTCCGATAATATTATAGCTCAGTTGTTGTCTGGATGTGTTAAACTGAAGCTGAAACATGGAAACATTATTGTCATGCACATGCGCGCGCACCATCGAACCACCGTCAGCTTGCGTACTGGACTCCCACAACTCAGTCAGCACCTACCTAAACGCCGGAGGGAAGGACAGGGCAGTTCAGATTCCTGCAGGGGGGAGGACCGATGGATCGCATCGGCGACGAGGTCGTCCTCGCCAGGGCCGAGATCACGGACGCCGCGGTGGCCACGTTCGCGGACTCCACCGTGATCCCCGACAGGTACGCCCGGCCGGACGAGGTGAGGGACGGGGTCGTCGTGGGCGACCAAGAGAGCTACGAGCTGCCGCTCGTAGACATGGCGAGGCTGCTCGACTCGGAGTCCTCGGAGGCGGAGACCGCCAAGCTTGGCTCCGCGTGTCGACACTGGGGCTTCTTCCAGGTCAGGCATCCTTTATTATACTTTTTTCGTATGGAGGGAATTTGCATTCGAATTATGCATCAAATCTACACGTTCTTCGTTTGCAGCTAACGAACCACGGAGTTGACGAATCGGTTGTACGAGATATGAAAGATAGCACCATGCACTTCTTCCGCTTGCCGCTGGACAAGAAGAAAGCAGTGGCCACCCAGGCCGGCGGCTTGGAAGGGTTTGGGCACCACTTCGCCTTAGCATCCTGCGACAAGTTGGACTGGGCAGAGAGCCTAATCCTCCGGACGCAACAAAAGGAACAAAGGAGCATGGAGTTTTGGCCCGCCGATCCGGCAACATTTATGTCCTCACTGGACAAGTACTCGCTGGAGATGTCCAGCCTCACGGCCCGCCTCATGGCGTTCATGGCCAGCGACCTCGGGGTGGAGCGGGAGGCGCTGGCCGGGGCCTTCCGGGGCAAGAAGCAGAGCGTGGCCCTGCACCACTACCCTCCGTGCCGGCACCCGGACAAGGTGATGGGCATTACGCCGCACCACGACGGCCTCGGCCTGACGCTGCTGCTGCACGTGGACGACACCCCCGGCCTGCAGGTGAGGAGGGGCGGCAGGTGGTTCCCGCTGGACCCGCTGCCGGGCGCCCTCGTCGTCAACGTCGGCGACATCCTCCAGATCCTGACCAACGGCAGGTACAAGAGCGCCGAGCACAGGGTGCTGGCGGACGCCGATAGAGGGCGGGCGACCGTGGTGATGTTCCAGGAAGCTTGCGTCGCCGGGGTGGTGAAGCCGCTCCCGGAGCTCGGCGAGGCGAGGTACAAGGCGATCGAGTATGTTGAGTATCTCAAGGGGAATTACAGGGGGCTGGCTGAAGGGACCAGGTTCGTGGATAGTCTCCAGATCAATGTAACGTAGGACGAGAAGGAAATCTAAATTAAGATGATATTTGCTTTATCCCGTGTATATCCAGACTCCAGTGGCAATTACTGTATCAAAAATCAATGAATAAACTCAGCCAGATTAATGTTGAAATCTTCGGAATGTTCATGCATACTTTTGTGCCCAACTTTAGGTCCAGTTTGAAAGTTGTACATAATTTTTTTTTTGTTTTTGGAATGATTCGAAGATTGCTCACCATGCCTGATGCGCGGTAAGTTGTACATAATCTAAGCTACTGGAAAGCTGACGTGCACGTACATACATATGTTTCTTTTTTTCTTTTTTTTTTTTTTTGAGAATACATATACATACATATGTTTCTAGAAAAGCATTCTTATGGTTTAGCAATCATCCACGTGTTATTTTGGCGTTATAGCATCTTCAAGAGAGCACTGTCTGAGCTTAGTGCAACCCCCCCCCCACCCACCCCAGGTTTAGGTAAATTAGTGAAGATTTTTTTTCTGGGATAACATACGCCGCTCCATCTGACACCTTCTCCCGCTCCCTGTCACGCCTCTAGTATCGTCCAAGCCTCCACAACACCTCCTCCTCCTCTCCCACGAGCTTGCCACCGTGTCTCCTCCTCTTGGCTATGCGGACCAAAAGGCCTATGTCTTTACTTCGCATTACATATTATGAATTCAAATATGGTTGAGTGGCTTCCATTGTGGCTTTGGTGGTGATGGAATTGACATTGGAAGTGGTAGTGTTGATCTATGTTGGGTGGGGGGTATTTATTGCACTTAGTTTGAACCATATCGAGTATGTTGATTGAACTATGTGCTTGGATGAACAACTCCTAGTATTACGTGAGATTTCCCGTGTCCAAAAAGATAATGTTGGAATTTGAATTGTGGTGCTTAAAATTATGAATTTAAATTGAGTTGTATGCTTTACTAATATTATAGTTTGAATTATTGTGGTGTCAAATTAGGAGCCACATAGATCAAATAAGCAAGAGAAAACAAAACCGAGGGCCGAGAAATGAGGTGTATTGTTGAAGTTGAAAGCAAACCTTGAGGGGTAGAAAGTAGGGGGTCAAATAGCCTTATGAGGGTCTTTCATCTCCCGCAATTGCCCCTAAAAGCCAATTAGGGGTTGGCCCCTATTTTCTGAGTCCTAAAAAGACTCCAACTTTAACAATGTCCCCAATTTTATTATTAAATATGTGAACCACTCATTAGTGGATCAACTTTTCTTTCTCTCATCTCTCTCCTCGCTCACTGCAATGCGGTAGTGTACTCCGTCAGTAGCGGTACACTATGGTGCAACGATGGTGCAAAGTGGGGGTGTCGCTTGTCAGAGTCGTGTGACAAGGAGGAATGGGTAGGCAGCGAGGTATGAGGGCCATGACAACATAGTAAGGAAAAAAAAGGTTTCGTGTCAACGACTAAAAGTAGGGGCTGGAGGGGGTTAGGGCCTCTCTAAATGAAAGTCTTGGGCAGGACTCGACTGGAGTGTTGTTTTTCCTAGCCCAGAAAATATGATTTAGGGGCCTCGGTATAGCCTTGGTAGAGTTGCTCCTTGGGAGCAAACGCCCAATTATCGCACACAAGAGGCGATGGGATATTGCATGTAGTCTACATCTTTCACCTAAATTTGTGTGCCCAAAAGCAAGAGGTGACCACCCCCCTCTAAAGTTTATGAAATATTTGTACATAACTCGAGGTCATTTGAATCCAAAATCTAGAAATATGTACCATTGGAACCGGCCATCCAATTTAAGATCCGTTTGAACTATCATATGAGAATTTCAATGCAAGACCAATATCCAACATTTTTGATTTATACTATAGTTTTCCTCTTTTTTAATGTTAAAGAGTATAAATAGACAAGATGTGCATACGCGAGTTGGTATTAAGCAGGTGCTAATGCTTGAAATATGATGTAGCCAATTTAGCAGCACTGTTAGGCAAAATCGTTGGTGCTGATACAAAAATAATATCGATGCAACTTAGCAGTTCTAGTAAGCGGATGATTGTGACAAAATTGACAACTTGGCAAATGTGGTAGGAAATTTATAGACTTTGATTCAATAAATAATATTTTAGGTAACTTAAAAATTGTGATAGTCAAATTTGTAGGTGTTGGTACAAAAAAATAGTATTATACACAACTTAGCGATGAATATACATGGTAAACAAATGTGGAGTACTTTTCAAATATATAGTTTGCATCATATGTTGTGGGCAACATGGCACCATCAGTAGACAAGTTGACATCATTCTTAGGCAAATCCATATTTGCTCTTGCAAATTAATATTGATGGGGAGTTGGGGTAGATAAAATAATATATGCTGGTAAAAAGGGTATTGTATCTTAGAGATGGTGAGTACGTAATTAGAAGTGTTGTTAAGGAAAAAATGATAGGTGATAGTACTTTGTGTACCCATAGATGGTTATCACACCCTCAAAGGCTAGCATATTCAAACACTCGTAAGTATCTTGGTGGCCAGCATGAACTTAGTGAGACTGGTCTTCCCAACATGGGTTAAATGTTGTCTTGAAATTGACCACATTGAACAAGATATTTTATTAATGAAAGTTCTCCAACTTCCCGAATGCGGTGGTTGTTGGCGGGTACCAACCGTGCATCGTGGGGTTTGATGTCTACTACACAACTTATTCTTTTAGACTCGTGTTGGGCCTCCAAGCGTAGAGTTTTGTAGGACAGTAGCAATTTTCCCTCAAGTGGATGACCTAAGGTTTATCAATCCGTGGGAGGCGTATGTTGAAGATGGTATCTCTCAAACAACCCTGCAACCAAATACAAGAAATCTCTTGTGTCCCCAACACACCCAATACAATGGTAAATTGTATAGGTGCACTAGTCCGGCGAAGAGATGGTGATAAAAGTGTAGTATGGATAGTAGATATAGGTTTTTGTAATCTGAAAATATAAAAACAGCAAGGTATCAAGTAACAAAAGTGAGCACAAACGGTATTGCAATGCTTAAAAACAAGGCCTAGGGTTCATACTTTCACTAGTGCAATCTCTCAACAATGCTAACCTAATTGGATCATATAACCATCCCTCAACGTGCGATAAAGAATCACTCCCAAGTTCCTATTAGCGGAGAACATAAGATAGAAATTGTTTGTAGGGTACGAAACCACCTCAAAGTTATTCTTTCCGATCGATCTATTGAGCTATTCCTATAAGTGTCACACACAGCCCTAGAGTTCGTACTAAAATAACACCATATGATACACATCAACCAACTCTAATGTCACCTAGATACTCCAATGTCACCACAAGTATCCGTGAGTTGATTATACGATATGCATCAAACAACTTCATAATCATAATATTCAATCCATACAAAGAACTCCAAGGAGCACCCCAAAGTTTCTATCGGAGAAAAGATAATGAAAACGTGCATCAACCCCTATGCATAGATTACCCCAATGTCACCGCGGGAATCCGCGAGTTGAATGCCAAAATATATATCAAGTGAATCAATATAATACCCCATTGTCACCACGGGTATTCATATGCAAGACATACATCAAGTGTTCTCAAATCTGAAATATTCAATCCGACAATAACGAAACCTCAAAGGGAAAAGATTCGATTCATCACAACAAAGATAGAGAGGGAAGAAACACCATATGATCCAACTATATTAACAAAGCTCGCGATACATCAAGATCGTGCCAAATCAAGAACACGAGAGAGAGAGATCAAACACATAGCTACTGGTACAAACCCTATGCCCCGAGGGTGAACTACTCCCTCCTCGTCATGGAGACCGCCGGGATGATGAAGATGGCCTCCGGTGATGATTCCCCCCTCCGACAGGGTGCCGGAAAAGGGCTGTAGATTAGATCATGGAAGTACAGAGGCTTGCGGCGGCGTAAATACTCATCTAGGTTAACTTTTGGGGGTTTCTGAATATATATGATTTTTTGGCGTTGGAATCACGCGAAGAGGGGCCACAGGGGGCCCACGAGGCACCAGGGCGCGCCTGGGGGGGGTGGCGCGCCCTGGTGGCTCGTGGGGCCCCTGTGGGTCTTCTGGCCACCTCCCGAAGCTTCTAGTGTCTCTTATGTTCCAGAAAAAATCGTCAAAAAGTTTCGCTGCATTTGGACTTCATTTGATATGGATTTTCTAGAAACCAAAAACAAGCAGAAAACAGCAACTGGCACTGGGCACTAGGTTAATATGTTAGTCCATGAAAATCATATAAAATCCATATAAAAGTGCACCAAAATCATACAAAACTATAATAAACATGGCATGAATACTTCATAAATTATAGATACGTTGGAGACGTATCAGCATCCCCAAGCTTAATTCCTGCTCGTCCTCGAGTAGGTAAATGATAAAAGAAATAATTTATGAAGTGTGAATGCTAGCATAGTGCATAAGTTTGATCAATGATAATTTCAATCACTTTTTCTAGCATCAATATATATCATAAACAGTAGCTCATCTCATAAAACTTCTCATGATCAAGTAGCAAGCTATTCACATGTTTAAAGTATAGGCCATAAACTTTCTTGAAAACTAACAAACTATGTTCTCAGTCATCAAACAATTGCAATTCATCTTATTTTCAGGAAGGGTCTATGTAAGAGCTTTGATCTAGCAAATTCCACATACTCAACCATCATTAAATCTTCCATGATTGCTGACACTCAAAGCATATTTTTAGAACAAACCGTTTCAGTCAAACACATAGGAAGATAGGGGCTTAATGTTTTGCCTCCCAACTTATTTATCTCAGGGATAATGTCAACAATAATAACTCATGATCACCTATATTCAACTGGATATATGTGCCTGGATCTTTCCCTACCACATAATGCTTGCCAACTAAAGAATAAATAGAGCGGAATAGGGATGAACATTAATGACTCTTGCATAGAAGTAAATACAAAAAAGTAAATACAGAAAAGTAAATACAGAAAAGTAAAAGATAGGCCCTTCGCAGAGGGAAGCAGAGGTTGTCATGCGCTTTTTGTTGTTGGATGCACAAGCCCTTAATGCAAAGGAACGTCACGTTATATTGCCCCTTGTGATAGCAACCTTTATTATGCAGTCCGTCGCTTTTATTTCTTTACCATCACAAGTTCGTACAACGCTTATTTTCCCTTACAATAAAAGATCATACATATTTTAGGAGCAATTTTTATTGCTTTTTGCACCGATGACAACTTACTTGAGGGATCTTATTCAATCCATAGGTAGGTATGGTGGACACTCATGGAAAGAAACTGGGTTTAAGGGTTTTTGGATGCACAAGTAGTATCTCTACTTAGTACGATTTTTTGGCTAGCAAAAGATTCTAAGCAAGCACCACATGTTAGAGTATCCATGACAATATAACTTTTATGTGAATATAAACAAATATAACTCATTACGTTGTCTTCCTTGTCCAACGTCAACTACTTGATCAAGCTTGAAAATAATTAATGGTGGCTCACAATCATAGAAGATGTCCAAGATAATATATTTATATGTGAAATTTCTCTTCCTTCAAAATTCTTTCATGAATTGTTCAAGTGACCAATGCTATGTTTGTTAACTTTTAATAAATTTTACCACTTATACTTCTTGTATGTGAAGTCACTACTCCCCATGGGACAAGCATATGAAGCATATAAATTTCAACTTTATGATATTCAATTCATTTCAACAATTTACTCATAAGATATAAGTGAAACACAAGAGTAAATGACAAACTACTCCAAAAAGATATAAGTGAAGATCAAATGAGTAGTTAAGTAATTAAGTAGCTGTGTGAGAACTCTCTCTCATTTAAATCTTAAGTATTTTATTCAAACAGCAAAGAAAACAAAATAAAATGACATTCCAAGGATAGCACACATCATGTGAAGAAGCAAAAACTTAGGCTCAACCAAGACTAACCGATAATTGTTGAAGAAGAAAGGTGGGATGCCTACTGGGGCATCCCCAAGCTAAGATGCTTGAGACTTCTTGAAATATTATATTGGGATGCCTTGGGCATCCCCAAGCTTGAGCTCTCGTGTCTCCTTAATTCCTCTCATATCACGGTTTCTCTAAATCTTAAAAACTTCATCCACATAAAACTCAACAAGAACTCGTGAGATAAGTTAGTATAAATCAACTCAAAACCTTAACATTCTCTACTGTAGAAAATCACAAAAATTATAATTAAACATTGCATACTAAATGCCTCTTCATATTTAATACTCCTACCCTCAAATAGAAACATTAAACACGCAAACATATGCAAACAATGCAACTATAACAGCAATCTGCCAAAACAGAACAGTCTGTAAAAGGGGAATAAGAATCCATATTTCCCTAACTCCAAAAATTCTGAAAAATTACCACGTGACAGAGAACTCATGCATGCTTACTGTGTAAAAATTTCAGATTTTTATCATGTTCTGACTATTCAGGAATATTCCGGACATAACAGAAAACTTTCTGTTTTCAAACAGCAACGCATGAACTTGCAAACTGAGCATGGTAAATGCTATAATTGGCATTTTGTTGAAATAAAAGATACAAAACATTATTATTGATAGCACAAAGCAAATATTAACAGAAGAAAATGATGCTCCAAGCAAAACTCATATTATGTGACGAATAAAAATATAGCTCCAAGTGAGGTTACCGATAATGTTGAAGACGAAAGAGGGGATGCCTTCCGGGGCATCCCCAAGCTTAGTTGCTTGGGTCTTCCTTGAATATTACATTGGGGTGCCTTGGGAATCCCCAAGCTTAGGGTCTTGCCACTCCTTATTCTCCTCATATCGATATCTCACCCAAAACTTGAAAACTTCAATCACGCAAAATTTAACGGAACTTGTGAGATAAGTTAGTATGATAAAAATAAATCATCCACTTAGGTACTGCCAAGACAAGATTCATAATTGTTCTCACATAATACCTACTGTATTCTATCATTTCCACAATTTATATTACTCAATATAAGCTATGGAAACACTAAAACAAGCAAACTATGCATCGAAAACAGAATCTGTCAAAAACAGAACAGCGTGTAGTAAGAGATTTCAAAACCATACTTCTGTACCTCCAAAAATTCTGAAAAATTAGGACAATGTAAAAAATTTGTAACCCAATACTGTGTAAAAATTTCAGAAATTTTCACACTCCAGTACAGAATAGAAATTCCAGCACTAGACGCAAAAGTTTCTGTTTTTGCACAGAATCAAATCAACAAGCATCCACACTATCCCAAAGGCTTTACTTAGCACATTATTGAAAGAAAACATATAAAACATGATTACTACAGTATCTTAATCATGTGAACACACAAAAACAGTAGGTATAAGTGTTGGGTTGTCTCCCAACAAGCGCTTTTCTTTAATGCCTTTTTAGCTAGGCATGATGATTTCAATGATGCTCACATAAAAGTTGAAGAATTGAAACACAATGAGAGCATCATGAAGCATATGACTAGCACATTTAAGCCTAACCCACTTACTATGCATAGGGATTTTGTGAGCAAATACTTTATGGGAGCAAGAATCAACTAGCATAGGAAGGCAAAACAAGTATAGCTTCAAAACTTTCAACATAAAGAGAGGAAACTTGATGTTGTTGAAATATATATAAGCATATATCCCTCTCTCATAATAATTTTCAGTAGCATCATGAATGAATTTAAAAATATAGCTATCACATAAAGCATTCTTTTCATGACCTACAAGCATAGAAATTTTATTACTCTCCACATAGGCAAATTTGTTCTCATCAATAATAGTGGGAGCAAACTCAACAAAATAACTATCATGAGATACTTGATTGGCATAATAAATTTGAGCATTAAAATCATGATGACAAGTTTCATGGTTATTATTATTCTTTATAGCATACATGTCATCACAATAATCATCATAGATAGCAACTTTGTTGTCATAATCAATTGAAACCTCTTCCAAAATAGTGGAATCATCATTAAATAAAGTTGTGACCTCTCCAAATCCACTTTTATCAATATAATCATCATAAATAGGAGGCATGCTTTCATCATAATAAATTTTCTCATCAAAACTTGGGGGACTAAAAATATCATCTTAATCAAACATAGCATCCCCAAGCTTGTAGCTTTGCATATCATTAGCATCATGAATATTCAAAGAATTCATACTAGCAACATTGCAATCATGCTCATCATTCAAAGATTTTATGCCAAACATTTTATTGAATTCTTCTCTATCAATTGAGCACAATTTTTCGATCCATCATTTTCACGAAAGACATGATAAAGACGAATAATATGAGGCAACCTCAATTCCATTTTTTTGTAGTTTTCTTTCATAAACCAAACTAGTGATAAAACAAGAAACTAAAAGATTCGATTGCAAGATCTAAAGATATACCTTCAAGCACTCACCTCCCCGGCAACGGCGCCAGAAAAGAGCTTGATGTCTACTACACAAATTATTCTTGTAGACTCGTGTTGGGCCTCCAAACGCAGAGTTTTGTAGGACAGTAGCAATTTTCCCTCAAGTGGATGACCTAAGGTTTATCAATCCGTGGGAGGCGTAGGTTGAAGATGGTATCTCTCAAACAACCCTGCAACCAAATACAAGAAATCTCTTGTGTCCCCAACACACCCAATGTAGGGGAACGCAGCAGAAAACAAAAATTTCCGACCTACGCACCAGCCCAGGATCACTATGGAGACTGCATACAAGGTTTGATCTGTTTCGTTACCGACTCGTAGCGCAGCGGAAGTAGAGTCGATGACGATCGGCGGTGCAGATCCCCGCAGCTAGGATTTACAACCTCCCAACCGCGAGGATGTACTCCCACATCTGCCCCTCGGACAGCCCTCCGGGAGGCGGTCGGACAGTCCCTCGGACGGTGTCGCGGACAGCCCTTCGGGAGGACCTTCGAAACTCGAACGGTCACTCGGACAGCCCTTCGGGAGGACCCTCGAAACTAAGACGATCACTTGGACAGCCCTTCGGGAGGCACTCTCGAACTAAGACCGAAACTACGATCTCTCTACAGAGTTGCACACATACGGTGTCATCTATCCGGCAGGGCTTCGCCATCCAGAACTAGTTCCCACCGGAACCCAGACAGCCTTTCGGCTCTATGAAACTATTTCGCTGGGAGGGAGAGAGAAGCCAGACAAGTCAATGGCATGTGTATGAGAGCAAGCATGAGCTGATTTTGGAGAGCTCTCTCCACCTCTATTTATAGGAGGAGCAAGGGGTAGAGGAAAGACCAAAAGGACCTTCCTAGGATCTTTCCACCACATGCCACATAAGGGTGTGTAGAAGATATCCACCATGAGGTGGAAGGACACCTCAAGGAGGGCCCCCCCATGCCATGGCTGAAATTTGCAGCCCCCTTGGGGAGCTCCACCTCCCTTTCACACACCAAAAGTGGTTTTCTTCTAGAAGAAAAAACCCATTTGCAAATCAGCCCAAAAAGTGCTTTTCACTATTCACGAAGACATTTTTCTGCGTCCGTTAAAACCCAAATTATTTCTGTGTGCCTAGAATAATTCTAGAACCCACCAAAAAAATTTTGAACGCATTCCAAAACAATTTCGGAACAATGTTTCTTCAGAAAAGCAACCAAAACGGTTCCGGCTGCTCCGAAACATTTCCGGTTTTTGTCCCGGAAAATTCCCAGAAGTTTCCAGAACACTTCTGGCATCCTCCAAGAATTTCTAGGCGTGTGCCAGAACCAATTTGACTTAATGGAATACCCTGAAACAACTTTTCAGTTTCACCGGAACTATTCCGGTGTTCTCTCCGGAACGTTTCCGTTTCGTCCGAAACTTTTTCGGTGATTTTCTCTCAGACTCCCCGTCTAGTATTCAGCAGATAGATGACCCTTAAGCGTGTGACCCTATAGGTTCGGTGAAGTATAGACATGACCGGAACTCTTTCCGATCAGTTATCAACATCGGAGCCGTGGACACCCATATTGACCCCTATACCCACACGAATGAATATTCGAGTGAACCTCCAGTTGCCGTGTGCTATTCCTGTTGCTTCGCGATATGTTACAAATACCCGAGGTGAGAAACATTGGCATCCTCGTGGATCAACACTTGTCCACAATGCCAGTTACCTCGTTGCCGGTTTTTGTTCTCTTTTCTCGTTTCTGTGTTCCGGTATCCCTGTGATCAAATCACACTTGTGTCTGGCCAGACGATGATGGATACCGTAACACCGAGAGGGCCTAGAGATATCTCTCCATCGTCGGAGGAGCAAATCCCAATCTTGAGCTATCAAGTTACTTAACATACTTTTCCATGAACCCGTAAGCCGCCGTAATAGCCACCCATTTACGGATGACGTTTAACAAACCCCAAAGTTCATGAAGCAAGCATGAAGAAACTCGACACTTTCATGGTCTAAGGAATTATGCAAACATTAACTTCTCTGTGTTATTAACCATTAACTTATGACGAATGAATCTCATAGCATAACATCAATCGGGTCGATTCAACACAAGTGTTCTACTAACATTGTGCCCTCAAAGTTGCCGGCATAGACATGCCCATGATCAGGAAAACAGAACCATCATGCTACACTTGAGCTAGTCTTAGAGGCCAGACTAGGAATACATTTTACCGTTTATTATTCCACACGTGCATATGAGTCTTCCTCCGAGCCTCGTGGTTATTGCAGACTCGAGAACCATAGCAGTTATAGCATGGAACATAAACCTAATTATGAACAGGGAGATAATCAATAACATTTATTATTGCCTCTAGGGCATATCTCCTACACCCAATACAATGGTAAATTGTATAGGTGCACTAGTTCGGCGAAAAGATGGTGATAAAAGTGTAGTATGGATAGTAGATATAGGTTTTTGTAATCTGAAAATATGAAAACAGCAAGGTAGCAAGTAGCAAAGGTGAGCACAAATGGTATTGCAATGCTTAAAAACAAGGCCTAGGGTTCATACTTTCACTAGTGCAATCTCTCAACAATGCTAACATAATTGGATCATATAACCATCCCTCAACGTGCGATAAAGAATCACTCCCAAGTTCCTATTAGCGGAGAACATAAGATAGAAATTGTTTGTAGGGTACGAAACCATCTCAAAGTTATTCTTTCCGATCGATCTATTGAGCTATTCCTATAAGTGTCACAAACAGCCCTAGAGTTCGTACTAAAATAACACCATATGATACACATCAACCAACTCTAATGTCACCTAGATACTCCAATGTCACCACAAGTATCTGTGAGTTGATTATACGATATGCATCAAACAACTTCATAATCATAATATTCAATCCACACAAAGAACTCCAAGGAGCACCCCAAAGTTTCTATCGGAGAAAAGATAATGAAAACGTGCATCAACCCCTATGCATAGATTACCCCAATGTCACCGCGGGAATCCGCGAGTTGAATGCCAAAATATATATCAAGTGAATCAATATAATACCCCATTGTCACCACGGGTATTCATATGCAAGACATACATCAAGTGTTCTCAAATCTGAAATATTCAATCCGACAATAACGAAACCTCAAAGGGAAAAGATTCGATTCATCACAACAAAGATAGAGAGGGAATAAACACCATATGATCCAACTATATTAACAAAGCTCGCGATACATCAAGATCGTGCCAAATCAAGAACACGAGAGAGAGAGAGATCAAACACATAGCTACTGGTACAAACCCTCAGCCCCGAGGGTGAACTACTCCTTCCTCGTCATGGAGACCGCCGGGATGATGAAGATGGCCTCCGGTGATGATTCCCCCCTCCGGCAGGGTGCCGGAAAAGAGCTGTAGATTAGATCATGGAAGTACAGAGGCTTGCGGCGGCGTAAAAACTCATCTAGGTTAACTTTCGGGGGTTTCTGAATATATATGATTTTTTGGCGTTGGAATCACGCGAAGAGGGGCCACAGGGGGCCCACGAGGCACCAGGGCGTGCCTGGGGGGGTGGCACTCCCTGGTGGCTCGTGGGGCCCTTGTGGGTCTTCTGGCCACCTCCCAAAGCTTCTAGTGTCTCTTATGTTCCAGAAAAAATCGTCAAAAAGTTTCGCTGCATTTGGACTTCATTTGATATGGATTTTCTGGAAAACCAAAAACAAGCAGAAAACAACAACTGGCACTGGGCACTAGGTCAATATGTTAATCCATGAAAATCATATAAAATCTATATAAAAGTGCACCAAAATCATACAAAACTATAATAAACATGGCATGAATACTTCATAAACTAGACAATTCCCCGCGCGTTGCTGCGGGAATTAGTTGCAATAGTTTGGTTGAAATTTGGTTGTGTGATTTATACGGTTGAACTATGTATATAGTGGTAGTACTATGCTACAATGCTTAAGAAAAACATCAAATTGTACATGCATGTACCATATTGGTACCTTCATTGACCGATAAAGGCTTATATTAAAAATTATAATATAAATACCATTTATGACTTTCAATACATTCACTCCTGAATTAATTGTGTATTAACAATTTTAGAAATAACATATCTTGCACATTCTTATGACTGCAAGACATCTATATAGCAACACCCATAGCATTGTATCCCTACAACTTCCAACTTTCATATTGCAAATTATTTACAATTGGCAAGTACATGGACAACCAGTGTGAAGTCCATAGGTGAATTCCCCATGCGTTGCTGTAGGGATTTGCGGACCAAAATTGGAGAAGCAATTGGTTAATGAAGCAAAGAATAAAGTACGAAGATAGTTTTAGAGAACCCTAGTATGTTAGTTGTGCTAATCACATTTGTCCTTGACTTGAGAGGAAACATTAAGAAGAATATCATAACAAAAGACATATTTGATGCAAGCACTTAGTATAGCATATGTACACCAACTCAGATAGTATTCGATGCAGGAGATAATTATGCATAAAAATATATATTGACATCTTATACTTCCTCCGTCCCGAAATCCAAAATATAAGACGTTTTTTCAGTTCAATTTGAACTGAAAAAACGTCATACATTTTAGGACGGAGGTAGTATTTTGTAGCGATGGAGAATCTGTTCCTGATTGGTGATACTCCATGTCTTTCGCGATGAGGAGAAGATAGCATCGTAGGATAAAGTTGTTGGCATATATATATAGCCGTGCCCATTCATTACAATGTGAACAGAAATAGGGGATATAAAAGGTTAGTACAGGTGGGTTTGGAATTCAGGATGTATTTAACTTGAAATAATAGTCGTAATCTACACTGCTGCAGCTACTTTGTCACAAAAACAATGCTCGAGGCATCAATAAAATAAAGTAATGGAAGAGAGAATTAGCGCCTGGGTGTTTTGTGGTGGAAACTTAAGCATCATGATCTGCCAGGCTTCATTTAGGAAATACCAAAGCGCATACTCGTATATCTGCGAAGAAAACAATAAGGTTGAAATTGTGAGGGCATCTCGTATCTCTGCAACTGCAGTTTTATATAGTAAGGTGCATGAAAAGGGGTGATAAATAGACAATGTATTTGGAAACTAAAATAGACTACATGCATGAGAAGTTGAAGCAGCAAACCCGACACTGACCAAAGTTTTGCAGTAATAAAGATTAGCCAGATTCAGCTAAAGAGAAAATCTTGGTCAGTCATGTATGTGAGATCCTGATTCAAAAGGAGAAATGGTTGTCGTCCTTCAGTTTTGTGTGTGGTCATACTGATTTGCGTAAAATATGCCTACACTGCCCTGTTCATCTGCAAGCATAAACGTACAAACCATGATATTGCAAAAACATCTAAATTCTAGTATAGAGATAATCACTAAGTAACTACGTTAGGGATGTATCTCATCATACACTGCATACTGTTAATCTCTGCAGAAAAAATAAATATGCATCAAGAAGCTAGCATCAATGCCTACCTTTATGGGGTGGGATTACCGGCGGTCGGAAGGTTGAAGAGAAATCAAGAGCGGCAGGAAGAGGGATTCCAGATGCTATGGGAAAGAGGATTAGAGGGATTATAAAAATCAAATAAAAATAGAACGAACCAATCTTGATTATGGCCCAAGGACTCTTCAATGTTCAACGCTTTATTATTTGGAAATAGTCAAAAAGGGTAAAATCCACAGCTTAGTTGTGGTGAGTATATATAGCTATAGTAGAAGGGCACCTCAGTGGTCAGCGGCGAGTGGTGGCCTGGGGTCTTGGCAAGCCGTCCGCCATGGCGTCAAATAGGAGTAGCGCCGTTTTGGCGTTTCCGTTGTTGGTTGCTAGCGGTTGTGCGACCGCCTTGGCCTGCATGAATGGCCGGAGGAGGTAGGCGCCGCGTATGTGGACACATGAAGACGCTGCGGCTGGAACGGACGGCCGGTGGGAGGAGCATTAGAACCTTTGGCATGGACGGCCGATGGAGGAGCGAGCCTTCATGATAGGGAGGAAAAGACGTGCAAGCAAAATTTGGTGGGGAGTTGATAAGACGCTGGGTTTCAGCTCTATATCGCCAGTTACAGAATATGGAAGAAGAACTAATGCCAACTGAGTGGAAATTAAATCCCACGATTTGCTGAAGGGTTGTGGTGGGTCCCTTTAGAAAGTAACTAAACGCCTATGTGGCCGGCTAGGAAGTAACTAAACGCTTATGTGGCCGGCTGATGTACCTACTATAGTGGTCGGTCCGTATGTAAGTGACTAATAGAATGCTGATGTGTCACTTGTGCTGAGGTGGATAGCTTGCATGTTAAGATAAATAACATAGTGGGGATGAATCTCTTAGGTATATAGGATTATAGATACGTTGGAGACGTATCAGGGTTCGGCGCGGACCAGTTCAATGAGTCGCAGACGGCGGAGCGTGCACAGACGTGGTCACCATCTTCGCCGTGGAGGCGCATAGCAAGTGTTCGACGAAATGCATAAGCCAATTGTAAGTTTTACTCCGCTAAGTTTAGGGGATCGACTAGAAACGACCAAACCTTAGTGGAGTAAAAATGGTTTACTCGGCCGTTTACTGCTCTATTTTTAGGGGATCGGCTAGAGTTGATATTAAAAAGATGCTATTTTGGGTTCCATGACCAATGGAAATTGCCCTGACTATACAAGATTCTCGGGGAAAATCGATCTAGTTGAAGGTGATCCTTGTGTTTTGCTTCTCGTCGTCTTGTAATGCCTATTGGATTTGTAGTTGCACACACCCCATACATTTGGTCGATGGTGGGATCCCAAGTGTAGTACTCGAAGTTGTTAGATGATAATGACTCGAGATCCTCCACCACCTTGCCTAGATCATACTTGGTCACCATGAGAGTTTCAGTTGTTGAATTCTAAAGGACCATGTTATATGTTCCTTCCTCTTCGACCTCGCTGCATTCCATCTCAAGCGAGGCCGACCCAAGCTTATGAGATCTTTTGTCTTAGCCCAGTCTATCCTCTCCAGCATTGCCGAAGATGCGGAAGGAGTGAAGGTTAGTGGTTGGGATTGAATCGGGTTCTTCTTCGGTCTTGGGGCGTATCCCCGAGAGAGGGTAGCTCGCGGTGGGATGCGTCCTTGCTAGCGGGCCTTGGAGCCTTGATCCCGCTGCCAATTTGGTTGCCACAAGCCAACGAGAGCTATGGTCACGTAATGACGATGATTTTGCCTACGATTTTGGTGACTCTTTTTTTTTTGACTTGGAACCACAGGATTCCATTACTCAACTGACGCAGCAACATCGCTGGCCGTCAGAACCATTACATCCTTTGGTACAGCCTCCACCCACAGCCGGTGAAATTCCGACCGGAGGGAATCGAGGATGGCCTGCTACTCCGTCTGCAGATCCGCGTCCCTAGCGTTCCCCACATCCTCCTCCCGCTCCACGTCCTCCCCATCCTCCTCCACCTCCTCCAATTCCTCCTCCTCCTCCTCCTCCTCCTCCAAGTCCTCCTCCGGATCCACCGCATCCGGAGGTAGCCCCGCGGCGATCCGGGCTTCGTGCCTTGCCCGGATCTGCTCAAGGAGCTGCAGCCGACGCTCCAGCGTTAGATATGGGTAGATCCTTACTCGGCGGCGTGGGGGCATGGTTACTAGTGGTGGTGGACGGTGGCGGAGAGGGGGGAGGGGGCTGGTAAATGTGGATGGGTAGGTTTTCGGTGCCGTCAGTCGGCTTAAATAGCCGGGCACTACGCGGCCCGCCGGAGTGGTGCCATCGGTTCGGCGGAGGAGACGAGCTTCAGACCGCCGGGTTTCGGAGTGTTTTCGTGTGGGACCCCATCATCATTCTGACGTGGTGGACACGCCCATGCCTCCCCATATCCGCGCCATATTTGGGTTGGATATGAGGGGTGCCGGTCAGCCCGGGCGTTTGAGGCCCGTTTGAGGCGTCTGTCTGGGTCGGTTTCTTTTTACCGGTCACTGACCGGGCCGTCCGCCCGGACGTTTGAGGCGGGTTTGGGGTGCCCGGCTGTAGATGCTCTTACGCCCCTACCTAAGAAAGTGTCTTTCTACATGAGTGCTCAACACGGAAAAGTTTTTCCCGCAAAAATACACACACAAAAGTTGTCAAATGATGTATGCTCCTCCGTTGCAAGATGCAAAACACCAACGTTTGTCAAACTTTACATTTGGCCAACAACTAACTAAGAGAAAAATACGACTTGGGACGGTTAAGCTAAAAAAGAAATGAATTGTGCAAAAGAGAAAAGATATCGCTGAAAAGCACGTTTATGAGTAGTACAATGATCCTCCTACCAATCATATAATCCATATTTTTATATGGTACTACCTCCCTTTCAAAATAATTGAAGTTCTGATTTTGTTGAAAGTCAAACTTGTTTAAGTTTGACCAATTCTATAGCCTAGGGCCTGGGCCCACTCCTTTTGGTTTACTCATCAGGCTCATCACCTATTGGAGCCCCAAATTTTTGGACAAAGCTAGGTTTGAATCAGCGTAGACATTGTCAACAAATTTAGAACCCATCCACATTAACCACTTGGGCATCGACCCAACAAGAAATCAATTCTAGGTTTTTTGGTAATCTACGATTAACCTCCTTTCATAATACCCACTATCCCCAGGGGAAGTTGAATCCCGCTGCCTCATTGAAAGAGAGATGTCCTGAACCACTAGACAATAGGAGCATCATTAGATGATAGGGCCATATACAGCTGCTTGTGATTATACTATAATCATAGTATGAGAAAATCCACTCATCCAACAATTTCAGTGCATTTTCCTACTTTTTCTGCAAGGGGTTCAAGATAAAGCATTAACCCTATCCTCAATATGAATCTACATTCCGGGACAAGAAATTCCCAACCATTGCTAAGTTGAGCCATGTTAGCAAAGGATGGTTTCTCCAACAATATGAGGATAAACCCCTTATTAAAATGGTAGTTTCACAAACCCCATCGGTGTGCAATTGAAAACATTAACAATACTGAGAATGCCTTCCTCTATAAAAAGAGAATCATCATTAATACTGGGAATGCCTTCCTCTATAAAAAGAGAAATAGTTGAAAATAACGAAGGAAAGTGGGTGAAACTATATTAACATCTAGAGCATCAAATTAGTCTCATGAGATTATTAATGAAATATAGTTCCTACTATGTGCATTTAGTGTTTTATATCATATCACATTTTTCTATAGAATTGGCCAAACTTAAGCAGGTTTGACTTAGGACAAACCTAGAACTTCAATTATGTTGGAATGGAGGGATTATTTTCTTACGAGACTTAGGTTTATGATGCGTCTCCTTCCAGAAAATGCTCAAGAGCTCCCGGGTGCTCCCCTCACCTATATCCATTCCTTCATCTGACCTCATGATCATAACTTCCAGTTCGGCCATTGTTGTATTTTCATCTATAGGGTGCTTTTACAATCTCGTATGGAGCATGCATTTTTTACCATTGCTGCACTGAACGCTTCCTTCAACCACTAAACCCAGCTCTCCCAACTGCCCCAACATTCATTTTGTAGTTTGCTAAGCTTCCACCGCACACCATCGATACTGTTCTTCTTGTTCCTGCATCTTCTGCTCCCTTTCTGTACGGTTGTATATTATTCTAAGATGGTATGATATTTAAACAAGCCATTTGTGGAGCAATGCACAATTTGCACTAAGAAAAGAAATTCAGGACTAAACAACAATGGCTTGTGTGTGTTAGATATATCCGGAGAAGATAGCTTCTTGAGGCGTTCATTTTGATTTTCCACTGCAACATCACTTGAATTATTTCATGTCTAGTGCGGCTTGTATAAAATGCTACGGAGCTTCTCCGAGAAAAGACATGCTTTTGTTTACTGAAGTGGGTGAAATTGTATTCTGAAACTGATCTCTAAGTGGCATAAGGGGGAAATTTTGACCTAGCTAATGGTTATATATTGGTTTGTTTGTGGTACACCACTGTGTGCACGGAGGTGTGGTCATCTGTTGCACACTGATCGAGTGCTTGTTCTTAAGGGAACGTGCAAATCACGCAATCATATCAGGATGGACCCAATGGTTGTGATTTTTGTCTGCGTTGATCACTTTGGAAGAACCTTAACCCTGAATCCTTTAACGAGAACTCCGAAGAGGATATGTAATTGGGCGGACTATATTTTTCTTCTTAGGAGGACTGTATTCGGGGGTGTACCTTCTGGCTTCTGCTGCTAATCCGTGTTGCTGTTTACACCTTCTGGCTTCTGCTGCTGAACCTGGGGATGTTGGATGTTGGGTTTGGACTCCCCGTTTGTGCGAGGGTTTCAGGAATGGATGGTGCATCAGTTTCTTGCTGATTTCTCTCAGGCACAGCAGTTCAAATCCTGAAAAAGGCGCTGGACAGAACCTCATACGTGTGCATAACAACTTGCTAAACGATGACCGGCGGTGGCTATATTCAGATGTGCTTCTTTTTTTATTTGCCGGTGGATATTCCATCGGTGATTGCACAGAGTTCCAACTAAAAACGAGTTGTTCTTTCTGAACAGAGACAAACTACCGAGATGATGTTATCCAACGCCCATCATCTCAGCGGTATAGGGGTGATGTTGACCTCGTTTAAGGTAGCATTCGTGGTTAATATTTATGTTGTTGGTTGAAGCTACACAAAAAGAAAATCACGCCGTAGCATTTTCTGTCAGATTTAATCCGTTGCCCTCCAACCAAAAAGGAGTAAGAAACATTCTTCTTCTTCTTCTTCTTCAAAAAAAAAAAGGGGGTAAGAAACAGCCACTGAAGTGAGAAAGAAACTCATGGGCCGTTTGGTGCGGGGAAGTACCCAGGCCGGCCTTCTATCTGGTCCAGTCGTCACACAATAGTTGGGGAGAGTGCGCAGCGTCTCCCTCTTCCACTTGCACCGCGTGGATTGCCTCAAAAAAAAAAAAACTTCCACCGCGTGGAGCGCAGAGCGGCGGCGCCGCCAATGGCGATGCAATCTGCCGGCCCTAGTGCCAAGAGGACTAAACTAACAGCACCGCAGATCCACGATGAGGCGCCGCCCGGAGCGGAGGAAGAGGGCGGCGAAGAGTCGCTGGACTGCATCAGCCGTCTCCCTGATGCCATTCTGGGGGAGATCGTCTCCCTCCTCCCCACCAAAGAGGGCGCCCGCACCCAGGTCCTCGCGTCTCGGTGGCGCCATTTGTGGCGGGCCGCCCCTCTCAATCTCGATTGTCGTGACCTTCCTGCCGATGACGACGGCATCCTCCTCGGAGTCTTTCTCTCCGCCCACGAGGGCCCGGTTCACCACCTCTGCCTCCCATCGCGCCATCTCCGGGACCGAGCCGCTGTCGTGGACGGCTGGCTCCGATCCCCCAACCTCGACAACCTTCAGGCGCTCGAGTTCTACTTAGATATACCAGTAAATGGAAACTTTATGCACTCGCCACCGGTGTCCATCTTCCGGTTCTCGTCCACTCTCCACACCGCCGCCATCGCCCAGTGTCATATCCCTGACAATGCCGTCGAAATGCTTCGATTTCCCCAGCTCCAAAAACTTGAACTTGTGGAGGTCAAAATCTCAGAGGGCTCGCTAGCCAGCCTTATCACCTTCGGCTGCCCTGCACTGGAAAGCTTGCTTCTTGACACTCGTGGAAGTTTCCATATCTGTGGTCTCAGGATCAACTCCTCTACCCTTAAAATTATAGGTGTTTTTTGCATGTTTGTAGAGCTCATCATTGAGGATGCCCCTTTACTTGAAAGGTTGCTTAATCTTATACTTCATATGAAAATGCGACTGACAGTAATCTCCGCACCTAAACTAGAGACTTTGGGTTACATTTCTGAATATGCAGACTCCAAAATGACGTTTGGCTCCACATCTATTCAGGTAGGTATGTCCTCTGCATTGCCTTTTCAAGGTTTTTAAGCTACATTTTTGGTGAGTAGAGAAGCTACATATCACCTTGTACTTATTAATGCCCTAATGTCGCCTTCCATGCTTGATATAGGATTTGCGCATTGATAGTCTGGCAGCTGTGGTGTGTACTGTCAAGACCTTAGCTATCCATTCAAATTTTAATCTCCATATGGTTATTGACTTGATGAGATGCTTTCCATGCTTGGAGAATTTGTATATGAAGGTGATGCTTTTAACCTCCATATATGTGTTGGTGTCCGGTTTCTCTTTTGATCTACTTGTAGTTCTGAAGTGGTTGATGTTTCCTGCCTGTTCAGATTCGGAAATCTACAGCAGGAGTAGCAAACTCGTGGCGTCGTAAACACCGGAACTTTCTCACTTCTCATGATATTCGTTTGAAGACGGTATTTCTGGGATATTACCAAGGCATCCGGGCACATGTCGACTTTGTCACATTCTCTGTACTGAATGCAAAAGTGCTAGAGTCCATCAGACTTGAGGTTGGTTCCAGGGATTACAATGAGAGGTATTTTGCAGAACAACATACTGTGCTTCAGTTGGAGAAGAGCGCTTCTAGAGGTGCTCGGCTTTGTTTCAAAACACCTTGTGAGCATGATGCTCCACATGTCATGCATGTCGGCGATTTGGATTCAACTGATCCCTTCGCATGTGGATGTTGATTGTTGAGATAAGTGTTTGGCTGGCAACGTGCGGAGTTATCCTTGCCTGTCTCATTTTGTGTTCTGTCCAAACTTGATTAGTTTTCGTTTTTGTAGTGTTTCTAAGATTTGTCTTATTCTAAGACGTTGTTATATTTAAACAAGCCATTTGTGGAGCAATGCACGAATTGCACTGAAAAGATTCAGGACTAAACAACAATGACTTGTATGTGTCCAGAAAAGATAGCTTCTCCTTTTCAAAAAAAAAGAAAAGAAGAGAAGATAGCTTCTGGAGGTATTTATTTTGATTTTCCGCTGGTACTTCACTCGAATTATTTCATTTCTAGTGCGGCTTGTATGATATGCTTCTGTGGCGAAGAGCCAAGCTTATATGGATAGAAACATGCTTTTGTTTACTGAAGTGAGCGAGATTGTATTCTGGTACTGATGTAAGTGGCATAAGGGGGAAATGTTGACCTAGTTAAAATGGTTATATATTGGTTCGTTTCTGGTAACACAACTGTGTGCAATGGGACGTGCTATTGTGCATCGATCCTCTTGGTAGGACCTGTAAACCAGAACTCTGAATTTCTGGGCTGTATCTTTTTCTTTTCTTTCTGTCGATGAATTTTCTTGGCTGTAGTTTCACCCTGCCAATTTATGTTGTTCTTTCCACTGCCTGCCTGGCTTCGGCTGCTGAACCTGG
The DNA here is from genome assembly GCA_039707655.1 of Elymus sibiricus. NCBI lineage: Eukaryota > Viridiplantae > Streptophyta > Magnoliopsida > Poales > Poaceae > Elymus > Elymus sibiricus. Next base: position 318,956,817 of record CM077664.1, read on the forward strand.
GAGTTTTGGGTTAACACTAGCAAAAGAGCCCGTGCGTTGCAACGGGAGAACAAAATCCTCGTATGCACCAAGCGACTCATTCGTGTTGCCACTTCTATCTTCCATCTTCTCCTTCCGATCTTACCGACGTTCGTGGTTTAATATGGCACTGTCCTTTAATTTCACCCCCTCTTTGCTCCGTCAGAATCTTCACCTTCCATCTTCATTTACTAACTGAAGCTATGAATATTTCAGACTTGAATCAAACAGGGAGAAAAATAACTTATTTGTTCATGGATTTGAATCAAACAAGAAGCAAACAGAGAATTAAACACAAACTGGCAAACGTTGGACTAATATAAAGTATAGGTAACGCCTAATATAATATACAAGCAACGCCCAGCTTACAGAGATTGGACACCCAGATTAAACAGAAAAGTGCAGCCAACTTTAGTACACGCCCAGGTTACAAAGACTCATTTTGATTTGTAAAAAAAGGGCAAATCTCCAAGCAATATTGAACAACGTTGGGCTAATATGAGTACAGGTTAATAGATGTGAAGCATTTGGTTAAGGGAGCCTGACTACTGGTCTCTTTAATTTATTTTTACTTAATTAGCTTGATCGGCTGATAGAACACCTTCCTTTTGTTTTTCATGATTGCAGAAGCTTAATACTTGAGCTATCTAGAAAAAACACTAAAACTACTTGTGAACCCAGTGCATCTCTATCAAGATACAGGTTAATGGAACCTGACTACTGGTCCCTTTTATTTTTGTTACTTGATTAGCTTGAGCAGCTGACATGACAACTTCTTTTTGTTTTTCATGAATTGCAGAAGCTTAATTACTTGAGCTATATAGAAAAAACATTAAAACTACTTGAGAATCCAGTGCATCTCTATCAAGATAAATCATACTGTAGGTGTTGACATCTATGATTGTTTCCCTATTCATACTCTGCATTTCTGCAACTCCACTTGAAAAGGGCATGGACTCAGGAAAAGGTTACAATCTTCTGATGGATATTCAATCCCATGGTCAGACTGTGGATACATTAGGGTCAAAGCGCCACAGGGTAATTAGTTGCTAATAAAATATGGCGCAAATCTCAAACACGTACGGTTACAAATATATGTCCCTTAGTGAGCGCCGTTTGAGTCCGACGAAATCAGGTGCCTTGCACAAAGATCCTCCTTCATTAGGCACACACATCCTGCTATCTCTCGTTTGTTTGCTCTCATCCCGGCACATAACATCATCAGGCAAGAGCATTAGACATTGTCGCCCATACTGCCGAGAATAGAAAAAAGTTTCACCCATTACTTCCAAATCTGACGACTTCGATTTTGCCGTAGACATCTACAAATGAAGCAATCCTTATAAAGGTTACACCGTGGACCACATTAGCAAAAAAAATCTTGTATTGTGCAAAGTCATACAAACTATATACCTTAAAAATAATTGGAAGAAATGAAATCTCAACTAAAAAAGAAATATACAGCACATTAAAAAAACAATGGTAATCTCATGCATAAAGAAAAAAAAATGGTTAGGTAACAGAACCAAATGATCAACATGTGTGTATACATAGAACAAGCATTGCTGGTTCTATCTTGTCTTAGCGAGGCCTTGGCAATAATAATCCATGAAAAAAATGATCATCCATCATTATTTATTTCCCATGAAGAAGCTTAGATTATAATAATGGTTTGAAATTGATTAGCAATTAATTTTAGATTGTAATGTACGTACAGAAGATTCCTTTTCTTATAATTGAAGCCTTAGCAATAACAATTCCACAAAGTGCATTGTCAACAAGAATAAGGAGGGGAAGGACCTAGGGAGAGAAAAAGTTAGTACGTACCATGTCGGACAGAGTAGTATAGTAGCACCTACATGTCTATGCCTTGTCTCCATTGTTTTACACAGATGGGCAACTCTATATTGTCTCTGAATATTAATTGTACCCAGGATCTGCACGGTGGCCTCCTTATTCTCTGAAATTGTTGCCTCTCTTTCGTTTCCCATGGATAATTGGGATCAATGCCTCCCTCATTTCCCTACTTTATCAATTGTTGATCAATGCCTCACTCCCTACTTATCAATTGCTCCGCTACCTCCTTCGTTTCTCAATTGATAAATCGGATGAACGCCTCATCCTCTGCTTTACAAATAGGTTTATGGTGTCAGTGATTCCCTACAAAAATGCTTGCATACCGAACATATTTCATCCCATTATTACCAAGTGCTAGGTCAGACTGTCTTGTACAAAGTTTTCATGCTACTCGTTGGTTGTGTGTCTAAGTACAGATTAATTAGGTCATATCACTCAATAATCAAACAAATTAGTGAAATATGTTGAATGGGAGAGAAGTGTCACTAATCAAGGCAGAGGAAAGGCTTGGACAACAGCGTCCTTGACAAGAAATCAACACGGCAAAGCTTATGCAGGATCACCGCATCCGTGTGCCCGCTAATTGCAGTGTCCCTTTGCTACAGCCTACAGTGGCCTCCAGGACACGGAGGGCTATCTCCCCTATCTATATTGTCATAACTTTCAGATATCAAAATCCTTGAATAACATGAAGACATGACCGCCAAGAGAATCATTGAAAAAGTACTACTATGATCCTTATTTCTGCATGTAGTCCTTTCTACATGAACCACATTCTGAATTTGACAGGAGAATAACTACAGTAAAATCGTATATAAATCATCAAATGGTTTTATTTTTGTGATGAGTTCATTATGTGGACAGGAGAGCCTTGGTTTCAGACTCATAGTGCAACCTCATTGTCATGTTACGCTACTTCTGAATTTATTGGACATGCATATACTAAGTAGCTTCCCTGATCAAATCTTGACATGAGGAAAGAGAGCATGCACATAGCTCATTATGCAAGGAAGCATCTGTAGAAGTACAGTACGCAAGCCATTGACCCTTATCAAGAGCAGCTACCTGAAAATATTTCATGGCCTTAGAAAAGAGATCACGCACACACCCCTTAGTATGCAGGAAACACATAAAAAATAGCATGCAAGCAAATTTAGTAAATGAACAAAATCTGTTTGTTCCACTTTCTTACTGCAGCAGTAAATGAACCTACTTCTTATAACCACTAACATTTTATGAATCTACCTCTTTGCTTGATAACCAATTATCGACATGTCCATTACTTCAATACTCACTCATGTATCATAAAGAGCATATGCTCATTACCGGTTGAACATGAGAAATATTTGTACAAAACACATGTATCATAAAGTCAGAACAATATACTCACTCATGTCAAATCATAAATCTTGGTATTGGATCTCCCCCTGCCTACAAAATCAAATGAACTTGGATAAGAAAACTGCTACTATTTGAAGCGAATAATATGAGGCGAATCAATCAGCAAGGAGTTTAACTTCTGAGCATAAACCCGGTACTGCAGCCTCTAGAAAAGTACCATGTTAATTTACCAGGCAGGGAAAGAGGTCAAGAAAATGCAGGTTCTAACTGAATCATCAGCTCTCACCGGCCTGTTATCTGCAACCTTACAAAATCCAAAACAGTTCCAGTTCTATGTAAGCACATCAATCAAATGTTAAGCACTGCTAAGAAAGGCTGCACGGTAATTACATGAACACCACTGAGAAATTGCACATGAAAGAATTAACATAGAGGAAATTTAGGTAGCCAACTCAACTGAGAAAACTGAAGGGCATGGAAAAGCAATATCGTGACCCTTTTAGGCATCGGGCTTATTCAGAGCTTACAAAGCATATACTAAATAACATACATAATTAATTAGTAGTTGATGACAGATGCAAATTGATGAGATTGTAGTATATACCTCAGGTCAGACAAAGTTCCGGCAGATGGTGGAGTACGTGCAGACGGATTTCCGACGAAGTCCACGATGTGCAGGCACGACGATGTCGGAAAATTATCTGGATATAAATTAGGTAATATTGACTGAGGAGACTATATCAATAACAGCAGCAATCAGTAGCAAAGCTAAATCTATGTTCTCTATCTGAATGTGCATCAATTAGTAGAATCATACACCTCACAAGAAGCACCGTACATATATCTAAATGTCTAGCAATCAACATCCCTCTCTGCTCTCTCTTGGCCAGCAGCAGCTCCAGCAAGCCCGCGTCGTCATCCCCTCCAGCAGCAGCGCCCAACATGCCCTCCGCTCTCTCCTGAGAGCAGGAGCTCATCCCTTTGAGTGCCTCCCCATCTTCAGCCATGGCGGCAGGTCTATGGCGTCCTTCACATCTCGGTGAAGAAGCCCTTGATGACGGCGACCGTGGTGGATGGGGAACTCCCATGGCGTGCTACAGCTGCTTCTACAGCAGAGCATATGAAGATAAGGTGAGGTGTAGGGGTGGCGGATCCCGACCAGGAAGGAAGAGGTACGAACCTGGGGCCGCCGGAGACACGCCGGTGAAGCCCTGCCTGAAACCCTAGCCATGGGGATGGGGTTGCGAACGGGCGGTAGAGGCCAGGAGCTGAGAATCTGGCCGGAGGGGAGGGAGGTGTGGACCATGGGGAGCTCGTGGGCGTGTTGCGCGGCGCCAGAGCTCGCCGGAAGCTGCCGGCCTGGGTGGTGGTGGCGGCGGCGAGGACTTGGGGGCGAGAGGGACAGGAGGCGAGCCCGTGCTCCTCTTGTGATCGTGTTTTTTTTTACTTTCCACAAATCTGCTCAGACCGCGGGTTGAATAATCCAAACGACAGGGTGTTTCGTGCAAAAATGAAGCGTTTTCCCCGAACCACTTAAACCGGGACTGCGGGTTGAATTCTTGAAAATAGAGGGGCTTTTCTGAAAAAATGACGACGACGTACGGCAGAAGCAGTAGCTCCTTTATTATTAGGGAAAGATATGAAGGAGGTTGAGGATTTGGACTCCCTGTTTCCGCAAGGGCGTGAGAATTGTCATGTTTGTGGCAGTTCAGAATGATGCGAGATCTTTCTGCATGAGCTGTTACATGATGTTGCCAAGCTTTCAGCTGATCTAGTGGGCTAGGCAATGGCATCACAGAATCATACATAGTTCGAGTGTCCATATGAACATGTGCAAATAAATTTAAGAATTCTTGAAAACTTCAAAATATGATTTTCTTTTTTGGAAGAAGGCGCTATCACTGGAGCTCGAGCTCTAAAAGGCATTTCAGAGTTCCTCGCACATTAACCATCGCCCAGCGCGTCAGACAACACCGTGCACATAACACATCAGACATCACGGCCAACACTGCCATCTCTGGACGTCGAGGACCTAAGACTAAGGATGTGCATATTGCGGGAACGTTCGCCCAATATCGTTCGCGCGGTCGTGCCAGAAGGAATAATCGAGCGAACGAACTGATCGCACTGGGAGGGACAAACAGTCACGCGAGCGCGGAACACACAGCAAGTAGGTTTTTGTTGGTGACGCGGTATGTTTTCCCTTTGGAGCTTCTTCATCCATTGCGTGATCTTCGAAAAAGAAAGAGAGATCTAGGCAGCAGCAGCAGACTACACCCCACCCACCCGCATTGGATCACATCCCCCATGCTATTTCTGATTCATGTAACTTGAGTCACCCCGATTCCCTCCACAGAAAGTATAAAAGAAAGCAGGATGATTTTCTCCACAAAAAAAAAAAGGAACCGAGAGGAATTTACCAATCAAAGAAACCTGATTTTGCCTGGCAAAAACAGAAGGATTTGCCAGCCAAAAAGACAGGAAATTACCAAAAACAGATGGATTTGCCTGGGCAACTACATTCTTCCTTCTCACAGTGGACAACCTAGATTTGCCTACGGGAACCCAAAATCCACATATACCCATTAGTCATGGCAATTTTGAAATACCAAAAATGATACTGCTCTTCTCACAGTGCACGCTACACACGGCGGCAGCCGCAACAACAGCGGCCTTTTAAGTTGATACCGCTCAAAAAAACTGATACTGCATTAGGCAGTGCTAGGCGCCGGTCAACCGGCGCTAGCCCCCAACCGGTCACATCCACACCGTCTGATGCACCGTTTTCTAGCTGTCAGATCAGGCCCACCGCTTTGTCCTCCTCGCATGGCGTAAAAACGAGATGGTGGTGATCCCCTTTCCTTGCTTACTTCCTTCGGTCAGAAAATGAGGTTACTGCTTGGAAAATGCATAAAACACAAAATGTGCAGGAAGAAAAATGAATCAAATAGCAAGGTAATTTACATGAGTGTCATGAAAATTTAGGGTTTGTACTGATTAGTAATTGAACTAATAGAACAAATCATGCACATGTATCATCGCCACATTCTACAACTGCATTGAAAACGTCGCCAAAGAACATTAGCTTATGATTTTCGAAGATGGGTTTCGCTAAGAGCATCTACAAACGGACCTCTTAAACCCTCTCTAAACGTCGCGGCGGACAGCCGGCCACCCAACCGCCACCCCTCCTACCGAGCCCAAACGTCTAGGCTGTCCGACACTCCCCAAACACAGCCCATATGTGTGGCTGCTATGGGGACGCCCGAACGCGCCTGGACTCGTCTACCATGTCAGATTAACGGGCGGAACCTGCACGAAAACCCATCGGTCTGTCGGCTCCCTCCTCCGATTTGGTGAGAACGCATTCATGCCGCCGCTCCGGCTCGCTGCCTGTGGGACCAAATCCGGCTATTGAAGCCGGATGGCGAGGGAAACCCTAGCCGCCCCATCTCCCTCCTCTCCCTTATGTCTGCGCCGCCACCACTCCCCCTGCCCACTTCCTATTCCGCCCCCACCTCGACGTCGCCATAGTCTGGGAGAAATAACCTAGTACAAGATGCTCATGCACGAGGGCCCTACGAAGATCGCCGCCGAGATGTGCCTTCGAAAAGTGTCGCGTTGCCGAGGCATGCCGTGCCGCTCAAATTGCGACAGAGCGGGAGAATGTACAGAAGGAGGAGGAGGAGGAGGAGGTACCAGAGGACATGGAGGAGGAGGCGAAGGAGGTGTCGAGCATGGAGGTGGTGGCACAGTTCGAGGCAGACCAAGCAACCATCCTTGACTCGACCCAATCCGAGCAAGAGGTCGCGAGAACCGCCGCCTTATCCACCTCGCCGACGTGAGGCGAGAGCATCTCTTTGTGGGCGTGATGATTGATACGTCTCAAACATATCTACAATTTATGAAGTATTCATGCCATATTTATAACAATTCTATATGGTTTTGGTATGATTTGATTAGAACTAACCCGGACTGACGCTGTTTTCAGCAGAACTACCATGGTGTTGTTTTTTGTGCAGAAATAAAAGTTCTCCAAATGCAGCGAAACTTTTTGACGATTTTTTTGGACCAAAAGTGACCCCCGAAGCTTCGTGGAAGGACCAGAAGCCTCACGAGGTGCTCTGTGACGCCCCTGCTCGACCGTGCACTAATCATATACGCAAACGTGCACGATCGAGATCAGAGACTCACGGGAAGATATCACAACACAACTCTAGACACAAATTTAAACATAAATCTTCATATTACAAACCAGGGATCACGAGGACCCGAATACATAAGTCATACAAACAAATAATATCTGGGTACAGACATAGTTAGTCAAGTTTGCCTTAAGAAGGCTAGCATAACAGCGACACTGATCGAAAAGGCGAAGGCCTCCTGCCTAGGGCCTCCGAACTACTCCTGGTCGGTGGGCTCAACGTAGTAGTAGGTGCCTCCGGGGATCTCCTGCTCCTGGGCTCCTTCGTCTAATCGCAGCAACCGAGTATGGGAAAAGAAGTAGCAAAGCAACCGTGAGTACTCATCCAAAGTACTCGCAAGACTTACATCAGAACTATACTAATTATGCATCGGTATCAAAGGAATGGGGCTATATCTTTGGACTAAACTGCAGAAATGCCAAAACAGAGGGGGAGAGGCCTAGCCTATCGAAGACTAGCATCTTGAAGCAATCTTGCAGCATCAGAAGAGAGTAGAACAAGATAATATATAATCAATCATATTTTAGTAATGCCCTGGGATCCTTCCTCGACTACCCTATGAGAAAGTGATCCCGGGAGCAGTAGTAACAGTTTAACATTGTAACAGTATCCATTTGTAGTTGTAGCAGATCAGGATACAACTACGAGCGTCCTGTTACCGTGGACACGGCTATTCGAATAGATAACTTCCCTGCAGGGGTGCACTACTGTTACCCAACACGCTCGATTAACTCTGGCCGGACACACTTTTTTGGGTCATGCCCGGCCTCGGCTGATCGACACGATGTAGTCCTGCCTAGGCTCCACAGAGAGGTCCCCGCCGGTCAACATCCTAAGCGCTCAGGGGTCTTGGGCCATCGCCCTTTGCACTCCGGGTCGTTGTGCGCAAGGTGGATCCAGGCACCATCTCTGGGGCGCCGATCCGACCCGGCCACAATGCTGAACTGGACGTCTGACAGAGCTTTCAGCTGATACATACGGTGCCGAGGGTCCCATAACCATTATCCCACGTGGTGGTAGTGCGTATAGGCCAGCGGCCAACTCAGATCAAATACCCAAATCCGTTAGGCATGTTTTAGTAGCTCGCAGAGACGAACAGGATCCCTTTCGCTCCGACTTGATAACACATGGACCCGACCAGGGACCAGGCCCACCTCTCTCCTAGGTGGTCTCCGCCTGCCCTGTCGTTCCGCCACAATATCACTCGCGGGTACCCTTGGGTCCAACCCGTCTTGTTTCATCATCTCGCGGGCACTCTTGGAGCCGGCCCGACTTTATCAGTTAAAAGTATTGCAGTAATGTAACATTTCCGTGATCATCACCCAGAGTGATCACGACCCGATAACAAGCTTGGCAAACGGACAAGGGTGAAGGGCCAGCTGACGAAACATAGCATATCTAACTAAGCATCATAGGATAGCAGGTAAGGTATCAATAGTAGACGACGAAATCAGGCTATGCATCAGAATAGGAACTATCGGAGCAACAACAGAAGCAATTCTAATGCAAGCAATAGAGAGAAAGAGTAGGCGATATCTGGATGATCAAGGGGGTTTTTCTTGCCTGGAAGCTCTGCTGAAGGGGTCTGGTCGTCGACGACGTAGTCGTACTCAGCAGTGTCGTCGGCAGTCTCGGGGTCTATCGGGAGAGAAGGAGGGGGAAGAAACAATAAATACACGGCAAACAATGCAACACAAATGCATGACATGGCAATATGCAGTGCTAGGGGTGTTCTAATGCAGTGCTAGGTATTTTGGTCGGAGCGGGAAAATATCTGGGAATATTTTCCCAGCTCCAAACACGATTCATTTAGCGGTTTCGGTAGCAAATGTTCAACGTTCGGTATGTTAGAGACATGTGACAGGTATGTGGAGGGCATATTCGGATTCGTCATATTTTTCTGATCGTTTTTCATATATAAATTATTTTCATCCGAGCTACGGTTTATTTTATATGATTTTCCAAAGTTTTAATCATTTTCTGTAATTTCTGGAATAACTCTAAATTCGAAAATAAACTGGAAATTGCTACGGGTGCCCAGTGGGTGTACCCACCTGTTAAGCACAGTGGCTGACCAGTGGGCCCGTTGATTGGGTTAACAGACCAGTCAACCAGAGGCTGACTGGTGGGCCCTGGTGCTGAGTCAGCACGCTGACTCAGCGGATCTTATCCACTTGAACAGTAAAATGCGGGCCCCACCTGTCAGTTGTTTATTTAATCAAAACGTTTTTATTAGCACTTAATTAAACGCGTGGGGCCCGGCTGTCATTGGGAATTAAGGGCTGGGTTAGGTACTTAATGATCTGCCAGGTGGGTCCCACCAGCGTTTTAAACGCTCGCGCGCCGGCGGCGAGCTACAGAGACGGCGGCTGCACTCGGATCTCGCCGTTCGGCGGCCAAAACACATGCGGCTGGTCGCATTCGAGAGCTAACGGGCGCGCGCATCCACTGGTGCAGTAAGCAGTGGCTGAGACGGAGCAGAGCAACGGCGGCGTCCATTCTAGCGGCGGCCGGAGCACGCGCTCGCGGGGACGGCAACTACGGGGCACGGGAACGGCATGGGGAATGGGGGAAAAGCGCGCGGGAGCTCACAGCGTTGCAGAGAGGGCTCGGGGAGGCCGGAGGAGCTCGGAGGGAGCAGATCGATGGCGAGGTTAGTGGCGGTGTCCGACGAGGGGAATCGACACATGCGATGACGGTGGGGGTCCCCGGCTTCGATCCGGTGGCGAGGGAGAAGTAGCGGTCCGTTGCGGACCTCCTGAACGGCTTGGAACGGAGAGGGGAGGTCGTTGGCCGCACGATTCACGACGCCGCGGCCATGGCAGCGCCCGGACTCGAAGAAATTGGAGGGGGCGATGAGGGGAAAAGGGGAAAGGAATTTAGCTTTCGTCTGGCATCTCGGGCGGGTCCTTATCTAGTGCGGGGCACCGCTGGATGATCGACAGCGGCTCATCTGGAGCGTGGACGGCTGCGCGCGCGTTCGGCCAACGCCATGGCTTCTGGCCAGCGGGAGGAAGGAGAAGGCCTAGCCAGGCCGGGCCGAATTGCACTGTAGGACCTAAGCCCACAAGCACAGTGCCCACTTTCTTTTATCTTTTTCTTTTCTGTTTTGATTTTTCCTTTCTGTTTGGCTAAATGTTTGGTCACCTATTGACTTTTGTAAAATATGTGACTTAGCCACATAAATACAATGAAATATTTAGCACTGCCATAAAATGTTTTGGTGATATTATGATTTCATTTGAATTTTGTTTAAATAGAAATGGTCTGAAAAGGTGCTGCTGTTGCTGTGTTCTTGTTGCTAGGGTCAATTTGGGAACTCAAATAATGTTGACTTTATTTTTATAATTGCTTTGGGATTATTTTCAATAACATGAACTATTTTTTTAATTATTTGAAGAAGTTTTTATTTGACTTACATTTTAAATTTGAATTGAAGTTGGATTGTTTTTTTAATTACATTTTAATTATGATGATCATGATGACATGGCACATTAGGGGAAGGTTACTGTAGCAATGACATTGGGGATGTTACAAATCTCCTCCACTACAATAAATCTCGTCCTGAGATTTAAGAGGTGGAGTAAGGGGGAAATGGTTTGGTTATGAAATTCTAACGAGTCTTCTCAACCTTGGTTGCACTTCTCGAAGAGGTCGATCCGTTTCGTTGATGTCTCGATTTCTCTGCACCATTGCATCATGATGAGGTTGTCGTTCTCCCTTCCGGATCTTCATCGTACTTACAAGGATAAGGGGTAACTTGGCATCGATGGAGTTTCACAAGGGGAAATCCACTGGGGTTATCTCATGAATGAAACACATAGATATCTCTCGAGTTTCGGAACTTAGGGAATTCATCGAGAGCAATATAGGTAGGTAGAAAAGTTTCAAATGGGTAGGCAATCGTTCGATGCCTAATCAGAAGTAAAAGGGGTTCAGAGCAACGAGAATAGATATTGCGTCTGATACCGGATAGGACATGTTAGGGAAGATGGCTCGTGAAATACAAACGAAACCAAGCACGAGGAATAACTTTGGAAATAGGGGGTGCACAGGAGAGTCAGGTTTCGGTCCTGTGGAACTGTGGTAAGGGTGGATTAAGAGTAGGAAGGGCGGTGACATTTTGCATGGTCACGATAGCAAGGCATGTCAGAGGATAGTTTGTCAGCTATGTTGGCAACAACGTCGGTACCAAGGGCGGGGGACGAAGAGAACCATTTTCCTGCTCGCAATGCGAGGCGGACCATTAGGCAAAGTTCTCGTCCACCGGCGGTTACCGGAATGTCATCAACAATAGTAACAGGGTCTTACTGACAGAGTTGTACACCAAGGTGTTTACATAAGTAGAGAATTACTACTGCTTAGATCATATAATTTAAAGAAGGTTAAACAGATCAATGGAAAGGAAAATGTATTTATACACAAGAATTAGAAGTTTATCCTTTCCAAGGAAAAGCAGAGCATGATATACATGGCAGGGCAGTAAGTACAAAATCATTTAGATAAAGGGGCGAAGAAATTCATGATGTTACCCATACAATGGTGTTTGGATAATTGATCAAGAAACATTTATCATTGCGCTTCCAATGCTCTTGTTGATACTAGGAGTACCACAATCATGTTTCAGGGTAGCAATGACCTAATGTTTTAAGCAAGGGCTGGGTTTGAAGATCACAAGAAAACACATGGAACATTTTCAAGATAGCAAGGAACTTAAGGTATAGTCCAAAACATGACCAAGTCTGTGCTGGAAGGAAAAGCAAGAATGTTGTGGATGATAATACAAATTATCGAGGGGCAAGGATGGTATTTCTCATCATGAATTCAATTGACACTTGGAAGAAGCCAAAATGTTGACGATGATCACGACACATTATGTCAAGAGGTTTCAAGAGGATGCAATCAAACGGCGACGGCATCAAGCAAGGGAATGACGAAGTGGAAAGTTATGGGAACGACAGCTAAGATGCAAGCTCGGAATCAGGGTTATTTTTCAAGACAACAAAATGATGTTGAAAACTCAACGTAAGCCTTGTTCACGGTCTGAAGAATTCGTGCACCAAGGAAGGACGAGGTAGCACGGTCAAAGGTAGCGTGATAAGGATGTAGGCGGTAGTCTAGGAATGACAAGATTGAGTTTAAATTTCCCAGCAACAAATTTACTAAGGGTATTGAATTACAGTGCGGATACGATTCACTAATCGATGTTCTCGGTTGACAACAACCCAGAACCCGTGGAATGACTAAGATGGTGAAAGGTATTACTCTACCAAGGATTTAAAAGAGATAGTGCAATGGCACGATATCCTCGAGATACCAGAGGGTAATACTCGAAGGTAGGTCAGAATAGAGGTTGGATAGGCGTAATGATCTGCAGAAGATAAGTGCTTTAACTTGTCTGGGAAATGGAATCAAAGAAGAACAACATGGTCAGAACCATGATTGCAAGGGACCGATTCAAGGATACAAGATGAATTTATACCAAGGGAATAATTATTGTACGAGAAGCTTCTATGATAAGATCTACATCATGTCCATGGGCATGAACATAAATGTTCAAGGTAGACTCCCACTTCTTCAATGCATAACCTTCCATTCACTTCTCGCTTTCGATGAAGTTGCGGAGTTGAAAATTTATCTGACGAAACACTAGTAGAGTATAACCCGCATAACTTTCGGGTTCACACAGATTAGGGAAGGCATAGGTTCAACCCATCGGGACATTTTAGGAACCTATACAACACCATTATAGGAGCAACGGATACACGCTCGAAAGCAGAGGGCTATCGACACGGAGTAGATGATACAATTCGCTAGAGGCATTTTGTATCAGGGGAAATTCGTCTAAAACACAAAGGAACTGTCAGGTAGTAATCCACCAAAAGATCTGGCGGTCCGCAAAGGATCTGATGTGAGTATCGGTACTCCACCAGAAGAGGAAGGAATGCAAGCGCATGAATTACGATTTCCAAATCAGGGGAATCAGAAGCAGACGCTCTGATCAAAGAATGAATAATTGAATGGGCTTAGAGGCACAACCGATCAAAACTTAATTGGTCAGAAACCAGCTCATATCCGGAATGACATCTGAGCCGGAAGGATAATTCCTAGGGATCAACTGATGATTGCGAGTATTCGCATACATGACGAATCAATAGGGTAAGAACGACTATTGCAAAGGATTACAACGAAGATTGTTAGACATATGGAATTAACCACAAGTGCAGGCAGGTAAGACGAATCTCAAAAGCAGTAGGCTGCAGAGGATTATCGAATGATCGAATAGCATTATGAAATATTTTGCGAAACAGAGGAACAACTGGGGGTGCATGAATCCCCGGTAAGTGTGAGGAATTATTCGTAGGTGTATTCATGCGACAAGAAGCTGCAAGGCAGTAAACACAAGAGATCTCCAAAAACATCGGGGAATATCTTCGGAGTCTTCTGGCGAATCAGGAGATCATCTGTATCGAGTGGCTCTCCAGGAGAAAATGGTCACGAGATCATAGAGTTAGAGTTAGCAAAATCTTTAACCCGAAAGGATGAGAAGTTCAGAACCCAGAGTATAGAAGAGGAATAAAAGATACTAATCCCATTCATTTGCGATGTGGGCTCGTAAGCTACACAACATTGTTAGTAAAATAGTTTTTGCAAAGACTAGACTCAACTTTGACCAAGGAATCGGAAGGGGGCTTCCTACAGGCAGTCGGCTCTGATACCAACTTGTGACGCCCCTGCTCGACCGTGCACTAATCATACACGCAAACGTGCACAATCGAGATCAGAGACTCACGGGAAGATATCACAACACAACTCTAGACACAAATTTAAACATAAATCTTCATATTACAAACCAGGGGTCACGAGGACCCGAATACATAAGTCATACAAACAAATAAAATCTGGGTACAGACATAGTTAGTCAAGTTTGCCTTAAGAAGGCTAGCATAACATCAACACTGATTGAAAAGGCGAAGGCCTCCTGCCTAGGGCCTCCGAACTACTCCTGGTCGGCGGGCTCAACGTAGTAGTAGGTGCCTCCGGGGATCTCCTGCTCCTGGGCTCCGTCGTCTGATCGCAGCAACCGAGTATGGGAAAAGAAGTAGCAAAGCAACCGTGAGTACTCATCCAAAGTACTCGCAAGACTTACATCAGAACTATACTAATTATGCATCGATATCAAAGGAATGGGGCTATATCTTTGGACTAAACTGCAGAAATGCCGGAACAGAGGGGGAGAGGCCTAGCCTATCGAAGACTAGCATCTTGAAGCAATCTTGCAGCATCAGAAGAGAGTAGAACAAGATAATATATAATCAATCATGTTTTAGTAATGCCCTGGGATCCTTCCTCGACTACCCTGTGAGAAAGTGATCCCGAGAGCAGTAGTAACAGTTTAACATTGTAACAGTATCCATTTGTAGTTGTAGCAGATCAGGATACAACTCCGAGCGTCCTGTTACCGTGGACACGACTATTCGAATAGATAACTTCCCTGCAGGGTGCACTACTGTTATCCAACACGCTCGATTAACTCTGATCGGACACACTTTTCTGGTTCATGCCCGGCCTCGGCTGATCGACACGACGTAGTCTTACCTAGGCTCCGTAGAGAGGTCCCCGCCGGTCTACATCCTAAGCACTCAGGGGTCATGGGCCATCGCCCTTTGCACTCCGGGTCGTTGTGCGCAAGGTGGCTCCAGGCACCACCTCTGGGGCACCGATCCGACCCGGCCACAATGCTGAACTGGACGTCTGACAGAGCTTTCGGCTGATACATACGGCGCCGAGGGTCACATAACCATTATCCCACGTGGTGGTAGTGCGTATAGGCCAGCAGCCAACTCAGATCAAATACCCAAATCCGTTAGGCATGTTTTAGTAGCTCGCAGAGACGAACAGGATCCCTGTCGCTCCGACTTGATAACACACGGACCCGACCGGGGACCAGGCCCACCTCTCTCCTAGGTGGTCTCTGCCTGCCCTGTCGTTCCGCCATAATATCACTCGCGGGTACCCTTGGGTCCAACCCGTCTTGTTTCATCATCTCGAGGGCACTCTTGGAGCCGGCTCGACTTTATCAGTTAAAAGTATTGCAGTAATGTAACATTTCCGTGATCATCACCCAGAGTGATCACGGCCCGATAACAAGCTTGGCAAACGGATAAGGGTGAAGGGCCAGCTGACGAAACATAGCATATCTAACTAAGCATCATAGGATAGCAGGTAAGGTATGAATAGTAGGCGACGAAATCAGGCTATGCATCAGAATAGGAACTATCGGAGCAACAACAGAAGCAATTCTAATGCAAGCAATAAAGAGAAAGAGTAGGCAATATCTGAATGATCAAGGGGGTTTTGCTTGCCTGGAAGCTCTGCTGAAGGGGTCTGGTCGTCGACGACGTAGTCGTACTCAGAAGTGTCGTCGGCAGTCTCGGGGTCTATCGGGAGAGAAGGAGGGGGAAGAAACAATAAATACGCGGCAAACAATGCAACACAAATGCATGACATGGCAATATGCAGTGCTAGGGGTGTTCTAATGCAGTGCTAGGTATTTTGGTCGGAGCGGGAAAATATCCGGGAATATTTTCCCAGCTCCGAACACTATTCATTTAGCGGTTTCGGTAGCAAATGTTCAACGTTCGGTATGTTAGAGACATGTGACAGGTATGTGGAGGGCATATTCGGATTCGTCATATTTTTCTGATCGTTTTTCATATATATTATTTTCATCCGAGCTACGGTTTATTTTATATGATTTTCCAAAGTTTTAATCATTTTCTGTAATTTCTGGAATAACTCTAAATTCGAAAATAAACTGAAAATTGCTACGGGTACCCAGTGGGTGTACCCAACTGTTAAGCACAGAGGCTGGCCAGTGGGCCCGTTGACTGGGTCAACAGACCAGTCAACCAGAGGCTGACCGGTGGGCCTTGGTGCTGAGTCAGCACGCTGACTCAGCGGATCTTATCCACTTAAACAGTAAAATGCGGGCTCCACCTGTCAGTTGTTTATTTAATCAAAACGTTTTTATTAGCACTTAATTAAACGCGTGGGGCCCGGCTGTCATTGGGGATTAAGGACTGGGTTAGGTACTTAATGATCTGCCAGGTGGGTCCCACCGGCGTTTTAAACGCTCGCGCGCCGGCGGCGAGCTGCAGAGACGACGGCTGCACTCGGATCTCGCCGTCCGGCGGCCAAAACACATGCGGCTGGTCGCATTCGAGAGCTAACGGGCGCGCGCATCCACTGGTGCAGTAAGCAGTGGCTGAGACGGAGCAGAGCGACGGCGGCGTCCATTCTAGCAGCGGCCAGAGCACGCGCTCGCGAGGACGACAGCTACGGGGCACGGGAACGGCATGGGGAATGGGGGAAAAGCGTGCGGTAGCTCACAGCGTTGCAGAGAGGGCTCGGGGAGGCCGGAGGAGCTCGGAGGGAGCAGATCGACGGCGAGGTTAGTGGCGGCGTCCGACGAGGGGAATCGACGCGTGCGATGATGGTGGGGGTCCCCGGCTTCGATCCGGTGGCGACGGAGAAGTAGCGGTCCGTTGCGGACCTCCTGGACGGCTTGGAACGGAGAGGGGAGGTCGTTGGCCGCACGATTCACGGCGCCGCGGCCATGGCAGCGCCCGGACTCAAAGAAATTGGAGGGGGCGACGAGGGGAAAATGGGAAAGGAATTTAGGTTTCGTCTAGCGTCTCGGGCGGGTCCTTATCTAGCGCGGGGCACCGCTGGATGATCGACAGCGGCTCATCTGGAGCGTGGACGGCTGCGCGCGCGTTCGGCCAGCGCCATGGCTTCTGGCCAGCGGGAGGAAGGAGAAGGCCTAGCCAGGCCGGGCCGAATTGCACTGTAGGACCTAAGCCCACAAGCACAGTGCCCACTTTCTTTTATCTTTTTCTTTTCTGTTTTGATTTTTCCTTTCTGTTTGGCTAAATGTTTGGTCACCTATCGACTTTTGTAAAATATGTGACTTAGCCACATAAATACAATGCAATATTTAGCACTGCCATAAAATGTTTTGGTGATATTATGATTTCATTTGAATTTTGTTTAAATAGAAATGGTCTAAAAAGGTGCTGCTGTTGATGTGTTCTTGTTGCTAGGGTCAATTTGGGAAATCAAATAATTTTGACTTTATTTTTATAATTGCTTTGGGATTATTTGCAATAACATGAACTATTTTTTTTAATTATTTGAAGAAGTTTTTATTTGACTTACATTTTAAATTTGAATTGAAGTTGGATTATTTTTTAATTGCATTTTAATTATGATGATCATGATGACATGGCACATTAGGGGAAGATTACTGTAGCAATGACACTGGGGATGTTACATGCTCACAAGCCACCACGGCGCGCCGGGGGGGGGGGGGGGGGTGGCGTGCCGTGGTGCCTCGTGGGCCCATCTTAGCCCATCTTGACGTGATTCCAACACCAAAAATCCTATAAATAGAGAAACCTCCAGAAATAACCCTAGAACTTTGACTCCGCCGCCGCAAGCCTCTGTACCTTCGAAATACCATCTACATCCCTTTTCTGGCACCCTGCCGGAGGGGGGAAATCATCATCGGAGGCCATCTTCATCATCCCGGCGGTCTCCATGACGAGGAGGGAGTAGTTCACCCTCGGGGCTGAGGGTATGTAATAGTAGCTATGTGTTTAATCTCTCTCTCTCGTGTTCTTGATTTGGCACGATCTTGATGTACCGCGAGCTTTATTAATATAGTCGGATCATATGGTGTTTCTCCCTCTCTATCTTGTTGTGATGAATTGAGTTTTTACCTTTGAGGTTTCACTATTATCGGATTGAATACTTTTATGGATTTGAGAACACTTGATGTATGTCTTGCATATGAATACCCGTGGTGACAATGGGGTATTATATTGATTCACTTGATGTATGTTTTGGCACTCAACTCGCGGATTCCCGAGGTGACATTGGGGTAATCTATGCATAGGGGTTGATGGACATTTTCGTCCTACTTTCTCCGGTAGAAATTTTGGGGCACTTTTTGAAGTTCTTTGTGTGGATTGAATATTATGAATCTGAAGTTGTTTGAGGCATATCGAATAATCAACTCACGGATACTTGTGGTGACATTGGAGTATCTAGGTGACATTAGAGTTGGTTGATGTGTATCATATGGTGTTATTTTAGTACGAACTCTAGGGCTGTTTGTGACACTTATAGGGATGGCTCAATAGATTGATCGGAAAGGATAACTTTGAGGTGGTTTCGTACCCTACAACAATTTCTATCTTATGTTCTCCGCTAATAGGAACTTTGGAGTGATTCTTTGTCGCACGTTGAGGGATTGTTATATGATCCAATTATGTTAGCATTGTGGAGAGATTGCACTAGTGAAAGTATGAACCCTAGGCCTTGTTTTCAAGCATTACAATACCATTTGTGCTCACTTTTGTTACTTTCTACCTTGCTGTTTTTTTATTTTTCAGAGTATAAAAACCTATTTCTACTATCCATACTACACTTGTATCACCATCTTTTCGCCGAACTAGTGCATCTATACAATTTACCATTGTATTGGGTGTGTTGGGGACACAAGAGATTTCTTGTATTTGATTGCAGGGTTGTTTGAGAGAGACCATCTTCATCCCACGCCTCCCACGGATTGATAAAGCTTAGGTCATCCACTTGAGGGAAAATTGCTACTGTCCTACAAAACTCTGCGCTTGGAGGCCCAGCACGAGTCTACAAGAATAAGTTGTGTAGTAAACATCAAGCTCTTTTCTGGCGCCGTTGCCGGGGAGGTGAGTGCTTGAAGGTATATCTTTAGATCTTGCAATCGAATATTTTAGTTTCTTGTTTTATCACTAGTTTGGTTTATAAAAGAAAACTACAAAAAATATGTAATTGAGGTTGCCTCATATTATTCATCTTTATAATGTCTTTCTTGAAAATGATGGATCAGAAAATTATGCTCAATTGATAGAAGAAGAATTCAATAAAATGTTTGGCATAAAATCTTTGAATGATAAGCATGATTGCAATGTTGCTAGTATGAATTCTTTGAATATCCATGATGCTAGTGATATGAAAAGCCATAAGCTTGGGGATGCTATGTTCGATGAAGATGATATTTTTAGTCCCCCAAGTTTTGATGAGCAAATTTATTATGATGATTGCATGCCTCCTATTTATGATGATTATATTGATGAAAGTGGGTCTGGAAGAGTGTCAACTCTAGGTACTAATGATCCCACTATTTTGGAGGGTGTTGAATCTTATTGCAATATTGATAAAAGTGGATTTGGATAGGTCACAACTTTATTTAATGATGATTCCACTATTTTGGAAGAGGTTTCAATTGATTATGACAATAAAGTTGCTATATATGATGATTATTGTGATGACATGTATGCTATAAAGAATAATGATAACCATGAAACTTGTCATCATGATTTTAATTTTCAATTGGATTATGCCAATCAAGTATCTCATGATAGTTATTTTGTTGAATTTGCTCCCACTATTATTGATGAGAACAAATTTGTTTATGTGGAGAGTAATTAAATTTCTATGCTTGCAGGTCATGAAAAGAATGTTTTATGTGATAGTTATATTGTTGAATTCATTCATGATGCTACTGAAAATTATTATGAGAGAGGATCATATGCTTGTAGGTGTTGCAATAATATCAAGTTTCCTCTCTATGTATTGAAAGTTTTGAAGTTATGCTTGTTTTGCCTTCCTATGCTAGTTGATTCTTGCTCCCATAAATTGTTTGCTCACAAAATCCCTATGCATAGGAAGTGGGTTAGGCTTAAATGTGCTTGTCATATGATTCATGATGCTCTCTTTGTGTTTCAATTCTTTACTTTTATGCGAGCATCATTGAAATCATCGTGCCTAGCTAAAAAGGCATTAAAGAAAAGCGCTTGTTGGGAGACAACCCAACATTTATCCCTACTGTTTTTTTGCGTTCACATGATTAAGATACTGTACTAATCATGTTTTATATGTTTTCTTTCAATAATGTGGCAAGTAAAACCTTTGGGATAGTGTGGATGCTTGTTGATTTGATTCTGTGCAAAAACAGAAACTTTTGCGTCCAGTGCTGGAATTTCTATTATGTAATGGAGTGTGAGAAAATTCTTCAATTTTTCCACAATATTGGGTTACAAATGTTTTATGTTGTACTAATTTTTCAGAATTTTTGGAGGTACAGAAGTATGGTTTTTAAATCGCTCACTACATGCTGTTCTGTTTTTGACAGATTCTGTCTTTGGTGCATAGTTTGCTTGTTTTAGTTTTTCCATAGCTTATATTGAGTAATATAAATTATGGAAATGATGGAATAAAGTAGGCATTATGTGATAACAATTATGAATCTTGTCTTGACAGTACCTAAGTGGATGATTTATTTTTATCATACTAACCTATCTCACAAGTTCCGTTAAGTTTTGTGTGATTGAAGTTTTCAAGTTTTGGGTGAGATATCGATATGAGGAGAATAAGGAGTGGCAAGACCCTAAGCTTGGGGATTACCAAGGCACCCCAAGGTAATATTCAAGGAAGACCCAAGCAACTAAGCTTGGGGATGCCCCGGAAGGCATCCCCTCTTTCGTCTTCAACATTATCGGTAACCTTACTTGGAGCTATATTTTTATTCGTCACATGATATGTGTTTTGCTTGGAGCGTCATTTTATTTTAGTTGGATTTTCTTGCTGTTATTTATAATAATGTTTTGTATCTTTTATTTCAATAAAATTCCAAGTATAGCCTTTACCATGCTCAGTTTGCAAGTTTATGTGTTGCTGTTTGAAAACAGAAAGTTTTCTGTTATGTCCAGAATATTCCTGAATAGTCAGAACATGATACAAATCTGAAATTTTTACACAGTAAGCATGAATGAGTTCTATGTCACGTGGTAATTTTTCAGAATTTTTGGAGTTAGGGAAGTATGAATTTTAAATCCCCCTTGACAGACTGTTCTGTTTTGGCAGATTTCGGTTATAGTTGCATTGTTTGCATATGTTGCTTGTTTAATGTTTCTATTTGTGGATAGGAGTATTAAATATGCAGAGGCATTTAGTATGTAATGTTTAATTATAATTTTAGTGATTTGTTACAGTAGAGAATGATAAGGTTTTGCATTGATTTATACTAACTTATCTCACGAGTTCTTGTTGAGTTTTGTGTGGATGAAGTTTTTAAGATTTAGAGAAACCGTGATATGCGAGGAATTAAGGAGACACAAGAGCTCAAGCTTGGGGATGCCCAAGGCATCCCAAATTAATATTTCAAGAAGTCTCAAGCATCTAAGCTTGGGGATGCCCCGGTAGGCATCCCACCTATCTTCATCAACAATTATCGGTTAGTCTCGGTTGAGCCTAAGTTTTTGCTTCTTCACTTGAGTTGTGATATTCTTGGTGTGTCCTTTTATTTTCATTTTTCTTGATGTTTGAATAAAATCCTTAAGATCTGAAAATTTTAAATGAGAGAGAGTCCTCACATAGCTACCTATTTGCTTAACTACTCATTTGATCTTCACTTATATCTTTTTGAAGTAGTTTGTCATTTACTCTTGTGCTTCACTCATATCCTATGAGTAAATTGTTGAATGAATTGAATATCATAAATTTGAAATTATATGTGCTTCATATGCTGGTATCATGCCTAGTAGTAATTTCACATTTGGTTTAGAAAGTGAAATCTATTGAAGCTTGACAATCACAATATTGGTCATACAAGCAATTCATGAATGATTAGTATAAGCAAGAGGACTTTCACATATAAATATATTATCTTGGACATATTTTATGATTGTGAATACCCATTAATTATTTTCAAACTTGAGCAAATTAGTTGAAGTTGGACAAGGAAGACAACGTCATGAGTTATGTTTGGGTATATTTGCATAGAAGTTATATTGTTATGGATCCTCCAACATGTGGCGCTTGCTTAGGATCTTTTGCTAGCCAAAAATTCATACTAAGTAGAGATACTACTTGTGCATCCAAAAACCCTTAAGCCCAGTTTCTTCCCATGAGTGTCCACCATATCTACCTATGGATTGAATAAGATCCTTCAAGTAAGTTGTCATCGATGCAGAAAGCAATAAAAATTGTTCCTAAAATATGTATGATCTTTTATTGCAAGGGAAAATAAGCGTTGTACAAACTTGTGATGGTAAATAAATAAAAGCGACAGACTGCATAATAAAGGTTGCTATCACAAGGGGTAATATAACGTGACGTTCCTTTGCATTAAGGGCTTGCACATCCAAAAATCAAAAGCGCATGTCCCTCTGCGAAGGGCCTATCTTTTACTTTATGTATTTATTTTTATGCAAGAGTCAATAGTATCCCTTCTCATTTCAACCTCAATTATTTTTTTAGTTGGCAAGCATCATGTGGTGGGGAAAGATCCAGGCACATATGGCCAGTCAAATATATTTGCTCATGAATTATTATTGTTGACAATTATCTCTATGATAAATAAGTTGGGAGGCGAAACATCAAGCCCCTATCTTTCTCTGTGTTCGATGGATGCTATTTGTTCTAAAAATATGCTTTGAGTACTAGCAATCATAGAAGACTATATGATAATTGAGTATGTGGAGCTCTTACTTAGACTTTGTTGAAATTAAGTTGAATTGCAATTGTTTGGTGACTAAGAACATGGGTTGTTAAGTTTCAAGAGAATGCATTGTTTGAACCATAACATGTGAATTGATTGCTACTTTATCATGATGAGTTTTATGAGAAATAGTTGCTATTATGATGCTAGGAAAAGTGATTGAAATTATCATTGATCAAACTTATGCACTATGCTAGCATTCACACTTCATAAATTATTTCTTTTATCATTTACCTACTCGAGGACGAGCAGGAATTAAGCTTGGGGATGCTGATACGTCTCCAACGTATCTATAATTTATGAAGTATTCATGCCATATTTATAACAATTCTATATGGTTTTGGTATGATTTGATTAGAACTAACCCAGACTGACGCTGTTTTCAGCAGAACTACCGTGGTGTTGTTTTTTGTGTAGAAATAAAAGTTCTCCAAATGCAGCAAAAACTTTTTGACGATTTTTTTGGATCAAAAGAGACCCCCGAAGCTTCGTGGAAGGACCAGAAGCCTCACGAGGTGCTCACAAGCCACCACGGCACGCCAGGGGGGTGGCGTGCCGTGGTGCCTCGTGGGCCCATCTTAGCCCATCTTGACGTGATTCCAACGCCAAAAAATCCTATAAATAGAGAAACCTCCAGAAATAACCCTAGAACTTTGACTCCGCCGCCGCAAGCCTCTGTACCTTCGAAATACCATCTACAACCCTTTTCCGGCACCCTGCCAGAGGGGGGAAATCATCATCGGAGGCCATCTTCATCATCCCGGCGGTCTCCATGACGAGGAGGGAGTAGTTCACCCTCAGGGCTGAGGGTATGTACTAGTAGCTATGTGTTTAATCTCTCTCTCTCTCTCTCTCTCTCGTGTTCTTGATTTGGCACGATCTTGATGTACCGCGAGCTTTGTTAATATAGTCGGATCATATGGTGTTTCTCCCTCTCTATCTTGTTGTGATGAATTGAGTTTTTACCTTTGAGGTTTCACTATTATCGGATTGAATACTTTTATGGATTTGAGAACACTTGATGTATGTCTTGCATATGAATACCCGTGGTGACAATGGGGTATTATATTGATTCACTTGATGTATGTTTTGGCACTCAACTCATGGATTCCCGAGGTGACATTGGGGTAATCTATGCATAGGGGTTGATGCACGTTTTCGTCCTACTTTCTCCGGTAGAAATCTTGGGGCACTCTTTGAAGTTCTTTGTGTGGATTGAATATTATGAATCTGAAATTGTTTGATGGATATCGAATAATCAACTCACGGATACTTGTGGTGACATTGGAGTATCTAGGTGACATTAGAGTTGGTTGATGTGTATCATATGGTGTTATTTTAGTACGAATTTAGGGCTGTTTGTGACACTTATAGGGATGGCTCAATAGATTGATCGGAAAGGATAAATTTGAGGTGGTTTCGTACCCTACAACAATTTCTATCTTATGTTCTCCGCTAATAGGAACTTTGGAGTGATTCTTTGTCGCACGTTGAGGGATTGTTATATGATCTAATTATGTTAGCATTATGGAGAGATTGCACTAGTGAAAGTATGAACCCTAGGCCTTGTTTTCAAGCATTGCAATACCGTTTGTGCTCACTTTTGTTACTTGCTATTTTGCTGTTTTTTTATTTTTTAGATTATAAAAACCTATTTCTACTATCCATACTACACTTGTATCACCATCTCTTCGCCGAACCAGTGCACCTATATAATTTACCATTGTATTGGGTGTGTTGGGGACACAAGAGATTTCTTGTATTTGATTGCGGGGTTGTTTGAGAGAGACCATCTTTATCCTACGCCTCCCATGGATTGATAAAGCTTAGGTCATCCACTTGAGGGAAAATTGCTACTGTTCTACAAAACTCTGCGCTTGGAGGCCCAACACGAGTTTACAAGAATAAGTTATGTAGTAGACATCAATGATGACGAAGAGAAGCCGGTGGTTCGCCCCAGTGCCAATGACCATGAGGCCGGTCTGTCTGGCTAGGAGCTCATCAACACCTTTGATGATGAGAATAGATAAGGGTAGCTTGCTAATTTTATTAGCTTGTTTCAGTAATGTACTACGTATAACGAAATGAACGTTGCATGGCTAGTATGAATTCGAGGGTTTGCAAATAGGGGCGGGTCGGCACTGTTCACGGGAAAACCCTGTATGACTTCGCACAAGAGTTGGCGATCGAGCAGTGAGTTGGGCTACCCGTTAAGGTGTTCCAGCGTTCTTGATTTTGGGAACCTTCTAGGAGGTTCCAAGCCGGTCTTTACAGGTCTGGGAACCTTGTAGGAGGTTCATGAACCGTTTTTTATTGGTATTTAGTTTTTTCTTCTTTTTCCCGTTTTCCTGTCTTTTTCCTTTTTTTTCTTTTCTTTGTGTTCTTTCGTTTCTTTTTTCATTTCCCTTTTTTTATTATTTTCTTTTTCATGTTTTTAAAAAAGTTTGGAAATTCAAATATTTGTTTGAAACTTTAAAAAATGTTCGCATTTTTAAATTTATTGATAAAATTTAAAAAATGTTCAACCTTTTCAAAAAATGTTTGCATATTTCAGAATTTGTCCAGAGTTTCAAATTTTGTTTGCATTATCGAAAAATGTTTGGGGTTTTCAAAAAAAATATTCATGTTTATTCAAAATTTCGTAGATTTTTTTTAAAAAAATCCAGTTTTAATATTTTCTTCACAAATTTCAAAATATATTGTATTTTCAAATTTTTGTTCAGAATTTGGAAAAAGTTCCCGTTTTCAAATTTCATTCAAAAAATAAAAAATATCCGCAGTTTCTGTGTTTTCATTTTTTGTTCAAAATAAAAAAAAACGTTCACTACATTAGCCAAACATTACAGTGACCCGGTTATTTCAAAAAATGTTGCAAATCAAGCGCTGCTGTTTGTTCTTTAAAGTTTCACGCTACCTATTAGAGAAACAACGCTGGTGAGCTCAATTGGCTAGTGCCCTGTATTTAACAGTGGAAGGGCTGGTGTTCCATTCCTAGCGAGCGCGATTCTCTTTTCGAGGGATTTTCACTTTGTGCGAACCGTTTTGCTACAGCGCCTACGAATGGGCTGGCCGAGACGGGGGGGGGGGGGGGGGGGGGGGGGTGGCGTGTGTGATTGCTCGACTACTTGTCGCAAAGCGCGACATATAGGAGCTCCCATGTTCACGGGCGTTTAGGGAGTCGAATTTGCATGGTCCGGTCGTAGATGCTCCAATGGTCTGTTTAAACATTTTTTTGAGCAAAAATTAATGGCCCGTTTAAATGGGCAAGGAACCCATGCACTGCTAAAGGTTGGAAGAGAGCTCAGCCCGACCCGCTGTGTGGCCCAGTTGGAACGGAGCACTACGCCAAAAGTTGAAGTCGGATTTCTCAAAAGAGGAAGAAAAAAAATGAAGCCGGAGACTTCGCAGCGAAGGGCGCAGCCTCCCCTGTGCAGGCTGCAGCCACCACGCACAGCGGCGGCGCTGGCCATGGAGATGGAGCCGACCGGCCCGAGTACCAAGAGGATGAGGCTCGCGCCACCCCACATCCACCAATCGACGCCAGGTCCAGCGGAAACGACCGATCCGGAAGCCACGGCCGCGGGGAGAACCCAACACCCGCTGCCGGGAGCTGGGAGAGATGGCGGCGAGGGATCGCCGGACCGCATCAGCGATCTTCCCGACGCGGTCCTCGGCGAGATAATCTTCCTCCTCCCCACCAAGGAGGGCGCCCGCACCCAAGCCCTCGCGTCCCGGTGGCGCCACCTCTGGCGCGCCGCCCCCCTCAACCTCGACTGCCGTGGCCTCTCCGGCAACCTCCCCGGCGCCATACTCTCCGCCCACGGGGGCCCCGTCCACCGCCTCTGCCTCCCGTCGCTCCTCCTCCAGTACAGAGCCGACGTCGCAGGCACCTGGCTCTGTTTCCCCGCCCTGGACAAGCTCCAGGAGCTCGAGTTCTACCTAGAGCTACCAATAACATACAGATTTTCGTTCTCAAGGTTACAACTGCTGCAACCACCACCGGCGTCCATCTTCAGGTTCTCGTCCACTCTCCGCGTCGCCACCATCAGCCAGTGCCATCTCCCGGACAATACCGTGGAAACGCTTCAATTTCCCCTGCTCAAGAAGCTTGCGCTCGTGGAGGTCAAAATCTCGGAGGGCTCGCTGCAGAGCATCATCACCTCCGGCTGCCCTGCCCTGGAAAGCTTGTTGCTCAGGACTAGTTTTGACATCCGTGGTCTCAGGGTCAACTCCCCTATCCTTAAAAGTATAGGTGTTCATTCTAGGTTTCTAGAACTCATCATTCAGGATGCCCCTTCACTTGAAAGGTTGCTCTATCTGAGAATGGATATGAGAATGCGAGTGTCAGTAATCTCCGCGCCTAGACTGGAGACCTTGGGTTACATTTCTCAGGATTCACGGGACTCCAAAATCATGTTTGGCTCCACAGTTATCGAGGTAGCTATGTGCTTTATACTTCTTGCTACATTTTTTGTGCAGAAAGCTTACATGTCATCTGTACTTATCTCTTAATATTGTGTTCCATGCATGATGAAGAGATTGCGCGTTGTTAGCCTGACAACAGTGGTGCGTACTGTCAAGATCTTAGCTGTGCATATGAATTTTAATCTGGATATGATTATTGACTTGATGAAATGCTTTGTATGCTTGGAGAAGTTGTATATGAAGGTAATGGTTTGCATTGATACTCTATAAAGTGGTAGTGTTTGCTGTCCAGATGCTCTTTTGATCTACTTGGAGTTCTGAAGTTTGTGATTTCTCCTGTCTATTCAGATTCAGACAGATTCACCAGTGGGAACAAATTTCTGGCGTCATAAACACCGGAATTTTCTCACATCTCATGACATTCGTTTGAAGACCATAGTGCTGGGATACTACCGAGGCATCCAGGCACAAGTTAACTTTGTCACATTCTTTATACTGAATGCGAAACTGCTAGAGTCCATCCGACTTGAGGTTGATTCCAGGGATTACAATGACGGATTTTTTGCAGAACAATGTAGGATGCTTCAGATGGCGAAAAGGGTTTCTAGAGGTGCTCAGCTCTGTGTTACAACAGGTTCTCACAATGATGTTTCAAGCACCGTTGACCTCAATGATTTGGATTTGGCCGATCCGTTCACATTTAGATGTTGAGAGTGGACCTGGCCCCTGGTTGAGTTATTCCTGCGTATCTCATTCTGTGTTTTTGCCCAAGCTTGGTTAGTTTTCTCATACCTGTAGTCTTTCTAACCTTGTGTTATCCCTTAACTTTATGTTATTTAAATACTAAAAGAAAACAGGACCAAACGACGATGGCCAGAGTCAGCTATATTATGAAGATGTCATCTGGGGGTGCTCATTTTGATTGTCCACTGGTACACCGCCCAAACTGTTTCATTTGCAGTGAAGATTGTACAGTGCCTTCTAAATGTCTATTGGGAGCTAGCTTTTTGTTGCATTCTTATATGCAAGAAGAATACTCTGAAAGTATCTATCTGAGTTTGCATAAAGGAATTTTTCTGTTGTTCTTTCCACTGTCCGAGTAGGGTGTTTTGAACCATGTTGTTTGATTGACAAGGTAAATTTCATAAAGGCATGTACAATGTTGAAAAACTGGGTTTGGTAATTGTGGAGTTGGTTATTCTTACCTATCTCATTTCTCATGTTTGTACTGTTGCTAAGCTTGCACTATCCCAAAACAACATGATGTTAAAACCGGCTACTTGCGAAGCCATCAGCCATGCCTGGTGGCAGCAGCTATATTCACAGGCTACCTGTGACAATGAAGGATGCTTCAGATGGAGAAGAGGGTTTCTAGAGGTGCTCAGCTTTGTTTCACAATAGATTGTCACCATGATGTTTCGAGTATCGTTGATCTCAGTGATTTGGATTTTTGCGATCCTTTCACATGTAGATGATGAAAGTTGGTCTGGCCCCTGGTGGAGTTATTCTTGCATATCACGCTCTGTTTTGGTCCAAACTTAGCTAGTCTTTCTAACCTTGTGTTGTCCCTGAACTTTGTGTTATTTAAACACTAAAAGAAATCAGGACCAAACAACAATGGCTGGAGTCAGCAATATTTTCTGGGGGTGCTCATTTTGATTGTCCACTGGAACACCGCTCAAATTATTCCATTCGCAGTGAAGATTGTACGGTGTCTTCTCAATGTCTATTGGGAAGCACCGAGGTGTTACTGAATTTTACCCAGACTGTATCCATCTGAGTTTGCATAGAGGAAAACTTCTCTTGCTCTTTCCACTATCTGGGTTCCGCTGCTAAAGCTGGGAGTGTTGTGGTAATTAATTATCAACAACTCACAACTTCAGATTCGATAACTACGGTGTTTTGAACCATGTTTTTTAACTGGGTTTGGTAATTGTGGAGATAGTTATTCTTAACTATCTCGTTTCGTGTTTTGCCCAATAACTTGATTAGGTCTCGTGTCTGTACTGTTGCTAGGTTTGTACCATCACAAAACAACAGTGTGATGTTAAAACTCTGAAGCCATCAGCCATGCCTGGTGATGTCAGTTATATTCAGATTGCGGCGCTCTTTTTGATTTTCCAGTTGAGCGACGCTCAAATTACTTTAGCAGCTAAACTCTCCATGGTTTGACTATCAAATCTTACCCTACATACTTCTCATTTCCAGCTCGGACTGCAGAATGTTTACACAAGGAAAATTAGTTTTTTCCTTTTTCTGAATAGAGATAGAGGCGTGCTACCGAGATTGTATCATGAAACTAATCACCTGAGCGGCACAGGGGGGATATGGTCTACTACCTGAATGTACTTCAAATTGGTTTGTCTGGGAGAAGACAACCTCCTGGGGCTTCCGCTGTGGAATCTGTTGGAAATGTTCAGGCATATAACTACTCAAGCTGAATACATTGTGAGTAAACCTGCACCCAGCTCAGCCGACACATGCGTGGCTTTGTTACAGTCTCTGAATACATTGAGAACACTGGGCTCAGTAAAAAAAGAGTACGTAGCTAGCTTGAACACCAACATTGATCTTCACGGCGTTTTCTGGTGGGCATTCCCGGTGTTTTGGTGGAGCAGGCTCGGCAGCATTCTTTTCGGATTCAGGAACTCCTTCCACTCATCACAGTGTCTCCGGATGGTAAGCTGAAAGTAACCTTTTTTTTTAGGGGTAAAGAACTGAGAGTAACTACGGAGAGACACGTCGTTCCAAACGGGGCCTAACATGTCGCGACACATGGGCCGTGAAAAACTAGCAAGGAACACCGTGCGGACTGTTAAAATGTCGGCAAAGAACTCAGCCCGGCCCGTCGTGCGGTCTCGTAGTAGCAGATGAAGTCCCGGATTTCTCAAAAAAAAAAAAAGATGAAGTCCCGGCCCTACACTATATATACAATAAAAATAGTTGAAGCCCGAGGCTACGCAGCGAACGGCACGTCCCTCCCTCTGCGGCGGCGCGCTGACCATGGAGCCGGCCGCTGGAAAAAGGCCAAGAACCACCGTTCGAAGCTGTGGAAGACCAACAAGTATTGCTGACCGCATCAGCGATCTCCCTGACGCCATCCTTGGCGAGATCATCACCCTCCTTCCTACCAAGGACGGCGCCCGCACCCAAGCTCTCGCGGCTCGGTGGCGTCATCTATGGCGCACCGCCTCTCTTAACCTCGACTTCCGTGGCTTCCCCGCCAATCGCAGTGGTGTCCTCCCCGGCATCATCCTCGCCGCCCACGAGGGACTAGTTCACCGTCTTTGCCTCCCGGCGCGCTACCTCTCAGACCAAGCCGCTGCCATGGAAGCCTGGATCCAATCCCCTGCCCTGGATAAGCTCCAGGAGCTCGACTTCTACCTATTAGAGCTGCCAAATACATGTGTAGGTCTGCAATCGCCACCGGCGTCCATCTTCCGATTCTCGTCCACTCTCCGCGTGGCCACCATCAGCATGTGCTCTCTCCTGGACTATACGGTTGAAACACTCCGCTTTCCTCAGCTCAGGAAGTTTGCACTGGTGGAAGTCAACATCTCGGAGGACTCGTTGTGCCACATTATCAACACATGCTGCCCTGCCCTAGAGTGCTTGCTGCTAAGAACCAATTTTAACATTCATGGTGTCAAGATCAACTCCCCTACCCTTAAAAGTGTAGGCATTCATGCTAGTGTTGTAGAACTCACCATTGAGAATGCCCCTTCACTAGAAAGGTTGCTCTGCTTGAAAATGCATATGAAAATGAGAGTGTCAGTAGTCTTCGCACCCATACTTGAGACCTTGGGTTACATTTCTGACCATGCATGGGACTCCAAAATCATGTTTGGCTCCACAGTTATCGAGGTACCTATGCTCATTGTACTTCTTGCTAGATTTCGGTGACCAGAAAGGTTATGTATGTTGTCTATACTGATTTATGTCTTAATATTGTGTTTCATGCTTGATAAAGGGTTTGTGCGTTGATAGTCTGACAACTATGGTGCGTACTGTCAAGATCTTAGCTATCCATATGAATTCCAATTTGGATATGGTTATTGACTTGATGAGATGTTTTCCATGCTTGGAGAAGATGTATATGAAGGTGATGGTTTGCATTGATAGTCTATTAGTGTGTTAGTGTTCGCTTTCCAGTTGTTCTTTTGATCTACTTGGAGCTCTGAAGCGGTTTATTTTTCCTGTCTGTTCAGATTCACAAAAAATCACCAACGGGAACAAATTGCTGGCGTCGTAAACACCGGAATTTTCTCACATCTCATGACATTCGTTTGAAGACCATGGTGTTCGGATATTATAAAGGCATCCAGGCACAAGTTGACTTTGTTACATTCTTTGTACTGAATGCGAGATCACTAGAGTCCATTCAACTTGAGGTTGATTCCAGGAATTACAGCCGCGAATTTGTCTCAGGACAACGTGAGAAGCTTCAGATAGAGAAGAGGGCTTCTAGAGGTGCCCGGCTTAGTTTTACGACAGATAGTCACCATGATGTTTCGAGTATCGTCAATCTCAATGATTTGGATTTGGCCAATCCCTTTGCTTGTAGATGTTGAAAGTGGGTCTGGCCCCTGGTGGAGTTATTTTTGCATATTTCATTATGTGTTTTTGTCCAAACTTGGGTAGTATTCTCACATCTGTACACTTTCTAACCTTGCGTTATCTCTAAACTTTATGTTATTTATAAACACAAACAAATCAGGACCAAACAACAAACTTGCCATGCAGACTGTACAGTGTCTTCTCAATGTCTATATTGGGAAGCACTGAGCTTTTACTGAATTTTCCAAGATTGTATCCATCTGGGTTCTGCTGCTGAAGCTGGGACTATTGAGGTGATTAATTATTAATAGCTCACAACTTCATATTTGACCCACTAGGGCGTTTTGAACCATGCGTTTGATAGACAAGATAAATTTTATAAAGGCTCATACAATGTTGAACCTATCGAGCATGTTCAGATGTTTGGGTCTGACCGTGGATGTCGAATAACTGGGTTTGGTAACTGTGGAGTTGATCATTCTTGCCTATCTCATTTGCGTTTTCCCAAATTAACACTATCAGTCCTCATGTCTGTACCATTGCTAGGCTTGTATACTATCACAAAACAATAGTGTGATGTTAAAACAGGCAATTTGTGGAACCATTAGCCATATGCCTGGTAGCAGCTATGATCAGATTGCGGTGCTCATTATTATGTTCTGTGGAGCATCATTCAGTTTAGGTACTAAGCTCCTTGATTGCACAAAGTTTGTAGGAAGAAACCAGTTTTTCCTTTATCTGAATAGAGACATGCTAATGCGGTCTGATATTGTATTCTGAAACTGATCACGGTACCTGAGCGGCACAGTGAAAAAATTGTTTAAAGATACATTAGTTGGTTTGGGAGAACACAACTATAAAACTACAAGAAGATGTATCATCATACATCCACACTGCCTGACATTGGATCTGTAGACTATAAATCCGAAGAGGCCCATCAGTTTCTGCTGCCCCATGCACCTTCTGGCTTTCTGCTGCTGAATATGGAGGAAAAGTTCATCTATATAACAATTGAAGCTGAAGACTCTGCTCTTGTAACGTCTCCACAAAGAAAAGGACGGCGCGTTCTGGCCACGATGCGATGAGGCCACGCAAAGTTCGCTTGGGTGTCGACCGTAGTAGCGCGGTCGATATCTCTTTCACACTTGTTAAAAAAAAAATTCAGCTTTTCCGTGGCGCTATCGGTAAGTCGTGTGGCTTACGGAGGTTTTTGATCGCTGTCACATGGGTGACCGTGATGCATTTGAAGTTCAAGGCTGGTCCCTCCGACAGTAGTATCGAACGCAACTGTTCCTTCAAAGCTAAGTAAGCTTAATGGATACGACAACCATCAGATAAGTCTTGAGCTTGCCTCTATCTCGGTGAAGGCAGTGTGACTTGGGCGGTGTTGCCTCGCCCTGGTGAATAAATTCAAATCGTTTAGCTTTTAATGGTGTCGTATAATCTTTCACTTGATGGATATGTTTACTTGACTAGACATTGCTTAATTTTGTGCTGGAACCGAGTATTGTTAAGCTCGATATATCCCTGTTTCAGTCGGTAGTAGTAGAAGACTGTTCTTTTCGTTTCTTTTTTGCGGGTAGAAGACTGTTCTTATCGTGCGTCAAATGGTCAAAGCATCAGTAATTGGTTCCAAACAAAAGTGTCAAATGCATCTGCTGCTAAGACGTGGTAGTATTAACACACAGCGATAATCCAAAAAATCAACAGCAAAAGAACACTTCTTAAATCAACATGGACGCATGCAAACTGTCCGTGTTAAGAATGACGCTGAAACTCACCTGCACCGTCACACATACCAACTGCACCACCATGTAATTATTGTTGAGGCAGTCACCAATTCAGCAATATGCAAATGCAGGCTTAGAGAGTCTCCCCACAGACCATGGCCATGCATGCATGACTTGCACAAGTGCTACTGTATGTGGTAACTAAATTAACTCATAACTGACTTGCACAATTGCAGGGCCGTCTCCAGAAATTCGGGGCCCCGGGACGAAAATCAAAATTGGGCCCAAAACTTCAAAAAGAGTCATATAACAGAAGAACTAATATAGCTCAGGCATACTCTCAATTTATTACACAATTCCAGTCTGATTTATTTTGTATAATATTTAGACATATATCAAATACTAATGCTAAAAAATAGTAAACGGATACTAAAGCAATAAGCTAACCTCATGTTCTGCCGAAAGTCAGCATTCGTCTAGTATTCCTTGAAATGAAATCTTCAATCATATTTTCATACTTAATCTTCTCCAGGACATCATTTTCAAGTGCTATTGTCGCCAACCCAGTGAGTCTTTCTTGTGTCATAGTAGAACGCAAGTACGACTTCAACAACTTGAGTTTAGAAAAGCTCCTTTCCACAGATGCAACTGTCACGGGAATGGTCAACAAAATTCTGTATGCAATAACAGCATTAGGATAGATTAAGGAGCGCTTCTTGAAATAATTCAGAATATCAAGAGGGCCCATAGATTTTTGAAGTGAATCCTGGACGAAAATTAGCTCGCAACACAATTTAATAAACCAAGGAAATTTATTGATTCATTATTCAAACATGAAATTTCCTAATTAGTGTGAATAAAAATATAAAGACATGTACAACTGATCAAGAACAAACTAATCCTACTCGGCTACTCCTAACTAGGGCCTGCTCCTAACCTAGGTCAGGGAGATCAAAATTTGTAATTTACCAAGTACAGGGATAAAATTAAGTATACCTAATAGATGGCAGCCTGGGCGATCACCGATGGCGGAACCGTGGAAGCGGAAGGCAGCAGCAGACGACGTTCCGGGCGAGCGACTGGCGGAACCTTGGAAGGCATCAGCGGACGGCGTCTTGGGCAACTGGCGGAACCAGCAGGCGGGCGATTGGCGGAAGGCAGGAGACGAGACGACGTCTGCTCGTTTTTGGTGGAAGCAGGCGAACCGGCGGCTTGTTAGCGATCGATGGGAACACTCGATAGATACGTGAATAAGCAGTTAAGCAGGCCTCGTGGGCTGGCTTTTTGTTGCTGCGTACGTTGCTTAGGCCTTGCCGCTGGATTAAATGGCAAAGTGTGATTTTATCTGTATACATAATACACTAATACCTAGTAATTTGGGGGCCCCAAATTTTTGGGGGCCCTGTGCGGTCGCCCACCTTGGCCACCTCCAACGACGGCCTGCACAATTGCCACTGTGTGAGATAACATATCCTAACCATCGCCTGGAAACATAGAAGTGCTGTATGACAGTCCTGAATTACAGTTCAGAGGACAATGAAGCCATATAATATGTATTGTACTCAAATGATTTTACAGGACATAACTTTGCATTGATTGTTTCTAGTCCAGATTTCAAACCAACCAAAAAGAGAGAGAGAGAGGAAGAATGCTGATTACTTTAATTTTCATACATCTACTAATCTGCACACTTGGGGTTGACCTATTCAGCCTGGTACTTCCAGTAAGTTGACATGTTGGCGATGAACTCTTTTTAGCTAACTGACATCGTTGTACAGGACAAGTAGTAAGAGCATCTACAGCCACTTATGACAAATATGACCCCTCAAGTCCGCGGGGAGTGACCGGGCACGCCTCAAATTAGCACAACTGCATCCGGACACCTTATACTAGATTCTTAAATCCATACAAAAGCATGCAAACTAAAAAACCTACGTACTATGTAGATCACCTAGCTACTCCTCGTCGGAAATGTCGACGATCTCCGTGCCCGGCTCCGGGTACATGGGCGGCAGCTGCAGCTCCGGCTCCTCCGGCTGCTCCGCTCCGGCCTCCTCCTCCTCTATCTCCGCGTCCAGTTCGGCGAAGAGAGCGTCGGACGCCACCTGCTCCTGCCGGAGGAACGTCCGGTTGGCCTCCACATAGGCCTCACCCTGGATGGACTCCAGGATGGCCTGCTGCTCCGCCATCTCCTCCGATTGGGCGACGGCGAACTCCGCCTCCGCCTGCTCCATTGAAGCCCGGCGGCTCCTGCTCCGGCAGCTCCGGCTCCGGCTGCTCCGCCTCCTCCACCTCCATCGGAGCCAGCTCCTGTCCCTCCGTCTGCTTCGGCTGCTCCTCCTCCTCTTCCGGCTCCGGCGAGTAAGGTGGTCAATCGACGGAGGGGAACGGAACTCTCTTTTCGCGTCCCTTCCAGAGAGCCCCTTGAGAGTCGCGTGCAGCGTCCCTGATCCCGCCCTATCCCCAATCTCCGACGACGGCGATGCCGGCCGGACGAGAGACGGGAGAGGTGCGTGGAGCTTTGTAAATAGCAGGTCTAGGACTAGGTCGAGTCTTGCCCAAGTGGCGTCTGGCGCTATGCCGTGGTGGAGCGTGCCGCTGGCGCACGCGAGCTGCGCGCGGTGGCTAGCGTCGGCGTTTCTGCTGGTTGTGATGGCGAGGTGCTGTGTGCAACCGGACGAAATTGCGACGACGTCTCCCTCAATAAGCTCGCTATGTTCCCTGTTAAGGTGGAGGCCCGGCTGCTCATCCCTTTCCTTCGAAGCCATCGTGGAGGTGGTTGGAGGAAGTAGGAGAAGTGGCGAGCTAGACTTCGCAGTTTGGGAAGGAGCTCATCCTCAATGGCGTTTGAAACGAGGCAACGGCGCCCGCATCGGCTGTTGGCAGCCGGTCCTCACCGTCTCGCCATTGAATATGCTGGCCGAAGGGCGGCCGTTTCTCTTCCGCCCGGCCTGGTGCCTAGATGGGAGGCAGTTCATCTCTGAATCGGAGTCTACTACTTCTTCTTTTGCGGTGTTGTGCTACGGGAGAAGCAGCTGTGGAGGTCCCGGCGTACCAAGGGGTAACGTCCCCGGCGACGACGGGATTGGATCCGGTTGGGAGCTAATTTGGACCCGATTGCGTTTCTTGTTTCCTGTTCAGGGTCCTCCATGCAAAAAAACAGAGACTGGTCTGTAATTTCCGTTTCTTTGTGGGTCCTGTTGTAAACTGTTGTGTACGCGTGCTACCGATCTACGACTAATGCAGTTTCTGGGTCGTTCGCGACCCATCTTTTGTTCAAAAAAAAAATCGACGGAGGGGAACTTTTGGTCTATGGGTGTATATACACCCTATATGGAAAGAAAATTTAATAACTAAATAAAAGTCAACAAATTCTGAAAATATTTTTGAAATAAACTTGGCCTTCCATTGTATTGGTAAAAAAAATCCACAAAAAGAAAAAATCTCTTTGACTTCTTTTCAAAAAGACAAAAATTTCGGTCAAAATAGTGTGAATAGTGACCTATAATAGCAAATATATTTTTTTCCCTGAAGTCAACGTTGGTTTTCTATTCGTGAAAATTTATATACTAGTGCAAAAGAAAGTCAAGTTTTTTGTAAAAAAAAAACTTCCAAACTATTTTGACTTTTTATTTAATTATCAAAAAAATTCTCCATATGAGGCGTATATACGCCCAGGAACCAAAGGATATTTTCCCCTCAATCGACATAGAATTTTGTAAACGTTTGCCTTATGATGTTGCGGCAGTAATGCAACCTGCGTGGTACACCGGTACTTGCACATGTTTCAGACCGCAAGGTTACGAGACTCTGTTCCTGAAAGCTGACAGACATGCAGAACAACTTGGATGAAAATAGAGACATTCATCGATCAGTGATAAGATGAAGATTTCACCACCTCCATTATGTTCACTAATATTAGCTGGTAATCAATTATTTATTGCTCAGAATTTCATATTTGGCCGACTAGGGCGTTTGCAGCCATGTTGTTTGGTTTTTGAGTTGTTGATTGTTTTTGAGTTGTTGATTATTTTTTGAGGTAGCTAAGGTAATCTACTCCTATAAAAGACTCAGTTGATGATGATGGTGTGTCTGCCATCAATCAATTTTTTTTTTGAAAGTCGGCATTTTATTGATTAAGCAATAAAGTCATACAAGGTCTCCCGGATACAATCCAGAACAGAATGGAAAACACACAACAAACTAGAGTTTTTACAAGAATTGGCCAAAACATGGGCCACTACATTACAATGCCGACGAACATGCTTGAAGGACGAACAAGTAAAAGTCATGGCTGCTTTTTTTATATTCATCACCACAGAGCCCACATTAGAACGATCCCGGATGTTGGAGTTAATCCGTTGTACCAAAGAGAGGCAATCTGAGGCGAATATCACATGCGTGAATTGTTTGTCTCGAGCCATTGTTACCGCTCTATGGAGTGCAAGCGCTTCTGCCATCTCCGGATCGAAGGATCCAATAATGGGCTCAGAACATGCCATGAGGCAATTTCCGCCATGATCAAGAGGCACCACTCCCAAACCAGCTTTGTTGAGATTAGCAAAAATAGCAGCATCGGAGTAAAATTGAGCCGTACCTGCCGGCGGCGGAGACCAACTGGAGCTAGAAGCATGAGTCTCACATCTTTTAACAGATATTGGCTTGTATAAATGCGTTAGTATCATCTCAACATAAGCACGGACCTTCGCAACAGAAACACGTGGATGTTGATAAATAGCTTCTTTTCTTGCCGCATTTCGGGCTTCCCATATGTGCCATACCGTCACAGCAAGAACAGTGGCTTCCCGGTTGGAAGATCGATGGAGAAAGTCCAATAACCACTGCATGGGTGAGCGAAAATCTGAGCGGCACAAATTAACATTAAAGCAAGATTTTACCCCATCCCAGATGGCACGAGCATGGGGACAAAATAGAATTGCGTGTTCAATACTTTCCGGTCTGCAACAAAAGCAGTAGTTTGTTGGAGCAGGAACTTGACGCCGAAGAAGTTGTTCGCCGGAAGGCAAGCAGTTATGTGCGAAACGCCAGAGGACTATCTTCATTTTATCAGGAGCTTTGATCGACCAGATGGATTTCCAAAATTTCTCTTCGGTCGCTCTATCAGAAGAATGTCCACATCCACTCCGGCTGCGAGTTAGTAAGAAATGATCTGAGCGCGCCAAATTATAAGCAGATTTCAGTGTACTCCCCATATCTTGTAAATGGCCAGCGAGCAAAATCTTCACAGGAATGATGATTAATAGGTACATGAAGAATAGCTGTAGCAACCTGTACGTCAAAGAAAGCTTGCACGGTTTCAACATTCCATGTTCCTGTAGCCTCATCAATTAAACATTGGACTGTTGCATTGCCTGGAATTGGAGAGATTGGATTAAGCAAACTCGGAGGTATTGATGGAATCCAATGATCAGCAAGAATCCGGGTTCGCTTGCAGTTAACAATACCCCAACAAATTCCTTTTTTCAAGAGCTCACGTCCATGTAAAATACTCTGCCAAGTGAAGGAAGCTGATCACGGTGCCGTCGTAGTCCAGAATTCACCATGAGGGTAGTATCTCCCTTTAATTACCCTAGCAATTAAACAATCCGGCTCCGTGATAAGACGCCACCCTTGCTTGCCGAGCATAGCTTGGTTAAACAGTGCCATGTCGCGAAAACCCATTCCACCAAGAGCTTTTGGTGTTGTTAACCATTCCCAAGAACGCCAATGAATCTTCTTCCTACCATCTTCCCTACCCCACCATTCATCAGAAATGATTTGACGAAATTTTTCACACGTAACAATGGGAAGTTGGAAGCAGCTCATAACATGCGTTGGTATAGCCTGAATAATTGACTTAAGCAGTGTTTCCTTTGCTGCACGAGATACAGGTCTATCAGACAAACCATTAATGCGTTGCCACGCTCTATCAGGAAGGAATTTGAAAATGCTGATAGGAGACCGCCCCACTTCGGTAGGCATTCCAAGATATTAGGCATGAATAGTTTCATTATTGATACCCAACATGGCCATAACACGATGTTTCATAGCATTAGGACAATGATTCCCAAAAAAGATTGAGGACTTGTCTTTATTAATAAGTTGCCCCGATCCTTCACAATATAAACGCAGAGTAGATTCCAAAGCAGCTACACTACGATTGTCACTTTTGGCAAAGAAAATGCTGTCATCGGCAAACAGGAGATGTGAGATAGGTGGACCAGAGCGGCCATTTCGAATACCATGTAGCTCGCCACAAGTCTCCTTCTATAGTAACAGACTCGACAGGCCTTCAGTGCACAAAAGAAACAGGTAGGGACTGATGGGGTCCCCCTGACGGATGCCCCTTGAAGGAACAACGGGATCAGTAAGTTCACCATTAACTCTAACAGCATACCGGACCTTGGTTACGCATCTCATGATAGATTCAATCCAAATAGGAGCAAAACCAAGCTTGCTTAAACAGCCATGAAGATAACTCCATTCCACACGATCATAGGCTTTCATCATGTCAATCTTCAAGGCAAAGAAAGGTTGCTTCGAACGTTGTTTTCTAATAGTGTGCATACACTCATAAGCAATCAAAATATTGTCAGTAATCAGTCTACCTGGCACAAAAGCACTCTGGAACTCAGAAACCACAACACCAAGAATCACCTTCAGGCGGTTGGCTAAAACTTTGGAAGCAATCTTGTGCAAGACGTTGCACAAACTGATAGGACGAAAATTCTTCAAATGTTTCGGTCTGGCAATCTTTGGAATCAAGACAATCACCGAATCACAAAATCCCTCTGGGATAGGCCTTCCCTCCAAAAAACTTCGCACGGCATGGCAAATATCATCTTCCAAAAAGCTCCAATGGGTTTGATAAAACAGGGCAGGGAAACCATTTGGTCCTGGAGCTTTAGTTAGTCCCATTTGAAATAACCATTAGATATGCATCTAACGACTATGAGGTAAGTTGTGGCATTTTTGCAACAAGACCCCACTTCCGTGCTTCAATTTGTATAAAACTCCTTAGTATCTAGAAACCAACCACATCCCCCCCCCCCCCCCCCCCCCCCCACCTCACCGAAACAACCATGAGGAATATATTTTTAGTGATATACCAAAACTAGAGTGTTTTTCTTTCAAGTTTGTGAACATGTATTATTCTATTTTGGGTCCGTTGCAACGCACGGGCACACTGCTAGTCTTTATAAAGTCAGAGTACAATGTTGAAGGTGTCGAGCATGTTAGCTGTTTGGATCCGTGGATGTTGAAAAACTGGGTTTGGTAATTGTGGATCTTTTTAATCACAATTGTGGGCAAAAAAAAAATTGAGTGGGGCATCAGTTTACTCTTGCCTATCTCATTTCGCGTTATGCCCAAACTAACTTGATTAGACCCCGTGCTTGTGCTGCTCGTAAGATCGTGGCCGTTGAAACTTGAAACCCAAAGATACACCACCACTTTTGCTATATATGCATCAGCGCCAGCACGCAAGCTGTTTGCGTTATGGGCGGGAGTGGGAAGATTAGAATGAGCTTCGCTAGCGTATCTGTCGATATCTTGCTTTTCACCACAAAGCAGGAAAAAACAAAACCACTCACATGC
The DNA here is from genome assembly GCA_039707655.1 of Elymus sibiricus. Classification (NCBI taxonomy): domain Eukaryota; kingdom Viridiplantae; phylum Streptophyta; class Magnoliopsida; order Poales; family Poaceae; genus Elymus; species Elymus sibiricus. The sequence continues at coordinate 318,998,153 of CM077664.1, forward strand.
ATACGTACAATAATACTACCTGAGGTATAAAGCACATCAACAACTAAAGCAAAGCAGATAATATAAATAGGGTGGTATAGGTAGGGCACATATTCTCACCACGAACGAAATGCTCATGCAAGTTAACTATTGGCCTGTTGCTCACCGACGAATATACCCGCACAACTCGTGAAGGAGCAGGAAGAAAGGGTGCGTAAAGGTGCGTGCGTTATTGCTCATCCGCTCGTCAGGTTAGCTAGCATGTGCAATCAATCCTTGTTAATTTCACTTTCACAATAGGAACCACACATGTCAAATTCACAGCATCGACCTTTCGCTTATCGGGTAAGATACCTCCGAGGGGTTCTAGCTATAGTACTCTACTACACCAAAAGGAGCTTAAATTAGCATAGAGACGATGATGAAGGAATTTAAGAACAACTCTTAATTTATTTCATCTGAGAGCCCATTTGGACAACTCTTGTCGGGAAACAACCTAGTCACTACGCAAAGTGTACCGTAAAAAGATCACACCAAATTTTGAACATAACTTTGATCATCGAATTGACTACAAGATATAACTTATATACACCTGGTGTATTATTGAGGCATATAATTTATATTTTTCTAATCAAATTAATGGTGAAAGTTATGCTGAAAAATTGAGGGGAGCTCAAGGAAATACCATATATAACACCTAGCACCCTGATATTCCCCACCCCCTTGGTTGGCGTCTTCTAGCGTCGCCAAGAAGGTAGCAAATTTATTTATTTTTCTTTGAAAAGGAGGGTAAACTCTTGACCAGTTAGACAAGCCTATAGGGACTCGACGGTTTTATCTTGTTTGTTCGGGGATGAGTAGCACACGAGACGCCACTGGTTGTTATACAAATACAAGAGACTCATGTCTGTTGTTTGAACTGAATTAATGTAGAAATTGTTGCCATAAAAACACGACTAGGAATGCCAACACGCAAAGAAGCATCAGTGAATAGTGTGATGGAAAATGACGTGGGAAGAGGAAGAAGCTCCTCAGCTTATATTAAGAAGTGATTTTTTCATCAAAAACCGCTAACACGAGAGGCTCAAATTCCGCTAGATGAGATTGTTTGTTTAAATCGAAGCCCAGGGTCGAGGGATGGCTTGCCCGCCGTGAAAGGGAGAAGGTGTGCCTGTGCCGGTGCCACGCAATGATGGTCACCACGAGGATGCCCGTGCTCGGATCCTGGCGAAGCGGTAATCCCGCCCTGCCAGTGACCTCATGGTGGAGCAAACTCGGATCGTCCGTGCCCTCGCCGTGCTCCCCGCCCTCAAAGAGGAGGATCTGAACCTATCATGTGCCATGTCTGACACATCCAGCTCCGGCGCCGAGAAGATCCACCTCGACCCATATTGTGTTGATCGCTACTTCTACGACCACGAGAACAAGGGCAAGGGCAAGGGTTGTCGTCGGTGATGGAATTGACCTATCTATATAGTGTAAATTTTGTTATGAAGAACTAGTGGATCATGCCATCATTTTGGTAGTCTCATGGTGTATGAACTCCCATATGCAATGTCAGTACTATGTATTATGTGCTAGAAGTCAAAGTGCTTGTGTTGATCTATGTGCATGTTGGCGTATGGATTTAAGGGTTTGGATACGAGAGGGCAGGTTGCAAATGCGAACGAAGGAGAAACGGCCGGGGCTGTCCTCACATGCGTTTGTAGGATTCCAAATTTTATATATATGGTTGGAGATAGAGCATCCCCAAGGGCACAGGTAAAAATTTCCTCGTAAATAGTTTTTTTTTTTTGCGAGTGTCACAAAAGTGGTTTCACGGTGTGTCCATATAATTTAGAGTAAATTTCGAGATGAGGTCTTTTCTCAGTCTCCGTATAAACTTTCCTAGAAATGGTTTTTGAAGAATTTACGAGATCCAGCAAAAAAATTGCGGGAAGACCATCTTCCCATAGATATGAGGACAAGTTTTAAAAGAATTTATGAGATCCTGTAAAAAGAAATTGCACGGAACGGCCAGAGAGTTTTTTTTTTCTCACCCAACTTCCTTAAACGGTTGTTATTTTACGTTCGAGATGCTCTTAGACTACGTGAGAGATGCTCTTGGACGATGGGATATGCCGCCTCGTAGAAGTGATCATATATTCATATGAGTACATGACACATATCGAGTAAACTAACTGGAGGTTGATTTGACTTTGTGGACGAGTTACTGTGATTAGCACGTGATGCCCGTCGGTGCCCCCACGTGAACCAGAATTAATTATGGAAAGCACCTTGCTGCGTCGCCCAATCGAACGGCCCAGGCTGGGTCCGCGCCATACAGAAGACCACAGAGAAACAGGCTCGCCCAGCTCTGCCACAGGGCGGTGCGAACGCGGCCAAAGCCATGAGTCACCAGGCCGGTCGGTGGTTCCAAGCGGTTGCGAATGCGGACTGGTAGTCATCAGTGCCGCGTGCCGTCGCGTGTATAAAATGGCCTGCCCCTGCCCGCACAAGGCACTACGACAACGACCCAAACCCAAGCAGGCACGCGCGAGGAATAGTCAGTCGATCGATCATGGTGGCCGACCAGCAGTCCTCCGCCTCCCCGCGGCCGCGGTTCACCATCGGCTACGCGCTGCCGCCCGGCAAGGTGGGCAGCGTCATCCAGCCGCCCCTCGAGGCCCTCGCGGCCGAGCGCGGCATGCGCCTCGTCGCCGTCGACGCCTCGCTCCCCCTGGCCGACCAGGGCCCCTTCGATCTGATCATCCACAAGCTCTTCGACCGGCCGTGGCGCGCGCAGCTGGAGGCCTTCTCCGCGCTCCACCCCGCCGTCCCCGTCGTCGACGCCCCCGCCGCCGTCGACCGCCTGCTCGACCGCTTCACCATGCTCGACGTCGTCCCCGGGCTCGCCGCCGGCCTGGACTACCCGCTCAGCGTCCCCGCGCAGGTCACCGTGAGCGACGCCGCCGCCCTGGCCGCGGACGACCCCTCTCACGGCCTCCGCTTCCCGCTCATCGCCAAGCCGCTGGCCGTGGACGGCAGCGCCAGCTCCCACGACCTGTGCCTCGTGTACCGCGCCGAGGGCCTCCGCGGCCTCCACACGCCCGTCGTCCTCCAGGAGTTCGTCAACCACGGCGGCGTGCTCTTCAAGGTCTACGTGGTGGGCGACCGCGCCGTCTGCGTCCGGCGCAGCAGCCTGCCGGACGTGCCCGCGGAGCGCCTCGTGGACCCCGACGCCGACGCCTCCGTCCCCTTCGCCAACATCTCCAACCGCCCCGCTGACGCGGGGCTGCTGGACAAGGGGGAGGACTCGATGCCGCCCGCCGCGTTCGTCGACCAGGTCGCGCGCGGGCTCCGGCAAGCGCTGGGGCTGCACCTCCTCAACTTCGACATGTTCGCGGCGACGGAGCTGGATGACGGCGGCCGACGGAGATACTTCCTCGTCGACATCAACTACTTCCCGGGGTTCGCCAAGATGCCGGGCTACGAGACTGCTCTCACGGATTTCTTCGCCCAGATGATTCAGCTCGGCACAGGCGCCACCAGCCTCGAGAAGCCCGAATCTGTGCCCTGCAATGGCCTAGATCTCGAGGAAACTGGGTCGACTTTGGACTCGACCTGCCACGTGCCAATGGTTTAATTTTCAACTTGGTGTGCCCAAAGTTCCCTTACTAGTTACTATGGATAATAAATTAAGAAGATGCTGCGCACTTTGCCGCGTATAATATCTGTAATGATACTGTCAAGCAACTGATTAAGACCATAGGCATTTCAAATCTATCTATGAAGGTTTCAAATCTAGGCAGTATATATAGACCATAGGCATTTCAAGTGCAACAAATATTCGTCCTCGCAAAAAAGAGAATATTCCTCCGGATTTACCATTTCTCCAAGAAATAGTTAACCAATCGACTCCATACCCGATGGATTAATGCGAGCAAAGATTCTTGCTGCTATCGGGAGTTCTGTTTTTCTTGTTTTTAGCGGCTGTGTGAAGGTGAGAGGGTGCGAGGACATCCCAGGTTCTTTGTCGGGCAGTTGTTGGTGGGTGGCTAGCTGAGCTTTCTGTGTGGTAGGCCATTGTTTTTCAGTATTTTTATTATGCCATTAATTGTGTTTCACTACTCAGTTTTGCCACCAAAAGTTACAGCTGATTAGAATTCATTTGTAAGGTCGTGTGGAACGCAGCCGTCGCCGCCTCCTCTTGAAAAAAAAAACTAGGGTTCCTCCGCTTCCCGCCGGCACCCTCGCTGGTCCGCCTGGGCCTAGGGCCATGGAGGCACGGTGGACCCCGGCCCTTGCCGGCGGGAGGGATCTTGCTCTGTTTCTTGGTGTTTTCGTGAGTTCGTTTAGGGTTTGTGTCCTACTTAGGAAGATGAGGCGGTGGTGACACCCTAAAGATGAAATAAGGTTCTCCTCGCCCGGCCCCGTTTCGGTGATGCGCCCAGCGTCGTCGGAGGGCGTGTGGAGGTTTGTCGCCGGCGGATCTCACGGGATCCGGTCGGTGTTGGTCTTCGGTGGATCCGCCTGGATCCAGTCTTTGTTCGTCTTCGTTCGTATATCTACAGATTGGATTCTTTCCATCTATACTTCACTTCATCGGCAACGGTTGTTGTTCTGGTGCGCTGGTCCTGTGAAGTCTTAGCACGACGACTTCCCGATTGTGTACTACAACAAGTTTGGCCCGGATCCAGTGAGGGAGGGGTGATGACGGCGGCGCGCCTTCGGCTCGCTCCAGTGCTTGTAGTCGTCGCTTGGTGGTCTACGGACATGGATGTAATTTTTATTATTTCTGTGTTCTTTGTACTGCCATGCTATTATGAATAAATCGGAAGTTTTCTCACAAAAAAAGTTACAGCTGTTTAAATATGCCATCATTCCGTGAGATGCTTGCTCAAAAGGGCCAATAAATACCATAAAAAGGTCATCGTCCTATTAGATGTTTGCTCAAAAATGCCATTAAACACTGTTACTGTCTGGTCAAATATATTGACCATGTTATATGACCAAAATACCCCTAGACCCATATGTCAGCTCTCTCTATCTCACAATGATAAGTGTGGGGCCCATTTGTCAGGAGTAGCAAGCGAACAATTTTAGAGAAAAATAAGAATTTTGTTGGAGATCGAGTGGGACCCACACTTTATTGTAGTGGGGAGAGTTGACATGTTGGTCCATGGGTATTTTGGTCATTATAACATGATAAACGGGCTTTGAGCTGACAGTAATGGTATTTAGTGGCATTTTTGAGCATGCGCCTAACGGAGCGATGTCATTTTTAAGGAGTTGAAATTCCTAGTGGCATAACTGAGTAGTGAGACACAATTAGTGGCATAAATGATAAAAAACCCTTTATAATATTATGAGCTTTTTAAGTGGGTCTTTTTTCTTTCTTTTTTCAGTTGTCCTACCCAACATGTGGAGCGAATGATAAGTTGTTGTCGTAGCGTAAAAGAAAAAAGATAATCGCTTCGAGAGAAGTATTGATCAGGGTTTTTCTCTTTGGGAAAACAGGGAATCACCCGACTGATTTGAGTTGCTACGTCAGCCGCCCATGTGTGTGACACGCGTCTTCATGGGCCCACCCGCTGCTTTTCCGTGCACTCTCTCGAATCTTCTCCCAACTCCATCTTCCTCTTGTTGATCCTCAGTCGGCCTCGTTCTGCTCACTTCTCCTCATGTTTCCTCGTACCATCAGTCGGGCTCCTCAAATGACCACTATACGTCCAGGTGAATGGGCTGGTCAGTGACTGGTCACAAAATCGTGACCCAGTCTAACCCCCTCAAATCGGCCCTATTCGTCCGGACTGACCAACACCCCTCATATCCAGCCCATATCTAGAGCGGATATGGGGAGGCCTGGACATGCCAGGGCTCGTCCGCCACGTCGGACCAGACAGACTGGCCCCATCCTAAATTCCAACAAATTGACTAAGTCCACCAAATCGTCTGCCCTCGTCTGCCGCCCTAGATGTTGTTGCCGGGCACCCCGTCCCCCATCGCCAGCATGGATGATGCCTCGGTGGAGTCTGTGGGGGTCCCATCCATGGGGTTCTGCTGCAAAGCGGAGAACGTCGCCCAGAGGGAGCGGTGCACCCACCAGTGCGAGTGGGAAGCGGCGACAAAGAATGTTGCGGCCAAGGAGGTGGTGGACATCGACGTGGATGTGTCGCCTCCCGTGCCGCCGCGCCTGCGGCCGACAACGATCCGACATCCAAATGAGCCATTCTGGACAGCTAGACGCAACCGTAGGGCAAAAACTGGCTTGGTGGGAGCAAGAAGGAGATCAACCTGCCGCAGGAAGTACGAGGGGGCAAGAACGACGGCAACAGCAGCGGACAAGTCCCGTATGGCAGACGGCGAGCGATTCATCATGTTGGCTAGCCACGCCCCGACGTTGAATTTCATTTTGACATGTTAAAATTGCGATTTACTTTGCATGGTTGCTTTGTTGAATTGTGATGAAATTGTGCTATATGATCGACGTGCGTGGATTTGAGGGTTTTTGATACGCGGAGTGTAGTTGTCCGGCAGAACTTTTGAGGGGCCGTCCAGCGCTGTCCGGGGTCACGCCCGAGCGCGTCCACGGATGTTTAGGGGGCAAATTTGCCAAGTCCGGTTGTATATGCTCTTACTCCATCACCTTTCTCCATGTCCATGCACAAGGCCCCGCGGGACGCAATAACCGGCTGCGACCCCCGCCAACCAACGCATGCACTAGGATGCAGCAGTTCCAACCCATGGAGGACGCACCAGGCACACTACTCCTTGCCATCACCAGCAAGTGTTGCAACAGCGAGGCACCCGGCCAACGTGTATTGCGAAAGGGTCGTGGATCTACGACTTGAGGTACCCAGTGACATCTCCCGCGATGGAGGCTATGAATGTTGCCATAGTGTAGTGCCCGACGACGGGTCATCTAGGGGGCGCTGTGGGGGGGGGGGGGGCTCCAATGATGGGGTTGTGGATTCACAACATTGTCTGTGTTGCAATGGGTGACCTGAATGTAGCTTGTGTTGCAACAAGACAACACAAACGCCGTCCATGTTGCAAATGGGTGACTGCAATGTCGTTTGTGTTGCAATGGGTGCAATGGGCGGCCACAAGTCTGTGTTGCAATCGTGGCAGCCTGATCCGACGACTACGTGGGGACAGATCTGTCGACCAATGATTCGACTAGCTGCCTAGGATCAAAGGGTTGACGCATAGCGTCCTCCTTTTTTTTTTCTGCGTATTGCCTTTCTTTGGTGCCCTCAATTTTTTCTTTCCCTTTTTCATTTTTCACTCTGGTTTTATGTTTTATATTTTATATTTATTCCACTTTTTCATCTTTGTTTTTGAATGGGAATAAAATTAAATATTTGTTAACTAAATTCTTAGTCGGATGAGATTTGGTTGAATCTTAGTCAACTAAAAATCGGTTGGATGTATTGTGAAGAGATTCGTGTCGGGCTGCTATCGGGGGTTCTGTTTTTAACTTTGTGTGAAGGCGAGCAGGCGCGGTGCGGCAGCGCGAGGGCTATATCTCGCTTACTAGTCTCGCCTCTCGTGCTCCACTAAACGGGTTGGTCCAACATTGTAGCTCCTAGAGCGGTTTTGGGAAGGTTCTATGGACCTGTTCAGAATGGTTTATGACCTTCCATGTGGTTTTTCCTTCTATAGTTTTTATGTGTTTTTTATTAGATTTCATCAAAAAAATATTTTCAAAAATATTTTTACTTTATTCAATGTACATTTTCAACATTTTTCGTATACAAACGATACACGTTAAACATTTTTAAAATACATGATGAGCATTTTTGTAAATACATATTGAAACATTTTTTTAGAATAAATGTTTAAAAAATACACATTGAATTTTTTTTGAATGATGTCAGATCCTGCCTTAATAGAAATGATAGACTACTCATGTCAACAAAGAATTCTCGGGAGGCCATCCGAAAGAAACCTCAAAGTTAATAGTGAGGACAAAGTGCGCAAGAAAGACTAGTGTTGGTCTGTGGGGCCAGTTTCGATCCCGCCAGGCGTAACGGGAGACCCGGTTGCTGTGACCGGGCGTTACAAATGGTATGCAATATATTTTTTATGTTAGGTGAACATTTTTGAAAGATGTCACAAACATATTTTAAATTTGTGAATATTTTATTAATTGTCACATATATTTTTTGAATGGTATGAAATATTTTTTTGCGTGATTTCTAAAATATTTCATAAATAATTTTAAAAAATGTCACGACATCTTTTTGAAAGAGATTTTTTATAGATGTCATGGAATTTTTTTAGAATGGCGCGCATATTTTCTTTAAATTATGTGAATATTTTTTACATTGTATAAACATTTTCTTACAAAATGTATAAACATATTTGTTTAACACGTGAATTTATTTTTCATTGTCAAATATTTTTTTGAATGGTACAAAGATTTTTAAAAAACTGCGTGAACATTTTTTTTACATTACATGAACATTTTTCAATGTGTGGTAAAGTTTTATAGATTTTTGAAATATATATTTATGAAAGTTTTAGAAATAGAACCAAAAGTATATAAAAAAAAACGAACAGAAATGGACGTACGTAACGGCTTCCAAGACAGTGCTAAGCAAAGCTAGCGTGCGATCAATAGATGGACCGGCCCATTTAAGTGGCGCTTGAGGCGACGCCAGCTACACGTAGCCGCGAGAGTCCCTGTTCGACGCCCGCAGGCGTTCAACAGACGCGCTGACGCACAGGGCGAGCACAAATGGGCCGGCCCTGTAAGAAGAACTGTAGCGACACACATACTGTAGCAGTCGTTCTGCTGTAGCGAACCAATTTTTGTTTATTATTATTACTTTCTTCCGAATTTGGGTTTTTATGTTTTTTTGCACATTTTATTTTTATATATAGTTTTCTGTAATATAAAAAAAATTATAATATATGGAGAACATTTTTCAAAAATACACTGAACATTGTTTTATAATACAGTGAACTTTTATAATACAGTGAACTTTTTTGTAATATATGGTGAAATTTTTCAAAAATACATTGAACATTTTTTAATACAGTGAACTTTTTTGTAATACACGTTGAACTGTTTTAAATATACGATGAACATTTTTGTAATACACGTTGAACTTTTTCGTATTATATGATGTACATTTTTTGAAATACACATAAAAAAGAATTTTAGATCATGGTAAACATTTTGTAATACACGATGAACTTTTTCGTAGTATACGATGAACATATTTGTAATACATGGTGGACATTTTGTATAAATACTCAAAAATAAAAAAATAACCATCAAAAAATGGAAACAAAACCCAAAAAGGAAAAAGGAACCAAAACAGAAAAACGAAAAACCTGAAAAAAGAGAGTAGAAAACCATAACGTAAAAGAAGAAAAAAAAACGAAAGGAACAGTAGCGAACTGAGTAATGACGCGAACCCCGTAGCGGGCTGGCCCAACTCGCTCCGCTGCGGGCGTTTGCTCGACAGTTTGCCGCCCGCGGGCGGAAATAGGAATTGCCCGTAGCCGCGCCCGTGCAGCGGCAGCCCGGTTATGATCTTTTTTACAATGTTCGGTTATTTCTTACTGGATGCCCATTGCACCAAATTGCTGCCGTTTCGCACAGACCTCACCTAATGATTCCTTTTGTTGCTGAAAACAAAACCTAATGATTCCTTTTATGGGCCAGTCCATTTAGTAAAACAGGGATCCCAGTCCGTCTAGAAGGTTCCTGACCAGTTCATGTCCAGTTTTCTCAGAAAAAAAGTCCATGTCCAGTTTTTCTGTCTTTTTTTTCTTCTTATTATTTGTTTTATTGGTTTTCTCCTTTTATTCTTTTTCCGGTTTTTTATTTTTATCTTTTCGAAAAATTGATTTTTTTAGAAAATGGTAAAAAATCAAAACTTATTTGGAATTTACTTTTTGTAGGGTTTCAGAAAATGTGCAGGAATTTTAAAAATGTTCCCATTTTCAAAAGTTGTCCACAAATTAAAAAATGTTCGGCTTTTTAAAAATTGTTCAGAATTTTATAAAATGGAACCATTTTTACATTTTTCAGAAACTTTAAACATGTTCGCGTTTTCAAGAAATGTTCAGGAATTTTCAAAAAATATCCAGAATTTTCAGAAAAAGGTTCGTGCTTTGTAGAAAGTGTTAGAAAATTCCAAAATTGTTCACGTTTTCAAATAATATTCGCTTTTAAATATATTCTTTGGTCATATCTTTTTGTATTTTGATTTTATTTTCCTTTTTCAAATTTTTTTGTTTTACCTTTTATATTTATTTGACTTTGTTATTTTGTTCTTTGGAAGGGGAGAACAGGTAAAACATCTTTTAACTAATTCTTAGTTGGATGAGATTTGGTAATTCTTAGTTTGTCTCCTTTTTTATTTCTTTTTGTCCCCGGCATTATTTGCTCTCATCAACAAGTCAAGTGCGGAGCAAGGTTTGAGGGGCATTAGGATATGTCGTGGTGCCCCGATTATTTCTCACCTATTTGTTTGCAGATGATAAGATGCTATTGTTTCAAGTTTTTGCCCAACATGCAAGAATTGTTAAAGGTTTGTTGAACACATATGCCTCGGCCACGTGTCAACTTATAAACTCGACAAAGTGTTCCGTCCTTTTCTCTGAGAATAGTGTGGACTCAGTGGCAGAGGAACTGAAAAATACCATCACGCAACAAGTTTTTGACCCAAAATATTTGGGGGCTTCCGGTGCCAGATGGAAGAATTCATAAAGGTCATTTTGAAACAACTCAGGAGAGATTGAGCAAGAGACTAGTTGATTGGAGTGAAAAATACTTGTCCTCTGGCAATAAGGAAATTTTGTTTATGTCAGTAGCACAAACAATCCCCACCTATGTTATGAGTGTCTTCAGGCTGCCAACTTCCATATGTGATGACCTGACACGATTGATGAGGCAGTGCTGGTGGGGAGTGGAGAAGAGAAAGAAGAAAATGGTGTGGATCAGTTGGGTTAAGATGAGACTACCTAAAGTAATGGGGGCATGGGGTTCCGAGATATGAGAGCCTTCAACAGGCACTGTGGGCCAAATAGTCCTATCGACTACTAGATACCCCCGATAGTTTATGTGCGTGACTCTTACGCGCAAAGTACTATCCAAATGGCAACCTTCCTGATACAGATTTTTGGGGAAATGCTTCAGTGGTGTGGAAAGGAATTGAATATGACCTAGAACTTGATAAAAAAAGGAATCATCTGGCGGGTTCTTTAATTAGAACTTGGAGAGATCCATGGATCCCTCGAGGCACCGACTTTCGCCCTGTCACTCCGAAGCGGAATTGTTGCTTTAAATGGGTTGTAGATTTTTTTTGGATGAGCATGGAGCATGGAACATGCAGAGTGCATTTTTGGGAGACGGGCATCCGAGAGATTGTTAAGATTCATATATCCTCGAGGAATAGACATGACTTCTTTTCTTGGTTCCCGGAGAAGAGCGGTCGGTTTACGGTTATGAGCGCTTACCACCTTGCAACGAGCATGCATGATACCTTGATTGGGGTGGGCGCCTCTAGCAGTAATCCGGCGGGTGATCGTCCTATTTTGCGGTGTATATGGGGCTCTCGTGTGTCGTAGAAGATGAAAATAACTATCTGGAAAGTGGCGACAGGAGCCCTAGCTGCAAACCAGTGCAAGAAGTACATGCACGTGGCCAAACGAGATACTTGTGCAATTGTGGCAAAGATGCGGAAAGCAACTTTCATTCACTGGTCACTTGCGATCATGCAAGGAATTTATGGGACTTGATGAGAGCGTTGTGGCCTTTGCCAAGTAGCTCTTTGATGGCTGACTCAGCTGGAAATGAATGGGTTTCGAATGTGCTTGCAAGCTGCGAGAGAATGCGAGGGACATGATCACTATGCTTCTTTGGTGTATATGGTCATTGAGGTCAGACATAGTGCATGGTAAGGATGTCCCTCCCCCGGAAGCAACGGTTGAATTTTTGCAAAGCTACGTGGAATCTTTAACACTTGCAAGAATGTTGATTGGGTCAACCAGGCCAGATCATAAGTGAAATAGTTTAATCGAGTATGAAGAGGATTATCAAAGGAAAAATGACATTGGGTAACATTGGCCCTACGCCAGAGGTTAAAAGTGTTGAGCCTGTTCTGCCACGGCCCCCTCCGCCGACTGACCGAGTGGCCCTTTCAGTGGATGGGGTGTTCATGGCCGCTGATGACACCGCAACGGCGGGCATGATATTAAGGAGGCCTGATGGAAGTGTGATATTTGCTGCATATAGGTTCATTCAAATGCAATGATGCTCTAGAAGCAGACATTCATGCCTTGATGTAGGGCATGGCTTTGGTAATACAACATACTGAAGTGCCAGTTATTGTTCAGTCGGACTCCTCAGAGGCGTTGGCGAAATTGCCAGGGAGTGCTTATTGCTGTCAGCTTATGTTCATCTTGTGGCCGAGATCCAGTTCTTGATGGAAGCGAGGGAATTTATTCCTTTGAAGCTTAAATATGAACAAAATTGGGTAGCAGATCAGTTGGCATCAAACAGTCGCATTGAATGTAGCACCGCGGTATGTCTACAAAGAGGACCACCATGTATCGAGGAGCTATCGCCTCTCGATTGTAACCCTATTATCATGGAATAAATTTCTTCCACCCGCACGCAAAAACTAAATAATAGCCAAATGTATCGTGTGGGGACTTGTGTTGGCTTTATTTTTGATTTTATAATTCTTGGTCCTACTCTCACACGCGTAATTGGTGTGGCCTTGTTTTTATCTTTTTTGATTTTTTCCTTCACTCTCTCCTAATCCCAGGCCTAAATTCGGTTTGAGTCATACACGAATCCTTGAACTCGACTCTAGAAGTCTTAGAGCTATACAAAGGTTCAAGAGCCCTAATGCCATCCCCGTGAGTATATTCAAGTGAGAGTGAATGAGAATACATGCCCATGAGGTTCCTTGACAAATGACCACAATCATCCTATTCAACTCATTTGATCATTGTGTTGGAAATATGCCCTAGAGGCAATAATAAATTGGTTATTATCATATTTCCTTGTTCATGATAATTGTTTATTATTCATGCTAGAATTGTATTGACCGGAAACTTAAATACATGTGTGAATACATAGACAACACCGTGTCCCTAGTAAGCCTCTACTAGACTAGCTCGTTGATCAAAGATGGTTAAGGTTTCCTAACCATAGACATGAGTTGTCATTTGATAACGAGATCACATCATTAGGAGAATGATGTGATGGACAAGACCCAACCGTAAGCTTAGCATCAGATCGTTTAGTTATTTGCTACATCTTTCTTCATGTCAAGTATCAGTTCCTCAGACCATGAGATCATGCCACTCCCAGATACCGGAGGAATATTTTGTGTGCTATCAAACGTCACTTCGTAACAGGGTGATCATAAAGGTGCTCTACAGGTATCTCCGAAGGTGTCTGTTGGGTTGCATGGATCGAGACTGGGATTTGTCACTCCGTATGACGGAGAGATATCTCTGGGCCCTCTCGGTAATACAACATCGTAAAGAGCTTGCAAACAATGTGGCTAATGAGTTAGTCACGGGATCTTGTATTACGGAGTGAGTAAAGAGACTTGCCGGTAACGATATTGAACTAGGTATGGAGATACCGACGATCGAATCTCGGGTAAGTAACATATCGCCGGACAAAGGGAATTGTATACTGGATTAACCGAATCCTCGACATTGTGGTTCAACCGATAAAGATCTTTGTAGAATATGTAGGAACCAATATGGGCATCCAGGTCCCGCTATTGGTTATTGACTGGAGAGGTGTCTCGGTCATGTCTACATGATTCTCGAACCCGTAGGGTCGCATGCTTAACGTTCGTTGACGCTAGAGTAATATTGGGATATGTATGTTGGTGACCGAATGTTGTTCAAAGTCCCGGATGAGATCTCAGACATCACGAGGAGCTCCGGAATGGTCCGGAGGTAAAGATTTATATATGGGAAGTCCAATTTTGGTCGCCGAAAAAGTTTCAGGATTTTTTGGTATTGTACCGGGAGTGCCGAAAGGGGTCCGGGGGTCCACCGGGGGGGGGGGTCCACCTGCCCCGAGGGACCACATGGACTGTAGAGGGAGGCACACCAGCCCCTGGTGGGCTGGGCACCCCTCCCCCCAAGGTCCATGTGCCCTAGGGCTGGTGGGGAAACCCTAGAAGGGGGCGCCCCCCCTTGCTTGGCGGCGACTCCACCCCCTAGGGGCCGCCGCCCCCTCCTTGGAGGAGGGGCAAAGGGGGCTGTGCCCCTCCCCCTTGCTCCTATAAATATAGGAGGGGTGGGAGGGCTGCAACACACCAATTCCCATGCCCCGGCGGCAGCCCTACCTCTCCCGTTACTTCCGTTTCTCCTCAGATCGGTTCCGGCAGCGTTTGGCGAAGCCCTGCCGGTACTGTACCACCACCATCACCACCACGTCGTCGTGCTGGTTGTGATCCCATATACTTCTCCCCCTTCACTTGCTGGATCAAGGAGGAGGAGACATCATCGAGCCGCACGTGTGCTAAACTCGGAGGTGCCGTCCGTTCGGTGCTAGATCGGTTGGATCGTGATTGGATTACGAAGAGTACGACTACATCAACCGCGTTTTATACGCTTTCGCTTTCGGTCTACAAGGGTATGTAGACACACTCCCCTCTCGTTGCTATGCATCTCCTAGATTAGATCTTGGGTGTTCGTAGAATTTTTTTGATTTTCATGCTTCGTTCCCCATCAGTGGCATCATGAGCTAGGTCTATGCGTAGATGTATTTGCACGAGTAGAACACAAAGAAGTTGTGGGCGTTGATGTTCAAATTGCTTACTTCCTTTGTATTATTTGGATTCGGCGGTATTGTGGGATGAAGCAGCTCGAACCAACCTTACATGTCCTCGCACATGAGACCGGTTCCACTGACTGACATGCAACTTGTATTGCATAAAAGTGGCTTTGCGGGTGTCTGTCTCTCCCACTTTAGTTGAATCTGATTTGACGAGGGCGGTCCTTGTAGAAGGTTAAAAGGCAACTTGCATATCACCATTGTGGCTTTGCATAGGTAAGAACGGTTCTTGCTAGTTGGCCATAGCAGCCACGTAAAATTTGCAACAACAAAGTAGAGGACGTCTAACTTGTTTTTGCAGGGCATGTTGTGATGTGGTATGGCCAAAACGTGATGTGATATATGTTGATGTATGAGATGATCATGTTTTGTAATAGGTTCACGACTTGCATGTCGATGAGTATGGCAACTGGCAGGAGCCATAGGGTTGTCTTTAATTTATTGTATGACCTGCGTGTCAACTATTTACCGCCATGTAATTGCTTTACTTTATCGCTATGTGTTAGCAATAGTTGTAGAAGCAATAGTTGGCGAGACAACCACGTGACGACACGATGATGGAGATCATGGTGTCATGCCGGTGATGATGGAGATCATGCCGGTGCTTTGGAGATGGAGATCAAAGGCACAAAGATGATGATGGCCATATCATGTCACATATAGATTGCATGCGATGTTTATCTTTTTATGCATCTTATTTTGCTTAGGACGACGGTAGCATTATAAGATGATCCCTTCACTTAATTTCAAGATAAAAGTGTTCTCCCTAAAGAATGCACCATTGTGAAAGTTCGTCATTTGATGTCTACTACACAACTTATTCTTGTAGACTCGTGTTGGGCCTCCAAGCACAGAGTTTTGTAGGACAGTAGCAATTTTCCCTCAAGTGGATGACCTAAGGTTTATCAATCAGTGGGAGGCGTAGGATGAAGATGGTCTCTCTCAAACAACCCTGCAACCAAATACAAGAAATCTCTTGTGTCCCCAACACACCCAATACAATGGTAAATTGTATAGGTGCACTAGTTCGGCGAAGAGATGGTGATACAAGTGTAGTATGGATAGTAGAAATAGGTTTTTGTAATCTGAAAATAAAAAAACAGCAAGGTAGCAAGTAACAAAAGTGAGCACAAACGGTATTGCAATGCTTCAAAACAAGGCCTAGGGTTCATACTTTCACTAGTGCAATCCCTCAACAATGCTAACATAATTGAATCATATAACAATCCCTCAACGTGCGATAAAGAATCTCTCCAAAGTTCCTATTAGCGGAGAACATAAGATAGAAATTGTTGTAGGATACGAAACCACCTCAAAGTTATCCTTTCTGATCAATCTATTGAGCCATCCCTATAAGTGTCACAAACAGCCCTAGAGTTCGTACTAAAATAACACCATATGATAGGCATCAACCAACCCTAATGTCACCTAGATACTCCAATGTCACCACAAGTATCCATGAGTTGATCATTCGATATGCATCAAACAACTTCAGATTCATAATATTCAATCCACACAAAGAACTTTGAAGAGTACCCCAAAGTTTGTTATCGGAGAAAAGATAATGAAAACGTGCAACCAACCCCTATGCCTAGATCACCCCAAGGTCATGGGAATCCGCAAGTTGATCACCAAAACATACATCAAGTGACTCGATAGAATACCCCATTGTCACCACGGGTATCCACATGCAAGACATATATCAAGTGTTCTCAAATCTGAAATATTCAATCCGACAATAACGAAACCTCAAAGGGAAAGACTCAATTCATCACAAGAAGATAGAGAGGGAAGAAACACCATATGATCCAACTATATTAGCAAAGCTCGCGATACATCAAGATCGTGCCAAATCAAGAACACGAGAGAGAGAGAGATCAAACACATAGCTACTAGTACATACCCTCAGTCCCGAGGGTGAACTACTCCCTCCTCGTCATGGAGACCGCCGGGATGATGAAGATGGCCTCCGGTGATGATTCCCCCCTCCGACAGGGTGCCGAAACAGGGCTCCAGATGGTATTTCTTTGGTACAGAGGCGTGCGGCGGCGGCGTCGAAGTTCTAGGTTTATTTCTGGGGGTTTCTCTATTTATAGGATTTTTCAGCGTTGGAATCACGCGAAACGGAGCTACGAGGGCCCCACAAGGTACCACGGCGCGACCCCCCAGGCCACGCCGTGGTGCCTTGTGAGCACCTCGTGAGGCTTCCGGTCCTTCCACGAAGCTTCATTGGTATCTTTTGGTCCAAAAAAAAATCATCAAAAAGTTTCGTCCAATTCCGAGAACCTTTATTTCTGCACAAAAAACAACACCACGGTAGTTCTGCTGAAAACATCGTTAGTCCGGGTTAGTTCTAATCAAATCATACCAAAACCATATAGAATTGTTATAAATATGGCATGAATACTTCATAAATTATAGATACGTTGGAGACGTATCAGCATCCCCAAGCTTAATTCCTGCTCGTCCTCGAGTAGGTAAATGATAAAAGAAATAATTTATGAAGTGTGAATGCTAGCATAGTGCATAAGTTTGATCAATGATAATTGCAATCACTTTTTCTAGCATCAATATATATCATAAAAAGTAGCTCATCTCATAAAACTTCTCATGATCAAGTAGCAAGCTATTCACATGTTAAAGTATAGACCATAAACTTTCTTGAAAACCAACAAACTATGTTCTCAGTCATCAAACAATTGCAATTCATCTTATTTTCAGGAAGGGTCTATGTAAGAGCTTTGATTTAGCAAATTCCACATACTCAACTATCATATAGTCTTCCATGATTGCTGACACTCAAAGCATATTTTTAGAACAAATCGTTTCAGTCAAACACATAGGAAGATAGGGGCTTAATGTTTTGCCTCCCAACTTATTTATCTCATGGATAATGTCAACAATAATAACTCATGATCACCTAGATTCAACGGGGTATATGTGCCTAGATCTTTCCCCACCACATGATGCTTGCCAAGAGAGAAAATAAAAACGGGATAGAGAAGAACACTATTGACTCTTGCATAAAAGTAAATACATAAAGTAAAAGATAGGCCCTTCGCAGAGGGAAGCAGAGGTTGACATGCGCTCTTTGTTTTTGGATGTGCAAGCTCTTAATGTAAAGGAACGTCACTTTATATTGCCCCTTGTGATAGAGACCTTTATTATGCAGTCTGTCGCTTTTATTACTCCACCATCACAAGATCGTAAAAAGCTTTTTTCCCTTACAATAAAAGTTCATACATGTTTAGGAGCAATTTTTATTGCTTTGCACCGATGACAACTTACTTGAAGGATCTTATTCAATCCATAGGTAGATATAGTGGACTCTCTTGACATCAAACTGGGTTTAAGGGTTTTTGGATGCACAAGTAGTATCTCTACTTAGTGCGGAAATTTGGCTAGCAAAAGATAGGGGGCAAGCACCACATGTTAGAGGATCCAAAACAATATAACTTCTATGTGAATATAAGCAAACATAACCCATTAGGTCGTCTTCCTTGTCCAACATCAACTACTTGATCAAGATTGAAAATAATTAATGGGGGCTCACAATCATAGAAGATGTCCAAGATAGTATATTTATATGTGAAATCTCTCTTCCCTCAAAATTCTTTCATGAATTGTTCAAGTGACCAATGCCGTGTTTGCTAACTTTCAATAAATTTTACCACTTATACTTCTTATTTGTGAAGTCACTACTCCCCATGGGACAAGCATATGAAGCATATATAATTTCAAATTTATGATATTCAATTCATTCATCAATTTACTCTTAGGATATAAGTGAAGCACGAGAGTAAATGACAATCTACTCCAAAAGATATAAGTGAAGAACAAAGAGTAGTTAAGCAATTAAGTAGCTATGCGAGGACTCTCTCCATATAAAGATTTCAGATCTTGATAATTTTATTAAAACAACAAACAAAATGAAAAAAGGACACTCCAAGAATAGCACATATCATGTGAACAAGTAAAAACTTAGGCTAACCGATAGGTGTTGATGAAGAAAGGTGGGATGCCTACCAGGGCATCCCCAAGCTTAGTTGCTTGAGAATTCTTGGAATGTTAACTTGGGGTGCCTTGGGCATCCCCAAGCTTGAGCTCTTGTGTCTCCTTAATTCCTCTCATATCATGGCTTCTCCTAAATCTTAAAAACTTCATCCACACAAAACTCAACAAGAACTCGTGAGATAAGTTAGTATAAATCAACTCAAAACCTTATGTAACATCCCCAGATCTTAACCATGTCACTAAGCTAATTAATTAGCCATGTCATCATGATCATCCTAAATAAAATGCATTTAGAGAATAATCCAACTTCAAATTCAAATTTAGAATAAAGTCAAAATTAAAAGTTATCCCAACAGTAGAACAAAATAGTTCATAATATTGCAAAAATTCCCAAAGCAATTATAAAAATAAAGTCAACGTTTATTGAGTACCAAATTTGACCCTAACATCCAGAAAACAGTACCTAGATAGCCCCATTTAAACCATTTCATTTAAATAAAATTCAAATAAACCATCCTGCCTCCAAACTTTTTGTGGCAGTGCAGAGTAATGCAATGTATTTATGTGGACTAGTTTCACATTTTACTAAATGCATTTGACAGCTTAAATATTTTGCTAATCATTTCTGTAAAAAGAAAAACAGAAAAAGAAAAAGAAAAGGCCTAAACCGGCTGGGCCTAAGTTCACAGTGCACTCGGCCCAGCCCAGCCGGCCCTTCTCCCTCCTCTCGCTCTCTCTCCTCCCTGTGTCGTCGCCGCGGTGGGCGCGCGCTCGCATCGGCGAGCTGCCGACACGGCGACGCCCGAGGCCGGTCGAGCGGATAAGAACGGCGCTCGCGGCCCCGTCCTCTTCCTCCACCACTTTCCCCCTTCCTCCTCGCCCTCCCTCGCTCGCGCTCGTGCTCGCCCGAGAGCCGCCGTCGCCGCACCGCTGCTCCACCGCGGCCACTCGCCTCGCCTCGCCTCGCCGCCCTGTCCTTCTTCTCCGCCGTCGTCGACTACGCTGTTCGGTGCCCTCCATTCGAGCCGGGGAGCCCTGCTGCACGGATCCACGCCGCCGTCTTCAACCTCGGGTCGCCGGCGAGCTTCTCCGATTCCAGCCACCTCCTGCGCTCCTAAGCCGTCACCGGACCTCCTTGCGCCTCCCCGGTGAGCACCGCACGCCCTCCCTCCTCTTCCTCCTCGATCCGCGGCCTCTAGCCATCGATCTCGATGTGGCCGAGCCCGTCGCCGCCTAGCTCGTCGCCGGCGTGTCTTCGGTGACCAAACGATCACGGGACCGTGTCCAACGAGCTCACCGCGTCGCGTAGAGCACGCCTAGCCCATCCGTTCGAGCTGCTGCGCGCCGCATCGTCGTTTTCGCCATAGCCCGAAACTGCTCCGCCGCTGACCTCGTCGCCGACGTCGATTCCGGCCGACTCTGGCGACGCCACCACCACCAGTCGACATGCCACTCTCCGCTCGTTCGAATGGACCAAGGCGCGCGCCAAATGGCTCGCCGTAGCCAAATTCCGGCGAGCGCCCATGGCCTCCGCCGTGTTTTTCGGTCGCCGGCGGCTAAACGCCGGTGGCCGCCGACGTGGCTAGCCTGGGGCCCACCCTGGGTCGCTGACCAGTGGGTCCCTGGGCCCGGTTGACCGCGTTGACCGGTCAACCGAGCTGACGTGGCAACTACTGTCGCTGACGAGTGGGCCCCCGTGCTTAATTAATCCGGTTTTAAATTAAAACTAATCTGTTAATTTAAGTAGACACTGACAGGTGGGGCCCACTCGCTAATTAACCCTGTTTAGTTTAAATTAACCCCTGATTAGCTCTCTGTCACTGACCAGTGGGACCCAGCTGTCAGGTTTGACCTGGAACAGCTGGGTTGACTCGCTGACGTCACTCTGACGTCATGGTGATGTCACAAACTACTGTTCTGGATAATACGAATTTAATAATTAAAAATTAATTCCAGAAATTCCAAAAATCGTTTAAATCTTTGAAAATTCGTAGAAATTCAACCGTAGCTCGGATCGAAAAGTTTTCTACATGAAAGTTGATCAGAAAAATGAGACGAATCCGAGTATGTGGTAAAAATGCTTGACCATCACTCCTAACTATCTGAACATGGAACCTTCCCCTCCGGTTCAGTATACCGAAATCTGCCTAAACGACGGGAAATTATCCCAGATATTTTCCCGCTTCGTCCGCAACGTGTAGCATTGCATTAGGTCACCTCTAACGCTGCATTTTGCCATGCCATGCACTGTGTTGCATTTGATTGCTTTTATTTATTGTTTCTTCCCCCTCCTCTTATCCGTTAGACCCCGAGAACAACGCTGCCCCGCAGGACTGCTACTCCATCGACGACCCCTCTTTTGCCGCAGAGCTTCCAGGCAAGCAAACCCTCCTTGAACATGCCTATATCACCTATTCTTTCTCCCTCCTGCTTGCATTAGAATTTGCTACCGTTTTTGATTGATCCTATTCTGATGCATAGCCTACTTTTGTAAACTGCTATTGATACCTTACCTGCCATCCTAAATGCCTAGTATTGCTTGGTTGGCTATCCATCTGTGGCCCCTCTTCCTTGTCCTAGTTGCCCCGCTTAGTTATCAGTGCCCCGATCGATGTGATCGATGGGCTGAGACCAGCACATCACCGCACACCCCCCTAAGTTGCTCGACTCTGCAGAGCTAACATCGAGTGCCGAGGGTGATACCTCTTATCTCACTCCTGATGTTGCCTCTGTAGTATAGTTAGTCGGTTGTGGGTTAACAAGGGTGATTCCTCTTTCACCACCTCCGATTAAGCTTCTGTCGTGCAACTCCGCAAGAGTGAATCCAACGAGAGTGAATTCCTCCGGGTTTACCTTGACGGTTACATCGAGTGGGAATCCAACGAGGGTGATTCCTCGGATCCCATCTTGATGTTATGGACACATAGGTACCTTGGCATTATTACAGATACTGGATAAAGACGGGTCGACCCCGAGGGGTACCCGCGAGAGATGTGGAGTCGGGTTGACCATGGGGGTACCCGCGAGATAAATACGTGGCTCGGCCGGGCATTCTGAGCCCTTGCCATAAGTCCACGAGACGAGGCGACGGGGCCACATGTTTCGTGGATCTCCGCTCGTTTCCGCGAGCTCCCAATACACTTAACGGATTTGGGTATTTGATCCGAGTTGGCCACTGGCCTATACGCACTACCACCACGTGGGATAATGGTTATGGGACCCTCTACGCCGTATGTATCAGCCGAAAGCTCTGTCAGATGTCCAGTTCAGCATTGTGGCCGGGTCGGATCGTGCCGCTGGCGCTGGTATCCACCCTGCGCACAACGACCCGGAGTGCAAAGGGCGATGGGCCCAAGACCCCTGAGCACTTAGGATGTAGACCGGCGGGGACCTCTCTGCTAAGCTCTAGGTAGGGTTGCGGTGTGTCGATCAGCCAAGGTCGGGCATGACCCAGGAAAGTGTGTCCGGCCAGAGTTAATTGAGCATGTTGGGTAACAGTAGTGCACCCCTGCAAGGAAGATTATCTTTTCGAATAGCCGTGTCCACGGTAACAGGACGCTCAGTAAAGTATCCCGATCCACTACAACTGGAACTGGTTACATGTTACTTAAATTGGAACTCCGGGATCGCTTTCTCGCAGCGAGCCGAGGAAGGATCTCTACGCTTTGATACTACATGCTTGTTACTTTATGTTATGATACTAATCTACACTCTTCTAATGCTGCAAGACGCTGAAGATGCTAGTCTTCGATAGGCTAGGCCCTCTCTCTAATCTGGCAGTTCTGCAGTCTAGTCCACAGTTACAACCTTCTTTTGAAACCACTGCATAAGTAGAATAGTTCTGATGTAAGACTTGCGAGTACTTTGGATGAGTACTCACGGTTGCTTTGCTTCCCTTTTTCCCCCATATCCGATTGCTGCTACCAGATGATGGAGCCCCGGAGCCAGCTGCCCCAGACGACGACTACTACTACCCCTCTGGAGGAGCCTACTACTACGTGGAGACCGCCGACGACCAGGAGTAGTTAGGAGGCTCCCAGGCAGGAGGCTTGCGCCTTTTCGATCCGTGTCGTTGTTTTGCCCCGCCTTCTTAAGGCTATCTGTTTATCTGTTATATCTGTACTCAGATATTAGATGCTTTCGCTGATGCTTGTATGACTCAAGCTTATGTATTCGAGCCCTCGAGGCCCCTGGCTTGTAATATAAAGCTTGTATTATTTTAATTTGTGTCTAGAGTTGTGTTGTGATATCTTCAAGTGAGTCCCTAGGCTTGATTGTGCGCATTTGCGTGTATGATTAGTGCACGATTAAGTCGGGGGCGTCACAAGTTGGTATCAGAGTCGACTGCCTGTAGGAAGCCCCTTTCCAACTCCTTGGCCAAAGTTGAGTCTAGTCTTTGCGAAACTGTTTTACTAACATGGCTGTGTGGCTTACGGGCCCACGTCGCCAATGGGTGGTATTAGGATCTTTTATTCCTCTTCTTTACTCTAGGACTCTGATCTCTCTTCTTTTCGGGTTAAATGATTTTGCTAACACTAACATTAGGTTCTCGTATTCACGTTCACCCGGAGAGCTGGATTGTCTGCAATTATTCCTTTCCATTGGTCTGTTTAATCTGATCATCACATTTTCCTTTCCATTGGTCTGTTTAACCTTTCTCGTAATCTGGCTTTATCTGAGCAGTGATAATTCCCTGCTTAAGTCAACACCCCCAAATAAAACCTTGTTATTATTGTCGATGACATTCCGGTAACCACCGATGGACGAGAACCTTGCCTATTGGTCCGCCTCGTTTTAACGAGCAGGAAAATGGTTCTCTTCGTTCCCCGCCCTTGGTACCGACGTTGTTGCCGACATAGCTGACAGACTTTCCTCTAAAACGTCTTGTTGTCGTGACCGCGCAAGATGTCACCGCCCTCCCTACTCTTAATCCACACTCACTGCAATTCCACAGGATCGAATCCTGACACTCCCGTACATCCTTGATCCTGAAGATACCCCTTACCCCCACCTCTTAAATCTCGGGACGAGATTTCTTGTAGTGGGGGAGATTTGTAACATCCCCAGATCTTAACCATGTCATTAAGCTAATTAATTAGCCATGTCATCATGATCATCCTAAATAAATTGCATTTAGAGAATAATCCAACTTCAAATTCAAATTTAGAATAAAGTCAAAATTAAAAGTTATCCCAACAGTAGAACAAAATAGTTCATATTATTGCAAAAATTCCCAAAGCAATTATAAAAATAAAGTCAACGTTTATTGAGTACCAAATTTGACCCTAACATCCAGAAAACAGTACCTAGACAGCCCCATTTAAACCATTTCATTTAAATAAAATTCAAATGAAACCATCCTGCCTCCAAACTTTTTGTGGCAGTGCAGAGTAATGCAATGTATTTATGTGGACTAGTTTCACATTTTACTAAATGCATTTGGTAGCTTAAATATTTTGCTAACCATTTCTGTAAAAAGAAAAACAGAAAAAGAAAAAGAAAAGGCCTAAACCGGCTGGGCCTAAGTGCACAGTGCACTCGGCCCAGCCCAGCCGACCCTTCTCCCTCCTCTCACTCTCTCTCCTCCCCGTGTCGTCGCCGCGGTGGGCGCGCGCGCTCGCACCGGCGAGCTGCCGACATGGCGACGCCCGAGGCCGGCCGAGCGGATAAGAACGGCGCTCGCGGCCTCGTCCTCCTCCTCCACCACTTTCCCCCTTCCCCCTTCCTCCTCGCCCTCCCTCGCTCGCGCTCGTGCTCGCCCGAGAGCCGCCGTCGCCGCACCGCTGCTCCACCGCGGCCACTCGCCTCGCCTCGCCGCCCTGTCCTTCTTCTCCACCGTCGTCGACTATGCCGTTCGGTGCCCTCCATTCGAGCCGGGGAGCCCTGCTGCACGGATCCATGCCGCCGTCTTCAACCTCGGGTCGCCGGCGAGCTTCTTCGATTTCGGCCACCTCCTGCAGGCCTCCTTGCGCCTCCCCGGTGAGCACCGCACGCCCTCCCTCCTCTTCCTCCTCGATCCGCGGCCTCTAGCTGTCGATCTTGACGTGGCCGAGCCCGTCGCCACCTAGCTCGTCGCCGGCATGTCTCCGGTGACCAAACGGTCACGGGACCGTTGTAACACCCCATGTAATTAAGCTACAGTGATCACCTTCTGATAATGCCAAGTCATCATGTTTAACAGTGCCTGATCATTCTTTTGCATCATATCTCATTTCAAATTCCAATTCAAATTGAAATTCAAATTTAAAGTGAAAATAAAAGTTGTTCCAATTTGGAAACTAAAATGTTCCTTAAATAGCAAATAATCCACAACTAATTATGTTAAGAAAAACAACATCACCTAAATTCTCTAAATGACTCTAACATCATCAAAACAGTACCAAGACAACCATAATTAATCCAGTTCATTTAAATAAAAATCAAATGAAATCATTTTTTCACCAAACCTTTTTCTGACAGTGCTAAATATGGCATCATATTTATGTGGCATAATCTCATATTTTACAAAAGTCATTTAGTGGCCTAATAATTTACAAAACAGAAAAGAATACAGAAAACAGAAAATGAAAAAGAAAAACGGTAAATACTCACTGTGCAACTGGGCTTTGAGTAGCACAGTGCAGCCCAGCCCAGCTGCACAGGTCGTCTCCCTCCTCGGGCAGCTGTCAACGCGCGCGCGTGCCCGAACGCCGATCGCCACGCGCCGGCCATCCCGCGGCTCCCCGACGTCGATAAGGCCGTCCCCGACGCCCTAGGGTTCGCCCTTGCCCTCTCCCCCTCGCAGCTGCCCCTCTCTCGCCCCAGATCCACCGTGGCGAGCTCACCCGAAACGTCGCCGTCGCCATTGGCGAGACCTAGCGCGGCCACTGAGCTCCTCCCGCCGTCTCTCCGAGTCCGACCGCTCCGCCGAAGACCGCTACTTCCTCCCCTGCTTCTCGTTCGAGCCGGGAGCCACCGGGACGAGCTCGACGCCCTCTTCTTCTTCCTCGGCATCGCCGAGCTCCGGCGACGAATCCGGCTACCTCGAGCCTCCCCCGCGCCCACGTTGCTCACCTACAGGCTCCCGGTGAGCTTGCGCGCGTTTCCCCTCTCTCTCCGCGCTCGTAGCCGCCTCTGTCATCGCCGTCCGAACCCAGCTCCGTTGACGAGCTCGTCGCCGTCCACTTAGTCGCCGTCAAGCTCATTCGAGCTCGGCATCGAGCTCAGCGCAGCCGTAGGACCCCAACGCGCTAGCCCACGCGTCTCGCCGTGCCCGCAAACGCCGAATCCGCCGTCGCCCGAAACGGTCCGCCGCTGACCTCATCGCCGGCGTCGATTCCGGCCGTCTCCGGCGACGGCACCGCCACCATTCGACGCGGCTCGTTCGACTCGTTCGAACGAGCCCAGCCACGCTCTGTTTGGACGCCTGTAGCGCCATTCTGGCGAGCACCCGAGGACGCCGCCGCGTTTCGACGTCGCCGGCGGCTTGCCGCCGGCCACCGCCGACGTGGCCCGACAT
Organism: Elymus sibiricus; assembly: GCA_039707655.1. Lineage (NCBI taxonomy): Eukaryota > Viridiplantae > Streptophyta > Magnoliopsida > Poales > Poaceae > Elymus > Elymus sibiricus. The sequence goes on from CM077664.1 coordinate 319,024,459, forward strand.
GTGGACCCCCCTGAGTCGTTGACCGCTGGGCCCCACTGGCCCCGTTGACTGGGTTGACCAGTCAACGGTGCTGACTGGGCAGCCTGTGTCACTGACACGCGGGCCCCACACTGTTAAAACGGTTTTATAATTAATAAAAATACTAATTAATCTGTTAATTAAATTATTTAGTTAATTAGACACTGACATATGGGCCCCACTAGCTAATTGGGTTAATTAGATAAATTAACCTCTGATTAATTAAGCGAGTCACTGACCAGTGGGACCCACTGGTCAGGTTTGACTATGGTTAGCCGGGTTTGACTCGCTGACGTCATTGTGATGTCATGATGACGTCATCTGACACTGTTTCGGATAATTCGAATTTAACAATTAAATTAATTCCAGAAATTCAATAAAACTTTGAAAAATCATATAAAATAAACCGTAACTCGGATGAAAATAATTTATATATGAAAAATGATCAGAAAAATGTGAAGAATACAAATATCCTACCCACATACCTGTCACACCCCTCTAAGATACTGAACATGGAACTTTTTGCCCGTATTCGATCGATGAATAGTGCATAATCTTGATAAAATAAATCCAAATAAATTCCTAATTCCTCTAAAATATTTAGAAAGGCAATATATCACCTCTGCATATCATTTAGGCATGTCATGCATCACTGTTGCATTGTTGCCGTGAATTTATTGTTTCTTCCCTCTCCTTCTCTCCCGATAGACGCTGAGACCGCCGCCGACGCAGCTGAGTACGACTACGCTCCAGACGAGCAGCTTTCAGACGACCAACCCCTCTCAGCAGAGCTTCCAGGCAAGCAAACCCCCTTGATCATCCAGATATCGCCTATTCTTTCCCTCTTATTCTTGCATTAGAATTGCCCCTGCTACTGTTCCAATAGTTCCTATTCTGATGCATAGCCTGGTTTTGTAACCTGTTGTTGATACCTTACCTGTTATCCTATATGCTTAGTATAGGTTGGTTATTGATACATCAATGGCCCCACACCCTTGTCCTTGTTGCCACGCTTTTCCAACAGTAACTCGATCAGTATGATCGACGGTCAGAGATCAACAGATCACCGCACATTCCCCCTAAGTTGTTCGACTCTGCAGAGCTACCACCGAGTGCCGAGGGTGATACCTCTTATCTCACTTCCGATGATGTCTCTGTAGAATAGCTATCCGGTTGTGGGTTACCGAGGGTGATTCCTCTTTCATCACCTCCGCTAAAGCTTCCGTCGTGCAACTCCTCTTGTGTGAATCCATCAAGGGTGATTCCTCCGGGTTCACCTTGACCGATACTTCGAGTGGGAATCCATCAAGGGTGATTCCTCGGATTCCTTCTCGATACCTTGGACACACGGGTACTTGGGCTTTACTACTGTCATTTGATAAAGACGGGTCGGCTCCAAGAGCACCCGCGAGTCGTGTGTTACCAAGTCGGAGTGACATGAACCCTGTTCGTCTCTGTGAGCTACTAAATACGCCTAACGGATTTGGGTATTTGATCTGAGTGGGTCGTTGGCCCTATACGCACTACCACCACGTGGGATAATGGTTATGGGACCCTCTACGTCGTATGTATCAGCCGAAAGCTCTTCAGATGTCACAGCTCAGAGATGCGTGCTGATTGTTGGGGTGGGCTGGTTACGTCACTGGTGTATTCAGTGTCGCGCCTGGGCCCCGACCACCCTCACAACGTGCAGGAGTGCAAAGGCGATGGCCCAAGATCCCTTCGCACTTAGGATTTAGACCGGCATGCTGACCTCTCTGCTGAGCCTAGGTAGGACCGCGTCGTGTCGATCACCCGAGGCCGGGCATTACCCAGAAAGTGTGTCCGGCCAGATGTGATCGAGCGTGTTGGGTAACAGCACCCCTGCAGGGAAGTTATCTATTCGAATAGCCGAGTCCACGATAACAGGACGCTCGGAGTTGTATCCTGATCCACTACAACTACAAATTGTTGCTGATTTAATAATAACTGTTAATACTGCTCTCGGGATCGCTTTCTCGTAGGGAGTCGAGAAAGGATCTCAGGGTGCTGCTACTTTATAACCACTATTATATGTTACTGTGTTCTACTCTCTTCTGATGCTGCAAGATTGTTTCAAGATGCTAGTCTTCCATAGGCTAGGCTTCTCCCCCTCTATTCTGGCATTCTGCAGTTCAGTCCAAAGATATAGTCCCATTCCTTTGATACCGATGCATATTAGCATAGTTCTGATGTCAGTCTTGCGAGTACTTTGGATGAGTACTCACGGTTGCTTTGCTATCTTTTCCCCCATATCCGATTGCTGAAATCAGACGATGGAGTCCCGGAGCCAGACGCCACCACAGGAGCTTACTACCAGGAGAGTCCCGGAGGCACGTACTACTGGGTTGAGCCAGCCGACCAGGAGTAGTTCGGAGGCCCTAGGCAGGAGGCCTTCGCCTTTTTGATCAGTGTCGCTGTTTGTGCTAGCCTTTTTAAGGCAAACTTGACTAACTATGTCTGTACCCAGATATTATTTGTGTGTATGACTCATGTATTCGGGTCCTCGTGACCCCTGGTTTGTATTATGATGATTTATGTTTAAATTTGAGTTTAGAGTTGTGTTGTGATATCTTCCCGTGCGTCTCTGATCTCGAGCGTGCATGTTTGCGTGTATGATTAGTGCACGGTCGAGCAGAGGGCATCACAACCGTGTCCAACGAGCTCACCGCGTCGCGTAGAGCACACCTAGCCCATCCGTTTGAGCTGCTGCGCGCCGCATCGTCGTTTTCGCCATAGCCTGAAACTGCTCCACCGCTGACCTCGTCGCCGGCGTCGATTCTGGCCGACTCCGGTGACGCCACCACCACCAGTCGACGCGCCACTCTCTGCTCATTCGAATGGACCAAGCCGCGCGCCAAATGGCTCGCCGTAGCCGAATTCCGGCGAGCGCTCGTGGCCTCCGCCATGTTTTTCGGTCGCCGGCGGCTAAACGCCGGTGGCCGCCGACGTGGCTGGCCCGGGGCCCACCCTGGGTCGTTGACCAGTGGGTCCCTGGGCCCGGTTGACCGGGTTGACCGGTCAACCGAGCGGACGTGGCAACTACTGTCACTGACAAGTGGGCCCCCATGCTTAATTAATCCGGTTTTAAATTAAAACTAATCTGTTAATTTAATTAGACACTGACAAGTGGGGCCCACTCCCTAATTAACCCTGTTTAGTTTAAATTAACCCCTGATTAGCTCTGTGTCACTGACCAGTGGGACCCAGCTGTTAGGTTTGACCTGTAACAGCTGGGTTGACTCGCTGACGTCACTCTGACGTCATGCTGACGTCACAAACTACTGTTCTAGATAATGCGAATTTAATAATTAAAATTAATTGCAGAAATTCCAAAAATCATTTAAATCTTTGAAAATTCGTAGAAATTCAACCGTAGCTCGGATCGAAAAGTTTTCTACATGAAGGTTGATTCGAAAAATGAGACGAATCCGAATATGTGGTCAAAATGCTTGACCATCACTCCTAACTATCTGAACATGGAACCTTCCCCTCCGGTTCAGTATACCAAAATCTGCCTAAACACCGGGAAATTATCCCAGATATTTTCCCGATTCGTCCGCAATGTGTAGCATTGCATTAAGTCACCTCTAACGCTGCATTTCGCCATGCCATGCACTGTGTTGCATTTGATTGCTTTTATTTATTGTTTCTTCCCTCTTCTCTTATCCGTTAGACCCCGAGACCGACACTGCCCCGCAGGACTGCTACTCCGTCGACGACCCCTCTTTTAGCGCAGAGCTTCCAGGCAAGCAAACCCTCCTTGAACATGCCTATATCACCTATTCTTTCTCCCTCATGCTTGCATTAGAATTTGCTACCGTTTTTGATTGATCCTATTCTGATGCATAGCCTGTTTTTGTAAACTGCTATTGATACCTTACCTGCTATCCTAAATGCCTAGTATAGCTTGGTTGGTTATCCATCTGTGGCCCCTCTTCCTTGTCCTAGTTGCCCCGCTTAGTTATCAGTGCCCCGTTCGATGTGATCGACGGGCTGAGACCAACACATCACCGCACCCCCCGTAAGTTGCTCGACTCTGCAGAGCTAACATCGAGTGCCGAGGGTGATACCTCTTATCTCACTCCTGATGTTGCCTCTGTAGTATAGTTAGTCGGTTGTGGGTTAACAAGGGTGATTCCTCTTTCCCGATTAAGCTTCTGTCGTGCAACTCCGCAAGAGTGAATCCAGCGAGGGTGAATTCCTCCGGGTTTACCTTGACGGTTACATCGAGTGGGAATCCAACGAGGGTGATTCCTCGGATCCCATCTTGATGTAATGGACACATGGGTACCTTGGCATTATTACAGATACTAGATAAAGACGGGTCGACCCCGAGGGGTACCCGCGAGAGATGTGGAGTCGGTTGACCATGAGGGTACCCGCGAGATAAATACGTGGCTCGGCCGGGCATTCTGAGCCCTTGTCGTAAGTCCACGAGACGGGGCGACGGGGCCACATGTTTCGTGGATCTACGCTCGTTTCCGCGAGCTCCCAATACACTTAACGGATTTGGGTATTTGATCTGAGTTGGCCACTGGCCTATACGCACTACCACCACGTGGGATAATGGTTATGGGACCCTCTACGCCGTTTGTATCAGCCGAAAGCTCTGTCAGATGTCCAGTTCAGCATTGTGGCCGGGTCGGATCGTGCCGCTGGCGCTGGTATCCACCCTGCGCACAACGGCCCGGAGTGCAAAGGGCGATGGGCCCAAGACCCCTGAGCACTTAGGATGTCGACCGGCGGGGACCTCTCTGCTGAGCTCTAGGTAGGGCTGCGGTGTGTCGATCAGCCGAGGCCGGGCATGACCCAGGAAAGTGTGTCCGGCCAGAGTTAATCGAGCGTGTTGGGTAACAGTAGTGCACCCCTGTAGGGAAAATTATCTATTCGAATAGCCGTGTCCACGGTAACAGGACGCTCAGTAAAGTATCCCGATCCACTACAACTGGAACTGGTTACATGTTACTTAAATTGGAAGCTCCGGGATCGCTTTCTCGCAGGGAGTCAAGGAAGGATCTCTAGGCTTTGATACTACATGCTTGTTACTTTATGTTATGATACTAATCTACACTCTTCTAATGCTGCAAGACGCTGAAGATGCTAGTCTTCGATAGGCTAGGCCCTCTCTCTAATCTGGCAGTTCTGCAGTCTAGTCCACAGTTACAGCCTTCTTTTGAAACCAATGCATAAGTTGAATAGTTCTGATGTAAGACTTGCGAGTACTTTGGATGAGTACTCACAGTTGCTTTGCTTCCCTTTTTCCCCCATATCCGATTGCTGCGACCAGATGACGGAGCCCCGGAGCCAGCTGCCCCAGACGACGACTACTACTACCCCTCTGGAGGAGCCTACTACTACGTGGAGACCGCCGACGACCAGGAGTAGTTAGGAGGCTCCCAGGCAGGAGGCCTTCACCTTTTCGATCCGTGTCGTTGTTTTGCCCCGCCTTCTTAAGGCTATCTGTTTATCTGTTATATTTGTACTCAGATATCTGATGCTTTCGCCGATGCTTGTAAGACTCAAGTTTATTGAACTAAAAGATACAAAACATGATTATTTATAACACCAAGCAAATATCAACAGAATAAAATGACGCTCCAAGCAAAACTCATATTATGTGACGAATAAAAATATAGCTCCAAGTGAGGTTACCGATAGTGTTGAAGACGAAAGAGGGGATGCCTTCAGGGGCATCCCCAAGCTTAGACGCTTGAGTCTTCCTTTAATATTACCTTGGGGTGCCTTGTTCATCCCCAATCTTAGGGCCTTGCCACTCCTTATTCTCCACATATCGATATCTCACCCAAAACTTGAAAACTTCAATCACACAAAACTTAACGGAACTTGTGAGATAGGTTAGTATGATAAAAATAAATCATCCACTTAGGTACTTTCAAGACAAGATTCATAATTGTTCTCACATAATTCCTACTGTATTCTATCATTTCCACAATTTATATTACTCAATATAAGCTATGGAAACACTAAAACAAGCAAACTATGCACCGAAAATAGAATCTGTCAAAAACAGAACAGCGTGTAGTGAGCGATTTAAAAACGATACTTCTGTACCTCCAAAAATTCTGAAAAATTAGGAAAACGTATAAAATTTGTAACCCAATACTCTGTAAAAAATTTAGAATTTTCTCACTCTGCAGTACAGAATATAAATTCCAGCACTGGACGCAAAATTTCTGTTTTTGCACAGAATCAAATCAACAAGTATCCACACTATCCCAAAGGTCTTACTTGGCACATTATTGAAACAAAACATATAAAACATGATTACTACAGTAGCTTAATCATGTGGACACACAAAAACAGAAGGTATAAGTATTGGGTTGTCTCCCAACAAGCGCTTTTCTTTAATGCCTTTTTAGCTAGGCATGATGATTTCAATGATGCTCACATAAGAATAAAGAATTGGAACATAAAGAGAGCATCATGAATCATATGACAAGCAAATTTAAGCCTAACCCACTTCCTATGCATAGGGATTTTGTGAGCAAATAACTTATGGGAGCAAGAATCAACTAGCATAGGAAGGCAAAACAAGTATAATTTCAAAACTTTCAACACATAGAGAGGAAACTTTGTATTATTGAGATATGTAGAAGCATATATTCCTCTCTCATAATAATTTTCAGTAGCATCATGAACAAATTCAACAATATAACTTTCACATAAATCATTCTTTTCATGATCCACAAGCATAGAGTTTTTATTACTCTCAACATAAGCAAATTTCTTCTCATTCATAATAGTGGGAGCAAACTCAACAAAATAACTATCATGAGATACTTGATTGACATAATCCAATTGAAAATTAAAATCATGATGAGATGTTTCATAGTTATCATTATTCTTTATAGCATACATGTCATCACAATAATCATCATAGATAGGAGGCATGCTATCATCATAATAAATTTTCTCATCAAAACTTGGGGGGCTAAAAATATCACCTTCATCAAACATAGCATCCCCAAGCTTATGGCTTTGCATATCATTAGCATCACGGATATTCATAGAAAGCATACTAACAACATTGCAATCATGCTCATCATTCAAAGGACTCACGTTAAACATTTTATTAAATTCTTCCTCTAACAATTGAGCACAATTATCGGAATCCTTATTTTCAAGAAAGACATTATAAAGATAAAGCATTTGAGGCAACCTCAATTTCATTTTTTTGTTTTCTTTTATAAACCAAACTAGTGATAAAACAAGAAACAAAATGATTCGATTGCAAGATCTAAAGATATACCTTCAAGCACTCACCTCCCCGGCAACGGCGCCAAAAAAGAGCTTGATGTCTACTACACAACTTATTCTTGTAGACTCGTGTTGGGCCTCCAAGCGCAGAGTTTTGTAGGACAGTAGCAATTTTCCCTCAAGTGGATGACCTAAGGTTTATCAATCCATGGGAGGCGTAGGATTAAGATGGTCTCTCTCAAACAACCCTGCAACCAAATACAAGAAATCTCTTGTGTCCCCAACACACCCAATACAATGGCAAAATGTATAGGTGCACTAGTTCGGCGAAGAGATGGTGATACAAGTGTAGTATGGATAGTAGAAATAGGTTTTTGTAATCTGAAAATAAAAAAACAGCAAGGTAGCAAGTAAGAAAAGTGAACACAAATGGTATTGCAATGCTTGAAAACAAGGCCTAGGGTTCATACTTTCACTAGTGCAATCCCTCAACAATGCTAACATAATTGAATCATATAACAATCCCTCAACGTGCCATAAAGAATCACTCCAAAGTTCCTATTAGCGGAGAACATAAGATAGAAATTGTTGTAGGGTACAAAACCACCTCAAAGTTATCCTTTCCGATCAATCTATTGAGCCATCCCTATAAGTGTCACAAACAGCCCTAGAGTTCGTACTAAAATAACACCATATGATACGCATCAACCAACCCTAATGTCACCTAGATACTCCAATGTCACCACAAGTATCCATGAGTTTATCATTCGATATGCATCAAACAACTTCAGATTCATAATATTCAATCCACACAAAGAACTTCAAAGAGTACCCCAAAGTTTGTTATCGGAGAAAAGATAATGAAAACGTGCAACCAACCCCTATGCCTAGATCACCCCAAGGTCACGGGAATCCGCGAGTTGATCACCAAAACATACATCAAGTGACTCAATAGAATACCCCATTGTCACCACGGGTATCCACATGCAAGACATACATCAAGTGTTCTCAAGTCTGAAATATTCAATCCGACAATAACGAAACCTCAAAGGGAAAGACTCAATTCATCACAAGAAGATAGAGAGGGAAGAAACACCATATGATCCAACTATATTAACAAAGCTCGCGATACATCAAGATCGTGCCAAATCAAGAACACGAGAGAGAGATCAAACACATAGCTACTAGTACATACCCTCAGCCCCGAGGGTGAACTACTCCCTCCTCGTCATGGAGACCGCTGGGATGATGAAGATGGCCTCCGGTGATGATTCCCCCCTCTGACAGGGTGCCGAAACAGGGCTCCAGATGGTATTTCTTCAGTACAGAGGCGTGCGGTGGTGGCGTCAAAGATCTAGGTTTATTTCTGGGGGTTTCTCTATTTATAGGATTTTTCAGCGTTGGAATCACGCGAAACGGAGCTACGAGGGCCCCACAAGGTACCACGGCGCGACCCCCCCAGGCCGCGACGTGGTGCCTTGTGAGCACCTCGTGAGGCTTCTGGTCCTTCCATGAAGCTTCGGGGGTCTCTTTTGGTCCAAAAAAATCGTCAAAAAGTTTCGTCCAATTCCGAGAACTTTTATTTCTGCACAAAAAACAACACCACGGTAGTTCTGCTGAAAACAGCGTCAGTCCGGGTTAGTTCTAATCAAATCATACCAAAACCATATAGAATTGTTATAAATATGGTATGCATACTTCATAAATTATAGATACGTTGGAGACGTATCAACGTTTCGAAGCACCTCGTGATGATCGGCTGTGATAGACTCTACGTTCGCATACAACGGGTGTAAGCCAGTTTTACACATGCAGAATACTTCGGGTAAACTTGACGAGCCTAGCATGTACGGACATGGCCTCGGAACACGGAGGACCGAAAGGTCGAACATGAGTCATATAGTAGATATGATCAACATGGAGATGTTCACCATTGATGACTGCCCCATCTCACGTGATGATAGGACATGGGTCAGTTGATGTGGATCATGTAACACTTAGACAACTTGAGGGATGTTGATTTAAGTGGGAGTTCTTAAGTAATTTGATTAGAAGAACCAATTACCATAAACTTAGTCTAATTGTCTTTGCAAATTAATGTTGTAGATCAATGGCTCGCGCTGTAGCTCCCCTGAATTTAATGCGTTCCTAGAGAAAGAAAAGTTGAAAGATGATGGTAGCAACTATGCGGACTGGGTCCGTAATTTGAGGATTATCCTCACTGCTGCACAGAAAGTATATGTCCTTGATGCACCGCTAGGTGATCCACCCGCTCCCGCAAATCTGGACGCTATGAACATCTGGCAGACAAGGAATGATGACTACACGATAGTTCAATGTGCCATGCTTTACAACTTAGAACCGGGGCTCCAAATACGTTTTGAGCACCACGGAGCATATGAGATGTTCCAGGAGCTGAAATTGGTATTTCAGGCTCATGCCCGGGTTGAGAGGTATGACACCTCCGACAAGTTCTTTAGCTATAAGACGGAGGAGAACAGCTCCGTTAGTGAGCACGTACTCAAAATGTCTGGGTACTATAATCGCTTGAATCAGTTGGGAGTTAATCTTCCTGATGAAGTAGCGATTGACAGAGTCTCCAGTCACTGCCACCGAGCTACAAAGGCTTTGTGATGAACTATAATATGCAAGGGATGGAGAAAACGATCCCTGAGCTTTTCGCGATGCTAAAGGCCGCGGAAGTAGAAATCAAGAAAGAGCATCAAGTGTTGATGGTCAACAAGACCACCAGTTTCAAGAAGAAAGGCAAGGGAAAGAAAGGGAACTTCAAGAAGAATGGCAAGCCAGTTGCCGCTCCCATGAAGAAACCCAAGGCTGGACCCAAACCTGAGACTGAGTGCTTCTATTGCAAGGGGAATGGTCACTGGAAGCGGAACTGCCCCAAGTACTTGGCAGATAAGAAGGCTGGCAACATCAACAAAGGTATATATGATATACATGTTATTGATGTGTACCTTACTAGTGCTCGTAGTAGCGTCTGGGTATTTGATACTGGTTCGGTTGCTAATATTTGTAACTCGAAGCAGGAGCTACGGAATAAATGGAGACTAGCTAAGGACGAGGTGACGATGCGCGTTGGAAATGGTTCCAAGGTTGATGTGATTGCCGTCGGCACGCTCCCTCTACGTTTACCTTCGGGATTAGTTTTAAACCTAAATAATTGTTATTTGGTGCCTACGTTAAGCATGAACATTATATCTGGATCTTGTATTGCGAGACGGTTATTCATTTCAGACAAAGAATAATGGTTGTTCTATTTATATGGATAATATCTTTTATGGTCATGCACCCTTGGTGAATGGTTTATTTCTGTTGAATCTCGATCGTAGTGATACATATGTTCATAGTATAAATGCCAAAAGATGCAAAGTTAATGATGATAGTACCACATACTTGTGGCACTGTCGCTTAGGTCGTATTGGTGTAAAACGCATGAAGAAACTCCATGCTGATGGACTTTTGGAATCACTTGATTATGAATCATTTGAGACATGTGAACCATGCCTTATGGGCAAGATGACTAAAACCCCATTTTCCGGAACAATGGAGCGGGCAAGTGACTTGTTGGAAATAATACATACCGATGTATGCGGTCCGATGAGTGTTGAAGCACGCGGTGGATATCGTTATTTTCTTACCTTCATAGATGATTTGAGTAGATATGGGTCTATTTACTTAATGAAACACAAGTTTGAAACATTTGAAAAGTTCAAGGAGTTTCAGAGTGAAGTGGAAAATCATCGTAATAAGAAAATTAAATTTCTACGATCTGATCGTGGAGGTGAATATTTGAGTTACGAGTTTGGTATGCATTTAAGACAGTGTGGAATTGTTTCACAGCGCACGCCACCTGGAACACCACAGCGTAATGGTGTGTCCGAACGTCGTAATCGTACTCTATTGGATATGGTGCGTTCTATGATGTCTCTTACCGATTTGCCACTATCATTTTGGGGTTATGCATTAGAGACAGCCAGATTCACTTTAAACAGAGCACCGTCTAAATCCGTTGAGACGACACCGTATGAATTATGGTTTGGCAAGAAACCTAAGCTGTCGTTTCTTAAAGTTTGGGGATGTGACGCTTATGTCAAGAGGCTTCAGCCTGTTAAGCTCGAACCCAAAGCGGAGAAGTGCGTCTTCATAGGATACCCTAAAGAGACCATTGGGTATACCTTCTATCACAGATCCGAGGGAAAATCTTTGTTGCTAAGAATGGGTCCTTTCTAGAGAAGGAGTTTCTCTCGAAAGAAGTGAGTGGGAGGAAAGTAGAACTTGATGAGGTAATTGTACCTTCTCTCGAATTGGAAGGTAGCACATCACAGAAAGAAGTTCCCGTGATGTCTACACCAGCCGGAAAGGAAGCTAATGATGATGATCATGAAACTTCAGATCAAGTTACTACTGAACTTCGTAGGTCGACCAGGGTACGTTCCGCACCAGAGTGGTACGGTAATCCTGTCCTGGAAGTCATGTTGTTAGACAACGGCGAACCTACGAACTATGAAGAAGCAATGATGAGCTCGGATTCTGACAAATGGCTTGAGGCTATGAAATCCGAGATAGGATCCTTGTATGAGAACAAAGTATGGACTTTGGTGGACTTGCCCGATGATCGACAAGCCATTGAGAACAAATGGATCTTTAAGAAGAAGACATACGCTGATGGTAATATCACTGTCTATAAAGCTCAACTTGTTGCAAAGGGTTTTTGACAAATTCAAGGAGTTGACTACGATGAGACTTTCTCACCCATAGCAATGCTTAAGTCTGTTAGAACTATGTTAGCAATTACCACATTTTATGATTATGAGATCTGGCAGATGGACGTCAAAACAGTGTTCCTTAACGGGTTTCTTAAGGAAGAGTTGTATATGATGCAACCGGAAGGTTTTGTCGATCCTAAAGGTGCTAACAAAGTATGCAAGCTCCAGCGATCCATCTATGGACTGGTGCAAGCATCTCGGAGTTGGAATACACTGGTACAACGAGCTGCTATACAAACGGTTTTTACCCCCTTTCCGCGACAGAGTTTTAAACCGTCGCCTTGCATGTGTGTGCGATAGGGGGGGTCTTCCCACACGACCCAGAAACCGTCGGCGATAGGGAGCATGCAAGCATACGTTTCGCAGAACTAAGCGTATGCGATGCCCGATCTATCCCAAACGCGACTCGTCACACAACTGTTTGTGATCTATCGAATATCCCAAACGCTCCATCCTTGCTACTCATGTGTGCTCGCATTACCATCGCACTCGGTATTCTGTGATGCAACGTTTATGATGCGCGCCCCATGACAAACAGTTCACGATTGTAAAACGTGCATGATAAGGAGACTATCACACACATTCACTTCTCCCAAACCGTATGCGATAGATAATCAAGAAGATTAGTTAATCATCATACGAGTGTCGGATAGATTACGAAACATCGGACTGTCGTACCAGTGTCGTACAGAATAACTATCGCACACGCTATTCTGTGGTGCAAACGTTTATGATGCGTACGACATCAGAAACAATTCATGATTGTAAGGCGTGTACGATAAGGCGACTATCACAAACATTTAGTTTGCTCGCACCATTTGTGATATAGTCTGACATCACACACGCTTTGCAAACGGCAACTGTGTGCATGGTCGCACACGTTTCCTCTCTATGAACCGTGTCGGATTATGATGTATATCACACACGATGTGCTTTACAGACCGTGTGCGCCGTAATGACCTGCAGAGCGTATTTTCACCCTAATTTAATCGCTACTATTTAAAATTGTACCAAATTTGAATTTGAAAGTAGGCTATAACTTTATTCATATCCATCAGGTTTAACAACCAATGCATTATTCGATTCACAGGTACATATGTTCAAGTTACATCAAAAAAGAATTACATATGCACCAAATAAAGAATGATGAACCAGGGTTTTATACTTGTACTATTAAAGAAGGTAAAGAAAGAGGCGAAAGACATTCTGGTTGCTGAACAAGGTGAGGCGGAATGCCCATATTGTGCCCTCCTCCATGCAGAAGGCACACACGACTCTAGTCCAACCCCTTATGATGGCCGACCGCCCATCCTTCACTATCTTCATGACGACATCTAGATAGTCATTGTGTTCTGGTAGAAATACTTTAACCTTTGCATGCCCACCAATCATGTAGTTTGAGAGGTAATCTTGAGTAAACTGCTTTGGGAACCACTGCAAAGAAAAAAGATTCAGACATTGTCATCTAACACAACTCATTATGGGCAGTAAAAAGAAGCATGCAGAGTTCTTACTTACCATCCTGCAGTTCACTGTTGTCTTGGACAAAGTGTAAGCAAATAGTTTAATTGCCATCTCTTGACCCATTTTACTAACAATCTTTATCAGTTTCCTCACTTGATGCTGGTTCATGAATATCTCATTGCCCCATACGTAAAAAGGGTCGAAGCGTGGATCTTTACCAATGACATATGTACCTACAAGCACCAAGTTAATATTAGAAGCTAAACAACAATTGCACAATGATGTAGTACAACACTCCCTCCGTCCCATTATATAAGATCTTAGTACATCCAATATACTCACATATTGGATGAATTAACATCTTATATTATGGGGCGGAGGGAGTTTATTACATTGTTACAAATATCGGCCGATTAACTGCAGTTAACTGCTGCTGTGTTGTTGTTGTTGTCGCTCTTCTATGTATATATAGACATCATCAGAACATTAAGGTAACACTCTTCCTTGTTGCTATGTATCCTAGGATTGCATATTTAGACATTCAGTACAATGCATGTTGCTATGTAGCCTCAGATATATTAGATATGACCCTAGTTAACCTACCGATAAATGGGTTACAAATATATTCAGTTAAATGTCCGATTCGCCGATTAATCCCTTATCAGCCCCCGGCCGATATGGTACCAGCTACCGATATCTTGAATAGTGAGTATATATAAGCCATGGGATGAAACTAATCTCGATGGAAAACAGCAGTCGTTCCCAATATTGTCCTGTGTAAGTACATCAAAAGGCATGTTAAGCACAACAGGCTAAACATCAACCAAATATATCCATGGTAGACAACATAATCTCCAAATGATAGCTTCAGTGTGCAGGTTTAAGCACGCTAGTTAAGCAAAACAAGAAGTGGAAAGGTGTGTTAACTGCAAAGTTTATACTTGCACATATAGAACATCACTTTGTGAATAACTGAAATAAACAAGGCATACTACGAACAACCAAAGATAGCAATTGAAACTGGACATATGCTAACTACGAACAACCGAACAACCGAAAACCGTTAAAAGTGGCATATGCTCGCTACAACAGGCTTAACAGCAAGCAAATAGTCATTCATATTGGTATTGTTGAAACTGGTATTGATGAAATTGAACTACAAAGTTCATACTTGCACATATAGAACATCACTTTGTGAATAACTGAAATAAACAAGGCATACTACGAACAACCAAAGATAGCAATTGAAACTAGACATATGCTAACTACAAACAACCGAACAACCAAAAACCGTTAAAAGAGGCATATGCTCGCTACAACAGTCTTAACAGCAACCAAATAGTCATTCATATTGGTATTGTTGAAACTGGTATTGATGAAATTGAACTGCACAGTTCATACTTGCACATATAGAACATCACTTTGTGAATAACTGAAATAAACAAGGCATACTACTAACAACCAAAGATAGCAATTGAAACTAGACATATGCTAACTACAAACAACCGAACAACCAAAAAACGTTAAAAGAGGCATATGCTAGCTATAACAGGCTTAACAACAAGCAAATATAGTCATTCATATTGGTATTGTTGAAACTGGTATTGATGAAATTGTACTGCACGGTAAATAGTTGCACATATAGAGCATCACACTGTGAATAACTAAAATAAACAAGGCATACTGCAAACAACCAAACACAGCAATTAAAACTGGACATATTCTCACTACAAAAGGGGCTCGACAAAACAAATCATGGGTTCCACCCTGTGAAGAGGCACGGCAAAACAAATCATAGGTTTCCTCACTTGTCACAGATGGGCTCCTTCGTATGGGAAGAGCGCGGACTCTGGGTGCGCTTCATGTTGTCGCAGATGGGCTCCTTCCCCTTGGAAGAGCACAACTGTAGGGTGCCCTCCCTGATGTCGCAGATGTGATCTTTCCCCTTGGAAAAGGCGGAGAGGGTGCCCTCCTCGTGGTCGCCGTCGATGAGGTCTGACTTGGCAGCTGAGGATCCCAAGCCAGCGTCGCAGAACGTGTCCTTCAGAAATGACAAAAGGGGCTCGATGGCGATGTAGGATGGCAAATTCTTGACAACGAGCCAGAGGAGATCAGCGGCGGGGCCATGGATGAGATCGACGGCGGTTGAACCCAAGGGGTTGGGGGTGGGCCACTTAACCTGTGACATAGCCCGCGTCAGGCCGTCGCTGTCGACGACCTCGATGTCATAGCCGGCGTCCGCGACATGCCAGCATACTCTAGCCCGCTGATTGAGAGCCTGCGGCCAGTAATCGTTGTCAGCTTCCTCGGCGACCACCTCGTTGACGTCAGGCGAAGAGGCCGCGATAAACCTCTTTTGGGCCATTAGCTCCTGGGCTCCATGGGAAGCGTAGCCGGGCTTAGGCTGCGACGCTTTGGAGTGGGGGAGGGGGTGGGGATGGGGATCTGTGGGAAAGGGGGCATTTGGCAGGCGTCATCTAAGAAACTCAGGGCGGCTAGGGTATGGAGATCGGTGGGTAACCTGCACGGGCAAACCGGCAGATGTTAACGGTGGAGGTGGCGCGGCGGCGGCAACCTTACTAGGGTTTCGAGCGAGGGAGGGGTGGTGTGTGTGTGCGCGCGCGAGCGCGCGGAGTTTTTGGGGTGTGTGTGTGGAGGGGGCGCCAAGGTGGTGTTTGAGGAAATGACGCGGGTACTGAAAATTTTACTAGGCGGGAGTAAAATGCCGGGGCTACTGAAAATTTGGTTGAAGGGATTGAGCAACACACATCACACACGGTCCAAACATAACAACCATGTGCTATTAAACAGAAAAACCCTCCAGGCGGCTAGATATTTTTGAGGGATGCAGGCGGGAGCGGGAGCGAACAACATTGCACACGGTTGGAACATAATAACCGTGTGCTATAAACAGAAAAACCCTCCACGCGGGTAGATATTTTTGAGGGATGCAGGCGGGAGCGGGGGGGGGGGGGGGGGCAGGGGCAAACAACATCGCACATGGTCGAAATATAATAATCGTGTGCTATCAAACAGAAAAACCCTCCCGGCGGGTAGATATTTTTGAGATTGCGAGGGAAGCCTCGTGGAGCCCAATCTACTGTGCTGATGTGGGTGACAGGGGCACGGGCGTGACAAACAAGTAGTCTGAGGGAACCGTGTGTGTTACATGGCCAAAAAAACGTGGGAAAGGGTCAGAACACGAACAGTGCATGTGGACCAAATATATGTATGAAAAGGCTGATTTGATGTTCAAATACCCAATGCACAACTTTGCTGTGGCACCTGTCTCAAAAAGCCCACATTATTGCTAGTCCGCCACCCCCCCACTTCGTGTCGGCGGGAGGGGAATAGGTCTGACATAGCACACCCTACCGTAACACTAAACCTATAGGAGTCCATCATGGTCAAACCCCCGTTTCGCTTCCAGTCAAAGGTGTACCGTGTGCGGGCCCACAAATGTGTGCTTGTGGAGCGAGATGGGTGAGGCCACATACGAACCTCCTGCGAGTGGCCCAACTATATATATGAAAAGGGTGGTCTGATATTTAAATACCCAATTCATGCACAACTTTGATGTGGCACATGTGCCTCACAAATTAACCGAACATCCCCGACCCCATGGAGGTTCAGGAAGTGCGAAGTACCCCCCACACCCCACCCACCCACACACAAACACACACACACACACACACACACACACACACACACACACACACACTTTGAGTCGGTGGGAGGGGGCATCTCACCAAGACGTAGTGTAACACGGACCAAGAAGAATCCACCTTGGTCGTATAACCTCTCTCTTGTTGTTGGTCAAAGTGATGGACATCCATGCGACCCCACACATATGGGCTAGCTCGCCGATAACCACGCAAGGGAGTAGTGCCCGAAGACAACCACTGCCTGCATGTGGCCCAAACATATGTATGGAAGTGTTGTGTGGTGTGTTTGAATACCCAATGCACAACTTTGATGTGGCATGGTACCGTGCTTTGGAACCAGAAAGTCCCCACACAGAGCGAGGGTCCACGACGCGTACTATGTATGTCACCCCACTTCGAGCCGGTGACGGGGATTCATGCTTACGCATGCGCTCAAACTTAGGTCTCGAATCTCATCACCATGACCTACTACACGGTAACATGAACCAAAGAAGAAGAATCCACCCTCGTAACCTCTCTCGATGCCGGTCGAAGTGATGGACATCCACGCGGGCCCATGAATATATAGGCTTGCCGCCGATAACCATGCAAGGAGAGTACTGTCCGAAGACAACCACTGCATGCATGTGTCCCAAACATATGTATATGGAGGTGATGCATGCATGCATATGTTTAATTTGAATACCATGCACAACATTGATGTGGCGCCCGCGTCGAAAATCGTACAGTGCCCACACAGAGCTAGATCGGTTCATGACGCGTCGTGTGCTGCCCCCCTCCCACTTCGATCCAGTGGGAGAGGGATTCATGCATGATTACACATGCATGCACTCAAACTATATTATGTAATCTCATAGCATGACCACCGCCTACATGTGGCCCAAAGAGGTGTTGTGTGATGTTTGAATACCCAATGCACAACTTTCATGTGGCACCTGCCTCAGAAACTGGAAAGTCCCCAGACGAAGCGAGGTTCATGACGCGTAGTATATGATGGTCCCCTCCCCCCTCTTCGACGCGTACTATGTACTCCTACCGTAACACAAACCAAAAAGAATCATCCTTGTTGGTCAAATTAACCTCTCTCGATGTAGGTCAAAGTGATGGACGATGACCTCGCGGGCCCACAGAAAGCGTCACACGCGAGTGAGTGTGTCCTAGGACAACCACCCGCCTGCATACCCAAAGGGGTGTTGTGTGATGTTTGAAATACCCACTGCACAACTTTGATGTGGCACATGCTTCACAAACCAGAAATGCCCTACACAGAGGTCCATGATGTGTCGTAGTCCGCCTCACTTCGAGCCGGTGGGAGGGATTCATGTGTACGCACATGCGCTCGAACTTTGATCTGGAATCTCACCATGATCCACACCGTAACTAATCCCAAGATGAATCCACCTTTGGTCAAATGCCTCTCGATGTCGGTGAAAAGTGATAACCTTCGCGGGCTAACGAATGGGCACATCGCTGATAACCGCACGAGGGAGTGTCCGAGGACCACCATGCATGCATGTGGCCCAAAAATGTATGTATGAAATGGCCGTGTAATGTTTGAAATAACCAATTCACGACTTTGATGTGGCATCTGCCTCACAAAACGGACAACCCCACACGGTGGCTCTGTACTGCCGGACCCCCCTCCCCCCCGACACACACACACACACACACACACCGCACCACCACCGCCGCCAATACGAGGCATGTTAAACTTTTTCCGCGGTGAACATATGTGACCAAAGGAGAGTCGTGTTAAAATTTGGAAGGAAGAAAAATCAGAGATCGTCATTCGGACGTTTTTGTACATAGATTGATTTCCTAGGGATATAATGTGCAAATATCAAATTTGAGCTACATGCACACGTGATAGTGCACCAAAATGGATTGGAAAATCATATGTGTGTCTCTGGGTACATGTTTAGTCCCCATGCAAGAAATTTCAAACATTGAGAATCTTGATTTTTAAAATCCAGTAAATCCAAAACTTAGTTGAAATTCATGAAACCTATCGTGGTGTCATATGGACACCAATAGACTATGATATTGTATTGTTTTTTCAAATTTGAGACAAGTTTTGATATATTATTCTTACAAACGGGAGATTATTAATAATTGCCAACCAATATCGCAAACGGATCATTTATTCATACCGTGGGCGTTAGACCAACAATGTACGTGCCATGCTTCGGTTAAGTAATATAGCTACAGAATTAATCATCAAAAAAGAAAAACAATATACGTGCCGCCACTCGTCCCGTGTGCCATGCGAGCAGGCGTGAGTTGATGGGACGCATGCGCGCAGTCCGCCACGCAGGCAGACCGGGAGGCGTGTGGGCAGGTGTGTGAATTGACAGGAGGCGTGTTCGCTGTGCAGTGTCACCGGGAGGCGTGCGAGTAGGTGTGTGAAATGAAGGTAGGCATGCGAGCAGTCCACTGCGCAGGCTCACCGGGAGGCGAGCTAGCCCTTTGACCGCCGCCCGCCTCGCTCCCCACTGCTCCATATTAATGGCGCGCCCGAGCCGCTGCTTATAATAGGCGGCCGCACCCCCCATCCTCGACGCCGCTCTCAGTCGTCTCCGCCGTCAGTGTATGAGGATGCCGCCGAAGCGCACCATCGGAGGGAGTGGCGACGCCGGGGCTGCTGAAGCACCTAAGCATGGTGTTAAGCTGGAGACAGAGGTTGCCATCCCCACCGACGAGGTCTCGCGCGGGCAAAAGCGCGACGGCGACGGCGTCATGCTTCCACTGCTGGAGCCGGAGGTCCACAGCGACTCCGGCGACGACTCCGACGACCACTCCGGTGACGACTCCGACGACGACGGAGAACCGGTTAGTCATCTATACCCATTTATGTGGCAAATATATCCTAGGGTTTCTCTGGTTAGTCCTGCCTCCCCTTTTTGGAATAGAAATCCTATGGTTATGTTCTCTCAATCCATGAAATCTGAGTTAGATTCGATAGATCCATGAAATCTAAGTTAGATTCGATAGATCCGTGTAGTGTATTGATTGTTTGAATGGTACAAATGATAAGTGATTAATTGTTTCTTCTGTACAAATGATTTCTTCTAAAAATCCGACTAGGGACCCCTTTGGGGCGCAGGATAACTTGTAATCCTCATACTTCTGTCGTTGTGTATTTCCCTTTAGCTGTTGCTTTCGAACATCTCCTGTTAGTGAGCTGATGTATGACACTATGAGGGTTTCATTCGAGTAATGGAACCGGGGAGGAGCCTCCCTGTTCTTCTAAAAATAATAATCTGACTAGGGTTAGTGTTGCTAATAATTCCTAGCCAGATCTTGACAATTGATTTTGATGCCAAAAGTCATTGGCATGCCAAATTTTGATTCAACTTTACGGCATGTAAATCGGTTTGATGCCAAAAGTCGTCGGCATGCCAAATTTTGCCAACTCCCAAATGTTCGCTAGAGATTAGTTTGCATTCCATTGTTCATTGCCAATCTCACAAAAGGTTGCCAAGTGTTGGCAACTTTTGATTTTGCCAAATGTTGGTAGCAAACCAAACTTTTGATTCTGCCAAATGTTGGTAGCAAACCAATCAGACTCTTAATTTTGTTGCACTAAGTTGTGTGCTCTCTATTTATGCATTTCTTTCATCAAGATCACTTGATGATTTAGGGTTCACGCTGTCACATGATATATTATGTTTCATAAACTCTGCCTGCTGAATTCACATTATTATAAAATATACTGACGCCATATTTTTTACCATATGTGTAGGTGCTATCTGAGGATGTCGACAATGAGGATGAAGATGCCCAGAGGAGGTTCAAGAAGCAAAAGCTCAGGGAGCTTTATGCAGGAAAGCATAACAGGCATGTGAGGACCTGGAATGGGGGCTTTGGATGCCCGTTCTGCAACCAACTCCTTCATAACGAGTATGCAAGTGTTCTGGCGCATGCAAGAGGACGAGCCGTTGGCTCCTTCAAGCAGAAGTATTCTCGCAGGGTGGCGCACGCCGCGTATGCTGAGTACCTGGAGAAGCTTCACCTTCGTGCAGGCCTGCAGGCAGATGCATGAGATGTGGGATTGAACTATGGCTATATGTAGTGTCTTAATTATAATTATGCTTGAGTATGCTTAATATATCGGTTGAACTATGGTTGAACAATGCTTGAGTACGCTTATTATCTATGCCTGAGTACGCTTTTTCATATAGAAAGTTTTTCCTAATTTTATATGGTTTAAATGTAATTTAGAAAACGGTCGAAGTTACGCCGAGATCGTATTTTCACGTCAATTTTTAAATGGTATGTCGGAATGCAGCAGACGATATGGCGTTGGAAAGCTTGAACAAATGCGAAACTTTCATGTATAGAATGTTTCTCCTAGTTCTTTACGGTTTTATGTCAATTTTGAATATGGCCGAAATCGTTTTTTGGCTGTAATTTTCGCAAACTTCATCGGAATGGGGCAAATAATATACCGTTGGAAAGCTATGGAAAATGCGAAACTTTTTCATATAGAAAGTTTTCTCTAATTCTCAACCGTTTTTATGTAATTTTGAAAACGGCGAGATCATGCGTTCTGCCTTCATCGCGATACAGAGTCTTCGAAACTGCACTCTGTGAAGAAGTTGGACTTCTCGTACATCTCAGCTTGAACTTCACTCTGTTTTTCACGTGCTGTTTTTTGCCCGTAACTTCCTAACCACTTGTCGGAATTGAGCGAATGATATATCGATGGAAAGCTGTTGAAAACGCGCAACTTCCATGTGTTGATCATTTTTTCATATTCGCGACGGTTCAAGATATTTTTTTGAATACACAAAAACTTGTTTTTAACGGTATACATGAAAGTTTTAAACCGTTCATCGGAATGAAACATATAATATATCGTTGGAAAGCTTATGAATAGGAGCTACCTTTTCATGTAGATAGTTGTCACAAATTCGTTGCCGTTTGCGAGCAGTTTTAAAAATGGCAAAAACAATGTTGTTTTTGCTTTGTTTTATCATGTAAATGAATGACGGACTTCTCTTACTAGAAATTTTGAACCATGCAGGGAGAAGCACGTGAACTTCTTGCAACAACACTTTTAGGCTTTTAGTTTTGTTCCTTTAGTCTCTTCTGAAACACATTCCGTATAGTAGTTGAACTGCTCGCTGTTTTCACGTTGAACTTCGGTCTCGTATTTTTGTTCGTAGTTCCTCACCCGTTCCCCGGAGTTCCATAAATGATAAACCATTAGAAACCTATTGAAAAGACTCAAACTTTTTTCTAATATGGTTAAACTTTTGCTTCGAACAACATACACCAATTTGTTTTAACCTTTTTCGGAATAGAGCATACGATATACCCTTTGGAATAGAGCATACGATATACCGTTTGGAAAGTTTTTGAATACATGGTGAACCTCTCTCACACGAATTTCTGAACTTTCCCGAGCCGAGCACTTGAACTTCTAGCAACATTTTTTTTACCTTGTTATTGTATTTTTCTCATACGAAACACACACCATGCAGTACGTGAACTTCCGGTTGTTATCACTTTGAACTTCTCTCTGGTTTGAGAGAATTATTTTAAAACACCAAAAACAACATCTTGTTTATGTGTTTTGGACATCTAAATACACGGTGAATCTCTCTCACAAGAATTTTTGAACTTTTCCTCGCCGACCACTTGAACTTCTAGCAACCATTTTTTTTCCGTTTATGAGTTGTTTTTAAAAGTGCAAAAATGGCGTTGTATTTTTTATTTTTTGAACAGGTAAATCCTAGGTTTTAATAAATTCCGAACTTCTGTGTTATTTCAATTTGAGCTTCACCTTTTTATATTTTTGAGTAAAGAATTGTTTTCAATTTTTAAATAAACATCAAATTTGACTACCTTTTCAATTTGAACTTCATCATTGATAATTTAACAAAAACGGATATCTGTGAAAATCCTAGATTTTTTAATAAACCTCAACACTTTCTAAACTTTTTTTAGTTGTTCCTTTATTTTAATTTGAAGTTCTTCATTTTATTCTTTAGTAACGAGGAAAAATCTAAGTTTTTATATACGTCGAACTTCTCTGTTATTTTAATTTGAACTTCTTAGTCTTATTCTTAGAAAGAAATATGTTTTCAAATAAGCATCAAACAAATTTTTTAAAAATGAACTTTCATACTTTTATATTTCCTAGAAACGAAAATATTTTGATTTTTTCGTATACATCGAACTACTCCATTTTTTATTTTGAACTTTTCGATTTTTATTGGTTTAGCAGTAAGAAAAATCCGAGTTTTTAAATTCGCACTTCTTAGGTTCCTTAAACTGAACTTCTCGGGTTTTTTTGAAACGGTGAAAATAAATGATTTGTTATTCTAAATTGAACTTCTAGGTTTTTATTTTTTTTGAAAAGCAAAATTTCAGATTTTTTTTAACTTTGAACTACATCGTTCTTTTAATTTGAACTTCTATATTTTTTTGAATGGGGGAAATCATTCTTTGCTCAAAATCCTTGTTTTACAGATGGCGAACTTCACCATTTTTTAAATTTGAACTTCTTTGTTTTATTCTTTCAATAATGAGAAAAAATCTGAATTTTTAATAGACATCGAATTTACCATTTTTTAAATTTGAACTTCTTAGTTTTATTGGTTAGTAATGGGAAAAACCCTTTTTTAAACATTGAACCGCACCGTTATTTTAATTTGAACTTCTTGTTTCCATTCTTTAATAACGAGGAAAATCTGAGTTTTCTATAATCATCGAACTGCTCCATCTTTTTAATTTGGACTTCCTGGTTTTATTTATTTTAGTAACAGAAAAATCCTAGTTTTTTTATAGACATCGAGCGGCTCCGTTTTCTAAATTTGAACTTCTAGGTTTATTTTAATAGGGAAAATCCCTTTTTATAAAATTGTTTGAGATGTTTTTTTTAATTTGACCTTCTTTGGGTTTGTAATAAGCATTGAACTTCTTCGTCTTTTTAATTTGAACCTCTAGGCTTTTTCTAGAAACGAGGAATTCAGTTTGATAATTTTTGAAATGATCAATTTTTTTAATTTGAACTTCAGTGTAATAGTATTACACAAAGAACAACTCAAAAAAGGTCCAACTTTTCCATGTCACTAGCACATGAGCAAACATTTCGTGCGTGGTATAGCATCCAAAATGAAAAATTATGCACACAGCGACACATGTATCTTGCACGAGCACCTTTCAATGCAACCAAATATACACAAATTTGCATCAAAGCAAATCGGGTAGTTGAAGAAACAAGAATGGATCGAGCTTCTTTGAACTTCTCTTCAGCTAGGCGTTTGTGCCACAAGAACAGAGAGAAGATGCCTGTACGTGGCAACAAAAAACCACACGAGAACACTCTGGATGCTAATGCCTGTACCTATAATCACTCAGAGATGTAAATGAAGTTCATCAGCAGCTTGTATAATTTAGACGCCAAATCACAAAAACAAAAGACTGGAGTACATTTCTGGTCCCTGCTTTGAGAAGAAGCACAAACAAAAGAGTGGCTTTTGATAAACATGGAACCACTAAATTATTTAAATATGAACTTCTACATAAATGAAGAATGAATCTCTCTATCCATCACCACAAAATACACGAATGAATCTCTCTGGGATTTTTAACACAAACACCCTACCGTGCACATGTTATGGGCATCCAGTGATAACTACGCATCAAATGGCACATCAAAAGGAAGAAAATGCATCAGGGTCAGCTGCAACAGCACAAAAAAATTGAACCTCCAGGAGCATCACGGCGAACTGCACACTGGAGCTGCGAATAGTGGTGGAAATTGACTGGGCAGTGAAACGACATCTACACGAGGTGGGTCGGGGGCACTGCAAAGGGCGGGTGGGGCAGGATGTAGGAGGTTGGACTGGGTGACCGCCGTGGACTGCAGCTCGCGATGGGCTTGACCTCCCTACAGCTGCGGGGCTGGACTGGGATGGCCTCACCTACTTCCCTTGCCTGAAAAAGAAATGATTCACACGGCTGTGTGAGCGAACTAAATGAAACAACACTTAACTTTCTCAATGTATACATACATGTCAAATTGAAAATACTAGGATTACTGGAGCAAATTGAAAAACAAATGAACTTTCTCAATGTATACTAAATAAAACACAGGCATATTTCATCTTGGTGAAGCGCATGACAAAATTGGACTACTGGAGCAATTTTCTCCATCATGAGAAAGCAGTGTGTCTTTTCAGTCGAAACAAAATGGGCATCTTTGAAGTTCGAGTATGCTAGTACATGCATTTTGTCTGAAACAGAAATATGTTTACTTCAATTGAATCAGAGAATAGAAACATTGTGCAGAGTGTGGAGACACAAAAATCAAGGCGAAATGAAGAAAGGTGCTCTCCATGGAATGCCTCCCAGAAAAAATTCCTCGATGGTCCACACACTGATGAGTCTGCAGTTCAGGAGAGAGCAGAGGAGCGGTGTTCATTGTAGCTAAATGCAGCCACACATATGGGCAGAAGGCGGACCTGGACATGGAGCACAATGACGGTGTGGCTGCTGGAGGTCGCGGTGGAGCGAGACTACCGATGATGGGCGGTCGGGCGTTGCATCTGCAGGTAGCCTCATCCAACGGCGCACGGGACGACGAGCAGAGGAAGGAAGGGGAGACAAGGCGGAGAGCGAGAGCCGCATGAGCGTTGAGGAACGGTGTGGGGAAGACCCTACCTCCGTGGATCCAGGCTCGTGGAGGCGCGAGTCACCGAGATCCGGTGTGCGGAGGCGGGACCCGACGACGGCTGGAGGTGTGAGCTCGCAGAGTTGCGCCAACGGGATGAGGTGGCGCGGTGGCTAGGCCGGCAGTGGTGGAGCACGCGAGTGGGGGCGGCGGCTCTAGTGGCCGGTAGCGAGGGGGTGGGTGCTGCGGCTCCAGTGGCCGGCAGCGAGGGGGTGGGCGCTGGGGTCGGGTGGCGGTAGCAGGAGGCACTCCGGGTAGGGCGGCGGTGGCGCGATATGGGGAGGGCGGCGGCTACGCGATTTGGGGAGTTCGGGAGTTCGGGAGAGCCCTGTCGGGCCCTATATAAGGCTGATTGGATCAGAATAGTTATTCTAATCCTGGGATTAGAATAGTGCTACTCTCTCTCTCTCTCTCTATATATATATATATATATATATATATATGTTCACTTATGTCTAGATGTGGGATGAGTATGCAATCTGTCTGGTTGATGGAATTTTATGCTTCTCTTATACCAACATATGATTGCCCACACCCAGTGGCAGACCTACAAATAAAATAGAAGGTGTGCACACTCTAAAAAAAATTGAGACTATTTCAATTAGCTTGCATGGGCCTTAAAAATTAGCTAATTTTTACATGGTGAAAAATGTTTTCCCAAAAACTGGGTGTTCCATGGCACACCTGGCACACCCCCTGGGTACGCCATTGCCCACACCACACACAGAGTGATGTTAATCGCACAAGGTTGAGTCAACCAAACCGTTGCCTCTAAAACACATTCTGGCCTTTGGGACAGAAAACCCTCACCACCCAATTCAAAAAGGAAAAAAGAAAACCCTCACCACCCCCCACGTCACAAAACTCTCACCCCTGCCTGCCACCTCCCCCCTCCCCGTCCCCAGTCGCACCTGCACTCCTCCGCGACTCTAGATGTCACAGCCTATCACCGCGTCAACCACTTAGCTCAACACCTGTCGCCGACGCCGGCTGCCGGCAAACCCCACCACATTTCGCCACTGCCGCTTGCCACCGCCTATCGCCACCGACTTTCTTGACGCGGCTCACCGACGACCCAGCTCCGCTCGATTGGGGAATCTGCGGTATTGGAGCTTTTTCTCATGGAGAACAAGGTAACTAATTTACTGAAATATTCGATCATCTCTTATCCCAGTCCATCAGCCCCTTTTAATCACCCGGCCGAAATTGCCGTGGATTCATTTTTCTTCTAGCTGATTTGAGGGTTTTCTTTCATTCATAGAGTGTATAGTGCAAGGAGACATCAGGCCTATGCGGCCTCGGCCAGATAGCCGAGAAGTTCCATCTCACCGTACCAGCTAGATTCAGGAATCGCACGGTATGTTCAGTCTCACCCGACCTCGGTTGGCATGGCCTACTTTTCTGAACATATAGTATATATTGCTACATTTAGATAAAAGGTGCCACATGCAGTATATACGTCAAAGGGGATTTTTCTTCTTCCTATATCAGGCAAGTTAATGCTGTAATGTTCTTTCGATTACTCTCTGTCGTGGTGTAATCACAACAGATGCCATGAGATGGCTAAAAGTGGGTGGCTGCGTGAGGACGCCGGTGGATTCCGGAAGCGAGGTTGGCACACGCGAGCGGGAGACACACGACGCAGTTGGCCAGTAGAAGCCGTGGCGAAATGCTTTGGCCACCAGGGATCGGGAGGCGGCGTGGTGCCCGCATTCGCCCTGATGGATATCGAGCAAGATCTCAAGGCCCCTGGCCATCTCGACGCATCGCTGGAAAATGCCGGTTGTGCTGCACTTGACGAGCTCGCGGTTGATGATGCTGTAGGCGGAGGCCCGGCGCTGCACCTGCCGAGCCTCGACCTCGTTCGCCGGGAGTTCGCCATTTGCCAGGAAAGCAAGGATCGGTTGGGCCCAAGACGGCGCCTCCAGCACCGTGAGGACGGCCACTTGCGCGGGTTCGTTCGGGTCGGGAGGCGGCGAGCTGGAGCCGGCAGCCCCCGAGCCGGAGCCGGCACCCCCCGGGTCGGAGCCGGCAGCCCCCGGGGCTGGGTGAGAGGTGGCGGCGCCTGGAGTCGGGATGGCAGCCCCCGGGGTGGCGCTGGCAGTCCCCGAGCTGGAGCCTACAGTCCTCGAGACGGAGGGAAGGACTGTTGGGTCGGCCGGAACGAAGATGGATTCCGAATCCGGAGACGGCTTGATGGACGGCTTGCATAGGTGCTCGAGGGAGACGCCGGTTGGGATTGCTTGCCGGCTGGAGCCAAGCTTGGCTAGAGTATCCGCCGCCTCATTCTCGTTTCGGGGGACGTGGAGGAACTCGCAGCCGTCGAAGCTGCCGCTTATCTGCTGGACCACCCTGGCGTCCCACTCACTAGAGGCTTGCTGGACCACCAGGTTGGAGTCGCCGAAGCAGAGGATGCGCCGGATGCCGATTTCTTTGGCCAGCCGGAGGCCGTGGACGATGGCTTCATACTCGGCGACGTTGTTGGAAGCGGCGAAGTGGATTTGAAGCGCATAGGGTAGCCGGTCGCCCTTGGGGGAGGAGAGCACGATGCCGGCTCCCAGGCCGGAGGCCATCTTCGAGCCGTCAAAGTGCATGCGCCAGTGCGTCGCGTCGGGAGCCGGCAGCAAGTACTGGGTCTCCGCCCAATCAACGAGGAAGTCGGCCAACGCCTGTGATTTGATGGCGGTACGAGGCTCGTAGAGGATGGTGTGGCCAGCTAGCTCGATGGCCCACTTGGCGATCCGTCCAGAGGCATCCCGGCATTCCATGATCTCACCGATGGGGGCCGTGCTCACCACGGTGATGGCGTGCTCCTGAAAGTACTGCCTCAGCTTCTTGGCGGCCAAGTACACGCCGTAGCACATCTTCTGGTAGTGGGGATAGTTTTGCTTGGAGGTGGAGAGGACCTCGCTGAGGTACTACACAGGGCGCTGGACCGGCTGTGCCTTGCCTTCCTCGGGGCGCTCCACCACCAGCACCACGCTGACCACGCGGGTGGTTGCCGCGATGTACATCAGGAGCGGCTCCTTCTCAGCCGACGCGGCCAAGACGGGTGTGGTGGAGAGCATGCGCTTGAGGTCACGGAAAGCTTCGTCTGCCTGGTCGGACCACTCGAACGGCGTCGTCCTCTTCATCAACTGATATAGGGGCAGGGCCCTCTTCCCCCAGCCGGCTGACGAACCGGCTGAGAGAGGCCAAGCAGCCGGTGAACTTCTGGACATCGCGCAGCCGAGCCGGCCTGCGCATGCGGTCGATCTCCTTGATCTTCTCCGGATTGGCCTCAATGCCGCGTTCCGAGACGAGGAAACCAAGGAGTTGGCCAGCCGGCACGCTGAAGACGCATTTCTCCGGGTTGAGCTTGTTTTGGTACCGGCGCAGGTTGGCAAACGTCTCCCTGAGATCCTCGAGGAGGGTGAGGTGCTGCTTGGTCTTCACCACGATGTCGTCAACGTAGACGTGCACGTTCCGGCCGATCTGAGGCAGGAGGCATTTTTGCATGCAGCACTGGAAGGTGGCGCCGGCGTTCTTCAAGCCGAACGACATGGTAATGTAGCAATACGCCCCGAAGGGGGTGATGAAGGACGTCTTGAGGGCATCCGCCGGGTCCAGCTTGATCTGGTGGTTGCCGGAGTAAGCGTCTAGGAAGGACAGGAGCTCGCAGCCGGCTGTGGAGTCGATGACTTGGTCGATCTGGGGTAGGGCAAACGTGTCCTTGGGGCAGGCCTTGTTCAGGCTGGTGTAGTCGATACACATGCGCCAAGTGACGTTCTTCTTCAGGACGAGGACCGGGTTGGCCAGCCACTCGGGGTGGAACACTTCCATGATGAACCCGGCTTTGAGCAGCCGGGCGATCTCTTCGCCAATGGTTCTTTGCTTCTCCTCGGAGAAGCGACGTAGCGGCTGCCGGACCGGCTTGGCATCCGGCCGGACGTGGAGTTTGTGCTCGGCGTACTTCCTCAGAATACCCGGCATGTCTTTAGGGGACCATGCGAAGATATCCCGATTCTCACGGAGGAAGTCGATGAGCTCGCCTTCCTATTTGCTGTCGAGGCCAGAGCCCACGACGACGTACTCGCTGGAGTTGGGGTTGGACGGGTCAAGCGAAACCTTCCTTGTGCCCTTGGCCGGCCTGAAGGACCCCTCGTCGGCCGGCTGCTTGAGCTGAGCCGGCATGACTGGCTGCTCGCCAGCTAGCGCGACAAGACGGTCGAGCTGGCGCCTCTCCTCGGCGATGACCAGCGACTCGGCCAGCTTAGAGCCGGCTTTAGCGCACTCCAGGGACTTCTTGTAGTCGCCGGTGATGGTGATGATGCCCTTGGGACCTGGCAGCTTCATCTTGAGGTAGGCGTAGTGGGGGACCGCCATGAACTTGGCCATGGCGGGTCGGCCCAGAAGCGCGTGGTAGGTGCTGGCGAGGTTAACCACCTCGAACCAGATCGGCTCGCGGCGGAAGTGGGTGCTGGTGCCGAACAACACGTCTAGCCGCACCCGACCAATGGGTGAGCACGAGGCGCCTGGCACGATGCCGTGGAACACCGTCTGGGTGGGCTGCAGCTGGCTCTCTTCGATGCCGAGCTTGACCATGGTGTCGCAGTAGAAGATGTTGATGCTGCTGCCTCCATCGATCAGCACCCGCGAAAAGTGGCAGGTGCGCTTCTCAGCGACGTAGGTGGGGTCAAGGACGAGCGCGTAGCCACCCGGCGTGGGCATCACGGCCGGGTGGTCCTCCCGGGTCCAATTGACGGGACGGTCGGACCAGTGCATGTACTGGGGGACCAGGGGGACGACGGTGTTCACCTCATGCCAGTACTTGCGCGTGTTGTGCTTGTCGTCGCCCTCGCTGGTGAAGACGACGTAGGCCGCGTCCTGCTGAGGGTAGGGGTCGTTGGCGAGGGCGCCGGCTGCCGGAGGCGGCCGGGGAGGCGGCGGGAGCTGCGGGTCTGGACCGGGTGACGGTGGTGGGAAATCGCCACGCATCAGGCGCTGGGTGATGCTGCAGTTCCGGAGCATGTGCGTGGAAGGCTTCGCTCCGCTGTGGTTCTTGCATGGGGCGTCCAGCATCAGCTCAAAGGAGAACTTGGGCTGCCAGACCGTCTTGCCGGTGCGCTGGCGCTTGACGCCGCCTTGCTCGGCCGGCTGCTCCTCCGCCACGACGGCCACTTGCTGGTTGTTGTTATTGTTGTTGTTGTCTTGTCAGCGCTGGTTGGTTTCGACTGCTCGGCCTTCTGCTTGTTGTTATTGTTGTTGTTGTCTTGTCGGCGCTGGTTGGTTTCGCCAGCCGGCTTCGAGGCGGCCGGCTGGACCGGGACCGGCTTGCCGTCCACGTCGACCGTGATCTGCTGCAGCAGCTGCTCGCCCTCCAGGAACTCGAGATCCGCCATGGCCGCCTGTGCCGTGCGCATGTTTTTGACGGGGGTGTCGTAGACAAGCCGGCCTGCGCCTAGCGCACGGCCGATTGCGCCCCCACGAATCCGCACTTCCGCGACCCGGCTGGGCTCAGCAGCGGCCGGCGTGAAACTGTGGACGCTGTCATACTCTCGTTGGGCGGACTCCAGCCGACGCCGCGTCGCCGCGAGCATCGTGGCCTTGACCAGCAGATGCTCATGGTCCTCGTTGAGCTGAGCCGCTGCTGCCGCCGTGTCGGCATCGGGCGTGATGGGGGCTTGCAGGCTCCGGATCGTCTCGCGGAGCGGGTCGACCCGGTGAGGCGGGGCCGCAGCCGCGGCGGCCTTCTCCTTGCCGTGTGAGGAGCCAGAGCTGGCGCCGATGGCAACACCTCCGCGCGGGCACAGAGGTCCGCGACGTCGTCGGAGACAGCGTAGCCAACGGGGACGGGCGAGTCGACGAAGCTGTGTACCTCGCTGGGGTACTCGTCGGGGATGAGCGCAACGAAGATGCGCAGCGTGCCGAAAGGGACGACGAGGCAGCCTGCGGGGCAGGCGGCGTCCGCGCCAGGCGCTGCGTCGCAACCGGCCGGGTTGGCCGCGCGAGGCGCGCAGACCAAACCATGCGTGATGCGCTCGCCGGAGCTGGTGAAGGTTCTCGTCCAGAACTTGACTCCGGCCGACGCCGCGAGCAGCCCCACGGTGGGCGCCAACTGTTGTGGTGTAATCACGGCAGATGCCATGAGATGGCTAAAAGTGGGGGGCTGCGTGAGGACGCCGGTGGGTTCCGGAAGCGAGGTTGGCACGCGCGAGCGGGAGACACAAGGCGTACCCAGGTTCAGGGCCCTCCGGGGAGGTAACACCCCTAGTCCTGCCGAATGGGTTGATTGGCTCAGAGGCCGCAATGGTTACAATGGTGCTCCTGGAGCTGTTTGGGAGGAGGAGGAAGAAGGATCTAGCTCTCCCTCGGCCTCTCCTGTGAGTGTGTGTGTGCGTGTGTTGCTACTGGGTTCGAATGGGTGCCAACCCCTCTGCATGGAGGCCTCCTGGGGGGTCTTATAGCCCGACCCCCAGGGTTACATGGGTAAAATTACACACGCCAGGACCCGGACGTCGGTGTCTGGAGCCGGCTGTGGGCCCGCCGGCTGTTGGGCCCCGCCGGCTGCGGGGCCCGCCGGCGGGTCGGCACTGTGGCCAGTCGCCTCGAGCGTCACGGAGGAGACGGCATCGTGGGGGGGCTGCAGTGGCGCTCTGGTGCTAACGCCGGCCGTCTCGATCAACAGGGTTGGCAGCTTTGCCGGCGCGCTTTCCCGAGACGGTTTGCACTGTAGCCATGTTCTCCCATCATGGGGGGCCGTCTTGTCACGGGGAGCGATGGGACGCCCGCTGACCCATCGTCAGCCGGTCATCGGATAGCTGGTCCCGGCCCGGGACCAGGCCTAGCCGGCTTGCACTGGGAAGCCGGCCGGATGGCCAGCCGGCGGGGTGGGGCACGAGCTGCCCCGATATTTTTGAAAAGGGGCTCCGGGTTCGCTTGCCTACCCGGGGGTCATCCCCCCGACACTCTCATATTTGCATGACATCATGGTTACACTATCTGTTTAACTATAAATCTGTGTCCTTTGATTTCAACTGCTGTGTACTGTTCGTTCAATTACTCCCATATTTGTATGTTACCCTATTCTTTAACAATCTTATCAATTCCTGTAATACATCCCTTGCTTTGCAACAGCAACTGTAGTACACAATCTTGGCCTTTACATAACTGAAGACTCCAGGAATGCCATATTGAACACAAACCATGGATTTACAATCGTTGCTTCTGTAAAACTTGATGAACATGGTCACTCCTATTTTGGCGCGGGCCTTTGGACAGAAATTTCTAAGTTTTATGTAGTGAAAGCTGGCACTAAAATTGCATTGCACCTAAAAGAGCCTGGTCATATGATATATGCTAACTTCCCCGACGATATCATCCGTCCGGACTTTGTTCCAAGCAAGTGTTCTTTTCAAGTATCTGCATGTTGACTTACCTAGCAATATCAAAGTAATTGTGTAGTATTTAAGCAACCAATAGGGATTCCATTTTCTGACTCTGTTAAGTCTGTTCCTACCTAGTAACTTCTAGTTACCAATACACTTTTCTTCTGCCCTGTTCTAACTTAATATTCCCTATCCTCCCACTCCTCCAGTCCTATCAGATAGCGTCGCCGCCGAGGAGACTCCGGAGGTGGAGGACGAGGCCGCCAACAAGCGGGGGCGGGTCGAGCAAGAACCGCAAGCGACTCCGGCGGGCCTAGACTTCATCAGCAGCCTCCTCGATGATATGTTGATCATCATCATCTCCCTCCTCATCAAATATGGCGTGCGGAAAACCGTCCTTTCCCGGCGGTGGCACCCCCTATGGCATTCCACCCCTCTCGACCTCATCGACGTCCACAAGCTCCGCCATGGCTATCGCAAAAGCTTGGACGCGTTGTCCCAGATCCTCGGCAGGCACCTTGGCCCAATCAGAGGCCTTATCACGGGCAAGTTCCGTTCCAACGGCAAGGACCGAGCCAAGCTTGATGAGTGGTTCCGATCTCCCGCCCTAGATCACCTCGAGGATCTCAGTTTTAATGATGGACATATGCACTTGCTGCCACCGTCCGCGCTCCGCCTCGCGCCCACGCTGCGGGTCACCGGGTTCATGAACTGCCATTTGCCCCCAATTAATGATGCGCCCGCTCTTTTTCTCCCTCGACTGAAGCACCTCGAGCTCGTCGCCGTCTGCATCCCCAAGGATGACATGGAGCGCCTGCTCCATGGCTGTACTACACTCGAGTACCTTCGTCTTCAGGCGATCAATGGGTTGAGTAGCTTCCACATCACCTCCATGACTCTCCGGACAATTTATGTGTGTTGCTGGTGCTGCAACAAGAGATCATAGAAGGTGTATCACAGTATGGTCATTGAGGACACACCTTTACTTGAGAGATTACTTGTAGTTGATCAACAAGGTCCAACAAGAATCAGTGTCATTTCTGCGCCGAAATTGACAGTGCTGGGCTACTCGTCTGTCAAATTCTGCGAACTTGTTATTGGATCCACACCCATTCAGGTACAACATTCGCCTTCTTCTTCTCCTTCTTGAATTAACATTTTTTCTAATTTTGAAGATGTATGTTCGTCTGTTATCCAGAGAATGAACCCGACAAACTTGACAACGTATCTGCGCACAGTGAAGGTCTTTGTAGTAGAATCTATCGGCCCCAACCTAGACGAAGTTGTCAGTTTCCTGAGATGCTTTCCGTGCCTGGAGGAGCTATATATCGAGGTGATGCTCCTTTCCTGTTAAATGTTAACCATAAGGGAGTTCAATTTTTTGGTACCCTTTCCCAAGTTTACAATGATGAATGAACTACGATTTTTGAAGGAATTTTGGAGGATTTCAGTACATTGATGTTTTTTTCCCTACAGTGGTTGCTTGATTCATAAGGTTACAATCCATATGCATTTCTCCTTTCGATTCGTCTGTACTAGTTTTCGTAGGTAAATTTCCATCCACTCCAACCTCTTGGGAAGAAGCCTACGTTTTCTAGATTGTAATCAAATGCCCATGTTAATCATGTAGGATCGAAGATGGCATGTCACTCTATTCGTGTATTTTAGAAATCCTGCAAATCAAAGAGGCCTGTAGTAGTGTTCAAAACTGCATGTAGGCACATGTTAATCATGTAGGATCGAAGATGGCATGTCACTCTATTCTCTTCTTTTGTAGATAAGATTAGGCCCGGTAGTGGATAATGTGAAAGAATATAACAACCACATCGAATGCCTTGATCTGCATCTCTCAGAAATGACTTTCAACTCCTACCGAGGGACCTTACCGGAGATTATATTCGCCAGGTTCTTTGTTGTGAGAGCAAGGGTGCTAAAGGTAATGAGGCTTGCCCTACATTTGTTTTGCAAAACTGAATGGTTTGCTGATCAGCACCGGCGGCTACGGCAGAATGGAAAAGGCTCTGCAGAAGCTGAATTTCATTTTGGAAGATCAGCTGACAGAGTAATCGGAAGTCATTATGTCAAGCCCATACATAACTTGTCAGTGGCTGATCCCTTTGTAGAAATGTTGAGGTTTTGAAACGGGTGTTACAAATTGTAATATCAGTTTGAACCTCTCATATGTCCAAGTTCAGCTGATCAGCGCGGGTGTCTGCAGCTGTTTGAGCTGAATTTCATTTCTAATATCAGTTTGAACCTTGTAATTAATCTTCGAATTTGAGCCTTCTAACTCTGGAATTTGAACCTTGTAATATTTCGGGCTTTTGTGGTACAATCGTTGAAATGGCATCGTATGAGACTCGTATATTGGTAGTACTATTTTGACATTCATATTCCCCTGTCGATCTCAATCGCAAACGATCTATATTGCGGACACGACAGCGATCTTCGACATTATTGTACACAGTTGGTTTCCTCAACTGTGTGCCCAGAATTATCGCACTCGAGTGTCCATCATTACCCGTCTGTGTAACTTTGACCTCATCACCCACGGGTAAACTTGGTGCCTCTTCGAGCCCATGCGTGGTCAAACGAAACGCGTGTGGGGTGCTCAACAGCTCAAGCGTGCACTGGAATCCTCCGCTAGGAATGCGGTGACAAGACATGACGATTACAGGCCGTCCGGCCCCCATTTATTACCGCAGCCATTTAACCCTTGTGTCTCTTCAACCATTTGATCGCGCCCCAGTATTGCAAGAAGCACACCCACGATGACAAATACAGAGAGGGTATCCTGCGCGGCTCCAATGGCGGTCCCAGCGGCTGCCGACGACGAGCGGCAGTTCACCATGCATGCCGTAGTGGACACCCACAAAAGGTTCACGGAGCTCTCGGTGGTGTACACCAACAACCCGATCTGGGTGGAGAACTCCATCCACACTATGGAGTTGTTACTTGCTGCGAAGAAGTACAAGGTGGTCGGGTTCGACCTCGAGTACACCCGCGCTCGTGCCGGGTCTCGTCACAAGGTCGCCGTCGCCCAGATGTGCGTGCGCAATCACGTCCTCTTCTACCACTACTGCCTGGCCACAAGGCCTTGCCAGCGTTTCACAAGGTTTGTCAACAGCCCCACTACGTGTTCGCTACGGTGGACATCACCAACAATGTAAAGGTGCTCAAGAATTCGGGCATCGCCTGCCAGAATCTTGTCGACATCCAGGGCCAATACAAGATCTGGGGCAGCAAGAAGCATGAGAAGGACTCACTGGTTCACCTCGCCGAGGCCATCATCGACCCCTACTACAGAGACATGAAGGATTCCTGCAACAAGGACAAGCGCGCCTGGCACTCGGTCTGGATGGAGAAACTCGACGAAGCTCACATCGTGTATGCTGCCAAGGAGGCGTACAAGAGCTACGGGATGCACAGGCGGATCGTTGACATGAGGAAGTGCCTCCTTCTTCCCCAAAACGGCCAGGGATCCAGCCGGAAGCAGAGCAATGGCAAGCGTCATCACAACAAGAAGTAGATGATCATTTCTCCTAGTTTAGTGTGCATGTAATTGTTTACTTTGGTGTGTGTAGTCACTTATGTAATTGGATGTTTTATTTGGTTATGCAACAATGTTCTTATAAGTATATATGTTGCTGTTGTGTAGATAGAGCATAGATGTTGTGCGGATAGAGCAACTCATATCGGCCACGGGCTAAACTAGGGAACCCGTCGGTGATGATTTCTTCAATCGCTGACAATTGTATACCAGCAAGCGTTTGCCCACAACACACACAGGTTATTAGCAGGAATCGTCTGTGTTTTTATTGGTCTTCCCACACATTTCTGATTACTGGCCTATTTGCCGCGTATCACACACATCTTGTTAAGTTGAACCATTTCTGTTGTGTTGGGTAATCGCAAACAGTTCATCTGAGTGAACCGCATGCCGTATATCGCACAAACCTTGATCTGCCCGACCGTTTCTGTTGTGTTGGGTAATCACAAACAGTTCATTCGAGTGAACTGTATGCTGTGTATCGCAAACACCTCGAACTGGCTGCCCGTTTCTATTGTGTTGGGTAATCACAAACAGTTCATCCGAGTGAACTGTATGCCGTGTATCGCACACACCATGAACTGGCTGACCGTGTTTGTTGTTCTGGCTTATCGCAAACAGTTCGTATGGATCAACTGTATGCCACGTATCGCACACGCGTCTCTAATCTGAATCGTTTTTGATGTCTCCGGCATCGCAAACAGTTTGTTTTATTGGGGATGGTTTTTTTAGGACACCGTTTGCGATTCATGCATCGCACACAGTTTGGTCGTGGGGTCTCTAATTCATGTGTCGCGTTAGCGGTCACCTGCAGTAGTGTATACGCTTTGATGAGGTGATCAAAGCTTTTGGTTTTATACAAACTTACGGAGAAGCTTGTATTTACAAGAAAGTGAGTGGGAGCTCTGTAGCATTTCTAATATTATATGTGGATGACATACCGTTGATTGGAAATGATATAGAATTTTTGGAAAGCATAAAATGTTATTTGAACAAGAGTTTTTCAATGAAAGACCTGGGTGAAGCTGCTTCCATATTGGGCATCAAGATCTATAGAGATAGATCGAGACGCCTGATAGGACTTCCATAGAGCACATACCTTGACAAGATTTTGAAGAAGTTCAAAATGGACCAGTCAAAGAAGGGGTTCTTGCCTGTGTTGCAAGGTGTGAAGTTGAGTAAGACTCAAAGCCCGACCACGGCAGAAGAAAGAGAAAGGATGAAAATCATCCCCTATGCCTTAGCCATAGGCTCTATAATGTATGCCATGCTGTGTACCAGACCTGATGTGTGCCTTGCCATAAGTCTGGCAGGGAGGTACCAAAGTGATCCAGGAGTAGATCACTGGACAGCGGTCAAGAATATCCTTAAGTACCTGAAGAGGACTAAGGACATGTTTCTCATTTATGGAGGTGACGAAGAGCTCGTCGTAAAGGGTTACGTCGATGCTAGCTTCGACACAGATCCGGATGACTCTAAGTCTCAAACCGGATACGTATCTATATTGAATGGTGGAGCAGTCAGTTGGTGCAGTTCCAAGCAAAGCATCGTAGCGGGATCTACATTTGAAGTGGAATATATAGCTGCTTCGGAAGCAGCGCAAGGAGTCTGGATGAAGGAGTTCATATCCGATCTGGGAGTAATACCTAGTGCATCGGATCCAATGACTATCTTTCGTGACAACACTGGAGCTATTGCCATTGCCAAGGAGCCCAGGTTTCACAAGAAGACCAAGCACATCAAGCGCCGCTTCAACTCCATTCGTAATTACATTAAGGATGGAGACATAGAACTTTGCAAAGTACATACAGATCTGAATGTTGCAGACCCGTTGACTAAACCTATTCCACGAGCAAAACATGATCAGCACCAAGACTCCATGGGTGTGAGATTCAATACTATGTAAACTAGATTATTGACTCTAGTGCAAGTGGGAGACCATTGGAAATATGCCCTAGAGGCAATAATAAATTGTTTATTATCATATTTCCTTGTTCATGATAAATGTTTATTATTCATGCTAGAATTGTACCTCCAAAAATTCTGAAACATTAGGAAAACATAAAAAAATTGTAACCCAATGCTCTCTAAAAATTTCAGAATTTTCTCACGCTCCAGTACAGAATATAAATTCCAGCACTGGACGCAAAAGTTTCTGTTTTTGCACAGAATCGAATCAACAAGTATCGACACTATCCCAAAGGCTTTACTTGGCACATTATTGAAAGAAAACATATAAAACATGATTAATACAGTATCTTAATCATGTGAACACAAGAAAAACAGAAGGGGTAAATGTTGGGTTGTCTCCCAACAAGCGCTTTTCTTTATAGCCTTTTTAGCTAGGCATGAAGATTTTAATGATGCTCACATAAAAGATAAGAATTGAAACACGAAGAGAGCATCATGAATCACATGGCAAGATCATTTAAGTCTAACCCACTTACTATGCATAGGGATTTTGTGAGCAAACAATTTATGGGAGCAAGAATCAACTAGCATAGGAAGGCAAAACAAGCATAACTTCAAAACTTTCAACACATAGAGAGGGAACTTGATATTATTGCAATA
Source organism: Elymus sibiricus (assembly GCA_039707655.1). Lineage (NCBI taxonomy): Eukaryota > Viridiplantae > Streptophyta > Magnoliopsida > Poales > Poaceae > Elymus > Elymus sibiricus. The sequence goes on from CM077664.1 coordinate 319,063,803, forward strand.
TGTAAAAGCATATGATCCTCTCTCATAATAATTTTCAGTAGCACCATGAATTAATTCAACAATATAGATATCACATAAAGCATTCTTTTCATGATCTACGAGCATAGAATTTTTATTACTCTCCACACAAGCAATTTTCTTCTCATTCATAATAGTGGGAGCAAACTCAACAAAATAACTATCATGAGATACTTGATTGGCATAATCCAATTGAAAATTAAAGTCATGATGACAAGTTTCATAGTTATCATTATTCTTTATAACATACATGTCATCACAATAATCATCATAGATAGCAACTTTGTTGTCATAATCAATTGAAACCTCTTCCAAAATAGTGGAATCATCATTAAATAAAGTTGTGACCTCTCCAAATCCACTTTTATCAATATAATCATCATAAATAGGAGGCATGCTTTCATCATAATAAATTTTCTCATCAAAACTTGGGGGACTAAAAATATCATCTTCATCAAACATAGCATCCCCAAGCTTGTAGCTTTGCATATCATTAGCATCATGGATATTCAAAGAATTCATACTAACAACATTGCAATCATGCTCATCATTCAAATATTTTATGCCAAACATTTTATTGAATTCTTCTTCTATCAATTGAGCACAATTTTCCGATCCATCATTTTCAAGAAAGACACTATAAAGATGAATAATATGAGGCAACCTCAATTCCATATTTTTTTTAGTTTTCTATTATAAACCAAACTAGTGATAAAACAAGAAACTAAAAGATTCAATTGCAAGATCTAAAGATATAGCTTCAAGCACTCACCTCCCCGGCAACGGCGCTAGAAAAGAGTTTGATGTCTACTACACAACTTATTCTTGTAGACTCGTGTTGGGCCTCCAAGCGCAGAGTTTTGTAGGACAGTAGCAATTTTCCCTCAAGTGGATGACCTAAGGTTTATCAATCTGTGGGAGGCGTAGGATGAAGATGGTCTCTCTCAAACAACCCTGCAACCAAATACAAGAAATCTCTTGTGTCCCCAACACACCCAATACAATGGTAAATTGTATAGGTGCACTAGTTCGGCGAAGAGATGGTGATACAAGTGTAGTATGGATAGTAGATATAGGTTTTTGTAATCTGAAAATATAAAAACAGCAAGGTAGCAAGTGATAAAACGGAGCACAAACGGTATTGCAATGCTTAGAAACAAGGCCTAGGGTTCATACTTTCACTAGTGCAATCTCTCAAGAATGCTAACATAATTGGATCATATAACAATCCCTCAACGGGCGACAAAGAATCACTCCAAAGTTCCTATTAGCGTAGAACATAAGATATAAATTGTTGTAGGGTACGAAACCACCTCAAAGTTATCTTTTCCGATCAATCTATTGAGCCATCCCTATAAGTGTCACGAACAGCCCTGGAGTTCGTACTAAAATAACACCATATGATACATGTCAACCAACTCTAATGTCACCTAGATACTCCAATGTCACCACAAGTATCCGTGAGTTGATTATTCGATATGTATCAAACAACTTCAGATTCATAATATTCAATCCACACAAAGAACTTCAAATAGTACCCCAAGATTTCTACCGGAGAAAGAAGGATGAAAACATGCATCAACCCCTATGCATAGATTACCCCAATGTCACCTCGGGAATCCGCGAGTTGAGTGCCAAAACATATATCAAGTGAATCAATATAATACCCCATTGTCACCACGGGTATTCATATGCAAGACATACATCAAGTGTTCTCAAATCCATAAAAGTATTCAATCCAATAATAGTGAAACCTCAAAGGTAAAAACTCAATTCATCACGACAAGATAGAGAGGGAGAAACACCATATGATCCAACTATATTAACAAAGCTCGCGGTACATCAAGATCGTGCCAAATCAAGAACACGAGAGAGAGAGATCAAACACATAGCTACTAGTACATACCCCTAGCCTCGAGGGTGAACTACTCCCTCCTTGGCATGGAGACCGCCGGGATGATGAAGATGGCCTCCGGTGATGATTCCCTCTTCCGACAGGGTGCCAGAACAGGGCTCCAGATGGTATTTCGAAGGTACAAAGGCTTGCGGCGGCGGAGTCCAAAATCTAGGGTTATTTCTGGGGGTTTCTCTATTTATAGGATTTTTCAGCATTGGAATCACGTTAAGAAGGGCTAAGATGGGCCCACGAGGCACCACGGCACGCCACCCCCCTGGCGCGCCGTGGTGGCTTGTGAGCACCTCGTGAGGCTTCTGGTCCTTCCACGAAGCTTCGGGGGTCTCTTTTGGCCCAAAAAAAATCGTCAGAAAGTTTCGCTGCATTTGGAGAACTTTTATTTCTGCACAAAAAACAACACCACGGTAGTTCTGCTGAAAACAACGTCAGTCCGGGTTAGTTCTAATCAAATTATACCAAAACCATATAGAATTGTTATAAATATGGCATGAATACTTCATAAATTATAGATACATTGGAGACGTATCAGCATCCCCAAGCTTAATTCCTGCTCGTTCTCGAGTAGGTAAATGATAAAAGAAATAATTTATGAAGTGTGAATGCTAGCATAGTGCATAAGTTTGATCAATGATAATTTCAATCACTTTTCCTAGCATCATAACAACAACTCTTTCTCATAAAACTCATCATGATAAAGTAGCAATCAATTCACATGTTATGGTTCAAACAATGCATTCTCTTGAAACTTAACAACCCATGTTCTTAGTCACCAAACAATTGCAATTCAACTTAATTTCAACAAAGTCTAAGTAAGAGCTCCACATACTCAATTATCATATAGTCTTCTATGATTGCTAGTACTCAAAGCATATTTTTAGAACAAATAGCATCCATCGAACACAGAGAAAGATAGGGGCTTAATGTTTCGCCTCCCAACTTTTTTATCATAGAGATAATTGTCAACAGTAATAATTCATGATCAAATATATTTGACTGGCCATATGTGCCTGGATCTTTCCCCACCACATGATGCTTGCCAACTAAAGAATAATTGAGGTTGAAATGAGAAGTAATACTATTGACTCTTGCATAAAAGTAAATACATAAAGTAAAAGATATGCCCTTCGCAGAGGGAAGCAGAGGTTGTCATGCGCCACATGTTGGAGGATCCATAACAATATAACTTCTATGCAAATATACCCAAACATAACTCATTACGTTGTCTTCCTTGTCCAACTTCAACTAATTTTCTCAAGTTTGAAAATAATTAATGGGTATTCACAATCATAAAAGATGTCCAAGATAATATGTTTATATGTGAAAGTTCTCTTCCTTATACTAATCATTCATGAATTGCTTGTATGACCAATATTGTGATTGTCAAGCTTCAATAGATTTCACTTTCTAAACCAAATGTGAAATTACTACTAGGCATGATACAAGCATATGAAGCACATATAATTTCAACTTTATGATATTCAATTCATTCAACAATTTACTCATAGGATACAAGTGAAGCACAAGAGTAAATGACAAACTACTCCAAAATGATATAAGTGAAGATCAGATGAGTAGTTAAGCAAATAGGTAGCTATGTGAGGACTCTCTCTCATTTGAAAATTTCAGATCTTATTATTTTATTCAAACAGCAAGAAAAACAAAATAAAATGACATTCCAAGAATAGCACATATCATGTGAAGAAGCAAAAACTTAGGTTCAACCAAAACTGACCGATAATTGTTGATGAAGAAAGGTGGGATGCCTTCCGGGGCATCCCCAAGCTTAGATGCTTGAGACTTCTTGAAATATTAATTTGGGATTCCTTGGGGATCCCCAATATTTAGCTATTGTGTCTCCTTAATTCTTCTCATATCATGGCTTCTTCTAAATCTTTAAAAACTTCATCCACACAAAACTCAACAAGAACTCGTGAGATAAGTTAGTATAAATCAACTCAAAACCTTAACATTCTCTACTGTAGAAAATCACTAAAATTATAATTTAACATTGCATACTAAATGTCTCTGCATATTTAATACTCCTATCCTCAAATAGAATCATTAAACAAGCAAACATATGCAAACAATGCAACTATAACAGCAATCTGCCAAAACAGAATAGTCTGTAAAGGGGGATTTAAAATTCATACTTCCCTAACTCCAAAAATTCTGAAAAATTACCACGTGAGAGAGAACTCATGCATGCTTACTGTGTAGAAACTTCAAATTTTTATCATGTTCTGACTATTCAGGAGTATTCTGGACATAACAGAAAACTTTCTGTTTTCAAACAGCAACACATAAACTTGCAAACTGAGCATGGTAAAGGCTATACTTGGCATTTTATTGAAATAAAAGATATAAAACATTATTATTGATAAAAGTAAGCAAATCTCAACAAAATAAAAGATGCTCCAAGCAAAACACATATCTTGTGACGAATAAAAATATAGCTTGAAGTGAGGTTACCGATAATGTTGAAGACGAAAGAGAGGATGCCTTCCGGGGCATCCCCAAGCTTAGTTGCTTGGGTATTCCTTGAATATTACCTTGGGGTGACTTGGGCATCCCCAAGATTAGGGTGTTGCCACTCCTTATTCTCCGCATATCGATATCTCACCCAAAAGTTGAAAACTTCAATCACACAAAACTTAACGGAACTTGTGAGATAGGTTAGTATGATAAAAATAAATCATCCACTTAGGTACTATCAAGACAAGATTAATAATTGTTCTCACATAATTCCTACTTTATTCTATCATTTACACAATTTATATTACTCAATATAAGCTATGGAAACACTAAAACAAGCAAACTATGCACCGAAAACAGAATCTGTCAGAAACAGAACATCATGTAGTGAGAGATTTAAAAACCATACTTCCGTACCTCCAAAAATTCTGAAACATTAGGAAAACATAAAAAAATTGTAACCCAATGCTCTCTAAAAATTTCAGAATTTTCTCACGCTCCAGTACAGAATATAAATTCCAGCACTGGACGCAAAAGTTTCTGTTTTTGCACAGAATCGAATCAACAAGTATCGACACTATCCCAAAGGCTTTACTTGGCACATTATTGAAAGAAAACATATAAAACATGATTAATACAGTATCTTAATCATGTGAACACAAGAAAAACAGAAGGGGTAAATGTTGGGTTGTCTCCCAACAAGCGCTTTTCTTTATAGCCTTTTTAGCTAGGCATGAAGATTTTAATGATGCTCACATAAAAGATAAGAATTGAAACACGAAGAGAGCATCATGAATCACATGGCAAGATCATTTAAGTCTAACCCACTTACTATGCATAGGGATTTTGTGAGCAAACAATTTATGGGAGCAAGAATCAACTAGCATAGGAAGGCAAAACAAGCATAACTTCAAAACTTTCAACACATAGAGAGGGAACTTGATATTATTGCAATATGTAAAAGCATATGATCCTCTCTCATAATAATTTTCAGTAGCACCATGAATTAATTCAACAATATAGATATCACATAAAGCATTCTTTTCATGATCTACGAGCATAGAATTTTTATTACTCTCCACACAAGCAATTTTCTTCTCATTCATAATAGTGGGAGCAAACTCAACAAAATAACTATCATGAGATACTTGATTGGCATAATCCAATTGAAAATTAAAGTCATGATGACAAGTTTCATAGTTATCATTATTCTTTATAACATACATGTCATCACAATAATCATCATAGATAGCAACTTTGTTGTCATAATCAATTGAAACCTCTTCCAAAATAGTGGAATCATCATTAAATAAAGTTGTGACCTCTCCAAATCCACTTTTATCAATATAATCATCATAAATAGGAGGCATGCTTTCATCATAATAAATTTTCTCATCAAAACTTGGGGGACTAAAAATATCATCTTCATCAAACATAGCATCCCCAAGCTTGTAGCTTTGCATATCATTAGCATCATGGATATTCAAAGAATTCATACTAACAACATTGCAATCATGCTCATCATTCAAATATTTTATGCCAAACATTTTATTGAATTCTTCTTCTATCAATTGAGCACAATTTTCCGATCCATCATTTTCAAGAAAGACACTATAAAGATGAATAATATGAGGCAACCTCAATTCCATATTTTTTTAGTTTTCTATTATAAACCAAACTAGTGATAAAACAAGAAACTAAAAGATTCAATTGCAAGATCTAAAGATATAGCTTCAAGCACTCACCTCCCCGGCAACGGCGCTAGAAAAGAGTTTGATGTCTACTACACAACTTATTCTTGTAGACTCGTGTTGGGCCTCCAAGCGCAGAGTTTTGTAGGACAGTAGCAATTTTCCCTCAAGTGGATGACCTAAGGTTTATCAATCTGTGGGAGGCGTAGGATGAAGATGGTCTCTCTCAAACAACCCTGCAACCAAATACAAGAAATCTCTTGTGTCCCCAACACACCCAATACAATGGTAAATTGTATAGGTGCACTAGTTCGGCGAAGAGATGGTGATACAAGTGTAGTATGGATAGTAGATATAGGTTTTTGTAATCTGAAAATATAAAAACAGCAAGGTAGCAAGTGATAAAATGGTGCACAAACGGTATTGCAATGCTTAGAAACAAGGCCTAGGGTTCATACTTTCACTAGTGCAATCTCTCAACAATGCTAACATAATTGGATCATATAACAATCCCTCAACGTGCGACAAAGAATCACTCCAAAGTTCCTATTAGTGGAGAACATAAGATAGAAATTGTTGTAGGGTACAGCCCTAGAGTTCGTACTAAAATAACACCATATGATACACATCAACCAACTCTAATGTCACCTAGATACTCCAATGTCACCACAAGTATCCGTGAGTTGATTATTCGATATGCATCAAACAACTTCAGATTTATAATATTCAATCCACACAAAGAACTTCAAAGAGTACCCCAAGATTTCTACCGGAGAAAGTAGGACGAAAACGCGCATCAACCCCTATGCATAGATTACCCCAATGTCACCTCGAGAATCCGCGAGTTGAGTGCCAAAACATATATCAAGTGAATCAATATAATACCCCATTGTCAGCATGGGTATTCATATGCAAGACATACATCAAGTGTTCTCAAATCCATAAAAGTATTCAATCCGATAATAGTGAAATCTCAAAGGTAAAAACTCAATTCATCACTACAAGATAGAGAGGGAGAAACACCATATGATCCAACTATATTAACAAAGCTCGCGGTACAACAAGATCGTGCCAAATCAAGAACATGAGAGGGAGAGAGATCAAACACATAGCTACTAGTACATACCCCTAGCCTCGAGGGTGAACTACTCCCTCCTCGTCATGGAGACCGCCGGGATGATGAAGATGGCCTCCGGTGATGATTCCCCCCTCCTACAGGGTGCTGAAACAGGGCTCCAGATGGTATTTCGAAGGTACAAAGGCTTGCGGCGGCGGAGTCCAAAATCTAGGGTTATTTCTGGGGGTTTCTCTATTTATAGGATTTTTCAGCATTGGAATCACGTCAAGATGGGCTAAGATGGGCCCACGAGCCAACACGGCATGACAGCCCCCCTGGTGCGCCGTGGTGGCTTGTGAGCACCTCGTGAGGCTTCTGGTCCTTCCACGAAGCTTCGGGGGTCTCTTTTGGTCCAAGAAAATTGTCAAAAAGTTTCGCTGCATTTGGAGAACTTTTATTTCTGCACAAAAAACAACACCACGGTAGTTCTGCTGAAAACAGCGTCAGTCCGGGTTAGTTCTAATCAAATCGTACCAAAACCATATAGAATTGTTATAAATATGGCATGAATACTTCATAAATTATAGATACGTTGGAGACGTATCAGTAATACAACATCGTAAAGAGCTTGCAAGCAATGTGGCTAATGAGTTACTCACGAGATCTTGTATTACGGAACGAGTAAAGAGACTTGCCAGTAACGAGATTGAACTAGGTATGGAGATACCGACGATTGAATCTCGGGCAAGTAACATATCGCCGGACAAAGGGAATTGTATACGGGATTAACCGAATCCTCGAGGTTCAACCGATAAAGATCTTCGTAGAATATGTAGGAACCAATATGGGCATCCTGGTCCCGCTATTGGTTATTGACCGGAGAGGTGTGTCGGTCATGTCTACATGATTCTCGAACCCGTAAGGTCGCATGCTTAACGTTCGTTGATGCTAGAGTAATATTGGGATATGTATGTTGGTGACCGAATGTTGTTCAGAGTCCCGAATGAGATCCGGACGTCACAAGGAGCTCCGGAATGGTCCGGAGGTAAAGATTTATATATGGGAAGTCTTTTTTGGTCGCCGGAAAAGTTTGGGGATTTTTCGGTATTGTACCGGGAGTGCTGAAAGGGGTCCGGGGGTCCACCGGGGGGTCCACCTGCCCCGGGGGACCACATGGACTATAGAGGGAGGCGCACCAGCCCTTTGTGGGCTGGGCGCCCCTCCCCCAAGGCCCATGCGCCCTAGGGCTGGTGGGGAAACCCTAGAAGGGGGCGCCCCCCTTGCTTGGGGGCTACTCCACCCCTTAGGGGCCGCCGCCCCCTCCTTGGAGGAGGGGCAAAGGGGGCTGCGCCCCTCCCCCTTGCTCCTATAAATAGAGGAGGGGTGGGAGGGCTGCAACACACCAATTCCCACGCCCCGGCGGCAGCCCTACCTCTCCCGTTACTTCCGTTTCTCCTCAGATCGGTTTCGGCAGCGTTTGGCGAAGCCCTGCCGGTACTGTACCACCACCATCACCACCATGCCGTCGTGCTGGTTGTGATCCCATCAACTTCTCCCCCTTCGCTTGCTGGATCAAGGAGGAGGATACGTCACCGAGCCACACGTGTGCTAAACTCGGAGCTGCCGTCCGTTCGGCGCTAGATCGGTTGGATCATGATTGGATCGCGAAGCGTACGACTAAATCAACCGTGTTTTATACGCTTCCGCTTTCGGTCTACAAGGGTATGTAGACACACTCCCCTCTCATTGCTATGCATTTCCTAGATTAGATCTTGGGTGTTCGTAGGAATTTTTTTCATTTTCATGCTTCGTTCCCCATCGCATTGTATTAAGAGAAAAGTATATTTTTCATCCTACAACTCTTTCAAAAGTATAGAGATGGTCCCTCAACTCTAAAGCCAGCAAACATTGGTCCCTTATCTTTTAAAATCGGATAAGTTTAGTCCCTTTAGGTGGTAACATGGCACGGATTTGACAAAAACGAGATATGTCATGTAGGTTTGACCACCATGTCAGTATACAATAGTGTGGGTCTGTGACACCCCTGACTTAATAGTGCACTAATCATACACGCAAATGCGTACTATCAAGCCTAAGGACTCACTTGAAGATATCACAACACAACTCTAAACACAAATAAAAGGCATACAAGCTTTATATTACAAGCCAGGGGCCTCGAGGTCTCGAATACATAGGCTTGAGTCATACAAGCATCAGCGGAAGCATTAGATATCTGAGTACAAACATAAAAGTTAAACAGATAGGCCTTAAGAAGGCAGAGGAAACCAAAACACTGGATCGAAAGGCGCAGGCCTCCTGCCTGGGTGCCTCCTATCTACTCCTGGTCGTCGGTGGTCTCCACGTAGTAGTATTCTCCACCAGAGGGGTAGTAGTAGTAGCCGTCAGCTGGGGCAGCTGGCTCCTGGGCTCCGTCATCTGGTCGCAGCAATCGGGTATGGGGAAAAAGGGAAACAAAGCAACCGTGAGTACTCATCCAAAGTACTCGCAAGACTTACATCAGAACTAGTCTAAGTATGCATTGGTTTCAAAGAAGGGCTGTATCAGTGGACTGAACTGCAGCAATGCCAGAATAGAGAGAAAGGCCTAGCCTATCGCAGACTAGCATCTTCAGCGTCTTGCAGCATAAGAAGAGTGCAGATTAGTATATAAATATAGTAGTAGCAATAAGTAGTAACAACGCCCAGAGATCCTTCCTCGACTCCCTGCGAGAAAGCGATCCCGGAGCTAACATATTCAAACCATTTCTAGTTGTAGAAGATCAGGATATTTTCCGAGCGTCCTGTTACCGTGGGCACGGCTATTCGAATAGATATACTTCCCTGCAGGGGTGCACCAACTTACCCAACACGCTCGATTAACTCTGGCCGGACACACTTACTCGGTCCATGCCCGGCCTCGGCTGATCGACACGTCGTAGCCCTACCTAGGCTCAACAGAGAGGCCAGCACGCCGGTCTACATCCTAAGCGCTCAGGGGTCTTGGGCCCATCACCCTTTGCACTCTTGCGCGTTGCGAGGACGGCCGGGAGCAGACCTAGCCCCCTTAATACAAGCGCAGGCTTTCCCAGTCCAACCCGATGCGTGCCGCTCAACTGCTAACATCTAGAGAGCTTCGGCTGATACATACGACGCCGAGTGCCCCTTACTATTCCCGCGTGGTGGGTAGTGCAAAAAGGCTAGAGGCCTACTCAGATTACATATCCTAACCCATTAGTGCGTTGGGAGCTCGCGGTGACAAGCAGAGACTCACGATCATGTGACCCCGTCGCCCCGTCTCGTGGACTTACGGCAAGGGCTAAGAATGCCCGGCCGTGCCACGTAATCATCACTCGGGTACCCTCATGGTCAACCCGACCCCACATCTCTCGCGGGTACCCCTTGGGGCCGACCCGACTTTATCAGGTATCTGTAGTAAAGTCAAGGTAACCGTGTGGCCATCACATCAAGAAGGAATCCGAGGAATCACCCTCGTTGGATTCCCACTCGATGATCCCGTCAAGGTGAACCCAGAGGAATCACCCTCGATGGTATTCACACTTGCGGGGTTGCACGACAGAAGCTTCATCGGAGGTGGTGAAAGAGGAATCACCCTCGGTAACCCACAACCGGCTAGCTATACTATAGAGGCAACATCAGGAGTGAGATAAGAGGTATCACCCTTGGCACTCGATGGTAGCTCTGCAGAGTCGAGCAACTTAAGGGGGTTGTGTGGTGATGTGCTAGTCTCAGCCTGTAGATCACACCGATCGGGGCTTTGGTAACTAAGCGGGGCAACTAGGACAAGGAAGAGGGGCCACAGATGGTTCACTGGCAACCTACACTAAGCATTTAGGATATCAGGTAAAGTATCAATAGCAGTTACAAAAATAGGCTATGCATCAGAATGGGTATTCGGAACAATAACTGTAGCAATTCTAATGCAAGCAAGCGGGAGAAGGAATAGGCGATATAGGCATGCTCAAGGGGGGTTGCTTGCCTGGAAGCTCTGCGGCAAAGGAGGGGTCGTCAACGGTGTAGTCGGACTCCGGGGCTGCGTCAGTCTTGGGGACTATCGAATAAGAAGAGGGGGAATAAACAATAAATAAAAGCAATCAATGCAACACAGATGCATGGCATGACAATATGCAGTGCTGGTGGTGACCTAATGCAATGCTACATGTCGCAGACGAAGCGGGAAAATATTTGGGATATTTTTCCCGACGTTTAGGCAGATTTCGATATACTGAACCAGAGGGGACGGTTCCATGTTCAGTTAGATAGGAGTGATGGTCAAGCATTTTGACCACATATTCGGATTCGTCTCATTTTTCTGATCAATTTTCATGTTGAAAACTTTTCGATCCGAGCTACGGTTGAATTTCTATGAGTTTTCAAAGATTTAAACCTTTTTCTGAAAATCCTGGAATTATTTAAATTAATTAATTCGCATGATCCAGAACAGTGTACTGATGATGTCAGCATGAGGTCAGTATGACGTCAGTGGTCAACCCCAGCTGTTCCAGGTCAAACCTGACAGCTGGGTCCCACCAGTCAGTGACACAGTACTAATCAGAGAGGTTAATTTAACTAATTAGGGTAATTAGCAGGTGGGGCCCCACTGTCAGCGTCTAAACTAATTATTAGATTAATTTTAAAACCTAATTAGTAAATTAATCGCAGGGGCCCACACGTCAGTGGCACTGTGCTGCCACGTCAGCCGAGTTGACCAAGTCAACTCGGTCAACTGGGTCCAGGGGGCCCACTGGCAGTGACCCAGGGGGTGGCCCCAGGTGTGCCAGCTCTGCAGCGGCCGGCGGCTTGACGCCGGCGATGCCAAATGCGGTGGCGAGCCACGGGACTCGCCGGATCTCGCCGTCCGGCGTCCATTTGACGCGCGAGAGGCACCGTTCGAACGGGCACTCGATGCCGCGTCGAACGGTGGCGGTGGTTTGGCCGGAATCGGCCGGAAATGGCGATGGCGAGCGGCGGAGGCGGCGTCGGAGTTTGGGTGAGATCAGGATCGGCGCTGCGAGGCATGGCAAGCGGCGGCGATAGGCGCGTTTGACTCCTGGCAACGCGCTGAGCACGCCTACGTGCTCAGACGCGAGCTACGGCGGCGAGCAAACGCAGCGGCAGCCGGAGTGCGATAGTGTCCACGGCTAATAGCAGCGCCGGAATGGGCCAGAGAGGGAGGGGAGCACAGCGGAGCTCACCGAGAGGCACAAGTAGGCCCGAGAAAGCTTAGTAGCTGCCGGGGAGAAGCAGATCGACAGTGACGAGCTCCGGTGACCGACGACGATGGCGAGCTCGATGCGGTCGTTGGAGTGGCTCCCGGCTTGCTTTCGTGGACGAGGACGGCGTAATGGACGACGGCGAAGGCGATGGGCAGGGCGACGAGCCGTGGGGAGGACGGTGGCCGCGGCTACAACGGCGAGCGGCGACGGCGGCGTACTGGAGAGGTGAAGGAGAGGTGAGCGAGCGAGAGAGAGAGGAAGGGAAAGTGGATGAGGCGTCCAGGGGGAGTGGATGGCCTCGGCCTTATCCCCTCCGCGGGCCAGCGGCGGCAGGTGGCGGCTAGCGGCCGGAGCGAGCGCGCGCGTCCACGGCTGCGTTGACACGCGCGAAGAGAGAGAGGAGGGAGACGGTGCGCTGTGGGCTGGGCCGCACTGTGGACTTAGGCCCAGTCCACATTAGTCTTTTCCCTTTTCCCTTTTTATTTTTTTGTTTTTCTTTTTCCAGCAGTATTTTGCATTTTCTTTAGCCATCAAATGACTTTGCAAAAAGGTGAAGCTGGCCAAAAGAAATACTAAGGAAAATGGTGTACTGCCACAAAAAGTTTGGGCAATTTTTGAATCCATTTGAATTTTTCATAAGTGGATGTGGCATTAAAGTTGCTGTTTTTGCACTGTTTTAATGCTCCAGCCCATTTTAGGAAAATAGGTGATGTTGTTTTCCTGAACAATAATTTGTTTTGGAATATTTTCTACAACATGAACTATTTTCCAGCAATTTTTGAGCAACTTCAAATTTCACTTTGAATTTGAATTGAATTCAGTGGAGGAATTTGAAATGAGATATTAATCCAACATGATCAAGCATTGCAAATCACAGAGAATTAGCATAATCATCATAGATCACTGTTGCTCATTACAGAGGGGTGTTACAATTTCTCCTCCTCTAAAAGAAATTCTCGTCCCGAGAATTCAGGAGGTAGAAGGAAAGAGATCCGGGTATTCCTCGCGAAGACGATCCTCGCGTTCCCAGGTGGCTTCATCTTCAGTATGATTCGACCACTGCACTTTAAGGAACTTAGTTGTCTTCTGGCGGGTCCGACGTTCAGCTTGATCGAGAATGCGGATCGGATGCTCTTTATAAGATAGTTCATCTTGCAAATCGAGCAATTCATGATCCACTGCTCGGTGCGGAGATTCCTTGAAGCAACGGCGAAGTTGCGACACATGGAAGACGTCGTGGATGTTAGAGAATTGTGGCGGCAACTCCAATTTATATGCCACATGTCCACGTCTGGCGAGAATGCGGAAGGGGCCGATGTAGCGAGGAGCTAACTTGCCCTTGATTCCAAAGCGATGAGTGCCCTTCATAGGAGTGACACACAGATAAGCTTGCTCACCAGGTTGATAGATCGATCCCCAGTGTTTACGATCATAATTGCTCTTCTGGCGAGACTGAGCAACTTTGAGATTTTCCCGCACGATACGGACTTGCTCTTCGGCGTGTTGGATAATATCCAGACCAATGAGCGGTCGTTGCCCAGTTTCTGACCAATTCAGAGGGGTTCGACACTTACGTCCATAAAGTACCTCGAAGGGTGCCATTTTCAAGCTAGGTTGATAGCTGTTGTTGTATGAAAATTCAGCATACGGAAGAGATTCCTCCCACTTCTTGACAAATGAAATGACACAAGCACGCAACATATCTTCAAGCACTTGATTCACTCGCTCAACTTGGCCTTGGGACTGGGGGTGATAAGCCGAACTCTAAGTTATATGAGTTCCCATAGCTTCTTGGAAACTTGCCCAGAACTTAGAGGTGAAAAGGCTGCCACGATCTGAACTGTTCTCTTTTGGAATACCGTGGAGTGATACAATTCTGGAGATATACAGATCTGCCAGCTGACTAGCAGTGATTGTCTCCTTGACTGGCAGAAAGTGTGCAACTTTGGAGAGTTGATCAATGACGACAAGAATAACATCATGACCCTTTTGTGATCTGGGAAGACCAGTAATGAGGTCCATTTGCACTTTGTCCCATTTCCATTCAGGGATAGGGAGCGGTTGCAGAATTCCAGCAGGCTTCTGATGTTCTGCCTTAACGCGATGGCAAACGTCACATTCAGCAACATATCGAGCAATATCCTGCTTCATTTTAGACCACCAGTACCTTTGTCGGAGATCACGATACATCTTGGTGCTACCCGGATGAATAGACAGTGGCGTATCATGGGCCTCCTTCATAACTTTGTCGGCCATAAGCTCGAACCGAGGTACCACAATGCGGTCTCTGAAATACAAAGTTCCATCTTCAGCAAGCGAGAAATCTCTGTACTTTTCAAGGTTGATATCTCTTTTCATCTGATCAACTTCAGCATTTTTTGCTTGCGCACGCTTAACAGCTTTCTCAAGATCTGGCTGTATAACAAGGGTATTAAGAGAACCCTATGGAACAATGTGAAGGTTCAGCTTGCGCAGTTCTTCATACAGACGAGGTTGAGCTCGCTGAACCATGAGGTTGTTACAATAGGACTTGCGGCTTAAGGCATCGGCCATCACATTAGCTTTGCCAGGGGTATATGAAATACCACAGTCATAGTCCGTAATCATTTCCAACCATCGCTGTTGGCGGATATTGAGATCCGGCTGAGTAAACAAATACTTCAGACTTTGATGATCAGAATATATCTCACATCGATTACCAAGGAGGTAATGTCGCCACAGCTTCTATGCATATATCACTGCAGCAAGTTCAAGATCATGCACTGGATCATGATATCCTTGCGAGAATCCGAAGGAGCAAGCACTGGAGCAAAGGTCAGCTTGTCCTTAAGGGCCTGGAAACTTTCCTGACATTTATCTGTCCACTCAAACTTAACGCCCTTGTGAAGCAGATTAGTCAGAGGCTTGGCAATCTTTGAGAAGTTCTCGACAAAACGGCGGCAATAGCTTGCGAGTCCGAGAAAACTCCTGACTTGCTTGACATTCTTCGGAGGAGTCCAGTCAAGAATAGCCTGAACTCGTTCTGGGTTGACAGCAATGCCATCATTGGAAATCACATGACCAAGGTAGGTTACTTTAGATAACCAGAATTCACACTTGGAATATTTGGCATATAGCTGATGTTCTCGAAGCTTTTCCAGAACCAGACGAAGATGTTCAGTGTGTTCTTCCTTATTCTTGGAATATACCAGAATATCATCCAGATAAACCACGACGAATTTGTCGAGGTAATCCATGAAGATATAATTCATCAGGCGGGAGAACGTAGCTAGAGCATTGGTTAAGCCGAAAGACATAACAGTGTACTCATAAGAGCCATACCGAGTAACGAAGGCAGTCTTGGGAATATCCTCTTCGCGGACGCGGATCTGATGATAACCCAACCTCAAGTCGAGTTTAGAGAACACTGATGATCCAGCAAATTGATCATACAGGTCATTGATCCGAGGAAGCGGATACTTGTTTTGAATGGTGGCTTGGTTGATAGGGCGGTAATCTTGGACCAATCGGTTAGTACCATCTTTCTTCTTGAAAAAGAGAGAAGGTGCTCCCCAGGTAGAGGAACTTGGATGAATGAAACCCTTGCGGAGTGATTTATCGAGTTCCTCCTTAAGCTAGAGAAGTTCATGCGGAGGCATCTTATAAGGACGCTTCACAATAGGAGTGGTGCCTGGTTTTAAGTCGATGACAAACTCGACAGCTCTAACAGGGGGTACTCCTGGAAGTTCTTTCGGAAAGAGATCTTGGAAGTCGTGAACGACTGGAATGTTTTCGATCCCCTCAAGAGGTGAAGCGTTCAACGCATTTAGTGCATAAATCTGAGCCTCGGCACTTTGAACGAGATGCGCATGGTAATTCACTATCTCATCCGAAGGGTGATGGAGTTGGACAGACTTGGTGGCACAATTGATTAAGGCGATGTGAGCCTTCAACCAATCCATTCCCAGAATGAGGTCAACCTTGGAAGACTTCAAAATAATGGGAAATGCATGGAATTCCAACCCTTCGATTTCAATGGTAACATCGGGGCTGAACATAGAGGTTCGACAATGGCCCGCGGGAGTGTTAACTACTAACGGCTGGTGCAAATTTTCATGTTTAATGCCATGCATGAATGCAAACTCTTCTGATATAAAAGAATGCGATGCTCCTGAATCAAACAAAACAGAAGCTGGTACTGAATTAACAGAAAGTGTACCCATCACAGTAGCTGGTTGGTCTGGGTCTTCATTCATGTTGACATGATAAGCCTGACCACGACCATAAGAAGGTCTGGCATTATAGTTGCGAGGCTGATTATTGCCACAGCCATTACCACGGCCAGCAGGGGGAAGCACAAGCTGATTCTGACTCTGGGAGCAGTCTCTGGCACGGTGACCTGGATGGCCACACTTGAAGCAGAGTCCATTGTCGGGACGGGGAGCAGGAGCTCGAGGCATTGGAGCTTGAAGTCTGAGTTGCCTCGGAGGTGGAGGAGGCATACGTGGTGCAACATAGGATGGCCTCGGAATAGGAACAGTTGGACGGTACATGCTGTTAGGGATCCATATGCGGCGCTTCTGGGAAGACGAGCCCGAAGATGAGCCCGCTTCACGGGTGCGCTTAAGAGCGTCCTTATGATCCTTCAAACCAGTCTCAACCTGTATAGCCTTGTTCACCAAGGTGGCAAAGTTGGCAAAGTCCTGTACTAGCAGTGCAAGCTTGATGTCTGGGTTGAGCCCTTCACGGATTTTTTCCTATCTGTGTGCATCAGTAGCAATGCCCTCTTCAGCTTAGCGAGATAGTTCCAGAAATTCCCGCTGATAGGCTTCCACAGACTTGTTGCCCTGGGTAAGATTGCGGAACTCACGCTTCTTGCGGTCCATGACTCCCTGAGGAATGTAACGGGCACGGAAAGCAGCTTTGAACTCCGCCCAGGTGATAATAGCTCCAACAGCTAGGGTATGCCTGTGAGTGTCCCACCATTGGGCTGCGGGTCCCTTCAGAAAGTGGGAGGCAAAAGTGACATAGCTGACAGGGGCCACATTCACAGATTCCATCTCGAAAGTGATATCGCGGAGCCAGTCATCAGCGACAAGGGATTGAACTGAGTTGCGGAAGATAGTTGGGTGCAGGCGCACAAAATCTTGCAAGGTGATTGAGGCTGGCTGCTGGTTGGCATTGGGACGAGGGAACTGATCCATAAGTCCTTGCATGAACTGACGGTGCATTTCAAATTGTTGCATCATTGCAGCCATATAGTCGGGCGGTGGTGGATTGTTGGCACCACGGCCACGACCTGAGGGTCTAACCATCCTGCTAAAATTCAATAGGGGGTAGTTTAGCAACGAGCATTGCAGTTGTATGGAATCATTCATGAAGTAACATAGACAACAAAAGGAAGTGCAATAGATACATCAACATAGTCAACATGACATACAGATCCATACATAGGTTCGGTTACAAGCCAGCGTTACAACAGCGATAAGGAAAGCTAGACAACTAGGCGGCACGCAGGCACGCGGTGGAGGGATACAACAACGCGACATAGCGATGTGCTACATCAACGTCGGAGAAAACCACTGAAGCCAGGAAGCTGCAGGTGACGATGCAGGGTACCCTCGATGTAAGGATCCTGCGCTCCATGAACACTCTGGTGCAAAACCTGGTCCCGGACTGGAAGAAGAGGACCACGTGGAGGGGTAAGTCCTCCAACAGCAGGCCACTCAAGACCTGGTGGCATCTCCTTCCTGCGCGGGTAAAGAATGTACTCTGGGTGCATCCGTGCACTGACTGCTGGTAGCAACTGTGTCACAGCGTCGTAAAGATGAGCACGCGTGGCGTACAACTCGACAGCAAGAGCTCGAGTAGTGCGATCCAGAGCCTGAGTGTACTGTACCATATCCTGCGGGTCATATCGACGCATCACGTAAGGAGTACAAACAGCAGTGTAATATCCAGTCTCGTCCCCAGCGGGGGCATACGGGATGTATCTGAAAGCAGTCTCCTCCAAGCGATTGTTGTGCTCTCCACGGAGACGGGCAATAGCAATATAGGCAGCATCATGGACTGCCATATCAATAGTCACTCCAACACCATGAAAGGTGTGCAACTCAGTGATGGAGATGTCCTACCGATCAAAGATACGAACCACAACATGGTACTGCTCCTGGTTGAGCTTGCGGTAGTCCTCGTAAATAGTGTACTCGGGGTACCAGCGATATCCCAGCCTGGTCAAAAGGTCGACCAAGATAGCAGGGAACCCAGTCGCATCAACAACCATGGTCTGGCGCACGAGCTGTCTTGCGGGACGCATCTGAAACAAGAAGTGCAAGATGTCAAAAGACAGTGTGAGAAGAAAAAGATAGCATTGGAAAGGAATGTTTGCAGATAATCCAGCTCTCCGGGTGAATGTGGGCATGAGAACCTAATGTCAGAGTTAGCAAAATCATTTAACCCGAAAAGAAGAGAGATCAGAGTCCCAGAGTATGGAAGAGGAATAAAAGATCCTAATACCACCCATTGGTGACGTGGGCCCGTAAGCCACACAGCCATGTTAGTAAAATGGTTTTGCAAAGACTAGACTCAACTTCGGTCAAGGAGTTGGAAAGGGGGATCCTATAGGCAGTCGGCTCTGATACCAACTTGTGACGCCCCCGACTTAATCGTACACTAATCATACACGCAAATGCGCACGATCAAGCCTAAGGACTCACTTGAAGATATCACAACACAACTCTAAACACAAATAAAAGGCATACAAGCTTTATATTACAAGCCAGGGGCCTCGAGGGCTCGAATACATAAGCTTGAGTCATACAAGCATTAGCGGAAGCATTATATATCTGAGTACAGACATAAAAGTTAAACAAATAGGCCTTAAGAAGGCGGGGCAAAACAAAACACTGGATCGAAAGGCGCAGGCCTCCTGCCTGGGTGCCTCCTATCTACTCCTGGTCGTCGGTGGTCTCCACGTAGTAGTACTCTCCACCAGAGGGGTAGTAGTAGTAGTCGTCGGCTGGGGTAGCTGGCTCCTGGGCTCCGTCATCTGGTCGCAGCAATCGGGTATGGGGAAAAAGGGAAGCAAAGCAACCGTGAGTACTCATCCAAAGTACTCGCAAGACTTACATCAGAACTAGTCTAAGTATGCTTTGGTTTCAAAAAAGGGCTGTATCAGTGGACTGAACTGCAGCAATGCCAGAATAGAGAGAAAGGCCTAGCCTATCGAAGACTAGCATCTTCAGCGTCTTGCAGCATAAGAAGAGTGGAGATTAGTACATAAATATAGTAGTAGCAATAAGTAGTAACAACACCCAGAGATCCTTGCTCGACTCCCTGCAAGAAAGCGATCCCGGAGCTAACATATTCAAACCATTTCTAGTTGTAGAAGATCGGGATATTTTCCGAGCGTCCTGTTACCGTGGACACGGCTATTCGAATAGATATACTTCCCTGCAGGGGTGCACCAACTTACCCAACACGCTCGATTAACTCTGGCCGAACACACTTACTCGGTCCATGCCCGGCCTCGGCTGATCGACACGTCGTAGCCCTACCTAGGCTCAACAGAGAGGCCAGCACGCCGGTCTACATCCTAAGCGCTCAGGGGTCTTGGGCCCATCGCCCTTTGCACTCCTGCGCGTTGCGAGGACGGCCAGGAGCAGACCTAGCCCCCTTAATACAAGCGCATGCTTTCCCAGTCCAACCCGGAGCGTGCCGCTCAACCGCTGACATCTGGAGAGCTTCGGCTGATACATACGACGCCGAGTGCCCATACTATTCCCGCATGGTGGTTAGTGCGAAAAGGCCAGAGGCCTACTCAGATTACATATCCTAACCCATTAGTGCGTTGGGAGCTCGCGGTGGCAAGCAGCGACTCACAATCATGTGACCCCGTCGCCCCGTCTCGTGGACTTACGGCAAGGGCTAAGAATTCCCGGCCGTGCCACGTAATCATCACTCGGGTACCCTCATGGTCAAACCGACCCCACATCTCTCGCGGGTACCCCTCGGGGCTGACCCGACTTTATCAGGTATCTATAGTAAAGTCAAGATAACCGTGTGTCCATCACATCAAGAAGGAATCCGAGGAATCACCCTCTTTGGATTCCCACTCGATGATCCCGTCAAGGTGAACCCGGAGGAATCACCCTCGATGGTATTCACACTTGCGAGGTTGCACGACAGAAGCTTCATCGGAGGTGGTGAAAGAGGAATCACCCTCGGTAACCCACAACCGGCTAGCTATACTACAGAGGCAACATCAGGAGTGAGATAAGAGGTATCACCCTCGGCACTCGATGGTAGTTCTGCAGAGTCGAGCAAGTTAGGGGGGGGGGGTTGTGTGGTGATGTGCTGGTCTCAGCCCGTCGATCACACTGATCGGGGCTCTTGTAACTAAGCGGAGCAACTAGGACAAGGAAGAGGGGCCACAGATGGTTCACTGCCAACCTACACTAAGCATTTAGGATATCAGGTAAAGTATCAATAGCAGTTACAAAAATAGGCTATGCATCAAAATAGGTATTCGGAACAATAACTGTAGCAATTCTAATGCAAGCAAGAGGGAGAAAGAATAGGCGTTATAGGCATGCTCAAGGGGGGTTGCTTGCCTGGAAGCTCTGTGGCAAAGGAGGGGTCGTCAACGGTGTAGTCGGACTCCGGGGCTGCGTCAGTCTCGGGGGCTATCGGATAAGAAGAGGGGGAAGAAACAATAAATAAAAGCAATAAATGCAACAAAGATGCGTGGCATGACGATATGCAGTGCTGGTGGTGACCTAATGCAATGCTACATGTCGCAGACGAAGCGGGAAAATATCTGGGATATTTTTCCCGACGTTTAGGCAGATTTTGATATACTGAACCGGAGGGGAAGGTTCCATGTTCAGTTAGATAGGAGTGATGTTCAAGCATTTTGACCAAATATTCAGATTCGTGTCATTTTTCTGATCAACTTTCATGTTGAAAACTTTTTGATCCGAGCTACGGTTGAATTTCTACGAGTTTTCAAAGATTTAAATCTTTTTCTGAAAATCCTGGAATTATTTAAATTAATTAATTCGCATTATCCAAAACAGTGTACTGATGACGTCAGCATGATGTCAGTGGTCAACCCCAGCTGTTCCAGGTCAAACATGAGAGCTGGGTCCCACCAGTCAGTGACATAGTACTAATCAGAGAGGTTAATTTAACTAATTAGGGTAATTAGCAGGTGGGGCCCCACTATCAGCATCTAAACTAATTATTAGATTAATTTTAAAACCTAACTAGTTAATTAATCTTAGGGGCCCACACGTCAGTGGCACTGTGCTGCCACGTCAGCCGAGTTGACCAAGTCAACTCGGTCAACCGGGGCCAGGGGACCACTGGCAGTGACCCAGGGGTGGCCCCAGGTGTGCCAGCTCGGCGGCGGCCGGCAGCTTGACGCCGGCGATGCCAAACGCGGTGGCGAGCCACGGGACTCGCCGGATCTCACCGTCCGGCGTCCATTTGACGCGCGAAAGGCACCGTTCGAACGGGCACTCGATGCCGTGTCGAACGGTGGCGGTGGTATGGCCGGAATCGGCCGGAAACGGCGACAGTGAGCGGCGGAGGCAGCGCCGGAGTTCGGGTGAGATCGGGATCGGGGCTGCGAGGCATGGCAAGCGGCGGCGATAGGCGCGTTCGACTCCTGGGAACGCGCTGAGCACGCCTACGTGCTCAGATGCGAGCTACGGCGAGGGTGGCTACGGCGGCGAGCAAACGTAGCGGCGGCCGGAGCGCGGTAGTGGCCACGGCTAGCAGTGGTGCCGGAATGGGCCAGAGAGGGAGGGGAGCACGGCGGAGCTCACCGAGAGGCACAAGAAGGCCCGCGAAAGCTTAGTAGCTGCCGGGGAGAAGCAGATCGACGGCGACGAGCTTCGGTGACCGACGACGATGGCGAGCTCGATGCGGTCGTTGGAGTGGCTCCCGGCTCGCTTTCGTGGATGAGGACGGCGTAACGGACGATGGCGAAGGCGATGGGCAGGGCGACAAGCTGTGGGAAGGACGGTGGCCGCAGCTATGACGGCGAACGGTGATGGCGGCGTACTGGA
Organism: Elymus sibiricus; assembly: GCA_039707655.1. Lineage (NCBI taxonomy): Eukaryota > Viridiplantae > Streptophyta > Magnoliopsida > Poales > Poaceae > Elymus > Elymus sibiricus. Next base: position 319,086,241 of record CM077664.1, read on the forward strand.
GAGGTGGAGGAGAGGCGAGCGAGCGACAGAGAGAGGGGAGGAAAGTGGATGAGGCGTCCTGGGGGAGTGGACGGCCTCGGCCTTATCCCCTCCGTGGGCGAGCGGTGGCCAGCGGCCGGAGCGAGCGCACGCGTCCACGGCCGCGCTGACACGCGCGAAGAGAGAGAGGAGGGAGACGGTGCGCTGTGGGCTGGGCCGCACTGTGGACTTAGGCCCAGTCCACAGTAGCCTTTTCCCTTTATCCCTTTTTATTTTTCTGTTTTTCTTTTTCCAGCAGTGTTTTGCATTTTCTTTAGCCATCAAATGACTTTGCAAAAAGGTGAAGCTGGCCAAAACAAATACTAGGGGAAATGGTGTACTGCCACAAAAAGTTTGGGCAATTTTTGAGTCCATTTGAATTTTTCATAAATGTATATGGCATTAAAGTTGCTGTTTTTGCACTGTTTGATTGCTCTAGCCCATTTTAGGAAAATAGGTGATGTTGTTTTCCAGAACAATAATTTTTTTGGAATATTTTCTACAACATGAACTATTTTCCAGCAATTTTTGAGCAACTTCAAATTTCACTTTGAATTTGAATTGAATTCAGTGGAGGAATTTGAAATGAGATATTAATCCAACATGATCAAGCATTGCAAATCACAGAGAATTAGCATAATCATCATAGATCACTGTTTCTCATTACAGAGGGGTGTTATAGGGTCCCACTTGTCAGCGTCATGTGATGTCTACTACGCAACTTTTATTCTTGTAGAAGTTGTTGGGGCTCCAAGTGCAGAGTTTTGTAGGACATTAGCAAATTTCCCTCAAGTGGATGACCTAAGGTTATCAATCCGTGGGAGGTGTTGGATGAAGATGGTCTCTCTCGAACAACCCTGTAATCAAATACAAGAAATCTCTTGTGTCCCCAACACACCCAATACAATGGTAAATTGTATAGGTGCACTAGTTTGGCGAAGAGATGGTGATACAAGTGTAGTATGGATAGTAGATATAGGTTTTTGTAATCTGAAAATATAAAACAGGAAGGTAACTTGTAACAAAAGTGAGCACAAACGGTATTGCAATGCTTGAAACAAGGCCTAGGGTTCATACTTTCACTTGTGCAATCTCTCAACAGTGCTAACATAATTGAATCATATAACAATCCCTCAACGTGCGATAAAGAATCACTCAAAAGTTCCTTTTAGGAGAACATAAGATGAAATTGTTGTAGGGTACGAAACCACCTCAAAGTTGTCCTTTCCAATCAATCTACTGAGCCATCCCTATAAGTGTCACAAACAGCCCTAGAGTTCATAATAAAATAACACCATATGATACGCATCAACCAACTCTAATGTCACCTAGGTACTCCAATGTCACCACAAGTATCCGTGAGTTGATTATTCGATATGCATCAAACAACTTCAGATTCATAATATTCAATCCACACAAAGAACTTCAAAGAGTACCCCAAAGTTTCTATCGGAGAAAATAAGATGAAAACGTATACCAACCCATATGCCTAGATTACCCCAATGTCACCTCCGGAATCCGCAAGTTGATTACCAAAACAAACATGAAGTGACTCAATAGAATACCCCATTGTCACCACGGGTATCCACATGCAAGACATACATCAAGTGTTCTCAAATCTGAAATACTCAATCCGACAATAACGAAACCTCAAAGGGAAAGACTCAATTCATCACAAGAAGATAGAGAGGGAAGAAACATCATATGGTCCAACTATATTAACAAAGCTCGCGATACATCAAGATCGTGCCAAATCAAGAACACGAGAGAGAGAGAGAGAGATCAAACACATAGCTACTAGTACATACCCTCAGCCCTGAGGGTGAACTACTCCCTCCTCGTCATGGAGACCGCCGGGATGATGAAGATGGCCTCCGGTGATTATTTCCCCCTCCGGCAGGGTGCCGGAACAAGGCTCCAGATGGTATTTCTTCGATATAGAGACTTGCGGTGGCAGCGTCGAAGTTCTAGGTTTATTTCTGGGGATTTCTCTATTTATAGGATTTTTCAGCGTTGGAATCACGCGAAAAGGAGCTATGAGGGCTCCACAATGCAACAACACACGACCTCCCCCTAGGGCGCGCCGTGTTGCCTTGTGAGATCCTCGTGAGGCTTCTGGTACACGACCTTCCACGAAGCTTCGGGGGTCTCTTTTGGTCCAAAAAAATCATCAAAATGTTTCGTCCAATTCCGAGAACTTTTATTTCTGCACAAAAAACAACACCACTTTAGTTCTACTGAAAACAGCATCAGTCCGGGTTAGTTCTAATCAAATCATACCAAAACCATATAAAATTATTATAAACATGGCATGAATACTTCATAACTTATAGATACATTGGAGATGTATCATCATGGAGAAAGAAATAAAAGCTTACATTAAAATGAAATGCCATAGGTTTCGAATTTCGAACTTGAGACCTCTGGTACACGAGCGCACATGCTAACCACTAGATTGAACATGCGTTACATTTTGAAAAGAGGAATACTATTAAACTTGCTCACAACAGCAAATATACTAACTGATTTAAAAGCGATTTCTTTTTTTCTTTTTTCCTAATTAAAATTGAAGAAAAAGTAGTTATGCCATGAAGTGCTTGCCCCCTTGTTTTTGCTCAGTTAATTAGTAGATTGACTTGTGCGTTTATTTCCATTTTAGGTGTTTTTAGTTTCAGTTATATATACATTGTCATGTTGGGTGCCACGCTATACAAACGGTTTTTAACCCCTTTCCGCGATGGAGTTTTAAACCGTCGCCTTGCCTGTGTGTGCGATAGGGGGGGGGTCCTTCCCACACGACCCAGAAACCGTCGGGGATAGGTCCTCCGATCACACACGCTGGGCAAAATGAGCTCGTGTGCGATCGGGCGAGCCATCGCATACAATTATACAGGCCCAATCATTTCCATTTGTATGTACATCCCACACAATGAATCCCAGACAAACGTTTCCGTTCGTATGTACATCCCACACAGTGAATCCCAGCCAAACGTTTCCGTTCGTATGCACATCCCACACAGTGAATCCTAGACAAACGTTTCCGTTCGTATCTACATCACACACAGTTTTCTGTATAGCCTCGTCTATGATAGGTGTAACGATCACACATGCTCTGCCTCTGTCAACCGTTTGTGTTATTCAAGTATATCACACACGCTTTTGCTGCTAGAACCGTTTGTAAAGTTCCATGACCCATTTAGCAGGTTTATTAGTTTACTATTAATAATTCTAGTATTAAGCAAAATCACATTTCATATCAAACAGTTGTTTGCCAATTTCATATCAGGCACATAAATATATTATAACATCACAGTACGATAGGTACGTGAAAACAGCACAGTATAGCATATAGCTAGTTGACCTTCATAAGCACAATATTAGAACAATATATTCATTCCCTAATTGACTGATGCATGATCAGCCAAATTAGTCTTCTCCACCTCTGCTTTCAGTTCAGTAAGAACCTGTTTTGCACTAACCAACTGGGAAACTGCCTCCTCCTTCGCAAACACCATCTTAGCAAAGTCTAATTTAAAAAATCTAAGCTCATTCTCCATCTTCCTCTTTTTTCCAGTACCTTGAAATATTCTTCAGCGTTGACAACATTTTCTCTAAGCCTATCTCTATTCGCTTCCCCAAACATGCTCCAGAGCTTTGCTAGGCACACCTTCAAAGACGGTGGCCACTCTTGATCAACCCACTCCAGGTAAGAACACTTCCGTTCATCCTATAATATTTAAAACTAAATCAGTTACAGTTGTAGGTAAAATGGGTTTCTAGCAACATAGAAAATCACCACATACATATTTTGAAAAACTAGAGAAACACGTTTATTATGACATATCTTCTCAAAAAGTTCAATGTGCAAATGAATTAATTGCTACTGAGACAACAACCAAATTCAGGAACATCACAAGCTATAATTAAGTTCTTAGTCAAGTACTATAATAAAAATTGACCATTTTATGAGTAAGCTAAATATAACTGCAACAGCACAGCGACAGTGTTTCAATGCCATCAAATTAATACTAACAGGTATGTACATGCACAAATTTAATAACATAGAACTAATACCAATAAAGGCCCTCCACTGTGTAGGCCAAAACCGGTGTTAAATCAATTGTTGCTACATTTGGCACCGGTATCCTGCACTGCCGAGTCGTTGCCAGAGGAAAAATTCAGGGCACCAGAGCACCTAGTTGCTCTGATGCCCAGTTCCTTCCTGCCATAAAGTATTAGTATTTTATTGCTTGGCTGCTCGGATGTGTGGAGCAAAGTTGGGTGCACAAACTGCTGAAGTGGTGCCAAATAATTTTCTCAGGGCACCACTGATGAGATGGCAACATTTTTAGATACTAGGTAGAAACTTTGACAGTGTCTTAATCACATCCATATTAACATAGCACAGTGACAGTGTCTGAATCACATCTAACAAATGATTTGTAACAACGAAAGTGGGGCTAACCTTCTCTGCACATGCCAGAAACTTCCTCCCACTGTCCACAGATTCAAAAGCCACTAACTTCACGCATGGAGATTGATGGTGACAACGAGCAGGCAGATTTTCAGCTACCCCACTCCATTCCTTGCAAGTGATGGTCCTAGGGAGCTACAAGAGGAACAAATGGCTCAAATCGGTCTCCGGGTTAAAATCCTTTATTACAAATCAGAACCCTAAGCCTAGGGGGGCGAGAGAGAGGAGATAGGCATACCCGGCTGGTGACATACTCGTCGGAGGAGGAGGAACCGCTGGAGAGGTCAAAGAAGACCATGGCGTCCGCGGCGGTCGGATGCGAGACGGCGAGAGAAAGGAAAGCAAGCGAGGAAGCGTCTATGGCTTGGGAAGGAAGGAAGGAGTTAACAGGGGAAATGTGGCTCGTGGTCGGGGAGAAAAGGGGGTGGGAAGGGGGGGGGAAGAGTTAGATATTTTGGCGGTAGGCAAAAAATTTCGAAAGGTGGGGGTGTGGGTGGGGAGGGAACTTGGCGCGCAGTGTCATCGGACACCTTTCACTTTGAACAAATGTGTGCGTCGCAAACGATTCTTCTGCTTTACGTGCATGCGATGAGTTTGAGCACTCGAATTTTGGTGGAAATTTCCCTGGGTACAGTGCTCATCCACGTCATTGCATATTTAACATCACTTGCTAATTTGGGGGGGGGGGGTACACAAAAGAATCGAGCAATTTTAGTAATTAAACAAAGCCAGTTGACCTGAACATTGCTCTAACAAAAGACCAGCATTATAAACAAAGGCTAAGTACACATAATTTAAACAAAGCCGCCGACACGCCGCCGCACTATGCCTCGCCGGTGTAAGATGAGATGTCGATGACTTGTCCTGGCGACATGCCGCCGCTGGTGGACTCCGCGTCTCCCAGGCTGAAGTCGACCGTGTCGTCGTCCTCGTGCTTGTCCTCGGCGCCACCCTCAAGGTTGTAGTACTCGTAGTAGTGGTGGCGCCAGAGCTCGCGTTGGTACTCCACCGCCGATTCCTCGACGGACAGGCGGCTCTCTACCTCCTCCTTAGCCACGCGCAACTCCTCCTCCCGGCGCTCCTCGATCTCCACCGCCTCCTGCATCTCCAGCTCCCGCTCGGCAATCTCATGAGGAAGCAGGGGCTCCATGGCCTCCGCCGCCGCATCGTCGACAAGCATCTCCGCTACCTTTTCGGACGTGGGGTGCATGCTGGATTCCGAGGAGGCCTGGAATATCTTGGCGTGGGCGTCCTCTACCTGGGTGTGGATGGCCTCGACACGGGCCAGGGCGACCTTCGCCGCACGGATGGCTGCTCGAGCGCTCTCGGCGTTTGCAGCTGCCGTCGCAGCAGCTGCTGCAGCCGTCTCGGCTGCTGCAGCTGCCCTATCGGCTGCCGCAGACGCCCTCTCGGTGGATGCGCGCTCAATGCGGATGCGGCCGAGCTCTCGGTGTAGGCGGCCGCACTCTCGGCGGAGGCGGAGCCGCTCGGGGAGGTCTTGGCGACCGTACGGGCCCTCATGAAGCATCTCCACGACGTCATTCTTTGCAAGAAGGGGATGGGTAATGGGTATCATGGTCTCGAGGATTCGGGGGTGAACAGCGCTTGAGCAGACGAATCCGGCGAAGCTTATGGAGGAAGACATAAAAAGACCCGCGAATTTTCATCGCAAACGGTTCTTATAACCAACTGTGTGCGATGTAGTCCATTTTTAATTACCTGTGGCAGACTAATTTGGAGTACACTGGCAACGGATGGTGATGGAAATTGTTTGAATTTTTTTATATCGTTAACATGCACTGATACAACTGTCATGTTAAAATTTGGAATTTTTCCGGGTTCATCTGACCTTTTTAAGACATTAAGTAAGTTCCTAGCCATATAATGGCCGTAATTCAAATTTGAACTACATGTACATGCAACGACAAACCATCATGGGTTGGAAAATCATATTTGTGTCCTTGTGTGCGAGTTAATGCCCTGTGCAGTAAATTGGAAGGAATTTTCAAGCATATTGGTGTCACGGCTTGCACACAAACAGTGAGAATCTTGTCTTTTAAATTCCAAAAAAATAAAAAATGATCAAAAAAACATGAAACCTTGCTTGATGTCATGAAATGGTACCAAGATGCAGTGGTAAAAGAATTGGCTAATTTGACAAAAGTTTTGACACAGACCTCTCACAAATCGGAGCATCTCACAAGAAGACACGTGGTTCCGAGAGGGAACAATGCATGTTTGATGACGAACCGGCGCTCGCTTCCTCGTATGACCCTGTATTTTTTCTACCGTTAACATGCACTAAGGCAATGGTCATGTTAAATTTTTGAAATTTTCGGTGTTGATTTGACCTTTTTAAGACATTAAGTGAGTTTCTAGCCATATAATGGCCGTAATTCAAATTTGAGCTGCATGTACATGCAACGGCAAACCATCATGAGTTGAAAAAACATATTGGTGTCACGGCTTGGACACAAATAGTGAGAACCATGGACTTTAAATTCCAAAAAATTCAAAAATGATCAAAAATACATGAAACCTTGCTTGATGTCATGAAATGGTACCGAGATGCAGTGGTAAAAGAATTGGTCAATTTGACAAAAGTTTTGACACAGACCTCTCACAAATCGAAGCATCTCACGAGAAGACACGTGGTTCCAAGAGGGAACAATGCATGTTTGATGACGAACCAGCGCTCGCTTCCTCGTATGACCCTGAATTTTTTTCTACCGTTAACATGCACTAATGCAACGATCATGTTAAAATTTTGAAATTTTCGGTGTTGATTTGACCTTTTTAAGACATTAAGTGAGTTTCTAGCCATATAATGGACGTAATTCAAATCTGAACTGCATGTATATGCAATGGCAAACCATCATGTGTTGGAAAATCATATTTGTGTCCTTGTGTGCGAGTTAATGCCCTGTGCAGTAAATTGGAAGGAATTTTCAAACCTATTGGTGCCAAGGCTTGTACACATACAGTGAGAACCATGGCTTTTAAATTCCAAAAAATTCATAAATGATCAGAAATACATGAAACCTTGCTTGATGTCATGAAATTGTACCGAGATGCAGTGGTAAAAGAATTGGCCACTTTGACGAAAGTTTTGACACAGACCTCTCACAAATTGGAGCATCTCACGAGAAGACACGTGGTTCCAAGAGGGAACAATGCATGTTTGATGATGAACCGACGCTCGCTTCCTCGTATAACCTTGAATATATTTTTTCTACCGTTAACATGCACTAATGCAACGGTCATGTTAAATTTTTTAAATTTTCGGTGTTGATTTGACCTTTTTAAGACATTAAGTGAGTTTCTAGCCATATAATGGCCGTAATTCAAATTTGAACTGCATGTACATGCAACGACAAACCATCATGTGTTGGAAAATCATATTTGTGTCCTTGTGTGCGAGTTAATGCCCTATGCAGTAAATTGGAAGGAATTTTCAAACATATTGGTGTCAAGGCTTGGACACAAACAGTGAGAACCATGGCTTTTAAATTCCAAAAAAATTCAAAATTGATCAGAAATACATGAAACCTTGCTTGATGTCATGAAAGGGCACCAATATGCTGTTGTAAAAGAATTGGCCACTTTGACGAAAGTTTTGGCACACACCTCTCACAAATCAGAGCATCTCACGAGAAGACTCGTGGTTCCGAGAGGGAAGAATATGCATGTTTGATGACGAACCGACAGTGGCTTCCTCTTATGGGTTGGCATTTTTTTTCTACCATTGACATCCACAAATACAATTTTCATGTTAAAATTTGGAAATTTTCAGGGGTTATTTGACAATTTTAAGACATTAAGTGAGTTTCTAACCATTTAATGGCCGTAATTCAAATTTGAACTACATGTACAAGCAACATAATATCATCATGGGTTGGAAAAATCATTTATGTAATACATTTTCCAACAATATCATGGTAACACGAAATAAGCATTCATGCAAAACATTTGGAAAGAATATGTAAATATCTGGCAAGACAACTGGGCCCCCCATGATTGGCACTCTGTTTCGCGCCGCGAGGTTTGGAAGGTGAGCGGCGCGGGTTATTAATCACACACAGTTCAGTCTTGGGAACCGTCAGTGATTTATTTCACACACAGATTTTGATGCGGGAATCATGTGTAATTCAAGCTATAGTACTCGTAAATTCCAGCCACTGGTGCTTCTACTGCTCCCGTCAATCTAGATTTCGGCCGCCAATAAATACTACCCCGCCCACATCGTCCCGCCTGGATTCTCATCTACATTCTCTCCTCGCTCGCCCCTCTATCTCTCACAAAACTCTGCCATGGTGCCCACGATCTGCCCACCCGTCAAGGAGGAGGCGCCACCCCGCGAGGACATCCAGGCGCAGAGCAGCGATGAGGAGGACCCCTACGCGCCACCAGACGAGGTTGCGGCGGAACCCCCAACTTTGGAGTGGTTTTGGGGCCAGTACAATCTTTGTCTGTGGAAAGCGCTGCCACCGGCTGAGAAAGCCAGGCAAGTGGCGTTCAAGAAGGAGTTGGCGGAGGAGCGCGCCTGGGACCAGGTGGCCTGTGAAGCCCGTGAGGCTGCTTGGGAAAAGGAGAAGCTAGAGCTTTGGCGGCGGGCGCGTCGACGTGCGGACGAGGTGTACGTAGACGGCCGGTACTTCGCTAGGAAGGCCAAAGGCGCTAGGTGCCTCATCACTGCGTGGAGGTGGGCCGATAAGCTCCAGCGTGCTATCAACGAGGATCTCCGGTGGGCGCCCAACGAAATGGCAAGATCGTTCACGCGCGTCCGCCAGCAAGAGGCAGATCGGCACGTCAAGCGCTGCGAGGAGGAGGAAGCGGAGAACTCCCTCCGCGCTGGGAAGCCGCCGCGCACCAGGGAGCTGCTAGCGAGGGGCTGCCGGAATACTAGCTGCATAAGGAGGGATTATTAGTTTTAGTATTGTTCGTTTTCAACTTTATGTATTGTACTTAGTAGTTAAGTATGGGATCCCAGTTAAGTATCATCAATATGTTCGTTTTCGTACTAATTTCTATCTAGCTGTTTACCATCCACATGTACAAATTGGAAAACATACACATTGAATCAGAACAATATATAAGAACGGAAAACAGCGTACACACATTGAAACAGAGCAATAAACATAACAATATTATGATTGTTGGGAATACATAGCGATCAATGTCGAAACGACTCAACAAAATAAAACGCGTCCATGACCACCACCCCTGCCTACGGTAGCTCTTGCCTCTGCCTGAACTCGTGCAGACGTTCGTCCAAGTGGTTGACATGCTCGCGTTACATCTGGAGCGCGATCTCGAGCTCCAAGTTGGCTATTTCATCGGAGATCACCAGCTCGAGGATGCGACAGCCATGTTCCTCTACTGCGCCTATGTGGACACCTGGGCCGAGGAGGCGCTCGAGCCTAGTGACCAGCGCGTTGGCATCGAGAGGGCCGCGGACAAGGCGAACGGCGCGACCCATGCGAACTGCGCGGCCGGCGTCCGGTGCAAGCACGGCGCGACCGGCCTCTGGTGCTAGTACAGCGCAGACGGCCTCTGCCCACTCCTGGCGAGGAATGGGGCTACTGACGGGCCGTGTAGCCAGCTGCAATGCCCTGTCGACAGCAGGCAAGCGCCGATGAAATCGCTCTTGCTGTGCGGCACGCCGTACCTCTCGCTCTGCGGCGGTCCATCGGTCTCGCTGTGCGGCGAGCCACAACCTATCGGCGCGGACGCGCCTGTCTTGCGCTGCGGGGCACCACCGATCATGTTGTGCGTCGAGCTATAGCCTCTCGGCGTTGAGTTGCCTTTCTTGATCCGTGGCGCTGAAGCGCCATCCGCCAAGGGTCTGCTCAACCCTGGCGATGACGCGTAGCACGGCGTCGTCCATCGCATTGCCGGGGACGCCCTTGGCCTCGACGGGCTGTGGCACCTGCTCATTTACCTCGTCGAGGAGGTTGATGGTAGAGGTGGCGCTTCGGTGGGTTGGCATGCTTGCAAAAGGTAGCTAGAGGGGCTATAGGCTGCGCTTGTGCCTCGGTGTGTCGCGCGCCGCCTAGGCTTATGCGCAATCACTGGGTGGCAGCGGGAAACCGATGGGGAAATGGCGGGAAATGGTGGCGTGTTCATAAAACGCCATAAATTAATGAAAACTTAGCATAGAAGGAAGCACGAGCTAGTACGACGCATGCGCGCACATTGCTTGCCCACGGGTGTGATCCATATATCTCGTGTGCCCAACAGAGCACACTATTCACACAAAATAATATTGTTCTGTACACAGAGAGCGTAGATGTTGTGCAGATTGAGCAAATCACATCGCACATGGATAAAACTACGGAACCCGTCGGTGATGATTTCATCAATCGCTGACAATTGTTTACCAGCAAGGGTTTGCCCACAACACACACGGGTTATTAGCAGGAATCATCTGTGTTGTTATCGGTCTTCCCACACATTTCGGATTACTGACCTGTTTGCCGCGTATGACACACATCTTGTTAAGTTGAACCGTTTCTGTTGTGTTGGGTAATCGCAAACAGTTCATCCGAGTGAACAGCATGCTGTATATCACACACACCTTGATCTGCCTGAACGTTTCTGTTGTGTTGGGTAATCATAAACAGTTCATCCGAGTGAACTGTATGCCGTGTATCGCACACACCACGAACTAACTGACCGTGTTTGTTGTTCTGGCTTATCGCAAACAGTTCGTATGGATCAACTGTATGCCACGTATCGCACACGCGTCTCTAATCTGAATCATTTTTTATGTCTCCGCCATCGCAAACAGTTCGTCTTATTGGCGATGGTATTTTTAAGACACCGTTTGTGATTCAAGCATCGCACACAGTTTGGTCGCGGGGTCTCTGATTCATGTGTCGCATTAGCGGTCGCCTGTAGTAGTGTGCGTGTCCACAAAGAATATATTAGCTATATTTCTCAGTATAACAAAAAAAGTGTTTGGTTCGGTGGCTAGCTCTTGTGTGCACCAAGCACGAGATTCTGAGTTTGGGTCCATTATTTGCATTATATTTTTGCGCATCAATATTTGTTTCCTCCACCGTTGACTGGCGAGTCCCACATAGTCCGAGTCAAAAACTACTCGACGCCAACAAGAAACCACCCGAAGTGGTATGATGGACTAAACTTATGTAGTTTTGAAAGTTGAGGGACTAAAGTTTGTTGGTTTTGGAGTTGAGGGATCATTTCTAAAATTTTGAAAGAGTTGAGGGACGAAAACTATACTTTTCAATTGTATTAATGCATGTGAGAGAAGATGATGCATAGCTACTGCTACGAACTTGTATTTCAATGGATTGACTACTCACACCTCATTATGGGAGCAGTGGAGATCGATGTTGATGAATAATGTGATAGTTCCCCCTCGATGCGGAGTACTAGATCAAGGTTGTAGATTGGTATTCACATCGGATTGCAAAGTGGTGACGACAAAAATTTGCACGTTAATTTGAGGTGAGTTTTGAGGTATTTATAAGAAAGGGGCACGAAACCATTGGTGTGGTGATGCATATGGGCTCCACATGCCCTAGGCCCAGGGCATGTGGCAAGGACTCGCGGGACCAATACATGGTGTTGGAGATATGCCCTTGAGGCAATCATGTGGTGATAACTATTGATGACTGATACGTCTCCAACGTATCTATAATTTTTTATTGTTCCATGCTATTATAGTATCAATCTTGGATGTTTTATATGCAATTATATGCTATTTTATATCATTTTTTGGGACTAACCTATTAACCTAGTGCCCAGTGCCAGTTGCTGTTTTCTGCTTGTTTTTGGTTTTTCAGCAAATCAGTACCAAACGGAGTCCAAATGCTATGAAACTCTTTGACGATTTTTTCTGGACAAAAGAGACCCTAGAAGCTTCGGGAGGAGACCAGAAGCCTCATGAGGAGGTGACAAGGCAACCCCGAGCGCCCCGGGGGGGCGCCCTGATGCCTTGTGGGCCCCTCATGGCTCCTTTTGACCTAATTCCACTTCTATAAATTCTCAAATATTGGGAAACCAACAGAGAACCACCTCGAATAACTTTTCCGCTGCCACAAGCTTCTGTTTTTCCGCGATCCCATCTGGAGGCCTTTTACGGCACCCTGCCGGAGGGGAATCGATCACGGAGGGCATCTGCATCAACCTTGTTGCCCTTCCGATGATGTGTGAGTAGTTTACCACAGACCTACGGGTCCATAGCTAGTAGCTAGATGGCTTATTCTCTCTCTTTGATCTTCAGTACAAAATTCTCCTCAATCTTCTTGGAGTTCTATTCGATGTAATCTTCTTTTGTGGTGTGTTTGTTGGGATCTGATGAATTGTGGGTTTATGATCAGATTATTCATGAGAAGTAATTGGGACTTTTCTGAACTTTATTATGCATGATTTTTATAGCTTTGTATTTCTCTCCGATCTATCCGTTTGGTTTGGCCAACTAGATTGATTTATCTTCAGCGGGAGAGGTGCTTTGTAATGGGTTCAATCTTGCGGTGTTCTATATCCCAGTGACAGAAAGGGACAAGACATATATTTGTATTTTTGCCATTAAGGGTAAAACGACGTGGTTTATTCATATTGATTGGGTTTACTTTGTCTACATCATGTCATCTTGCTTAAGGCGTTACTCCGTTTTCATTAACTTAATACCCTAGATGCATGCTGGATAGCGGTCGATGGGTGGAGTAATAGTAGTAGATGCAGGCAGGAGTCGGTCTACTTGTCTCGGACGTGATGCCTATATACATGATTATTGCCTTGAATATCGTCATAACTATGCGCTTTTCTATCAATTACCCAACAGTAATTTGTCTACCCACCGTATGCTATGTGTTCGAGAGAGAAGCCTCTAGTGAAAACTCTGGCCCCCGGGTCTACTTTAATCATAAAAAGAAAACTAAAAATACTTTGCTGCAATTTTCATTCTTTTACTTTTTTGCAATTTATCTATCTATCACTACAAGATTTAATCCTTGCAAGTAACGAGTTCAAGGAGATTGACGACCCTCTTGCCCGCGTTGGGTGCAAGTATTTGGTTTTGTGTGTGCAGGTGCTGTTCATGAGGCTTTGTGTGATTCTCCTACTGGATTGATACCTTGGTTCTCATTGAGGGAAATACTTATCTCTACTATGCTGCATCTCCTCTCCTCTTTGGGGAAAATCCCAACGCAGCTCACAAGTAGCAGAAAGAATTTCTGGCGCCGTTGCCGGGGAGAAGTCACGTCAAAGTAGTCTCCCGTCAACTTGCCAATTTCTGGCGCCGTTGCCAGGAAGACATCATCAAAGCCTATCAAGTACCTTCGCATAAACTATCATCTACTTGCTCTACTTTTTATTTGCCTTTTTATTTGCATTTGCCTCTCGTTTTCATCTCCCCCACTTCTCATAAAAATACAAAAAACATAAAAATATTTTTATTTGCTCATTTGCTTGCTTTGTCGCTATGTCTCAAGAAAACACTAAGTTGTGTGACTTTTCAAACACTAATAATAATGATTTTATTAGTACTCCAATTGCTCCTCCCGCCACTAGTGCGGAGTCTTATGATATTAATGCTGCTTTGCTAAATCTTCTTATGAAAGAACAATTTTCTAGAACTCCTAATGAGGATGCTGCTTCCCATCTGAATACTTTCGTTGAATTATGTGATATGCAAAAGAAAAAAGATGTGGATAATGATATTATTAAGTTGAAATTATTTCCGTTCTCACTAAGAGATCATGCTAAAACTTGGTTTTCATCCTTGCCTCGCAATAGTATTGATTCTTGGGATAAGTGTAAGGATGTTTTTATTGCCAAGTATTTTCCTCCCGCTAAGATTATTTATCTAAGAAATCAAATAATGAATTTGAAGAAATTTGAGCAAGAACATGTTGCACAAACATGGGAGAGAATGAAATTAATGATTAGAAATTGTCCCACTCATGGTCTAAGTTTATGGAAGATTATACAAAATTTCTATGCGGGACTAAACTTTGTTTCTAGAAATCTTCTAGACTCTGCTACAGGTGGTACTTTTAAGGAAATTACATTGGGAGAAGCTACAAAACTCCTTGATAATATTATGACAAATTATTCTCAATGGCACACCGAGAGAGCTCCAACTGGTAAGAAGGTAAATTTTGTCAAAGAAGTTTCTACTTTGGGTGATAAAATGGATGCTATTATGAAAATGCTTGCTAGTAAAAATACTCATGTTGATCCTAATGATGTGCCATTATCTACTTTGATTGAGCAAAATAATGATGCTATTGATGTGAATTTTGTCTCTAGAAATAATTTCAACAACAATTCTTATAGAGGGAATTTTAATCCTAGACCATTTCCCGGAAATTCCTCTAATAATTATGGTAATTCCTATGGTAATTCATATAATAATAATAAAAGGATACCTACTGATCTTGAGAACAATATTAAAGAATTTATTAATTCTCAAAAGATTTTCAACGCTATGGTAGAAGAAAAATTGAACAAAGTTGATGATATGTCTAGGAACATGGATAGAATTGCTCATGATGTGGAAACTCTTAAAATTAAAACTTTGCCACCCAAGCATGATATTAATGAGTCTATTTAAGCTATCTATGTCGCCATTAATGAGAGTAAAGAGAGAACCGCTAACTTGAGAGCTAAGCGAGAATTCCTAGAAAAAGCTATTTCACCCGGTTTTTACTGTAATAATGATGAGGATATTAAAATGATTGGTGTCTCACCTATTGAATCTTTATTTAGTAATATAAAACTTGATGGAAAAGGGACTGGAGATGAGTCAACTTTAGCTAGAAGGCGTACCAATTGTTCGGAGGGTGATGATCTTAATGATAAAAATGACAAAAGTGGGTTTGGAGAGGTCAAGACTTTAAATAGTGATGTGTCCACTACTTTGGATTGCAAGGACTTTAATTATGAAAGTTTCTCTTTAATTGAATGTATTTCCTTGTTGCAATCCATGATAAATTCACCTAATGCCCATGAACAAAATAAAGCTTTTACTAAACATATTGCAGAAGATATGATAAAAGCTCATGAAGAAAAGCTAGAGTTAGAAGTTTCAATACCTAGAAAATTGCATGATGAATGGGGACCTACTATTAAAGTGAAAATTAAAGATTATGAATGTAATGCTTTGTGTGATCTAGGTGCTAGCGTCTCTACTATACCAAAATCTTTATGTGATGTGCTAGGAATAACCGATATGAATGAATGTTCCCTTAATTTACATCTACCAGATTCAACTATTAAAAAACCATTGGGTAGAATAAATGATGTGCTTATTCTTGCTAATAGAAATTACGTACCCGTGGATTTTATTGTCCTTGATATTGAATGCAATCCGTCTTGTCCTAGAATACTTGGTAGGCCTTTCCTACGAACTATAGGTGCTATTATTGATATGAAAGAAGGTAATATAAGATTCCAATTTCCATTAAAGAAAGGGATGGAACACTTCCCTAGAAAGAGAATTAAGTGACCTTATGAATCTATTATGAGGGCCACCTATGCAATTAATTTGAAGGATGATAATACTTGAAACAATGCATTATGCCTAGCTAGGGGCATAAAACAATAGCACTTGTTGGGAGGCAACCCAATATTTATCTTTATTGCTATTTTTATTTTTTTGTGTCACACAATTTTAGCTTCTGTTATGATTGTGTTTTTATCTTTTAATTAGTGTTTGTGCCAAGTAATGTCTTTAGGATGATTTGGATTATAGTATAATTGATGCTGTTTGAAAACAGAAAGTTTTGCGCCCAGTCCTGGATTTTTGGCTGTGTACTGGAACATCAAAAAAATGTGAGATTTTTACACAGTATTGGTATATGAATTTTTTACGTTTTACTAATTTTTCAGAATTTTTGGAGCTACATAAGTCTGAATTTTAATTAGATATTTACAGACTGTTCTGTTTTAGACAGATTCTGTTTTCTATTGCATAGTTCTCTTATTTTAATGATGCTATGGATTATATCGGGGGGTATAAGTCATGGAGAAGTTAGAGTTAAGTAGCATTATGCAAGAATTAAATATGAATAAATTTATAACAGTACCTAAAGGTTAAGATTTATTTGTTATACTAACGGATCTCATGAGGTTTCTGTTGAGTTTTGTGTGTTGAAGTTTTCTAGTTTTGGGTGAGATCACGATGGATGAAGGAATAAGGAGTGGCAAGACCCTAAGCTTGGGGATGCCCAAGGCACCCCAAGGTAATATTTAAGGAAGACACAAGCGTCTAAGCTTGGGGATGCCCCGGATGGCATCCCCTCTTTCGTCTAGAATCTATCGGTATACCACTTGGAGCTATATTTTTATTCATCACATGATATAAGTTTTACTTGGAGCATCTTGTGCTATAGTTTTATTTTCTTTGTTTGCTTTTTAGTTTGCCACAATAATATTTTGCTAAATACACCTTTTTGAGAGGGACACACATTTATCATGATTTGTGAGAATACTCTATGTGCTTCACTTATATCTTTTGAGCTAGGCAGTTGCACTAGTGTGCTTCACTTATATCTTTTAGAGCACGGCGGTGGTTATATTTTAAAGAAATAGTTGCACTCTCATGCTTCACTTAAATCTTTTTGAGAGTTTAATAAATAGTAATGGCAATTTGCACGGGTTATAAGATTAGTCCATAAAGGATAGGTATTCAAGAGTGATATAATAAAAACTTTCATGTAGATCACTAAATATGAAACGTGTGGTTTAATGATATTGATGTTGTAATATGAAAGGATATAGGTTCATGATCATTGGTTAGTAGAAATATCGGTATTAAAGTTTGTTATTGACTGTTCATCTAAGTGTTGGTCATGGCATGGTGAGGATGTCTGAGCATTCTCAGGTCTAAAATGAAATCCGTGAGTGTTGTTACAATCGGGGGTGCGTGATGGTTAACTCCTACCAACCTCCTCCCTAGGGGAATGAGAGTACTACTTTGCTTCGAGGGCTAATAGGCTTTGCAATAAGTATGTGAGTTCTTTATGACTAATGTGAGTCCATGGATTATACGCACTCTTACCCTTCCGCAATTTGCTAGCCTCTTCGGTACCGTGCATTGCTCTTTCTCACCTCAAGAGTCGGTGCAAACTTTGTCGGTGCATCCAAACCCGTGATATGATACGCTCTATCACACATAAGCCTCCTTATATCTTCCTCAAAACAGCCACCATACCTACCTATTATGGCATTTTCATAGCCATTCCGAGATATATTGCCATGCAACTTCCACCGTTCTGTTTATATGACACACATCTTCATTGTCATATTGCTTTGCATGATCATATAGCTGACATAGTATTTGTGGCCCAGCCACCGTTCATAAATTTTATACATGTTACGCTAGATCATTGCACATCCTAGTACACTACCAGAGGCACTCATATAGAGTCATATTGTTCTAGTATCGAGTTGTAATATCGAGTTGTAAGTAAATAAAAGTGTGATGATCATCATTATTAGAGCATTGTCCCAGTGAGGAAAGGATGATGGAGACTGTGATTCCCCCACAAGTCGGGATGAAAATCCGCACGAAAAATATATAAAAAAAAGAAAAGAAAAGAAAAGAGGCCAAAAAGAGCCCACAAAAAAATGAGAGAAAAAGAGAGATGGGGGAATGTTACTATCTTTTTCCACACTTGTGCTTCAGAGTAGCACCATGTTATTCGTATAGAGAGTCTCCTGAGTTGTCACTTTCATATACTAGTGGGAATTTTTCATTATAGAACTTGGCTTGTATATTCCGATGATGGGCTTCCTCAAATGCCTGACGTCTTCATGAGCAAGCAAGTTGGATGCACACCCACTTAGTTTCAGTTTGAGCTTTCATATACTTATAGCTCTTAGTGCATCCGTTGCATGGCAATCCCTACTCCTCGCATTGACATCAATTGATGGGCATCTCCATAGCCCGTTGATTAGCCGCGTCGATGCGGGACTATCTTCCTTTTTGACTTCTCCTATTAATCCATACCACCGCATTCTATTCCACCTTGTGCTATGTCCATGGCTCACGCTCATGTATTGTGTGAAGTTGAAAATGTTGAAGCGCGTTAGAAGTATGATCCAATTGCCTGGTTTAACACCGGGGTGCTCATGATTTATATTTATGTAGTGAAGGCGGAGTCATGCCATGCTAACATGATAAAATGAGTGGGGAATAACATTCGTTAAGGATCGTATATTTTGAAAGTTTAATGATTATGCTTCCTATATTCATGGATATTATTATGTTGATGTTGTTAATTCATCGCTTCTCAATATTTATACCGTAAAAAGAGATTACATGATAAACATGTTAGGTAGCATTCCACATCAAAAATTCTGTTTTTATCATATACCTACTCAAGGACGAGTAGGAATTTAGCTTGGGGATGCTGATACGTCTCCAACGTATCTAAATTTTTTTAGTGTTCCATGCTATTATAGTATCAATCTTGGATGTTTTATATGCAATTATATGCTATTTTATATCATTTTTTGGGACTAACCTATTAACCTAGTGCCCACTGTCAGTTGCTGTTTTCTGCTTGTTTTTGGTTTTTCAGGAAATCAATACCAAAGAGTCCAAACACTACGAAACTTTTTGACGATTTTTTTCTGGACAAAAGAGACCCTAGAAGCTTCGGGAAGAGACCAGAAGCCTCACGAGGAGGTGACAAGGCAACCCCGCACGCCCCGAGGGGGGTGCCCTGATGCCTTGTGGGCCCCTTGTGGCTCCTTTTGACCTAATTCCACTTCTATAAATTCTCAAATATTGGGAAACCAACAGAGAACTACCTCGAATAACTTTTCCGCCGTCGCAAGCTTTTGTTCTTCCACGATCCCATCTGGAGGCCTTTTCCGGCACCCTGCCGGAGGGGGAATCGATCATGGAGGGCATCTACATCAACCTTGCTGCCCTTCCGATGATGTGTGAGTAGTTTACCACAGACCTACGGGTCCATAGCTAGTAGCTAGATGGCTTCTTCTCTCTCTTTGATCTTCAATACAATGTTCTCCTCGATCTTCTTGGAGTTCTATTCGATGTAATCTTCTTTTGCGGTGTGTTTGTTGGGATCCGATGAATTGTGGGTTTATGATCAGATTATTCATGAGAAGTAATTGAGTGTTTTCTGAACTTTATTATGCATGATTTTTATAGCTTTGTATTTCTCTCCGATCTATCCGTTTGGTTTGGCCAACTAGATTGATTTATCTTCAGCGGGAGAGGTGCTTTGTAATGGGTTCAATCTTGCGGTGTTCTATATCCCAGTGACAGAAAGGGACAAGACACGTATTTGTATTGTTGCCATTAAGGGTAAAACGACGGGGTTTATTCATATTGATTGGGTTTACTTTGTCTACATCATGTCATCTTGCTTAAGGCGTTACTCTGTTTTCATTAACTTAATACCCTAGATGCATGCTGGATAGTGGTCGATGGGTGGAGTAATAGTAGTAGATGCAGGCAGGAGTCGGTCTACTTGTCTCGGACGTGATGCCTATATACATGATCATTGCCTTGAATATCGTCATAACTATGCGCTTTTCTATCAATTGCCTAACAGTAATTTGTCTACCGTCCGTGTGCTATGTGTTTGAGAGAGAAGCCTCTAGTGAAAACTATGGCCCCCGGGTCTACTTTAATCATAGAAAGAAAACTAAAAATACTTTGCTGCAATTTTCGTTCTTTTACTTTTTTGCAATTTATCTATCTATCACTACAAGATTTAATCCTTGCAAGTAACGAGTTCAAGGGGATTGACGACCCTCTTGCCCGCGTTGGGTGCAAGTATTTGGTTTTGTGTGAGCAGGTGCTGTTCACGAGGCTTTACGTGATTGTCACAGCCCTAGTTTAATGAATGTAAATAGTGGCATAAGCATCCATGCATCATGTTAAATTCAAATGAAACTTGAAATGGGGAAGATCAAACACTAGCACTAAATAAAATCAACTAGGTTCAAATCAAATCTTTTCAATGAACCCAAAATTCCCTTTAGAAAAGTTCATAATTTTTGATAAAGGTGAAAACCTCTGCCAAAAATGATGAACATATTTCTAGGTCATTTCTGAATTTTTGAATTAAGCCATAATGTATTTGAATTGGGGCATTTAATTGCTATAAATATTTTAAATGTTCCAAATATTCTGAAATTAATTGAGGGTCACTGGAATAGTTCAGAAAGAGCCCAAAAATATTTTCAGGATTTAATAAAATGATTTAGTATTTTTACTAAATCAAAACAAAGGAATAAAAATAGAAAACAGAAAAGAACTAGAAAAGAGAGAGAGAGAGAAGGACTCACCTGGGCCTTACCCGTGCCATCCCAGCCCACCTGGCCCGTGCCAGTCATGCCCTACCTCTGCCAGTAGGCAGAGGTGGGGCAGTGCACGGCGTGCGCGAGTGCGCCACGCCACCTCCCTAGATGCCTGCGTCCTCTGGACAGTGCGATGCTGCGGTTGACCACCTCGCTGCCATCCGGATCGAGCCGACCGCCCATTCGCCACCCTGCTCTCCCCCTCGCCTCTCCGACGTGTCCACAAGCTCCGTCTCCGTCGCCTGCGCCGTCTCCATCGAGCCATGTGACTGGACGAGCCCCGAAGCTCCGTCCCCGACCTCTTCTTCCTCCTTCGGACGCCGAGATCGCCACCGCCGTTCCGCCTGCTCCGAACCTCCCCCGAGCCCGCTGGGACCTTCGCCGGCTTCACTGTGAGCTCCTCTGCCGTTCCCCTCTCTCCCTGTGCTCGATTGCGTCATGTAGCCATCATTCCCATCGAGCCCAAGAGCTCTCCGCCACCGGCCATGTAGCCACCATGGCTACGGCCGTGCAAGCTCGCACCTGAGCACACCACTGTGATCAACGCATCCCCAGGAGTCGAGCGCAACCACCCGCAGCTCCTGCCATGCTCTGTAATGTTGAGTGCGTCGATGCTTGAACTCCGGCCACCACTGCGAGCTTGGTTGCGGCGAGCTCGGTCGACCTTAGCCCCTCCCGCTTGCACAGATGGGTGCGGCCGAGCACCAGCTACGCGTAAATGCCCTCCGCCGTCCTTTTGGTCGCCGGAGGACAAAACCGGAGCATCGCCGCCGTCTCTGGATGTCGCCGGCGACTAGCCGCGGGTCAACTCCGACGAGTTTGACCCTGGTTGACCGGGTTTGACTCCCCTCTGAGTCACTGACATGTGGGCCTAGGCCCCTAACTAAATTAGGTTTAGGATTAAGTTTAGTGCTAATTAACTCTGTTAATTAGATGTGCCACTGCCATGCAGGTCCCACTGGTCAGTTTGACCTGGACCGCCTCTGTTGACTGCTGACGCCACAGTGATGTAATGTTGATGCAATAAATCATTTTCTGGATCTAGATTAATTTAAAATAGCTAGGAAATTCCAGAAAATGCTATAAACTTCAAAAAATCATATAAAATCAACCGTAGCTCAGATGAAAAAGATTTATATATGAAAAATGATTAGAAAAATCCAATCTATCCATTGGTACTATTTTCATGCATGACAAAACAAGTTAAACCAGCTGATCAGGTCAAATCAATTAAACGGTATTTGAAATACCATATGTGGAGTTTGAATTTGAATCTTTGATTCAAACCAACTCCAACCAATCTGTTGTTAGTTGCATTAGCTCAATCAACAGCATATTGCCATGTCATGATCATGCACCATATTGTTGCATTGCATTGATTGTGTTCCTTCTCTGTTTGCCGGTATTTGTTCCTTCTCGGTAGAAGACAGTTCCGACGTTGTGATCGTTGACACCGATGAAGAACTAATAGATATACTATCTTCAGAAGTGCCATGCAAGCAAACCCCCCCCCCCCCCCTTGAGCATTTCTATACAATCCCATTCTCTCGCTCCTGCTCTCTTTTATTGCATTAGGACAACAACGATTCAACTGTTACTTGTTGCGGTAGTTGAACCCATTCCTCTGCATGACCTGTCTTTGCCACAGTAAATAGTAAAACCCACTAGCATGAGTAGGAATTGCTTGAGCCATGTTGTGCCTACTCATCCGTGCTTTCTTGTTATGCTTGCTATTGCTTAGAGTTGTGTCAGGTCTGATCCATCTGGGCGATGAATTAGAATGGTTGTGAACATGTCCTATTGATGAGAGCTAAGTGTGTGAACACATTTTGGTAAAGGTAGCGATGAGAGGCCATGTAGGAGTACATGGTGGGTTGTCTCATTGAGACCGTCCTCTGGAACTGAGTTCTGTGTTTGTGATCCAAGACAGTTACTACCACACATTGGGCTCCGGGCGCTCCAAGCTCTCTCGACTTATTAATCGCCTTGATCTCTGTCCAGGAGTCGCAACTAGTTTCTGGTGTTTGTAGGATATGTGTTGGCGGCCGTGCATAGCGCTGACCTTAGGGGTGGGCTACGATGCGGTAGAGACACCGAGGCACGGTGTACCAAGTGACACCCGAATGGTGCTCTTGGGAACCCTGCTCTCATCGTTTGGGGCCATGATAGAAACTTCGGCCGGACTTCCTTTGCGAATACAACGCAATAAACCTGGACTAGAGTCTTGTGTGGTTAGTCAGGTCGTGGCCGACACCCTCGCCAGGCTTCCGCTTGAAGGTTGCCGAGATACATGACGTGTATATGGTGGTAGGTGGTGAGAGCGTATGTGAAGAAGTACACCCCTGCAGGGTTATCAAACTATTTGAATAGCCGCGTCTGCGGATATGGACTACTTGGAAGCTTACATTGTTCATAGACAAGTTGAAATGGATACTCCAAAATGTGCAAGATAAGTGTGAGTGCTATGGATGGCCTTCTCATAGGGAGACGGGAGAGGATCCATAGTGGTGTATTGATATGGTGAATATGTGGACTCGTGTGCGCTCTCTCACCCCAAAGAAGTTACTGGTAGTTGTAGTTCAGGATAGCCACTGAGTCAAAACTGGCTTGCTGCAGTTAAACTCCACAACCCCCCCTTCATTGATACCTGATGCATATGTAGATAGTTCTGATATAAGTCTTGCTGAGTACCTTTGTACTCACGGTTGCTTAATTTATGTTTTGCAGAGGAGACTTCAGTCTCGCTAGTGTTTTCCGCGATGAGTTCAACGTTGACCGATTAGCTTGGGAATCCCAGACAGAGGTCTGGTGCTTATGGTGGGCCGTTGTAGATAGACCGGCTTTCTAGCCTTCTTTCTTTTCAGCTGTCTGTACTCAAACAGGTTTATGCTTCCGCTTGTTGCTTGTATGACTTTGTATGTTAGGTCATGAGACCCATGATTGTAATATCATGTTATGTATGGCTCTTCAGAGCCTCTTAAATAAATACTTTGAGTCGTAGAGTTATGTTGTGATGCCATGTTGTATCTACACATATCATGCATATTGTGTGTATGTTTTGAAATGCATTGGTATGTGTGGGATTCGACACCTAGTTATCTGCTTTGGTAGCCTTCCTTACGGGGAAATGCCTCCTAGTGCTTCCACTGAGCCTTGGTAGTTCGCTACTGCTCCAGAACACATGGATTGACCGACATGTATCCTTCTTTTCTCCTGTGTCTGTCCCTACAGGAAAATGTCACGCGGTATTACTAGAGTCCTGATAGCGTGCTACAGCCCGGTTACACACGCTGATGACCGACACGTGCATTGCTGGGTTACCTATGTTTGTCCATGTATGTTTGTGCCACCTTGGTTTATGACCAGTCATGTCGACCCGGGTTCTCTATCATATGGATGCTAGCATCACAATCATATACGTGAGCCAAAAGACGCAAACGGTCTCGGTTAAGGTAAAGGCGGCAGCCGTGGGTTACCGTGCGTGAGGCCGCAAAGTGATATGATGTGTCTTATGCTAGATCAGTGTGACTTAGGATCGGGGTCCCGACGGTGATTCTCCTACTGGATTGATATCTTGGTTCTCACTGAGGGAAATACTTATCTCTACTGTGTTGCATCTCCTCTCCTCTTCGGGGAAAATCCCAATGCAGCTCACAAGTAGCAATGACCCACAAGTATGGAGGATCGCGACAGTCTTCGAGGGTAGTATTTCACCCAAATTTATTGATTCAACACAAGGGGAGTCCAAGAATATTTATAAGCCTTAGCAGTTGAGTTGTCGATTCAACCACACCTAAGAAGTTATTTCTCTGCAGCAAAGTATTACTAGCACAGTAATATGATAGTTTGATAGTAGCAGCAACAGTAGCAATAGTAACAATAATAGAGACAATAGCAGTTTTGTAACAGTTGGAACAACGGTAGCAACAGTAGTAATGGAGCAAAGACAATATGAGCGAAGCATAGGCATGGAGTAGCGATGGATATTTGGATGACATTCATCATGTGACAGTCACAATCTAGAGTGATACACAATAGCTCCAATTCATCAATCAAATGTAGGCATGTATTTCGTATATAGTCATATGTGCTTATAATAACAACTTGCATAACATCTTTTGTCCTACCCTCCCGTGGCAGTGGGGTTCTAATGGAAACTAAGGATAATTAAGGCGCTCCTTTTAATAGAGAACCGGAACAAAGCATTCACACATAATGAATACATGAACTCCTCAAATTACAGTCATCCCCGGAGAGTATCCCAATTATTGTCACCTTGGGGTCTACGGTTCAGAACAATAACGGGTCCATATAACTTGAAGGTAGGATCAAGAACTCAAATATATTCATGAAAACATAAAGGGTTCGGATCTGAAATCATGGCACTCGGGCCCTAGTGACAAGCATTAAGCATAGCAAAGTCATAGCAACATCAATCTCAGAACATAGTGGATACTAGGGATCAAGCCCTAACAAATTGACTCGATTATATGACGACTCTCATCCATCTCCATCTACCTCCAGTATGGCTACGATGAAATTACTCACTCCCGGTGGTGAGCATCATGAGGTTGTTGATGAAGAAGGATTGTTGATGATGGCGGCAACGATTTGCCCTCTCTGGAGCCCCGAACGGACTCCAGATCAGGCCTCCCGATGAAGAACAGGAGGTGGCGGCGGCTCCGTATTGTAAAACACGATGAAAATTTCTCTCTGATTTTTTTCTCGGGAAGACGGTACTTATGGTCCAATTCCGAGAACTTTTATTTCTGCACAAAAAACAACACCAAGGTAGTTCTGCTGAAAACAACGTCAGTCCGGGTTAGTTTCATTCAAATCATGCAAATTAGAGTATGAAACAAGAGCAAACGTGTTTGGAAGAGTCGATATGTTGGAGACATATCAACTATTTCCTTATGTATTCATGAGTTATTTGTATTGTCCTTAAACATCTTCAATGATATGTATCAATAAATATATGACTTGTTTGCGAGACTATATATTGTATGATGGTTGTTGTAATGGTCCCTTGTTGGTAATAAGGTTATGCAGACACATACCCTTTGACTATTATACGATTCGGTTGATGACTATGTTTCACAAGTCATGGGCAGAGATATGCTAACCCGATAGTATGGACTGGGAATGGAGATCACCGAGTCAGACATACCCACTTTGAGACGTTAGTCTCAAGTATGATGTATGTTCCATGTCCTAGAATTGAGGTCCTCGCATGTTCTCGGGATGAGGATCGACTCACTTAGGGTCTATCAATCTCTACTCCATAACTAGGTAGTTATATAGGTAGCTTTCGGCTGAGTCGTGAGACGTGCCGTGAGACAAGGTTGACCAAGACATGATTTGCCCCTTCGATATGGAGAGATATTCCCTGGGCCCTCTCGAGTGATCATATTCGAAAAACACTAGTACAGCGAGCTGCTATACAAACGGTTTTTAACCCCTTTCCATGACGCAGTTTTAAACCATCGCCTTGCATGTGTGTGCGATAGGGGGGGTCCTTCCCACATGACCCAGAAACCGTCGGGGATAGGTCCTCCGGTCACACACGCGGGGCAAAAAGAGCTCGTGTGCAATCGGGCGAGCCATCGCAGACAATTATACTGGACCAAGCGTTTATGTTCGTATGTTCATCCCACACAGTGAATTTCAGAAAAATGTTTCCGTTCATATGTACATCACACAATTTTTTTATGTGGAAACGTTTGTGCAAGGTGGCCTAACGCAAACATTTGTCGGGCGGAAGGCGTGTGTGATTGTTCATTGATCCAACACGGCTACTTTCTAGAAACTGTGTGGGTAATTGGAGGTCATCGCCCACGGAGTTGTCTGAGAAACCGTCTGCAATTTATAAAACCCAATAAGCAGGCTAATTGGCCTATTATTGATAATGCATTTAGTAATCAAATTGACATTTCATATCAAACACACCATATGTTTCATAGCCGTATTATAGCAACCAGGATTTCATAGCTGAATTACATCAGAGTACAACATCACATAGCTTCAGCACTCAGTTACACCATATAGGCATATAGCTAGCTACGCAATTACACAACATCACGAAGTTTCACATGCAACATCTAAAACCTTTGGAAAGTAGCATCATATACGGTATATATGTTGGAAATATGCCCTAGAGGCAATAATAAATTGGTTATTATTATATTTCCTTGTTCATGATAATCGTTTATTATCCATGCTATAATTGTATTGATTGGAAACTCAAATACATGTGTGGGTACATAGACAACACTGTATCCCTAGTAAGCCTCTAGTTGACTAGCTCGTTGATCAAAAGATGGTGAAGGTTTCCTAGCCATGGACATGAGATGTCATTTGATAACGGGATCACATCATTAGGAGAATGATGTGATGGACAAGACCCAAACTGTAAACGTAGCATATGATCGTGTCAGTTTATTGCTATTGTTTTCTGCATGTCAAGTATCTGTTCCTTTGACCATGAGATCATGCAACTCACTGACACCGGAGGAATACCTTGTGTGTATCAAACGTCGCAACGTAACTGGGTGACTATAAAGATGCTCTACAGGTATCTCCGAGGGTGTCTGTTGAATTGGCATGGATCAAGACTGGGATTTGTTACTCCGTGTGACGGAGAGGTATCTCAGGGCCCACTCGGTAATGCAACATCACTATAAGCCTTGCAAGCAATGTGACTAAAGTGTTAGCCATGGGATCTTGTATTACGGAACGAGTAAAGAGACTTGCCGGTAACGAGATTGAACTAGGTATAGAGATACCGACGATCGAATCTCGGGCAAGTAACATACCGATAAACAAAGGGAACATCATACGGGATTAACTGAATCCTTGACATAGAGGTTCAACCGATAAAGATCTTCGTAGAATATGTAGGAGCCAATATGGGCATCCAGGTCTCGCTATTGGTTATTGACTGTAGAGGTGTCTCGGTCATGTCTACATAGTTCTCGAACCCGCAGGGTCTACACACTTAACGTTTGGTGACGATATAAGTATAGTTGAGTTGTTATGTTGGTGACCGAAAGTTGTTCGGAGTCCCGGATGAGATCCCGGACATGACGAGGAGCTCTGGAATAGTCCGGAGGTAAAGATTGATATATGGGATAATAGTGTTTGGTCTCCGGAAGGGTTCCGGAATTCACCGGAAGGTTTCGGATGTTTCCCGAAATGTTCGGGTACGAGAACACTTTATTTGGGCCAAGGGGTAAAGCCCACGAGGCTTTAGGAAGGTGCAAAAGGAAGTTTTGCGGAGGCCAGGGGCCAGACGCCAGGGACCCTGCGTCTGGGGCCAGACGCCGAGGACCCTGGCGTCTGGTCCTGGAGTCCGAGCAGGACTCTTGCCTTGCGGGCCAAACCGACTTTGAGGAGGCTCTTTCTCCAAGTTTTGACCCCAGGGCTCAACATATAAATAGAGGGGCAGGGCTAGCACCCGGAATACATCAAGATTTCCCCAAACCGTGTGCGGCAACCCTATCCCTCTAGTTCCTCCGTCATAATCTCCGTAGCGCTTGGCGAAGCCCTGCAGAGATTGTTCCTCACCACCATCACCACGCCGTCGTGCTGCCGGAACTCATCTACTACTTCACCATCGCTCGCTGGATCGAGGAGGTGAAGGCGTCATCAAGCTGTACGTGTGTTGAACGCGGAGGTGCCGTCCGTTCGGCGCTAGTTCGTGATCGGTTCGAGGGACGACTTGCGATTTGGATCACGGAGACGTTCGACTACATCAACCGCGTTTCTTAACGCTTCCGCTTAGCGATCTACAAGGGTATGTAGATTCACTCTCCCTCTCGTAGATGCTCATCACCATGGATAGATCTTGTGTGTGCGTAGGAAAATTTTTGTTTCCCATGCAACGTTCCCCAACAATATAGAGAGATGAATCTCATCCGGAAAACTGCTGAATCTGAAGGCGAATATTGAGCCTTCAATGATGTTGAATGTCCTTGCAACTTTACGCCAGTGGCTGCAGATGATTGCCCGCCCAACCTTCGACCTCTTGAGGGAGACTTCAATATTGTAGCGAGGGTGTTGAATGAGTACCTTCCTCGCCTCTTGACCATGGATGTGGTTTGAGAGGTAATCATCGGTGAACTGCTTTGGAAAGGACTGAAAACAAAGATATGCATAAATATATGTTCTAAATTTTGAAATGGCACATAGGAAAGAACACAAGGTAAAAGAGTTGGTACCATCCTATAGTTGACTGATGTCTTCTTCATTGTGCAAACAAAGATCTTGTTGTTATTCAACGCTAGTTTCTTTATCCTAACAATCTTTCTGAGTTTCTTGACTTGACTGATATTCATGTCCATCTCATTTCCCCATATGCAAAATGGATCGAACAGTGGGTCTAAACCTCTGACAGCAGGACCTACATGTGCAAGACCAAATTGTTAAAATCCTAAATATTAGAATGGTTCCTGCAATTGCACAATAATGTGCTATTAGCCAAAGGACCATGCATGTGCAAACCTCGATGGTAAACCTCAGTGCCTCCCATTGTTTCCCTGCAACACATATAAGGCAGATATTGATCAGTTTAAGTGAGAGTTGGCATACTATCAGTAGAATATATTAATGAAAACGTATAGCCACAACAAATGAACATCACACTGCAGAATTGTACAAAAACGTTAACTGGACACCACAACAAATGAAGCAAGCAGTTAACTGAGAACCACATTGCAGAATAGAACATATACTAGAAGATCATACAGTTAACCAAGCCTAGGGTGCTTAAGAACTACTAGGAAATATAGCATTTGTGTATGTTTCTCATGTATAGAGTACATCCAAATTCGATTTTATTCCTCACATGCATAACAATAAAAAAATTGTACCCACAGGAATTGAAAATCACATTTTAGAATTGAACCAAACAGTTAACTGAACATCACCACAAATGAACCAAATTGTTAACTGAACATCACATTTCAGAAGATCAGATTGGATATTAACATAACAGAGGACAATTCACTAGAAGGCACCAGAGGCGGCCTTTAGAAAACACCACGAACTGTCGTTTAAAGCAGCCAACTGTGTGGCAGCGTTCGCGCGCGAGGGGTCGTCGGTGGCCTCGACGGCGAGGTGCTCCTCCAAGATCTGGCGGTCATCGCGACATCATCCGCGCGTGCGGCCGCGATTTGCTTCACCGGTGCCAGATGCTCCTTGAGCTCCTGGCTATAATGCGTGAACCATGGCTATGGGCGGTGCTTATTTGGAGGATGGGGCAGTAATTTGGGTGGAAGATGTCGCGCCGACGGTCGAGGCTTGTGGGATGGAGAAGGAGGAGGAGGATGGGGGTGGAGTGTGGATTACCTGACTATATGGACGAGGCCGCGCAGCGGGAAGGAGTGCCGCCGGCGAGGAGGCGGCACTGCAAAGCAAGCAGTGAAGGTTTGAACTTGGAAAGGAAGGAGGAAACAGTGGAAATGTGGCTTTCGGTGGGGATGAGGGGGCGGGGACCTAGATATTTCCGCGGTTGCCAAAAATTTATGAACGGTGCAGCGAAAAACTGGCACGCAAGTGTGGTTGACGCGCGGCCGATGGACTGTAGCCGACGAACCTTCTGCGTAAGCCATACATGAGGGAGCCCCAAGATATTTTATACTGCATCGCACACGATTGTTGCTAACAAACTGTTTGTGGTGTAATTGATTTTTTTCATTTTGATTTGAAAGACAAAATGGGGTTACGACAGGAAAGGTCACTGTTTGAATTGCTAGAACATTTATCTGCAGTGAACATGCAACTATAGGAGTGTCGTGCTAAAATTTGGAATTATTCTGGGTTCGTTTGGCATTTTTTATACATTAATTTAGTTTTCTAGGCATTTAATGTGCATAATTCAAATTTGAACTACAGGCACATGCTCCAGTGCACTAAAATGGGTTGAAAAATCATATATGTGTTCTTGGTTGAATGTTTAGGTCCCATACAAGAAATGGGAGTGAATTTCAAACATTTGGGCATCGTGGCTCGGCCGAAAACATTGAGAAACTTGGTTTTTAAATTCCAGTAAATCCAAAAATTGCCTAAAAATCACCGAACTTGGCATGGTGTCTTGACATGGCACCAACACGCTGTGGTAAAAAATTTGTTTTCGATTTGAGACAAGTTTTGGTATAAGCTTCTTACAAACCGGAGCTTCTCTCAAGAAGGCTCATGGTTCCGATAGTGGATGTCTCACCTTTGTGGGTGAAACGATATACGCTGCCTCTTCCTGCCTTGATTTTTTTTACAGAGGCAACAAAGACCAATAGGAGTGTCGTGCTAAAATTTGGAATTATTCCGGGTTCGTTTGGCCTTTTTTATACATTTATTGAGTTTCTAGGAATTTAATGTGCATAATTCAAATTTGAACTACATGCACATGCTCCAGTGCACCAAAATGGCTTGAAAAATCGTATATGTGTCCTTGGGTGAATGTTTAGGTCCCATACATGAAATGGGAATGAATTTCAAACATCTGGGCATCCTGGCTCGGCCGAAAACATTGAGAAACTTGGTTTTTAAATTCCTGTAAATCCAAAAATTGCCTAAAAATCATGGAAGTTGGCATGATGTCTTGACATGGCACCAACATGCTGTGATAAATTTTTTGTTCGATTTGGGACAAGTTTTGGTATAAGCTTCTTACAAACTGGAGCTTCTCTCAAGAAGGCTCATGGTTCTGATAGCGGGGATGTGTCACCTTTGTGGGCGAAACGACATACGCTGCCTCTTCCTGCCTTGATTTTTTTTACAGAGGCAACAAACACCAATAGGAGTGTCGTGCTAAAATTTGGAATTATTCCGGATTCGTTTGGCATTTTTATACATTTATTGAGTTTTCTAGGCATTTAATGTGCATAATTCAAATTTGAACTACATGCACATGCTCCAGTGCACCAAAATGGGTTGAAAAATTGTATATGTGTCCTTGGGTGAATGTTTAGGTCCCATACAAGAAATGGGAATGAATTTCAAACATCTGGGCGTCGTGGCTCGGCCGAAAACATTGACAAACTTCGTTTTTAAATTCCTGTAAATCCAAAAATTGCCTGAAAATCATGAAACTTGGCATGTTGCCTTGACATGGCACCAACATGCTGTGGTAAAAAAAATCGATTTGGGACAAGTTTTGGTATAAGCTTCTTACAAACCGGAGCTTCTCTCAAGAAGGCTCATGGTTCCGATAGGGGGATGTGTCACCTTTGTGGGCGAAACGACATACGCTGCCTCTTCGTGCCTTGATTTTTTTTACAGAGGCAACAAAGACCAATAGGAGTGTTGTACTAAAATTTGGAATTATTTCGGGTTCGTTTGGCATTTTTTATACATTAATTGAGTTTTCTAGGCATTTAATGTGCATAATTCAAATTTGAACTACAGGCACATGCTCCAGTGCACCAAAATGGGTTGAAAAATCATATATGTGTCCTTGGGTGAATGTTTAGGTCCCATGCAAGAAATGGGAGTGAATTTCAAACATCTGGGCGTCGTGGCTCGGCCGAAAACATTGACAAACTTGGTTTTTAAATTCCTGTGAATCCAAAACTTGCCTGAAAATCATGAAACTTGGCATGTTGCCTTGACATGGCACCAACATGCTGTGGTAAATTTTTTGTCCGATTTGTTGAAGGCGCACAGATTAACAACCAACAAAGTCATTTGGAACAAAGAGCTGCCACGTTACAATCGGAAACACAAGTGCTATTCAAACCGTGGGCGTTGTACTAACCATTTACGTGCTGCCACGCGTCCCCATTTCTATTGGCTAGGAGGCGACGTGCGGGGTAGCTATTTGAGTAGACGGGAGGCGTGGAGCAGACCGCCGCGCAGGCTCACCGGGAGGCGAGCCCTTTGACCTCCATCCGCCGCCCACCTCGCTCCCAACTTCTCCATTAATGGCGCACGAGCCCCAGTTTTAATGGCATGGCTAGGCCTCAGTCGACTGAGATTTAAGAGAGAGAAAAGAAAATATGAAAAGAAAATTTTGCACGGATCTTGACGTAAGATCTCACGGACATAGCATCGACTGAGACTTAGCAAGACTGATATATATGAAGACGATGGCAATGGATAATAATAATTGTCTTACATATTCAGGAAGATAATTAAAGATGCCACATGCGGCAACGCCCAAAAGACACAAGGGCAAAAGAAGGAAGACACAGACAACGATCTGGGTTGCTCCTCTCTACTTTACCTCGATCTACTACGCCATCTTCGTCATTTCGTCCACCTTGATCTCCTTCACGTCCTCAATCCGTCGCTTGCGAGCAACCACGGATTCCTCCAGGAGCATGTCACACTCGATGCGGAGATTAGCATTCTCATCCGTAAGTTTCCAGACCATGACGGCTGTCTTCTCCAACATGGCAGTTGTCTCCTCGTGCTGCTTTGCCTTTCCGGTGATCTTCGCCCTCAGCAGGTCGCGCTCGGTGCGGAGCCTTACCTTGTCACCTTGTAGTGCCCGGATGACACCGGTGGACTTATCCAACGCGGCATAGCTCTCCTTCTGCAGCTTTGCCCAGCGGGGGATGTCATCGTCCATCAGCCTATTGAGCATAGCGCGCATGCGCCTGTGAGAGCCCTCGAGTGCCCGCGATAGATCCATCCAGGCCGCCGCGACACGGCAGGACCTCTCTGCTACTTCCACGGCACAGCGGGACATCTGTGCCGCTTCCGCGGCACGGCCGGACCAATCTGCTGCTTCGGCAGTGTGGCAGGACCTCAGTGCTGCTTCGGCGGCGCGGCGGGACCTCTCGGCTGATATCGCGGCGAGGCGGGACATCTCTGCTGCTTTGCTCGCTGCTCCGTGGTCATTTCTCGACCAAGAACTCCTCCCATGGGCCATGGCAGACGCAAGGAAGGACGAAGACTTGTTTGTTTGTTGATGAGGAATTGAGGAGGAATGTGCAGTCATTTTCGAGTAGGTGGTATTTATAACCTAGTAATAAGCTGCTAAGTGGGAAAATGTTTAGGTTTTCATCGGTGTGAACAGGTTTTTGCAATTACATATCGGTGTGAATCGGAGTAATTTGGAATGTGACGGGAAAGAAGCTCAAAATTATTTGACGGTTCCAATTTTGAAGTGCGGCACGATTCCCGGATGGTGTAATTAACGTGGGCAAGCGTTCTCGGATGCGTACGTGGCGTGTGCACTGCAATCAGCGATGTCAGCACACGACTTGTTCCATCAACCGTGTGCGCTTGTTATTACCATTGCGCATAATTCTTTTAATTAGAATGTGTGCCCGTATATCGCAGACTCCTTGATCTGGCTGACCGTTTCTGTTGTGTTGGGTAATCGCAAACAGTTCATCCGAGCGAACTGCATGCCGTATATCACACACACCTTGATCTGCCAGACCGTTTCTGTTGTGTTGGGTAATAGCAAACAGTTCATCCGAGTGAACTGTATGCCGTGTATCGCACACACCTCGATTTGGTTGACCGTGTTTGTTGTTCTGTCTTATAGCAAACAGTTCGTATGGATCAACTGTATGCCACATACCGCATACGCGTCTCTAATCTGAATCGTGTTTGTTGTTCTGTCTTATCGCAAACAGTTCGTATGGATCAACTGTATGCCATGTATCGCACACGCGTCTCTAATCTGAATCGTTTTTGATGTCTCCGGCATCACAAACAGTTCGTCTTATTGGCGATAGTTTTAGTACCGTTTGCGATTAATGCATCGCACACAGTTTGGTCGCGGGGTCTCTGATTGATGTGTCGCGTTAGGACCTTCCTGCAGTAGTGAAACATGGCCATGCGACTTGGGTTAAGTGTTAAACCGGTTCGGAAATCTGTATTAGAGTTTCGACAAGAGGTCGAGTTACCACAAGGGTGACAAGTACTCTCCTTGAGCTTGACAACATATATCGCGATGTTGCATATGACACATTATTGATGGTTCCTCAAGTGACTTTACGCACACATGTGAGTTGGCATGTTCTGCTAGGAGCCGCTACCAGCTACCGACTCAGGTCATGTCCAAGTGTACGTGAACCTATAGGGTCACGCACTTAAGGGACTACAACCTGATTCGGATTAGGATCCGAATTAGACAGGGATTCGAGCACTAACGGGCCTCTAGTGTAGAAGCTCATTAGGGAGGTCTATATAAAGGGGCACACGTTTTAGGGTTGATCTTTTCCCCACCACAGCCGCCGCCACTCCCCACGCCCATGTTGCGTGACTGGACCTAGCAGTCCGCCGCCCGATGTTGCTCCCCATACGTGTGTATACTTTGGAGGCGCTGCACCTACAACGCTCTAACGAACCGTTCCAGGGAACCGAAAGAAACTGTCCGAGGGATCCGCGAGGCACTGTTCATGGGAGATAGGCTACACGCATCACCAACTCTACTTCCGCTGCGGTGACTACGCATCTAGTTGTAAAACGCGATCCCATGATCTTTCCCCAACAGTATGATCTTGGTTGAGCGGTAGATTTTTTAATTTGCGCTAGTGTAAGGTTCCGCGTGGCATGCCCCAACACGTGGGCCACTCGTTGGTATCTTCACTTGGAAAAAGTCATGTTTTGATGTAAAACTTCATCCTAATTTTTCTCTTTTCCAGATTTACTAAAATACATGTGTTTGTTAGAAAATACATATACAAAGACAAACATTGGTCTTCTGGCGTTTGCGGCCCATGCGCCACCCGGCCGCTAGCCTCCTCATCCACTCCTCCTACTCGCGTTGTTGCGTTGCTCGACCTCCTCCTTCTCCCAGGTTTTCGCCTCACCCTCCACCTCTTCTTCGGCGTGCGCCACCGTGTTTCTCAACCTCCTCATGATTTCCTCCCGTGCTGCCACTTCACATGTGTTTTAGACCTAGCCGTGTGCGATGAAGGTGTTAATAGGCTTGTTTTGCAGTACTCCATCCGTTCTATAATATAGTGTCCATGTTTTTCTTCAAAGATCAAATTTATAGGGAAAATGATCAATATATACAATATCAATCATATACAATATGAAATATGCCGCATAATGTATATTTTTTCCTCGGCAAATGGTAATATATTAATGCAAGATGATACCAATTACACTGGGCTCTGCAAAGACACAATATCAAGACCTAGTTGAGACATCGAGGTGTTCTCAAAAAAAAAGTTGAGACATCGAGGATGCACACAACCAAAAGAGACTAAGAAATTTTTTGTTCCTACATCATTTTTTTACAAAAGCTCTACGTACTACTTCCTCCGTCCCATAATGTAAGACTTTTTTTACACTAATCTAGAGTCAAAAAAACGTCTTACATTATAGGACGGAGGGAGTAGTTCATTTGGATCGTAACTACCTCCATGATTGTAGCTAACCGTTTCCCGATTGAACTAGTACGTAAACTTTTTGTAAAACCTATAGTATGGATAGTGTTGCTCAAAGATAAAAATAATAAAAAGAAAAATAAAGAAAGAAAGGTAACACAACCAATGACTAGTAAGAGACCAGCACGAATGTCATCCACCGTCCTTGATAACACACGAGGTACGAGAAAAATTCTTCGGAAATAACGCCTGCAAAAAAATAATGACGTTTGATGATATGTAATGCTTGACTTTTTTTAACACAGTACAGACACAAATGCTCATATATACATGCACACATTCATCCATATGAACGCACACACGCACACTCTACCCCTATGAGCACCTCCGAGAAACTGAGCCGGCATATCATCTTGAGATTTACGAAGTCACCATAGGTGCCTCGTAATCAACGGGAACATCTCTTGTAATGCTTGACTTTTTGATGAATCTGTATGGGCTATAGTTTCTTTTTTGAAAAAACTAAATAAGTATCCTGTTCTCCAGCGGGCCACATGTACCACATCAAGCTTGCAACAGTAGCCGTTTCTTCTCAAGATTGTAATCGTGTGCTTGTCTGCTGCCTCCGCAAACAATATCTGTTGTGACAAAACCATAATATACTAGCATCCCACTAAATATAACATTAGTGCCATCAAGTATACATGTCACATGTGAGCTTAAACGGGGCAGCGGAAGCAAACCGTATTACTACGGAACCAAACGGTAAGTTTAATCCTTGCAGACATTCCATTAAACACCTTGTGTGCATACTCCAACAAGCTAACATAACTTGACATCTACACACATGGCAGCCACCAAGTATTTGGTTGCATCATACTTGCAAGAACAAACTGACCACATGATCAATACCCCAGGATTATCAACATATCAAAGAACACTAGCATGCTCATATGCAAGACATCAACATACACCATGCCTCATCTCACCATGGCACAAGTAGCAAGCAAGGTGACCAAATAACAGCAAGCATAGAAAGATAATACCAATAGAGAGGGTTGACACCAAAATTTACGTGGAAACCCTTGCGAGAAAATCCACGGGAGGTAGCACGAGCAATCATCCACTATGGAGAATAAGGTACAAGCTGGGAGCCAACAAATAGAGGAGAGGCCCCAAATCCCCTCTCAGATCTGAGTATAAAGCACTCACTTATGGGTGGATTTGGTGAGGAAACACTCATCTCTCACTCTCACAATCTCTCCCTAGCCTTAGCTCTCTCATGGTGAAGAATAGGCCACTCAAGTGGGGAAGAAGACCCCCAAAGGGGAGAAGAAATCCCAATCTTGTGCAGCAGCAGGCTGCTGCCTTTTAGATTACCTAACAGCCCCAATCCTCATGGTGGAAGTGCCAAAATGCCCCTAGGGTATTACCACATAAGTGAGCCTTCATTTGGCAACATGGGCTGCACCAAATGAGCCCCAAATGACCTCCGAAATTGGGTGAAATTAGAGTCATCCATCACAATTCTCCACCTTGGCGATAACTGAATCAGAAAGCAAATGCATCAATGAAGTTGATGTGTGAACCACATAGCCAACACACTCATGAACATGATGCCAAATGGTCAATCTCCGAATGTTCTTCTCCAAACTGAATGCAAAGCAATGGACAACACATTACCTCCTCCAACTGTTTCATACTGAAGCTGACTGAGCAAGTCAAATAATCTGGAAGTCTCAAAGCACAATTCACCAAATCAGACAAATATTAATGGATCTATAACAACTGATACCCTGTCAAGTCTGAATAATGTGCAACTGACTTTCGAATTTAGCTCAAACTGAATGCTCAATCAACAAATGCACATGCCAAGACATCAACTGAGGTGACAACCAAATAGTGAAGAATGCAACTCATAGTCTTCCATGTGAGTCCTCCAAAGTGCTCCACCTGAAACACATAACTCGGCAAATAACACTCAGTGGCTGAGACAACATGTACATGTGAACATCACCATGTATAACAAACTGCCGAGTGCAAATTAATGCATTAGGAACCCGCAGTATCCGCTGTGTTCTCAAACTCGGTCAAGAAACCAAAGATATCTCTGTTCCTTGACTCAGCAAACAACAACCACTGAACGAGTGACATGCACATGTGAACATCATCATGTGCAACAAACTGCCAACAACAAACTCATATGGAAGCTATGACATATGCAGTACCGCTCCTCAAGAAACAACAACCAAGATGAAAGATGAAGTCTCAAATGTGCAATAAATTGAGTACAACCAAACTCTGCAATGAACTCCACTTGACGACCCAACATAACCACACTGTAGTGCACTGCAATACTTTTAAGTCAAGGATGACAAGTATCCATGCAGAAACATACTCCTTATGCACGAAGTCTTTCATCTCAAACTCAAATTAGAGCATAACCTTCACTTTCATATCAAGAAACTCAAACTGGCCATAATTAGCTGCAATCAAGATTCATACAACAAAGCAGCACAACAATCAGAACCATTTGAGAACACCTCAAGCTGAATCAAACATATCTAATGAGCTCCTCCTGAACAAGGAACAACCATATCAAAGCTAGTCACCACTGTCAAAGAGAATATCCAATCTGGCAAATCTTGCTTCGAGCACCAAAGGATACTGGCCACAAACTGTAGATTTGAACAACAGGGTCTCACACAAGAAGCAATTCAAATATCCAACGGCTCCAACTCAAAGCCAACTGCTAAAAGCAAACTGACAGGCACAATCAAGACTGCAAACTGGAGTAACTTCACATAGATAGAGAGAATACCTGATGGCAACCAAACTTCCTTCAACAAACTGAACTCACAAGAGATCCTCGCAACGGAGATAATACCTACAAGGCATGCCAATTATCTCCAACCAGATGAGACTCTCAAGTGGACATCATGAGTGAAGGAAAAAACCAAAAAAAGGTAGACAAGAAACTCCCCATCAAACTGAAGTTTGTCACACTATGCCTTGAACATTGGAGCAAACAAAGAATTACCTTTTTTAACCAATGGACCCAACTGCAATCTACAAATTGCATCTTAAAGAAAACATAACTAGCAAAATGTTCCTCTGCATTGCTTGAGCTGAACTAGTTGCATCACACTTAATAATCATCTTCATGTATGAGCTTGGCTCCTCATACTTGATCTGAAATGCAACCATCAATGTAAATTCAACAATGTTAGCCCAACTATCACCACTGGTTGGCAACGAGCAATTCCACTTCTTCATAGCAGCACACATATTGGAATCTAAATAAAAGAGACTAACTGCCAACCACAATCACATCATTCTCAGCCTCTCAATATCGTTGTGGCAGACTGCTTTCTCTCGAGCAGGAAATGACTGAACTGATGTGCCAAACTTACAGTACAGTACACCCTATCCCAAATTGCTTGGACAATAGCAAAAATGCTGCTGAATGATGGACTATTAATAACAAGGAAAACTCCACCTCAAGTGTTACACACCTGCTACTCATTCTATCTTAGATCAAACAGCTGAATGAACTCCACCTAAAGTGGAACATAATGCAGACTATCCAAATGGAGCAATGATCATCACAACAAAGGTCACAATACTGTTGATGATCACAATGGAGGATTTCAAGTAACTTATCACAAGCGGAAAACCTCACTCAACTCCATAATAACTGAAGATCCAACAAACTGTTCCCAAGCCACCAAACTGTCCACTGGACACATGCAAGGGAAACAAAGATCTTCACTAAGCATAAAGAGGTAACCAAATGAACATCATACCTCCTTAAAGGTCTTGCAATCAGTCACTGTAGAGAAAGAATGAATCACCAAAGTAGCAAGGCATAGTAACTATCTCAACCATGCATGGGAGAACATGCAGGGAGCTATTATCGAATATTGTTCTATTCATCTTCTCCTCTGTGTATCAACACTGTGGAGTCACCACCGTGGTACGGTGGTGAAGAATGCACATATCCAAGTCAAATTCTCCCAAACAGAACCCAAAGCCATCATATGTCCAAATCATCACAATTTGAAACAAATTTCGCAAATCATAGATGAAACTGGCAAAATAGACTGTGACCCATAGCTTCATCAAATTGTAGGATGTACATCAGAACCTTCCAAAAGATTGTACCAGAAGGTAAGCATAATTTTCCACCACCAGAAGACAACCCAAATGAAAGACCCCCCACAAATATGAGCAAATGCAGTCAAGAGTAGTCTCGGTGCTAAGCACTAAATGCCCAAACTGGGGAGTACACTTCCCAAATGCACAAGGCTAACTGAGTGGAAGCAACCTCATATTCCGCTCTAGCCACCAAAATTCCTCTCCTACATAACTCAATCATAAAAAATCCTGGTATGTGACCAAGCTTCAAATGCCACAGATTAGTAGTGATATCACAATAAAATTTAGGAGTAGAAGCAGCTGAGGATGCCGAGATGATAACAATAAACACAAAGAAATACTGAGCACACTTATCTGAATTTTCAGCTGACGAACATGGCAACCATCTGTGAGTATAAGAACAATGCAAACATACATCCTGATCCTGACAATACACATACCAAACAACAATGCATTCCATGGCGTTGCCTTGCAAAATGATCCACTAGAACAGGCTGAAAGCTAGCAACCATTCACTATGCAGACAAGCGGTATGACCAATAGAATCATGTGTTGTAGTTCATGACACATGCAACAACAACACCATAAACTGCAGCATTGCCAAAACTCACCCAAATAGCAGAAAGCAACTCATAAATCACCATATGTTGCCTTTCCATTAAGTTGCCAAACTGCTAAAATAATACTCTGAAAAGTGCCCAATAACTTTGCAATGGCAAAACCTCACATGTCCCTGGATATAGGAACTTTAATAGCTTCTACAATTATTTTCATAACCACTACCAATAGCATCAATGTGCTCAACCAGTCTTCAATATGTCATAAACATAACAGCCCTAGTCAACACTCTCTATGCAAATCTTCTGAAGCAAATTCTCTGAATAGATAGCAGAAGAAGCAACATCCATAGAGAAACAATATGCAACATAAAGGGCTTAATATCAAATCTGACATGTATGACCGAGAGGGCACATAAAGAACATCATGCTTCGTTGGGGTACTTTCCATAATGTGCATATAGAACAAGTGCACAATCAAATTGTCGTCCATGAAGTGACTTTCACAAAATGAGAGCATCAAACTTATTTCAATGAAGTACATAAACTTCTCCATACATGAGCTGCACAACTGTCAACCTTTGTATCATGAATCCGCACTTGCCAAAACCAAATATCACCATTTCCAACAGGTTTGCTAGCAACTCAAGTTGATACCTCACTTGCAACAACGAACACATGCAAATGCCTTTGATAAAACCATTGCTCTGATGCCAATTGTTGCGACAAAACCGTAATATACTAGCATCCCACTAAATATAACATTAGTGCCAGCAAGTATACATGTCACATGTGAGCTTAAACGGGGCAGCGGAAGCAAACCGTATTACTACAGAACCAAACGGTAAATTTAATCCTTGCTGACATTCCATCAAACACCTTGTGTGCATACACCAACAAGCTAACATAACTTGACATCTACACACATGACAGCCACCAAGTATTTGGTTGCATCATACTTGCAAGAACAAACTGACCACAAGATCAATACCCCAAGATTATCAACATATCAAAGAACACTAGCATGCTCATATGCAAGACATCAACATACACCATGCCTCATCTCACCATGGCACAAGTAGCAAGCAAGGTGACCAAATAATAGCAAGCATAGCAAGATAATACCAATAGAGAGGGTTGACACCAAGATTTACGTGGAAACCCTTGCGGGAAAAACCACGGGAGGCAGCACGAGCAATCATCCACTATGGAGAAGAAGGTACAAGCTGGGAGCCAACAAATAGAGGAGAGGCTCCAAATCCCCTCTCAGATCTGAGTATAAAGCACTCACGTATGGGTGGATTTGGTGAGGAAACACTCATCTCTCACTCTCACAATCTCTCCCAAGCCTTAGGTCTCTCATGGTGAAGAACAAGCCACTCAAGTTTGGATCGTTCTAACCATCCATCACAATATCACAATCAGAAGTGCCAAGCTGTTTATTGTCCTTTTATCAGAGCAACTACTCCCTTCATTTCTATATACAAGGCCATGTAGTTTGGATCGTTCTAACCACCGCCATGAAGTTAACATTCAATCTTGCCTGATGCAGTGAAAACAATCGTGCCGACATTGGAAACCTATTTAAACCGTTCAATGCACTCTGTAGGAACGAACCAGGTGAGCTCCCGCTAATCTGTCTGCCAGCTGCTCTGCAAAATGGAGTCCCGTGCTCTCGCTCTCATCTCCGTCCTCTGCCTCTCTCTGCTTCGTGCCGCGCATGCCACCACCGCCGGAACCGCAGACAGCACAGAGCGGTGGGGATACGTGGAAGTTGCTCGGATTCGCCGGCCGTACTGGCTGACGCTGCTCGGATTCGCCGGCCGTTGTAGAGGCTCACCTGTTCTGGTGGTACTACAAGAGCCCCCAGGCCCAGAGGGTGTCCACGCCCACCAAGCCATGGCCGACCGTCCTCTGGCTGCAGGGTGGCCCGGTACGATCATCAATCTGCACCCGCTCGAGCTTGGTTATCCTCAGCATATGCTGTCGTCGTCCTCGTCGTCGTCGTCGTCGTCATTGTGTTCTTCTTTTTCTCAGGGAGCGTCGGGCGTCGGGCTCGGCAACTTCCTGGAGATCGGGCCGCTCAACGGCGACCTGAAGCCACGCAGCTCGACATGGCTGCAGAAGGACGACCTCATCTTCGTGGTCGGTCAGGGAGACAAGCACATCGTGTTGTTCTATGTTTCTTCTACTGTACATTTTTTTGGCTGAATCAAGCTGCTGCCGTGTGACACTGATCGACAGGACAACCCAGTAGGGGTCGGGTACAGCTACGTGGAGGACGACAGCCTGCTGGTGACCACCGACCTGCAGGCGGCGGCGGACATGACCACGCTGCTCAAGGCCCTCGTCAAGGAGCTGACGACCTTGCGGAGCAGCCCGCTGTTCATCGTCGCCGAGTCGTACGGCGGCAAGTACGCCGCCACGCTCGGCGTTTCCGTCGTCCGAGCCGTCCGCGCCGGCGAGCTCAAGCTCACGCTCGGCGGCGTGGCGCTCGGAGATAGCTGGATATCGCCGGAGGATTTCGCGGTAATTAAAAACCCCGCAATACTTCCACCGCGTGAACTGTCGTGATTGAGATTCTGACACTGATGGTGCATGCAGTCTTCGTATGGGACGCTCCTGTTGGAGGTGTCGAGGCTGGATCGCAACGGCGCAGACCACGCAAACAAGTGCGGCCATGACTCTCACTCATCTCAAGAACTAAAAAGTGACTACAAATACATAATCTTCTGACCAACTCATACCTCGAATCGCCATTGTTGAACAGGGACGCACAGGTGGTGAGGCAGCAGGTTGCAGCGGGGCAGTTCAAGCAAGCACAGGCCACACTCAACAGAATGCTCAACTGGATCGTCGTCAACAGCGGCCACGTGGTAACACGAACGAGTCATCAGAGTCTTACCTAACCATGATTCGCTCGTCCGGTTTTCTGATTGATGGACAGCTTAACGGCCCTATTACATGCATAAATGCAGGATGTCTATAACTTCCTACTGGACACCGGGATGGACCCGGTCGTCGCGGGTGCCTCTGTGAGCTCATCGCCGGCGCCGGAGTACTCCAGGTACCTGGAGAGCAAGTCCGTAGGGGACTCCATTCAGGAGGCCATGAATGGAGCCATCAAGCAAAAGCTCAAGATCATCCCCAAAGACGTAGTGTAAGTGGGCCTCATTCGAACAGACTCCGATTTTGACAACCAAAAACTGCCGGTGCCGGCTGAAATAAGACGCATGATATATCATCACTAGTTGTTTTTAAAAGAGAAGTATCTGCAGATGGCAGGCGCAATCCTACAGCGTCTATTATGCGCTGATCAACGATTTCATGAAGCCGAGGATCCAGGAGGTCGGTTGGGATATCATCATATTGCATGGCAAAACTATTTTTTGCTCTCATTTTTTTAGAAATTACAGTTTTTACAAAATTGAGGTTGTCACATTTCCTGCAGGTTGATGAGCTCCTGTCGTATGGTGTCAATGTGACCGTGTACAATGGACAGGTGACTCATTATAATGACTAGCACTTTACTTAAGAAAAATCTAATATGCACTATGTTTTGACACGATCCGATGCCATTGTACAATGCATGTACTCAAAAAACAAAAGCATTAACCGCCATAGTAGGTACGAAATATCCCGACTTTATCGAAGTATTTACATCCCAACATCATTCTATTTTCACATAAAATGTTTACTAGAAATAGTATATTTTTAGATAATATACAGCCAAACTACTAGTAGCATATAACTGGGAACAAAAATAGTGGGCAAAAGCGCA
Organism: Elymus sibiricus; assembly: GCA_039707655.1. Classification (NCBI taxonomy): domain Eukaryota; kingdom Viridiplantae; phylum Streptophyta; class Magnoliopsida; order Poales; family Poaceae; genus Elymus; species Elymus sibiricus. The sequence continues at coordinate 319,130,833 of CM077664.1, forward strand.
TAATACAACAATTCTACTAGATTCACTTCCAAGGGCAAGGGAGGAAGAGAAGCTTCAGCTGCACGTGGTTTGCCGCTTCGGTTCAACACTCTAACGTCAGTGAGCTGCCTTTGCTTCGTCCGTTTCTTCAGGCCTGTTTGGCATCTAGCCCAGCCATGGATCTTGCCATCTTCTTGGGGCCATGGACAAGCCTGGACATTTGTCTGCTTGCCAGAAAGATAATTTTCTTTTCCCCTCTTGGGGTGTCCACTACGTTAGATAGAACATGCAGGTCGGGATTGATGGCTGAAAACTAGGTGGATAAAGATTTGTGATTTGACCAGCGAAAACACTACATTGTCAACATGTGCAGCTGCAAATACACCCCAAACCATGACACCAAGCATTGTACACTATTCAGTGAAATATCCTTGCAGCAAAGTGTACTGAAGCCTGTGAAATTTCCTTTTTGACTGAAGCTCGACGTGATCTGCTCGGCCGTCGGCGCAGAAGCATGGGTTCAGAAGCTCAAGTAAGAGTACCCAGTTTTCAGCTGTCGCTTTTGAACCTTTTTCTTATAATGGGATTAAGGAAAATACTTCTCAACTGGTCGCTTGTTTCAGATGGGATGGACTGAAGAACTTCTTGGCCCTGCCCAGACAGCCTCTCTACTGTGGCTCAGCTGGAGCCACCAAGGGCTTTGTCAGATCCTACAAAAACCTGCATTTCTACTGGATCCTTGGAGCAGGGCACTTTGTAAGCAACTATTTTGATTCAGCACTTTTGCTACAAATTATCCTCAAGAGAATAGTAGATATTACAGAGATTTTGCTAGCGTTTTATTTTTCATCTAAGGCGCCGATTCGACGACGACTTGCAGGTGCCTGTTGATCAGCCATGCGTTGCGCTTGACATGATCGGCAACATAACACAGTCTCCGGCTCTTTCTCGTTCATAGAAGTGGAGGTTCGGAGGAGGACAGAGGGGGTGGAGAAAAAGGGAGCTACGAGCAGTTTGCTTCGATCAGCTCGTGTTGGTCGGGGTGGAGAGCGACCCGGATTTAACCCATGGATGTGGCATTGTGGCGCCCCTGTTTCTAATAAGAATGCATTTCAGCTTCTTCGTTTTGTTGTTGCATTTTCGTATTTTCTTAAAGAGTGCGATCTTATCAACATTTGTTTATGTACTTTTTTTTGCAAGTTTTTTTTTTCCGAAAAGGAGGCTGAAACCTGTGCATCATTGCGATGCACACAATGACACAACCAATTCTTATTGATTAACCATCGTTGAACCATTATAAGATATGAAATAACACCTATGACTAAGTCGACTTCTTTGACAACAACACCTTTAAAAAGGAATAAACGACATCTCGTCATCGTATGCACATCCATCCGGAGACGACCTGTACAAAGATTTTCATCCTACTAGCTGAGACCAGCCAATGAAGACGAGCACAACAGCAAGTAGACAATGCCTTCAACAAGATAACAACACAAGTCCACCAGTGCTGAGCCCGACCAATAAAGACCAGAACAAAGGTTTTCACTCCACACATGAAGTGGTGCCCGATCAGCATCTTAAAGACGGCTCACTCAATGGTCACATCCGTCGGCACTCCATGACAGGCCAAAAATGCATTAGCAGATTGGTGGCGTCTTCCCACCTTAGACCTCCGCCATGGCCATGAGGGGGGCGCCCATGTCTTGATACGAATCTGGCAGCTACCATTCCACACCAGCGCGAGAAACGATGCAACATTAGCCAGACCATAGGAGGCACTGCTCCATTGCTAGATGATGGCGAGGGACAGTCGGTGTGCCCCAAACTTATCAGCATCGGACGCTTCCGGTTGCACCAAGAACCTCCTCGTGCGATGGTCGCTGCCCTCGCTCCACATGAAAAATCCCCATTGCACTTCCAGTGATCGCCGCATGCGACCACCGCCACCATGCTTGCAGGTATGCCGACGCATATGCATATGAACCAATGTGCCATTCGATCTCCTTGTCGCGGTCATCGAGGGCGCTGCCACCTACGCAATGACCAGCGGAGGCAGCCACCGCCGCTGCCATGACTACTCTTCATAGGATCTGCCCATCGCCGCCCGTGTGCTGTGGCGAATACATGTTGTCTCCGCTGCCACTACTGTCGCATCCCATGGAGGCCACCATCACGGTCGTCCGCACTCCTCTATGTCCTGTTCACCGTCTCCTCTCCCTCCTGGTTGCCTCCTTCGCTTGGCGCAGGGTCAGACACCTTTGCCGCTATGAGTGTCCCACCGTCGCCACGAACGACTCCATGGGCACCTTGACGACTGACACGACAGGGTAACCCTTGCAGTGTTACCCCCCCCCCCCATTGGACATCCCCAACGACACGGCTCGTGCTCCCGTCGGCACACACATCGAGCTCCAGTAGTCGGTAGCGTGAGTCACCCTCGAGCCCGCACATGGAAGCAGGTGACCACATCATGGCCACGACATGGAGCCGAGACACCAGCTGAAAGGATCTAGATGACAACTAGAGGGGGTGAATAGGCGTTTTAAAACTTTTACGGATTTGGCTTTATCCTATTGCGGAATTAAACTAAACGGATACTTTTCAAGCACAAATCCTAAATATGCTAGGCTCGACTAAGTGCACCAACAACCTATGCTAAACAAGATAGGCACTTAAGGAAACTAGCAAGCACAAACTATGTCACAAGATATGGAAATGTAGGAACAACTAAGCAATTCAACTAGCACAAGATATAACAATATGAGCAAGTATGAATTGCGGAAAGTAAAGGGTGTGGGTATGAGATAACCACAACTGAGTCGGGGACGCGGATTTATCCCGAAGTTCACACTCATGAGAGTGCTAATCTCCGTTAGAACGGTGCCGAAGCCAAAGCTTCGGGGCGCCACCAAGTGGCTCACCGTATTCTCCCTTTCAAGTCACCCCCAACGGATGAGCCTCGATTCACTCGGGGTTGGTCTTGAAGGCGACCACCACACCTTTACAAACTTCTCCGGAGCACACCACAAGCAAGGAAGCTTCCGGAGGAACCTTGACCACCTAGGCCACTTCACACCCTTCCCCGGAGCACATCACAAGAGGAAGCTTCCGGGGGAACCACGGCCACCTAGGCCTCTTCACAATCTTCTCAAGTATATCACCAAACCGTCTAGGAGGCGGAAACCTCCAAGAGTAATAAACTCACGGACTCTCACTCGAACTAATCGATGTGGGGAGCTCAAACTAATGCAACAAATGCAAAGCAAGGTCAAGCAACAAATGCTTAACTCACTCTCTCAATCTCACAAGATGCAACTCAAGAAAGTAGGAGATTGAAGAGAGAAGATGCAATGGAGGAAATCAACAAATGACTCCAAGAACCATCCACAAATCCCCCTTCACATAGAGGGGAGATAGGGGTTAGGGAGAGGTGGTAAGAGGCTCAAAATGATGTTTAGAAAGTGTAAGAACTAACCACCAACCGGTGGGAGGAAAGAGCCCTTAAATAGCCAAACTCAGAAACTAGCCGTTGGGGCTCAACGGGCTGATTCTGGACACCCCGTGCCCACGGGGGTTTAGACCTCGTGCACACGGGGTCCCGTGTGCACGGTACAAGGCCAAACAACCCCGTGCGCACGGGGTACCCAGAACAGCCTGCAGCTGCCCATTGAAACATGCACAACTTTGGCATACGAACTCCGAATTCGATGATCTTGGGCTCGTTTTGAAGCTATGGAAAAGCCCAAGGTCCTCACATAGCGAACCACCCAAGATCAACAAGAAAGAATGATGCAAATTATGCAAAGGTTTGAGCTCTCTACATGCGACGTGATCAAGCTACTCGTCCGAAAGTCCCTCTTGATAGTACGGCTATCAAACCTATAATCCGGTCTCCCACCAAGCACTATGAGACCGGCAAAACTAGGAAAACCTAGCTAAGTTATACCTTTGCCTTGCATATTCAACTTGAGCTTGATGATGACTTTAATGCTTGCCTCAAGTTGGAATCCCTTTCTTGTCCACAACCACTTGGTGAAGATACTCGAATTGCTTCCTCGTAATGCAATGAGGGAAGCCTTAACTTAAGCCCATCTTCACATGCACATTATCATGATGTGGACCGCAAGCTTCAAAGCATATAACCTCCGGCTTCTCATCTTGCACTTGGACTCCTCGAACCCGATGACCATCACCACTTGATGTCATCCACACATAGGCTACTTGAAATCTTTCCTTTTGATGCAAGCCCATGAGAAACACCTAACCCACATAGACATAACAAACACATAGCATGGGTTAGGTAACAAAGCACAATTCATAACTACTTACCATACCACTAGATCACTTGATCCCATGTGGTACAATGTTTGCGCTTTGAGAGTTGACCATCTAGATATAATCTTCGAGCTTCATCTTGGTCAACCAACATCTTTACTTTATGCCCCATATTGGTTTCTTGAAAGCCACAATGAACTCTTCATTTCCCTTCATTGCTTCAAGACTATATCACCAAAGACTCTTTCATGACCATATCAAGTTCCACTATGAATATCATCTTGGTCACCACTTGCCCTTCTAAAAACTCCATCACAAGCTCTTGAGAGGCACAATGAATTCTTCACTCTAGTTGCTTGCTTCAAGACTTGATCAACCTCAATCCAACACATGAGCTCACCATGATCTTGTCTTGAAACCATAACTTGAATTCTTCTCTTTGATTATTCTCTCAAGCCCTTGATCCTTAAAAGCCCAAATATGTCAATCTTTGAGATCCTCCAATGAACTCCACCATGAACATAAATAGATTAGGCATTGAAATCAATCTTGATGGCTTCAATAGAAATTCCCGAGGACCAACTTGAAACCTCACTGGACATGGGATCTTGAAAGCCAAAAACCTAGGCCCCGTTAACACGGGGTATCCAGAGAGTTGACACTCGACCCCGTGCACACGGTACAAGCCCGTGAGCACGGGGTATCCAGAGAGGGATACCATAAGGACTTCTTCGGATGCTTTGATGGCATTCTTCACAAAACAACCCAAAGCACTTCAAGCATCACTATGGAACATATCTTCATATAAGATTCAATGCACTTGATGCTCCATAGGAATTGTCATTTAATTCCAAAGCTTAGAGCAAATATATCTTCATATATATGGACTTCATCCTTGACTCCATCCAATATCCTTGAGGCACCATCTATGGACAAAACCTTCAAATATATCTCATTGAAAACATTAGTCCATAGAGATTGTCATTAATTACCAAAACCACACTTAGGGGCTACATGCCCTTTCACCAGCACCACTGGCTGCCCCACCCCTCTCCCTCCCCTGTGGGCAGCGCCATCGCTTTTCGCACGACGGCGACAGGCGAGGCGATGGTGCAGAGGTGCTTCTTTACGACAACGGCTGTTGATACGTCTCCAACGTATCTATAATTTTTTATTGCTCCATGCTATTATAGTATCAATCTTGGATGTTTTATATGCAATAATATGCTATTTTATATCATTTTTTGGAACTAACCTATTAACCTAGTGCCCAGGGCCAATTGCTGTTTTCTGCTTGTTTTTGGTTTTTCAGGAAATCAGTACCAAACGAAATCCAAACGCTATGAAACTTTTTGACGATTTTTTTCTGGACAAAAGAGACCCTAGAAGCTTCGGCAGGAGGCCGGAAGCCTCACGAGGAAGCCACAAGGCAACAGGGCGCGCCCTGATGCCTTGTGGCCCCCTCGTGGCTCCTTTTGACCTAATTTCACCTCTATAAATTGTCAAATACTGGGAAACCAATAGAGAGCCCCATGAAATAACTTTTCCGCCGCCGCAAGCTTCTGTTCTTCCGCGATCCCATCTCGAGGCCTTTTCCGGCACCCTGCCGGAGGGGGAATCGATCACGGAGGGCTTCTACATCAACCTTGCTGCCCCTCCGATGATGTGAGAGTAGTTTACCACAGAACTACGGGTCCATCGCCAGTAGCTAGATGGCTTCTTCTCTCTCTTTGATCTTCAATACAATGTTCTCCTTGATCTCCTTGGAGTTCTATTCGATGTAATCTTCTTTTGCGGTGTGTTTGTTGGGATCCGATGAATTGTGGGTTTATGATCAGATTATTCATGAGAAATATTTGAATCTTTTCTTAATTCTTTTATGCATGATTGTTATAGCTTTGTATTTCTCTCCGATCTATCCGTTTGGTTTGGCCAACTAGATTGATTTATTTTGCAATGGGAGTGGTGCTTTGTGATGGGTTCAATCTTGCGGTGTTCTATATCCCAGTGACAAAGTAGGGGACAAGACACGTATTTGTATTGTTGCCATTAAGGATAAAACGACGGGGTTTATTCATATTGATTGGGTTTACTTTGTCTACATCATGTCATCTTGCTTAAGGCGGTCGATGGGTGGAGTAGTAGTAGTAGATGCAGGCAGGAGTCGGTCTACTTGTCTCGGACGTGATGCCTATATACATGATCATTGCCTTGAATATCGTCATAACTATGCGCTTTTCTATCAATTGCCCAACAGTAATTTGTTTACCCACCGTATGCTATGTGTTCGAAAGAGAAGCCTCTAGTGAAAACTATGGCCCCCGGGTCTACTTTTATCATATATAAAATCCAAAAATACCTTGCTGCAATTTTCTTTCCTTTATTTTATTTTGCAATTTACTTTATCTATCTATCACTATCAGAACGAATCCTTGCAAATAACGAGTTCAAGGGGATTGACAACCCTCTTGCCCGCGTTGGGTGCAAGTATTTGCTTTTGTGTGTGTAGGTGCTGTTCACGAGGTTCTGTGTGGTTCTCCTACTGGATTGATACCTTGGTTCTCACTGAGGGAAACACTTATCTCTACTGTGCTGCATCACCCCTCCTCTTCGGGGAAATCCCAACGCAGTTTACAAGTAGCAGGAAGAATTTACTTGATCTACTTTTATTTACCTTTTTATTTGCATTTGCCTCCCGTTTTCATCTCCCCCACTTCTCATAAAAATTACAAAAACACAAAAATATTTTATTTGCTTGTTCGTTTGCTTGCCTTAAACATGCTATCATGTCTGAGTTTGAGAAAGTTGTTGTGGAAAGTGCTAGTGAAGATAGTACTAATGAATCTCTTGAGGAAAAACTTAAATTGTTTGATATTAATCATGATCCTCCTGAAAACAAAGCTACCACCATTTTTAAAATTAAAGTCTATCAGGTGGGTAACGGGAATATTATTGGGAAAGGTGTTATTTAAGAATTCTTTAACTGTACGAGAGTTATACCAATAATTGAAGGATCCATTCTTGATAAAAAAAATTGCTATGTGGATGCTATTGCTATGCTTGTGGTTAAATTAGAACTTTTTTTTGCATATTCACCCCGCATTACAAAAGATATTCTATGAACTCCCCAATATCCATAATCCTAGAATAAAAAAGATTACTACCATCATCCTTATGCATGAATTCGACTATATAATTAGAGAAGCTAGGGACATCTTTTCTTTCTATAAAATAGATTTTGAGCACCCTCCTATAGAAGAAATTCTTCATGATAAGGACACTATACGTAGGTTGGAATCTAAAGATTATTTTGATTAAGGTGAAAACATTAGGAGAAGAGTTCCCTATGCTGAAGTAATTAAAACCTTGTACCACAATACTTGTGATAAATTTGAATGGATTACTAAGGGAATTGATGAGGGGTTTAGTGAAGAGTGGTTTGAAGGTACGGCTAGAGATCCTATTGATGATGAGATACATGTTTTATATGAGGTTCTTTATGGTGATGATTCTGAGTTTGAAGTTATGAATGTTAAAGTAACCAAACAAAGTCTGTTCAAGTATTTAAGTTCCCCTACTAGAAAAGAAGAACATGAGAGTAGAGAATTAATGAGAAAAGTTCTGGAAGATTTGATTAAAAAGGATTTGGAAACTAAGGATGATAATACTTGAAATAATGCATTATGCCTAGCTAGGGGCATAAAACAATAGCGCTTGTTGGGAGGCAACCCAATATTTATTTTTATTGCAATTTTATTTTTCTTGTATTACACAATTTTAGCTTCTCTTATGATTGTGTTTTTATCTTTTAATTAGTGTTTGTGCCAAGTAATGCCTTTAGGATGATTTGGATGATAGTATAATTGATGCTGCTTGAAAAACAGAAAGTTTTGCGCACAGTGATGGATTTTTGGTTCTGTACTGGAGGTCAGAAAAATCTGAAAGTTTTACACAGTATTGGTATATGAATTGTTTACGTTGTCCTAATTTTTCAGAATTTTCGGAGTTACATAATTATAGGTTTTAAAAAGATCTTTACAGACAGTTCTCTTTTAGACAGATTCTGTTTTTTGTTACATAGTTTGCTTATTTCGATGAATCTATGGATTGTATCGGGGGGTATAAGTCATGGAGAAGTTGGAGTACAGTAGAATTATGCCAAGATTAAATATGAATCAATTTATAACAATACCTAAAGTTTAAGATTTGTTTGTTATACTAACGGATCTCACGAGGTTTCTGTTGAGTTTTGTGTGCTGAAATTTTCAAGTTTTGGGTGAGATCACGATGGATGAAGGAATAAGGAGTGGCAAGACCCTAAGCTTGGGGATGCCCAAGGCACCCCAAGGTAATATTCAAGGAAGACCCAAGCGTCTAAGCTTGGGGATGCCCCGGATGGCATCCCCTCTTTCGTCTACAATCTATCGGTATATCACTTGGAGCTATATTTTTATTCATCACATCATATGTGTTTTACTTGGAGCGTCTTGTGCCTTAGTTTTCTTTTCTTTTTTTGCTTTTTAGTTTTCCACAATCATCTTTTGAACACACCTTTTTGAGAGGGACACACATTTATCATGATTTGTTAGAATACTCTATGTGCCTCACTTATATCTTTTGAGCTAGTCAGTTGCTCTAGTGCTTCACTTATATCTTTTAGAGCACGGTGGTGGTTATATTTTAAAGAAATAGTTGCACTCTCATGCTTCACTTAAATCTTTTTGAGAGTCCAATAAATATTAATGTCAATTTTCACGGGTTATAAGATTGGTACATAAAGGATAGGTATTCAAGAGGGATATAATAAAAACTTTCATGTAGATCACTGAATATGATAAGTTTGATTCCTTGCAATAGTTTTGCGATATTAAGATGGTAATATGTGGATGTACAAGTGAATGATTGTGGTTTAGTAAGAATATTGGTATTAAGGTTTGTGATTCCCGAAGCATGCACATATAGTCCTTAGTTGTGTGATGAAGTTGGAGCATGATTTATTATTGAGTGTCTACCTTATGAGTGGCGGTCGGGGACGAGCGATGGCCTTTTCCTACCAATCTATCCCCCTAGGGGCATGCGTAGTAGCACTTTGCTTCGAGGGCTAATAGACTTTTGCAATAAGTATGTGAGTTCTTTATGACTAATGTGAGTCCATGGATTATACACACTCTTACCTTTCCGCAATTTGCTAGCCTCTTCGGTACCGTGCATTGTCCTTTCTCACCTCGAGAGTCGGTGCAAACTTCGCCGGTGCATCCAAACCCCGTGATATGATACGCTCTATCACACATAAGCCTCTTTATATCTTCCTCAAAACAGCCACCATACCTACCTATTATGGCATTTCCATAGCCATTCCGAGATATATTGCCATGCAACTTCCACCGTTCTTTTTATATGACACACATCTTCATTGTCATATTGCTTTGCATGATCATATAGCTGACATAGTATTTTTGGCTCATCCACCGTTCATCATTTTTATACATGTTATGCTAGATTATTGCACATCCTGGTACACTGCCAGAGGCATTCATATAGAGTCATATTGTTCTAGTATCGAGTTGTAATATTGAGTTGTAAGTAAATAAAAGTGTGATGATCATCATTATTAGAGCATTGTCCCTGTGAGGAAAGGATGATGGAGACTGTGATTCCCCCACAAGTCGGGATGAGACTCCGGGCGAAAAAAAGGAGGCCAAAAAGAGCCCAGCAAAAAAATGAGAGAAAAAGAGAGAAGGGGCAATGTTACTATCCTTTTCCACACTTGTGCTTCAGAGTAGCACCATGCTTTTCATACAGAGAGTTTCCTGAGTTGTCACTTTCATATACTAGTGGGAATTTTTCGTTATAGAACTTGGCTTGTATATTCCGATGATGGCTTTCTCAAATGCCCGAGGTCTTCATGAGCAAGCAAGTTGGATGCACACCCACTTAATTTCAGTTTGAGCTTTCATACACTTATAGCCCTTAGTGCATCTGTTGCATGGCAATCCCTACTCCTCGCATTGATATCAATTGATGGGCATCTCCATAGCCCATTGATTAGCCGCGTCGATGCGAGACTATCTTCCTTTTTGACTTCCCCTTATTAATCCCTATCATCATATTCTATTTCACCCATAGTGCTATGTCCATGGCTCGCGCTCATGTATTGCATGAGGGTTGAAAAAGTTGAAGCGCATTAAAAAGTATGAACCAATTGATCGGCTTGTCATTGGGGTAGTGCATGATTGATACCTTGTGTTAGGAAGACTAAGCATGACGGGCTATATGATTTTGTAGGGATAGCGTTCTTTAGCATTTTTATTTTGAAAGGCATGATTGTTTGTTGGTATGCCTGAGTATTGATGTCTTTATATCAAATTATAGACAATTGCTTTGAATCACTCGTTTCTTAATATTCATACCGTAAAAGAGATTACATGATAAACATGTTAGGTAGCATTCCACATCAAAAATTATGTTTTTATCATTTACCTACTCGAGGACGAGCAGGAATTAAGCTTGGGGATGCTGATACGTCTCCAACGTATCTATAACTTTTGATTGTTCGATGCTATTATAGTATCAATCTTCGATGATTTATATGCAATAATATGCTATTTTATATCATTTTTTGAGACTAACCTATTAATCTAGTGCCCAGTGCCAGTTGCTGTTTTCTGCTTGTTTTTGGTTTTTCAGGAAATCAGTACCAAACGAAGTCCAAACGCTACGAAACTTTTTGACGATTTTTTCTGGACAAAAGAGACCCTAGAAGCTTCGGGAGGAGGCCAGAAGCCTCACGAGGAAGCCAGAAGGCAACAGGGCGCGGCCCCAGGGGGGTGCGCCCTGATGCTTTGTGGGCCCCTCGTGGCTCCTTTTGACCTAATTTCACCTCTATAAATTCTCACATATTGGGAAACCAATAGAGAGCCCCACGAAATAACTTTTCCGCCGCTACAAGCTTCTATTCTTCCGCGATCCCATCTGGAGGCCTTTTCCGGCACCCTGCCGGAGGGCGAATCGATCACGGAGGGCTTCTGCATCAACCTTGCTGCCCCTCCGATGATGTGTGAGTAGTTTACCACTGACCTATGGGTCCATAGCTAGTAGCTAGATGGCTTCTTCTCTCTCTTTGATCTTCAATACAATGTTCTCCTCGATCTCCTTGGAGTTCTATTTGATGTAATCTTCTTTTGCGGTGAGTTTGTTGGGATCTGATGAATTGTGGGTTTATGATCAGATTATTCATGAGAAATATTTAAGTCTTTTCTGAACTTATTTATGCATGATTGTTATAGCTTTGTATTTCTCTCCGATCTATCTGTCTGGTTTGGCCAACTAGATTAATTTATCTTGCAATGGGAGAGGTGCTTTGTGATGGGTTCAATCTTGCGGTGTTCTATATCCCAATGACAAAGTAGGGGACAAGACATGTATTTTTATTGTTGCTATTAAGGATAAAACGACGGGGTTTATTCATATTGATTAGGTTTACTTTGTCTAGATCATGTCATCTTGCTTAAGGCGTTACTCTGTTTTCATTAACTTAATACCCTAGATGCATGCTGGATAGCGGTCGATGGGTGGAGTAATAGTAGTAGATGCAGACAGGAGTCAGTCTACTTGTCTCGGACATGATGCCTATATACATGATCATTGCCTTGAATATCGTCATAACTATGCGTTTTTCTATCAATTGCCCAACAGTAATTTGTTTACCCACCGTATGCTATATGTTTACCCACCGTATTCTAGTGAAAACTATGCCCCCCGGGTCTACTTTTATCATATATAAAATCCAAAAATACCTTGTGATACGTATCCAACGTATCTATAATTTTTTATTGTTCCATGCTATTATAGTATCAATCTTGGATGTTTTTATATGCAATTTTATGCAATTATATATCATTTTTGGGACTAACCTATTAACCTAGTGCCCAGTGCCAGTTGCTGTTTTCTGCATGTTTTTCGCTTTCCAGAGAATCTGTACCAAACGAAGTCCAAATGCCATGAAACTTTTTGGAGATTTTTTTCTAGACAAAAGAGACCTTGGAAGTTTCGGGAGGAGTCCAGAAGCCTCACGGAGGCTTCACAAGGCAACAGGGCGTGCCGTGTTGCCTTGTGGGGCCCACGTGACTCCGTTTGACCTAATTCCACTTCTATAAATTCACAAATATTGGGAAACCATCAGAGAGCCAGAAGAGAAAACCTTTCCGCCGCCGCAAGCCTCTGTTCTTCCGTGATCCCATCTGGAGGCCTTTTTCGGTACTCTGCCGGAGGGGGAATCGATCACGGAGGGCTTCTACATCAACCGTGCTGCCCTTCCGATGATGTGTGAGTAGTTTACCACAGACCTACGGGTCCATAGCTAGTAGCTAGATGGCTTCTTATCTCTCTTTGATCTTCAATACCATGTTCTCCTTGATGTTCTTGGAGTTCTATCCGATGTAATCTTCTTTCGCGGTGTGTTTGTTGGGATCCGATGAATTGTGAGTTTATGATCAGATTATTCATGAGAAATATTTGAGTCTTCTCTGAACTCTTTTATGCATCATTAAATATATCTTTGTATTTCTCTCCGATCTATCGATTTTGTTTGGCCTACTAGATTGATTTATCTTGCAATGGGAGAGGTGCTTTGTGATGGGTTCAATCTTGCGGTGCTCAATCCCAGTGACAGAAGGGGACATGACACGTATTTGTATTGTTGCCATTAAGGATAAAAAGATGGGGTTTATTCATATTGCTTGAATTTGCTTCTCTACATCATGTCATCTTGCTTAAGGCTTTACTCTATTTTTATTAACTTAATACTCTAGATGCATGTTGGATAGCGGTCGATGAGTGGAGTAATAGTAGTAGATGCAGGCAGGAGTCGGTCTACTTGTCTCGGATGTGATGCCTATATACATGATCATTTCCATGAATCCGTCATAATTATTTGCTTTTCTATCAATTGCCCAACAGTAATTTGTTTACCCACCGTATGTTTCTATGCTCGAGAGAGAAGCCTCTAGTGAAAACTATGGCCCCCGGGTCTATCTTTATCATATAAAAACCCTAAAAATACCTTGCTGCAATTTATTTACTTTTATTTTTATTAGTATTTTAGTTTATCTATTTATCTCTATCAGACTTAATCCTTGCAAGTAACCGCTAAGAGGATTGACAACCCTCTTATTCGCGTTGGGTGCAAGTGTTTGCTTTTCAGTGTGTAGGTGTTGTTCATTGGATCTTGCTTGGTTCTCCTACTGGATTGATAACCTTGGTTCTTAACTGAGGGAAATACTTATCTCTAATATACTGCATCATCCTCTCCTCTTCGGGGAAATACCAACGCAGACCACAAGTAGCACCTTGCTGCAATTTTCTTTCCTTTATTTTATTTTTCAATTTAATTTATCTATCTATCACTATCAGAATTAATCCTTGCAAATAACGAGGTCAAGGGGATTGACAACCCTCTTGCCCGCTTTGGGTGCAAGTATTTGCTTTTGTGTGTGTAGGTGCTGTTCACGAGGTTCTGCGTGGTTCTCCTACTGGATTGATACCTTGGTTCTCACTGAGGGAAATACTTATCTCTACTGTGCTGCATCACCCCTCCTCTTTGGGGAAATCCCAACGCAGTCTACAAGTAGCAGGAAGAATTTCTGGCGCCGTTGCCGGGGAGACATCACCGAAACCTATCAAGTACCTTCACACAAACTATCATCTACTTGCTTTACTTTTATTTTCCTTTTTATTTGCATTTGCCTCTCGTTTTCATCTCCCCCACTTCTCATAAAAATTACAAAAATACAAAAATATTTTATTTGCTTGTTTGCTCGTTTGCTTGCCTTAAAGTTGCTATCATGTCTGAGTTTGAGAAAGTTGTTGTGGAAAGTGCTAGTGAAGATAGTACTAATGAATCTCTTGAGGAAAAACGTAAATTGTTTGATATTAATCATGATCCTCCTGAAAACAAAGCTACCACCATTTTTAAAACTAAAGTCTATCAGGTGGGTAGTGGGAATATTATTGGGAAAGGTGTTATTCAAGAATTCTTTAACTGTACGGGAGTTATACCAATAATTACAGGATCCATTCTTGATAAAAAAAATTGCTATGTGGATGTTATTGCTATGCTTGTGGTTAAATTAGAACAAATTTTTTTGCATATTCACCCCGCATTACAAAAGATATTCTATGAACTCCCCAATATCCATAATCCTAGAATTAAAAAGATTGCTACCATCATCCTTATGCATGAATTCGACTATATAATTAGAGAAGCTAGGGACATATTTTCCTTCTATAAAATAGATTTTGAGCACCCTCCTATAGAAGAATGTCTTCATGATAAGGACACTATACGTAGGTTGGAATCTAAAGATTATTTTGCTTACGGTGGAAACATTAGGAGAAGAGTTCCCTATGCTGAAGTAATTAAAACCTTGTACCACAATACTTGTGATAAATTTGAATGGATTACTAAGGGAATTGATGAGGGGTTTAGTGAAGAGTGGTTTGAAGGTACGGCTAGAGATCCTATTTACAAGTAGCAGCGGTCATGAGCACGCCACGCGTCGGCCATATGCGACTGCCCGACGGGTGTTGGAAATATGCCCTAGAGGCAATAATATTGTATTATTTATTTCCACGTTCATAATTAAGAGTTTATATTCTATGATATAACTGCTATGATTCCGGAATATGCGACTCAGTGGAAAACTCATAAGCACGTGTGAAATGATAAACGGTAAAATTTGATTCCTAGTCTCGCCTCTAGGAGTAGCTTAAGTGTTGTTTGTGATTATGTTTTCCAGATCTTGGGATATCGTGAAGTGTAACGATAGTCCCAAAACAACTTTGAGAGTATGACGTTAGAAGAACGATCATATTGAATTGACCCAACTTGTTTGTTATACTTTGAGATACTATCGTCATAAGTCAATCGATATAACACAGAGAATGAACATATGCCTGATACGTCTCCAACGTATCTATAATTTTTTTTATTTCATGCTATTATATTATCAATCTTGTATGCTTTATATGCAATTTTATATCATTTTTGGGAACTAACCTATTAACCTAGTGCCCAGTGCCAGTTCCTATTTTTACCTATTTTATTGTTTCGCGGGAAAACCATACCAAACGAAATCCAAATACGATGAAACTTTACAATGATTTTTTCTGGACCAGAAGGGACCCTAGAAGCTTCGGGAGGAGACCAGACGCCGCATGAGAGAGGCACAAGCTCAGATAGTGCGCCCCCCTAGGGAGGCGAGAGAGGCACGAGAGAGGCACAAGCTCAGACGGCGCGCCCCCGTGCGCGTTGTCTGAGCTTGTGGCCCCCTCGCAACTCCGTTTGACCTAATTTCAGGCCCATAAATTCCCTAAAATCCAGAAACCACCAGAGCGAGACCTGAAACAATTATTCCGCTGCCGCAAGCCTCTGTTCTTCCGCGATCCCATCTGGAGGCCTCCGTCGGTACTCTCCTAGAGGGGGAATCGGTCACGGAGGGCCTCTACATCAACCTTGCTGCACCTCCGATGATGTGTGAGTAGTTCCTCACATGACCTACGGGTCCATAATAATTAGCTTGATGGCTTTCTCTCTCTCTCTTTGATCTTCAATACAATGTTCTTCTCAGAGTTCTATTCGATGTAATCTTCTTTTGCGGTGTGTTTGTTGGGATCCGATGAATTGTGGGTTTATGATCAGATTATTCGTTGAAAGTAACTGAGTTATATTCTGAACTTTTATTATGTGTCATTGTTATAGCTATGTAATGCTTTTCGATCTATGAGTTTTCTTTGGCCAAGTTGATGATTAGATCTTTAGTGGAAGTTGTGCATAGTAGTAGGTTCAATCTTGCGGTGTCCTCACTCTATGACAGGAGGAGTAGTGCTACTTGTAGTCTGCGTTGGTATTTCCCCGAAGAGGAGAGGATGATGCAGTACAGTAGAGATAAGTATTTCCCTCAGTTAAGAACCAAGGTTATCAATCCAGTAGGAGAACCAAGCAAAATTCCGTTAAGCGCACCTGCACACACAAGAGCAAACACTTGCACCCAACGCAAATAAGAGAGTTGTCAATCCTCTTAGCGGTTATTTGCAAGGATTAAATCTTATCGAGGTAAATAGATAAACTAAACTACTAATTAAAATAAAAGTAAATAAATTGCAGCAAGGTATTTTTAGGTTTTTTATATAATAAAGATAGACCCGGGGACCATAGTTTTCACTAGAGGCTTCTCTCTTGAGCGCATAAACATACGGTGGGTAAACAAATTACTGTTGGGCAATTGATAGAAAAGCAAATAATTATTACGGATTCATGGCAATGATCATGTATATAGGCATCATGTCCGAGACATGTAGACCAACTCCTGCCTGCATCTACTACTATTACTCCACCCATCGACTGCTATCCAGCATGCATCTAGGGTATTAAGTATCAAACAGAGTAACGCCTTAAGCAAGATGACATGATGTAGAGAAGCAAATTCAAGCAATATGAATAAACCCCATCTTTTTATCCTTAATGGCAACAATACAAATACGTGCCATGTCCCTTTCTGTCACTGGGATTGAGCACCGCAAGATTGAACCCATCACAAAGCACCTCTCCCATTGCAAGATAAATCAATATAGCAGGCCAAACTAAACCGATAGATCGGAGAGAAATACAAAGCTATAACAATCATGCATAAAAGAGTTCAGAGAAGACTCAAATATTTCTCATGAATAATTTGATCATAAACTCACAATTCCTCGGATCCCAACAAACACACCACAAAAGAAGATTACATCGGATAGAACTCCAAGAACATCGAGGAGAACATTGTATTGAAGATCAAAGAGAGAGAAGAAGCCATCTAGCTACTAGCTATGGACCCATAGGCCTGTGGTAAACTACTCACACATCACCGGAAGGGCAGCAAGGTTGATGTAGAAGCCTTCCGTGATCGATTCCCCCTCCGGCAGAGTACCGGAAAAGGCCTCCAGATGGGATCGCGGAAGAACAGAGGCTTGCGGCGGTGGAAAGGTTTTCTCTTATGGCTCTCTGATGGTTCCCCAATATTTGTGAATTTATAGAAGTGGAATTAGGTCAAACGGAGTCACGTGGGCCCCACAAGGTAACACGGCGCCCCCCCTGGGGCGCACCCTAGTGCCTTGTGAAGCCTCCGTGAGGCTTCTGGCCTCCTCCCGAAGCTTCCCAGGTTTCTTTTGTCCAAAAAAAATCTCCAAAAAGTTTCGTGGCATTTGGACTTCATTTGGTACTATTTCTCTGAAAAGCCAAAAACAAGCAGAAAACAGCAACTGGCACTAGGCACTGGGTTAATAGGTTAGTCCCAAAAAATGATATATAATTGCATATAAAAACATCCAAGATTGATACTATAATAGCATGGAACAATCAAAAATTATAGATATGTTGGAGACATATCAAGCATCCCCAATGTTGGGGATATAACCCCACAGTATGACCCGCCCGTTTAGGGCCGGGTTATCCAGTGGCGGCCTAAAGAGAGCTGCGGCGACTCAAGGCTCCAAGGCCCATCAGGGCGACTCATAAAGTGGGCCGGCTCAATAGCCCAGTACTTGAGGCGGTGGCTTACCTAAGGCGGCAGGTTTACCTAAGATGATGAGTAGGAGATAGATTAGGGCACGGGTCATGTTGCGACCCGGACTCTATTGTAAGCCTGGGGCCTCGACCTGTATATAAAGGCGAGCCCCCCGAGGCAGGAAGATCAAGTTACAAGCTCTCGAGTACCAGGTTAGCCAAGTTGCACCCTTGTAATCGAGATCATCATCATCATCAATTACGATCAAGCAGGACGTAGGCTATTACCTCCACTGCGAGGGGCCGAACCTGGGTAAACCCTTGTCTCTCGATTCCGATCTACCCCGTTCGAGTTACCACCTAGTGGCGATGGCCTCACGACTAAGTCCTTTCACGAGGACATCTGCCATGACAAAACCACGACAGTTGGCGCCCACCGTGGGGCTCTCGCTCGGTGGTGTTGAGTACTTGAAGGGAACTCCCGCAGGGATCGAGGGATACGCGATCGGCCGCATGACCAAGATTCGTCGCGGCAAGATTTACATCGATGATTCAGGCTAGGGCCCCGAGGCTGACTCAATCGAGTACGGGTGCCGGGTCCCCTTCGGTAAAATCCACGTCTTCATCGGCAAAGCTGGTGGATCTGAACCCGGGCCGGACATCTGCGCCGACATCGTCGAGCCGGCCCGGTGCGCGCAACCCGCCTAGGCTCAAGCCGGCCGGAAGAACGTCTTCGTCGGTTTCACCCAGGGGGTGGACCTCGCAGATAACTCGGCATCCGGCGGTGATACCCTCGTCTATTCTGATGGCGAGTCCTCGGTAGGAGAGACCGAGTCGATCCTCCCGCTTTACGATGGTGGGCTTGGGGGCTACTCCGACGACCAGCCGGCTCAGGACTCCTTCAACACACCCCCCCGGGCGGCTGTCTATATGGAAGGCTCGGCCCCGGCCCTTAATTCCATGGTGGCCGGCGCCGCGACGGGAACCGGTACCTCAGGGGCCGGCTCAGCCGTACCGCCGGCTCAGGCCTTGACAGAATTGGCAACCGCCCTGGCGACGCTCCTTGCGACACCGGTGACCGCAGAAAACCAGGCGGAACGCAACACGGAGGTAACCAAACTCCGCGAGCAGATGGCTAAGGTACAGGCAGATATCAACGCCGAAAACACTCGCATGGCGGAGTTGCAGTCTCAAGTCCAAGCCGAGGTAGAGCGCCTGAAAGCCGAAGCCTGGCGCATGGGGCTCCATCAGAGTGCATCAGAGGCGGTTCATCAGAGGCGCCATATGAGCCGTCTACCGCCCAACTACGAGCCCATGCGTCTGTTTAACACGCCGCAGGATGCGCCGGTTCAGGGGGCTAGGACAAGCACCCCGGAAGCACCGTTTGTACCCCCGAGCAGAGGCAGGCAGCCGTCGCCGGGTCAACCCCATCAACCGGCTCAGCAGCACCCGCAAGAGCCGGCCTAGCGGCTCCCGCCGGTTCAGACGCCTCCGCATCGTTTCCTCACGCCGGCGGGTCACTTCACCAACCCTTTGGACAACTTGGTGGCAGCAGCAACCAACCTGGCCGCGCTCCCAATCACGGGAAACTCACCGGTTGAGATCGAAGCCCGGAATTCCATTGAGATGTTAAAAACTGCGGTTGCCCAGTAGGCGAACTACTCCTACAGTCGGCAGCGACTCCACTCTACCCCGCTTCCAAGCCGTAGCAGGAGCCGCCACGATGAGTCGCCGGCCGTCTCTAGCAGCGCTCGTCGACATCGTGAGCAGCCTCGTGACCCGCCACGCCTTGGGCCCCTTAACGCCCAGGAGATTGTTGATACGGCTCGGACTTAGTGAGCGGCGGAGGCGGCGAATACGGCGGCTCAAGCGCCGCTTGTCACAACCCAATTGACCTCCAGTAGCAGGACCATTGGGATACCGTGTTTGGTACCAGCTTTACGCAACGAGCGCATGCCCAAGGATTTCAAAGGCCCTCGCAAGGTTCCAAATTACACGGCTGACCTTGAGCCGGCCGCTTGGATTGAGAGCTACGAGATAGCCATGGACATGCTGGATGTCAGCGACGCTGTCTGCGCCAAGTACCTGACGATGATGTTGGAGGGGCCGGCTCGTACGTGGTTGAAAAACTTGCCCCCTAACTCTATTAACACCTGGGCGGAGTTGAAGGACCGTTTCATCAAGAACTTCTAGGGAACCTGCAAGCGCCCAATGACGATCGTCGATCTTCAGCACTGCATCCAACGTGAGGGTGAGTTGGCCCATCACTGGACACGCCGGGTCGCAAACATTATTCACGCCTCTGGCAGCATCACGGCGGCTCAGGCGGTTCTGATCCTGGAGAAGAACTTCCACTTCGAGCCCCTCGTACAGAAGCTTGGCCGGCTTAAGCGGAAGGTTCAGGATATGGGCGAGCTCATGGACGTCCTCACTAGGTATGCCGAGTCAGACACCACGAAGGATCCTAGCCCAGACGATGACCAAACTGGCAAAGGAAAGAAAAACAATGGTGGCAAGGGTAACCAGCATAACAATTCAGGGAACAATGGAAACCATGGTAATCAAGGCAATGGAGGGAAGTGTAAGAATCAGGAAGGAGGATCAGACTTGGTTGCTAATACCAACACTGGTTACAAATACCCGAGGGGGAATAATTTGGGAAGATCCTACAGTGGCAACAAGCCCCGTAATTTTGAGGAAGCCCTCAAAGGCCCATGCCCAAAGCACAGCCTCCCTAGTAAGCCGTCAACCCACTCTTGGGAGAACTGTCACATAATGCAAGCTTTCGGAGAGCAATTCTTTCAGAACCGTCAGGGCGGCAGAGGAGGCAACCCGGGGCAGCCTGGAGCCGGCTCGTCAGGTGGCTTTCACAACCCGGGATTCCATGGCCCGGGCGGCTCAGGTGCAGATTACGAGGGTTCTGGCAATAACGGAGGCAATCAGCATCCGGGGCAAGGAAATCAACAACAGGGCAATCAGTCTGGTTTTCAGAGCAATCCCAAACAGTTGAATAGTGGGCAGTATCACGTGTTCACAACCCATACTGACAAGCGAGATCGCAAACTCCGGAAACGAGATGTCAGTGTTGTCGAGCCGGCAGTCCCGGAATATCTACGTTGGTCGGAACAGCCCATTACATGGAGCAGAGAGGACCACCCTCCCTGGGTCGACAGTCTAGGTTGCTTGGCTTTGGTGGTGGCACCTCAAGTCGGCGGCTATTCACTCACAAAGGAGCTCATGGACGGAGGAAGCAGCATAAACATCTTGTACTACGACACTTTTCGACGGATGAATCTGTCTGAAAAACAGCTCCAGTCGTCTTCCACAGTGTTTCACGGGATTGTTCCTAGAAAGTCTGCATATCCTATTGGGCGGATCAAGCTGGATGTCGCATTTGGCACTGATGATAACTACAGGTGTGAGTCTTTGACCTTTGAGGTGGTCAAAATCAAGAGCCCGTATCACGCCCTGTTTGGGCGGCCGGCTTATGCTCGCTTTATGGCTCGCCCTTGCTATGTCTACCTCAAACTCAAGATGCCGGGGCCAAAAGGCACTATCACAGTTAATGGAGATCGAAAGATCGCCCTTGAGTGCGAGGAAGGGGATGCAGCCTATGCCGAGACGGCTTGCGCTGCGGAAGAGTTGAAATTTTACACTGCAAATGTTGACCCGGCCGATATGACGCCCTTGAAGAAACCCACCGCAGAGTCTGACCCGCCACTCAAGTTCAAGTCAGCCGAGGACACCAAGCAGGTTGAGTTTGTCCCTGGTGACCCGTCCAAGAAGTTCACTATTGGGACTGGTATGGATCCCAAATAGGAAAGCGCGCTCATCGAGTTCATCCGTGAGAATCGGGACATCTTCGCGTGGAAACCTTCTGACATGCCAGGTGTACCGAGAGAACTCGCTGAGCACCACCTTAATGTGGACCCAAAAATGAAGCCTGTTCGACAATTCCTCCGTCATTTTAACGAGGAGAGATGCAAGGTTATTGGGGAAGAAGTAGCCCGGCTCCTAGCTGCCGGGTTCATCGTTGAAGTTTTTCACCCTCAGTGGTTGGCTAATCCAGTGCTTGTTCTCAAGAAAAACGGCACTTGGCGCATGTGCGTTGACTACACAGATCTCAACAAGGCTTGTCCCAAAGACCCGTTTTCCCTCCCTCGCATTGATCAGATCATCGATGCCACGGCGGGTTGTGAGAGTTTGTGTTTCCTGGATGCTTACTCCGGTTATCATCAGATAAAGATGGCCGTCGAGGATCAGGAGAAGACGGCTTTCATCACACCTTTTGGGGCCTTTTGCTATGTCTCTATGCCCTTCGGGCTCAAAAGTGCAGGAGCAACTTATCAGTGGTGTGTCCAGAATTGCTTCCACAAGTAGATTGGGCGCAACGTTCATGCTTATGTGGATGATATCATCAGCCCGGCTATTTTCAGCATCGCCCTGAGAATACGAGGTGTTAGCCAGTTCAATAAAAAGACGGCCAAGGGAGTCAAGTTCTACCTCTGACTCATCATCAGCTGCTGGTGACCGGCCTCTAGCTATCGCCTCACTTTCAATAGCCGGCTTATTCTTCTTTTGAGCCGGTGCAGCTTTAGCAGCCCTAGGCTTGGTCGCTGGTATTTTCTTTTTCTTCTTGTTCCAGAATGGAGAGTCGGCCTGCACAGTTTTAAACAAGGTCAGCAAATAAGTTTAAAGAGTTGATAAGCTGGACAAATGATCACAGGAATGCTTACTGGAGGAGCCTGGTTAAGAGCATAGAACGGTCTCAGCCCCGTCTTGTTACAGCTTTCTTGCGACTCCCCAAGCAGTTTCTTCACAATCTTGTTTATTTCGTCAGCTGACAGGTCAATGGGACTGAACCTTTGCACATCATTTGAGTTGCCTGAGTAATTACACATTAAGTTCGCCCGGCGACTTAAGGGGAGAATCCTCTAGGTAATCCAGCACCGGGTCAGATCAACCCCAGTCAACCCATTGGCTAATAAAGCCCTCAGCTTTGGATATATGTGCGCGATTTGAGCGCGCTCTTCTTGAGGAGCCCAGCCAGGAAGTTCAATGGTGGGGTCAAGACGATCAGGTCTATAACCCGGCAAAGGGTTCTCATCAGCAGGAGCTGTGTTCTTACAATAGAACCAGGTCGTGTTCCATCCCTTTGGATGACTCGGCAGAGTGACTGAAGGAAAAGCAACATCTCTTTGCCTCTGGATCGAGACCCCGCCAAGTTCTAGACTGGGGCCATCAGCACATTCAGTCTGGCCGTTGATGTAGAAAAACTCCCTAAAGAGAGGAACGGTGGCTTCCATTTGCAGATATGCTTCACACAAGACTTGAAATTGGCATAAGATGGATATAGAATTTGGACCAAGGTCTTGAGGATGAAGGTTGAAGAAACTTAGGGCGTCCCGAAAAAAATTTGACCCGGGCGGAGAGAAGCCTCTAAGAAGATGATCTGTAAACACCACAACTTCTCCTACGCTGGGTTGGGGAACAGTTTCGCCTTGAGGAGCCCGCCAGCCAATCACCTCTTGAGCAGGCAGAAAACCTTGTTCTTTATAGTCATTGAGCACGAGTTGTTAAACTTGGGAACTCACCCAATTGCAGACTGTGGTTTTTGCCATAGTAAGTCGCCTAAAGAATTAACGGCTGTGGATAAAATATGAATGGCGGGTCATTTCATGATCTCTAAAGTCGCCGTGGCGGCTTGGAGAGAAGCCAGTATGACAAGGTGGTTAAAATTAAGAGGCGAGCCAACATAGTTATTCAACTACCAAAATTACAAGCCTCCCGAACAAATATTCAACTATGCTTCCTAAGGAAGGCGGGTCATGATTTATACGGCGGCTCATCTTAAAGTTGAAGATTCTAATTTTTTGCTAAGTATTGCAGGAACAGATTTCAAACAAAGTGGCTAAAATTATGGATCTACAAAATACGCGAAAAGGAGAAATATTTACTATTCCTAACTCATACAATGGAAGTGCGGTTTGATTTATTCACAGTGTTTAGTGAAGATCTGAAGTTCCTAGAAGCAGAAATGGTACTACAGCTAACATCGGAGTATTTCTACGACAAGTTCATTAGAATCCGAATCCGAAAACAGCGGGGAAAGGTGAACAGATGAGTGCCGATGAACTAGGTAAAAATGGATAGAGAACCGCTATGGATCTAGGAGGAAATGGGGCGTACCTGGATGCGGCGGAAGATTCGAGAAGCTCTTGACAGTGTCGACGGCGGCGTGCGTGGAGCTGCTGAAGCGGTTGGCGTCATCGGAGACACCAAGGGCGCGCGGCGGCGGTGTTGTCCCAGTTGCGAGCAGGCACGGATGCGAGGAGGAAGAAGATGAAGTAGTAAAAAACCGCGCATGTGGTCCTTGCGGATATTTATAATAAGGGGAAAAGGCAGGTGCGAAAACAGAGGAGGCACAGTAACTTTTTGCGAAGAGGCGCCTCGATTCTCGTGCCTAATAGATATACATCCAGATTCGCTATGACGTCACACTTAAGCACCGTTGATTCAGGGAGATGACGTCCTGACACGAGGGAGCGAGGAACGCTAAGGTAAAGAAGTATTATGAGCCGGCAAGTTCATATGACCCGGAAGTACAACAAGACTGAAGATTGACGTGAATGAATCCACATCACTCTGGGGGCTAATGTTGGGAATATAACCCCATAGTATGACCCGCCCGTTTAGGGCCGGGTTATCCAGTGGCGGCCTAAAGAGAGCTGCGGCGACTCAAGGCTCCAAGGCCCATCAGGGTGACTCATAAAGTGGGCCGGCTCAATAGCCTAGTACTTGAGGCGGCGGCTTACCTAAGGCAGTAGGTTTACCTAAGATGATGAGTAGGAGATAGATTAGGGCACGGGTCATGTTGCGACCCGGACTCTGTTGTAAGCCTGGGGCCTCGACCTGTATATAAAGGCGAGCCCCCCGAGGCAGGAAGATCAAGTTACAAGCTCTCGAGTACTAGGTTAGCCAAGTTGCACCCTTGTAATCGAGACCATCATCATCATCAATTACGATCAAGCTGGATGTAGGCCATTACCTCCACTGCGAGGGGCCAAACCTGGGTAAACCCTTGTCTCTCGAATCCGATCTACCCCGTTCGAGTTACCACCTAGCGGCGATGGCCTCACGACTAAGTCCTTTCACGAGGACATCTGCCGTGACAAAACCACGACACCCAAGCTTAATTCCTGCTCGTCCTCGAGTAGGTAAATGATAAAAACAGAATTTTTGATGTGGAATGCTACCTATCATGTTTCATCATGTAATCTCTCTCTTACGGTATGAATAATAAGATCCAAATGATTCAAAGCAATAGTCTATAGTTTGATATAAAGACATCAATACTCAGGCATACTAGCAAACAATCATGTCTTTCAAAATAAAAATGCTAAAGAACGTTATCCCTACAAAATCATATAATCCTGTCATGCTCCATCTTCTTCACACAAAGTATCTATCATGAACAACCCCGGTTTTAGCCAAGCAATTGGTTCATACTTTTTAACACGCTTCAGCTTTTTCAACTCCCACTCAATACATGAGTGCAAGGCATGGATATAGCACTATGGGTGGAATAGAGTATGGTGATAGAGATAAATAGGAGAAGTCAAAAATGGAGAAAATCTCACATCAACGAGGCTAATCAACGGGCTATGGAGATGCCCATCAATTGATGTCAATGCGAGGAGTAGGGATTGCCATGCAACGGATGCACTAAGAACTATAAGTGTATGAAAGCTCAACATGAAAACTAAGTGGGTGTGCATCCAACTTACTTGCTCATTAAACCCTCGGGCATTTGAGGAAGCCCATCATCGGAATATACAAGCCAAGTTCTATAATGAAAAATTTCCACTAGTATATGAAAGTGACAAAATAGGAGACTCTCTATATGAAAAACATGGTGCTACTCTGAAGCACAAGTGTGGAAAAAGATAGTAACATTGCCCCTTCTCTCTTTTTCTCTCATTTTTTTTCTTTATATATTTTTTTCTTTTTCCCCCTTTTTTTCATGGCTCTTTTTCGCCTCTTTTTTTTCTTCTTTTTTTCTTTTTTTTTCGTCCGGAGTCTCATCCCGACTTGTGGGGGAATCATAGCCACCATCATCCTTTCCTCACTAGGACAATGCTCTAATAATGATGATCATCACACCTCTATTTACTTACAACTCAAAATTACAACTCGATACTAGAACAAAAATATGACTCTATATGAATGCCTCTGGCAGTGTACCAGGATGTGCAATGATGCTAGCGTAACATGTATGAAAATGATGAACGGTGGCTGAGCCACAAATACTATGTTAGCTATATGATCATGTAAAGCAATATGACAATGACGATGTGTGTCATAAAAACGGAACGGTGGAAGTTGCATGGCAATATATCTCGGAATGGCTATGGAAATGCCATGATAGGTAGGTATGGTGGCTGTTTTGAGGAAGATATAAAGAGGCTTATGTGTGATAGAGCGTATCATATCACGGGGTTTGGATGCACCGGCGAAGTTTGCACCAACTCTCGATGTGAGAAAGGGCAATGCATGGTACCGAAGAGGCTAGCAAATTGCGGAAGGGTGAGAGTGCGTATAATCCATGGACTCTCATTAGTCATAAAGAACTCACATACTTATTGCGAAAGTTTATTAGCCCTCGAAGCAAAGTACTACTACGCATGCCCCTATGGGGGAGGTTGGTAGGAGTTAACCATCGCGCGCCCCCGACTGCCACACAAAGGAAGACAATCAAGAATAAATCATGCTCCAACTTCTTAGCATAACGACAGATCATAGGTGCATGCTTCGGGAATCACAAACCTTAAAACAATTATTCTTACTAAACCACAATTATCTACTAATACCTCCCCATATTACCATCTTAATATCACAAAACTATTGCAAGGAATCAAATTTATCATATTCAGTGATCTACATGAAAGTTTTTATTATATCCCTCTTGAATACCTATCATATCAAGACCAAATTCATAACCCGTGCATATTACCATTGCTATCATGAGACTCTCAAAAAGATATAAGTGAAGCATGAGAGTGCAACTATTTCTTTAAAATATCATTACCGCCGTGCTCTAAAAGATGTAAGTGAAGCACTAGAGCAACTGCCTAGCTCAAAAGATATAAGTGAAGCACATAGAGTATTCTAACAAATCACGTATAATGTGTGTCCCTCTCAAAAAGGTGTGTTAAGCAAAGATGATTGTGACAAACTAAAAATAAAACAAAAGCAAACAAACTATTTCACAAGACACTCCAAGTAAAACACATATCATGTGATGAATAAAAATATAGCTCCAAGTGAGTTACCGATAGATTGTAGACGAAAGAGGGGATGCCTTCCGGGGCATCCCCAAGCTTAGACGCTTGAGTCTTCCTTGAATATTACCTTGGGGTGCCTTGGGCATCCCCAAGCTTAGGCTCTTGCCACTCCTTATTCCTTTATCCATCGTAGTCTCACCCAAAACTTGAAAACTTCAGCACACAAAACTCAACAAAAACCTCGTGAGATCCGTTAGTATAACAAACAAATCTTTAACTTTAGGTACTGTTGTAAATTGATTCATATTTAATATTGGCATAATTCTACTGTACTCCAACTTATCCATGACTCATACCCCCCGATACGATCCATAGATTCATCAAAATAAGCAAACTATGCAATAAAAACAGAATATGTCTAAAACAGAACAGTCTGTAAAGATCTATTTAAAAGCCATACTTCTGTAACTCCAAAAATTCTGAAAAATTAGGACAACGTGGAAAGTTAATATGCAAATACTTTGTAAAAATTTCCGATTTTTCTGACACTCCAGTACAGAATTAAAATTCCAGCACTAGACGCAAAACTTTCTGTTTTCCAAACAGCATCAATTATACTATCTTCCAAATCATCCCAAAGGCATTTGGCACAAAAACTAATTAAAACATAAAAACAATATCATAACAGAATATATAATCATGCAAACACTCAAGAATAAAATATTGGGTTGTCTCCCAACAAGCTCTTTCTTTATAGCCATTAAGATAGGCTTGAGATTTCGATGATGCTCACATAAAAGATAGTAATTTAAACACGAAGAGAGCATCATGAAACATGTGAAAAACACATTTAAGTCTAACATACTTCCTATGCATAGGCATTTTATAGGAAAACAAATTATCAAGACAAGCAGTATCTAGCATATGCAAATAGGAAGAATGAAGCATTAAAAATTTCATGTAGGATCATAATCATATTTTTATAACCATATTTTCCTCTCTCATAATAATTACATGTAGGATCATAATCAAATTCAACAATATAGCTATCATATACAATTTTATCTTCATGATCCACATGCATAAAAGTTTTATAATCTTCCAAGATAGTGGGATTAATATCAACTAAAGTCATGACCTCTCCAAAGCCACTTTTATCAAAAATTTCATAAGATTGATAATTCTCCAAAGTAGTGGGACCATTATTACTTAAAGTTGGCGCTCTTCCAAACCCACTTTTAATAGTATTGCAAACATTATTATCAATAACATATTCATCATGAGGCTTAAATAAATTTTCAAGATCATAAGAAGCATTATCACCCCAATCATGATCATTGCAATAAGTAGTGGACATAACAAAATTATCATCCTCAAGCTTGTAGTTTTGCATATTATTAGCACAATTCACATTAATATAATTTATGGTAACATCATTGCAATGATGCCCTTCAATCAAGGAGCTATCATGAATCACTTTCTTCTTTTAACACTTCATCACAATTTTCAGATTCATGATTTTCAAGCAAAACTTCATAGAGAAAATCAAGAGCACTCAAATCACTAGCAATTGGTTCATTGTAATTAGATCTTTTGAAAAGATTAGCAAGTGGATGAGGATCCATAGTGTTCTTAAATTTTTGTTTTACTTTCTGTTCTTGAGTGTTGTCATGGCAATAAAAGCAAGCAAGCAAATAAAAATATTTTTATGTTTTTGTAAAAAAAAATTAGAAGTAGGGGAGATGAAAACGAGAGGCAAATGCAAATAAAAGGCAAATAAAGTAAATGCAAGTGAATGATAATTTGTGCAAAGGTACTTGGTAATTTTGAAGATGTCTCCCCGGCAACGGCGCCAGAAATTCTTCCTGCTACTTGTAGTCTGCGTTGGTATTTTCCCGAAGAGGAGAGGATGATGCAGTATAGTAGAGATAAGTATTTCCCTCAGTTAAGAACCAAGGTTATCAATCATGTAGGAGAACCAAGAAAAATTCCGTTAAGCGCACCTGCACACACAAGAGCAAACACTTGCACCCAACGCAAATAAGAGGGTTGTCAATCCTCTTAGCGGTTATTTGCAAGGATTAAATCTTATCGAGGTAAATAGATAAACTAAACTACTAATTAAAATAAAAGTAAATAAATTGCAGCGAGGTATTTTTAGGTTTTTTATATAATAAAGATAGACCCGGGGACCGTAGTTTTCAATAGAGGCTTCTCTCTTGAGCGCATAAACATACGGTGGGTAAACAAATTACTGTTGGGCAATTGATAGAAAAGAAAATAATTATGACGGATTCATGGCAATGATCATGTATATAGGCATCACGTCCGAGACAAGTAGACCGACTCATGCCTGCATCTACTACTATTACTTCACCCATCGACCGCTATCCAGCATGCATCTAGGGTATTAAGTATGAAACAGAGTAACGCCTTAAGCAAGATGACATCATGTAGAGAAGCAAATTCAAGCAATATGAATAAACCCCATATTTTTATCCTTAATGGCAACAATACAAATACGTGTCATGTCCCTTTCTGTCACTGGGATTGAGCACCGCAAGATTGAACCCATCACAAAGCACCTCTCCCATTGCAAGATAAATCAATCTAGTAGGCCAAACTAAACCGATAGATCGGAGAGAAATACAAAGCTATAACAATCATGCATAAAAGAGTTCAGAGAAGACTCAAATATTTCTCATGAATAATTTGATCATAAACTCACAATTCATCGGATCCCAACAAACACACCGCAAAAGAAGATTACATCGGATAGAACTCCAAGACCATCGAGGAGAACATTGTATTGAAGATCAAAGAGAGAGAAGAAGCCATCTAGCTACTAGCTATGGACCCATAGGTCTGTGGTAAACTACTCACACATCATCGGAAGGGCAGCAAGGTTGATGTAGAAGCCCTCCGTGATCAATTCCCCCTCCGGCAGAGTACCGGAAAAGGCCTCCAGATGGGATCGCGGAAGAACAGAGTCTTGCAGCAGCGGAAAGGTTTTCTCTTCTGGCTCTCTGGGGGTTTCCCAATATTTATGAATTTATAGAAGTGGAATTAGGTCAAACGGAGTCACGTGGGCCCCACAAGGTAGCACGGCACGCCCCCCCTGGGGCGCGCCCTAATGCCTTGTGAAGCCTCCGTGAGGCTTCTGGCCTCCTCCCGAAGCTTCCTAGGTTTATTTTGTCCAAAAAAATCTCCAAAAAGTTTCATGGCATTTGGACTTCATTTGGTACTATTTCTCTGAAAAGCCAAAAACAAGCAAAAGCCAGCAACTGGCACTAGGCACTGCGTTAATAGGTAAGTCCCCAAAAATGATATATAATTGCATATAATTGCATATAAAAACATCCAAGATTGATACTATAATAGCATGGAACAATCAAAAATTATAGATACGTTGGAGACGTATCAAGTAGCGAGGCACGTATTTGTATTGTTGCTACTATGGATAAAACGATGGGGTTTGATCATATTGATTGATCTTATTTTGTCTACATTATGTCATCATTCTTAAAGCATTACTCTGTTTGTGAAAGCACATTTGCTCCCTTGGTGGTTTTGGTAATTTATGCCAACATACATGTTGTTGGACTAATGCCTCTATCTAGTGAATTTCAGACAAGTTC
Source organism: Elymus sibiricus (assembly GCA_039707655.1). Classification (NCBI taxonomy): domain Eukaryota; kingdom Viridiplantae; phylum Streptophyta; class Magnoliopsida; order Poales; family Poaceae; genus Elymus; species Elymus sibiricus. Next base: position 319,161,555 of record CM077664.1, read on the forward strand.
AATAATGGCGTGGCAGGGACAAGAAGATGTGGAACCCTTCAAAATGGAATGGCAAAAGCTCAAGACTCTACATTTTTGTTAAGTGATCCAAGATCACATTGAGTCCATAGGAAAGCCAATACTATTAAAAGGGGATGAGGTGTTGCTTAATGGTCTTTTTGCTCAAGTGCTTAGTGACAGTGGTCCAAAATCCTCAACCACTTTCTCCATCCAAATATGTCCAAAACCTACATTCCAACTCGGCCCCACCGATTCATTCCTATCCGGAGCCACCGAGTTCATCAGGACTTAGCCACTGCCGAAACCCTAACAAATCGGATCCACCGATATGGATCTCGGTCCCACCGAGATGGCCTTGCCAACTCTCTGTTACTTGTTGCAATTATTTTGGTCCCACCGAGAATTGCAATCGGTACCACCGAGATGGCTTGCCAACTCTCTGTTGCCTTATTGCTTCACTTCGATCCCACCGAGTTGATGCAATCGGTGCCACCGAGACGAGGTTTGCCCTAACCATTGCACATCAGTCCATCCGAGTTGTTCCAGTCGGTCCCACCGAGATTCCTAATGTTCATATCTTTTACACAGGTCGGTGCCACCGAGATTTCTGATCGGTGCCACCGAGTTGGGTCAAAAGTGTGTAACGGTTGGATTTTGTGTGGAGGCTATATATACCCCTCCACCCCCTCTTCCTCAAAAAGAAAAGCCATCAGAACGTGCCTACACTTCCACCATACATTTTCTGAGAGATAACCACCTACTCATGTGTTGAGATCAAGAGATTCCATTCCTACCATTTGAACCTTGATTTCTAGCCTTCCCAAGTTGCTTTCCACTCAAATCCTCCTTCCACCATAGCCAAATCTGTGAGAGAGAGTTGAGTGTTGGGGAGACTATCATTTGAAGCACAAGAGCAAGGAGTTCATCAACAACACACCGTCTATTACCTTTTGGAGAGTGGTGTCTCCTAGATTGGTTAGGTGTCACTTGGGAGCCTCCGACATGATGTGGAGTTGAACCAAGAAGTTTGTAAGGGCAAGGAGATCGCCTACTTCGTGAAGATCTACCCAAGTGAGGTTAGTCCTTCGTGGACGTAAGCCATGGTGGAATAGACAAGGTTGCTTCTTCGTGGACCCTTCATGGGTGGAGCCCTCCGTGGACTCGCGTAGCCGTTACCCTTCGTGGGTTGAAGTCTCCATCAACGTGGACGTACGATAGCACCACCTATCAGAACCACGCCAAAAACCACCATGTCTTCATTGCTTTTGATCTTCCATACTCTACCCCCTTTACTTTCCGTACACTTGCAGGCTTTACTATTTCCGATGTTCAATCTCTAGATATGCATGTGTAGGAAGTATTGGTGTTTTCTTAACTTGTGCCAAAATCTGCCTAAGTTCCAAGAGAAATTAAAAACTGCTACTTTGGTTGGTTAAGTGTCTATTCACCCCCCCCCCCTCTAGACCTATCTCCTCGATCCCATAGTTTGTCATGAACTTAATACGTAGAGAGGCCAGCATAGAAGCCCTCTCGAAGTGGAGTAATAGTAGTAGATACAGATGGATGTCGGTCTACTTGTCAAGGACGTAATGTCTATGTACTAATCATGCCATGAATAACATCATAATTATTCATTTTTCTATCAATTTTCTAGCAGTAATTTGTCTACCCACTGTTTGTTATGTTCTTGAGAGAGATACCTCTAGTGAAAGCTATGGCCCCCGGGTCCATTCACCATTATTATTAAAACCCTAAAAAGCTCGCTGCAGTTTATTTAATTTTATTTTCTTTTGTAATTTATACATCTACCACTATCAGAATTAATCGTTGCAATTAACGAGTACAAGGGGATTGACAACCCTCTTGCCCGCGTTGGGTGCAAGTATTTTGTTTTTGTGTGTGCAGGTACTGTCGACCTTTGTCTGTGTGAATCTCCTATTGGTTCAATAACCTTGGTTCTCTACTGAGGGAAATACTATTTGCTACTATATTACTTCACCCTTCCTCTTCGGGGAAAATCCTAATGCATCTCACAAGTAGCAATGCCTCTCAGGAATATGACCTTAAAGCAGCTCGAGACCCCCTACCCGAGATCTACTGGATTTGACTCCATCAGGCCCTATGCCTCTCAGGAATATGAACTTAAAGCAGGGTTAATAAAAATCTTAATAATGTAGTATTATTATTATTTACAAAAAATAGTAGTACAAAATTCACTTTTTGTTCTTTTTGTCATCGTAGTAACTTCCTTGAAGAATCTAAGATGGAATAATTTTAGTTAGTCGAGGATAGCTGGTTCCACAATATGAAGAGCCTCAGCTCTCCTTTGCATGTATTTATCTTGTTGCTGCACATGAAAGCAGAAGACAATGATGATGACGATGCTCCATGATCCATCACTATTCAACACATAGTTCTAAGAGAACTGATTTAAATGGAACAGTCTATAGAATAAATTTTGTAATTACAATTGTTTTTAGGGCTAAACTGCATTACTGATATGTTGTAAAAACTGAAATAGTGTCGTTTGCTAGAAAGCTGGAAAGCTTGTTAAGATAGCCTTCAATCGGTCTATATTTACTACCTATTAGGGTTTGCTAGAAAACCGATTTACCAATTAGCATTGGGGTTTGGCACAATCTCAATAAGCAACTATTATTTTGATTTTCTTCCAGCAAGTGGGCATGTTGTGTTATCCTTTGTGTTGACAATTTCTGTTAACTCATAGATCTACTACAATTTGATTTTTAGCCAAACCAAGTAAACCGGATCATGATAATAGATTTGGAGGTAAAGTTGCATCACTATTCACTAATACGTAACATTTATATAAGCTATTTGTTAAGCATCATAAGAAGTAAGATAACTCTTAAAGTGAACAATGGATGTTAACATGCTTAAGCACTGGGATCTGGCATGCTGTAAAGAAGCTATAAACAATTGTTCCGCTTTTTTCTTACAGCTAGGCCAATGGTATATTGGAAGTAATACAACGGAACAACCATGAGAATGATGGTTGTTGGACAACTTAAGAATGTTGGTCTGGAATGACCTTAAGCTAACTTGAACTATTTTATTTTTAGTACTTTACTTTAATGCAACTTTTACATTGAAGATGACTCGATCTTGTTGGTATTCTTTTTACATTATGCAAGACCTTCTTACCCCTTTCTATTTGTCAAAGACTTGCCTTGTGATATCTTTACCTATGATCTTCCCACGCCTTTCTTGCATGCAATTCTGACTCGTTTGACATCGTACTTTTTAGCACTTTATATTCCAGTACTTCCTGTACTCCCATTCTTGCATCCAAGATTTTTCTCGTTACGCCAATCCCAACCCCTCTAATTTATTGCATCTGAGGTCACTTGATCTTGTGATGCTTTTTTTCTTATGCACTTACTTTTATCTAGTACTTGAAAATGAGCCCCATACTTTGGTGGCTATATTCCTTTTTTTGTACTTTGAATCATGCCCCAAATTTGGTGGCTAACCACATTCCATTACTTTTCTATACTTGCAAATATGCCCCATTATTTGGTGGCCACAGTCTTTTACTTGTTATGTCCAACTTTTTGCACTATGCTTCATATGTTTAAATTGTTTTATCCATGCTTGCATAGTTTACCATGATGATGCTCACATGTTATGGTTTGGATAATGTTAATATGCTTTGTGTGTAGCATTGGTTGAGTTATATGTTATTTGTTTGTCTTGCAAGTACATCATTCGAAGTACCAACCTGGCTTTTCATGCGGCCAGATTCACGAGAGGATCTGTCTTACGATAGCATGAAGCCGAAGCCTTTGTGTGATAGGAGAGTAACCTGACCAGCTCCAGTGGAGTGGAGTCGCTCCAAGTTCGTGTTGTCTCCAATTAATATTTTCATTTTTGAGGAACTCTGCTATACTGCCTTCTGTTACAAATAATGTATAAATCAAGCCACAATGGCTTTGTAAAAGTCTTCTTTGAGTGTGCTTGTGTATTGTGGTACAAGATTGTAAAGTGCAAACTAGGTGATTCCTAGGTTGGTGTGTGCGCCACACATCTCATTGTGTTACAAGGAGAGTCGTAAATAATAAATTATGCAAGTAAGAACTAGGGACAAATGCATTTTTGCCCCAAGTTGCAACCTACCCACGGGGTTTGCCCTTACTTTTCGACTCTGCTCAGTTTTGCCCTTAGATTTGTCTCCGAGGTCGCCCGAATGTCCTTTGACCGTTTGACCAATACTTTGAAAATTCATAACAAATTCATATGAACTCAGAAAAATGCAAATAAGATATCAAAATGTTCAGATAAACATTACCTTTATGTGCATGTCATTTGCATTCAGGACAAAAGTACTGTTTAAACTACCCGAGGTTATTAATGTTATAAACATTATTAAAAATAAAAAGGTATAAACAATACTTTTTCATGAATAAAAATTACATGCAAATGTAGGTGATGTTTTCTGAACATTCTGACATCTTATTTGCATTTTTCTGAGTTCATATCAACTTGTTATGAAGTTTCAAAATAATGGTCAAAGTCGTTTGAACATTCATAACAAGTTGATATGAACTTAGAAAAATGCAAATAAGATATCAGGATGTTCAGAAAACATCACCTACATTTGCATGTAATTTTTATTCATGAAAAATTATTCTTTATACCTTTTTATTTTTAATAATGTTATTAACATTAATAACCTCGGGTAGTTTAAACGGTACTTTTGTCCTGAATGCAAATGACATGCACATAAAGGTAATGTTTATCTGAACATTTTGATATCTTATTTGCATTTTTCTGAGTTCATATGAATTTGTTATGAATTTTCAAAGTATTGGTCAAACGGTCAAAGGGCATTCAGGCGACCTCGGGGGCAAATCTAAGGGCAAAACTGAGCAGAGTCGAAAAGTAAGGGCAAACCCCGTGGATAGGTTCCAACTAGGGGCAAAAATGCATTTGTCCCTAAGAACTATACTGCTCCCTCCATTTTTGTATACAAGGCCACTTTATTTTTCGTGTCAAACTTTGACTTATAATTTTGGTCAACAAAATATTAATTATATGTCATAAAAAATATATCATCGGAAAGTTCTTTGAAATGTGCATCCAGTGAAATACTTTTTATGCCATATAACTCACTTTTTGTTGGTAAAATTAATGGTCAAAGTTAGACATAAAAATATGAAGTGGCCTTGTATAAGGGAACGGAGGGAGTAGTATATATTACGTCATAAAGATTATCGAATGCATAAAAGAAAGGCTCAATTTCTAGGAGCATGAATTCGCACAACGTGCCAATAGTGTGCATCCCGTAGGAAATAGACCAACCTGATTGGCAAAACTGAGTTTAATTAGGAGTCTTCTCTCTCTCTCTCTCTCTCTCTCTCTCTCTCTCTCTCTCTCTCTCTCTCTCTCTCTCTCTCTCTCTCTCTCACACACACACACACACACACACACACACACACACACACACACATATTGGGAGATGGTTGAACCAAACTTGTTTGCCACAATCTATAAGTTTCAATAAATGTGCTTACCTAATAATATAGTATAAACCACCATTAAGATACTTTGTAGAGTTTATGCTTTAGAGATATCAATCATGATATTTAGTGATATCAAAATCTACATGATCATATGCACGTATATGAAAATATGTATTTATATGCTCTATAATTTATGCAATTTTCAAAATTAACTCAAAGAGAACTTTTGTTGCATCATATAATTTAAATTTGGCACAAGCAATTTTTTAGTGATATACATTACAACTATACAACATAGAACACTATAACTATATTATCTAGGGACATTGTTATTGTATTAATTATGGTAGGTAAGTAATAGAATTAGAACCATTAAGAAACATAGGATCATATGATTAGTTTAAATAAATAAAAAGTCATTTATTTCACTTCATGCTGGTCTAAAAATTGTTTGAACTGGCCATGTTCTCAGATTTGGTACCGATGCAAGTGAGAGTTCAAAGCACAAAGGTAACTATATCAAGTGTTAGTTTATCAAGGGGCGCCGTGCCAACCCTTCATGTTGTTTTCACATGTTGTCCTCATAATAAGAACTCTTATTAGTGTTCGAGCTTCTTTTCTTGTTATTCCAAGTTTCTTAAGCGCATTGTCATATTGTTAAACTAGTTGGCTTCTAAAATAAAATTTTAGGTTGGACTTCTAGAATAAGCTGGGGAGGGGCAGTTTATTTCCACAGCCAGCCATAAGCCCAAAATGAACAAGCCCTAAGTGTCCACAGCTCCAACAAACCAGATGAAATTATATGGAGCATGTAAAGCAATGACTATTCCAACCCTATACTAAACAATTAATAATCTTAGAAATATTTAGGCCCCAAATAGTATAGGATGAATCGAGTCAATGCATTGTTCATGGCATTCGGATCACTCTTCAAATGGTTATACCAGGAAAATGTTTGTAAAGCTTTCTTCGTGGTCTTCTTGTTTAAATCGAGAATTGTTAAACTCGTCCTTTCACCATTGAAATTCCTATAATTTTTACCAAATCCGAGGGGAATGGTTCTAGGAATACTTCTTCAAGGCATGCACAATTGCACCATTTTATGAATCCTCATATGTACATTTGTGATGTGTGGTCAGTCAATGAGCATGATCTAAAGCATGTACACATTGCTCCAAGGGGTGGTATGGGCGAACCCTAGTCGTAACCGCCCCAACCCCCTCTCTCATCACCACTCCCTCACTGTGGCCGACAGAAGCGGACAAGCATGTTGATAAGTAAGATCTAGTTCCATCCCAGGAATTAATATCTTGTACATGTGCTGACATGGAGGCTCTCGGGGAATGGAATCTCTTCATGTAGTGAGTAGTGGCCCAACTTAGAAAATTTGTGAAATGTTAGAACTCAGTGAATGCAGATAATAACCATATACCTTCAACCACACATTGGTCGCGGTGTACCCTGCGATGATGTTTAGGGTGTTGCACCTTTTCCCAATTGAGATGAAGAGATCGGCAGAAAAGATGGGGAAGGTCCATGCCATGATCGACATTCAAAAGTGTGCATGCTCTTTGTCTAAAAATATTGTCACATCACTTGACCAATAGGTTAATCAGTTGCCTCAGGGAAACATCGACGAATGACAAATATTATCATCTAGCTGGCTCGGGACTTAGGATATGAAGATGGAAGAACATAAAAGAAGAGAAGGGCTCATGGCTCATAGTGATGGTTAGTTTTCCTTGTCCATGCCTATTGCGAGAGAACATTCAGAAAAAACCATTTTTTGGCGTAAGAAACACCGCAATCTTCTCAGATCTATTGACACCCATTCGAAGATAATAGTATTGGGATGATGTTATCGCAACATCTGGGCCCAAGATAAATTTTCCCAATTCTTTGTGTTGAACTCTAGAATGCTAGTCAATGATACTTGAGGTTTGGCCCAATGATTATAATGATTTTTTTCTCAACTTCATATGATGCTTTAGATGGAGACAAAGGCTTCTAGAGAGGTTGTCTTTGCTTTACGATAGATTTTCCCACAACACGTTTCAAGTATTGTCCATGTCAATGTTTTGGCTTTGGTTGATCCCTTCGCATTTGGATGTTGAGAAGTTCAACATTATATTAGTTGTTTTGGGGATTACAATGTACAAGGACATATGTTGTACATTTACGTTGTCAACAGAACCGCACCATTGAATAGGTAGACGGGAAACCTAAAGAGGTCATATCATTTCTGGAGTAAATCATGTTTTCAGTTAGTGATCTTCTATCCACCTTATCGCTCTGACTTCAACTCAAGAATCGGAGCCTCTAGTTCTGTGAGAATATTGTAGCTTCAGCACTTGATAGTTCATCCATACATAGTGTGGCGTGAACTAAACGGGAACAAATCTCTACCATATCATGTTGTAAAACATGGTCCCCAAAACAAAGAAGACATTTTCTCCTTCGCCCAATTTCATCTTATATAAGATAAGTTGTTCTCAGCAAAAGAAAAGTTAAATTATTCCAAAACTAACTTGGGGAGATCTCTACCTAAATAATGTGACATATTTGTGCATGATGTCTATTTTCTTGACGAAATTGTGCTTGAGCTCCTATGTTAGTATTACAAGGCATAGCAGAAATTATGCATCTTCAGTTCCTCACACATACATAGTCGCCCAGCATTTGTTTTCCCTTTTTGGAAGTTACCTCATCAGCACAATCTTTTTTTATTTGGTTTCCCTTTTTTAGAGAAATCATCCATGCTTTATTAATTACTAGCAAACATGCCCGTGCGTTGCAACAGGAGAATATAGAAATATAGTGCACATCCCTAGCCTAATTAGCAAGGCTTAAGAACCAAACCCCCTTCCCCCAAGATCCAGGTCCTCTATTTATGCGGCATCCTACCCATGTGGTCGCTTATCCTCCTCCCGCCCTCGCCAACGGTGGTCGAGGTTTTCACAGGATCACGATGCCTTTGAACATTCTCAATTCCACGACGATGAGTTTATCCACCACACACACATGTCAAATGAGCCACTCCAACGCAAGGAAATGTTTATAACTTTAGAAAACTAATATCATTGAGCTGGACATGAAGGGTCGCCCTCCTCGAGCTACTCCCTTCATTTGAAAGGAAATTAATAGGTTAATTCTTCATCTCCTGGATTAGTAATACTCACCTATTGTGATGCTTGGATTGGATAGTGAACTTCAGAAACTCACCTCATCTCTCCTTCCTCCTAACATTTATCCCTTTCCTATGACCCAGGAACACATGATTCGTGATATGTAAAGGTTCATCTGCGTTTCTTATATGTGTGTTATCTCTTGATTGTACGTATATCACATGATTGTATTACGACTCAAATACTCAAAAAGATATCATAGGAATGCCATCCAGAAATTTCATTAATAGATTTCTTACGCTCCTAATTTTTTATGGACTTTATCATCTAATTTATACCAACATGTGAAAGTTTCTCTATGTTTCCTTTGTATGGATTATCATTGGATTGTTGGATTTTCATACGATTTATTTAGGACTTGATCCTCAAAAAAAAAATTAGGATAGCACTAATACAATTCCATGGGTAGATTTCCTATGCTCCTAAACTGTACAAATTTGAGTATCAATGGCAACCACTTTTTTCTACTCATTTGCATAGCATCGTAATGCATGTCATCATATCGTCTATGAAAATACAGACTCAAACTGACTGTTTCCTAGAACAATAACTTATAGCTTGTCGTATTAGTAAGTGTAGAATTGTGAAGCTCCATCCATGGAATCATAGACATGAGCATGCCAATACCAGAAGGAATCGACCTTGGCCCAGCCGTTAGACAACTTTTTGTCAGCTTTCACTTGTGAAAACAAAATTCTTCAAATTATATGAACCATGATTCAACCTGATGGAAAAGCTAATTAGTCAAGTTGTCGATTCTTCGCGAATTGCACTAAGCGGCATGTTTAAATACGGAAACTATTGAAGATATGAGATTTTCCCAATAAAGTATGCAGTGTTCTTCAGTCATCTTGTTTAATAAATGTTGCAATATGTTTCGATCATCTATCGGCTGCAAATTTGTATTAACATGGCATTCATGGATCACGAGCATAACCAAGAAGAACTAATGTACCTCCTACGCAGTGGCGGAGCTAGACAGAAACCACTGGGGGCGAAACACAATAGATGAAGAGCTGGGCGGGCAAAGGCTAATTTTTTTCCTAATCTGAGCCCTTCAAAAAATAATTTCTCCAGGGATCTCTCCAAGGCTGGGGGAGCACTGCCCCCCCCCCCCCCCCCCCCGAATCCCACCACATAGCTCCGTCATTGCTCCTACGTGCAGGTATGGTGCAGAGCACCGACTCGATCAATCTTTGAAGATGACGGTGTCTACGATGGCCATGAGCGGGACAATGCAGTCGGGCGCGAAGTTGTGCTCATAGGTGGAGTTGGTTGCCGTCGATGTTGTCAGTTCAGTTGATGCGCGTGAGCCTGTACCGGGTGTAGTCGGCGGGGTCGGCCATGTCGAGCAGCATCGAAAAATAGTGCTCCTTCGGGTAGGATGAGTCCTGCCACTCCGGCAGGCACATCCCATATCCCCTCATGAACAGAAATAGAGTCCAACAAGGGATGGCCGCAGACGTCACGGAGACACTTAGCTTAGATCGTTGTGACGGCTATTTCATTTGCCTTTGTTTCACATGGTGCTCTCGCGCCATGGACCTCCCCTCGGATCGTAGTCTTCCTTCTCTTCCCTTCATCCCTTCGTTATATTATTAATCCTCTTTAGGGATGGGACCAATCATCCACTCTGTTTTTTTATTCCAATCAGCCTATTTGATAACTCAAAAAACTTAAAGACGTATATAAGTTGCAGGAATAGAGTGTAAAAAAGCGAGATAGGACTATTCAATAGATATACTGACCCTATTTAGGAGCAATATTTTTGCACTGCAATCGGACCGCATGTGTCTTAAATGGGCCTACTCAGACCTACACACGTACAACAACAACCGGAAGAAAAAAGATAATGTTTTTCCTTTCTATAATAGTTCGCACAAGGTATAAATAGAATAAAATATGTTCTTTTCGCAAGAGATAGCTAGCTTAGTTGGTTATTTGTGACTAGAATGTTATGTGAGGTTGTGAGTTCAAATTCAAGTGGTACCAACTTTTTTATATGACCGAGCAGGCCCGCGCGTACCGGTGGGATGCTAAAAAAAACTTACCCGGATGAAAATTCAGAAAAACGCATCAAAAAATATAAAAATTAATATAGGTGAATGGATGAAAAAATGGAGAAATGCACCTTGCTTTATTATTAAAAAATATAATTAAAAATTAAAAAAAAAGAAGAAGAAAGAGATATAGACATAGACATAGACTGATAGACATAGATATAGAGGTATAGATATAGATTCAGAATGTTTACAGGGATCACCTCCGAATCGTGTGGATTACCTAGCCAAACATGTCTTCCCTGATGGAGAGAGACACCATACCTAGCCAATTTATTTGGTTTTTTAAGGGTATTTTATTTGGTTTCTTGGGAGATAAACCATAAACCCTTTCCGATTGGAGGGAAGGCTAAAAAAACTACACGGGCTGCACTAAATGGGTCGCTGAAAGCGGCAAGGTACCCGTGGGCCGTTAAATGTGGTCTATACACACCCCGGCCCATTGTCAGGTTCAGTACTTTATACTAGTCGAACCCACCACCAGGCCACCACCAACTCGGGGAATGCACAGAGAATCCAGTGCGGCGGCGCCTCATCCAAAAAATCCAGTGCGGCGCCGCCGGCGTCGGCGCTGGCCATGGAGATGGAGCCGGTCATTCCTAGTGCCAAGAAGATAAAATTAACGGACATCCACGAAGCGACCGCGGACAGAAGCGAAGAACCGCCGGCCGGATCGGAGGGCGATGGCGGCGACCTTATCAGCAACCTCCCCGACGCCGTCCTCGGCGAGATCATCACCCTCCTCCCCACCAAGGACGGCGCCCGTACCCAATCCCTCGCGCCACGGTGGCGCCATCTCTGGCGCGCCGCTCCTCTTAACCTGGATCTCCGAGACCTCCCCCACGATCGGGAACGACGGGAATCCCTCCTCGGCGTCATCCTTTCTGCCCACCAGGGCCCTGGACGCCGCCTGTGCCTACCCGCGCCACAGAACCGGTACGGACCGGATGCCCACTTCTGCCTACCCGCGCCACACCTCCGGCAACGAGCAGATGCCGCCTATTATGCCTGGCTCGGATCCCCCGCACTTCGACAACCTACAGGAGCTCGAGCTCTACCCAGCCGGATATGACTATGTGATGCCATCACAAACGCTGTTACCGCCGCCAGTTTCCATCTTCCGGTTCTCGTCGACTCTCTGTGTCGCCACCATCAGCTTGTGCTCTCTCCGGGACTCTACGGTCGAAACGCTCCGCTTTCCCCAGCTCAGGAAGCTCGCACTCGTGGCGGTCGATACAACGGAGTGCGCCTTGCACAGCATTATCGTCGCCGTCTGTCCTGTCCTGGAAAGCTTGCTGCTTTACTCCATTTTCGGCATCCGTTGTCTCCGGATCAACTCCCCTACCCTTAGAAGCATCAGCATTCGTAGCCCAGCCCCAGCGGAACTCATCATCGAGGATGCCCCTTTGCTTGAAAGGCTGCTGCTCCATCTTGACTCGCTTATCAATAGGCAAATCTCGGTTATCTCCGCTCCTAATCTTGAGGCATTGGGCTCCATTCCTGAATTCTACGGCTACTCCAAAATCATGTTTGGCTCAACACTTATTCAGGTAACTATGCTTGGTGTACTCCTTGCCTACAAGTCTTCTTCATTAGCTGCATTTGTTACATATCATCTGCACATATTTATGTCCACTGTGCTAATGTTGTGTTCTATGCTTGATAAAGGGATCGCGCAAAAATAGCTTGACAACTGTGGTGCGTAATGTCAAGATCTTAGCTGTCCATATGTATGTTTATGATCTGGATGTGGTTATTGACTTGCTGAGATGTTTTCCCTGCTTGGAGGAATTGTATATCAAGGTGACATTCCTCATTTATAGAGTTCATAGCGTATTAGTGGTCACTCTTCAGCTGGTTTATTGATCTACCTGATGTTTTCAAGTGGTTAATTTTTCTTTTCAATGCCTCCTTTCAGCGAGGTCAAGCAGGAAAACCAAATTGGTGGCGTCAGAAACACCGGAATCTTCTCAAATCTCTTGACATCCGTTTGAAGACAATAGTGATAGGATGGTATCGTGGCATCAAGGCACAAGCGAACTTTGCCCTTCTTTGTGCTGAACGCAAGAATCCTAGAATCACTTACACTGGAGGTTGAATACTGTGATTACAATGATGAATTTTTTGCTGAGCAGCATAGGATACTTCAGATGGAGAAGAGGGCTTCTACAGATGCTCGACTTTGTTTCAAAAGAAAATGTCAGCATGATACTTCGAGTATAGTTCGTCTCAGCGATTTGGATTCGACCGATCCCTTCACATGTGAATGTTGAAAAGTGGGGTTGGCCGCTTTCATTCTCTTGCCTGTCTCATTTTGTGTTTTGTCCAAGCCTGGTTAGATGGTTAGCCCCCGTGTGCTTGTAGCAAGAAACACTTGTATCATCCCAAACCTTTATGATATCTAAACAAGTCATTTTATGGAGCCATGCACAATCGCACTGAAAATAAATTCAGGACTGTTTTCAGCGAGAAGCTCCTCGCGGTGCTGTTTTTGATTCTCCAGTGGAGCATCACTGAAAATTTGCATGCTACTGAACACCATGATTTGACTAATGCCGAGTGCACAAAGACTGAAGAAACAAGTTGGCTTTCTGAAACATGCTGCCAAGATTGTATTTCGAAACCAACCGTGCGAGTTGCGGGCATAGGGGAAATGTTCGCCTAGTTTATGGCAACATTAGTTGGTCTGGTGGAGTGAATACTGATGTACACCTGCAATTTCTGGGCTGAATCACGCTGTCAGCTACTGGTGTTCTTTATATCCACCTTGTGGCTGAAGCTGCAGGCAGGAATGTTCAGGCAACAGTTAAACTGAAGACTCGGACCCTCCATTTTTGCTCTACAAGGTGAAACTGTCATAGCATTTCAACTTTCAACACTGCAGGTTCCAGTACTGCAAGTAAGCCACAAGATCTACCAGTAGATACATAGCAATTGTAGCAAAAACTTGCCACCAATCTTTACCTAAATAATGCGACATCTTCTTGCATTAGCTCTTTTAATTTAATTTATGTTTTGATGTAATTCTGCGTGGGAGCACAAAATTATACATACATGAACACATCACGGACATAACATTTTCTGGACTACGAAACCAATGCTCTAAGGTAGCCTTTTCAAGTACTTTTTTTTTTTGGCCGAGATCAAACATATGCCATTTCGTCATGAAATTTTGCGCGCAGTTAGAAGGCATGAACATGCTGTTAAATTTTCCAAAAAAAAGAAAACTATTTTTTTTCAAATTTATTGTTCACCCAGGAGCATGTGAGGTTGAGCTTCATTTTGAATATGCTCGAGCCATGGTATCTATAAGTGGGTAAGCGCTTCATATCTTCCATTAAGGATTGAATATTTGAATCATACTTTAAAATGTGCTTGACTCGGTTCATTAGTTTCTCGAATAAGACTGGGAACTACTATCTACCATGGCACAATTAACGAGCGCCTCACTTTTGCCTGAATGGCAAATTCTAGCAATTGGGAAATTTCTTTAAGAATATTTGAACTATGTGATACACAATCGATATTGATGGATTCATATCGAGAACACTTCACATTGGCATCAATTTTGTACCAAAAAATACACATAATTAAACTAATAACCTGTCAGACTTATATCTTGGAAGACATCTATTTTAGTTGTCCAAGAAATTGGCAATCCTAAACGATGATGATGACACATTTTAGTACCAGTTATGCTTCATCACAGTAATTACGAATGTGCCAATCACTAGTTTAATGACGATTTAGAATCTTGCTGGAACATTTCGTTGGATCACAACCGATTGAAAAAAAATCCAAGAAATTGATTGCAACAAGACAACAGCTGGTTAAATATTAGCTCCTCAAATATGACTTCTAGTTTCGGACGTGCAAAGCATCAATACGATTATATAGTAGTAACATTGAATTGCACCCTTTGGGTCATTTGGGGGCTAGTAATTAGCCTTCCTTGTACCTTTGAAATCTGCAAGTATATACAACTCCAGTTTCCTCTCAAATTTCACAGTTCATCAGCGCTGAAAGCATCACGATTCTTTTTCTAGGCGTATAACATCGAAAGGTGCTGGTTGTTGTTGCAACTTTGCATCTAGCCATCTGCGCGGTGCCAAAATAGTAAGCATGCCAGCCTGGTTTTTATCTCACTATATCGTCAAAATTTCGGTCAGTTCAAACAAATAGCTGAATTCGCAGCAATGCGATCATGCCAGTGACAAACGATTATTCTCAATCAGCACTCTATACGGACTGCGCCGCTTTGTGTCGATATGAACTTGGGCTTCCTGATCACCTGTTCCAAGCACTGGATGGTATCCCCGACCTGGTATTCGTCGCAATTCTCAATCACCAATCCACAGTCGGTACCCTTGTCGAGCGTGTCAGCATCCTGCTTCTCTCGCTTCAGCGACGAACACGGACCCTCGAAGACAACGTCTCCACTTCTCAACAGTCTCATGGTTCCAGTTCTGCTAAAGTGCCCGTCGGTTATCCGGCAGCCAGCAATCTTGATGTCTGGCCCTTTTGACTTGCTACGCCCTTTCAGCTCGAATATGTTCAGAACCTCAGCCTCCCCTGAAATTTGGGTTTCAGCAGTCCCTGGTGCCTTCTCCACAATCAGCCTTCCCATTTCCTCGAGGAGATGGTAAATCACCTTGTGCAGCAAAATCTGAAGAGTGGACGGACATGGTCAAGCCAGCTAAACTTATTTTCCATCTTCAAAGTAAAAAAGATTAAAAATCAACCAGCGCATTTAGACTCTTCACATAGGTATCATAAACTTTCTTTTTTGGGTACGTAAGTCGTGTACTTGTGGACATATCGAATGGGACCAACCTTAACTCAAGATACTCAGAAGTGAGAACTAGCGATATGAGAGATAAACTGAATATATATGGCTCACACATCAACCACCGAAACAAACAGCCCTTCAGGAAAAGTGAAAAGAGTACTCCATTGCAGTATACCCTGCAATATTAGAGGGATCATGGGCAATCTGACTTGTATGACATTCAAAATTGATCACAGGTTGAGATCCGAACTCTCGTTATCATATTTCAAGTCCAGTATTTAACGAGGTCAATATGAATGTAGTCCATATTCTAATTCCGCCCACATAAGAGCTGAATTATGTTTACTCTTCCTAAATTCACCATAACATATCCTAGCATCTACACAATATAAAGCAACACCAGAAACAAGAGAAAGAGAAAATGTTATCTTCTGGTAAGATCTACCCTCTTTGCACGTAACCCAGAAGGAATATTTAGTTATTTACATCCTATACTGAACATTAAAATATGACACAAGAAATCACCACCAATATCCAAGCGATAGAACTTGATTTCTACCAAAGATGTACACTTGATCAACAGCAGTACAGGCACTAGAGCAACAATAAACATGATACCTTTATGTTGGCTTGTGTTGCTCCTAGAGTGATCGCACTCGGAGGATCGCGAACGTTGAAACCAACTATGTATGCTCGGCATGCTTGTGCCAGATCAATGTCATGTTCACTTACTGGGCCGACGCCAACATGAACAATATTCACAAATACCTACAAAAGAAGGTAGCATAGGCATGATGGTGAATCTAACAGAAGTATCAGCATATTGGAAGTAGAACATATATCATACCAAGCCACTGGAACAGACCTACATACTAAAATGCAGTGTCAGCGATCAGGAATTCAGCACTGCTTGAGTGCATATATAGTCAAGTTTGTGAGACTAAAGTAAAAATAAGGCATCCAATGTGGTTGAGAAAATACCTGTGGACTATTAAGACTTCTTAAGGCATCCGTAACTGCTTGAACACTGCCCTGTACATCAGCTTTCACGATTATGGGCATCTCAACTCTTTCAGGAGTCTCTTCTCCAATTTCTGCCTCCTCTGTCATGTTTGCATCAATCTTCCGAAGCCTATCTTGCTCCTGTTTCTTCTTCCGCCCTTGACTAAGCATTCTTGCCCTTTCCTCAGAGTCAACAACCACTACATCATCCCCAGCCATTGGAAGGCCCCTCAGCCCCTCAATCTCCACAGGCATGGCGGGTTTTGCAGACTCTGTTACTTTCCCTGCCGTGTCTCTAAGTGATCTAATTCTTCCCCACTCTGCTCCCACAACAATGTACTGCCCACTAACTAATGTACCGGACTTAACTATAGTTGTTGCAAGTGGTCCCCTGCCCCTGTCCACCCTTGCCTCCACCACAAAAGCTTGAGCAGGCCCATCTGTTCTGGCTTTCAGGTCCATTATCTCGGCCTGAAGGAGCAAAGCCTCTTCCAATTTATCCAAACCAAGTTTCGATAATGCAGAAATTTCAACAACCTGTACATCACCACCCATATCCTCCAAAAGCAATCCTTCAGAACCAAGCTGAATTCTGACCCTCTCAGGGTCAGCTCCGGATTTGTCACATTTGTTTATAGCGACTACAATTGGAACATTTGCTACTTTTGCATGCGACATAGCTTCAAGTGTTTGAGGCATCACACCATCATCTGCTGCAACCACAAGCACTACAATATCTGTGACAGCTGCACCTCTGGCCCGCATAGCACTAAATGCAGCATGCCCTGGTGTATCAAGAAATGTGATAGAGGCTCCAGATTGCATCTCAACAACAAAGGCACCTATATGCTGCGTGATCCCACCAGCTTCTTTAGCTGCAACAGATGTTTGCCGTAGGGAATCCAGAAGTGATGTTTTACCATGATCAACATGACCCATAACTGTTACAACAGCAGGCCGTGGTTCAACTGTGCCATCACCTGTGTGCATTCTTCTGATATTAACACCAAGTTCCTGTGGAAGAAGGAAGAAACATATGGATTAATATGATAATTCATAAGAAATAGAAGCATTGTTAAAGCTGCATAAATATTTCATGATGACAAAGTTATGTGTAAAGCGGAGACAATAGTACATACATAATTAATAACAACGTCAGCACACGTAAAATTTAAACATGTATCTCTGCTCCAATATAATATCATAAAAAAGTAACAATTCCATTTTTTGTGAATATATGGTCAGAAAGGGAAAAAGAAGTGGGCACAAAACAAGCATAGACAAGCACAATGCAAGACTACTCTTGCTTGCTAAATGGAAATCAACCGGTGAACACAAGTGGATCCACCCTTCTCAAAATCGACAACTTGAGCTTGCTTAATGAGAGTATCAAAAAATAGCAAAATTTGAAGAGAGAAAGAATACTGTTTTAGCATTACCATATCAAACCTTGTACCAAAATCATTTTCACAGATGAGCTCAAAATGCGACATCTAGAGTGAATTAATAGCCATCATCGCATTGAGTTACAGTCTCATATGACATGATATACAACAAATAAAGTTATGCTAGTATGACTGGTTACTAATATGAATATGCTTCAGAGTAGCATACAGAAACGTAGAAGTCTCAAAAGGAAGATTATAAATACATACCATAGCCACTAGCTCAGCTAGATCAATGCTGATAGAGTCGAACTCTGATTCAACCCTTTCGCCAAGATCTGCAAGTATGCTTTGAAGTGCCCTGATGGTTGCACCAGATCGTTTAGATATGTCACGCAATGTCATCCCATCAAAAATTTCAACAATTTTATCTGGCGATGATTTGGTGGTCAGCTTTGGTTTTGGTGCAACATATGGTGCTTCTACAGGTGGTTGACTCCTAGTTTCCTTCCTCACTCGCTTCTCCCTTTTCGGTGCTTTCAGCCCTACAACATCCTCCTTTTTCTGGTGCCATGCCAACATATACACACCTGCATGAAAATTCCTATAAAGAAGACAGTATTGTCACCTAATATATAAATCCTAAAATCTGCATCAAATAACAATGTACTGATAGTAACATACCTAGAAAACAAGATCTACATTCAACGACTAAAAAAAATCTGAATAGTAGTTCCACATAAACAAAGATGTATAATGAGAGTATGGTAAAATAAGAACCTAGTGAGTGGGAAATACACAGGAGCTCCTGGGTGCTCCACACCCCTACAAGAATATTAAATCTAAAAAATACCAAAAAATTCAAAAAAATCTGGAATTTGGGGATATCAAACCTGGGTGCCCAGTCTACTCCCGTGTGAGGTTTCGTGAAATACCAGGAAACGCATCCATGGCGAAGGAAATACAGTCCGAACTAAAATCCATCCAAACAGTTTTTTCTATACATAGGAATTTTTTGTCTTTTTTGCCACGGATACGTTTCCTGGTATTTTTCACGAAATTTCACACGAATGTGAATTGGACACTGAAGTTTGATATCCCAAAATCCCAGATTTTTTTTCAAATTTGCCGGTATTTTTTTGAACTTTGTTCATATAGGGGGGTGGAGCCCTAATGAGTGCCTTTCCCAAGCAAGGTCAGATAAGATAAGAGGTAAATACATGACTCCATGCAGAAGTTGCAAGATCATTTAAAGGGTGCAGGAAATTAACATGGTGTCCAGGTCGGTTTTTCCAAAGAAATATGATTCAGATTCCTCGTGTGACATAACACTTAAATTCAATTCGACGCACTGAGTACGTGCCATAGTTTGTTGAATATGTAGATGTAACTAGAATAGTGATGCCACCTGAATAATAAGAGAGCAGATTAACATACCTGATAGTGTAGTGTTTAGAGATCGTACAGTTAGCAGCACCTTGGAGTCCATTGCCATGGACGAACTCTGCATTTGAGAATTAAATACTGATGAAATTACGAAAATATAGACTTATGTGGTATCTAATAAGCAAAAAAGTACTTGCTCTTAGAAAAGTGACCAGATAGGACTTCATGAAGATTTACTATGCTAAACTCAACAACGAAAGCATTCACTGAACATCTATGCATAAAGCAATTGTATTATTCAATTATGACAGCTGAGAGGAAATGGGAAAGGCCAAGCTAGACTCTGAGCCCATTAAGTTCATCGTGTAACATACGAAATACTCGTCTCCAAACAATAGAAATCATAAACCCAGAACTGAGTATAGCCCAGCATTGGGTGAAGTGGCATCATCATGAACGTTCGAATCCTGTGGTGTGGATTTAACCTCGTTCATGATTTCCTGGATGGAATAAACTTGAGCACATTATCACTGCCTCTTAAGATATGCCAAGGGGGTTCTTCCCGCCTTGTAGTCTATTCATTTTTTAATAAAATAAAAACATATGCGGCACAGACACTATGGCCCACTTGGATGTAGGAGTTGAATACACAGGAACAGGAACAACATGGACGAGATAGAGGATCAAAAAGCATAGAAACATAATACAGAAGGGTGAAAGGAAAACGGCAACAAACTGAAGTGACATAGCATAAGATTAAAGTGCAATTCGAGTGGACATTCTACAGAATACATTTAAAGTAGCAGAAGATATTTTCGATTGACCATTGTGGATTCACAGTTCTGCAATCAGTTCTTGATCCCTCTTCGACCCTGTGCAAGAATTCATTTACATCTTCATCTTACTCACATGGAAAAGCAACCAGCAGCACACAGGAGCAGACCTACCACATTATCAGTTTACATTGATCTACACTAGCATATATACAACACCTATTGGCCAAAGACATAGGACTTCCAGGTTGAACCGTTCATGCAAGGCGAGGACGAAGTCCCAAGCGAGGTGCTACACATAAGTGCCCTCCCCATGTGAGACAGTACTTGTAACAAACATTGGAGCAGGATGGTACAGAGGGAACAAAGCAATATTACAAACTCACAACTATAGAGATGATACTGTGGCAGAGGTGGAGGTGACTTTCCGGAAAATAACAGCAGCAGTGAAGAATTGTTCATGCAGTTTTGCAAAAGCACATCTAGATGCGCCCTACGTATTGCACATCTAAGTCCGATGTCATTGATTTTACGCGGAGATTCGTGCAGACATTTTCTTTTGTCTTTTTTCTTTTCCTTCCTAGTTTGATTGAGTCACTTCATGTCGATGACACGATAAGATAATACTTGAGGCCTTCCAAAAAGACAATGCTAGAGGCTAGGGTTTAATTTGGCAAAACAATGGTTGGACAATTAACGAGCTAAAATGAATCTATGCAATTGCGGTACGACATCAATTGAACTTACGTGATAGCCTTCCCAATGTTCCAGTGGCGAAATTCTTCGATCCACCATGATCCGAGCGAAACGCCAGATTCACGAGGCCTGTGTGGACATCCTGCAATGTGTCTCCAATTGTTAGTCCCGTGCCGCAAAGGCTTCAGCCATATTTGTTTCATGCGAGAAAATCGTGCATGCTTAATTGTGCGCTCTAGGAACAGGAAATGCAACAGATTTCAGAGAAGAAGAAGCCCTACCTTTCTTCGCAGCATCCGCCAGGCCATCATCGTGCCCTGGACAAGAGAGGCGCGGCGTCCGGTGGAGCAATGGCAGAGGAGAGGCGCCGCGGGTGACAGAGGAGCGGTGGCGGCGCGGCCGCGTGACCTAGCGCGGTAGCGCCGCCGGCGGGGTGGGGACTGGGAAGCGATGCGGGGAGGCTTGGGGTCAGAGTACCCAGTGGCGGGGCCAGGGAGGAACGGTCGCGGGAGCGGCGGGACGAAGGGGACGAGGAGGCGGGATGACGCGGCGGAGGCGACCCGGCGGCGGAGGCGACCCGGCGGCGGAGGGGCGCGGAGGTGGAGAATTTTCCCAGGGGAGCGACTAGGTCCGGTTCCTTCCTATCGACCCGTCGGACCAGCCCCCCACCGTTGGATTGGGTTAGAGCAGTCTGGTCCGTCGATCAGCCGGTAGAACGTGCCCCTCTCAGTCAAATAGGTGGCTCCACCGTGAATCTGCAGCAGCAGCAGCTGACTGCTACCGCAAAATCACATAATTCTTCATCTATGCAGAATTTTTTTTTTTGCCGGGTAATCTATTTAGATTTGTTTAACTTCACTAGGTATTTGCCCGTGCGTTGCTACGGGGTATAAATATTCTAATACATTAGCCCATAATTCCGTATTATATGATTGTGTAAATAAATATTTACCAAATTCTGCCATGATTTTATTTAATCACTTATTGACTTGCCAAAGAAAATATAATTTATTTGGTAAGTTAATAAAAGATGAGACAATTAAAGCGGTTTTTAACGAATGATCATCAGGAAAAATATGGAGTGTTGGACGAAGCACTTCGCCTGCCAGGAAAAGGAACATTGTTCTTTTTTTAATTTATAATAGGACAAATCTTGTGTGTTGCAACGGGATATAAATATTCTAGTATGTTGCCTTGTGATTTACCTGTCCATATTAATGTGATTGTGTAAATAAATGTTATCAAATCCTGCCAGTGATTTACCTTATGTTTTCATTACAAGTTTGGTAAGTAAATTAAAATGGAATTAGTTCAGAATGTAAGTAAATTAAGGTGATTGATTATCATATCAGGAAGGTTGGACGAAGAGGTGGTGGGAAGAAAGGTGAAACGGGAACCTTACGTTCTTTTTAAGTAGTAGAGATAGAGATTTTTAATTTATAATAGGACAAATCTTGTGTGTTGCAACGGGATATAAATATTCTAGTATGTTGCCTTGTGATTTACATGTCCATATTAATGCGATTGTGTAAATAAATGTTATCAAATCCTGCCCGTGATTTACCTTATGTTTTCATGACAAGTCTGGTAAGTAAATTAAAATGGAATTAGTCCAGAATGTAAGTAAATTAAGGTGATTGATTATCATATCGGGAAGGTTGGACGAAGAGGTGGTGGGAAGAAAGGTGAAACGGGAACCTTATGTTCTTTTTAAGTAGTAGAGATTAAGTAGTAGAGATATTTGGTAAGTTAATAAAAGATGAGACAATTAAAGCGGTTTTTAACGAATGATCATCAGTAAAAATATGGAGCGTTGGACGAAGCACTTCGCCTGCCAGGAAAAGGAACATTGTTCTTTTTTTAATTTATAATAGGACAAATCTTGTGTGTTGCAACGGGATATAAATATTCTAGTATGTTGCCTTGTGATTTACCTGTCCATATTAATGCGATTGTGTAAATAAATGTTATCAAATCCTGCCAGTGATTTACCTTATGTTTTCATTACAAGTTTGGTAAGTAAATTAAAATGGAATTAGTTCAGAATGTAAGTAAATTAAGGTGATTGATTATCATATCGGGAAGGTTGGACGAAGAGGTGGTGGGAAGAAAGGTGAAACGGGAACCTTACGTTCTTTTTAAGTAGTAGAGATAGAGATTTTTAATTTATAATAGGACAAATCTTGTGTGTTGCAACGGGATATAAATATTCTAGTATGTTGCCTTGTGATTTACCTGTCCATATTAATGCGATTGTGTAAATAAATGTTATCAAATCCTGCCCGTGATTTACCTTATGTTTTCATGACAAGTTTGGTAAGTAAATTAAAATGGAATTAGTCCAGAATGTAAGTAAATTAAGGTGATTGATTATCATATCGGGAAGGTTGGACGAAGAGGTGGTGGGAAGAAAGGTGAAACGGGAACCTTATGTTCTTTTTAAGTAGTAGAGATAGAGATTTTTAATTTATAATAGGACAATCTTGTGTGTTGCAACAGGATATAAATATTCTAGTATGTTGCCTTGTGATTTACCTGTCCATATTAATGCGATTGTGTAAATAAATGTTATCAAATCCTGCCCGTGATTTACCTTATGTTTTCATAACGAGTTTGGTAAGTAAATTAAAATGGAATTAGTCCAGGATGTAAGTAAATTAAGGTGATTGATTATCATATCGGGAAGGTTGGACGAAGAGGTGGTGGGAAGAAAGGTGAAACGGGAACTTTATGTTCTTTTTAAGTAGTAGAGATTACTTTAATCGTCCACAAATACTTCAAATGTTGTGACTAATCACACTCTGAATTTCCCTCATATATCAAATATCTCCTAACTAAATCCAAAATAACTCCAAACTCAATCTAAAATTTCTCTTAACTAAATCCAAAATATGTCCTAATTAAATTCAAATTACACTTTCTTTGAATCCAAATCTGGTGACAACTTTCTCATATCACATAATCCTAACTAAATCCAAAATATGTCGTAATTAAGTATGAATTACACTTTTTTTCAATCGAAATCTGCTGACAACTTTGTCATATCACATATCCTAAACCCTAACCAAATCTGACACTATCGGTACTATGCACAAAGGAGAATTCAAAAACGAGAGATAGCTAATCACTTACATGTCAGAGGTCGATGCGAAGATCCGGCGCGATAGGGTTGGTGGACGGCGATGAAGATGATCTGTCGTCGCGTCGGGGATGGGGGGATTAGGCGACGATGCGGAAGACCTGGCGCCGCATAACCCGAGGGGGGTCGCATGCGAGGGAGGGGGTAATGAGGTGTGGGAGAGGGAGAAGGAGGAGGAGGGAGTGCGACGGCGAGTGAGGGCGGTGAGGTGTTCGCCAGAGACTAGGGCTCATATGGAGATGAGGAACCGCTAACCCAAATTCAAATGACGACGCACTAATAGATGTTGTTTAATTATAATTAAGCGATGTAAATGTAATTAAGTTAATCAAACTTCATTAAAGTTTTAGGACGATAATACCGCTGGACCGAATTGGGCCAATTAAACTTATTAAACTTTTAGGTTGATAATACCCTTGGGCTTTAATAAGGTCCAGATAGTTTGAACCGTTGAATCGCCCATATAATATACCCCTCTCGTGTATTGCAATGCACTGTAAAATTTCCCTTCAGAAATGCTGAATTGCATCGGTTTCTGTCCTAGGTAGGTGTTCATGTGTGATCGGTTGACTTGTGCGCCCTAACGAGAATCCAGTACTTAACTGTCGATGCTCGTTCAATGGTGGGCATGTGCATGGCAATCATGTTCTCATGCTTCTGCTTACACGTAAGGTCATCTCCAATGGGAGGACGCTTTCGTAGGCGTTTGAGAAGATGAAGAAAAGGATTTTGTGCTAAGCGCCTGGTTCAAGAGTCTCTATATCCAAAGATACAAGGAGCATGTGGATGCCTAACCGTTCAAAACAAACTCCACTTTATCTATATGTAAGTTGCTTGATCTTTAAATTTGGGTCAGTTGATTTTTTTGGCCGTTGATTGCTGCTCCAATATGTGTGCTGTTTTTTTTTGGTTGTGTGTTGTCCTGTATTGGGCTGAACTTATTTTAACTGGCCCTAATTTTGGGTCAGTCGATTTCTTGTTGGGCTAAAGCCTGTTACGCGTTTTCTTATTGGGCTGTTTGTGCATTTTTGCTTCTATTTTTTATTTTTTTCATCGGTTTTTATGGGTATATGTTGGATGTTGGGTGAATATAAAATATACACGTAATTACTGTATAATATGTGTATAAATTGTACTTGTGTGAAAAATGCACTATTATATGCTTATTTTTTACATATTAAAATAGTGAAGTTTCACTAATTCATTCTTTTTTTTTAAAATAATTTTATATTTTTTAGTTTTTACTTGATTTTCTTTCTTCTTTAAGGGTAATACATTTTCCACTAATTCATTCCTTTTTAGGATTTTTTTTCCTAAACTCCACTATTATATGCTTATTCTTGCATATATTTTAAAAAAGTGCAAATTTGTGCATATGGTATAAATTTTGTCATTGTTTGTTTTATATTTTGTTTCATTTTATTATTTTTCTTAAAGGGTAGCACCAATGCCACTAATTTATTCTTCCTTGGGAAATCTCATTATTTTGATTATGCTTTAGTTTTTGTTTCATTTTGATTCATCTTAAAGGGCAATACCAAAGCCACCAATTCATTTTTTCTTAGAAAACTTTATTGTTTTGATTTTGTTTTAGTTTTTATTTCATTTCCTTTCTTATTTAACGGTAATACCAATGCAACTAATTCATTCCTTCTTAGGAAACTTCTCTTTTATGAAAATTTCACTATTATAAGCTTATTTATGCATATTATAAAAAAAGTGCAATTTCTGTGTAAATTGTGTGCAAATTTTGTCATTATTGATTTTATTATTTTCATTTATTTCTTCATAAAGGATAATACCAATGTCGTTAAATTCATTCTTTCTTATAAAACATCATTATTTTGATTTCATTTTAGTTTTTATTTAATTTTGTTTTTTCTTAAAGGGTAATACCAACGCCACTAATTCATTATTTCATAGAAAACTTTAATATTTTGATTTTGTTTTAGTTTTTATTTTATTTTACTTCTTCTTTAATGTTAATACCAATGCCACTAATTCGTTCTTTTTTTTCAAAAATTTCACTAATATATGCTTATTCTTGCATATCGTAAAAAAGCGTAATTGATGTGCAAATTGTGTGCAGTTTTTTTGTCATTATTTGTTTTATTAGGGTAATACTAATACCACTAGTTAATTCTTCCTTAGAAAACTTTATTATTTTGATTTTATTTTAGTTTTTTTTCTTTTTCTTCATGGGTAATACCAATGTCACTAATTCATTTGTTTTGAGGGAAAAAATCTTACAAAATTACGATATTACTTTTTCTTGCATATTATTAAGGAGCCAAATTTTCTGATTTAGCATACCTAAGTGAGAGTATACATTTACTCGGCCGCGTGGTGTTGGATGACGTTTAATAGTCAGCCATTGCATGGGGTGCGAGATCGTGCTAGCGATATGGTGTGTTACCAGCTTGTCGACTGGCCGAAAAGAGAAAGCCATTTGACAGCGGAGCTAAGAAGAAAAAACTGGACGGGCGAGCCTAAATGACAATACAAGAATCATGTGTAGCTAATGTTTTGCTAGCATAAATATACGTCTAACATACTAACATGTGCAAGACACACCAGCCACCATCCAATCTTGGGTCATGCTTTGTCACGTACGTTTCGTGCGTCCGGCGGATACAATCAGTAGCTGGCTTCTCATGTACGTTCGTGTCGTCAGCGGAATACATCCAGCAGCAAGCTTGAGCTAGGCAGCCTACGGTGCGTGGTGGGGGGGGGGGGGGGGGGGGGGGGAATGAGCTAAGCAGTGGTTGTTCTTCACTATCGCATGATTTTTTTTGTACGGTTATCAGTTACCCTCTGGGCCATATGGACATCAAGACGTAAGGCAATCCATGAAGGTATTTTTCAGACACCTCAGACGGTCCATGCAATCATTAATCGGTTCATAGCTGATCTGGATATACTGAATGTTGAGACGCCCAGCACTCGAACAGTAGTACAGCCAGTTGTTCACACTCACCAGAGAGTGCCCCTGTTGGCTATGCCAAAATCCACGTGGACGCAGGCGTGAGGACAGGAAGAGGTGGATCAGCTGCGGCTGTGTGCAGAGACAGAGATGGCAACTACTTGGGAAGTTGTTCGTTGGTCATCGATGGGGTTGACGACCCAGCATCCCTGGGGGTAATTGCATGTCGGGAGGCATTCGCCCTAGCGGAGGATCTACATTTACAAAGCTTTGTCATTGCATCTGATTCGAAACAAGCAGTAACGGATATTACTAGTGGTAGTCGAGGTAGATATGGAGCTATAGTGAGTGAAATTAAACTTAAAGCTTCTCAGTTTTCTTGTAGTTTTAATTTCGAAGGTCGTCCTGTCAACACTGAAGCACATAGTCTAGCCAAGTTTTCTTTGAACTTGGGTCCGGGGCGCCGCGTCTGGTTGGGCCAACCCCATGACACTCGTTGTATCCCACTCGCTGGGAATTTGGCAAAACGGCCGGTAATTACACCCTACGCCCTCTGGTAGTGTCCCCATTGTATTTGTACGTGCCCTAATGTGCTTTCAGATTTCTAGATCATAGGGGAGCGCTAGGCGCCGGCTGGCCGCCGAAAATCTCGGCCAGTCGTGTCCTAGCCGTATGATTTGGATATTTTTTTAATCGTCTGATATGACTCATCTTCTGTCAATGCCCCTGCCCCATCGTCCCCCCGCCTCCGCCTTCGTCCCAGCTCGAAGCTCACGACCATCGTGCCGGACTCCGTGCTCGTCCTCAGCTGCACGCGTTTGTCGGCCACCCGCGTCGCATGTGCCACTCGCGCTCGCCGGCCACCCACGCTCGGCTTGGGCCGCTCATGCTTACCGGCCGGCCGGCGGGTTGGCTA
This sequence comes from Elymus sibiricus, assembly GCA_039707655.1. Lineage (NCBI taxonomy): Eukaryota > Viridiplantae > Streptophyta > Magnoliopsida > Poales > Poaceae > Elymus > Elymus sibiricus. The sequence continues at coordinate 319,189,292 of CM077664.1, forward strand.
TAGCTTCTCACCGCCGGTCGCAGCTTCTCCGCCGACTGGTTGCAGCATAGCCGTGCATCGTTTGTCCCGATGCATGTTACTTCTGACGTTGCTTCCACCATTTTTTTTTTGCGGGGGAAAAGGGTTGTATATTAATTAACCTGGATCGTCGCAATCCAGTTCACACAAGTTTACAACCCTCTCAGTGCCCGACCGTAACCAAACGGCCGTCTTAACCTCACGTCTACCCATCTGAGCTAAGTGATGGCTAACATGATTACAACCTCTCTTAATAGCTTTAACCACTACCTCTCTACCTCCTCTCATCATGACAGCGATCTCCTGAATGATAGCGGCATGTTGTGACCTGTTTCCCGATGGGTTGGAAATCATTGCAGCCGCTTCGGTACTGTCCGTCTAGAATAAACGGTAGGGTGCTCCACTCCTAGGCTAAAGCGATTCCCTCTCTACACGCTTCGAGTTCCGCAGTACGAGCACTGTCGCATGTGAATAAATGTCGGCAGGATGTGAAGATGATGCTGCCCGAACTGTCCACCATTGCCTCCACCTTACAATGCCCAGTCTCTACCTTCCCGCAGATTTACCTAGGACTGCCTCTAGCACCCACTAGCCTTCCTGCCAATGCATTCCTACCTATCATTGAGAAATGCAAAAAAATTCTTTCCGGATGGCGGGCCAAACTACTCTCAAGAGGCGATAGACTAATTCTTCTTTCAGCTGTCATTGACTCCATCTTGGTTTACTTTATGTCGGTCTTTCTTATTCCCCAAAGTGTCCTCAAAACTCTGGATTCGGTCCGACGCGCTTTCTTTTGGGCTGCTGAAGAAACATGTACGGGTGCGGACTGTCTAGTTGCTTGGAAAAATGTATGCAAACCTAAGAAGTTTGGTGGTCTAGGGCTGAAAATTTTAGCACAACAAAATCGCTGCCTCATGAAATTTGCCGCTAAAGCCCTCTTACCGCAGCACTCGCCCTGGCTAGATTGGCTTGCTCTTCAACACCCCAATGCCCTTATCAACCCGCACGGTAACCAGTCCTTTCTTTGTAGAACCATCAACCAACAACTACCCTTTCTCCACCCCATTTTCTTTGTTCTTACCAACTCAGGGACAAACACTTATTTTTGGTTAGATAAATGGCTACAACAGAAACCGCTAGCGGAATTATTCCCCTACTTGTTCTCACACACCACCCTCCCACTTGCTCGTGTGGCTGCTGTTTTGAATCAAGGTTTAGAATCTTTCCTGCGGACTCGCCTAACATCTAATGCTGCGTCCGAGTTGTGTTCTTTGTTGTCTTTGTTGCAGGACTTCCAGCCATCGCTCGAGCCGGACGAACGATTCCTGACCGGCGGCGTACCTTTCTCCACCAAAGCGGCATACGAGCTCACCATGCGGGTAGACTCGGTTGACATCCACTCCACGCCCATCTGGTCATCGCGTGTGCCCAATAGGGTGAAAATTTTCGCTTGGCTTCTATTTCGCGGACGGCTCAACTCTAAAGCAAATCTGCCACGAAAGCACATCGTTACAGACGCCCTATGCCCAAGATGCGGGTTTGATGGTGAAGACACCACTCATATATTCATCAACTGCCTGCTCGCGCAGCGTATCTGGCACAGGCTCGGCTTACCTCCCTCCACCAGCAACATCGACGATCTCTGGGACTGCCGCTTTCCCGCCATTGCTGATCACAGAATTTGGCACTCTATGTTACTCGTCATCCTATGGAAGATTTGGGACTCCAGGAATGCCATGACATTCAGGCAATAGAATCATCACAGCATCACCACCCTCAAATGCATTATACAAGACCTCATGCTTTGGACTCATCGGATGAAGAAGCCAGAAGAAAAACAGGCTACCTCCTCGTGGCGTTCTAACTTGTCCTCACGTTTACACGTGCTTATGTAATTCCCCTTTGTAATCGGTCAAACGATGGATTGCAAACTTGAGAAATATATTCAGGTGGGGAGCTCCCCCCCAAGTGATTTTTCAAAAACAAATTATCAGCTCGCCGCACCGGTTGAAACTTTTTCGTCGCCGGTTGCATTTTCCACCATCACCGGTTGCAGCTTTCTCGTTGCTGTTTGAAACTTTTTCCATTGCCATTTGCAGCTTTTTCGTCATCGTCCGTAGCTTTTGTCATCTTCGGTTGCAGCTTTTCCGTCGTCGGTTGAAGCTTTTCCGTTGTAGCTTCGCGGGTTGCACACTGTCCCATCCTAGCTTTTGTCGTCTTCGTTTGAAGGTATCAACGCTGCCGGTTGTAGCTTTTTCAGTCGCTGGTTGTAGCGGAAGTTGCACGGTGGCCGGCTCCAGCTTCCATCATCCATTTGGTTGAAGATTTTTTTCCTTGCCCGTTGTAGCTTTCTTAGTTTCCGGTTGAAGCACGCTTGACTAGCCGCCGTATCGACAACAGCATCGGCAGTTGCCGGTTGCAGCATCTGTGGCCACCGTCTCCAGCTCTGGCAGGTGTTGGTTGCAGCATTGTCGTCGGGTGGCCGCCGTCTCCAGCTCTGACAGGTGCTGGTTGCAGCATCGTCGTCGGGTGGCCACCGTCTCCAGCTCCAGCAGGTGTTGGTTGCAGCATCGTCGTCGGGTAGCGCCTCACTGGTGGTAGCACCACGGCTCGCTGGTTTTAGCACACGGCCAACGCAGTCGCAACACCCCGCCGCTTGTTCATCTCGCAATGGTCGCGGTCGCGAAATCGGCGCCGACCCGTTTCGAGCTCGCGGCGACCGGCCGTAGCATCACCCCGGGAGGTGATTGGGACGTCGGTTGTGGGCAATAGCAAGCTAGAACGGGGGAGGAAAAAGGCCAGCAGGAGCAGCCGCTTGCGTAGGGTGGGAGCGCTGAGGTGGAGAGTTCGTCGGGTAGGTGCAGTCTAGGCAAAGAGAAGGACGAAATAAAGATGGATAATAAACGAGAGGTGGAAGAAGATAAGGCAGAGAAAAAAAAGCAGAAAGGGAAGTATGATTCGGTGGGATCCGACGCTGCTCCTGCGACCAACCGAAGCGTGCGCCAACCAGCCGATGTAAATCATTGTCCTTATATTTGTGGGAGAAACACTTCTTGAGTTGAAAGTGCCCTTCTCAGCTCGAGCTCATATGAGCTCGAGTGAACAGTAAAATCAAAAAAATGGAAAAAAAATTCAAACAATTCTGAATTTATTTTGAGGCAACATTTGACAATTTTTTTCAATTCTTGCAAATTTTCATCACGAAATAACATTCGTGGAGGGCATGGCAAAAAAAAAACCAGCACTCAAAAAATAGCTTTTTTGGAGCATCAGTTTTTTTTTTGCCACGACTTACACAAATGACATTTTACGATGAAATTTTGCAACCATTTAAAACATTTGTCAAATGTTGCCACAAAAAAAATCAGAATTTTTTGAATGTTTTTCATATTTTTTCTGATTTTACTATTCACTCGAGCTCATATGAGTTCGAGCTCAGTTTATTCACTTCCTGATTGAGTATGCATATTGGTTCAACCACTTCATATCCATCGCCACTCATTTGGCCGTCTTCGTCTCATCTTGTCATTTCACGAGGTTCTAAGTTCTAACTACTTCATGAGCTATGCTCTACTGGACTCTGTGTGCAGCCGTTTTGGAGACGGTTGCTAGGGCTTTGTCCAGACGATTTGGCTGGCGACATGGTAATAAAATTTGTGATGCACAAGTGCGCCACGTGATCGCTATTGTCAATGCCTTTTGCCAGTGGACTTGTTTTTCTAGTTTGTCTATAAAGCTTACTAAATCATTTTTCTAGTCCATTTACTTCTAACTTGAACACTGTTTTTTTTTGAGGGGACATGAACACTGGTGTTATTATGTAAAGGAAAACCCACTATTTGTCTCTCTTGATACATGCTTTTGCCTCGCTTTATAAATAAAGTTTATAAGGCACAAGCAAGATAAACAGCTGAACGATACTCCCTCTGCAAAGAAATATAAGAGCATTTAGATCACTAAAGTAGTGATGTAAGCGCTCTTATATTTCTTTACGGAGGGATTACAAAGTAATGAGGAAACCCTCTTACAAAGCAGATCTTGGGATAACCGGATAACAAACGCATGTGACTACGTTAATAACATATAACGAATGAAAGCCCGAGCACAACGCCACGACACGCCCTAGGACACCTAGCTCTACAACAACGCCTTCAAGAGGGGGAACGACGCAAAGTTCGCCGTTGCCGAGCCCGAAATGGACAAGCGTCTTCACCCAGAACCTGGCACAAAGAGGAGAACCACAACAGCATCCTCAAAAAGAAAATGACAGCCACGCGGAGCTTTCGTTCGGTAGCTCATCCGTGACATCACGAAGCACCCAGGACAATCGCGACGAGCACAAGTTTTCAGATCCGGATCTGAGTGTCGTCGCTGTCAACGACAGAGATCGTGCCCATCATCACAATTGTCATGACTCAAAATAATGTTGAATTCGTTACCACAAGATGGTCCAAGTATGTTTTGGACCGCTGTATCACTATACCTACCCATCCAAAACAACATTATTGAGATGCACACACTACTGGATGCACATGCCCACCATCGAACCATCGACAGTCTTTCTTCCGATAAAATCTAGATTCTCATCATACCTAAACGCAGCAGAGAAGGACCGGGGCGACTCAGCATTAATTCCTGAGAGGAGGAGGACGTACACACACAGGAGGATCGATGGAGATCGACGCCAACCTCGTCGTCACCAGGGCCGAGATCACGGAGCCCGCGGCGGCCACGTTCGCGGACTCAACCGTGATCCTTGACAGGTACGCCCGGCCGGACGAGGTCGGGGACGGGGTCGTCATGGGCGACGACGAGAGCTACGTGTTAGAGTTGTGTCGAATATTATGTGTACAAGGTAGGTTACAGTTGGACTTGGAGTCGTACGGTGTGTAGACAAGATATGGAGTCGTGTCCAAGTAGGACACTTGTATCCTAGGCCTCTTATATAATGAGAGGGTAGACACATGATGTAACCTATGCCAACATAATAGCACAGGCGCACAGGGGGATCTGGCGGCGTGTGCCGGCGCCCGGGTGGCCGGTGTGCGGTATTGTGACGGTGTCACGGGGAGGAGCGCCCGTAGTCAGGCCCCGGGGATGTAGCCATATCGGTGAACCTCGTTAACAAATCTCGGTGTCGTGCCTCGTGTGATTGTTTGATCCTCGGTAGATCGACTATGCGCCTCGGATTTATTCTGACAAGTGGTATCAGAGCAAGGTTCGATTTGAGGTTGCGGTGGTTGATCTAGAGGTGATGGTGCCGAAGGCTACGAAAGAAATTAGTTTGATCCTCAGGCGATCGGGAGTAATCTCGTTGGTTGACGGGAAAGCCAGGACAATCGATGGTATTTTCTGAAGTAGCAAAAGTCGGGTACAAGAAGCAATCGAAAGCGGGAGGCAGATCAATTCACAGCAGGAGTTCTCGGCGGCGGCGCGGCGTATAGCGCAAGCAGCAGGTCAGATCAGAACGCTTCCGATCGAAACCAGGAGCAGCGTGCGTGATGCGAAGGCCAAGCCCAAGCCCATGGTGTGATGCGGGCTGCAGGCCCAATAGTGCCCGAGGCAGCAGCAGCGCAGGCGGATGGAAGCCGGCCAGCCCGAGGCCCATCCACAAGTTGGCTTGTGAGGCGTGCTGCGGAGGCTACTAATCCTAGCTGTTCAGCTGACCGGAACGCGAAGTCGATGGACGTGGTGCGCTAGGCGGTGGGCAATGGATCGGTGCGCAGGCGGAGCACACATGAAGCCATGGAGAGCTACAGGGCTTGCTTCGGTGCAGGTTGGGGCTGCGTGAGAACACAGGAACGTGGAGCTGCGTGAGATTTGTTTGGAAAAAAAAGGTTAGCACAGGGACCGAACCAGAGAGAGATAAGCCAGATCGTGATGCTATCAAGTGAGAGAAAGAAAATAAAAAAAGGATGAGTCCAGAGACTAGTACTACGTGTGTTGGATTGGAGTTTGGCTGGATAGCTGTTAGGACCGAGAGTATATCGACCAGAGGGGGGGGTGAATGGGAGATTCAAAAATTCTTGCGAATGTTCTGAACTGATCCCAAACACAGCAGCGGAAATAAGGTTCAGTAGCAAGGTACTTAATCAAGCACGCTGTAGAGGAACATATCTATCGATGTAGGAAGCTATAATAGTTCGAGCGAAGAACATCACAGGTTTGACAATTATGATGATAATGCAATATACAAACAGATGCAGTAGCATGAGGGAAAACAAGGTATGAACTGCGAGGGAAATGCAAGGGAAGTAGTGATGAGGTGAATGGATACGGCACTGAATGAAATCACGCTAACATGCACAAATGCGATGAGATATTCATTAGACAGAAACAACAGAAATGAATGATGAGGATGCGAATGAAAAGCAACGAACTATGATAGATCAGATCAATACTATCGACATAGAGCACGAAAGTAAACTGCTGAAGATGATGCAGTAAAGTAGAGTGAACCAGTGGTGCTCGACGGCGACAGATGAATTTGGTAGACCAGTTCGCCCTTCTGCCAAAGGACTACGTCTGGTTGGAGGGGTTGTGATTTAACACAGATAATAAACTCTCTTCGCCCTATTCTCCTTCAACTCGAAGCTGATCAGACTCCAGTTAATTTCACTCGTGGTAGATACTTGTCGGCGATCTCCAAACCTTCGACAGACTTCTTCGCAAACCACAATGACTCTTGGTTGCTGAAGATCTTGCTCGGTGAAGACAATTACTCTTCGACACTCGAGCCGACACCTATCCGTCTAGAGAGTGCGCAGCTCTCAAGAGTAATAGGTACCAGAACTCTAACTCAGAACTACTATGATGCTCAACCACTATCTAAGTTTTGGTTCTTGGATTTCTCTCGGTGGATCTTAAACTCAAATCACTCGGAGAGGGTATGCTCAATCAATCTTCTCAGAAATCTTAAGCGGAGCAGCCAATGGGCAACGTTGGAGCGGGGTGGCTATTTATAGACGTAGCCTTCCCTGAAGGGAAAAGACCAAATTGGACATATGGGGCAGCCAATGGCCGAATGACACGAGTCCAACGGTCGGATTTTGAGCACAACGGTAACATTCCTTGCGGAGCAAGTAATGCTAACTCCTCAGTTCGAAAGATATCTCCCGCAGCACCGAAGAACAACGTCTTCTGCTGGCAGGTAATCATTCGAAGCATAAAGAGATTTGTCTCAGTCTTGCATAGGTTTGGGCTAAGCATCACAGCGGATCTAAGCTTCGAGAACCTATACCCCTCTTAATAGTACGGAGGTCCTATGACTCAAATAAGACAAAGAAGAACAACGAAACAAATGCTACGTCTTCGCTTCGTCTTCAACCTTCTCGACTGCAGTCATTCTTCTTTGGACACACCGAATAAAAATTGCTTTGCGTCAGCAATAAATTTCGAGGGGTTAACTCCTTCACATCAGTCTTCTCGTCTACATGACTCCAATGGATGTAGCTCATTCTTCTCTGCTGTGCAGATATTCTTCGGTGAAGTTCCTCAAACTTGACACCGGAGACAACATTCTCTTCGGAACTGCATGGACTATTTCTCTCTGTGTGCACTAGCAAACAAATCAGTCCATGCATGTTTCTGTCAACAATCTCCAAAACACAGGAGGGCAAATATTGCACCAACAATCTCCCCCTTTTTGGACGATTGTTGACAAAACATAACACATCAAAAGATAGATTGTAGAATGAAATGAAATGCGAAGGATAATGAAAGACGAGAGATAATTACGAAGATAAAACACGCTCCCCCTGAAGGTATGCATCATTCTGACTTAAGAGTTTGCATAGGAGATAACACGGAAGGTAACGAGGTGAATCTTCGTATGAGTGACATTGACAGATGATCTCATTCATAGTCTTATCCAATGCACTCGACGGTGTCTGAGGTATTTCCTGCCACACACAACCTTTGAAATAGATTTGTTAGGTAGTGAGGATATTTTGAAATGAGTTGTGGCAAGGGATAAGCCATGAAGATTTTCTCAGAACACAGTTTGAATCCACACGAGATATAGGTTCCCTACAAGTTAGATATTTGAAGAAAATCAGAGCAAGGGAATCACAAGTATTTTGCTCAGAGTAGATATGCTTCAGACGAGGTTTTCCTGCAACAAGGATGATACGATAGAAATATGCGAGGAAAAACGGCTTATGAGACAGATAGAAAGAATTCACTTTTGAATCATGAGTAAATTTACTCTGAAGCAACCTTTCTTCTCCTGCATCATTAGATATCGAAAGATAATCATAGTAGCATATCTATAGTTTCAAGGAGTGAGATATCTCTTTTAGCGAAGCATGATTTCCAATCTTCCTTGAAATGCTTTCACTTTACCCTGCACGATAGATAAGTATCGAGGATAATCGTCGCAAGGAAGTAAGCATTCAATAGCACCTGCAAATAGATAACTGGAAGCAAATAGCATTGCAGGGGGGGTTATTAACGGTACATGACGACGCAATATTCCATCACCACAGGTGGTGAGATTAAGTTCCACGAACAAAAGCAAATAGTTCAACGACGGAAACCAGATTGTTCGACTGAAAAGCAAATGGCGAATGGACACACCCTGCAAATATCCTGCTTATCTATCTCTCGATGTTCTTCTCCCCCTTTTTGTCAACAAGTGTCAAATAGGAAAGAGAATGCATGCGAGGAACTACTCGTCTGAAGAATCCCCAGAACTCGAACTGTTCGGCGAAGCAGAGCGAGCGATGGTTGTGGCCGAAGCAGGAGTTGGAGTCGCAGCATGGGCTTCGGGAGTAGCAGCGCGAGGTGCATCTGGCTTGAATATCAATGTGCCTGCTGTGTCTTCAAGTTCATCATCGGGTTCAACAAAACAACAGGTCGGTGGAGGCAGAACGCTGAGGAAGCACTGGGGTTTGCCTTCGGATGCGAGGAACTTCAAACAGCTCCAGATGATCATAATCTTTCTCGACACCCTTGGTAGATAGTTGTGTGCGAGAATAATGCTTGCGCAGAAGGGTCCAGGAGCGCTTCTTTTGTTCTTTCTCATATAGAAGAGCTTGGCAAGCATAATTGTGAAGCAGATTGATCTCAGCCATCATTTCCAACTTCTCTTTGCGGTCGAGCTTGATGTGACTTTCCAGGGCTTGCTGAGTGCGAAGACAAATCTCATACAGTGAGGGATTTTTTTCACGAGGGATTTCGACTGTTGCCATCTTGACCTTTGGAGCTTTAGCAGAGGCAGAGGCAGTAGCATCAATAGGTGTCTTCCCTTTGCCGATGTCCTTCACGATCCGGAGAGTGTCCCGGACTGGTGGAATGAAAACTTTTGGGACATGTGGGCAGAAAAACTTTTTCTCAGTAAGCTGCTCAATAGCAAACATGACCCAAGGTGCATATGGCTTCAAAGCCTGAGGGGTATCAGCTGCATAGGCCAAGTTGCGAATGAAAAGATCCGGAATGTCAAACCGAATGCCATGAGCTGTTGCTTGAAGAGCATTTGCCACGATGCCATGAATGGTTTCTGGCCTGTTTGTTGGCGTGAGGGAGTTGCAGAGGATATAGAACAACACTTTGTTCTCATAGGCCAGATTCTTAGGATTTGCCTCGGTACATTCATCACCAACAAGTTTGGGATCCATCGGCATATGAAGTTCGGCTTCGGAAACATCCCAGTAGTGCAGTCTGTGTTCCCGAGTGGCATCAAATTCACACAGAGGAAGATTCAACAGTGCTAAGAACTGGTCAACTGAGCATTTGATCTTTTCTTCTTCGGTCATCCATTCAAGGATCCAAGTACTGCTATTAGCAAGGTCCCCTGAGATATAAAGAGTGGCATAGAACTGAAGGATTACTTCACGATTCCAGCCATGATTGAAATGAAGGAAACTCTTCAGGAAGACTTGTACAATCTGCTCGATGGTGTGATGGAAGCAAGGTAAACTTTCGAGCTCGGCGAAATCCAGAATCTTGTGCTTGAAGATGCGATTCTTGCTATACAGAATGCGAGCATAGTACACGGCCTGTTCCTGCGTCCAGAATCTTGGTGACAAGGAAGTTCTTTCTCCATCATATGGGATGGTCCCAAAGAATGCAAGTTTCGAATGATGAAACTACTCGTTGAAAGCTGGACCATTTTGGCCATCATCGACAGGAAACAAAGGATAGGTTTCCAATGGGTTTCTCAGTGGTTATTCATCGGCCATAAATCGGGTCCGAATGTCATCAGGTGCAGGCACTCCTTCCTCAATAGGCTTGAGAGGAGCACGTGGCATCCTTTATTTTTCTTGTGCAGATTGCTTCGAAGAACTTGACTGACTTCCGTTTTTGCTCGCTAGAACTCCTTCAGCAGCTTTCTGGCTTTCGGGCTCAAGGGCCTTTTCTTTCTTTGCACTTTCTTCGGCTAGAGGCACAACGACCTCTTTCTCAGACGCTTGAGTCACAACTGGTGGTACAGTTACTTCTCGAGCCATCGGCTCATCAGATTTCTTTTCTTCCTCTACTGTCTTTGGTGCACTGGTAAGAGGAGCAGAATCAACATCCATCTGAGTAGGGGTACCAGATGATGTGACCGGGGTTGTTTTCTCTCGGGAAGCATTTAGCTCCCCCTCAATCTTGTCATTCTCCTCCTTATTTGGTTCGGAGGGCTCTGCTTGCGATATTCTCGGCGGCAATGAATCTGCCTTCTCAACTTCAATTTCTTCATCAGTCTCATCTACTGGGGCTCGCTGCTTAAGCGAAGCATTTTCTTCATCAGCCTTTCCAAGGAAAATATCAACAACATCAGGTTGTTCTTGGACTACCGGAGCTGGGATAACAACCTCCACAGTGCCAGCTTGCTGCATAGGTTCATCTTCGTGAGGTGGAGATGGTGGAACCTGCTGCAAGGGTGCACTGGAGTCCAGAGGAATAGTATCAGCAGCGACATTCTGAAGGCGGCGGTCTTTGTTTTCTTTCAGTTTGCTGACTCTCGCCCTAGCCTTCTGACGTCTTTCTTCTTGAGTTCTTCGAGCAAGATCTGCCTTGCGGTCAATCTCCTCGTTCCTTCTGTCACACAACTGAGATACCTCCATGTGCAAGCGCGAGTGCCAATCAATTTTCTCATTTCACAAGACACCGAGGGCCTTGGTGAGTTCAACAATTTCTTTGTTCAGCTTTTTTCCTTTCGGATTCAGTTTTGGCCTCACTCCTCATTTTCTCGACAGCTTGCTTGTCTTTGACTGCTTTATACAGCTTCTTGGAGATTTTTCTCAGCTCGATGAAATGCTTTGTCACCATTTCGGTAACATCATCAGGCAGTCCCAGACCGCTCACATCATCAGATTTTGCATCATATGCAGCACTGTCAATCACATCGATCATGAATTTGAAATCATACTTCTGTTCCTCTGTGGAAGCAGGAACAGTGGGCCTGGCCTTCTTGGCAGATACATCAGCTTTTTCTTCAGACTACAGCTTTCTCTTAGCCACAGTGTTTGTCAAAGTTCTCGGGGCTGCAGAACCCGAAGGTTTGTCAGTGAAGGGAATGGGTGCATGCCTTGGTGATCTCCTTGGAGAGGGTAAAACTTTCACTGGAGAGGGGCTCTTGGATGGCTTGTTGTTGAGAATGGCAAGTTGATCATACTGTGGAATTTCATCAGGGAGCTCTTCGCTGGATGACTCATCAGACGAGCCAGAAACCGCCTTCTTGATTCTCTTGGCGACAGTTTTCTTTCGAGGTGCATGAGGGGAAACTGATTTCCTAGACTTGCTTCCCTTGGAAGCAGATGCACGATCCTTCTTCTTCTGTACGTCTTGCTGGGTCAGTGCGACATTTTTTGCTTCAACTTGGTTTTTCTTCGCTTCCTTTGGCCTTCGCCCTCTTAGCCACTTCCTCAGGAAAATCAGCGATGGTTTTGAGGGAGTCGGGGTGAGCATTTGGAGGCTGTGGTGGTCTGACTTTTTCATCATCGGGGCCAATGCAGTTTTCAGCAATGCAGTCATTCCACGGTGGTGTGAAAGCAAACAGAATCTGATACTTCTTGCGAACATTTTTGTATCTGAACCATTTGCCTGCCCAGTGGCGGCGAATTCTTTGAAGCCTGTTGTTGCGATCTGTCATTGATTCAATCCCTGGTGGAGTTCTGTAACTATCCGGATCAGACATTTCAGCAGTGGTGTTCTTTTCTCTGCCACGACCGCCCTTCTTAGGATTTCCATCAGAGAAGATGGTTAGGGCGTCGGTGACCAATTCATCCTCGGGCTGACTGTGAGCAGAGGGAATCTCCTCATCATCTTCTTCGGATTCAGTCTCATGTTTCTTCTTCGGAGCCTTGGGTGGTTTCGAAGATATTCCTCCTCCAGTCATTCTCATTCGTTCAGACCTTGATGGAAACAGAGGCCATTCTTCTTTAGAATCTGAATACTCTTGCAAACTCTGTGCCATAACCAACCTGTGAAATAGAATAAATACGAGAAGAAAAGGTAGGGTCACAAGCATGCACAGAACATATTTTGAACGAAAATGATTTTGAGGGAGTCCAAAGGAACTCATGGTAATCCAAAAAGATATCCTTGATAGATTTCACAAGCTAGCCACAGAAGATACTAGGCAGGTTGATGGCCATCTAATCTTTCAGATAAATACACATGAATCCTAGGTCGAGGATAACAAGTACGAGGAAGATCTACAAACCGTACAAGTCAAATCCTAGTGAGTCCTAAAGATCTACCGCGGTGAAATAAACCAACGAAAATAGCATCGGTAAGAACTGCCCTAAGAACAGAGATATGGACAGGAGCAGTTCTGGATCCAAGCGCCCTAACTTGGCAACTTGAATCAACTACGGCAATGCGGGAGGAAGGATTACCGCACCGGCGTGATCAGCTGTGACGAGATTTCACCGGAGTAGCACGGCGGAGCTTCTCGCCGGAGTTGCTTCGAGCACGGGCTCGGGTGGAGGTGAAACGTGGGTTTGAGGAAATGAGGAAGAAGACACGGTGAGGGATATTTATAGCTGGAGAGCTGAACCTCCTCTCCGAAATCTACGGCCCACAGTTCCGGGACGTTCCGCATTCGACGGACACGATCACGATTGTGGAGATCGTGGGCACGTGGCAACCGTTCTCTGCGAGAAACTCGGGAAGAGAGCGGGAGTTCGAAAGATTTGAGGAAGGGCTTAACGCAAAAAATGGATAAAAGTTCGAAGTTGATCTCTTTCGCGACCAAGGACGTCTGAGAGAGATTTTCTTCAGATCAAATTGCATGCTCATGACGGACAACATAGATTTGGATGAGAAAGAATAGAGGGATAAAAGGGTCCGAAACAAAACACTCAGCCAGAAGAGAAGAAACACTAAACTGAGAGCTATGAGTGAGTTGTTCATCGGACGAAACAGAAACACGGCAACTCGAAGACAAACAACAATAAAAAACAAATAAACACAAAGAACTAGCACCAACAATATAGATCTCAGGGCTATGGATAAGCGAATAGAATCCCTGAGAGAGAGTTCCTTCAAGGCGAGTTAGTTCTTTCTCGCAACCCATGATACATCTCCAACGTATCTATAATTTTTGATTATTCCATGCTGTTATATTATCAATCTTGGATGTTTTTATATGCATTCACAGCAATTATATATCATTTTTGGAGACTAACCTATTAACTTAGTGCCCAGTGCCAGTTGCTGTTTTCTGCCCTGTTTTTGTTTTACAGAAAATCAATACCAAACGAAGTCCAAATGCCACGAAACTTTTTGGAGATTTTTTTCTGGACAAGATAAACACTAGAAGCTTCGGGAGAAGACCAGACGCCAGAGGAGGTGGCCACAAGCCACCAGGGGCCTGGGGGGGGGGCAGGCGTGCCCTGGTGCCTCGTGGGCCCACCCCAGCTCCGTTTGACCTAATTCCACCACTATAAATTCAATAAAAATCAGAAATCCTCAGGGGAGTCCACGAAATACTTTTTCCGCCGCCGCAAGTTTCTGTTCTCGAGAGATCCCATCTGGAGGCCTTCTCCGGTACTCCGCCGGAGGGGGAATCGATCACTGAGGGGCTCTACATCAACCTTGCTACCCTTCCGATGATGCGTGAGTAGTTTACCATAGACCTTTGGGTCCATAGTTAGTAGCTAGATGGTTCTTCTCTCTTTTTGATCTTCAATACAATGTCCTCCTCGATGTTCTTGGAGTTCTATCCAATGTAATCACTTTTTGCGGTGTGTTTGTTGGGATCCGATGAATTGTGAGTTTATGATCAGATTATCCATGAATATTATTTGAGTCTTCTCTGATCTCTTTTATACATGATTATTATAGCTTTGTATTTCTTCTCCGATCTATTGATTTGGTTTGGCCAACTAGATTGATTTATCTTGCCATGGGAAGAGGTGCTTTGTAATGGGTTCGATCTTGCGGTGCTCAATCCCAGTGACAGAAAGGGACATGACACATATGTATCGTTGCTATTAAGGGTAAAAAGATGGGGTTTATTCATACGTGAGTTTATCTTGTCTACATCATGTCATCGTTCTTAAGGCGTTACTCCGTTCTTTATGGACTTAATACACTAGATGCATGCTGGATAGCGGTCGATGTGTGGAGTAATAGTAGTAGATGCAGGTGAGGGTGTCCCGGACTAGGGGGTACTCGGGCTGCCGGCCTATCTTTCGTAGGCCGGGCTGGTGGGCCGCTCTCTACTCGTCGATGGAAGGCCGGATTGTGGGCGACCCCGTGTATCAGAAGGAAATCTCCGAAGACTTGGCGTCTCCTCCAAGGAATAATTGGCGTGACCGGCATGTTTATCCCCTGATGGTAACCGACCATATGTAACCCTAGGACCTTCTGGTGTCTATATAAACCAGAGGGCTTAGTCTGTAGAGGATCATCATATCCATTGCCTAGGGTCTAGCCCATCTGATCTCGAGGTAGATCAACTCTGTAACCTTCATACAATCACATCAATACAATCTAGCAGGACGTAGGGTATTACCTCTTCGAGAGGGCCCAAACCTGGGTAAATCGCCGTCTCTACGTTCTCTGTTACCCATTGATTCCTAGACCCACAGTTTGGATCCCCTACCCGAGATCTGCCGGTTTTGGTACCGACATTGGTGCTTTCATTGAGAGTTCCGCCGTGGGTCACCAAGGATCAATGGCTCGCCTTCTCATCAGCGATGGAGTCCACAGTGGGGACATCTTCGTCCCTGGACAACTCTTCGCATTCGGCAGCATTGTGCTGCACGCCGATCTGACCGGTCACCTTGACCGGGTCGGTAACTTCGCCCCTGAGCAGGAAATCAAGTTCGGCAGCCTTGAGTACGTCACCGATGCTCGAGGCGATCTGGTCTTTACTGGGTTCTCGGCTTTACCCGAAGATCCTACCAATCCCGAGGCCTCGACCTCAGATTCCCTCCCCGTCCCTGTCCCCGGTCCGGGCCTCAGTTCGGATCTGGCCTTGATTTCAGATCCAACCCCAGCGCCAGAAAACCAAGGGTCTCCCTTGGCCGAACACATTCACAGTATTGGCGCGCCGGAGCTCAACTCCGACGGATGCCCGAACGTGAATCCGGTTGACCTCTCATTTTTAAGCGAGATGTTAGATCGGATCCAGAGGATGAATATCGCGGATGGCCCGTCCTCGGACCAGGAGCAGGTCGGACAGGAGGCCAGCCGCGGGGAATTTTGCGTCCCACCCACCACCCACTTGGTAGCCACTGTCGAAGACTTAACCGACATGCTGGACTACACCTCCGAGGAGGCTGATGACATGGACGAAGATATCGATGTCCCGCCCTATACGGCTCCTTCCCTTGCCACTTCCAACACCGAAAAGTGGACCGCCACCTCCACCTACGACGTTTACATGGTCGATACCCCCAAGAAGGACGGCGACGGCCCCGCCGAGGAACCGCCCAAACGCCGACGATGGCGAGCCAGAGGGCGAGGAAAGGGCAAGGAAAACAACACAGACACAAACGGCACCAGAGAGAACGACACTCCGGATAACATGGGGGAGCTCGGCGACAACACCCCCGAGCAGCACCACGACGCCCCTGAAGGGCATGAAGACCAGGGTGACCCCGAGGACCTCGAGGATTTCGAGGATAGCAATTACCTCCCTCCGTCCGAAGAGGAGGATAGCGTCGGACCCGAAGACTTCATCGTCCTAGAGGACCCCTTGAGCAAGAGAAATTCAAACGGCAACTCATCGCCACCGCCCGAAGCTTGAAGAGGAAGCAACAACAGCTAAAAGCGGAACAAAATACGCTCAACGACAGATGGACGATGGTCTTAGCTGCTGAAGAGGGCCTTGACGATCAACGTTAGGGTCAATACAAGAGTTACCCACGGCGGCGCCTACTCCCAGAATTTGAGGATGAGGCCCTTGAGCCCATGCCTCCCAGACGAACTTACGCAAGCCAGCCCGACCGCCCCCCTCAAGGACTGGATAGGCCGGCTGTGGAAACCGAACTCCCACCCGTCCCCCCTCGAGGACGGGATAGGGTGGCCGGGGAAGCCGAATACCCACCCGCGCCTCCTCGCCGAGCAGGCAAAGACCCGGTTCAACCGGACGACCTATACGATCTGCGCCGTGACCTGAATGCCCGAGGGATCCAGTCCAGATCCATCTATGGATCCACAGGGTACGCGCCCGCTGGACAGGACGAATACCAAGCCTGGCGCGATAGGAACGACAGAGCTCGGGAGCAGCACCGTGCCCGGATGACAACCGATCTTCGGCGCGATGTGGCCCGGGCCAGGGGCACCGCATACCCAATGTGTTTCACCGATGAGGTGATGCAGCATCAGTTCCCCGAGGGGTTCAAACCCGTCAATATAGAATCCTACGATGGGACAACTGACCCAGCCGTGTGGATTGAAGATTTCCTTCTCCACATTCATATGGCCAGAGGAGATGATCTCCACACCATTAAGTACTTACCGTTGAAACTCAAGGGACCAGCAAGGCATTGGCTGAACAGCCTACCCAAAAACTCCATCGGGAGCTGGGAGGAGCTTGAGGATGCATTCCGAGCTAACTTTCAAGGCACCTATGTTCGGCCACTGGACGCCGATGACCTAAGCCATGTCATTCAGCAGCCCGGGGAGTCAGCCCGGCAATTCTAGAACCGGTTCTTGACCAAGAAGAACCAGATCGTCGACTGTCCGGATGCCGAAGCGATTGTGGCATTCAAACACAGTATCCGGGACGAGTGGCTCGCCCGCCAGCTCGGCCAGGACAAGCCGAGAATAATGTCGGCCCTTACCTCCCTAATGACCCGCTTTTGCGCGGGTGAGGATAGCTGGTTAGCTCGTCGAAGCAACCACCCCGGAGACCCCGGCACTTCAGAGGCCCGGGACGGAAATGGGAAACCCCGGCGCAATAAGAACAATAAGGGCCGGCACTCAAACAACGGCGATGAAGCCGATGACGCAGCAGTAAACGCCGAATTCAGCGGCTCGAAATCGGGACCGCGGAAAAAACCCTCTAAAGGGAACCGGGACGGCCCGTCTGCGCTGGATAGAATATTAGATAGGCCCTGTCAGATTCACGGCACCCCGGATAAGCCCGCCAACCATACCAACCGTAACTATTGGGTAATCAAACAGGACGGCAAGGTCACAGCCGAAGAACAGGGCAAGGGCCCCCGCAGCGAGGACGACGACGAACCTCGCGGACCGAACAACGGAGGCCAAAAGCAGTTCCCTTCAGAGGTCAAAACCGTGAACATGATCTACGTCACGCATATACCGAAGAAGGAGCGGAAACGCGCTCTTCGGGATGTCTACGCCTTAGAGCTGGTAGCCCCGAAATTCAACCCGTGGTCGGCTTGCATTGGTGCCCACAATTAAAGGTGTAATCCCAGGTGTCGAGGCACGCTGCTCGGGATCCGTGACATTGGAAGTTGTCTTCGGCTCGCCCGATAACTTCCGCAGCGAGGACTTGATATTCGTTATTGTCCCCTTCCGCAGCGGTTACCACGCACTCCTCGGCCGGACTGCGTTCGCCCGCTTCAATGCCGTCCTGCACTATGCATACCTGAAGCTCAAGATGCCAGGACCAAAGGGCGTTATTACCATCAACGGTAATACCGAGCGCTCGCTCCGAACAGAGGAACACACGGCGGCTCTAGTCGCCGAAGTCCAAGCGCCAAAGAGGCGTCGCAAGCCCAGTCTACTGCCAAGACATTGGACGCACGCAAGCGCTCCCGAGCTCACCCCAAAGAGGGGTACGTGCCCCACAGCACGGCCCACCTAGTCGCGAAATACGTACCTCGAGTGCACAATTTTGCGCTCAAAATTCCATGGGCAGTTGTGGGGACACATGAAACAAAGGCCGAGAGCTCGGTTCGACCGAGCAATGGCCAACAGATGTCTTCGAATCAACATCGACAACGGGCACCATCTAGGGCCTGATCAGCGTCAAACTGATATACCACGGCGACTTCTCAAAACCCTTCCCCAAGGGCTCGTCTGCCGAACATTACTACTTCTGCCGAACATACAGTCGACAGCTTCGCTCACATGGAATCTTCTTAAAGAGCAAAGGCGCAGACGTGCAGCAGGGCGTAGTAGGGACGTCAATCCACTCATGAAGGCCCTGTGTAAACCGACATTGGTGCTTTCATTGAGAGTTCCGCTGTGGGTCATCAAGGATCAATGGCTCGCCTAATCATCAGCACCAGCGCTAGCCGCAGGGACACTTTTGTTCCCAGCCAGCTCTTCGCATTCGGCAGCGTCAAGCTACACGCCGATCCGGCCGGTCGCCTTGGCCGGGTCGACAGCTTCACCCCCAACCAGGAGATCAGGTTCGAAAACTTAGAGTTCGTCGCCGACTCCCGGGGAGATCTTATCCTCACGGGGCCCTCAGCCTCGCCTGAAGGACCCATAAATCCTGAAGCACCGACTTCGAGTACGGCCAATCCCACTACCGAGACGGCCGCCACTGCGGATCCAGCCTCGAGCCCAGACCTAATCTCCGCGCTCGGCTGCCGAAGATCAGCCTCGACCGAACATGACCGCGGGGCGAATTCAGACGCCCCCGTCACGGCCATACTGCGGGTTGACCCCGTAAACTGCCAGAACTTGGAGCCGACGGATCTCTCATTATTAAACGGGATACTAGATCGGATCCAGGCCCTGGGAATCACCGATGGCCAGTCCTCGGTCTACGATCAGATCGGGCTTAAAACCGACGACAGGGAAATTCACGCCCCTCCCACCACCCACTTGGTCGCCACTATCGAAGGCCCCACGGAGGGCTCGCCCCTTCCCCCAGAACCGAAAGCGCATGGGATGCAAGTTTCTGACTAGCAGGCTTCATCCTCCAACTTGGCAGCCGAACTCCGCTCCGGAGAGGGTTTAGAGCCGAATTCTGGTTCAACACGCAATTCTGGGTCCACGCACCCGCGCCCGGCCAACTATCCAGAGCTTGGCGCATCGGATTCCATGTCAATCCAGGACGCGGACGCCAAAACCCCGGACTCACACTCCGTTGGGATCACATGCCAGTTTTGAGTCTTCTCTGATCTCTTTTATGCATGATTATTATAGCTTCGTATTTCTTCTCCGATCTATTGATTTGGTTTGGCCAACTAGATTGATTTATCTTGCCATGGAAAGAGGTGCTTTGTAATGGGTTCGATCTTGCGGTGCTCAATCCCAGTGACAGAAAGGGACATGACACGTATGTATTGTTGCTATTAAGGGTAAAAAGATGGGGTTTATTCATACGTGAGTTTATCTTGTCTACATCATGTCATCGTTCTTAAGGCGTTACTCCGTTCTTTATGGACTTAATACACTAGATGCATGCTGGATAGCGGTCGATGTGTGGAGTAATAGTAGTAGATGCAGGCAGGAGTCGGTCTACTTGTCTCGGACGTGATGCCTATATACATGATCATTGCCTTGGATATCGTCATGATTATTTGCTTTTCTATCAATTGCCCAACAGTAATTTGTCTACCCACCGTATGCTATTTTCTCGAGAGAAGCCTCTAGTGAAAACTATGGCCCCCGGGTCTATCTAAATCATATTACTAAAACCCTAAAAATATTGCTGCCATCTTATTATATTTATTTTATTTTTTATTTTTGTTTCAATCTATCCATCTATCATATACAAGTTAATCTTGCAATTGACCGCCGAGGGATGGACAACCCCTCGTTTGCGTTGGGTGCAAGGATTTGTTGTTTGTGTGCAGGTGCTGCTAACGAGGTGTTGTGTGATTCTCCTACTGGTTCGATAACCTTGGTTTCATAACTGAGGGAAATACTTATCTCTACTGTGCTGCATCATCCCTTCCTCTTCGGGGAAAATACCAACGCAAGCTACAAGTAGCAGGAAGAATTTCTGGCGCCGTTGCTGGGGAGACATCATCAACATCTATCAAGTACCTTTGCATAAACTTTCATCCCCTTGCATTTATTTTATTTGCCTTTTGCCTCTCGTTTTCATCTCCCCCACTTCTAAAGTGTTTTTACAAAAATACAAAAATATTTTCCGTTTGCCTTTTTCTTGTTTGCTTGTTTGCTTGCCTGCTTTATCATTATGGCTAGTTCTTTGCTTGTTACTATTACCCCTAAAAATGAAGTACTTAATTTTAAACAAAGGGGAGGAGAGAATTTAAAAGATGCTTGGTATAGGATTTGTGATGCTCATAATAGATCAACTCGTAAGCAATCCTTTACCATCCTTCTTCGCAATTTTTATGTGGGCATTACTACTTGGTATCGATTTGTGCTTGATACTATTACTGGAGAGAATTTCTTGATGTGTCCCTCTACGGATGCTTTTAATGCTATGGGAAATTTAGTGGGATCACCACCTATTACTATTAATGAAACAACTTTGACCTTGGAACATGTTATGCAAAGGTTAGATGCTATTGAAAACAAAATACCTACCATTGAGCATATTGAAAATTTAGATAAAAAGATTCATAACCATGTCACTCAATTTGGATCAAAAGTAGGTATTACTCTTAAGATGCTAAAAGAGAAAGAACCAATAATTAATGAAAGGGTGGAACAAAGTCCAGCTAGGATCGATAAGTTGGAGGAAATTATTAATAAATTAGGTTCCGCTTTTTCTTCCGCTAAAACTATTGAAAAAATTACTCCTAGCAAGAATTGCAAGTTTATGTATGTCCCTAAAACCAATGGCGCTACTTCTAGTAAGGGAAATGATGATCTTAAAATGATTAGCGTGCACCCCGATTTCATTGGTATAATTAAGGAACCTATTCACAAAAGTAAAATTCTTAATTTTGTGCCTAGAAGTGTGATGGTGAGAAACACCTATGTTAAATCTATTAGAAAAAATGGATGTGTGATTGAGGAGTTGGAAACCAAAGATGACAATACTTGAAACTATGCATTATGCCTAGCTAGGGGCATAAAACAATAACGCTTGTTGGGAGGCAACCCAATAAATAAAATAATTTTTTTCTGTTATTGTGTGTTTTCACAATTATGCTACTGGTATGATTGTGTTTTCATGTTTTTAATTAGTGTTTGTGCCAAGTAAAGACTTTAGGATGATTTGGAAGATAGTATAATTGATGCTGTTTGGAAAACAAAAAGTTTTGCGTCCAGTGCCCGAATTTTGTTTCTGTACTGGAGCGTTAGAAAAATATGAAATTTTTGCACAGTATTGGTATATGAATTTCCCACATTGTCCTATTTTTTCAGAAGTTTTGGAGTTACAGAAGTATGGCTTTTAAATAGATTGCTACAGACTGTTCTGTTTTTGACAGATTCTGTTTTTGATGCACTACTTGCTTGTTTTGATGAATCTATGGATTGTATCGGGGGGTATAAGCCATGGTGAAGTTAGAGTACAGTAGGTATAATGCAAAAATAAAATATGAATGGGTTTGCTACAGTACTTAAAGTAGTGATTTATTTTGTTATACTAACGGATCTCACGAAGGTTTTGTTGAGTTTTGTGTGATTGAAGTTTTGAAGTTTTGGGTGAGATCACGATGGATGAAGGAATAAGGAGTAGCAAAAGCCTAAGCTTGGGGATGCCTGAGGCACCCCAAGGTAATATTCTAGGAAGACTCAAGCGTCTAAGCTTGGGGATGCCCCGGAGGGCATCCCCTCTTTCTTCTACCAACCATCGGTAATTTTACTTGAAGCTGTATTTTTATTCGTCACATGATATGTGTTTTGCTTGGAGCATCTTGTATTATATGAGTCTTTGCTTTGTTTGCTTTTTAGTTTGTCACAATCATCTTTGCTGAACACACCTATCTCGAGAGAACCACACGTTTATCATCATTTGTTAGAATACTCTATGTGCTTCACTTAAATTTTTTGAGCTAGGCAGTTGCTCTAGTGCTTCACTTAAATCTTTTTGAGCACGGTGGTGGCTAAATTTTGAAGAAATGAACTCTCATGCTTCACTTATATTATTTTGAGAGTTGATTAAAATTTTGAAGAAATGAACTCTCATGCTTCACTTATATTATTTTGAGAGTTGATTGAAATTTTTGAAGAAATGAATTCTCATGCTTGACTTATATTATTTTGAGAATTGATAAGATTGAAATTTTGAAGAAATATTTGCACTCTCATGCTTCACTTAAATCTTTTTGAGAGTTGATGATAGTAACGGTAATTTGCACAAGATATGAATTTGGTCCCAAAGTGATGAATATTCAAGAGGGATATAATAAAAACTTTCATATAGATCATTGGATATGATATGTGTGATTCCTTGCAATAATTTTGCGATATGGAAATGATAATATGTGAGTCATGTTAGTGAGTAATTGTGATTTAGTAAAAATATTAGTGTTAAGGTTTGTGATTCCCTATGCATGCACATCAAGTCAATAGTTATGCAACGAAATTATATCCTACTTATGGTGCATTATTCGGTGTTAGTTATGTTTAATGCATGTTTATGACCATTTTCGTTTTTTGGTTGGTTGCTTCTCAATCTATTTGCTAGCCTTCATTTGTACTAAGCGGAAATACTGCTTGTGCATCCAAAATCCTTAAACCCAAGTTGTGCCAAATGAGTCCACTATATCTACCTATATGCGGTATTTCAATGCTGTTCCAAGTAAAT
The DNA here is from genome assembly GCA_039707655.1 of Elymus sibiricus. NCBI lineage: Eukaryota > Viridiplantae > Streptophyta > Magnoliopsida > Poales > Poaceae > Elymus > Elymus sibiricus. The sequence continues at coordinate 319,212,351 of CM077664.1, forward strand.
TTGCGTGTGCCAACTCTAATTTTCAAAATAATTTTTCCGTTTTGTGTGCCTGTACCGCTCATGAAGCGGTAGGGGGTGGCCATTATTTTCCATGCTAGGTGTGTTATTCTCACGATGAGTGTTTATTCACTTGTCATTGCACGAGAGAATGGTTGGTAATAGGGATGCCCAGTCCCACAATGAAATCAAAAATTAATAACAACAAAATTCCTTGGAAAGTGTTGGTTTGGAGGGCACCCGTGGATACGGCTAGCCATGGATTGTGAAACAATGGTGGAAAGGAAATAAACTTTACTTTCTGTTTGGGAACCGCCTATGATGTGTCTAGCATGGAAAATATTGGGAATTCTCGGTCGTTTTCGTTGACAGGAAAAGCATGCCTCTCAAAATATTTTTTATCTCTCTAATTTAAGCTTTGAGCTCTGGTACATTTGACAAATCTCTGCTTCCCTCTGCGAAGGGCCTATCTATTTACTTTTATGCAAATTTTTTATTTTTACTCGAGTCTCCATCTTCTCTTATAAAGCACCAACTAGAGAGCACTATTATCATACTTGTGCATTGGATGTAGCTAATATTTGAGTGTGTTTCATGAATGGATCAATGATTGAGCATAATGGGCTAGGGATTACTTTCTTTAGGGTTGATATTTTGAAAGACATGGTTGCTTGTTAGCATGCTTGAGTATTTATATTTTCATGTCAAATTATAGACTATTGCTTTGAATCATTCAAGTCCAATGTCCATGCTATAAAAGAAAAGAATATGTGATGAATATGATAGGCAGCATTCCACATCAAAAATTCTGTTTTTATCATTTACCTACTCGAGGACGAGCAGGAATTAAGCTTGGGGATGCTGATACGTCTCCAACGTATCTATAATTTTTGATTGTTCCATGCTGTTATATTATCAATCTTGGATGTTTTTATATGCATTCACAACAATTATATATCATTTTTGGAGACTAACCTATTAACTTAGTGCCCAGTGCCAGTTGCTGTTTTCTGCCCTGTTTTTGTTTTACAGAAAATCAATACCAAACGAAGTCCAAATGCCACGAAACTTTTTGGAGATTTTTTTCCGGACAAGATAAACACTAGAAGCTTCGGGAGAAGACCAGAAGCCAGAGGAGGTGGCCACGAGCCACCAGGGCGTGCCTGGGGGGGGGGGCAGGCGCGCCCTGGTGCCTCGTGGGCCCACCCTAGCTCCGTTTGACCTAATTCCACCACTATAAATTCAGGAAAAATCAGAAACCCTCAGGGGAGTCCATGAAATACTTTTTCCGCCGCCGCAAGTTTCTGTTCTCGAGAGATCCCATCTGGAGGCCTTCTCCGGTACTCCGCCGGAGGGGGAATCGATCACTGAGGGGCTCTACATCAACCTTGCCGCCCTTCCGATGATGCGTGAGTAGTTTACCACAGACCTTCGGGTCCATAGTTAGTAGCTAGATGGCTTCTTCTATCTTTTTGATCTTCAATACAATGTCCTCCTTGATGTTCTTGGAGTTCTATCCGATGTAATCACTTTTTGCGGTGTGTTTGTTGGGATCCGATGAATTGTGAGTTTATGATTAGATTATCCATGAATATTATTTGAGTGTTCTCTGATCTCTTTTATGCATGATTATTATAGCTTCGTATTTCTTCTCCGATCTATTGATTTGGTTTGGCCAACTAGATTGATTTATCTTCCCATGGGAAGAGGTGCTTTGTAATGGGTTCGATCTTGCGGTGCTCAATCCCAGTGACAGAAAGGGACATGACACGTATGCATCGCTGCTATTAAGGGTAAAAAGATGGGGTTTATTCATACGTGAGTTTATCTTGTCTGCATCATGTCATCGTTCTTAAGGCGTTACTCCGTTCTTTATGGACTTAATACACTAGATGCATGCTGGATAGCGGTCGATGTGTGCAGTAATAGTAGTAGATGCAGGCAGGAGTCGGTCTACTTGTCTCGGACGTGATGCCTATATACATGATCATTGCCTTGGATATCGTCATGATTATTTGCTTTTCTATCAATTGCCCAACAGTAATTTGTCTACCCACCGTATGCTATTTTCTCGAGAGAAGCCTCTAGTGAAAACTATGGCCCCCGGGTCTATCTAAATCATATTACTAAAACCCTAAAAATATTGCTGCCATCTTATTATATTTATTTTATTTTGTATTTTTGTTTCAATCTATCCATCTATCATATACAAGTTAATCTTGCAATTGACCGCCGAGGGATTGACAACCCCTCGTTTGCGTTGGGTGCAAGGATTTGTTGTTTGTGTGCAGGTGCTATTAACGAGGTGTTGTGTGATTCTCCTACTGGTTCGATAACCTTGGTTTCATAACTGAGGGAAATACTTATCTCTACTATGCTGCATCATCCCTTCCTCTTCGGGGAAAATACCAACGCAAGCTACAAGTAGCAACCCACACTTGTGTGGGCAGCGCAGACCTCATTTGTCTTGACTGAGCAGAGATGTTCCTTCGTTGATCTCTCTAGTTTGCCTGTACATTTCGAGAGTAATCATATGAATATGCATTGAAATTGTTCCCAGAGACATGAGCATAATGATTCGAGGAGATACGCATGTACTCCTTTTGTTGAATGTTTGACCGATATCCATTCGAGGAAGTTGCAGCGCCAATCTGCGAGTGGTTATCGTTTCCTTGAAGAGAATTACTCTGCATATTCAGGTTAGCAGTGACAGATAAATTTTCAATGATGCACTTCTTCATCCAGATTTGCTTCTTGGGTGAACCAGACCTGCAGTTAGTCCCAACATACCGAGCGAAAACCTTACCATTCTGTTGTTTGAAGAATTTGTAGTTTGAGTCATCAGACTCGTCAGAAGCAACATAAATGGGAGTGTCATATCCTGACAGAAGTGCAGGTTCGAGAGTTTTGCTTTTGGCAAGAACCCAACTCATTCGAGGATATTGCTCGGGAGTCCAGTAGGTTCCATCATCGTTGAGTTTCCTTTCGAAACCCAGTCCTTCCTTTCGGAGATTTTTGTGCAGTATTGACTTCTTGAGCACATCACAGAGAGTTTGATGCCCTTTGAGGCTCTTTAGCATTCCTGTCTCAAGCAAGTTCTTTAACCTGCAATTCTCATCAGAGATAGCCACAAATTCCTCGGAAGAGGGGTTAGAAATATCATTCGTAGTGGTTGCAATGTTCTCAATGACATCATTGGATGATTTAGCATTCGAACCAGCATTGCTACGTTCTAGGCATTTTGAGCAAGGAGGCATAAAGTCATCAGGAAGTTTTTCAGATTGCTCGGCGAAGAGAGAAGCTTTTTTCTTCGCAAGCACGTTATAAGACTCTTTCAGTGACTCGAGTTCTTGATTCCTGCTAAGGAGTTCATCTGATAAACTCTCATAGTCGACTGTAAGATAATCATATCGGTTGGAAAGATCATCAATTGTTGAAGAAAAAGCATCATGCTCTTTAGTCAACTCTTGATTCTTCTCCATCTCTTCAACCAGTAATCCTTCGGATTTCCTGAGATTCCTTTCAAGTTTTTCAAGCTCATCTTGTTGAGATTTGGCAATCTTAACCAGTTTAGCATAGGCAATGTATTCAGGAGAATATTCAGTCATAGATTTTCGGTGTTTTGCTGATACCTGATCCTTTGAGGTTTTTGCTATGAGACAGAGTGCTAGTGGTTCATCATCACTTGAAGAATAATCATCAGAGTCTGATTCGAGTGATTTCTCAGATGATTCATGAGCAACAAATGCATTGCCTCTTCCTAGGCTTCTGTAAAGCTCTTCGTCTTCTGATTCGGATTCGGATGTTTCATCTTCAGATTCCATATTTATTTCAGCACACACTCTAGTCAGCTGTGATATTCTCTTCATATTAGATTCAATGGTTGCTCTGGTTTGCACGTCAGTGACTAGTCTTGTCGAAGAGGATGTGAAAGATTCATTTTTCTTCGAGAGCTTAGTGTGACGGTCCACTCGAGTGAATCCAGAGCAGTGAAGATGAATCCATCTGTTGCTAGGTTTTTCATCTTGTTCCCAGTAAGGACAGTCTGCTATGTAGTGACCGAATTGTTTGCACTTGAAGCACTTTATTTCTTTCGGAGGTAATCTTCTTGAAGATTCAGGCAAGTCAACTTCGTCATCATTTGTGAGACCCATATTTTGTCTTCTGAGATTACCTAGTCTTTCTGTGAGCATTTCTAGTTCTCTTGTGATAGAGTGTTGATTCTCGACATCTTCTTCTTGTGAACTGCCATAATGTGAAAGAATTTCCCCTTCGCTTTCTGAAGAAGATTCTTGATACCCATTTTCAAGTTCCATCTTTTCTTCGTGAATAGACAACAACGTCATGACCTCGACGTAGTGAAGTTCTTCATAGTCTGGTCTTTGCTTGATTTCAGCTACGATTGGATCGAAGGTTGCATCAAGAACACTCAGCAGCTTGTTGACCACATCTCTATCGGTGATATCTGTTACTCCACGTTGATGAAGTCTTTCAACAATATTTGTCAACCGATCAATTAGTTCCATAGCACTTTCCTTACAAAGACTTCTAAAACCAGCAAACATGGCACGAAGCATATCTGTGTGTTGATCTGTTCTGGCAATGAATTCTTCATGAACTTCTTTGATGGCATCCCAAAGTTGCTTGGCAGTGTCAAGCTTTCGGAATCGAATGAAAATGTCTTTCGAGATACTGTCACAGATAATGTCTTTTGCTTGAGCATTCAACCGCATTATAGCTTTGTCATCGGAAGTAGGAGCATCAGGGTGCTGAACAGTGTATCCATTTTCCACAATCTGCCAAAGTTCAATGTTGATGGCTTGAAGTCTGATTTTCATTCGCTCTTTCCAGTAGACATAGTCATTTCCATCGAAGATAGGAAACCCTTCAGAGTGCGAGGATCTACCTGCATACGACATACTCAAAACTCCAAGGTTGTTAGACCTTTAATAAACAGAGACAGGGAGTACCTGCTCTGATACCAATTGTTAGGACCGAGAGTATATTGACCAGAGGGGGGGGGGGTGAATGGGAGATTCAAAAATTCTTGCGAATGTTCTGAACTGATCCCAAACACAGCAGCGGAAATAAGGTTCGGTAGCAAGGTACTTAATCAAGCACGCTGTAGAGGAACATATCTATCGATGTAGGAAGCTATAATAGTTCAAGCGAAGAACATCACAGGTTTGACAATTATGATGGTAATGCAATATACGAACAGATGCAGTAGCATGAGGGAAAACAAGGTATGAACTGCGAGGGAAATGCAAGGGAAGTAGTGATGAGGTGAATGGATACGGCACTGAATGAAATCACACTAACATGCACAAGTGCGATGAGATATTCATTAGACAGAAACAACAGAAATGAATGATGAGGTTGCGAATGAAAAGCAACGAACTATGATAGATCAGATCAATACTATCGACATAGAGCACGAAAGTAAACTGCTAAAGATGATGCAGTAAGGTAGAGTGAACCAGTGGTGCTCGACGGCGACAGATGAATTTGGTAGACCAGTTCGCCCTTCTGCCAAAGGACTACGTCTGGTTGGAGGGGTTGTGATTTAACACAGAAGATAAACTCTCTTCGCCCTATTCTCTTCAACTCGGAGCTGATCAGACTCCGGTTGATTTCACTCATGGTAGATACTTGTCGGCGATCTCCAAACCTTCGACAGACTTCTTCGCAAACCATAATGACTCTTGGTTGCTGAAGATCTTGCTCGGTGAAGACAATTACTCTTCGACACTCGAGCTGACACCTATCCGTCTAGAGAGTGCGCAGCTCTCAAGAGTAATAGGTACCAGAACTCTAACTCAGAACTACTGTGATGCTCAACCACTGTCTAAGTTTTGGTTCTTGGATTTCTCTCGGTGGATCTTAAACTCAAATCACTCGGAGAGGGGATGCTCAATCAATCTTCTTAGAAATCTTAATCGGAGCAGCCAACGGGCAACGTTAGAGCGGGGTGGCTATTTATAGCCGCAGCCTTCCCTGAAGGGAAAAGACCAAATTGGACATATGGGGCAGCCAATGGCCGAACGACACGAGTCCAATGGTCGGATTTTGAGCACAACGGTAACATTCCTTGCGGAGCAAGTAATGCTAACTCCTCAGTTCGAAAGATATCTCCTGCAGCACCGAAGAACAACGTCTTCTGCTGGCAGGTAATCATTCGAAGCATAAAGATATTTGTCTTAGTCTTGCATAGGTTTGGGCTAAGCATCACAGCGGATCTAAGCTTCGAGAACCTATACCCCTCTTAATAGTACGGAGGTCCTATGACTCAAATAAGACAAAGAAGAACAACGAAACAAATGCTACATCTTCGCTTCGTCTTCAACCTTCTCGACTGCAGTCATTCTTCTTTGGACACACCGAATAAAAATTGCTTTGCGTCAGCAATAAATTTCGAGGGGTTAACTCCTTCACATCAATCTTCTCGTCTACATGACTCCAATGGATGTAGCGCATTCTTCTCTGCTGCGCAGATATTCTTCGGTGAAGTTCCTCGAACTTGACACTGGAGACAACATTCTCTTCGGAACTGCATGGACTATTTCTCTCTGTGTGCACTAGCAAACAAATCAGTCCATGCCTGTTTCTGTCAACAATCTCCAAAACACAGGAGGGCAAATATTGCACCAACAATAGCTTTTGATCTCCTATTGTACGTGCACGCAGGAAGGTTACAAGGGTATTTATTCTTTGGTTTTCTTTGCCGATACATATTTGTGTATGGATGGCGATGGTCATGGTGAAGTCTTGAGGAGTCTGGAGCGTGTTGTGCGGGATCATGCATACACAGGGCGTTAAGCAAGGCACGGAGGCATGTAGGGTGGACATGACGCAAGGTGGAGCATGGTTGCAGTCGGATAATTTTGGCTGGATCGGACTGGACAGTCTGAAGGATCGACATGGATGTTGGTCAAAGCAGAAGACGGCGGTGATTTCAGCGACGACGACATAGGAGCGTGATGCTGATGGTGGCTGACTTATGAGGCATGGAAACACGTGGCGCAGGTCTAACGCATGGTTGATTATGGCGCATGGTTGATTCAAGGTAGTGTACACATGAGAGCTTGAAGTCGACATGGCGCGGGGTAGCACGACCAGCTACATGGAGTCATGTTGAAGGTGGAGCTGGAGTCTGATGGATGACTACACTCTGTGCTGATGGAGGGGCTACGGCGTAAATGCATGGAGAGTCGCAGCCTATTTCAGCGGAAAAGCGAGAGACACATGAATTGGACTGGGTACCAGTGGTCTGATGGAGACGTGATACTCGGCATCGGTCGGTGATGATCGGTGGTTCTCTGCAGTAGGGGTTTGAGTGGTGTGGGTCCGCGGCCCTAGAGACTCGACCAGGACAGCAGAGGCTCGGCGCGGTGATAGCGGTGAGGCGTGCGGTAAGCACGGGACTCAGTGTCAGGCCAAGGCACTGGTGATCGGACATGTGGTCAGATAAAGTGTGCAGAGGGTGCTGAAGCAGTGTTAATGAGTACCAGATTCAAGTTGGTGACTGAGTCTATCGGTGCTAGTTGATGGACAAGAGTTGACCATGGAGAATCTGAGAAAGTGGCGGAAAGTCTGAAATTGTCAAAAGCTGAGAGAGTACATGGCCGTATATTCTGTGGTGTTCAGTGCACATGGCAAAGTGCAGATGACAGGTACAGAAGGAGGCGGAGTGCCATAGCTATGGGACAAGTCAGAGAATCCGGAAAAAAGATGAGACAACTACGAATTTGACTCAGGGTGACACATGGCGACGGTGAAATTCCTTCAAGTTTCAGACAGACGGTCAAGAAAGAGCGGTGATGTTGAGTTCAGGTAACTCTTATATGTGGCGTTCAATATGTGAGTTGTTCACTTTCACGCAGGTCAGTGATCGGTGTGTGATGGCGTTGAACGGATACTCCGGAAGTTGGGAGCACAAAATAGAGTAAAGAGGAACTTATTTTTGCTCGAGTGTTGACTGCGAAGAAGACAAGAAGGGACTACAGTTGCAGGTGGAGTCACGTGGAGTCTGAGAGTAGCAGCGGTGCTCATGGCGTATCTCAAGTCCAATGTACATGGACATTCGACGGATGGATGAATCCAAGATGGTGAAGAATATTCGCCAAGGTGGAGTTAAAAGCTATCCAGCCAAACTCCAATCCAACACACGTAGTACTAGTCTCTGGACTCATCCTTTTTTTATTTTCTTTCTCTCACTTGATAGCATCACGATCTAGCTTATCTCTCTCTGGTTCGGTCCCTGTGCCAACCTTTTTTTCCAAACAAATCTCACGCAGCTCCACGTTCCTGTGTTCTCACGCGGCCCCAACCTGCACCGAAGCAAGCCCGGTAGCTCTCCACGGCTTCATGTGTGCTCCGCCTGCGCACCGATCCATTGCCCACCGCCTAGCGCACCACGTCCATCGACTCCGCGTTCCGGTCCCAATTGTTACGCAATCTTGGATCCGCTAACACCAGCGTTTCCGACCCATCTGCGTCACCAGGCCCAACGGGAAGCAACACCGATTTATAAGAGGCCTTGGGCCCTCTCCCCCCAAAAGACTAGCCTGTTAGCCCCTTATAAGTCGTGTTATGCCCCCCCCCCCACAATCGATGTGGGACTAAACCCAACAATCTCCCCCTCACACATCGGTCATCCATGGGCCCGCTAACACCAGCGTTTCCAGCCCACCAACCATAACCGACCACCCGTGAGTCCACCGAGATTTATTCCGGGCACCTGGGCTCTGATACCAATTGTTACGCAATCTCGGATCCGCTAACACCAACGTTTCCGACGCATCTGCGTTACCGGCCCCAACGGGAAGCAACACCGACTTATGAGAGGCCTTGGGCCCTCTGCCCCAAAAAACTAGCCTGTTAGGAGGGGACACCCCCGTCCTTATAAGTCGTGTTATGTTTTCCCCCACAATCGATGTGGGACTAAACCCAACACTACGAGCTGCCGCTGGTAGACATGGCGAGGCTGCTCGACTCGGAGTCCTCTGAGGCGGAGACTGCCAAGAACTTGTAGCGGGATGCTCCGGTGAAGTGGTGCCCAAACCCTCCCAATCCGCCGGCCTGGACACTGCGTTCTTCTTCTCCAGCGGCAAGCGGAAGAACTGCATAGCGTTATTTTTCATGTCTTGTACAATTGATTCGTCAAGTCCATGGTTTGTTTGCTGCAAACGAAGAATGTGTAGATTTGTTACAAAAATGGATAATGCGAATGCAAATTCCCTCTATATGAAAAAAGGATAAAGGATGCCTAACGTGGAAGAAGCCCCAGTCGCGACATGCACCACTACCCTCCGTGCCGGCACCCGGACAAGGTGATAGGCATCATGCCGCACCATGACGGCCTCGCCCTGGCGCTCCTGCTGCACGTGGACGACACCCCGGGCCTGCAGGTGAGGAGGGACGGCAGGTGGTTCCCGCTAGACCCGCTGCCGGACGCCCTCGTCGTCAACGTCGGCGACATCCTCCAGGTCCTCACCAACGGCAAGTACAGAAGCGCCGAACACAGGGTGTTGGTGGACGCTGAGAGAGGCCGGGCGACCGTGGTGATGTTCCAGCACGCATCCGTCGCCGGGATGGTGAAGCCGCTCCCGGGGCTCGGCGAGGCCAGGTACAGGGCGATCGAGCATGTTGAGTATGTCAAGGGGAATTTCAGGGCGCTCGCTCAAGGGACCAGGTTCGTGGATAGTCTCCAGACCAATGTAGCGCACGATGAGAAGGAAATCTAAATCGGTTCTGCTAATGGTCAGACACCTGTCATCAGAACACTTGAGTCCATCAGCAATTAGGCCTAGGGAGGTCGCAACCTCGTTTCGGGCCGCCACAGTGGTTTGAAGTGTCCGCATGGGTGTTCTGTTGGCTTTTCTTTAGGTGTGTTTTGTTTGCATTGTGTGGCTGCTGTGTGTGTGCCTCAGCGTGTGCGTGTGTGTGCTTGTTGTGCGCGCATCTGGGTTCTGATTGTGTGTTCTTGCTGTGTGTGCGCGCGCGTGTGTGTGGGTTGTGATTGTGTGTTCGTGCTGTGTGTGTGTGCGCGCGCGTGTGCGTAGTTCTACATCAACGACATGAGATGCAATTCCATTTTAAGATGGGAGATGATTAATTTCCTAAGCTAGTAGTTTGATTTGTTCGAACTCTAAGTATGGATGTATACACACGAGTTTTATGTGGTTTGTGTGCAAAATTATATTGTTGTCCCAAATTTCAACTACTATATGTTTATTATTTTGACTGTTCAACAAGCAGCAAATTAAACTGCGCGCAAAAACCCCTCCCCACCCCCTGCCGCCGCCGCCGCCGTCGGCAAATGAAGCCAGAAAAAGCCCGCCAGCGGCTGGCGGCAGCGGCACCTACTCCTTTCGTATGCAGCAACCATCCCTCGCTACGCCCCCCTCATCTGTCGCGGCCCTATCCGGTCGCGGACGCCCTCCACGCGGCTTACTGCTACCGCCTTGCTGCAGATCTGGCCGCGGTGCACCTTCACGCCCCTCCTCGTGCCCACGCGTTGACGTCCTCTTCTTCGCATACGTTGGTGTCTTCGTCAGATCCAGCCGGTGCTAGACGCCCTACACCTGTGCCACCCTCCACCGTGGCATCAGCCTCGTCCTCCACCGCCACCTCATGACGGCCCTCAGCCTCCTACGCTCGCGCTTCCCCTAGCCCCATGGTTGATCTCCGCCACATCCGAGTGCCCCCGTGCAACGTGCATGGGCTGGGCGGGTCTTGGCCTCTGCTTGCAGACGCACCATAGTCGATGTGGGTCTCAGTTCTGGATCCACCTCTGTTTCGTCAGGCTTCGACATCCACCGCCACACCGCCCACTCGCGCCCACCGCCCCATCGAATCCCCATGGATGGCGCCCCCGGTGTCGATTAATCGCAGCGGCTGCTGCCATCACCTACCTTGCTGTCACGCTGGAACTGGTCTTTCTCCGGGAGAAAACCCTGCTGACTGTCGGGGGGATGACCCCCGGGTAGGCAACGGAGCCCGAATCCCTTTCGGAAAATCATCAGAGCAAGACAAGTCCCTCTGGCCGGCATGCCAAGCACGCCGGCTCCCCAGCGCGAGCCGGCTCAGCGTGGCAACCCGGCCTGGCCGGCTGGCCCATGCCGGCTGGCCGCGAGGCGGCGAAGCCTTAGCGACGAAGCAAGCGGTGCTACAGCGCTCCTCCCTTTACCCTGACAGAGCAGGTGAGACTGCAGCTTTCCTCGCGCCCCCGCCCGAGGCGGGCGGTGTCAGTGAGGCGCGGTCCTGTAGAAACGGCGGCGCCGACCTCCCTCTGACGATGGACAAGACGCACCGCAGTGCCTCGAACCCAGACTGACGAGACAAGACCCGCCACGATGCCCGCGCCAGGCAGGTGCGGCGCACCTTGCGACCCGGCACCCGGCGACCCGGCATCCCGGCATCTGGCGACCCGGCGACCCGGCCACCGGATCCTGGTCAATGACACCAGGGGCCCGCGCCTCTGGTACGTTACCGTTGTAACCCTGGGGGTCGGCCTATAAGACCCCCAGGGAGGCCTCCGTGCAGAGAGATCGGGGTTTGAGTGGCTGAGAGTTCGAGTTAGTGCGGTAAGGTCAGTTCTCACCCTAGCTAGCTCTCTCCAGATCACGAACACTCGCACAGGAGAGGCAGAACGGTGGCTTAGCCCCTTCTCCCTTCTCCGTCCAAGCAGCTCCAGGAGCGACTCTGTAACCTCTGTGCTTATCAGCTCACACGGCAGGAGTAGGGGTGTTACCTCTCCGGAGGGCCCCGAACCTGGGTACGTCTTGTGTCCCGCACTCGCTCGTGCCAACCTCGCCTCCGGAACCCACCGGCGTCCTATCGTAGCCCCACCTCATAAGCCATCTCATGGCATCTGCCAGGAATCACGCACCCCCAGCGAGAATACCACGACAGTTGGCGCCCAACGTGGGGCTGCTCGCGGCGTCGGCCGGAGTCAAGTTCCGGACGAGGCCCTTCACCATCTCCGGCGAGCGCATCGTGCACGGTTTGGTCCATGCGCCCCGCACGGCCAAACCGGCCGGCTGCAACGCTGCGCTGGGCGCGGACGTCGCCGGCCCCGCAGGCTGCTTCATCGTCCCCTTCGGCGCGCTGCGCGTCTTCATCGCGCTCGTCCCCGACGTGTTTCCCAGCGAAGTGTGCAACTGCGCCGACTCACCTGTCCCCGTTAGCCGCGCCGTCCCCGACGACATCGCTGCTCTCTGCGTTCACGCGAAGGTGCTCACCATCGGCACAAGTTCCGGCACCCCGCACGCCAAGGAGAAGGCTGTCGCGGCCGCCGCCTTGGCTGCGGCTCCGCCTCGCCGGACTGACCCGCTCCACGACACGATCCGGAGTCTGCAAGCCCCCATTACGCCTGACGCCGACGCGGCTGCTGCAGCGGCCCAGCTCAACGAGGGCCGCCAGCATCTGCTGCTCGAGGCCACTGAGCTTGCGGCAACCCGGCGCCGGCTGGAGTCCGCCCAGCGAGAATTCGACAGCGCGCATGGCCTCACTCCGCCTGCCGTCGAGCCCAGCCGGGTCGCGGAGGTGCGGATCCGCGGGGGCGCACTCGGCCATGCGCTAGGCGCAGGCCGACCCGTCTACGACACCCCCGTCAAGAACATGCACGCGGCGCAGGCCGCGATTGCTGATCTCGAGTTTCTGGAGGGCGAGGAGCTGCTGCAGCAGCAGCTGCGCATCCACGACTTCATCACCGCGGCGAACGAGCAGCAGCAGCGCTCAGACCCGGCCCAGCCATCCGGCTCCGCCTCAAGAAGAACCGGGGACCCGGAGAGGGCTCTCTGGGATGCGCGGCAGACGTCTTCGCACGCCACTAGCGCAAGCCGCTCTGGCCGGCACCGGTCCGGCCGGAGCCGGCACAACCGCGCCACCACCGCTGGAGACGGCAACGCTGGCGAAACGGCCGGCGACGGCCGGGTTCAGCAGCCGGAGCCTCCCGTGCGGCTGGCTCAGCGGCCCGAGCCGGCCCCGGAGGCTCATGCTCCCCGCGGTCTCGTGAGCGACCGAATCGGCCTCCGCGTTCCCGTGGCTGACCGGCTCAGCCCCCGCGAGCCCTACGACGAAAGCGACGCCCGTTACCGCATCGACCGGCTGGCGCGCTCCACGGCCCTGGAGGAGGAAAGCTCTGTTGGCCCGGCGTGCTGCCCCGCGACTCGCCAAAATACACCGGCCACCAAGCCGGAGGACTGGCTAACCGACTACACCACAGCTGTCGGCATAGCCGGCGGCAACCGGCGTGTGGCTGTCCGTTACGTCCCCCTCATGCTGCTCGGTTCGGCCCGGACGTGGCTCTAGAGCCTCCGTGCCGGCAGCGTGAACTCCTGGCTGGATTTTGAAGACGCGTTCGTCCGCAACTTCACCAGCACCTACACGCGACCCGGCAAGCCTCGCCAGCTCTCCATGTGCGTCCAGAAGCCGGGCGAGCCCCTGCGCGACTTCCTCACGCGGTGGACGGAGCTTCGCAACTCCTGCGAATGGGTCCACGTGGTCCAGGCCGTCCAATACTTCATCAACGGATGCCTAGACGGCACTCTGGTCAAACACCGGCTGGTGTGCGATGAGCCGAAGACCCTGGCGGAGCTCATGGCCGTGGCGGACAAGTACGCTACGGCCGACTCCGCGATGGATGTGAAGATCACGATCGGCGCGGACGGCAAGCTTCTCCCGGCCCAGCCGGCTCCTCCCAAGCCGGCTGGCGACAACAGCCAGCGCCGGCAAGACGGCAACAACAACGGCAAGCGCCGGAGCGACCAGCCGGCGCCTCGCTACGACCACCGGCAAGTCGCTGCCGTGGAGAGGGAGCAGCCGGCCGAGCAAGGCCCCAGCCAGCGCCCGCGCACCGGCAAGGCCGTCTGGCAGCCCAAGCTGACCTTCGAGCAGATGCTCGACGCCCCCTGCAAAAACCACAGCGGTGCGAAGCCATCGACGCACACGCTCCGGCAGTGCAGCTTCACGCAGCGCTTCTTGAAGGGCAACCTTCCACCCCCGCCGCCTGGAGCCGGCTCACAGCAGCCGCCGCTGCCGCTACCTTCGCCGCCACCCGGCGCCCTCGCCGACAATCCTTTCCCGCGCTCGGACGCATCCTACGTCGTCTTCACCAGCGAGGGGGATGACAAGCACGTCAAGCGCAAGCACGCGGCCGAGGTGAATGCCGTCGTCCCTCCGGTTCCCCAGTACATGCACTGGTCCGACCGACCGGTGAGCTGGACCCGGGAGGATCACCCGGCCGTCATGCCCACGCCGGGCGGCTACGCCCTCGTGCTCTACCCCACCTTTGTCTCCGAGAAGCGCACCTGCCGCTTTTCGCGGGTGCTGATCGACGGCGGCAGCAGCATCAACATCCTCTACCGCGACACGATGACCAAGCTCGGCATCGAGGCGCGACAGCTGGAGCCGACCCGGACAGTGTTCCACGGCATCGTGCCGGGACACTCCTGCTCCCCGATCGGCCGGCTCCGGCTCGACGTCCTTTTCGGCTCCAGTAGCCATTTCCGCCGCGAGCCGATCTGGTTCGAGGTGGTCGACCTGGCCAGCCCCTACCACGCGCTGCTGGGCCAGCCCGCGATGGCCAAGTTCATGGCGGTCCCCCACTACGCCTACCTGAAGTTGAAGATGCCGGGTCCCAAGGGCCTCATCACCATCATCGGCGACTACAAGAAGTCCCTCGAGTGGCCAAAGCCGGCTCCCAGCTGGCCGAGTCGCTGGTCATCGCCGAGGAGAGGCGCCAGCTCGACAGGATCGTGGCGCTGGTTAACGCGCAGTCGGCTCTGCCGGCTCCGCCCAAGCCGGCCGACGAAGCCTCCTTCAAGCCGGCCAAGGACACGAAGTGGGTCCCGCTCGACCCTGCCGGCCCCAGCTCCAGCAAGTACATCGTCGTGGGTGCCGGCCTCGACAGCAAATAGGAAGGCGAGCTCGTCGATTTCCTCCGTGAGAATCTGGACATCTTCGCATGGTCTCCCAAAGACATGCCGGGTGTCCCGAGGGAATTCGCCGAGCACAAACTTCACGTCCGCAAGGACGCCAAGCCCGTCCGGCAGCCACTGCGCCGTTTCTCCGAGGAGAAGCGAAGAACCATCGGCGAAGAGATCGCCCGGCTGCTCAAAGCCGGGTTCATCATGGAAGTATTCCACCCCGAATGGCTGGCCAACCCGGTCCTCGTTCTGAAGAAAAACGGTACTTGGCGCATGTGTATCGACTACACCAGCCTGAACAAGGCATGCCCCAAGGACCCGTTCGCTCTGCCGCGGATTGACCAAGTCATCGACTCCACAGCCGGCTGCGAGCTCCTGTCCTTCCTGGACGCCTACTCCGGCTACCACCAGATCAAGCTGGACCCGGCCGACGCCCTCAAGACGTCCTTCATCACGCCCTTCGGAGCGTACTGCTACGTCACCATGTCGTTCGGGCTGAAGAACGCCGGCGTCACCTTCCAGTGCTGCATGCAGAAATGCCTGCTGCCCCAGCTCTGCAGAAATGTGCACGTCTACGTCGACGACATCGTGGTGAAGACCAAGCAGCACCTCACGCTCCTGGCCGACCTCAAGGAAACCTTCGCCAATCTGCGCCGGTTCCGGATCAAGCTCAACCCGAAGAAATGCGTCTTCGGCGTGCCGGCTGGCCAGCTCCTCGGCTTCCTCATCTCGGCGCGCGGCATCGAGGCCAACCCGGAGAAGATCAAGGCAATCGAGCGCATGCGCAAGCCGACCCGGCTGCGCGACGTCCAGAAGTTCACCGGCTGCTTGGCCTCTCTCAGCCGGTTCGTCAGCCGGCTGGGAGAGAGGGCCCTGCCCCTGTATCAGCTGATGAAGAGGACGGCGGCGTTCGAGTGGAGCGACCAGGCGGACGAAGCCTTCCGCGACCTCAAGCGCATGCTGTCAACCGCGCACGTCCTGGCCGCGCCGGCTGAGAAAGAGCCACTCCTGCTATACATCGCCGCCACCTCTCGCGCGGTCAGCACGGTGCTGGTCGTCGAGCGCCCGGAGGAGGGCAAGGTGTAGCCGGTCCAGTGTCCGGTGTACTACCTCAGCGAGGTGCTCTCCGCCTCCAAGCAGAATTATCCCCACTACCAGAAGATGTGCTACGGCGTGTACCTTGCCGCCAAGAAGCTGAGGCAGTACTTCCAAGAGCATGCCATTACCGTGGTGAGCACGGCCCCTATCGGCGAGATCGTGGGCTGCCGGCATGCCTCTGGCCGGGTGGCCAAGTGGGCCCTCGAGCTAGCCAACCACACAATCCTCTACGAGCCGCGCACCACCATCAAGTCCCAAGCGCTGGCCGACTTCCTCGTCGACTGGACCGAGACGCAATACCTGCCGCCGGCGCCGGAGTCGACTCACTGGCGCATGCACTTTGACGGCTCCAAGATGCGCAATGGCTTGGGAGCCGGCATCGTGCTGTCCTCCCCCAAGAACGACCGGCTACGGTACGTGCTCCAGATCCATTTCGCCGCCTCCAACAACGTCGCCGAGTATGAAGCTCTCGTGCACGGCCTCCGGCTGGCCAGGGAGATCGGCATCCGACGCATCCTCTGCCACGGCGACTCGGACCTGGTGGTGCAGCAAGTTTCCGGCAATTGGGACGCCAAAGACGCCAACATGGCCAGCTACCGTTTCCTGGTCCAGCAACTCTCCGGCGGGTTCGATGGTTGCGAGTTCCTCCACGTCCTACGCGCCGACAACGAAGCAGCCGACGCCTTGGCCAAAGTAGGCTCCACCCGGCAGGCCATCCCGTCCGGCGTCTCCCTCGAGCACCTGCGGAAGCCGTCCATCAAGCCGTCTCCCGAGTCGGAGTCCATCTTCGTCTCGGACGACCCCAGCGCGCCCCCACCCGGCCCTGGGATTCTCGGCCCAAGCTCGGGGACTGCCAGCACCAGGCCGGGGACTGCCGTCTCCAGCTCGGGGGTTGCCGTCTCCGGCTCGGGGGCTGCCGGCTCCAGCCCGGAGACCGTCCTCACGGTGGTCACGGCGCCCTCCTGGGCTCAGCCAATCCTTGCCTTCTTGGAAGACGGCGAACTTCCCATCGACGAAACTGAAGCCCGGCAAGTGCAGCGGCGCGCGTCCGCCTACGGCATCATCAACCACGAGCTCGTTAAGCGCAGCACGACGGGCGTTTTCCAGCGCTGCATTGAGCAGAGCAAAGGGATCGAGATCCTCCTCGACATCCACCAGGGCGAGTGCGGGCACCACGCCGCCTCGAGATCCCTGGTGGCCAAAGCATTCCGGCACGGTTTTTACTGGCCCATGGCCCCGCAAGACGCCGAGGAACTGGTCCTCAAGTGCGAGGGCTGCCAACGCTTCAGCAAGCGCAGCCGCCAGCCGGTTTCGGCCCTCCGAACCATCCCGATCACATGGCCCTTTGCCGTTTGGGGACTCGACATGGTGGGGCCCTTCAAGACCACCCGAGGCGGCATGGCACATCTCCTCGTCGCCATCGACAAATTCACCAAGTGGATCGAGGCCAGGCCGATCAAGAAGCTCGACGGGCCCACGGCCATCCGATTCATCAAGGATATCGCGGTTCGCTACGGCATGCCGCACAACATCATCACCGACAACTGCACCAACTTTGCCAAGGGCGCGCTGGCTCACTACTGCTCTGCATCCGGCATCCGGCTCGACTTGGCCTCCGTCGCCCATCCCCAGTCGAACGGCCAGGTCGAGCGGGCAAACGGCCTCATCCTAGCCGGCATCAAGCCGCGACTCGTCGAGCTGCTCGTGCGCTCACCCGGCAGCTGGCTCGACGAGCTGCCGGCCGTCCTCTGGAGCCTCCGGACGGCGCCGAACCACTCCACCGGGTTCACCCCGTTCTTCCTCGTCTACGGAGCTGAAGCCATCATTCCAACCGACGTCGAGTTCGACTCACCCCGGGTGGCGATGTACACCGAAGCCGAAGCAAAAGAAGCACGCGAAGACGGCGTCGATCTGCTCGAGGAGGCGCGCCTCCTGACCCTCAGCCGGTCCGCCATCTACCAACAAGGCCTGCGCCACTACCACAGCAAGAAGATCAAGCCCCTCGCGTTCCGCGAAGGCAACCTCGTACTCCGGCTCGTCCAGCGAACAGCCGGGCAGCACAAGCTGGCCTCCCCCTGGGAAGGCCCCTTCATCGTCAGCAAGGCTCTCTGCGACCGGAACGCATACTACCTCATCGACGCGCAGAAGCCGAACAAGCGCAAGCGAGATGCAGCCGGCGAGGAGTCCAGCCGGCCCTGGAACGCGGAGCTCCTCCGTCCGTTTTTCAGTTAAACCCATGTATGTATGCATCACCATCTTTTGGACTTAATCAAAGCAGGCAACTCCCCCGTTCTTATGTTTCCTGCCGAGCCGGCTGCGCCGGCTCGGGGGCTCGGGGGCTCCCTTTTTCCCGCTTTATTCTGTGTCTACACACAACCATGTTTTTTCTAATTCCCCCACCGAGTCGGCATAGCCGGCTCGGGGGCTCGGGGGCTAGCCGGCTAGACCACGCCCCGTCTTTTTTCCTTAGTCTGTCTCGGAGTGTATGATCCGCCAAAGCCCTCTCTTAGCCAGTCACAGCCGGCTCCCGGCTGTCCGGCCGGCAAGAGCCAAAGGCCGGAAGCATCGTTACGCAAGAACGACTAAGGAGACAGCCCGGCACGGCCAACCCGGCTTAACCCATTTTTATCTCGCCTGTTCGCCGCACGACCGGCTGTGTGCCAGGCGGCCTCGCCGCCTGCCGCCAGCCGGCCCAGTGGGTGTTTCGCTCGCGCTCAACGTCCGGAAAAGCCTTACTGTGCGTTCGCTCTCAAAGCCGAGTTCCCGTCCTAGCCACAGTCCGCAACCCGGCTGTCCGGCTAGCGGGAAGGAAGCCCAGAGAAACGACAAACAGGAAAAGGCACAAGGCAGAACAACAGAAAGTGAAATCACCACGACAGTTGGTGCCAAATCACATGCCAAATTTATATATAGCATGGGCCTTCGGCCACGAGTTCATTACATTGAACTACACCCCCAGTGGGTGGACCTGCTACCTAACAAAAGTTTGAGCACAGAAAAAACAAAGGCCCTAAGCGGCACCCGCGTCGTCTCCGGCCGGCGTCGGCCCAGCCAAGGTGGACGCAGCCGCCGGGTTGGGTCCAGCGCTCTCCGCCGTCCTCTCCGCCGTGGCGTCGTCGTCCGCGTCAGTCTCATCGTCGGCATAGGCGCCCGTCTCGGCCGAGCTGCCGTCCGGGTCGTCGAGCAGAAGGCCGAGCGTGTTGGCAGGGAGCTCCTCGCCGTCTTCCGTCCGCTCGACGACGAACTCGTCGTGCGGGGCGAACGCTGCCAAGTAGCTGGCCTGCCCGGCGATCCGCTGCGCCCACGCCGCCAAGTCCTCCTCCGCGCCGGCCCGCTGCGCCGCCAGACGGTCGAGGTCCACGCCTGGATACCACGACACGACGAAGCGCAGCGCCGTCTCCACGCCGGCCCGGACCGCGGAGGCCCTCCACGCACCGAGTCGCTCTACACCGGCCTCCAGCCACCGCGCCAGCCGGGTGACGCTGTTCGGCGCCACCGCGCTTGGCCAGAGGCCGCTCGCCATGCCAAGCCGGCTTCGAACAGGGGACGCATCTGCTCCTCCACGGCCCGAAGACGGGCCTCGCCGGCAAGAACAAGCTCCGAGAAGGACCAGGCGGCGTATGCGTCGATCTCCGCCCCCAGCTCGCGCTGCTCGGCCCGGTGGGCGTACACGGCCGCATCAGCCGCCTCCTGTGTCTCCGGGAAGACTCCTGGCAAAGGAAAGAAACAAGTCAGTCAAAGAGTGCAACTTGCCGGCTTCGCCAGCCGGCCCGAAGAAAGAGATGATACTTACGGGCGAAGGTCTCGTCAAGGTGCTGCGCCTCGCCCAGCATTCCGCTCTCCCGGATCTCCGACGCGCGAGCCTGGGCCTCGAGATCCTTCTCGAGCTGGGCGATCTTCCTGCCGGCGTCCGCCAGCTCCTCGGCCGCCTTGCCGCGCTCCTCCGCCAACTGGCCCAGCTCCACCTGATGGGCCTCCTCCGCCCTGGCCTTCTCGGCCACCATCCGGTCCACCTCGGCCTGGAGCCGGTCGCGGTCGCCGACGGCGAGGTCGCGCTGCTGGCCGGCTTCCGCAAGCCGGCCTCGAAGGCCTGGCACCTCGGCCGCATCGGCTGCGCGACAAGATTCCCGGTCAGATGCCGGAAGCAAGGATTAGAAGAAAAAGTCAAGGCTCTAAGATTCGACCCGGGTGCTCCGCAGTCCGGCCCGAATCTCGGGGGCTACACCCAGTGGGTGCGCTGGCGCGCACCCACTGAAGGCACGAAGGCATACCTTGGACCCGATGCAGCTCCTCCTTCGAGGCGGCGAGCCGGGTTCTGGCCTCGCGGTACCGTTCCCGGAGCCGGTTGAACGCGCTGGCCCGCAGGTCGTACAGATGCTGCGCACAGACAGAAGATTAAGATAATGCAAAGACGGCCATAAGATTCGACCCGGCTGCTCCGCAGCCCGGCCGAACTTCGGGGCTACACCCAGTGGGTGCGCTGGCGCGCCCCCACTGATTCAACAATCAAGATAGAAGAAAAAGCTCACCGCGATCGCCTGCTCCAGCTGCCATGCCCGGTCCAGCTCCTCCCGGAGGAAGGCCTGCAGGCGCTCGTCCCGGCCGCGAAGTTGTGAGCGCAAGGCATCCGCCGCATCGTCCTCCCGGGTTCGCGGTCCCACCACGGCCTCGCTGGAGCTCGCCCACGGAAGCTGAAGTGCGGTCCCGGCGCCGGATCCGCTTCCACCGGGCCGCTCGGGGTCCATGGCGGCTTGGGGCGGCACGACCGCCAGGGTGCCGGTGCCTCCTGCCGCGGCCCCCGCGGCCGGCGTCGGCTGCGCTTGGCCGGATGGCGCAGAGTCCGCCTCGCGCCTCTCCCCGCCGTCCTCGCCTCCCCCCGCCGGGTTGGCCCGGGGCGGTGTGTCCACGACGATCTCCTCGTCAACGTCCGACCCGCCGCCGGCTGCGGCTCAATGACCGTCACCGCCGGCGCCGAGCCCGTCTCCATCTCCGGCCAGGCCGGATCCGCGGTAGGCCTGGCCCGCGTCGCGGAGGCCCTCTCCCACGCCTGGGCCGAGGCCTCCCGCATCGCCTTCTCGGCCTCAGCCCGGTCCCGCCAGGCGGCACGCGTCGCCTTAAGATCCTGGCCGGACTGGCGGGCCTCGAGTTCTTCCTCCCCGGACCGACTCGGCGGAGGGTCGACGGCACTGCTCCTGGTCTTCCTCCAGGTGACCTCGCCCGCCATGGCCTCCGTCGCCGCCACCGCCAAGTCAAGAGCCGACCTGTGCACGGCGGATTCGTCACGGCGAAGGCATAAGGAAGAAAAAAGATAATCCACAAGACGACAGTTGGCGCCCCGCAAATAAGGCAAGGAGCACTTACCCGATGACCGTCGGGGGCTCCCGCCTCGGCCCTACGGACGGGGTGAGCCGGCGCTTCTTCACGACGGCCCTCGCGCGCGCCGGCTCCGCCGCCGGGCGTTTCGCGGCCGGTCTCGCCTCGACCACCTCCTTCCCGTGCGGCCGGCTGGCGGTCGCCGCCGCGCGAGCCGGCCCGGCGCCAGCCGCCTTCCGCGGCCGTCTTGGGGGGTCGACGCTGGCGTCCTCCCCAGCCGAGGGCGCTGCACCGTGGGCGTCGGTCAGGCTCTCCTCGTCGTCATCCGGCCAGTCCCGCAGTAGATCTGGAGGCGGAGACTTACCTGCGACCCGCGACCCGCCGGCTGTGGCGTCGGCCAGGCGCGCCTCGACCGCCCCCTCCTCCGTCTCGGCGCCGGCCTCCTCCACATCCGAGTCGGGCAGGTCGGCCAGCAGGATCTGGGCGTTTGGCCCGTCATGGTTCCGCTCGCTGGCGAATAGCTGCGGCCATCCCGCGGCGTCAGGACGCAAGAATAACGTCGAAGCGGCAAAATATAAAGACCAGGGACTCACCGCAGGCGCCGGTTTCTCCCGGTGATAGGGCGCCTTCCCGAAGCTCCACTCCCCCTCCTTCAGCGCGGCCTTGGAGATGTAGTTGACCCGCTGGACGATCCCAGCCGGCGTCAGCTCCTTGGTCGACATCCGGGTCGGGTCGTGCCGGCCGCTCATGTCGCCAATCCGGTGTGCCCGGCGCTGCAGCGGCAGAACCCGGCGGGCGATGAAGGCCGTGATGAGATCAGCCGGCTTCAGCCCTTCGTTCTTCGTCAGCTCCCTGACCCGGCCGCAGATCTTCTCCATCTCCTTCGACGGCTCCTTGGGGCGGTACCCCCAATTCGGCTTCTCGAGCGGCGGCGCATCAAAGAACGGCGGAAGGTTGATGACGTCGACAGCCGGGTCGGCGTTCCGGACGTAGAAAAACGTTGACTGCCACTTCTTGGCCGAGTCCTCAAGCGGCAGCTTGGGAAACGGCCCGTTTGGCTGGCCGGTGACCACCGCTGCGGCGCAGTCGGACATGGCGCCGGCTGACGCTCCCTGCTGCTTGAGGAAGAACATCATCGCCCACAGCTCCACAGTCGGCAGCATCCCGAGATAGCCTTAGCAGAGCGTGGCAAAGCCGGCTACCTGCAACACAGCGTTGGCGCCGAGATGATGCGGCTGCAGCCCGAAGAAATCGAGCCACGCGCGGAAGAAGAGACTCGCGGGGAGGCCGAGCCCGCGCTCGAAGTGCGAGAAGAAGACCACATGCTCGCCCTCCCGCGGCGCCGGCACCCTCTCCGGCCCGGCGCGCGCGCGAGCAGCGCCTCCGCCGGCGGCAGCCGCTTCGTGCGGCGGAGGTACCGGATGTTTTGCTCCGTCATGATAGAGCCCTCCCAAGAGCCTTTCGGCAGCGCCATTGGGGAGGGTTTTCCGCAGGCGGCGAGATTCGGCGATCGAGAGGAGGAAGAGAGGAGGAGGGCGGTGCGCTGCGGGCTTCGGGTCGCGGCGTGCAGCAGGCGTGGGCGAGGCGACGACGGCGGCAGCACTTCGCTCGGGCACGGCGGAGAAGGAGAGGAAGCAGAGGAGGAGCAAGGGGCAGGGGTGCGAGCGCGGGCGTCTCCGTCGCACTCCCCCCTTCTCGTTTATAACCACGCGAAATCGTGGGGGAGTGGGATCGACTGCGCCCACAATCCCCACTCCCCCGCACTGCGCGCGCGCGTTCCCCACGCGCAGTAACTACGCGGGGAAGCGCAATCGCCAACGGTCGCCTGCCAGCCCACGTGCGCGCGGGCCGAGGGCGTGTAGTGGCGGGCCCTAGCCGCGGTCACGTCCCGTCGCGCACGTGGGCTGGCAGGCCTCGCCCACTGCAAGGCCGCACGTGGCAGCCCGTTGAGCTGCGGCGGGCGCAAATCGGCGTACGAAGCAAGACCCATCTGGCGGGCGTTTCCGTTTACCGCTCAGGCCGGGGTGCCGCGACCCGGCCCCCAGAGGCCGACCCCCCAGCGGGTGTTCCCGGCGTCCGCTGCCGCGAAGCCGTCAAGCTGCCAGGCGAAGCCGCCCGGCCGGACTCCGGCGCTTCATCAACAGAACCGGCTCCTCAGGGTGGTAAGCTGCAAAGGCTCCCCTGCCTGAAGCCGGCGAACCTTCACAGCTTCGGGGACTACTGTCGGGGGGATGACCCCCGGGTAGGCAACGGAGCCCGAATCCCTTTCGGAAAATCATCAGAGCAAGACAAGTCCCTCTGGCCGGCATGCCAAGCACACTGGCTCCCCAGCGCGAGCCGGCTCGGCGTGGCAACCCGGCCTGGCCGGCTGGCCGCGAGGCGGCGAAGCCTTAGCGACGAAGCAAGCGGTGCTACAGCGCTCCTCCCTTTACCCTGATAGAGCAGGTGAGACTGCAGCTTTCCTCGCGCCCCCGCCCGAGGCGGGCGGTGTCAGTGAGGCGCGGTCCTGTAGAAACGGCGGCGCCGACCTCCCTCTGACGATGGACAAGACGCGCCGCAGTGCCTTGAACCCAGACTGACAAGACAAGACCCGTCACGATGCCCGCGCCAGGCAGGTGCGGCGCACCTTGCGACCCGGCACCCGGCGACCCGGCATCCCGGCATCTGGCGACCCGGCGACCCGGCCACCGGATCCTGGTCAATGACACCAGGGGCCCGCGCCTCTGGTACGTTACCGTTGTAACCCTGGGGGTCGGCCTATAAGACCCCCAGGGAGGCCTCCATGCAGAGAGATCGGGGTTTGAGTGGCTGAGAGTTCGAGTTAGTGCGGTAAGGTCAGTTCTCACCCTAGCTAGCTCTCTCCAGATCACGAACACTCGCACAGGAGAGGCAGAACGGTGGCTTAGCCCCTTCTTCCTCCTCCGTCCAAGCAGCTCCAGGAGCGACTCTGTAACCTCTGTGCTTATCAGCTCACACGGCAGGAGTAGGGGTGTTACCTCTCCGGAGGGCCCCGAACCTGGGTACGTCTTGTGTCCCGCACTCGCTCGTGCCAACCTCGCCTCCGGAACCCACTGGCGTCCTATCGTAGCCCCACCTCATAAGCCATCTCATGGCATCTGCCGTGAATCACGCACCCCCAGCGAGAATACCACGACACTGACCCATCAGCTGACCACGGTGGCGCCAATCCGTCTTCGCTTTCCTTTATGCGGACATGGTCCTTAGAGCAAGGTTAATAGCACAGTCGGCTGCTGGCTATAAGCCATTGCCACATCACCTAAAGCCTTTACCCATACAATAGGCTGGCTCTTAGGTTGGCTACAATGCTGATTGTAATAAATACTTGAACACTTAATACTTGCATATGCATATAACCTGCTGTGATCCAATGCAAGCTGCATATTTGTTGCCATCTCATCGGCATACATATATGCCATTCATGCCATATTAATAAGCAAGCATCAAACGGATGTACATAGGACCATGAAAACACAGTTAAACATTACTTAAGTCTGAATAGGGAGGCATTAACCAAACATATAAAAAATGACACCCCCGGCAAACAAGCCATTAATTTTGATCTAGACGACAATGATGAACAAACTGATGGCACATAGCACCATGACATGACACTTAAACACTACACGAGTCTTCATAAGAAAGCATAAACCAAACATAATATTAGGTAAGATCTCTCGCAAACCACCCATTAATTTTGATCTTGATGAAGATAGGTTGAAACTTCAACAGAAAGGAACATCTAATCCATTTGCATCAACAACCACCAGCCACTGAAAAAAGGGAAACAAAGGCAGATGATAAATATTTCTCCATTGCAAACTTACAACATGTGCCATCAAAGAAGAGGTCCCAAATGAAATATTATTCCAATAGGGAAAGGAACAAGCTTAAAAAGAGTACACTCCCTATATAAAAAAAGAGTATGTTTGTAGATCAAATATATGTGCAATAGTACATTCCCATTGACTGAACAGTACAAAAGAGAACTCATTATGAAAAGAATAACATGTGTAAATTCTGAACAGTACAATACATTCCCAAATCATTTGCCCAATTTGTCATTTGGATCCTGAATAACAAGTGTATATTCTACACTAACATGTGACATCAAACAAGAGGTCCCAAGTCAAGTACTTTTCCTATAGGGAAGGAAACAAGCTATAAAAAAGAGTACACTCCCTATAACAAGGTATGTTTGTAGATCAAATATATGTGCAATGATACATTCCCACTGACTGAACAATACCGTAGAGATGAGGTACCAGCGGCGGGACAAGATGAGGTACCAGCGGCGGGACGACCTGCTGCGCCGACGGCGGGACGAGATGAGGTGCCAGCGGCGTGACGAGCTGAGGCGGCGACGGCGGAACGAGCTGAGGCGCCGACGCACGAGTCCTTTTGGACTGCTGACCCATCTCCTTTGATGGGTGCCGGCAGTGTTCTAGGGTTCGGGAGGGAGGCAATTTGGGGGAAGTTGGATTAAAGCTTCGATTTGGCGCGAAATAGACGATTTGGTGCGACGGAGGAGTGGATTTCGCGCGCGGAGATGAAAGAAGGAGGGCGGGAGGCGGGAGGAGGCGTAGGGGATCGGAAGCGGTGGCGCTAGCGCTCGCATCGGGCTGTAAGCGGGCTGTTGTTTCTCGCGTTCTCTGTATTAGCCGGGCGCTTGATGAGGAGCCCGCTCGCTTCTCTCTCCTTGCTTTTTTTCCTCCAGCTCAGAATTTTGTCGACGTGGAATCCGTTGCAGCCGGCTGACTGATACGTCTCCAACGTATCTATAATTTTTGACTGTTCCATACTATTATAGTATCAATCTTGCATGTTTTATATGCAATTATATATCATTTTTTGGGAATAACCTATTAACCTAGTGCCCAGTGCAAGTTGCTGTTTTCTGCTTGTTTTTGGTTTTCAGGAAATCAGTACCAAACGAAGTCCAAATGCCACGAAACTTTTTGACGATTTTTTTCTGGACAAAAGAGACCCTGGAAGCTTCGGGAGGATGCCAGAAGCCTCACGAGGAGGCCACAAGGCAACAGGGCACGGCCCCAGGGGGGCGCGCCCTGATGCCTTGTGGGCCCCTCGTGGCTCCTTTTGACCTTGTAGGAACGAAGTATGTCTACTAGAGGGGGGGGGGGTGAATGGGAGTTTTAAAATTTCTTTGGAAAAATCAAAACTCTCGGAACCCAGCAGCGGAGCGAATGAAAACAGAGTACATTGAGCGAATATAAACTACCGAATGGAAACTAAAAGCATGCATCGAGACAAATCACACGATTGAAAATAAAGGGGAGATGCAGAGGTGACCAGTGATGCTCGATGGCGACAAGGAATTTGGTAGACCAGTTCGCCCTTCTGCAAAAGGACTACGTCTGGTTGGAGGGGTTGTGATTTAACACAGAAGATAAACTATCTTCACGCTATTCTCCTCGACAATTGGTTCGTCAACCAATGCCGATCACTCGTGGTAGATGCTTGAGGCGATCTCCGAACCTTTACATACTTCTTCTTCGAGAACCACAATTACTCTTGGTCTCTGAAGAAATTGACACCTAACCGTCTAGAGAGTTTGCAACTCTCAAGAGTAATAGGCGGAAAGTACTGGACTTAGATTCGAGTGATGCTAAACCACTATCTAATTTTTCGGCTCTGGGGTTTTCTCTCGGTGGATTTTAAACTCAAATCACTCAGGAGAGGGCGTTGCTCAACAATCTTCTCACAATCACAAGGAGCAGCCACCGGACAACGCCGGTGCAGGGTGGCTATTTATAGCCGCAGCCATCCCTGATGGGAAATGACCATTTTGGACACGCGGTCCAGCCAATGGCCAACCGACACGTTCACAACGGTCGGATTTTAAGGGAACGGTAACATTACTTGAGGAACAAGTAATGCTAACTCCTCGGTCAGAGACAAATCTCTCGCAGAGAAGAAGATCACAGTCTCTTGCTGGCAAGTATTTGCTCGGAACACAAAGAGATTTCTCTCGCAACTTTCATAGGATTTGGGTTTAGCATCAGAGAATCAAAGCTTTGAACGCTACACCCCTCTTAGTAGTACGGTGGTCCTATGACTCAATAAAGAGAAGAGAAACAACAAAATAAATGCTACGTCTTCACTTCGTCTTCAATCTCCTTGGCCACAGTCACTTTCTTTGGACGAGCACCGAACCAATTGCTTTGCGTCAGCAATTTTTGAGGGGTCACTCTTGTCGTCATAATCTTCGGTGATAACCTTCACTGCCACGCAGGGGATTTTCTTCGGAGTTTGAACCAAACTCCTCTTGACTTCAGGGACCTGTTACTCTGTGTGCACTAGCAAACACATCAGTCCCTTATTGTTTATGTCAACAATCTCCAAAACATAAGGAGGCAAATTATTGCACCAACAATCTCCCCCTTTTTGGACGATTGTTGACAAAACAGATAATCATCGAAGTGAAGGTAGATAAGTGTAAAGTAATTCCAAAAAGAGTGAGTAAGTGTTACTTTGCTCGATGATGAAATAGACTCCCCCTAAATGTATGTAGGGAAAAAAAGGATATGAGATAAATTCTCCTGCAAGTGCTAAAGTATACTGAGGAAATTTCAATCATTCGAGACATTGATTCGCACTGATGAGATATAATCCATCGAGATCGTAGTGCAATCATTCAAAACTTCTGATAATAATTCCACCTGCAAAACAAATGCTTCGAGAGAAATAGTGCAGCAGGAGGGGTTATTAACATTACAGCACAGAAGTTATCGAGTTTTACAACTTAGTACAGATAAGCGTAAACCAGAAGTTGCAAACTCGCACGAAACCAAAACGAACAAAACACAGAAAGCAAATCTATCGAGACTCGATGTAATTCTCCCCCTTTTTTGTCAACGAGTGTCAAAAAGGTGACGAATAACATGAGTGCAAAAACGCAGAACTTGGTTCAATCAGTGGCATCTCCAGAAGAACTGTCCGAGGTGACTTCTTCTTCAGAAGTGACAGGATTGTCTTCGTCTTCAGCAGCATCAGATTTTTCTTCAGGAATAATAACTTGGGGCTGAGCAGACGAGGGTACATGAGGAGGAGCCACAGGGGGAACACGGGATAGCACATTGCCTTCGGTAGGTTTCTCGGTCGGTGAGGTGGCTTCAGACTCGTCAAGCAGTTTGCGAAGCTTGAGATGAAGAAGATCAGTAGTTAGCTCATGAACAAGAAGAGGAGGGGTACTCCGATCTTGAAAATCTTCAACAGTGATGCCTTTGTCAATATAATCATAGAGCTCTTGGAGATTGACATTTAGGAGTTGTTTCTCGGTGAAGAACTTGCGAAGCAATTTTCAGAGTCTCTTCTTGTTTTCATCAGCTATCAGATGCATGATTCTGGTGCGATTGTTGAGAGCATTTAGATCGGAGGCGAGATGTTCTTTTTCGCGTCGATCCTCGGCGATGTGCTGCAGCAGCAGTTGTTGTGTACGTAAACTAACTTCGAGTTGCGATGGAGGTTGAGGCGAAATCTTTCGGTCGCACTGAGGAAGACGTGGCCCATCGAATTGCTTGTGATAGTCTTGGGGGCTTGATGCGGGCGATTTGCCCAAAGTGATATCTTCCATGACTTGCAAGGTATCGTGAACAGTAGGAATGAAGCTTTTGTGGTTTTCCTTCGCAAGATACACTGTGCGCATAGCATGATCAATAACTTTCTGGATCCACGGCGCGAAAACTTTGATGCAGAAGGGATATTGTGCAGAATCCTTCAGAATACGCAGAAACATGTCTTCCACGTCGAAGATGTATCGCTCAGAGATTGCATATATAGCATTTCAGAGAACATCTGAGATGGATTTGTCCGGATTCATACCCGCCAGAGGGCAAATGGTGTAGGAGATCATATGAAATAGCGTCTGATTCTCGAAGGTTAAGTGCTCAGGACGAGGAGGACCAGTGTAGTCACGAATCTTTTCTTGATCCATTGTGCACCAAAAAGTTTCATCTGATATGACATCAATGTTGTGAACGCGAATTTCAGTGTCACCATGCTCAAAGCGAGGGAAATGGAAGTGCGAGACAAAATCTGTTGAAGTGCATTTGATGCATTTATCTTCGGTCATCCACTCCATAATCCATTTTGAGCTATCTGATTCATCGCCAGAGATATACAGTGTAGCATAGAACTGAAGAATGATCTCTTTGTTCCAAGGATGCTCGAATTCAAATACCTTGGTGAGGCAGAAATCATCCAGATCCTGAAGCAATTGATTGAAACAGCCAATATTGCACATGGCAGGCATGTTCAGATATTCGTGAGGAAATATCTTTCTGCTCTCATAGAGGACCCGAGAGTAATATATGGCCTGTTCCTTAGTCCAGAAGCGAGGCGATTCCGGAGTGCGTGGCCCATCATACGGACTATCTTGAAAGAATT
This sequence comes from Elymus sibiricus, assembly GCA_039707655.1. Lineage (NCBI taxonomy): Eukaryota > Viridiplantae > Streptophyta > Magnoliopsida > Poales > Poaceae > Elymus > Elymus sibiricus. The sequence continues at coordinate 319,242,116 of CM077664.1, forward strand.
TGGGGTGCGCATTCCGATTGAAAAGAGGACCTTTGGCGCCTGCTCCTAACGAGAACAAAGGTAGTTCTTCACGGGGATATGGGTATTTGAGTTCTTCTTCAGGAGAGAGAAATTCATCGCCATATACAACTGAGTCAGTACGGCGAGCAGAGACAGATTTCCTTTCATAAGGATCAGCCTCTGGAATTCATGTCACTGTGTTGATAGATAACTTGAGTGGAGAGGGAGCATGTGGCACAACAGAGGGTGCTGCAGAGGCAGTGGGCAGCAGGGCAGGTTCATCGACTTTAGGCACTGAGGCCGAATCATGTACTGGAGGTGGTTGAGGTTGTTCCACTGGAATCTGTTGTTGCTCGATAATAGGAGGAGCCGAGACTTTTGGAGCTTCATGAGCCGGAGAAGCTTGGGACTCGGAGCGAGGAATTTCACCGTCCTCAGAAACAGATCTTTGCGAGGGAATATCAGCTCGAGCAGGGGATGCCACAGGCACGGGTTTAGTTGGCCTTGGCGAGGGAGGAGCATCCGAGTCTTTTAATGGGGGGTTCGAAGGAGGAGCTGGCTCAGGAGATTTTTCTTTCTGAGACTGAGCAACTGGGCGTGCAGGCGATTTTTCCTTCGGAGCAGGAGGTACATTTTTCTTTGCAATTCTCTTTCGTTGCTTCTTCTTGAGCTGAGCAACTTGATCAATGTGGCCTTTGACCAGATCATTGTAGCCAGTGACTTTTGCTTGATGTTCGTCATAGATCTTGCGAACAATTTCGTCTAGATCCGTGTGAAAGCGCAACCTTCTGTGACGCAGGAGAGTCATGGCACGGTTGGCATCCTTGTAAGAATCTTCGAGGGCTTTAAGGACAAATCTTGAAGAAGTAGTTTTCATTCGACCATCAAGGTCAATTAGTTCGGCAGAGAGAGTGTTGATCTCAACTGCATCTTCTCTCATTTCTTGAACTACGGAAGTGGCCTGTGTAATAACTTCAGCAGGAATAGGCAGAGATGCCACTTCACCATCGAATGGATTGTCCACAAATTTATCAAGCTGTTCCATGATAAACATGTGATCATAGTAGTGAGGAGCATCAGACTTGGCAATAGGAACAGTCTGCACAGGAACTTGCTCGGAAGGAGGTTTAGAAGCCAATGGCTGAGTCAAGGTAGGTGCAAACTTAGCAGCCTACTCCGTCGGAGCAGTAGCTTGTGGAGCATTTTTCTCGGTAGGCGCCTTGATTTTCTTCAAGTCAGGCTTGGGAATACTTTCGCCAGGCTTGGCAGAACTCACAGGAGTGTCAACTACCAAATCTTGCAAATTGATAGCATCTGGATGAGGAGTTATGTTCACATGCTGTTTCATAGTGACAGTGGTAGCAGGAGTTTTCCTAGCAGTCATCTTCTTCGGTGGTGCTTCTGGAGCCATATGAACCCGAAGATCAGGCAACACAGTTGATGTGGTAATATTCACTTCCTCGCTGAGAGTAGCAGCAACTTCTTCCTTGGTGAGCGGAGGGTCATCATCATCATCCGAAGAATCATTCATTTGAAATTCATCAGCAGGTTCAGCCTTTTTCTTCTTTGATGCACTCTTTCTCTTTGATGCAGCAGCGCTGGGATCATGCTTGCGTTTAGAGCGGCCTTCAGATTTTCCTTCGGCCTTTTTCTTCTCGACATCATCTTTGAGAAGGCGAAGGTTTTCCTCTTCATGAGCCTTTTGCTTTTCAGCCCTCTGAGCTCGCTTGATGGCATTTCGCTCACGTTTAGCAAGCTCATCAGGATAAGATTCGGGTGTGCGAAGGGAGGACTCATGAGCATTTGGTGGAGGAGGTGGTCTCTCTTTGGGACCATTTGGTTTGATGAGAGAAATTTCCCGGCAGTCACCCCATGGTGGATGAAATGCAAAGTTTTGAGCAAACCGAGGATGAACAAATTCATAGTTGAACGATTTGCGCATCCAATGATGTCGAATCCATTGTTGACGGTTATCTCTCTGCTGTTTGGTTTCTCCTGGAACGGTATCATAACGATCATGAGAGATATACTCAGCAGTGTTTGTGTATGCCTGTCTGCCACCCTTCTTCTTCTTCGGAGCATTCTCTTCTTGCTCATTAGCAATTTGCTCGGTTCTTTTTCGCTTGCTGGTTGATGGGCCTACCGTTGGGCCCTTGGCATTTGGAGCTTTGGATTCGTCAGCTGTACCCAGAACAACATCATCCCTGTCAGCACGGCTCACTGGTTGAGCCGAATCCTCAACTGACTGCATTTTCCTGTGAATAAAGATAGTTGCGAGGGAAAATGGGGATAGGGTTACGAATGCACACAGCGAAGATTTTGAAAAAGAAATCGTTTTGATGAAGAAGTAGATGCAGACTTTGAGAAATGTTTTGGATGAAAGAAATGTGTAGAACGAACTAGTAGGTTCGAAGAATATACTAGTTAACGTACTAAGCATTCCGTTCGTACGAGACACAACACAAACCCTAGATCTGAATTTTTTTTCGGATGCGAGGGACTACTACAAACCACATCCGCACAAGTTACCTATCAGTAAAGATCTGTGAAATGCGGTAAAAATAGACAATTTCTACCGTGGACGAACAAGATGAATGGAAGAACGAGTTCGCACTACACATACCCTAACTTGGAGATGTGCACCAACTACGGCGGCGCGGGGATGGAGATGATCCGCGACGGCGAGGAATGACTCTGGCGACCTCTTTCCGACAGCAAAGCGGCGAAGATGATCGACGTCGTCGAGCTCGAGGTGGAGCAGGTCGGCAGGGCTTCGGAAAGTGACGGTGGCAGAGAGATGCGAAGTGAATCGAGGGAGAGTGGCGGCACAGAATATATATGCGAGGAGGAACTAACCGCACCCGGTGAATCTGATCGGACGGCCACAGTCAGAGGACTATTGCGATTCAACGGACCAGATAAACTGGCAGTTGATGATGAGCACGTGGCAACCGTCACTAAAGAACGTGGTCCTAACTTGGGCGGGAAACCCCAAATTTTGGACGGCTTTTGCCAAAACAGATTAAGCTCAGACCGAACCTTTAACGTGGTCAAGGACACCAGATAAAGTTTCATTACCAGATGAGTTTTGTGCATTCATAACGGAACAGCATAGACTGGAAGAGATAGAATAGAGAGAAAAACAGGGTCCTAGGTATTTCACTCAGACAAAAAAACATAAACACCCTAGAGAGAAGCTATGAGTGAAAAACATTCGGACTAACACAGAAAACTTCAACCGAAAGACAACTTAGCGAAGAGAAATTGTGGTGGCGTTACGCACCGTATAAGAACTGTATGACCCTGAGCATCGCACAATTATCGTGGCACCCGGTTAGTCTAGTTCTTCATTAATGTATTCACTCTCAGAAAGAAAATTTCACTTTGTCGAAATTTTCAAACTCTTCGAGTGTTGTGCACCCATTCCTTCTAAGATGTGGAAGTGATGGTACGGGTGTCGAGTCCATCTTACTGCATGTTTGCGGAGTCTAGGATATTTAGCTCACATCGTAATGCACATAATCTTTTCTCATCGAGAGGCTTGGTGAAGATATCGGCGAGATTTTCTTCGGTATTGACGTGTCTGATGACAATATCCTCTCGAGCAACATGGTTGCGTAGGAAATTATGTCTGATCTCAATATGCTTGGTGCGAGAGTGCTGCACTGGATTGTGAGAAATTTTGATCGCACTCTCATTGTCGCACAATAGAGGGATCTTCTTGACCTTGATGCCATAATCCTTCAAGGTTTGCTTCAACCATAATAACTGAGTGCAACAGGCGCCAGCAGCACTATATTCGGCCTCAGCCATAGAGAGCGAGACACAATTCTGCTTCCTTGACGACCAACATACCAATGATCTACCAAGGAAATGGCATGTCCCCGAAGTACATTTCCTGTCAACCCGGTCACCTGCATAATCTGAGTCTGAATATCCAACGAGGTCAAACTGTGCTCCCTTAGGATACCATAAACCTAAGGTGGGGGTGTGAGCCAAATATCTCAGAATACGCTTGACCGCTTGGTGATGCGATTCTTTCGGTGCAGCTTGAAAACGATCACACATACAAACACTCAACATAATATCAGGTCTGGATGCACATAAGTAGAGCAAAGAACCAATCATCGAACGATAAGCTTTCTGATCGTAATCTTTACCGTACACATCTGCGTCCAGCTGGCCATTCACGGGCATGGGAGTTTTGTAACCTTTCTGTTTGCAATCTTGCATTTTAAACTTCTTCAGATAGTCTCTGAGATATTTCTCCTGAGATATGAAAATTCTGTTGTCCTGTTGACGGATTTGCAGTCCGAGAAAGAACTTGAGTTCACCCATCATAGACATTTGATATTTCTCGGACATCATTCACCCGAATTCCATGCTGCATGCATTGTTAGTACAGCCGAAAATAATATCATCCACATAAATTTGACACACGAATAGATCACCATCAATTGCACGAGTGAAAAGAGTGGAATCAGTGGATCCTGGCTTGAACCCTTTGTCGAGCAGAAACCTCTTCAAAGTGTCATACCAAGCTCGAGGGGCTTGCTTCAGCCCATACAGAGCCTTTTTCAACCTGAAAACTTTGTTAGGAAACTGAGGGTTTTCAAAGCCATGTGGCTGCCTAACATATACTTCCTCATCAATTTCACCATTGAGGAAAGCACTTTTCACATCCATTTGATAAAGCAGAATATCATTGTAGTTTGCATAAGCGAGTAGAATATGAATTGCCTCAAGGCGAGCAACAGGAGCATATGTTTCACCGAAATCAATACCTTCTACCTGTGTATACCCTTGAGCGACAAGACGCGCTTTGTTTCTCACAACAATGCCACTTTCATCTTGCTTGTTTCAGAAGATCCATTTTGTGCCGATGATATTGTGCTTCTTAGGATTCGGTTTGTCAACCAATTCCCAGACATCATTCAATTCGAATTGCACCAACTCTTCTTGCATGGCTCATCCAATCGGGATCATTCATGGCTTCCTCATACTTGGTAGGTTCTGTCAATGAGACAAAGGAGAAACTGCCACAGTAGTTAGCCAAACGAGTGCGAGAGCGAGTTGTGGGTCGGTAACCTGGATTCTCGAGATCTTTGAGGATTAATGCAGGGTCAACTCGATTTGCCACTCGTGGGAGAGGATTTCCTTCTTGATGATCATTTTCATTTTCCTCAGTATCAGCATCAGGATGGGCATTTGTATCGCCATTATCATCGGGATTGCCGTTTTGATTTGCACTTGCATTTGGGTTGCCATTTGTGTTCGGTGTGGCATTTTCTTCGGCAGTAGATTGGCGTGTTCTTCGAGCTATGGGGGCATCTTCATCGGAAGAGTCAGGTGTATTTCCTTCGACTGGCCTGACGTCCCCAATGGCCATTTGCCGAATAGCATCCGAGATCGGTGGTTCATCTATCACATTAGGCAGGTGCTCCTTTTGAGAGCCGTTAGGTTCATCAAACCGCACATTTACCATTTCCATAACTTTCCCATGGTGAGAGTTATAGAGACGATAAGTATGCGAGTTCGAGCCATAACCAAGAAGAAAACCTTCATGTGCCTTAGGTGCAAACTTGGAATTATGATTCATGTCTCGAATATAGCAAGGTCCACCAAAAACACGTAAATAAGAGACATTTGGTTTCTTGCCAGTGATAACCTCATATGAAGTTTTCTTAAGGAATTTGTGAAGATAAACACGATTCACAACATGACAAGCAGTGTTAATAGCATCAGCCCAGAAACGAATGGGAGTTTTATACTTACTGAGCATTGTTCTCCCCATTTCGATGAGAGTTCTATTCTTTCGCTCAACAACTCCATTATGTTGGGGAGTGTATGCGGCAGAGAACTCATGAGTAATACCATCTTCGTCGAGAAAATCTTTGATATTAGTATTTTTGAACTCAGTACCATTGTTGCTTCTGACGTGCTTAATTCGCACATCATATTTATTCAGAGCCTTCTTGGCGAATCTTTTGAAGATATCTTGGGTGCGGGTTTTGTCTTCGAGAAAGAACACCCAAGTGTATCGAGAGAAATCATCAACAATAACTAGACCATAATGACTGCCTCCGAAACTTGCATAGTTTTGAGGTCCGAATAAATCCACATGAAGAATTTCCAGAGGTCTTGTTGTGGTCATGACAGTTTTTGACGAATGGTGCTTCTTGGCAAATTTGCCGGCTTCACACGCACCACAGAGACGATCCTTGTCGAATTTCACATCAGGAATGCCACGAAGATGATTTTTCTTCATGAGAGTCTACAAATTTCTCATACCTGCATGACCAAGTCTTCGGTGCCACAACCATCCTTCGGTTGCTTTTGCAAGCAAACAAGTTTGGACTGAGGGACCCTTCGAGAAATCCACAATATATAAATCACTCTTTCTATTTCCCTCGAAGACGAAGGAATTGTCAGAATCCATAAAGACGATGCATTTGGATGATGAAAATAGAACTAGCATGCCTAGATCACAAAGCTTGCCAACTGACATGAGATTGAATCCAAGAGACTGAACAAGTAAAACATCATCAATGTTCTTGTCCTTGGATATAGCAATTTTACCTAACCCAATTACCTTTCCTTTGTTGTTGTCGCGGAAAGTAATATACTTCTGAGATGAAGCAGTTAAGTTGGGGTCGACAAACAACGACTTGTCTCCGGTCATATGACTAGTGCATCCACTATCCATTATCCATTTGGTACACCCGGAGACATAGTCCTGCAGAGGAATCAGGCTTTCTTAACCACCCACATCTTTGTAGGTGGCTTCGAAACATATGAGCGAGCCGGATATGATTTCTTTCGATAGTCATGCGAATTGTAACTCGAGTAAGTACGAGCATAATCGAAAGAGTATGCATTGAAATTCTTTCGGGACGAATGAGTATAGTGGTTGGATGAGGTATGCATGTACTCATTTTGTCGAACCTTTTCTAGGAAGTATCGAGCATTTTCAGTCTGCATGGTTAGTAATGTAGTAATAGGCAATGCTTCGATAGTTTTCCTGGGCACCCAGATAGCTTTCTTTGGGGGCCATTCCTGCTGTTTGGTCCAACATAGCGAGCAACAGCCTCACCACGTTGGTTTTTGAACAACTTATAGTTGTCCAGAGAATCATCATATGAGTATTCAAGGATAGGACTGTCATATCCTGAAAGTAAAGCTGGATCGAGCGTTTTGCTCTTGGCAGGCACCCACACAGTGTGAGGATATTGATCAGGTTCCCAGTAAGAGCCATTTTCATTCAGTTTCCTTTCGAAACCGATACCTTCTTTCCTGGGATTTTTGTGAAGAATGGATTTCTTCAGAACATCACACAGGGTTTGATGTCCTTTGAGAGACTTGAACATTCCTGTCTAAAGAAGATCCTTCAACCTAGCATTTTCATTAGAAATAGAACCATTTTCCTTGACAGAGGGGTTAGCATTCATAGAAGATTCAGCATTTGATTCAGCGTTACTGCGTTCAAGGCATTTTAAGCAAGGTGGTACAAACACTTCAGGTTTCTCTTTGAGTTGTTGGGTGACAAGAGAATTTTCTCTGATCAAGTCATCATGAGCCTCTCTCAGCGACTCGGGTTCCTGTTTCCTTTTCAGGAAATCATAAGTCAATCTCTCGTGGTCGGCCGAGAGAAAATCATGACGATTTGACAGTTCTTCCATTCGAGACTCGAGAGCGGAATGCTCTTCTGTCAACGACTGATTTTTCTCCATCTCCTCAACCAACAACCCTTCAGATTTCCTGAGGGTTTTCTCAATTTTCTTGAGAGATTTTTGTTGCAGATTAGCAATTTTGATCAGTTTAGCATGGTCATCCTCATCCGATGAGTATTGATCACTGGAGTGAACTTTGTGATGTTTGGAGGGTACCTTTTCTTTCGAAGCTTTGGCCATGAAGCAGTAGGGAGGAGATTCGTCGTCGCTTGAATGATTCTCGAAGAAGTTCGACGCAGGAGTAGTGGCACATGCTAAGCCAGCCATGCTAGAATCCGAATCCTCATTAGATTCATCAACTTCCGCGGAGCCAGATGACTCTTCTTCATCGGAGTCCATCTCCTTGCCGATGTACGCATTGGCCTTGCGAGAGGTATTCTTGTGATTGGATGAGGACTTGGAGGGATTCCTTGCGGAAGATCTTGACGAGGACTTGGAGGAGGAGTTGTCCTTCTTCTTGAAGAACTTCTTCGTTTTCTTCTCATCATCGGAGTCGTAGTTCTTGCTCTTGCCTTTGCTATGGTTGTTTCCTGAATCATATCTTCCACTGGCACGGATTTCAGCTTCCCAGAGAGGGCAGTGTAAAATGAAATGCCCTGGCTTTTTGCACTTGAAGCAAGTGTAATCTCCAGTAGGTTTTGATGAAGATTTGGAGCCACCAGAGTTGCTGGATCCTTTCTTCTGAAACAAGTTTTTTCCTTTGAAGGCACTGGAATCTTTTCGTGATCAATGCGAGATCCTTGCTGATCCTTTCTGGGTCATCTGAATCTTCTTCGGCATTTCCTTCTGAGGAAGATTCAGCCACAGCCTTGAGAGCATGACTCTTTCGGTGACTTGAGCCATAGAGATCTCTCTTTTCTTCTTCTTGTTCCTCGTGGGTGTTTAGCCTTTCCATGATATCAGCGGAGTCGAGAACTTTGAAAACAGCTTGCTCTCGAATCATCAGAACTAGTGTGTCGAACGAACTGTCAAGGGATCAGAGCAGCTTCTTGACAACTTCGTGATTAGTGATGTCTTTGGCGCCGAGACCTTGCAGCTCGTTTGCAATGTCACTCAGACGATCGAAAGTTTGCTGACAGCTTTCATTTCCGATTCGCTTGAACCGATTGAACTTCACCCGAAGAGTATCAATGCGAGCTTCTTTCTGAGTTGAAACACCCTCATTTATCTTTTCAAGAATGTCCCACAATTCCTTTGTAGTTTTACACTGATGATAGAGAAGAAATTGAGCACGAGAGATATGGCCACCAATTTCATCTTTAGCTTGAGCATCCATCTGAATAAGTTTCTTCTCGAGGTCAGTGGGGACCTGGGGCACTGCAACCTCGAATCCAATATGCACCATGTTCCACATATCATCGTCAATAGCTCGGAGACGGATCTTCATCTTCTCCTTCCAGAAGGGATAGTCCATCCCATCGAAGATGGGAATCTTGAGGTGCGACTTGTAGCTCACTGAAGACATACTTAAACTCCAAGGTGGTTAGACCAAAATGAGCAGAGTCAAGGAGTACCTCGCTCTGATACCAATTGTCGGAACGAAGTATGTCTACCAGAGGGGGGGGGGGTGAATGGGAGTTTTAAAATTTCTTCGGAAATATCAAAACTCTCGGAACCCAGCAGCGGAGCGAATACAAACTACCGAATGGAAACTAAAAGCATGCATCGAGACAAATCACATGATTGAAAATAAAGGGGAGATGCAGAGGTGACCAGTGATGCCATATGGCGACAAGGAATTTGGTAGACCAGTTCGCCCTTCTGCAAAAAGACTACGTCTGGTTGGAGGGGTTGTGATTTAACATAGAAGATAAACTCTCTTCACCCTATTCTCCTCGACAATTGGTTTGTCAACCAATGCCGATCACTCGTGGTAGATGCTTGAGGCAATCTCCGAACCTTTACAGACTTCTTCTTCGAGAACCACAATTACTCTTGGTCTCTGAAGAAATTGACACCTAACCGTCTAGAGAGTTCGTAGCTCTCAAGAGTAATAGGCGGAGCGTACTGGACTTAGATTCGAGTGATGCTGAATCACTATCTAATTTTTTGGCTCTGGGGTTTTCTCTCGGTGGATTTTAAACTCAAATCACTCAGGAGAAGATCACAGTCTCTTGCTGGCAAGTATTTGCTCAGAACACGAAGTGATTTCTCTCACAACTTTCATAGGATTTGGGATTAGCATCAGAGAATCAAAGCTTCGAACGCTACACCCCTCTTAGTAGTACGGTGGTCCTATGACTTAATAAAGAGAAGAGAAACAACGAAATAAATGCTACGTCTTCACTTCGTCTTCAATCTCCTCGGCCGCAGTCACTTTCTTTGGACGAGCACCGAACCAATTGCTTTGCGTCAGCAATTTTTGAGGGGTCACTCTTGTCGTCATAATCTTCGGTGATAACCTTCACTGCCACGCATGAAATTTTCTTCGGAGTTTGAACCAAACTCCTCTTGACTTCAGGGACCTGTTACTCTGTGTGCACTAGCAAACACATCAGTCCCTTACTATTTATGTCAACAATCTCCAAAACATAAGAAGGCAAATTATTGCACCAACAGACCTAATTCCACTTCTATAAATTCTCAAATATTCGGAAACCATCAGAGAGCCAGACGAGAAAACCCTACCGCTGCCACAAGCCTCTGTTCTTCCGCGATCCCATCTGGAAGCCTTTTTCGGTACTCTGCCGGAGGGGGAATCGATCACGGAGGGCTTCTACATCAACCTTGCTGCCCTTCCGATGATGTGTGAGTAGTTTACCATAGACCTATGGGTCCATAGCTAGTAGCTAGATGGCTTGTTCTCTCTCTTTGATCTTCAATACCATGTTCTCCTCGATGTTCTTGGAGTTCTATCCGATGTAATCTTCTTTTGCGGTGTGTTTGTTGGGATCCGATGAATTGTGAGTTTATGATCAGATTATTCATGAGAAATATTTGAGTCTTCTCTGAACTCTTTTATGCATGATTGTTATAGCTTTTTATTTCTCTCCGATCTATTCGTTTGGTTTGGCCAACTAGATTGATTTATCTTGCAATGGGAAGGGTGCTTTGTGATGGGTTCAATCTTGCGGTGCTCAATCCCAGTGACGGAAAGGGACATGACACGTATTTGTATTGTTGCCATTAAGGATAAAAAGATGGGGTTTAATCATATTGCTTGAGTTTACTTTGTCTACATCATGTCATCTTGCTTAAGGCGTTACTCTGTTTTATACTTAATACCCTAGATGCATGCTGGATAGCGGTCGATGGGTGGAGTAATAGTAGTAGATACAGGCAGGAGTCGGTCTACTTGTCTCGGACGTGATGCCTATATACATGATCGTTGCCATGAATCCGTCATAATTATTTGCTTTTCTATCAATTGTCCAACAGTAATTTGGTTACCCACCGTATGTTCTGTGCTCGAGAGAGAAGCCTCTAGTGAAAACTATGCCCCCCGGGTCTACCTTTATCATATATTAAAATCCAAAAATACCTTGCTATAATTTATCTACTTTTATTTTATTTAGTATTTTACTTTATCTATCTATCACTATCAGAATTAATCCTCGCAAATAACCGCTAAGAGGATTGACAACCCTCTTATTTGCGTTGGGTGCAAGTGTTTGCTTTTGTGTGTATAGGTGCTGCTAAAGGGGTTTTGTGTGGTTCCCCTACTGGATTGATAACCTTGGTTCTTAACTGAGGGAAATACTTATCTCTACTATACTGCATCATCCTCTCCTCTTCAAGGAAATACCAACGCAGTCTACAAGTAGCACTGACTAGGACTATTGTACCTGCTCTGACGACGTGTCCTGAGATGTCGTTCCCCTTCCCGAAGGCTTCATTGTGTGCCCTTCGCTGCCATCCATACGCCCCAACCCATTGTGGAACGTCGTCCCTAATGATGTTTGCTCAAGACCTTATCACGGTTGTCATTTTGTTGCTATGAGTTTTGTGCTCTTGATGTTGTCTTGGTTCATCCTTACTCAATGATGGTGCAAGATGCCTCACAAGCTTGATAATCGTTCTGATTTCCTATGGCGGAGCTCCAGGTCAAGGTTTGTGTTTGCTATGGCACTTGTTGATTGTGGACGCTCCTGAGTTGCGCCATGGGGGTCGGTAACGCACGCCCGTGCGTTTGGCTGTTTGCAAAGTTTTAGTATTGTGATCCCTCGAGGGCACCCCACATCTACTTGTGTTTCTCGTGGTGATGGTTGTCTTCTCGCTAGTTCGTGCCTTGTCCTAGGCCCTGATACGTCCAATTTGCATCATGATTTCCTACTGTTATTTGTAATGTATTTGGTCATTATTTCACTTTATGATGAAGTTCTTATGCCTTTTCTCTCTTAATTTGCAAGATTTACATGAAGAGGGAGAATACCGGCAGCTGGAATTCTGGACCTGAAATAGCTACAGCAGAGATACCAATTCTATAGAGCTCCAATTGACCTGAAACTTCACGGAGATTTTTTATTGAATATATAAAAACTACAGGAGAAAAGAAATACCAGAGGAGACCCACCAGTTACCCACAAGGCAACAGGGCGCGCCCCCCCTGGGCACGCCCTGATGCCTTATGGGGCCCACAGCTGGCCTCCGGCCCCCTACTTCTGCTATATAGGCTCATTTGCCCTAAAAATTTATAAAGAAGACTTTCGGGACGAAGCGCCGCCGTCTCGACGTGGAACCTGGGCAGGAGCAATTTTGCTCTCCGGCGGATCTATTCCGCCAAGGATACTTCCCTCCGGGAGGGGGAAATCAATCCATCAACATCACCAACGATCCTCTAATCGTGGGAGGACCAATCTGCATCAACATCTTCACCAGCACCATCTCATCTCAAACCCTAGTTCATCTCTTGTATTCAATCTTTGTCTCAAAACCTCATATTGGTACCTGTGGGTTGCTAGTAGTGTTGATTACATCTTGTAGTTAATGCTAGTTGGTTTATTTGGTGGAAGATTATATATTCAGATCCTTAATGCTATTCAATACCCCTCTGATCTTGAACATGAATATGATTTGTGAGTAGTTACTTTTTGTAGGAACGAAGTATGTCTACCAAAGGGGGGTGAATGGGAGTTTTAAATTTTCTTCATAAATATCAAAACTCTCGGAACCCAGCAGCGGAACGAATGAAAACAGTATACAGTGAGCGAATACAAACTACCGAATGGAAACTAACAGCATGCATCAAGGTAAATCACATGTTTGAAATATGTCATATGTCACAGTTCGAAGGTAAAGGAGGGTAGCAGAGGTGACCAGTGATGCTCGATGGCGACAAGGTATTTGGTAGACAAGTTCGCCATTCTGCAAAAGGACTACGTCTGGTTGGAGGGGTTGTGATTTAACATAGAAGATAAACTCTCTTCGCCCTATTCTCCTCGACAATTGGTTCGTCAACCAATGCCGATTACTCATGGTAGATGCTTGAGACGATCTCCGAACCTTTACAGACTTCTTCGAGAACCACAATTACTCTTGGTCTTGGAAGAAATTGACACCTAACCGTCTAGAGAGTTCGCAGTTCTCAAGAGTAATAGGCGGAGCGTACTGGACTTAGATTCGAGTGATGCTGAACCACTATCTAATTTTTCGGCTCTAGGGTTTTTCTCTCGGTGGATTTTAAACTCAAATCTTTTGGGGAGGGGGTTGCTCAACAATCTTCTCAGAATCAAACGGAGCAGCCACCGGACAACGCCGGTGCGGGGTGGCTATTTATAGCCGCAGCCTTCCCTGATGGGAAATGACCATTTTGGACACGCGGTCCAGCCAATGGCCAACCGACACGTTCACAACGGTTGGATTTTCAGAGCAACGGTAACATTACTTGTGGAGCAAGTAATGCTAACTCCTCGGTCAGAGACAAATCTCTCGCAGCGAAGAAGATCACAGTCTCTTGCTAGCAAGTATTTGCTCGGAACACAAAGAGATTTCTCTCACAGCTTTCATGGGATTTGGGTTTAGCATCAGAGAATCAAAGCTTCGAACGCTACACCCCTCTTAATAGTACGGTGGTCCTCTGACTCAATAAAGAGAAAAGAAACAACGAAATGAATGCTACGTCTTCATTGCGTCTTCAATCTCCTCGGCTGCAGTCACTTTCTTCGGATGCACACCGAATGAATTGCTTTGCGTCAACAATTTTGAGGGGTCACTCTTGTCATCATAATCTTCGGTGATAACCTTCACTGCCACGCAGAGAATATTCTTCGAAGTTTGAATCCAAACTCCTCTTGACTCTAGGGACCTGTTACTCTGTGTGCACTAGCAAACACATTAGTCCCTTACTATTTGTCAACAATCTCCAAAACATAAGGAGGCAAATTATTGCACCAACATTCTCCCCCTTTTTGGACGATTGATGACAAAACAGATATTCATCGAAGTGAAGATAGATAAGTGAAAAGCAATTCCAACAAGAGTGAGTGAGGGTTACTATGTTCGAAGATGAAATAGACTCCCCTTAAATGTATGCAGGGAATAAGGATATGAGATAAATTCTCCTGCAAGTTCTGAATAATATGGAGGAATTTTCAATCATTCGAGACATTTTGATTCGCACTGATGAGATTTAATCCATCGAGATCGTAGTGCAATCATTTATAACTTCTGATAATAATTCCACCTGCAAGACAAATGCTTCGAGAGAAATGGTGCAGCAGCAGGGGTTATAGACATAAAGGCACAGAAGTTAACGAGTTTTACAACATAGTACAGATAAGCTTAAAAACCAGAAGTTGCAAACTCGCACGAAACCAAAACCAATCGAAACACCAAAAGCAAATCTATCGAAACTCGATGAAATTCTCCCCCTTTTTGTCAAGAAGTGTCAAAAAGGTGACGAATAACATGAGTGCAAAAACGCCGAACGGTTTAGTCGGTGGCATCTCCAGAGGAACTATCTGAGGAGAGTTCGTCTTCGGAAGTGATAGGATTGTCGACCTCTTCAGCAGCAACAAATTTTCCTTTAGGAATAAGGACTTGGGGCTGAGCAGACGATGGAACAGGTGGAGTGGCCACAGGAGGAACACGGGAGTGCACATTGCTGTCGGTAGGTTTCTCGGTCGGTGAGGTGGCTTCAGATTCGTCAAGCAATTTGCGAAGCTTGAGATGAAGAAGATCAGTGGTTGGCTCACGAACAGGTAGAGGAGGGGTTCTTCGATCTTGAAAATCTTCAACGGTGAAGCCTTTGTCAATGTAGTCATAGAGCTCTTGCAGATTAACATTCAGGAGTTGTTTCTCGGTGAACAACTTGCGAAGCAATTTCCAGAGCCTCTTCTTGTTTTCATCCGCTATCAGATGCATTATCCTCGTGCGATTGTTGAGAGCATTTAGCTCGGAGGCGAGATGTTCTTTCTCGCGTCGATCCTCAGCGACATGCTGCAGCAGCAGTTGTTGCGTGCGCAAACTGACTTCGAGTTGCGATGGAGGTTGAGGTGAAATCTTTCGGTCGCGCTGAGAGCAGACATGGCCCATCAAATTTCTTGTGATATTCTTGGGAGCTTGACGCAGGCGACTTGCCCGAAGAAATATCTTCCATGACTTGCAGGTGACTTGCCCGATGGAGCTTGACGTAGGCGAACAGGAGGAATGAAGCTTTTATGGCTTTCCTTCACAAGATACACTGTGCACATTGCATGATCAACAACTTTCTGAATCTAGGGCGCGAACACTTTGATGCAGAAGGGATATTGAGCAGAATCCTTTAGAATGCGCAGGAACATGTCTTCCACGTCGAAGATATATCGCTCAGAGATGGCATAAATAGCATTGCGAAGAACATCTGAGATGGACTTGTCCGGATTCATACCAGCTAGAGGACAAATGGTGTAAGAGAGCATGTGGAATAGCGTTTGATTCTCGAACGTTAAGTGTTCTGGACGAGGAGGACCAGTGTAGTCACGAATCTTTTCTTGATCCATAGTGCACCGAAAAATTTCATCCGATATGACATCAATGTTATGAACCCGGATTTCAGTATCACCGTGCTCAAAGCGAGGGAAATGGAAGTGCGAGACAAAATCCGTTGAGGTGCATTTGATGTGTTTCCCTTCGGTCATCCATTCCATGACCCATTTGGAGCTATCAGATTCATCGCCAGAGATATATAGGGTTGCATAGAATTGAAGAATAACCTCTCTGTTCCAAGGGTGCTCGAACTCAAAGACCTTGGTGAGGCAGAAATCATCCAGATCCTGAAGCAATTGATTGAAGCAGCCAATATTGCGCATAGCAGGAATGTCGAGATATTCGTGAGGAAATATCTTTTGGCTCTCATAGAGGACCTGAGAGTAATAGATGGCCTGTTCCTTAGTCCAGAAACGAGGCGATTCGGAAGTGCGCGGCCCATCATACTGACAGGCTTGGAAGAATTTTGGATGCGCATTCCGATTGAAAAGAGGACCTTTTGCGCCAGCGCCTGACGAGAACAAAGGCAGTTCTTCACGAGGGTATGGATATTTGAGTTCTTCTTCAGGAGAAAGATATTCATCACCATAGACAACCGAGTCCGTGCGGCGAGCAGAGACAGATTTCCGTTCAGAGGGACCAACATCTGGCATTCGGGTAGCTGTGTCAATGGATAACTTGAGTGGAGACGGAGCAGGTGTTGCAACTGTGGGAGGTGCAGAGGTAGAAAGCGACAGAGCAGGTTCAATCACTGTGGGCACTGAGACGGAGTCATGCACTGAAGGTTGTTGATCGACCGGAATCTGTTGTTGCTCGACTATAAGAGAAGCCGAGACTTTTGGAGCTTCATGAGCCAGAGAAGCTTGGGGCTCGGACCGAGGGATTTCACCTTCCTTAGAGACAAATTGTTGCGAGGGAATAGCAGCTCGAGCAGCGGAGGCCACAGGCACTGATTCAGTTGGCCTTGGCGAGGGAGGAGCATCCGAGTCCTTAACTGGAGGGTTTGATAGAATAGCTGGCTCAGGAGATTTTTCTTGTGGAGAAGGAGTCGGAGCAACTTGGGGAACAGGTGATGGTTCTTTCGGAGCAGGAGGTACATTTTTCGTTGCAATTCTTTTTCGTTGCTTTTTCTTTTGCTGCGCAATTTGATCAATATGGCCCTTGACCAGATCATTA
This sequence comes from Elymus sibiricus, assembly GCA_039707655.1. NCBI lineage: Eukaryota > Viridiplantae > Streptophyta > Magnoliopsida > Poales > Poaceae > Elymus > Elymus sibiricus. The sequence continues at coordinate 319,258,927 of CM077664.1, forward strand.
TATCCAGTGACTTTGGCTTGATGTTCATTACAGTTCTTCCGAACAATTTCATCTAGATCCGTGTGAAAGCATAACCTGCGGTGGCGAAGAAGAGTCATGGCACGATTGGTATCCTTGTAGGAGTCTTCGAGCGCTTTGATGACAAACTTTGAAGAAGCAGTTTTCATGCGTTCATCAATGTCCATTAGCTCGGCAGAGAGGGAGTTGATCTCAACTGCATCTTCTCTCAGTTCTTGAACTACGGAAGTGGCTTGAGTAATGACTTCGGCAGAAATAGGTAGAGATGCCACTTCTCCATCGAATGGATTGTGCACAAATTTATCGAGCTGTTCCATGATGAATATGTGATCATAGTAATGAGGAGCATCAGACTTAACAGAGGGAGCAGTCTGGACAGGAACTTGCTCGGAGGGAGGCTTAGAAGCCAATGGCTGAGTCATGGTAGGCGCAAATTTAGCAGCCTTCTCCTTCGGAGCAGTAGCTGGCGGAGCAACTTTTTCGGTAGGCGCCTTGATTTTCTTCAAGTCAGGCTTGGGAATATATTCGCCTGGCTTTGCAGAACTCACAGGAGTGTCAACAACCAAATCCTTCAATTTTATGGCACCTGGATGAGGAGTTGTGTTCACATGCTGTTTCATAGTGACAGTGGTAGCAGGGGTTTTTCTCACTGGTATCTTCTTTGATGGTACTTTTGGAACCAAATTAACCCGAAGATCAGGCAGCACAGTGGATGTGGTAATATTGACTTCCTCGCTGAGAGTAGCAGCAACTTCTTCTTTGGTGAGCGGAGGATCATCATCATCAGCCGAAGAATCATTCATGTCCATGTCATCAATAGGATCAGTCTTTTTCTTCTTTGGTGCGCTCTTTTTCTTTGAAGCAGCGCTGGGATCATGCTTTCGTGTAGAATGACCTTCAGATTTTCCTTCGGCCTTTGTCTTCTCTACATCATCTTTGAGAAGGCGAAGGTTTTCCTCTTCACGAGCCTTTTGCTTTTCAGCCCTCTGAGCTCGCTTGATGGCATTGCGCTGACGCTTAGCAAGCTCATCAGGATAAGATTCGGGTGTTTGAAGGGAGGACTCATGAGCATTTTGTGGTGGTGGTGGTCTCTCTTGAGGACCATTTGGCTTTATGAGAGAAATTTCCCGGCAGTCACCCCATGGAGGATGAAACGCAAATTTTTGAGTAAACCGAGGATGAACAGATTCATAGTTGAACCACTTTCGCACCCAGTGATGGCGAATCCATTGTTGACGTGTATCTCTCTAGTGTTTGGTTTCTCCTGGAACAGTATCATACCGATCATGAGAGATATACTCAGATGTGTTTGTGTATCCCTGTCTGCCACCCCTCTTCTTCTTCGGAGCATTTTCTTCTTGCTCATCGGCATTTGGCTTGATTATTTTTCGCTTGCTGGTTGATGGGCCTACCGTTGGGCCCTTAGCATTCAGAGCTTTGGATTCATCAGCAGTACCCAGAACAGCATCATCTCGGTCAGCCATGCTAACTGGTTTAGCCGAATCCTCTACTGACTGCATTTTCCTGTGAATAAAGATAGATGCGAGGGAAAATGGGGACAGGGTTACGAATGCACACAGCGAAGATTTTTGAAAAAGAATTTGTTTTTTGATGAAGAGGTAGATGCAGACTTTGAGAAATGTTTCGGTCGAAGGAAATGTGTAGAACGAACTAGTAGGTTCGAAGAAAATACTAGTAAACGTGCTAAGCATTCTGTTCGTACGAGACATAACACAAACCCTAGATCTGATTTTGATGCGAGGGACAACTACAAACCGCATTCGCATAAGTTACCTATCAGTAAGGATCTGGGAAATGCAGTAAAAATGAGCAATTTCTACCGCGGACAAACTCGAACAGGATGAATGGAAGAACGCGTTCGCACTACACATACCCTAACTCGGTGATGTGCAGCGACTACGGCGGCGCGGAGAGGGAGATGATCCGCGGCAGCGAGGAATGACTTTGGCGACCTCTTTCCGGCAGCGAAGCGGCGAAGAAGGTCGTCGTCGTCGAGCTCGAGGAGGAGCAGTGCGATGGGGCTTCGGAAGGTGGCGACGGTGAAGATGCGAAGTGAAACGAGGAGGGTGGTGGCGCAGTATTTATATGCGAGGAGGAAACAACCGCACCCGGTGAATCTGATCGGACGGCCACGGTCAGAGGACTATTGCGATTCAATGGACCAGATAACCTGGCAGTTGATGAGGAGCACGTGGCAACCGTCACCAAAGAACGTGGTCCAGACTTGAGCGGGAAACCCCAAATTTTGGACGGCTTTTGCCAAAATAGATTAAGTTCGGACCAAGACTTTAACGTGGTCAAGGACACCAGATAAAGTTTCGTTTCCAGATGAATTTGTGCATTTATAACAAAACAGCATAGACTGGATGAGATAGAATAGAGGGAAAAATAGGGTCCTAGGTATTTCACTCAGACGAAGAAACACAAGCTCACGAGAGAAAAGCTATGAGTGAAATACATTCGGACTAACACAAAAAAAATCAAATCCAACTTCAACGAGGAGAAATTGTGGTGGCGTTACCCACCGTATAAGAACTGTATGACCCCGAGCATCGCACAATTATCGTGGCACCCGGTTAGTCTAGTTCTTCGTTAATGTATTCACTCTCAGAAAGAAAATTTCACTTTGTCGAAATTTTCAAACTCTTCGAGTGTTATGCACCCATTCCTTCTAAGATGTGAAAGTGATGGTACGGGTACCGAGTCCAGCTTACTGCATGTTCGCAGAATCTAGGATATTTAGCTCACACCGTAACGCACAGAATCTTTTCTCATCGAGAGGCTTGGTGAAGATGTCGGCGAGATTCTCTTCGGTATTGACGTGACTGATAACAATATCCTCTCGATCAACATGATCACGTAGGAAATGATGTCTGATCTCAATATGCTTGGTGCGAGAGTGCTGCACAGGATTGTGTGCAATTTTTATCGCACTTTCATTGTCGCACAATAGAGGGATCTTCTTGACCTTGATGCCATAATCCTTCAGAGTCTGCTTCATCCATAATAACTGAGTGCAACAAGTGCCAGCAGCAATATATTCGGCCTCAGCCGTAGAGAGCGAGACACAATTCTGCTTCCTTGACGACCAACATACCAATGATCTACCGAGGAAATGGCATGTCCCCGGGGTAGATTTCCTGTCAACCCGGTCACCTGCATAATCTGAGTCTGAATATCCAATGAGGTCAAACTGTGCTCCCTTAGGATACCATAAACCTAAGGTGGGGGTGTGAGCCAAATATCTCAGAATACGCTTGACCTCTTGGTGATCCGATTCTTTCGGTGCAGCTTGAAAACGAGCACACATACAAACACTCAACATAATATCAGGTCTGGATGCACATAAATAAAGCAAGGAACCAATCATCGAACGATAAGCTTTCTGATCGTAATCTTTACCGTACACATCTACGTCCAGCTGGCCATTTGTGGGCATGGGAGTTTTGTAGCCCTTCTGTTTGCAGTCTTGCATTTTGAACTTCTTCAGACAATCTCTCAGATATTTCTCCTGAGATATGAAAATTCCATTGTCCTGTTGACGAATTTGGAGTCCGAGAAAGAACTCGAGTTCACCCATCATAGACATTTGATATTTCTCGGACATCATTCGCCCGAATTCCATGCTACAGGCATTGTTAGTACAGCCGAAAATAATATCATCCACATAGATTTGACATACGAAAAGATCGCCATCAATAGCACGAGTGAAAAGAGTGGAATCAGTGGATCCTGGCTTGAACCCTTTGTCGAGCAGAAACCTCTTCAGTGTGTCATACCAGGCTCGAGGGGCTTGCTTCAGCCCATATAGAGCCTTTTTCAACCTGAAAACTTTGTTAGGAAACTGAGGGTTTTCAAAGCCAGGTGGCTGCCTAACAGATACTTCCTCTTCAATTTCACCATTGAGGAAAGCACTTTTCACATCCATTTGATAAAGCAGAATATCATTGTAATTTGCATAAGCGAGAAGAATACGAATTGCCTCAAGGCGAGCAACAGGAGCATATGTTTCACCGAAATCAATACCTTCTACCAGTGTATACCCTTGAGCGAAAAGACGTGCTTTGTTTCTCACAACAATGCCATTTTCATCTTGCTTGTTCCGGAAAATTCATTTTGTGCCGATGATATTGTGCTTCTTAGGATTCGGTTTGTCAACCAATTCCCACACATCATTCAATTCGAATTGCACCAACTCTTCATACTTGGTAGGTTCTGTCAATGAGACAAAAGAGAAACGGCCACATTAGTTAGCCAAACGAGTGCGAGAGCGAGTTGTAGGTCGGTAACCTGGATTCTCGAGATCTTCGAGGATTAATGCAGGGTCAACTCGATTTGCCACTCGCGGGAGAGGATTTCCTTCTTGATGATCATTTTCATTTTCCACGGTATCAGCATCAGGATTGGCATTAGTGTCGCCATTTTCATCATGATTGCCATTTTGATCGGCATGTGCATTTGCATTTGGGTTGTCATTTGTGTTCGGTGCGGCATTTTCTTCGGCAGTAGATTGGCGTGTTCGTCGAGCTATGGGAGCATCATCATCGGAAGAGTCTGGTGTATTTCCTTCGACTGGCCTGACGTCCCCAATAGCCATTTGTCGAATGGCATCCGAAATCGGAGGTTCATCTATCACATTAGGCAGGTGCTCCTTTTGGGAGCCGTTAGATTCATCAAACCGCACATTTACCGTTTCCATAACTTTCCCGTGGTGAGAGTTATAGACACGATAACTATGCGAGTTCGAGCCATAACCAAGAAGAAAACCTTCATGTGCCTTAGGTGCAAACTTAGAATTATGATTCATGTCACGAATATAGCAACGTGCACCAAAAACACGTAAATAAGAAACATTCAGTTTCTTGCCAGTGATAAGCTCATTTGAAGTTTTCTTAAGGAATTTGTGAAGATAAACACGATTCACAACATGGCAAGCACTGTTAATAGCATCAGCCCAGAAACGAATGGTAGTTTTATACTCACTGAGCATTGTTCTCGCCATTTCAATGAGAGTTCTATTCTTTCGCTCAACAACTCCATTCTGTTGGGGAGTGTATGCGGCAGAGAATTCATGAGTGATACCATTTTCATCGAGAAAATCTTCGATATTAGTATTTTTGAACTTAGTACCATTGTCGCTTCTAACATGCTTAATTTGCACATCATATTCATTTTGAGCCTTCTTGGCGAATCTTTTGAAGATGTCTTGGGTGCTGGTTTTGTCTTCGAGAAAGAATACCCAAGTGTATCGAGAGAAATCATCAACAATAACCAGACCATAGTGACTGCCTCCGAAACTTGCATAGTTTTGAGGCCCGAATAAGTCCATATGAAGAAATTCCAGTGGTCTTGTTGTGGTCATGACAGTTTTTGATGAATGGTGCTTCTTGGCCAATTTACCGGCTTCGCACGCAGCACAGAGACGATCCTTGTCGAATTTCACATCAGGAATACCATGAAGATGATTTTTCTTCACGAGAGTCTGCAAATTTCTCATACCTGCATGACCAAGTCTTCTGTGCCACAGCCATCCTTCGGTTGCTTTTGCAAGCAAGCAAGTTCGGATTGAGGGACCCTTAGAGAAATCCACAATATATAAATCACCTTTTCTATTTCCCTCGAAGACGAAGGAATTGTCAGTGGCCATAAAGACGATGCATTTGGATTTAGAAAATAGAACTAGCATGCCTAGATCACAAAGCTTGCCAACTGACATGAGATTGAATCCAAGAGACTGAACAAGTAGAACGTCATCAATGTTCTTGTCCTTGGATATAGCAATTTTACCTAACCCAATTACCTTTCCTTTGTTGTTGTCGCCGAAAGTAATATACTTCTCAGATGAAGCAGTTAAGGTGGGGTCGACAAACAACGACTTGCCTCCGGTCATATGACTAGTGCATCCACTATCCATTATCCATTCGGTACACCCGGAGACATAGTCCTGGAGAGAAATCAGGCTTTCTTAACCACCCACATCTTTGTAGGTGGCTTCGAAACATATGAGCGAGCAGGATATGATTTCTTTCGATAATTATACGAATTGTGATTTGAATGGGTACGAGTGTAATGGAAAGAGTATGCATTGAAATTTTTCCAGACGAATGAGTATAACGGTTGGGTGAAGCAAGTATGTACTCATTCCGTCGAATCTTTTTAAGGATATATCGAGCATTTTCTTCCTGCATGGTTAGTAGCCTAGTAACAGGTAATGCATCGATAGTTTTCCTAGGCACCCAGATAGCTTCCTTAGGAGGGCCATTCCTGTTGTTAGGTGGAACGTAGCGAGCAACAGCCTCACCACATTGATTTTTGAACAGCTTATAGTTGTCTAGAGAATCATCATATGAGTATTCAGGAATGGGTGAATCATATCCCAAAAGTAAAGCTGGATCGAGCGTTTTGCTCTTAGCAGGCACCCACATAGTGCGAGGATATTGATCAGGTTCCCAGTAGGAGCCATTCTCATTCAGTTTCCTTTCGAAACCGATACCTTCCTTCCTGGGATTTTTGTGAAGAATGGATTTCTTCAGAACATCACACAGGGTTTGATGCCCTTTGAGAGACTTGAACATTCCTGTCTGAAGAAGATCCTTCAACCTAGCATTTTCATCAGAAACAGAACCATTTTCCTCGACCGAGGGGTTAGCATTCACAGAAGATTCAGCATTTGATTCAGCGTTACTGCGTTCAAGGCATTTTAAGCAAGGAGGTACAAACACTTCAGGTTTCTCTTTGAGTGGTTGGGTGAGAAGAGAATTTTCTCTGATCAAATCATCATGAGCCTCTCTCAGCGACTCGAGTTCCTGTTTCCGCTTCAGGTAATCATAAGTCAATCTTTCGTGGTCAGCTGAGAGAAAATCATGACGATCTGATAGTTCTTTCATTCGAGACTCTAGAGCGGAATGCTCTTCGGTCAACGACTGATTTTTCTCCATCTCCTCAACCAACAACCCTTCAGACTTCCAGAGGGTTTTCTCAATTTTCTCATCATCGGAGTTTTGTTGCATATTGGCAATTTTGATCAGTTTAGCATGGCCATCCTCATCAGAAGAATATTGATCACTGGAGTGAACCTTGTGATGTTTGGAGGATACCTTTTCTTTCGAAGCTTTGGCCATGAAGCAATACGCCGGAGACTCGTTGTCGCTCGAATGATTCTCGAAGAAGTTTGATGCAGGAGTAGAGGCACATGCTATGCCAGACATGCCGGAATCAGAACCCTCATCGGATTCTTGAACTTCTTCGTTGTCAGATGATGCATCTTCTTCGGAATCCATCTCTTTGCCGATGTACGCTTGGCCTTGCGAGAGGTGTTCTTGCGGTTGGATGAGGACTTGGAGGGATTCCTTGAGGAAGATCTTGACGAGGACTTGGAGGAGCTATCCTTCTTCTTGAAGAACTTCTTCGTTTTCTTCTCATCATCGGAGTCGTAGCTTTTGCTTTTGCCTTTGCCATGGTTGCTTCCTGAATCATATCTTCCACTTGCACGGATTAGAGCTTCCCAGAGAGGACAGTCCGAAATGAAATGCCCTGGCTTTTTGCACTTGAAGCAGGTGTAATCTCCAGTCGGTTTTGGTGAAGATTTGGAGCCGCCAGAGTTGCTGGATCCTTTCTTATGAAACTTATTTTTCCTATGAAGGCGCTGGAATCTTTTCGTGATCAAAGTGAGATCCTTGCTGATCCTTTCGGTGTCATCTGAATCTTCATCGACGTTTCCTTCTGAGGAAGAATCAGCCGCAGCCTTGAGAGCATGACTTTTTCGGTGACTTGAACCATAGAGATCTCTCTTTTCTTCTTCTTGTTCTTCGTGGGTGTTTAGCCTTTCCATGATATTAGCAGAGTCGAGAACTTTGAAATCAGCTCGTTCCCGAATCATCAGGACTAGAGTGTCGAACGAACTGTCAAGGGATCGGAGCAGTTTCTTCACAACTTCGTGGTCAGTGATGTCTTTGGCGCCGAGACCTTGGAGCTCGTTTGCAATGCCACTCAGACAATCGAAGGTTTGCTGGCAGCTTTCATTTCCGATACGCTTGAACCTATTGAACTTGGCCCGAAGAGTATCAATGCGAGCTTCTTTCTGAGTTGAAACGCCCTCATTTATCTTCTCGAGAATGTCCCACAATTTCTTAGCAGTTTCACACTGACGATAGCGAAGAAATTGAGCGCGAGAGAGATGACCACCAATTTCATCTTTAGCTTGAGCATCCATCTGAATGAGTTTCTTCTCGTGGTCAGTGGGGACCTGGGGCACTTCAACCACATATCATCATCAATGGCTCGGAGACGGATCTTCATCTTCTCCTTCTAGAAGGGATAGTCCGTCCCATCGAAGATGGGAATCTTGAGGTGCGACTTGTAGCTCACTGAAGACATACTTAAAACTCCAAGGTGGTTAGACCAAAATGAGCAGAGTCAAGGAGTACCTTCCTCTGATACCAATTGTAGGAACGAAGTATGTCTACCTGAGGGGGGGTGAATGGGAGTTTTAAATTTTCTTCGGAAATATCAAAACTCTCGGAACCCAGCAGCGGAACGAATGAAAACAGTATACAGTGAGCGAATACAAACTACCGAATGGAAACTAACAGCATGCATTGAGGTAAATCACATGTTTGAAATATGTCATATGTCACAGTTCGAAGGTAAAGGAGGGTAGCAGAGGTGACCAGTGATGCTCGATGGCGACAAGGTATTTCGTAGACCAGTTCACCCTTTTGCAAAAGGACTACGTCTGGTTGGAGGGGTTGTGATTTAACACAGAAGATAAACTCTCTTCGCCCTATTCTCCTCGACAATTGGTTCGTGAACCAATGCCGATTACTCGTCGTAGATGCTTGAGGCGATCTCCGAACCTTTACAGACTTCTTCTTCGAGAACCACAATTACTCTTGGTCTCGGAAGAAATTGACACCTAACCGTCTAGAGAGTTCGCAGCTCTCAAGAGTAATAGGTGGAGCGTATTGGACTTAGATTCGAGTGATGCTGAACCACTATCTAATTTTTCGGCTCTAGGGTTTTTCTCTCGGTGGATTTTAAACTCAAATCTTTTGGAGAGGGGGTTGCTCACCAATCTTCTCAGAATCAAACGGAGCAGCCACCGGACAACGCCGGTGCGGGGTGGCTATTTATAGCCGCAACCTTCCCTGATGGGAAATGACCATTTTGGACACGCGGTCCAGCCAATGGCCAACCGACACGTTCACAACGGTCGGATTTTCAAAGCAACGGTAACATTACTTGTGGAGCAAGTAATGCTAACTCCTCGGCCAGAGACAAATCTCCCGCAGCGTAGAAGATCACAGTCTCTTGCTGGCAAGTATTTGCTCGGAACACAAAGAGATTTCTCTCACAGCTTTCATGGGATTTGGGTTTAGCATCAGAGAATCAAAGCTTCGAACGCTACACCCCTCTTAATAGTACGGTGGTCCTGTGACTCAATAAAGAGAAAAGAAACAACGAAATTAATGCTACGTCTTCACTGCGTCTTCAATCTCCTCGGCTGCAGTCACTTTCTTTGGATGCACACCGAATGAATTGCTTTGCATCAACAATTTTGAGGGGTCACTCTTGTCATCATAATCTTCGGTGATAACCTTCACTGCCACGCAGGGAATATTCTTCGGAGTTTGAATCCAAACTCCTCTTGACTCCAGGGACCTGTTACTCTGTGTGCACTAGCAAACACATTAGTCCCTTACTGTTTGTCAACAATCTCCAAAACATAAGGAGGCAAATTATTGCACCAATACTTTTGTTCTTGAGGACATGGGAGAAGTCTTGTCGTAAGTAATCATGTGAATTTGGTATTCGTTCGATATTTTGATGATATGTATGTTGTTACTTCCTTTAGTGGTGTCGTGTGAACATCGACTACATGACACTTCACCATCTTTGGGCCTAAGGGAAGGCATTGTGGACTAGTAATTAGATGATGGGTTGCTAGAGTGACAGAAGCTTAAACCCTAGTTTATGCGCTATTCCGTAAGGGGCTGATTTGGATCCATATGTTTCATGCTATGGTTAGATTTATCTTAATTCTTCTTTCGTAGTTGTGGATGCTTGCGAGAGGGGGTAATCATAAGTGGGAGGCTTGTTCAAGTGAGAACAACACCCAAGCACCGGTCCACCCACATATCAAATTATCAAAGTAGCGAACGCGAATCAAACAAACATGATGAAAGTGACTAGATGAAATTCCCATGTATCCTCGAGAACACTTTGCTTATTATACGAGTTCGTTCCGGCTTGTCCTTTGCTATAAAAAGGATTGGGCCACCTTGCTGCACTTTTGTTACACTTTTCACTTGTTACTTGTTACGAATTATCTTGCTATGAAACTACTCGTTACCGCTAATTTCAGTGCTTGCAGAGAATACCTTGTTGAAAACCGCTTATCATTTCCTCCTCCTCCTCGTTGGGTTCGACACTCTTACTTATCAAAAGGACTACGATTGATCCCCTATACTTGTGGGTCATCAAGACTCTTTTCTGGCGCCGTTGCCGGGGAGTGAAGCACCTTTGGTGAGTGGAATTTGGTAAGGAAACATTTATATTACGTGCTGAAATTTATTGTCACTTGTCACTATGGAAAATAATCCTTTGAGGGGCTTGTTCGGGGTATCTTCACCTCGACTGGAAGCAATAAGAGTTGCTCCTCAACCTACTGAACCTACTGAAAATATTTATTATGAAATTCCTTCGGGTATGATAGAGAAACTGCTAGCTAATCCTTATGCAGGAGATGGAACGGTGCATCCTGATATGCACTTGATATATATAGATGAAATTTGCGGATTATTTAAGCTTGCAGGTTTATATGGAGATGGAGTTAAGAAGAAGGTATTCCCTTTATCTTTGGAGGGAAAGGCATTGACATGGTACAGGCTATTGGATGATACTGGAACATGGGATTGGTACCGGTTGAAGCTGGAATTTCACCAGAAATTTTATCCTATGCATTTGGTTCATCGTGATCGGAATTATATATATAATTTTTGGCCTCGTGAAGGATAAAGTATCGCTAAAGCTTGGGGGAGGCTTAATTATATGTTGCACACATGCCCCAATCATGAGCTCTCAAGAGAAATAATTACTCAGAACTTTTATGCTCGGCTTTCTCATAATGATCGATCCATGCTCGATACTTCTTCTACTGGTTCCTTTATGAAGAAAACTATTGAATTAGGATGGGATCTTCTTGAAAGAATTAAATGTAACTCTAAAGCTTGGGAAATCGACAAAGGTAAAGTGTCAGGTATAAATCTTGAGTTTGATTGTGTTAAATCTTTTATGGAAACTGATGCTTTTCATAAGTTTAGTACTAAATATGGACTTGACTCTGAGATAGTAGCGACCTTTTGTGAATCTCTTGCTGCTCATGTTGATCGCCCTAAGGAGAAATGGTTTAAGTTTCATCCAGCTAATGAATTAAAGGAAGAACCTGTTAGTGTTAAAGAAGAAACAATTGTTTACAATGTTGATCCAGTTGTGCCCACTGCTTATATTGAGAAACCTCCTTTCCCTATTAGGATTAAGGAACATACTAAAGCTTCAACTGTGGTTAACAAAAGTAACATTAGATCACCTAGACCTTCTGAACAAATTAAAGTTGAACCTAATATTGCAATGGTTAAGGATCTTTTGGCGCATAACGTTGATGGACATGTCATATATTTCTATAATGAAGCAACTAGAATTGCTAAGCCAGACACTAAAGATAAAAATAAACCCGTAGTTGGCATGCCTGTTATTTCTATTAAAATTGGAGATCATTGCTAGTGTGAGTGCTATTCCATTTACTCTTTACCAAGAAGTCATGAATGATATTGCACCTGTTGAGATTGAAGATATTGATGTCACCATTAAGCTTGCAAATAGAGATACTATTGCACCACTTGGGATTGTTAGAGATATTGAAGTCTTGTGTGGTAAGATCAAGTATCCTACTGACTTTCTTGTTCTTAAATCTCCACGAGATGATTTTTGTCCCATTATATTTGGTAGACCCTTCTTGAATACAGTTAATGCTAAGATTGATTGCAATAAAGAAACAACCATTGTTATTTTTGGTGATATATCACATGAGTTTAATTTCTCTAAGTTTCGTAGACAACCTCATGATAAAGAATTACCCAATAAAGATGAAATTATTGGACTAGCCTCTATTGTTGTGCCTCCTACTGATCCTATAGAACAATACTTGCTAGACCATGAAAATAATATGCATATGAATGAAATAAATGAAATAGATGAGTTGTTCTTTAAGAAAGCACATGTCCTCAAACATAATTTGCCTATTGAAACATTAGGAGACCCTCTACCACCTAAGAGTGACCCTTTGTTTGAATTAAAGCAATTACCTGATACGCTTAAATATGCTTATCTTGATGAAAAGAAGATATATCCTGTTATTATTAGTGCTAACCTTTCAGAGCATGAAGAAAAGAGATTACGTAAAACTTTGAAGAAGCACCATGCTGCTATTGGATATACTCTCGATGATCTTAAGGGCATTAGTCCCACTCTATGTCAGCATAAAATTCATATGGAGCCAGATGCTAAACCAGTTGTTGATCACCAAAGAAGGTTGAATCCTAAAATGAAGGATGTGGTAAGAACTGAGATATTAAAGCTTCTGGAGTCAGGTATAATTTATCCCATAGCTGATAGTAGATGGGTATGTCTTGTTCATTGTGTTCCTAAGAAAGGAGGTATTACTGTTGTTCCTAATGATAAAAATGAACTTATCCCACAAAAAATTGTAACCGGTTATAGAATGGTAATTGACTTTAGAAAATTAAATAAAGCTACTAGGAAAGATCATTACCCCTTGCCTTTTTTTGATCAAATGCTAGAAAGATTATCTAAGCATACACACTTTTGCTTTCTAGATGGTTATTCTGGTTTCTCTCAAATATCTGTATCACCAGAAGATCAAGAGAAAACCACATTTACTTGTCCTTTTGGAACCTATGCTTATCATCGTATGCCTTTGGGTTTATGTAATGCACCTGCTACCTTTCAAAGATGTATGACTGCTATATTCTTTGACTTTTGTGAAAAGATTGTTGAGGTTTTCATGGATGGCTTTCTGTGGCACCCCGAATCTGTCTGGAGCAGGGGGACTTCGCACGTCAGCCCAGGATAACACCTGACGCATGACAAGTACATGGTACAGCATTCCAAGCACAAAATATATTTCATTTACATGAAATAGAGTATTACATCGCGGATGAATACAAGGGTTTGCATAGCTCTAAGGCTATCTAAATGGCGGCGGAAGTCTTGGTTTAGCGGCACGTCATCTCGGACTGGGCTCCACAACTCACAGGACTGGCATGGTTACGGTCTAGCACGACAATTCTTCTCCTGCAATCTGGCCACGTGCAAGGCCAGGTGAGTACTTTGAATGTACTCGCAAGACAACCAAATACATAGCATCCAAACAAGCAGATGACAAAGCAAGCCCTATGCTCATACATAGATTTATCTCATGGCAAAAGATAAGCATGGCATGATACTAGCAAGTAACATGGGTCAAGCAATTCTATACCAAATCATATTACAGCATATCGTAGCATATCATGGCATAACATGGAATATCATGGCATGGCATAGTTGTATCTACAAGACAAGCATGATACTATGCTGGAAAGTAAATTACCATTACCTCCCGTGGAGAGTTAAAGTAATATGTTGTTCGTTTACCAGATTCACTACCACTGCCCCTCTGGGCTAGCTCATGACTCACCGAGATCTCATCTCATGATCATGTCCGAAACAACTCCATGACTTCTCACGACTATCTCATAGTCCAAGTCACCACTTACTTTATAGCACATTCTTTAACAAGTTTATTATATCAGGTTTATCCTCCATGTCGACAGAGACCAGATAGTGTGACCTAGTACGAACTGTGTCCATAACCGAGGACGCGGCTATCAATAGATTATACACTCTGCAGAGGTTAGTACACTGTACCCACACCACGAAACTCATGGCCTCGTACTCCCATTCGGGTGGACCGATGACATTCCGACAAAACCAGTCTATTGCATGACACTCTCTCGGCCACTCTGACAAACTCCCCTTTGGGCTATGTCATGGGTGACCCCGATGTCAACTCGTGACATCCTGCCACCTCGTGGTTGCCACTGTCGTGGCCAAACAAAACTGTCCCAAACGGGGACTTAAGCTCAATACCAAAACCAGGTACACAAGGTTATGGCCGCCCACCGGGCCAGGGTAGCACGCGCACATAACCTTCCCTGGTTGGAGGTACTGGCGAGAGGCATGACAATAGACCGAATTAGGGCCTCCCCATCCAGGCAAGTGTGGCTGCACTGGTGAGCTCGATTCGGTGGCACTATGACACGATCCAGCCGATGGAGGTGGTTGTTTTTATTAACACATGTTCTTGTCATCTCCATCATTTAATCACATCATCGAGATTATGAGCATGATTATCATGAATACTTTAATGAACATATTTACTAAGCTTCTTAAATGAATAGCACATATGACATATGAAGCATGGTAATAGCATGATACCGATATAGTATGACAGGAGCCCAATAGCATAGACAAACATGGTATGAGATGCTGGCACATCATTAACATGACTTTATCAATAAAAACATTATTGCTAATATGGCAACAGATAGTATGAAGTCTGGTTATGACATGGCAAGCAATACATATACCACAATTGCACACAAAAACATCATATGAATATACTACAGCTACACACGCACAGGATTCAAGAAAAATCAACATGCAAGTCCGGTGCTCATGATAAGAGGTTGTCTTGCCGTGGGGTGGATGAATACACCGGGTGAAAGTGTGACGATCCACTGGAAACGAATCGTCGGAACCGGTGCTCCCGTGAGAGGCCTGGATTCAAGGAAGGGCAAATATGACATTTTCAATATGTGACAACATTATGAAAATGGCACCATCGGAACGGGCTCGATGAACTGAGAACGTGGGCTTTGGAATTACCTCAATTGGAGTTACGGTTGCAAAGATACGGTCGTTCGTTCGTTAGGCAGAAAAACAGACAAAACCTGTCCGTTTTTGGCCTTAACGGGCGAACGCCCGCAAAGTAATTGTTTCGGCCGGCGGGCTGGGCTGAAAACGCACTTCTGGAAATACGCCTCCGCTAAGGGAAAGCGCATTCCACGCGCGGCCGTGCTCGAATACGTCTGGGCATGGGGAAAGCGCATTTCTGGAAATGCATTTCCACTTACTCCAGTCAACGGGTCATCCTGGTCAGCGCCGAGAGACTGACGCGCGGGGCCCACCTCCATCTCGTTCCCGGTCGTCTCCTTCCTCGCATCTGGAGGCAGAGGAGGGCTTGGCCGCCGGCATGGCCGTCGCCTCGCCGCTCCAGAGGGCCGGCCGGCGGGCTCGGGAGCTCGGCCGCTCCTCGCCGCACCCGTGGGTGGCCGCGGGGCCGGCTAGGGCTGCCCACAGCGTCGGTGCCGCGGCTCGGGCGCCATGGCCGGAGCGCAGCAGGGGAAGGGCGGCGCCGGCGGGGTTCTCCAGAGGGAATGCAGGGCGGCGGCGGCTCCGCAGGATCCAGAGGGGTCGGGGACACAGAAGAAGCAAGGAGAGGAGGGCTTCGAGCATGGAGTGGCCGAGGGGAATCGACGGCGGCCATCGGCCATTTGCGGTGATAGAGGAGCTCCGAGGCTCCAGGAGAACTGCAGGTGGCGGGGGAGAGCTCGAGGCACGCCGAAAAAGGCCACTGAGAAGATCACTCCCCCAGTAGATGTTGAGTACAAAGTGACAACATCTAGGGCCCCCGATGTGACTGCACGGTGCAAAAACCTTAATTAGGATCAAGGTGTTTGATGGGAAGATTAGGCAGTGCACAGCTCCATTAGGCCTGGGATTTGGGTGAGGCTGGTGATCTACTAAGGTGACAACTGTGCCAAGATATCAGCCCAAAAAGATGAGGCTAGCTGGTACTTCCTGTACAAAGTGTCCAACTGGCCAGAAATAGAAATGATGGTGCTGGGGAAAAATGTCTAGATGGAAATGGCCCAAATTTTGTGGAGACCAATGATTTTAGCATATGGATGATCTACCAAAATTTCAACCCATTTGAATAAGCCTAGCTAGTACTTCCTTCACAAAGCTTCGCTCTAGACAGAAACTTTGGAAATTTGCTGAGGAAAATTGGCTAGGCAAACAGAGCTGAATTTTGGCATGTGACAATAATTTGGATGTTAAAGAGTGCTCAAAAATTTTGAGAGCAATCCAAAAAATATAAATAGCACTTCCTTCACACAGGTGAAATCTGAACAGAAACTTGAGAAAATTATAGAAAAAGGTTGGACAGATGAATTGAGATATTTTTTGGTTTGCAGTAGTAATATACCCATATGAACTACCCTGCAAAATTTCAGCTCAATTTGATAAAGGAATCAAGCACTTCCTTCACAAAGTTTTAGACAAGGCAGAAACTTGCATTGGATCATGTGCTCAAATTTTAAACTATGCAACATGGGGTTTGGATGAAAATGGTGAGGATATATCCAGGAGAAACTCCACAATTTATTTGGGAATTTTCCTGGCTACCAAAATGGTAGTTCCTTTGGAAAGTGGCAGAGAGGCAATATTGACCTTGTTAAGGAGAAAGGGAATTTTCCTTATTTAAATTTGGCCAATATTTTTACCAGAGCTTGGAATAGTTACAAAGATCATCTCCACAAATTTTCATGAAATTCAGAGATGTCTAGCTATCCTTCTGGATTTAATTCCTCAGAAAGGCAGGAAAAGGAATTAATTCTAGATGAAAAATATTGCATATGACTTGGCAATATTTTTCCATATCCAGGGTTTATAAGTGTAAGAAGATCTCTGGGAATTTTTGGAGGACTCACAGAGCCAAGGAAATGATAGCTCCTTTGTAATCAAAAAGGCAGGATTTTAAATTCCAATTTCTGGAATTAAGGTTCTGGTGGAGGTTGGGGTGCTGCAGATGGGGTCTTGACCAGCATCAAAGGCATGGGCAAGGTTCTGAAAAGTTGAAAATTGCCTGGATTCACCTGATCATCCAGCAAACTCTGGAGAAAGATTTTGAAAAAGAATGCTTGGAAAGGAATAACAGCACAAAAATTGATAACCCAATTTTTGGGGTGTTACACTTTTCCGTTTATGGAACTTCTTTTGAAGATTGCTTAAGCAACCTTGATCGAGTTTTGCAGAGATGTGAAGAAACAAATCTTGTCTTGAATTGGGAGAAGTGCCACTTTATGGTAAATGAAGGTATAGTCCTTGGGCATAAAATTTCTGAAAGAGGTATTGAAGTTGATAAAGCTAAAGTAGATGCAATTGAGGAAATGCCATGCCCTAAAGATATCAACGGTATAAGAAGTTTTCTTGGTCATGCTTGTTTCTATAGAAGGTTTATAAAAGACTTCTCTAAAATTTCTAGGCCTCTTACTAATCTCTTGCAAAAAGATGTGCCATTTGTTTTTGATGATGATTGCGTAGAAGCCTTTGAAATACTTAAGAAAGACTTAATATCTGCACCTATTGTTCAACCACCTGATTGGAACCTACCCTTTGAAATTATGTGTGATGCTAGTGATTATGCTATTGGTGATGTTCTAGGACAAAGAGTTGATAAGAAATTGAATGTTATTCATTATGCTAGTAAAACTCTAGACAGTGCTCAAAGAAATTATGCTACTACTGAGAATGAATTTTTAGCGGTTGTGTTTGCATGTGATAAATTCAGATCTTACATTGTTGATTCCAAAGTTACTATTTGCACTGATCATGCCGCTATTAAATACCTTATGGAAAAGAAAGGCTCTAAACCTAGACTGATTAGGTGGGTCCTTTTGCTACAAGAATTTGATTTGCATATTATTGATAGAAAGGGAGCTGAGAATCCCTTAGCAGATAATTTGTCTAGAATGGAAGTGTCTCTCCGAGGCATACAGAGGACACCATGCGGGAGACAGAACTGCACATTGTCGGTGTATAAAACATGGGTATTTTATACCCTGACTTATGCACAGACAGTAGCAGTTTCCTTGGTGGCCGTGGCTTGCCGGGAACCTCCAAGACTAAGATTCAAGGCCCAATTGCAGAAGCTACTGGAGAGAAGCTCAAGACACAGCACCAACAAGCACTCAACTAGTAGTGAAGATGAAGACATTTCTTGCCGGCAAGGCCAAACCGGCAAGGTGAAGACTCGGCAAGCCCCGTGCCGGCAAGCTCCCGCCAGCTCGTCAGCGCTCCACCTCACCGGGCAGCAAGTCGCTAATCGGTGAGGTGTCGACCGCGCAGGCTGGTTGGTAAGGCTTGTCGGACACATGTCGGCACACAGGGAGAAGATTTGCCTCTAAAAGACGCCCGTCCGGGAGGCGTGTCAGAATAATATGAGGTAGCTAGGCAAGCGGTGCAGAAACCTTGCCGGGGCTACCTCTCCACATGACACCTAACGGTGCATTTAATGTTTTTGTCCTAAACTGGCAGAGTTAGGTATGATAGCACTGTTTGCTATCTAATCGCTATGTAATTACTGTTTTGCCACTGTGGTAACCCCTTGAGCTATAAAAGGAGGACCAGGGCAACAGCTAGAGGGATTTTTTGGACTCCTTTTCAAACACTAGCATGTCTCGTGTAGCAGCTCTCCCCGCACCTTGCCGGGAGAAGCGCTCCTTGTACTTGTGCTCTCATACAACTAACACACCAAAAGCAGGAGTAGGGTTTTACGCTTCTCAGCGGCCCGAACCTGGGTAAAATCCTTGCGTCTTCCATCGGTTCTGCTCTTTGTGCACGTCAATCTCCCCCGCTGAACCACAAGTGGCTGGATGGCCCCATAGATGGTCGTACAACCACGACATCTTTGGCGCGCCAGGTAGGGGGTCTCGCTTGCGCGAACCTGAATCGGTTGATTGCGCGTCATCTTCATCAACTTCATCATCGTCCTCCTCGTCATCGATGGCGCCCAAGAAGAAGGGCATCACGATGACGGCCACTCCGCACGTATCCGCAGGTGGCGCGGCCGATGCGGGCGGTGCGTGTACCACGGTTGGCACGGCCGGCGTAGGCGACGCGGTCGCCATGCCCACCATGGTCGGCGCGGGAGACGAGCGCGCTAGAGGCGCTCGACTTCCTCGATCCTCTGGCGAATGAAGCAGAGACAGCGCGGGCGGAGCGAACGGACGACCTCCTCCTCCTCCTCCTCGCCGCGCCGAGGAATGCAGCTACCGGAGCAGCAATGCCCGGACTGGCGCGAGCCGAGATTCCGCCGCGGCGACGTCCAAGGATGCTACTTCAGGACGGGCGCCGCGCCCCTCGCACAACGGACGCAGTACGGCTCCGAGAGGCACCAACGACTCCGGGCAGCGGCGACCTCACGGAAAAACTCCTGTTGATCAAACTCCAGATCCGCAGGCGCCGCCTCCGCCACAACGACCAGCTGCTGATCATGTGTCGCGGCGGCAAAACCACGACGGCGCTCCTGCTGGCTCTGCCAGGAGTAGAGCGACGTCGCATTCTTCGCTTCCGGCCATGCCAGCCACAGCAGCGGAAGCAATGGCGCGAGCCCAGATGCTGCTGAATTTCCCTCCAGCGGCAGAAAAGATGGATGAGTGGAGAGCCACCATCCAAAGCTTAATTGGGTTTGCCGAGGCCAGCAAACCACAGCAAGCGGAGCCCTCACGGCGTCCGCAAACAGCGCCAGTAGTTCCAACCGGTGGCCACGTTGACGGTGCTGCGCTAATGGTGCAGTCACCTCAACGGCAATAGTCTCAACTGCAGCAACGCCAACAACCGCCGCAAGCTCAACGATCTTTCGAGCCAGACGAGGTGTTGATGGCCTCTTCGAATTCGTGAGCGCGGCAAGACCAGCGGCAAGTGTTGCGAGACAGACGGGCAGAAGACGCCCGCACCACCATCGAATGGCGCCGGGAGGCGCGCCGTCAATCCAACGAGCGCAACGGCCCCATCGTTGATGAACCTGCGCCAGGAGTTGGCGGGTATCTACGTTACGAGGTTGGGTGTCCTGCCTTCACCCGTGAGCTGCGGCAAGTCCGATGGCCGTCCGTCCGAGCCTTCAAGCCAGAAGTACCAGAAAAATACGATGGCAAGCTGAACCCGGCAGAGTTTCTGGTCATCTATACGATTGCCGTACAAGCTGCCGGGGAAAGATATGAGAAAATCCTCGACAACTACTTCCCGTTGGTACTGAAGCCCAACGTGAGATCCTGGCTGATGAACTTGCCGGAGAACTCTATTTCTTCATGGTTATATCTCTGCAACGAGTTTGTTGGTGCCTTCACCGGAGGCCACAAGGCCCCTGGACAGCCCAGCGACCTGCAGGTGATCCCGCAAAGAGATGGAGAGACTTTACGCAAGTACATCCAGAGATTCAGCCGCATGCATTGCAATATCCCAGATGTGCACCCCGCAGCCATGATTGCCGCCTTCCATACGAACGTGCACAATCGAAGGATGCGGAAGAAGATGAACGTCAAGCTGCCCAAGACCGTCAACGAGCTCTATACGTTGGCGGATAAGTGCGCGCGTGCTGAGGAAGGGAGAAGGCTTCCCAGGGAGGATGTTGTTGCCGAAGTGGATTCCGAGGATGACGATGCCGCTACCCCGAGGAAGAAGGGCCGAAACCGTAACAGGAAGCGCAAGGGCAAAATTGTAATGGCCGTCGAAGGTTCCGGCAAATCTGAGTCCGCCAAGAAAGCCAAGACTGAGAACTCCGTCGAAGGTTCCAGGAGGCCGTGCGTGCACACGCGGCAGTTGCAACAATCAAAAAAAAAGGGGGAAGAAAAAGTGTGCCCGTGTACAGAAACCCATGTACCCACGTGAAGATCAAGCAAGAAAAAAAGAAGGAAAAAAAGTGGGCGGCCATGACCCGGATTCCCCGCATCAGCCGCCATGGCCTCTCCTCACCTCGCTGACCTCCGCCAAGGCTTGCCTGGCCGCCTCCGCCGCCTCGGCCTCGCCTTCCCTCGAGCCGCCCGTCGTCGGGGTGCCTCCGCTCCGCTTCTGCTCAAGTCGCCTGCTCTGCCGCGGCCACGCCTCTGCTGGTGCGGCCTGCCTTCGACCCGCTGCCGCCGCGGTCCTTCGCCGCCTCAAGTCGACCCGCCAGACACCTCAGGCGTCACGCCGCCGCTTTTGTGAGCTGCCCCGGCCCTGCGCCACCACCGTTGTGGCCGGACCCACGCCACCTCCACCATGGTTGGACTCGAGCCTTCGCTGTCGTGCCGCCCCGGTGCGGCGCCGATTCCCCCAAGTCGCCGCCATGTCCAAAACTCGCCCCTGCTTCGAGTCGGCCTCGCCGCCTCGCCTCACCAGGGCACATCTGCAGCAGTCGCGAGCCGCTGTTGTGAGCCGCTTCGTCAACCCGGCCCCCGCTTCCAAGCTGCCATTGCCGGCTCGCTGCTGCGGCCCGCCCTCGCCGGATTCGGTTGCCTCCGAGTCACCTTCGCCTCGAGCGGGGTCCGCCTATCAAGCCGCTGCATCGCCGCACGCCGAGTCGCCTCCATCCCTGTGCCAGTCATAGCCGCCCTCGGGGCTTCACCTCTGCCGGCTGCCGTCAAGCCGCCCGCCTCAGAGCCGTCGTCGTTCTCCACCTCAGCCGGCCTCCGCGCCTGATGGCTGCCTCCGAGTCATCTACCTCGCGCCGCCATCGCCGTTCCAAGCCGTCCTGGCCTCTACTGGACTCTCGCATCCGCTGCCTCCACTGCCGCTGCGGTCACGGCGTCCCTCGAGCCCGCCTTCGCCGCTATCGCGGCACGCCTCCGAGCCGCCCCGGACTTGGCCTGAAGAGCCTAACATCTCTATGGCTTCATCTCGAGTCGCCCCCACGGCTACGACCTCGCCTCTGCTTCCACGGCCGACGGCCTCGCCATGTCGGATTCGCCTTCACCCCGAGTTCTTCTGCTGGCTCGTCACTGTGGATCGCCTCGCCACTTCGCCTCACACGGCCTCGTGCTGAATCGCCAACCTGCGAGCCAGGCCCCGCCTCTCCGCCTCCGCGTCCCTGGAGCCGGTGCCGCCTCGTCAGTACCGCCTCCTTGCTACGCCCCTGCCATGGCCCTACTCCGAGCCGCCGTTTCCGCTGTGGCTGGCCTTGAGCCGCCGCTCCAGCCGCCGTGGCCTCGCCTCGCCGGTTTGCCGCCTCCACTTCTGCCACGGCCGCAGCCGCTCTCCTCTGCGGCTTCGCGCCCGCCTCCGAATCACCTCCGCTCCGGCCCGCCTCTACATCCGTGACTCGTCTCACTGGCGAAAAAAAGGAGAGCTGTGGCAACATCTGAGACCGCTGATCGTCAGAGTACTATGTTTGCACTGGATGGGCTGTACTAGTACCAGGTTATCTACGGATGCTACATACGAATCATTTTTCGTCCGAGTAAATCAGGTGAAAACCATCCGGTCGCGAGAACAATTACTCTCGCCTGCGATATTTTTATGGAGGACAATTATTCACTGCAAGGGCGATCATCGTGCCACGGATACAGAGCTCGCGCCAACGTTATCATGCGCCAGCATCCAACCGTGTCGCAGTGCTCAATGAACGCGTGTGCAAACCGTCGCCCATGCGGTTCGGTCTACATCAACACGCGGCCGACTCATCTGCTCACGTCGTGGTCGATTCATCCGTCCGCGCCCGCGGCCGACTCGCCCGTCTGCGCCGACTTACAACGCCACGGGCGACCACCGCGTCCGCTCCGGTTTCAAATGCCGCGGCCGACTCCCATATCTACATCAACACACCGGATCCGCGCCCGTCTGCACGAATTGCTCAAACGGACGTCGCCGCCCCCGTGACCCGGTCTACTCCAACAACTCTGAAGCAAATAAAAACATATTATCAGCCTCTGCCTGCACCGGATGGCTCAATGGACAGGCGCACAAGTTGCCGCCGCTGCGGTTTGGTTAACTTCAACAAACAGCCGGGACAAGCCATCGGCCGGATTACTGACACGACTTATACGGGATCATCTATGACCCGCCACGGTCGACCTCAACCTTCCGCGGATTACCATGGCGTTATCAACGCCAAGGACACACAACACGTGTTGCGAAGATCATCAACTCGCCACACGCTTATGGCTTCAATAAAATTCAGCTATTAGCTGTCAACTATATGCCGGTTTATGTTGCGGCCAAGTATGAAGAATCTCAAGCCAACTCCTCGAGTCGACTTAAGACTCGGGGGCTACACAGACATGATTCGGCAGGCTCAGCCGGTTTCAACAAATACAAGAACCCCGGATCAGTGCAAGGGAGACAACCTGGATCTGGGGGCTGCTGCCGTATTGGCGAAAAATTAAGGTTTCCAAAGAGGACTCGTTGCCATGATGCGCGGTTCAAACATAGGTATCCTGCCTTCTTGGCAAAACATATAATAGGGTTACCAAAGAAGACTAGTCGCCATGATGCGCAGTCTAAACATGGGTATCCCGCTCCATTATGGTCACTTGGGGGCTTCCAACTCACCGAGTTTAGCTTTCTCACCCTCTTGACCCGGCAATAAACGCCACGTTATCTTGGTTAAACCTGCCTGTCTGCTTGATGCTACTCCGCTTAGGTGACCCAGTGTACTCTTGACAAGTCAATCATTTTTATGACCCTGAACTTGTCTTGGTTAAAACATCGGTTATGTCACGTGAGAGCCGGCTTACAGAGAGCGAGGATAAACCATGGGCTATCACGCCAGCTTCATTGAAGCAAGACTCGAGCCTCAAAAGCCGGTCTTATGTCGTGCCTCGAAAGCCGACGTTTTTATACTCTGTTATCATACACATACATCATCATACATTGCATCATCATACAATGCATCATATATGCATGTACATATTTGTTTATGTTGCAGGAGCCGGTGTTCAAACCGGGTTACATTGTAACTCTGCAGGAACAAACAATCTTTAATAGCCAAAATGGCTGGATCTTCATCATGGTTTATCATAACCAGTATTAAATGATTGAGATATCAATTCTTCTGAAATCCCGGGGTACAAATCCAGCCGGGTCATATATAATACCTGGTCTTTTTATTGACCGGGTTTTTTTTGGTTATTCAACATGTGCTCTGTAGAAGACTACAAGCGCTTATGGATTTTTTCACACATATTTTCCGGTTTGCACTGCAACCACGGCCAAGGATTTCTTTCATCGCAAAGGCATCATCAGTTCACAGAACGGATATGATTTTATTCTACACTGGAAGGAATAGTCCCGAGTCGCTGCAGACACACGACCCGACACTTGGGAGCTATATTATTCAAATCCAGATTACATCAAGTATGAAAGTCCCACGTCACTGCAAGCATGCACCACGGCACTTGGGGGCTAATGCATGGTCATTTTTACTAGTCTCACTGAAGACCCGGCCCATCATATGATAAGTCGGCCCTTGGGGGCTACCAATTGCTCCTGTCAAACATTCAAGCCTTAATAGTGACCTGGAACTTGGGGGCTACATCATATGATGTTCTTTTCAAAGGAGCACATGTAAGTTCCAAGTCGCTGCAAGCAACGACCCGGCACTTGGGGGCTACAATAGTCAGTTGTTTAATAGATCAAAAGGTGCAAGTTGAAGACCCGGCCCATCATATACTGATAAGCCGGCCCTTGGGGGCTACACATGTGAAGTGCAAAACTTTCACTTCATGATTGCAACATTTATATTAAAGCAAGTCTTAAGCTATCACTTTGCTCTACTCTTTAGACTTGGGGGCTACAAGTTATCTCCTCCAAACTATTCAGACAAGTCAGCTCAACATCATACGGATTTTTTATTCATTTTTCATCAAAGTCTGAAGCATTGAAAGTTGGCACAACATCAAACGGATTTTCTTTTTTATCAAGCCAAGGCATTTGAAGACAACTCAAAAAAATATCATAAGGGTTATTTTTTGCTACATGGAAACGGCGTCAACATGTTGATATGACAGAAACTCAAGAGCTTAGCATGAATAAATCCAAGCTAATCTGGGGGCTAATGTCGGGGGAATTACCCGCGGCTAGACCCGGCTCATGACGTTAAGTCGCCCGAAGGGTTAAGTCATCTCTGGGCTTAAGTCGCCCTGAGGTTAAGTCATTTCTGCTATGATGAGTCCCAGAGATGAGTCCTGAAGATAAGCCCCGAAGATGAGACCCGGCCTGAAGTTAACCCGGCCTGCTACAGTGCCATGCGTGAAGTTAACCCGGCTGCTACAGTGCCAGGCCTGAAGTTAACCCGACTGCTATAGTGCCAGGCCTAAAGTTAACCCAGCCTGCTACAGTGCCAGGCCTGATGTTAACCCGGCCTGCTACAGTGCCAGGCCTGAAGTTAACCCGGCCTACTACAGTGCCAGGCCTGAAGTCAACCCGGCTGCTACGGTGCCAGGCCTGAAGTTAACCCGGCCTGCTACAGTGCCCGCCCTAAAGTTAACCTAGCCTGCTACAGGACCCGGCGAGGTTCCATCAAGAAAGAGTCAAAATACAAGATGAGAAGCCCAAGATAAGAAGGCCGCGGTGAGTCGCCCGCGGTAAGAGGCCCGTGATAAGAAGCCAGAATAGATTAAGTCCAAGTCGTACTAGGACACTACATGTAAGCCGCCCCTTCAACTTATATAAGGAGGGGCAGGGCACCCCAAGAGGGACAAGTTTTTAGAGGTCAAGATAGACAGATAAGCCTCAAGACAGATGTTTTGGCAGGTCTGGAAATAGACGTTTCGATAGCTCTTGAGACAGAGTCAGGGAAACAGCACCCTTGTAATCGAGACTATGATCATCAATATCAATCAAGCAGGATGTAGGCTTTTACCTCCACCGCGAGGGGCCGAACCTGGGTAAAACTCGTGTCTTCTCTCGTTTCCGATCAACCCCTTCAAGCTTCCACCTAGTTGCGATGGCCTCACCACTAAGTCCTTTCATGAGGACATCTGCCGTGACAAAACCACGACAGGGCTCGTTAGGTTAACGCGGCAGAACCGGCAATGGGCTCTCAAAAGCCACTCAAATGGTCACACACGCCTATCATTTTCGATGTCGAGGACCACCCTGATCTCACAACCGTGGTCGGGTGTTTGCCATTGTTGGTTTCGCCAACAATTCGCAACCTCCAGGTCACGAAAATGTTGGTTGACGGTGGGGCCGGCCTAAACTTGATTTCTCCAGAAGTAATCAAGAGGCTGCAGATTCCCGACGAGGAGCTCGAGAAGACAGGCACTTTTCAAGGAGTAAACCCGGGAAGAAGCCAGCCCAAGGGAAAGATCACATTGCCGGTGATGTTTGGCGGGGAATTGAACTACAGAACGGAAAGGATCGTGTTTGACGTTGTCAAGATCCCCTTGCCGTCAATGGAATTCTTGGCCACCTAGCCTTGGTGAAATTCATGGCAGCATCTCACTATGCTTACAAGACATTGAAGATGCCAGGGCCGATGGGTGTCATTTCCATTAACTCCGACAAGAAATATGTAGTCATTTGTGTCGACAAGATGTACAGAGATGCGGTTTTATCAGAAGCCGCCAAGGCGCCCGCTCCCGCCAAGAAGAAGGAAAGCAAGAAGTCCGGCAAGACCTCTAGCGAGGATTCCGGGAAGCGCCCCGCTTCGGAGTGCTGCGCGCCTGTTGAAGACTTGCCGGAGTGCTCTGCCGGTAATAAATCCAAAGCTGCTTCACCGGCGACCAAAAAGGTGCCGGCGAGGGAGGACGGCACTAACGGTACCTTCACCATCAGTGCCACCCTTGACAGCAAATAGGAAAGCGCGCTCGTTGCCTTCCTGCAGGCGAATGTCGATGTGTTTGCATGGCGACCATCTGACATCCTCGGTGTTCCCAGGGAGGTAATTGAGCACCACCTTGCTGTCTGTCCCCACGCTCGGCCCGTCAAGCAAAAAGTCCGGAAGCAAGCTTTGGAACAACAATAATTCATTGCCGAGGAAATCAAGAAACTTGAAGCAGCAGGCTTGGTCAGAGGTGTACTACATCCCACTTGGTTGGCGAATCCGGTAGTGGTGCGCAAAGCAAACGGAAAGTGGAGACTTTGTATTGACTACATTGATATCAATAAAGCATGTCCAAAGGATCCTTTCCCTTTGCCGCGCATTGATCAAATAGTAGACTCCACTTCTGGCTGTGATTTACTCTCCTTCCTTGACACCTATTCTGGATACCATCAGATATTCATGGCCAAGGAGGATGAGGAGAAAACTACATTCATTACTCCATGTGGCACATACTGCTTCTTGCACATGCCTTTCGGATTAAAGAGTGCTGGTTCAACATTTGCAAGAGCAATCCAGATTGGTTTTGAGCCCCAGCTGCACAGGAATGTGGAAGCATACATGGATGATATAGTGGTCAAAACCAAGGACAAGTCAACCCTAATTCAAGATTTAGAAGAAACATTTGCCAACTTGCGCAAAATCAACTTGAAGCTCAACCCCGAGAAGTGTGTGTTTGGCGTTCCATCCGGCAAGCTTCTTGGGTTCTTTGTATCTCAGCGCGGAATCGAAGCAAATCCCGACAAGATCAAAGCAATTGACCAGATTCAAGCACCAAAACGCGTCAAAGATGTGCGGCGTCTTGCCGGGTGTGTTGCTGCCTTAGGTAGGTTCGTTTCAAGATCCACTGAGCGCGCACTGCCGTTTTTCAAGATTTTGAAAAGGGCAGGTCCAATGAAATGGACTCCGGAAGCGGAGGCCGCGCTGCAGGACTTGAAAAGATACATCTCCTCCGGGCCAACACTAGTTGCGCCTAGACCGCAAGAGCCGTTGCTGCTATACGTAGTGGCAACAAATCAAGTGGCTAGTGCTGCATTAGTGGCACAGAGGGAAATCGATGACGAGGAAGCAACCGCGGCAAGCCCACCTAGCGACAAACCGGAATCTTCTCCGGCAAGGTCCGACACCAACAAGTCTGAAACAGCGCAAGCGAATAAAGATAATCAACAAATAGTGCCGAAGAAGAAAGTGGTGCAGTGGCCCGTTTATTTTGTTAGTTCCCTTCTGCAGGGGGCTAGATCAAGATACTCTGGCGTGCAAAAACTACTTTTCGGCCTCCTCATGGCCTCGAGAAAGCTGCGCCACTACTTCCAAGCACATGAGATCACCGTCATCACCCGCTTTCCATTGCAACACATCCTGAGAAATCCAGAAGCGACTGGCAGGATAGTGGAGTGGGCGTTCGAACTGTTAAGCTTTGCACTCAAGTTTGAAAGCACTTCAACCATTCAGAGCAGGGCCTTGGCGGAGTTCATTGCCGAATGGACGCCAACGCAAGACGAAGAAATCCCTGAAATAGCTCTCCTCGGCAAAGAAACAACCAAAGAATGGATCATGTACTTTGACGGTGCCTTCTCGCTGCAAGGCGCTGGTGCCGGAGTGCTACTTGTCGCACCCACCGGAGAGCACCTCAAGTACATGGTTCAAATGCACTTTCCCAGGGAGCAAGCTACAAACAACACTGCTGAGTACGAGGGACTCCTTGCCGGTCTTAGGATCGCGGTGAACCTCGGATTCAAAAAATTGATCATCCGCGGTGACTCGCAGCTTGTTGCGAAGCAAGTAAACAAAGATTACCAGAGCCCATTGATGGAAGTGTATGTGGAAGAAGTGAGGACATTGGAAGAGCACATTGACGGGTTGCAAACAGAGCACGTCCCTCGTGCGGAAAACAGCATTGCTGATAGCCTGTCAAAGTGTGCCGCTCAAAAGTTTCCCGTGGAACCGGGAACGTTTGTGCTCCATTTGAATCACCCAACAGTCACTCCATCAACGCAAACCAGTAAGAGAAGGAAGTTGAATACCAGCAAGTACTTTCCGGCAGAGCTCCCAGAAGCCGCCGGCAAGGATGTTGCCGGGAACAATGACACAGTTGTCGGTGAGCAGCGGCTTCGCGCGGAACCTCACGTTCTTGCCGCTGAGGCAAGCGCTCCCGCAGCCAAAGAAATGCCTTTAGTCCTTGTCGTCGAGCCGCAGGCTCCGGTATGGGCACATCAGATAGTTCATTTCCTTCAAACAGGAGAACTTCCCGATGAGCAAGAAAAAGCTAAGAAAGTAGCCCGTCAGTCAAGTTTGTATCAGTTTGTGGATAGCATTCTGTACAGAAAGCGACCAAACGGTGTGAAATTGAATTGTATTTGCCAGGAAGATGGACTGAAGCTATTGGCAGAGATACATGGAGGCATATGTGGCTCTCACATAGGATCAAGAGCACTTGCCGGCAAAGTTTTCCGGCAATGCTTCTATTGGCCCACTGCCCTCGAGGATGCAACTGAGCTAGTAACCAAGTGTGAAGCATGCCAGTTCCATTCAAAGAACATACATCAGCCAGCTCAAGCTCTCCAAACAATCCCTCTCTCCTGGCCCTTTTTGGTTTGGGGGCTCGATATCTTGGGCCCCTTCCCCCGTGTTGCCGGGGGCTTTGAGTTCTTGTATGTCGCCATCGACAAGTTCACAAAGTGGCCTGAAGTGGAGCCGGTGAGAAAGGTGACAGCGCAGTCAGCCGTCAGGTTCTTCAAAGGATTAGTTTGCCGTTTTGGGGTTCCTAACAGAATTATCACTAACAACGGCACGCAATTCACGAGCCGCACCTTCATGCAGTATATCCAAGACCTGGGCAGCAAAATCTGTTTTGCATCTGTCGCTCACCCGAGAAGCAACGGCCAAGCGGAAAGGATGAATGCTGAAGTGTTGCGTGGCCTCAAGACAAGAACTTTTGACAGGCTGCGCAAGTGTGGAAGGCACTGGATTGATGAGTTGCCGGCGGTTCTTTGGTCAGTCAGGATGACACCAAATCGAGCTACCGGCCAAACACACTTCTCCCTAATCTATGGTGCAGAAACGGTGCTCCCCAAGGAACTCATATACGGGTCACCTCGAGTGCTCGCTTACGATGAAGCTGAGCACGAGCAGCTGCGGCAAGATGATGCAATGCTCCTTGAGGAAGATCGTCTTCGGGTGGCTGTGCGAGCTACACGCTACCAGCAAGCCTTGCGCGGCTATCATAGCCGCAGAGTGCACGCCCGAAGCCTTGAGGATGGCAACCTTGTTCTTCGGCGCGTTCAGTCCGCCAAGAGATCAAATAAGTTGACGCCAAAGTGGGAAGGCCCTTATCGGGTAGTATGAGTCACCAGACCTAGCGCAGTCCGTCTGGAGACCGAAGATGGCACCCCAGTGTAGAACTCATGGAATATTGAGCATCTTCGCAAGTTCTACCCATGAGGCGCGGTTGCCGGGCCTCCCGGCAACCCCTTTTGTACAAGCTTTGTCGACGAGACTTGTAACCCTTTGTACAAAGCCAGGCGAAGATCCTGTGCGTAATAAAGCTAAGTGTTTCACAACTCTTCATTCATATTCATTTATATACGGATACATGTAATGTTGTGATTTGCGCTTTAGTTTGTATGGAATGGCTGACGAACCGTCAAGGTTCCCAAACCACTCTTTTCTCTTCTTTCTTTTTCTTAAAAGGACAGAAGGATCCCTCGCGCGCAAGTTTCCCGGGGGGAGTGGAGATGGGGTACCATTTTAATGACGTTCAAGTGATCATTTCATGCAACGAGAGAAACACGCAAGGAAAAGCTAAGTTGAAAAACTTTGGAATTTTTTCCTTGTTACATTTGCAATTTCCCTTGAACGATTATGTGCTTTGTCTGAGAAACCTGCAGGCGAAGGAATCTTGTCGCGGTCGGTCCGCGCTCGAGTTTGCCTCGAGTCCGCTCGGCAAGCTTAGCAGCTGCATTCTGGCCCGACAAGTTATCTTGCCGGCAGTGGCACTTCCAGCAGGCTGCTAAGGACCCGCTCCTTGAAGCGCTCGCGGCAAAGTGTGCACACCGGCAAGTTTCCAAACAGTGTTGGGGACGCTATCATACAAAGGCGAAATAAAACAAGGGGACAACATACATTCATCCATCAGCACAAGTTATATTACATCACAGAAACAGTGCATGACTAACATAAGATCAAATGTATCTTTCACATGCAGCACAGTGATGGATGTAATGGCAAACTCAGTCCCGACGATCGCCCTGGACCCTGGGGATTTGGAGAACCTTGTCGGCAAGAGGGGCAGCGATCTTGTCGGCAGCAGTAACGTCGGTACTTGCCGGCAGCCTCCTGAAGACCCCGGAGAGATCAAGGCCTAGATTGCGATGAGCGATCTTGAGCAGCACCCTGTACACAATTTCACGTGCAAACTTTCGGGATTCATCAGCAAACGAAGCAGACATGTCCTCGTGATACGTCTTCAAGGCGTCGATAAGGCCCTCGAAGAACTTGGTCAGTCTGACGCTGGTGGCCTCCTTGTCGTTGACGGTGAAACCCCAGCTCTTCATGTCCATCACGGCGATCTGGGAACTGATGCGCTCGGCAGCATTGACAAGCCTGCCGGTCCAGAATGAGAGGTTCTCGTGCAGTTGGGCGTAGTTGTTCTCAGCCTCCTTCTTCGAGGCCTCTTCCTCTTCCAGCTTCTCTGTCAAGACCCTCTCCCTCTCCTTGGCGGATTCTGAAGCTGCTACCACGGTGGCTAGGTTGGATTTCAGATCCCCAATTGTCTTGGCGGCGGCATCAAGATCTTGGTTCTTGGACGACAGCTGCGTTTGCAATTCCCCTAGAGTGTGGGCTTCCTTCAGCGCTTCGTCCTTGAGAGCCTCGATTTCCTTGCCGCTGCCGACAAGATCTTCCTTCAATTTGGCCACCTGGGATTCCAGTTCTGCCTTGGCGGAGGCAGCGGCGGCAGCCTTATCAGTGGCCTCCTTAAGCTTGGCGGCGTTCTCCAAGACCTGGGCAGATCCGCAGCATTAAGGTTGCGGGACTGCTGATTGTACCATATGCGTAGGTCGCCCGCCTTCTCTCTCAGCTTCTGGTTAACCAGATCCGCAGCTTTGCACTCCTCTTGCACCTTATCCCACCTCCGACTATACCGTTCCTGGACGCCTTTGAAACTGACGGCCATGATTTCCATGAAGGCGAGATCTTTGGCGTTGTCGGTCACATCGGTGGATTCGTCAGCTCTTTGGGCCAAAGGAAGCAGGATCCAGGCTATTTCTTCGTCAAAGTTTGGCCCCGCAGTACCAGATGAACTGGGGGCTCCGGACCCACGCTGAGAGGTAATCAGCGCCAAGCTGCTTGACGGGATCTGCAAGGTTGGCGCCACCAATTGGTTGCCGGGGACCGGCGCGTCGGTATTAACGGGCGCCTTCTCCACATCCACTTTGGCGGGGCCAGACGCGTTGCCAGAAGACCTCTCAGACTCTTCGGCGAGTATTCTGGTCTCCTCGGCAACTTGCACAAGGCCCTCCTCAGCAGCAATCTTGACGGCTTCATCAGCGGCGTCCCTTGCGATATTGGCTACCTCCACAAGGACTTCGCCTTCTTCAGGAGAGGCTGGAGCTGTGGATCGAAGAGAGAACAAGGATGAAATAGGGTTCAAAATCACAAGTCAAGTTCAAGAAGACAAAAAACAAAAATCTTTCCCGTGGGAAGTATGCAAAGGCAAGAGGATTACCCGTTGGTGCTTGCTGAGGGAGGGTATCTCCTTCCCCGGCAACTCATGTTGCCGGCGCGCGGCCGACGGCGGCCCCGCTTGTCGGGGTGGCCTCCGTGCGGGCAGGCTCATCGGTGGAGGCCCTTGTCGGGGAAATGCTCTCCGGAACATTGGTCAACGGGGGAACCACATCAGGGTCCACCTCTTGACGATCTTCTTCTTGACGGGCCTCCCCCACCTCTTCATCAGGCTCGGGAGGAGGAACTCCAGTACTGGTGCCGATGGACAGGGTCTGCGCCACGTCCTCACGCTGGGGGCTGAGCTGGGGGCTGACGACAACAGTTTCAGCCGTCACAACCCCCTGCCCGACGCTTGCCGCAGGATCTTGTGCCGTTGTAGACTTGACTCGCTTCGACCGATGCGCAAGTGGTTCTGGGTCCCTGTCATGACAGAAGAAACCAAGTTAAAATGGCAATCAGATAAAATCGAGGTTTAATGGAGATAAGCGGGGCCACTTACTCCTTCTCCTCCTCGGACTCGCCAAGCACGTCAAAGTCGTACATCACTGGCGGAGGTGACTCCCTTGCCCTCTTAAGTGCCGGGGGAGGCGAACCCGCCGGCTGAGTAGATTCGACTTCCTCGGCAACCTCTTGCCGAGGGGATGGAGGCTGAGCTTGGGGACGCCGGGTTGATTGCCGTCGTACTTCTTCTTGGCGGCCGGTCTTTGTGGTCGTCTTCTTCACCGTCGGAACAGGTCTTGGCGAAGAAGCATGCATCGGCTCTTGACTGACCGCCCTTCGAAAACGGCGCCTCCTCTTCGGGGCTCGAGGACCTTCTTCGGGCTCTCCGGCGGCCTCAGTCCCGGCAAACTCGGTCCTGGCAGCCTCAACTTCGGCGATCTCATCGCCGGCAGGCTCTTCTTGGTGCTCTTCGGCGACCTCTTCGTCAGGATGTTCTTCATCGTCGTCCTTGGTTGTCGCGGCACCAGAACCACTTGCCGCGTCGGGCTTGGAGGCTTCCGCGGCTATGCTAGCAAGATACGCCAGTTCCTCTTCCTTGGTGGCTTGGATAAGATCATTTTCTTTCCGGGTGGCCTTTTCCGTTAAATTGAAGGCCCAGTCCATTTCATCCACCAATCTGGGCATCGGCCAATCTGCATTAACTCCATGGGCGTTGCAGTCCGGCATCATCGCCAAAATGGAATCCTTGGCGGAGTTGATATGCAATGGGACGATCTAGCCCGGCAAGTGAAACGTGCCGGTCTTCCTGAATAGCTGCTCACAAAGTGCGGCATACTCGAAAGTCGTCAGACTGTTGCCGGTCCCAGGATACAGCCGCATGATATCAGCAGCATTCTAGTAATCCCAAGCAAACCTCTCACTCTTCTGCAGCGGCGCGATGCGTCGCCGGAGGAAATCAGCGCCCACCATCTCTATAGTCATCTTGGCGGCCTTGAGGTGGGCGATTTTGTTTAGCGCCGGGCGAAGCTTCTCCTCAGTGGCGCCAAAACTGCTCTAGTTCTTGCCGCGCTCGACCTTCACTGTGTGCGGTATGCAAAGTTGGGGGAAATCCTTCTCCTGGATCCAACACCACTCTGCCCTCCATTCTTCCCATTTGAGATGGAGTTGCCCGGCAAGGTACTGGCCCTTGGTCTTGGCCCTGGGGATCCATGTTACGCTGCCGGAGAGCGATTTGTCTTCAATCCGAGGGACGAAGAAATGGCGGAACAGATCCATGTTGGGGGCAACCCCGACAAAGTTCACACACTATGGGCAAAGACTGCCATGCAAGTCATTGCATTCGGAGTGAAATCCAGCAGCCTGAACCCGTAGCTGAACATCATGGCGCTGAAGAAATCCGAGAATGGGGGAACCAGACCACAGTAGAAATAGGCGCAGAAGAATGGGTATGAATCCGATGGATCCTTGTTGCCTTCGGGAAGCACCACGGGCGCCTTGTGGTCTTTGGTATCCCTTCCCCACATGTATGCGTACCTTCTGATCAGCTCGTTGGCGTCCAAGGAACACGGTAAGAAAATCGCATTCTCCCTCCGCCGCTTCTCCAGCTCTTCCAGCGCCTTCTTCTTCTCCTCCGCCTTGGGATCGAGCGGCTTGGCGGGCTTCTTCCCCGCTGCATCGGCTCTCTTGGGTGCCATCAAGAATTGGGGAGGAAGAAGGTGGTTGAGCCGAGATGCAAATCACTGACAGCGACGGCGGCGGAGGCGGTTCTGGCGAGAGGAAGGAGACGAAGCAAGGGAAAACAGGGGCAAATGAGCAGCGCCTCCTCTTGGTTGCCTTTTATGGGGAAGGTGCGAGGGGGGCCGGCTCTTCACTGTTTACCCCGGGCGGCGCCCTTTTTACAGGCGCACTACCGCGATATAACCGCAACAGTCCAAGTTCCCATGACCCGCATCTAATGTGTGGATTGGACGTGCGTCAGATGACGACCATCATGACAAAAAAGTACAACGGCAGTTTTCCCGCCGCGTGTCTGTGCACTGTTTGGGCCTAGCCCAACGACGCTTCGGACGCGCGTATGGCCCAGGCCCGGGGGCTCCTATCGGTGTATAAAACATGGGTATTTTATACCCTGACTTATGCACAGACAGTAGTAGCCTCCTTGGCGGCCGTGGCTTGCCGGGAACCTCCAAGACTAAGATTCAAGGCCCAATTGCAGAAGCTACTGGAGAGAAGCTCAAGACACAGCACCAACAAGCACTCAACTAGTAGTGAAGTTGAAGACATTTCTTGCCGGCAAGGCCAAACCGGCAAGGTGAAGACCCGGCAAGCCCCGTGCCGGCAAGCTCCCGCCAGCTCATCAGCGATCCACCTCACCGGGCAGCAAGTCGCTAATCGGTGAGGTGTCGACCGCGCAGGCTGGTTGGTAAGGCTTGTCGGATACGTGTCGGCACGCAGGGAGAAGATTTGCCTCTAAAAGACACCCGTCTGGGAGGCGTGTCAGAATAATACGAGGTAGCTGGGCAAGCGGTGCAGAAACCTTGCCGGGGCTACCTCTCGACATGATACCTAATGGTGCATTTAATTCTTTTGTCCTAAACTGGCAGAGTTAGGTATGATAGCACTGTTGGCTATCTAATCGCTATGTAATTACTGTTTTGCCACTGTGGTAACCCCTTGAGCTATAAAAGGAGGACCAGGGCAACAGCTAGAGGGATTTTTCGGACTCCTTTCAAACACTAGCACGTCTCGTGTAGCAGCTCTCCCCGCACCTTGCCGGGAGAAGCGCTCCTTGTACTTGTGCTCTCATACAACTAACACACCAAAAGCAGGAGTAGGGTTTTACGCTTCTCAGCGGCCCGAGCCTGGGTAAAATCCCTTGCGCCTTCCATCGGTTCTGCTCTTTGTGCACGTCGATCTCCCCCGCCGAACCACAAGGGGCTGGATGGCCCCATAGATGGTCGTACCACCACGACACACATAAGGTATTACAATCTGGTTTTTATTGGCCTACTCTCTTCAAATATGCACGTAAGTTTGTCCTTTCTTGTGATGAATGTCAAAGAATTGGTAATGTTGGTAGACGTCAGGAAATGCCTATGAATTATTCACTTGTTATTGAACCATTTGATATTTGGGGTTTTGATTATATGGGACCTTTTCCTTCCTCTAATGGGTATACTCATATTTTAGTTGCTGTTGATTACGTTACTAAGTGGGTAGAAGCTATTCCAACTAGTAGTGCTGATCATAACACTTCTATTAAAATGCTTAAAGAAGTTATATTTCCGAGGTTTGGAGTCCCTAGATATTTGATGAGTGATAGTGGTTCACATTTTTTCCATGGTGCTTTCCGTAAATTGCTCGCTAAATATGATGTTAATCATAGAATTGCATCTCCTTATCATCCTTAGTCTAGTGGTCAAGTTGAATTGAGTAATAGAGAAATAAAATTAATTTTGCAAAAGACCGTTAATAGATCCAGGAAGAATTGGTCTAAGAAACTAGATGATGCATTATGGGCTTATAGAACTGCTTATAAAAATCCTATGGGTATGTCTCTATATAAAATGGTTTATGGAAAAGCATGTCATTTACCTCTTGAGTTAGAACATAAGGCTTACTGGGCAATTACAGAACTTAATTATGATTTTAAACTTGCCGGTGAAAAGAGGTTATTTGATATTAGCTCTTTAGATGAATGGAGAACTCAAGCCTATGAAAATGCCAAGTTATTTAAAGAAAGGGTTAAAAGATGGCATGATAAAATAATTCAAAAATGGGAATTTAAAGTGGGTGAGCAAGTTCTATTGTACAACTCTCGTTTTAGATTCTTTGCAGGAAAACTTCTCTCTAAATGGAAGAGCCATATATCATCGAAGAAGTTTATCGCTCCAGTGCTATCAAAATCAACAACTCCGAAGGCACCAACCCGAGAGTGGTGAATGGGCAAAGAATTAAGCATTATATCTCAGTGTCGGTGTAAAACCGGCAGACCTCGGGGTAGGGGGTCCCGAGCTGCGGATCTCGGATCGATGGTAACAGAGACAAAGGGAGACAATGTTTTACCCAGGTTCGGGCCCTCTTGATGGAGGTAAAACCCTACGTCCTGCTTCTATTTATATTAATGGGGATGTATCGAGTACAGAGTTGATCTACCTCGAGATCATAATATGTGTCTAACTTCTAAAGCTAGGTGTTCGATGTTGCGTTGATCTCCCCCCTACGGGCTAAACCCTATGGCTTATATACACGCCAAAGAGGGTATCTAGGGTTACAATGTCGGTATCTAGGAGTAAGGTGGCGGGACGAGTCTTGAAGTGTACTGTAAGTCTTCGGTAGAGGCAGCCTTGATCACGTCTCCCACATACAGCCTCTGGAGTCCATCTTGGTCACGTACAGGGGTACAT
This sequence comes from Elymus sibiricus, assembly GCA_039707655.1. NCBI lineage: Eukaryota > Viridiplantae > Streptophyta > Magnoliopsida > Poales > Poaceae > Elymus > Elymus sibiricus. The sequence continues at coordinate 319,296,298 of CM077664.1, forward strand.
CGGCCCAACCGAGGAGCCGAGTCAGCCCGGTTAGCATCCCCTAATCCAGGACACCGTCAGTAGCCCCCGAACTGGTCTTCTACGTTGAGGACGATGGTCGACAGATATTACTTCGGATCCGAAGTCTTTGGCTTGACAGACGAGTTCCCCTTTACATTTCGGATTCTCTTTAACAGAACATCGACATCCGAGGTCCAACCGAACTAGTACCCTGCCCGAGGGGTGTAGATATCTTAGTCTCGAAGACTGGTCGTACAGGTATGAACAATCCAATGTCTGACAACTTTAACGGAGAGGCTCTCCCCATGATGGGTTGAGCAGTGACTGCCCCATCCTCAAATCGCGGTTCGAGGCAGCTCGTTTACTAGCATGTCCCTTCGAAATAGAGATCGTGCCCACTTTCTTAGGGATATCATCAAGATTTTGTTTCCCCCCATAGGTATCAACGGCATTGTTGATAGTAATCACGAATTTATCGGCGCGGCAAAGGGGGCTCTTCACCTTTTACAGGCTTTATAAAAAGCAAAGGGAAGAACAGCGCGATAGCCTACGCTCCCATTCCTCCCTCGCAGCTGCTTCATCTAGCTCTAGCGCCCAGATCCAGCATACACGCCTTCCTCTATCGCGGGCTTAACTCCCTCACCAGCCATGGCCGATACCCTTAAGGGGCACTGGGGCGGCTCCACCATGACGGCGGTGACCATCGCTGAGCTACGCGACACGGGGTACCTAGCCCCTACCATCGTCGCCCGCGCTCCAGCGGCCGACGAGCTGGTACCCGCTCCCAACGCCGGGGAGCGGGTGGTCTTTGTCCCCCACCTCATCCGAGGCCTGGGGTTCCCGCTGCACCCTTTCGTGCGCGGGATCATGTTTTACTACGGGTTAGTTTTTCATCACCTAGCCCGCAACTCCATTCTCCACCTTGCTGCTTTCATAACAGTCTGCGAGGCTTTCCTCCGCTGTGAGCCACACTTCGGCCTATGGCTGAAGCTCTTCAGGATCAAACCGAAGTCAAGTGGCTCCGAACTCAAGGAGTGCGGAGGGGCCATGATCAGCAAGAACCAGGGGGCCGCCTGGTTCAAAGGCACCTTCATCGAAACGGTGAAGGAATGGCAAAAGGAGTGGTTCTACATCACCGAGCCCCTTGCCGATGGTCAAACCGAGGTCCCGGCCTTCTCAGCCGGGCCTCCCAAGAAACTCAAATCTTGGAAGGAAAAGGGCGTCGCCTGGGGGAAGGCCGAAGAGGTAGAGACCCTGGTCGAGAGGATCGTGTGGTGGACCACCACAGGGAAGGCGGAGCTGGCCGATGTCATCAACGTCATGCTTAACCGCCACATCCTTCCTCTCCAACGTCGGGCCACCCCGATGTGGGCACAGAAGCCCGAGGACATGGACACCATCAACACCTTCTTCCGCTCCACCTTGGCCACTATGTGGACAAAGCTCATGAAGCTGGCCAAGGACAAGATTCCCGTGGAGGGAGAGGACCGCGGCCTCGAGCACGGCTACGAAGCCCCCCCGGTGAGTGGTTCCGTCCTTCAATCTTTAATTCTTTCCTCATTGCTCCGAGGAGTAAAGTTTCTATCTGAGCCGTCGTGTTTTGACATTTTACCGAATTGGTCGGCTTGGGTAAAAGGGGTACGATGCCCCGCCCCACTGCCAGAAAAACCCCCAACTCCCCTGCTCTCGGCACTTCTGACCGAGGAGCCTCACGTAGTGGCCTCCAAAGGGACGAAGTCCCAGACGGGGAAGTCTAGTGCTCGGACCCGGGGGACCTCGGTCACCCGGTCAGAAGAGACACACACCTCTGCCGCTCAAGACGGCGGCGCCGAGGAGGACGAGGAGGAGATTCCCCCCCCCTCCCGAAGGGGAAGAGGTCGGTGTCAGAAGACGCCGACATGGCCATGCCGCCCAAGGGCAAAAAGAGGCCGAGGCGAGCCTCCTCCGAGGCCGCCAAGAAGACGTCGGAGAGAGCCGAGCTCTCCGGTGACTCAGAGGAAGACCCCCTCGCACCGGGGAGGAAGAAGACGGCACCTCGAGGGTAAGCCCTTATCCTTGTCTTCCTTGTTTGAGTCATTGTTTCATCAAGGGAAATTTTACAGAAGTAACTTTTTATACACAGTCCGCGGAAGGTGATCCCCAGCGGCTCCTCGAGCGGGTTGCCGTCCGCCAGCGGGACTCCAGAGCCCGCTGCTTCTCCCCCGATGCAAGTCGGTCTGGGGGAGACAACATCCACCCTGGCCCCTGAGGTCAACACGGCGGGGGCCGACAAGGCGGTGGTCATGGGCGAGGTTGAAACCTCGACCCAACAAGACCCGGGGACGACGCGCCCCGAGGTCATCAAAGAAGGGTTGGGCCAGACATCGGCCCAGCCGGAGTTTACCTCGGCGCCGCCTCCACAAACGAAGGCTCCTCGGGTAGATCTATCCGAGGTCATCCCTCCACCCCAGCCTGTTGTCCGAGGACGGACCGGCGCGGCGTGGGCCGAGGAGGTAGAGGAGGCCCTAAAGGGCTGCTCCCTCAAGGAGGAGCACCATGCCTTGATAGGCACGGCGCTAGAAGGCTACCGGTCTGCAGAGGCCAGCCTGCACGAGGTCTTCAAGAACCTCGTAGCAGGTTTCGAGGTATGCCTTCTGCGCATTCGGTTTGCTTTGTTTATATGAATTCTGTCCGAGGACATAAAAGTGTAGCCTGCTAAATGGCGTAATGAGTGAGTAGCCCCCGAGCCCGAAGTCGGTTTCGAGAAACCGTCATCGGGGTCGCTTGAGAAAATAGGAGCATGTGCAGTAGCCCCCAGGGCGCTACTCGAAGCAGCTGTCCTAGGGCATGTGAATGGTCTAGACCGTTTACTTTCTAACAAGGATCTGTACCATTCCAGGTTTCGACCTTGGTTCCGGACTCCATTTCCGAAGAGATGGCGGAGGTAAACCGGAGACTCGAGCGATCTCAAGGTAAGCAAGGTTAAACTTGCATTGTATGTTATATGTTGAAAGGAAACAACTAAGACATAAATATGTTAACAGCGGAGCTGGAGACGCAAAGGGTGTGTCGAGCTCACCCAACTATGGCATTCCGCAGAGGTCTTCGAGGATCTCCCGCAGAGCGCGGAGGATGCGGTGGCCTACTTCGGCCAACTGGCGGGCCATGAGGCGGAAAAAGCATTCTGGGGTCAATTCCCGGGGTCGCCGTCTGCGCAGCTGCTGAATCATCGAGTGAAGCAGCTGGTCGAGCTGTTCCGCATGACAAGGCCAGCGCTCCAGGACCTCTGCGTCGATCTGTGGCCGGCCGAAGCCATGCCGAGGAGTCTTTTCGGCCTGACGGCTCGTCTTCGAGATGTCGTGCCCTGCGTGGACCGCTGGAAGAGGTCCGCGTGCTTCGAAGGGGCTCGGAGGGCATACACTTGCATGAAAACGCACTTCCGCAAAGTTGATGCGGAGACTTGTGCTGCTGGCCCGCCTGCCGACAAGCCGCGGACCGCCGAGCAGTTCTTCACCGAGGTGGAGGCAGGAGCTCGGACCACCGAAGCCATGTGCCCTAAGGACACCCTATTATTTTAGGTACTCTGGAATGCCGGAGTGGATGATGTAAAAACTTTATCGTTTGTTAAATGAAAATGGCTTGAAATTCCATATGTGTTTTATTTAGTAATTCGATTATTCCTCCGATATGACTTTTTAAAATGAGAGTGGCCAGTCGTTGGCTTCAGCCCCAGTGTAGGTCATACAAAGGGTGTTCCCTAAGCCATACTTGACCCTTAGCCGACATCTCGGTACCCATGGGCGGTCGATGACTTAGAAGAACGAGGCAATCGGACTATAGTGGCTTGATGTCTTTCATTTAATCATAGGACTTTGACTGTGGGGGTGATGACCAGCCCCCGGTGTGGGAAGTATTCGGCCTAATTGGCCGAGGTCTAGGCCATAGCACACTTCGACTAAAATAAAAGCCCTTCGTTTAACATGGGTGATCTCTATGATCACATCGCTTGACGCGGTCTTCGGATGGCGGACCAGTTTACGCACACCTAGATAGTCAGTTTTCGGCTTTCTCCACTGAGGCGCCACGCCAATTGACCTGGCGGCGCAATCGCAGTGGTTCTCCCATTACGCCCTTAGCTGAATTGATCGGAAACGTAAGGGGTACACATAGGAGCCGGGCAACCCAACTATTGACCAAAATCTAGGTTCGAAACTGATGCATATAAGGCCAAAATCCGAGACGCCGAATACATCGGACTTTATGATACAATTGCATCTTTTTAGAGAACTTCATCATCCACGAGCTATGTTGATAAAGAAATACGATAGAGACCTTGAAAGGGCATAATTTCTTTATTGCATAATATCAATCATGTACATGCCCAGTTGTAACGAGAGTAATTGAAAGAGTACATCGTAAATAGTAAGGAAGGAATAGGGAAAAAAACAGGTCGGATAATTACTGACGGATTTTAAAGGATCCAGACCGAAGCTTGCTGCACATCTGCGTTTCCGAACTGTTGACCAGATCGTCCCGATAGACGACGAAGTGTTTTGCGAAGGTCGATGCCTGACTGGCCCTTTATACACTCTAAGTGTTTGATTGGCCGAGTTCCTCGAAGGGCGGTGTTTGCCGGAGTCGTTCTGTGGTTAAGGCCACAGAGACGTAGTGACGCTCGGCTACTTCTTTGACAGATACCTGCCTGGGCAGGAGCTCTAAGCCTTGTCCTCGCGTGGTTAATCCGCGCGTGACGCGTGGGTAATTGTATTGGCTCCTCGGCGTCCCAGGGAATTTTGAGTGCGAAGTTGTGCACCCGGGGGACGTAGTGCCAGCAGCTAGGGCACGCGAGGAGCCCGCATCCCTATTTCGGGTGCGGGGGCAGCTAGCCGAGGTGGACTTGTGCAGCCCGGGCTCACTTCAAAGAGCGAGCAGCGCGTTTATTGTTGCGGGCTGCCTCCTCGGACGCTTGGACCTCGGCTGCAAAAGCCGCGGTCTGTTCCTCTGTCCGGAGTGAACGTTCGGTATTACCATTGACTGTGATGACACCATTGGGTCCCGGCATTTTGAGCTTGAGGTAGGCGTAATGCGGGACTGCGTTGAAGCGTGCAAAGGCTGTGCGCCCTAGGAGCGCGTGGTATCCACTCCGGAAAGGTATGATGTCGAAGATTAACTCCTCGCTTCTGAAGTTCTCGGGCGAACCGAAGACTATCTCGAGGGTGACTGTCCCGGTACAGCGGGCCTCGACGCCCGGAATGACACCTTTAAAGGTGGTAGAGCTCGGTTTTATCTGAAATGAGTCAATGCCCATCTTCCAAACAGTACCCTCGTATATGAGGTTAAGACTGCTTCCCCCGTCCATCAGGACGCGTGTTAGATGATAACCATCAATGATAGGGTCCAGAACGAGCGCCGCAGATCCGCCATGCCTGGTGCTGGTCGGATGATCGTGCTTGTCAAAAGTGATCGGGTAAGCCGACCATGTGTTATACTTCGGGGCGACTGGCTCCAACGCATATATGTCCCGAAGCACACGCTTTCTCTCCCGTTGAGAGATGTGGGTGACATAGATCATATTGACCTCTGTTACCTCATTGGGAAATTTCTTTTGCCCTCCATTATTGGGCTGCCAAGGTTCATCCTCGTCGTCGCTGCGGTGTTGGGTTTTATTCTGACCCTCTGCTGCGACCTTGCCGGCTTATTTGAAGACCCAGCAATTCCTATTAGTGTGTGTTGCTGGTTTTTCCAGAGTACCGTGAATCCCACATGGGCGGTCCAGGAGCCTGTCAAGCTGGCTAGGTCCGGCGAATCCAGCATTGACCGCGGCGTCTTCAGTGTCGCTTCCGCCGTTTTTATACCTGCGCTTATTTTTATTGCGCTTCGGTTTTCCATTGGCGTCGCGGGTTTCCGAGGTGCCTGCCTCGCCGTTATGAGTACTTCGGGCGAGCCAGCTATCCTCTCCCGCGCAAAAGCGGGTCATCAGAGAGGTCAGGGCCGCCATAGTCCTCGGCTTATCCTGGCCGAGCTGTCGAGCTAGCCATTCATCTCGAATATTATTTTTGAATGCGGCGATGGCCTCGGCTTCGGAGCAGTCTATGATCTGGTTCTTCTTGGTGAGGAACCTGTTCCAGAATTTCCGGGCTGATTTGCCAGGCTATTGGGTAACACGGCTGAGGTCATCAGCGTCCGGAGGTCGGACATACGTGCCCTGGAAGTTTGCTCGAAAGGCGTCTTCTAGGGCTTCCCAGCTGCCAATAGAGTGAGGAGGGAGGCTATTAAGCCAGTGTCTCGCCGGCCCCTTTAACTTGAGTGGCAGATATTTGATGGCATGGAGGTCATCTCCATTGGCCATGTGTATGTGTAGGAGGAAATCCTCGATCCAAAATGCTGGGTCGGTGGTACCATCATATGATTCTATGTTAATGGGTTTAAACCCTTCTAGGAATTGATGCTCCATCACCCTGTCTGTAAAGCAGATTGGGTGAGCAGGACCTCAGGACCGAGGAGGATCTCGTCGGGTTTCGGGAGAGAGCTGTGAGTAGGCTTGATCTCGGGCGCGGCCGTTCCTGTCCATCCAGGCATCGTAGCCGTTGGGCCCAGCGGGGGCGCATCCCCTTGATCCGTAGATGGACTGAGGGGGTGCCCTATTTTCTTCAATACAACATCTAGCATCGCGAGGATCCAGGTAGTCCACGGGGTCTTTACCATGACGGCGTGGAGGTGGCCTTTCACCCTGGTCTTCTCGTCTTGGCCTGTCCCGGCCTCTAGGGGGCCGATCGAGGTCGTCAGCGAGCTCTTCATCAAATTCTGGTAGGAGGCGCCTGCGTGGGTAAGACTTCGGCGCACTATGGTGTCGGTTCTCCATATCCTGCTCGGCGGAAAGCACTTCAACCCACTTTTCATTCAGCGCGTCGGTATTTTCCTGCAGCTGCTGCTACTTGCGTTTTAAGCTCCGGGCCGTCGCAACGAGGCGTCGCCAGAAGCGTTCTTGTTCGAAGGGGTCCTCAGGGACGATGAAGTCCTCGGTACCAAGGCTGTCGTCCTCCTCGGACTCCGGCATGTAATTGTCGTCGGCCCCTTCGAAGAGGTCATCGGGATCGGAGTCCACAAGAGGTCGGTCTGGTGTGCCGTTCCTTACTAGGGAGGCTTGAATGTCCTCCTCAAGGTTATCGGCGTCGCCGTCCTCCTCGTTGCCGTTATTGGCTGTTGCGTCATTGCCACTGGGTTCCCCATTATTGCCCCTTCGGCGCCGTCGTCGGCGTCTTGGAGGGGATTTGGGGGTGTCCACCATATAAACATCGTAAGTGGATGTGGCGGTCCACCTGCCCGTGTTGACCGAGGGAAAGGTGTTCTCGATGGGGTCGTCGGCGTCCTCCTCCATATCTGAGGGTTCGCCGTAGTCCAACACGTCGGTTAAATCATCGATCGTGGCGACTAGGTGGGTGGTGGGTGGGATGTAAATTTCCCTATCGTCGGCTTTAAGTCCGATCTGATCGTAAACTGAAGTTTTGCTGTCCGAGATGGACATGCTCTGGATGCGGCTAAGCATCTCATCAAAGGTGAGATAACTCTTCGGGGTCCATGGCTGCGCCATAGGCAGGGCTGATCCAAAGTACATCCAGCGTGTGACCAGGCGCGTCTTTGGAGCGAGGGGAATTTGAACATAATTCGGAGTTTTGATTCGAAATCATCTCTGGCATCGGCACCGCTTCGGGAGTGGGGGCCAGATTTCTCTCTAGACTAGCGGTCGGGGAGAGATTAGCCGAAGTGGCAGCGTCAGTGGTCTCAAAAGACGTCATGACAGAGTTCGGTTCTGGAGTCGAGCCTCCAGAACCGGCCGAGCCCTCAATCAGGCCGGGCGTCAATCCCGATAGGACAAGTTCGCCGCAGGAATCGGCAGTGTACTCGAGGCCGCCGAAGGTTATGACCCGTCCTGGGGCGTAGTTCTCGACGGAAGTCAGGTGTCCCGTCGAATCGGCACAGAACATCATGCTGCCGAAGACGAAAAGTTGTCCGGGGACATAGACGTTCTCACAGCCGTTGTCGTGGTTGATTCGCAGATGAGCCATCGATCCTTCCGGTGATCGCGCAGCGGAACTCTCATTGAAATCACCAGTGTCGGTGTAAAAACCGGCTGACCTCGGGGTAGGGGGTCCCGAGCTGCGGATCTCGGATCGATGGTAACAGAGACAAAGGGAGACGATGTTTTACCCAGGTTCAGGCCCTCTTGATGGAGGTAAAACCCTACGTCCTGCTTCTGTTTATATTAATGGGGATGTATCGAGTACAGAGTTGATCTACCTCGAGATCGTAATATGTGTCTAACTTCTAAAGCTAGGTGTTCAATGTTGCGTTGATCTCCCCCCTACGGGCTAAACCCTATGGCTTATATACACGCCAAAGAGGGTATCTAGGGTTACAATGTCAGTATCTAGGAGTAAGGCAGCGGGACGAGTATTGAAGTGTACTGCAAGTCTTCGGTAGAGGCAGCCTTGATCATGTCTCCCACATACAGCCTCCGGAGTCCATCTTGGTCACGTACAGGGGCACATCGGCCCAACCGAGGAGCCGAGTCAGCCCGGTTAGCATCCCCTAATCCAGGACACCGTCACTCAAGTACTCCCATTAACGTTGAAACTAAAATTATTCAGACGATAACACCGGAGGAACACATCAAAGAGTCGTTCCGGAACGCTCCAGAACCCTGAAAAGGGGTAGGTATGTGATACGGTAAGTAAACTGACTCCAAAAATTCCATAAAAATTATTTCTGTCCATTTTGGAATATTAGAAAAAATACAAAAATAAGAAACAGCCGAGAGGACCCACGAGGAGGTCACAAGGCAATAGGGCGCGACCCCCCCTGGGGCGCGCCGTGTTGCCTTGTGGGCCCCTCGTGCGCCTTCCCGACTCCGTTTTCCTCTCGTATGCTTGTTTTGCAAGATAAAAATTCTTTATATATACTCACGGGTGTTTTGACCACCGCATCGAAAGTTTCTCCTCTGTTCTTGTTTCGGACTGTTTTTCTGACAGATCTAGATCCCCATGGCTCCCCAAAGACTCCGCACCAAGCACCGGATTGTGCAACCTTCGCCCGGCAAGCATCCTTTCAGCGAAGTCTATTATGAGTGGTCGTCCGGAGAGGAGGACATCGAGATGGAGGAGGGATCAGGAAAGGTCATGGAGGACCGGGTTCAAGGAAAAGAAGGGCCAGCCACGTGCACGGAAGAAGCACCAAAAAGGGAAGATACATGGCAAAATATTTATCATAACCTCTCCCCATCTGAAATCGATAGACTTAAGGTTTTTGAAGCAGTTTGTGCTTAGAATACATTGCTTACCCATGAATTTATTGTGTTAGAAGAGCAGAATTGTGCCCTTCGGAGGATCAATGGCAATTTGGAGTACTTACTGAAGTTAAAGGACAAGCCTACCACTTCATCACCACCATCACCGAAGAAGGAGACTTGAGTACATGGGTATGGGCACCACCCTTGGCTTGTGCCAAGCTTGGGGGAGGTGCCCCGGTATCGTATCACCATCACTTTTATTATCATTATCTATGTTAGTTCGATCCTTAGTTATTTCGTGATTCAGGAGAATAAAGTTTTAGTATGATTTAGTTTCGAGTGCTTGCTTTTTGATCTATCTATCTATGTAATCGTGTGTGGAAGTTATATAATAAAGATTAGTTTGAGTTGAGTGTTATGCTTCTGTTGATCCAATCTTGGAAATAAAATAAAGAGAATAAAAAGTAAGATCATATGCTAATCCCATGGGGAGTGATGACTTCACATAAAAGAAGTACAATTGATAAAGCTTGTTGGAGGTTAACAAACATAGCATTGGTCATTGTTGCAATTCATGAAAAAGTACTAAAGGAAGAGAGGTCTCACATATAGATATACTATCTTGGACATCTTTTATGATTGTGAGCCCCCATTAAATATTCTATGTCAAATAGTCGACGTTGGACAAGGAAGACAACGTAATGAGTTATGTTTGCTTATATTCACATAGAAGTTATATTGTTTTGGATCCTCTAACATGTGGTACTTGCTGATATGTCCATTTTGCATCATGTTTTCCTACTATTATTTATTATGTTTTGGTTATTATTTCACTTTATGATACAATTCTTATGCCTTTTCTCTCTTATTTTGCAAGATTCGCATGAAGAGGGAGATTGCCGGCGGCTGGAATTCTGGACCGGAAAGGGGTGAAACAGACATAGCTATTGTGCACATCTCCAAATGACCTAAAAAATTATGGAGAATTATTTTGGAATATATAAAAAATATTGGCTGAAGAAATACCAGAGGGGGACCCAGCAGGAAGCGGGCGCACCCCCCGAGCTTGTGGCACCCCAGACAGGCCTCCAGGGCCCATCTTCTCCTATATGAAGCCATTTGACCTAGAAAAAATCAGAGAAGACTTTCGGGACGAAACACCACTGTCTCGAGGCGGAACCTGGGCAGGAGCTATTTTGCTCTCCGGCGGAGCGATTCTGCCAAGGATACTTCCCTCCGGGAGGGGGAAATCGAAGCCATCAACATCACCAACGATCTTCTCATCATGGGAGGACCAATCTTCATCAATATCTTCACCAGCACCATCTCATCTCAAACCCTAGTTCATCTCTTGTATTCAATCTTTGTCTCAAAACCTCAGATTGGTACCTGTGGGTTGCTAGTAGTGTTGATTACATCTTGTAGTTGATGCTAGTTGGTTTATTTGGTGGAAGATTATATGTTCAGATCCTTAATGATATTCAATACCCCTCTGATCTTGAACATCAATATGATTTGTGAGTAGTTACTTTTGTTCTTGAGGACATGGGAGAAGTCTTGTCATAAGTAATCATGTGAATTTGGTATTCGTTCGATATTTTGATGATATGTATGTTGTTGCTTCCTTTAGTGGTGTCATGTGAACGTTGACTACATGACACTTCACCATCTTTGGGCCTAAGGGAAGGCATTGTGCAGTAGTAATTAGATGATGGGTTGCTAGAGTGATAGAAGCTTAAACCCTAGTTTATGCGCTATTCCGTAAGGGGCTGATTTGGATCCATATGTTTCATGCTATGGTTAGATTTATCTTAATTCTTCTTTCGTAGTTGCGGATGCTTGCGAGAGGGGGTAATCATAAGTGGGAGGCTTGTTCAAGTAAGAACAGCACCCAAGCACCGGTCCACCCACATATCAAATTATCAAAGTAGCGAACGCGAATCAAACAAACATGATGAAAGTGACTAGATGAAATTCCCATGTGTCCTCGAGAACGCTTTGCTTATTATACGAGTTCGTTCCGGCTTGTCCTTTGCTATAAAAAGGATTGGGCCACCTTGCTGCACCTTTGTTACCATTATTACTTGTTACTTGTTATGAATTACCTTGCTACCAAACGATCTGTTACCTACAATTTCAGTGCTTGCAGAGAATACCTTGCTGAAAACCGCTTGTCATTTCCTTCTGCTCCTCGTTGGGTTCGACACTCTTACTTATGGAAAGGACTATGATTTATCCCCTATACTTGTGGGTCATCAAGACTCTTTTTTGGCGCCATTGCCGAGGAGTGAAGCGCCTTTGGTGAGTGGAATTTGGTAAGGAAACATTTATATTACATGCTGAAATTTACTGTCACTTGTCACTATGGAAAATAATCCTTTGAGGGGCTTGTTTGGGGTATCTTCACCTCGACCGGAAGCATTGAGAGTTGCTCCTCAACCTACTCAACCTACTGAAAATATTTATTATGAAATTCCTTCGGGTATGATAGAGAAACTGCTAGCTAATCCTTATGCAGGAGATGGAACGGTGCATCCTGATGTGCACTTGATATATGTGGATGAAATTTGTGGGGAAAGGCATTGACATGGTATAGGCTATGTGATGATACTGAAACATGGGATTGGAACCGGTTGAAGCTGGAATTTCACCAGAAATTTTATCCTATGCATTTGGTTCATCATGATCGGAATTATATATATAATTTTTGGCCTCGTGAAGGAGAAAGTATCACTCAATCATGAGCTCTCAAGAGAAATAATTATTCAAAACTTTTATGCTCGGCTTTCTCATAATGATCAATCCATGCTCGATACTTCTTCTGATGGTTCCTTTATGAAGAGAACTATTGAATTCAGATGGGATCTTCTGGAAAGAATTAAACGTAACTCTGAAGATTGGGAAATCGACAAAGGTAAAGTGTCAGGTATAAATCTTGAGTTTGATTGTGTTAAATCTTTTATGGAAACTGATGCTTTTCATAAGTTTAGTACTAAATATGGACTTGACTCTGAGATAGTAGCTACCTTTTGTGAATCTTTTGCTGCTCATGTTGATCTCCCTAAAGAGAAATGGTTTAAATATGTTCCTCCTATCGAATTAAATGAAGAACCTGTTAGTGTTAAAGAAGAAACAATTGTTTACGATGTTGATCAAGTTGTGCCTACTGCTTATATTGAGAAACCTCCCTTCCCTGTTAGGATTAAGGAACATGCTAAAGCTTCAACTATGGTTAACAAAAGTAAAATAAGAACACCTGGACCCTCTGAACAAATTAAAGTTGAACCTAATATTGCAATGGTTAAAGATCTTTTGGTTGATGATATTGATGGGCATGTTATTTATTTTTGTGATGAGGCTGCTAGAATTGCTAAACCTGTTAGAAATGAACGAGATATGCTAGATAAGAACAAGCCCGTAGTTGGCATGCCTATTGTTTCTGTTAAGATTGGAGATCATTGTTATCATGGTTTATGTGATATGGGTGCTAGTGTGAGTGATATTGCACCTGTTGAGATTGAAGATATTGATGTTACTATTAAGCTTGTAAATAGAGATACTATTACACCACTTGGGATTGTTAGAGATGTTGAAGTATTGTGTGGTAAAATCAAATACCCTACTGATTTCCTTGTATTTGGTTCACAACAAGATAATTTTTGTCCCATTATATTTGGTAGACCTTTCTTGAATACCGTTAATGCTGAAATTGATTGTGTTAAAGAGAAAGTTAGAGTTAAGTTTGCTGATATATCTCATGAATTCAATTTCTCTAAGTTTAGTAGACAACTTCATGATAAATAATTACCAAATAAAGATGAAATTATAGGTCTTGCTTCTATTGCTGTGCCTCCTACTGATCCTTTAGAACAATATTTGCTGGACCATGAAAATGATATGCATAAGAATGAAAGAAATGAAATAGATGAGTTGTTCTTTAAGCAAGCACCTATCCATAAACATAATTTGCATGTTGAAACCTTGGGAGATCCTCTTCCACCGAAGAGTGATCCTGTGTTTGAATTAAAGCAATTACCTGATACACTTAAATATGCTTACCTTGATGAAAAGAAGATATATCATGTTATTATTAGTGCTAACCTTTCAGAACATGAAGAAAAGAGATTACTTAAAACTCCGAAGAAGCACCGTGCCGCTATCGGATATACTCTCAATGATCTTAAGGGCATTAGTCCCACCTTATGTCAGCATAAAATTCATATGGAGCCAGATGCTAAACAAGTTGTTGATCATCAAAGAAGGTTGAATCCTAAAATGAAGGATGTGGTAAGAACTGAAATATTAAAGCTTCTTGAGGCAGGTATAATTTATCCCATAGCTGATAGTAGATGGGTAAGTCCTGTTCATTGTGTTCCTAAGAAAGGAGGTATTACTGTTGTTCCTAATGATAAAAATGAACTTATTCCACAAAGAATTGTAACTGGTTATAGGATGGTAATTGATTTTAGAAAATTAAATAAAGCTACTAGGAAAGATCATTACCCCTTGCCTTTTATTGATCAAATGTTAAAAATATTATCTAAGCATACACACTTTTGCTTCCTAGATGGTTATTCTGGTTTTTCTCAAATTCCGGTTTCACCTGAAGATCAAGAGAAAACCACCTTTACTTGTTCTTTTGGAACTTATGCTTATCATCGTATGCCTTTTGGTTTATGTAATGCACCTGCTACCTTTCAAAGATGTATGACTGCTATATTCTTTGACTTTTGTGAAAAGATTGTTGAGGTTTTCATGGATGATTTCTCCGTTTACGGAACTTCTTTTGATGATTGCTTGAGCAACCTTGATCGAGTTTTGCAGAGATGTGAAGAAACTAATCTTGTCTTGAACTAGGAGAAGTGCCACTTTATGGTGAATGAAGGTATAGTCCTTGGGCATAAAATTTCCGAAAGAGGTATTGAAGTTGATAAAGCTAAAGTTGATGCAATAGAGAAAATGCCATGTCCTAAAGATATCAAAGATATAAGAAGTTTCCATGGTCATACTAGTTTCTACAGAAGCTTTATAAAAGACTTCTCCAAAATTTCTAGGCCTCTCACTAATCTTTTACAAAAAGATGTTCCATTTGTTTTTGATGATGATTGTGTAGAAGCCTTTGAAATACTTAAGAAAGCCTTAATCTCTGCACCTATTGTTCAACCATCTAATTGGAACCTACCCTTTGAAATTATGTGTGATGCTAGTGATTATGCTGTTGGTGTTGTTCTAGGATGATAACCCACAAGTATAGGGGATCGCAACAGTTTTCGCGGGTAGTATTTCACCCAGATTTATTGATTCGACACAAGGGGAGCGAAAGAATATTTGCAAGTATTAGCAGTTGAGTTGCCAATTCAACCACACCTGGAGAACTAAATGTCTGCAGCAAAGTGTTTAGTAGCACAGTAGTATGATAGTTTCAAGAGCAATAGTAACAGTAGTGACAGTAACAGAAGCAGTTTTGTAGTAATTGTAACAGCAGCAGCAACGAAAGTTACTTAGCAAAGATCAATGTGCGAAAAGCGTAGGCATTGGATCAGTGTCGGGGGGATGACCCCCGGGTAGGCAAGCGGACCCGGAGTCCCTTTTCAAAACGTCGGGGCAGCCCGTGCCCCTCCCCGCCGGTTAGCCGTCCGGCCGGCTTCCCAACGCGAGCCGGCTAGGCCCAGCCCCGGGCCGGGTCCGGCTGTCCGCTAGCCGGCTGGCGACGGGTCAGCGGCCATCCCATCGCTCCCAACGACAAGACAGCCCTCCACGACGGGAGGGCATGGCTACAACGCAATCCGTCTCGGGAAGGCGCGACGGCAGAGCTGCCAACCCCGCTGACCGGGACGACCAGCGTCAGCACTAGCGCGCCACTGCAGTCCCCACGACGCCAACCACTCCACGACGCATGAGGCGACGGGCCACAGTGCCGAGCAGCCGGCGGGCCCCATAGCTGGCGGGGCCCAGCAGCTGGCGGGCCCCCCAGCCGGCTCCAGACGCCGACATCCGGGTCCTGCAGTGTGTAGTTTTACCCATGTAACCCTGGGGGGTCGGGCTATAAGACCCCCCAGGAGGCCTTCATGCAGGTGGTGGTCGAGGATATTCAGCTCGGTAGTAACACTCGCACCCACACACACACAGGAGAGGCCGAATGGAGAACTAGCTCCTTCTTCCTCCTCCGCCCAAACAGCTCCAGGAGCACCATTGTAAACTTTGAGCCTATCATCCCATTCGGCAAAACTAGGGGTGTTAGCTCCCCGGAGGGCCCCGAACCTGGGAACGCCTTATCTCTCCCGCACGCGCGTGCCAACCTCGCTTCCGGAACCCACCGGCGTCCTCACGCAGCCCCCCACTTTTAGCCATCTCATGGCACTGCCGCGATTTCACCACGACAGTTGGCGCCCACCGTGGGGCTGCTCGCAGCGTCGGCCGGAGTCAAGTTCTGGACGAGGCCCTTCACCAGCTCTGACGAGCGCATTACGCACGGCTTGGTCCGCGCTCCTTGCGCGGCCAACCCAGCCGGCTGCGACGCTATGCTAGGCGCGGATGCCGCCAGCCCAGCAGGCTGCCTCGTCGTCCCTTTCGGCGCGCTGCGCATCTTCGTCGCGCTCATCCCCGACGAGTACCCCAGTGAGGTACACCGCTTCGCCGACTCCCTAGTCCACGTTGGCTGCGCTATCTCCGACGACATCGCGGCCCTCTGCGCCGGCGCGGAGGTGCTAACCATCGGCGCTAGCTCCGGCTCCTCGCGCAGCAAGGAGAAGGCCGCCGCGGCCGCGGCCCCGCCTCACCGGATCGACCCGCTTCGCGAGACGATCCGGAGCCTACAAGCCCCCATCACGCCCGACGCCGACACAACGGCTCAGCTCAACGAGGACCATTAGCAGCTGCTGGTGGAGGCCACGACACTCGTGGTGACGAGGCACCGGCTGGAGTCCGCCCAGCGAGAGTACGACAGCGTCCACGGCTTCACACCGGCCGCCGCTGATCCCAGCCGGGTCGCGAAGGTACGAATCCGTGGGGGCGCAATCGGCCATGCGCTAGGCGCAGGCCGGCCCGTCTATGACACCCTGTCAAGAACATGCACGCGGCGCATGCGGCCATGGCGGATCTCGAGTTCCTGGAGGGCGAGGAGCTGCTGCAGCAGCAGCAGCGCATCCGCGACCTCATCACCGCGGCGAACGAGCAGCAGAAGCGTTTTGACCGGGCCCAGCCATCCGCCTCCGCTTCAGGAAACACCGCGAACCCGGAGAGGGCCCTTCAGGACACGCAGCAGGTGTCTTCCCCTGCCGGCAGCGCCAGCCGCTCCGGATAGTGCCGAGCAAGCCGGAGCCGGAACAACCGCGTCACGACGGCTGGCGACGGCGTTGCCGACGAGACTGCCGGTAACGGCCGGGTCCAGAAGCCGGAACTTCCTCCCCCGCCGCCTCGACGGCCCCGGCAAACCCTACGTCGAAACCGATGCTCGCCACCGCATCGACCGGTTGGCGCGGTCCACGCTTCTCGAGGAGGAGAGCTCCATTGGCCCCGCCTGTTTTGGACCCCGCATCCGAGAAGAGCCCTTCCCCAAAGGGTTCACACTGGCCCGCGACACCCCCAAGTACAGCGGCGTCTCCAAGCCGAAAGACTGGCTAACCGACTACACCACGGCTGTCGGCATTGCCGGCGGCAACCGGCGCGTGGTGGTTCGCTATGCCACCCTCATGCTGCTCGGCTCGGCCCGGACATGGCTTAACAGCCTGAGGGCCAGCAGCGTCAACTCCTGGTTGGACTTTGAGGATGCATTCGTACGCAACTTCACCAGCACGTACAAGCGTCCGGGTCAGCCTCGCCAGCTCTCCATGTGCATTCAGGGCCCGGGCGAGCCTCTCCGCGACTTCCTCACACGGTGGACCGAGCTGCGCAACTCCTGCGAAGGGGTCCACGAAGTGCAAGCCATCCAGTACTATGTCGACGGATGCTGAGACGGCACCCTGCTCAAGCACCGCCTGATGTGCGATGAGCCGGACACCCTGGCGGAGCTCAAGGCGGTTGCGGACAAGTACGCCATGGCCGACTCCGCAATGCACGTAAAAATCCCGTCAACGCAAACGGCAAGCCGGTCCCGGTCCAGCCGGCCACCCCAAAGCCAGCTGGTGAAGCCAACCAGCGCCGGCAAGACAACAACAACAACAAGCGGAAGGCCGAGCAGCTGGCTCCTCGCTACAACAACCAGCAAGTGGCCGCCATGGCAGAGGAACAGCTGGCCGAGCAAGGCGGTGTCAAGCGCCAGCGCACCGGCAAGATGTCCTGGCAGCCGAAATTCTCCTTCGAGCAGATGCTGGACGCCCCCTGCAAGCACCACAGCGGCGCGAAGCCATTCATGCACACGCTCCGGAACTGCAGCATCACCCAGCGCCTGATGCGTGGCGATTTCCCACCGCCACCGCCCGGTCCTGACCCACAGCTCCCGCCGCCTCCCCCGCCACCTCCGGCAGCGGGCGCCCTCGCCAACAACGCATACCCTCAGCAGGACGCAGCCTACGTCGTCTTCACCAGTGAGGGCGACGACAAGCACAGCAAGTGCAAGTACCAGCACGAGGTGAACGCCGTCGTCCCCCCGGTCCCCCAGTACATGCACTGGTCCGACCGTCCTGTCAGTTGGACCCGGGAGGACCACCCGGCCGTGATGCCCACGCCGGGTGGCTACGCGCTCGTCCTCGACCCCACCTTCATCACTAAGAAGCGCACCTGCCACTTTTCGCGGGTGCTGATCGATGGCGGCAGCAGCATCAACATCCTCTACCGCGACACCACGGTCAAGCTCGGCATCGAGGAGAGCCAGCTACAACCCACCCAGACGGTGTTCCACGGCATCGTGCCGGGCGCCTCGTGCTCCCCCATCGGCCGGGTGCGGCTGGACGTGCTGTTCGGCACCAGCGCCCACTTCCGCTGCGAGCCTATCTGGTTCGAGGTGGTCAACCTCGCCAGCCCCTACCACGCGCTTTTGGGCCGACTCGCCATGGCCAAGTTCATGGTGGTCCCCCACTACGCACACCACAAGATGAAGCTGCCAGGTCCCAAGGGCATCATCACCATCACCGGCGACTACAAGAAGTCCCTGGAGTGCGCCAAAGCCAGCTCTAAGTTGGCTGAGTCGTTGGTCATCGCCGAGGAGAGGCGCCAGCTCGACCGTCTTGTCGCGCTGGCTGGCGAGCAGCCGGTCATGCCGGCCCAGCTCAAGCAGCCGGCCGAGGAGGGGTCCTTCAAGCCGGCCAAGGGCACACGGAAGGTTTCGCTCAACCCATCCAACCCCAACTCCAGCGAGTACGTCGTCGTGGGCTCCGGCCTCGACAGCAAATAAGAAGGCGAGCTCGTCGACTTCCTCCGTGAGAATCGGGATATCTTCGCATGGTCCCCTAAAGACATGTTGGGTGTCCCGAGGAAGTTCGCTGAGCACAAACTCCACGTCCGGCCGGATGCCAAGCCGGTCCGGCAGCCACTACGCCGCTGCTCCGAAGAGAAGCGAAGAACCATCGGTGAAGAGATCGCCCGGCTGCTCAAAGTTGGGTTCATCATGGAAGTGTTCCACCCCGAGTGGCTGGCCAACCCGGTCCTCGTTCTGAAGAAGAACGGCACTTGGCGCATGTGTATCGACTACACCAGCCTGAACAAGGCCAGCCCCAAAGTCCCGTTTGCCCTACCCTGGATTGACCAAGTCATCGACTCCACCGCTGGCTGCGAGCTCCTGTCCTTCCTAGACGCGTACTCCGGCTACCACCAGATCAAGCTGGACCCGGTGGATGCACTCAAGACGTCCTTCATCACCCCCTTCGGGGCGTATTGCTACATCACCATGTCGTTCGGCTTGAAGAACGCCGGCGCCACCTTCCAGCGCTGCATGCAAAAATGCCTCCTGCCACAGATTGGCCGCAACGTGCACGTCTACATCGACGACATCGTGGTGAAGACCAAGCAGCACCTCACCCTCCTCGAGGAACTCAGGGAGATGTTTGCCAATCTATGCCAATTCCAGATCAAGCTCAACCCGGAGATATGCGTTTTCGGCGTACCAGCCGGCCAACTCCTTGGTTTCCTCATCTCGGAGCGCGGCATTGAGGCCAATCCGAAGAAGATCAAGGCCATCGAGCGCATGCGCAAGCCGGCTCGACTGCGCGATGTCCAGAAGTTCACCGGCTGTTTGGCCTCTCTCAGCCGGTTCGTCAGCCGACTGGGGGAGAGGGCCCTGCCCCTATATCAACTGATGAAGAAGACGACGCCGTTCGAGTGGTCCGACCAGGCGGACGAAGCTTTCTGCGACCTCAAGCACATGCTCTCCACCACGCCCGTCCTGGCCGCGCCGGCTGAGAAGGAGCCGCTCCTGATGTACATCGCGGCAACCACCCGCGTGGTCAGCGTGGTGCTGGTGGTATAGTGCCCCGAGGAAGGCAAGGCATAGCCGGTCCAGCGCCCTGTGTACTACCTGAGCGAGGTCCTCTCCACCTCCAAGCAGAACTACCCCCACTACCAGAAGATGTGCTACGGCGTGTACTTGGACGCCAAGAAGCTGAAGCAGTATTTCTAGGAGCACGCCATCACCGAGGTGAGCACGGCCCCCATCGGCGAGATCACGGGATGCCGGGATGCCTCTGGCCGGATTGCCAAATGGGCCATCGAGCTAGCCGGCCACACCATCCTCTACGAGCATCACACCGCCATCAAGTCGCAGGCGTTGGCCGATTTCCTCGTCGATTGGGCGGAGACCCAGTACTTGCCGCCGGCTCCCGACGCAACGCACTGGCGCATGCACTTCGACGGCTCGAAGATGGCCTCCGGCTTGGGAGCCGGCATCGTGCTCTCCTCCCCCAAGGGCAACCGGCTGTGCTACGCGCTCCAAATCCACTTCGCCGCCTCCAACAACGTTGCCGAGTACGAAGCCATTGTCCACGGCCTCCGGCTTGCCAAAGAAATCGGCATCCGACGCATCCTCTATTTCGGCGACTCCGACCTGGTGGTCCAGCAGGTCTCCAGCGAGTGGGATGCCAGGGACTCCAACATGGCCAGCTACCGCAACCTGGTCCAGCAGATGACCGGCAGCTTCGACGGCTGCGAGTTCCTCCACGTCCCCCGAAGTGAGAACGAGGCGGCAGACACTCTAGCCAAGCTTGGCTCCAGCCGGCAAGCAATCCCAACCGGCGTCTCCCTCGAGCACCCGCGCAAGCCGTCCATCAAGCCGTCTCCGGATTCGGAGTCCATCTTCGTCCCGGCCGACCCAACAGTCCCTCCCTCTGTCTCGGAGGCTGCCAGCTCCGGCTCGGGGACTGCCGTCCTGGTCCCGGGGGCTGCCGTCTCCGACCCGGCCCCAGGGACTGCCGGCTCCGGCTCGGGGATTGACAGTGCCAACCTGGGGACTGCCATCCCGATCCCGGGGGCTGCCGCCTCTCACCCAGCCCCGGGGGCTGCCGGCTCCAGCTCGCCGCCTCCCAACCCGGCCGAACCTGCGCAAGTGGCCGTCCTCTCAGCCGGGGGCACGTCGACGAAGGGGGGGAGGTTGATGCGGTCGTTGGCCGGGTCGGCGTTCTTCATGTAGAAGAAGGACTTCTGCCACTTCTTGGCAGAGTCCTCGAGCGGCAGCTTCGGGAAGGGGCCCGCCGTCCGGGTAACCGGCACGGCCGCCCCGCACTCGGACATGACGCTGGCGGATGCTCCTTGCTGCTTCAGGTAGAACATGCAGCACCACAACTCCACGTACTGGAGGCGCCGTCTTGGGCCCAACCGATCCTTACTTTCCTGGGAAGCGGCGAGCTCCCGGCGAACGAGGTCGAGGCTCGGCAAGTGCAGCGCCGGGCCTCCGCCTACAGCATCATGAACCGCGAGCTCGTCAAGCGCAGCACAACCGGCGTCTTCCAGCGATGCGTCGAGACGGCCAGAGGCCTCGAGATCCTGCTCGATCCACCAGGGCGAGTGCGGGCACCACGCCGCCTCCCAGTCTCTGGTGGGCAAAGCATTCCGCCACGGCTTATACTGGCCAACTGCGTTGAAGGACGCCGAGGAGCTGGTCCTCAAATGCAAGCGCTGCCAGCACTTCAAGGCCCAGAGCCACCAACCGGCTGTGGCTCTCCAGACCATCCCCATCGCATGGCCCTTTGCCGTTTCGGGCCTCGACATGGTGGGACCCTTCAAAACCGCTCGTGGCGGCATGATGCACCTTCTGGTGGCCGTCGACAAGTTCACCAAGTAGATCGAGGCAAGGCCACTCAAGAAACTCGACGGCCCCACAGCCATCAAGTTCATCAAAGACATCGCTGTCCGCTACGGCGTCCCCAACAGCATCATCACCGACAACGGGACCAACTTCGCCAAAGGTGCGCACGCGCGTTACTACTCCGTCTCCGGCATCCGGCTTGACCTGGCCTCCGTCGCACATCCTCAGTCCAACGGCCAGGCAGAGCGGGCAAACGGCCTCATCTTGGCCGGCATCAAGCCGCGACTCGTCGAGCCGCTTGTGCGATCACCCGGCAGCTGGATCGACGAACTGCCGGCCGTCCTATGGAGTCTCCGGACCACCCCCAACCGCTCAACCGGCTTCACCCCATTCTTCCTTGTCTACGGGGCCGAGGCGGTCATCCCCACGGATATCGAGTTCGACTCGCCTCGGGTCACCCTGTACACGGAAGTGGAAGCCCAAGCGGCACGCGAAGACGGCGTCGACCTGCTGGAAGAGGCGCGCCTCCTGGCCCTCAGCCGGTCAGCCATCTACCAGCAGAACCTACGCCACTACCACAACAAGAAGATCAAGCCCCTCACTTTGCGTGAGGGCGACCTCATACTCCGGCTGATCCAGTGAACAGCCGGCCAGCACAAGTTATCCTCCCCATGGGAGGGCCCCTTCATCATCAGCAAGGCCCTGCGCAACAACACGTACTACCTCATCGACGCGCAAAAGCAAAACAAGCGCAAGAGAGACGCCTCCGGCGAAGAGACAGAACGCCCCTGGAACGCGGAGCTCCTCCGTCCGTTTTACAGCTGAATCATGTATGTATGTATCATTACCCCTTTTTGAACTTAATGAAAGTAGCAGGTCCCCCGAACGACACTCGGGGGCTAACTTTTCATCTCTATCGAGTTCTTGCGCACTTTACCGCATTCGCCTCCCTCCCGCCGGGTCGGCACGGCCGGCTCAGGGGCTCGCCGGCTAGCCCGCGCCGCGTTCTCCTCAATCCGGCCAGTAACGTGCGCACCGCTGAGGCCCTCTCTCTGCCATAAGCCACAGACCGGCCCCCGGCTGTCCAGGCTAGCAAGAGCCAAAGGCCGAAAGCATCCCCACACAAAAAATAGCTAAGTACGAACGTCCGGCTCGGCCAACCCGGCTCTCGTCCTCTTTCATTCTCCGCCGCACAGACCGGCTATGCTCCGGCCGGCTTCGCCGCCCGCAGCCAGCCGGCCCAGTGGGCGTTTCGCTCGCGCTCAAAATCCTAAGGCCTAAGTACCACTCTCTTTCTTTCGAGTCCGGCTCCCCGTCCCAGCTACAGACCGGCTCCCGGCTGTCCAGCTGGCGGGGAGGAGGGCGAAAAGGGAGAGAACAGGAAGACGGCTTGGGAAAAGAACAAGAGCAAAACCGCCAGACGGCAGGCACAAGCATACAAGGAAACAAACATGCATCTATATATACAGCAAGGCCCGCGGCCAGTAGTTCATTACAATAAACTCACACCCCCCAGTGGGTGGATCTGCCGTCTAACAAAAGCTTCAAGTTTAAAAGAAAGAGATACAGGAAACTAAAACACCCTAGGCGGCGGCCTCGTCGGCGTCACTTGGCGCCGGATCCTCCATGGTGGCGGTGTCTTCCAAGTCGGCGGCATCGTCATCCGCGCCGGCTCCCGTCTCGGCCGAGCTCCCCTCTGGGTACTCAAGAGCCAGACCGAAGTCGTCGGTGGGTAGCTCCGCGCCGTCCGGCGCCCACTCCGGCACGAACTCACCGTGCGGGGTGAACGACGCGATGTCGCTGGCCCGCACGGCAATCAGCGTCGCCTGCTCCGCCAGGTCCGCCTCCGCCCCGTCCCTCTGCGCCTGCAGCCGGTCCAGGCGGATGCCCGGGTACCAGGACACCACGAGCCCAAGCGCCATCTCCACGCCGGCTCGGGCCACGGATGCCCTCCACGCACCAAGACGTGCCGCGCCGGCTTCCAGTCAACGCGCCAGCCGGCTCACGGTGGTCGACACCACCGCACCCGGCCAGACGGCGGCCATCATCGACAAACCGGCTTCGAAAAGCCGGTTCATGTCGCGCTCCACCTCCTCCAAGCGGGCCTTGGCGGCCACGGTGATCTCTGCCACCAACCAGGCGGCGTACTCCTCGATGGCGGCCCCCGCTGCCATCTGCTCTTGCTGGTGGGCGTTCACCGCCGCCTCGGCTGGCTCTTGGGTCTCGGGGAAGACCCCTGGAAAAGAAAGGGAAGAACGATCAAAAGGCCGAAGGGCGGAAAACAGAAAGAAACGAAGACGCAAACAAGTAGAGACGCTTATGCGTGAGGAGTTCGTCGATATACAGCGCCTCCTGCAGCGCCTCCCGCTCCCTCGCCGCCAGCGCGTTGGCGATGTGGTCGCGGTCCGCCTTGAGCTAGGCGACCTCCTCGGCGGCCTCCTTCGCCTCCTCCTCCTGCCGCGCCGCCGCCTGACGGCGCTCCTCGGCAAACCGGTCTAGCTCGGCCTTGTGGGCGGCGGATGCCTCGTCCCTCTCCCGAACCGCCCGTGCCGCCTCCTCCTGCAGCCGGCTGCGCTCTGCGACCGCCTGGTCACGGAACTAGCCGGCTTCCGCCACTTGGCGCCGGAGCCCCTCCATCTCCGCCGGGTCGACGGCGGCGGCTGCGCATCCGGATCCGGATCCCGGTCAGAAGCCGGACGAAAAAGCGAAATGAGAAGCAAAGAAGATCCGACCCGGCTGCTGCGCAACTGGCTCGGATCTCGGGGGCTACACCCAGTGGGAGCGCTGGCGCGCCCCCACTGGAGGAACGCAAGAAAAAGTTCAAAAAAGTACCTCTGGCCTAGCGGAGCTCCCCCTCCTTGGCCACCAGCTGGTCCCTGGCCGTGCGGTAGCGGCCCAGGAGACGGTTGTACGCCGCCACCAGCTGGTCGTAGATGGACTGCGAGGAAAGAAAGGTTAGCACACAAACGCCTGAGAAGGACCGACTCGCCTGCTGCGCAGCCGGCCTGGGCCTTGGGGGCTACACCCAGTGGGTGCGCTGACACGCCCCCACTGGAAAGCGACCAGGCCGGTCAAGGAAAGCAAAGAAGAAACGAGACGTAAGAAAACACGAAGGACAGGCAAACTTACCGCGAAGGTCTGCTCCAGCTGCTGCAGCCGGCCGCTCTGCCACTGTCCGCGATGGTTGGCGATCTGCAGCCGCAGGGAATCCACCTCCGCGTCCAGTTTGCTCCGGGGGGCGCCGCTCGTCGCCTCCCTGGAGCTCGCCGCCCAGGCCCGCTGCGGCTGAACCGCGGACCCGGCGCTGGTTCCGCTACCGGCTGGCCTCAGTTCGAGGCTGCGCCCCGCGACCCGCGGCTCCGTAGTCACCAGGGCGCGAGAGCTCCCTGCCGCGGCCTCCGTCCTTGGGGTGGTGCTCCTCCGCCGCCTGGCGCGGCCTCCGGCTCGCGGTCCCCTCCATCTCCGCCTCCGGCCCCGTCGGTCGGGTCGACAGCCGGCGGCACCTCCGGGTCGGCCGTCGGGTCGGCCGCCGGCTCGTGGTCGCCGGATTCGCCGCGACCGGCTTCTCCCT
Organism: Elymus sibiricus; assembly: GCA_039707655.1. NCBI lineage: Eukaryota > Viridiplantae > Streptophyta > Magnoliopsida > Poales > Poaceae > Elymus > Elymus sibiricus. The sequence continues at coordinate 319,321,306 of CM077664.1, forward strand.
CGGCGGCCGCACAAGCATCCGCCTCCGCCCAGCGGGCTGGGTCGTGCACCGACTTGGAGCGATGCTCCGCAACCGGCGACGGCGGTGGCGACGACGCCGTCCATTCCGGCCACGTGGACTCCTCCGCGACCCGCCGCCGCCTCGCCATGACCTCGGCCATGGCGTCGCCCCACGCCTTGGCCGACGCCTCGGCCATCTCCTTCTCGGCCTCGGCCCGGGCCCTCCAGGCGTCCCGCTCAGCGTCCTCCAGGGTGGTGCCGGACTGGCGGGCCACGAGCACATCTTCGGTGGTCTCCGCCACCTCGTGTCGCTCCGGCCCCGCCGCCGGTCGGCCTCCTCCGTGGCTGCCGCTGCCGCGGCCGCCTCCGCCAGCTTGAGCGTCCTCCTGGACGGTGCGCGAGGGAGATGAGGAAGAAGAAAAGAGAAGAGAACAACAGCAGCGGCGACAAATAAGGCAACAACTCAACCACAAAAGAAAACTTACCCTATGACCACGGGAACCGCCCGCGTTGGGCCCGCCGGCGGCGCCATCCAGCGCGCCTAAATAACGGACCTCTTCATGGCGCCCGGCTGCCCCGCAGCGGGGCGCTTCGCAGCCGGCCACGCCTCGACCGGCTGCTTCCCGTGCGGCCGGCTTGAGCCCGCCGGCTCCCCGGTCTCCCTCCTCTGCCGCCCCCTGGGGGCGGCCCCGTCGCCCGCCTCCGCGTCCTGCGGAGCTGCATCGCCCATCCCGTCCTCGTCATCTTCGCCGTCATCCGTCCACTCGTGCAAAACATCCGGGATTAAAAACTTACCGGCTTGAGCGGAGCCACCGGCTTCCGCGTGCGTGAGGCGCTCCTCGCCGCCTTCGGCTCCCGCGTCACCGTCCCCCTCGTCCTCCGGGTCCGATTCATCCCGGTCCGGCTGCAGAACCATGGGACTCGGGCCGTCATGCATCAGCTGGCTCGAAAAGCGCTGTAGCCGACCCAGGGCGTCAGGGCGCATGAGGAGGGCGGACGTCGCGAAGAACAAAGACCAGAGACTCACCGCTAGCGCCGGGGCATCCCGGCTGTATGGCTCCTTGCTGAAACGCCACTCCTTCACCTTGAGCCCGACGGCGGAGACGTCGCTGACGCGCTGGGCGATCTCCTCCAGCGTCAGCTCCTTCGTCGACAGCCAGCAGGGGTCGCGCCGGCCGCTCATATCGCAGATCTGGTGCGGCCGCTGCTGCAGTGGCAGTACCCGGCGGCCAATGAAGGCGGCGATGAGGTCCACGGCGGTGAGCCCCTCGCGGTCCGTCATCTCCTTGACCCGGCGGCAGATGCCCAGGATCTCCGTGGACGGGCTCTTCATGTAGAAGAAGGACTTCTGCCACTTCTCAGCCGGGGCACGTCGACGAAGGGGGGGAGGTTGATGCGGTCGTTGGCCGGGTCGGCGTTCTTCATGTAGAAGAAGGACTTCTGCCACTTCTTGGCGGAGTCCTCGAGCGGCAGCTTCGGGAAGGGGCCCGCCGTCCGGGTAACCGGCACGCCCACACCGCACTCGGACATGATGCCGGCGGATGCTCCTTGCTGCTTTAGGTAGAACATGCGGCACCACAACTCCACGTACGGGAGGAGGCCGACGTAGCCCTCGCACAGTGTTGCGAAGCCGGCGAGATGCAAGATGGCGTTCGGCCCCAGGTGATGCGGCTAGAGGCCGAAGTACATGAGGAAGCGCCTGAAGAAGACGTTTGCGGGAAGCCCGAGCCCGCGGAGGAAGTGGGTGTAGAACACCACCACTTCGCCATTCCTCGGCGACGGCACCATCTCCTCACCAGGCGCGCGCGCCTCCACCTCCTCCGCCGGCGGCAGCCGCCGCGTGCGGTGAAGGTAGTCGATGTCGTCGGCGGTGACCACTGACCCCTCCCAAGAACCTTTCGGTGGTGCCATCGGCGAGAGCGGGAGAGGCACGGTCGAGGGAGAGAGAGTGCGTCGCCGGTGGAGCGGAAAGAGGACGGCCGCGCGAGGGTTGCAGCACGGCGCGGTGGCAGCTCAAGCGGGCGACGGCGTATGGCAGCGGTGTGCACGAGAAGGAGTGTGGAGAGGTGGAGACGAAGCAACGGGCGGGGGCAAGGGAGTGAATGCCTCGGCCTCTCCCCCTCCCTTCCCATTTAAAGACCAAGGCGGAACGTGGGGGAGTGGGATCGTCTGCGCCCACGATCCCCACTCCCCCGCAATGCACGGGCGCATTAAGGCGTGCCTTAACTGCCCCGAGAATTCCAACAGGCACGTGCGGCCGCAGTAAATCCCGCGCGTGGGCCGAGGCCGCGGCCTAGTGGGACCCAGCCCACCGCGACGTCCCGTCGCGCGCGTGGCCTGGCAGGCCTCATCCGCTGCTGGGCTACACGTGGCGGGGCTTCATCTGGCGATTGGCGCGCTCCCCCGTATCGGCTGGACCAGCCGGCCAAACCGTTCGGACTCCGGCACGGATAAGTACCTCGACCCGGCTCCCGGCAGCCGGCAAACGGCGGCCTCAAGCCGGCACTTCCTCGTCATGCAACCGCGCTCCTTCGGGGAGGGGATAAGCTGCAAAGCCTCCCCCGCTTGGAGCCGATGAGCCTTTACAGCTTCGGGGACTACTATCGGTGGGATGACCCCCGGGTAGGCAAGCGGACCCGGAGTCCCTTTTCAAAATGTCAGGGCAACCTGTGCCCGTCCCCGCCGGCTGGCCGTCCGGCCGGCTTCCCAACGCGAGCCAGCTAGACCCAGCCCCGGGCCGGGTCCGGTTGTCCGCTAGCCGGCTGGCGACGGGTCAGCGGCCGTCCCATCGCTCCCAACGACAAGAAAGCCCTCCACGATGGGAGGGCGTGGCTACAGCGCAATCCGTCTCGGGAAGGCACGACGGCAGAGCTGCCAACCCCGCTGACCGGGACGACCAGCGTCAGCACCAGCGCGCCACTGCAGTCCCCATGACGCCAACCACTCCGTGACGCACGAGGCGACGAGCCACAGTGCCGAGCAGCCGGCGGGCCCCCCAGCCGGCTCCAGACGCCGACATCCGGGTCCCGCAGTGTGTAGTTTTACCCATGTAACCCTGGGGGGTCGGGCTATAAGACCCCCCAGGAGGCCTTCATGCAGGTGGTGGTCGAGGATATTCACCTCGGTAGTAACACTCGCACCCACACACACACACACACACACACAGGAGAGGCCGAATGGAGAACTAGCTCCTTCTTCTTCCTCCGCCCAAACAGCTCCAGGAGCACCATTGTAAACTTTGAGCCTATCATCCCATTCGACAGGACTAGGGGTGTTACCTCCCCGGAGGGCCCCGAACCTGGGTACGCCTTGTGTCTCCCGCACGCGCGTGCCAACCTCGCTTCCGGAACCCACCGGCGTCCTCACGCAGCCCCCCACTTTTAGCCATCTCATGGCATCTGCCGCGATTTCACCACGACAATCGGTGATGGATAATTATGTTGGATGACATTCATCATGTAACAGTCACAACCTAGGGCGATACACAATAGCTCCAATTCATCAATGTAATGTAGGCATGTATTCCGTATAGTCATACGTGCTTATAGTAAGAACTTGCATGACATCTTTTGTCCAACCCTCCCGTGGCAGCGGGGTCCTTAAGGAAACTAAGGGATATTAAGGCCTCCTTTTAATAGAGAACCAGAACAAAGCATTAGCACATAGTAAATACATGAACTCCTCAAACTACGGCAATCACCGGAAAGAATCCCAATTATTGTCACCTTGGAGTATGCGGATCATGACACGTAACAGGTGCATATAACTTGCAAGATAGGATCAAGAACTTAAATATATTCATGAAAACATAAAGGGTTCGGATCTGAAATCATGGCACTCGGGCCCTAGTGACAAGCATTAAGCATAGCAAAGTCATAGCAACATCAATCTCAGAACATAGTGGATCCTAGGGATCAAGGCCCTAACAAATTGACTCGATTACATGGTAAATCTCATCCAACCCATCACCGTCCAGCAAACCTACAAAGAAATTACTCACACACGGTGGTGAGCATCATGAAATTGGTGATGGAGGATGGTTGATGATGACGACGGCGTCAAATCCCCCTCTCCGGAGCCCCGAACGGACTCCAGAGCAGCCCTCCCTATGAAGAACAGGAGGTGGCGGTCGCTCCGTATCGTAAAACGTGATGATTCTTTCTCTCTGATTTTTTTCTCCATGAATAGGTACTTATAGCATTGGAGCTAGGTCAAACAGAGCTGCCAGGGGCCCAGAAGCCTGCTAGGCGCGCACTGGGGGGGTGGGCGCGCCCCCCAGGCTTGTGGCCCCTGGTGACCCCCCCTCTGATGGATCTTTGCGCCAGTATGTTTATATATTCTGAAATAATTCTCCGTAAATTTTCTGGTCCATCCGAGAACTTTTATTTCTGCACAAAAACAACACCATGGCAATTCTGCTGAAAACAGCGTCAGTCCAGGTTAGTTCCATTCAAATCATGCAAATTAGAGTCCAAACTAGAGCAAAAGTGTTTGGAAAAGTAGATACGTTCGGGACATATCAACTCCCCCAAGCTTAACTCATTGCTTGTCCTCAAGCAATTTAGTTGACAAACTGAAAGTGATAAAGAAGAACTTTTACAAACTCTTTTGTTCTTGTTGTCTGTACATATACTTAACTAGCATCCAAGTTTTCAGGAAAGATTATGAACTAACCATATTGATGATAACACTTAGGTCTCACATTTACTCATGGCAATAACATAACCAACTAGCGAGCAATAATAAGATATCTCGGATGCCAACACTTTGTCAAAACAATCATGATATAACATGATAACATGGTATCTCGCTAGCCCTTTCTGAGATCGCAAAACATAAATGCAGAGCACCTCTGAGATTCAAGCAACGACTAAACATTGTAATTCAGGGCAGAGGATATCCAGTCATGGTCACACCCAACATTAACTATACTCAATGCATAAAAATGACAATAGTGCTCTCCAACTGGTGCTTAAATGAGAAGGTGATGACTCAACAATAAAAGTAAAATAAGATAAAAGTAAATGGATAGGCCCTTCGCAGAGGGAAGCAGGGATTTGCAGCGGTGCCAGAGCTCGAAGCTTAAATTGAAGATGAAAATAATTTTGGGAGGTATGCTTTTCCTGTCAATGTCACGACCGAGAATTTTCAATATCTTCCATGCTAAACAAATTATAGGCGGTTCACAAGCGGAAAGGTAAAGTTTACTCCCCCTCCACCATACCAACACAAGCCATGGCTAGCCGAATTCACAGGTGCCCTCCATACCAACAACCTTTCGGGGGAGTTTGTTTGCATTATATGATTTTGATTTCAGCATAGGACTGGGCATCCCAATTACCATCCTCTCTCGTGCAATGACAAGTGAATAAACACTCATCTGAGAGTAACCCGCTTAGCATGGAAGATACTGACTGCCCCCTGTCGCTCCATGAGCGGTACGGGCACACAAAAGAGATGTTCGTTTGAATATTTAGAGGTGGCACTTGCAAATTTACTTGGAACGGCAGAGTAATACCGCATATAGGTAGATATCGTGGACTCATCTGGAATAACTTTGGTTTAAGGATTTGGATGCACAAGCAGTATTCCCGCTTAGTATAGGTGAAGGCTAGCAAATAGATTGAGAAGCGACCAGCTAGAGAGCGAAAACGGTCATAGACAAGCATTGCGAATAATTAACATTGAACACGAGCATGATTAAGATATCAACACCCTGAACATAAATATCATGGAGGCTATGTTGGTTTTGATTCAACTACATGTATGAACATGTGCTAAGTCAAGCCACTCGAATTACTCAGAGGAAGATACCATGCTAACATACTACATCACAACCATTTTAATGCATGTTGACTCTCAAGATAAATCATTATCCACTCCTAGATATTTAAGCATGGCATGAGCAACTATGATCTCTAATTTTCATCACAAATATGTTTACTCATAATAATGTTGAATCATGGATACTGAGCTAAACATATTTACAAAGACAAAAACAAGAAGAGTTCATACCAGCTTTTCTTCACCGCAATCACTTCATCAAATATCGTCATTATTGCCTTTCACTTGCACGACCGAATGATGTGATAATAATAATAATAATAATAATAATAGTGCAAGTGTGTCGCGGACTAAGCTGGAATCTGCACACATTTATTCAAAGGAGAAGACAAAGTAATTGTGGCTCTTTGTTAGATCAACAATAAAGCATATGGAAGCCACTCAACATTTTCATCGTGGTCTTTCTCCTTACGACGACTCAACGAAAAGAAAAGAAATTCAGAGAAACACACTAAAATATTTTTGGAGTTTTTTTGGTTTTTCTGAAGGAAGCAAACTAACGAAGGGAAATGAAAAAAAAAGAGAAAAACTATTTACACGGGAAAGCTCCTAACAAGTAAAAGAAGAAACGAGAAATCTTTTTGGGTTTTCTTTTACTACTACGAATTAACTAGACAAGAAAGAAGCTACAACTATTTTTTTTTGGATTTTTGAAAGTTTTCCGAACACACAAGAAGAAAGCCAAAATAAAACTAGCATGGATACACAATGAAAAAGGATGAACACCGACAACTGGAATGAATGTGTGAATCATGAATGTAATGTCGGTGAGAAATACGTACTCCCCCAAGCTTAGGCTTTTGGCCTAAGTTGGTCTACGGCCAGTTCTGGCCTGGATAATGCCTGTGATGGTAGTTCGGGTTGTACTGAAATGCGGCTGCCACAGCTTGGCGGGCAGCCTCGTTAAGGCGCTCGGTCTCTGTTGCCCTCTCGTACACCTCAGCCTCCTCCTTACGTATGAAATGTCTATGTTTTCCCTGGAAATCAAAGAAGGCAGGAGCAGGCAAAACAATATGGAAAACATGGCGCCTGTTAAAGATTAGCCTGTATCTGAACGGGGGAAGACCCCTGTAGGAACGAAGTATGTCTACCAGAGGGGGGGTGAATGAGAGTTTTAAATTTTCTTCGGAAATATCAAAACTCTCAGAACCCAGCAGCGGAATGAATGAAAACAGTAAACAGTGAGCGAAAATAAACTACCGAATGGAAACTTAAAACATGCATCGAGGTAAATCACATAACTGAAACAGATCACATGGCATCATATGAATGTAAAGGAGAGTAACAGAGATGACCAGTGATGCTCGATGGCGACAAGTTATTTGGTAGACCAGTTCGCCCTTCTGCAAAAGGACTACGTCTGGTTGGAGGGGTTGTGATTTAACACAGAAGATAAACTCTCTTCGCCCTTTTCTCCTCGACAATTGGTTCGTCAACCAATGCCGATTACTCGTGGTAGATGCTTGAAGGCGATCTCCGAACCTTTACAGACTTCTTCTTCGAGAACCACAATTACTCTTGGTCTCTGAAGAAATTGACACCTAACCGTCTAGAGAGTTCGCAGCTCTCAAGAGTAATAGGCGGAGCGTACTGGACTTAGATTCGAGTGATGCTGAACCACTATCTAATTTTTCGGCTCTGGGGTTTTCTCTCGGTGGATTTTAAACTCAAATCAATCGGAGAGGGGGTTGCTCAACAATCTTCTCAGAATCACACGGAGCAGCCACCGAACAGCGCCGGTGCGGGGTGGCTATTTATAGACGCAGCCTTCCCTGATGGGAAATGACCATTTTGTACATGCGGTCCAGCCAATGGCCAACCGACACGTTCACAACGGTCGGATTTGGGACCAACGGTAACATTACTTGAGGAGCAAGTAATGCTAACTCCTCGGTCAGAGACAAATCTCTCGCAACGAAGAAGATCACAGTCTCTTGCTGACAAGTATTTGCTCGGAACACAAAGAGATTTCTCTCGCATCTTTCATAGGATTTGGGTTTAGCATCAGAGAATCAAAGCTTCGAACGCTACACCCCTCTTAATAGTACGGTGGTCCTGTGACTCAATAAAGAGAAAAGAAACAACGAAAAGAATGTTACGTCTTCTCTTCGTCTTTGATTTCCTCGGCTGCAGTCACTTCCTTCGGACAGGCACCGAACCAATTGCTTTACGTCAGCAATTTTTTAGGGTCACTCTTGTCGTTATATCCTTCGGTGATAACTTTCACTGCCACGCAGGGGATATTCTTCGGAGTTGTGAATCCAAAATCCTCTTAACTCTAGGGACCTGTTACTCTGTGTGCACTAGCAAACACATCAGTCCCTCACTGTTTGTCAACAATCTCCAAAACATAAGGAGGCAAATTATTGCACCAACAATCTCCCCCTTTTTGGACGATTGATGACAAAACAGATAATCATCGAAGTGAAGATAGATAATTGTAAAATGAATCAAACAAGAGTAAGAGTTCCTTGCTCGAATATGAAATGAACTCCCCCTAAATGTATGCAGGGACGAAAGATATGAGATAGATTCTCCTGCAATAATTGAAGTATATGGAGGAAATTTCAATCATTCGAGACATTTGATTCTCACTGATGAGATATAATCCATCGAGATCGTAGTGCAATCAAAGATAACTTCTGATAATAATTCCATCTGCAAGACAAATACTACGAGAGAAATGGTGCAGCAGCAGGGATTATTAACATTACAGCACAGAAGTTAATTGAGTTTGACAACAAGGAGCATATAGACTTAAACTAGAAGTTGCAAATCCACACGAAACCAAAACAAATGAAACACCAAAAGCAAATCTATCGGGACTCGATGTAATTCTCCCCATTTTTGTCAACAAGTGTCAAAAAGGTGACGAATAACATGAGTGAAGAAATGCAGATCATGGATCAATCGGTGGCATCGCCAGATGAGCTGTCCGAGGTGATTTCATCTTCGGAAGTGACCGGAATAGCTTCGTCTTCAACAGCAACAGATTTTCCTTCAAGAATAAGAGCTTGAGGCTGAGCAGACGAAGGAATAGCTGGAGTGGCCACAGGAGGAACACGAGACTGCACATTTCCTTCGGCAGGTTTCTCTGTTGGTGATGTGGCTTCAGATTCATCAAGCAATTTACGCAGCTTTAGATGAAGAAGATCAGTTGTAGGCTCACGAGCAGGTAGAGAAGGAGTCCTATCTTCAAAATCTTCGACAGTGAAGCCTTTGTCAATATAGTCATAGAGCTCTTGGAGATTGACATTCAGGAGTTGTTTCTCGGTAAAGAACTTGCGAAGCAATTTCCAGAGTCTCTTCTTATTTTCATCAGCGATCAGATGCATTATCCTCGTGCGATTGTTAATTGCATTGACCTCGGAGGCAAGATGTTCTTTCTCGCGTCTATCTTCTGTAATATGTTGCATGAGCAGCTATTGTGTACGCAAACTGACTTCGAGTTGCGATGGAGGTTGTGGTGTAATCTTTCGGTTACGCTGAGGCAGACGAGGCCCATCAAATTGCTTGTGATAATCGCGGGAGCTTGAAGCAGGTGACTTGCCCGAAGAAATATCTTCCATAACTTGCAGAGTATCGCGAACGGGAGGAAGGAAGCTTTTGTGGCTTTCCTTCGCAAGATACACTGTGCGCATCGCATGATCAATAACTTTCTGTATCCAGGGTGCAAACACCTTGATGCAAAATGGATATTGAGCAGAATCCTTCAGGATGTGCAGGAACATGTCTTCGACATCGAAAATGTATCGCTCGGAGATTGCGTATATCGCATTGCGAAGAACATCTGATATTGACTTGTCTGGATTCATGCCAGCCATAGGACAAATGGTGTAAGAAAGCATGTGAAACAATGTCTGGTTCTCGAATGTTAAATGCTCAGGACGAGGAGGACCAGAGTAGTCACGAATCTTGTCTTCATCCATAGTGCACCGAAAAACTTCATATGAGATAACATCAATGTTATGAACGCGAATTTTAGTGTTACCATGCTCAAATCGAGGAAAATGGAAGTGCGAGACAAAATCCGTTGAAGTGCACTTAATGTGTTTTCCTTCGGTCATCCATTCCATAATCCATTTAGAGCTATCATTTTCATCGCCCGAGATGTATAGTGTAGCATAGAATTGAAGAATAATTTCTCTGTTCCACGGGTGCTCGAACTCAAAGACCTTTGTGAGGCAGAAATCATCCAGATCCTGAAGCAATTGATTAAAACAGCCAATGGTTCGCATAGCAGGAATGTCCAGATATTCATGAGAAAAAATCTTCTTGCTCTCATAAAGGACCTGAGAGTAATAAATGGCATGTTCTTTGGTCCAGAAGTGAGGCGATTCAGAAGTGCGCGGCCCATCATACGGACTGGTTTGAAAGAATTTTGGATGCGCATTCCGATTAAAAAGCGGTCCTTTTGCGCCTGCGCCAGAGGAGAACAATGGCAATTCTTTGCGAGGATATGGATATTTAAGCTCTTCTTTGGGAGAAATAACTTCATCACCGTACACAACTGAGTCAGACCGGCGGGCAGAGACAGATTTGCGCTCGGAGGGACCAACATCTGGCATCCGTGCGACTGTATCGATGGATAACTTGAGTGGAGAGGGAGCATGAGGCACAACAGATGGTGCAGCAGGAGCGCTTGGCACTGGAGTAGGTTCATCAACTTTGGGCACCGAGGCCGAAACATCCATTTGAGGAGGCTGAGACTGTTCCACAGTAACTTGTTTTTGCTCGTCGACAGATGGAGCTGGGACTTGCGGCGCTTCATGAGCTGGAGAGGCGTGGGGTTCGGAGCGAGGGATTTCACCTTCCTCCGAAACAACGTGTTGCGAGGGAATTTCAGCCCGAGCAGGGGAAGCCATAGGCACTGATTCAGTTGGCCTTGGCAAGGGAGGAGCATCTGAGTCCTTAACAGGTGGTGGCGAAGGAATAGTAGGCTTAGGAGATTTTTCTTTCTGAGACTGAGCATCTTGACAGGCGATGGTTCCTTCGGAGCAGGAGGTACATTCTTCTTCGCCATTTTCGTTCTTTGCTAGATCTTTTGCTTTGCAACTTGATCAATATGGCCCTTGATCACATCATTGTAGCCAGTGACGTTGGCTTGATGTTCATCACAAATTTTCCGAACAATTTCATCGAGATCTGTGTGAAAGCATAACCTTCGGTGGCGAAGGAGAGTCATGGCATGATTGATATCTTTGTAGGAATCTTCGAGTGTGTTGATGATAAACTTTGATGAGGCAGTTTTCATTCGCTCATAAAGATCCAGTAGCTCGGCAGAGAGAGAGTTAATCTCAACTGCATCATTTCTCAGTTCTTGCACTACAGAAGTTGCTTGAGTAATAACTTCGGCAGGGATAGGCAAAGATGCCACTTCTCCATCGAAAGGGTTCTCCACAAACTTATCGAGCTGCTCCATGATGAATATGAGATCATAATAATGAGGTGCATCTGACTTGACAAAGGGAGCAGTCGGAACAGGAACAGGAACTTGCTCGGAAGGCGGCTTAGAAGCCAATGGTTGAGTCAGTGTAGGTGCAAATTTAGCAACCTTTTCCTTCGGAGCAGAGGATTGAGAAGCATCTTGCACGGTAGGCGTCTGGATTTTCTTCACTTCAGGTTTGGGAATGTTTTCGCCAGGCTTCGCAGCATTTACTGGAGCATCAACTACCAAATCCTTCAAGTTGATTGCATCTAGATGAGGAGTTGTGTTCACGTGCTGTTTCATGGTGACAGTGGTAGCTGGCGTTTTTCTAGCAGGCATCTTCTTCGATGGGGCCAAACTAACCCGAAGATCAGGCAGCACGGTGGAAGTGGTAATGTTCACATCCTCGCTGAGAGTAGCAGCAACCTCTTCTTTGGTGAACGGAGGATCATCTTCATCAGCCGAGGAATCATCCATATTTTCTTCATCTGCTGGTACAGCCTTTTTCTTCGTCGGTGCACGCTTTCTCTTCGAAGCAGCAGCATTGGGATCATGCTTATGTTTGGTGCGACCCTCAGACATTTCTTTGGCCTTTTTCTTTTCCAGATCATCTTTGAGAAGACGAAGGTTTTCTGCTTCACGAGCTTTTTTCTTTTCAGCCCTCTCACCTCTTTTGACAGCATTGCGTTGACGCTTAGCGAGCTCATCGGGATATGAAGCAGGAGTGCGAAGGGAAGACTCATGCGCATTTTCAGGAGGAGGTGGTCTCACTTGAGGACCATTGGGCTTGATGAGAGAAACTTCTCGGCAATCACCCCATGGTGGATGAAAAGCAAAGTTCTGAGCAAAACGAGGAGCAACGAACTCATAGTTGAACCATTTTCGCACCCAGTGGCGTCGAATCCATTGATGTCGAGTATCTCGATCGTGTTTTGATTCGCCTGGAACTGTGTTGTACCGGTCATGAGAAATATATTCTGCTGTGTTTGTGAGAGCCTGTCTGCCACCCCTCTTCTTCTTCGGAGCAGTTTCTACTTGCTCGTCGGCATTCTGTTCGGTCCTTTTTCTCTTGCTGGTTGACGGGCCTACCGTTGGGCCCTTAGCATTTGGAGCTTTTGATTCATCAGCAGTGCCCAATACAATATCATCTCTGTCAGGCAAGCTACGCTGAGCTGAATCCGCAACTGACTGCATTTTCCTGTGAACAGAGATAGATGCGAGGGAAAATGGGGACAGGGTTACGAATGCACACAGCGAAGATTCTGAAAAAGAAATCGTTTTTGATGAAGTAGATGCAGACTTTGAGAAATGTTTCGGGTGAAGGAAATGTGTAGAACGAACTAGTAGGTTCGAAGAAAATACTAGTAAGCGTGCTAAGCATTCCGTTCGGACGAGACAAAACACAAACCCTAGATCTGAAGTTTTTCGGATGCGAGGGACAACTACAAACCACATCCACAGAAGTTACCTAGCAGTAAGGATCTGAGAAATTGTAGTAAAAACAAGGCTATTTCTACCGCGGACGAACTTGAACTGGATAAACGGAAGAGCAAGTTCGTACTGCACATACCCTAACTCGGTGATGTGCAGCAGCTACGGCGGCGCGGAGACGAAGATGATCCGCGGCGGCGAGGAAGGACTTCGGCGACTTCTTTCCGGCAGTGAAGCGGCGAAGATGGTTGGCATCATCGAGCTCGAGGAGGAGCAGTGCCGTAGGGCTTCATAAGGTGGCGATGGTGAGGGATGCGAAGTGAAACGAGAAAGGGGGCGGCGCAGAATATATATGCGAGGGGAAAATGACCGCACCCTGTAAATCTGATCGGACGGACGGAGTCAAGGGATGCTTTCTCTTCAACGGATAGGATAAGCTGGCAGTTGATGATGAGCACGTGGCAACCGTCATCAAAGAACGTGGTCCAGACCTGGGCGGGAAACCCCAAATTTTGGACGGCTTTCGCCAAAACAGATTAAGTTCGGACCAAAACTTTAACGTGGTCAAGGACACCAGATAAAGTTTCGTTCACAGATGAAATTTGTGCATTCATAACAGAGCAGCATAGACTGGAAGAGATAGAATAGAGGGAAAACAGAGTCCTAGGCATTTCACTCAGACGAAGAAACACAAATACCCGAAAAACAAGCTATGAGTGAAATACATTCGGACAAACACGAAAGGTTTCAAATGCAATTCAGCGAAGAGAAATTGTGGTGGCGTTACCCACCGTATAAGAACTGTATGCCCCGAGCGTCGCACAATTATCGTGGCACCCGGTTAATCTAGTTCTTCGTTAATGTATTCACTCTCAGAAAGAAAATTTCACTTTGTCAAAATTTTCAAACTCTTCGAGTGTTATGCACCTATGCCTTCAAAGATGTGGAAGTGTTGGTACGGGTGCCGAGTCCAACTTACTGCACGTTTGCGGAATCTAGGATATTTAGCTCACACCGTAACGCATAGAATCTTTTCTCATCGAGAGGCTAGGTGAAGATATCGGCGAGATTTTCTTCGGTATTGACATGACTGATAACAATATCTTCCCGAGCAACATGATCACGTAGGAAATGATGTCTGATCTCAATATGCTTGGTGCGAGAGTGCTGCACAGGATTATGTGCAATTTTGATCGCACTCTCATTATCGCACAATAGAGGGATCTTCTTGACCTTGATGCCATAATCCTTCAGAGTCTGCTTCATCCATAATAACTGAGTACAGCAAGCACCAGCAGCAATATATTCGGCCTCAGCCGTAGAGAGTGAGACGCAATTCTGCTTCCTTGACGACCAACATACCAATGATCTACCGAGGAAATGGCATGTCCCCAAAGTAGATTTTCTGTCAACCCGGTCACCTGCATAATCTGAGTCTGAATAGCCCATGAGGTCAAACTGTGCTCCCTTAGGATACCATAAACCTAAGGTGGGGGTGTGAGCCAAATATCTCAGAATACGCTTGACCGCTTGGTGATGTGATTCTTTCGGTGCAGCTTGAAAACGAGCACACATACAAACACTCAACATAATATCAGGTCTGGATGCACATAGGTAAAGCAAAGAACCAATCATCGAACGATAAGCTTTCTGATCGTAATATTTACCGTACACATCTGCGTCCAGCTGGCCATTTGTTGGCATGGGAGTTTTGTAACCCTTCTGTTTGCAATCTTGCATTTTGAACTTCTTAAGACAGTCTCTCAGATATTTCTCCTGAGATATGAAAATTCCATTGTCCTGTTGACGAATTTGTAGTCCGAGAAAGAATTTAAGTTCACCCATCATGGACATTTGATATTTCTCGAACATCATTCGCCCGAATTCCATGCTGCAAGCATTGTTAGTACAGCCGAAAATAATATCATCCACATAAATTTGACACACGAATAGATCGCCATCAATAGCACGAGTGAAAAGAGTGGAATCAGTGGATCCTGGCTTGAACCCTTTATCGAGCAAAAACCTCTTCAGAGTGTCATACCAAGCTCGAGGGGCTTGCTTTAGCCCATATAGCGCCTTTTTCAACCTGAAAACTTTGTTAGGAAACTGAGGATTTTCAAAGCCAGGTGGCTGCCTAACATATACTTCCTCATCAACTTCACCATTGAGGAAAGCACTTTTCACATCCATTTGATAAAGCAGAATATCATTGTAATTTGCATAGGCGATAAGAATACGAATTGCCTCAAGGCGAGCAACAGGAGCATAAGTTTCACCGAAATCGATACCTTCTACCTATGTATACCCTTGAGCGACAAGACGTGCTTTCTTTCTCACAACAATGCCATTTTCATCTTGCTTGTTCCGGAAAATCCATTTTGTGCCAATGATATTGTGCTTCTTAGGATTTGGTTTGTCAACCAATTCCCACACATCATTTAGTTTGAATTGCACCAACTCTTCTTGCATGGCATTCATCCAATCGGGATCATTCATAGCCTCTTCATATTTCGTAGGTTCTGTCAATGAGACAAAAGAGAAACGGCCACAGTAGTTAGCCAAACGAGTGCGAGAGCGAGTTGTGGGTCTGTAACCTGGATTCTCGAGATCTTCGAGGATTAAAGCAGGGTCAACTCGATTTGCCACTCGTGGAAGAGGATTTCCTTCTTGATGATCATTTTCATTTTCTCCAGTATCAGCGTCCGGATTGGCATTAGTATCGCCATTTTCATGTTGATTGCCATTTTGATAGGCATTTGCATTTGGGTTGCCATTTGTGTTCGGTGTTGCATTTTCTTCGGCAGTGGATTGGCGTGTACGACTAGCAATGGGAGCATCATCATTGGAAGAGTCAGGTACATTTCCTTCGACTGGCCTGACCTCCCCAATTGCCATTTGCCGAATAGCATCCGAAATCGGAGGTTCATCTATCACATTAGGCAGGTGCTCCTTTTGAGAGCCGTTAGATTCATCAAACCGCACATTTACCGTTTCCATAACTTTCCCGTGGTGAGAGTTATAGACACGATAAGTATGCGAGTTTGAGCCATAACCAAGAAGAAAACCTTCATGTGCTTTGGGTGCAAACTTAGAATTATGATTCATGTCACGAATATAGCATGGTGCACCAAAAACACGTAGATAAGAAACATTCGGTTTCTTGCCAGTGATAAGCTCATAGGAAGTTTTCTTAAGGAATTTATGAAGATAAACACGATTCACAACATGGCAAGCAGTGTTAATAGCATCAGCCCAGAAACGAATGGGAGTTTTATACTCACTGAGCATTGTTCTCGCCATTTCAATGAGGGTTCTATTCTTTCGCTCAACAACTCCATTCTGCTGGGGAGTGTATGCGGCAGAGAACTCATGAGTGATACCATTTTCATCGAGAAAATCTTCGATATGAGTATTTTTGAACTCAGTGCCATTGTCACTTCTGACATGCTTAATTCGCACATCATATTCATTCTGAGCCTTCTTAGCGAATCTTTTGAAGATGTCTTGGGTGCAGGTTTTATCTTCGAGAAAGAATACCCAAGTGTATCGAGAGAAATCATCAACAATAACCAGGCCATAATGACTGCCTCCGAAGCTTGCATAATTTTGAGGCCCGAATAAATCCATATGAAGAATTTCCAGTGGTCTTGTTGTGGTCATGACTGTTTTTGATGAATGGTGCTTCTTTGCCAACTTACCGGCTTCACACGCAGCACAAAGACGATCCTTGTCGAATTTCACATCAGGAATACCACGGAGATGATTTTTCTTCACGAGAGTCTGCAAATTTCTCATACCTGCATGACCAAGTCTTCGGTGCCACAGCCATCCTTCGGTTGCTTTTGCAAGCAAACAAGTTCGGACTGAGGGACCCTTAGAGAAATCCACAATATATAAATCACCTTTTCTATTTCCCTCGAAAACGAAGGAATTGTCAGTGGCCATAAAGACGATGCATTTGGTTTTAGAAAATAGAACAAGCATGCCTAGATCACAAAGCTTGCCAACTGACATGAGATTGAATCCAAGAGACTGGACAAGTAAAACATCATCAATGTTCTTGTCCTTGGATATAGCAATTTTATCTAACCCAATTACCTTTCCTTTGTTGTTGTCGCCAAAAGTAATGTACTTCTCAGATGAAGTAGTTAAGTTGGGGTCAACAAACAACGACTTGTCTCCGGTCATATGACCAGTGCATCCACTATCCATTATCCATTCGGTACACCCGGAGACATAGTCCTGCAGAGAAATTAGGATTTCTTAACCACCCACATCATTGTAGGTGGCTTCGAAACATATGAGCGAGCAGGATATGATTTCTTTCGATAATTATGCGAATTGTAACTTGAATGCGTACGAGCATAATCAAAAGAGTATGCATTGAAATTCCTTCCTGGCGAATGAGTATAGGGGTTGGGTGAGGCAAGTATGTACTCATTCCGTCGAATCTTTTCAAGGATATATCGAGCATTTTCTTCCTGCATGGTTAGTAGTCTAGTAACAGGTAAGGCTTCGATAGTTTTCCTGGGCACCCAGATTGATTCCTTTGGGGGGGCATTCCTGCCGTTTGCTCCAACATAGCGAGCAACAGCCTCACCACGTTGGTTTTTGAACAACTTATAGTTGTCCAGAGAATCATCATATGAGTACTCAGGGATAGGAGATTCATATCCCGAAAGTAAAGGTGGATCGAGCGTTTTTCTCTTAGCAGGTACCCACACGGTGCGAGGATATTGATCAGGTTCCCAATAGGAGCCGTTCTCATTCAGTTTCCTTTCGAAACCGACACCTTCCTTTCTGGGATTTTTGTGAAGAATGGATTTCTTCAGAACATCACATAGGGTTTGATGCCCTTTGAGAGACTTGAACATTCCTGTCTGGAGAAGATCCTTCAACCTGGCATTTTCATCAGACATAGAACCATTTTCCTCGACAGAGGGGTTAGCATTCACAGAAGATTCAGCATTTGATTCAGCGTTACTGCGTTCAAGGCATTTTAAGCAAGGAGGTACAAACACTTCAGGTTTCTCTTTGAGTTGTTGGGTGAGAAGAGAATTTTCTCTGATCAAGTCATCATGAGCCTCTCTCAGCGACTCGAGTTCCTGTTTTCGTTTCAGGTAATCATAAGTCAATCTTTCGTGGTCACCTGAGAGAAAATCATGACGATCTGATAGTTCTTTCATTCGAGACTCGAGAGCGGAATGCTCTTCGGTCAACGATTGATTTTTCTCCATCTCCTTAACCAACAACCCTTCAGATTTCCTGAGGGTTTTCTCAATTTTCTCGAGAGAATTTTGTTGCATATTAGCAATTTTGATCAGTTTAGCATGGTCATCCTCATCAGAAGAATATTGATCACTAGAGTGAACCTTGTGATGTTTAGAGGATACCTTTTATTTCGAAGCTTTGGCCATGAAGCAGTCAGCAGGAGACTCGTTGTCGCTCGAATGATTCTCGAAGAAGTTCGATGCAGGAGTAGAAGCACAGGCTATGCCAGCCATGCCGGAATCGGAATCCTCATCGGATTCATCGACTTCTTCTGAGTCAGATGACGCTTCTTTATCAAAATCCATCTCCTTGCCGATGTACGCCTTGGCCTTGCGAGAAGTGTTCTTGCGGTTGGATGAGGACTTGGAGGGATTCCTTGAGGAAGATCTCGATGATGACTTGGAAGAGCTATCCTTCTTCTTGAAGAACTTCTTCGTTTTCTTCTCATCATCGGAGTCGTAGCTTTTGCTCTTGCTTTTGTGTCCTGAATCAAATCTTCCACTGGCACGGATTTCAGCTTCCCAGAGACGGCAGTCCGAGATGAAATGTCCAGGCTTTTTGCACTTGAAGCAGGTGTAATCTCCAGTAGGTTTTGATGAAGATTTGGAGCCGCCTGAGTTGCTGGATCCTTTCTTCTGAAACTGTTTTTTCTTCTGAAAGCGTTGAAATCTTTTCGTGATCAATGCGAGGTCCTTGCTGATCCTCTTTGGGTCATCTGAATCTTCATCGGTGTTTCCTTCTGAGGAAGAATCAGCCGCAGCCTTGAGAGCATGACTTTTTCGGTGATTTGATCCATAGAGATCTCTATTTTCTTCTTCTTGTTCTTCGTGAGTGTTTAGCCTTTCCATGATATCAGCAGAGTCGAGAACTTTGAAATCAGCTCGTTCCCGAATCATCAGAACTAGAGTGTCGAGCGAACTGTCAAGGGATCGGAGCAGTTTCTTCACAACTTCGTGGTCAGTGATGTCTTTGGCGCCGAGATCTTGTAGGTCGTTTGCGATGTCGCTCAGACGATCGAAGGTTTGCTGGCAGCTTTCATTTCCAATTCGCTAGAACCGATTGAACTTAGCCCGAAGTGTATCAATGCGAGCTTCTTTCTGAGTTGAAACACCCTCGTTTATCTTTTCGAGAATGTCCCACAATTCCTTTGCAGTTTCACACTGACGATAGCGAAGAAATTGAGCACGAGAGAGATGGCCACCAATTTCATCTTTGGCTTGAGCATCCATCTGAATGAGTTTCTTCTCGTGGTCAGTGGGGACCTGGGGCACTTCAACTGTGAATCCATTCTGCACCACATTCCACATATCATCATCAATAGCTCGGAGACGGATCTTCATCTTCTCCTTCCAGAAGGGATAGTCCGTCCCATCAAAGATGGGAATCTTGAGGTGCGATTTGTAGCTCACTGAAGACATACTTAAACTGCAAGGTGGTTAGACCAAAATGAGCAGAGTCAAGGAGTACCTTGCTCTGATACCAATTGTAGGAACGAAGTATGTCTACCAGAGAGGGGGATGAATGGGAGTTTTAAATTTTCTTCGGAAATATCAAAACTCTCGGAACCCAGCAGTGGAATGAATGAAAACAGTAAACAGTGAGCGAAAATAAACTACCAAATGGAAACTTAAAACATGCATCGAGGTAAATCACATAACTGAAACAGATCACATGGCATCATACGAATGTAAAGGAGAGTAACAGAGATGACCAGTGATGCTCGATGGCGACAAGGTATTTGGTAGACCAGTTCGCCCTTCTGCAAAAGGACTACGTCTGGTTGGAGGGGTTGTGATTTAACACAGAAGATAAACTCTCTTCGCCCTTTTCTCCTCGACAATTGGTTCGTCAACCAATGCCGATTACTCATCGTAGATGCTTGAAGGCGATCTCCAAACCTTTACAGACTTCTTCTTCGAGAACCACAATTACTCTTGGTCTCTGAAGAAATTGACACCTAACCGTCTAGAGAGTTCGCAGCTCTCAAGAGTAATAGGCGGAGCGTACTAGACTTAGATTCGAGTGATGTTGAACCACTATCTAATTTTTTGGCTCTGGGGTTTTCTCTCGGTGGATTTTAAACTCAAATCAATCGGAGAGGGGGTTGCTCAACAATCTTCTCAGAATCAAACGGAGCAGCCACTGGACAGCGCCGGTGTGGGGTGGCTATTTATAGCCGCAGCCTTCCCTGATGGGAAATGACCATTTTGGACATGTGGTCCAGCCAATGGCCAACCGACACGTTCACAACGGTTGGATTTGGGAACAACGGTAATATTACTTGAGGAGCAAGTAATGCTAACTCCTCGGTCAGAGACAAATCTCTCGCAGCGAAGAAGATCACAGTCTCTTGCTAACAAGTATTTGCTCGGAACACAAAGAGATTTCTCTCGCATCTTTCATAGGATTTGGGTTTAGCATCAGAGAATCAAAGCTTTGAATGCTACACCCCTCTTAATAGTACGGTGGTCCTGTGACTCAATAAAGAGAAAAGAAACAACGAAAAGAATGCTACGTCGTCTCTTTGTCTTTTATTTCCTCGGCTGCAGTCACTTCCTTCGGACAGGCACCGAACCAATTGATTTACGTCAGCAATTTTTGAGGGTCACTCTTGTCGTTATATCCTTCGGTGATAACTTTCACTGCCACGCAGGGGATATTCTTCGGAGTTGTGAATCCAAACTCCTCTTAACTCCAAGGACCTGTTACTCTGTGTGCACTAGCAAACACATCAGTCCCTCACTGTTTGTCAACAATCTCCAAAACATAAGGAGGCAAATTATTGCACCAACAACCCCTCTCAAGGAACTGGTGGCGTTCCATAGCATCATAATCAAGAAAACTAGGTGGCAAAAGGGTGCCATTTTGTTTAATGGGCACACCAAGATAGGTGGCTAAATGAGTGGCATAAATTCCACCAAAGAAATCACCCACTAAGGCATTGTTATGCAAATGACGTGCAACAATAGCCCCCATGTTAAATTGTCTATCTCCCAGTACTGCACTCTTGAGAATACTTAGGTTAGGGGCGCAAAGATGACTATGATCATGTTTACCATTAATGCATCTACCAATGAACAGAGCAAAATAATGTATGGCAGGAAATTGAATGCTCCCCATAGTAGCTTGTGTGATGCCTCTAGTTTCACCCCTAGTAATGTTCATGAGAAACTCATTGCACTCAGATTTGTGAGGTTCAGTGCAAGTCCCCCAAAATGGAATTTTGCATACTTCACTAAATTCTTCAACAGACATGCGAAAAGGATTTTCATATAGGTTGAAAATAACATCATGTGAAGTGCGCTGATATACATACTTGAATCTTCGCACAAAGGAGTCAATGAGGTCATAGTATTGCGGGAACCTGTCTACCAGGAACTCCGTGAGCTCGGCATTGCTCACGTACATATCAAACTCTTCCTTGATGCCGGCTCGAATCATGAAGGCATCCGACGGCCACTCGCACGGTAGCACCGCGGCCTCTCCCGGCGGTTCGGTATCCTGCTCGCGTATTGAGGGACAAGGAGCAATCTTGCTCGAGGAACCACCATGAAACATCTTCCTAAACATTTTCTTTTCTCTGAAAAATTTCTGAAATTTTTAGTGACTCAAAATAAAAATGAACGAAACTCAACAAAATTAATACCAACTACTCCCACATGTATCTAGAAGCTATATCATGCATCAAAACTACTTTGGACCATACAAATTCAACATGCAAGCTCATAAACATGGTCACCACAGCAACAAAAATTTGCAAAGTATAAAGCACTAGAACAAAAACTAATTGGAGCATTGGAGGAGTCACATACCAAGGAGTAATTCCTCAAAACAGTTTTGGAAATGGAGTTCTGAGCAAGGAGATCGAAAATCACAGCAAAATGAGCAAGAACACGGGCTTGGGAGCAAGTTTGATTTTTTCTGGAGGAAGAAGAAGGAGATGGGTGGCTGACATAAGTGAGTGGGTCCCTGTGGTACCCACAAGCCTGCTGGGCACGCCCGGGGGGGTGGGCGCGCCCTGTGGGCTTGTGGCTCACAGGTGCACCCCCTGGGGGGTGTTCAGTGCCAAAAATTCTTAAATATTCTGGAAAAAATCATACTAAATTTTCATGGCATTCTGAGAACTTTTATTTTTGGGCCATTTTTTATTGCACGGAAAATTCAGAAAATAGGATAATCATGGTATTTTATTTTATTCTACTAAATAACAAAGGGTAAAGGGTAGGTACAGAAAGTTGTGCTTACTAAATTCATCGACCACATGCCCTTCAAAAAGAATCCATTAATAAGGTTGATCAAGTCTTATTAACAAACTATTTTCGAGTGACATGAAACCGAAGAATATTCGTATAACACTAGGTTACCTCAATGGGGATATGCATCTCCCCAACAATAAGAATTTCATATTTCTTTTTGACAGTTGGAAGAGGAAATTTGAAACCTCCAATAGTGATTGTCGAAACTTTTTCAATACAATTGATACCATTCACTGAAGTTTGTTTCTTCGGGAAATAAACCGTATGCTCATTACCATTGACATGAAAAGTGACCTTGTTTTTGTTGCAATTAATAACAGCCCCTGCAGTATTCAGAAAGGGTCTTCCAAGGATAATCGACATGTTGTCGTCCTCGGGCATATCAAGTATAACAAAGTCTGTCAAGATACTAACATTTGCAACTACAATGGGAACATCCTCGCAAATTCCAATAGGTATAGTAGTGGATTTATCATCCATTTGCAAAGATATTTTAGTAGGTGTGAGCTTATTCAAATCAAGTCTTCTATATAAAGAGAAAGGCATAACACTAACACCGGCTCCCAAATCACATAAAGCGGTTTTGACATAACTTCTTTTGATGGGGCATGGTATAGTAGGTATTCCTGGATCTCCTAACTTCTTAGGTATTCCACCTTTAAAAGAATAATTTGCAAGCATGGTGGAAATTTCAGCTTCAGGTATCTTTCTTTTGTTTGTGTCAATTTCTTTCATATATTTAGCATAGGGAGACATTTTCAACATATCAATCAAGCGAGTACGCAAAAACACAGGTCTAAGCATTTCAACAAAGCGCTCAAAATCTTCATCATCCTTATTTTTAGATGGTTTAGTAGGGAAAGGCATAGGTTTTTGAACCCATGGTTCTCTCTCCTTTCCATGTTTTCTAGCAACAAAGTCTCTTTTATCATATCTTTTATTCTTAGGATGTGGGTTATCAAGATCAACAGCAGGTTCTATTTTTACTTCATTATCTGGTTGAGCATCATCATAAACATATTCATTATCATTATCGTTATCACTAGGTGTGTGTTCATTACCAGATTGTGTCTCAGCATCAGAAATAGAAACATCATTATGATTATCAGAAGGTTTTTCTATCTCAGGTTCACTAGGAGCAGGCAAAGTTTTATCATTTTTCTTTTTCTTTTTCTTCTTAGATGGACTAGGTGCATCAATATTATTTCTTTGAGTCTTGTTCAATTCTTTTAGGATGGCCTTCAGGATATAGAGGATCATGAGTCATGCTACCTCCTCTAGTAACAACTCTAACAGCATGGTCATTCTTTTTATTATTCATTTCATCAAGCAAATCATTTTGTGACTTCGCAATTTGTTTTAACTGAGTCTGAACCATAGAAGCATGTTTACTCAAGTATTTAACATCATTAGCAGTTCTAAACATCAAATCACTCAAGCATTCAATCATGATGGCATTCCGTTTTAGTTGATTGCTGATATACATATTAAAGTGTTCATGTTTAATGATGTAATTATCAAACTCATACAGGCATTGACTAGCAGATTTATTATACGGAATACCACCTTCATCAAATCTAGTGAGAGAATTTACCTCCATTACCTGTGGCGGGATGTCGAGCCCATGTATTTCTTCAATAGGTGGTAAATTCTTAACATCTTCAGCTTTTATACCTTTTTCCTTCATAGATTTCTTAGCTTCTTGCATATCTTCTAGACTCAGGAATAGAATACCTCTCTTCTTCGGAGTTGGCTTAGGTGGTGGTTCAGGAAGTGTCCAATCATCGGCATTTCTCAATATATTATTCAATAGTACTTCAGCCTGTCCAACAGTTCGTTCCCTGAAAACACAACCAGCACAACTATCTAGGTAGTCCCTAGAAGCATCGGTTAGTCCATTATAAAAGATATCAAGTATTTAATTCTTCTTAAGAGGATGATCAGGCAAAGCATTAAGTAATTGGAGAAGCCTCCCCCAAGCTTGAGGGAGATTCTCTTCTTCAATTTGCACAAAGTTAAATATTTCCTGTAAGGCAGCTTGTTTCTTATGAGCAGGAAAATATTTCTCAGAGAAGTAATATATCATATCCTAGGGACTACGCACACAACCAGGAGCAAGAGTATTAAACCATTTCTTAGCATCACCCTTTAATGAGAAAGGAAACAACTTAAGAATAGAGTAGTAGTGAATTTTTTCCTCATGAGCAAATAGGGTGGCTATATCATTCAATTTAGTAAGGTGTGCCACAACAGTTTCAGTTTCATACCCATGAAAAGGGTATGATTCAACCAAAGTAATTAACTCAGGATCGACAGAGAATTCATAATCCTTATCAGTAACAAATATGGGAGAGGTAGCAAACTTAGGATCATATTTCATTCTCTCCCTCATAGATTTTTCTTTCAACTCAGCAAGCAATTTTATAACCTCATCTCTATCATTACAAGCAAGAATTGCCCTAGCTGTCTCCCTATCAAAAACATAACCATCAGATGTTTCGGGCATTTCAACTCTAGTAGGAGAGCTAGGCATAATAGGTGAATCATAATTTTCAAGAGTTTCAACATTTTCAATTCCTTTAGCTTTAGCAATTTGTTCGTCAAGAAATTCACCAAGTGGCACAGTATTATCAAGCATAGTACTAGCATCATCAACAGTTTCATTTATAGCAGAAGTAGTATCATCAATAACTTGCGACATATTAGAATGAATAGCAGGTGGTGGTGTCGCAAGCCTACTCAAAACAGAAGGTGAATCAAGTGCAGAGTGTGATGGCAGTTCCTTACCTCCTCTAGTCATAGAGGGGACGATCTTGGTCTTAGCGTCTTTCAGATTCTTCATAGTGATCAACAAATATAAATCCCAAGTGACTCAACAAATAGAGATATGCTCTTCGGCAACGGCGCCAGAAAATGGTCTTGATAACCCACAAGTATAGGGGATCGCAACAGTTTTCGCGGGTAGTATTTCACCCAGATTTATTGATTCGACACAAGGGGAGCCAAAGAATATTTGCAAGTATTAGCAGTTGAGTTGTCAATTCAAACATACCTGGAGAACTAAATATCTACAGCAAAGTGTTTAGTAGCACAATAGTATGATAGTTTCAAGAGCAATAGTAACAGTAGTGACAGTAACAGAATCAGTTTTGTAGTAATTGTAACAGCGGCAACAACGAAAGTAACTTAGCAAAGATCAATGTGCAAAAAGCGTAGGCATTGGATCAGTGATGGATAATTATGTTGGATGACATTCATCATGTAACAGTCACAACCTAGGGCGATACACAATAGCTCCAATTCATCAATGTAATGTAGGCATGTATTCCGTATATAGTCATATGTGCTTATAGTAAGAACTTGCATGACATCTTTTGTCCTACCCTCCCGTGGCAGCGGGGTCCTTAAGGAAACTAAGGAATATTAAGGCCTCCTTTTAATAGAGAACCGGAACAAAGCATTAGCACATAGTGAATACATGAACTCCTCAAACTACGGCAATCACCGGAAAGAATCCCAATTATTGTCACCTTGGGGTATGCAGATCATGACACATAACAGGTGCATATAACTTGCAAGATAGGATCAAGAACTCAAATATATTAATGAAAACATAAAGGGTTCAGATCTGAAATCATGGCTGTCGGTTCTAAATCCGGCATATCTCGAGGTAGGGGTCCTAAGCTAGGCGTCTTGGAGCGATGGTAACATGGACACAAGATTTTACCCAGGTTCGGGCTCTCTCGAAGAGATAATACCCTACGTCCTGCTTTTGATTGTATTCATATGGGGTGTAGTACAGAGTACATGTATCTACCACGAGATTGTTCTAATGAATATGAGTTGATCTATTGACTAGCCTAGCCTCGGTTTATATAATGCACCCGAGGCCTAGGGTTTAGAAGAGTCCTCGTCTTGTGCGCCAAGTCTTGTGGAGTCTTCCTTGTATGCGTCATGGGCTGCCCGAAGTGGCCCTTCAGTGAACCGCCATGGGGTGTCCTCGGCCCGATCCACCTGGTCGGGAGACGACATGGTGAGTACCCCCTAGTCCAGGACACCGTCAGTAGCCCCTGAACCGGTCTTCAAGTTGGGGACACTCCTCGGTTCTTCCGAACTATTCTTCGTCTTCGGTCGTTAGTCTTGAAAACTGGTTCAACAAATCTTCCCATCTCCAATCTTGAAGATCGCCGAGGTGTATCCGAAGAGTTGACACGTCGGGCATCCGAGGAGCCCTTTAGGTTCTTGGCCTTTATCAATGCCTTGTTATTTAACGCCACACCTCGGGTTCAAAGTTTTTTCCCGTGCAGCGGTGTCCTGTTGCGTCCGAGCTCCATCGCCGGACTGCATCCGAGGTGTCTTTTTGTAGCCAAGCTCCAACGCCGGACTGCATCCGAGGAGGCATAGAGTACCTCGTCTTTGAAAAAGTTTGAAGGAGGTTATCTGAGCTTAACACCGAAAAATTTCTCTATGGAGCCAGCCACTCGCAGCCGAGCTTTATACCGGACTGCTTCCGAGGTACACTTTAGCAGCCAAGCCCCAACGCCGGTCTGTATCCGAGGTACATTTTAGCAGCCGAGCTCCAACGCCGGTCTACATCCGAGGTGTCATAGGTTACCTCGGTCCGAAAAAGTTGAAGAAGTTCAGCCGAGCTTAATGCCGGAAATGCCCTCTACGGAGCCAGCCACTTGCATCCGAGCTTTACGCCGGACTGCTTCCGAGGTGGTGCACCACCTCGGCCGTGGGCTGAGTTTTTGTGGATTGGTGCAATTTATTCTCTGCCGAGATGTATAGCTAGTAGCCCTCAAGGTGTGTGTCGGCCTAAAATCCGAGATGCACCTGAAGGATAACATAAAACCGCTGATCCCAGTAGCCCCTGAGACTCAGGTCGATTCGCGAAATCGGCCTGGGGATCAACTCCTAGCTCGGCAGCATACTTAGGAACAGAAACACGGTGTGCATAGTCCTCGAGACTCAGGTTGGGTGCGGCCGACCAACCCAAGGATCGTAATCTCCTCGGAAACTGTTTTGCACTTTGTAAATTGTCTGCATTGAATCGTCAATGCAATAGCCCCCGAGCCACTGGTTGGGTGGCAACACCAGATCAGGGGATCAATGTAACCAGTTAATGGCTTTTACGTGAGAAGCACGAAGCCCAGTAGCCCCCGAGCCTTAATTTGGGCAAGGGTGGCCGAATTAAGGATCGATATCCGGAGTAAATTGACTTTAGTCATAATTTATGTGTAATGATTCTATGTATCCAAGTACTTTACATCATTAATGCTAGGATCCGTATTGTACAAAACTTTGTTGACCGACCATCGGCTTCAACCTCCTCGGTCAGTAGCCGAGGAGTGTTTGTCCTACTTTATAAAGCCTTTATAAGGGCAAAGATTTACGGCAAACAAGGCAATCCGGCCATATGGTTTTATAAACAAAGGTACACGGAGAGATATGTTATATTACTATTTAACATAAGAAACATCTTCTGGGCAAAATAGTTCCTTTATAAGTTCCTTTTCCCAAGCTATCATGTTGACCATGATTATGTAACTTCACCTCCGATCTAAGTGGGAGAAAATAGTGAAGATTAATTCGGGGAAAATTCCCGAAGTATCCAGCTTTAAAAAAACCAAGATTTTCACTTTCATCATTGCCGACCAATTATGTTCTTGAGATTGCTAGCTTTCGGCTTCACCCGGTCTGAGGTACTAACCCGGATAACCCGGTAGTATCAATCACAGAGGTGCTCCCTTTACCCCCTAGCCGAACAATCGGGAACATAGGGGGTAAGCACGGGAGCCAGGCAACCCAGCTTGGCCAGATATCAAGTCAAATTGATGCATATTGTGG
Organism: Elymus sibiricus; assembly: GCA_039707655.1. NCBI lineage: Eukaryota > Viridiplantae > Streptophyta > Magnoliopsida > Poales > Poaceae > Elymus > Elymus sibiricus. Next base: position 319,349,388 of record CM077664.1, read on the forward strand.
CTTTATAATGATTTATGGGAAGGCAGCGCTCGTATATTGAATACAAATGCTGAGAATACGTCGGATTCTCCAGGAGTCCCAAAGTAACCGCGCCGAGGTGCCTCAAGGAGCCCCTGGTACGGTTTATTGGACTCTTTTATATGTCCGAAGTGTTTTATACCAAAAACTCGAGGTTAGAATTGCACAGTTTTTTCAAAGACGGCCGAACTGCTTTTCTATTAGTGACCTCGGATATGCCGAACACTTTTATGAAAGCAAGCTGATCGGCCAATTGAATTTGTGCATGTTTGTGGTAGTCAGCTTTTAAGTTGTATTTTGCAGCTTTATGCTATATGTTATTTTGACTCTGTTGCGACTGTTTATAATTGGAAAGTGGCCCATCGTCGGCTTCCACCCCTTTGTAGATGCTACGCAGGGTGTTTCCGCAATAACAAGACAACCCTTAGCCGACGTCTCGATGCCCAGAGGCGGTTGTGTTAGCGGAAATGAGGCAATCAGATATGTAGGCTTTATAACTTTCACTTAGTCATAGGAGCTTGACTGTGGGGGCAAGTAACTAGCCCCCGATGTTTGGAGTGTTCGGGCGTGCCGAGGTGTAGCTCGGCAGGGAAGTTGCCGAACTACGGGTCGGAAAAGATTTTCCAAGCCAAATTATTATGCACGGCACCTCGGTCAAGAGGATGCCCCGCCTCCTGAAAGAAAAAATAAAAATAGGTTAAAGTTGCCATAAGCTCAGAAAACCAAAAAACTTTAGGAAAAACTTTACGTCCGAACTAAATCAAGTTTTTTGGTGCCAATCCAAAAATTGGTCTTAAAATAAATTTTTCCTTCCGTTGTGCTTTAACATGACACATCCGATCTCTAAACTTCAAGTAGGTCAGCCTTCGGCTTCAACCTCCATATCCCGAAGGCGGAGTGCTTCTCAGAGGCCAATTTAGCGAACTAAACTCGAGTGGCTTTAGAGAGAAACCAGGCTATCCGGCTATTGACCATACACTCGAGTTGAAAAAGGAGTGTTAGAAAAAGACTTTGCAACGACTTAGAAGAAAAAATATTTATTATAAAGATGGCTCATATAAATTTAAGAGCCCCCAGTTAACATGGGAAAAAGGGTGTTTTTAACAAACAACTTTTTTGTTTAACGCAAATATAATGCTTGGTTGAACCGCACAGAAATTAAAAATTGAAAAAAGTTGAGCTTGAAAGCGACTTAGCTGGTTAATGTGCTCGGCGTTGATGACAAGGTCCGAGCTTGTGGCAGGTCGAGCTCCCAGCCCCCAAGCCGGTCCCGAGGTGCCCGAGCAAAGAGCTCGGCTTGATGAAGTGGCGACGCGACACGGTCAATGTGGCGAGGCGAAGCCCCCGGTCCAGCCGAGGTGACGAAGCTGATCGGCTGGTGACGCCGAACTCCCCGGAGTAGGTTGATGAAGAGATGGCGAAGCCCCCGGTCTAGCAGAGGTGTCGGAGCAGGTCGATAAGGTGACGTTGCAACCCCCATGCCAGCCGAGGTGTCGAAGCAGGTCGGCGTGGTGGACATCAGCTTGAAGAAGCAACAGCGCGGCGATGCCGACGCAGGTCGGAACTTGTGACACATTCAATGCCGGCTTAAGAAGTGACCGCGTGGCGATGCTGGCGCGCCCGACCCATGCAATCCGTGGGGCGACGATCTTGTCTTGACGATTATTTGTCCTCCACGATGGCGAACTCTTGGTCGGCTTGCCGAGGTGAAGATCCGAGGTGGTTGTCGTCGGTTCGATGGAGTGACGGCGCAGGTCGGCAGCTGTGGAGCAACATGGTCGGACCGGTTTGATATCGGCGCGACGGTGAAGATCACCTCAGAAAAGATTCAAAATTTGTGGTGGTTGAAAACAACACACAATACCCTAAGAAAAATTCCTCCAAAAAGGATGTCCAATACCCCGTTCATGAAGAAAGATGAACTCGGGTCGGATTCGTTTTTGCGCAGAAAACAGATCCGAAAATTGATGCACTCATCGGACGTTTCCCGGAGTTTGAACGGTCAGATCGAGCTGAAATTTGGAGGGGTGATCGATATAGGAATTCCAAAGCCGATGAACGGTGGGATCTTCCAAACGATGTCCGAGCTGGACGCTGGACTCCTCGCGCTAAACCCATCCAGACTCCCGTCCAGATTCGACAGGGCTCCGGTATATCGGAGATTGACGGAGATTCCTCCATCGGAACGCGATGAAATTTTACAGGGTTGTTCTAGATTCAATTCCACACAATTCCACTGAAGCAATCGTCAAAGCGACGCTTGAGGAGGCGGGGACGACGAACACGAACCCGCTGTCCAGAAAAACTGCACCGTCGCCCGAGGACAATGTTGACGTCGAGCCCCCGAGCTCCATGGATGATTCCCCCATGATCTTGATAGAGATCGGAGTTGATGATGATGAACGTATCCATCGGATCTTAACGATCCGACGTGGAGCGTAGTCCTCGGCCTAGCCGAGGTGACCAGTCGAGTCGGCGACGAAGATGCCGACGTTGATGATGTAGCTCGGTTCCGATGCGTAGATCGCGTCGGAGCCGATCTGAATTCCCATCGCACCGCGGCGACTGCCAGCAGGCTCTCAATGAAAGCACCAATGTCGGTTCTAAATCCGGCATATCTCGAGGTAGGGGTCCTAAGCTAGGCGTCTTGGAGCGATGGTAACATGAACACAGGATTTTACCTAGGTTCGGGCTCTCTCCAAGAGATAATACCCTACGTCCTGCTTTTGATTGTATTCATATGGGGTGTAGTACATAGTACATATATCTACCACGAGATTGTTCTAATGAATATGAGTTGATCTATTGACTAGCCTAGCCCCGGTTTATATAATGCACCGGAGGCCTAGGGTTTAGAAGAGTCCTCGTCTTGTGCGCCAAGTCTTGTGGAGTCTACGGTGTATGCGTCATGGGCTGCCCGAAGTGGCCCTTCAGTGAACTGCCATGGGGGGTCCTCGGCCCAATCCACCTGGTCGGGAGACGACGTGGTGAGTACCCCCTAGTCCAGGACACCGTCAATGGCACTCGGGCCCTAGTGACAAGCATTAAGCATAGCAAAGTCATAGCAACATCAATCTCAGAACATAGTGGATACTAGGGATCAAGGCCCTAACAAATTGACTCGATTACATGGTAAATCTCATCCAACCCATCACCGTCTAGCAAGCCTATGAAGAAATTACTCACACACGGTGGGGAGCATGATGAAAATGGTGATGGAGGATGGTTGATGATGACTACGGCGTCGAATCCCCCTCTCCGGAGCCCCGAATGGACTCCAGATCAGCCCTCCCGATGAAGAACAGGAGGTGGCGGCGGCTCCATATCGTAAAACGTGATGATTCTTTCTCTCTAATTTTTTTCTCCACGAATAGGTACTTATAGCGTTGGAGTTAGGACAAACGGAGCTGCCAAGGGCCCACAAGCCTGCTAGGCGCGCCCTTGGGAGGTGGGCGCGCCCCCCAGGCTTGTGGCGCCTGGTGCCCCCCCCCCCCCTCTAATGGATCTTTGCACCAGTATTTTTTATATATTCTGAAATAATTCTTCATAAATTTTTAGGTCCATCCGAGAACTTTTATTTCTGCACAAAAATAACACCATGGCAATTCTGCTGAAAACAGCGTCAATCCGGATTAGTTCCATTCAAATCATGCAAATTAGAGTCCAAACTAGAGCAAAAGTGTTTGGAAAAGTAGATACGTTCGGGACGTATCATAGGACAAAGAGTTGATAAGAAATTGAATGTTATTCATTATGCTAGTAAAACTCTAGACAGTGCTCAAAGAAATTATGCTACTACTGAGAAAGAATTTTTAGCAGTTGTGTTTGCATGTGATAAATTCAGATCTTACATTGTTGATTCCAAAGTTACTATTCATACCAATCATGCTGCTATTAAATATCTTATGGAAAATAAAGATGCTAAACCTAGACTTATTAGGTGGGTTCTTTTGCTACAAGAATTTGATTTGCATATTGTTGATAGAAAGGGAGCTGAGAATCCCGTAGCTGATAATTTGTCGAGAATGGAAAATGTTCTTGATGACCCACTTCCTATTAATGATGATTTCCCTGATGAACAATTAGCTGTGATAAATGCTTCTCGTAATACTCCTTGGTATGCAGATTATGCTAATTACATTGTTGCTAAATATATACCACCTAGTTTCACATACCAACAAAAGAAAAAGTTCTTCTTTGATTTAAGGCATTACTTTTGAGATGACCCATATTTATATAAAGAAGGAGTAGATGGTATTATTAGATGTTGTATACCTGAGTATGAACAGGAACAAATCCTACGGAAGTGTCACTCCGAGGCATACGGAGGACACCATGCGGGAGACATAACTGCACACAAGGTATTACAATCTGGTTTTTATTGGCCTACTTTCTTCATAGATGCACGTAAGTTTGTCCTTTCTTGTAATGAATGTCAAAGAATTGGTAATGTTGGTAGACATCAGGAAATGCCTATGAATTATTCACTTGTTATTGAACCATTTGATGTTTGGGGTTTTGATTATATGGGACCTTTTCCTAAATCCAACGGGTATACACATATTTTAGTTGTTGTTGATTACGTTACTAAGTGGGTGGAAGCTATTCCAACTAGTAGTGCTGATCATAACACTTCTATTAAAATGCTTAAAGAAGTTATATTTCCGAGGTTTGGAGTCCCTAGATATTTGATGACTGATGGTGGTTCGCATTTTATTCATGGTGCTTTCCATAAATTGCTTGCTAAATATGATGTTAATCATAGAATTGCATCTCCATATCATCCTCAGTCTAGTGGTCAAGTTGAATTAACTAATAGAGAAATAAAATTAATTTTGTAAAGGACCATTAATAGATCAAGAAAGAATTGGTCCAAGAAACTTGATGATGCACTTTGGGCTTACAGAACTGCTTATAAAAATCCTATGGGTATGTCTCCATATAAAATGGTCTATAGAAAAGCATGTCATTTACCTCTTGAACTAGAACATAAGGCATATTGGGCAATTAAAGAACTTAATTATGATTTTAAACTTGCCGGTGAAAAGAGGTTATTTGATATTAGCTCTCTAGATGAATGGAGAACACAAGCTTATGAAATTGTCAAGTTGTTTAAAGAAAAAGTTAAAAGATGGCATGATAAGAGAATTCAAAAACAGGAATTCAATGTAGGTGATCATGTTCTATTATACAATTCTCGCTTAAGATTCTTTGCAGGAAAGCTTCTCTCTAAATGGGAAGGACCATATATCATTGAAGAAGTTTATCGCTCCAGAGCCATAAAAATAAACAACTCCGAAGGCAATATTCCGAGAGTGGTTAATGGGCAAAGAATTAAACATTATATCTCAGGTACGCCCATTAATGTTGAAACTAATATTATTCAAACAATGACACCGGAGGAGCACATAGAAGAAACCTTCCGGAACGCTCCAGAATCCTGAAAAGGAGTAGGTATGTGGTACGGTAAGTAAACTGACTCCAAAAATTCCATAGAAGTACTTTCTGTTCATTTTGGAATATATAAAAAATTAAGAAAATAATAAACAGTCCGAAAAGTGCATGAGGGAGCGACAAGCCTGGGGGGGCACGCCCTACCCCCCAGGGCGCGCCTACCGAGCTTGTGGCTCCCCCGTGGACTTTCCTGACTTCGTTTTTCTCCCATATTACTTGTTTTGCACGAAAAAAAATCATTATATATACTTTCGGATGTTTTGACCACCGTATCGCAAGTTTCTCCTCTGTTCTTGTTTCCTGTTAGATTTTCGAGGCCAGGCATCATGTCTTCCTCTTCCTCCAACAACGTGGGAGACGGCGCTTGGTTGCTGCAGATGGAACTCAGGAGAGAGGGGGAGGAAGAGGTTACCATGGAAGAAGATGATGGAGATTTGCTGGAGGTCCACCCTCCGGCTTCCGAGAGGGGTACCCTTGCCGGCATCTCCACAACTCCAAATCCTCATCAAGCCATGAGAAGCACTACAAGCCATGGGAGTCCAGAGGTACAAGAAGGGCTTCCTCCTAGGAGACCCTTACACAGGTTACATCGGAACAATTTTCATAATTTGGTCCACAATTATGGGGTTGAAAACACTCCTCGCATGCACATACCTTCCAATTGGGATATTTCCTGTCCAAGTGAGAATGATGCAGGAAAGGGTTCATGGTGGCCAGAGAATAAACACATTATGGTTGAAGTGCAAAGGAATGCCACCATGATCCAGCAGTTGCTTTGGGAAATCAAGAGTTTGAAAGATATCTTGTTGAATATTTTGAAGGATAAGCCTACTTCATCATCACCACCATCACCGAAGAAGGAGACTTGAGTACACGGGTATGGGCACCACCCTTGGCTTGTGCCAAGCTTGGGGGAGGTGCCCCGGTATCGTATCACCATCACTTTTATCACCATTATCTATCTTAGTTTGATCCTTAGTTATTTCATGATTTTGAAGAATAAAGTTTTAGTATGATTTAGTTTCGAGTGCTTGCTTTGTGATCTATCTATCTATGTAATCGAGTGTGAAAGTTATATAATAAAGAGTAGTTGAGTTGAGTGTTTTGCTTTTGTTGACCCAATCTTAGAGATAAAATAAAGAGAAAAATTAAGATCATGTGCTAATCCCATGGGGAGTGATAACTTCACCTAAAAGAAGTATAATTGATAAAACTTGTTGGAAGTTAACAAACATAGCATTGGTCATTGTTGCAATTCATGAAAAAGTAATAAAGAAAGAGAGGTCTCACATATAAATACACTATCTTGGACATCTTTTATGATTGTGAGCCCTCATTAAATATTCTATGTCAATTAGTTGACGTTGGACAAGGAAGACAACGTAATGAGTTATGCTTGCTTATATTCACATAGAAGTTATATTGTTTTGGATCCTCTAACATGTGGTGCTTGCCCCCTACCTTTTGCTAGCCAAAATTCTGTACTAAGTAGAGATACCACTTGTGCATCCAAAAACCCTTAAACCCAGTTTCATGTCATGAGAGTCCACCATATCTACCTATGGATTGAATAAGATCCTTCAAGTAAGTTGTCATCGGTGCAAAAGTAATAAAAATTGCTCCTAAATATGTATGATCTTTTATTGTAAGGGAAAATAAGCTTTGTACGATCTTGTGATAGTGAAGAAATAAAAGCGACAGACTGCATAATAAAGGTTGCTATCACAAGGGGCAATATAAAGTGACGTTCCTTTACATTAAGAGCTTGCACATCCAAAAATAAAAAGTGCATGACAACCTCTACTTCCCTCTGTGAAGGGCCTATCTTTTACTTTTATGTATTTACTTTCATGCAAGAGTCAATAGTATTCTCCTCTATTCTATTTTTATTTTCTCTCTTGGCAAGCATCGTGTGGTGGGGAAAGATCCAGACATATATATCCAGTCGAATATAGGTGATCATGAGTTATTATTGTTGACATTACCCTTGAGGTAAATACGTTGGGAGGCGAAATTATAAGCCCCTATCTTTCTATGTGTCTGACTGAAACGTTTGCTCTATAAGTATGTCGTGAGTGTCAGCAATCATAGAACACTAAATGATAGTTGAGTATGTGAACTTGCTAAACAAAGCTCTTACATAGACTCTTTCTAATAATATGATGAATTGCAATTGCTTCAGTGACTGAGATCATAGTTTGTTAGTTTTCAATACGGTTTGTAGTTCATACTTTGTCGTGTGGATGAATTGTCACTTTTCCATGAGAAGTTTTATGATAATATATTGCTGTTATAATAAAGATCGTGATGCTTTCATGTCCGTATTTTGTTTTATCGACACCTCTCTCTCTAAGCATGTGGTCATGATTTTCGATTTCGGTTTTTCGCTTGAGGACAAGCGAGGTCTAAGCTTGGGGGAGTTGATATGTCCATTTTGCATCATGTTTTCCTACTATTATTTATTATGTTTTGGGTTATTATTTTACTTTATGATACAATTCTTATGCCTTTTCTCTCTTATTTTGCAAGATTCACATGAAGAGGGAGATTGCCGGTAGCTGGAATTCTAGACCGGAAAGGGGTGAAAAAGAGATAGCTATTCTGCACATCTCCAAATGACCTGAAAATTTACGGAGAATTATTTTAGAATATATAAAAAATATTGGCTGAAGAAATACCAGAGGGGGACCCACCAGGAAGCGACAAGCCTGGGGGGCACGCCCTACCCCCTGGGCGCGCCCCCCCGAGATTGTGGCGCCCCTGGCAGGCCTCCAGGGCCCATCTTCTCCTATACGAAGCCATTTGCCCTAGAAAAAATCAGTGAAGACTTTCGGGATGAAGCACCACCGTCTCGAGGCGGAACCTGGGCAGGAGCTATTTTGCTCTTCGGCGGAGCGATTCCGCCGGGGATACTTCCCTCCGGGAGGGGGAAATCGAAGCCATCGACATCACCAATGATCCTCTCATCGTGGGAGGACCAATCTTCATCAACATCTTCACCAGCACCATCTCATCTCAAGCCCTAGTTCATCTCTTGTATTCAATCTTTGTCTCAAAACCTCAGATTGGTACGTGTGGGATGCTAGTAGTGTTGATTACATCTTGTAGTTGATGCTAGTTGGTTTATTAGGTGGAAGATTATATGTTCAGATCCTTAATGATATTCGATACCCCTCTAATCTTGAACATGAATATGATTTATGAGTAGTTACTTTTGTTCTTGAGGACATGGGAGAAGTCTTGTCATAAGTAATCATGTGAATTTGGTATTCGTTTGATATTTTGATGATATGTATGTTGTTGCTTCCTTTAGTGGTGTCGTGTGAACGTCGACTACATGACACTTCACCGTCTTTGGGCCTAAGGGAAGGCATTGTGGAGTAGTAATTAGATGATAGGCTGCTAGAGTGACAGAAGCTTAAACCCTAGTTTATGCGCTATTCCGTAAGGGGCTAATTTGGATCAATATGTTTCATGCTATGGTTAGATTTATCTTAATTCTTCTTTCGTAGTTGCGGATGCTTGCGAGAGGGGGTAATCATAAGTGGGAGGCCTGTTCAAGTAAGAACAACACCCAAGCACCGGTCCACCCACATATCAAATTATCAAAGTAGCGAACGCGAATCAAACAAACATGATGAAAGTGACTAGATGAAATTCCCATGTGTCCTCGAGAACGCTTTTCTTATTATACGAGTTCATTCCGGCTTGTCCTTTGCTATAAAAAGGATTGTGACACCTTGCTGCACCTTTGTTAGCATTATTACTTGTTACTTGTTACGAATTACCTTGCTACCAAACGATCTGTTACCTACAATTTCAGTGCTTGCAGAGAATACCTTGCTGAAAACCGCTTGTCATTTCCTTCTGCTCCTCGTTGGGTTCGACACTCTTACTTATCGAAAGGACTACGATTGATCCCCTATACTTGTGGGTCATCACTTGCCCCCTATCTTTTGCTAGCCAAAAATTCCGTACTAAGTAGAGATACTACTTGTACATCCAAAAACCCTTAAACCCAGTTTCATGTCATGAGAGTCCACTATATCTACCTACGGATTGAATAAGATCCTTTAAGTAAGTTGTCATCGGTGCAAAAGCAATAAAAATTGCTCCTAAATATGTATGAACCTTTATTGTAAGGGAAAATAAGCTTTGTATGATCTTGTGATGGTGGAGAAATAAAAGCGACAGACTGCATAATAAAGGTCGCTATCACAAGGGGCAATATAAAGTGACGTTCCTTTACATTAAGAGCTTGCACATCCAAAAATAAAAAAGCGCATGACAACCTCTGCTTCCCTCTGCGAAGGGCCTATCTTTTACTTTATGTATTTACTTTTATGCAAGAGTCAATAGAATTCCCCTCTATTCCATTTTTATTTTTTCTCTCTTGGCAAGCATCATGTGGTGGGGAAAGATCCAGACATATATATCCAATGAATGTAGGTGATCATGAGTTATTATTGTTGACATTACCCTTGAGGTAAATACGTTGGGAGGCAAAATTATAAGCCCCTATCTTTCTATGTGTCTGACTGAAACTTTTGCTCCATAAGTACGCCGTGAGTGTCAGCAATCATAGAAGACTAAATGATAGTTGAGTATGTGAACTTGCTAAATAAAGCTCTTACATAGACTCTATCTGATAATAGGATCAATTGCAATTGCTTCAATGACTGAGATCATAGTTTGTTAGTTTTCAATACGGTTTATGGTTTATACTTTAACTTGTGAATGAATTGTCACTTTTTCATGAGAAGTTTTATGATGTTATATTGTTGTTACAATAAAGATCATGATGCCTTCATGTCCGTATTTTATTTTTATCGACGCCTCTCTCTCTAAACATGTGGTCATGATTATCGATTTCGGCTTTCGCTTGAGGACAAGAGAGGTCTAAGCTTGGGGGAGTTGATACGTCCAATTTGCATCATGATTTCCTACTGTTATTTGTAATGTATTTGGTCATTATTTCACTTTATGATGAAGTTCTTATGCTTTTTCTCTCTTAATTTGCAAGATTTACATGAAGAGGGAGAATACCGGCAGCAGGAATTCTGGACCTGAAATAGCTACAGCAGAGATACCTATTCTACAGAGCTCCAATTGACCTGAAACTTCACGGAGATTTTTTATTGAATATAAAAAAATACTGGAGAAAAGAAATACCAGAGGGGACCCACCAGTTTCCCACAAGGCAACAGGGCGCGGCCCCCCTAGGCGCGCCCTGATGCCTTGTGGGACCCACAGCTGGCCTCCGGCCCCCTCCTTCTGCTATATAGGCTCATTTGCCCTTAAAAAATTATAGAGAAGACTTTCGGGACGAAGCGCCACCGTCTTGAGGCAGAACCTGGGCAGGAGTAATTTTGCTCTCCGGCAGAGCAATTCCGCCGGGGATACTTCCCTCCGGGAGGGGGAAATCGAAGCCATCGACATCACCAACGATCCTCTCAGCATGGGAGGACCAATCTTCATCAACATCTTCACCAGCACCATCTCATCTCAAACCCTAGTTCATCTCTTGTATTCAATCTTTGTCTTAAAACCTCAGATTGGTACCTGTGGGTTGCTAGTAGTGTTGATTACATCTTGTAGTTGATGCTAGTTGGTTTATTTGGTGAAAGATTATATGTTCAGATCCTTAATGCTATTCAATACCCCTCTGATCTTGAACATGAATATGATTTGTGAGTAGTTACTTTTTTTCTTGAGGACATGGGAGAAGTCTTGTCATAAGTAATCATGTGAATTTGGTATTCGTTCGATATTTTGATGATATGTATGTTGTTACTTCCTTTAGTGGTGTCGTGTGAACGTCGACTACATGACACTTCACCATCTTTGGGCCTAAGGGAAGGCATTGTGGAGTAGTAATTAGATGATGGGTTGCTAGAGTGACAGAAGCTTAAACCCCTAGTTTATGCGCTATTTCGTAAGGGGCTGATTTGGATCCATATGTTTCATGCTATGGTTAGATTTATCTTAATTCTTCTTTCGTAGTTGCGGATGCTTGCGAGAGGGGGTAATCATAAGTGGGAGGCTTGTTCAAGTAAGAACAGAACCCAAGCACCGGTCCACCCACATATCAAATTATCAAAGTAGCGAACGCGAATCAAACAAACATGATGAAAGTGACTAGATGAAATTCCCATGTGTCCTCGAGAACGCTTTGCTTATTATACGAGTTCGTTCCGGCTTGTCCTTTACTATAAAAAGGATTGGGCCACCTTACTGCACTTTTGTTACACTTGTCACTTGTTACTTGTTACGAATTATCTTGCTATCAAACTACTCGTTACCGCTAATTCCAGTGCTTGCAGAGAATACCTTGCTGAAAACCGCTTATCATTTCCTCCTGCTCCTCGTTGGGTTCGACACTCTTACTTATCGAAAGGACTACGATTGATCCCCTATACTTGTGGGTCATCAGGCCCCCATTTTTCTCATTTTCTTTTACCCTTGTTCTTGTACGGTTTTCGGCTTGGTTTCCCTCATAATTGGGTTCAAATTGTTAAGGTTTTCGATTCAGTTTCCCATATAAACTAGATAAAAAAATCGTTGAATGAGATCAATTTCAAGCGGGAGCGCCCCCCCCCCCCCCCCCCCCCCGTGGTGATTTTTCAAAAAAAAATATTTTTTGGTATTGTGGAACAATGCAAGTTATATGAAAATTAATTGAAAATTTTGGATCATCATTTTCTTATATATTTTTTTTCATTTTATTTCCTCTATTGGGTAATACCAATGCATTTTATTCATTCTAACTTAGAATTATATTTGTTTTTGTTCTTATTTTTATTTTTTATTATGTCCTTGGTTATTAATTCTTAGTCTTCTTTTGGTGTTGGATTTTCTCCTATATATATGCATGCGACAACATATTTCATGTTGCAATCTTGTGACACTACTTATTGTGTGTTAGGAACTTAAAATGAAATTCATTTCTATAAGTGATTTGCCTGAATCATAATAATATTAAAGTTGCACTACTATATGCTTGTTCTTGCATTTTTGGAACAGTGGAAGTTCTATAAAATCGGCTACAAATTTAGTCCATCATTTTCTTTGATTTTTTTTTATTTGGCTCTTCTTCTTTTAGGGTAATACCAGTACACTCATTTCATTATAGTAATAAATCTCCATTTGTTTTTGTTTTATGATGTCTTTGTTTATTTATGCTTAGTCAAAAAAAAATTGTCCGTTGGATTTTCTCTAATATTTGTGCATGTGACAGTGTATTTGATGTTCCAATCGTGTGCCACACATTAGTTTTGTGTTAGGAACTTATATGTAATTTATTTTGTAAGTGATCTTCTTCAATCATATAATTATTGAAGTTGCACTACTATATGCTTGTTATTGCATATTGCGGAACAATGCAAGTTCTACAATATCTATTACAAAAAAAATTGTCATTTGCTTTCAAAAAAATTCTTTCTTTTATTTCTTCTTTTAGCGTAATTCCAATGCACTTAATTCATTCTACCTCCAGAAAATTTCTTTTTTTGTTATGTCTTCTTTATTCATGCTTAGTCGGTTTTTTGGCCTTCGGATTTTTCCAACATTTGTGCATGTCACAACGAATTTGATGTTGCAAAAGTGTGCCACTACTTAGTTTTGTGTTAGGAACTTAAAATGAAATTCATTTTTAAGTGATATACATTAGTTATAATAATAAGTGAAGTTGCACTAATATATGATTGTTATTGCATAAGTGGTTTTTCCATGCCCCCCAACTCCCAAAAATGATTTAGGGGCCTCGGCATAGCCTTGCTGGGGATGCTCTTTGGGGAAAAGCGCCTAACTACCGCACACAAGAGGCGATGGGATGTTGCATGGATTCTACATATTCTGCTTGAATTGTGTGCACAAAAGCAAGAGGCGATGGCACGTTGTATGAAGAACAGTAAAACTAGTCACTTGGCAGTTTTGGTCAACTTTTGCTACCCCCTGCTGGAGTGGGTTTTCCCTGCCCCCAACTCCCTAAAATGATTTATGGGCATCGGCATACCCTTGTTGGGGATGCTCTTAGGGGGAATCGCCTAACTACCACACATAAGAGGCGATGGGACGTTGCATGGAGCCTACATCTTCTGCTTGAATTGTGTGCCTAAAAGCAAGATGACGTTGCATGAAGAACAGTAGAACCAGTCACTTTGTCGTGGTTTTCTCACGGCAGATGCCATAGGATGGCTAAAAGTGTGGGCCGGCAAGGCTACGGTGGAGATCCAGGACGGGATTGGGCAACAGCACGCGGTGGTTTACCCAGGTTCGGGGCCCTCGCGAGGAGGTAACACCCCTACTCCTGCATGTCTGACATATATGTGGAGTATATAGTGGTACATGGTTGCTCCTAGAGCTGTATTAGAGGAGGAAGTAGGAGTTGTGAGCACCTTTCCCTTTGCCTCGTATGGGTGTGTGAGAATGAGAGTGAGAGATGAGTGCGTGAGGGCCTGAGAGAGTGAGCTCTCCTGGTGCATCTTATAAAGGGATGCCAAGGGGACAAGGAGTGGCCCACTTGGCCGGCCACACTATTGGAATGGACATGCGAGGTGACGCATGACGCAGGCTATAGTGCGCCACTATTGGTCAACAGTGTTGGACTATTGGGGCGCAGTGACGTGACGCATGACGCAGGCTATAGTGTCTTCCTGTCGTGTCCGATGGGACACTGCGGTTGACCTCACGCAGCAGGCCGGCTGCTCCAGCCGGACGGGGAGCCGGCTGGACTCCAGCCGGCCGGAGCAGTCGGGTGGTGAGTGGCCGGACCGAGGGGCGTTGGCCGCCCCGATGTTTTGAAATGTCGTCTTGTCTTCTTGAGCCTACACACTTGGCAGTTTTGGTCAACTTACCCCCCCCCCCCCCCGGGGGGGGGAAGTTTGTGAAATTTAGTGCATAATTCGAAGCCCTTTCAATCAGAAATCTAGACATTTGTATCATTTGAACCGACTATCCAATTTAAGATCCTTTTGAACTATCATGGTATATGGTAGTTTGGTTCCGATATTCAAGGGATACAATACAATCAAGTGATCCTACAGTTATGAGGTGCAACTGCAACCATAGAATCTCTAAAGAAACGCTCTTGCCCATTATCCCTTACGAGTGCCTACTCTGGTGCCGCACGACTCAAGACCCCTTAGACACCTGGGCCGATAATAATGTTCATGTGCATCCGTATCGTTTCTCTATCCTCGGGTTTTAGGTGCACCCTTTTTATGACAGCTAGTCGGTCCACATCGATTTGCATCTCAACGTTCGTGACCTGATCTTGTAGAGATCGAGTGTTAGAAGCTAATGACTTGAGATCCTCCACCACCTTGCCTAGATGATCACCATAAGAGTTTCAGTTGTTGGATTTTGGAGGACCGTGATATATGTTACTTCATCTCCGATCTCGCTTGACGCATTCCATCTCGAGAGAGGCGGCCCCAAGCTTATCGAGATTTTTTGTCTTGGCCTAGTCCCTCCTCTCCGACATGCCGACCATGCGCATGGAGGGAAGGTTAGAGGTTGGGATTAGATCCGATACTTCTTTGGTTTTGGGGTGTATCCGCGAGAAGGTTCTTCGACCATCGAGATAGTTGAAGATTGCTGACAAAGAGGGTAGCTCGTGGTGGGATGTGTCCTTGCTAGCAGGCCTTGGAGCTCTGATCTTGTTGCCAATCTGCTTATCACAAACCAACGAGAGCTATGGTGACGTAATTACGACAAGTTTGCCTACAGTTTTGGTGAGAGTTTTGACCTTTTTTTGAGGGAAGAGAGTTTTGACTTTTGAGGCACAAAGTGCCGTGTAATTGAACGTAAAAAAAAAGTCCCGTGTAATTGGATCGATGATCTCCATTACTTTTATGGTTTGTAACTGTGTTTGCAAATCCATAAAGCTAGGCATGGTGACATTCGCTTAGAAAAATCTTGTAATATCCTCATATCTCTATCTTTTTAGGGTATTCTCAAATCTCTAGTACTCTCAAGCATAAATCTAATTTTTTTAGGGTATCCTCAAATCTCTAGTACTCTTAAGTTCTTTTTCAATAATAAGGAACATGACACAAATTTGTTTACTTTCAATGCGGACTGTACCATGTTTACACGGGGGGCCCTTAACCTGCATGCGTTGCTTCTTCACGACTGATGTCTTGGCGCTGAATAGAACCACGGCGCTCGAAGAAAAAAAAAACGAAAAAAGAGCGCCGTTGCCGGGGATCGAACCCGGGTCACCCGCGTGACAGGCGGGAATACTTACCACTATACTACAACGACTTGCTTGCATTATAATCGAATGGAAAGCTTAATTAAGGGACAGTAACTAGCTGCTTCAGGCCTGACCAAGCAGCTAAGCACGCTCGCTCTGTTCTTGCCTTTTATATTCCGCCACATACAGAGTCTCCTTATTTTTCATCACTGCAAAAGAAAAGAAAAAAGTCCCCTTGTTTTTTTCATGCGTAGCAGAAACACTAGCAGGAGCAGCACCGCATTCCACGTGATACGTCGCTTCTCCGTCGTGAACTCTTCCACTCGAAACCATCTTTCTCGCACGCCAGGGACCAGTGCGAGGCTTCTCCATCATGAACTCCCCGACTTGAAACACTAGCTGGTACGTACGTACCTTGGAGCAATCTTGGTATTTTGGTTCACTTACAACACACCCTTTACCCAATCTGCCTTCGTTGAGACAAATAATGCTAATCCAACTTGTTGCTGAGTGTGCTAGAAATTTGCTTATATTTGGCCTCCAGATCTTCCTTCTTTTCTTCATCCTTTCCATGTTGGAATGGAACCCACAAATGATCCTCAAACTGAAAGCATAGCCAAACCTAATAGCAGGTTGCGCCGAGTTCTCACCAATCCTAATTTAATTGCGTGGGAGCTAAAAAGGTAGAAATATCCTTAACATTAAGGTGACTGTATTTTCGTTCTGAAGGCAGACTGTCTAGAGACAACTAGGGATTTCAAACTCTGATGGGAAATGACAAAAACATGCGACTGAAACACAGAAAACAATTAGCTCATACACACAAGCTCAAAGATACAAGCATATATACACAACTAGAAGATTTAATACAAATAAGTAAACGTAACCGTAACCAGACATATATACAAATCGAGCGTCTAGGAAAGGCTGGCTGGGTAGTCATACACCGAAACATGACAGCCGAGCTGAAATCACAGGTATGCGCTACAGTAGTGACTGACTACTCAGAAGCTATATGCAGATGTAACCAAATCTACAGATGATCGGATGGTGGCCATACGTTAATCATGAACACACATTCCACTACTCAGCATGCCTCTTGGCCATTGTCTTCTTGAGGCCTTTTAGGATCTTGGAGAACCAAAGCACATTCATCACGAAGATTATGCAAGGCGCAATAAGTACCAGAAAATAGCCGAAGGTGTTCATCTTCTTAATCTGTCAATGAACAAGCATAACTCAGAATTATGTGTGCGGTAGCTGTGGTGTATAGTGGACTCGAATGGACCGTAGTGTACCTGATCATAATGTACAAACATGTGATAGAACAAGTACATGAACAGAATTATCCTTGCAACCTGCATGAAGGCATTTGTTTCAAGATTAGGAATCAGTCTACGAAAAGCTTATGAATATGAATGTAAACAAAACCCATCATATTGGTTTTCTAGACCATATGCATCATAATACTGATTAAGCAAGCAATTTGAGTAAATCTGAGTATTTGCATTAGTGGTCACATTGATAACTGTAAATTTGATAATTTTATCTCAAGTCTCCCTGAGTTAAAAATGACAATGACCTATCAAAACTTATGTGGTGAATGCTACTAATTTGAAAGGTGAAACACAGAAGATTCGATGGATAATTATCCCCTTAGCGATATGCAACAGCAAATCTCTCAATGGAAAGCAAGCCACTTGTCAGATTCAAAGTAGTCAATAATCAACACAGCTACACCGATTTCAAGGCTGGCAGGAGATGGGAATCAGAAATTTTAGAAGGGGCTGGTGATGCAGTCAACAATCTTTCATGTAGTTATTCAACTTAAATGTTTTTATAAACATGATGTGTTATTTTATAAGTGAATAGTGTCTTGTCCTTACCAACCAAGTAATAAAGAACCCTTGCAAATTAGTACTACCTCCGATCCATAATAAGTGTCGCAGTTTTAAACTAGCCCCAGTTCAAAACTGCGACACTTATTTTGGATCAGAGGGAGTATCATTTAAGTGGATAGTGTCTTGTGCTTACCAGCCAAGTAACAACCATTGCAACTCCGTTAACAAGGTAAGCTTTGGAGTTTTTCATTCCAGCAACATCAAGGAGCCTTGATGAGACCAAGGAACAGAATAGCAGTTTAGACGAATTGAAGTATGGCAAGATATAAACAACAATTGTGTAACTTGTTCGCATATCCAGTTACCATCTTAGGTTGATTCCTGGCGTCGTAGTCTCAGTGATGAGACCCATATATATGTATACATGTGCTTCCCCAGAAAGCATAGCGTACATTGTAGACATAAGTGACAGCATGTGGTGGATAACCTAAAAAGTAAACAATGAAGACAGAAAAGACAGTTTAGAAGAGTCAAATGAGAGTAGTATGCAAAGATTAGTCAGTTCAGAATGCGAAAAGGGAGAGGGGGGAGGGGGGAGGGGGGGGGGGGGGGGGGGAGGCATGACAAAAACATGTTTACTTACATACTCCATTCCACCAAGGGCAGGGTAAAGCCAATATATCATGGCAATGTCTGTAATGAAATACCCAATAGAGACCTGGCAAACATGAGATTCAGCTCAGAACGAGGCAATGAAAAGATAGAGATGGTAAACAAGAAACTTTTTGTGCATTCTCTCAAGAAAATAAAATGAAGTAATAGCATACACATACCCCTAATGTAAAATTGGAGAGGCTTGAACTTCTAACTGTTACTGGTCCATCCAGCTGGTCAGAAAACATACCCGAGAAGAACACTAGGTATACTGACATAACTGTAATGAATATTGCATGGACAGTGGACATGCCCCTAGAAGATAAAGGGTCATAAATACTATGTATAACAAAGGAGGTAGTTGGATACTAGGTTGTAAAATTAATCTCACCTGTTGTTCCATTCGATCTTCTGCATATTGTTAAGAGAAGCATAACCTTTGAAGTTAAATGAACTGATAACGCGCGTGAAATCATAGGCCTGAGCTAGCAAACACAAATAATATTATTTGATAGTCAAGACACTGTTACAAGGATTAGAGTTCAGGTATGAGAGATGCATTTAAAAAGTTCTATTGAAGAATTTAAGGTTCAGAGAGACAGCGTAATGCTAGAAATCTTGTTCATTAGCATAACACTACTCTATTGCAGCGAGCTACTCAAAGAATACCTTTATATTAAGTTAGCTCAGCCAAAATTCGTTTGTGTTAGCTCAGCCAAAATTCGTTTGTGTTAGCTCAACCAAAATCCGTTTGAATTAGCTCAACCAAAATCCGTTTGTGTTAGCTCAACCATAACATGGTGGGGCTTAAGGCTGTATCGCATTTGACCTTAGCTTATAATGAATACTGAACAGAGGTCAAACAAAAAAAGTATTTCTAAGATTAAATACAAACCTTAATAAGCAAATAAGTAATGCTAAGCAAATTTTCTTTGTTCAAGGATTGTTCCACAGTACGAAAGATAACAACTGGTGCCTGATCTACACCCATTAGTGTAATCACGGTTTGGAAGGGCGAATAAAACAAAACAAAAAAACTCAAAATATGAGAACATTTTGCAATTGATACATTGAAGTTAAGGGCCCACATGAAGCTCAGTAAGGCAAACTACATCAACAGATAAGATCATAAGACAAGTTTATCACGTTTTTTTGCCCCCATCAACATGCTATACCAGAAAAGTTGTTGCGCAATGAGACTAGTGGAGTGATCATAAGACTTAACAGAGGAAGTGGGAAAGGGTGAATGACATTACCAATTTGCACATCAGGATTCCCCCCAGCACAGCTGCGTATGGAGCATACGAGTCTGCTAGCAGGTAGTCCCTAACAAGAACCTCTTTGTACTTATAGGCTTTAAATGCCATGTCCGGAGCCGCAGGCACATCCATAACCAGACTTTTGGCCACCGAACAGCCTAATGAAGAAACCATAAAGAGATATATAAGTACCAAGAATCACGAATGAACAATGTGCAAGCATGAAAACTCATAGGCTCCGCTCAATGAGCATTTTGCGATATCTACACTTATAGTGCCCCGTCCCAATTATCTCCAGCGAGGTACAACAAACAACTTTCCATCACATGTGTACGACGAATCAACGATTTTAGGAAGCAAATCGCTATCAGAGAAAACATGTTTTGGTACTTCTACCACATAAAAGTAGAGAACACCAAAAGTGGAACCAAACACCAGCATTTAGCTTTGTCCCATGCAACTAATGGCAAAAGTGAAATTCCGCTGCAATCAGGGGAAAACTAGGACTCATACTAGAAAGTAGGTACACTACTCCATCCAACACGATAACAATCAACAAGCGCACTGCGTGTACGACTACACGCACCAGTCAGTTCACCCAAAAGCTCAAGCTGATGGGGAAAGGTGTGCTATGCATTTACACTTCAACACTGCGCATGGACGGGGAGATGGAGACACCAAAAGTGGAAGAATTTCACATGATAAAATAGAGATGCACCGCACCGCTCCTGATTACTGGCCCCTGCCTAAACACCGGCATTTAGCTCTGTCCCATCTAAATAATGGTGAAAGAAAAGAAAAAAAATCAGTAACTAGACCACCGCAACCAGGGGAACGCTCGACTTTTAAGTAGGTACACTGCTGCATCCAACGCTGCAGAAATCAATCAGGAAACGGCGCATGGACTGGGAGCTAGCCAAGCCAACGCGTAAAGGGAACTGCAAGTCTACAACTAAGAACAAGCGCAGCAACATCTATCCCACCCCACCCAATCTCCACCTCGAAACAACCGCCCGAGGACGCCAAGATTGGGTGTGCCCGCTCCTAAACCCCACAGATTAGACCAAATCCAAGCTTCCAGTCGCACACGAACTAAACAAGCAAGCTAAAGCGCAGAAGGAGCAGGGCAGGGGGGAGAGGAAGTTCACCTGAGCGTGGCGAGGTCGCGGCGACAGGAGGGGAGCGGAGGAGCTTGTGGTCGCCGCGAAGCCTGGCTGGGGTTGGGGTGGACTGGAGGGGAAGCGAGCGCGGCGGATTGGAGGCCGCGGATTCCTTGTCTCCTCTCGTAGTAGTCCTCTTGGCAAAGCTTTGCTTGTGTCCCGGTTCTTGCCTGGCTATTGGAGGGGAAGGGTGGGAGCGAGGAGAAAGCGCTGGATGGAAGGAAGCAAACGAGACGATGCCCACGGGCCACGCCAAGAGATTTTTTCTTTCTCAAAGATGAGGAAAGCATTATTGCGACGCGGCCGGAGCAATAAATAATGCAAAGTGCTGTCGCGGCCGGAGAAATAAATAATAAATAAATAGAGTAAAGTAAATGCTAGTACACGGCGATCGGAACGGGTCGCGAAGCCTCGCTCGCTCGTCCGTGCGTCCCTTTGGCCGCGACACATGGTGGCTATAGTTAGGCAACTCCAGCGCACGATCCAAACGGACGTCCGTTTGGTCCGGATTCTGTTCATTTGGGGCGGGCAATGGGGTCGTGTCCGAGCCTTTTCTGGGATGCGGTGGCCATGCGCCCAACGCGCGGACGCATCCTTTGGCCGCATTCTGTCCGCCTCCTTGTTTCAAATGCAAATATTCGAACCACGGCCCGTAGTTCACGCCGGCAACACAGGCAGCCTACACGACCTCGCCGGCAACACAGCCAGCGGCCGGCAACACAGTCAGCCTCCAAAATGAATAGGTTTGTCGCCGGCACACAGCCAGCGGCCGGCACCCATGCCAGCCTCCAAAAAGAACGGCCACGGCCGAACAGACCACCTAGTTCAGGCCGTCGGCGTCCAACATCTCCTTCTGCCGGGCCTCGAACCAGCTCCTCGTCTTCTCGCTCATCTTGCTCAAGTCGACGCTCATGATCGCTAGCGCCACCTCCTTTGCTTTGGTTGCGGCATTGGTGGCCTCGATGTCGAGCTGCCTCTGCCTGGCCGCGGCATTGGCGGCCTCGATGTCGAGCTGCCTCTGCCGGGCCGCCTCCTCCATGTCGATCTT
Source organism: Elymus sibiricus (assembly GCA_039707655.1). Taxonomy (NCBI): domain Eukaryota; kingdom Viridiplantae; phylum Streptophyta; class Magnoliopsida; order Poales; family Poaceae; genus Elymus; species Elymus sibiricus. The sequence continues at coordinate 319,371,020 of CM077664.1, forward strand.
CCTCTTCTTGGCCGCCTCCTCCATCTCAAGCTTCTTCGTTTGGAGCTCCATGTATTGCTTCATTTGCTCCTCCTTGCCTTGTCGCTTTTTCTCGTCCCTCACTTCCTTTTGAGACATCATGCCGTGCAAAGTCTCATGCAAGGCAAAGGATGCCGCATCACGCTTGTCGTCCATCTTGGAGTTGGTCTTGCCCCTCGGCCTCTTCAACGCCTCACCATCTCCACCTCCGGCGAACGCGTCCGTCTTCTTGCCTCTCTTCCTTTGAAGTTCGTGGTATTGAACTTTGAACTTAGGGCAATTGTTGATGATCGTCCAACAATGCGTAAGAGTGAATGGCTTGTCATTGTGCCGGGCCTTGAATGCTTCTAAAGATTAAAATTCCTACACGATCAACAACAATTAGACATGCAAACATAGAGAAGGCCGAAGTCACGGCCGTAGCAACGAAAGATAAGAGACCATACCATGTCCCCAATGCCGAGACCACTCACGGGACGTGCTTCAACGCTCTCAAGTGCGGCACAATACTTGTTGCATTCTTGTTGGATGAACAACCACCTCTTTTGAATCGAGGTGATGCCACGTTCGCTCGCAAATTGGTAGGACGGAAACAACTTCCTTTCATGGAATGTTTTGTGAACCCTTGTCCAAAAAACAAGTCCCTTTTGTTGCGCACCGATCCTCGGATCTTGGCCAACCTCCATCTAACTTTCGCAAATCAACTTGTCCTCATCTTGTGAGTATGATCCCGTACGAATGCTCTTCCTCTTCTTTTGTGCTTCCGCTCTTTGGGTGAGCTCGTCGATGAACAATGGCTGGCCCGCAATATCGATGCCTTCCTCTTCTTCTTCATCACCTTCACCTTCGCAATAGATGTCATCATCTTCATGCCATGATTCACCATGGTCGTCGGCCTCAAAGTCTTCATCGGCAACGTACTGGCCGCGGCCATCCTGACTCTGGGTCTCCTCGGGATCGAAGGTATCGCCATGCCCACCCATCTGGAAGGCCTCTCCACGGCCCTCGTAGATGACATTCTCCATGAACTGGGCGCAGAAGGGGTCCTCGACCGTTGGCGTTGGTGTTGGCATTTCGCCGAACAGGACGCGGGGCGACGGCATGGTGGCCGTAGACGGCGGTCGTGCTTGCTTTCTTTGCATCTCGACGGACGGGCGGCCGCCGCTGCTGGACCCCGGCGTGACGTTGAGGTCGATGATGGCCGAGGGGCGCGGGGTGGACGGAGCGATCACGCCAACGTCCGGCGACCCCGAGAAACGGGTCTGGCCTTCGTACCTTGGCGGAGGAAAACCGGGCGACAATGGCGTGGTCGACGACGTCGGCGAGGGGCACTGCGGAGGCCGGGCGACCGACGAGCCTGTGCTCGCCAGGCCGACAGGCGCTGCCGAGAAGCTCGTCGGACGGCACAGCCCAAGCATGAGGAGGGCATGCGCTTTGCTGACGATGGCCTCCTTCTCGTCGACGGCGGCCTTGTGCCACACGGCCTCCAACGCAGCGCGCTCGGCGGCGAACATGGCCTCGGCGTTCTTGCCCTTCTGCGCTGCCCGCCGGTTCCTCCTCTTGGCCGATTCCGCGTCCAGCTTTGCGAGCTCCACCGGCGTGAGTTCCGACCGCAGCTTCTTCGGACCCTTGGCCGCCTTCTTCTTCGCCTTTGGGGGCGGGTCGACGGCCTGGCGGCCGGAATTCGGCGGGGAATCGGCCATGGCGGGAGGGTGGTGGGCGGAGGGGAGGGCGGGACGTGGAAGGGTTTGGGGGGGAAATAGAGGGAAATGGGGCGTCGGGCGGGTGCTTTGTGCCACCGATGGGCGGGCCAGGGGAGGACAAGCGCGCGCATCCCGCCCGTCCGCGCGCTGTCCATTTCACCTCAAACGCGGCCCAAACTTGGGCCGGGGATGGGTCGAAAGCGGACAGAAAACGGACAAAAGTCCGTTTGCGCCCGCGCGCTGGGCCGTCTGGTATGTCCGTTTTGCCCCAAACGGACGCACCCGGACAGGATGGGGTCGCGCGGCCAACTCCAGCGCACGGCCCCAAACGGACGTCCGCTTCGGCCTGCTTTTGTCCGTTTGGGGCGGCAATGGGGTAGCCCATGTCCGGATCGGGCCGTTGCCGGGTCGGTGCGCCCAACGCGCGGCCGCACCCCAAATCATGTCCGGGTTGGACATGATATAAAAAAATCGCAAAACTCAAATAAATGACGAAAAAAATCAAATAATACGCAAACATAATGATTAAAACATAATTAAACATTATAGTCTTCACGGCCTCCACAGTGCTTAGAACATAATTAACATAAAAACTAAAAAAAAAAAGATAAGCGCCGCCCGCGCGCTGCTGCCGTGCCCGTCGCCGTCTCACGCGCCGCCGTTGTCGTCCTCGTCGCCAGTGAGGTCGATGTAGGGTGGCGGCGTCCAGAGGTGGGACGGTGGTCCCTGGAAGGTGGGAGGCGCCTGCACCACCTCCCCCTGTGGCGACGGCTCGCGCTCCGGTGACCGCGGCGGCGTGGGGCACCAAGACCCGGCCCCCACGGCGTCGGCCATGTCCGTGGCCGTGCACGACCAGCTCCACCGCTGGCCCACCAGGCGCTCTGGACGTGGCCGCCGCGGGCTAGCTGGGCGACCAGCAAAGTATGACGCGCGCCGCACGTCGTGCTTGTCTCGAAACCAAGTGTCCCACAGTGGGGATTCGACGGCGTACCTGGGGTCGTAGTACAGGTCGTCAGGCAGGTGGCGGCGGCGGCGGTCGATCTCCTCGCGGCGGGCACGGCCGCTCATCGGGATCGGCACCCGAACCGCGGACAGATGCCAGTTATTGGGCAGGTGAACGTCGCTCCAGGGGAGCGACGTCCCTGTTTCCCAATAACGCCGGCAAACATCCGCGTGGACGTACTGCCGGTCGCGCGCCGGGGCGGCCGGAGGGGCGATGGCGAATGCGGGCGGTGCCGGGGCCCTCCGTGGGGGTGGTGCGGGCTCTGAGCTGCTGGCGGCGCGGCGGCGGCCGGAGGACGAACCAGCCTGGTGGTCGTGCGCCCCCTTGCGGCCGGTGCTCCACCACACCATGGCTGCCGGCGGCCGGCGAGCTCGAGGAAGGGGAAGGGAGAACTAGGGTTTGGGTGTCGGTTTTCGAGGAGGCAGCAGGACTGGAGTGGGAGCGTGGACTGTGACCGGTCCACGGCTTCCCATTTAAGAAGGACGGCGACCGCTCGCCTGGGCGGATGACAGGTGGGGCCGACCGCGCGTGCGCAGTTAATTTGGGCGGTGGGAGGTAGGTGGCCGCCTGCCACGCGGCCCCGACGTGGATGAGAGACGCGTCCGTTCGATGTCCGCCTGGACCCAAACCGGGCGCATGTTTGCGCTGGAAATGGGTCGGGCCGGACACAAAACAGACAAGATGGGTCCAGGCCGACGCGCGCTGGGCCGTGGGGTTTGTCCGTTTTGCCCCAAACGGACAGGGCCGGACGGGATGGGGTCGTGTGCTGGAGTTGGCCTTAGAGCAAGTATAATAAGGTACAGTCAGCAGGCTGTAAGGATTAAACTATTATATTTCTGCTGAGTTGGATGAGAGAGAAGGGAAGCGGGCTGTAGATTAACAGCCGGCTACAACACGGGCTCCAAGAAACATTGTGAGAATGTAAGGTGGGTCATTTATTAATAAAGTAGCACTACTTAACAACTAGCTACTATACGCGTTGGCTATTAGGTTGGCTATATGTGATGTGGCAACTCCATATAGCCGGTAGTTGGCTATACTATTAACCATGCTCTTAGAAGAACATTGATATCTCCAGTCCATTAAGGTTCAATTCTTGGTGCTCGCATTTATTTTGGATTTATTTCAGGATTTTCGGTGATGCACATTCAATTGGAGGAGATGTTTTCGTCGACTACGAGGCGTCTATGGTGACTTTGTAAAATCTCAAGATGATATGCCGGCTCAGTCTCTTGGAGGTGCTTATAGGGGTAGGCTGTGCGTGTGTGCGTTCATAAGGGTGAGTGTATGCGCGTGTATATTAGCGCTTGCGTCTGTACTGTGTTAAAAAAAAATCCTCGCTCGCTCGTCTGTGCGCCCCTTGGGCCGTGACACGTGGCATCGCTTCGTTTCGCCAACCAAAAACAAAAAAGTTGTGTGGAGGTCCATCGATCTTTACAAGTTCACATATATATGTTGTAGTTTCTTTTTTGCGGGGTATATATATGGTGTAGTTTTTTTTTTTACGAGAAACTTTCAATCTATTCATCTTCAATCATGGCAGTACAAAGAACAACAGAGGTAATAAAAATTACAACCATGTCCGTGGACCACCTAGCGACGACTACAAGCACTGGAGCGAGCCGAAGGCGCGCCGCCGTCATCGCCCCTCCCTCACCGGAGCCGGGCAAACCTTGTTGTAGTAGACAGTCGGGAAGTCGTCGTGCTAAGGCCCCATAGGACCAGCGCACCAAAGTAGCAACCATCGCCGATGAAGAAAGTCGTAGATCAGAAGGATCAAACCTGTAAACACCCAAACAAAGACGAACGAAGACCGGATCCAAACAGATCCACCGAAGACCAGCACCGACCGAATCCCGCGAGATCCGACGGAGACAAACCTCCACACGCCCTCCGACGATGCTAGACACACCATCGGGACGGGGATAGAACGTGGGAGACATTATTCCTACTAAGGGATATCGCCGCCGCCACACAGCCCCAACCAAGACGCTGAATCTAACAAGAACGAGAACGGGGTCCCTCCCGCCGGCGGGGGGCCGAGATCCTCCGCACCTCCATGGCCTAGAGGCCATCGGAGATGGGGCGGACCGGCGGCAGCGCCGACGGGAGGAGAAGAGCTTTTCTTGTGGAGGAGGAAAGAGATTCTGATTTTTGGTGTAGTTGTAGGGCAGGTCCGCAGGTGCACACGATTTCATATACAGTCACATGTGCATGTTGGAAAGGTTGCAAGAAAAAAATGTGGACACAAAATATGATACGTACGACATTTTTTTTCGACAAAAAAAAATACTCGTATGACACAACATGTGTACTTGCTAAAGTTCTTTTTTTTTGGCCGGGCCTGCGAGTCTTCCTACCCTAGCCGCCGCCACGAGCCACGCGACTAGGGAGGCGAACTCCTTCCACCGATCTCCACCGGCCGGGGCGCTGGCCCCCTCTCCCTCCGGCTGCTCCGGTGGCAGGAGGGAGGGGGGACCCCGTTCCTCTGCTCTGTAGTTAGGGTTTGGATTTGTAGGTCGTGGTGCGCCGTTGGGGTGGTGGGAGCGGCGCCCGGACGAATAAATCTGCCTCAGCCCCACTCCCACACCGGCGGTGTCCTTCATGGCGGCGTCTCGGAGTTGATGGCATCGTGTGTCTGCCGATCCTTCAGATCGGCGGCGTTAGGGTTCATGGATGGTATTGGCGAGGCGGCGGCGGCGACTCCATCAGGTATGTCTCTCCTTCTGTTATGTCCCCGTTGTTGTGGCGTTGTCTCCGATGTCATGGTGGAGCAGGGAGGTTTGGTCGTTCAGGAGTATGCGCAGACGGTTGTCTACGCAAGTGACAGTTGGAAGATGGAGCATCTTGTGCTGGGTTTGTGATTCGAGGCTGACAGTTCTGGTTTCCTCCTCCGACATCGTCGTCACGCGGAGGTGTCAGTTCTGAAGTTCGATGGCGTGTCCGGGGACATGTTGCCCCGGTCTGATTCTTTCAACGGTAATGGTTTTGCTTCTGGCAAACTACTTTGAAGGTCCGTAAAGCTGCAGATCAGCAATGGAGCCCCGTCGAGCTTGGGTAAAGAGGTGATCTGTATTCTTCCCCTTTGGTGGCTGCTTCGGTGGTGTCGAAGGAAAGTGACAGACGCTGCTATTTTGCATAGGATTTTTCTATCTTTTCAGTCATGTAAGGTTGGTGTTTTTTTTTTTTTTTGCTGGGTGTATACTTGCTAAAGTTGCTATGCGAAAATGTGATATTGCTTTTCTGAATGACGCACCAAGACAGCAAGCAGATATCTTTGGTCACCTACATCTGCAAAAACGGGCACGATTTGATTGAGTAGCTGCTTTTGGGCATGAACCGGTGAACATCGATCACGCTTGGACGTGTGGTGCTAATTTTATTTCGTGATGCCGAATGTTCGTCGGTTGCTTTCTCCCTGCTGGAACGGACGGGTTGCATACATTTTTGAGATGGTACCAGATACTACGTTGAGGAATATATACACGGGATTGCTAAATCTCAGTCGACTAAGACTTAACGAAGTCTCAGTCGATGCTATATCCGTTAGATCTTACGTGGAGATTCGTGTAAAATTTTCTTTCTTCTCTTTTATATATTCTTTCACTTGAAAGTCTCGGTCGACTAAGATCTAGCCACACCCTTATATATATGTGCCATAAGTATTGCACATCTAAGCCCTACGTCGTTGATTTACGCGGAGATTCGTGTGGGTACTTTCTTTTTTCTTTTTTTTTCTTTTTTATGCTTGATTGAGTCACTTAGATGTACAATAAGTAGGCCACATCTAGATGTGCCTAAGACACACCCGTTATATAATTTCGGCCACAAACTTCTCATGAATCTTGCACGTAAAGTTGTATGTGCATAAAAAAACCTAGACACAAAACATGGTACTCCCTCCTATCCAGGGGTGGAGCTTCGCCGAGGCTAAACTGGGCCATGGCCCGCCGAGGATTTTGGCAAAAATAATAATTAGGTATGCATCTTCGTAGGCCAGCCCACCTACACATCCTCTCAGACTCATCTTCACGCACGCATCGCAGCGCATGGCATCCCTAATCCTCTCTTCCCTTGTCGCAGTCCAGGGAGCACCGGCCACTGGAGCGAGCTGCCCACCATCTCTTGGAGCAGCCGCTGCCCGTCGAGATCTTGCGTCAGTCGTCGCCAGCCCCCCTGCCCTGCTCCTAACCCCGAGCATCGGCGACGACATCTACGCGGCCGCGTCGTCGTGCTGGCCGCAAATTGCTGGCGCATGACCTCCCTACGTCCTTGCATCTGCTCTCCTCCAAAGCTCCAACTACCAGTCTTGCCAACATCCCTGCTAGGCGCTGGCACATGAGCCCCCTGCCTGTCGGACTGATTTTTTTTAGGACACATCACACAGCAGCAGCAGGGCAGCACGAGTAAACTAACATCTTCCTCCAAATTCCCCATTTGGTAACAATAGCCCTGATTTCTTTCAGTTCCTTACATCTATTGATAACTAATAGTCTGATCTTATGCAAATTGCAACCTAGGTAGTCATGGGCAAGGGAAATTAGACCCAGCCAATAACTGCTTTGGTATTTAAAAGGAAAAGAGGTGACATAACGGAAGTTAAGAAAGACCATGTATTGCCCTTGCTTGAATTAGCTAACTTAATGGTGCTTCATGGTTTCGTATTATGTGACGTCCCCGACTTGACCTTACACTAACCATACACGCAAATGCGCACGATCAAGTCCAGGGACTCACGGGAAGATATCACAACACAACTCTATACATAAAATAAAATAATACAAGCTTTATATTACAAGTCAGGGGCCTCGAGGGCTCGAATACATAAGCTCGAGTTACACAAGAGTCGGCGGAAGCATTAGCATCTGAGTACAGACATAGTTAGACAAGTTTACCTTAAGAAGGCTGAGCAAAACAACGACTTCTAGATCGAAAAGGCGCAGGCCTCATGCCTGGGAGCCTCCTAAACTACTCCTGGTCGTCGGTCTCCACGTAGCAATAGACTCCGTCGGTGTGGTAGTAGACGTCGACGGGGTCAGCTGGCTCCGGGACTCCATCATCTTATCGCAGCAATCGGGTATGGGGAAAAAGAGGTAGCGAAGCAATCGTGAGTACTCATCCAAAGTACTCGCAAGACTTACATTAGATATATGCTATGTATGCATCGGTATCAAAGGAAAGGGGCTGTATCTATGGACTATACTGCAGAAATGCCAGAATAGAGGGGAAGGCCTAGCCTATCGAAGACTAGCATCTTGCAGCGTCTTGCAGCATTAGAAGAGTGCAGATTAGCAGCATAACATAAAGTAATAAGTATGTAGTAGCAAAGCCTAGAGATCCTTCCTCGACTCCCTGCGAGAAAGCGATCCTGCAGCTTACAATTAAAGTAACATGTATCCAGTTCAAGTTGTAGTAGATCGGAATACTACACTGAGCGTCCTGTTACCGTGGACACGGCTATTCGAATAGATATACTTCCCTGCAGGGGTGCACTACTGTTACCCAACACGCTCGATTAACTCTGGCCGGACACACTTTTCTCGGTCATGCCCGGCCTCAGCTGATCGACACGACGTAGTCCTACCTAGGCTCCGCAGAGAGGTCCCCGCCGGTCTACATCCTAAGTGCTCAGGGGTCTTGGGCCCATCGCCCTTTGCACTCCGGGTCGTTGTGTGCAGGGTGGATACCAGCGACACCCCTCTCCTGGATGGCACGATCCGACCATGCCACAATGCTGAACTGGACATCTGACAGAGCTTTCGGCTGATACATACGGCGCCGAGGGCCCCATTAAACCATTATCCCGCGTGGTGGTAGTGCGTATAGGCCAGTGGCCAACTCAGATCAAATACCCAAATCCGTCAGTGAATTATTAGGAGCTCGCGAAGACGACCAGTGCTTCGGCCGTTCCGACTAGGTATCTCGCGGACCACGACCAGGGACTAGGCCCACCTCTCTCCTAGGTAGTCTCCGCCTGCCCTGTCGCTCCGACTACAGTGTAAGTTCCGTGTCAGCTGTCGGGACAAGTCCCGAGCTACCACCACATCCTGGGTGGCACCGCTAACAGCCAGCCGCCACAGAACTCTCTCGCGGGTACCCTTGGGGTCGACCCGACTTCAACATTATCTCGCGGGTGCTCTTGGAGCCGACCCGTCTTTAACAACGGTCTAAGGTGAAGGTCAAAGTACCCGTGTGTCCATAACATCGTGGGGAATCCGAGGAATCACCCTCGATGGATTCCCACTCGATGTAACCGTCAAGGTGAACTTGTAGGAATCACCCTCGATGGGTTCACACTTGAGGGGTTGCACGACAGAGGCCTCATCGGAGGTGGTGAAAGAGGAATCATCCTCGGTAACCCACAACCGACTAGCTACGCTACAGAGATATCATCAGGAGTGAGGTAGGAGGTATCACCCTCGGCACTCGATAGTAGCTCTGCAGAGTCGTACAACTAGGGGGGGATGCGGTGCTGTGTTCGGTCTCTGTACATCGATAACACTTATCGAGTCACCGGTGGTAAAGCATGGCAACAAGGACAAGGGTGCGGGGCCACTGATGGATCACTAACCAGCCTATACTAAGTATTTAGGACAACAGATAAAGTATCAACAGCAGGTTACAAAATCAGGCTATGCATCAGAATAGGAGCAATCAATTACAGTAGCAAAATCTAATGCAAGCATGGGGGGAGAAAGAATGGGCGATATAGGAATGATCAAGGGGTTTTGCTTGCCTGGAAACTCTGTTGAAAAGGAAGAAGTCGGTGACGTAATCGATCACAGGGGCATCGACAGCAGCCGCAGGGTCTACCGGAGAAGAAAGAGGAGGAAGAAACAAATAAATAATGGGCAAACAAATGCACACAGATGCATGTCAGGTCAGTACGGGTTGATTATGTGCTCTAGTGCTTCACTAACTATTTTAGATGGAGAGGGAAAATATCCGGGAATATTTTCCCAGCTCCAGGTGCTTATCGGTATTTTGATCCGGAGGGGAAGGTTTCATGTTCATCTAGTTAGGAGTGATGGTCAAGCATTTTGACCACATATTCGGATTCGTCTTATTTTTCTGATCATTTTTCGTATATAAATTATTTTCATCCGAGCTACGGTTTTATTTTATATGATTTTTCAAAGTTTTAATGAATTTCTGGAATTACTGGATTTATTTTAATTTGAATTATCCAAAACAGTAAATGCTAAGTGCACCCGGTCCAGTGCACCAGCGGCTGACAGTGGGCCCCGTTGACTGCCCAGTCAGCAGTCAACAGTCAACTATTGACTGGTCAAACTGACCAGTGGGACTCACCTGTCATTGACTGTGTATTTTAACAGAGGTTTAATCTAACTAAAAATGTTAATTAACTAGTGGGTCCCATCTGTCAGTGACACATTTAGTTAACCGTTTAAATTAATTAGCAATTTAGTTAATTAACTTGGTGGGGCCTACATGTCAGTGACTGATTAAGTTAGTTAATTAGTCAGTATAATTAACCACTAACTAAATAGTGCGTGGGGCCCAGTGGTCAATGACTGTGCTAGCCTAGTCAGCACGTTGACCAAGTCAACGTGGTCAACGGGGCCCATGGGGCCCACTGGCAGTGACCCAGGGTGGGCCCCAGGCCATGCCACGTTAGCGGCGCCGGCGTTTAAACGCCGGCGACCCCAAATCGCGGCGGAGGCCTCGGGTCGGCGTCGGAAATCGCCTACGGTGGCCCGTTTTGGACGCGGTTTGCACCTACGGCTTCGTGAGGCTCGCGCGCATCCAGGGGTGGTGGTGGCTGCCCGTGAGATGGCCGGAGTCATCGCCGGCGTCGAGCTTTGGCGGCGGCGAGGTTCGGGTGAAGGACGGCTAGCAGCAGCAGCGCGCAACAGCTCGAACCAAAGGGGTAGGGGTGATCTACGCGTGCGTGCGAGCTCAATGGACACCGTTGCGCGGGCGTTCGATCACCGAAGCGCAGCCGGCGACGAGCTTGGCGGCGTTGAGCTCGGCCACGTCGGGATCAACGGCTAGGGGACGAAAGAGACCGCAACTAAGGGAGGGGACGATCGTAGCTCACCTAGGGAGCTCACGTAGGCTCGGTGAATGGCTTAGGAGCTGCAGGCCGACCGGGGCGGAAGAAGATCGCCGGCGACAGTGAGATTGCTGACGAGCTCGATCCGGTCGTCGTAGAGCTCCTCGAGGCGAGGCGGTTGGGGCAAACGACGCGCGGCGTCGAGGCGGAGCGGTGGGACACGAAGAGGCGTCGAGGAGGGCTCGTTGGCCGCGGCTGTGGCGGCGGCTGTGCCATTGGTGGCGCTCGGGCGATGGTGGAGTGGAGAGAGCGAGCGAGGGAGAGAGAAGGATGAGGATTGGGGGTGTCTCCGAGGTGCCACGGCGCCGCCCTTATCCTCCCACGTCGCCTGTAGCGGCGCGGGCGACGAGCTGGTGCGGTGGCGACGGTGCGTGGCGTCGGGCGCGCGCGCGAGAGCTGACACGGGGAGGAGGGAGAAGAGGGCACTGGTGGGCTGGGCTGCAGTGGCCATCTGGGCCGAAGTGCCAGGTAAGTGCACAGTGCTCTTTAATCTTTTTCTTTTCTGTAATTCATATAGTTACTGTTTTGCATTTTTCTTTCGCACCAATTGAACTTTGTTGCATATGAAACTTGTCCCATAAATACTTAGCAACATTCTAGGGTGGCACAAAAAGTTTGGGGTCATTTGGAATGGTTTTAATATTTTTAGAAATTGAAAAGGTCAAATAAATTGCTGTTGGTCCACTGTTTTGGTTGCTAGGGTAAATTTTGGAATTTCAAATAATGTTGGTTTATTTTTATAATAGCTTTGGGAATTTCTGCAATATTATGAACACTTTTGTTTTGCTGTTTGAATAATTATTATTTTGACTTTATTTTAAATTTGAATTTAAGGTTGAAATATTTCTTAATTGTTTTTCTTAGGGCATAATGATGATGATTTGGCATGACCGATTAGCATAATCAGGGTTCAGTAATCTGGGGATGTACGACGTCCCTCTGCAGTAGCTCGTTTGTACGATCTCGTTCCCAACATGTGTACTTGCAAAAGTTAAAGTTGCACTGCAAAAATGTGGACTTTCTTTTCCTGAATGGTGCAGCCACGAGACATGTTCGTTACCTGCATCTGCATAGATGTGCAAGGGTTGATTGAGTTGCTGATTGGGGGCATGAACCCGATGTGTTTTTGTTAACTCGGCGGTTGGTTTCTTACTATTGGATTGAGCAGGAGGATAATTAATTTCAGGCACTGAGGCACAGACATTCTTAGAAACTGAACCTATGGATAGACCAAGGTGTTCAGCTCCAAGTCAGTCGCCAAGATGAAGGCTCAGCTCATCTGGAAATGACATCCCTCGTACAAACCGTATATGTTTTTCATGCACTTTGCACCAGTTTCAGTTTGTGACAAACAAATACTTCGTACATGCTTGCAACACAGGAATTTCACAGAATCTCTTATATGCAAGACAATGCAACTGTCACCCACCTAATTTCTGCAGGAAATTAAGGTCTACATGCTTTGAACACAGAAATTTCACAGAATCTCTTTTCCTGAATGGTGCAGCCACGAGACAATGAAACTGCCTCATACATAGATGGAATCTGAATTTAAGCAAAAGTAAACCCAAGCACCCAACTAATCGTAGGTGCTATGTACATTCCATTGGTCAATATCTGCAACTACAAGATTGTTGATCTTAGAGCATTTGATCTTCCAGTCGTCCATCATTGTTCTTGGTCCACGTGATCTCTTCGAAGGGGTGGGTTTCCCAGCGCCCTCCTGCGAGAGGGAACCGAGCCCTCATCTTCAGGGTGATCCTATCAATGCGACCCTTCAGTTGTGCAAACGATGATACAGATATCCTCTCGAGCGCCGGCCGTTTGGCTCCAACTCCAAACAGAAGATCAGCGAGCTCCATCTCAGCATCCGTTCCGGCAAAGCCACTGATTCTTATCTTTCGAAGATTGCTCAATAGCAGTTGATTTTTGTGCGCTTTATGCAAATCATATCCGCTGTGGTCTTGGCATGGCTTTGCGATTTTAGTTTTGGCATCATCATCCTGACAGTTCAGTTGGAAGTGGAATGCAAATGATATGGATTAAAATCAGATTGGCACAAAGAATTCCAAAGAGACATGCAGATGTAATTACTCCCTCTGTAACTTAATGTAAGACGTTTTTTGATTCTGTCGGAATTGTAAAAAATGTCTTACATTTAGTTACAGAGGGAGTACGTTTTATCATAACACCATACCTCACCATATAAAATTTCAACTTCAATTTCAGTTTATGATGATATATGTGAAAAGGAGAATATCTTGATCGGTCATATATAATCCAAGAAGTTTTAAGCAGTTTAATGTTATGTACAGATCACAACCTCTATATGTTGCTAGGAGCCTGAGCCTAGGACTACATGTTGTTTCTGGTATTTCTTCAGTTAGGTTCACGTTAAATATGTGCTCACTAGACTAACGCCCAACAGATAGAAATGCACATTCATCCAAGCACATCTGATGACAAATAAATTTAGCTTACTTAAAAATATTCAAGCAGATAATTAGCTAATCAAAGTTTATGGCTCGCAATAAACTTGCATGCTTCATCCTGTATTCCTGTACCACCATCTGAGTTTGAAGTTGACATTTTGTAAAGAATTCTATATCAATGCTATGAACTAAATAGACTAACATGGTCAGTTTTCAAATAAAAGTCATTAAGCATTGAGAGATCTCAGGTGCATAATTACCGGAAACACAAGATAATGCGGATCCTGCCTTGAAAACTGGTGCAGCGTCGATAGGTCGATGTGAAGCAGATTTAGGTTTGGGCATCGCCTAAGGAAGCAAAAGACAATTTCACCAATTGGAGAGCGGAGCAATCGGAGAATCGTGACGATCGTCAGGGAGAGTGTCCTGATGTTGGGAAGGTGTGGTATGCGTTCCATGAAGTCCTGCACACAAGCAAAAACAAAAAACATGAAAACACATGTGCATTTGTGATGACTTATCCAATTTGCATAGTAGCTACTTAGCTTAAATTTGTGCTCCTACCTGTTTTGATACCATGGATGGAATCGATCCATCATAGATGTCGACACAAAGATCTAGCCGGTCAGCTCCGGAGCATGTCTCGAGCAACTGCACGACACCCGGCAAACAGTGGTCAGCCCACGATATGCTGGGCCAGTTGACAATGATGCCGGACAGTCGACGGACACATTGCGCGTCGGGTAGGAAGTTCAGTTGCTTCGGGAACCAGCCGGTCCAGCTGATCACCTCCAGCCCCGGCGCGGAGACCTTGAACACGATGTCGGCGCGGAGCACCGCCAGACTCTCGAAGCAGTGTCTCACGATCAGCAGCCGGAGTTTCGCAGCCACCACCTGCAGCACCGTTAGTTGGTGGATGCTGTCGACCTCTAGCTCCTCGAGCATGCTCATATCGAGCATCAGTGGCCACAGTCTCGGCATCGCAGCCACATTGCAAACTTTGCGAAGGCGCAGCTTCCTCAGCTGGGGGAAGCATGATGACAAGAACTCACCAAACCTGTCTGGCTGCACCTGCAGACGCACACTCGAGAGGCTCAGCTCTGTCAACCGCCGGAAAGCGGCAGGTTCGGCAGGCTCCGGGAGGACGAGCATGCCTTTGGAGAAGACGTCGCCGCTCAAGTCAAGGGTCATGGCCCTGGCTCGCAGGCTGCGTGGCAGAACCAGCTGATCCAGCGCAGGGGTGTACCGGTCCACCTGGACGCGGATAAATCCGACGACGTGCTCCATGGCGCCGCGGAGCCAAGCAGCCGTGGCGGGGCCGAGATTGGACCGGCGACCGATGGTCACGTCGAGCGACGGGATGTCGGGCCGGCCGTACCGCGCGAGCGCCGCGCCGGCGAAGTCGAGGAACCGGTCCGGGTGTTGCTCATCGGAGATGTTGAGGACGGGGGCGTGGGCCCAGGCGCCCCGCCACCGCCTGGAGAGCGCGGACAAGCGCACGGCATCCCAGACGGGCATGAAGGACAGGATGTGCCCGAGAAGGTCGTCCGTGAGGCCGCTGATCCGGTCGATGCCGCCGCTGCCGCCGGGAAGTCGCGGGTCCCCGGCTATGGCGCTTCTCTTGCTGGATCGGCTTAGTTCCGCCATGGAGAGCTCCACCAGTTTCGTCTGGGCGAATGCGGATTATATGTTGACGTTGGTCTGATGGTACTCCTCAGGGATGTATTTACGCGTGATATGGAAGTGCTTACGTGCGACCGAGGAGGAGCGACGGCGGCCGCCGCGCGTGAAGTGGAGCGGCGAGGTCGGCGGATAAGTGCGGCGGGCGATTTGGGGGCGCGGCGCTAGGGCTTTGGTTCGCCGGATTTGGGGGACGTCCGGATGCGGATTGACCTTTTTGCTTTTAGCGACTTTCAATGAACCACAAATTTATTTACTGAAACCTATGTAAAAAAACTCAAAACACAATATGAAGGGAGCTAGCTGAAATGCGTTGGCATGAACATAAATATCATTAATGAACGAATTTGTTCCATGTTAATTTTTTTTTGCGAACAATGTTATTCCTTCCTTAAAATTAGGCATTACTACATTTTTAAATTCAGCATCATACACATATTGATTTTTGATGGGTTTCAACGCAAATATTTTAAAGTCTAGCTATGAAAGTATGGTATAAGAGCATCTCCAACAGGCGCGCTATATAAGCCACGCGCGGGAAAAAGCGCCGTTTTGGCGCGCGAGAGGCCGCGCGGCGCACTCCAGCAGGCGTGCGAAACTTTGGCGCGCTAAAAAACTCGGCGTGCGCGGGGAAAAAGCAGCAGCGCGCGGCAGTTTTGGCGCGCGACGCCCCGCGCGCTGTTAAAAGCTGCGCCCGCCTGCGCCTGCGCCAACCGCCAGCACTTCCTCCCGCGCCTCTTCCTCGCCTCTTACAGCGCCCCGCCGCCGCCGCGCCTTCTCCCCCGCCTCTTCACCATGCCGCCGCGCCTCCGGAGCAGCTCGGGGTACCGCGGCGTCCGCCTCCGCCCCTCCGGCGTGTACTACGCGGAGATCCGCTCCGGCAACGTCCGCCTCGGGCTCGGAACGTTCGAGACCGCGACCGAGGCCGCCCGCGACGCGCGGCGTGGCGCCTCGGGTGGCCTCGGTCGCAGATGAACTTCTCCGACGTGCGGACACGCGAGCAGGCGCAGGAGCTCGCGTCTCCCCCGCGGCTAATCACCGACGAGGATCGCCGCCTCCTCATCGCCGAGGCGGACGAGCACGCCATGGCGGTGTGGCGCGAGCGCTTCCCGCAGGATGTCGTCGCCGAGAACGAGTTCTGGGCGCAGAGGAGGGCGGAGCGAGCCGCGCGTCGGGCGGACAAGCGTGCGCGGAAGGAGGCGGCGGAAGCCTAGATCGAGCCGGGAGAAGCGTCGACTTGGGACTCCGATGATTCTCGGTGGGTTGACGCGTTTACGTCGTCGGACGACACCACCGAGGAGGAGGACGAGTAGTTTTATCAGCGTCGTTTTATTAGTATCGTCTTATCTAGCATTTATGAACTGGCTTGTAGTTTGGACTATGTGAGAAACTATGCTATGAGAATTTCAACTATGTGTTGTTTTAATTTTTTCGTATGTGTTGTTCAAGTTTTTTTTCAAGCGCCGGCTGGTCGCCCGCGCTCTATTTTACCGCGCCTGGTAAAGCGCTACAGCGGCGCGCTAAATTTTGCAGCGTTCGAAAAAGCAACCACCCTCTCCGGCGCGCAATTGGAGATGCTCTAACAACGAGATAATACATCAGCATCCTCAAGACAACAACTTTTGAGTTTTTTGTTGTTGTTGTAACAACTTATGTACTAATGATTATCACACGACCCCAACTTTCCGTATGATGTCAAAATTGACCATGAGGCAATGTGTATGCCGAGCAAAGACGAGCATAGAAGGCGAACATGGTTTCAAAAATCAGAACGATACCAAGCAATGCAACGAACATTGTGTGTAGCTGCTTGTGAACTTGACAGCTTGCGTGTTTCCTTTAGCCGTTGCGAGCTTGAATTTGCAGGTACCTGATACTTTCTCCGTCCCAAAATAAATGTCGCTGATTTAGTATTACTGGGACGGAGGGAGTACGTGATAATAACCCGGGTAGGGCGGCTCGACAGGAGGCCCATCTCCGGTAGGATCGACATACTCTTTTTTTTTTTTTTTTGGCGAAAAACTTCCAATCTATTCATCTTCAATCATGGCAGTACAACGAATATCAAAAATAATAAAAATTACATCCAAATCCGTAGACTCGCTTGCTAAACTGATGATCCTTTCACCTACGCAATATGGAAGAAATCAGTGTCTAATATTCCTATGGCTGGCACATCGGGTGCGCCCCTACACGAATGATCGGCGGCTTCGGCGCCTGTGATGCTTGCCCTTTACTCAGACTGCATCCGTCACCACCGATAGAACCTGCACGACTCGATGCTTCCGATCCCGAACCTGCGACACAAGGTTCGCTCTCCGTCCATCATTCGCTCCCCTCCAGAGTCCGGAACCTTAAAAAGCGTCGCGCTTAACGTGAAAAAAAAAAATCTTTCGCGATGGCGACGAAGGTCTTCGTGCTGTACTTGGTCGCTGTGTCGAAGATTTGTCTCTGTGGGCGCGACGCTGCACCAAGGGTGTGTTTTGTTCAAGGGACAAGCTAAATGGATATGGGTATCCCCAACCAACTGTTTAGGGATAGCCTTTTTTTTTTCTGTTTGGTTGGGTAGGTGAGTTTAACCCATATTATGTTTGGTTTGAAGGATGAAATGTTGAGGATATCCATTGAAGAAAATCAAGGAGGAAAGTATTATGCATCTAGCTCGTGTAGTCCCCTATTTCCTTGAAGCGCATGTAGCAGAAAACAAACAAGAAAAATCTGAGATTGGAGCAGAAAGCCACTCACGAACACCTCACTTGTCCACCACGCACGCACGTCACACCTTGTTGTGCCTGCATGCACGCACGCACGCCACACTCCGCCGCCGCACACGGGCGCTCCGCTCCGGCAGCCACTCCTGCGTGCTTTGCTCCACAAGTCGCATCCGCTCGCGCTATGCCCGACAGCCGCGCCCGCGCCCCGATCTGCCAGCCAGCTCCGCCAACGCTACCTCCTCTGCCTAGCACGCGACGCTTTGCCAAGGAGAAGGGGGACACGAGCAGATCACCGGACTACCTTGATGCGTCCTCTACCTCGTCGTTGCTCCGTCGCTCCTTTGATCTGCAGCCGCCGCCGCCGCCGCCCACGAAAGAGAGATCTGGAAAGGGGTGAAAGGATAAGAGGGTTCGGTGTCTTTTGGCCGGGGAGGCGGGGTGAAGAAAACGATTCGGACGGAGGGATGGCTACGTCCGCCACTTTTTCACGGATCTGCGGAGCCGAGATTTTTGAGAATATTCGCCGAATCTGGCTGCCTGTATCCCTGGTATACTTCAAAAAATGGCTATCCCTATCCTAGGGAGGGATAGCCAGCCCACCAAACGCATCCAAGGTTAACCGCAAGTCCCTGCTAACCGACTGGGGTATCCTGCTGTAGCGCCTATAGCTCTTATCGTGTGTTTCCTTTTGCTCGAGTTACATAACCCCACCTCCGTTTCTGCTTCCCTTCCCTGCACTGTAATTTCTTCTGTATATCCAACATGTAAGCGGAAATTCACTTTGCCTCATACCTGTATATGCACCCATTGTCTAAATACACATTTCAAAATGTTAAAAAAATTCGAGAAAAAATCCCGCGTGTAAATCTGGACATTATATGTGCGTGCACAAAGTTTCGGTGAAAAAGGACATTTTTTATGGCTTGTGTAAAAAAGATAATTTTCGATGCTTGATTACATCTATTCACGATATATATATATTTTTAATCTTTTTTATACATGCCACAAAAAATATCCTTTTTCACCGAATTTTTGTGTGCGAACATAGGATGTCGGGTTGCACACGTGGGATTTTTTCTCGAAATTTTTTAACATTTTGAAATGTGTTTTTTATACATATTTCATAATAGGTGTATATACACCTAGGAGCCAAAACGCCACTCTCACTTATATACTGTATCATGTATGATGTTAATTTGGTTCAGGCCAGGGGCGGAGTTGGAGCTTTTTTTTTAAAGAGTACAGACGCAAGCGCTCATATATATGCACATACATTCACCCCTATGAACACACACACGCACACCCTACCCGTATGAGCACCTCCGAGAGACTGAGACGGCATATCATCCTGAGATTTTACGAAGTCACCGTAGGTGCTTCGTAGTCGACGGGAACGTCTCCTCCCGCTGAACGCGCATCGCCGGAAATACTGAAATAAATCCAGGATAAATGCGAGCACCAGGACTTGAACCCTACTAAACTGGGGATACCCACTGTCCACCTAAACATCCAACCACATGTTGGTTCTCGGGCGGAGTTGAAGCTAATGTTACCCGGATGCACTACTTAACTCTGAAGTAAATTTTCCAGGCAACAATGTATAGAATAAAGGTGTGTTTAAAAGATTGTAACATGGATTATCGCACATAATAGAAGTCGTCGTATAAAAAAAATGCAACAGTCAAAATGCTTAATGTAATGATAAAACAAATGAAAAAATTACTTGAAGAGGATGTCTTACATTACCAAATTCCAAAACACACATTAGACATCAAAGGTTTAGTAACCTAGACCTCCTCGCGCATACACAGCCGCCTCCTTTCCAAATAAATTAGGGTTTCTTTGCCTCCCGCCGGCGCCGTCGTCGGTCCGCCTCGTCTGCGGTGGCCTTAGGGCCATGGGAGCGCGGTGGATCCTGGCCCTTGCCTGTGGGAGGGCTATGTTTTTAAATATTCCTTCGAGTTTTGTTAGGGTTTGTGTCCTACTCGGCAAGGCGAGACGGCGGCGGCTTCCTGAAGATGGAATAAGGTTCTTCCCACCTAGCCCCAGTCCCGGTGATGCGTTTAGCATCGTCGGTGGGCATGTGGAGGTGTGTCTCCGGCAGATTTGTGGTTGGTGGATTTGCTCGGATCTGGTCGTCGTTCGTCTGCATTCGTGTGTTTTCAGGTTGGATTCTTCCGATCTACGCTACTCTTCATCAGCGGCGGTTGCTGTTCTGATGCGCTGGTCCTATGGAGCCTTAGCACGACGACTTCCCAACTGTCTATTACAACAAGTTTTGCCCGACTCCGGCCATGGAGGGGCGATGACGGCGCCGCGCCTTTGGTTGGCTTCAGTGCTTGTAGTCGTTACCAGGTGGTCTACAAATCTGGATGTAATTTTTATTATTTCTGGTGTTCATTATACTGCCATGATTGAAGATAAATAGATCGAAAATTTTTCTGAAAAAAGGGTTCAGTAACCTACAAGATAAGAAATATAATTAAATTTTCAAGTAGAACATGATAAAATCCTCAAATCAAAGTATTTAAATTGCTAAAAAAAAATTGGAAGTTACCTTCAGAATATTTTCTTCCTTCGAGCCATGAAATACTCAACCACTTGATCATTGGTTTAAAAGAAACTTATCCATATTATTTGTATTTAACAAATAAATTTACAAATAAGAAATCAACAATTGTGAAGCCAATGAAGTACACCTAATTGGAACTTTAAACAATAGCTAATGCCCCATGTTTTGCCAAAACACATACATTTAAACATATTTAAATAAGGTCTTAATCTACTAGCTACAAGTTCATATATACAATTGTTACATTTGTATAAATATTTAGGAAAAACAACACAAAAAAGGGATTTCAGGCAGATTTCGAATCGAGTGATGACTGAGAAAAAAAATACTGCTACTATTTTGCTAAGAAGAGGGGAAGACGAAATTACAACGTGCGATGACCGCGTGGGCGCTGCAGAGTACTCGGCGCTGCAGCCTGCAGCGTCCGCTCCAGTGTCGTTGATACGCGGCCTGCTAGCTGCCGCTGCCGCGCGTGCACGTGAGCCAGTCAGCCACCCGCCAGGAACAGAACGATTCGATCGCCGCGGCTGCACAGGTTCGCAGTGTTGTCCTGCTCGGGAAAGAACACAGGAGACGAGGAGATGGGATCGGCTCACTGCTTTTCTTTTTTTGGAAGACCGATCACAAGTAGGAGACGTCAGATAGATCGATTCATCAATCAGCCAGCGTGCGGTGACATGGGCTGCTGGATGCAGAGCCAGAGCGCCTTGTGCGAGTTGCTTATAGCATCTCTAGCACACCCCTTATATCGCGCCGAACTACAAAATAACCGTCAATTTATAGTTTTGCGCGAAAAAATTGGCACAAACAGATACCGTATCGGACCGCAGCCTTTAAAAAGTTTTGCAGGGCGCGGCAAATTCCCCCCCTCAACCTTTAAAAACACGGGGCGGGAGGCCGACCCCTATCGCTAGCGAGATTTGGCGGGAGGGACATTTCCGCGCGGCAGTTCCCGCTCTCCCTTCTCTCCGCCGCCATTGATCTTCCTCCGCCCGCTCCGGACCATCTTCCCCGGCTCTGTAGCGCCGCCATGGACGCCTCCTAGCCGTCGCCCGTCACCATGGAAGTCATGGACGCGCTAACCCCTCAAGCAGATCTCGTCGCCGGCCGTGTCGCGCCCGTCGCCGTTCAAGCCTCCACCGCCCATCTGCGCAAGCGCCAAGGCAACTTCGTCGTCCAAAGTGGCGCGCCCGCCGCCACCGCCGCCGCTGCGAATCCGGTCCAGGCCGTCCCCATCCCGCCGGCGAAGATGCGCAAGGTGGCGGGGGTGAAACGCAAGAAGGCAGCCAAAAAAGGTACTGCGAGCACCGCGCCACCACCTCCTCCAATCGCCACCGCAAGAGCTTCCCCGAGAAAAATATCCAAATTAGTCTTATTGTATTAGAGCATAGATGCGTAACATATCCATTTCATATAGCTGATACAAAGGAGAGTTAACTTTTCTTGAAATGCAAGTACATTAGTTGAAAAAAAACCAAAGGAGAGTTAACTTTTCTTGAAATGCAAGTACTGAATGCCATATGAGGACATAGTAGTAGGGACCGATTAATGTCCTCAAAATTATCAATAAGCAGCACAAGATACTTGTTTCCTAAATCTAGCCACAAATTCAAAAAAGTTACAGCCAAAAATGACTTGGAGATAGTACTCCGTGCACATTTGAAAGGTAACTTTAGAGCCAGATTACAGCCAAAAAAAGTTACAGCCAGCAGAATGGTTGTCTTTAACCCAACATATGCCTTTTGCTTTCAAAGGGTACATTCATCTCAATCTGCCCATAGTCACAGCTCATTGACTATGGAATCAGCAGGGGTAGAAATATTATTAAATAAAATCAGCAGGAGTAGAAATATTATTGAATGAACTTTTGCAAACTTGTAGCACTACAAGCAGGAATATGCTAGGCTAAGGCAACAGATCATTGACTTGCAAAACTACAACAGGTTCAGTTTTTGAATAAAAATACAATAAGTGCCAGAATTCAACTTAACATGTGACCTTGATTGTGAGTGCCACTGCTTTGATCAGAATGTTTGTATTCTTACAATCTTGACTGAATATCTGAAGTAATGAAATATCACCAGAAAGGAGTGCAAAATAAATTATTTCTGAAGGAATGCAGATGTATATAAGGTTCTAAATATTTCAGAATTCAAATAATAAAAGTTCGATTTTAATAATTCAGGAACTGTTTATAGCTTGTCCATGTTTGTCATCTCCAAGAAAACCATACATGAGTAACCCTGAATTCTAAACCAATCTCTGAATTATCATGTGCATCCTGGTGATTCTATCGTAACCATGCGCCACAAGGACATTGAATAAAATAAAATAAGAATATGCTGTTTTCAAGAAATGGAGATGCAGAATCACAACTTGTACTTAAGGAGCAGAGTAGGTAACTTGTTAGTTTCTAAGGACAGTTCCAATAGTAGACACCACAATCAGTTTGTATGCCTGTTAATTTATGAATCCTAAGTATTTTGATTGCAAATACCTCATCAAGTACAGCATCTCCAGTTTCATCCATATCTTCAGGTTCATACAAAGGATCAGATTCTTCTCGAACCCTGCCCTTGCTCTTTGTAATCGAAGCGTTGACAATTGAAGCCAATTTGGTGATACCTAGGCTCTGGAATACTTGATTGTTCCTCATTATGGTTTGAGCTCTTTCTCTTTCAATATCTGTTAGCCCCTCTGTAGATGCATAGAAGAAACCATTAGCTTTCATAATGCATAGAAGTATATCTTTTTGCTAATCGATACAGCAGTACAAACAAAAACAGTCCTTAAGCGCCACATCCAGGACACAACATATTGCATATTTGTCCGTGAGGCAATGCTATGCATGCCTATGGTGTTTAGCAACTTCTACTGTGATAAGGTGATACTGGAATGCACTTGGAAAGCTACAAGAAGAGCACTATAAAAATAATGTGGAAATTAATTATAGCTAGTATTTCCATTGAAAAATTCCATTCAATGCTTATCCTGAATTTAGAAAATGACAATGTCAAGAACTTTCAGGCTACATAATCAGTCAAGGAGATAAGCAGACACGCCTTGCTGCATGGATAATTTTGACACATTTTAAAAGTTGATATATTTTTTTTTTTAGAAAAGGAGGATTACCCCCGGCCTCTGCATCTGGGCGATGCATGCAGCCATTTTATTAATTATTCACAAAGACCTTACAAAGTAGTACATCAGGTAGTCTGAAGCCATCATCTTAGCAACAACTGTCGCTACTCCTATCCACTTGATGAAGGGGTGCCGATAGTCCGAGCCTAATACCAAACAGACATCGCACAAAAACCTAACATCTAAAGCCGGAGGCCCCAACCGAGCCACATACTGGGTTTGGGGTACAAACCGGTCCGACGCACTCTCATGTGTCGTCGCCGCCGTCTTCCACCAATCCATCTTCAGAGCAGAAACTAACGCACCGACCTTGCCAAGCCTCTCTGCCATCGACGCCACCATGACGCCAGACAACGTCTTCCTCCTGCGCGAGTCCATCTCCGCGCATCAGACGCCGATTCTCCACTGCGCCACGCCGCCGAGATCCGCCGCCATCAATGAGTAAGATGAAGCACCGCTCCACCAAAGAAGCCGTCCACTGGTCCCCCGAGCCCGTATACACCTCAAGAATGACGCCCCCAAGGGGGAAACGACACCAGAGCGCCGCCGTCATCCGATCTACTGATCTAGGGTTTCCCCCGGAGGTAGCAGATAAAGGTCTGGAGCTTCTCCACGGTGATGCCTTCAAGAAGGTAACGACACAAAAGAGTGCCGCCATCGCCGGTCTTGGCAACAAGCCGAGAACGAGGTTTTCACCCGGATCCGCTCGACGAACCTCCATCAAGCATCGTGTGCACGGGTCGCCACCGAT
Source organism: Elymus sibiricus (assembly GCA_039707655.1). NCBI lineage: Eukaryota > Viridiplantae > Streptophyta > Magnoliopsida > Poales > Poaceae > Elymus > Elymus sibiricus. Next base: position 319,395,111 of record CM077664.1, read on the forward strand.
TTGAGCCGCCACGCAGCGAGCAGGCCGCACCGGCCAGATCAGATCTATCCGGAGGCCAGACCACTCATGGCGCCGACCCGTCCACCAGGCCCTCCATGCCGCCGCCGCCGATCCGAGGTCAGATGGCCCGTTGCCGCAGATCCGGTCGCCGCCGCCGAACGCAGCCAACGCCGCAAGGCCGGCCGACGCGCTGCCGCCGGTCAAGGCAGGGACACTCGCCGCGCCGCCAAGGCCAGATCGGCCGCGCCTTCTCACGCCGCGGGGCTCCGCACCATCCCCATGGCGCAGGAGAGAGGGAGGCCCCCGCCACCACCGTCGGCCCCCGGGCTATAGGCCGGCGGCGTCCTTCGGCGGCGGCGGAGGGAGGGAGGGAAGGAAGAAGAGCCCCCGGTGGCTAGGGTTTCATCCCCGCCCGAGTCGCCCGAGCAGGGGCGACGCGGGGGGCGTGGTATTAGCCTGGGCTAATACCACCTATGATCTATTTCTATGATCTATCATTTTAAAAGTTGATAATGGGAACATCCAATCCAATAGTGAAGCTAGCAAGTTTCTTTCAAATTACATACTACTGTGATCTTCATACTACTAAGCTGAAACTGCTTGGTTCTAACACAGGTACCAATTTTAAAGGTGATCTATTATATAGATACTATTAGAAATGAAAAGTTCCTGCTTCTCAATCATACTTATTTAATACTAGTGCTAGTGCATCTCAGACCCAAATAGAATATTGTAGCACTCATTTGTAGCCATACAGTAGCCATATAGATTAAAAAATATCCAAGATTGTTCCCATCTGGGAATGTAGCTGAACCTCACAATCTAGCAAACCCTAACTAATAATCAGAGGGACATGGAGGGGGGGGGGGGGGGGGGGGGGGGGGGGGGAGGAATTAGAGGACCCAACAGTTAGGTCGCGAATCCACAACACCCTTACCTGCTGGCTGCAGGTAGCTTCTTCCCTGTTTTCGAGCTCCAGGAGGCATGATGTGCACAAAGGGGGAGACTCGCCCAGGAGTTAGGGTCGTCGGGAAGGGTGGGCGCAGCTTGCTCGTCGCTGGTGGAGGAAGCGCCGCCGGAGGAGGGAAGCTGGGGGAGTGTGGGCGGTGGGAGGTGGTGTGAGGTCTGTGGTTGACAATGGATGGGAAGGGGGCGGTTTGGAGGATTGCTCTGTGAGAGAGCGCGGCACGGCGGCGATTTTGTTATCTGGAGCGTGCGAGTGGCTGAAAAAATTGGAAATAACACAATGCGCGCGGTGGCGGCGGCGCACACAGGAGTGGCTGAAAATTTTGGAACTAGGAGAAATTGCGAGCGCGCGCCATCAGCGAGAGGAGACAGATTGAGCGCGGCGACGACGGCGGGAGCGAAAAAGACGATGGCGGCTGAGAATTTTGGGGACTTTTTTTAGCTAGGGTTTAGCGACAGCTGTGCCTGACGGGTGGGCCTAATGGGCAGGTGAATTAAAACAAAAAAATTAAGATGAAAAAGGCAAAAATGAATACTGTAATTCCACGCACGAAAAAGTCATAAGTCACCCGTTTTTTCGCGTGGAAATATGCGCGTGTGCGGTTCATAGGATTTGAACCTCTAACTTGTAGCCTCGCGTGTAGCTCTTCTAACCACTCCACCCCAAAGTGATTTGTGAATGCATTGATGATATTTTTCTTTAGTATTACCTTTTCTTGATATTGTTGATCTCATCGAGATCTAAAACATTGGTTTGGTCGTTTCTCCATCCGATGTAGTTTTGATAATTGAAAAAATGTATTTCAAAATATGATACATAGAGTTGAGTTTATCATATTAAAATTTAAATAATAAATTGAAAATTGTATTTCAAAAATAGCATACATATGTCATGACGAATTGAAGTTCGTCGTCACGAGAAAATTGTCATAGAAGGTCATATTTCTTGTAGTGTATGAATAAGATGAATCAGTTCTCCAAAGTCTTGTCTTCATCTTATCAATATAGTTATGCTATTGAATTAGATTACAGTTCTTATGTTATGATCTTAGCATATGAACTAGTCTATAGTTTCTATGCTAGCTAATATCTCGATATATAGATCTTTGTGCTTAACCGTTCAAATTATGTATATGAGAAAGAATAGAGATAAGTTGAGGTGGTGGTTCATCGTGCTTTCGGGTGTGCCCAAGTTCTTTACCTGTTGATCCGTAGGGTCGGAGACCCGGGGGAGCTTGGGTAGTTTCTCTATACGTGAGCATGGTGCTCGGGTATATAGGAACAGGTGAATGCATAGTCCTACTCTACGGTTGAGGGGTAGGCGGCAGGTGGTGACAGCCATGTCCGTCCTTCGTAATCCCCCACGTTCGGGTAGGGTGTAGGAGTTTAAATTGTCACATGAGGTTGCTGGCAGACCAGTACCCGGTGACCTCCCGGCCCATCTCATACTTAAATCTAGCTCTGACTCATGTATATATATGACCGCCTGATATTCTTTGCATGGCTATATTAGAACAAACCTGCTGCTCTCGTAGATTCATTCTTTTATTTTTTATTCATTTCTTTCTTTCTTCTTTCTTCATCCATGTGGTCAGCTCGGTTGTGTGTCACACTATCTTGATTATCACGCTTACCCCTGCTATAAGCTATGGTCTGCTTTACAGTTGTGTTTATCTTGTTCATACCCACACTAGAATCTTTACATGCCTTCCTTTGGGACAAAATAAATAACGATACCCTGAATACTTCCGGGTGAAATGCTACAATGGTAATTCCGTGCGCTTGCGGATCCAAATCTCTAAACGTTAAGAATTACCCGTTTCTAAGTATTATTACTTAGGGATTGTAACCCTCCTAAACGCATACTCGGCGCCAATGCCAGGGAGAATACATTTCTAAGTAGTGTATGAAATGTTCCGTAGCGTTAGCACGGACAATATACTCGTGGAATAAGTACGCAAAATGGGGATGCTATCCATGGAGCCTGACCGTCTAGAATCGATCGGCTCTTGTATGTTGCGTGTGATGGTGTGTAGTATGTTTTCAGTCAATTCGGGTTGAATCGTGTGTTAGTGTTGCGCCCTAGCGCCAACCATGTTTTGTATCAGTGTATGTGTGTGCTTGTTGGAATAAAATTTGTATGTCGTGGCTTTGGACTTAGCGTTATAGTTGTTCGTTTGATTAACATAATTCACTACTTTCTCCGTCACAAATTCAAATCCATTTAGACACCAACATAGTCTTCAATTCAGTATACCGCTTTGACTACAAGAATCTAGATAAATGTATAGTATCTTAAAGGGAAAAGTTATATACTACTATCACGAAAGTATTTTCCATACTAAATCTAGTAATGTAAAATTGTATTATCAGTCTATAAATTTTATATATTGATGGTCAAAGTTTAAACAGTAGTTTGACTTAGCAAAAACCTAGATGAACTTAAATTATGATTGGAGGAAGAAATTCATATCCAACTGATCATGAATAATAATGCCAACATTGGTGAAGACTGCATGGTGGCTTTTCTCTCTGCCCAGGAGGTGATCTTTTAACTTCTAGTCTCAAATGTGGATGAAACGGGTGATTTGGCTTCACTTGTAGCTTTTATAGGGCTGTGAGGAGTTCCTAGGTGTGTTTGGTTCACGGAATTACCATGAGATAATGCAATATGAGTAGGCATGGCTTAGTTATCTATATATCGATCGAGTCTTTATATACTACTAAGTCATGGGACAACTAATTGGAAGGGTGCAAACTGAGCGTATCTCAGATGGTTAGGTTTCTTGTGGTGGAATCTGTCCACCTGGATACTAGATTTGACACGAGTGCTCGTATTTTTTTGAATTTATTTTAGGATTTAACGACGCTATTCTTTTAGTAGGAGGCGTCATGCCCGTCAACAGCAAGGCGCTTGCGGTGACTTCGTCAATCTCAAGATCTGGTTGTCCCAATCTTTCAAAGGCGTTCGTTGTTTCTAGGACGGATTATAAATAAGTGTCCATCGACCATGAAATGACTAGAATATTCACTTATCTCACTAATCCATTTGTTAGGTCATCAAGTGATGGCTATCTTGATACCCTGGATGGCTGCATAAATTTTAATCTCCACTACTTGGAGATTTAATTCCTATGCACTGATTCACGTATACATGCATGCACGTGTGCATGAAGTATTTTCTATGCAGAGGTGGTTTCCACAAGGCTTAGCATGTGTTTGAAATCTTGTATGCAATATATTAATATTTGTGAACGATGAGTATTAGTATGTGAATACTAGTTTGTAACAATGAACATGGTTTAAAATCCAATAAGAGGCGTTTGGATCCTTTCATTTGGAGGAATTGGAATCTAGTTAATAAACTAGACTATTTGGCTTAGAATTTGACATTCCACCATTTTTCAAAGTTCACATATAAGTCTATCTCAAATTCATAGGGTGAGAGATGGAAATTGATTCTATAGATCACTATGCTATATTTCTACTTTGTAGCTTATAACACGCTCTTCAACTCGCTCCTCTATGGTAGAAATGCAACACATAAGTATCTCTCGTATAGCCAATAATAATAGAGAAAAATATGTTTTTGGTCCCTCAAGTTCCCAAAAAGTATAGACTTGGTCCCTCAAGATTTTTTGGTATACATTTGGTCCCTCAAGTCTCAAAACCGGATAAGTTTGGTCCTAAACCAGATTTTGAGCCCGTTGACCCGGTTTGACCGTCACAAAACCGCACGATGAACAGTAAATTCGAAAAAAAAAAATTCAACGGGTGGTTTTGTGGCGGTCAAACCCGGTCAACGGGCTCAAAATCTGGTTTAGGACCAAACTTATCCGGTTTTGAGACTTGAGGGACCAAATGTATACCAAAAAAACTTGAGGGACCAAGTCTATACTTTTTGGAAACTTGAAGGACCAAAAACATACTTTTCTCATAATAATATACAAATATAATCCATATACAATCATATTAGTTTAATTAATATATGTCCAATTATTAAAATAAATTCAAGGATAAGATCCAAACGGAGCCTGTTATTTTTTATTACAGATCCGTTGCAACTCAGGGACCCAAGCTATACGTCGAAAATAGTCGGTAGCCCAACCTACACCTAAGAGCATCTCCAGCCGTTCGGCCCCCCAGGGGCTTGAAATAGCGTCGCCTGGGGGCCAACCGGCGGTAAATTCGGCGTGGGGGGGGGGGGGGCTATGGTTCCCAGTCGCCGACCCAAGATCGCCCCCCAGCCGTGGATTTCGGCGCAAATTAGCCCAATTTCGGCCCAATTTCGGCGTGCTTCGGCACAAATTCAACGCAAACTAATTTTTATCACATAGTTCATCACAGAAATCAATACAAATCAAATAGTTCGACAAATCAAACTCATATTGTTGGAAATATGCCCTAGAGGCAATAATAAATTGGTTATTATTATATTTCCTTGTTCATGATAATCGTTTATTATCCATGCTATAATTGTATTGATTGGAAACTCAAATACATGTGTGGGTACATAGACAACACTGTGTCCCTAGTAAGCCTCTAGTTGACTAGCTCGTTGATCAAAAGATGGTGAAGGTTTCCTAGCCATGGACATGAGATGTCATTTGATAACGGGATCACATCATTAGGAGAATGATGTGATGGACAAGACCCAAACTACGAACGTAGCATATGATCGTGTCAGTTTATTGCTATTGTTTTCTGCATGTCAAGTATCTGTTCCTATGACCATGAGATCATGCAACTCCCTGACATCGGAGGAGTACCTTGTGTGTATCAAACGTCACAACGTAACTGGGTGACTATAAAGGTGCTCTACAGGTATCTCCGAGGGTGTCTGTTGGGTTGGCATGGATCAAGACTGGGATTTGTTACTCCGTGTGACGGAGAGGTATCTCAGGGCCCACTCGGTAATACAACATCACAATGAGCCTTGCAAGCAATGTGACTAAAGTGTTAGCCACGAGATCTTGTATTACGGAACGAGTAAAGAGACTTGCCAGTAACGAGATTGAACTAGGTATAGAGATACCGACGATCGAATCTCGGGCAAGTAACATACCGAAGAACAAAGGGAACAACATACGGGATTAACTGAATCCTTGACATAGAGGTTCGACCGATAAAGATCTTCGTAGAATATGTAGGAGCCAATATTGGCATCCAGGTCCCGCTATTGGTTATTGATCGTAGAGGTGTCTCGGTCATGTCTACATAGTTCTCGAACCCGCAGGGTCTACACACTTAACGTTTGGTGACGATTAGTATAGTTGAGTTATTGTGTTGGTGACCGAAGGTTGTTCGGAGTCCCGGATAAGATCCCGGACATGACGAGGGTCTCCGGAAGAGTCCGGAGGTAAAGATTGATATATGTGATAATAGTGTTTTGATCTCCGGAAGGGTTCCGGAATTCACCGGAAGGGGTTCCGGATGTTTACCGAAGTGTTCGGGTGCAGCAACACTTTATATGAGCCAAAGGGGTAAAGCCCACGAGGTATTGGAAAGTGCAAAAGGAAGTTTTGCTGCTGCCTTAAGCGGTACTACCGCTGGTAAGGCAGTACTACCGCGTAAGCGGTACTACCGCTTGTGTGAAGCGGTACTACCGCTTGTGCGCGGTACTGCAGGGATCCGAGTTGGACTCTTTCCCTGCGGGCCAAACCGATCTTGTGCGAGCAAAACCGACCTAGAGGAGGCTTTTACTCCAAGTTTAGACCCCAAGGCTCAACATATAAATAGAGGGGCAGGGCTAGCACACGGGACACATTAAGATTTCCCAAGCCGTGTGTCGGCAATCCTAACCCTCTAGTTCTCCCGTCATAATCTCCGTAGTGCTTGGCGAAGCCCTGCAGAGATTGTTCCTCACCACCATCACCACGCCGTCGTGCTGCCGGAACTCATCTACTACTTCACCATCGCTCGCTGGATCGAGGAGGTGAAGGCGTCATCAAGCCGTACGTGTGTTGAACGCGGAGGTGCCGTCCGTTCGGCACTAGTTCGTGATCGGATCGAGGGACGACTTGCGATTTGGATCGCGGAGACGTTCGACTACATCAACCGCGTTTCTTAACGCTTTCGCTTAGCGATCTACAAGGGTATGTAGATTCACTCTCCCTCTCGTAGATGCTCATCACCATGGATAGATCTTGTGTGTGCGTAGGAAAATTTTTGTTTCCCATGCAACGTTCCCCAACACATATTTCATCACACGTCGAGCTAGGCGTTGCCCTTGAGCCTCCATAGGTGCTCCACCAGATCTTGCTGCAGTTCTTGATGCACCTGTGGGTCTCGGATCTCCTGACGCATATTGAGGAAGGCAGTCCAGGTTGCCGGTAGCTGGTGATCAACTTGGGCAAGAGGACCCTGCCTGTAATATGGTTCAGGGTCAAACACTGGCTCTTCCTGCTCGCTCTCAATGATCATGTTGTGCAAGATGACACAACAAGTCATGACTTCCCACATTTGATCTTTCGACCAGGTCATAGCGGGGTACCGGACAACAGCAAATCGAGATTGGAGCACACCAAATGCCCGCTCAACATCCTTCCTGCAAGCCTCCTGACACTTGGCAAAGTAGGAGTTCTTGCCTCCTGGCACAGGGTTTGAGATAGTCTTCACACATGTGGGCCATCTCGGATAGATGCCATCTGCTAGGTAGTATCCCTTGTTGTAGTGGCGCCCATTGACCTCGAAGTTCACCGGAGGAGCATGACCTTCAACAAGCTTGGCAAAGACATTCGAGCACTGCAGTACGTTGATGTCATTGTGAGTTCCTGGCATACCAAAGAAGGAGTGCCAAATCCAGAGGTCCTGTGTGGCCAATGCCTCAAGCACCACACTGCAAGCTCCTTTGGCGCCTTTGTACATCCCCTGCCAAGCAAATGGACAGTTTTTCCATGCCCAATGCATGCAGTCGATGCTTCCAAGCATCCCAGGAAATCCTCTTGCCGCATTCTGTGCTAGGATCCGAGCAGTGTCTTCAGCATTGGGTGATCGCAAGTATTGTGGTCCAAACACTGCCACCACTGCCCTGCAGAACTTGTACAAACACTCAATGGTGGTGGACTCGGCCATGCGTCCATAGTCTTCTAGTATATCACCGGGAGCTCCATATGCAAGCATCCTCATAGCTGTCGTGCACTTCTGGAGTGAGGTGAATCCAAGTGTGCCGGTGTAATCCTTCTTGCACTTGAAGTAGCTGTCGAACTCACAGATGGAATTCACAATCCAGAGGAAGAGCTTTCGGCTCATCCGATAACGGCGCCGAAATACTTTCTCGCCGTGCAGTGGAGCGTCGGCGAAGTAGTCGGCGTAGAGCAAGCAATAGCCCTCCAGCCGATGCCTCTGCTTTGCTTTCTGCCGGCCCGGCGCCGAGCCACCTCGCCGCGCCTTTGCATTGCTTGCGAACAGGCCGGCCAGAGCGGCGAGGACAATGAGGTGCTCTTCGTCCTGGCGTCGGCATCGGCTTCCTCCTCCAGCAGCGCCGCGAACGCCTCCTCGTCGTCCGAGTCCATCGCCGAGCAGACAAATCGCCGAACACCTGCCGGGCGTGGTAGGCGCGCAGCCGCCGCCGGTATCCCCGCTTGCGTGGCCGGAGCGCCGGAAAAGCTCGCCCAGGAACGGGGTTGAGGCTGCCGCGGCGAACCCTCTCTTTCTCGATGGGGAAATGGCCTTCTAGCGGCGGTGGGCAGGTGGGCGGCGCCGGGATCGGCACGGCGGCAGAAGGGGTAGCGCGTGCGGGGGGCGAATCTAGAGGTGGAAAAAACGTTTCCCGCCTGACAATGGTGGCCCATGCGTCGTTTTCCCTTCCGCCGGAGCCCCCAAGCGCCCCCCAGTGCACTGGGTTCGGGCTGGGATCGCCGGGCCAAAAAATGGGCCGAACCGGCGGAAATCGGCGTCCTGGGGCGCGACTGGGGGGATTTTTCGGCGCCCGCGATAAAAAACACGCACTGTGAGGCCTGTTTGGGGCGCGAGTGGAGATGCTCTAAGCCGCCAAACGCCCACGCCATCGCCATTCGCCACCTATGCGATGCGACTGTCCCCCGGGCATGTCGCCGGCGGCCGGCGCGGCGGCTCGTAGCCGGGCCTCCTCCTACGGCGGCCCGTAGCGGGAATAAGGTGACTATTGTTCTCGCGTCCCTCTAGTCATCATAAATCTCCCGTGTCCTGGTCAGCGACAGAAGAGCGTTTGGTTCGCAGGGCAGCTGTTCGACGAAATGCCGCTGCATATGCATAGGCTGACATATTTGTTACGACAGAAGCTAAGCTTGCGTTCCTGCTGTTTTTTTCAGACCAGGGAAAGAAGAGCCTGAGGATAATCTGTTTGCTAGTCGTCGACAACTCGACATGCAACAAGCAGTCAAGTAAAGCCACCGGGAGGAAGCCCATCCCGTTGCTGTGCCAACCTGGTGCTTTCTTGATTTGGGTGCCTTCCAAAGGGCATAAAGGGATCAATCCTGGACTGAAGACAAGCCATCTGGAAACCACATTCCCTGATTTTCTATAGTGAAGATTCCAGTGCGGAGCACACTCCACTCAAGGTATGGATGCAAAGGCGTGCCAAGTGCAACCTTCCATAATAAGCGGGCAGAGGTCGCTCCACACAAACTCTCCCACAAACGCAGCAGCTTCCGGCATCTATTGTGAATTGATCTGGGGCTGCCAACAGTGGTGGCGGGATGGCGAGCGCCATTGCGTGGCGATCGGCAAGTGCTGTTGCGGGGCTGATTGTCGGCAAGCTTGGTGGGCTTGCCATGGCCGAGGCCACCCTGATGTGGGGCTTCAAGGACGATCTCGATGGCATGAGGGAGACCATGGAAAAGCTGAATGCCTTGATGCTGGATGCGGACAGGAGGTCGAGCCAGGATGAAGGGCAGAGTCCAGAGACTGTGCGGGTTTGGATGAAGAAATTCAAGTCTGTCGCCTATGATGCTGAGGACTTGCTGGATGAGTTCGAGGCAATTGAACTTATAAAGCAGAGCCAAGCTAAGGTACTTATTTTAAAATTAATTACTCTGGCCTAGGTCAGGTAGACGTTGCATTTATCATGTGCATCTGTGGTGTTAAGCTATTTTAATATGGCGCGCCTACATTATTGTGAATCCGAATATAAGAATGTAATTTCAGAATCAACCTCCTGGTCAGAGGCAGGGTCATTGTTCCCAAATTTCACATGGAACTGCGTGTGCATGGTGTATCCATGTATGCGCATGTATGTCTATGTCATCTTTCTAATTAGCAGTGGTGCGTGGAAAATGTTAGAAAAGGGACTTGGAGCAGAACAAGCTTTGAGTGACTGAATGCTGATGGGAATTACATCGATTCAAATTAAAAATTAGTGCATTAGCCACTAGCACACTTACATTAGGGACAGAGCAAGCTTTTTGGATGTTTTGCTAAACATGCAAAAGAGTGGATCGTTAGAAGTTCTTTTCCTAACTTATTCGCATTTGCTTCGACATCAGGTTTTACTTTAAGAAGTTATTTATTTTACTGACATGTTTTAATCGAAATTGAATATTCAAGGGGAATTACTGTATTAGTGATTTCGTTTTTTGGAACTTTCCATTGATTTTGTACCGAATTGAATATTTGATTGAATGATTGTAGGTGATTGTTGCAATTATTAAATTTGCCATATATCATATTCACCAATCCACGGAATATAATTTATTTCATAAAAACTGTCACTAAAATTTTATATCAGTAATAACATATTTAGAATCCCACCACCACATAAGCTCTTGCTATTAACACCTGTAATTATGCACGTGCAATGCATAAGAAAGAAGAATTAAATGTCTGGAATTTGAAAATAGGATGACATGGAGTATTTATAATTAATTATGTACCATTCAATGCTTTAGTATTTTGATGATTTGAGCATGTGTATTAACAAAAAGAAAGTGCAAGATGACCACATGCTCATATTAAATTTATGTATCTTATACCACATGAAATCTGTTTGTCTCATGGTCCACTTTTGTTCTGTCTGCACACCAACAATCATGAGTATTTCTAACTACTAACATACCACAATAAAACAAAAAGATAAGGTTTATTTATATTTTTCTCTGGTTTTACAGATTAAGCTGTTCTTTTCCTCCTATAATCCACTCCTAGTGCGGTTCACCATGGCTCACAGAATGAAGAAGCTGAAGGAAGCTTTGAAAAACATAGAGGAAGAAGGTCGCCACCTCAATCTGATGCCACATGACACACCAATGTGGTCCAAGGGGAGTACAAATGAAGCAACTATTGCATCAATTGATGGAGACGCAGACATTGGAATGGTAGGAAGAGACACAGAAAAGGAAAAAATAATGAAGCTGCTGTTGAAAAATGAAGCTGAGGAGGCCATCTCAATTATTCCTATTGTTGGGCTTGGTGGCCTCGGGAAGACAACATTGGCCCAAGCAGTTTTTTCAGACAAGAGAGCCAAAATATTTGATCTACGAATATGGGTATTTGTGTCTAAGAAGTTTGATTTAAAAAGAATTGGTGAAATAATCATATCAGCAGTGAGTAGAAGCATCAGTAGTGGAACAAGTGAAAGATATGTCCCCAAAAAATATGGTGATTTGCAATCCATAATAGAACAACTAAAAATTATACTCCCTACTAAAAGATATTTGATCGTTTTGGATGATATATGGGAGGAAGGTGCCGATAATTTGGAAAAGTTGAAGCAGATGATACAATATGGTGCCAAGGGAAGCAAGGTCATATTAACTACACGTATGCAGCGTGTAGTGGACAAATTGGATGTTGGTGTTCTAGCAAGTCAAGGAATAATCCGCTCTGTGCGCAAGAACGACCAGATTAATTTGAGCTTTTTATCAGGGGAGGACTGTTGGAATGTGATGCGACAAACGGCATTCAGGCCAGATGAAGACCTAGGTGGATTAGAAGCAGTTGGAAGACAGATTGCTATAAAGTGCTTAGGTCTACCGCTACTAGCACGCTCTCTTGGATTTTTGATGTCACAGAATAAGTCTACAGAGGCATGGGAAGATATAAGGGACAGGAAGATTATCTTGTCTATGAAAGAAGACCATCAGCCGCATGAGACTTTGGAGCGCCTCATGTTGAGCTATCACTACATTCCATTCAAATTCAAGTTGTGCTTCACATACTGTGCAGTATTTCCCAAGGGCTTTGCTGTTGCCAGTGATCACCTGATTCAGCAATGGAAAGCCCTTGGATATATTCAGTCAGTTGATGGCCAACATTGTATCAACTATTTGCTGGGAATGTCCTTTCTTCATATTTCAAAGTCATCCCAGGTCAGTAGCAGTAATTCATTATCATCTGTTGGTTGATGCAGCACGATGCTGTGCTAATAAAAGAGGAATTGGAGTTCTTCAAATATTCTGTGCTAGGCAATACATACATGTTAGGACCTACTTACTACTAGTTTAGTGGTTTTGTGGTACACATATAGTTATATTACCTTTCCAATGAATTAAAAACTTTACCTATGATGAAAGAGATAAAGCTAAAAGTTTTCCATATGTTTTGAAAGAAGCTTCTTGCACTCCTTCTAAAAACACTACAAATTTGATGCTTCTTCAATGTGGTTGAGTGTTTTGGAAAATTGCAGAGTACATAAATTGTTAAAAATGGTAACTTAAGATTGTACTAGTGGCACATAACTCGTTTTCTGGACTTATGTTTGCCTCTCAATCAGTACCTACCAAGCATTCTACTCGTGGGTTGTTTATATAGAGTATATGGTGGCTTGGATCTTAAGGAGTCCTAGAGATGGAGATGCAAAACTAATCCTATCCTACTATAACAGCCAGATACTTCCAGATCCATGCCATTATACTCTAACAGTAGATTATGAGAGGACATACAGATAAAGTAGTTCCATTACATGTTTTCTCCATATGGAATCTGTGAGCTGATTGCTTTACTTATGGTATATAAGCTTAATATCTGAGAGTAAGAATCAGTTTATTTATATCAACATAATATAACATTGATACCACTAACAGTAGTTTATTTGCAGAATGCTCCAGAGCATGCGAGAGCTTCTCACAAACTCACTATGCATGATTTGGTGCATGATCTTGCAAGAATAATAGCTGACAGTGAGCTAGTTGTTCTAGATGCTTCAGAGCAAGAGACATTGAGTAGAACTGAGAATCATTATGGCCGACATATGCAGCTGGTCAATTATCAGAAGCAGTCAAAAGCTCTCAAAAAATTTCCAGGCAAAATTAGATCTCTCCGTTTCATAGAGTGCAACTTATTGCAGCTTCAGCAAAAGTCATTCTCTAAATCCAAATATTTGCATATCTTGGACATAAGTGGATGTTCCATCGATGGGAAACCTGCCCCAAGCAACATATTGCTGCCATCCTCTATCCATCAACTGATGCTGCTAAGGTACCTTGATGCCTCAGGCTTGCCAATCGCAGCAGTTCCAAAATATTTGAATAGACTTCAAAATATGCAAACTTTGATTCTATCTAATTGCTCTATTGAAACCTTGCCTGAAAATATCGGTGGCCTTCTTAATCTTTGTTATTTGGATCTATCTGGCAATAGCAGCCTTGATAAGCTACCAACATCTTTGGGGAAGCTCTCTGCACTCTTGTTCCTCAACCTATCAGGGTGTCATAAATTAGGAGAGTTGCCCGAATCAATACACAAGCTTGAACGTTTACGACAACTAGACTTGTCAGGATGTTGTGCGCTTCAGAAGCTCCCTAATAAGTTTGGTAGCCTTCCAAAACTCTTATTCCTAAACTTATCAAGCTGTTCCAGACTAGTCGAATTACCTGGCAGTCTTAACCTTAATTCTTTAGAGCATCTAAATCTATCCAACTGCCATGAGATACAAAACTTACCATCAGATTTTGGTAATCTTCGCAAACTTGAGTTCTTAAACCTCTCTAATTGCTACAAAGTCCACCTTCTACCAGAGTCCTTTTGCCAACTTCAGCATCTGAAGGACCTGGACCTTTCAGACTGCCATGATCTCAGAGAACTCCCTGAATGCTTTGGTGATCTTTCAGAGCTTTATTCTCTCAATCTAACAAGTTGCTCTAAGTTGCAATCATTGCCTGAGTCTTTCTGCAATTTGAGTAAGTTGAAGCATCTCAATTTATCGTATTGTGTGAGATTTAAAAAGCTCCCTTCCTCGTTTGGCAAGCTGAAGCTTCAAGTATTGGACATGAGTGGCTGCCATACTCTGCGTGGCTTGCCAGATAGTATTGGTAACATGACTAGTCTCACCCAACTCCGGATAAACACGGTAAATGATTATGCACTTATCAAGGCTAGTCACAATATTATGGAGCGTCAAAAGTTGCCTGGCTCTAAAGTACATGATGTACACGAGACAGATAGTGGACAGTGTAGCAGTATAGTGGAGCTCGGGCAATTGATTTGTCACGATCTAGAAGTTAAACACCTTGAGAATGTGAAGCATCCAGAAGATGCCGAGAGAGCTAAACTGCGTGATAATCCAGAGCTTCAGAGGCTAGCCCTTTCCTGGGCAATTGAAAGCAGTATAATAATGGAGAAGACAGGTGCAGAGAAATGTCTAGTGGTGTTGGAGAACCTCATACCTCCTCGGAGTCTTGAGGACTTTGCACTTGAAGGGTATATGAGCAAGGACTTCCCTCGCTGGATGCTTGACATCTCCTCCTATCTCCCTTATCTCATCTCTGTCCAACTCGATAGTTTGACAACATGTGATTCTCTTCCTCCACTTGGGCAGCTGCCAAATCTCAGATTTTTGCATCTGATGGACATCCCCAAGATCAGAAAAATTGGCAAGGAATTTTATGGAGAGGAAGGAAGCTGTAAGAGGCTGAGAGTTATTGAGCTGTATTCATTGGAGAACCTGGATGAATGGTGGACCACATGGTCAGGTGACGAAGATGAAGAATTCTTAATCCCTAATTTGCATCAATTACAGGTTGTCGGCTGCCCAAAGCTGAAGTTCCTGCCATGCCCCCCAAAGAGCATGTACTGGTACCTCTTCAACTGTGATGAGGTGCTGCCAGAACGAGAATTTGGACGGATTTCATCTTCAACACTTCCTTTCCTCGCTAACATCACAAGCCGCAATTTTTCTCCTGACAAGTGGCATAGACTTCAGCACCTTCCCACCCTTGAGATATTGAGGGTTGCTGGGCGCAAAAGCTTGAGGACCTTTCCTGAGGCCACCCCACGCTTCCCCTCTCTCAGATTTCTACATGTGGCATTGAAGGACCTGGAGATACTACCGGAATGGCTGGGGCAGCTCATTTCCCTTGAAGAACTGCGCATCTTCAACTGCCCTAAACTGACATTTTTGCCTGCAAGCATACGGAACCTTACTGCCTTGAAGAAACTGAATATTAAAGGCTGTCCAAGATTGGTTGAGAGATGCCAAGGGGAGAATGCCCACAGGATTTCTCACATTCCGGAACTCATACTTAACAACAGACGATTCGTGCGGGGACAACCAATCGAAGGATCAGAGGTACAAAACCTGCAGAAGCCAAATAAATCTCTGCTATTATACATCTAGATACATATGGCACCATTTGATGATCTTGGAATTCGCAGATTACGCTATCTCTACGTTATGTGACTGTGTCTCCTTATGTGTTATGCTTTATACACCAACACTTTGTACTGTGGGCCATAAGGTCCCACACTGTATGTTTTTTTAATATCTTACGTTGCTCTTAACATGTGCCATTCTCTGCATGAGTGCTTTGATTAATATGTTGACTGTTGCAGAGCGAATCAGACTGAGTCAAAGAAATCATGTATGAACCCATTCTCCGCCCAGGACAAGTAGAGGGTGAATGTTGCAATTCCAAGCGACTGCTGCTAAAGATTTCCTCTACAAAGGCAAGTGAAAACCTGTGCTTTGTTTCCCTGGTTTCATCTTTCCTCGTGTACGAAAGATTCATTCATGGCCCATCTGAGCATGCTCTATATTCTCAAGTTCACTTTTTTTTTTGAAAGATACAGGCAGGAGCTCTGCCTTCCAATTAAGAGGGAAAAGGGAATACAAAGTCACCGGCCAGCTCAGAGGTGGCCTTTAAGTTCACTTTCTACATTACTTTAATTTGAATAGAAAAAACACTTGCTAGCTCCGCTTTGGACTGACTCGGCATATTGCATAAGCCCTTTCATAGGTCAATTCGCATAAGCCCTTTAATACAGTCATCTGATGCAGATGCTTTTCGACCTAAGCTGGAATGAAGATTGAGAAGTCTATCTATGAACCTGTCTCTTCCCAGGACACTAATAATTGCAGAAGCAAGAACCGTAGTGCCGCGTCCGTCGATTCCAGCGGCTGCTAAACATTTCCATTTCAAGGTAAATCAAATTATGCACCGTCCTTTTCAGTGTCTTCTGTGTGTCAAGCAGCACTCTTAACGATCCTATGAAGTGGAAAGAGCCAGATTTGGCAATCTTACGCACAGATTATTTATCGTCAAGATAGTGTGTAAACTCACAGCACAGATCTCACCCAGATATGTGTGCTACGAGTTCCGTAACTGAAACTTAGCTCACTAGCATTAATTACAAGTCTGCTCATCACAGAGCAATCTTATAACTCGTGTTACCTTTCAGCAAGAGCTTAAAGCCCTGTTTGGCTGGTATTACTTTGGCTGATTTCGGCTGATTGAATAGTATTCTGTGAGAAGGAATAAGCTGAAACAAGCTGAAACAAGTTCAAGCGAACAGGGCCTAAGAGAATGTTGATGTGATGATGCAGTCTTAGAATCTCCATGGATCCTCTTCTTCAGGTTCTCCAGGCTAGCAACACGATGCAGAGAAGCCGGGTCGGTGCTAATCAAATCTCCCCACTGGTCTGAGGAACCGCTGCACTTGGGAGGTCAAGCTTGATCTGATCATCTTGCAGTTGCACCTGCCGCCTTGAGAAAATGTTTCTGCTATCTTCAGTGCCTACAGAAGCAGAAGCCACATGAGATGCACACGAAGTCAAGGGCATGTCAGATGTGGTAGATAAGACTACAAGAGAGAGTGGCTTGCCCTCACAGCTTTGTATTCACCTCTAAAGAACTTGTTTTGTAGAGAGTAGTCAGTCGTTCAGGATGGAACTTCGAAGTGCCAAAAACACATTCACTGATGCGAACGTACAGAGGCCTGTGTTTGGTTCATTACCATATCTTGTCACACCTCCATGCCTAAGGTCTGGCCAACAAATGATTTGGCATGAAAATGAGTCTATGACAAGTAGGGTAAAAGTGTGGCATGCCACAACTGTGACAGACTGTGACACGCCTAAGGCCCTGTTTGTTTCAGCTTATTTCTGATTTTGAAGGCCCGTAATATAATCCAAAAGTCAGATGACCCCCATAATCCATAATCTAGAATCCACTTCAAAATCAAAAATAAGCTGAAACAAACAGGGCGGTCGGGCTTTTTTGACCGGCCATTGATGAGGCCGTCCGTCCGGGCGGTTTTGGGGTGGCCGGCTCTAGACGCTCTAATGGGATTGGTCTCGGATCTAAACGTACATTACCAACTTTTGCCACTCAAAATCTTGTCACCGTAGGCTACTGTTGATTTTCGTACGTACTGTCTTGTATGCTGATTTTTCTTTTCTTTTTAGAACTCGTGCCTGCTGTTAGTGACCCGTAGCTCTTATTCACACAAAAAAAGTGACCCGTAGCTCTCACTTCTGCGGGGCAAAAGAAAAAAGACTCCCATGAACACCTTCGTTTGATCCGGCGACGGCGACGCTTGAGCATCGTTCCCTTCCTTAAGGCGTTGCTGTTGGAGAATTCTTCTCAAGGTACCGATGATGTCAAGTGATTGTAGGTGCGGATATGGTTGTTGTTGTAGATTGTTGATCATTGTTTTGATCGCTTCGGAGTTTTTTTTATTCCACCAAGGCATAGCTTCGGTCTTGTTTGACTTTGCTAGTTGCCGGTGTGATTTTTGTGTGTGTGCGTTAGAGTTGGTTGTGTACATCCTAACTATGCAGAGGCCGGGTGTGTTACTCAGTGTGTTTGTATCTACTTGATGCTTCATTTTGAGCTAATAAAATTCATCCTTTGTCGAAAAAAATGAACACCTTCGTTTAACACCACTAGCGTGTTTATATGGACAGAAGAGGTTATATTTGGCCTGTTTGGGTGCGCAGGATCATTAAGTTCAGGTGCTCAAAAAAAGCAGCGGCAGCACTGCTTTGCTCCATTAAGGCATCTAATGTCCGGACCGTGTTATCCGGACCCGAAAGCCATCCAACAAATCAGAACCGCATCACGTTTTTTCCTCACTATATTGATCCGTCGAGCGATCCGCATCACGTTTTTTCCGCAAATCACAACCAAATGTGATAGTCTTTGCGGGAGTCCGGACACGAGACACGTCGGACTCTTACACCCATGGCCCACCCAAAATGAAGGCCGATCCCGTGCTTTTGCAGCTGCCCGCCCTGTTTCCGTGGCAAAATCCCCTCTCTTCTTCCATCCCACCGCTCTCCACCCAATTCTCTCCCTTTTCTCTCACTCTCTTCTTTCCTCCCGCCGCCGACGCATGGAACCGGAGGATAGCCTGCCGGAGTTGGAGGTGGTGGAGGTGCAGGAGGATCCCAGCATCACCCTCGCCCGAAAGATCAACTCGGCGACGCGACAAAATTGCCGCGTCAAAGCGAAGGCCGCAAAGGAGGTAAAGTTGCAGACTAAGGCATAACCTAGTGGTGGAAAGGGGCTGATGCCTTCCCACCCGCCCAGGTTCAAGGCATGGTACTTGCAATTTGGGTTTGTTGCACCAATTATACTGTAGGGGCCTCCCTTACAGTCTTCATGTCAAAAAAAAGAAGAAGGAAAAGCTTAGGAAGCGGAAGGCCGGCGAAGGGCGTGCTGATGGCGTCTGTGGCGGTGGGCGTGCTTGTCGCAGACGTGGTGGAGATCACGGCCAAGGCCGTGGAGCCCCGATGGTGTCGAAGAAAAGAAGGTGAAGATCACAGCCGATGCGGAGGTCGCCAAGATGTTGCCATTGAATGTGGAGTCTTTGGATGCCAACGCAAGGATGATCGTGCAAGCTGTTCGCTACAAGATTTTGCAGCGGCAAAAAGATGAGTTGGAGACGACGGACAAGGAGGAGGAAGCGACAGAGAAGGAGGCGAAGAAGGTGGCTTCATGCGCGGCGGCGACGGCACCTTGAGTGTGGAGGCTCGGATTGCTGGTCCGGCAGGGCAGAAAATCTCAATTTTTTTGCACGGACTGCCGGACTGATATTCTTTTGTGATCGGGCATGTAAAAACTTAAGCATACTTGCCTCTTTTTGGTTGTGATCGGGCATGTGATCCGGCGCTGATGGGATCCGGCGAGCTCTATGGATCGGACTTTATTTGAATTTGAAATTACCCTTTACTTTATTGGCGGGCATACAATATAGCATTGGATAGTCGGCTCCCGCATCCGTTTCCTCGGACTGGTCCCCTATCTACGGATGGATGCAGGAGAAAATTTGCGGGTCTGCATTGGAAATGCCCTTACTCCTACTTATTTTGACCCATCTTGGCCAAGACAACGTACAATTCCGTGAGCATCATGTTGATCTTTGGTACATAATTGAAAGTGCAATACATATATTTCTCTTGAAAAAACAAGAAAACTCATCACTTATCTATACCTATTACCTAATAATAAAGGGCCTATTGCTTCTAGCCGTCCGTCATAACATTGCCTCCGAAGTTGCCAATAATTACCCCCATGCCACCGGTAAATGGGAAAAAGATTCTTTTTTCCCTTCACAACTCACCGTTGGCTTTACGTTATTTAAAGCGAGCCCGTTGTGTGTCACAAGCATCCAAGTGGTACAGTGGCTTGAGCCTGGCCGCCCCACACCAAAGACCCGTGTTTGAATCCCACTTCCTCCCTTTTTTCACATTTTCTCTGCAATATCCGTTGGCGTAGGATAAAGTTGTCTCGCCCAAGCGTGGCTTAGCTGATGGGCTGCGCAATGTTGCAGTTTCGGCCCAGCTGCTTTATTTTAATTTTTTTTGACAGATTCAAATGCTTTAAAAAAATCGTATCTTTTAAACCCTAACTCCAAATTAAACATGTTATATATGAAAATCCCTCAGAAAAATGTGTAGATTCCGAATATGCTATTATCCTTCATGTTAATTATTTCTAAAATTATGTGTAGGATGCACTCTTAATTAATATTCTACTTTACATGTCATAATTTGCAAATGCCTATTATATCTATACCTACTTAACATGTGATGCAGATGTGTGGCTACACATGCCAATAAAAGAAATAAAAACCCGATGAAGGCATAAGGTGTGATGCGGTTGTCGTGGTTATTAGTCTGACAGTAAGTACTGGGGGTACGAATGAGGAGCAGAGCCTAGCTACAGCACAGGTGTGACACTCGGACTTAGCGAGTTCAGGCCCTTCTCGGAGGAGGTAAAAGCCCTACGTCTCGTGCCCTGAGGCTTGTTTTCTCTGAGGGTATGGGTATCTGATTACAATGAGTGCTTAACCTTGCGACGGAGGGAGAGGGCGGCTTATATAGGAGTTCGCTGTAGCCTCTCCGCCACCACGTCGCTGGGCTTTTATGACAATAACTACAGCAGTTAAGGGCGTTTAACACTGTTTAACACAGCTATGACTATGGCAGTTACTGGTAACGGTAGCCATGACTATGCTTAAAGTCTAGTTGAAGACTACTCGATCGTTGCAGCTCCACGCCGTCCGTACGTCTCCTGTGTCTGAGTGATGATGACTGCCTGACTGGAGGGCAGACGTCCGTCCGAGTGCTGTCCGTGCAAGGTCTGAGTGAATCCTTCATGGTGTGCATCCGATTGCACTTGTGACCCAGGGGTCTCTGAATAATAGTGTGGGCCTTAGGTGGGCCCTAGATGTCAGGTCCTTGTCCCTACCGGTGGTAGGTGACCCCATCATTAGCCCCCGAATCGATCGAGGCTTAACAGGATGAGTGAGTTGAGCTTTCGGAGTGGTCCGAGTGCTTCGGGGGCACTTGGCCTCCGCTCTTCCCGCGGTTATCCTCAGGAGAAGCCGCAACGGATTCTGGACTAGAGGTCTTCCGAATGATCGGATGGTGCCGATTGCTAGGCAAAACTTGGTGGCATTCGCATGTCTCTCAGGAGAGATGGACTTGAGGCCCGAGTGAAGGCATGCCATGAAACTCGAGTGACGACGCCGACGCGTGGACTGACTCTCTGGAGAGATGCCACTCCATATCCCTGGGGCACACCAGCGCGGGCCAGCTCCGAGTCCAAATTTATGAGACTCACGCCTTGGAGCCTAGTGAAAGGGCCAAGTTAACCCGCGGTGGGGCGTCGATCTCATCCTTTCGCAATCCTGAAGGTCACTCTAGTCGGGTGTTTAACATGTCCGAGTGCACGGAGGCCTGTGGGAGGCGGTCGGTCGGACCGACGGGTGTTTCTTAGGAAACGATGCGGGTGCAATCTGTCAGGCCAATTCGCTGCGGGATTTCCGGGATTCGAAATCATGCGTGCGCGCGCAGAAGCGGTTACGCCGCGGCTAGTGGGGAAAGTAGGGCGTGGCGCCTCGATTTTCACCCTGACAACCGCCACGTGCCCCGTCATGTCTGCACGCGCACCCGCCGCGGGCGCCGTCCGATCCAGAGATCTACGGCCGAGATCTCGCCTGACGAATTTTTACCCGCGGTATAAAGCCCGCGCGGGCTAGGGTAAACGCCAGATCCCCTTTTCCTCTCGCGTCCTCCACTCTCCCCTTCCTCTCGCTCCTCCGTTCTGAGCTCCCGAGCGCCCGAAACCATGGTGAAGGAGGCGACGGCCAGGTTAGAGAGGGCGAAGAAGGCGGGGAAGGGCGCGTCTTCGAGTAGCGGAACGGTGGTGGGCCGCATCCAAGGGGACTGGGTCCCCTCGCGGGTGATGAAGGGGCGGCTGAAGGAGCTGGAAGGCGAGGGACTGATCCCCGTGTGCGGCTGGAGGCTGCCTGAGGCGGATGAAGTCGAGCCTGCGCCGAACGCCGACGAGCGAGTCCTCCTCGTCACCCACGTCGAGCGAGGTTTTTCGATGCCTTCGCACCCTTTCTTCCGTGCATTCTTGGATTTCTTCAGGGCGCAGCTCCACCACCTTCCGCCGAATGCGGTGGTTTACTTGGCGGCATTCGTCTCGCTGTGCAAAAACTTCATCGGCTGCTACCCCCATTGGGGGTTGTTCAAACATATTTTGACTTGTCGGTCGATGGCGGTGAAGAAGGACTCGCCCAGGGGCGCGAAGACCAGCGTGAGGCAGCAGTGCGGGGGGTTAGGGATCCAGCTCAGGGGGCACTCGTCCTTCCCCAAAATGAGCTTCCCCGACTCCGTCAAGGGCTGGCAGGACAGCTGGTTCTACTGCAAGGATGTCTCGAGTGAGGGGAGCCCGATTGGGTTGCCTCCGTACTCGGCAGCAAGGGTCGCTGCTCCTCCATCTCTCACAGTCGCCAAGGAGGAGAAGGTGGATGTGGGAATCTTGGTGGACGCTTTGGTGGGAGTGGTGCGGGCCGGAGTCGACGGGATGGACCTGCTGGAGGCGTTCCTCAGTCGGCGGATCAAGCCGCTGCAGGACAGGGCGCACCCTATGTGGTTGTACCAGGGGCCGAGTGATCCCACTCGGGTGCACCCCGACGTCTTGTCGGTGAAGGCCCTCGAGGGCAAGATCAAGGCGATCACCTCAGTGCGAGACAATCCGCGCGGGGCCAGGAGGGTGCCCCCGTACGACCTGGACAATTAGCCTATCGACGTAAGCTCACACTCTATCCGAGTGCTCCGTATGGCAGTTCTTTCGAGCTCGCTTGTGTTTTGACGAGTGATTTCTTCCTGCAGAGTTTCCAGAAGATGCTTTCGCAGGAGCCGACTGTCGATCACGCCCCAGAAGACGTGATGAGCGACACGGAGCGCCAACACCCAGACGACAACGATTAGGAGGAGGAGGAAAGCGATGAAGATGCGAGCGACACTGAGGAGGGCGAGGAGGCTGAATCTTCCCCGTCCGAGACCGTTCCCTGGGAGCGCCGCACCAAGGAGAAGAATGACCCGAGTGCCAGAGCAAGGAGCACTCGAGCGTCGAGTGATCCAAAGCCGACTGCTTCGGCTTCTTTGCGCGGAGCGAAGTGCCTGCGGGCGGAGGCTGTTGACTTGGCAGAGAAACAACCCAAACAGCCGAAGCAAGTCCCCGCCAAGCCCCGGAAGGCGGCGGTGCCAAAGATCAAGGTGGCAGTGCCACTGGCTTCGACGTAAGTACCCGAGACCAGATCTCTTCCCCATGTAATTTTCATTCGTCTGATGAGCCGAGTGATCTCCCATCTTGCAGCAATGAGACGTCAACGACTTCATTGGATCCGGATGCTCCAAAGCGAGGCCAGACGGAGGGTGACGCTGCCAACGCTGCTACTTCCAAGGGTAAGGTCTTGCTGACTGCCATTCATCTTGAATCTTGTCTGAGTGGTTTGCAATCTGACGTTATCTCCCGAATGTTCATGCAGCCCCAGCTGAAATCATCCATCTGGACGAAGATGACAAGGCCGACCCGCCGAACCCAGAGGCCGACAAGGGGGAGCCAACTGGAGCTGACATCGTCATGCAGGAGGCTTCACCTGGCTAGAAGACTTGTGCTTCTCCTGCGAAGGCTGCCAAGAAACCTATCGGTCCGAGTCCTCCGGCTCAGGCCAGCTCTTCATTGGTGCCCATTGCGCCGCCTCCCAGGCTTATGCCCGCGCCACACTCGGCTCCTGCCACTACCTTCACTTTGCATCGGGTGTCAGAGGACCAAGTGGGAGCGAGCAAGGAAGCCTTGGTCCAAGTCGAAGTGATGAACAGTCGGCTGAAAGAGGCGTACGACGCCAGCGAGGCTCTGAGGACCAACATCTGAGTAAGTACCATTGTAAGTGTTGTCCGAAGTTTCCGTTTTGAATTTGTAGCTGAACTTCCGTCAGTGGGTTGGCGCGAAGCACACCCACTGGGTGTTCATTTTCTCCAGTGGGGGCACACTGAGTGCACCCATTGGGTGTAGTCCCCGAGGCTCCTGTTGACTGGATACAGTCGGCGGGAGTCTTAGAACTTTGTATTATCATTATTTCCATTCGGATCGACCGGGGTCTTTGCCGAATGTTTCTGTTCCGGTGGGAGCACGCTGAGTGCACCCACTGGGTGTAGTCCCCGAGACTGCTATCGATTGCGGGCAATCGATGGGAGTCTGATAGAACTTACACATAGTTTTTTTAGCTCATCAACACGAGTCATTCTCCAGTGGGGGCACGCTGAGTGCACCCACTGGGTGTAGTCCCCAAGACTGCCGTCGACTGGAAGCGGTCGGTGGTAGTCTTAGAGTTTTTTCTTGATAACACCCGGAGTGTCACCCCTCACTCGGCTGGCCGAGTGGGAGGCTTGGCAGACTAGGAAGCTTCGAGCTGATCGAGCTTGTCTGTCTTGAGGTCGACGATGAAGACCAGTGTGTTGTTGTCCTCGATCTTCTTCACTGCCGACTCAGTTGTAAGAAGGTACTTCAGGGTTTGATACTGATCGAGCTTGTTCCTTCACCCGACTGACAACTTCCTTGTTTTGTAACAGAGGGCCTGCGAGCTGGGAACCCACTATGCTGACTTGGGGAAGGAGGTGCTACAGCTCCGAGTGGATCTGGACGCGGAGAAGCACAGGAGCAGCCGCCTTGAGAAGGAGAAGAGCACCCTTGGAGGTAAACCCCGTTGTTTAACTGTTCGCCGAGTCATGTTTTTCCTTTGATCCGAGTCAATTCGCTTCAACAGATGTCCGTGGTGAGAATGCTCAACTTGTAATGAGGCCGAGGACTTCTATTTCTTTACACACCATGAAGCAGGCCGTGGAGGACAAGGACAAGGAGCTGGCGCTGGCACAGAAGGAAGCCAGGAGCAAGACCAAGGCTACTGAGGAGAAACTGGCTTCAGTCAGTAAACTCGAGGAGGAGATCAAGACCCTGAAGGCTGCCGCTGAGGTGGCCAGGAATGAAGTTTCTGAGCTCGGGAAGACCAACGCCGAGTGGGAGACGAAGCACAACACCCAGGCAAGTGTTTTTGAAGAGGAGAAGAAGGCCTTGAACGACCAGATCACGAAGCTTCTTGAGAAGAAGGGCGAGCTGGAGCAGTACGTCCAAGAGTTCGGTGAGGATATGGGCAAAAAGGTTGAAGGTAAGCCGCACCGCCGAGTGGATTTTATCCGTTTGTTCTAGAGTTTTTCGCCTTCTCTGACTCAAGCCATTTTCCCCGACAGAATTCTGCTATAACTTTGAGCTAGAGACGGATCGAGTGGAGAAGGATCTGGATCCCTCGAGACAGCTTCTCAAGGACAGTGCCGCCATGGCCATTCTCCGTCTGGAGGAGCGTCTCGAAAGCGCCATGGGGTACATCATCCGACTGAGGTCTGCTCTGTCGAAGATTGATCAAGAACTGCTCCCCGGCAAAGAGCTTCAGAGTGATGTGGAGTCCATGATGACTCGGCTGAAGGATATCCCAAGCCGTGTGCAGGCTTGGAAGAAGTCCGCTGCTCGCTGCGGCGCCGACGTGGCTCTCGCACTTGTCCGCGTCCACTGCAAGGATGTGGACGAGGAGAAGCTGAAGTCACCGAAGGTTGCCAACAAGAAGAAGCTCAAGTTCGAGGACTTCATGGAGACGTTCATCGAGGCCGCCACTCGGATCGCAGACGGCATCGACCTGGACACCTTCGTCGACCCGGCCAATCCTCCCACAGCGGAGTAGTCAAAAACATTTAAATCTTGATTTGCCTCGGAATGCCGAGTGGTTAATGTAACCGTGATACTCTAACGGGCCCATGGCTCACGTGCTTTGCTTTTGCTGGGAGAACTCGAGCAGATCGAAGTTTACTCGGATATTCGAGCCTTTGTTCTGTTTGCCAATGTTGTTTTTAACTTAGGCGAAATCTGGTTCGCGGCTAAGCCCTCGAGTGTGGAGCGTGTCCGCACTCTGTTGACACCAGATTTTGGCATGGTCAAAAACTTAATTAAGATGACCTCAAATGGAAAAGTTCTCAACATGTGAAAGTTCCGTATCGTCAAAATGTGAAACTTTGATGTTTGGGTCATCACCATCCAATCTCATCTAAAAGGCCGAAACTGTGCTTGAAGTACTAAGATTTTGGCACTCAGTGTACTGTTCAGCCAATTACGCCTTCAAGACGGCCTCATATGAGAAAACTTTCTACATGAATTGTCTTCGTCTCATCGAAACGGTCGATTTTAATACAAAAATCATCCCAATCCGAGTTCGTATGCAAAACTTAGAGGCAACACTCTGCGGACCGGCCCTGATGAAAAAGTGGCGCGAGTTACCAGACACCCACCTAGGTGATGTCTGATGGGTCGCGCGAGCTATTTGGCCTTTGCCGGTTTTGAGTGCTTGCCGGTTTTGAGTGCTTGTCGGTTTTGAGTGCTTGCTGGTTTGAGTGCTTGCCGGTGCCGGTTTTGAGTGCTTGCCGGTGCCGGTTTTGAGTGCTTGCCGGTTGTGAGTGCTTGCCGGTTTGAGTGAAAATCCAAACAGAAACTGAAGATGGGCTCAAAAGATTATCTAGATGATCTCGAATGGAAAAGTGTTCTACACAGAAGTTGTGCGTATCGTCGAAACGGTCAACTTTGCTTTTGGAGTCATCATTATCTGAGATAGTATACGGTCTGCAAAATTGCTACAAGACTTGGATAGTCCAGAAAACTACATGACTGAGTCCGACTGGAAGTTAAGGATGGCACTGTAGGTTATTGAAGATGGCCTCGAATCGAAAAACGTTCAACATGAAAGTTGTTCGTATCGTTGAAACGGTTAAATTTGATTTTGGGATCATCTTCATCCGAGGTTGTGTTTTGGCCTGTGAGATCCAAAAACCGAACTGCTATCTCAGACTTACCTAAATCCGAGTTTGGTTTATTTTGGAAAGATTTGGACGAGATTTGGAGTCCTTTTCTTGTACGGGAAGTCCAGCCGCCTCATAAATAGATGAGAGATGATGGCCGATTGAACAACACACAATCGAACAAATCAATCTACTACTTTTTCGTGTTCATCTACTTTTTATCTCTCTCCCTTGTATCATTTTTCTCGTTCTTCAAGATTGGAGGGCAGCGAACCTCAAGGCCCTAGGGGCGAGCGAATCGACCTAGGGCAGCCCATAGCCGCCGCGCGCCCTGACGGGGCCCTCCCGGGCATGTGGGGTTTTGGGTCCTCAAAAGCACCCACCGGACTGCTTGCGTACCGCGCTTCCGGTAGGGTCTCCTTCGACGTGAGCTGCGGTGCATCACCCCCGGCGTCGAGGGTACACGGTGACGTGTTCGTGTGCGAACACACTTTTTGGCAACTCCGCTGGGGACGAAGCTTTGAACGGTCTCCGGCCCGTTCTTGCTACGAAGAGATCGTCATCTAGGGTTTGCAATCTACAAAGGTAATATGAATACCCAATCCCCTAGTGTAGATGCAAATAATTCATATGGTGTTACTAGATCGCTCAATGAGTATACTCTATCAGCCAGCCCTTGTTTTTTCAATCATGCATCTAATTACGTGCTAAGGCCGATTCAAAGTAATTTACATGCTTCAACTTCTTATGATACTAGTAACATGCACCATATGTATTCCAACTCTCATGCATCGGCAACCCCACAAATCATTATGCCGATGAACGACATGATGAGTTTGGCCAATCAAGTTGAAACACCACATGTAGGAACTTCCAATAGCATGCGACAAAGTGTTTCACCTTTTTGTTCATCGGGAACTAATTTGCAATATACTAGTTCAACCATGCCGATGGATGGGAGAATTGGCCATGCTACTACTAGCTATTCGACCAGTTACTCTCAACCGTCATATGCTACACCTCATTTTTTGGCACCGTATACGACTGTAGATGCTCATAATTCGGCTCTGCACCTTCTTGGTCATGGCCGAATAAGTGAAAATTTTGCAGGAGTGCACATGCCTTTACCTAATGTTGTAGCATATAATGCATCCTCTACGCAATTGCAAAATTTCGGCAACACCTCATTGCCGAAAGAATCTAAAAATATTGTGGAGCAATCCCTTACAGAATGGGAAGTGGCTACATTAAAAAGGGATATAGCCCAAAATAACAAGATTAGTGCTCTTTGCCTTGAGGAACATGATAAGGGGCTAGTTCCTGATTATAATGCAATAAGAGCTAGAGTTTTGCAAGAAGATGAATCTTTGCCAATTGATAAAATTGGCGAGCAAAAATATGGTTTTACAACAATGCATATGCCTTCACCTAGTACTACATCATATTATACACCCCTTACACAATTGCAAAGTTTCGGCAACACTAGTGTGTCATTGCCGAAAGAATTTAAAAGCATTGGGAGGCAATCATATCCGGAGAGGGCTGAAATTGAGAAAGCTAAAAACCAATTTTGCTGCTCGCTACGAGAAACAAATAGAAAAAGAATTGGCTCAGATAAAAGAAGCATTGCCAATTGGTAGTATCAATGGAAAGAAGGATGATTCGGAACATGAGAGTGCTTCGGTTGAAAAAGCCGAATCAAGTAGTATATATTCCGAATCCATCAAATCCAAAGAGGCAAGTATTATTGAGAAAGGGCATGACAAGCATAGCAAAACGACCATGCTTGATTTTTCTGAAGTTAATCGAACCTACTTCCTACCCTATGAGTTTCGTGCCATAGAAATTGACGAGCTTCAAGGAGAAGAACAAGTAGTTGAACAAAGTTTGGTTGACAAAGATCTTCAATGTAATGATGCACGGAATCAAGAAAAAGAAGGCAACAAGGTGTTGGGAAGCCATCCAGAAGCGAAGCACGCTATTGTTCAAGTCACACCACCATCATGCTTTCCCAACATATTTGAAGAGGTATGTCTAGCAAGTAATTTACCTATTTTCAGATTTGGTCACAACTTTATTGTTGATGCATCTATTAGAAAAATTCTCATAAGTAATTTTGAAAGACCAATGAAGAAGGGTAATTTACTTGTTAGCACAAAAATTGTTACAGAGCATATCGGTCAACCCATTGCGCCATTTACAAAGACTGATAGTGACATATTATTGCAGCCAAGGCTTTCCCTATTGCTTTATCTAAAGTTCATATCTAATTGGATAGCTTTTCTTATTTCTTACTTGGCTTACACTTGGTCTCAATTGACGCATGTATATTCTAAATATTTTTGTTTCAGAAGCATAAAGCCAAGTTTGGATTCTTCTGAGAAAACCGATGCTAGTATAGTTTCTTATTTAAAGACATCGGAGATAGAGTGCAAAACACGATGCATAGCCGAATGGGGGGATGCCAAATCTGAACCATTTGTTTGCTTACTTCCAAAGCCGTTCTTACATCAAGATTGGCTAGAAGATAAAAGGTATACCTTCAATTCAAACATGTGTGATCAAATCTTTGATTTGTTGTTGAGAAATAATTATATTAGAATTCTTGATCACCATGTCGAGCCATCTATCCAAGGACGAATGTATTGTAAATTGCATGATTCGTTCAAGCATAGTTTTGTGGATTGCAACATGTTTCGTCAAATAGTTAAATCGGCCATTGAAAAAGGACGATTGAAATTTGTTGAAACACCAAGAGATGACCAGTCTATTCCAATTGGTCCTGATGGCAAAAAGTTTATGCATCGGCTGCTTCAAGCCGATCCATTTAAAGAGAAGGTAAAAACTACAGGTGATGGGATCAAGCTTTCAAGTAAACAAGTTGTTGAAGAGCACAATGAACATAATCTTGAGGGCGAGAATTCCATTGAAGCTACAATGAAGACGCCAAGGACTGGGGGTGTCGGTGTATAAAACATGGGTATTTTATACCCTGACTTACGCACAGACAGTAGCAGCCTCCTTGCCGGCCAAAGCTTGCCGAGACCTGCTGAACGACAAGATTCAAGGCCCAGTTGCAGAAGCTACTAGAGAGAAGTTCAAGACGAAGCACCAACAAGCACTCAACTAGTACTGAAGATGAAGACATTCCTTGCCGACAAGGACGAACCGGCAAGGTGAAGACCCGGCAAGCTTTCACCAGCGCGTCAGCGCTCCACCTCACCGGACAGCTAGTCGCTAATCGGTGAGGTGTCGACCGCGCAGGCAGGTTGGTGAGGTTTGTCGGACACGTGTCGGCACGCGGGGAGAAAATTTGCCTTTAATGACACCCGTCCAGGAGGCATGTCAGAATAATACGAGGTAGCTGGGCAAGCGGTGCAGAAACCTTGGCGGGGCTACCTCTCCACATGACACCTAACGGTGCATTTAATGCTTTCGTCCTAAACTGGCAGAGTTAGGTATGATAGCACTGTTTGCTATCTAATCAACTTGTAATTACTGTTTTGCCACTGTGGTAACCCATTGAGCTATAAAAGGAGGGCCAGGGCAACAGTTAGAGGGATTCGGATCCCTTTTCAAACACCTGCACGTCTCGCGTAGCAGCTCTCTCCGCACCTTGCCGGGAGAAGCGCTCCTTGTACTTGTGCTCCCGAACGACCAATACACCAAAAGCAGGAGTAGGGTTTTACGCTTCTCAGCGGCCCGAACCTGGGTAAATCCCCTGCGCCTTCCATTGATTCTGCTCTTTATGCACGTTGATCTCCCCTGCCGAACCACAAAGGGGCTAGATGGCCCCATAGATGGTTGTACCCACGACATCTTTGGCGCGCCAGGTAGGTGGGTTCGCTTGCGCGAACCTGAATCAGTGGATTGCGCTTCAGCTTCACCAACTTCATCATCGTCCTCTTCGTCGTCGATGGCCCCCAAGAACAAGGGAATCACGATGACGGCCCCTTTGCACGTATCCACAGGCGGCGCGGGCGGCGCGGCCAATGCGGGCGGTGCGGATACTGCGGTTGGCACGGCCAGCGCAGGCGGCGCGGTCGCCATGCCCACCGCGGTCGGTGCAGGAGACGAGCGCGCTGGAGGCAGTCGACTTCCTCGATCCTCTGGCGAACGAAGCCGCGATGGCGCGGGTGGAGCGGACGGACGACCTCCTCCTCCTCCTCCTCGCCGCGCCGACGAACGCAGCCACCGGAGCGGCAATGCCCGGGCCGGCGCGAGCCAAGACCCCGCCGCGGTGGCGTCCAAGGATGCTACTTCAGGACAGACGCCGCGCCCCTCGCGCAACAGGCGCGGCACGGCTCCGAGCGGCGCCAACGACTCCGGACAGCGGCGACCACATGGCAAGACTCATGTTGATCAAATCCTAGATCCTCAGGCACCGCCCCCGCCACAGCAACCCACTGCTGACCATGTGCCACGGCAGCAAGACCGCGATGGCGCTCCTGCTGGCTCTGCCAGGAGTAGAGCGACATCACGCTCTTCGCTTCCGGCCATGCCAGCCACAACAGTAGAAGCAATGGCGCGAGCCCAGATGCTGCTGAATTTCCCTCCAGCGGCAGGGAAGATGGATGAGTGGAGGGCCACCATCCAAAGTTTGATTGGGTTTGCCGAGGCCAGCAAATCACAGCAAGCGGAGCCCTCACGGCGTCCCCAAACAGCACTAGTAGCTCCAACTGGTGACCGCATTGACGGTGCTGCGCTAACGGTGCAATCACCCCAGCGGCAACAGTCTCAACAGCAGCAACGCTAACAACCGCGGCAAGCTCAACGGTCTTTCGAGCCCGACGAGATGTCGATGGCCTCTTCGGATCCGCGAGTGCGGCAAGACCAACGGCAAGTGCTGCGAGACAGGCGGGTAGAAGACGCCCGCACCACCATTGAACGGCGCTGGGAGGCGCGTCGTCAATCCGACACGCGCAACGGCCCCGTCGTTGATGAGCCTGCGCCAGGGGTTGGCGGATATCTACCTTACGAGGTTGGGTGTCCTGCCTTCACCCGTGAGCTGCGGCAAGTCCGATGGCCGTCCGTCCGGGCCTTTAAGCCAGAAGTACCAGAGAAATATGACGGCAAGCTGAACCCGACAGAATTTTTGGGAATCTACACAATTGCCGTACAAGCTACCGGAGGAAGAGATGAGAAAATCCTCGCCAATTACTTTCCATTGGTACTGAAGCCCAACGTGAGATCTTGGCTAATGAACTTGCCGGAGAACTCCATTTCTTCGTGGGCAGAGCTCTGTAATGAGTTTGTTGGTGCCTTTACCGGAGGCCACAAGGCCCCTGGACAGCCCAGCGACCTGCAAGTGATCCCGCAAAGAGATGGAGAAACTTTACGCAAGTACATCCAGAGGTTCAACCGTGTGCACCGTAACATTTCAGATGTGCACCCCGCAGCCGTCATTGCCGCCTTTCACACGAATGTGCGCAATCGGAGGATGCGGGAGAAGATGAATGTCAAGCTACCCAAAACCGTCAACGAGCTCTATACGTTGGCGGATAAGTGCGCACGCGCTGAGGAAGGGAGAAGGCTTCCTGGGGAAGACGCTGGTGCCGAGGTGGATTCCGAGGACGACGATGCTGCTACCCCGAGGAAGAAGGGCCAAAAGCACAACAGGAAGCGCAAAGGCAAGACTGTAATGGCTGTCGAGGGCTCCGGCAACTCTGAGTCCGCCAAGAAAGCCAAGACTGAGAACTCCGGAAGGGAGGCAGCAGTATGTGCCGGTTGCCAGGAGGCGGCGGCAAACGAGAAGGCCGGCAAGTCTGATGGGCCATACTGCAAGATTCACCGCACCAAGGGCCATGACCTCCAAGAGTGTTGACAAGTCGAGCACCTTGTCGAGAAACAAAAGGCCGAGTATGAAAAATGTGACAAAGAGAAGGGTCAAGATGGTCCCGGTGGATCCGGCAAAAAGGGCCGTGGTGGTCGCGGAGGCCGTCGCGGCAAGGCCAAGCAACAGAAAGAAAAACCTACTAGAGGCCGCGAAAAGAAAGGGGAAGATGATGGAAGTGAGGAAGAAGAGGACGACGGAGGGTCCAGTGAATAAGAATTCCAGAAGGCAACTGGGGCCATGTGCGTTGACGGAGGGGCATCTTTGCACTCCTCTCACCGCCAACTTAAGCAGTGGGCTCGTGAGGTTAATACGGCAGAACCGGCAATGGGCTCTCAAAAGCCACTCAAGTGGTCACACACGCCTATCATTTTCGATGCCGAGGACCACCCTGATCGCACAACCGCGGTCGGGTGTTTGCCGTTGTTGGTTTCGCCAACAATTCGCAACCTCCAGGTCACGAAAATGTTAGTTGACGGTGGGGCCGGCTTAAACTTGATTTCTCCGGAAGTAATCAAGAGGCTACAGATTCCCGACGAGGAGCTCGAAAAGATAGGCACGTTCCAAGGAGTAAACCCGGGAAGAAGCCAGCCCAAGGGGAAGATCACATTGCCGGTGACGTTTGGCAAGGAATTGAACTACAGAACAGAAAAGATTGTATTTGACGTTGTCAAGATCCCCTTGCCGTACAATGGAATTCTTGGCCGCCCAGCCTTGGCAAAATTCATCGCAGCATCTCACTATGCTTACAACACGTTGAAAATGCCAGGGCTGATGGGTGTCATTTCCATCAACTCCGACAAGAAAGATGCAGTTATTTGCGTCGATAAGATGTATAGGGATGCGGTTGCAGCAGAGGCCGCCAAGGCACCAACTCCCGCCAAGAAGAACGAAAGCAAGAAATCCAGTAAGACCTCTGGCAAGGATTCCGGGAAGCGTGCCTCTTCGGAGTGCCGCGCGCCTGTTGAAGACTTGCCGGAGTGCTCTGCCGATAAGAAATCCAAAGCTACTTCACCGGCGACCAAAAAGGTGCCGGCGAGGGAGGACGACACTGACGGTACCTTCGCCATCAGTGCCACCCTTGACAGCAAATAGGAAAGCGCGCTCGTTGCCTTCCTGCGGGCGAATGTCAATGTGTTCGCATGGTGACCATCTGACATCCCCGGTGTTCCCAGGGAGGTAATTGAGCACCACCTTGCTGTTTGTCCCCACGCTCGGCCCATCAAGCAAAAAGTCCGGAAGCAAGCATTGGAGCAGCAATAGTTCATTGCCGAGGAAATCAAGAAGCTTGAAGCAGCAGGTTTGGTTAGAGGTGTGCTACATCCAACTTGGTTGGCAAATCCAGTTGTGGTGCACAAAGCAAATGGGAAGTGGAGACTTTGTATTGATTACACTGATATTAACAAAGCATGTCCAAAGGATCCTTTCCCTTTGCCGCGCATTGATCAAATTGTAGACTCTACTTCCGGCTGTGATTTACTCTCCTTCCTTGATGCATATTCTGGATACCATCAGATATTCATGGCCAAGGAGGATGATGACAAAACCACATTCATTACTCCATGTGGCACATACTGCTTTGTGCGTATGCCTTTCGGATTAAAGAGTGCCGGTTCAACATTTGCGAGGGCGGTCCAAATTGGTTTTGAGCCCCAGCTGCACAGGAACGTGGAAGCATATATGGATGATATAGTGGTCAAAACCAAGGACAGATCAACCCTCGTTCAAGACTTGGAAGAAACATTTGCAAACTTGTGCAAAATCAACTTGAAGCTCAATCCCGAGAAGTGTGTGTTTGGCGTTCCATCCGGCAAGCTTCTTGGATTCTTTGTATCTCAACGCGGAATTGAAGCAAATCCCAACAAGATCAAAGCAATTGAGCAGCTTCAAGCACCAAAAAGCGTCAGGGATGTACAGTGTATTGCCGGCTGTGTTGCTGCCTTGAGTAGATTCATTTCAAGATCTGCTGAGCGCGCCCTGCCATTTTTCAAGATTTTGAAAAAGGCAGGTCCAATGAGATGGACTCCGAAAGCGGAGGCCGCGCTGTAGGACTTGAAAAGATACCTCTCCTCCACGCCAACACTAGTTGCGCCTAGACCACAAGAGCCATTGCTGCTATATGTAGCGGCAACAAATCAAGTGGCTAGTGCTGCATTAGTGGCGCAGAGGGAAGTCGATGATGAGGAAGTGGCCGCGGCAAGCCCGTCCAGCGACAAACCGGAATCTTCCCCGGCGAGGTCTGACACCGACAAGTCAAAAACAGCGCAAGCAAGTGAAGCTGATCAGCAAGTGGTGCCGAAGAAGAAGGTGGTGCAGCGACCCATGTATTTTGTTAGTTCCCTTCTGTAGGGGGCTAGATCAAGATACTCTGGTGTGCAGAAGCTGCTTTTCGGCCTCCTTATGGCGTCGAGAAAACTGCGTCACTACTTCCAAGCACATGAGATCACCGTCGTCACCCGTTTTCCGTTGCAACGCATCTTGAGGAATCCAGAGGCAACTGGCAGGATAGTGGAGTAGGCGTTGGAGCTGTCAAGCTTTGCACTCAAGTTTGAAAGCACTTCAACCATTCAGAGCAGGGCCTTGGCGGAGTTCATCGCCGAATGGACGCCAATGCAAGACGAAGAAATTTGAGAAACAACTCTCCTCGGCAAAGAGACGACCAAAGAATGGATCATGTACTTTGACGGTGCCTTCTCGCTGCAAGGCGCCGGTGCCGGAGTGCTGCTTGTCGCACCCACCGGAGAGCACCTCAAGTATGTGGTTCAAATGCACTTTCCCAGGAAGCAAGCCACAAACAACACTGCTGAGTACGAAGGACTCCTTGCCTGTCTTAGGATCGCGGTGGACCTTGGAATCAGAAAGTTGATCGTCCGCGGTGACTCGCAGCTTGTTGTAAAACAAGTGAACAAAGATTACCAGAGCCCGTTGATGGAAGCGTATGTGGAAGAAGTGAGGAAATTGGAAGAACACTTTGACGGGTTGCAAACAGAGCACATCCCTCATGCGGAAAACAGCATTGCTGATAGCCTGTCAAAGTGTGCCGCTCAAAAGCTTCCCGTGGAACCGGGAACTTTTGTGCTCCATTTGAATCAACCAACAGTCACTCCATCAACGCAGGCCAGTAAGAGAAGGAAGTTGAATACCGGCAAGTACTTTCCGGCAGATCTCCCAGAAGCCGCCGGCAAGGATGTTGCCAGGAACAATGACACAATCGTCGGTGAGCAGCGGCTTCGCGCAGAACCTCAGGCTCCTGCCGCTGAAGCAAGCGCTCCCGCGGCCGAAGAAATGCCTTTAGTCCTCGTCGTCGAGCCGCAAGCTCCGGCATGGGTACATCAGATAGTCCATTTCCTTCAAACAGGGGAACTTCCCGATGAGCAAGAAGAAGCTGAGAAAGTAGCACGTCAGTCAAGTATGTATCAGTTTGTGGATAGCATCCTATACAGAAAGCGACCAAACGGTGTGAAATTGAAGTGTATTTGCCTGGAAGATGGACAGAAGCTGTTGGCAGAGATACATGGAGGCATATGTGGCTCTCACATAGGATCAAGGGCTCTTGCCGGCAAAGCTTTTCGGCAAGGCTTCTATTGGCCCACTGCCCTCCAGGATGCAACTGAGCCAGTAACAAAGTGTGAAGCATGCCAGTTCTATTCAAAGAACATACATCAGCCTGCTCAAGCTCTCCAAACAATCCCTCTCTCCTAGCCCTTTTCGGTCTGGGGGCTCGATATCTTGGGCCCCTTCCCTCGTGCTGTCGGGGGCTTTGAGTTCTTGTACGTCGCCATCGACAAGTTCACAAAGTGGCCTGAAGTGGAGCCGGTGAGAAAGGTGACAGCGCAATCAGCCGTCAAGTTCTTCAAGGGATTAGTTTGCCATTTCGGGGTTCCTAACAGAATCATCACCGACAACGGCACACAATTCACGAGCTGCACCTTCATGCAGTATATCCAAGACCTTGGCAGCAAAATCTGTTTTGCATCTGTCGCTCACCCGAGAAGCAACGGCCAAGCGGAAAGGATGAACGCTGAAGTGCTGTGTGGCCTCAAGACAAGAACCTTTGACAGGCTGCGCAAATGTGGAAGACGCTGGATTGATGAGTTGCCGGCAGTTCTTTGGTCACTCAGGACGACACCAAATCGAGCTATCGGCCAAACACCCTTCTCCCTAATCTATGGTGCAGAAGCAGTGCTCCCCACGGAACTCATATACGGGCCACCTCGAGTGCTCGCTTACGATGAAGTTGAGAAAGAGCAGCTGCGGCAAGACGACACGACGCTCCTTGAGGAAGATCGTCTTCGGGCGGCTGTGCGAGCTGCACGCTACCAGCAAGCCTTGCGCCGCTATCATAGCCGCAAAGTGCACGCCCGAAGCCTTGAGGAAGGCGACCTTGTTCTTCGGCGAGTTCAGTCCGCCAAGAAATCAAACAAGTTGACGCCGAAGTGGGAAGGCCCTTATCGGGCAGTACGAGTCACCAGACCCGGCGCAGTCCGTCTGGAGACCGAAGATGGACCCCAGTGCAGAACTCATGGAATATTGAGCATCTTCGCAAGTTCTACCCATAAGGCGTGGTTGCCCTCCCCCCCGACAACCCCTTTTGTACAAGATCTGTCGGCAAAACTTGTAACCCTTTGTACAAAGCCAGGTGCAGATCCTGTGCATAATAAAGCTAAGTGTTTCACAACTCTTTGTACATATTCATTTATATATGGATGCATGTGATGTTGTGATTTACACTTTAGTTTGTATGGAATGGCTGACAAACCGTCAAGGTTCCCAAACCGCGCTTTTCTCTTCTTTCTTTTTCTCAAGGAAAGAAGGATCCCTCGCGTGCAAGTTTCCCGGGGGGAGTGATGATTGGGTGCCATTTTAATGACGTTCAAGTGATCATTTCATGCAACAAGAGAAACAACACAAGGAAAAGCTAAGTTGAAAAACTTTGAAACTTTTTCCTTATTAACGTCTGCAATTTCCCTTGAACGATTCTGTGCTTTGTATGAGAAACCTGCACGCGAAGGAACCTTGTCGCGATCAGTCTGCGCTCTAGTTTGCCTCGAGTCCGCTGGCAAGCTTAGCGGCTCGTTCTGGCACGGCAAGTTACCTTGCTGGCGGCGGCACTTCTAGCAGGCTGCTAAGGACCTGTTCCTCAAAGCGCTCGTGGCAAGTGTGCGCACCGGCAAGTTTCCAAATAGCGTAGGGAACGCAATCATACAAAGGCAAAATAAAACAAGGGGAACGGCATGCATTCATCTAAGCCCGACAAACAATAGATATTCATTAAAAAAAGTACTCGGTTACATTTTATTGGCCCTTCCCCAGGGTTTACATCGAGTGCAAAGAGGGCAAAAGGGTGCCTAGGCGAAGCCCGGCTTGTTCCCGGAAGGCCAGACGATGGTGCTGCCGGCGATCAGCCAGACTCGTCATCGTCGTCCTCGATCTTCACGCCTAGAGCGCAGTCGTCATCGCTGTCATCATCGTCATCCTCAGCATCGCTGGAGGAAGCGGTGTCGCTGTCGCTCGAGCTTTCCGCGCAGCACTCCAAGCGAGCGCCCGAAGCCCCGAAGAACTTCACGACGAGCGTATCTGGTTCGTCCAACCTAAAGAGGAGAAGGTGCCCTTGCCCTAAGCAACGGGCACGAACGAAGGATTTCCACCCACGCGTGAGATACATGAGGCCGTTGTTGGAGGTCTCAACGGTCACCCAAACCGGGCCGTTGCAGCAACCATCCACACGCGGCCACAAGCCGCGCAGGTGGCAACCTTCCATCTCCCTAGCAAAAGGGCGAGGAAGCCGCAACCAGCTCCGCGGCCGATCGCGTAGTTCCATGATGAATTCCTGCGCAATGTCCTCCATATGGCCCTCTGTCGGGGGAGGAAAGGCCGAAGACGAAGCGGCAAGCGCTCCGCCATGGCCACCTCGACCATGAGCACCGCATCTTCCACGACCACGGGCCGCGGCCCTCCCTTGAGCACTGGAGCCAGCCTCCGTAGCCGCGGCCGAGGCATGGGCATGGATCCGAGGAGAAGCTCTTGCCGTAGCGGCAGAGGCACGACCGCGGCCCCTTCCCCTCGCCATACCGTCGACAGGTGCGGAGGAAGAAGATGGAAGGAGGAGGCGATAGTTGCTGAAGATTGAGGCGAAGGGAGATGGATGAGCATCGCATCCCGCAGCCCCCTCTTTATAGGGGGAGCGCGGGTAGCTGGTTCATCACTGTCTTCGGGCGGCCGCCCAGATTCGCCAATCCTATGCTCTGCGCCTCTGGCCGGGCACATTACTCCAGCAATTGTCCGAGTGCGCCAATCCTGCGCCCTACGTCCCTGGCCTGACGCGTCACTCCAACGGCCGCCCTTCTTCACCAATCCACTGCCCTGCATGCATGCAAACGCGCGTGATGGAGGGGCGCAGAAAAAGGAGAAGTAAAGACAGATATAGCAGTTGTCCTTTGCCACGCGTGGCTATGCGCCGGTTCGATTTGAACCAACGACGCCCCACATATGAGCATATTCCTGGTCTGGGTGCGCCCAGCGGCTGTCCGACGGCAAGGTTTGCCGGAAGATGACCAAGAACACACTCAAGTCCAGATTAATGAAGAAGCAAAGAAGATCTCAAGAGACGATAACTATCATGACGAATATTACAGCGGCAGTTTTCCAGCCGCGTGTCTGTGCATTGTTTGGGCCTAGCCCAATGACGCTTCGGACACGCGTATCGCCCAGGCCCGGGGGCTCAGGTCGGTGTATAAAACATGGGTATTTTATACCCTGACTTACGCACAGACAGTAGCAGCCTCCTTGCCAGCCAAAGCTTGCCGGGACCTGCTGAACGATAAGATTCAAGGCCCAGTTGCAGAAGCTACTAGAGAGAAGTTCAAGACGAAGCACCAACAAGCACTCAACTAGTACTGAAGATGAAGACATTCCTTGCCGGCAAGGACGAACCGGCAAGGTGAAGACCCAACAAGCTCCATACCGGCAAGCTTTCACCAGCGCGTCAGCGCTCCACCTCACCGGGCAGCTAGTCGCTAATCGGTGAGGTGTCAACCGCGCAGGCTGGTTAGTGAGGTTTGTCGGACATGTGTCGGCACGCGGGGAGAAAATTTGCCTTTAATGACACCTGTCCAGGAGGCGTGTCAGAATAATACGAGGTAGCTGGGCAAGCGATGCAGAAACCTTGCCGTGGCTACCTCTCCACATGACACCTAACGGTGCATTTAATGCTTTCGTCCTAAACTGGCAGAGTTAGGTATGATAGCACTGTTTGCTATCTAATCAACTTGTAATTACTGTTTTGCCACTGTGGTAACCCCTTGAGCTATAAAAGGAGGGCCAAGGCAACAGTTAGAGGGATTCGGATCCCTTTTCAAACACCTGCACGTCTCGCATAGCAGCTCTCTCCGCACCTTGCCGGGAGAAGCGCTCCTTGTACTTGTGCTCCCAAATGACCAATACACCAAAAGCAGGAGTAGGGTTTTACGCTTCTCAGCGGCCCGAACCTGGGTAAATCCCCTGCGCCTTCCATTGATTCTGCTCTTTGTGCACATTGATCTCCCCTGCCGAACCACAAAGGGGCTAGATGACCCCATAGATGGTCGTACCCACGACAGGGGGGCAACATGAAAATCCAAAGATCGATGCAAGTCAAGCCAAAGGAGATAAATGCCGCAATAAGCCCAAGTGCAAGAAATCCAAAGTCACTTTTGCACAATTATTAGATAAATATCAAAAGAAGAGTGAAGAGAAAAGTTCTTATCAGCCAACTAATGCAAAAGCATCAAGATCACCCCCTAGGCGCAAATCCGAGGATCGGTATTGGCAAAGTGAGAACTTCAGTGCCACATATTCATATCCTTGTTTTGGGCCGCCAATGCCAATGTCGTGGATGCCTCCCTATGCTCACATAAATCCATATCCATCATGGGACAGGTATGATACAAGGGCACATTCTCCATCCTATTATAAACCATCTCACCAATATTATGTAGCTCCAAGAAGATCAATGTTCAGTGAGCAGTCATATGTTCAATACCGTTTCAATAAAAAAGGATCGGTCCGGAGCTTAAGAAAGAAGATAGAGGTGGTCAAGCAAGTATATTGAGTTAAAAAAGATGGTCGCAAGAGTGCCAATTAAGATTTGATCTTAAAAGATAAAGAGCCAATTAAAAAGTTAACATTGGCTACAAAAGGCAAAGAAGTGAAGCAATCAATTGTTAAAAATCAAAGTGCCAAATCCGAAGAAAAGAAGTTGAGGGTGCACAAGGCCAAAAGAGAGTTGCCATTGGTCAAAACAGAATCACAGCCGAGGTGCCCACTTGGCTTATCGTATTGGAAAAAGAAGGAATTACAAAAACTTAGTGCACAAGAGTTGAGAAAGAAGAACATGGCATGGGTTCCTAAGAGGAGCAGTCAAAATAAAAATGATGTCCAGCCTTCTATTGCGACAAGTGTTACAAAAGTAAAGAAAGAGAAGTATGGAAGCGAAAAACAATTAAGCCAAAGGTTTGCATCACCCCATCAAAATCTATGGTTAGCACATCATCCATATTCGTCAAACATGCCATTGATATCTTTGCCATGGAATTCATCCCCAG
This sequence comes from Elymus sibiricus, assembly GCA_039707655.1. Taxonomy (NCBI): domain Eukaryota; kingdom Viridiplantae; phylum Streptophyta; class Magnoliopsida; order Poales; family Poaceae; genus Elymus; species Elymus sibiricus. The sequence continues at coordinate 319,436,320 of CM077664.1, forward strand.
GTATGATCGGTTACCCTCCATGGGCCTATTTAGATCCATGGATGCAATATAATTTCTTATATCATGAAAGGGTATTATCAAATCACTATACATTTGATTAGCTACAAGTTTGTTGCTGATCCAAAGGGCCGAAATATTTGATTTGTCAATTCATTTGTTTATTTCGGCTATATGTGCTTTGGTGGATGAAGTTTACATGGACCTTATGGTAATGGCCAATATTTATCTATCGCCCCTAAGAATATGTCAAAGCATGGTCGGTGTAGTATTCTAACATCGTCATTAGTTCAATTGGAGAGCAAGACAAGGTACGTGTTCATGGAAATTTATACGTATACCTATATTATGCTTGCATGGAGTTGAGACATTATGACCGATGCCATTTAAAATATGTTGCATAGATCAATTCATAGCAAAATTGGTGAGTGGGCTTATGCTTTGATTTAATATGATTTGGCCTACAAATCTTTCAAATCTATGAGAGGCCAAATCATTGTTGGTTTTATTATTGAGCATCAGATTTATGACATGCATAATATTGATATTAGCCTTGTCTCTCTAGTAGTATGGAGATTATGTTTTGATGGTTGAATTCATAACAATGGCCAAGGTATTGGTGTTGTTTATATATCTCTTGATGGCGCTATTTTGTAAAGCCTCATGCCGCTTAAAATATTTTTTGCACAATAATCAAAGCCGAATATGCAATGTTATTCGGCTTGGAGCTTTTGGTTGCCATAGGTACTACACATATTGAGGCTTTCGGTGATTCATTATGAGTAGTGCAACAAATATCCAATGGTTATCAATGTCTTGACGAATCGTTTATAATTTATCTTGCGGCATGTTTAGATGTAATATTCTCCTTGGGTGGTTTTCAAATTGTTCATATATCTAGACATGACAATTGGAGAGAATTGGCACAGCAAGCATCTGGCTACCATCTTGATCATAGTGTATTGCGTATCTATCAATAGCCGATGTTTAGTCTCGTCGAAATAGGTAAGGCCGAACTGAAGCACACCGCTTCGGCCACTAATGAAATTTTTATGCAGGCAAAAGCAAGGATCGGAGAAAGTTCATTGTTGATTATCTGCAAGATCCTAGCAGAAGGGTGGAAAATATAGTTTGGAGGATGGCTTTGACATGCATATCTATGGAAGTTTATCGTCGGATTAATGAAGTCCAGAAGGTTTCACCCAAGTTTGCATCAAAAGTTCAAGTAAGCAATGGCCGATATATAGTTATCGCGCTAAGCATATAGATGGCCGATATATACTTATCTCCCTAAGCACATACAAATGGCCGATGGAGTGTTGACATCGTCCTTAGAGCAAACACGGTGCAAATTATTTTTCGGCACACAAGTTTTGCCAAAAAACAGGGGGGCATGTGTTGACACCAGATTTTGGCATGGTCAAAAACATAATTAAGATGACCTCAAATGGAAAAGTTCTCAACATGCGAAAGTTCCGTGTCGTCAAAATGTGAAACTTTGATGTTTGGGTCATCACCATCCGATCTCATCTAAAAGGCCGAAACTGTGCTTGAAGTACTAAGATTTTGGTACTGAGAGTACTGTTCAGTCAATTACGCCTTCAAGATGGCCTCATATGAGAAAACTTTCTACATGAATTGTGTTCGTCTCATCGAAACGGTAAATTTTGATACAAAAATCATCCCAATCTGAGTTCGTATGCAAAAGGTAGAGGCAACACTCTGCGGACCGGCGCTGATGAAAAAGTGGCGCGAGTTACGAGACACCCACCTAGGTGATGTCCGATGGGTCGCGCAAGCTATTTGGCCTTTGCCGGTTTTGAGTGCTTGCCGGTTTTGAGAGCTTGCCGATTTTGAGTGCTTGCCGGTTTTGAGTGCTTGCCAGTTTTGAGAGCTTGCCGGTTTGAGTGCTTGCCGTTTTGAGTGCTTGCCGGTTTTGAGTGCTAGCCGGTTTTGAATGCTTGCCGGTTGTGAGTGCTTGCCGGTTTTGAGAGCTTGCCAGTTTTGAGTGCTTGCCGGTTGTGAGTGCTTGCCGGTTTGAGTGAAAATCCAAATAGAAACTGAAGATGGGCTCAAAAGATTATCTAAATGACCTCGGATGGAAAAGTGTTCTACACGGAAGTTGTGCGTATGGTTGAAAGGGTCAACTTTGATTTTGGAGTCATCATCATCTGAGATAGTATACGGCCTGCCAAGTTGCTACAAGACTCGGACAGTCCAGAAAACTGCATGACCGAGTCCGACTGGAAGTTAAAGATGTCACTGTAGGGTATTGAATATTGCCTCGAATCGAAAAACGTTCAACATGAAAGTTGTTCGTATCGTCGAAATGGTTAAATTTCCTTTTCGTCTCATCTTCATCCGAGGTGGTTTCTGACCTGTGAGATCCACAAACCGAGCTGCTGTCTCAGACTTACCTAAATCCGAGTTCGGTTTATTTTGGAAAGATTTGGACAAGATTTGGAGTTCTTTTCTTGTACGGGAAGTCCAGCCGCCTGATGACCCACAAGTATAGGGGATCAATCGTAGTCCTTTCGATAAGTAAGAGTGTCGAACCCAACAAGGAGCAGAAGGAAATGACAAGCGGTTTTCAGCAAGGTATTCTCTGCAAGCACTGAAATTATCGGTAGCAAGTAGTTTGATAGCAAGATAATTTGTAACAAGTGACAAGTAGCAATAGTAACTAAGGTGCAGCAAAGTAGCCCAATCCTTTTTGTAGCAAAGAACAGGCCAGAAAGATCTCTTATAATAAGCAAAACGTTCTCGAGGACACATGGGAATTTCATCTAGTCACTTTCATCATGTTGGTTTGATTCGCGTTCGCTACTTTGATAATTTGATATGTGGGTGGACCGGTGATTGATTGCTATTTTTACTTGAACAAGCCTCCCACTTATAATTACCCCCTCTCGCAAGCATCTGCAACTACGAAAGAAGAATTAAGATAACTCTAACCATAGCATTAAACATATGGATCCAAATCATCCCCTTACGGAATAGCGCATAAACTAGGGTTTAAGCTTCTGTCACTCTAGCAACCCATCGTATAATTACTACTCCACAATGCATTCCCTTAGGCCCAAAGATGGTGAAGTGTCATGTAGTCGATGTTCACATGACACCACTAAGAGAATCAACAACATACATATCATCGAAATATCGAACGAATACCAAGTTCACATGATTACTTATGACAAGACTTCTCCCATGTCCTCAAGAACAAAAGTAACTACTCACAAATCATATTCATGTCCAAGATCAGAGGGGTATTAAATAACATATTGGATCTAAACATATAATCTTCCACCAAATAAACCAACTAGCATCAACTATAAGATGTAATCAACACTACTAGCAACCCACATGTACCAATCTGAGGTTTGGAGGCAAAGATTGAATACAAGAGATGAACTAGGGTTTGAGATGAGATGGTGCTGTTGAAGATGTTGATGACGATTGGTTCTCCCACGATGAGAGGATCGTTGGTGATGACGATGACTCCGATTTCCCCCTCCCGGAGGGAAGTATCCCCGGTGGAATCGCTCCGCCGGACAGCAAAAGTGCTCCTGCCCAAGTTCCGCTTCGAGACGGCGGCACTCCGTCCCAAAAATCTTCTCCTTATTTTTTCTAGGGCAAATGGGCTTATATACCAGAAAATGGGCACCGGAGGCTGGCCAGGGGCCCCACGAGCCACCAGGGCGCGCCTGGGGGGGGGGGGGGGTGGCGCGCCCTGTGCCTCGTGGGCACCTGGGTGGCCCCTCTAGTATTTCTTTCTTACAATAATTTTTATTTATTCCAAAATAAATCTCCGTGAAATTTCAGCTCATTTGGAGATGTGCATAATAGGTATCTCTGACATAGCTTTTTCAGGTCCAGAATTCCAGCTGCCGGCAATCTCCCTCCTTATATAAATCTTGCATATTAAGAGAGAAAAGGCATTAGAATTGCTCCACAAAGTGTTATATTGATTAAAAACACTATAAATAACAGTAGGAAAACATGATGCAAAATGGACGTATCAACTCCCCCAAGCTTAGACCTCGCTTGTCCTCAAGTGAAAACCGATATCGATAATCATGTCCACATGTTTAGAGAGAGAGGTGTCAATAAAAACAAAATACGGACATAGTAGCATCATGATCATTATTATAACAACAATATTCATTATCATAAAACTTCTCATGAGCAAGTAACAATTCATCACAATAACGAAGTATAAGACATAAACTTTCTTGAAAACTAACAAACTATGTTCTCAGTCAACAATGCAATTGCAATTCATCATATTTTCAAGAAGGGTCTCATGTAGGAGCTTTTTAGCAAGTCCACATACTCAACCATCATTTAGTCTTCTATGATTGCTAACACTCACAACATATATATGGAGCAAAAAGTTTCAGCCAGACACATAGAAAGATAGGGGCTTATAATTTCGCCTCCCAACTTATTCACCTCAAGGGTAATGTCAACAATAATAACTCATGATCACTCATATCCAACTGGATATATATGCCTAGATCTTCCCCACCACATGATGCTCGCAAAAGAGAAAAATAAAAAGAATAGAGGAGAACACTATTGACTCTTGCATAAAAAGTAAATACATAAAAGTAAAAGATAGGCCCTTCGCGGAGGGAAGCAGAGGTTGTCATGCGCTTTTTGTTGTTGGATGCACAAGCTCTTAATGCAAAGGAACGTCACTTTATATTGTCCCTTGTGATAGCAACCTTTATTATGCAGTCCATCGCTTTTATTTCTTTACCATCACAAGTTCGTACAAAGCTTATTTTCCCTTACAATAAAAGTTCATACATATTTAGAGGCAATTTTTATTGATTTTTGCACTGATGACAACTTACTTGAAGGATCTTATTCAATCCATAGGTAGATATAGTGGACTCTCATGACATGAAACTGGGTTTAAGGGTTTTTGATGCACAAGTAGTACCTCTACTTGGTGCGGATTTTTGGCTAGCAAAGATATTGGGCAAGCACCACATGTTGGAGGATCTATGACAATATGGCTTCTATGTGAATATAAGCAAACATAATTCATTACGTTGTCTTCCTTGTCCAACATCAACAATTTGACATAAAATACTTAATGTGGGCTCACAATCATAAAATATGTCTAAGATAGTGTATTTGCATGTGAATCTTCTCTTCCCTTATTAATTTTTTCATGAATTGCATCATTGACCAATGCTATGCTTGTTAACTTTCCATAAATTTTACCACTTATACTTTTCTTTACGTAATGTCATTACTTTCCATAAGATTAGCATATGATCTTTTTCATTATTTTCATTGCTAGGATTGAAACATAAAACTAAAGAAGCAAAAACTCAAACTACTCTTTATTATATAACTCTCAACCCAATTACATAGATAGATAGATCACGAAACTAGCACTCAAAAATAGATCATACTAAACTTTTATTCAACTAAATCACGAAATCACTAAGGATCGAACTAAAAATAGGTAAAGATAATAAAAGTGATGGTGATACGATACCGGGGCACCTCCCCCAAGCATGGCACAAGCAAAGGGGAGTGCCCATACCCATGTACTCCAGTTTCCTTCTTCGGTGATGGTGGTGGTGATGAAGTGGTGGGCTTGTCCTCCGGCTTCCATGGCATAGGTTCCCCATCATAAAAAGATGAACGAGTCTCTGGAGTCCTGAAACTTGCAGCTAAACTCATACCTTTGAATCTTGCCTCATACTCCCGTGATCATGGAGTGGTTGGCGCTGAGTCCACGTTCTACCATCCCTTGGCACTTGAAGTTCTCCTGCTCCACCGCTTCGAGCCTGGCCTCCACGCTCCCGGTCTTCTTGGGTCCTTGAACATCCCGGATGTGAAGCACCCGCTCACGCATCTCGATGGCTTGAGGGTGTTTCATCACCTCCGGTAGGTAGGGATTGATGACCTTCTCGTAGAACTTGTCCTTGGAAGAGCTTGATGGAGCCATAGCGATCTAGATCTGTCAGAAAAATAGCACGAAACAAGAACATAGGAGATTTCTATGATACGGTGGTCAAAACGTCCGGGAGTATATATAAAGAATTTTTATCTTGCAAAACAAGTAATCCAGAAGAAAACGGAGTCGGGAAGGCTCACGAGGGGCCCACGAGCCACCAGGGCGCGCCTGGGGGGGTGGCGCGCCCTGGTGTCTCGTGTGCACCTCGTGGGTCCCCTCGGCTGTTTCTTATTTTTGTATTTTTTCTAATATTCCAAAACTGACAGAAAATATTTTTATGGAATTTTTGGAGTCGGTTTACTTACCGTATCATGTACCTCCTCCTTTTCAGGGTTCTGGAGTGTTCTGGAAGGTCTCTCTTATGTATTCCTCCGGTGTCATAGTTTGAATAATGTTAGTCTCAACATTAATAGGTGTACTTGAAATATAGTGCTTAATTGTTTGCCATTCACCACTCTCGGATTAGTGCCTTCGGAGTTGTTTATTTTGATGGCTCCGGAGCGATAAACTTCTTCGATGATATACGGTCCTTCCCATTTAGAGAGAAGTTTTCCTGCAAAGAATCTCAAACGAGAATTGTACAATAGAACTTGCTCACCCACTTTAAACTCCCATTTTTAAATTCTTTTATCATGCCATCTTTTAAATTTTTCTTTAAACAATTTGGCATTTTCATAAGCTTGTGTTCTCCATTCATCTAATGAGCTAATATCAAATAACCTCTTTTCACCGACAAGTTTAAAATCATAATTGAGTTCTTTAATTGCCCAATATCTTTATGTTCTAACTCAAGAGGTAAATGACATGCTTTTCCATAAACCATTTTATAAGGAGACATACCCATAGAATTTTTATAAGCAGTTCTATAAGCCCATGATGCATCGTCAAGTTTCTTAGACCAATTCTTTCTAGATCTATTGACGGTTTTTTGCAAAATTAACTTTATTTCTCTATTGCTCAATTCAACTTGACCACTAGATTGAGGGTGATAGGGAGATGCAATTCTATGGTTGACATCATATTTAGCAAGCAGTTTACGGAATGCACCAAGAATAAAATGTGAACCACCATCAGTCATTAAATATCTAGGGACTCCGAACCTCGGGAAAATAACTTCTTTAAGCATTTTAATAGAAGTGTTATGATCAACACTACTAGTTGGAATAGCTTCTACCCACTTAATAACGTAATCAACAGCAACTAAAATATGTGTATACCCATTGGATTTAGGAAAAGGTCCAATATAATCAAATCCCCAAACATCAAATGGTTCAATAGAAAGTGAATAATTCATAGGCATTTCTTGACGTCTACTAATATTACCAATTCTTTGACATTCATCACAAGATAAGACAAACTTACGAGCATCCTTGAAAAGAGTAGGCCAATAAAAACCAGATTGTAATACCTTGTGTGCAGTTCTGTCTCCCGCATGGTGTCCTCCGTAAGCCTCGGAATGACACTTCCGTAGGATTTGTTCCTGTTCATGCTCAGGTATACAACGTCTAATAATACCATCTACTCCTTTATAAAGATGTGGGTCATCCTAGAAGTATTGTCTTAAATCAAAGAAGAACTTTTTCTTTCGTTGGTATGTGAAACTAGGTGGTATAAATTTAGCAACAATATAATTAGCATAGTCTGCATACCAAGGAGTATTACGAGAAGCATTTATGACAGCTAATTGTTCATCAGGAAAATCAACATTAATAGGAAGTGGGTCATCAAGAACATTTTCCATTCTAGACAAATTATCTGCTACGGGATTCTCAGCTCCCTTTCTATCAATAATATGCAAGTCAAATTCTTGTAGCAATAGAACCCACCTAATGAGTCTAGGTTTAGCATCTTTCTTTTCCATAAGATATTTAATAGCAGCATGATCGGTGTGAACAGTTACTTTAGAATCAACTATGTAAGATCTGAATTTATCACATGCAAACACAACTGCTAGAAACTCTTTCTCAGTAGTAGCATAATTTCTTTGAGCACTGTCTAGAGTTTTACTAGCATAATGGATAACATTTAATTTCTTATCAACTCTTTGTCCTAGAACAACACCAACAGCATAATCACTAGCATCACACATAATTTCAAAAGGCAAGTTCCAATCAGGTGGTTGAAAAATAGGTGCAGTGGTTAAGGCTTTCTTAAGTGTTTCAAAGGCTTCTACACAATCATCATCAAAAAGAAATGGAACATCTTTTTGCAAAAGATTAGTAAGAGGCCTAGAAATTTTAGAGAAGTCTTTTATAAACCTTCTATAGAAACTAGCATGACCTAGGAAACTTCTTATACCTTTAATATCTTTAGGACAAGGCATTTTCTCAATTGCATCAACCTTAGCCTTATCAACTTCAATACCTCTTTCAGAAATTTTATGCCCCAAGACAATACCTTCATTCACCATAAAGTGGCACTTCTCCCAATTCAAGACAAGATTAGTTTGTTCACATCTCTACAAAACTCGATCAAGGTTGACTAAGCAGTCATCAAAAGAAGTTCCGTAAACGGAAAAATCATCCATGAAAACCTCAACAATCTTTTCACAAAAGTCAGAGAATATAGCAGTCATACATCTTTGAAAGGTAGCAGGTGCATTGCATAAACCAAAAGGCATACGTCTATAAGCATAAGTTCCAAAAGGACAAGTAAAGGTGGTTTTCTCTTGGTCGGCTTGTGATACAGGTATTTGAGAGAAATCAGAATATCCATCAAGAAAGCAAAAGTGTGTATGCTTGGACAATCTTTCTAACATTTGATCAATAAAAGGTAGGGGTAATGATCTTTTCTAGTGGCTTTGTTTAATTTTCTAAAATCAATTACCATCCTATAACCAGTTACAATTCTTTGTGGAATGAGTTAATTTTTATCATTAGGAACTACGGTAATGCCTCCTTTCTTAGGGACACAATGAACGGGACTTACCCATCTACTATCAGCTATGGGATAGATTATACCAGCTTCCAGAAGCTTTAATATGTCGGTTCTTACCACCTCTTTCATCTTAGGATTTAATCATCGTTGGTGGTCGACAACTGGTTTAGCATCAGGCTCCGTATTAATTTTGTGCTGTCATAGAGTGGGGCTAATGCCCTTAAGATCATCAAGAGTATATCCAATAGCAGCGCGGTGCTTCCTCGGAGTTTTTAGTAATCTCTTTTCTTCATGCTCTGAAAGGTTAGCACTAATAATAACAGGATATATCTTCTTTTCATCTAGATAAGCATATTTCAATGTATCAGGTAATTGCTTCAATTCAAATAGAGGGTCACCCTTAGGTGGAGGAGGGCCTCCAAGAGTTTCTACAGGCAAATTGTGTTTAAGGATAGGTGGTTGATCAAAGAACATCCTATCTATTTCATTTCTTTCATTCATATGCATATCATTTTCATGGTCTAGTAAATATTGTTCTAACGGATCAGTAGGAGGTACGGCAATAGAAGCAAGACCAATAATTTCATCTTTACTAGGCAATTCTTTATCATGAGGTTGTGTACGAAACTTGGAGAAATTAAACTCATGAGACATACCACCAAAATTAACACTAACAGTTTCTTTAGCGCAATCAATCTTGGCATTAACAGTGTTCAAGAAAGGTCTACCAAATATAATGGGACAAAAATCATCTTGTGGACAACCGAGGACTAGAAAATCAGTAGGGTATTTTATTTTTCCACACAAGACTTCAACATCTCTAACGATCCCAAGCAGTGTAATGGTATCTCTGTTTGCAAGCTTAATAGTGACATCAATGTCCTCTATTTCAATAGGTGCAATATCGTTCATAATTTCTTGATATAAGGCAAACGGAATAGCACTCACACTAGCACCCAAATCACATAAGCCAAGATAACAATGATCTCCTATTTTAACAGAGACAACAGGCATGCCTACTACAGGTCTGTTTTTATCTTTAGGATCTGGTTTAGCGATTCTAGCTGCTTCATCACAGAAGTAAATAACATGCCCATCTATATTATCGACCAAGAGATCTTTAACCATAGCAACATTAGGTTTAACTTTAATTTGTTCAGAGGGTCTAGGTGCTCTAATATTACTTTTGTTAACCACAGTTGAAACTTTAGCATGTTCCTTAATCCTAACAGGAAAAGGTGGTTTCTCAATATAAGCAGTAGGCACAACTGGATCAACATGGTAAACAATTGTTTCTTCTTTAACACTAACGGGTTCCTCAATCTTTTCTTTAACAGGGGGATGATATTTGAACCACTTCTCCTTAGGGAGATCAACATGAGTAGCAAATGATTCGCAAAAGGAAGCTACTATCTCAGAGTCAAGTCCATATTTAGTGCTAAACTTATGAAAAGCATCGGTATCCACAAAAGATTTAGCACAATCGAATTCAAGTATTATACTTGACTCATTACCTTTGTCGAGTTCCCAATCTTCAGAGTTGCGTTTAATTCTTTCCAGAAGATCCCATCTGAATTCAATAGTTTTCTTCATAAAGGAGCCAGTCGAAGAAGAATCGAGCATGGTTTGATCATCATGAGAAAGCCGAGCATAAAAATTCTGTAAGATAATTTCTCTTGAGAGCTCATGATTGGGGCATGTGTACATCATGTACTTAAGCCTTCCCCAAGCTTGAGCGATGCTTTCTCCTTCACGAGGCCAAAAATTATATATATAATTCCGATCACGATGAACCAAATGCATAGGATAAAATTTCTGGTGGAATTCCAGTTTCAATCGGTTCCAGTCCCATGTATCAGTATCATGACATAGCCTATACCATGTCAATGCCTTTCCCTCCAAAGATAAAGGGAATACTTTCTTCTTAACTCCATCTCCGGATAAACTTGCAAGCTTAAACAATCCACAAATTTCATCCACATAGATCAAGTGCATATCAGGATGTATTGTTCCATCTCCTGCATAAGGATTAGCTAGCAGTTTCTCTATCATACCCGAAGGAATCTCATAACAAATATTTTCAGTAGGTGCAGTAGGTTGAGGAGCAACTATTTGTGCTTCCGGTCGAGGTGAAGATACCCCGAACAAGCCCCTCAAAGGATTACTTTCCATAGTGACAAGTGACAGTAAATTTCAGCACGTAATATAAATGTTTCCTTACCAAATTCCACTCACCAAGGGTGCTTCACTCCCCGGCAATGAGAAGCAGAAGGAAATGACAAGCGCCAGAAAAGAGTCTTGATGACCCACAAGTATAGGGAATCAATCGTAGTCCTTTCGATAAGTAAGAGTGTCAAACCCAACGAGGAGCAGAAGGAAATGACAAGCGGTTTTTAGTAAGGTATTTTCTGAAAGCACTGAAATTATTGGTAGCAAGTAGTTTGGTAGCAAGATAATTTGTAACAAGTGACAAGTTGAAATAGTAACTAAGGTGCAGCAAAGTAGCCCAATCCATTTTGTAGCAAAGAACAGGCCGGAAAGATCTCTTATAATAAGCAAAGCGTTCTCGAGGACACATGGGAATTTCATCTAGTCACTTTCATCATGTTGGTTTGATTCGCGTTCGCTACTTTGATAATTTGATATCTGGGTGGACCGGTGCTTGGGTGCTGTTATTACTTGAACAAGACTCCCACTTATGATTACCCCCTCTCACAAGCATCCGCAACTACGAAAGAAGAATTAAGATAACTCTAACCATAGCATTAAACATATGGATCCAAATCAGCCCCTTACAGAATAGCGCATAAACTAGGGTTTAAGCTTCTGTCACTCTAGCAACCCATCATCTAATTACTAATCCACAATGCATTCCCTTAAGCCCAAAGATGGTGAAGTGTCATGTAGTCGATGTTCACATGACACCACTAAGAGAATCAACAACATACATATCATCAAAATATCGAACGAATACCAAGTTCACATGATTACTTATGACAAGACTTCTCCCATGTCCTCAAGAACAAAAGTAACTACTCACAAATCATATTTATGTCCAAGATCAGAGGGGTATTAAATAGCATATTGGATCTAAACATATAATCTTCCACCAAATAAACCAACTAGCATCAACTACAAGATGTAATCAACACTACTAGCAACCCACAGGTACCAATCTGAGGTTTGGAGAGAAAGATTGAATACAAGAGATGAACTAGGGTTTGAGATGAGATGGTGCTGTTGAAGATGTTGATGAAGATTGGTCCTCCCACGATGAGAGGATCGTTGGTGATGACGATGGCTCCTATTTCCCCCTCCCGGAGGGAAGTATCCCCGGCGGAATCGCTCCGCCGGAGAGCAAAAGTGCTCCTGCCCAAGTTCCTCCTTGAGACGGCGGCGCTCCGTCCCAAAAATCTTCTCCTTATTTTTTCTAGGGCAAATGGGCTTATATACCAAAAAATGGGCACCGGAGGCGGGCCAGGGGCCCCATGAGCCACCAGGGCGCGCTTGGGGGGGGGGGGGGGGTGGCGCGCCCTGGTGCCTCGTGGGCACCTGGGTGGCCCCCTCTGGTACTTCTTTCTTCCAATATTTTTTATTTATTCCAAAATAAATCTCCGTGAAATTTCAGCTCATTTGGAGATGTGCAGAATAGGTATCTCTGACATAGCTTTTTCAGGTCCAGAATTCCAGCTGCCGGCAATCTCCCTCCTTATGTAAATCTTGCATATTAAGAGAGAAAAGGCATTAGAATTGCTCCATAAAGTGTTATATTGATCAAAAACACTATAAATAACAGTAGGAAAATATGATGCAAAATGGACGTATCACCGCCTCATAAATAGATGAGAGGTGACAGCCGATTGAACAACACACAATCGAACAAATCAATCTACTACTTTTTCATGTTCATCTACTTTTTATCTCTCTCCCTTGTATCTTTCTTCTCGTTCTTCGTCGTTCTTCAAGATTGGAGGGCAGCGAACCTCGAGGCCCTAGGGGCGAGCGAATCGACCTAGGGCAGCCCATAGCCGCCGCGCGCCCTAACAGGCTGCCTCCCGGGCGTGTTTGGTTTCGGGTCCTCAAAAGCACCCACCGGACTGCTTGCGTACCGCGCTTTCGGTAGGGTCTCCTTTGACGTGAGCTACGGTGCATCACCCCCGGCGTCGAGGGTACACGGTGACGTGTTCGTGTGCAAACACACTCGGATAGTTTTTAACTTAGGCGAAATCTGGTTCGCGGCTAAGGCCCCGAGTGTGGAGCGTGTCCGCACTCGGATAGGTTTTAACTTAGGCGAAATCTGGTTCACAGCTAAGCCCCCGAGTGTGGAGTGTGTTCGCACTCGGATAGATTTTAACTTAGGCGAAATCTGGTTCGCGGCTAAGCCCCCGAGTGTGGAGCGTGTCCGCACTCGGATAGGTTTTAACTTAGGCGAAATCTGGTTCACGGCTAAGCCCCCGAGTGTGGAGCGTGTTCGCACTCGGATATTTTTTAACATAGGCGAAATCTGCTTCACGACCAAGTCCCCGAGTGTGGAGCGTGTCCACACTCGGATATTTTTTAACTTAGGCGAAATCTGGTTCGCAACCAAGTCCCCGAGTGTGGAGCTTGTCCGTACTCGGATAGTTTTTAACTCAGGCGAAATCTGGTTCGCGGCTGAGCCCCCGAGTGTGGAGCATGTCCGCACTCGGATATTTTTTAACTTAGGCGAAATCTGGTTCACGGCCAAGTCCCCGAGTGTGGAGCGTGTCCGCACTCGGATAGTTTTTAACTCAGGCGAAATCTGGTTCGCGGCTGAGCCCCCGAGTGTGGAGCGTGTCCGCACTCGGATAGTTTTTAACTCAGGTGAAATCTGGTTCGCGGCTGAGCCCCCGAGTGTGGAGCATGTCTGCACTCGGATAGTTTTTAACTTAGGCGAAATCAGGTTCGTGGCTAAGCCGATACACCCACTGGGGGCGTGTTGTTAGTTTCAGAATGCTGTTAGTCACCGGAGTGGAAACATGGTGTTGGTCCAAATTAGACGAAATATAGGAAAAGTAAGACTTTTATTCATCTAATTTCATTCGGAACATTATTACAATGGGGAGAAATTTATTCTAAGTGAAGAATTTGCGGAGCAGATCCGCGTTCCAAGCTCGGGGCTCTTCCTCACTCTTGGCGAAGTTGTAAAGACGATAGGCTCTGTTGTTCAGTACTTTTGATATCGCAAAGGGCCCTTGCCATGGCGGGACCAGCTTGTGAGGTTTCTGCTGGTCCAGTTGGACAACCAGGTCGCCTTCCCGGAAAGCGCGTCCCCTGACATGTCTATCATGAAAGCGACGCAGGTCTTGCTGATATGCAGTCGTCCTGATAAGAGCCAACTCGCGCTCTTCCTCCAGCAAGTCGAGCCCGTCTTGACGTGCTTCTTCAGCCTCTGCCTCCGAGTATAGATCCACTCGAGGAGAATTGTGGAGCAAATCACTCGGCAGGACGGCCTCCGAGCCATACACCAGGAAGAAAGAAGTGTGATACGTCCCCAACGTATCTATAATTTTTGATTGTTCCATGCTATTATAGTATCAATCTTGGATATTTTATATGCAATTATATGCCATTATATATCATTTTTTGGGACTAACCTATTAACCCAGTGCCTAGTGCCAGTTGCAGTTTCCTGCTTGTTTTTGCCTTTTCAGAAAATCATTATCATAAAGTGTCCAAATGAGAAAAAACCTTGGATTAGTTTTTTCTGGACCATAAGAGACCCAGGAAGCTTTGGGAGAATACCAAAAAATTCACGAAGAGGCGACAAGCCTGGAGGGCGCGCCCTAGGGGGGTGGCCGCGCCCCCCAGGCTTGTGGGCCCCTCGTGGCAGATCTTGACCTAATTCCTTCGCTATAAATTCGCAAATATTCCCAAACCAACAGAGAGACAGAAGAGAAAACCTTTCCGCCGCTGCAAGCCTCTATTCTTCTGCGATCCCATCTGGAGGCCTTTTCCGGTATTCTACCGGAGGGGGAATCGATCACGGAGGGCTTCTACATCAACCTTGCTGCCCTTCCGATGATGTGTGAGTAGTTTACCACAGACCTACGGGTCCATAGCTAGTAGCTAGATGGCTTATTCTCTCTCTTTGATCTTCAATACCATGTTCTCTGAGATGTTCTTGGAGTTCAATCCGATGTAATCTTCTTTTGCGGTGTGTTTGTTGGGATCCGATGAATTGCGAGTTTATAATCAGATTATTCATGAGAAATATTTGAGTCTTCTCTGAACTCTTTTATGCATGATTATTATAGCTTTGTATTTATCTCTGATCTATCGATTTGGTTTGGCCTACTAGATTGATTTATCTTGCAATGGGAGAGGTGCTTTGTGATGGGTTCAATCTTGCGGTGCTCAATCCCAGTGACAGAAGGGGACATGACACGTATTTGTATTGTTTCCATTAAGGATAAAAAGATGGGGTTTAATCATATTGCTTGAGTTTACTTTGTCTACATCAAGTCATCTTGCTTAAGGCGTTACTCTGTTTCATACTTAATACCCTAGATGCATGCTGGATAGCGGTCGATGGGTGGAGTAATAGTAGTAGATGCAGGCAGGAGTCCGTCTATTTGTCTCGGACATGATGCCTATATACATGATCATTGCCATGAATTTGTCATAATTATTTGCTTTTCTATCAGTTGCCCAACAGTAATTTGTTTACCCACCGTATGCTATGTGTTCGAGAGAGAAGCCTGTAGTGAAAACTATGGCCCCTGGTCTACTTTATCATATATTAAAAACCAAAATATACCTTGCTGCAATTTATTTACTTTTATTTTAATTAGTATTTTAGTTTATCTATTTACCTCGATAAGATTTAATCCTTGCAAATAACCGCTAAGAGGATTGACGACCCTCTTATTTGCGTTGGGTGCAAGTGTTTGCTCTTTTGTGTGCAGGTGCGCTTAACGGAATTTTGCTTGGTTCTCCTACTGGATTGATAACCTAGGTTCTTAACTGAGGGAAATACTTATCTCTACTATACTGCATCATCCTCTCCTCTTCGGGGAAATACCAACGCAGACTACAAGTAGCAGAGTGTGCTTTGTGGACTGATTTGGGGTCGTCCGCAGGCCCCAGAGAACCGATGGCAGCTCGGTGACCCAGGCTCCCGCTGCGTGTTTCAGGTCGTGCATGAGACGTGGCTTGAGTCCTTGAAGTATCAATCCATTCACCCGTTCCGCCTGTCCATTAGACTGAGGGTGAGCCACGGAGGCGTAGTCAACCCGAGTGCCCTGGGAATAGCAGAACTCGCGAAACTCGTCCGAGTCAAAGTTCGACCCATTGTCTGTGATGATGTTGTGAGGGACTCCAAACCGGAAGATTATTTCCTTGATGAATTTGATCGCAGTCGAGGAGTCTAGCTTCTTTATGGGCTTCGCTTCGATCCACTTGGTGAACTTATCCACTGCCACCAACAGATGTGTAAACCCGCTGGCCCCGGTCCGGAGTGGACCGACCATGTCGAGTCCCCACACTGCAAACGGCCACGCGAGTGGGATTGTCTTCAGCGCGGACGCTGGCTTGTGCGACTGATTTGCATAAAACTGACACCCAACGCACTGGTCAACGATATCACGAGCGACTTCGTTGGCTCTGGGCCAATAGAAACCTGCCCGGAACGCTTTGGTGACCAAGGTCCGAGAAGAAGCATGGTGACCACAAGTTCCCGAATGAATCTCCTGCAGGATCTGCTACCCTTCCTCCGGCGTGATGCAACACTGAGTGAAGCCAGTGGCGCTCTTCTTGTAGAGTTGTTCTCCCAAGACGGTAAAGGCTTTTGATCGCGGACGATCTGTCGAGCCTCTTCTTCATCTTCAGGGAGTTCTTGCCAGAGCAGATATGCGAGGTACGGCTCGGTCCACCCGGGAGGGATGACGACCTCTTGGACCAGATCCAACACCGCTGGGATGTCAACTTCAGTTGGATTCGATGGTCCGACTGGTTGCGGGGACTCCTCCAGAAAAGGATCTTCCTTGATTGTGGGCGAGTGTAAGTGATCTAGAAACACATTCTTCGGGACTGCTTTTCGAGTAGAGCCAATCTTGGCCAAGTCATCAGCCGCCTGGTTTTTGATTCGCGGGATGTGGTGGAGCTCCAGTCCTTCAAAGTTCTTTTCCAGTTTCCGGACGGCATTGCAGTAGCTGGTACGTCTCCAATGTTTCTATACTTTTTGATTGTTCCATGCTGTTATAGTATCAATCTTAGATGTTTTTATATGCAATTATATATCATTTTTTGGGACTAACCTATTAACCCAGTGCCTAGTGCCAGTTGCTGTTTTCTGCTTGTTTTTGGCTTTTCAGAGAAACGGTACCAAATGAAGTCCAAATGCCACGAAACTTTTTCGAGATTTTTTTCTTGACAAAAGAAACTTGGGAAGCTCCGGGAGGAGGCCAGAAGCCTCACGGAGGCTTCACAAGGCACTAGGGCGCGCCCCAGGGGGGGGCGCCATGCTACCTTGTGGGGCCCACGTAACTCCGTTTGACCTAATTCCACTTCTATAAATTCACAAATATTGGGAAACCCCCAGAGAGCCAGAAGAGAAAACCTTTCCGCCACCGCAAGTCTCTGTTCTTCCGCGATCCCATCTGGAGGCCTTTTCCGGTACTCTACCGGAGGGGGAATCGATCACGGAGGGCTTCTACATCAACCTTGCTGCCCTTCCGATGTTGTGTGAGTAGTTTACCACAGACCTACGGGTCCATAGCTAGTAGCTAGATGGCTTCTTCTCTCTCTTTGATCTTCAATTCAATGTTCTCCGCGATGTTCCTGGAGTTCTATCCGATGTAATCTTCTTTTGCGGTGTGTTTGTTGGGATCCGATGAATTGTGAGTTTATGATCAGATTATTCATGAGAAATATTTGAGTCTTCTTTGAACTCTTTTATGCATGATTGTTATAGCCTTGTATTTCTCTCCGATCTATCGGTTTAGTTTGGCCTACTAGATTGATTTATCTTGCAATGGGAGAGGTGCTTTGTGTGGGTTCAATCTTGCGGTGCTCAATCCCAGTGACAGAAAGGGACATGACACATATTTGTATTCTTGCCATTAAGGATAAAAAGATGGGTTTTATTCATATTGCTTGAATTTGCTTCTCTACATCATGTCATCTTGCTTAAGGCGTTACTCTCTTTCATACTTAATACCCTAGATGCATGCTGCATAGCGGTCGATGGGTGGAGTAATAGTAGTAGATGCAGGCAGGAGTCGGTCTACTTGTCTCGAACGTGATGCCTATATACATGATCATTGCCATGAATCCGTCATAATTATTTGCTTTTCTATCAATTGCCCAACAGTAATTTGTTTACCCACCGTATGTTTATGTGCTCAAGAGAGAAGCCTCTAGTGAAAACTATGGTCCCCGGGTCTATCTTTATTATATAAAAAACCTAAAAATACCTTGCTGCAATTTATTTACTTTTATTTTGATTAGTAGTTTAGTTTATCTATTTAACTCGATAAGATTTAATCCTTGCAAATAACCGCTAAGAGGATTGACAACCATCTTATTTGCGTTGGGTGCAAGTGTTTGCTCTTGTGTGTGCAGGTGCGCTTAACGGAATTTTGCTTGGTTCTCCTACTGGATTGATAACCTTGGTTCCTAACTGAGGGAAATACTTATCTCTACTGTACTGCATCATCCTCTCCTCTTCGGGGAAATACCAACGCAGACTACAAGTAGTAGGAAGAATTTCTGGCGCCGTTGCCGGGGAGACATCATCAAAATTACCAAGTACCTTCGCACAAATTATCATTCACTTGCATTTATTTTATTTGCATTTGCCTCTCATTTTCATCTCCCCCACTTCTAATTTTTTTTACAAAAACACAAAAACATTTTTATTTGCTTGCTTGCTTTTATTGCCATGACAACACTCAAGAACAGAAAGTAAAACAAAAATTTAAAGATCACTATGGATCCTCATCCACTTGCTAATCTTTTCAAAAGATCCAATTATAATGAACCAATTGCTAGTGATTTGAGTGCTCTTGATTTTCTCTATGAAGTTTTGCTTGAAAATCATGAATCTGAAAATTGTGATGAAGTGTTAGAAGAAGAAATTTATAAAGTGATTCATGATAGCTCCTTGATTGAAAAGCATGATTGCAATGATGTTACTATAAATTCTATTAATGTGAATTGTGCTAATAATATTCAAAACTACAAGCTTGGGGATGATAATTTTGTTATGTCCACTACTTATTGCAATGATCATGATTGGGGTGATAATGCTTCTTATGATCTTGAAAATTTATTTAAGCCTCATGATGAATATGTTATTGATGATAATTTTTGCAATACTATTAAAAATGGGTTTGGAAGAGCATCAACTTTAGGTAATAATGATCCCACTACTTTGGACAATTATCAATCTTATGAAATTTTTGACAAAAGTGGGTTTGGAGAGGTCATGACTTTAGTTGATGTTAATCCCACTATCTTGGAAGATTATAATTTTTTTATGCATGTGGATCATAGAGAGATTATTGTTTATGATAGCTATATTGTTGAGTTTGATTACGATCCTACATGTAATTATTATGAGAGAGGAAAATATGGTTGTAGAAATCTTCATGTTACTAAATCACCTCTCGTTATGTTGAAATTATTGATGCTCCATTCTTCCTGTTGGCATATGCTAGATATCGCTTGTCTTGATAATTTGTTTGCTTATAAAATGCCTATGCATAGGAAGTATGTTAGACTTAAATGTGTTTTTCACATGTTTCATGATGCTCTCTTCGTGTTTAAATTACTATCTTTCATGTGAGCATCATTGAAATCTCAAGCCTATCTTAATGGCTATAAAGAAAGAGCTTGTTGGGAGACAACCCAACAAATTTTTATTCTGTTCTTGAGTGTTTGCATGATTATAGCTTCTGTTATGATATTGTTTTTATGTTTTAATTAGTTTTTGTGCCAAGTAATGCCTTTGGGATGATTTGGAAGATAGTATAATTGATGTTGTTTGGAAAACAGAAAGTTTTGCGTCCAGTGCTAGAATTTTAATTCTGTACTGGAGCGTCATAAAATCTGACATTTTTACACAGTATTTGTATATGAATTGCCCACGTTTCCCTAATTGTTCAGAATTTTTGGAGTTACAGAAGTATGGCTTTTAAATAGATCTTTACAGACTGTTCCGTTTTAGACAGATTCTGTTTTTATTGCAGAGTTTGCTTATTTTGATGAATCTATGGATCGTATCGGGGGGTATGAGTCATGGAGAACTTGGAGTACAATAGCATTATGCCAATATTAAATATGAATCAATTTACAATAGTACCTAAAGTTAAAGATTTGTTTGTTATACTAACGGATCTTACGAGGTTTCTGTTGAGTTTTGTGTGCTGAAGTTTTCAAGTTTTGGGTGAGACTACGATGGACAAAGGAATAAGGAGCGGCAAGAGCCTAAGCTTGGGGATGCCCAAGGCACCCCAAGGTAATATTCAAGGAATACTCAACCGTCTAAGCTTGGGGATGCCCCGGAGGGCATCCCCTCTTTCGTCTACAATCTATCGGTAACTCACTTGGAGCTATATTTTTATTCATCACATGATATGTGCTTTACTTGGAGCGTCTTGTGAAATAGTTTGTTTGCTTTTGTTTGCCTTTGAGTTTGTCACAATCATCTTTGCTGAACACACCTTTTTGAGAGGGACACACATTATTCGTGATTTGTTAGAATACTCTATGTGCTTCACTTATATCTTTTGAGCTAGGCAGTTGCTCTAGTGCTTCACTTATATCTTTTAGAGCACGGCGGTGATGATATTTTAAAGAAATAGTTGCACTCTCATGCTTCACTTATATATTTTTTGAGAGTCTCATGATAGTAATGGTAATATGCACGGGTTATGAATTTGGTCCTGATATGATAGGTATTCAAGAGGGATATAATAAAAACTTTCATGTAGATCACTGAATATGATAAATTTGATTCCTTGCAATAGTTTTGCGATATTAAGATGGTAATATGGAGGAGGTATTAGTAGATAATTGTGGTTTAGTAAGAATATTGGTGTTAAGGTTTGTGATTCCCGAAGCATGCACGTATGATCTGTCGTTATGCTAAGAAGTTGGAGCATGATTTATTCTTGATTGTCTTCCTTTGTGTGGCGGTCGGGGGCGTGCGATGGTTAACTCCTTTCTCCCCCCTAAGGGCATGCGTAGTAGTACTTTGCTTCGAGGGCTAATAAACTTTCGCAATAAGTATGTGAGTTCTTTATAACTAATGTGAGTCCATGGATTATACGCACTCTCACCCTTCCGCAATTTGCTAGCCTCTTCGGTACTGTGCATTGCCATTTCTCACATCGAGAGTTGGTGCAAACTTCGCCGGTGCATCCAAACCCCGTGATATGATACGCTCTATCACACATAAGCCTCTTTATATCTTCCTCAAAACAGCCACCATACCTACCTATCATGGCATTTCCATAGCCATTCCGAGATATATTGCCATGCAACTTCCACCGTTCCGTTTTTATGACATGCATCGTCATTGTCATATTGCTTTGCCTGATCATATAGCTGACATAGTATTTGTGGCTCAGCCACCGTTTCTCATTGTTATACATGTTATGCTAGCATCATTGCACATCCTGGCACACTGCCAGAGGCATTCATATAGAGTCATATTTTTGTTCTAGTATCGAGTTGTAATTTTGAGTTGTAAGTAAATAGAGGTGTGATGATCATCATTATTAGAGCATTGTCCCAGTGAGGAAAGGATGATGGTGGCTATCATTCCCCCACAAGTCGGGATGACACTCCGGGTGAAAAAAAGAAGAAGAAAAAGAAAAAAATATAGAAAAAAAAGAGAGGCGAAAAAGAGCCATGAATAACAGGGAAAAAAAGAAAAAAAGAAAAAAAAAGAAAAAAAAATGAGAGAAAAAGAGAGAATGGGCAATGTTACTATTCTTTTTCCACACTTGTGCTTCAGAGTAGCACCATGTTTTTCATATAGAGAGTCTCATATTTTGTCACTTTCATATACTAGTGGGAATTTTTCATTATAGAACTTGGCTTGTATATTTCGATGACGGGCTTCCTCAAATGCCTGAGGTCTTAATGAGCAAGCAAGTTGGATGCACACCCACTTAGTTTTCATGTTGAGCTTTCATACACTTATAGCTCTTAGTGCATCCGTTGCATGGCAATCCCTACTCCTCGCATTGACATCAATTGATGGGCATCTCCATAGCCCGTTGATTAGCCTCGTTGATGTGAGACTTTCTCCATTTTTGACTTCTCCTATTTATCTCTATCACCATACTCTATTCCACCCATAGTGCTATATCCATGGCTTGCGCTCATGTATTGCGTGGGAGTTGAAAAAGCTGAAGCGCGTTAAAAAGTATGAACCAATTGCTTGGCTAAAACCGGGGTTGTTCATGATAAATACTTTGTGTGAAGAAGATGGAGCATGACATGATTATATGATTTTATAGGGATAACGTTCTTTAGCATTTTTATTTTGAAAGACATGATTGTTTGCTAGTATGCCTGAGTATTGATGTCTTTATATCAAATTATAGACTATTGCTTTGAATCATTTGGATCTTATTATTCATACCGTAAGAGAGAGATTACATGATGAAACATGATAGGTAGCATTCCACATCAAAAATTCTGTTTTTATCATTTACCTACTCGAGGACGAGCAGGAATTAAGCTTGGGGATGCTTGATACGTCTCCAACGTATCTATAATTTTTGATTGTTCCATGCTATTATAGTATCAATCTTAGATGTTTTTATATGCAATTATATATCATTTTTTGGGACTAACCTATCAACCCAGTGCCTAGTGCCACTTGCTGTTTTCTGCTTGTTTTTGGCTTTTCAGAGAAACAGTACCAAATGAAGTCCAAATGCCACGAAACTTTTTGGAGATTTTTTTCTGGACAAAAGAAACCTGGTAAGCTTCGGGAGGAGGCCAGAAGCCTCACGGAGGCTTCACAAGGCACTAGGGCACGCCCCAAGTGGGGCGCGCCGTGCTACCTTGTGGGGCCCACGTAACTCCGTTTGACCTAATTCCACTTCTATAAATTCACAAATATCGGGAAACCCCCAGAGAGCCAGAAGAGAAAACCTTTCCACCGCCGCAAGCCTCTGTTCTTCCGTGATCCCATCTGGAGGCCTTTTCCGGTACTCTGCCGGAGGGGGAATCGATCACGGAGGGCTTCTACATCAACCTTGCTGCCCTTTCGATGATGTGTGAGTAGTTTACCACAGACCTACGGGTCCATAGCTAGTAGCTAGATGGCTTCTTCTCTCTCTTTGATCTTCAATACAATGTTCTCCTCGATGTTCTTGGAGTTCTATCCGATGTAATCTTCTTTTGCGGTGTGTTTATTGGGATCCGATGAATTGTGAGTTTATGATCAGATTATTCATGAGAAATATTTGAGTCTTCTTTGAACTCTTTTATGCATGATTGTTATAGCTTTGTGTTTCTCTCCGATCTATCGGTTTAGTTTGGCCTACTAGATTGATTTATCTTGCAATGGGAGAGGTGTTTTGTGATGGGTTCAATCTTGCGGTGCACAATCCCACTGACAGAAAGGGACATGACACATATTTGTATTGTTGCAATTAAGGATAAAAAGATGGGGTTTATTCATATTGCTTGAATTTGCTTCTCTACATCATGTCATCTTGCTTAAGGCGTTACTCTGTTTCATACTTAATACCCTAGATGCATGCTGGATAGCGGTCGATGGGTGGAGTAATAGTAGTAGATGTAGGCAGGAGTCGGTCTACTTGTCTTGGACGTGATGCCTATATACATGATCATTGCCATGAATCTGTCATAATTATTTGCTTTTCTGTCAATTGCCCAACAGTAATTTGTTTACCCGTCGTATGTTTATGTGCTCAAAAGAGAAGCCTCTAGTGAAAACTATGGTCCCTGGGTCTATCTTTATTATATAAAAAACCTAAAAATACCTTACTGCAATTTATTTACTTTTATTTTAATTAGTAGTTTAGTTTATCTATTTACCTCGATAAGATTTAATCCTTGCAAATAGCCGCTAAGAGGATTGACAACCCTCTTATTTGCGTTGGGTGCAAGTGTTTGCTCTTGTGTGTGCAGGTGCGCTTAACGGAATTTTGCTTGGTTCTCCTTCTGGATTGATAACCTTGGTTCTTAACTGAGGGAAATACTTATCTCTACTGTACTGCATCATCCTCTCCTCTTCGGGGAAATACCAACGCAGACTACAAGTAGCAGTAGCCTGTCATAGCTGGGCTCCGGATGTCCCATTCCTTCATTACTTGGTTCACCACCAGGTCCGAGTCACCATAGACCATCAGTCGACGGATTCCAAGGGAGATTGCCATGCGCAACCCATGCAAAAGGGCCTCGTATTTTACCTCATTGTTCGAAGAGTCAAAGTGGATCTGAAGTACGTAGCTGAACCTGTCGCCTTAGGGGGACACTAGGACGACACCGGCCCCCGAGCCATTCAGCATTTTGGAACCATCAAAGAACATAGTCCAATGTTCGGGGACACTCGGGACTGGCTGTTCCTGTTCAATCCACTCGGCTAGGAAGTCCACCAGAGCTTGCGACTTGATAGCTTTCTTGGCCTCAATCTTGATGTCCAAAGGGAGGAGGTCGATGGCCCACTTGGCTACTCGGCCCGTGGTGTCTCTGTTGTTCAGGATCTCCGACAAGGGACCATTGCTTATCACCGTGACCGAGTGATCTTGAAAGTAATGAGCCACCTTCTTCGCGGTCAGGTAAATCCCGTACACCAGCTTCTGGTAGTGTGGATATCTTTGCTTGGAAGGGGTCAGAACATCAGAGATGTAATAAACTGGCCGCTGGATTTTGTAGGCGTTGCCTTGTTCCTCACGTTCCACAGTGAGCACGGTGCTAACAACTTGGCTCGTGGCCGCGATGTACAAGAGCAAGGGCTCTCGACTGCCCGGAGCAGCAAGCACCGGCTGAGTGGAAAGCAGGGCTTTGAGTTCCTGGAACGCGGCCTGCGCTTCTGTCGTCCACTCAAACTTCTCTGACTTCTTCATGAGTTGGTAGAGTGGCAGGGCCTTCTCACCGAGTCGTGAAAAGAATCTGCTCAGGGCTGCCAGACAACCCGTGAGTTTCTGAACATCATGCAGACGTTGCGGCTGCTTCATTCGGACTATGACGCCGATCTTCTCGGGGTTAGCATTGATCCCTCGTTCAGAAACAAGGAAGCCGAGTAACTTACCTGCGGGCACCCCAAAAGTACACTTGGTCGGATTGAGTTTGATGCCGTATTGGCGCAAGCTCGCGAAGGTTTCGGCGAGGTCAGTCAGGAGGTCGGAACTCTTCCTTGACTTGACCACGATGTCATTCATATAAGCCTCCAGGTTCCGACTGATCTGCTTCTGTAAGCATTTCTGGATCATGTGCATGAAAGTTGCTCCGGCATTCTCCAATCCGAAGGGCATTGTGGTATAACAGAAACACCCGAATGGGGTGATGAATGCAATCTTTATTTCATCCGGACCATACATTCGGATCTGGTGGTACCCGGAGTACGCATCCAGAAACGATAAGCGCTCGCACCCCGCAGTAGAGTCTATGATCTGATGTATGCGGGGAAGAGGGAAGTGGTCCTTCGGGTAGGCCCAATTAATGTGTTTGAAGTCAATACACATTCGGAGAGATTTATCTTTCTTGGGAACTAACACGGTGTTGGCTAGCCACTCGGAGTGGTATATTTCACGGATGAACTCGGCGGCCAAGAGCCGCGCGATCTTCCCGCCAATCGCCTTGCGCTTCTCCATAGTGGAGCGTCGGAGATGTTCTTTGATAGGCTTCGCTTTTGGGTGAACTCTGTGACGATGCTCAGCCAGTCCCCTGGGAACACCCGGCATGTCAGAGGGTTTCCATGCGAAGATGTCCCAGTTCTCACGGAGGAACAGGATGAGCTCGCTTTCCTATTTGCTGTCGAGCGTTGTTGATATGTTGGTCGGGGCAGCGTTCGGGTCCTCTGGGTGAATGTGAACTTGCTTCGAATCGCCAGCCGACTGGAAAGCGGATTCCACAGCCGACTTCTTGCTCTTGAGCAGATGACTCGAATCAACCGTCTTCTTGTACTCGTCTAACTCTGCAAACGCCATCTGCTCATCGGCGATCTGAGAGCCTTTCTGCAAGCACTCTTCAGCTATCTTCTGATTCCCTGTGATGGTGATCACGCCTTCGGGCCTAGCATCTTAAGCTTAAGATACACGTAACATGGTCTGGCCATGAATCATGCGTAGGCGGGCCTACCCAGGATGGAATGATAGGCACTCTAGAAGTCCACCACCTCAAAGGTTAACCTCTCTTTTCTGAAGTTCTTCTCTCCGCCGAATACGACGTCGAGGGCAATTTGCCCGAGTGACTTTGCTTTTTTCCCGGGAATAACCCCGTGGAACCGCATATTGCTTTTACTCAGTCGGGACATCGGAATGCCCATCGCCTCTAGAGTATCAGCGTAAATGATGTTGAGCCCGCTGCTACCATCCATGAGGACTTTGCGCAGTCGGACTCCTCCAACAGCGGGGTCGACTACCAGCGCCTGCCGCCCGGGGGTCGGTATGTGAGCTGGGTGATCTGACTGGTCGAAGGTGACAGGGGTCTGGGCCCAGTCTAGGAGCTTGGTGACAGTCGGAACCGCCATATTGACCTCTCGGTTAATCACCTTGAGGCGACTCTTGCTTTCAACGTCAGCAAAAATCATCAGAACCTTCTCGGCATGGGGGTACCCAGAGGTGCCTTTATCCCCATCGTCGTCCTCGTCCTCATCCTTCCCCTCGGAGGGGTCTTGCCGCATCTCTTGCTTGAGCAGCCGGCATTCCCGAGTGGTATGCTTCAGCAGAATCAAGTTGCCCTCTTCATCTTTCTTCGTGTGAATCTGACATGGCTGATCAAGGATGTCGTTTTTCGGGGCGGCCTTCTTCTTGCCAGCCCACTCCTTCTTCTGCTTTGGCGGGAACTTGCCTTTGCTTTGGCCGGCCAGAGCCGCAGCCTTTGCATTGTTGGCTGCCTCAGCTTTGCGCTTCTGCTTCTTGTTCTTGTTGCTGCCCGACTGATTCGCATCTCCGGCTCGGCCCTTGCCGCTCCTCAGCCGATCTTCCTCTTCGCCATTAGCGTACCGATTGGCAATTTCCATAGCCCAACTAAGAGTCGGGATCTCAGTGCGGCCGAACTTCAGGGCCAACTCACGATACCTGACGCCAGCCTTGAAGGCGCAGATTGCCTGGTGCTCGGTGACGTTTTCCACCGTGTTATGAAGGGTGGTCCATCGCTGGATGTACTCTCAGAGAGTTTCATTCTGCTTCTGGACGCAATGTTGTAACTCTGACAATCCACCCGGGCGCTTGTATGTGCCCTCGAAAGTCTTGATGAAGACTCGGGCCAGATCATCCCAACAGTATATGCTGCCGGGTGCTAACTGGTTGAGCCACGCTCTGGCTGACCCCTCGAGCATTAGTGGAAAATGTTTCAAAGCCACACTGTCATTGCCACCGCCGATCTAGACGGCCAATTGGTAGTCCTCTAACCAAATCTCCGGCTTTGACTCACCAGTGAACTTGCTTATGCCTGCCGCCAATCTGAAGTTGTGCGGGATATCTGCTGCACGAATATACCGACTGAAACACTCAGGTCCGGAGGGTGCGAAACCACTCGGAACATCGGCGTCAAGACCTTCCCTCAGGGCCCGCCCTCTATCGACCAAGTTCTGGGCGAGGACAGATCTCGCATTGAACTGGGGGTCCCGGAGGTTACCCAGATGGTACGAGGGGCTCGGCCTGCGATCGTTCCCGGGAGAGCGCCTGTCACCATAGGGCTGGCGCCCGTACGGGACGTCCCGCGGAGGGGGCATCCGGGTCCGATCGTAATCATCATATCGCCGGGGCGAAACGACTCGGTCGCGCCTCCGCTCCCCGTGGTGATCTCTGGAGGAAGGTGAAGCCCGGCGTCTTCCCAAACCCAGCGGGCTATGAGCCGACTGGACAGTCTCGGCGCGCACTGATGCGCTGTGGATGCGATCGCGGGACTGCGACACTGCCGCGTTCTGCGACAGGGCCGTCTTCAGGAGCGCTTGGATCTGTCGGATCCTTTCCCCGGCTGCGGAATCGGGGGGTTGAATGGAATCAGCGATCCTGGTAGCCGCCGCCAGATTCTGCAGAGGGGTGTTCAGCACTTGGTACTTCCGAGGCTGATCACTCGGGAACAGCCGGCGCTTGTGCCGACTGGAATTGGGTTGTTGGCGAGTGCGATCGTCCAACTCTCTTTGCAGCCGCTCTAAGCGGTCTCGTTCAGCCAGAGTGGCCAAACGCGCCGACTCCATGGCCAGGGCCTCAGGAGTCGTCCCGGTGACGGGAGTGTGCAAAGCTTGCTCGTTTATCCGCCGGAGCTCTTCGCTCTGCTCCCGAGTGAGAGCTTGCGGGATGTAAGGATCGTGGTGAGGCGAACGGTCGTTCCCATGGTTGTCGTTGTCGTTCCCACGTGAAGTGCCCACGTGCCCGTCACGGGGACCGGAAAAACCCGGAGGGCCGCGCGGCTCTATGCCGGCCATGAGAACCTCGGCGGTGGACTCTACGCTCTCGCACTTGGACTCGCTGATAGAGTCCTCGTGGAGCTCAGCGAAGAGGTCAAGGGCGGGCTCGTCAGGATCAAGAACCGCCACGTGTTCCACCACAGCCTGAACAGCCACCGCGTGCTTGATTCAGCGCTGGAGCCGTGAGCGCCCGGAGCGCTTGCGACGACGTCTAGCGGGAAGGACGGAAACCACTCGGTACGGAACCGATGGCTGTCGAAGGAGGACTCCAAACGAAGATGCGCGGAAGTGCGCCGCGCCATGGATGGGCAACGACTCCACGTCCAGCGGGGCCTCCGGGAGACACGCTGAGTCGTCGGCAATGAAGCTGAGAGCCCCGAAACGGATTTCGCCGCCGACTAACATGGTGATGATGGAATTCCACCTGCACTGCTAAAAGACGCTAGACGCACCGCCCCACGGTGGGCGCCAACTGTCGTGGTTACTAGTCTGACAGTAAGTACTGGGGGTACGAATGAGGAGCAGAGCCTAGCTACAGCACAGGTGTGACACTCGGACTTAGCGAGTTCAGGCCCCCTCTCGGAGGAGGTAAAAGCCCTACGTCTCGTGCCCTGAGGCTTGTTTTCTCTGAGGGTATCTGATTACAATGAGTGTTTAACCTTGCGACGGAGGGAGAGGTCCGCTTATATAGGAGTTCGCTGCAGCCTCTCCGCCACCACGTCGCTGGGCTTTTATGACAATAACTACAGTAGTTAAGGGCGTTTAACACTGTTTAACACAGCAATGACAATGCCAGTTACTGGTAACGGTAGCCATGACTATGCTTAAAGTCTAGTTGAAGACTACTCGACCGTTGCAGCTCCACGCCGTCCGTACGTCTCCTGTGTCCGAGTGATGATGACTGCCCGACTGGAGGGCAGACGTCCCTCCGAGTGCTGTCCGTGCAGGGTCCGAGTTAATCCTTCGTGGTGTGCATCCGATTGCACTTGTGACCCATGGGTCTCTCAATAATAGTGTGGGCCTTAGGTGGGCCCTAGATGTTAGGTCCTTATCCCTACAGGTGGTAGGTGACCCCATCAGCGGTCCCAATAAAAGAGAGAAAGACCCGATAAAATTAAACTGATTGTGGGTTGCATGGAAGGTTAATAAAAAAATGAAAAATCAGATAAAATAAAAAAAAAGAACGGGAAGGTTTCGGTGGGCTACATGCAATTAGATAAAATAACCCGATAAAATTAACCGATTGTGGGTAACATTGTTGGTCAATAAAAGAATAAAAACGGGTAAACTAAAAAAAGTAATGCGCGAAGGTTTCTATGAGCTACATACAATTAGGAGAAAAAAAATGTGTGTCCAAAACTGAGTTTCAAAAATGCTCCAATTTTATCGCAGCAGCGTTGGAAATTAAGCCCCGTTAAAATAGATGGAGGGAGTACGATTTAAGTCGATAGTCAACTTAGTGACTTTGTTGCGCTTTGATTTATTCATGTTTGGTGTGCTCAGAACTTTCATACAAAAGTCGTACCAAAGGTTCGTATGGTTCTTAATGTGTCCTCGGTGTACACCTCCCTGCTACCATGGCATTGTTCGGATGTTAGCGTGTCGGGTTGATGGACGTTTTGGTGGACACCTCCCTATCTCCGGGTGGCACTGTCCGGATACTGCATGTCGCGCTGATGGACGATTTTGTAGACACGTTAATTATCTCTCCCGATGCAACGCACGGTCATGTTTGCTAGTCTAAATAACTGATAAAAGCTCCCATATCCACTGAGCTACCCAAGGACTAAACTCATTACCAAGAGATATTTCACTACTGACCTACCGGAGGACGGATGGCCTTATGTCACTTCCTACCATCCAAACCTTTTATAAGGAGCAAGGCTTCCTTCCCTAAGCAAAGCAAAGAAGGAATAGTTTGTTTCTCATTCTATTCACTTCCCCGTCTTAGAATCAGTTTGCCTCATTTCATTCATCCACTGTACGTTGTGTGTGCCTGCACATCATGGACATGGATTTGATACATACGGGCATATGAGGCATCAGAAACTATCGATGCAGTACCTGAACTGATTCATGCATTCGCTGGCACGTGCCAACATCCCCGACCTTCATCCGACGCACTCATGCAGCAGGTTATGCTCCCTGCACCTCGTCGCTTGCCGCTAGGCCTTGCTGCTCCAGCCATCCCGTTCCATCTGCAGAAAGCACCGCGGTAATATCTTGTTAGCTGCCGTGGTGTAGGGATAGAGGGAGATTGGCTAATTGTGGTATGCAGTTTTGTTGAGAGGTAGGTAGACTGATACAGTATTTTTTATGCAGTACTCCCTCCATTCCACAATGTAGTGCCTATAGATTTTTCTGAAAGTCAAACTTAGCCAACTTTGACCAAGTGTATAGAGAAAACTGTCTACATCTATAATACCAAACATGTACATTCTGAAAATATAACTTATGATGTATCCAATGATGTGTATTTGGTATTCTAGATGTGTCCTTTTTTCTCTATGAATATGGTCAAAGCTTGTAATGTTTGACTTTTGAAAAAATCTATAGGCACTACATTATGGAACGGAGGGAGTACAGGAAACCACTTCTATTTAGGGTAAGAAAAACACACATGTTTGAGCTGTAAAAGAACACTTAATTTGCTTGTTTTTAGCCCGGCCCGCCTTGCGGCCTGTACACTGACCATGCCGGCCGGCGCATCGGCGAGGTGTGCGACCCGCCCAAGCCTGCCACTCAACTGTCTCGGGTATGAATGGCCCTTACCTACTTTCCATGGCCCTACCCAAATCAGCAGGGTCATTAAGAACTTCAGATACTCAAGAAAAGCAGCAACAGCACTGCTCTGCCCCATCCTCGCTAAAAATACACACAAAAAGATTGAGAAATTCTAAAAAATATGTGAACATTTTATAAAATACACGAACATTTGTTCAAATTTGAGAAGATTTTTAAAAATCCATGAATTGTTTTTAAGTACACAAATGTTTTTATAATTCGAGAGCATTTTAAAAAATCCATGAACCTTTTAAATATATACAAACATTTATTAAATTTTATGAAAAATGTCTTAGGAAAAACTATAACAAACGTTTATGTCAAAGTGATTTATATGGGAAGTTACATAGCAACTATCCATGTCTTGCTTAATCATGTATTTACAGGATTATGTCAAGCTATAACAAACTATTAATGTGTAAACTTTTAAATACACAAATATCAATGTCATGTTCGATCATGTGTTTACGGGACTATGTCAGACTATAACGACGTTTAGTAATGTGTAAATACCTAACTCAAAATCATTTTCGGAAAAAAAAAATGGAGTTACATACCAACTATGTGGACCCTTGAAAAGAATATTGCTTACATACTGATTAGAGCATCTCCAATAGAAGATGTATATTTGGAGATATAAAACAGGAGATGTAAAAATTTACATCACCAAAAAGTGCTTTTTGCATCTTCAAAAAAGTGCCAACTCCAACAGATGATGCAAAACGGAAATGTAAAAGAGCAACTCCAATAGATGATGCAAATGGAGATGTAAAATTGTACTTCAACTAGTACTCAGGCGGCGGCGGGTGGCGGCGGTGGGCGAGGCGGCGGTGCAGGGCTGCGGGCGGCGGTGCGGGGCTGCGGGAGTGGCGACGGGGCTGCAGGCGGCGGTGGGGGGCTGTGGGAGTGGCGACGGAGCTGCGGGCGGCGGTGCGGGGCTGCGGGAGGGGCGACGGGGCTGCGGGCGGCGGTGCGGGGCTGCGGGAGGGGCGACGGGGCTGCGGGCGGCGGTACGGGGCTGCGGGAGTGGCGACGGGGCTGCGGGCGGCGATGCGGGGCTGCAGGAGTGGCGACGGGGCTGCGAGGCGGGGCGGTGGTGCGGGGCTGCGGCCGGATCGAGCGGCGACGGGAGTGCGGGGCCGCGGGGCGGCGGCGGTGGTGGAATCGAGCGGCGGTTGTGCGAGGATGCGGCCGGTGATGCGGGCGGGGCAGCGGCGGTGCGGGGATGCGGCCGGTGATGCGGGCGGTGCGGCGGCGACAGTGGAATCGAGCGGCGGCGGCGGAATCAAGTGGCGGTGGTGGAATCGAGCGGCGGCGGAAAAACACCCGATTCGCGGCGTGCGGTGGCGGCCAGCGGTCGAAACCGGCGGCGG
Organism: Elymus sibiricus; assembly: GCA_039707655.1. Lineage (NCBI taxonomy): Eukaryota > Viridiplantae > Streptophyta > Magnoliopsida > Poales > Poaceae > Elymus > Elymus sibiricus. Next base: position 319,468,916 of record CM077664.1, read on the forward strand.
GGTGCCGGAGGGGTCGGGCGGGCGGCGGTGGCGGCGAATTTGGGCGAAATCGGCCGGCGGCGGAGTCAGGCGGGCGGGCGGCGGTCGCGCGGAAGCAGACGGAAGGCGATTGGGCGGTTGGTGCGCGGCTGGCAAATTTACATCTCCTGTAGGTGGAGATGTATATTTGCACCGTGAGGTGTTGTAGTTTACATCTCCGGAAGACGAAGATGTAATTTTTTTTCACCTACACCATCTGTTGGAGAGGTGTTTTTGGGCCTCGAAGATGCAAAAGGTAGTTATTTTTGCATATACATCTTCTATTGGAGATGCTCTTAACCCCACTGGTGCCATCATTCTTTCTACAGTTTTGCATAATGGTCTGCCTTTTACAAGAGTCCAAACGACCGATGGCCGCTTTAAGGGTGCATGATGACAGTGATCAAGATGTCTGTGGAATCTGATATAGTATTGTTGAGCACTTTCTCATTCCTTGTGTTTAGCGGAAAGTATGTTTTTCTTTTGTTACTAGGGTTGGGAGTTGTAAGGATTATGTTGACGTTCTTCTACCCAATGTTATCATTTTTTTTTTCTTTGCCATGACCAATATAGTTGGCTTTTGGATCGTTGGATGATTCCGCTAATGAATTCAGAGATGAATGCCTTTTTGTCAAAGAAAAGGTTGTGCTACACATTTTTCTACATCTATGTATTGTCTGCCACAAGCTCTTTTTCTTACCAAACTTTGACAAAGAACCCACGAATAGTTTCTTGAAAAATGTTCCTAAGGGCATCTCCAACATGGACCCCTAAAACGGACACCACATCTTTCCGCGGACAGGTCCGGACACTGATACGGGAGCCGGTCATCCAAAGCTAGCCAAAAACATCCGGTCACATTTCAAACACAATTTAATCAAACGAAACAAATTTGATGCAAATTTTTAAAAAATTGGACGATTTTCATTCAAACTTAGATAACTTTTACATAAAATCGGATAATATTTCGTCCGTTGAACTGAAACTAAAAGAAACATAAACTACCCTATACTTGACGGCGACCTCGTACGCGTGGCTGGGCTGGCCAGCAGCACCTCCGTCGTCGCCTTAGGGCTTCCAGCAGCGGAAGCGCGCGCGGTCGTGGCAGGGCTTTCCGGCGGCCGCCTGGCGCTCGCGGATGATCCTCTTCGCTTGCTCCCGCGCAGCGTGCAGTGCGGCCGCGGCCACCGCGGACGTAGGCGGAGGGGACAGACGGGCAGCTGGACTTGCCGGAGGCATCACCGGCGGTGGTCTCTCCTAGAGACCACTCCTCATCGTACTTCAGCATCTCCTCATCGAGGCGACGGAGACGGCGCTTTCTCGTCTCCATCGTGGTCTTTGACCGGTCGATGACCCAGGCCGTTGCAAGCTTCAGGTCCTTGAGGCTTTGTGGCGGCGGGGCGTTGGAGTCTATGAACTCCGCCCGATGTTTTTCCTGTTCCGCCGCTGCCGCTTCCTGTTCGGACTCTCCTGCGTCGTCAAGGCACTCCGAGAGCACGAACCGTCGTCGCCGCCGCCGAGGTAGTGGAGGATGTGCCCGCGCGCCTTCGCGGGGATCGCGGGGTGCAACACCTCCAACGCGACCTTGTCGCGACCGGCGCGGCTAGGCGGTGGCGACTCCCCCTCTCCTTCACGCGACATGGCAGTGGCGACATGCACTCCTGTGACGCCCCGAGTTAATCGTGCACTAATCATACACACAAATGAACCCGATCAAGCCTAGGGACTCACTTGAAGATATCACAACACAACTCTATACAAAAATAAAATAATTCAAGCTTTATATTACAAGCCAGGGGCCTCGAGGGCTCGAATACATAAGCTCGATGTCATACAAGCATCAGCGAAAGCATTAGATATCTGAGTACAGATATAAAGTAAAACAGATAGGCCTTAAAGAAGGCAGGGCAAAATAAAAACACTGATCGAAAAGGCACAGGCCTCCTGCCTGGGAGCCTCCTAAACTACTCTTGGTCGTCGGCGGTCTCCACGTAGTAGTAAGCTCCTCCAGAGGGGTAGTAGTAGTCGTCGACTGGGGTAGCTGACTCCGGGGCTCCGTCATCTGGTCGCAGCAATCGGGCATGGGGGAAAAATGGGAAGCAAAGCAACCGTGAGTACTCATCCAAAGTACTCGCAAGACTGACATCAGAACTAGTCTAGATATGCAACATTTTCAAGGAAGGCTGTATATGTGGACTTGACTGCAGAAAGCCATAATAGAGGGAGAGGCCTAGCCTATCGAAGACTAGCATCTTCAGTGTCTTGCAGCATTAGAAGAGTGCAGATTAGCACATAATTAAAGTAGCAAGCATGTTGTGACAAAGCTTAGAGATCCTTTCTCGACTCCCTGCGAGAAAGCGATCCCGGAGCTTCCAATTAAATTAAAAGTATCCAGTTCAAGTAGTAGTAGATCAGGATACAACACTGAGCGTCCTGTTACCGTGGACACGGCTATTCGAATAGATAATCTTCCCTGCAGGGGTGCACTACTGTTACCCAACACGCTCGATTAACTCCAGCCGGACACACTTTCCTGGGTCATGCCCGGCCTCGGCTGATCGACACACCGCAGCCCTACCTAGAGCTCAGCAAAGAGGTCCCCGCCGGTCTACATCCTAAGTGCTCAGGGGTCCTGGGCCCATCGCCCTTTGCACTCTGGGTCGTTGCGAGCAGGGCGAATCTCGGCACCACCTCTGTCCTGGATGGCGCCGGCCCAGCCATGCCGCAATGCTGAACTGGACGTCTGACAGAGCTTTCGGCTGATACATACGGCGCCGAGGGCCCCATTAAACCATTATCCCGCGTGGTGGAAGTGCGTATAGGCCAGTGGCCAACTCAGATCAATACCCAGATCCGTTAGTGAATTATTAGGAGCTCGCGGTGACGATCGGTACTCCTGTCGCCCCGTCTTGAGGAAGTGCAACAAGGGTCAGGCCCATCCCTCTCTAGGGCGGTCTCTGCCTGCCCGGCCGCGCCTCGTAATTATCTCGCGGGTACCCTCCAGGTCAACCCGTCTTCCCAGGAGACTGTCGGGAACTCAGGTCCACCTCTACCGGGGTGATACCGCCTGTCCCTTCAGTCCCGCAATAACAGAACAAGGGGGCAACCGTTATATGTAACTGTGTGTCCGTAACGTCAAGAGGGTAATCCGAGGAATCACCCTCGATGGATTCCCACTCGATGCTACCGTCAAGGTGAACCCGGAGGAATCACCCTCGATGGATTCACACTTGAGAGGTTGCACGACAGAAGCTTCATCGGAGGTGGTGGAAGAGGAATCACCCCCATATCCCACAACCGACTAGCTGTACCACAGAGGCATATCAGGAGTGAGATAAGAGGTATCACCCTCGGCACTCGAGGATAACTCTGTGGAGTCAAACAACTTAAGGGGGTGTGCAGTGATGTGTTGGTCTCAGCCCGTCGATCACATCGATCAGGGCACTGGTAACTAAGCGGGGCAACTAGGACAAGGAAGAGGGGCCACAGATGGATTACCAACCAAACTATACTAAGTATCTCGGATAGCAGGCAGGTATCAATAACAGTTACAAAAACTGGCTATGCAGCAGATTAGGAGAAAACAGAGCAGTAGCAAATTCTAATGCAAGCAGGAGGGTGAAAGAATAGGTGATATAGGCATGCTCAAGGGGGTTTGCTTGCCTGGTTGCTCTACGGCAAAAGAGGGGTCGTCGGGGATGTAGTCGGTCTCCGGAGCTGCGTCGGTCTCGGTGTCTAACGGAGGAGAAGAGGGGGAAGAAACAGTAAATAAAAGCAAGCAAGGCAATACAGATGCATGACATGACGATATGCAGTGTTGGTGGTGACCTAATGCAGTGATACATGTCGCAAACGAAGCGGGAAAATATCTGGGATATTTTCCCGGCGTTTAGGCGGATTTTGGTATACTAAACCGGAGGGGAAGGTTCCATGTTCAGATAGATAGGAGTGATGTTCAAGCTTTTTGACCACGTATTTGGATTCGTCTCATTTTTCTGATCAACTTTCATGTAGAAAGTTTTTCGATCCGAGCTACGGTTAATTTTCTATGATTTTTCAAAGATTTAAACTATTTTTCTGAAATTTTTGGAATTATTTTAATTATTTAAATTCGAATTATTCGAAACAGTAGCACATGACGTCATCATGATGCCAGAGTGACGTCAGCGAGTCAACTGAGCTGTCCAGGTCAAACCTGACCAGTGGGTCCCGCATGTCATAGACACAGTAACTAAACAGTGGTTAAATCTAACTAATTAAGTTAATTAGCTACTGGGCCCCACAGGTCAGTGGCTATTAGTTTAACTAATGAAGTTTTAATTAAAACGGGTTAATTAGTTAGTTAACAGCGGGGGGCCCCACACGTCAGTGGCACTGACTGCCACGTCAGCAGGTTGACTTGGTCAGCGCGGTCAACTGGGCCCGCGGGGCCCAGCTGCCAGCGACCCGAGGCGAGCCATGTCGGCGCCACGTCGTCGTCGCCGGAATCTCACCGCCGGCGACCCAAAAAGCGGCGGAGAGCCTCGGACCTCGACGGAAAATCGCTGTGGTGCACCGTTTCGCGTCATTTCGGTCGTGTTCGAACGAGCGAGGAACGCCGCATCGAATGCGAGCCACGGCAGGGGCGAAGGTGGTCAAAGACAAGCTCAACGACGATGTCAGGCGGTGCCGGAGTACGAGTGTGTAACACCCTGGTTTTCGCTCCTCGTTTTTTTTCTCGCGGGATTTGACTCCCGTCTTTTTCTTCGATGTTCTTGGATTTTCCCTCGCTCTTGGGTATATGAAGATGGTCATTTAGCCTTGCCTCTCCTCTCTGACAATAGATTCTCTCCAGACCAACCTTGCCACCCAAGATATTTTCTCGGGATTCTGCCACCGAAACCCTACCTTCCGAGTTACCGGAAGGGAAACCCTACTTCCTTACGTTACAAAGGAACTCCAATTTCCTTTGATCTGTTGCCTCCCAAACTTCTCCCAGTGATCATCCCACATCTATAAACCCTGGATATGTAAAAATATTGCCAAGTTATTTGCAATATTTTTCATTTAAAATTAATTCCTTTTTCTGCTGTTTAAAGGAATTAAATCCAGGAAAATATCTGTCCATCTCCAAAGTTCATGAAAACTTGTGGAGATATTCTTGGTGATCATATTGAGCTCCCATAAAAATATTGGCCATATTTAAATAAGGGAAATTGCCTTTTCCTATTTAAAGCCAGTATTCAATTTGGGCACTTTCCAAAGGAGCTACCATTTTGGTAGCCAGGAAAAATCCCAAATAATTTGTGGAGCTTCTCATATCCCTATCTTCACAATTTCCATCAAAAACCCAAGTCCCATAGATCAAATTTTGAGAGCATCATCCAACTCTTATTTCTGGACTTATTTTGAGGTTGTGAAGCAACTATATTTTCTATTGCTTCAAAAATCTTTAAATTAATCCAAGACCTCAAATTCCATATATGAGGTGAGTATGCCAAAATTCACATCATTTCATCTAACCAATTTCTCCCAAAATTTCCATCTAGTTTCTGTCCAGATCCAAGCTTTGTGAAGGAAGTACCATTTTGGTATATCCAAATGAGCTGAAATTTTCCCAGTACATCCATACGTCCAAATCATCACCCTACACCAAAATTCAGCTCATTCCATTCAGCCAGCTGAGCACAACATCAAAATCCATTTTTCTGGACCAGAATTTGCATTGCAAAGGAAGTATATGCAAACTTGGTCCAAATGGCCTCAAATTTTACCAGAATCTAGTCCTTCCTACCACGTTTCCCTGTGACAACTTTCCCAGCTCGTTGGCACATATGCCTGACCTCAACTTCCTTCCCAAGTTTCTGTACAGAAACTTTTCTGGATCCCCTCGACCCACCTAGACCTTTCCTGGCTTCTCCAATGACCCATTTTGTCTATTTGAGCAGTGGTGCACCTGTTTGACAAGGTTGGACAGGCAGTAACGTGCCAGAGCTGGTAGTGCACGTGGTGACCACGCAGCCACTGTGCAGAAACGGTGCTCTGCACTTTGTCAGCTCCGTCCGGTCGTCTCCGGCCAGTCCCCGCTTGTCCAAACATGTCCGGCGACTCCGCACCTACCACGTACCCCTCTCCCGTAGCTTCTCCCCTCCTCATTCTTCCTCCCCACGCCACGGCGAGCACCGCCCGTGATGCCGTCGTCTTCTTCTTTCCCGTTGGCTTCTTCCTCCCGAGCCGTCGCGTCCTCCTGCTCCTCGTCAGGTCAGCAGCGCCGTGACGCCGAGCTAGCCGCCATCCATTTGAGTTCGAGCACTGGAGCTCCGGCCAGCGCATCGCACGGCCGAGCTTATCCCCTCTCCTCACCGGGCTATAAATAGCCCACCCCCGCACTCCTCGAGCTCACCAGCCTCTCCTCCACCCTCCTAGAACCCCGCCTAGCCTCTCGTTTGAGCTCGCGGAGCTCCCCAGCCTTCCCATGGCCGAGGCTCCACCGCCGGCCTTCCGCTCCAATTCGAGCTCCAAGACCACTCCCTCCTCACCTAGCTCTCTCCCGGAGCCTCTCCCTACCACCACGAGCTATACTGCACCCCATCTCCTCCTCTCCACGACCATGTCGCGCATCCCGGCCATGGCCGACGCCGTCTTCCGCTACGGCCGAAGCCCCACCCATCTCCGCCACCCCTGGTGCCCGCGAGGTAGCTCGTGGGATGCGTCTTGATCCCCTGAGTTCACCCATATGTGGAGCATCGTCGGGGATGGCCCGTAGCGCCGGCAATCGCCGGCGTGAGCTGGCCCCCTCCTCGGCCAGGCATGTGCGGGAGGAGGGCGATGACCCTGCAGGCGGGCCCGGCCTGTCAGCGGCTCAGGCGCTCCCTCCGTTTTTTTAAAGGGGCGGCCGCGCAGGTGGGCCGGCCCAGCCGTAGCAGCTACGCGGCTCAGCTGGTGCCCAGCTGCTTTCGGCCCGTATAGCCCAAGTGCACAGTGCACTTTCCTTTTTTTCGGCAGAAAATCAGCCAGGGACCCAAAAGTAAATAGTTTATTCATAGAAAGGTCCCTCCCACTTCAACCCACATATCTTTTTGCTCACAACTCCGATCCAGGTGAATCCAAAGCCCACTTTCTCAGTTTGTTGAGCCCGTTCCGATGAGGTCACTTTCATAATGTTTACACATTCTGAAAATGACCATTCTACCCCTGCCCTCTATTCAGCCCTCCGAGAGGGAATCTTCTCCGGCGAATTCTTCCGCGAGGTGATCGCACCTCTCCCGGAGTACTCCTTCACCCCCAGGCAAGCCGACCATCTGATATGTGCCCTAAAGCATTGCTCTGTGTTATTCTTGTGTGTTTAAATTAATATGCTTATGCTCGTATGTGTAGTGGTGAGCTGTATGTGACGCCAATGAACCCTTGAAAGCCTTTCTTTGATGACGGCACCACGCTTGTGTTCTAAGCTGCTTTCGGCCGTCCGGTGTGGATGCCGACTTTATGTTTCTCTTTTCAACAACTGGCCCGTGTTCTGAGCTGCTTTTCGGCCGTCTCGGGCAGCTGTTGAATTTCTTTCTGTAGCGGTAACCCTATGCTCTGAGCTGTTCTTCGGCCGTCTTAGGGGACCGCTACACTCTTTTTGTCAACACCGTCTCATGCTCTGAGCTGCTTTTCAGCCGTCTTGAGCCGGGGTTGAGTTATTCTGGTAACGTCCCAGATCTGAGTTGTAAAGACCATTCTGGTGGCTACTGGTTTATTTGCCGGTTTCATGCAAGGGTTCAGATGGTCGTAACTTACAGCTAGAACCTGTAAAGTGATAACTTGCCATTTAATTATTGTCTCACTAATTTCTCGTTGTGATATTGTATGAAGATAGGTTGTTATGTTTTTCATAATTGTTACATCATGCATTGTTACTGTTGTTGTAATAATAAAGAATGTGATTTGATAAAAACAACCTCCTCCATCGGCTGGATCGAGTCATAGTGCCACCGAACCGAGATCATCGAGTGCAGCCACACTTGCTGGTATGGGACGGCCCTAGCTTGGTCTATTGTCCTGCCTCTTGTCGGTACCACCAAATAGGGAGGGTTATGCGTGCGTGCTACCCTGGCCCGGTAGGCGGCGATAATCCTGTGAGCCCAGTTTAGTTATATGGTACCAGGTCCCCGTTTGGGACAGTTTGTTTGGCCACGACAGTGGCAGGTGTCACGGGGTGACACAGGGGCCACCCAGGACATGACCCTGGGAGGGTATGATTGTCGGTGGGACCGTAAGAGTGCCAGGCAATAGACAAGGTTTTGTTGGAGCAGCACCGGTCCACCCGAATGGGAACATGTACTAAAGTACGAGGCCAGGAGCTCCATGGTGTGGGTAAAGTGCGCAACCTCTGCAGAGTGTAAATCTATTCGAATAGCCGCGTCATCGGTCATGGGACACAGTTCGTACTAGGTCACACTATTTGGTCTGTGTCGAGTCTGGAGGAGCAAATTATATAATGCTATTGCTAAGAATGAACCAGAGAAAGGTATGATTTGTCAGACTTGCAGTACGGATGCATGGACATCGGATGTTGTCAGGAATATGAGATGTTAGCCATGGGATGGCTAAGAGAGAAACGGTCATATGCCCGAAAGATTCGGAGTATGGATTAAATTACTTGATATGCTTTATCTTCGTCATACTGCAGTACTTGATAGTTATCATGCTAGATAATCATGTTATGATATAGTATTGCTAGATAATCCTGCTAAGACATGATAGTTAATATTGTTAAGATAATGAATGCATGCTTGAATGCCATGGATTGCATTGCTTGGTGTATATGTTGGTTTGGTCTGCTTGCGAGTACATTCAAAAGTACTCAGCGGCCTTCAATGTGGCCAGGTTCACCTAAGGATCCGACGTCCACTAGCGAGGAGCCGGAGTGTTCGCGGGCTAGAAGAGTAACCCAGTCAGATCCCTGTGGATTGGTGCCGCACCAAGACCATGCTGCCTTAGATAGAGCTTTTCCGCTGCCATCACCCTTGCATTATATCATGTAAGACTTATAAATCCATTAATAGAAATGTCTGTGTTCCTGATACTTGTTGTAAAAGCACATGCCAGAGTGATTTCCTGGGCTGGCATGTGCGGTGACCGTCTGACTACAGTGGTATTCAGGCGGGGCGCCACAACGGATGGTATCAGAGCCAGGCTGACTGTAGGTTACCCTAGCCAGACTTCATTGCCTTTTGATTAGTAGAAAGCCCAGATGGATTTCAGCCATCTTTGCCAGACCGGCACGGCTACTATTGATCATCAGGCAACCCCATAGGTTTTTGGCTCCACCAGACCTCAACTCTCGTGGCCTTTGCCTCCGGTGGGAAATGTCCGCACCAGGCAACTACCCGCGAGCCCTGAACCCTTAGGTAAACCAGATATCCCCACCTTGCTTGCTAGCCATGGCATTTCTCTTATCAAATCCAGTTTCCTTCGGGAAACGCTTATAAATCCCATCTTTCCCCGATAACCCTAGGATCGTTAACTAAGCCACTGTGGCTATGGTCGTGCGTCGAGTTTGATGTTCCCTAAGGAACTAGTAGGAGCTTGACACCAATTGCTACCAGGAGCATTGTGTGGTTTTGCTTCTAAGTCCTTAGAGGTGCATCGAGTGCGCTATATTAGTTATACTAGTGAATCTTCGGCCACATGTGTAAGGTCCGCAAAATTTGAGCTTTATTTGCTTTTTGGTTTTCGCGGTTCTTGCTTCTTTTCTCGATTCCGTTATGTCTCTCCAACTGGATCCATCCGCAAGAGCTACCAAAGAAGACCAACGCACAATTTGGATAATACCCAATAATCCAAATTCAGTAAGAGTCAAGCCAAGCCAACTGCTTGATATTCAGAACATTATCACCGGATCTGTCAAGAATGAAGGAAGGGTCAGAAGCAGAATTTGAGTGCAACTGACAAGGCCAGACTATATCTAAGAGAGTTTGCCTCAGAAACAGATCACACTACAGGAACAAGTGAGATGAGCTATCAGTAATGGACACCAGTAAGAGCAAGTTATTCGGCCCTACACACAAGGATTGTTTCAGTCAGCAGGATGAACCTTGAGTCTTTTCTCAATGGACTCAAGAATCATTTATCACCCACCGAAGACAGATTACAAGAATGTGAAAGTGCCGAGAGCAACAACAACACTCGGGTATGTGGATACAAATTTCCAAGCATATTCAGCAATTTTTCGATGCATATATAAAATTCTGGGCATGGTGAGTAAGGTCTGCAAGAAATATGGATAAGTTCACGGCTGCCCAGAATCAATGAGAATTTCAAACACCTGGAGGCTCAGCTAAATCGAAGGGAATTATCTGTCAACTGCTCACTACCGGCAACACTTGGTCTGAATGCAAAGGGTATTCTGGATTAATTATCAACGTGAAGACCTGGATCAGTTGTGCAACCTTTACCACAACAATGATCAGGCCAATAGAAAAATTAGCGGTGTGCATGACCAACAGGACATTTTCAGACAAGGACTTCTGATATAAGCTACCCAGCCTTCCTCCGCAAGCTATCGGAAGAAGCTTACAATGCAAGACTCCCAACCTTTTTCGCTACATCACTTGGTGAGAAAATCTTCTGGGATACGGCACTCCCATCTCCCTCAGCATGCTACCACGGAAAGCTTCCGGCGTAAGGCACCCGACCTTCCGCGGTAAGCCACATGAGGGAATGCTTCTGAGGTACGATACCCAGCCTTCGTCGGCACGCTACCTTGGCAGAAGCTTCGAGCATAAGGTATTCAACCTTCTTCAGCACGCTATCGTGCCCACAACAATCTTGTCAGAAGCACAAACTAGTCCAGGCACACGTCCGCCTCAGAACACAATGGTTATGAAAAGATTCGTCCTACCCCTGCATATGTTGTGAGCATGCAGTCCAGCGGATCAGTTCATGCGAGCCACTCGTATACGGAATGACTGTGTTCAGAAAAACATTGGCCCCATACTTCAAAGAAGGACATGAACACCGCAATCCCTACGAGATATGCAAGAGTAAGTTGTGTGTACAAGCCCGACAAGCTAGGATATGACCAAGGAGCCATGTTGGCCAGTCATGACAGCTCTACAAACAGGAACCCTCAGGAATAAAGAAGTCCTGGATAAACACCTCCGTGACGGTCAATAAAAATAAAGCTTCATGGATAAAGTGATATTTCCAACCCTTGTCAGACTCTTGCATATACGGCCACAACAATGCAGCCAGCATGCCATACTCATCATGAATATGGGCCATCAACCAAGATAGGAGATTACCGTCTATGATTACTTTGTGATCGTGCCCGACATTGCAGTTGAGAACCTCCTGAGAACGAAGTCAGAATGCAAGTGACAGGAAGAAAGCATCCGTATAGAACCCACTGCCAGATTGAGCATTCTGACAAGGAAAAAAGAGAGCCGCTCCTAGCCAATCCAGGCCATACGAGAACGTGAGTCCTGTACCCAGAAAGAATGTCTCGCCCTTGGCAGTCAGTGTACGAAGTATCGCAATAAAACATGAAGCAGCTAGTCCTAGGCCATGGAAACCAGACTATTTGTCGATACTCGGAGCTACCCACCAACCCTAGCCAACAAACTACCAGCACAAAGGGTTTGCCTGACAGGAAAGAGAAGGATTCAATGCAGTCGTCTGAAAAAGACAACACCTGAGCCATCAATAGAGGCAGTTAAAAGGGTCAGTAAACAAACGAAGACAAGATAGCTGATGGATCCAAGTCGCACACAGGCAAGTCCCCTTCACCGGGAGGTAAGCCCGGAAATCTCGAGGACGAGATTTTCTTAAGGGGGGTAGGTTTGTAACACCCTGGTTTTTGCTCCTCGTTTTTTTCTCGCGGGATTTGACTCCCGTCTTTTTCTTCGATGTTTTGGATTTTCCCTCGCTCTTGGGTATATGAAGATGGTCATTTAGCCTTGACTCTCCTCTCTGACCAGAGATTCTCTCCAGACCAACCTTGCCACCCAAGATATTTTCTCGGGATTCTGCCACCGAAACCCTACCTTCCGAGTTACCGGAAGGGAAACCCGAATTCCTTCCGTTACAAAGGAACTCCAATTTCCTTTGATCTGTTGCCTCCCAAACTTTTCCCAGTGATCATCCCACATCTATAAACCCTGGATATGCAAAAATATTGCCAAGTCATTTGCAATATTTTTCATTTAAAATTAATTCCTTTTTCTGCTGTTTAAAGGAATTAAATCCAGGAAAATATCTGTCCATCTCCAAAGTTCATGAAAACTTGTGGAGATATTCATGGTGATCATATTGATCTCCCATAAAAATATTGGCCATATTTAAATAAGGGAAATTGCCTTTTCTTATTTAAAGCCAATATTGCAATTTGGGCACTTTCCAAAGGAGCTACCATTTTGGTAGCCAGGAAAAATCCCAAATAATTTGTGGAGCTTCTCATATCCCTATATTCACTATTTCCATCAAGAACCCAAGTCCCATAGATCAAATTTTGAGAGCATCATCCAATTCTTATTTCTGGACTTATTTTGAGATTGTGAAGAAACTATATTTTATATTGCTTCAAAAATCTTGAAATTAATCCAGGACCTCAAATTCCATATACGAGGTGAGTATGCCAAAATTTACATCATTTCATCTAATTAATTTCTCCCAAAAATTCCATTTAGTTTCTGTCCAGATCCAAGCTTTGTGAAGGAAGTACCATTTTGGTATATCCAAATGAGCTGAAATTTTCCCAGTACCTCCATACTTCCAAATCATCACCCTACACCAAAATTCAGCTCATTCCTTTCAGCCAGTTGAGCACAACATTAAAATCCATTTTTCTGGACCAGAATTTGCATTGCAAAGGCAGTATATGCAAACTTGGTCCAAATGGCCTCAAATTTTACCAGAACCTAGTCCTTCCTACCACGTTTCCCTGTGACAACTTTCCCAGCTCGTTGGCACATCTGCCTGACCTCAACTTCCTTCCCAAGTTTCTGTCCAGAAACTTTTCTGGATCCCCTCGACCCACCTAGACCTTTCCTGGCTTCTCCAATGACCCATTTTGTCTATTTGAGCAGTGGTGCACCTGTTTGACAAGGTTGGACAGGCAGTAACGTGCCAGAGCTGGTAGTGCGCGTGGTGACCATGCAGCCACCGTGCAGAAACGGTGCTCTGCACTTTGTCAGCTCCGTCCGGTCGTCTTCGGCCAGTCCCCGCTTGTCCACACATGTCCGGCGACTCCTCACCACCCACGTACCCCTCTCCCACAGCTTCTCCCCTCCTCATTCTTCCTCCCCATGCCACAGCGAGCGCCGCCGACACACTATCCCGCCCGTGACGCCGTCGTCTTCTTCTTTCCCGTTGGCTTCTTCCTCCCGAGCCGTCGCGTCCTCCTGCTCCTCGTCAGGCCGGCAGCGCCGCGACGCCGAGCTAGCCACCATCCATTCGAGTTCGAGCACTAGAGCTCCGGCCAGCGCATCGCACGGCCGAGCTTATCCCCTCTCCTCGCCGGGCTATAAATAGCCCACCCCCGCACTCCTCGAGCTCACCAGCCTCTCCTCCACCCTCCTAGAACCCCGCCTGGCCTCTCGTTTGAGCTCGCGGAGCTCCCCTGCCTTCCCATGGCCGAGGCTCTGCCGCCGGCCTTCCGCTCCAATTCGAGCTCCAAGACCACTCCCTCCTCACCTAGCTCTCTCCCGGAGCCTCTCCCTACCACCACGAGCTATCCCGCACCCCATGTCCTCCTCTCCACGACCGTGTCGCGCATCCCGGCCATGGCCGACGCCGTCTTCCGCTACGGCCGAAGCCCCACCCATCTCCGCCACCCTTGGTGCCCGCGAGGTAGCTCGTCGGATGCGTCTTGATCCCCTGCGCTCACCCATATGTGGAGCATCGTCGGGGATGGCCTGTTGCACCGGCAATCGCCGGCGGGAGCTGAACCCCTCCTCGGCCAGGCGCGTGCGGGAGGAGGGCGATGACCCTGCAGGCGGGCCGGCCTGTCAGCGGCTCAGGCGCTCCCTCCGTTTTTTTAAAGGGGCGGCCGCGCAGGTGGGCCGGCCCAGCCGTAGCAGCTACGTGGCTCAGATGGTGCCCAGCTGCTTTCGGCCCGTATAGCCCAAGTGCACAGTGCACATTCCTTTTTTTCGGCAGAAAATCAGCCAGGGACCCGAAAGTAAATAGTTTATTCACAGAAAGGTCCCTCCCACTTCAACCCACATATCTTTTTGCTCACAACTCCGATCCAGGTGAATCCAAAGCCCACTTTCTTAGTTTGTTGAGCCCGTTCCAATGAGGTCACTTTCATAATGTTTACACATTCTGAAAATGACCATTCTACCCCTGCCCTCTGTTCAGCCCTCCGAGAGGGAATCTTCTCCGGCGAATTCTTCCGCGAGGTGATCGCACCTCTCCCGGAGTACTCCTTCACCCCCAGGCAAGCCGACCATCTGATATGTGCCCTAAAGCATTGCTCTGTGTTATTCTTGTGTGTTTAAATTAATCTGCTTATGCTCGCTTGCGTAGTGGTGAGCTGTATGTGACGCCAATGAACCCTTGCCTGCCTTTCTTTGATGAATGCACCACGCCTGTGTTCTGAGCTGCTTTCGGCCGTCCGGGGTGGATGCCGACTTTATGTTTCTCTTTTCAACAACTGGCCCGTGTTCTGAGCTGCTTTTCGGCCGTCTCGGGCAGCTGTTGAATTTCTTTCTGTAGCGGTAACCCTATGCTCTGAGCTGTTCTTCGGCCGTCTTAGGGGACCGCTACACTCTTTTTGTCAACACCGTCTCATGCTCTGAGCTGCTTTTCAGCCGTCTTGAGCCGGGGTTGAGTTATTCCGGTAACGTCCCAGATCTGAGTTGTAAAGACCGTTCTGGTGGCTACTGGTTTATTTGCCGGTTTCATGCAAGGGTTTAGATGGTCGTAACTTACAGCTAGAACCTGTAAAGTGATAACTTGCCATTTAATTATTGTCTCACTAATGACTCATTGTGATATTGTATGAAGATAGGTTGTTATGTTTTTCATAATTGTTACATCATGCATTGTTACTGTTGTTGTAATAATAAAGAATGTGATTTGATAAAAACAACCTCCTCCGTCGGCTGGATCGAGTCATAGTGCCACCGAACCGAGCTCATCGAGTGCAGCCACACTTGCTGGTATGGGACGGCCCTAGCTTGGTCTATTGTCCTGCCTCTTGTCGGTACCACCAAATAGGGAGGGTTATGCGTGCATGCTACCCTGGCCCGGTAGGCGGCGATAATCCTGTGAGCCCAGTTTAGTTATATGGTACCAGGTCCCCGTTTGGGACAGTTTGTTTGGCCACGACGGTGGCAGGTGTCACGGGGTGACACAAGGGCCACCCAGGACATGACCCTGGGAGGGTATGATTGTCGATGGGACGGTAAGAGTGCCAAGCAATAGACAAGGTTTTGTTGGAGCAGCACCGGTCCACCCGAATGGGAACACGTACTAAAGTACGAGGCCAGGAGCTCCATGGTGTGGGTAAAGTGCGCAACCTCTGTAGAGTGTAAATCTATTCGAATAGCCGCGTCCTCGGTCATGGGACACAGTTCGTACTAGGTCACACTATTTGGTCTGTGTCGAGTCTGGAGGAGCAAATTATATAATGCTATTGCTAAGAATGAACCAGAGAAAGGTATGATTTGTCAGACTTGCAGTACAGATGCATGGACATCGGATGTTGTCAGGAATATGAGATGTTAGCCATGGGATGGCTAAGAGAGAAACGGTCATATGCCCGAAAGATTCGGAGTATGGATTAAATTACTTGATATGCTTTATCTTCGTCATACTGCAGTACTTGATAGTTATCATGCTAGATAATCCTGTTATGATATAGTATTGCTAGATAATCCTGCTAAGACATGATAGTTAATATTGTTAAGATAATGAATGCATGCTTGAATGCCATGGATTGCATTGCTTGGTGTATATGTTGGTTTGGTCTGCTTGCGAGTACATTCAAAAGTACTCAGCGGCCTTCAATGTGGCCAGGTTCACCTAAGGATCCGACGTCCACTAGCGAGGAGCCGGAGTGTTCGCGGGCTAGAAGAGTAACCCAGTCAGATCCCTGTGGATTAGAGCCGCACCAAGACCATGCTGCCTTAGATAGAGCTTTTCCGCTGCCATCACCCTTGCATTATATCATGTAAGACTTATATATCCATTAATAGAAATGTCTGTGTTCCTGATACTTGTTGTAAAAGCACATGCCAGAGTGATTTCCTGGGCTGGTATGTGCAGTGACCGTCTGACTACAGTGGCGTCGCCGTGTCGCCGGCTGGCCGGTGCGCGCGTGCCCAGCCACGGCGCGGCTGACACGGCGAGGGAGAGAGAGGGAGAGGAGGGAGACAGGCCGGCTGGGCTGGGCCAAGTGCTCTGTGCACTCAGGCCCAGTCGGTTAGGCCTTTTTCCTTTTATTTTTCGGTTTGCCTTTATTATTTTCTATTGCAATTTTCTTGAGCTAGCTAGTGACTTTTGTAAAATGCACAAATTGCCAAATCAAATACTAGGTAATGTCTGGCACTGCCACAAAAAGTTTGAGGGCAATATAATTGCATATGAATTTTGTTTAATTAGAAATGATTTAAATGGGCTATTTTGGGTACTGTTTTTGGATGTTGGGGTCAAATTTGGAATTCAATAAATGTTGATTATTTGAAACATTATGAACATTTTTATTTTGCTCTTTGGATAATTACTAATTTTGACTTTATTTTAAAATTTGAATTTGAAGTTGTATTATTCTTAATTGTTTTTTATAGGGCTTAATGATGATGACTTGGCATGACTAATTAGCATAACTACTGTTTAGAAATCTGGGGATGTCACAAATCTCCCCCACTACAAGAAATCTCGTCCCGAGATTTAAGAGGTGGAGGTAAGGGGTATCTTCGGGATCAAGGATGTACAGGAGAGTCAGGTTTCGATCCTGTGGAATTGCAGTGAGTGTGGATTAAGAATAGGGAGGACAGTGACATCTTGCGCGGTCATGACAATAAGACGTGTCAGAGGTAAGTCTATCAGTTATGTCGGCAACAACGTCGGTACCAAGGGCGAGGAACGAAGAGAACCATTTTCCTGCTCGTTAAAACGAGGCGGACCAATAGGCTAGGTTCTCGTCCATCGGTGGTTACCGGAATTTCATTGACAATAGTAACCAGGTTTTATGTGGGGTGTTGACTTAAGCAGGGAATTATCACCGCTCAGATAAAAGCTAGATTATAAGAAAGGTTAAACAGACCAATGGAAAGGAAAAGGAGGTGATCTGATTCAACAGACCAATGGAAAGGAATAATTGTAGACAATCCAGCTCTCCGGGTGAATGTGATCACGAGAACCTAGTGTTAGATTTAGCAAAATCATTTAACCCGAAAGGATGAGAAATCAGAGTCCCAGAGTATGGAAGAGGAATAAAAGATCCTAATACCACCCATTGGCGACGTGGGCCCGTAAGCCACACAACCATGTTAGTAACACAGTTTTTGGAGACTAGACTCAACTTCGGCCAAGGAGTTGGAAAGGGGCTTCCTACAGGCAGTCGGCTCTGATACCAACTTGTGACGCCCCTGACTTAATCATGCACTAATCATACACACAAATGCACACGATCAAGCCTAGGGACTCACTTGAAGATATCACAACACAACTCTATACAAAAATAAAATAATTCAAGCTTTATATTACAAGCCAGGGGCCTCGAGGGCTCGAATACATAAGCTCGATATCATACAAGCATCAACGAAAGCATTAGATATCTGAGTACAGATATAAAGTAAAAAGATAGGCCTTAAAGAAGGCGGGACAAAATAAAAACACTGATCGAAAAGGCGCAGGCCTCCTGCCTGGGAGCCTCCTAAACTACTTCTGGTCATCGGCGGTCTCCACGTAGTAGTAAGCTCCTCCAGAGGGGTAGTAGTAGTCGTCGACTGCGGCAGCTGACTCCGGGACTCCGTCATCTGGTCGCAGCAATCGGGCATGGGGGAAAAAGGGGAAGCAAAGCAACCGTGAGTACTCATCCAAAGTACTCGCAAGACTGACATCAGAACTAGTCTAGATATGCAACATTTTCAAGGAAGGCTGTATATGTGGACTTGACTGCAGAAAGCCAGAATAGAGGGAGAGGCCTAGCCTATCGAAGACTAGCATCTTCAGTGTCTTGCAGCATTAGAAGAGTGCAGATTAGCACATAATTAAAGTAGCAAGCATGTTGTGACAAAGCTTAGAGATCCTTTCTCGACTCCCTGCGAGAAAGCGATCCCGGAGCTTCCAATTTAATTAAAAGTATCCAGTTCAAGTAGTAGTAGATCGGGATACAACACTGAGCGTCCTGTTACCGTGGAGACGGCTATTCGAATAAATAATCTTCCCTGCAGGGGTGCACTACTATTACCCAACACGCTCGATTAACTCCGGCCGGACACACTTTCCTGGGTCATGCCCGGCCTCGGCTGATCGACACACCGCAGCCCTACCTATAGCTCAGCAGAGAGGTCCCCGCCGGTCTACATCCTAAGTGCTCAGGGGTCCTGGGCCCATCGCCCTTTGCACTCCGGGTCGTTGCGAGCAGGGCAAATCTCGGCACCACCTCTGTCCTGGAGAGCGCCGGCCCAGCCATGCCGCAATGCTGAACTGGACGTCTGACAGAGCTTTCGGCTGATACATATGGCGCCGAGGGCCCCATTAAACCATTATCCCGCGTGGTGGTACTGCGTATAGGCCAGTGGCCAACTCAGATCAATACCCATATCCGTTAGTGAATTATTAGGAGCTCGCGGTGACGATCAGTACTCCTGTCGCCCCATCTCGAGGAAGTGCAACAAGGGTCAGGCCCATCCCTCTCTAGGGCGGTCTCTGCCTGCCCGGCCGCGCCTCGTAATTATCTCGCGGGTACCCTCCAGGTCAACCCGTCTTCCCAGGAGACTGTCGGGAACTCAGGTCCACCTCTACCGGGGTGGTACCGCCTGTCCCTTCAGTCCCACAATAACAGAACAAGGGGGCAACCGTTATATGTAACCGTGTGTCCGTAACGTCAAGAGGGTAATCTGAGGAATCACCCTCGATGGATTCCCACTCGATGCTACCATCAAGGTGAACCCGGAGGAATCACCCTCGATGGATTCACACTTGAGAGGTTGCACGACAGAAGCTTCATCGGAGGTGGTGGAAGAGGAATCACCCCCATATCCCACAACCGACTAGCTGTACCACAGAGGCATATCAGGAGTGAGATAAGAGGTATCACCCTCGGCACTCGAGGATAACTCTGTGGAGTCGAACAACTTAAGGGGGTGTGCAGTGATGTGCTGGTCTCAGCCCGTCGATCACATCGATCAGGGCACTGGTAACTAAGCGGGGCAACTAGGACAAGGAAGAGGGGCCACAGATGGATTACCAACCAAACTATACTAAGTATCTCGGATAGCAGGCAGGTATCAATAACAGTTACAAAAACAGGCTATGCAGTAGATTAGGATAAAACAGAGCAGTAGCAAATTCTAATGCAAGCAGGAGGGGGAAAGAATAGGTGATATAGGCATGCTCAAGGGGGTTTGCTTGCCTGGTTGCTCTGCGGCAAAAGAGGGGTCGTCGGGGATGTAGTCGGTCTCCGGAGCTGCGTCGGTCTCGGTGTCTAACAGAGGAGAAGAGGGGGAAGAAACAGTAAATAAAAGCAAGCAAGGCAATACAGATGCATGACATGACGATATGCAGTGTTGGTGGTGACCTAATGGAGTGATACATGTCGCAAACGAAGCGGGAAAATATCTGGGATATTTTCCCGGCGTTTAGGCGGATTTTGGTATACTGAACCGGAGGGGAAGGTTCCATGTTCAGATAGATAGGAGTGATGGTCAAGCTTTTTGACCACGTATTTGGATTCGTCTCGTTTTTCTGATCAACTTTCATCCAGAAAGTTTTTCGATCCGAGCTACGGTTAATTTTCTATGATTTTTCAAAGATTTAAACTATTTTTCTGAAATTTCTGAAATTATTTTAATTATTTAAATTCGAATTATCCGAAAGAGTAGCACATGACGTCATCATGACGCCAGAGTGATGTCAGCGAGTCAACTGAGCTGGCCAGGTCAAACCTGACCAGTGGGTCCCGCATGCCATAGACACAGTAACTAAACAGTGGTTAAATCTAACTAATTAATTTAATTAGCTACTGGGCCCCACATGTCAGTGGCTATTAGTTTAACTAATGAAGTTTTAATTAAAAACGGGTTAATTAGTTAGTTAACAGCGAGGGGCCCCACACGTCAGTGGCAGTGACTACCATGTCAGTAGGTTGACTTGGTCAGCGCGGTTAACTGGGCCCGCGGGGCCCAGCTGCCAGCGACCCGAGGCGAGCCACGTCGGCGCCACGTCGCAGTCGCCGGAATCTCGTCGTCGGCGACCCGAAAAGCGGCGGAGAGCCTCGGACCTCGACGGAAAATCGCCGTGGTGCACCGTTTCGCGCGATTTCGATCGCGTTCGAACGAGCGAGGAATGCCGCATCGAATGCGAGCCACGGCAGGGGCGGAGGTGGTCGGAGACGAGCTCAACGACGACGTCAGGCGGCGCCAGAGTACGGGTGTCAGCGAACACGGCAAGACAGCGCGCGGCAGCTCGAGCTAAAGGCATGAGGGTGATCTACGCGTGCGTGCGAGCTCGTTGGACACGGTTGTGCGGGCGTGCGGTCACCGGAACATAGCCGGCGATGAGCTCGCGCGGCAGCGAGCTCGGACGCGATGGAAACGACGGCAATGGCTGCGGGATGGCGAAGAAGAAGAGGGGAGAGGGGAGGTAGAAGCTCACCGAGTGGCTACGAAAAGCCGGCGATAGCTTTGGAGCAGCAGAGGTCGCCGGAGATGGAGGAGATTGCCGGAGTCCGAGACGAAGAGGGATGCTCGATCCACTCGCCATGGAGCTCTCCGGCTGCAACCGCCTGTCGCAGTTGATGTAGTCAAGCAGGGCGAGTCGCGCGGACAAGGTGGCGCGACGTGGAGATGACGGCGGCCGCGAGAACGTCGACGGGCGGCGACGGCGACGTACTGGAGAGGGAGAGGGAGCTCGGGAGAGAGCGAGAGAGAGAGAGGGGAGAGTGGAGGAGGCGTCCAGGGGGGGATAGGGCTCGGCCTTATCCTCCCCGCGTCGGTGGCGTCGCCGTGTCGCCGGCTGACAGGTGCGCGCGCGCCCAGCCACGGCGCGGCTGACACGGCGAGGGAGAGAGAGGGAGAGGAGGGAGACAGACCGGCTGGGCTGGGCCAAGTGCACTGTGCACCCAGGCCCAGTCGGTTAGGCCTTTTTCCTTTTATTTTTCTGTTTGCCTTTATTATTTTCTATTGCAATTTTCTTGAGCTAGCTAGTGACTTTTGTAAAATGCACAAATTGCCAAATCAAATACTAGGTAATGTCTGGCACTGCCACAAAAAGTTTGAGGGCAATATAATTGCATATGAATTTTGTTTAATTAGAAATGATTTAAATGGGCTGTTTTGGGTACTGTTTTTGGATGTTGGGGTCAAATTTGGAATTCAATAAATGTTGATTTTATTTTTATAATTGCTTTGGGATTATTTGAAACATTATGAACATTTTTATTTTGCTGTTTGGATAATTACTAATTTTGACTTTATTTTAAAATTTGAATTTGAAGTTGGATTATTCTTAATTGTTTTTTATAGGGCTTAGTGATGATGACTTGGCATGACTAATTAGCATAACTACTGTTTAGAAATCTGGGGATGTCACAACTCCTCCATCAGGCGGCGTCCAATTGTCGCAGTTGCGCGGGGGAGAGCAGGGAGGGGAAGGAGGTTCCTCCTTCACTCCTCGGCGAAGAGGCGAATGCGGCTCCGCCTTAACGCGGTGGAGAAGTGGCTCCAGTGGCCGGACCGGACCGTGGTCGTGGAGGAGTGAGCGCTGGATCAGCATCAGCTCCATCTGCGTTTCGTAGTCCTCCGCCGTTGTCACGGCCTCCGAAAGGAGGCGCGGCTGTTGCGGCGGCTTGTCCTCCTAGTGGCTGGAGGATATGACGATCTCCTCCTCCGTAGAGGAGCCGGGCGCTGTGCAGGAAAAGACCCCCGAAGAGCGAGGGCGGTGTCGCACAATCCGGGGCCAGATCCGGATCCGCCCGCCGGCGCAGAGGCCCAGGACTTGCCCACCGTCAGTGAGTGGAGGAATAGGGGAGCAGGGGCAGTGCGCTGAGATGTGGAGAGTGCGATGTGGTCGGCACCGAGGCCGTGCTTAAATAGCCACGGCGGCTTGTCCTCCTCGTCGCTGGAGGAGATGACGATCTCCTCCTCCGCAAGGAGCCGGGCGCGGTGCAGAAAGAGGCCCCCGAAGAGCGAGGGCGGTGGCGCACAATCCGGAGCTGAATCCGGATCCGCCCGCTGGCGCCGAGGCCCAGGACTTGCCCATCGCCGGTGAGTGCAGGAAGAGGGAAGCAAGGGCGGTGCACGGAGATGTCGAGAATGCGATGTGGTCGGCGCCGACGCCGTGCTTAAATAGCCGCAGTCAGACGAACGGACGGTTAGCCCACTTCAATGTGGTGTAGCGGCCGGACTTGGTTTCAAGGGACGATGCGTCCGTATTGAAGCGGCTTCGCCCGTTTGGTCGCGTCGGTCACCGCTGCCCTCCTGTCCGGTCACATTGCGCGACATCAATGTTGGCCACTGCGACTCTGGGCCGGCATGAATGCGACGTGTCCGTTGGAAAGATAGCATGAGTGAGGATTTTGGGTGAGACCTGGGTGTCGGACGCTTACAGGCGTCCGGACCGGTCCACGGATGGATGGGTACGCGTTGGATCACAAAATGCGCCCGGACCACTTGATCCAGGCAGATGCGGGTGATTTGAGGTCCCCGTTGCCGCCATACATTCTTCCTAGCCCACTCACTGGACTGGTTTTGGGCCAACCTAGCAACACATTTCTTAGTTGTTTTTGGTGATGTTTAATTAGCCATGCAAATGACCATGTGAGTTGCTAACCATTGATGCATGCATCTTACTAGGCGAGATCTTATCACTGTGCAATACATATCTTCCTCTTAAAAAACCAAGAAAACTCCTCACTTATCTAAATAACTGATAAAAGCTCCCATATCCACTGAGCTACCCAAGGACTAAACTTCATTACCAAGAGATATTTCACTACTGACCTACCGGAGGACCGATGGCCTTATGTCACTTCTTGCCATCCAAACCTTTTATAAGGAGCAAGGCTTCCTTCCCTAAGCAAAGCAAAGAAGGATAGTTTGTTTCTCATTCTATTCACTTCTCCGTCTTAGAATCATTTAGCCTCATTTCATTCATGCACTGTACGTTGTGTGTGCCTGCACATCATGGACATGGATTTGATATATATAGGCATATGAGGCATCAGGAACTACCGGCGGAGTTCGGAAACATCTTGCATTCGCTGGCACGTGCCACCATGTCTGACCTTCATGGGACGCACTAATGCAGTAGCTTAATCTCCCTGCACCTCGTCGCTTGCCGCTAGGCCCAGTAGCGTACCCAGGGGTGAGCCAGGTGTGCCATGGCACACCCAGATTTTTGGAAAACATTTTTCACCATGTAAAAATTAGCTGATTTTTAAGGCCCATGTAAGCTAATTGAAATAGTCTCAATTTTTTAAAAGTGTGCACACCTTCTATTTTATTTCTAGGTCCGCCACTGGCTAGGCCCTACTGCTCCAGCCATCCCGTGCTCCATGCTCTCATGCCATCTCCAGAAAGCACCGCGGTGGTCTCTTGTTAGCTTGCGTGTTGAAGGGTAGGTAGATACTTTATCTGATGCAGTACAATGAACACCTTCTTTTCTGGGTAAAAAAACATATATTTGAGCTGTAAAAAACAGCTAATTTGTTTGTTATTTGCCCGGCCCGCCTTGTGGCCCGTACACTGACCAGGCCGGCCTGCCACTGGTCTCGGGTCTAAATGGCCCTTACCTACTTTCCTTGGTGCTACTCAAAATCAGCAGGGTCATTAATAACTTGAGATACTCAGCAAAAGCAGAGCGGCGCTGCTTTGCTCCATCGTCACTCCTGCTTATTTTGATCCATCTTGATCTTGGCCAGCAGAAGAACGGCTGCCATTTGCCACTCGCCCCGAGATGAGATCGCTCGGCCAAAGGCGGGACGGCCTCATGCTGCGCAGTACGTAAAGTCAGAAGCCGGCCATACGCGCGCATGCTTTGCACGCACGGAAGGGTTCCGAGCTCTGACACGGCGACCGGCCGGCGCGGCAAGCAATCTTCCCCGTCAGACAAATAGAGTAGAGAATTCCTTCCCGCCCCAACGACGACGACTTTCTCCTCCTGGTCTGTTGAGTTAATGAAGACGATTAAACAAGCGGAGTTCGTGCTGCGCCAGTACGTACTACTCCTCGTTGTGCGACGCATGATGTTGCCAGTCGCAGAGTGGACCTCGTCCGTCGGCCTGCATGCGCGCGGCCGGTGCGCCGGCTGGCGCGCGCCCGCCCGGTGACGGGGGAGGGCGACGGAGCACCGACGCGCGCGCCAGGTGGGAGCCTCCCGCGGCCCCTCCCGGGATGGAATAACAAGATTTTCAGCACAGTCGGCCACGAGATTAATTAGCCTGGACACAGTTTCCCGCCATTAACTAACCAGTCGTCTTCTTCCCGCGAATTAACAAGTGTGGTGAAGGGTTTTGGTTCCCGGCCGGTGGCCAAAGTCCACACTACACAATTAATTCGCGACTTGTTTAGGTATAATCGTCGCTAGTATTGCTGATGATGGACTCCGGAGAGCATGATCCGGGGAATCTGTGGATGGACGTGCAAGTAGAATACTGGTGATGAATGTGGTTGGGATTGGGGTTGGGGTTGTGATTTGATTAGGCTTAGCTTCTGCCATGTTCATTCGGACCTAAACATGGGTTCCACCACGTACGTACGAGTACGGGACACTGTTCAACCTCTACCCTCTAGCTAGTTGTGATAATATTTTCATCACACAATAATTGTGACATAGACTCTCAAAATACCCTTTTTTTTGCGGGTTCTCTCAAAATATCATTTTACATTAAAAAAAATCAATGTCCATGGCCTAGAAGTGTCACGATAAATAGAAAGTATTACCCCATTCGTTTAAATATTCAAGACGTATTTAAGTTCATCAAGACAAGGTATTGATCAATGACTACTCTATTAACATGTATTTACAAGTGGTTGGGATGTTACCGTGTGGTAACCATATGATGGTCTGTTTAGTCTACAAAAAGACCAGACCTGATGTACCATGCAAACTTAACAAATTAAGCGATTTTATGGATTGGTGTTAGCATGAGACAGTACTGATAATATTCTGGTAGCATCTTTGTGCAAAAAGGTTTATGTGTTGGTATATAACATATTCATATTAGGATCATGTATAACATATTTATATTCAATGCATTGTGTAACTAGAATTGTACAAAGGTGGTCTACTATTCAAAACAATGATTGTTTCTATATTTAGTTATACTATTGTCGAATATTTCAAGATGTTTATATGCTATGTTGATTAAAAGTACTAAATTAATTTTTGATATTATATTAATGATTATATAAATAAATAGTTAGATGAGCTTGTAATGATTTAATTGTAAAAAAACTGTTGGTGGGCTTAAGTAAATGTCATCACATGATATAGAGAAGATCTCATTAACACAATTGTAGACTCAAACTGCTTCTTTTACACATTCAATCCATAACATCCCTTATTCAATCCATAATCAAGAATAATTAGGATTTTTTTTTAAAAAAAAGGTCCACTCATAGGAGAACCCAACCTTTCCCCGCATCATAGAGTTGTTGCTGAGTTAAAGATTTCAAATTTGTGAATAGACAACGAAAAAGACTTTTTACGTATAGTAATGTATCATATATATTAAATAAATAATCTCTGAGTGGTAAAAAAAGTGTAGATAATCCTTGAAATTTGCACATTTACAAAATTTTATTGTGCAAGTGTCAAAAACCAATTATTGTGTTTTTTCATCTCAGTTTATCTTATTTTGATGTTATGAACGCTCATGATAAACATCAAATTGCAAGATTTATTCGTCATGATTAATCAATATATCAGATTAACGTTAGATTTTTCTGTCGCTTTGTTGCACTTCTTCTGTGGGGTGGGGGTAGGATCAAGTACTATCATTTACATACTTATAAAACTCCTGTATTGACCATACTAAACACGGTTATGCGAATTACCAGTCACTTG
The DNA here is from genome assembly GCA_039707655.1 of Elymus sibiricus. Lineage (NCBI taxonomy): Eukaryota > Viridiplantae > Streptophyta > Magnoliopsida > Poales > Poaceae > Elymus > Elymus sibiricus. The sequence goes on from CM077664.1 coordinate 319,495,142, forward strand.
AGAAGTTTCACATTCTGAGCCTTCGTTGGGAATTGTTGATCCAGCGCTGAGATCTGCGCAAGATTTCATATTTGTTTGAACTCTAAGAACAAAATACATTGTTTTTGTGCTAGATGGACAATTTATTATAACATTGTGTGCATTTATTTATCTATATGAACAATTTTGTAAATCAATTAAAAATTAATTAACTCCCAGTTGATCGAGACAACAATATTTGTTTGCACTAGATGAACAAGTTATTAAATCATGATAAACATTTTATTTGCATTTCTATGAACAATTTTGTAAATTCGGCTGGATGTTAGTTAATTCTTGACAAAGGGGCACCCTAATCAATAACTATCTAAATATTGCATATATCTCAAATTCGTATATATATTTTGGTAGTTCCACACATATATCATGGTTCTGGCTCGGTGTATGTCTTTTAATTAAAACAAATATGATCCCAACATGAATACCTGAGTGCTTGGACTTTGGTGCATGGTAATAGGGTATCACACAAGCGACGTGATTTATGTGTCTAAAATGTTATATCTGGACTTACTATGTTCTGGCAGTTGTGATTTATTTACGTAAAATATGAATATCGAATAGTTGTGATCCAATTAGGTACGATTGTGATGATTGATTAATTCAGGTCCATTACTAAAATACGATTCATCAAACCAAATGTCTAGATGTTTTGCATTTTTGTGGATTTCCTAGCATATTTAGACCCCATTTACAATGCTAGAACTCAAAACAGAAATTAAAATTTTGATGAAAAGAGGTGTAATGTATCGTGGATATCTCAAAGAACTAAATCTGAAAAATATCAATTTGACATCGCATGAAAAAACATGAATTAGAGACATTTAGAGAAGAAAACACCAAGTAAGACCTTATATTTGGTTCCCTACGAATATTCCCCTGCCGGGTGAGTTACTACTACTTGGATGGAGCAGCCAGTCCACATGCTGGAGAGTTAATTAGCATCTGCACTGAAGACTAAACATCATTTCAGTGAGTCCACACGCGAATGTCATTGGGCTTGATGACAAAGTAGAGTAACAATTTTACTGTCCTTGGATGGCACAATCTACAGGTTGGGACCCAAAGGAAGTTTCCAGTGCACGTTTGTTGATGGGAATCTCTTGTTTGACAGTGCTGCCAGCTTCTCACTTCGGGGAAATCCAAGCTACTATAACCATCGAGATCTGCATTCCCCGACGTTCGAGGTCAACTGGAGAGATCTCGATCTTCTGTCACCACCGTCGGCTCAGCCCGTGTCAACCTTGATCGGGTGTGAATCATGCCAAGTTTCTCTCTGCAGATCTAAGTAATTAATCAGTCTCTTCTCTCTTAGTGACACATACGCGCATTACCATTAAGTGTAATTTTGATTGATAGTACTACTGTACATGCAACTCGACGACCAACGCTTGTCAAGTTGGATCACATTAAGAGAGAAAATGGGGCTTGCCAATGACAGAAATCAAATAAACAAGCTTGGGACCAGCGAGATCACGAGATCAAGTGTACCATGAAGAAGAAGAAGCCATTTACAATTCAGACAAGTACTACTCTCTCATCGCTTTCTATAAAGCTATCATAGGTACCAGATCGCAGCGCGGTGCGGTGATCTTTCCTCAGATTAGCGCCACAAATGTCGCACTTTTTAGGGTCTAGCTTAGGCAGGCACCAAGGAGCCCGCTGCATTTCCTGATGAAGCCGAATCAGCAACCAGTTACAGTTAGCAAGGAACCAAAGAATAGTACCCAAAATAGGATCAGAGGAACCAAAGATTAAAAAGAACTGTTGAATGGTGATCGCTTCCACTATAGATGAAACAAGAATGGAATAAAACTGGCGGCAGCAGCAGCAGCTAGCAGGGCAAAGGCGTGCAGCTACCGCTACAGGACTAGTGATTAAGCAGTGTAGTTAATACTAGTAGCAGCAGCTGTGGCCCTGGGGCAAGCAAGGCACCAGACATTAAACGTGAGCATATCCACTGCATGGTTGGCAATGCCACTGTGCCATGGGCTCCTGCACGATTGGGATCTCCACGTACCCTGTCTCCTCCTCCATTAACTGCCTTTCCCCGTCGCCTAAAGCTCGATGCTAGACTAGGCGTGGCAGCTATGATGCTGTCTCTGACTTGTGACTTGTAAGACAGCCCAGTGACTGCTAATTAAACAGGATGCTAATTTTGTCAGAACCTCGTGTCATGGACGTGTGAGACCTTTCTTTTTCTTCTCTCCTCTTTCTTTTTTGACAGTGGAAGGATCGCCCTCCTGGTCTCCAAGATGTAGTATAATTTTATTCAAGCAATGTTCAATACGTCGAGACCGAACGGAATCCCGCCACCGCTAGTGCCATAAACCACAACACTTGCAAGCAATCACAAATCAACAAACAACGAACAAACACATAGTAGGCGGACCACCAAGGTAGAACCTTCAAAAATGATGTAACATTCGTATGACAACGTTGTTGGAACCAGCAAGTGAATGCCAGAACACATGTTTTACCCTGGAGTTCACCGTTGAGATATCCAAACAACGCCTTCAGAAAAGGAGATGACGTGCAAGTGTTATCCTTGTTGAACCCAACCAACGACAAACGGATCAAGGCTTTCACCTCGATGCACAAGAACCAACACGAGTTTTCCGACTGCGTGAATACATCCTTCATATACGTGGTGAACGAATTGATAGTTAGCGTGGTCCCAATTGGCGAAGAACTTCACGGAAACTATAACGCTCCCAAGGACCAACCCAATGTTGTCACCGTCAAACAATCCCCGCAAACGAGACAATGTCGCTTGCCTCCAACGTCACAGTACCCGCCGAGGCCTATAGCTATGGCATCCTCCTTTAGAGGAAAGGAATGAGTGCCTTCCTCCATGCGGGTTATTAGACAGAGCCCCCGCCTCGAGGCCTTTGGCCGCGACATGCTCCCGCTGCGGCAGAGGGGTAGAGGATGGAACAGAACTAGGGTTGGAGGATGTCGATGAGTAAGGGTACTGATACGTCTCCAACGTATCTATAATTTATAAAGTATTCATGCCATGTTTACTACAAATTTATATGGTTTTGGTGCACTTTTATATGATTTGAATGAAACTAACCTGGACTGACGTTGTTTTCAGCAAAACTACCATGGTGTTATTTTTTGTGCAGAAATAAAAGTTCTCGGATTGGGCTGAAAATTTACGGTGATTTTTTATGGATAAAAAGAGACCCCCGAAGCTTTGAGGAAGGACCAGAAGATCCACAAGGACACGACAAGCTCACAGGGCGCGCCCTACCCCCTAGGGCTCACCCCCTGAGCTTGTCGGTCCCTCGTGGGCCCCCCTGACGTGAAACCAACACCAAAAATTCCTATAAATACAGAAACCCCCAGAAAGAAACCTAGAACTCAGTCGCCGCCGCTGCAAGCCTCTGTTCTGAAGCGATATCATTTGGAGCCCTGTTCCGGCACCCTGCCGGAGGGGGGAATCATCACCGGAGGCCATCTTCATCATCCCGGCTGCCACCATGACGAGGAGGGACTAGTTCACCCTCGGGGCTGAGGGTATGTACCAGTACCTATGTGTTTGATCTCTCTCTCTCTCTCTCTCTCTCTCTCTCTCTCTCTCGTGTTCTTGATTTGGCACGATCTTGATATACCACGAGCTTTGTTAATATAGTTGGACCATATGGTGTTCTTCCCTCTCTATCTTATTGTGATGAATTGAGTCTTTCCCATTGAGGTTTCATTGTTATCGGATTGAATATTTTGGATTTGAGATTACTTTATGTATGTCTTGCATGTGGATACCCGCGGTGACAATGGGTTATTCTATTGAGTCATTTGATGTATGTTTTGGTAATCAACTTGCGGATTCCCGAGGTGAGATTGGGGTAATCTAGGCATAGGGGTTGATGCAAGTTTTCGTCCTACTTTCTCCGATAGAAACTTTGGTGGTACTCTTTGAGGTTTTTTGTGTTGGATGAATATTATGAATCTGAAATTGTTTGATGCATATCGAATAATTAACTCACAAATACTTGTGGTGACATTGGAGTATCTAGGTGACATTAGAGTTAATTGATGCGTATAATATGGTGTTATTTTAGTACGAACTCTAGGGATGTTTGTGACACTTATAGGGATGGCTCAATAGATTGATCGGAAAGGATAACTTTGAGGTGGTTTTTCTACCTACAACAATATTTTCTTATGTTCTCCATTTGCTAGGAACTTTGGAGTGATTCTATGTCACACGTTGAGGGATTGTTATATGATTCAATTATGTTAGCATTGTTGAAATATTGTACTAGTGAAAGTATGAACCCTAGGCCTTGTTTCCAAGCATTGCAATACCGTTTGTGCTCACTTTTGTCACTTGCTACCTTACTATTTTTATTATTTCAGATTACAAAAACCTATATCTACTATCCATACTACACTTGTATCATCATCTCTTCGCCAAACTAGTGCACCTATACAATTTATCATTGTATTGGGTGTGTTGGGGACACAAGAGATTTTTTGTATTTGATTGCAGGGTTGTTTGAGAGAGACCATCTTCATCCTACACCTCCCACGGATTGATAAACTTTAGGTCATCCACTTGAGGGAAATTTGTTGTTGTCCTACAAAACTCTGCGCTTGGAGGCCCAACCGAGTCTACAAGAATAAAGTTGTGTAGTAGAAATCAGGTACCCACTCGGAGAGGGAAGCTTTACAGTGTGAATAAGTCATATCACTACCATGAGTGTTTAGGGACTCCCGAGTTCCGTGTCGCGCTGCGCTCAAGTAGAGACTCATAAGGAATAAGGACAAGTTGCTCTATCTCAGTGGATTCTACAGTTACAGAATATTTGTTCCCTGTAACTACAAAATCAGCTGATCATATCGTAACACTCAGAAATAGCTACCAAACTATTGGTCCTCAACGGCTTATATAAAGGTGAACATGTTTCCACTGAAGGAGAAGTTATGCGGGAGCAGACGCCCATAACCTAGCTCAATAGATAGGAAAAAGTCCATTGTAATTCTCTCACATATCACTGAAGATAGGTAGTCAGTTGATACGTCTCCGTCGTATCTACTTTTCCAAACACTTTTGCTCTTGTTTTGGACTCTAATTTGCATGATTTGAATGAAATTAACCCGGACTGACGCTGTTTTCAGCAGAACTACCATGGTGTTGTTTTTGTGCAGAAATCAAAGTTCTCGGAATTGGACGAAACTTTTTCGAGATTTTTTATGGAATAAATAAAAATTACTGGCGCAAGAATCAATAGAAGAGGGGCCACCTGTTGCCCACAAGGCAACAGGGCGCGACCCCCCCCCCCCTAGGGCGCGCCCTGATGCCTTGTGGGGCCCACAGGCAGCCGTCTAACCTAATTCCAACGCTATAAATTCACTTTCCCCGAGAAAAAAAATAAGAGAAGAAGTTTCATCGCGTTTTACGATACGAAGCCGCTGCCACCTCCTGTTCTTCATCTGGAGGGCTGATCTGGAGTCCGTTCGGGGCTCCGGAGAGGGGGATTCGACGCCGTCGTCATCATCGACCATCCTCCATCACCAATTTCATGATGTTCACCACCGTGTGTGAGTAATTTCTCCGTAGGCTTGCTGGACGGTGATGGGTTGGATGAGATTTATCATGTAATCGAGTCAATTTGTTAGGGCTTTAATCCCTAGTATCCACTATGTTCTAAGATTGATGTTGCTATGACTTTGTTATGCTTAATGCTTGTTACTAGGGCCCGAGTGCCATGATTTCAGATCTGAACCCTCTATGTTTTCATGAACATATTTGTGTTCTTGATCCTATCTTGCAAGTTGTATGCACCTATTACGTGTTATGATCCGCATACCCCAAGGTGACAATAATTGGGATTCTTTCCGGTGATTACTGTAGTTTGAGGAGTTCATGTATTCACTAAGTGCTAATGCTTTGTTCCGGTTCTCTATTAAAAGGAGGCCTTAATATCCCTTAGATTTTCTTATGGACCCCGCTACAACGGGAGGGTAGGACAAAAGATGTCATGCAAGTTCTTACTATAAGCACGTATGACTATATACGGAATACATGCCTACATTACATTGATGAATTGGAGCTATTGTGTATCGCCCTAGGTTGTGACTGTTATATGATGAATGTCATCCAGCATAATTATCCATCACTGATCCAATGCCTACGCTTTTCGCATATTGATCTTTGCTAAGTTACTTTGCGACTGCTGCTGTTACAATCACTACAAAACTGCTACTGCTGCTGTTACTGCTACTTTTACTACTGCTATCAAAACTATCATGCTATTGTGCTACTAAACGCTTTGCTGTAGATATTTAGTTCTCCAGTTGTGGTTGAATTGACAACTCAATTGCCAATACTCGCAAATATTCTTTGGCTCCCCTTGTGTCGAATCAATAAATTTGGGTGAAATACTACCCTCGAAGACTGTCGCGATCCCCTATACTTGTGGGTTATCAAGACCTTTTTCTGGCACCGTTGCCGGGGAGCATAGCTCTATTTGTTGAGTCACTTGGGATTTATATCTATTGATCACTATGAAGAATCTGAAAGACGCTAAGACCAAGATCGTTCCCTCTAAGACGAGGGGAGGTAAGGAACTGCCATCTAGCTCCGCACTTGATTCACCTTCTGTTTTGAGTAGGCTTGTGACACCACCACCTGCTATTCATTCTAATATGTCGCAAGTTATTGATGATACTACTTCTGCTATGAATGAAACTATTGACGATGCTAGTACTATACTCGATAATACTGTGCCACTTGGTGAATTTCTTGATGAACAAATTGCTAGAGCTAAAGAAACTGAAAATGTTGAAACTCTTGAAAATTATGATTCACCTACTATGCCTAGTTCTCCTACTAGAGTTGAAATGCCTAAAATACCTGATGGTTATGTTTTTGATAGAGAGACAGCTAGGGCAATTCTTGCTTGTAATGATAGAGATGAGGTTAGCAAATTGATTGCCGAGTTGAAAGAAAAATCTATGAGGGGGAGAATGAAATATGATCCTAAGTTTGCTACCTCTCCCATATTTGTTACTGATAAGGATTATGAATTCTCTGTTGATCCTGAGTTAATCACTTTGCTTGAATCTGATCCTTTTCATGGTGATGCAACTGAAACTGTTGTGGCACACCTTACTAACTTGAATGATATAGCCACCCTATTTGCTGATGAGGAAAAAATTCGTTACTATTACATCCTTAAGTTGTTTCCTTTCTCATTAAAGGGTGATGCTAAGAAATGGTCTAATACTCTTGCCCCTGGTTATGTGCGTAGTCCCCAGGACATGATATATTACTTCTTTGAAAAATATTTTCCTGCTCATAAGAAACAAGCTGCTTTACAGGAAATATTTAACTTTGTGCAAATTTAAGAAGAGAATCTCCCTCAAGCTTGGGGGAGGCTTCTCCAATTACTTAATGCTTTGCCTGATCATCCTCTTAAGAAAAATGAAATACTTGATATCTTTTATAATGGACTAACCGATGCTTCTAGGGACTACCTAGATAGTTGTGCTGGTTGTGTTTTCAGGGAATGAACTGTTGGACAGGCTGAAGACCTATTGAATAATATATTGAGAAATGCCGATGATTGGACACTTCCTGAACCTCCACCTAAGCCAACTCCGAAGAAAAGAGGTATTCTATTCCGCAGTCCTGAAGATATGCCAGAAGCCAAGAAATCTATGAAGCAAAAAGGTATTAAAGCTGAAGATGTTAAGAATCTACCACCTATTGAGGAAATACATGGACTTGACATCCCGACACAGGTAGTGAAGGTAAACTCTCTCACTAGATTTGATGAAAGTGAAATTCCTTATAATAAATCTGCTAGCCAATGCTTGTATGAATTTGATAACTACATCATTAAGCAAGAACACTTCAATTTATATGTTAGCAATCAATTAAAACGAAATGGCATCATGATTGAACGCTTGAGTGATTTGATGTTTAGAACTGCTAATGATGTTAAATTCTTGAGTAAACATGCTTCTATGGTTCAGACTCAGTTAGAACAAATAGCTAAGTCACAAAATGATTTGCTTGATGAGATGAATAATAAAATTAATGATCATGCTGTTAGAATTGTTACTAGAGGAGGTAGAATGACTCAGGAGCCCTTGTATCCCGAAGGTCATCCTAAAAGAATTGAACAAGATTCTCAGAGAAATAATATTGATGTGCCTAGTCCATCTAAGAAGAACAAGAAAAAGAAAAATGATAGGACTTTGCATGCTTCTAGTGAACCTGATATAGAAAAACCTCCTGGGAACCAAAATGATGTTTCTATTTCTGATGCTGAGATGCAATCTGGTAATGAACATCCACCTAGTGATAATGGTAATGATAATGATAATGATAATGAAGATGTTCATGTTGATGCTCAACCAGATAATGATGTAGAAATAGAACCTGCTGTTGATCTTGATAACCCACCTCCTAAGAATAAAAGATATGATAAAAGAGACTTTGTTGCTAGAAAACATGGAAAGGAAAGAGAACCATGGGTCCAAAAACCTATGCCTTTTCCTACTAAACCTTCTAAAAACAAGGATGAGGAAGATTTTATGCGCTTTGTTGAAATGCTTAGACCTGTCCTTTTGCGCACTCGCTTGATTGATATGTTGAAAATGTCTCCCTATGCTAAATACATGAAAGATATTGTCACTAATAAAAGAAATATACCTGAAGCTGAAATTTCCACCATGCTTCAAATTATTCTTTTAAGGGTGGAGTACCTAAAAAGTTAGGAGATCCGAGAATACCTACTATACCATGCTCTATTAAAAGAAGTTATGTTAAAACTGCTCTGTGTGATTTGGGAGCCGGTGTTAGTGTTATGCCTTTCTCCTTATATAAAGACTTGATTTGAATAAGCTCACACCTACTGAAATATCTTTGCAAATGGCTAATAAATCCACTGCTATACCTATTGGAATTTGCGAGGATGTGCCTGTTGTTGTTGCAAATGTTACCATCTTAACGGACTTTGTTATACTTGATATGCCCGAGGACGACAACATGTCGATTATCCTTGGAAGACCCTTTTTGAATACTGCAGGGGCTGTTATTGATTGCAATAAAAGCAAGGTCACTTTTCATGTCAATGGTAATGAGCATACGGTTTATTTCCCGAAGAAACAAACTTCAGTGAATGGTATCAATTGTATTGAAAAGGTTTCGACAATCACTATTGGGGGATTCAAATTTCCTCTTCCTACTGTCAAAAAGAAATATGAAGTTCTTATTGTTGGGGAGATGCATATCCCCGTTGAGGTAACTTAGTGTTATATGAAAATTCTTCGGTTTCATGTTACTCGGAAATAGTTTGTTAATAAGACTTGATCAACCTTATTAATGGATTCTTTTTTAGGGGCATGTGGTCGATGAATTTGGTAAGCATAACTTTCTGTAATCTTAGTTTGCACTCTGTTATTTATAGTTTAATAAAATAAAATGCCATGATTATCCTGTTTTCTGAATTATCCGTGCAATAAAAAAATGTTCCAAAAATAAAAGTGCTCAGAATGCAATAAAATTTTAACATGATTTTTTCTGGAATATATAAGAATTTTTGGCACTGAAAACAACCCAGGGGGGTGCACCTGTTGCCCACAAGGCAACAGGGCGCGGCCAACCCCCAGGGCGCGCCAAGATGCCTTGTGGGTCCCACAGGGACCCACTCACTTATCCATTCAGCCCACTTCATCTCCTACCTCCAGAAAAAAATCGTGTTAGCTCTCTCTCTCTCTCTCTCTCGTGTTCTTGTTCCCAAACCTGAGATTTTCGATCTCTTTGCTCGAGGCTCCGTTTCCGAAACTGTTTTGAGGGATTGCTCCTTGGTATGTGACTCTCCCATTGCTCCAATTAGTTTTTGCTTTAGTGGATTATATTTTGCATAAATTGCTGCTATTGGTGCTACTGAAAATGAGCTTGCATGTTAAATTCTTTGAGTTCTAAGTAGTTTGAATGCTTGATATAGCCTCTAGGCACTTGTATGAGTAGTTGCTATCAATTTGGTGAAGTTTTGTTAACATCTTTTTGTGGTCCAAAAATGTTCAGAAATTTGTTCATAGGAAAATGAACATTTTCAGGAGGAGTTCTTCAAGGAGGAGGTCCTCTGAAGCATCATCGAGTGAAAGCCCAGCACACCAATCATATGTTGAACCAAGGGCAAGTTCGGTGCGAGGTGCCGAAGCAAAATCGTGTCGATGGCCGTGCAACGAGTTCATGCTAGGTGCAGGCATTAAGGAAGAATTTGACCAATATATTCACAACACCGAGGTCTCCGCCTTCATCGCAGATAAGCCATCGCAACACTACAGCCTCACTCATTCATTCACTCAAAAATTTGAGTATCACTCTCGCACTTCTAGAGTTTCATTTCATCTCTATGATAGATCTTATAGTATGTCTCTAGAGGAATTCTGTGATGCTTGCAAAATTCCATTTTGGGGTTCACTTAGCGAACCGCGACAATCTGATTATGAATTGTTCCTCAATAGTCTTTGCAATGGTGAGGATAGGGGAGTTACGCAAGCTAGAATAAAAAGCACTCACTTTCCCTCTATTCGGTATTTTGTGCTCTTTAATGGCAAATGCATTGTTGGTAAACAAGACTGTAGTGCACTTTGTGCTCCTGACCTGAGCCTTATTCACGCTGCCTTAACGGGTAGCAGACATTATAATCTTGGGATTGCACGTAGGTTGCACCGCAACTCGGGTAATGGTGATTTGTATGGAGGAATTTATGCCTCCCGGGTAGCTGCAAGGCTAGGGGTCTCGCCTAGGCCCAATGATCCTCTTTTACCTGATAAATATTTGAATTTTGAGGTAATGCAGAACCATGAGTTTATTAAGCGCAACACTCGCAGATATGACTATAACTTGATATTCGATAAATATCGTTCTGTGTTTGTTGTTTTGCCTGCTCCTGTCCTCTTTGATTTCCAGAACAAACAGAGATATTTTCTTCATGAGAATGAGGTGCATGAGTATAACGCGGCAGTTGAGGCTGCTCGTCTCACTGAGGGGGCAGCACAGAACGCCTCCATGAGCTACCACTTCGATTATTATCCTGGACAGCCATGGCAGTAGACCAAGCTAGGCCAAAAGCCTAAGCTTGGGGGAGTACGTATCTCTCCCCGACATTACATTCATGTTCACACATTTATTCCAGTTGTCGGCGTTCATCCTTTTTCCTTGTATATCCATGTTAGTTTTATTTTCGCCTTCTTCTTGTGTGTTTCAAAAACTTAAAAAAAAAACAAAAATATTTCTCGCTTCTTTTCGATTTTTCTTTTTTGTTTGTTAGTTTGTAGTATTAAAAGAAAACCCAAAAAGATTTCTCGTTTTTTCGTTTGCTTGTTGGGAGTTCTCCCATGTAAATAGTTTTTCTCACTTGTCGTTTTTCTTCGTTAATTTGCTTTCCTTCAGAAAAACTAAAAACTCCAAAAATATTTCAGTGTGTTTCTCTGAATTTCTTTTCTTTTCGTTGAGTCATCGTAGGGAGAAGACCATGATGAAAATGTTGAGTGGCTCTCATATGCATTATTGTTGATCTAACGAAGAGCCAATTTTACCCTGTCTTCTCCCTTGAATAAAATGTTTGCAGATTCCAGCTTAGTCCATGGCACTTTTGCACTATTATTATTTTCATATCATTCGGTCGTGCAAGTGAAAGGCAATAATGACGATGATTTGATGAAGTGACTGTGGCAAGGAAAAGCTGGTATGAACTCTTCTTGTTTTTTTTTTGTAAATATGTTTAACTCAGTATCCATGATTCAGCATATTATGAGTAAACATGTTTATGATGACAATTAGAGATTATAGTTGCTCATGCCATGCTTAAGTAGCTAGGAGTGGATAATGATTTATCTTCAACATGCATTAAAATGGTTATGATGTAGTATGTTAATATGGTATCCTCCTCTGAATGTTTCAAGTGGCTTGACTTGGCACATGTTCATGCATGTAGTTGATTCAAAACCAACGTAGCCTCCACGATATTTATGTTCAGGGTGTCTATATCCTACTCATGCTAGTATTCAATGTTAATTATTCTCAATGCATGATCATGACCATTTTCGCTCTCTAGTTGGTCGCTTCTCAATCTATTTGCTAGCCTTCGCCTGTACTAAGCGGGAATACTGCTTGTGCATCCAAAATCCTTAAACCAAAGTTGTTTCAGATGAGTCCACTATATCTACCTATATGCAGTATTACTCTGCCGTTCCAAGTAAATTTGCATGTGCCACCTCTAATCATTCAAATAAACATCCGTTTTGTGTGCCCGTACCGCTCATGGAGCGACAGGGGGCGGTCAGTATCTTCCATGCTAAGCGGGTTATTCTCGAGATGAGTGTTTATTCACTTGTCATTGCACGAGAGAGGCTGGTAATTGGGATGCCCAGTCCTATGCTCAAAATCAAAAATATATAATGCAAACAAACTCCCCCGGAAAGTTGTTGGTATGAAGGGCACCCGAGGATTCGATTAGCCATGGCTTGTGTTGGTATGGTGGAGGGGGGGTAAACTTTACCTTTCCGCTTGGGAACTGCCTATAATGTGTTTAGCATGGAAGATATTAAAAATTCTCGGTCGTGACGTTGACAGGAAAAGTACACCTCCCAAAATTATTTTTCATCTCTGATTTAAGCTTCGAGCTCTGGCACCTCTGCAAATCCATGCTCCCCTCTGCGAAGGGCCTGTCTATTTACTTTTATGTCATTTTACTTTTATTGTTGAGTCTCACCTTCTCATTATAAGCACCAATCCTGAGAGCACTATTGTCATCCTTATGCATTGAGTATAGTTAATGTTGTGTGCATCATGATTGGATCTCTTCTACCCTGAATTACAATGTTTAGTCGCCGCTTGAACTTTGGAGGTGCTCTGCATTTATGTTTTGCGGTCTCAGAAAGGGCTAGCGAGATACCATGTTATCATATTATATCATGATTGTTTTGACAAATTGTTGGCATTTGAGATATGTTATTATTGCTCGCTAGTTGATTATGCCATTGATATGAGTAAATATAACTTCTAAGTGTTATTATGAGCATGGTTAGTTCATGATCTTTGCTGAAAACTTGGGTACTATTTAAGCTTATATACGGATACAAGAACAAAAGAGTTCGTAAAAGTTTTTCTTTATCACTTTCAGTTTGTCAACTGAATTGCTTGAGGACAAGCAATGAGTTAAGCTTGGGGGAGATGATACGTCTCCGTCGTATCTACTTTTCCAAACACTTTTGCTCTTGTTTTGGACTCTAATTTGCATGATTTGAATGAAACTAACTCGGACTGACGCTGTTTTCAGCAGAACTACCATGGTGTTGTTTTTGTGCAGAAATCAAAGTTCTCGGAATTGGACGAAACTTTTTCAAGATTTTTTATGGAATAAATAAAAATTACTGGCGCAAGAATCAACAGAAGAGGGGCCACCTTTGCCCACAAGGCAACAGGGCGTGACCCCCCCTAGGGTGCGCCCTGATGCCTTGTGGGGCCCACAGGCGGACGTCTGACCTAATTCCAACTCTATAAATTCATTTTCCCTGAGAAAAAAATAAGAGAAGAAGTTTCATCGCGTTTTATGATACGGAGCCACCGCCACCTCCTGTTCTTCATCGGGAGGGTTGATCTGGAGTCCGTTCGGGGCTCCGGAGAGGGGGATTCGACGCCGTCGTCATCATCAACCATCCTCCATCACCAATTTCATGATGCTCACCACCGTGTGTGAGTAATTTCTCCGTAGGCTTGCTGGACGGTGATGGGTTGGATGAGATTTATCATGTAATCGAGTCAATTTGTTAGGGCTTCGATCCCTAGTATCCACTATGTTCTGAGATTGATGTGCTATGACTTTGCTATGCTTAATGCTTGTCACTAGGGCCCGAGTGCCATGATTTCAGATCTGAACCCTCTATGTTTTCATGAATATATTTGTGTTCTTGATCCTATCTTGCAAGTTGTATGCACCTATTACGTGTTATGATCCGCATACCCCAAGGTGACAATAATTGGGATTCTTTCTGGTGATTACCGTAGTTTGAGGAGTTCATGTATTCACTAAGTACTAATGCTTTGTTCTGGTTCTCTATTAAAAGGAGGCCTTAATATCCCTTAGATTTCCTTATGGCCCCCGCTGCCACGGGAGGGTAGGACAAAAGATGTCATGAAAGTTCTTACTATAAGCACGTATGACTATATACGGAATACATGCCTACATTACATTGATGAATTGGAGCTATTGTGTATCGCCCTAGGTTGTGACTGTTATATGATGAATGTCATCCAACATAATTATCCATCACTGATCCAATGTCTACGCTTTTCGCATATTGATCTTTGCTAAGTTACTTTGCTACTGCTGCTATTACAATCACTACAAAACTACTACTGCTGCTGTTACTGCTACTGTTACTACTGCTATCAAAACTATCATACTACTGTGCTACTAAACACTTTGCTGCATATATTTAGTTCTCCAGGTGTGGTTGAATTGACAACTCAATTGCAATACTCGCAAATATTCTTTGGCTCCCCTTGTGTCGAACCAATAAATTTGGGTGAAATAATACCCTCGAAGACTGTCGCGATCCCCTATACTTGTGGGTTATCATCAGTACATATGGCTTTTACCCATCCGAGGACCTGAAACTGGGTGAAACCATGTTGTCACCACACATCCCTCTACAATTAGATCGACGAAGCATTAAACAGATCTTTGTCAGCAACCTCCATACACGGAGTCTCATCTCACTAGGTGTCAGTGTTTCGTCACGGCAGTGTCATCGAGGGACCATGGATTTGTTAGGAGAGGGAGTGGGATGGGGGGTTTGAGATGGAGCGAAGAATAGGGGATTTACCCAGGTTTGGGCCCTCCAGGATGAGGTAAGACCCTACTCCTCCCTCTGGTGTTCTATTGCTTGGGGACTCGCTAGAGATCTGGAAGATCACCGGAGAGCTGCGTTTCTTGGGTTACAAGTCTCTCGGTCTGGCAACAGAGAGGGAAAGGAGTAGGGAGGACTTACCTCTAGGGTTTTTCTCTAGTCTCCCCTCTTCAGGAGGCCCACCACTTGCGTTATATAGTTGGTCAAGTTAGGGTTACAAGCTCCTGGCCAGTTTGCGCTCGGGATGATTCTACAGGGTGGTTTCGAACCACATCTCATCCCTTATGCCTCCTTGGGTCATGTTATCCTATAACTTCCAGGGTCCCGATTGTCAAGATCCCGGGACCTCCTATTGTCAACATCCATCATGTCACTAGGAGGAACAGCGGGTGAGGGACTGCCACCAATGTGGTCCCAGAGAGATCAATGTCAACTATGCCACTCCAAGATCAAGGAAGCCCGGCGCCGCACTTGACTCCCTTCGCTCTCTCGGTCGAGACAGATCTCCCCTTGGTCTGATGTGTGGGCCTTCGGCCCTCCCACTCAGGCAAGCTCGGCCCAGAGAGGGCGACCTCCAGTTGCTAGGGCACCCGCGATGGCTCAAACTAGTTGATTACCGTTAGGCCAGATACCCAAGCGTGGGATAAGTCCTTGGTCCGACCCCCTCGCCGAAGAACCGCATCCTATCGACCACGACCTAGATTCTGTCATGCATGATCTTGGATTGTCATAACCCGCGGTGACCTCACAATCATCAACCCAGTTTTGCCTCCAGTGAAACAACCCTCCCCCCCTCCACCACCACCACAACAAGACAACAACGTGAGCCTTTGTCGCCACCGTCCATTGTGAGGTCCATAACATGTCGTCCTCTTCCAGCGAAGAAGGACCCTAGTGATCCTCCGGGATGGGATATCATCAAGAGCCCCCTGCCTGACGGCGACAGAAGGGGTGGAGGAGGGTGTGAGAGGTGACTAGGTTTGTGAAGGGGTAGGTCGGACATGCGAGACCGACACATGTGTCCAATATTACTATCAACCATGTTGGCAATGTTTTCCACATTATTGGTATTTGTTTCCATGAACCCTTGGAAGATCTGTGCATCTACATATGAAGATGGAAAGAGGGTTGTGATTACAAAGAGTGATTATTGTCGGTGACGAAAGTCAAAAGGCACACATCCACCACAAAAAACACTAACGGTATAACTCTTACTTTTTTGCGGGAGGTACAACTCTTACTAAGAGTATCTACAACCAGAGCCCTCATATTGTCCCCACGCGTCCGGGCGGATAGTCCAATCACTTCCCAGACCACAAATTGCCACCCAACCAGACCCGCATAGCCAACCCAAACGTCCGG
The DNA here is from genome assembly GCA_039707655.1 of Elymus sibiricus. Taxonomy (NCBI): domain Eukaryota; kingdom Viridiplantae; phylum Streptophyta; class Magnoliopsida; order Poales; family Poaceae; genus Elymus; species Elymus sibiricus. The sequence goes on from CM077664.1 coordinate 319,511,426, forward strand.
GCTGACCACAGCCCCCAAATCCATCAGTATTTGCGGCAGATATGAGGCGGACCAGACACGCCCACACGCGGCTGCCATGTCGGACTGTCCCACGCTGGCCCACCATGTCCGCACAAAACCCCACCCCATCCCCACCCGGACGCAAACCTGGCCCTCACTCCGCCCTCTCCGCTCTGCTTCCACTCCACTCTTGTCCGCTCCCCTCCACGCGCAACCATGACGGGCTCTGGCAGTGATTCCGGTGACATATCCGGCAACGAGGCGGATCCCATCGACTAGGATGCTTTGCTGCAAGAGGATTTGGACCACGAGGACCTCGCCCTCCGTGTCACGCTCCAACTGTCGCGAATGGACAGGGGGAGAGAGCTTGAGCTCTGCGCCATCCCAAGTCATCCACCACCCTCCCTCTGGCACATGCTCCTCCAGGACGGCGTTGGGTGCTCGTTGCCGCACCACCAAGCCCGTGGAGGAGGACACTTGAATCGGAGGCGCGGGTTGCACACCGCACGAGGCAGCGGGCCTGGGTGGCCGCTTCCTACCGCGGTTGTTACAGGTCCTGCAGGTCCGCGACGTCATCCGTTGGTCACTGACCTCGGGGAGACGGACGCTTGTCGTCGTCGCCACAAAAACGCAAAGGCGCTCCTGCTCGACATCGAGGAGTCTGAATGCCTTATGAAGGAGAGGGCAACCGCCCGACTTGCTAAGGAGCAGGCCCACTCCACCCATCGTTTGGTCGGCATCATCTCCTCCTCATCTTCGTCCGACAGCGGCACGACGATCGGAGACGACGGCACCTCCCCTCCGGCCGCCGCCACCTACGCAGAGGAGTATTACTAGCGCTCCGGCGGCCCCAAGTGGAAGGGACCGGTGAGGAAATAGTGAAGTCTGATGCCCTCCTCCTTCGTAAGAATCTATCTATCTAGTTTATCTATCGTTTAGGCTTGTCGTATCTAAGTGGTGATGGACAGTTTGAGTCCGGTTGTATCTAGGTGATGATTAAACTTTCTATCTTTAATATATATGTTTGCTATTGCTATGTTCAAGTTGTATCTACGTAAATGTTGATCACGTTGCATGGGTGTAACATCCCCATGTATTAAGCTACAGTGATCACCCTTTTGATAATGCCAAGTCACCATGATTAACAGTGCTTGGTCATCATTTGAATCATATCTCATTTCAAATTCCAGTTCAAATTGAAATTCAAATTTAAAGTAAATTTAAAAGTTGTTTAAATCTAGGAACTAAATAGTTCATAATGTTGCAAATATTCCCAAGGCAATTATAAAAATAAAGTCAACATTAATTGAATTATTTAAATGACTTTAACATCCTAAAACAGTACCAAAACAGTAATGTTTAATCCATTTTATTTAATCCAAAATTCAGATGAAATCAATTTACCTCCAAACCTTTTTCTGGCAGTGATATATATTGCCTAGTATTTAATTGGACAAGTCTCATATTTTACAAAGTTGCAATGGTAGCCAAACATTTTACAAACAGGAAAGAAATAAAACAGAAGAAAAGAAAAAGGAAAAAGAAGAGGACTCACTGGCGCACTGGGCCTCGAGTGCACAGTGCAATTCGGCCCGTCCCGGCTAGGCCTTCTCCTTCCTCCCGCTGGCCAGAAGCCATGGCGCTGGCCGAACGCGCATGCAGCCGTCCACGCTCCAGATGAGCCGCTGTCGATCATCCAGCGGTGCCTCGCGCTGGATAAGAACGCCCGCAGCCCCCTGGCGAACCCTAGCCCGCCTTCTCTCCCCTCTGCCTCGCTCTCCACCCACACCCGAACGGCGCCATGGCCGGCCCGTCGTAAATCTCGCGGCCACCGAGTCCTTCTCGCCGCCCCGCCGTGTCCAGCGTCTTCCCCGTCCTCGTCTACGTCGGCTACGCCGACTCGTTGGCGCTCAGAGCCGCCACAACGCCGTCCATGCCGTCGTCTTCAACCTACGGGCGCCGGTGATCGCCGACGTCGATTCGCCACCTCGAGCCTCCCCGAGCACGCTTTGCACCACTACCGGCTCCCCGTGAGCACCGCTACCTCTCCCCTCTCCTCTCTCCCTCTCGGTCGTCCTCTAGCTGCCATCCCTGTCGTGCCCGAGCCTGTCGCCGCCCGAGCTCGTCGCCGGCGAGCTTCCGGCGACCATTTGGCCCCGCGCCGTTGTCCGTTTAGCTCGTGCCGTCGCGTAGAACTCCCCTGGCCCCTTGTATCGCCCGCAAACACGCCGTGCCGCCGTCCATGTAGCGCACCCGTAGCCGACGCCGCCCGCCGTCGTCACCGACGTCTTTTTCGGCCTCCCTAGCTCCGGCCATGGCCACCATCAGACGCGGCGCGAAGTGCCCGTTCCAGAGAGCCCGGCCGCGCGCAAAACGGCCCACCATAGCGCGTTTCCGAGCTCGCCGGAGTTCGGCCGCCGCGGGGGAGCTCGCCGGAGCAACTCCGGCGGCCGGCGCCGATATGGCTGCCACCTGGCTGCCCTCGGCCACTGACCGCTGGGCCCCATGGGCCCCAGTTGACCCAGTTGACTGGGTCAACTGCTGACTGGGCTGGTCCAGCCTCTGACATGCGGGCCCCACCCGTTAATTAACCTAATTAACTAAATTAACCTCTGTTTAATTAAAACAGTCACTGACCAGTGGGACCCACTGGTCAGGTTTGACCCTGGTCAGCCGGGTTTGACCGCTGACGTCATGCTGACGTCACATGTCACTGTTTTGGATAATTCGGAATTAATAATTAAAATAATTCTAGAAATTCAATAAAACTTTGAAAAATCATATAAAATAAACCGTAACTCGGATGAAAATAATTTATATATGAAAAACGATCAGAAAAATATGACGAATCTGAATATCCTACCCACATACCTGCCACACCCCTCTAACATACTGAACATGGAACCATCCCCTCCGGTTTAATATACCGATAATTGCCCGGAGCTGCTAAAACACCTCCAGATGGTTTCCCGCGTCGACTAACTTGCGTAACGCTGCATTAGAACACCCCTGGCACTGCATGTTGACATCTCATGCATCCATGTGGCATTGTTTGTCGTGTATTTATTGTTTCTTCCCCCTTCTTCTCTCCAAATAGACCCCGAGACTGCCGACGACACTGCTGAGTACGACTACGTCGTCGACGACCAGACTCCCCTTCAGTTGAGCTTCCAGGCAAGCAAAACCCCCTTGATCATCCAGATATTGCCTACTCTTTCTCTCTATTGCTTGCAATAGAATTGCTTCTGTGATATTCCGATAGCTCCTATTCTGATGCATAGCCTGATTTCGTCGCCTGCTATTGATACCTTACTTGCTATCCTATGATGCTTAGTTAGGTATGCTATGTTTCGTCAGCTGGCCCTTCACCCTTGTCCATTTGCCATGCTTGTTATCGGGCCGTGATCACTCTGGGTGATGATCACGGAAATATTTACATATTGCAACACTTTAAACTGTTAAAGTCGGGCCGGCTCCAAGAGTACCCGCGAGAGAATAATATTAAAGACGGGTCGGCTCCAAGAGCACCCGTGAGTGATATTATGGCGGAACGACAGGGCAGGCGGAGACCACCTAGGAGAGAGGTGGGCCTGGTCCTTGGTCGTGGTCCGTGTGTTATCAAGTCGGAGCGACAGGGATCTTGTTCGTCTTCGCAAGTTACTAAACACGCCTAACGGATTTGGGTATTTGATCTGAGTTGGCTGCTGGCCTATACGCACTACCACCACGTGGGATAATGGTTATGAGACCCTCGGTGCCGTATGTATCAGCCGAAAGCTCTATCAGACGTCCAGTTCAGCATTGCGGCCGGGACGGACCGGCGCCATCCAGGACAGGGGTGGTGCCTGGCTTCGCCCTACACGCAACGACCCAGAGTGCAAAGGGCGATGGGCCCAAGACCCCTGCGCACTTAGGATGTAGACCGGCGGGGACCTCTCTGCGGAGCCTAGGTAGGACTACGTCGTGTCGATCAGCCAAGGCCGGTCATGACCCGTAAAAGTGTGTCCGGCCAGAGTTAATCGAGCGTGTTGGGTAACAGTAGTGCACCCCTCCAGGGAAGTTATCTATTTGAATAGCCGTGTCCACGGTAACAGAACGCTCAGAGTTGTATCCTGATCTACTACAACTATGAATGGATACTGTGACAATGTTAAACCATTTCTACTACTCTCGGGATCACTTTCTCGCAGGGTAGTCGAGGAAGGATCTCAGGGCATTACTAAAATATAATTGCTATTATATGTTACTATACTCTACTCTCTTCTGATGCTGCAAGATTGCTTCAAGATGCTAGTCTTTGATAGGCTAGGCCTTTCCCCCTCTGTTCTGGCATTTCTGCAGTTTAGTCCAAAGATATAGCCCCATTCCTTTGATACCGATACATACTTAGTATAGTTCTGATGTAAGTCTTGCGAGTACTTTGGATGAGTACTCACGGTTGCTTTGCTACTTCTTTCCCCCATACACGATTGCTGTGATCAGACGACGGAGTCCAGGAGCAGGAGATCCCCGGAGGCACCTACTACTACGTTGAGTCCGCCGACCAGGAGTAGTTCGGAAGCCCTAGGCAGGAGGCCTTCGCCTTTTCGATCAGTGTCGCTGTTTGTGCTAGCCTTCTTAAGGCAAAGTTGTTTAACTTTGTGTCTGTACTCAGATACATTTGCTTCCGCTGATGCTTGTATGCCTCGAGCTTATGTATTCGAGCCCTCGAGGCCTCTGGCTTGTAATATTAAGCTTGTATGACTTTCATTTGTGTTTAGAGTTGTGTTGTGATATCTTCCCGTGAGTCTCTGATCTCGATCATGTGCATTTGCGTGTATGATTAGTGGATGATTGAGTCGGGGGCCTCACAAGTTGGTATCAGAGCCGACTGCCTATAGGAACCCCCCTTCCAACTCCTTGGCCAAAGTTGAGTCTAGTCTTTCAAAAACTGTTTTACTAACATGGCTGTGTGGCTTACGGGCCCACGTCGCCAATGGATGGGATTAGGATCTTTTATTCCTCTTCCTTACTCTGGGACTCTAATCTCTCTTCTATTCGGGTTAAAGATTTTGCTAACACTAATATTAGGTTCTCGTGATCACATCCACCCGGAGATTTCAATCAACCTTCTTTGAATTCTGGGCCAGGTTCTGCTTCACAGTGTTCACGGGCCGTAGGATCCTTTTATCGAGGGCACCCTGTGTTGTCATTTGCAGATTCCTCGCTCCAATGGTTTTCTCCGGCGTTGATCTAGCCTTTGCTATGTCGCGTTGTTGTATCTCTCCAACGCGTGCCTGTGCGCCGCCTAGTTTGTCTAGCTGCGTGTGTTTCCGAACTCACGTTGTCCATTGGTATCCAACCCCGTGCATGGATCTGTATGTCTTTAATGACTACTAATATGTATCTAATGCACTTATTGTTTATTGCCCATGTTACATCATGAATAAATCCATACACCTGCAGTTGTTCTTGCTAAACTGCCCCTGTTGTTTTGGCAGGATGGCTGACGATCCTCCACCTCCACCCTATATTGCCGCAATGATGCAGCAGTTTGAACTGACCGTCAGCTCAATGAGAGTCTGGTAAACCAATTAGAACGCAACGACGCTCGTCAGGAGCCTGGCCCGATATCACTTCAAGATTTTGTGCGCCTCAACCCGTCTGTTTACCGCAACTCCACCAATCCTATGGATGCTGATGATTGGCTTTGTGACATCCTGTTTGAGATGGAGTCAGCTAAGGTTGCCCCTGTCAGTTACGTCACCTTTGCGGCATTTCACCTGAAGGGTCCAGCTGCTCAATGGTGGGAAAGCCACAGGCGTATACTGCCTACTGGAACTGAAACCACTTGGCAGGAATTTCAGTCAGCCTTTCGTGCACGGCACATTCCTCAAGGTCTGATGGACCAGAAGAAGAAGGAGTTCCGCAAACTCACCCAGGACAAAATGACTGTGGATGAATATCAGAGGAAATTTCTCGATTTATCCCGCTATGCTGAAGATGATGTCTGCACTGACGCTCGCAAGCAGGAGAAATTCCGTGAAGGACTGCGCCCTGATATAAAGCTCGCACTTTGTTGCCCATGATTGTGCAGACTTTGCGACGCTTGTCAGCCAAACTTTCCGGGTAGAAACTGGTATGTCTGAGTACCAGGAATCGCTCAAGCGTACTCGCGATATTGGCTCATCCTCGGGTCAGCCTACTCAGAAACGACGAGTGTGGATTCCTCATAATGTCCATCACCGACTTGCCCCTGCACCGAGGCCTTCTTATGTTGCACCTCGTCTGCCTCCACCACCAAGACAACTGAATATCCCAAGTGGACAGACCAATACTGTGGCTCCTCACCCCAATGATGGAAATTGCTTCAACTGTGAACAGCCAGGACACCCTGCTATCAACTGCTTCCAGGTTCAGCCTCAGAATACACCACGTCCTCCTGATGGTCGAAGGAAGGGCCATCGAACCCATCATTCTAGAAATCGTAAGGCCAGGCTACCTGCTATGGGTCGTGGCCAGGTCACTCATGTCAAAATGGAAGAAGCTCGTGAGTCCCCTAAAATCGTGATGGGTACTCTTCCAGTTAATTCAGTGGCAGCTTCTGTTCTCTTTGATTCCGGGGCATCACATTCCTTTGTGTCTCAACAATTTGCTCAGCTGCATGAACTATCTCTAGAGTTGTTGCCCACCCCTTTGGAGATTAGCACTCCCCATTCCAGGTGGCAAACCAAGATGGTAAGTCACAACAATCAGATCAGAATTGGAGGATTGACGTTCCCTGCTTCACTCATTGCTCTCGGACCTTCCAACATAGACATTATTCTCGGTATGGACTGGTTGACAGCCCATAATGCTATGATCAACTGTGCCGCCAAGACAGTCCAGCTCACACACCCTTCCGGCCAGACAATCAACTATTCAACTCAGATAATTCAGAATGCCGAGAGCCAGATATATGCTCTAAATGCATTGAACGCTTCACCTCTTGAGGGAATAGAGAACGTTCCAGTTGTTTGAGACTTTCAAGAGGAACTCCCAGGAGTACCACCTGCTAGAGCTGTCGAATTCGTCATCGACTTGAAACCAGGCACTGCTCCTATTGCCAAGCACCCATACAAGATACCACCTCATGAACTCCTTGAACTTAAGGAGGAAATTGACAAGTCACTTCGTAAGGGTTTCATTCGCCCCAGTTCTTCTGCTTGGGGGGCACCTTCTCTCTTTGTCAAGAAGAAGGATGGTACGAATCGTCTGGTCCAATGTGACGCCCCCGGCTTAATCGTGCACTAATCATACACGCAAATGCACATGATCAAGCCTAAGAACTCACTTGAAGATATCACAACACAACTCTAAACACAAATAAAAGTCATACAAGCTTTATATTACAAGCTAGGGCCTCGAGGGCTCGAATACATAGCTCGAATGGCATACAAGCATCAGCGGAAGCATCAGGTATCTGAGTACAGACACAAAGTTAAACAGATAGGCCTTTAAGAAGGCGGGGCAAAATAAAACACTGGATCGAAAGGCGCGGGCCTCCTGCCTAGGTGCCTCCTATCTACTCCTGGTCGTCGGAGGGCTCCTCGTAGTAGTAGTAGTAGTATCCGGAGGGGTAGTAGTGGTAGTAGTCGTCGGCGGCTGCTGGGGCAGCTGGCTCCAGGGCTCCATCGTCTGGTTGCATCAATTGTGTATGGGGAAAAAGGGAAGCAAAGCAACCGTGAGTACTCATCCAAAGTACTCAGCAAGACTTACATCAGAACTATTCTAGTTATGCACCATTATCAAATGAAGGCTGTATATGTGGACTTGGCTGCAGAAATGCCAGAATAGAGGGGAAGACCTAGCCTATCGAAGACTAGCATCTTTAGGGTCTTGCAGCATTAGAAGAGTGCAGATTAGTACATTATTATAATAGTAGCATCACATCGCAGCAACGCCCAGAGATCCTTCCTCGACTCCCTGCGAGAAAGCGATCCCGGAGCCAATACATTTAACCCATTTCTAGTTGTAGAAGATCGGGATATTTCCGAGCGTCCTGTTACCGTGGACACGGCTATTCGAATAGATATACTTCCCTGCAGGGGTGCACCAACTTACCCAACACGTTCAATGACTCTGGCCGGACACACTTGCTCAGTCGATGCCCGGCCTCGGACTATCGACACGTCGTAGCCCTACCTAGGTTCAACAGAGAGGCCAGCACGCAGGTCTACATCCTAAGCGCTCAGGGGTCTTGGGCCCATCGCCCTTTGCACTCCTGCGCGTTGCGAACGCGGCCGGTGAGCAGTCCTAGCCCCCTTAATACAAGCGCAGGCTTTACCAGACCAACCCGGCGCGTGCCGCTCAACTGCTGACATCTGAAGAACTTCGGCTGATACTACGACGCCGAGTACCCATATTATTCCCACGTGCTGGTTAGTGCGAAAAGGCCAGAGGCCTACTCAGATCACATATCCTAACCCATTAGTGCATTTGGAGCGCGCGGAAACGAGCAGAGACTCACGATCCTGTGACCCCGTCGCCCCGTCTCGTGGACTTACGGCAAGGGCTAAGAATGCCCGGCCGTGCCACGTATTCATCTCGCGGGTACCCTCATGGTCAACCCGTCTACACATCACTCGCGGGTACCCCTCGGTGCCTACCCGACTTATCCAGTAACAACAGTAAGTAAGTGGTAACCGTGTGTCCATTCCATCCAGCAGGAACCCGAGGAATCACCCTCGTTGGATTCCCGCCGGATGTATCCGTCAAGGTGAATCCGGAGGAATCACCCTCGATGGTATTCACACTTGCGGGGTTGCACGACAGAAGCTTTATCGGAGGTGGTGAAAGAGGAATCACCCTCGATAACCCACAACCGACTAGCTGTACTACAGAGGCAACATCAGGAGTGAAATAAGAGGTATCACCCTCGGCACTCGATAGTAGCTCTGCAGAGTCGAGCAACTTAGGGGGTGTGAGGTGATGTGCTGATCTCATCCCGTTCGATCTCATCGATCGGGCACAGATACTAAAGCGGGGCAATTACAGCAAGGAAGAGGGGCCACAGATGATTTATCATCCAACCTATACTAGGCATTTTGGATAACAGGCAGGTATCAATAACAGTTACAAGGACAGGCTATGCATCAGAATAGGATAAAACAACAGCAGTAGCAAATTCTAATGCAAGCAGGAGGGAGAGAGAATAGGTGATATAGGCATGCGTCAAGGGGGGTTGCTTGCCTGGAAGCTCTGCAGCAAAGGAGGGGTAGTCAGTGGTGTCGTCGGTCTCCTGAGCTGCGTCGGTCTCGGGGGCTATCGGAGAAGAAGAGGGGGAAGAAACAATAAATAAAGGCAACAGATGCAACACAGAGCATGGCATGCTAAAATGCAGTGCAGGGTTGCCTAAATGTATCTCTAAACCATTTTAGCTATTTTAGGGTTTAAGTTGGAATTATTATCCGGTAAGTATGCACTATTCATCTACCGGAAACAGACGAAAAGTTACGTGTTCTCCTACGTAGAGGGTCCCGACATGAAAACAGATGGCACGATCGGATTCGTGGGATTTTTCTGATCAACTTTCATGTAGAAAGTTTTCGATCCGAGCTACGGTTAATTTTCTATGATTTTTCAAAGTTTTAAACTATTTCTGGAATTATTTAAATTAACAGAATTACCAGAAATGGAATATGACGTCAGGGTGACGCAGGCATGATGTCAGCGGTCGGCTGACCAGCTGACTGGTCAAATGGGCAAGTGGGACCCACCTGTCAGCCTCTGTGGGGTTAAAACAGATTTAAATTTAAACTTAACAGAGGATTAGTCAGTGGGCCTGGCCTGTCAGTGTAATAACTAATTAACAGATTTAACTAATTAACGGTTAGCAGTTAACTAACCGCGCAGGCCCACACGTCAGCGGCTGTAGGAACAGTAACCGCGCGTTGACCAGAGTCAACGCCGTCAAACGAGCGGCTGGGGCCCACTGGCAGTGTCCCTGGGTGGGCCCCACGCCTGGCCAGGTCAGCGCGTTGCCGGGGAAACACGCGGGCGAGCTCCACAGCGGCGGCGGAACGCCGGCGGGGCTCGGATTTCCGCTACAGAGGGTCGTTTTGCACGATTTCAACTGCGTTCGAACGAGCTCACTACGCCGCATCGATCTGAGCTAAAACGAGGCCTCGGGGGCGACCGGAGGTGGCCGGAACGGCGAGGTGCCGCGGCGGCCGGAGCATGGCGCTCGCGGAGAAGCGGTTACGGGGCAGCAGCATGCTAACGGAGGGGGAAGAAGAGAGGCAGGCGCTCACGTAGGGGCTCACGAAGGTCGGCGATCAGTTTAGTAGCAGCAGCAGTCGACGGAGGTCGCCGGAGTTACGCGGCAGCCGGAGATGTGGACGATGGCGAACGGCGGCAGCAGGGCTCCCCGGCTCCGCCTGAAGGCACCAGGAGAAGAGGCAGAGGCGGGCGGAGCTTCCGGACAGCTCAGCTGGACGAGCGGGTGCCGGTGGCCGCGGATCGACTACGAGCACGGCGGCGGCAGCGGCGGGTGAGAGAGAGGGGGAGCGCGCGAGTGCTGGGGAGAGGGAGGGGGAATGGCGAGGGCGGCCAGGGGAGATGGCTCTGGGAGGCCCTTATCCCGTCCGTTCAACCACTCCGGTTGGTGGCGAGCGGTGGACGGCCGCCGTACGCGCCGGGCGCGGGGAAGATGACACGGAAGAGGGAGCAGGTGAAGGGGGCCTCGATGGGTTGGCTGGGCCGCGCCAGGTAAGCAGGTAAGGCCCAACTCCCCTTTTTCCTTTTCTGTTTTTCAGTTTATTTAATAACAGAGAGGGAAAATGATTTAATTGGGCATCCAAATGATTTTAGAAAATGTGGGATTAAGCCCAATAAATACATTACATTTTTATGCACTGCCACAAATATTTTGGGAGGCAGAGGAATTCATTTGTATTTTTCATAATTGAAATAGCATTATAAATTGCTGGTAAAGCACTGTTTTAAATGCTACTGTCCATTTTAGCAACGTAGTGATGTTGTTTTCCTGAACAACAAATTGTTTTGGAATTTATGCTAAATGATGAACATTTTTCCAACAACTTTTGTGCAACTTCAAAATTTACTTGTGATTTGAATTTGAATTCAATGGCAGAATTTGAAATGAGATATTAATCCAACATGATTATTATTGCAAATCTCAGATGACTTGGCATTAATATGATGGATCACTGTAGCTCATTACATAGGGGTGTTACAATTCTCCTCCTCTAAAAGAAATTCTCGTCCCGAGAATTCAGGAGGTAGAAGGAAACAAATCGGGGTATTCCTCCCAAAGACGATCCTCGCGTTCCCAAGTGGCTTCATCTTTAGTATGATTCGACCACAGCACTTTAAGGAACTTAGTAGTCTTCTGGCGGGTCCGACGTTCAGCTTGATCGAGAAGGCGGATCGGATGCTCTTTATAAGAGAGATCATCTTGCAAATCGAGCATCTCATGATCCACTGCTCGGTGTGGAGATTCCTTGAAGCAACGGCGAAGTTGCGACACATGGAAGACATCGTGGATGTGAGAGAATTGCGGCGGCAACTCCAATTTATAAGCCACATGTCCACGTCTGGCGAGAATGCGGAAGGGGCCGATGTAGCGAGGAGCTAACTTGCCCTTGATTCCGAAGCGGTGTGTGCCCTTCATATGAGTGAGACGCAGATAAGCTTGATCACCAGGTTGATAGGTCAATCCCCATCGTTTGCAATCATAGTTGCTCTTCTCGCGGTCCTGGGCCGCCTTGAGATTTTCGCGGACAACACGAACTTGCTCTTCGGCGTGTTGAATTATTTCTGGACCAACGAGCGGTCGTTCCCCAGTTTCTGACCAATTCAGAGGGGTTCGACACTTACGTCCATAGAGAACCTCGAAGGGGGCCATTTTCAAGCTGGCTTGATAGATGTTGTTGTAAGAGGATTCGGCATATGGGAGTGATTCTTCCCACTTCTTGCCAAATGATATAACACAAGCTCGCAGCATATCTTCAAGCACTTGATTCACTCGTTCGACTTGGCCTTGGGACTGGGGGTGATAAGCTGAACTCCAAGTAATATGAGTTCCCATAGCTTGTTGGAAACTATTCCAGAAGTGAGAGGTGAAGAGGCTGCCACGGTCTGAACTGATCTCTTTCGGAATACCGTGGAGTGATACAATCCTGGATATATATAACTCTGCTAACTGACTAGCAGTGATCGTCTCCTTGACTGGCAGAAAGTGTGCAACTTTGGAGAGTTGGTCGACGACGACAAGAATAGCATCGTGACCCTTCTGTGACCTAGGAAGGCCAGTAATAAGATCCATCTGAACCTTATCCCACTTCCACAAAGGAATAGGAAGTGGTTGCAGAATTCCAGCAGGCTTCTGATGTTCTGCTTTCACGCGACGGCAAACGTCACATTCAGCAACATATCGAGCAATATCCTGCTTCATTCTAGACCACCAGTACCTTTGACGGAGATCATGATACATCTTGGTGCTACCCGGATGAATAGACAGTGGTGTATCATGTGCCTCCTTCATAACCTTGTCAGTCATCAATTCGAACCGAGGTACCACAATGCGGTCTTTGAAATACAAGGTTCCGTCTTCAGCAAGCGAGAAATCCCTGTACTTTTCAAGGTGAAGATCTCTTTTCATGAGATCAACTTCAGCATCTTTAGCTTGCGCGCGTTTAACAGCCTTCTCAAGATCTGACTGTATAACAAGGGTATTAAGAGAACCCCGTGGAACAATGTGAAGGTTCAGCTTGCGCAATTCTTCATACAGACGAGGTTGAGCTCGCTGAACCATGAGGTTGTTACAATAGGACTTGCGACTCAAGGCATCAGCCATCACATTAGCCTTGCCAGGGGTATAAGAAATACCACAGTCATAATCCGTAATTGTTTCCAACCATCGCTGTTGGCGGAGATTGAGATCCGGCTGAGTAAATAAATACTTCAGACTTTGGTGATCAGTATATATCTCACATCGATTACCAAGAAGGTAATGGCGCCACAGCTTCAATGCATAAATCACTGCAGCAAGTTCGAGATCATGCACTAGGTAATTCTCTTCGTTAGGACGCAACTGTCGCGAGGCATAAGCAATTACTCTGCGCTCTTGCATTAGGACACAGCCTAATCCCTGATGAGAAGCGTCACACTAAATCACAAAATCCTTGCGAGAATCCGGAGGAGCAAGCACTGGAGCAGAGGTGAGCTTGTCCTTGAGGGTCTGGAAACTTTCCTGACATTTATCTGTCCACTCAAACTTAACGCCTTTGTGAAGCGGATTAGTCAGAGGCTTGGCAATCTTTGAGAAGTTCTCGACAAATCGACGACAATAACTTGCGAGTCCGAGAAAACTTCTGACTTGCTTGACATTCTTCGGGGGAGTCCAGTCAAGAATAGCCTGAACTCGTTCTGGGTTAACAGCGATAGTAACAGGGTTTTCTGACCGAGTTGTACACCAAGGTGTTTTCATAAGCAGGGAATTATCACTTCGTAGATCATATAGATCAGAAGAAATACACAAGGAACAATTTCAAGAACGGCAAGTAACTCAAGGTATAACCAAAACATGACCAAGTCTGTGTTGGCAGGAAGTCAAGGATGTTGCCGATGATAACACAACTCAGCGAGGGCAAGGATGGCATTGCTGTTATCAAAAGTGTCAAATGACAGTGTGAGAAGCATAAGATAACTTGGAAAGAAAAGGTTAAACAGACCAATGGAAAAGAAAAGGTGATCATCAGATTAATCAATCCAATGGAAAGGAATAAGTGCAGATAATCCAGCTCTCCGGGTGAATGTGATTACGAGAACCTAGTGTTAGAGTTAGCAAAATCATTTAACTCGAAAAGATGAGAGATCAGAGTCCCAGAGTATGGAAGAGGAATAAAAGATCATAATACCACCCATTGGCAACGTGGGCCCGTAAGCCACACAGCCATGTTAGTAAAATCATTTTGCAAATTCTAGACTCAACTTCGGCCAAGGAGTTGGAAAGGGGGTTCCTACAGGCAGTCGGCTCTGATACCAACTTGTGACGCCCTCTGCTTAATCGTGCACTAATCATACACGCAAATGCACACGATCAAGCCTAAGGACTCACTTGAAGATATCACAACACAACTCTAAACACAAATAAAAGTCATACAAGCTTTATATTACAAGCCAAGGCCTCGAGGGCTCGAATACATAGCTCGAATGTCATACAAGCATCAGCGGAAGCATCAGGTATCTGAGTACAGACACAAATGTAAACAGATAGGCCTTTAAGAAGGCGGGGCAAAATAAAACACTGGATCGAAAGGCGCAGGCCTCCTGCCTGGGTGCCTCCTAACTACTCCTGGTCGTCGGAGGGCTCCTCGTAGTAGTAGTATCCGGAGGGGTAGAAGTGGTAGTAGTCGTCGTCGGCTGCTGGGGCAGCTGGCTCCGGGGCTCCGTCGTCTGGTTGCATCAATTGTGTATGGGGAAAAAGGGAAGCAAAGCAACCGTGAGTACTCATCCAAAGTACTCAGCAAGACTTACATCAGAACTATTCTAGTTATGCACCATTATCAAATGAAGGCTGTATATGTGGACTTGGCTGCAGAAATGCCAGAATAGAGGGGAAGACCTAGCCTATCGAAGACTAGCATCTTCAGGGTCTTGCATCATTAGAAGAGTGCAGATTAGTACATTATTATAATAGTAGCATCACATCGCAGCAACGCCCAGAGATCCTTCCTCGACCCACTGCGAGAAAGCGATCCCGGAGCCAATACATTTAACCCATTTCTAGTTGTAGAAGATCGGGATATTTCTGAGCGTCCTGTTACCGTGGACACGGCTATTCGAATAGATATACTTCCCTGCAGGGGTGCACCAACTTACCCAACACATTCGATGACTCTGGCCGAACACACTTGCTCAGTCGATGCCCGGCCTCGGACTATCGACATGTCGTAGCCCTACCTAGGTTCAACAGAGAGGCCAGCACGCCGGTCTACATCCTAAGCGCTCAGGGGTCTTGGGACCATCGCCCTTTGCACTCCTGCGCGTTGCGAACGCGGCCGGTGAGCAGTCCTAGCCCCCTTAATACAAGCGCAGGCTTTACCAGACCAACCCGGCGCGCACCGCTCAACTGCTGACATCTGAAGAACTTCGGCTGATACTACGACGCCGAGTACCCATATTTTTCCCACGTGCTGGTTAGTGTGAAAAGGCCAGAGGCCTACTCAGATCACATATCCTAACCCATTAGTGCATTTGGAGCGTGCGGAAACGAGCAGAGACTCACGATCCTGTGACCCCGTCGCCCCGTCTCGTGGACTTACGGCAAGGGCTAAGAATGCCCGGCCGTGCCACGTATTCATCTCGCGGGTACCCTCATGGTCAACCCGTCTACACATCACTCGCGGGTACCCCTCAGGGCCTACCCGACTTATCCAGTAACAACAGTAAGTAAGTGGTAACCGTGTGTCCATTCCATCCAGCAGGAACCCGAGGAATCACCCTCGTTGGATTCCCGCCGGATGTATCCGTCAAGGTGAATCCGGAGGAATCACCCTCGATGTTATTCACACTTGCGGGGTTGCACGACAGAAGCTTTATCGGAGGTGGTGAAAGAGGAATCACCCTCGATAACCCACAACCGACTAGCTGTACTACAGAGGCAACATCAGGAGTGAAATAAGAGGTATCACCCTCGGCACTCGATAGTAGCTCTGCAGAGTCGAGCAACTTAGGGGGTGTGAGGTGATGTGATGATCTCATCCCGTTCGATCTCATCGATCGGGCACAGATACTAAAGCGGGGCAATTACAGCAAGGAAGAGGAGCCACAGATGATTTATCATCCAACCTATACTGGGCATTTTGGATAACAGGCAGGTATCAATAACAGTTACAAGGACAGGCTATGCATCAGAATAGGATAAAACAACACCAGTAGCAAATTCTAATGCAAGCAGGAGGGAGAGAGAATAGGTGATATAGGCATATGTCAAGGGGGGTTGCTTGCCTGGAAGCTCTGCAGCAAAGGAGGGGTAGTCAGTGGTGTCGTCGGTCTCCTGAGCTGCGTCGGTCTCGGGGGCTATCGGAGAAGAAGAGGGGGAAGAAACAATAAATAAAGGCAACAGATGCAACACAGAGCATGGCATGCTAAAATGCAGTGCAGGGTTGCCTAAATGTATCTCTAAACCATTTTAGCTATTTTAGGGTTTAAGTTGGAATTATTATCCGGTAAGTATGCACTATTCATCTACCGGAAACAGACGAAAAGTTACGTGTTCTCCTACGTAGAGGGTCCCGACATGAAAACAGATGGCACGATCGGATTCGTGGGATTTTTCTGATCAACTTTCATGTAGAAAGTTTTTCGATCCGAGCTACGATTAATTTTCTATGATTTTTCAAAGTTTTAAACTATTTCTGGAATTATTTAAATTAACAAAATTACCAGAAATGGAATATGACGTCAGGGTGACGCAGGCTTGACGTCAGCGGTCGGCTGACCAGCTGACTGGTCAAATGGGCAAGGGGGGCCCACCTGTCAGCCTCTGTGGGGTTAAAACAGATTTAAATTTAAACTTAACAAAGGATTAGTCAGTGGGCCCGGCCTGTCAGTGTAATAACTAATTAACAGATTTAACTAATTAACGGTTAGCAGTTAACTAACCGCGCGGGCCCACACGTCAGCGGTTGTAGGAACAGTAACCGCGCGTTGACCAGAGTCAACGCGGTCAAACGAGCGGCTGGGGCCCACTGGCAGTGTCTCTGGGTGGGCCCCACGCCTGGCCAGGTCAGCGCGTCGCCGGGGAAACATGCCGGCGAGCTCCACAGCGGCGGCCGAACGCCGGCGGGGCTCGGATTTCCGCTACAGAGGGTCGTTTTGCGCGATTTCAACTGCGTTCGAACGACCTCACTACGCCGCATCGATCTGAGCTAAAACGAGGCCTCGGGGGCGACCGGAGGTGGCCGGAACGGCGAGGTGCTGCGGCGGCCGGAGCATGGCGCTCGCGGAGAAGCGGTTACGGGGCAGCAGCACGCTAACGGAGGGGGAAGAAGAGAGGGAGGCGCTCACGTAGGGGCTCACGAAGGCCGGCGATCAGTTTAGTAGCAGCAGCAGTCGACGGAGGTCGCCGAAGTTACGCGGCAGCCAGAGATGTGGACGAAGGCGAACGGCGGCAGCAGGGCTCCCCGGCTCCGCCTGAAGGCACCAGGAGAAGAGGCAGAGGCGGGCGGAGCTTCCGGACAGCTCAGCTAGACGAGCGGGTGCCGGTGGTCGCGGATCGACTACGAGCACGGCGGCGGCAGCGGTGGGTGAGAGAGAGGGGGAGCGCGCGAGCGCTGGGGAGAGGGAGGAGGAATGGCGAGGGCGGCCAGGGGAGATGGCTCTGGGAGGCCCTTATCCCCTCCGTTCAACCACTCCGGTTGGGTGGCGAGCCGTGGACGGCCGCCGTACGCGCCGGGCGCGGGGAAGATGACACGGAAGAGGGAGCAGGTGAAGGGGGCCTCGATGGGCTGGCTGGGCCGCGCCAGGTAAGCAGGTAAGGCCCAACTCCCCTTTTTCCTTTTCTGTTTTTCAGTTTATTTAATTATAGAGAGGGAAAATGATTTAATTGGGCATCCAAATGATTTTAGAAAAATGTGGGGTTAAGCCCAATAAATACATTACATTTTTATGCACTGCCACAAATATTTTGGGAGGCAGATGAATTCATTTGTATGTTTCATAATTGAAATAGCATTATAAATTGCTGGTAAAGCACTGTTTTAAATGCTACTGTCCATATTAGCAACGTAGTGATGTTGTTTTCCTGAGCAACAAATTGTTTTGGAATTTATGCTAAATGATGAACATTTTTCCAGCAACTTTTGTGCAACTTCAAAATTTACTTGTGATTTGAATTTGAATTCAATGGCAGAATTTGAAATGAGATATTAATCCAACATGATTATTATTGCAAATCTCAGATGACTTGGCATTAATATGATGGATCAATGTAGCTCATTACATAGGGGTGTTACATCCAAGATTACCGACCTATCAACCAGGCAACAATTCAGAACAAGTATCCGCTTCCCAGAATCAACGATCTATATGATCAGCTAGCTGGTTCCTCGGTATTCTCTAAACTTGATTTGAGATTGGGATACCGCCAGATCCGAGTTCGCAAAGAGGATATTCTGAAAACAGCCTTCGTTACTCGCTATGGTTCTTACGAGTACACCATCATGTCCTTCGGCTTAACCAATGCTCCCGCCACTTTCTCTCGACTGATGAACTACATCTTCATGGATTACCTCGACAAGTTCGTCGTGGTTTATCTCGATGATATTCTGATCTACTCCAAGAATGAAGAAGAACATGCCGAACATCTTCGGCTTGTGCTGGAGAAGTTGCGTGAACATCAACTGTATGCCAAGTATTCTAAGTGCGAGTTCTGGTTATCTGAAGTGACATATCTCGGCCACGTGATTTCCAAAGATGGCATTGCTGTTAACCCAGAATGAGTTCAGGCTATTCTTGAATGGACTCCTCAGAAGAATGTCAAGCAAGTCAGAAGTTTTCTCGGACTCGCAAGCTATTGCCGCTGTTTTGTCGAGGACTCTAAGATTGCTAAGCCTCTGACTGATCTGCTTCACAAAGGCGTTAAGTTCGAGTGGACAGAAAAATGTCAGGAGAGTTTTCAGACACTCAAAGACAAGCTGACATCTGCCCCAGTGCTTGCTCCTCCAGATTCTCGCAAGGACTTCGTGATTTATTGTGACGCATCCCGTCAAGGATTAGGCTGTGCCCTAATGCAAGAGCGCAAGGTGATTGGTTATGGCTCTCGACAGTTGCGTCCTCATGAAGAGAACTATCCAACGCATGATCTCGAACTTGCAGCAGTTATTTATGCATTGAAATTATGGCGACATTACCTACTTGGTAATCGTTGCGAGATCTACACGGATCATCAAAGTTTAAAGTGCTTGTTCACTCAACCCTCTCTGAACCTCCGTCAGCAAAGATGGATGGAGGCCATTACCGACTATGACTTGGGTATTTCTTATACCCCTGGCAAGGCTAATGTGATGGCTGATGCTTTGAGCCGTAAATCCTACTGTTGTGAACTTGAGGTTCAACTGCAGCAGCCACTCCTGTATGAAGAGCTTCGAAAGCTGAACATCGAGATAGTTCCTCAAGGATATCTAAATACCTTGGTTGTTGAACCGGATCTCGAGCGCAATATCAAGACACGGCAGAAATATGACTCTGAAGTCGAGAAGATTAAGAACTACCTCTCCAAGGGAAATTCTTTGTTCTACCATGTTGATGATGATGGTGCCTTCCTCTTCAAAGGCCGCCTAGTGGTCCCCAGAAAGCATAACCTGGACTCGCGTTCGGATGTCATGAAAGAAGCACATGACACACCTTTGTCTATTCATCCGGGTAGTACTAAGATGTACCAAGACATTCGTCAACGGTACTGGTGGCCTGATATGAAGCGAGACATTGCTCGTTATGTTGCTGAGTGTGACGTTTGCCGTCGCATCAAAGCAGAACATCAAAGGCCTGCTGGAACTCTGCAACCACTTACTATTCCTGAATGGAAATGGGACAAAGTCGAAATGGATTTCATTACTGGTTTTCCCAGATCGCAGAAGGGTCATGATGCTATTTTTGTCATCATTGACCGATTCTCCAAGGTTGCTCACTTTCTGCCAGTCAAGGAGACGATCACTGCTAGTCAGTTAGCAGACTTGTATGTTTCCAGAATTGTGTCACTCCACGGTGTTCCGTTGGAGATCAGTTCAGACCGTGGCAGCCTTTTTACCTCAAGATTTTGGAACGGTTTCCAAGAAGCTATGGGAACTCATCTGTCCTTCAGCACCGCTTTTCACCCCCAGTCCCAGGGTCAAGTTGAACGAGTCAACCAAGTGCTTGAAGATATGCTTCGCGCATGTGTCATCTCCTTTGGCAAGAAATGAGAGGAATCTCTCCCGTATGTTGAATTCTCTTACAACAATAGCTATCAAGCTAGTCTGAAGATGGCACCATTTGAAGTTCTTTATGGACGTAAGTGCTGAACTCTTCTGAATTGGTCAGAAACTGGGGAACGGCCACTCTTCGGTCCGGACATTATCCAACACGCTGAAGAGCAAGTCCGTATCGTACGGGAACATCTGAAGACTGTTCAGTCTCGTCAGAAGAGCAACTATGACCGTAAACACCAGGTAATGGTTTATCAACCTGGCGAACAGGCTTACCTTCGTGTCACTCCGATGAAGGGCACTCACCGCTTCGGAATCAAGGGCAAGTTAGCTCCTCGCTACATTGGCCCATTCCGTATTCTCGCCAGACGTGGAGAAGTGGCATATCAATTGGAATTGCCGCCGGATCTTTCTCACGTTCACGATGTTTTCCATGTGTCGCAACTCCGTCGTTGCTTCAAAGATCCGATCCGAGCAGTGGATCATGAAGTGCTTGAATTGCAGGATGACTTGTCTTATAAGGAGCATCCGATCCGCATTCTTGATCAAGCTGAACGTCGAACCCGTCAGAAGGCAATCAAGTTCCTTAAAGTTCAGTGGTCGAATCATTCTAAAGATGAAGCCACTTGGGAATGCGAAGATCGTCTTCGTGAAGAATACCCCGCTCTCTTTCAGCCTACCTCTTAATTCTCGGGACGAGAATTTCTTTTAGATGAGGAGAATTGTAACATCCCCATGTATTAAGCTACAGTGATCACCCTTTTGATAATGCCAAGTCACCATGATTAACAGTGCTTGGTCATCATTTGAATCATATCTCATTTCAAATTCCAGTTCAAATTGAAATTCAAATTTAAAGTAAATTTAAAAGTTGTTCAAATCTAGGAACTAAATAGTTCATAATGTTGCAAATATTCCCAAGGCAATTATAAAAATAAAGTCAACATTAATTGAATTATTTAAATGACTCTAACATCCTAAAACAGTACCAAAACAGCAATGTTTAATCCATTTTATTTAATCCAAAATTCAGATGAAATCAATTTACCTCCAAACCTTTTTCTGGCAGTGATATATATTGCCTAGTATTTAATTGGACAAGTCTCATATTTTACAAAGTTGCAATGGTGGCCAAACATTTTGCAAAGAGGAAAGAAATAAAACAGAAGAAAAGAAAAAGGAAAAAGAACAGGACTCACTGGCGCACTGGGCCTCGAGTGCACAGTGCAATTCGGCCCGGCCCGGCTAGGCCTTCTCCTTCCTCCCGCTGGCCAGAAGCCATGGCGCTGGCCGAATGCGCACGCAGCCGTCCACGCTCCAGATGAGCCGATGTCGATCATCCAGCAGTGCCTCGCGCTGGATAAGAACACCCGCACCCCCTGGCGAACCCTAGCCCGCCTTCTCTCCCCTCTGCCTCGCTCTCCACCCACACCCGAACGGCGCCATGGCCGGCCCGTCATAAATCTCGCGGCCAACGAGTCCTTCTCGCCGCCCCGCCGTGTCCAGCATCTTCCCCGTCCTCGTCTACGTCGGCTACGCCGACTCGTTGGAGCTCGGAGCCGCCACAACACCGTCCACGCCGTCGTCTTCAACCTACGGGCGCCGGTGATCGCCGGCGTCGATCCGCCACCTCGAGCCTCCCCGAGCACGCTTTGCACCACTACCGGCTCCCCGTGAGCACCGCTACCTCTCCCCTCTCCTCTCCCCCTCTCGGTCGTCCTCTAGCTGCCATCCCCGTCATGCTCGAGCCTGTCGCCGCTCGAGCTCGTCGTCGGCGAGCTTCCGGCGACCATTTGGCCCCGCGCCGCTGTCCGTTTAGCTCGTGCCGTCGTGTAGAACTTCCCTGGCCCCTTGTATCGCCCGCAAACACGTCGTGTCGCCATCCCAGTAGCGCACCCGTAGCCGCCGCCCGCCCGCCGTCATCGCCGACGTCTTTTCCGGCCTCCCCAGCTCCGGCCGTGGCCACCATCGGACACGGCGCGAAGTGCCCGTTCCAGAGAGCCCGGCCGCGCGCAAAACGGCCCACCACAGCGCGTTTCAGAGCTCACCGGAGTTCGGCCGCCGCTGGGGAGCTCGCCGGAGCAACTCCGGTGGCCGGCGCCGACGTGGCTGCCACCTGGCCGCCCTGGGCCACTGACCGCTGGGCCCCACGGGCCCCAGTTGACCCAGTTGACTGGGTCAACTACTGACTGGGCTGGTCCAGCCACTGACTGGATTAATTAAAATGATTTTATAAAAAATAAATTTGTTAATTAATCTGTTAATTAATTTAATTACTAATTAGTCACTGACAACTCGGTCCCACCCGTTAATTAACCTAATTAACTAAATTACCCTCTGTTTAATTAAAACAGTCACTGACCAGTGGGACCCACTAGTCAGGTTTGACCCTGGTCAGCCGGGTTTGACCACTGACGTCACTCTGACGACACATGTCACTGTTTTGGATAATTCGGAATTAATAATTAAAATAATTCCAGAAATTCAATAAAACTTTGAAAAATCATATAAAATAAACCGTAACTCGGATGAAAATAATTTATATATGAAAAACGATCAGAAAAATATGACGAATCCGAATATCCTACCCACATACCTGCCACACCCCTCTAACATACTGAACATGGAACCGTCCCCTCCGGTTTAATATACCGATAATTGCCCGGAGCTGGTAAAACACCTCCAGATGTTTTCCCGCTCCGACTAACTTGCGTAGCGCTGCATTAGAACACCCCTAGCACTGCATGTTGACATCTCATGCATCCCTGTTGCATTGTTTGCCGTGTATTTATTGTTTCTTCCCCCTCCTTCTCTCCCGATAGACCCCGAGACTGTCGACGACACTGTTGAGTACGACTACGTCGTCGACGACCAGACCCCCCTTCAGCTGAGCTTCCAGGCAAGCAAAACCCCCTTCATCATCCAGATATCGCCTACTCTTTCTCTCTATTGCTTGCATTAGAATTGCTTATGTGATATTCCGATAGCTCCTATTCTGATGCATAGCCTGATTTCGTCGCCTGCTATTGATACCTTACTTGCTATCCTATGATGCTTAGTTAGGTATGCTATGTTTTGTCAGCTGGCCCTTCACCCTTGTCCGTTTGCCATGCTTGTTATCGGGCCGTGATCACTCTGGGTGATGATCACGGAAATATTTACATATTGCAACACTTTAAACTGTTAAAGTCGGGCTGGCTCCAAGAGTGCCCGCGAGAGAATAATATTAAAGACGGGTCAGCTCCAAGAGCACCCGCGAGTGATATTATGGCGGAACGACAGGGCAAGCGAAGACCACCTAGGAGAGAGGTGGGCCTGGTCCTTGGTCGTGGTCCGTGTGTTATCAGGTCGGAGCGACAGGGATCATGTTCGTCTTCGCGAGTTACTAAACACGCCTAACGGATTTGGGTATTTGATCTGAGTTGGCCGCTGGCCTATACGCACTACCACCACGTGGGATAATGGTTATGGGACCCTCGGCGCCGTATGTATCAGCCGAAAGCTCTGTCAGACGTCCAGTTCAGCATTGCGGCCGGGACGGACCGGCGCCATCCAGGACAGGGGTGGTGCCTGGCTTCACCCTGCACGCAACGACCCGGAGTGCAAAGGGCGATGGGCCCAAGACCACTACGCACTTAGGATGTAGACCGACGGGGACCTCTCTGCGGAGCCTAGGTAGGACTACGTCGTGTCGATCAGCCGAGGCCGGGCATGACCCGTAAAAGTGTGTCTGGCCAGAGTTAATCGAGCATGTTGGGTAACAGTAGTGCACCCCTGCAGGGAAGTTATCTATTCGAATAGTCGTGTCCACGGTAACAGGACGCTCGGAGTTGTATCCTGATCTACTACAAATATGAATGGATACTGTGACAATGTTAAACCGTTTCTACTGCTCTCGGGATCACTTTCTCGCAAGGTAGTCGAGGAAGGATCTCAGGGCATTACTAAAATATAATTGCTATTATATGTTACTATACTCTACTCTCTTCTGATGCTGCAAGATTGCTTCAAGATGCTATTCTTCGATAGGCTAGGCCTTTCCCCCTCTGTTCTGGCATTTCTGCAGTTTAGTCCAAAGATATAGCCCCATTCCTTTGATACCGATACATACTTAGTATAGTTCTGATGTAAGTCTTGCTAGTACTTTGGATGAGTACTCACGGTTGCTTTGCTACTTCTTTCCCCCATACCCGATTGCTGCGATCAGACGACGGAGTCCAGGAGCAGGAGATCCCCGGAGGCACCTACTACTACGTTGAGTCCGCCGACCAGGAGTAGTTCGGAGGCCCTAGGCAGGAGGCCTTCGCCTTTTCGATCAGTGTCGCTGTTTGTGCTAGCCTTCTTAAAGCAAACTTGTTTAACTTTGTGTCTGTACTCAGATACATTTGCTTCCGCTGATGCTTGTATGCCTCGAGCTTATGTATTCGAGCCCTCGAGGCCCCTGGCTTGTAATATTAAGCTTGTATGACTTTCATTTGTGTTTAGAGTTGTGTTGTGATATCTTCCCGTGAGTCTCTGATCTCGATCGTGTGCATTTGCGTGTATGATTAGTGCACGATTGAGTCGGGGGCGTCACAATGGGTAGCATGGATTTGAGCAGGTCAACTACGGACGTGGAGAATAAATGAAGAATGGCCGGTGGCTGTCCGCGAACGTAAAAGGGATCACATCCGAGAGTTGTGGTTGTTGATGCCCTAAGGCTGGTCGTAATGGGGAGTACCATATACTAGTATCATGCATATGGTACTAGTGTATGATACTACTTCCGTAATGCATAGTATCATAAGTTAGTATCTTAGGTTGCCGAATGCAAGAAAAAAAATAGTATCTTAGGTTGCCTTATTAATTGACATGCATGAGACAAAATAGTACAACATTTAATATGATACGGTATCATGATATGATACCACATCCTCTCTTTCTTCATTTAATTGTGTGCAACATCATCTTAAAATAGTCTAGTTGGTATGCATGATACCGCTTATGATACTACCATTACAATCAGCCACATCATCTAAAAAAAATGTTTTCCTGCCAGTTTGCATCCTGGCACGTACCTCCAGCACTCCCGGTGTAAAAATGTTGCAGACAAACAATGTCAATCTTCTGCACGTTTGTGTGTTTATTTGTCTGGTTAGCTGCAGATACTAATCCTGTCCCGGGTATTCAGAGATTCGATCAATCACTTTCCCTTTTGTTGTTTACCACGGATCACGTTTGTTAATGGAAGCGTGGCTCAATTTGTCCCCATCTCTAGCCAAGTGGCGCAGATCTAATCTAATCTCAGCCTTTTTGCCCTTTTCCCCAATATTTTTGGCCCATAATCCGCCCCCATGCACCCCGAATTTCCCACCTGGTGCTCGTCAGCAGAGCCTGACCGCCCGGCCGTTTTGACCGGCGCAGCAGCATGCAGCACGTAGCAAGCTGCCGGCCGGCCAGAGTGTGCCCGCGCGCGCCCGCTGCCATGGCACCGACAGGCGACCGCCCAGGCTGCAGCCCAACCGCACGCAACGAATACACCGACGTGCGACGAACTCCTTGGCCTCGCTACGTACCGCGCCGCGCCCACGTTGATCTCATCTCGCCAATCTCGGCTCGAAACAGCGCCGAAGCGTCCAACCCCGGCACCGGCTCCGCTGCTCGTTTCACTTGGGCGGGTCGGTCGTGTGTGCGCCTGTGTGTCGGGGCGCCAAAAGAAGCCTTTTTTATTCGTCCGGGTCGGGCGGTAGGACTAGGAGGAGTCGACGCGGCGGTGGCGAGGGGGGACGAGGCTACAAATAAACAAAGCGGGGGAGAGGGAGCTCGTATCGTATCCTGGAGCGAGCGAGCGAGCGACGTGGTGAGCTGTTCTTCCCCCCTCCCCTCTTCGTGGCCTGCTAGTCTGCGCGCGGTGCGTGCTCTGGCGGGTGCGTCCGTCCTCCAGGGGGCTATTAAGGGTGTCCAGCTGCTGTCCTCTATGAGCGGGTAAAGCGGCGCCGAGGAGGAAGGAAGGAAGAGCCATTCTTCGTTGGCTGCCTGGTTGAGGAGGCTTCTTGGCTGCTGCTGCTGTCGGAGCTCGGCGAGGTCGGGTGGCAATGGCGCCGTCGTTCTGGGGGAGGGAGGCGAGGCTGAGCGACGGGGGCGGCGGGACGCCGGTGGTGATCAAGATGGAGAACCCCAACTGGTCCATCTCCGAGGTGGAGCAGGAGGCGGTGCCGGGGTCGCCGGCGGGGCTGGCGGCCGGCAAGGCCGGGCGCGGCAAGAACGCGCGCCAGATCACGTGGGTGCTGCTCCTCAAGGCGCACCGCGCGGCGGGGCGCCTCACGGGCGCGGCCTCAGCGGCGCTCGCCGTCGCCGCCGCCGCGCGCAGGAGGGTGGCGGCGGGCCGTACGGACGGCGACGCCGCGCCCGGGGAGAGCACGGCCCTGCGCGCGCGCTTCTACGGCTGCCTCAGGGTCTTCGTCGTGCTCTCCATGCTGCTGCTCGCCGTCGAGGTCGCCGCCTACCTCCAGGGCTGGCACCTCCAGATGCCCGAGATGCCGGGCCAGCTCGCCATGGACGGCCTCCTCGCCGTCGACGGGCTCGCCGCCGCCGCCTACGCCGGCTGGATGCGCGTCCGCCTCCAGTACATCGCGCCGCCGCTGCAGTTCCTCACCAACTCCTGCGTCGTGCTCTTCATGATCCAGAGCGTCGACCGCCTCGTCCTCTGCCTCGGCTGCCTCTGGATCAAGCTCAGGGGCATCAAGCCCGTGCCCATCGCCGCCGACAAGGACGACGTCGAGGCCGGCGAAGAGGACTTCCCCATGGTCCTCGTGCAGATGCCCATGTGCAACGAGCGAGAGGTAAAGCCCAAGCTCACACTCCAATCATTTTGCTTCTTGCTTGCGTATCCATCCATCTTGAGCTGCAATTGGAGCTCAACGATGCGAGTAGGACAGCCTAAATTCCAGGTAGAGTGGGGGAAGATGCTGGCGTATGGGGATTCGGGTTAAGTGTAGACTGCATTTTGTTCGGATCTTTGTCCTGAGCTCTCCAATCACAACTGTGATGCTCTCTGACGTTGATGTGTTCGTACTTCATATGAATCTCATACCAACAACAAACTCCGTGATTTGCTTTACAAAAGGCCGAATTTGGTTTGCGGTTGGGATTCATATCATGCTTTCTTTAAGGCACACTTATATTAATCCAAATCTCGGACTAGAAGTTTGTCGTCACAGGTCACCAGATAATAATTGAGGAGGCATGTGATTGGAGATCGAAGTGTCAAACTATAGCGTACTACTTAATTTGGGAAGTGGCTAAGAAAAGATACTAAAATTCAATCAACTACTAGTACACTTCCTTTGGGAAAATCTTATGGGCAATTTGTTGTTGTAAAAGAACACTGGTCCAGTTCATTTGGTAACTTATTTCATTTGGATGTCTGCAGGTCTACCAGCAATCCATTGGCGCAATTTGCGCTCTCGACTGGCCAAGGTCAAACTTCTTGGTGCAGGTGCTAGACGACTCCGATGATGCCACCACTTCGGCGCTCATCAAGGAGGAGGTTGAGAAATGGCAGCGGGAGGGCGTGAGCATAGTATACAGGCACCGGGTGATCAGGGATGGCTACAAGGCTGGAAACCTGAAATCGGCAATGAACTGCAGCTATGTGAAGGACTATGAATACGTTGTCATCTTCGATGCCGATTTTCAGCCACAGGCGGATTTCCTGAAGCGAGCCATGCCCCATTTCAAGGTTTGACTCGACTGACCAATTCTTACCGATGTGGTTGTATTGCTGCTTCATTTATCTGACAGTCAGTCATATCAGTTATGTTTTTCTGACAAAATTCAATGTGCAACCGCCAGGGGAAGGACGATGTTGGGTTGGTTCAGGCAAGATGGTCGTTCGTAAACAACGATGAGAACCTGTTGACTAGATTACAGAACATAAACCTGTGCTTCCACTTTGAGGTGGAGCAGCAAGTGAATGGAGCGTTTCTCAACTTCTTTGGGTTCAATGGGACTGCCGGAGTGTGGAGAATCAAGGCTCTTGAGGACTCCGGTGGCTGGATGGAGAGGACAACGGTGGAGGACATGGACATTGCTGTCCGAGCACATCTCAAGGGATGGAAGTTCCTCTACCTGAATGATGTTGAGGTACTGGCACAAATTTCCCTATGACTTATGCAGAGTTTACCTTTGCATAGAAATTAAAGAGTCATAAAATTTAACTTTTGTAACTTTCCTTTCAGTGTCAATGTGAGTTGCCAGAATCATATGAAGCATACAGAAAGCAACAGCACAGGTGGCACTCAGGTCCCATGCAGCTGTTTAGACTCTGCTTTGTGGACATTATAAAATCCAAGGTATGAGACGTTTTCTGATGACGTACTATGAAAGTTAAAATGTCCAGCCATGGTTTATTCAGTAAAATGTAGTTTTCTGCAAGAAGCCAACAGTGCCTGGCAACATGTTTTGGATTTATAGGATAATGTACAAGATGCAGTAATTGTCAAGAGGCATCAAGTAGAATGCTTTTGTATATAATCGTTTGACAAAATTTAGTTAATTTACATTCACCCTCTTATACTCAAGCAGTCATCAATTTCCACACAAAAAGAACTTTTTCAGTTCACTTGAAGTAGAACTATTGACATATATCCTACCGCATTCATGCCAGCACATCTTTAGTTCTTATCTTTGTCCCCTAATTTGTATTGTAGCGCCATTTTGTCATGTGTAGTCTAATGCATGTATGGATAATTGGCCTAACGATGCTGCTTGCATTGTGCTGCAGATTGGATTCTGGAAGAAGTGCAACCTGATATTCCTATTCTTCCTCCTCCGCAAGCTCATCCTGCCCTTCTACTCATTCACCCTCTTCTGCGTCATCCTCCCCATGACAATGTTCGTTCCCGAGGCCGAGCTTCCCGCATGGGTCGTATGCTACATTCCAGCGACAATGTCCATCATGAGCATCCTCCCATCCCCAAAGTCCTTCCCGTTCATCGTCCCGTACCTCCTCTTCGAGAACACCATGTCCGTGACCAAGTTCAACGCCATGATCTCCGGCCTGTTCCAGCTCGGGAGCGCCTACGAGTGGGTGGTCACCAAGAAGTCGGGCCGTTCCTCCGAGGGCGACCTCGTCGCCCTCGTCGAGAAGCACACCGTGCAGCAGCAGCAGAGAGTCGGGTCGGCGCCGGACCTCGCCGGGCTGGCCAAGGACTCGTCGCTTCCCAAAAAGGATGCTGCCAAGAAGAAGCAGAAGCACAACAGGATCTACCGGAAGGAGCTGGCGCTGTCGTTCCTCCTGCTGACGGCGGCGGCTCGCAGCGTGCTGTCAGCCCAGGGCATCCACTTCTACTTCCTCCTGTTCCAGGGCGTCTCGTTCCTTGTCATGGGCCTCGACCTAATCGGCGAGCAAGTGGAGTGATATGATATCATGACAGCAACCAAGGATCGTTAGAACGGCTGTTATTTTTCGTACTTTGCAGGCATCAAAGGAGCCCTCTGTAAAGGGAGGCAACGTTTGATGCTTGCTTGATGCTTACAGGAGGAAGCTCGATCGCTCTGGCCCCTGCTGCTCTAGGGGGTCTGAGGCATACAACTGAAATGTGGAGAATGTAGATAGATATAGCTTTGGATCATCATCATCAAAAAGCCTGGGAGACTCTTTTATTCTTTTGGGTCGTCGAAATTCTTTTGTAAGAAACAAAAAATCAAAACCCTTTTGGGCGGGTGCCTAGATGACGGGTGGTCCTCTGTTCCTTGTTGACAAACTTTACCTTCAAATGAAGATAATACTTGTTTTCGCCTTGTACTTTTGCCGCGATCAATCAATTAATTATCAGAGATACATGTTCAGTTCTTCACCTCTTTGTCTTTTTTTCCTTCTTCCAATTCTTCTGCATACGCTTGCATCTTCTGGATGATGCTAGCTTGTATGGGGAACCTCTGGAAGATTAACTGGCAGCTTCACAAATGGGGGCTGAGTGATGAATGAATGGGGGACCTGGTTCCATGCTGTCTTTGTTTGGCTGTGTCACAGTGTCATGTGTGCACTGGCAGGGGCCATATTCCTTGTCTGTTTGCTTGCTTGTTTGTTTGATCTGTGCCGCTATCGGTGAGAAGGACGTGTACCCCCGGGCTTGTCCCTTGGGTAGGCTTGGAGAGCAGTCCATGTGGAGGCGAATAGGGATAGGCTTTCTTGGACTGTTGCCTGATGTTGCATGTTCTTGCCTGGCTTATCTTCCAACTGGCGAGCTGGTATCAGAAACTAACTAACCACTTCTCAGTCAGTCAGTTGACGTCCAGTTCCTCCTGTTGTATTCACCTTCGTCCTCTTGCGACTGGAGGTTTCATAATCTGGTTGCAGACGTTCCAACTCACCGTACGTAGTACCAACCGCAGTCACATTCACAGTCTTTTCCTCTGTGCCATTGCTGCTTCTACCGAGGAAGAACAATTACGTCCACGAGTGATTTGAAATCAGTTTCGTCTGTGTTTGGACGATGTGTGATACGGGTGGCAGTCGTGGTCATGGGCGCCGGGTGCGGGAGACAGCGCACGTTACGAGGAACGGAAAGAGACCTCTCCGTCCCTCCCTCCCCGTCAGTCGCTCTCGGGGTCGATCTAGCGAGCAGCGAGTCCACCGGGGCGCGGGCAAGGTCGGCATCGGCGGATAAAACATCGCTCCGCAGCTGCAGTTCCATTGCACATGTCTCCGCGAGACAAGGACCCGCCACCACCCATCCGGCCGATCCCACGGTTGCACTTGCCCGTGTCACCTTGGCGCGCGGCCCGGGTGCATGGCATGCCATGCCGCCGCGCGCGAGGGGGTAGCGCCCCCTTTCTTCTTCGTTCGGCCGGCGCGGCGTGGTACGAGCTTGCCTAGTCGTGCAGCCGTTTGTCCGCGCAAGCGGTACGAGGCTCTCGTCTGTCACCGTCGGCGTCGTCCGTCCGGCGTAGGACTCCGGAGCGCGCGATTAGCCCAACGCACGCACGCACGGACGGGTACTACGTGGTACATGCCATGCCACCGCTCGCCTAGTCGCGCCGCCGTCCGTGCAAGTGCAAGTAGTTCGAGGTCTGGCACAGTCGCCGTCGTCCGGTGAAGGACCCTGGTGCGCGCACTAGCCCGCCACCGTCCATGCAAAGCAGTACGAGGTTTGGCACCGTCGCCGTCGTCCGGCGCAGGACTCTGGTGCGCGGACTAGCGCCGTCCGTGCAAAGCAATACGAGGTTTGCCACCGTCGCCGTCGTCCGGCGCACTACTCTGGTGCGTGCGACTAGCCCGCCGCACGTACCGTACCGTACGGGTACTACATGGTACTCCCTCCGTAAAGAAATATAAGAGCGTTTAGATTACTTACTTTAGTGATCTAATAAACACTCTTATATTTGTTTACAGAGGGAGTACATGCCATGTGGCCGCGTGTGAGGGGAAGCGCTCCCTTTCTTCTTCGTTTGGCCGGTGCGGCGTCGTACGAGCTCACGTGCTGGCGCCGTCCGTGTAGGTGCCCGGCCGGTTGGATGCGCGCACCGTCGCCGTCGTCGGGTGCAGGAGTAGCCCACTGCTCGCTACGGCGGTCCAGTCAGACGCGCCGGTGATCACCTACGACGTGGTCGATTCCGTATCACTTGGCGTACCGGCCGCGAGATGCATGCCCACACGCCCACCGGCCCCCGCTAGGCCAAAGAATCTACGCAAGAAGTACTTTGGTGTTCGTGCGTGCCATCATGCTTGTACCAGCAACCTCACTATATAGTTCGAAGAAGCTGGATGCATGATTCACACAAGTTAGCTGCTCATCATTTCCCCCTCATGCTCACTCCATGACAGCATGTAACCACAACTGTGTAAAACTTTTTAAGCAGGAGTGCGTCCAGGGCAACCCATACCAGGAATCAAATCAGGATGCCCAAGCAAAGATATTTGGTGGATCTCAAGTACTACGACGAACCCAAACCGAAGCGCTTTCAGCTAATCGAGCGATTTATTGAATGCGTGCACCTGCACCAATGCCCACCCAGATGGACAGACAGAGTGGTACGTCGCCAGGTTGGTTCATACAGGAGGCAGCCCCGCCCCAGGGGCCTCTATGTACAGAAACAGGCCAAACGATACAGATGTACTACGTACGTACTTACTTGCCATCATTATTGGCTTTGTGCTTCTCTTCTAATTCAGGGTAGCCGAGGGAGGCCCAGCCAGCTTCGAGGATCCATCATCATCATCGCCTCTCGAGAGACTAATAATGACCGCGTAATCATCCACCCATCCACCGCTGCCTTCTGTAGTCCCTTGAGTGAAGCCAGCGAGCGTGTGCTTGTGGGACTGCTCAAATGGTGGCTCAGATGGTTGTGCCGGGACCGGACCTAGAAACTATCTTAGCTACTTGCCCAGCCCTTTATTGCCGTCATCATCGTCGTCGTCTTCCAGGTCGATTTCCACTTCAGTGGTTGAGACTGGGAACTTCTCGGCCTCGATTTCTGGCGTGATGTCGGAGGTGGGTTCTTCAAAGGAACGTACCTCCAATATGGCAACTTCTTTATCTTGGATGATTGAAGGTTCTATCACCTTCTCTTCAGCAGGGGCAGAGGATTCATTCACATTCTCTGATGATTCTCCGGTAATTTCAGATCCTCGTTTATTCTTAGCCTGTAAGCTTTGCAGCAGCTCCTCCCTTGCTTCTAGGATCTGTATGGAAAAGGGGGAAATAATTAGGTGGAAATATTTTGGAATAGAAAATAAATTGAGACCTAAGGAGAAAATCACTCTGTTAGTGTGCATTGAAAAATGGAAACACTTGGTCAAGTTTCAAGCAACAATTAAGGGAATGCCACCCTTTCTTGATTCTATACTGTCACAACTTGAAGTGCATGTTAGCATACCTCCCCGTTGAGATGGATATGTGGCCACACAAGGATTGGGTCCGGAATGATGATATACGTGGTAGAGTTGGGGTAGCACCGTTTGAAGAGAAGCTTGTCCAACATCGTTTGAGATGGTTTGGGCATATACAACACAGGCCTCCAGAAGCGTCAGTGCATAGTGGATGGTTAAAGCGTGCTGATAATGTCAAGAGAGGTTGCGGTAGACCAAACTTGACATGGGAGGAGCCCGTAAAGAGAGATCTGAAGGACTGGAATATCACCAAAGAACTAGCCATGGACATGGGTGCGTGGAAGTTAGCTATCCACGTGCCAGAACCATGACTTGGTTTCAAGATCTTATGGGTTTCAACTCTAGCCGACCCCAATTTGTTTGGGATGGAAAGGCCACTTGAAGCAAAACAATTTTATCATTTTAAGCAAACAGTATTCATTCTACTTGCAGTCTGAAACTGTTAAAGGTGAATATAAGTTGTGCATTAAGGGTGTGTTTGGTTTGAGGCATAGGATGTAATGGGTTCATCCTACACCTAGCACATATTGTTGCGTTTGGTTTGAAAAGGAACCAGAACACACACATTCCTCAAAAGAGAATATACCCCTTAGACACGGTTCCACCCCTCACGCCTCACCGTCCACGCCCTCTCACCAGACCCAATCCTATCCCCTCGCCTCTCTCTCGTCTATGGTGGCGGCGGAGATGGTCAGATGGAAAGAGCAGCGGCGTTTCCAGCGAGAACGCGGCTAGCGTCGGGCTAACAGCCATGGAAAATCAGCGGCGGCGGCTCGTGGGGAAGAGAGGCAGTGTGGCGGGAGGGGTAGCCGTCTGCTGCTGGGTGGCAGCCGATTTGGCCAAGAGCAAGCCAGCAAGGAAGCCGACGCAGACCCACGCGCCATGGGGGTGTTCGCTGTGGTGTGCGTGCTGACCACCCAGGTGCTGTACGCCGCGCTGTTCAAGGTGCTGCTGCTTGGCATGGTGTTCTTCTACCTCAGGCACCCCAGGTTCTCTAGGATTGAGCCGAATCGATCTACTCACGCCAACCTTTTTCTTTCTTGCTTGAGAGCTTCATCTTCTTGGCTAGCCTTTTCTTTCAAACTCTTTCTTGGCTAGCTATAGCTAGCTTTTGAGAGAGAGAGAGAGTGTGGAAATGCAAGCAAGAGAGAACAAATTGCTACTGGTTGTAAACTGCAATCAGCAAGTGCATGTGTGGTAATGTTGAGTCTGGAATCTGAAGTGTTGGTGCATGCAGGAGTCTGAACTCTGAACTCTGAAGTGTGTACAGCATGTCAGTTATTTATGGATGCAGCTACTGATGTTGTGTGGTTGTGGTGTGATCCTACTTAGTCGGATCGTTTGACATCGCAATTTGCTGCAACTGATGGTTCTATACTGAAATACAATTGAAATTTTTGCTGAGAGTTCGAATAATTTGTTGATAAAAGAATTAATCTCACCATTTCTATTGCACATATGCAGAGATAATCTCACCATTTCTATATAAGAGGCGACCTGAACCAAATTCATTCTATTTCATCTCCCCAACCAAACACGGAAATGCAACCCTTCCGTTCACCTAATTATCTGAACCAAACACAGGAACGGAACCAAGTCATTCCAGTGGAATGGAACCATGACATTCCATTCCATTTTGTTCCCAAACTAAACACACCCTAACGCACTGACAGAGCTTCAGCAAGGCTACATGGGCCATGGCCCGCCCAGCTTTGCAGCACCTGCTCCTATTACACCCAGCCTATGGGCCGAGGAAACCCCAATTACTTGCAGTATGGCCTGCCCAGCCCGCCCAGTAATTTGCTGCAAGCTCCGCCACTGCCCTAAGGGTCACATTTGTACCACAGATCACCCAGTTCCAATATCGGAGATTCAGTTCTTTACATGTGCGTACTAAATAACTAAATATAGCATATCAAATAATGTATCACCTGTAAAGGGACCAAACAGTTCTTGAGATAATAAATTTCTTGACTACAAACAGCTTGTGGTGCTATAGCCTATAGTTATAGCCTTATAGGCATATAGCCTGAAGTTGCAAAATGTCCCATTAATTCTGTAAGAAGCACTCCATTCATTACAACATACATAGCACAAAAGCCATAATAAATTAAAAATAATGTGCCAAAAACATGATAAATACTGTGAATAATGCAGGAAACTACCTGTGGTGTTGAAAGAAGTTCGGCATCTTGTTTGTTGAGTTTTGAGTGCAGAAGCACAAAATATATCTTCCAGAAACATGCTTCACTCATATCAGTTGAGCAAATCTGAACCTTTAAATCTGATAAGCTTGGCACAAGGTGTTCCATGGATAATGCATGCACATACTGAGCATTCGACAGTTCAAAATCTAAAGATCAAGAGAAACTGTGTAAGAGATTTAAGGTAATCAGTGAGGTCTACTGCACATAGCATGATTCGATTTAGAGAGACAATCACGGTTTATATGATGCAACTAGAGGCCAACAAAGCATCAGGAAACCATTTCAGGACTAAAAGGCATAGAGAGGGTATGCATAAATAAGGTGAACTGTTTTATTCCAGAACTAAATGTTAGCGAACTTTGCGTTGGTACACCCCACTAGAAAAGTTTGCGGTTTCGATACAGATTAAAAGTGGAGATTAGACGGTATCCCTTCAATCAAAAAGGATAATAAAGTCTTTTGTATCTAAATCAATCTATTCAATATGTTTGATCTGCAAGCTAATATGAGGATACTTTTTAAGTAACTTTAAGATTCATGCAAACTTTTAAGGGGGGTGTACCGAAGCAAAACTCAATGTTAGCTCAATATCACGTCAAGCTGAAATGGAGCAACCTATTACCTATGTATCCTAAAGTGATGCATTCTGCAGCAATAGGGGGCACTGCTTGAAATCAATTCTGTGATATTTACATGATTTCCTATGCATAACTATATAGTGTGCAACCTCTAAAAAGATATGAAGCATTCATGACTGCTGTTGAAAGCTATACAGCCGACGGAGCGTGATATTACATTCATATCAAACAAGTTATGGCGCCTAAGACATCAACCTGATTTGGTTAATCAAGTTAATAGCATGACAACGGAAAGATCATGATATGAGAAAATGCATTGCTAGATGGACAGAATCACAACATCAAAATTCCAAAAGTATAGTCGATACCAGGCTGGTGTACAAGCAAAGTAGAAAAATGTAGGCTAGCATCAATGAACTGATAAGTGATAACCGATGTAGTAGGTAGGTTTCAAAGGAAGTACAATGGCATTCCAGACTGCGACATGGGGGCTTCAATCTATTCAACAAACTACATAGAACTAAACCAGTCGAGAAAGGAGTTTGTGGATTCGAAGATGCACATATCAACTAATTCAAGATGAGCATGCTCGAGATCTTTGCAGAAAAGTTCTAACACTACCTCCAACATCTACTTTCTTCATTAATCAATACACTCAAACTGAGACCAAAACGTCCACCCATTTCATCCCAGTGCACCAAATTAAGTTACGCATTATCTGAATCGGCGCTGAATCTTACCATCTGCATAACGCTCGCTGATGAAGAGGGGGAAATCAAGCCACGTCTCAGGCCGCGTCGAGATGTGCTTCACGAAGACCAACACCTCCTCGGTCCCGCCGGCGACGGGCTCACCTTCGTCCGGCTCCTCCTCCCCGAACGGCAGGAGCGAGGACGCGATCTTGGAGATCTCCGCCACGGCCAGGTTGCTCTGCAGCATGGAGATGCCGCTCCTCACCCTGCCCCCGATCTCCGCCAGATCGCTCCGGATCCCCGCGATCCCGTCCCCGTCCACATCGCCCCCCTCTTCGTCCGCCTCTGCGGGCGCGGCGCCCGGGGACTCCGACTCCGACGGGGGCGGTGGTGGAGCGAGAAAGGACGCCACGCCCCAGAGGCGGCGGGTCAGGGTTTCTGTGAGCTCGGAGATGTCGTCCTTGACGCCACGGCTCGGGGTGATGGGCTGCTCGGGCTCCTCGTCCTCGGGATCGCGCGGCGGGGACCCCTCCGCGGCCGTCCTGCCGGCGGAGGAGGCCTCGGATTCGGAGGCGTCGGAGTCGGGGTCGGGCTCGCCGGAGAGCGTGGCCGCGATGGAGCGCGTGAGCCACGACATGCTGTGGTGCGGTGCGGGAGCTCGGGCGTGCGTGCGCGCGTGGGAAGACGGTGGGGGGGAGGATCGATGCTGAGCTCTGGCAGTGGGTAGATTCTGAGTTGTAGATCAGTGTGTGTTTGGGGCCGTCCGATCAGAAAGCGACGGGGAAGATCACGTTTGTGTGTTCAGTGGTAGATTCTGGCATCAACAACCCTGGCGAGGCTCCGTCAGAAGCTTGGAATTTTTGGATGAATTAATGATTTAACATTGAACACTCCCTCCGTCTCAGTTTACACGGCGCCCTTCAACAATCTCTGAGACCAAGGTGATTAGCGATTGGTTGTAGTCTCGTTTGCGCAAGACTGAAAAATAGCATCGGTGGTTATACCATGACGCCTAATTACTCGAGATATTAACGCGCAATAAACCACATGGCCAGTACACGAGCCGTCATCGTGCATGCACTGGTGAAGACCGATTCCACCCCGCGTACAGACCTGCGAAGGAAAACTGATGGACAGAAAATTGTGGGCTAGATTGTGGTGACCACTCCCTAACTAATTGGGAATTAAACCAAACACGCCTAAAATCCCTCCAGTGGTGGAAATGCATGAGAATTGAAGCGCGCCGTGTAAACTGTGACGGAAGGAGTATCAATATCTTATCGTACAGGTTGGTACTAGTGTCATTATTTATGCATTCTTCTATGGAACATAATAAGAGTCCAGGCCTGATGGATTCCAATGGAGTTTTATCATAGGTTCTGAAACTTAATTAAGTGGGATGTGAAAGCAATGCTTGATGATTTTCATAAGAACAATATGAATCTTGCCAAACATAACTTGAGTTATTACCCTTGTGCCTAAGACTAAAGATGTCAAACAAATTCAAAAATTTGCTAAATGTTAGATTTAAAATCTTCATTAAGATTCTCATGAATAGACTTATAGTGAGGATGTACAATCTTTGATCTATCATGTTTAAACTGTCTTTATTAAAGCTAGATATATCATGGAGGGTGTCTTGATTTTACATGAGGCTTTGAATACAATTCATACTTAAAAAACGAAGTGATACGCTTTTCAAAGTGGACTTTGAAAATCCCCGCAAAAAAAAGTGGACTTTGAAAAGGCATATTGTGACGCCCCCGACTCGACCGTGCACTAATCATACACACAAATGCGCACGATCAAGCCCAGGGACTCACGAGAAGATATCACAACACAACTCTAGACACAAAATAAAATAATACAAGCTTTATATTACAAGCCAGGGGCCTCGAGGGCTCGAATACATAAGCTCGAGTTACACAAGAGTCAGCGGAAGCATTAGTATCTGAGTACAGACATAATTAGACAAACGTTGCCTTAAGAAGACTGAGCAAAACAACGACATCTAGATCGAAAAGGCGCAGGCCTCCTGCCTGGGAGCCTCCTATCTACTCTTGATCGTCGGTCTCCATGTAGTAGTAAGCTCCGTCGGGGTAGTAGTAGTCATCGGCGGGATCAGCCGTCTCCGGGGCTCCGTCATCTGATCGCAGCAATCGGGTATGGGGAAAAAGAGGTAGCAAAGCAACCGTGAGTACTCATCCAAATTACTCGCAAGACTTACATCAGATCTATTCTATTTATGCATCGGTATCAAATGAAGGGGCTGTATCTGTGGACTAGACTGCAGAAATGCCAGAATAGAGGGAAGCCTAGCCTATCGAAGACTAGCATCTTGCAGCGTCTTGCAGCGTCTTGCAGCATTAGAAGAGTGCAGATTAGTGGCATATAATAAAGCAATAAGTATGTAGTAGCAAAGCCCAGAGATCCTTCCTCGACTCCCTGCGAGAAAGCAATCCCGGAGCTAACATATTAATTAAAGTAACATGTATCTAGTTCAAGTTGTGGTAGATCGGGATACAACACTGAGCATCCTGTTACCGTGGACACGGCTATTCGAATAGATAACTTCCCTGCAGGGGTGCACTACTGTTACGCAACACGCTCGATTAACTCTGGCCGGACACACTTTTCTCGGTCATGCCCGGCCTCGGCTGATCGACACGACGTAGTCCTACCTAGGCTCCGCAGAGAGGTCCCCGCCGGTCTACATCCTAAGTGCTCAGGGGTCTTGGCCCATCGCCCTTTGCACTCCGGGTCGTTGTGTGCAGGGTGGATACCAGCGCCACCCCTCTCCTTGATGGCACGATCCGACCGCGCCACAATGCTGAACTGGACATCTGACAGAGCTTTCGGCTGATACATACGGCGCCGAGGGCCCCATTAAACCATTATCCCGCGTGGTGGTAGTGCGTATAGGCCAGTGGCCAACTCAGATCGAATACCCAAATCCGTTAGTGAATTATTAGGAGCTCGCGGAGACGACCAGTGCTTCGGCCGTTCCGATTAGGTATCTCGCGGACCACGACCAGGGACTAGGCCCACCTCTCTCCTAGGTAGTCTCCGCCTGCCCTGTCGCTCCGACTACAGTGTAAGTTCCGTGTCGGCTGTCGGGACAAGTCCCGAGCTACCACCACATCCTGGATGGTACCGCTAACAGCTAGCCGCCACAGGACTCTCTCGCGGGTACCCTTGGGGTCGGCCCGACTTCAACATTATCTCGCGGGTGCTCTTGGAGCCGACCCGTCTATAACAAAGGCCTGAGGTGAAGGTCAAGGTACCCGTGTGTCCATAACATCGTGGGGAATCCATGGAACCACCCTCGATGGATTCCCACTCGATGTAACCGTCAAGGTGAACTTGGAGGAATCACCCTCGATAAGTTCACACTTGGGGGGTTGCACGACAGAGGCATCATCGGAGGTGGTGAAAGAGGAATCACCCTTGGTAACCCACAACCGACTAGCTACGCTACAGAGATATCATCGGGAGTGAGGTAGGAGGTATCACCCTCGGCACTCGATAGTAGCTCTGCAGAGTCGTGCAACTAAGGGGGGTGTGCGGTGCTGTGTTGGTCTCGGCATATCGATCACGTTGATCGAGTCATCCAGTAGCAAAGCATGGCAACACGGACAAGGGTGCGGGGCCACTGATGGATCACTAACCAGCCTATACTAAGCATATAGGACAACAGGTAAAGTATCAACAGCAGGTTATAAAATCAGGCTATGCATCAGAATAGGAGCAATCAATTACAGTAGCAAAATCTAATGCAAGCATGAGAGAGAAAGAATGGGCGGTATAGGAATGATCAAGGAGGTTTTGCTTGCCTGGTTGCTTGGCAGATGAAATCGAATCCTCAACGAAGTAGTCGATCACAGGGGCATCGTCCGCGGTCGCAAGGTCTACCGAAGAAGAAGAGGGGGAAGAAACAAATAAATACACAACAAATAAATGCAACACAGATGCAAGGCATGACAGTATGGGTTGACTATGTGCTCTAGTGCATCACTAGATATTTTAGATGGAGCGGGAAAATATCCAGGAATATTTTTCCGGCTTTAGGCAATTATCGGACCGACGATCCGGAGGGGAAGGTTCCATGTTCACCATGTTAGAGGCATGTGGTAGTTAAGCGGATGACATATTTGGATTCGTCTTATTTTTCTGATCATTTTTCATATATAAATTATTTTCATCCGAGTTACGGTTTATTTTATATGATTTTTCAAAGTTTTAATCATTTTCTGGATTTACTGGAATTAATTTAATTCGAAAATCATTTAAATATAAATTGCTATGGGTACATAGAAGTGTACCCAGAAATGTGCAACAAAGGCTGACTGGTGGGGCCAGTCAACTGCCCAGTCAGCAGTTGACTGGACCGTTGACTGGTCAACTGGGTCCAGTGGGACCCAGCTGTCAGTGACTCTCGTTAATTGACAGGGTTTAGTTAATTTAACTGGGGGGTTAATTAGAGGGTGGGGCCCCACTGTCAGTGATTAATTTAATTAACATATTAAGTTAATTTTAAAACCAGATTAATTAAGCGCATGGGGACCACCTGTTAGTGACTGGGGTTGCCCAGTCAGCACAGTTGACCGGGTCAACCTAGTCAACGGGGCCCACGGGGCCCACTGGCAGTGACCCAGGTGTAAGGGAACGCAACATAAAACAAAAAAATTCCGCACTACGAACATGCCTAGGATCACTATGTAAGTGCATACAAGGTTTGATCTGATCATTACCGACTCATGGCGCAGCGGAAGTAGAGTCGATGTAGATCGTCGGTGCAGATCCCCGCAGCTAGGATTTACAACCTCCCAACCGCGAGGATGTACTCCCTCGTCTGCCCCTCGGACAGCCCTTCGGGAGGCGGTCGGACAGTCCCCCGGACGGTGTCACGGACAGCCCTTCGGGAGGCACTCACAGAAACTCGGACGGTCACTCGGACAGCCCTTCGGGAGGCACTCTCGAACAGCCCCTCGGGCAAAAAGATCGAACCTACGACCTCTCTATGGGGTTGCACACATACGGTGTCAGCTATCCGGCAGGGCTTCGCCATCCAGAACTAGTTCCCACCGGAACCCAGACAGCCTTTCGGCTATACGAAACCATTTCGTGTGAGGGAGAGAAGAAGCCAGATCATTGCATGGCATAATGTATGAGAGAAAGAGTGAGTTTGGGCAGCCCCCTCCACCCCTATTTATAGTCCAAGCCCAAGGGGTAGAGGACACTTGGAAATACCAAAATGCCCTCAAAGGTGGCTTCCCAAAGAAGCTACCAAATTGTGTTTCCACAATTCATGAAAAAAATATTCCACGACCGTTAAATCCGAAAATATTTTTGTAGGTCCAGAACATTTCCAGTACCCACAAAAACAATTCTGGACGCGTTCTGAAACATTTGCGGATCAATGATTTTCATCAGCGAAAAGCAAACAAGAATGATTTTCACTATTCATGAAGACAATTTTTCGCGTCCGTTAAATCCGAAAATATTTCAGTAGGTCCAGAACATTTCCAGCACCCACTAAAACAATTCTGAACATGTTCCGAAACATTTCTGAATCAATGATTTTCTTCAGCGAAAACCAACCAAAGCAATTCCGGCTGCTCCGGAACATTTCCGGTTTTTTCTTCGGATAAATTCCAGAAGTCCCCAGAACATTTCTGGCACCTCCAATAAGTTCCAGGCGCGTGCCGAAACCTATTTGGCTTAATGGTTTACTCTGAAACAACTTTTTGGTTTTACGGAAACTTTTCCCGTGTTCTCTCCTGGAACTTTTCCGTTGTCTCCAAAACTTTTCCGGTGACTTTCTCTCAGACTCCCTGTCTATTATTCCTCAGATAGATGACCCTTAAGCATGTGACCCTATAGGTTCGGTGAAGTATAGACATGACCGGAACACTTTCTGATCAGATCAACATCGGAGCCGTGGACACCCATATTGACCCCTATACCGACATGAATAAATATTCGAGTGAACCTCTAGTTGCCGTGTGTTATTCCTGTTGCTTTGCGATATGTTACAAACACCCGAGGTGAGATTTATCGGCATCCCCGTGGATCAACACTTGTCCACTATGCCAGTTACCTCGTTACCGGTTTTGTTCTTTTTTCTCGTTCCCGTGTTCCGGTATCTCTGTGATCAAATCACAATGTGTCTGGCCAGACGATGATGGATACCGTAACACCGAGAGGGCCCTAAGAATATCTCTCCATCGACGGAGGAGCAAATCCCAATCTTGAGCTATCAAGTTCCTTGCCATACTTTCCCATGAACCCGTAAGCCACCGTAATAGCCACCCAGTTACGGATGACGTTTAACAAACCCCAAAATTCATGAAGCAAGCATGAAGAAACTCGATACTCTCATGGTCTATGGAATTATGCAAACGTTAACTTTTTCTGTGTTATTAACCATTAACTTGTGACGAATGTATCTCATAGCATAACATCAAATCGGGTCGATTCAACACAAATGTTCTTCTAACATTGTGCCCTCAAAGTTGCCGGCATAGACATGCCCGTGATCAGGAAAACATAATCATCATGCAAACACTTGAGCTAGTCTTAGAGGCATGACTAGGAATACTTTTTATCGTTTATTATTCCACACGTGCTTATGAGTTTTCCTCCGAGCCTCGTGGTTATTGCAGACTCGAGAACCATAGCAGTTATAGCACGGAATATAAACTTAATTACGAACATGGGGATAAATAATAACATTTATTATTGCCTCTAGGGCATATCTCCTACAGACTCCCACTTGCACTAGAGTCAATAATCTAGTCAATGCTAATGCACTTTACACCTATGGCATACTGGTGTAAAATATACTTCGCATGTGGTATAGCCTGATGTCCAACCGATCTGACAACTTCAGCTCCGTGTGTATCTTTGCATATCCTCACGTTTTCACGCTTTCACAAAATACATATTTTGTGTGGACTTGGCTTTGTATATATGTGAATCACAGGTCAAACCTTGATTCCTCAAACTGAGCTATGGAGCAACTATCTGCAATAGTGTCCCATTGACCAAAGCCATCTTGGAACCATACTAAGTTCATGAATGAACTATATGATTCAACATCTTCTTTGTCGCTTCCAAAGCGTCAACATACTTAGCCTTTGTTATAGAATTCGCCACAGTAACCTGTTTGGAACAATTTTCAACTACCGTGTCACCATATCGTGTATTACACAAAAAACCTTTAACTTAAATCGAAAATCGCTTGGAGCATTGATGAAGACTGTATCGATGTATTGCATTACAACGAGTACTTCATAATTTCAGTTTGCGAGAAAACATGTTATCAGTGCTACTTTAGCACTCAACGACATTTTTCACTGTTGTCCTATGATCAGTATTTTGATCACTTTGGTATCTTTACTCGCAACTCCTTGGGAGTACCGGGCATATCTGGTTGTTTTACATACCATGGAATACATGATTAATCCAAACACAAAAGTGTGTGGAAATTCCATCATGTATTTTGCTCATCAGTGTTTTAGGACACCGAGTCTTGCAAAAGCCTTTCCATGTGACTTTGGCAAGAATCACTCCTTGATGTTTTATGCTAAACTGTTTTAGCATCTTGTCAATATGTATTTTGGCTTAGCCCTATTAGGAAATTTTATCTCCGTAGATAATTATGCCTAATAACAAGGCTATTTAGCCCAAGCTCTTCATTGAAGAAACTATTTTTCAATGAAGTGCTAATTCGTGTCAAGAAATTTATATTATTTCCAATCAACAATGTGTCAAGCACACAAGTTTTAGAAATATTATTATGCTCCCACTTACTTTCTTGTAACCACAAGCATCTTCGCTATCCATTGATGAACTCAAACTCTTTTGACTATTTCATCAAAACGAAGATTCCAACTCCTTTTTGTGCTCTTCTGTCCATTGCTGGAACTTTGAAGTTTGCACACTCACTAGCATCCTCTGGATCGACAAAATACTTTGGACTGTATCACATACAAGTCCTAGTTTGTATTCCCGTTTCATGGAAATTCTTTCGTCATGCATGTTTCATATCTCATGATTGAAATATGTATTAATTGCTAGTTTAACCCGAACCGACTTTAAGCATCGCTACGGTGAGACAACCTCATCGTAGTAAACTCCTTGAACTTGTTTATTGCAACAAGTCGAGCTTTATGGATAAAACATTTTGTCCACATCAGTTTATAGTTCCATTCATGTTCGTTAGACTCTAAGTCTTCCGAAGGGTTCATCAAGATTTAATCTTGAATCATTTATATGGAAACTATCTCGGATTGTATTGGCATTTAGCCAATTCCAAAGTCAGGGCCCATCAACGCTTCCTCGATTATCGTAGGTATACTGTTGTCTAACAACAATATCTCGTTTGCGCACCTGAGAGGTTTGCATGAGTTTTGCCTACGTGGTTCAGCTGCATGTTCGACCGAAGTCCATACATTTTATTGTTGAGGCTTTCGTATCAGTCGCAGGAGGAAACTTTGGAATTGCTTCCGCGGTTTCT
Organism: Elymus sibiricus; assembly: GCA_039707655.1. Classification (NCBI taxonomy): domain Eukaryota; kingdom Viridiplantae; phylum Streptophyta; class Magnoliopsida; order Poales; family Poaceae; genus Elymus; species Elymus sibiricus. The sequence goes on from CM077664.1 coordinate 319,556,250, forward strand.
TTCCTTTGTCATCATAACGAAGATACTGTTATCTTGTCGAGTTGCACTGTCCTCCCACTCACCTTTTTGCAAGAAACATTTTCTTTCAAAATCATATCGTTCTTTGTGGCAAACTTTTGCCTCGGTATAGTGAGGGAGGAATACCCAATAATTTGGGATAACCTACAAAGTAGCACTTGTTTGATTTGGAATAGGTTTGTAAATATTTTACACAATCCCCATATTCGAAATGTTAAGAAAAGACATAACATGGTTGGGGTTACCATACCATGGCGTTATTTCAACAGATCCGATGGCGCTCTTTTCAGTGTAAAAGTCGCAGTCTCTAAAGCATTACTTTAAAAGGGATAATGGCAAATTGATTTATGTCATCTTTGATCTTACCATGTCATAAATGGTTTGATTACATCTTCACGGACATTCCACTCACAGTGGTGCTCCGGGAGGTGTAAGTTATGAAACTCTTTTCACAACTCATCAGACATTCGCTAAACTTGTAACTCAAAATTTCTTTCCGCAATCCAATTGCAGAAACATAATTTTCTTGTTACAATAATTTCTTCTTCATTTTGAAAACCTTTTGAATGATTTCAAAAGATCCAGACTTACGTCTCATCAAGTAAATATCCATATATCTACTTGAGTCATTTCAGAAGATAGACAAATCCACTGCCAGCAACAACATTTATCGGACTACACACATCATGATGTATGATCACCAATAAGTTCTTTGCTCGTTCCTTATGGCCTGTGAATGGTATTTCAGTCACTTCACTTTTCAGAGGAAAGTTGCAAGTGTCAGATGATTCATAATCAAACGACTTCAAAATCCATCATTATGGAATTTCTCCATGCGGGTTTCTCCAATGTGACCAAATGTAGTGCCACACATGTGTGGTATTCTTTTAGTCTTGCGACATTTAGTGTCAGTGTTATGGATGTATCATATTACCATCAATATTCATAACATACATCCCATCCATGATGGAAGTATGGCCTTTATGTTATTCATAATACTGAACAACAATTGTTCTTTTATGAACAACACTCTTGCAACAAACATTATGCAAATGGGCTAGAGTGTATAAAACTCTAAAATGAATTATGAAAGTAAATACAGAGGTAATGTATTATTATCAATATTCATAACATACATCTCATTCATAATGAAAGTATGGCCCTTATGTTATTCATAACACCGAACATCAAAAGTTCTCTTATGAACAACACTCTTTCAACAAACATTATGCAAATGGGCTAGAGTGTATGAAACTCCAAAAATGAATTATGAGAATAAATACATAGGTAATACACCGATGGAAGGTATAGTAACATTTACTATGTTCCCAGCGCGTATCTAAACCTCATTCCCGGCAAGTCTTTTTAGGCCATAGTAGTTCTTGCATCGAGTCGCAACAGAATTCAATCGAGCAGGTATCTCTGTGATCAACTCACAATACCCAAGAATCAGTGATTAACATGTTTAATCATAATTCCCAAGAACTATTTCTTTGACCAGCCTTCTATACATCAATAGCTTGTATGACTTTCATACATGAGCTGGATATTCCAGTCTTCTCTCTATTTGCCTTTATACTTCTAACAGTTTTACTTCCAATGTTTCTCCTACTCTCAGAAGAAGCACCCAACTTTGAGAGTGGCGTCAGCCTCGGACTTCCTAGGCGTGTAAGTTTCACTAACACCCTTCGGACACTTCCTTTCTCTTTAAGTTGCTGTTTTATTCACCTTCATTTCATGACAGGCGTTCTTCTGGATCCCTCTTGTATTAGTCTAATGCATAGTAAACACTTTTACTAATAGTTTGCAAACAAACATTGCTTTGGATATTTCATATCTTTTAGCCTTTGTTTGTATCTGAAAATAATTTTCAGTTCCATGAATATCACATAACTATCCCAAACCTTTGAAGTTCGGGTCTCATGGAAGCAAACATATTGCACTTTGACCGTAACAGAATTCTAGCTTTTGGATTGAAGGACGAGAGTCACATTATCCATAGCATTAGCGGGAGAATACCGAAAGCATGCGATAGGACAAAGTCCTTCTCGGCACTTTTGAGGACAATCCTCACATTACGTTACCAATCGTAAAGTTTAACCAGATATTTAACAGCTATTCAATTTTAATAGGGAAGGTGGAAACGCGGGCCATTATTATATAACTATTATGCAAATTTCACTTAGACAATGTTCATAATTAATTTGCACTAGTGAATAAACAATTTTATTCTAAAATGCACTCCCACTCAAATCAATATCTCTCATAATTGATTGTGAGTGATTCAAGATCCAAATTTCAATTCAACGCCAAGGATGCATCCATCTCAAGTGACGAGAATTTCATTTGGTAGGCCAACTTGCCAATCACATCTCTATCTGACTCTTGTTCATCTTTCGATGGGCATGTTCCGAGCTCAGGACGATCCTCCGGAACGTCAAGACAACCAAGTGATCTTGCTGTGAGGTCTCAACTCACCCGCCTCACACTTCTCAAATCGTTCGTACCCATGCATCCATGTGATTCCCCAAAGAGATAGGTGCCGTGACGGTGCTACACTTGGGAGAACACTGACTACTTGATATTTTTAAGTGAGAGATCACCCTAATAAAAAGCAACTACCGCGCAATCAAGAAGGGTGCATCATAAGGGATAAACATCTCAGGCAATTCATAATAACATGATATGGTATAGCCCTTTCTGACGAAGAAGTCTTTATTTTCTTCGTCTTCGGCATTCGCGTCGGTGTTCACCTTCGCGAAGTTTGCCACCACCTTGTCGATGCACCAGATAATATTGCTATCTCTATAGCTAATAGAATAAGTGCATTACTTAAGGTTGACACGCAGGTCATTAAAGTGACAATCATATGGCTCCAGCCATCATGCCGAATCATGACACGCAGGTCATGTTAATTTACATTATATAGTCATCTCATACATAATCAAATTAAATATGAGCACTGCTATACCACATCATATGCACATCCTGCAAAACCAAGTTAGACGCCTCTAATCGGTTTATGCAAAATTTTATTTTACATGGCTTCTAAGGTTTCGAAACAAACCGAAGCTACCAACGTTCATCATCAAGTATGATTATTCAAGTCGCTAGATTAACTTTGCAGGGAGTATGAAACACGAGATAATAAAATCTTGAGCCCCATATTGAACTTCGTCATACGCATGACCCCCGTGCAGATCATATCTGCATTGCCCTTTTGTTTGCGAAATTTCATCTTCTTTTAACTATGGTGGTATTCAACGAACTGTTAACACTTCGTTGATCAATCAGGATCACGGATTGCCAGAACTTTGAAACTTCACCATGCCGTTATCAAGATCAGAAATACGCAAATTTCAGGGAAGCAACAAGAACATCGGGTAACAGATCTCATCTGCTATCCGCATAAATAATTTTCAGCAATAGATCTCATCTACTACAAAATTATATTATGCAATACCCATACATCTCTATGTATTCTAGATCGTAACCTGCATCTACGCATAGCACGGCTCATGATGCCACTGTAAGGGAACGCAGCAGAAAACAAAAAAAATTCCGCACTATGAACATGCCCAGGATCACTATGGAGATGCATACAAGGTTTGATCTGATCATTACCGACTCATGGCGCAGCGGAAGTAGAGTCAATGTAGATCGTCGGTGCAGATCCCCGCAGCTAGGATTTACAACCTCCCAACCGCGAGGATATACTCCCTCGTCTGCCCCTCGGACATTCCCTCGGACAGCCCTTCGGGAGGCGGTCGGACAGTCCCCTGGACGGTGTCACGGACAGCCCTTCGGGAGGCACTCACAGAAACTCGGATGGTCACTCGGACAGCCCTTCGGGAGGCACTCTTGAACAGCCCCTCGGGTAAAAAGATTGAACCTACGACCTCTCTACGGGGTTGCACACATACGGTGTCAGCTATCCGGTAGGGCTTCGCCGTCCAGAACTAGTTCCCACCGGAACCCAGACAGTCTTTCGGCTCTACGAAACTATTTCGTGTGAGGGAGAGAAGAAGCCAGATCATTGCATGGCATAATGTATGAGAGAAAGAGTGAGTTTGGGCAGCCCCCTCCACCCCTATTTATAGGCCAAGCCCAAGGGGTAGAGGACACTTGGAAATAACAAAATGCCCTCAAAGGTGGCTTCCCAAAGAAGCTACCAAATTGTGTTTCCACTATTCATGAAAATATTTTTCCGTGACCGTTAAATCCGAAAATATTTCTGTAGGTTCAGAACATTTCCAGTACCCAGTAAAACAATTCTGGACGCGTTCCAAAACATTTCCGGATCAATGATTTTCATCAGCGAAAAGCAAACAAGAATGCGTTTTCACTATTCACGAAGACAATTTTTCGCGTCCGTTAAATCCAAAAATATTTCTGTAGGTCCAGAACATTTCCAGCAACCACTAAAACAATTCTGAACGCGTTCCGAAACATTTCCGAATCAATGATTTTCTTCAGCGAAAACCAACCAAAGCAATTCCGGCTGCTCCGGAACATTTCCGGTTTTTTCTCCGGATAAATTCCAGAAGTTCCCAGAACATTTCTGGCACCTCCAAAAAGTTCCAGGCGCGTGCCGAAACCTATTTGGCTTAATGGTTTACTCCGAAACAACTTTTCGGTTTTACGGAAACTTGTCCCATGTTCTCTCCCGGAACTTTTCCGTTGTCTTCGAAACTTTTTCGGTGACTTTCTCTCAGACTCCCTGTCTAGTATTCAGCAGATAGATGACCCTTATGTAGGGGAACATGACAGAAAACAAAAAAATCGGTACAGCGAGCACGCCCAGGACCACTATGGAGACTGCATAAAGGGTTTGATCTGATCATTACCGACTCGTAGCGCAACGGAAGTAGAGTCGATGTAGATCGTCGGTGCAGATCCCCGCAGCTAGGATTTACAACCTACCAACCGCGAGGATGTACTCCCTCGTCGGACAGCCCTTCGGGAGGCGGTCGGACAGTCCCTCGGACGATGTCACAGACAGCCCTTCGGGAGGACCCTCGAAACTCGAACGGTAACTCGGACAGCCCTTCGGGAGGACCCTCGAAACTCGAACGGTAACTCGGACAGCCCTTCGGGAGGACCCTCGAACAGCCCCTCGGGCAAAAGATCGAAACTACGACCTCTCTACAGAGTTGCACACATACGGTGTCAGCTATCCGGCAGGGCTTCGCCGTCCAGAACTAGTTCCTGCCGGAACCCAGACAGCCTTTCGGCTCTACGAAACTATTTCGCTGGGAGGGAGAGAGAAGCCAGAAATGTCATGGCATGTGTATGAGAGCAAGGGATGAGTGTGGAGAGCTCCTCTCCACCTCTATTTATAGGAAAGCCAAGGGGTAGGGCTGCCTCCAAAAATACCAAAATACCCATGCATTAGGTCACAAATGGTGGTCATTTAGGGCATAATGGGAGGCCATGTTGTTAGGGCATATTTCTCCCTTAGTGGTTTTGGTGATTGATGACAATACTTTTGCGGACTAATCGTGTGCATTGAGCATTTCAGATAATCAGCTATATGGCACAAGACGATTCGTGCCCCTCGGAGCTATTATGAAGACGGTGTTTTTCTTGCGTTTCAGTTTCGGTGGATTTGAGTCATAGGATCACCGTACTATTAAGAGGGGGTCCGCTTTGGAAAGGTTTGGGTGGAATCAACACGTACATAGTCCTTTTTGCACCCTCGTTCTTTCCCGGCAATCGAGCTTACCCTTCCTCTATGCTTGAGCCTTCCAGAGCATCTTACGCGGTAGTATCGCCCTGCTCAGCGGTAGTACCGCTCCAGCGGTACTGCCGCAGACCAGTGCTACCTCCACTTCTGCTTGTTTTTAGGTTCTGTAATTGTGCGGTAGTAGAGCGGTAGTTCAGCGCGGTAGTACCACTCTGGCGGTACTACGGCCCAGACTACCACCCCACTACCGCAGAGTTACTAGGCTTTTAACAACTAAGCGGAAGTACCGCTCGTGCGGAGCGGTAGTACCGCTCCGGCAAAACTACCGCCGTTCCTCTACCGCACTGAGTACCGCTTGTTTTTTGCTTCTGGATAGCTCTGTCTCTCGAGCGGTAGTTCATAGCGGTAGTACCGTCTCGGGCGGCACTACCGCCCTGCTTTTCTCTACTACCGCTGGTTTCGGTTGTTGTTCAGCACTAAGCGGAAGTACCGCTGGTGGGAGCGGTAGTACCGCTCCGGCGGCACTACCGCCTCCCTGACCTGCTCAGTTGAACGCAGCGCCAGGAACTTCCGTTCAAGCGGAAGTACCGCTCGCCCGAGCGGTACTACCGCTTGTGCACGTGCTGTGAGTGCATAACGGTTGGTTTTTATTCCCCACTATATAAGGGGGTCATCTTCTCTAAGGTGACTTACCTCTTCCTCCCCAAGCTCCATTGTTGCTCCTAAGCTCAAACTCGCCCGATCTCTCTCCCTAGCCAATCAAACTTGTTGATTCTTTGGGGATTGGTTGAGAAGGCCTAGATCTACACTTCCACCAAGAGAAATTTGATTCCCCCCCACTAATCCCTTGCGGATCTTGTTACTCTTGGGTGTTTGAGCACCCTAGACGATTGAGGTCACCTCGGAGCCACATTCCATTGTGGTGAAGCTCCGTGGTGGTGTTGGGAGCCTCCAATTAAGTTGTGGAGATTGCCCCAACCTTCTTTGTAAAGGTTCGGTCGCCGCCTTCAAGGGCACCACTAGTGGAATCACGGCACCTCGCATTGTGTGAGGGCGTGAGGAGAATACGGTGGCCCTAGTGGCTTCTTGGGTAGCATTGTGCCTCCACACCGCTCCAAGGGAGACGTACTTCCTCTCAAAGGGAAGGAACTTCGGAAACACATCCTCGTCTTCACCGGCTCCACTTGTGGTTACTTCTTACCTTTACTTTGTGCAAGCTTCTCTTGTGTTGTATCTTGTGCTTGCTTGCTTGTGTGGTTGTTGTTAGCATCATATAGGTTGCTCACCTAGTTACACATCTAGACAACCTATTTTGTTGCTAACCCTAATATGTTAAGAAAAGCTAAAAATTGGTAGTTGCCTATTCACCCCCCTCTAGTCAACCATATCGATCCTTTCAATTGGTATCAGAGCCTCGTCTCTTTATTAAGGGTTTCACCACCCGAAGAGTATGGTTGACGACGGGGATTGGGATGAGGAAGTGCCCGAGGCCGTGGAGTTGAACTCGGTCACCCGAGACGACTTAAATGAAGCTATGGCTTCACTTAAGACGTCTATGACGGCCGAGGTCAAGTCCATGCTTAAAGAACTTCTTGAGGGGTTGAAGTCTACTCCCGATCCTTTGCTTGTGGTTAATCCCACCGCATCGGTGTCGGAGGCCAATTCCGGCAAGGAAGCGGCTAAAGGCACTCAAACCTCTTCCCCTCATGGTAAGAATGGTACGGGAACCTACGCATCGGTTCCCCCTCCCCCGGTCTATGGAGGACCGGTCCCTACACCGCATATTAACAACCTTGGTCCTCCTCCTAAGCTTGTGAAGGGTGATTTTGCTAATTGGGTTTTTTGTATCAAGTATCATTTGAATCACAGCTCAACAAATCTTTGGAGAATCATTGAGCAAGGCTTCTACCCACATGATCCAAGCAATCTCACTCAGAAGAGGCGGACAATCAATACAATCACTCCGCATTGTTCATCCCCCAATCCGCAGTGCCTCCCGAAGATCTAGCTCACTTGCGCCCCTTCTCCCGTGCAAAGGATTGTTGGGAACACATTATATCTTTGTACAAGGGGAACTCAAGCATTCAACGATCCAACTTTGAGGTGGTGCTTGATGAGGCCGATGAATTTGTGATGAATGAAGATGAGGATGGGATCTCTATCGAAGATTGACAACTCTTGCGGTCGCTCTTCAAGATCATGGGAGCAAGGATACGGATGATAATTGGATCAAGCGCAAGTTTCTCAAGGCCATCATGCCATTCAACAAGGCAATGTCCTCCGTGATTCGTCAAAGACCAGACTTCCACACCTTGTCTTCAAGTGAAGTGTTGGATGAGTTTATTGCCATGAACATCATGAACAAGACCACCGACAATGCTCTAGCTCGTGTCCAACGGTCAAAGAAAGCCTCACCCAACCTTGCTTTGAAGGCCAAGGGTGTTCCGGAAGAAGAAGAAGAGGAAGAAGAAGAAAGTTGCCCCGAAGACACCAAATATGCTTACCACGAGCACATGGCTCTTGCGTCAAGGCAATTTTGGGGCAACAAGAGAAACACAAGGTCCAACTTCTCCAAGAACATCTCAAAGGGCAAGCAACGAGTAAGGACTTGCTACAATTGTGGCAATGTGAGTCACTTTGTGGCGGATTGTTCGTATGAGAAGAGGGAGGACAACGGTGGCAAGCTCATCCGCAAAGACAAGGCCAAGTCCCTCTCAAACAAGAACAACTTCACCAAGAAGATACCTCAAAAGGGCTTGGTGGCGCAAGAAGAGTACATCTCTGATGATGATGATGATGAAGATACAAGTGGTGAAGGAATGGCAACGGCAACCGTGGCCATTGCCACCTCTTCCCCAACCAAGGTGTCTCTCTTTGGCGCCCCCAATGAAAACATCATTGCAAAGTGCCTCATGGCCAAAGGTATCAACAAGGTAACCTCCAACATCAAAACCACTACCACTACTACATCTTCATTGTTGGATTGTGTGGATGATAGTGAGATGGTAAAGGTTGATGAGAACGAGTTTGATAAGTTCTTGAGTAAGCTCAAAGGTGAGACCAAGAAGCACTTTGTTGCTCTCTTGGAACAACTTGGTGAGGCCAATGATATCATTGAGTCTCATGAGGAGAACATCACTAACTTGGAAGGGCATAGTCGTGACTATGCCGATGAGATTGCGGATCTTTCAATCGCTCTTGAGGAAGAGCGAGGTCTTCGCTCGGCTCTTGAGGAGTCGCAAAACGTTGACCTTGATCAACTAAAGAAAGATCATGATCATGCTCAAGTTCTTGCTCGTGTGCTTAAATCCGAGAATGTTGAGCTTGGGGTTGGCCATGCTAGACTCAAGGAGGAGTTTGAGCTACTTGACAAGGCCCACAAGGCCTTGAAAGGTGCACATGCCACTCTCAAGGAGTCTCATGATCAACTCCAAGCGAAGCTCACTAAGGAAATAGCCACTTGTCCTCCTTTTGTGCTAATTGATAATGCTCATGATACTAACCCTTGTTGTGAGCATATTCATCTTGTGGAGGAGAATGCCAAGTTGAAGGAACAAATCGAGAAAGGCCTTGTGACTTGCATACAAGGCGAGAAGAACCTCAACAAACTTTTGAGCAATCAAAAGGAAGTTGTGGCAAAGGAGGGACTTGGGTTTGTGCCCAAGTCAAAGAAGAAGAAGAACAACAAGATCAAGAAACCTCTCCCTCTCAAAGAGGTATTAGTCAAGAAGGGAGAGGGTGCTCATAAGGAGATGAAGAACAAGGTGGTGGGTGGAAATGTCAAGAAGGACAATCCCACTCCATCGAACAAAGCCGGCGACTTTAACCCTTCTTATGTTTTATGCCGTGCTAGTGATGGGCATGTTTTTGCCAAATTTGTTGGTTCTTATTATGAGTACATTGAATGGTCTATTTGGGTTCCTAAGACCCTTGTTACTAACATCAAAGGACCCATTCGAGAATGGGTACCTAAAACCAAGCATTGATTTCTTGTATGAGTTTGCTTCCGGTGGAGGATCATGGTTGCTTGATAGTGGAGCAACAAATCATATGACCGGGAGCAAGCATTTGGTGGTGGATGTACAACCAAGCACATCTATGACCACCCATGTTCAATTCGGTGATGCCTCAACATCTAAGGTATTGGGTCTTGGCAAGGTTGTGATTTCTCATGATTTATCAATTGAGAAAGTCATGCTTGTTGAGACCCTTGCATACAACTTACTTTCCGTTCGTCAACTTGCACTTATGGGCTTTGCCACATTCTTTGACCTTGATACCGTGGCCCTTTTGTGGACCAAGACTCTTAAAGTAGCTTTTGTTGGGCATGTCGAGAACGGTCTCTATGTGGTTAACTTCTCGGAGCGACCCACTAAGACCGCGACTTGCCTAATGGCTAAAGTTGACGTGGGGTGGCTTTGGCATCGCCGACTAGCCCATGTCAATATGAGATCTTTGCAAAGTCTCCTCAAAGGGGATCACGTTCGTGGACTAACAAATTTGAGCTTTGCCAAAGATCGTGCTTGCAGTGCTTGTATCAAAGGAAAGCTACATGAGACGGCTCACCGACCCACGACTATCATCTACTCGAAGAGGCCCTTGGAGCTCCTTCACATGGATCTCTTTGGACCTCCATCCTTTGATAGTCTTGGGGGAAGAAAGTATTGCTTGGTGATTGTGGATGACTATTCAAGATACACTTGGGTATATTTCTTCAAGAGGAAGAGCGAGACCCAACAAACCGTCATCGACTTTGCCAATGAAGCTCAACGTCAACATGAGGCAAAGATATTAATGATTAGAAGTGACAATGGCACTGAGTTCAAGAACTACACCTTGGATGAGTTCCTTAGTGATGAGGGGATCAAGCATCAATACTCCGCACCATATACCCCTCAACAAAATGGTGTAGCGGAGAGGAAGAATCGGACGTTGATGGACGCGGCAAGGACCATGATGGCGGAATTCAAGTCTCCGTACAACTTTTGGGCCGAACCCATCAACACCGCATGTCATGCATCCAATCAGCTCTACCTCCGCAAAGGCTTGAACAAGACTCCTTATGAGATACTTACCGGTAACAAGCCCAACCTCAAGTACTTCCGGGTGTTCGGATGTAAGTGTTTCATTCTCAAGAAAGGTACACGTTTGTCTAAATTCGAATCTAGAGCTCAAGAGGGCATATTTGTTGGTTATGCTACAAACTCTCATGCTTACTGTGTCCTCAACAAGTCCAACGGACTCATTGAGGAGACGTGTAACGTAGAGTTTGATGAAAATAATGGCTCCCAAGTGGAGCAAAGTGGTCTTTGTGATGTAGGTGATGAAATTCCTCCTCAAGCCATAAGAAGAATGGGATTGGTCAAATACTCCCCATTGAGGAACCCCTTGTGGCCAAAGGAGAAGGACAATGCTATACGCAAGTGGAGCCATCACCAACCATTGACCCACATGCTTCCGAAGAACAAACCGAAGGCCCTCAACCAAGTGATCAAGATCAAGGGCAAGATCAACCTAAAGATGATGGTGATGCACCAAATGATGCCCAAGATCAAGATCACGACACCGAGCAAGCTCAAGATCAAGAGCAAGCTCAAGATGACGCTCAAGATGCTCAAGATGATCCTCCTCAAGTGACCTCGGAGGAACTATTGGAGCGTCGCGCCGCCAAGATTGCTTCCAAACTCAAGCATCAACAACATGTCTTGGAGAATGTTTATGGAAGCTTAAAAAGGGGGGTAACCACTCGTAGACAATTAACAAACTTTTGTGAGCATCACGCGTTTGTTACTTGTGTTGAACCCCAAAAGGTACATGAAGCGCTCGAGGACACGGATTGGCTTGAAGCCATGCATGATGAACTCAACAACTTCGAGCGCAACAAAGTGTGGACATTGGTGCCAAGGCCAACGGAGAATCATAATGTCATTGGAACCAAATGGATCTTCAAGAACAAGCAAGATACAAACGGTGTTGTCATTCGAAACAAGGCAAGATTGGTGGCACAAGGCTACTCCCAAGTCGAGGGTATCGACTACGGTGAAACCTTTGCTCCCGTTGCTCGTCTTGAATCTATTCGTATGTTGCTTGCATATGCATCTCATCATGATTTTAAGTTGCAACAGATGGATGTGAAGAGTGCATTTCTTAATGGTCCTCTTAATGAGTTGGTATATGTCAAACAACCACCGGGGTTCGAGGATCCCAAGTTCCCCAATCATGTATACAAGCTCGATAAGGCACTCTATGGCCTTAAACAAGCCCCACGTGCGTGGTATGAGCACCTTAACGAGTTGTTGCAAGACCGTGGGTTTGAAATTGGGAAAATTGATCCCACTCTTTTTACTAAGAGGGTTAAAGGGGATTTGTTCATATGCCAACTATATGTTGATGATATTATCTTTGGTTCTCCTAACAAAGCTTTCAATGATGAGTTTGCCGCACTCATGACCGAGAAGTTTGAAATGTCTATGATGGGAGAGTTGAAGTTCTTTCTTGGGTTCGAAGTCAAGAAAAGAAGAGAAGGAACCTTCATCAACCAAGCCAAATATACCCAAGACATGCTCAAGAGGTTCAAGCTAGAAGATGTCAAACCGGCCAAGACTCCAATGCCTACCAAGTGCCAACTCGACATTGATCCCAATGGTAAAGCGGTGGATCAAAAGGTATATCATTCTATGATTGGATACTTGCTTTACCTTTGTGCATCTAGGCCGGATATCATGTTGAGTGTGGGAATGTGTGCACGGTTTCAAGCCGCGCCTAAGGAAAGTCACTTTGTGGCGGTCAATCGAATCTTTTGATATTTGGCCATACCCCAAACTTTGGCTTATGGTACCCCAAGGGAGCAAGCTTTGATCTCATGGGATATTCGGACTCAGCTTGGGCGGGAGACCGTGTGGATAGGAAGTCAACCTCCGGAGGGTGCCAATTCCTTGGTCGCTCTTTGGTGAGTTGGTCTTCGAAGAAGAAAAATTATGTGTCTCTCTCCACCACCGAGGCCGAGTATGTAGCCGCCGCAAGTTGTTGTGCACAATTGCTATGGATGAGGCAAACTTTAAAGGATTACGGTGTCACTTGTGACAAAGTGCCTCTTTTCTGTGACAATGAAAGTGCAATCAAGATCTCCTACAACCCGGTGCAACATAGCAAGATGAAGCACATTGAGATTCGTCATCATTTCATCCGGGATCACGTCAAGCGTGGAGAGATTGATATTATTCATGTTGGAACTCAAGAGCAACTAGCGGATATTTTCACGAAGCCATTGGATGAAGCAAGATTTCGCGAGTTAAGGCATGAGCTAAATATCATTGATTCGAGCTAAATATCATGATTATTTTGTACTAGATGTAGGCATGGACATATGGGGAGTGTTGTTCTCTCAATGAACTCTCCCTCCCCCCATTATGCATAAATTGATCAAGTCTTTCACATTAGCCATTTTTGATGGTAATTGTGCTTCAAAGATGAGTTTTGGTCATGGGCCCAAGGTTAAAATCTTCGCGGTGCCATACCAATTGACTCAAACATAGGTGACCTCGGTCACCACCCTCTCTTTGAGAGGTTTTGCTTCATTTGGTTTGAGTTGTGCATTCGTGTCTTAGGCTTTTTGAGTGTTGGATTACTCCATGTGTGCTTGTGGTTTAGTTGCTTTTTGACCTTGGAGTACTCCTTTCCATTTGCTGTGTTTCCTTGTCTCCAACCCAAGCCTTCCCTGACTCAAACCTCTTATAATTGCATAAGCCCCTCTTTCAAATTTGACCCTAGCAGTTCTTCTGGTAGCAAGCGGTACTACCGCTGGATGGCACGGTACTACCGCTTACCTTACGGCGGTACTACCGCTCTTGTGCCCGGTACTACCGCTGTGATTTAGTTTTTCTGAATTTTTGCACTTACTTCTATTCTCATTTTTTTCTTGGCTTATGCAATAGCTTTACACCTACTTTTCCCTCGCTCTATGTTTGTGGGTTCCAGGTGATGGTAGCTCCGCTCATCAGGCTCGCCGCAAGAACCCGGATCGTCACGATGGATCCAAGCGCTATCGCACCTCAGAAGATGCAGCTGCCAGTTCCAGTGCCCCTCCAAAGCAGAATATGAAGACAACCGTCAGTAAGAAGAAGGAGAAGGAGAAGAGCACTCCTCCAGATGAGATGACTACCAAGGAATTTGTTGCTTTCCGTGTGCGTAACCCATACCACCGTCCTCAGGACGAGGCTCTTGTTGGTCGTCCCTTCTGGACCAAGGAGCAATCTCTTATCTATTTGGATATTCTGAAGGCCAAGAAGAACTTGTTTGTTGCGGTCAAGTCTATCGACATCACTCACATGGAGAAGGACCTAGCTTATTTTGGAGAAGCTCTTGCTCTTTGTCACCAGTGGGGCCTTATTCCTTTCATCTCATTCAACAAGGACTACGATGCTGAGATAGTGGCTCAATTCTATGCCACTGTTCACTTTCATGCAAATGAGGAGAGATCTATGTCATGGATGACTGGTGGGAGAAGATTGAAGGTTGATTGGAAGAACTTCATGGACTGTTTGGGCATTGCTGATGAGGGGAAAGATAATCCCGTTAGTCTCCGGCCTCACAAGGAAACCACTCCTACACACAAGTCGAAGCTTATCCATTACTCCAGGTCTGTGACTTCTCTTAGGGGGGTCACTCGCACGGAGCTCATTCCGTTCTTGGACATCATGCACCGTATCTTTCGCAACACTCTGTGCCCTCGCATTGGGAACCTGGATCAGGTACACTCCTATTTGGTGGATCTTCTCTTGCTTTGCATCAAGGAGAAGGGCAAGACATCTACTTTGGATATCTCCCACATCATGTGGCGTGAGCTACGTTCTGCCGTGCTCGACTGGAAGGTGCCCATCTATGGCCCTTATCTATTTACATTGATTGAGAAGACTTGGGCTGTTGAGTTTCCAGGGGAGGCTCTTCCCACTGAGCATTTGGTTTCTCATGGGGTTCTGAGCCTGCGTCAAAAGGAGAACTGGGGGACCGCACCTGCTGCCCCTGATGAGGAGATTGCCCCCACTGACTCGGATGATGAGCCAGAGCCTAACTATGAGTTTGTTCCGTCTTCTCAGAAGGTCCCTTCTTGGGCTTCCAAGCTCAAGTCAAAGATGAAGAAGCTCTTTTGCATTGAGGCCAAGGGTCAGTATAGAGCTCATGTGGCCGAGAAGGCTGCCCGCTCACGTCATAAGACCATGATGAGGGCTCTGGGTCAGGAGATCACTAGTGGCTCTGAGGAGCGTGTCACAGATGAGGAGGAGTGGATCTCGCAGCACTGCAAGTGGTCTGACTCAGAGGTGGAGCATCAGGACGCAGCAGCAGAGGAGTATGAGGAGCACGAGGGCTCGGATGAGCACGAGGAGTTCTGATGTTCTGGAGTTCTCCATCACGTTGGACTTGTTTAGTACTCTTTGCCCGTTTGGTGTCTCGATGCCAAAGGGGGAGAGAGTTTAGGGATTTGCCGAGTCACGAGTGTGTCTTCTTTATTGTTGTTTTCGTTCTCTCGTGAACTCTTTCTCGTCGGTTTGCGTTAGTTTCTGTGTGGAACCTTCCTATCATATGGTGTGAGACATATGCTACCCCATCTTTATCTTTATGTCAAGTACCTTATTATCTTGTGAGATGATATTTATATTGTGCCCTATCTTTATGCTCACATGCTATTTCCTTGCATCCATGCTTATCTCTCTTATGTAGTTGATGCAAGTGTTGCCGGTCTATAAAATATAGGGGGAGTGTGGATCCTAGTGTGTGCACTTTGCATTCCAAAGGCAAACTTAATTAGTGCACACATCTAGGGGGAGCCCGTCTATATTTTGTAGATGTTGGGTTTGCATATTATCTTGTTCTATCTTAATGCAAATCCCGTGTTGTCATCAATCCACCAAAAAGGGGGAGATTGTGAGGGCATATTTCTCCCTTAATGGTTTTGGTGATTGATGACAATACTTTTGCGGACTAATCGTGTGCATTGAGCATTTCAGATAATCAGCTATATGGCACAAGACGATTCGTGCCCCTCGGAGCTATTATGAAGATGGTGTTTTTCTTGCGTTTCAGTTTCGGTGGATTTGAGTCGTAGGATCACCGTACTATTAAGAGGGGGTCCGCTTCGGAAAGGTTTGGGTGGAATCAACACTTACACAGTCCTTTTTGCACCCTCGTTCTTTCCCGGC
Source organism: Elymus sibiricus (assembly GCA_039707655.1). NCBI lineage: Eukaryota > Viridiplantae > Streptophyta > Magnoliopsida > Poales > Poaceae > Elymus > Elymus sibiricus. The sequence continues at coordinate 319,572,150 of CM077664.1, forward strand.
AATCGAGCTTACCCTTCATCTATGCTTGAGCCTTCCAGAGCATCTTACGTGGTAGAAGCGCCCTGCTCAGCGGTAGTACCGCTCCAGCGGTACTGCCGCAGATCAGTGCCACCTCCACTTCCGCTTGTTTTTAGGTTCTGTAATTGGGCGGTAGTAGAGCGGTAGTTCAGCGCGGTAGTACCGCTCTGGCGGTACTACGACCCAGACTACCACCCCACTACCGCAGAGTTACTGGGCTTTTAACAACTAAGCGGAAGTACCGCTCGTGCGGAGCGGTAGTACCGCTCCGGCGGAACTACCGCCGTTCCTCTACCGCACCGAGTACCGCTTGTTTTTTGCTTCTGGATAGCTCTGTCTCTCGAGCGGAAGTAGAGCGGTAGTTCATAGCGGTAGTACCGCCTCGGGTGGCACTACCGCCCTGCCTTTCTCTACTACCGCTGGTTTTGGCTGTTGTTCAGCACTAAGCGGAAGTACCGCTGGTGGGAGCGGTAGTACCGCTCCGGCGGCACTACCGCCTCCCTGACCTGCTCAGTTGAACGCAGTGTTAGGGAACGTTGCATGGGAAACAAAAATTTTCCTACGCACACACAAGATCTATCCATGGTGATGAGCATCTACGAGAGGGAGAGTGAATCTACATACCCTTGTAGATCGCTAAGCGGAAGCGTTTAAGAAACGCGGTTGATGTAGTCGAACGTCTCCGCGATCCAAATCGCAAGTCGTCCCTCGATCCGATCACGTACTAGCGCCGAACGGACGGCACCTCCGCGTTCAACACACGTACGGCTTGATGACGCCTTCACCTCCTCGATCCAGCGAGCGATGATGAAGTAGTGGTTGAGTTCCAGCAGCACGACGGCGTGGTGATGGTGGTGAGGAACAATCTCTGCAGGGCTTCGCCAAGCGCTACGGAGATTATGACGGAGGAACTAGAGGGTTAGGGTTGCCGCACACGGCTTGGGGAAATCTTGATGTATCCCGTGTGCTAGCCCTGCCCCTCTATTTATATGTTGAGCCTTGGGGTCTAAACTTGGAGTAAAAACCTCCTCCAGGTCGGTTTTGCCCGCACAAGGTCGGTTTGGCCCGCAGGGAAAGAGTCCAACTCGGATCCCTGCCGAACCGTGCACAGCCGCGCACAAGCGGTAGTACCGCTTCACACAAGCGGTAGTACCGCGTGGGCGGTAGTACCGCTTCATACAAGCGGTAGTACCGCTCGGGCGGTAGTACCGCTTACGCGGCAGCAAAACTACTTTTGCACTTTCCAATACCTCGTGGGCTTTTATCCCTTGGCCCATATAAAGTGTTCTCGCACCCGAACACTTCGGTAAACATCCGGAACCCCTTCCGGTGAACTCCGTAACTCTTCCGGAGATCAAAACACTATTATCACATATATCAATCTTTACCTCCGGACTATTCCGGAGATCCTCGTCATGTCCGGGATCTTATCCGGGACTCCGAACAACCTTCGGTCACCAACATAATAACTCAACTATACTAATCGTCACCAAACGTTAAGTGTGTAGACCCTGCGGGTTCGAGAACTATGTAGACATGACCGAGACACCTCTACGGCCAATAACCAATAGCGGGACCTGGATGCCCATATTGGCTCCTACATATTCTACGAAGATCTTTTATCGGTCGAACCTCTATGTCAAGGATTCAGTTAATCCCGTATGTTGTTCCCTTTGTTCTTCGGTATGTTACTTGCCCGAGATTCGATCGTCGGTATCACTATACCTAGTTCAATCTCGTTACCGGCAAGTCTCTTTACTCGTTCCGTAATACAAGATCCTGTGGCTAACTCTTTAGTCACTTTGCTTGCAAGGCTCAATGTGATGTTGTATTACCGAGTGGGCCCTGAGATACCTCTCCGTCACACGGAGTAACAAATCCCAGTCTTGATCCATGCCAACCCAACAGACACCCTCGGAGATAGCTGTAGAGCACCTTTATAGTCACCCAGTTACGTTGCGACGTTTGATACACACAAGGTATTCCTCCGGTGTCAGTGAGTTGCATGATCTCATGGTCAAAGGAACAGATACTTGACATGCAGAAAACAATAGCAATAAACTGACACGATCAAATGCTACGTTTACAGTTTGGGTCTTGTCCATCACATCATTCTCCTAATGATGTGATCCCGTTATCAAATGACATCTCATGTCAATGGCTAGGAAACCTTAACCATCTTTGATCAACGAGCTAGTCAACTAGAGGCATACTAGGGACACAGTGTTGTCTATGTACCCACACATGTATTTGAGTTTCCAATCAATACAATTATAGCATGGATAATAAACGATTATCATGAACAAGGAAATATAATAATAACCAATTTATTATTGCCTCTAGGGCATATTTCCAACAGTCTCCCACTTGCACTAGAGTCAATAATCTAGTTCACATCACTATGTGATTTACATTGTAATGAATCGAACACCCATGCAGTTCTGGTGTTGTTCATGTTTAGCCCTTGGAAGAGGTTTAGTCATCGGATCTGCAACATTTAGATCCGTGTGTACTTTGCAAATATTTATGTCGTCCTCCTTGATGTAATCGCGGATGGAATTGAAACGTCGCTTTATGTGTCTGGTCCTCTTGTGAAATCTTGGTTCCTTGGCTAGAGCAATGGCACCAGTATTATCACAAAACAGAGTCATTGGGTTAAGTGCACTAGGCACTACTCCAAGATCTGTCATGAACTCCTTCATCCAGACACCTTCCTTCGCCGCCTCCGAGGCTGCGATGTACTCCGCTTCGCATGTAGAATCAGCTACCACGCTTTGCTTGGAACTGCACCAGCTAACCGCACCCCCATTAAGAATAAATACGTATCCGGTTTGAGACTTAGAGTCATCCGGATCAGTGTCAAAGCTTGCATCGACGTAACCCTTTACGACGAGCTCTTGATCACCTCCATAAACGAGAAACATGTCCTTAGTCCTTTTCAGGTACTTCAGGATATTCTTGACCGCCGTCCAGTGTTCCATTCCTGGATCACTTTGAAACCTTCCGACCATACTTATGGCAAGGCTGACATCGGGTCTTGTGCACAGCATTGCATACATGATAGAGCCTATGGCCGAAGCATAGGGGATGACACTCATCTTTTCTCTATCTTCTGCAGTCACTGGGCATTGAGTCTTACTCAACTTCACACCTTGCAATACAGGCAAGAACCCCTTCTTGGACTGATCCATTTTGAACTTCTTCAAAACTTTGTCAAGGTATGTGCTTTGTGAAGGTCCTATTAAGCGTCTCGATCTATCTCTATAGATCTTGATGCCTAATATGAAAGCAGCTTCTCCTAGGTCCTTCATTGAAAAACTCTTGTTCAAATATTCCTTCACGCTTTCCAGCATTTCTATATTGTTTCCAATCAGTAATATGTCATCCACATATAATATTAGAAACGCTATAGAGCTCCCACCCACTTTCTTGTAAATACAAGCTTCTCTGTAAACTTGTATAAACTCGAACGCTTTGATCACCTCATCAAAACGAAGATTCCAACTCTGAGATGCTTGCACCAGTCCATAAATGGATCGCTGGAGTTTGCAAACTTTGCCAGCATTCTCTGGATCGACAAAACCTTCTGGTTGCATCATATACAACTCTTCCTTAAGGTAACCGTTAAGGAACGCTGTTTTGACATCCATCTGCCAAATTTCATAATCGAAAAAGGCAGCTATTGCTAACATGATTCTGACGGACTTAAGCATCGCTACGGGTGAGAAGGTCTCATCGTAGTCAACTCCTTGAACTTGTGAAAAACCCTTTGCCACAAGTCGAGCTTTATAGACGGTGACATTACCGTCCGCGTCCGTCTTCCTCTTAAAGATCCATTTGTTCTGAATGGCCTTACGCCCTTCAGGTAATACTTCCAAAGTCCATACTTTGTTTTCATACATGGATCCCATCTCGGATTTCATGGCCTCTAACCACTTCTCGGAATCCGGGCCCATCATCGCTTCTCCATAGCTCGTAGGTTCATCATTGTCTAACAACATGATATCTAAGACAGGGTTGCCGTACCACTCGGGAGCAGTACGCGTCCTTGTCGACCTACGAGGTTCGATAGCAACTTGATCCAAAGCTTCATGATCATCATCATTAACTTCCTCTTCAGCTAATGTAGGCTCCACAGAAACAACTTTCTGCACTGCGCTACTCTCAGGTTGAAGTAAAGGTTCAACAACCTCATCAAGTTCTATCTTCCTCCCACTCAATTCTTTCGAGAGAAACTCTTTCTCAAGAAATGTTCCGTTTTTAGCGACAAACACTTTGCCTTCGGATCTGAGATAGAAGGTATACCCAACTGTCTCTTTTGGGTATCCTATGAAGACGCATTTCTCCGCTTTGGGTTCCAGCTTTTCAGGCTGAAGTTTTTTGACATAAGCATCACATCCCCAAACTTTAAGAAACGACAGCTTTGGCTTCTTGTCAAACCAAAGTTCATATGGCGTCGTCTCAACGGATTTCGATGGTGCCCTATTTAAAGTGAATGCTGCTGTCTCTAATGCATAACCCCAAAACGATAGTGGCAAATCGGCAAGAGACATCATAGATCGCACCATATCTAATAAGGTTCGATTACGACGTTCGGACACACCATTACGCTGTGGTGTTCCAGACGGTGTTAGTTGTGAAACAATTCCACATTGTCTTAAGTGACTGCCAAACTCATAACTCAGATATTCTCCTCCTCGATCAGATCGTAGGAATTTAATCTTCTTGTTACGATGATTCTCAACTTCACTCTGAAATTGTTTGAACTATTCAAATGTTTCAGACTTGTGTTTCATTAAGTAAATATACCCATATCTACTTAAGTCATCAGTGAAGGTGAGAAAGTAACGATAACCACCGCGTGCCTCAATGCTCATCGGACCGCACACATCAGTATGTATGATTTCCAATAAGTCACTTGCCCGTTCCATTGTTCCAGAGAACGGCGTTTTAGTCATCTTGCCCATGAGGCATGGCTCACATGTGTCAAGTGATTCAAAATCAAGTGACTCCAAAAGTCCATCAGCATGGAGCTTCCTCATGCGTTTTACGCCAATATGACCTAAACGGCAGTGCCACAAGAAAGTGGTATTATCATTATCAATTCTACATCTTTTGGCATCAATGTTATGAACATGTGTATCATTACTATCGAGATTCAATAAGAATAAACCCCTCACATTGGGTGCATGACCATAAAAGATATTACTCATATAAATAGAACAACCATTATTCTCTGATTTAAATGAGTAACCGTCTCGCAATAAACAAGATCCAGATATAATGTTCATGCTTAACGCATGCACCAAATAACACTTATTTAGGTTCATCACTAATCCCGACGGTAATCGAAGAGCGAGCGTGCCGACGGCGATCACATCAACCTTGGAACCATTTCCCACGCGCATCGTCACTTCGTCCTTTGCCAGCCTCCGTCTATTCCGCAGTTCCTGTTTTGAGTTGCAGATATGAGCAACTGCACCGGTATCAAATACCCAGGCACTACAACGAGAGTTGGTAAGGTACACATCAATAACATGTATATCATATATACCTTGTTTGTTGTTCACCGCCTTCTTGTTAGCCAAATACTTGGGGCAATTCCGCTTCCAGTGTCCAGTTCCCTTGCAATGAAAACACACAGTTTCTGGTTTGGGTCCAGCCTTGGGTTTCTTCACGAGAGGAGCAACTGTTTTGCCACTCTTCTTGGAGTTACCCTTCTTACCCTTGCCATTTTTCTTGAAACTAGTGGTTTTATTGATCATCAACACTTGATGCTCCTTCTGAATTTCAGACTCAGCGGCTTTCAGCATCGCAAACAGCTCGGCGACTGACTTGTTCATCCCGTGCATGTTATAGTTCAACACGAAGCTCTTGTAGCTAGGTGGCAATGATTGAAGAACTCTGTCAGTGATAGCCTCTGGCGGAAGGGGCATCCCTAACTCAGCCAGACGGGTGGAGTACCCAGACATTCTGAGCACGTGATCACTGATAGACCCATTCTCCTCCATCTTGCAAGCATAGAACTTATCGGAGATCTCATATCTCTCGATCCGGGCATTCTTCTGAAAGATAAACTTCAACTCCTGGAACATCTCATATGCTCCATGACGTTCAAAACGTCTTTGAAGTCCCGGTTCTAAGCCATACAACATTGCACATTGAACTATTGAGTAATCATCAGAACGAGCCTGCCAGGCGTTCACAACGTCTAGAGACTCAACTGGAGCGGGTGGATCACCAAGCGGTGCATCAAGGACATAAGCCTTCTGGGAAGCCGTAAGGATAATCCTTAGATTACGGGCCCAGTCCACAAAGTTACTTCCATCATCTTTCAACTTAGCTTTCTCTAGGAACGCATTAAAATTCAGGGGTGCTACTGCGCGAGCCATGATCTACAACATAAATATAGCAAAGACAACTTAGACTATTGTTCTAGATAATGAGTTTAGTTAATCATATTACTTAAAAACTCCCACTCAAATTGACATCCCTCCGGTCATTCGAGTGTAACATGATCCAAATCCACCAACTCAAGTCCGATCATCACGTGAGTTGAGGTGGTTTCAATGGTGAACATCTTCATGTTGATCATATCTACTATATGACTCATATTCGACCTTTCGGTCTCTTGTGTTCCGAGGCCATGTCTGTACATGCTAGGCTCGTCAAGTTTAACCCGAGTGTTTCTGCACGTGCAACATGGCTTACACCCGTTGTATGTGAACGTAGAGTCTATCACACCCGATCATCACGGCGTGTCTCGAAACGACGAACTTTCGCAACGGTGCACACTTGGGGAGAACACAATTTATCTTGAAATTTAAGTGAGGGATCACCTTATAATGCTACCGTCGTCCTAAGCAAAATAAGATGCATAAAAGGATTAACATCACATGCAAATCATAAGTGACATGATATGGCCATGAACTTGTGCTTTTGATCTCCATCTCCAAAGCACCGGCATGATCTCCATCGTCACCGGCATGACACCATGATCTCCATCATCTTGATCTCCATCAACGTGTCGCCATGAGGTTGTCACGCCGACTGTTGCTTCCACGACTATAGCTAACGTTTAGCGATAAAGTAAAGCATTACATAACGCTTAATGATTGACACGCAGGTCATACAATAATTAAAGACAACTCTATGGCTCCTGCCAGTTGCCGTACTCATCGACATGCAAGTCGTGATATTCTATACAACACATGATCATCTCATACATCACATATATCTCATCATGTAATTGGCCATATCACATCACAACATACCCTGCAAAAACAAGTTAGACGTCCTCTAATTGTTGTTGCAAATTTTACGTGGCTGCTACGGGTTTGCAAGAACCGTTCTTACCTACGCAAAACCACAACGTGGTGTAGTGATTGCTTTTTGATCTTCTAAAAGAACCCTCTTCATTGAAATCGATTCAACTAAAGTGAGAGAGACAGACGCCCGCTAGCCATCTTTATGCAACGAAGTTACATGTTAGTTGAAGGAACCTGTCTCGCGTAAGTGTACGCGTAATGTCGGTCCGGGCCGCTTCATCTCACAATACTGCCGAATCAAGTATCAACTAGTAACGGCAAGCAATATGTATACACCCACGCCCACAACTCGTTTGTGTTCTACTCGAGATCTCATCTACGCATAGACCTAGCTCTGATACCACTGTTAGGGAACGTTGCATGGGAAACAAAAATTTTCCTACGCACACACAAGATCTATCCATGGTGATGAGCATCTACGAGAGGGAGAGTGAATCTACATACCCTTGTAGATCGCTAAGCGGAAGCGTTTAAGAAACGCGGTTGATGTAGTCGAACGTCTCCGTGATCCAAATCGCAAGTCGTCCCTCGATCCGATCACGTACTAGCGCCGAACGGACGGCACCTCCGCGTTCAACACATGTACGGCTTGATGACGCCTTCACCTCCTCGATCCAGCGAGCGATGATGAAGTAGTGGTTGAGTTCCAGCAGCACGACGGCGTGGTGATGGTGGTGAGGAACAATCTCTGCAGGGCTTCGCCAAGCGCTACGGAGATTATGACGGAGGAACTAGAGGGTTAGGGTTGCCGCACACGGCTTGGGTAAATCTTGATGTATCCCGTGTGCTAGCCCTGCCCCTCTATTTATATGTTGAGCCTTGGGGTCTAAACTTGGAGTAAAAACCTCCTCCAGGTCGGTTTTGCCCGCACAAGGTCGGTTTGGCCCGCAGGGAAAGAGTCCAACTCGGATCCCTGCCGAACCGTACACAGCCGCGCACAAGCGGTAGTACCGCTTCACACAAGCGGTAGTACCGCTTGGGCGGTAGTACCGCTTCATACAAGCGGTAGTACCGCTTCATACAAGCGGTAGTACCGCTCGGGCGGTAGTACCGCTTCACCAAGCGGTAGTACCGCTTACGCGGCAGCAAAACTACTTTTGCACTTTCCAATACCTCGTGGGCTTTTATCCCTTGGCCCATATAAAGTGTTCTCGCACCCGAACACTTCGGTAAACATCCGGAACCCCTTCCGGTGAACTCCGTAACTCTTCCGGAGATCAAAACACTATTATCACATATATCAATCTTTACCTCCGGACTATTCCGGAGATCCTCGTCATGTCCGGGATCTTATCCGGGACTCCGAACAACCTTCGGTCACCAACATAATAACTCAACTATACTAATCGTCACCAAACGTTAAGTGTGTAGACCCTGCGGGTTCGAGAACTATGTAGACATGACCGAGACACCTCTACGGCCAATAACCAATAGCGGGACCTGGATGCCCATATTGGCTCCTACATATTCTACGAAGATCTTTTATCGGTCGAACCTCTATGTCAAGGATTCAGTTAATCCCGTATGCTGTTCCCTTTGTTCTTCGGTATGTTACTTGCCCGAGATTCGATCGTCGGTATCACTATACCTAGTTCAATCTCGTTACCGGCAAGTCTCTTTACTCGTTCCGTAATACAAGATCCTGTGGCTAACTCTTTAGTCACTTTGCTTGCAAGGCTCAATGTGATGTTGTATTACCGAGTGGGCCCTGAGATACCTCTCCGTCACACGGAGTAACAAATCCCAGTCTTGATCCATGCCAACCCAACAGACACCCTCGGAGATACCTGTAGAGCACCTTTATAGTCACCCAGTTACGTTGCGACGTTTGATACACACAAGGTATTCCTCCGGTGTCAGTGAGTTGCATGATCTCATGGTCAAAGGAACAGATACTTGACATGCAGAAAACAATAGCAATAAACTGACACGATCAAATGCTACGTTTACAGTTTGGGTCTTGTCCATCACATCATTCTCCTAATGATGTGATCCCGTTATCAAATGACATCTCATGTCAATGGCTAGGAAACCTTAACCATCTTTGATCAACGAGCTAGTCAACTAGAGGCATACTAGGGACACAGTGTTGTCTATGTACCCACACATGTATTTGAGTTTCCAATCAATACAATTATAGCATGGATAATAAACGATTATCATGAACAAGGAAATATAATAATAACCAATTTATTATTGCCTCTAGGGCATATTTCCAACACGCAGCGCCAGGAACTTCCGTTCAAGCGGAAGTACCGCTCGCCCGAGCGGTACTACCGCTTGTGCACGGGTTGTGAGTGCATAACGGTTGTTTTTTCCTCCCCACTATATAAGGGGGTCATCTTCTCTAAGGTGACTTACCTCTTCCTACCCAAGCTCCATTGTTGCTCCTAAGCTCAAACTCGCCCGATCTCTCTCCCTAGCCAATCAAACTTGTTGATTCTTTGGGGATTGGTTGAGAAGGCCTAGATCTACACTTCCACCAAGAGAAATTTGATTCCCCCCCGCTAATCCCTTGCGGATCTTGTTACTCTTGGGTGTTTGAGCACCCTAGATGGTTGAGGTCACCTCGGAGCCACATTCCATTGTGGTGAAGCTCCGTGGTGGTGTTGGGAGCCTCCAATTAAGTTGTGGAGGTTGCCCCAACCTTGTTTGTAAAGGTTCGGTCGCCGCCTTCAAGGGCACCACTAGTGGAATCACGGCACCTCGCATTGTGTGAGGGCGTGAGGAGAATACGGTGGCCCTAGTGGCTTCTTGGGGAGCATTGTGCCTCCACACCGCTCCAACGGAGACGTACTTCCTCTCAAAGGGAAGGAACTTCGGAAACACATCCTCGTCTTCACCGGCTCCACTTGTGGTTACTTCTTACCTTTACTTTGTGCAAGATTCTCTTGTGTTGTATCTTGTGCTTGCTTGCTTGTGTGGTTGTTGTTAGCATCATATAGGTTGCTCACCTAGTTGCACATCTAGACAACCTATTTTGTTGCTAACCCTAATGTGTTAAGAAAAGCTAAAAATTGGTAGTTGCCTATTCACACCCCCCCCCTCAAGTCAACCATATCGATCCTTTCACATGTGGAGCTCCAAGGAGCACCACCACCCTTGGCCGGCCACTTCATGGGCCCCCCCCCCCCCAAAAGGGGTTCCTTCCCTTGCAAGCCTCTTCCTTCTAGAAACTTTGACTAAAGTCCCAAAAGGTGGCTATCCAAAATAGTAACCATAAAGTGATTTTCACTATTCACGGAAACAATTTTCCGCGACCGTTAAATCCGAAAATATTTCTGTGGGTCTTAGAATAATTCCAGTACCCACACAAATGATTTTGGACGCATTCCGAAACAATTTCGGATTAGTGATTTTCATCTGCGAAAAGCAACCAAACCGGTTCCGGCAGTTCCGGAACATTTCCGGTTTTTATCTCGGAAAATCCCAGAAGTTCCAGAATAATTCTGGCACCCTCCAAGAATTTCCAGGCATGTGCCAAAACCAATTTGACTTAATGGTATACCCCAAAACAACTTTTCAGTTTTACCGAAACTATTCCGGTGTTCTCACCGGAATGTTTCCGTTGTCTCCGAAACTTTTCCGGTGACTTTCTCTCAGACTCCCTATCTAGCATTCAGCAGATAGATGACCCTTAAGCGTGTGACCCTATAGGTTCGGTGAAGTATAGACATGACCCGGAACACTTTCCGATCAATGATCAACATCGGAGCCGTGGACACCCATATTGACCCCTATACCCACACGAATGAATATTCGAGTGAACCTCCAGTTGCCGTGTGCATTTCCTGTTGCTTCGCGATATGTTACAAACACACGAGGTGAGATTTTCTGCATCCCCGTGGATCAACAACTTGTCCACTATGCCAGTTACCTCGTTACCGGTTTTGTTCTCTCTTCTCGTTTCCGTGTTTCGGCATCCCTGTGATCAAATCACATTGTGTGTGCCATGACGATGATGGATACCGTAACACCGAGAGGGCCCGAGAATATCTCTCCATCGCCGGAGGAGCACATCCCAATCTTGATCTATCTCGTTCCTTGTCATACTTTTTCGTGAACCCGTAAGCCGCCGTAATAGCCACCCAGTTACGGATGACGTTTAACAAACCCCAAAGTTCACGAAGCAAGCACGAAGGAACTCGACACTCTCATGGTCTAAGGAATTATGCAAACATTAACTATCTCTATGTTATTAACCATTAACTTGTGACGAAAGTATCTCATAGCATAACATCAATTCGGGTCGATTCAACACAAGTGTTCTTCTAACATTGTGCCCTCAAAATTGCCGGCATAGCCATGCCCATGATCAGGAAAACATGATCATCATGCAATACTTGATCTAGTCTTAGAGGAATGACTAGGAATACTTTTTACCGTTTATTATACCACACATGCACATGAGTTTCCCTCCGAGCCTCGTGGATATTGTAGACTCGAGAATCATTGCAGTTATAGCATGGAACATAAACATTCATTACAAACTTGGAGATACAAAATAACTATTATTACTGCCTCTAGGGCATATCTGCTATAGACTCCCACTTGCACTAGAGACATAATCTAGTTACATGGCTTCCCTAACACCAATGGCTATCCGGTGTTGCTCATGCTTTGCTCGTGGTAGAGGCTTTGTCATCGGGTCTGACACGTTCAGATCCGTGTGAACTTTGCGTACTTTCACTAAACCCTCTTCGACATGATGTCGAATGAGTTTATATTTGCGCTCAATATGTCTTGTCTTATGGTGTGAAGATGGCTCCCTAGCCTGAGCCACGGCGCCACTATTATCACAATAGATTTCCACCGGGTCCAGCGCACTTGGAACCACACCAAGGTCTTCAAGAAACTGCTTGATCCAGACCGCCTCCTTGGAGGCTTCTGAAGCTGCAACATATTCCGCCTCCGTTGTAGAATCCGTCATAGTCTTTTGTTTGGAACATTTCCAATCAACTGCGCCACCGTTCAAAATGAAAACATAGCCTGATTGAGATTTGAAGTCATCTGTGTCAGCCATGAAGCCTGCATCAGTGTAACCACTTACAATGAGCTCTTCATCACCTCCATACACAAGGAGTAAATCCTTGGTCCTTCTGAGGTACTTAAGAATACTTTTGACTGCGGCCCAGTGTTCCAGTCCTGGATCACTTTGGTACTGGCTGCTAACACTTAGCGTATAGGAAACATCCGGTCTTGTACATAGCATGGCATACATAATAGAACCAACTGCTGAGGCATATGGAACATCATTCATCTGTACTCGCTCATCGAGAGTCCGAGAAAACTGATTCTTGCAAAGCACTATACCAGGTGACATGGGGAGTAGGCCTTGGTTGGAGTTCTCCATGTTGAACCTTTTCAACACCTTGTCAATGTACGTGCTTTGGCTAAGCGCTATCAGGCGTTTTGATCTATCTCTATGGATTCTGATGCCCAATACATATGCCACTTCGCCTAAGTCTTTCATTGAAAAACTCTTCTTCAATGAGTCTTTTATTTCGCTAAGAAAATTCACGTCATTTCCAATCAACAATATGTCATCCACATACAAGATTAGAAATACTTTTGCGCTCCCACTAAACTTCTTGTAAACACAAGATTCTTCATCATTCCTGATGAAGCCAAACCCTTTGACTACTTCATCAAAACAAATGTTCCTGCTCCTTGATGCTTGCTTCAGACCATAAATGGCTCTCTGAAGCTTGTATACCTTTCTAGCACCCTTAGGATCGACAAAACCTTCTGGTTGTATCATGTATACATCCTCTTTGAGGTTTCCATTTAGAAAAGCCGTTTTGACATCCATCTGCCATATTTCATAATCGAAATAAGCAGCAATTGCTAGTAATATCCGAACAGACCTAAGCATAGCTACGGGCGAGAAAGTCTCGTCCTAGTCCACTCCAGGAACTTGCGTGAACCCTTTCGCGACAAGTCTAGCTTTGTGGATAGTAATGTTACCATCTGCGTCCGTCTTTCTTTTGAAAATCCATTTACAACCAATGGGTTTTACGCCATCTGGAAGTTCTTCCAAGTTCCAAACTTGGTTTTCGTACATGGATTCCATCTCGGATTTCATGGCCTTGTGCCATTCCCTTGAGCTAGGCCCCGCCATCGCTTCCTTGTAGTGCACAGGTTCATCGTCTTCAAGAATGAAGATTTCGTTATGAAACCACTCAGGTGGCTGGATAGCCCTACCTGATCTGCACGGTTCAGTTACAACATTGTCTGAAGTTTTCGCATCACATGCGACAACTTCCGGCTCGGTTAGGGATAATTTGCGGAATTTCTTCCGGTTCCTCAGCCATAACAACGGTTACCGAAGATTCACTAATCTCATTAAGTTGTACTGTCCTCCCACTTAATTCTTTTGCGAGAAACTCTTTCTCAAGAAAGTGTCCAACCCTTGCGACAAACACTTTGCCCTCGGACTGGTTGTAGAAGGAATACCCAATGGTGTCTTTGGTATAACCTACAAAGTAACATTTGTCTGATCTGGGATCGAGTTTGCTTGGTTGTAAACGTGTTACATAAGCTTCACAACCCCAAACCTTGAGATGCGACACATTGGGTTTCTTCCCATACCATAATTCAAATGGCGTCGATTCAACAGACTTAGACGGTGCTCTGTTTAATGTATAAGCGGCAGTGAGTAGTGCGTGACCCCAAAAAGATATCGGTAGATCTGTAAGAGACATCATCGACCTTACCATGTCTAACAGGGTTCGGTTACGTCTTTCCGACACTCCGTTTCGCTGTGGAGTTCCGGGAGGCGTAAGCTGTGAAATGATTCCATGGTCACTCAGATGTTGGCCAAACTCATGACTGAGACATTCGCCTCCGCGATCAGACCGCAGAAACTTAATCCTTTTGTTACGATGATTTTCTACCTCATTCTGAAATTCTTTGAACTTTTCAAAAGTTTCCGACTTATGCTTCATCAAGTAGATATATCCATACCTACTCAAATCATCAGGAAAAGTCACGAAGTAGAAATACCCACCCCGTGCGATTGTGTTCATTGGACCACATACATCACTATGTATTATTTTCAACAATTCACTCGCCTGTTCAGGATGACCCATGAACGACGTCTTGGTCATTTTCCACATCAAGCAAGCTTCACATGTGTCAAATGATTCAAAATCAAAGGACGGTAAAACTCCATCTTTATGGAGTCTTTGCATGCGTTTCAGTCTTGGCTCTGCCCTTAGGCTTTCCTTTCCTTTTGAAACTGGCGGTTTTATTCACCAGCAACTTTTGCCGATTCTGCAGTCCTATCTCATTTGTTTTGAGCATCGCTTCATAAAGCGAGGTAAGGATCAAATCATTACCAGGTGTCTTTGGAAAATTAATTCCCTTTTCAGCATAACTATCATAACAGTTTGCTAGTCTGACACTATGCTCATCAACTAGAGATTTCTTATTTATATTGCATGCTTTCAAGGCCTCAGTCATCTCATGAATTTTAGCCGAATCATGTTTGTGATACAGAACTTCTAGTGCCTCGATAATCTCGAAGGTACTAAGCTGTTCAAAACGGTTCTGTAGCACAGGATCCATGCAAGATAACATAAGGTTTTTAACAACACTGAAATCATCCTTTCGTGAGTTAAACACGTTGATGATATCCAGAGCCATTTCTGGCGTAGGGGAATCACCTAGAGGTTGATCAAGCACATAGACTTTCTTAGCACTCTTGAGGACAATCCTCAGGGTACGGATCTAGTCCGAATAGTTGTTTCTAGTTCCAGCTAACTTCACTCTCTCTAACATCGGGGCTAAGAAGAACGTGGTGTCGCAGGCCATTTGATCTACAACGGTAAACACAAGTTTCACTTAGACTTTGTTCATAATGATTTTGCACTAGTGAATAAACAATTTTATTCTAAAGTGCGCTCCCACTCAAATCAATATCTCTCAAAATTGATTATGAGTGATTCAAGACCCGTATTTCAATTCAACATCACGGTTCGAGATGAACTCAAATGGCGTGAACTTCAATCGGTAGGCAAACTTGCCGATCACATCTCTATGTGATTCTTGTTCATCTTTCGATGCGTGTGTTCCAAGCTCAGGACTGTCCTGCCTGAACATCAAGTCAACCAAGCGATCTTGCTACGAGGTCTCAACTCACCCGCCTCACACTTCTCTAATCGTTCGCACCCATGGAGATCATGTGATGCCCCGAAGAGATAGGTGCCGTGACGGTGCTACACTTGGGAGAACACTAACTACTTGATATTTTAAGTGAGAGATCACCCTAATAAAAAGCGACTACTGCGCAATCAAAAGGGTGCATCATAAGGGATAAACATCTCAGGCAATACATAATAGCATGACATGGTATAGCCCTTTCTGACGGAGAAGTCTTTAATTTCTTCGTCTTCGGCATTTGCGTCGGTGTTCACCTTCGCGAAGATTGCCACCACCTTGTCGATGCACCAGATAATATTGCTATCTCTATAGCTAATAAAATAAGTGCATTAATTAAGGTTGACACGCAGGTCATTAAAGTGACAATCATATGGCTCCAGCCATCATGCCAAATCATGACACGCAGGTCATGTTAATAAATTTACATCATGTAGTCATCTCATACATAATCGAATTAATATGAGCACTGCTATACCACATCACATGCACATCCTACAAAACCAAGTTAGACGCCTCTAATCAGTTTATGCAAATTTTTATTTTACGTGGCTTCTAAGGTTTTGACTTAAACCGCAGCTACCAACGTTTTATCATAAAGTATGATTATTCAAGTCGCTAGATTAATATCGCGGGGTGTATGAAACACGAGATAATAAAATCTCGAGCCCCATACTAAACTTCGTCATACGCATGACCCCCGTGCAGATCATATCTGCATTGCCCTTTCGTGTGCGAAATTTCATCTTTCTTTGGACTATGGTGGAACCCAAAGAACTAATAGCACTTCGTTGATCAATCAGGATCGCGGATTGCCAGAACTTTGTCAAATTCCACCATGCTGTCTCGAGATCAGAAATACGCAAATTCTAGGGATGGAACAAGAACATCGGGTAACAGATTTCATCTGCTACCCGCATAAATAATTTTCAGCAATAGATCTCATCTACTCCAAAATTATATTATGCAATACCCATACATCTCCATGTATTCTAGATCGTAACCTGCATCTACGCATAGCACGGCTCTTGATGCCACTGTAGGGGAACGCGACAGAAAACAAATAAATTCGGTACAGCGAGCACGCCCAGGACCACTATGGAGACTGCATACAGGGTTTGATCTGATCATTACCGACTCGTAGCGTAGCGGAAGTAGAGTCGATGTAGATCGTCGGTGTAGATCCCCGCAGCTAGGATTTACAACCTCCCAACCGTGAGGATGTACTCCCTCGTCGGACAGCCCTTTGGGAGGCGGTCGGACAGTCCCTCGGACGATGTCACGGACAGCCCTTCGGGAGGACCCTCGAAACTCGAACGGTAACTCAGACAGCCCTTCGGGAGGACCCTCGAATAGCCCCTCGGGCAAAAGATTGAAACTACGACCTCTCTACAGAGTTGCACACATATGGTGTCAGCTATCCGGTAGGGCTTCGCCGTCCAGAACTAGTTCCTGCCGGAACCCAGACAGCCTTTCCGCTCTACGAAACTATTTCGCTGGGAGGGAGAGAGAAGCCAGAAATGTCATGGCATGTGTATGAGAGCAAGGGATGAGTGTGATGAGCTCCTCTCCACCTCTATTTATAGGAAAGCCAAGGGGTAGGGCTGCCTCCAAAAATACCAAAATACCCATGCATTAGGTAACAAATGGTGGGCATTTAGGGCATAATGGGAGGCCATGTGGAGCTCCAAGGAGCACCACCACCCTTGGCCGGCCACTTCATGCCCCCCCCCAAAGGGGTTCCTTCCCTTGCAAGCCTCTTCCTTCTAGAAACTTTGACTAAAGTCTCAAAAGGTGGCTATCCAAAATAGTAACCATAAAGTGATTTTCTCTATTCACGGAAACAATTTTCCGCGACCGTTAAATCCAAAAATATTTCTGCGGGTCTTAAAATAATTCCAGTAACCACACAAATGATTTTGGACGCGTTCCGAAACAATTTCGGATTAGTGATTTTCATCTGCGAAAAGCAACCAAACCGGTTCCGGCAGCTCCGGAACATTTCCGGTTTTTATCCCCGAAAAAATCCCAAAAGTTTCCAGAATAATTCTGGCACCCTCCAAGAATTTCCAGGCGTGTGCCAAAACAAATTTGACTTAATGGTATACCCCGAAACAACTTTTCAGTTTTACCGAAACTATTTCGGTGTTCTCCCCGGAACGTTTCCGTTGTCTCCGAAACTTTTCCGGTGACTTTCTCTCAGACTCCCTGTCTAGCATTCAGCAGATTGATGACCCTTAAGCATGTGACCCTATAGGTTCGGTGAAGTATAGACATGACCCGGAACACTTTCCGATCAATGATCAACATCGGAGCCGTGGACACCCATATTAACCCCTATACCCACACGAATGAATATTCGAGTGAACCTTCAGTTGCCGTGTGCTATTCCTGTTGCTTCACGATATATTACAAACACCCGAGGTGACATTTTCTGCATCCCCATGGATCAACAACTTGTCCACTATGCCAGTTACCTCGTTACCGGTTTTGTTCTCTTTTCTCATTTCCGTGTTTCGGCGTCCCTATGATCAAATCACATTGTGTCTGGCCAGACGATGATGGATACTGTAACACCGAGAGGGCCCGAGAATATCTCTCCATCGCCGGAGGAGCAAATCCCAATCTTGAGGTATCTCGTTCCTTGTCATACTTTTCCGTGAACCCGTAAGCCGCCGTAATAGCCACCCAGTTACGGATGACGTTTAACAAACCCCAAAGTTCACGAAGCAAGCACGAAGGAACTCGACACTCTCATGGTCTAAGGAATTATGCAAACATTAACTATCTCTGTGTTATTAACCATTAACTTATGACGAAAGTATCACATAGCATAACATCAATTCGGGTCGATTCAACACAAGTGTTCTTCTAACATTGTGCCCTCAAAATTGTCGGCATAGCCATGCCCATGATCAGGAAAGCAGGATCATCATGCAATACTTGAGCTAGTCTTAGAGGCATGACTAGGAATACTTTTTACCGTTTATTATACCACACGTGCACATGAGTTTCCCTCCGAGCCTCGTGGATATTGTAGACTCCAGAATCATTGCAGTTATAGCATGGAACATAAACATTCATTACAAACTTGGAGATACAAAATAACTGTTATTACTGCCTCTAGGGCATATCTCCTACACCTTAAGCGTGTGACCCTATAGGTTCGGTGAAGTATAGACATGACCGGAACACTTTCCGATCAATGATCAACATCGGAGCCGTCGACACACATATTGACCCCTATACCCACACGAATAAATATTCGAGTGAACCTCCAGTTGCCGTGTGCTATTCCTGTTGCTTCGCGATATGTTAAAAACACCCGAGTTCAGATTTGTCGGCATCCCCGTGGATCAACACTTGTCCACTATGCCAGTTACCTCGTTACCGGTTTTGTTCTTTTTTCTCATTCCCGTGTTCCGGTATCCCTGTGATCAAATCACAATGTGTCTAGCCAGACGATGATGGATACCGTAACACCGAGAGGGCCCTAAGAATATCTCTCCATCGACGGAGGAGCAAATCCCAATCTTGAGCTATCAAGTTCCTTGTCATACTTTCCCATGAACCCGTAAGCCGTCGTAATAGCCACCCAGTTACGGATGACGTTTAACAAACCCCAAAGTTCATGAAGCAAGCATGAAGAAACTCGATACTCTCATGGTCTAAGGAATTATGCAAACATTAACTTTTTCTGTGTTATTAACCATTAACTTGTGACGAATGTATCTCATAGCATAACATCAAATTGGGTCGATTCAACACAAATGTTCTTCTAACATTGTGCCCTCAAAGTTGTCGGCATAGACATGCCCATGATCAGGAAAACATAATCATCATGCAAACGCTTGAGCTAGTCTTAGAGGCATGACTAGGAATACTTTTTATTGTTTATTATTCCACACGTGCATATGATTTTTCCTCTGAGCCTCGTGGTTATTGCAGACTCGAGAACCATAGCAGTTATAGCACGGAATATAAACTTAATTACGAACATGGGGATAAATAATAACATTTATTATTGCCTCTAGGGCATATCTCCTACACCAGGGTGGGCCCCAGGGCTGTGCCACGTCGGCCGGCCGGCGTTTAAAGGCCGGCGACCATGAAATGCTGCGGAGGGCCTCGGGCCGGCGTCGGGTTTCGCATACAGGGCACCATTTCGCCCGCGTCATTTGGTAGCGGTGGCACGGCCGGTGGTGACGTATAGCGATGGCGGCGAGCTCGCAAGTGGCGGCCAGACCTCTGACGGGGTCGAGATCGACGCTTGGGGGCACGGGGGAGTGCGTGCGCGTGCTGGTTGGGCTCCTGGAAGCACCAAGAGCATGTTGCGCGGCTCGGACTCGAGCTTGGCTGGCTATGGTCGTGACGGCGATGTGATGTGATGGCGGCGAGCTTTGGCTACGGCGGGGTTCGGTGCTAGGGGTCGAAAACGATGGCGAGAGGAGAGGGGAAACGGGAAGGAGCTCACTGGGAGCCCGTAGAGGTGCACAGCGTGCTCGGGGAGGGCCTGGGGTGGACGGAGCGGTGTCGGCGATCTCCGGCGTCCAAGGAGGAAGGCGAGGTCATGGGGCTCGATGCAAGGGCGGGGAGCTCGAAATGGCGGCACCGGACGGGGTAGCAGACGACGGCGGAGCGTTACGGCATGGCGGCGAGACGCAGGGGCGAAGGTGGCTGCGATAATCACGAGGCAGAGGCCATGGCGGCACTCGGGAGAGAGTGGAGAGCGAGGGAGAGAGAGGAGAGGAGTGAGGCCAGGGGAGGCCAGGGGAGGGCAGGGCGCTGCCCTTATCCACCCACGGCGTCGCGGGGTCGCGCTGTCGAGAGGCGAGGAGGGGAGCCTGACTGCGGGAGCGCACGCGCGCGCTGCAGCGTCGACAACGAGGAGAGAGGGTGAGCAGGAGGAAGGAGAGGACAGGCGTGGGCTGGGCCGGCACTGTAGACTTAGGCCCGGCAGCACAGTAGCTTAGGGCCTTTTCCTTTTCCCTTCTCTGTTTTTCCCTTTTTGCTGCTGTTTTGCATTTCTTTCACATTAAGTGGCTTTTGCAAAAATGTGCAACTGGTCAAAACAAATATTAGGAAATATTGAGCACTGCCACAAAAAGTTTGGGGTTCGATTGAATTCATTTAAATTTTAGTTTGCAATTAAACGGCTAAAAAGGGTGTTGTTTGGTCCTGTTTTGGATGCTAGGGTCATCTTGGGAATTTTAGTGATGTTGTTTTCCTTAAGACAATTAACTATGGAATATTTCCAAAATTATGAACTATTTAGTTTTCAAAATTGATCAACTTTTATTTTCACTTGCCATTTGAATTTGAATTTGAATTTGTTCTGAAGCCAAGTGACAAGTGGCATTGCAAAACTAGATGTCTTGGCATAATTTGCAGGGGTTTACTGTAGCTTAATTACAGGGGGTGTTACAATTCTCCTCCTCTAAAAGAAATTCTCGTTCCGAGAATTCAGGAGGTAGAAGGGAAAAGATCATGGTATTCTTCACGAAGACGATCCTCGCGTTCCCAAGTGGCTTCATCTTCTGAATGATTCAACCACTGAAATTTAAGGAACTTGATTGCCTTCTGACGGGCTCGACGTTCAGCTTGATCAAGAATACGGATCAGATGCTCCTTATAAGACAGGTCATCCTGCAATTCAAGCACTTCATGATCCATTGCTCGGATCGGATCCTTGAAACAGCGGCGGAGTTGCGACACATGGAAAACATCGTGAACCTGAGGAAGGTTCGATGGCAATTCCAACTGATATGCCACTTCTCCACGTCTGGCGAGAATACGAAATGGGCCAATGTAGCGAGGAGCTAGCTTGCCCTTGATTCCGAAACGATGAGTGCCCTTCATCGGAGTGACACGAAGGTAAGCCTGTTCGCCAGGTTGATAGACCATTACCTTGTGTTTACGATCATAATTGCTCTTCTGATGAGACTGAGCAGTCTTCAGATGTTCATGAACGATACGGACTTGCTCTTCAGCGTGTTGGATAATGTCCGGACCAAAGAGTGGCCGTTCCCCAGTTTCTGACCAATTCAGAGGAGTTCGGCACTTACGTCCATAAAGAACTTCAAATGGTGCCATCTTCAGACTAGCTTGATAGCTATTGTTGTAAGAGAATTCAGCATACGGGAGAGATTCCTCCCATTTCTTGCCAAAGGAGATGACACGTGCACGAAGCATATCTTCAAGCACTTGGTTGACTCGCTCAACCTGACCCTGGCACTGGGGGTGAAAAGCGGTGCTAAAGGACAGATGAGTTCCCATAGCTTCTTGGAAACTTTCCCAGAATCTTGAGGTAAAGAGGCTGCCACGGTCTGAACTGATCTCCAATGGAACACCGTGGAGTGACACAATTCTGAAAACATACAAGTCTGCTAATTGACTAGAAGTGATTGTCTCCTTGACTGGCAGAAAATGAGCAACCTTTGAGAATCGGTCAATGACGACAAGAATAGCATCATGACCCTTCTGTGATCTGGGAAATCCAGTAATGAAATCCATTTCAACTTTGTCCCATTTCCATTCGGGAATAGCAAGTGGTTGCAGAGTTCCAGCAGGTCTTTGATGTTCTGCTTTGATGCGACGGCAAACGTCACACTCAGCAACATAACGAGCAATGTCTCGCTGCATATCAGGCCACCTGTACCGCTGACGAATGTCTTGGTGCATCTTGGTACTACCTGGATGAATAGACAAAGGTGTGTCATGTACTTCTTTCATGACATCCGGGCGCGAGTCCAGATTTTTCTTTCTGGGGACCACCAGGCGGCCTTTGAAGAACAAGGCACCATCATCATCAACAGTGAAGAACGATGAATTTCCTTTGGAGATACAGCCCTTAATCTTCTCGACTTCAGAGTCATAATTCTGCCTTGCCTTGATGTTGCGCTCGAGATCTGGTTCAACAACCAAGGTATTTAGGTATCCTTGAGGAACTATCTCGAGGTTCAGCTTTCGAAGCTCTTCATACAGGAGTGGTTGCTGTAGCTGAACCTCAAGTTCACAACAGTAGGATTTGCGGCTCAAGGCATCAGCCATTACGTTAGCCTTGCCAGGGGTATAAGAAATACCCAAGTCATAGTCTGTAATGGCCTCCATCCATCTTTGCTGACGGAGGTTCAGAGATGGCTGAGTGAACAAGTACTTCAAACTTTGATGATCCGTGTAGATCTCGCAACGATTACCAAGTAGGTAATGTCGCCATAACTTCAATGCATAAATAACTGCTGCCAGTTCGAGATCATGCATTGGATAGTTCTCTTCATGAGGACATAACTGTCGAGAGCCATAAGCAATCACCTTGCGCTCTTGCATTAGGACACAGCCTAATCCTTGACGGGATGCGTCGCAATAAATGACAAATTCCTTGCGAGATTCTGGAGGGGCAAGCACTGGTGCCGATGTCAACTTATCTTTGAGTGTCTGGAAACTTTCCTGGCATTTTTCTGTCCACTCAAACTTAACGCCTTTGTGAAGCAGATTGGTCAAGGGCTTGGCAATCTTGGAAGTTCTCGACAAAACGACGGCAATAGCTGGCGAGTCCGAGAAAACTTCTCACTTGCTTGACATTCTTCGTGGGAGTCCAGTCAAGAATGGCCTGAACTCGCTCTGGGTTGACAGCAATACCATCCTTGGAAATCACATGACCAAGATAGGTCACTTCGGATAACCAGAATTCACACTTGGAATATTTGGCATATAGTTGATGCTCTCGAAGCTTTTCCAGTACAAGAGAAAGATGTTCAGCATGTTCTTCTTTATTCTTGGAATACACCAGGATATCATCAAGATAAACTACGACGTACTTGTCGAGGTAATCCATGAAGATGTAGTTCATTAACCGGGAGAAGGTTGCTGGAGCGTTGGTTAAGCCGAAGGACATGACAGTGTACTCGTAAGATCCATAGCGAGTAACGAAGGCTGTCTTCGGAATGTCCTCTTCACGAACTCGGATCTGGTGGTATCCCAATCTCAAATCAAGTTTAGAGAATACGAAGGAACCAACAAGTTGATCATACAGATCATTGATTCTGGGAAGCGGATACTTGTTTCTGAATTGTTACCTGGTTAATAGGACGGTAATCTTGGACCAACCGATTTGTACCATCTTTCTTCTTGACAAAGAAAGAAGGTGCTCCCCAAGCAGAGGAACTTGGACGAATGAAACCTTAAGGAGTGATTTATCGATTTCCTCCTTAAGCTCAAGGAGTTCAAAGATGTCAAAAGACAGTATGTGTATGATGTGTCAGACATTTGATGAAAAGTTGCAGGTAATCCAGCTCTCCGGGTGGATGTGAACACGAGAACCTAATGTTAGAGTTAGCAAAATCTTTAACCCGAATAGAAGAGAGATCAGAATCCCAGAGTAAGGAAGAGGAATAAAAGATCCTAACCCAACCGTTGGCGACGTGGGCCCGTAAGCCACACAGCCATGCTAGTAAAACCGTTTTTCAAAGACTAGACTCAACTTCGACCAAGGAGTTGGAAAGGGGCTTCCTACAGGCAGTCGGCTCTGATACCAACTTGTGACGCCCCCGACTCGACCGTGCACTAATCATACACACAAATGCGCACGATCAAGCCCAGGGACTCATGGGAAGATATCATAACACAACTCTAGACACAAAATAAAATAATACAAGCTTTATATTACAAGCCAGGGGCCTCGAGGGCTCGAATACATAAGCTCGAGTTACACAAGAGTCAGCGGAAGCATTAGTATCTGAGTACATACATAATTACACAAAGGTTGCCTTAAGAAGGCTGAGCAAAACAACGACATCTAGATCGAAAAGGCGCAGGCCTCCTGCCTGGGAGCCTCCTATCTACTCCTGGTCGTCGGTCTCCACGTAGTGGTAAGCTCCGTTGGGGTAGTAGTAGTCATCGGTGGGATCAGCTGTCTCCGGGGCTCCGTCATCTGATCACAGCAATCGGGTATGGGCAAAAAGAGGTAGCAAAGCAACCGTGAGTACTCATCCAAAGTACTCTTAAGACTTACATCAGATCTATTCTATTTATGCATCGGTATCAAATGAAGGGGCTGTATCTGTGGTCTAGACTGCGGAAATGCCAGAATAGAGGGAAGCCTAGCCTATCGAAGACTAGCATCTTGTAGCGTCTTGCAGCATTAGAAGAGTGCAGATTAGTGGCATATAATAAAGCAATAAGTATGTAGTAGCAAAGCCCAGAGATCCTTCCTCGACTCCCTGCGAGAAAGCAATCCCGGAGGTAACATATTAATTAAAGTAACATGTATCCAGTTCAAGTTGTAGTAGATCGGGATACAACACTGAGCGTCCTGTTACCGTGAACACGGCTATTCGAATAGATAACTTCCCTGCAGAGGTGCACTACTGTTACCCAACATGCTCGATTAACTCTGGCCGGACACACTTTTCTCGGTCATGCCCGACCTCGGCTGATCGACACGACGTAGTCCTACCTAGGCTTCGCAGAGAGGTCCCCGCCGGTCTACATCCTAAGTGCTCAGGGGTCTTGAGCCCATCGCCCTTTGCACTCCGGGTCGTTGTGTGCAGGGTGGATACCAGCGCCACCCCTCTCCTGGATGGCACGTTCCGACCGTGCCACAATGCTGAACTCGACATCTGACAGAGCTTTCGGCTGATACATACGGCGCCGAGGGCCCCATTAAACCATTATCCCGCGTGGTGGTAGTGCGTATAGGCCAGTAGCCAACTCAGATCGAATACCCAAATCCGTTAGTGAATTATTAGGAGCTCGCGGAGACGACCAGTGCTTCGGCCATTCCGACTAGGTATCTCGCGGACCACGACCAGGGACTAGGCCCACCTCTCTCCTAGGTAGTCTCCGCCAGCCCTGTCGCTCCGACTACAGTGTAAGTTCCGTGTCGGCTGTCGGGACAAGTCCCGAGCTTAGGGATGGCATTGGGTACCCATTACCCAAGTACCCTGCGGGTAAAAGACCTATTAGGGTAAGGGTATGGGACAAAAATTTACCCATGGGTATATAAATAGGGAAATCTGAAACCCATCGGGTAGAGCGGGTACGGGTATGGGATTGTATAACCCATACCCACATACCCATGTACCCGTATAAAATCTATGTGAACTCAAAATTATCTCTACACTTTGTCGCGAATTTGTTAACTCAAAATGTATGACTATGACTATATTATGTTGTTGTTTACAAGAAAGTGATATTGTTTGTTAAATATGTTGTAGTTTGTGATGTGTTGTTGTTTATACATTATGATTATATATTGTTATTTATAACTATGAGTTGTTCAAATTGATGCTTTGCAAACGTGGGCAATTTTACCCGCGGGTACCTGTCTACCCTGTCGGGTAACGGGTATTGGAAAAAATTATACCCGTTGGCGGGTATGGGTAAGGGTGATGGGTAAGCTCAGGTGGGACGGGTAAGGGTATGGGGTGGCTCAACCCGTACCCAAACCCTACGGGTGCCATCCCTACCCGAGCTACCACCACATCCTGGGTGGTATCGCTAACAGCCAGCCGCCACAGGACTCTCTCGCGGGTACCCTTGGGGTCGGCCCGACTTCAACATTATCTCGCGGGTGCTCTTGGAGCCGACCCGTCTTTAACAAAGGTCTGAGGTGAAGGTCAAGGTACCCGTGTGTCCATAACATCGTGGGGAATCCGTGGAATCACCCTCGATGGATTCCCACTCGATGTAACCGTCAAGGTGAACTTGGAGGAATCACCCTCGATAAGTTCACACTTGGGGGGTTGCACGACAGAGGCATCATCGGAGGTGGTGAAAGAGGAATCACCCTCGGTAACCCACAACTGACTAGCTACGCTACAGAGATATCATCGGAAGTGAGGTAGGAGGTATCACCCTCGGCACCCGATAGTAACTCTGAAGAGTCGTAAAACTAAGGGGGGGGGGGTGTGCGGTGTTGTGTCGGTCTCGGCATATCGATCACGTTGATCGAGTCATCCGGTAGCAAAGCATGGGAACACGGACAAGGGTGCGGGGCCACTGATGGATCACTAACCAGCCTATACTAAGCATATAGGACAACAGGTAAAGTATCAACAGCAGGTTACAAAATCAGGCTATGCATCAGAATAGGAGCAATCAATTACAGTATCAAAATCTAATGCAAGCATGAGAGAGAAAGAATGGGCGATATAGGAATGATCAAGGGGGTTTTGCTTGCCTGGTTGCTTGGCAGATGAAATCGAATCCTCAACGAAGTAGTCGATCACAGGGGCATCGTCCGCGGTCGCAAGGTCTACCGGAGAAGAAGAGGGGGAAGAAACAAATAAATACATGGCAAATAAATGCAACATAGATGCAAGGCATGGCAGTATGGCTTGACTATGTGCTCTAATGCATCACTAGATATTTTAGACGGAGCGGGAAAATATCTGGGAATATTTTCCCGGCTTTAGGCAATTATCGGACCGGCGATCCGGAGGGGAAGGTTCCATGTTCACCATGTTAGAGGCATGTGATAGTTAAGTGGATGACATATTCGGATTCGTCTTAT
The DNA here is from genome assembly GCA_039707655.1 of Elymus sibiricus. Lineage (NCBI taxonomy): Eukaryota > Viridiplantae > Streptophyta > Magnoliopsida > Poales > Poaceae > Elymus > Elymus sibiricus. The sequence continues at coordinate 319,599,168 of CM077664.1, forward strand.
TTTTCTGATCATTTTTCATATATAAATTATTTTCATCCGAGTTACGGTTTATTTTATATGATTTTTCAAAGTTTTAATCATTTTTTGGAATTTCTGGAATTAATTTAATTCGAAAAATCATTTAAATATAAATTGCTATGAGTACACAGAAGTGTACCCAGAAATGTACAACAAAGGCTGACTGGTGGGGCCAGTCAACTGCCCAGTCAGCAGTTGACTGGACCGTTGACTGGTCAATCGGGTCCAGTGGGACCCAGCTGTTAGTGACTCTGGTTAATTGACAGGGTTTAGTTAATTTAACAGGGGGGTTAATTAGAGGGTGGGGCCCCACTGTCAGTGATTAATTTAATTAACAGATTAAGTTAATTTTAAAACCAGATTAATTAAGCGGGTGGAGACCACCTGTCAGTGATTGGGTTGCCCAGTCAGCACAGTTGACCGGGTCAACCCAGTCAACGGGGCCCACTGGCAGTGACCCAGGGTGGGCCCCAGGGCTGTGCACGTCGGCCGATCGGCGTTTACACACCGGCGACCATGAAATGCGGTGGAGGGCCTCGGGCCGACGTCGGGTTTCGCGTACAGGGCACCATTTCGCGCGCGGTCGGGCGCGTTCGAACACGGAGACGACGTTGCGTCGTTTGGTAGCGGTGGCGCGGCCGGTGGTGGCGTATAGCGACGGCGGCGAGCTCGTAAGCGGCGGCCGGAGCTCGGACAGGGTCGAGATCGACGCTTAGGGGCACGGGAGAGTGCGTGCGCGTGCTGGTTGGGCTCCTGGAAGCACCAGGAGCATGTTGCGCAGCTCGGACTCGAGCTTGGCTGGCTATGGTCGTGACGGCGACGCGATGTGACAGAGGCGAGCTTCGGCTACGGCGGGGTTCGGTGCTAGGGGTCGAAAACGACGGCGAGAGGAGAGGGGAAACGGGGAGGAGCTCACTGGGAGCCTGTAGAGGTGCACAGCGTGCTCGGGGAGGGCCTGGGGTGGACGGAGCGGCGTCGGCGATCTCCGGCGTCCGAGGAGGAAGGCGAGGTCGTGTGGCTCGATGCAGGGGCGGGGAGCTCGAAATGGCGGCACCGGACGGGGTAGCAGACGACGGTGGAGCGTTACGGCACGGCGGCGAGACACAGGGGCGAAGGTGGCCGCGAGAATCACGGGGCAGAGGCCATGGCAGCGCTCGGGAGAGAGTGGAGAGTGAGGGAGAGAGGGGAGGAGTGAGGCCAGGGGAGGCCAGGGGAGGGCAGGGCGCTGCCCTTATCCACCCACGGCGACGCGGGGTCGCGCTGTCGAGCGGCGAGGAGGGGGGCCTGGCTGCGGGAGCGCGCGCGCGCGCTGCAGCGTCGACAGCGAGGAGAGAGGGTGAGCAGGAGGAAGGAGAGGACAGGCGTGGGCTGGGCCGGCACTGTAGACTTAGGTCCGACATCACAGTAGCTTTGGGCCTTTTTCCTTTTTTGTTTTTCCCTTTTTGCTGTTGTTTTGCATTTCTTTCACATTAAGTGGCTTTTGCAAAAATGTGCAACTAGTCAAAACAAATATTAGGAAATATTGAGCACTGCCACAAAAAGTTTGGGGTTCGATTGAATTTATTTAAATTTTAGTTTGCAATTAAACGGCTAAAAAGGGTGATGTTTGGTCCTGTTTTGGATGCTAGGGTCATCTTGGGAATTTTAGTGATGTTGTTTTCCTTAAGACAATTAACTATGGAATATTTCCAAAATTACGAACTATTTAGTTTTCAAATTTGATCAACTTTTATTTTCACTTGCCATTTGAATTTGAATTTGAATTTGTTCTGAAGCCAAGTGACAAGTGGCATTGCAAAACTAGATGTCTTGGCATAATTTGCAGGGGTTTACTGTAGCTTAATTACAGGGGGTGTTACACATATGACAAAATTAAATGACCCTGTGTCCATACTGCCTCCGTCCTGCAATACATGACGTATAATTTGAATGCAAATGTCCAATAATAGATGGCTTGGCGGACCAAAACGCTATCTTTGTTCCTTGCCTTGGTCCGCAAGCTTTTTTTTCTCACGCCATGTATTGCGGGATGGAGGGAGTAAAATGATGTCTCTCGAAGCGTTTCCTAATAAATGGAATGATGGATTATGAAAACAATGGGAGCATGTGGGCATAAAGGTTAATGATGTGGTGGGGCCTTACTTCAAAATGTTTAAAGATTTGGGACAGGGCGATTGCTCCATTACTGTTTGACCTGGTTGTTGATGCTCTTGCCATAATTCTAACTAATGCTAAGAAATTGGGCTATCTGAAAGGGGTTATGGAGGAATTTTGTGAAGGGGGTGCTAACATGCTGCAATATGCAAATGATACCATCTTCCTCCTCCCAAATGATTTATGTAGTGCACAACATTCAAAAATTATTTTCTATGCGTTTGAACAGATGTATGGGCTAAAGATTAACTTCCAAAAGAGTGAGACCTTCCTCTTTGGGGAGGCCATGAATTCCATTGAATAAGGTGAGGATTAGAAACAATCAAACAAAGACTGAAAACCTGTAGAAGATAAATTGGAAAATAGATGGGCTTGTTCGCAAGGGAGAATGCTTAATATTGCTAGCAGACTTTCTTTAGTTTAGTCCAGTCTTAGCAGCCTTCTAGCTTTTATGATGTCTTTTTACCCTTTCCCTGTGGTGTTGAGAAAAAAAATCGACTTTTTAGAGCCAGGATTACCTAGCAGGGCGATAAGGATAAGAAAAAAATACCACCTAGTTAGATGGGTTGAGATTTGTCAACCCAAGAAACATGGACGTGTCGGGGTTGTTAATTTGGATCTCATGAATAAAGCTTTGTGGGAATGGCTTTGGAAGCTGGAGACCGAGGAGGGACTATGGCAATCCATTTTACTTAACAAATATGTAAAGGGTGCATGTCCTTCTGGGGTTAAACACGGACAGTGGGATTCTCAGTTTTGGTCGGGGCTTTTGGCAGTCAAAAACTGGTCTTACAAGTATGTCAAAAAGGAAGTAAGAAATTGGACTAATACCAGGTTCTGGGAGGATTGGTGGCTAGATGATAAACCACTAAATTAATCCTATCCTAGATTATATAACCTATGTTTTAACAAGAATATTACCGTTGTTAAAGCCTTTGAGAAATGTCGGGAACACTTCACTTTTAGGAGGACTTTGTGGGGGTGATACTTTGATAAAGTGGGAAGAGATCAGAAATGCATGTTCTAAAATTATGTCAAGTGAGGGGAAAGATGTGATCGCTAGGTCTCTAACTACTGACGGGAAATACTCATACACAACATGCTTGGATGAGGATCTCGACGCCGCCATCTACCCTCGACACGAAGAACTGAAGATCTGCAAGTGGACCTATACCCTCGACCACCGATCTGCAAGTCACCAAGGTCAAGAAGACGAGCTAAATCGTACCCTTGATCAGCCGGAGTGCCCACGCAAGATGAGGGCCGGATCGAAGAGCAAACCCGCTGGTAAGAATGAAGACTCAACGCCGGCGGCGGCGGAGTAGACAAACTCTAATCGCCTAGGGTAGAGACACCCTGCTGGATGTGGGGGAGTAGAGCAAAGTAGAGTGCGGGAAGTGAAGTCATCTGAACACTTGTCGAAGGAGACACTCATTGTTAGAATGTTCTATGTCAAGATGCATCTGAGCACTTGTCAAAGGAGAGCTAGCGGAGCACCTCATTGTCACAAGCGAGCCAACTGGAAAACATTTGTTGTTTTCAATGTTACATACTTTATCCCATGTGGCTTTTGTGAAGCTTGCGTTCACTTTATGGGCCACCTGGTCGGCTAGGAGGAAAGAAATCCATGAGGGGATCTTCCAAAGCCCTCACACAACACATTCACTCATCGGCCAATTTATCTCCGAGCTTGAAATCATAAAGGAACATAGGCCGATGATCACCCACCCAGGCGTGCAACCTAGGGGAACAGTAAGGACTGTCCGGCCCACGGCTCCACCTACTCGATCTGCAAAAATTCATGTTGACGCACGTGTCTCAAACACCAGGGGTTCTGCTGCCGCAGTGTGCCGTGATCAACAAGGAAATTTCTTGGGAAGCTCCTCTCTCGTTATTTTGGGACTTCACGAAGCCGCCACACTATAAGCAATAGCATGTCATGAAGCAAGTGTCTCAAACACCAGGGGTTCATGTTGACGCAATAGCATGTCATGAAGCAAGTGTCCCAAAATTCATGTTGACGCACGTGTCTCAAACACCAGGGGTTCTGCTGCCGCAGTGTGCCGTGATCAACAAGGAAATTCTTGGGAAGCTCCTCTCTCGTTATTTTGGGACTTCATGAAGCCGCCACACTAGAAGCAACAACATGTCGTGAAGCACTATCTTTGGCGAAAGATCTAGGCCTCCAATGCTTCATAATCTCTTCTGACGCAAAACAGGTGGTGAGCGACATTGCGAAGGGCAGTCGAGACCGATATGTCTTGGTCTTCAGTGAAATTAAATGCAGAGCAACAAGTTTTACCTGTAAATTTATGTTTGAAGGACGCTCAGTTAATGTTGAAGCTCATAGCTTAGCTAGATTTTTCCTTTCTTTAGATCAGGTGCGTCATCTGTAGCTTACTCAACCCCACGACCCAATTTGTATCCCACAAACCGTGGTATTCCATGAATAAAGCATGGCGTTGCTTACATGCACTTCAAATCACGTCGATGATCATCCGCACAACAAGCCCGCATCACGTTTCTTAATCGAACAGCTCTTCCTTCTTTCCTCAAATCACGCCCTTGCTTACATGCACTTCTTTATAATTTCCCCTAAAAATACTCCTATGTAATATGATTTGGTAAAAATAGTACTCCCTCTGTAAAGAAATATAAGAGCATTTAGATCATTAAAATAGTGATCTAAACCCTCTTATATTTCTTTACGGAGGGAGTACTACTCATAAAAGCTAAGCTTAGCTCAGGAGTATACAAACGGCATTGCTCAATCCAGTTAAAGCGCTCGAAAAAGGCTGGGAAAAATGATAAGGCTCCCACGCTTTCCTGAATTTTCCCTGTCTGGACAAGACATGACAGGTAACTGGTCAGCCACGGTTTGATTATCGGTAGAATTTCGCATCTCAGTTTCACTCAGGTTCTCCACACCAGAAGAAACCCAATACTACCAAAAAGGCCACAGATTTAACCCACGCATGCGTGTAACATGTTAAACGTTTGAGTGTTAAATTAGCTCTCTCTTTTTATACTCGTTTTTACACAGTTCAAGCCAGATCCAACACCACTGCTTCTACCAAGGAGTACAAACTGCCCAAGCTACAACAGAAGAGAAGACGCGGCTCGCCTACTGGACCGTGTTAAGTTTTCGGGCAAATTGCGCGCGACTTTGACGAATTCCATTCATACTCATCATGTTTGTATATTGGCATATATATATGCCCAGCTGCTGAACATTTCTTTCCCCAATTTGATTTGACTAGCGGGTGTGTGCGGTGCGCGCCTGAAAAAATAACTATCGGTGGGTGCTACTATGCTATACTGGTTCAAAGTTTCAAACCAGGTGACTGGACCATCCATTCCATGGCTCGGCCTGTCCCTTTATATAACCACCGCGTCCAAGAATCAATCATCGTCGTCTACTCATCCATCCATCCATCGCCCGAATTCCTCCGCCTCTCTCTCACCCATTGACTCCCGCGCGCTCGCTCGCAGAACAGAGGCACCGATCGGATCGGGATGAAGCAGGAGAAGGGGCAGGGCGGCGGCGGCGGGAAGAAGCTGGGGCGGTGGCTGGGCGCGCCGGTGCGGGCGCTGTCGCGGGCGTGCGACTCGTACGTGCGCAAGATGTCGGCGTGCGCGGGGGCCATGCCCACGCAGTACGCGGGCGCCATGGGCCGCGGCGGGGCCGGGGCCATGCACATGCAGGCGGCCACCTTCAGCTCGCGCTCCACGCGCCGGGGGCCCGGCGGCGGGGACGACGACGTCAGCGAGCTCGTCCGCGCCATGTCCCGGCGCCAGCAGGGCAGCAGCGCCTCCCCCGCGGCCGCGTCCGTGCCGCCCAGGAGCCGGAGCGTGGCGGTGGGCAGGATCGACGAGGACGCGCCGTGCGACTTCGGCGCCGACGCCGGGCGCGTCGGCCTGCCCCCGCCGGTCGTGCGCAGGAGCCGCAGCGCCGCCGTCGGGAGCGGCCTCCCGCCGCGCGTCGGCGGCGGGTTCGGCGCCGCCACCATCAAGAAGGCCGCCGCCGGCGGCGTCGTGCACGGCGGCTAGCAGCCGAGACCGGCCGGGCGGGCGGCGCGTGCGATGGCACAGCACACGCTGTCCGTGTGCCCGCGTGTACGGACAGTCGCTGCACGCGGCCACGGTGTGTTTTTTAGTCTTTTCCGTCGCATCTTTCGTCTGGCAGGATGGTTTTGGCCTTTCTTTCCCGTGTGGTTGTGTGAATTGTACATTTTCTAGTGGTTAGATTTTGTCAGGACCTGAAAGCAGTTAGCAGCCGTGCATAGCATACTGCAAACTTAGCCCAAATCAAATGTTGTTAATTAGTAGAGTACACATCTCACAAGCATGTGACGTGCCACATACAGTAATGTGTATCCAGAGTGCAATCCAAACAAGTTCGGTGCGTACATGTGCAAAGCATACACACGCTGACATTTTTTTTAGTTTTGTGAACATGACATGCTGACATTATACTATGGTCGTGTCACACGCACACTGTAGGCAGGCTCGCGTGGGCTCTGAGCCTCTGACTTTCCGAGCAGCGAGTCGGTGCGGTGCATTTGTGCTCTGGGACTGGGACTGGGAGGTGTCGCCGTCGATCCATGCATAGATAATCGTAATCATAATCCAATCCCGTACGTACGTACATTGACTCGTCTAATTCGCACCGGCGTGCGTTGACATTTGGCTCCTGCTTACGCGTCGGTTGGGTTGGGTGTCTGTTTGTTCTTGGGCAAGCAAGCGCATGTACCGGGGCCGGGAGAGAAATGGACAGCTCAGTCTTGTTTGCAACTGATTTTTTTTTTGAAACGAGGCAAAAGACTTACCATTTTCATGATTAAGAAGGAGAGAATTGCCCGGTTAATTGATGGAAAACCGGGCTAAATCCGATACAATCCAACCCACATAACATGGGTATCACCGGCTAACCTGGTCACCAACATGGGATCACAGAGCTACAAACAGTTGCACAGAAACCATGACGGCACATGCCAACAGAAGGCCACACGCGCGAACAACCGACAGCTCCGACTCTGACGACGATCATCACAAGGGAAATATGCAGGACTTGCGCCGACCGTGCCCTCCGTAACCGACCACCGAGCGCCTGTCATCGTCACCGCATGGACACACTCCACCGCAGCTCCGACTTCAAAGCAACCAAGCAACCAACGAAAGAGCACCTCGGACACGCCGGGAAGATCCGACTACCGAAGCCCGAGCCGCGACCAAAGCTCCTCTCGACGCCATCATCGTTGCCAAACAGAAATCAGCGCCCCCGAAATGGCCGCCTCAGCAAACTACGCGGCGAAGATGCCGCAAACCACGCGGCGAAGATGCCGCCATCCACTGGTCTTCAGGTTGTGGCCGGCTCCGAGACGATGCCCCCAAGGAGGAAGAAGACGTGAAGGCGCCTTCATCGCCCGATCCCGAAGATCTGAGGTTTCCCTCCGGAGCCAAAGCCGCGGGGAGGGGGGAGGAGCACCACACAACAACAACGCTTCCAAGAAAGAGCACGACGCCCACGGGTGTCGCCGTCGCCGGATCCGGCAAAGGTCGGACATAGGATTTCTCCCGGAGATGCTCAACCACCACCTGCTCGCACCTGCGCAGCCAACAAACCCCATCCTGCCAAGGCCGACCTTGTACTGGCCGTGGGATCCCCCGATCCACCACGCCCAGGCGCGCGCACCACCCCCTAGCCGAAGCCGCTTCCACCAAATCCGGGGCCGCCGCCCCGGCAGCCTCCACCACGCCGCCAGCCACGCTGGGCTAGCAAGCCGACCAGCTCCATAGCACCAAGCCAGGAGGGGGGGCCGCCACCCCGCCGAGCAGGGCTGCCGGGCCGAAGCCCGAGCAACCCACTGCAGCCGCAACACCGCTGGGAGGGGCCTCGTCGAGCAGCCAGAAGCCGTCGGCCGCATCCCCACCTGCCGGATCCACGCGCCAGGAGCCGCCGGAGCGCCGCCACCCGCCATGCCGTCCCTGCCAGATCCATCCCGTCGAGGCGCACCAAGGAAGCACCCCGAATCACCGGAACGAGGACGCCCATCTCCTGGCTGCCTCGTCGCCGCCCACGCAGCCGACGGGGACAGCCGCATCCGCAGCCGCGCCGACCTGACCGGCGCCGCGACCAGCCCCGAAGCCGCCGCCCCGGGCGCCCAACATCGCCGCCAGAACGACGCACGGGATCCCCACCACCTTTGGAGCAGGGGCCCGCCGCCACCGCGGCGAGCGCCGGCGGCAGCGGCGGCAGGGTAGCTCGATTTGTCCCCTCCTCTGCGGCTAGGTTTGGCGCCCCGGTGCTGCCAGGAGCGGCACGGGAGCGGGAGGGAAAAAAGTGTTCTCGATGTCTTTTTGTTTGTTTGCAACTGATGATTGATGGAAGAACTGCCGTGTGCCGTCTGCCGTTCGTTTGCTGTATGGTGATGAAGGTTTAATAGTGTCAACATCGATCATGCATCACGTTATTACTAGTACCTCCCTAGCTCCGGGGAAGAGAAGAGAGATGGAGGCGTCTAGTTTTATCCTAGTAACCAATACCGTCGTCAAAAGGCGGTACCACTGCAAGGCACACGCAAAGGCACAAGTCGCTACGCCGTCACGTAGGATGAGACGAGGACGTCGCAAAGTGATCACCGCGTCGTGCCGCTGCACGCCCCGGTCTGCTGCGTTCGCCGCGCACTAGCTCAGCTCAAAAGTAGCCCACCAATCGCTCTGGGCTCTCCTTGTGGGAACCTTCGTCTCGACCGGTGTGGCTGGCGCTCGGCGAAACCAGGGGCCGTGTGCCCGTTGTCCTCAGCTTCCACTCCACTCACCGGCGCCACTGTCACTGCATTTTCTACCCTGCTTCGCGTGCCTTTTTCCGTCTCCCTCCACGCAGTACAACCACCTTCCGTTCCAATCCACACCAGCATACGACCGGGTCCCAACTAGCCTTGGAAATACCATATTGGTTGGATTTGTGACGACCTGGAATTAAGCAGCCATGCTATGCTGCCGCCGCCTATATAATGCATCATTATGTTGCCGTAAACGTCACATCGATCTCACGAGCATAACGTATACATATGCTATGTACTATATCCAGTCCAATCCAGACTGGTTAATGTATATATACCTCTACATACTTTATACCAAGGGGGGCGGATACGCGTATATTGTGGAGTAGTGACATCTGAGCAATGAATCGGCGCAATGCATTTGACCGCCAGAGATATATAGCCGTCGCCACTTTAATCTATATAATAAAATAATACCCAGTCCGTACGTATGTAGCCATCGTGTATTGTTCATGTACATTGGACGTTGACCTTCAGCACGTTCACCTGACCAGCTTAGTTTGTTTGCAGTTGCAGGTAATGTGGCACTGTCCGTGATATATACCACTAGTAAACATGCCCGTACGTTGCAACGGGAGAAAGAAACTCTTGCATATCTCTAGTGAGCCATCTGTGTTGCCACTTTTCTCTTTGTACCATCGTCTATGGTGGTCACTTGCCCACATATTTACGACAAACATGATCAGTATGAAGGTGGTGCGGTTGGTCATCACACTCTAGCATACCACTTTAAGACCCTCCCTGCATCGACTTGTAATTCCATGTGTGTTGCAACCTGGGCATGCATCTTCACGTGGTTCAACATCAATCATGTTTTAACATATCACGCGGTGCATTTTCTAATCGAGCGCACACAGTAATGCTTAATACCAAGGAAAATGTTTGTTTTCACCTGACTGATCTCTGCGATGTATAAACCGCTTCGAGTGCGCGACACGCGTCACATCTGTCCCACGCATCGCTTTTCTCCTTTCCCTCTCCTGAAGCTTCTCGTCCACACAATCTTCCTCATCCCCTGATCCTCTCTTCTTCGTTCTTCTCTCCACCTTTCCCCTCCCATTCACCTCCTCCACCAACACAACCACGGTCTCCCGGGCGACCGCCGCCGAGCACGAACCCTCCAACCATCGCCGCTGTCCACCAACACGTCCCACCATCGCGTGCGCTAGGCCACGCGTTGCTGCCTCCACCGCTGCAACCCATGGGAGTCTGCCATTGCTGCAAGTGGAGGCGAGCTGCACAACGCACATCACCGACACCGAGCTGTGCACGCCTGCCGGCCGGAGTCGCGCCACCGCAGCCAAGGCACTGGAAGGAGTCACGCCAACGCAGCAGAGGCACCGGGTGCTGCGATGCAGCGCTCGCCGGCGGTTCCCAGTGCTGCATCGCAGCGCTCGCCGGCGGCTCGATGCAGCCTTTTCGGTGCTGCTATGTAGCGCTCCTCGGCGTCCCTTTTTGGAGTTGTGATGCAGCGCTCGTCGGTGGCTACCCATTCTCCGATGCAGCACTTGCCGGAGCAGCTCGTTGCAGACTCTCGGGCTGCTATGGAGCGCTCGCCGGCGACTCTCGGAGCTGCAATGCAGCGCGGTGTGCTGCAATGGAGTGCTCACCGGCGGCTCACCGTGCTCCAATGCAGTGCTCGCCGAACGGCTCGCAGTGCTGCATCGCAGCTGTCGCCGGCAGCTAGATGTCGGTGTTGCGTTGGAGCGCTTGTCGACAACTCCGGGTGTTGCGTTGGAGCGCTAGCCAGCGGCTCCAGGTGCTGCATTGGAGCGCTCGCCGGCGGCTCTGGTACTGTGTGGGAGCGCTCACGGGCGGCTCCGGGATGCTGCGTTGGAGCGCTCGCCGGTGCTGCAAGATCGAAGCAGAAGAGGGGCCGGTTGGTGCGAAGCGAGGAGAAGCAGAGAGGAGCTGAGAGGAAAAGATCGGACAATACGCTCGGGCTGGATCAAACGGACATGAAGGCGGCTTATCTTTCGCTGGGATCAGTCGGATGATCCGTAGCAGGCGCCTAATACAAATTATGTTAACGTAGCGAAAAGTAATATTACTCCCACAGGAGATTCAAAAATACTACTTATTTCTTTCCTTGCTTGGCATAGACAACAATTTTTTTCCTTGCTGGGAATTATTCCTTTCCTCCGAAATTATGTCTTCCTTTTATTTTAATTCCTTTCTTTCCTGGGCATAGACATCAATTTTTTTCCTCTTAATTCATTTCCTTCTTGGGCGGAATTTACTCCTTTCCTCCGAATTTATTTCTTTGCTTTATTTTAATTCCTTTCCTTCCTGGGCATAGACAGCGGAGTCCTTCTTGGGCGGAATTTATTCCTTTCCTTTCTCTTAATTCGTTTCGTTCTTGGGCTCAAGAATTTATCCTTTCCTTCATGTGCTCAGCGGATTTTATTCCTTTGTTTTAGGACTTTCCTTTCTTACTCATATTTGTGAGCACTCAGATCCACACCTCGCCATCTCCTTTTGATTCTTGAGGTGGCTTATTGACTTCAAATCATAGACGTATATAAATTGGCCAGGTGGAGTATAAGAAACCGAGGGGGGACCATTGAATGACAGAACGAATTGTTTTAACCCGTAACTGTGGCATAGCTTGGTTGGACGTGCTCCTTGGGACTGCATGGCAGGTCGTGGGTTCGATCCCGCATAGCAGCATATCTCTTTTTTTCCTCTTCTCCCGTGCTGGATTGGGTGCCTGGGCTGGGTTCGAAGCTTGAAACGTTTTCATCTTTTTTTGTCAAGGTGGCAGGAGCAGGCCCATTAGAGGAAGGATGCGGCCCGAAGGTGACGTACGAAACTTCAGGTCGAGGCCCAGCCAGTTGAGCCTGCTCGTGACCAAAAAAATCACATGAATAGTACCACCTCGGATATAGAAAATAATATGGGCGAAGTGGACGGACGACGGACGGACGAAAAACGGACGAAATTACAGTGGTAAGAAGCAATAGCCCTTTTATTATTAATTAGGTATTAGGTATTAGGTATAGATATAGATATAGATTATCTGTATCGATAGCGTATTTGGCATCACAGAAGCACCCCCGCGAAATGTAAAATGTGCAAGAGAGTCCCTGTGAAGCTTGGCTTCGCCCAGGTGACATGGCGAGGGGGGGGGGGGGGGGGGGGGCGTCTTGTTTAACTTAGTAACTAAGAATTCCCGGGGGAAATGGCAACTAAAGGAACATAAAGTCATCAAAGATGAGTAATGCCGTCAAAAACAAAAAAAGGCATGGAAAAACGATGGTACTACACACACTACACGCAGAGGAAAGGAGGAAGCAGCCTCGCCGCCGTCGCGTGCGTGCGTGCGTACGTACGAGGACGTCATCGGAAAGCACGTACTCTACCGTTTGAGCAGCGCACCACCGTGTCCGTGTGAAAGCACGCGGCGGGGCTCGACGACGTTGGCGATAACAACCGCGTCGCACTCGCGCGCCTGGGTTTCTTCGGCCTTTTGGGACGTGCACCGCGTCGGCCTTTTCGGCCGCGTTCCGTTGCAACGGAGCGGACCCCTGCTCGACCGCACCGGAACCAGGGGCCGTGCGTAACGACTACGTGCGCCCGGCCCGGCCTGTCTTCGAGTCACCGCTGCCTCAAGTCTCTGCTTCTCGTGTCTTTCTCGTCAGTTTTCACTCTCTGTCCTTTTTTTTTTGGCAAGTTGGAATTGATGTAACGTACTATTAAACACACTGGACTGATTCCGAGCCTACCACCATGGAACACACACCGACGGGACCTCGAACTGAGTTAATTGCACGGAAGTACTACAATTGGGGCATCACATGCAGATTGATGCAAACTTTACTAATTTTCGCATGTCAGTACCAACTTTGGGGCGGGCCGTTGCAAATAAAGCTAAACGTTGCGTTTAGACGTATTGACACCGAAACTGACCGGTCTGGCCCACCTGTCAGGTGCCATGGTGGCCAATCGGCACGTGCCCGCGCGCTGACGAGGACGAGTCCGGCTCGGTCGCTCTTAGCCCGGTCGAACCCCGTCCTCCCCCACCCCACCATTCTTCCTCCTAGCTCGTTTGCTCCCTCGCCGCCGCCCGCGTTCCCGACCGCCGCTCGCAGCACGGCGCCGCCGCCGCCATGGTTTTGGAGGATGAAAGCAGCGACGACCAGTCGAGCCTCCCGTACATGCACTCCTCCTCCTCCACCGATGGGCTTAACCAGGTCAGTTCACTTGAGCTAGGTTTAGGGTTAGGGTTTCAGAATTGGGGGTTTTTGATTTGGGTGATTTAGCTGGGTTTTGATTTGGGCATTGTGTTTGTACGAGCTCTGCAGGTCCCTTTCAGCCTTGAAGATCCCGATTACAAGGGGCTTGAGCTGGATCTGATGGTCTTCTGTGAGAAGCACGGCAAGGCATCTGAGAGGCTTGTTGCCTTTGAAGGAACAGACACAGACAGGAGGTTTTTAGCATGTGCAGAGCCGGTATGAATTGTAGGTTGATAGTTGGATATTATTTTTAGGTTGATAGTGTCATAATTTTGTTAGTTTGACAGTGGCATATTTAACATCAGTACAAGGGCATAGTTGTTTTGGTTGATAGTGGTATGAATGATGCATATTTTCATTGCTAACCATTGTGAATCTCTGATCTTTACAGTCAGTTTGTTAGGGCTGATTATTCTCATTAGCTACTCCAGTAGCTTATGTAGTTTAATGTTAGTTAACCTGGTTTTGCATATACTCTTGTAGTTGAATTGAGAGTTATTTTGCATTGGTAAAGACTTGTTTATTTATGGATCATCCAATATTGGCTTGAAACTATGTAGTGCATATGCACTTGTAGTGATGCAAAAAAATTAGTTCAATGGTAGTTTTATTTTGTAGTGTATATGCTCTTGTTCTGATGCTAGATATTTTGCTTGACACCATGTAGTGCATATGCTTTTGCAGTTGGAGTTGATTACCAACACAGTGTTGAATGATGAACAATTTAGCTTGAGTAGGTAAAATGTAGTGCATATGCTTTTGCAGTTTGAGCTGATTACCAATATAGTGTTGAATGATGAACATGGACTATGTAGTGCATATGCCTTTGCAGTTGAACAATTTTGCAGTTGGAGCTTCCTCTTGTTTTGTAGCTGAGTACCAAAATGTAGTTAAAATCTTTAGCTGAATGGTGCTGTAATTTTGGGATGCACATGCTGTTATTTTGTGGGTAGATATAATTACCAATGTAGCTAGGGTACTGTTTCCAAACTATGCTTTAAAGTAAACTATGATTTAAAATGATTGATGCATTTCTTATTACCAATGTAGCTAGGTTACTGTTAATTTGCAGTGCTCTTGCTCTTCTTCTCTATTTACCTGGGGTATGAACTCACTTGCTCTTCTTGCTCTTTTTGCAGGAAGGTCATAATTGTGGGCTTGTTGAATGGGTTGATCACCAGTGGCCACCAACAATGCAGAATGCATTGTTGAAGCTGTGGGCAATGGTTGAAGATAGCAAGAGTGCTAGGGTGAATGATAATCTTGAAAGTGCTTTAGCTATTTACCATCTGACAGAAGAGAAGAACAAGGTGGAGGCCAGCTATGACAAGTTAGTCCAAGATGTGCATGAACTTATGAATTTCCAGGAGGAAAGGGTGCTGGATTTCAGTTATCTGCAGTCTAACCTGACATATCAGCAGCAATGCAGAAGTGAACTGGTGGCTGTTATGAAGGCAGAGATGGCAAAGAAAGATGCAGAGACCCAGAAGCTTAATCAGAAGTATCAAGTCCTTGTTAACCTGACAAGAGCTCAAGCAACTGTCATCCAGAACTTGAAGTTGAAGCATATGAAAGAGAAGGAATTGTTGAGTGAAGCTAGGATGAATTTGGAGTTGAAGAATGCAGAGCTCACAAAGTCTGAGGAGAAGCTCACCCAAGAGAAGCTACAGTTGAAGCTTCAAGTTGCTGATCTGCTTAAGGGAAAGGAAAAGCATAGTGAAGAGAAGGGCCAGCTAGAGCTTCAGATTGCTGACCTCATGAAGGGAGAGGAGAAGCTCAAGGAGAAGATCAAGGGGATCCAGGCCATCTTAGAGAACCGAACAAGATGAATATGAGATTAGTGGGCATTGCTGACCTTTTGGGAAAGGATGGTTGTGTAATGACCTAGTAACTTTGAATTATGGTTGTGTAGTGTATGGTTGTACTAATTGTGAACTCTGGCTGTGTATGTATCTAGTAGTTATGCTATTCATCCTTTTGTGAGAAAAGGATGAAGTATGCATTTGAACTCCACTATGTATTGTGAACAATGGTTGTGTATGCCTATAATCTGTTGAACTCCACTAAGTATTGTGTGCTATGATTGCTAGACTAAAAATGATGAGATATCATGCATTGGAAGATGGATCAGATATAGTAGATGCTTATGTTGTAGTGCCTCAATATTATGTGCCATGATTGCTAGACTAAAAATGATGAGATATCATGCATTGGAAGATGGATCAGATATAGTAGATGCTTATGTTGTAGTGCCTCAATATTATGTGCCATGATTGCTAGACTAAAAATTATGATATATCATGCACTAGGTGTTGGTGGTTCCATCGACCCCGAGCCACCATAAACCCTAAAGACTAGGTTTTTGGTGGTTCCATCGACCCCGAGCCACCATAAACCCTAAAGAATAGGTTTTGGTGGTTCCGTCGACCCCGAGGCACCCTAAAGACTAGGTTTAGGTGGTTCCGTCGACCTCGAGGCACCCTAAACCCTAAAGACTAGGTTTAGGTGGTTCCGTCGACCCCTAGTCACCCTAAACCCTAAATGGTAGGTTTAGGTGGTTCCGTCGACCCCGAGTCACCCTAAACCCTAAAGACTAGGTTTTGGTGGTTTCGTCGACCCCGAGTCACCCTAAACCCTAAATGGTAGGTTTAGGTGGTTCCGTCGACCCCGAGGCACCCTAAACCCTAAAGACTAGGTTTAGGTGGTTCCGTCGACCCCAAGGCACCCTAAACCCTAAAGACTAGGTTTAGGTGGTTCCGTCGACCCCGAGTCACCCTAAAACCTAAAGACTAGGTTTAGGTGGTTCCGTCGACCCCGAGTCACCTTAAACCCTAAAGACTAGGTTTTGGTGGTTCCGTCGACCCCGAGGCACCCTAAACCCTAAAGACTAGGTTTTGGTGGTTCCGTCGACCCCGAGGCACCCTAAATCCTAAATGGTAGGTTCAGGTGGTTCCGTCGACCACGAGCCACCCTTTAACGTAATCATCAACACATCAACATATCCATGGACAAATAACAACATATCCTTTAACATGATCATCAATATATCAACATATCCATCAACATATCAACATATCCATCAACATAATCATCAAGACATATGCATCCACATAACAACATATCCATGGACAAATATATCAATATAACAACATATCCATGGACAAATATATCAACATAACAACATATGCATCAATATATCAATATATCAACATATCCATGGAGAAATAACAACATATCCATGGACAAATATATCAACATAACAACATATGCATCAATATATCAATATATCAACATATCCATGGAGAAATAACAACATATCCATCAACATAATCATCAACATATGCATCCACATAACAAAAAAAATCACCAGTGGCATCAAATCATGTTCACAACCATCAATTAGACTAATGTCATCAATCCATGAACAACACCATCAAGTTCAGTCATTGTAGCATCACTTTCTAGCATAACATCACATTGTAGCATGAACCAAAATAACAACAAACTGTAGCATCAGTTAAACATTACATGGCACATCATGCCATCTAGGTGTTACCACTAGCACTGAAGTAGGCCATCCATCCAGTGTGTGTACCATAAGAAGGAAGAGCACCAGAATTGGAGGCAGTAGATTACTTGGGGGCAGTGAATGGCCTTGGAGCACCTCTTCCAGCACCACTTCTTCCAGCAGCACCTCTTCCAGCACCACTTCTTTCAGCACTTCCTCTCCCAGCTCCTCCTCTGCCAGCTCCTCCTCCTCCAGCTCTTGGCTGTGTTGGTGGTGGTGTAGGAGCAGGAGTAGCAGCTCTTGGCTGTGTTGGTGGTGGTGTAGGAGCAGGAGCAGCAACCCTTGGCTATCTTGGTGGTGGTGTAGGAGCAGGAGCAGCAGCTCTTGGCTGTGAGTTGCTTGGAGTAGACTTGCATACACATGGAAAACAGTTAATAATACTAGAAGGAAAGAAATGTACAAGAAAGGAAAAAGTAGTATACTGCAAGGGGAAACATTATTACCACATGTTTGTTCTTCCTCAAAGCTAGCTCAGGCTTCAACTGTTTAAGACAGCTTGTGTACCTATGCCCTTGGAGACCACAATTGCCACATGTTATAGTCCCCATTCTTGATGTGTCCTTTGGCTTTGGTACTTCAAATTTCCCCTTGATCCTCTTTTCTTTCTTTCTTCCTCTCTTTACTTTAAATGCAGGTGGTTCTATGTCTGGACCAGAGGTCCTTGTCCAATCATGCTCACCAGGAACAGGAAAGATCATTGGTTCATAAGCTGCCACATAAAATTGTTTCTTGAAGAATTTGCTGACATAATCCTGTGGAAACCTTTTAGCCTTGTTTATTGCAGAGATGGCATGGTTGCATGGGATGCCAGTAAGGTCCCACTTTCTGCATCCACAAGTCTCAAGTTCCAAGTTCACAGCATGTGTTTGCTGCCCATTTGTAACTTGCCATAAGTTCACCCCAGCTTGTATTGGCTTGCAATATCTGGCCCTCTCCTTCTCAATCTCTAGCTTCTCACTGTAATGAGGTGTTATCTCCCATCTTGCTGTCTTTGCACTCTCTCTGTTCCTGTGCCACCTTACCATCTGCTTATCTTTTATCCCATCACACATTGTCCTTATAGGTTTTTCCCTAACATCTAGAATGTACTTGTTAAACACCTCACACAAGTTGTTAACTACCAAGTCAGTCTTGCAGTTTGTGTCAAATGCATGCCTTTCCCATGTTTTTTTTGGTATTGCACTAAGCCACTTCCAAGCTTCCTCACTTTCATCTCTGAGATCATTCATTGCAATATTAAATTTGTGTTCATTGTAGGCATAGCTAGCATTATCCATGCACTTCTTAAGATCTTCCCCCCCTAAACCCAGCATTTTGGAAATTTGCATATAAATGTCTAAGGCAGAATCTTTGGTTGCAGTTTGGAAACAAAAGATTCACTGCATTTAGTAACCCCTGGTACACACAATTTAACAGTCTAAGCTACTAGCTAGCACAAAGATAACAAATTGAATTGTTGCAAGCCAATGTAAACACTTGTGCAAAACAAAATGAAATGTGCATACACATACCTTTTGTCTATCTGACATTATAGTATATGGTCAAACTCTCCCACTTCTCCCCCTAGGCAAATTTTGAGTTGGTGTAGAAACCAACACCAACTAGGTGTGTCCTCTTGTCCAACAATGCCAAATGCCAGTGGATATATATTGTTGTTGCCATCTCTACTAGTGGCAGCAAGGAGCTGAGCACAAGTAGTCAGCTTAATAAAGCATCCATCAACACCTACATTATCAACATTTCAAACAATTAAATACATTTAAATGAGAAACAATATGTAAGTAGTGCACAAGGTTCAAAAACTAACCAATGAATGGTCTGCACCCCTTGAGAAACCCCTCCTTTGCTCCATTGATGCAATAGAACATGGCATGGAATCTGGGTCCTGGGTGGGGAATTTTTTCAGTTGGTGTTGGAGTAACAATAGTGACTATTACTCTACTCCCATGGTTTGTATCCATGATAGTCTAAGCATAGTCTCTAAGCCTAGGATATTGCTTCTTGTGATCTCCTAACACAGCATCAATAGCTATATTCTTTGCCCTATATGCCATGGACTTGGGCATATCTACACCATATTTTTCCATGCAGGCATCAATTATAGTCTGAATGCCAGTAGTTGGATCAGATCTGAAGAGATGCTCATATTTCTGTGCCAGAAACTTAGCACTCACCCTGGTCTCTGTACTACTAGGGCAAGAGTGCTCTAGTCTCATCTTCTTAATTACAAAGGTTTTCTCCCCTTTTATAATTGCTGCCACCATAAAGAAATTGCACTGTTTATCTTTACACTGAACAATTATCCTCTGGTCTGAGTTCCTGTGATACTTGAAGTTTCTGGCCTGAGTGATGTGCAAGTTCAACAAAGCATCTCTGAATTGATGTTGATCCCTAAAACACAAGTGCTGGCAGAGTTGCTGATGTGGTTGCTCCATTTTCTCATTATACCATTTTCTAGCGGGCCTCTTCTTTGCCCTACTCTTCCTTTTATTTGGTATGACAAATGAAAGTGGCTCATAACCATCATCATCACTCTCCTTCAGCAAACCCTTCTCTTCTTCATCTGATGAAGGTTTGAAATCTGGCTCCACCTGTTGTGACACACTTGCATGTGACCTTGTTGTTGGTCCTCTCCTAACTGGCAGCTTCTGCTTCTTCTTTGTAGGTACAACTATAGTTTCTTGTTCTTCTGAAACCAATGTGTTATCTTCCTCCAGCTCAAATAATTCCTCAACTTCAGTGTCACCCTCATAATGCAGCACTTATTCCTCCTCTGACTGTTCATCATCCGTTTCTTCCTCTTCTACTTCTTTCTCTCTCTGTCTCTTTCCCTCTTGCATCTCTAGATCTTCAGCATCACACATAGGGTCACTTCCAATTTGACCTTCATTATCAGAGGCAGAAGCATCACTGTCCTCATATGCCTCATATCCCTGATATCCCTCTTCTTCTTCTTCCAAAACAGCTTTCAACTTGGCATTTACATTCCTACTTTCTTGTGTGCAAACAGCAGGAGCCTGAGCTGTAGTAGAGCTGCTACACTGACTTTCAAACACTACTCCTTGCTGATCAACAGCTAAGATAGGAGGCTCACTCAGATCAAGCATAACAGGCTCTTCATACACAATAGGGAACAATTCTTGCTTATGACATTGTTGCCTGTCAAATTCACTAACAGGGGGTGGACAAGCCCTAACTAGCAAATTAAGCACCAAAGTATCCTTAGTCTGCCTCTTTATCATCTGTAATTCAGCATTACTATCTACCATTTCCAGCCCTTGCTCTCCTAAACCTGGATTCTCAATGTGATACAGACAATCATATACACTAAATCCTTGTGTTTCCATCAGTGCAACTATATTCACATAAGTAACATCTGAACTGCACAGCTTCCTCTTCAATGGTTCTTGAGCATCAAAATGGATCCTAACTTCCCAAATATCTTCATTGAAACTACAAAACAAGGAAATTTCAAGTATTCCGTACCCTAACTCTAAATTTTCTCTTAACTAAAAACTAAAGACTTTAAAGTAAATTTGCAGTAACTTTACAATTTTAGTTAACATAACAGAACACAAAACAATATAGTTTACAATTTTATGTTAACATAGATAGTACAAAAGAAAGGAAATTTCAAATAAGTTTACTATTACAGTTAACAGAACATGAATCAATATAGTTTCCTATTTCAGTTAACAGTAAGAGAAAGCAATTAAGAGGTAGTGCAGTACCCTAGCAAATTTGAGAGTAACACAAGGATTAACCTGCCTAATTAAATAAACATCTGAACTAATTAGAGAGGAAGCAGTGCACTACCCTAGCAAATTTGAGAGTACACTAGCAAATTAAAGTAACACAAGGAAAAAAATCTGACTATTTAAATAAACATCTTAACTAAATGGCTATGATGCTTTGATTTGACTAAAATGTACTAGGATACTTTAATTGGACTAGGATACTTTAATTGGACTAAAATTTGTTATAAAGCAGAGGATGAACAAACCCTAATCCCCTATTGCAGAAATCAGAGGAGGAGGAGGGCAGATTACAACATGGACTAGTATACTTATAGCACGCCGCCGATTCCATGCGTCCAGTGATGGCTAGTGCTAGGGTTCGCCACCCAAAGCTGCGCCATCCGCAACCGCTGCTCCATGGACACCAATGGCTCCGAAAGATCGTCGTCGTCGGTGGAGTACGCAGAGCTGGAGTCGTCGCTGCCATCGCCGTAGATTCTGCCAGCCGGGCCGCTACGTAAGCACGGGAGGTCGACGCCGCCGTCGACGCCCTCGCCGCCGCCTGCCGGAGTCGACGACGCCATAGCCACTTGGGAGAGCTAGGGTTTGAGGGGAGAGATGGGGGTGGGGGAGGACGAACCGGTTCGACCAGACCGGGCTAAGAGCGACCGGGCCGGACTCGTCCTCGTCAGCGCGCGGGCACGCGTTGATTGGCCACCGTGGCACCTGACAGGTGGGCCCGACCGGTCAGTTTCGGCGTCAATACGTCTAAACGCAACGTTTAGCTTTATTTGCAACGGCCCGCCCCAAAGTTGGTACTGACATGCGAAAATTAGCAAAGTTGGTACCAATCGCACGTGATGCCCCAATTGTGGTACTTCCGTGCAATTAACTCCCTGGAACTAGGTTTTACACAACTTATTCGTACAGCCTTTCCTAGCTAAGCTATGGACGACTTTGTTCACCCAACGTGGCACCCAACTAACCTTGAACTCCTTGAAATCCTGCAGAAGAACTTTAATCTCTTTAACAATCTGACCGTTGAATGAAAGATCTCGAGCTTCTCCTTTTAACTTGTGGATATCGGTTGGAGAGTCAGACTCCAGGATAAGCCTCTGGACCCCTATTTCTTTTTGCAAGTTGGATGGCACGGCGGCACGGCAAAAGTTCAGCACGCTCCAGATCAACGATGGAGGGGGAAAATGGCATGTTCCCGCAAGGAAAACTCCATGGTGGTCCCTTAGAACCGCTCCTCCACCGCAAAAAACATGCGTTTTCACCATAGCACCATTTGCACTAGTCTTGATCCAATCTAGCTCTGGAGGCCCCATTTATCCTATTTTTGGACTTTGACCACCTGGTTATTGGCATGAATAGGTTTCCACGCTTCAGACTACCGCAATACTCTGTCCTTGATCAAAGTAGGCTCCTCAAGTCGCTTCCCGTCCTTGGTGTTATTCCTTGAGAGCCACGACTCGTAGACACCCCTGAACACTAGATCCTTTACCTACTACGCGCTTGATGGTGGTGGTAGCCGGCCAGGAGGTGGCGGCGGATCTGTCATCAGATCTGTCCGGTGGCGAGCTTGGAGCAGCAAGACTATCGGTGAAGACCGAGCCTCGACTATGGCTATGGCAGACGATGGCGGCGTCTCTTGGCGTCGTTACCTTGTTGAAGGCATCATCATAGCATGTCGCGTCGCTCCTTTCGGCCTGCTCTGGGGAAACCCTAGATCTGTGTCTTCCCGGATCGGACGATGGCGACGCCTGGCGCCGTACTCCCTGCTGGAAGCATCATTTTGGAGCAGGTGCCGACTCGAGTGTACAGGTGGTGGAGCGATGTGGCATTTACCGCGTCGACGACGGCGGGTCTTGGCAGCATGGTGTAGCTGAGTCTCGAAGACGGATGCGTCTGGATGGACGAGCGTAGGGCGGTGGCGCAATTTGGCGCCGTGGCGGCATTGACAGCTGACCGGCCTGGCAAGGATTATGCGGATCTCTTTCCTGGAGATGGCCAGCGGTTCGATGATGGTGGCGGCTTCGGAAGCGTGTGCATGCGGTGTACGCTTTAGGTTTGCTGCACCGGGTGTAGGCTCCTGATACGTCCATTTTGCATCATGTTTTCCTACTGTTATTTATTATGTTTTGAGTCATTATTTCACTTTATGATGCAATCCTAATGCCTTTTCTCTCTTATTTTGCAAGTTTCACATGAAGAGGGAGATTGCCGGCAGCTGGAATTTTGGACCTGAAAAAGCTACAACAGAGATAGATATTCTCCACAACTCCAAGTGACCTAAAAATTTACGGACAATTATTTTGGAATATATAAAAAATATTAGCGGAAGCAATACCAGGAGGGGGCCCACCAGAGAGCGACAAGCTCAGGGGGCGCGTCCTGTGAGCTTGTGGGCCCCCCAGCAGGCCTCTGGGCCCATCTTTTCATATAAGATGCTATTTTCCCTAGAAAAAAATCAGAAGAAGACTTTCGGGACGAAGCGCCGCCATCTCAAGACGGAACCTGGGCAGGAGCACTTTTACTCTCCGGCGGAGCGATTCTGCCAGGGATACTTCCCTCCGGGAGGGGGAAATCGAAGCCATCGACATCACCAACGATCCTCTCATCGTGGGAGGACCAATCTTCATCATCATCTTCACCAACATCATCTCATCTCAAACCCTAGTTCATCTCTTGTATTCAATCTTTGTCCCAAAACCTTAGATTGGTACCTGTGGGTTGCTAGTAGTGTTGATTACATCTCGTAGTTGATGCTAGTTGGTTTATTTAGTGGGAGATTATATGTTCAGATCCTTAAGCATATTCAATACACCTCTGATCTTGAACATGAATATGATTTGTGAGTAATTACTTTTGTTCTTGAGGACATGGGAGAAGTCTTGTTATAAGTAATCATGTGAAGTTGGTATTCGTTCGATATTTTGATGATGTGTATGTTGTTATTCTTCTAGTGATGTCATGTACTACATGACACTTCACCATATTTGGGCCTAGGAGAATGCATTGGGGAGTAATAAGTAGATGATGGGTTGCGAGAGTGACAGAAGTTTAAACCCTAGTTTATGCGTTATTTCGTAAGGGGCTGATTTAGATCCATATGTTTCATGCTATGGTTAGATTTATCTTAATTCTTCTTTCGTAGTTGCGGATGCTTGCAAGAGGGGGTAATCATAAGAGGGATGCTTGTTCAAGTAAGAATAGCACCCTAGTACCGATCCACCCACATATCAAATTATCAAAGTAGCGAACGCGAATCAACTAAACATGATGAACGTGACTAGACGACAATTCCCATGTGTCCTCGAGAACGCTTGCTTACTATAAGAGAACGTTCCGGCTTGTCCTTTGCTATAAAAAGGATTGGGCCACCTTGCTGCACCTTGGTTACTATTGTTACTTGTTACTTGTTACGAATTGCCTTGTTACAAAACTACCTGTTACCGCTATTTTCAGTACTTGCAGAGAATACATTGCTGAAAACCGCTTGTCATTTCCTTCTGCTCCTCATTGTGTTCGACACTCTTACTTATCAAAAAGACTACGATTGATCCCCTATACTTGTGGGTTGCTACTTGTAGTCTGCGTTGGTATTTCCCCGAAGAGGAGAGGATGATGCAGTACAATAGAGATAAATATTTCCTTAGTTAAGAACCAAGGTTATCAATCCAGTGGGAGAACCAAGCAAAATTCCGTTAAGCGCACCTGCACACAAAAGAGCAAACACTTGCACCCAACGCAAATAAGAGGGTTGTCAATCCTCTTAGCGGTTATTTGCAAGGATTAAATCTTATCAAGATAAATAGATAAACTAAAATACTAATTAAAATAAAAGTAAATTGCAGCAAGGTATTTTTAGGTTTTTAGTATATGATAAAGTAGACCGGGGGCCATAGTTTTCACTAGAGGCTTATCTCTCGAACACATAGCATACGGTGGGTAAACAAATTACTGTTGGGCAATTGATAGAAAAGCAAGTAATTATGACGGATTCATGGCAATGATCATGTATATAGGCATCACGTCCGAGACAAGTAGACCAACTCCTGCCTACATCTACTACTATTACTCCACCCATCGACCGCTATCCAGCATGCATCTAGGGTATTAAGTATGAAATAGAGTAACACCATCTTTTGATCCTTAATGACATGATGTAGACAAAGTAAACTCAAGCAATATGATTAAACCCCATCTTTTGATCCTTAATGGCAACAATACAAATATGTATCATGTCCCCTTCTGTCACTGGGATTGAGCACCGCAAGATTGAACCCATCACAAAGCACCTCTCCCATTGCAAGATAAATCAATCTAGTAGGCCAAACCAAATCGATAGATCGGAGAGAAATACAAAGCTATAATAATCATGCATAAAAGAGTTCAGAGAAGACTCAATTATTTCTCATGAATAATCTGATCATAAACTCACAATTCATCGGATCCCAACAAACACACCGCAAAAGAAGATTACATCGGATAGAACTCCAAGAACATGGAGGAGAACATGGTATTGAAGATCAGAGAGAGAGAGAGAGAAGAAGCCATCTAGATACTAGCTATGGACCCGTAGGTCTGTGGTAAACTACTCACACATCATCGGAAGGGCAGCAAGGTTGATGTAGAAGCCCTCAGTGATCGATTCCCCCTCCGGCAGAGTACCGGAAAAGGCCTCCAGATGGGATCATGGAAGAACAGAGGCTTGCGGCGGTGGAAAGGTTTTCTCTTTTGTCTCTCTGTTGGTTTGGGAATATTTGTGAATTTATAGCGAAGGAATTAGGTCAAGATGTGCCACGAGGGGCCCACAAGCCTGGGGGGCGCGCCCTCCAGGCTTGTCGCCTCCTCGTGACTCTTCTGGTCTTCTCCCGAAGCTTCCTGGGTCTCTTCTGGTCTAGAAAAAATTAATCCAAAGTTTTTTTCTCGTTTGGACACTTTTTGATAATGATTTTCTGAAAAGGCAAAAACAAGCAGAAAACAACAACTGGCACTGGGCACTGGGTTAATAGGCTAGTCCCAAAAAATGATATATAATGGCATATAATTACATATAAAACATCCAAGATTGATACTATAATAACATGGAACACTCAAAAATTATAGATACGTTGGAGACGTATCAAGCATCCCCAAGTTTAATTCCTGCTCGTCCTCGAGTAGGTAAATGATAAAAACAGAATTTTTGATGTGGAATGCTACCTATCATGTTTCATCATGTAATGTTTCTCTTACGGTATGAATAATAAGATCCGAATGATTCAAAGCAATAGTCTATAATTTGACATAAAGACATCAATACTCAGGCATACTAATAAACAATCATGTCTTTCAAAATAAAAATGTTAAAGAACGTTATCCCTACAAAATCATACAATCCTGTCATGCTCCATCTTCTTAACACAAAGTATTTATCATGCACTACCCCGATGACAAGCCGAGCAATTGGTTCATACTTTTTAACGCGCTTCAGCTTTTTCAACTCCCACGCAATACATGAGCGCAAGCCATGGATATAGCACTATGGGTGGAATATAGTGTGGTGGTAGAGATAAATAGGAGAAGTCAAAAATAAGAAGATAGTCTCACATCGACGAGGCTAATCAACGGGCTATGGAGATGCCCATCAATTGATGTCAATGCGAGGAGTAGGGATTGCCATACAACAGATGCACTAAGAGCTATAAGTGTATGAAAGCTCAACATGAAAACTAAGTGGGTGTGCATCCAACTTGCTTGCTCATGAAGACCTCGGGCATTTGAGGAAGCCCATCATCGGAATATACAAGCCAAGTTCTATAATGAAAAATTCCCACTAGTATATGAAAGTGACAAAATAGGAGACTCACTATATGAAAAACATGGTGCTACTCTGAAGCACAAGTGTGGAAAAAGGATAGTAACATTGCCCCTTCTCTCTTTTTTTCTCATTTTTTTCGTGGGCTCTTTTTGGCCTCTTTTTTTCGTACGGGGTCTCATCCCGACTTGTGGGGGAATCATGGTCTCCATCATCCTTTCCTCACTGGGACAATGCTCTAATAATGATGATCATCACACTTTTATTTACTTACAACTCAATATTACAACTCGATACTAGAACAAAAATATGACTCTATATGAATGCCTCTAGCAGTGTACCAGGATGTGCAATGATGCTAGCGTAATATGTATAAAAAATGATGAACGGTGGGTGAGCCACAAATACTATGTCAGCTATATGATCATGCAAAGCAATATGACAATGACGATGTGTGTCATAAAAACGGAATGGTGGAAGTTGCATGGCAATATATCTTGGAATGGCTATGGAAATGCCATGATAGGTAGGTATGGTGGCTGTTTTGAGGAAGATATAAAGAGGCTTATGTGTGATAGAGCGTATCATATCACGGGGTTTGGATGCACCGGTGAAGTTTGCACCAACTCTCGATGTGAGAAAGGGCAATGCACGGTACCGAAGAGGCTAGCAAATTGCGGAAGGGTGAGAGTGCGTATAATCCATGGACTCACATTAGTCATAAAGAAGTCACATACTTATTGCGAAAGTTTATTAGCCCTCGAAGCAAAGTACTACTACGCATGCCCCTAAAGGGATAGATTGGTAGGACAAGGTCCATCGCTCGTCCCCGACCGCCACTCATAAGGTAGACAATCAACAATAAATCATGCTCCAACTTCTTAGCATAACGACAGATCATACGTGCATGCTTCGGGAATCACAAACCTTAACACCAATATTCTTACTAAACCACAATCATCTACTAATACCTCCCACATATTACCATCTGAATATCGCAAAACTATTGCAAGGAATCAAACTTATCATATTCAGTGATCTACATGAAAGTTTTTATTATATCCCTCCTGAATACGTATCATATCAAGACCAAATTCATAACCCGTGCATATTACCATTGCTATTCATTAGACTCTCAAAAATATATAAGTGAAGCATGAGAGTGCAACTATTTCTTTAAAATATAACCACCGTCGTGCTCTAAAAGATATAAGTGAAGCACTAGAGCAACTGCCTAGCTCAAAAGATATAAGTGAAGCACATAGAGTATTCTAACAAATCACGAATAATGTGTGTCCCTCTCAAAAAGGTGTGTTCAGCAAAGATGATTGTGACAAACTAAAAAGCAAATAAACTATATCACAAGACGCTCCAAGTAAAACACATATCATGTGATGAATACAAATATAGCTCTAAGTGAGTTACCAATAGATTGTAGACGAAAGAGGGGATGCCTTCCGGGGCATCCCCAAGCTTAGACGCTTGAGTCTTTCTTGAATATTATCTTGGGGTGCCTTGAGCATCCCCAAGCTTAGGCTCTTGCCGCTCCTTATTCCTTTATCCATCGTAGTCTCACCCAAAACTTGAAAACTTCAGCACACAAAACTCAACAGAAATCTCGTGAGATCCGTTAGTATAACAAACGAATCTTAAACTTTAGGTACTGTTGTAAATTGATTCATATTTAATATTGGCATAATGCTACTGTACTCCAACTTCTTCATGACTCATACCCCCCGATACGATCCATAGATTCATCAAAATAAGCAAACTATGCAACAAAAACAGAATCTGTCTAAAACAGAACAGTCTGTAAAGACCTGAATTAACGTCATACTTCTGTAACTCCAAAAATTCTGAAAAATTAGGACAACGTGGGAAATTCATATATCAATACGTTGTAAAAACTTCAGAAGGTTATGATGCTCCAGCGAAAAAACAAAATTCCAGCACTGGACACAAAAGTTTCTGTTTTCCAACAGCATCTATCACACTATCTTCCAAATCATCCCAAAGGCATTACTTGGCACAAACACTAATTAAAACATAAAAATACAATCATAACAGAAGCTATAATTGTGTAAACACTCAAGAACAGAAATAAAAAGTTTATTGGGTTGTCTCCCAACAAGCTCTTTCTTTATAGCCATTAAGATAGGCTTGAGATTTCAATGATGCTCTCATGAAAGATAATAATTGAAACACAAAGAGAGCATCATGTAGCATGTGAAAAACACATTTAAGTCTAACATACTTCCTATGCATAGGCATTTTATAAGCAAACAAATTATCAAGACAAGCAAAACCTAGCATATGCAAGGAATAAGAAAGAAACAATAGCAATTTCAACATGAAGAGGGGTAATTTAGTAACATGAAGATTTCTACAACCATACTTTCCTCTCTCATAATAATTACATGTAGGATCATAATCAAATTCAACAATATAGCTATCATATAAAATTTTATCTTCATGATCCACATGCATACAAGTTTTATAATCTTCCAAGATAGTGGGATTAACATCAACTAAAGTCATGACCTCTCCAAACCCACTTTTATCAAAAATTTCATAAGACTGAACACTCTCCAAAGTAGTGGGATCATTATTACCTAAAGTTGATGCTCTTCCAAACCCGCTTTTAATAGTATTGCAAATTTTATTATCAATAAAATATTCATCATGAGGCTTAAATAAATTTTCAAGATCATAAGAAGCATCATCACCCCAATCATGATCATTGCAATAAGTAGTGCACATAACAAAACTTTCGTCCCCAAGCTTGTAGCTTTGCATATCATTAGCACATTGACATTGATAGAATTTATAATAACATCATTGCAATCATGCTTTTCATTCAAGGAGCTATCAAGTATGGGTGCTATAGCAATAATTTCATTTTTAACATAAGGAACTATAGCAAGTTCATCTCTCTAAGCATCATTAATATTGGCATCATGGCCATAAGAATAGCAAGCATCACATTCATCAAGGGGGGATATTTCAATTGAATCAACGGAATCACAATTATATATGGATTCATGCATATCATTATTCTCTTCCAAAGCAGCATTCTCCCAATGAATTCACTAACATAGGCATTAGGAGCATAGTTTTCATACCAATATTTAAGTATGTCAAAATTTTCAGATTTGTAGAGAGTAGCATCATACTTTTCAATCAAAGAAGCAACTTCATAAGCACCCTTAAAAGCAACAAATTCTTTAATTTGTTTGATATCATAGTAACTATAAACACCTTTAAGATAAGAAGATAAGATTTCATTATCATTAAACTCACATAGGTAGGGAAGGTGTTTTTTAGGGTTCTTAGAGCAACAAGTAAAATCATAAATTTCAAATAAATTCCAAGCATAGCATAGCAAACAATTTATTTGATTCCATAAGAGTCTCCCTTTTTGAGACAAACGGTGATGCAAAAAATGAGCATGCTCATCTAATGATTTTCCCTCAACTAAACTAGTTGGGGTTTCAGCACGAGCACAAATGGATCGAAGATGATCCAAGTAGAAAACCTTAAGGTGATCCATAGTATCTTAAATTTTTATTTTACTTTCTGTTCTTATGTGTTTGACATGAAGACAATAAAAGCAAGAAAGCAAGCAAACTAGCTAATAAAAATATTTTTGTGTTTTTATAAAAAAATTAGAAGTGGGGGAGATGCAAAAGAGAGGCAAATGCAAATAAAAGGCAAATAAAGTAAATGCAAGTGGATGATAGTTTGTGCGAAGGTACTTGGTAATTTTGATGATGTCTCCCCGACAACGGCGCCAGAAATTCTTCCTGCTGCTGGTAGTCTGCGTTGGTATTTCCCCGAAGAGGAGAGGATGATGTAGTACAATAGAGATAAGTATTTCCCTCAGTTAAGAACCAAGGTTATCAATCCAGTAGGAGAACCAAGGAAAATTCCGTTAAGCGCACCTGCACACAAAAGAGCAAACACTTGCACCCAACGCAAATAAGAGGGTTGTCAATTCTCTTAGCGGTTATTTGCAAGGATTAAATCTTATCGAGGTAAATAGATAAACTAAAATACTAATTAAAATAAAAGTAAATAAATTGCAGCAAGGTATTTTTAGGTTTTTAGTATATGATAAAGTAGACCGGGGGCCATAGTTTTCACTAGAGGCTTCTCTCTCGAACACATAGCATACGGTGGGTTAACAAATTACTGTTGGGCAATTGATAGAAAAGCAAATAATTATGATGTATTCATGGCAATGATCATGTATATAGGTATCACGTCCGAGACAAGTAGACCGACTCCTGCCTACATCTACTACTATTACTCGACCCATCGACCGCTATCCAGCATGCATCTAGGGTATTAAGTATGAAACAGAGTAACGCCTTAAGCAAGATGACATGATGTAGACAAAGTAAACTCAAGAAATATGATTAAACCCCATCTTTTTATCCTTAATGGCAACAATACAAATACGTGTCATGTCCCCTTCTTTCACTGGGATTGAGCACCGCAAGATTGAACCCATCACAAAGCACCTCTCCCATTGCAAGATAAATCAATCTAGTAGGCCAAACCAAATTGATAGATCGGAGAGAAATACAAAGCTATAATAATCATGCATAAAAGAGTTCAGAGAAGACTCAAATATTTCTCATGAATAATCTGATCATAAACTCACAATTCATCGGATCCCAACAAACACACCGCAAAAGAAGATTACATCGGATAGAACTCCAAGAACATCGAGGAGAACATGGTATTGAAGATCAAAGAGAGAGAAGAAGCCATCTAGCTACTAGCTATGGACCCGTAGGTCTGTGGTAAACTACTCACACATCATCAGAAGGGCAGCAAGGTTGATATAGAAGCCCTCCATGATCGATTCCCCCTCCGGCAGAGTACCGGAAAAGGCCTCCAGATGGGATCACGGAAGAACAGAGGCTTGCGGCGGCGGAAAGGTTTTCTCTTCTGTCTCTCTGTTGGTTTGGGAATATTTGTGAATTTATAACAAAGGAATTATGTCAAGATATGCCACGAGGGGCCCACAAGCCTGGGGGGCGCGGCCACCCCCTGGGGCGCGCCCTCCAGGCTTGTCGCCTCCTCGTGACTTGATACGTCCATTTTGCATCATGTGTTCTTACTGTTATTTATAGTGTTTTTAATCAATATAACACTTTATGGAGCAATTCTAATGCCTTTTCTCTATTAATATGCAAGATTTACATAAGGAGGGAGATTGCCGGCAGTTGGAATTCTGGACCTGAAAAAGCTATGTCAGAGATACCTATTCTGCACATCTCCAAATGAGCTGAAATTTCACAGAGATTTATTTTGGAATAAATAAAAATACTAGAGAAAATAAGTGCCAAAAGGGGCCACCCAGGTGCCCACGAGGCACCAGGGCGCGCCACCCCCCAGGCGCGCCCTGGTGGCTCGTGGGGCCCCTGGCCAGCCTTCGGTGCCCATTTTCTGGTATATAAGCCCATTTGCACTAGAAAAAATAAAGATAAGACTTTTGGGACGGAGCGCCGCCGTCTCGAGGCGGAACTTGGGCAGGAGCACTTTTGCTCTCCGGCGGAGCGATTCTGCCGGGGATACTTCCCTCCGGGAGGGGGAAATCGAAGCCATCGTCATCACCAACGATCCTCTCATCGTGGGAGGATCAATCTTCATCAACATCTTCACCAGCACCATCTCATCTCAAACCCTAGTTCATCTCTTGTATTCAATCTTTGTCTCAAAACCTCAGATTGGTACTTGTGGGTTGCTAGTAGTGTTGATTACATCTTGTAGTTGATGCTAGTTGGTTTATTTGGTGGAAGATTATATGTTCAGAACCATTATGCTATTCAATACCCCTCTGATCTTGGACATGAATATGATGTGTGAGTAGTTACTTTTGTTCTTGAGGAGATGGGAGAAGTCTTGTCATAAGTAATCATGTGAATTTGGTATTCGTTCAATATTTTGATGATATCTATGTTGTTGATTCTCTTAGTGGTGTCATGTGAACGTCGACTACGTGACACTTCACCATCTTTGGGCCTAAGGGAATTCATTGTGGAGTAGTAATTAGATGATGGGTTGCTAGAGGGACAGAATCTTAAACCCTAGTTTATGCGCTATTCTGTAAGGGGCTGATTTGGATCCATATGTTTAATGCTATGGTTAGATTTATCTTAATTCTTCTTTCATAGTTGCGGATGCTTGCGAGAGGGGGTAATCATAAGTGGGAGGCTTGTTCAAGTAAGAACAGCACCCAAGCACCGGTCCACCCACATATCAAATTATCAAAGTAGCGAACGCGAATCAAACAAACATGATGAAAGTGACTAGATGAAATTCCCATGTGTCCTCGAGAACGTTTAGCTTGTTATAAGAGATCGTTCCGGCCTGTCCTTTGCAACAAAAAGGATTGGGCTATCTTGCTGGTTACTATTGCTACTTGTCACTTGTTACAAATTATCTTGCTATCAAACTACTTGTTATCGATAATTTCAGTGCTTGCAGAAAATACCTTGCTGAAAACCGCTTGTCATTTCCTTCTGCTCCTCGTTGGGTTCGACACTCTTACTTATCGAAAGGACTACGATTTATCCCCTATACTTGTGGGTCATCAAGATTCTTTTCTGGAGCCATTGCCGGGGAGTGAAGCACCTTTGGTGAGTGGAATTTGGTAAGGAAACATTTATATTACGTGCTGAAATTTATTGTCACTTGTCACTATGGAAAGTAATCCTTTGAGGGGTTTGTTCGGGGTATCTTCACCTCGACCGGAAGCACAAAGAGTTTCTCCTCAACCTACTGCACCTACTGAAAATATTTATTATGATATTCCTTTGGGTATGATAGAGAAACTGCTAGCTAATCCTTATACAGGAGATGGAACAATACAACCTGAAATGCACCTAATCTATGTGGATGAAGTTTGTGAATTATTTAAGCTTGCAGGTTTACCCGGAGATGAAGTTAAGAGGAAGGTTTTCCTTTTATCTTTGAAGGGAAAGGCATTGACATGGTATAGGCTATGTGATGATATTGGAACGTGGGATTTGAATCAATTGAAATTGGAATTTCATCAAAAGTTTTATCCTATGCATCTGGTTCATCGTGATTGGAATTATAAATATAATTTTTGGCCTCGTGAAGGAGAAAGCATCGCTCAAGCTTGCGGGAGGCTTAAGTACATGATGTACACATGCCCCAGTCATGAGCTCTCAAGAGAAATTATCTTACAGAATTTTTATGCTCGGCTTTCTCATGATGATCAAACCATGCTCGATTCTTCTTCGACTGGCTCCTTTATGAAGAAAACTATTGAATTCAGATGGGATCTTCTGGAAAGAATTAAACACAACTCTGAAGATTGGGAACTCGACAAAGGTAATGAGTCAGGTATAATACTTGAGTTTGACTGTGTTCAATCTTTTATGGATACCGATGCTTTTTATAAGTTTAGCACTAAATATGGACTTGACTCTGAGATAGTAGCCTCCTTTTGTGAATCATTTGCTACTCATGTTGATCTCCCTAAGGAGAAGTGGTTTAAATATCATCCCCATGTTAAAGAAAGATTGAGGAACCCGTTAGTGTTTAAGAAGAAACAATTGTTTACCATGTTGATCCAGTTGTGCCTACTGCCTATATTGAGAAACCACCTTTTCCTGTTAGGATTAAGGAACATGCTAAAGTTTCAATTGTGGTTAACAAAAGTAATATTAGAGCACCTAGACCCTCTGAACAAATTAAAGTTGAACCTAATGTTGCTATGATTAAAGATCTCTTGGTCGATAATATAGATGGGCATGCTATTTACTTCTGTGATGAAGCAGCTAGAATTGCTAAACCAGATCCTAAAGATAAAAACAGACCTGTAGTAGGCATGCCTGTTGTCTCTGTTAAAATAGGAGATCATTGTTATCATGGCTTATGTGATTTGGGTGCTAGTGTGAGTGCTATTCCGTTTACTTTATATCAAGAAATTATGAATGATATTGCACCTATTGAAATAGAGGACACTGATGTTACTATTAAGCTTGCAAACAGAGATACCATTACGCCGCTTGGGATCGTTAGAGATGTTGAAGTCTTGTGTGGAAAAATAAAATACCCTACTGATTTTCTAGTCCTCGGTTCTCCACAAGATAATTTTTGTCCCATTATATTTGGTAGACCTTTCTTGAACACTGTTAATGCCAAGATTGACTGCGCTAAAGAAACTGTTAGTGTTAATTTTGGTGGTATATCTCATGAGTTTAATTTCTCCAAGTTTCGTAGACAACCTCATGATAAAGAATTGCCTAGTAAAGATGAAATTATTGGTCTTGCTTCTATTGCCGTACCTCCTACTGATCCGTTAGAACAATATTTGCTAGACCATGAAAATGATATGCACATGAATGAAAAAAATGAAATTGATAAGATGTTCTTTGATCAACCACCTATCCTTAAACACAATTTACCTGTTGAAACTCTTGGAGGCCCTCCTCCACCTAAGGGTGACCCTGTATTCGAATTGAAACAATTGCCTGATACATTGAAATATGCTTATCTAGATGAAAAGAAGATATATCTTGTTATTATTAGTGCTAACCTTTCAGAGCATGAAGAAAAGAGATTACTAAAAACTCTGAGGAAGCACCATGCTGCTATTGGATATACTCTTGATGATCTTAAGGGCATTAGTCCCACTCTATGTCAGCACAAAATTAATATGGAGCCTGATGCTAAACCAATTGTCGACCACCAACGGCGATTAAATCCTAAGATGAAGGAGGTGGTAAGAACTGAAATATTAAAGCTTCTGAAAGCAGGTATAATCTATCCCATAGCTGATAGTAGATGGGTAAGTCCCGTTCATTGTGTCCCTAAGAAAGGAGGCATTACTGTTGTTCCTAACGATAAAAAGGAACTCATTCCACAAAGAATTGTAACTGGTTATATGATGGTAATTGATTTTTGAAAATTAAACAAAGCCACTAGAAAAGATCATTACCCCTTGCCTTTTATTGATCAAATATTAGAAAGATTGTCTAAGATTACACACTTTTTTTTCCTAGATGGTTATTCTGGTTTCTCTCAAATACTTGTATGACCTGAAGATCAAGAGAAAACCACCTTTACTTGTCCTTTTGGAACTTATGCTTATCGTCGTATGCCTTTTGGTTTATGTAATGCACCTGCTACCTTTCAAAGATGTATGACTGCTATATTCTCTGACTTTTGTGAAAAGATTGTTGAGGTTTTCATGGATGAATTCTCCGTTTACGGAACTTCTTTTAATGATTGCTTAAGCAACCTTGATCAAGTTTTGCAGAGATGTGAAGAAACTAATCTTGTCTTGAATTGGGAGAAGTGCCACTTTATGGTTAATGAAGGTATAGTCCTTGGGCATAAAATTTCTGAAAGAGGTATTGAAGTTGATAAAGCTAAGGTTGATGCTATTGAGAAAATGCCATGTCCTAAAGATATCAAAGGTATACAAAGTTTCCTAGGTCATGCTGGTTTCTATAGAAGGTTTATTAAAGACTTCTCTAAAATTTCTAGGCCTCTTACTAATCTCTTGCAAAAAGATGTTCCATTTGTTTTTGATGATGATTGTGTAGAAGCCTTTGAAACACTTAAGAAAGCCTTAACCTCTGCACCTATTGTTCAACCACCTGATTGGAACTTGCCTTTTGAAATTATGTGTGATGCTAGTGATTATGCTGTTGGTGCTGTTCTAGGATAGAGAGTTGATAAGAAATTAAATGTTATCCATTATGCTAGTAAAACTCTAGACAGTGCTCAAAGAAATTATGCTACTACCGAGAAAGAATTTCTAGCAGTTGTGTTTGCATGTGACAAATTCAGATCCTACATAGTTGATTCTAAAGTAATTGTTCACACTGATCACGCTGCTATTAAATACCTTATGGAAAAGAAAGATGCTAAACCTAGACTCATTAGGTGGGTCCTTTTGCTACAAGAATTTGACTTGCATATTACCGATAGGAAGGTAGCTGAGAACCCCGTAGCAGATAATTTGTCTAGAATGGAAAATGTTCTTGATGACCCACTTCCTATTAATGATGATTTTCCGGATGAACAACTAGCTGTGATAAATGCTTCTCGTAATACTCCTTGGTATGCAGACTATGCTGCTTATATTGTTGCTAAATTTATACCACCTAGCTTTACATATCAACAAAAGAAAAAAAAATTCTTTGATTTAAGACATTACTTTTGGGATGACCCACATCTATATAAAGAAGGAGTAGATGGTATTATTAGACGTTGTGTACCTGAGCATGAACAGGAATAAATCCTACGTAGGTGTCACTCCGAGGCCTATGGAGGACATCATGCGGGAGACCGAACTGCGCATAACGTATTACAATCTGGTTTTTATTGGCCTACTCTTTTCAAGGATGCTCGTAAGTTTGTCTTATCTTGTGATGAATGTCAAAGAATTGGTAATATAAGTAGACGTCAGGAAATGCCTATGAATTATTCACTTGCTATTGAACCATTTGATGTTTGGGGATTTGATTATATGGGACCTTTTCCTAAATCCAATGGGTATACTCATATTTTAGTTGTTGTTGATTACGTTACTAAGTGGGTAGAAGCTATTCCAAATAGTAGTGCTGATCATAACACTTCTATTAAAATGCTTAAAGAAGTTATTTTCCCGAGGTTCGGAGTTCCTACATATTTAATGACTGATGGTGGTTCACATTTTATTCATGGTGCATTCCATAAACTGCTTGCTAAATATGATGTCAACCATAGAATTGCATCTCCCTATCACCCTCAATCGAGTGGTCAAGTTGAATTGAGCAATAGAGAAAGAAAATTAATTTTGCAAAAAACCATCAATAGATCTAGAAAGAATTGGTCTAAGAAACTTGATGATGCATTATGGGCTTATAGAACTGCTTATAAAAATCCTATGGGCATGTCTCCTTATAAAATGGTTTATGGAAAAGCATGTCATTTACCTCTTGAGTTAGAACATAAAGCATATTGGGCAATTAAAGAACTCAATTATGATTTAAAACTTGTCGGTGAAAAGAGGTTATTTGATATTAGCTCACTAGATGAATGGAGAACCCAAGCTTATGAAAATGCCAAATTGTTTAAAGAAAAAGTTAAAAGATGGCATGATAAAAGAATCCAAAAAGGGGAATTCAAAGTAGGTGATCATGTTTTATTATACAATTCTCGTTTGAGATTCTTTGCAGGAAAACTTCTCTCTAAATGGGAAGGACCGTATATCATCGAAGAAGTTTATCGCTTCGGAGCCATCAAAATAAACAACTCCGAAGGTACTAATCCGAGAGTGGTGAATGGGCAAAGAATTAAGCACTATATTTCAGGTACTCCCATTAATTTTGAAACTAATATTATTGAAACAATTACACCGAAAGAGCACATCAAAGAGTCCTTCCGGAACACTCCAGAACCTTGAAAAGGGGTAGGTATGTGATACGGTAAGTAAACCGACTCCAAAAATTCCATAAAAATACTTTCTGTCAGTTTTGGAATATTAGAAAAAATACAAACATAAGAAACAGCCGAGGGGACCCAAGAGGTGCAAATGAGGCACCAGGGCGCGCCACCCCCCCAAGCGCGCCCTGGTGGCTCGTGGGCCCCTCGTGAGCCTTCCCGACTCCGTTTTCTTCTGGAATACTTGTTTTGCAAGATAAAAATTCTTTATATATACTCCTGGACGTTTTGACCACCGTATCGCAGAAATCCCCTCTGTTCTTGTTTCGTGCTATTTTTCTGACAGATCTAGATCGCTATGGCTCCACCAAGCTCTTCCAAGGACAAGTTCTAGGAGAAGGTCATCAACCGCTACCTACCGGAGGTGATGAAACACCCTCAAGCCATCGAGATGTGTGAGGGGGTGCTTCACATCCGGGATGTTCAAGGACCCAAGAAGGCCGGTGATGACCCACAAATATAGGGGATCAATCATAGTCCTTTCGATAAGTAAGAGTGTCGAACCCAACGAGGAGCAGAAGGAAATGACAAGCGGTTTTCAGCAAGGTATTTTTTGCAAGCACTGAAATTATCGGTAACGAGTAGTTTGATAGCAAGATAATTTGTAACAAGTGACAAGTAGCAATAGTAACTAAGGTGCAGCAAGGTAGAACAATCCTTTTTGTAGCAAAGGACAGGCCGGAACGATCTCTTATAATAAGCAAAGCGTTCTCGAGGACACATGGGAATTTCATCTAGTCACTTTCATCATGTTTGTTTGATTCGCGTTCGCTACTTTGATAATTTGATATGTGGGTGGACCGGTGCTTGGGTGCTGTTCTTACTTGAACAAGCCTCCTACTTATGATTACCCCCTCTCGCAAGCATCCGCAACTACGAAAGAAGAATTAAGATAAATCTAACCATAGCATTAAACATATGGATCCAAATCAGCCCCTTACGGAATAGCGCATAAACTAGGGTTTAAGCTTCTGTCACTCTAGCAACCCATCATCTAATTACTACTCTACAATGCATTCCCTTAGGCCCAAAGATGGTGAAGTGTCATGTAGTCGACGTTCACATGACACCACTAAGAGAATCAACAACATACATATCATCAAAATATCGAACGAATACCAAATTCACATGATTACTTATGACAAGACTTCTCCCATGTCCTCAAGAACAAAAGTAACTACTCACACATCATATTCATGTCCAAGATTAGAGGGGTATTGAATAGCATAATGGATCTGAACATATAATCTTCCACCAAATAAACCAACTAGCATCAAGTACAAGATGTAATCAACACTACTAGCAACCCACAGGTACCAATCTGAGGTTTTGAGACAAAGATTGAATACAAGAGATGAACTAGGGTTTGAGATGAGATGGTGCTGGTGAAGATGTTGATGAAGATTGGTCCTCCCACGATGAGAGGATCGTTGGTGATGTCGATGGCTTCGATTTCCCCCTCCCGGAGGGAAGTATCCCCGGCGGAATCGCTCCGCCGGAGAGCAAAAGTGCTCCTGTTCAATTCCGCCTCGAGACGGCGGCGCTCCATCCCAAAAGTCTTCTCCTTATTTTTTCTAGGGAAAATGGGCTTATATACCAGAAAATGAGCACCAGAGGCTGGCCAGGGGCCCCACAAGCCACCAGGGCGCGCCTGGGGGGTGGCGCGCCCTGGTGCCTCCTGGGCACCTGGGTGGCCCCCTCTGGTACTTCTTTCTTCCAATATTTTTTATTTATTCCAAAATAAATCTCCGTGAAATTTCAGCTCATTTGGAGATGTGCAGAATAGGTATTTCTGACATAGCTTTTTCAGGTCCAGAATTCCAGCTGCCGACAATCTCCCTCTTATGTAAATCTTGCATATTAAGAGAGAAAAGGCTTTAGAATTGCTCCACAAAGTGTTATATTGATTAAAAACACTACAAATAACAGTAGGAAAACATGATGCAAAATGGACGTGTTACCCGGGAGCGTGGAGGCCAGGCTCGAAGCGGTGGAGGAGGAGATTTTCAAGTGCCAAGGGATGGTAGAATGTGGACTCAGCGCCAACCACTCCATGATCACGGAATTCACCCGCGATCACAAGGTGGATGGCCAATCGATGGGGGACATCGTCTTCAAGCTCAATGAATGAATTGACTATCTCCAAGGCCAAATCTATGATCTTCAAAACCAAAATTTTGAGTATGAGGCAATATTCAAAGGTATGAGTTTAGCTGCAAGTTTCAGGACTCCGGAGACTCGTTCATCCTTTTATGATGGGGAACCTATACCATGGAAGCCGGAGGACAAGCCCACCACTTCATCACCACCATCATCACCGAAGAAAGGAACTTGAGTACATGGGTATGGGCACTCCCCTTGGCTTGTGCCAAGCTTCGGGGAGGTGCCCGGGTATCGTATCACCATCACTTTTATTATCTTTACCTATTTTTAGTTCGATCCTTAGTTATTTCATGATTTAGTTGAATAAAAGTTTAGTATTATCTATTTTCGAGTGCTAGTTTCATGATCTATCTATCTATGTAATTGAGTTGAGAGTTATATAATAAAGACTAGTTTGAGTTTTTGCTTCTTTACTTTTGATCTATCTATCTATGAACGTCAAGACAACCAAGTGATCTTGCTGCGAGGTCTGACCTCACCCGCCTTACAGCCGTACAATCGTTCGTACCCATGTAGATCATGGCGCACCCCGAAAGGAAAGATGCTGTGACAGTGCTACACTTGGGAGAACACTAACTACTTGATATTTTTAGTGAGAGATCACCCTAATAAAAAGCGACTACCGCGCAATCAAAAGGGTGCATCATAAGGGATAAACATCTCAGGCAATTCATAATAGCATGATATGGTATAGCCGTTTCTGACGGAGAAGTCTTTAATTTCTTCGTCTTCGGCATTTGCATCGGTGTTCACCTTCGCGAAGATTGCCACCACCTTGCCGATGCACGAGATAATATTGCTATCTCTATAGCTAATAAAATAAGTGCATTACTTAAGGTTGACATGCAGGTCATTAAAGTGACAATCATATGGCTCCGGCCATCATGCCGAATCATGACACGCAGGTCATGTTAGTAAATTTACATCATATAGTCATCTCATACATAATCGAATTAATATGAGCACTGCTATACCACATCACATGCACATCCTGCAAAACCAAGTTAGACGCCTCTAATCGGTTTATGCAAAAAAATTATTTTACGTGGCTTCTAAGGTTTTGACTTAAACCGTAGCTACCAACGTTTATCTTCAAGTATGATTATTTAAGTCACTAGATTAA
Organism: Elymus sibiricus; assembly: GCA_039707655.1. Lineage (NCBI taxonomy): Eukaryota > Viridiplantae > Streptophyta > Magnoliopsida > Poales > Poaceae > Elymus > Elymus sibiricus. The sequence goes on from CM077664.1 coordinate 319,640,295, forward strand.
CATCGCGGGGTGTATGCAACACGAGATAATAAAATCTCAAGCCCCATACTAAACTTCGTCATACGCATGACCCCCGTGCAGATCATACCTGCATTGCCCTTTCGTCTGCGAAATTTCATCTTTCTCTCAACTATGGTGGAACCCAAAGAACTGATAGCACTTCATTGATCAATCAGGATTGGGGATTTCCAGAACTTTGTGAAATTCCACCATACCATTTCAAGATCAGAAATACGCAAATTCTAGGGAAGCAACAAGAACATCAGGTAACAGATTTCATCTGCCACCCGCATAAATAATTTTCAGCAATAGATCTCATCTACTCCAAAATTATATTATGCAATACCCATACATCTCCATGTATTCTAGATCATAACCTGGATCTACGCATAGCACGGCTCTTGATGCCACTGTAGGGGAATGCGACAGAAAAAAAAAAATTCGGTACAGCGAGCACGCCCAGGACCACTATGGAGACTGCATACATGGTTTGATCTGATCATTACCGACTCGTAGCGCAGCGGAAGAAGAGTCGATGTAGATCATCGGTGTAGATCACCATAGCTAGGATTTACAACCTCCCAACCGCGAGGATGTACTCCCTCATCGGACAGCCCTTCGGGAGGCGGTCAGACAGTCCCTCGGACGATGTCACGGACAGCCCTTCGGGAGGACCCTCGAAGCTCGAACGGTAACTCGAACAGCCCTTCGGGAGGACCCTCGAACAGCCCCTCGGGCAAAAGATCGAAACTATGACCTCTCTACGGGGTTGCACACATACGGTGTCAGCTATCTGGCAGGGCTTCGCCGTCCAGAACTAGTTCCTGCCAGAACCCAGACAGCCTTTCGGCTCTACGAAACTATTTCGCGGGGAGGGAGAGAGAAGGCCAGATCATGCATGGCTTGTGTATGTTGAGAAAGAGTGAGTGTGGAGAGTGCCTCTCCACCTCTATTTATAGGAAAACCCAAGGGGTAGGGTGGCTCCCAAAATACCAAAAAACCCATCATATGGATTCTCCACAAGGGTAAAACGGGAAGGCTAGAGGAGCACCATGGATGACCTCCTCCTTGGCCGGCCACTATCAAGGGGGCCCCCCAAAGGGGGTTCCTTAGTCCCTAAGTCTTTCTAGAAGCCTTTTGGGAAAAGTCCCGAAAGGTGGCTTTCCAAAAAATTAACCATAAAGTGATTTTCACTATTCACAGAAATATTTTTCCGCGACCGTTAAATCCGAAAATATTTCTGTGGGTCTTAGAATAATTCTAGTACCCACTAAAATGATTTTGGATGCTTGCCGCAACAATTCCGAATTAGTGATTTTCATCTGCGAAAAGCAACCAAACCGGTTCCGGCAGCTCCTGAATATTTCCGGTTTATATCCCGGAAAAATCCCAGAAGTTTCCAGAACAATTCTGGCACCCTCCAAGAATTTCCAGGCGTGTGCCGAAACCAATTTGACTTAATGGTATACCCCGAAACAACTTTTCAGTTTTACCGGAACTATTCCGGTGTCCTCTCCGGAACGTTTCCGTTGCCTCCGAAACTTTTCCGGTGACTTTCTCTCAGACTCCCTGTCTAGTATTCAGCAGATAGATGACGCTTAAGCGTGTGACCCTATAGGTTCGGTGAAGCATAGACATGACCTGGAACACTTTCCGATCAATGATCAACATCGGAGCCATGGACACCCATACTGACCCCTATACCTACACGAATAAATATTCGAGTGAACCTCCAGTTGCCGTGTGCTATTCCTGTTGCTTCGCGATATGTTACAAACACCCGAGGTGAGATTTATCGGCATCCACGAGGATCAACACTTGTCCACTATGCCAGTTACCTCATTACCGGTTTTGTTCTCTTTTCTCGTTTTCGCATTCCGCATCCCAGTGATCAAATCACAATGTGTCTGGCCAGACGATGATGGATACCGTAACACCGAGAGGGCCCGAGAATATCTCTCCATCGTCGGAGGAGCAAATCCCAATCTTGAGTTATCTCGTTCCTTGTCATACCTTTCCGTGAACCCGTAAGCTGTCGTAATAGCCACCCAGTTACGGATGACGTTTAACAAACCCCAAAGTTCACGAAGCAAGTACGAAGGAACTCGATACTCTCATGGTCTAAGGAATTATGCAAACACTAACCATTTCTGTGTTATTAACCATTAACTTGTGACAACTGTATATCATAGCATAACATCAATTTGGGTCGATTCAACACAAGTGTTCTACTAACATGGTGCTCTCAAAATTGCCAGCATAGGCATGCCCTTGATCAGGAAAACAGGATCATCATGCAATACTTGAGCTAGTCTTAGAGGCATGACTAGGAATACTTTTTACCGTTTATTATACCACACGTGCACATGAGTTTCCCTCCGAGCCTCGTGGATATTGTAGACTCGAGAATCATTGCAGTTATAGCATGGATCATAAACATTCATTACAAACTTGGAGATACAAAATAACTGTTATTACTGCCTCTAGGGCATATCTCCTACACACTCCCACTTGCACTAGAGTCATAATCCAATTACATGGCTTCCCTAACACCAATGGTTGTCCGGTGTTGCTCATGCTTTGCTCGTGGTAGAGGCTTTGTCATCGGGTCTGACACGTTCAGATCCGTGTGAACTTTGCGTACTTTCACTAAACCCGCTTCGACATGATGTCGAATGAGTTTATATTTGCGTTCAATATGTCTTGTCTAATGGGGCGAACATGGCTCCCTTGCCTGAGCCACTGCGCCACTATTATCACAATAGATCTCCACCGGGTCCAGAGCACTTGGAACCACACCAAGGTCTTCAAGAAATTGCTTGATCCATACCGCCTCCTTGGAGGCTTCTGAAGCTGCAACATATTCCGCCTCCGTCGTAGAATCCGCCACAGTCTTTTGTTTGTAACTTTTCCAATCAACTGCGCCGTCGTTCAATATGAAAACATAGCCTGATTGAGATTTGAAGTCATCTGGGTCAGTCATGAAGCCTGCATCAGTGTAACCACTTACAATGAACTCTTCATCATCTCCGTACACAAGGAGTTAATCCTTGGTCCTTCTGAGGTACTTAAGAATACCTTTGACTGCGGCCCAGTGTTCCAGTCCTGGATCACTTTGGTACTGGCTGCTAACACTTAGCGCATAGGAAACATCCGGTCTTGTACATAGCATGGCATACATAATAGAACCAACTGCCGAGGCATATGGAACATCATTCATCTATACTCGCTCATCGAGAGTTCGAGGACATTGATTCTTGCAAAGCATTGTGCCAGGTGCCATGGGGGGTAGGCCTTTCATGGAGTTCTCCATGTTGAACCTTTTGAACACCTTGTCAATGTACGTGCTTTGGCTAAGCGCTATCAGGCGTTTTGATCTATCTCTATAGATTCTGATACCCAACACATATGCCGCTTTGCCTAAGTCTTTCATTGAAAAACTCTTCTTCAATGAGTCTTTTATTTCGCTAAGAAAATTCACGTCATTTCCAATCAACAATATGTCATCCACATACAAGATTAGAAATTCTTTTGCACTCCCACTAAACTTCTTGTAAACGCAAGATTCTTCGTCATTCCTGATGAAGCCAAACTCTTTGACTACTTCATCAAAACGAATGTTCCAGCTCCTTGATGCTTGCTTCAGACCATAAATGGCCTTCTGAAGTTTGCATACCTTTCCAACATCCTTATGAACGACAAAACCTTCAGGCTGTATCATGTATACATCTTGTTTGAGATTTCCATTTAGGAAAGCCGTTTTGACGTCCATCTGTCATATTTCATAATCGAAATAAGTAGCAATTGCTAGTAATACCCGAACAGACCTAAGCATAGCTACGGGCGAGAAAGTCTCGTCGTAGTCCACTCTTGGAACTTGCATGAACCCTTTCGCGACAAGTGTAGCTTTGTGAATAGTAATGTTACCATCCGCGTCCGTCTTTCTTTTGAAAATCCATTTACAACCAATGGGTTTTACGCCATCTGGAAGTTCTTCCAAGTTCCAAACTTGGTTTTCGTACAAGGATTCCATCTCGGATTTCATGGCCTTGTGCCATTCCCTTGAGCTGGGCCCCGCCATCGCTTCCTTGTAGTGCGCAGGTTCATCGTCTTCAAGAATGAAGATTTTGTTATGAAACCACTCAGGTGGCTGGATATCCCTACCTGATCTGCGCGGTTCAGTTACAACATTGTCTGAAGTTTCCGCATCACATGCGACAACTTCCGGCTCGGTTGTAGGGATAATTAGCGGAATTTCTTACGGTTCCTTAGCCATATCAACGGTTGCCGAAGATTCACTAATCTCATTAAGTTGTACTGTCCTCCCACTTACTTCTTTAGCGAGAAACTCTTTCTCGAGAAAGACTTTGTTTCTAGCGACAAACACTTTGTGCTCGGAGGGAAGATAGAAGGAATACCCAATGGTCTCATTGGGATAACCTACAAAGTAGCATTTATCTGCTTTGGGATCGAGTTTGCTAGGCTGTAAACGTTTTACGTATGCCTCACAACCCCAAATTTTGAGATGCGACACAATGGGTTTCGTCCCATACCATAATTCAAATGGCGTCGTCTCAACAGACTTAGACGGTGCTCTGTTTAATGTATAAGCGGCAGTGAGTGGTGCGTGACCCCAAAAAGATATCGGCAGATCTGTAAGAGACATCATCGACCTTACCATCCCTAACAGGGTTCGGTTACGTCTTTCCGATACTCCGTTTCTCTGTGGAGTTCCGGGAGGCGTAAGCTGTGAAACGATTCCACGGTCACTCAGATGTTGGCTAAACTCATGACTAAGATATTCGCCCCCGCGATCAGACCGTAGAAACTTAATCCTTTTGTTACATTGATTTTCTACCTCATTCTAAAATTCTTTGAACTTTTCAAAGGTTTCCGACTTATGTTTCATCAAATAGATATATCCATACCTACTTAAATCATCAGTAAAAGTCACGAAGTAGAAATAACCACTCTGTGCGGCTGTGCTCATCGGACCACATACATCACTGTGTATTATTTCCAACAATTCACCCGCCCGTTCAGGATGACCCGTGAACGGCGTCTTGGTCATTTTCCCCATCAAGCAAGCTTCACATGTGTCAAATGATTCAAAATCAAAGGACGGTAAAACTCCATCTTTATGGAGTCTTTGCATGCGTTTCTTTTCGATGTGGTCAAGCCAACAGTGCCACATGAAAGTGGTGGTGGTATCAGCCTTCTTAAGGCGTTTAGCAATCACGTTAAAGACATCATTTCCACATTCAAGATTTAGTATGAAAAGGCCCCCAACAATGGGTGCAAATCCATAAAACATATCCTTACAATAAAGCGAACAACCATTGTTCTCAGACTTGTAAGAGTACCCATTGTGTACTAAACATGATCCAGAGATAATGTTTCTACACAATGCCGGAACAAAATAACAGTTACTTAGTTCTAAGGTAAATCCTGAAGGGAGACGTAGAGGCATAATGTCGACGGCTTGAGCGGCGATCCCAGCGCCGTTCCCGACGCGCATCACAACTTCATTCTTTCCTAGCTTGCGCACCTTCTGCAGGCCCTGTATCGAGTTGCAAATGTGAGCAACCGAACCGGTATCAAATACCCAAGACTTAGAATTTTCGCTAGCAAGCAAAACGTCAATGACATTAACTTGTATAACAATTATACCTTTTCCGGTTTTGCCGGACTTCTTATCTTCCAGATACTTCTTGCAGTTTCTCTTCCAGTGTCCTGTGCCCTTGCAGTAGAAGCACTCAGTTTCATTCTTGGCTCCGCCCTTAGAGTTTCTCTGGGAGCCGGTCTTATCGGCGCCCTTGCCTTTCTTGGACTTGCCATTCTTTTTTAAACTGGCGGTTTTATTCACAAGCAACACTTGCTTGCGATTTTTCCGCAATCCTCCTTCCGCAGTTTTCAGCATGGCGAGCACCTCATTTGGTGTCCTCTCCATCCCACTCATGTTATAGTTCATGACAAAACCATCGTAAGACGGGGAGAGTGAAGAAAGCAACATGTCCATCATATGGCCTGGTGGAATTGGAAATTCCAGGGTTTTAAGCCTTTCAGCGTAGCCAATCATTTTGACTACGTGTTCGCCAACTGAACTGCCCTCAGCCATCTTGCAATCCATCACGGCCTTCATGATATCAAACCGTTCAGACCGTGCGGTTTCCTTGTACAGAGCATCCAATTCCCGGATCATATCACGGGAGTTATGGAATTCAAAACGTTTTTGAAGCTCTAGACTCATGAAAGCTAGCATGAGGCACTGCACTAAGTTGTAATCATCATCCTTAGTGGCCCAGACATTTTGTTCATCTTCCGGGGCAGCGGCCGCCGGTTTAGTTGGAAGAGCAGTTTCAAGCACATACATTTTCTTAGCGCTCCTGAGGACAATCCTTAGGTTACGGACCCAGTCCGCATAGTTGTTTCCAGTCGCAGCTAACTTCTCTTTCTCACATCGGGCCTAAGTTGAATGCGGTGTTGCGAGCCATTTGATCTACAACGGTAAACACAAGTTTCACTTAGACTTTGTTCATAATCAATTTGCACTAGTGAATAAACAATTTTATTCTAAACTGCGCTCCCACTCAAATCAATATCTCTCATAATTGATTGTGAGTGATTCAAGATCCAAATTGCAATTCAACGTCATTGTTCGAGATGAACACTGATGGCGCGAACTATAATTGGTAGGCAAACTTGCCGATCACATCTCCATGTGACTCTTGTTCATCTTTTGATGCGTGTGTTCCGAGCTCAGGATGATCCTGCCATGAACGTCAAGACAGCCAAGTGATCTTGCTGCAAGGTCTGACCTCACCCGCTTTACACCCGTACAATCGTTCGTACCCATGTAGATCATGGCGCACCCCGAAAGGAAAGATGCTGTGACGGTGCTACACTTGGGTGAACACTAACTACTTGATATTTTTAGTGAAAGATCACCCTAATAAAAAGCGACTACCGCGCAATCAAAAGGGTGCATCATAAGGGATAAACATCTCAGGCAATTCATAATAGCATGATATGGTATAGCTGTTTCTGACGCAAATTCTAGGGAAGCAACAAGAACATCGGCTAACAGATTTCATCTGCCACCCGCATAAATAATTTTCAGCAATAGATCTCATCTACTCCAAAATTATATTATGCAATACCCATACATCTCCATGTATTCTAGATCGTAACCTGCATCTACACATAGCACGGCTCTTGATGCCACAGTAGGGGAACGCGACAGAAAACAAAAAATTTCCGTACAGCGAGCACGCCCAGGACCACTATGGAGACTGCATACAGGGTTTGATCTGAGCATTACCGACTTGTAGCGCAGCGGAAGAAGAGTTTATGTAGATCATCGGTGTAGATCCCCGCAGCTAGGATTTACAACCTCCCAACCGCGAGGATGTACTCCCTCGTCGGATAGCCCTTCGGGAGGCGGTCGGACAGTCCCTCGGACGATGTCACGGACAGCCCTTTGGGAGGACCCTCGAAGCTCGAACGGTAACTCGGACAACCCTTTGGGAGGACCCTCGAACAGCCCCTTGGGCAAAAGATCGAAACTACGACCTCTCTACGGGGTTGCACACATACGGTGTCAGCTATCCGGCAGGGCTTCGCCATCCAGAACTAGTTCCTGCCAGAACCCAGACAGCCTTTCGGCTCTACGAAACTATTTCGCGGGGACGGAGAGAGAAGGCCAGATCATGCATGTCTTGTGTATGTTGAGAAAGAGTGAGTGTGGAGAGTGCCTCTCCACCTCTATTTATAGGAAAACCCAAGGGGTAGGGTGGCTCCCAAAATACCAAAAAACCCATCATATGGATTCTCCACAAGGGTAAAATGGGAAGGCTAGAGGAGCACCATGGATGGCCTCCTCCTTAGCCGGCCACTCTCAAGGGGGCCCCCCAAAGGGGGTTCCTTAGTCCCTAAGTCTTTCTAGAAGCCTTTTGGGAAAAGTCCCAAAAGGTGGCTTTCCAAAAAATTAACCATAAAGTGATTTTCACTATTCATGGAAACATTTTTCCGCGACCGTTAAATCCGAAAATGTTTCTGTGGGTCTTAGAATAATTCTAGTGCCCACTAAAATGATTTTGGATGCGTTCTGAAACAATTCCGGATTAGTGATTTTCATCTGCGAAAAGCAACCAAACCGGTCCCGGCAGCTCCGGAACATTTCCGGTTTTTATCCCGGAAAAAACCCAGAAGTTTCCAGAACAATTCTGGCACCCTCCAAGAATTTCCAGGCGTGTGCCGAAACCAATTTGACTTAATGGTATACCCTAAAACAACTTTTCAGTTTTACCGGAACTATTTCGGTGTCCTCTCCGGAACGTTTCCGTTGTCTCCGAAAATTTTCTGGTGACTTTCTCTCAGACTCCCTGTCTAGTATTCAGCTGATAGATGACCCTTAAGCGTGTGACCCTATAGGTTCGGTAAAGCATAGACATGACCCGGAACACTTTCCGATCAATGATCAACATCGGAGCCGTGGACACCCATATTGACCCCTATACCCACATGAATAAATATTCGAGTGAACCTCCAGTTGCCGTGTGCTATTCCTGTTGCTTCGCGATATGTTACAAACACCCGAGGTGAGATTTATCGGCATCCCCGTGGATCAACACTTGTCCACTATGCCAGTTACCTCGTTACCGATTTTGTTCTCTTTTCTCGTTTCCGCATTCCGGCATCCCAGTGATCAAATCACAATGTGTCTGGCCAGACGATGATGGATACCGTAACACCGAGAGGGCCCTTGTGAAAGGACTTAGAGATGAGACCATCGCACAAGTGTGGAAGCTTAACGGGGTTGATCGGGAACGAGAAGATGCCGGGTTACCCAGGTTCGGCCCCTCACGGTGGAGGTAAAGGCCTACGTCCTGTTTGTATATATTGCTTTGGTTCTCGATTACAAGGATGCGGATTCGCTAACCTAGCTCTTGTTGAGATTGCCCCTCCCCTTTTTTCGTACAGGTGCTCCCCTTTCTATATACAGGTGGAACTCTAGATTACATGAGAGTCCGGATCGTCCTTTGACCCGCCTCCTACTCTTTCCTACTTGTTCTCCAAGTCGGTCTTCTCACTAGTCATCTTCTCGTGAGCCGGCCCACTGCTTAAGTCGGCCCCTCCTTGCCAGGCCTCGCTAAGCCGGCCCACCTGGAGTCCTTCAGCCCCGCAGTGAGTTGAGCCACTAAGCTTGTGTTATGGCCGGGTTAACACCCTGCCGGGTCTCTATGCTAGTATACATCCCCAACAGATGCCCTCAGTTTGACTTGAATTCATTCACGTTAAACTCCATCCTGAAAAAACAAACATTAGTAATATACCTGCCAAGTGCTTCTCAAGCCGGTCGTTTAGAACGTCGTCCCTGACCGGCTCAATTTGCCGGGTTAAACGGATCGACGGGTCACCCCTTCAGGTTCAAACTTAGTATTTCCAGCTCTTTTTCCCTCATGACGTCACAATCCACTTCCGCAAAATCTGGGATGACATCATATCGAATCTTTGAGTGGGTATGTATTGTCTTGTCAGGCGTGGGAATCAAGGAGCCCACAGCAAAAAATTACTGAGCCGCCTGGGGCTCCGCCCCTGCCGTTTCAATTCTACTGTGCCTATAAAAAAGGCCAGCTCACCCCCATTTCACTATTTACCCCTTGCTCTTCTTCTTCCCACCGTCCGACGGCGCCAGCCTCCACGAGCTCCTCACTGCTACTCGCCGGCGCCACCTCAGGCCATACTGTCGTCGCCGGAACTCACCCAATCTGATCAAGCAGCTCCGTCGCGCCATGTCCCCTTCAAGTTTACTCCGGTTGGATCTGTAAGTGCCCCCCACCATTACCGCGGTTTCTCTCGAGTTCTTCCACGTTCTTCATCGTGGCCATGGTAGATCTCAAATGCCTTCAGTCCCCTTTCAGTTTTAACTCCCGCTGCATTCCGCAGCATTTTCCATATTAGTAGATCCATTGCCCTACCGCAGCTAATCCCATTGCGGTTCATCTTACCATACGAAGAACGCACTCAACCCTTATTTTTTTCATTTTTATCCCTTTTGTAGATCCGTAAGATTCTCTCATTTCCTATAAACCTGTTTTATGGACTCATAGCCCAAGTCGTGTCTCAACACTTGTAAAAATGTGTAGCCTGCAGTTTCCGGCTTATCTGTGCTAATAAGCTTGACCCGGCAATTTACCTGCATCCTCTTGCATAACCCAGCCGAATCTCTTACTCGCCGGCTCGTTTGTATCATTCATATCTCATCAAATGCTTTATATTTCTGGCTTATGACATTTTTCCTTCTTTTTCAGAACATGCCTCCCAAGCCCAAGATCGTCAACTGGGCCAAGTCAAGTATGTCCGAACTGAGTCTGCAAGCTCTGACAGACACCCGGTTGCTGCCAGCTAAGGAAATAATCTCATGGTGAGCTCCTGAAGAAGAAATCCACCCGCAACCCGGCGAAAATGAAGTAGTCATATTTGCTGATCATGTCTCAAGGGGTTTTCGTCCTCCTGGCTCAAAGTTTTTCAGGGACGTGTTATCCTTGTTCAACATCAGGCCCCAAGACTTGGCCCCCAACTCCATTTTCAATCTGTGCCAATTCCAAGTGTTCTGCGAAGTCTATTTGCAGCTCAAGCCATCTCTTACTTTGTTCCGAGAGCTCTTTTATCTAAACCGCCAAACTGAGCACAAGGACGGCCCAAGCATTGAACTCGGCGGGATTTCTATCCAACGCCGAAAGAACATTATCTTCCCCAATGCCAAGCCGGCCAGTAATCCGAAGGGGTGGCAGAGGACTTGGTTCTATTGCAAAGACACCTCTCCCACAGGTCAGAACCCTTTGCCGGGTTACCGGGAAACCTGGCTTACTAATGCAACCTTCCCGGGTCTTGCTCCCCAAGAAGAGAGGGATAATTTAGAGCCATTATATCCAAAGATGAATGCCTTACTCGCTCACGGCCTCACCGGTGTCGATTTGACCCGGACTTGGGTCGAATGGAGGATTCAGCCACTGAGCTCTAGGACCCGGCTGATGTACACCTACACCGGCCACCGTGAAGACCCACTCCGGTTCAGCCGGGTCAACCTCAAGGAGAAGGAGGTTATAAAACTAGCCAAGAAACTGCTTGGTGAGATGATGGAAGACATCAAGACTGTGGGGCTTGCCCCGTTTAGCGCCAACAAGCCGGCCCCTCCAGTAAGCCGTTTTTGCCCTTAAACATTGTCAATACTACATTGTCCTTGTTTTCATTTCGCCAATCTGCCCCGGTGCAGGAAAACAACTACTGGTGGCGGGTCAAGCCTGTAGATCCTACCCCTCCTCGAGAGGATGATGAAGAGGAGTCGGATAACGACGAAGACAGTGAGGTAGAACTTGACTCTCTAGGCCGCCTTTTTAATCAGATCGCTGATGCTTACTCATCTCAGGAGGAGGCTGAAGTTAGCCATGCAGTTGAGCCAGAGGTAACTTTAATCTCCTCAGACTCAGACTCACCAGTACCTATTCAAAAGAAAACCCGGGTCGCAATCCACAAAGTTCGAAGAAAACCCTGGGTTGCCGTCTGTAAAATCCCTTTCTCACATCAAGATGCTCATTTGGATCCCCAATTTGTTTTGAAGAAAGCACAACAAGCCGGCACCTCCAAACGGAAGATCCGGAGCAGTGAGGGCGAGTTGAGCGACGGGCTTCCATATGAACCGCCATCCCGTAGAGCACGGGCAGAGGTGCTTCTCAGTCCAACTCCTTCCTTTCCTCTAGCTGGTTGCTTCAAAGAACCCTTACATTTAAATGACTCGGCATACCAGACGTCCCCCTCCTCGGATGAATCAAGCGTCACTCAGGCGCCGGCTTTCAATATCAACCCGGGGTAAGCATACTGATTATTCCTTATTTGCACAGCTCTCCATCTTATAACCCTTAACTGAATTAAATCTTTGCTCTTTTCAGTGCCAAGGCCATCAAGAAGAAAACAGCCGCCGGGTCATCTGACCCGGTCATTCCAACTGAGCCGCGAGAAGAAGCCACCTTGGTCATCCAGGATGAGCCGGCATTCCAGAACAACCCGCCGCCCCAGGACACAACAAGCCCGGCTCGCACAACATCTCATATAGCTCAGGAGAGGGAAAATGTAATTGAAGATCAACCCGCACAGCAACCCGAGGCGCCGGCTCAAGAAGAAGTAGTAGTGATGAGCGAGCAGCAAACTGCCGCACCAGAATCCTCCACCGCTCTTACCAAGGTTCCGGCCAAGCCTGAGCCGGCCCCGAAAGACAAGGGAAAAATGGCTCTTGAGTTTTCTACTTTTGAAGACCAGGACGCCAGCGCTTTGCACCAGGTTGTGTTGACCCGGCTGTCTGAAAACCGGGACACAGAGATAGCTATGATAACCTCGCTGAAGAGGAAATATGAGGTAAGTTGCACCTTCTTACGAACCATACATATATGTAGCCCCCAAGGGCCGGGTCATTATGGAATGATGACCCAGGACTTCAAAATGTGACTTGTATGCATAACTTCTATCAATGACCCCAAAGGCCGGCTCACCATTCATAATAGGCGGGTCTTCACAACTTAGCAGAATAGAGCAATTTATGCATTAGCCCCCAAGTGCCATGTAGAGTGCCTGCAGCTGCATGGAACTTGTCTTGCTATGTGTTGTAAGCTCGAAAACATGTAGCCCCCATGTGCCGGGTTGTCCTTTAGGGCGGCTCGGGTCATGCATATATGATATATAACAAACTGCACTGCAGGAAATGCTGGATCAAGCGGAGGCCCAGGCTTCCTCCTTCCGAAAGGAAGCGAGGAAGGAGAAAAAATTGCGCCAGCAAGCTGAAGAAGCCGCCGCTGAAGCCAATAAATCCTTGGTCATTGTGAGGACCACTTTGCAAGAGACAGAGGCCGCAAGAGTCGCCCAAGCCATACATGCGGAAGAGGCCGAAACCAAGCTTGAGCCGGTAACTCAGGAATTGGCAACACTTAAGAGTCAGATTACCGCCATGTGCCGAGCCATCTTTGGTAAGTAAGACTTTTATTATAGGTCAACTGCTCCGTCTGAAATATGCTAAGCCGGCTTTGCTGATCATGTATACTGACTTGTGCAGGCCGTAAGAATCAAACTCTTGTGCAGCAACCAGTGGTGAAACTGAAGGCGGTCTACACCCTGGTAGAACAACTGTATATAGGCAGCTGTCATTGTATAATGGCTGCAAAGAACACCAAGGCGCCACCATAGTTGATTGCCGATACTTTGAAAGAACTGTCCATCGTGCCCAGGTGGTTCAATGACTGGAAAAAGGCGGCTTGCCGCACTGGGGCTCTGACGGCGCTTGCGCGAGCCAAGGCCTATGTGCCAGAGCTCGACCCGGCTCGGATAGTGGGCGGGTACCCGGAGTTCAATGTTGATGACTCGCCGTTCACAAAGAAGGACTTCCAACGCTGCATCAAGGAAACCCGGGTTGCAGCCACCGCGATCGCAGAAGAGGCCAACCTAACCAAGTACCAGGCACCTTACTCCAAGGAGAATGAGCGGATAGAGCCACCAAACCATGAGCCGGTGGCCTTAACCCGCACGCGTAAGCCATCCTTTGCCCCTGAAGTCGACCCTTCCTCCCTGATATCCGACAATGCCCTATTTGAAGTGTTGCGCTCAATTCAGTGGTCGACCGGCGACTCAAGCCAAGAAGCGGAGGATGACGACGACCGCGAAGAGCCGGCACATCGGGCGCTGGTGCCAGCTCTGACCCGGCAATATAGAACGCCGGCTTATCGCTTGTAGGCAGAACTTGTAAAAAAAATTGTCGTGGCCGCAGCTGATTGGCGGCTTGTAATAGGGTAGTATGAAACACTTGGTGCTGATGCCAGTGCCATCGTGTACTGAGCTTATTATTGCCTGTACCAATACTATGATGCCTTTGCTTCTGTAAATCCTCTTTTGGGCTGCGAGAGCCGGTTTTTTGCAATAGAGTGATCTGGCTGAAACAATAACAATTGTATGCAATGGTTATTGATGAAATCATATGAACGAGTAATCGTTGTTACTGTTTGCAATGAATCAAGAATATTAAATGGAGCTAAGTAAATGCAATGCATTGATGTATGCATGTATGCAGAGATGAGATGAGTGCGACAAAAAGAATCATGAGTGCAAACCGGAACATGCTTGCAACGGCTGGCTCATAAAGCGTAAGCCGGCTGCTAAACACAACTTGAACCGGCCGGCTTATAAAGCGCAAACCAGAATATGCTTTCATGAAGCTGGCACTTTGGCATGTTGGTTTGTCCTTGCTTTCTGAAAGCCGGCTCTCACGCAACCAATCGAACGTTTTAACTCTGATGAATTCAGGGTCACCTATGTGATTGACTCATCAGACGTACGCCGGGTCACTTTTTTAGGGAGTAGCATCTTGCTAACAGGCAGGTTTAACCAACTTTGTGGCATCTCGCCGGGTTAAAGGGTTTTGTAAGCTAAACTCGATGAGTTGGAAGCCCCCAAGTAACCATGTGATCCTGGAAAAGCTCGGCATAGGATATACAGGAGACAATGCTACTACTGCGAAACATCTGGGGTCCAGATAAGCTGGCTTTATTCCATTGATCATTATTGAGTAGGATACCCATGCTTAGACTGCGCATCATGGCAACTAGTCTTCTCTGGTAACCTTTCCTTTCGCCAATATGGCAGAGTACCCATGTTTGAACTGCGCATCATGGCAGCTAGTTCTCTTGGGCAACCTTTACTTTTTTGCCAATAAGGCAGGATACCTATGTTTGAACTGCGCATCATGGCAGCTAGTCCTCTTTGGCAACCTTTACCTTTTCGCAAATAAAGTTCTTTTGGGCAACCTTTACTTTTTCGCCAATAAGGCAGGATACCTATGTTTGAACTGTGCATCATGGCAGCTAGTCCTCTTCGGCAACCTTTACCTTTTCGCAAATAAAGCAGCAGTCCCCGGGACCGGGTTGTCTTCCCTTCAATGACCCGGGATTCTTGTATTTGTAAAAACCGGCCAAATCCGCCGAGTCATATCTGTGTAGCCCCCCGAGTCTTAAGTCGACTCGAGGAGCCGGCTTGAGATTCTTTGTGCTTGGCTGTGGCGTAAACCGGCGTATAGTTGACAGTTGGAAACTGGAATTTATCGGAGCCGGAGGCGATATGGTGAGTCGATGATCTTGTAGGGACGTTTTTGCCCAAGGTGATTTTCGTACGCCTCTTGGTCCGGCTCTCCTGGCTCCTCCAGGGTCGTTCTCTTTTCTGTTTCTTTGCTACCGGCTTTAGAATTTGCCGGTTTTACCGAGATCGACTCTTTGTTCTTCTGGCGCGGGCACATGAGTCGGCCGCGGCGTTATAAGCCGGCGCGGATGCGCGGGTCGGCCGCGGCGTTTGTAAGCCGGGGCGGACGAGGGAGTCGCCTGGTGTGTTGATGTAGACTGAACCGCGGAAGCGGTGGCTCACACACGTGTCCGTCGAGCGGCGTGGCACGGATGAATGCCAGTAAATGATGTCGGTGCGCGCTCCGTATCCGTGGTATAACGCCACTTTTGTCCTGCATAAAATATTACAGGCCATGGTAATTGTTCTCGGATGAATTAATATGTGCTGATAGAACACATAGGAAGGATAACACCTGATTTTTTTAGACGACATGGTTCCGACCGGCTTGAGCCAGGTCGGGTCCTACCTGATTTGGACCGGTACGGCGTGTCGACTCGACGCCGGCGATGTTTTCCAACCCGGCGGCCGACTCGCCGACCGCGCCGATGAAAGTGTGAATCTTGCCGAAGGGGACCCGGTACCCGTACTCTATTGAGCCGGCATTGGGGCCCCCAGTATGAATCGTTGATGTAGAACTTCCCGTGCCGGCTCTTCGTCATCAAGCCGACCACGTACTTTCCGAACCCTGGGAGAGATCCCGCTAAGAACTCAACTCCACCGTGCGTAGGCCCCACGGTGGGCGCCAACTGTCGTGGTTTTAACACGGCAGATGCCCTTGTGAAAGGACATAGAGATGAGACCATCACACAAGTGTGGAAGCTTAACGGGGTTGATCGGGAACGAGAAGACGCCGGGTTACCCAGGTTCGGCCCCTCATGGTGGAGGTAAAGGCCTACGTCCTGCTTGTGGATATTGCTTTGGTTCTCGATTACAAGGATGCGGATTCGCTAACCTAGCTCTCGTTGAGATTGCCCCTCCCCTTTTTTCGTACAAGTGCCCCCCTTTATATATACAGGTGGAACCCTAGATTACATGAGAGTCCGGATCGTCCTTTGACCCGCCTCCTACTCTTTCCTACTTGTTCTCCAAGTCAGTCTTCTCACTGATGGGGATATGTACCTAGGGTAGGGTCATAGGCCTGACCTACATGCCCTACCTAAGGACACTGCCCCAGAAAGCTTAAGAGCTACAAGGAAGTCTCCGACTGAAATCGCCAAGACATACAAGCCACTCGACAATATACACTCGGAGGTACCTTTCACTCGACGCTTACCTTTCACTCGGAAGGACCAGAAGACAGTCGACCACAGAAGCCCAGAAGTCACCCCAGGGAGGCTAACGGGCAAGCGTTCATCAAGACCATTAATAGCATTTATGTTGTACGTTACCAGTAACGTACGTCTTTATAGCCACGATCTGACCCTTAGATGCCGGACACTTATGAGGGGCAGCGCACTCTATATAAGCCGCCCCTCCCCTCTGGCACAAGGGTTCGCACCCCCTGTAACGATACTCCTATTACACTCGACAAAGAGCTCCCGAGCACCTGAGACGTAGGGCTATTACCTCCACGAGAGGGGCCCGAACTCATACATCTGTGTGTACACCCTCGCCGTAGCTAGGACTCTGCCCTCTCCTTACGTACCCCTACCTTCTACTGTCAGACCCGTTCCCACGATAGTTGGTGCCCACCGTGGGGCAGGCGTCTAAGCGACTTTCGACGAGGTTGCATTTTTTTCTCCTTTGTCATGTCTTCCGGCGGTGATTTGTTCCTGGGCCACGAGATCCGTCTCGGAGCGCTCACCTTCATCGCCGACGATTCGGCATGGCTCCGGGAGGCGCCTCTGGACGTTGAGGCGCTCCCGAGTCGCGGGGCGACGCACTTCTGCGCAAGCTCCTGCGGTGTTCTTCTCCTTCAGCCGTCGACTCCGTACGTGTCGGCCCTCCATGCTGTTCATCGCCACAAGCGATCCGGTCATTCGCGGCTACAGCGTTGGGTGCGACATGCGGCGGCCCGCCAGGCTTCGTCCCCGCAGATTGCGGCCATCGAGCCCGCCGAGTCACTTTATGGCGTGTTTGACTCGGCGTCAGTTCGGTCTGACGTTCCCTCCGAGTGCGAGAGCTGCGATCCTGCGGCTGAAGTTCTTATGGCTGGCTCTCATCAGAGTCCGCCACCTGGCTTCAACCACGCTAGGCGCGAGATTGGTGGAACGTCGAATGATCAGCAGCGCCGGGATGAGGATGTTCTCCATACTCCCATCGTCGGCACGACTGCTGAGGCCTAGGCCATGGAGGCTACTCGCCTTCGACTCAAAGAGATGCAGGAAGCACTCGACGAGCGCGCTCGACAGCGTCCACCGCGTCCCAATCGACATCAGCGACAGTTGTTTCCGAGTGGATCTCGGAATAACGTCGAGGTATTTCGTACTCCAGTCTTGAATGTTGCAGCTGCTGCTAGGATTGCAGATTCTATCCAGCCGTCTCGGTCAGAGGCTGGTAGAGGTTTGCAGCAGATCAGAACGTTGCTCGAGGCAGCGCAACAGCAGAATGCGGCTGTTTCTCAGTCACAGAACAGATTACATAGCAATTCGCCCGGGGCGGAGACAGTTCAGTCGGCCCACAGCCCTGGGTCACCTCTGCGCCACAGAGGCGGAGGTTACCGTGAAGATCGGTACAGAGATCAGAGGCGAGATCAGCTTGCTCCCCGTTATCACCGTGATGACCGCCATCGAGTGCTTTCTCCTCCGCGGAGTGGTTCATATGTGCCCCGGCACAATGATGATAGGCACCCGTTTGGTGATGAGCGGAATCCTGGATTTGACGCAAGGGATGTCCTTGCTCAAAGGTGGGTCGACAGAGGCAGAGCCCACAGAGATGGTTATAACGGAGACTATCCGAGTGGAAGCAGTGATGTTGTTTCTGGGCCCGAGTGTTTTAGCAGAGCCATTCGCTCTGCAGAATTCCCCCTAACTTCAAGTTGGCGGCTGGAATTAGCAAGTTTTCTGGCGAGTCAAAGCCCGAGACATGGTTAGATGATTACCGAGTGGCTGTGCAGATTGGTGGAGGAAACGACAACATAGCCATGAAGCATTTGTCCCTGATGTTAGATGGTTCGGCCAGAGCTTGGTTGAATCGTTTGGCTCCCTCTAGCATCTATTGCTGGGAGGATTTGGCCCGAGTGTTTGGCTCCCAACAGATGGCCTCCTCCTTGGCCGGCCACTCTCAAGACCCCCCCCCCCCAAAGGGGGTTCCTTAGTCCCTAAGTCTTTCTAGAAGCCTTTTGGGAAAAGTCCCAAAATGTGGCTTTCCAAAAAATTAACAATAAAGTGATTTTCACTATTCATAGAAACATTTTTCCGCGATAGTTAAATCCGAAAATATTTCTGTGGGTCTTAGAATAATTCCAGTACCCACTAAAATGATTTTGGATGCGTTCCGAAACAATTCCGGATTAGTGATTTTCATTTGCGAAAAGCAACCAAACCGGTTCCGGCAGCTCCGGAACATTTCCGGTTTTCATCTCGGAAAAATCCCAGAAGTTTCCAGAACAATTCTGGCACCCTCCAAGAATTTCCAGGCGTGTGCCGAAACCAATTTGACTTAATGGTATACCCCGAAACAACTTTTCAGTTTTACCGGAACTATTCCGGTGTCCTCTCCGGAACGTTTCCGTTGCCTCCGAAACTTTTCCGGTGACTTTCTCTCAGACTCCCTGTCTAGTATTCAGCAGATAGATGACGCTTAAGCGTGTGACCCTATAGGTTCGGTGAAGCATAGACATGACCCGGAACACTTTCCGATCAATGATCAACATCGGAGCCGTGGACACCCATACTGACCCCTATACCCACACGAATAAATATTCGAGTGAACCTCCAGTTGCCGTGTGCTATTCCTGTTGCTTCGTGATATGTTAAAAAAACACCCGAGGTGAGATTTATCGGCATCCACGTGGATCAACACTTGTCCACTATGCCAGTTACCTCATTACCGGTTTTGTTCTCTTTTCTCGTTTTCGCATTCCGCATCCCAGTGATCAAATCACAATGTGTCTGGCCAGACGAAGATGGATACCGTAACACCGAGAGGGCCCGAGAATATCTCTCCATCGTCGGAGGAGCAAATCCCAATCTTGAGTTATCTCGTTCCTTGTCATACCTTTCCGTGAACCCGTAAGCTGTCGTAATAGCCACCCAGTTACGGATGACGTTTAACAAACCCCAAAGTTCACGAAGCAAGTACGAAGGAACTCGATACTCTCATGGTCTAAGGAATTATGCAAACATTAACCATCTCTGTGTTATTAACCATTAACTTGTGACGAATGTATATCATAGCATAACATCAATTTGGGTCGATTCAACACAACTGTTCTACTAACATTGTGCCCTCAAAATTGCCGGCATAGGCATGCCCATGATCAGGGAAATAGGATCATCATGCAATACTTGAGCTAGTCTTAGAGGCATGACTAGGAATACTTTTTACCATTTATTATACCACACGTGCACATGAGTTTCCCTCCGAGCCTCGTGGATATTGTAGACTCGAGAATCATTGCAGTTATAGCATGGATCATAAACATTCATTACAAACTTGGAGATACAAAATAACTGTTATTACTGCCTCTAGGGCATATCTCCTACAGACTCCCACTTGCACTAGAGTCATAATCCAGTTACATGGCTTCCCTAACACCAATGGCTGTCCGGTGTTGCTCATGCTTTGCTCGTGGTAGAGGCTTTGTCATCGGGTCTGACACGTTCAGATCTGTGTGAACTTTGCGTACTTTCACTAAACCCGCTTCGACATGATGTCGAATGAGTTTATATTTGCGTTCAATATGTCTTGTCTTATGGTGCGAACTTGGCTCCCTTGCCTGAGCCACGGTGCCGCTATTATCACAATAGATATCCACCGGGTCCAGAGCACTTGGAACCACACCAAGGTCTTCAAGAAATTGCTTGATCCATACCGCCTCCTTGGAGGCTTCTGAAGCTGCAACATATTCCGCCTACGTCGTAGAATCCGCCACAGTCTTTTGTTTGGAACTTTGCCAATCAACTGCGCCGCCGTTCAATATGAAAAAACATAGCCTGATTGAGATTTGAAGTCATCTGGGTCAGTCATGAAGCCTGCATCAGTGTAACCACTTACAACGAGCTCTTCATCATCTCCGTACACAAGGAGTAAATCCTTGGTCCTTCTGAGGTACTTAAGAATACCTTTGACTGCGGCCCAGTGTTCCAGTCCTGGATCACTTTGGTACCGGCTGCTAACACTTAGCGCATAGGAAACATCCGGTCTTGTACATAGCATGGCATACATAATAGAACCAACTGCCGAGGCATATGGAACATCATTCATCTGTACTAGCTCATCAAGAGTCCGAGGACACTGATTCTTGCAAAGCACTATGCCAGGTGACATGGGGAGTAGGCCTTTCTTGCAGTTCTCCATGTTGAACCTTTTCAACACCTTGTTAATGTACGTGCTTTGGCTAAGCGCTATCAGGCGTTTTGATCTATCTCTATAGATTCTGATATCCAACACATATGCCGCTTTGCCTAAGTCTTTCATTGAAAAACTCTTCTTCAATGAGTCTTTTATTTTGCTAAGAAAATTCACGTCATTTCCAATCAACAATATGTTATCCACATACAAGATTAGAAATTCTTTTGCGCTCCCACTAAACTTCTTGTAAATACAAGATTCTTCGTCATTCCTGATGAAGCCAAACTCTTTGACTACTTCATCAAAACGAATGTTCCAGCTCCTTGATGCTTGCTTCAGACCATAAATGGCCTTCTGAAGTTTGCGTACCTTTCCAGCATCCTTATGAATGACAAAACCTTCAGGCTGTATCATGTATACATCTTGTTTGAGATTTCCATTTAGGAAAGCCGTTTTGACGTCCATCTGTCATATTTCATAATCGAAATAAGTAGCAATTGCTAGTAATACCCGAACAGACCTAAGCATAGCTACGGGCGAGAAAGTCTCGTCGTAGTCCACTCTTGGAACTTGCATGAACCCTTTCGCGACAAGTGTAGCTTTGTGAATAGTAATGTTACCATCCGCGTCCGTCTTTCTTTTGAAAAATCCATTTACAACCAATGGGTTTTACGCCATCTGGAAGTTCTTCCAAGTTCCAAACTTGGTTTTCGTACAAGGATTCCATCTCGGATTTCATGGCCTTGTGCCATTCCCTTGAGCTGAGCCCCGCCATCGCTTCCTTGTAGTGCGCAGGTTCATCGTCTTCAAGAATGAAGATTTCGTTATGAAACCACTCAGGTGGTTGGATAGCCCTACCTGATCTGCGCGGTTCAGTTACAACATTGTCTGAAGTTTCCGCGTCACATGCGACAACTTCCGGCTCGGTTGTAGGGATAATTAGCGGAATTTCTTCCGGTTCCTTAGCCATATCAACGGTTGCCGAAGATTCACTAATCTCATTAAGTTGTACTGTCCTCCCACTTACTTCTTTAGCGAGAAACTCTTTCTCGAGAAAGACTCCGTTTCTAGCGACAAACACTTTGTGCTCGGAGGGAAGATAGAAGGAATACCCAATGGTCTCATTGGGATAACCAACAAAGTAGCATTTATCTGCTTTGGGATCGAGTTTGCTAGGCTGTAAACGTTTTACGTATGCCTCACAACCCCAAATTTTGAGATGCGACACAATGGGTTTCTTCCCATACCATAATTCAAATGGCGTCATCTCAACAGACTTAGACGGTGCTTTGTTTAATGTATAAGCGGCAGTGAGTAGTGCGTGACCCCAAAAAGATATCGGCAGATCTGTAAGAGACATCATCGACCTTACCATGTCTAACAGGGTTCGGTTACATCTTTCCGATACTCTGTTTCTCTGTGGAGTTCCGGGAGGCGTAAGTTGTGAAACGATTCCACGGTCACTCGGATGTTGGCTAAACTCATGACTAAGATATTCGCCCCCGCGATCAGACCGCAGAAACTTAATCCTTTTGTTACGATCATTTTATACCTCATTCTGAAATTCTTTGAACTTTTCAAAGGTTTCCGACTTATGCTTCATCAAATAGATATATCCATACCTACTTAAATCATCAGTAAAAGTCACGAAGTAGAAATAACCACTCCGTGCGGCCGTGCTCATCGGACCACATACATCACTATGTATTATTTCCAACAATTCACCCGCCCGTTCAGGATGACCCGTGAACGGCGTCTTGGTCATTTTCCCCATCAAGCAAGCTTCACATGTGTCAATTGATTCAAAATCAAAGGACGGTAAAACTCCATCTTTATGGAGTCTTTGCATGCGTTTCTTTTCGATGTGGCCAAGCCGACAGTGCCACATGAAAGTGGTGGTGGTATCAGCCTTCTTAAGGCGTTTAGCATTCACGTTAAAGACATCATTTTCACATTCAAGATTTAGTATGAAAAGGCCCCCAACAATGGGTGCAAATGCATAAAACATATCCTTACAATAAAGCGAACAACCATTGTTCTCAGACTTGTAAGAGTACCCATCGTGTACTAAACATGATCCAGAGATAATGTTTCTACACAATGCCGGAACAAAATAACAGTTACTTAGTTCTAAGGTAAATCCTGAAGGGAGACGTAGAGGCATAATGCGGACGGCTTGAGCGGTGATCTCAGCGCCGTTCCCGACGCGCATCATGACTTCATTCTTTGCTAGCTTCCGCACCTTCTGCAGGGCCTGTATCGAGTTGCAAATGTGAGCAACCAATCCGGTATCAAATACCCAAGACTTAGAATTTTCGCTAGCATGCAAAACGTCAATGACATTAACTTGTATAACAATTATACCTTTTCCTGTTTTCCCGGACTTCTTATCTTCCAGATACTTCTTGCAGTTTCTCTTCCAGTGTCCTGTGCCCTTGCATTAGAAGCACTCAGTTTCATTCTTGGCTCCGCCCTTAGAGTTTTTCTGGGAGCCGGTCTTACCGGCGCCCTTGCCCTTCTTGGACTTGCCATTCTTTTTAAAACTGGCGGTTTTATTCACTAGCAACACTTGCTTGAGATTTTTCCGCAGTCCTTCTTCCGCAGTTTTCAACATGGCGAGCACCTCATTTGGTGTCTTCTCCATCCCACTCATGTTGTAGTTCATGACAAAACCATCGTAAGACGGGGGGAGTGAAGAAAGCAACATGTCCATCATATGGGCTGGTGGAATTGGAAATTCTAGGGAATATCTCCTACAGCCACCCCCAAGCGCGCCCTGGTGGCTTGTGGGGCCCCTGGCCAGCCTCCGTGCCCATTTTCTGTGGTATAAGCTCATTTTCCCTAGAAAAAATAAAGAGAAGACTTTTGGGACGGAGCGCCGCCGTCTCGAGGCGGAACTTGGGCAGGAGCACTTTTGCACTCCGGCGGAGCGATTCCGTCGGGGATACTTCTCTCCGGGAGGGGGAAATCGAAGGCATCATCATCACCAACGATCCTTTCATCGTGGGAGGACCAATCTTCATCAACATCTTCACCAGCACCATCTCATCTCAAACCCTAGTTCATCTCTTGTATTCAATCTTTGTCTCAAAACCTCAGATTGGTACCTATGGGTTACTAGTTGTGTTGATTACATCTCGTAGTTGATGCTAGTTGGTTTATTTGGTGGAAGATTATATGTTCAGATCCATTATGCTATTCAATACCCCTCTGATCTTGGACATGAATATGATGTGTGAGTAGTTACTTTTGTTCTTGAGGACATGGGAGAAGTTTTATCATAAGTAATCATGTGAATTTGGTATTCGTTCGATATTTTGATGATATGTATGTTGTTGATTCTCTTAGTGGTGTCATGTGAACGTCGACTACATGACACTTCACCATCTTTGGGCCTGAGGGAATGCATTGTGGAGTTGTAATTAGATGATGGGTTGCTAGAGTGATATAAGCTTAAATCCTAGTTTATGCGCTATTCCGTAAGGGGCTGATTTGGATCCATATGTTTAATGCTATGGTTAGATTTATCTTAATTCTTCTTTCGTAGTTGCGGATGCTTGCGAGAGGGAGTAATCATAAGTGGGAGGCTTGTTCAAGTAAGAACAACACCCAAGTACCGGTCCACACACATATCAAATTATCAAAGTAGCGAACGCGAATCAAACAAACATGATGAAAATGACTAGATGAAATTCACATGTGTCCTCGAAAACGTTTAGCTTGTTATAAGAGATCGTTCCGGTCTGTCCTTTGCAACAAAAAGGATTGGGCTATCTTGCTGCACCTTAGTTACTATTGCTACTTGTCACTTGTTACAAATTATCTTATTATCAAACTACTTGTTATCCTTATGCTCCTCGTTGGGTTCGACACTCTTACTTATCGAAAGGACTACGATTGATCCCCTATACTTGTGGGTCATCATGACTCTTCTGGTCTTCTCCCGAAGCTTCCTGTGTCTCTTCTGGTCCAGAAAAAATTAATCCAAAGTTTTTTTCTCGTTTGGACACTTTTTGATAATGATTTTCTGAAAAGACAAAAACAAGCAGAAAACAACAACTGGCACTGGGCATTGGGTTAATAGGTTAGTCCCAAAAAAATGATATATAATGGCATATAAAACATCCAAGATTGATACTGTAATAACATGGAAAAATAAAAAATTATAGATACGTTGGAGACGTATCATGGGTCATCAGTCATGCGGACGGATTGACGGTGCTCCCGGTTATAAATGATGAGAGTGAGGGCACTCCACATTATCGTGTTTGTAGGTGTGAGTGATGTCTTCGGGTTGTTTGATGTATGCTCTTGTCAGACCTTCGTTAAATAATTAGTAAAAATGACTGTATGCATCTATCAATGGAGAGGCCAGGGGTTTCAACCTCCTTTTCAAAAAAGAAAAAGAAAAAAAAAGTACCCAGCCAATCCAGCAGCTTGGCACGGAGGGGCTCCCAGTCTTGTATCTCCTTGGGTAGTTGTAGCAACGGCGCAACCACCGGTTCTCTCAATTTTTTTGAGAATTGTAGCGCATGGGAGCACATCCAGAACCGATGAACAACACAGAAGACCCCGTCTTTAATTCTCCTCCTCCTAAGGTCAGCACCAACTTCAAGGCCATTTGCCAACAATGTCCACATGTGTATCTTTATCTTATTCGGCGCATCAACGCTCCACAGGCCCAGCCAGCACCTATGGTTTGCTATCGAAGACGAACTACCCGCCCGTGCGGTGTACGTTCTCTTATTCGAAACTCGCAGATGATATGTCGAGCGCACACTGAAGTGCCCATTCTTTGTAAAGTTCCATGCTATGTAGTCCTCGGTCCCGTGACCACCAAACACGATTTGCTTTATATCCGCAGCATCTAACTGAGTGAACACCAGTTCTAGCTTTGCTTCATCCCAGCCTGAGCCATGCACGTCCAGAAGATCAGCTACTTTGGTAATCTGCACCGAGTATAAACCATCGTATTGACTAAATCGCCCGTAAACATCTCTGTTGTATAAACCGTCGTATTGATAAAACCGCCCCTAAACATCTCACCATCTCCCACTATTTTTTTACGTATTATAATAAGACATGCAAGACGTTAAGTCCTCTGTTCGCAAAAAAATAAATATGTTTAGTCTTTGTTTGGAACAAAGAATTTTCACATTAATCGGCCTCGGTTTACATGATTTCTGTAGGAATTTTAAATGATAGGAATTTTATAGAAAATATCTCTTTGAAGCGAATCCTATTCTTATGTAGGTTAGGGATGTGTAAGTCCAGTTATACTGTGTTTTTTAGCTGAATAAAATTTGGCGCCTCGAGCGCCTTGTCTCCTTAAAAAAAAAAGGATGACCCTAGAAGCAGATTGCAGATCGTAGAACCATCTGCAAGACTGCAACATCCCATTTCAAAGCTCCCTACTCAACGGCGGCCGCGTCTCCACGCGTCACCCCATCCAGCCATCAGTTCGAACCCAACCCAGGTGCACCACCCCTCGGGCCCATCTTCGAACTTCCCCAGCCGCGAGCTCCCTCCCACCGAGCTCGCCCAAACGAATGGCAGCCACATCCGTCGCCTCCGCCCCGCGCCCGCTCCGCGCGACGCCGCGCCGGCAGCCCGGCGCGCCCTGCCACCACCACCACGCCGCGCCGATCCACGCCCTCCGCAGGCCGCGCCTCGCCGTCTCGGCCTCCGCCACCGATGAAGCCAGCAGCGCCTCGTCGTCGTCGTCGCGATTCTACTTCAACTTCACCGGCTTCCCCTTCCCGCTCGGCCCCTTCCTCAACCGCCGCACCACCCGCACCGAGGTGATTGATAACAACCGCACCTCAGCCTGCTGCTCCCCGAACTCATCGCCTCACTGCGCTTGCTCTCTGAAGTCTGAACAACTCTCCGAATGCAGGCCGTGAAGGGCAGCGTATGGCTGTTCGAGCAGGAGCAGGCGCTGGGCTTCAGCAGCGTCTCCACCAACACCCGCATGACCGTCGTCAAGCTCCGCTCCGGCGGGCTCTGGGTGCACGCCCCCATCGCCCCCACCAAGGAATGCATCCAGGTAGGCAGGCCAGGCTTCAGTTTCTGCACAGCAAGCGACACTTCGCGCGGCTCCTGTTCGACACTAATCCGGAGCCATGTCATGTGCAGCTGATCAAGGAGCTGGGCGCGCCGGTGGAGCACATCGTGCTGCCGACCTTCGCGTACGAGCACAAGATCTTCCTCGGGCCCTTCTCCAGGAAGTTCCCCAGGGCGCAGGTGTGGGTGGCGCCGCGCCAGTGGAGCTGGCCCGTCAACCTGCCGCTCGAGTTCTTCGGGGTCTTCCGGTCCAAGCCCCTCGAAGACGAGGACGACGGCACGCCCTGGGCGGCCGAGATCGAGCAGAAGGTGCTCAGCTCGCCGGAAGTTGGTATTCCCAGTTCCTCACTGCGCATTCTCATCTCTGAACACCATCGTGGATGCATTGATGGATACATGATAATTTGGGTTTTATTCAGGCATTGGGCCGTATGTGGAGGTGGCGTTCTACCATAAGCCTTCCAGGACATTGCTGGTGACGGATGCTGTGATCTTTGTTCCTCGGCAGCCGCCCGATTGCATCAGCAAAGAGTCCTTGTTGGCAGCTGCCAAGAACGGCTTGGCAGTGAAGATATTGAGCAAAGGGAGAGAGGTTCCTGATGATCCCGTTGAGGACAATAAGCTGACCCGGCAGAGAGGTACATACAGTCTGAAACCATTTCTGAACTAATTGACATATAGTGAAACAAGAATTAGCTCGAATCAGTGAGATCTAGAGTTCATGTTAGAATTGAGGTAGTGCAGTGGCACACTAGCTAGATTGTTTCCCAACTAGCTATGCTCATCTGGAGAAGTGTTTTCAGAAACTTGTCCACATTCTCTATTTTCAGTTAGTTTTTCCACATTTCGCAAAGGAGCAACATTCAGCAGTGTAACGTTTTAACTGTAGTCTAATGGTGGAAATTCTTCCATTCTGTACTTTTTCGAAAAGGGGCGCTTTATATTACTTAAAAGATTTAAGCATTACACCCGGCCTCTGCATAACTAAGATGCACACAGCCAAATAAGGTCCTCTCACACAAACGAAAAAAGGAAAAAAGGTGGAATACAAAGAGACATGTAGAGTCCGTATAACGCCTAAAGCGTAGGGGGGCCAATCCTAAGATCATGCTGCCACCCATGTTGGGTAAAAGTATCCCCAATCGTGTACACACCTACACACCTCCGTAAACAGGTCTCGATTCTCCACGCGTTGTAGAGAGGACCATAAACGAAGAGTCCCGGTACATCTGTAGATAACCTGCATCAGAGAAGTACTTTTATCATTAAAAACCTTATCATTTCTACATAGCCAAAGCGACCAAATAATGGCAAGCGCTCCCACCCTGAGAAGAGTTCTAAACTTGTGATCAATCCCATGTAACCAGTTGCCAAATACATTAGCAACACTACAAGGAGGATACAAGCCAGAAGCTATTTGGATGACTGACCATATAGAACGAGCCAATTTGCATTGGAAGAATAAATGTTTTATTGTCTCATCATGGTGACAAAAGACACATTGCGTACTTCCATGCCAATTCCTCTTAATAAGGTTATCTTTAGTAAGAATGACTCCGCGACGAAGATACCATGCAAAGATTTTATTCTTAAGAGGTATCTTCATCTTCCAGATCTTCTTGTTATTATCAACTGGCACATCAGACTGGATTAACGCTCTATACATTGACTCCACTGAGAATTGTCCATTCCCATGGAGGTTCCATCGGAAAACATCAGACCCATGTGACAGTTGCACCGTGGACAACCGCTGTAGCAGGATGTTCCACGACTGTAGTCTGGGTCCAATTAAATCTCTTCTGAACGTCACATTTGGCGGAAATGATTCCATTACCGTGGCGATAGTATCACCCTTGTGGCGAACAATGTTGTATAGAGCCGGATATTGTTCCCGGAGTGTGGTATCTCCTAGCCACTTGTCCTCCCAGAATCTAATTTCCGAGCCGTCCATAATCGAGAAGGATCCATAGCAGAAGAAATATTTCTTTGTAGCCATTAGACCCGCCCAAAAGTGGGAATCCCTAGGCTTCCAGTATAGTTGGGATACCGCCTTGGAACCCATATATTTCCTCCTTAGGAGGGTTTGCCACACACCATCTTCCGTCAGTAATTTAAACAACAATTTGCCGAGGAGGGCCCTATTCTTAACCTCAAGGTCATGAATGCCCAACCCGCCTTGGTCTTTGGGACGGCAAACCACACTTCATTTTGCCAGTCGATACTTCTTTTCTCTCGCTATCTCCTTGCCAAAAGAATCTTGATCGAAAATAATCCAATCTATGTAAGACTCCTTTCGGCAACTGGAAGAAGGAAATCATATATAGTACCATATTACTTAGTACTGAATTTATGAGGACCAATCTTCCACCCAGAGACAGCAGTTTACCTTTCCAACTACTAAGTCTTTTTTGCAGTCTCTCATCGACGTGTTTCCATTCAACATTTGTGAGTCTCCGATAATGTATCGGTATCCCCAAATATGTGATCGAAAACTAGCCCAACCCGCATCCGAACAGTTCAGCGTACAGGTAGGCCTCGTCTTGAGCGTCGTCAAAGCAAAACAATTCACTTTTATGAAAATTAATCTTGAGACCCGAGAGTTGCTCGAATGCTGATTAAATCAGTTTCATATTTCTCGCTTTCTCAAGGTCATGATCCATGAAGAGAATCGTATCGTCAGCATATTGAAGTATAGAGAGACCACCATCAACTAGATGATTTACTACCCCATCAATTTGGCCATCAACCTTGGCACGCTTAATCATGACCGCTAGCATATCCGCCACTATATTGAATAGCATGGGCGATAACGAGTCACCTTGTCGCAATCCCTTCTTCGTTTGGAAATAGTGTCCAACGTCATCATTGACCTTAATGGCAACACTACCTCCAGAAACGAAGCTATGGACCATAGTGCGCCACTCTACAGAAAATCCTTTCATTCTGAGAGTGTGTTGAAGGAAGGGCCACTTGACTTTGTCATAAGCTTTTTCAAAGTCTATTTTGAGTACCACCCCATTCAGCTTTTTCCGGTGTAATTCATGGACTGTTTCATGAAGGATAACAACTCCATCTAGGATGTGTCTGCCTTGCATAAAAGCAGTCTGTGAAGGGCGAACCACATGTTTAGCAACCGAATTCAGCCTAATAGTCGCAACCTTTGTGAATATTTTAAAACTAACATTAAGGAGGTAAATAGGTCTATATTGTTGTATCCTTTCAGCCTCATTAACCTTAGGTAGTAAAATAATCTCACCAAAGTTTAAGCGAAACGATTCTAGTTGGCTAGCATGAAGGTCGCTAAACAAAAGTAGGAGATCCGGTTTGATGACTTCCCAGAAGTTCTGATAGAACTCTGCGGGAAAACCATCCGGACCCGGGGCTTTGTTATGCTCCATTAGGAAAATTGCCTTTCTAACTTCCTCCTCGGAGTATGGGGCTGTTAGAAGGCTGTTTTCCTCATCAGAGATCTGGGGGATGTCATCTGTTCGGGACTCATCCATCGAGAAGTTTCCTTCCTCTGGGGCTCCGAACAGATTTTTATAATAATTAGTGATATAAGATTTAAGTTGCTCATGCTCCTCAATTGTGCCCTCGTCCTGTTGTAGGGAATGAGTAATTTTCTTCCGGTGTATGCCATTGGCGACTCCATGGAAATATCTAGTATTCGAATCACCTTTCAGGATAAACTGAGAGTTAGAATGTTGGTACCATTTGAGTTCCTCTTCACGCAGCATGTTAGCTATCTGTGCATTCGAATGATTCTTGATCTCGATTTCATGCTCAGATAGAGGTCTAACCTCTGCCAAAGCTTCTAATTCATCAATGATAGATGAAAGACGAAGCTTCTCCTCCACCAAGGAATTTACGTAATGCATGCATTTTGTTATTCCATCTGTGTATTGGGGTAGGCCCGGCCACCGGTTTCTCCCACACCTCCTTGACCATGTCATGGAAGCCATCCCGAAGCAACCACCCAAGTTCGAATTTGAACTTGCGTCTATGTTGTGGTCGTGGCAAACCAGTAGTTAGGAGAATGGGTGCGTGGTCTGATATAGCCTCGATACGAGGTAGAGCACGAATAGACACCATAGGAAATTTAGATTCCCAGTCGGTATCCATTAAAACGCGATCTAGTTTCTCATATGTCGGTTCCGGAAGACTGTTCGCCCAAGTGAATTGTCTTCCAATCATGGACACCTCTCGCAGATCTGGACTGTCGATGACAGCGTTGAAAAGGAAAGGCCAATGATTATCAAACCTACCGTGGCTTTTCTCATTTGAAAATCGAAGCAAATTGAAATCCCCACCTATAAGAATGGGATAGGGATTATCTTTCGCCAGATTAACCAATTCACGGAGAAAATCGGCCTTGAACTCATCCTAGGCTGACCCATACACGGCGACGAGGGTCCATGTGAAGTTGTCGGCCTTGTTGCGAATATGGAGTTTAATGTGAAACTCACCATCCGAAGTAGCCAAAACTTCCATAGTCCCTGTATTTACGCCAAGTAAAATGCCCCCAGAACGACCTCTAGGCGGTCGTGAAACCCAAGTAAAGTCCATCCCGCCTGAAAGACGGTTAAGCAGACTCACTGAGAAATCACGTCTCCCTGTTTCAGAGATAGCCAAAAAGTCTAAATTGTGTTCCCTATTACATTCCGCAATGAATAAATGTTTAGCCAAGTCACGAAGACCTCTGCTATTAAAAAACATTCCATTCATGAGGAAACAATAGGATATTTAGAACACTTCGCCCTCTTATGGGTCTTACTATCTTTTTTCGAACGTGCGGTCTTTGATTTACGTCTGGATGCTGTAAGTTCAATCAATGAACTAAGCCCGGGTTCATCTAGACCCACATCCGAAACCGCTCCTACTAAATGAGAGAGTAGCTGACCATCTGATGTGGCATGCAGCTCCTCCTCATCAGTATGGGAGGCATAAGACTTGCTAGAAACACGTGGAGTAACTTTTAATCGGTCATATTCCAAATATTTCAAAGCGTTAGTCGAAATAGAAAGATCCTTCTCATTCTTTCCAAGACTAACACCCACATTATTTAACTTAGAAACAATGGCAGTATTGGAAAAAGCTAAAAAGGATTTGGGTGACGACGTAATACCTTGGTTGTCGAGGTTCTGCGCTGCCTTACGCCGCATAGCCTTGGCCAAAGAGTCCTCATCTGTGTCCATAGAACCGTCGTCGGCAACCGTATGCCGACTACTCCGTCATGTAGGTGTCATCCCCATCGAAGGTCGTGGCGCCGGCTCTACTGCCGGTGGAGGGGATGATGGTGGAGTAGCACCCCCCTCCCCGACAGTCTCAACTGCAGGCTCGAGCGACGAGGTTGTCAAATGGTACGAGAATTATCTAGAATGTGTAAAATGTAGAACTCATGTTTTGAATAAGGTAGTGTAGTAGAACACTAGATTGATTTCCATGTAGGCATCTAGGTATGTATTGCTCAGCAAAAAGGTTAGTGCAGAAACTTGTCCGTATTAACTTATTAAGGTTAGTCTTTTGGCTTTTTACTTTCCCTAGTTTGTAATCGCAAAGACACTGTGATTTCTGTTAAATGAAATCGGAGAGGGAGCTCTTTTTTATCAAAAATAATAATAAATTCAGTTAGCCTTTTCGAATTTAAAAAGCAGCAACATTAAGTAGGAAGGTCATCTTGCCAGTATCTGTGTGTTGTTCTTGTTCCTGTTGCTTAGGCTTTGTGTATCTGAATGTTGTTTAAATGACAATCTCTGTCCTCAGCGATTCCATGTCCTAGAAGAAAGTAGTAGAGTACGCCGGGGTACATGCGCTTGTGGTTGGGTTTTCTCATTTGCCTAGTATATTCCTGCGTTCAGGAATACCATCATTCCTACTATCTTGTCACTTTATTCTTGATATGTATATCGTCAATCCAAGATTGCCAATGTCAAACCTGTTAACTTTCAGTTTGAAGCTTTAACGTGACAGATAGAAGCAACATTATAATTGCTCGTTGCATAGGGCAAATCATATACTGATGTACCAACAATCTTGTATTGCATATTTGCATCAACAACATCGACAGAATTATACTAGTAACCTCTTTTTTTTTGCGAATAGAATTATCGTAACCTCGTCTATGATACAACAGGGTGGGAGAGGATGGTACTTCAAATACTGTTTCTCGGCCCCTCAAATCTTCTCGAGCCGAACGCGAGCTTCGCTCAAATGTCTCAGAAACTGATCGTCTCACCAATCGTGAAGACACTCGTCTTCAGCAAAGTTCCGGAGAAGGTATGTATGTCCATGCTGCGAATGGGGCATTCCATGGTTACACTGCACTCATTCCTTCCTGCTAACATCGTCTGCTTCTTCTGCAGGTGAGGGACTGGGTGGACAGGATCGCCGCGGACTGGCCGTTCCGGCGGATCATCCCGGCGCACTTTGCGGCCCCGATCAACGCGAGCCGGTCCGACTTCCTGGCCGCCTTCGCCTTCCTCGACGAGTTCCTCCCGGACCGGCCCGCCGCGTCGCCCGGCCTCGCCCTCATTTTCGCCTCGCTCATGGGCAAGGCGGCCAGCTACTTCCCGCCGGACGACATGAAGACCCTCTCGTCCCTGGACGACTTCTTGGTCTCCGTCGGCGCCGTCAAGAAGACCGTCTCCGGAAGAAAGCGATGATACGCACAGAAACTACTTCGCTGTCCATAGTTTTGTCAAGAAAAACGTCACTGGTTTCACTGCTTGCTGCTGTAAATGATCAATCCACATTGTTACAGAATGCGTGTATAGAGTTAGTTACCTAGATTATACAGTACGATGAAATGGTTACATTTTTCAATAGAAGTTTGTGATCCGAAAGCTAGAATCGGCCAGGATACAGTGAAGCTTTTGTCTTTGTGTACATCTTGTTGCAGTTTACAGTACACACAT
The DNA here is from genome assembly GCA_039707655.1 of Elymus sibiricus. NCBI lineage: Eukaryota > Viridiplantae > Streptophyta > Magnoliopsida > Poales > Poaceae > Elymus > Elymus sibiricus. The sequence goes on from CM077664.1 coordinate 319,673,942, forward strand.
CTTGTTGGCCGGCCCCCGGGCGGAGGGCACGGACGTGTGAATTGTTCAGGCCGGCACAGGATTGGAATGATATGCACGGTCGATTGGGAGTTACTCCTCGGCCCGACCGATCCAGTTTCCGTTGAGTAAATGCACGGGGGCTGCCTCCATGAGCCGGCGGGCACACGGCCGAGTGAAGTACACGGGCAGCTGCATTATCTTCACGCGGCAGACAGTTACCTCATTAACCCGCACGTACGTACATCGCTTGTTGAGTACCGCAGTCCTGTAGTACATCACTTTTTTTAGGGGTTGTAGACTTGTAGTACATCACTTTGGTGTAACACGTACACGTACATCATTTTCGGTTCATGGTCAAGTGGGCTGGTAAATATCTCCGGTTTTACAACATGTGTAAACTCGAAATTAGGCTATATGCATCGTTGTCTGGCGGCCCGTCGGCACTTTTGTTGACCATTTAGCTTTATAAACATAATTAGGCCATTTGCATCGTTGACGCAAGAGGTCGCGGGTGATAAATGTTCCATTTAAGGAGAAGATGGAGCCTTGGCACCGAAGAAACTACTGGTAAATGCAATAGCAATGCGACGGAGAAATATTTGTCTTTTTTTTTTTTTTTTTGAGGGAGAGAAATATTGGTCTCTGGTGATGTACGCCAAGTAAAAAGTTGTGAAAACGTTACACTTACACACTGAAACGGTAGCAGTGTAGCACGACTACACTACACGTGGGCACAGTAGTAGTGCTCGCGACTTGTCCTTACTCACAAAGTCAGAGACCTCACTGTATGTCCGTATCCCTGTCAGTCCGGGTAGTTAAGTAAGTTAGTTACTACGGCCACAAGTCAGAATGAAGTCATACCCCCAGCAGCGGCAAAATTACCACACTGTCTCCCACCGTAACTTCGCAATTGCGATCAAAATTAACCTCGAGCAAGCGAAATTAATGCCACACAAGGGCTAGACGGACACAGACAGACGGTGGTGCGCCATTAAATCTCTCCAACCTTGCCTCGCCGTCACAGGGAGGGGCAGAGCACATTAAACCAAATGCCCTAGTTGCTAGTATCATGATGGATGGGATTGATCTGGGCTTGCGTAGCCGGCTAACCTTAACTGTTTCCAATGAACTGGCTTCCTTGAGATATCTGTTGCAGGATGTGAGACTTACAGGGGTGGCCGACTCCAGGACTTTGCTTAATGGCTCTCCCTTCACCACTAAGGGAGCCTACGACGCTCTGGCTTCACAGCTAGCCGACCCCACACTCGCCTTCATTTGGGATGCCCGCGTCCCTAGCCGTGTGCGGGTCTTCGGCTGGCTCTTCTACCTCGACAGGCTAAACACCAGGGCCAACCTTCACCGCAAGACGATCATCGACTCACCATCCTGCCCTCGATGTGCGGCCGCGCCAGAGGACCGTGCTCATCTCTTCTTCAACTGCCCGGCAGCTCGCTCCATTTGGGATGCCATTGGGTTTCTCCCATGCTCCTCTCCCATTGCAGCGCTTTGGACTTCTCATACTCATGTGGGACTCCCCGAGTCCATCTGGCCTGTCATGGTGCTGCTTATCACGTGGAAGATTTGGGATGCTCGTAATGCTAAAACTTTTAGGAATGTTGATTTTCCTCCCATTGATGTTCTTAAGGGGATCATCGCGGACCTCAACCTCTGGACTCACCGCCTCAAAAAGGCGGAAGACAAAGTTCACGCCGGCCTGTGGCGGGACTTCCTTTCTTCTCGCCTGTTCTAGCTTGTACAACTCTTTATTTGAAATATATTCAAGTGGGGAGCCTTTCCCCCCCGGTGACAGTTTCAAAAAAAAAAAAACCCCAGCGGCGCGGCCCGGCCGCCGACGCCGTCCACGGCCGTGGCAGCGAGAGCGTACACCACAGACGCTGGCACGCATGACCTCGTCTTCTGTTTAGATACAGGGCACGCCAAGCCTGACCTCATTTTCTGTTTTAGAACGGAACGGATACGTGTGAAAGAGAAGAAAAATAATGGCATGGCGTCGCGCCGATGTCCACGCCATCAGCTACAGTGAGAAATTGACAATCGAGCGGACGTCACGTCGGCGGCGCAAAAACTTGCGGGTTTTTCTTTCTTTGCATTGATGGTGCGAGCCGAGTAACGGCGAAATTACACTAGTAGAGCAAAAATGACACGAAAGAACCAAGAATTCCGAGGAGGAAGAAGAAGAAGAACTGGCCTATACATATGCTATATCTATGTTACTGGCATGCGGAGATCGGGAGATGTATAAGCAGGTGAGCATCGATCGATCCTCCATTGTAAGTCCTTTCCGGCCGCGCAATCGAGGGGGTGCGCCGCCGCGGAAAGCAGGAACAAGAGAGGACGATCGATCCTCGCTGAAGAGCCGCCGGTGATCGGTCCAAGAAAGCAAGAACTGGCCCCGCCGTCGCCGCCCGCCCGCCTCAGTTGTGCAGCGGGTTCGGGCCCGTGGGGACGCGCCGCTTGGAGACGCCGTAGCGCATGTCGACCTCGTCGCGGCCTGGCGGGGGCAGCGGCACCGCCGGCACGCGGTGGTGGCCGCCGTGGCGGTGGCCCGCGCCTCCCCTGAGGGCCCGCCGCCTGATCAGGTGCAGCTCCTCGCACCACGCCGGGCGCGGGCCAGCGCGCGGGTTGCAAATCCTGGCGAGGACCGCCTCGTCGGCGGCCGTCAGCTCCGCGGGGCTCGCGCTCCCGCGTCCCGGAGGCGTCGGCGGCGGCGGCGGCAGGGCGGAGCAGAGGAGGAGCAGGGACGCCAAGAAGAGGAGGCGGAGGGCCCAGGACCAAGAACGCCCCATGGCTGCGCCGGCGCACGCGCGCGCGACTGGCCCGCCTGTCTTGCGTTGCTTCGGTGGTTCTTGGAGGGCGGAATGCTGGCTCGGGGAGCGCGTGCGCGGCGAGGGGCGGCCGGGCGAGAGGTGGAAGGGGGCTGTGACGAGCGGGGGACTTGAGCCGAGAGGGACGCGGGGGGCTAGGAGGCCGAGTGCGGTTGGCTTTAAAGGCAGTGGCGTGAGGTGCATGAGGAGCTGGAAAACAGAGACGGGCCAAAGGAGAAGTCAAGCTACGGTACGTATCTGGGGATTTCGACCCCCCAACTGATTTAGAGGCAGGCAAAGAGCAAGTTTTTTTTTTTTTTTTTTTTTTTTGCGGGTGAGGCAAAGAGCAACTTGTGCAAAAGGGCGACCCTCTCGCTCGAAAAACAAAACAAGCTTGTTAAACGTCTTTATTATAACGGTCTTTCTAAAGTGCATCTAGATGTGCCCTAAGTATTGCACATGTTGCATTATTATGATGTGATTACGTATTGAAAATGGACGTATGTGCCCATTGAATCTACTTATTGACTTACAAAAAATGTAGATTTTAGCCGCCGCTTTAGTTTACTTATTGACTTATAAAATAAAACATACCCAGTAAGACTTATAAAATAAAACATAACCGATAAGACATACTTCATCTCACGTCCAAATTCTATGTCGTTGATTTTATGCGGAGATTCGTATATTGTTACGATGTGATTACATATTGAAAATGGACATATGTGCCCGTTGAATCTACTTATTGAGATACAAAAAACATGCTTTTATTTGACATTAGTCAAGTCAATATGATGTGGAAGAATTTTTTTATTGTTAATGTGGTTATGTATCAAATGTAGATTTTAGCCGGTAATTTAATTTACTTATTGACTTATGAAATAAAAGATAACCGATAAGACGCGGGGCAATTGCGACATTTTTCATGAAAACCCGTTGGGAAAAATCGCAAAAGCAAGAAGGAGAATGTGAGGTGGGGAGGGAGTGGGCGGAATGAAGAAAGAAACATAACAACATAACCTTACATATTTTTATGTATGATGAGCGAAGTGATAGGGGAGAAAAAGGAGAGATGTTATCTTCACGATGTCAACCTGGATGTGCGGTGAGTCGCTCCTTCCCCGAAGTGATAGCATCATATTCAGACCCGATATTTCTCTAGAACTTATTGCAAAATCTCCATCCGCAAGCCAATAAATTATTCTTTGGAATCCTCGAGATCCGTGTTCTAGGTTGTTGATATCGCCTTCATCTCCGCCTGGAAGTCGCGACATCTTCACCGATGATGCTTGGGGTTAGGGTTCTTCGGGGTGTAAGGTTCATACCGCCACCTGAACTTATAATAACGGTTAGTGGTTTTTGCTAGTGGTGGTTCGAGTAGGATGCGTTGGGCGGGGGTGGGATGAGCTGGCGTATTGATCAATGGTAAGACTAAGAAGATGATGACAAGAGGTTATGGCAAGGAGGTGGTGTTGATTCAGTAGCCACATGACAATAGAATGGGAGAAGGTAAGGGCGTCAGACTATGAGGAAGAAGACATTATATCAACACGGATGAAAATGGATAAGCAGAGGCCCATCTAGGTCTCTACGTCGATGACATGTGGTTTTTCAGTGCTAGAGATGGTTCGACACGAAGGGAGGGCAATAGAGCAGCCAATCTTTTAGGATTAAAGGAGGCAATGGAGTAAAGTCGTGTATCTTGATTTGAGAAGCTAATCAGATCACACATGACTCACAGGTGGGCACTCAATTTTCCCTCGCTACAATGGTCTCGGGTTATATCAAGGGTGCCATTCATCACACATACTATTCAAATGTTGCTATAAATATCACCAACTATTTAGTACGACACTGACAACAGGGGCGGAGCTCTGTAGGGGTAGACCTGGGCCATGGCCCGCCCAGGAATTTGACAATAAAAAAATTACTACTAGTCATCTTAGCCCAGCCCACTAGCCCACGCACGCACAGGCTATCCCATCGGCCATCGTCTCCTCGTCTCACGCACGCTGCACGCACAGGCACAAGCACGCCTTCCCCAATTCCCCATCCTCTCAGTCTCATACTCATGTAGGCTGTAGCCACGCCGCCGCCGACCACCGCCGTCCACCAGAGCGCGCCGCCCGCCGTCCACCAGAGCGCGACGCCCGCCGGGATCTCGCCTCGCCCCTGCCCTGCTCCCTCCCGCCGCCCATCATCCGCCGGGATCCAGTGCGCCGTGCATGCTGCCGGACATCCATTCCGGCGGTTGTTCTCCTCCAACTCCAAGTCTCCAAGTCTGGCGCATGACCTGGGCTAGTCCCTTCTCTTTCTGCATCCTGTCGCTGGCGCCCCCATGACTTAGCCCCATGTCGCACGCACACTTCACAGGTAAAAAATTTCCCCCAAATTCTGAATTTGATAAGCAATAACCTGATTTTGTTCATTTCCATACACCCAGTGATCAGTCCTGCTAATGATTAATAATAGCCTGATGATCTGATCTTATGCAAATTTCAACATAGGTAGTCATGGGAAAGGAAAATAAGACTCAGAGAAGAATTGATTTAGTTTATAAAGGAAAAGAGATGACATAACTGAAGTTGAGGATGACCATGTCTTGCCCTTGCTTGAATTGGAACAACAACAGCCTGAACAACAACATAACCAAGATGGAGGAGTTCGAACAAATGAAGCTGTTACATTCCGAGGTATCAAGTTCTTGCAGCGAGACCCTGGATTGCGCCCTCAAATTTGGCAATATCCATATTTGCTAGCTCAATCTTGTGACCTGGGTGCTTGTAATATGTCCTTATGAGTCAAAATTTGGAAAAAATTGTGCTCTTCTTCGGTCTGGCCCGCCCAACTTTTTCGTTCAAGCTCCGCCACTGACTGACAACATAACAATCTCGCCCAAAAATGGTTCACATTGACTTAGACAATTAAGCAACTAGCCTAAGCCCTAAGATATACCGGTCCATCCACATTAAGTCGATTGTGATTGGTTTTCTTATATCCAAGTCCGATTCTAAAAGATGGAACGTCAATTTAGTGAAACACACAACTTCAAGTTTTTTTTTACTAAGATACACTTTTTCTGGAAAATAAGTTGCTATTTCCAGTATCCTTAAACTATGCTAAAGCCACCCTTTTCTGAAATGCGGCGAGAATCAATTAAAGACTTTTGTCTTAATTTGGCAACCTAATCAAGTCACAAAAGACTCACAGATGGGCACTCAATTTTTTCCCCTTGCTGTAGCAGATCTTGGATTATTTCGTCAAGGGTGTCATTCATCACACATACTATTCGATCGCCGCTATAAATATCACCGACTATTAGCACAACGCCGACAACATAACAATCTCATTAAAAAAAATGGTTTACATTGACTTGGACAATTAAACAACTAGCCTAGGATATATAACGGTACATCTACATTTAAGTCGGCCGATGTTGATTTTCTTATACTATCCGAGTCGGTTTGGAAAAATGCAACGTCAGTTTAGTTAAACACGCAACTTCAAGTGTTTCTTTTACTATAAGCTACACTTTTTCTGGAAAAAGTTGCAGTTTTGAACATACTTAAAATATGCAAAAAAATCGGCATTTTCTGAAATGCATTTACATGTAACAAAATTCTCAAGCGAACCAACCGAAGATGTAGATGTAGATAGTACCTCTTCTCTTTTGGGGGAATCTGCTAGTTATGGCAAGAGAAAATGGCTTCTATACCATTGACGAACGCAACAATGGCTCATTTGCCATCGAACAAAGCTCTAGTGCTTACATACCACACACAAACGAATTCTAATGCTTATATGCCACTGGCTGTTAGACTAATGTTATCTCAGTGCCTTGAGAAGCGAAAATGACTGCTTTGCCCTCAATGGCAAATAAGCAACAACTTGTCAAACATGTATAGAAAAAAATTTGACAGCATTTTGCCTCTATTTTCAACATTCCAGCAAATCAGACAACATATAACAATTTCAGCATATGTATACTTCAACAGCGAAATAATACTCATCAAAGTTCACATTATGTAGAACCATTCAGCAAACACCATATTTGATCATATGATCATCAAAGTTCACATTATCTAGAACCATTCAGCAAACACCATATTCGATCATATGATCATTAAAAGTTCACATCATCTAGTACCAAAAGACCACAACCGAAATTTGGTTGATAACACAAGTCTCCTGAACAAAATATGATAAACATGAAGAGGTTGTTGGGGAACGTTGCATGGAAAACAAAAAAAATTCTACGCACACGCAAGATCTATCCATGGAGATGCATAGCTACGAGAGGGGGAGTGTGTCTACGTACCCTCGTAGACCGTAAGCGGAAGCGTTAGAACAACGCGGTTGATGTCGTCGAACAACTTCACGATCCAACCGACCGAACACCGAACGTACGGCACCTCCGCGTTCAGCACACGTTCAGCTCGGTGACGTCCTCGACTTCTTGATCCAGCAAGACGGCGAGGTACTGGATGAGTTCCGGCAGCACGACGGCGTGGTGACGGTGATGGTGATGCTATCTCCGCAGGGCTTCACCCAAGCACTGCGAAAATATGACAGAGGGACGGAACTGTGGAGGGGGGCGCCGCACACGGGCGCCCCCTCTCCTCTATTTATATATGTGTAGGGGCTTGGAGTAGAAGGAATAGTGTCACGTGAACAGTAACCGTGAATAGTACACACGTGGACTTGGACTCCAAAGTCCAATCCTATTCCTACTAGACTCTTCCTTTTTTCCTTCCCTAGCTGCGTGGGCTTTTGAGGACTTGGTGCGCCTGGCCCAATAAGGCCAGGGCGCCTCCCCTTAGCCCATGTCAGCCCTTTGGGACGTGGTGGACCCACTTGTGGACTTCCGAACCCCTCGGGAATCCTTCGGAACCTTCTGGAAGCTTCCCGGTACAATACCAAAAAAAAACTGCACCTTTTTCCGGAACCCAAAATATGACTTCCCATATATAAATCTTTACCTCTCGACCATTCCGAGACTCCTCGTGACGTCCGGGATCTCATCCGGGACTCCGAACAATATTCGGTTACCAATTCACATAACTCATATAACACTATGTCGTCAACAAACGTTAAGCGTGCGGACCCTACGGGTTCGGGAATGATGTAGACATGACTGAGATGCCTCTCCGGTCAATAACCAATAGCGGAACCTGGATGCTCATATTGGTTCCTACATATTCCACGAAGATCTTATCGGTCGAACCGCAATGACAACATACGCAATTCCCATTGTCCGTCGGTATGTTACTTGCCCGAGATTCGATCGTCGGTATCTCCATACCTAGTTCAATCTCGTTACCGGCAAGTCTCTTTACTCGTTCCGTAATACATCATTCCGTAACTAACTCCTTAGTCACTTTGATTGCAAGCTTCTTATGATGTGCATTACCGAGAGGGCCCAGAGATAGCTCTCCGAAACACGGAGTGACAAATCCCAGTCTCGATCCATGCCAACTCAACGGACACCTTCGGAGATATCTGTAGAGCATCTTTATGATCACCCAGTTACGTTGTGACGTTTGATAGCACACAAGGTATTCCTCCGATATCCGGGAGTTGCATGATCTCATGGTCTGAGGAACATGTATTTGACATTCAAAAAAGTAGTAGCAATAAACAGAACGATCATATGCTAAGCTAACGGATGGGTCTTGTCCATCACATCATTCTCCTAATGATGTGATCCCGTTATCAAATGACAACTCATGTCTATGGTTAGGAAACCTTAACCATCTTTGATCAATGAGCTAGTCTAGTAGAGGCTCACTAGGGACACGGTATTTGTTTATGTATTCACACATGTATTTAAGTTTCCGGTCAATACAATTCTAGCATGAATAATAAACCTTTATCATGAACAAGTAAATATAAAATAATAACAACTTTATTATTGCCTCTAGGGCATATTTCCATCAGAGGTGGGATATGTAAATAATGCGCGAGATTTCAGAGAATTTCATAGTTTCAACTTTTTTTTGCTTCGAGTGGCCATTGCTTGGTTGTTTGGCGCAGCTCTCTTCTTGCTTCGAGTGCTCATTGCAGGGCTGTCAGGCGCAGCAGATATGACCTTTGATCTACATCAAAATTTCAGATTATGTGACATAAAAAACCAGAATCGGTTTACTCGATGATCAAGTAAAACACCTAGTACATGACTTTGACTTTTAATGCGAAAGTTTGTAAAAGCTAAAGGTTGTGGAAGCTAAAGGTTTCAGCATGCTAACTTTCTCTCTTAACGCAACATGAATCAGAAAGAAGATGGGTGTACAAGAATATATGTAGAGTTGGTGCAGTTTTTGTACCTTGTAGATTTAGAGGTAGTCTTTGATGACGTTGACTTGGCAACATTTTGTTCAATTGCATCACTTGGACATGGAAGTAGAGGTAGTGCAGCTTCAAATGCTTGATCTGATGTTGTAGAAATAGCTTTTGTAATGGATTTTTTCTTTCTTTTGTCCCTGCATGAGTTTGACATATTAGCTTCATTAAGACCAAGAGTAAAAGTGGAACAGAAATATTGAATACAAGTACCTTTTTTGCTTTGCTACTTGAGCATAGGCATCTAGTGCTTCAGGAGCGGCATCTTTGCAGCTTTGCCATCTATGTCCATAGGCCTTGCAAATTGGACATTGGTGCTGGCCTTTCTTTCCCTTGCCCTTGCTATTCTCAGCACCACTTTTGTGCCTCTCTACCTTTGGCCTCCCAGGGGCCCTCCTAAGGATTGGGGGATTCAAAAAGAATTCTTTGTTCACACTTGGAAATCTGGGGCAGAGGAGCTGCAGCGAGTACGCCCACAGAGAGAGAGGTGGAGTCGCATTCGTCGGTCGCGCCGTCCTCCTCATGGGGCTTGGAAATCTGGGGCAGAGGAGCTGCAGCGAGTACGCCCACAGATGGGGTGATCTCGGGGAGGGCCTCGGCCGCTGACGCCCCTACCCCGCTCTCCACCTCGCCGGAACCCCAAATCCTAGGGTTCAGGGCGACATGGACGGAGGGAGAGGTCGGCGCTGCTGTGTGAGCGGATGCCATTGAAGACGCGGTGGACGAGAGGGATGGAAGTGCGGCGGCGACGGAAACTTGCGGCGGCAACCGGGGCTGGGGGAGCGACGGCGGCCGGGGTTGGGGGAGCGGCGGCGGTTCCGCCATGGGCCGCTGAGTGTGTGCGTGCGTGGACTCAGGGTCGGGTCCGTGCGTGCGTGCAGTTTTCTATCTAAGCTGAGGGTAAAATTGGAATATTTGGATTGACTGACAGGAAAACGGAGACCTTCTAACGATCAAATAACGGCGATGGCAAATAAGCAGTACAATTTGTTTGTGTTTGGTATATGAGCACCGAAGCTTTGTTCGATGGCAAATGAGCAATTGACGCGTTCGTCGATGGTATAGAAGCCATTTTCTCTTATGGCAAAGGCAATAATAAGTTGCATGCGTTTTTGGAGAGTTCCGTGAGACCCATGCCATGCCACCATGAAACCCTGAGATCGAGATCCGCCTACTTCCCGGCAGAGGCGGAGCCAGTGGGGGGGCGAGCGGGGGCCAGACCCCCCCTATCGATCGGCCACCCCCAACAGAATTCAGCGGGGACTAGCAAGAGTATTACGCAGCCTTAAGTTTTTTTAGAACAACGTAGGACTAAGTTGCCTCTTGTAATGGGCTATTAATAACACAATTAATATGTGGACAAGGACCTAATGGGTTGATTGGCCAAGCCCAAGAAGTTAACTCAGGACACGCTACGACCAGCCAGAAGACGAAGATTCAGAGGATGGCCAAGATTGATCGATCCACACACATGTATTGCTAACTCGTATTCCTTTTGGCGAGCGGCGGCGGCCTAGGGCATAGGCACTAATGGCTGCTAGGAGACTTCGTCCAGCGATCGGTAGCGGCACCAGCCGCCGTTAGGAGACTTCGTCGAGGGCAGACCACCAAGGAATCATGGTTTCAGCGTGCTGCGCGCCTTCGTCCATGCATGGCCCCTCGTCCTCATAATCAAGCATCCCATATTCCCATTGTGGCTCACGTGAATCACACATATATACCAAAGGTAATCACTACCAGTGCTAGATCTTTACAAACTACTGACTATTATTTTTTGCTAGATCAATTACAGATTGCATTCTACTCAGTAGTCTTGCTAGATATAGATCAAACTAGCTGTTAGGAACTTTTGGTCTAGGTTGTATATGTATACTAACATAGAACCGCATAAGACAAACTCTTAAGACGGGTTAGAAGCCTATTTATTATTTTGAAGTTTTGTAAGCATAAAAAATGAAGAGAAAATAATTAAGCATCACTCTAGCATCAAAAATTTAATCTGATTGAGGAGATGTTCTGCTCGATTGGAATGCAAACTCTCGCTTGAAATATTGTGGTACAACCGCACAAAAATCCGAATAAGCAAAAACTGGAGCCAAACCATTTGGTATATTCACGTGCTATCCTATATCTTTTGTGACATGTGTTGCTACTGTCATCTTCGCCCCCCCTATGCTCAAATCCTGGCTCCGCCCCTGCTTCCCGGCTCGTCCAAAAACTGCCCGGGCAGCCGTTTCACCTCACCTCTGTCGGCAAGCCTTCCTTGTGTTGGGCAGACACCACTGGCGTGTGGGAAGAAGAAGACGCAAAGACCGTATGTAGGGTCCCGACTCCCAAGTCTTGCCATCCCCAGCTGGTTGTCGTGAAGGTGCGGGGAGAAACGGCCGTGAAACCCTCGGCTCGGCCGGCCCGGGCGTGGCCGCGGAGTCCGCCGCAGTGCTGGTGTATGCGCCGCACCGGCCGGTGAGGCGGGGGTGACGGGCGCGGAGACGAGATCCCGGCGGAACGCTGTCTCTCTGGACGTACCGTGTGACCTGCGTGCCGTCTTGACGCACTCCAGGGCCGTGTACCGCTCTCCAACGAAGTGGGTCGATCGCAGTGCGGGTCGGGGCACGCGGTGAGATTTGATGTCGACGTCGACTACCCATTTGAGATGGCAGACAAGATCTGAGACCTGAGTGTAGAGCAACTTTTATTGCCCGCGCAGTGTGAGGGATGCACTAAAATCGTGGCACACAAACGTCAACGAGCACAAGACAAGGAAGATTTCTCTGATGCTACTATGAGAGCAACTCCAACGCGCCGACCCAAACGGACGCACGCTTTGTCTGCTTTTCGTCCGTTTGGGTCGGTCGCCTGCTCGTCGTCCGCCCCCTTTTGCGTTTGGGTCGGCGGTGCGTCCAACGGGCAGACCCATTTTCGCCCTGGCGGCCGGCCTGCCTTGATTTTTCAAACAAAATACAAACATTTTACATAGTTTCACGACGAAACAAATATTTCATAGTTCACAAGCCAAATAAATATATCATGGTTTACAAGCCAAATAAAAATTAAATTGTCTCAAATACATTTAAAAAAAGATACATCTATTGGTTGTCAACGTGAGCCCATATATGCTCAACCAAATCATTTTGCAGCTGAATGTGAGTTTCCCAGTCACGCATTTGATTATGAAATTGGGTGAACTGTGCAAACATTGCCGCTCCTCCATGCTCAGACACAACATTGTCACCCTGAAACTGAAAGCCTTGATCGTAGATACGTTCTGGGCGCTCATCCTCTACGATCATATTGTGCATGATCACACAAGCAGTCATCACCTCTCACAACTTCTTGGTGCTCCAAGTTCTAGCAGGATACCGAACGATGCCCTATCGAGATTGTAGAACACCAAAGGCACGCTCCACATCCTTGTTAGCATTCTCTTGCTCTTGTGCAAATCTCTTCCTCTTCTTTCCTACAGGGTAGGAGATTGTCTTCACAAGAGTAGTCCTGTTGGGGATATTTCCCAGCATGCAGACCCGGCAGGAAGATGACCCGGCCATAGAGCGGGCTCAGCGGGTTATCTCACTGCGGGGTTAAGGAGATATTCAATGGGCCGGCTTTGACGGAGGCCCGGTGGGAAAGGCCGGCTCAACCTACGGGCCGGCTCAAGGAGAAAACATACGGCAGGAAGGCTGCCTTGGAGAATAAGTAAAATAAGAGTAGGAGACGGGTTAAGATGACGACCCGGACTCTCATGTAACCCTAGGGCTCTACTTGCTATATAAAGGGGAGCGCCGAGGTTAGAAAGACGAAGGGACAACCCTCGAGACCTAGGTTAGCGAATTCGCATCCTTGTAATTGAAATCCACCGCAATATAATCAAGCAGGACGTAGGCTTTTACCTCCACCGTGAGGGGCCGAACCTGGGTAATCCCGTGTCTTCTCGTTCCCGATCAACCCCGTTAAGCTTCCACCCTTGTGCGATGGCCTCATCTCTAAGTCCTTTCACAAGGGCATCTGCCGTGTCAAAACCCCGACAGTTGGTGCCCACCGTGGGGCAGACGCACGGTGGAGTTGAGATCTTAGCGGGAGCTCTCCCAGGGTTCGGGAAGTACGCAGTTGGCTTGATGACGAAGAGCCGCAGTGGAAAGTTCTACATCGATGATTCATACTGGGGCCCCGACGCCGACTCGATTGAGTACGGGTACCGGGTCCCCTTTGGCAAGATCCACACCTTCATCGGCGTGGTCGGTGAATCGGCCGCCGGGTTGGAGGATGTCACCGGCGGCGAGACGGCGCGCCGCGCTGGTTCGGGCCAAGCAAGACCCGGCCCGTAACAAGCCGGCCGGAAGCATGTCTTCGTAGGGTTCACCCAAGGGGTGGCCTTGTCGGAGAACTCCCTGTCTGGAGACGATACGCTCGTTCAATCTGACGGCGAATCCTCGACGGGAGAAACCGAGTCGATCCGTCCCCTGTATGATGGAAGGCTGGTATATACTGACGAAGTCTTTCCAGAAGTCCTTGAGCCGCCTCGTTTTGCAGCGGTGTACATGGCGGGTAGACAAGAGCCTGCGCGTGATCCGGTCAATCCAGCGGCTGGACAGAACCTCACCCTAGCCGGCTGTAACACCCCCCTGTAACTAAGCACAGTGATCATCTTTTAATCATGCTAAGTCATCTTCACTTGCAGTGCATGATCACAGTGATATCATATCTCATTTCAAATTCCACCACTGAATTCAAATTCAATTTGCAAGTGAAATTTGAAGTTGCACAAAAATTGCTGCAAAATAGTTCATCATTTAGAAAAAATTCCATAACAAATGTTTGTTAAGGAAAACAACATCACCTCTAAGCTATGATGGACAGTAGCAATTAATTCAGTGCTATTTCAGCATTTTTAAATGCCATTTTATTTGTGAAAAATCCATTTGGAATCATCTTGCCTCCAAACTTTTTGTGGCAGTGCCTAAAAATGCAAAGGAATTATGTGGCTTAGTCCCACATTTTTCTAAAATATTTTGGCAGCCCTAAAAATTCCCTTTCTGTATCTGTTTTAAAATAAATGGAAAACAGAAAAACAAAAAGGGGCAGAGGGCCTACCTGCCTTACCTGGCCTAAGGCCCAGCGCTGGCCCAGCCCATCAGCGCCTCCCCTACCTGCTTCCGCCTTGCTGTCGGCGCCGCCATGGCCGAGCTCGCGCCGCGCCGTCTGCAGCTCGCCACGACGCCGGGGCAGGTGGGCTGAGGGGATAAGCACGCCCCCTCCAGCCCCCCTGGACTCCTCCGGCCACCTCCCCTCGCTCTCCATCACCTCCCTCCTTCTCCTCCACCTCGCCCAAGCGCCACCGTCGCCGCGCCTCACCATCGCCGTGGCCATTAGCCTCTCCGCGTCGCCTGCTCATACCCAGGAGGATCGCCTTCCACTGCTACGTCCACCTCGGCCAGCTACGGGAGCCGGGGAGCTCTACCTCGAGCGGATCGAGCTCTTCCCCCTTCTTCGGTCACCGGCGGTCACCGTCGACTCCAGCCCCGCCTGCAGCTACTAAGCCACTCGCCGGCCTCCTTGAGCCACACGGTGAGCATCCGCGTCGATCCCTTCCCTTATATCATGCTGCTCGTCGCTCCGTTGTCGTTCCCGCGTAATCCGAGCTCGGCGGCGCCATTGCCGGCGAACCGCTCGAAGCAGAGCCGCCCGAGTCGTCCCACGTTGCCAGCCATGTTCCGGGTGCTCCATAGAGCCCGCCTGTGAGCTCCGTTAGCTCGTTAGCTCCCCGCAGCCACGCGCCCGTGTTCACCCGAAAGCCACCGCCGCCAAAACCTCGACGCCGGCGTCGTTCCGTTCGTCCCCGGTCCCAGTCGCTAGCACCATCGTGTGCGCGGCGATGAGCCGCTTCCGTAGAGCCCAACCACGACTCGAACGGTGGCCTGTGGCCATATCCCGATCGGCTCCAGCGAGGAACCGCCGCGAAAACGGTCGCCGAAGCTCCTCCGGCGCCGGCCGCCTACGTGGCCTGACCGGTGGGGCCCCCTGGGTCACTGGCAGCTGGGTCCCACGGGCCCAGTTGACCACGTTGACTGGTCAACCGTGCTAGTCACCACCAGTGGGGCCCAGTTGACCAGTCAACTGGTCAACTGCTGACCCGCTGACTCGGCTGGCCTGGCCCACTGTCAGCCTCTGGGTGCATCTCTGGGTGCACTGCACCGGGTGCACCTAGCATTTTAGTTGGCATTTTTCAAAATTAAATTAATCCAGAAAATTCCAGAAATTGTTTAAATCTTTGAAAAATCATAGAAAATAAACCGTAAGTCAGATGAAAATAATTTGTATATGAAAAATGATCAGAAGAATCTAACGAATACGAATATGTCATCTGCATTCATGTTAGAGTCCTCTAAGTAGGTGAACCTGTAACTTTTTGCCTGTTTCCGATAAATGAATAGTGCATGGCTTTGGTAAAATAATTCCAAATAAATTCCTAAAACATTTAAAATATTTAGAGGTGCATTATATCACCCCCTGCATATCATTTAACCATGTCATGCATATTGTTGCATTTGTGTGCTCCATTATTTATTCTGTTTCTTCCCCCTCTTCTCTCCGGTAGACTCCGAGACCGCTGATGATCCAGTGAACGTCTACTTCGTTGAAGATCCGTTTCTGTCTGCAGAGCAACCAGGCAAGCAAACCCCCTTGATCATTCCTATATCGCCCATTCCTTCTCTCTCGTGCTTGCATTAGATTTTGCTACTGAATTTGATTGCTCCTATTCTGATGCATAGCCTGATTTTGTAACCTGCTGTTGATACCTTACCTGCTATCCTAAATGCTTAGTATAGGCTGGTTAGTGATCCATCAAAGGCCCCACACCCTTGACCTTGTTGCCATGCTTTACCACCAGTGACTCGATCAGTGTGATCGATGTACAGAGGCCGAACACAGCACCGCACACCCCCTTAGATGTACGACTCTACAGAGCTACCATCGAGTGATGAGGGTGATACCTCCTACCTCACTCCTGATGATATCTCTGTAGCGTAGCTAGTCGGTTGTGGGTTATCGAGGGTGATTCCTCTTTCACCACCTCCGATGATGCCTCTGTCGTACAGCCCATCAAGTGTGAACTTATCGAGGGTGATTCCTCCAAGTTCACCTTGACGGTTACGTCGAGTGGGAATCCATCGAGGGTGATTCCTCGGATTCTCACGGTGTTTTGGACACACGGGTACTTTGACCTTCACCTCATTTTGTTGGGAAGTCGGGTTGGCCAGGAGGGCACCCGCGAGAGATTATTGTGGCGGAACGACAAGGCTGGTGGAGACCACCTAGGAGAGAGGTGGGCCTGGTCCCTGGTCGTTGGACCGCGGATTACCAAGTCGGTGCGACAGGGTGTTGGAGGTGAGCCCTGAGCCCTGTTCGTGTCCGCGAGCTACTAGTAACACGCTTAACGAATTTGGGTATTTGATCTGAGTTGCCACTGGCCTATACGCACTACCACCACGCGGAATAATGGTTTAATGGGCCCCTCAGCGCCGTATGTATCAGCCGAAAGCTCTGTCAGACGTCCAGTTCAGCAATGCGGCACGGCCGGGTCGGCACCCCAGAGGTGGTGCCTGGATCGCCCTGCTCGCAACGACCCGGAGTGCAAAGGGCGATGGGCCCAAGACCCCTGAGCACTTAGGATGTAGACCAGCGGGGACTTCTCTGCGGAGCCTAGGTAGGACTACGTCGTGTCGATCTGCCGAGGCCGAGCATGACCGAGAAAAGTGTGTCCGGCCAGAGTTAATTGAGCGTGTTGGGTAACAGTAGTGCACCCCTGCAGGGAAGTTATCTATTCGAATAGTCGTGTCCACGGTAACAGGACGCTCAGTGTAGTATCCTGATCTACTACAACTTGAACTGGATACATGTTACTTTAATTAATATGTTAGCTCCGGGATCGCTTTCTCGCAGGGAGTCGAGGAAGGATATCTGGGCTTTGCTGCTACATACTTATTACTTTGTTATATGCTAATCTGCACTCTTCTAATGCTGCAAGATGCTGCAAGATGCTAGTCTTCGATAGGCTAGGCCTTCCCTCTATTTTGACATTTCTGCAGTCTAGTCCACAGATACAGCCCCTTCATTTGATACCGATGCATAAATAGAATAGTTTTGATGTAAGTCTTGCGAGTACTTTGGATGAGTACTCATGGTTGCTTTGCTCCCCTTTTTCTCCCATACCCGATCGCTGCGATCAGATGACGGAGCCCAGTAGCCGGAGATCCTCGATGGCGCCTACTATTACGTGGAGACCGATGACCAGGAGTAGATAGGAGGCTCCCAGGAAGGAGGCCTGCGCCTTTTCGATCTAGATGTCGTTGTTTTGCTCAGCTTTCTTAAGGCGACCTTGTCTAATTATGTCTGTACTCAGATACTAATGCTTCCGCTGACTCTTGTGTAACTCGAGCTTATGTATTCAAGCCCTCGAGGCCCCTGGCTTGTAATATAAAGCTTGTATTATTTTATTTTGTGTCTGGAGTTGTGTTGTGATATCTTCCCGTGAGTCCCTGGGCTTGATCGTGCGCATTTGCGTGTATGATTAGTGCACGGTCGAGTCGGGGGCGTCACACCGGCTCATGAAGAACCGGCGCGACAGCCGCCGGCTCTCAGAAAACCGGAGTACAGGCACTTGCGGACTTGATGAATACGCTGACAGCCTTGTTGGCCGAGCCGGTTACTGTGGAGAACGCAGCGGCACGCAACACGGATATCACGAAGTGTTGCGAGCGGATGGCCAAGATCCAAGAGGACATCAATGCTGAGAACGCCCACATGGCAGAGGCGCAGGCCCGGCTTGCCGAGGAGAGACATCGCCTAGATGAGGAGGCCCATTACTTGAGCCGCCGGCAGGCCGAGTCAGAGCTCGTCCACCGAAGGCGTCATCAAAGCCGGCTTCCGGCTAATATCGAGCCGACCCAGTTGTTCACTACCCCAGACAATCCGCCGTCTCCGACGAATCCGGGGGCTGGAGTTGTCCCCCCGGGAGGGCCACCTTTGCAGCCGCCGGCTCAGCAGAGGGAGCCGGCCCAGCATCACACGCCAGATCAGCAACAACAGCTACCCTCTCGCCGGTTCCAGACCCCAATTGGACATTATTCCAACCCGGTCGATAACGTGCTGGGAGCGACTCACAACTTGGCGGCAATTCCGATCGAGAGAGATGGTCCGGTTCAGGCGGAGGCCAGGAACGCTATTGTGATGCTCAAGACAGCAGTAGTGCAACAAGCCAACTACTCTCATAGCCAGCATCGGCTTCACTCGACCCCTCACCAGAGCCGCACCAGGAGCCAGCATCCTGAGTCGCCGGCAGTTTCCAGCAGCGCACACCGCAGGAGAGCCGCCCAACCGCTGGCGGATCAGCACCAGCCCAGGATCCCGAATGCACAGGACATTGTGGACACCGCTCAGGCTCTACGAGCGTTGGAGGAAAACACGCGCGCAATGTATAACCCGCCGGCGAACATCAACCCACCGACAGCACACGACCCGCCCACCGCAACCCAGACAGCTGGCTGGCTTGGGGGCTTATCAGCCGCATGATCGGAACTCCTTGTTTAGTCCCGGCGCTGTGAGATGCGTGCATTCCCCCAGATTTCAAAGGTCCTCGCAAGGTTCCTAATTATACAGTGAATCTGGAGCCAACCGAGTGGATCGAGAGTTACGAGCTGGCAATGGACTTGTTGGGCGCAAGTGAGCCAGTGTGTGCGCGTTATCTGCCTCTCATGTTGGAAGGCCCCGCACGCACTTGGTTGAAAAACCTACCGGCGAATTCTATCAACACATGGCAGGAACTGAAGGAGCGCTTCGTCAAGAATTTCCAGGGAACCTGCAAAAGGCCAACCACAATTGTTGATCTTGAACGTTGTGTTCAGCGTGAGGACGAGTCAACGCATCATTGGGCTCGCCGGGTTGCGGAAGTTATACACAGTTCAGATAGCATCTTGGCTGCACAGGCGGTGCTCATTCTGGAACGAACATGCAAGTTTCAGCCACTGGTCCAGAAATTAGGGCGACTCAAGAGAAAGGCCCAAGATATGGGTGATCTCATGGATGTCTTAACCCAGTATGCGGAGTCGGACAATACCAATGATCCGCCATCTGACGAGGAAAAATCCGGTAAGGGCAAGAAAAATGGTGGCAAGGGCCACCAGCAGAACAATGGTAATGGGCAGAGCAACAACGGCGGTAAACGCAAAGGTTATGAAGGTGGCTCCGATCTGGTGGCAAGTACAAATACGGGTAACAAAAATCAGCATCAGAACAACGGTTCTAGGAGGCAGTCCTCCGGTAATCGCCCTCTCAGCTTCGAGGAAGTCTCTCAAGGGTCCATGTCCAAAACATAGTTATAATGGTAAGCCGTCCAGCCACTCCTGGAAAAATTGCTACATCATGCAAGAGTTTTCCAAACGGGTCTTCCAGAATCATCATAACGGTGGTGGCAACGGCGGACAACCCGGCAATCAGGGACCCGGCTTCCAGGGGGCGGCTCACAAGGGCCCTTTGCAGGCCCCGGGTTTCAAGGGAACAACGGGCAGAACGCCGGGTTTGAGGGGGCTGGTAATGCTACAGGCAACAATCAGCGGAACAACCAGGGAAATCAGCATCAGGCCGGCCAGAGTAATCCGAAGTAGTTGAATAGTGGACAGTATCATGTCTTCACCACTAGTACCTGCAAGCGTGATAGGAAGGTGCAGCGGCGAGCCGCCAACTTGGTTGAGCCGGCAGCCCCGTACTATCTCAATTGGTCAGAACAGCCGGTCACGTGGAGCCAGGCGAACCATCCGGTACTCCTTGATCACCCTGGTCATCTAGCGTTGGTAGTGGCACCTCAACTCGGTGGTTACACATTAACAAAAGTTCTCATGGATGGCGGCAGCAGCATCAATTTATTGTATTATGATACTTTCAGGCGGATGAATCTGTCTGATAAGCAGTTGACTCCGTCCTCCACAGTGTTTCATGGCATCGTCCCTGGCAAGTCGGCCTATCCCTTGGGCGGAATATCCCTGGAAGTGGCCTTCGGTTCAGAAGATAACTATCATTCTGAATTTCTATCCTTTGAGGTAGTCAAGTTGAAAAGCTCGTATCATGCTCTATTTGGTCGGCCGGCTTATGCGCGGTTCATGGCACGACCATGCTACGTTTATCTGAAGTTAAAGATGCCAGGGCCGAGGGGAACCATCACAGTTGAAGGCAATCGGAAAATCGCACTCGAATGCGAGGAAGGAGATGCAGCATATGCTGAGACGGCTTGCGCAGCAGAAGAATTGCGATATTATAAGGACAACGTCGACCCAACGGACAGGACCTCCCTGAAGAAGCCAACGACGGAGTCAGACCCTTTGCTCAAATTTAAGTCGGCCAGAGACACCAAGCAAGTTGATTTCACCCTTGGCAATTCTTCTGAGCAGTTCACCATAGGGGCGAATATGGATCCCAAATAGGAAAGCGCACTCATCGAGTTCATCCGTGAGAACCGGGACATCTTTGCATGGAAACCTTCTGACATGCCAGGTGTACCGAGAGAACTCGCTGAGCACTCCCTCAATGTGGATCCGAAGTTTAAGCCAGTTCGCCAGTATCTCCGTCGCTTTAATGAATAAAGGCGGAAAGCTATTGGTGAGGAAGTGGCCCGGCTCCTAGCTGCTGGGTTCATTGTTGAAGTCTTTCATCCTGAATGGTTAGCCAACCCGGTGCTTGTCCTGAAGAAGAACGGGACTTGGCGGATGTGTGTTGATTACACAGACCTAAATAAGGCTTGTCCTAGTGACCCCTTTGCCTTGCCCCGTATTGACCAGATCTTTGATGCTACGGTGTGTTGTGAGTGTTTATGCTTTCTGGACGCTTACTCTGGTTATCATCAGATCAAGATGAAGCAGGAGGACCAGGAAAAGACGGCTTTCATCACACCCTTTGGAGCTTTTTGTTATACGACCATGCCATTTGGTCTGAAGTGTGCACAGGCGACTTACCAGCGCTGTGTCCAAAGTTGTTTCCACAAACAGATCTGGCGGAATGTTCATGCATATGTTGATGACATTGTGGTTAAATCTCGGAAGAAAGAAACCCTGTTGGAGGATCTTGATACGTCTCCAACGTATCTATAATTTTTTATTGTTCCATACTATTATAGTATCAATCTTGGATGTTTTATATACATTTACAAGCAATTATATATCATTTTTTGGGACTAACCTATTAACTTAGTGCCCAGTGCCAGTTGTTGTTTTTTTGCCTATTTTTGGTTTTCCAGGATATCAGTACCAAACGAAGTCCAAATGCCATGAAACTTTTTGGAGAATTTTTTGTGGACATAAGAGACACTAGAAGCTTCGGGAGAGGGCCAAAAGACAAAGGAGGTGGTCACGAGCCACCAGGGCGCGCCCTAGGGGGGGTGGCGCGCCCTGGTGCCTCGTGGGCCCACCTCTGCTCCGTTTGACCTAATTCCACCTCTATAAATTCTCTAAAATCGGGAAACCAACAGAGGAGTCCACGAAATACTTTTTCCACCGCCGCAAGTTCCTGTTCTCGAGAGATCCCATCTGGAGGCCTTTTCCGGCACTCTGCCGGAGGGGGATTCGATCACGGAGGGGCTCTCCATCATCCTTGCTGCCCTTCCGATGATGCGTGAGTAGTTCACCACAGACCTTCAGGTCCATAGTTAGTAGCTAGATGGCTTCTTCCATCTTTTTGATCTTCAATACAATGTTCTCCTCGATGTTCTTGGAGTTCTATCCGATGTAATCACTTTTTGCGGTGTGTTTGTTGGGATCCGATGAATTGTGAGTTTATGATCAGATTATCCATGAACATTATTTGAGTTTTCTCTGAACTCTTTTATGCATGATTATTATAGCTTCGTATTTCTCTCCGATCTATTGATTTGGTTTGGCCAACTAGATTGATTTATCTTGCAATGGGAGAGGTGCTTTGTAATGGGTTCGATCTTGCGGTGCTCAATCCCAGTGACAGAAAGGGACATGACATGTATGTATCATTGCTATTAAGGGTAAAAAGATGGGGTTTATTCATGCGTGAGTTTACTTTGTCTACATCATGTCATCTTGCTTAAGGCGTTACTCCGTTCTTTATGAACTTAATACTCTAGATGCATGCTGGATAGCGGTCGATGTGTGGAGTAATAGTAGTAGATGTAGAATCGTTTCGGTCTACTTGTCTCGGACATGATGCCTATATACATGATCATTGCCTTGGATATCGTCATGATTATTTGCTTTTCTATCAATTGCCCAACAGTAATTTGTTCACCCACCGTATGCTATTTTCAAGAGAGAAGCCTCTAGTGAAAACTATGGCCCCCGGGTCTACCTTAATCATATATTGAAAATCCTAAAAATACCTTGCTGCAATTTTACTTTTTTATTATTTTATTTTGTATTTTTGTTTGATCTATCTATCTATCACCATACAATTTAATCTTGCAATTAACCGCCAAGGGATTGACAACCCCTTGTTCGCGTTGGGGGCGAGGATTTGTTGTTTTGTGCGCAGGTACTGCTAACGAGTTGTTGCGTGATTCTCCTACTGGATTGATAACCTTGGTTTCATAACTGAGGGAAATACTTATCTCTACTGTACTGCATCATCCCCTCCTCTTCGGGGAAATCCCAACGCAGCTCACAAGTAGCAGGAAGAATTTCTGGCGCCGTTGCCGGGGAGACATCATCAACATCTATCAAGTACCTACGCATAAACCTTCATCTCCTTGCATTTATTTTATTTGCCTTTGCCTCTCGTTTTCATCTCCCCCACTTCTATTTTTTTTTACAAAAATACAAAAATATTTTCCGTTTACCTTTTTCTTATTTGCTTGATTGCTTGCTTGTTATCTTGTTTGCGTAGCCACGATGTCTCAAGAAAATACAAAATTGTGTGATTTTTCTAATACTAACAATAATGATTTTATTAGTACTCCGATTGCTCCTCCCGCCGCTAGTGCGGAGACTTGTGATATTAACGCCGCTTTGTTAAATCTTGTCATGAAAGAACAATTTTCTGGTAGTCCTAATGAAGATGCTGCATCCCATCTTAACACTTTCGTAGAATTGTGTGATATGCAAAAGAAAAAAGATGTGGGTAATGATATTGTGAAATTAAAATTATTCCCGTTCTCATTGCGGGATCGTGCAAAAATTTGGTTTTCATCTTTACCACGAAATAGTATCGATTCTTGGGATAGGTGTAAAGATGCTTTTATTACCAAGTATTTTCCTCCTGCGAAAATTATTTCCCTTAGAAACCAAATTATGAATTTCAAGCAACTTGATCATGAACATGTTGCTCAATCTTGGGAAAGGATGAAATTAATGATAAGAAATTACCCTACTCATGGTTTAAATTTGTGGATGATCATACAAAAAATTTATGCGGGATTAAATTTTGTTTCTAGAAATCTTTTAGATTCCGCCGCGGGTGGTACTTTTATGGAGATTACATTGGGGGAAGCTACTAAATTACTTGATAATATTATGGCAAATTATTCATAATGGCATACTGAAAGAGCTCCTACTAGTAAAAAAGTGAATTATGTTAAAGAAATTAGTACTTTGAGAGATAAAGTTGATGCGCTTATGAAATTGGTTGCTAGCAAAAATACTCCTATTGATCCTAATGATGTGCCTTTATCCAACTTGATTGAGCAAAATAATGATCCCGTAGATATGAATTTTGTCTCGCGAAACAATTTTAATAATAATGCTTATAGAGGTAATTTTAATCCTAGGCCGTTCCCTGGAAATTCCTCTAATAATTATGGCAATTCCTATGGTAATTCTTGTAATAATAATAATAGGATGCCCTCTGATCTTGAAAGTAATATTAAAGAATTTATTAATGCTCAAAAAGGTTTCAACACTACGATAGAAGAAAAATTAAGTAAACTTGATGATATGTCTAGGAGCATTGATAGAATTATTCATGATGTGGAAAATCTTAAGACTAAAATTTTGCCACCCAAAATTGATATTAATGAATCAATTAAAGCTTTATATGTCTCTATGGATGAGAGTAATAAAAGAACCGCTGTGCTAAAAGCTAAACGAGAAGTTTTAGAAAAAGCGATTCCTCCCGGTTTCTATCGTAGTAATGATGAGGATATTAAAATGATTGGTGTTGCATACATTGATTCCTTGTTTAGCAATATAAAACTTGATATAAAGGGGACTAAAGAAGAGTCAACTTTAGCTAAAAATAATCCCACATATTTGGCGAGTGTTCAATCTTATGAATTTTTTGATGAGAGTGGGTTTGGAGAGGTCATAACTTTAGTTAATGCTAATCCCACTATTTTGGAAGATTATAAAAACTTTATGCATGTGGATCATAAAGAGAGTATTGTTTATGATAGCTATATTGTTGAATTTGAGTATGATCCGACATGTAATTATTATGAGAGAGGAAAATATGGTTGTAGAAATTTTCATGTTACTAAATTACCTCTCGTTATGTTGAAATCATCAATGTTTTATTTTTCTCCTTTGCATATGCTAGAAATTGCTTGCCTTGATAATTTGTTTGCTTATAAAATGCCTATGCATAGGAAGTATGTTTGAATTAAATGTGTTTTTCACATGATACATGATGCTCTCTTTGTGTTTCAATTATTATCTTTCATGTGAGCATCAATAAAATCTTAAGCTTATCTTAATGGCTATAAAGAAAGAGCTTGTTGGGAGGCAACCCAATTAATAAAATAATGTTTTTGCTTTTTGTTTCTGTTCTTGTGTGTTTACACAATTATGCTACTGTTATGATTGTGTTTTTATGTTTTAATTAGTGTTTGTGCCAAGTAATGCCTTTGGGATGATTTGGAAGATAGTATAATTGATGCTGTTTGGAAAACAGAAAGTTTTGCGTCCAGTGCTGGAATTTTAATTCTGTACTGGAGTGTCAGAAAAATCTGAAATTTTTACACAGTATTGGTATATGAATTTCCCACGTTGTCCTAATTTTTCAGAATATTTGGAGTTACATAAGTATAGCTTCTAAATAGATCTTTACAGACTATTCTGTTTTATACAGATTCTGTTTTTGTTGCATAGTTTGCTTATTTTGATGAATCTATAGATCGTATCGGGGGGTATGAGTCATGGAGAAGTTGGAGTACAGTAGCATTATGCCAATATTAAATATGAATCAATTTACTACAGTACTTAAAGTTAAATATTTATTTGTTATACTAACGGATCTCACGAAGGTTTTGTTGAGTTTTGTGTGATTGAAGTTTTCAAGTTTTGGGTGAGATCACGATAGATGAAGGAATAAGGAGTGGCAAGAGCCTAAGCTTGGGGATGCCCAAGGCACCCCAAGGTAATAGTCAAGGAAGACTCAAGCGTCTAAGCTTGGGGACGCCCCGGAAGGCATCCCCTCTTTCTTCTACGAACTATCGGTAATTTTACTTGGAGCTATATTTTTATTCATCACATGATATGTGTTTTACTTGGAGCGTCGTGTATTATATGAGTCTTTGCTTTGTTTGCTTTTTAGTTTGTCACAATCATCTTTGCTGGACACACCTATTTGAGAGAGCTACACGTTTATCATGATTTGTTAGAATACTCTATGTGCTTCACTTAAATCTTTTGAGCTAGGCAGTTGCTCTAGTGCTTCACTTAAATCTTTTTTAGCACGGCAGTGGCTATATTTTGAAGAAATATTTGAGCTCTCATGCTTAACTTATATTATTTTGAGAGTTGATAAGATTAAATTTTTAAGAAATATTTGCACTCTCATGCTTCACTTATATCTTTTTGAGAGTTGATAATAGTAATGGTAATTTGCACAAGATATGAATTTGGTCCCAAAGTGATGAATATTCAAGAGGGATATAATAAAAACTTTCATGAAAGATCATTGGATATAATAAGTTTGATTCCTTGCAATAGTTTTGCGATATGGAGATGATAATATATGAGTCATGTGTGATAGCCTGGCTTAATAGGGATGATAGACTACTCATATCAATAAGGAATTCCTTCTTTTCCGGGAGCCCATTCGGACAGAACTCCAAAGTTAAGTGTGCTTAGCTTGGAGTAATTTCAGGATGGGTGACCGACCGGGAATTTGCTCCCGGGTGCGCACGAGTGAGGACAAAGTGCATAGAAAAGACTAGTATTGATCTATGAGGCCAGTCTAGATCTCGCCAGGAGTAACGACCGTCGGCGGGTGTGTCCGGGGAGTTACAAGTTGGTATCAGAGCCGACCCTCACGGTTACACGGATGTTTGCAGACAGGTGCGCGATCATGTTGTGCATGACGTTTGTGACCCGTCGTGGCACACGGCATGGTACATGTGCCGGACTGGATGCACAGACGTATGTGCCAGGAGGGAACGTTCCTGTGGCCTGATGAGGACGTCGGTTCCTCTGAGTGGGGGTGTATGTGATAGCCTGGCTTAATAGGGATGATAGACTACTCATATCAATAAGGAATTCCTTCTTTTCTGGGAGCCCATTCGGACAGAACTCCAAAGTTAAGCGTGCTCAGCTTGGAGTAATTTCAGGATGGGTGACCGACCGGGAAGTTGCTCCCGGGTGCGCACGAGTGAGGACAAAGTGCACAGAAAAGACTAGTATTGATCTGTGAGGCCAGTCTAGATCTCGCCAGGAGTAACGACCGCCGGCGGGTGTGTCCGGGGAGTTACATCATGTTAGTGATAATTGTGATTTAGTAAGAATATTGGTGTTAAGGTTTGTGATTCCCTATGCATGCACATAAAGTCAATAGTTATGCAACGAAATTATATGCTACTTATGGTGCATTATTCGGTGTTAGTTATGTTCAATGCATGTTTATGACCGTTTTTGCTTTTTGGTTGGTCGCTTCTCAATCTATTTGCTAGCCTTCATTTGTACTAAGCGGGAATACTGCTTGTGCATCCAACTCCTTAAACCCAAGTTGTGCCAAATGAGTCCACCATACCTACCTATATGCGGTATTTCCATGCCGTTCCAAGTAAATTTGCATGTGCCAACTCTAAAATTTTCAAAATAATTTTCCGTTTTGCGTGCCTGTACCGCTCATGAAGCGGCAAGGGGTGGCCAATAGTTTCCATGCTAGGTGTGTTATTCTCACGTTGAGTGTTTATTCACTTGTCATTGCACGAGAGAGTGGCAGGTAAGAGGGATGCCCAGTCCCGAAATGAATTTTTTTAATATGGTGTTAATAATAAATTCCTTGGAAAGTGTTGGTATGGACGGCACCCGTGGATACGGCTAGCCATGGATTGTGAAAGAATGGTGGAAAGGAAATAAACTTTATTTTCTGTTTGGGAACCGCCTATAATGTGTCTAGCATGGAAGATCGGTCGTTTTCGTTGACAGGAAAATCATGCCTCTCAAAAAAATCATCTCTCTAATTTAAGCCTTGAGCTCTAGCACATTTGCAAATCTCTGCTTCCCTCTTTGAAGGGCCTATCTATTTACTTTTATGCAATTTTTTTTATATTTTGAGTCTCCATCTTCTCTTATAAAGCACCAACTAGAGAGCACTATTTTCATACTTGTGCATTGTGTGTAGCTAATATTGAGTGTGTTTCATGAATGGATCAATGATTGAGCATAATGGGCTAGGTATAACTTTCTTTAGCGTTGATATTTTGAAAGACATGGTTGCTTGTTAGTATGCTTGAGTATTTATGTCTTCATGTCAAACTATAGACTATTGCTTTGAATCATTCAAGTCCAAATGTCCATGCTACAAAGAAAAGAATACATGATGAATATGATAGGTATCATTCCACATCAAAAATTATGTTTTTATCATTTACCTACTCGAGGACGAGCAGGAATTAAGCTTGGGGATGCTTGATACGTCTCCAACGTATCTATAATTTTTGATTGTTCCATGCTATTATAGTATCAATCTTGGATGTTTTATATACATTTACAAGCAAATATATATCATTTTTTGGGACTAACCTATTAACTTAGTGCCCAGTGCCAGTTGTTGTTTTTTGCCTGTTTTTGGTTTTCCGGGATATCAGTACCAAACGAAGTCCAAATGCCACGAAACTTTTTGGAGATTTTTTTCTGGACATAAGAGACACTAGAAGCTTCAGGGGAGAGCCAGAAGACAGAGGAGGTGGCCACGAGCCACCAGGGCGCGCCCCAGGGGGGTGGCGTGCCCTGGTGCCTCGTGGGCCCACCTCTGCTCCGTTTGACCTAATTCCACCTCTATAAATTCTCTAAAATCGGGAAACCAGCAGAGGAGTCCACGAAATACTTTTTCCATCGCCTCAAGTTCCTGTTCTCGAGAGATCCCATCTGGAGGCCTTTTCCGGCACTTTGCCGGAGGGGGATTCAATCACGGAAGGGCTCTCCATCATCCTTGCTGCCCTTCCGATGATGCGTGAGTAGTTCACCACAGACCTTCGGGTCCATAGTTAGTAGCTAGATGGCTTATTCCCTCTTTTTGATCTTCAATACAATGTTCTCCTCGATGTTCTTGGAGTTCTATCCGATGTAATCACTTTTTGCGGTGTGTTTGTTGGGATCCGATGAATTGTGAGTTTATGATCAGATTATCCATGAATATTATTTGAGTTTCTCTGAACTCTTTTATGCATGATTGTTACAACTTCGTATTTCTCTCCGATCTATTGATTTAGTTTGGCCAACTAGATTGATTTATCTTGCAATGGGAGAGGTGCTTTGTAATGGGTTCGATCTTGCGGTGCTCAATCCCAGTGACAGAAAGGGACATGACACGTATGTATCGTTGCTATTAAGGGTAAAAAGATGGGGTTTATTCATGCGTGAGTTTACTTTGTCTACATCATGTCATCTTGCTTAAGGCGTTACTCCGTTCTTTATGAACTTAATACTCTAGATGCATGCTGGATAGCGGTCGATGTGTGGAGTAATAGTAGTAGATGCAGAATCGTTTCGGTCTACTTGTCTCGGACGTGATGCCTATATACATGATCATTGCCTTGGATATCATCATGATTATTTGCTTTGCTATCAATTGCCCAACAGTAATTTGTTCACCCACCGTATGCTATTTTCAAGAGAGAAGCCTCTAGTGAAAACTATGGCCCCCGGGTCTACCTTAATCATATATTGAAAATACTAAAAATACCTTGCTGCAATTTTACTTTATTTATTTTATTTTGTAATTTTGTTTGATCTATCTATCTATCACCATACAATTTAATCTTGCAATTAACCGCCAAGGGATTGACTACTCCTTCTTCGCGTTGGGTGCGAGGATTTGTCGTTTTGTGCGCAGGTACTACTAACGAGTTGTTGCGTGATTCTCCTACTGGATTGATAACCTTGGTTTCATAACTGAGGGAAATAGTTATCTCTACTATACTGCATCATCCCCTCCTCTTCGGGGAAATCCCAACGCAGCTCACAAGTAGCAGATCTCAAGGAAACATTTGACAATCTCCGTGTCTACCAGATGAAGCTTAACCCGGAGATGTGTGTCTTTGGTGTCTCTGCAGGAAAGGTTTTAGGATTTCTTGTTTCCGAGCATGGCATTGAAGCTAACCCAGAAAAGATCAAGGCAATCACGATCCTAGTTAAGCCGGAAAATCTTAATGCTGTGTAGAAGCTGGCTGGGTGGGTTGCGGCGTTGAGCCGGTTCATAAGCTGGCTTGGGGAGAAGGCAATCCCGTTGTATCAATTGCTCAGGAAATCAGATGGATTTGTTTGGAGTGATGCTGCAGATCAGCCTTTTGAGGCTCTCAAGAAACAATTGTCTGAGCCGTCGGTCCTTGCCGCCCCTCATGAAAAGGAACCTATGTTGTTATATATATTGCTACCAACAACAAGGATGTAAGCGTTATAGTCGTTGTAGAGCGCAAGGAGGAAGGCAAGGAATATCCAGTTCAACGCCCTGTGTATTATATCAGTGAGGTATTAACAGAGTCCAAACAGTGATATCCGCATTGGCAAAAGCTGGTCTATGGAGTGTTCATGGCTAGCCGCAAGCTGAAGCATTACTTCCACGAGCATCCAATCACTGTGGTCAGCTCAGCGCCCCTTGGGGACATAATCCAGAACCGGGAAGCCACAGGCCGGGTTGCTAAGTGGGCCATTGAGCTCGGTCCACATCATCTCAAATATGTGCCCCGCACAGCAATCAAATCTCAAGCTTTGGTGGATTTCATTAATGATTGGACAGAGTTACAGGCTCCCGAAGAGAAGCCAGACATGACGTATTGGTCCATACATTTTGACGGCTCAAGGCAGCTCGAAGGCTCGGGGGCTGGAGTTGTGATCACTTCCCCACGAGGAGATAAGTACTGTTATGTTTTAAGACTTATGTTCCCTTGTACTAACAATGCAGCAGAATATGAGGCATTGCTTCATGGACTTCGGATGGCCAAGGAGATGAACTTGAGCCGGGTCAGGTGTTTGGGCGACTCAGATTTGGTGGCCCAACAGGTTTCTGATACATGGGATTCCAAGGATCCCCTTATGGCGGCTTATCGGCACGCGGTCACCAACATTGCTAGACACTTCAAGGGTTATCAAGTTGACCACATTGATCGCCGGCAGAACGAGGCAGCAGATGCACTCTCTCGCTTGGGTTCTCAGCGCAAGCCGGTGCCACCCAATGTTTTTCTGGACGTTTTGCATAACCCGTCTGTCAAGTTGCCAACAGAGGAGGACTTGGCTATTCCTGACCCGGAGGCGGCTCTAGTGGCTGTTGTCCACGCTATACCTGATTGGACAGTTCCTTACTTGGCTTATCTAAGCCGGGGAGAACTCCCAGCGGAGGAAATCCTCGCTCGACAGATCATCAGACGATCCAAGTCTATGACAATCGTCAATGACGAGTTGCACCGGCGAAGCGTCACTGGTGTTTTTCAGCGTTGTGTTTCACCTGAGGAAGACTGTGGAATTCTCAATGAGATTCATTCTGGTGATTGTGGTCACCATGCTGGCTCAAGATCACTTGTCGCAAAAGCTTTCCGGCACGGGTTTTACTGGCTCACAGCTCACGCCGACGCAGAAGATATTGTGCGCAAATGTGATGGTTGCCAGATGTATGCTCGCCAGGCTCATGTCCCGGCTCAAGAGTTGAGGATGATCCTGATAACTTGGCCTTTTGCAGTCTGGGGGCTTTGTAACACCCCAAAAATTGGGTTATCAATTTTTGTGCTGTTATACTTTTCCGAGCTTTCTTTTTCAAAATCTTTTTCCGGAGTTTGCTGCATGATCTGAGGAATCCAGGCAATTTTCAAACTTTCAGAACCTTGCCCATGTCTTTGATGCTGGTCAAGACCTATCTGCATCACCCAAAACCCCATCAGAACCCTAATTCCAATATTTGGAATTTTAAAACCTGCCTTTGTGATTACAAAGGAACCATCATTTCCTTTGTTCTGTTGATCCTCCAAAAATTCCCAGAGATCCTCCTACACTTATAAACCCTGGATGTGCAAAAATATTGCCAAGTCATATGCAATATTCTTCATCTGGGATTAATTTCTTTTCATGCCTTTCTGAGGAATTAAATCCAGAGGGATAGTTAGACCTCTCTAAAATTCATGAGAATTTGTGGAGATGATCTTTGTGACTATCCCAAGCTCTGGTAAAAATATTGGCCAAATTTAAATAAGGAAAATTCCCTTTTTCCTTGACAAGGCCAATATTGCCTCTCTGTCACTTTCCAAAGGAACTACCATTTTGGTAGCTAGGAAAATTCCCAATTAATTTGTGGAGCTTTTCCTGGATATATCTTCACCATTTCCATCCAAACCCCATGTTCCATATTTTAAAATTTGAGCACATGATCCAATGCAAGTTTCTGCCTTGTCTGAAACTTTGTGAAGGAAGTGCTTGATTCCTTGATCCAATTGAGCTGAAATTTTGCAGGGAAGTTAATATTGATATATTACTACTGCAAACCAAAAATTACCTCAATTTATCTATTCAATCTTTTTCTATGATTTTATCAAGTTTCTGTTCAGATTTCACCGGTGTGAAGGAAGTGCTATTTATATTTTCTGGATTGCCCTCAAAACATTTGAGCACCCATTCACATCCATATTATTGCCACATGCCAAAAGTTAGCTCTATTTGCCTGGCCATTTTTCCTCAACAAATTTCCAAAGTTTCTGACCGGTGGGAAGCATTGTGAAGGAAGTACCAGTTTTGTTTATCCAAATGGTATGAAATTTTTACAGTGCCTTCATATGCTCAAATAATTGCTCTCCACAAAATTTGGGTCATTTTCATCTAGCCATTTTTCCCCAGCACCCTCATTTGCATTTCTGGCCAGTTGAGCACTTTGCACAGGAAGTACCAGATAGCCTCATCTTTTTGAGCTGAGATTTTGGCACAATGATCACCTTAGTAGATGATCAGCCTCACCCAAATCCCAGGCCTAATGGAGCCGTGCACTGCCTAATATCTCTATCAAACACCTTGCTGTGGTTTAGGCTTTGGACATGCTTCAGTCACATCGTGGGCCATGGGTATTGTTGCTTTGCGTTGAGCAGCTACTGGGGGAGGGAGCTACTCGCCATACATTCTTCGACCGGCCAGTGCGCGTGGGAGCACTGTGGTCACGCGGTGACCACGCGTTGGGCGCGCGCATGACCTGCAGTGGGCGTGCACAGCGCGCTGGACCCCTTTGGGGAGGTCCACACGGTCGCCCTGCGCGTCCCCGAGAGCCACGACCTCGCTCGCGTCGCCTGTGCGCCGATTCTCCTCGTCCGGTAGCTCGTGGCCGCGAGCGACGGCGCCGCGTTCCGTCGCCGGAGTGCCGCCATGTCCGGCACCGCCTCGCCACAGTCCATCCCTTCCCGAGCCTTCCCCTTGCTCTATTTAGCGCGTGCCCGAGCTCCCCCTCGCCTCCACAGCCCCTTCATGAGCTCGAAGCTTCTCTGTCCCCTCCATGGCCGAGATGGCCGCCGCCGACTCCCTCGACCCCCACCTGCTCCTGGCCCTCCCCCTTCCCTCTATTCTGCTCCCGAGCTTCCCCTGGAGCTAGCGCGCCGCCGCCACCCCGAACGCCGGCGAAGGAGCCCAGTTGGTGCGGCCCTCCCCTTCAACGAATTCGGCCGCCGCGGCCTCCTCTTAGCCCCAGCGATGTGGGCCACCTCGAGCATCCCCACGGCGACCCACGAGTGCGGCGTGGTGTGGCGGAGCTCCGGCGCTCGTCGGCCAGCCCGGAGGAGCAGCAGGGCGATGGCTACGCCGGCGGCCGGCCCGTCTAGTGCCTCTGTCGCAAGCGAGAAGAAGGAAGACAGGAGGAAAGAGAAGTGGAGGTGGGACCCATACGTCAGCCCCTCAGCGCTGACCAGTTCGGGCCGTTGACCGGTATTAGTGGACGCGTACTTTGCCTAGTACGCCTTCCGATCGAGGAAACGCACCCTGCTGCGGCCATGTGTAGGAATACGCTGTCTCTGTTCTGAAAGCGTATTCTGTAAAGTGTGTTTTCAGCCCAGCCCGCCGGCCGAATCAGTTAGTTTGCGGATGTCCGCCCGTTAAGGCCAGAAACGGACAGATTTTTGTCTGTTTTCTGCCTAACGAACGAACGACCGTAACTTTGCAACCGTAACTCCGATTGAGGTAATTCCAAAGCCCACGCGCTCAGTGCGTTGAGCCCATTCCGATGGTGTTATTTTCATAATGTTGTCACATATTGAAAATACCCTCTGTGCCCTTCCTCGAATCCAGGCCTCTCCCGAGAGCACCTGTTCCAGCGACTCGTTTCCAGTGGATCGTCGAACTTCCACCCGGCGTATTCGTTCACCCCAAGGCAAGCCAACCTCTTATCATGATCACCGGACTTGCATGTTGACTTTGCTTGAACCCTGTGCGTGTGTAGCTGTAGTATATTCAAATGATGCTTCTGTCGGCAACCATGGTATATGTTAGTATTGCTTGCTATGCCATGCTATAACTAGACTTCTTTCTAGCTTTTGCCGTGTTAGCAATAATGTTTTATTGATAATATCATGTTATTACTGTGACTGTATCTTGTATCATGTCTGTCCATGTCGTTGTGATCCTGTCATACCATTGCCATGCTACATATGTCATATATGCTATGCACTTCATAAGTTTGGTAAACATGTTTATGAATGCATTCATGATATTCATGCTTATAATCTTGATGACGCGATTAAATGATGGAGATGAAAAGAACATGTGTTAGTAACAACAACCACCTCCATCGGCTGGATCGTGTCATAGTGCCACCGAATCGAGCTCACCAGTGCAACCACACTTGCCTTATGGGGGGCCCTAATTCGGTCTATTGTCATGCCTCTCGCCGGTGCCTCCAACTAGGGAAGGTTATGTGCGCGCGCTAACCTAGCCCGGTGGGCGGCCATAAGCCTTGAGTGCCCGAGTTGTTAGCGCGCGGTTGTCCCCGTTTGGGACGGTTTGTTCGGTTTGGCCACGACGGTGGCGGCCACAAAGGTGGCGGATGTCAGGAGTTGACATCAGGGGCAACCCAGGACATAGCCCAAAGGGGAGTTTGTCGGGAGTGGCCGGGAGAGTGTCATGCAATAGATTGGTTTTGTCGGAATATCATTGGTCCACCCGAATGGGAGCACGAGGCCATGAGTTCCGTGGTGTGAGTATAGTGTACTAACCTCTGCAGAGTGTATAATCTATCGATAGCCGCGTCCTCGGTTATGGACACAGTTCATACTAGGTCACACTATCTGGTCTCTGTCGACATGGAGGATAAACCTGATATAATAAACTTGTTAAAGAATGTGCTATAAAGTAAATGTGGTGACTTGGACTATGAGATAGCCGCGAGAAGTCACGGAGTTGTTTCGGACATGATCACAAGATGAAATCTCGGTGAGTCATGAGCTAGCCCAGAGGGGCAGTGGCAGTGGGAATGGTAAATGAACAACATATTGCTTTAACTCGCCACGGGAGGTAATGGTAATTTACTTTCCAGCATAGTATCACGCATGTCTTGTAGATACAACTATGCCATGCCATGATATTCCATGTTATACCATGATCTGCGATGATATGCTATGATATGATGTGATATGATTTGGTATAGATATGCTTGATCCATGTTACTTGCTAGTATCATGCCATGCTTATCCTTTGCCATGAGATAAATTCATGTATGAGCATAGGGCTTGCTTTGTCATATGTTTGTTTGGATGCTATGTATTTGGTTGTCTTGCGAGTACATTCAAAGTACTCACCTGGCCTTGCACGTGGCCAGATTGCAGGAGGAGGCTTGTCGTGCTAGACCGTAACCTCGCCAGTCCTCTGAGTTGTGGAGTCCAGCCAGAGACGACGTGCCGCTAAACCAAGACTTCCGCCGCCATTTAGATAGCCTTAGAGCTATGCAAACCTTTGTATTCACCCGCGATGTAATACTCCATTTCATGTAAATGAAATATATTTTGTGCTTGGAATGCTGTACCATGGACCTGTCGTGCGTCAGGTGTTATCCTGGGCTGATGTGTGAAGGCCCCCTGCTCCGTGCGGATCGGGGTGCCACAGGAGATGGTATCAGAGCCAGGCTAGCGATAGGTTACCCTAGCGTATAATCACCGCTACCATCAACCCGTAATGATCCCTATAGGTTTGACCCAACCCTGGCGTCCGACAAGGCCACTGTTGAACAGCAGGTGGCACAGTCGGGACTAACGCGTCCCTACCCAGTTGACCCCTCCCACCTAGTTTTCTGGGTTGGACGGCGACCCTATCTTTTTGTCGTCAGTATTGGCGTATCCTTTCTCCTGTAGGGAAGGATCCACGCTGTACTGGTGTGTCCCCGCCTAGTTGCCTATAAAACCCCCACTTGCTAGCTGCGACCCCAGCTCAGTAAGTCATATCCTTGCAAGAACCCTAGCTAGTAGCCCCAGATCTAAAGCCATGGCTAGTCTTCCCAGGGAAGCCACTTTTCATAGCCGCACTTCCGCAGCCGGCCATGTTGGCTTTCCACCCCTGCTTTCAGATATGCTCACCCGAGCCCTTGATTGCAGCACTAGTCCCGAGTACCTGGTGTTCCAATCGGAACCAGTTCCCCATCTTCATCGGTACCAGGAAAAGGTGCAGATCTGCCCAGGTCCAGCAGAGGATGGAAGGCCCTTGATTTTTCTGGGCAGACCCATGCCCACTCCGTTGTTGGCTACCCAGACAGCCGCTGCAGAGGCTATCGCACATCTCCGATCTCTGTTTCCGCGTGTAGCGGAGATGCGGGAGTTCCATTATTTCCCCTCTGTGTCAAGTACCGGATGGGAGTTCTCCCACGCTGCCCAAGAGGATGACCCAGCGATAGTTCGCCTGGTTCAGTTCATCAGTGACCAGGGAATGATGATCGGTAGCATTCTGGGAGAGTTCAAAGCTATCGACCGAGATGCTACCCGTGTTGTCACGGAAGCATACCGCGAGGCTCGTCAAGCTGCATCTCAGATCGCAGACCCCATGCCATCCGGCCCAGTGCTCTCCTCTCAGCCCGTGCCTTGGTTGAAGCCAGGTACCACCAACCTCCGCTCCGTTGACAGGACGGGTTGTCGTCTCCATAGGTTCCTGCCCGCTTCATCCGCAACCCCAGCCGTTGAGCCCCGACCGATAGAGGTACCTGACGATGAAGATGGAGATTGGCTTAGCCTGCGTCCGCCAGGTGAACCCCAGCAAGACTAGGCCTTTGTGTAACCCCTATCGCGTAGTCAGGCGATGCTGCGAGCATGCCTAGTCCATCTGTTCATCCTCAACAGGAGGATAGAACCATGTATCCCGGAGTGAGTTGTTGCTTTTCGATGCGTAGTGAGGTTGTGCTGTGTTGTACGTTTGTATTGCTTGTAGCATGTGTGTTCTTTGTATGCTCCTTTGCTTTGTGGTTCATCTGCTTCTCTGTTAAGTAGAAATATTTTACAGAGTTGGCAGTGAACTTCTAATAAGATTTTATTTGGTAGAACACATACACCTACAACTTAGGACTCGTCTCGAGTCCCTAATAAATGCGAGCTGGTGTAGGTATATGTATACCAGGAAGTGCATATACCCACTGGCATTAAAACACCTTAGTGCATTTTGCTTGATGTGTTTTCCTTCACCAGTATCTTTGCATTTTGCATATGTATTGCATAATGCACGCATAAATGGTTCACCCACGAGTACGATTGAGCAGTACCCGAGGGAATGCAAAGTCGCTTGCCTACCTCTTTTCTGTGCATACCCTGTGTGCCAGATTTTCAGATCCAGAGCCTCCAAGAGGCAGTTCCTCCTGGCAATTCCTCGCCTCTAACCATTTTTCCCCAGCCCCAATTGCATTCTCAGAGGAACACTGCCAGCTTTATTTCACTAAAACCAGTACAACTACCCCAGTACGGACTCGACCCCGACTCTACTCCGATGCCTACTCTTCGTGGAGCTCTCCGCGAAGTTTTCCTTCCGTGGAACCAGCAGCGTGATTCCAGTGCCGGCGAAGCCACCTCCTCTGCATCTCGCGATTCCCCGGAACCAACGGCGCCGCTGTCACTGTCTGGCGTGACGCCGGACAAGCCGCCATCCCGACCCACCGCAGCACACGATTACTCCACCAGCGCAAAGCGGCGGGGAAGCAAGTGCTGCCGAGGACCAGCCACCACACCATCACCATCAGCCCCTCGAGCTGCCACATCCTGATCCTCGTCGTCGCGAGCCCGCTCCTGCAAGATGAGCTGCAGCAGGCAGAGAGACGAGCCGATCAGTATGGCCAGTAGCGCGGTGAGGAACCACCGCAGCCCCACCAAGAACACGGCCTCGCCGAAGGACCTCGGCTCGATGTCATCCAACCCGAAGAGATGGAAGAGCGGCATGGTGTGTGTTGGGCAGAACCGCGTTGCCGTCTTTTATAACCCAAGATCGGTGTACGGTGAGCGAGGTCCAGGAGAACCGCGCATCGCCCGATCACCGGCGTCCCGGACGCGAATCCGTGAGTAGTGCCGACAAGGCGCTGGCCCGCGACGTGAGTGCTCTTTGTATCGGCACCGTGCATGCCGCGCACTACGACAACTAGGGTACTTAGTGCCCTAGGAGCTAGATGGGCGTTGTGCCAAGCCGCACGCGGAGCAGAAGCGAGGAAGAAGTCGAGAGCTGGAGGAAGAAGAAGGAGGCCGCCAGTGGGCCCCGGGCCCACCTGTCAGCAGGAGAAACCACTGTTCATTGGGTACCTCCAACATTTTTGGAATTTGATCCAAAGTGATCTCAGCAGTGGTTATAGTCTCGCTTTACCCGTGTCTCTCCCTGGGTGTATCAATTATCGGTACCCCAACTCAGTTGTATCCGACCAAAGGGTTAACAGCTAACCCAGAGGTTTTTCCTGGAGTAGAAACCATCTTGCTTTAACCCTAGGAATCTCGAGGATGAGTTTCTCTTAAGGAGGGAAGGTTTGTAACACCCCAAAAATTGGGTTATCAATTTTTGTGATGTTATTCTTTTCCGAGCTTTCTTTTTCAAAATCTTTTTTCGAAGTTTGCTGGATGATCTGAGGAATCCAGGAAAATTTCAAACTTACAGAACCTTGCCCATGTCTTTGATGCTGGTCAAGACCTATTTGTATCACCCAAAACCCCATCAGAACCCTAATTCCAATATTTGGAATTTTAAACCCTGCCTTTGTGATTACAAAGGAACCATCATTTCCTTTGTTCTGTTGATCCTCCAAAAATTCCCAGAGATCCTCCTACACTTATAAACCCTAGATGTGCAAAAATATTGCCAAGTCATATGCAATATTCTTCATCTGGGATTAATTTCTTTTCATGCCTTTCTGAGGAATTAAATCCAGAGGGATAGTTAGACCTCTCTAAAATTCATGAGAATTTGTGGAGATGATCTTTGTGACTATCCCAAGCTCTAGTAAAAATATTGACCAAATTTAAATAAGGAAAATTCCCTTTTTTTCATGACAAGGCCAATATTGCCTCTCTGTCACTTTCCAAAGGAACTACCATTTTGGTAGCCAGGAAAATTCCCAATTAATTTGTGGAGCTTCTCCTGGATATATCTTCACCATTTCCATCCAAACCCCATGTTCCATATTTTAAAATTTGAGCACATGATCCAATGCAAGTTTTTGCCTTGTCTGAAACTTTGTGAAGGAAATGCTTGATTCCTTGATCCAATTGAGCTGAAATTTTGCAGGGTAGTTAATATTGATATATTACTACTGCAAGCCAAAAATTAGCTCAAATTATTTATCCAATCTTTTTCTATGATTTTATCAAGTTTCTGTTCAAATTTCACCGGTGTGAAGGAAGTGCTATTTATATTTTCTGGATTGCCCTCAAAAATTTTGAGCACCCTTTCACATCCATATTATTGCCACATGCCAAAATTTAGCTCTATTTGCCTGGCCATTTTTCCTCAGCAAATTTCCAAAGTTTCTGA
The DNA here is from genome assembly GCA_039707655.1 of Elymus sibiricus. NCBI lineage: Eukaryota > Viridiplantae > Streptophyta > Magnoliopsida > Poales > Poaceae > Elymus > Elymus sibiricus. The sequence goes on from CM077664.1 coordinate 319,713,480, forward strand.
CCAGTGGGAAGCATTGTGAAGGAAGTACCATTTTTATTTATCCAAATGGTATGAAATTTTGACAGTGCCTTCATATGCTCAAATAATTGCTCTCCACAAAATTTTGGTCATTTTCATCTAGCCATTTTTCCCCAGCACCCTCATTTGCATTTCTGGCCAGTTGAGCACTTTGCACAGGAAGTACCAGATAGCCTCATCTTTTTGAGCTGAGATTTTGGCACAATGATCACCTTAGTAGATGACCAGCCTCACCCAAATCCAGGCTTAATGGAGCCGTGCACTGCCTAATATCTCTATGAAACACCTTGCTGTGGTTTAGGCTTTGGACATGCTTCAGTCACATCATGGGCCATGGGTATCGTTGCTTTGCGTTGAGCAGCTACTGGGGGAGGGAGCTACTCGCCAGACATTCTTGGACCGGCCAGTGCGCGTGGGAGCACTGTGGTCACGCGGTGACCACGCGTTGGGCGCGCGCATGACCTGCAGTGGGCGTGCACAGCGCGCTGGACCCCTTTGGGGAGGTCCACACGGTCGCCCTGCGCGTCCCCGAGAGCCACGACCTCGCTCGCGTCGCCTGTGCGCCGATTCTCCTCGTCCGGTAGCTCGTGGCCGCGAGCGACGGCGCCGCGTTCCGTCGCCGGAGTGCCGCCATGTCCGGCACCGCATCGCCACAGTCCATCCCTTCCCGAGCCTTCCCCTTGCTCTATTTAGCGCGTGCCCGAGCTCCCCCTCGCCTCCACAGCCCCTTCATGAGCTCGAAGCTTCTCTGTCCCCTCCATGGCCGATATGGCCGCCGCCGACTCCCTCGACCCCCACCTGCTCCTGGCCCTCCCCCTTCCCTCTATTCTGCTCCCGAGCTTCCCCTGGAGCTAGCGCGCCGCCGCCACCCCGAACGCCGGCGAAGGAGCCCAGTTGGTGCGGCCCTCCCCTTCAACGAATTCGGCCGCCGCGGCCTCCTCTTAGCCCCAGCGATGTGGGCCACCTCGAGCATCCCCACGGCGACCCACGAGTGCGGCGTGGTGTGGCGGAGCTCCGGCGCTCGTCGGCCAGCCCGGAGGAGCAGCAGGGCGATGGCTACGCCGGCGGCCGGCCCGTCTAGTGCCTCTGTCGCAAGCGAGAAGAAGGAAGACAGGAGGAAAGAGAAGTGGAGGTGGGACCCATACGTCAGCCCCTCAGCGCTGACCAGTTCGGGCCGTTGACCGGTATTAGTGGACGCGTACTTTGCCTAGTACGCCTTCCGATCGAGGAAACGCACCCTGCTGCGGCCATGTGTAGGAATACGCTGTCTCTGTTCTGAAAGCGTATTCTGTAAAGTGTGTTTTCAGCCCAGCCCGCCGGCCGAATCAGTTAGTTTGCGGATGTCCGCCCGTTAAGGCCAGAAACGGACAGATTTTTGTCTGTTTTCTGCCTAACGAACGAACGACCGTAACTTTGCAACCGTAACTCCGATTGAGGTAATTCCAAAGCCCACGCGCTCAGTGCGTTGAGCCCATTCCGATGGTGTTATTTTCATAATGTTGTCACATATTGAAAATACCCTCTGTGCCCTTCCTCGAATCCAGGCCTCTCCCGAGAGCACCTGTTCCAGCGACTCGTTTCCAGTGGATCGTCGAACTTCCACCCGGCGTATTCGTTCACCCCAAGGCAAGCCAACCTCTTATCATGATCACCGGACTTGCATGTTGACTTTGCTTGAACCCTGTGCGTGTGTAGCTGTAGTATATTCAAATGATGCTTCTGTCGGCAACCATGGTATATGTTAGTATTGCTTGCTATGCCATGCTATAACTAGACTTCTTTCTAGCTTTTGCCGTGTTAGCAATAATGTTTTATTGATAATATCATGTTATTACTGTGACTGTATCTTGTATCATGTCTGTCCATGTCGTTGTGATCCTATCATACCATTGCCATGCTACATATGTCATATATGCTATGCACTTCATAAGTTTGGTAAACATGTTTATGAATGCATTCATGATATTCATGCTTATAATCTTGATGACGCGATTAAATGATGGAGATGAAAAGAACATGTGTTAGTAACAACAACCACCTCCATCGGCTGGATCGTGTCATAGTGCCACCGAATCGAGCTCACCAGTGCAACCACACTTGCCTTATGGGGGGCCCTAATTCGGTCTATTGTCATGCCTCTCGCCGGTGCCTCCAACTAGGGAAGGTTATGTGCACGCGCTAACCTAGCCCGGTGGGCGGCCATAAGCCTTGAGTGCCCGAGTTGTTAGCACGCGGTTGTCCCCGTTTGGGACGGTTTGTTCGGTTTGGCCACGACGATGGCGGCCACAAAGGTGGCGGATGTCAGGAGTTGACATCAGGGGCAACCCAGGACATAGCCCAAAGGGGAGTTTGTCGGGAGTGGCCGGGAGAGTGTCATGCAATAGATTGGTTTTGTCGGAATATCATTGGTCCACCCGAATGGGAGCACGAGGCCATGAGTTCCGTGGTGTGAGTATAGTGTACTAACCTCTGCAGCGTGTATAATCTATCGATAGCCGCGTCCTCGGTTATGGACACAGTTCATACTAGGTCACACTATCTGGTCTCTGTCGACATGGAGGATAAACCTGATATAATAAACTTGTTAAAGAATGTGCTATAAAGTAAATGTGGTGACTTGGACTATGAGATAGCCGCGAGAAGTCACGGAGTTGTTTCGGACATGATCACGTGATGAAATCTCGGTGAGTCATGAGCTAGCCCAGAGGGGCAGTGGCAGTGGGAATGGTAAATGAACAACATATTGCTTTAACTCGCCACGGGAGGTAATGGTAATTTACTTTCCAGCATAGGATCACGTATGTCTTGTAGATACAACTATGCCATGCCATGATATTCCATGTTATACCATGATCTGCCATGATATGCTATGATATGTTGTGATATGATTTGGTATAGATATGCTTGATCCATGTTACTTGCTAGTATCATGCCATGCTTATCCTTTGCCATGAGATAAATTCATGTATGGGCATAGGGCTTGCTTTGTCATATGTTTGTTTGGATGCTATGTATTTGGTTGTCTTGCGAGTACATTCAAAGTACTCACCTGGCCTTGCACGTGGCCAGATTGCAGGAGGAGGCTTGTCGTGCTAGACCGTAACCTCGCCAGTCCTGTGAGTTGTGGAGTCCAGCCAGAGACGACGTGCCGCTAAACCAAGACTTCCGCCGCCATTTAGATAGCCTTAGATCTATGCAAACCTTCATATTCACCCGCGATGTAATACTCCATTTCATGTAAATGAAATATATTTTGTGCTTGGAATGCTGTACCATGGACCTGTCGTGCATCAGGTGTTATCCTGGGCTGACGTGCGAATGCCCCCTGCTTCGTGCGGATCGGGGTGCCACAGGCTTGACATGGTTGGACCCTTTAAACGTTCTAAGAATAAGCATACTCACCTGTTGGTAGCTGTGGACAAATTTACCAAGTGGGTGGAAGCAGAGCCGGTCAGCCGTTGTGACGCTGCTACAGCCGTTAAATTTCTGAAAAAGTTGATTTTTCGCTTCGGCTATCCACATAGTATCATCACAGACAATGGAACCAATCTTTCCAAGGGAGTCGTGAAACAGTTCTATCAACAGGAGCACATTCGGCTTGATCTAGCGTCGGTTGCGCATCCTCAGTCCAACGGGCAGGCAGAAAGAGCCAATCAGGAACTACTGCATGGTATCAAACCCCGGCTCATGGTGGCTTTGCAACGCACGCCGGGTTGCTGGGAAGAAGAATTACCTGCGGTGCTTTGGAGTATACGGACTACTCCCAACAGGTGAACATGCTATATGCCATTTTTCCTGGTCTATGGTGCAGAAGCTGTACTTCCAACTGATATTCTGTAGGGGAACGCGACATAAAACAAAAAAATTCGGTACAGCGAGCACGCCCACGACCACTATGGAGACTGCATACAGGGTTTGATCTGATCATTACCAACTTGTAGCGCGGCGGAAGTAGAGTCGATGTAGATCATCGGTGCATATCCCCGCAACTAGGATTTACAACCTCCCAACCGCGAGAATGTACTCCCTCGTCGGACAGCCCTTCGGGAGGCGGTCGGACAGTCCCTCGGACGATGTCACGGACAGCCCTTCGGGAGGACCCTCGAAACCCGAACGGTAACTCGGACAGCCCTTCGGGAGGACCCTCGAAATGCCCTCGGGCAAAAGATCAAAACTACGACCTCTCTACGGGGTTGCACACAAACGATGTCAGCTATCCGGCAGGGCTTCGCCGTCCAGAACTAGTTCCTGCCGAAACCCAGACAACCTTTCAGCTCTACGAAACTATTTCGCTTGGAGGGAGAGAGAAGCCAGAAATGTCATGGCATGTGTATGAGAGCACGGGATGAGTGTGGAGAGCACCTCTCCACCTCTATTTATAGGAAAGCCCAAGGGAAAAAATACCCAAAAAACCCATCACATGGATCCTCCATAAGGGCATAAAAGGAAGGCAAGTGGAGCTCCAACTTGGCTGGCCACCTCTAGGCCCCCCCCAATGGGGTTCCTTGCTCCCCAATCCCTTCTAGAAGCCTTTTGGGAAAAGCCCTAAAAGGTGGCTTTCCAAAAATTAACCATAAAGTGATTTTCACTATTCACGGAACCAATTTTCCGCGACCGTTAAATCCGAAAATATTTCTGTGGGTCTTAGAATAATTCCAGTACCCACTAAAATGATTTTGGATTCGTTCCGAAACAATTCTGATTAGTGATTTTCATCTGCGAAAAGCAACCAAACCGGTTCCGGCAACTCCGGAACATTTCCCGTTTTTATCCCGGAAAAATCCCAGAAGTTTCCAGAATAATTCTGGCACCCTCCAAGAATTTCCAGGCATGTGCCGAAACCAATTTGACTTAATGGCATACCCCGAAACAACTTTTCAGTTTTACCGAAACTATTCCGGTGTTCTCTCCGGAACGTTTCCGTTGTCTCCGAAACTTTTCCGGTGACTTTCTTTCAGACTCCCTGTCTAGCATTCAACAGATAGATGACCCTTAAGCGTGTGACCCTATAGGTTCGGTGAAGTATAGACTTGACTCGGAACACTTTCCGATCAATGATCAACATCGGAGCCGTGGACACCCATATTGACCCCTATACCCACACGAATGAATATTCGAGTGAACCTCCAGTTGTCGTGTGCTATTCCTGTTGCTTCGCGATATATTACAAACACCCGAGGTGAGATTTTCTGCATCCTCATGGATCAACAACTTGTCCACTATGCCAGTTACCTCGTTACCGGTTTTGTTCTCTTTTCTCGTTTTCGTGTTCCGGCATCACTGTGATCAAATCACCCTTTGTCTCGCCAGACGATGATGGATACCGTAACACCGAGAGGGCCCGAGAATATCTCTCCATCGTCGGAGGAGCAAATCCCAATCTTGAGCTATCTCGTTTCTTGTCATACTTTTCCGTGAACCCGTAAGCCGCCGTAATAGCCACCCAGTTACGGATGACGTTTAACAAACCCCAAAGTTCATGAAGTAAGTATGAAGGAACTCGATACTCTCATGGTCTAAGGAATTATGCAAACATTAACTATCTCTGTGTTATTAACCATTAACTTGTGACGAATGTGTCTCATAGCATAACATCAATTCGGGTCGATTCAACACAAGTGTTCTTCTAACATTGCGCCCTCAAAATTGCCGGCATAGACATGCCCATGATCAGGAAAACAGGATCATCATGCAATACTTGAGCCAGTCTTAGAGGCAAGACTAGGAATACATTTTACCGTTTATTATACCACACGTGCACATGAGTTTCCCTCCGAGCCTCGTGGATATTGCAGACTCGAGAATCATTGCAGTTATAGCATGGAACATAAACATTCATTACAAACTCGGAGATACAAAATAACTATTATTACTGCCTCTAGGGCATATCTCCTACAGACTCCCAATTGCACTAGAGACATAATCTAGTTACATAGCTTCCCTAACACCGATGGCTATCCGGTGTTGCTCATGCTTTGCTCGTGGTAGAGGCTTTGTCATCGGGTCTGACACGTTCAAATCTGTGTGAACTTTGCGTACTTTCACTAAACCCGCTTCGACATGATGTCGAATGATTTATATTTGCGTTCAATATGTCTTGTCTTATGGTGCGAACTTGGCTCCCTTGCCTGAGCCACGGCGCCACTATTATCACAATAGATCTCCACCGGGTCCAGAGCACTTGGAACCACACCAAGGTCTTCAAGAAATTGCTTGATCCGTACCGCCTCCTTGGAGGCTTCTGAAGCTGCAACATATTCCGCCTCCGTCGTAGAATCCGCCACAGTCATTTGTTTGGAACTTTTCCAATCAACTGTGCCGCCGTTCAAAATGAAAACATAGCCTGATTGAGAATTGAAGTCATCTGGGTCAGTCATGAAGCCTGCATCAGTGTAACCACTTACAATGAGCTCTTCATCACCTCCGTACACAAGGAGTAAATCCTTGGTCCTTCTGAGGTACTTAAGAATATTTTTGACTGCGGCCCAGTGTTCCAATCCTGGATCACTTTGGTATCGGCTGCTAACACTTAGCGCATAGGAAACGTCCGGTCTTGTACATAGCATGGCATACATAATAGAACCAACTGCCGAGGCATATGGAACATCATTCATTTGTACTCGCTCATCGAGAGTCCGAGGACACTAATTCTTGCAAAGCACTGTGCCAGGTGACATGGGCAGTAGGCCTTTCTTGGAGTTCTCCATGTTGAACCTTTTCAACACCTTGTCAATGTACGTGCTTTGGCTAAGCGCTATCAGGCGTTTTGATCTATCTCTATAGATCCTGATGCCCAATACATATGCCGCTTCGCCTAAGTCTTTCATTGAAAAACTCTTCTTCAATGAGTCTTTTATTTCGCTAAGAAAATTCACGTCATTTCCAATCAATAATATGTCATCCACATACAAGATTAGAAATGCTTTTGCGCTCCCACTAAACTTCTTGTAAACACAAGATTCTTCATCATTCCTGATGAAGCCAAACCCTTTGACTACTTCATCAAAACGAATGTTCTAGCTCCTTGATGCTTGCTTCGGACCATAAATGGATTTCTGAAGCTTGCATACCTTTCCAGCATCCTTAGGATCGACAAAACCTTCTGGATGTATCATGTATACATCCTCTTTGAGGTTTCCATTTAGGAAAGCCGTTTTGACATCCATCTGCCATATTTCATAATCAAAATAAGCAGCAATTGCTAGTAATATACGAATAGACCTAAGCATAGCTACGGGCGAGAAAGTCTCGTCGTAGTCCACTCCAGGAACTTGCGTGAACCCTTTCGCGACAAGTCTAGCTTTGTGGATAGTAATGTTACCATCCGCGTCCATCTTTCTTTTGAAAATCCATTTACAACCAATGGGTTTTATGCCATCTGGAAGTTCTTCCAAGTTCCAAACTTGGTTTTCGTACATGGATTCCATCTCGGATTTCATGGCCTTGTGCCATTCCCTTGAGCTGGGCCCCGCCAGCGCTTCCTTGTAGTGCACAGGTTCATCGTCTTCAAGAATGAAGATTTCGTTATGAAACCACTCAGGTGGCTGGATAGCCCTACCTGATCTGCACGGTTCAGTTACAACATTGTCTGAAGTTTCCGCATCACATGCGACAACTTCCGGCTCGGTTGTAGGGATAATTTGCGGAATTTCTTCCGGTTCCTCAGCCATAACAATGGTTGCCGATGTTGGAAATATGCCCTAGAGGCAATAATAAATTGGTTATTATTATATTTCCTTGTTAATGATAATTGTTTATTATCCATGCTATAATTGTATTGATTGGAAACTCAAATACATGTGTGGGTACATAGACAACACTGTGTCCCTAGTAAGCCTCTAGTTGACTAGCTTGTTGATCAAAGATGGTTAAGGTTTCCTAGCCATGGACATGAGATGTCATTTGATAACGGGATCACATCATTAGGAGAATGATGTGATGGACAAGACCCAAACTGTAAACGTAGCATTTGATCGTGTCAGTTTATTGCTATTGTTTTCTGCATGTCAAGTATCTGTTCCTTTGACCATGAGATCATGCAACTCACTGACACCGGAGGAATACCTTGTGTGTATCAAACGTCGCAACGTAACTGGGTGACTATAAAGGTGCTCTACAGGTATCTCCGAGGGTGTCTGTTGGGTTGGCATGGATCAAGACTGGGATTTGTTACTCCGTATGACGGAGAGGTATCTCAGGGCCCACTCGGTAATACAACATCACAATGAGCCTTGCAAGCAATGTGACTAAAGTGTTAGCCACGAGATCTTGTATTACGGAACGAGTAAAGAGACTTGCCGGTAACGAGATTGAACTAGGTATAGTGATACCGACGATCGAATCTCGGGCAAGTAACATACCGAAGAACAAAGGGAACAACATACGAGATTAACTGAATCCTTGACATAGAGGTTCGACCGATAAAGATCTTCGTAGAATATGTAGGAGCCAATATGGGCATCCAGGTCCCGCTATTGGTTATTGGCCGTAGAGGTGTCTCGGTCATGTCTACATAGTTCTCGAACCCGCAGGGTCTACACACTTAACGTTTGGTGACGATTAGTATAATTGAGTTATTATGTTGGTGACCGAAAGTTGTTCGGAGTCCCGGATAAGATCCCGGACATGACGAGGATCTCCGGAATAGTCCGGAGGTAAAGATTGATATATGTGATAATAGTGTTTTGATCTCTGGAAGGGTTCCGAAGTTCACCGGAAGGGGTTCCGGATGTTTACCGAAGTGTTCGGGTGCAGCAACACTTTATATGAGCCAAAAGGATAAAACCCACAAGGTATTGGAAAGTGCAAAAGTAGTTTTGCTGCCGCGTAAGCGGTACTACCGCTTGGTGAAGCGGTACTACCGCCCGAGCGGTACTACCGCTTGTGTGAAGCGGTACTACCGCCCAAGCGGTACTACCGCTTGTGTGAAGCGGTACTACCGCTTGTGTGCGGCTGTGCACGATTCGGCAGGGGTCCGAGTTGGACTCTTTCCCTGCGGGCCAAACCGACCTTGTGCGGGCAAAACCGACCTGGAGGAGGCTTTTACTCCAAGTTTAGACCCCAAGGCTCAACATATAAATAGAGGGGCAGGGCTAGCACACGGGACACATCAGGATTTCCCAAGCCGTGTGCCGGCAACCCTAGCCCTCTAGTTCCTCCGTCATAATCTCCGTAGCGCTTGGCGAAGCCCTGCAGAGATTGTTCCTCACCACCATCACCACGCCGTCGTGCTGCTGGAACTCAACCACTACTTCACCATCGCTCGCTGGATCGAGGAGGTGAAGGCGTCATCAAGCCGTACGTGTGTTGAACGCGGAGGTGCCGTCCGTTCGGCACTAGATCGGAAGGATCGTGATTGGATCGCGGGACGCTCGGCGATTTGGATCGCGAAGACGTTCGACTACATCAACCGCGTTTATTAACGCTTCCGCTTAGCGATCTACAAGGGTATGTAGATTCACTCTCCCTCTCGTAGATGCTCATCACCATGGATAGATCTTATGTGTGCGTAGGAAAATTTTTGTTTCCCATGCAACGTTCCCCAACAGTGGCATCATGAGCTAGGTCTATGCGTAGATGAGATCTCGAGTAGAACACAAACGAGTTGTGGGCGTGGGTGTATACATATTGCTTGCCGTTACTAGTTGATATTTGATTCGGCGGTACTGTGAGATGAAGCGGCCCGGACCGACATTACGCGTACACTTACGCGAGACAGGTTCCTTCAACTAACATGTAACTTCGTTGCATAAAGATGGCTAGCGGGTGTCTGTCTCTCTCACTTTAGTTGAATCGATTTCAATGAAGAGGGTTCTTTTAGAAGATCAAAAAGCAATCACTACACCACGTTGTGGTTTTGCGTAGGTAAGAACGGTTCTTGCAAACCCATAGCAGCCACGTAAAATTTGCAACAACAATTAGAGGACGTCTAACTTGTTTTTGCAGGGTATGTTGTGATGTGATATGGCCAATTACATGATGAGATATATGTGATGTATGAGATGATCATGTGTTGTATAGAATATCACGACTTGCATGTCGATGAATACGGCAACTGGCAGGAGCCATAGAGTTGTCTTTAATTATTGTATGACCTGCGTGTCAATCATTAAGCGCTATGTAATGCTTTACTTTATCGCTAAACGTTAGCTATAGTCGTGGAAGCAACAGTCAGCGCGACAACCTTATGGCGACACGTTGATGGAGATCAAGATGATGGAGATCATGGTGTCATGCCGGTGACGATGGAGATCATGCCGGTGCTTTGGAGATGGAGATCAAAAGCACAAGTTCATGGCCATATCATGTCACTTATGATTTGCATGTGATGTTAATCCTTTTATGCATCTTATTTTGCTTAGGACGACGGTAGCATTATAAGGTGATCCCTCACTTAAATTTCAAGATAAATTGTGTTCTCCCCAAGTGTGCACCGTTGCGAAAGTTCGTCGTTTCGAGACACGCCGTGATGATCGGGTGTGATAGATTCTACGTTCGCATACAACGGGTGTAAGCCATGTTACACGTGCGGAACACTCGGGTTAAACTTGACGAGCCTAGCATGTACAGACATGGCCTCGGAACACAAGAGACCGAAAGGTCGAACATGAGTCATATAGTAGATATGATCAACATGAAGATGTTCACCATTGAAACCACCTCAACTCACGTGATGATCGGACTTGAGTTGGTGGATTTGGATCATGTTACACTCGAATGATCGGAGGGATGTCAATTTGAGTGGGAGTTTTTTAAATATGATTAACTAAACTCATTATCTAAGAACAATAGTCTAAGTTGTCTTTGCAATATTCATGTTGTAGATCATGGCTCGCGCAGTAGCACCCCTGAATTTTAATGCGTTCCTAGAGAAAGCTAAGTTGAAAGATGATGGAAGTAACTTTGTGGACTGGGCCCGTAATCTAAGGATTATCCTTACGGCTTCCCAGAAGGCTTATGTCCTTGATGCACCGCTTGGTGATCCACCCGCTCCAGTTGAGTCTCTAGACGTTGTGAACGCCTGGCAGGCTCGTTCTGATGATTACTCAATAGTTCAATGTGCAATGTTGTATGACTTAGAACCGGGACTTCAAAGACGTTTTGAACGTCATGGAGCATATGAGATGTTCCAGGAATTGAAGTTTATCTTTCAGAAGAATGCCCGGATCGAGAGATATGAGATCTCCGATAAGTTCTATGCTTGCAAGATGGAGGAGAACGGGTCTATCAGTGATCACGTGCTCAGAATGTCTGGGTACTCCACCCGTCTGGCTGAGTTAGGGATGCCCCTTCCGCCAGAGGCTATCACTGACAGAGTTCTTCAATCATTGCCACCTAGCTACAAGAGCTTCGTGTTGAACTATAACATGCACGGGATGAACAAGTCAGTCGCCGAGCTGTTTGCGATGCTGAAAATCGCTGAGTCTGAAATTCAGAAGGAGCATCAAGTGTTGATGGTCAATAAAACCACTAGTTTCAAGAAAAATGGCAAGGGTAAGAAGGGTAACTCCAAGCAGAGTGGCAAAGCAGTTGCTCCTCTCGTGAAGAAACCCAAGGCTGGACCCAAACCAGAAACTGTGTGTTTTCATTGCAAGGGAACTGGACACTGGAAGCGGAATTGCCCCAAGTATTTGGCTGACAAGAAGGCGGCCAACAACAAACAAGGTATATATGATATACATGTTATTGATGTGTACCTTACCAACTCTCGTTGTAGTGCCTGGGTATTTGATACCGGTGCGGTTGCTCATATTTGCAACTCAAAACAGGAACTGCGGAATAGACGGAGGCTGGCAAAGGACGAAGTGACGATGCGCGTGGGAAATGGTTCCAAGGTTGATGTGATCGCCGTCGGCACGCTCGCTCTTCGATTACCGTCGGGATTAGTGATGAACCTAAATAAGTGTTATTTGGTGCCTGCGTTAAGCATGAACATTATATCTGGATCTTGTTTATTGCGAGACGGTTACTCATTTAAATCAGAGAATAATGGTTGTTCTATTTATATGAGTAATATCTTTTATGGTCATGCACCCAATGTGAGGGGTTTATTCTTATTGAATCTCGATAGTAATAATACACATGTTCATAACATTGATGCCAAAAGATGTAGAATTGATAATGATAATACCACTTTCTTGTGGCACTGCCGTTTAGGTCATATTGGCGTAAAACGCATGAGGAAGCTCCATGCTGATGGACTTTTGGAGTCACTTGATTTTGAATCACTTGACACATGTGAGCCATGCCTCATGGGCAAGATGACTAAAACGCCGTTCTCTGGAATAATGGAACGGGCAAGTGACTTATTGGAAATCATACATACTGATGTGTGCGGTCCGATGAGCATTGAGGCGCGCGGTGGTTATCGTTACTTTCTCACCTTCACTGATGACTTAAGTAGATATGGGTATATTTACTTAATGAAACACAAGTCTGAAACATTTGAAAAGTTCAAACAATTTCAGAGTGAAGTTGAGAATCATCATAACAAGAAGATTAAATTCCTACGATCTGATCGAGGAGGAGAATATCTGAGTTATGAGTTTGGCAGTCACTTAAGACAGTGTGGAATTGTTTCACAATTAACACCGCCTGGAACACCACAGCGTAATGGTGTGTCCGAACGTCGTAATCGTACCTTATTGGATATGGTGCGATCTATGATGTCTCTTGCCGATTTGCCACTATCGTTTTGGGGTTATGCATTAGAGACAGCTGCATTCACTTTAAATAGGGCACCATCGAAATCCGTTGAGACGACGCCATATGAACTTTGGTTTGGCAAGAAGCCAAAGCTGTCGTTTCTTAAAGTTTGGGGATGTGATGCTTATGTCAAAAAGCTTCAGCCTGAAAAGCTGGAACCCAAAGCGGAGAAATGCGTCTTCATAGGATACCCAAAAGAGACAGTTGGGTATACCTTCTATCTCAGATCCGAAGGCAAAATGTTTGTCGCTAAAAACGGAACATTTCTTGAGAAAGAGTTTCTCTCGAAAGAATTGAGTGGGAGGAAGATAGAACTTGATGAGGTTGTTGAACCTTTACTTCAACCTGAGAGTAGCGCAGCGCAGAAAGTTGTTTCTGTGGAGCCTACATTAGCTGAAGAGGAAGTTAATGATGATGATCATGAAGCTTTGGATCAAGTTGCTATCGAACCTCGTAGGTCGACAAGGACGCGTACTACTCCTGAGTGGTACGGCAACCCTGTCTTAGAGGTCATGTTGTTAAACAACGATGAACCTACGAGCTATGGAGAAGCGATGATGGGCCCGGATTCCGAGAAGTGGTTAGAGGCCATGAAATCCGAGATGGGATCCATGTATGAAAACAAAGTATGGACTTTGGAAGTATTACCTGAAGGGCGTAAGGCCATTCAGAACAAATGGATCTTTAAGAGGAAGACGGACGCGGACGGTAATGTCACCGTCTATAAAGCTCGACTTGTGGCAAAGGGTTTTTCACAAGTTCAAGGAGTTGACTACGATGAGACCTTCTCACCCGTAGCGATGCTTAAGTCCGTCAGAATCATGCAAGCATCTCGGAGTTGGAATCTTCGTTTTGATGAGGTGATCAAAGCGTTCGAGTTTATACAAGTTTACGGAGAAGCTTGTATTTACAAGAAAGTGAGTGGGAGCTCTATAGCGTTTCTAATATTATATGTGGATGACATATTGCTGATTGGAAACAATATAGAAATGCTGGAAAGCGTAAAGGAATATTTGAACAAGAGTTTTTCAATGAAGGACCTAGGAGAAGCTGCTTTCATATTAGGCATCAAGATCTATAGAGATAGATCGAGACGCTTAATAGGACTTTCACAAAGCACATACCTTGATAAGATTTTGAAGAAGTTCAAAATGGATCAGTCCAAGAAGGGGTTCTTGCCTGTTTTGCAAGGTGTGAAGTTGAGTAAGACTCAATGCCCAGTGACTGCAGAAGATAGAGAAAAGATGAGTGTCATCCCCTATGCTTCAGCCATAGGCTCTATTATGTATGCAATGCTGTGCACAAGACCCGATGTCAGCCTTGCCATAAGTATGGCCGGAAGGTTTCAAAGTGATCCAGGAATGGAACACTGGACGGCGGTCAAGAATATCCTGAAATACCTGAAAAGGACTAAGGACATGTTTCTCGTTTATGGAGGTGATCAAGAGCTCGTCGTAAAGGGTTACGTCGATGCAAGCTTTGACACTGATCCGGATGACTCTAAGTCGCAAACCGGATACGTATTCTTAATGGGGGTGCGGTTAGCTGGTGCAGTTCCAAGCAAAGCGTGGTAGCAGATTCTACATGCGAAGCGGAGTACATCGCTGCCTCGGAGGCGGCGAAGGAAGGTGTCTGGATGAAGGAGTTCATGACAGATCTTGGAGTAGTGCCTAGTGCACTTAACCCAATGACTCTGTTTTGTGATAATACTGGTGCCATTGCTCTAGCCAAGGAACCAAGATTTCACAAGAGGACCAGACACATAAAACGACGTTTCAATTCCATCCGCGATTACATCAAGGAGGACGACATAAATATTTGCAAAGTACACACGGATCTAAATGTTGCAGATCCGATGACTAAACCTCTTCCAAAGGCTAAACATGAACAACACCAGAACTGCATGGGTGTTCGATTCATTACAATGTAAATCACATAGTGATTTGAACTAGATTATTGACTCTAGTGCAAGTGGGAGACTGTTGGAAATATGCCCTAGAGGCAATAATAAATTGGTTATTATTATATTTCCTTGTTAATGATAATTGTTTATTATCCATGCTATAATTGTATTGATTGGAAACTCAAATACATGTGTGGGTACATAGACAACACTGTGTCCCTAGTAAGCCTCTAGTTGACTAGCTTGTTGATCAAAGATGGTTAAGGTTTCCTAGCCATGGACATGAGATGTCATTTGATAACGGGATCACATCATTAGGAGAATGATGTGATGGACAAGACCCAAACTGTAAACGTAGCATTTGATCGTGTCAGTTTATTGCTATTGTTTTCTGCATGTCAAGTATCTGTTCCTTTGACCATGAGATCATGCAACTCACTGACACCGGAGGAATACCTTGTGTGTATCAAACGTCGCAACGTAACTGGGTGACTATAAAGGTGCTCTACAGGTATCTCCGAGGGTGTCTGTTGGGTTGGCATGGATCAAGACTGGGATTTGTTACTCCGTATGACGGAGAGGTATCTCAGGGCCCACTCGGTAATACAACATCACAATGAGCCTTGCAAGCAATGTGACTAAAGTGTTAGCCACGAGATCTTGTATTACGGAACGAGTAAAGAGACTTGCCGGTAACGAGATTGAACTAGGTATAGTGATACCGACGATCGAATCTCGGGCAAGTAACATACCGAAGAACAAAGGGAACAGCATACGGGATTAACTGAATCCTTGACATAGAGGTTCGACCGATAAAGATCTTCGTAGAATATGTAGGAGCCAATATGGGCATCCAGGTCCCGCTATTGGTTATTGGCCGTAGAGGTGTCTCGGTCATGTCTACATAGTTCTCGAACCCGCAGGGTCTACACACTTAACGTTTGGTGACGATTAGTATAATTGAGTTATTATGTTGGTGACCGAAAGTTGTTCGGAGTCCCGGATAAGATCCCGGACATGACGAGGATCTCCGGAATAGTCCGGAGGTAAAGATTGATATATGTGATAATAGTGTTTTGATCTCTGGAAGGGTTCCGAAGTTCACCGGAAGGGGTTCCGGATGTTTACCGAAGTGTTCGGGTGCAGCAACACTTTATATGAGCCAAAAGGATAAAACCCACAAGGTATTGGAAAGTGCAAAAGTAGTTTTGCTGCCGCGTAAGCGGTACTACCGCTTGGTGAAGCGGTACTACCGCCCGAGCGGTACTACCGCTTGTGTGAAGCGGTACTACCGCCCAAGCGGTACTACCGCTTGTGTGAAGCGGTACTACCGCTTGTGTGCGGCTGTGCACGATTCGGCAGGGGTCCGAGTTGGACTCTTTCCCTGCGGGCCAAACCGACCTTGTGCGGGCAAAACCGACCTGGAGGAGGCTTTTACTCCAAGTTTAGACCCCAAGGCTCAACATATAAATAGAGGGGCAGGGCTAGCACACGGGACACATCAGGATTTCCCAAGCCGTGTGCCGGCAACCCTAGCCCTCTAGTTCCTCCGTCATAATCTCCGTAGCGCTTGGCGAAGCCCTGCAGAGATTGTTCCTCACCACCATCACCACGCCGTCGTGCTGCTGGAACTCAACCACTACTTCACCATCGCTCGCTGGATCGAGGAGGTGAAGGCGTCATCAAGCCGTACGTGTGTTGAACGCGGAGGTGCCGTCCGTTCGGCACTAGATCGGAAGGATCGTGATTGGATCGCGGGACGCTCGGCGATTTGGATCGCGAAGACGTTCGACTACATCAACCGCGTTTATTAACGCTTCCGCTTAGCGATCTACAAGGGTATGTAGATTCACTCTCCCTCTCGTAGATGCTCATCACCATGGATAGATCTTATGTGTGCGTAGGAAAATTTTTGTTTCCCATGCAACGTTCCCCAACAGCCGAAGATTCACTAATCTCATTAAGTTGTACTGTCCTCCCACTTGGTCCTTTAGCGAGAAATTCTTTCTCGAGAAAGTGTCCAACCTTTGAGACAAACACTTTGCCCTCGGATTGGTTGTAGAAGGAATACCCAACGGTGTTTTTGGGATAACGTACAAAGTAACATTTGTCTGATCTGGGATCGAGTTTGCTTGGCTGTAAACGCTTTACGTATGCCTCACAACCCCAAATTTTGAGATGTGACACACAAGGTTTCTTCTCATGCCACATCTCATGTGGTGTCGTCTCAACAGACTTAGACGGTGCTCTGTTTAGTGTGTGAGCGGCAGTTTCTAGTGCGTGACCCCAAAAAGATATCGGTAGATCTGTAAGAGACATCATCGACCTTACCATGTCTAACAGGGTTCAGTTACGTCTTTCCGATACTCTGTTTCGCTGTGGAGTTCCGGGAGGCGTAAGTTGTGAAACGATTACACGGTCACTCAGATGTTGGCCAAACTCATGACTAAGATATTCGCCTCCGCGATCAGACCGCAGAAACTTAATCCTTTTGTTACGATGATTTTCTACCTCATTTTGAAATTCTTTGAACTTTTCAAAGGTTTCCGACTTATGCTTCATCAAGTAGATATAGCCATACCGACTTAAATCATCAGTAAAAGTCACGAAGTAGAAATACCCACCCTGTGCGGCTGTGCTCATTGGACCACATACATCACTATGTATTATTTCCAATAATTCACCCGCCTGTTCAGGATGACCCGTGAATGGCGTCTTGGTCATTCTCCCCATCAAGCAAGCTTCACATGTGTCAAATGATTCAAAATCAAAGGACGGTAAAACCCCATCTCTCTGGAGTCTTTGCATGCATTTCTTTCTGATGTGGCCAAGACGACAGTGCCACATGAAAGTGGTGGTGGTATCAGCCTTCTTAAGGCGTTTAGCATTTACGTTAAAGACATCATTTCCACATTCAAGATTTAGTATGAAAAGGCCCCCAACAATGGGTGCAAATCCATAAAACATATCCTTACAATAAAGTGACCAACCATTGTTCTCAGACTTGTACGAATACCCATCGTGTACTAAACATGATCCGGAGATAATGTTTCTACACAATAGTGGAACAAAATAACAGTTACTTAGTTCTAAGATAAATCCTAAAGGGAGACGTAGAGGCATAATGCCGACGGCTTGAGCGGCGATCCCAGCGCCGTTCCCGACACGCATCACGACTTCATTCTTTGCGAGCTTACGCACCTTCTGAAGCCCCTGTATCGAGTTGCAAATGTGAGCAACCGATCCGGTATCAAATACCCAAGACTTAGAATTTTCGCTAGCAAGCAAAACGTAAATGACATTAACCTGTATAACACTTATACCTTTTCCGGTTTTCCCGGACTTCTTATCTTCCAGATACTTCTTGCAGTTTCTCTTCCAGTGTCCAGTGCCTTTGCAGTGAAAACACACAGTTTCAGTCTTGGCTCCGCCCTTAGGCTTGCCTTTCCTTTTGAAACTGGCGGTTTTATTTACCAGCAACTTTTGCCGATTCTGCAGTCCTATCTCATTTGTTTTGAGCATCGCTTCATAAAGCGAGGTAAGGATCAAATCATTACCAGGTGTCTTTGGAAAATTAATTCCCTTTTCAGCATAACTATCGTAACAGTTTGCTAGTATGACACTATGCTCATCAACTAGAGATTTCTTATTTATATTGCATGCTTTCATGGCCTCAGTCATCTCATGAACTTTAGCCGAATCCTGTTCGTGATACAGAACTTCTAGTGCCTCGATAATCTCGAAGGTACTAAGTTGTTCAAAATGGTTCTGTAGCACAGGATCCATGCAAGATAACATAAGGTTTTTAACAACACTGAAATCATCCTTTCGTGAGTTAAACACGTTGATGATATCCAGAGCCATTTCTGGCATAGGGGAATCACCTAGAGGTTGATCAAGCACATAGACTTTCTTAGCACTCTTGAGGACAATCCTCAGGGTATGGATCCAGTCCGCATAGTTGTTTCCAGTTCCAGCTAACTTCACTCTCTCTAACATCGGGGCTAAGAAGAACGTGGTGTCGCGGGCCATTTGATCTACAACGGTAAACACAAGTTTCACTTAGACTTTGTTCATAATGATTTTTGCACTAGTGAATAAACAATTTTATTCTAAAGTGCGCTCCCACTCAAATCAATATCTCTCAAAATTGATTATGAGTGATTCAAGACCCGTATTTCAATTCAACATCACGGTTCGAGATGAACTCAAATGGCGTGAACTTCAATCGGTAGGCAAACTTGCCGATCACATCTCTATGTGATTCTTGTTCATCTTTCGATGCGTGTGTTCCAAGCTCAGGACTGTCCTGCCTGAACATCAAGTCAACCAAGCGATCTTGCTGCGAGGTCTCAACTCACCCGCCTCACACTTCTCTAATCGTTCGCACCCATGGAGATCATGTGATGCCCCGAAGAGATAGGTGCCGTGACGGTGCTACACTTGGGAGAACACTAACTACTTGATATTTTAAGTGAGAGATCACCCTAATAAAAAGCGACTACTGCGCAATCAAAAGGGTGCATCATAAGGGATAAACATCTCAGACAATCCTCACATTACGTTACCAATCGTAAAGTTTAACCAGATATTTAACAGCTATTCAATTTTAATAGGGAAGGTGGAAACGCGGGCCATTATTATATAACTATTATGCAAATTTCACTTAGACAATGTTCATAATTAATTTGCACTAGTGAATAAACAATTTTATTCTAAAATGCGCTCCCACTCAAATCAATATCTCTCATAATTGATTTTGAGTGATTCAAGATCCAAATTTCAATTCAACGCCAAGGATGCATCCATCTCAAGTGACGAGAATTTCATTTGGTAGGCCAACTTGCCAATCACATCTCTATGTGACTCTTGTTCATCTTTCGAAGCGCGTGTTCCGAGCTCATGACTTTCATGCCAGAACATCAAGACAACCAAGTGATCTCGCTGCGAGGTCTCAACTCACCCGCCTCACACTTCTCTAATCGTTCGTACCCATGCATCCATGTGATACCCCGAAGAGATAGGTGCCGTGACGGTGCTACACTTGGGAGAACACTAACTACTTGATATTTTAAGTGAGAGATCACCCGAATAAAAAGCGACTACCGCGCAATCAAAAGGGTGCATCATAAGGGATAAACATCTCAGGCAATTCATAATAGCATGATATGGTATAGCCCTTTCTGACGGAGAAGTCAAGTATTTCTTCGTCTTCGGCATTTGCGTCGGTATTCACCTTCGCGAAGATTGCCACCACCTTGTCGATGCACCAGATAATATTGCTATCTCTATAGCTAATAAAATAAGTGCATTACTTAAGGTTGACACGCAGGTCATTAAAGTGACAATCATATGGCTCCAGCCATCATGCCGAATCATGACACGCAGGTCATGTTAATAAATTTACATCATATAGTCATCTCATACATAATCGAATTAATATGAGCACTGCTATACCACATCACATGCACATCCTGCAAAACCAAGTTAGACGCCTCTAATCGGTTTATGCAAAATTTTATTTTACGTGGCTTCTAAGGTTTTGACTTAAACCGCAGCTACCAACGTTTTATCATCAAGTATGATTATTCAAGTCGCTAGATTAACATCACGGGGTGTATGAAACACGAGATAATAAAATCTCGAGCCCCATACTAAACTTCGTCATACGCATGACCCCCGTGCAGATCATATTTGCATTGCCCTTTCGTCTGCGAAATTTCATCTTTCTTTTGACTGTGGTGGAACCCAAAGAACTGATAGCACTTCGTTAATCAATCTGGATCGCGGATTGCCAGAACTTTGTCAAATTCCACCATGCTGTCTCGAGATCAGAAATACGCAAATTCTAGGGAAGAAACAAGAACATCGGGTAACAGATTTCATCTGCCACCCGCATAAATAATTTTCAGCAATAGATCTCATCTACTCCAAAATTATATTATGCAATACCCATACATCTCCATGTATTCTAGATCGTAACATGCATCTACGCATAGCACGGCTCTTGATGCCACTATAGGGGAATGCGACAGAAAACAAAAAAAATCGGTACAGCGAGCACGCCCAGGACCACTATGGAGACTGCATACAGGGTTTAATCTGATTATTACCGACTCGTAGCGCAGCGGAAGTAGAGTCGATGTAGATCGTCAGTGCAGATCCCCACAGCTAGGATTTACAACCTCCCAACTGTGAGGATGTACTCCCTCGTCGGACAGCCCTTCGGGAGGCGGTCGGACAGTCCCTCGGACGATGTCACAGACAGCCCTTTGGGAGGACCCTCGAAACCCGAACGGTAACTTAGACAGCCCTTCGGGAGGACCCTTGAAATGCCCTCGGGCAAAAGATCGAAACTACGACCTCTCTACGGGGTTGCACACATACGGTGTCAGCTATCCGGCAGGGCTTCGCCGTCCAGAACTAGTTCCTGCCGGAACCCAGACAGCCTTTCGGCTCTACGAAACTATTTCGCTGGGAGGGAGAGAGAAGCCAGAAATGTCATGGCATGTGTATGAGAGCAAGGTATGAGTGTGGAGAGCGCCTCTCCACCTCTATTTATAGGAAAGCCCAAGGGGAAAAATACCCAAAAAACCCATCACATGGATCCTCCATAATGGCATAAAAGGAAGGCAAGTGGAGCTCCATGGAGGAGCTCCAACTTGGCTGGCCACCTCTAGCCCCCCCCCCCCCCCCCCAAGGGGGTTCCTTGCTCCCCAATCCCTTCTAGAAGCCTTTTGGGAAAAGCCCAAAAAGGTGGCTTTCCAAAAATTAACCATAAAGTGATTTTCACTATTCACGGAACCAATTTTCCGCGATCGTTAAATCCGAAAATATTTCCGTGGGTCTTAGAATAATTCCAGTACCCACTAAAATGATTTTGGATTCGTTCCGATACAATTCCAGATTAGTGATTTTCATCCGCGAAAAGCAACCAAACCGGTTCCGGCAGCTCCGGAACATTTCCAGTTTTTATCCCGGAAAAATCCCAGAAGTTTCCAGAATAATTCTGGCACCCTCCAAGAATTTCCAGGCGTGTGCCGAAACCAATTTGACTTAATGGCATACCCCGAAACAACTTTTCAGTTTTACCTAAACTATTCTGGTGTTCTCTCTGGAACGTTTTCGTTGTCTCCGAAACTTTTCCGGTGACTTTCTCTTAGACTCCCTGTCTAGCATTTAGCAGATAGATGACCCTTAAGCGTGTGACCCTATAGGTTCGGTGAAGTATAGACATGACCGAGAACACTTTCCGATCAATGATCAACATCGGAGCCGTGGACACCCATATTGACCCCTATACCCACACGAATGAATATTCGAGTGAACCTCCAGTTGTCGTGTGCTATTCCTGTTGCTTCGCGATATATTACAAACACCCGAGGTGAGATTTTCTGCATCCTCGTGGATCAATAACTTGTCCACTATGCCAGTTACCTCGTTACCGGTTTTGTTCTCTTTTCTCGTTTCCGTGTTCTGGCATCCCTGTGATCAAATCACCCTTTGTCTCGCCAGACGATGATGGATACCGTAACACCGAGAGGGCCTGAGAATATCTCTCCATCGTCGGAGGAGCAAATCCCAATCTTGAGCTATCTCGTTTCTTGTCATACTTTTCCGTGAACCCGTAAGCCGCCGTAATAGCCACCCAGTTACGGATGACGTTTAACAATCCCCAAAGTTCACGAAGCAAGTACGAAGGAACTCGATACTCTCATGGTCTAAGGAATTATGCAAACATTAACTATCTCTGTGTTATTAACCATTAACTTGTGACGAATGTATCTCATAGCATAACATCAATTCGGGTCGATTCAACACAACTGTTCTTCTAACATTGTGCCCTCAAAATTGTCGGCATAGACATGCCCATGATCAGGAAAATTGGATCATCATGCAATACTTGAGCCAGTCTTAGAGGCAAGACTAGGAATACATTTTACCATTTATTATACCACACGTGCACATGAGTTTCCCTCCGAGCCTCGTGGATATTGCAGACTCGAGAATCATTGCAGTTATAACATGGAACATAAACATTCATTACAAACTCGGAGATACAAAATAACTATTATTACTGCCTCTAGGGCATATCTCCTACATATTCGTCATGACTCCCCTCGAGTGGCGGCTTATGTGGAATCAGATAATGAGCAAGCTCGCCAAGACGCTCTTGATGCGCTGGAGGAAGAACGCGAACTTGCCGCGTCCAGATCAGCAATTTATGAACAAGACCTACGTCGCTATCACAGCCGTAGAGTTCGAAGCCGTACTTTTCAGGAAGGTGACTTGGTGCTCCGTCTAATACAAGACCAGACAGGCATGCATAAGCTTTCACCTCCTTGGGAAGGGCCCTTTGTTGTCAGCAAGAATCTCAACAACGGGTCATATTACCTGGTTGATATACGTGAAGCAAATAAATCACGTACCTCCGACCAAGAGGGAAGCCGGCCTTGGAATATCGCCCACCTCCGGTCATACTACACCTAAGTCATGGACTGGGTGATCTCTTTGTACATACCTCCCAGCATGTATATACATATTTTGATCAATGAAATAAAGACCGGCGGCTCTGTATAAGAGAGTTTGTCGTTTCGCCTCAGCGTTGTGTGTTGAGTCTTTATTGGTTGATCATTGGTTACTTGGGGGCTGATACGTCTCCAACGTATCTATAATTTATGAAGTATGCATGCCATGTTTATTATAGTTTTGTATGATTTTGGTGCACTTTTATATCGATTTTATATGATTTTCATGGACTAACATATTGACCTAGTGCCCAGTGCCAGTTGCTGTTTTCTGCTTGTTTTTGGTTTTCCAGAAAATCTATATCAAATTAAGTCCAAATGCAGCGAAACTTTTTGATGATTTTTTCTGGAACATAAGAGACACTAGAAGCTTCGAGAGGAGGCCAGAAGACCCACATGGGCTCCACGAGCCACCAGGGCACGCCACCCCCCCCCCCAGGCGCGCCCTGGTGCCTCGTGGGCCCCCTATGGTCCTTCTTCGTGTGATTCCAATGCCAAAAAATCATATATATTCAGAAACCCCCGAAAGTTAACCTAGATGAGTTTTTACGCCGCCGCAAGCCTCTGTACCTCCATGATATCATCTACAGCCCTTTTCCGGCACCCTACCGGAGGGGGGAATCATCACCGGAGGCCATCTTCATCATCCCGGCGGTCTCCATGATGAGGAGGGAGTAGTTCACCCTCGGGGCTGAGGGTTTGTACCAGTAGCTATGTGTTTTATCTCTCTCTCTCTCTCGTGTTCTTGATTTGGCACGATCTTGATGTATCGCGAGCTTTGTTAATATAGTTGGATCATATGGTGTTTCTTCCCTCTCTATCCTTGTTGTGATGAATCAAATCTTTTCCCTTTGAGGTTTCGTTATTGTCGGATTGAATATTCAGATTTGAGAACACTTGATGTATGTCTTGCGTATGAATACCCGTGGTGACAATGGGGTATCATATTGATTCACTTGATGTATGTTTTGGCACTCAACTCGCGGATTCCCGAGGTGACATTGGGGTAATCTATGCATAGGGGTTGATGCACGTTTTCATTATCTTTTCTCCGATAGAAACTTTGGGATGCTCCTTGGAGTTCTTTGTGTGGATTGAATATTATGATTATGAAGTTGTTTGATGCATATCGTATAATCAACTCATGGATACTTGTGGTGACATTGGAGTATCTAGGTGACATTAGAGTTGGTTGATGTGTATCATATGGTGTTATTTTAGTACGAACTCTAGGGCTGTTAGTGACACTTATAGGAATAGCTCAATAGATCGATCGGAAAGGATAACTTTGAGGTGGTTTCGTACCCTACAAACAATTTCTATCTTATGTTCTCCGCTAATAGGAACTTGGGAGTGATTCTTTATCGCACGTTGAGGGATGGTTATATGATCCAATTATGTTAGCATTGTTGAGAGATTGCACTAGCGAAAGTTTGAACCCTAGACCTTGTTTTTAAGCATTGCAATACCATTTGTGCTCACTTTTGTTAGTTGCTACCTTGCTGTTTTTATATTTTCAGATTACAAAAACCTATATCTACTATCCATACTACACTTTTATCACCATCTCTTCGCCGAACTAGTGCACCTATACAATTTACCATTGTATTGGGTGTGTTGGGGACACAAGAGATTTCTTGTATTTGGTTGCAGGGTTGTTTGAGAGATACCATCTTCAACTTACGCCTCCCACAGATTGATAAACCTTAGGTCATCCACTTGAGGGAAAATTGCTACTGTCCTACAAAACTCTGTGCATGGAGGCCCAACACGAGTCTACAAGAATAAGTTGTGTAGTAGACATCATGCTCTTTTCTGACGCCGTTGCCGGGGAGGTGAGTGCTTGAAGGTATATCTTTAGATCTTGCAATTGAATCTTTTAGTTTCTTGTTTTATCACTAGTTTGGTTTATAAAAGAAAACTACAAAAAAATGGAATTGAGGTTGCCTCATATTATTCATCTTTATAATGTCTTTCGTGAAAATGATGGAAAGAAAAATTGTGCTCAATTGATAGAAGAAGGATTCAATAAAATGTTTGGCATAAAATCTTTGAATGATGAGCATGATTGCAATGTTGCTAGTATGAATTCTAGGAATATCCATGATGCTAGTGATATGCAAAGCCATAAGCTTGGGGATGCTATGTTTGATGAAGATGATATTTTTAATCCCCCAAGTTTTGATGAGAAAATTTATTATGATAACAGCATGCCTCCTATTTATGATGATTATATTGATGAAAGTGGATTTGGAGAGGTCATGACTTTATTTAATGATGAATCCACTATTTTGGAAGAGGTTTCAATTGATTATGACAACAAAGTTGCTATCTATGATGATTATGGTGATGACATGTATGCTATAAAGAATAATGATAACCATGAAACTTGTCATCATGATTTTAATTTTCAATTGTATTATGTCAATCAAGTATCACTTGATAGTTATTTCATTGAATTTTCTCCTACTATTATGAATGAGAATAAATTTGCTTGTGTGGAGAGTAATAAAAACTCTATGCTTGTAGGTCATGAAAAGAATGCTTTATGTGATAGTTATATTGTTGAATTCATTCATGATGCTACTGAAAATTATTATGAGATAGGATCATATGCTTCTACATATTTCAATAATATCAAGATTCCTCTCTATGTGTTGAAAGTTTTAAAGTTATGCTTGTTTTGCCTTCCTATGCTAGTTGATTCTTGCTCCCATAAATTGTTTGCTCACAAAATCCCTATGCATAGGAAGTGGGTTAGGCTTAAATGTGCTTGTCATATGATTCATGATGCTCTCTTTGTATTTCCATTCTTCACTTTTTATGTGAGCATCATTAAAATCATCATGCCTAGCTAAAAGGCATTAAAGAAAAGCGCTTGTTGGGAGAAAACCCAATACTTATACCTACTGTTTTTGTGTGTACACATGATTAAGCTACTGTAGTAATCATGTTTTATATGTTTTCTTTCAATAATGTGCCAAGTAAATCCTTTGGGATAGTGTGGATGCTTGTTGATTTGATTCTGTGTAAAAACAGAAACTTTTGCGTCCAGTGCTTGTCATATGATTCATGATGCTCTCTTTGTATTTCAATTCTTCACTTTTTATGTGAGCATCATTAAAATCATCATGCCTAGCTAAAAGGCATTAAAGAAAAGCGCTTGTTGGGAGAAAACCCAATACTTATACCTACTGTTTTTGTGTGTACACATGATTAAGCTACTGTAGTAATCATGTTTTATATGTTTTCTTTCAATAATGTGCCAAGTAAATCCTTTGGGATAGTGTGGATGCTTGTTGATTTGATTCTGTGTAAAAACAGAAACTTTTGCGTCCAGTGCTTGTCATATGATTCATGATGCTCTCTTTGTATTTCAATCCAGTATTAGTTTACAAATTTTTTACGTTTTCCTAATTTTTCAGAATTTTTGGAGGTACATAAGTATGGTTTTTAAATCTCTTCCTACACGCTGTTCTGTTTTTGACAGATTCTGTTTTCGATTCATAGTTTGCTTGTTTTAGTGTTTCCATAGCTTATATTGAGTAATATAAATTGTGGAAATGATAGAATACAGTAGGAATTATGTTATAACAATTATGAATCTTGTCTTGACAGTACCTAAGTGGATGATTTTTTTATATTATACTAATCTATCTCACAAGTTCCGTTAAGTTTTGTGTGATTGAAGTTTTCAAGTTTTGGGTGAGATATCGATATGAGGAGAATAAGGAGTGGCAAGACCCTAAGCTTGGGGATGCCCAAGGCACCCCAAGATAATATTAAAGGAAGACCCAAGCAACTAAGATTGGGGATGCCCCGGAAGGCATCCCCTCTTTCGTCTTCAACATTATCGGTAACCTCACTTGGAGCTATATTTTTATTCGTCACATAATATGAGTTTTGCTTGGAGCGTCATTTTCTTCTGTTGATATTTTCTTGGTGTCATAAATTATCATGTTTTGTATCTTTTAGTTCAATAAAATACCAATTATAGCCTTTACCATGCTCAGTTTGCAAGTTCATGTGTTGCTGTTGGAAAACAGAAAGTTATCTGTTATGTCCAGAATATTCCTGAATAGTAAGAACATGATAAAAATCTGAAATTTTTACACAGTAAGCATGCATGAGTTCTCTGTCACGTGGTAATTTTTTAGAATTTTTGGAGTTAGGAAAGTATGGATTCTTATTCACCCTTTACAGACTGTTCTGTTTTGGCAGATTGCTGTTATAGTTGCATTATTTGCATATGTTTGTGTGTTTAATGTTTCTATTTGAGGATACGAGTATTAAATATGAAGATCAATTTAGTATGCAATGTTTAATTATAATTTTTTTGATTTTCTACAGTAGAGAATGTTAAGGTTTTGAGTTGATTTATACTAACTTATCTCATGAGTTCTTGTTGAGTTTTGTGTGGATGAAGTTTTTAAGATTTAGGGAAGCCATGATATGAGAGGAATTAAGGAGACACAAGAGATCAAGCTTGGGGATGCCCAAGGCATCCCAAATTAATATTTCAAGAAGTCTCAAGCATCTAAACTTGGGGATGCCCCGGTAGGCATCCCACCATTCTTCATCAACAACTATCGGTCAGTTTTGGTTGAGCCTAAGTTTTTGCTTCTTCACATGATATGTGCTATCCTTGGAATGTCATTTTATTTTGTTTTCTTTGCTGTTTGAATAAAATACTTAAGATCTGAAAATTTTAAATGAGAGAGAGTCTTCACATAGCTACCTATTTACTTAACTACTCATTTGATCTTCACTTATATCTTTTTGGAGTAGTTTGTCATTTACTCTTGTGCTTCACTTATATCCTATGAGTAAATTGTGAAAGAATTGAATATCATAAAGTTGAAATTTTATATGCTTCATATGCTTGTCCCATGGGGAGTAGTGACTTCACATACAAGAAGTATAAGTGGTAAAATTTATTGAAAGTTAACAAACATAGCATTGGTCACTTGAACAATTCATGAAAGAATTTTGAAGGAAGAGAAATTTCACATATAAATATACTATCTTGGACATCTTCTATGATTGTGAGCCCCCATTAATTATTTTCAAGCTTGATCAAGTAGTTGACGTTGGACAAGGAAGACAATGTAATGAGTTATGTTTGTTTATATTCACATAGAAGTTATATTGTCATGGATCCTCTAACATGTGGTGCTTGCTTAGGATCTTTTGCTAGCCAAAAATTCGTACTAAGTAGAGATACTACTTGTGCATCCGAAAACCCTTAAACCCAGTTTCTTGCCATGAGAGTCCACTATATCTACCTATGGATTGAATAAGATCCTTCAAGTAAGTTGTCATCGGTGCAAAAAGCAATAAAAATTGCTCCTAAAATATGTATGATCTTTTATTGCAAGGGAAAATAAGCGTTGTACGAACTTGTGATGGTAAAGAAATAAAAGCGACGGACTGCATAATAAAGGTTGCTATCACAAGGGGCAATATAACGTGACGTTCCATTGCATTAAGGGCTTGTGCATCCAACAACAAAAAGCGCATGACAACCTCTGCTTCCCTCTGCGAAGGGCCTATCTTTTACTTTTTTGTATTTACTTTTCTGCAAGAGTCATTAATGTTAATCCCTATTCCACTCTACTTATTCTTTAGTTGGCAAGCATCATGTGGTAGGGAAAGATCCAGGCACATATATCCAGTTGAATATAGGTGATCATGAGTTATTATTGTTGAAATTATCCCTGAGATAAATAAGTTGGGAGGCGAAACATTAAGCCCCTATCTTCCTATGTGTTTGACTGAAACTGTTTGTTCTAAAAATATGCTTTGAGTGTCAGCAATCATGGAAGACTAAAAGATGGTTGAGTATGTGGAATTTGCTAGATCAAAGTTCTTACATAGACCCTTCCTGAAAATAAGATGAATTGCAATTGTTTGATGACTGAGAACATAGTTTGTTAGTTTTCAAGAAAGTTTATGGCCTATACTTTAAACATGTGAATAGCTTGCCACTTGATCATGAGAAGTTTTATGAGATGAGCTACTGATTATGATATATATTGATGCTAGAAAAAGTGATTGAAATTATCATTAATCAAACTTATGCACTATGCTAGCATTCACACTTCATAAATTATTTCTTTTATCATTTACCTACTCGAGGACGAGCAGGAATTAAGCTTGGGGATGTTGATACGTCTCCAACGTATCTATAATTTATGAAGTATTCATGCCATGTTTATTATAGTTTTGTATGATTTTGGTGCACTTTTATATGGATTTTATATGATTTTCATGGACTAACATATTGACCTAGTGCCCAATGCCAGTTGCTATTTTCTGCTTGTTTTTGGTTTTCCAGAAAAACTATATTAAATGAAGTCCAAATGCAGCGAAACTTTTTGACGATTTTTTATGGAACATAAGAGACACTAGAAGCTTCGGGAGGAGGCCAGAAGACCCACAGGGGCTCCACGAGCCACCAGGGCGTGCCACCCCCCCCCCAGCCCTGGTGCCTCGTGGGCCCCCTATGGTCCTTCGCGTGATTCCGATGCCAAAAAATCATATATATTCATAAACCCCCGAAAGTTAACCTAGATGAGTTTTTACGCCGCCGCAAGCCTCTGTACCTCCACGATCTCATCTACAGCCCTTTTCCGGCACCCTGACGGAGGGGGGAATCATCATCGGAGGCCATCTTCATCATCCCGGAGGTCTCCATGATGAGGAGGGAGTAGTTCACCCTCGGGGCTGAGGGTTTGTACCAGTAGCTATGTGTTTTATCTCTCTCTCTCTCTCTCTCTCTCTCTCTCTCTCTCTCTCTCGTGTTCTTGATTTGGCACGATCTTGATGTATCGCGAGCTTTGTTAATATAGTTGGATCATATGGTGTTTCTTCCCTCTTTATCCTTGTTGTGATGAATCAAATCTTTTCTCTTTGAGGTTTCGTTATTGTCGGATTGAATATTCAGATTTGAGAACACTTGATGTATGTCTTGCGTATGAATACCCGTGGTGACAATGGGGTATCATATTGATTCACTTGATGTATGTTTTGGCACTCAACTCGCGGATTCCCGAGGTGACATTGGGGTAATCTATGCATAGGGGTTGATGCACGTTTTCATTATCTTTTCTCCGATAGAAACTTTGGGGTGCTCCTTGGAGTTCTTTGTGTGGATTGAATATTATGATTATGAAGCTGTTTGATGCATATCGTATAATCAACTCACGGATACTTGTGGTGACATTAGAGTTGGTTGATGTGTATCATATGGTGTTATTTTAGTACGAACTCTAGGGCTGTTTGTGACACTTATAGGAATAGCTCAATAGATCGATCGGAAAGGATAACTTTGAGGTGATTTCGTACCCTACAAACAATTTCTATCTTATGTTCTCTGCTAATAGGAACTTGGGAGTGATTCTTTATCGCACGTTGAGGGATGGTTATATGATCCAATTATGTTAGCATTGTTGAGAGATTGCACTAGCGAAAGTATGAACCCTAGACCTTGTTTTTAAGCATTGCAATACCGTTTGTGCTCACTTTTGTTAGTTGCTACCTTGCTGTTTTTATATTTTCAGATTACAAAAACCTATATCTACTATCCATACTACACTTTTATCACCATCTCTTCGCCGAACTAGTGCACCTATACAATTTACCATTGTATTGGGTGTGTTGGGGACACAAGAGATTTCTTGTATTTGGTTGCAGGGTTGTTTGAGAGATACCATCTTCAACCTACGCCTCCCACGGATTGATAAACCTTAGGTCATCCACTTGAGGGAAAATTGCTACTGTCCTACAAAACTCTGCGCTTGGAGGCCCAACACGAGTCTACAATAATAAGTTGTGTAGTAGACATCAGGGGCTTCCAACTCACTGAGTTTAGCTTACAAAACCCTTTTAACGCGGCAAAAGCCAAAACTTGGTTAAACCTGCCTGTTAGCAAGATGCTACTCCGAAAAGGTGACCCGACGTACGCCTGATGAGTCAATCACAAAGGTGACCCGGAATTCATCAGAGTTAAAACGTTTTGTTGGTCACGTGAGAGCCGGCTTTCAGAAAGCTAGGATAAACCAATAGAGGCCAAAGTGCCTGCTTCATGAAAGCACTTCAGACTCGAGCTTTATAAGCCGGTCTTTCAAGCTGTGTTCTAACAACCAGCTTGTTGTAATTATGTTCTCTTTTTTGCATTAATCTCATCTCTGCATGCATGCATACATTTATACATGGAATCTATCTTAGTCAAAAAAAAATTCATGATTCCGTACAAGCAGTAAAATGCTAACTGGTTATCTGTATGATATTTATCATCAAAACTATTGCTACCTGCAGTGATTACTGTCTGTGCAGAATCCCTCCTGCTACAAAAAGCCAGCTCTAGGGGCCAAAAAGGGGACTCACAATGACAATACGCATGTATAAGTGCACAGGCAAGGCATCCACATAAGATGTGTGTACAGGCAGCAGCAGCACAGTGCACGATGGCACTGGCACCAGCAACAGTTTTTGGGACGCTAAGTTATTACAAGTCGCCCATCGAGCTAAGGACTTAAATGCTGTTCCACCAAATCCTACTGCAAATCAAA
Organism: Elymus sibiricus; assembly: GCA_039707655.1. NCBI lineage: Eukaryota > Viridiplantae > Streptophyta > Magnoliopsida > Poales > Poaceae > Elymus > Elymus sibiricus. The sequence continues at coordinate 319,745,207 of CM077664.1, forward strand.
GAAGAGCCGGTGTTTTATGTAGCCGGGTTTGGATTGGCGCTAGAGGATGAAGGAATGCCCTGTCCCGGCTCTTCGCGATTATCGTCATCTTCCGCCTCTTCCTGACTTATTGAGTCGCCAGTCGACCACTGGATGGATCGCAAGGCTTCAAACAGTGCATCGGCGGTTATCACAGAAGAAGGGTCGATGTCAGGGGCAAAGGATGTCTTACGCGTGCGAGTAAGGGCCACCGGCTCAGGGTTTGGTGGCTCCATCCGTTTGTTATCTTCCGAGTAGCCAGCCTGATACTTGTTCAGATTTACTTCTTCTGCAATCGCGGTGGCGGCAACCCGGGTTTCCTTGATGCATCAATGAAAGTCGTCTTTGGTGAAGGCAGTATCATCTACATTAAACAGCGGGTACCCACCGACAATCTGAGCCGGATCCAGTTCTGGCACATAGGCTCTGGCACGAGCAAAACAGTCAAGGCCCCAGCGCGACAAGCCGCCGTCTTCCACTCTTCGAACCACTTGGGAACTACTGATAGTTCCCTTAGCATATCAGCTATCAGGTGGGGCGGGGCCTTGGTGTTCTTCACAGCCATAATGCAACGTGAGCCGCCTATGTACAGTTGTTCCGCGAAAGTGTAGACGGCTTTCAGCTTCACCAGCAGCAGCTCAGCTTGGTTATGAGTTTTTCGGCCTGCGAGAAAGATCAGAACAGGTCAGAGAAGCCGGCTTAATATGTTGCGGCAATCTATTCAGCGGCTTATAAATTTTCTACTCACCGAAGATAGCGTTGCACATGCCAGTGATTTGGTTCTTCAAGGTAGCCAGTTCTTGGGTTACTGGCTTAAGCCTCGCTTTTGCTTCTTCAGCGCTTGATCAGGGCGGCTCTTTTTGTTTCGGCTTCCTTCAGAGTATTTCTCACACAACGCTTGAAGGAAGCCGGGCTCATAATAGTGTCTTGGGGCGGCGGGCTGTTCTGAAAAGCTGGCTTATCCTGGGTGTCCAGGTTAGCCACTGTTTCTTCTGGAGGACCTGCTTGAACAACCGGGTCAGATGACCCGGCGGTGGTTTTCTTCTTAATGGCCTTCGCGCTGTGCAAGGAACAAAGGGTCATTTGGTTAAAAGATAAAAGAGCACAAGTCCATTATGTAAAACATGAGTGAGCAGGTTATTTACCCAGGATTGATGTTAAAGGTTGGCGCCTTAGTGGCGCTCAACTCTTTAGAAGAGGGAGAGGTTTGATATGCTGAGTCGTTCAAAGGCAAAGGCTCTTTGAAATGACCGGTGTGAGGTAAAGAGGGACTTGGGCTGAGAGGCGCCTCTGTCCGCGCTCTCCATACTGGCGGCTCGTTTGGTAACCCGCCACTCAACTCTCCTTCACTGCTCCAGGTTTTCCTTTTGGATGTGCCGGCGTGCTGCATTTTCTTCAAAAGAAATTGGGGATCTAAGTGAGAATCTTGGTGTGAAAAGGGGACTTTACGGATGGTAACCCGGGGTTTTCTTCGGACTTTGCGGACTACAGCCCGGAATTTCTTTTGAACAGGTTTTGGAGAGTCAGAATCTGAAGAGATCAAAGTTACCTCTGGCTCACTGGCACGGCTGATCTCAGCTTCTTCCTGTGGAGAGTTGGCATCAGCAAGCTGATTAAAAAGGCGGCCAAGAGAGTCAATTTCTACCTCATTGTCTTCATCATCATCTGGATCCTCTTCGTCGTCTTCTCGAGGAGGAGTAGGATCTTGAACTTCAACCGTCCACCAGTCAGCATTCTCCTGTATCAGGACGGATTGATGAAATTATGACAAGGATGAAACAGTATTGACAAAACGAAAGGTAACAAAGACGGCTTACCTCAGGTGCCGGGTTGTTTGAGTAAAATGGGGCGAGTCCCATGAGCTTAATATCATCCTTTGTTTCGCCAAGAAGTTTCTTGGCAAATTTTAGGACGTCTTTCTCCTTGAGGTTAACCCGGCTAAATCGAAGTGGATCTTCTGGATGGCCGATGTAGGTATGCATAAGCGGGGTCCTAAAACTGAGTGGCTGAATTCGCCACTCAACCCAAGTCCGGGTTAGGTCGACACCGGTGAGGCCATGGGCAATCAATGCATTCATTTTTGGATACAGGGGCTCCAGATTTTCTCTCTCTTCCCTGGAAGCAAGACCCGGGAAGGCTGCATTGGCGGCAAGCCGGCTTGCCCTGTAACCCAGGAGCGGGTGTTGCCCTTCGAGGGAGGTGTCCTTGCAGTAAAACCAGGTTATGTGCCACCCTTTGGGGTGGCTGGCTGGCTTGGCATCAGGAAAAACTGTATTCTTCCTCCGTTGGATGGAGATTCTGCCAAGTTCAACACTTGGGCCATCCTTATACTCTGTTTGGCGGTTCAAGTAGAAGAACTCCCGGAATAGGCTAATGGATGGCTCAAGTTGCAGATAAACTTCACTGAATACCTAGAACTGACACAAATTGAAGATGGAATTGGGGGCCAGGTCTTGAGGCCTGATGTTGAAGAAATGTAGCACATCTCGGAAGAACTTAGAGCCGGGGGGGACAGAAGCCCCTTGAAACATGCTCAGCAAATATGACGACCTCATTCTGTTCTGGTTGAGGGTAGACTTCTTCCTCAGGGGCTCGCCATTCGATTGTGTCTTGAGCCGACAGCAGTCCGGAGTCCACCAGGGCTTGCAGGCTAAGTTCTGACATGCTAGATTTGGCCCAGTTAACAATCTTGGGTTTAGGAGCCATTGATTCAGCTGCCATGAAAAAGAGAAGGTATCATAAGCCGGCAAAACATGAGCTTTTTGGTTTAATATAAACGGTATATACGAGCCGTCAGTTGAGATGCTTGGCCGGGTTACGAGAGGGGATGCAAATAAATTCCGGGTCAAGGTTCTTGACGAAGATAAGCCGGTAAAATGCTTAGCATGGATTTTTACAAGTGTTGGACACAGACTGGGCGATGACTCAGTAAACAGGTTTCGTATACATTCAGAGATTCAACAGATCGGGAAAATAGACTAAAAATGGAAAGTAAATCTAGGATTGTTCTTCGAAGTAAGGCATAAACCGCAATGAGGGATCTATCTGAAGTAGAGGAATGGATCTACGATGCGGAAAAATACGGCAGACTGTTCCTTTGAAGCTGCAAATAAGAAATCTATGGGGGTTCTTGGATCTACTGCCTGCTATCGTGGTGAGCTACGAAGAACAGACGAAGAACTAGCGGCAATGGAGAATCAAGTTCTTACAGATGGGAAAGAGGAACCTTGCAGTCTTTGGATGCGACGGAGGTGGTCGCGCTGGCGGCGTCGGATAAGCTCCGGCGGCGGGGCGAAACCGCGGATGGCCCTGAACAGGAGGCGGCGACGAACTCGGATGGGCACGGCGGCGTCGGCGAGAGGAGGAAGAAGAAGATGGAACGGTAAAAGAGAAATATGGGGGGGCGCCGGTCTACTTATAAGCGCAACGAACCCGAAGCGGCATGCACGACGCCCTAGGTAGCATAGTAAACAGTGGCTAAAAGGGCTCCTCGATTTTCGCGCCTAACAAGATAATACAAATCCACTCAAATATTATTCGTGACGTCATCCCGGATTTTGCGGAAGTGGAATGTGACGTCATGAAGTGCTACGATGGAAAAATGCAAGTCTATAAAGAAGGAATGACTCGGCAAGATGTTAAGTCAGAAAATCAGCTTGACGGTAGCATATGTAGAAAAGGCCGGCTTGAAAAAGAAAAAAGAAAAAATAACTTCAGGTTGTGGCTTATCAGGCAATTCCTTATTTACTTTGTTTTTCAGGTTGGAGTTTAACATGGATACATCCAAGTCAAACTGAGGGCTAATGTTGGGGATATTTCCCAGCATGCAGACCCGGCAGGGAGATGACCCGGCCATAGAGCGGGCTCAGCAGGTTATCTCACTGCGGGGTTAAGGAGATATTCAATGGGCCGGCTTTGACGGAGGCCTGGTGGGAAAGGCCGGCTCAACCTACGGGCCGGCTCAAGGAGAAAACATACGGCAGGAAGGCTGCCTTGGAGAATAAGTAGAATAAGAGTAGAAGACGGGTTAAGATGACGACCCGGACTCTCATGTAACCCTAGGGCTCTACTTGCTATATAAAGGGGAGCGCCGAGGTTAGAAAGACGAAGGGACAACCCTCGAGACCTAGGTTAGCGAATTCGCATCCTTGTAATCGAAATCCACCGCAATATAATCAAGCAGGACGTAGGCTTTTACCTCCACCGTGAGGGGCCGAACCTGGGTAATCCCGTGTCTTCTCGTTCCCGATCAACCCCGTTAAGCTTCCACCCTTGTGCGATGGCCTCATCTCTAAGTCCTTTCACAAGGGCATCTGCCGTGTCAAAACCCCGACAAGTCCACTTAGGATAGATACCGTCAGCTAGGTAGTATCCTTTGTTGTAGTTGTGGCCATTGATGTTAACATGCACCTCCGGGCAGTTGCCTTCGGCAAGCCTTGCAAACACCGGAGAGCATTGAAGCACGTTGATGTCATTGTGAGATCCGGCCATGACGAAAAAAGAGTGCCAAATCCAGAGATCTTGTGAAGCCACGGCCTCGAGTATGACGGTGCAAGCTTTGACATGGCCCCTATACTGCCCCTGCCAAGCAGAAGGGCAGTTCTTCCACTCCTAGTGCATATAGTCTATGCTACCAAGCATCCCCGGGAAGCCCCTGCTGGTATTCATCGCCAACAAGCGGGCTGTATCTACAGCATTTGGGTCTCTCAAGTACTCAGGGCCAAACACTGCAATCACAGCCTTGCAGAACCTATACATGGAGTCTAGGCACATGGTCTCGCTCATACGGACATACTCATCAATGAGATCACCGGGAACTCTGTATGCAAGCATCCGGATAGCTGCAGTGCATTTCTGATAAGAGGAGAAGCCAATCTTTCCAAGGGCATCCTCCTTGCACTCGAAATACTTATCGTATCCGACCACCCCCTCCTGAATACGGTTGAAAACATGCCTAGCCATACGGAAACGGTGCCGGAATAGGTGATGTTTGAAGAGCGGGTTGGGTGTCTCGAAGTAGTCCTTCTAGAGAAGGAAATGGCCGCTCTCTCGGTTGCGATTCAACGCCGGAGTGTGCCCCGGGATCGAGCCTCGGAACAACGGCCGCTGCCTACTAAGGTGGTCATGGACAACCAACACAGCAGCACCATCTCCTCATCATCGGATGAGGAATCATCCGAGCCGCAAATGAAATTGTGGAAGAAGAACTCGCCCGCGGGATCCATTTGTACCTTGCGGGCAAACCGTCGAACAGCTTGCGGGCGTCGTCGAAGAAGCAGGCCGGTGAAGAGCCACGCGCCACCCCTGGCGAACGTAGCTGGCCTCCGGCGAGCGTGGCGGCGTCAGACGAGCGTGGCGGCGGCGTCGAAGGAGCTGGCCGGGGGCGCGGGGGGGAGGTGGTGCTGGTCGCGACGTCGGGGGAAGTTGTGGTGGTCCGGCAGCGATGCGGTGGTGGCGGCGACGTTGGAAGGTGGCGTGCTGCGGGGAAGGTATGTGGGTGCGGACGGCTGGCGAGGGCACCGGAACTGGGCGGCGGCGGCGGCGGGCTGGGGCGGCCTGGGTGCTTGCTGTCGATGGGAGGAAGAGAATGACCTATGTGCCACCGACTGGCAGGCCAGGGGGAGTAGGCGGGCGTCGCGCGCGTCCACCTCGTGTCCGCGCCGATGCAAATGAGGCCCAAATTTGGGCCTGGAATGGGTCGCCCGGCGGACGAAAAGCGGACGCGCGTCCGTTTGGGTCGGCGCGTTAGGCCGACTTTTGTGTCTGTTTTGACCCAAACGGAAACGCGCGGACGAAATGAGTCGCCGCGTTGGAGTTGCTCTGATGGCATGGGCGAGTGAAATGGAAGCCAGGCTTCTCTACAAACTTTTACATGCAGTCGTCGTAGTATTATATTAAGAACAGATTTGCCTTGTCGATTAATTAAGCAGAATTGCTCAGTTAATTAATGAAAAACTAGGCAAAAACCAATCGCAGCACTTGTCACTTTGCTGACCAAAGTGGCAGAGTCAGATGCCACGGCAATTCTTTGGAAGCTTGCTTCTTCAGCAAATTCTAGTGCACAACGCATAACGATGGCCTCCGCCAGTTTAGGGTTAACCACTTGGTCCGCATACCTCCTTTTGGCTACAATTATCCTTTCGTTTGTATGTATACATCAAATAGTTTAAGGGTTGCAGATTCACCCTCCTCCAGCTCGGGCATGGGCGGCGCGGGCCGTCCGCTCCGGCGGGAGATCGACGCGGCGCTCACTCGGGCTCTGGCGAGGGTGGTCGCGGTCGAGGTCGGCGCAGCGGGGGCGCGCAGGGTGCGGCGTGCGGTGGGGTCTTCTCTCCTCGTCTGGCGATGGGCGCTCGAGGTGGGGGAGGTTCGATCCCCTTTCGGCTGCGCGGCTCGGCGGCTCCAGGCGGGCCGGTGGCCTCGGCAGTGGCGCCGGTAGGCCTCTCGGGCTCGTCCCCGCGGCTCTTCTCCGGCATGGCGGCTCCTAGCAGCATCTCTCGCGGGTGGCAGCCGCGATTGCTTCGTCGGCGGGCTCCGGTTCTTCGGCCCGGATGCTCATCTCCGGCGAGTCGGGGCGGGCGCGGCCCTCCCCTTCCTGCTCTGTGGGGCTTGTCTTCGCGTTGTCCGGTGGCGTGCCGGCCTTTGGTGGCCTCCGTGGTGTTGCAGCGGCGGTGGGATGCCAGATCTGGCCGTTTTCGGCCGAATCGGGCTCGACGGCGTCCTGGCCGTCGGCGAGGTTTGTGGTGGCTTCCACTTGGTCATGGCGCGATGACTTCGTGGGAGGTGTGCGGGTCAGCGGTGCGGTGCTATGCGTGTGGGTGTGGTGTTGGACGGTGCTCCGGGCGAAAGCTTGCCGGGTCTTCCGGCCGACGGCGTTGGCGTCCGCGGACGTCGTGTCACCTCCTTGGAGGCGCCGCTGCGGAGTCCACCCCCTGCACACCCTCGGTTTCGGCTCTTCGGGTGAAAGCCTAAGGCCCAGTCGGGTCGGGCGACAGCATCGACATCGTCGCTTCCTTCTTTGGGGCGTCGTCTTGAAGAGCACTGGATCCCGTTTGCGCGCTCCATGGGCTGGACGCTCGCGGCATTGCTGTCGGCAGGTGTCCGTCCGGCAATGGTGATGTGGCGCGACTTCTTGTGTGGCAATGATGGCGGCTTCGGGCGGAGTTGGGCTGCTGCTGAGCTTTGGTAGTCGGTCTCATCCGGCGTGTTCGAGGGGTTGCCGTGCCTCACTTGTCTTCCTGAAGTCGGAGCTGCAGAGGAGGTGCCTCCGCGGTGACGATGACACGAGACGGGTGGTCGGTTCCGGTACCGGCTTGGTGCAGGCCCAGCGCTTTTCCCCTGCAATGCTCGTCGACAGAGCCGGAGCTGCCTGGTCGTCGGCGCGTGCGGTGGACTGTTTGGCATCGGCCGGCGCAGGCCTCGGCGCTTGTTTGCAGTGAGGGCTACATCGGTGGTCGTTGATGGTGGAGTCGGAGTCGCCCTCGCGGAGGTGTGATGACGATGACACCGGGTTACAACCTCGACGGTGCTTCTCTTCGACGGCGTGTGTGCGATCTTGTGTGGGTCGCCAGGTCGCCCTGTAGGCCCTGTTTTTGCGGGCGTGTTGTGACGGTTTTCGCCCGGTTTTCCGTTAATTAACTGGGCAACTCTATTCGATCTTTTTTAATGAATCGGGCCCTAAGGGACCGCGTTTCAAAAAAAAATGACACGTTTTCCTTTCATCGAGGTCTACAAGGGTGCTTCACTGGCTTGACGTCTTGGCCTTCCAGCACTACCATTTCCAGAAGCTAAATACAACTTCTCCCAAAACCAAGTCTCAAAGGGCGAGGCACCCCTTTGCTAGCACCATTAGAGAGTCTATGTAACCTCAATGTTTTCCAGCCACAAACTTCCATCTATTAGTTCAGCTATCTGAAGACTTGTGCAGCATTGAGAGGCAACAACATCTAATCTCAAAAACTACAGAAAACACACATTTACGAAAAACAACGCAGATCCTCAATTGAAGCGTTAAAACAACATGAGTCTTCCCAGCATACAAAAAAACTACATTAAGATGGCATCACCTCAGCCTTAGTAAGTCGCTTGTTCTAGCAACAGGCCAGTAACGGATCTGATTCATTTCTAATTTCAAGAACCCCTGTCCCTGTACAGTCACGCTAGAAATGTCTACCTGACAGTGTATATTGAGCGCCGAAGAGACTCCAGCCCTGCTGCGGTTCACTTGTTTTTCTCATCATGGTCCTGCTAAAATGATCAACCCTGTATAACGAACCAAGCCCAGCGATCAAAAAATGAAAAAGAAAAGCTTAAGCAAGGCCCGAACAAAATTTTATTTCCGGATCCAAAATGGGCAAGATGATGAAACAACCAGAGACACTCGTCACGAGTTATGGCTGAAAACATCATCACATGGATGGCCCAGCTAATGGAGAAACACTTATGCAACACATGTAAGCAGCATACATAGACGCAACCAAACTGACCCCATGTGATTACTAACAAGCGGGCCAAAGGATAAAGCTACAACTTCAATCTGTCAAGGTCAAGAAGCAATCTAGAACTATTTGATGACAACATCAGAACTCGGTGCAGTTGTGTAGACGCGTTCTGATTCATTGATAAGGTGATGTGCATGACATATAATTCACCTAAACACATGTTGTTTGCCCAAGATCCCACAAGAACCATGACATAATTAGTGCAACAAAATGATTCAAGCTAGACTCTCAATGTTTAAAACTATCAGTAGTATAATGCAGTAACAAATGTAACAGAGAGAAAAAACAACAGTCTAAACATGATACAAGATGCAGTTCACATGTCCTTTTTTCATAGTCCTGCTAAAATGATCAACCCCCATATAATGAACCAGGCCCAGCAAAGAAATGTTAGCAAGCCCCAAAAAGAATTTTATTTCCGGATCCAAAATGGGCAAGCTGATCTCATTCAACAGATTCAGACAATACCGACTTAACGATGAAACACCCAGAGACACTCGTCACGAGTTATGGGCTTATGTCTCAAAACATCATCACATGGATGGCCCAACTCCTGGAGAAACACTAGCATTATGCGAGACATGTAAGCAGAATACGTAGACACAATCAAACTGACGACATACGATAATCAACAAGTGGGCCAAAGAATAAAGCTACAACTTCAATCAATCAAGGTCGAGAAGCAATCAATCAAGGTCGAGAAGCGATCTTGAACTATTAATGACAACATCAGAACTCAGTGCAGTTGTGCAGACATGTTCTGATTCATTTACAAAAATGACCATGACAAACAACACACATGCTGTTTGCCCAAGATCCCAGAAGAACCATGACAAAATTAGTGCAACAAAATGATCCAAGCTATATTCTCAATGTTCAAAACTACCAGTAGTACAATGCAGTAACAGATGTAACAGAGAGGCAATACAACAGTCTAAACATAGTAGTTGCAGCACAAACTCTACCGACTAAAAGGTTTCAATCTTTTCTCGAGAAACATCGGTGCAGAAGAACCTAGTACTGTAAGAGCAAGACAATCCACATGATCCTAAACATGAGGTGGCATTACAATGAAAGACTGAGTTATCACAAATCTCAAAAACTAAAGAAAATACACATTTACGAAAAACAACGCAGATCCTCTATTGAAGCGTTAAAACAACATGAATCTTTCAGCATACAAAAACTAGCATCACCTCAGCCTTAGTAAGTCGCATGTTCTAGCAACAGGCCAGTAACGGCTCTTATTCATTTCTAATTTCAAGAACCCTGTACAGTCATGCTATAAATGCCTACCTGACGGTGTATATTGAGCACCTAAGAGACTCAAGCCCTGCTGCGATTCACATGTTCTTTTTCATTGTCCTGCTAAAATGATCAACCCTGTATAAGAAACCAGGCCCAATGATCAGACGAAGCAAGAAACGTTAGCAAGCCCCAAATAAAATGTTATTTTCTAGATCCAAAATGGGAAAAGTTGATTTCATTCAACATATTCAGACAATACCGACTTAACGATGAAACACCCAGATAAAACTTGTTACAAGTTATAGCTGAAAACATCATCACATGGATGGCCCAACTAATGGAGAAACACTTATGCAGCACATGTAAGCAGCATACGTAGGCACAACCAAACTGACCCCATGCGATAATTAACAAGTGGGCCAAAGGATAAAGCTATAACTTCAATCTGTCAAGGTGAAGAAGCGATCTAGAACTATTAATGACAACATCAGAATAAGGTGCAGTTGTGTAGACGCGTTCCGATTCATTGATAAGGAGATGAGCATGACGTACAGCTCACCTAAACACATGCTGTTTGACCAAGATCCCACAAGAAACATGACATAATTAGTGCAACAAAATGATCCGCGCGTGCCACAAAATGATCCAAGCTAGATTCTCAATGTTCAAAACTACCAGTAGTACAATGCAGTAACAAATGTAACAGAGAGGGAATACAACAGTCTAAACATCGTAGTTGCAGCACAAACTCTACTAACTAGCAGGCTCCAATCTAATTTCAAGAAACATCAGTTCGGAAGAAGAACCTTGGTAATGTAAGAGCAAGACAATCCCCATGATTCTAAACATGAGGTAACATTACAAGATGCAAGTCTGAGCTATCACATTTCCCCTGCACTTCTCCTTGACTCCATGTGCACAGGCACCGGGGCCGCAAGCCCAGGCTTGCCATTGGCACTCTTCTTGCTGTTTGCAGCCTTCCTCTCATCGGCCTCGGCAGAACTCGAGCTCTCAGAGCTCTCATCAGTCTCGTTATTGGCCTCATTACCGCGGAAACTTACCTTCTTGTTCACAGTTGGGCGATTCATCCCATGACAACCTTCAGGATAATCGTCGAATGCGCCATCCACGCCCATCTCCTCCTGCTCTTTGAGAAGCACCTTGTCAACGAACTCCAGTATCCGGCTGAGCTCCTGGCTCACCGCGTGCTTCCCCTCCCGGATCATTGGGTCCCCACCCTGGGCCGAGATACACCATCAAAATCCCACACCAATGGCATAACCGATGGAACCGAACAGAGGTCGTTGCATCACCTGGATCCCGTCGAGGCGGTAGAGCAGACCCAGGGCGGCCTCCGAGATGGCCATCGGGTCCTTGCACCGGCGGCGGCCGGAGCCGGAGAGGGACGCCCGGAGAGACGCGGCCTTGGAGCGGAGCATGGCGAGCTCCTTGAGCTGGCGCAGCGTGCGGGAGCGCCGCGCCAGGAAGCGGCGGAAGTGCTCCTGGATCGTTCGCGCCGCGAGCTCCCTCTCGGACGGCGGCCCCCGGCGCGCGCGACGCGGCGGGGGCGAGCGCGGGTCCTCCTGTTGCGCGTGCGCGCGGTGGTGCCGGCGAGGGTAAGGCTGCTGGGGATGCGGCGCCGGGGCGGAGGGGAAGCAGTGCGGTAGGGTGGTTTCGAGCGCGGCCACGCGGCGCAGCAGCGAGTGGAGCAGGAGCTGGCCGTGGTCGGGCGGGTTCGGCTGGTGCTGATGCTGCTGCGGCGGCGCAGGGGCGGCCGCTGGCGGCTGGGGATAGGCGTGGGGGGCGGATCCCTGCTGCTGCTGGTGCTGGTGCTGGTGCTGGTACTGGTAAGCGTAGGAGGCGTAGAGATTCGCGTGGTGCGCGGCGGGATTCGGCGGCTGAGGGTGGGGCTGTGGCTGGGGCGGCGGTTGGGCCTGGGGCTGCGGGGGAGGCGGGGGCGCGGAGTTGAGCAGGAGATGCGCGGCGATGGCGTGGAGGAGCTGGTCGGACCCGGGCGCCGGCTGGGGAGGGGGCACCGCGTAGTAGCCGCCGCCGCCGCACGGCGCCGGGGCGGGGGGCGGCGCCGGCGGGGAGCAGCCGCAGGCGCAGCAGGAGCAGCAGGCCGGCGGGGCCGGGTCGTGGTGGTGGTGGCGAGACATTTCCTGGGGGCGCGGCGCGGCGAGGGGCGATGGGATCGGCGTGGGGACGGAGTGAGGGCGGAGGCGGCGCGGGATCACATCGGCAAGGGAAAGGGAGCGGAGGAAGTGTGTGCGAGTGGGAGTGGTGCCCCCGTCCCCATGTGCGTGCCCGCAGGGGATGCCGGCCGTGGCGCCGCGGCGTGGGTCACCGACCGGTGGGGTGCGCGCTGACGTCGCCAGGGTTTATCCATAGATCTGCTCTCCGGTCACACGAGACACGAACACAAAGCCCGTCCATGCGTGGGTTTGCACGGGCTCGCACGAAAGAGTGTTTGGTTAGGGTTTCGGGACCGCGATCTAGCAGCTCGTCCATGCGTTCACTCGTTCTTTGTCCCCTCCACAAAAGCCTCGGGGCCTTTTGGACCATAGCTGGCCAAACGAGCCGGCCCGTCCGTGCCGGCCCGCGTGCGCAGCCTTGCGGCCCAGGCACGGCCCCTTTGCTAATCGAGCCGGCCCGTCGGCACGCCAGGCACGCTGGCCCAGTACCTGTTTGGCCTGCTGGGCTACTTTTTGGGCCTTTTTTACCTAGTGGGCTGGTATTAAGCCATATATGATATGTATATATAATAAAAAAATAAAAAAAAGGTAAACGGGCCGTGCCGTGCCGGCCCGCGTGCCCAGCCTTCAGGCCCAGGCACGGCCCAAGGCGTGCCGTGTGCCTGGCACGGCCCGATTAGAGCGTGCCGGTCCTGGCCCGTCACGTGCCGTGCCAGCGTGCTCGCGGGCCGGCATGCCAGGCCCGGCCCATTTGGCCAGCTATATTTTGGACGGAAATGGAAAAAAAATACAGTAATTTGGTAGAGTTTGCATGAAAACTATACTGTACTACATGAATAAGTCGTTTAAAGCGAACCAACCTGTGGTTAGATGGTTAGGTGGACAGTGGTATCCCCAGCCCACCAGGGTTCAAGTAAAATCTCAAGATGATATGCCGGCTCAGTCTCTCGAGGTGCTCATAGGGATAGGGTGTGCATGTGTGCGTTCATAGAGGTGAGTGTACATGCGTATATATGAGCGCTTGCGTCTGTACTGTGTTCAAAAAAAATCGTTTAGATGGAACATAGGAAAAATCACAGGAAAGTGCACGATTGAGTTTTTAAAAGAGTGCGGTGGATGATCAAATTCCTATCGAATACATTGCAAAGGAATTTGAGTCCACCATTCGTTTGATCAAAAGGTAGCCCACTAATCCACAGGAAAGAATCCTATGAAATTCTTTCGGTTTTTCGTTAATTATCCGAAAAATTCTCTTCTACTTAATTAATGGACGAGGCAAGTCTTTTGTCTCCATTTTGAAAAGAATAAGAGGGCCTGAACCATTCATCCGGACCACCCTTGCTGAACAACGAGAGAGCAGACAGCGGAGGTGGCGGGTGATTGCAGTCAAGATGCAGCAGCCACACGCTGACACGCACGACCATCGCCATTCCCCAGGCACACCACGGGGACACAGATCGGCAGACTGCTTTCAGTTTCAGCTAACAACGGACGGACTGACGACACAAAGGGAACAATTGAAGCCAAACACATGATTTCCAAACCTAAATGAGCAGACTCATAACAGTTCATCGGGGATCCGAGCAGAACAGAATCTGTACAACAGCACAGGTCAAGTCAGTGAGCACCAACACAGCTCATCAGCATATCTATGGGTGTTCTGTTCCAGGCTTCTAGGGCAAAGACTACAGGGGGAAAAGAACACAAAGAAACAGCTAACTTGCACGTCACTCTTCCTTCTTGAAAAAATTGTCCGGCAAGGCGAATTCTTCCGTCTGACCGAAGTTATCCTTCTCGTCGTCGTCTGGTTTCTGCATTTGGTTTAGACAAAACTCTGTGTAAAAATAACGTCCATCCTCCCGAAACTAAGAAAAAAGAAGGTTAAAGTAAACATGTCTTCAAAAGACAAACTCTCATTTGAGTCGCAGTGTCGATGCAAAACAATCACAAAGCTAAAAGAGAAAGCAGTAACAAAGTAGTCCAAATCGACGAGTGTTTCAATCACCAGCATTTCTAGGTTGAAGAAGCGGTCCAGCAGTTGCAAGACTTCATCCGCGGAGAATTGTCTGTCAAGGCTGAAAGAATTCATAGGTTGTCAGCCCAGATCCCGCTAATTTCATGGAAGTGCAAACTGAAGAATTCTCATATGGTCACCTTTTTCTCAAGTATTCCATGAGGCCGTAAAGAATGAAGTGGCGATGGATGCCTACAAGCACACAAGATTTAGAGTGCATACTGAGCAAAAATAAACAAGATTCACCATCAGCATTTCAAAAGCTGCATGTAGCAACATTTGCAAAACTGGCAGGACACAGGATCAATGCACAAAGGCTTGTAACTCTGCGAATTGACCAAGTTCATTTGTTTTTGACTTTTTTTTTCTTCTAAAGTTCGTTTGCTATATTCACCTTGTGTGCATTCACATGTTAATAAAAACAGCACACACTCACACTCATTCTTATTTCTGGGTCTATTTAGTTCACAGCTACACTCTAGGAGGACATTACTTTCAGAACTTTAAACCCAACTCTGTAAATTCTACTTTTGTGACCAATCTGATAACGCTCCCGAAGAGTACATACTCAATACTTTCTAATTGAATGGACTCAAGCAGCTATCTATGCCAGCTAGAGCTAGCTGAGTACAGATTTCAACACATAGTTGGATCTTGGATGCCCTTCCGAAAGAAGCAAGTTATGCATACAGCCGTACTTCATTATACATGGAGGGATGGCTGTCTTCCTCTATGGTTGCTGGCCCCCATGACAGAGTGCAATTAAAAGAAAAATGAATGACTAGTCTCTCCTTAAAACCTCATCAAATCCAGCGAAAAGCAATCAAGACCAAGCAAACTACAGAAAAGAGGTATCGGTATCTTCAAGTTTCTTATGATCTCTACGCTACATAATATTGTAAGTTTGAACATCTATTCCTAAACAATCATGTGCTTGCTTCCAGCTGCGAAATAAGATCTCCTAAATGTAGCAACTTTGTCAAGTGAGGATAATACAGCTTGTGTGTACCATATTCTAAAGTTTAATGTTTTATGCTAATTGAACACAGGGAGATTAAAACTTAGCCCCATCAATTCTAGTTACAGAATGGATTTATGCAAAGCCTCGCCAGCACTGCTCGGAAGGGCGAGCCTGGCGCAATGGTAGAGTCTCTCCACTTGTGGCCTGGAGGTCTTGGGTTCGAACCGGCCTCCTTGCAGAATTATTGTGCAAGGGTAAGGCTATCTGGAAATTCCCTTCCCCAGACCCACCTTGTGTGGGAGCTTTCAGCACTGGGTGCGCCCCTCGCCAACACAGCTCACCATGTTTCGTGGTTTCTCTTCTGCTGTTAAACTTGGTAATTGATGGTAGACTATTCTTCTTAGTTGGATGCCCTTCCAAAAGAAGCAATTTATGCATACAGTCGTACCCCATTACATATGGAAGGATGGCTGTCTTCATCCATGGTTGCTGGTGCGATGCCCATG
The DNA here is from genome assembly GCA_039707655.1 of Elymus sibiricus. Classification (NCBI taxonomy): domain Eukaryota; kingdom Viridiplantae; phylum Streptophyta; class Magnoliopsida; order Poales; family Poaceae; genus Elymus; species Elymus sibiricus. The sequence goes on from CM077664.1 coordinate 319,760,650, forward strand.
ACAGAGTATAATAAAAGGACAATGAATGACTAGCCGCTCCTTAAAATCTAATCAAATTCAGCAAAAAGCAATCAAGGCAAAACACACTAAAGAAAAGATGTGCCGGAATCTTCTCAGTTTCTTCGGTTCTCTGCGCTACATAATATTGTAAGTTTGAACATCCTATTCCTAAACAATCATGCACTCGTTTCGAGCTGTGAAATAAGATCTTCCAAATGTAGCAACTTTGTCAAATGAGGGCAGTACAGCTTGCGTGTACCATATTTAATATAAATCATAGGTAGTGAGCATAAGAGGTGATAAAGTTCAGTGTTGTATGTCAATTGACTACAGGGTGATTAAAACTTAGCCCCAACAACTATAGTTACAGAAAGGATTTATGCAAAGGCTGGCCAACATTCTTTGCCATGTTCTGTGTGTTTCTTGTTTGCTGTTTAACTTGGTAATTGATGGCACTATTCCACATTTCAGTTGTTAGTGGTGTCATCACGACAAGAAGTAAAACAGTGCTCCTGAAATAGTATTTTATTTTTTGGAAAGGTCACCTACTCTGGAACTATCAAGTATCTAAATTACAGGATATGGTTGGCTCTTAAGCCTGACCAAGCAAGGCTTTATGACACACTCAGAGTATACTCAGTTAAATGCAGGTTCTGATGTCTTTTTTTATTGTTGTGCAAAATGAAAGCACACAAGTATTTAGTTGTTCCCCATTTTTAACAACAGTAACGATACAGGAGGCCCTGCAGGGGTACACAGCTCGCCTGAAATTCTGTATTTCCTCAGAGGCCCATCTTCCTCACATCTATATCTATATACTACCCACTAATAAAGGGAGGTGATATTCTTGGTTTGGACCATCATTACGTTTTGCAGAAAACATCCTGATCCTTGTGGTAATCAACCCGCAATTGAGAGTTAACGTTTCGTACGCACGGGCTCGCATAAAAAGTTTTGTAGGTGGAGTCGAACCTACGACCTCCACAAACCACATCACAAGTCATGCCACCACACCATGATGCGCCTTGGGTCAGTGGACGGAATATCTGTAAGGTTTAATCATCCGTCGCTCGCGTGGACCGCCTGCATGAGCCTCAAGCCCTTCTATCCCAACGAGCTAGTGTGGCAGCATGGTGTGTCTCGATCAGCTTCGTAGCAATCACCAAGTCATAGTAGAGAGTAAAATAGGTTAGCTAGGCTAGCTTCTTTAAATACTCCCACAACACCTCATGAAATCAGATCATGAGAAAGAAAAATAACATCAAATCAAATGTGACATGTCGATGTCACGTGTGTGTGCTTTCTCGCTGGAAATAGGGTCGGAAGGAATCCTTCTTGATTGATTGTTGAGAAGCCAACTTATAAGTGTGTGTGTGTCTCTCGGCCAAAAGTACCAGCCGAGGAGAATGTACTCGCCTATGAGGTCTGCAGCAACATCACTCATAGGGGGGCAGAGGGCAGATGTTCTCTCCATCTTGGAGCTGGTCTGGGAGAATTCGAGCTCCCGCCGCAGTCCCCATAGAGCCCAAGCCCCTGCCCGCTGCCCATGGCAACAGGGCGCCAATCAAACCAACGCCACCACAGCAGCAAGTGCAAGGCGGTGGAAGTCGTCACGCAAGTCGTTCAAGCGGCCCACCAAGGAGCGCAATGCCACTTTCCACGTGTCCTCGCACCTGCGGTACTGCGGGCCGCTCACGTAGATGATGCACCAGCCGTCGTACAAGGTCTCGAGCCTGCCAACGGATGCGGCCTACGTGGCGGTAGGTCTGACTGGTCGAGTAAGGCCGAGGGAGACGCGGGATGGGGTGCAGACGCCCACAGAGGAAATGCCATTGATGGATGAGGCAGTGGTGGGATGAGGTGTTCAAAGCCATTTGATCCGCAATGTCAACCATGTTGTCCCTACCTTTGATGGTGAACTAGCTGCCAAGATTCACAGAAGTCTGTTGCGGGCACCATCTGCTTGGGTGAGAAGGAGGATATGCGGTGAGGACGATCTTGAGCAATGCTTATTGGGACTCATGATAAATCTCGGGGCTGTTTGGTTCTAGGCCTAGCAAAGCCACACTTTGCCATACAAATGTTGCCAAACTTGCCTAAGGTTAGGGGCTGTTTGGTTTGAGACTAAGTTTGCCTAAGGTTGCCACACCTAAGGTTTGGCAAGTTTGACCAACTTAGGTGGGTGTTTGGTTCAATCCACACCTTAGGCAAGCCACACTAGGGTCAATTGTTGGAGATCCTCAATAGCAGCAGTGAACTTGTTTCATCATGGGAGAAACCGAGAAAGGACATGGTAGTACTATGGAGGCTCAATTGTTGTGTGTCTCTTCCAGTATCCCATAAGCTTGGCTATCCACAAAATTAGCAATTGGGCCAGCCATGATTGCAAGACTAACTACTCGTGTAGCATATACACAAATCAAGTCACGGCCACTAAGACAGATAGATGCGTGACTGGTATCCACAACGACGAAGCATCACACCTTTCAGTTTGGAGGGAGGGTAGAACTCGAGGGCCTGGAGCAGCCTCAGCTCCAGCTCCACCTGCGACTGCTCCTGCGATACGAGGGAAACGCATCAGGCCACGAGACCACGCGCGATCTTCAGAGGCGAAAACAGAGGAGGGGGGTGAGGTGGGGACGGGGGCGGGGGCGGGGGGAGTCGGGAGGAACCTTTGGAAGGGAGGACGCTGATGAAGGTGGCGCCTGCGCCGGCGACTGCGCGGACAGCCCCTCCTGCTCCTCGTCGGCGGCCGCCTCCATAACCGAACCCTTCGCGTGCGCCACCACAAAATTGGTTGGGGAGCCCGGTGAGCGAGACGAAGAGTCTGTAGTGGGTCGGGTGAGGCTAGAGGGAAGCACGGGACACGGTGGATGGTGGCCTACTAACGGCCCATGGTTGTTCAACTTAATAGACCGTGTGGGTACGAGCGGAAGCCCATGGTGCGTTAGTAGACGCTCGTCCCGGTTTTGGAAGGGAGCTTCGCGTCGATTATTCGGGAGCGACTACAATAAAAGCTGGGCCTCCGGTGAAAGAATAGAAAAATGAATCTGGGCCATTGGATGGAAGATGACCGGTACAGATTTAGGTGAAGGATTCTCAGTGTACATTTCTTGAAAACCCCCTACTACTTGTTACATATAGAACATAACTTTTGCAGTAACCACCTCAAATCTCTCATATATCAATAATTATATCCTTCATAAACAAGACAATTTTTCAGACCTGTACGGGTGCCCCTCTCCACTGTACGAAATTCATGTATATTTGATTTCATTTGTACCTTATGCTATATCATGAATCATGCAAGCAATCCGAACATGTTGGTCAATAAAAGTATGTGAACATCATTACAAATATTGGGGTACATGAGAACAGTAATCCATCCACTTCAAATCATAACAAAACATACATTTCGAATTGCATGACCCCAGACCAAACACAATAGAGACACACATAATATCAAGTGTTACATAGCATGAGAGGATCATTGTTGGTACATCACAGGCAAGACTAAATACTAAGGACTACAATAATCACCGTTCAACAAGCATTGCCACTAGAAACTGCATCAACTTTTGGTATTTGATGGTACACAACAGAAAAGCTATAGCCTTTGCCTCCGTTAATAGTGCTTATTATTGCTCATCAAGCTTCTTGTGCTGGAAGAGACAAGACCTAATAAAAAAGAAGATTCAGTTAGCACAGGTCCGTACAAGTGTCATGCATTCATACTTTTCTTATTACTCATGACCTAATCGAATGAATATGCATCAATGATGCCATCTAACTGTGTGCTGCACATACCACATGGAAGGCAAAAATAGAGATGAATCAAATTCATTCCAAAACATGACCTAAAGTATGCTTCTATACTCGAACTGACAGAAAAGCCAGCTTTTTTGTGGATCATCCTAACTTACTGATAATGAAACAGATTATAAAACATTATTTATCTTGTACAAAAAACCACTCTAATGCATTGTGTTCATATAGTGAGATTGGCAACCACCGTCGGAATTAGGCAATACCAATATTTACATATATAAAGTTCAGATAAAATTTAAGCACACATGCAAATGCAGAATCATATTAGATATTAATCCCATAAACCTTGGGATTTCCAAATATACCATCGTATGTTCAAATAAGAAAATAGCATATCGTATTTTCAGTTAGTATGTTGTACCCTCGAAGCCACTGCACAGTTTTATTACTACTTAAAAGCAGTCATCACTTCGAGAAGAACAATAGTACCTTTAACCAGTTAACCACATAAATCGTCTCATATTAGACACACAACAATGGCAATCGTTCACATGTGAAGCAGGAACAAAATATGTACGTTGTATAGTCATTTCTACAGTCCACATAACATCTTCCACTACACTACTTTTACTGAAAAGAGCTCAATAATATTTGTTCGGATACTCCACTGGGCTATCTTGCAATATTATTTGCAAACACACTGGTCTTACATTTGTTTTATCTGGTACCTTCATAAAAATTTAATGTATAGGTGAAAGCTTGAACAACCATCCATAGACCTCATATCAGCAGATTACAAGTTTTAAGGACTACTTTAAAGCAGAGATAGGAAAAGAGACAAACAACTGGCAATGAACAAAAAGGTTTTTTATACAGTCTTGCAGATTCAGATTATTACTCTAATTCAATAGTTGTAAAAGAAAATGATGGCATGCATTATATTACTTTGGAATAACAAGAACACTACAACGACACAGGAAATAAAGATGAACAAGATGACCGAGAGGCCGGTATCATGGAAGAAGAATTGATCCTAAATCACGAGCATACATGATACATCCTTGCTGTAGTGATACATCTTGATTTTGAACACTGTTGACCGATTCCACGGCTGCGAACAAATTTTCAGTAAAAAGTATCAAAGGACGAGATGCAGCAGCAAAACAACAGATGACGAGCTTAGTACTAGTCGACGAACTCCGATCTATCTATCATACACAAAGCAGAAATTGTGTTTTCGCCAATATCACCTCAAAAAACAACAAAAATGAGAAATCAGCCCCAATTCCAAGGTTGCAAATTTAAAAGACACAGATAAAGAGAGTCTTCTTTTTTAGGTAAAAAAGTTACAGTTGTTCTTTTTACAGTATCCAGCAAGATGACATAATTTCACAATGCTGAATTGCTCGAAAATCTAGTACAAGCAAACTATAGCAAGCTTGTCCAGTGTTTAAATTTTTTTTGTGTGGCTGCTAGTATAGCCCTCTCCTTTCTCTGCCTAGTCCTGTGATATGCAATTGCCGATGCTGGAACTTAAAACAGAAGCAGTGCATGCAATGGTGTTCTACATGTTGCTTCTGCTAGCACACCCATGTTCTAGCTAGCTAGTAGAATGCATTGTTCAGTGCTTAGATTAGTACCCAATGATGTTATAAAAATCTGCATAAGCTGCCTGGTTAAACAGAAACATACTCCTCTCTAACCATAGCGAGGCGTTCATCTTAATCACCTAGACCGACTTGCTGTTAATAGCAAGTTTATACATACATGTACTGTGCAGGAGCCAGGAAGGATGGAGTTAGTTAAATGCCATCAACACTCTAGGTCAGATATAGGGATTTAGAACCCAGCAACCTGATTCCTTAACTTTATGCATGCATACAGAGAAATATCCCTGTTATTCCTCAGCACAAACTAGTTGTCCAGTCCAAATTTTGAAGTAATCACACATTGTGCTTTTTTGTTATGGCTAATCAACACTGGATAAAGGTTTCTCAAAATTAACTGAATTTGGTACAGAGAAGTGTGTGTGTGCATACTAATGGGTTAGTTACTGTACTACTCAAGCATACTTCTCTGAATATAGCCTTTGCTCAAAAATAATTGCAAGCTTCCTAGCTACTGCTAATCATGATAAAAAAATATGTTATCTAAACTAAATGTGCATATGCTTAGAATTTTAAAAATGTTGTCATACATATTATTTCCAAAGATGCAGAATTTCTGAATCTTATCCTAGAGGATATGTTGGTGAAAAAATACAAAATTATACAGCATCCAACAGCGATACAACATACATACTCCAAGACACTTTTAAAGCAGGAGTACTTTCGGGGATCAATGACCAAAATTATTCTGTAGATGGTATGGACAGATGAACAAAAATATTTTCTAAATGAAATGCTACAGAATTAACTATGAAGATTGGTAGCAACCTCACTAACAAGAATACCTGAAAACTGGAGTTTTCTTCTCCGGCGTTCCCAGATGGCAGAGTTAGATGCGCAGGAGTGTGGGCGACATGTAGAGAATGGGCTGGTTGGGTTGGGACAAAGGATGGAGCGAGGTTGTGCTCCAGACGTCGGAGCAGAGTACCTTGGAGAACTTGCCCGCACAAGGTCGCAGCTTACAACAGGGAGGTCCGTCAGGGCAGCCAGAAGGCCAGCGACGAGACGGTCGGGTGTTCGATCTGGACCGCCACTGTGCGCAGTCGCCCAGCTAGGCACCGGATCTGGCCCGCCGCCACCATCGGCAACCTGGAGGAAGTCGAGATGGTTGGTTGGTCGGCGTCGGGGCAGCTAGACCGCCGCCGGCTGCTACGCGACACGCGTTGGGGGATTTGGGTCTGCGCTGCTGCGTTACTAGCAAGGAGAAGATGATTCTGAAAGCAAAAAGACTAAAACCAAGGGAGTTTTGTGCAAAGAACCTAGCACATGTGCGCTCAGATCCATCCATTAGAATCTGGACCATTCATCCACGATCTGATGGCCCAGACAGATTTTTTCTATTTTTGCACCCATGGCCCTTCTTCTATTGTAGTCGCTCCCCGATTACTCCCACCTTTCCCAGTATGCGCGCCACTTCTCGCAACTTGAAAGTATATCCGTTTATTCAAAACGTTTTATTTTTTAATTCATGTATTTAAAATGTTGAACTGTTTTCATTATTGGATTCCTCGCGTCGAAATCTTCAAAACTAGATCCCATGTTGATAGGTTTTGACGAACTCTTTTTTCACGAAAAAAACCGACAAAAATACGGAACCAGAAGCACGTTTTTTCTCCCTTTCCGAAAGAGCGCCCCTCGCGAAAGCAAAACCGTGCCTCTCGTGAAAGCAAAACCGTGCAACTCGCAGAAGAAAAAAAATGTGTTTTTTTTTTGTTTTCAAGAGGCACGGCCATGCCTCTCGCGAAAGCAAAACCGTGCCTCTCGCGGAAGGAAAAAAACGCGTTTTTTTTTTCGTTTCCGAGAGGCACAGCCGTGCCTCTCGTGGAAGGGAAAAAAAGAAAACGCATTTTTTCCATTTCCGAGAGGCACGGCCGTGCCTCTCGCGAAAGCAAAACCGTGCCTCTCATGGAAGGAAAAAACGCGTTTTTTTTCGTTTTCGAGAGGCACGGCCGTGCCTCTCGCGAAAGCAAAACCGCGCCTCTCGCGGAAGCAAAATCGTGCCTCTCACGGAAGAAAAAAAAGAAAACATGTTTTTCACGCAAAAAAAAATCGATATATTTTTCCGTCCAAAAGCTAAGAATGACCGGTGGAAACCCCAAAAAAATCAGGAAAAAGACCGTTTAAAAAGCCAGAAACGCATGCGGAAAAAAAAATTCCAGAGGGAGTGTCCAGAGCACGACATGTGGTGGCGGCTGAGAGCGCGCCAATTGGCGGCTGAGAGAGCGCTCTCAGCCTACCCCAAGTGATCGTTGGGGAGGCTCCCGATGGAGCGCTCCTTAATTAGTTGCTCTCAGCTCCCGTTCGGCGCCTTAAGCGCCCGAACAGGTTGCTGGCGCCCGCTGCAGCGCCTTATTGGGCCGGCCCGCGGCTCCTCCAGGATTCGAACTCGCAACACCATACATTTATTCGAGCGTAGCTAACCACTGCACCCATTGGACACTTGTGACTGATAACAGGGCTAATAATATAAGAACAAGTGTGGCCGCGCTATATTTATTTATCACTTACATTTGCTATTTATTTTTTAAAAATCATGAATTTAAAATAGTTAACCGATTTTGAGACAAAAGTTCATCATTTTTAAAGAAAAAGTTCATAAAGTTAAAAAAAGTTCATCAATAAAGAAAAAAGTTCATCCATTTTGAAAAAAAAAATCTTCTCTTTAAAAAAGGTTCATCGATTTTTGGAAAAAGTTCATCGATTTTGAAAACAAAATCATCAAATTTGAAAAAAGCTCATCGAATATGAAGAAAATTTCATCGGATTTGAAAAAAGTTCATCGATTCTAAAATAAGTTTGTCTATTTTGAAAAAAGTTCATCGATTTTGAAAAAAGTTCATCGATTTTGAAAAAAAAATCATCGAATTTTAAAAAAGTTTATCGAATATAAAAAAAGTTCATCTATTTGAAGAAAAGGTTCACGTATTTGTGAGCAATTCATCTACCCGGAAGAAGAAAAAAAGAAAAAACAGAAAATGAAAAAGTTTAAAAGGAAAACTAAAAAGAAAAAAGGGAAAAGAAAGAAAAACTGAAGTTTACCACATCCCCTGGGTGTTTTGGTGGTTATACCAGCTTGCCTCGACGCGGTAGCTTGCTGGTTCGATTCGCCAACAGCTTACTTTTTTGCGGATTAAAACACAGAAAAAACCACGTTAGATGGGCCGGCCCAGCAGGGGGGAGGGGGTCTCTTCAAGCGCCCGTTTGCAAACAGGCGCTGAAGCGGCAAATAGGATCCACCGTTTTGGGAAGCTTCCCAGTTTTCCTTTTTCCGTTCATGGTTTTCTAGATCGGTTTTATGTTTTGTTTATTCGTCTTCTTTTTTCCCTTTCCTTTTTCTTTTTTCATTTTGCACAAACTTTTTTTGGATTCCAAAACTTTTTCAAAGTCGTGAACTTTTTCTCAAATTTTGTGAACTCTTTTGATCTTTTCAAATTTATGAGTTTTTAAAAAATTCATGAACTTTTTCAAAATTTATGAAACTTTTTAAATTCATGAACTTTTTTTAAATTCATGATTTTTAACATATTTTTTCCAAATTCATGAACTTTCTTTCAAATCTTGCAAACTTTTTAAAAATTAGCAAAAAATATAAATTTCATAATTTTTAAAAAGTTAATGGTCAACCATGTTAACCAGCTTCTCCCGAGTGATGCGTGAGCGAGCTCCGAGTGGGATGAGCTTCGCTTGCTAAGCCGGCCCACGGGAGGGGCGCGTGAGCGCTGGGTGGCTAGCTTGCGCAACAGGGGCTGACTAGGACGTGTCCTCATCAACAATTTAAAAAACTTGTCTCTTGCTTTTCGCTTTAGATCTGCTTGAAACTCTCGATGTTACGATGCAATCTTCTTCAAGAGATGTTCGCATTTAACAAGGGAGGAGATTACAATTGACGTACTTTTTGCTATTCAGAACATGCATACTTCAGAGGGCTAGAATTACACAAACATATTGTGTTAATCCCAAAGGTTGACTCTCCAGAATGACCCCTATGTATCCTCTAATCAGCCTTTTTAATGTTGTTTATAAAAAATGTATTTAAGATGCTCTCTAGTCGTTTAAAATCCAGTTTGCAATAAATAACTGTTACAACAAGGTGCATCTGTGTCAGACAGACTCCTAACTAATAATGTTTTGATAGCCTATGGATGCAACGGCGCCAGAAAATCTTTCTGCTACTTGTGAGCTGCGTTGTGATTTTTCCCGAATAGGAAGGGTGAAGTAGTACAGTAGAGATAAGTATTTTCCTTAGTAAAAACCAAGTTTTATCGAATCAATAGGAGGATCACGCAAAGCCTCGTGAACAGCATCTGCACACAAAAGCAAATACTTGCACCCAACGCGGGCAAGAGGGTTGTCAATCCCCTTGAACTCGTTACTTGCAACGATTAAATCTTGTATAGGCAAATTTATAAATTGCAAAACAAAAGAAAAGTAAATAAATTGCAGTAAATAAATAAGTTCATGACAAACAGAGTAACGCTTTAAGCAAGATGACATGATGTAGACAAAGTAAACTCAATTAATATGAATAAACCCCATCGTTTTATCCTTAGTAGAAACAATACTATACGTACCCCGTCCCCTTCTGTCACTGGGTGGAGACACCGCAAGATGTAACCTACTACAAAGCACCTCTCTCACTGAAGATAAATCAATCTAGTTGGCCAAACCAAACGGATAGATTGGAGAGAAATACAAAGCTATAACAATCATGCATAATAAAGTTCAGAAAAGACTCAATTACTTTCAATGAATAATCTGATCATAAACCCACAATTCATCGGATCCCAACAAACACACCGCAAAAAAATATTACATCGGATAGAACTCCAAGAAGATCGAGGAGTACATTGTATTGAAGATCAAAGAGAGAAAAGAAACCATCTAGCTACTAGCTATGGACTCGTAGGTCTGTGGTGAACTACTCACACATCATCGGAAGGGCAGCAAGGTTGATGTAGAAGCCCTCCATGATCTATTCCTCCTCCGGCAGATTACCGGAAAAGCCCTCCAGATGGGATCACAAAAGAATAGAAGCTTGCGGCGGCGGAAAAGTTATATCGTCTGGTCTTCTCCCGAAGCTTCTAGGATCCCTTCTGGTCCAGAAAAAATTAATCTAAAGATTTTTTTCCCTGTTTGGACTTCGTTTGGTATTGATTTTCTGAAAAGTCAAAAACAAGCAAAAAAACAAAAACTGAGACTAGGCACTAAGTTAATAGTTTAGTCTCAAAAATTGATATAAAATAGCATATAATTGCATATAAAGCATCTAAGATTGATAATATAATAACATGAAACAATCAAAAATTATAAATACGTTGGAGACGTATCAGCCTACTATCCTTCGAACTAACTGTTTGTGTGCTTTCAAAGCCTATGTTACACATGCACAATTTTTTTGTTGATCTAAAGAGGGAGACATTCGGGGTCGTGAGGTGCCTCCTATGTTTCAAGATTGTAAAGATTAACCGACTGCAAATCCAATGGCACACAAGGTGGCTACCTTTTCGACGGAGCGAAATACCGTCACATCGCTCGGTAGGGTTCATGACGAGATCTGAAGTACCGGGATGAAGTCTGCACACACAATTTACCTAGGTTCGGGCCTCCGAAGAGTAATACCCTACGTCATGCTTCTTGTTATTCATGGTGAGGGGATACCTCGTGCAGAGGATTACAATGGCGAACTGGATTGCTACCGAGAGTTTGGATCTAAGATTGGATGATAATGAGGACCCTAGACCTACCTTGATATAGGCAGTGGAGGTCTAGGGTTTACATGGAAATAGATGCGATCTACGGCGCCGCCGCCCTCTAGTCTTTTTTTTTTGAAACGGAACAACCATGTATTCCGTTACGATGACAATCTGGCTAAGTCGCCAGTTACAGAGTTTTGTACAAACTCAGGGAAGTGGCCTAACCAGGTCTCACATCTGCCACTCCCTAGACCATGACCATACGCAGCTAAAGAGTGTGTTGCATTGTTACAAATTCTAGGACATACATTCAGTTTAGCAACATCAAAAGCAACATTCAACTGAAATTTTATCTCCTGAAACAGTGACCCTAGAGTAGATTTATCATACTCTTCGCTTGTTGCCGCCTGCTTCAGCACCATGGAATCAGTTTCGAAGATAACTTGATTGCCTCCCATCCTTGTCGTGGCATGAATTGCATACAGCATGGCTAATGCTTCAGCATGGAGTGCACTGGATACCAGTTCCAGGTTTCCAGCTCCTGCAGCCAAAAGTGTGCCTTCATCATTTCTCAAAGTAAAACCCTAGCCTCCAGAATTTGATGCTTCATGAAACGCACCATCAGAATTTATTTTAAGGAATGTACTTGGTGGAGGAGACCATTTTGCCGTGGCGGTCTGCTTCTGGGCACTCCTTCGGTTCTTGAGATTCCTGAAAACATTGACATGATAGTAAATAGAGGAAACAATTTCGTCTGTGGTTTTCATCGTGTCACCCACGTTAGCTTTATTTCTTTCATGCCACCATAGCCAGAACAGGACACACACCTTTATGCTCTCTTCCTCTGTCAGATGAAATAACTCCTCAAACAAGCTGAGGGGATCATTGCATAACACTAACTTGTTTCTAATATTTTCCATCTGTGCTGAGCACCACAATTGTTTCACCTCTTTGCATTTGAGGAAACAGTGACCACCATCCTCATCATATCTGTGGCACACTGGGCATCTAGTGTCGATATCCACTCCCCTGTTTTTCAACTTCATTCTCAGTGGTAGGCTATATGTTGCCATACGCCAAATGAAGTGGAGGACCTTATTTGGGAGAGGTAAAGCCCATATTTTCTTCCATTCAAAATCAGTCGCCTCTCCATTACTTCTTGAACTTGACGTTTGCCCATGGCTTGATTCCCGTTTAGGATTGTCCACTTCAACCTTATAAGCTGACTTCACTGAGAAGATCCCCTTCTTGTCAAAATGCCATGCTATGGAATCATCATAATGATCATGAATGGGGATCTGCAGGATTAACTTTGAATCCTCTGCATTGAAAGTTTGGTGCACAAGGTTAACATCCCAACTATTTATTGTAGGGCCTATAAGATCAGCAACCTTCGAACACTTGTCTCCCGCATATTGAGGTGACCCTTCTCATAACTCCTCTTGGGAGCCAGGGATCCGTCTAGATTTTGATGTTTTGTCCATTTCCGACTCTCCAAATTATGCCTCTTTTCAGAAGTTGCACACCCTTCAAAATACTACGCCATGAGTATGAAATTCCCTTTTTTGGAGTCGCTTCGATTATGCTGTTCCCTGAATGATATTTGGCCTGTAATATTTTGGCACATAGTGAGGACGGATTCTGAAGCAGTCGCCATGCTTGTTTAGCAAGCATGGCCATGTTGAAAGTATGGAGGTCCCTAAATCCTAGTCCACCTGCTCTCTTTGGTTTTGAGAGCTTCTCCCAGCTAGTCCAGTGGATTTTGTTGACTTTGTCCATCTGGCTCCACCAGAATTTATTTATCATGGAACTAAGTTCATCACACAGGCTTTTTGTTAGATCAAAACAAGCCATAGTGTATACTGGGATTGCTTGAGCTGCTGCCTTGATTAGAATTTCCTTTCCTGCTTTTGATAGTAATCTCTCCTTCCAACCTTGTATCTTACTCCACACTTTTTCCTTTATATACTGGAAAGCTTTAGACTTCGCCTTCCCAATGTATGCTGGTAGTCCAAGGTATCTCCCTTTCAAGCCTTCTGTTGTAATTCCCATGGCTGGAGTACAAGAAGGTCGCCTCCGTCTCCTAGGGCCTCCTCCTAGTCTTGGGCCTAACGGGCCCCGTGTAGCTGCCGAGGCCGGATTTCCTTACGTAGGCCACCCCTGATACAGGACCCCTTCATTTTTGTAATGGTATGAAGTGTGGGGGTGAGTTGTACGATGAGGTTTCTTCCCGCGTGTTGAAACTACTCAAGACTGATTGTTCAAGATTTCTCTATTTTTTTTTCCTAACCAAAATGCAACAACACTCTGTATATTCATAAGCTACAACTCAACTAAAGAACCATTTCCGGCGGAACACCAAAGATTTGTAGAAAACTTCAATTCTCCCAATGTATGCAACAACACTCTGTATATTCATAAGCTACAACTCAATTGTAGAATCATTTTCTGGAGGAACAACAAAGATTAGTAAAATATCAAAACAACTTCAATTCTCCTAATGTGTATATGTTTATATGCATATCCAACTTTACTGCACAAGCTATACAAATCGAGTTTTTTTAACACTTGCAAGTATTCAATAATTAGATTTGTCATCTTATTCATATGCAATGTATATATGGGTGGATCAATAGTGACTCCTGTTAGAGCAACTTCAATAGATCTTGTATCTGTAAAAAAAACTACCGTTTATGATAAGCTGAGGCAAAAAAAAAAGACCTCCAACAGCTCCCATAAACCCGAATTTTTTACGGGATCCCATATAATTCCCCCCATCTTCCCTCACGTCTACGTGAAGATAGCTTTCCCTTTATCTATATCTATATATGTACCACTATAGAGTGTATGAACAACTTTGAATGTCGGTAGTTGGATGAAGCTAACCCAACGGTTGAGAGGTGCCAAATCCGAGTAGTGTTGACCGTTGGATATTATCTCCACTACACTGGATTGTGCCATGTGTACTAATCTAGAAGATTCCATACTTGAGCTCATGCACAATCATAGTATGCACAAACCTTAAAACAAAGACACTTCTCCTTTCTTCTAGACTATTCCATACTTTAATTCTCCAAAAAAAAATCTCTGTTAAAAGAATTGACATTCATTTTTAGGTTATCATTCACATGGCATAATATGCACATAACACATATACTTCTCATTTATTCTAGGCTTTTCCATACTTTAATTATCCCAAGTTTTTTTTGCAAAAGAATCAATATTTTTTACTATTGTTTTTTGTCTTGTTTTGGTTCAAAGGTAAGGTTGCATCGTCCTAAAGTTCAATTTTCTTTGCAAATGGAGTACTTAGCTATCCACATGAGTTTTATGTAGCGTATACCATGCATTCATCAAATATTTTGTAGAAATAATTTGAATTCCAATGGATGGCCGGTGAGACTACAACCCACATCTTAAATATCATTCATATGTGACTTTAAATTTATATGTCTGTTATAATGTGTTATGTCAATATCCGGTTGCACATACCCTCACGTGCAAGGCACGTGTAACTCACTAGTAATTTTGGCGGGCTAAAACATCAGGAGAGGAGCTCCTCGCCCCACGACACCGGGTCGGCGCCGCGCCTCGCAACCCAACCTCCTCCTTGTCCCGCCCCTCGCTTTGGCCCCCGTCACCGCGAGGCCGCCTCGCCGCCGCTGCGCCTCACAACCCAGTTTCCCCCCTGCTTCGCCTCCTCGCTCTAGCCGTCGTCGGCAGGCTTCCCCGTGCGGCCACGCCTCCGCTCAAGAACCAGCCACGCCCCTACGGCGGCAAAGGTATTCGACGATTTAATGGAAAATAGGGGAGAAAATATTTTAGGGGAAGAGGTTTGCAGGAACTGAGAAAAGTAGTTGTCGAACAACTTCCCTAAATTTTACGGTCATCCCGTAAAACAATTTTTACAGGATATTTTTAGGAGAGCTATTCGAGTTGCTCTTATCATCGCCGAGACGTTTCTCCTATTAAGATGCTAATAATTGGTTTGATGCCAATATTTGGCACTGCCAACAGTTGGCAATATCAAAAGTTGCCAAAAATTGACAACTTCTTTTGGGGTTGGCAAGTAAAATTGGTAACTAACCAAGTACTAGACAATATTTGCATTTGCCAAATGTTGGCATGCCAATTTTCGGTCCAAGTTGAGTGTTGTTGTGCCGACACTCGGGTCTTTTCTTTTATGCGATGAGCCTGATTAATTGTTTTTTTTGTGGGAGAGTCTGGTTAATAGTTAACTTTGAATGCTAGTAATAAGCATAGTGATTATTTTGAACAAATAACTGTAGTGACTTTGTAAACATGTTAGATATAGGTCCCTACCACTCAGAAGGAACAAGCCATTTTTGCCATCTACACGTCGCACCAGTGCCCACATGTGAAGGACACACACACACCACACCATGAAGCAAGACAGGGTATAAACCCATGTGAGAAACACCCAGAAAACAGTCGACGCAGGCCATGCGAGAGCACCTATCATACGGGGAAACAAAAGCGAGCGAGAAAGCCCTTCACTTCCCCTCCCAGCAAGATCGACGTCAAGCCACGCTGGAGTAACAATAACAAGATATATACAGAGCAAAAAATAAAAAAAGAGCAACAAGTACCATCCGACCGTTAATCCACACATTTTTTTTTTTTGAACACCACACTTTTTTTTTTGACAGTGGCCTGGCTCACCACCGCATGCTGGACTGGGCGGGTTTGGTGGAGAAATAAAGCCGAGCGCAGCAGCACAGGGCCGCATGCCCGCCGCATCGGCTCTCTCCCACCCATGCCGCGCCAAAGCGGGACAGCGCGGCCCAGAGCGCCCGGCACGCCTTTGCACGAGACGCACAGGACGGGACGATCCATCCATCCATCCACCCATGACTCATCACCACCGCTTGATGGGAGGAAAATAAAGCCGTTGGCATGCGGACACGGCCCGGCTCGTCACCCCGTGGCAAGGACACTGGCGCACGGTCGCACGCCGATGCGTCCAGAGACACCTCCATCTCCAGGGGCAGGGTGGGAGAGGGGACGAACGAACGGCTCGATGCGGGTTTGTGTGGTCGGTGTTGGCCGATAAAAAGGGGCCGCGCTCGGGAACTTGACCGCACTGCACACTACTACACTCTCCACTCTCCCACGCCACGCCGACTAGCTTCGTCCGTTCCCCTCCTCTTTGCTTGCCAGCTACCAGAGCTCGGACCTCGGCGAGAGAGCTCAAGCTCAAGCTCCCTTCCGCTGCTGCAATGGCGGCCCCTCTGGTCCTCATGCTCTTGCTCGCCATGTTCACCGGCTCAGGTCAGCGGCCCCAACCCCCCCAGCTTGCGCAATAGTACTAGTTTTGCTTGTCTAGATTGAGTTCATAGGTTTCTTTCTTTTCCATCTACCCCCCAGGCCTGAATCTTTTCTGCTCTAGAGCACTTCTTGAATGTACTCTGGACATCTATACAAAACTTTCCTTGTATGTTCTTGAAATCTTGCTGTCTCTAGATCAGATATGTTGGATGAAATCTTTTGTTCTTGCTATTTGTGCCTAGTTTTCCCCATTCGCCATGACTGCAGAAGAGCAAAGATTTAGTATTTCCTTGCTAGATAGATTCGAGAGCTTATTGTTGTTTGTTTGTGTGGTGACCTAGCAGATGCGATGTACTGCGTGTGCAAGTCGGACGCAAACCCGGTGGCGATGCAGAAGGCCATCGACTACGCGTGCGGCAAGGGCGCCGACTGCACCCAGATCACCTCCAGCGGGCCCTGCTTCCAGCCCTCCTCCGTCGTCGCCCACTGCTCCTACGCCTGCAACAGCTACTACCAGAAGAACGCCGGCATGGGCGCCACCTGCGACTTCATGGGCGTCGCCACCCTCGTCACCGCCGACCCCAGCGCCGGATCCTGCAAGTACCCCGCCAGCGCAAGGTAAACTCCCATCTGCTCTTCCTCCCACATGCCTCCCTCACATGTTTGTTTGGCTTAGAACATGCTTACTACTAGATCAGTGAAACTGTTTTAATATTGATTTGGGGGCATTTACCTTTTAATACTCCTGATTGGAGTACTTGAATCTGGGAAGTAGAGTATCTTAAGCAAGATGCAGTATGGGCTCTGACTGCCCCTGACTGGTGTCATGTTGGGCATACTCTAGTTTACTTGGGTTACTAGTGTGCCGTAATCTAGATTCTTCACACGGCCGCACATAAACCACATACACACATGATAGTTAATCCAACGAGGCCTTGCTAGTTATAAGTCCATGGTTCCAGAGTTACTGAGTACCAGTAATACTGAAGTGTGTATGTTTCAGCTTGCAATATGCAATATGCAAACACAAAGTTGATCTGAAAAATCATTGGCAAAAGCTGTCAAAGTAGATTCGAGGAATATGTGCCGTGCCCACTAATGATGGACGAATATTACAGTACATCTGCAGCTAAACAACATCTGCATCTTCACATAGTACCACCACTGATGTCCACTCTGGTAGCTGGATGTTCTCCCTTCTTGAGTTCTTGCTTGCCCATGTGAACCAAAAAGGTGGTCTGAATCGGATATTTCTAGTCCGAGCTTAAAGGGAGGTCCATCTTTCTCCGAATGCCACCCGTTCAAAGTTGCATCCAACTTGGGCAAGCGCGTCAGCATCATTGCATCTGCATTATATATGCAATAGATAGATAGATTCGAAGCAACTTTCTCGCTTTCTTGAAGACGGGGCATGTGAAACATTTCGCCGTGCAATGTACTGACGCTGTATCTTGTGTCCTTTCTGTAATTTTTTTTCCTTCGTGCAGCGGCGTGGGCACTGGAGCGGGCACCGGCGGCATGGGCACCGGCACCGGCACCGGCACAGGCACCGGAGTTGGCACTGGCGGCATGGGAACCGGCACAGGCAGCACCGGGACAGGCACTGGCGTGGGCACCGGCACCGGCGGCATGGGGAGCATGACCCCGCCGGGCGCGACCAGCACCGGGATGCCGGGAAGCCCCTTCGGCGGCGGCGCGTACGGCCCGTCGGGCATGAGCCCGGACTACAGCGCAGCCGTCGTCGGTCGCCGCGTGGCCGCCGCCGGGCTCCTCGTGGCCGCAGCTGCGCCGCTCCTTCTCCACTTGATCTGATGCGTTGGTGACCACTGGCTGGCTGGCGGAAAGGCGCGTCGGCAATGCGGGTGCGGTGGCGGGGTCTGCGCCGGATTCGGTGGGCACGCCCCGCCGCTTTTGCCCCCGTTGGCTCGCTCGCTCGCCTGCCTTTCCGGCGTCGTTTTGATGGTTCGATCGGACGTAGTAGTGCTAGTGTCTGTCTGTCTGTCTGTCCATGAGTATGTACTGTTAAGCTGACCACCCACCCCATGTGGTGTCATGTACCGGTGGTAGAGTTGAGATCTGGTAGGGGATTCTTTCTTCTTCTCGTAGGGGTGGTGTTCCGAGACAAACTATAATTATGTGTTGTCGTTCCGTGCGTCGTGCCAACATCGTCTGTTTTCATTTTGCTTGAGTGGTGGCGTGTCTCGTGTGTCCTGCCGCTGGTTGCCGGTCACGGCCTCGCATCATCAGGCCGTCCCACCCATGATGCCATGCTCCGTCTGAGCTTGTGTGCATGCACGTTGTGGTTTTGGGGGTTTCCGGTGCGGCGGCACATGGAGCTTGGACGGATGTCGGGCAAGGAAAAATATCGCGGCGCTCGAGGGAAGGGTCTCGTGCTCGGAGCCAGAGTCCACTTTGATCTGGACTCTTGTCTGTGGCGCCCTACAGTACTCTCCTCCTCGAGCGACGGAACACGCCGACACCGACACAGGAAAGACTCACGAGCCACGATACTGTGCCTGTGCCTCTCATCTCCTCGGGAGACGCGCGCGGTTCGTGACGGGACCAGCCGCGGGCGCAGCCAGGTGCGGGCGCGGGATTGGGGGTGCGGGGCGGTGGTCTTGGGCGCGGCCCGGGCCAACGCATGAATCGAAGAGCGTGGGCTGGTATTGGCGCTGTGCCTTGGATGTGGCCCATTTAGGACTTGTCTCGGCGGAAGAAAATGCAAAATCGAAATCAGTAGTTCAGGGTAACCCTTGCTTACTCACACATTCTTTGATGGTGATAAGGGACGCATTGCATATGTGACACTTGTCACAACTAGGAGTTTCGCGTTTTTCCTCCTAGATCTAATATTTTCTTTCTTGAGCCAAACATCCAAATCACGAACTACTTTCACATATGGGTTTCTTGCGTTGAGATTTTGAGACAAAATCCCATGTTAACTAGTTTGGACAATTTTTTCTCTAAAAAATACCCAGAAAGAAAAACAAAAACCAGGGAAAAAAAACAGGGAAGCACTGTGAAAGCACACTTCAGGCACATGTGTGCTTCACGGCGCCCCCCCAAAAAAGGGAAAAAGGCCGAAATGAAAAAAGAAAAAGAGAGGCATAGTTGAGTTTTTTTTTTATCTTTTTTGAAAATAAATCTATGCTTTTCACTTTTCGTGAAGCACACCCGTGCTTTTCATTTTTCGGAAAGCACACATAGGTGTGCTTCACACGGAAGCATAACTACACGTCACCACGAACACACTTGTGTTTTTCACTTTTCGAGAAGCACAAATGTGCTTAGGCAGAAGCAAATCTGTGCTTTTCACTTTTCAGAAAGCACAGTTGTGCTTCTCGCGAAAGCACATCTATGAGAAGCGTAGCTGTGTTTTTTCACTTTGGGGAAGCATAGTGGCGAGTTCACGTGGAAGCACAATTGTGCTTCACCGTGAAGCACACCTGTGTTTTTCACACGGCGTGCTTCATGCAGGAAAACAAAAATAAATAAATAAATAGAACCAAATTATTTTTTCAAGGAAACTTAGGAAAGACTAGGCAAAATCCACCCCCCCCACAAAATCTAAAAACATAATCTTAAAAAGCCCTAGAAACGCTTGCATGAATAAAAAATGTTTTCCCTTGGGTGCGCACAACGAACGACACATGGCGGCGGCTGGGCGCACCACGTGGCGCACCCTCGTACGGCCGCCCGCTGCACCCTAGTTGGTGCGGGTGCTGGGTTACCATTGCTCAGCCTTTATCTAAGAAAATTCTGCTCAGTCTATGGAGATCTTCTCTCCGCATCACCCGAAAACACCATTACAAAAATTAGAAAATAAATTCAAAATTTTGGTGCCAAAGTTTTCTTCCTTCTGCATCCATCGGAGGCGCGCGGGAAGCAAAGCCCATTGCCGTCTCAGGGCCTTCATCTCAATGAAAGAACTTGTTGAAGCTCCGGATCTTGTACAAGCAACAACTAGAAAGTGTAAATGTAGATGAGAAGATGGCGACAATCACGTTCTACAATTGTCGCCCCAAAGAAGAAAACACCTAGGAGGGCTTATATAATGTCTCGGATCACATCAAATGGAGTCGGAGAACACAACTCTTGTTGGGGAACGCGACAGAAAACAAAAAATTTCGGCATAGCGAGCACGCCCAGGACCACTATGGAGACTGCATACAAGGTTTGATCTGATCCGTACCGACTCGAAGCGCAGCGGAAGAAGAGTTGGTGGAGATCGTTGGTGCAGATCCCCGCAGCTAGGATTTACAACCTCCCAACCGCGAGGATGAACTCCCTCGTCGGACAGCCCTTCGGGAGGCGGTCGGACAGTCCCCCGGACGATGTCGCGGACAGCCCTTCGGGAGGACCCTCGAAACTCGAACGGAGACTCGGACAACCCTTCGGGAGGACACTCGAACAACCCCTCGGGCAAAAGATCGAAACTACGACCTCTCTACGGGGTTGCACACATACGGTGTCATCTATCCGGCAGGGCTTCGCCGTCCAGAACTAGTTCCTGCTGGAACCCAGACAGCCTTTCGGCTCTACGAAAAACTCTTTTCGTGGGAGGGAGAGAGAGAGCTAGCAAAGCATAGCATGTGTATGAGAGCAAGGGATGAAGAGATGGCAGCCCTCACCTCCTCTATTTATAGGAAAGCCAAGGGGTAGGATGGTCACACAAAGTACCAAACTACCCCCACTTTATGTCACACATAAAAAACCATAAGAGGGAAAAGGGGTGCCATGTGGAGCTCCATGGAGGAGCTCCACCCTTGGCCGGCCACCCCTTGGGGGCCCCCCATGAGGGGCTTCCTTGGCCCCCAAGCCCTTCTAGAAGCCTTTTGGAAATATCCCAAAAGGTGACTTTCCATAAATATCCCAAAAAGCACTTTCACTATTCACGACGACATTTTTCAGCGTCCGGTCGAACTGAAAATATTTATGTGGGCTTAGAACATTTCCAGTACCCACTAAAATAATTTTCAATGCGATCCGGAACAATTCCGGATTAGTGATTTTCATCTGCGAAAAGCATCCGAAGCGGTTCCGGCAGCTCCGGAACATTTCCGGGTTTTTTTCCGGAAAATTCCCAGAAGTTTCCAGAATGATTCTGGCACCCTCCAAGAATTATCAGGCATGTGCCGAAACCAATTCGACTTAATGGTATCCCCTGAAACAACTTTTCAGTTTTACCGAAACTGTTCCGGTGTTCTCTCTGCGGAACTTTTCCGCTGTCCGAAACTTTTCCGGTGTCCGAAACTTTTTCGGTGATTTTCTCTCAGACTCCCTGTCTAGTATTCAGCAGATAAATGACCCTTAAGCGTGTGACCCTATAGGTTCGGTGAAGCATAGACATGACCCGGAACCCCTTCCGATCAATGATCAACATCGGAGCCGTGGACACCCATATTGACCCCTATACCCACACAAATGAATATTCGAGTGAACCTCCAGTTGCCGTGAGCTATTCCTGTTGCTTCGCGATATGTTACAATTACCCGAGGTGAGACATGTTGGCATCCTCGTGGATCAACAACTTGTCCACTATGCCAGTTACCTCGTTGCCGGTATTGTTCTCTTTTCTCGTTCCCGTGTTCCGGCATCCCCGTGATCAAATCACAAAGTGTCTGGCCAGACGATGATGGATACCGTAACACCGAGAGGGCCCAGAGATATCTCTCCATCGTCGGAGGAGCAAATCCCAATCTTGAGCTATCAAGTTACTTGACATACTTTTCCATGAACCCGTAAGCCGCCGTAATAGCCACCCATTTACGGATGACGTTTAACAAACCCCAAAGTTCATGAAGCAAGCATGAAGAAACTCGGTACTCTCATGGTCTAAGGAATCATGCAAACGTTAACCATCTCTGTGTTATTAACCATAAACTTGTGACGAATATATCTCATAGCATAACATCAATTCGGGTTGATTCAACACAAGTGTTCTACCAACATTGTGCCATCAAAATTGCCGGCATAGCCATGCCCATGATCAGGAAAACATGATCATCATGCAATACTTGAGCCAGTCTTAGAGGCAAGACTAGGAATACATTTTACCGTTTATTATACCACACGTGCAAATGAGTTTCCCTCCGGGCCTCGTGGATATTGCAGACTCGTGAATCATTGCAGTTATAGCATGGATCATAAACATTCATTACAAACTCGGAGATACAAAATAACTGTTATTACTGCCTCTAGGGCATATCTCCTACAACTCTCACATGCTCCCGACGAGGCCGAAGCTGGCCAACCATCGTCGGTCCGAACTGGGCCTGGAGGAGCAAAACGCACAACCGCACCATACACTCCGAAGGGCAGCGCCGTCGAGACAAACCTGCAAAAGAAGAAATCTAGGACACATCACACTCCACCGCAATGATGGCAAGAAGTACCACTGCAACATGGACGAAGTAGGGATGACTTATTCCATGCCGACGACGGTGCCATTGCCTAACCACCGACGAGTAGGGACCAAAACCTGAACTAAAAACTTCAACCTACTAACACCGGTCTGATACCAACTTGTAGCACCCTGGGATCGGCACTATCTAACAACCTTCGCTAGCCTCCGTAAAAATATCGATCCTAAGACGCCACCTTTAGACAACGTACACCTGGAAACGTGCAGGCCATGTGGTGTAATGGTCGGCTTCACACAGGTAATGAACTAATCTGCAACAACAACAAATATATATACACCACCTCCGGAGAGTCAAATTTAACAAATGAATACAACGAAGGTCTTTCAGCTACACGTTATAACTTGCGTCTATTAGAGATCAGCTGAGATAACACTCTAAAGTAAAGCGACACGTCACAACTACTCTAGTCACCTATCTGACTGCAAACATAACACTACCATGTCTCCCCCCTCGCATCTCTCACGAGGAAGAACCCACAAGGCACACACACGGGTTGCAAGTTGGGGGTTTGATCTTCAAAAGGGACTCGCGTATAATAGTTGGGTTCAGTCTTGCAAGTAATCTACCATAGTGATTCAAAGTGGAAAAGGCTTGCATTGTGGTGTTGCCACTAGGGATAAAAATATGGTCGCGTAGTTGTCTTTTAAACGCAGGGTGAAGGCAATATATCATCCACTTCATGTCACCACTTAATTCAATACTCTGTTTTACTTAATACTTTGAGATGCAGGCTGGATAGTTGTCTTGGGTGGGGTATGATACGTCCAATTTGCATCATGATTTCCTACTGTTATTTATAATGTATTTGGTCATTATTTCACTTTATGATGCAATTCTTATGCCTTTTCTCTCTTAATTTGCAAGATTTATATGAAGAGGGAGAATACCGACAGCTGGAATTCTGGACCTGAAATAGCTACAACAGAGATACCTATTCTACACAGCTCCAAATGACCTGAAATTTTACGAAGATTTTTATTGAATATATAAAAAATACTGGAGAAAAGAAATATCAGAGGGGACCCACCAGTTGCCCACAAGGCAACAGGGCGCGCCCCCCTGGGCGCGCCCTGATGCCTTGTGGGGCCCACAGCTGGCCTCCGCCCCCCTCCTTCTGCTATATAAGGTCATTTGCCCTAAAAAAATTATAGAGAAGACTTTCGGGACGAAGCGCCGCCGTCTCTAGGCGGAACCTGGGCAGGAGCAATTTTGCTCTCTGGCGTAGCGATTCCGCCAGGGATACTTCCCTCCGGGAGGGGGAAATCGAAGCTATCGACATCACCAACGATCCTCTCACCGTGGGAGGGCCAATCTTCATCAGCACCATCTCATCTCAAACCCTAGTTCATCTCTTGTATTCGATCTTTCTCTCAAAACCTCAGATTGGTACCTGTGGGTTGCTAGTAGTGTTGATTACATCTTGTAGTTGATGCTAGTTGATTTATTTGGTGGAAGATTATATGTTCAGATCCTTAATGCTATTCAATACCCCTCTGATCTTGAACATGAATATGATTTGTGAGTAGTTATTTTTGTTTTTGAGGACATGGGAGAAGTCTTGTCATAAGTAATCATGTGAATTTGGTATTCGTTCGATATTTTGATGATATGTATGTTGTTGCTTCCTTTAGTGGTGTCGTGTGAACCTCGACTACATGACACCTCACCATATTTGGGCCTAAGGGAAGGCATTGTGGAGTAATAAGTAGATGATGGGTTGCTAGAGTGACAGAAGCTTAAACCCTAGTTTATGCATTATTCCGTAAGGGGCTGTTTTGGATCCATATATTTCATGCTATGGTTAGATTTATCTTAATTCTTCTTTCGTAGTTGCGGATGCTTGCAAGAGGGGGTAATCATAAGAGGGTTGCTTGTTCAAGTAAGAACAGCACCCTAGCACCGGTCCACCCATATATCAAATTATCAAAGTAGCGAACGCGAATCAACTAAACATGATGAAAGTGACTAGATGAGAATTCCCATGTGTCGGTGTAAAAACCGGCAGACCTCGGGGTAGGGGGTCCCGAGCTGTGGATCTTGGATCGGTGGTAACAGAGACAATGGAGACGATGTTTACCCAGGTTCGGGCCCTCTTAATGGAGGTAAAACCCTACGTCCTGCTTCTATTTATATTGATGGAGGTGTAACAAGTACAAAGTTGATCTACCTCGAGATCGTAATATGAGTCTAACTTCTAGGGCTAGGTGAGCAATATTGCGTTGTTCTCCTCTACGGGCTAAACCCTATGGCTTATATACACGCCAGGGAGGGTATCTAGGGTTACAAGGTCGGTATCTAGTAGTAAGACGGCTGGACAAATCTTGAAGTGTACTACAAGTCTTCGGTAGAGACAGCCTCGATCACGTCTCCCGTGTGTGGCCTCCGGAGTCCATCTTGATCACGCACAGAGGCATATCGGCCCAGCCGAGGAGACGGGCCGGCTAGGTTAGCACCCCCTAATCCAGGACACCGTCAGTAGCCCCCGAACTGGTCTTCTACGCCGAGAACAACTTTCAACAAACATCACTTCGGATCCGGAGTCCTTGGCTTGACAGACGAGTTCCACTTTGCATTTCGGATTCTCTTAATGGAGCATCAACATCCGTGGTCCAACCGAGCTTGTACCCTGCCCGAGGTGGGTAGGTATCTTAGCCTTGAAGGCTGGTCATGCAGGTATGAACAATCCAATCCTGCCTGACAACTTTATCGGCCAGGCCGCCCCATGACAGGTCGAGCAGTTACTGTCTCCCCCTCAAATCGTGGTTCGAGGCAGCCTGTTTACTGGCACGTCCCTTCAAGGCAGAGATCGTGCCCGCTTCCTTAGGGATATCTTCAAGATTTTGTTTCCCCCCATATGTTTCAACGACATTTTTGATAGCAACCGCGAATTTATCGGCGCATCGGGGGGGGGGGGAGGGACTTTTGGCCTTTCATAGGCCTATAAGAGCAAAGGGGAGAATAGCGCGATAGCCCACGCTCCCATCCTTCTCCCACTGTTGCTTCGTCTAGCTCCAACGCCCAGATCCAACCAGCGTGCCTCTCACTTTCGCGAGCCCAACTCCTCAACCAGCCATGGCTGACACCCTCAAGGGACACTGGTGCGGCTCCATCGTGATAGCTGCGACCATCGCCGAGCTGCGTGACGTGGGGTACCTGGCCCCCGCCATCGCCGCCCGCGCTCCAGCGGCCGGCCAGCTGGTGCCCACTCCCAACGCCGGGGAGTGGGTGGTGTTCGTCCCCCACCTCATTCGAGGCCTCGGGTTCCCGCTGCACCGCTTCGTGTGCGGGGTAATGTACTATTACGGGTTAGATTTCCATCACCTGGCCCCTAACTCCGTTCTCCACCTCTCCGCCTTCATCACGGTCTGCGAGGCTTTCCTCCGTTGTGAGCCGCACTTCGGCTTGTGGCTAAAACTCTTCGGGATCAAACCGAAGTCAAGTGGCTCAGATCTCGCGGAGTGCGGAGGGGCCATGATCAGCAAGAACCAGGGGGGCACCTGGTTCAAGGGCACCTTCATCGAAACGGTGAAGGAGTGGCAAAGAGAGTGGTTCTACATCACCGAGCCACTCGCCCCTGGTCAAACCGAAGTCCCAGCCTTCTCGGCCGGGCCTCCCATGAAACTCAAGTCCTGGAAGGAGAAGGGCATCGCTTGGGGGAAGCCGGAAGAGGTGGAGACCCTGATCGACAGGATCCTGTGGTGGTCCACGACGGGGAAGGTTGAGTTGGCCGACGTCATCAATGTCATGCTCAACCGCCGTATACTCCCTCTCCAACTTCGGGCTACCCCGATGTGGGCACAAAAGCCCGAGGACATGGACACCATCAACACCTTCTTCCGCTCCACCTTGGCTGCCATGTGGTCAAAGCTCATGAAGCTGGCCAAGGACAAAATCCCCAAGGCGAGGGAGGACCGCGGCCTCGAGCACAGCTATGAGGCCCCCCCGGTGAGTGGTTTTGCCCTTTAATCTTTGTTTTTTGCTCATTGCGCCGAGGAATAAAATTTTTACTTGAACCGTCGTGTTTTGATATTTTGCAGAAATGGTTGGCCTGGGTGCAAGGGGTACGATTCCCGGCCCCACTGCCAGAGCAGCCCCCAACTCCCCTGCTCTCAGCGCTTCTGACCGAGGAGCCACATGTAGTGGCCTCCAAAGGGACGAAGTCCCAGGCGGGGAGGTCAAGTGCTCGGACCCGGGGGACTTCGGTCACCCGGTCCGAAGAGACCCACACCTCCGCCGCTCAAGACGGCGGCGCCGAGGAGGGTGAGGAGGAGGAGGTTCCGCCTCCAAAGGGGAAGAGGTCGGCGTTGGAAGACGCCGACGTGGATATGCCACCGAAGGGCCCAAAGAGGCCGAGGCGAGCCTCATCCGAGGCCACCAACAAGTCATCGGAGAGGGCCGAGCTCTCCGGTGACTCAGAGGAAGATCTCCTCACCATGGGGAGGACGAAACCAGCACCCCGAGGGTAAGTCCTTGTCCTTGTCCTCCTTCCCTGAGTCACTTTTTCAGCAAGGGAAATCTTACAGAAGCAATTTTCACACACAGCCCGCCGAGGGTAATCCCCAGTGGTTCTTCGAGCGGGCTGCCATCCGCCAGCGGGACTCCAGAGCCCGCCGCTTCTCCCCCCAGGCATGATGGGCTAGGGGAGGCGACATCCACCCTGGTCCCCGACGTCAACTTGTCGGGGGCCGACGAGATGGCGATCATGGCCGAGGTCAATACCTCGGCCCAACAAGACCCGGGGACGAAGCGCCCCGAGGTCATCGCAGAAGGGCTGGGCCAATCATTGGCCCAGCCGGCGTCTACCTCGGCTCCGCCACCCCAGGCGGAGGCCACTCAGGTGGAGGTACCCGAGGTCCTCCCTCCACCCGAGCCCACTGCCCAAGGACGGGCTAGCGCGGGGTGGACCGAGGAGATGGAGGACGCCCTGAAGGGCTCTTCCATCAAGGAAGAGCACCGTGCCTTGATAGGCTCGGCGCTGCAGGGCTACCGGTCCGCAGGGGCCGGGCTGCATGAGGTTTTCAAGAACCTCGTAGCAGGTTTCGAGGTACGCCTCTTGCGCATTCCATTTGTTTATTTAAGCTGTTTGTTTTATGAATTTTGTCCGAGGACATAAAAGTATAGCCTTCTAAACGGCTTAGTGAGTGAGTAGCCCCCGAGCCCGAAGTCGGTTTCAAGAAACCGGCATCGGGGTCGCTTGATTAAATAGGCGCTCGTGAAATAGCCCCCAGGGCGCTGCTTGAAGCAGTTGTCCTGGAGCCTTGTAGTGATCTTAACTATTCCCTTTCGAATAAGGATCTGTTTTGTTCCAGGTTGCGACCTTGGTTCCGGACTCCGTCTCCGAAGAGATGGCGGAGATGAACCGGAAACTTGAGCAATCTCAAGGTAAGCAAGTTTAAACTTGCCTTGTATTTTGGATGAAGAGGTATAATGTATGTTTTAAAGAAAACAACTAAGGCCGAACTGTGTTGACAGTGGAGCTGGAGACGCTCAAGGCCGAGCTCGAAAGGGCTCGGAAGGAGGTGCGGCAGCAGGAAGCTGCTGCCGCCACGGCCGAGAAGGCCCGGGCTGCCAAAAAGGCAGCTGGGGAAAGGCACCAAGCACGGGTGTTAGAGGTCGAGGAGACCCTGAAGGGCGTGTTCGAAGCACGTGACAAACTTCAGGAGGAGGGGCAACAAACGAAGGAGGAGCTCGAGAAGCTTCAACGTGCCCACTCCGAGCTCAAGACCTCGGCCCGAGCTGATCACGAGGTGCTCCAACAAGTGGAGCAAATCGCCTCGGGTAAGATATTTTTGCTGCAGTGTGCGTTTGGCAGCAAAGGGTGTGTCGAGCTCACCCAGTTATGGCGTTCCGCAGAGGTCTTTGAGGATCTCCCGCAGAGCGCGGCAGATGTGGTGGCATACTTCGGCCAGCTGGCGGGTCATGAGGCGGAGAAGGCCTTCTGGGGGCAGTTTTCAGGGTCGCCGTCCGCACAGCTGCTGAATCATCGAGTGAAGCAGCTGGTGGAACTGTTTCGCATGACGAGACCAGCGCTCTAGGACCTCTGCGTCGCTCTGTGGCCTGCCGAGGCCATGCCGAAGAGCCTCTTCGGCCTGACGGCCCGTCTCCGAGATGCCGTGCCGTGCGTGGATCGCTGGAAAAGGTCTGCGTGCTTCGAAGGGGCGCGGAGGGCATATGCTTGCGTGAATACTCACTTCCGCAAGGTTGATGCGGAGACATGTGCCGCGGGCCCCCCTGCCGACAAGCCGCGGACCGCCGAGCAGTTCTTCGCCGAGGTGGAGGCGGGAGCTCGGACCACCGAGGCCATGTGCCCCAAAGACACTCTGTATTTTTAGATGATACTTCGGAATGCCGGGGTGTACAATGTAAAAACTTTATCTTTTGTTGAATGAGAATGGCTTAAGATTCCATGTGTGTTGTTTTATAATTTTATTTATTCCTCCTATATGACTGTTTAAAATGAGAGTGGCCAGTCGTCGGCTTCAGCCCCAGTGTAGGTCATACAAAGGGTGTTCCTTAAGGCACACTGCACCCTTAGCCGACGTCTCGGTACCCGGAGGCGGTCGGTGTCTTATAGGAACTAGGCAATCGGACTATAGTGGCTTGATTTCTTTCATTCAGTCATAGGAGTTTGACTGTGGGGGCTGATGACCAGCCCCCGGTGTAAGAAGTGTTCGGCTAGCTCGGCCGAGGTCTAGGCCGGAGCACACTTCGGCTAGGAATGGAAGCCCTTCATTTGACACGGGTGATCTCTATCGTCACATCGCTTGACGCGGTCTCCGGATGGCAGGCCAGTTTACGCCTACCTAGATAGTTAGTTTTCGGCTTTCTCCACTGAGGCGTCATGCCAATTGACCTGGCGGCGCAATTGCAGTGGTTCTCCCGTTACACCCTTAGCCGAATTCATCGGAAACGTAAGGGGTACACATAGGAGCCGGGCAACCCAACTATTGACCGAAATCTAGGTTCGAAACTGATGCATATAAAGCCAACATCCGAGACGCCGAATACATCGGACTTTGTTATACAATTGCATCTTTTTAAAGAATTGCATCATCCCAGAGCTATGCTGATAAAGAAGTACAATAAAGACCTTGAAAGGGCACAATTTCTTTATTTCGTAATATCAATCGTGTACATGCCCAGCTGTGACGAGAGTAATTGAAAGAGTACAATGTAGATGATAAAGAAAAAAGAGGAAAAACAGGTTAGATAATCGCTAACGGATTTTAAAGGATCCGGACCGCTACCTGCCGCACGTCTGCGTTTCCGGACTGTTGACCAGATCTTCACCATTGATGGCGAAAAATTTGCGAAGGTCGATGCCCTTCCGGCCCTTTATACACTCTAGGTGTTTGATTGACCGAGTTCCTTGAAGGGAGGTGTGGCCGAAGCCACTCTGTGGTTTTAAAACCACATAAAAGTTTGGCTGTTCCTTTTACAGATGCTTGCCTGTGCAGGGGCTCTAAGCCTCGTCTTTGCGTGGTTAATCTGCGCCGATGTTTGGGTAGTCGTTCTGGCTCCTCGACGTCACAGGGAATCTTGAGTGCGAAGTTATGCACTCTGGGGACGTAGTGCCCACTCCAGAGAGGGCACACGAGGAGCCCGCATCGCTATTTCGGGTGCGGGGGCACCTGGCCGAGGTCGATTTGTGCAGCACGGGTGTCAGGGAAATATCTTTGGGTGAAACCCGCCCGTTCAGGGCCGGGTCTCGAGGAGTAAAACCATGAAGGGCCAGGTGGGCCGTAGAGTCTTCTATGGAGGCCCAGAAGGAGAGCCGCCCCATGAGGGGCCGGCCCAAGACCCGCCGAGAGAGGCGGTAAGTGCAAACCGCCTAAGGGTATAACTTAGGAAACAAGTAAGGGGAGTTGGGCTCGGATTGTTATCCCGGCCCGGACTCTTATGTGAGCCCCGGGGCCCCGCCTGTATATAAAGGGGAGCCCCCGGGGATAGAAGGAGGGAAAAAATCTTTCGAGAGCTAGGGCTAGACAAGTCTCAAAACCCTTGTAATCAAGATCTTCAAATACATCTAGCAGGAGTAGGCTTTACCTCCTCGAGAGGGGCCGAACCTGGGTAAATCTTGCCTTCCGTGTTCCTCGTTTGACCCCTTCGATCTGCTACTTACGCGATGGCTTCGAGATTAAGTCCTATGAGGACATCTGCCGTGAAAATACCACGACAGTTGGTGCCCACCGTGGGGCTATCGCATGGTGGTGTTGAGTATTCGAAGGGTCCTCCCCGAGGACTCAAGGGATACGTGATTGGCCGGATGACCAGGAGTCGGCGCGGCAATCTGCTCGTCGACGACTCAGACTGGGGCCCTGAGGCCGACTCTCTGGAGTACGGTTTCCGGGTCCCCTTTGGCGGAATTCATGTTTTCATTGGGAAGGCTGGCGGTTCTAAGCCAGTCACCTCCACGGAGGTCGTTGAGACGGCCCGCCGCGCGCAACCCGCCGTGGCGAGAGCCGCCCCTCGGCTTCCGGCTCCTGTGCACGCCGGCGGATCTGGATCTGGGCCGGATATCTTCGCCAACACCTTCAAGCCGGTCCAGGACACGCAGCCCGCCAGGCAGAGGCACGTCTTCATTGGCTTCACTCAAGGGGTGGAGTACTCTGGATCGTCGGCTTCCACAGAAGGCTCGGTGACTTACGATGATGGTGGCTATTCCTCTGGTGGAGAGTCGCTTTATTCTCTTCATCAGGAGGGTCTTGGGGGCTTTCAGCAGAACTCGCCGTCGCAGGATTCTTTAGGCCCGCCCGCTCGCCCTATTGTCTACATGGCAGGGGCGGCTGACATGCCAGACCCGGCGGCAGATGCTGGAACTTCTAATGCGATGCCAAGAGTCTCGCCAGCGCAGGCCCTGGTGGGGCTGGCGACCACGTTGACGACATTGATGGCCACACAGGTTACAGCGGAGAATCAAGCAGAGCTCAATGCGGAAATCGCCAGGATCAAGGGTCAGATGGTGCAGGCTCAGGCTAGCATTGATGCGGAGAACGTCCGTCTGGCGACTCGTGAACGAGAGATACAGGAAGAGATGGCGCGTTTGCAACAGGAGAATTATCATCTGGAGCAACGCCGGGCAGAGTCTGATGCGGTTCATCACCGACGACACCGGAGCCGCTATATCTCCAATATTGAAGGTCAGGCCCTGCAGTTCAGCACCCCACCAGGGGAACGCATTCGTGGTCCTGCAACAGGAACTCCCCAGAGGTCGCCAGACCCGGAAGCCCGCCACTTGGCGGGTCATGAAGAGCCGCCACGGGTTGAGCCTAATTTACGCCGAGAGGCGCCGATGCTTACGGCGCAAGGGCATTTTACGAACCCTGTGGATAACCTTTATGCGGCCACTACCGCGCTGGCGCGACTTCCAATCAATGGAAACACGCCCCTGGAGATTGAGGCTCGCAACGCAATCGAGAAGCTGAAAACCGCTGTGGTCCAGCAAGCAAATTATTCTTACAGCCGGGAGCGACTGCATTCCACACCTGCTCCTAACAGAAGCCGCACTAGAAGCCGCCATGCTGAAAGTCCTGCAGTGTCTAGCACCCGCCATCATCGGGGTGCGCCTGGGGGCTTGCCATATTCACCAAATCCTATGGTCCCGGGGCACAGAGTACATGAGACTCACGCGGCACACACGGCGGCTCTCGCGGCAGATCAGACAGCGGCGCAGGCGGCGGCTCTCGCCGCTCAGGAGGCGGCTCTCGCACCAGTCGTGACTACAACAGTCACCCCAACAGGAAGATCCATTGGAGTGCCTTGCTTGAGCCCGGCTCTCCGCAGCGCGCCCCTGCCCCGAGATTTCAAAGGCCCGCGGAAGGTGTCCAGTTATACACCAGACCAGAACCCGGCACAGTGGATAGAAAGTTATGAGTTGGCCATGGATATGCAGGGAGTCAGCGATGAGGCTTGTGCAAGATACTTCACCATGATGTTGGAAGGAGCAGCGCGGACATGGCTGAAGAATTTGCCCCCGAATTCCATCAACACATGGGTCGAGTTAAGGGAACGTTTTATCAAAAACTTCCAAGGTACCTGCAAGCGTCCAAAGACTATCATTGATCTTCAGCATTGTGTTCAGCGGCAGGGAGAGTCGGCTCACCATTGGGTCGGCCGAGTTGCGGAGATTATTCATTTTTCAGACAACATCTCTGCCCCTCAGGCAGTTTTGGTGCTGGAGAAGGCCTGCCACTATGAGCCTCTCACGCAGAAGTTAGGGCGGCTCAAACGGAGTGTCAAAGATATGGGGGAGCTCATGAATGCTCTCACCAAGTATGCCGAGTCTGATCCTACAAAGGACCCAGGAGTTGATGAGCCAGAGGTTCCTGATCCGAAGGGTAAAAAGCCTGTTGGTGGCAAAGGTCAGCAGAAGAACAATGATAAGAAGCGTAAGGGCCCAGAAGCCGGGTCAGAGCTGGTTGCTAATACAAATGTAGGTACAAAATTTCAGAAGGGTGGTCCTGATAACAGAGCTTTTAAGCCACAAAATTTTGAGGAGTTCCTGAAGGGGCCATGCCCAAAACACGGCACTAAAGAGCGTCCAGCCAAGCATACCTGGGAACAGTGCCATATAATGGATGCTTTTGCTCGGCGTTTCCAGAACCCGCCAGGTGGTGGGGGTGGAGGATACGGACCGGGTTCCGGGCCCGGGTTCGGACCACCTGGTGGAGGCTCGCCTGGCGGTTTTCAGCAACAGTCACACCACCCGGGCGGGTCTGGTGGCGGCTTCCAGGGGAATAGCAGCGGTCAGCAGTTTCAAGGGAATCAATACAACAATGGCCAGCATTTTCAGCAGATCCCGCAGAACAACAATCAGCAACAACAGAATAATCAGACCGGGTTTCAGAGCAATCCTAAGCAGTTAAGTAGTGGACAGTATCATGTGTTTACTACATGTGCAGATAAAAGGGATCGCAAGGTCAGGAGACGTTCTGTTAATGCGGTAGAGCCGGCAGTTCCAGAATATCTAAAGTGGTCAGAGATGCCGATTACTTGGAGCAGGGAGGATCACCCGCCCAGAATTGATAATCCGGGTCACCTGGCCCTTGTGGTAGCACCCCAGGTGGGAGGCTATGCTCTCACCAAGGTTCTGATGGATGGCGGAAGTAGTATCAATATTTTGTATTATGACACTTTCCGGCGTATGGGGTTGACGGAGAAAAACCTTACACCATCCAGCACAGTTTTTCATGGAATTATACCTGGCAAGTCAGCATACCCTGTTGGAAGGATCAAGTTGAATGTGACTTTTGGGACGTCAGAGGATAATTCCAGATGCGAGTCATTGTCATTTGAGGTGGTCAGGATCAAGAGTCCCTATCATGCTCTCTTTGGGCGGCCTGCTTATGCCAAGTTCATGGCTAGGCCTTGTTATATTTATCTCAAGCTCAAGATGCCGGGTCCCAAGGGTCCAATCACAATTCATGGAAACCGGAAAGTCGCCATAGAATGTGAAGAAGGGGATGCCGCGTATGCCGAGGCGGCTTGTGCCACGGAGGAGCTCAAAATCTACGCCAGCAATGTAGACCCGGCGGATATGACGCCTCTCAAGAAGCCCTCTATAGAGGGAGAGCCGGCTCTCAAATTTCAGGCTCACAGAGATACTAAGGAAGTGGAGTTTACCCCTGGCGACTCTTCTGCTAAGTTCACTATCGGGTCTGATATGGATCCCAAATAGGAAAGCGCGCTCGTCGAGTTTATCCGTGAGAATCGGGACATCTTTGCATGGAAACCTTCTGACATGCCGGGTGTACCGAGAAAACTCGCCGAGCACCGCCTTAATGTGGATCCTAAGTTCAAGCCTGTCAAACAGTATCTTCGTCGTTTCAATGAGGAGAGACGCAAGGCTATTGGGGAAGAGTTAGCCCGGCTTCTGGCAGCCGGGTTTATCATAGAGGTTTTACACCCGGAGTGGTTGGCTAACCCGGTGTTGGTTCTGAAGAAAAATGGAACTTGGCGTATGTGTATTGATTATACGGATCTTAACAAAGCTTGTCCAGCTGATCCATTTGCTCTCCCTCGCATTGACCAATTTATTGATGCTACAGCGGGGTGTGAGAGGTTATGTTTCCTGGATGCATACTCTGGTTATCATCAGATCAAGATGGCAGTGGAGGACCAAGAGAAGACGGCCTTCATTACCCCTTTTGGCGCCTTCTGCTATGTTTCTATGCCTTTTGGGCTCAAGAGTGCCCAGGCGACTTACCAGCGTTGTGTGCAAAATTGCTTCCACGGGCAGATTGGTCGCAACGTGCATGCTTATGTGGATGATATTGTGGTCAAGTCAGCTAAGAAAGCAGCTTTACTGGAGGATCTCAAGGAAACCTTTGACAATCTCAGGATTTATCAGATGAAGCTTAACCCAGATAAATGCGTTTTTGGTGTTCCTGCAGGAAAGCTCCTGGGTTTCATGGTTTCTGAGCGTGGAATTGAAGCTAACCCGGAGAAAATCAAGGCCGTCACCTCTCTGGCCGAGCCTAAGTGTATCAATGATGTCCAGCGCTTGGCGGGTCGCGTGGCGGCTCTGAGTCGTTTCATAAGCCGCCTGGGGGAGAAAGCTATTCCTCTGTATCAGCTGTTGAAGAAAGCAGATGAGTTCAAGTGGACGAAAGCCGCCGCAGAAGCTTTTGAGGCTTTAAAGAAGCAGCTGGCAGAGCCGCCCATACTGGCAGCTCCTGTCACCAAGGAACCAATGCTCCTGTATATTGTAGCAAATAACAAAGCTGTTAGTGTTGCAATGGTGGTGGAAAGAAAGGAGGCAAACCGGGAGTATCCTGTCCAGAGGCCGGTCTACTATGTTAGTGAGGTCCTGACTTTGTCCAAGCAACGTTACCCACACTGGCAGAAGCTGGTTTTTGGAGTATTCATGGCAAGCCGGAAGCTGAGGCATTATTTTCTAGAGCATCCTATCACAGTGGTCTCTTCAGCTCCTTTGGGGGATATAATTCATAACAGAGAGGCTACAGGCAGGATTGCAAAGTGGGCCATTGAACTTGGACCCCATGATATCAGATATGTACCTCGAACAGCTATAAAGTCTCAGGCTTTAGTGGACTTCATCAATGACTGGACAGAGCTTCAAGCCCCGGAGGAAAAGCCAGACAATACATATTGGACCATACATTTTGATGGGTCTAGGCAGCTGGAAGGCTCGGGGGCTGGAGTTATAATATCTTCCCCTCGAGGTGACAAGTTTTGCTATGTTTTACGGCTTATGTTTCCTTGCACTAACAACGCTGCGGAGTATGAGGCCCTTCTCCATGGGCTTAGGATTGCAAAGGAGATGAATCTCAGCCGGGTTAGGTGCCTGGGCGACTCTGATCTGGTGGCACAACAAGTTTCAGGGACTTGGGATTCTAAAGACTCGCTCATGGCGGCTTACAGACAAGCTGTTACTAATGTGGCTGGTTGCTTCAAAGGTTATCAGGTGGATCACATTGATCGGCGGCAGAACGAGGCGGCTGATGCCTTGTCACGACTTGGATCACAGCGAAAGCCGGTGCCTCCGAATGTTTTCCTGGATGTGCTCCATAACCCGTCAGTTAAGTTGCCAACGGAGGAGGACCTTGCTGTCCCAGACCCGGAGGCCCAGCTGGTGGCGGCTCTCCATGGAATCCCGGATTGGACTGTCCCATACTTGGATTATCTGACTCGAGGCGTCCTGCCGGCTGATGAAATCGAAGCCCGTCTGATCGTGAGAAGGTCCAAATCTATGACCATTGTCAATGGCGAGTTACACCACAGAAGTGCCACAGGCGTCTTTCAGCGCTGTGTATCACCTGATGAAGGCCGGAATATTCTCAATGAGATACACTCTGGTGACTGTAGTCATCATGCCGGCTCTAAGTCATTGGTGGCGAAGGCTTTCCGCCACGGTTTCTTTTGGCTCACAGCTCATGCTGATGCGAAGAATATAGTTAGGAAGTGTGACAGCTGTCAGAGGTTTGCCCGCCAAGCTCATGTGCCGGCTCAGGAACTTCGGATGATCCCTATCACATGGCCCTTTGCGGTCTGGGGGCTAGATATGGTGGGGCCTTTCAAAGCTTCTAGTGACAAAAAGACTCATCTCTTGGTGGCGGTTGACAAGTTTACCAAGTGGGTGGAGGCAGAGCCCATCAGTAATTTGGATGCAGAGACGGCTGTTAAGTTTGTCAAAAAGTTAATCTTCCGTTTCGGATACCCGCATAGCATCATTACTGACAACGGCACGAACCTTTCAAAAGGCGCCATGAAGCAGTTTTGTGATCAGGAGCATATCAGACTTGATGTGGCGGCTGTTGCGCACCCGCAATCTAATGGGCAAGCTGAACGCGCCAATCAGGAGATCCTTCGTGGTATAAAACCCCGGCTTATGGTTCCTCTTCAGCGCACACCCGGCTGT
The DNA here is from genome assembly GCA_039707655.1 of Elymus sibiricus. Lineage (NCBI taxonomy): Eukaryota > Viridiplantae > Streptophyta > Magnoliopsida > Poales > Poaceae > Elymus > Elymus sibiricus. Next base: position 319,797,872 of record CM077664.1, read on the forward strand.
TGGGTAGAAGAACTTCCCTCCGTCTTATGGAGCATACGAACAACTCCCAACAGATCGACGGGTTTCACGCCTTTCTTCATGGTTTATGGAGCAGAGGCCGTCTTACCGAGCGACATCCGCCACGACTCGCCCCGGGTCTCAGCATACGTTGAAGAGGACAATGAGTTGGCTCGTCAAGACTCTCTGGATGCCTTGGAAGAGGAGCGGGACTTGGCAGCCGCCCGATCTGCTATCTACCAGCAGGACCTGCGTCGCTATCATAGCCGTAGGATCAGAAGCCGGACTTTCCAGGAAGGGGACTTGGTGCTTCGTTTAATTCAAGACCAGTCAGGCATGCATAAGCTTTCGCCTCCCTGGGAAGGGCCCTTCGTTGTCAGCAAAAATCTTTATAACGGGTCTTATTATCTGATTGATCTCCGGCCTGGAAAGGAGTCTCGAACATCTGAAGAAGAGACCAGCAGGCCCTGGAACATAGCTCATCTAAGACCCTACTACACCTAGAGTTCCGGCTCTGGGGATCATGTACATACCTCTCATGTATATATTATCAATAATGAATAAAAGCTGGAGGCCCTGAAACTCGGGGTATTTGTCGTTTTCCATCCATCATATGGAGGACCCTGCACTTAGTCGAATAAAAAAGACCCATATGGGCTGTGCTTACTGGTAATCCAGAAGCCTTCACCATCTTGGGACCTTCCACCCTATGGGCCGAACTTACTGGTAGTCCAGAAGTCGCCACCATATTGGGTTAAAGTCCTAATAAACGGGTTGTGTTACTGGTAATCCAGAACCTTCATCCGTGTACAGGCACCCAATAAGCGGGTCGTGTTACTGGTAGTCCAGAACCTTCATCCGTGTACGGGCTTAAAAGACTCAGATGGGATGATGCTTACTGGTAATCCAGAAGCCTTCACCATCCTGGGACCTTCAACCCTTATGAGGCTGAACTTACTGGTAATCCAGAAGTCGCCATATTGGGTTAAAGTCCTAATAAGCGGGTCGTGTTACTGGTAATCCAGAACCTTCATCCGTGTACAGGCACCTAATAAACGGGTCGCGTTACTGGTAATCCAGAACCTTCATCCGTGTACGGGGGAAAAAACTTAGATGTGACGATGCTACTGGTAATCCAGAAGCCTTCACCATCTTAAAATCAATAACCTTATGGGCCGAACTTCATGGAAGTCGCCACCATACAGGAAGAAAAGAACTGGTTTGGTTGGGGTTATTGGTAATCCAAGAGCCGCCATCATACTGGGGGCTTTCGCATCATTTCTTACGTCTTTACAAGTTTGACAAAACTTTCTTGAGATTTATTGCCTTTGCGAGTCTTACGATTTTTATGAACTGTTCTAAAAGTTCGTATTTGGCCAAGAGCCGCCAGTTTATTGCGCTGTTTACAGCATGTTTATGCAAGTTTGCTGGTTATAAGCCGCCATGACTAATTAGTTTTTGGTTAAATACTTGTTTCAAATGATGCATACCTCTTATCAAAGTATTATGATTATCTTGATATTTGGCTAAGAGCCGCCAGCGTCCACGAAGGATTCAATTTCTTTCAGAAGCAGCCAGAGTAATTTTTTATAAGGAAGCTTCATGCCAAGGTATTAGGCTTGCTTCCCAAGGAAGCCAGTGTGCATTTAAAAGCAAGAGGCCAAGATCTTTCTAAAGTCTATTACAAAAGGCCACTAGAGGGAATTTCAGAATCATGGTTCAGATCATATATTACAAGAGGTTCGGCAGCTGGCGACTTTCAAGGTTCCAGCTTTACTCCTGGGTCTTGTCGCCTCCGGCTCGGTCCGCGTCTGCTGAAGGATTTATCTGGTCATGATCAGCATCCCAGTCAACGTCGGCAAAAGCCTCGAAGATCTCTTCAGCGTCTATAAGGTTTGAAGAGTCAATAGCAGGAGCGAATTCGTCCTTACGGCCTTTAGGAGATAATGTGAGAGGCGGCAGAGGGTCGAGTTTTTCTTTCTTTCCATCTTCGCCATAAGACGGTTGAACTCTTGCAAACTTCATTTCTTTCACCAACAGACTTGCGGGGATGAAAGTTTCTTTCCTCAGAGCGTTGTAAGTCGCCTGATCGATCTTTTTCCCTTTGTAAGTTTCGGGAAAGCCGCCAACAAGAGTCTGCAGCTCCAAGTCCTCATAATGAGCTTTTGCGCGGGCCATAGTGTGCATCGTGGCGATACGGGCGCTGGATTCCTTCACAAACTTCAGTTGAGCAGGAAGAGTTGACAAGGCCTCCAGAACTCCCTTTATGGCGGAAGGTTTTTCCTTCCCATAAAAAGCAGCATGGATTGCGCGACGGCTTCCAGTATAAAGTTGCTCGAGGAAAGTATAAGCTGCTTTGAGCTGTGTGGTTGGATCCTTCTCCAGCTTATTGCTTCTGGGACCTGCAAAGAAAACGTCAGAATTTAAAAATTATTTAGGAGACTTGTGTAAAAAGCTTCAGGAAATCTGGCGGCTTACCGAAGATTGCATGGCTCATTTGACGGATGTGAAGTTTAAGGCCGCCGAGCTCTGCAGAGATAGGCAGAAGGCGTTTTTCAGCTTCTTCGGCGCGTTGAACAAGAAGCTGTTTCTCTTTCGCATGTTCAGAGGTCAGGGTGACCAACTTGGCGGCTGCCTCAGACGCAGCCTTTTCTAAGGATGTAACCCGCTCTTCTGCGGCGGCTCTCATTTCCTGTTCAGATTTCAGTTTCCTCTGAGAGTCGGCCAGCTGGGTCTCTAATGAAGACAATTGAGCCTGAAAGAAAAAGGAAGGATCAAATTACTTATGCAGATAAAGTTCCATACCGATTACAAGTAATCCACATGGCACTTGGGGGCTAATGCAAACCCGAAGTTTTTACAAAGAAATTTTTTCTGAAACCCATGAGGTTCTTTTAACTACATGTGGTTCTTTGATCTAAGACCCGGCTGTTTCAAGAAGACAGCCGGCTCTTGGGGACTACATGTGGTTCTTTGCTCTATTTAAAACACATGTGGTTCTTTGTTCTAAGACCCGGCTGTTTCAAGAAGACAGCCGGTTCTTGGGGACTACATGTGGTTCTTTGCTGTATTTAAAACGCATGTGGTTCTTTGCTTTAAGACCCGGCTGTTTCAAGAAGACAGCCGGTTCTTGGGGACTACATGTGTACATTTACGCATTTTTAAAATATAAATTGGTAAACCTCCATAAAACTATGAAATCAGTAATATGCAGGTTTGGGCGACTAATAAGGATTATGAATAAAAATGATGTTTATCTCACCTTTGGTTTATTAACCAAGGTTTTGGCGATCTCCTGACTCTCAAATAATCGAGTCTGAAGAGCTTCATGAAGGCCATCTAAATCAGCATTCTCTAAGGAGGAGAGGTTTAACTTGTCTTTCCCTTGAGAAGACATGGCTTCAAGGGAAGATTTGCCCAAAGCCGCCGGCGAGTCTGCGGCGGTGGCAATAGCAGCAGCAACAGTACCCTCCTCAATATTGTGCGAGGGCGGAATAATAGCGGCTTCTGAAAGTCGCACTTCCTGAATCGGTGAAGATATCGTTGCATCCGGCTGTTGGTCGATGTTATCAGCCGGTGCTTCCATCTCTGGCTCTAAAGATACCTGAATTTCTGGAGGGTCATTGGTTATTTCTTCAGAGTCCTTGGCTGGGTCTCCGGAGCCCGCCGGAGGTGAAGAGGAAGTTGAGGGCTTCAGTCTCTTGGAGGTAACTCTGCATATTTATTGAGATTTGAAATAAACTGATAGCTTTGAGATCACACAAGGGTGTGATAATAAGAGCGATCATAATCTTACCCTGGTTTGATAACGAAATCCTCTGGCGACTCTGAGGCGTCATCAGAGGAAGATGAAACCTGATAGTCCGAATCAGAGGGATTAAGCGGATGTTTAAACAAACCAGCTTTAGGGAGCAGAGGTGTTGGATGGAGAAGCACCTCACGCGGGCGCTTATGAGAGTCGCTTTTATTAACGACAGAACCGCTGGCGCCAGTGTTAGAGCCGCCACAATCAGATTGGAGAAAGGCGGCATGCTGAATTGTTTTTAACGAATAGTTGGGATCCAGGCGAGCAAAAGGATGTGAGAAAGGATATTTCCTCACAGTAATTCTGGGTTTCCTAGAAAAATGATTGTTGAACGGAGTGGAAGTTACCTCAGTTTCTCCCTGTTCGTCTTCTTCTTCTTCACCCTGGAAGGTGTCAAGGTAAAATTATTAAGCATAAGCCGCTAATGAAAAGGAAAAAGGTGGGTGTAAATTATGAACTTGCCGATGTTTCATCTTTGGAGGATTCTAAGACAGCAGGATCCGCGTCCAAAGGGTTGATGGTCTCCTTCTTTTTCTTTCCTCCTCGAGAGCCGGCCTGTTTGCCCGGCTTCTGGCCTTTGGGTTCTTTTTCTTTCACCTGTGGCCGAGCTTCCCAAAAGGGATCATCATCCTGAAAGTTGCAAGGGGTAAGCCTCAAGAATGTAAACAATAAAACAGAAGCCTAAAGGAGATTTGCTTACAGCCGGTGGTGGATTGGCTTCAGTGAAGGGCTTCAGAGAAAACTCGCCAGTATAGTCGCCGGGTAAGTTGACGATTATCCTCATCTGTTTCACCACGTCTGACACAGGAGCAGGCGTATTATTATACCTCTGAGGATCTTCTAAACCGGAGTATTCATACATCAGCCGGTCTCGAAGGCTCAATGGCTGGATCCTCCAGGAAAGCCAGCAAAGGATCAAGTCAGCTCCTGTAAGACCATTGGCCATCAAAGCGGCTATCTTGTCCATCAGAGGCTGAAGCTGGATCCGTTCTGTTTCTGTGGGCCTGGGAGGATATTCTTTTTTATGATCCAGGCGGTCAGGTCTAAAACCCGGCAATGGGTGTTGCCCTTCAGGCACCTTGGTCTTCACGTAAAACCAAGTCTCTGGCATGCCCTTTGGGTGGCTCAAGAGCTCAGCACTAGGAAAATAAGTAAACCGCCGTCTCTGAAAGGATATGCCGCCAAGCTCTTGATGGCGGCCTCCGGCGACTTCAGTTTGCTTGTTTACATAGAATAAATTTCGGAATAACAAGATCGTTGGCTCTATCCGGAGATAAGCTTCACAAACTACTACGAAAGAGCTTATATTAACAATAGAGTTGGAGCCAAGGTCTTGAGGATGCAGACCATAGAAGTGTAAAAGGTCTCGGAAAAATTTAGAGCCGGGTGGATCAAACCCTCTCTCAATGTGATCGGTAAAAATAATGACTTCCCCCTCCTTCGGCTTGGGAGGACAGTCCTTCTTGGAGACCCGGCAGTTTTCTGTTTTGGATAGGAGACCGTTGTCTATGAGTCTTGTGACATGTTTGGTGGTAACCGCGGAGCGGACCCAGTTGCATTCTATTGCTTTCTTTGTCATCCTAGTAAATGGGGAGAAGGATTAAGTCAGCGGCTTTCATAAGTCGGAAAAGAAAAAATTATTAAAGCAAGGATGGCGACTTTCCTTAAGCCGCCACGAGTGAAGGATGTTCAGCACAAGTGAAAATTTCGTTAAGTGTGTAACAACAGATTTCTGCCAACGCGATAAATTTTTTGGATCAAACAGCTCTATAAAATAAGGAAAAAAGCAGTTCTTGCTACTGTTTGTTAAGCCGCGGCAGGTTTTTACAGATGGGGTTTCTCAGGTCTATCTTGATACAAGATTTAATTCCTGATCATTGGAGGGATAGCAACGGCGCCATTTCCATGATGTAAGAGTACCAAGGTGCGGCCGGCGACAGTAGCCGCGGAGAGGCCGAAGCGGAGCTCGAGCCCGACAACGGATACTTTTCAAGCACAAATCCTAAATATGCTAGGCTCGACTAAGTGCACCAACAACCAATGCTAAACAAGATAGGCACTTAAGGAAACTAGCAAGCACAAACTATATCACAAGATATGGAAATGTAGGAACAACTAAGCAATTCAACTAGCACAAGATATAACAATATGAGCAAGTATGAATTGTGGAAAGTAAAGGGTGTGGGTATGAGATAACCATAAGTGAGTCGGGGACGCGGATTTATCCCGAAGTTCACACTCATGAGAGTGCTAATCTCCGTTAGAGCGGTGCTGAAGCCAAAGCTTCGGGGCGCCACCAAGTGGCCCACCGTATTCTTCCTTTCAAGTCACCCCCAACGGATGAGCCTCGATTCACTCGGGTTGGTCTTGAAGGCGACCACCACACCTTTACAAACTTCTCCGGAGCACACCACAAGCAAGGAGGCTTCCGGAGGAACCTTGACCACCGAGGCCACTTCACACCCTTCCCCAGAGCACACCACAAGAGGAAGCTTCCGGGGGAACCACGGCCACCTAGGCCTCTTCACAATCTTCTCAAGTATATCACCAAACCGTCTAGGAGGCGGAAACCTCCAAGAGTAATAAACTCACGGACTCTCACTTGAACTAATCGATGTGGGGAGCTCAAACTAATGCAACAAATGCAAAGCAAGGTCAAGCAACAAATGCTTAACTCACTCTCTCAATCTCACAAGATGCAACTCAAGAAAGTAGGAGATTGAAGAGAGAAGATGCAATGGAGGAAATCAACAAATGACTCCAAGAACCATCCACAAATCCCCCTTCACATAGAGGGGAGATAGGGGTTAGGGAGAGGTGATAAGAGGCTCAAAATGATGTTTAGAAAGTGTATGAACCAACCCCCAACCGGTGGGAGGAAAGAGCCCTTAAATAGCCAAACTCAGAAACTAGCCGTTGGGGCTCAACGGGCTGATTCTGGACACCCCGTGCCCACGAGGGTTTAGACCCCGTGCACACGGGGTCCCGTGTGCACGGTACAAGGCCAAACAACCCCGTGCGCACGGGGTACCCAGAACAGCCTGCAGCAGCCCACTGAAACATGCACAACTTTGGCATACGAACTCCGAATTCGATGATCTTGGGCTCGTTTTGAAGCTATGGAAAAGCCCAAGGTCCTCACATAGAGAACCACCCAAGATCAACAAGAAAGAATGATGCAAATTATGCAAAGGTTTGAGCTCTCTACATGCGACGTGATCAAGCTACTCGTCCAAAAGTCCCTCTTGATAGTACGGCTATCAAACCTATAATCCGGTCTCCCACCAAGCACTATGAGACCGGCAAAACTAAGAAAACCTAGCTAAGTTATACCTTTGCCATGCACATTCCACTTGAGCTTGTTGAAGACGTTAAAGCTTGCTTCACAATGGAATCCTTTTCTTGTCCACAACCACTTGGTGAAGATACTCGAATTGCTTCCTCATGTTGCAATGAGGGAAGCCTTAACTCAAGCCCATCTTCACAAGTACATTATCATGAAGTGGACCGCAAGCTTCAAAGCATATAACCTCCGGCTTCTCATCTTGCACTTGGACTCCTCGAACCCGATGACCATCACCACTTGATGTCATCCACACATAGGCTACTTGAAATCTTTCCTTTTGATGCAAGCCCATGAGAAACACCTAACCCACATAGACATAACAAACACATAGCATGGGTTAGGTAACAAAGCACAATTCACAATTACTTACCATATCACTAGATCACTTGATCTCACGTGATACAATGTTTGTGCTTTGAGAGTTGACCACTTAGATATAATCTTCGAGCTTCATCTTGGTCAACCAACATCTTTACTTTAAGCTCCATCTTGGTTTCTTGAAAGCCACAATGAACTCTTCATTTCCCTTCATTGCTTCAAGACTATATCACCAAAGACTCTTTCATGACCATATCAAGTTCCACTATGAATATCATCTTGGTCACCACTTGCCCTTCTAAAAACTCCATCACAAGCTCTTGAGAGGCACAATGAATTCTTCACTCTAGTTGCTTGCTTCAAGACTTGATCAACCGAAACCCAACACATGAGCTCACCATGATCTTGTCTTGAAACCATAACTTGAATTCTTCTCTTTGATTATTCTCTCAAGCCCTTGATCCTTAAAAGCCCAAATATGTCAATCTTTGAGACCCTCCAATGAACTCCACCATGAACATAAATAGATTAGGCATTGAAATCAATCTTGATGGCTTCAATAGAAATTCTCGAGGACCAACTTGAAACCTCACTGGACATGGGATCTTGAAAGCCAAAAACCTAGGCCCCGTTAACACGGGGTATCCAGAGAGTTGACACTCGACCCCGTGCACACGGTACAAGCCCGTGAGCACGGGGTATCCAGAGAGGGATACCATAAGGACTTCTTCGGATGCTTTGATGGCATTCTTCACAAAACAACCCAAAGCACTTCAAGCATCACTATGGAACATATCTTCATATAAGATTCAATGCACTTGATGCTCCATAGGAATTGTCATTTAATTCCAAAGCTTAGAGAAAATATGTCTTCATATATATGGACTTCATCCTTGATTCCATCCAATATCCTTGAGGCACCATCTATGGACAAAACCTTCAAATATATCTCACTGAAAACATTAGTCCATAGAGATTGTCATTAATTACCAAAACCACACTTAGGGGCTACATGCCCTTTCAATCTCCCCCATTTTGGTAATTGATGACAATCTCAACAAGAGGGTTTATATAATGAATTTAAAACAAGTATGCAATCTATCCGAGAATAAATTGTATACTTGAGGTGGTTTTGATAGGCTCAAATATCACAAAGATAGTTGATGTTATCAAAACCGGTTGTACTAGCATCGAAATATTACACAAGAATTTGATGCTAGTAGAACCACACTATATAGAGCAAACTCCCCCACAATATATGCACGTGAAAGAACTTGGTGGAGTTTTCTCTATATACACATCCATGCAACAAGCAAGCATAACAAATGTAGATATGCATGAATGACAAGAACCAACCTACTTCTCCTAAACCCTCTAAACTTCTCCCCCATTGGCATCAAATGCCAAAATGGCAGAAATCCAGAAGGCCAATATAGTATGAGTTCCTCCTTAATTTGCGCATTTCTCATATGTGAGTGGAATCAAATGCACATACCCATTTATGAATAAATGGAGGAGCTCAAACTATATTGGGGATCCATAGAATGCAACAAGAAGATAAAATATGAGAATCAACCACGAAAAAGATCCAAAGAACATATTTTGGACAAGGGATAAAGGACATATCCAATATGATAATCATGCTAAGCATGGGTCCAAAATATATCCAACAACTCATGAGTGCAATGATATATGCAATACATACAAGCACTCACTACTCAACCTCTTACCAGATTCACCAAAGAATAAAAAGAGACAATCCAAGTGACTGGCGAGGAATAAAGGATATCAAAGAGGGATATGCACTTTCTCATGTGTATGAGTTTCTTAAGTGGCCAATAATCATCAAGATGAGCATCCACAAAGAAACTTGCACACACAAAAAAGATACAAAATATAAGAGCATGATATCCATGAATGAATCCATCATTATACAAACTTGATCTTTAGCATAAGAGCTATGTCACATGGCACATGGCACAAGGCACATGGCGTAAATTGATCTCATTTGCATAAAAATGAATTACTAAGCATGAGAGAAAAAAACCACAACCAAATTGAGTGTTTTTGCAATTTTATCAATATTGCACATAAGAGCACTTTGAGGAATTGGTATGCAATAAATTGCTTAAATGGCATATTTGGGATAAGTGAACCATGAGCATGGTTTTATAGATCCCCATGATATGCTTCTTCTCAAACGTCTCATAGAAGCAATAAGGAGGTTTAAGCTATTGCAAAAAACACAAACTCAACAAGTACTAATCATGCCATGATGCAACATACACAATGTTGACTCTAATTTAAATAAATGCATGAAGTAAGTACTTGTTACCGAGAGAGCATTGGTTCAAGGGGTCCTTGATCTAGTACGTGAACATGAGGGACTTGATCTTGTTCTTGGATAGGTACATGATCTCCCATAGCATCTTGCTCTTGTGTTGGGGGTGATGACTTCCCTTGTGGTGGATCCACAAGAGGGGCTCTTACTCCTTCTTCTACATGGACAAGGGGTGTTTCTTGTGGAAGAATATGACCAATCCCCATTGTACTTGTAGCTTGGGAAGGAGCCTCATCACCTACAACACTTGAAACAAATTTCTCCGCATGGAAGCCGTTATTCTCATCACACTCCACATTCACCTTTTCCTCAATACATCCCGTGGATTTATTGAGAATATAGTAAGTGTGGGAGTTTGATGCATATCCAACAAAAAGACCCAAATTATGTTAACTGGGTTGTATTGATGAGAAAGAAACACTTACAACCAAACCGGGTTTTCATTTATCTTCTCCCTCAAATTAAAGAATCAACCAAGCTTGGCTCTAATAATTTTCCATGGTGTCTCCACCTTCCTCATGAATAAGCCAAGCATCCAATGCTTCTCCAAAAGTACCTAAAACACATTAAGGTACAATTTGGTCCCCAAACTTATTGGGTCCGAAGTAGTTAGTCCAACTACACTACATAGGGCAAACTCCACATTAAATATGTGCAAATGGACATGAATTCGAAATTCATGCACATCTTTAACCATTAAGGATATTATGGAGTTTACCCTATATAGAGGATCAAGTAGAGCAAGCAAGGCATGAAGAGGTATAAAAATAAATATGCATGCACAAGCCTACCAAGATCCAAAGAGATACAATTTGGACAAAAGAACACATAAACGATGAATACTCCAATAATATCACAAAGCATTCAAGTTGTCCAAACTATATCAAAGTGACGAATCCACACAGGACCGCACACAAAGTATAACAAGAACTAAGCAAAAACCAATGAGCATATAGGATAAACAATACACACATGCTCAAAGGCTTATCTCACTCAAGTAGATAATAGATAGTACAAGCAGTGAGATACGGCAAGTTGAAACACGAGCCGAGAAGAAGATGATCATAAAGTTCTACCACATGAAGAAATACCAATTGTAAGAGAATACAAATGGTATTTGGAATTAACACTCGGTGGTAGATTCCGAAGATGCACAAGATCAAAATCATAAACCAAAGCATAAGAAGAAAGTTTCATAGTGTTCTTGGACGGGTGGGCATTTCTGCCCATTGGACCCCGTGCGCACGGGCTAAGTCAGCCCCGTGCGCACGGGGTGTCCAGAGGAGAAACCACCACCCCGTGCGCACGGGGGTCCAGGACCCCGTGCGCACGGGGTGTCCAGAGAGTTTCGTGGCACCCCGTGCGCACGGGGGTCAAAGACCCCGTGCACACGGGGTGTCCAGAGAGTTACTGATCATCCCGTGCGCACGGGGGTCAAATACCCCGTGCGCACGGGGTGTCCAGTAAGTTTCTGTGAAACTCTAGGACACCTCGGCGAAGCACTCTACGAAGGCAAATAAAAACCAACAAGAGATAATTAATGGATACTTTGAGAATTTGAATTTCAAATGAGCTTGACATACCACATAGTGACTAGATAATATTGAATATCAATACTAGGTGGTATTTCTCATATTCACATTTCGGGTTTGTGATGTGCACAAAACATAACACTCCCCCATAATGTGATGATCCACTAACATCTCTCAAGAGCCAAACAAGATTCAAATAAGATACAATAAAGGCTCAAAACTACAAACACCACTTATATGATGTGCAATGCAACCTACACATGCTAGATAACACAAATCAAGCATACTAGGAAACACAACATATAAATGCACATGCTAGATACAAAACCTAAGCATGCAAGGGGCGAGTAACTTTCAATGTAAGCAACATAAATACAAGTTACCGCAACGAGGAACATTGGATAGATAATATGAAGATAATCCACGTGACTTGGCTCGAGCAAATAAATGGTGGATATCCTTTTCTTCATGAACTAGCCAAATCTCCAATGTCCTCCACACACCTATTGATCAAGTTTGAGCTTGATGGTCCCCAACCAAGTTGGGTCCTAAGAAGTTAGTCACAATAGGCTTGGCAACCCAAATGGTCTTTTCCATTTCCAAACCACGTTGGCCACCAACAAACTTGGCAAACAAATTGCCAACAACATCCTTTCTAAGTGAATAATGATCATTGACTAGAGGAGGCTTAGGGATGTTACCGTTGGGACAAGATGAGGATATGTGTCCCTTCTTACGACAATTATAGCAACATGTGCTCCCCCTTCTCTTCTTCTTTATTTTCTCAACTTGGGGAGCTTTATCTAGGTTCATCATTGGTAGTGGCCTTTCTTCAAGTTGAGGTTGACCTTGAGATTGAACTTGAGGCCGCTTCCCTTGTTTCTTCACATTTGAAGCCTTCTTCTTCAATGCACAAGATCTCACATGGTGTCCAACATTCTTGCACTTGAAGCATGTAATGTTGGCCTCATTCTTGACTTGGTCTTGTCCCTTCTTCTTGTTCTTGGACTTCTTGTTGTTGGAGATGAAACCAAGTCCACCCTTGTCATGAGGGGATTTTTGAACACTCAAGATAGTGTTGAGAGTGGAATTTCCTTCATGACACATTTCCAAGTCTTTCTTCAAATTAGTGACTTGGGCCTTGAGCTCTTTGTTTTCCTCTACAAGGTTAGTATCAACAAAAGTACTAGAGGAAGTAGAAGCTTCATTATTAGAGCAACAAGGCAAGGAGAGCAATTCATCACAAGAGTTGGCAATAATATGTCTAGATGAATCACTAGGACTAGCACATGTCAATAAAGCATTTTGAGTCGAAATAGTGCTAGTGTCCACATGAGGCTCACGAGATGTTACCTTAGTCACAATAGCCTCATGAGCTAACTTTAGCCTTTCATGGGAGATTAGAAGGTCATCATGAGAGCCCGAGAGCTTTTCATGACTTTCTTCTAATTTTCCATAATTGCTAGTTAGCAAAACAAGTTGAGCCCTTAGCTCAACATTCTCCTTCAAGATAAATGCTTCACAAGATGTAGAGTTAGTAGCACAAGCATCATTGACAATATGAGAGGTCATCGGGATCTGCGTCTCCAAGAGGTCGGTCTGGTGTGCCGTTCCTTACTGGGGAGGCTTGAACTTCCTCCTCATGGTTATCGGCGTCGCCGTCCTCTGCGTCACCATTATTGGCTGTCGCGTCGTTGCCACTGGGTTCCCCATTATTGCCCCTTCGGCGCCTTCGCCGGCGTCTTGGAGGGGATTTCGGGGTGTCCACCATGTAGACATCGTAGGTGGACGTGGCGGTCCACCTGCCCGTGTTTACCGGGGGCAAGGTGTTCTCGATGGGGCCATCGGCGTCCTCCTCCATGTCTGAGGGTTCGCCGTAGTCCAACACGTCGGTTAAACCATCGATCGTGGCGACTAGGTGGGTGGTGGGTGGGATGTAAATTTCCCTATCGTCGGCTTTAAGGCCGATCTGATTGTAAACCAAAGTCTTGCCGTCCGAGATGGACATACTCCGGATGCGGTCAAGCATCTCATCGAGGTGAGATAATTCTTCGGGATTCATGGATGCGCCATAGGCAGGGCTGATTCGAAGTACACCCGGCGTGTAACCAGATGCGTCTTCGGAGCGGCGGGAGTCTGAACATAGTTCCGGGTTCCGTGCCGGAATCAATCCTGGCACCGGCGCAATTTCAGGGGTGGGAGCCGGATCCATCTCCGGACTGGCGATCGGGGAGAGACTGGCCGAAGTAGCGGTGTCAAGGGTCTCAGGAGGCGCCGTGACAGAGTCCGGCTCCGGAGTCGAGCCTCCGGAACCAGCCGAGCTCTCAATCCGGCCAGGAGTCCATCCCGATAAGATGAGTTCACCACGGGAATCTGCGGTGTACTCGAGGCCGCCGAAAGTCACGATCCGACCTGGGGCATAGTTCTCGACAGAGGTCAGGTGACCCGTCGAGTCGGCGCAAAATACCATGCTGCCGAAGACGAAAAGCTGGCCGGGGGGCGTAAACATCCCCGCAGCCGTTAGTGCAGTTGATCTGCAGGTGAGCCATCAATCCTTCTGGTGATCACGCAGCGGAACTCTCAATGAAAGCACCAGTGTCGGTGTAAAAACCGGCAGACCTCGGGGTAGGGGGTCCCGAGCTATGGATATTGGATCGGTGGTAACAGAGACAATGGAGACGATGTTTACCCTGGTTCGGGCCCTCTTAATGGAGGTAAAACCCTACGTCCTGCTTCTGTTTATATTGATGGAGGTGTAACAAGTACAGAGTTGATCTACCTCGAGATCGTAATGTGAGTCTAACTTCTAGGGCTAGGTGAGCAATATTGCGTTGTTCTCCTCTACGGGCTAAACCCTATGGCTTATATACACGCCAGGGAGGGTATCTAGGGTTACAAGGTCGGTATCTAGGAGTAAGACGGCTGGACAAATCTTGAAGTGTACTACAAGTCTTCGGTAGAGACAGCCTCGATCACGTCTCCCGTGTGTGGCCTCTGGAGTCCATCTTGATCACGCACAGAGGCATATCGGCCCAACCGAGGAGACGGGCCGGCTAGGTTAGCACCCCCTAATCCAGGACACCGTCACCATGTGTCCTCGAGAACGCTTTGCTTTATATAAGTCACCGTTCCGGCTTGTCCTTTGCTATAAAAAGGATTGGGCCACCTTGCTGCACTTTGTTACTATTGTTACTTGCTACTCGTTATGAATTATCTTGCTACAAAACTGTCAGTTACCGCTGCTTTCAGTTCTTGCAGAAAATACCTTGCTAAAAACCGCTTTTCATTTCCTTCTACTCCTCGTTGGTTTCGACACTCTTACTTATCGAAAGGACTACGATTGATCCTCTATACTTGTGGGTCATCAAGGCTCTTTTCTGGCGCCATTGCCGGGGAGTGAAGCGCCTTTGGTAAGTGGAATTTGGTAAGGAAACATTTATATTACGTGCTGAAATTTACTATCGCTTGTCACTATGGAAAGTAATCCTTTGAGGGGTTTGTTCGGGGTATCTTCACCTCGACCGGAAGCATTAAGAGTTGCCCCTCAACCTACTGAACCTACTAAAAATATTTATTATGAAATTCCTTCAGGTATGATAGAGAAACTGCTAGCTAATCCTTATGCAGGAGATGGAAAGGTACATCCTGATATGCACTTGATATATGTAGATGAGATTTGTGGATTGTTTAAGCTTGCAGGTTTATCCGAGGATGGAGTTAAGAAGAAGGTATTCACTTTATCTTTGGAGGGAAAGGCATTGACATGGTATAGGCTATTCGATGATACTGAAACATGGGATTGGAACCGGTTGAAGCTGGAATTTCACCAAAAGTTTTATCCTACGCATTTGGTTCATCATGATCGGAATTATATATATAATTTTTGGCCTCGTGAAGGAGAAAGTATCGCTCAAGCTTGGGGGAGGCTTAAGTATATGATGCACACATGCCCCAATCATGAGCTTTCAAGAGAAATTATTATTCAAAACTTTTATGCTCGGCTTTCTCATAATGATCAATCCATGCTCGATACTTCTTTTACTGGTTCCTTTATGAAGAGGACTATTGAATTCAAATGGGATCTTCTGGAAAGAATTAAACGTAACTCTGAAGATTGGGAAATCGACAAAGGTAAAGAGTCAGGTATAAATCTTAAGTTTGATTGTGTTAAATCTTTCATGGAAACTGATGATTTTCATAAGTTAGTACTAAATATGGACTTGACTCTGAGATAGTAGCTACTTTTTGTGAATCTTTTGCTGCTCATGTTGATCTCCCTAAGAAGAAATGGTTTAAGTTTCATCCACCTATTGAATTAAATGAAGAGCCTGTTAGTGTTAAAGAAGAAACAATTGTTTATAATGTTGATCCAGTTATGCCTACTGCTTATTTTGAGAAACCACCTTTCCCTGTTAGGATTAAGGAACATGCTAAACCTTCAACTATGGTTAATAAAAGTAATATTAGAACACCTAGACCTTCTGAACAAATTAAAGTTGAACCTAATATTGCAATGGTTAAAGATCTTTTGGTTGATAATATTGATGGACATGTCATATATTTCTGTGATGAGGCTGCTAGAATTGCTAAACCTGCTAGAAATGAACAAGATATGTTAGATAAGAATAAGCTTGTAGTTGGCATGCCTGTTGTTTCTGTTAAAATTGGAGATCATTGCTATCATGCTTTATGTGATATGGGTGCTAGTGTGAGTGCTATTCCTTTTTCCTTATATAAAGAAGTTATGAATGATATAGCACCTGCTGAGATCGAAGATATTGATGTTACTATTAAGCTTGCAAATAGAGATACTATTTCACCACTTGGGATTGTTCGATATGTTGAAGTCTTGTGTGGTAAGATTAAATATCCTACTGATTTCTTAGTACTTGGATCACAACAAGATAATTTTTGTCCCATTATATTTGGTAGGCCTTTCTTGAATACCGTTAATGCTGAAATTGATTGTGTTAAAGAAAAGGTTAGAGTTAAGTTTGGTGACGCATCTCATGAGTTTAATTTCTCTAAGTTTCGTAGACAACCAAATGAGAAAGTATTACCTAGTAAAGATGAAATTATTGGTCTTGCTTCTATTGCTGTTCCCCCTACTGATCCTTTAGAACAATACTTGTTAGACCATGAAAATGATATGCATACGAATGAAAGGAATGAAATAGATGAGATATTATTTAAACAAGCACCTATCCTTAAGCATAATTTGCATGTTGAAACTCTGGGAGATCCTCTTCCGCCTAAGAGTGATCCTGTGTTTGAACTAAAGAAACTACCTAATACACTTAAATATGCTTACCTTGATGAAAAGAAGATATATCATGTTATTATTAGTGCTAACCTTTCAGAGCATGAAGAAAAGAGATTACTTAAAACTTTGAGGAAGCACCGTGAAGCTATTGGGTATACTCTTGATGATCTTAAGGGCATCAGTCCCACTCAATGTCAGCACAAAATTCATATGGAGCCAGATGCTAAACCAGTTATTGATCATCAAAGAAGATTAAATTCTAAAATGAAGGATATGATAAGGACTGAAATATTAAAGCTTCTGGAGACAGGTATAATTTATCCCATAGCTGATAGTAGATGGATAAGTCTTGTTCATTGTGTTCCTAAGAAAGGAGGCATTACTGTTGTTTCTAATGATAAAAATGAACTTATTCCACAAAGAATTGTAACTAGTTATAGGATGGTAATTGATTTCAGGAAATTAAATAAAGCTACTAAGAAAGATCATTACCCATGCCTTTTATTGATCAAATGTTAGAAAGATTATCTAAACATACACACTTTTGCTTACTAGATGGATATTCTGGTTTCTCAAATACCTGCATCACAAGTAGATCAAGAAAAAACCACTTCTACTTGTCCTTTTGAAAATTATGCTTATCGTCGTATGCCTTTTGGTTTCTGTAATGCACCTGCTACCTTTGTGACGCCCCCGAAATTAAACGTGCACTAAACAACCACGCAGCATGCACGATCAAGATCAATGACTCACGGTATAATATCACAACACAACTCTACGACACAAAGGATAAACATTAGTCTCATAAGTTACAAGCCAGGGTCGTAAGACCCGAAATTACATCAAGAGTTAGGTCTGACTACAGACAATTACAAAGGTGCCTCAAGAAGGTGAAAAACAAACAACGACTCTAGATCGAAAAGGCGCAGGCCTCCTGCCTGCGACCTCCGAACTACTCCTCGAAGTCGAACTCCACGTAGAATCATCATCGGGATCCTCTGGCTCCTGGTCTCCATCATTTGCTCACAATATCCGGGAAGAAGAAAAGAAGTAGCAAAGCAACCGTGAGTACTCATCCAAAGTACTCGCAAGGCTTACATCAGAACTATGCTAAGTATGCATCGGTGTCAAAGAAATGGGGCTATATGTTTGGACTAGACTGCAGAAATGCCAGAATAAGGGGATGAAGCTCATCATATCGAAGACTACATCTTCTCGCAGCCATCATTTTGCAACAATAGAAGAGAGGAGTTTACATATAATATTTAGTATCATGTATTCATCAACAACACCCGGAGATCCTTCCTCGACTACCCAGCGAGAAAGTGATCCCGGAGTAGTAAACAGTTAAGTATCACAATAGTATCCAGTTCTAGTTGTAGTAGATCTGGATACAACTCCAAATGTCCTTTAATCGTGGACATGCCTATTCGAATAGATTACTTCCCTGCAGGGGTGCACCACATTACCCAACACGCTCGATTACCTCTGGCCAGACACACTTTTTTGGGTAATGCCCGGCCTCGGATTATCAACACGCCGTAGTCCTACATAGGCTCTCCAGAAAGGTCAGCACGCCGGTCTACATCCTAAGCGCGAAGGGGTCATGGGCCAATCACCCTAAGCACTCCTGCATGTTGCGTGGACGGCCGGGACCAGTCCTGACTACCTCTTTATACAAAGCAGGTGCTTACGTGGACCACCCGGGCGCGTGCCGCTCAACTGTGACATCTCTAGAGCTTTCGGAAGAAATCGTACGATGCCGAGGGTCCCATATACCATTATCCCACGTGGTGGTTAGTGTGTATAGGCCAGCAGCCAACTCAGATCAAATACCCAAATCCGTTAGTGTATTATTAGCATCTTGCGGAAATGACCAGGGCCGTCGCTCCGACTAGGTAACTTGCGAACCACGACCAGGGACTAGGCCCACCTCTCTCCTCGGTGGTCTCCACCTGCCCTGTCGTTCCGCCACATTATCTCTCGCGGGTACCCTTGGGGCCGACCCATCTTTATCATTGTAACAGTCAGGGTTCAAGTCCATACCATCAAGGTGAAACCGGAGGAATCACCCTCGATGGCTTTACCTTGATATACTGCATGACAGAGACATCATCGAGAGTGAAATACAAGGAATCACCCTCAGTAGATCACACTAGATGTGCTACACTACAGAGTCGGCATCGAGAGTGAAATACAAGGAATCACCCTTGGTAGATCACACTTGGGGCGGCTCTGCAGGGCCATACAATTGTAAGGGCCTTTAAGGGTGTTCGGTCTCGGTACAATGATCCATCATCTCGGACCACCCGGATAACAAGCATGGCAACACGGACAAGGGTGTAGGGCCACAGATGGGACACTAACATTCCTATACCAAGCATTTAGGATAACAAGTATAGTATCAACAACAGGTTATCAAAAATAGGCTATGCATCAGAATAGGAGCTATCTGAACAACAACAGTAGAAAAACCTAATGCAAGAATAAGAGAGAAAAGAATGGGCGATATCTGGATGATCAAGGGGGGTTTGCTTGCCTGGAAGCTCTGCCGAGAAGGACGGGTCGTCATCGACATAGTCGTACTCGGGGGGCAGCGGCAGTCTCGGAGTCTACCGATAGAATTGAGGAGAGGGGGGAAACAGATAAATAACAGGCATACAAATGCAACACAGATGTATGTCATGGCAAACTGTGTTGGTGATATGCTCTAATGCATTACTAGGCATTTTTAATTGAAGAGGGAAAATAATATTTTCCCGACTCCAAACACTATTCATTTAGCGGATCCGGTAGCAAATGTTCAATGTTTATTATGTTAGGGGTGTGTAACAGGTCAAGCTGGCAATGGTTAACCATTACCCGCATCCCCATGGGTAATTACTCTATTAGGGGACGGGTATGTGCCATCTTGAATGCCCACGGGGAAGCTGGTGGGTCAAATACGTTACCCAGCGTGCAAGACGAGGATGGGAATGTGATAGCATACTCGTGCCGTTACCCGCCTTACCCATGAAGTACTTATATGTGAGCTCTAAAATTAGTAAACCCCAGTAATTCCCGCCCTAACCCACCTAAATTTCCACACATCGCACCCCTTTGACCCAAAAATCCCTCAGAAACCTCTAACCTAGCCACAACATATTGTCTATTATGTTGAAATGCTGTTTTTTCTACGGAAATATTATCGAAAGTTGTTCTTAATTGCGTATGTGGGTTTCCCCACGGGGATAAAGTACCCGACGGGGACGGGGATGGGAAACTTTTGATCCCCGCAGACGGGTATGGGGACGGGGACGGGGATGGGAGGGCGGTCATGGGGACGAGGATGTGAGTGCAATACCCGCATGGGTAATCCCCATTGCCACCTTGAGTAATAGGTATGTGGATGGCATATTCAGGTTTGTTATATTTTTCTGATCATTTTTCATATATAAATTGTTTTCATCTGACTTACGGTTTATTTTATATGAATTTTCAAAGTTTTAAATGATTTTCTGAATTTTCTGGAGTTATTATTGTTTCGAAATTTAAATGGAAATTGCTACGGGTACCTAGAATGTGTACCCAGCACTATGCACTTGTGGCTGACAAGTGGGGCCGGGGGGGCCGTTGACCCAGTCAACATTGACTGGTCCACTGATGAACAGTGCTGGTGGGGCCCGGTTGTCATTGTCTTTAGTTTAATTAAATGGGTATTTAACCGGGGTGGTCCCGCATGTCATAGGCACAAAATTTAATTGGGGGTTAAAATAGAAATGGGAGGTTAAATTAACTTGGGGGCCCACGTGTCAATGGGCCAATCTAACCTAAGCTAACCACTAGACTAATCCCTAACCTAGTCTAATTAGCACTAACAGGGCCGGCCTCCGGGACAGAGGCACAGCCGGCTCAAGCTGTGCTTGCCATGGAGCGGCAGCAGGCAGCAGCAGAGCAGCATAGCAGCAGCGGCAGCACTAGCAGCAAGTGGGAGCAGCGCAGCTAGCAGCGGCAGGAGCAGCGGCGCAAGCAACAATAGCTGGAGGCAGCAGCGGCAGCTAAGCAGCAGCATAGCCGGCAGCAGCAAGAGCAGTAAGCGGCAGCGCGACAAGCAGCAGCAGTAGGCGAGTAGCAGCAGCAGAGCAAGCGACAACTGGGGAGGCAACAGCAGCAGTAAGAGCAGCAGCAGCGGACGGGCGCGGCCCAGGCGGACGCGCGCGCGTGAGGGCACGGCTTGGGGCGGCCAGAGGCGCGGGGGGAAGCACGGCCACGGGCGCGGCAAGCGCGCCTGTGGGCGGCGCAGGGCGCGGCCAGGAGCAGGGCGAGCACGAGGCGCATGCGCGTCTGGACACGCACATGCGCGGTCTCGGCCACGGCGAGCAGTGATGCATAGGGGTAGGGGCCGAGGCCAGAGAGAGGGGGGTTCGCTAGCGGAGCTCACAGAGAAGACGACGGCAGTGGCGGAGCCAGGAATTTGCTCCTGGGTATTCTTGTAAAAAATATTTTTTGCCAAAGCAATATAATAGAACAACAAATGTGCAGTAAGATGGCAACATCAATGACTCAATGACCATATATCCATAATAGTAGCAAAATATCATTGTGGCAATATCTCTTAACAATTAAGAAAGATTACAAACAGCAAAGGAAATTACCTTGCCTTTGAAGATTTGTCCCACAATTCAAATATCCTAACACCCTTCTTCCTCATCTACATCACAAGAACAAACAACAAAGTAGCAATCAGTGGCAGCAGTGGCATGGACGAACAATTAGTACAAGAGTAGCAATCAGTGGCAGTAGAGCTTTGAATTTGTTAAGAAAGATCAGTGGCTACACAGTACACACATGGACTTATAAAAAAAAGTTTCTAATTGTTAAGAGTAGCAATCAGTTATCAGTGGCGGCAGTTAGAGCTTTGAATTTGTTAAGAAACATCAATGGCTACACACAAATTAGCAAATAGCAATCAATGGCTACACACATGGACTATTGGACTTACAAAAAAAAAACTTATAATTGTTAAGAGTAGCAATCAGTGCAGTGGCAGCAGTTAGAGCTTTGAATTTGTTAAGAAACATCAATGGCTACACACAAATTAGCAATCAGTGGCTAGACACATGGACTTAAAAAAAAGCTTCCAATTTGTTAAGAAACTGAGGAGAAATTACCTTGTGGCTTGTGCTGTTAAGACGGAAGCCGGAAGGCAGGCAGGGCCGCCCGCACGCCCGACGGCCGGCGGTCGACGGAGCAGTACTGAGCCGGAGGGGGAGCCGCCGAGCCGGCTAGCCGGGAGGCCGGACGGCTTGCGGCTGCGGGAGGGAGAGAGGGCCGCCGCAGGGACCTGGCCTGGGCGCCTGGCCACCTGGGTCCTGGGACCGACGGAGAACGGAGGTCGGAGGGAGAGAGGGCCGCCGCCAGCCGTGAGCCGCCGCCATACCTGGAATTGCTTACCGCCGCCGGCTGGACCTAGGTTTGGGATTTGGGGGAATCGGGGGACACCGGACCCTGGGAGGGAGACAGGGAGTGCGAGGCTGCAAGCGTGCATCCGTGCGAGGCTGTGGTCATGTGTGGGTCTGTGGGCTGTGGCGTGGTCCGCCGTCCGCGTGGAGCCGTGGAGCTGAGCGAGCCCGCTTCGATTTGTGGCCTAGTACTGGTAAGTGGTAACCTGTTTGTGTGCTCCCTGCTGTATATAAGCGTATATGTTAAAAAAAATTGCCCAAAATCTTGGGTATTCCATGGAATGCCCAGGAATACCCAGCGCCGCGACTGGACGACAGGCTGGTCAGTGGGCTCGGGGAAGGCCTGGAGTCGACGGAATGGCGGTGGCGATCTCCGGCGCCCGAGGTTGAAGACGACGACGAAGAGCTCGAAGAAGAGAAGCCCGACTCGATCTGGTGTTAGTAGGCGAAGAAGAGGAGCGTGGCGAAGCGGCTGGACAAGCTTCTAGCTGGAGAGCAGCACGAAGGTCGCGCGGACGAAGGGGGCCATGGCGATGGCTACGATTACGGGTACTGTGAAGAAGGGGGCGAGCGAAGGAGGGGAGGAGTGGCGATCTAGGGTTGTCCAGGGGCTCGGGGACCTCCTTATCCATCGCGGGGAGGCACTGGATGGACGGCGCGTGGCAATCCAAGCCATGGACGCGGCGCGTGCGTCCACGGCGCCTCTGATGAACAGAGGAAGAAGAAAACAGGGGCGCTGGTGGGCTGGGCTGCGCACTGTGCGACTAGAGCCCAGTTGGGCAGTGCATTTTTGTTCTTTTTCTTTTTTTGCTTTTACTTTTCTTCTCTGTTTTCCATTTTATTTTATTACCAATTTTTTTTTCTTGTGAACATGGAATTTGGCACATAAATACTAGGCAATATTTTGGTGTTGCACAAAAAGTTTCAAATAATTTGGAAGGGTTTAAAAATTGTTTTTGCATTTAAATGGCATGATTAAAGGCCGCTGATCCAACTAAAATATAGCTGGAGTCAATTTGGGATTCCAAATGAGTTGATATTATTTTTACCAATACAGGGGGATTTTATGACATATCGTAAACATTTTTGTTTCACTGTTTGAAGAAATAATAATTTGACTTGCAATTTAAATTTGAATTTGACCTTGATTTTTATCAAGTGGCAATTAAGCTTAGCAAGCATGGTGACATGGCATAATTAAGGTGAGGTTACTGTAACATAATTATTGAGGCGTTACAAATCTTCTCCACTAAAAGAAATCTCGTCCCGAGATTTAAGAGGTCGAGAAAGGGGGAAAGATTTGGTTACGAAATTCTAACGAGTCTTCTCGGTCTTGGTTGCTCTTCCCGAAGAGGTTGGTCCACGGCGCTCAAGTCTTATTTCTGTGCATCAGTGCATCGTGACGGAGTTGTCATGTTTCCTTCAAGAACGGCATCGTCCTACGAAAGAGATAAGATGGATAACTCTAGAAGAATAGATCTCCACAAAGTTTGGATATCTAGTGATTAACTCAGAGATCGGGGAACAAAGGCATCTCTCGAATTGAAATTTAGGTAAATACATCGAGAGCAATATGAGGAGGTACCAGGAGGTGCAAATTTACAGGCAATCGTTCGATGCCTAACACAGAGTGTGAATGGGGTTCAGAACAACGGGAATAAGTATTGCGTCTGACACGGGAATAGAATAAGTGAGGGAAGGTGGCTCGTGAAATACATACGAAGCCAAATACAAGGGTAATTTTTGGTATAGGAATCACATAGTCATTTACATGAAACTTCGCAATTAATGAGAGAGTTTCTGTAAGGAATTCAAAAGAATGACAGGGTCGAGGTAGAATGATAATCGATCACATGGGCAACTGGATTATACAGTCACAAGTGCTACAGAAAGGAAAGGCATACTACACCAGTATGTATTTGAGACTTGAGTATTTCCGAATCATTAGGATGATCAAAATTGAAGTGATAAACATACATACCACCATGATGAATAAGAAGGGCAGTGGCATCTTGTGTGATCACGATACAAGGTTTGTCAGAGAATAGTTTGTCAGCTATGTTGGCAAAAACGTCGCTGCCAAGGGCGGGGGACGAAGAGAACCATTTTCCTGCTCATTGAAATGAGGCGGACCAATACGCGAAGTTCTCGTCTACCGGTGGTTACCGGAATGTCATCAACAATAGTAACATGGTCTTACTGGCAGAGTTGTACACCGAGGTGTTTACCTAAGTTGGGGATTATTACTGCTTAGATCATATAAATCACAACAAAGGTTCGACAGACCAACGGAAAGGAAACTGTGATTAATAGATTAAGCAGGCCAATGGAAAGGAAAATGTGTTTATACACAAGTATTAGGAGTATATCTTTCCCAAGGACAAACAGAGCATGATATACATGACAGGACGGCAAGTACATATCCATTTAGATAATGGGGCAAGGAGAATCATGATGTTTACCAATACAATGGTGTTTGGATAATTGATCAAGAAACAATTAGCATTGTGCTTCCAATGTTCCTTTTGATGATTGGAATACCAGAGTCATGCTTCGGGATAGCATCGACACGGTCATAAGGTAAAGGTCGGACTAAATGATATAATGATGTATGCTCAAGGAGGGCACCCACAATTAATCATTGATCGAAAAGGGCACCCAAAATATGGACTAAGTAGCACGATCAATGTTAGGATGATGAGTCAATAACCAACACACGAAGAATGAAACTATCGTTCATTAACTTACAAGCAATAGAGTTGCTAGAAGTTTTGAATCTACACAACACAGTCCATTTGTCGGTATTCCGGTTAGAAACAACATGGGGACCAAGAAAAAAAATGGTCATGGCGAGAAGTATCACTATATCAAGAATTCTTAAGAGGTGGAGCAATTCTCACAACGTCCTTGACATAAAAGATGGTAATACTCCAACGTAGAACATAACATAAGCTGGATAGCAAAGAACTCCATAACATGAACAAGTTTGTGTTGGAAAGAAGGTAAGGATGTTGTCGATGACAACACAAATTATCAAGGGGTAAGGATGGTGCTTCTCATCATGAATTCGATGCACAACTTGGAAGAAGCAAATTGTTGACGATGATTACGCCACATTTTGTCGAGAGGTTTCACGAAGTTGACATCGATCAGTAAGATGATCAAAGCAGATGGAATGAAGTTCAAGGTCAACGGAACCACAGATATGACACTCGGATTCATGTTGTGCAAGCAAAATGATATGATGAAGAAAGCTGACACAGGCTTAGCCCATTGTCAGAAATGTGCACCGGGAAGGAGGACCAGGTAGCACAGTTAAGACTAGCATGATAATTATGTAGCCGGTAGTCTAGGAATGAAAAGATTGAGTTTAAATTTCCCAGCAACAAATTACTAGGGGTATTGAATTGCAGGGCGGATTCGATTCACTTGTCAGAGTTCTCGAGTGACGGATAATGGAAACCTGCGGAGTGACTAAAACGGTGAGAAGTATTATTCCCACAAGAATCCATAAGAGGTAGTGCAATGGCACGATATCCTCAAGATACCAGAGGGTAATACTCGAAGGTAGAACACAATAGAAGCTGAACTGGGTCGTGCTACTTGTGAGCTGCGTTGGTAATTCCCTGAAGAGGAAGGGAGATGCAGTACAGTAGAGATAAGTATTTCCCTCAGTTAAGAACCAAGGTTATCAATCCAGTAGGAGAACCAAGCAAAATTCCGTTAAAGCGCACCTGCACACACAAGAGCAAACACTTGCACCCAACGCGAATAAGAGGGTTGTCAATCCTCTTAGCGGTTATTTGCAAGGATTAAATCTTATCGAGGTAAATAGATAAACTAAACTACTAATTAAAATAAAAGTAAATAAATTGCAGCAAGGTATTTTTAGGTTTTTTATATGATAAAGATAGACCCGGGGACCATAGTTTTCACTAGAGGCTTCTCTCTTTAGCACATAAGCATACGGTGGGTAAACAAATTACTGTTGGGCAATTGATAGAAAAGCAAATAATTATGACGGATTCATGGCAATGATCATGTATATAGGCATCACGTCCGAGACAAGTAGACCGACTCCTGCCTGCATCTACTACTATTACTCCACCCATCGACCGCTATCCAACATGCATCTAGGGTATTAAGTATGAAACAGAGTAACGCCTTAAGCAAGATGACATGATGTAGAGAAGCAAATTCAAGCAATATGAATAAACCCCATCTTTTTATCCTTAATGGCAACAATACAAATACGTGTCATGTCCCTTTCTGTCACTGGGATTGAGCACCGCAAGATTGAACCCATCACAAAGCACCTCTCCCATTGCAAGATAAATCAATCTAGTGGGCCAAACTAAACCGATAGATCGGAGAGAAATACAAAGCTATAACAATCATGCATAAAAGAGTTCAGAGAAGACTCAAATATTCCTCATGAATAATCTGATCATAAACTCACAATTCATCGGATCCCAACAAACACACCGCAAAACAAGATTACATCGGATAGAACTCCAAGAACATCGAGGAGAACATTGTATTGAAGATCAAAGAGAGAGAAGAAGCCATCTAGCTACTAGCTATGGACCCGTAGGTCTGTGGTAAACTACTCACACATCATCGAAAGGGCAGCAAGGTTGATGTAGAAGCCCTCCATGATCGATTCCCCCTCCGGCAGAGTACCGAAAAAGGCCTCCAGATGGGATCGTGGAAGAACAAAGGCTTGCGGCGGCGGAAAGGTTTTCTCTTCTGGCTCTCTGGGGGTTTCTGAATATTTGTGAATTTATAAAAGTGGAATTAGGTCAAAAGGAGTTACGTGGGCCCCACAAGGCAGTACGGCGCCTAGTGCCTTGTGAAGCCCCTGTGGGGCTTCTGGCCTTCTCCCGAAGCTTCCCAAGCCGAAGACCCTTGGAGCATGGAGCTGCTGAAGACTGTCAACCTCGGCATTGGAGGCTAGTTCGGGGGCTACTGAGGGTGTCCCGGACTAGGGGTACTCGGGCTGCCGGCCTATCTCTCGTAGGCCGGACTTGTGGGCCGCCCTTTACTCATCAAAGGATGGCCGGATAGTGGGCGACCCCGTGCACCAGAAGGAAACCTCCGAAGACTTGGCGTCTCCTCCAAGAAATATTTAGCGTAACCGGCATGTTTATCCCCTGAAAGCAACCGACCGTGTATAACCCTAGGTCCCTCTGGTGTCTATATAAACCAGAGGGTTTAGTCCGTAGGGGGGGGGGAGAATCATCATAACCACCTAGGGTTTAGCCCATCCGATCTCGAGGTAGATCAACTCTGCAACCTTCATACAATCACATCAATACAATCTAGCAGGACGTAGGGTTTTACCTCTTCAAGAGGGCCCGAACCTGGGTAAATCGTTGTCTCTACGTTCCCTGTTACTCATTGATTCCAAGATCCATAGTTCGGACCCCCTACCCGAGATCTGCCGGTTTTGGTACCGACATTGGTGCTTTCATTGAGAGGCTCAGCTGTAGGATCATCAGGGATCAATGGCTCGTTTAGTCATCAGCAACGGCGCCGGTTGCGGGGACATCTTCGTTCCCGGCCAGCTCTTTGCGTTCGGTAGCGTCATGCTACATGCCGATCCGGCCGGTCGCCTCGGCTGGGTCAACAGCTTTACCCCCGATCAGGAGATCAGGTTTGGGAACTTAGAGTTCGTCGCCGACTCCCGGGGAGACCTTATTCTTACAGGGTTCTCGTCCTCGCCTGGAGGGCCCGCAAACCCTGAAGCCTTGACTTCGGGTACGGCCCACCGCACTATCGAGACGGTCGCCACTCCGGACCCGGCCTTGAGTCCGGATCCAATCTCTGTGCTCGGCGGCCGAAGACCGGCCCCATCCGAACATGACTGCAGGGCGATGTCGAACGCTCCCGGCACAGCCATGCCGCGGGTTGACCCCGAAAACTGCCAGAACTTGGGTCCAATGGATCTCTCGCTACTAAATGGGATACCAGATCGGATCCAAGCCATGGGAATCACCGATGGCCAGTCCTCGGTCTACGACCAGATCGGGCTTAAAGCCGACGACAGGGAAATTCACACCCCTCCGGCGGCCCACTTGGTCGCCACTATCGAAGGCTTGACCGAGGGCTCGCTCCGCCTCCCGGAGCCGAGAGCACATGGGGCGCGAGTTTTCGGTCATCAAGCTCCATTCTCCAGTTCGGCAGCCGAACTCCGCCCTGGAGAGAATTCAAAACCAATGTCTGATTCAGCGCACGACATCGAGTCTACGCAACCACGCTTGGCCAAAAAGCCAGATCCAGAGCCCGACACGTCAGATTCCATGTCGATCCAGGACACATCCCCCAAAACCCCGGACTCACACCCTGATGTGATCAATTTTTTTATCCCACCCACCCCCACATCGAGTACTGTCCAAGTAACTCAGGACGGCCCAACATATGGGATCTAATGTACGTAAAGCAACAGCCCGGAGAGACAGTTCGGCACTTCTAGGCCAGATTCCTTCTCGTCAAGAACAAGTTAATGGACTATGGCAGCAATGAAATTCTGGCGGTTTTCCGACAGAACTGCCGAGACGAAGGCATCTTAAACGCCCTCGCCCGCCGTCACATCCAAAACTTCTTCGAGTTATCGGACTTGGTGTCCAAATACTGCGCCATGGAGTATGCTTGGCAAGCTCAGCTCGAACAAACGGAGTCAATCCGTGCCGAGGGATCAAGCCGAGCTCGGGAAAAACACGCATACCCTCGCCGGACACCTCACTACGAGCCGTCCGAGAAAAGGAAGAGACTCCTGACGTGATCCAGAACGGTCCTTGACGAACTATTGGACAAACCGTGCCCCATACACTCCGTCCTGCTCAACACAAACCCAATTCACAGCCTTCGAGCTTGCTGGTGTTGGGGAACGCAGCAGAAAACAAAAAATTTCCGACCTACACACCAGCCCAGGACCACTATGGAGACTGCATACAAGGTTTGATCTTTTCGTTACCGACTCGTAGCGCAGCGGAAGTAGAGTCGATGACGATCGGCGGTGCAGATCCCCGCAGCTAGGATTTTACAACCTCCCAACCGCGAGGATGTTCTCCCTCGTCTGCCCCTCAGATAGCCCTCCGGGAGGCAGTCGGACAGTCCCTCGGACGGTGCCACGGACAGCCCTTCGGGAGGCACTCTTGAACTCGGACAGTAATTCGGACAGCCCTTCGGGAGGCACTCTCGAACAGCCCCTCGGGCAAAAAGATCAAACCTACGACCTCTCTACGGGGTTGCACACATACGGTGTCATCTATCGGGCAGGGCTTCGCCATCCAGAACTAGTCCCACCGGAACCCAGACAACCTTTCGGCTCTACGCAACTATTTCGCGGGGAGGAAGAGAAGAAGCCAGATCATTGCAATGGCATGTGTATGTGAGAAAGAGTGAGTGTGGAGAGTGCCTCTCCACCTCTATTTATAGGAAAACCCAAGGGGTAGGGTGGCTCCCAAAATACCAAAATGCCCTCAGATATTTCCACACTATTCATAATAGTGTTTCCACTATTCATGAGATATTTTCTCCCAACAGTGTTTCCACTATTCATAATAGTGTTTCCACTATTCATGAGATATTTCTCCCAATAGTGTTTCCACTATTTGTGAGATATTTTCTCCCAGTAGTGTTTCCACTATTCATAATAGTGTTTCCACTATCCGTGAGATATTTTCTCCGACCGTTAAATCCGAAAATATTTCTGTAGGTCTTAGAACATTTCCAGTACCCACTAAAATAATTTTGGACGCGTTGCGAAACAATTCTGGATTAGTGATTTTCATCTGCGAAAAGCAATCAAAGTGGTTCCGGTAGCTCCGGAACATTTCCGGGTTTTTTCTCCGAAAAATCCCAGAAGTTTCCAAAACAATTCTGGCACCCTCCAAGAATTTCCAGGCGTGTGCCGAAACCAATTTGACCTAATGGTATACCCTGAAACAACTTTTCAGTTTTACCGAAACTATTCCGGTGTTCTCTCTCCGGAACTTTTCCGTTGTCTCCGAAACTTTTCCGGTGACTTTCTCTCAGACTCCCTGTCTAGAATTCAACAGATAGATGACCTTTAAGCGTGTGACCCTATAGGTTCGGTGAAGTATAGACATGACCGGAACACTTTCCGATCAATGATCAACATCGGAGCCGTGGACACCCATATTGACCCCTATACCCACACGAATAAATATTCGAATGAACCTCCAGTTGCCGTGTGCTATTCCTGTTGCTTCGCGATATGTTACAAATACCCGAGGTGAGATTTATCGGCATCCCCATGGATCAACAACTTGTCCACTATGCCAGTTACCTCGTTACCGGTTTTGTTCTCTTTTCTCGTTCCCATGTTCCGGCATCCCTGTGATCAAATCACATTGTGTCTGGCCAGACGATGGTGGATACCGTAAGACCGAGAGGGCCCAGAGATATCTCTCCATCGTCGGAGGAGCAAATCCCAATCTTGAGCTATCAAGTTACTTGACATACTTTTCCATGAACCCGTAAGCCGCCGTAATAGCCACCCATTTACGGATAACGTTTAACAAACCCCAAAGTTCATGAAGCAAGCATGAAGAAACTCGATACTCTCATGGTCTAAGGAATTATGCAAACGTTAAATTTCTCTGTGTTATTAACCATTAACTTGTGACGAATGTATCTCATAGCATAACATCAATTTGGGTCGATTCAACCACAAGTGTTCTACTAACATTGTGCCCTCAAAGTTGCCGGCATAGTCATGCCCATGACTAGGAAAATAGAACCATCATGCAACACTTGAGCTAGTCTTAGAGGCCAGACTAGGAATACATTTTACCGTTTATTATTCCACACGTGCATATGAGTCTTCCTCCGAGCCTCATGGTTATTGTAGACTCGAGAACCATAGCAGTTATAGCATGGAATATAAACTTAATTACGAACATGGGGATAAATAATAACATTTATTATTGCCTCTAGGGCATTTCTCCTATAGTTGAGTGGTCAGGCAAGTCGCCAAGAGCGGGGAAGCCATCCTCAGAGGCTCGTACCCAAATAGATGTCCAGCAGCACCCCTCGACGATGACGCCGAGATCCTCACAATCTACGAAACGTATTCCTCAAACAATCAGAGGAAGAGAGCCCTTCGAGAGCTCGGTCAAATTCATCATGTGGCAACAGTGGACTCATGGACAGACATACCTATCACTTTGAACGAACAAGATCAGCCGAGATCTCGCCCTATCCGACTCCAAAAGGTGCTAATGGACGGCGGCAGTGGGCTAAACCTCATTTACGAGGACACCCTGGACAAAATGCAGTTTGACAGATTTCGCATCGAGCAAAGTCACACCACCTTTCGAGGGATCATCCCTGGAAAGGAGGCACATTGCAGTGGTCGAGTCACTCTCGATGTAGTCTTCGGAACCCCCGAGAACTATCGATCCGAGGAATTGCTCTTCCACATTGTGCCCTTTCACAGTGGCTACCACGCCTTATTGGGGCGTGACGCATTCGCCCGATTTCATGCTATCCTGCATTACGGGTATATGAAACTTAAGATGCCAGGGCCAAACGGCGTGATCACAGTCACAAGTGATCCGGACAGAGCTCTTCGGGCCGAGAATAAAACAGCATCGCTCGCCCTCGAAGCGTTGTCCGAGGCCCTCGCAGCTGAAGAACTATCCGCGCTCCGTTCAACGGTGGACATGGACGATGTAATCCTCGATAAAAGGCCCAAATCCACGTCCTTCAAACCAGCAGATGAAATCGTCAAATTCCAAGTGCATCCAACAGATCCCAACAAGACGGCATCCATTGGAGCTCAGCTGGACCCCGCGGTCGACGAAGAGTTGTGCAAATTTTTGCGCGAAAACTGGGATATCTTTGCCTGGCACCCGCCAGACATGCCAGGGATCCCACGTAGTTTAGCCGAGCATAGCTTGAACATTATTAAAGGTTTCAAGCCAGTCAAACAGGCTTTACGCCGATTTTCTGAACCCAAGCGTCAAGCTATGGGCGAGGAACTGGCAAAGCTGCTCGAAGCCGGATTTATCCGAGATATCAAACATCCAGAGTGGCTGGCTAATCTGGTCATGGTACCTAAGAAGGACAAATCCTGGCGGTTGTGTGTCGATTTCAAGGACTTAAACAAGGCCTGCCCCAAGGATCCTTTCCCCTTGCCCCGCATAGACCAGATCATCGATGCCACTGCCGGGCATGACTCACTGTGTTTCCTCGACGCTTATTCCGGATACCATCAAATTAAAATGAATTAGTCCGATCAAGCGGCCACGATGTTCATCACCCCCTATGGACCGTTCTGTTTCAACACAATGCCCTTCGGATTAAAAACGCAGGGGCTACATACCAGCGCATGATCCAAACATGTTTGAAAAAGCAGATCGGCAAAATGGTCGAGGCATATGTGGACGACGTAGTTGTCAAAACCAAACACGCCAGTCAGCTGGTGGACGACCTCCGGCAAACCTTCGACAACCTACGAACCTTTCATATACGGCTCAATCCGGAAAAGTGTGTCTTCGGAGTGCCGGTAGGCAAGTTGCTCGGGTTTATTGTTTCCCATAGAGGAATAGAGGCTAACCCAGCGATGATACGGGCACTGTCCCAGCTAGCGGTTCCTACCGAGCTGAAGCACGTCCAGAAACTGGCCGGCTGCATGGCAGCCTTGAGCCGCTTCATCTCACGCCTCGGAGAGAAGGCCCTACCACTCTACAAGCTGCTTAAACGGACCAAGAACTTTGAGTGGACTAGCGAGGCAGCGGCCGCACTAGAGGAAATTAAAACACTACTGGCTAGCAACCCCATCTTGACAGCACCCAGCTTGGGCGAGCCAATGCTGCTATACATTTCGGCCACGAATCAGGTGGTCAGTGCGGTTCTCGTCGTCGAACGAGAGGTAGAGGGTCACAAGCTCCAGGTGCAGAAACCAGTGTACTACGTATCCGAAGTGCTCACCCCGTGTAAAACGAGGTACCCGCATTATCAGAAGATAGCCTACGCGGTTTTCATGGCGTCCCGAAAACTCCGCCACTACTTCCAAGAGTGTTCGGTCACGGTGGCATCCGAAGTCCCCCTGAACGACATAATCAACAATCGAGACGCCACTGGTCGAATAGCTAAATGGGCTATAGAGCTCCTCCCCTTTGAAATCATATATCGACTGCGCCGAGCTATTAAATCTCAGGTGTTAGCGGATTTCGTAGCGGAATGGACGGAAGCCAAGCTCCCTAGAGAGTACAGTACATATTCGCATTGGACGATGTACTTCGACGGCTCCAAAATGCTTGCCGGGCTGGGGGCTGGAGTGGTTCTCACGTCTCCCACTGGCGACAATATCCGGTATGTACTTCAGATCATGTACACTGACTCCAACAACGCCGC
Organism: Elymus sibiricus; assembly: GCA_039707655.1. Classification (NCBI taxonomy): domain Eukaryota; kingdom Viridiplantae; phylum Streptophyta; class Magnoliopsida; order Poales; family Poaceae; genus Elymus; species Elymus sibiricus. Next base: position 319,831,303 of record CM077664.1, read on the forward strand.
CGAATACGAAGCTCTGTTGCATGGACTTCGGATGGCGGTGTCAATGGGTGTACAATGGCTCGAGGTACGGGGAGACTCTAACCTCGCCATCTCTCAAGTCAACGGCGAATTCGACGCAAAAGACCCAAAAATGACAGCATATCGGAACGCTGTCCTAAAAATATCCGCCCGTTTTGAAGGGCTGGAGTTCCACCATGTTTCTAGAGACATCAATCAAGCTGCCGATGTCCTTGCTCGAATGGGCGCCAAGCGCGATCGTGTTCCTGAGAATACCTTTTTGGAATGACTCTTCAAGCCATCCGTGGTGTGGCAGGAGGAGGGCCAGGACTCTGAAACTAAGGACTCAGGAGAGCTCATCCCTCCAACTGTCGAACCAGACGAAGGAATTGTTGGGGGCTCGGCCGTCGAAGAGACGTCTTCGGCCCACGAAGTCATGGCAATAATCGCACCATGGACCGAGCCCTTCCTCGCTTATCTTCTCCGCCAAGAGCTACCCGACGACCAGACTGAGGCAAGGCGCATCATTTGGCGATCTAAAGCCTACAAGGTCCACGAGGGCGAACTATACAAGAAAAGCACTACCGGCGTCCTCCAAAGATGTATATCCGAAGAGGAGGGGAGACAACTCTTAGCCGAGATCCACGCCGGCATGGGCGGTCACCATGCGGCAGCTCGGGCCTTGGTCAGCGAGGCCTTCCGAGCCGGGTTCTTCTGGCCCATTGCCCGCGCAGACGCCCAAACATTGGTCCAATATTGCGTTGGATGTCAGCTCTTTGCAAATCAAAGTGATATGCCCCCCATGGCTCTTCGGACGATACCGATTACTTGGCCCTTTGCGGTCTGGGGGCTGGACATGGTCGGACCACTTAAAGGGGGGACCAAGAAAAAGAAATATCTACTCGTCATGGTAGACAAATTCACTAAGTGGATTGAGGCAAAACCAGTAACCTCAGCCAAGTTCAAACCGGTCATTGATTTTATATTCGGCGTCGTGCACCATTACGGTGTCCCCCATAGCATAATAACGGACAATGGATCCAATTTTACCACCTAGGAAGTTAAAGACTGGTGCGCTAATTTAGGCATTAAGCTCGACTACGCCTCGGTATATCACCCACAGTCCAATGGACAGGTCGAGCGAGCTAATGGCCTAATTTTGAGCGGCATTAAGCCCCGTTTGGTCCGATCTTTAAAAGAATCTGACTGCCACTGGGTCGAGGAGCTCGACTCCGTATTGTGGGGCCTACGCACCACTCTCAATTGATCCACGGGCTACACACCGTTCTTCATGGTGTATGGGGCAGAAGCCATCCTCCCCAGCGATCTTATTCACGACGCACCTCGAGTACGTATGTATGAAGAAAGAGAGGCCAAGCTAGATCGGCAAGATGACCTAGACGCCCTGGAAGGCGAGCGCGACATAGCTTGGGCTCGTTCTGCTTTCTACCAGCAACAAGCCAGACGCTATCAGAGCAGGAAGTACGGGCAAAAGCTTACAACACGGGTGACCTCGTCCTGCGCCTCCCGGAGAAGCAGAAGCATAAGCTGTCGCCCAAATGGAAGGGGCCCTTCATAATTGATCAGGTACTCGCGGGCGAAGCGTATCGTCTACGCGACCCAAAGGACGACCGCCTCAAACCAAACCCATGGAACGCAGCTCGGCTTCGACGCTTCTATGGCTAAAGCAGCATCATCACCCTCCTTGGTTTATCCTACTCGGATTTATATTTTCTCGAGTAACTAGTCTTTCCCGGGCTGTGTTCGGTTAAGCCGAAATACGTTAAGTTTTTCTTCGGCAAACATCCTCGAATGTACCACACGCTTTTACCTGGGGGCTTCTTTTACGAAGCCGGTCATATATTATTTGTGCAACCATCAGTTTTTACATGTTTGCAACCTTCCAGTATCGTTCTAACGCCATAATATGCATCAATTTGACTTAAGATTTGGCCAAGCTGGGTTGCCTCGCTCCTATGTTTACTCCCTACATTCCCGATTGTTCGGCTAGGGAGTAAAGGGAGCACCTCTGCGATTGTTACGTCCGGATTACCCGGGTGCGTACCTCAGACGGGTGAAGCCAAAAGCTAGCGTTCTTAAGAACATAATTGGTCTGCCACGGGGGAAGTGAAAATAATTGGTAGCTATTGCCAAGATTCCGGGGTTATTTTCCCGAAGTAACCATCCCCGTTTATTTCGGGTATTCGGTTATACATCCGTGATCAACATGGCAACCCGACGAAAGGAACCCATCGAGGAACTATTTTCGTCAGAAGATGTTTCTTACGTTAAACAGTAATATAACATAACTCCCCGAGCGCGTTTTTGTCTATTTGCACCAAATGGCCGGATTGCCTTGTTCTCCGAAGTGTTTTTCCGATGTTTTCGGATTGCATAGTAGGAAACACTCCTCGGCCCCTGGCTGAGGGGACGGAAGCCGATGGCTGGTTAAGACAACGTTTCAAGCACGGTTTGGAGACTCTTTGATGTCAAGTACATAGATACATAGAATCAAAATGTCAATCTTGATCAAGACTATCTATTATGGTCTCCAGAGCACAATCTGCTTGGGACAGCCGAGCTGCAGGCATAACCTGGTCATATACCAGATGCACGGGCACTTCCTGCTCATCTGGCCCTACCGGCCCAACCCTAGCTAAATGCTCCGGTTCCAGCTTGGTGAAGCGGGTCTTGATCATCGCCCAAGCATCCCGTGCTCCCTCTCGACAAGATGACATCTTCCATAACTCAAAACGGCGCCGAGCTCCTTTGAATCGATTAGTGAGTTCGGCCATCCCTTCCGGGGCCACCTCGCCAGGCCACAGTGCCTTGAACATGCTCTTCATGGCTTTTCGGGCCCGCTCATGTACGGCGGATAGCTCCTTCAGCAGGTCCCTTCCGAAAGAGCCGACCTCCTCTTCGGGGCGTCCGGTCAGAAGAACTACAATGAGACGTGGCATTGTTCATATTGCTGTCTAATACATACAGTCTATGAACTGAAAAACTAGGTTGCACTCACCGAACATGCCAGCTTTCAGTCTCTGGTTCTCCTCCTGGGATAGGGCCAGTTGAGCTTTCAAGCTCTTGATTTCTTGGGCCTGTTGTTGACCTTCCGCCTTGAGCTTATCCCTTTGCTCATGACTTCGGGTCAGTACGCGGTAGCCAGCCTCCTGCTGCGACTCCGCATACCTCTGAGCTTCTCTGGCAGCATCCAGATCCTTCTGCAGCCGATTTATAGACTCGGCTGCTACGGATCCATCTTTCATTAGAAAAGGTGTTCCATCAAAATCTTTATCACACACATTTAAGTTCGGCACTTACCATGTGCCTCTCTGGTAAATTTCTTGACCTCCTCTAATTCGGCTTTCACAGATTTTAACTGTGTTTGCGCCAGCCCGAGGTCTTCGGACAACTTTTTGTTTTGTTCCCGAACAGTCTGCACAATAGCACGGCATTATAAACATCAGAGCCTTAACTCGGCCGTTCCACCCAAATTAAGGCTCGGGGGCTACTGGGTTAGGTATCCGGTTGTCAAAACCAATGGCATACCTGCAGATTAGTAGACATGAGCTTAGCTGCCCCCTCGAGTCCTGTTCGGGTAGCTCCAAGGTACGCGTCTACCGAACTAAGAGCATTAAACTCCTGATCGGAAAACACAGAGTGCCGTAGCGACGCCTTGCGCCGCCGGTGATTCATCACGCTTTCGACCTCGGAGTTGGTGACCGATACACCCCCTGAGTCCTCGGGATGATGGTCCTCGGTAGGGACCTCCGGAGTAACGCCAGCTACAACTGGGGACCTCGGTTTTGGGTCACCCCCCGGCACCTCTTTGGCCTCCTCAGGTGAAGGCGGTTCTACATATCGCCCGCGGGACACCGCAGAAAAAATCGTTGGCATTTTCAGCAAGTGTCAAAAATAAAGAATGTGGTGGTACAATGGATACGTTACCTCTTCGGATGGGGCGCGAATGACGTAACTCCTATCGGGGCCACACGTTTAGCCACCCCACGGCCATTAGCCGCTGGGGCCGCTGGTGCCACCCTTGCAGATGTCCGACGCGTTGTACGGCGGCCCTTGGGAGTAGAAGTCAGTGTATTTGTAGCCGCAGTAGCGGAGCGTCTTTTTAAAGAAGGAGCCCATTGGTCACTTACAGCGGAGGAGGGAAGCACCCCGGGGTGATCGGCCAAAAGGGCCACCTTAGAGCCAGCGAGGCTCTCCTGGTAGAAGACCCCCTCCTCAAAATCGATCGATGTTTCGGGATCGTCATGAAACCCAGGGTCGTCATCGCGAGAATGACTCTCCGGTTGAGGAGCAGGGCAGCTCACTTTCTCGATCCAGCGCCTCCAGCTCTGTTCGGACAAGTCAAAAATTGGATTAAGAAAAATTGGCGTGCCGTCCGAGCTATGAAGCGTGGTTGGACTCACCGTTTCGATGGGCTTATAGCTCGAGAAGCCTTCCTTGGGCCTTAACCAAGCAAACTCTTGCTCTTCTCCCTTGAAAAGATCGGCCAGTATGGCTGCCATCGCTGCCTGATCGGCAGGTCCGTTCCGTGTGTATCGGGTCGAGTCATTCTCCCCGTTGTAGCGCCATAGCGGGTGTACTCTCTATTGAAGAGGTTGAACGCACCGTGCAATGGCTGTTGCCATCACGTCGATCATGGTTAGCCCGTTGTGGGCTAGCCACCTCACTTGAGCGGCCAGCCGCGTTACTTCGGCGCTTTCCTCTTGGGAAGAACTCTTCGGGCACCAGTTGAACCGCTTCTTCGAAGAAACAAGGGAGAATTCGAACAACCCCCTCCGAGCTAGATCGAATAGGGGGACGTCTTCAATATAAAACCATTCCGAGGTCCACTCCTCGGCATCTTTCTTGGGAGTCCCTATGGGATATCCCGTTCCGGCGATACGCCATACCTCGGCCCCGCCGACCTCATAAATTACTCCTCCTCGGGTGCGGGGGACAAGGCAGAAGTATTTCCTCCACAACTCGAAATGGGCCTCGCAGCCCAGAAACATCTCACAAAGGGCGACAAAGCCCGAGATGTGTAGAATCGATCCGAGGGTAAGGTGGTGGAGTTGGATCCCGTAAAACTCTAGTAGACCCCTCAGGAAGGGATGAACAGGGAAACCTAGGCCTCGCAAGAGGAAGGGCACGAAGCATACCCTTTCCTCCCCGTGGGGGGTAGGGAAGTTCTCCGCAAGGGCCTCCCCGTCCGCGGAAGTTAATCCGGGGCGGGTGGACGTGAGATCTGAGGCGGGAAGATACCCTTGCGTCTCGAGGCTGCTCAGTCGCATGCGGGATACTGAGCAGCTCGCCCAGTCGCCTTGACAGGGGCCGTGAGGGCGTGAGGAGGAGCCTGGAACACTCGCCATTGTTTGCTGGCTGTGGCCTCTCGGGGATGTGAGGGAGAATGGCAGGGGATGTGGTGTGTTAGCCTCCATGTCCTTGACCTATTAAAAGGGCATTCTTTCCCCCAAAGAGGGGCATTTTTGTAAAAACCTATCGGGCCACTCGCATTCCCTGGGTGCGCAGAAATCGAGGCGCGTCTTTAATTCTGGGTGTGGCGGGCTCCGCAAAGCCTCGCCAATCAGAGGATCCCCGGTGGCCGAACTATTGTCAAACCAAACACAGGTGATGGAAGGAACTCGCCCCCCAAGCCGAAGACCCTTGGAGCATGGAGCTGCCGAAGACTGTCAACCTCGGCATTGGAGGCTAGTTCGGGGGCTACTAAGGGTGTCCCGGACTAGGGGGTACTCGGGCTGCCGGCCTATCTCTCGTAGGCCGGACTAGTGGGCCGCCCTTTACTCATCAAAGGAAGGCCGGATAGTGGGCGACCCCGTGCACCAGAAGGAAACCTCCGAAGACTTGGCATCTCCTCCAAGAAATATTTAGCGTAACCGGCATGTTTATCCCCTGAAGGCAACTAACCATGTATAACCCTAGGTCCCTCTGGTGTCTATATAAACCAGAGGGTTTAGTCCGTAGGGGGGGGGAGAATCATCATAACCACCTAGGGTTTAGCCCATCCGATCTCGAGGTAGATCAACTCTGTAACCTTCATACAATCACATCAATACAATCTAGCAGGACGTAGGGTTTTACCTCTTCGAGAGGGCCCGAACCTGGGTAAATCGCTGTCTCTACGTTCCCTGTTACTCATTGATTCCAAGATCCACAGTTCGGACCCCCTACCCGAGATCTGCCGGTTTTGGTACCGACAATAGGTTCAACCCATCGGGGCATCTTAGGAACATATACCACAAACTTCAAGAGTAAATAACACAAGCTCGAAAGCAAAGCATGGTTGACAATAGCAGAGGATACAATTTACCAAAGGCATTATGTATCAGGGGAAGGACTCACAAGATTTTGAATGTGAAGGACATTGTCGGATAATAATCCACCAAATGGATTTGGCGGTCCGCAAAGGATCTGATGTGAGTATAGCTACTCAACCAGAAGAAGAAAGAATGTAAAGGCATCGGATTATAGAAACATCTGAATAATTCGACGCTTGAATGCAAAGGAATTATGATTTTCAAATTGGTAGATCAGAAGCAACTTCTTTGATAAAAAATGAGGAAGTTGAATAAAATTAGAGGAGCAACTGATAAAAACTTGATTGGCCATGAACCAGCTCATATCCGGAATGACTTCTAAGCCAGAAGGATAATTTCTAAGGATCATTTGATGATTGCGAGTATTCGTAGACACATTGAATCATTAGGCTCAATATGGCAACGACAAGGGATGTCAACGAAGATTACTAGACATATGGGATTAACCATAATGCAAGCAAGCAAGAATTTCAAGAGCAATAGGCTACAGAGGATTTTCGAAAGATCAAATAGCATTATGAAGTATTTTGCGAAACACATGAACAACTAGGGATGAACGAATCCCCGGTAAGTGTGAGGAATTATTCGTAGGTGTATGCATGCGGAAATGAGCTGCAAGGTAGTAGGCACAAAGGATTCTACGAATATAGGAAAATGTTTCGGGGTATCTTGTAGTAACAAGAGCAATGGGGAATGATTGTATGAATGGCAAGTGTATGTAGTTATCCTTAGGGATTTATCGGTGGTAGGGAACTGCAAAAGCAGTGGGCACAAGGGTCTCGGGAAAGCATCGAAGAGTGCTTCGAGATATCTTGAAATATCCAGGGATGATCGGGAATGAGTGGCTCTCCGGAATGAAGTCGTTACGAGAACCTAGTGTTAGAGTTAGCAAAATCTTTAACCCGAAAAGAAGAGAGATCAGAATCCCAGAGTAAAGGAGAGAAATAAAAGATCCTAAACCCATCCATTGGTGACGCGGGCCCGTAAGCCACACAGTCATGTTAATAAAACAATTTTTCAAAGACTAGACTCAACTTCGGCCAAGGAGTTGGAAAGGGGCTTCGTAAAGGCAGTCGGCTCTGATACCAACTTGTGACTACCCCGAAATTAATCATGCACTAAACATCCACGCAGCATGCACGATCAAGATCAGTGACTCACGGTATAATATCACAACACAACTCTACGACACAAAGGATAAACATTAGTCTCATAAGTTACAAGCCAGGGTCGCAAGACCCGAAATTACATCAAGAGTTAGGTCTGACTACAGAAAATTACAAAGGTGCCTCAAGAAGGCAAAAAACAAATAATGACTCTAGATAAAAAAGGCGCAGGCCTCCTGCCTGGGACCTCCGAACTACTCCTCGAAGTCGAACTCCACGTAGAATCATCATCGGGATCCTCTGGCTCCTGGTCTCCATCATCTGATCGCAATATCCGGGAAGAAGAAAAGAAGTAGCAAAGCAACCGTGAGTACTCATCCAAAGTACTCGCAAGACTTACATCAGAACTATGCTAAGTATGCATCGGTGTCAAAGGAATGGGGCTATATCTTTGGACTAGACTGCAGAAATTCCAGAATAAGGGGATGAAGCTCATCCTATCGAAGACTACATCTTCTCGCAGCCATCATCTTGCAGCAGTAGAAGAGAGGAGTTTACATATAATATTTAGTATCATGTATTCATCATCAACACCCGGAGATCCTTCCTCGACTACCCAGCGACAAAGTGATCCCGGAGTAGTAAAACAGTTAAGTATCACAATAGTATCAAGTTGTAGTTGTAGTAGATCTGGATACAACTCCAAGTGTCCTATTACCGTGGACACAGCTATTCAAATAGATTACTTCCCTGCAGGGGTGCACCACATTACCCAACACGCTCGATTACCTCTGGCCGGACACACTTTTCTGGGTAATGCCCGGCCTCGGATTATCAACACGCCGTAGTCCTACCTAGGCTCTCCAGAGAGGTCAGCACGCTGGTCTACATCCTAAGCACGAAGGGGTCATGGGCCAATCACCCTAAGCACTCCTGCACGTTGCGTGGATGGCCGGGATGAGTCCTGGCTACCTCTTTATACAAAGCAGGTGCTTACGCGGACCACCCGGGCGCGTGCCGCTCAACTGTGACATCTGTAGAGCTTTCGGAAGAAATCGTACGACGCCGAGGGTCCCATATACCATTATCCCGCGTGGTTGTTAGTGCGTATAGGCCAGCGGCCAACTCAAATCAAATACCCAAATCCGTTAGTGTATTATTAGCATCTCGCGGAGACGACCAGGGCCGTCGCTCCGACTAGGTAACTCGCGAACCATGACCAGGGACTAGGCCCACCTCTCTCCTCGATGGTCTCCACCTGCCCTGTCGTTCTGCCACATTATCTCTCGCAGGTACCCTTGGGGCCGACCCATCTTTATCATTGTAACAGTCAGGGTTCAAGTCCATACCATCATGGTGAAACCGGAGGAATCACCCTCGATAGGTTTACCTTGATATGCTGCACGACAGAGACATCATCGAGAGTGAAATATGAGGAATCACCCTCAGTAGATCACACTAGATGTGCTACACTATGGAGTCGGCATCGAGAGTGAAATACAAGGAATCACCCTTGGTAGATCACACTTGGGGCGGCTCTGCAGGGCCATACAATTGTAAGGGCCTTTAGGGGTGTTCGGGTTTCGGTACAATGATCCATCATCTCGGACAACCCGAATAACAAGCATGGCAACACGGACAAGGGTGTAGGGCCACAGATGGGACACTAACATTCCTATACTAAGCATTTAGGATAACATGTATAGTATCAACAGCAGGTTATCATAAATAGGCTATGCATCAGAATAGGAGCTATCTGAACAACAACAATAGCAAAACCTAATGCAAGAATAAGAGAGAAAAGAATGGGCGATATATGGATGATCAAGGGGGTTTTGCTTGCCTGGAAGTTCTGCCGAGAAGGACGGGTCGTCGTCGACGTAGTCGTACTCGGGGTGCAGCGGCAGTCTCGGAGTCTACCGGAAAAATAGAGGAGAGGGGGGAAACATATAAATAACAGGCATACAAATGCAACACAGATGTATGTCACGCCAAACTGTGTTTGTGATCAGTGGGCTCGGGGAAGGCCTGGAGTCGACGGAATGGCGGTGGCGATCTCCGGCGCCCGAGGTTGAAGAAGACGATGAAGAGCTCAAAGAAGAGAAGCCCGGCTCGATCTGATGGTAGTAGGCGAAGAAGAGGAGTGTGGCGAAGCGGCTGGACAAGCTTCTAGCCGGAGAGCAGCATGAAGGTCGCGCGGACGAAGGGGGCCATGGCGATGGCTACGGTTACGGGTACTGTGAAGAAGGGGGCGAGCGAAGGAGGGGAGGAGTGGCTATCTAGGGTTGTCCAGGTGCTCGGGGACCTCCTTATCCATCGCGGGGAGGCACTGGATGGACGGCGCGTGGCAATCCAAGCCATGGATGCGGCGCGTGCGTCCACGGTGCCTCTGATGAACAGAGGAAGAAGAAAACAGGGGCGCTGGTGGGCTGGGCTGCGCACTGTGCGACTAGAGCCCAGTTGGGCAGTGCGTTTTTGTTCTTTTTTTGCTTTTACTTTTCTCCTCTGTTTTCCATTTTATTTTATTACCAATTTTTTTTCTGGTGAACATGGAATTTGGCACATAAATACTAGGCAATATTTTGGTGTTGCACAAAAAGTTTCAAATAATTTGGAAGGGTTTAAAAATTGTTTTTGCATTTAAATGGCATGATTAAAGGCTGCTGATCCAACTAAAATATAGCTGGAGTCAATTTGGGATTCCAAATGAGTTGATATTATTTTTACCAATACAGGGGGATTTTATGACATATCGTAAACATTTTTGTTTCACTGTTTGAAGAAATAATAATTTGACTTGCAATTTAAATTTGAATTTGACCTTAATTTTTATCAAGTGGCAATTAACCTTAGCAAGCATGGTGACATGGCATAATTAAGGTGAGGTTACTGTAACATAATTATTGAGGCGTTACAACCTTTCAAAGATGTATGACTGCTATATTCTTTGACTTTTGTGAAAAGATTGTTGTGGTTTTCATGGATGATTTTTCCTTTTACGGAACTTCTTTTGACGATTGCTTAAGCAACCTTGATCGAGTTTTGCAGAGATGTGAAGAAACTAATCATGTCTTGAATTGGGAGAAGTGTCACTTTATGGCGAATGAAGGTATAGTCCTTGGGCATAAAATTTCTGAAAGAGGTATTGAAGTAGACAAAGCTAAAGTTGATGCAATTGAGAAAATGCCATGTCCTAAAGATATCAAAGGTATAAGAAGTTTCCTTGGTCATGCTGGTTTCTATAGAAGGTGTATAAAAGACTTCTCTAAAATTTCTAGGCCTCTTACTAATCTCTTACAAAAAGATGTTTCATTTGTTTTTGATGATGATTGCGTAGAAGCCTTTGAAGTACTTAAGAAAGCCTTAATATCTGCACCTATTGTTCAACCACCTGATTGGAACCTACCCTTTGGAATTATGTGTGATGCTAGTGATTATGCTGTTGGTGTTGTTCTAGGGCAAAGAGTTGATAAGAAATTAAATGTTATTCATTATGCTAGTAAAACTCTAGACAGTGCTCAAAGAAATTATGCTACTACTGAGAAAGAATTTTTAGCAGTTGTGTTTGCATGTGATAAGTTCAGATCTTATATTGTTGATTCTAAAGTAACTGTTCACACTGATTATGCTGCTATTAAATACCATATGGAAAAGAAAGATGCTAAACCTAGACTTATTAGGTGGGTTCTCTTGTTACAAGAATTTGACCTGCATATTGTTGATAGAAAAGGAGCTGAAAATCCAGTAGCGGATAATTTGTCTAGGATGGAAAATGTTCTCAATGACCCACTTCCTATTAATGATAATTTTCTTGATGAGCAATTAGCTGTTATAAATGCTTCCCGCACTAGTCCTTGATATGCAGACTATGCTAATTACATTGTTGCTAAATATATCCCACCTAGTTTTACCTACCAATAAAAGAAAAAGTTCTTCTTTGACTTAAGACATTACTTTTGGGATGACCCACATTTATATAAATAAGGAGTAGATGGTGTTATTAGACATTGTGTACCTAAGCATGAACAGGAACAAATCCTACGGAAGTGTCACTCCGAGGCATACGGAGGACACCATGCGGGAGACAGAACTGCACATAAGGTATTACATTCTGGTTTTTATTGGCCTACTCTTTTTAAAGATGCACGTAAGTTTGTCCTATCTTGTGATGAATGTCAAAGAATTGGTAATATTGGTAGACGTCAGGAAATGCCTATGAATTATTCACTTGTTATTGAACCATTTGATGTTTGGGGTTTTGATTATATGGGACCTTTTCCTAAATCCAATGGGTATACACATATTCTTGTTGTTGTTGATTATGTTACTAAGTGGGTAGAAGCTATTCCAACTAGTAGTGCTGATCACAACACCTCTATTAAAATGCTTAAAAAAGTTATTTTCCCTAGGTTTGGAGTCCCTAGATACTTGATGACTGAAGGTGGTTCACATTTTATTCATGGTGCTTTCCGTAAACTTCTTGCTAAATATGATGTTAATCATAGAATTGCATCCCCTTATCATCCTCAGTCTAGTGGTCAAGTTGAATTGAGTAATAGAGAAATAAATTTAATTTTGCAAAAGACCGTTAATAGATCCAGGAAGAATTGGTCTAAGAAACTTGATGATGCATTATGGGCTTATAGAACTGCTTATAAAAATCCTCTGAGTATGTCTCCATATAAATGGTCTATGGAAAAGCATGTCATTTACCTCTTGAATTAGAACATAAGGCATATTGGGCAATTAAAGAACTTAATTATGATTTTAAACTTGCCGGTGAAAAGAGGTTGTTTGATATTAGCTATTTAGATGAATGGAGAGCCCAAGCCTATGAAAATGCTAAGTTATTTAAAGAAAAAGTTAAAAGATGGCATGATAAAAGAATCCAAAAGCGGGAGTTCAAAGTGGGTGAATATTTGCTATTGTACAACTCTCGTTTAAGATTTTTTGCAGGAAAACTTCTCTCTAAATGGGAAGGGCCATACATCATCGAAGAAGTTTATCGCTCCGGAGCTATCAAAATCAATAACTCCGAGGGCACTAATCCGAGAGTGGTTAATGGTCAAAGAATTAAACATTATATCTCAGTTATGCCCATTAATGTTGAAACTAATATTATTCAAACTATGACACCGAACAACATATCAAAAGGGGTAGGTATGTGATACGGTAAGTAAACCGACTCCAAAAATTCCATAAAAATTATTTCTGTCCATTTTGGAATATTAGAAAAAATACAAAAATAAGAAACAGCCGAGGGGACCCACAAGGAGGTCACAAGGCAATAGGGCGCGCCCCCCTGGGGTGCACCGTGTTGCCTTGTGGGTCCCTGATAAGCCACAAGTATAGGGGATCGCAACAGTTTTCGCGGGTAGTATTTCACCCAGATTTATTGATTCGACACAAGGGGAGCTAAAGAATATTTGTGAGTATTAGCAGTTGAGTTGTCAATTCAACCACACCTGGAGAACTAAATATCTGCAGCAAAGTGTTTGGTAGCACAGTAGTATGACAGTTTCAATAGCAGTAGTAACAGTAGCGTCAGTAACAGAAGCAGTTTTGTAGTAATTGTAACAGCAACAACAACGAAAGTAACTTTTCAAAGATCAATATGCGAAAAGCGTAGGCATTGGATCGGTGATGGATAATTATGTTGGATGACATTCATCATCTAACAGTCACAACCTAGGGCGACACACAATAGCTCCAATTCATCAATGTAATGTAGGCATGTATTCCGTATATAGTCATACATGCTTATAGTAAGAACTTGCATGACATCTTTTGTCCTACCCTCCTGTGTGTTGGTGAACGCAGCAGAAAACAAAAAATTTCCGACCTACGCACCAGCCCAGGATCACTATGGAGACTGCATACAAGGTTTGATCTGTTTCGTTACCGACTCGTAGCGCAGCGGAAGTAGAGTCGATGACGATCGGCGGTGCAGATCCCCGCAGCTAGGATTTTACAACCTCCCAACCGCGAGGATGTATACCCTCATCTGCCCCGCGGACAGCCCTCCGGGAGGCGGTCACACAGTCCCCCGGACGGTGTCGCGGACAGCCCTTCGGGAGGACCTCCGAAACTCGGACTGTCACTCGGACAGCCCTTCGGGAGGACCTCCAAAACTCGGACGGTCACACGGACAGCCCTTCGGGAGGCACTCTCGAACTAAGACCGAAACTACGATCTCTCTACAGAGTTGCACACATACGGTGTCATCTATCCGGCAGGGCTTCGCCGTCCAGAACTAGTTCCCACCGGAACCCAGATAGCCTTTCGGCTCTACGAAACTATTTCGCTGGGAGGGAGAGAGAAGCCAGAAATGTCATGGCATGTGTATGTGAGAGCAAGGATGTAGCATATGGGGCTGCCTCCTCCCCTCTATTTATAGGAAAAACAAGGGGTAGGATGGGCATATCCAAAATGCCATGTCATCCCAAAATATCTTGGGAAGATATTTGTGGAAAGCCAACTTCCAACCATATCCATAAATCTGATTTCACTATTCACGACGACATTTTTCAGCGTCTGATCGAACTGAAAATATTCATGTGGGCTTAGAACATTTCCAGTACCCACCAAAATAATTTTCAACGCGAGCCGGAACAATTCCGGTTTAGTGATTTTCATCTGCGAAAAGCATCTGAAGCGGTTTCGGCAGCTCCGGAACATTTCCGGTTTTCATTCCGGAAAATTCCAGAAAGTTTCCAGAATGATTCTGGCACCCTCCAAGAATTATCAGGCATGTGCCGAAACCAATTTGACTTTATGGTGTACTCCGAAACAACTTTTCGGTTTAGTGATTTTCATCTGTGAAAAGCAACTAAAGCGGTTCCGGCAGTCCGGAACATTTCCGGTTTTTGTCTCTGAAAAATCTCAGAAGTTACCGGAACAATTCTGGTACCTTCCAATAATTTCCAGGCATGTGCCGAAACCAATTTGACTTTATGGAATACCCTGAAACAACTTTTCAGTTTCACCGGAACTATTCCGATATCCTCTCCGGAACGTTTCCGTTTCGTCCGAAACTTTTTCGGTGAATTTCTCTCAGACTCCCCGTCTAGTATTCAGCAGATAGATGACCCTTAAGCGTGTGACCCTATAGGTTCGGTGAAGTATAGACATGACCCGGAACACTTTCCGATCAATGATCAACATCGGAGCCGTGGACACCCATATTGACCCCTATACCCACACGAATGAATATTCGAGTGAACCTCCAGTTGCCGTGAGCTATTCCTGTTGCTTCGCGATATGTTACAATTACCCGAGGTGAGAAACATCGGCATCCTCGTGGATCAACACTTGTCCACAATGCCAGTTACCTCGTTGCCGGTATTGTTCTCTTTTCTCGTTCCCGTGTTTCGGCATCCCTGTGATCAAATCACCCTGTGTCTGGCCAGACGATGATGCATACCGTAACACCGAGAGGGCCCAGAGATATCTCTCCATCGTCGGAGGAGCAAATCCCAATCTTGAGCTATCAAGTCCCTTGACATACTTTTCCATGAACCCGTAAGCCGCCGTAATAGCCACCCATTTACGGATGACGTTTAACAAACCCCAAAGTTCATGAAGCAAGCATGAAGAAACTCGACACTCTCATGGTCTAAGGAATTATGCAAACATTAACTTCTCTGTGTTATTAACCATAAACTTATGACGAATGTATCTCATAGCATAACATCAATTTGGGTCGATTCAACACAAGTGTTCTACCAACAATTGTGCCCTCAAAATTGCCGGCATAGCCATGCCCATGATCAGGAAAACAGGATCATCATGCAATACTTGAGCCAGTCATAGAGGCTTGACTAGGAATACATTTTACCGTTTATTATCCCACACGTGCATATGAGTCTTCCTCCGAGCCTCGTGGTTATTGTAGACTCGAGAACCATAGCAGTTATAGCATGGAACATAAACCTAATTATGAACAGGGAGATAATCAATAACATTTATTATTGCCTCTAGGGCATATCTCCTACAGACTCCCACTTGAACTAGAGTCAATAATCTAGTCAATGCTAATGCACTTTACACCTATGGCATACTGGTGTAAAATATGCTTCGCATGTGGTATAGCCTGATGTCCAACGGATCTGACGACTTCAGCTCTGTGTGTAACTTTGTATATCCTTGCGTTTTCACGCTTTCACAAAATTCATATTTTGTCTGGACTTGGCCTTGCATATGTGTGAATCATTGGTCGAAACCTGATTCCTCAGACTGAGCTATGGAGCAACTATCTGCAATAGTGTCCCATAGACCAAAGTCATCTTGGAACCATACTAAGTTCATGAATGAACTATATGATTCAACAACTTCTTTGTCGCTTCTTAAGCATCAACATACTTAGCCTTTGTTATAGAATTCGCCACAGTATCTTGTTTGGAACAATTTCCAACTACCGTGCCACCATATTGTGTATCACACAAAACCCTCAATTTAAATCGAAAATCGCATGGAGCATTGATGAAGACTGTATTGATGTAATCACTTACAACGAGCACTTCATAATCTCTACTTGCGAGAAAACATGTCATCAACACTACTCTTAGCACTTAATGACATCTTTCACTGTTGTCCCATGATCAG
Source organism: Elymus sibiricus (assembly GCA_039707655.1). Taxonomy (NCBI): domain Eukaryota; kingdom Viridiplantae; phylum Streptophyta; class Magnoliopsida; order Poales; family Poaceae; genus Elymus; species Elymus sibiricus. Next base: position 319,847,345 of record CM077664.1, read on the forward strand.
TACTTTGATCACTATGGTATCTATACTCGCAACAACTTTGGAGTATTGGACATATCTGTTTGTTTTTACATACCATGGAATACATGGTTAATCCAAACACAAGAGTGTGTGGAATCTCCATCATGTATTTTACTCATCAGTGTTTTGGGACACCGAGTCTTGCAAAAACTCTTTCCATGTGACTTCGGCAAGAATCACTCCTTGGCGTTTTAAATGCTAAAAGGTTTTAGCATCTTGTCAATATGTATTCATTGCTTAGCCCCATTAGGTAAATCTATCTCCATAGATCATCATGCCTAATATTGAGGCTATTTAGCCTAAGCACTTCATTGAAAAACTATTTTCAAATGAAGTCCTAATTCGTGTCAAGAAATTTATTTCCAATTAACAATGTGTTAAGTACACAAGGTTTTTAGAAATATTATTATGCTCCCACTTACTTTCTTGAATCACAAGCATCTTCGTTACCCATTTGATGAAGTCAAACTCTTTTGACCATTTCATCAAAAACGAAGATTCCAACTCCACTTTGCTCTCTTCTGTCCATCGCTGGAACTCTGAAGTTTGCATACTTACTAGCATCCTCTGGATCGACAAATTACTTTGGACTGTATCACATACAAGTCCTAGGTTTCATTTCCATCAGATGGAAATCCTTTTGTCATCCATGTTTCATATCTCATGATTGAAATATGTATTAATTGCTAGTTCAACCCGAACCGACTTTAAGCATCGCTACGGTGAGACAATCTCATCGTAGTCAACTCCTTGAACTTGGTATTGCAACAAGTCGAGCTTTATGGATAAACATTTTATCCGTATCAGTTTTTAGTTCCATAAATATTCGTTAGACTCTAAGTCTTCCGAAAGGTGTATCAAGATTTTAATCTCGAATCACTTATATGGAAACTATCTCGGATTGTATTGGCATTTAGCCAATTCCGGAGTCAGGGCCCATCAACGCTTCCTTGTGTATTGTAGGTATACTGTTGTCTAACAACAATATCTCGTTTGCGCACCTGATAGGTTTGCACGAGCTTTGCCTACGTGGTTCAGCTGCAAGTTCGACCGAAGTCCATACATTTTATTGTAGAGACTTCCGTATCAGTCGCAGTAGGAAACTCCGGAATCACTTCCAAGGTTTCTTTCCTTTGATCTGATGACGAAGATACTGGTTATCTCGTCGAGTTGCACTGTCCTCCCACTCGCCTTTTGTAAGAACTATTCTCTTTAAAAGCATACCGTTTTGCGGCAAAATCCTTTGCCTCGGTATAGTGGTGGGGAATACCCAATGACTTGGGATAACCTTACAAAGTAGCACTTTTCTGATTTGGAATAGGTTTGTAACCTTTTACACAAGCCCCATATTCCAAATGTTAAGAAAAGATATAACATGGTTGGGCGTACCATACCATGGCGTCATTTCAACAGACCTGATGGATCTCTTTTCAGTGTAAAAGCCGCAGTCTCTAAAGCATCACTCTTTAAAAGGGATAATGGCAAATTTATTTATGTCATCTTTGATCTTACCATTTCATGAATGGTTCGATTACATCTACACGGATTCTCCACTTGCAGTGGTGCTCCGGGAGGTGTAAGTTATGAAACCCCTTTCACAACTCATCAGACATTCGCTAAACTTGTAACTCAAATATTCCTTTCTGCAATCGAATTGTAGAAACATAATTTTCTTGTTACAATATTTTCTTCTTCATTTTGAAAACCTTTCGAATGATTTCAAAAGATCCAGACTCACGTCTTATCAAGTAAATATCCATATATCTACTTGAGTCATTTCTGAAGATAGATAAATCCACTACTTGCAATAACATTTATTGGACTACACACATCATAATGTATGATCACCAATATGTTCTATGCCCGTTCCTTATGGCTTGTGAACGGTATTTCAGTCACTTCACTTTTCAGAGGAAAGTTGCAAGTGTCAGATGATTCAAAATCAAACGACTTCAAAATCCATCATAATGGAATTTTCCATGCGGGTTTCTCCAATGTGACCAAATGCAGTGCCACACTTGTGTGGTATTCTTTTAGTCTTGCGACATTTAGCGTCAGTGTTATGGATGTATCATATTTCCATCAATATTCATAACATACATCCCATCTTGTATGGAAGCATGGCCCTTCATGTTATTCATAACACCGAACATCAAAAGTTCTCTTATGAATAACCTTCTTGCAAAATACCTTATGCAAAGGGCTAGAGTGTGTAAAACTCTAAAATGATTTATGAAAGTAAATACAGAGGTAATGTATTATTATCAATATTCATAACATACTTCTCATTCATAATGAAAGTATGGCCCTTTTGTTATTCATAACTCCGAACATTAAAAGTTCTCTTATGAACAACCTTCTTGCAAGATACTTTATGCAAAGGGCTAGAGTGTGAAACTCTAAAATGAATTATGAAAGTAAATACATAGGGAATACACCGATGGAAGGCATAGTAACATTTACTATGTTCCCTGCGTGTATCTAAATCTCATTCCTGGCTAGTCTTTCAGGCCATAGTAGTTCTTACATCGAGTTGCAACAGAATGCAATCGAGCGGGTATCTTTGTGATTAACTCACAATACCCAAGAATTAGTGATTAACATGTTTAACCATAATTCCCAAGAACTATATCTCTGACCAGCCTTCTATACATCAAAAAACTTGTATGACTTTCATACATGAGCTGGATATTCCAGTCTTCTTTCCTTTTGCCATTATACTTCTAACAGTTTAACTTCTAGTATTTCTCCTACTCTCAGAAGAAGCATCCAACTTAAGAGTGGCGTTAGCCCCGGACTTCCTAGGCGTGAAAGTTTCACTAACACCCTTCCGGATACTTCCTTTCTCTTTAAGTTGTTGTTTTATTCACCATCATCATATGACAGGCGTTCTTCTGGATCCCTCTCTTATCAGTCTAATGCATAGTAAACTCCTTTACTAACAGTTTGCAAACAAACATTGCTTTGGATATCTCATATCTTTTAGCCTTTGTCTGTCTCTGAAAATGATTTTCAGATTCCATGAATATCACATAACTATCCAAACTTTCGAAGTTTGGGTCTCATGAAAGCAAACGTATTGCACTTGACTGAAATAGAATTCTAGCTTTTGGATCGAAGGACGAGATTCACATGATCCATAGCATTAGTGGGAGAATACCGAAAGCATGCGATAGGACAAAGTCCTTCTTGGCACACTTGAGGACAATCCTCACATTACGTTACCAACCGTAAAGATTTAACCAGATATTTAACAGCTATTCAATTTTAACAGGGAAGGTGGAAACGCGAGCCATTATTCTACAACTATTATGCAAATCACACTTAGACAGTGTTCAAAATTAATTGCACTAAGAATTAAAAGAATTAATTCTAAAGTGCGCTCCCACTCAAATCAATATCTCTCATAATTGATTGTGAGTGATTCAAGACCCACATTTCCATTCAACGCCATTGTTCGAGATGAACACCGATGGCGCGAACTTCAATTGGTAGGCAAACTTGCCGATCACATCTCTATGTGACTCTTGTTCATCTTTCGATGCGTGTGTTCCAAGCTCAGGACGATCCTGCCATGAACGTCGAGACAACCAAGTGATCTTGCTGCGAGGTCTGACCTTACCCGCCTTACACCCGTACAATCGTTCGTACCCATATAGATCATGGCGCACCTCGAAAGGAAGGATGCTGTGACGGTGCTACACTTGGGAGAACACTAACTACTTGATATTTTTGTGAGAGATCACCCTAATAAAAGCGACTACCGCGCAATCAAAAGGGTGCATCATAAGGGATAAACATCTCAGGCAATTCATAATAGCAAGATATGGTATAGCCCTTTCTGACGGAGAAGTCTTTCATTTCTTCGTCTTCGGCATTCGCGTCGGTGTTCACCTTCGCGAAGATTGCCACCACCTTGTCGATGCACCAGATAATATTGCTATGTCTATAGCTAATAAAATAAGTGCATTACTGAAGGTTGACACGCAGGTCATTAAAGTGACAATCATATGGCTCCAGCCATCATGCCGAATCATGACACGCAGGTCATGTTAATCAATTTACATTATATAGTCATCTCATACATAATCAAATTATAATGAGCACTGCTATACCACATCATATGCACATGCAAACCATCCTGCAAAACCAAGTTAGACGCCTCTAGTTGGTTTATGCAAATTTCATTTTACGTGGCTTCTAAGGTTTCGAACAAACCGAAGCTACCTACGTATTATCATCAAGTATGATAATTCAAGTCGCTAGATTAACATCGCGGGGTGTATGAAACACGAGATAATTAAATCTCGAGCCCCATACTAAACTTCGTCATACGCATGACCCCCGTGCAGATCATATCTGCAATGCCCTTTCATCTGCGAATTTCATCTTTCTTTTGACTATGGCGGAACCCAAAGAACTGAAGCACTTCGTTGATCAATCAGGATCGCGGATTGCCAGAACTTTGTGAAATTCCACCATACTATCTCGAGATTGAGCAAACGCAAATTCTAGGGAAGCAACAAGAACATCGGGTAACAGACTTCATCTGTCACCCGCACAAATAATTTTCAGCAATAGATCTCATCTACTACCTAATTATATTGTGCAACACACATACATCTCTATGTATTCTAGATCGCAACCTGCATCTACGCATAGCACGGCTCTTGATGCCACTGTTGGTGAACGCAGCAGAAAACAAAAAATTTCCGACCTACGCACCAGCCCAGGATCACTATGGAGACTGCATACAAGGTTTGATCTGTTTCGTTACCGACTCGTAGCGCAGCGGAAGTAGAGTCGATGACGATCGGCGGTGCAGATCCCCGCAGCTAGGATTTTACAACCTCCCAACCGCGAGGATGTATACCCTCATCTGCCCCGCGGACAGCCCTCCGGGAGGCGGTCACACAGTCCCCCGGACGGTGTCGCGGACAGCCCTTCGGGAGGACCTCCGAAACTCGGACTGTCACTCGGACAGCCCTTCGGGAGGACCTCCAAAACTCGGACGGTCACACGGACAGCCCTTCGGGAGGCACTCTCGAACTAAGACCGAAACTACGATCTCTCTACAGAGTTGCACACATACGGTGTCATCTATCCGGCAGGGCTTCGCCGTCCAGAACTAGTTCCCACCGGAACCCAGATAGCCTTTCGGCTCTACGAAACTATTTCGCTGGGAGGGAGAGAGAAGCCAGAAATGTCATGGCATGTGTATGTGAGAGCAAGGATGTAGCATATGGGGCTGCCTCCTCCCCTCTATTTATAGGAAAAACAAGGGGTAGGATGGGCATATCCAAAATGCCATGTCATCCCAAAATATCTTGGGAAGATATTTGTGGAAAGCCAACTTCCAACCATATCCATAAATCTGATTTCACTATTCACGACGACATTTTTCAGCGTCTGATCGAACTGAAAATATTCATGTGGGCTTAGAACATTTCCAGTACCCACCAAAATAATTTTCAACGCGAGCCGGAACAATTCCGGTTTAGTGATTTTCATCTGCGAAAAGCATCTGAAGCGGTTTCGGCAGCTCCGGAACATTTCCGGTTTTCATTCCGGAAAATTCCAGAAAGTTTCCAGAATGATTCTGGCACCCTCCAAGAATTATCAGGCATGTGCCGAAACCAATTTGACTTTATGGTGTACTCCGAAACAACTTTTCGGTTTAGTGATTTTCATCTGTGAAAAGCAACTAAAGCGGTTCCGGCAGTCCGGAACATTTCCGGTTTTTGTCTCTGAAAAATCTCAGAAGTTACCGGAACAATTCTGGTACCTTCCAATAATTTCCAGGCATGTGCCGAAACCAATTTGACTTTATGGAATACCCTGAAACAACTTTTCAGTTTCACCGGAACTATTCCGATATCCTCTCCGGAACGTTTCCGTTTCGTCCGAAACTTTTTCGGTGAATTTCTCTCAGACTCCCCGTCTAGTATTCAGCAGATAGATGACCCTTAAGCGTGTGACCCTATAGGTTCGGTGAAGTATAGACATGACCCGGAACACTTTCCGATCAATGATCAACATCGGAGCCGTGGACACCCATATTGACCCCTATACCCACACGAATGAATATTCGAGTGAACCTCCAGTTGCCGTGAGCTATTCCTGTTGCTTCGCGATATGTTACAATTACCCGAGGTGAGAAACATCGGCATCCTCGTGGATCAACACTTGTCCACAATGCCAGTTACCTCGTTGCCGGTATTGTTCTCTTTTCTCGTTCCCGTGTTTCGGCATCCCTGTGATCAAATCACCCTGTGTCTGGCCAGACGATGATGCATACCGTAACACCGAGAGGGCCCAGAGATATCTCTCCATCGTCGGAGGAGCAAATCCCAATCTTGAGCTATCAAGTCCCTTGACATACTTTTCCATGAACCCGTAAGCCGCCGTAATAGCCACCCATTTACGGATGACGTTTAACAAACCCCAAAGTTCATGAAGCAAGCATGAAGAAACTCGACACTCTCATGGTCTAAGGAATTATGCAAACATTAACTTCTCTGTGTTATTAACCATAAACTTATGACGAATGTATCTCATAGCATAACATCAATTTGGGTCGATTCAACACAAGTGTTCTACCAACAATTGTGCCCTCAAAATTGCCGGCATAGCCATGCCCATGATCAGGAAAACAGGATCATCATGCAATACTTGAGCCAGTCATAGAGGCTTGACTAGGAATACATTTTACCGTTTATTATCCCACACGTGCATATGAGTCTTCCTCCGAGCCTCGTGGTTATTGTAGACTCGAGAACCATAGCAGTTATAGCATGGAACATAAACCTAATTATGAACAGGGAGATAATCAATAACATTTATTATTGCCTCTAGGGCATATCTCCTACACTGTGGCAGCGGGGTCCTTAAGAAAACTAAGGGATATTAAGGCCTCCTTTTAATAGAGAACCAGAACAAAGCATTAGCACATAGTGAATACATGAACTCCTCAAACTACGGCAATCACCGGAAAGAATCCCAATTATTGTCACCTTGGAGTATGTGGATCATGACACGTAACAGGTGCATATAACTTGCAAGATAGGATCAAGAACTCAAATATATTCATGAAAACATAAAGGTTCAGATCTGAAATCATGGCACTCGGGCCCTAGTGACAAGCATTAAGCATAGCAAAGTCATAGCAACAGCAATCTCAGAACATAGTGGATACTAGGGATCAAAGCCCTAAAAAATTGACGAGATTACATGGTAAATCTCATCCAACCCATCACCGTCCAGCAAGCCTACGAAGAAATTACTCACACACGGCGGTGAGCATCATGAAATTGGTGATGGAGGATGGTTGATGATGACGACGGCGTCGAATCCCCCTCTCCGGAGGCCCGAACGGACTCCAGATCAGCCCTCCCGATGAAGAACAAGAGGTGGTGGCGGCTCCGTATCGTAAAACGCGATGATTCTTTCTCTTTGATTTTTTTCTCCATGAATAGGTACTTATAGCGTTGGAGTTAGGGCAAACGGAGCTGCCAGGGGCCCACAAGCCTGCCAGGCGCGCCCCCCAGGCTTGTGGCGCCTGGTGGCCCCCCCTCTGGTGGATCTTTACGCCAGTATTTTTTATATATTCTGAAATAATTCTCCGTAAATTTTCAGGTCCATCCGAGAACTTTTATTTCTACACAAAAACAACACCATGGCAATTCTGCTGAAAACAGCGTCAGTCCGGGTTAGTTCCATTGAAATCATGCAAATTAGAGTTCAAAACCAGAGCAAAAGTGTTTGGAAAAGTAGATACATTTGGGACGTATCAACTCCCCCAAGCTTAACTCATTGCTTGTCCTCAAGCAATTCAGTTGACAAACTGAAAGTGATAATGAAAAACTTTTACAAACTCTTTTGTTCTTGTTGTCTGTATATATACTTAACTAGCATCCAAGTTTTCAGCAAAGATTATGAACTAACCATATTGATGATAACACTTAGGTCTCACATTTACTCATGGCAATAACATAACAAACTAGTGAGCAATAATAAGATATCTCGGATGCCAACACTTTGTCAAAACAATCATGATATAATATGATAACATGGTATCTCGCTAACCCTTTCTGAGACCACAAAACATAAATGCAGAGCACCTCTGAGATTCAAGCAATGACTAAACATTGTAATTCAGGGTAGAGGATATCCATTCATGGTCACACCCAACATTAACTATACTCAATGCATAAAAATGACAATAGTGCTCTCCAACTGGTGCTTAAATGAGAGGGTGATGACTCAACAATAAAAATAAAACAACATAATAGTAAATGGATAGGCCCTTCTCAGAGGGAAGCATGGATTTGCTGCGGTGCCAGAGCTCGAAGCTTAAATTAGAGATGAAAATAATTTTGAGAGGTATGCTTTTCCTGTCAACGTCACAACCGAGAGTTTTCAATATCTTCTATGCTAAACGCATTATAGGTTGTTCCCAAGCGGAAAGGTAACGTTTACTCCCCCTCCACCGTGCCAACACAAGCCATGGCTAGCCGAATTCATGGGTGCCCTCCATACCAACAACTTTTCTGGGGAGTTTGTTTGCATTATATGATTTCGATTTGAGCATAGGACCGGGCATCCCAATTACCATCCTCTCTCGTGCAATTACAAGTGAATAAACACTCATCTGAGAGTAACCCGCTTAGCATGGAAGATACTGACCGCTCCCTGTCGCTCCATGAGCGGTACGGGCACACAAAACATATGTTCATTTGAATATTTAGAGGTGGCACTTGGAAATTTACTTGGAACGGCAGAGTAATACCGCATATAGGTAGATATAGTGGACTCATCTGGAATAACTTTGGTTTAAGGATTTGGATGCACAAGCAGTGTTCCCGCTTAGTACAGGCGAAGGCTAGCAAATAGATTGAAAAGCGACCAGCTAGAGAACGAAAACGGTCATAGACATGCATTGCAAATAATTAACATTGAACACGAGCATGAGTAGGATATCAACACCTTGAACATAAATATCATGGAGGCTATGTTGGTTTTGATTCAACTACATCTATCAACATGTGCCAAGTCAAGCCACTCGAATTACTCAGAGGAGGATACCATGCTAACATACTACATCACAACCATTTTAATGCATGTTGACACTCAAGATAAATCATTATCCACTCCTAGCTATTTAAGCATGGCATGAGCAACTATAATCTCTAATTGTCATCACAAATATGTTTACTCATAATAATGCTGAATCATGAATACTGAGCTAAACATATTTACAAAGACAAAAACAAGAAGAGTTCATACCAGCTTTTCTTCACCGCAATCACTTCATCAAATATCGTCATTATTGCCTTTCACTTGCACGACCAAATGATGTGATAATAATAAGAATGGTGCAAGTGTGCCGTGGACTAAGCTGGAATCTGCAAACATTTATTCAAAGGAGAAGACAAGGTAACAGTGGCTCTTTGTTAGATCAACAATAAAGCATATGAGGGCCACTCAACATTTTCATAGTGGTCTCTCTCCCTACTACGACTCAATGCAAAGAAAAGAAATTCAGAGAAATGCACTGAAATATTTTTGGAGTTTTTGGTTTTTCTGATGGAAGCAAATTAACGAAGGAAAACGAAAAACGAGAAAAACTATTTACACTGGAAAGCTCCCAACAAGTAAAATAAGAAACGAGAAATCTTTTTGGGTTTTCTTTTACTACTACGAATTAACTTGACAAGAAAGAAACTACAACTAATTTTTTTTCGATTTTCGAAAGTTTTTTTTTCAAACACACAAGAGGAAAGCGAAAATAAAACTAGCATAGATATACAATGAGAAAGGATGAACACCGACAACTGGAATGAGTGTGTGAACATGAATGTAATGTCGGTGAGAAATACGTACTCCCCCAAGCTTAGGCTTTTGTCCTAAGTTGGTCTACGACCAGTCCTGGCCTGGATAATGCCCGTGATGGTAGTTCGGGTTATACTAAAATGTAGCTGCCACAGCTTGGCAAGCTTCCTCGTTAAGGCGCTCGGTCTCTGCCGCCCTCTCGTACTCCTCATCCTCCTCCTCAAGTATGAAATGTCTATGTTTTCCCTGGAAATCAAAGAAGGCAGGAGCAGGCAAAACAATATGGAAAACACGGAACCTGTTAAAGATTAGCCTGTATCTGAACGGGGGGAGACCCCTCTCAAGGAACTGGTGGTGTTCCATAGCATCATAATCAAGAAAACTAGGTGGCAAAAGGGTGTCATTTTTTTTAATGGGCACACCAAGATAGGTAGCTAGGCGAGTAGCACAAATTCCACCAAAGAAATCACCAACTAAGGCATTATTATGTAAACGACGTGCAACAATAGCCCCCATGTTAAATTGTCTATCTCCAAGCACCACACTCTTAAGAACGCTCAGGTCAGGAGCGCAAAGATGACTATGATCATGTTTACCATTAATGCATCTACCAATGAATAGAGCAAAATAATGTATGGTAGGAAAATGAATGCTCCCCATAGTAGCTTGTGTGATGCCTCTAGTCTCACCCCTAGTAATGTTCATGAGAAATTCATTGCAATCAGATTTACGGGGTTCAGTGCAAGTCCCCCAGAATGGAATTTTGCATACTTCACTAAATTCTTCAACAGACATGAGAAAAGGATTTTCATATAGGTTGAAAATAACATCACGTGAAGTGCGCTGATATACATACTAGAATCTTCGCACAAAGGAGTCAGTGAGGTCATAGTATTGCGGGCACCTATCTGCCAGGAACTCCGTGAGCTCGGCGTTGCGCACGTACATATCAAGCTCTTCCTTGATGCCGGCTCGAATCATGAAGGCATCCGACCTCCACTCGCACGGTAGCACCGCGACCTCTCGTGGCGGTTCGGTATCCGGCTCACGTATTGCAGGCCTAGGAGCACTCTTGCTCGAGGAACCACCATGGAACATCTTCCTAAACATTTTCTTTTCTCTGAAAAATTTCTGAAATTTTTAGTGACTCAAAATAAAAGTGAACGAAACTCAACAAAATTGATACCAACTACTCCTACAAGTATCTAGAGGCTATATCATGCAACTACTTTGGACCATACAAATTCAACATGCAAGCTCATAAACATGGTCACCACAGCAGCAAAAATTTGCAAAGTATAAAGCACTAGAACAAAAACTAATTGGAGCATTGGAGGAGTCACATATCAAGGAGTAATTCCTCAAAACAGTTTTGGAAATGGAGTTACGAGCAAGGAGATCGAAAATCACAGCCAAATGAGCAAGAACACGGGCTTGGGAGTGATACGTCCAATTTGCATCATGATTTCCTATAAATAATTATTATGTTTTTAATCATTATTTCACTTTATGGTACAATTATGCCTTTTCTCTCTTATTTTGCAAGATTTACATGAAGAGGGAGAATGCCGGCAGCTGGAATCGAAGCCATCGACCTCACCAACGATCCTCTCATCGTGGGAGGACCAATCTTCATCAACATCTTCACCAGCACCATCTCATCTCAAACCCTAGTTCATCTCTTGTATTCAATCTTTGTCTCAAAACCTCAGATTGGTACCTGTGGGTTGCTAGTAGTGTTGATTACATCTTGTAGTTGATGCTAGTTTGTTTATTTGGTGGAAGATTATATGTTCAGATCCTTAATGCTATTCAATACCCCTCTGATCTTGAACATGAATATGATTTGTGAGTAGTTACTTTTGTTCTTGAGGACATGGGAGAAGTCTTGTCATAAGTAATCATGTGAATTTGGTATTCGTTCGATATTTTGATGATATGTATACGTTGCTTCCTTTAGTGGTGTCGTGTGAACGTCGGCTACATGACACTTCACCATCTTTGGGCCTAAGGGAAGGCATTGTGGAGTAGTAATTAGATGATGGGTTGCTAGAGTGACAGAAGCTTAAACCCTAGTGTATGCACTATTCCGTAAGGGGCTGATTTGGATCCATGTGTTTCATGCTATGGTTAGAGTTATCTTAATTCTTCTTTCGTAGTTGCGGATGCTTGCAAGAGGGGGTAATCATAAGTGGGAGGTTTGTTCAAGTAAGAATAGCACCCAAGCACCGGTCCACCCACATATCTAATTATCAAAGTAGCGAACGCGAATCAAACAAACATGATGAAAGTGACTAGATGAAATTCCCATGTGTCCTCGAGAACGCTTTGCTTATTATACGAGTTCATTCTGGCTTGTCCTTTGCTACCAAAAGGACTGGGCCACCTTGCTGCACTTTTGTTACCATTACTACTTGTTACTTGTTACGAATTATCTTGCTACCAAAACTATCTGTTACCGCTAATTTCAGTACTTGCAGAGAATACCTTGCTGAAAACCGCTTGTCATTTCCTTCCGCTCCTCGTTGGGTTCGACACTCTTACTTATCGAAAGGACTATGATTGATCCCCTATACTTGTGGGTCATCAGGACTCTTTTCTGGCACCGTTGCCGGGGAGTGAAGCGCCTTTGGTGAGTGGAATTTGGTAATGAAACATTTATATTACGTGCTGAAATTTACTGTCACTTGTCACTATGGAAAGTAATCCTTTGAGGGGCTTGTTCGGGGTATCTTCACCTCGATCGGAAGCAATAAGAGCTGCTCCTGAACCAATTGAACCTACTGAAAATATTTATTATGAAATTCCTTCGGGTATGATAGAGAAACTGCTAGCTAATCCTTATGCAGGAGATGGAACGGTGCATCCCGATATGCACTTGATCTATGTGGATGAAATTTGTGGATTGTTGAAGCTTGCAGGTTTATCCGGAGATGGAGTTAAGAATAAAGTATTCCCTTTATCTTTGGAGGGAAAGGCATTAACATGGTATAGGCTATGTGATGATACTGAAACATGGGATTGAAACCGGTTGAAGCTGGAATTCCACCAGAAATTTTATCCTATGCATTTGGTTCATCGTGATCGGAATTATATATATATTTTTTGGCCTTGTTAAGGAGAAAGTATCGCTCAAGCTTGGGGGAGGCTTAAGTATATGTTGAACACATGCCTCAATCATGAGCTCTCAAGAGAAATAATTCTTCAAAAAATTTATGCTCGGCTTTCTTATAATGATCGATCCATGCTCGATACTTCTTTTATTGGTTCCTTTATGAAGAGAACTATTCAATCTAGATGAGATCTTCTAGAAAGAATTAAATGTAACTCTGAAGATTGGAAAATCGACAAAGGTAATGAGTCAGGTATAAATCTTGAGTTTGATTGTGTTAAATCTTTTATGGAAACTGATGCTTTTCGTAAGTTTAGTACTAAATATGGACTTGACTCTGAGATAGTAGCTACCTTTTGTGAATCTTTTGCTGCTCATGTTGATCTCCCTAAGGAGAAATGGTTTAAATATCATCCACCTATTGCATTGAATGAAGAACCTGTTAGTGTTAAAGAAGAAACAATTGTTTACCATGTTGATCCAGTTGTGCCTATTGCTTATATTGAGAAACCTCCTTTCCCTGTTAGGATTAAGGAACATGCTAAAGCTTCAACAGTGGTTAATAAGAGTAATATTAGAGAACCTAGACCTTCTGAACAAATTAAAGTTGAACCTAGTGTTGCAATGGTTAAAGATCTTTTGGTTGATAATATTGATGGACATGTCATATATTTCTGTGACGAAGCAACAAGAATTGCTAAGCCAGACACTAAAGATAAAAACAAACCTGTAATTGGCATGCCTGTTATTTTTGTTAAAATTAGAGATCATTGCTATCATGGTTTATGTGATGTTGGTGCTAGTGTGAGTGCTATTCCGTTTATTCTCTATCAAGAAGTCATGAATGATATTGCACCTGTTGAGATTGAAGATATTGATGTTACTATTAAGCTTGCAAATAGATATACTATTTCACCACTTGGGATTGTTAGAGATGTTGAAGTCTTGTGTGGTAAGATCAAATACCCTACTGATTTTCTTGTTCTTGGATCACCACAAGATGATTTTTGTCCCATTATATTTGGTAGACCCTTCTTGAATACTGTTAATGCTAAGATTGATTGCACTAAAGAAATTGTTAGTGTTAATTTTGGTGAGATGTCTCATGAGTTTAATTTCTCTAAATTTCATAGACAACCTCATGATAAAGAATTACCCACTTAAGATGAAATTATTGGTCTTGCCTCTATTGTTGTGCCTCTTACTAATTCATTAGAACAATATTTGCTTGAGCATTAGAATGATATGCATATGAATGAAAGAAATGAAATAGATGAGCTGTTCTTTAAACAAGCACCTATTCTGAAACATAATTTGCCTGTTGAAACCTTGGGAGATCCGCCTCCACCCAAGGGTGACCCTGTGTTTGAATTAAAGCAATTACCTGATACTCTTAAATATGCTTATCTTGATGGAAAGAAGATATATCCTGTTATTATTAGTGCTAACCTTTCAGAGCATGAAGAAAAGAGATTACTTAAAACTTTGAAGAAGCATCGTGCTGCTATTGGATATACTCTCGGTGATCTTAAGGGCATTAGTCCCACTTTATGTTAGCATAAAATTCATATGGAGCCAGATGCTAAACCCGTTGTTGATCATCAAAGAAGGCTGAATCCTAGAATGAAGGATGTGGTAAGAACTGAAATATTAAAGCTTCTGGAAGCAGGTATAATTTATCCCATAGCTGATAGTAGATGGGTAAGTCCTGTTCATTGTGTTCCTAAGAAAGGAGGTATTACCGTTGTTCCTAGTGATAAAAATGAACTTATCCCGCAAAGAATTGTAACTGGTTATAGGATGGTAATTGATTTCAGGAAATTCAAAAAGCTACTAGAAAAGATCATTACCCCTTGCCTTTAATTGATGAAATGTTAGAAAGATTATCTGAGCAAACACAATTTTGTTTCTTAGATGGTTATTCTGGTTTTTCTCAAATACCTGTGTCACCTAAAGATCAAGAGAAAACCACCTTTACTTGTCCTTTTGGAACTTATGCTTATCGTCGTATGCCTTTTGGTTTTATGTAATGCACCTGCTACCTTTCAAAGATGTATTACTGCTATATTATCTGACTTTTGTGAAAAGATTGTTGAGGTTTTCATGGATGATTTCTCCATTTACAGAACTTCTTTTGATGATTG
This sequence comes from Elymus sibiricus, assembly GCA_039707655.1. Classification (NCBI taxonomy): domain Eukaryota; kingdom Viridiplantae; phylum Streptophyta; class Magnoliopsida; order Poales; family Poaceae; genus Elymus; species Elymus sibiricus. The sequence continues at coordinate 319,862,450 of CM077664.1, forward strand.
CTTGAGCAACCTTGATCGAGTTTTGTAGAGATGTGAAGAAGATAATCTTGTCTTGAATTGGGAGAAGTGCCACTTTATGGTGAATGAAGGTATAGTCCTTGGGCATAAAATTTCTGAAAGAGGTATTGAAGTTGATAAAGCTAAAGTTGATGCTATTGAGAAAATGCCATGTCCTAAAGATATGAAAGGTATAAGAAGTTTCCCTGGTCATGCTGATTTCTATAGAAGGTTTATAAAAGACTTCTCTAAAATTTCTAGACCTCTTACCTATCTCTTGCAAAAAGATGTTCCATTTGTTTTTGATGATGATTGCGTAGAAGCCTTTGAAGTACTTAAGAAAGCTCCAATTTCTGCACCTATTGTTCAACCACCTGATTGGAACCTACCCTTTGAAATTATGTGTGATGCTAGTGATTATGCTGTTGGTACTGTTCTAGGGCAAAGAGTTGATAAGAAATTGAATGTTATTCATTATGCTAGTAAAACTCTAGACAGTGCTCAAAGAAATTATGCTACCACTGAGAAAGAATTTTTAGCAGTTGTGTTTGCATGTGATAAATTCAGATCTTACATTGTTGATTCCAAAGTTACTATTCACACTAATCATGCTGCTATTAAATATCTTATGGAAAAGAAAGATGCTAAACCTAGACTTATTAGGTGGGTTCTTCTGCTACAAGAATTTGACTTGCATATTGTTGATAGAAAGGGAGCTGAGAATCCCGTAGCAGATAATTTGTCTAGAATGGAAAATGTTCTTGATGACCCACTTCCTATTAATGATGATTTTCCTGATGAACAATTAGCTGTGATAAATGCTTCTCATAATACTCCTTGGTATGCAGACTATGCTAATCACATTGTTGCTAAATACATACCACCTAGTTTTACATATCAGCAAAAGAAAAAGTTCTTCTTTGATTTCAGACATTACTTTTGGGATGACCCACACTTATATAAAGAAGGAGTAGATGGTATTATTAGACATTAAGGCAAGAGGGGGTGTAGCCCCAAGGAGCCCCCCTTCCTCTCTCCTGTAGCTTTGAGAGTCTACCGAGAACCTCCAGATCCGGCCTCTCCCGTCTCCGGCGCTCGCGTTGGATGGCGTAGAGTCGGGCTGGGGTGCCGCCCCCATCTGCACAGAGTAGTATTAGGGTGTAGTAGTAGTTCTGTTAGATGTAGAAGCTTATCCCAAGTGGTGTATGGAGTTATGCCGATGGGAAGGACATCGCCGTGGCTTCCGAGCGCCTATCGGCGGTGGGTGGGGCGGGATCCGCGGCTTCTCGTGCTCCAGAGGTTGGAGACAACGAGCGGTGGCTCTGCTCTGACTTCCCCTCTCCTAAATAAGCTCGATGTCTTTGGCTGGGTATGTCTCCTGAGATCTCCTGCTCTTCCTCTCCTGTTCTACCATCATGGAGATGGAAGAAAACTGGGGCGGAGCACTGCTCAGGCTCGATGTGCACGGTGGGGAAGTTCGGATGCTGTTTCTTCATGGAGCGCATCCTCGACGGCGCTGTGACGGCCTATGGTCGCGATGCCGTCGACTCTTATGGCCGGTAGGCGGCTGCTCCGAGCTCTGACGTGTGCGGCTGATCTTCGGATCGTTTGTCGACGTCAACTCATCCTCTACCTCCCGGCCGGCGTGCCAAAGGGGAGGCTTTTCTGCACCAGAAGTGCGGCGCTCTTCGGCTGCTCTGTCCCAAGTGGCGTAGTCCCCAGCGACGGAGCTGCTGGCCATGACTGGTGGCGACGACGTGACGGTGGTGACTCAGGACCGGATTGCTTTTCCTATTTTTGTTGTAGGGTCCTGTTTGCTAAACTAGAGGACTTGGTTGTAATTCTATGTACTGTGAGGGTCCTCCATGTAACTTGTACTGTCACCGCTTTGACTTAATGCAGCTTCCGGGGCCTTCGTGCCCCTTCCATGTTCAAAAAAAAAATTAGACGTTGTGTACCTGAGCATGAACAGGAACAAATCCTACGCAAGTGCCACTCCGAGGCATATGGAGGACACCATGCGGGAGACCGAACTGCACACAAGGTATTACAATCTGGTTTTTATTGGCCTACTCTTTTCAAGGATGCACGTAAGTTTGTCCTTTCTTGTGATGAATGTCAAAGAATTGGTAATGTTGGTAGACGTCAGGAAATGCCTATGAATTATTCACTTGTTATTGAACCATTTGATGTTTGGGGTTTTGATTATATGGGACCTTTTCCTAAATCCAACGGGCATGCTCATATTTTAGTTGTTGTTGATTACGTTACTAAGTGGGTAGAAGCTATCCCAACTAGTAGTGCCGTTCATAACACTTCTATTAAAATGCTTAAAGAAGTTATTTTCCCGTGGTTTGGAGTCCCTAGATATTTAATGACTGATGGTGGTTCACATTATTATCCATGGTGCTTTCCGTAAGTTACTTGCTAAATATGATGTTAACCATAGAATTGCATCTCCCTATCATCCTCAGTCTAGTGGTCAAGTTGAATTAACTAATAGAGAAATAAAATTGATTTTGCAAAAGACCGTTAATATATCCAGAAAGAATTGGTCTAAGAAACTTGATGATGCATTATGGGCTTACAGAACTACTTATAAAAATTCTATGGGTATGTCTCCGTATAAAATGGTTTATGGAAAAGCATGTCATTTACCTCTTGAACTAGAACATAAAGCTTATTGGGCAATTAAAGAACTTAATTATGATTTTAAACTTGCCGGTGAGAATAGGTTATTTGATATTAGCTCTCTGGATGAATGGAGAACCCAAGCCTATGAAAATGCTAAGTTGTTTAAAGAAAAAGATAAAAGATGGTATGATAAGAGAATTCAAAAACAAGAATTCAAAGTAGGTGATTATGTTTTATTATACAATTCTCGTTTAAGATTCTTTGCAGGAAAACTTCTCTCTAAATGGGAAGGACCGTATATCATCGAAGAAGTTTATCACTCCGGAGCCATCAAAATCAACAACTCCGAAGGCAATAATCTGTAACTCCCCCCAGAGGTTGGCTACTATGACCACTTGCTAATGATGCCATGTCATCAGGCTTGCTAAGCTAAATTGCCACTTGATAAAAATCAAAGCCAAAATCCAATTTGAAATGCAAGTCAAATATTTACATCTTCAAAAATGCAAACAAAATAGTTCATAATTTTGTAAATAATCCATAAGTAATTATGTTAAGGGAAACAACATCACCTAAATTCCCAAAATGCCCCTGGAAATTAATTGAGTGGATCAACAGCAAAATATTTGACCTTTTCAATTTCTAAAATTGTTTAGACATTTCGAAGTGCCTTGAAACTTTTTGTGCAGCTTCACAATGTTGCCATCTATTTGTGTGCAAAGTTTCACAATTAACAAAAATCTTTTAGTAGCTGATTTAAATAGAAAACTGTTGCTGGAAAAAGAAAACAGCAAAGGAATAGAAAGAAAATAAAAAAAGAGGAGCTTGGCAGACTGGGCTCTAGTCCACAGTGGACGGCCCAGCCCACAACCCCCCACTCGTCTCCCTCCTTGCGCTACAGGAGCAGGGGAGCCGTGGCGGGCATCCATGGCGCCCTGGCCACGTGCCGGCCATCCCGCGGCCTCCCCGCGAGCATAAGGACCCGGCGCCCCCCCCATGGGAACCCTAGCTCCCCTTTTTCTCCTCTTCGCGCCGCTGCTCTCTCTCCCATCCACACCCGACGCCACCGTCACCGTGCCGTCGACGTCCGCACGCACCGGAGCCTCCCCACAGTGCCAGGAGATGTCCAAGAGGCGCGCCGTCGTCGCCTTCGTCGTCTACACCACCGAATCGGAGCAGGGAGGCCACCTCGATGACGCCCGCTTTGCCTTCCTCCTCCACGGCCACCGCGACGCCGTCGCCTGATTCGCCGCCGTCAGCTTATCCCCGGCCACCCTGCGCTCGCCATCCGCTCCACTGTGAGCTCCTCCCCCCCGCTCCCCCTTCCTCCGGCCTTATCTGCGCTGTAGGCCGCGCCTGCGACCGCCTCGCGCTCGCCACCCCGTGACCATGCTCCCGCGCCCCTCTGCTCGCGCCCTGGCCGCCCCTGCGCCGCCCACACACGCCAACGCGCACACTCGCCTGCCCGCTGCCGCCCTCGCTCGTGCTCACCCCGCGCCGGCCACGCCCCGCTAGCCCCGCCCGCACGCCCTTGGCCACGCCCGGCTGCTCCGTGGCCGTGGCCTGGCTACCCCCGCTGCTCCCCACGCCGCCCCTGGCCTCGCCTCTGCCTGCCGCTGCCTGCCGGCCGAACGCCGTGGCAGCCGGCACGCCTCCGTGTGCGCGCGCGTGCAAAATCCCCTCCTGGGGGCCTGCCTAATCTAATTAGGGGCTAATCCCTAGTAAGGATGGCAATGGGTCAGGTTTGGATCGGGTTGAACAATATCAAATCCATATCCATATCCATGAAGACAGTCTTTGCCCGCTCATGAAAAAAATTCATGGGTGAAAAATTGTGTCCATGTCCAAACCCAATGGATATCCATACCCACTGGATATCCATTGGGTCCTCTCGAGACATATAAATAAGACATAACACAATGTTAACATAAGCTGTTCCATTATTCACCTCGTGGCAGGCTAGGCCTCAGTTATGGTAAACATCAACTTATGGTAAATCAACGTCCACTAACAACCTAAGATCATTTAGTATTTTCCTAAAAGATGAGAATGACGAGTCATTTAACAAGGAGATAAAATAAGGGAAGGGGCATGGGAGTATGTTTCGGAGGGGATTGAATGTCAACTCATAAAAGTTATGACAGGGATTGTGCAATTTCTTTTGCATGTTTTAGATAACAAAGTGTAAAATTGCAGTGGGACATGTGACTGTGGGGTACGGATAGCAGATTTTTGCCAATTAAATCATACTATCGGGTCGGGTTTGGGTATACCCACGGGTACAAAATTATATCCATGCCCTACCCATGAGCAATCGGGTCGGGTTTGGGCGCCACCCATGGACACAAAAGCATATCCAAACCCTATCCATTCAGGTCGGATATCCATGGGTATCCATGTCCATGGGTAAAATTGCCATCCTTAATCCCCTGTTAGTACTAAGCCCCCCTGTTAAATGACTATTAACTAAACACTGCCTATGACATGTGGGCCACACCACCTAATTAACCTAATTTATTAGCCTGTTAAAATATGTGACACTGACACCTGGGCCCCACCGAGCCCTTTGACCAGTCAACGTTGACAAGTCAACTGCTGACTGGACAGTTGACTGTCCCCACATGTCAGCCTCTGGTGCACTCTGCTGGGTGTATTCCTTTGGGTGCACTTAGCAATTTCAGTGATTATTTTTGAATTTGATTTAATTCCAGGAAATTCCAGAAAATTGCTAAAACTTTGAAAATTCATAGAAATTGAACCGTAGCTCGGATGAAAAAGTTTTCTACATGAAAGTTGATCAGAAAAACGAGACGAATCCGAATATGCCCTCCATGTAGCTGTCACATGACCACAACCATGCAAACATGGAACCTTCCCCTCCGGTTCATCTGTCTGACAGGTGCCTTAAGCCGGGAAAATATTCTCAGATATTTTCCTGCTCCGCCTGTAACGTGTAGCACTGCGTTAGCTCACCTCTAGCGTAGCATATCGCCATGCCATGCATCTGTGTTGCTTTGTTTGCCATGTATTTATTTGTTTCATCCCCCTCTTCTCTCCGGTAGCTTTCGCGTCTGACATGACCCCTGAGGACTGCTACATCACCGACGACCCCTCTTTCACCGCAAAGCTTCCAGGCAAGCAAAACCCCCTTGATCATTCCAATATCGCCTATTCTTTCTCTCCCATGCTTGCATTAGATTTTGCTACTATAATTGATTGCTCCTATTCTGATGCATAGCCTGTTTTTGTAACTGCTGTTGATACCTTACCTACTATCCTAAATGCTTAGTAAAGGTTGGTTAGTGATCCATCAGTGGCCCCGCACCCTTGTCTGTGTTGCCATGCTTAGATTCCGGATGCTTTGATCAACATGATCGAGGTGCAAAGACCGACACAGCACCGCACACCCCCTTAGCTGTACGACTCTGCAGAGCTACTATCGAGTGCCGAGGGTGATACCTCCTACCTCACTCCTGATGATACCTCTGTAGTGTAGCTAGTCGGTTGTGGGTTACCAAGGGTGATTCCTCTTTCACCCCCTCCGATGATGCCTCTGTCGTGCAGTCCCTCAAGTGTGAACCCATCGAGGGTGATTCCTCCAAGTTCGCCTTGACGGTTATATCGAGTGGGAATCCATCGAGGGTGATTCCTCGGATTACCCTCTTGATGTTACGGCCACATGGTTACCTTAACTGTTGCACCCATGTACTGTTACTGCGGGACTGAAGGGATAGGCGGTACCACCCCGGTAGAGGTGGACCTGAGTTCCCGACAGTCTCTTGGGAAGTCGGGTTGACCTGGAGGGTACCCGCGAGATAATTACGTGGCACGCCCGAGCATTCCTGGCCCTTGCCGAAAGTCCATGAGACGGGGCCACGGGACCACAGATCATGGATCACTGATTGTCACCGCGAGCTCCCAACACACTAATGGGTTAGGATATGTAATCTGAGTAGGCCTTTAGCCTTTTCGCACTAACCACCACGCGGGAATAGTATGGGCACTCGGCGTCGTATGTATCAGCCGAAGTTCTTCAGACGTCAGCAACTGAGCGGCGCGCGCCCGGGTGGATCGCGACAACCTGCGTGTGTATACAGGGGCTAGATCTGGTCCCGACCGCCCACGCAATGCGTACAAGTGCAAAGGGCGATGGGCCCAAGACCCCTGAGCGCTTAGGGTGTAGACCGGCGTGCTGGCCTCTCAGTTGAACCTAGGTAGGGCTACGGCGTGTCGATCAGCCGAGGCTGGGCATGACCCGAGTAAATGTGTCCGGCCAGAGTTAATCGAGCGTGTTGGGTAAGTTGGTGCATGTGACGCCCCTGCTCGACCGTGCACTAATCATACACGCAAACGTGCACGCTCGAGATCAGAGACTCACGGGAAGATATCACAACACAACTCTAAACTCAAATTTAAACATAAATCATCATATTACAAACCAGGGGTCACAAGGACCCGAATACTTAAGTCATACACACAAATAATATCTGGGTACAGACATAGATAGTCAAGTTTGCCTTAAGAAGGCTAGCACAAACAACGACATCTGATCGAAAAGGCGTAGGCCTCCTACCTGGGAGCCTCCGAATCTACTCCTGGTCGGCTGGCTCAACCCAGTGGTAGGTGCCACCGGGGCTCTCCTGGTAGTTGTCTCCTGCGGTGGCGTCTGGCTCCGGGGCTCCATCGACTGATCTCAACAAGTGGGTATGGGGAAAAAGATAGCAAAGCAACCGTGAGTACTCATCCAAAGTACTCGCAAGACTGACATCAGAACTATACTAATATGCATCGGTATCAAAGGAATGGGGCTATATCTTTGGACTAAACTGCAGAAATGCCGGAACAGAGGGGGAGAGGCCTAGCCTATCGAAGACTAGCATCTTGAAGCAATCTTGCAGCATCAGAAGAGAATAGAGCAAGATAATATATAATAGTAGTCATGTTTTAGTAACGCCCTGAGATACTTCCTCGACTACCCTACGAGAAAGTGATCCTGAGAGCAGTAATAACGGTTTATCATTATATCAGTATCCATTTGTAGTTATCGCAGATCATGATACAACTCCGAGCGTCCTGTTACCGTGGACACGGCTATTCGAATAGATAACTTCCCTGCAGGGGTGCACTACTGTTACCCAACACGCTCGATCACATCTGGCCGGAAACACTTGCTAGGTAATGCCCGGCCTCGGGAGATCGACACGACGCAGTCCTACCTACGCTCAGCAGAGAGGTCAGCACACCGGTCTAAATCCTAAGTGCGAAGGGGTCTTGGGCCACCGCCCTTTGCACTCCCGCACGTTGCGAGACTGGCCGGGGCCCAGGCGCGACACTGTATACACAGTGACGTAACCAGCCCACCCCAACAATCAGCCCGCATCTCTGAGCTGTGACGTCTGAAGAGCTTTCGGCTGATACATACGACGTAGAGGGCCCCATTAAACCATTTTCCCACATGGTGGCAGTGCGTATAAGGCGAGCGGCCTACTCAGATCAAATACCCAAATCCGTTAAGCATGTTTAGTAACTCGCAGAGACGAACAGGGTTCCTGTCGCTCCGACTTGGTAACACTTGTCGCGCGGGTACTCTTGGAGCCGACCCGTCTTTAATGTTATTCTCTCGCGGGCACCCTTGGGGCCAGCCCGACTTTAACAGTTTAAGTATTGCAATATGTAACATTTCCGTGATCATCTCCCAGAGTGATCACGGCCCGATATCAAGCATGGCAGACGGACAGGGGTGAAGGGCCAGCTGATGGCCATAACATAGCTAACTAAGCATCATGGGGCAACAGGTAGGTATAAACAACAGGCGACAAAATCAGGCTATGCATCAGAATAGGAGCTATCGGAATAATAACGGAAGCAATTCTAATGCAAGCATAAGGGAGAAAGGAATGGGCGATATCTTATGATCAATGGGGTTTTGCTTGCCTGGAAGCTCAGCTGAAGGGGTCTGGTCGTCGGCGACGTCGTCGTACACTGCAGTGTCGTCGGCAGTCTCGGGGGCTATCGGGAAAGGAGGGGGGAAGAAACAATAAATACACGGCAATAATGCAACAGCGATGCATGACATGCCTAAAGGATATGCAGAGGTGATATAATGCCTATCTAACTGTATTAGATAATTTAGGAATTTATTTGGATTTATTTTATTAAAGTTACGCACTATTCATTTATCAAATACGGGAAAAAAGTCCCATGTTCAGTATGTTAGAGGGGTATGACAGGTATGTGGGTAGCTTATTCGGATTCTTCATATTTTTCTGATCATTTTTCATATATAAATTATTTTCATCTGAGTTACGGTTTATTTTATATGATTTTTCAAAGTTTAAAACATTTTCTGGAATTTCTGAAATTATTTAATTCGAATTATCCGAAACAGTAAATGGTGACGTCACCATGACATTATAGTGACGTCAGCAGGTCAACTGTGTCGGTGGACTGGTCAATCTGACCAGTGGGTCCCACCTGTCATCCACAGTGGTTAATCCAGTGAGTTAATTTAACTAAAAATAATTAATTAGCATGTGGGCCCCATTAGTCAGTGACTAATTAGTTAGTTAATTTAATTAACTGTTTAGTTAACATTTTATTTATTTTTAAAATTGTTTTAACGGCATGGGGCCCGCGTGTCAGTGACATGGGTCAACCCAGTCAGCAGGTTGACCAGGTCAACCCGGTCAACGGACCCACTGGGGCCCAGTGTTAGTGGCCCAGAGGCGGGGCCGGCCGGTGCCACGTCGGCGACGTCGCCGGAACGTCGCCGGTGTCCTCTTTTCGCGGCGGCGCGCACGGGTGAGGCCCGGGTTTCGTCTACAGTGGGCTATTCGACGCGCGCGAGGGCACGTTGGATCGGGCGGAGCGAGTCGCGTCCAATGGCAGCGGTTGCAGCGTGCGAGGAGGTCAGGAGCGTCGACGGCGACCACCGTGGCGGCGCCGGACTTCGCCCGGAATCGGCTACGGCGTTACGGGGCTCGGCAGAGCACGTGGGTGGGCGCGTTGGGCTCGCACGGACGTGCTGAGCACGAACCCATGCTCGTTTGAGCTTGACGGCGAGCGTGGGCACGACGACGAGCTCGACGGCGGCGAGGTGGTCGGGCGTGGCGAATACGACGGCTACGGCTACGGGGAGAGAGGGGTTCGATGCGGCGGCTCACCGCGGTCCCGTAGGCGTGCACAAGTGGGCTCGGGGGAGATCAAATGCGACGAGATCGACGACGGCGTGCGGCGGCCGTAGGTTGAAGACGACGGCGTGCAGCTCGACGTGGGGGCTCCGAGCTCGAAGCAGTCGGGGCAGAGGGAGTAGTCGAGGATGGCAGTGACGATGGACACGGTGGAGTGGTGATCGGGGCACGGTGGCCGCGGGATCGAGCGGCGGCGGCGGAGGAGCTCTCGGGCGAGCTCGAGATCGAGCGGGCGGAGGAGGGGGAAAAGATCAGGGGGTCGGCTAGGGTTTCCAGAGGGGCGGTCTTATCCTTCCCGCCCTGTAGCGACGCGGGAGCTGGCCGGGCGCGGCGGGAACGGCTCGCCGGCGACGGGCGCGGTCGGACGCGCGCGACCGAGGAGCAGTAAGAAGGAGGAGGACAAGGTGGGCTGGGCCTGGCGGTTTGACTAGAGCCCAGGTGCGTTGTCCTTTTTCTTTTTCTTCTTTTCTTTTCTGTTTTCTCTTTTTTTTTGTTTCTGTTTTGCAATTAGTTAGGCCCCTAAATGACTTTTGTAAAATTGGAGTGTTGTTGTCCATTTAAATACTAGACATTATAACTCACATCCAGAAAAAGGGTTGGAGTCCATATGTTTTCATCTAAATTTTATTTAATTGAAAAGGTATTAAAAATTGCTGTTTGGTTCTGTTTTAATGATGTTAGAGTCACTTAGTGATTTTTAGTGATGTTGTTTTTCTTAACATATTTAACTATGAATTATTTTCTATTTAATGAACATTTTAGTTTCCAATTTGGAACAACTTTTATTTTCACTTTAAATTTGAATTTCATTTTGAACTGGAATTTGAAATGAGATATGATGCAAATGATGATCAAGCACTATTAATCATGATGACTTGGCATTATCAAGATGTGATCACTGTTGCTAATACATGGGGGTGTTACAATTCTCCTCCTCTAAAAGAAATTCTCGTCCCGAGAATTAAGAGGTAGCCTGAAAGAGAGTGGGGTATTCTTCTGGAAGACGATCTTCGCGTTCCCAAGTGGCTTCATCCTCCGAATGATTCGACCACTGAACTTTAAGGAACTTGGTTGCCTTCTGACGGGTTCGACGTCCACCTTGATCAAGAATGTGGATCGGATACTCTTGATAAGAAAGATCCTCTTGCAGCTCAAGCATTTCATGATCCACTGCTCGGATAGGATCCTTGAAGCAGCGTCGGAGTTGCGATACATGGAAGACATCATGTACTTGTGAAAGGTTTGGCGGCAATTCCAATTGATATGCCACTTCTCCTCGACGGGCGAGAATACGGAACGGGCCAATGTAGCGAGGAGCTAACTTGCCCTTGATCCCAAATCAGTGAGTGCCCTTCATGGGAGTGACACGAAGGTAAGCTTGTTCGCCAGGTTGATAGACCATTACCTGGTGTTTTCGATCATAGTTGCTCTTCTGACGAGACTGAGCAGCTTTCAAATGATCACGGACAATGCGGACTTGTTCTTCAGCTTGCTGAATAATGTCCGGTCCAACGAGTGATCGTTCCCCAGTTTCTGACCAATTCAGATGGGTCCGGCACTTACGTCCATAGAGAACTTCAAATGGTGCCATCTTCAAACTAGCTTGATAGCTATTGTTGTAAGAGAACTCGGCATACGGGAGAGATTCCTCCCATTTCTTACCAAATGAGATGACACAAGCTCGAAGCATATCTTCAAGCACTTGATTGACTCGTTCAACTTGTCCCTAGGACTGGGGGTGAAAAGCGGTGCTGAAGGACAAATGAGTTCCCATAGCTTCTTGGAAACTGTTCCAAAACCTTGAGGTAAAGAGGCTGCCACTGTCTGAGCTGATCTCCAACAGAATACCGTGAAGTGACACGATTCTGGAAACATATAAGTCTGCTAACTGACTAGCAGTGATTGTCTCCTTGACTGGCAGAAAGTGAGCAACCTTTGAGAATCGGTCAATGACGACAAAGATAGCATCATGACCCTTCTGTGATCTGGGAAATCCAGTAATGAAATCCATTTCAACTTTGTCCCATTTCCATTCAGGAATAGTCAGTGGTTGTAGAAGTCTAGCAGGCCTTTGATGTTCTGCTTTGATGCGACGACAAACGTCACATTCAGCCACATAACGAGCAATGGCATGCTTCATATCAGGCCACCAGTATCTCTGTCGAATGTCTTGGTATAACTTGGTGCTACCGGGGTGGATTGACAGAGGTGTATCATGTGCTTCTTTCATAACATCCGAACGAGAGTCCAGATTATGGTTTCTGGGGACCACTAGGTGGCCTTTGAAGAATAAGACACCATTATCATCAACATGGAAGAACGAAGAATTACCCTTGGAGAGGTATTTCTTAATCTTCTCGACTTCAGAGTCATACTTCTGCCTCGTCTTGATGTTGCACTCTAACCAGGGTACCGAGATAACCCTGTGGAACAATATGAAGGTTTAACTTGCGAAGCTCTTCGTGGAGAAGGGGTTGTGCTTGCTGAACCATGAGGTTGTTGCAATAAGACTTGCGACTCAAAGCATCGGCCATTACTTTAGCCTTGCCAGGGCTATAAGAGATATCCATGTCATAGTCGGCTATTGTCTCGAGCCATCTTTGTTGATGGAGGTTCAAATCTGGTTGCGTATACAGATATTTCAGACTTTGGTGGTCCGTGTATATCTCGCAACGATTACCGAGAAGGTAATGTCGCCACAGCTTCAGAGTATAGATAACTACTGCTAACTCAAGATCTTGTGTTGGATACTTATCTTCATGAGGACGCAATTGATGAGAGCCATAAGCAATCACTTTGCGCTCTTGCATTAGGACACAGCCAAAACCTTGACGGGATGCGTCGCAATATATGACAAAGTCCTTGCGGGTATCTGGGGGAGTTAGCACTGGGGCAGATGTCAACTTATCTTTAAGCGTTTGAAAACTTTCTTGGCACTTTTCTGTCCACTCAAACTTAACGCCTTTGTGAAGCAGATCAGTCAGTGGCTTAGCAATTTTGGAGAAGTTCTCGACGAATCGGCGGCAATAGCTAGCAAGACCGAGAAAACTTCTGACTTGCTTAACATTCTTCGGGGGAGTCCAGTCAAGAATAGCCTAAACTCGTTCTAGGTTAACTGCGATGCCATCTTTGGAAATCACATGACCAAGATAAGTCACCTCAGATAACCAGAATTCACACTTGGAAAACTTGGCATAAAGCTGGTGTTCTCGAAGTTTCTCCAATACAAGCCGAAGATGTTTGGCGTGTTCTTCTTCATTCTTGGAAAATATGAGGATATCATCTAAATAAACCACGACAAACTTGTCGAGGTAGTCCATGAAGATATAGTTCATCAATCGAGAGAAGGTTGTTGGCGCATTAGTTAATCTGAAGGACATGACGGTATACTCATATGATCCATAACGAGTAACGAAGGCGGTCTTCGGAATATCCTCTTTACGAACTCGGATCTGATGATAACCCAACCTTAAGTCGACTTTAGAGAACATAGAGGATCCAGCAAGTTGATCACAAAGATCGTTGATCCGGGGAAGTGGATATTTGTTCTGGATTGTTGCTTGGTTAATAGGCCGATAGTCCTGGACCAATCGGTTAGTCCCATCCTTCTTCTTAACAAAGAGAGAAGGTGCTCCCCAAGCAGAAGAACTGGGGCGAATGAAACCCTTTTTAAGTGACTTGTCGATTTCCTCCTTAAGTTCAAGGAGTTCATGCGGCGGCATCTTGTAGGGGCGCTTAGCAATAGGAGTGGTGCCCGGTTTCAAGTCGATGACAAATTCAACGGCTCTAACAAGGGGTATTCCTGGAAGTTCTTCTGGAAAGACGTCTGGAAAATCACGAACAACTGGAACGTTCTCAATTCCCTCAAGAGGTGAAGCATTCAAAGCATTCAGAGCATATATCTGAGCTTCAGCATTCCGGTTAATCCGGGCGGTGTAGTTTACTATCTCGTCGGAGGGGTGAAGGAGCTGGACGACTTTAGTAGCACAATTGATCAAAGCAATGTGAGCTTTCAACCAATCCATTCCCAGAACGTGGTCTATGGTGGAAGACTTCAGAACAATGGGGGAGGCAAGGAATTCCAATCCTCCAATTTCGACGGTGACGTTAGGTGCGATCATGTCAGCATGACAATGGCCACTGGGGGTTTTAACGACTAGTGGAGTATGCATCTTTTAATATTGTATGCCATGCATGAATGCAAATGCTCCAGAGATGAATGAATGTGATGCTCCTGAATCAAATAAAACAGAAGCAGGTATTGAGTTAACGAGAAGGTTACCCATCACAGTGTCAGGTTGATCCTGAACTACTTCAATATCGACGTGGTAAGCCTGTCCACGTCCAAAAGCAGCAGGCCCGGTATTATAGTTGCGGGTCTGATTGTTGCCACAGCTATTTCCACGGCCTGCATGAGGAAGTGCCAATTGATTCTGACTCTGGCGGCAGTCCTTGGCAAGGTGACCTGGGCGGCGACACTTGAAGCACAGACCATCTTCAGGACGAAGAGGAGCAGCACGTGGTGGAGCAACTTGAGCTCTCGGCTGCCTCGGTGGTGGAGGAGGCAGACGAGGTGCCGCATAGGAAGGCCTCAGCACAGGGGCAGTTGGACGGTACATGCTGTTCGGAATCCACATCTTACGCCTTTGTCCTGAGCTCGAAGATGAGCCAAGGTCACGGTTGCGCTTGATTGAATCCATATGTTCCATCTGAGCGGTCTCAACCTGGATAGCCTTGTTCACCAGGGTGGCGAAGTTGGCGAAGTCATGAACGGCAAGTGCAAGCTTGAGGTCTGGGTGGAGTCCATCGCGGAATTTCTCCTGTCTGCGTGCATCTGTGGCAATGTCTTCTTCAGCATAGCGGGACAGGTTAAGGAATTCCCGCTGATAAGCTTCGACAGTCTTACTGCCCTGAGTAAGGTTGCGAAACTCCCTTTTCTTCCGGTCCATGATTCCCTGAGGAATGTAACGAGCACGGAAGGCAGTCTGGAACTCGAGCCAAGTGATAACTGTCCCCTCAGGTAGTGAACGCCTGTGGGTGGACCACCATTGAGCAGCGGGGCCCTTCAAGAATTAGGACGCGAAGGTGACAAGGTTGTCAAGGGCGACACTGGCAGATTCCATCTCGTAGGCGATGTCGCGAAGCCAGTCATCAGCATCCAGTGGCTATTCAGAGTTGCGGTAAGCAGTTGGGTTGAGACGTACAAACTCCTGCAGAGTTATTGGGGCGAGTGGCTGGTTCTGAGCATTCTGGTTCTGCTGCGGGAACTGAGCCATGATCCCAACCATGAACTGGCGGTTCAACTCAAATTGCTGCATCATAGCTGCCATATAGTCTGGCGGTGGTGGCTGCTCGGGAGCACGGCCACGACCACCTGGTCTAACCATCCTGCTAAAATTTTAACAGGGGGTAGTTTAGTAAAAGCAAATGCAAGTGTTTAGAGAGAAACATGATGTAACACGACAAAGAATAAGTAGTGCAATAGATACATAACAGTAGTCAATTAAGACATACAGATCCATACACAGAGTCGGTTACATGCGGACAGCATAAGTTCGCAAAATCAAACAGATAGACATGCTAGGCGGCGCGTAGGCACGCGGTGGAGGGATACAACAACGCGACATAGCGATATGCTACATCAACGTCGGAGAAAACCACTGAAGCCAGGCAGCCACAGGTGACGAGGCAGGGTACCGTCGACGGAAGGATCCTGCGCTCCGTGAACACTCTGGTGCAGAACCTGGTCCCGAACTGGAAGAAGAGGACCACGTGGAGGAGTAAAACCTCCAACAGCAGGCCACTCGAGACCTGGTGGCATCTCCGTCCTGCGCGGGTAAAGAACGTACTCTGGGTGCATCCGTGCACTGACTGCTGGTAGCAACTGTGTCAGCGCGTCGTAAATACGAGTACGAGTGGCGTGCAACTCAACAGCAAGAGCTCGAGCAGTGCGGTCCAGAGCCTGAGTGTACTGTACCAAAACCTGCGGGTCATAGCGACGCGACACGTAAGAGGTACAGACAGCAGTGTAATATCCAGTCTCATCCCCAGCAGGAGCATACGGGATGTATCTGAAAGCAGTCTTCTCCAAGCGACTGTTGTGCTCTCCACGGAGACGGGCAATAGCAGTATAGGCAGCATCATGGACGGCCATATCAACAGTCACTCCAACACCATGGAAGGTGTGCAACTAAGTGATGGAGTTGTTCTGCCGATCAAAAATGCGAACCTCAGCATGGTACTGCTCCTGGTTGAACTCGTGGTAATCCTCATA
Source organism: Elymus sibiricus (assembly GCA_039707655.1). Lineage (NCBI taxonomy): Eukaryota > Viridiplantae > Streptophyta > Magnoliopsida > Poales > Poaceae > Elymus > Elymus sibiricus. The sequence continues at coordinate 319,878,545 of CM077664.1, forward strand.
AACAGTGTACTCGGGATACCAGCGATATCCCAGTCCTGGTCAGAAGTTTGACCAAAATGGCCGGAAACCCAGTCGCATCATGAGTCACGGTCAGACGAACAAGCTGTCTTGCGGGACGCATCTAAAATAAGGAGTGCAGAATGTCAAAAGACAGTGCGGGAAGCATAAGATAACTTGGAACGAAAAGGTTAAACAGACCAATGGAAAAGAAAAAGGTGGTTATCAGATTAACCAGTTCAAAGGAAAAGGATTAGTTGCAGATAATCCAGCTCTCCAGGTGAATGTGATTACGAGAACCTAGTGTCAGAGTTAGCAAAATCATTTAACCCGAAAAGAAGAGAGATCAGAGTCCCAGAGTATAGAAGAGGAATAAAAGATCCTAACATCACCCATTGGCGACGTGGGCCCGTAAGCCACACAGTCATGTTAGTAAAATATAGTTTTTCAAGGACTAGACTCAACTTCGGCCAAGGAGTTGGAAAGGGGCTTCCTACAGGCAGTCGGCTCTGATACCAGCTTGTGACGCCCCTGCTCGACCGTGCACTAATCATACATGCAAACGTGCACGCTCGAGATCAGAGACTCACGGGAAGATATCACAACACAACTCTAAACTCAAATTTAAACATAAATCATCATATTACAAACCAGGGGTCCTGAGGACCCGAATACATAAGTCATACACAGAAATAATATCTGGGTACAGACATAGTTAGTCAAGTTTGCCTTAAGAAGGCTAGCACAAACAACGGCATCTGATCGAAAAGGCGCAGGCCTCCTGCCTGGGAGCCTCCGAATCTACTCCTGGTCGGCTGGCTCAACCCAGTAGTATGTGCCGCCGGGGCTCTCCTAGTAGTAGTCTCCTGCGGTGGCGTCTGGCTCCGGGGCTCCATCGACTGATCTCAACAAGTGGGTATGGGGAAAAAGATTGCAAAGCAACCGTGAGTACTCATCCAAAGTACTCGCAAGACTGACATCAGAACTATACTAATATGCATCGGTATCAAAGGAATGGGGCTATATCTTTGGACTAAACTGCAGAAATGCCGGAACAGAGGGGGAGAGGCCTAGCCTATCGAAGACTAGCATCTTGAAGCAATCTTGCAGCATCAGAAGAGAATAGAGCAAGATAATATATAATAGTAGTCATGTTTTAGTAACGCCCTGAGATACTTCCTCGACTACCCTGCGAGAAAGTGATCCCGAGAGTAGTAATAACGCTTTATCATTGTATCAGTATCCATTTGTAGTTATAGCAGATCAGGATACAACTCCGAGCGTCCTGTTACCATGGACATGGCTATTCGAATAGATAACTTCCCTGCAGGGGTGCACTACTGTTACCCAACACGCTCGATCACATCTGGCCGGACACACTTGCTGGGTAATGCCCGGCCTCGGGAGATCGACATGACGCAGTCCTACCTAGGCTCAGCAGAGAGGTCAGCACGCCGGTCTAAATCCTAAGTGCGAAGGGGTCTTGGGCCATCGCCCTTTGCACTCCTGCACGTTGCGAGACTGGCCGGGGCCCAGGCGCGACACTGTATACATAGTGACGTAACCAGCCCACCCCAACAATCAGCCCGCATCTCTGAGCTGTGACGTCTGAAGAGCTTTCGGCTGATACATACGACGTAGAGGGCCCCATTAAACCATTATCCCACGTGGTGGTAGTGCGTATAAGGCCAACGGCCTACTCAGATCAAATACCCAAATCCGTTAAGCATGTTTAGTAACTCACAGAGACGAACAGGGTTCCCGTCGCTCCGACTTGGTAACACTTGTCGCGCGGGTACTCTTGGAGCTGACCCGTCTTTAATGTTATTCTCTCGTGGACACCCTTGGGGCCAGCCCGACTTTAACACTTTAAGTATTGCAATATGTAACATTTCCGTGATCATCACCCAGAGTGATCACGGCCCGATATGAAGCATGGCAGACGGACAGGGGTGAAGGGCCAGCTGATGGCCATAACATAGCTAACTAAGCATCATGGGGCGACAGGTAGGTATAAACAAGAGGCGACAAAATCAGGCTATGCATCAGAATAGGAGCTATCGGAATAATAACGGAAGCAATTCTAATGCAAGCATAAGGGAGAAAGGAATGGGCGATATCTTATGATCAAGGGGGTTTTGCTTGCCTGGAAGCTCAGCTGAAGGGGTCTGGTCGTCGGCGACGTCGTCGTACACTGCAGTGTCGTCGGCAGTCTCGGGGGCTATCGGGAGAGAAGGAGGGGGGAAGAAACAATAAATACACGGCAATAATGCAACAGCGATGCATGACATGCCTAAAGGATATGCAGAGGTGATATAATGCCTATCTAACCGTATTAGATAATTTAGGAATTTATTTGGATTTATTTTATTAAAGTTATGCACTATTCATTTATCGAATACGGGCAAAAAGTCCCATGTTCAGTATGTTAGATGGGTATGACAGGTATGTGGGTAGGATATTCGGATTCTTCATATTTTTCTGATCATTTTTCATATATAAATTATTTTCATCTGAGTTACGGTTTATTTTATATGATTTTTCAAAGTTTTAAACATTTTCTGGAATTTCTGAAATTATTTAATTCCGAATTATCCGAAACAGTAAATGGTGACGTCAGCAGGTCAACTGTGTCGGTGGACTGGTCAATCTGACCAGTGGGTCCCACCTGTCATCCACAGTGGTTAATCGAGTGAGTTAATTTAACTAAAAATGATTAATTAGCATGTGGGCCCCATTAGTGAGTGACTAATTAGTTAGTTAATTTAATTAACCATTTAGTTAACATTTTATTTATTTTTAAAATCGTTTTAACGGCGTGGGGCCCGTGTGTCAGTGACACGGGTCAACCCAGTCAGCAGGTTGACCAGGTCAACCCGATCAACAGACCCACTGGGGCCCAGTGTCAGTGGCCCAGAGGCAGGGCCGGCCGGTGCCATGTTGGCGACGTCGCCGGAACGTCGTCGGCGTCCTCTTTTCGCGGCGGTGCGCATGGTTGAGGCCTGGGTTTCGCCTACGGTGGGGTATTCGACGCGCGCGAGGGCTTGTTGGATCGGGCGGAGCGAGTCACGTCCAATGGCGGCGGTTGCAGCGTGCGAGGAGGTCGGGAGCATCGACGGCGACGGCGTTACGGGGCTCGGCAGAGCACGTGGGTGGGCGCGTTGGGCTCGCACGGACGTGGTGAGCACGATCCCGTGCTCGTTTGAGCTTGACGGCGAGCGTGGGCACGACGACGAGCTCGACGGCGGCGAGGTGGTCGGGCGTGGCGAATACGACAGCTACGGCTACGGGGAGAGAGCGGGGAGAGAGGGGTTCGATGAGGCGGCTCACCGCGGTCCCGTAGGCATGCACAAGTGGGCTCGGGGGAGATCAACGACGGTGTGCGGCGGCCGTAGGTTGAAGACGACGGCGTGCAGCTCGATGTGGGGGCTCCGAGCTCGAAGCGGTCGGGGCAGAGGGAGTAGTCGAGGATGGCGGTGATGATGGACACGGCGGAGTGGTGATCGGGGCACGGTGGCCGCGGGATCGAGCGGCGGCGGCGGAGGAGCTCTCGGGCGAGCTCGAGATCGAGCGGAAGGAGGAGGGGGAAATGATCAGGGGGTCGGCTAGGGTTTCCAGAGGGGCGGTCTTATCCTCCCCGCCCTGTAGCGACGCGGGAGCTGGCCGGGCGCGGCGGGAACGGCTCGCCGGCGACGGGCGCGGTCGGACGCGCGCGACCGAGGACGAGCAGTAAGAAGGAGGAGGATGAGGTGGGCTGGGTCTGGCGGTTTGACTAGAGCCCAGGTGCGTTGGCCTTTTTCTTTTTCTTCTTTTCTTTTCTGTTTTCTCTTTTTTTTTGTTTCTGTTTTGCAATTAGTTAGGCCCCTAAATGACTTTTGTAAAATAGGAGTGTTGTTGTCCATTTAAATACTAGACATTATAACTCACATCCAGATAAAGGGTTGGAGTCCATATGTTTTCATCTGAATTTTATTAAATTGAATAGGTATTAAAAATTGCTGTTTTGTTCTGTTTTAATGATGTTAGAGTCACTTAGTGATTTTTAGTGATGTTGTTTTTCTTACCATATTTAACTATGAATTATTTGCTATTTAATGAACATTTTAGTTTCCAATTTGGAACAACTTTTATTTTCACTTTAAATTTGAATTTCATTTTGAACTGGAATTTGAAATGAGATATGATGCAAATGATGATCAAGCACTATTAATCATGATGACTTGGCATTATCAAAATGTGATCACTGTTGCTAATACATGGGGGTGTTACAGTGCACCCCTGCAGGGAAGTATATCTATTTGAATAGTCGTGCCTATAGTAATAAGACGCTCAGAAAGTATCCCGATCTACTACAACTAGAACTGGATACTTGTGGAACTTAAGTAATATGTTAGCTCCGGGATTGCTTTCTCGCAGGGAGTCGAGGAAGGATCTCTGGGCATTGCTACTAATTAATTATTACTATATGTTATGTTAATAATCTACACTCTTCTAATGCTGCAAGACGCTGCAAGTTGCTAGTCTTTGATAAGCTAGGCTTTCCCCTCTATTCTGGCATTTCTGCAGTCTAGTCCATAGATACAGCCCCTTCCTTTTCATACCGATGCATAATTTGCTTAGTTCTGATGTAAGTCTTGCGAGTACTTTGGATGAGTACTCGCGGTTGCTTTTCTACCTCTTTTTCCCCATACCCGATTGCTGCGAGTAGATGACGGAGTCCCGGAGCCAGTTGCCCCCGCTGACGACTACTACTACCACAGTGGAGCCTACTACTACGTAGAGACCGACGACCAGGAGTAGATAGGAGGCTCCCAGGCAGGAGGCCTGCGCCTTTTCGATCTAGAGTCGTTGTTTTGCTCAGCCTTCTTAAGGTAGACTTGTTTAACCTTTTGTCTGTACTCAGATGCTAATGCTTCCACTGACTCATGTGTAACTTGAGCTTATGTATTCGAGCCCTCGAGGCCCCTGGCTTGTAATATAAAGCTTGTATGACTTTATTTTGTGTCTAGAGTTGTGTTGTGATATCTTCCCGTGAGTCCCTGGGCTTGATCGTGCGCATTTGCATGTATGATTAGTGCACGATTGAGTCGGGGGCGTCACAAGTAGGGATCAGCGCCGACTGCCTGTAGGAACCCCCTTTCCAACTCCTTGGCCGAAGTTGAGTCTAGTCTTTGAAAACTGATTTACTAACATGGTTGTGTGGCTTACGGGCCCACGTCGCCAATGGGTGGTATTAGGATCTTTTATTCCTCTCCTTTACCCTGGGATTCTGATCTCTCTTCTCTTCGGGTTAAAGATTTTGCTAACTCTAACTCTAGGTTCACGCGATGACTTCACTCCGGAGATCCATTTTGCCCGCTACTCCATTGATTTACCAAACAATTTCGAAGACCCTCTCCGATGTTCTGGAAATCCTTTGTACCTACTGCCTTGCACTTCCTTGCCGCATCAATGCACCTATGAATAATTCCTCACACTTACCGAGGATCCATTCTTGCCCAGTTGTTCATGTGTTTCCCAAAATACTTCATAATACTATCCGATCTTACGGAAATCTCTGCAGCCTATTGCTCTGGAAATTCTTGCATGCTTGCAGTATGGTTAATTCCATATGTCTAGCAATATTCACTAAAATTCTTTGTGAGTGTCATTCTGATCCTATTGATTCAACATGTGTGTGAATGCTCGCAACCATCAGTTGAATCCTAGAATTCGTCTTTCCGGCTCAGACGTCATTTTGAACATGAGCTAGTTCTCGGCAAATCAAATCTTGATTGATTGTCCATCTAATCCTATTCAACTTATTTATCTTTTGATCAGAGCGTTCACTTCTGATCCCCCTCTTTGGAAATCATAATTCCTTTGTAATTAAGCTTCGAATTATTTAGATGTTTCCATAAATCGATGCGCTTGCATCCCTTCCTCTTCTGTTTGAGTATCGATATTCACATCAGATTCCTTGTAGACCACCTGATCTTTTGGTGGATTACATTCTACAATTCACTCGTATTTTAAATCATTGATGATTTTCCCCTGATACAAGATGCCTTTGCGAATTGTATCCTCTGCTTTGCCGTCTGTACTCTACTTTTGAACTTATATCCATGGCTTCTATAGGTGTGTTGTATAGCTTCCTAAACTCCCCTGATGAGTTGTATCTATACTTTCTGCAATCAATGTGAACCTGGAAACTTTTACCGGTCATACTCTACTGGTGTTATGCCAGATAAAATTTCAACACTACAACTCCTTCTAAGACGAGAAGTGAAGGAAAGGTTATGCATTGAAGAAGTGGGAGTCGACCTTGAATGTTGTGTTCATTCCCATGGAAAAGATGTAGACCGTCACAGAAGCTTCTTGCAAAATGTTATCCATTATAATTCTTCCGGTATCCTTAAATTTGATCCCTTGCAGTTATGGTTCTGACCATGCTGACCTCATTTGATGATTCCATTCTCGTGCCTTGTCTATTTTTTTTGACAAGGTTAAAGCACCCGCCGTCCGCAGATGAACGATCTAGTTCAGCTTCTATTATGTTCTACCTTCGAGTATTGCCGTCTGGTATATTGAGGGTATCGTACCAGTGCACTACCTCTTATGAATTCTTGTTGGAATAATAATTCTCACCATTTTAGTCACTCCACAGGTTTGCATTGTCCGTCACCTGAGAACTCTGACAAGTGACTCAAATCCACATTCTGGTTCAATACTCCTAGTAATTAGTTGCGGGGAAGTTGATACTCAATCATGCCATTCCTGACCTGATTGTTTGCATCATTATCATGCTAAATTTTAAACTGTGCTACCTTATGCCTCTTCCTGGAGCACAATTTTCGACGATGAGCTAAGTTTACGTCTAGCTTCTTCGTCATTTCGCTTTGCCTTGAAAGCAAGATTGATTCCGAGTTTGTGACATATACGTGGTTCCAGTGACCTTCTGCTTCATCACATCTTCATTTTGATTATGTCACCTTGCTATTACCTCATCATCTTGCCCCTTGATAATTTGTGTTATCATCGACAACATCCTTGACTTCTTGCCAACACAGGCTTGGTCATGTTTTGGTTATACCTTGTGTTCCTTGCTATTCTTGGAATCGTTCCTTTGTATCTCTTGTGATCTTCAAACCCAATCTTTACTTTTAAACACCATATCATTGCTACCTCGAAGCATGACTGTGGTAATCGAACATCAACAAGAACATTGGAATCATAATGCTAAATGTTTCTTGATCATTTATCCAACCCCGTTTTATGGGTAAACATCATGAATCCTTGCCCAATTATCCAAGTTGATAAGTAATTGATTGTTCCATCATGTATATCATGCTCTTCTTGTCCTTGGGAAGGATACTCTCATAATACTTATGAGTAAACATATTTTCCTTTCCATTGGTCTGATTAAACCAATAATCACATTTTCCTTCACATTGGTCTGTTTAACCTTTCAAATAAATTATGTGATCTAGCAGTAACAATTTCCTACTTACGTAAACACCCCGGTATACAACCCTGTCAGTAAGACCTTGTTACTATTGTTGATGACATTCCGGTAACACCGGTGGACGAGAACCTTGCCTATTGGTCCGCCTCATTTTAATGAGCAGGAAAATGGTTCTCTTCGTTCCCCGCCCTTGGTACCGACGTTGTTGCCGACATAGCTGACAAGCTATCCTCTGACATGTCTTGCTATCGTGACCGTGCAAGATGTCACCGTCCTCCCTACTCTAAACCACACTCACCACAGTTCCACAGGATCGAAACCTGATTCTCCTGTACACCCTTGATTCCGAAGTATCCTTTGCGCTTGGCTTCGTATGTAATTCACGAGCCATCTTCCTAGAGATGATCTATTCTAGTATCAAACACAATACTTATTCCCGTTGCTCTGAACCCCTTTCACAATTTGTTTCAGGCATCGAATGATTGATTACCCGTTTGAAACTTTTGTACCATCTTATATTGCTCTCGATGATTTTCCTGAGTATCAACTCGAGAGATACCTTGTGCCTTATTCCCTGAGATAATTACTGAAAATCAGTCCTTGCGGACATCCGTCCTTATAGTTTTCCCCCATATCCTTTCGTAAATACGATGAAGATCCCGAAGAAAGGATGACGACTTCATCATGATGACCCAGAGCAGAGAAATAAAGACATCAATGAAAAGGATCAACTACTTCGGGAAGAGCAACCAAGACCGAGAAGACCCGTTAGAATTTCGTAACCAATTCCTTCCCCTTAAACTCTACCTCTTAAATCTTGGGATGAGATTTCTTGTAATGGAGGAGATTTGTAACACCCCCCAGAGGTTACTACAGTGACCACTTGCTAATGATGCCATGTCACCAGGCTTGCTAAGCTAAATTGCCACTTGATAAAAATCAAAGTCAAAATCCAATTTGAAATGCAAGTCAAATATTTACATCTTCAAAGATGCAAAGAAAATAGTTCATAATTTTGTAAATAATCCATAAGTAATTATGTTAAGGGAAACAACATCACCTAAATTCCCAAAATGCCACTGGAAACTAATTGAGTGGATCAGCAGCAAAATATTTGACCTTTTCAATTTCCAAAATTGTTTAGACATTTCCAAGTGCCCTAAAACTTTTTGTGCAGCTTCACAATGTTGCCATCTATTTGTGTGCAAAGTTTCAGAATTAACAAAAATCTTTTAGTAGCTGATTTAAATATAAAACTGTTGCTGGAAAAAGAAAACAGAAAAGGAATAGAAAGAAAATAAAAAAAGAGGAGCTAGGCAGACTGGGCTCTAGTCCACAGTGGACGGCCCAGCCGGCCCAGCCCACAACCCCCCACTCATCTCCCTCCTCGCACTACAGGAGCAGGGGAGCCGTGGCGGGCATCCATGGCGCCCTGGCCATGTGCCGGCCATCCCGCGGCCTCCCCGCGAGCATAAGGACCCGACGCCCTCCCTTGGGAACCCTAGCTCCCCTTTTTCTCCTCCTCGTGCCGCTGCTCTCTCTCCCATCCACACCCGACGCCAGCGTCGCCGTGCCGTCGACGTCCGCACGTACCGGAGCCTCCCCCCCGCGCCAGGAGATGTCCAGGAGGCGCGCCGTCGTCACCTTCGTCGTCTACACCACCGGATCGGAGCAGGGAGGCCACCTCGATGACGCCCGCATCGCCTTCCTCCTCCACGGCCACCGTGACGCCGTCGCCTGATTCGCTGCCGTCAGCTTCTCCCCGGTCACCCCGCATTCGCCATCCACTCCACTGTGAGCTCCTTCCCCCTCGCTCCCCTTCCTCCGGCCTTATCTGCGCCGTAGGCCGCGCTTGCGACTGCCTCGCGCTCGCCGCCCCGTGACCGTGCTCCTGTGCCCATCTGGTTATGCCCTGGCCGCCCCTGCGCCACCCGCACACGCCAGCGTGCACGCTTGCTTGCCCGCTGCCGCCCTCGCTTGTGCTCACCCCACGCCGGCCGCGCCCCGCTAGCCCCGCCCCCGCGCGCGCCCCGCTAGCCCCGCCCGCGCGCCCTTGGCCGTGCCCGGCTGCTCCGTGGCCACGGCCTGGCTGCCCCCACCGCTCCCCGCGCTGCCCCTGGCCTCGCGTCTACCTGCCGCTGCCTACCGGCCGAACGCCGTGGCTGCCGGCACGCCTCCGTGTGCGCGCGCGCATGCAAAATCCCCTCCTGGGTGCCTTCCTAATCTAATTAGGGGCTAATCCCCTGTTAGTACTAAGCCCCCTGTTAAATGACTATTAACTAAACACTGCCTATGACATGTGGGCCACACCACCTAATTAACCTAATTTATTAGCCTGTTAAAATATGTGACACTGACACCTGGGCCCCACCGAGCGCTTTGACCAGTCAACGTTGACCAGTCAACTGCTGACTGGGTAGTTGACTGTCCCCACATTTCAGCCTCTGGTGCACTCTGCTGGGTGTATTCCTCTGGGTGCACTTAGCAATTTCAGTGATTATTTTTGAATTTGATTTAATTCCAGGAAATTCCAGAAAATTGCTAAAACTTTGAAAATTCGTAGAAATTCAACCGTAGCTCGGATGAAAAAGTTTTCTACATGAAAGTTGATCAGAAAAACGAGACAAATCCGAATATGCCCTCCATGTAGCTATCACATGCCCATAACCATGCAAACATGGAACCTTCCCCTCCGGTTCATCTGTCCGACAGGTGCCTTAAGCCGGGAAAATATTCTCAGATATTTTCCCGCTCCGCCTGTAACGTGTAGCACTGCGTTAGCTCACCCCTAGCGTAGCATATCGCCATGCCATGCATCTGTGTTGCTTTGTTTGCTGTGTATTTATTTGTTTCCTCCCCCTCTTCTCTCCGATAGCTTCCGCGTCTGACGTGACCCCTGAGGACTGCTACATCACCGACGACCCCTCTTTCATTGCAAAGCTTCCAGGCAAGCAAAACCCCCTTGATCATTCCTATATCACCTATTCTTTCTCTCCCATGCTTGCATTAGATTTTGCTACTGTAATTGATTGCTCCTATTCTGATGCATAGCCTGTTTTTGTAACTACTGTTGATACCTTACCTGCTATCCTAAATGCTTAGTAAAGGTTGGTTAGTGATCCATCAGTGGCCCCGCACCCTTGTCCGTGTTGCCATGCTTAGCTTCCGGATGCTTCGATCAACGTGATTGAGGTGCAGAGACCGACACGGCACCGCACACCCCCTTAGTTGTACGACTCTACAAAGCTACTATCGAGTGCCGAGGGTGATACCTCCTACCTCACTCCTGATGATACCTCTGTAGCGTAGCTAGTCGGTTGTGGGTTACCAAGGGTGATTCCTCTTTCACCACCTCCGATGATGCCTCTGTCGTGCAGTCCCTCAAGTGTGAACCCATCGAGGGTGATTCCTCCAAGTTCACCTTGATGGTTATATCGAGTGGGAATCCATCGAGGGTGATTCCTCGGATTACCCTCTTGATGTTATGGCCACACGGTTACCTTAACGGTTGCCCCCCATGTACTGTTACTGCGGGACTGAAGGGACTGGCGGTACCACCCCGGTAGAGATGGACCTGAGTTCCCGACAGTCTCTTGGGAAGTCGGGTTGACCTGGAGGGTACCTGCGAGATAATTACGTGGCACGGCCGGGCATTCCTGGCCCTTGCCGTAAGTCCACTAGACGGGGCGACGGGACAACAGACCGTGGATCACTGATTGTCACCGCGAGCTCCCAACACACTAATGGGTTAGGATATGTGATCTGAGTAGGCCTTTGACCTTTTTGCACTAACCACCACGTGGGAATAATATGGGCACTCGGCGTCGTATGTATCAGCCGAAGTTCTTCAGATGTCAGCAACTGAGCGGCGCATGCCCGGGTGGATCGCGACAGCCTATGTGTGTATACAGGGGCTAGATCTGGTCCCGGCCTCCCACGCAACGCGCAGGAGTGCAAAGGGCGATGGGCCCAAGACCCCTGAGCGCTTAGGGTGTAGGCTGGCGTGCTGGCCTCTCTGTTGAACCTAGGAAGGGCTACGGCGTGTCGATCAGCCGAGGCCGGGCATGACCCGAGTAAGTGTGTCCGGCCAGAGTTAATCGAGCATGTTGAGTAAGTTGGTGCACCCCTGCAGGGAAGTATATCTATTTGAATAGCCGTGTCCACGGTAACAGGACGCTCGGAAAGTATCCCGATCTACTACAACCAGAACTGGATACTTGTGGAACTTAAGTAATATGTTAGCTTCGGGATTGCTTTCTCGCAGGGAGTCGAGGAAGGATCTCTGGGCATTGCTACTAATTAATTATTACTATATGTTATGTTACTAATCTACACTCTTCTAATGCTGCAAGACGCTGCAAGTTGCTAGTCTTTGATAGGCTAGGCTTTCCCCTCTATTCTGGCATTTCTGCACTCTAGTCCACAGATACAGCCCCTTCCTTTTGATACCGATGCATAATTAGCTTAGTTCTGATGAGTACTCACGGTTGCTTTGCTACCTCTTTTTCCCCATACCCGATTGCTGCAAGCAGATGACGGAGTCCCGGAGCCAGTTGCCCCCACTGATGACTACTACTACCACGGTGGAGCCTACTACTACGTTGAGACCGACGACCAGGAGTAGATAGGATGCTCCCAGGCAGGAGGCCTGCGCCTTTTCGATCTAGAGTCGTTGTTTTGCTCAGCCTTCTTAAGACAGACTTGTTTAACCTTTTGTCTGTACTCAGATGCTAATGCTTCCACTGACTCGTGTGTAACTCGAGCTTATGTATTCGAGCCCTCGAGTCCCCTGGCTTGTAATATAAAGCTTGTATGACTTTATTTTGTGTCTAGAGTTGTGTTGTGATATCTTCCCGTGAGTCCCTGGGCTTGATCGTGCGCATTTGCGTGTATGATTAGTGCACGATTGAGTCGGGGGCGTCACAAGTTGGTATCAGCGCCGACTGCCTGTAGGAACCCCCTTTCCAACTCCTTGGCCGTAGTTGAGTCTAGTCTTTGAAAACTGTTTTGCTAACATGGCTGTGTGGCTTACGGGCCCACGTCGCCAATGGGTGGTATTAGGATCATTTATTCCTCTCCTTTACCCTGGGATTCTGATCTCTCTTCTCTTCGGGTTAAAGATTTTGCTAACTCTAACTCTAGGTTCACGCGATGACTTCACTCCGGAGATCCATTTTGCCCGCTACTCTTTTGATTTACCAGACGATTTCGAAGACCCTTGATACGTCTCCAACGTATCTATAATTTTTTATTGTTCCATGCTGTTATATTATCAATCTTGGATGTTTTTATATGCATTTACAGCAATTATATATCATTTTTGGAGACTAACCTATTAACCTAGTGCCCAGTGCCAGTTGCTGTTTTCTGCCCTGTTTTTGTTTTACAGAAAATCAATACCAAACGAAGTCCAAATGCCACGAAACTTTTTGGAGATTTTTTCTGGACAAGATAAACACTAGAAGCTTCAGGAGGAGGCCAGAAGCCCCCGGAGGTGCCCACGAGGCACCAGGGCGCGCCTGGGGGGGGGGGGCAGGCGCGCCCTGGTACCTCGTGGGGCCCACAGAGCTCCGTTTGACCTAATTCCACCACTATAAATTCCAAAAAAATTAGAAACCGTCAAGGGAGTCCATGAAATACTTTTTTCGTCGCCGCAAGTTTCTGTTCTCGAGAGATCCCATCTGGAGGCCTTCTTAGCTACTCCACCGGAGGGGGAATCAATAACGGAGGGGCTCTACATCAACCTTGCTACCCTTCCGATGATGCGTGAGTAGTTTACCACAGACCTTCGGGTCCATAGTTAGTAACTAGATGGCTTCTTCTCTCTTTTTGATCTTTAATACAATGTTCTCCTCGATGTTCTTGGAGTTCTATCCGATGTAATCACTTTTTGCGGTGTGTTTGTTGGGACCCGATGAATTATGAGTTTATGATTAGATTATCCATGAATATTATTTGAGTCTTCTCTGATCTCTTTTATGCATGATTATTATTTTCTTCTCCGATCTATTGATTTGGTTTGGCCAACTAGATTGATTTATCTTGCCTTGGGAAGAGGTGCTTTGTAATGGGTTCGATCTTGCGGTGCTCAATCCCAGTGACAGAAAGGGACATGACACGTATGTATCATTGCTATTAAGGGTAAAAAGATGGGGTTTATTCATACGTGAGTTTATCTTGTCTACATCATGTCATCGTTCTTAAGGCGTTACTCCGTTCTTATGGACTTAATACACTAGATGCATGCTGGATAGCGGTCGATGTGTGAAGTAATAGAAGTAGGTGCAGGCAGGAGTCGGTCTACTTGTCTTGGACGTGATGCCTATATACATGATCATTTCCTTGGATATCGTCATGATTATTTTCTTTTCTATCAATTGCCCAACAATAATTTGTCTACCCACCGTATGCTATTTTCTATGAGAGAAGCCTCTAGTGAAAACTATGGCCCTCGGGTCTATCTAAATCAAATTACTAAAACCCTAAAAATATTGCTGCACTTTTCTTTTATTTATTTTATTTTGTATTTTGTTTCAATCTATCTATCTATCACATACAATTTAATCTTGCAATTAACCGCCGAGGGATTGACAACCCCTCGTTTGCGTTGGGTGCAAGGATTTGTTGTTTGTGTGCAGGTACTGCTAACGAGGTGTTTCGTGGTTCTCCTACTAGATTGATAACCTTGGTTTCATAACTAAGGGAAATACTTACCTCTGTTGTGCTGCATCATCCCTTCCTCTTCGGGGATAAAACCAACGCAAGCTACAAGTAGCAACCCTCTCCGATGTGTAGAAGCCTTTGAAATACTTCAGAAAGCCTTAATTTCTGCACCTATTGTTCAACCACCTGATTGGAACCTACCTTTTGAAATTATGTGTGATGCTAGTGATTATGCTGTTGGTGCTGTTCTCGGACAAAGAGTTGATAAGAAATTAAATGTTATCCATTATGCTAGTAAAACTCTAGACAGCGCTCAAAGAAATTATGCTACTACTGAGAAAGAATTTTTAGCAGTTGTGTTGGCATGTGATAAATTTAGATCTTATGTTGTTGATTCCAAGGTTACTATTCACACTGATCATGCTGCTATTAAATACCTTATGGAAAAGAAAGAGGCTAAGCCTAGACTTATTAGATGGGTTCTTCTGCTACAAGAATTTGATTTGCATATTGTTGATAGGAAGGGAGCTGAGAATCCCGTAGCAGATAATTTGTCTAGAATGGAAAATGTTCTTGATGACCCACTTCCTATTAATGATAATTTTCCTGGTGAACAATTAGCTGTGATAAATGCTTCTCGTAATACTCCTTGGTATGCAGACTATGCTAATTACATTGTTGCTAAATACATACCACCTAGCTTTACATATCAACAAAAGAAAAAGTTTTTCTTTGATTTAAGACATTACTTTTGGGATGACCCACATCTATATAAAGGAGTAGATGGTATTATTAGACGTTGTGTACCTGAGCATGAACAGGAACAAATCCTACGTAAGTGTCACTCCGAGGTATATGGAGGACATCATGCGGGAGACCGAACTGCACACAAGGTATTATAATCTGGTTTTTATTGGCCTACTTTTTTCAAGGATGCGCGTAAGTTTGTCCTTTCTTGTGATGAATGTCAAAGAATTGGTAATGTTGGTAGACGTCAGGAAATGCCTATGAATTATTCACTTGTTATTGAACCATTTGATGTTTGGGGTTTTGATTATATGGGACCTTTTACTAAATCCAATGGGTATACTCATATTTTAGTTGCTGTTGACTACGTTACTAAGTGGGCAGAAGCTATTCCAATTAGTAGTGCTGATCACAACACTTCTATTAAAATGCTTAAAGAAGTCATTTTCCTGAGGTTTGGAGTCCCTAGATATTTAATGACTGATGGTGGTTCACATTTTATTCATGGTGCTTTCCGTAAGTTGCTTGCTAAATATGATGTTAACCATAGAATTGCATCCCCTTACCATCCTCAGTCTAGTGGTCAAGTTGAATTAACTAATAGGGAAATAAAATTGATTTTGCAAAAGACCGTTAATAGATCCCGAAAGAATTGATCTAAGAAACTTGATGATGCATTATGGGCTTACAAAACTGCATATAAAAATCCTATGGGTATGACTCCATATAAAATGGTTTATGGAAAAGCATGTCATTTACCTCTTGAATTAGAACATAAAGCTTATTGGGCAATTAAAGAACTTAATTATGATTTTAAACTTGCCGGGGAGAAGAGGATATTTGATATTAGCTCCTAAGATGAATGGAGAACCCAAGCCTATGATAATGCTAAGTTGTTTAAAGAAAAATTTGAAAGGTGGCATGACAAAAGAATTCAAAAACGGGAATTCAAAGTAGGTGATCATGTTCTATTATACAATTCTCGTTTGAGATTCTTTGCAGGAAAACTTCTCTCTAAATGGGAAGGACCGTATATCATCGAAGAAGTTTATCGCGCCGGAGCCATCAAATTAAACAACTCCGAAGGCAATAATCCGAGAGTGGTGAATGGGCAAAGAATTAAGCACAATATTTCAGGTACTCCCATTAATGTTGAAACTAATATTATTGAAACAATTACACCGGAAGAGCACATAAAAGAGTCCTTCCAGAACGCTCCAGAACCCTGAAAAGGGGTAGGTATGTGATACAGTAAGTAAACCGACTCCAAAAATTCCATAAATATTATTTCTGTCAGTTTTGGAATATTAGAAAAATTACAAATAAGAAACAGCCGAGGGGTCCCACATGTCGCCCACAAGGCAGAACGGCGCGACCCCCCTGGGGCGCGCCGTGGTGCCTCGTGGGCCCCACGTGTGCCTTCCCGACTCCGTTTTCTTCCCGTATGCTTGTTTTGCAAGATAAAAATTCTTTATATATACTCCCATCAGTTTTGACCACCACATCGCGAGTTTCTCCTCTGTTCTTGTTTCGGGCTATTTTTCTGACAGATCTAGGTCGCCATGACGTCTCCAAGCTCGTCCAGGGACAAGTTCTATGAGAAGGTCATCAACCCGTACCTACCGGAGGTGATGAAGCACCCTCAAGCCATTGAGATGCGTGAGGGGGTGCTCCACATCCGGGACGTTCAAGGACCTAAGAAGACCGGGAGCGAGAAGGCCAGGCTGGAAGCGGTGGAACAGGAGATCTTCAAGTGCCAAGGCATGGTGGAGAGCGGACTTTGTGCTAACCACTCCATGATCACGGAATTCATCCGTGAGCACAAGGTGGACGGCAAGAATATTGGGGACATCATCTTCAAGCTCAATGATCGGATTGACTATCTTCAGGCCCAAATATATGATCTACAAAACCAAAATTTTGAGTATGAGGCCAAGTTCAAAGGTATGAGTTTAGCTGCAAATTTCAGGACTCCGGAAACACGTTCGTCCTTTTATGATGGAGAGCCTATGCCTTGGAAGATGGAGGACAAGCCCACCACTTCATCACCATCATCACCAAAGAAGGAGACTTGAGTACATGGGTATGGGCACTCCCCTTGGCTTGGGCCAAGCTTGGGGGAGGCGCCCCGGTATTGTATCATCATCACTTTCTCATCATCATTATCTATCTTAGTTCGATCCTTAGTTATTTCGTGATTTAGAGGAATAAAGTTTTAGTATGATTTAGTTTCGAGTGCTTGGTTTGTGATCTATCTATCTATATAATCGTGTGTGAAAGTTATATAATAAAGATTAGTTTGAGTTGAGTGTTTTGCTTTTGATGATCCAATCTTAGAAATAAATAAAGAATAAAAAGTAAGATCATATGCAAATCTCATGAGGAGTGATGACTTCACATAAAAGAAGTATAATTGATAAAACTTGTTGGAAGTTGACAAACATAGCATTGGTCATTGTAGCAATTCATGAAAAAGTAATAAAGGAAGAGAGGTCTCACATATAAATACACTATCTTGGACATCTTTTATGATTGTGAGCCCCCATCAAATATTCTATGACAATTAGTTGACGTTGGACAAGGAAGACAACGTAACGGGTTATGTTTGCTTATATTCACATAGAAGTTATATTGTTTTGGATCCTCTAACATGTGGTGTTTGCCACCTATCTTTGCTAGCCAAAAAATCCGCACCAAGTAGAGATACTACTTGTGCATCCAAAAACCCTTAAACCCAGTTTCATGCCATGAGAGTCCACTATATCTACCTATGGATTGAATAAGATCCTTCAAGTAAGTTGTCATCAGTGCAAAGCAATAAAAATTGCTCCTAAATATGTATGAACTTTTATTGTAAGGGAAAATAAGCTTTGTACGATCTTGTGATGGTGGAGCAATAAAAGCGATAGACTGCATAATAAAGGTCGCTATCACAAGGGGCAATATAAAGTGACGTTCCTTTACATTAAGAGCTTGCACATCCAAAAACAAAAGCGCATGACAACCTCTGATTCCCTCTGCGAAGGGCCTATCTTTTACTTTATGTATTTACTTTCATGCAAGAGTCAATAGTGTTCTTCTCTATTCCGTTTTTATTTTCTCTTTTGGCAAACATCATGTGGTGGGGATTGATCCATGCATATATATCCAGTTGAATGTAGATGATCATGAGTTATTATTGTTGACATTACCCTTGAGGTAAAAACGTTGGGAGGCAAAATTATAAGCCCCTATCTTTCTATGTGTCCGATTGAAACTTTTGCTCCATAAGTATGCCGTGAGTGTCAGCAATCATAGAAGACTAAATGATAGTTGAGTATGTGAACTTGCTAAACAAAGCTCTTATATAGACTCTTTCTGATAATATGATGAATTGCAATTGCTTCCGTGACTGAGATCATAGTTTGTTAGTTTTCAATTTGGTTTATGGTTCATACTTTAACTTGTGGATGAATTGTCACTTTTTCATGAGAAGTTTTATGATGATATATTGATGTTATAATAAAGATCATGATGCTCCATGTCCGTATTTTATTTTTATCGACGTCTCTCTCTCTCTCTCTAAACATGTGGTCATGCTTATCGATTTCGACTTTTCGCTTGAGGGCAAGCGAGGTCTAAGCTTGTGGGAGTTGATACGTCCAATTTGCATCATGATTTCCTACTGTTATTTATTATGCTTTTGATCATTATTTCACTTTATGGTACAATTCTTATGCCCTTTCTCTCTTAATTTGCAAGGTTTACATGAAGAGGGACAATGCCGGCAGCTGGAATTCTGGACCTGAAATAGTCATATCAGAGATACCTATTCTACAGAGCTCCAATTGACCTCAAATTTTACGGAGATTTTTATTGAATATATAAAAAATATTGGAGAAAAGAGATAACAGAGGGGACCCACCAGCTGCCCATAAGGCAGTAGGGCGCACCCCCCTGGGCGCGCCCTAGTGCCTTGTGGGGCCCACAGCTGGCGTCTGGCCTCCTCCTTCTGCTATATGAAGCCATTTGCCCTAGAAAAAATCAAGAGAAGGCTTTTGGGACGAAGTGCCGCTGTCTCGAGGCGAAACCTGGGCAGGAGCTATTTTGCTCTCCGGCGGAGCGATTCCGCTGGGGATACTTCCCTTCGGGAGGGGGAAATAGAAGCCATCGACATCACCAACGATCCTCTCATCGTGGGAGGACCAATCTTCATCAACATCTTCACCAGCACCATCTCATCTCAAACCCTAGTTCATCTCTTGTATTCAATCTTTGTCTCAAAACCTCAGATTGGTACCTGTGGGTTACTAGTAGTGTTTACATCTTGTAGTTGATGCTAGTTGGTTTATTTGGTGGAAGATTATATGTTCAGATCCTTAATACTTTTCAATACCCCTCTGATCTTGAACATGAACATGATTTGTGAGTAGTTACTTTTGTTCTTGAGGACATGGGAGAAGTCTTGTCATAAGTAATCATGTGAATTTGGTATTCGTTCGATATTTTGATGATATGTATGTTGTTGCTTCCTTTAGTGGTGTCGTGTGAACGTCGACTACATGACACTTCACCATCTTTGGGCCTAAGGGAAGGCATTGTGGAGTAGTAATTAGATGATGGGTTGCTAGAGTGATAGAAGCTTAAATCCTAGTTTATGCGCTATTCCGTAAGGGGCTGATTTGGATCCATACGTTTCATGCTATGGTTAGAGTTATCTTAATTCTTCTTTCATAGTTGCGGATGCTTTCGAGAGGGGGTAATCATAAGTGGGAGGCTTGTTCAAGTAAGAACATCACCCAAGCACCGGTCCACCCACATATCAAATTATCAAAGTATCGAACGCGAATCAAACAAACATGATGAAAGTGACTAGATGAAATTCCCATGTGTCCTCGAGAACGCTTTGCTTATTATACGAGTTCGTTCCGGCTTGTCCTTTGCTATAAAAGGGATTGGGCCACCTTGCTGCACTTTTTTATACTTGTTACTTGTTACGAATTATCTTGCTATCAAAACTATCTGTTACCGCTACTTTCAGTACTTGCAGAGAATACCTTGCTGAAAACCGCTTGTCATTTCCTTCTGCTCTTCGTTGGGTTCGACACTCATACTTATCGACAGGACTACGATTGATCCCCTATACTTGTGAGTCATCAACAAACATAGAATTGGTCATTGTAGCAATTCATGAAAAAGTAATAAAGGAAGAGATGTTTCACATATAAATACACTATCTTGGACATCTTTTATGATTGTGAGCCCCCATCAAATATTCTGTGTCAATTAGTTGGCGTTGGACAAGGAAGACAACGTAATGAGTTATGTTTGCTTATATTCACATAGAAGTTATATTGTTTTGGATCCTCTAACATGTGGTGTTTGCCCCCTAACTTTTGCTAGCCAAAAAATCCGCACCAAGTAGAGATACTACTTGTGCATCCAAAAACCCTTAAACCCAGTTTCATGCCATGAGAGTCCACTATATCTACCTGTGGATTGAATAAGATCCTTCAAGTAAGTTGTCATTGGTGCAAAGCAATAAAAATTGCTCCTAAATATGTATGAACTTTTATTGTAAGGGAAAATAAGCTTTGTACGATCTTGTGATGGTGGAGCAATAAAAGTGATAGACTGCATAATAAAGGTCGCTATCACAAGGGGCAATATAAAGTGACGTTCCTTTACATTAAGAGCTTGCACATCCAAAAACAAAAGTGCATGACAACCTCTGCTTCCCTCTGCGAAGGGCCTATCTTTTACTTTATGTATTTACTTTCATGCAAGAGTCAATAGTATTCTCCTCTATTCCGTTTTTATTTTCTCTTTTGGCAAACATCATGTGGTGGAGATTGATCCATGCATATATATCCAATTCAATGTAGGTGATCATGAGTTATTATTGTTGACATTACCCTTGAGGTAAATACGTTGGGAGGCGAAATTATAAGCCCCTATCTTTCTATGTGTTCGACTAAAACTTTTGCTCCATAAGTATGGCGTGAGTGTCAGCAATCATAGAAGACTAAATGATAGTTGAGTATGTGAACTTGCTAAACAAAGTTCTTACATAGACTGTTTCTGATAATATGATGAATTGCAATTGCTTCAGTGACTGAGATCATAGTTTGTTAGTTTTCAATTTGGTTTATGGTTCATACTTTAACTTGTGGATGAATTGTCACTTTTTATGAGAAGTTTTATGATGATATATTGCTGTTATAATAAAGATCATGATGCTCTACATCCGTATTTTTATTTTTATCGACGTCTCTCTCTCTCTAAACATGTGGTCATGATTATCGATTTCGACTTTTCGCTTGAGGGCAAGCGAGGTCTAAGCTTGGGGGAGTTGATACGTCCAGTTTGCATCATGATTTCCTATGAATAATTATTATGTTTTTAATCATTATTTCACTTTATGGTACAATTCTTATGCCTTTTCTCTCTTATTTTGCAAGATTTACATGAAGAGGGAGAATGCCAGCAGCTAGAATTCTGGACCTAAAATAGCCACATCAGAGATACCTATTCTACAGAGCTCCAATTAACCTGAAATTTCACGGAGATTTTTTATTGAATATATAAAAAATACTGGAGAAAAGAAATACCAGAGGGGACCCACAAGTTGCCCACAAGGCAACAGGGCGCGTCCCCCTTGGGCACACCCTGATGCCTTGTGGGGCCCCTGGCTGGCCTCCGGCCCCCTCCTTCTGCTATATAAGGTCATTTGCCCTAGAAAAAATAAAGAGAAGACTTTCGGGACGAAGCGCGGCCATCTCGAGGCGAAACCTGGGCAGGAGCACTTTTGCTCTCCGGCGGAGCGATTCCGCCAGGGATACTTCCCTCCGGGAGGGGGAAATCGAAGCCATCGACCTCACCAACGATCCTCTCATCGTGGGAGGACCAATCTTCATCAACATCTTCACCAGCACCATCTCATCTCAAACCCTAGTTCATCTCTTGTATTCAATCTTTGTCTCAAAACCTCAGATTGGTACCTATGGGTTGCTAGTAGTGTTGATTACATCTTGTAGTTGATGCTAGTTGGTTTATTTGGTGGAAGATTATATGTTCAGATCATTAATGCTATTCAATACCCCTCTGATCTTGAACATGAATATGATTTGTGAGTAGTTACTTTTGTTCTTGAGGGCATGGGAGATGTCTTGTCATAAGTAATCATGTGAATTTGGTGTTCGTTCGATATTTTGATGATATGTATGTTGCTGCTTCCTTTAGTGGTGTCGTGTGAACGTCGACTACATGACACTTCACCATCTTTGGGCCTAAGGGAAGGCATTGTGGAGTAGTAATTAGATGATGGGTTGCTAGAGTGACAGAAGCTTAAACCCTAGTTTATGCGCTCTTCCGTAAGGGGCTGATTTGGATCCATATGTTTCATGCTATGGTTAGAGTTATCTTAATTCTTCTTTCGTAGTTGCGGATGCTTGTGAGAAGGGGTAATCATAAGTGGGAGGTTTCTTCAAGTAAGAACAGCACCCAAGCACCGGTCCACCCACATATCAAATTATCAAAGTAGCGAATGCGAATCAAACAAACATGATGAAAGTGACTAGATGAAATTCCCATGTGTCCTCGAGAATGCTTTGCTTGTTATACGAGTTCGTTCCGGCTTGTCCTTTGCTACCAAAAGGATTGGGCCACCTTGCTGCACTTTTGTAACCGTTACTACTTGTTACTTGTTACGAATTATCTTGCTACCAAAACTATCTGTTACCGCTATTTTCAGTACTTGCAGAGAATACCTTGCTGAAAACTGCTTGTCATTTCCTTCTGCTCCTCGTTGGGTTCGACACTCTTACTTATCGAAAGGACTTCGATTGATCCCCTATAATTGTGGGTCATTAGGGAGCAAGTTTGATTTTTTCTGGAGGAAGAAGAAGGAGATGGGAGGCTGGCATAAGTGAGTGGGTCCCTGTGGGACCCACAAGCCTGCTGGGCGCGCCCTGTGGGCTTGTGGCTCACAGGTGGACCCCCCTGGGGTGTGTTCAGTGCCAAAAATTCTTAAATAGTCTGGAAAAAATCATACTTAATTTTCATGGCATTTTGAGAACTTTTATTTTGGGCTATTTTTTATTGCACGGATAATTCAGAAAATAGGATAATCATGGCATTTTATTTTATTCTACTAAAAAAACAGAGAGCAAAAGGTGGGTACAGAAGGTTGTGCTTACTAAATTCATCGACCACATGCCCTTCAAAAAGAATCCATTAATAAGGTTGATCAAGTCTTATTAACAAACTATTTCCGAATGACATGAAACCGAAGAATTTTCGTATAACACTAAGTTACCTCAATGGGGATATGCATCTCCCCAACAATAAGAATTTCATATTTCTTTTTGACAGTAGGAAGAGGAAATTTGAAGCCTCCAATAGTGATTGTCGAAACTTTTTCAATACAATTGATACCATTCACCGAACTTTGTTTCTTCGGAAAATAAACCGTATGCTCATTACCATTGACATGAAAAGTAACCTTTCTGTTGTTGCAATCAATAACATCCCATGCAGTGTTCAAAAAGGGTCTACCAAGGATAATCGACATGTTGTCGTCCTCGGGCATATCAAGTATAACAAAGTCTCTCAAGATAGTAACATTTACAACTACCACGGGAACATCCTCAAAAATTCCAATAGGTATAGCAGTGGATTTATCAACCATTTGCAAAGATATTTTTGTAGGCGTGAGCTTATTCAAATCAAGTCGTCTATATAGAGAGAAAGTCATAACACTAACACCGGCTCCCAAATCACATAAAGCAGTTTTGAGATAACTTGTTTTAATGGAGCATGGTATAGTAGGTATTCCTGGATCTCCTAACTTCTTGGGTATTCCACCCTTAAAAGAATAATTTGCAAGCATGGTGGAAATTTCAGCTTTAGGTATTTTTATTTTATTTGTGACAATATCTTTCATGTATTTAGCATAGGGAGACATTTTCAACATATCAATCAAGCGAGTGCGTAGAAAGACAGGTCTAAGCATTTCAACAAAGCGCTCAAAATCTTCATCATCCTTGTTTTTGAATGGTTTAGTAGGGAAAGGCATAGGTTTTTGAACCCATGGTTCTCTCTCCTTTCCATGTTTTCTAGCAACAAAGTCTCTTTTATCATATCTTTTGTTCTTAGGATGTGGGTTATCAAGATCAACAACAGGTTCTATTTCTACATCATTATCTGGTTGACCATCAACATGAACATCATCATCATCATTATCATTATCATTATCAGCAGGTGTATGTTCATTACTAGATTGTGTCTCAGCATCAGAAATAGAAACATCATTATGATTCTCAGGAGGTTTTTCTATCTCAGGTTCACTAGCAGCATGCAAAGACCTATCACTTTTCTTTTTCTTTTTCTTATCAGATGGACTAGGTGCATCAATATTATTTCTTTGAGAATCTTGTTCAATTATTTTAGGATGACCTTCACGATATAGAGGATCCTGAGTCATGCTACCTCCTCTAGTAACAAATCTGACAACATGATCATTCTTTTTATTATTCATCTCATCAAGCAAATCATTTTGTGACTTAGCAATTTGTTCTAACTAAGTCTAAAGCATAGAAGCATGTTTACTCAAGCATTTAACATCATTAGCAGTTCGAAACATCAAATCACTCAAGCGTTCAATCATGGTGGCATTTTGTTTTAGTTGATTGCTAACATACATATTAAAGTGTTCCTGTTTAATGATGTAATTATCAAACTCATACAAGCATTGACTAGCAGATTTATTATATGGAATATCACCTTCATCAAATCTAGTGAGAGATTTTACCTCCACTACCTGTGTCGGGATGTCGAGCCCATGTATTTCTTCATTAGGTGGTAAATTCTTAACATCTTCAGCTTTTATACCTTTTTCCTTCATAGATTTCTTAGCTTCTTGCATATCTTCTGGGCTGAGGAATAGAATACCTCTCTTTTGCGGAGTTGGCTTAGGTGGTGGTTCAGGAAGTGTCCAATCATCGGCATTTCTCAATATGTTATTCAATAGTACTTCAGTCTGTCCAATAGTTCGTTCCCTGAAAACACAACCAGCACAACTATCTAGGTAGTCCCTAGAAGCATCGGTTAGTCCATTATAAAAGATATCAAGTATTTCATTTTTATTAAGAGGATGATCAGGCAAAGCATTTAGTAATTGGAGAAGCCTCCCCCAAACTTGAGGGACATTCTCTTCTTCAATTTGCACAAAGTTAAATATTTCCTGTAAGGCAGCTTGTTTCTTATGAGCAGGAAAATATTTCTCAGAGAAGTAATATATCATATCCTGGGGACTACGCACACAACCAGGAGCAAGAGTATTAAACCATTTCTTAGCATCACCCTTTAATGAGAAAGGAAACAACTTAAGGATGTAATAGTAATGAATCTTTTCCTCATGAGCAAATAGGGTGGCTATATCATTCAAGTTAGTAAGGTGTGCTACAACATTTTCAGATTCATAACCATGAAAAGGATCAGATTCAACCAAAGTAATTAACTCAGGATTGACAGAGAATTCATAATCCTTATCAGTAACAAATATGGGAGAAGTAGCAAACTTAGGATCATATTTCATTCTCTCCCTCATAGATTTTTCTTTCAACTCAACAAGCAATTTTCTAACCTCATCTCTATCATTACAAGCAAGAATTGCCCAAGCTGTCTCCCTATCAAAAACATAACCATCAGATGTTTCAGGCATTTCAACTCTAGTAGGAGAGCTAGGCATAATAGGTGAATCATAATTTTCAAGAGTTTCAACATTTTCAATTCCTTTAGCTTTAGCAATTTGTTCATCAAGAAATTCACCAAGTGGCACAACATTATCAAGCATAGTACTAGCATCATCAATAGTTTCATTCATAGCAGAAGTAGTATCATCAATAACATGCGACATATCAGAATGAATAGCAGGTGGTGGTGTCGCAAGCCTACTCAAAACAAAAGGTGAATCAAGTGCAGAGTGTGATGGCAGTTCCTTACCTTCTCTAGTCATAGAGGGGACGATCTTAGTCTTAGCGTCTTTCAGATTCTTCATAGTGCACAACAGATATAAATCCCAAGTGACTCAATAGATAGAGCTATGCTCCCCGGCAACGGCGCCAGAAAAAGGTCTTGATAACCAACAAGTAGAGGGGATCGCAACAGTTTTCGCGGGTAGTATTTCACCCAGATTTATTGATTCGACACAAGGGGAGCCAAACAATATTTGTGAGTATTAGCAGTTGAGTTGTCAATTCAACCACACCTGGAGAACTAAATATCTGCAGCAAAGTGTTTAGTAGCATAGTAGTATGATAGTTTCAATAGCAGTAGTAACAGTAGCGTCAGTAACAGAAGCAGTTTTGTAGTAATTGTAACAGCAGCAGCAACGAAAGTAACTTGGCAAAGATCAATATGCAAAAAGCGTAGGCATTGGATCGGTGATGGATAATTATGTTGGATGACATTCATCAATTAACAGTCACAACCTAGGGTGATACACAATAGCTCCAATTCATCAATGTAATGTAGGCATGTATTTCGTATATAGTCATACGTGCTTATAGTAAGAACTTGCATGACATCTTTTGTCCTACCCTCCCGTGGTAGCGGGGTCCTTAAGGAAACTAAGGGATATTAAGGCCTCCTTTTAATAGAGAACCGGAACAAAGCATTAGCACATAGTGAATACATGAACTCCTCAAACTACGGCAATCACCGGAAAGAATCCCAATTATTGTCACCATGGGGTATGTGGATCATGACACGTAACAGGTGCATATAACTTGCAAGATAGGATCAAGAACTCAAATATATTCATGAAAACATAAAGGTTCAGATCTGAAATCATGGCACTCGGGCCCTAGTGACAAGCATTAAGCATAGCAAAGTCATAGCAACATCAATCTCAGAACATAGTGGATACTAGGGATCAAAGCCCTAACAAATTGACTCGATTACATGGTCAATCTCATCCAACCCATCACCGTCCAGCAAGCCTACGAAGAAATTACTCACACACGGCAGTGAGCATCATGAAATTGGTGATGCAGGATGGTTGATGATGACGACAACGTTGAATCCCCCTCTCCGGAGCCCCGAATGGACTCCAGATCTGCCCTCCCGATGAAGAATAGGAGGTGGCGGCGGCTCCGTATCTTAAAACGCGATGATTCTTTCTCTTTGATTTTTTTCTCCATGAATAGGTACTTATAGCGTTGGAGTTAGGGCAAACGGAGCTGCCAGGGGCCCACAAGCCTGCCAGGCGCGCCCTGGGGGGGGGGTGGGCACGCCCCCAGGCTTGTGGCGCCTGGTGGCCCCCCTCTGGTGGATCTTTGCGCCTGTATTTTTTATATATTCTGAAATAATTCTTCATAAATTTTCAGGTCCATCCGAGAACTTTTATTTCTGCACAAAAACAACACCATGGCAATTCTGCTGAAAACAGCGTCAGTCCGGGTTAGTTCCATTGAAATCATGCAAATTAGAGTTCAAAACCAGAGCAAAAGTGTTTGGAAAAGTAGATACGTTTGGGACGTATCAACTCCCCCAAGCTTAACTCATTGCTTGTCCTCAAGCTATTCAGTTGACAAACTGAAAGTGATAATGAAAAACTTTTACAAACTCTTTTGTTCTTGTTGTCTGTATATATACTTAACTAGCATCCAAGTTTTCAGCAAAGATTATGAAGTAACCATATTGATGATAACACTTAGGTCTCACATTTACTCATGGCAATAACATAACCAACTAGCGAGCAATAATAAGATATCTCGGATGCCAACACTTTGTCAAAACAATCATGATATAATATGATAACATGGTATCTCGCTAGCCATTTCTGAGACCGCAAAACTTAAATGCAGAGCACCTCTGAGATTCAAGCAACGACTAAACATTGTAATTCAGGGTAGAGGATATCCAGTCATGGTCACACCCAACATTAACTATACTCAATGTATAAAAATGACAATAGTGCTCTCCAACTGGTGCTTAAATGAGAGGGTGATGACTCAACAATAAAAATAAAATAACATAAAAGTAAATGGATAGGCCCTTCGTAGAGGGAAGCATGGATTTGCAGCAGTGCCAGAGCTCGAAGCTTAAATTAGAGATGAAAATAATTTTGAGAGGTATGCTTTTCCTGTCAACGTCACGACCGAGAGTTTTCAATATCTTCCATGCTAAACTCATTATAGGCGGTTCCCAAGCGGAAAGGTAAAGTTTACTCCCCCTCCACCGTACCAACACAAGCCATGGCTAGCCGAATTCACGGGTGCCCTCCATACCAACAACTTTTCAAGGGGAGTTTGTTTGCATTATATGATTTCAATTTGAGCATAGGACAGGGCATCCCGATTACCATCCTCTCTCGTGCAATGACAAGTGAATAAACACTCATCTGAGAGTAACCTGCTTAGCATGGAAGATACTGACCGCCCCCTATCGCTCCATGAGCGGTGCGGGCACACAAAACAGATGTTCGTTTGAATATTTAGAGGTGGCACTTGCAAATTTACTTGGAACGGCAGAGTAATACCGCATATAGGTAGATATAGTGGACTCATCTGGAATAACTTTGGTTTAAGGATTTGGATGCACAAGCAGTATTCCCGCTTAGTACAGGCGAAGGCTAGCAAATAGATTGAGAAGCGACCAGCTAGAGAGCGAAAACGGTTATAGACATGCATTGTGAATAATTAACATTGAACACGAGCATGAGTACCGTATCGCAAGTTTCTCTTCTGTTCTTGTTTCGTGCTGTTTTCTGTTAGATTCGAGGCCAGGAACTATGTCGTCTCAAGACTCGGATGGAGAGAGCCATGTTTCCCACACTACAGCAAACCCGAGAATCTACGGTGATGTTGACCCCTATGGGTGGTCGACTGATGAGGAGGTGGAGGCTGACTTGAAGAGGATGGATTCCACGAATGTGGAAGAAGAAGAAACCTTGCTACCCCAACCTGGAGATATGCATGTGGAATTCAAGAAATCAAGCTTGCCGAATACGGTTAAACCTCCCAATACCCTATTCATTTCTCACCGTAACTGTCACCGGAAAGCTCCGAAAAGAAATCATGGATCTTAAGCGTCAAGTCAATAAGCTCGAAGAGGAGAATCGCATCCTCAGGGGCATCATTGCTAAGAATATTGCACCACCATCACCGAAGAAGGAGACTTGAGTACATGGGTATGGGCACCACCCTTGGCTTGTTCCAAGCTTGGTGCAGGTGCCCCGGTATCGTATCATCATCACCTTTTTATCATCATTATCTATCTTA
Source organism: Elymus sibiricus (assembly GCA_039707655.1). Lineage (NCBI taxonomy): Eukaryota > Viridiplantae > Streptophyta > Magnoliopsida > Poales > Poaceae > Elymus > Elymus sibiricus. The sequence continues at coordinate 319,907,660 of CM077664.1, forward strand.
GTTCTATCCTTAGTTATTTCATGATTTAGAAGAATAAAGTTTTAGTATGGTCTAGTTTCGAGTGCTTATTTCATGATCTATCTATCTATGTAATTGTGTGTGAGAGTTATATAATAAAGAGTAGTTTGAGTTTTGCTTCGTTACTTTTATGTTTCAATCTAAGAAATAAAAGAATAAAAAGATCATATGCTAATTCCTTGGAGAGTAATGACTTTACATGAAGAAAAGTATAGTTGATAAAATTTATTGGAAGTTAACAAACATAGCATTGGTCATTGATGCAATTCATGAAAAAGTTAATAAAGGAAGAGAGGATTCACATATAAATACACTATCTTGGACATCTTTTTTCACCCACAGACACCACCTGCCCAATGTTCTTCTCTGGTTTCTCCTTCATGAGGCCACCAATAGTCTTGCCGGATACAGGGTGATCAGTCGCCCATTTGCCAAAGAAATTGTAGAACTCGTTGTAGTGTTTGGTGTATTTCTCTTCAACCAAGCAACTCCCACTAGCATGCGTCAAGACAGTGGCCGCATCAACCTCCTCAACCATAGGCATCATCGACCTGATGGGTCCAGGCACAGGCCAGATGGGAAGATTCTCATCACAGAAACTAGCGTGAGCCTCCGCAAGACCCAAGTCCAAGATGGCCACACCATCCAGCACCTCCGTTGACACTTGGCTAAGCTCCAGGGTGGTTGGAGCAGGAGCCACAGTGGCCAACAATTCCCCAAGCAGCGGCGAAATTGGTTCCTCACACATCCCCTGAAGCAACGCCAAGCCTTGAAGTTCAGAGCGCAACAACTCGGCTTTCACTGCAAAACTAGGTTGTGTGGTTGCAAAACTCGGGGACGTCGAGACAGTGGGAGCAGAAGCAACAACTGCCGCCCAGGAATCACGCCGAATTCCTACAAAATGGGCATGTTGTGGAGCGGGAGCTTGAGCTTGACAATGTTGAGTGACGAGGCGGTGCGATGACGACATGGCAGAGGGTGCCAACAGGTTGAGCGAATGCCAAGCATTGCAACACCCGCGCGCCCGATGACCATTCCCAAGGCAATGGGAGCACCTGAATGGATCTCTGCAATCCATAGCTCGGTGCCCAGGAGCGAGGCAACGACGGCATCTACCACGGAGCCAAGCAGGGATTGGACGGTGAGCAGATGTCGGGGATAGCGACGACGAACGACATGATCCATGCCGTGGTAGAACCTCCTGCCAGCCCCCTTTTGTGTCCGGCGCGTGCCCCACACACACCTCGACGGAGTCGATGACCTTGGCGGCGGCCAGCAGCGTCTTGGAGGCTAACTCCTCATCGTCATCCTTGTCTTCCGCAGTAGCAGAGGCCCATGACACATAAAGCGGTAGGCTGATCATCTTGTCCTCCACGCGAAAGGCAGTGGCATCATCGCCAGGCAGCTGAGCTGCACTTGAATCGGGGCCAACAGAAGGAGCTCTATGAAGACCATCGTCTCTAGTAGCAGCGACGGGCGGCGTGGTAGGCGTCGGAGTCACCAGGCCCAGATCGGAGCTGGCCCGCGTCTCAGTTGTAAAGGGCCACAATGGTTGCAGGCGCCCCCGCATGGCCGGGTCGGCCTTGCGGGAGGCAGGGAAGGCCGCAGCGGCGCCGTCCACTGAGGGCGGTGGCAGACGGGTTGAGGCGACCTCTGCTACTTGTAGACTGCGTTGGTATTTCCCCGAAGAGGAGAGGATGATGCAGTATAGTAGAGATAAGTATTTCCCTCTGTCGTGCGTACGACCATCTATGGGGCCATCTAGCCCCTTTTTGCAGTTCGGCTAGGGAGATCGACGAGCACAAAGAGCAGAACCAGCAGAAGGGCGCAAGGGATTTACCCAAGTTCGGGCCACCGTGAGGTGTAAAACCCTACTCCTGCTTTGTATATTAGATGTGTATGAGCACAAGTACAAGGGGCGCTTCTCCCGGGAAGGTGCAGAAAGAGCAGCTACACATGCAAGTTGCGCAAAAGGTCGATCCAGCGATCGGGCGATCGATCTCCGTAATGGTTGCCCTGGCCGTCCTTTTATAGCTCAAGGGGTCACCACAGTGGCAAAACAGTCATTACAAGTTGATTAGATAGCAAACAGTGCTATCATACCTAACTCTACTAGTTTAGGACAAAAGCAATAAATGCTCCATTAGGTGTCATGTGGAGGAGGAGCCCCGGCAAGGATTCTGCACCGCTCGCCCAGCTACCTCCTATTAACTTGACACGCCTTCTGGATGGGTGTCATTAAAGGCAAATCTCCTTCCAGCATGATGACACGTGCCCGACAAATCTCACCTAACTGCCTGCGGGCTCGACACCTCATTGATTAGCGACTGGCTGCTCGATGAGGTGGAGCGCTAACAGCTAGCGAGAGCTTGCCGGCACGGAGCTTGCCGGGCCTTCACCTTGCCGGCTCGGCCTTGCCGGCAAAGGTTATCTTTGGTGTAGAGCTTGATGCTTCGTCTTGATCTTCTCTTCAGTGGCTTCTGCAACTGGGTCTTGAATCTTGGTGTTTGGCAATTTCCGGCAAGCCTTGGCCGGCAGGGAAACTGCCACTGTCTGTGCATAAGTCAGGGTATGAAATACCCATGTTTTATACACCGACACCCTCAGTTAAGAACCAAGCTTATCAATCCAGTAGGAGAACCAAGCAAAATTCCGTTAAGCGCACCTGCACACACAAAGCAAACACTTGCACCCAACGCAAATAAGAGGGTTGTCAATCCTCTTAGAGGTTAATTGCAAGGATTAATTCTGATAGTGATAGATAGATAAGCTAAAATACTAAATAAAACAAAAGTAAATAAATTGCAGCAAGGTATTTTTAAGTTTTTTATATATGATAAAGTAGACCCGGGGGCCATAGTTTTCAATAGAGACTTCTCTCTTGAACACATAGCATATGGTGGGTAAACAAATTACTGTTGGTCAATTCATAGAAAAGCAAATAATTATGACGGATTCATGGCAATGATCATGTATATAGGCATCACGTCCGAGACAAGTAGACCGACTCCTGCCTGCATCTACTACTATTATTCCACCAATCGACCGCTATCCAGCATGCATCTAGGGTATTAAGTATGAAACAGAGTAACGCCTTAAGCAAGATGACATGATGTAGACAAAGTAAACTCAAGCAATATGATTAAACCCCATCTTTTTATCCTTAATGGCAATAATACAAATACGTGTCATGTCCCCTTCTGTCTCTGGGATTGAGCACCGCAAGATTGAACCCATCACAAAGCACCTCTCCCATTGCAAGATAAATCAATCTAGTAGACCAAACCAAATCGATAGATCGGAGAGAAATACAAAGCTATAATAATCATGCATAAAAGAGTTCAGAGAAGACTCAAATATTTCTCATGAATAATCTGATCATAAACTCACAATTCATCGGATCCCAACAAACACACCGCAAAAGAAGATTACATCGGATAGAACTCCAAGAACATCGAGGAGAACATGGTATTGAAGATCAAAGATAGAGAAGAAGCCATCTAGCTATTAGCTATGGACCCGTAGGTCTGTGGTAAACTACTCACACATCATCGGAAGTGCATCAAGGTTGATGAAGAAGCCCTCCGTGATCGATTCCCCCTCCGGCAGAGTACCGGAAAAGGCCTTCAGATGGGATCGCGGAAGAACAGAGGCTTGCGGCGGCTGAAAGGTTTTCTCTTCTGTCTCCCTGGTATATTGGGAATATTTGGGAATTTATAGCGCTAGCATTAGGTCAGGAGGGGCTACGAGGGGCCCACAAGCCTGGGGGGCGCGCCTACCCCCCTGGGTGCGCCGTCCAGGCTTGCCGCCTCCTCGTGGCTCTTCTGGTCTTCTCCCGAAGCTTTGTGGGTCTCTTTTGGTCCAGAAAAAATTAATCCAAAGTTTTTTTCTCGTTTGGACACTTATTGATAATGATTTTCTGAAAAGGCAAAAACAAGCAGAAAACAGCAACTGGCACTGGGCACTGGGTTAATAGGTTAGTCCCAAAAAATGATATATAATGGCATATAATTGCATATAAAACATCCAAGATTGATACTATAATAGCATGGAATAATCAAAAATCATAGATACGTTGGAGACGTATCAAGCATCCCCAAGCTTAATTCCTGCTTGTCCTCGAGTAGGTAAATGATAAAAACAGAATTTTTGATGTGGAATGCTATCTATCATGTTTCATCATGTAATCTCTCTCTTACGGTATGAATAATAAGATCCGAGTGAGTCAAAGCAATAGTCTATAGTTTGATATAAAGACATCAATACTCGGGCATACTAATAAACAATCATGTCTTTCAAAATAAAAATGCTAAAGAACGTTATCCCTACAAAATCATATAATCCTGTCATGCTCCATCTTCTTAACACAAAATATTTATCAAGCACTACCCCGGTGACAAGCCGAGCAATTGGTTCATACTTTTTAACGCACTTCAGCTTTTTCAACCCCCACGCAATACATGAGCGTAAGCCATGGATATAGCAGTATGGGTGGAATAGAGTATGGTGGTAGAGATTAATAAGGAGAAGTAAAAAATAAGAAGATAGTCTCACATCAACGAGGCTAATCAACGGGCTATGGAGATGCCCATCAATTGATGTCAATGCGAGGAGTAGGGATTGCCATGCAACGGATGCACTAAGAGCTATATGTGTATGAAAGCTCAACATGAAAACTAAGTGGGTGTGCATCCAACTTGCATGCTCATGAAGACCTCGGGCATTTGAGGAAGCTCATCATCGGAATATACAAGCCAAGTTCTATAATGAAAAATTCCCACTAGTATATGAAAGTGACAAAATAGGAGACTCTCTATATGAAAAACATGGTGCTACTCTAAAGCACAAGTGTGGAAAAAGGATAGTAACATTGCCCCTTCTCTCTTTTTCTCTCATTTTTTTTTCGTGGGCTCTTTTTGGCCTCTTTTTTTTAGAACGGTCTCATGGACCTCATCCCCACTTTTCGAGGACTCATTAGTCTCCACCATTCTTTCCTCACTGGGACAATGCTCTAATAATGATGATCATCACACTTTTATTTACTTACAACTCAATATTACAACTCGATACTAGAACAAAATATGACTCTATATGAATGACTCTGGCAGTGTACCAGGATGTGCAATGATGCTAGCGTAACATGTATAAACATGATTAACGGTGGCTGAGCCACAACTACTATGTCAGCTATATGATCATGCAAAGCAATATGACAATGATGATGTGTGTCATAAGAACGGAACGGTGGAAGTTGCATGGCAATATATCTCGGAATGGCTATGGAAATGCCATGATAGGTAGGTATGGTGGCTGTTTTGAGGAAGATATAAGGAGGCTTATGTGTGATAGAGCGTATCATATCACGGGGTTTGGATGCACCGGCGAAGTTTGTACTAACTCTCGATGTGAGAAAGGGTAATGCACGGTACCGAAGAGGCTAGCAAATTGCGGAAAGGTGAGAGTGCGTATAATCCATGGACTCACATTAGTCATAAAGAACTCACATACTTATTGCGAAAGTTTATTAGCCCTCGAAGCAAAGTACTACTATGCATACCCCTAGGGGGATAGATTGGTAGGACAACTCCATCACTCGTCCCCGGCTGCCACTCATAAGGTAGACATTCAAGAATAAATCATGTTCCAACTTCTTAGCATAACGACAGATCATACATGCATGCTTCGGGAATCACAAACCTCAACACCAGTATTCTTACTAAACCACAATTATCTACAAGCACCTCCCATATATTACCATCTTAATATCGCAAAACTATTGCAAGGAATCAAACTTATCATATTCAGTGATCTACATGAAAGTTTTTATTATATCCCTCTTGAATACCTATCATATCAGGACCAAATTCATAACCCATGCATATTACCATTGCTATTTATTAGACTCTCAAAAAGATATAAGTTAAGCATGAGAGTGCAACTATTTCTTTAAAATATAACCACCGCCGTGCTCTAAAAGATATAAATGAAGCACTAGAGCAACTGCCTAGCTCAAAAGATATAAGTGAAGCACATAGAGTATTCTAACAAATCACGAATAATGTGTGTCCCTCTCAAAAAGGTGTGTTCAGCAAAGATGATTGTGACAAACTAAAAAGCAAACAAAAGCAAACAAACTATATCACAAGACGCTCCAAGTAAAACACATATCATGTGATGAATAAAAATATAGCTCCAAGTGAGTTACCGATAGATTGTAGATGAAAGAGGGGATGCCTTCCGAGGCATCCCCAAGCTTAGATGCTTGAGTCTTCCTTGAATATTACCTTGGGGTGCCTTGGGCATCCCCAAACTTAGGCTCTTGCCGCTCGTTATTCTTTTATCCATCGTAGTCTCATCCAAACTTGAAAACTTCAGCACACAAACCTCAACAGAAACCTCGTGAGATCCGTTAGTATAACAAACAAATCTTAAACTTTAGGTACTGTTGTAAATTGATTCATATTTAATATTGGCATAATGCTACTGTACTCCAACTTCTCCATGACTCATACCCCCCGATACGATATATAGATTCATCAAAATAACCAAACTATGCAACAAAAACAGAATCTGTCTAAAACAGAACAGTCTGTAAAGATCTATTTAAAAGACATACTTATGTAACTCCAACAATTCTAAAAAAATAGTATAACGTAAAAAATTCATATACCAGTACTGTGTAAACATTTCAGATTTTTCTGACGCTCCAGTACAGAACTAAAATTCCAGCACTGAACGCAAAACTTTCTGTTTTCCAAACAACATCAATTATACTATCATCAACATCATCCCAAAGGCATTACTTGGCACAAACACTAACTAAAAGATAAAAACACAATCATAACAGAAGCTATAATTGTGTAAACACACAAAACAGAAATAAAAAGATTAATGGGTTGTCTCCCAACAAGCTCTTTCTTTATAGCCATTAAGATAGGCTTGAGATTTCAATGATGCTCTCATGAAAGATAATAATTGCAACACAAAGAGAGCATCATAAAACATGTGACGAACATATTTAAGTCTAACATACTTCCTATGCATAGGCATTTTATAGGAAGACAAATTACCAAGACAAGCAACATCTAGCATATGCAAATAGGAAGGATGAAGCATTAAAAATTTCAAAACAAAGAGAGGTAATTTAATAACATGAAGACTTCTATAACCATATTTTCCTCTCTCATAATAATTACATGTAGGATCATAATCAAACTCAACAATATAGCTATCATAAACAATATTCTCTTTATGATCCACATGCATAAATTTTTTATAATCTTCCAAAATAGTGGGATTAACATCAACTAAAGTCATGACCTCTCCAAACCCACTTTCATCAAAAATTTCATGAGATTGAATACTTTTTGAATATGTGGGATTCTTTTTACTTAAAGTTGACACTCTTCCAAACCCAATTTCAATATTATTGCAAACATTACTATCAATATCATATTCATCATGAGGCTTAAATAAATTTTCAAGATCATAAGAAGCATCACCCCAATCATGATCATTACAATGAGTAGTGGACATAACAAAATAAACATCCCCAAGCTTGTAGTTTTGCATATTATTAACATAATTGACATTAATAGAATTTATAATAAAATCATTACAATCATGCTTTTCATTCAAGGAGCTATCATGAATCACTTTATAAATTTCTTCTTTTAACACTTCATCACAATTTTCAGATTCACGATTTTCAAGCAAAACTTCATATAGAAAATCTATAACACTCAACTCACTAGCAATTGGTTCATCATAATTGGATTTTTTGAAAAGAATAGCCAGTGGATGAGGATCCATATCAATAGTTTTTTAGCAAGCAAATAGGAAGCACATGGCAACACAAGCAAACAAACGAGCAAATAAAAATATTTTTGTGTTTTTGTAAAAAAAATAGAAGTGGGGGAGGTGAAAACAAGAGGCAAATGCAAATAAAAAGGCAAATAAGAAATGCAAGTGGATGATAGTTTGTGCGAAGGTACTTGGTAATTTTGATGATGTCTCCCCGGCAACGGCGCCAGAAATTCTTCCTGCTACTTGTAGACTGCGTTGGTATTTCCCCGAAGTGGAGAGGATGATGCAGTATAGTAGAGATAAGTATTTCCCTCAGTTAAGAACCAAGGTTATCAATCCAATAGGAGAACCAAGCAAAATTCCATTAAGCGCACCTGCACACACAAAAGAAAACACTTGCACCCAACGCAAATAAGAGGGTTGTCAATCCTCTTAGCGGTTATTTGCAAGGATTAATTCTGATAGTGATAGATAGATAAGCTAAAATACTAAATAAAATAAAAGTAAATAAATTACAGCAAGGTATTTTTAGATTTTTTATATATGATAAAGTAGACCCATGGGCCATAGTTTTCACTAGAGGCTTCTCTCTTGAACGCATAGCATACGGTGGGTAAACAAATTACTGTTGGGCAATTGATAGAAAAGCAAATAATTATGACGGATTCATGGCAATGATCATGTATATAGGCATCACGTCCGAGACAAGTAGACCGACTCCTCCTGCATCTACTACTATTGCTCCACCCATCGACCACTATCCAGCATGCATCTAGGGTATTAAGTATGAAACAGTGTAACACCTTAAGCAAGATGACATGATGTAGACAAAGTAAACTCAAGCAATATGATTAAATCCCATCTTTTTATCCTTAATGGCAACAATACAAATACGTGTCATGTCCCCTTCTGTCACTGGGATTGAGCACCGCAAGATTGAACCCATCACAAAGCACCTCTCCCATTGCAAGATAAATCAATCTAGTAGGCCAAACCAAATCGATAGATCGGAGAGAAATACAAAGCTATAATAATCATGCATAAAAGAGTTTAGAGAAGACTCGAATATTTCTCATGAATAATCTGATCATAAACTCACAATTCATCGGATCCCAACAAACACACCGCAAAAGAAGATTACATCGGATAGAACTCCAAGAACATCGAGGAGAACATGGTATTGAAGATCAAAGAGAGAGATGAAGCCATCTAGTTACTAGCTATGGACCCGTAGGTCTGTGGTAAACTACTCACACATCATCGGAAGGGCAGCAAGGTTGATGAAGAAGCCCTCCGTGATCGATTCCCCCTCCGGCAGAGTACCGGAAAAGGCCTTCAGATGGGATCGCGGAAGAACAGAGGCTTGCGGCGGCTGAAAGGTTTTCTCTTCTGTCTCCCTGGTATATTGGGAATATTTGGGAATTTATAGCGTTGGAATTAGGCCAGGAGGGGCTACGAGGGGCCCACAAGCCTGGGGGACGCGCCCCCCAGGCTTGCCGCCTCCTCGTGGCTCTTCTGGTCTTCTCCCGAAGCTTCGTGGGTCTCTTCTGGTCTAGAAAAAATTAATCCAAAGTTTTTTTTCTCGTTTGGACACTTTTTGATAATGATTTTCTGAAAAGGCAAAAACAAGCAGAAAACAGCAACTGGCACTGGGCACTGGGTTAATAGGTTAGTCCCAAAAAATGATATATCATGGCATATAAAACATCCATGATTGATACTATAATAGCATGGAACAATAAAAAATTATAGATACGTTGGAGACGTATCGACCTCCGTCGTCGTAGCGGTGGTGGTACCGACAGAACGAGCCAGAGAGGCCGGGGCGGCCTCCGTCGTCGCAGCAGTGGTGGCGCCAGCACAAGGAGCCAGATAGGCCGGGGCGGCCTCCTCGAAGTAGCCGTGGTGGCGCAAGGAGGAGGCGTCAGAGAGGCCGTGGTGGCCGCCGACGCCTTTGCGGGGAGGACACCAGAAGGAGGTGCCACAGAGGCCGCGGCGGCCGCCGACGCCAGAGCGTGGGGAACCATGGCGGGCGAACGGACGGAGAGGGAGACTGGAGGAGGGGAGAGAGCGCGCCACGGGGGGGGGGGTCTACACTCGCCAGACGCGGAGTAGGCCGGAGCGAGGAGATCAAGGCGGCGGCCGCCGCGGGGCCATGCGCGCGAGGGCAGTCGCCATTTCTGTCGCGGCTCGCTCGGTTTATCTCCTAGGAGGAGAGAAACTGAATGCAAGGGAACTGGATGGGAAGGAGGGCAAGCTTGACAATATTCATTAGTTTGTTTAATAACAGTGTTACATATATCATCATTACTTCGTACTTTATCTTCCTCTCTAATATTATTCTTTTCATTCCACCACTGCCGCAGAAGAACTATCACCTTCATCGTTTCTTCTTCTTCTAGCTTGAGGAGTTCATTTATAAAATTTGCTGAAGTATTGCCGAACTTATAGGTGCAACATTAGTGCACCTGTGCTACTTTCCACTCCTACTCTGCTCTCAAGTTTCTCTCGGATTTGTACCAAGCTGAACCGAATTCTGATATGCAATTGGTCTGGTGTAACACCTTCCTATTAGTATTTTTAGAACAACCTTCGAATTCGGGTGCAGCGGGGAAATTAAAGCACCGAAAAATAGGGAGTTCCTAGCCAGCGCATAGGAGACCTCCTATTTAGTGACCCATGCGGGGCAGAGCGCACAAACGCGCACCGCCTCCCTCCTCGAGCGCAGGATTTGGGCTGGACCATGTGCGGCCACGTGGCACCCCTGATTTTTTCCCTTTTGTTTTTTTTCTTCATAATGTTCAGGATTTCAAGCAAAAAATTGTTTTTTAAAAAATCCTTCAAATTATTGAAATTTTCTCTTGGATCTAACAGATGTTTGCGAGTTCAAAAAATATTCTCGATTTTTACGAATTAATTCGTGAATACAAAAATGTTCGGAATTTTAAAAATATTCATGATTTCAAAAAAAATCATGAATTTGTAAAAAATGTTCGTAATTTTGAAAAAAATATCCCTGAACCCAAAAAGGTTAGAAAACTGGGAAAAAAATTCGTTGATTTAAATAATGTTCATGAGTTCAAAGAATGTTTATCAATTTCAAAAAATGTCAGTAAATTTCAAAAAAAAGTTCAGAAACTTGAAACAAAAACGTTCGTCAATTGAAAGAAATGTTCAAGATTATCAAAAATTGTTCGTGAGTTTGAAAAATGTTCACTCATGTCAAAAAGTGCTCGCATGTTTAGAAAATGTTCTCGAACTTCATTATTTATTTTCTTGAATTCCACAAATGTTCATGATTTTGAAAACATATTCATAACTTTTAAAACTATATTCACGGGTTTGAAAAAAATATTCAAGTATTTGAAAAGCCATCCTCAAAGTCGAAAAATGTTCACGAATTTGAATTATTTTGACAATTTTCGTAAAATTAATGAATTGAAAAATTGTTTGTTATTTTTTTATTTTTTATGTAGTTTACAAAGATAGTTAGTGAATTTGAAAAAAAAAGGAAAAAAAATGAAAAAGAGAAAACCTAAAAAAACAAAAAGGAAAAATAAAATAATCGGAAGAAGAAAAAAAGGAAAAAAGAAAAACTGGTGGGGAAATCCCCGGAATTGGGCGACCCATACAGAGGACCACGAGCGATTAATCGCTACTGCCCAACCAAAGCGGCGAAATCACTAATTAAGTAGTACTCCTTTCAAAGATCACTCCCACCTCCCCAGGTTGCGACAAGTGGCGCACTGCATGCGCGGCACTTGTCGCAACCTGAGAGTTTTCCCTTTTTTCGTAGATCCGTTTATTTAAAACATTTTATCTCTTAAACCGTGCGTCCAAATCTCAAACCGTTTTCACCGTTGGATTCCTCGCGTCGAGATCTTCAAAACTAGATTCCACGTTGATAGGTTTTGACGAACTTTTTTTTTCATGAAAAAAACCGGTCGAAAAAAACCGGACGAAAAAACCGAACCAGAAGCACGTTTTTTTCACTTTCCGAAAGAGGCATGGCCGTGACTCTCGCGGAAGCAAAACCGTACCTCTCGCGGAAGCAAAACCGTGCCTCTCACAGAAAAAAAAAGCAAAAAACACACGTTTTTTTTTCCTTTTTCGAGAGGCACGGCCGTGCCTCTCGCGAAAGCAAAACCGTGCCTCTCGCGGAAGAAAAAAAAATAGAAAGCGCGTTTTTTTTTCGTTTCCGAGAGGCACGGCCGTGCCTCTCGCGAAAGTAAGACTGTGCCTCTCGCGGGAGCAAAAAAGAAAAAAGAAAACCAGCGTTTTTTCGCGGAATTTTTTTTTTCAAAATTTTTTTGGGTCCAAAAGCTAAGGAAGACTTGTGAAAAACCAAAAAGCCGAAAAACCCTAACAAAACCGTTTAAAACGCCGAAAACGCGTGCGGAAAAAATAAAGAAACCAAAATCCGGAGGGAGCGCCCATAGCGCGACATGTGACGGCGGCTGAGAGCGCGCCAAGTGGCGCGTTCTTAGCCCACCCCAAGTGATCGTTGGAAGGAGCGCTCCTTAGTTAGTTGCTCGCGGGGAATAGGATCTGCCAGCTCATTGGGTGTTGCCTGCGTCCAAACGCCCACCCCACCCCGCGGCTTTGGGACGGCCCTGTACGATGTAAGATGAGCAGCGCGCTTGTTTTATTTTCTTTTTTTGCTTTACTTTTCCTAGTTAAATTTTTAAAAAGATGACGATAAATTTTAAAATGTACAGAAATTTATAAACGGTCAGACTTTCAAAACTATTTGTTAAATAAACACAATCTTGAAATTGAAAAAAATTCACGAATTTGAAAGATATACGTCATTTTGAAAAAACATTCGAGTATTCAAAACTTGTTTGCTAATTTAAGAGAAGTTCATGAAATAAAAAAAAGTATTTTGAATATTTTTTTAAGAATTCAAAATATGTTCATCAAATTAAAAACGTTCATGAATTTTTAAAATATTGGCGATTTGAGAAAATATAAAGAAATAAGGAAAAGCTGTTTGATAATTTTAAAACATAATTCTTATTTTAAAAAATGTTCAAAAAAAATTAAAACATGCTCGTAAATTGAGAAAAATATGTAATGAATTTACAAATTAACAATAAAAAAATTCTTTTTAAAATAATGGAAAAATCAGAAGAAAACTAAATTTTTTCATTCTTTCTTAAAAAAAGCACAGAAGGTTCTAGAACCTTCCAAAATTATAGGAGCTACACACAATAAAAAGCCACAAATGGGTTGACCCATATATGTGGCAGCAACGCTCGCAGGGATACGCGTGTCGGCACGCTCCAGCAACACACTGGTGGAATGTATTGACACGTATGAACTTCCTGCTAGATGGGAAGTCCCGCAATTCCTATTTGCCGCTAATTGCAGTAAATTGCCGCTGAATCGCTTGGGAAAGGGAGCAAGTGAAATTAAGTGGACTGACCCGTTTAACTAGGCCCTGTTCCTATTTTTGGGAACTATCCAGAAGGTTTCGGTCAAGTTCATGTCTGATTTTTTTCCCCATTGTTTGTTTACCGGGTTACTTTTGTTTCTTTTTTGCTTTTGAAAAATGTTTGCGGTTCTTTTATTCCTGAAATTTCCAAAATTGTTTGCAATTTCAAAAATAAAATTTCATTTCATGAACACAATTTGAAAAAAATTCAAGAATTTCAAAAACTATTCGCATTTATAAATTATTTGGAATTTCAACTAGTGTTATCATTTTCAAAATTTGTTCAAAAATTCAAAAAGGTTCATGTTTTTTCAAAGAATATTCTTGATTCAAATAATGTTCGCATTTTCATAAAATGTTCCGAATTTTAAAAATTGTTTTAGTTTTTTAAAAAATGTATTCATTTTTTATAATCTTTTTCGCATTTTACTAAAACATTCGTATTTTTTAAACAATTTTGGGAATTTGAAATTTTTTCAGAACTTTTAAATATATTCGTACCTTTTCCAAAAAAAATGAAACTGAACAGAAAATAGCTTTCTGCAGTGCACCCCGTGTTACTACAGTGCCCGTCTTGTTACATTATCGAGTCGCTACAGTACATATACGTCGCCATAATATGCACAGAAGAAAACGCGAAACCGTAGCTAATGGGCTAGCTCGGGGACCCGTGCCTATGCCTTTGGGGGGCAATTTACGTACCGATCTTTTAATTCACTACTAATTTTTGAAATCCATGATTTATTTTATAAATTCAATTATATTTTGAAAAAGAAAGATGCTTTGAAATTCATAAAAATTATTAATGGTGAACATTATTTTATTTCGCGTTTTCTATAAATTTGTTAATTTGTTTTAAACTTTATGAACAATTTAAAAATTCATTATATTTTAACGATTGATAAACATCTTTTTGAAACCATGGATATTTTTAAATAGGAGAATGTTTTTAAAAAAAAATGAACTTTAAATTCATGAATTATTTTAAATTCACGAGCGTTGTTTTAATTCATCAACATCTTTTTGTGTTTTTTCAAAACCCATTTTATTGTCAAAATTAAAAGATTGTTACTCCCTCAATGCCAATGAATACAACGCGTACGCATCCCAAAATTCAAATTTGACGATATGCTATACCGATCAGTTGGATTCGTATTCAAAAGAAGCTTTCAATGGTATACTTTTTAAGTCACAAAATAATATAGATTGATGTTATAATTTACGATCAAAGTTAGATTTTGGTAAGCATGCACGCTTCATTCATTGGATTTGATGGAGTAGGAAATCATGCGAAAAACCAGCAGAGGATCTCCTTGTGGTACCCTCAACAAAAAAAACGGCAACATGAATTGATGTAGCAGCGGCCCAATTTCATGGGGGGTGAGGGATAACTATTATTTTGGTGTATCTCGATCTTGATGATCCCGCTATACAGTACCTGATGATACGCCTCGGCTACCGCTAAACTAATCTCCGATGATTATTTATCATTGTAGGCAAGATCAACCTGAACTACGAGCTACGAGTTCTTGCAGACAACCAAAGAACCGACAAGAACCATGTTAATGTAATGTGAATTGCAAATATATATTAAGCACCAGATAAATGTGGGGTTCTTCATAGAGAATTTGAACAAGGTTGTAGTCCTACACGTCTCGCAGATACGAATTATAGCAAAGCTAAACAATGTTTAAATAAAAAGACCATGTCTAAAACTGATGAATGATAGCTATATACAGAAAGGCCTAAGACAAGTAGGTCCCTTGTTATTAAAAGGAAATATTTTTTTTTTGAGACAATATCGCGAAGCTTTATTTAACCTGAACCAATGTTTACAGGAACGAAAGACAGATCATCGGGGTGCCCTAACCAAACATGGCGGCCCACCCCTAATCTTAAAACATACTTCGCTAAATTGCGAGCCTCGAAATTCGAGCTCCTAAACTCATGGACAATATTACATATGGTAAAAGAATTGCTATGCTCCATGATTTCATGTAAGATGGCCCCATAAGTAGCCGGGTTCCTTTGCTTGATATCGTCCACTACAGTCTTGCAATCCGATGCGATGTGGATTCTTCGAAGATTAAGATCGTCGGCGAGGGCGAGAGCCTCCCGTAGTGCTAAAGCTTCAAGTGTTGGGGGGTCACAGACACCCTTGATCACCATAGCTGATGCTCCCTGGAAGGATCCATCCTGGTTGCGGCATATTGCAGCAGCAACCCCGCGTCCCCTGTTACGTGCGACCGCAGCATCCACATTTATCTTAACACATGTTTCGGGCGGTTGAATCCAGTGAGCTGGTCGGATGACTGGTTGCCTCACCTGATCATTACATGGTTCAGCGATGGCTTGAAGATCTATCACGTATGATTGTATGAACTGGTGTGTAGATTGAGGGCTTTGAAAAACGTCCTCATATATAGCCTTTCGTCTTGTTTTCCAGATGGCCCATAGAGTGACCACGAGGAGGATATAATCCTTCTGAGCTAGCTTATCATGCATAGCAAACAATCAGTTCTTTGCGTTGACGTCCTCATTCAGACTTACTAGTTCCACTAGAGTAGGTTCTGATAGTGCCCAAATGCATCTTGACATAGTGCATTCCAGGAGAGCGTGCCTCCATGAATCTTCGCATCCACATAATGCACATGAACAACTTGTGGACATATTGCGATGCTGAAGTAGATCGGCCGTCGGCATCGAGTGTCTCGCCAGACGCCAAAGAAAGACCTTCTGTTTGGACGGAACCTTGTTGTGCCATAAGTTTGTCCATGCATTGCTGCTTTCCCTCATATCTGAAGCACCTGCGTTTTCGTCCAGCCATTATTATTAAAAGGAAATAATTGATCTTAATTTTTCTTGCGCCTGGGCTGGCCCACCAGTATTGACGAGTATGTTGATTCGGGTTGTCGAGCGATACATGTCGTGGGTGTATGGAATTCCACCCAAGCTGCACCTCCATGGATTTGTATATGTGCACACACATATTTTCTGTGTATCCAACTCGCATCGTAATACGTGGCTTGTACAATTCTCTATTAATTCTCCATAAATAAATAATAATGTCTTATTTCTCTTCTAGGCAACAAACCAATAATTTATATCATTACCAATAGAGATCACGTTGGCTCAGTGGTTGGGCATGCGGTTGTGCTGCCTAACGACCCGAGTTCAATTCTTAGAATTGATAGGTGATGCACAGGGGTTTTCCCCCATTTATTGAGGATCAAGCTTGGTATGTGGTGGAACCACTCATCAAGAACTATCTTGATACTCATTTAAAAAATTTTGAGGACCATGTTTATCTTGGTACTCATACTAAAATGGCCGTATGCATCCCTAGTTGGTGCAGAGGCCGGTGAAGTGAAATTCTCCCCCAATTTTTAGATATGGGGAATTCCCGTTGGACCCCTGACCCCCGCGTCGCCAACCCTAGGCGACACGGGGGAGATCGCGCCGCCGACCCTCGGCCTCCTCTCCCCGACCCCTCCCTCTCGTCGCCGCCCGAGTTCACGCCGGCGAAGCCCGGGCTGTGGGCTGTGATGGCGGCGGCGGGGTCTTCTCCCTCGCGCGCGGTGGCGTCTTATTCTGGCGGCGGCGACATGGCCACTACGGTGATTAGGCGGCGCAGTGCGGCGGGATCCCGGCGGCGGCGACAGCGGCGGCGCGGCCTTCCCGCGGCGAAGGGGCCCCTGTGGCGGTGGCCGGAATCTCGGATCTCGCCGGGCCCAGATGGGCTTAGGCGGGCCGGCAGATCTGGTGCGTGGCGGCAGGCTGGCGCGGTGGGCCTGACGAAGCTGGCTGCTCTGGCACCATGGTGGTGCCGCGGCAGGTCAGGCGGCGGCGGCTGGATACTTTTGGTCCGGTCCCTAGCATAGAAGGCGGCGATTCGTGCACAAGAAGCTGGATGGAGTTCTTCGAACAGATCTGGGTGAAAACCTGCTCTCGGCTAGATGCCAAGGCCGGCGATGGTGGCGCTCTTCGGTGTCGTTCCCTTCTTGGAGGCATCGTCGTGGAGAAATTCTAGACCACTATCTGCTACCTCCGGGGGAAAACCTAGATCAGTAGATCGGAAGACGGCGGCGCTCTTATGTCGTTTCCTCCTTGGGGGCGTCGTTCTTGGAGGTGTGCATGGGCTCGAGGGACCAGTGGACCGCATCTTTGGTGGAGCGGTGCTTCATCCTACACATTGATGGCGACGGATCTCGACGGCGTGGCGCAGTGCAGATTCGGCGTCCGATGTGCGAGGATGGACTCGCGCAGGAAGACGACGCTGTCTGGCGTCGTGGCGGCGTCGATGGCAGAGAGGCCTGGCACGGTCGATGCGTCAGTTTCTGCTCTGAAGAAAGATTGATGGAAGACGGTGGTGTCGGGCCTTGCAGGGTGCGCATGTGGTGCCCACTGTGAGTGCGCCGGACCGGTGTGTGACCCAGTCCCGGTATGTGGCTAGGCTGGGGCATCCGGCTTTAGATGTTAGGCTTTTGTGCGATGTCTGTTTGGTATTAGGCTCGGACATTTGGCACCCCTTCATCAAGGGGATAGGAGTAGCGACAGGTGTTGCCAGAATGGTGGCTTCAGACGTACTGATGTATTACTCTGTAAGGTCTTTGTGAATCTATACCACTATATAGTGTATGAGTTTTGAATGGGTCCAGAGCATCAATCCTGATCGTTGCTATCCTCAATCGGACGGTTGAAAGGAATGGGATTCGCATGAACAGTACCATCAGGTGCTTTTAGTGTATTCTAGAACCATCGCTTTATAAAGAGGTGCATGCCGCTCAGGCCTTGCTGCGGCAGCAGAGGACGTGCTGGGTGGCTTGAGATTGGTCTAGAAAGAGAACGGGAGAAAGAAGAAATCTAAATTAAAGAATTAATGAATATGGATCCCGCTGGTTATTTTCTTTTGTTTTATATGACTATCGCAAGTCAGTAGAAATTGCACATTTCTACTCCCTCTGTTCCTAAATATAAGTCTTTTTAAAGATTGCATTACGGACTACATACGGATGTATATAGATATACTTTAGAGTGTAGATTCACTCATTTTGTTTTGTATGTAGTCTACAATGAAATCTTTAAAAAGACTTATATTTAGGAACGTAGAAAGTAATATTTAATTTTTAGAACAATGATATTCCTCATTGCATTCATACATATAGCGTATTATTTTGCATTTCCTTTTTGCAGCGGAGCCTAATGTTTTTTTCCTTTCACCAAAAACACTTATGTTGACGTGCATGGCACGTGCCTACATACTAGTAATTAATAAAATTGCTGCATGCATCGTCCAGATGCAGAGGCCGGGGGTACATCTACCTTTTCTTAAAAAAAAACCCAATAGAGATCACGTGTAAAATATATATACGTATGTGGAATTTTTGGCCGTATCCGAGGTACTCATGTCCATATCAGGTCGCCTATGGGCCATGGGTTCGTAATTGGGCTGTCCACAGCCATGGGTTGGTAATTGGGCTGGCCATAGCTATGCAAGTTACATGTTTTAGGTGCTATTCTATGAGGTGTTTCCTATTCGACGCTCTTTGCTCTAATAGTCAGCCAAACGCATAGGCGAGCTAACTGAGCGAGTAAAACCTTCAAGAAGGTTCCGGTTTATTATATGGTTTTTCTAACTTTTTTTAAATAAATTCATTTTTAGAAAATGTTCGAAACTTTCAAATTTTATTTGGAATTTTAAAAAAATGTTCGAGAATTCTAAAATTTGGCCGAAAATTAGAATTTGTTCAGAATTTCCTAAAAATCTTAGAATATTTAAATTGTTTGGAATTTTTATTCGTAAATTAGAAAATGTTTAAAATTTCAAAACTTGTTCGGAATTTTTAAAAATGTTCGTAAATTTCAAATTTCTTCAAAAAATAAAAATTGTTTGTGCTTTTAGAAAAATGCTTAGAATTTTCAAAAAAAATGTTCTAACTGATTTGGAATAAATGCCACAGTGTCTGCTCACTATAGTGCAACATCGCTATAGGGTCACGGTTTGCTATAGTGTGGGTTTCTCAAAGTTGCTCTGCGCCTTGTTAATGAGCCGACCCAATGGAGGTGCCCTATGCGAAATGCTACCTATTTGGCGTGAAATGTGTCAAATAGGGGCTCCCATTCAATGAGCCTAGAAGAGGAGCTCCCGTTGTGCGGATTCCTCCGTCACTAGGAGAATAGGGTAGTCCAAGTAACCAACGACTGCGATACGCATACGAAGGAGAGGACCCCAACCAAATTGAGCCCCCCTCCTCACACAGGTTATGCCCGCTGCCACAGGAAGCACCCCGAGCACGCGCGATAACCTTAAATATCACAAGTGAAATCATTCACAATGTCGATGTCGATATTGATATATAACAAGGAAAATATGGATATTGCATTGTCACACTTAGTTGAGTTTATTGTTACTACTACTTGCCAGCTTGTTTCACAATACTTCAGATCTGGCAACGCTTACCCACATAGGCCCTTTGTCAGTGCCGGATAAGACTTCAGCAAGGTAGGGAAAGGCACACACAACTTGTTTTGAAATACCATCGTTGTCACCACCTCGTCGATGCCACTAGGTGTGGGACCCCCGGCCCGACCGTGCACTAATCATACACGCAAATACGCACAATCAAGCCTAGGGACTCACGGGAAGATATCACAACACAACTCTAGACACAAAATAAAATAATACAAGCTTTATATTACAAGCCAGGGTCCTCGAGGGCTCGAATACATAAGCTTGAGTTACACAAGCATCAGCGGAAGCAACAACAGTATCTGAGTACAGACACAAAGTTAAACAAGATGCCTTAAGAAGGCGAAAACAAACAACGACTCTGATCGAAAGAGGCAAGGCCTCCTGCCTGGGAGCCTCCTATCTACTCCTGGTCGTCGGTCTCCACGTAGTAGTAGGCTTCGGCGGGATCAGCTGTCTTCGGGACTCCACCATCTGATCGCAGCAATCGGGTATGGGGGAAAAGAGGTAGCAAAGCAACCGTGAGTACTCATCCAAAGTACTCGCAAGACTTACATCGGATCTATTCTATTTATGCATCGGTATCAAATGAATGGGCAGTATCTGTGGATTGGACTGCAGAAATGCCAGAATAGAGAGAAGGCCTAGCCTATCGAAGACTAGCATCTTCAGCGTCTTGCAGCATTAGAAGAGTGCATATTAGCATATTATAAAGTAACAAGCATGTAGAAGCAAAGCCTAGAGATCCTTCCGCGACTCCCTGCGAGGAAGCGATCCCGGAGCTTACAATTAATGTAACATGTATTCAGTTCAAGTTGTAGTAGATCGGGATTTTTACAACACTGAGCGTCCTGTTACCGTGGACACGGCTATTCGAATAGATAACTTCCCTACAGGGGTGCACTACTGTTACCCAGCACGCTCCATTACCTCTGGCCGGACACACTTTTCTGGGTCATGCCCGGCCTCGGATAACCAACACGACGTAGTCCTACCTAGGCTCCGCAGAGAGGTCCCCGCCGGTCTACATCCTAAGTGCTCAGGGGTCTTGGGCCCATCGCCCTTTGCACTCCGGGTCATTGTGCGCAGGGTTAGATCCAGGCACCACCTCTGTCATGGATGGCGCCGATCCTGACGTGCCACAATGCTGAACTGGACGTCTGACAAAGCTTTCGGCTGATACATACGGCGCCGAGGGTCCCATAACCATTATCCCACGTGGTGGTAGTGCGTATATGGCCAGCGGCCAGCTCAGATCAAATACCCAAATCCGTTAGTGTGTTGGGAGCTCGCGGTGACAATCAGTACTCCTGTCGTCCCGTCTCGAGGAAGTGCAACAAGGGCCAGGCTCATCCCTCTCTAGGGCGGTCTCTGCCTGCCCGGCCATGCCTCGTAATTATCTTGCGGGTAACCTCCAGGTCAACCCAACTTCCCAGGAGACTGTCGGGAACTCAGGTCCACCTCAACCGGGGTGGTACCGCCTGTCCCTCCAGTCCCGCAGTAATTGTTAAAAGGGGCAACAGTTAAAGGTAACCGTGTGTCCGTAACATCAAGGGGGGAATCCGAGGAATCACCCTCGATGGATTCCTACTCGATGTAATTCGTTAAGGAGAACCAGGAGGAATCACCCTCGATGGTCCCCACTTAAAGGAGTTGCACGACAGAGTCATCATCGGGAAGGGGAGAGCGAGGAATCACCCTCCGCAATCACCACCGATGTGCTATACTACAGAGATATCATCAGGAGTGCAGTACGAGGTATCACCCTCGGCACTCGATAGTAGCCTTGCAGAGTCGTACAACTAAGGGGGTGTGCGGTGATGTGACGGTCTCTGCACATCGATCACAAAGATCGAGGCACTGGTAACAAAGCGGGACAACAGGGACAAGGGTGAGGGGTCACTGATGGATCATTAACCAAACTATTCTAAGCAGTTTAGGATGACAGGTAAAGTAACAACAACAGATTACAAAAACAGGCTATACATCATAATAGGAGCAAGCAATTACAGTAGCAAAATCTAATGCAAACATGAGGGAGGAGGAATAGGCAATATCGGAATGATCAAGGGGGTTTTGCTTGCCTGGAAGCTCTGCTGAAAAGGAGGAAGGGTCGTCGACGACGTAGTCGTACTCATCAGTGTCGCCGGCAGTCTCGGGGTCTATCGGTAGAGAAGGAGGGGGAAGAAACAATAAATAAAGAGCAGACAAATGCAACACAGATGCATGGCATGGCAGCACGTTATACGAGGGGTGCCCTAATGCAGTACTATGCAAGTTAGTCGGAGCGGGAAACATCTGGAGGTGTTATTCCAGCTCCGGGCAATTATCGGACAGATGAATCGGCGGGAAAAGTTCTATGTTCATCATGTTAGAGGGGTGTGGCAGGTATGTGGGTGGCATATTCGGATTCTTCATATTTTTCTGATTGTTTTTCATATATAAGTTATTTTTATCCGAGTTACGGTTTACTTTATATGAATTTTCAAAGTTTTATTGAATTTCTGGAATTATTTTAATTAATAAATTCGAATTATCCGAAACAGTAATATGTGACGTCATCATGACGTCATAGTGACGTCATCGGTCAAACCCAGCTGGTCAGGGTCAAACCTGACCAGTGGGACCCACATGTCATACACAGTGGCCTTAACAGAGAGGTTAAAATTAACTATTTAGGTTAATTAGTTAGTGGGGCCTACTGTCAGTGTCAGATTACTTAACTAATTAACGTAATTAGGATTAACAGATTAATTAGCAATTTTATTATTTATAAAAAAATTTAAATTAAGTGGGGGCCCGCATGTCAGTGGCTAAGCCAGTCCAGTCAGCAAAGTTGACTTGGTCAACTAGGTCAACGGACCCACTGGGCAGTGGCTCAGACGCGTGCCACGTCGGCACCAGGTCGGACGCCGGCGTTTGGACGGTGGCGCGCCGGCGGCGAGGCTCCGGCGACCACGGGAACGGCGGAGGGGCCCGGGTTTCGCACTCCGGCCACCATTTGACGCGCGGAGGGGCGCGTTCGAACGAGCGCGACGAGGCGCATCTCGTGGTGGTGGTGGTTCGCGCGGGGATGGTCGGAAACGACGCCGGCGACGAGCGGAGGCGGCGGCGTTCTCGGGCGAGCTCCGACTTGTCGGCACAGGGCACGGGAGGACGAGCTAGTGGCGCGGGCGGCACCAGGGAGGTGCCCTGAGCACGTTGCCGTGCTTGCCCGGCCACGACAACAACTACAGCGACGGCGGTGAGCACGGCGGCGGAGCAAAGCTCGGGCGGCAATGGTGGTGGCGGCTACGGGCATGTAAGAGCAGTGATGAGAGAGGGAAAGCGTGTGCCTGCTCACATCGTTGACGGGGAGCTGCTCGGGGAGGCGTGGGATGCGGTGACGGCGACGAAATCGACGATGGCGTGCGGCGGGTCCCGAGGAAGAAGATGACAGGGATCCGACGATGCAGTGCGTCCCGGCTTGAGCGAGTAGGCGGAGAGGATGTAGCCGAGGCTGGCGGTCCTTGCGGACACCGAGCTGCGGCGAGGGAGGCACTGTGGCCGCGTAGCTACGGCGGCGAGGCCATGGTGGCGTCGGGCGAGGTGGGGGAAGCGAGGGAGAGAGGGGAGGAAAAGATCTGGCCTCGTCCCCGAGGGCCACGACATCATCCTTATCCCCCCAGGGGCCCCTGTAGCGATGCAGGGCGAGCGGGCGTGGCTGGGACGGCGAGCCAGCGTCGGACGCGCGCGCGCGTGCGGGAGGTTAGGGAAAGGCTGACCCAATTGGGCCGGGCCACACTGTTGGGTCAACTGGGCCAAGTGCACAGTAGGTTTTAGGCATTTTTCATTTTCTTTTTCTGCTTTCTAATTTAGCTACTGTTTTCTATTAACCTTAGCTACCAAATGAATTTTGTAAAATGTTAAACTAGTGTCAATAAATACTCTGCAATATTTGGTACTGCTATAAAATGGTTGGGGTAATATTTGAAATCATTTGATTTTTGATTAAATGCAAATGGATTAAATTGGCTGTTTTAGTCACTGTTTTTGGATGTTGGGGTCAAATTTAGAACTCAATAAATGTTGATTTTATTTTTATAATTGCTTTGGGAATATTTGCAATATTATGAACACTTTTGTTCTACTGTTTGGATAACTTTTAATTTTGACTTTATTTTAAATTTGAATTTGAAGTTTGATTATTCTCTAAATGCAATTTAGTTAGGATGATCATGATGACAAGGCTAATTAATTAGCTTAACGACAGGGTTAAGATCTGGGGATGTTACACTAGGGAAACCAAACCAAAGGGATACAAGGACCTACAAGAACTAACAAAAATGGAAGCGAGCTTTCCAAGCAATTCCGTGTGATTATAAATTTACTAGATCAGTGATGGCGCGCATTGCCACGCCACTCCGCTTTATGTTATAATGTTAGAGATTGAAGCAAATATAGAGGAATTTTGCTTTGTTTTAGAATTGGCATAGGTTAATAATGTATATATTTCTCAGTGTATTTTTGAGCTTATATGTTACATTGTACATGTGTTGAGCTTTCTCTTGAGCTTGTTGTTCCACTGTTCACATGTGAGCTCGACTGCGTTGTTTTTGTTCCATTGCTTGCATTTGGATTCCATCGGTTTATGGTATGGCTGCTCACATAAGTTGCTTCCACAGTTGGGTTTTGGCCTATGGTGTGATCTGCTCAAATAAGTTGCTTCCATGGTTGAGCTTTCTACATAGAACAACAAACATAGCCCAATTAATCACAACACTCTAAAAATTGGACGGCTCCTGATGCTAGTCGGACGGCGAGCGACATCCGCATCCAGGTAGTAGGGACAATTTTGCTTAGACATAAGCATCCAACGGCCAGCGACAACCAAAACGCAAGTCGGGCAATGAGGGAGCTCATAGGATGCCTAGTTTTAATGTCTCTAAATAGATAGTTCACATAAAAATAATAGAATCTTAAGTAGTGTATTTGTGTCTCAAATAAAGCAAAACAAATACACCCCGCAAAAAAATACATCATTGTGCTATTAATATGGAGTAACAATACGTAAACTACATAACTATGCTATAAATATGAATAAACCATATGTAATTGTACAATTTAGTGTCTATGAGTGCACTAAAAATAAATCTATTTTGTAGCTGGAGGAAGTTTGGTTAGTTAGTTATAATAATCAAGAAGTTTGCGACATTGCCACTTGGACAAACCTATCAATACTAGTTGAGTCACTTGTAGACATAAAATAAAACCCATAAAAACCCCATCCATCCACAAATTATGCTTTGGATACAACAATGTATTTATATTTATTCACACCCAAGTTATCATCGTTTAACATTTGTAGCCCTTGATCGTATATGTTTAACAAATATTGTTATAGATGTTTGTAGATTGTTGATATAAATATCAAATAAATAGTTCTATGAATGAGGTGTCGGTAAGCGGTTTGTTCTCATTCAGTTCAGATCCAAAAGGAGCTTAGTGGGGGGGGGGGGGGGGTGCAAATTTTAGAGAGCCTTTTGTTTTTAGGAGAATATGTTCTTTTCCCCCCGAATTTACAACATACGTGCCCTAGTCAAACTTTCGGCACTCTATTAATTCTCAATTATTTGCTTTGTTCATTGATTATTTTCATTTTGACATATGTCTCCGGCCTGTTAAACAATTGACCAACCCATGCATGCTCTATACTTTGTGTGATAGCAACGTTTGGTACACATATACACATGCACATAACATAATCTATAATAAAACATACAATGTGTTGGAGTCATTGGGCTTTTAGCCCATTTTACTGATTCCAATAGTTCTCAAAAAAAAAAATCCTAGAGAAGAAGACACATACATACACACAATATGATCCATTCATGCATGATAAGGGTGTGTGGAAAGTTTAGTCTCACCCCAATTATGGAGGATGTGTTGGACCAACATATAAGGTTGATTGTCTCATACACCACTAAGAGCTTGAGAATAAGACACATACATGCACATTCCTTATATTATTTTTTACTAGATGACCCCTCAAGAAACTAAATCACTTCACTGACCCAAAAAAAATATGTCTTATTTCCAAATCTGAACCACGAGATAGACGCTGATTTATTTGGCGTTTTTAATACACGTCATACTGCCTATTTATTTACCCGCGTCTCGCTCATGTCGCCCCGCGGCGACACTGGAGCGCCCCCAGAAACGCCGGAGAGGCCTCCCCCTCCTCGCCCGTGTTCGCCGCCGCTGCCGCCGGCGACTGCCGCGGCGGCGGCGGATCCTGCTGCTCTCCAAAGGGGACGGCAGGAGGTGCTCTGGGGTAGCTGCGGATGTGCATATGGCGATGCGGTTGGAGGTTGGCGAGGCGGGCGGCGCTGGCCGCCGGGAACCCTCACCGAAGTTTGTGGTGTGGTGGAGCTCGTCGCCTGGCGGGCTGTGGGGTGCGCACGGGAGGGTGCCGGCGTCGGGGCGCGGTGACTGCGGTCCCCGCGAGGTGGAGGTGGGCGCGCGGGCTTGGGCTCTGCACGGGGAGACGCTACGAGGATGGAGGTCATGCGTCGCGGATCCGGGAGGAGCAGCGGCTGGGCAGCAATGGGTGGCAGGGGGGCGGCGCTGATGTGCGCGACGGCGTGGGTGTGCGCGGCGGCGCGGCTGGATCTGAGCTGCAGCTCGGATCCACGGCGGTTCTGTACTCCAGGAGGCACTCCTACGTTCCTTTGGCTGACGTGGTGCTCGGCAGGGAGTGGTGGATCGTGCAGCGGCTGGAGGCTTGGATTCTGCCGGCCGTGGGTCGGATCTGGCTCGCCGTTGGAGTTGTTGGCTGGACGCGGGTGGCCTCCGCTTGGTGCGGGTGGCTGTGGTGACCCCATGTGACTCTTCTTCATCGAGCTGATTCGTGGGAGGTGGCTGCTGGTGGTCGTGGGCTCTGCTAAGGGCTGGTGGAGGTGGCCAGTGAAGTGGCCTGGCGTGAAGGTGGTCAGATCCGGCCGGATTTGACCTCGGTGGCTCGATGGATGACTTGCTGATGCATGTTGTGCGGGGCTCAAGAGGTTGACCCGGGCGAAAGCTTGTCTCTGGCGTGTCCGGAGCCGGCGATGGCGACGCTTTCGAGCGCCGTTTCCTTCTTGTTGGCATCGCCGAGGTACTCTCAGCTCCAATCTTCGTAGCTTCGGGGGAAACCGTAGATCCATGTGATCGGACGATGACGGTGCTTTGGCATCGTATCCCCTCTCGGGGGCTTTGTCTTTGGAGCTAGGCATCAACAAGCGGGACCGATGAAAGATGGCGGTGTTGGCGTCGAGGCTTCTGTGGCAACGATGACGGGTGTGTGTGATGTCGGAGACGCGGCAATGGTTGCGGTAGTCGGCTCTTTTCCGGCGTGTTCGTGGGATTACCTCGGGTTGCTTTGTTGCGGTGAAGTCGGAGCTGCAGCGGCGGGGCCCCTGTGGCGACGATGACATGCAGCAGGTGGTCTGTTCGGTGATCTTCCGCGGCGCCAGCCTTGCATAGTTCTCCTTCGGAGCTATCTTTCAGAGTCGGAGTTGTGCTGTCCTCGGCGCGGGGGCCTTCTTGTGTATCCACACGGCCTCTACGGCGTGGGTTAGGTCGACGTTTGTCTTCGGAGAAGTCGGAGTCGTTTGCTCGGAGATTAGGGAGGGCGATGACGCCTGTTGGGGAGAAGTGATGACGATGACACCGGTGTGTGATGTTAACGAGACCCTCTATGTGAGGTGTGTGTGGGGTATTATGTGAGTGCCGCTCAGCGGTTTGTGACGGTTTTCGCCCGGTTTTCCGTGTATTAACCGGGCAACTCTCTTCTGCTTAATTAATGGATGAGGCAAATCTTTTGCCTCCGTTTCAAAAAAAATACTGCCTATTTATTTGGCGCCACCAAATCTGTGCTGGAGGTCAATCTTAGAATGAATACACGCCAATTTATTGGGCGTCATTGGCTTTTGACACGTCAGATTGACTTCCAACGCAAATTTGGCGGAGCCAAATAGTTAGGCGTCATTACGTGTATTAAAAACGCCAAATAAATTG
The DNA here is from genome assembly GCA_039707655.1 of Elymus sibiricus. Taxonomy (NCBI): domain Eukaryota; kingdom Viridiplantae; phylum Streptophyta; class Magnoliopsida; order Poales; family Poaceae; genus Elymus; species Elymus sibiricus. The sequence goes on from CM077664.1 coordinate 319,935,427, forward strand.
GCATCTATCTCGGGGTCAGATTCTGAAATAAGATTTTTGAGGGGTCGGTGAAGGAATTAAGTTTCTTAAGGGGTCATTTAGTAGAAAAAACACGTATTCCTTCTTCTCCGCCGCCCACCTCTCCCCGCACGCCGGGTTACGTGACCGAGCTGACCACGAAGACATAATGTCCCTCCGAATCCCGACTGCTGGATTCTCCTCCACCGTGGCTGCGTATGTTTGGACTACTAGCAATCGACATGCGTACTTATCATGATTAATCTATCGCATTTCTGAATTTATTTCAATGAAAATTTGCTTAACTATTCAACACAATGTTAGATCACTGGATCGGTTAGGGTTAGGGATCCACAGTGAAGTACCTTCTCCTTGGCTCGTGGAGCTCGCGCCGGTGGCCATGATGGAGGGGCAATGGCGTGAGCGCGAGTGTGCGTGGGTGGCGGCGGTGGAGCTTCCCGTCGGCCAAGCGCTACCCTAGATCGGATTGGGGTGTTCGGTGGTGTTGTGGTGCACGGTCAACCTCGTGATGCGTGCCCCGGCACCCCACCTCTTTATATAGCGCTGGCGACAGGGGCCCACCAACCATGGTTTGGTTGGGCGCCCCCGATCAGGGCGCGATGCAAGGGCCCGTTCGACCCGTTGGGCACGAACGGGAGAGAGATCAACCTAACATTCTCCCCCTTGATCTCAACTTTCCTTTTAACTTTATACTTTACACTTTACTAGTTTCATCACAGATCAATACATAGAACATGTTTCATCATCACAGCTCAATTGCCGATAGAATCAGACAGCTACAACATACCTCTCTGTTCTGAAACAAATTCTGTTCCTTTTGGGCCTCTCATGATCCAGGAATCATAGGCTTTCCCTTAAACCCATGCCGGCTAAGTGTTCCTTGAACACATTGGGTGGTAAGCCTTTCGTAAGCGGATCCGCAAGCATATCCTTTGTCCTTATATGCTCGAGACTTATAGTGTGATCCTGGATTTTATCTTTCACAACATAATACTTTATCTCTATTGTTTTGGCAGCATTACTCGACTTGTTGTTGTGAGCATAGAATACTGCGGGCTGGTTGTCACAGTACATCTTTAGTGGTTTGTCAATACAATCTACCACTTTCAAGTCGGGTATTAATTTTTTTAACCATATCGCCTGCCCCGTGGCCTCATAACATGCTATAAATTCTGCATACATCGCGGACGCTGCAACTATTGACTGTTTGGAGCTTCTCCACGAAATAGCCCCTCCAGCGAGAGTGAACACGTATCCTGACGTGGATTTTCTATCATCTCTGTCTCCCGCAAAATCTGCGTCTGAATACCCTCTTATCTCTAGGGAATCAGATCTCCTGTATGTTAGCATGTGGGCTTTCGTGCCTTGCGCATAACGCAATACTTTCTTTACCATCTTCTAGTGCTCTGTGCCTGGATTCTCTTGATATCTACCGAGTACCCCGGTGACAAAAGCTAAGTCAGGGCGAGTGCACACTTGTGCATACTGTAAACTTCCAACAGCCGAAGCATATGGTACTGCTTTCATTTGATCGATCTCGTACTGGTTCTCGGGACATTGGAATTTCCCAAAACTGTCGCCCTTGACTATAGGAGCAGGTGTGGCTTTACTCGCATGCATATTATACTTTTTAAGAACCTTTTCTAAATATGCCTTCTGCGATAGTTCTAAAACTCCATTTTTCCTATCTCGGTGAATCTCTATGCCCAAAACATATGATGCTTCACCAAGATCTGTTATATCAAAATTTGAGGACAAGAACTTCTTTGTTTCTTGTAGTAGATTAACATCACTACTAGCAAGCAAGATATCATCCACATACAAGATTAGGAAAATATATTTCCCATTTTTAAACTTTGCATAAATGCAGTTGTCCTCAATATTTTCTTTAAATCCAAAACTTTTAATTGTTTCACTAAACTTTAGATACCACTATCTAGAGGCTTGCCTTAATCCATAAATAGATTTCTTCAGGCGGCATCCCATATCTTCCTTGCCTTCCATGATAAAACCCTTGGGTTGTTTCATGTAAACTTTTTCTTTTAAATCCCCGTTCAGAAATGCCGTCTTTACATCCATTTGATGTAACTCTAAATCAAAATGTGCAACTAATGCCATTATGATTCTGAAGGAATCCTTACATGAGACTGGGGAAAATGTCTCATTGTAATCTATCCCTTCTCTTTGTGTAAATCCTTTTGCCACAAGTCGTGCTTTATACTTTTCTACATTCCCTTTAGAGTCATACTTAGTTTTGTAGACCCATTTACAGCCTACTGTTTTGGCTCCTTTAGGAATATCCTCTAAGTCCCAAACATCTTTGGAACTCATTGATTTCATCTCGTCTTCCATTGCCTCCAGCCACTTTGATGAGTGAGGGCTTCTCATGGCTTTTTCATATGAAGTGGGATCACCTTCCATATGAACTATTTCTGTGTTATAAACTTTATAATCAGTAGAAATAGCTGACTTTTTGGGTCTTGTAGGCCTTCTAAGGGCCTCACCCCTAGGCTCATTCTGTGCCTCACCTTCCGGCACATCTTCTAAAAGTGGCTGCTGCACCTCCCTTTCATGCTCAACGACGGGTTCAGTCGGCTCCTGACGGACAGGTTCCGGATCTTCTCCCATAGTTGTCATGGGTGGAGTTACAACAGGTGCTTGCATCGCAACCTCAGGGATTGTCGGTGCAGGTACAACAGGTAGTGAGAAAAATGGCTCCTGAATCATCGGATTAGGTGCATGCACCCTCTTCTCCTCAAGATCAATTTTCCGAGCTACCATGCTCCCCCTCATCATTTCGTCCTCTAAGAAGACTGCATGTCTTGTTTCTACAAACTTTGTGTATATCTCTGGACAGTAGAAACGAAAATCTTTTGATCTATCAGGATAGCCAATGAAGTGGCAACTGATGGTTTTGGAATCTAACTTTGCAATATTTGGATTAAACACGTTGGCATCAGCTGGGCTCCCCCACACCATTAAGTGTTGTAGGGAGGGCACTCTTCCTGTCCATAACTCGTACGGTGTTTTGGGCACCGACTTGCTTGGTACTCTATTGAGAATGTGAATGGCGGTTTTAAGCGCCTCCATCCATAATCCCAATGACAAGGTGGAGTAACTCATCATACTGCGCACCATATCCATTAGTGTACGGTTACGCCTTTCAGCTACTCCATTTTGCTGAGGCTCGCCTGACATTGAATACTGGGCCACTATGCCAGTCTCCTGTAAGAACTTTGCAAAAGGTCCAGGGACTTGGCCATATGGAGTGTGCCGACCGTAGTACTCTCCCCCACGGTCAGATCTTACTATCTTTATTCTTTTATCATGCTGATTTTCAACTTCAGCTTTGAATATCTTAAATTTATCCAACGCTTCAAACCTTTCTTTGATTGGATAAATATAACCATATCGGGAGTAATCGTCTGTGAATGTTATGAACGAGTCATAGCCATCCACACTTTTCACAGGAAATGGTCCACAAATGTCAGTGTGAATGATTTCGAGTGTTCCTGTGCTACGGTTTGCACCCTTTTTGATTTGTTTTACATACTTTCCTTTAATGCAATCTATGCATTGCTCTATGTCTGAGAACTCTAATGGAGGCAGAATATCATTTTTAACTAGTCTTTCTATTCTCCCCCTCGAAATATGGCCCAAGCGACAGTGCCATAATTTTGATGAGTCATGAGTTCTCTTTCTTTTCTTTTGTACTTTATCTGACGCGGAAACATGCTCATTCACATTACACACAGAATGCACTTTGTCACGTAGTGATAATAAGTAAAGCTCATCGTGTAGGAAAGAAACACCCACATGAGTATTATTAAACCATATGGCACACTTGCCATGTCCAAAATGACATTCATAATGATCTTTATCCAAACACGAAACACTAATTAAGTTTCTGTGACATGAAGGAACATATAAAACATCTGTAAGTAGAAGCATGAATCCATCAGCTAACTCCAGGGAGATGTCGCCGACAGCTTCAACTTCTGCTTCAACTCCATTTGCAACTTCAATGCATCTTTCGTTTTTTTGCGTAGTCCGCGTCGAATGGAATCCCTGTAATGAATTTGCAACATGAACAGTTGCTCCTGAGTCAATCCACCAAGTAGATCTCGAAAACTGTGTATACAAGGATTCATTTACAAAGAAAACAATGTTGTTACCTTTCTTTGCCATTTTTGACTTTAGCCAATCAGGGCAATCTTTCTTATAGTGCCCAGTCTTCTTACAATGGAGACATGTATCTTTGTCCACTGGGAAAGACTTTTGCTGATGCTGATATTGAGCTTTTCCGTGTGGCTTTGAAGGGGAACCTTTGCCATTGTTATTGTAGTTCTTTTTCTTGTTATCCTTCACATAGTTCAGAAATCCACCATGTGAGGTTTTAAGTCTTTCCTCTTCTTGCACACACATGGCTATAGTCTTTTGAATGTCCCATTTTTCAGGCGACATGTTGTAGTTGACAACAAAGGTGTCAAACTCTTTCGGCAGTGAAGCCATAACCAGATGAACAAGGAGTGCAGGCTTGAGCTCCAAATCTGCATCCATGGGTTTAAGCTTCGCTGCCATATTGCTCATCCTGAGGATGTGCTCTCTTATGCCATGTCCACCGCCTGTGTACTTTTCTGTCACCAGCTGCTTTAGCAACTGGGTAGCATATATCTTTGAAGAACCAGTGAACTGGCTCTTTATCTTTTCAAGAAACTCCCCTACGGAAGTACACTCTGCAATTGAGCCCACAATAGCGTTCTCAATTGTGTTCTTTATGAAAGCCATGCACTTTTTATTGGCGGTGAGCCACTTTTGGTTTTCGAGGGTATATGACATCTCCACTGGAGCATGATCCCTCTCCTTTTTCGCCCAAGCAGCATCATCATCTTTTGCATCTCTGACTGGCGCTGGTGGTTTGACCGGCTGTGGGGTGTCCACAACCCAGTCCACCTCAGCACAAACGAAGGCTAAGTCAACTTTCTTTCTCCACTTAGTGTAGTTATCGCCTCTGAGGGTTGGAACATCCTTGATGCAACTCATCAAGTGGAAACCTCCTGAAACCACAATTAAGTGAGATCACAACAACAATTGCATGCATTAATCCAACGTTGGTCAAAATTAAACATACAACTGTTTATGCAATTAAATCTATATCACCGTTGGGCAAAAATAGAAATAAATGCATCTTTTATAACAATAACAAATCATGATCATGTTATTAACAACGTTGGTCATAAAAATAACAGGATCATAATTGTTTCAATAATCACTTTAACATGCTCTTTAAATATTTAATTTTACTTTAGTTCTATTTACCTTTTAAAAGAGCACTTTTATTTATTTGCAGCGGAAAAACATGAAAAATTCATGAACTTTATACTTTTCAGAAACATTTCTTTTACTTTTCTTGACAGAATTTTCTTTGGATAATTTTGCATAGAAAAGAAAAACTGTCACAAAGAACTAGAGGCCCGCAGCGGAAAAAGCCAGCCCACGGCCTGGCCTGCGCCGTGCGCGCCAGCCGGCCTCGACTCGGCCTGGGCCGCCCGCAGCTGCAGCCTCGGCCCAGCGCCTGCGGCTGCTGGCCGCCTCCACTTTCGGCCCAGCAGCCCACTCTGCGCGCTAGGGTTTCAATCGTGGCCGTCCGCGGAGATCTGACGGTCCACCCGCGATCCTCGCCAGAACAAAACCATCCCACCGCGTCGTTCGGGTCAGAACCCTAATCCAGTTCGCTCCCTTTCCTTTGTGTCTCGCCCCTGTTCGCCTCTCTCCCGCACGGCGCAGAGCTCTCTGGCCACCGGCCAGCCGCCGACGGCGAGTCTCCCCGGCGCGGTGTGCTCTCTTTCCCTTCCCTCTTTCGTTTCCTCCCTCCATTTATCTCCTCGTTTTCTTCCTCCACCACCACCTACTGCTTCCAGTGGTAGAGAAAGACGAGGGAGGCGCGACGGAGCCGTTCCCTGCTCCCCTGTGCGCCCGCGCCCGGCGACGAACCACCGCGGCTGCGGAGCACCAGGCGGCGGCGGCCGTTGCCATCCCCTTCGCCGGTGGCGCGTTCCCCTTGTGGTGAGCGCGCCGCCGTCGAGCGGTTTGGCGAGCGGCGCCCTTTGCCCCTCTCGGGGTGGTGTTCTTCTTCCCGAAACCTCGGCATGCCGATGCGAGTCGGGATCGAGAGGAACGGCGTGGCCGGTGTGGCGGCGCAACTTTTCCGGCGAGCGCGAGGCCTCTCTGGTGGGATCTTTGCCCTTCTCTTTAGGGTTCTAAGGGTGGGGAAGATGCTTTTATTTACACCAAAATCCTAAACCCAGAACTTGGCTGATACCATTGTTAGATCACTGGATCGGTTAGGGTTAGGGATCCACGGTGAAGTACCTTCTCCTTGGCTCGTGGAGCTCGCGCCGGTGGCCATGATGGAGGGGCAACGGCGTGAGCGCGAGTGTGCGTGGGTGGCAGTGGTGGAGCTTCCCGTCGGCCAAGCGCTACCCTAGATCGGATTGGGGTGTTCGGTGGTGTTGTGGTGCACGGTCAACCTCGTGATGCGTGCCCCGGCACCCCACCTCTTTATATAGCGCTGGCGACAGGGGCCCACCAACCATGGTTTGGTTGGGCGCCCCCGATCAGGGCGCGATGCAAGGGCCCGTTCGACCCGTTGGGCTCGAACGGGAGAGAGATCAACCTAACACACAATACAGTATTTGTATATATGGTTTTTCAAGTTCTTTGTTTATTTTTGCAGTTTCCATATACTGTGATACATTGCTTGGGCCTACACAGATGAAGTTCATATGCATAAAGAGTCTGGCGCTTAACATGACATAACAAGTGAATTGCAGCCTTGAAGGAACAGACGACCTAGCGAGCTTTTGTAGTAACGACCTTTGTCCTCGTGTTCGACGCGCTCGTTTCGATGTCCTTCGGGGCAAGAGCACACTGCAAAAGTGCCCGCCTCCGTCGCCTCTCCGCGTCCTCACTGCCGGCCGGCCGCCGGCCGGTACCGGTGGGCGACGTACGTACGCTCGCGGTAGCAGCGGTCACGACGCGCGGGCCACGCATGGCCGCATCAACCTTCACGGCCCGCTGATCGCCAACGAGAATGGGCTGCTGAACATTCCCAGCGACAGATCGACCTCGTTGTAAGAGCATCTCCAGCCGGACCCCCAACAGGCCCCCCAAGTCGCCATTTTTTCCGCCGGCGCCAAAAAAAAACCCCAGTCGCCCCCCCAGGACGTCGAATTCCGCCGGTTCGGCCCATTTTTTGGCCCGGCGATCCCAGGCCGAACCCAGCGCACTGGGGGCACTTGGGGGCTCCGGCGGAAGGAAAAGTGGCGCGTGGGCTACCACTGTCAGGCGAGAAACGCCTTTTCCCCGCCCAGATTCGACCCGCGCGCCGCAGGACGCCACTCCCCTTTCGCCGCCATGCCGATTCCGGCGCCGCCCACCTGCCCACAGCCGCTGCTCCGCCGCTAGAAAGTTCATTTCCCCGACGGAAAGAGAGGGTTTTGCCGCGACAGCCTCCATCCCGCTCCTGGGCGAGCTTTCCAGGGCTCCGGCCACGCAGGCGGGGATACCGGCGGCTGCCCCCGCCCACCACGCCCGCCAGGTGTTTGGCGTTTTGCCTGTTCGGCAATGGACTCCGACGACGAGGAGGCGTTCGCGGCTCTGATGGAGGAGGAAGCCGAGGCAGACACCGGCGACGAAGAGCACCTCATGATCCTCGCCGCTCTGGCCGGCCTGTTCGTGAACAATGTGAAGCCGCGGCGAGGTGGCTCGGCGCCGGGCCGCCGTAAGAGCAAGCAGAGGCATCGAATGGAGGGTTATTGCTTGCTCTACGCCGACTACTTCGCCGACGCTCCACTATACGGCGAGAAAGTATTTCGACGCCGTTATCGGATGAGCAGGAAGCTCTTCCTCGGGATTGTGAATGCCATCCGGGAGTTCGACAGCTATTTCATTTGCAAGAAGGATTGGCTGGGGCTGCATGGGCTACCTTCCTCAATATGCGTCAGGAGATCCGAGACCCACATGTGCATCAAGAACTGCAGCACGATCTGGTGAAGCACCTATGGAGGCTCAAGGGCAACGCCTAGTTCGATGTGTTTTAATTTGTTTTCGAATTATGAGCTTACTTCGTTGAACTCTTTGATTTGTATTGATTTCTGTGATGAACTATGTGATAAAAATTAGTTTTTGTTGAATTTATGCCGAAGTGTGCCGAATTTGGGCCGTATTTGGGCCAAATTTGAGATTGAAATCGACGACTGGGGGCGAACTTGGGGGGCGGCTAGGAACCCGAGCCCCCCACGACGAAAATAGCGCCGGTTAGCCTCAGGAGCCGAACGGCTGGAGATGCTCTAACATCCCGCCTCGATCTCGTTATAGCTCAGGCCGCTGGCTCCCACGAACATGCGCGCACGGCACGCACGCCGCTGTATGCTGCTTGCAAAGCTGTCTGTGTGCTCCGCTTTGGAATAACGGAGCAAAGGGCGTCGCGACAAGCACCAGAAAACACGCGCCGGCCGTGCATGGCGGCATGGCCGCGCCGCGCAAGCTTTTGCCGGCCGGCGAATTTGCACGCGTAGATCCGTCGCCCGTACACGCGGGCTCGCGGCAGGGAAGGGTCGCCGTCGATCCATCGGCGATCTCGTGGTCGTGGGAGACACGGACAGCACAGACGAGACGGGCCGCGAGGCACCTACTTCTCTACTCCTACGAAATATCCCCCCTAGTAGTAGACAGAGGAAGCATCAAATCGGACGTGAACGGCATTTTCAGTGGCGGTGAGCGATGACCCGGCCCGACGCGATCGGAGGAGCGTAGCTGAGGCGTAGGCACGAGCCTACACCTGCGACGCGAGCGCGCCGTCCGGGAGGAGGGAAAGACCGGACACCCCAAATTTGCCATCTTCGATGGATCATGGATGAATCACGCAGTGGCCAAACAGTGCTGACTTGATGAGACGTCACCACGTCAGTCCGCCAGCCGGTCAGCCGGTCGATCACGCAGACCGGTTGGAGGAACGTGAAAAGCCTGGTGCGTTCTTTCATCATCGCAAAATGGCACGTGGTAAATTCTCTAAAATTTTAGAACAGTAAAACCGAACTAGTTTTCATCTATCTCACGTCCTCACGATCTCTAGCCGTCTGATGTCACGTCTGAAATGCTTTTGGCCGTTGATCGCTATATAATTTTGTCATTAGTCACTAAATAAGTGGGCCAGCTGTACTTGGCCTAGTAGCAATTTTTTCTTACAAAGTATAGAAAATCATTAGAATGCATTACTCAAATTAGCTTAGTCCTGCGAACCAACCTGTGGTTGGATGGTTAGAGGGACTGTGGTATCCCCAGCCCACCAGGGTTCAAATCCTAGTGCTCGCATTTATTCCTGTATTTATTTCAGGATTTCCGGCGATGCGCATTCAGTGGGAGGAGACGTTCCCGTCGATGACGAGGTGCCTACGGTGACTTCGTAAATTTTAAGATGATATGCTGGCTCAGTCTCTCGGAGGTGCTCATAGGGGTAGGGTGTGCGTGCGTGCGTTCATAGGGGTGAGTGTATGCGCGTGTATATGAGCGCTTGCGTCTGTACTGTGTTCAAAAAAAAAATTTAGCTTAGTCCTAGGCGTAACTCTTGTTGCTAGATCCACCAATGAAAATCACAAACCAAACCCCTTCATTTCTCCTCCCAAGCGAACAAGTGACTAGGGTTCTTGCCTCTCGGTGGCGGCGCCACCGATCTGCCTCGTCTCTTGTGGCCTTAGGGCCATGAGGTCGCGGTGGATCCCGGCCTTTGTCCGCGGCAGGGCTCCGTTATTAGATTTTTTTTTTGAGTTTTGTTAGGGTTTGTGTCCTGCTTAGGAAGGCGAGACGTCGGCTCCCTGAAGATGGAATAAGGTTCTTCCCGCCTAGCCCTTGTCCCGTTGGTGCATCTAGCATCACCAGATGGCATGTGGAGGTGTGTCTCTGGCGGATCTCGCATGATTCGGTCGGGGGTTGTCTTTGTTGGATCTGCTCGGATCCGGTCTACGTTTGTGCGTCTTCAGGTTGGATCCTTCCGATCTACGCGTCTATTCATTAGCAACGGTTGTTGTTCTGGTGCGCTGGTCCTATGGGGTTTTAGTACGATACTTCCCGACTGTCTACTACCACAATTTTTGCCCAGCTCCTTCAAGGGAGGGGCGATGACGGTGGCGCACCTTCGACTCGCTTCAGTGCTTGTAGTCGTCGCTAGGGGATCTACAGATCTGGATGTAATTTTTTATTATTTCTGATGTTTATTGTACCGCCATGAATGAATATGAATAGATCGGAAGTTTCCCGCGGAAAAGAAGATCCGCCAATGGGGGCTACTCCTGTAGAAAAATCGGCTCACGATGGTTGATTGGGCTCTTCCACACGAAGCCCGTTTCATCAAACAAGCATCTCACCTCCACGATACGCTCCCCTTCGCTCACTGATCAAATAATGGTGATTTGTTGCATATAAAATGTGAATTTGCTTATTACAGGGATCAAATAATGAGGTAATAATAAACTTGCTTACTAGGTCATTGCATTGCACCAGGTTCCGTACGAAGGTGTGTGAGCAATGATCACATCAACACGAGCGAATGCTACAAACTAAGCGTGTTGGATTGACGAAGTAACCCACACAATCTCGAAATCTCGTCGTGTGCGATGGATGACCCCATCCAACACGATTGGGCTTCTGCAATCGTGTGTGATACGGGGCTGGGCCATACACGTTTCCACCCACTAAATCGTGTGCGATGGAGGACCCCATCCCACACAATTGTTAAAGTCAAATTGTATGTGATGGAGGACCTCATCACACCCGAATGTTAAAGCCGAATCGTGTGTGATCCCTTGTCCTACCACAAATGTTTCCTTCCTGTTAATAATGTGGGATGTACAACAGATCTCACACGTTTTATTCTTTCTCATCGTTTGTGATTGTTTGGCCACCGCATATGTTTTTTTTCCGGTGGTAACGTGTGCGATACGCGGACCTATCCCACACGGTTATCCCATAGCGAGTGTGATGCACCCCTCTCCCCCGTCGCACACCATCACAAGACAACGGTTCAGAACTGTGTTTGCGATAGGGGGTTTAACCGTGTGCGGCAAACGGTGAATTCAGCACCACATTGTTTGGGCCAGCTACAAAAATGTTGACTACATGTTTGGTACGTGTGTTTAGACCCCTGTAGATGAGGGTTCCGGCTCTAGTGCCAAGGCAATTACCCTTTGCTGCTGCAAATCTATATAAACTAGATGATGCCCTGCGCGTTGATGAGGGACATTGTAGCAGATTTTTGGACTAACATCAACATGTGGAAGAAGAAAACAAATGAAATAATATGACAGACTTCATAAATAGGCATTAATTCAAAAGTTATTTGTGGATAATCTTATCCTCCAACTGATTGGAATTAATTTCCTACATAATTAAAGCATTCAGACTTCACAGTGTCACCCTAAAAATGCAAAATCTTGACATGATGCCACATAAAGCAAATGCAATTGACAGGTAAACAGAACACGCTCACGCACTTGTTATACCATTTTCTTTCAACAATGAACAATTTGAGAAAGTATATAGAGATGTAAGATCAAATTCCTATAAATCTTCAAAGATTATCTTAAAATTCGTATCACAAAGCAAGAATTGTTCAGAAATTTAAAGCACGGATGGATTCTAGCCTAGGATGAGAACAACCCTCTTGCTAATGATTGCAGGAGCAAACGGCATGAAAATATTTCAGTTCATCAACTTAGTAGATGACTAAACAGTCCGACCATGTAGGTATGCTGATATGTCTGTAAATGTATATCTATATAATGAAGATGGAAATAAATTCAGTTATATTATTATTAATATAGAAAGTCGTGCATACACATCACCTGTTAAGTTTGTAGCAGCCAACAACAAAGTAAAAGTGCATTTTATCAAGCTTCATGTGGTAAGCAACAAAATAACAGTGGCATCAATGTTTCTTCATCATGGTAGGCATTTGTAGATAAATATGTGAATTTGAACTGCAACATTGGGATAGTTAAAATTTAAGGGTGAAATTTTAATTCAACAATCATATCGGTACAATAGTCGGATCATATAAAGTTTGATCATCTCAGAACAATTATATAATTCAAGGTTTGCATCAACCAAGACATGAACTTTCCAACACAGTTCAACAGATTTATAGTCTCTGGATTAAGAACTGGACTTGTAAAGACTAGATCCGTGGGAGCAGGACTGGATCAGCGGATGCCAAGAGGAAGAGGTTGTGGGCAGAACCTTGGCACGGAGAGGGGACGCAACGCCCAGGGCTGCAATTGTGTCCCAGGTAACATGCCAGAACTAGTAGGCGATGAGTATCCTACCCTTGAGCCGCCATCACCACCTTACCCGCTAGTTCTACACCCGAGGGCGGCCACAAACCCTAGAGGAGGCTGGGCCCTATAGCGTCCACCGCCGAGTGGCATTTGTGTCGTTTGGGTCGAGCGAGATGGGGAATGAGACGGGACGGTGGGATTATCTCTTGGGCTGAGCGAGATGAGGAAGAGCTTAGGCTGGTCACAATGGGAGTATTATAGGTAGTACCATGCATGCCAACTAGGCATTTTGCTGAGGTGACACACAATTAAATGAGGAAAGTGAGGATTGAGTATCACGATATTATACCGTATCATATTAAATGATGTACTAATATGTGTCATGCATGACAATAATTGAGGTCACTATGATACCGAGATATGATCCTATGCATTATTGTGGAGGTAGTATCATATACGAGTATCATATGCATGATACTAATATATGATACTTCCCATTGTGACCAACCTTATGAGAAGGGATTCCGTGGTGGGCGTTTCAATTGGAGAGGTTCACTTGCGCTTCAGCTTTTGCAGGTCGAGGAAGGAGACATCAGGAAGGGCGTGGAGCATAGTTGAATTATCTGTTGGGCCGCTGATAACCCACAATTATAGGGGATCACGACAGTCTTCGAGGGTAGTATTTCACCCAAATTTATTGATTCGACACAAGGGGAGCCAAAGAATATTTGTGAGCATTAGCAGTTGAGTTGTCAATTCAACCACACCTGGAGAACTAAATATCTGCAGCAAAGTGTTTAATAGCACAGTAGTATGATAGTTTTGATAGCAGTAGTAACAGTAGCAATAGTAACAGAGACATTAACAATAGCAGTTTTGTAGTGATTGTAACAGCAGCAGCAACGAAACTAACTTAGCAAAGATCAATATGCGAAAAGCGTAGGCATTGGATCAGTGATGGATAATTGTGTTGGATGACATTCACCATGTAAGAGTCACAACCTAGAGCGATACACAATAGCTCCAATTCATCAATATAATGTAGGCATGTATTCCGTATATAGTCATACGTGCTTATAGTAAGAACTTGCATGACATTTTTTGTCCTACCCTCCCGTGGCAGCAGGGTCCATAAGGAAACTAAGGTATATTAAGGCCTCCTTTTAATAGATAACCGGAACCAAGCATTAGCACATAGTGAATACATGAACTCCTCAAACTACGGTAATCACTGGAAAGAATCCCAATTATTGTCACCTTGGGGTATGCGGATCATAACATGTAATAGGTGCATACAACTTGCAAGATAGGATCAAGAACTCAAATATATTCATGAAAACATAAAGGGTTCAGATCTGAAATCATGGCACTCGGGCCCTAGTGACAAGGATTAAGCATAGCAAAGTCATAGCAACATCAATCTCAGAACATAGTGGATACTAGGGATCAAGCCCTAACAAAATTGACTCGATTACATGATAAATCTCATCCAACCCATCACCATCCAGCAAGCCTACGAAGAAATTACTCACACTCGGCGATGAGCATCATGAAATTGGTGATGGAGGATGGTTAATGATGACGAAGGCGTCGAATCCCCCTCTCCGGAGCCCCAAACGGACTCCAGATCAGCCCTCCTGATGAAGAACAGGAGGTGGCGGCGGCTCCTCATCGTAAAACGTTGATAACCCACAAGTATAGGAGATCAATTGTACCTTTTTCGATAAATAAGAGTGTCGAACCCAACGAGGAGCTAAAGGTAAAATTAATATTCCCTTCAAGTTCTATCGACCACCGACAACTCTACGCACACTTAACGTTTGCTTTACCTAGAACAAATATGAAACTAGAAGTACTTTGTAGGTGTAATGCTAGAACTACTTCGCACGAATAAAACTACGAGTAATTTGCAAGATAATAAAAGTTAATTATTTAGTATAAAGTTTTTTGTAACACAAAGAGAAAGATTTGTCCCTAGGCAATCGATAACTGGACCGGTAATCATTATTGCAATTTTATATGAGGGAGAGGCATGAGATAACATACTTTTCGTACTTGGATCATATGCACTTATGATTGGAACTCTAGCAAGCATCCGCAACTACCAAAGATCATTAAGGTAAAACCCAACCATAGCATTAAGTAACAAGTCCTCTTTACTCCCATATATACGCAACAACCCCCTTACTCGGGTGTAAGCTTTTGTCACTCTAGCCGCCCACTATAAGAGAATTATGAACGCATTGCAAACCCTACAGCGGGAATCCCTCACGCTTGCGCGACACGGAGGGCACAATAGGACAGCACCAAAATAAAACATACAACTCAAACCAATCACAATCATCAATCAACCCATAGGACAAAACGAATCTACTCAAACATCATAGGATTGCCACATATCATTGGATAATAATATATAGCGTTAAGCACCATGTTTAAGTAGAGATTACAGCGGGGAAAAGAGGTGTTACACCGCTGCATAGAGGGGGTGAGAGTTGGTGTTGACGGCGGCAAAGTTGTTGGTGTAGATCGCCGTCACGATGATTGCCCTGGCGGCGTTCTGGCACCACCGGGAGAGAGGGGGAGAGAGCCCCCTTCCTTCTTCTTCTTCCTTGGCCTCCCCCCTAGATGGGAGGAGAGTTTCCCCTCTGGTCCATGGCCTCCATGGCTCCTGGAGGGCAGGAGCCCCTCTGAGATTGGATATCTCTCTCTGTTTCTCTCTGTTTCGCGTCTCTGTTTTTTGGCCGAAAACCGTTTCTTATATTCCCGGAGATCCATAGCACCGATTGCGCTGAAATTTTAACACGATTTTTTCTCGATATAAGCTTCCTTGCGGCTGAAGAAGAGCCCCAACCGACTTACGCTGTGCCCACAAGGCATCACCACGCGGCCTAGGGGGGGTGTGGCATGTTGCCTTGTGGAGCCTGTGGGCCTACGTTTGCGTTGATTCCACCTCCCAAAAATCACATATATTCCAAAATAATTCTCCGTAAAATTTTATCGCGTTTGGACTTTGTTTGATATGGATTTTCTGCGAAACAAAAAACAAGCAGAAAACATGAACTGGCACTGGGCACTGGATCAATATGTTAGTCCAGGAATTCATATAAAAAGTTGCCAAAAGCATGTGGAAATTGTAGGATAATGGCATGAAACAATCAAAAATTATAGAGACGACGGAGACGTATCAGCATCCCCAAGCTTAGTTCCTGCTTGTCCTCGAGTAGGTAAATGATAAAAAAGATAATTTTTGATGTGGAAAGCTACCTAGCATAATCTTGATCATGTAATCTAATCATGGCATGAATATTAATACACGAGTGATTCAAAGCAATAGTCTATAATTTGATATAAAGACATCAATACTCAGGCATACCAACAAACAATCATGTCTTTCAAAATAAAAATGCTAAAGAACGCTATCCCTACAAAATGATATAATCATGTCATGCTCCATCTTCTTAACATAAAGTATTTATCATGCACTACCCCGAAGACAAGCCGGGCAATTGGTTCATACTTTTTAACACGCTTCAGCTTTTTCAACCCCACGCAATACATGAGCGCAAGCCATGGATATAGCACTATGGGTGGAATAGAGTATAATGGTAGAGATTAATCAGGAGAAATCAAAAAGGGAGAAAGTCTCGCATCAACCAGGCGGATCAATGGGCTTTGGAGATGCCCATCAATCGATATCAATGCGAGGAGTAGGGATTGCCATGCAACGGATGCACTAAGAGCTATAAGTATATGAAAGCTCAAACTGAAAACTAAGTGGGTGTGCATCCAACTTGCTTGCTCATGAAGACCTCGGGCATTTGAGGAAGCCCATCATCGGAATATACAAGCCAAGTTCTACAATGAAAAATTCCCACTAGTATATGAAAGTGACAACATAGGAGACTCTCTATATGAAAAACATGGTGCTACTGTGAAGAACAAATGTGGAAAAAGGATAGTAACATTGCCCCTTCTCTCTTTTTCTCTCATTTTTTTCATGGCTCTTTTTCGCCTCTTTTTTTTCTTCTTTTTTTTATTTTTTTTATTTTTCGTCCGGAGTCTCATCCCGACTTGTGGGGGAATCATGGTCTCCATCATCCTTTCCTCACTGGGACAATGTTCTAATAATGATGATCATCACACCTCTATTTACTTACAACTCAATATTACAACTCGATACTAGAACAAAAATATGACTCTATATGAATGCCTCTGGCAGTGTACCAGGATGTGCAATGATCTAGCGTAGCAAAGATATCAAAAAATGGACAAGCCATGAAAATATCATGCTAGCTATCTTACTATCATGCAAAGCAATATGACAATGAATGATCAAGTCATGTATATGATGATGATGGAAGTTGCATGGCAATATATCTCGGAATGGGTATGGAAATGCCATAACAGGTAGGTATGGTGGCTGTTTTGAGGAAGATATAAGGAGACTTATGTGTGATAGAGCGTTGATACGTCTCCAACGTATCTATAATTTTTGATCTTGGATGTTTTATATACACTTACAAGCAATTATATATCTTTTTTCGGACTAACCTATTAACTTAGTGCCCAGTGCGAGTTGCTGTTTTTTGCCTGTTTTTGGTTTTTCAGAATATCAGTACCAAACGAAGTCCAAATGCCACGAAACTTTTTGGAGATTTTTTTCTGGACATAAGGGACACTAGAAGCTTCGGGAGAGGGCCAGAAGACAGAGGAGGTGGCCACGAGCCACCAGAGCGCGCCCCAGGGCGGTGGCGCGCCCTGGTGCCTCGTGGGCCCACCTCTGCTCTGTTTGACCTAATTCCACCAAAATCGGGAAACCAACAAGGGAGTCCACGAAATACTTTTTCCGCCGCAGCAAGTTCCTGTTCTCGAGAGATCCCATCTGGAGGCCTTTTCCGGCACTCTGCCGGAGGGGGATTCGATCACGAAGGGGCTCTACATCAACCTTCCTGCCCTTCCGATGATGCGTGAGTAGTTTACCACAGACCTTCGGGTCCATAGTCAGTAGCTAGATGGCTTCTTCTCTCTTTTTGATCTTCAATACAATGTTCTCCTCGATGTTCTTGGAGTTCTCTCCGATGTAATCACTTTTTGCGGTGTGTTTGTTGGGATCCGATGAATTGTGAGTTTATGATCAGATTATCCATGAATATTATTTGAGTTTTCTCTAAAATCTTTTATGCATGATTGTTATAGCTTCGTATTTCTCTCCGATCTATTGATTTAGTTTGGCCAACTAGATTGATTTATCTTGCAATGGGAGAGGTGCTTTGTAATGGGTTCGATCTTGCGGTGCTCAATCCCAGTGACAGAAAGGGACATGACACGTATGTATCATTGCTATTAAGGGTAAAAAGATGGGGTTTATTCATGCATGAGTTTACTTTGCCTATATCATGTCATCTTGCTTAAGGCGTTACTCCGTTCTTTATGAACTTAATACTCTAGATGCATGCTGGATAGCGGCCGATGTGTGGAGTAATAGTAGTAGATGCAGAATTGTTTCGTTCTACTTGTCTCGGACGTGATGCCTATATACATGATCATTGCCTTGGATATCGTCATGATTATTTGCTTTTCTATCAATTGCCAAACAGTAATTTGTTCACCCACCGTATGCTATTTTCAAGAGAGAAGCCTCTAGTGAAAACTATGGCCCCCGGGTCTACCTTTATCATATATTGAAAATCCTAAAAATACCTTGCTGCAATTTTACTTTATTTATTTTATTTTGTATTTTTGTTCGATCTATCTATCTATCACCATACAATTTAATCTTGCAATTAACCGCCAAGGGATTGACAACCTCTTGTTCGCGTTGGGTGCGAGGATTTGTTATTTTGTGTGCAGGTGCTGCTAACGAGTTGTTGCGTGATTCTCCTACTGGATTGATAACCTTGGTTTCATAACTGAGGGAAATACTTATCTCTATTGTACTGCATCATCCCCTCCTCTTCGGGGAAATCCCAACGCAGCTCACAAGTAGCAAGCGTATCATATCATGGGGTTTGGATGCACCGGCTAAGTTTGCACCGACTCTCGAGGTGAGAAAGGGCAATGCATGGTACCGAAGAGGCTAGCAATATGCGGAAAGGTGAGAGTGCGTATAATCCATGGACTCATATTAGTCATAAAGAACTCACATACTTATTGCGAAAGTTTATTAGCCCTCGCAGCAAAGTACTACTACGCATGCCCCTAGGGGGATAGATTGGTAGGAAAAGACTATCGCTCATCCCCGATCGCCACTCATAAGGTAGACAATCAATAATAAATCATGCTCCAACGTCTTAGCATAACGACAGACCATACGTGCATGCTTCGGGAATCACAAACCTTAACACCAATATTCTTACTAAACCACAATTATTCACTAGTACCTCCCACATATTACCATCTCAATATCGCAAAACTATTGCAAGGAATCAAACTTATCATATTCAGAGATCTACAAGTTATATGTAGAATTTTATGACTAACCATGTGAAAGACCAATTCTTGTTGACTCTCTAAATAGGTATAAGTGAAGCATGAGAGTTTAATTCTTTTCTACAAAAGACTTGCCCACGCTCTAATAAATATAAGTGAAGCAAAAGAGCATTTTACAAATAACGGTTTTCTATATGTAGAGAAATAGGCATCCAAACTTTAAATGATATAAGTGAAGCACACGAAGCATTCTATAAAGCCATACTCAAAAGATATAAGTGAAGTGCATGAAGAATTCTACAAATCAACCAAGGACTATCTCATACCAGCATGGTGTATTATTAAAATTAAAATAAAAGCACACAACTCTCCAAGTAAAACACATATCATGTGATGAATAAAAATATAGCTCCAAGTGATATACCGATAGATTGTAGACGAAAGAGGGGATGCCATCCGGGGCATCCCCAAGCTTAGACGCTTGAGTCTTCCTGGAATATTACCTTGGGGTGCCTTGGGCATCCCCAAGCTTAGGCTCTTGCCGCTCCTTATTCCTTTATCCATCGTAGTCTCACCCAAAACTTGAAAACTTCAGCACACAAAACTCAACAGAAACCTCGTGAGACCCGTCAGTATAACAATTAAATCTTAAACTCTAAGTACTGTTGTAAATTGATTCATGATTAATATTGGCATAATTCTACTATACTCCAACTTCTCCATGACTCATACCCTCCGATACGATCCATAGATACATCAAAATAAGCAAACTATGCAACAAAAACAGAATATGTCTAAAACTGAACAGTCTATAAAGATCTGAATTATAGTCATACTTCTGTAACTCCAAAAATTCTTAAAAATTAGGAAAACGTGTGAAATTCATATATAAATACTGTGTAAAAAATTCAGAAAGCTCTGACACTCCAGAGAAAAAACAAAATTCCAGCACTGGACGAAAAAGTTTCTGTTTTCAAACAGCATCTACCATACTATCATCCAAATCATCCCAAAGGCATTACTTGGCACATTATTTTTATAATACAATGGATTTGTACAAGGGGATAATTATTTTTGTTGAAAAGTTTCTGTAATCAAGATTCACAAAGTTTTCATGGGCATGAACAAAGTTCAAGGCTAGCTCCCACTTCAACGATGCTCGTCTTTCTCACTTTCACTTTTCTTTTTGAAAAAGTTTTAGGTTCCCCTCTATATTTTTTGTTTTTAAACTTTTTAAAAGCACACAACAGAATAAAATGACTCTCTAAAACTTTCGGGTTGTCTCCCAGGCAGCGCTTTCTTTAAAGCCATTAAGCTAGGCATAAAGTGCTCAAGTAATTGATCCACCCGGATCCCAAGGTATATCAAAGCCAATTTTAATTAACAATGATTTGTAATTTAGTAGTGAGCACAAAGAAACATATTTCATGCAATGAAAAAGTCTAACTCTCTTCCTATGCATCGGCATGTCATAAAAGAACAATTCATGAACATCAAGTAAAGGCCAATGCATAGCATAAACAGTTTCTTGCAATTTTATCGTATTGGAAACATAGAGAGGCGGAGATGTGGTTCCTCTCTCATAATAATTGCAAGTAGGAGCAGCAAGTACATGCATATTATATTCATCAAAATCATCATGTGTAATAGTAAAACGCAACCCATCAATATAATCCTTAATAAGTGCAAACTTCTCTGATATAGTGTAGCTGGGAGAATTCAAAAAGATAATAGGACTATCATGTGTGGGTGCAACAACAACAATTTCTTGTTTAACATAAGGAACTATAGCATGTTAATCTCCATAAGCATCATTCATATTGGCATCATGGCCACAAGCATAGCAAGCATCAAGTTCATCAAAAAGGGATATTTCAAACGAATCAAAGGGATCATAACAACTATCATAGCATTCATCCTTCGGTAAGCACGAAGGGAAATTAAACAATGTATGAGTTAAAGAGTTACTCTAATTAGAAGATGGGCACGGGTAGCTAATCCGCTCTTCCTCCTTTTGTTCTTCGCTCTCCTCGTCATCTTTTTCATCTAATGAGCTCACAATGTCATCAATTTCTTCTTCCATAGGAACCTGCAAAATATTAGTCTCTTCTTGGACAGCGAAGACTTTCTCAATAAATTCATCAATATAGGCATTGTATTTATAATTCTCATAGCAATAGTTAAGTATAGCATAATTTTGAGATCTGTAAACAACATCATCATAATTTTCATACTTTTCAAACAAAGATTCAATTTCATAAGCACCCTTAAAAGCAACAAATTCTTATATTTGTTCCACATCATAGTAATCACATACACCCTTAGCATAAGAAGCCATGGTTTCATTATCATTAAATTCACATCGAAAGGGAAGGTGTTTAGCCTTCATCTTCGAGCAACAAGTATAATCATATCTCAAGCATAAATTCCAAGCATATCATTGTAAACAATCAATTTGATCCCATAAGAGTTTCCCTTTTTGAGACAAGCAATAATCCCTAAAGTATTCCCGTTGATCCAAAGTATCTCCCATTATCAAGTTAAATGGAGATTTATCAGGATTATCAAAGTAGTATTTAATATTTTCCACATAACGAGCATCGAGGGTTTTAGGAGGTTCCCCATCTCCATGAGTAGCAAGTACAACTAATTTTTTTGGTGTTTCGTGTTCCATATCCATAACTAAAGATAGAGAACAACTTAGAACAGAAAATAAAAACTACTTAGTGGAACAGAAATAAAAACTACTTAGTGATAAAGCAAACAAGCACACACGAGAATATCAACCCCACGCTATTGCTCCCCGGCAACGGCGCCAGAAAAAGGTCTTGATAACCCACAAGTATAGGGGATCAATTGTAGCTTTTTCGATAAATAAGAGTGTCAAACCCAACGAGGAGCTAAAGGTAAAATTAATATTCCCTTCAAGTTCTATCGACCATCGATACAACTCTACGCACACTTAACGTTTGCTTTACCTAGAACAAGTATGAAACTAGAAGTACTTTGTAGGTGTATTGCTAGAACTACTTGACACGAATAAAACTATGAGTAATTTGCAAGATAATAAAAGTTAGTTATTTAGTATAAAGCTTTTTGTAACATAAAGAGAAAGATTTGTCCCTAGGCAATCGATAACTAGACCGGTAATCATTATTGCAATTTTATATGAGGGAGAGGCATGAGCTAACATACTTTCTGTACTTGGATCATATGCACTTATGACTGGAACTCTAGCAAGCATCTGCAACTACCAAAGATCATTAAGGTAAAACCCAACCATAGCATTACGTAACAAGTCCTCTTTACTCCCATACGCAACAACCCCCTTACTCGAGTGTAAGCTTCTATCACTCTAGCCGCCCACTATAAGACAATTATGAATGTATTGCAAACCCTACAGCGGGAATCCCTCACACTTGCGTGACACAGAGGGCACAATAGGACAACACCAAAATAAAACATACAAATCAAACCAATCACGATCATCAATCAGCCCATAGGACAAAACAAATCTACTCAAACATCATAGGATTGCCACATATCATTGGATAATAATATATAGCGTTAAGCACCATGTTTAAGTAGATATTACAGCGGGGAAAAGAGGTGTTACACCGCTGAATAGAGGGGGAGAGAGTTGGTGTTGATGGCGGCGAAGTTGTTGGTGTAGATCGCCGTCACGATGATTGCCCCGGCGGCGTTCCGGCACCACCGGGAGAGAGGGGGAGAGAGCCCCCCTCCTTCTTATTTTTCCTTGGCCTCCCCCTAGATGGGAGGAGAGTTTCCCCTCTGGTCCATGGTCTCCATGGCTCCTGGAGGGCAGGAGCCCCTCCGAGATTGGATCTCTCTCTCTCTCTATTTCTCTCTGTTTCGTGTCTCTGTTTTCTGGCCGAAAACCGTTTCTTATATTCCCAGAGATCCGTAACACCGATTGCGCTGAAATTTTAACATGATTTTTTTTCTCGATATAAGCTTCCTTGCGGCCGAAGAAGAGTCCCAACCGACTTACGGTGTGCCCACAAGGCATCACCGCGCGGCCTAGGGGGCGTGGCCTGTTGCCTTGTGGAGCCTGTGGGCCTCCGTTTGCATTGATTCCACCTTCCAAAAATCACATATATTACAAAATAATTCTCCGTAAAATTTTATCGCGTTTGGACTTCGTTTGATATGGATTTTCTGCGAAACAAAAAACAAGCAGAAAACAGGAACTGGCACTAGGCACTGGATCAATATGTTAGTCCAAGAAATCATATAAAAAGTTGCCAAAAGCATGTGAAAATTGTAGTATAATGGCATGAAACAATCAAAAATTATAGATACGACGGAGACGTATCAAACGTGATGAATTTTTTTGGACGAATAGGTACTTATAGATATTTGTATTCGTCACATGATATGTGTTTTACTTGGAGCGTCTTGTGATATAGTTTGTTTGCTTTTGTTTGCTTTTTAGTTTGTCACAATCATCTTTGCTGAGCACACCTTTTTGAGAGGGACACACATTATTCGTGATTTGTTAGAACACTCTATGTGCTTCACTTATATCTTTTGAGCTAGGCAGTTGCTCTAGTGCTTCACTTATATCTTTTAGAGCACGACGGTGGTTATATTTTAAAGAAATAGTTGCACTCTCATGCTTCACTTATATATTTTTGAGAGTCTAATGAATAGCAATGGTAATATGCATGGGTTATGAATTTGGTCCTAATATTATAGGTATTCAAGAGGGATATAATAAAAACTTTCATGTAGATCACTGAATTTGATAAGTTTGATTCCTTGTAATAGTTTTGCGATATTAAGATGGTAATATGTGGGAGGTGCTAGTAGATAATTATGGTTTAGTAAGAATATTGGTGTTAAGGTTTGTGATTTCCGAAGCATGCACGTATGATCTGTCGTTATGCTAAGAAGTTGAAGCATGATTTATTATTGATTGTCTACCTTATGAGTGGCGGTCGGGGATGAGCGATGGTCTTTTCCTACCAATCTATCCCCCTAGGGCATGCGTAGTAGTACTTTGCTTCGAGGGCTAATAAACTTTTGCAATAAGTATGTGAGTTCTTTATGACTAATGTGAGTCCATGGATTATACGCACTCTCACCTTTCCACAATTTGCTAGCCTCTTCGGTACCGTGCATTGCCCTTTCTCACATCGAGAGTTGGTGCAAACTTCGCCGGTGCATCCAAACCCCGTGATATGATACGCTCTATCACACATAAGCCTCCTTATATCTTCCTCAAAATAGCCACCATACCTACCTATCATGGCATTTCCATAGCCATTCCGAGATATATTGCCGTGCAACTTCCACCGTTCCGTTTTTATGACACACATCGTTATTGTCATATTGCTTTGCATGGTCATATAGCTGACATAGTATTTGTGGCCCAGCCACCGTTCATCATTTTAATACATGTTACGCTAGTATCATTGCACATCCTGGTACACCGCCAGAGGCATTCGTATAGAGTCATACTTTTGTTCTAGTTTTGAGTTGTAATTTTCTTTTGAGTTGTAAGTAAATAGAAGTATGATGATCATCATTATTAGAGCATTGTCCCAGTGAGGAAATAAAAAAAGGGAAAAAAAGAGGCCAAAAAGAGCCCACGAAAAAAGAAAGAAAAAAATGAGAGAAAAAGAGAGAAGGGGCAGTGTTACTATCCTTTTTCCATACTTGTGCTTCAAAGTAGCACCATGTTTTTCACATATAGAGTCTCTTATTTTGTCACTTTCATATACTAGTGGGAATTTTTCATTATAGAACTTGGCTTGTATATTCCGATGATGGGCTTCCTCAAATGCCCGAGGTCTTCATGAGCAAGCAAGTTGGATGAACACCCACTTAGTTTTCATGTTGAGCTTTCATACTCTTATAGCTCTTAGTGCATCCGTTGCATGGCAATCCCTACTCCTCGCATTGACATCAATTGATGGGCATCTCCATAGCCCGTTGATTAGCCGCGTTGATGTGAGACTATCTTCTTATTTTTGACTTCCTCTTATTAATCTCTACCACCACATTCTATTCCACCCATAGGCTATATCCATGGTTTGCGCTCATGTATTGCGTGGGGGTTGAAAAAAGCTGAAGCGCGTTAAAAAGTATGAACCAATTGCTCGGCTTGTCATCGGGGAAGTGCATGATAAATACTTTGTGTTAAGAAGATGGAGCGTGACATGATTATATGATTTTATAGGGATAACTTTCTTTAGCATTTTTATTTTGAAAGGCACGATTGTTTATTAGTATGCCTGTGTATTGATGTCTTTATATCAAACTATAGACTATTGCTTAGAATCATTCGGATCTCATTGTTCATACCATAAGAGAGATTACATGATGAAACATGTTAGGTAGCATTCCACATCAAAAATTCTGTTTTTATTATTTACCTACTCGAGGACGAGCAGGAATTAAGCTTGGGGATGTTTGATACGTCTCCAACGTATTTATAATTTTTTATTGTTCCATGTTATTATAGTATCACTCTTCGATGTTTTATATGCAATTATATGCCATTATATATCATTTTTTGGGACTAACCTATTAACCCAGTGCCCAGTGCCAGTTGTTGTTTTTTGCTTGTTTTTGTCTTTTCAGAAAATCATTATCAAAAAGAGTCCAAACGAGAAAAAAACTTTTGATTAATTTTTTCGGGACCAGAAGAGACCCACGATGCTTCGGGAGAAAACCAGAGGAGCCACGAGGGAGTGACAAGCTCGGGAGGCGCGCCCTGGGGGGTAGGGCGCGCCCCCCAGGCTTGTGGGCCCCTCGTAGCCCCTCCTAACCTAATTCCAGCGCTATAAATTCCCAAATATTCCCAATATACCAGAGAGACAAAAGAGAAAACCTTTCCGCCGCCGCAAGCCTCTGTTCTTCCGCGATCCCATCTGGAGGCCTTTTCCGGTACTCTGCTGGAGGGGGAATCGGTCACGGAGGGCTTCTTCATCAACCTTGCTGCCCTTCCGATGATGTGTGAGTAGTTTACCACGGACCTACGGGTCCATAGCTAGTAGCTATATGGCTTCTTCTCTCTCTTTAATCTTCAATACCATGTTCTCCTCGATGTTCTTGGAGTTCTATCCGATGTAATCTTCTTTTGCGGTGTGTTTGTTGGGATCCGATGAATTGTGAGTTTATGATCAGATTATTCATGAGAAATATTTGAGAATTCTCTGAACTCCTTTATGCATGATTGTTATAGCTTTGTAGTTCTCTCCGATCTATCGATTTGGTTTGGCCAACTAGATTGGTTTATCTTGCAATGGGAGAGGTGCTTTGTGATGGGTTCAATCTTGCGGTGCTCAATCCCAGTGACAGAAAGGGACATGATGCGTATTTGTATTGTTGCCATTAAGGATAAAAAGATGGGGTATATTGATTGAGTTTACTTTGTCTACATCATGTCATCTTGCTTAAGGCGTTACTTTGTTTCATACTTAATAGCCTAGATGCATGCTGGATAGCGGTCGATGGGTGGAGTAATAGTAGTAGATGCAGGCAGGAGTCGGTCTACTTGTCTCGGACGTGATGCCTATATACACGATCATTGCCATGTATCCGTCATTATTATTTGCTTTTCTATCAATTGCCCAACAGTAATTTGTTTACCCACCGTATGATATGTGTTCGAGAGAGAAGCCTCTAGTGAAAACTATGGCCCCCGAGTCTACTTTTATCATATATTAAAATCCAAAAATACCTTCCTGTAATTTATTTACTTTTATTTTATTTAGTATTTTACTTTATCTATCTATCACTATCAGAATTAATCCTTGCAAAATAACTGCTAAGAGGATTGACAACCCTCTTATTTGCGTTGGGTGCAAGTGTTTGCTTTTGTGTGTGTAGGTGCTGCTAAAGGATTTTGACTGGTTCTCCTACTGGATTGATAACCTTGGTTCTTAACTGAGGGAAATACTTATCTCTACTATACTGCATCATCGTCTCCTCTTCGGGGGAAATACCAACGCAGTCTACAAGTAGCAAATAACACCATGGCAATTCTGCTGAAAACAACGTTAGTTCGGGTTAGTTCCATTCAAATCATGCAAATTAGAGTCCAAAACAAGAGCAAAAGTGTTTGGAAAAGTAGATACGTTTGGGACGTATCAACTCCCCCAAGCTTAACTCATTGCTTGTCCTCAAGAAATTCAGTTGACAAACTGATAGTGACAAAGAAAAACTTTTACAAACTCTTTTGTTCTTGTTGTCTGTATATATACTTAAATAGCATCCAAGTTTTCAGCAAAGATTATGAACTAACCATATGAATGATAACACTTAGGTCTTACATTTACTCATATCAATAACATAACCAACTAGCGAGCAATAATAAGATATCTCGGATGCCAACAATTTGTCAAAACAAT
Source organism: Elymus sibiricus (assembly GCA_039707655.1). Classification (NCBI taxonomy): domain Eukaryota; kingdom Viridiplantae; phylum Streptophyta; class Magnoliopsida; order Poales; family Poaceae; genus Elymus; species Elymus sibiricus. The sequence continues at coordinate 319,962,590 of CM077664.1, forward strand.
CATGATATAATATGATAACATGGTATCTCGCTAGCCCTTTCTGAGACCGCAAAACATAAATGCAGAGCACCTCTGAAGTTCAAGTAACGACTAAATATTGTAATTCATGGTAGGAGAGATCCAGTCATGTCACACCCAACATTAACTATACTCAATGCACCTAATGAGAGGGTGATGACTCAATAATAAAAGTAAAATAGCATAAAAGTAAATAGATAGGCCCTTCGCAGAGGGAAGCATGGATTTGCAGTGGTGCCAGAGCTCAAAGCTTAAAACAGATATGAAAACAATTTTGAGATGAAAACTCACGACCGAGAATTTTCAATATCTTCCATACTAAACACATGATAGCCAGTTCCCAAACGGAAAGGTAAAGTTTACTCCCCCTCCACCATATCAACACAAGCCATGGCTAGCCGAATTCACGGGTACCCTCCAAACGATCAAATTTCTGGGGGAGTTTGTTTTATTATATAATTTGGCATTTTGATTATAGGACTGGGCATCCCTATTACCAGCCCCTCTTGTGCAATGACAAGTGAATAAACACTCATCTGAGAATAACCCGCTTAGCATGGAAGATATTGACCACCCCCTGTCACTCCATGAGCGGTACGGGCACACAAAATAGATGTTTATTTGAATGATTAGAGGTGGCACATGCAAATTTACTTGGAACGGTAGAGTAATACCGCATATAGGTAGATATAGTGGACTCATCTGGAACAACTTTGGTTTAAGGATTTTGGATGCACAAGTGATACGTCCAATTTGCATCATGATTTCCTATGAATAATTATTTTGTTTTTAATCATTATTTCACTTTATGGTACAATTCTTATGCCTTTTCTCTCTTATTTTGCAAGATTTACATGAAGAGGGAGAATGCCGGCAGCTGGAATTCTGGACCTGAAATAGCCACATCAGAGATACCTATTCTACAGAGCTCCAATTGACCTGAAACTTCACGGAGATTTTTTATTGAATATATAAAAAATACTGGAGAAAAGAAATACCAGAGGGGACCCACCAGTTGCCCACAAGGCAACAGGGTGCGGCCCCCCTGGGCGCGCCCTGATGCCTTGTGGGGCCCCTGGGTGGCGTCTGGCCCCCTCCTTCTGCTATATGAAGCCATTTGCCCTAGAAAAAAAATCAAGAGAAGACTTTCGGCATGAAGCACCACCGTCTCGAGGCGGAACCTGGGCAGGAGCACTTTTGCTCTCCGACGGAGCTATTCCGCCGGGGATACTTCTCTTCGGGAGGGGGAAATCGAAGCCATCAACATCGCCAACGATCCTCTCATCGTGGGAGGACCAATCTTCACCAGCACCATCTCATCTCAAACCCTAGTTCATCTCTTGTATTCAATCTTTGTCTCAAAACCTCAGATTGGTACTTGTGGGTTGCTAGTAGTGTTGATTACTCTCTGTAGTTGATGCTATTTGGTTTATTTGGTGGAATATTATATGTTCAGATCCTTAATGCTATTTAATACCCCTCTGATCTTGAACATGAATATGATTTGTGAGTAATTACTTTTGTTCTTGAGGACATGGGAGAAGTCTTGTCATAAGTAATCATGTGAATTTGCTATTCGTTCGATATTTTGATGCTATGTATGTTGTGCTTCCTTTAGTGGTGTCATGTGAACTTCGACTACATGACACTTCACCATCTTTGGGCCTAAGGGAAGGCATTGTGGAGTAGTAATTAGATGATGGGTTGCTAGAGTGACAGAAGCTTAAACCCTAGTTTATGCACTATTCCGTAAGAGGCTGATTTGGATCCATATGTTTCATGCTATGGTTAGAGTTATCTTAATTCTTCTTTCGTAGTTGCGGATGCTTGCGAGAGGGGGTAATCATAAGTGGGAGGCCTGTTCAAGTAAGAACAGCACGCAAGCACCGGTCAACCCACATATCAAATTATCAAAGTAGCGAACGCGAATCAAACAAACATGATGAAAGTGACTAGATGAAATTCCCATGTGTCCTCGAGAACGCTTTGCTTATTATACGAGTTCGTTCCGGCTTGTCCTTTGCTACAAAAAGGATTGGGCCACCTTGCTGCACTTTTGTTACCGTTACTACTTATTACTTGTTACGAATTATCTTGCTATCAAAACTATCTGTTACCGCTACTTTCAGTACTTGCAGAGAATACCTTGCTGAAAACCACTTGTCATTTCCTTCTGCTCCTCGTTGGGTTCGACACTCTTACTTATCGAAAGGACTACGATTGATCCCCTATACTTGTGGGTCATCAACAAGCAGTATTCCCGCTTAGTACAGGCGAAGGCTACCAAATAGATTGAGAAGCGACCAGCTAGAGAGCGAAAATGGTCATAGACATGCATTGTGAATAATTAACATTGAATACGAGCATGAATAGGATATAAACACCATGAACATAAATATCGTGGAGGCTATGTTGGTTTTGAATCAACTACATGTGTGAACATGCGCCAAGTCAAGCCACTTGAATTGTTAAGAGGAGGATACCATACTAACATACTACATCACAACCATTTTAATGCATGTTGACAAACAAGATAAATCATTATCCACTCCTAGCTATTTAAGCATGGCATGGGCAACTATGATCTCTAATTGTCATCACAAACATGTTTACTCATAATAATGTTGAATCATGAATACTGAGTTAAACGTATTTACAAAGACAAAAACAAGAAGAGTTCATACCAGCTTTTCTTCACCTCAATCACTTCATCAAATATCGTCATTATTGCCTTTCACTTGCACGACCGAATGATGTGATAATAGTGCAAGTGTGTCGTGGACTAAGCTGGAATCTGCAAACATTTATTCAAAGGAGAAGACAAGGTAATGGTGGCTCTTTGTTAGTTCAACAATAAAGCATATGAGAGCCACTCAGCATTTTCATTGTGGTCTTCTCCTTACGACGACTCAACGAAAAAGAAAAGAAATTCAGAGAAACACACTGAAATATTTTTGGAGTTTTTAAGTTTTTCTGAAGAAAGCAAATTAACGAAGGAAAACGAAAAACGAGAAAAACTATTTACACGGGAGAACTCCTAACAAGCAAAAGAAGAAACGAGAAATCTTTTGGGTTTTTCTTTTAATACTACAAATTAACTAAACAAGAAAGAAACTGCAACTAATTTTTTTGGATTTTTGAAGTTTTTCAAACACACAAGAAGAAAGCGAAAATAAAATTAACATGGATATACAATGAAAAAGGATGAACACCGACAACTGGAATGATTGTGTGGTACATGAATGTAATGTCGGTGAGAAATACACACTCCCCCAAGCTTAGGCTTTTGGCCTAAGTTGGTCTATGGCCATGGGTCGAAGTCTGCGTCTCCAGGATAATACTCGTGGTAGTAGTTCGGATTGTACTGGAGTGCAGCGACCACAGCTTGACGAGCTGCCTCATTCAGTCGAGCGGTCTCTGCCGTCCTCTCGTACTCCTTTGCCTCCTCCTCAAGTATAAAGTATCTTTGTTTTTCCTGGAAGTTAAAGAAGGTAGGAGCAGGCAAAGTAATATGGATAACACGACGCCTATTAAAGATTAGCCTGTAACGAAGCAGCGGGTCATTCCTTTCAAGGAACTTATGGCGTTCCATGGCCTCATAATCTAAATAACTGGGTGGCAGTAAAGTGTCATTTTCTTGTATGGGCACATTAAGATGAGTAGCTAAGCGAGTGGCATAAATTCCACCAAAAATATCACCAACTAGGGCATTGTTATGCAAGCGATGAGCAATGATAACACCCATGTTAAAATGTCTATCTCTTAATACCGCACTCTTAAGAATGCTCAAATCAGGAGCACATAGATGACTAGGGTCGTGTTTACCGTTGATGCATCTACCTATGAATAGAGCAAAATAATGTATAGAAGGAAAATGAATGCTCCCCATAGCAGCTTGCGTTATGCCCCTAGTTTCACCCCTAGTAATATTTATGAGAAATTCATTGCAATCTGCTCTACGAGGTTCAGTACATGTCCCCCAAAATGGAATTCTACAAGCATCACAAAATTCCTCAACGGACATGCGAAAAGATTTTTCATATAATTTGAAAATGACATCATGAGAGGTGCGATGAGCTACATACTTGAATTTCCGCACAAAGGAATTAGTAAGGTCATGGTACTGATGGCACTTATCTGCTAAGAAGTCCGTGAGCTCGGCATTGCGCACATACATATCAAACTCTTCCTTGATGCCAGCTCGGATCATGAAGGAATCAAACGGCCATTCGCACGGTTGCACCGAAGCATCCCGCGGCGGTTCGAGATCTGGCTCATATATTGCGGGCCTTGGAGCACTCTTGCTCGAGGAACCACCATGGAACATCTTCCTAAACATTTTCTACCTCTGAAAATTTCTGAAATTTTTAGTGACTCAAAATAAAAGTGAGCAAAACTCAACCAAATCGATAGCAACTACTCCCACAAGTATCTAGAGGCTATATCATGCATCAAAACTACTTTGGACCATACAAATTCAACATGCAAGCTCATATACCTGGTCAGCACAGCAGCAAAAATTTGCAAAGTATAAAGAACTAGAACAAAAACTAATTGGAGCATTTGGGGAGTCACATACCACGGAGTAATTCCTCAAAACAATTTTGGAAACGGAGTTCCGAGCAAGGAGATCAAAATTTGTAGCAAAATGAGCAAGAACACGGGCTTGTGAGCAAGGATGATTTTTTTCAGAGGAAGAAGAAGGGTGTGGGTGGCTGGGATAAGTGAGTGGGTCCCTGTGGGACCCACAAGCCTGCTAGGCGCGCCCTGGGGGGTGGCCGCGCCATGTGAGCTTGTGGCTCACAGGTGCACCCCCTGAGGTGTGTTCAGTGCCAAAAATTCTTAAATATTCAGGAAAAAATCATACTAATTTTTCAGGGCTTTCTGAGAACTTTTATTTTTGAGACATTTTTTTATTGCACGGAAAATTCAGAAAACAGGATAATCATGACATTTTATTTTATTCAACTACAAATAATAGTGAGTAAACTATGATTACAGAAGGTTGTGCTTACTAAATTCATAGACCACATGCCCCTCACAAAGAATCCATTAATAAGGTTGATTAAGTCTTATTAACAAACTATTTCCAAATGACATGAAACCGAAGAATCTTCGTATAACACTAAGTTACCTCAATGGGGATGTGCTGATACGTCTCCAACGTATCTATAATATTTTATTGTTCCATGCTGTTATATTATCAATCTTGGATGTTTTTATATGCATTTACAGCAATTATATTTCATTTTTGGAGATTAACCTATTAACTTAGTGCCCAGTGCTAGTTGCTGTTTTCTGCCCTGTTTTTGTTTTACAGAATATCAATACCAAACGAAGTCCAAATGCCACGAAACTTTTTGGAGATTTTTTTCTGGACAATACCAACACTAGAAGCTTCGGGAGGAAGCCAGAAGCCCCAGGGGGTGCCCACGAGGCACCAGGGCGTGCCTGGGGGGGTGGGCAGGCGCGCCCTGGTACCTCGTGGGGCCCACAGAGCTCCGTTTGACCTAATTCCACCACTATAAATTCCCAAAAAAATCAGAAACCCTCAGGGGAGTCTACGAAATACTTTTTCCGCCGCCGCAAGTTTCTGTTCTTGAGAGATCCCATCTGGAGGCCTTCTCCGGTACTCCGCCGGAGGGGGAATCGATCACGGAGGGGCTCTACACCAACCTTGCTGCCCTTCCGATGATGCGTGAGTAGTTTACCACAGACCTTCGGGTCCATAGGCAGTAGCTAGATGGCTTCTTCTCTCTTTTTGATCTTCAATACAATGTTCTCCTCGATGTTCTTGGAGTTATATCCGATGTAATCACTTTTTGCGGTGTGTTTGTTGGCATCCGATGAATTGTGAGTTTATGATCAGATTATCCATGAATATTATTTGAGTCTTCACTGATCTCTTTTATGCATGATTATTATAGCTTCGTATTTCTTCTCCGGTCTATTGATTTGGTTTGGCCAACTAGATTGATTTATCTTGCCATGGGAAGAGGTGCTTTGTAATGGGTTCGATCTTGCGGTGCTCAATCCCAGTGACAGAAAGGGACATGACACGTATGTATCATTGCTATTAAGGGTAAAAAGTTGGGGTTTATTCATGCGTGAGTTTACTTTGTCTACATCATGTCACCGTTCTTAAGGCGTTACTCCGTTCTTTATGGACTTAATACACTAGATGCATGCTAGATAGCGGTCGATGTGTGGAGTAATAGTAGTAGATGCAGGCAGGAGTCGGTCTACTTGTCTCGGACGTGATGCCTATATACATGATCATTGCCTTGGATATCGTCATGATTATTTGCTTTTCTATCAATTGCCCAACAGTAATTTGTCTACCCACCGTATGCTATTTTCTTGAGAGAAACCTCTAGTGAAAACTATGGTCCCCGGGTCTACTTTATTATTTACTAAAACCCTAAAAATACTTGCTGCAATTTTATATTATTTATTTTATTTTATATTTTTGTTTCAATCTATCTATCTATCACATACAATTTAATCTTGCAATTTACCACCGAGGGATTGACAACCCCTCGTTTGCGTTGGGTGCAAGGATTTGTTGTTTGTGTGCAGGTGCTGCTAACGAGGTGTTGCGTGATTCTCCTACTGGTTCGATAATCTTGGTTTCATAACTGAGGGAAATACTTATCTCTACTGTGCTGCATCATCCCTTCCTCTTCGGGGAAAATACCAACGCAAGCTACAAGTAGCAGGAAGAATTTCTGGCGCCGTTGCCGGGGAGACATCATCAACATCTATCAAGTACCTACGCATAAAACTTTCATCTCCTTGCATTTATTTTATTTGCCTTTGCCTCTCGTTTTCATCTCCCCCACTTCTAAAACGTTGTCACAAAAATACAAAAATATTTTCCGTTTGCCTTTTTGCTCGTTTGCTATCTTTGCTTGTGTGCCATGTGCCTTCTATTTGCTTGCATCTTTGCTTGCTAAAAATCTATTGATATGGATCCTCATCCACTTGCTAATCTTTTCAAAAGATCCAATTATGATGAACCAATTGCTAGTGAGTTGAGTGCAATTGATTATCTCTATGAAGTTTTGCTTGAAAATCATGAACCGGAAAATTGTGATGAAGTGTTGAAAGAAGAAATTTATAAAGTGATTCATGATAGCTCCTTCAATGAAAAGCATGATTGCAATAATGTTATTATAAATTCTATTAATGTCAATTGTGCTAATAATATGCAAAACTACGAGCTTGGGGTTGATAATTTTGTTATATCCACTACTTATTGCAATTATCATGATTGGGGTGATAATGCTTCTTATGATCTTGAATATTTATTTAAGCCTCATGATGAATATGCTATTGATAATAATGTTTGCAATAATATTGAAAGTGAGTTTGGAGAGGCCATGACTTTAGTTGATGTTAATCCCACTATTTTGGAAGACTATAAGAATTTTATGCCTGTGGATCATGGAGAGAAAATTTTATATGATAGCTATATTGTTGAATTTGATTATGATCCTACATGTAATTATTATGAGAGAGGAAAATATGGTTGTAGAAATTTTTAGGTTACTAAATTACCTCTAGTTATGTTGAGATTGTCAATGTTTTATTCCTCTCCTTTGCATATGCTAGATATTTATCGTCTGGATAATTTGTTTGCATATAAAATGCCTATGCATAGGAAGTATGTTAGACTTAAATGTGTTTTTCACATGCTACATGATGATCTCTTTGTGTTTCAATTATTATCTTTCATGTGAGCATCAATAAAATCTTAAGCTTATCTTAATGGCATAAAACAATAGCGCTTGTTGGGAGGCAACTCAATGAATAAAACAAATTTTTACTTTTTGTTTCTGTTATGGTGTGTTTTCATGTTTATGCTACTGTTATGATTGAGTTTTTTATGTTTTAATTAGTTTTTGTGCCAAGTAAAGCCTTTAGGATGATTTGGAAGATAGTATAATTGATGTTGTTTGGAAAACAGAAAGTTTTACGTCCAGTGCTGGAATTTTGGTTCTGTACTGGAACGTCAAAAAAATCTGAAATTTTTACACAGTATTGGTATATGAATTGCCCACGTTGTCCTAATTTTTCAGAAGTATGGATTTTATTTGGAAGATAGTTACAAAAGTATGGATTTTAAATAGATTGCTACAGACTGTTCTGTTTTTGACAGATTCTGTTTTTGATGTGTTGCTTGCTTGTTTTGATGAAACTATGGATTTTATCGGGGGGTATAAGCCATGGAGAAGTTAGAATACTGTAGGTATAATGCAAAAATAAAATATGAATGGGTTTGCAACAGTACTTAAAGTAGTGATTTATTTTGTTATACTAACGGATCTCATAAAGGTTTTGTTGAGTTTTGTGTGATTAAAGTTTTCAAGTTTTGGGTGAGATCACGATGGATGAAGGAATAAGGAGTAGCAAGAGCCTAAGCTTGGGGATGCCCGAGGCACCCCAAGGTAGTATTCTAGGAAGACTCAAGCGTCTAAGCTTGGGGATGCCCTGGAAGGCATCCCCTCTTTCTTCTACCAACCATCGGTAATTTTACTTGGAGCTATATTTTTATTCGTCACATGATATGTGTTTTGCTTCGAGCGTCTTGTATTATATGAGTCTTTGCTTTGTTTTATTTTTAGTTTGTCACAATCATCCTTGCTGAACACACCTATTTTGAGAGAGCCACACGTTATCATAATTTGTTAGAATTCTCTATGTGCTTCACTTAAATTTTTTGAGCTAGGCAGTTGCTCTAGTGCTTCACTTAAATCTTTTTAAGCACAGCGGTGGCTATATTTTGAAGAAATAAACTCTCATGCTTCACTTATATTATTTTGAGTGTTGATAAGATTAAAAATTTGAAGAAATAAACTCTCATGCTTCACTTATATTATTTTTGAGAGTTGATAAGATGAAAATTTTGAAGAAATATTTGCACTCTTATGCTTCACTTATATCTTCTTGAGAGTTGATAATAGTAATGGTAATTTGCACAAGATATGAATTTGATCCCAAAGTGATGAATATTCAAGAGGGATATAATAAAAACTTTCATATAGATCATTGGATATGATAAGTGTGATTCCTTGCAATAGTTTTGCGATATGGAGATGATAATATGTGAGTCATGTTAGTGAGTAATTGTGATTTAGTAAGAATATTAGTGTTAAGGTTTGTGATTCCCTATGCATGCACATTAAGTCAATAGTTATGCAAAGAAAACATATCAATCAAGCGAGTGCGCAAAAAGACAGGTCTAAGGATTTCAACAAAGCGTTCAAAGTCTTCGTCATCCTTACTTTTAGATGGTTTGGTGGGAAAAGGCCTGGGTTTCTGAACCCATGGTTCTCTTTCTTTTCCATGTTTTCTAGCAATGAAGTCTCTTTTATCATATCTTTTATTCTTAGGAGGTGGGTTATCAAGATCAACAGCAGGTTCTCCGGTTGAGCATCAACATGAACATCATCATTATCATTATCATTATTATTATCATTATCACTAGGTGGATGTTCATTACCAGATTGTGTCTCAGCGTCAGAAATAGAAACATCATTATGATTCTCAGGAGGTTTTTCTATCTCAAGTTCACTAGAAGCAGGTAAAGTTTTATCATTCTTCTTTTCCTTTTTCTTCTTAGATGAACTAGGTGCATCAGTGTTAATTCTTTGAGAATCTTGCTCAATTCTTTTAGGATGACCTTCTGGATACAAAGGCTCCTGAGTCATTCTACCTCGTCTAGTAACAACTCTAACAGCATGATCATTCATTTTATTATTCATTTCATCAAGCAAATCATTTTGTGACTTAGCAATTTGTTCTAACTGAGTGTGAACCATAGAAGCATGTTTACTTAAGCCCTTAACATCATTAGCAGTTCTAAACATTAGATCACTCAAGCGATCTATCATGAAGGCATTTCTTTTTAGTTGATTGCTAACATATAAATTGAAGTGTTCTTGCTTAATGATGTAATTATCAAATTCATACCTACATTGGCTAGCAGATATATTATAAGGGACATCACCTTCATCAAATCTAGTGAGAGAATTTACCTCTACTACCTGTGTCGGGATGTCGAGCCCATGTATTTCTTCAATAGGTGGTAAATTCTTAACATCTTCAGCTTTAATACCTTTTTCTTTCATAGATTTCTTAGCTTCTTGCATATCTTCTGGACTGAGGAATAGAATACCTCTCTTCTTCGGAGTTGGCTTAGGTGGTGGTTCAGGAAGTGTCCAATTATCGACATTTCTCAACATAATATTCAATAGTTCTTCAGCCTGTCCAACAGTTCATTCCCTGAAAACAGAACCAGCACAAGTATCTAGGTAGTCCCTAGAAGCATCGGTTAGTCCATTATAAAAGATATCAAGTATTTCATTTTTCTTAAGAGGATGATCAGGCAAAGCATTCAGTAATTGGAGAAGCCTCCCCCAAACTTGAGGGACATTCTCTTCTTCAATTTGCACAAAGTTAAATATTTCCTGTAAGGCAGCTTGTTTCTTATGAGCAGGAAAATATTTCTCAGAGAAGTAATATATCATATCCTGGGGACTACGCACATAACCAGGAGCAAGAGTATTAAACCATTTCTTAGCATCACCCTTTAATGAGAAAGGAAACAACTTAAGGATGTAATAGTAACGAATCTTTTCCTCATGAGCAAATAGGGTGGCTATATCATTCAAGTTAGTAAGGTGTGCTACAACATTTTCATATTCATAACCATGAAAAGGATCAGATTCAACCAAAGTAATTAACTCAGGATCGATAGAGAATTCATAATCCTTATCGGTAACAAAGATAGGAGAGGTAGCAAACTTAGGATCATATTTCATTCTCTCCATCATAGACTTTTCTTTAAGCTTGGCCAGTAATTTTTTAACATCATCCCTATCATTACAAGTAAGAAATTCTCTAGCCATTTCTCCATCCAGGACATAACCATAAGATATCTTAGGCATTTCAACTCTAGGAGAGCTAGGAATAATAGGTGAATCATAATTTTCAGGAGTTTCAACATTTTCAGTTTCTTTAGCTTTAGCAATTTGTTCATCAAGAAATTCACCTAGTGGCACAGTATTATCAAGCATAGTACTAGCATCATCATAAGTATCATTCATTGCAGAAGTAGTATCATCAATTACTTGCGACATATCAGAATGAATAACAGGTGGCAGTGTCGCTAGCCTACTCAAAACAGAAGGTGAATCAAGTGCAGAGTGTGATGGCAGTTCCTTACCTCCTCTAGTCATAGAGGGGACGATCTTGGTCTTAGCGTCTTTCAAATTCTTCATAGTGATTAACAGATATAAATCTTAAGTGACTCAACAGATAGAGCTATGCTCCCCGGCAACGGCGCCAGAAAAAGGTCTTGATAACCCACAAGTATAGGGGATCACGACAGTCTTCGAGGGTAGTATTTCACCCAAATTTATTGATTCGATACAAGGGGAGCCAAAGAATATTTGTGAGTATTAGCAGTTGAGTTGTCAATTCAACCACACCTGGAGAACTAAATATCTGCAGCAAAGTGTTTAGTAGCACAGTAATATGATAGTTTTGATAGCAGTAGTAACAGTACCAATAGTAACAGAGACAGTAACAATAGCAGTTTTGCAGTGATTGTAACAGCAGCAGCAACGAAAGTAACTTAGCAAAGATCAATATGCGAAAAGCATAGGCATTGGATCAGTGATGGATAATTATGTTGGATGACATTCACCATGTAACAGTCACAACCTAGAGCGATACACAATAGCTCCAATTGATCAATATAATGTAGGCATGTATTCCATATATAGTCATACGTGCTTATAGTAGAACTTGCATGACATCTTTTGTCCTACCCTCCTGTGACAGCGGGGTCCATAACAAAACTAAGGCATATTAAGGCCACCTTTTAATAGAGAACCGGAACAAAGCATTAGCACATAGTGAATACATGAACTCGTCAAACTACGGTAATCACCGAAAAGAATCCTAATTATTGTCACCTTGGGGTATGCGGATCATAACACGTAATTGGTGCATACAACTTTCAAGATAGGATCAAGAACTCAAATATATTCATGAAAACATAAAGGGTTCAGATCTGAAATCATGGCACTCGGGCCCTAGTGACAAGCATTAAGCATAGCAAAGTCATAGCAACATCAATCTCAGAACATAGTGGATACTAGGGATCAAGCCCTAACAAAATTGACTCGATTACATGATAAATCTCATCCAACCCATCACCGTCCAGCAAGCCTACGAAGAAATTACTCACACACGGTGGTCAGCATCATGAAATTGGTGGTGGAGGATTGGTTGATGATGACGACGGCGTCGAATCCCCCCTCTCCGGAGCCCCAAACGGGCTCCAAATCAGCCCTCCCGATGAAGAACAGGAGATGGCGGCGGCTCCGTATCGTAAAACGCGATGATTGTTTCTCTCTGATTTTTTTTCTGGACGAATAGGTACTTATGGAGTTGGAGTTAGGGTTGCCGGAGCTACCAGGGGCCCACAAGCCTGCCAGACGCGCCCTGGGGGGGTGGGCGCACCCCCTGGGCTTGTGGCGGCTGGGTGGCCCCCCCTCTGGTAATTCTCTTCGTTGGTATTTTTTATATATTCTGAAAATATTCTCCGTAAATTTTCAGGTCCATCCGAGGACTTTTATTTCTGCACAAAAATAACACCATGCCAATTCTGCTGAAAACAGCATCAGTCCGGGTTAGTTCCATTCAAATCATACAAATTAGAGTTCAAAACAAGAGCAAAAGTGTTTGGAAAAATAGATACGTTTGGGACATATCAGCTGCAGATCTGAGTCATCTGTGGTTAATCGAATGGTTAAAAACTAATTATAACGATATGGACGCATTAGAACGCAGCAAAATCAGCTAGTGGGGCTCCTATTTAAATATCCTGAAATCTTAGAAGCACACGCGCGCTTTCTCGTAGGAACGGGCGGCCGGCTTTGTCACACACATGCGTGTACTTTTTTGTCAGCTAGTGAATGTTTTGTTGTTAGCATTAAATGCGTTTAGACTAGTCACGTCGGTTGAAAAACAGATCCACATACATTTATTTCGGGTTTTTAAATTTTTAAAAAGTCATATCTTTCAAACCACATGTCAGAATACAGATCCGTTTTCACCCTGGAATTCATCGGGATGAGATCTTTGAAACTAGATCCCGCATGGCTATGTTTCGATGAAATTTTTTTGGTGCCAACTTTGATGCTATATGGTGCAACTTCAGTACTGCATTGTGCAACTTTAGTACTACATGGTGCAACTTTTTTTAAAACCAATTTTTGGAGCTGCATGATCTAACTTCATTTGAGGTTGCAACCTAGCAACCATGACAACTTGATGTGCAACTAGTCTACTGCCCCGACCAACTATCTAGTAGTCGATGTGCAACCCTTGTCCCTACTCGTGGATGTATAGTTTTTTTTTACAGTTGACACACCCTGCTCCACCTCCCCTACCGGCGATATGTGCAACTTAGTCTGTTGTTCCAGCCAACTGCCTATTACTCGATGTGCAACTTCTTCCCCTCCCTACTTGTGGATATGTACTTTCGGTTGGCGGGGGCAACAAACGGAGTTGCACAAAGTCTGCTAGGCAGTTGGCCGGAGCAACATATGAAGTTGCACATCTCACAAGCAGGGATAGTTGGGCGGTGAAATTCCACATACATGAGGGTAGTGAAAAGTTACATATTCATGAAGGTAGTGAAACGTTGCATGTAAACAGGGCGCTAAAGTTGCACATCCCACTAGAGGGGTGGTTTGGACCGAGTGCTAGTAGGGAAATTACACATCCACAGGGTATGATGGAAAGTTGCACATCACTGGTAGATAGTTGGCCATGGCAGTATGCGAAGTTGCACATCCACTGCTAGACAGTTGGCCGACGTAGCAAACAGTGAAAGCACAATCACGGGCAGGAGTAAAGTTGCACATCAACTACTAGGCAGTTGGCCTGGGCAACACACGAATTTGCACATTTAACGAGAAGGAGATAGTTTGAGGGTGGAGGTGCCATCAGTGAAAACTACACATCCACGGGGTTGGCGGAAAGTTACACATCCACTGTCAGGTAGTTGCACATCGGCTGCTAGGCAGTTGCACAAAACGGAGACAAAATTGCACAAAAAAATTCGTCGAAACATAGCCATGCGGGATCTAGTTTCGAAGAGCACATCACGAGGGTTTCAACGGTGAAAACGGATCTTAATTTCGATGAGGGATTTGAAAGTTATGGGTTTTTAAAATTTTGAAACCAAAATTAAGTACGTTCACACCTGTTCACGTGGGTGGTTTGCATTTACTTTCTACTTTTTCTGTTCACACATATTCACACGTGTTCACTTTTCCTAATATGGAATTAGGGGACAAACTATTTCTATTTATAGATTATTAGGGATAGAAAATATTTCCTTTTATAGCTTAAAGACCAGAAATTTCCTTTTTGGGCCGGCTGCTCCGGAGCGCTAGGGAGCAGCCGGCCGCTCCCTAGACCTGTCCTTTAAATATAGTAGATAATGCATTAACGATTTGCCTTCATTCGTTTTCAGCATGTGAACACATACACACGCAGAGAAAAGATCTATAGCTAGCTTTTGTGACGGCATTTGTCCTTTGAGACGAAAACGGACTGCAAAACTTGCTGTGGCTGACTGATCACCACCATAGTCTGCTAAACTATTAGAAATTCACAGCGGCACGCAGATGCAGAAGCACGCTTCTACCCAGCCGTGCCGGCCCCCCAATTCACTCACGATAGGTAAAGTCTTTGGATCTAGTGTGAGGGCATAATAAATTTTAATTTTTAGTTTCTAAAGCTTACGATTTTGTCCGTCGCTCGTATCAAGTTTCAGAAGTTGAAACATTTTTGTCTGGTTCTGAAACTTACGATTTGTCGGTCACTCGTACCAAATTCCAGAAGATAAAACTTAATGAAGTTTTAAAAACTCATCAAAACGTATTTAAAATGGATCTCATTTGAAAGCTCTTTGTCACCAGAAACACGAGTATGCAAACAAAACTTAATTTGGACTTTTGGCACACTAAAAGATATGAAAAGTTAAAACCTGAAAACCAAAACAAAAAGGGGCCGCTCCTACAAATCCCCTTCGCCTAAACTGTTACTACTTCAAACATAAAATCGGACGTGAAGGGAATTCCTACTCGTCATGCATGGCCGGCCGGATCGAAGCCTATGATAAGAGCAACTCCAACCAGCCGACCCAAACGGACGTGCATTTTGTCCGCTTTTGGTCCGTGTGTGTCGGCCTAACGGATGCTTGTGTCCGTTTTTTCGTTTTGGTCGGCCCTTGCGCCCAACGCTGGCCCGATGCATTTTTGTTAGCGCCAACATGAAAAGAAAATCGTAGGCATGCGCCCAAATTTAACTTAATTAAACATGAAAGGCTGGTCAACCGCGGACCAAAGTCCACTTAAACATTAATAAAACTTAAAAAAAACTTAAAAAAACTAGCGACGTCGGCACGCTGCCCTAGGCGGCGGCGTGGTCGTCCTCCCCGGGGCCAGTGAGGTCGATGAACGCCGGCGCCGGACCAGCCCAGGGGAAAGCGCTCTTCCACGCCGCCCGTAGCGCCGGTTGCACTGCTGCGCCGCGGTGGGCGCGCTCTTCCTTGTCCATCTCCCGGCGCTCCTCCTCCTCCTCCCGTGCCCAGCGGGCACGGCGCTCCTCCTCCACGCCCTCCGCCTGCATCCGGTGACACTAGTAGAAAACAGGGCATTCGTTTTTGCCAAATCAGAGCAACAGTCCCGGTCGACTTACGAACTGGGACTAATGCGTGCATCAGTCCCGATTCGAGCGGCCAGGACGCCGGCCGGGCCTCGGCAGGCACCAGTCCCGGTTCGGCTGGGACCTTTAGTCCCGGTTCCAGACACCAACCGGGACTAAAGGGGTTGCGCTCCTGGCGCAACCCCTTTAGTCCCGGTTGGTGTCTGGAACCGGGACTAAAGGGTAGGCCATTAGTCCCGGTTTTAGACACAAATCGGGACTAAAGTTTTGCACATATATATCGACGCCCCCCCCCCCCCCATCTCCTCTGTTTTTTGGCCGTGGAAGGGTGGAGGTGTGGGCTACTCTGTTTTTTGCCTATATATGCACATGAGGTGTTCGATGAAATGCCGGAGCCACACTTAAGCTTTCTCCTCTGTTCTTCCTCCAAGCTCGACCTCCAAGCTCCATTTTCCCCAAGATTTGTCTAGGTTTGGCGGTGCACCAACTATCCAAGTGTTCTAAAAAGGTTAGCAACTTCATCCTTTCATCTCTCACTGCTAGTTTAGCTCATTTCAAATGCTCTAGAAGTAGTGTGGTTTCTGGGTTTTAGTGGAGGAGTGTATGTGTGAGTTTATTTGATTTAGATGCACAATTTGAGCTCAAATTAACTTCTTAGTTTGCACATGTGTAGGGTGCCGTCCCGTCCCTGTCCTCACCGCCGTCGATCGCCCGCGCCGATCTCGTCGCCGGCACCACCGTGGTGAGCTCAAATTAACTTCTTAGTTTGCACTTCTTAGTTTGCACATGTGTAGAGAGCTCTATGTTGTTCTATGAGAACTATGTATGAACTTTATGTATTTTTTTCCAGTAATAACATTTGATCACTACTGTACTTTGGTTTTAATGTGATGATGAACTTGTATTAATTTGTTCATTTCTCTATTCATGATGTTCTGTAATGGTTTTTGATATACTTAATTATATAATGCACGCAGATGAACCGGCAATGGATGTATGGTGACCGACGCACCTCCGACTACATTACGGGCCTGCATAATTTTCTCGATGTGGCTGAGGCAAACAAGCAGAATGGTTTTATGTATTGTCCATGTACTGTCTGTGAGAATACGAAGGATTACTCTGACTCGAAAACCCTTCACTTCCACCTGCTTAAGATAGGTTTCATGCCACACTATAATGTTTGGACCAAGCACGGAGAAAGAGGGGTTATGATGGAAGACAACGAAGAAGAAGAGGATGATGACAACTATCCTATGTTCCCTGAATACGGTGATACTGCAACGGGGGAAGCTGAAGATCAAGAGGCACCAGATGTGCCCGATGATGATCTTCGTCGGGTCATTGTTGATGCACAGAGAGGATCCGAAAGTGAAAGGGAGAAGTTGAAGTTCGATCGCATGTTAGAGGATCACAAAAAAGGGTTGTACCCTAATTGCGAAGATGGCAACACAAAGCTCGGTACGGCACTGGAATTGCTGCAATGGAAGGCAGAGAATGGTGTATCTGACAAGGGATTTGGGAAGCTACTGAAAATAATAAAGAAGAAGCTTCCAAAGGATAACGAATTGCCTGACAGTACGTACGAAGCAAAGAAGGTTCTCTGCCCTCTAGGATTAGAGGTGCAGAAGATACATGCATGCCCTAATGACTGCAACCTCTACCGCGGTGAGGAGTACGAGAATTTGAATGCATGCCCGGTATGCGGTGCATTGCGGTATAAGATCAGACGAGATGACCCTGGTGATGTTGAGGGCGAGCGCCCCAGGAAGAGGGTTCCTGTCAAGGTGATGTGGTATGCTCCTATAATACCATGGTTGAAACGTCTGTTCAGAAACAAAGAGCATGCCAAGTTGTTGCGATGGCACAAAGAAGACCGTAAAAAAGACGGGAAGTTGAGAGTACCCGCTGATGGGTCGCAGTGGAGAAAAATCGAGAGAAAGTGGCCGGACTTTGCAGGTGACGCAAGGAACTTATGGGTTGGTTTAAGTGCAGATGGCATTAATCCTTTTGGGGAGAAGAGCAGCAATCATAGCACCTGGCCTGTGACTCTATGTATCTATAACTGTCCTTCTTGGTTGTGCATGAAGCGGAAGTTCATTATGATGCCAGTGCTCATCCAAGGCCCTAAGCAACCCGGCAACGACATTGATGTGTACCTAAGGCCATTAGTTGAAGAACTTTTACAGCTGTGGGACATAAAAGGTGTACGTGTGTGGGATGAGCACAAACAGCAGGAATTTGACCTATGAGCGTTGCTGTTTGTAACCATCAATGATTGGCCTGCTCTTAGTAACCTTTCAGGACAGACAAACAAGGGATACCACGCATGCAAGCACTGTTTAGATGAGACCGAAAGTATATATTTGGATAAATCTAAGAAGAATGTGTACCTGGGACATCGTCGATTTCTTCCGACCAAGCATGCCTTAAGAAAGAAAGGCAAGCATTTCAAAGGTGAGGCAGATCACCGGAAGAAGCCTGTCCTCCGTACTGGTGATGATATACTTGATATGGTCAAGGATTTACAAGTAATCTTTGGAAAGGGTCCTGGCGGACAATCTGTTCCGAATGACGCTGACGGACACGCACCCATGTGGAAGAAGAAATCTATATTTTGGGACCTACCCTATTGGAAAGACCTAGAGGTCCGCTCTGCAATCGACGTGATGCACGTGACGAAGAATCTTTGCGTGAACCTGCTAGGCTTCTTGGGCGTGTATGGGAAGACCAAAGATACACCGGAGGCACGGGAGGACCAGCAACGTATGAACGAAAAAGACGGCATGCATCCAAAGCAGTATCAAGGTCCTGCCAGCTACGCTCTTACCAAAGCAGAGAAGGAAATCTTTTTTGAATGCCTGCTCAGTATCAAGGTCCCGTATGGCTTCTCGTCGAATATAAAGGGAATAATAAATATGGCAGAGAAAAAAATTCCAGAACCTAAAGTCTCATGACTGCCACGTGATTATGATGCAACTGCTTCTGGTTGCATTGAGGGGGCTTCTACCAGAAAATGTTCGATTAGCCATTGTGAAGCTATGTGCATTCCTCAATGCAATTTCTCAGAAGGTAATCGATCCAGAAATCCTACCAAGGATACTGAATGATTTGGTCCAATGCCTTGTCAGTTTCAAGTTGGTGTTCCCACCATCCTTCTTCAATATTATGACGCACGTCCTAGTTCACCTAGTCGACGAGATTGCAATTCTGGGTCCTGTATTTCTACACAATATGTTCCCCTTTGAGAGGTTCATGGGAGTCTTAAAGAAATATGTTCGTAACCGTGCTAGGCCAGAAGGAAGCATCTCCACGGGCCATCAAACAGAGGAGGTCATTGAGTTTTGTGTTGACTTTATTCCTGACCTTAAGCCGATTGGTGTTCCTGAATCGCGACATGAGCGGAGACTGGGTGGAAAAGGCACGCTAGGACCGAACTCAATAATATGTAGGGACGGGCATTCTTGGGCGCAAGCACACTACACAGTTCTATAGAATTCTACCTTGGTGGCCCCATGTATCAATGAACACAAGAATATTCTACGCTCCAAACACCCGGAGCAGTCTGACGACTGGATTACACGTGAACACATGGGGACTTTCGGCGGTTGGTTGCAAACATATCTCATGGGTAACACCACTGTTGGAGATGAGCTGTACTTGTTGGCCAGGAGACCATCTTTGACTGTATTGACTTTCCAAGGGTACGAGATAAATGGGAATACATTTTACACAATCGCCCAAGATAAAAAGAGCACCAACCAAAACAGTGGTGTTCGCTTTGATGCAGCAAACACCAATAGGGCAAAGGACACATATTATGGTTACATACAGGACATATGGGAACTTGACTATGGACGTGATTTTAAGGTCCCTTTGTTTCGGTGCAAATGGGTCAATCTGTCAGGAGGCGGGGTACAGGTAGACCCGCAGTACGGAATGACAACAGTGGATCTCAACAATCTTGGGTAAACAGACGAACCATTCGTCCTAGCCAATGATGTGGCGTAGGTTTTCTATGTGAAGGACATGTCTACCAAACCGAGAAAAAGAAAAGATAAGGTAGCGAATACATCATACGATGAGCCAAAGCGCCACATAGTTCTTTCAGGGAAAAGAAACATCGTGGGAGTGGAGGACAAGACAGACATGTCAGAAGATTATGAAAAGTTTCATGAAATTTCTCCCTTTAGAGTGAAGACTGACCCAAGCATCCTGTTAAATGATGAAGATTATCCATGGTTACGGCGCAATAAGGAAGGGACACACGCGAAGAAATAGTTTTATACCCCAAGATCCCACTCTGGGATGTGACCGGCTTCACCGCCATCACTTTCTCTCTAGTGTGAGTTTCCGGACTTATAGCTGGAAAGTGCCACTTCGGACAAACCGGAGGGAATCTTTTTAATAGTTAGGGTATATATATGTGTGTGTTTTGGCATTTGAAACGCGAAGGAACGCTATTTTTCATGCATTTATTGATTTTTTTGAGCTAAATAACCCTGAAATTGAAAAGCACTACAAATGAACTCTGAAAAGGTTGAAACTTGGCATGGTATCATCATTTCACCCACATAGCATGTGCTAAAAAGTTGAGAGGGTTACGGCAAAAACTGGATGCACTTCGTGTACAAACTGAACAATCTCTTTCGAAGTACCAAGGTTTCGGACGAAAACTCATCTGTTACAAAGGTATTTTATTTTTTTAAACTTATTTTAACTCCAGACTTTTTGTGCGTTCAATATGCACCATTCAAAGCCACGTCATCAATTTTTAACCCTTTCTGACTTCATTTGCTATTTTTCATGCATTTATTGATTTTTTTGAGCTAAATGACCCTGAAATTGAAAAGCACTACAAATGAACTCTGAAAAGGTTGAAACTTGGCATGGTATCATCATTTCACCCACATAGCATGTGCTAAAAAGTTGAGAGGGTTACGGCAAAAACTGGATGCACTTCGTGTACAAATTGGACAATCTCTTTCGAAGTATCAGGGTTTCGGACGAAAACTCATCTGTTACAAAGGCATTTCATTTTTTTAAACTTATTTTAACTCCAGAATTTTTGTGCATTCAACATGCACCATTCAAAGCCACATCATAAATTTTCAACCCTTTCTGACTTCATTCGCTATTTTTCATGCATTTAATGATTTTTTTGAGCTAAAAAACTAAAAGAGCTAAACAGAATCTGTTTTGGATTAACACACCTATTTAAATAACCTAAAAATTACCAAATTGAACATACTAATAAAACACACTAATATTAAACAGCAGGAAAAAGAATCACTCAAAAATCTATTTTTAAAGTAAAGTTATTCACAAACTAGTGATTCACACAAATTTCAAAGAATTCAAATTTAAATTATTCAAATTTCAAAACTACTGGCACTAACAGAAAGTTTATAATTTTTGTGACCTAAACCAAAAAGATTCACTCAAAAACTCTAAATATTTGGCTATAAGTAGAAACAAAAGAAAAAAATAAAGCAAAAAACAAAAAAAACTGGAAAAGACCTTTAGTCCCGGTTAGAGCCACCAACCGGGACTAAAAAGTATATGCAAAAAATAAAAAAAAATGCCGGCCTAATAGGCCACCACGACCTGCATACGACTAGAAACCCAACTATATATGGGCCAGGATGCAGGCCCGCAGGGCAAGTAGGCCCACAGGGCAGAGAGAACGGTAGGCATGTACTGCCTGCTTTAGAGAGGAGCTCGAGACGGCTATCGCAGCGGGGCTTATAAACAGGTGTGAGCGCCTCTCGCTTGGCGAGGTGGGACTAAACTTCCACCACGCCAGGACCAACACTTTAGTCCCGGTTGGAGCCACCAACCGGGACTAAAGGCCCCCCTTTAGTCCCGGTCCGAGCCACCAACCGGGACTAAAGGGTTGGGTTTCCCGCCCTTTGGGCTGGTGAAATTCACCTTTAGTCCCGGTTGGTGGCTCGGACCGGGACTAAAGGGAGGCCTTTAGTCCCTGTTGGTGCCACCAACCAGGACTAAAGCTCGGGCTATATAAACCGCGCGTTGTCTTCTTCCTCCCCAATCTTCTTTCTCTCTCGATCGCTCCTCTCCCCCGACGCCGAACCACCGCACGCCGCCGCCAGGCTGCCGCGACGCCCTGCCCCGAGCCGTCCCCGAGCCCGCTGACCGTCGCTGGACCTCCTCGCCGTCCTCCCCGAGCATCGCCGCCCCTCGTCGCCGCCCCACGGTGAGCACCCTTTCCCCCTCCTCCCCCTCTTCCCCAAATGGATGGATTCATGGATGACGAAATGCCAAAGCGCTTTAGGAATTTTCTGAATTTTCTGAATTTTTTCTGAATTTTTTGACAGTGCACATCAAGTGTATGATGAAATGCCAGAGGGCTCTAGGAATTTTAGGAATTTTTGAGAATTTTTGTGGTGAGGTGTTGATGCACAAAAGAGAGTCTGGCAAAGTTTCAGAATTTTTGGAGCAATTTAAATTGGGCTTTGACCATGGAGTTTGAATCTGGTCCAAATTTGAACTGATTGAAATTTGAAATTTTTGAACTATGGAACCAAATGTTTTTGGTGGAATGGGTTGTGGGTACTATCAAATAGATGGAGTAATATTTGTGGGTGCAAAAGAATTGGGGGAGAATATAGCTCCTTTGCAAATCAAAGAACACAAATTTTGCATTAGAGTTCATTTTGTCTTTTTTGTATGTTTTAATGCAAGCATCTTTTGGGCAATCTTTGAACATGAAGTAGGAGCATTTTGATGTCATCTTGCTGGTAGATTTTAGTTCATGCCATGTTAGGACCTGTAGTGAGTGCTACAAGCTTGTAAACTTGCTATCTATTCATTTCTGCCATGTCATGCTATTTTTCTCTAAGTGTGAAACTCGCAGTATTAATACTTTGCATTTTGCCTAGAGGTTTGCAACAAATCTGTGCATCTTTGGATCATGATCAGTAAGGGTGTTTTGTTGAGGGTAATTAGTACATGCTTGCCATGCTCTTTGTTGCCATGAAAAACTGTTGTAGCATATATTTTACTTGCCTAAAAGGTTGCATCATGAATCTGTTTTCTGCCACTCATTTGAATTAGTTCAGTAATTAAGCATGTTTTGCCATGTGTCATGCCATTTGTTGCCATGTAGAAATTCTGTAGCATGTTCAAATCTTGCTTTCAAATTGGTATCTAGCTATAATGGACAGATTTGCATTGCATATTGCTTTGATCACCATTTGAGTTCCGTGCATCCGTTTGCCATGATCTTTATAAGTCCATTTCAACTAAAATCTTCCATTCTATCCAGTGGCATACTTGGGTTTGCCTATTTTTTTTTCACTCGGTGGAATTACAGGTTGTGGTGTTGCATCTCCGTGGAGTTGGTCCCTGATCGTCCCTCCGCTGTTCGACAAAAGGTGTCCATTTGTCGTATGTTGAGTTTTGTTCATAGGATGATGGTTGGTTCATTTGTTGAGTTGTGTATTCATCTTGTGTATAAATCTTGTATTCATCTTGTATTAATTTTGTATTCAACTTGTGTATAAATCTTGTATTCATCTTGTACAAATATCGTCGTAACTTCGACATGAGAGGGGGGCTCGTTAAAACATAACCCCGATAACTTTGATTTTGAGGCATATGAAAACCTGATTTGCACGTCGGATAGGCATGAGAGAGGCGGTCCGCAAAGTATCCTCTCCCGAAAGATAGGACGACTCATCAGATATGATTCTAGGTAATGTCCAATGCCTCATATCGCGAACATAGTTATATTGGATAATTGATCTTCATATAAATGAAGCATAAAAGTTTAGCAATCACTTACAAATTTTCATGTTGTTCATTGACTTCGACATGAGGGGGGGGGGGGGGTCGTGTTAAAACATAACCCCGATAATTTCGGTATAACTTCGACATGAGGGGGGAGGGGGTCGTTAAAACATAACCCCGATAATCCACTAATCCATTGCTCATATGCATATGATTTCTTGTTGTGATTAGGTCTATGTTTGCCACTAATCCATCTCTCATGGTTGTATATTGCCATGTTGTAATATTTGCAGAAACTATGGAACACGACAGAGACTTAGAACAAGAAAAGGCGTTGGAGGAAATAATTCGCGAGGGAGATGATGGTATCATGACCTCACAGTTTCTCAACGACTCCGGTGGTGAGGGAAGAGAAGATGACGGCTCCGCCAGTGTTGGAGCCTTAACTGTTGCAAAGTCCAGCGAGGTATATATATTAATTAAGCCTCTGCTGACTAGATGCATTAATTGTTTTGTATGTACATATATTAACACTTCTTTCTTCTTTTAGCCCTCCGGATCGAGCCAAACTTCTATAAGGAGACGAGGCCCGAAGAAAAGGTTGGGCGAGAATGAAAGGTTCACGATCGAACAAGTCGATCCAGATGGCAAACCGACTGTTCCCAAGCGGACCCAAGACCGATTTATACATCAGTGCGGAGTTGTTGTTAGGGACAGCGTCCCGGTCAGCATCCAAGAATGGAATAAGAAGAAGGACGATGGAGTTTCTTATGTCGACGATAGATGCAAAGATCAGCTTTGGAACTCGCTCATGATAAATTTCAGCCTACCGCCAGAGGAGGATCCAAATAACCCAGTTATACAGCGAAAAGTCAAAAAATGGGCTCTTAAGAAGATGGCAGAACAATTCAAGAACTGGAAGAAAAGATTGAATGAACAGTTTGTCGAGAAAGACGAGACTCCAGAATTCACCGGTCAATATGCGAAGATAAAAGATCACTGACCCGCATTTGTGGCGTACAAGAAATCGGAGAAAGCTAAGAACAGGTCACAGACAAATAAGCTAAATGCTTCAAAGAAGCAGTATCACCATGTTACGGGGTCAGGTGGCTACAAGGTTGCCCGGCCTACGTGGGACAAAGCTGAGAACGACCTGCTTGCTAAAGGGATCCAACCAGCGACATTGAACTGGCCCGAACGGGCAAGGACTTGGTTCTTCGGGCATGGGGGAACTTTGGACCATGAAACAGGAAAGTGTGTTTACACAAAAGAACAACTTGAAACACCCATCACAAAGATTCAGGAAGCAATCAAGGACGTGCAGGAAGGGAGGTTCCATCCCGACAGAGAGAAGGACGTGCTGTCACGCGCCCTCGGGAATCCTGAACACCCTGGACGAACACGAGGCACAGCAGGCTCCGTTCCGTGGGTGCATGGGTTTCCCGACAGCGCTGGTTATAGAAGCCGAGGGAGAAAGAAGAAAGAGGAAGCAGACCGGATGCAGAAGGTAGAAGAAAGATTAGCGTTGCAGGAGAAGAAACTAGAGGCACTTACCTGTCAGCGAGCTACCGGCTCACCATCTCAGCAGCACGAAGATCCTTCATTCGATACTGCCCACGAAGCTACCCCACCATCTCAGCGGAAAAGCAGCGTGGCTTCCACGGAGCTCGTTCGGCCTGATATCACGGCTCCTCGCTACCCCGTGGATTATATCACGGAGAGGGAACATTGTGAGCTAATGGCGAAATGCATCAACCTACCCTTGAAGGTGGCGGTCGGCTATGTCTTACCTCCTAGACCTGATGGAACTTTCCATTGCAATCCGATTCCAGATGGCTTTGCTATTGTCGGGGTGGATGAAGTTACCAAAGGATTCGAGGGGCTAGAGCTTGAGTACCCTACAGGTGAAGGGGAGACTCATCTGGTAGATGCCGTAAGGACTACCATTCTATGGAGAAAGGAATACATCGTGCTTCCACAATGGACGCCGCGTCAGCAGACTCAGCCGGAGGAGGCCC
This sequence comes from Elymus sibiricus, assembly GCA_039707655.1. Taxonomy (NCBI): domain Eukaryota; kingdom Viridiplantae; phylum Streptophyta; class Magnoliopsida; order Poales; family Poaceae; genus Elymus; species Elymus sibiricus. Next base: position 319,988,131 of record CM077664.1, read on the forward strand.
CTCAGCAGACTCCTCACTGTCAGCTCTATCTCCGCTGCCTCAGTCGTCTCCGCCACGTCAGCACACTCCGCCGCCTCAGCTGTCTCCGCCGCGTCAGCGGACTCCGCCGGAGGAGGCCCCTCAGCAGAATCCTCCGCCGCCTCAGCTGTCTCCGCCGCCTCAACGGACTCCGCCGGAGGAGGGCCCTCAGCAGAATCCTTCGCCGCCTCAGCTGTCTCCGCCGCCTCAGCGGACTCCGCCTCCTCCGCCGCGTCAAGAAGGCTCCTCCCAACGACGGCGGAAGAGACCCACCGCCGCTCCGGCGACTAGCAGTACAACAATGAAGAAATCTAGAGCAGGTCCAAGCGTCAAGAAGGCTCCTCCCAAGTTACCATACGACATGACCGAGGAGGAAACCGACGAGTTCGTGGCTGACGATGTGAAATGCCAGCTTGCACCGAAACGTCCAGATCCAAAGGAGAAAATAGATCCGGTAAAAGCGAAGCGTTGTCTGGATGCCCTTCAGCGCCCACCATCTCCTCCGCCGCTCTCACACTATGACCGCTGTATTGTAAAGACATTTCATGAAGCGAAAAGGTCGGGAAGTACTAGCAGTGCTGCAAGAAGTGGGAAAACAATTCCCCAGCTCGGCGAACAGGAAAAACAATCGTGCCCCCCGCTCAAGGTGTTTCCCGATATCGCTAATGATCCAAGGGTAGCGACTGCTCATCCTGGTTACACTCTTGCTGATTACTTAAGCGATGAGGTACAGTTCGAAATGGCTGAGGTAGCCTTTAGATACGAGCACGGGAAGCCTCTCGTCAGACCTGAGCAGCTCCCGCGTCTATCAACGATGATGCGAACATTGCATAGCTGGTACTTGAAAGCCCGCAAGGAAGGGACCAACAGTATCTTAGTGGGAATTAAAGATGAGCACTACTTCAATGGAGTCGAGGCGTTGTACATTGAATTTGAAGAATTATTTCAGTTATACAATCAAGCCGCCCTCGACAAAGCTATCGTCAGTTGCTATTGTCTGTAAGTATTTTTTCTGTAATTAAGTCTCTAGCTCAGCTCGTTCATTGCATGTATAATTATCCTCACACTATATTATGCAGATTGAAGATCCGCGAATGCAGAGGAAAAATCTATGACATTGGGTTCATTAATCCAAATACCGTAAATGAATATACGGTACAAAAAAGCCCCGATGATACAGAGAATTACTTGCTAAAGGCGTTACTTGGACAACAAAACAAAAGGGAAATACTATTTCCTTACAACTTCGAGTGAGTGTTACTGTCTTCTGCACATTTTGTTTCGCTTACTCGAGGTTAAGTGTAATTGATGAGCTATGCGTGCGCAGATTCCACTTTATTCTGCTAGCCATTCAGCTTGACGCGGGACTAGTAGTTGTCTTGGACTCGAGACGTAAAGAGGCTAAGGAGTGGGCGGACATGAGTGAAATGCTCCAGAAGTAAGTTCAGTCATTATCGCACCATATCGGCAACTTTCGTTCATTTCCTGATATCAAGTAATCATTTTCTTTGCCGGGCAGGGTTTGGAAAAAGTTCACCAACCAGGTTAGGGGTGAATGGAAAAAGGAGCTGCGATTTTCACAACCCAAAGTAAGTACTACTAGCTAGTTCCACGCATCTCTCATTGATTCTAGTTTCAATACCATTATCATGCTTGATTATCATTTTGATTGAACTCTATTCTCGTAAAGTTCTTGTGGCAGGAACCCGGGAATAATTTATGTGGATACTACGTTTGCGAGTACATTCGCCACAAGACCTCTGAGCGGGGCAGATCTGAAGAACAAATTGAAGTATGTAAACAATATTCACATTTTTATTTTATTACCATCAATTGTGTTGAGTTTCATTCATATATATATATATATATATATATATATATATATATATATATATATATATATATATATATATATATATATATATATATATATTGACCCCCTTCTTTAAATTAGATCAAGCGGAAGCGGGACGAACTCCTAACAACTGATCGCATACGAGCAATTCAAGAGGAATTGGCGGGATTCTTTGTTGACCATGTCATACCTACAGACGGAGAATTCCATCGGGAGTGGCAATGCGATTTTGGTAATTAGATATTAGGGATCGTAAGAGATGTTACATTGTATATATGCATGAACGTGTACTATACGTAGTAGCGTCGAATAGATATACGAAAACTTGTTGTTCGACCAAGCACGGAGAAAGAGAGGTCACTTCTCTTTATATTCATGACGATTCGTGTAATGGTTCCTTCATTGCTATATGTAGTAGCTAGCGTCGAGTTGAATGGAAAACGTAAAATAAAAACAAAAACCCTAAATGTAAAAGAATTGAATGGTAAACACAAAAAGAAAAGGGGAAACACAATATGAAACCCCTAAACCCTCCAAAACCCCTAAACCCTAAACCCCTCCTTTCAAAAAAAAAAGCAGCGCTTGGCAGGGGCTGACGCGTGGCGGCCTTTTAGTCCCGGTTGGTGTTACCAACCGGGACTAAAGGTCCTCCTGCCTGAGCGCTGCGCAGCGGCCACGTGGAGACCCTTTAGTCCCGGTCGGTGTTACCAACCGGGACTAAAGGTCCTCCTGCCTGGGCGCCCCACAGCGGCCACGTGGAGCTCCTTTAGTCCCGGTTCGTGACCCAACCGGGACTAAAAGTGGGGGCCTTTAGTCCCGATTGTTCAGTCTCGGTTGCAGAACCGGGACTAAAGGCCCTCTGGAACCGGGACTAAAGCCCTGTTTTCTACTAGTGTGATCACCCTCGTCACGCTCCTCCGCCGGGGCGCGGGCCCTCTATTGCTGGGAGGTACACCGCCTCTTGCTCCGGCGTCGCGCCCAGCCACACGGGCGGCGCGCAGACCCACTCATGGAGCTGACCGGTCCACTGGTAGCTCTCCGGCTCGGGCTCCGTGGGCGGCGGCTTGACCTTGGGCTCGGGGAGCGGCGGCGGCGGGGGGATGGCGCAGTCCCCGGCCGCCGACAATGCGAGGGCCTCCTCCAGGCCCTCTCAGTGCGTGTCCTTGTCGCGCCTGCTCTCGTCCAGAGCACGCTGCATCGCCGCCTCCAGCGCGGCCTGGTAGGCCGCCTCCTCCTCCTCCTCCTCCTTCGGCTTGACCTCCGGGGGCGGCGGTGGGACAGCGGGGTTGAGTTGCACGCCGCGCGGTGCTCCTCCTCGTGCTCCAGCGCGAATCAGACCTCCCAGTTGGGAGAGTCCGGCGCGTACGCAGGGAGCCACCGCTGCTCCGGCGTCAGGAGCTCGCGGCGCCTGCGCACCTCCTCGGCGTGCGCCCGCGCCGACCGAGGCACCGTCGGCACCGGTATGCAGTGCGGGTTCAGATGCCAACCATGGGGCAGGTTGACATCCGGATAGGACAGCGGCTGCCGGTACTGCCAGTGCCACCGCGTCTGGTGCACTGGGATGTACAGCCGCTCCTTTTCCCGTGGCGACGCTCCGCGTCAAGGAGGTGGCGGCGGCGGCACACGAGACGAGTTGCCGCCGGGGGTGAGCTTCCGCTTGCCCTTGCTGAAGAACCCCATGGCGAGCTAGGGTTTGGTTGTCGCAGGCATGGGCGCAAGCTTGGCTAGATGTGGACGGGGGAGGGAAGTGGATGAGCCCCCCTCCCCCCCGCACGCTTGCATTAAAAAGGACAGCGGCCCGCCGCTTCCATCCACTGCCATGCGGGCCCGAGGTATGGCCGCGTTTAATACAACCGCGGGCGGTGGTTGGGTGGCCGACAGGTGAGACCGCGGCAGACACCGAGCGGACGCGCGGCGCATCCGTTCGTGTCCGCGTGGACGCAAATTTGAGCCAGAAATGCGTTTAGACGGACACCGAGCGGACACGTTTTGGGTTTGAGTCCGCGCGTTGGGCCGGTGTTTTGGTCCGAGCGCGGACAGTTTGGAAGGCATAGGCACGAGCCTAGAGCTGGCGTGGAAGAAAAGACCGGATGGACGACCCAAATTTGCCCTGTTTGATTGATCGATCCATACCCATGTCATGGTGCCCGAGCGGCCAGTAATTAATGCTGAGGCGTCACCACGTCAGTCACTGGTCAGTCGGCTGGTCGGTCAGTCGGAGACTATTCAGACGAACGTGAAGAAGGCCTGGCTCGTCCTTTCACCACGTACTACAAATGGCACGTGGTAAAACCTCCGAGATGTGCAGTAAAACACCCACTGATCCATTTATATACGTACTACTAGTACTTGCCCGTGACGTGACGCACCTACTACCGGCTACCGTGATGGAGCAGTTAAATTCCTCGTAGTGCCACTGGAGGCAACATGCACGGGGGTATCCATACCCGGCCAACACGTCGATCCGTTTTATTGTAGCGGTGGCAATGATAGAACAGTACCGTATGCATGCATGCATGATGCATGCCACCACTAGAGACCTCTTTACTATGTGGCCCTGTAGTGCTGTAGTAGGAGCACTATGCATGCAGCTAGCAACGTACGGATGGGAATTAACTGCCGGACGCCCATGTGAGAACGGAACGACTAACACGTATGCTCGTGAATTGCAATGAAAGAGCACATTGATGTGTCCAGCAAAATAACCTCAGCACGCCCTAACAAAATTCGAGGTGTCACCAGGGCGACGGCATGGATGCGCACACTGATGTCTAGTTGAAATTCATATCAGTCGTACATTTTTCTCTTGAGAATATCGGTCGTACATTAAGCATGCTACACAAGCAATACTTTTGGTATGATTTTTGTACGTTCATTCTTATTTTAAAGGGCCCTCTATTTTTTAAATCTTTCATACCAAGGCATTATTTGTAAGTTGAAGTAATTTTCGGAATTTGCAGCGAGTGATTAAAAAAATCTCACAAAAAGGGTGATTCTGTTAAACGTGTTTTAGGTCATCTCCACTGCATTAAAAAATATTGTCTAGCGACCGAAACGATCCTAATTATATTCATGCAAACTCCACTCTCCTCCAACCTCCCTCGGTATTAATTCCTTTACGTTAATTGCCTGGGTATTATTTGCAGGTTTTTTTAACTTATCCGCAGTATTATTTGGGATAACTCCTTTGCGTTATTATTCTCTCCTTTTTTTTGCGAAACTCTCATTCCGTATTTGTGCCCACGGATCACGCCTTGTATTATACTCCCTCCGTCCCAAATTAAGTGACTCAACTTTATACTAACTTTGTACTCCCTCCGTTTTTATTTACTCCGCATATTAGCTTTGGTCAAAGTCAAACTTTGTAAACTTTGACAAAGTTTATAGACAAAAATATTAACATACACAATAACAAATCAATACAATTAGATTCATTATTGAATATACTTTCACATCATATAGATTTGTTATTGTAAATGTTAATACTATTTTCTATAAACTTGGTCAAACTTTATGCAGTTTGACTTCAGTCAAATCTAATATGCAGAGTAAATAAAAACGGAGGGAGTACTAAAGTTAGTACAAAGTTGAGTCACTTAATTTGGGACGGAGGGAGTAATTCTTTGGGTTATTATTCTCTCCTACCTTTATTATGCCCGTTGAATCCGGTCTTCATAATTTATTTAGCATCGTACACATCCCATCCGATGAAATATAAGCCACATGTCAGTCCACCTTTGTTTCCTCATTCTCATAATTCTTGAGGCTGCCTATTAATTTTGGATCTAGAGCAGTATGCAAGGAAGTGAGGTGGTGCTATTTATTAAGGAAACAAACCTTCTATTTTACACAATGACGAGCTAGCTTGGTTGGCTGCAGCCTTTGGGCTTAATCCACAATGACTGGAGTTTGATCCCTCGTGAAGTAGCCTATTTTTTTGCCTGGCCTAGCTCCATATAAAAAAAATTTGGCCGGTTTCGCTGCTATTACGTGCTAGTAGAGGAGGCCCAACAACGAGAGAAATTGTGTTTGCCTCCTCTGAGCCACAAGTTGTATTGAAAAATCAGATGGGTCTCTTGAAAAAAAAGTGGGTGAGTAGACGGATCAAAAATTCAAAGAAACGCACCTCTGGTGCGTACGAGTTGCACGACCGACGTGTAATGTACTCGGCACTCGGCAGTATCTTCCTAGGACCTTGGTCGGAAAGGGGTGACGAATTACCGATGAATCTGGATCCACATGTCGATGTGGAGACATACATATATACACTCATTATTATTACTAGGAAGCTGGTCTGACTCATCAGGGGTCGTCCGCGGCCTTATGAGGCATGATCGCTCGATATCGACCGCAGGCGTCGACGCAAGGACACTCACTGCACTCCTTGAAGGCCACCTTTAATTTGCCACCGGTCCGGCCGGCATATGCTTAAGCTCCATCGATCCTCACTCTCCTCAAAGGACCACCACCAACACCTCCTCCTCCTCCTTCCCTCCCTTTTGGATGCATGCACACCCACCTGCACCCCTCTCTCCCTCATCCCTGCCTTTGATGAGCAGCTCCTCAGATCAGAGAGGAAAGGAAAAGCCTCGTCGAGACGGCCCGCGCACGGAAACCACAGACCCTGCTGCTCTGCCCTGCCCTGCATGCATTTTTGTGCATATCCGCGACGCGATGAGCTGAGCTCACCCAGCAGTCACCCAGCAGCGCTGCAGGCATGGCAGTTCGCTCCTGGTGGATCGGTCCAATGATCCATCAATCCATGCCTCCAACGACACGCATACGCGGCCAAGGAGGCGCATCCACGCCGATCGGTCGTACGTACGTCCGGCCGGCCGAGTGAATGATGCATCCACTCATCCATGTTTCTCGCGGTCGTCGCTAGCTAGCCCGAGAGTACGTACGTGTGGTACAGACAGACGCAACTGTAAATAAATCTGTTATGATGTCACGCAGTCATATCTGTATCCTGAGCCAAGTTAACCACATGCATATGCATGCCATGCAATGATGTGCGTGGGCCACCGCCGGAAACACATATACAGGGGAAACGGCGATCAATCCACGACGAAGATATGGTGGTAAGATAAACCGAGGTCTGCTCGCGCCAAGTGGTGGGGACGCGTCATGGATGGCCGGCCTGCTTGTCGATGAGCTGCATGTCATTGTGAGGGACATGGGGGCTCAGGGGGACAATTTCGGTGTTTTGACCCTTTTACGAAAGTTAGTCCAGATCTGACCCTACTTTGTAAAAATTTTGGGATCTGACCCTTTTCCTGCCGCCAAGGTCAATGGCGGTAGGGTAAAACAACCTACCGCCGAGGCCCTTGACGGTAGGCAACTTATCCACGTCAGCGCGGTGCAGCCTTACTGCCAAACAGGCTGGTGCCCGACGGTATGTGTGTGCAAGCACTGTATTTGATACTTAGAAATTTTTTGCGGTAGGGCGTGCAACCCTATCGCCAAGGGCCTTGGCGGTATGCTGGTTTACCCTACCGCCATCGACCTCGGCGATAGAAAAAGGGTCAGATCCCGAAATTTTTTCAAAGCAGGGTCAGATCTGGGCTAACTTTCGCGAAAGGTCAAAACAGCAAAATCGTCCGGCTCAGGGCGCTCTGTGGCGGTGGCTGCTGGATCGTGTCATCGATTCGGTCGCTACCTTCTGCTAACACGCGCTGGCAGGCCGCAGGCAGGCAGCTCTCTTCTGGGCATTATGTTGCAGTGATGCAGTCATGCATGCAGCCGCGCGCCCCAATGGTGGGAGAGACACTGGCCGAGAATAATCAACGGCCCAGTACGTGTATATAGTACTCAAGATGATGAGCGCATCGCATGCATGCATGAGACCTTTATAGGTAAAGTTTCTTTCCTTCCTTTTTTTTACTATATAGAAGGTGTCCCCGTGGAACGCCTACTTAAGCTTATGCACCAGACGTACCTAGTGACTTATGGAGAATGGATGGACCAGATGTATCACAAGGTAAGCTGCTGGTACATTTTACATATTAGCGCTTGTAGAGCCGTTCAATTGCGCATATAGTCCTTCCAAAACCCATCATCTCTCTCCCTTGCCCTCTCATCTGCCTCCCTATCTCTACCAATACATTGACCTGCGAGCTAGGGTCAGCGATTTTTGCTCCATCGCCACTCTCTGCTCCTCTCGTGGGCCACTCGACCTCCCCCTATCTTCTCGGCGTCGTCGAAGCACCGTTGCCCCTCCTCTCCTCTGAAACGGCAATGCCAAGGGAAAAAAATATGTTACTCGTGATCAGAATATACAAAGCAACTCTTCTATTGTTAGGAGTTTACGACATCCTCAAACTGTAGCCGCAACATCGGCAACGGTAGTGCCAATACAAAAGAGTGCACGGTGGACTGCACCAATCACTAGGCGGTATCGTCGTATGCCCCAAACCTAGCGTAGATTTTCTCTGAAAAATAAATGGATGGTGGGAAGAGAACCCGAGATAAAGGGAAAGAGGGACCGCACTGTATGGTGGTTGCAACCATCCAATCCATCGACTTCTTTGTCTGCTCATTGGTGATGTGCTCAGTAGAGCTCGCACCATTAGATCGTCTGTTACATACATATACATGAGAGGAGAGGGCAAAGGGGAAGAGATAATGCGCTTGGGAAGAACCGTTCGCACAATTGGGCAATTTTGTGCGGTCCAATATGTAAAATGTACACGTGGTCCACCTTATGATAACATCCAGTCCCTCTATTTCTCATCTACTGGCCCATAATTCATGGGTGCATCCGGTTGATCACTTCAAAAAACGTTTCACAAGATATGTCGAAGTTTCACCTTATGAACCATGTTGATTAAAAAATGACCTAGATGTGTGACTAGAGGGATTGCGAAGTAGAGAAGCTACAACATATAGAGAAGGACAAGGTGATATTTCTAAGGCCCTACCAACCCGATGTGACATTGCCATGTAATGATGGAAACACTTTGATGTACATAAACGCCACGTATTGTTTTTCCATCATTTGGACAAAATAACAGAAGGACCACCCAACCAAATGATATTATACAAAAAAAGGTGATATCAATATTTCTTTGGTTTTCTTAATTGCACAATCTCATGAAGATGATACATAGTGTCATCTAATCCTTATATCAAAATATGAGTTTGACAATGTATTATGCTTCTTCCTCCTGGATACAAAAAAACAGTGCATGCAATATGAAGGCCCTAATAATATCATTAGTTTTCATAGACACTACATTGATAGGTATTAGGCATAACATGATAAATGCAGTATTTTGCTATTTGTCAGGCGGTCAAGAAATAACTATTTCTAAGTCAATACTAAGAATCATTTGATCTGCTTGGCTAAGAATCATGTAATTATATAGGGACTGGGAAGTAACTATTCCTAAGTCGATTGAGAAATAAACACTACTACAAGTTTAACATCATTCGTTCATGCGGGTTCTATTTTGAAGATGTATATATATTATCCATTGGAGATGGTATATGGATGTAAGATCTTTTTCTTTCCTATTTCTCTCCATTTCCCTCCAAATTTTTAAAGAATGTTCAAGCACCTCCAAATTACTAGTTATCTCCATCTTACTACTATGAGGATAAAAAGGCATGGTGGTCCAGCTAGCTATTGGGTGCTGATCAAAAGAAGCATGGTCCCGTGCTATATGGAGTAGCCTCCTAGGTTCTGGTGGTGGAGGATTTGTAAAGGTTCTATGTATGTTGGTGATATTGGGAAAGAGACGTCGCATATGGGCCAACAAATCTCTCTAACTTTTCAATGCATATCAGAAATGGCATATACTAACACACAGTCTCATATCCAGCCCGTTTGAAGCTGCACTAGTGGAGAAACGACCTTTAGTCCCGGTTGGGAAGGACCACCAACCGGGACTAATAAATCGGGACTAAAGGCCCCCACCCTTTAGTCCCGGTTGGCCACGACCCGGGACTAAAGTCCCTCCACGTGGCCGCGAGCGCGCGCCGGGGGCTGGAGGACCTTTAGTCCCGGTTGGTGACACCAACCGGGACTAAAGGTTTAGGGGTTTAGGGGTTTAGGGTTTATTGTTTATTTTTTCTTTTCATTTTGTGTTTTCCATTTAATTCTTTTTCATTTCAAACATATTTTACGCTACTACATACTGTGCACGTTATGCATATATAATAGAATTTCTCGTAGAACCAATCATATATCATAGAATTTCTCGTACGACCATGCATACACATATATATATATACAATTTGGTATATACAATTTCGTATATATAGTTTCTCCTACAACTTGCAGATCATTACATGCAGGCATCAGGTGAAATGGTATTCTCCGTCGGGAGATATGACCTTCTGAAGCAAAAATCCCGTCATTTCCTCTTGAAGTGCTCGTATGCGGTCCGTTGGTAGGAGCTGATCCCGCATCTCTTGCATCTTTAAAGAAGGAAATCAATATGAATATATTAGTTGTGTGTATATATATTTGATAATGATAAAAAGAATTGTGAATAGTGTTTACGTACCCAAAGATTTCTTGCATCTCTGCTCCTTTCGTTGATAATAACGTGAATGTTCTCGCAAACGTAGTATGCACATAAATTATTCCCCGGTGCCTGCCTCAAGCACTTTACGAGAATAGAATTCAATCAGATAATAATCAAGCATGATAATGGTATTGAAACTAGAATTAAAGAGATGCGCGGACGTAGCTAGCTAGCTAGTACTACTTAATTACCCTTGGTCGCCACCATTTCAGGCTTGGTTTCCATGGACCGACAACCACTAGTGGAGAAACGGCCTTTAGTCCCGGTTGGGAAGGACCTTTAGTCTCGGTTCACCAACCGGGACTAATAAATCGGGACTAAAGGCCCCCACCCTTTAGTCCCGGTTGGCCACGACCCGGGACTAAAGTCCCTCCACGTGGCCGCGAGCGCGCGCCGGGGGCTGGAGGACCTTTAGTCCCGGTTGGTGACACCAACCGGGACTAAAGGTTTAGGGGTTTAGGGGTTTAGGGTTTATTGTTTATTTTTTCTTTTCATTTTGTGTTTTCCATTTAATTTTTTTTCATTTCAAACATATTTTACGCTACTACATACTGTACCTGTTATGCATATATAATAGAATTTCTCGTAGAACCAATCATATATCATAGAATTTCTCGTACGACCATGCATACACATATATATATATATATACAATTTGGTATATAGTACAATTTGGTATATATAGTTTCTCCTACAACTTGCAGATCATTACATGCATGCATCAGGTGAAATGGTATTCTCCGTCGGGAGATATGACCTTCTGAAGCAAAAATCCCGCCATTTCCTCTTGAAGTGCTCGTATGCGGTCCGTTGGTAGGAGCTGATCCCGCATCTCTTGCATCTTTAAAGAAGGAGATCAATATGAATATATTAGTTCTGTGTATATATATTAGATAATGATAAAAAAGAATTGTGAATAGTGTTTACGTACCCAAAGATTTCTTGCATCTCTGCTCCTTTCGTTGATAATAACGCGAATGTTCTCGCAAACGTAGTATGCACATAAATTATTCCCCGGTGCCTGCCTCAAGCACTTTACGAGAATAGAATTCAATCAGATAATAATCAAGCATGATAATGGTATTGAAACTAGAATTAAAGAGATGCGCGGACGTAGCTAGCTAGCTAGTACTACTTAATTACCCTTGGTCGCCACCATTTCAGGCTTGGTTTCCATGGACCGACAACCTCTTTGATGAACTTTTTTCAAACCCTGCCCGGCAAAGAAAATGAATAAAGGAGTTATTAATTACTTGATATCAGGAAATGAACTAAAGAGGCCGACATAGTGCGATAATGATTGAAATTACCTGTTGAGCATCAACTTCAGGTTGTAGTATTCTTTAGGTTCTCTAGTTAGTGAGTCCAGTACTTCAACTTTTCCCTCGTCAACTCTAATGATTAGCAGGATCCAGTGGAAACTGCACACATGTTTGTATAAGCGGGCATGCATAACTCATCAACTATACTTAACATCGAGTAAGCAAAATAGAATTTGTAGTACAAGACAGTAACACTCACTTGAAGTTGTAAGGAAATACTATCTCTGGTCTGGCATTTAGTTCCTTCAAAACCATTAGCAAGTTGGACTCTGTGTCTTTGGGTTCTTCTTTTAACACTTTTTCATAAATGGTATTTGGGTCAATGAACCCAATGCCATAGACTCCATCTCTTTTCATTTCAGAAATCTTCATTCTGCATAATAACACACAAAAGAATATAGTGAGGATAATTACAGGCAATGAACGAGCTGAGCTAGAGACTTAAATTACAGAAAGAAATCACTTACACACAATAGCAACTGACGACAGATTTGTCCAGTGCGTCTTGATTGTATAACTGAAAAAGTTCTGGCAAGTCAATCCACACATCATTTCCATGGAAGTAATGCTCTGGCTTGACTTTCACCATGAGGCTCTCTCACCCGGCCTTTACTTCTCTCAGGTACCAGTCATGCAATCTGCGCATCTGCGTTGGTAGAAGCTCGACCTCCTCAGGCCTGACCAGAGGGTTTTCGGGGACGTATTTCCATGCTAGATCCTTCTCATCAATATTCGTGGGAAGATCCTCGATGCCTAGGAGTTGTTCAACAGTGACACCGGCCTCTCTAGCCATCTGTCTAGCAGTGTCGGTTATTATTGGCTAATCGGTGGTACTCACCTTGAGCGGGGGGATCGATTGCACTGCCTGTTCTCCCAGCTGGGGAACAGTTTTCCCGCTTTTATTACTACCTGTTGTAAGGCTCGACTCCTTTTTTTGTGTGCATGATATGACTTCTTAATAGAGCGCTCATAGTCTGAATCACTTTTCTCCACAGCCGGTTTAGCAAGATCCACAAAGTGTTGTATGACTTTCTCATGTATTTTCTCCTTCGGCGGCGGGGGCGGTTTCGGTGCAAAATGGGCCTTCACTTCGGCATCCACGACCCGTTTGTTTCCCTCCTCGGTCATCTCGTAAGCTAACTTCTTTTTGGCAGGAGGCTCGGGTTTCTTGTTTGGTGCTCTCTTCCGCTTGGGAGTCCGCTGACGCTGCAGAGTTCGATATTGCGAACTCGCGCTGGGCTTCGTCTCGGGGTGGGCTGGAGTCGGCTGACGCGGCGGATTTGGAGGAGGAGTCGGCTGACGTGGCGGACTTGGAGGAGGAGTCGGCTGACGCGGCGGACATGGAGGAGTCGGCTGACGCGGCGGACTTGGAGGAGGAGTCGGTGCCCTTGGCGTCGAGTTTGGAAAGACGATGCAATCCTTTCTCCATACAATGATACCACATATGGCTTCTCCCAGTGTCTGCTCCCCTTGACCTCCAGGAAAGTCAAGCTGTAGTGAGTCATATGCCGACAGAACTTCATCCACCCCGACACGAGCATAGCCAGGTGGAATCGGATTGCCGTGGAAGGTTGCTTCAGGGGGATTTGGTAAAGCATAGCCGTCCGCCACCTTCATGGATATGTTCTTCACTTTCATGTGTAGCTCACAACTTGTCGTCTCTTCGATATCATCCACGGGGTAGCGAGCCAGCAGTGCATCATCGGCCGGGACCCCCGTGGAACCCACGCTGCTTTTCGGCATAGATGGGACGGTGCAATCCAATGCTGGATCTGCTTGCTGCTGCCGCTGAGACAGCCTTTCCAGGCTAAGTGTGTCGATCTGCTCCTGCTGCCGCATGAAAGCGCGTTCCAACTCCGCGTGCTTTGATTCCATCTGTTGAAGCCGGTCTGCATCCTGCTTCTTCTTGTCTTCCTCCTGCTTCTTCTTTCTCGCACGGCTTCTGTAACTGACGTTCCAGTCCACAAACCCCTCAACCCACGGAACAACGCCTTTGCCTCATGTTCGTCCCGGGTGTTCAGGATTCCCGAGGGCGCGTGTAAGCTCGTTGTTCTCTCTCTCGGGCTGGAACGCCCCCGTTCGAGCCACTTCTATTGCACCAAGTAAAGCGTCTGAGGCTTCTTTAAGACTTGCCTGCACCATAATCTCCCCTGTCTTTGGGTCCAACTTTCCCCCATGCGCATAAAACCAAGTCCTGCACCTGTCGGGCCAACCCAATGTTGCTGGAGTGACCCCTGCAGCAATCATCTTTTCCTCAGATTCATCCCACTTAGGCCGGCCAGTCTTGTAGCCACCTGGCCCCAGAACATGGTGAAACTGTTTCTTCTCAGCATTGATCTTGTTTATCCTCGATCGTTCCTTAGCTGCTTCCGATTCCTTGAACTCCACAAATAAGCCCCAGTGATCTTTTACCTTCTCCAGTGCTCCAGTGAATTATGGAGTCTGCTTTCTTGCTTCGACGTAGCAGGCCCATAATCTTTTCTTGTGGTTGCGGAACTGTGTGGCCATCTTCTGAAGAGCACTCTTCTTGACTTTCTCCCGTTCTGCATCTGTTAAATGCTCTGGTAGGGTGAAATGTGACATGAGCGTTTCCCAAAGCAGATCTTTTGCTCTTTCGTCGACAAAACTAACTTCTCGATCTCCCTTTGGCTTATTCCATTCTTGAACGGAGATCGGGATTTGGTCCCTGACAATAACTCCGCACTGACGAGTAAATTTGTCCGCATTCTTTTTAGGAGCAAGCGGTTTGCCATTTGGTTTGATCTCATCAATGTTGTACTTTATGCCAGGCGGCAACTTTTTGGCCGGGCCTCGTACTGCCCTGCTTGTTGAAGATTTGCTCGATCTGGAGGGCTAAAAGAAGAAAGATTCGTTAATATATATATATACAAATCAATTAATACATGTAATGATCACCAGAGGCCTTATATATACCTCGTCGGTCTTTGTTAATTGAAGATCATTTCCTTCGCCATCATTGTTTGTGTGCCTTTCGTCTGTTGGTTCTTCCTCAAATATTCCCTCACCGGCGTCGTTCAGATATTGTGAGCCGTCATCTTCAGGTTCACCCTCTGGGTTTCGGATCATGTCGAACATGATATGCTCTTGATCATGGTCGTCTCTGCTGCTAGCGTCCATAGCTTAACTAATCCAGAAGAAAGATAAAACAATTTAGTATTCAAATTAGAATGCATCTCGAATAATATCACTAATACATCTCGAATAATCCAGTTAATGCATCATCGAATATTATCGAATATAATCTCGAATATTGTCACGAATACATCTTGAATATTATCACTAATACATCTCGAATATTATCTCGAATACATCTCGAATATTATCACTAATGCATCATCGAATATTATCGAATCTAATCTCGAATACATCTCGAGTATTATCACTAATGCATCTCGAATATTATCATATAACATCACTAGCTAATACAGATCGAATACTATCGAATAATCCAGTTGACTCGCGGTTCCTGAGGCGCGGTCGGTGGACACCCAAAGAGAAGGAACCATCACAGGATCATAGCTCGGGTGAGATCCCTGAAGAACCTGCCAGGTATTGGAGAACCTGACGTCCAACGCAACCATGTAGCAACGGACGTGCTCGTCCTCCTCCCTGACACGACGACGTACCACCTCCTCGGGGGCCGGCTGCCTCCGCACCGATAGTGGCCCACGCGACCGCCATCAAAGAAGCTCCGGGTCGACGATGGGAGCCCGGTTCCTCACCAAGCTACGCCCCCCCGGAAGGTAGCACCTCCCAGTGCCAGCCCGGCGGAGCCCAGTCCCGGACATGGCGCCTCTCAAGCAGGTTGTCGCCACCGAGTCGACGACGAGGATGCGAGCCGGGCATATCGTCGATGCCAAAAATGTTTCTATGCAAATTTAACATTTTTTAAATGCTTGATTATGATTTTTGTAATTCTTGTTCACTTGATTTTGCAAATACATGACAAACTTTTGCAAATACAACATTAAGATATTAACATTTTCCAAATAAGATATTAACATGTTTTTGATCAATATTTTTAAGATACAATATTAAAATATTTTTAATACATGGTCAACTTTTTTCTATGCAAATTCCACCATTCATCTACATACATACATACATACATTGTATACATACATACATATACTAAGCATCTACAACATCTAGTAAAAAAACAATCTATGAAAAAAAAAGATGAACAAAATTAAGGAGGGAGAGGCTCACCGGCCGGGATCGTCGGGGCGGAGGGAGGCGGGGAGGACGCCGGAGACGGAGGAGCGGCGCCAGAGACGGAGGAGCGGTGCCGGCGCGGGCTCGGGCCGCGGCGGCTTGTGGAGGAGCGGTCGTCGATCGCGAGGCAGGCGCGCACGGACGAGCGGCGGCGGCGGCGGGCAGCGTGGCGGCGCCGGCGCGGGCTTGGGCGGCGCTTGGGAGCAGAGCGGCCGGACGGCGACGTCGAGGTGCGGCAACCTGGCGGCGTCGTGGTCTTCGGCGCCGTTGGGGGAAACTAGATGGCTTTTGGAAAATTTCGCAAGTGCCGCTTATATACAGAGACCTTTAGTCCCGGTTGGTGGCTCCAACCGGGACTAAAGGTGGGCCTTTAGTCCCGGTTGGTGCCACCAACCGGGACTAAAGGTGAATTTCACCAGGCCAAGCGGCGGGAAGCCCAGGCCTTTAGTCCCGGTTGGTGGCTCGAACCGGGACTAAAGGGGGGCCTTTAGTCCCGGTTGGTGGCTCCAACCGGGACTAAAGGGTTAGTCCTGGCGTGGTGGAAGTTTAGTCCCACCACGCCAAGCGAGAGGCACTCGCACCTGTTTATGAGCCCCGCTGCGATAGCCGTCTCGAGCTCCTCTCTAAAGCAGGCAGTACATGAATAACGTTCGCCCTGCCCCTGTGGGCCCTGCTTGCCCTGCGGGCCTGCATCCTGGCCCATATATAGTTGGGTTTCTAGTCGTATGCAGGCCGTGGTGGCCTAGTAGGCGGGCATTTTTTTCTTTTTTGTCAACTTTTTAGTCCCGGTAGGTGGATCCAACCGGGACTAAAGGTCTTTTCCAGTTTTTTTTGTTTTTTGCTTTATTTTTTTTCTTTTGTTTCTACTTACAGCCAAATATTTAGAGTTTTTGAGTGAATCTTTTTGGTTTAGGTCACAAAAATTATAAACTTTCTGTTAGTGCCAGTAGTTTTCAAATTTGAATAGTTTAAATTTAAATTCTTTGAAATTTGTGTGAATCACTAGTTTGTGAATAACTTTACTTTAAAAATAGATTTTTGAGTGATTCTTTTTCCTGCTGTTTAATATTAGTGTGTTTTATCTGTATGTTAAATTGGTAATTTTTAGGTTATTTAAATAGGTGTTTTAATCAAAAATAGATTCTATTTAGCTCTTTTAGTTTTGTAGCTCTAAAAAATCATTAAATGCATGAAAAATAGCGAATAAAGTCAGAAAGGGTTAAAAATTTATGATGTGGCTTTGAATGGTGCATGTGGAATGCACAAAAAGTCTGGAGTTAAAATAAGTTTAAAAAAATGAAATGCCTTTGTAACAGATGAGTTTTCGTCCGAAACCATGATGCTTCGAAAGAGATTGTCCAGTTTGTACACGAAGTGCATCCAGTTTTTGCCGTAAGCCTCTCAACTTTTTAGCACATGCTATGTGGGTGAAATGATGATACCATGCCAAGTTTCAATCTTTTCAGAGTTCATTTGTAGTGCTTTTCAATTTCAAGGTCATTTAGCTCAAAAAAAATCAATAAATGCATGAAAAATAGCAAATGAAGTCAGAAAGGGTTGAAAATTGATGACGTGGCTTTGAATGGTGCATATTGAACGCACAAAAAGTCTGGAGTTAAAATAAGTTTAAAAAATGAAATGCCTTTGTAACAGATGAGTTTTCGTCCGAAACCCTGATACTTCGAAAGAGATTGTCCAGTTTGTACACGAAGTGCATCCAGTTTTTGCCGTAACCCTTTCAACTTTTTAGCACATGCTATGTGGGTCAAATGATGATACCATGCCAAGTTTCAGCCTTTTCAGAGTTCATTTGTAGTGCTTTTCAATTTCAGGGTCATTTAGCTCAAAAAAATCAATAAATGCATGAAAAATAGCGTTCCTTCGCGTTTCAAATGCCAAAACACACACATATATATATACCCTAACTATTACAAAGATTCCCTCCGGTTTGTCCGAAGTGGGACTTTCCAGATAAGTCCGGAAACTCACTAGAGAAGAAAGTGATGACGATGAAGCCGGTCACATCCCAGAGTGGGATATTGGGGTATAAAACTTTTTCTTCGCGTGTGTCCCTTTGCGCCGTAACCATGGACAATCTTCATCATTTAACAGGATGCTTGGGTCAGTCTTCACTGTGAAGGGAGCAATTTCATGAAACTTTTCATAATCTTCTGACATGTCTGTCTTGTCCTCCACTCCCACGATGTTTATTTTCCCTGAAAGAACTATGTGGCGTTTTGGCTCATCGTATGATGTATTCGCTTCCTTATCTTTTCTTTTTCTCGGCTTGGTAGACATGTCCTTCATATAGAAAACCTGCGCCACATCATTGGCTAGGACGAATGGTTCGTTTGTGTACCCAAGATTGTTGAGATCCACTGTTGTCATTCCGTACCGCGGGTCTTCCTTTACCCCGCCTCCAGTCAGATTGACCCATTTGCACCGAAACAAAGGGACCTTCAAATCACGTCCATAGTCAAGTTCCCATATCTCCTCTATGTAACCATAATATGTGTCCTTTGGCCTATTGGTGTTTGCTGCATCAAAGCGGACACCACTGTTTTGGTTGGTGCTCTTTTTATCTTGGGCGATCGTGTAAAATGTATTCCCATTTATCTCATACCCTTTGAAAGTCGATATAGTCGAAGATGGTGACTTGGCCAGCAAGTACAGCTCATCTCCAACAGTGTCGTCATGCATGAGACGTGTTTGCAACCAACCGCCGAATGACGCCATGTGTGTACGTTTGATCCAGGGCTCAGACTGCTCCGGGTTCTTGGAGCGTACACTATCCAGGTGTTCCTCGATATACGGAGCCACCAAGCTGGAATTTTGTAGAACTGTGTAGTGTGCTTGCGCCCAAGAATGCCCGTCCATACATATTACTGAATCCTTTCCTAGCGTGCCTTTTCCACCCAGTCTGCCCTCATGCCGCGATTCGGGAACACCAATCGGCTTAAGGTCAGAAATAAAGTCAACACAAAACTCAATGACCTCCTCTGTTTCATGGCCCTTGGAGATGCTTCCTTCTGGCCTAGCATGTTTATGAACATATTTCTTTAAGACTCCCATGAACCTCTCAAAGGGGAACATATTGTGTAGAAATACAGGACCCAGAATGGCAATCTCGTCGTCTAGGTGAACTAGGACGTGCGTCATGATATTGAAGAAGGATGGTGGGAACACCAACTCGAAACTGACAAGACATAGCACCAAATCATTCTGTAACCTTGGTAGGATTTCTGGATCGATTACCTTCTGAGAGATTGCATTGAGGAATGCACATAGCTTCACAATGGCTAATCGAACGTTGTCCGGTAGAAGCCCCCTCAATGCAACCGGAAGCAATTGCGTCATAATCACGTGGTAGTCATGAGACTTTAGGTTCTGGAACTTTTTCTCTGCCATATTTATTATTCCCTTTATATTCAACGAGAAGCCAGACGGGACCTTCATACCGAGCAGGCATTCAAAGAAGATTTCCTTCTCTTCTTTGGTAAGAGCGTAGCTGGCAGGACCTTGATACTGCTTTGGATGCATGCCGTCTTTTCCGTGCATACGTTGCTGGTCCTCCCGTGCCTCCGGTGTATCTTTTGTCTTCCCATACACGCCCAAGAAGCCTAGCAGTTTCACGCAAAGATTCTTCGTCACGTGCATCACGTCGATTGCAGAGCGGACCTCTAGGTCTTTCCAATAGGGTAGGTCCCAAAATATAGATTTCTTCTTCCACATGGGTGCGTGTCCGTCAGCGTCATTCGGAACAGATTGTCCGCCAGGACCCTTTCCAAAGATTACTTTTAAATCCTTGACCATATCAAGTATATCATCACCAGTACGGTGGCGAGGCTTCTTCCGGTGATCTGCCTCACCTTTGAAATGGTTGCCTTTCTTTCTTAAGAGATGCTTGATCGGAAGAAATCGACGATGTCCCAGGTACACATTCTTCTTACATGTATCCAAATATATACTTTCGGTCTCATCTAAACAGTGTGTGCATGCGTGGTATCCCTTGTTTGTCTGTCCTGAAAGGTTACTAAGAGCAGGCCAATCATTGATGGTTACAAACAGCAACGCTCGTAGGTCAAATTCCGGCTGTTTGTGCTCATCCCACACACGTACACCTTTTATGTCCCACAGCTGTAAAAGTTCTTCAACTAATGGCCTTAGGTACACATCAATGTCGTTGCCGGGTTGCTTGGGGCCTTGGATGAGCACTGGCATCATAATGAACTTCCGCTTCATGCACAACCAAGGAGGACGGTTATAGATACATAGAGTCATAGGCCAGGTGCTATGATTGCTGCTCTGCTCCCCAAAAGGATTAATGCCATCTGCACTTAAACCAAACCATACGTTCCTTGCGTCATCTGCAAAGTCCCACCACTTTCTCTCAATTTTTCTCCACTGCGACCCGTCAGCGGGTACTCTCAACTTCCCGTCTTTCTTACGGTCTTCTTTGTGCCATCGCATCAACTTGGCATGCTCTTTGTTTTGGAACAAACGTTTCAACCGTGGTATTATAGGAGCATACCACATCACCTTGGCAGGAATCCTCTTCCTGAGGCGCTCGCCCTCAACATCATCACTAGGGTCATCGCGGCTGATCTTAGAGCGCAATGCACCGCATACCGGGCATGCATTCAGATTCTCGTACTCCTCACCGCGGTAGAGGATGCAGTCATTAGGGCATGCATGTATCTTCTGCACCTCTAATCCTAGAGGGCAGACAGCCTTGTTTGCTTCGTACGTACTGTCGGGCAATTCGTTGTCCTTTGGAAGCATCTTCTTTAACATTTTCAGCAACTTTTCAAATCCCTTGTCAGCTACACCATTCCCTGCCTTCCATTGCAGCAATTCTACTGTGGTACCCAATTTTTTCTTGTCATCTTCGCAATTTGGGTACAACAATTTTTTGTGATCCTCTAACATGCGCTGCAACTTCAACTTCTCCTTTTCACTTTCGCAGTTTCTCTTTGCATCAGCAATGGCCCGACCAAGATCATCAGCGGGCTCGTCTGATGCCTCTTCTTCAGCTTCTTTTTCTTCATTCTCTTCCCCCATTGTAGTACCATCGTATTCAGGGAACCCAGCACTAGTAGAAAACAGGGCATCTGTCCCGGTTCCAGAGGGCCTTTAGTTCCGGTTCTGGAACCGGGACAAAACGATCGGGAGTAATGCCCACTTTTAGTCCCGGTTGCTTACGAACCGGGACTAAAGGTGCTCCACGTGGACGTTGTGGGGCGCCCAGGCAGGAGGACCTTTAGTCCCGGTTGGTAACACCAACCGGGACTAAAAGGTAGCCACGCGTCAAGAGCTCCCAGGCGCTGGGTTTTTTTTTTGAAAGGGGGGGTTTAGGGGTTTCATATTGTGTTAGCTAGCTACTACATATAGAGAGAAGTGACCTCTCTTTCTCCGTGCTTGGTCGACGCTAGCTGCTACATATAGAGAGAACTCGACGCTAGCTAGTAAGCAATGAAGGAACCATTAATTACACAACATCGTCATGCATGATCAATATATAGAGAGAAGTGACCTCTCTTTCTCCGTGCTTGTTGGTCGAAAAACAAGTTTTCGTATATCTATTCGACGCTACTGCAGATAGTACACGTTGATGCATATATATATACAATATAACATCTGTTATGATCCCTAACATCATCGACGACCAAAATCGGTTTGCAATTCCCGATGGCATTTTTCGTCTTTAGGAATGACGTGGTCAACAAAGAATCCCGCCAACTCCTCTTGAATTGCGCGTAGGCGATCAGCTGGTAGGAGTACGTCCCACTTCTGCCAGGTCTAATTTAAAGAAGGGGGGTCAATATATATATATGAATGAAATCAACACAATTGATGGTGATAAAATAAAATTATGAATGTTGTTTACGTACTTCAAATTGTTGTTTAGTGAAGCCCCTCTCAGTGGTCTTTTGGTGAATGAACTCGCAAACGTAGTATCCACACAAATCATTTCCGGGTTGCTGCCACATGCACTTTACGAGAATAGAGTTCAATCAAAATGATAATCAACCATGATAATGGTATTGAAACTAGAATCAATGAGAGATGCGCGGAATTAGCTAGTACTATTTACTCTGGGTTGTGTAAATCGCAGCTCCGGTCTCCATTCACCCTTAACCCGCGTGATGAACTTTTTCCAAACCCTGCCCGGCAAAGAAAATGATTACTTGATATCAGGAAATGAACAAAAGTTGCCGATATAGTGCGATAATGATTGAACTTACTTCTCGAGCATTTCAATCATGTCCGCATACTCCGTGGCCTCTTTATGTCTCGAGTCCAAGACACTTACTGCTCCCTCGTCAAGCTGAATGGCTAGCAGAATAAAGTGGAACCTGCGCGCGCATAACTCATCAATTACACTTAACCTCGAGTCAGCGAAACAGAATATGCAGAAGACAGTAACACTCACTTGAAGTTGTAAGGAAAGAGTATTTCCCTTTTGTTTTGGTGTCGAAGGATTGCCATTAGCAAGATTTTCTCAGTCTCCTCGAGGATGTTCTGTACCGACCATTCATTTACGATATTTGGGTTAATGAACCCAATGTCATAGATTTGTCCTCTTTTAAATTCGACGATATTCAATCTGCATAATATAGTGAGGATAATTATATACATGCAATGAATGAGCTGAGCTAGAGACTTAATTACAGAAATAATACTTACAGACAATAACAACCCACGAGACTTTTGTCGAGGGCGGCTTGATTGTATAACTAAAAGAGTTCATCAAATTCAACGTAGATCGAGTCGACTCCAACGAAGTCGTGCTCATCCTTAATTCCCACCAAGATACTGCCCGTCCCATCCTTGCAGGTTTCCAAGTACCATTTATGTAATCTTCGCATCATCGTTGGTAGATCTCGTTCCAGATCATCACTTCTGACGAGACGCTTCCCGTGCTGTTATTTAAAGGTGTCTACCTTAGCGATTTCAAAATGTACATCATCGCCTAGGTAATCACCAGGATTGAAACCAGGAGCAACGGCCGCTACCCCCGGGGTATCGGTAAACACCATGAGCGGGGGGCACGATTGCTTTTCCTGTTCGCCGAGCTGGGGAATTGTTTTCCCACTTCTTGCACCAGTACTGCTACTTCTCGATCGACTCATAGCTTCGTCATATGTCTTTGCAATAATGCGGTCATAGTTTGATAGCGGCGGAGGCGGAGGTGGTCGCGTAAGGGCATCTAGAGTGTGATTCACCTTTACCGGATCTATTTTTTCCTTTGGAGGTGGAACTTTCCGTGCAAATTGGCGTTTCAAATCGGCAGCCACGACCTCATCGGTTTCCTTGTCAGTCAGCTCATATGGTAACTTGGCAAGAGGCTTGAGGCTTGGACCAAATTTGAATTTCTTCCCACCACCTCTTGTACTGCTAGCCGCCGAAGCGGCGGCGGCTCTCTTCTTCCGTTGCTGACGACGCGGAGTTCGCTGACGCGGCAGAGGAGGCGGAGTCCGCTGACGCGGCGCAGGAGGCAGAGTCCGCTGACGCCGCGGAGGAGGCGAAGGAGGATTCTGCTGAGGGGCCTCCTCCGCCGGAGTCGGCTGACGCGACGGAGACAGCTGAGGCGGCGGAGACAGCTGACGCGCCGGAGACGAATGAGGCAGCGGAGTCTGCTGAGGGGCCTCCTCCGGCTGAGTCTGCTGAGGCGGCGTCCAGTTTGGAAGCTTGATGTTCTCCTTTCTCCATAGGCAGGTACTCCTTAAGGTATTTTCCAGAAACATCTCCCCTTCACCTGTAGGGTACTCAAGCTCCAGCCCCTCAAATCCCTCCATTATTTCATCCACCCCGACAATAGCAAAGCCATGTGGAATTGGACGGCAATGGAAAGTTCCCTCAGCTCGAGGAGGTAAGACAGAGCCGAGCGCCACCTTCAAGGTCAGGTTATGGCATTTCGCCATTAGCACACAATGTTCATTCTCCGTGATACTATCCACGGGGTAGCGAGGAGCCGTGATATCAGGCTGAAGGAGCTCCGTTGAAGCCACGCCGCTTCTCCGCTGAGATGGTGGGGTAGCTTCGGGGGCAGGGTCGAACGAAGGATCTTCGTGCCGCTGAGATGGTTGGCCGGTAGCTCGCTGGCTCTCAAGTTCCTCTAGTTTCGCTAATCTTGCATTGATCTTCTGCATTTCGCTTGCTTCCGCTTTCTTCTTTCTCTCTCGGCTTCTATAAGCACCGCTGTCGGGAAACCCATACACCCACGGAAGCGAGCCTGATGTGCCTTGTGTTCGTCCAGGGTGTTCAGGATTCCCAAGGGCCAGTGTCAGCTCATCATTCTCTCTGTCGGGATGTAACCTCCCTTCCTGCGCTGCCTGGATTGCTTCCTCAAGCTTCTTGATGGGTATTGCAAGTTGAGATTTCGTCCAAACACACTTCCCTGTGTCTGGGTCCAAAGTTCCCCCAACCCCGAAGAACCAAGTCCTTGACCGATCTGGCCAGTGCAATGTCGCTGGTTGGACCCCTTTAGCAAGCAGGTCTTGCTCAGCTTTGTCCCACGTAGGCCGGGCTTTGCTGTAGCCACCTTACCCCGTAACATGGTGATACTTCTTCTTTGCAGCATTTAGCTTATTTGTCGCTGACCTTTGCTTGCCCTTGTCCAATTTCTTGTAGGGCACAAATGCGGGCCAGTGATCTTTTATCTTCTCATACGGACCGGTGAATTCTGGAGTCTTGTCTTTCTCGACAAACTTTTTGTTCAAATATTTCTTCCAGTTCTTGAATAGTTCTGCCATCTTCTTAAGAGCAAACGCCTTGACCTTATTCAGATCCGCCTCTGGCGGTAGGCTGAAATTTGTCATCAGCGAGGTCCAAAGATCATCTTTCTGTCTATCCTGGACATAAGAAACTTCAGGGCCCTTCTTCTTATTCCATTCTTGGATGCTGATCGGGACGCTGTCCCGAACAACCACTCCGCACTGATGTATAAATGTGTCCCTGCTCCGCTTGGGAGCAATCGGTTGGCCATCTCGACCGACTTCTTCGATCGTGAACCTTTCATCCTGGCGCAACCTTTTCTTCGGGCCTCGTCTCCTTACGGAAGTTTGGCTCAATCCGGAGGGCTAATTAAAAGAAGAAAGAAGCGTTAATATATGTACATACAAAACAATTAATGCATCAAGTCAGCCTCTCTTTCCTGACCATCGGTGTCGTTGTGAAACGACAAGGTGATATCACCTCCGTCGCGGATTATATCCCCCAACAACTCTTCTTTTTCTAAGTCTCTGCCCATAGTTTCTGCAAATATTACAACCATGAGAGATGGATTAGTGGCAAACATAGACCTAGCTAATCACAAAAAGGAATCATATGCATATATGAGCAATGGATTAGTCGCAAACATCATGCAAAGTTATCGGGGGTTATACTTTCGAGAGAGGATACTTTGCGGACCGCCTCTCTCATGCATGTCCGACGTCCCCCCTCATGTCGAAGTTATCGGGGTTATACTTTCAAGAGAGGGGACAGATGAACCGGAGGGGTATGGTTCCAGGTTCGCTATGCTAGCTGCTTGTGACAGTCAGTTTCAGACGATCGTCGAGGACTCCACCCCCCTCATGGTCGTCGACGATACTTTGCGGACCCCCCCTCATGTCGAAGTTATCGGGGATATGTTGAATTCCCGAGAGAGTTAGGGCTGTTCTAACGCGGCACTACACGATATAGGTGAAGGGGGATAACATTCGGGAATGTTTTCCCGAAGTCTGCATTTTCGGACAGATGAACCGGACGGGGACGGTTCCAGGTTCGCTATGCTTTACAAACTTTGTTAGATGATCACCATTGATCTATAGTTCTAACGGAGACACCTCATATAAGTGTTTTACATGGACAAAAAAATTCTAACTTTGTTACAAACATATGAACATTTTCTATATACATCAATCCATCCATCCATACATATATACATACATACATGAACATAAAAAAAATTAAGAAAAAAAATTCTATGAACATAAAAAATTCTAACTTTGTTACAAACATATGAACATTTTCTATATACATCAATCCATCCATCCATACATATATACCTACATACATGAACATAAAAAAATTTAAGAAAAAAAAATGCAGGGCAGGGGCGGCGGCGGCAGCGCAGGGCAGGGGCGGCGGCGACAGCGCAGGGGAAGGGGGGCGAAGCTCACTGGGGGTGGCGTCGGAGCAGGGAGCGGCAGCGTTGGGGCAGGGCGCGGCGGCGTCGGGGCAGGGAGCGGCAGCCGGCATCGGGGTCAGGGCAGGGACATCGACGGGGTCGGGGGAGGAGCAGCCTGGCGGCGTTGGGGACGAAGAACTGAGATTTGGAGAAAACTGCTAAGTGCTGCTTATATAGCACAGCCCTTTCGTCCCGGTTGGTGGCTCAAACCGGGACGAAAGGCACCCCTTTCGTCCCGGTTGGTGCCACCAATCGGGACTACAGGTCAATTTCAGCAGCCCAAAGGGCGGGAAGCAGAGACCTTTAGTCCCGGTTGGTGGCTCCAACCGGGACGAAAGCGATGTGCTGCCGCAGCCAAAAGTTTAGTCCCACCTCGCTAGTTGAGAGGGGCTCGGAGTGGTTTATGATGGAAATATGCCCTAGAGGCAATAATAAAGTTGTTATTATTTTATATTTCCTTGTTCATGATAAAGGTTTATTATTCATGCTAGAATTGTATTGACCGGAAACTTAAATACATGTCTGAATACATAAACAAATACCGTGTCCCTAGTGAGCCTCTACTAGACTAGCTCATTGATCAAAGATGGTTAAGGTTTCCTAACCATAGACATGAGTTGTCATTTGATAACGGGATCACATCATTAGGAGAATGATGTGATGAACAAGACCCATCCGTTAGCTTAGCATATGATCGTTCTGTTTATTGCTACTGCTTTCTTGAATGTCAAATACATGTTCCTCAGACCATGAGATCATGCAACTCCCGGATACCGGAGGAATACCTTGTGTGCTATCAAACGTCACAACGTAACTGGGTGATCATAAAGATGCTCTACAGGTATCTCCGAAGGTGTCCATTGAGTTGGCATGGATCGAGACTGGGATTTGTCACTCCGTGTTTCGGAGAGGTATATCTGGGCCCTCTCGGTAATGCACATCATAAGAAGCTTGCAAGCAAAGTGACTAAGGAGTTAGTTACGGGATGAAGTATTACGGAACGAGTAAAGATTCTTGCCGGTAACAAGATTGAACTAGGTATGGAGATACCGACGATCGAATCTCGGGCAAGTAACATACCGATGGACAAAGGGAATTACGTATGTTGTCATTGCGGTTCGACCAATAAGATCTTCGTGGAATATGTAGGAACCAATATGAGCATCCAGGTTCCGCTATTGGTTATTGACCGGAGAGGCGTCTCAGTCATGTCTACATCATTCCCGAACCCGTAGGGTCCGCACGCTTAACGTTCGTTGACGATATAGTGTTATATGAGTTATGTGAATTGGTAACCGAATGTTGTTCGGAGTCCCGGATGAGATCCCGGATGTCACGAGGAGTCTCGGAATGGTCGAGAGGTAAATATTTATATATGGGAAGTCATATTTTGGGTTCCGGAAAAAGGTGCAGTTTTTTCGGTATTGTACCGGGAAGCTTCCAGAAGGTTCCGGAGGATTCCGGAGGAGTCCGGAAGTCCACAAGTGGGTCCACCACGTCCCAAGGGCTGGCATGGGCTAAGGGGAGGCGCCCTGGCCTTATTGGGCCAGGCGCACCAAGTCCTCAAAAGCCCACGCAGCTAGGGAAGGAAAAAGGGAGAGTCCTAGTAGGAATAGGATTGGACTTTGGAGTCCAAGTCCACGTGTGTACTATTCACGGTTACTGTTCACGTGGCACTTCTACTCCAAGCCCCTACACATATATAAATAGAGGAGAGGGGCGCCCCAAAGGAGAACACAACATTGTCTTAGCCGTGTGCGGCGCCCCCCTCCATAGTTCCGTTCCTCGGACATATTTTCGCAGTGCTTGGGCGAAGCCCTGCGGAGATAGCATCACCATCACCGTCACCACGTCATCGTGCTGCCAGAACTCATCCACTAACTCGCCGTCTTGCTGGATCAAGAAGTCGAGGACGTCACCGAGCTGAACGTGTGCTGAACGCGGAGGTGCCGTACGTTCGGTGCTCGGTCGGTTGGATCGTGAAGTTGTTCGACGACATCAACCGCGTTGTTCTAATGCTTCCGCTTACGGTCTACGAGGGTACGTAGACACACTCCCCCCTCTCGTAGCTATGCATCTCCATGTATAGATCTTGCGTGTGCATAGAAATTTTTTGTTTTCCATGCAACGTTCCCCAACAGTGGCATCATGAGCCAGGTCTTTGTGTAGATGATATGCACGAGTAGAACACAAAGAGTTGTGGGCGGTGATCGTCATACTGCTTACCACCAACATCTTATTTTGATTCGGCGGTATTGTAAGATGAAGCGGCTCGGACCAACCTTACATGTCCACGTACATGAGACCGGTTCCACCGACAGACATGCAACTTGTTTTGCATAAAGGTGGCTGGCGGGTGTCTGTTTCTCCTACTTTAGTTGAATCGAATTTGACTGCGGCCGGTCCTCGTTGAAGGTTAAAACAGCAAACTTGATAAATCACCGTTGTGGTTTTGTGTCGTAGGTAAGAACGGTTCTTGCTAGAAGCCCGTAGCAGCCACGTAAAACTTGCAACAACAAAGTAGAGGACGTCTAACTTGTTTTTGCAGGGTATGCTGTGATGTGATATGGTCAAGACATGATGTGATATACGTTATTGTATGAGATGATCATGTTTTGTAAATTATCGGCAACCGGCAGGAGCCTTATGGTTGTCTCTTTATTGTATGAAATGCAAGCGCCATGTAATTGCTTTACTTTATCGCTATGCGTTAGCAATAGTTGTAGAAGCATTAGTTGGCGAGACGACCACGACGCAATGATCGAGATCAAGGTGTCGAGCCGGTGACGATGGAGATCATGACGATGCTTTGGAGATGGAGATCAAAAGCACAAGATGATGGCCGTATCATGTCACATATTTTGATTGCATGTGATGTTTATCCTTTATGCATCTTATTTTGCTTAGAACGACGGTAGCATTATAAGATGATCCCTTCACTAAATTTCAAGATAAAAGTGTTCTCCCCGAGTATGCACCGTTGCTAAAGTTCGTCGTTTCGAAGCACCTCGTGATGATCAGGTGTGATAGATTCTACGTTCACATACAACGGGTGTAAGCCAGTTTTACACAATCAGAATACTTGGGTTAAACTTGACGAGCCTAGCATGTACAGACATGGTCTCGGAACACTGGAGACCGAAAGGTCGAACATGAGTCATATAGTAGATATGATCAACATGGAGATGTTCACCATTGATGACTATCCCATCTCATGTGATGATTAGACATGGGCTAGTTGATTTGGATAATGTATCACTTAGTTAACTTGAGGGATGTTAATTTAAGTGGGAGTTCATTAGTAATTTGATTAATTGAACTTAATTTATCATGAACTTAGTCTTGATAGTTTCTTTGCATATCTATGTTGTAGATAAATGGCCCGTGCTACTGTTCCGTTGAATTTTAATGCGTTCCTAGAGAAAGCTAAGTTGAAAGATGATGGTAGCAACTACACGGACTGGGTCCGTAACTTGAGGATTATCCTCATTGCTGCATAGAAGAATTATGTCCTTGATGCACCGCTAGGTGATGGACCTGCTGCAGGAGCTGCTGCAGACGTTGTGAACGCCTGGCAGGCTCGATCTGATGACTACTCGATAGTTCAGTGTGCCATGCTCTACGGCTTAGAACCGGGACTGCAAAAGCGTTTTGAACGCCACGGAGCATATGAGATGTTCCAAGAGCTGAAATTGATATTTCAAGCTAATGCCCGGGTTGAGAGATATGAAGTCTCCAACAAGTTCTTTAGCTGTAAGATGGAGGAGAACAGTTCTGTCAGTGAACACATACTCAGAATGTCTGGGTACCACAACCACTTGACTCAGCTGGGAATTGATCTTCCGGTTGAGAGTGTTATTGACAGAGTTCTTCAGTCACTGCCACCAAGCTATAAAGGCTTCGTGATGAACTATAATATGCAAGGGATGGAGAAGACAATTCCCGAGCTCTTCGCGATGCTGAAATCAGCGGAGGTAGAAATCAAGAAGGAGCATCAAGTGTTGATGGTTAACAAAACCACTAGTTTCAAGAAAAAGGGCAAGGGAAAGAAGGGGAACTTCAAGAAGAACGGCAAGCAAGTTGCCGCTCCCACGAAGAAACCCAAAGCTGGACCCAGGCCTGAAACAGAGTGCTTCTACTGCAAAGGGACTGGTCACTGGAAGCGGAACTGCCCCAAGTATTTGGCGGATAAGAAGGATGGCAAAGTGAGCAAAGGTATATTTGATATACATGTTATTGATGTGTTCCTCACTAATGCTCGCAGTAGCGCCTGGGTATTTGATACTGGTTCGGTTGCTCATATTTGTAACTCGAAACAGGAGCTACGGAATAAGCAAAGATTGGCTAAGGACGAGGTGACGATGCGCGTCGGGAATGGTTCCAAGGTTGATGTGATCGCCGTCGGCACGCTACCTCTACATCTACCTTCGGGATTAGTTTTAGACCTCAATAATTGTTATTTGGTGCCAGCGTTGAGCATGAACATTATATCTGGATCTTGTTTATTGCGAGACGGTTATTCATTTAAGTCAGAGAATAATGGTTGTTCTATTTATATGAGTAACATCTTTTATGGTCACGCACCTTTTGTGAATGGTCTATTCTTGTTGAATCTCGATCGTGGTGATACACATATTCATAATATTGATGCCAAAAGATGCAAAGTTGATAATGATAGTGCAACATACTTGTGGCACTGCCGTTTAGGTCATATTGGTGTAAAGCGCATGAAGAAACTCCATGCGGGTGGACTTTTGGAATCTCTTGATTATGAATCATTTGATACTTGCGAACCATGCCTCATGGGCAAGATGACTAAAACTCCGTTCTCCGGAACAATGGAGCAGGCTACTGATTTGTTGGAAATAATACATACCGATGTATGCGGTCCGATGAATGTTGAAGCACACGGCGGGTATCGTTATTTTCTAACCTTCACAGATGATTTGAGTAGATATTGGTATATCTACTTGATGAAACACAAGTCTGAAACATTTGAAAAGTTCAAAGAATTTCGGAGTGAAGTAGAGAATCATCGTAACAAGAAAATAAAGTTTCTACGATCTGATCGCCGAGGCGAATATTTGAGTTACGAGTTTGTCCTTCATTTAAGAAAATGTGGAATTGTTTCACAACTCACGCCACCTGGAACACCACAGCGTAATGGTGTGTCCGAACGTCGTAATCGTACTTTATTGGATATGGTGCGTTCTATGATGTCTCTTACCGATTTGCCACTATCGTTTTGGGGTTATGCATTAGAGACAGCTGCATTCACGTTAAATAGGGCACCGTCTAAATCCGTTGAGACGACACCATATGAACTATGGTTTGGCAAGAAACCTAAGCTGTCGTTTCTTAAAGTTTGGGGATGCGATGCTTATGTGAAAAATCTTCAACCTGATAAGCTCGAACCCAAAGCGGAGAAGTGCGTCTTCATAGGATACCCTAAAGAAACAATTGGGTACACCTTCTACCACAGATCCGAAGGCAAGGTCTTTGTTGCCAAGAATGGGTCCTTTCTAGAGAAGGAGTTTCTCTCGAAAGAAGTGAGTGGGAGGAAAGTAGAACTTGATGAGGTAATTGTACCTTCTCTCGAATTGGAAAGTAGCTCATCAGAGAAAACCGTTCCCGTGATGCCTACACCAATAAGAGAGGAAGATAATGATAAAGATGATGAAACTTCAGATCAAGTTACTACTGAACTTCGTAGGTCGATCTGAGTACGTGCCGCACCAGAGTGGTACGGTAATCCTGTTCTGGAAGTTATGTTGTTAGACAACAGCGAACCTACGAACTATGAAGAAGCTATGATAAGCCCGGATTCCGACAAATGGCTTGAGGCCATGAAATCTGAGATAGGATCCATGTATGAGAACAAAGTGTGGACTTTGGTGGACTTGCCCGATGATCGGCAAGCCATTGAGAATAAATGAATTTTTAAGAGGAAGACAGATGCTGATGGTAATATCACTGTCTACAAAGCTCGACTTCTCGCGAAAGGTTTTCGACAAGTTCAAGGGGTTGACTATGATGAGACTTTCTCACCCGTAGCGATGCTTAAGTCTATCCGAATCATGTTAGCAATTGCCGCATTTTATGATTATGAAATCTGGCAAATGGATGTCAAAACTGCATTCCTTAATGGTTTTCTCAAAGAAGAGTTGTATATGATGCAACCAGAAGGTTTTGTCAATCCTAAGGGTGCTAACAAAGTGTGCAAGCTCCAGCGATCCATCTATGGACTGGTGCAAGCATCTCGGAGTTGGAATATACGCTTTGATGAGGTGATCAAAGCATATGGTTTTGTACAGACTTACGGTGAAGCCTGTATTTACAAGAAAGTGAGTGGTAGCTCTGTAGCATTTCTAATATTATATGTGGATGACATATTGTTGATTGGAAATGATATAGAATTTCTGGATGGCATAAAGGGATACTTGAATAAGAATTTTTCAATGAAAGACCTCGGTGAAGCTGCTTATATATTGGGCATCAAGATCTATAGGGATAGATTAAGACGCTTGATAGGAATTTCACAAAGCACATACCTTGACAAAGTTTTGAAGAAGTCCAAAATGGATCTGTCAAAGAAAGGGTTCTTGCCTGTCTTGCAAGGTGTGAAGTTGAGTCAGACTCAATGCCCGACCACGGCAGAAGATATAGAGAAAATGAAAGTCATTCCCTATGCCTCAGCCATAGGTTCTATTATGTGTTGGAAATATGCCCTAGAGGCAATAATAAATTGGTTATTATTATATTTCCTTGTTCATGATAATCGTTTATTATCCATGCTATAATTGTATTGATTGGAAACTCAAATACATGTGTGGGTACATAGACAACACTGTGTCCCTAGTAAGCCTCTAGTTGACTAGCTCGTTAATCAAGAGATGGTGAAGGTTTCCTAGCCATGGACATGAGATGTCATTTGATAACGGGATCACATCATTAGGAGAATGATGTGGTGGACAAGACCCAAACTATAAACGTAGCATATGATCGTGTCAGTTTATTGCTATTGTTTTCTGCATGTCAAGTATCTGTTCCTTTGACCATGAGATCATGCAACTCCCTGACATCGGAGGAGTGCCTTGTGTGTATCAAACGTCGCAACGTAACTGGGTGACTATAAAGGTGCTCTACAGGTATCTCCGAGGGTGTCTATTGGGTTGGCATGGATCACAATGAGCCTTGCAAGCAATGTG
The DNA here is from genome assembly GCA_039707655.1 of Elymus sibiricus. NCBI lineage: Eukaryota > Viridiplantae > Streptophyta > Magnoliopsida > Poales > Poaceae > Elymus > Elymus sibiricus. Next base: position 320,021,475 of record CM077664.1, read on the forward strand.
ACGGAGAGGTATCTCAGGGCCCACTCGGTAATACAACATCACAATGAGCCTTGCAAGCAATGTGACTAAAGTGTTAGCCACGAGATCTTGTATTACGGAACGAGTAAAGAGACTTGCCGGTAACGAGATTGAACTAGGTATAGAGATACCGACGATCGAATCTCGGGCAAGTAACATACCGAAGAACAAAGGGAACAGTATACGGGATTAACTGAATCCTTGACATAGAGGTTCGACCGATAAAGATCTTCGTAGAATATGTAGGAGCCAATATGGGCATCCAGGTCCCGCTATTTGTTATTGATCGTAGAGGTGTCTCGGTCATGTCTACATAGTTCTCGAACCCGCAGGGTCTATACACTTAATGTTTGGTGACGATTAGTATAGTTGAGTTATTTTGTTGGTGACCGAAGGTTGTTCGGAGTCCCGGATAAGATCCCGGACATGACGAGGATCTCCGAAATAGTCCGGAGGTAAAGATTGATATATGTGATAATAGTGTTTTGATCTCCGGAAGGGTTCCGGAATTCACCGGAAGGGGTTCCGGATGTTTACCGAAGTGTTCGGGTGCAGCAACACTTTATATGGGCCAAAGGGATAAAGCCCACGAGGTATTGGAAAGTGCAAAAGGAAGTTTTGCTACTGCCTTAAGCTGGTAAGGCAGTATTACCGCTACTGTATCAGCGGTACTACCGCTTAAGCTGGTCAAGCGGTACTACCGCTTATCGTAAGCGGTACTACCGCTACAGGCGGTACTACCGCTTATCGTAAGCGGTACTACCGCTTGTGCGCGGTACTACAGGGATCCGAGTTGGACTCTTTCCCTGCGGGCCAAACCGACCTTGTGCGGGCAAAACCGACCTAGAGGAGGCTTTTACTCCAAGTTTAGACCCTTGGGCTCAACATATAAATAGAGGGGCAGGGCTAGCACACGGGATACATTAAGATTTCCCCAAGCCGTGTGCGGCAACCCTAACCCTCTAGTTCCTCCGTCATGATCTCCGTAGCGCTTGGCGAAGCCCTGCAGAGATTGTTCCTCACCACCATCCCCACGCCGTCGTGCTGCCGGAACTCATCTACTACTTCACCATTGCTCGCTGGATCGAGGAGGTGAAGGCGTCATCAAGACGTACGTGTGTTGAACACGGAGGTGCCGTCCGTTCGGCACTAGTTCGTGATCGGTTCGAGGGACGACTTGCGATTTGGATCGCGGAGACGTTCGACTACATCAACCGCGTTTCTTAACGCTTCCGCTTAGCGATCTACAAGGGTATGTAGATTCACTCTCCCTCTCGTAGATGCTCATCACCATGGATAGATCTTGTGTGTGCGTAGGAAATTTTTTGTTTCCCACGCAACGTTCCCCAACAGTGGCATATGAGCTAGGTCTATGCGTAGATGAGATCTCGAGTAGAACACAAACGAGTTGTGGGCGTGGGTGTATACATATTGCTTGCCGTTACTAGTTGATATTTGATTCGGCGGTATTGTGAGATGAAGCGGCCCGGACCGACATTACGCGTACGCTTACGCGAGACAGGTTCCTTCAACTGACATGTAACTTCGTTGCATAAAGATGGCTAGCGGGTGTCTGTCTCTCTCACTTTAGTTGAATCGATTTCAATGAAGAGGGTTCTTTTAGAAGATCAAAAAGCAATCACTACACCACGTTGTGGTTTTGCGTAGGTAAGAACGGTTCTTGCAAACCCGTAGCAGCCACGTAAAATTTGCAACAACAATTAGAGGACGTCTAACTTGTTTTTGCAGGGTATGTTGTGATGTGATATGGCCAATTACATGATGAGATATATGTGATGTATGAGATGATCATGTGTTGTATAGAATATCACGACTTGCATGTCGATGAGTACGGCAACTGGCAGGAGCCATAGAGTTGTCTTTAATTATTGTATGACCTGCGTGTCAATCATTAAGCGCTATGTAATGCTTTACTTTATCGCTAAACGTTAGCAATAGTCGTGGAAGCAACAGTCGGCACGACAACCTCATGGCGACACGTTGATGGAGATCAAGATGATGGAGATCATGGTGTCATGCCGGTGACGATGGAGATCATGCCGGTGCTTTGGAGATGGAGATCAAAAGCACGAGTTCATGGCCATATCATGTCACTTATGATTTGCATGTGATGTTAATCCTTTTATACATCTTATTTTGCTTAGGACGACGGTAGCATTATAAGGTGATCCCTCACTTAAATTTCAAGATAAATTGTGTTCTCCCCAAGTGTGCACCGTTGCGAAAGTTCGTCGTTTCGAGACACGCCGTGATGATCGGGTGTGATAGACTCTACGTTCACATACAACGGGTGTAAGCCATGTTGCACGTGCGGAAACACTCGGGTTAAACTTGACGAGCCTAGCATGTATAGACATGGCCTCGGAACACAAGAGACCGAAAGGTCGAACATGAGTCATATAGTAGATATGATCAACATGAAGATGTTCACCATTGAAACCACCTCAACTCACGTGATGATCGGACTTGAGTTGGTGGATTTGGATCATGTTACACTCGAATGATCAGAGGGATGTCAATTTGAGTGGGAGTTTTTAAGTAATATGATTAACTAAACTCATTATCTAGAACAATAATCTAAGTTGTCTTTGCTATATTTATGTTGTAGATCATGGCTCGCGCAGTAGCACCCCTGAATTTTAATGCGTTCCTAGAGAAAGCTAAGTTGAAAGATGATGGAAGTAACTTTGTGGACTGGGCCCGTAATCTAAGGATTATCCTTACGGCTTCCCAGAAGGCTTATGTCCTTGATGCACCGCTTGGTGATCCACCCGCTCCAGTTGAGTCTCTAGACGTTGTGAACGCCTGGCAGACTCGTTCTGAAGATTACTCAATAGTTCAATGTGCAATGTTGTATTGCTTAGAACCGGGACTTCAAAGACGTTTTGAACGTCATGGAGCATATGAGATGTTCCAGGAGTTGAAGTTTATCTTTCAGAAGAATGCCCGGATCGAGAGATATGAGATCTCCGATAAGTTCTATGCTTGCAAGATGGAGGAGAACGGGTCTATCAGTGATCACATACTCAGAATGTCTGGATACTCCACCCGTCTGGCTGAATTGGGGATGCCCCTTCCGCCAGAGGCTATCACTGACAGAGTTCTTCAATCATTGCCACCTAGCTACAAGAGCTTCGTGTTGAACTATAACATGCACGGGATGAACAAGTCAGTCGCCGAGCTGTTTGCGATGCTGAAAGCCGCTGAGTCTGAAATTCAGAAGGAGCATCAAGTGTTGATGGTCAATAAAACCACTAGTTTCAAGAAAAATGGCAAGGGTAAGAAGGGTAACTCCAAGAAGAGTGGCAAAGTAGTTGCTCCTCTCGCGAAGAAACCCAAGGCTGGACCCAAACCAGAAACTGAGTGCTTTCATTGCAAGGGAACTGGACACTGGAAGCGGAACTGCCCCAAGTATTTGGCTGACAAGAAGGCGGCCAACAACAAACAAGGTATATATGATATACATGTTATTGATGTGTACCTTACCAACTCTCGTTGTAGTGCCTGGGTATTTGATACCGGTGCGGTTGCTCATATTTGCAACTCAAAACAGGAACTGCGGAATAGACGGAGGCTGGCAAAGGACGAAGTGACGATGCGCGTGGGAAATGGTTCCAAGGTTGATGTGATCGCCGTCGGCACGCTCGCTCTTCGATTACCATCGGGATTAGTGATGAACCTGAATAATTGTTATTTAGTGCCTGCGTTAAGCATGAACATTATATCTGGATCTTGTTTATTGCGAGACGGTTACTCATTTAAATCAGAGAATAATGGTTGTTCTATTTATATGAGTAATATCTTTTATGGTCATGCACCCGATGTGAGGGGTTTATTCTTATTGAATCTCGATAGTAATGATACACATGTTCATAACATTGATGCCAAAAGATGTAGAATTGATAATGATAATACCACTTTCTTGTGGCACTGCCGTTTAGGTCATATTGGCGTAAAACGCATGAAGAAGCTCCATGTTGATGGACTTTTGGAGTCACTTGATTTTGAATCACTTGACACATGTGAGCCATGCCTCATGGGCAAGATGACTAAAACGCCGTTCTCTGGAACAATGGAACGGGCAAGTGACTTATTGGAAATCATACATACTGATGTGTGCGGTCCGATGAGCATTGAGGCGCGCGGTGGTTATCGTTACTTTCTCACCTTCACTGATGACTTAAGTAGATATGGGTATATTTACTTAATGAAACACAAGTCTGAAACATTTGAAAAGTTCAAACAATTTCAGAGTGAAGTTGAGAATCATCGTAACAAGAAGATTAAATTCCTACGATCTGATCGAGGAGGAGAATATCTGAGTTATGAGTTTGGCAGTCACTTAAGACAATGTGGAATTGTTTCACAACTGACACCGCCTGGAACACCACAGCGTAATGGTGTGTCCGAACGTCGTAATCGAACCTTATTGGATATGGTGCGATCTATGATGTCTCTTGCCGATTTGCCACTATCGTTTTGGGGTTATGCATTAGAGACAGCTGCATTCACTTTAAATAGGGCACCATCGAAATCCGTTGAGACGACGCCATATGAACTTTGGTTTGGCAAGAAGCCAAAGCTGTCGTTTCTTAAAGTTTGGGGATGTGATGCTTATGTCAAAAAGCTTCAGCCTGAAAAGCTGGAACCCAAAGCGGAGAAATGCGTCTTCATAGGATACCCAAAAGAGATAGTTGGGTATACCTTCTACCTCAGATCCGAAGGCAAAGTGTTTGTCGCTAAAAACGGAACATTTCTTGAGAAAGAGTTTCTCTCGAAAGAATTGAGTGGGAGGAAGATAGAACTTGATGAGGTTGTTGAACCTTTACTTCAACCTGAAAGTAGCGCAGCGCAGAAAGATGTTTCTGTAGAGCGTACATCAGCTGAAGAGGAAGTTAATGATGATGATCATGAAGCTTTGGATCAAGTTGCTATCGAACCTCGTAGGTCGACAAGGACGCGTACTGCTCCTGAGTGGTACGGCAACCCTGTCTTAGAGGTCATGTTGTTGGACAACGATGAACCTACGAGCTATGGAGAAGCGATGATGGGCCCGGATTCCGAGAAGTGGTTAGAGGCCATGAAATCCGAGATGGGATCCATGTATGAAAACAAAGTATGGACTTTGGAAGTATTACCTGAATGGCGTAAGGCCATTCAGAACAAATGGATCTTTAAGAGGAAGACGGACGCGGACGGTAATGTCACCGTCTATAAAAGCTCGACTTGTGGCAAAGGGTTTTTCACAAGTTCAAGGAGTTGACTACGATGAGACCTTCTCACCCGTAGCGATGCTTAAGTCCGTCAGAATCATGTTAGCAATAGCTGCCTTTTTCGATTATGAAATTTGGCAGATGGATGTCAAAACAGCGTTCCTTAACGGTTTCCTTAAGGAAGAGTTGTATATGATGCAACCAGAAGGTTTTGTCGATCCAGAGAATGCTGACAAAGTTTGCAAACTCCAGCGATCCATTTATGGACTGGTGCAAGCATCTCGGAGTTGGAATCTTCGCTTTGATGAGGTGATCAAAGCGTTCGAGTTTATACAAGTTTACGGAGAAGCTTGTATTTACAAGAAAGTGAGTGGGAGCTCTATAGCTTTTCTAATATTATATGTGGATGACATATTACTGATTGGAAACAATATAGAAATGTTGGAAAGCGTGAAGGAATATTTGAACAAGAGTTTTTCAACGAAGGACCTAGGAGAAGTTGCTTTCATATTAGGCATCAAGATCTATAGAGATAGATCGAGATGCTTAATAGGACTTTCACAAAGCACATACCTTGACAAAGTTTTGAAGAAGTTCAAAATGGATCAGTCCAAGAAGGGGTTCTTGCCTGTATTGCAAGGTGTGAAGTTGAGTAAGACTCAATGCCAGTGACTGCAGGAGATAGAGAAAAGATGAGTGTCATCCCCTATGCTTCAGCCATAGGCTCTATCATGTATGCAATGCTGTGCACAAGACCCGATGTCAGCCTTGCCATAAGTATGGTCGGAAGGTTTCAAAGTGATCCAGGAATGGAACGCTGGACGGCGGTCAAGAATATCCTGAAGTACCTGAAAAGGACTAAGGACATGTTTCTCGTTTATGGAGATGATCAAGAGCTCGTCGTAAAGGGTTACGTCGATGCAAGCTTTGACACTAATCCGGATGACTCTAAGTCACAAACCGGATACGTATTTATTCTTAATGGGGGTGCGGTTAGCTGGTGCAGTTCCAAGCAAAGCGTGGTAGCTGATTCTACATGCGAAGCGGAGTACATCGCTGCCTCGGAGGCGGCGAAGGAAGGTGTCTGGATGAAGGAGTTCATGACAGATCTTGGAGTAGTGCCTAGTGCACTTAACCCAATGACCCTGTTTTGTGATAATACTGGTGCGATTGCTCTAGCCAAGGAACCAAGATTTCACAAGAGGACCAGACACATAAAGCGACGTTTCAATTCCATCCGCGATTACATCAAGGAGGACGACATAAATATTTGCAAAGTACACACGGATCTGAATGTTGCAGAACCGATGACTAAACCTCTTCCAAGGGCTAAACATGAACAACACCAGAACTGCATGGGTGTTCGATTCATTACAATGTAAATCACATAGTGATTTGAACTAGATTATTGACTCTAGTGCAAGTGGGAGACTGTTGGAAATATGCCCTAGAGGCAATAATAAATTGGTTATTATTATATTTCCTTGTTCATGATAATCGTTTATTATCCATGATATAATTGTATTGATTGGAAACTCAAATACATGTGTGGGTACATAGACAACACTGTGTCCCTAGTAAGCCTCTAGTTGACTAGCTCGTTAATCAAGAGATGGTGAAGGTTTCCTAGCCTTGGACATGAGATGTCATTTGATAACGGGATCACATCATTAGGAGAATGATGTGATGGACAAGACCCAAACTATAAATGTAGCATATGATCGTGTCAGTTTATTGCTATTGTTTTCTGCATGTCAAGTATCTGTTCCTTTGACCATGAGATCATGCAACTCCCTGACATCGGAGGAGTGCCTTGTGTGTATCAAACGTCGCAACGTAACTGGGTGACTATAAAGGTGCTCTACAGGTATCTCCGAGGGTGTCTGTTGGGTTGGCATGGATCAAGACTGGGATTTGTTACTCCGTGTGACGGAGAGGTATCTCAGGGCCCACTCGGTAATACAACATCACAATGAGCCTTGCAAGCAATGTGACTAAAGTGTTAGCCACGAGATCTTGTATTACGGAACGAGTAAAGAGACTTCCCGGTAACGAGATTGAACTAGGTATAGAGATACCGACGATCGAATCTCGGGCAAGTAACATACCGAAGAACAAAGGGAACAGTATACGGGATTAACTGAATCCTTGACATAGAGGTTCGACCGATAAAGATCTTCGTAGAATATGTAGGAGCCAATATGGGCATCCAGGTCCCGCTATTGGTTATTGATCGTAGAGGTGTCTCGGTCATGTCTACATAGTTCTCGAACCCGCAGGGTCTACACACTTAACGTTTGGTGACGATTAGTATAGTTGAGTTATTTTGTTGGTGACCGAAGGTTGTTCGGAGTCCCGGATAAGAACCCGGACATGACGAGGATCTCCGGAATAGTCCAGAGGTAAAGATTGATATATGTGATAATAGTGTTTTGATCTCCGGAAGGGTTCCGGAATTCACCGGAAGGGGTTCCGGATGTTTACCGAAGTGTTCGGGTGCAGCAACACTTTATATGGGCCAAAGGGATAAAGCCCACGAGGTATTGGAAAGTGCAAAAGGAAGTTTTGCTACTGCCTTAAGCTGGTAAGGTAGTACTACCGCTACTGTATCAGCGGTACTACCGCTTAAGCTGGTCAAGCGGTACTACCGCTTATCGTAAGCGGTACTACCGCTACAGGAGGTACTACCGCTTATCGTAAGCGGTACTACCGCTTGTGCGCGGTACTGCAGGGATCCGAGTTGGACTCTTTCCCTGCGGGCCAAACCGACCTTGTGCGGGCAAAACCGACCTAGAGGAGGCTTTTACTCCAATTTTAGACCCTTGGGCTCAACATATAAATAGAGGGGCAGGGCTAGCACACGGGATACATTAAGATTTCCCCAAGCCGTGTGCGGCAACCCTAACCCTCTAGTTCCTCCGTCATGATCTCCGTAGCGCTTGGCGAAGCCCTACAGAGATTGTTCGTCACCACCATCACCACGCCGTCGTGCTGCCGGAACTCATCTACTACTTCACCATTGCTCGCTGGATCGAGGAGGTGAAGGCGTCATCAAGCCGTACGTGTGTTGAACGCGGAGGTGCCGTCCGTTCGGCACTAGTTCGTGATCGGTTCGAGGGACGACTTGCGATTTGGATCGCGGAGACGTTTGACTACATCAACCACGTTTCTTAACGCTTCCGCTTAGCGATCTACAAGGGTATGTAGATTCACTCTCCCTCTCGTAGATGCTCATCACCATGGATAGATCTTGTGTGTGCGTAGGAAAATTTTTGTTTCCCATGCAACGTTCCCCAACATTATGTATGCCAAGCTGTGTACCAGACCTGATGTGTGCCTTGCCATAAGTTTGGCAGGGAGGTACCAGAGTAATCCAGGAGTGGATCACTGGACAGCGGTCAAGAATTACCTGAAGTACCTGAAAAGGACCAAGGACATGTTTCTCGTTTATGGAGGTGATGAAGAGCTCGTCGTAAAGGGTTACGTCGATGCAAGCTTCGACACGGATCCGGATGACTCTAAGTCACAAACCGGATACGTATTTATATTAAATGGTGGAGCTGTCAGTTGGTGCAGTTCCAAGCAGAGCGTCGTGGCGGGATCTACGTGTGAAGCGGAATACATAGCTGCTTCGGAAGCAGCACATGAAGGAGTCTGGATGAAGGAGTTCATATCCGATCTAGGTGTAATACCTAGTGCATCGGGTCCAATGACAATCTTTTGTGACAACACTGGAGCAATTGCCATAGCCAAGGAGCCCAGGTTTCACAAGAAGACCAAACACATCAAGAGACGTTTCAACTCCATTCGTGAATATGTCAAGGATGGAGACATAGAAATTTGCAAAGTACACACGGATCTGAATGTGGCAGACCCGTTGACTAAGCCTCTTCCACGAGCAAAACATGATCAGCACCAAGACTCCATGGGTGTTAGATTCATTACTATGTAATCTAGATTATTGACTCTAGTGCAAGTGGGAGACTGATGGAAATATGCCCTAGAGGCAATAATAAAGTTGTTATTATTTTATATTTCCTTGTTCATGATAAAGGTTTATTATTCATGCTAGAATTGTATTGACCGGAAACTTAAATACATGTGTGAATACATAAACAAATACCGTGTCCCTAGTGAGCCTCTACTAGACTAGCTCGTTGATCAAAGATGGTTAAGGTTTCCTAACCATAGACATGAGTTGTCATTTGATAACGGGATCACATCATTAGGAGAATGATGTGATGGACAAGACCCATCCGTTAGCTTAGCATATGATCGTTCTGTTTATTGCTACTGCTTTCTTGAATCTCAAATACATGTTCCTCAGACCATGATATCATGAAACTCTCGGATACCGGAGGAATACCTTGTGTGCTATCAAACGTCACAACGTAACTGGGTGATCATAAAGATGCTCTACAGGTATCTCCGAAGGTGTCCGTTGAGTTGGCATGGATCGAGACTGGGATTTGTCACTCCGTGTTTCGGAGAGGTATCTCTGGGCCCTCTCGGTAATGCACATCATAAGAAGCTTGCAAGAAAAGTGAGTAAGGAGTTAGTTACGGGATGATGTATTACGGAACGAGTAAAGAGACTTGCCGGTAACAAGATTGAACTAGGTATGGAGATACCGACGATCGAATCGCGGGCAAGTAACATACCGATGGACAAAGGGAATTACGTATGTTGTCATTGCGGTTCGACCGATAAGATCTTCGTGGAATATGTTGGAACCAATATGAGCATCCAGGTTCCGCTATTGGTTATTGACCGGAGAGGCGTCTCAGTCATGTCTACATCATTCCCGAACCCGTAGGGTCCGCACGCTTAACGTTCGTTGACGATATAGTGTTATATGAGTTATGTGAATTGGTAACCGAATGTTGTTCAGAGTCCTGGATGAGATCCCGGACATCACGAGGAGTCTCGGAATGGTCGAGAGGTAAAGATTTATATATGGGAAGTCATATTTTGAGTTCCGGAAAAAGGTGCAGTTTTTTCGGTATTGTACCGGGAAGCTTCCAGAAGGTTTCGGAGGATTCCGGAGGAGTCCGGAAGTCCACAAGTGGGTCCACCACATCCCAAGGGCTGGCATGGGCTAAGGGGAGGCGCCCTGGCCTTATTGGGCCAGGCGCACCAAGTCCTCAAAAGCCCACGCAGCTAGGGAAGGAAAAAGGGAGAGTCCTAGTAGGAATAGGATTGGACTTTGGAGTCCAAGTCCTCGTGTGTACTATTCACGGTTACTGTTCACGTGGCACTATTCCTTCTACTCCAAGCCCCTACACATATATAAATAGAGGAGAGGGGGCGCCCCAAAGGAGAACACAACATTGTCTTAGCCGTGTGCGGCGCCCCCCTCCATAGTTCCGTTCCTCGGACATATTTTCGCAGTGCTTGGGCGAAGCCCTGCGGAGATAGCATCACCATCACCGTCACCACGCTGTCGTGCTGCCGGAACTCATCCACTACCTCGCCGTCTTGCTGGATCAAGAAGTCGAGGACGTCACCGAGCTGAACGTGTGCTGAACGCGGAGGTGACGTACGTTCGGTGCTCGGTCGGTTGGATCGTGAAGTTGTTCGACGACATCAACCGCGTTGTTCTAACGCTTCCGCTTACGGTCTACGAGGGTACGTCGACACACTCCCCCCTCTCGTAGCTATGCATCTCCATGGATAGATCTTGCGCGTGCGTAGAAATTTTTTGTTTTCCATGCAACGTTCCCCAACAGTTTATAAGCGCTGCTGCCGCTGCCCTCTCGAGCTCCTCTCTAATGTGGGCAGTACATGCCTATCTCACGCCCTATTGGGCCTGCTAGCACTGCGGGCCTGCATCCTGGCCCATTTGTAGGGTTTCTAGTCGTATGCAGGCCGTGGTGGCTAGTAGGTGGGCCTTTTTTTTGCATATGTTATGTTTTTAAAATTTTAATGTTATTTTTTGCATATGTTATTTTTAGTTATATAATTTTAGTTGCATAAATTTTATATAATTTTAGTTGCATAAGTTTTATTTTTTATTGATTCTTTTTAGTTGATTCCTTTTGCTATTAGAGTTTTATAAAAGATTTTTAGTTTTCTATTAAAGTTTGTAACAAAAAATACTTTATGAAAATTCTTTTTACTATTAAAGTTTTTAACAAAGAAATACTTTGATAATTTTAGTTAATATTATTTTGATTATTTTTAGTTGATTCTTTTTGCTATTGAAAAATATTATATTTAATTGATTCTTTTTAGTTCATTCTTTTTGCTATTAGAATTTTATGAAAGCTTTTTAGTTCATTCTTTTTGCTATTAGAGTTTTATAAAAGCTTTTTGATTCATTCTTTTTGCTATTAATTCATTCTTTGAGCTAAATGAACCTGAAATTGAAAAGCAGTACAAATGAACTCTGAAAAGGTTGAAAGTTGGCATGGTATCATCATTTCACCCACATAGCATGTGCTAAAAAGTTGAGTGGGTTACGGCAAAAACTGGATGCACTTCGTGTACAAAATGGACAATCTCTTTCGAAGTATCACGGTTTCAGACGAAAACTCATATGTTACAAAAGGCATTTCATTTCTTGACATGTAACTGCAGTGATATTCTAGATCAAAGCCATCATCAGAATAGTTGTGGAGAGAAAGTCTTCACTTTTTCTTCGCGTGTGTCCCTTGCTTATTGCGCCGTAACCATGGATAATCTTCATCGTTTAACAGGGTGCTTGGGTCAGTCTTCACTTTGAAGGGAGGAATTTCATGAAACTTTTCATAATCTTCAGACATGTCTGTCTTGCCCTCCACTCCCACGATGTCTCTTTTCCCTGAAAGAACTATGTGGCGCTTTGGCTCATCGTATGATGTATTCGCTTCCTTGTCTTTTCTTTTTCTCGGTTTGGTAGACATGTCCTTCACATAGAAAACCCGCGTCACATCATTGGCTAGGACGAATGGCTCGTCTGTGTACCCAAGATTGTTGAGATCCACTGTTGTCATTCCGCACTGCGGGTCTACCTGTACCCCGCCTCCTGACAGATTGACCCATTTGCACCGAAACAAAGGGACCTTAAAATCATGTCCATAGTCAAGTTCCCATATGTCCACTATGTAACCATAATATGTGTGCTTTCCCTGTTGGTTGCTGCATCAAAGCGGACACCACTGTTTTGGTTGGTGCTCTTTTGATCTTGGGCGATCGTGTAAAATGTATTCCCATTTATCTCGTACCCTTGGTAAGTCAATACAGTCGAAGATGGTCCCCTGGCCAACGAGTACATCTCATCTCCAACAATGTTGTTACCCATGAGATGTGTTTTCAACCAACTGCCGAAAGTCCTGATGTGTTCACATGTAATCCAGTCGTCAGACTGCTCCGGGTGTTTGGAGCACAGAAAATTCTTGTGTTCATTGACATACGGGGTCACCAAGGTAGAATTCTGTATAACTGTGTAGTGTGCTTGAGCCCAAGAATGCCCGTCCCTACATATTATTGAATCCGCTCCTAGCATGCCTTTTCCAGTCAGTCTCCCCTCATACCGCGATTGAGGGAGACCAATCGGCTTAAGGTCAGGAATAAAGTCAACACAAAACCCAATGACCTCCTCTGTTTGATGGCCCATGGAGATGCTTCCTTCTGGCCTAGCACGGTTACGAACATATTTCTTTAAGACTCCCATGAACCTCTCAAAGGGGAACATATTGTGTAGAAATACAGGACCCAGAATGGCAATCTCGTCGACTAGATGAACTAGGACGTGCATCATGATATTGAAGAAGGATGGTGGGAACACCAGCTCGAAACTGACAAGACATTGCACCAAATCATTCTTTAACCTTGGTAGGATATCTGGATCGATTACCTTCCGAGAGATTGCATTGAGGAATGCACATAGCTTCACAATGGCTAATCAAACGTTTTCCGGTAGAAGTCCCCCTCAATGCAACCGGAAGCAGTTGCGTCATAATCACGTGGCAGTCATGAGACTTTAGGTTCTGGAACTTTTTCTCTTCCATATTTATTATTCCCTTTATATTCGACGAGAAGCCAGACGGGACCTTCATACTGAGCAGGCATTCAAATAAGATTTCCTTCTCTTCTTTCGTAAGAGCGTAGCTGGCAGGACCTTCATACTGCTTTGGATGCGTGCCGTCTTTTTCGTGCACACGTTGCTGGTCCTCCCGTGCCTCCGGTGTATCTTTTGTCTTCCCATACACGCTCAAGAAGCCTAGCAGGTTCACGCAAAGATTCTTCGTCACGTGCATCACATCGATTGCAGAGCAGACCTCTAGGTCTTTCCAATAGGGTAGGTCCCAAAATATAGATTTCTTCTTCCACATGGGTGCGCGTCCCTCAGCGTCATTCGGAACAGATTGTCCGCCAGGACCCTTTCCATAGATTACTTGTAAATCCTTGACCATATCAAGTATGGCATCACCAGTACGGAGGGCGGACTTCTTCCGGTGATCTGCCTCACCTTTGAAATGCTTGCCTTTCTTTCTTAAGAGATGGTTGGTCGAAAGAAATCGACGATGTCCCAGGTACACATTCTTCCTGCATTTCTCCAAATATATACTTTCGGTATCATCTAAACAGTGCATGCATGCGTGCTGTCCCTTGTTTGTCTGTCCTGAAAGGTTACTAAGAGCAGGCCAATCATTGATGGTTACAAACAGCAACGCATGTAGGTCAAATTCCTCCTGTTTGTGCTCATCCCACACACGTACACCTTCTCCATTCCACAGCTGTAAAAGTTCCTCAACTAATGGCCTTAGGTACACATCAATGTCGTTGCCGGGTTGCTTAGGGCCTTGGATGAGCACTGGCATCATAATGAACTTCCGCTTCATGCACAACCAAGGAGGAAGGTTATAGATACATAGAGTCACGGGCCAGGTGCTATGATTGCTGCTCTGCTCCCCAAAAGAATTAATGCCATCTGCACTTAAACCAAACCATACGTTCCTTGCGTCACCTGCAAAGTCCCCCCACCTTCTCTCGATTTTTCTCCACTGCGACCCGTCAGCGGGTGCTCTCAACTTCCCGTCTTTCTTACGGTCTTCTTTGTGCAATCGCATCAACTTGGCATGCTCTTTGTTTCTGAACAGACGTTTCAGCCGTGGTATTATAGGAGCATACCACATCACCTTGGCAGGAACCCTCTTCCTGGGGCGCTCGCCCTCAACATCACCAGGGTCATCTCATCTGATCTTATACCGCAATGCACCGGATACCGGGCATGCATTCAAATTCTCGTACTCCTCACCGCGGTAGAGGATGCAGTCATTAGGGCATGCATGTATCTTCTGCACCTCTAATCCTAGAGGGCAGAGAACCTTCTTTGCTCCGTACGTGCTGTCAGGCAATTCGTTATCCTTTGGAAGCTTCTTCTTCATTATTTTCAGTAACTTCTCAAATCCCTTGTCAGATACACCATTCTCTGCCTTCCATTCCAGCAATTCCAGTGTGGTACCGAGCTTTGTGTTGCCATCTTTGCAATTTGGGTACAACTATTTTTTGTGATCCTCTAACATGCGATCGAACTTCAACTTCTCCTTTTCACTCTCGCATTCTCTCTGTGCATCAACAATGACCCGGCGAAGATCATCATCGGGCACATCGTCTAGTTCATCTTGATCTTCAGCTTCCCCCGTTGCAGTATCATCGTATTTAGGGGGATAGTTGTCATCATCCTCTTCTTCTTCGTTGTCTTCCATCATAACCCCTATTTCTCCGTGCTTGGTCCAAACATTATAGTGTGGCATGAAACCCTTCTCAAGCAGGTGCAAGTGAAGGGTTTTCGAGTCAGAGTAATCCTTCGTATTCCCACAGACAGTACATGGACAATACATAAAATCATTCTGCTTGTTTGCCTCAGCCACTTCGAGAAAATTATGCATGTCATCAATGTACTCGGAGGTCCGTCGGTCACCGTACAACCATTGTCGGTTCATCTGCGTGCATTATATAATTAAGTGTATCAAAAACCATTACAGAACATCATGAATAGAGAAGTGACCAAATTAATACAAGTTCATCATCACATTAAAACCAAAGTACTGTAGTGATCAAATGTTATTACTGAAAAAATAAATACATAAAGTTCATACATAGTTCTCATTATCAACTATGTAAAACATTTAAATGCAACAACAAATGCGATCATAATCGCAACGAAGGTAGCAATTGATCCAACAGCATAATGATACCAAGCCTCATTATCAATGGCATATTTTCTAATCTTTCTAATCTTCAAGCGCATTGCATCCATCTGCATCTTGTGATCATCGACGCCATCGGCAACATGCAACTCCAATTTCATCTTCTCCTCTTCAATTCTTTTCAATTTTTCTTTCAAATAATTGTTTTCTTTTTCAACTAAATTTAACCTCTCGACAAGAGGGTCGGTTGGAATTTCCGGTTCACATACCTCCTAGATAAAAAATATCTATGTCACGTTGGTCGGCATAATTCTCATAAACACTAAATGAAACAAATAGTTATAAAAGATAATATACCACATCCGAATCATAGACCGGACGAGAGCCGACGGGGGCGGATACCAAAACCATGGCACTATATAATAACAAACAATAATAAAAGTAAGAAAATTATACAAGTAGCTATAAAACTCATACAACAAGTAAGAATTTTTTTTCTTTTAAAAAGAAGATAAGAACAAGAGGCTTACCACGGTGGTGCCGGCGACGAGATCGGCACGGGCGATCGACGGCGGTGAGGACGGGGACGGGGACAATGGTGCACCGCCAAACCTAGACAAATCTTGAGGAAAATGGAGCTTGGAGGTCGAGCTTGGAGAGGAGAAAGCTTAAGTGTGACTCGGGCATTTCATCGAACACCTCATGTGCATAGGAGGTGAGAGCAGAGCAGCACACACCTCCCACACCGGCCGGCCAAAAAACAGAGGAGTGAGCGGGCAGGGGAGAGCATATATATAGGCATCTCTTTAGTCCCGGTTCGTGGCTAGAACCGGGACAGAAGACACACATTTAGTCCCGGTTCCAGCCACCAACCGGGACTAAAGGGGCTGCGCCAGGAGCGAGGCCCTTTATTCCCGGTTCGTGTCTGGAACCGGGACCAAAGGGGTCAGACGAACCGGGACTGGTGCCTGCCGTGGCCCGGCCGGCGCCCTGGCCTCACGAACCGGGACTGATGCACCCATTGGTCCCGGTTCGTAACAGAACCGGGATTGATGCTCTTATCTGGCCTGGACCAAAGCCCTGTTTTCTACTAGTGCAGCATAGTTGTCATCATCCTCTTCTTCTTCGTTCTCTTCCATTAGAACCCCTCTTTCTCCGTGCTTGGTCCAACAGTTATATTTGGACATGAAACCGGACGTAAACAGGTGGACGTGAATGACTTTTGAGCTAGAGTAATTCCTATCATTCTTACAGACACCACATGGACAACACATAAAACCATTCCGCTTGTTTGCCTTAGCCGCACGCAGAAAACTATGCACGCCATTAATGAACTGGGGAGAGCGTCGGTCATCGTACATCCATTGCCGACTCATCTTCATTACACAACACCGAAAAGACCAAATTAATACAAGTTCATACATAAAGTTCATACACACTTATTCTCATAAAACAACATAAAAGTATCTAGCTAAAGCATTTAAATGCAAAAACAAATGCGATCAAAATCGCAACTAAGGTAATAATTGATCCAACAGCATAATGATACCGAGCCTCTTTATTAACGGCATAGTTTCTAATCTTTCTAATCTTCAAGCGCATTGCATCCATCTTGATCTTGTGATCATCGACGACATCGGCAACATACAACTCCAATTTCATCTTCTCTTCTTCAATTCTTTTCAATTTTTCTTTCAAATACTCGTTTTCTTTTTCAACTAAATTTAACTTCTCGACAAGAGGGTCGGTTGCAATTTCCGGTTCACATACCTCCTAGATAAAAATATCTATGTCAACTTGATGGGCATAATTGTCATAAACGCGAAATGCAACAAATAGTTATAAAAGAGAATATATATACCACATCCGAATCATAAACCGGACGAGGGCCGACGGGGACGGATATCAAAGTCATGGCACTATGTATAACAAACAATCATACATGTAAGAAAATTATACAATTAACTATCTAAATCATACAAATAAGATTTTTTTAATAAAAAGGATAAGAACAAGAGGCTCACCAAGGTGGTGCCGGCGACGGGACGGTGCGGGCGATCGACGGTGGTTAGGACGGAGACGGGAAGGCACTAAGTAAACCACACCTACACATATGCAAACTAATTTGAGCTCAAATTGCATATAAATCAAATAAACTCCCACATAATTACTCCCAAACTAGAACCCACAAATCACTATACTTATAGAGCATTGCACGAGCTAATCTAGCAATGAGAGATGAAAGGACAAAGTTGCTAACCTTTGTGAACACTTGGATAGATGGGGTGCCTTCAAATCTTGACAAATCTTTGGCAAAAATGGAGGATGAGCTCAAGAGCAAGGGGAAGAACATAGGAGAGAAAGGGGAAAACAGAGAGAATGGGCTCGGGCTAGACGAAGGGTTTATATAGGGACGTCTTTAGTCCCGGTTGGTTATACAAACCGGGACTAAAGGTCCACCTCTAGTCCCGGTTTGTGATACAAACCGGGACTAAAGGTGATCGTGGGGCCCCAGCCTGCCACCACCCCTTTAGTCCCGGTTTGTATCACAAACCGGGCCTATGGGTAGAAAATGAACCGGGACTAATGAGTGCCCGTGCCCCAGACCGCTCCTAGCCGTTGGAACCGAGACTAATGGTCACATTAGTCCCGGGCCGTAATCAAACCGGGACTAAAGGGTTGGACGAAAGGTCTGTTTTCTACTGGTGCTGGGGAAAATGATTTTCTTACTTAAACTCGCTAAATGATGGTGGCGATAACATCGTTTATCCAGGGTATGCTGTAAATCAGTGGTACATGTATGTGCGGCCGTAGATAAATTAAGTTTGCATTCTTCTGTGGGGTGGGCTTTACAAGTAGATATTCTTACGGTCTGTTTATCTGGAAAAATAGCTTGGTTCAAAGTTCGAACACTATCCTACGCAATGTAAAAATATTGGACAATCTTACTTCCCCAACTGGTTAAACCCCGGCGTTTCAAGTAATTTATCAACAGAAATCATTTGAGCAAATCTTATGGTACCATATAATAATGACATACATGTATAATGTTTTCAAGGTGTGAAAGATTGCAGCAGACCACACATTCGATGCATCTTGCAGTCTTTTTTTTAGAAAAGGAGGATATACCCCCGGCCTCTCCATCTGGGCGATGCATGCAGCCATTTTATTAATTATTCACAAAGACCTTACAAAGTAATACATCAGTAAGCTTGAAAGTCACCATCTTGGCAACACCTGTCGCTACTCCTATCCCTTTGATGAAGGTGTGCCGAATGTCCGAGCTGAATACCAAAGAAACATCGCATCAAAGCCTAACATCTAAAGCCGGATGCCCCAGCCAAGCCACAATGCCGGGACTGGGTCACACACCGATTCGGCGCACTCTCAGAGGCCGCCGCCGCCGTCTTCCACCGATCCATCTTCAGAGCAGGTACTGACGCACCAACCTTGCCAGGCCTGCCGTCGACACCACCACGGCGCCAGACAACGCCACCGCCCTGCGCGTACCCATCAACACGCGCCCGTCACCGAAACTCCGCAGCGCCATGCCGCTGGGATCCGCCGTCGGCCTTGCGGTAGATGTAGCACCGCTCCTCCTCTTGTCCCCTCCAACCAGCACTTGCTCCAAAACGATGCCCCAAGGAGGGAGAACGACACCGAAGGCGCCGTCATCGTCCGATCCGGTAGACCCAGATTTAGGGTTTTGCCCGAAACATCCCGATCGAGTTGACGTGACCTGCAACAACGATGCCTCGAGAAGGAAACGACGTCAGAGATGCCGCCATCGTCCGCCAAGACCGCAGTTAGGCGCGGTTTTCACCGGAAGCCGCGTCATCCCGATCTCACGGCTGGCTGGAACCGCGCGAAACTTCGCCATGTAGACGTATGCCGCCACCGGTTCTCCGGTGGAGATCCTCTATCCCCTCACCGGAGCCCTCATCGCGCCGCCGACCATTCACATGAAGAGTTGACGACGGATCTGGGTGGGATCCAGATCCAAGGTCGCCGTCATGCCCACCATCGCCGGAGACCTCGGATCCCGCGGGTCATGGAGGGTAGCGCGGCCGCCGCACGACCAGGGCGCCGCCTTGGCCACTGCGCGCAACTCCCTCCCGGCCACGCCCCAGCCGCACCAGGAGATCGCCGCCGTGTCCAGATCCCGGTTCCTTCGGCGCCGGGCCTGCCGCCACCGCGGCCTACGCCGGCGGCAGCAGCGTGTGGATCTCTGGCGGCGCGAGCACCCCTGGCGTCGCCCCTGGGGAGACGACACGAGGGTCACTTGGAGACGACGCGAGGATCCAGGGGCAAGAGTGACACCCCTTGCAGTCTTATTGAGCTAAATTCATACTGTTGTGCCCGCTAAAAAAAATCATACTGTTGTGTTAACCCTAGCTTTGGTGTACATGTACGGTAGTAGTTGCCAATTAATTAAGCTGTTGGCGCTTTAAGTGTTGCAATGTATTAACCCCTCTCGGTCTCTGTCTGTTCCTTAATTTGATTGATGTGACGCGACTTCTCATACGTATCTACAGGAGTACTCCTACCTATCTATACTCCCGTCTAGCATTGACTACCGGCTGGCGAGCACCGAGCTTACCATGCGTCGTCGTCTCGTGCTGAGGCCACTCACAGTGAATATCTCTGTCCGGCCGGCTAGAGTATATTTGACGGACGAATGGAGTAGCACGTACGATCCATGGTAAAAAGGACGGGCCAGCGCGAAAGCTGCTCATCATTTAGTTGCTGCCAACAAGCACCACAAGTTCTTCTCACCAGTGCGAGGAGCCGGCGACCTCCCAGACCCAGTGTAGTTCTAGTCAGCTATCATCAACAGGAGCAGCTCCCTTCCTTTCCCATCCAGCTAGGGTTTACACGCAGGTTATCAGTCGCCGGCCGCCAGCTCCCTCTCCCGCAGCAGAACTCCGGCGTGCACGGAGGCAGTCGGCCGGCCGGGGCTCGCTCGCGTTCTTCCTCAAAAGCTCAGCCAGCCAGGGTCACTTCAGCTCAGCTCGCCGCCTCGCCCGATTAATTCGAGGCGATCTTTTGGGAGAAGCTGGCTTCCCGGCTGGCCGACGATTTCTCATGCTTGTAAGTTGCGTTTATAATTGCTTTCTTGGTGGATCTGCCCAGATTCTGTGGTTTCCCCGAGTATTTCGAGCTCCTTCTTGAGTTGTAGATCCTCGGATTAATTAGCTAGGGTTGCACTTGCGCCTGGAATCCTGGATCCACATGGAAATCTCAGATGGTCTCGATCTGATTTGGATGCTCCCCGTGGTTTTTTACTCTTTTTTTCCTTTTCCCTCTCGCGGTCTCGCCTCCTGTCACTCTT
This sequence comes from Elymus sibiricus, assembly GCA_039707655.1. Classification (NCBI taxonomy): domain Eukaryota; kingdom Viridiplantae; phylum Streptophyta; class Magnoliopsida; order Poales; family Poaceae; genus Elymus; species Elymus sibiricus. The sequence continues at coordinate 320,042,195 of CM077664.1, forward strand.
CACTTGCTATTTCCGGCATATGTTGCTAATTTTCTACCCGGATTTGATGGTTACTGAATGAGTGACGCGAGGAGCGAGGATGTAATTCAACTAAATCCTTTCAGCAGGTTTTCAAAGTACAGATATTTCCTTAATTGCCACTAGCTGGCAAGCTCACTAAACTGAATCAGTTAGTGCAGGTGTGAGCCTGTGATGGCAGCATATGTAGGTTCATTCATCCATAAATCCGTGTACAGTGGACAGCAGTTGTAGACTGTAGTGCGATGCATACATGCCGCTACACGTACGGACGGCTACAGTATCCTTGCCACAGCGAGCGTTCTTGTTTCGATGCGGCGCTTTCTCTGTCACTATGTGGCGAATAAAGCTGCAAGCGTTCCTCAGTGGCTCAGTGGCTCACTGAGTCAGTGATGCTGAAATCAAGAATCGACCGATATGATCTACTACTACCACAGGGCGAGCACATACGCACTGAGATCGATGCATATGCAGCAGGCCATCATCATCATTACCTCATGCTTGATCAATCAATTGCAGGTGCGTGCGACGATGAGCGCGTTGAGATGATAAGCGCCGGCGACCATGGGAACGACCGCCGGATGCTCGAGCAGCCGGCGGCCGGCGGCAAGGCCCTGCAGGCGGCGATGGCGTCGCGGCACTGGTCCGCCTCCACGGAGTCGCGGATCGTGCGCGTGTCGCGCGTGTTCGGCGGCAAGGACCGGCACAGCAAGGTGAGGACCGTCAAGGGGCTGCGCGACCGCCGGGTGCGCCTCTCCGTGCCCACGGCCATCCAGCTCTACGACCTCCAGGACCGCCTCGGCCTCAGCCAGCCCAGCAAGGTCGTCGACTGGCTGCTCAACGCCGCCCAGCACGAGATCGACAAGCTGCCGCCGCTCCAATTCCCGCCGCACGACGACGACCTCCTTCTCTCCGCCCACCACCACCACCACCATCACCTGCAGTCGACCTCCTCCATGACGTCCATGGCCATGGCGCCGCCCTTCTCGCACGCCACGGCAGCCGCGGCGTCCATGATGGTCGTCGACGGCGACAAGGCGGCGCAGGCCCACGACGGGGGCGGCGATCTCAAGGGGTTCATGAGCCTGAGCAACTCGCTCGGCATGGTCAACGGTGCCGGAGCCGCCATGCCAACGCTGGCTGCGGCCCAAGCCGGGTCGTACCACCACCACTACGCCGCTCATGAGGCTTGGAACAATGGCGGCAACAATGTCCACGAGCAGCTGGGCGGCCATCGCACTTCGCCTCATGTGGTGCCTCACCACGGCTTGCCGTTCCCGTCGCTGCTGTCCTTGGCCCCGGTGTCTCAGTTCGTCTTCTACACGCCGGAGGGCGGCTTCGCCATGAAAGACGTCGCTTCCGATGATCAGTTCCCCGTAGACAACCTCGACGATTCGCAAGGCCAGCTCTCGCTGAGCTCGGGGAGAAGCTTTCTTCACTCAGGAAGCCAGGGTTGATCGATGAATCACCTACGTCGTGGGTATATGCATGGTCTCTAGCTGCTCCAAGAAGGTGCGTATAAATTAATAATCCATAATGCTCTGAGGAGCAGTATTTTACTGTCTTTATAGGTAAGTTATGCTGTGATTTAAGATTACTTGAGAGGAGATTATTTGGGAGTATTGGGTATGATGATCATGTTAAGGTTTTGCAGCCTCTGTGCAATGCAATTCGTTGCTTTTCTTTTTTTTAACTACAAGAAGTAATCGTTCATGTATTGACTGGCTTTGTGTAATAACGATCTGCTGGGATTTTGTTTGGGAGTCTCTGCGTAATAAGTTCGGTTTTCTCTTGTGAGTTTTGTATCTCCATTAATCTATCTTTGTAATATGATTGGTGCATTGTTGTTTGCAACTCGTTCATGTTCTTGCAATCCTCCTTTTGCTATAGTACTCCTTCTGTAAACTAATATAAGATCGTTTAGATCACTAAAGTAGTAGTGATCTAAACTATCATATAGTAGTTTACAGAGGGAGTACCATGGTTCTTGCTTTTGTTTTCCCTTTTGTTATTGGGTTTATACATGATTAATTGGAGGGTTTCAATTTGTATGACTCGTGTCATTTATCTTTAGTTTTCATGTATCAGTAGTGTACATATGAACCGTTGGCATGTACTTGATCCATGCTGAGATTTTTTTTTGAGTGACCAAGACAGCTAATAATATAATCTAGCTAATTACACATATGAATTTCTTTTCTGGAGACAACAAACTTGTAGAAACCTCATTAATTAACTGTCAACAGCTACATATCAAGCATGCGAAACTTTTATTGAAATGTACAAAAATTTTGAACTTAAAAAAGTGTGTAAGCGCATACAACGAGTATACACCAGAAGGGTGTACCAAAAAAAAACTCAGAATATTTTAGTGCCATTTTCTGATCATTCATGCAATCAAACTTCTGAACATACTTTCATAACGACAAAAACGATTTAAAAAAAAGTAACATAAAAGTACACTTATTTTGCCCCTACTCTTTCGGGGAAAGCACCCTCTCATTCTTTAAGAATCAGAATGGTCATATCCGAATTTCCATTTCATCATTTGGAATTTGAACTTTACATCTTTGACTTTTTTAGCTTTATTATTTATTTATTTAGCTCAACCCATAGAATTGAAAGCGTGGCTCACTCCTACGCCACACAATATAAACAGGACACACTGCCAATTCGGTCGGCGCAATCCTGAACATATTATATATGAGATTTAAATTTGTAGTTGAATCAAACCTATAATTCATATAAGCAATTAAGCATAGTGCTTTATAACAATTCAATAAGAAGTTTAAAAATAAATTAAAATAGCATGACTTAATTGGTACGCCAGTTTTACTGAACATTTTGCCTATGCAATGCTTGATTAACCAAAATAGATGTTAGAAAGTGCACAATCAACTATTAGCATCTGATGCACATAACACTAGGAGTGCTACTTTATTTAGCAAGGTAAAATAGTGTCGCCGATGTTAAAAAAATATTTCATGGTTGAAAGTTTTAATAATTCATGCATATATAATCAAAGAAGTAACAATCAAAATTGTATATCAAAGGTTTTGCAAAAATAAAAACATAATTTATTTTGAAGTGTTGGAGAAGGAAAATGGCTTGTTTTTAATTGGTGCTTTAACAATTTGTTAAGAAGCTAAAAAATGTAATAGTTCATTTTTAATCGGTGCTCCATATTTTACGTACTCAATGCTCATTTATTCAAGGCTAATTTTAACATGGTCCCTCTTACCTTCCCTTTTCACATGTGAGGTAAGAAGGCAAGAGTTACTCAGACCCACTACTTAATGAAATCAACAGCTCAGATCTATTATATACTCTTACCTCTCATGTGAAAATAGGAGGTAAGAGGGACCATGTTAAAACTGTTCGATGACCAAAATGGACGATATATTTTTTTTCCAAAAAGTGGGCAGACCCCCCCCCCCCTCGCATGCTTGTGCAATGATCAATGCACACAACCCACAGCAAAATAGACATTATTGTAGGAGATATGCCCTAGAGGCAATAATATATGTTATTGATTATCTCCCTGTTCATAATTAGGTTTATGTTCCATGCTATAACTGCTATGGTTCTCGAGTCTACAATAACCACGAGGCTCGGAGGAAGACTCATATGCACGTGTGGAATAATAAACGGTAAAATGTATTCCTAGTCTGGCCTCTAAGACTGGCTCAAGTATTGCATGATGATCCTGTTTTCCTGCTCATGGGCATGGCTATGCCGGCAATTTTGAGGGCACAATGTTAGAAGAACATTTGTGTTGAATCGATCCGAATTGATGTTATGCTATGAGATTCATTCATCATAAGTTAATGGTTAATAACACAGAGATGGTTAACGTTTGCATAATTCCTTAGACCATGAGAGTATCGAGTTACTTCATGCTTGCTTCATGAACTTTGGGGTTTGTTAAACGTCATCCGTAAATGGATGGCTATTACGGCGGCTTACGGGTTCATGGAAAAGTATGTCAAGTAACTTGATAGCTCAAGATTGGGATTTGCTCCTCCGACGATGGAGAGATATCTCTGGGCCCTCTCGGTGTTACGGTATCCATCATCGTCTGGCCAGACACTTTGTGATTTGATCACGGGGATGCCGGAACACGGGAACGAGAAAAGAGAACAATACCGGTAACGAGGTAACTGGCATAGTGGACAAGTTGTTGATCCGCGGGGATTCCAATATGTCTCACCTCGGGTATTTGTAACATATCGCGAAGCAACAGGAATAGCACACGGCAACTGGAGGTTCACTCGAATATTCATTCGTGTGGGTATAGGGGTCAATATGGGTGTCCACGGCTCCGATGTTGATCATTGAACGGAAGGGGTTCCGGGTCATGTCTATACTTCACCGAACCTATAGGGTCACACGCTTAAGGGTCATCTATCTGCTGAATACTAGACGGGGAGTCTGAGAGAAAATCACCAAAAAAGTTTTCGGACACCGGAAAAGTTTCGGACAGCGGAAAAGTTCCGCAGAGAGAACACCGGAACAGTTTCGGTAAAACTGAAAAGTTGTTTCAGGGGATACCATAAAGTCAAATTGGTTTTGGCACATGCCTGATAATTCTTGGAGGGCGCCAGAATCATTCTGGAAACTTTCTGGAATTTTCCGGGATGAAAACCGGAAATGTTCCGGAGCTGCCGAAACCGCTTCAGATGCTTTTCGCAGATGAAAATCACTAAACCGGAATTGTTCCGGATCGCATTGAAAATTATTTTAGTGGGTACTGGAAATGTTCTAAGCCCACATAAATATTTTCAGTTCGACCGGACGCTGAAAAATGTCGTCGTGAATAGTGAAAGCACTTTTTGGGCTGATTTGCAAATGGGGTTTTTCTTCTAGAAGAAAACCACTTTTGGTGTGTGAAAGGGAGGTGGAGCTCCCCAAGGGGGCTGCAAATTTCGGCCATGGCTTGGGGGGGCCCTCCTTGAGGTGTCCTTCCACCTCATGGTGGATATCTTCTACACACCCTTATGTGGCATGTGGTGGAAAGATCCTAGGAAGGTCCTTTTGGTCTTTCCTCTACCCCTTGCTCCTCCTATAAATAGAGGTGGAGATTGCTCTCCAAAATCAGATCATGCTTGCTCTCATACACATGCCATAGACTTGTCTGGCTTCTCTCTCCCTCCCAGCGAAATAGTTTCGTAGAGCCGAAAGGCTGTCTGGGTTCCGGTGGGAACTAGTTCTGGACGGCGAAGCCCTGACGGATAGATGACACCGTATGTGTGCAACTATGTAGAGAGATCGTAGTTTCGGTCTTAGTTCGAGAGTGCCTCCCGAAGGGCTGTCCGAGTTACTGTCCGTGTTTCGGGGGTCCTCCCGAAGGACTGTCCCGATGCCTCCCGAAGGGCTGCCCGGAGATCTGTCCGGTGAGCTGACGTGGGAGTACATCCTCGCGGTTGGGAGGTTGTAAAATCCTAGCTGCGGGGATATGCACCGCCGATCGTCATCGACTCTACTTCCGCTGCTCTACGAGTCGGTAACGAAACAAAATCAAACCTTGTATGCAGTCTCCATAGTGATCCTGGGCTGGTGCGTAGGTCGGAAAATTTTTGTTTTCTGTTGCGTTACCCTACAATTATAAAGTGCACAAAAATGGTTTGCAACTGTTCAATAAAACAAGATATAATTTTGTCAGGTAAAACAACGCCGGTGTTATTAAAAATACTTGTTTAGTGATATAACTTTTTATTAGCACTTACGTGTAATCAAAGAAGTAAAAAACCAGAGTTGCATAGTGAAGATTTTGCAAAAAAGAAAACACCATTTATTTTGAAGCGCTAAAGAAGAAAAAAAAAGTACACATTAAGTATATATTTTATTTTTCATGAAAAGAATATATGTGTGTGTTTTGCGAGAAAAATATGTGCATGTACTCCGTCCGGGAGAGTGGAGTTTTGGAGCCCGGGTGCATTGGAGGACCTTATTTTAAATAGTTTAAAAAACACATTTAAAGTTTCAGAAAATTCCGAAAAGAATTCTACATATGGATGTATATTACACATTTGTATAGTTTGGTCATGAAATAAGTAAACATGTGAGCTATGCAAAAATGACAAAATGGTGATTTATAAATAGTGAATAATACATGCACTGTTCATCTTTCCAAAATCATGATTTTGTCACTTTGTTTTACTCACATGGTTACTTATTTCAACATTATATGCACATGTGTAATATACATCCATATGAACATGTTGAATTTTTTTAGTTATTTTTGAAACTTTAAAAATACCATTTTGGCACTATTCAAAATATAGAGCTCACTGAAGCTCATCCTCCAAAATACTTTATGCTCCCTCCGGTCCTTTTTACTCCGCATATAAGATTTGTCTGAAGTCAAACTTCATAAAGTTTGACCATATTTATATGAAAAAAAATTCAACATCTATAATACTAATACAACATGAAAATTAAATTCATGATGCATCTAATGATATATTCATTTCGCATTGTGAATACTGCTATTTTTCTCTATAAAATTTGTCAAACTTCATGAGGTTTGGCTTCAGACAAATCTTATATGCGGAGTACGTGTCTCGCGAGCAAAAAGGGTGTGCTTTTATTGCAGCTGATGCAGATATTGATTAAGGTTCCAAGAGAAACCGACAAAGGCTGTGTTATTTTCCTTGGAAGGCGGAGAATACAAAGGTTGTCAACTTGTCATACCCATGAGTCTCATTTTGGATTATTCAGCCAGGTTCACGTGACTAGCTAGCCTTCACCAGTGGCGGAGCTACGGCTGGGCCAACCTGTGCCCTGGCCCGCCCAGCCCATGCAAATCTCTGTTATTTACACCTACTATTAGGCCATGAAATAACAGCGTAGTAATAATTTTCTTCAGCTAGGCGCCGCCGGCCCGCCCAGCAATCTGTGTGAAGCTCCGCCACTGGCCTTCACCAAGCTAGTTGCCCACGACGGTAACGGCCCGGCCGTACAAGGTCGACCAGCGCACTGAATGCCAAATTAAGCACCGTAAAACTTCTCCCACTCGCCGCCGTAGGACCAGAATGGCATCATCCTCGATCGACCTAATTTAACGATGGCAAGAGAAATGCGCAGGGCTTTGCAGCTCAGTTAATGGCACTCAAGCATATACGAAGAGGGCGGATGCAACGCGAAGCAGAGCGCCGAGTGGCCATGGCTAGCCACGTACGTGGGGCAGGATGAGCGAGCAAAAGTCGATCGACTGCGTCGCTAGACCTTGGACTTGGATAGATACCACTGCAGCTAGCAGCACATGCGTGGGAGGAGGATTAAAGCTAGCCGGCCCGCCCTGCATCATCAGCATGCATAGGCCTGTAGCCGCTGCAGCTAGGGTTGCATGCATGCGGCACTTGCAGGAGGAGCTGCACTCCTGCGGTGCTAATAACATTGGGCCAGGCCAAAATAACCACAACGCAGGAGCTGTATGTAGGTCTGCAAATATGAACGCCATCGCTACAAACATGCAATGTTCAAAGGGCCGGACTAGTACGACCCGACCCGGTGGAACATGCATGTGCATGGTGTTGGTGTTTGCACTGCACGCTTCAGTCCATGTGCGTGGTGCGTGGTACACGAGACGTGGGTCGGGTCGCTGCCTGTACGGGACGTGGGTCGATGATCGTGCATCACATATCACTGCTTATGCGCGGCGCAGAACAGTGAAGCTACGCTAGGCGCGCCGATAGCAGTCTAGCATGGCACCGGTCAGGGTCTGCGGAATTGTGTGGTGGAGTACTAGGTACCTCCCCGAGAGGCGTGATTCAGGACCATGGTTCAGCCGAACCTATGCTTCACACCGTACGATCAAACATCATTTTGCATGTGGATTCGCGCCATGCATGTCAATTCTATTCAAAACTTAATGTTATGCATTGTTTAACATGCAAACATCTCCCATCATGCATATTTTAATCAATCATGCACGGATCCTTATGAACAGTGTTTAGAGATCAATAGTGTGGAGCGTAGGTTCGGCTGAACCATGGTTCAGTAAAACATTTTCGGTACCTCCCCCCTTCCCATCATCAACAGGAAGCTATGGCTACTGCTGCGTACTAAGTACCTATACGTGACGGGGTCTGAGATCTAGTATCATCTGCGCGGCGGTTCACAGTGGCAGACTGGCAGTTCTCATCGCGGTCTTTAATGCCGTGCCTGTGATTGTCCTGTCTTCCGAATTCATCCATATGACCGTCGCTCGGCATGTGCCGTTGTTGGGGGCAAATCGAACCGAGAAAGTCATTCCGTTTTACGCCACTGGATAGGTAGGTGGCTGCTCGAATGCTCGTATCTATCAGCCCCTTTCCTGTGAGTTTCAATTATATGCTTCATGTTAGGGAGTGCCAAATCACTGTTTTGACCCTTTTCTAACTTAAGCACGATCTGACCCGGTTTCAAATAGTTTCACGATCTGACCTTTTGCCTACCGCCGTAGTCCCGGGCGGTAGGGTTTAACTGCCTATCGCCACGGTCCTTGGCGGTAAAGACCTTGTCAAAGTAGACGGAGCCGTCAGGCCGTGCTAACTTGGATAAGTACTCAACCGCCAGCTGGCTCGGCGGTAGGCAGTGATACCCTGAGCATATGTTGAAGTTTTTGTGGTGAACGGTCTATAGTTTTGTTAGTGAATGGGATCATAAAATGAGAAGTTCTCCCCTCAAAAAATAAAAAGGAAATGATAAGTTTTTGGATGATATTTGCACGCCTCAATATTGTAAGGCCGAATCGTGAGACATTTTCATGATCTAGAAGCGAGGTTTCTTCTTTTTCCTGAATCATCCGCCACCCGTGGTCTTGGTGACATTGTGAAGACGTCTTCAATGGTATCCTAAAGCAATGGCGGAGCTTGATGACGATTGTTGAGGGGGCAAATCAGAGTTGAGGGGACGAAGAATATAAGTTATGCAGGAACTCGAAGAAATCTTTGATATTCAAAACTAATAATTAGGGGTACACTTAAACGTTTTTCTAGAGTAGGGGGGCAATGGCCCCCTTTGGCCGCCATGAAGCTCCGCCACTGTCCTGAAGCATATATAGCCGTGGCATCCTGTCGTCCGTCGTCTCTCCGGCGTCCTCTTTGCCGAACGTGCGTCTCGCTCGCCGCCTCGTGGCCTACGACTTCGGGACGCCCTCATCGTGGTTCACGATTGCTATCGCAGCGCAGGCGACGGGGAACTGCAGTGCGAGGCATGCAGTCCCCGCTGTTTCTTCATAAACACAAGCTGGTGCTTCCTCTGAATTTTGGTGTGTCTGGCTTCGTTGCTGCAGAACACACTTTCTGATTCAAATAATACTCCTGTCTAAGTAGTTAAAGATGCACGTTCCACGTGTCAAATTCGGTTGGTCTGCTTGCTTAAGTGCATGCATTGTTCCACGCCAACCTACTCTTACATTCCGTATGAATTTCAGTGGGTTTTTTAGATCATGCCAAATTCGACAAAGACAAGTTTGGAGCCTTTTCCTATAAATTATGCCACACTACAGTTTGCCTGGAGTAGCATTCCCCATTTATGTACCACTTTAGTTATATGCAAGTCGCCTGAAAATAGATTTTGGGTCAGTCGATTTTTTTGGCCGATGATTTCTGCTTTGAGATCTGCGTTTTTTTTCCCTGGTCTATTTTGTGAGCAGTTTTGGGCTTTTTTTTACTGATCACATATTTGGGTCAGTCAATTCGCTACTGGGCTGAAGCCCATTACATGTGCCACACAAACGTCCCCTCTCTTCCTTTTGTTTAATTTTTTTTTTATGTGTTTCTGCTTTGGTTTTTCATTTTACTTTATTAGTTGGTTTCAAATTTTTTGTTTGTGGGTATTTTTGGGATGTTGGGTGACTGTAAATGTATACACAAATACTATGCAATATGTGCGAAAATTACACTATTATATTATTGTTGTTTGCATACTAAAAAAGTGCAAAATTGTGCGCCAATTTGTTTAACCCTTTTTTACATTATCTTTCTTCTTAAAGAATAATACCAATGCCACTAATTCATTGTTCCTAATAAAATTTTATTATTTTGATTTTGATTTTGATTTAGTTATTTTTTTATTTCATTTCTTCTTTTAGGGTAATATCAATGCCACTAATTCATTCAATCTTAGAAACTTTTCATTGCGAAAATTGCACTATTGTATGCTTATTCTTGCATATTTTTAAAAAGCATAATTTTGTGTATATTGTTTACATTTTTTTTCATTGTTTGTATTAGATTTTTTTCATTTTCTTTCTTCTTAAAGGGCAATAACAATGCCACTAATTCATTCTTCCTTTGAAAACCTCATTATTTTGATTTTGTTATGTTTTTATTTCATTTTCTTTCTTCTTAAAGGATAATACTAAATCCATTGATTCGTTCTTTCTTAGAAAAACTTCATTGTTTTGTTTTTATTTTTATTTCACTTTCTTTCCTTTTTAATGGTAATACCAATGTTACTAATTCATTTCTTCTTATGAAACTTCCATTATTTTTGCAAAACTTCCACTATTATATGCATATTCTTCTATATTATAAAAAAGCACAATTTCTATGTAAATTAGTGTAAATTTTGCCGTTATTGTTTTTCATTTTGTTTCTTCTTTAAAGGTAATACCAATGCTGCTAATTTTTTTCCTTAAAAAACTTCATTATTTTGATTTTGTTTTAGTTTTTATTTTATTTTTTTCTTCTTTAAGGGCAATTCCTATGCCACTGATTCGTTCCTTCTTACAAAAATTCTTTTTGCGAAAATTTCATTATTACATGCTTATTCTAGTATATTATAAAAAAGCAAAAAAATTGTGTAAATTGTGTGCAAATTTGTCATTGTTTGTTTTAGATTTTTTTTGTTATTTTCTTTCTTCTTAAAGGGAAATAGCAATGCCACTATGTTTTTTTTAGAAAACTACATTATTTTGCTTTTGTTTTAAATTTTATTTTATTTTCTTTCTTCTTTAGGGGTAACTAGTAGTGTGACCTGCGCATTTGCGCGGCTTGATTTGTTACATATTTTTGTATCGAGTTTTATTGCTTCAGAATATATTTGGCCAATTATCATTCAAAACATGAGTAACAAATATTCTTTGTGAAAGATAAGTGTGCTTCGGTAATATGTATTTGTAGTAATTGGTATAACACTATCGTTGAGAAGACCGACAGGATTGGGGCCTTCAGCTCACTGTGTAACTCATGGACATTTGGACCGATCTTGAACTTTCCACTTCCACTTTTCTTCTGTTTTGGTGTCTTGACGCTCTCGGAAGTTTGCCTGGAGCCCAACACGATATTCGCCTCATTTCTTGTAATGATTTGGGCCGGACTCGACGTGGGTCTATGCGGAAGCACAACCCCCATGCTTTGCTACGGAGCAAACACCAATTGCCATGAACCAGGCGACAATGCACCTAAATGAATCATACATATGATTACGTGATATGTGGCTTATCCGTGTTTCTATTGTGTATGTTATCTCTGGATTGTACGATTTTCATATGATTTTATTAGGACTCAAATACTCGGAAAGATATCATAGGAGTGCCACTCATAAATTTCATTAATGGATTTCTTATGCTCCTAACATCTTATAGATTTTATCATCTAATTTTGGTTTTGAAAGGAAAGCGTTATGAGAAGCCCATACAACAGGCTTTTTAGATAGTATAAGAACCCAAACTCGCATACATGTGGACTTGGACCTTGGTGGCTGGGTTGTACATCCACTTCCCTAACTAAAACTGCGCCCACTTTCCGTACGTGGAAATTTCTCTATGTTTTATTTCTGTAGGTTATCATTGGATTGTCGGATTTCCGTATGATTGTTTTAGGACTTAATCCTCAAATAGATATTATAGTAATACCACTAATAAACTTATATGAATAGATTTCCTATGCTCCTTAATCTGTACAAATTTGAGCATGAATGCCAACAACTTTTTTCCACCCATTTGCATAAAATCGTAGTGATTTTGTAGATTTTCTTTAGGACATATCCACACTATTCATGTATCATGTTGATTCGTAATATAAATACGTTCGCAACATGATATGACATACAAATAATTACCAGGTTTCATTGTTTAGTGAAATATTTGAGTAACAGGTGAGGCCTGATAAAACATGATACAAAGCATTGGAATTGAATGTTGGTTACTTAATGCATGGCATCACATCGTCTATGAAAATTAATACATGGAGTCCAGAAGGTGCGTGAGTAAATTTCTAGTATAGAGAAGATATCAATGTAGGGGAACGCAGCAGAAAACAAAAATTTCCGACCTACGCACCAGCCCAGGACCTCTATGAAGACTGCATACAAGGTTTCGATCCGATCGTTACCGACTCGTAGCGCAGCGGAAGTAGAGTCGATGTAGATCGTCGGTGCAGATCCCCGCAGCTAGGATTTACAACCTCCCAACCGCGAGGATGTTCTCCCTTGTCTGCTCGTCGGACAGCCCTCCGGGAGGCGGTCGGACAGTACCTCGGATGGTGTCACGGACAGCCCTTCGGGAGGACCCTCAAAACTCGGACGGTCACTCGGACAGCCCTTCGGGAGGACCCTCAAAACTCGGACGGTCACTCGGACAGCCCTTCGTGAGGCACTCTCGAACAGCCCCTCGGGCAAAAAGATCGAACCTACGACCTCTCTACGGGGTTGCACACATACGGTGTCATCTATCCGGCAGGGCTTCGCCGTCCAGAACTAGTTTCCACCGGAACCCAGACAACCTTTCGGCTCTACGAAACTATTTCGCGGGGAGGGAGAGAGAAGCCAGATCATGCATGGCACTTGTATGTGAGAAATGAGTGAGTGTGGAGAGCACCTCTCCACCTCTATTTATAGGAAATCCCAAGGGGTGGGGTGGCATTCCAAAACCCCAAAATGCCCATGAATGGAGTCCTCCACAAGGGCATAAAGGGGAAGGTAAGAGGGCAGGTGGGGCCCCATGTAGGAGCCTCACCATGGCCGGCCACCCCTTAGTGGGTCCCCCCCAAAAGGGGTTCCTTAGTCCCCAAGTCCTTCTAGAAGCCTTTTGGTAAAAGCCCTAAAAGGTGGCTTTCCATAAAGTAACCCAAAACGCACTTTCACTATTCACGGAAACATTTTTCCACGACCGTTAAAACCGAAAATATTTCTGTAGATCTTAGAACATTTCCAGTACCCACTAAAATAATTTTGGACGCGTTCCGAAACAATTCTGGATTAGTGATTTTCATCTGCGAAAAGCAAACAAAGCGGTTCCAGCAGCTCCGGAACATTTCCAGGTTTTTTCTCCGAAAAATCCCAGAAGTTCCCAGAACAATTCTGGCACCCTCCAAGAATTTCCAGGCGTGTGCCGAAACCAATTTGACTTAATGGTATACCCTGAAATAACTTTTCAGTTTTACCGAAACTATTCCGGTGTTCTCTCTCCGGAACTTTTCCGTTGTCTCCGAAACTTTTCCGGTGACTTTCTCTCAGACTCCCTGTCTAGAATTCAACAGATAGATGACCCTTAAGCGTGTGACCCTATAGGTTCGGTGAAGTATAGACATGACCGGAACTCTTTCCGATCAATGATCAACATCGGAGCCGTGGACACCCATATTGACCCCTATACCCACACGAATGAATATTCGAGTGAACCTCCAGTTGCCGTGTGCTATTCCTGTTGCTTCGTGATATGTTACAAACACCCGAGGTGAGATTTATCGGCATCCCTGTGGATCAACAGTTGTCCACAATGCCAGTTACCTCGTTACCGGTTTTGTTCTCTTTTCTCGTTTCCATGTTGCGGCATCCCTGTGATCAAATCACAATGTGTCTGGCCAGACGATGATGGATACCGTAATACCGAGAGGGCCCAGAGATATCTCTCCATCGTCGGAGGAGCAAATCCCAATCTTGAGCTATCAAGTTACTTGTCATACTTTCCCATGAACCCGTAAGCCGCCGTAATAGCCACCCATTTACGGATGACGTTTAACAAACCCCAAAGTTCATGAATCAAGCATGAAGGAACTCGATACTCTCATGGTCTAAGGAATTATGCAAACGTTAACTTTCTCTGTGTTATTAACCATTAACTTGTGACGAATGTATCTCATAGCATAACATCAATTCGGGTCGATTCAACACAAGTGTTCTCCTAACATTGTGCCCTCAAAGTTGCCGGCATAGTCATGCCCATGATCAGGAAAACAGAACCATCATGCAACACTTGAGCCAGTCTTAGAGGCCAGACTAGGAATACATTACCGTTTATTATTCCACACGTGCATATGAGTCTTCCTCCGAGCCTCGTGGTTATTGTAGACTCGAGAACCATAGCAGTTATAGCACGGAATATAAACTTAATTATGAACATGGGGATAAATAATAACATTTATTATTGCCTCTAGGGCATATCTCCTACAGACTCCCACTTGCACTAGAGTCAATAATCTAGTCAATGCTAAAATACTTTACACCTATGGCATACCGGTGTAAAATATGCTTCGCTTGTGGTATAGTCTGATGTCCAACGGATCTGACAACTTCAGTTCCGTGTGTATCTTTGCCACGGTTCAAGAAATCTTCCGATTCAGCGATTTATCGTCCGATTTATCGCTACTCCTGGGGTAACCGATAAGATTATGCCTTATCTTCACCGTTTATCGTTTGGGCCGATTTATCACTCTGACAAGCGATTTATCGAGAATCTACTGATAAATCGAGCCTATTCCTAGCACTATTTTTTCAAAACCTATGTTTATTTGTGTTTTGTGGACCTTGTTAAGCAATATGTACTATTGTCCTATTTTGTTTGTCATTATATGAGGATTCGGAGGCTAGGAATCAAGGTAACACTTCTGTCCAATATTTTTTTGGTGTTGAATATATCATATTTTAGTGTTGGGAACTTGCGATTTGCAAAAAATGGCCGATTAATAATCGACCGATAAAATCGATTAATCGGCCGATTTCCGATTAATCTCTAATCCTGGGTTGACCGAGACGCTAACGATAAGCGATATCCTCAACATTGATCTTTGCATTTCCTCGCGTTTTCACGCTTTCATAAAATTCATATTTTGTATGGACTTGGTTTTGTATATATGTGAATCACAGGTCAAACCTTGATTCCTCAGACTGAGCTATGGAGCGACTATCTACAATAGTGTCCCATTGACCAAAGCCTTCTTGGAACCATACTAAGTTCATGAATGAACTATATGATTCAACATCTTCTTAGTCGCTTCCAAAGCGTTAACATACTTCGCCTTTGTTATAGAAATCGCCACAGTAACTTGTTTGGAACAATTTCCAACTACCGTGCCATCATATCGTGTATTACACAAAACCCTTAACTTAAATCGAAAATTGCATGGAGCATTGATGAAGACTGTATCGATGTAATTACTTACAACGAGCACTTCATAATCTCTGCTTGCGAGAAAACATGTCATCAGTGCTACTTTAGTACTTAATGACATTTTCCACTATTGTCCCATGATCAGTACTTTGATCACTTTGGTATGTATACTCGCAACAGCTTGGAAGTATCAGACATATCTGGTTGTTTTACATACCATGGAATATATGATTAATCCAAACGCAAGAGTGTGTGGGATCTCCATCATGTATTTTGCTCATCAGTGTTTTGGGACACCGAGTCTAGCAAAACTCTTTCCATATGACTTCGGCAAGAATCACACCTTGGCGTTCTTATGCTAAACTATTTTAGCATCTTGTCAATATGTATTTTTGGCTTAGCCTATTAGGCAATTCTATCTCGTAGATAAATATGCCTAATATCAAGGCTATTTAGCCCAAGCACTTCATCGAAAAACTATTTTCAATGAAGTCCTAATTCGTGTCAAGAAATTTATATTATTTCCAATCAACAATGTGTCAAGCACACAAAGTTTTTAGAAATATTATTATGCTCCCACTTACTTTCTTGTAACAACAAGCATCTTCGTTATCCATTGATGAAATCAAACTCTTTTGACTATTTCATCAAAACGAAGATTCCAACTCCATTTTGCTCTCTTCTGTCCATTGTTGGAACTCTGAAGTTTGCATACTTATTAGCATCCTCTGGATTGACAAAATACTTCGGACTGTATCACATGCAAGTCCTAGGTTGCATTTCCATCACATGGAAATCCTTTTGGCATCCATGTATCACAAGATTGAAATATGTATTAATTGCTAGTTTAACCCGATCTGACTTTAAGCATCGCTACGGTGAGACAATCTCATTGTAGTCAACTCCTTGAATTTGTTATTGCAACAAGTCGAGCTTTATGGATAAAACATTTTATCCACATCAGTTTATAGTTCCATTAATGTTCGTTAGACTCTAAGTCTTCTGAAGGGTTTATCAAGATATAATCTTGAATCATTTATATGGAAACTATCTCGGATTATATTGGCATTTAGCCAATTCCGGAGTCAGGGCCCATCAATGCTTCCTTGTGTATCGTAGGTATACTGTTGTCTAACAACAATATCTCGCTTGCGCACCTGAGAGATTTGCATGAGTTTTGCCTACGTGGTTCAGTTGCAAGTTCGACTGAAGTCCATACATCTCATGTAGAGGCTTCCGTATCAGTCGCTCTAGGAAACTCTGGAATTACTTCCAAGGTTTCTTTCCTTTGATCCGATGACGAATATACTGTTATCTCGTCGAGTCGCACTGTCCTCCCACTCACCTTTTTGCAAGAACCATTTTCTTCAAAAGCATACCGTTCTTTGTGGCAAAACCTTTTGCCTCGGTACAGTGGTGGGGGAATACCCAATAACTTGGGATAACCTACAAAGTAGCACTTGTCTGATTTGGAATAGGTTTGTAAATATTTTACACAAGCCCCATATTCCAAATGTTAAGAAAAGACATAGCATGGTTGGGTGTACCATACCATGGAGTCATTTCAACAGATCTGATGGTGCTCTTTTCAGTGTAAAAGCCGCAGTCTCTAAAGCATTATTTTTAAAAGCGATAATGGCAAATTGATTTATGTCATTTTTTATCTTACCATGTCATAAATGGTTTGATTACATCTTCACGGATATTCCACTCACAGTGGTGCTCCGTGAGGTGTAAGTTATGAAACTCTTTTCACAACTCATCAGACATTCGCTAAACTTGTAACTCAAATATTCCTTTCGGAAATCTAGTTTGCAGAAACATAATTTTCTTGTTACAATAATTTCTACTTCATTTTTGAAAACCTTATGAATGATTTCAAAAGATCCAGACTTATGTCTCATCAAGTAAATATCCATATATCTACTTGAGTCATTTCTGAAGATAGATAAATCCACTGCTAGCAACAACATTTATCGGACTACATACATCAAAATGTATGATCACCAATAAGTTCGTTGCTCGTTCTTTATGGCCTGTGAACGGTATTTCAGTCACTTCACTTTTCGGAGGAAAATTGCAAGTGTCAGATGATTCATAATCAAACGACTTCAAAATCCATCATTATGGAATTTCTCCATGCGGGTTTCTCCAATGTGACCAAATGCAGTGCCACACATGTGTGGTATTCCCTTAGTCTTGCGATATTTAGCGTCAATGTTATGGATGTATCATATTACCATCAATATTCATAACATACATCCCATTCATGATGGAAGTATGGCCCTTATGTTATTCATAACACTGAACAACAATTGTTCTTTTATGAACAACCCTTTTGCAACAAACATTATGCAATGGGCTAGAGTGTGTAAAACTCTAAAATGAATTATGAAAGTAAATATGGAGGTAATATATTATTATCAATATTCATAACATACATCCCATCCATGATGGAAGCATGGCCCTTATGTTATTCATAACACCGAACATCAAAAGTTCTCTTATGAACAACCTTCTTGCAATATACTTTATGCAATGGGCTAGAGTGTATAAAAACTCTAAAATGAATTATGAAAATAAATACATAGGTAATGTACCGAGTATAGCAACTTTTACTATGTTCCCAGCGCATATCTAAACCTCACTCCGGCAAGTCTTTTAGGCCGTAGTAGTTCTTGCATCGAGTCGCAGCAGAATGCAATCGAGCGGGTATCTTTGTGATCAACTCACAATACCCAAGAATTAGTGACTAACAATTTAATCACAATTCCCAAGAACTATTTCTTTGACCAGCCTTCTATACATCAATAGCTTGTATGACTTTCATACATGAGCTGGACATTCCAGTCTTCTCTCTTTTTGCCTTTATACTTCTAACAGTTTAACTTTCAGTATTTCTCCTACTCTCAGAAGAAGCACTCAACTTAAGAGTGGTGTTAGCCCCGGACTTCCTAGGTGTGTAAGTCACACTAACACCCTTTGGACATTTCCTTTCTCTTTAAGTTGTTGTTTTATTCACCTTCATCATATGATAGGCGTTCTTCAGGATCCCTCTCGTATTAGTCAAATGCATAGTAAACACTTTTACTAATAGTTTGCAAACAAACATTTCTTTAGATATCTCATATATTTTAGCCTTTGTTTGTATCTGAAACTAATTTTCAGTTCCATGAATATCACATAGCTATCCCAAACTTTTGAAGTCTTTTAGGCCGTAGTAGTTCTTGTATCGAGTCGCAACAGAATGCAATCGAGCGGGTATCTCTGTGATCAACTCACAATACCCAAGAATCAATGATTAATATGTTTAATCATAATTCCCAAGAACTATTTCTTTTGACCAGCCTTCTATACATCAATAGCTTGTATGACTTTCATACATGAGCTGGATATTCCAGTTTTCTCTCTTATTGCCTTTATGCTTCTAACAGTTTTAACTTTTAGTATTTCTCCTACTCTCAGAAAAAGCACCCAACTTTAAGAGTGGCGTCAGCCCTGGACTTCCTAGGCGTGTGAGTCACACTAACACCCTTTGGACATTTCCTTTCTCTTTAAGTTGTTGTTTTATTCACCTTCATCATATGACCGGCGTTCTTCTGGATCCTCTCTCATCAGTCAAATGCCAGTAAACACTTTACTAATACTTTGCAAACAAACATTGCTTTGGATATTTCATATCTTTTAGCCTTTGTTTGTATCTGAAACTAATTTTCAGTTCCATGAATATCACATAGTTATCCCAAACTTTCGAAGTTTGGGTCTTATGGAAGCAAACATATTGCACTTGACCGTAACGGAATTCTAGCTTTTGGATCGAAGGACGAGAGTCACATCATCCATAGCATTAGCGGGAGGATACCGGAAGCATGCGATAGGACAAAATCCTTCTCGGCACTCTTGAGGACAATCCTCATATTACGTTACCAATCGTAAAGTTTTAACCAGATATATAACAGCTATTCAATTTTAATAAGGAAGGTGGAAACACGAGCCATTATTCTACAACTATTATGCAAATTTCACTTAGACAAAGTTCATAATTAATTGCACAGAGAATTAAACAAGTTAATTCTACAGTGCGCTCCCACTCAAATCAATATCTCTCATATTTGATTGTGAGTGATACAAGACCCGCATTTCAATTCAACGCTATTGATGTGGACATCACTGATGACGAGAATTTTAATCGGTAGGCCAATTTGCCAATCACATATCTATGTGATTCTTGTTCATATTTCGATGGGCGTGTTCCGAGCTCAGGACGATCAAGCTAGAACGTCAAGACAAACAAGTGATCTCGCTGCGAGGTCTGACCTCACCCGCCTTACACCCGTACAATCGTTCATACCCATGTAGACATGGCGCACCCCGAAAGGAAAGATGCTGTGACGGTGCTACACTTGGCAGAACACTAACTACTTGATATTTTAAGTGAGAGATCACCCTAATAAAAGCGACTACCGCGCAATCAAAAGGGTGCATCATAAGGAATAAACATCTCAGGAAATTCATAATAGCATGATATGGTATAGCCCTTTCTGACGGAGAAGTCTTTTATTTCTTCATCTTCGGCATTCGCGTTGGTGTTCACCTTCGCGAAGATTTCCACCACCTTGTCGATGCACCAGATAATATTGCTATCTCTATAGCTAATAAAATTAAGTGCATTACTTAAGGTTGACACGCAGGTCATTAAAGTGACAATCATATGGCTCCAGCCATCATGCCGAATCATGACACGCAGGTCATGTTAGTAAATTTACATCATATAGTCATCTCATACATAATCAAATTAATATGAGCACTGCTATACCACATCACATGCACATCCTGCAAAACCAAGTTAGACGCCTCTAATCGGTTTATGCAAAAATTTATTTTACGTGGCTTCTAAGGTTGCGAAACAAACCGAAGCTACCAACGTTTATCATCAAGTATGATTATTCAAGTCGCTAGATTAACTTTGCGGGGTGTATGAAACACGAGATAATAAAATCTCGAGCCCCATACTTAACTTCGTCATACGCATGACCCCCGTGCAGATCATATCTGCATTGCCCTTTCATCTGCGAAATTTCATCTTTCTTTTAACTATGGTGGAATTCAACGAACTGTTAGCACTTCGTTGATCAATCAGGATCGCGAATTGCCAGAACTTTGAAACTCCACCATGCCGTTATGAAGATCAGAAATGCGCAAATTTCAGGGAAGCAACAAGAACATCGGGTAACAGATTTCATCTGCTATCCGCATAAATAATTTTTAGCAATAGATCTCATCTACTACAAAATTATATTATGCAATACCCATACATCTCTATGTATTCTAGATCGTAGCCTGCATCTACGCATAGCACGGCTCATGATGCCTCTGTAGGGGAACGCAGCAGAAAACAAAAATTTCTGACCTACGCACCAGCCCAGGACCACTATGAAGACTGCATACAAGGTTTCGATCCGATCGTTACTGACTCGTAGCGCATCGGAAGTAGCGTCGATGTAGATCGTCAGTGCAGATCCCAGCAGCTAGGATTTACAACCTCCCAACAGCCCTCCGGGAGGCGGTCGGACAGTCCCTCGGACGGTGTCACGGACAGCCCTTCGGGAGGACCCTCAAAACTCGGACGGTCACTCGGACAACCCTTCTGGAGGACCCTCAAAACTTGGACGGTCACTCGGACAGCCCTTCGGGAGGCACTCTCGAACAGCCCCTCAGGCAAAAAAGATCGAACCTACGACCTCTCTACGGGGTTGCACACATACGGTGCCATCTATCCGGCAGGGCTTCGCCGTCCAAAACTAGTTCCCACCGGAACCCAGACAGCCTTTCAGCTCTACGAAACTATTTCGCGGGGAGGGAGAGAGAAGCCGGATCATGCATGGCACTTGTATGTGAGAAAGGAGTGAATGTGGAGAGCACCTGTAACATTCCCATGTATTAAGCTACAGTGATCACCCTTTTGATAATGCCAAGTCACCATGATTAACATTGCTTGATCATCATTTGGGTCATATCTCATTTCAAATTCCAAATTCAAATTGAGAATTCAAATTTAAAGTGAATTTAAAAGTTGTTCAAATCCAGGAACTAAATAGTTCATAATATTGCAAATATTCCCAAGGCAATTATAAAAATAAAATCAACATTTATTGAATTATTTAAATGACTCTAACATCATGAAACAGTACCAAAACAGCACCATTTAATCCATTCTCATTTAAATAAAATTCAAACAAAATCATCTGGACCCCAAACCTTTTTATGGCAGTGCTAGATATTGCACTGTATTTGTGTGGCTAAGTCACATATTTTACAAAGGTGAAATGGTGACCAAATATTTAGCAAAACAGGAAAGCAAAAAAAACAGAAAAGAAAAAGGAAAAGAACAACAGGCTACTGTGCACTTGGGCTTCTAGTGCACAGTGCAGGGCCCAGCCCAGCCTGGCTGACCTTTCCCTTACCTCGCGCCAGAGGCAGAGGCCATGGCGCCAGCCGCGCACGCTCGCCGTTCCAGCCGCGCCCGCTCGCCCTCGCGCCGCTACAGGAGCTCTGGGGGATAAGAACGATGCCGTGGACCACGGGGACGAGGACCAGATATTTCCCCCCTCTCCCTCGCTCGTTCACGAGCTCACCGAATGCTGTCTTCGTCGGGCATCGCTCGATCCCGCGGCCACCGGCTAGCTCACACCTCGCCGCCGTTCCCTTTCGCTTCGCCGTCGATCTCCACGTCGCCTGGTGCCCTCCATTCGAGCCGGGGAGCACCATGTCGACCGCAACGTCTTTGTCTCCTTCCTCGGGCGCCGCCGTCTTCGCCGTCGATTCGTCGCCGTAGAGCCTCCCCGAGCCCACTTGAGCACAACTGCAGGTCCCCGGTGAGCAGCCGCACCGGACCCCTCTCTCCCCTGCCTCTTACCATGGCCGTAGCCGTCGCATTCGTCACGGCCGCATGCGTCGCCGCTGCCGTGCTCGCCGTCGTAGCCAACCTCGTCGTAGCTCGCGTCTGAGCACATAGGCGTGCTCAGCGCGCTCCCAGGAGCTCAACGCACTTCGCCCCGCCGCTAGCCGAGTATCGAAGCGACGAAACCGGCCACGACCGAACTCTGGCGCCGCCTCCACTCATCGCCGGCGACGTTTCCGGCCACCGCAGCCTCCGCCACCACCACAGATCGCCTCGTCGTCGTTTGCTCGTTCGAGTGAGCCCGGCCGCGCTCGAAATGACCCATCGTAGGCGAATCCCGACCACCTCCCGAGCGCGCCACCGCGCGAAATGCTCGCCGGAGTAACTCCGACGCCGGCGTCCGACGTGGCGCCACGTGGCCTCCCTTGTGAGGCTGACATGTGGGCCCGGTGGGTCCAGTTGACTGGGTTGACCAGTCAACTGTGCTGACTGGGCAGCCCAGTCACTGACATGCGGGCCCGCTAATTTAAATGTTTTAAAAAAACGCTAATTAATCTGTTAATCCTAATTAAGTTAATTAAACTACTAATCTGACACTGACGGTAGGCCCCACTAACTAATTAACCTAAATAGTTAATCTTAACCTCTCTGTTAAGGCCACTGTGTATGACATGTGGGACCCACTGGTCAGGTTTGACCCTGGTCAGCCGGGTTTGACCGCTGACGTCACCCTGACGTCATGCTGATGTCACTGTTTCGGATAATTCGGATTTAATAATTAAAATAATTCCAGAAAATCAATTAAACTTTGAAAAATCATATAAAATAAACCGTAACTCAGATGAAAATAATTTATATATGAAAAACGATCAGAAAAATATGACGATTCCTAATATGCCACCCACATACCAGCCACACCTCTCTAACATGATGAACATGGAACCGCCCCCTCCGGTTCAGTGTACCGATAATCACCTGGGGCTGGGAGAACACTCCCGGATAATTTCCCGCTCCGACTAACTTGCGTAGTGCTGTATTAGAACACCCCTAGCACTGCATGTTGACATGTCATGCATCCCTGTTGCATTGTTTGTCGTGTATTTATTGTTTCTTCCCCCTCCTTCTCTCCCGATAGACCCCGAGACTGCCGACGACACTACCGAGTACGACTACGTCGACGACGACCAGACCCCTTCAGCCGAGCTTCCAGGCAAGCAAAAACCCCTTGATCATCTAGATATCGCCTACTCTTTCTCTCTATTGCTTGCATTAGAATTGCTTCTGTTGTTGCTCCGATAGCTCCTATTCTGATGCATAGCCTGGTTTCGTCGCCTACAGTTGAGACCTACCTGTTGTCCTATGATGCTTAGTTAGCTATGATGTTGATCCATCTGTGGCCCTTCACCCTTGTCCGTTTGCCATGCTTTTTATCGGGTCGTGATCACTCTGGGTGATGATTACAGAAATGTTTACATATTGCAATACTTTAAACTGTTAAAGTCGGGCCGGCTCCAAGAGTGCCCGCGAGAGAATAATATTAAAGATGGGTCGGCTCCAAGACCACCCGTGAGTGATATTATGGCGGAACGACCGGGCAGGCGGAGACCACCTAGGAGAGAGGTGGGCCTGGTCCCTGGTCGTGACCCGCGTGTTACCAAGTTGGAGCGACAGGGATCCTGTTCATCTCTGCGAGATACTAAACACGCCTAACGAATTTGGGTATTTGATCTGAGTGGCCACTGGCCTATACGCACTACCACCACGTGGGATAATGGTTTAATGGGGCCCTCTACGCCGTATGTATTAGCCGAAAGCTCTGTCAAACGTCCAGTTCAGCATTGCGGCACGGCTGGGCCGGCGCCATCCAGGACAGAGGTGGTGCCTGGACTCGCCCTGCTCGCAACGACCCAGAGTGCAAAGGGCGATGGGCCCAAGACCCCTGAGCACTTAGGATGTAGACCGGCGGGGACCTCTCTGCTGAGCCTAGGTAGGACTACATCGTGTCGATCAACCGAGGCTGGGCATGACCGAGAAAAGTGTGTCCAGCCAAAGTTAATCGAGCATGTTGGGTAACAGTAGTGCACCCCTACAGGGAAGTTATCTATTTGAATAGCCGTGTCCACGGTAACAGGACGCTCGGAGTTGTATCCTGATCTGCTACAACTACAAATGGATACTGTTACAATGATAAATTGTTACTACTGCTCTCGAGATCACTTTCTCGCAGGGTAGTCGAGGAAGGATCCCAGGGCATTACTAAAATATGATTGATTATATATTGTCTTGTTCTACTCTCTTCTGATGCTGCAAGGTTGCTTCAAAATGCTAGTCTTCGATAGGCTAGGCCTCTCCCCCTCTATTCCGGCATTTCTGCAGTTTAGTCCAAAGATATAGCCCCATTTCTTTGATACCGATGCATATTTAGTATAGTTCTGATGTCAGTCTTGCGAGTACTTTGGATGAGTACTCACGGTTGCTTTGCTATCTCTTTTCCCCATACCCGATTGCTGCGATCAGATGACGGACCCCCGGAGCCAGCTGATTCCGCCGATGACTACTACTACCCCGACGGAGCCTAATGCTACGTGGAGACCGACGACCAGGAGTAGTTTAGGAGGCTCCCAGGCAGGAGGCCTTGCCTCTTTCGTTTAGAGCCGTTGTTTGTTTTTGCCTTCTAAGGCATTTTTGTTTAACTTTGTGTCTGTACTCAGATACTGTTGTTGCTTCCGCTAACGCTTGTTCGCGAGCTTATGTATTCGAGCCCTCGAGGCCCCTGGCTTGTAATATAAAGCTTGTATTATTTTATTTTGTGTCTAGAGTTGTGTTGTGATATCTTCCCGTGAGTCCCTGGGCTTGATCGTGTGCATTTGCGTGTATGATTAGTGCACGGTCGGGCCGGGGGCGCCACAAGCTGGTATCAGAGCCGACTGCCTGTAGGAAGCCCCCTTCCGATTCCTTGGTCGAAGTTGAGTCTAGTCTTTGGAAAAACTATTTTACTAACATTGTTGTGTGGCTTACGGGCCCACATCGCAAACGGGTGGGTTTAGGATCTTTTATTCCTCTTCCTTACTCTGTGAATTCTACTCTCTCTTCTATTCGGGTTAAAGATTTTACTAAACGCTAACATTAGGTTCTCGTGATCACATCCACCCGGAGATTTGAATCAAACCTTCTTTGAATTCTGGGCCAGGTTCTGCTTCACAGTATTCACGGACCGCGGGATCCTTTTATCGAGGGCAACCTGCGTCGTCCCCTGCAGATTCCTTGCTCCAATAGTTTTCTCCGACGTTGGTGTAGCCTTTGCTATGTCTCGTTGTTGTATTCCTTCACCGCGTGCCTGCGCGCCTCCTAGTTTGTCTAGCTGCGTGCGTTTCCGATCTCCTACTGCCGTTTGTATCCAACTCCGTGCATAGATTTGTATGTCTCTAACGGGTACTAATATGTATCTAATGCCCTTATTGTTCATTACTCATGTTACATCATGAATGTCCTCTTACACATACAGTTGTTCTTGCTAAACTGCCCCTGTTGATTTGGCAGGATGGCTGACGATCCTCCACCTCCACCCTATATTGCCGCAATGATGCAGCAGTTTGAGTTGAATCGTCAATTTATGACTGGGGTAATGGCCCAATTTCCAACTCAGAATGCTCAGCAACAGCCTGCCCCTATAACACTGCAAGAATTCGTCCGCCTCAACCCGTCCATTTTTCGCAACTCCACCAATCCTATGGATGCTAATGATTGGCTTCGTGATATCCTGTTTGAGATGGAGTCAGCTAATGTTGCCACTGACAGTTACGTCACCTTTGCAGCGTTTCACCTAAAGGGTACAGCTGCTCAATGGTGGGAAAGCCACAGGCGTATGCTGCCTACTGGAACTGTAACTACTTGGCAGGAATTTCAGTCAACCTTTCGTGCACGGCACATTCCTCGAGGTCTGATGGACCAGAAGAAGAAGGAATTCCACAAACTCTCATAGGGCAAAATGACAGTGGATGAATATCAGAGGAAATTTCTCGAATTATCCCGCTATGCTGCAGATGACGTCTGCACTGATGCTAGCAAGCAAGAGAAGTTTCATGAAGGACTGCGGCCTGATATAAAGCTCGCACTTGTTGTCCATGATTGCGCGGATTTTGCGATGTTCGTCAGCCAAGCTTTCCGAGCTGAAACTGGTCTGTCTGAGTACCAGGAGTCGCTCAAGCGTACTCGAGATGTTGTCCCATCCTCGGGTCAGCCTCCTCAGAAACGTCAAATCTGGATTCCGCACAATGTTCATCACCGACCTGCTCCAACCCCAAGGTTGTCTTATGTCGCACCTCGTCTGCCTCCACCGCCGAAACAGCTAACGATTCAGGGTGGACAGTCCAATGCTATGGCTCCTCCCCATAATGATGGTTTATGCCACGAGTGTGGACAGCCAGGGCACCTTGCTCTCAACTGTCGCCAGGGTCAGCTGCAGAAGGCATCATGTCCTCCTGTTGGCCGTAAGAAGGGCCGTCGAAACCATCATAGCACCAGTGTTAGTGCCAGGCCGCCTGCTATGAGTTGTGGTCAAGTCACCCATGTCAAGATTGAAGAAGCTCGTGAGGCCCCAAAAATTGTGCTGGGTACCCTTCACGTTAATTCAATGCCAGCCTCTATTCTCTTTGATTCAGGAGCATCGCATGCCTTTGTGTCCCAGAAATTTGCACAGTTACATGGGTTAGGCATGGAAAAATTACCCACTCCTTTGGCGGTTCAATCTCCGGGAGCCAAGTGGCAAACCACAATGGTAAGCCCTCACAACCAAATCGAAATTGGAGGACTATTTTTTCCGGCTTCTCTCACTGTGCTCGGTCCTTCCAACATAGACATCATTCTTGGTATGGAATGGTTGGCAGCCTATAAAGCTTTGATCGATTGTGCCACCAAGACAGTCCAGCTCACACACCCTTCTGGCCAGGTGATCAACTACTCAGCCCGGATAATCCAGAATGCTGAGAGCCAGATATATGCACTAAATGCATTGAATGCTTCACCTCTTGAAGGAATTGAGAACGTTCCAGTCGTTCGGGATTTTCAAGATGTCTTTCCAGAAGAACTCCCAGGTGTACCACCTGCCAGGGCTGTCGAATTTGTTATCGACCTGAAACCAGGCACCACTCCTATTACCAAGCGCCCATACAAAATGCCGCCGCATGAACTCCTTGAACTTAAGGAGGAAATCGACAAGTCACTTCAAAAGGGTTTCATTCGCCCCAATTCTTCTGCTTGGGGAGCACCTTCTTTCTTTGTTAAGAAGAAGGATGGAACTAACCGATTGGTCCAGGACTATCGGCCTGTTAATCAAGCAACAATCCAAAACAAATATCCACTTCCCCGGATCAATGATCTTTATGATCAACTTGTTGGATCCTCGGTGTTCTCTAAACTCGACTTAAGGTTGGGTTACCATCAGATCCGAGTTCGTAAAGAGGATATTCCGAAGACCGCCTTCGTTACCCGTTATGGATCATACGAGTACACCGTCATGTCCTTCGGATTAACTAATGCTCCAGCAACCTTATCTCCATTGATGAACTATATCTTCATGGATTACCTCGACAAAGTCATCATGGTTTATTTGGATGATATCCTTATATACTCCAAGAATGAAAAAGAACATGTCGAACATCTTCGGCTTGTACTGGAGAAGCTGCGTGAACATCGACTGTATGCCAAGTATTCCAAGTGTGAGTTCTGGCTATCTGAAGTGACATATCTCGGCCACGTTATTTCCAAAGACGGCATTGCGGTTAACCCAGAACGAGTTCAGGCTGTTCTTGAATGGACTCCCCCAAAGAATGTCAAGCAAGTTAGAAGTTTTCTCGGACTCGCTAGCTATTGCCACCGTTTCGTCGAGAACTTCTCCAAGATTGCAAAGCCACTGACTGATTTGCTCCACAAAGGCAAGAAGTTTCAGTGGACGGAAAAGTGCCAAGAAAGTTTTCAGACACTTAAAGACAAGTTGACCTCTTCCCCAGTGCTAGCACCCCCCGAATTCCCAAAAGGACTTCGTGATCTACTGTGATGCGTCTCGTCAAGGATTAGGCTGTGTCCTAATGCAAGAATGCAAGGTGATTGCTTATGGCTCTTGACAGTTGCGTCCTCACGAAGAGAACTATCCAACACATGATCTCGAACTTGCAGCAGTTATTTATGCATTGAAGTTATGGCGACATTACCTACTCGGTAATCGTTGCGAGATCTACACGGATCATCAAAGTTTGAAGTACTTGTTCACTCAGCCATCTCTGAACCTCCGTCAGCAAAGATGGATGGAGGCCATTACGGACTATGACTTGGGTATTTCTTATACCCCTAGCAAGGCTAACGTAATGGCTGATGCCTTGAGCCGCAAATCCTACTGTTGTGAACTTGAGGTTCAGTTGCAGCAGCCACTCCTGTATGAAGAGCTTCGAAAGCTGAACATCGAGATAGTTCCTCAAGGATATCTAAATACCTTGGTTGTTGAACCAGATCTCAAGCACAACATCAAGACAAGGCAGAAGTATGATTCCGAAGTCGAGAAGATCAAGAGCTATCTCTCCAAAGGAAATTCTTCGTTCTTCACTGTTGATAATGATGGTACCTTGTTCTTCAGAGGCCGACTAGTGGTCCCCAGAAAGCACAATCTGGACTCGCGCTCGGATGTCATGAAAGAAGCACATGACACACCTTTATCTATTCATCTGGGTAGTACCAAAATGTACCAAGAAGTTCGTCAACGTTACTGGTGGCCTGATATGAAGCGAGACATTGCTCGTTATGTTGCTGAGTGTGACGTTTGTTGTCGCATCAAAGCAGAACATCAAAGGCCTGCTGGAACTCTGCAACCACTTGCTATTCCCGAATGGAAATGGGACAAAGTTGAAATGGATTTCACTGGATTTCCCAGATCACAGAAGGGTCATGATGCTATTCTTGTCGTCATTGACCGATTCTCAAAGGTTGCTCATTTTCTGCCAGTCAAGGAGACAATCACTGCTAGCCATTTAGCAGACTTGTATGTTTCCAGAATTGTGTCACTCCACGGTGTTCCGTTGGAGATCAGTCCAGACCGTGGCAGCCGCTTTACCTCAAGGTTTTGGAACAGTTTCCAAGAAGCTAGGGGAACTCATCTGTCCTTCAGCACAGCTTTTCACCCCCAGTCCCAGGGTCAAGTTGAGCGAGTCAACCAAGTGTTAGAAGATATGCTTCGCGCATGTGTCATCTCATTCGGTAAGAAATGGGAGGAATCTCTCCCATATGCTGAATTCTCATACAACAATAGCTACCAGGCTAGTTTGAAGATGGCACCCTTTGAAGTCCTCTATGGACGTAAGTGTCGAACCCCTCTGAATTGGTCAGAAACTGGGGAACAGCCACTCTTCGGTCCGGACATTATCCAACAAGCTGAAGAACAAGCCCGCATTGTCCGTGAACATTTGAAAGCTGCTCAGTCTCGTCAGAAGAGCAATTATGACCGAAAACACTAGGTAATGGTCTGTCAACCTGGCGAACAAGTTTACCTCTGTGTCACCCCAATGAAGGGCACTCATCGTTTTGGAATCAAGGGCAAGTTAGCTCCTCGCTACATTGGCCCGTTTCGTATCCTCGCCTGACGTGGAGAAGTGGCATATCAATTGGAATTGCCACCGAACCTTTCACAAGTTCATGATGTCTTCCATGTGTCGCAACTCCGTCGCTGCTTCAAGGATCCTATCCGAGCAGTGGATCATGAAATGCTTGAATTGCAAGAAGACCTTTCTTATCAAGAGTATCCGATCCGCATTCTTGATCAAGCTGAACGTCGAACCCGTCAGAAGGCAATCAAGTTCCTTAAAGTTCAGTGGTCAAATCATTCTGAAGATGAAGCCACTTGGAAACGTGAAGATCGTCTTCATGTGGAATACCCCGCTCTATTTCAGTCTACCTCTTAATTCTCGGGACGAGAATTTTTTTTAGAGGAGGAGAATTGTAACATCCCCATGTATTAAGCTACAGTGATCACCCTTTTGATAATGCCAAGTCACCATGATTAACAGTGCTTGATCATCATTTGGGTCATATCTCATTTCAAATTCCAAATTCAAATTGAGAATTCAAATTTAAAGTGAATTTAAAAGTTGTTCAAATCCAGGAACTAAATAGTTCATAATATTGCAAATATTCCCAAGGCAATTATAAATATAAAATCAACATTTATTGAATTATTTAAATGACTCTAACATCATGAAACGGTACCAAAATAGCACCATTTAATCCATTATCATTTAAATAAAATTCAAACAAAATCATCTGGACCCCAAACCTTTTCATGGCAGTGCTAGATATTGCACTGTATTTGTGTGGCTAAGTCACATATTTTACAAAGGTGAAATGGTGACCAAACATTTAGCAAAATAGAAAAGAAAAAGGAAAAGAACAACGGGCTACTGTGCACTTGGGCTTCCAGTGCACAGTGCAGGCCCAGCCCAGCCTGGCCGGCCTTTCTCTTACCTCGCGCCAGAGGCAGAGGCCATGGCGCCAGCCGCGCACGCTCGCCGTTCCAGCCGTGCCCGGTCGCCCTCGTGCCGCTACAGGAGCTCTGGGAGGATAAGAACGATGTCGTGGACCTCGGGGACGAGCCCAAGATATTTCCCCCCTCTCCCTCGCTCGTTCGTGAGCTCACCGAACGCCGTCGTCGTCGGGCATCGCTCGATCCCGCGGCCACCGGCTAGCTCACACCTCGCCGCCGTGCCCTTTCGTTTCGCCGTCGACCTCCACGTCGCCTGGTGCCCTCCATTCGAGCCGGGGAGCACCACGTCGACCGCAACGTCTTCGTCTCCTTCCTCGGGCGCCGCCGTCTTCGCCGTCAATTCGTCGCCGTAGAGCCTCCCCAAGCCCACTTGAGCACAACTGCAGGTCCCCGGTGAGCAGCCGCACCGGACCCCTCTCTCCCCTGCCTCTTACCATGGCCGTAGCCGTCGCATTTGTCACGGCCGCACGCGTCGCCGCTGCCATGCTCGCCGTCGTAGCCAACCTCGCCGTAGCTCACGTCTGAGCACATAGGCGTGCTCAGCGCGCTCCCAGGAGCTCAACGCACTTCGCCCCACCGCTTGCCGAGCATCGAAGCGACGAAACAGGCCACGACCGAACTCCGGCGCTGCCTCCACTCGTCGCCGGCGACGTTTCCGACCACCGCAGCCTCCGCCGCCACCACAAATCGCCTCGTCGTCGTCTGCTCGTTCGAGTGAGCCCGGCCGCGCTCGAAATGACCCACCGTAGGCGAATCCCGACCACCTCCCGAGCGCGCCGCCGCGCGAAATGCTCGCCAGAGTAACTCCGGCGCCGGCGTGCGACGTGGCGCCACGTGGCCTCCCCTGTGAGGCTGACATGTGGGCCCGGTGGGTCCAGTTGACTAGGTTGACCAGTCAACTGTGCTGACTGGGCAGCCCAGTCACTGACATGCGGGCCCCGCTAATTTAAACGTTTTTAAAAAAGTAAATAAAACGCTGATTAATCTGTTAATCCTAATTAAGTTAATTAAATAACTAATATGACACTGCCAGTAGGCCCCACTAACTAATTAACCTAAATTGTAAATCTTAACCTCTCTGTTAAGGCCACTGTGTATGACATGTGGGACCCACTGGTCAGGTTTGACCCTGGTCAGCCGGGTTTGACCGCTGACGTCACCCTGACGTCATGCTGACGTCACATGTCACTGTTTCGGATAATTCGGATTTAATAATTAAAATAATTCCAGAAAATCAATAAAACTTTGAAAAATCATATAAAATAAACCGTAACTCGGATGAAAATAATTTATATATGAAAAACGATCAGAAAAATATGACGAATCCGAATATGCCACCCACATACCAGCCACACCTCTCTAACATGATGAACATGGAACCGTCCCTCCGGTTCAGTGTACCGATAATCACCCGGGGCTGGGAGAACACTCCCGGATAATTTCCCCCTCCGACTAACTTGCGTAGTGCTGCATTAGAACACCCCTAGCACTGCATGTTGACATGTCATGCATCCTTGTTGCATTGTTTGCCATGTATTTATTGTTTCTTCCCCCTCCTTCTCTCCCGATAGACTCTGAGACTGCCGATGACACTACTGAGTACGACTATGTCGACGACGACCAGACCCCTTCAGCCGAGTTTCCAGGCAAGCAAAACCCCCTTGATTATCCAGATATCGCCTACTCTTTCTCTCTATTGCTTGCATTAGAATTGCTTCTGTTGTTGCTCTGATAGCTCCTATTCTGATGCATAGCCTGGTTTCGTCGCTTACTGTTGAGACCTACCTGCTGTCCTATGATGCTTAGTTAGCTATGATGTTGATCCATCTGTGGCCCTTCACCCTTTCGTTTGCCATGCTTGTTATCGGGCCGTGATCACTTTGGGTGATGATTACGGAAATGTTTACATATTGCAATACTTTAAACTGTTAAAGTCGGGCCGGCTCCAAGAGTGCCCGCGAGAGAATAATATTAAAGACGGGTCAGTTCCAAGAGCACCCGCGAGTGATATTATGGCGGAACGACCGGGCAGGCGGAGACCACCTAGGAGAGAGGTGGGCCTGGTCCCTGGTCGTGACCCACGTGTTACCAAGTCGGAGCGACAGGGATCCTGTTCGTCTCTGCGAGATACTAAACACGCCTAACGGATTTGGGTATTTGATCTGAGTTGCCACTGGCCTATACGCACAACCACCACGTGGGATAATGGTTTAATGGGGCCCTCTACGCCGTATGTATCAGCCGAAAGCTCTGTCAGACGTCCAGTTCAACATTGCGGCACGGCTGGGCCGGCGCCATCCAGGACAGAGGTGGTGCCTGGACTCGCCCTGCTCGCAATGACCCGGAGTGCAAAGGGCGATGGGCCCAAGACCCCTGAGCACTTAGAATGTAGACCGGCGGGGACCTCTCTGCTGAGCCTAGGTAGGACTACGTCGTGTCGATCAGCCGAGGCTGGGCATGACCGAGAAAAGTGTGTCCAACCAGAGTTAATCGAGAGTGTTGGGTAATAGTAGTGCACCCCTGTAGGGAAGTTATCTATTCGAATAGACGTGTCCACGGTAACAGGACGCTCGGAGTTGTATCCTGATCTGCTACAACTACAAATGGATACTGTTACAATGATAAATTGTTACTACTGCTCTCGAGATCACTTACTCGCAGGGTAGTCGAGGAAGGATCCCAGGGCATTACTAAAATATGATTGATTATATATTGTCTTGTTCTACTCTCTTCTGATGCTGCAAGATCGCTTCAAGATGCTAGTCTTCGATAGGCTAGGCCTCTCCCCCTCTATTCCGGCATTTCTGCAGTTTAGTCCAAAGATATAGCCCCATTTCTTTGATACCGATGCATATTTAGTATAGTTCTGAAGTCAGTCTTGCGAGTACTTTGGATGAGTACTCACGGTTGCTTTGCTATCTATTTTCCCCATACCCGATTGCTGCGATCAGATGACAGACCCCCAGAGCCAGCTGATTCCGCCGACGACTACTACTACCCCGACGGAGCCTAATGCTACGTGGAGACCGACGACCAGGAGTAGTTTAGGAGGCTCCCAGGCAAGAGGCCTTGCCTCTTACGATCAGAGCCGTTGTTTGTTTTCGCCTTCTTAAGGCATTTTTGTTTAACTTTGTGTCTGCACTCAGATACTGTTCTTGCTTCCTCTAATGCTTGTTCGCGAGCTTATGTATTCGAGCCCTCGAGGCCCATGGCTTGTAATATAAAGCTTGTATTATTTTATTTTGTGTCTAGAGTTTTGTTGTGATATCTTCCCGTGAGTCCCTGTGCTTGATCGTGTGCATTTGCATGTATGATTAGTGCACGGTCGGGCCGGGGGCGCCACAGCACCTCTCCACCTCTATTTATAGGAAATCCCAAGGGGTGGGGTGGCATTCCAAAACCCCAAAATGCCCATGAATGGAGTCCTGCACAAGGGCATAAAGGGGAAGGTAAGAGGGCAAGTGGGGCCCCATGTAGGAGCCTCACCATGGCCGGCCACCCCTTAGTGGGTCCCCCCCAAAAGGGGTTCCTTAGTCCCCAAGTCCTTCTAGAAGCCTTTTGGTAAAAGCCCTAAAAGGTGGCTTTCCATAAAGTAACCCAAAAAGTACTTTCACTATTCACGGAAACATTTTTCTGCGACCGTTAAAACCAAAAATATTTTTGTAGGTCTTAGAACATTTCCAGTACCCACTAAAATAATTTTGGACGCATTCCGAAACAATTCTGGATTAGTGATTTTCATCTGCGAAAAGCAAACAAAGCGGTTCCGGCAGCTCCGGAACATTTCCGGGTATTTTCTCCGAAAAATCCCAGAAGTTCCCAGAACAATTCTGGCACCGTCCAAGATTTTCTAGGCGTGTGCCGAAACCAATTTGACTTAATGGTATACCCTGAAATAACTTTTCAGTTTTACCGAAACTATTCCGGTGTTCTCTCTCCGGAACTTTTTTGTTATCTCCGAAACTTTTCCGGTGACTTTCTCTCAGACTCCCTGTCTAGAATTCAGTAGATAGATGACCCTTAAGCATGTGACCCTATAGGTTCGGTGAAGTATAGACATGACCGAAAGACTTTCCGATCAATGATCAACATCGGAGCCGTGGACACCCATATTGACCCCTATACCCACACAAATGAATATTCGAGTGAACCTCCAATTGCCTTGTGCTATTCCTGTTGCTTCGCGATATGTTACAAACACTTGAGGTGAGATTTATCGGCATCCCCGTGGAGCAACACTTGTCCACAATGCCAGTTACCTTGTTTCCGTGTTGTGGCATCCCTGTGATCAAATCACAATGTGTCTGGCCAGACGATGATGGATACCGTAATACCGAGAGGGCCCAGAGATATCTCTCCATCGTCGGAGGAGCAAATCCCAATCTTGAGCTATCAAGTTACTTGTCATACTTTCCCATGAACCCGTAAGCCGCCGTAATAGCCACCCATTTACGGATGACGTTTAACAAACCCCCAAAGTTCATGAATCAAGCATGAAGAAACTCGATACTCTCATGGTCTAAGGAATTATGCAAACGTTAACTTTCTCTGTGTTATTAACCATTAACTTGTGACGAATGTATCTCATAGCATAACATCAATTCGGGTCGATTCAACACAAGTGTTCTATTAACATTGTGCCCTCAAAGTTGCCAGCATAGTCATGCCCATGATCAGGAAAACAGAACCATCATGCAACACTTGAGCCAGTCTTAGAGGCCAGACTAGGAATACATTTTACCGTTTATTATTCCACACGTGCATATGAGTCTTCCTCCGAGCCTCATGATTATTGTAGACTCGAGAACCATAGCAGTTATAGCACGGAATATAAACTTAATTACGAACATGGGGATAAATAATAACATTTATTATTGCCTCTAGGGCATATCTCCTACAATCAGCATGTAAGCTTGCTCTATGACAGATGCACTAAAAATAGATAACTATTTCGTCATTTAGCTATAATTACCAAACTCCATGAAATCAAAGACATGACCAGAAATAAATCATACGAAAATCCAACAATCCAACAATCATATGGAATACGGAACTCCATGAAATCAAAGTCATTTAGCTATAATTACGAAACTCCATGTAAGCTTGTTCTATGATAGATGCCCTAAAAAATAGATTTATTTCCATATGATTTATTTGTGGATAATATCAGAAGGGCTGGACATTGGCCCAACCATTAGATAGACTATCATCTTTCACTTGTTAAAACAAAATTATTCAATTTATATGAACCATGATTCAATCTAATAAATAGCCAGGTCTGACTTTATTGTGTTGGAAGAAATAGGACGAATCTAATTATGGTTAATCTAGTGATATAGGTGGATTCTATGCATCAAATTCATAATTTACAAAGGAAAAAACTGAGAGTTATAATCACTTACCCGTGTTTGTGATACATGAAAATTTTCTGATATATATCTTTGAGTCATATAATTGATGTTGATAATGGTCTCGAGTGAAAGCTTAAAAGGTTATAGATTATCGTCTCTTGATTGTTGTGGGCATGGACCTGCGATGCGCTTCTGGGCAGGTGTGTGTGAGTAGTGCCAGATTTGGGTTCGTGTAGAATGTGACAGGACATGCGGACTTGGAGGTTGTTTGTTCATTTTTGTTTGGTTTAAAATTTTAATGTCTTGATGTTTCATATATATGCAATGCTTCCATGTATAGTATTCGCTGACTACACATTAGTTTGTAGGATTTAGAAAATACAGAGTATTCTTGTCCTGATTGTACACAAGAGAATACTGATAGTTGAACCTTGAACGGGCATATGTGCTAGAGCAGCGGAAGCCTGTGAACCCATGGCCTATGATATGCAGATAGTAGCAACGAGTGCGATTTGGATTTTGTCTGTCTTATGTATTGCTTTGAGATGATGTGGCCTTGCTGCTATGCGTTGGAACCATGGCTTGAATGTGTGTTCCAGCCTCTATCAGACCTAGCCTCTGAGCATATCTTTCCAAGCTTCGGTGGTGCACAGGCTAGGCTACTCATTTGGTGCGGCCGCCCCCTTCCAAGAAAGCAAGTTTTTTCGTTCAGATTTCGGACCTCTTGAGTTCCAGCTTAGTTCAATAAAGGAAAGCTTGCCCTTCATGGTTTGCTCCTTATGAATCAAGAAGGAAGACCACTAGACACTTTTCTATAACTGAGTGATGTAGTGAACCTTCATCTTGCAATCAAATTACTTGCCTATACTGCCTCTCCATTTGCACCGTCAAAAATTGCACATGGGCTGATTCAGACTTTCAGAGTTCAGACAACAGCATGCAGAGTCAATCGGTATGAAGGAGTTGCTCTTTTGTACCAGATCATGAGGAAAAGGGGACACGGATTAGATTTGTGACTATTGTGTGCTCTTGGATAGCCGAGGTACATGTTAGTTTTCTTTAACTACATAAGTTAAATTCTTGTGAGTTGATATCAGGTGTATACATTAGTTTTATTTTGAATCATGTTCTCATTGCACTCTCTATCTATCCAAGTATTCAAGGGAATTAATGGTGGTGGAATACATGTGTTTGCTCGTGCCCCTGGCCGCTCAACCTTTTTTTGGGTTCCAGCATGACTGTGAGGTCAATCTTACTGAGATAGTTAGTCCTGTTCTGACTTATGATGATGTTGATCGGCGGGGACAGGGGTCAGATTAGGGATGTTGGTGTTGTTCGAGATGTATGGTGCTCCGGTGGTCAGCCGTTAGCAGGGCCCTCATGGAACCGCTGGACAAGATGGTGCTCAGTGCCGTGCTTAGCCCCGAGCTCGCCTTAAGCGTCCTCCTGCAGTTCGGCAAGGTCCATTCGACATTTTCTTATTTGTGAATCAATCAATAGGCCCTATAAAATAATAAATTGCATGTAGTTAGGTGTTTTCATCTTGGTCTTTTTGTTTCTTTCAGTCCATGAGCGTTGGAGCACTAGGTCAAGAGCAAGGCGTTCTTCATGTAATTAATCTCATTCAGTAGCTTGATAGTTTTTTCGGTAATTCATCTCATCCAATAGCTTGATCGTAGGGCTGGTTTCTATTTGTGCACAACTTCGTAATGAAAACAAATCATATCGCCTTTACCCAATGATTTTTGTCCAGAACTAAATATATTATTTCCTTGTTGGGGAACGTGACAGAAAACAAAAAAAATTGGTACAACGAGCACGCCCATGATCACTATGGAGATAGCATACAAGGTTTGATCTGATCATTACCGACTCGTAGCGCAGCGGAAGTAGAGTCGATGTAGATCGTCGGTGCAGATCCCCGCAGCTAGGATTTACAACCTCCCAACCGCGAGGATGTACTCCCTCGCCGAACAGCCCTTTGGGAGGCGGTCGGACAGTCCCTCGGACGATGTCACGGACAGCCCTTCGGGAGGACCCTCGAAGCTCGAACAGTAACTCGGACAGCCCTGCGGGAGGACCCTCGAACAGCCCCTCGGGCAAAAGATCGAACCTACGACCTCTCTACGGGGTTGCACACATACGGTGTCAGCTATCCGACAGGGCTTCACCGTCCAGAACTAGTTCCCACCGGAACCCAGACAGCCTTTTGGCTCTACAAAACTATTTCGCTGAGAGGGAGAGAGAAAGCCAGATCATGCATGGCATGTGTATGTGAGAAAAAGTGAGTGTGGAGAGTGCCTCTCCACCTCTATTTTTAGGAAAACCCAAGGGGTAGCGTGGCACTTGAAATACCCAAAAATCCCATCACATGGATCTTCCAAAAGGGCATAATGGTAAGGCTAGAGGAGCTCAATGAAGCTCCTCCCTTGGCCGGCCACATCTAGTGCCCCCCCCCCATGAGGGGCTCCTATCCATCCATGTCATCCCGAAGATATTTTGGGACAAAGCACAAAAAGGTGGCTTTCCATAAGGTAACCATAAAGTGCTTTTCACTATTCATGAAACCATTTTTCCGCGACCGTAAAATCCAAAAATATTTCTGTGGGTCTTAGAATAATTCCAGTACCCACTAAAACAATTCTGGACGCGTTCCGAAACATTTTCAGATCAATGATTTTCATCAGCGAAAAGCAACCAAAGCGGTTCCGGCAACTCCGGAACATTTCCGGGTTTTTTCCCCGGAAAAACCCCAGAAGTTCCCAGAACAATTCTGGCACCCTCCAAGAATTTCCAGGCGGGTGCCGAAACCAATTTGACTTAATGGTATACTCCGAAACAACTTTTCAGTTTTACCAAAACTCTTCCGGTGTTCTCTCTCCGGAACTCTTCCGTTGTCTCCGAAACTTTTCCGGTGACTTTCTCTCAGACTCCCTGTCTAGTATTCAACAGATAGATGACCCTTAAGTGTGTGACCCTGTAGGTTCGGTGAAGTATAGACATGACTGGAACACTTTCCGATCAATGATCAATAACGGAACCGTGGACACCTGTAACATCCCAAAATTCTAAATTTTGGAATGTTATATTAATTATGTAAATAGGAATGATTGTTTGGTTGTTTGTTTGACTGTTTGACTAAAAATGAGTGAAATTTGAAACTTTTTGAAAGTTTAATGAGAGGGAATGAAATGACTTTCCCCAAACTTTCACTTTGCATTTTGATCCTCAGGAATTCAAATTCATTTCATCACAAAAACCCTAGAATGAAGATGATATGACTTCTTCCATTTCAAGAAATGAAAGGGGGTTTGAAAATGAATTAAATTTCATTTGAAATATTTTCTAAACCAGAGACTTTATGCAACTCAATGATTTTCATGAGAGAGGATAAAATGACTTCTTCAAATTATATGAAATATGAGTTGGAAGTATATAGAAATCAATTTGAAAGTCTTTTGAAATTATTTTGAAAGCCACCTTCAAAATTGGAGTTATTTGAATTTTGAAATTTCAAAATCTCTGGAAATATTCAAAAGAGAGAAGTAACATGACACTTCAAATACTCACGGGGATCTGAAATATGTTTGGTTATTTAAAATCAGAAAAGAATTCCAATTGATGTGAAATTCAAATTCAAATCCATTTGAGAGTTTTTATCAAATTATTCTTCTCCAAAAATAAAATATATGGAAAATAGGGTAAAATGATTCCCTTCAACAGAAAAATGGATAAAAAATAATTTTGAATTCATTTTGGTATTTTCAAATATTTTATTTGCACTTAAAATGCAACAGCAGCACTGTTTGAATTATTTAATTTTGTGAGAATTTTATTTGAACTTGAAAAATAGTTCATGTTATAGGAAATCTTTTGCTGGTCATTTTGATATATAATATGTCTATATAATTTTTTTATTTTATTTTGTTTTATTGTTTTTATTTCTCTGTGCTTATTTAAAATAGAAAAAATGGATGAAGCCCAGTCAACCCACAGTAGCAGGCCGGCCCATTTCTCTCACGCGCGCGCCCGAATCCCTTCAAAATCGGTCGCCCGCCCTTTCCTTATTTGTTTTTCGCTCGCTGACAGGTGGGGCCCACTGCTCAATCCGAATCCCCACCTGCCTTTCTTCCTCCTCCTTCCATACCTCGTCGGCGCTCCGCCGCGGCAGCGAATCCCTCTCGGGATCGGCCGAATCTCCTCGCCGCCCCTTCCCACGTCTCCCCACCTATAAAAGGTCAACCCCCTCACCCTGTTCCACCCCTGAACACCCCTCGAGCCCCTCTGTCCTCGCCGTACTTCCTCGCCGGAATCCACCGCAAGCCTTCGCGCCATTGTTGCCCTCCCCGTCACCTTCCTCGCCCCCGAGCCCCGCCGCCTCCACCAATCGCCTCGCCACCGTCCACCGCACCTCCCTATGCACTCGCCTGAGCTGCAGCGCCACCAGAACTCCGTAGCCGCCGACCACCCGACGCCGTCTCCGCCTCGAGCTCACCGCCGTTAGCGTCCGTCGTCCCCGAGCTCCACGTCTACCACCCACGGACGCGGCGTGAAGCGCGGCGTCGATTGGACACCGCCACCACCACCGGAGCTCGCCGGAACGCCCTTGCCGTCGACGACCGAGCCACCGTCAGCGTCTTCCTCTTCGCTAACGCCCGCCCGCCTCTCTCTCTCTCCGATCGAACACCCCTCCACCCTCCGATCTAGATCAAACGGCCACCATAGATTCGCCGTGTTTTAATAAAACGCTGAAACGTTCTCTGTTATTTGTTGGCCGTCCGCCCGTATACGCCGATCGGTCACCCCCTCTAGCCAACCACATAGCGCCACATGGTCTCTGTCCGAGCCGTAGCTTTTTCTTTATTTTCTTTTCTGTTTTAAATTTCAGAAATAGTTTCTGTTTTAGAAAATTTATATCTCTTTGAATATAAATCCAAATTGTGTGATTCTTTTTCCTATAGATTCAAACTTTTATGAAGTTTATGTTGGTGCACTTGGATTTCAAATTTGAGTATTTTAAATTTGAATTTGCTGAATTTTATTCAAAACACTATTTTGGCTCTAGTTTGAATTCTAGAATAGATTTTTGAGTGTTTCTTTTTGCTACTGATCACTTGTGAGTTTCTTTATCAGTATATGTAATTTGGGTATTTTTAGCATATTTTAAATTAGGGTTTTACTAGAAACAGTACTATTTTGTTTATATGGTTGTTTCAGTCATTTAATTACTCTTTTTAATTATTTTTAGTTAGTTCTTTTTGTAGATTTTTACATGTTGTTATATGCCTCTGTTAGACTATAGTAGATAAATATTTATATATAATTACTAGTATTTAACTACTGTTTTTTTATTTGTTTGCTCAGATCATAATTATAGTTGATAGAAATAGTTTTATTAGTTTTAAAAGTAATTCTTTTTGCCACTTTATTGTAGTTAGTTTTTGTTTCTGTCAAATAGCAATAATTTAGTTTTGGGTAATTATTTAGTATTGTTTAGTATTGTTTTAATGTATTCTTGATTGTTCTAATTGTTTAGTGTTAAGTAGATAGTTATAAAAGTTTCTAAATTAGTTCTTTTTGCTAGTTAATAATTTAGTAAATTACTTTCTATTGTTTTATTAGAATTTTATTTTCTTTGCTGTAGAAAAGTTATTTAGAATAATTTAGTGTTGTTATGAGAGTATTGATTGATATTGTGTGAGTTGGTATCTCCCTTGTTTTCTTTGAAGTTTTCTTTGGAATTTTATTTGGTTTTCTTTAATTTCATTATTGTTTTATTTTTTGCTTTTTGATTGTTAGTATTGATTGCTAGAATTGTTTGCTTATGTGAATACTATGTTTGAATTATATAGATTTTTTCGGAGTGACGAATAGTCTTATCAAGTTTTCTGAGAGCCTTACAGTCTTCATCAACTTACCAGGCAAGTTCACTTTGACCATATTTTCATACCTATGTTTTTATTGCATTTAGTGTCACCATTTCACCATTTCCTCCAGTAGTATATTGAATCTTGTAGTTGAGTAGAAGCATGAGGTAGGAACCCACACCCCTGTTACCAAGCCCGGGAACATCATTTATTTTAATGCTATGCTTAAGTAGACAGGGATTGGTATGAGAGTTCATGAGTGGTGTGAGAAGGAGGACTCTACGTCAATGACGACAACTTCAAGATGGCATCTTCAAGGCCTGCATCTACAAGACCTCAAGACTTCAAGACTCGAAACAAGAATTCAATATACCTATGGGTGGAGAATGGTTAAGAAGGGTACATATGGTGCGTCCAGTACTCAGTGATTTCGGACAAGCGTCGTGGTATCATGGGGAAAGCTCCACCCAGGCTCAAAGAGACAGAAGAATACTTCATGCCCGGAAGCTTACCTGTGCAGCCACAAGTCAATATGGGCTCTGGCTTGGTTGACCTTAGTTGTGACCCTGGCTGGGACGGTGCTAGCAGATGTAGTCGACAGTAGGATTGGATGAGCACCGGACAGTGGTCAGGGGAACTCTTTGAAAGACCATGTTTTGTTCATCCTGTTCTCAAACACCCGGCAGTGCGAGAACTTACAAGGAGGGAAGAGATCTTGTGGGTAAAGTGCACAACACTCTGCAGAGTTAAAACCTAATCGATTAGCCGTGTCCCCGGTTACGGACAATTTGAGCCTCTGGACTTGGATCTATCTCGGAACTCTCAACACTGGACTAGTAATTAATTGTGGGCAACATAGAATTCTTCTGGGCTATGAGGCATCGGTTGGCGGAACCATGTCATAGTAGATAACTCTGTAGTAAAGATTCTTGTTATTCCTTTGATGTAGGGAAAATAAAACCAGCTTTTACACAAAAACTCAGACACAGAGCCACAAAGCCATATTTCATATAGAATAGTTTCATCATTTGTTTTTCTTATTGTGATCTTGCCGGTACATTCAATGTACTGACCTACACGGCTGCAACGTATCATGTTGCAGGATTTTTTTTCCACGACGAGTGAGTTTCGTTGTAGGGTTACGGTCTACACTCAACTTGCCGATGGCGTTGATGGGACTCCACACCCGTTTGTTTGCTTCCGCTGAGACTTATGAGGTATATATCAGTTTTACGTTGTTTATACATGTGATTGCACTTTGATGTATACATTGATGTACTGTGTGTGCTAGCATACTGATCCAGGGATGGCACGGATACACAGAGGCTTGACCGTTTGACGTCGGGTCGCTACAGAGATGGTATCAGAGCACATGTTGACTGTAGGACGTGACCCTCGAAACTGGAAAGCCCTATGACAGGATATCTCTAAAACTTTATTTTCAAAAAGATCCTTTACTTCTCATCTTTTTCTGATATTATCAAATAATCCCTCTCACCTCAAAATAGATAGAAAATACCCCTTTCCCTTTTGACCACAAGGAGGATCAACTGAGGACCACTTCAGAATAAAAGAAGATTTTACCATGCATTAGAAGGATTGAAGCTACAACGGTTGAATACTCCAAAGAGCCGAAGAATTTGAAGACCTTGAAGAATTCCAAGATTTATATGACCTTTAGAAGACCAAAACCCCTGATGTATACTCACGTTAGATGCGATGATTTGTGAGCTATCATTTGTGTGTGTTTTCCGATAGCCACAAATAAAACTTATTTTCAAAACTATTGTTTGTATTGTGTGTATCTCTCTATATCCCTCTCTCTTATCTCATCCCAAAACCCTTGGACCCAATAGATGATGAATGAATATGGACTTGTATTCTCTGGACCGATGACTCATCCGGAGGCAGAGCTATGGATCCAGAACATGGAGAATCACTTCGGGAACAACTCGATTGCAAGGAAGTATGAGGTTCAATAAGCTCTTCAGTACTTTACA
Organism: Elymus sibiricus; assembly: GCA_039707655.1. Taxonomy (NCBI): domain Eukaryota; kingdom Viridiplantae; phylum Streptophyta; class Magnoliopsida; order Poales; family Poaceae; genus Elymus; species Elymus sibiricus. The sequence goes on from CM077664.1 coordinate 320,086,175, forward strand.
AAAAGTGCTGCAACATGGTGGAAAATGCATCAAGCCATACAAGGAAGTAATGGAGCAAAAACTTGGACAGAATTCAAGGAGAGTCTGTTAAGATCCCGTCTCATCCGGAAACCTTATGATAGTAAGATGAAGAAACCTTGTGCATGCAAGATTTGCGGAGAAATAGGACACACCCAAGAAGAACACAAGGATGGATGCCCTCATTGTGAGGAAAATTACCCAGGTGAAGAATGCCCCACTTGGCAGGTTACATGTTTCTTATGTGAAGGAACTGACCACTACCCGGCTCAGTGCCACATTTACCCCATGGTGCAACAAACTGTCCAGAAGCAGAAGAAAGGAATGAAAGAAGCCCTCCGAGAAGGTATGGAAGTACCTGTGGTGAAGGATGCTGTGATGGACACAAATGGAGGAAAGCCAATCAAAGATTGCACCAAGTCGTGCTATGCATGTGGAGAAGAAGGACACATCTCTCAGTATTGCACGAAGAAGGGAACTGAGTATCTTGGTGAGTTCCCGATAGCAGAAGTGGAGTATGACCCACAGGAAATAGAGAATCTGATCAATATGAAGAAGTCCACGAAGAGGAAACAAAGACCTCCCCAGAACAACCCAATTTCTACCGAGAAAGACCTGAGTCATATCACATGTTTCAAGTGCAAGAATTCAGGGCACTACTTCCATGAATGTCCAGAAAAGAAGCTAAAAATCCAAGGATCCTACGTAATCACAAAGAAGCCCCGAGACATGTCGGAAGTCATTTGTTTTCGCTGCAAGGAAGCAGGACATTTTGCTAGGGAATGTTCAGATCAGAAGAAAGCTGGAGCTGAGTAGTTGAGATTTTGATATTGGTAATAAGTGTAGTAGGAAGCAATTTTATTTTCATGAGTACGATGAGTTGAGTTATGTAATGGGTGACTCGGAGATTGTAATGAATTCATGAATCAATAAAGTTAATGTGTCATGATTGTATGAGTTCTTACTCTATGAACAAAAATCTTGACCATTTTCGAGGATATGAGAAATATGGTCTATGGATGAATTTGTGCATTTCATTTTAAGGGTGGTAGTACCCTGTGGGAACACTTGACCAATGGAAAGGAAAATGTATTCCGCGGAGTGGAGTTTGGACAAAATAAGTATGAGTTTTATTTTAATATCTTGGTTACCCAAGAGTATGAAGGAATGAAGTACTATTGGATTTAAAGGAGTTGTAATGTCGGAATATGGAACAATAGTAACTCCAAGGATAAGTTAAAGATGTACAAGTGATTGAAGTAGGCCCATAACCCACAGGCCAGGATTTTATAAGGAGCATACATAACCTGGATGAAGGAAGAAATCCGGGAGAGCTGTGATTTCATCAGCAAACATTTCATAGGAGGTTACGCAAAAACCTGAGAGTTGTGAAGAAATGATAGATGTTATGTTTGGCTTGCAGAACCAAAGGATTTACCCGAACCTAGTTTGAGGACAAGAGAAATTCTGCAATGCTTGTGAGAATGCCCGAGTGTTAGAACTGCGAGATTTGCTAAACCTTATACAGGGTAATAATCTGGGTGCGGAATGGATTGATCACCATGCCGACTTACTCTTATCATTCGCTCCTGTTATTTGGAATGGTAAATCTAGAGAGACTTACCCATAGTAGAGAGACGACGATGTCAAAACCTTGTTTAAACCTTAGAAATGGTAGGACTATGGAACCCTGTACACGCAACCGTTGTCAATCGTAGGTTATATAGTGAGATTTAACCCAGACCCATTTCCTGCAGGAGAAACCAGTAATTGTTGACCACCATGAGAATATCGAGTAGTTGTTTAGTATTAGCGTTAGACCTGTCAGCAAAGAAGACACAGTCTTGGAAGAACCTTATTTCGATGTGAGGACTCAGGATTTTGAGAGAATAAGATTATGCCCCTACCGGAAGAGCACCAGTCAAAGAGTTATCCCGGAAGATATGAGAAGACCGACACCGTCAACCCTAAGGAATGGATTACATGAGTTTTGTTGGAACCGTAACCTTACTTCTAAGTGTGGTAGCACCCCAGACCTTTCCGATCAATGGATTTGCTAGAAGACCCCCAAACCCTAACCTTTTCTTGCTAGACTCTCCGAATCTCGAGGATGAGATTCATTTTGAGTGTGGTAGGTTTGTAACATCCCAAAATTCAAAATTTTGGAATGTTATATTAATTATATAAATAGGAATGATTGTTTGGTTGTTTGTTTGACTGTTTGACTGAAAGTGAGTGAAATTTGAAACTTTTTGAAAGTTTAATGAGAGGGAATGAAATGACTTTCCCAAAACTTTCACTTTGCATTTTGATCCTCAGGAATTCAATTTCATTTCATCACAAAACCCTAGAGTGAAGATGATATGACTTCTTCCATTTCAAGAAATGAAAGGGGATTTGAAAATGATTTGAATTACATTTGAAATATTTTTTAAACCGGAGACTTTATGCAACTCAATGATTTTCATGAGAGAGCATAAAATGACTTCTTCAAATTATATGAAATATGAGTTGGAAGTATATGGAAATCAATTTGAAAGTCTTTTGAAATTATTTTGAAAGCCACCTTCAAAATTGGAGTTATTTGAATTTTCAAATTTCAAAACCTCTCGAAATATTCAAAAGAGAGAAGTAACATGACTCTTCAAATACTCAGGGGCATCTGAAATATTTTTGGTTATTTAAAATCAGAAAAGAATTCTAATTGATTTGAAATTCAAATTCAAATCCATTTGAGAGTTTTTATCAAATTATTCTTGTCCAAAAATAAAATATATAGAAAATAGGGTAAAATGATTCCCTTCAACAGAAAAATGGAGAAAAAATAATTTTGAATTTTGGTATTTTCAAATATTTTATTTGCACTTTAAATGCAACAGCAGCACTGTTTGAATTATTGAATTTTGTGAGAATTTTATTTGAACATGAAAAATAGTTCATGTTATAGGAAATCTTTTGCTGGTCATTTTGATATATAATATGTCTATATAAAGTTTTTATTTTATTTTGTTTTATTGTTTTTATTTCTCTATGCTTATTTAAAATAAAAAAATGGACGAAGCCCAATCAACCCACAGTAGCAGGCCGGCCCATTTCACTCACGCGCGCGCCCGAATCCCTCCAAAATCGGTCGCCCGCCCTTTCCTTATTTGTTTTTCGCTCGCTGGCAGGTGGGGACCACTGCCCGATCTGAATCCCCACCTGCCTTTCTTCCTCCTCCTTCCTTACCTCGACGGCGCTCCGCCGCGGCAGCGAATCCCTCTCGGAATCAGCTGAATCTCCTCACCGCCCCTTTCCCACGGCTCCCCGCCTATAAAAGGCCAACCCCCTAGCCCCGTTCCGCCCCTGAACACCCCCCGAGCCCCTCTGTCCTCGCCGTACTTCCTCGCCGGAATCCACCGCAAGCCGCCGCGCCATTGTTGCCCACCCCGTCACCTCCCTCGCCCCCGAGCCCCACCGCCTCCACCAATCGCCTCGCCACCGTCCACCTCACCTCCCTGTACACTCGCCTGAACGTCCTCACCGTCGACGACCGAGCCACCGTCGCCGTCTTCGTCTTTGGTAACGCCCGCCCGCCTCTCTCTCTCCGATCGGAAACCCCCACCACCCTCCGATCTAGATCCAAATTTATATCTCTTTGAATATAGATCCAAATTGAGTGATTATTTTTCCTATAGATTCAAAATTTTATGAAGTTTCTGTTGGTGCACTTGGATTTCAAATTTGAGTATTTTAAATTTGAATTTGCTGAATTTTGTTCAAAACACTATTTTGGCTCTAGTTTGAATTCTAGAATAGATTTTTGAGTGTTTCTTTTTGCTACTGATCACTTGTGAGTTTCTTTATCAGTAGATGTAATTTGGGTATTTTTAGCATATTTTAAATAAGGGTTTTATTAGAAACAGTATTGTTTTGTTTATATGGTTGTTTTAGTCATTTAATTATTGTTTTTAATTATTTTTAGTTAGTTCTTTTTGTAGACTTTTACATGTTGTTATATGCCTCTGTTAGACTACAGTAGATAAATTTTTATATATAATTACTAGTATTTAGCTACTGTTTTTGTATTTGTTTGCTTAGATCATAATTATAGTTGATGGAAATAGTTTTATTAGTTTTAAAAGTAATTCTTTTTGCCACTTTATTGTAGTTAGTTTTTGTTTCTGTCAAATAGCAATAATTTAGTTTTGGGTAATTATTTAGTATTGTTTAGTATTGTTTTAATGTATTCTTGATTGTTATAATTGTTCAGTGTAAACTAGATAGTTATACAAGTTTTTAAATTAATTATTTTTGCTAGTTAATAATTTAGTAAATTACTTTCTGTTGTTTTATTAGAATTTTAATTTTTCTTTGCCGTAGAAAAGTTATTTAGAATAATTTAGTGTTGTTATGAGAGTATTGATTGATATTGTGTGAGTTGGTATCTCCCTTGTTTTCTTTGAAGTTTTCTTTGGAATTTTTTTTGGTTTTCTTTGATTTCATTATTGTTTTCTTTTTTGCTTTTTGATTGCTAGAATTGTTTGCTTATGTGAATACTATGTTTGAATTATATAGATTTTTCCGGAGTGACGAATAGTCTTATCAAGTTTTCTGAGAGCCTTATAGTCTTCATCAACTTACCAGGCAAGTTCACTTTGACCATATTTTCATACCTATGTTTTTATTGCATTTAGTGTCACCATTTCACCATTTCCTCCAATAGTATATTGAATCTTGTAGTTGAGTAGAAGCATGAGGTAGGAACCCACACCCCTGTTACCAAGCCCGGGAACGTCATTTATTTTAATGCTACGCTTCAGTAGACGGGGATTGGTATGAGAGTTCGTGAGTGGTGTGAGAAGGAGGACTCTACGTCAATGACGACAACTTCAAGATGGCATCTTCAAGGTCTGCATCTACAAGACCTCAAGACTTCAAGACTCGAAACAAGAATTCAATACACCTCTGGGTGGAGAATGGTTAAGAAGGGTACATATGGTGCGTCCAGTACTCAGTGATTCCAGAGAAGCACCGTGATATCATGCGGAAAGCTCCACCCAGGCTCAAAGAGACGGAAGAATACTTCATGCCCGGAAGCTTACCTGTGCAGCCACAAGTCAATATGGGCTCTGGCTTGGTTGACCTTAGTTGTGACCCTGGCTGGGACGGTGCTAGCAGATGTAGTCGACGGTAGGATTGGATGAGCACCGGACAGTGGTCAGGGGAACTCTTTGAAAGACCATGTTTCGTTCATCCTGTTCTCAAACACCCGGCAGTGCAAGAACTTACAAGGAGGGAACGGATCTTGTGGGTAAAGTGCACAACACTCTGCAGAGTTAAAACCTAATCGATAAGCCATGTCCCCGGTTACAGACAATTTGAGCCTTTGGACTTGGATCTATCTCGGAACTCTCAACACTGGACTGATAATTAATTGTGGGCAACATAGAATTGTTCTGGGCTATGAGATATCGGTTGGCGGAACCATGTCATAGTAGATAACTCTGTAGTAAAGATTCCTGTTATTCCTTTCATATAGGGAAAATAAAACCAGCTTTTACGCAAAAACTCAGACACAGAGCCACAAAGCCATATTGCATATAGAATAGTTTCATCATCTGTATTTCTTATTGTGATCTTGTCGGTACATTCAATGTACTGACCTACACGGCTGCAACGTATCATGTTGCAGGATTTTTTTTCCACCACGAGTGAGTTTCGTTGTAGGGTTACGGTCTACACTCAACTTGCCGATGGCGTTGATTGGACTCCACACCCGTTTGTTTGCTTCTGCTGAGACTTATGAGGTATATATCAGTTTTACGTTGTTTATACATGTGATTGCACTTTGATGTATACATTGATGTACTGTGTGTGCCAGCATACTGATCCAGGGATGGCACGGATACACAGAGGCTTGACCGTTTGAGGTCGGGTCGCTACAACACCCATATTGATCCCTATACCCACACGAATGAATATACGAGTGAACCTGTTTGTTGTCGTGTGCTATTCCTGTTGCTTCGTGATATGTTACAAACACTCAAGGTGAGATTTATCAGCATCCCCATGAATCAACACTTCTCCACTATGGCAGTTGCCTCGTTACCGGTTTTGTTATCTTATCTCGTTTCTGCATTCCGGCATCCCCGTGATCGAATCACATTGTGTCTGGCCAGACGATGATGGATACCGTAACACCGAGAGGGCCCTAAGAATATATCTCCATCGTCGGAGGAGCAAATCCCAATCTTGAGCTATCTCGTTCCTTGTCATACTTTTCCGTGAACCCGTAAGCTGCCATAATAGCTGTTGGGGAACGTTGCATGGGAAACAAAAAATTTCCTACGCACACACAAGATCTATCCATGGTGATGAGCATCTACGAGAGGGAGAGTGAATCTACATACCCTTGTAGATCGCTAAGCGGAAGCGTTAAGAAACGCGGTTGATGTAGTCGAACGTCTCCGCGATCCAAATCGCAGGTCGTCCCTCGATCCGATCACGAACTAGTGCCGAACGGACGGCACCTCCGTGTTCAACACACGTACGGCTTGATGACGCCTTCACCTCCTCGATCCAGCGAGCGATGATGAAGTAGTAGATGAGTTCCGGCAGCACGACGGCGTGGTGATGTTGGTGAGGAACAATCTCTGCAGGGCTTCGCCAAGCACTACGGAGATTATGACGGAGGAACTAGAGGGTTAGGGTTGCCGCACACGGCTTGGGGAAATCTTAATGTATCCCGTGTGCTAGCCCTGCCCCTCTATTTATATGTTGAGCCTTGGGGTCTAAACTTGGAGTAAAAGCCTCCTCCAGGTCGGTTTTGCCCGCACAAGGTCGGTTTGGCCCGCAGGGAAAGAGTCCAACTCGGATCCCTGCAGTACCGCGCACAAGCGGTAGTACCGCTGCTACAGTAGCGGTAGTACCGCTTGACCAGCTTAAGCGGTAGTACCGCTGATACAGTAGCGGTAGTACCGCTTGACCAGCTTAAGCGGTAGTACCGCTGCTACAGTAGCGGTAGTACTGCCTTACCAGCTTAAGGCAGTAGCAAAACTTCCTTTTGCACTTTCCAATACCTTGTGGGCTTTATCCCTTTGGCCCATATAAAGTGTTGCTGCACCCGAACACTTCGGTAAACATCCGGAACCCCTTCCGGTGAATTCCGGAACCCTTCCGGAAACCAAAACACTATTATCACATATATCAATCTTTACCTTCGGACTATTCCGGAGATCCTCGTCATGTCCGGGATCTTATCCGGGACTCCGAACAACCTTCGGTCACCAACAAAATAACTCAACTATACTAATCGTCACCAAACATTAAGTGTGTAGACCCTGCGGGTTCGAGAACTATGTAGACATGACCGAGACACCTCTACGATCAATAACCAATAGCGGGACCTGGATGCCCATATTGGCTCCTACATATTCTACGAAGATCTTTATCGGTCGAACCTCTATGTCAAGGATTCAGTTAATCCCGTATACTGTTCCCTTTGTTCTTCGGTATGTTACTTGCCCGAGATTCGATCGTCGGTATCTCTATACCTAGTTCAATCTCGTTACCGGCAAGTCTCTTTACTCGTTCCGTAATACAAGATCTCGTGGCTAACACTTTAGTCACATTGCTTGCAAGGCTCATTGTGATGTTGTATTACCGAGTGGGCCCTGAGATACCTCTCCGTCACACGGAGTAACAAATCCCAGTCTTGATCCATGCCAACCCAACAGACACCCTCGGAGATACCTGTAGAGCACCTTTATAGTCACCCAGTTACGTTGCGACGTTTGATACACACAAGGCACTCCTCCGATGTCAGGGAGTTGCATGATCTCATGGTCAAAGGAACAGATACTTGACATGCAGAAAACAATAGCAATAAACTGACACGATCATATGCTACGTTCGTAGTTTGGGTCTTGTCCATCACATCATTCTCCTAATGATTTGATCCCGTTATCAAATGACATCTCATGTCAATGGCTAGGAAACCTTAACCATCTTTGATCAACGAGCTAGTCAACTAGAGGCTTACTAGGGACACAGTGTTGTCTATGTACCCACACATGTATTTGAGTTTCCAATCAATACAATTATAGCATGGATAATAAACGATTATCATGAACAAGGAAATATAACAATAACCAATTTATTATTGCCTCTAGGGCATATTTCCAACAATAGCCACCCAGTAACGGATGACGTTTAACAAACCCCAAAGTTCACGAAGCAAGTGCGAAGGAACTCGATACTCTCATGGTCTAAGGAATTATGCAAACGTAAACTTCCTCTGTGTTATTAACCATTTACTTGTGACGAATGTATCTGATAGCATAACACCAATTCGGGTTGATTCAACACACATTGTGCCCTCAAAATTGCCGGCATAGTCATGCCCATGTTCAAGAAAACAGGATCATCATGCAATACTTGAGCCAGTCTTAGAGGCATGACTAGGAATACATATTTCCGTTTAATATACCACACGTGTATCAATCTTGGATGTTTTTATATGCAATTATATATCATTTTTTGGGACTAACCTATTAACCTAGTGCCCAGTGCCAGTTGCTGTTTTCTGCTTGTTTTTGGCTTTTCAGAGAAACGGTACCAAATGAAGTCTAAATGCCACAAAACTTTTTCGAAAAAAAATTCTGAACAAAAGAAACCTTGGAAGCTTCAGGAGGAGGCCAGAAGCCTCACGGAGGCTTCACAAGGCAACAGGGCACGCCCCGGGGGGGCGCCGTGTTACCTTGTGGGGCCCATGTGACTCCGTTTGACCTAATTCCACTTCTATAAATTCACAAATATTGGAAAACCATCAGAGGGCTAGAAGAAAAAACCTTTCCGCCGCCGCAAGCCTCTGTTCTTCCGCGATCCCATCTGGAGGCCTTTTCCGGTACTCTGCCGGAGGGGGAATTTAGCACGGAGGGCTTCTACATCAACATTGCTGCCCTTCCGATGATGTGTGAGTAGTTTACCACAGACCTACGGGTCCATAGCTAGTAGCTAGATGGCTTCTTCTCTCTCTTTGATCTTCAATACAATGTTCTCCTCGATGTTCTTGGAGTTCTATCCAATGTAATCTTCTTTTGCGGTGTGTTTGTTGGGATCCGATGAATAGTGAGTTTATGGTCAGATTATTCATGAGAAATATTTGAGTCTTCTCTGAACTCTTTTATGCATGATTATTATAGCTTTGTATTTCTCTCCGATCTATCGATTTGGTTTGGCCTACTAGATTGATTTATCTTGCAATCGGAGAGGTGCTTTGTGATGGGTTCAATCTTGCGGTGCTCAATCCCAGTGACAGAAGGGGACATGACACGTATTTGTATTGTTGCCATTAAGGATAAAAAGATGGGGTTTATTCATATTGCTTGGATTTGCTTCTCTTCATCATGTCATCTTGCTTAAGGCGTTACTCTATTTTTATTAACTTAATACTCTAGATGCATGCTGGATAGCGGTCGATGAGTGGAGTAATAGTAGTAGATGCAGGCAGGAGTCGGTCTACTTGTCTTGGACGTGATGCCTATATACATGATCATTGCCATGAATCCGTCATAATTATTTGCTTTTCTATCAATTGCCCAACAGTAATTTGTTTACCCACCGTATGTTTCTGTGCTCAAGAGAGAAGCCTCTAGTGAAAACTATGGCCCCCGGGTCTATCTTTATCATATAAAAAACCTAAAAATACCTTGCTGCAATATAATTACTTTTATTTTAATTAGTGTTTTAGTTTATCTATTTACCTCGACAAGATTTAATCCTTGCAAATAACCGCTAAGAGGATTGACAACCCTCTTATTTGCGTTGGGTGCGAGTGTTTGCTCTTGTGTGTGCAGGTGCGCTTAACGGAATTTTGCTTGGTTCTCCTACTGTATTGATAACCTTGGTTCTTAGCTGAGGGAAATACTTATCTCTACTGTACCGCATCATCCTCTCCTCTTTGGGAAAATACCAACGCAGACTACAAGTAGCAACGTGCACATGAGTTTCCCTCCGAGCCTCGTGGATATTGTAGACTCGAGAATCATTGCAGTTATAGCATGGAACATAAACATTCATTACAAACTTGGAGATACAAAATAACTGTTATTACTGCCTCTAGGGCATATCTCCTATAGACTCCCACTTGCACTAGAGTCATAATCCAGTTACATGGCTTCCCTAACACCAATGGCTATCCGGTGCTGCTCATGCTTTGCTCGTGGTAGAGGCTTTGTCATCGGGTCTGACACGTTCAGATCCATGTGAACTTTGCGTACTTTCACTAAACCCGCTTCGACATGATGTCGAATGAGTTTATATTTGCGTTCAATATGTCTTGTCTTATGGTGCGAACTTGGCTCCCCTGCCTGAGCCACGGCGCCACTATTATCACAATAGATTTTCACCGGGTCCAGAGCACTTGGAACCACACCAAGGTCTTCAAGAAACTGCTTGATCTAGACCGCCTGCTTGGAGGCTTCTGAAGCTGCAACATATTCCGCCTCCGTGCATAGGAAACGTCCGGTCTTGTACATAGCATGGCATACATAATAGAACCAACTGCCGAAGCATATGGAACATCATTCATTTGTACTCGCTCATCAAGGGTCTGAGGACACTGATTCTTGCAAAGCACTGTGCCAGGTGACATTGGGAGTAGGCCTTTCTTGGAGTTCTCCATGTTGAACCTTTTCAACACCTTGTCAATGTACGTGCTTTGGCTAAGCGCTATCAGGCGTTTTGATCTATCTCTATAGATTCTGATGCCCAATACATATGCCGCTTCGCCTAAGTCTTTCATTGAAAAACTCTTCTTCAATGAGTCTTTTATTTTGCTAAGGAAATTCACGTCATTTCGAATCAACAATATGTCATCCACATACAAGATTAGAAATGCTTTTGCGCTCCCACTAAACTTCTTGTAAACACAAGATTCTTCGTCATTCCTGATGAAGTCAAACTTTTTGACCACTTCATCGAAACGAATGTTCCAGCTCGTTGATGCTTGCTTCAGACCATAAATGGCCTTCTGAAGTTTGCATACCTTTCCAGCATCCTCATGAACGACAAAACCTTCAGGTTGTATCATGTATACATCTTCTTTGAGATTTCCATTTAGGAAAGCCGTTTTGACGTCCATCTGCCATATTTCATAATCGAAATAAGCAACAATTGCTAGTAATATCCGTATAGACCTAAGCATAGCTACGGGCAAGAAAGTCTCGTCGTAGTCCACTCATGGAACTTGCGTGAACCCTTTCGCGACAAGTCTAGCTTTATGGATAGTAATGTTACCATCCACGTCTGTCTTTCTTTTGAAAATCCATTTACAACCAATGGGCTTTACGCCTTCTGGAAGTTCTACCAAGTTCCAAACTTGATTTTCGTACATGGATTCCATTTCGGATTTCATGGCTTTGTGCCATTCCCTTGAGATGGGCCCCGCCATCGCTTCCTTGTAGTGCGCAGGTTCATCGTCTTCAAGGACGAAGATTTCGTTATGCAACCACTCAGGTGACACGATGGCCCTACCTGATCTGCGCGGTTCAGATACAAGCTTGTCAGAAGTTTCCGCATCACATGCGACAACTTCCGGCTCGGTTGTAGGGTTAATTTACAGAATTACTTCCGGTTCCTTAGCCATATCAACTGTCGCCGAAGATTCACTAATCTCATTAAGCTGTACTGTCCTCCCACTTGCTTCTTTAGCGAGAAATTCTTTCTCGAGAAAGTGTCCAACTTTTGTGACAAACACTTTGCCCTCGGACTGGTGGTAGAAGGAATACCCAATGGTGTTATTGGGATAACCTACAAAGTAACATTTGTCTGATCTGGGATCGAGTTTGCTTGGCTGTAAACGCTTTACGTATGCCTCACAACCCCAAATTTTGAGATGCGACACACTAGGTTTCTTCCCATGCCACATCTCATGTGGTGTCGTCTCAACAGACTTAGACGGTGCTCTGTTTAATGTATAAGCGGTAGTAAGTAGTGTGTGACCCCAAAAAGATATCGGCAGATCTATAAGAGACATCATCGACCTCACCATGTCTAACAGGGTTCGGTTACGTCGTTCCGACACGCCGTTTCGCTGTGGAGTTCCGGGAGGCGTCAGCTGTGAAACGATTCCACGGTCACTCAGATGTTGGCTAAACTCATGACTAAGATATTCGCCCATGCGATCTGATCGCAGAAACTTAATCCTTTTGTTACGATGATTTTCTACCTCATTTTGAAATTCTTTGAACTTTTCAAAGGTTTCCGACTTATGCTTCATCAAGTAAATATAGCCATACCGACTCAAATCATCAGTAAAAGTTACGAAGTAGAAATACCCACCCCGTGCGGTTGTGCTCATCGGACCACATACATCACTATGTATTATTTCCAATAATTCACCCGCCCGTTCAGGATGACCCGTGAACAGCGTCTTGGTCATTTTCCCCATCATACAAGCTTCACATGTGTCAAATGATTCAAAATCAAAAGACGGTAAAACTCCATCTTTATGGAGTCTTTGCATGCGTTGCTTTCCGATGTGGCCAAGGCGACAACGCCACAAGAATGTGGTGGTGGTATCAGCCTTCTTAAGGTGTTTAGCATTCACGTTAAAGACACCATTTCCACATTCAAGATTTAGTATGAAAAGGCCCCCAACAATGGGTGCAAATCCATAAAACATATCCTTACAATAAAGTGAACAACCATTGTTCTCAGACTTGTAAGAGTACCCATCGTGTACTAAACATGATCCAGAGATAATGTTTCTACACAATGCCGGAACAAAATAACAGTTACTTAGTTCTAAGGTAAATCCTGAAGGGAGACGTAGAGGCATAATGCCGACGGCTTGAGTTGCGATCCCATCACCGTTCCCGACACGCATCACGACTTCATTCTTTGCCAGCTTGCGCACCTTCTGAAGCCCCTGTTTCGAGTTGCAAATGTGAGCAACCGATCCGGTATCAAATACCCAAGACTTAGAATTTTCGCTAGCAAGCAAAACGTCAATGACATTAACCTGTATAACAATTATAACTTTTCCAGTTTTCCCGGACTTCTTATCTGCCAGGTACTTCTTGCAGTTTCTCTTCCAGTGTCCTGTGCCCTTGCAGTAGAAGCACTCATTTTCATTCTTGGCTCCGCCCTTAGAGTTGCTTTGGGAGCCGGCCTTACCGGCGCCCTTGCCCTTCTTGGACTTGTCTTTCTTTTTGAAACTGGCGGTTTTATTCACAAGCAACACTTGCTTGCGATTTTTCCGCAGTCCTCCTTCCGCAGTTTTCAGCATGGCGAGCACCTCATTTGGTGGCTTCTCCATCCCACTCATGTTGTAGTTCATGATAAAACCGTCATAAGACGAGGGGAGTGAAGCAAGCAACATGTCCATCATATGGGCTGGTGGAATTGGAAATTCCAGGGTTTTAAGCCTTCCAGCGTAGCCAATCATATTGACCACGTGTTCGCCAACTGAACTGCCCTCAGCCATCTTGCAATCCATCACGGTCTTCATAATATCAAAACGTTCAGACCGTGCGTTTTGCTTGTACAGAGCATCCAATTCCCGGATCATATCGCGGGCATTATGGAATTCAAAACATTTTTGAAGCTCTGGACTCATGCAAGCTAGCATGCGGCACTGCACTAAGTTGTAATCATCATCCTTAGTGGCCCAGACATTTTGTTCATCTTCCAGGGCAGTTGCCGCCGGTTTAGCTGGAAGAGGAGTTTCAAGCACATATATTCTCTTAGCGCTCCTAAGGACAATCCTCAGGTTACGGACCTAGTCCGCATAGTTGTTTCTAGTTGCAGCTAACTTCTCTTTCTCTAACATCGGGCCTAAGTTGAACGCGGTGTTGCGAGCCATTTGAGCTACAACGGTAAACACAAGTTTCACTTAGACTTTGTTCATAATTAATTTGCACTAGTGAATAAATAATTTTATTCTAAAGTGCGCTCCCACTCAAATCAATATCTCTCAAAATTGATTATGAGTGATACAAGACCCAAATTTCAATTCAACTCCAAGGATGTATCCATCTCAAGTGACGAGAATTTCAATTGGTAGGCCAACTTGCCAATCACATCTCTATGTGACTCTTGTTCATCTTTCGATGGGCGTGTTCCGAGCTCAGGATGATCCTCCGGAACATCAAGACAACCAAGTGATCTCGCTGTGAGGTCTCAACTCACCCGCCTCACACTTCTCTAATCGTTCGTACCCATGTATCCATGTGGTACCCCCGAAGAGATAGGTGTCGTGATGGTGCTACACTTGGGAGAACACTAACTACTTGATATTTTTAAGTGAGAGATCACCCTAATAAAAAGCGACTACCGTGCAATCAAGAAGGGTGCATCAAGAGGGATAAACATCTCAGGCAATTCATAATAGCATGATATGGTATAGCCCTTTCTGACGGAGAAGTCTTGTATTTCTTCGTCTTCGGCATCTGCGTCGGTGTTCACCTTCGCGAAGATTGCCACCACCATGTCGATGCACCAGATAATATTGCTATCTTTATAGCTAATAAAATAAGTGCATTACATAAGGTTGACACGCAGGTCATTAAAGTGACAATCATATGGCTCCAGCCATCATGCCGAATCATGACACGCAGGTCATGTTAATAATTTACATCATATAGTCATCTCATACATAATCAAATTGAATATGAGCATTGCTATACCACATCTCATGCACATCCTACAAAACCAAGTTAGACGCCTCTAATCGGTTTATGCAAAAATTTATTTTACGTGGCTTCTAAGGTTTTGACTTAAACCGCAGCTACCAACGTTTATCATCAAGTATGATTATTCAAGTCGCTAGATTAACTTTGCGGGGTGTATGAAGTATGAGATAATAAAATCTTGAACCCCATACTGAACTTCGTCATACGCATGACCCCCGTGCGGATCATATCTGCATTGCCCTTTAGTCTGCGAAATTTCATCTTTCTTTTAACTATGGTGGAACCCAAAGAACTGATAGCACTTCGTTGATCAATCAGGATCGCGGATTGCCAGAACTTTGTGAAATTCCACCATGGCGTTTCAAGATCAGAAATACGCAAATTCTAGGGAAGCAACAAGAACATCGGGTAATAGATTTCATCTGCTACCCACATAAATAATTTTAAGCAGCAGATCTCATCTACTACAAAATTATATTATGCAATACCCATACATCTCTATGTATTCTAGATCGTAACCTGCATCTACGCATAGCAAGGCTCTTGATGCCACTGTTGGGGAACGCGACAGAAAACAAAAAACTTCGGTACAGCGAGCACGCCCAGGATCACTATGGAGATAGCATACAAGGTTTGATCTGATCATTACCGACTCGTAGCGCAGCGGAAGTAGAGTCGATGTAGATCGTCGGTGCAGATCCCCGCAGCTAGAATTTACAACCTCCCAACCGCGAGGATGTACTCCCTCGCCGGACAGCCCTTCGGGAGGCGGTCGGACAGTCCCCCGGACGATGTCACGGACAGCCCTTCGGGAGGATCCTCGAAGCTCGAATAGTAACTCGGACAGCCCTTCAGGAGGACCCTCGAATAGCCCCTCGGGCAAAAGATCAAACCTACGACCTCTCTACGGGGTTGCACACATACGGTGTCAGCTATCCGGCAGGGCTTCGCCGTCCAGAACTAGTTCCCACCGGAACCCAGACAGCCTTTTGGCTCTACGAAACTATTTTGCTGGGAGGGAGAGACAAAGCCAGATCATGCATGGCATGTATATGTGAGAAAGAGTGAGTGTGGAGAGTGTCTCTCCACCTCTATTTATAGGAAAACCCAAGGGGTAGGGTGGCACTTGAAATACCCAAAAAACCCATCACATGGATCTTCCAAAAGGGTATAATGGGAAGGCTAGAGGAGCTCCTCCATGGAGCTCCTCCCTTGGCCGGCCACATCTAGTGCCCCCCCCCCCCCCATGAGGGGCTCCCATCCATCCATGTCATCCCTAAGATATTTTGGGACAAAGCCCAAAAAGGTGGCTTTCCATAAAGTAACCATAAAGTGCTTTTCACTATTCACGAAACCATTTTTCCGCGACCGTTAAATCCGAAAATATTTCTGTGGGTCTTAGAATAATTCCAGTACCCACTAAAACAATTCTGGACGCGTTCCGAAACATTTTCAGATCAATGATTTTCATCAGCGAAAAGCAACCAAAGCGGTTCCGGCAGCTCCGGAACATCTCCGGGTTTTTTTTCCCCGGAAAAATCTCAGAAGTTCCCAGAACAATTCTGGCACCCTCCAAGAATTTCCAGGTGTGTGCCAAAACCAATTTGACTTAATGGTATACTCCGAAACAACTTTTCAGTTTTACCGAAACTCTTCCGGTGTTCTCTCTCCGGAACTCTTCCGTTGTCTTCAAAACTTTTCCGGTGACTTTCTCTCAGACTCCCTGTCTAGTATTCAGCACATAGATGACCCTTAAGCGTGTGACCCTGAAGGTTCGGTGAAGTATAGACATGACCGGAACACTTTCCGATCAATGATCAATAGCGGAACCGTGGACACCCATATTGATCCCTATACCCACACGAATGAATATTCGAGTGAACATGTTTGTTGTCGTGTGCTATTCCTGTTGCTTCGCGATATGTTACAAACACCCAAGGTGAGAATTATCGGCATCCCCGTGAATCAACACTTGTCCACTATGGCAATTGCCTCGTTACCGGTTTTGTTATCTTATCTCATTTCTGCATTTCGGCATCCCCGTGATCGAATCACATTGTGTCTGGCCAGACGATGATGGATACCGTAACACTGAGAGGGCCCTAAGAATATCTCTCCATCGTCGGAGCAGCAAATCCCAATCTTGACCTATCTCGTTCCTTGTCATACTTTTCCGTGAACCCGTATGCCGCCGTAATAGCCAGCCAGTAACGGATGACGTTTAACAAACCCCAAAGTTCACGAAGCAAGTGCAAAGGAACTCGATACTCTCATGGTCTAAGGAATTATGCAAACGTAAACTTTCTTTGTGTTATTAACCATTTACTTGTGACGAATGTATCTCATAGCATAACACCAATTCGGGTCGATTCAACACAAATGTTCTTCTAACATTGTGCCCTCAAAATTGCCGGCATAGTCATGCCCATGATCTGGAAAACAGGATCATCATGCCAATAAAATTAATTACGTGCAGCCACTGTATATAATGCACATTTCTGGGTTTTTTTTTACGTTTTCTGTTTTCGTTATTTGCTTTATTTTTGTACTTTTGTTTATAGTTCGAAATATTCTAAATATATACATTACAAAAAACATTTGAAAAATGTTGAACAAGTATTTCAAAAAATATTGAACAAGTACTTGAAAAATGTTAATCAAGCATTCGGAAAAATGTTGAACGTGTATAGAAAAATTGTTGACCATGTATTAAAAAAATGATGAATTTTTTTTATCATGTATATAAAAAATTTAATCAAGCTTTTGAAAAACAAATGTTGAACAAGTATTTAAAAAATGTTAATCAAGCATTTGGGAAATGTTAAATGTGCATAGAAACAATGTTGACCATGTATTAAAAAAATGTTAATATTGCAATTGAAAAATCTTAATCAAGCATTTAAAAAATGTTACATGTGCATAGAAAAATGTTGAGCATGTGTTAAAAATTGTTGATATCTTGTATTTGAAAAATGTTAAACAAGCATTTGAAAAATGTTAATCAAGCATTTGAAAAATGTTGAAGCTATGTATAGAAAAAAAATGACCATGTATTCAAAAAAAAATTAAACTCGTATTTGAAAAATGTTAACCGTGTATTTGAAAAATGTTCTTGACGTATACGAAAAATGTAGAATGAAAACTAAAAGAAAGAAATGAAAAAAATAATTTACAAAATTGCTAATCTTGTACTTTAAAAAGGATAAACAAGCATTTGAAAAATGTTAATCAAGCATTTGAAAAGTGTTGAAAATGTGTACAGAAAAAATGTTGACCATTTATTTTAAAAATGTTAAACTCGTATTTCAAAAAAATTAAACATGTATTTAAAAAATGTTCATGACGTGTACGAAGAATGTAGAATCAAAACGAAAAGAAAGAAACGAAAACAAAAAAAATGAAAACCAAAAAAGAAAAGAAGAAAACGAAAAATAAACTGAAGAAACAAATGCAAAAGGAATGAAAAAACTGTAAAAATCAATAAAGAGACAAAGAATAACACAAAAACGTTGAAAACCAAGAAACAATCAAAAACTGAAGAAAAAAAGGAGGAAATGAGTAAGAAAAGAAAAATCAATAAAAACAATGAATAACACAAAGAAAAACATAAAAACCGAAGAAGAAAAAGGAAACCAAACCAAACACAAAAGAAAACGAGAAAAAAGAAAAGAAACCAGGAGAAAACCGAATAAAAATGAAGCGAAAAAAAGAGAGGAAAAAACCAGTAAAACATAGAAACCGGGAAAAAACCGGAAATCTGGCTCGTTTTGCCTGAAGTAGGTTGCGTCTTGTTCTATGTCAGGAACTTGACGCTAGTTCGCTGGCTAGCTTCTTAGCCAACTATTGAGGACACCAAGGATCGAATCCCCTGCAAGCTCCCTTTTTATTCGCTTATTACCAATTTACTGTTCGCGAGTGGGCCGGCCCAGTTGCCTGCGCGAGTTGCTATTTCCTTCCGCGAGAGCAGATTCCCCGCGACCAGATCAATCCAAAAACAAATCAGCTACAACCCAAATTGTATGTGTTTTCCAACCAACCCAATCCAAGCCGTTTCCAATTTTGGATTGAACCCACAGATTCACACCATGGATAAATCCATATGTAGGTGTGTGGCTGACTAGCACAGCCTGCGACAGGAATTGCATCTTACTGGTAGGAAATGGCAGGGAGGTAGAACCTGTGTGTAGAGGTATGACATGGCGAGGAGGAGGAACCCGCCAGCAGCAGAGATGACTTGAGCTCGACGATGGAGGCGCAGATGACTCGAGCTCGACGGTTGTGGTTGTGGCGACTCCAACCTCGGGTCTGTGGAGGTGACTTAGTGGCGGCAGAGGGTGGAGAATGAAGAGAAAGGCAGCAACCGGAGCACGAGCCGATGGTAGTGGCGTCCGGCGGCCCATAACCTAGCTTGTGGCAATGAGGGCCGAGGCGCTAGTCTCGTATAGTTTGGTCGAGAGACTTGATTTTATCTATGGGTTAGAGCGGTATGAGACCGATTAATCTGCGTCCAGACCGAAAGAGAATAATCCAATAATACTTAAAGCCCAGATCACACCAGATTTTATTAATGGCTCAGTCCACTTAATTCAATCCATAAACAGTCCAATAGGGAAACTGAATTGAAACTAAGGTTTCAACCTAACCATTCCTAGGCCTAATCGTGTGTTAGACACATGCCCGTGCGGGGCAAACACATGAGCTTTCGCTGAAGCGAGCCATCTGTCGCGTCCACTTGGGCCAGCCCATGGCTTCGATGTTGTTTTCTTTGCTGAGGGACCCTGGTTCGGGAACCTTCTAGAAGGTTCCTGGCCGGTTTCAGGAACCTTTTTCTGTTGTTTTTTGTTTAATGTTTTTTCGGGGTTTTTTTCTGTTTTCCTCACGTTTTGTTTTTTATTCACAATATTTTTTGCTTTTTTCTTTTCAATGGTTTTTCTTCAGATTTTATTTTTCTGTTTCTGTTTCTGTTTCTTTTTCTTTTTCTTCTCTTCTTTGAGTATTATACAAAGAGTTCACCGTGTATTAAAAAAATGTTTATCGTATATTTTAAAAAATGTTCACCGTATATTAATAAAATGTTAAACATCTTTAAAAAATGTCCATTGTGTATTAAAAAGAAAATCAGTGTATATCACAAAAATATTCAATGTGTATTTAAAAAAATTCAGCGTATATTACAAAAATGTTCAATGTGTATTAAAAATTATTCAGCGTATATCAAAAAAATGTTCAATGTATATCTAATTTTTTTTAGTGTATATCAAAAAAATGTTCAATGTATATTTAAAATTGTTCAGCGTATATAAAAAATTGTTCATGTTTTTTAATTTTTGTTCACTTTTTCAGAAAATTGTCCGTATTTAAAGGTTTGTTCGAGTTTTGATTTTTTCACTTTTTCAAAAATTATTCGCATTTTTTAAGAAAGTTTGTTCACATTTTTCCAAGGAATGTTGAATATTTTGAAAAAAAAACCACGGATCTCCCGCTTTAGCTAGTACTTAAAATTAGCGCTGCATTTTAGGCAGCCACAGTTGTTAACTCGACTGGCTACCAACGGAGCTTTGTATCATGATGAGGTCGGGAGTTCGACTCCATGCCTCCGCTTTTTTTTTGTGTTGTTTTACATTCGGAGCCCGAGAATAGGCCGGCCTGTTTGCGTGCTGTTGTGCGAAAGCTCCACTATTGGACGCATATAAGATTTGTCTTAAGTCAAACGTAGTAAAGTTTGACTGAGATTGTAGGAAAAAATATCAACGCTCACAATATAAAATCGATATCATTAGATGCATTATTGAATTAACTTTCATGTTGTATATCTCTAGTATTGTAGATGTTGATAATTTTGTATATAAATTTGGTCAGATTTTATGAAGTTTGACTTAAGACAAATCTTATATGCGGTAAAAAGAAACGGAGGGAGTACATACGAGAGTGGAGCCTAGCTGGCACGTAGGCCGATGCAAGAAAAAAAATGTGACTGACCAAAATCAGAATTCAGTCACCTGATCTGTAGCCGGTCCCTTTATATATGTTAGCAACCACTATGCTTTTGCAGATAGTATGGAGGGACTTGCCTCGGCATTCACGTTCTACATTGTCCTTCGACAACTTCTCACATCAAGCATTGCAACATTGCCCAGTACGTTACTAACATTTTCACTCTGATGCAATCGACAATTATATAGCGACCACAGTAATAGTGACAATGGAGGTTTCTAATGCGATTCAGTCATTAGAAGCAGTGACCACAAAAGTAACAGTGAAAATTTTCACTGGTCAAGTCCGTGCTTTTGGCCATGCCCACCACCGCCATCACCGTTTTAAAACCCCCAAAGGGCTTTATCAAGGAAACCGACATGGGCCCTGTTTGTTTGGGCTTTTGCTTCTGCTTTTGCAGCTTTTTCACTTTGGCAAAAAAAGCCACAAAAGCTCCTAAATAGGGGATTTTTGCTTCGGCTTTTGGCTTATGAATCAATATTGTTATATGATGGTATAAGCCAAAAGCCGAAGCAAAAATCACCTATTTAGGAGCTTTTTTGGCTTTTTGTCAAAGTGAAAAAGCTGTAAAAGCAGAAGCAAAAGCCCAAACAAACAGGGCCCGTCTGGTGGCTTTTTCTTTGGTTCCTGATGAGAACTTGACCGCCTTCAAGTGCAAAGTGACCTAAAAAACGGTGTGATTGCCTGTGGAGATGGGGGGCCTTGGCATTCAGACCTTATCTGCTTCGCGCGAGCTCTGCGACTACGATGACTTTGGCTCTTTTGGCGTGCCCCGGGGTGCCTTGAGATTGCCTGGACCGTGAGTTCTTTGCCTCGGCAACTATCGGCAATGGCAGACAGACCTCCTGCTGGAATTCTTCTTGGTTGCTGCCCTGCTCGGTATGTCAGGCAATGCACGATTTATACAAGCACTCCAAGAGGAAGAATAGATCAGTAGTCAATGCGCTGCACAAACACAATTGGATCAAGGACGTTCAACACAATATATCCAATTAAGTTGTGAGGGATTTTCTATTCATCTGGTCACTGCTACTGCGCTCCAGCGTTCATCTTGATCAGTACATCCCAGGCACCATTTTATGGAAGTTCACTGAGTCCCGCAACTACTCGACCAGCTCGGCTTACCACATCCAACACATTGGGCTGCAACAATCGAATTTTCGATGCATTTTGTAGTCCGCATGGGCCCCGCAGGGTGTAAGTTTTTTATTCAGTTGTTCCTTCTTGATAGAATTTGGTGCACGAATCTGCTAATGAGGCGGCGGCGCTGGCCTAACAACTACTGTTCCCTATTGTGTACGCACGAGCTGGAACCATTCGTGCATATGATCTTCTCTATCAGGTTCCGGTGGCGTAATGATGGAAGGTGTAACGTCCCTGGACCGGCTTATCGGGTATAAGGCCGGTATGACTGGCTTGAGATCTAACTAGCCTCATAGACTAACAATAGTTTTTTTTTCTGTGCACTTTATTATCACTCGTGCATTTTGGATCAACTTTTCGGTCGGTCATCCATTCTTAAATTGCTTCAAGTCAAGCACGCTTAACTTTGAGTTAGAATCTTTTGTCCGACAGGAATGTTCCCCGATAGCACACTTCTACGTGTGTCACTCTAGCCACACACGTCTCACATGTTTGCGCCACTGACCGACACACACACCTATGTAACCGCGAGGGTCGGCTTTGATACCATTCTTACCATTTTGTAACGCCCTCGGACTGGCTACCAGGTATAAGGCCGTCACGATTGGCTATCACCTGGAATCTAGATTAACCCCACACACCAACACTAGTCTTCCCTTCGCATTTTGTGCTCACTCGTGCATGCGTGGGATCAACTTCCCAGTGGGTCCCATCGTCAAATTGCTTCAAGTCAAGCATGCTTAATTTTGAGATTCCTTGCCTATGGATACCTAGAAAAGAAGGAATTACTTATCGATATGAGTAACCTATCAATCCTATAAACCTGGATGTTATAGAAGGGTTGCAGCTCGCTTTCATGTGATCAATGGAAGCATTTGGGTTCTTCCATGGAGATTTGGCACTGAATCATAGACAAGGGCCAACGGCACATGGGGATTGTATCTCTCTTGATTTTGTTTTCTTGGGGGATTTGGCTTGAAAGAAATAGACGTTTTTCGCAATTAAACCATGTCGGTTAGAGAGTTTTTTTTTTTTGCGGGAAAACTTGGGAGCTTTATTCAACAAAGGCGGTCCTCGAGCAGTCAGCAATGAGGCTGCTGACGAGGAACGAAGGTACAGAGTCTAGCCAACTATCGGTGACCATCAGCGTACAAGCACGCTTAGCACAAAGATGGGCTAGTAAGTTTGTTGATCGAGTTACATGCTGAATAACAAAAACTAGAAAAGATGTAGATAGCTCTCTTATTTCGGCAAGGATCGGTGCCACAACTGAACGATCATTGTGGCGAGTGTTCCAGAGGTTGACCAACGTAAGACAATCAGTCTCAATTATCACATGAGTTAAGCCTCAAAGATTTGCAAAGATCACACCTTCTCTTAGTGATAACGCCTCCATGATCAAGGGATCAGTGACCCCTTCATGTGGTTTGCTCCAAGCACCAACAAAACTGGTCGGCGTTCTAGCAACACCACATGCACCTCCCTTTCTAGCGTCATAGCTGATTGCAGCATCAACGTTAATTTTTATGAAAGGAGATTCCGGTGGCCTCCAGCCATGGCCTGGAAGGATGGGTGCTTGCTGCAATGGTATTTCTAGAAGAGCCAGGTCCTCCTTCATTCTTCGAACCATTGCTGCAGGGTCCAAACGTTCTTGTTCATGTGTCCATTTGTTTCTTGAAGTCCATATTGCCCACATTACTGAGACAATTTTTGCTCTATCTTGGTCTGAGAAACGAGTGTCACAAATAATATCACGTGCCCATGTGTCCGTGTGCAATCTGGGAAGTTTAAAGTGAAACCATACTTGAGCTTCCTCCCAGAACCTTTTTGCATGGGAACAGTGGATAAGGGCATGCATTAGGTCTTCCTCCATGGCAAGACAAACCTTGCATGTACTGGAATCTTTTATATGCCTTCTTCTCGGAGTACATTCATCGGGTAAGATACCATTCAGTACCTGCCACCAGAAAACCCTGATTTTTGGCACAACTTTGAGCTTCCAAAGCGATGTCCATAGCTGTCTTTCATCTTGTGAGGTGCTTGTAACCGTCCCTTCGTCTTGAGCAGTTCGTTGTTTACGAGTCATTAGAGTACGGTACGCCGACTTGACAGTATAAACACCTGAGTTCTCGGGAGCCCAGGCTTGAAAATCTTCGCCACCACCATTCCGAATGGGAATGTTCAGAATTGCATCTGCATCAGGCGACAAGAAAGTTTGACGGACTAGATCATGCTTCCATGTCCAGTTATCCTCATCAATTAGTTCATTTACATGCGTAAGTGTTGTGTTTTCTGGTTTGAACATGGGCCTCATCTCCACGGTCTCTGGTATCCACTTATCCTCCCAGATAGAGATGGTTGATCCATCCCCAACACGCTTTATCAAACCCAACTCTGGTGACCCGGGGTGAAACCGTGAAAGATTCATGTTGTGTTCCGGCTTCGTGTCTCTCTCTTCCTTTATTCTCGCTTCTCTATTTATTTTCTCCTTGTCATGGTTGTAACCATGTAATTATTCTACCTGTTTATCAATGAAATGCCATCAATGGCTAGATCTTTAGAAAAAGATTTGTTTCACACAAGAAACGACTTGTTGCCTGGTCTGTCACAGTCGCAACTTTTGTGGAATCTCCAGCACATCACGAACACAACCGGAGTTAGGGGTGGAAACGGATCGGATAGTGCTCTTACCCCTTCCGTTTCCATATTTTCAAAACGAATACGGATGTTATCTGATACGGATGCGGCTCAGATGTTATTCGAATACGGATACATATCGGAAGTTTACTCGATTCGGAACGGATACGAATAATAGCAACATATTACTTAAGTAAATTAGTCAATGGCTATGTGATATAAAATAATCAACTTGTGACATACCATAAGTCAATGATAAACAGGTTTATGAATACATACTATTGTAATGCATAATAATTTTTAAATTTAATCATACAAAGAGTAAAATTTGATCACTTATTTGGCTTTTATGTTGGATAACTAGAGTATTGGAGCTAGAATTTTAAAAATTACCTCCCATAATCTTATTCGGATACGGATAGATCCACTTCCATGTCCATATTTGTGTCAAAATCTCATACCATATTTATTCTTTTATTTCTTATATAAATTCGGATACGGATAATTTCCATTTTCATTTTGGTTCGGATGCGGATGTTTCCATTTTCTCGAATACAAATATCGGATATTTCGAATTATCCACTACCACTTTTCATCCCTAACCGGAGTTTACGCAAGACTCCACCCGTATATGCGTGCACCTGAAGCAATGGCACACAAACGCGTGCATGTCCGCACATGCACACCACATGGTCGATGGAACTCACGGCATCTACAATCAGGCTCCTCAAACACCCTCTATACATCCGGATGGATGGCTTGACCAGTGACCGATCACGAAATCGTGATCCAGCCGGGTTCCTCGAACCGACCCTATACGTCTGGGCTGACTGGCAACCCTCATATCTTGTCCATATATTGCCCGTTTATGAGAAGGCCCGGACGCATCCGGGCGCGTCCACCACGTCAGATTTGACAGACCAGAACCACCACAAATTTCACCAAATTGACCAAGTCCACCAAATCCACCGCTCTCCTCCCGTGTCCGTCCTCCATTTCCCACGTCCGGGCCATCGCCATCCTCCACACTTGCTCCCCCATTCGCGCTGCCGCCCCCACCCGCCGCCCTAGATATCGTCGTGGGTACCCCGTCCCCCACCGCCGCCATGGATGTTGCCTCGGCGTCGTCCGTGGGGCTCCCGTTCATGGTGACGAGTTGCAAAGCGGAGAAGGTCGCCTGGAGGGAGCGGCGAAGGTAGCAACTCGAGCAGGAAGTGGCGGTGAAGCAATTTCTGGCCAAAGCTGTTGTGGACGTCGAGGAGGATGTGTCCCCTCTGTCGCGCCCAGTCAGCCCGCGCTAGTCCATCCTATCGCCGTCCACCCCTTCCGCAATCGAACACAATCCGACGGCCGATTGGGCTATTCTGGACACATTTACGGAAATGGATGTGTCGGACAACGAGACGTGCGACTTGCCGAAACTCCAACGGGCATGGACAAGCACGGGCAATGCCGGCGTCGGGTCTGCCAGGTCCTGTTCGACCGAATGTCCCAACAGGAGACGGTACAAATTTTTCTCCATTTTGCATCGCTTTGTATGTTCGATATATTTACTATGCTATTGGATCAAATAATTGCATCTGCCATTGAATCATTTATTTGATTTCCGTGAAATCATGATCATTTTAGGATTCGAGGATAATGTTGACGGCGCAAGCCTCTTGGATGCGGATGGCAAGAAGTGGCTTGTGGGGAGAAAGAAGGAAATGGACCTGGGTAGAGAGTACGAGGGACGGATGGCTGTCGAGGCAGAGCACGCAGCATGGATGGTGTACGGCGAGTGATTCATCACGTTGTCTAGCCGTGGCCTAGACGTTGAATTTCATTTTGGCATGGCCGGATTGTTGAATTGTGATTTATTTTGTTTTGTTGCATTGTTAAATTATGATGAATTTGTGCTATATAATCTTTTTATAACACAGTACAACGCAGACGCTCATACATACGCACATACACTCATCCCTATGAACGCACGCACGCGCACCCTACCCCTATGAGCACATCCGAGAGACTGAGCCGGCATATCATCTTGAGATTGACGAAGTCACCACAGACGCCTTCGTAGTCGACGGGAACGTCTCCTCCCGCTGAACGCACATCGCCGGAAGGCTTGGAATAAATCCAGAAAAATGGGAGCACCAATGTCAAGTCTGAGACTTGAATTCTGGTGGGCAGGGGATACCATTGTTCTCCTAACCATCCAACCATAGGTTGGTTCGCAAATTTGTGCTATATAATTCACGTGCATGAATTGTATGGATTTGAGGGTTTAGATATGAGGAGTGTGGTTGTCCGGCAACACATATGAGGGGTCATTCGAGGGCGTGTCCGCAGACATTTAGCGCGGGGGGGGGGGGGATTTGCTAAGTCCGGGTGTAGATGCTCTAAAAAGGCCAGATCATCCACCGTTAATGTAAGGTGTGCAATGGACTGAAAAATAACACGATTATTCCGACCACCATATGTGTATGTTGAGCACCGTGATTTTGATACTCGACATACCACTTTGATACTCGACATACCACGGGTGTCATGTGGCGTCGTAGTTCTCGTCAGCTGGCCGTCATGTTAAGTACCACGATTTTATACTCGGCTAGAGCGGAAATGGATGAAACTGGGTGCTGTCACATTTGCTTTCATATTTTTTTTGCGAAAGCGGAAACGAATACATAAACCCCGAAAACAAATACTACCAAAAAAGAAAATAGAGCAAACACAGCGCAGACACGGAGACGAAAGTGAGTGTAAACCGAAACTAAAAGACCCCTTGAATCATAGTAAAAAAACATATGAAAACCAACAAAATATTGAACTTTGGCAACCAAAAACTTAAAGGCATCAAACAATCAAAATCATAGACATAGTATTGCAGCTCAAACCACAATAGTGCTCTGATGACATACTCAAACTAGTAGAGTAGGACATATTACTAGTAGTTAGGACACACATGGGCCTTTTTGCTCATTGTGTGTTCGTTGGGCTATAAAATAGCCATATGTCCATATTTAAAACGGAAAGTTTCATACTCACGGAAACGGAAAGTCCTGTTTCCGTGCTCGTTCCACAAGAAAAGGCCGTTCCGTCTTTGTTTTCGTTTTCACTTAAAAATTACACGATGATGACCAGCCTGATAGACCTGAAGCTGGCACGTGCTAAATTACACGATGATGACGTCGAGGGAATGACGGGAGCACGGACACGCCCGGTGGCGGTGGCATGTGTGTGCATGCATGGATTGGCCGAGTTCGCTTTGACCTGGCTTCAGTTTGTGGAACGTCACGTATAGTACTAGTACTATACTTTTGCTGGAGCTCACCGGTATGGAGGCAAAGAGGCACAGGCCAAACGTATGAAAACGGGGTGAGCATGAAGTCAATCATATGCCGACCGATCCATGGACTTGGTGTTGACTATACATTCGAATCAAATTCGCTGCAACGCCCGGGATTTGCCATGCATTTCGACGGACAACCACGGCCGTGAGCAGAACGTTGGTAGCTCCTCCTACTACTTTCGGTGTAATTCCTACGACAGTGCCGTGTGATAATTTTGTGACAACCTGTCGGCTTGCAAGGAAGCTGCCACGCCGGATGACAGCGCGGGCCTCACGATCTGACCCATACCGACCAGCTGGCTGACACCTTCCTCGGGGCCATGGCTTCTCCTACGCGTTTCGCCGCGTAGATAAATCCTATCTGTACCGAGGGTCCAGTCCAGGCTTTGGTGATAGTCATATGTAATTATGTGCCCCGGTCCACGCGTTCAATGTGTACTATAGGACCGAATGGCACTGTCCAATTTCATCTTTGATCTGACTTGTGTCATTGTGTGCGTACTTTGTCCGACACAGGAGACGACTCGCGCCCTGGCCAGTCTCAGCCGCAACTGCTGTGCAATCTCCACCACGTCACGAACACAGCAGCCAGCAGTTTACGCAAACACTCGACCACCCGCACGTGCACCTGAAGCAAAGATTAAAGGTACACAAACGCGGAGTCCTCCTGGCCCTGGGCCCATGCATGCATGTAGGCACATGCACACCGCGCGCTCGAGGGAACTAAAACGTACGGCCGGATCATCAGCATCCATCTACTAATGTAATGTAAGGTGTGCGATGGATTCAAGAAGGGAAAAATATCAACTTTTCAGCCAGTCTAGCTCGGAAATGGAGCTCGAGCTTGATGGAGCCCTTTATTTTAAAAGTTCAAAATTCTAAATTTTAAGTTAAATTCTGAAGAAAAATAGACACATATATAAATTCCAATAGTCTGCTGTCTTTCCTGACGAAACACTTTTTTATGCGAGCTACACAAAATAACAAAATCACGTATTTTTAGCACATGTACTATTTACTATAAAATTACATGATTTTGAATTTTTTTTACAGGCCACATAAAAATGTATTTTAACAATTAGGGCACTAGCTTTCGCTTGTGTCAAAGGTGAGGGGTCATTTCTAAGGACAAATAATATATACTTTTTCCATCAAAGAAACACGCATTGTAGGTAGGCACCACAGAGCATCTACGGACGGGCGCCTCGAACCGGTCTCAAACGCCCGGACGGACGGACCGGTCAAAAAAAACGACCCACTCGGGCGTCTCAAACCGGTCTCAAACGCCCAGTGACGGTGCCGGGAATCCAATCATGTGTGGTCAACCGAATGTTGTTTAGTCAGATGTATGCATTTATAAGATTTTTTGGCATGATTTTTACTTGATGTATGTCATTTTTGCAAAAAGTTGTGTAGTCAATTGACTACCCAGCTAAAGTGGCTTCGCCACTGCAAACGTCCGAGCTGTTCGGCGCCCTCATATCGAGCCAAAATGTAGGGCCACGTCAGCCCGGCCCACCACCGACCCCACTCCGTCCTCACAAAAAACCCAATCTGGAACCCTATCTCACTTCAATCTCCTCTCTTGCTCTGTCCCTTCTTCTCCCCTCTATGATTTCTCCGATTTGGATCGAATCCGACGACTCCGGCGAGCATGTCGAGCTCCGGCAGCTGCTCCGACTCCAGCCTCAACGTCGACGAGGAGCTGGCCCTTCGCATTGCGCTGGAGCGGTCCAAGGTGGACACTGGGGGCAGCTCCAGATCTGCCCTGTCGTCGCTCCCGCGCCGGTGCAGCGCGGTCGCCGGAGTTGGCCCTTCCCGTCCCGCATGCAGCTCCACGAGGGTTGCGCAGTCCGCGCCGCCCCCACGCCGTCCCCTTCCCCCGCAGGCCACTGCTCCGCAAGGGCAGCGGTGGGTGCTAGTGCCCGCTCTACCGGCCCGGACGCACACGCCAGAATCGGAGGCGCGCGCCTCCCGTCGCGAGAGGTAGCGGGCAAGGGAGAGGGACACGGCGGAGCAATCCATGCGCCGCCGCCGCGGGTTGCCGGCGGAGCCCGACGAGGACGAGCGGCTCCTCGCTTGGGTCTACCGCCGTTCACTGACGACGGCGAAGACGGACGCTCGCCGGCTACAGAGGAAGAACGCAAAGGCGCTCCGGCTTGCCATTGAGCAGTCGGAGCGCGAGGCGGCGGCGGTGGCGGCGGCGGAGGTGGCTTGGGTGGCCAAGCTCAAGCGGCAGCAGGACAGGGCCGTTCGGCGAATGAAGGGGGCCATCGTCCTCTCCGACTCCTCGTCCGACGACGGCGACGACCACGGCTCCGACTCCGTCGATCCACCACCATCCGCGGACGCCTACAGCTGCGCCGGTGACCGGAAGGGCAAAGGCCCGGCGAGGAAGTGGTGAATCTCCGCCGTCTCCGTCGTTAATTTCTAGTTATTTAGTACTCCAGGTAGAACTTGTCCGTCGTGTACGTGGATTATGTGAACTTTGACTAGTTTTTGGAGATCCGTTGGTGATCGGAATGTGCATATCTATGTCCGTTTCATAGTCCGTGCGATGATCTACGTACTTTTTATTTCCGTTGCATGCTTAGTATGGATATAGGGTATCGGATAGTAGATAAACGGATGTGGAGAACACAAATCGAGGAGTGCCCGTGGCGTGTCCGTGGGCGTTTGAGGGGCCGGATTTGATGACCGAGCCTGTGGATGCTCTTACGGTCTTGTGGTACAGTAATGTATTGTTTCTTTCTTTTGGGGTACATTGTACTCAAGTTCCCCTTTCCGTTGACGCGCCAGTTTGTTCATATGTATACTTCGACCTAGAAACGGCGATCGAGGTGGCCGGGGTAGAAACTTCCCTTTCGTTTTCGAGCAACTGGATAGAGACTACACGTACGTGCGCACGCGGGAGACCAAGAGGACTTGGATTCTCGCACTGTTTATAAATGTCGACTCTCGTCAACTTTATCCTGTACTCCCTCCGTCCGCCAAAGAGCGTGCGTCTGGCTCCAGATTTTTTCCCAAAATAAGTGTACGTCTGGCTCCACCGCTGGTAATTTTACGTTCAACCCCCCGGTCTATGCCTCGAGGTCACCACAGCGAGCGAGGATCCAATCCTCTCGTTCTCCCCCAAATCAAAGCCGAGTCTTCTTCCTCTTCCCCAAACTCTCTCCCTCCCGATCCAATCCCAAATCGTTGAGAGTCAATCATCCAATCCAAGGACTACGCTGGTCATGCAAAGATTAATGGCGGCCGGCCCATATAAGCTGCCGGTAGGGTGTGCATCGCACTGCATCCATGGAAGGCGACGGAGTGGGCGGAGGAGGCGGCGGAGCGGGCGGAGGAGGCGGCGGAGCGGGCGATGGCCAGCGAGTCAAGGCCGTCGCGACAGCCGGCGGCGCCACACGCGATCGCGGCGGATCTGGTTCTGGAGGCCCTCGCCGTGCTCTGGCAGCCAGGTTCCTACCTCGTCCGCCCTCGTACGTCAATCGGCGTCGGCGGAGCGGTGTCGGAGCCAGGATCTCCAGGTTCCTCGAGCTGGTCGAGGGAGCAGGGGTTGGCGGTGAAGCCGTTGTCGGGCACGGAGGCGCTTTAGCCGGCGCTGGAGCGGCTGGGAAGGACGGCGCGGCGGCAGCAGCTGGGCAGGACGGCGTGGCGGCAGCAGCATCTGGGCAGGACGGCACGGCGGCTGGTGCTGGGTAAGCTGGTCTTGGGTGCTCCTCCCAGTCACTGGTGACCAACGATAGCAGACAACATCCGGCAACTCAATTCCCATGGCTTTGTAGGGCATGCTACGTGGTGTTTGGATGCTAGTATGTTTTATCCTCTGATGATGTTTGGATGCCAGTACTCTGTCTATGAATGCTAGTTGATGGAAAATTACTCTGTCTATGAATGGTTTGACATGAAAATTACTTTGATTATCGATGCTAGATGATGCCTATTTTCAGATTTTCAACCCAAGGTCCAGCATTACAAAAAGTTACCACATCTAATATTAAATCTTCTAGTCGCCTAAGGTCTGCATGACGCTCTCGATGAGTTCGCGATCACAATCTAAAACATTAGGAAGATTTCCTGCACGTTCTAGGCCCTCTTTGTACATGTGAGGGATCTTGTAGTCATTGCCTCCACCTCTCTTCATGACCTCAATTAAGCCTGCATACACACCATAGTCCTCCTCGTCAACTTGAAGGTTATGTAGAGCTTCATCCATTGCTTGCACTTCCTCTTCCATGCTCTGGAAAACACCACCTTGGTATTCAAGTTCATCGTCTACAAGATGAGGTCATGTGAGTAGTTGAATAAGATTCCAACTTAACTTCTCAAATAGAAATACCGAATTATTTTACTAACCTGATTCATCCGATTCATGCAGGTACTCTTCTCCATGGGCAACATCAGCCTCGTGTTCATCTTCTACCTCAAGACATCGACCCATGTTTAGATTGAAGTGACGTGCTGGCTGGAGTTCTTCATGCACATCTTTGAGAATCAAAATTCATAACACAGGTCAGGCTTTCTTTTTGACGAATACAACTCCGAACAGTAGCAAATTTACTAACCTGATTCATGTGGTTCATGCAGGTCCTCTTCTCCATGGGCAACATCGGCATCATGTTCATCTTCTACCTCAAGAAACATGTTTAGATCGAAGTGAACAAGAAGAAGGATTGAACAAGAAGAATTGAACAAATTATCAAGGAGTACCTGGGTGCATGTTTAGATCGAAGTGATGTTCGGGCTGAAGTTCTTCATGCAAGGCAGCTCCATCTTCCCCCCCCCCCCCCCCCCCCCCTCATCCGGTGCTGCTAAGTTCAAGTTGATGGCCATGGCTAGTGTGTGTGTGTGGTCTACTGTTTGGTCCAATGTAAGCTGGCTTTGTAGCTAGGATTAGACGCTTGGTCTCCAATTTTTTGTAACCTGAAGCTTCCTTCTACTTTTTGTGGCGCCAAGTAGTAGTACTTGTGTTGTTTTACTAGTATAACTGGCGGGAACAGTGGAAGTTGGAGGTAAACTTGCTGGCGGGAAGTCATTTCTAGAGTTTGGATTGCTTTTTGCTTGTTTGTATTAATTGTACACATCAATCGAAGCAACACAGCCGCTAGCAGCTGCTTAAATGAGGAGAGGAAGGGGGTTTTTGCAAAAATCCTTAATTTGTCTGCTAATGGCCAGAAGCACACTCTTTGGCGGACGGAGGGAGTACGTACTTATTATATGATTTTTTGTTCACCAAAGGGAATGCTGACGCAGGAAACGAGTCAGCTACATGATCAAGGGATAACGCTCTTGTTTCGTTCATTTTTCTTCTTCATTGGATTAGTCTTTAATTTCTCCGAGGAAGAAATTAAGCAAGCAGGTGACCTGCTTTGCTAGACATTTACGTGCAAGCATCCTCACCGTGGATTAGCATTTTTTTCTTTTTGAACGAGGCTAATTTGGCCAGTGTCACTAAGATATTGGTTGTGAGAAGAGTCTGTGGTGGCATGTCCTCGAGTATGTGTCAGAGACGCTGGCCATTGACGTTGCCAGTGACTTTAGTCCCACCTCGGATATGGGAGGAGGCTAGGACCACCTTATAAGGAAGAGTGCCACACTCCCTTCAGGCTAGTCTTTTGGGATGTGGTGGGCTTTTTACTTGTAGTGGTGTGTTCGATGCGCACCGGAAACGTCCAAACATATGCCGGAGGTTGGGAGCTGGGCCTGGGACGCTAACAATTGGTATCAGAGCTGGGCCCCAGTCCGCCCTGTTTAGGGGGATGGGGTGTCAGAGACGCTGGCCATTGACGTTGCCACTGACTTTAGTCCCACCTCGGATATGGGAGGGGGCTAGGACCACCTTATAAGGAAGAGTGCCACACTCCCTTCAGACTGGTGTGTCCGATGCGCACCGGAAACGTCCAAACATATGCCGGAGGTTGGGAGCTGGGTCTGGGACGCTAACAGTATGCTATGCGTAGACCCGAAGAGTAAAGTCACGGCAAGCCGTCGCCACAAGCATTAATCGGAATTTCGTAGGCATTGTTCTTACCCTTTTCGACTACGGCGGGAGAGGGAGAACATCGCACGCAGATCTGATGCGATGGTCTCATGCATGCGACGTTGTTGACTGTCCATATGAAAATGAATATTCGCATAACTATAGAGAAAGTTCTTAATTGACATTAGTAAAATAAGTAGTCGAATGTGTTTTCTAATCCCGAGCTCGAATGCTTATAAACAGTAAAATCTAAAAAATAGAAACAAAAACTGAGTTTTTTCTACAACCAGCTTTGCTTTCCACCACGGCCGCTGCCGCACGCCGTGGTACTTCTTCTTCAGAGGTGGCCGCGGCAGATTGGACATGGATCTCGAGTGGGGCGCGTCGGTGGATGCTCGGGGCGGTTGCGCGACCTTTTCCATGATTGAGCTCTGATAGTCTAGTTGAGCAAATGCCCATGCCAATGCCATAGTTGTGACATTTTAAGTACTAAAACAAGTCACAGATAATTTTAGATAACCAACATACCAAAACAGGAATAAACAATTCAACAAAGAAATAAAAATAGCACTGTTCCAGACGCGGCACCGATCCGGCGAGGGGCCCCCTCGTCAACTCGGCAATGGCGAAGGCTAACAGCTAGATCCGGCCATTCGGGAAGACGGCGGGCGACGACGATCAATTGGAAGAGGGTCTGGGTGGAGTCGGGGTCCGGATGCATGCGGGGGCTGTGGTGGCGGGGGGGGGGGGGGGGGGGGTGCGCCGGCGCCGCTACGGTGCGAGTGCGGGAGAACGACAGGCACGGGGGAGGAGAAATATTCCTGAGAATGGGTTGTGGCCGATCAAATATAAGGCCGATGCATCTTATAATATTTATAAGGAGTTAAACCAGATAGTATTTCGGCTAGGTCTAGTTTAACTCAACAAATGTGAAATTTTGAGGTGTTAAACGGTTCTAAGAGATCGTCTAGAGATGCTCTTATAAAGTAGTAATGCCCATTTGCCTGTGGTGCAACGAATGCGACGTTTTGTAGATCGGCTCCGTGAAGCCTGGAAATTTCAAAAACCAAAATTGCAGTTTGTAAGTTTCATTAAAAAATCATTTTTTTCAAACATACATATTGTCTTTGTCCACTTTTCTGTGAAGTTTCATTGAATAATAAGTTGATTTGTAACCCCGAAAAAAAAAGTAGATTTGTAATCTCGCGCAAAAAAAAACTTGATTTGTATCCTTCACAGAAAGAAAATCCTAGCCCTAAAACAACAATAGAAAGGCCGGTTTCTATATACTCCCTCTATCCATCTATATAAGCCTAATGCGTTTTTCGAGGCTAACTTTGACCACATGTTAGAGCAATAATATATGACATGCAAGTTACACAAAGCATACCCTCAAATTCATACGTGAAAGGAGATTCCAATGATATAATTTTCACATTATACATCTCATATACTATTAATCTTATCAATAGTCAACCGCAATCTCAAAAAATGCATTAGGCCCTATATATATATATATGGATGGAGGGAGTAGTATATACACATTTACCTTTTTTTGGTACACCACATGCATGAAGATATATTTTCACGAAACTTCATATGCACGAACTATACATGTATACTAGTGGCTGACGCGCGCCTTGCCGCGCCGTTTTTCTCAGGTGGATGTTTGTTTTTGTTGCTTGTATTGTTGATGTTTGGCATTCTTTGTTCTCCTGGGCTTACGGGGCTTTGTGTGCTACTATAATATGATGACTATACTGAATAATCTAACCTTTTTTTTCATCATACTTTGTGCCACAAAAATCAGGAAAACCATACTACTTAATTCAAATTTCTGCAGAGATTGGATGATTTCTGAAGCTATTGCCCAGATCCATGAAACACAATACCATCCTTCAATAAAGAGGCTGCCCAAAACACGTACTGCTCACACTTATAAAAGGACAATACATATTGCATAAAAGCACACTTGGCCACACTGCAATAGGCCAACAACACCATATATAGGACAAAGTTCAACAGTTCAATAATGCAAATAGTATGAAATGAAATTTTCGTACCACAGGCCTTATACCACGGTATCTAAATCATTTTTTACATGTCAAATAGTACTACAACATCAAGGAAGTTATCCTTTGGCTCATTCAGATATGAGAGAAAATTGAATCTATTTTGAAGGCTGAAATAGAAGAGAATTTAGATCTCCTCGGAAGCAATTGTATAAGCGACCCACATTTCAGAAACTGCACCCATTGATCATATGGCCCCAACCATACTTTGCATCAATGAACGTCGCTTTGAGACACATTCTGACATCCAATAGCTCCAAAGTGCACACATAATTGTAACTGAGATCGGAGGCTATCCATCACCAAGTTCTTTATTGTTTCATGGCCTGCGAAAATGAAGGGTGGTGTAGTGTCACATTGTTGGTACAAAAAGGACTGATGCAATAAATAAAGGAGAAAATAAAAAATACCTTATGAGCAGCATAGTGCCTAACCATCAATATTTTGCATCAAACAGAGAGTACATATATGACACAATTCTTCTACTACTCCAAGCTACGTATATTAACAACAGTAT
The DNA here is from genome assembly GCA_039707655.1 of Elymus sibiricus. Classification (NCBI taxonomy): domain Eukaryota; kingdom Viridiplantae; phylum Streptophyta; class Magnoliopsida; order Poales; family Poaceae; genus Elymus; species Elymus sibiricus. Next base: position 320,122,551 of record CM077664.1, read on the forward strand.
TACTTGCAGTTGCAGTGGCCAATAAGAAGCTCATAATGCTACTAACTATTGAACATTGTAGAATATAATCTAACCTTATGCTTCTAATAAGTTGTGTGTTAAAAATGGCAGAACTTGCGGCTGGATTTGAATTCTCTGCACAAAAATGGTTGACTTGTAAGCATTGCTCAATTCCATGAAACGCAATGTGACTACTCAATAAAATCAAAATGCATCTTTTGCTATCCACGACACTTAGAAAAGGACCACTCATGGTTGTCAGCGATGGTAAAATACAATAGTTCAACAATGCAAGGGAAACAGTATGAATAGGCTAGGTTTTATTTTGCACTATTTAGACTATATGTATTCTGTCACATGAAATACATTACTAAGCTGTAAGGATATGTTATGTTTTGATGTGAAAAACGAGACAAAATCTACAAAATCAAATCCTATTTCCATCAAAAGAAGCATAAGGAACTCTATCTTTGAAGGTTAAAATAAAGTTGACACTTCATGAGTACTTACAGAAGGCGTTCGGAGGAACATAAAGATATTTACCGTTGAAAATAAATTAGAATATTAGTATAGCACAGATTACTTAACTATGGATCATACCAGCCATAGGAATATCAGAGAACACAACGACACATGAATTTCTATTTGTAAAGCTCCTCTCTGAATTGGCCATTCATGTTTGTACTCATATCATCCCAACTACTTCACGTTCTGATGATTTGAAATTGAAGCAAAGGAAGAGACATTATGAAGTACGTACGAACCAGCACCGTCAGTTTAAAACAAAAAAAATCATGGATAAATATTTCAGCATAAGGAACAAAAATACCTTTCTCGCAACATGCTTGGTAGGCCACGATGCACCTCCTTGGCAGGGGCCTCCGACGCTGTCCAGGTCGATAGTTCAGCTCGAGGACGAATTCCAAAACGTGATGGCATCATGCAACTTTGCTTTGTACTGGAAAAATGAGCTTCAGTATTGATATGCTTGTTTGGAACTTGGAAGCAACATACAACATATGAAATAAGCGTCAACTGATTTTGCCTTGTCATATTCAGGGGACAAATTGACAAAAGTTCATGGAAAATTAGAACGGCCTTTATATGCCTTTTGTACTTACCGATATAGAAGGGTCCTTTTGAATTTAAAATAATAAATGGAAATAGGACATGTCACTTCCCAATCAAAATCCAACTCAAGTTTTAATATCTAGTTAGATTAAATATACCTTTAGTTGTTGTCATAAGTTGGAACCCTGTGAAATATAGTTATGCTTCCATTCCATCGATCAAATCAGAAATCTACGCTGATCCCCACAAATATTAAAATTTGTATAATTTTTCCTAGTACACATGTAAAATCTGAAATTATATATATACCACGAAGCTGCAGCAGGGGCGCTGTCGAACTCAGTTCTAAATGGAATGAATTAATTTGAAGAACACACATACAAATTCATGATTTATTCTCTTATGTTGTCAAGTATGAACAACTCTTGGAGTCCATCGTTCACATCCACAAATTAAGGTGCATGCTTCTACTCAACACCACCCACCAATAAGAAAAAATGTTAATGGCTGAAACTTGTATCGCGACATTCACAGAAACAAGCCTCCTAATCAAATAAACTGAAGCGTGATTCTTTTGTCCATTATTCAAAACTCATTAAACTTTGCGCAAATTAACGGTGCTGGTCTTTATGTGTACAAAACCAGGAACAACTCTTCTCAGTTTTCATATATGCATCTACTGCTCTGTCATAATATTTAAATTAAATTCACAATAATTTTAATTATAATCTGGATAATTAGTAAAATTAAGTGATGATGGAAAGCCTGTAGAAACTAAAGTAAATGATATCAAGTTATCATGGCATGGCATACGTGCAAACAATCCTTCACTTGTTCACAAAAATCATGCATGACAAACATAAAGAATATGCTATTGATCTAATTACCGAGCCTAATCTTTCACTTGTTCACACAAACCAGTCCCAATCTTTGTAGTTGCAATGAACTCCAAAAATAGAATAATTGCGGCTCACATCCCAATCTAGTAGTGGAATCATGTAGATAAATTGCTAGACCGAGAAGTGGGGAAGGGGAAAATACCATGGCAGGAAAGTGTGAGGGGATGTCCAGGGGGAGAGGTACCTCTAAATTTGGGAATTCGCTCGCGAAGAAGGAACAGGAGGCGCAAGAAGTAGTACATGCAGCGACCCATCTCCTCGTCCCCATCGGCATAGTAGGACACTACGGGGAGGCCATACCGCCCTCTCTGGAACCAACTGTGCGGGAGGACGCGAAGGTGGAGAGAGAGAGAGAGAGAGAGAGAGAGAGAGATGAGAGAGAGGAGGACGTGGTGGGGGCGGGCGGGGCGCGAGCAACTCACCGGGAGGAGCACCACCACCCCTGCTGAGGAAGCCGTCGGGAAAGAGCGAAGAACAGGAGCTGCCGCAGACCAAATCCTCTCTAAACCCGAAGAGCACGAGGAGGCAGACATACAGCGGGAGGCGACGCCAAGCTGCGGTTAGGGTTCGCCATAGGAAGCCGTGCGGGGGCGGGGGGGAGGCGGCCACAGGAAATTGGTATAGGAGAGTGAGGAGGGGACGGACCGGCCACCAATGACGCCGTTCAGGGACCAACGGAGGCGACGGCGGCGGGGCTGCGATTTCGGGGGAGAGAGGAGGGGTCGGAAGCAGAAAGACTAAAAGATGAGCATGTGCGGCAGTGCGGGAGACGGAAAGAAAGCGCACGGGTGCGCGTCGAGACTGCCGATTTGCTAGCAAAGAAAAAAAAAAGACGACACAACATAGTATGACAACCGGGACCCACAACGCCCCCAACAGCCCCGATTCACCAGGGAGCAGCATTTCAAGGGAGCTTGGAGTTTTAGTAGATAAAATAGTAAAATAAAATAATAAAAGGCTCCGGCCTCCAGAGCGCTTTATCGACGTGCAACGCGCTATCTTTCGTAGCAGTACCACTTGGCACGACGTAGTACGTAGGCTGGCATTGGGCAGTTCCACGTCGCGTCAGCCGTGCAGCAGAACACACCTGGCATGACCAGAAATGTACTGTATGAAAGAGACCCGGTAGTATTTTTTTAAAAAAAAAAGAAAGAGACCCGGTAGTTCAGTTTCAAAAAAAAAAGGAGACCCGGTCGTTCCTCCTGCTGTTCCCAGGTGGCGGGAGACCGCGTGATCGACAACGACACAACGTCGAGAGGACTTGGCTTGCACGCCGGCCGCCGCGGTTCACGGCGAGGCCACACGGCGCCGCTTTGTTTCCTTCGGCGCGTCCATGCACATGCATGACGACTATAGCTAGCCAGAACCCGACCGATTAAGCAAACCCTCGTTGCTTGATCGACGTCGCCGACATCCTTTCTCGTGCGTGGCGTGCCTTATAGCCACTAAGGCGCCGCACGTTGCACGCACCGTACACACGCTAGCTAGCTGCCGCGTACGTCCTCCTGCAGTACATTCGTGGCACATACGCTTACCCTTTTTGTCTTGTCGTACGTACACTATGTAAAGTTACTTTTTTTTAGGATACTATGTAACGTTACTTGCATGGTATTTTTTGGGGGTATGTTCGGGTGGAGAAGGTTCGCCCGCGCTTCCCCTGTAAATCCCGACCGCATGCAACGCAACGGCTTCCTTAACGTAACAGACCAACGACACTGTTGGTTGGGTTTTAATTCTGCCCCGTTGGAGTCATCACGAAAGAAACGGCAAATGACGAGTTGTCAAAAAAAAAAAAAAAAAAAAAAAAAAAAAAACGGCAAATGACGAGGCGATTCGTGGAGCAGCTTCCGTTCCCTCTGTGATTTCCAGGAAGCTTCCCCAATTCGCCTCATACAGTATATCTAGCCCCGGCCGGCTCCATCAAACTCATCAAGGAAGGATTTCAAGCATCTCTGACCCTCCCAGCTAGATCCGTCCATCGAGTCCTAGCCTCCTAGGAGTTCTTTGACTGATCGCCGGCCTCCCCGCTGCATCCATTGATCCGCCGTCCATCCTTCTTGCTTTATCACCCTTCTCGCCTGGTTTCCCAATCGGATGGAGTGCGCTGACATCTTGATCACCGCGGGCCGGCGGTCAACGTCGCCTTTGTCCTCCTCGTCGTGGCAGCCGGGGAGGCAATGGCGCAAGGCGCTGACCGTCATCCGGACGTGCCACAGGCTTGCGCGGCTCGGCATTCTGTCCGCCGGCGTCCTGCCACGGGGCAACTCCTCCTACGTCGCCATCAAGATCCACCACGACGGCAGCGACTCCGACGCCGACTCGTCCGGTAACGCCAACGCCGCCGCATTCTCTGTCGCCGCCGATGACGAGCTTTTCAAGGGCCTGGTCAAGGAGAAGCGCGAAGACTGCTTTCGCAGCCTCGGGGGCGGCGCCGGCATCGCGGCCGCGCTGGCGTCCGACGCCGAGCGCGGCATCCGCGGCGACGGCGACGACGTGCGGCGCCGCAGGGAGTCGTTCGGCGGGAACACGTACCCGAAGCCCAGGCCCAAGAGCTTCTTCAGCCACGTCTGGGACGCGCTCAAGGACGTCTTCCTCATCGTGCTCCTCGTCTGCGCCGTCGTCTCCCTCGGCTTCGGCATCAAGGAGCACGGCCTCAAGGACGGCTGGTATGACGGTGTCAGTATCTTTCTCGCGGTGTTCCTCGTTGCTGCCGTGTCCGCCGTCAGCAACCACAGCCAGGCCAAAAGGTTCGACAAGCTGGCCAGTGAGTCCGACAATATCGCAGTCACCGTCGTCCGCGCCGGCCGGAGGCAGGAGGTCTCCATATTCGACATTCTCGTTGGCGACGTGGTGATACTCAAGATCGGCGACTCAGTGCCGGCGGACGGGGTGTTCCTGGAGGGTCACGGCCTGCAGGTGGACGAGTCGAGCATGACAGGCGAGCCCCACCCGATCGAGATCGATGCCGAGAAGAACCCCTTCCTCACCGGCGGCGTGAAGATCGTCGACGGCTACGGCCGAATGCTCGTCACCGCCGTCGGCACGGACACCTTGTGGGGCGAGATGATGAGCAGCATAACCAAGGAGACCGCCGAGCCAACGCCGCTCCAGGAGCGCCTCGAGCGCCTCACCTCAAGCATTGGCAAGATCGGTGTCGCCGTCGCGGTGCTCGTGTTCACCGTGCTCACCGCGCGCCACTTCACTGGCAGCACCAAGGACGACCAAGGGAAGCCGCTGTTCAACAAGGGCCACGTCACCTTCGACGCCGTGTTCAGCTCTCTCGTCGTCATTTTCCAGCAGGCCGTCACCATCATTGTCGTCGCCATCCCTGAGGGCCTCCCGCTCGCGGTGACGCTGACGCTCGCCTTCTCCATGAAGAGGATGGTGAAGGAGAACGCGCTGGTGCGCCGCCTGTCGGCGTGCGAGACAATGGGGTCGGTCACAGCCATCTGCACCGACAAGACAGGAACGCTGACGCTCAACCAGATGAAGGTGACCGAGTTTTGGGTCGGCACCGACCAGCCCAGAGGTGCCACGGCGATCGCCGGGAGCGTCGTGAGCTTGCTCTGCCAGGGAGCTGGGCTCAACACCACAGGAAGCGTTTACAAGCCAGACAACGTGTCGCCGCCGGAGATAACAGGCAGCCCGACGGAGAAGGCGCTGCTGTCGTGGGCCGTAGCGGACCTCGGCATGGACGCCGACGCGTTGAAGAGGAGCTGCAAGGTGCTGCACGTCGAGGCCTTCAACTCGGACAAGAAGCGCAGCGGCGTGATGATCAGGGACAACGCTACCGGCGCGGTGGTCGCGCACTGGAAAGGCGCTGCGGAGATGGTGCTGGCGAATTGCTCGATGTACGTGGGCATGGACGGAGCTGCGCGCGAACTCGGAGTGGAGCAGAGGAGGAACCTTGAGAAGGTGATCAACGACATGGCCGTCGGCAGCCTCCGGTGCATCGCCTTCGCCTACAAGAAAGTCAACGGCACCGAGCAGTCAAAGATCGACGACGACGGTCTCACATTGCTGGGCTTCGTCGGGTTGAAAGACCCGTGCCGGCCAGAGGTCAAGGCCGCCATTGAAGCTTGCACGAAGGCAGGCGTCGCCGTCAAGATGGTCACCGGCGACAACATCCTCACGGCCCGCGCGATCGCCAAGGAGTGCGGCATCATATCCAGCAACGACCCCAGCGGTATCGTCATCGAGGGGCACGAGTTCCGCGCCATGTCGCCGGAGCAGCAGCTCGAGATCGTGGACAGGATCCGCGTCATGGCGCGGTCCCTGCCGTTGGACAAGCTGGCGCTGGTGCAGCGGCTGAAGCAGAAGGGCCACGTGGTGGCCGTGACCGGCGACGGCACCAACGACGCGCCGGCGCTCAAGGAGGCCGACGTGGGGCTGTCAATGGGCGTCCAGGGCACCGAGGTGGCCAAGGAGAGCTCCGACATCATCATCCTCAACGACAACTTCGACACGGTGGTGACGGCCACGCGGTGGGGACGCTGCGTCTACAACAACATCCAGAAGTTCATCCAGTTCCAGCTCACCGTCAACGTGGCGGCCCTCGTCATCAACTTCGTGTCGGCGATCACCACGGGCAAGATGCCGCTCACCACCGTGCAGCTCCTGTGGGTGAACTTGATCATGGACACCATGGGCGCTCTGGCGCTGGCCACCGACACGCCCACCAAGGCGCTCATGGACCGCCCGCCCATCGGCCGCACGGCGCCGCTCATCAGCAACGCCATGTGGCGCAACCTCGCCGCGCAGGCGGCGTTCCAGATCGCCGTGCTGCTGGCGCTCCAGTACCGGGGCCGGGACATCTTCGGCACCGACGAGAAGGCCAACGGCACCATGATCTTCAACGCCTTCGTGCTCTGCCAGGTGTTCAACGAGTTCAACGCCCGCGACATCGAGAAGAAGAACGTCTTCGCCGGAGTGCTCAAGAACAGGATGTTCCTGGTCATCATCGCCGTCACGCTCGTCCTGCAGGTCGTCATGGTGGAGGTGCTGACGAGGTTCGCCGGCACCAAGAGGCTGGGGCTGGGGCAGTGGGGCGTCTGCCTCGCCATCGCCGCCGTGTCGTGGCCCATCGGCTGGGCCGTCAAGTTCATCCCCGTGCCGGACCGGACTCTCCATGACATCCTCACACGCCGGAAATCGTCATGATTCATTCATACCGCAGTGTTCATATTTCACATAGCTTAGGTGATTCTTTCATACATTTGTTTAGTACAGTAATTACTTGTCGAACTGCAGTTTTCATATTTCACATAGCTTAGGCGATTCTTTCATACTGTACATTGTTACTCATTATTTGTCGAATCTTTATAATACAAATATATTCATCGGTATTTCTAAAATCCTCCATTCAAACTACAGAAGTTTAAGGCGTGATTTCGCGCCGGAACGTGGCAAGGTGGCTATCGTGTTGACCGAGGGAACAGGCTGAATGTCAGCATGATTACACCTAATATTAGCACAATTCGGCTGTCAGTCATAAGATAGTGTCCATTCTAGATGTTCAACACATGTTGGTCCTTCTCTGAAACTGAGAGTGGATAAATCTTTTGCATATTTCTTACAGATTATAATACTTTAAGACCTGATTGGGTTTTGCCTTTGCTTGTGCCTCTGAACATGCTTACAATTTCCATTATTCCAGAATCAAACTTTTGACGATGTTGCAGCGCATCAATTCCCTCCTATCTCCCCTGAAAGAATCCATCTGTCATTACCCAGCAGGTCGGTCACAATGAGTCCGATGGTATTTTAATTCTTGAGCTTGATGATAAAGAATTAAAATGCGTCTTCTTTCAGAAGCCGTAGGCATATGAGAGAAGGGCGAACAACTATGGCTGCTTAAGAAGTACTCCTTTTTTATACGTAGTATAAGCCGACCTTTGTATTATGAAATATTTAAATTACAATCTGACTGCAAAGATGCAGAGAGTAACTCAGGTGTTACATCAAAACATTGCTTCACCTTAATGTTAAGAGCTTCCTTCATACATTAATCCCCGTGCTGGACCGGACTGTCCATGACATCCTGACACGCCGGAAATCGTCATGATTCATTCATACCGCAGTGTTCATATTTCACGATTCACTTAAGCTTAGGTGATTCTTTCATACATTTTTTCTTGTGAAAAATTCTTTCTTACATTGTTAGTCATTATTTGTCGAATCTTATAATACAAATATATTTCTTTCGTTCCATCAGTATTTCTCAAATCCTCCTTTCAAACTTCAGTTCTACAAGAACCAATGTTACAGTAATTTACGGAGTGATTTCAGGCCGAAACGTGGCAAGTTGGCTACCGTGTTTCCATGATGCAGCTAGCAAGCCCATTCATGTGGAAAATATGGGAACAACAAAGGCACCTGATATATTATTTCAGCACAATAACATGTAAGTTCACTGAATTTGTAATTTGGGTAAGTCAATTTTGTGAGAGTAGGAATGGTTGGAGGAGGGAGAAGAAAGAAGGACGACGGTTGGATCTAAATCAGCCAGTCCCTAATTTCAGGCATGAAACATGCCTAGGAATAACAGTTTGACCAAGTGAACTAGCTGAATGTCAGGATGAATACACCTAATATAATCGCAATTCGGCTGTCAGTCATAAGATAGTGTCCGTCCTAGATATTCAGGTTTCAACTTTCAACACATGTTGGTCCTTTTTAGGTTTGTTGCTCTGAAACTAAGCATAGACAATATCTTGAGCATATTTCCTCCAGAGTAGTACTACTACTTTAAGATCTGATTGGGTTTTGCCTTTGCTTGTGCCTCTGAACACGCTTACATTTTCCATTATTCCAGAATTAAACTTTTGACAATGTTGCAGCGTATCAGTTCCCTCCTACCTTCCCTGGAAGCATCCATTTTGACATTACCAGGCAAGTTGGTCGGAATGAGTCCAGTGGTATTTTAATTCTAAGGTTGGTAAATAATTTAAACGCTTCTTCTTTCAGAAGCTGTTGACAGATGAGAGGAGGGCGAACAACTATCACAGCGTCGAAGGTCACGTCGCAATCCTGAGTATCATCGGATTCCATCCACGGCTTCTTGCATACGCCTCACGCATCACCTCCTTGATCTTCTCGACTCCTTAAAGTTTTCCTCTGTCTCGGCTTTCCTGCAACATGCCTTGATCATTCAAGTTATAACACAATTTGTTGTGTGTTAGGAGCATGTGACGGGTCGCCTGTGTGGTCACGGTGTTTCATGCTTCGTGAGTAGCCCGCTTTTGGGTTGTTTGTATCGGTTTTCGTCCGGTTTTCCAAAAATTAACTGGGCAATTCTCTTCTTCTTAATTAATCGATGAGGCAAATATTTTTGCCTCCGTTTCGAAAAAATAACACAATTTGAATATTGCCACAATAGGATCATAAGGGAATGTGTTTTCAAAATAGGCTTTGTTTCTAGTTTTTCACATAGTCCAGAAAATTGCGCCCCCCTCCCCACCCCTTACACAAAAAGTGTCAATTTGCATTGATTTATTGGAGAGAAAAAATTAGCTAGTCTCCTATCATATCCCTACAGAGAAAAAAAATCACCAAGCTCTCGGCGCTCGCTAGCTATCTCCCAGCATGCCACGCAGCTCACCCCGCACGCCTCACGGCCCCCCTTGGGAAGCCCATCTAGAGGACCCCGCACGCCTCACGGCTATTTGCTCATTTTTAATAATATTTTAGGGGACCTCTCATTTGTCACTGTGTGTTAAACTGTCGAGCAAACACACATAATGACGTAGATGGGCAGGTCCATTTTGTGTCGCCGGGTGGTTCCTTCATGTGTATCGGTTGTATCTATGTTTCTCTGGTTTTATGGGTTTTCAATCGATTTTAGACAAATATATTTTAAAAATTATATTTTTTTTAAAGTAACATTATGAAATTTGCGAACATTTTTAAAAGTAACTAACATTTTTTTTATTTTTTCTGAATTTTTTTACACAAATTGTGAACATTTTTAAATTTTTAATATTTTTTGAAAAACAATTGTGAACATTTTCAATAAACGTCAAGATTTCTTGATAGAAAAGTGAACAATATGAAATTTCGGGAATTTTAAAAACCAATAATAAAAATTAAAACAAAAAATAGAAAAGAAAACCAGTAAGCCATAGCAAAAAATAATAGAAACCGGATGAGAACCTTCCTAAAACTAGGAAAACCAGACTCATGACCTTCCCAAGACTGGAAACAAAAAATAATGAATAATTGGCTTAACACTAATCCGGTTGAGCAAGTCAATGGGCGTGTGTGTTTACCCGACATCTAATCGCAAGAGCTATATCTTGCTTATTGCGAGACTGATAACAAGTCATAGACGAGCTATGTCTCGCGCAAAGTGGCCCGGCCCAATAAGTTGCTTCTTGCATTTTGGGGAACCTTCCAAAGGGTGGTTTGGGGAACCTTGACACAGTTTTGGAAGGTTTCGTTTTGACGTCTTACATTTAGGAGCAGAGGCTGTATTTTTTTCACTTTTCTATTCGTTTTTTCGTTTTCTTTCTTTTTTCTCTTTCAAATTTACGAAACATTTTAATCTTCCCTATTTTAATGTACAAACGTTTTTTTACATGCCATGACTATTCTTGAAATATTGAGCGAACAAAATTTCACATATACATGAACGTTTTTTAAAATTTATAAAGATTTTGTAAGTGTCAAGAACATTTTTTAAATGGTATAAATATTTTTATATCATATGAATTTTTTTGAAAAATTGTGTGAACAACCTTTAACATTCCATGAACACTCATTTAAAATCCCATGAACAAGTTTTCCAACGTGTGAACATTTTTGTTGAATGGTATGAACATTTTTGTAAATCTCATGAAAAATTTATTAAAATTGTGCGAATAATTTTAGTTTTTCATTAAAAAAATAAAACACAACGAACCGTATTTACAAACCTGGTGGACATGTTCTAAAATACCTGATGAACTTTTTTAATACTTGATACATTTTTAATACTAAATTTTAATTTTTTTTTGAGGGATAATACTCATTTTTAGTACATAATACATTTTTAATGGATCTGTCTATCATCATCTGTGGAGAAGCTAGGTAAGGCCCATCTGGCCCAGTAGCCCGCGGCGGAGCCCCGACAGCGCCGCACGGACGCGCAGAGTTCCGGCTCGTCGTTGCTCTCCGCCGCAGTCGGGTTGGGGTTCAGATCAAGTTCGTCTTTGGCATTTCCTCGCTTAAACCCCTCCCTCTCCGCTACAAACCAAACGCAAACCCCACGATCCCCTTCTTCTCCCCTTCTTTTTTCTTTCTTCCCTCCCAAGCCAGCCAGCCCCCCGCCAGCCATGCTCCGCGTCGCCGCCGCGAGATCGCGGGCCCTCCTCCTGCCCCGGGCCGCCACCGCCCTCTCCTCCTCCTACTCCTCCTACTCCTCCTACGCCCGCGGTGCCCCCTCCTCCTCCTCCTACGCCTACCGCGCAGCCTCCTCCGCGGCCGCGGCTGCGGCGGCATCTGGCACTGGCGCTGGCGCGGAGGCGGCCGCGGCGGCGCCGCCTCCTCCCGCGGCCCGCAAGGGGTGGGTCAGGGGCCTGCTCAAGTTCGGCGTCTTCACAACCCTCGTCGGAGCCATCGGCGGCGCCGGCTACGCCACCCACGGTGCGACCCCCCCCCCCCCCCCCCCGCCCTGATCTCTGCTCGGGCGCTTCCTTTTGGGGTTCCGCGTTTGCATCCGCGTTCTGACTTTTGTTTGACCTTGCCTTGTTTGTTTCAGCCTACTCGCTGGACGAGGTTGACAAGAAGACCCTGGAGTTCAGGAAGGAGATGACCACCCCGATCCCCGTCGCGGAGGACGCTTCAGAATTCGAGGTAATTAACCAATGCCGCGCCATCTTCCCATCATTCTAGTTGCTTCGTTGCTTGCTGGAGTAATTTCGCTAGGGGCAATAGTGTACCTGATTGGCCTATTGGCAGCTCTGTTTATCGTAATAAACTTGTAATGCGACAAAGCACTGACAGTAAGAGGTCCAAGGGAAAGCCTATCTAGCGATACAGAAACATGCAACATATTGTTAAACTATGTTCTTTCACAAGGTCTATGATCTCCAAAATCATCAATATACTTATATGTGATACAGAAACAAATGGAGATTGTGGGAATAAACTGCAGCTAACAGCCTTGTTGTGTGTCAAACTATGTCTAATACTAGAGTGTCTGTGCTTTGTTTGTGCAGAAATTTCGGGCCACGGCTTGCGAAACAGCTATGAAAGGTATAAGCTATGGCATCTTCCTTCTTTTATTATTGTTATTATTATACTTGCCTTCTTTTTTTTACTACCTGAAATATTTTTTCCTTTTGGACGGCAAGATTGCCATATTACAGTTTTTACTCTCTTGCTGTTTGTTTTCTACCTCCTCTCACTTCTTTCCTCACTTGATGCTTTTGTACACGTTCCAAACACTTGATTGAACAGTGATCTGACGAAGATTATAGTAAGTAATAAATTAAAAGAATTGTCCTCAGTGAATGCAATGAAGATTGGAATTGAATACAGTTATGCTGCTACCCCCTCTGTTCCACAATAGATGCTGTTCTAGCTTTCACATTGTCTTCCTTAATAGGTGTCATTCTATGATTACGAGGCAATTCTTGCCATCTTTTCCTTTCCATACCCCAAAAATTTATTATTCAAAAGGTCATTCACTACTATGACTAGAGTAGCACCCACCCATCTAGTAGTGATAAGTGAGGTAACTAAGCAGGGGAATGTGGTATTTCGGATACATGCCATGCAGCCTTGGTGGGATGGGGTTGTAAAATCTTAGAATGACATGTTTGTGCAACGGATGGAGTACTTCTTGAATACATACCATATAGTCAAAATTATTCCTTGATCTCCAGTATACCTTTTTTGTTTGGTACCTTGTTAATACTTCAGATACATTCCATGCAGCCTTGGTGGGATGGGACTGTAAAATCTTAGAATGGCATGTTTGTGCAGCGGATGGAGTACTTCTTGAATACATATAAATATAGTCTAAATTATTCCTTGAGCTCCAGTATGCCTTTTTGTTTGGTACCTTGTTAATACTTAATACTAGTCCTGTACATTTTGGTACTGCAGTTCCTGTTGCAGCGATAGAGCTTTACCTGGAAATTAGGGCCAGAATTGAAGATCATGTTGTGGTTAGTAACGAATTATGATATTTCCATTTTTTTATCTTACAGTTGTATTTCTAGTAAATGATAATAATCACACCAAATATTTGTTTGACAGGGGTTTACTGAACCCGCATCAGACAAACTGTTACCAGATTTACATCCGGAAGACCAGAATATCTTCACCCTAGTTGTTGATCTGAATGACACTCTTGTATGCAATGATTGGCAGGTAGAGTGAATGAAATATTTAGTCCTGTTGTTTGATTGTTGATTTTTTCCAGTACTATAACCCAATCTTAGTATTTGATGGGAATGTGGTACTATGATATATGGACTGATATTTACGTTATAATAAAAAAGACTTCAAGTCCATGTGGGTGGCAACGCAGCTTGTTTTCCTTGCTGTCAGATAATGTGCTAACAAGTGCAGCACAATATAACTTAAATGAAACCATCTCTAATTGAACGAAAACTAATCTTATTTTCATCTCTTATTTTCCTAACCATTTATGTACAACTTTATAAATAGGATTCCTATCTCTTCATTTGATTGGACGAGACTAGTACCTGTTGTGCTACAGTACGCGTGAACAGTTGGTCTTGCCATAACTTGGGCTAGGGGCTTGGTACACTCCCATGACAGTTAAGCATTACCCAAACGAAGCAGATATTTGTGCCTAGGCATGTAACATGCTCATGAGATTCTCCATTGCCACATCCAGGGCTCGTTTGCTTGGTTGTGTCTAGGCATGTAACATGCTCATGAGATTTTCCATTGCCTTATGATAACATAGCAGGATGAGGGTTGAACTCAACTCATCTTACCTATGTTGCTATTAGTTCCATCGCATGGGATAATTCATAAATTGTCTTTCATTTTTTATCCTCTTTATATTTTCGTATTTGTGCAATTCAGGAATATCAATGTAATGTTTTCTCTCTGTGTAAAGCGTGAGAGAGGTTGGAAGACATTCAAGAGACCAGGAGTTGAAGCTTTTCTGCAACATATGTCAACCATGTATGAAGTTGTTGTATATTCTGATCAACTGCAAATGGTAAGTTGTTTTTAACTTATCCTTCAGGTAGACTGTTATGTTAATACCCTAATGTCTACATGTTTCACTTGTAGTATGTGGACCCTGTGGTTGAAAGGTTGGACTCAACGGGTGGTCAGATACGCAAATTATCAAGGCCTGCAACTAAGTACCAAGATGGTAAACATTATAGGGTATGGAGACTGCCTGGCTTTACTATTTGAGCAATAAGCACACTCCATAAAAAATAAAACATTGTCAGTAATAGTGAATATCATCCATTTTGCTGTTTTATACTAATAATCTCCTTTCAATCATTCACGGTATGTGCTCCTAAATAAGTATGTGAGCCTATACCCAAGTATGGACACTAATACAGTGTTATAGTGTTCTTTCTATTGTAAATTAAGATCGATGCTTGTATTGTTCGGCATTTCAAGAGAAGTGAACCATTCAATTGTGTATTTATCTGTTTATTTGTTTATTGGGTCAATTATCTGATATGTGACCCATCACCAAGCCTTCTGTTTTGTTACTGTATGATATTTCTCCTTTTAATATTTTTTGTCATGTTTTACCAGGATTTGTCAAAGTTGAACAGAAATCCTGCGCAAGTTCTTTACGTCAGCGCACATGCTCTTGAATCTTGCCTGCAACCTGAAAATTGTGTTACAGTCAAACCCTGGAAACTTGAAACTGATGACACTGAATTGCTGGATCTGATTCCATTTCTTGAGTGTAAGTGTACCAACACGTCTCCTGTATCCCTCGGAAAAAAAACATCTCCTGTATTACGGCATTACCATGTGGTTCTAGGTATCTTCGTTGTTGTCTTCTGAGTCTGTGACCTCAAAGTGCTTAAATGTTAACGATGCTAACTTTTATATTACAGATCTTGCCATGGTAAGGCCTTCTGATATTCGGGCAGTGCTTGCTTCCTATCAAGGTCATGACGTTGCTAAAGAGTTCCGAAAGCGTAACAAAGAACTGGAGAGGTAAGCACATGGTTACATTCTACTACAGGATGCCTGTCATTTAGAATATTTTAGGTTTGCCGTCTTTACATTGACGAGTGAAACTCTCTTTGTGTGGCATTTGTTGTGGACTGTCATGGTTGCATTCTACTGCAGGATGCCTGTCATTTAGACTATTTTAGGTTTGCCGTCTTTACATTGACGGGTGAAACTCTCTTTGTGTGGCATTTGTTGTGGACTATCATGGTTACATTCCACTGCAGGATGCCTGTCATTTAGGTTTGCTGTCTTTACATTATTATGAACGTGATATATTGGTATAGATGTCATCAGTGTAACTATACGAGTGGACCTCTCTTTTGTGTGGCATTTGTTGTGGACTGTCATGGCGGTTGTGTATGTTGTTTAGTTGGTACACCTTATGCATAAGTTGATCTGAATTTCGAAGTACAGATCTTTTAGGTTTTGTGCTGGACTAGGCAATTATGTAGTAGAATCATGCTTCTTTGAGAACTACACCAATCCCAGTAATGCAAATTTAGGACATTGACCTTGAGTGTATCAGATTTCAAGCTTAGAATGCCTGTCTGGATCTGCCTATCTAGGATCAGCTATTTGTTACACAAACTTGCTTCTTTTTCCTTCTGTGAATTGAATGAGCATTACTTCACTATCTTACAGGCACAAGCAAGAGCAGAAGCAACGTAAGAGCATATGGCGGCGGTGATGGATCTGATCTGCTGGAAGGACAAAGCTCCAAATTGACCTACCTAATCCTAGCTGCGCGTGTTTTTTGTTGGAAGGAGAGCATATTGAGACTCCTGTGCATTGCATTTCTAGTCAAATGGCTTGGTAGTTTGGGCAGTTTAGGTTGCCAACATTACGACTGATATCAGCACTCATCCCATCTTCTTATAACGATCTCCATTTCTTGGGCCATCCCATTCCCATGTGAAGAATAGGCTATAGCACACCGTCTCTGTTAAGAGTTTGAGACCACGCCACCAAGTTTGCCTTATGCTTAGTTGTCAAAACATGCGTTGAGATGAGGCGTTTTTCTTAATGGTCCGTGGTAATTGCATTCTCTGTCATCGTGCAGACATTATCGACTTGATGAGAAATAATGTAACAGTCACTGTGAATTATCTCATCTGCTGTGTATAATGTCCATACACAGCTTGCATGTACATTCTCAAGATAATTTTTTTGTTAAACAGAGTACTCCCTCCTTCCCAAAATCTTAGGTCGTTTAACGGTCCTTCTATAATTGCCTTTCTTTGTGTGGACAGGCAATGTTTCTGTACACTTGATATCCATAGACCATGATTAATGAAGTCACCTTGGTAACCACTGTTTTTCTCAAAATCCTATAAATTGATTTTACGCCCCCCCCCCCCCCCCCCCTCCCCCTCATCCGATGTTTTGATTTGTAACTACTGTACATAAGAACTTTGATAATCCGTGTTTTGCATGAATCTCCCCTTTCCAAACACAGTGCAAAATTTAGGCAGAAGTCGTTTAAATAGCCAACTTTGTGAATTCACATGTTAACATTTTATGCAAGATTTATGTATTCAATTCTCCGTCTTGTCAATTCCCAAATTTCCAAGGAGGTTCTTTGGGCTGTTTTGACATGCGGGATGAAAGAAAGATACACGGAAAGGATTCCATTGTCATCCAACTTGAATCGTGTAGGCCTATTGACATGCAATAGAACCATATGATTGTTTTTTCAAGAGACACGAGTAAATGAAGAAACCCCAATAAATCGAACCCAAAAAATGCCATTGGAAGGGAAAGAAAAGCAAACAACACGCATGTAAGTTTTTCAACAGTTTAAATCGTTGATTTTTTTTTTTTTAAAAAGCAGGCCCTTCACAGAAAAAAATCGTCGCCAAAAAATGGAAAAGACATAGTACTTTTTTTTTTCTCGTTTTAGAGCATGGCCCCTTTTCTCCGCAGAAACAAAAGGCCTGGCCCACATCAAGCAATGGACCGACCGGTCACAGACAAACACAGGCTTGAAGCTCGCAGCACGGATAGCGCTCTCCGGCCTCCGCCCAAATCGCCGCCGCACCGGCTCCGGCCGCTCCCCTGCTCCCGCGCGCGCCATGACGGCGAATCAGCCGGCGGGCGAGGCCCTCGCGACCCACATCTCCGGCATGTCCCGCCCCGATATGTACGACCTCATGTCCCAGATGAAGGTGCGCCTCCCAATCCCCAAACCCTACGAGCCCGATTCCTCCCCCTCCCGGCTTCCTCACCGTTTCACCTCGTCCCGCAGGCCATGATCGACCACGACCAGGAGAGGGTGCGCCGTATGCTCGTCGAGAACCCCGACGTCACCCGCGCGCTCTTCCGGGTGAGTCCTCTCGCAGCCTGCGCTGCTAGGGTTTGTGGGTTTCGTGGTACAGATTCCGTGTTTCTATGCAGGAAGGGGTAGAACTCCATGCCTATCACAAATGGTAGTCGCTGAATATCTGGTGTGCATTGCTGGCTACCCCAGTTAAACCTGGTTCATGTTTGCATAGGGAGTGGGATCGAGGGTCATTTATGTTGTAAAAACATTATAGGTTGCTCTTTACATGATTTAGATGGAAAATCCAGTCATAAGAACATGCTGTATAGTCGTGTTAATGTTGATAGTGTCACCACAGGGCGTTCACACCTGTTGTTTCTATATGGAAAGAAAATGGACGAAGAAGAAGAATGTGTGTCACACGCTTATGTTTTTCTAGCAAACTTATATAAAAGACTAAAACCGAATCCACTACTTATTCTAATACGCCTGTTTCCAATGGTTTGTTCAATTGTTATAAGCATTCTAATAAACATCATTAATGTGTTTGCTTTTGTTCTCCTGGCAAACTTGCCTTGTTATCTTGCAGTCAATATAGGATTATTTTGTGTGGTATCTGCCTACATATGTGAAATTTCAAGTTTCAACTTGATTATTGTGCTCACAATGATTGAATCTGTTATATGCATTTGCTCTGGATGAATTTCTCATATAGTATTTTCTCTCCTTGCAGGCCCAAGTGGTTCTCGGAATGGTCAAAACACCTAAAGCTGTATGTAACATAAGTTCTTTGACGTTTAATATTTGGATTATTAATGTTGAAATTGAATATTTTTTGTCATCAAATGCTTGTTGTTCCACAGGCACAATCTTCCGACATGCCCCAGCCAGCAGTTGCTCAGACAACTCCTTCTGCATCAGTTAAAGCTACAGTACAAGATCATGTTAACTTGCCCCAGCCTCACTTGCCTACCAATCAACAGAATTTGCAACCATCTGGCCAATTTCCATTGGGCGGTTCTAATGTGACATCATCTTTGGACCTTCCACCTATGCCAGCAAATCCACCACAGTCAGCACAATCAAAAGGATACCCTATCCATCAGATGCATTCTGCATCAGCACCGCAGTCATCTCAGTATCCAAATGTTACCATGCCTCCTCATGCTCCTCCACTGTATTCAAATGTTCCATCTCATATGCCAACGGTGAATAGTCAACCACAGCAACCATTGCAAAATCCTGGAATGTTTAACCAGCAATTACAGCCACCCCTACCCCAGTTGCCTAGGCCACCTTCCATGCAGGCATATACACATCAGATGCATCAGCAAATACCCAGTTCATATGGTCAGCACATGTTGCAACAACCAATGTTTCATGTAAGGTTCTATACTAAATTTATGTGGTCCTCCTGATAACTAGATACTCTTCTGCAAACTGACCATGATATTTGGAATTTCTCAGCCAGGCGGGAATCCACAAAATTCTTTCTTTACAGGTCAACAACAGCAGCAATTACCCAACCAGCCACCACCATTGCCGAATCAGCCACCACCACAGCTATACCAGGTGTGATAGCGAATTTGATTATGCTGTCTTAAAGTTGACCTTTTCCTCGTGTAAAGAAAATTGCAAGTATATTCCTGAATGTTTCTGCCTTTCCGCAGCATTTGCTGTGCAAAATCAATTTTAGGATGTAAATGAAATGTGGAGTATTGTTGATCTGCTATTATCTCAGGAGTTTTAGGTTTCGAAGAACCATGCATGCAATGAGTAATTGTTAACTAACCTCTTGCTATCATAGGGTAGTAGTCCTGACTGCTGTTAAATTATCTGTATCAGATGACATATTATCAGCATTATAAAGTAGCGCGTGAATTGACTCTTATTATGTATAATCCAATAGACTAATATTTCACACATGTTGGCCTACATGACAGTTAGCATTGCCTTCTACATGTTTTACTTGGCTAGGTTCTACAGTTTTTTTTCCTTGTTCTGATTGACACTTGACATTATAAAAAAAAAATCAGTGCACATGCAGTTCAAACGTTACTATTTTTTCTTGCTGCTGTGCTGCAAATTCTTTACCACTATGTCATTATTTATTCTCCCTTTCAATATTTGATACTGCTCATAGGGTTCTTGCTTGGACAGTTGAACAAAACGCCAAATATAGCATGCTTAAAACGTTTTTGTTTTCTCAGCAAGGATCACATATCCTAGTTATTCTTGTTAGGACATCACAAAAATTGAGGGCTCATATATAATATCTAATCCATGGACAGTTTTAAGCATCTCTTCAACATTTTTTCACGCATAAACTCCTCTGAAAGCTGGTCATTCCGTGTTCTCTTGCAAATATTGAATAGGAAACCCTTAACAAGCCAGTTTCAGGTTTAATTCATGTCTTGGGTTTTGTTGACTTATGGATTGCCAGCTTATTGCTGACTTTTGGACATCAAGCACAACCTGAAATTTAGTTTAAGGACATCAAGCACAACCTATAATTTGGTCTATGCAAATCACACATCACTTCTTAGATAGATTATTGTTGTTCGCCAGATTCTAACTGTCCCACCGTATCTGTGATGTGTTGATCATGGACTCAACAATCAACAGTTAACTCTTGTAATTTGTCTGTTTAACAGGCTAATTCACATGTGACCTCGCACTACAATTCCCAAAGTATGCAAGTCGATAGATCAGCTCCATGGGGGCGTGGCAGCCAAGAAGCATCGTCGGCCGGATCCCATTTCCCTGGACAATTCCAAGGTCTACCTGGACAGATGACCCAAGGGATCGGCGGCATCCAGACGGGCCGCCCAGAAGCACCTGTAAGTGTCCCTGCAACTGCATTTTAGAACAAGTGGTCATATGTGCTACGTTTTACCCCTTTTCCTAAAAAATGAACCACTCACGTAGTTGTTATTCGAGCAGTTGACAGCCGACATGGAAAAGATGCTAGTACAGCAAGTCATGAGCATGTCGCCGGAGCAGATCAACGTGCTGCCCCCGGAGCAACGTCAGCAGGTACTTCAGCTGCGAGACATGCTGCGTCAATGATGTACACGACGAGCAGCTGCCGGAGTGGAAGAATGACAGTTCGATAGAGCCGCGCAGATCAGATCAAGTGCTCCATGCTCGACTTACGCTGTCACCGTGACATCTTCCCGTTTTAGCCATTGTTCAAGGTGATTGACATCCCTGCTAGCCTGCCGCGTGCCTGGGAATGTGGTTGTAGAATGAACGCTTAGCCCATTTCGTTATTTATAGGCAGCTCTTTGGATATACATTTCGACTGATTGACAAATGTAGCGGCATGATGTGGTACTCTGCTGCTGCTGCCACAGTTTTATGCCGTGTTGTGATTGAAGTCCGGTGATCCGGTCCTTGTCTGATGACGGGTCTAGCTCTTGAGATGACTGATTGATATAATATGAGAGTGGTGGTAAACGTTCTTGTTTGTACTCCTTTTTTTTTCGGATCTTTCTTTTCTCAATTTTTTTCTTGTCTATGTATGATGTACTCCCTATTAAATCAGCGACACTCATTTTGGGACCGAGGGAGTATTTTCTTGTCTATGTATTATGATGTACTCCCTACTAAATAACGGCACTTATTTTGGGATGGAGGGAGTATTTTCTTTGAAAGTTATGGCATTCGGTTATCAGAAATACTCCCGTCCAAGCATTACAAGCTTTTCATAGTTTGTTGCAAATTCGGGGCCCTATGTAAGGTTTGAAGGTTCCAAGAACGCAAGAGTATAGAAGAAAAAAAAAAGATACCAAATGGACTGTACAACTACATGGGAATGTGTAATAAAAGTTTACGCGGGAACTTTTCCGAGGAATCAGGTGCATACCAAAGTTAACCCTAAAATCTACTACAACCGGACCGAGCTGTTTGGACGCATTTTGTTATCCAATGCAGCCCCACACCAGTCTGTTGATGCGACCGGCTGTCCATTTTCCCATAAACCGGAAGCAAACTGGTGCACGACTCTGACACCCTCGGCCACTCAAATCCTCCTCCCAGTCCACTTTTCTTTCACTCCGCCCTGCTCTCCATGCTTTCATCCACATCTTCCTCGTCCGCCGCCATTGTTGTACCTCTCCGGCCGCCGCCCAGGCATCTTCATGTTGGGGAACGTTGCATGGAAAACAAAAAAAATTCTACGCACACGCAAGATCTATCCATGGAGATGCATAGCTACGAGAGGGGGAGTGTGTCTACGTACCCTCGTAGACCGTAAGCGGAAGCGTTAGAACAACGCGGTTGATGTCGTCGAACAACTTCACGATCCAATCGACCGAGCACGGAACGTACGGCACCTCCGCGTTCAGCACACGTTCAGCTCGGTGACGTCCTCGACTTCTTGATCCAGCAAGACGACGAGGTAGTGGATGAGTTCCGGCAGCACGACGGCGTGGTGACGGTGATGGTGATACTATCTCCGCAGGGCTTCGCCCAAGCACTGCGAAAATATGACCGAGGGACGGAACTGTGGAGGGGGGCGCCGCACACGGCTAAGACAATGTTGTGTCCTTTGGGGCGCCCCTCTCCTCTATTTATATATGTGTAGAGGCTTGGAGTAGAAGGAATAGTGCCACGTGAACAGTAACCGTGAATAGTACACACGTGGACTTGGACTCCAAAGTCCAATCCTATTCCTACTAGGACTCTCCCTTTTTTCCTTCCCTAGCTGCATGGGCTTTTGAGGACTTGGTGCTCCTGGCCCAATAAGGCCAGGGCGCCTCCCCTTAGCCCATGCCAGCCCTTTGGGACGTGGTGGACCCACTTGTGGACTTCCGGACCCCTCCGGAATCCTCCGGGACCTTCTGGAAGCTTCCCGGTACAATACCGAAAAAACTGCACCTTTTTCCGGAACCCAAAATATGACTTCCCATATATAAATATTTACCTCTCGACCATTCCGAGACTCCTCGTGACGTCCGGGATCTCATCCGGGACTCCGAACAATATTCGGTTACCAATTCACATAACTCATACTCCCTCCGTTCCAAAATATAGTGCGCCCGCGCTTCTCAAAGTTCAACTTTGACCATAAATTTAACCAACGAGCCGACTGCGGCGGGAGCAAAAATTATATAATTGAAAACTTCTTTCGAATACGAATTCACTGGTATAATTTTTGCTCCCGCCGCAGTCGGTCTTGTTGGTTAAATTTATGGTCAAAGTTGAAGCGCGGAAACCGAGGACACACTATATTTTGGAACGGATGGAGTATAACACTATATCGTCAACGAACGTTAAGCGTGCGGACCCTACGGGTTCGGGAATGATGTAGACATGACTGAGACGCCTCTCCGGTCAATAACCAATAGCGGAACCTGGATGCTCATATTGGTTCCTACATATTCCACGAAGATCTTATCGGTCGAACCGCAATGACAACATACGTAATTCCCTTTGTCTGTCGGTATGTTACTTGCCCGAGATTCGATCGTCGGTATCTCCATACCTAGTTCAATCTCGTTACCGGCAAGTCTCTTTACTCGTTCCGTAATACATCATCCCGTAACTAACTCCTTAGTCACTTTGCTTGCAAGCTTCTTATGATGTGCATTACCGAGAGGGCCCAGAGATACCTCTCCGAAACACGGAGTGACAAATCCCAGTCTCGATCCATGCCAACTCAACGGACACCTTCGGAGATACCTGTAGAGCATCTTTATGATCACCCAGTTACGTTGTGACGTTTGATAGCACACAAGGTATTCCTCCGGTATCCGGGAGTTGCATGATCTCATGGTCTGAGGAACATGTATTTGACATTCAAGAAAGCAGTAGCAATAAACAGAACGATCATATGCTAAGCTAACGGATGGGTCTTGTCCATCACATCATTCTCCTAATGATGTGATCCCGTTATCAAATGACAACTCATGTCTATGGTTAGGAAACCTTAACCATCTTTGATCAACGAGCTAGTCTAGTAGAGGCTCACTAGGGACATGGTATTTGTTTATGTATTCACACATGTATTTAAGTTTCCGGTCAATACAATTCTAGCATGAATAATAAACCTTTATCATGAACAAGGAAATATAAAATAATAACAACTTTATTATTGCCTCTAGGGCATATTTCCATCAGTCTCCCACTTGCACTAGAGTCAATAATCTAGATTACATAGTGAAAGGATCGATATGGTTGACTAGAGGGGGGGGGTGAATAGGCAACTACCAATTTTTAGCTTTTCTTTAACAAATTAGAGTTAGCAACAAAATAGGTTGTCTAGATATGCAACTAGGTGAGCAACCTATATGATGCTAACAATTACAACACAAGCAAGCAAAGGATACAATACAAGTATATCAAGCACAATGTAAAGGTAAGAGATAACCACAAGTGGAGCCGGTGAAGACGAGGGTGTGTTACCGAAGTTCCTTCCCTTTGAGAGGAAGTACGTCTCCGTTGGAGCGGTGTGGAGGCACAATGCTCCCCAAGAAGCCACTAAGGCCACCGTATTCTCCTCACGCCCTCACACAATGCGAGGTGCCGTGATTCCACTAGTGGTGCCCTTGAAGGCGGCAACCGAACCTTTACAAACAAGGTTGGGGCAATCTCCACAACTTAATTGGAGGCTCCCAACACAACCACGGAGCTTCACCACAATGGAATGTGGCTCCGAGGTGACCTCAACCATCTAGGGTGCTCAAACACCCAAGAGTAACAAGATCCGCAAGGGATTAGTGGGGGGGAATCAAATATCTCTTGGTGGAAGTGTAGATCGGGGCCCTCTCCTCCAAACCCTAGCAAATCAACAAGGTCTATTGGCTAGGGAGAGAGATCGGGCACTTTTGAGCTTTGGGGCAACAATGGAGCAAAGAGAGGAAAGAGGTAAGTCAACTTGGGGAAGAAGACCCTCTATTTATAAGTGGGGGAAATCCAACCGTTATCTGCCCCCAGCCCACACACAAGCGGTACTACCGCTCCTCGGAGCGGTACTACCGCTTGGGCGGCAGTTCCCTACTGTCACACGCAGGCATAGAAGCACAGGAGCGGTAGTGCCGCAACAAGCGGTACTACCGCTCAACTTCAGCGGTACAACCGCTAAGGATTGCGCAGGACAGAGGAAACAGAGGTAGTGGGGTAGCACTGGAACGGCAGTACCGCAACAAGCGGTACTACCGCTCCACTACCGCCCCACTACCGCTTAGGGAAAAATAACACCAGAAGAAAACACGGTAGTGCAGCGGTAGTAGGGGGCGGTAGTACCGTGTCAAGCGGTACTACCGCTCTACTACCGCTTTACTACCGCTTAGCTGAAAACAATACCAGAGAGGTTTCTCCAAGCGGTAGTGGCAACGGTAGTAGGGGCCGGTAGTACCGCACCAAGCGGTACTACCGCTCTACTACCGCTTAGCGGAAAACAGCACCAGAGGGGTTTCTCCAAGCGGTAGTGCTGCGGAAGACCACATCGGCAGTACCGCTCTAAGCGGTACTACCATGGTACCGAGCGGTACTACCGCTTGGGTGCATTCAAATTGCCCAAAGATAACAGAGGGATGCTCCAAGTTGCGGGAAGGTTATGTGGGTGCAAATGGGTTGTGTACGTGTTGATTCCACCCATACCTTCCAACGCGGACCCCCTCTTAATAGTACGGGTTTCCTACGACTCAAATCCACCGAAAAAGAAATCGTCGGAAAAACACCGTCTTCACTCTTTACCATCGAGGGGAACAAACCGTCTCGTGCCACCTAATGAAATCTGAAATGCTCAAAGCACACGGTTAGTCCGCAAACGCATTGTCATCAATCACCAAAACCATTAGAGAGAAATATGCCCTAACACATAGTAATGAATCTAACACCCATGGAGTCTTGGTGCTGATCATGTTTTGCTCGTGGAAGAGGCTTAGTCAACGGGTCTGCCACATTCAGATCCGTGTGTACTTTGCAAATTTCTATGTCTCCATCCTTGACATATTCACGAATGGAGTTGAAGCGTCTCTTGATGTGTTTGGTCTTCTTGTGAAAACTGGGCTCCTTGGCTATGGCAATTGCTCCAGTGTTGTCACAAAAGATTGTCATTGGACCCGATGCACTAGGTATTACACCTAGATCGGATATGAACTCCTTCATCCAGACTCCTTCATGTGCTGCTTCCGAAGCAGCTATGTATTCCGCTTTACACGTAGATCCCGCCACGATGCTCTGCTTGGAACTGCACCAACTGACAGCTCCACCATTTAATATAAATATGTATCCGGTTTGTGACTTAGAGTCATCCGGATCAGTGTCGAAGCTTGCATCGACGTAACCCTTTACGACGAGCTCTTCGTCACCTCCATAAACGAGAAACATGTCCTTGGTCCTTTTCAGGTACTTCAGGATATTCTTGACCGCTGTCCAGTGATCCACTCCTGGATTACTCTAGTACCTCCCTGCCAAACTTATGGCAAGGCACACATCAGGTCTGGTACACAGCATGGCATACATAATAGAACCTATGGCTGAGGCATAGGGAATGACTTTCATTTTCTCTATATCTTCTGCCGTGGTCGGGCATTGAGTCTGACTCAACTTCACACCTTGCAAGATAGGCAAGAACCCTTTCTTTGACTGATCCATTTTGAACTTCTTCAAAACTTTGTCAAGGTATGTGCTTTGTGAAAGTCCTATCAAGCGTCTTGATCTATCCCTATAGATCTTGATGCCCAATATATAAGCAGCTTCACCGAGGTCTTTCATTGAAAAATTCTTATTCAAGTATCCCTTTATGCCATCCAGAAATTCTATATCATTTCCAATCAACAATATGTCATCCACATATAATATTAGAAATGCTACAGAGCTCCCACTCACTTTCTTGTAAATACAGGCTTCACCGTAAGTCTGTACAAAACCATATGCTTTGATCACCTCATCAAAGCGTATATTCCAACTCCGAGATGCTTGCACCAGTCCATAGATGGATCGCTGGAGCTTGCACACTTTGTTAGCACCCTTAGGATCGACAAAACCTTCTGGTTGCATCATATACAACTCTTCTTTGAGAAAACCATTAAGGAATGCAGTTTTGACATCCATTTGCCAGATTTCATAATCATAAAATGCGGCAATTGCTAACATGATTCGGACAGACTTAAGCATCACTACGGGTGAGAAAGTCTCATCGTAGTCAACCCCTTGAACTTGTCGAAAACCTTTCGCGACAAGTCGAGCTTTGTAGACAGTGATATTACCATCAGCATCTGTCTTCCTCTTAAAAATCCATTTATTCTCAATGGCTTGCCGATCATCGGGCAAGTCCACCAAAGTCCACACTTTGTTCTCATACATGGATCCTATCTCAGATTTCATGGCCTCAAGCCATTTGTCGGAATCCGGGCTTATCATAGCTTCTTCATAGTTCGTAGGTTCGCTATTGTCTAACAACATAACTTCCAGAACAGGATTACCGTACCACTCTGGTGCGGAACGTACTCTGGTCGACCTACGAAGTTCAGTAGTAACTTGATCTGAAGTTTCATGATCTTTATCATTATCTTCCTCTCTTATTGGTGTAGGAATCACGGGAACGGTTTTCTCTGATGAGCTACTTTCCAATTCGAGAGAAGGTACAATTACCTCATCAAGTTCTACTTTCCTCCCACTCACTTCTTTCGAGAGAAACTCCTTTTCTAGAAAGGACCCATTCTTGGCAACAAAGACCTTGCCTTCGGATCTGTGGTAGAAGGTGTACCCAATTGTTTCTTTAGGGTACCCTATGAAGACGCACTTCTCTGCTTTGGGTTCGAGCTTATCAGGTTGAAGCTTTTTCACATAAGCATCGCATCCCCAAACTTTAAGAAACGACAGCTTAGGTTTCTTGCCAAACCATAGTTCATATGGTGTCGTCTCAATGGATTTAGACGGTGCCCTATTTAACGTGAATGCAACTGTCTCTAATGCATAACCCCAAAACGATAGTGGCAAATCGGTAAGAGACATCATAGAACGCACCATATCCAATAAAGTACGGTTACGACGTTCGGACACACCATTGCGCTGTGGTGTTCCAGGTGGCGTGAGTTGTGAAACAATTCCACATTTTCTTAAATGAAGGCCAAACTCGTAACTCAAATATTCGCCTCCGCGATCAGATCGTAGACACTTTATTTTCTTGTTACGATAATTCTCTTCTTCACTCTGAAATTCTTTGAACTTTTCAAATGTTTCAGACTTGTGTTTCATCAAGTAGATATACCCATATCTACTCAAATCATCTGTGAAGGTTAGAAAATAACGATACCCGCCGCGTGCTTCAACATTCATCGGACCGCATACATCGGTATGTATTATGTCCAACAAATCAGTAGCTCGCTCCATTGTTCCGGAGAACGGAGTTTTAGTCATCTTGCCCATGAGGCATGGTTCGCAAGTATCAAATGATTCATAATCAAGAGATTCCAAAAGTCCATCCGCATGGAGTTTCTTCATGCGCTTTACACCAATATGACCTAAACGGCAGTGCCACAAGTATGTTGCACTATCATTATCAACTTTGCATCTTTTGGCATCAATATTATGAATATGTGTATCACTACGATCGAGATTCAACAAGAATAGACCATTCACAAAAGGTGCGTGACCATAAAAGATGTTACTCATATAAATAGAACAACCATTATTCTCTGACTTAAATGAATAACCGTCTCGCAATAAACAAGATCCAGATATAATGTTCATGCTCAACGCTGGCACCAAATAACAATTATTGAGGTCTAAAACTAATCCCGAAGGTAGATGTAGAGGTAGCGTGCCGACGGCGATCACATCAACCTTGGAACCATTCCCGACGCGCATCGTCACCTCGTCCTTAGCCAATCTTCGCTTATTCCGTAGCTCCTGTTTCGAGTTACAAATATGAGCAACCGAACCAGTATCAAATACCCAGGCGCTACTGCGAGCATTAGTGAGGAACACATCAATAACATGTATATCAAATATACCTTTGCTCACTTTGCCATCCTTCTTATCCGCCAAATACTTGGGGCAGTTCCGCTTCCAGTGACCAGTCCCTTTGCAGTAGAAGCACTCTGTTTCAGGCCTGGGTCCAGCTTTGGGTTTCTTCGTGGGAGCGGCAACTTGCTTGCCGTTCTTCTTGAAGTTCCCCTTCTTTCCCTTGCCCTTTTTCTTGAAACTAGTGGTTTTGTTAACCATCAACACTTGATGCTCCTTCTTGATTTCTACCTCCGCTGATTTCAGCATCGCGAAGAGCTCGGGAATTGTCTTCTCCATCCCTTGCATATTATAGTTCATCACGAAGCCTTTATAGCTTGGTGGCAGTGACTGAAGAACTCTGTCAATAACACTCTCAACCGGAAGATCAATTCCCAGCTGAGTCAAGTGGTTGTGGTACCCAGACATTCTGAGTATGTGTTCACTGACAGAACTGTTCTCCTCCATCTTACAGCTAAAGAACTTGTTGGAGACTTCATATCTCTCAACCCGGGCATTAGCTTGAAATATCAATTTCAGCTCTTGGAACATCTCATATGCTCCGTGGCGTTCAAAACGCTTTTGCAGTCCCGGTTCTAAGTCGTAGAGCATGGCACACTGAACTATCGAGTAGTCATCAGATCGAGCCTGCCAGGCGTTCACAACGTCTGCAGCAGTTCCTGCAGCAGGTCCATCACCTAGCGGTGCATCAAGGACATAATTCTTCTGTGCAGCAATGAGGATAATCCTCAAGTTACGGACCCAGTCCGTGTAGTTGCTACCATCATCTTTCAACTTAGCTTTCTCTAGGAACGCATTAAAATTCAACGGAACAGTAGCACGGGCCATTTATCTACAACATAGATATGCAAAGAAACTATCAAGACTAAGTTCATGATAAATTAAGTTCAATTAATCAAATTACTAATGAACTCCCACTTAAATTAACATCCCTCAAGTTAACTAAGTGTTACATGATCCAAATCAACTAGCCCATGTCCGATCATCACGTGAGATGGGATAGTCATCAATGGTGAACATCTCCATGTTGATCATATCTACTATATGACTCATGTTCGACCTTTCGGTCTCCAGTGTTTCGAGACCATGTCTGTACATGCTAGGCTTGTCAAGTTTAACCCAAGTATTCTGCTTGTGTAAAACTGGCTTACACCCGTTGTATGTGAACGTAGAATCTATCACACCCGATCATCACGAGGTGCTTCGAAACAACGAACTTTAGCAACGGTGCATACTCGGGGAGAACACTTTTATCTTGAAATTTAGTGAAGGGATCATCTTATAATGCTACCGTCGTTCTAAGCAAAATAAGATGCATAAAGGATAAACATCACATGCAATCAAAATATGTGACATGATATGGCCATCATCTTGTGCTTTTGATCTCCATCTACAAAGCATCGTCATGATCTCCATCGTCACCGGCTCGACACCTTGATCTCCATCGTTGTGTCGTGGTCGTCTCGCCAACTATTGCTTCTACAACTATTGCTAACGCATAGCGATAAAGTAAAGCAATTACATGGCGCTTGCATTTCATACAATAAAGAGACAACCATAAGGCTCCTGCCGGTTGCCGATAAATTACAAAACATGATCATCTCATACAATAACGTATATCACATCATGTCTTGACCATATCACATCACAGCATACCCTGCAAAAACAAGTTAGACGTCCTCTACTTTGTTATTGCAAGTTTTTACGTGGATGCTACGGGCTTCTAGCAAGAACCGTTCTTACCTATGGCATAAAACCACAACGGTGATTTATCAAGTTTGCTGTTTTAACCTTCAACAAGGACCGGCCGCAGTCAAATTCGATTCAACTAAAGTAGGAGAAACAGACACCCGCCAGCCACCTTTATGCAAAACAAGTTGCATGTCTGTCGGTGGAACCGGTCTCATGTACGTGGACATGTAAGGTTGGTCCGGGCCGCTTCATCTTACAATACCGCTGAATCAAAATAAGACGTTGGTGGTAAGCAGTATGACGATCACCGCCCACAACTCTTTGTGTTCTACTCGTGCATATCATCTACGCATAGACCTGGCTCATGATGCCACTGTTGGGGAACGTTGCATGAAAAACAAAAAAAATTCTACGCACACGCAAGATCTATCCATGGAGATGCATAGCTACGAGAGGGGGAGTGTGTCTACGTACCCTCGTAGACCGTAAGCGGAAGCGTTAGAACAACGCGGTTGATGTCGTCGAATAACTTCACGATCCAACCGAACGTACGGCACCTCCGCGTTCAGCACACGTTCAGCTCGGTGACGTCCTCGACTTCTTGATCCAGCAAGACGGCGAGGTAGTGGATGAGTTCCGGCAGCACGACGGCGTGGTGACGGTGATGGTGATACTATCTCCGCAGGGCTTCGCCCAAGCACTGCGAAAATATGACCGAGGGACGGAACTGTGGAGGGGGGCGCCGCACACGGCTAAGACAATGTTGTGTCCTTTGGGGCGCCCCTCTCCTCTATTTATATATGTGTAGAGGCTTGGAGTAGAAGGAATAGTGCCACATGAACAGTAACCGTGAATAGTACACACGTGGACTTGGACTCCAAAGTCCAATCCTATTCCTACTAGGACTCTCCCTTTTTTCCTTCCCTAGCTGTGTGGGCTTTTGAGGACTTGGTGCGCCAGGCCCACTAAGGCCAGGGCGCCTCCCCTTAGCCCATGCCAGCCCTTTGGGACGTGGTGGACCCACTTGTGGACTTCCGGACCCCTCCGGAATCCTCCGGAACCTTCTGGAAGCTTCCTCGTACAATACCGAAAAAACTGCACCTTTTTTCGGAACCCAAAATATGACTTCCCATATATAAATATTTACCTCTCGACCATTCCGAGACTCCTCGTGACGTCCGGGATCTCATCCGGGACTCCGAACAATATTCGGTTACCAATTCACATAACTCATACTCCCTCCGTTCCAAAATATAGTGCGCCCGCGCTACCCAAGGTTCAACTTTGACCATAAATTTAACCAACGAGACCGACTGCGGCGGGAGAAAAAATTATATAATTGAAAACTTCTTTCGAATACGAATTCACTGGTATAATTTTTGCTCCCGCCGCAGTCGGTCTTGTTGGTTAAATTTACGGTCAAAGTTGAAGCGCGGAAACCGAGGACACACTATATTTTGGAACGGAGGGAGTATAACACTATATCGTCAACGAACGTTAAGCGTGCGGACCCTACGGGTTCGGGAATGATGTAGACATGACTGAGACGCCTCTCCGGTCAATAACCAATAGCGGAACCTGGATGCTCATATTGGTTCCTACATATTCCACGAAGATCTTATCGGTCGAGCCGCAATGACAACATACGTAATTCCCTTTGTCCGTCGGTATGTTACTTGCCCGAGATTCGATCGTCGGTATCTCCATACCTAGTTCAATCTCGTTACCGGCAAGTCTCTTTACTCGTTCCGTAATACATCATCCCGTAACTAACTCCTTAGTCACTTTGCTTGCAAGCTTCTTATGATGTGCATTACCGAGAGGGCCCAGAGATACCTCTCCGAAACACGGAGTGACAAATCCCAGTCTCGATCCATGCCAACTCAACGGACACCTTCGGAGATACCTGTAGAGCATCTTTATGATCACCCAGTTACGTTGTGATGTTTGATAGCACACAAGGTATTCCTCCGGTATCCGGGAGTTGCATGATCTCATGGTCTAAGGAACATGTATTTGACATTCAAGAAAGCAGTAGCAATAAACAGAACGATCATATGCTAAGCTAACGGATGGGTCTTGTCCATCACATCATTCTCCTAATGATGTGATCCCGTTATCAAATGACAACTCATGTCTATGGTTAGGAAACCTTAACCATCTTTGATCAACGAGCTAGTCTAGTAGAGGCTCACTAGGGACATGGTATTTGTTTATGTATTCACACATGTATTTAAGTTTCCGGTCAATACAATTCTAGCATGAATAATAAACCTTTATCATGAACAAGGAAATATAAAATAATAACAACTTTATTATTGCCTCTAGGGCATATTTCCATCACTTGATATGTCCGCAACACCCACCCATGCGCCTGCCCGCCTTGGACTACGCCGCCGTCCACCCGAGATCCCTCTGCAG
Source organism: Elymus sibiricus (assembly GCA_039707655.1). Lineage (NCBI taxonomy): Eukaryota > Viridiplantae > Streptophyta > Magnoliopsida > Poales > Poaceae > Elymus > Elymus sibiricus. The sequence goes on from CM077664.1 coordinate 320,155,044, forward strand.
CAAGGTACCCTCCGCTCCCCTGCCGACGCCGTCCATAGCGGACACCACGCCCAGCAGGTGTTCGGTCAAATGTCATTGAGCTTTTTTGTTGAACTTCTTATTGTTTTCTAGAGTAAGCATGATGGCGGGGTACTCGATGATTGAGGATGAGTTGTTGTGCGATGCGTGGTTGGCCGTATCCGCGGACTTTGTAGGCATGGGGCAGTGGGGCTCGGGCTTTTGGCAAAACGTGCATGCTTCGTTTCATGAGCAAAAGAACTTCGCGCCCTACGACATGCACGTCATCCATGAACGCAATGTGAGTCGCTAACGCATCAGTGGTACACCATGTCCAACGTTGTCATGAAGTTTTGCGGTGCAATTGCACGAGTGAAGACAATGTGGTCATTGGGCTCCTCAACAATGGAGATCGTAAGTTTTGCTTCTTGTTGCTCTACATGTTGGTCAATTCATTGATTCACTCATTGTTGCAACTTGATAATCATCATATTGTATAGTTTGGGCGCAGTGCCGTGTTGTACCAGAGGGCCAAGGGCCAGCCATTTAAACTCATACATTGTTGGATGAATCTCAAGGGGAACTATGTGTGGGACGACATGTGCTGGTTCTGACTCTAGTATTGTTGAATTTGGAATCGATGACTTCAAAAAACTTGTTGAATATCTTGTTATCTCAGATGTAATATGTACATTTGCACTATTCTTGTACTACGGATATTTGCATGTTATTTATGGATGAATTGTGCTATTTTCTATAATTTTTTCGAGTGACAGAGTTGGATGTACGCGAACTGGTTCAGACCAGTCTGAGGACAAATACATGGTCCATTTCAGGGGTCAGCGTTAGAGATGCCCTAACATAGTTTGTGTGAGGAAGGAGAAGAACACTATCATCCGTTGATCCATTTTACTAATGATGAAGAAGGAAACTCCATCAAGATAAAATTCACATTCACACGTCAAATACAAGCAGCTCCATCTGAGAGAGCCTTAGCTGAAAATATGCTAATCATGATTTTGGCAAAAACAAAAAAAAACCACCGGAAGCTCTGGCTTCTCAGTGAGGCCTTGTACAATGCAAGGTGCTTAGGGAAATAAACCAGACTTTCCTTAATCATCGGTGTTTATTTGTACAAGGTACACGCTTAATTAGGCGTCTCTCGTATAGAAATAGGCACTGGTGCTTTAGAAAAATCCGGTTTATTTTTCTAAGCACCTCCCTAAGCACCTAGAGCAGGAAAGAGAATCGATGCTATTCACCGGCTTGTAACGAAATGAACCGAATCGAAAACCGAAAACATTTTACTTTTCGATGGAACCGCTTGACGGATTGATCGTTGTCAACATGAAAAAAACCAGATTTTTTTTTGAGAGTAGAAAAAAACCCAGATTTTTTTTTGAGCATCAGTACAGACACAAGCGCTCATATATACGCGCATACAATCATCCCTATAAACGCACACACGGACACCCTACCCCTATGATCACCTCCGAAAGACTGAGCCGGCATATAATCTTGAGATTTTACGAAGTTACCGTAGGCGTCTCGTAGTCGACGGTGACGTCTTCTCCCACCGAACGCGCATCGCCGGAAATCCTGAAATAAATCCAGGACTTGAACCCTGGTGGATTGGGATACCACTGTCCACCTAACCATCCAACCACAAGTTGGTTCGAAAAAAAAACCCAGAATTGACACATGCAAATCAATGGCAACACGTTGTAGGTTGAAAATCACCACGTGCGGGTCTCATCTCATCAGCTGTCACCGTCAGGTTCCCAGTCAGCAAGCCAGCCATCCCACCGGTGCGATCTCGGCTCAAGGAAATAAATATTTCGGAAAGCGACGCCCGGATCAGCGTGTCTACTGCTGTTTCGTCGTCCCCCACCCTGTCCTGTGCCATTGGCCAATCAGCTCCGCCTCCTCATCCGAGAACCCGCACGCAGAAACAAAATCCTACGCGCCGGAGCCATCAAGAACCCGCATCCCATCCCCCGCCCGTCGAGGTCGGTGTACAGGAGAAGAAGGAGCTGCGCGGCGGCGGAGCCATCCGATCCGGCCGGCCGCGCCGGAACCAATCTGAGGAGCTCGCGATCGCGATCATGGAGGGAGGGATGGGGGGAGGAGGCGGAGGCGGGCAGCAGGAGCTTTCGGCGGACAACGTGCGGGGGATAGTGCTCGCGCTCCTCTCCAGCGGCTTCATCGGCTCCAGCTTCATCATCAAGAAGAAGGGCCTCCGCCGCGCCGCCGTCTCCTCCGGCATAAGCGCAGGTCCGTCCCTTCCTCATCTCAACGCCGTCCGTTTCTTTCTTCAGAGTTTGTTTAATCCTCTGAAAATGTCCTCTGTTTTCCCCCCCTTTTCTGCTTCGTGTGCAGGGGTGGGTGGGCACTCCTATCTGCTGGAGCCCCTATGGTGGGTGGGCATGATCACCAGTGAGCTTCTTTTCTATTGGAATTCCCAGTATAGCAATTCTTAGCTCGCAGTGGGTAACTGATTCGCACCAATTCTATCTTCTTCTCTTCTCAGTGATCGTGGGAGAGATCGTCAATTTCGTGGCGTATGCCTTCGCCCCCGCGGTGCTGGTTACTCCTCTGGGAGCATTGAGCATAATCGTCAGGTGTGCACCACATACACCACAAGCCGTGGTTTTAATCTGCAATCCTGAAATTCAGATGTGATGTTGAAGGTGTGTTTATTCTGCTGGTGTTCTTCCTTGTCCAGTGCAGTGCTGGCCCATTTCATCCTGAACGAGAGACTGCACGCGCTCGGGGTCCTCGGTTGCGTGATGTGCATCGCGGGGTCGATGGTGATCGTCATCCACGCGCCGCTGGAGCAGGAGATCACGTCGGTCAAGGAGATATGGCACATGGCAACACAACCATGTGAGGGTTGTCAGTTTATCATGATCATGGGTGCCATTTTAGTTCACTGCTGGTTGTAGGAAGTGTGATCGAATAACCGAGGGTTTTCTTCATGTTCCTCTGCAGCTTTCTTGCTATATGTTGCTTCGGTTATAGTCCTGGTCTCTGTGCTAGTTTTCCATTTCTCCCCTCTCTGGGGGCAGTCGAACGTGTTGATCTACACCGCCATTTGCTCTTTGATGGGTTCTCTTTCGGTAATGTCGCTTTTAACACCAGTTTCTAGCACAGAATAAACATATAGCAAGTTTATATGCGATCACCGAGTTTTTATTTTAGCCTTCGTGACGAAGGTTCTGACCCTTTCTCCTTACGCAGGTTATGAGTGTTAAAGCCCTTGGTACATCCTTAAAGTTGACTTTTGAGGGGACGAATCAGTTAGCATATCCTGAGACGTGGTTCTTTATGCTTGTTGTGGCTATTTGTGTGCTGACACAGATGAATTACCTCAACAAGGTTTGTATGAGTGCACTATGTATATTCAGTAATCAGTTAATTATAATGTGTATCCTTAGGGAAAATGCCATCAAGCAACAGCTTTCCGAAGATTGATTCATTAGTACTCCCTCCAGTTCTTTAGAACTTGCTTTGGACATCAAAAGTGTCTCCAAAAGTCAATTTCGACCACTAACTTTTATTGCAGTATATTAATACAACCCGACATTATTATGATATTATGCTAGTACCTTGCAAAACAAATCTACTCATATGATTTTCATATGTCCCATCTACATATTTTAGAAGATCGCCGGCAGTCAAAGTTTCAGAACTCTGTTGTATGTTCAAAGCAACATGTTTTGCAGAACTAGGAGTATGAACAGCAAATTTGAATGCTTGAACTGTCCCTGAAGCAATAGAGATAACCGTACTATCTTTTAACTTCTTTCATGATAAATTTAAAGTGTTGTTGCTCTTCAGCTCAAGTTATGCCAATATATTTGTTCATTAGGATAAGGACTAGGGAGCGTCATACTGTATTCAAATCATTGCTCCGTATGTTACAAGTTGCATTTTGTCATTCTTCTCAGCAACCATAGATATATAAAGAGAAGAATCGGAGGATTATGATAATTGTGTAGGAACCTACTTAAATATGTTTTTCTTAAGAATTCTGTACTAGCCCTAATTTCAAATTTCATATCTGTAAGTTCTACTGTAATGGCAGCCTCCAATGTAGTAATTGTTCCTTTTTTGCAGGCACTTGATACATTTAACACGGCAGTTGTATCACCAATTTATTATGTGATGTTTACATCATTGACAATACTCGCAAGCATCATAATGTTTAAGGTAAAATTTTGTTCTGTTCTGCCGTTCATCTCACAAAAGGTGTGAATGGCTTATTAGGTAATTATTGGCACCACTTGGAGACACTTGTTGCCATTGTATCTCGTCCAGACCTGAAATATAGTATCCTAAGCTACTGGGACTACAGCTTAGCATAAATTTTACCTTACTCCGTAGCTCTATCCTGCAACATTTTAGTAATGCCAAGAGCAACCTTCAACACAATGTCATGCTCTGCTAAGCACCACTATGTCGGCATATTAAATTTTGTGAAAAAAGCATATGAGCTAACCGAACTTCTTACTGTATCATAATGATAAACGCAGGATTGGTCTGGTCGGAGCCTTGGAAGCATTACTTCTGAAATATGTGGCCTGATTGTCGTGTTGTCCGGTACCATTTTGTTGCATGTCACCAAGGATTACGAAAGGATCCCGCAATCGAGAAGTATGTAACCCTGACTGAACTCCCACCTTTTTCATCATATATTCAGGTTTTCTTGAGTCCATGCTCATAACACCCCATTGTTTCGTCGTGAAGTAGGCCTTTACGCACCGTTGTCTCCCACCTCTAGAACAAGATTGAACGGAGAATTACTGAGGCACGTCGAGGAGGATGCGAGGAGAACCGACGACGAAGAGAAAGTCTTGAGACGGCAGGAGATGTACTAGCCATTGGAGGTTGGCAGCGATGGATGCTGTGATCAACACATTGCCGGTCACTCCATTGTGTTGTGTTGGCATGTACATAATTGGGTATTGCAGAAGCTGGGAGATACGGTATCCGGGAGACGGCGGAGTTTCACCAGATAGGATCTGTGCACAGATTGTTGCCAAGTTTTCTTCTCCTCATCCGTAACTTTTTCTTTTCGATTTTTTTAGTTTTGTCCACAACATTTTTTATTCCTCTTCTTGTACAGTTTGAATTTGTTGACTTGTTCGGAGCGATCAGGCGGAGCTTTCATGTATCTGAACTGTGAATCTTGTACATCCTGTTAGCGCCGTTCTTGTAGAATTCCGATTTTCTGCTTTTGTTTCACCGTCACCCCCCTGTTTGAGGATAACCAATAACTTGTCCCAGAAAAAGGTTTATGATCAGTTTGGAGCATGGATCTTTTTTTTCAATCTCGTTTGAAACTTCGCGAGATGGAATATGTTTCCTGATTTCTGTGGGATGTGGGTTATCAAAAGGGAAAAAGATTACTGTTTGGACTGATCTGCTCAGGGTGGAATTGGGATGATTGGGCAGCATATAACTTCTAGTGGTATTCGGTCAACAGGTCCACGGCCCCGTTACATCATCTGAGACAGCCGGCTAGCTTAAGCTGCGAATAAAATGTTTTTAGTCACGACTTCAACAACAGTTTGCAGCATCGTAGGCGTGAACACTGAATTTTGATCAAGGCCTACTTATATGTTTCCAGCATCGTCAACCTTTTGCCAATCTCATTCCACCAGCTAGAAGCTCAGCTCCCCGGAGAACTGAGCCTTCGGGAGACCGAATTCTGTTTCATGATCTATTGATCTCTGTGGGATAAATTATACCCAAAAAAAAAAGATTACCGTGCTGGGAATTGATCTGTTCTGTGTGGAATTCTGCTGAAATTTCTGTGCTATTTGCAACGGAATCAGGATGATTTGGGGAGTAGTTTATACAGCTTGTGTTGTGCTTCAGGACTATGCTGAACATGCAGTTGCAACTTGCAAATGTTTTCTCAACAACAAAAAAAGTTGTAAATTCTGTTCGTTTTTCTGCTGGGACATGGTCCGCCCATCTTACCTTCGCACGCATCTCCAGGCAACCGCATGACATGTGGGGGCGATGATGAAAAGGTAACGGCAAACCCTACTCTCTTCCCGGTCCCACCCGCCAGCCGCACTACGGCACAAGCTTCTTCTTCTTCATTCCCGTCCCCTGCGCTCGTGGGATCTGCGGCGGCGGCTTTCCACGGTAAATCTCGGGGCAGGATCTGTTGAGTAATTTTGGACAAGTCTCGGAGGATGTTGTAGCCTTGTAGTAGATCCGAACCAGGGATCCTTGTTTAGAGAGCCTTAGTCCACGCCGCCCGACCTCGCCGTTGTCGCCTGGAACCGAAATTTCTTTGCGGGGAGGGTCGATCCCATCCAGCTTTTCTTTGTGGAATCTGGCAAGTTTTATTCTTGTTGTGGTTTGTGCCATTATGATACAGTACAGCTAATGGGTCCACTATTGGTAGACAAAACTGCTTATTTACCGTTCGGTTTACTCAAGGCGTAGAATATCATATAAGCGTTAATCGCATCAGTACTGGGTTATTCAATCTACCTATGAGCACTGAATGACCAATCTAAATATATGTATGTACTCCCTCCGTCAAAAACGCTCTTATATTATGGGACGGAGGGAGTAAGTATCAAGGTACAATATAATGTACTGGATAGTAGTTGTGTTATCATGCCCAAACAAGCAGGTGATATGTACATAGAGAAGTCCAAAACTATAGCAGGTGTATCAGGTAACAAGTGATCTGTACAACTTGATATGACCAATGTGAGCCTTTGCTTGTGTGGAGAATCTCTTATTTAACCTCTATTCTCCCGATGTGTCTCTCTCTTAACTCTTGTATGAGATTTCTCTTGCTCTGATGTTCTCTTTATGCTACTTGTGTCTGCCTTTGCCGTTGCAGAAGCTTGAATTTTACCACTCTAATGTTTTGTTTGTCAGCCCCAATTTTCAGTTTCCTCTGCTGTGCAAGTTCATATCCACTAGATGGGGAAGGCAAAACGTGCATCGATATTTATCAGGCTCGTCTCAGCAGCTGGAACTGGATTTTTCTATGTGAAGCGCAAGAATCCTCGGCGGATCACAGAGAAGCTTGAGTTCAGGAAGTATGATCCGCGTGTAAACAAGCATGTTCTATTTACAGAAGCCAAGATGAAGTGAGACGCTGCAGCCTTTCTTTCTTACCATAAGACCTCTACGGTTCATTTTGGTCGAAGACGATGCTACCTTTATTGGCTGGGGCGGGCTCTAGATACTATAGTTTCATGTAAACAACTCTAATGAGCACGTTTTGATCTCCTCATCACCGAATCAGCATGGATTTTCACTTGCTTTGCCTTGCCTTGCCTGTTTATTTGTATTGTAACTGAAATGAGCTGCAAGCCTGCAAAAGTACTGTCCCATTTTAGTGTTGTGATTTTTGTCAGTGAATGTTTGTTTCTGAAACTTACAGCACCCACAGATGAAGGGGTAGAGGGTCTGAACCACCTTGATAAATGTAAGTTTTCCCTTCCCTTTTATTTTATTTTCCTTTCCTGTTTAACACCTGAAACATATATGCTGTCTCCGCGACCGAGTATAAGATAGCTGAGAGGCATGAATTGCTATTACTGATTATGTTTCGTGATTCAAGTTTGAACTCTGAACAATGTTATTTTGTTTGTATTGTGTGCATGACATCATATATCAACAAACAAACAATACATTATACATCTTGTGAAAAAAAGCAGGCTGTCTGATCCTTGAACATCTTCAGAATTAGCATTGGCAAGTAGCTAACTGTCTAATTCTAAAAGGTCAGGTACTAACTTTCCGTGTCGTCAGACGCATGAAACTGCTCGGTCACTGTGAAGCTACTACTTGCTTCACCCCAGCTCTGCAAGCACATCCTGAAGCTAGGATCATAGTCCCACAGCCCGGATGCCATCTGTCGCCGGAGTTTCTTCTTCCTCCCGTTTACCCAGTTATTGTGAATGATGAAGCACCCGAGCTTCCTGCAAGCTGAGCGCATGCTGCGCCTCCCCCAGAGCCCCTTGTAAGCTCCGTTGGGGAACAAGTCCCGGTCCAAAAACACGACGGTGAGGTTTGTTCTAGGCTCTAGGCATCTGTCGTAGCCGAGTCGGTTCACACCTTCCTTCCCACACAGGACGTCATAGAAGCTTGGCTGCTCTGATGAGTTTGATTTGTCCGCATGCTTCACTACCATCTCCATCACTGTGATGGTGGCGCTGTCTGATTGGGCGTAGTAGAAACCCGAATTTAGCCGGCGTGGCAGGTTTATTGGCCCTGTGAACAAAGAACAGTGAGAGAATTCTCAAACACAATGTTCTTTGTAGGTATTCTATTTCTTGAATGCAGACTGGCACCATGCTATAAGGTGTGAAATGTGCAAGAAAATCTAACACATTGAGTTAAATATAAAAACACTGTTATCCACCAGAAGAAGAAGCATTAGCAAAACCAAATTTGTAACCATAACCACTAAGAGGTAAAAGTCACCTGTCTCATTGTATTCATCTGATTGGGCTGCGAATGTAGCAGGTCCAAGAGAGTGCAGGAACTGCACTGGATTGTGAAACCAGTAGACATCAACATCACTCAGCAGCACATTGTACCCCATCCTTAAAACCTCCAGAACAATGCGCGATTTAACCTTCGTCACTCGCTTAAAACACTGGGTTCCAAAGTGGCAGTCATCAAAACTGACGTTCTTTGGCGACGTTGGATCTCTGAAAACTGGCAAACCCTAGAATTAGGGATTGAAATTTTTGAGCATAATTGGCAGTTTTGAATAGGAAAATAACTACAGAAAACAAGAAAAATCAAAATGATAGAACGAAATCAAGTTCATCATTACCTGCAAGACGGAGAATTCGTATGTCTCTTGATCTAGAGCACAGACTACAAAATTGGTGACTCTGAGATGGCGCAACCGGCACACCCAACTCATAAGCATGTCCCTGTAGCTTGCCCCAGCAACACCAAGAACAACAGATCTATTCTCATCGGCTACAAACCGAAGGAGCATTTCTAATGAATATGGAACATCAGAGGCTTCTGAAGAATAGCTTCGCAGATGATCAGACAAGCAATTGTTCCCTTTGTTCCATGGGTTACCACCAACCTCTTCATGGGCATTCTGTTCTTTACCTATGAAAAATCTTGAGAATGTAGGCTCTTCAAATTTGCTCAGCATGTAATCTCCAGAATGCTTTACCACTTCATACAGCATGGGAAAAGCATGATGTCCTCCTGGCGGACGATGGCAATACGGCCCGTAAACCGAAGCGAGATGGCGATTGACACCATACTCCCAGGATCCATCAGGTAATCTACCGCTGCTACTTGAACCTGTGCGGCGCTTCGCCCTGAGATCTTCGGAGTATAGCCCAAGAACTAGACTGCTTGCGTCGAATACGAGTCTCATTTCAGATGACAGAACCTCATGGGCCAGCCACCAGCTGTGCGCCCCTCTTCCATACAGAAAAGAAGGCACAACTCCTGCAAGCAATGGACGGCCCGGATTGTTCCACGCGAAAACGAGCCCCCTGTCGCTGCTATCTGCTGCCCATTTGTCAGCTTGAATCTCCTCTAGCTAATGTAATTGATCAAATGAATATTTCATTATCATGTAATTGGAGTTTTCTACGAATCTAAGATTGCCGTTGGTAGAAGGATGGAAGAAAAAGTACCATCGCACTGTGGGCGAGATTGTAGGGGAAGCTGGAAACGTTGCGTGACATTGCAACGAGGAGCCAATCACGGTCAATTTTGCCGAGATGTGTCAGTGATGTCACGGTTTCGGCGAGCAGAACGACTTCGGCGTCGACGAGGACGCAGATGTCGGAGTCGGCGGCAGCTTGCGCTCTTGCGATCATGGAGTGGAAGAACGGCGCCCCCGTGAACCTGAAACCAGGAAAGTAGGCGCAGCTCAGTTCGAGCAGCTTACATGGCGTACTGAACAAACTGTACGAGTTAAATTTGCGAGGGCGCCCGTACGAGGAATCGATGGCGGCCTCGACGGTGACCCGGCGTCCGAGCCGTCCGGCGAGGGCGTGCGCCGAGGGGTGGGAGCCGAGGAGCACGACGGTGACGTCCCACGGGAGCGCCAGCCACGACCGCACCGCCAGCTCCTGCCGCGCGGGCGAGACGTCGGGCGGGCGGAGCGGGGCCGAGAAGATCGTGACCCTCGGAGCGGCGGTCCGGAGGTCGCCTTCCTCGCGATGGTGGCGGCCGGCGCGCGCTGTGGAGGAGGCGCGGTGGAGCACGGCCGCCGCGAGGACGACGAAGGCGAGGGCGAGGAGGAGAACGACGAGCCATCCCGCGCGGCGTGGCGAGGGAGTAAGGCCGCGACGCGGAAGAGGAGGACGGCGGTGGCCGTGCGAAGGGAGAAGCATCTGGGTCTGGGCGCGCGCGGGCGAGGGGCGGAGCGGGAGAACCGAGGCATTATTAGCTTCGCTTGGCAGCTTGGGTGGAGCGAGAGGATTGAGATCCAGTAACATGCCATGGCCATCTCACCAATGAACAGTACGGTGCCTTGCCCCCCTCTCCAGTCCGTCAGATCCGAATCCAGCGGACAGATTGATATGAACAGTGTTTCGTTGCTACAGTGCTTGATCTGGGCTGTCCATTTCAGATCCAAGGGCCATGTTACGGCGTGACATGCCGAAGGCATGTCACTGGATCTCTGTCCGGAGCGAGACTGGCTTCAACGGGAAGCAAAGGTGCCGCGAAAACTGCAAACTAGTGGATTGTTGACTAGCAGGTGGGGCCAGGCCAGTCTCTTGGTGGGTTCACCTGTCAGCGAGCTTTGTGTTGGGCGGCCTTTGTTTTTCTTTCTTTAATTAATGGATCTCCTATTCAAAAAAGTCTTTGATATACTAAATTACAACCAGAAAACAAACTGAAATATAGTACTAGTAACAAGAGTCTTCATTTAAGTTGATCCTTCTAAAAACATAGTGCCATTCTGGTCTAACTTTCGCCGCTCCAATCGAGTGGAAGAAACTCAAGTGCAGCGATTCGGTGCCCAGCCTCATCTGCACCCGGTCAGAAAAAAAATCATAAAAAATTCAAAGAAAATCAAAAAATTCCAAATCCATCTCCGAATCACTGTCACGTCCTAGTCGCCGAAGGCCACCATCTCCGAATCAACGTCACGTCCTAGTCACCGAAGAGGGGACCACTATCCCCTCTCACCCAGGCCGTGGGCATCGATCCGCCGGATAGACAGGACCACACGGGGGAGAGCACGGCGGCCATAGGAGGGAACCGGTCATCCATGGCGAAGAGTCACCGCCGTAAGGAAAAGCCGCCGCCACCAGGAGCACCCGAAGCACGCAGCAGCCCGCTCGCCTCCCCACAGACCCAAAACGGCGCCTTCAAGAAGATAGCGGCACCGCCATGGCGCCGCCGCCGCCCAAACCAAAGTTGTGGGCTTTCACCCGGGTGCAGGGGAAGGGAAGGAGGGGTAGGTGAACCTCAACGCCGCCTTCAGGAAGGAGAGCAGCGCCCGAAGCGCCGCCGCCGCCGGAGGCCAAGGGGTTACCCAGATTCAGAGCACCCCACTCCACATCCACGCAACCAAGGCCAGATCGGGTCGGACCTGACGTGGAGGAGGCTGCTGCAAACGACGGGACATTGTCTTCAGATATGGCGCAGAGGGTCGCGGGGGGGGGGGGGGGGGGGGGGCGGCGCCCGACGCCCAGGTCCGCCGCCGCCTCGCCACACAAGCAGCCGAGGGGAGGCGGCCCCAACTCCAGCGACCGCCGCCGGGACGGCGCCGCCCACTCCACCAAGGCCGCCGCCTGGAACCCTAGGTCCGTTCCCAGGAAGGAAACGCGACCGAAGACCTCGCCGCCACCCTCGTCGGCATTCGCATGGGGTTGCCGACGGCTGTCTCCGGCGGTGGCAAGGGGAGATGCAGAGGAGGGGGGGGCGGCGACCGGGATCTGGATCGCCCCCGAGTCACCCCTGGAGGGCGACACGAGGAAGGTAGGGGGGTCCTCTGGGTCACTTTTTTTTGACCGGTTAGTGACCAGGCCGTCCGCCCAAGAGTTTGAGGGTTGTTTGAGGCGTTTGGTTGTAGATGCTCTAACTTCACGGGGTGGAAAAACGGACATTGCTTTCTAACCCTGAGCTCGTATGCTCCCACTATGAACGGTATATTCAACGGGCATTGCTTTCTAACCCTGAGCTCGTATGCTCCCACTATGAACGGTATATTCAACGGGCATTGCTTTCTAACCCTGAGCTCGTATGCTCCCACTATGAACGGTATATTCATAGTATGATTTCTTTACGTTAAAGATGCTCGTGGGTTATATACTTATATATGCATGCAGATTTTCAAGATGAAATGATTTGAGGAGCTCTAGACAAAACAAACAAACCGACTCTTGAAAAAGCTTTGAAAATGGATGTTTTGCAGCACTAATTTTTATTTTGTCTAGAGCTCTTTGGATGTCATTTCACCATTAAAATTTGCACGCACCACGATCACCCAAACAACTTTGATATAAAAAGAAATTCAGATTTGTGTAAATTTATTTGCCACTTAAAAAAAAAATACTGTTCATACGGGAGTTGGTGAGCTGGGAGTCAGAAACACCATGTCTGCATTACACATGACAGAGCCCTCTCAACTCGTTAATGGCTTAGGATTAGTCGAAAATCTTAGTTTATCAGAAGCTTGATCATCATCCGACTGGGCCTGAGGCACACCACAGCAGTACAGTTCAGCGCAGCTCGTCTAGCTGCTCGGCACGGCGGGAAGCGGGCGAACGGTCTCCATGAAAGTGGTGCATATTTTTCTTGTCCGCAAAACGAAACAAAGAAAGAATCTTAGTCTGCCTTTGGTGAAAAAGGGGAATGCGGACAAGCTCGAAAAAGAAACAACGAGGCAGCAAAAAGCTCGAAAAAGAAACGAAGAGGCAGCAAGAGCTCGAAACAGTTTCTCCCAACTCGGAACCAAACCGGACCGTTACGGCCGGTCATTCAATTCTCCCAACGGCCCGCACGGCGAGCAGAGCCACCCCACGGGCATCCGGCGGGCCCGTCACGGGGCATCTGTGTGGCTGCGGTACGAACAAGGTCAGGTAGGTTGGATTTGGAATCGCTCCATTGATTTCGAGATTTCTCCCCAACTGCGCAGGGGGGTACGAGAAAGGACACGCAGGCAGGCGGCAGGCGAGCGGCGAGGAGGGACGACCGAGCACTGCGTCGGAAGCCGTTCCCGAGTCCACCGCCCCGGCCTACTCGGAGAGAGGAGAGCGGTCATGGTCTAGCGAAAGGTTCGAAAAAAAAGGACCAAGGAGCTCCCCTCGCAACGAGTCCGAGGCGTCGCCAGCTGCCCAGCTCGAAAGAGGAGGAGGAGGAGCGTGTTCAAAAGCTAATCTTACTAAAACCAAAACCAAAGCGTCGTCAAGGCGTGGATTGGCCCCACGGATAAGCGTGACTGCGATTTGACCAAATCACTCCGTGTAGAGCGATGTCGACGGATCCGCGTGCCGGGCCGACATGGGTCCCGCCGCCTCTCCCGATTTGAATATCGTGTGTGTGCACATGCAAAAGGCGCAAAGGCTAGGCCGCCGGCTCCCACGAGGCCCTAATATTTTTTTGAAAAATCCTTTTTGCGCTCTCTCTCACGAACGTTGGCCGGTTTGAATCTTGTGGGTTAGGTTAATCGTGAGGGTTTGGAATTTTTGTGTGAAGACTAGGAAATGCTATTATAGTGCAGTGTAGTACGAGTGTTGTACTACTGTTTAGGACTACTGCTGTTGTTTGCTTCTTGGAGAGCAGTGATAAAGCAGGCACGTACTCCTGGTGGGGTACCAGGAGATGTTTCTTTTCCGGATAGATATGCTTCTCGGAGAGCGTAAGCCAAAGTTTTCATTGTTTGCTCGAATTCGAAATCAAGTGTAGGGCCGTACTAGCACTAGCACTCCAAATGCGAGGTGCTACTAGTGGGTGATGTTTGTGTTTTGATCCTTTTTGAAAACTTAAGCAGGATCCTAGATCTAACCCCTTTTTCTACCGCCAAGGTCAATGGCGGTAGGGTATAGGGTAAACCAGCCTACCGTCGAGGTCCAGGTCCTTGGCGGTAGGCAACTTATCCACGTCAGCGCGGTGCGCCCCTACCACCAAACAGGCTGGCGGTAGCCTGTGCAACCCTACCGTCTAGGTGTCTGGCGGTAGGTGAGTGCAAGCACTGTATTTGATACTTAGAAACAAAATTACTGTAGGACGTGCACCCCTACCGCCAAGAGCCTCGGCGGTAGGCTGCCATCAACCTCGGCGGTAGAAAAAAGGTTAGATCCTGAAATTTTTACAAAGCGGGGTCAAATCTGACTCAACTATTATAAAAGGGTCAAAACATCAAATTTAGCCGCTACTAGTACCAGTAGTACTCGCACTCTGTGTTGAATTGATTGGAAGCTGTACATTTACTGTCAGCCATTGCCCATTGGGACTGCAAACAAGGTCGGTCCCGTTTAACCCGTTGTTCTAGAGAAACACTAGTGCCGAAGAAGTGCGGCGCATGCCGCGCCCGTGATCGATTTCGTCTGTATTTTCCCGAAATAAGCAAGAAAACAACATGTATTATGCGAGAAAATAAATAAAAAGGAGAACACAAATTTTATCTGTATCCCGTGATCTGTGTAGACATGTAAGAAACATTAAATGAGTTAACAAATTAAGTAAACCGGCTGGCTTATTACTATTTTTTCTTATGCACATATCTTCCCCTTTCGTAAGTAAAAAAAACTATGATGAGCGGGGTAGCAATATGTATTTGGATTCAGTCTAATATGGCCTGTTTGATCAACAGTGAGATCAAATGGGATTGTTACCAGTTTGTGCATCTTTTTCACCTGTATTTCATATCCAATTCCTAGCCGTCACTTTTTCATTCTTCCTCAAACATGGATTTATTTAGTAAAATACAAATTTAAATTTTTTTCTTAGTAATTTAAACCCCTAATCTGTCGTGGTGTAAAAATGGATAGTAATTGGCGGAGTGTTGTCGTAGTGTAAAAATAGATAGTAATTGGCGAAGAACTTATTTAAACTCAGTATCTATGAGTGGCTAATCTGATAATAGAACGTACAATCCAATGCACTTTTCAAACAGTGATATAGGATAAGTGGTATATCCATATTTGGAGAAATTTTGGCAGTTGAGGAATAACTGGTTCTAAATAGTTTTTTGAGCAAACACTACACTCTACGAATGATCCACTATCTTTTATTTTTTTTTCTTTCTCTTTGAATTGGTCAAAGTAATAGAATAGGGAATGGAGTGAAGAGGTTGGTAGAGTGACAGTTTTTATTTTCATGTTTCTTCTTCTCGTTGGCTGCTTATAGAATGCCGTGATGGAGCCCGTCGTATAGGTGCCTTCAGTGACCGCATTGTGGTTGAAGCCTTGGTCTGGTTGGCCATATGGAAGGAGAAGGCGAGGTAGACGACGGCAACGACATCGGCTATTCTCCTCGCGTAGGTGAATGCACTGAGGAAGGAGTCTCAGTTTTTTTGGTATTTCTTCTCGATTACTGTTAACGTGAATTCATAGTGCCGATTTACTGTTTTTATTGTTCCGGTTTATTTGGGTGTATATTTCTGGGTTACAATTCAGGTACTGTTTCGGTCTATGGTTCGGATGGGTTAATGTTTTTGGTTTATTCAGATATTGTTACGCTTCATTGGTTTTACTGTTCCGTGTTTTTCGGGTTTGCTATTTCGGTTTATTTCGGCTATTGTTTCAGCTAGCAGTTTTGGGTTTATTCGTATACTGTTCCGGGGGAGGGGATAGCATGGCCGCTGCCCTCGTCAAGGAACGTCGCCGACGATGCGGACACGACGCTATCGGTGGCACGGGAAGGGGGGGAGGGGGACGGAAAGCGTGGAGAGCCTTCACCAACCAGGTGGGCCGAGGGCTGCGCAACAAAGCGCTGCCCCATGAGGAGCTGCCCAACGCACCGGATGTCAGCCGGATGGCCTCCACCGCGTGGTGCCAACAACCGCCTAAGCTCAAGATGGCGAGGTGGGGAGGAGGGGTGGGAGGAGCGTCGCTCTGGCGGCGGATGGCGTTTTGTTCGAGTAATTGTTTGTGCATTGTTCACTGATGTCGTGCTGTAAAAATGGACAGTAATCGGCAAAGAACTTATTTTCCCCACGAATTACGTACTGTTCATGCAAATATATATTTTCGGTTTCTTTTTTTGTGCCTCGGCAGCACGATCATCGGAAAGGAGCGAAAAACGATCGAGGCGGCTCTGCGTCGGTACACGGTGGAGAGAAATGACATGTAGAAAAATCATAAATCTTAAACTTCTATATAAGGACGCGGGGGTGGAGGAGGGGGAGAGAAATGATGTGTAAAAAAATGCCAAGTTTTTTTTTTGAACCACAGTGTACATTTTCTCCAAAACACTGTTCACATAAATGGACGGTTCGTTAATTGTTTACCGTTCATGCACAACACTGTTCATATGTGTTTTTATTGTTCCCTAGGGCCACATATATGAACAGTAGAAGCAAAAAAAAATCAGAAAAAGGAGGAAAATCGGATGCTTCCCGCTTTAGTATATGTACTTATTAATTAATTACGAGGCGGGAAAAGAAGTGGAGACAAAGAAAAAGAAAATCCTCTTGAAAGAAAAAGGAAGGCTTCAAACGAGCCACTAGCTGCGGCTCCTGGCCTGCTGCCTCAGCTTCGCTTGAGAGAGTGGAGAGAGAGACCTGCGCAGTGCTTTCATGGCCGTCCATCCACCACCTGTCTGCCTGCGATGGTCTGCCCACTGTGGCTTTGCTGATGACTTGACAGTGGCAGCAGAGCATGCCGTTGCAGATCAGCTGCACGGACAGCACGTCCAAAACAATCAAACAAAAGTCCCCCCTCGGAGCCTCCCTCCTCGTAGTCGTAGCGGTAGCGGTAGCGGCGTCGCGCCCCATCCCAGGCGAGGCGACGGGCGGCCCCGCATTTACGCCACGCTCCCCGAGAGCAGCAGTAAACGCAGCCAGAGGCCGGTTGTTTCTTTCTTTTAAGGAGGCAGACCAGAGCAGAGCAGCGGCACGGCTCCCCTTGCTTTGGCCTGGCTTCCCTTCCCACGGAAGACAAGTATCCTTGTCTCTGGCTCCTTCCCCTTCCTCCCCACACTTGTTCTTCTCCCCCGTGAGCAGTAGCAAAGGGAGCGAGCAGCTGCTGCTCTTGCTGTGCGGTGGAGGTGAAGTGAAGCGAGAGTGAGAGGGTTCAGCCAGAGGAGAGATGAGCGTGACCAAGTTCATCAAGTGCGTGACGGTGGGGGACGGCGCCGTCGGCAAGACCTGCATGCTCATCTGCTATACCAGCAACAGGTTCCCCAGTGTACGTCCCTCCCTCAACCCCCTCCTTCCTCTTCTTCTTCTTCTTCCTCTCGACCTGCTTGCTGCTCACTCGGTCGCCGATCTGTTTCTTTCTTGGGCTCACTCTGCCGGGTATATGCAGGATTACATCCCCACGGTGTTCGACAACTTCAGCGCCAACGTCTCCGTCGACGGCAACATCGTCAACCTCGGCCTATGGGACACCGCCGGTGCTTGCTCGACCCCTCGCCATTTCCGTTGCTACTAGTGTTCAGAGCCGCAAGTTCTGAACCTGAAGGTTTGTGCTGTGCTTGTTTCCTTCAGGGCAAGAGGACTACAGCAGGCTGAGGCCGCTGAGCTACAGAGGCGCCGACGTGTTCGTGCTCGCCTTCTCCCTCATCAGCAGCGCAAGCTACGAGAATGTCCTCAAGAAGGTATACACATATGTTTCTAGGAAAAGTTACTGGCACATTAGTTCAGAAATTACTTTAATTCCAGATTTGAGTGTGCTTGAGGTTTCACCTGAATCTTTTGAACTGATGATAATTCGGTCTCTGGTCAAGCAGTGGATGCCAGAGCTCCGCCGGTTCGCGCCCAATGTCCCCATTGTTCTTGTTGGCACCAAGCTAGGTGAGCAACCTGTACCGAACGTGACACTGTTTCAATTGAAGTTTCCGCAATGCAACGGGTTGCTCTGCATGCTTGTCCGGATAGTTAATGGCGTTTCCATTGTTCAGATCTGCGTGACCACAGAGCCTACCTCGCCGACCATCCCGGTGCTTCAGCAATCACAACTGCACAGGTTTGCTCCCCTCTTTCTGAACTTCTTTTCAACAACCAGGAGCGTAGACGGATGGCTAATGTGCCATCTTCTTCCCCATTGTTATTGTTCAGGGTGAAGAACTTAGGAAGCAGATCGGCGCCGCAGCTTACATCGAGTGCAGCTCAAAGACGCAGCAGGTAGTACAACCGAGACCAGAAGCCGCGTAGGAATTAAGAAGAATTTGTTGTTGTTTGGTCAATTTCAGATAGGCACACGCGCTGCATCATTCATTCTCTCTTAAATGACTTGGTGATTCTATTGACCGTGCCAGAACGTCAAGGCTGTCTTTGACACCGCCATCAAAGTGGTCCTTCAGCCACCAAGGAGGAGGGAGGTGATGGCAGCCAGGAAGAAAACTAGGCGAAGCTCTGGATGCTCCATCAAGTAAGCACTCCACCTCTTGCCATTCACTCACTTCACTGGTACTGTAATGGTGTGAGCAAACTATTCTCCAGATTTGCTCCATGAAATCTTGCTCACTGGTCACCTTACCTCAAAATTGGCACGTTCAATTGATTATGATCTATGAACTGCTGCTGCTTAGATCAGATTTTAGAGGTTAACTAGAACCGATGCAAACAGCTGATTTTCCAAAATTCAAATTCGAGCTGATTGCAGTGTTTCTGCCCAGTAAAGGAGTCCTGATCCTGTCATTCTCTTCTTAAATCCACAGGCACTTGATGTGTGGCAGCACGTGTGCTGCTTGAATTAGCACCACCCTGGACTGACTCTGGAGAAGAATCATGGTGTAGTGGCAAGTCAATTTGCTGACATAGCGTGGACGTCTTCCTAATGCTTCTGTTCTGTTTAGCTACTCTATATGTTGCGTGTTTTCGTTTCTGTTTCCAATCCTGGAGCGTCTAGGATCGACTATTCGGATTGTTGGTGTAATGTTATGTAAGCAAGGTTGTGGAACAGCTAGATACAGGCAAGCTATAAGTTTATTGTTAGCATCTCATAGGGATTCACTTCGATTCGCAGCAATCGGTGGCAGATTGAGAAGTACAAGCACAATTGTGCTAAAAAATCAAACAACAAGAAGGGAGAGGGAATGCCGCCAGTGCCTGTTCCTGCTGGATGTCTTGCTAGCTGCCTCCTTTCTGTGTTTGTAGCCATTGGTGAGGTAGACTTGAGCAATGTCGAAGAAGGGGGCATCGTCAAGTAGTAGTCGTGGTCACAATCGAAGTATAACCTGTCGTCGACAGGGACTTGCTGGGAGGAGCAAGTGAGGTCGTAGCAGAAAAACCAGTCGACGCAATAGGCCGTGGACTTGTTGTTTCTCCCTCCTTTAGCTTCAGTCTGCATGAAGTACTCATCAACCTTGCCACCAGGATGGCACCACAAGTCCACAATGGCATCTCCAGAACAAAGTGGCAACATGAAAATTGGAGGAAGAGAGGTTTCCCTGAAAATGTCACCTTGCACTTTGTATTGGAATAACTCCTGAAGCCGACTAGGCTGTTATGTGCATTCCCTTGTTGAGCTCTACATCATATACTTGATCAAGAAGGATGTCTCGAGCAATGACGCCCCTCCCTCCTTGAAAAGATTCGTGTTCGCAAGTTGCAATCCAATAGCCTACCACGACATACATGAGGTCACCAGGATTCCATGGAGTGTGCAGTCCATAGATTTTACAGCCTCCAATATGCTGCAATTTCTGAAATATGCATTCTGGCAACAATTGGAGCATTTATGGTAATTTTCCAAGCCTGCATTCAGGTTTAGATGCCCTGAATTTGAACTCTAGCTGACCAGGCCACTTCTCCCTGAATTTGAACTCTAGCTGACCAGGCCACTTCTCACTTATATCGTCACTTAATCGATTCGCCTTCAGTTCAGTATTACCTAGTTGCTGCACAATCTAAACAAACTATGTTGTATCTTCAATTGCAAAATAAAGACATGAGTAGCCGTGAGTTCACATATAGTAGTACCAAGCTCGTAGTATCAGTCCAACATCCAAATGCAGTCCTCTTTCCTCAACTTCAGTTCCCACATGTGTCAAAATGGACAGCCATGTGGACTCTAGCTGCAGTGATTTAAACACTCCATGGGCCAAACTAATACTAGTACAATTTCTGCACCACCAAATAACATTTCATCTCCCGAAAACAACCCCATATGCCCGATCATAAGAAGACATTTTCCAACAGCTGGATGGACCAAGTGCTTGGAACTGTAATATACAATGTCACATCTCATACACAAACAGAACAGTGTCTCCCAATCAGCAACCAGAACCAAGATAGAAACTGGGTATATAAATGTTGTTATTCTCACCACTTTTTTCTTGCACGGTTATATACTAAATGAGGGAACTTCTGTGTGGTTCATTATTTTTTCCAATTGACATAGTGTCAAGACTTGGCTGCACTTGAAGGATGGCCAAGGTAGTGGTCGCAGCTCGGCTCGACTGTGTGTGTCCTTGGTATGAGTAAGAGACATCATTGATGATATGATCCAGCTTGGAGTAAGTTCATCATGTCTTGAGGATGAGAATGCGCAAGCAGTGCGCGCACACACCCAGTGGCGGAGCTTGATGAAGATTATTGAGGGGGCTAATCAGAGTTGAGGGGGCGAAGAAGATAAATTATGCATGAACTCTGAGAAATCTTTGATATCCAAGCCTAATAATTAGGGGTATACTCAAGAGTTTTCATAGAGTAGGGGGGCATTAGCCCCCTTTGGCCCCCATGAAGTTCCGCCACTGCACACACCCGATGAACTTGAGTAGCGAAAAATGGCCCCATATGGTATCCAAAAAAATCGAATTCGCGCTGCTTGCAGTGTTCTTGCACAGTAAAGGAGTCCTGATCCTGTCATTGTCTTGTTAATCCACAGGCACTTGATGTGTGGCAGCACGTGTGCTGCTTGAATTAGCACTCTGGACTGACTCTGGAGACGAAGCATGGTGTAGTAGCAAGTCAATTTGCTGACATAGCGCGAACGTCTTTCTAATGCTTCTGTTCTGGTTAGCTACTACTATATGTTGTGTGTTTTGGTTTCTACTTCCAATCCAATCCTAGAGCTTCAGGCGCTAGGATCAACTATTCGGACGGGTGTAATGTTATGTAAGCAAGGTTGTGGAACAACTAGATACAGGCAAGCTATAAGTTTATTGTTAGCATCTCGTAGGGATTCACTTCGATTCGCAATTGGTGGCAGATTGAAAAGTGCAAGCACAAGTGTGCTGAAATTCAAACAGCAAGAAGGGAGAGGGAATGCCGCCGGTGCCTGTTCCTGCTGGATATCTTGCTAGTTGCCTCCTTTCTGTGTTTGTAGCCATTGGTGAAGTAGACTTGAGCAATGCCGAAGAAGGGGGCATCATCACAGTCGAAGTACAACCTGTGGTCGACAGTGACTTGCTGGAAGGAGCAAGTGAGGTCGTAGCGGAAAAACCGGTCGACGCGATAGGCCGTGGACATGTTGTTTCTCCCTCCTTTAGGTTCACTCTGCATGAAGTACTCGTCAACTACCTTGCCACCAGGATGGCACAACAAGTCCACAATGGTGTAGGGGAACGCAACAGAAAACAAAAAATTTCCGTACAGCGAGCACGCCCAGGATCACTATGGAGATGCATACAAGGTTTGATCTGATCGTTACCGACTCGTAGCGCAGCGGAAGTAGAGTCGATGTTGATCGTCGGTGCAGATCCCCGCAGCTAGGATTTACAACCTCCCAACCGCGAGGATGTACTCCCTCGTCTTCTCCCCGGACGGATCTCCGGGCAGCCCTTCGGGAGGCCTCGGGACAGTCCCTCGGATAGTCCCACCGGACGGATCCTCGGACAGCCCTTCGGGAGGCCACCAGAATCTCGGACGGTCACTCGGACAGCCCTTCGGGAGGCACACTCGAACAGCCCCTCGGGCAAAAAGGACGAACCTACGACCTCTCTACGGGGTTGCACACATGTGGTGTCATCTATCCGGCAGGGCTTCGTCGTCCAGAACTAGTTCCCACCGGAACCCAGACAGCCTTTCGGCTCTACGAAACTATTTCGCTGGGAGGGAGAGAGAAAGCCAGATCATGCATGGCACTTGTATGTGAGAAAGAGTGAGTGTGGAGAGTGCCTCTCCACCTCTATTTATAGGAAAACCCAAGGGGTAGGGGGGCACATGAAAAACCCAAAATGCCCACACTTTATGTCACACATAAAGGGCATAAAGGGTATAAAAGGATGACAAGTGGAGCTCCATGGAGGAGCTGCACCCTTGAACGTCCCACCTTCATGGGGCCCCCCCAAAGGGGGTTCCTTGATCCCCAAGTCCTTTTAGAAGCCTTTTGGGAAAAGCCCTAAAAGGTGGCTTTCCATAAAGTAACCCAAAAAGCACTTTCACTATTCACGAAGACATTTTTCTGCGACCGTTAAATCCGAAACTTTTTCTGTAGGCCTAGAACATTTCTAGTACCCACTAAAATAAATTTGGACGCATTCTGAAACTTTTTCGGATCAATGATTTTTTTCAGCGAAAAGCAACCAAGGCGGTTCCGGCAGCTCCGGAACACTTCCGGTTTTTTCCCCAGAAAATTCCCAGAAGTTCCCAGAACAATTCTGGCACCCTCCAATAATTTCCAGGCATGTGCCGAAACCAATTTGACTTAATGGTATACTCCGAAACAACTTTTCGGTTTTACCGAAACTATTCCGGTGTTCTCTCTCCGGAACTCTTCCGTTGTCTCCGAAACTTTTTCGGTGAATTTCTCTCAGACTCCCTGTCTAGAATTCAGCAGATAGATGACCCTTAAGCGTGTGACCCTATAGGTTCGGTGAAGTATAGACATGACCGAAACACCTTCCGATCAATGATCAACATCGGAGCCGTGGACACCCATATTGACCCCTATACCCACACGAATAAATATTCGAGTGAACCTCCAGTTGTTGTGTGCTATTCCTTTTACTTCGCGATATGTTACAAAACCCGAGGTGAGATTTATCGGCATCCCCGTGGATCAACACTTGTCCACAATACCAGTTACCTCGTTGCCGGTTTTGTTCTCTTTTCTCGTTTCCGCGTTCCGGCATCCCCGTGATCAAATCACATTGTGTCTGGCCAGACGATGATGGATACCGTAACACCGAGAGGGCCCGAGAATATCTCTCCATCGTCGGAGGAGCAAATCCCAATCTTGAGCTATCAAGTTCCTTGACATACTTTCCCATGAACACGTAAGCCGCCGTAATTGCCACCCAGTTACGGATGACGTTTAACAAACCCCAAAGTTCATGAAGCAAGCATGAAGAAACTCGATACTCTCATGGTCTAAGGAATCATGCAAACGTTAACTTCTCTGTGTTATGAACCATTAACTTGTGACGATTGTATCTCATGGCATAACACCAAATCGGGTCGATTCAACACAAGTGTTCTTCTAACAATGTGCCCTCAAAGTTGCCGGCATAGTCATGCCCATGATCAGGAAAATAGAACCATCATGCAACACTTGAGCCAGTCTTAGAGGCCAGACCAGGAATACATTTTACCGTTTATTATTCCACACGTGCATATGAGTCTTCCTCCGAGCCTCATGGTTATTGTAGACTCGAGAACCATAGCAGTTATAGCACGGAATATAAACATAATTAGGAACATGGGGATAAATAATAACATTTATTATTGCCTCTAGGGCATATCTCCTACAGACTCCCACTTACACTAGAGTCAATAATCTAGTCAATGCTGATGCACTTTACACCTATGGCATACCAGTGTAAAATATGCTTCGCTTGTGGTATAGCCTGATGTCCAACGGATCTGACAACTTTAGCTCCGTGTGTGTCTTTGCATATCCTCGCGTTTTCACGCTTTCACAAAATTCATATTTTGTGTGGACTTGGCTTTGTATACATGTGAATCACTGGTCGAACCTTGATTCCTCAGACTGAGCTATGGAGCAACTATCTACAATAGTGTCCCATTGACCAAAGCCATCTTGGAACCATACCAAGTTCATGAATGAACTATATGATTCAGCATACTTAGCCATTGTTATAGAATTCGCCACAGTAACCTGTTTGGAACAATTTCCAAACACCGTGCCACCATATCGTGTATTACACAAAACCCTTAACTTAAATCAAAAATCGCATAGAGAATTGGTGAAGACTGTATCGATGTAACCTTTTACAACGAACTCTTCATGATCTCCGCTTGCAAGAAAACATGTCATCAGTGCTGCTTTAGTACTTAATGACATATTTTCGCTGTTGTCCTATGATCAGTACTTTGATCACTTTGGTATCTATACTCACAACAGCTTGGGAGTATCGGACATATCTGGTTTGTTACATACCATGGAATACATGATTAATCCAAACACAGACGTGTGTGGAATCTCCACCATGTATTTTGCTCATCAGTGTTTTGGGACACCGAGTCTTGCAAAAACTCTTTCCATGTGACTTCGGCAAGAATCACTCCTTGGCGTTTTAATGCTAAAAGGTTTTAGCATCTTGTCAATATGTATTTTTGCTCAGCCCCATTAGGTAAATCTATCTCCATAGATCATCATGCCTAATATTGAGGCTATCTAGCCCAAGCACTTCATTGAAAAACTATTTTCAATGAAGTCCGAATTCCTGTCAAGAAATTTATATTATTTCCAATAACAATGTGTCAAGCACACAAAGTTTTAGAAATATTATTATGCTCCCACTTACTTTCTTGTAACCACAAGCATCTTCGTTATCCATTGATGAAATCAAACTCCTTTGACTATTTCATCAAAAACGAAGATTCCAACTCCATTTTGCTATCTTCTGTCCATCGCTGAAACTCTGAAGTTTGCATACTTACTAGCATCCTCTGGATCGACAAAATACCTTGGACTGTATCACATACAGGTCCTAGGTTGCATTTCCATCTCATGGAAATCCTTTTGGCATCCATGTATCATATCCCATGATTGGAATATGTATTAATTGCTAGTTCAACCCGAACCGACTTTTAAGCATCGCTACGGTGAGACAACCTCATCGTAGTCAACTCCTTGAACTTGTTATTGCAACAAGTCGAGCTTTATGGATAAAACATTTTCATCCGTATCAGTTTATAGTTCCATAAATATTCGTTAGACTCTAAGTCTTCCGAAAGGTTCATCAAGATATAATCTTGAATCATTTATATGGAAACCATCTCGGATTGTATTGGCATTTAGCCAATTCTGGAGTCAGGGCCCATCAACGCTTCCTTGTGTATCATAGGTATACTGTTGTCTAACAACAATATCTCGTTTGGACACCTGAGAGGTTTGCACGAGTTTTGCCTACGTGGTTCAGCTGCAAGTTCGACCGAAGTCCATACATCTCATGTAGAGACTTCCGTATCAGTCGCAGTAGGAAACTCTGGAATCACTTCCAAGGTTCCTTTCCTTTGATCTGATGACGAAGATACTGTTATCTCGTCGAGTTGCACTGTCCTCCCACTCACCTTTTGTAAGAACCATTCTCTTTAAAAGCATACCGTTTTTGTGGCAAAAACCCTTTGCCTCGGTATAGTGGTGGGGGAATACCCAATAACTTGGGATAACCTACAAAGTAGCACTTGTCTGATTTGGAATAGGTTTGTAAACATTTTACACAAGCCCCATGTTCCAAATGTTAAGAAAAGATATAACATGGTTGGGTGCACCATACCATGGCGTCATTTCAACAGACCTGATGGCGCTCTTTTCAGTGTAAAAGCCGTAGTCTCTAAAGCATTAGTTTTAAAAGGGATAATGGCAAATTGATTTATGTCATCTTTGATCTCACCATGTCATAAATGGTTTGATTACATCTTCACGGACATTCCACTCATAGTGGTGTTCCGGGAGGTGTAAGTTATGAAACTCTTTTCACAACTCATCAGACATTCGCTAAACTTGTAACTCAAAATATTCCTTTCCGCAATCTCATTGTAGAAACATAATTTTCTTGTTACAATAACTTCTACTTCATTTTTGAAAACCTTATGAATGATTTCAAAAGATCCAGACTTACGTCTCATCAAGCAAATATCCATATATCTACTTGGGTCATTTCTGAAGATAGACAAATCCACTGCCAGCAACAACATTTATCGGACTACACACATCAAAATGTATGATCACCAATAAGTTCGTTGCTCGTTCCTTATGGCCTGTGAACAGTATTTCAGTCCCTTCACTTTTCGGAGGAAAGTTGCAAGTGTCAGATGATTCATAATCAAACGACTTCAAAATACATCATTATGGAATTTCTCCATGCGGGTTTCTCCAATGTGATCAAATGCAGTGCCACACATTTGTGGTATTCTTTTAGTCTTGAGACATTTAGCGTCAGTGTTATGGATGTATCATATCACCATCAATATTCATAACATACATCCCATTCCATGATGGAAGTATTGCCCTTATGTTATTCATAATACTGAACAACAATTGTTCTATTATGAACAACACTTTTGCAACAAACATTATGCAAATGGACTAGAATGTGTAAAACTCTAAAATGAATTATGAAAGTAAATCCAGAGGTAATGTATTATTATCCATATTCATAACATACATCTCATTCATAATGAAAGTATGGCCCTTATGTTATTCATAACACCGAACATAAAAAGTTCTCTTATGAACAACCTTCTTGCAAGATACCTTATGCAATGGGCTAGAGTGTGTAAAACTCTCTAATGAATTATGAAAATAAATACATACGGTAATACACCGATGGAAGGTACAGTAACTTTTACTATGTTCCCAGCGCATACCATAACCTCATTACTGGCAAGTCTTTTAGGCCGTGGTAGTTCTCGCATCGAGTCGCAACTGAATACAATCGAGCGGGTATTCCTGTGATCAACTCACAATACCCAAGAATCAGTGATTAACATGTTTAATCACAATTCCCAAGAACTATTTCTTTTTGACCAGCCTTCCAAACATCAATAACTTGTATGACTTTCATACATGAGCTGGACATTCCAGTCTTCTTTCTTTTTGCCTTTATACTTCTAACAGTTTAACTTTCCGTATTTCTCCTACTCTCAGAAGAAGCACCCAACTTAAGAGTGGCGTTAGCCACGGACTTCCTAGGTGTGTAAGTCACACTAACACCCTTTGGACATTTCCTTTCTCTTTAAGTGGTTGTTTTATTCACTATCATCACATGACAGGCGTTCTTCTGGATCCCTCTCTCAACAGTCAAATGCATAGTAAACACTTTTACTAATAGTTTGCAAACAAACATTGCTTTGGATATCTCATATCTTTTAGCCTTTGTTTGTGTCTGAAAATTAATTTTCAGTTCCATGAATATCACATAACTATCCCAAACTTGTGAAGTTCGTGTCTTATGGAAGCAAACGTATTACACTTGACCGTAACGGAATTCTAGCTTTTGGATCGAAGGACGAGAGTCACATCATCCATAGCATCAGCGGGAGAATACCGAAAGCATGCGATAGGACAAAGTCCTTCTCGGCACTCTTAAGGACAATCCTCACATTACGTTACCAATCGTAAAGTTTAACCAGATAAAAACAACTTATTCAATTTTAATAGGGAAGGTGAAAATGCGAGCCATTATTCTACAACTATTATGCAAATTTCACTTAGACAATGTTCATAATTAATTGCACTGAGAATTAAAGAAGTTAATTCTATAGTGCGCTCCCACTCAAATCAATATCTCTCATAATTGATTGTGAGTGATACAAGATCCAAATTTCAATTGTTCGCCATTGGTGTAACACCACTGATGACGAAAATCTCAACCGGTAGGCAAACTTTCCCATCACATCTCTATGCGATTCTTGTTCATCTTTTGATGGGCGTGTTCCGAGCTCATGACGGTCATGCCTGAACGTCAAGACAACCAAGTGATCTCGCTGCGAGGTCTCAACTCACCCGCCTCACACTTCTCTAATCGTTCGTACCCGTGTGACACGGCGCACCCCGAAAAGATAGGTGCCGCTACACTTGGGAGAACACTAACTACTTGATATTTTTGTGAGAGATCACCCTAATAAAAGCGACTACCGCGCAATCAAAAGGGTGCATCATAAGGGATAAACATCTCAGGCAATTCATAATAGCATGATATGGTATAGCCCTTTCTGACGGAGAAGTCTTTATTTCTTCGTCTTCGGCATTCGCGTCGGTGTTCACCTTCGCGAAGTTTGCCACCACCTTGTCGATGCACCAGATAATATTGCTATCTCTATAGCTAATAAAATAAGTGCATTACTTAAGGTTGACACGCAGGTCATTAAAGTGACAATCATATGGCTCCAGCCATCATGCCGAATCATGACACGCATGTCATGTTAATTTACATTATATAGCCATCTCATACATAATCAAATTAAATATGAGAACTGCTATACCACATCACATGCACATCTCATGTCATCCTGCAAAACCAAGTTAGACGCCTCTAATCGGTTTATACAAAATTTTATTTTACGTGGCTTCTAAGGTTTCAACCAAACCGCAGCTACCAACGTTTATCATCAAGTATGATTATTCAAGTCGCTAGATTAACTTTGCGGGGTGTATGAAACACGAGATAATAAAATCTCGAGCCCCATACTGAACTTCGTCATACGCATGACCCCCGTGCAGATCATATCTGCATTGAGAAATTGGATTGTACATCTTTCATCTTTTTGATTTTGATACATATAAGGTGTCCTACGGATAATGCAAATAGAAGATATGTTGCATGTTTGGCGTCCAAAGAAATGAGGATACTTGAACTAGCTTCTGGGGTCCAAGGATACCTCCGCCTTTCACTTTCATCTCTTGATACCGAAATTAGCCTAAGGAAACAAGCTAGTGAAGGTTTGCTCTCGCCCTCTTCCTCACCAGCTGAGTTAAGACATTTGAAAAGTTCAAGGAATTTCAGAGTGAAGTGGAGAATCATCGTAACAAGAAAATAAAGTTTCTATGATCTGATCGCGGAGGCGAATATTTGAGTTACGAGTTTGGCCTTCATTTAAAACAATGTGGAATTATTTCACAACTCACGCCACCTAGAACACCACAGCGTAATGGTGTGTCCGAATGTCGTAACTGTACTTTATTGGATAAGGTGCGTTCTATGATGTCTCTTACCGATTTACCACTATCGTTTTGGGGTTATGCATTAGAGACAGCCGCATTCACGTTAAATAGGGCACCGTCTAAATCCGTTGAGATGACACCGTATGAACTGTGGTTTGGCAAGAAACCTAAGCTGTCGTTTCTTAAAGTTTGGGGATGCGACGCTTATGTCAAAAGGCTTCAGCCTGATAAGCTCGAACCTAAATCGGAGAAGTGCGTCTTCATAGGATACCCTAAGGAAACTATTGGGTACACCTTCTACCACAAATCCGAAGGCAAGATCTTTGTTGCCAAGAATGGATCCTTTCTAGAGAAGGAGTTTCTCTCGAAAGAAGTGAGTGGGAGGAATGTAGAACTTGATGAGGTAATTGTACCTTCTCTCGAATTGGAAATTAGCACATCAGAGAAAACCGTTCCCGTGATGCCTACACCAACTAGTGAGGAAGCTAATGATGATGATCATGAAACTTCAGATCAAGTTACTACTAGAGCTCGTAGGTCGTCCAGAGCACGTTCTGCAGCATAGTGGTACGGTAATCCTGTCCTGGAAGTTATGTTATTAGACCATGGCGAACCTACGAACTATGAAGAAGCTATGATGAGCCTAGATTCCGATAAATGGCTTGAGGCCATGAAATCTGAGATAGGATCCATGTATGAGAACAAAGTGTGGACTTTGGTGGATTTGCCCGATGATTGGCAAGCCATTGAGAATAAATGGATCTTCAAGAAGAAGACTGACGCTGATGCTAATGTTACTGTCTACAAAGCTCGACTTGTCGCGAAAGGTTTTCGACAAGTTCAAGGAGTTGACTACGTTGAGACTTTCTCACCCGTAGCGATGCTTAAGTCTATCCGAATGATGTTAGCAATTGCCGCATTTTATAATTATGAAATCTGGCAAATGGACGTCAAAACTGCATTCCTTAATGGATTTCTCAAAGAAGAGTTGTATATGATGCAACCAGAAGGTTTTGTCGATTCTAAAGGTGCTAACAAAGTGTGCAAGCTCCAGCGATCCATCTATGGACTGGTGCAAGCATCTCGGAGTTGGAATATACGCTTTGATGAAGTGATCAAAGCATATGGTTTTATACAGACTTATGGTGAAGCCTGTATTTACAAGGTAGTGACTGGGAGCTCTGTAGCATTTCTAATATTATATGTGGATGACATATTGTTGATTGGAAATGATATATAATTTCTGGATAGCATAAAAGGATACTTGAATAAGAATTTTTCAATGAAAGACCTCGGTGAAGCTGCTTATATATTGGGCATCAAGATCTATAGGGATAGATCGAGACGCTTAATAGGACTTTCACAAAGCACATACCTTGATAAAGTTTTGAAGAAGTTCAAAATGGATCATTCAAAGAAAGGGTTCTTGCCTGTGTTACAAGGTGTGAAATTGAGTCAGACTCAAAGCCCGACCACTCACTACTGGAAACAGAGAATTTGCCATCAGTCAGTTCTTTGCCGTCTGCTAGCCGACGGCAAAGACCTTCTTTGCCGTCTGCTTATAAAAAATAGACGGCAAAGACCTGGCTGATGGCAAAGATCCTATTTGCCATCAGCCAATTCTTTGCCGTCTGCCAGCGGACGGCAAAGAATCTTTGCCGTCTGCTAGCAGACGACAAAGAGGTGGGTGGGGTCCAGTGGAGGCCAGCGCTGTAACGGCGCACCAGCCCCACCTCTTTGCCGTCTGCTAGCGGACGGCAAAGAATTGACTATCTAACGGCCGTTGCCCCCACCACCTCCTCTTTCTCTCTCTTCGCTCTCTCTCCCTAACCCCCGCACCCGACCCCAACCGCCGCCGGCCACCGCGCCCCCGACCCCTGACCCGACCCCCACCGCGCCCCCGCTGCCCCTGGCCCCCCGCTGCCCCGCGGCCGTCCCGCCGCCCTGCCCAGGCCGCCCCGCCACCCTCCACTGCGGCAGCCGCCCGAGCGCCGCCATGAGGCAGGCCACGGCGCCGCCCCCTCCCCTGCGGTGGACCTACTCCACCGGGCCACCCCCACTCCTCCACCGACCGCCCCCTCCCCTGCGGTGAGCTCCTCACCATTTTTCTGTTTTTTTTCTGTTTTTTTTACTTTTAGGTTTATGTTTAGTTTAGTTTAGTTTTAGGTTTATGTTTAGTTTAGTTTAGTTTTAGGTTTAGTTTAGTTTATGTTTAGTTTAGATTATTTTAGTTTAGTGTAGTTTAGTTTAGTTTTAGTTTTAGTGTTAGTTTAGTTTAGTTTAGTTTAGTTTTAAGATGGAGAAGAAGAAGAAGAAATAGTAGAAGAAGAAGAAGAAGAAGAAGAAGAGGAGGAGGGAGGAGGAGAAGAAGAAGAAGAAAAGAACGAAGAAGAAGATGAAAAAAGAAGAAGAAGTAGAAGAAGAAGATGAAAAAGAAGGAAGAAGAAGATGAAAAAAAGAAGTAGGAAAAGTAGAAAAAGAAAGAAAAGAAGGAAAATAAGGTCGAGGGTCGAGGGGTCGATGGTCGAGGATCTCCGAGGGGTCGAGGGTCAAGGGTCGCCGAGGGGCCGAGGATCGAGGATCGCCGAGGGGTCGGGGGTCGAGGGTCGAGGATTGCCGAGGGGTCGAGGGTCGAGTATCGCCGAGGGGTCGAGGGTCGCCGAGGGGTCGAGGATCGCTGAGGGGTCGAGGTTCGAGGGTCGAGGATCGCCGAGGGGCCGAGGGTCGAGGGCCGCCGAGGGGTCGAGGGTCGAGGATCGCTGAGGGGTCGAGGGTCGAGGAACGAGCAGTGCGAATCGTTTTTTTACAACTTGGCGGTGGCATGCTGTTGTAAATATTTAGTTAGGTTGATGGCAAAAACAATAATGCTATGTTACTCATCTTTTTACAACTTGGCGGTGGCATCCTATTATTCATGTCGGTATTAATTTTTTTTATGTTGTACTAATTTCGTTTACTCTTTGTCATGGCAGGTGTTGAAAGATGGTGGGCGCGGGTAAGGAGCGCTCCGAGGCTCCTTCTTCGTCGGTGCGTGGTGGGAGTGGTACTTCCATTCCACCCGTACCTCTTCGGAGAGCGTTGTACGAGGGTATGGCTTCACCGGTCGGCGCTTCTTCGTCGGCGTCGTTGCCCACCGGGAGAGGTGGTCTGGGAGGGAGGAAGAGAGGAGGTCGGGGAGGACGTGGCCGTGGGAGAGGTAGGCAGGCTCCTACGCCTTCCTCGCCGCCACCCCCAGCTGATTCACCCGAGCACAGGACTGCTAGGGTGGACACGTCTGAGGAGGAGGCTATGCGGACTCCGGTCCACGAGCCTCGGGTTGACGGGCCTTCGGCCCACGAGACTTCTGCCCACGAGACTCCGGACCAGGGTACGTCCTAGGAGACGCCTGAGGGGCCGAGTGGCCATGCTGATGGTGGCGGGGATCCGGCTGATAGCGAGGACGAGATGGTTGAGGGGGCCACTGTCTACCAGCGTGGTTGTACACGGCTCCCGCCCCTGCCGGCGACCCGCGAGCAGAGGTGGTTGATTTTCCCTGATGGGGAGAGGTAAGTGCATTTACTCTTTTTGTACCTTTTGCCTTCACGTTTCTTCAAATATCTAATGCGTTGGCCTTGTCATACTGCAGGGGTTGGGACCATGCTCCGGAGGTCCGCAGGCCCAACAGGGTCCTTGGTGTGCTTTGCCAGCAAAACTTCCCGGGGTTTGTCACGTTGCCCGGTGAGGGTCAGCTTCCACATCTAGGATTGAGCTGGGAGCACTACTTGGCTGCCCCGGCCCCGCCGGAGGAGATGATAGACGGTGTGTTGTGCCACACGAGGGCAGAGATGGTGATCAAAAAGTTTTGGGTAATTTCTCCTTTACACAATTAAAAATCTTCAAATAGCTAGTTATTGTACTAATCAATGTTGTCTCGTTTGATTGCAGACCTTCTACAGGTGTGAGGAGGGATACGAGGAGGCCGCGGCATAGGTTATCGATACCGAGTGCACGCGCCTACTACAAAACTTACGGCACGAGGCTCGGGTGCAGGCTGTTCGTGACTACTACGCGTCGCATGGTATTAAGAAGACCAAGTCGGCGTGCCGCGGAAAGTTTCTGAACAAGGAGCAGTACATGACGGTAATTACCTATTCTTAAGGCCTTGTACTTAGTTTCCTTGATTTGATTCGTAGGCGTAGCGCTCAAGTTTCTCTTTACTAACTTAGGTGCCCCCGAGATGGTGTGTGGATCAGATGGATTGTTGGGAGGTGTTGGTCGATGAGTGGTGCTCAGACCAATGCGAGCCCTCCACAACAATGCCAAGGACCGGCGTGCCCAAATGAAAGGTGTGCCACACCATCAAGGCAGCGCCAACTTATATCAGTTCGGGCGGAACTGGGTATGTGTTTGCTTCATGATTCATGCAATTCATTCTTCATGCTAGCTTGAGCCCTTTAATTACTAATTTACTCTGTTCCTCTCTTTCAGGCGCGACACAATAAGGCGGAGGTGCCAGAGGTGTACGACCTCTATCCCATGGCCCATACTGCCTCGTACAAGAAGGTCAAGGCATTCTCTGAGTCTGACCTTGATCATCCAGAGAACTTCACCAACATCTCCTCCCACTTTAACAAGCTCGTGAAGTACAGAGATGAGGGGAAGGCGAGGAAAGGGGAGGACTTTAACCCGAGCCAGGGTCCCATTGATCCAGAGCTGGTGATGATATCTGGTGGCGGGAGGTCCCATGGCTCGATAGCCATTGGAGATGGACTTATCCGTTGTCCTAGCACTCTCCCGGAGATCAAGGCGCGCCAGTCGAGCTCCACTCCTGAGATAAGGCCTCGTCAGCGGCCTTATGAGCTCGCCTTCGAGGTTAGTTATACGGACTCAGCTATCTTTCCTCCATTACATTGTGTGTGCGGCCATCGATGATTACAATGCTAACGAGGAGTGGTGTTGCAGGCTGCTCTTCAGAGAGAGAGGGATAGATAGAACCCAGGCGCTTATGGTGGAGAGGGACGGCAGGCGGCGGAGAAGGATCGGGAGTTGGAGGAGAGGATTGCTAGGATGTAAGAGGAGGAGAGGGCACGGAATGACATGCAGAACCGGGCCATGTACGAGCTCCTCGTGGTAAGTTTCTTCTGCATATTAGCCAAATCATGCACTTAATGTTCGTTTCATTACTAACTAGTATGACTGACTCGTCAAACCGAATGTGCAGACTCTGTGCGAGAAGACCGGTCAGACCCCTCCGCCGATGCCAGTCATTGCTCCGGGGACCATGGTGAGTTTCATTTGAATGGTCATTAGTTACTAGTCTTAACATTTGAGTGTCATCATGCTAACGAGACATTGCAAATGATCTTTGGTGCAGCGTAACTCCAGACAAGCATCGCACGATCCTTCTCCAGGTGGTACCGGTACGAGCAACGCCAGTGCTTCACCTCCGTGATGAGGGTAAGTTTTCTCTAGTGTTTTGCTTAACAAATGCATAATGACCTAGACTTAGCTTTATTTCCTCCAATATGCTTACCATAATGACCTAGACTTAGCTTATTCCTCCAAAATGACATAATAACCTTACTTAGCTCCAAAATGATCCATTTTACCTAAGTTAGCTCCAAAATGACCTAAGTTAGCTCTAAGTTAGCTATAATATGCTAAGTTAGCTCTAATATGCTTAGTTACATAGGTTAGCTCAATAATGACCTATACTTAGCTTACTTATGTCAAAAATGGCATAATATGCTTAGTTAACTCAAAAATGGCATACCTAGGTTAGCTCAATAATGACCTATACTTAGCTTATTTAGTTCATTTTACCTAAGTTGGCTCATAAATGATCCATTTTACCTAAGTTAGCTCTAAAATGATCCATTTTAGCTAAGTTAGCTCATAAATGATCCATTTTACCTAAGTTAGCTCCAAAATGACCTAAGTTAGCTCTAAGTTAGCTCTAATATGCTTAGTTACCTAGGTTAGCTCAATAATGACCTATACTTAGCTGCTTTATATCAAAAATGGCATAATATGCTTAGTTAACTCAAAAATGGCATAATTACCTAGGTTAGCTCCAAAATGATCCATTTTACCTAAGTTAGCTCCAAAATGATCCATTTTACCTAGGTTAGCTCCAAAATGATCTATTTTACCTAAGTTAGCTCCAAAATGATCCATTTTACCTAGGTTAGCTCATCGATGGTCCATTTTAGCTAAGTTAGCTCATAAATGATCCATTTTAGCTAAGTTAGCTCATAAATGATCCATTTTACCTAGGTTAGCTCATAAATGATCCATTTTACCTAAGTTAGCTCATAAATGATCCATTTTACCTAAGTTAGCTCATAAATGATCCATTTTACCTAAGTTAGCTCATAAATGTCATTTTTACCTAAGTTAGCTCATAAATTTCATATACTTCTTCTTCTTCTTCTTCATTTTCTTCTTCTTCTTCTTCTAGTCTTCTTCTTCTAACTTTCTTGTTTCCCATTTTGCAGATTTCATTCACTTCACGGAAGCTTGC
Source organism: Elymus sibiricus (assembly GCA_039707655.1). Taxonomy (NCBI): domain Eukaryota; kingdom Viridiplantae; phylum Streptophyta; class Magnoliopsida; order Poales; family Poaceae; genus Elymus; species Elymus sibiricus. The sequence goes on from CM077664.1 coordinate 320,190,711, forward strand.
ATTGATGGAGGGCTTGTTTTCCCTTTCTGTTTTCATTTTGGAACAATGTGGAACTTGCTATGTGGAACTTGTAATATGTATGGATGAACTATGTATGTTGAACTTGCTATGTATTGGATATCTCATATGTATGTGGAACTTGCTATCTATGTGTTCGATATCTCATATGTTTGCTGTGAAATATATATATATATATATATATATATATATATATGTGTGTGTGTGTGTGTGTGTGTGTGTGTGTGTGTGTGTGTGTGTGTGTGTGTGTTTGCTGTGAAATATCATATATTTGCTGTGAAAATGGTTGGATATAAGAAAAAACAGAACAAAAAGAGGCAATGCAGCCTCTTTGCCATCTGCCACCGATGGCAAAGGGGTCTTTGCCGTCTGCCACAGACGGCAAAGTGGCCACATGGCAGCAACCTGTGCAACCTGGGAGCTGACCCTTTTGGTTACTTTGCCGTCTGTGGCAGACGGCAAAGGCTGTGGGGGTTTGCCGTCTGTGGCAGACGGCAAAGGCTGGGGAGGGCATAACGCGTGGCTGACGTCAGATAGCAGACGGCAAAGGGGAGGGCATGTTTGCCGTCTGTGGCAGACGGCAAAGCCTCCCGTTAGGCACCTAACGTGGCTAACGTCAGTTGTTTACCGTCCACTTTCTTTGCCGTCTGCCACGGACGGCAAAGGGGTCTTTGCCGTCCACTGGCAAATAGCTGATGGCAAATCAGCTGTTTACCGTTACTTACTGTGCCGGGCATGTTTGCCGTCCGCGGCTGACGGCAAAGACCTTTGCCGTCAGCTTTCCGGTCCTTTGCCGTCTGCCATGGCAGACGGCAAATCAGCTGATTCCTGTAGTGACTGACTGCAGAAGAATGGTCGTACGAGAAATTCGATGATATATATATATATGATCGGTTCAATTTCTCCTACAATTTGCAGATCATTACATGCAGGCATGCATTAGGTGTAATGGTATTCTCCGGCGGGATCTATGACCTGATCAAGCAAAAATCCGGCCATTTCCTCTTGAAGTGCTCGTATGCGGTCCTTTGGTAGGAGTTGATCCCGCATATCTTGCATATTTAAAGAAGGAGATCAATATGAATATATTAGTTGTGTGTATATATATTAGGTCATGATAAAAAGAACGGAAAAAAGTGTTCTGGCAAACGTACCCAAAGTTGTCTTCCAGATTTGGTCCTTTCTGACGTGATAATGCGAATGTTCTCGCAAACGTAGTATGCACATAAATTATTCCCCGACGCCTGCCTCATGCACTTTACGAGAATAGAATTCAATCAGATAATAATTAATCAAGCATGATAATGGTATTGAAACTAGAATTAAAGAGATGCGCGGACGTAGCTAGTACTACTTAATTACCTTGGGTCGCACCCATGTCAGCTCTTCTTTCCATGGGCCTTGAACCTGTTTGATGAACTTTTGCCAAACCCTGCCCGCCGGCAAAGAAAATGAATAAAGGAGTTATTAATTAGTTGATATCAGGAAATGAACTAAAGAGGCCGACATACTGCGATAATGATTGAAATTACCTGTCGAGCATCCCCTTCACGATTGAGTATTGTTTAGGTTCTTTAAGTAGTGAGTCCAGTACTTGAACTTTTCCCTCGTCAACTTCAATGATTAGCAGGATCCAGTGAAAACTGCATGCGCACACGTTTGTATAATTAAGCGGGCATGTGCATAACTGATCAACTACACTTATTAACATCTAGTAAGCAAAACAGAATTTGTACTACAAGACAGTAACACTCACCCGAAGTTGTAAGCAAGTATTATTTCTGGTTGGATATTTAGTCGCTTCAAAAACTCTAGCAAGCTTCTCTCTGTATCTTTTTTGTGACGTGACCATGTCTCTTCATTAACGGTATTTGGGTCAATCAACCCAATGCCATAGCGTCCATCTCTTTTCATTTCATAAATCTTCATTCTGCATAATACCACAGAAAAGAATATAGTGAGGATAATTACAGGTAATGAACGAGCACAACTAGAGACTTAAATTACAGAAAGAAATCACTTACAGACAATAGCAACCGACGAGAGATTTGTCGAGTGCGTCTTGATTGAATAGCTGAAACATTTCTTGAAACTCAACCCACAAATCTTTTGCATGGAAGTAATGCGCTGCCTTGAATTTCACCATGAGGGACTCTCGCCCGTTCTTTACTTCTCTCAGGTACCACTCATGCAATCTATGCATTCTTGTTGATAGAAGCGGGATCTCGTTAGGCTTGACTAGAGGTTGGCCGGGGACATATTTCCATGATAGTTCCTCCTCTGCAAACCTGGGGAGATCATCGATGCCTAGGAGTTGTTCAACAGTGACACCGGCCTCTTTAGCCTGCCTTCTATGATCGTCGGTTATTACCGGATGATCGGCGGTACTCACATGTGATTGTACAATGAGCGGGGCGATCGATTGCACTGCCTGTTCTCCCAGCTGGGGAACAGTTTTCCCGCATTTTTTACTGCTACCTGCTTGGCTCGAGCTCGACTCCTTATCTTTTTGTTTCTGATATGACTTCTTAATAGAGCGCTCATAGTCTGAGTCCCTTCTGACCACAACCGGTTTAGCCATATCCACAAAGTCCTTCACTTGGGCATCCACTTCGGCATTGTTTTCCTCGATGGTCATGTAGTAAGCCAACTTCTTTTTGGCAGGAGGAGAGGCTTTCTTGCTTGGTGCTCTCTTCCGCTTTGGAGAAGACTGACGTGCCCGAGATCGATATGGCGGACTTTCGCTGATGGGCTCCGTCTCGGTGTGTGGTGGTGGACTAGGCTGACGCGGTGGTGGACTTGGAGAAGCAGGAGTTGGCTGACACGGTGGCGGACTTGGAGGAGGAGCCGACTGACGCGGCGGACTTGGAGGAGGAGTCGGCTGACGCGGTGGCGGACTTGGAGGAGCAGGAGTCGGCTGACGCGGTGGCGGACTTGGAGGAGGAGCCGGCTGACGCGGCGGACTTGGAGGAGGAGTCGGTGGCCTTGGAAAGACGATGCAATCCTTTCTCCATAGAATGATACGGTGTATGGCGTCTCCCAGTGTGCGCTCCTCGTCACCTCCAAGAATGTCAAGCTCTAGCCCGTCATATACCGACATCACTTCATCCACCCCGACACGAGCATAGCCAGCTGGAATCGGATTGCCGTGGAAGGTTGCTTCAGGGGGATTTGTTAAAGCATACCCGTCCACCACCTTTATGGATATGTTCTTCACTTTCATGTGTAGCTCACAAGGTGTCGTACCTTTGATATCATCCACGGGGTATCTAGCCAACAGTGCATCATCGGCCTGGGTGGAACCCACGCTGCTTTTCGGCATAGATGGGATGGTGCTATCCAATGCTGGATCTGCTTGCTGCTGCAGCTGCTGAGACGCCCTTTCCTGGCTAAGTGAGTCGATCTGCTCCTACTGCCGCATGAAAGCGCGTTCCAACTCCGCGTGCTTTGATTCTACCAGTTGAAGGTGGACTGCTTCCTCCTTCCTCTGCTCCTCCTCCAGCTTCCTCTTCTCCTCCTCCTGCTGCTTCTTTCTCGCACGACTTTTGTAAGTGGCGTTCCAATCCACAAACCCCTCAAACCACAGAAGAACGCCTTTGCCTCGTGTTCGTCCCGGGTGTTCAGGATTCTTGAGGGCACGCGTAAGCTCGTCGTTCTCTCTGTCGGGCTTGAACGCCCCCGTTCGAGCCTCTTCTATTGCAACAAGTAAAGCGTCGGAGGCTTCTTTAAGACTTGCCCGCTCCATAACCAGCCCTGTCTTCGGGTCCAACTTCCCCCCATGCGCATAAAACCAAGTCCTGCACCTGTCGGGCTAACTCAATGTAACTGGAGTGACCCCTGCGGCAATCATCTGTCTCAGCTTGATCCCACTTAGGCCGGGCGACCTGGTAGCCACCTGGCCCAAGCCGATGGTGCCACTTTTTTTCGCAGCATTAATCTTGTTTATTCTGGACCGTTCCTTAGCTGCTTTCGATTCCTTGAACTTCATGAAAGAGTCCCAGTGATCTCTTGCCTTCTCCAATGCTCCCTTGAATGCTGGAGTCTGCTTTCCGTCTGCTTCGTACTTGGTCCATATTCGTTTCTTGTGGTTGCAGAATCCTATCGCCATCTTCTTAAGAGCATTCTTCCCGACTTTCTCCCGTTCTGCATCTGTCAAATGATCTGGTAGGGTGAAATGTGACATGAGCGATTCCCAAAGCAGATCTTTTGCTCTTTCAGAGACAAAACTAACTCCTTCATCTCCCTTTGCTGGCTTATTCCATTCTTGAATGGAGATCGGGATTTGGTCCCTGACAATAACTTCGCACTGACGAGTAAATTTGTCCGCATTCGCTTTAAGAGCAAGCGGATCGCCATTTGGTTTGATGGCATCGATGTTGTACTGGATGCCAGCCTGCAACCTTTTGGCCGGGCCTGGTACTGCCCTGCTTGTAGAAGATTTGCTCGATCCGGAGGGCTAAAAGAAGAAAGATCGACTCGTTAATACATATATATATATATATATACAAATCAATTAATACAAGTAATGATCACCAGATGTCTTATATAAATATACCTCGCCGGTCTTTGTTATTTGAAGAACATTTCCTTTGTCATCATTGTTCGGGTCTTCATCTATTCGTTCGTCTTCATCAAATATCATACCCTCACCGGAATTGTTCAGATATTGCGAGCCGTCATCTTCAGGTGAATTGTCTGGGCTCGGGGAGCGTATGATGTCGAACATGGTCTCTTCTCCGTCTCTGCCGGTATCGTCCATAGCTTAACTAATCCAAAAGAAAGATAAAACAATTTAGTATTCAAATTAGAATGCAATCAATAAGGAAAAACTGAATCATAGTAGATAATATGCATCTCGAATAATATCACTAATACACCTCGAATAATCTAGATAATATGCATCATCGAATATAATCTCGAATACATCGTCTCAAATATTATCGAATAATATAATCTCGAATACATCGTCTCTAATATTATCGAATATAATCTCAAATACATCGTCTCGAATATTATCAAATATAATCTCGAATACATCTCGAGTATTATCACTAAACATCTCGAATATTATCATATATATAACATCACTAGCTAATACAGATTGAATATTATCGAAGAATCTAGTTCACTCGCGGTTAATGAGGCGCGGGCGGTGGACACCCAAAGAGAAGGAACCATCACAGGATCATAGCTCGGGTGAGATCCCTGAAGAACCTGCCGGGTATTGGAGAACCTGACGTCCAACGCAACCATGTAGCGACGGACGTGCTCGCCTCCTCCCTGACACGGCGACGTACCACCTCCGCGGGGGCCGACTGCCTCCGCACCAAAAGTGCCCCACGCGACCGCCACCAGAGAAGCTCCGGGTCGACGACGGGAGCCCGGTTCCGCACCAAGCTGCGTGCCCCGGAAGGTAGCACCTCCCAGTGCCAGCCCGGCGGAGCCCAGTCCCTCTATCTAATCTTTCTAATCTTCAAGCGCATTGCATCCATCTTGATCTTGTGATCATCGACGACATCGGCAACATACGACTCCAGTTTCATCTTCTCTTCTTCAATTCTTTTCAATTTTTCTTTCAAACACTCGTTTTCTTTTTCAACTAAATTTAACTTCTCGACAAGAGGGTTGGTTTCAATTTCCGGTTCACATACCTCCTAGATAAGAATATCTATGTCAACTTGATGGGCATAATTGTCATAAACACGAAATGCAACAAATAGTTATAAAAGAGAATATACGACATCCGAATCATAAACCGGACGAGGGCCGACGGGAACGGATATCAAAACCATGCCACTATGTATAACAAACAACGTACGGGTAAGAAAATTATACAAGTAACTATCTAAATCACACAAACATGATTTTTTTATAAAAAGGATAAGAACAAGAGGCTCACAAACTGGTGCCGGTGACGGGACAGTGCAGGCGATCGACGGTGGTTAGGACGGGGACGGGAAGGCACTAAGTAAACCACACCTACATATATATGCAAACTAAGAAGTTAATTTGAGCTCAAATTGCATATAAATCAAATAAACTAAAACCCATAAATCACTATACTTATAGAGCATTGCAAGAGCTAATCTAGCAATGAGAGATGAAAGGACAAAGTTGCTAACCTTTGTGAACACTTGGATGGATGGGGTGCCTTCAAATCTTGACAATTTTTGGCAAAAATGGAGGTGAGCTCGAGCAAGAGGGGAAGAACAGAGGGGAAAAACATAGAGCTTCAGCTCGGGCTGGACGAAGCACTATATATAGTGATCTCTTTAGTCCCGGTTGGTTATACAAACCGGGACTAAAGGTGCACCTCTAGTCCCGGTTTGTGCCACGAACCGAGACTAACTGTGCTCGTGGGGGCCCAAGCCTGACACAAGCCTGCCACCACCCCTTTAGTCCCGGTTTGTGACAAGAACCGGGACTAGAGGCACGCCACGAACCGGGACTAATGATGCCCACCCTCTAGCCGTTGGAACCGGGACTAATGGTCACATTAGCCCCGGGCCGTAGTCAAACCGGGACTAATGGGGCTCACGTAAAGTTGTTTTTCTACTAGTGCTAAGGAGTTAGTTACAAGATGATGTATTACGGAACGAGTAAAGAGACTTGCCGGTAACGAGATTGAACTAGGTATGAAGATACCGACGATCGAATCTCGGGCAAGTAACATACCGACAGACAAAGGGAATTACGTATGTTGTCATAAGGTTCGACCGATAAAGATCTTCGAAGAATATGTAGGAGCCAATATGGGCATCTGGGTTCCGCTATTGGTTATTGACTGCAGAGGTGTCTCGATCATGTCTACATAGTTCTCGAACCCGTAGGGTCCGCACGCTTAACGTTCGTTGATGATATAGTGTTATATGAGTTATATGATTTGGTGACTGAATGTTGTTCGGAGTCCCGGATGAGATCACGGCCATGGCGAGGAGCTCCGGAATGGTCCGGAGGTAAAGATTGATATATAGGACGATACTATTTGGACACCGGAAGAGTTTCGGAGTGCACCGGGTAGTCATCGGATCGCCGGAAGGGGTTCCGGACACCCCCGGGAGGTCTATGGGCCTAATGGGCCAAGGGGAGGGACACACCAGCCCACAAGGGGGCTGGCGCGCTCTCTCCCTGGCTGCCGGCCCTAGGGGAAGGAAAGGGGGAGGGTTGGCCCCTCCTCCCTTTCCCTCCTCATGTGAGAAAGGAAAGGGGGGCGCCACCTCCCCCTGCCTTCCTCCCGCACACAAACATGGCAGGGGGGCGCGGTAGGGGCAGGTGCCCAAGTGGGATTCGGCCCCACTTGGGGCGCCTCCTGGCTGCCTCCCCTCTCCCCAAACCTATATATATGTGGGAGGGGGCGCCACACATAACCACGATAATCTCTTAGCCGTGTGCGGCGCCCCTCTCCATAGTTTCGTCCCTCGGTCATATTTTCGTAGTGCTTAGGCGAAGCCCTGCGGACATAGCAACACCACCACTATCACCACGCCGTCGTGCTGCCGGAACTCATCCACTACTTCGCCGTCTTGCTGGATCAGGAAGGCGAGGACGTCACCGAGCTGAACATGTGCTGAACGCGGAGGTGCCGTACGTTCGGTACTCGATCGGTTGGATCGCAAAGAAGTTCGACTACATCAACCGCGTTACTAAACGCTTCTGCTTACGGTCGAAGAGGGTATGTAGACACACTCTCCCCTCTCGTTGCTATGCATCTCTATGGATAGATCTTGCGTGCGCGTAGACTTTTTTTTTGTTTTCCATGCAACGTTTCCCAACACTATCATCATCTAAAAATTATCGAAGCATAAAAAAATCATCATCATCTATCATCAACATCATCATCTATCATCATCTAACAATCATCATAATCTCAAAATCATCGAAGTATAAAAAAATAATCATCATCATCATCTAAAAAAATCCTAATGAACAAGTTATCTATGTAACTACCATCTATCTATCTAACTATCAAATTAAGCCATCTTATCCTCTGCAAAATCATGAAAAAAAACAGAAAAAAAAGATTGCAAGGGAGGACAGGGAGGAAAGGGGGCCGGACCGAACGGGGAGGAGGGGCTACTGCTCCGGGCGGCGGCGTAGGAGGGGGGAGGCAAAGCGCGACAGCGTAGATCCGGGCGGCGGCTGCTCCGGCGGGGAGGAGAGGAGGTCGAGGCGGCGGCTGCTCCGGGGAGGGAGCGCGGCGACTCCGGGCCGGAGGTCCTCCCCTCATCACCTAGTGGCGGAGGCGACCGGCGCACGGGCCGGTGGCCGTTCGGGCGGCGGGGGCGACCGGAGGCGGCGGCGGCGTTGGGCGCAGGGCCCTAGCGAGGACGGCGGCGGAGGCGGGGGCGCACGGGCCGGGGCACGTTCGCGTGGCGGGGGCGACCGGAGGCGGCGGCGGCTTTGGGCGCGGCTGCGGCCCCGAACCCTAGCGTAGGTGACGACAGCGGCGGAGCACGACGCGGGTGGGATGCGAGTGGGGGAGAATGAGTGGAGGGGAGAGGTTGCCGGTTGGATAAGGTGGATCTATGCCGACGGCTTACATATTTCATTTTTTTCATTAAACATCATCTTCATATTAAAAAAATTTCCTAGAAATATGTTAAATATCCACTAGCCTTCCTACATTCCGAAGACCACCAACCAAACTAACCGTGTCTAGATTGACCGGTAGATCTATCGGTTTGACAATAACCGCAGAACACTGGCTACTTCGGTGCAATCCTTCTCTGTGAGGGGGGGGGGGCACACCCCGGAGCCGCGTATTACCTGTTCAGGCATGCCACCATATCTTAACACATGTTTATGGACCCGGTGCGATTGTTCGGTAGCATTGCTACCCCCTAAGGCGGCGACAACGATGTCCGTGAGGGTGGGCACACCCCGGAGCCGCGTGCCGGGTGCTTGCACCTGCCACCATGCTTCCACACACGTAGGAGGGCCGACCGCAAGACCTGGCGGCATTGCTACCCCCCCAGTACCCCATCCCGTCTAACCTTGACACAGTCGACCAGTGGATCTAGGCCTTTGACTTTCACCGGACGTTGTTTGACCGATGGACCTTTTCACCGGGTTGTCATAGCCCAGCCCATAGCTACACCCCCCAACACGGTCCGGGCCCAACCCACCGCAAGATTCCCTCCGTGTCGGCCCGACGTGGCCGTTTCCCCCTCCGTGACACGACGGCGGCGACGCCCGTGAGGGGGGGCACACCCCGGAGCCACGTGTCGGGTGCTTGCGCCTGCCACCACGCTTCCACACGCGTAGGAGGGCCCACCGCAAGACCTAACGGCATTGCTACCCCCCCAAGTACCTCGTCCTGTCTAACCCTAACACAGTCGACCTGCGTTTCTAGGCCTTTGACTTTCGTCGGATGGCGTTTGACCGATGGACCTTTTCACCGGGTTGTCATAGCCCAGCCCATAGCTACACCCCCAACACGGTCCGGGCCCAACCCACCACAAGATTCCCTCCATGTCGGCCCGACGTGGCCGTTTCCCCCCTCCATGACACGGCGGCAGCGACTTCCGTGAGGGGGGGGGCACACCCCGGAGCCGCGTGCCGAGTGCTTGCGCCTACCACCACGCTTCCGCACCCGAAGGAGGGCCCACCGCAAGACCTGACGGCATTGCTACCCCCCCCCCCCAAGTACCTCGTCCCGTCTAACCCTGACACAGTCGACCGGCGGATCTAGGCCTTTGACTTTCGCCGGATGGGGTTTGACCGATGGACCTTTTCACCGGGTTGTCATAGCCCAACCCATAGCTACACCCCCAACACGGTCTGGGCCCAACCCACCGCAAGATTCCCTCCGTGTCGGCCCGACGTGGCCGTTTCCCACCTCCGTGACACGGAGGCAGCGACGTCTGTGGGGGGGGGGGGGCACACCCCGGAGCCGCGTGCAGGGTGCTTGCGCCTGCCACCACGCTTCCACATGCGTAGGAAGGCCCACCGCAAGACCTGACGGCATTGCAAACCCCCCAAGTACCCCGTCCCGTCTAACCCTGACACAGTCGACCGGCGGATCTAGGCCTTTGACTTTCGTCGGACGGGGTTTGACCGATGGACCTTTTCACCGGGTTGTCATAGCCCAGCCCATAGCTACACCCCCCAACACGGTCCGGGCCCAACCCACCGCAAGATTCCCTCCGTGTCGGCCCGACGTGGCCGTTTGCCCCCTCCGTGACACGGCGGCGGCGACGCCCGTGAGGGGGGCACACCCTGGAGCCGCGTGTTGGGTGCTTGCGCCTGCCACCACCCTTCCACACGCGTAGGAGGGCCCACCGCAAGACCTGAAGGCATTACTACCCCCCCCCCCCCCGCCCCAAGTACCCCGTTCCGTCTAACCTTGACACAGTCGACCGGCGGATCTAGGCCTTTAACTATCACCGGACGGGGTTTTGACCAATGGACCTTTTCACCGGGTTGTCATAGCCAAGCCCATAGCTACACCCCCAACACGGTCCGGGCCCAACCCACCGCAAGATTCCCTCCGTGTCGGCCCGACGTATCCGTTTCCCCCCTCCGTGACACGGCGGCAGCGACGTCCGTGAGGGGGGCACACCCCAGAGCCGCGTACCAGGTGCTTGTGCCTGCCACCACGCTTCCACACGCGTAGGAGGGCCCACCGCAAGACTTGACGGCATTGCTACCCCCCAAGTACCCCTTCCCGTCTAACCCTAACACAGTCGACGGCGGATCTAGGCCTTTGACTTTCGCCGGACGGGGTTTGACCGATGGACCTTTTCACCTGGTTGTCATAGCCCAGCCCATAGCTACACGCCCCAACACGGCCCGGGCCCAACCCACCGCAAGATTCCCTCCGTGTCGGCCCGACATGGTCGTTTCTCCCCTCCGTGAGAGGGTGGCTGCGACGCCCGTGAGGGGGGCACACCCCAGAGCCGCATGCCGGCTGCTTGCGCCTGCCACCACGCTTCCACACGCGTAGGAGGGCCCACCGCAAGACCTGACGGCATTGCTACCCCCTCCCCCCCAAGTACCCCGTCCCGTCTAACCCTAACACAGTTGACCGGCGGATCTAGGCCTTTGACTTTCGCCGGACGGGGTTTGACCGATGGACCTTTTCACCGGCTTGTCATAGCCCAGCCCATAGCTACACCGCCCAACACGGTCCGGGCCCAACCCACCGCAAGATTCCCTCCGTGTCGGCCCGACGTGGCCGTTTCCCCCTCCGTGACATGGCGGCAGCGATGCCCATGAGGGGGGGGGGGCACACCCCGGAGCCGCGTGCCGGGTGCTTGCGCCTGCCACCATGCTTCCACACGCGTAGGAGGGCCCACCGCAAGACCTAACGGCATTGCTACCCCCCCAAGTACCCCGTCCTGTCTAACCCTGACACAATTGACCGGCGGATCTAGGCCTTTGACTTTCCCCGGACGGGGTTTGACCGATGGTCCCTTTCACCGGGTTGTCATAGCCCAGCCCATAGCTACACCCCCAACACGGTCTGGGCCGAACCCACCGCAAGATCCCCTCCGTGTCGGCCCGACGTGGCCGTTTCCCCCCTCCGTGACACGGCGGCAGTGACTTCCGTGAGGGGGGTGATGGCTCGTGTCCGCGTCAGTATTTTCCCCGAAAAGGAAGGTATGATGCAGCACAGCTATGGTAGGTATTTCCCTCAGTGATGAGACCAAGGTTATCGAACCAGTAGGAGAACCACGCAACACTATGTAAACGGTACTTGCACACAAAGAACAAATACTTGCAACCCTACGCATAAGAGGGGTTGTCAATCCCTCCCGGGTAAAAGATAGATAAAATTGTAGTAGATGGGATAAATAGATCTCACGGGAACGCGAGATAAAATAAATAACAAAAAATTGCAGCAAGGTATTTTTGTGTTTTTGGATTAATAGATCTGAAAATAAAAGAGGCAAATAATAGATCGGAAAGCAAATATGATAAAGAAGAGACCCGGGGGCCGTAGATTTCACTAGTGGCTTCTCTCGAGAAAAATAGCATACGGCGGGTAAACAAATTACTGTTGGGCAATTGATAGAAGTTCAAATAATTATGACGATATCCAGGCAATGATCATTATATAGGCATCACGTCCAAGATTAGTAGACCGACTCCTGCCTGCATCTACTACTGTTACTCCACACATCGATCGCTATCCAGCATGCATCTAGTGTATTAAGTTCATGGAAAAATGAAGTAATGCAATAAGAACGATGACATGCTGTAGACAAGATCTATTCATGTAGGAATAGACCCCATCTTGTTATCCTTAATAGCAATGATACATACATGTCATTTCCCCTTCTGTCACTGGGATTGAGCACCGTAAGATCGAACCCATCACAAAGCACTTCTTCCCATGGCAAGAAAAATCGATCTAGTTGGCCTAACTAAACCAAAGATTCGAAGAAGAAATACGAGGCTATAAGCAATCATGCATATAAGAGATCAAAACTCAAATAAATTTCATGGATAAAATAGATCTGATCATAAACTCAAAGTTCATCGGATCCCAACAAACACACCGCAAAAAGAGTCACATCAAATAGATCTCCAAGAGACCATTGTATTGAGAATCAAAAGAGAGAGGAAGCCATCTAGCTACTGCCTACGGACCCGTAGGTCTACAATGAACTACTCACGCATCATCGGAGAGGCACCAATGAGGATGATGAACCCCTCCGTGATGGTGTCTAGATTGGATCTGGTGGTTCTGGAACTTGCGGCGGCTGGAATTGTGTTTCGTCGACTCCCCTAGGGTTTTTTGATTTTTGGGGTATTTATAGAGCAAAGAGGCAGTGCGGGAGGCCACCGAGGTGGGCACAACCCACACTACAAAAAAAAGACACATTCGTGACATTTTGGGCCGAACGAATTTTTTTTCTGTCATGCTTATGACACTTCTATGATGATAATTGTGACAAAACCCGATATCATCATAGATGTGGTGGGCTCCTACTTCTATGACAATAAATCATGATAGAAAATGGGCTTTTCGTCCTGGGCGGGCCGGAGACGCAGCTGCATGACATTCTTTGGGTCGTCCATGACGGAAAAATTCGTGGTAGAAGCGAGGGCGAGGAAAATATCGGGGAGTTCCCGGTTACGGTGGGTGGTCGGGGCCGAGCGATGCACTGTGGTTTGCGCGTTTCTCTCGTGTATGCGCGTGTGTGTGAGGCATTGGCTAACTGAACCCGAGCGATCGCACGTTACTGAACCTGAGCGATCGATCCCTTGGCCGTTAACTGAACCCGAGCGATTCATTCGCGGCTGACTGAACCCGAGCGATTCCTTCGCTGCTGCTGCTAACTGAACCGAGCGATCAATCACTGCTACTGCTTATTGAAGCCGATCGAGCCCCCGTGCGAGACGTAGCCAGCCGGTGTTGGGTTGCCTCTCGATGAACAGTGACCGTTGCTACCGGATACGTCTCCAACATATCTATAATTTTTGATTGTTCCATGCTATTATATTATCTGTTTTGGATGTTTTATATGCATTCATATGCTATTTTATATTATTTTTGGGACTAACTTATTAACCCAGTGCCTAGTGCCAGTTTCTGTTTTTTCCTTGTTTTTGAGTTTTACAGAAAAGGAATATCAAACAGAGTCCAAACGGAATAAAACTTTCGCGATGATTTTTCTTGGACCAGAAGACACACGTAGGACTTGGAGATGAAGTCATAGGAGTTCCGAGGAGGCCACAAGCCTCCAGGGCGCGCCCCCCTGGCTTGTGGGCCCCTCGGAGGTCCTCTAACCCTAATTCTTGGCCTATAAATTCCCAAATATTCCCAAATGACCAGAAGCGTCCACAAAAATACTTTTCCGCCGCCATAACCTTCTGTTCCCGTGAGATCCCATCTTGGGGCCTTTTCCGCCATCCTGCCGGAGGGGGATTCGATCACGGAGGGCATCTACATCAACTCTATTGCCCTTCCGATGAAGCGTGAGTAGTTTACCACAGACCTACGGGTCCATAGCTAGTAGCTAGATGGCTTCTTCCCTCTCTTTGATCTTCAATACAATGTTCTCCTCGATGTTCTTGGAGATCTATCCGATGTAATCTTCTTTTGCGGTGTGTTTGTCGAGATCGATGAATTGTGGATTTATGATCAGCTTATCTATGAATATTATTTGAATCTTCTCTGAATTCTTATATGCATGATTTGATATCTTTGTATTTCTCTTTGAATTATCGGTTTGGTTTGGCCAACTAGATTGGTTTTTCTTGCAATGGGAGAGGTGCTTAGTTTCGGGTTCAATCTTGCGGTGTCCTCACCCAGTGACAAAGTAGGTGTAGCGAGGCACGTATTTGTATTGTTGCCATCAAGGGTAAAAAGATGGGGTTTTCATCATATTGCTTGAGTTTATCCCTCTACATCATGTCATCTTGCTTAAGGCGTTACTCCGTTCTTATGAACTTAATACTCTAGATGCATGCTGGATAGCGGTCGATGTGTGGAGTAATAGTAGTAGATGCAGGCAGGAGTCAGTCTACTTGACACGGAAGTGATGCCTATATTCATAATCATTGCCTTGGATATTGTCATAACTTTGCGCTTTTCTATCAATTGCTCGACAGTAATTTGTTCACCCACCGTATTATTTGCCTTCAAGAGAGAAGCCTCTAGTGAAACCTATGGCCCCCGGGTCTATTTTCCATCTTATATTTTCAGATCTATAAACCAAAAATACCAAAAATATCTCACTACAATTTATTTACTTTTATTTTGTTTTACGTTCTAGTAATCTTTTATATCTATCTCTATCAGATCTCACCTTTGCAAGTGACCGTGAAGGGATTGACAACCCCTTTATCGCGTTGGGTGCAAGTGTTTGATTGTTTGTGTAGGTGCATATATTGGGGACTTGCGTGTTTCTCCTACTGGATTGATACCTTGGTTCTTAACTGAGGGAAATACTTATCTCTACTTTGCTGCATCACCCTTTCCTCTTCAAGGGAAAAACCAATGCAAGCTCAAGAAGTAGCAGGAAGAATTTCTGGCGCCGTTGCCGGGGAGATCTACATCAAGCCTACCAAGTACCCATCATAAACTCTCATCTCTTGCATTACATTATTTGCCATTTGCCTCTCGTTTTCCTCTCCCCCACTTCTAAAACGCTTTCAGAAAAATACAAAAAGATTTGCCTTTTTATTCGCCCTTCTTCCGTTCGTCTTTTCGTTTGCTTTTTGGTTGCTCGTGTGCTAGATTGCTTGCTTTGTCACGATGTCTCAAGAAAATACCAAGTTGTGTGAATTTTCCAATACTAATAATAATGATTTTATTAGTACTCCGATTGCTCCCGCCACTAGTGCGGAATCTTATGAAATTAATGCCGCTTTGCTGAATCTTGTTATGAAAGATCAATTTTCCGACCTTCCTAGTGAAGATGCCGCATCCCATCTGAATAATTTCGGTGAGTTGTGTGATATGCAAAAGAAGAAAGATGTGGATAATGATATTGTTAAATTGAAGCTATTTCCGTTCTCACTACGAGATCGCGCTAAAACTTTGTTTTCATCTTTGCCTAAAAATAGTATTGATTCATGGAATAAGTGTAAAGATGCTTTTATTTCCAAGTATTTTCCTCCCGCTAAAATCATCTCCCTTAGGAACGATATTATGAATTTTAAGCAACTTGATCATGAACATGTTGCACAATCTTGGGAGAGGATGAAATTGATGATACGAAATTGCCCTACTCATGGTTTAAATTTGTGGATGATATTACAAATTTTTTATGCCGGATTGAATTTTGCTTCTAAAAATCTTTTAGATTCGGCCGCGGGAGGCACTTTTATGGAAATTACGTTAGGAGAAGCTACTAAACTCCTAGATAATATTATGGTTAATTATTCTCAATGGCATACCAAAAGATCTTCTACTAGTAAAAAAGTGCATGCGATTGAAGAAATTAATGTTTTGAGTGGAAAGATGGATGAACTTATGAAATTGTTTGCTAGTAAGAGCGCTCCTATTGATCCCAATGATATGCCTTTGTCTACTTTGATTGAGAATAATAATGAATCTATGGATGTGAATTTTTTTGGCAGGAACAATTTTGGTAATAACGCGTATAGAGGTAATTTCAATCCTAGGCCGTTTCCTAGTAATTCCTCTAATAATTATGGTAATTCCTACAAAAATTCTTATGGAAATTATAATAAGATAGCCTCTGATCTTGAGAACAATATTAAAGAATTTATTAGTTCTCAAAAGAATTTCAATGCTTTGGTTGAAGAAATATTGCTTAAGATTGATGATTTGGCTAGGAACATGGATAGAATTTCTCTTCAGATTGATTCTTTGAAAATTAGATCTATTCCACCCAAGCATGATATTAATGAATTTCTGAAAGCTATGAGAATTTCTATTGATGAGTGCAAAGAAAGAACCGCTAAGATGCGTGCTAAGCGAGATTTGTTTGTAAAAGCGTGTTCTTCTAGTTTTTGTGAAAATAATGATGAAGATCTTAAAGTGATTGATGTGACTCCTATTGAATCTTTGTTTTCTAATATAAATCTTGATAAAGATGGGACTGGAGATGAGTCAACTTTAGTTAAAAGGCGTCCCAATGATTCGGAGTTTATAGATCTTAATGCAAAAATTGATAAAAGTGGGATTGGAGAGGTCAAAACTTTAAGTAGCGATGAGCCCACTATTTTGGATTTCAAGGATTTTAATTTTGATAATTGTTCTTGTATAGATTGTATTTCCTTGTTGCAATCCATGTTGAATTCTCCTCATGCTTTAATCAAAATAAAGCTTTTACTAAACATATTGTTGATGCTATGATGAAATCTTTTGAAGAAAAGCTTGAATTGGAAGTTTCTATCCCTAGAAAACTTTATGATGAGTGGGAACATGCTATTAAGATTAAGATTAAAGATTATGAGTGCCATGCTTTGTGTGATTTGGGTGCTAGCGTTTCCACGATTCCAAAAACTTTATGTGATGTGTTAGGTTTCCGTGAATTTGATGATTGTTCTCTAAATTTGCATCTAGCGGATTCCACTATTAAGAAACCTATGGGAAGGATTAATGATGTTCTTATTGTTGCAAATAGGAATTATGTGCCCGTAGATTTCATTTTTCTTGATATAGAATGCAATCCTACATGTCCTATTATTCTTGGAAGACCTTTCCTTAGAACGATTGGTGCAATTATTGATATGAAAGAAGGAAACATTAGATTTAAATTTCCGTTAAGGAAAGGCATGGAACACTTTCCTAGAAAGAAAATTAAGTTTCCATATGAATCTATTATGAGAGTAACTTATGGATTGCATACCAAAGATGACAATACCTAGATCTATGTTTTATGCCTAGCTGGGGGGCGTTAAACAATAGCGCTTGTTGGGAGGCAACCCAATTTTATTTTTGTTCTTGCTTTTTTGTTCCTGTTTTTGAATAATTGTGTCATATAGCCTCTGGTTAGATGTGTTTTGGTGTTTTAATTTAGTGTTTGAGCCAAGCATGACCTTTGGGATGATCTATGGTGATAGTTGATTTGATCTTGCTGAAAAACAGAAACTTTTGTGCCCAGTCACAGAATTATTAAAAATCACAGAAGCGTGATAAAATTCTGAATTTTTTACACAAGATTGATATACAAATTGTCTATATTATACTAATTTTTAAGAATTGTTGGAGTTACAGAAGTATTCGAAGTTTTCATATTGCTACAGACTGTTCTGTTTTTGACAGATTCTGTTTTCTATGTGTTGTTTGCTTATTTTGATGAATCTATGGGTAGTATCGGGGGTATGAACCATGGAGAAGTTGGAATACAGTAGATATTACACCAATATAAATAAACAATGAGTTCACAACAGTACCAAAAAGTGGTGATTTATTTTCTTATACTAACGGATCTCATGAGTTTTCTTGTTGAGTTTTGTGTTGTGAAGTTTTCAAGTTTTGAGTAAAGATTTGATGGACTATGGAATAAGGAGTGGCAAGAGCCTAAGCTTGGGGATTCCCAAGGCACCCCAAGGTAATATTCAAGGACAACCAAGCATCTAAGCTTGGGGATACCCCGGATGGCATCCCCTCTTTCGTCTTCGTCTATCGGTAAATTTACTTGAAGCTATATTTTTATTCACCACATGATATGTGTTTTGCTTGGAGCGTCTTGTATGATATGAGTCTTTTCTTTTTAGTTTGCCACAATCATCCTTGCTGTACACACCTTTTGAGCGGGACACGCATGAATCATGATTTATTAGAATACTCTATGTGCTGCACTTATATCTTTTGAGCTAGGCGATTTTGCTCTAGTGCTTCACTTATATCTTTTTAGAGCATGGCGGTGGCTTTATTTTATAGAAATTGTTGAACTCTCATGCTTCACTTATATTATTTTGAGAGTCTCTCTAAACTGCATGGTAATTTTCTTTGGTTATGAATTTAGTCCAAATATGATAGGCATCCAAGAGGGATATAATAAAAACTTTCATATAAAGAGCGTTGAATGCTATGTGAAGTTTGATTCCTTATGATTGTTTTGAGATATAAAGATGGTGATATTAGAGTCATGCTCGTGAGTATACTTGTGTTAAAGTTTGTGATTCTCGTAGCATGCACGTATGGTGAACCGTTATGTGATGAAGTCGGAGCATGATTTATTTATTGATTGTCTTCCTTATGAGTGGCGGTCGGGGACGAGCGATGGTCTTTTCCTACCAATCTATCCCCCTAGGAGCATGCGTGTAGTAATTTGTTTCGATAGCTAATAGAATTTTGCAAGAAGTATGTGAGTTCTTTATGACTAATGTTGAGTCCATGGATTATACGCACTCTCACCCTTCCACCATTGCTAGCCTCTCTAGTACCGCGCAACTTTCGCCGGTGCATTAAACCCACCATATACCCTTCCTCAAAACAGCCACTATACCTACCTATTATGGCATTTCCATAGCCATTCCGAGTTATATTGTCATGCAACTTCCACCGTTCTGTTTTATTATGACACACACCATCATTGTCATATTGCTTTGTATGATCGTAAGATAGCTAGCATGATGTTTTCATGGCTTGTACGTTTTGATGTTATTGCTACGCTAGATCATTGCACATCCCGGTACACCACCAGAGGCATTCATATAGAGTCATATTTTGTTCTAGTATCGAGTTGTAATTCTTGAGTTGTAAGTTAATAAAAGTGTGATGATCATCATTATTAGAGCATTGTCCCATGTGAGGAAATGATGATGGAAGCTAAGATTCCCTCACAAGTTGGGATGAGTCTCCGGACTTTATAAAAATAAAAGAGGCCAAAGAAGCCCACCAAAAAAATGAGAGAAAAGAGAGAAGGGACAATGTTACTATCCTTTTTCCACACTTGTGCTTCAAAGTAGCACCATGATCTTCATGATAAAGAGTCTCCTATGTTGTCACTTTCATATACTAGTGGGAATTTTTCGTTATATAACTTGGCTCGTATATTCCAATGATGGGCTTCCTCAAATTGCCCTAGGTCTTCGTGAGCAAGCGAGTTGGATGCACACCCACTTAGTTTCTTTTTGAGCTTTCATAAACTTATAGCTCTAAGTGCATCCGTTGCATGGCAATCCCTACTCACTCACATTGATATCTATTGATGGGCATCTCCATAGCCCGTTG
The DNA here is from genome assembly GCA_039707655.1 of Elymus sibiricus. Lineage (NCBI taxonomy): Eukaryota > Viridiplantae > Streptophyta > Magnoliopsida > Poales > Poaceae > Elymus > Elymus sibiricus. Next base: position 320,210,335 of record CM077664.1, read on the forward strand.
ATACGCCTAGTTGGTGTGAGACTATCTCCTTCTTTTTGTCTTCTCCACAACCACCATATTCTATTTCCACCTATAGTGCTATATCCATGGCTCACGCTCATGTATTGCGTGAAAGTTGAAAAAGTTTGAGAACATCAAAAGTATGAAACAATTGCTTGGCTTGTCATCGGGGTTGGGCATGATTTAATACTTTGTGTGATGAAGATGGAGCATAGCCAGACTATATGATTTTGTAGGGATAACTTTCTTTGGCCAAGTTATTTTGAGAAGACATGATTGCTTTATTAGTATGCTTGAAGTATTATTGTTTTTATGTCAATATTAAACTTTTGTTTTGAATCTTATGGACCTGAACATTCATGCCACAATGAAGAATATTACATGGATAAATATGTTAGGTAGCATTCCACATCAAAAATTCTGTTTATATCATTTACCTACTCGAGGACGAGTAGGAATTAAGCTTGGGGATGCTTGATACGTCTCCAACGTATCTATAATTTTTTATTGTTCCATGCTATTATATTATCTGTTTTGGATGTTTTATATGCATTAATATGCTATTTTATATTATTTTTGGGACTAACTTATTAACCCAGAGCCCAGTGCCAGTTTCTGTTTTTTCCTTGTTTTTGAGTTTTACAGAAAAGGAATATCAAACGGAGTCCAAACGGAATAAAACTTTCGCGACGATTTTTCTTGGACCAGAAGACACACGTAGGACTTGGAGATGAAGTCAGAGGAGTCCCGAGGAGGCCACAAGCCTCCAGGGCGCGCCCTACGGGGGGGGGGGGGCTGGCTTGTGGGCCCCTCTGAGGTCCTCTAACCCTAATTCTTGGCCTATAAATTCCCAAATATTCCCAAACGACCAGAAGCGTCCACCAAAATACTTTTCCGCTGCCGTAACCTTCTGTTCCCGTGAGATCCCATCTTGGGGCCTTTTCCGGCAACCTGTCGGAGGGGGATTCGATCACGGAGGGCATCTACATCAACTCTATTGCCCTTCCGATGAAGCGTGAGTAGTTTCTACAAAAAAAATACACTTCCGTGATGATACGTGTTTGTCACAGTAGGTCAAGTTTTCTGTCATGCATGTACATCCATGACGATTTTATGAAAGAATCAAGATAGTCATACCTATGCTATCATAGAAGTGTTCCATGACAATACCAAAATTATCATCACGGAAGTGTCCACTTCCATGATGATAAATGGCGCGTCATGGAAGTGCTTTCGTCAAGGGTAACCGACACGTGGCATCCACCGTAACGGGTCGCCGTTAAGCTATCGGGTTCCGGTTTGAATCCGATAACCCGTTAACAGCCTGGACCAATGGGGATTTTCCACGTGTAAAATTCTCAATGGCCAGAGGAACCACGTGTCGGCTCAATGTTGGGACAGATGTCATCCACTCATTGGACCGGAGGCGCCTATGATACGTCGACACGTGGCACGGCCCAACAGAGGCCCATTCCGGTGAAAAGGCCGGCCCGTTTGACTTGGTCAAAAGGTAGCGGGCCGGCCCACGGAAAGCCTGTTAACGGCATGTTCGCGTATAGCCCATTTACAGCCCGCTAACTCACGGCCCGTTATGGCCTATCCGAATTAGGCCTAGTGGCGTCATCTGGGCCGTCCAATATGATTCCAGCCCGTTGTAACTTCCGGCCCATGTATGGTCCATGACGTCTTTCGGCCCATACAAGGCCCTTTGTAACTCTGGGCCCATTAAAGGCCCGAGGTGAAACTGGCCCATAATGAACAGTGTATCGCTTTATACCCATTAACGGCCCATTATTCCGTCGGCCGTTTCCAGCCCGTGTTAACTTTCGGCCTTCTAAGGGCCCATTTATTCTTGGGCTCATTTCCAGAATTCGGTTACTTACGGTCCGTTACTAGCCTGTTCCGCTTGTGGGCCAAATTCAGCCCGTGGTTACAGTCGGCCCGTTTGTGGCCCATTAACCCGTTGGGCTGTTTTCATAGCGTCATCAAATACGGTGTATTAACGGCCCGTTATGGTCGGGCCATAAACAGACGATTTCCACTCTAGCCCGTTTACGGCCCATTTTGCGGACCGTTATTGGTCCACGAATAGTACGGCCCATGTTTGGCGAAACGATTATACGGCCCGTAGAAGGCCCATTGATTAGATGGCACGTACAAGGCCCATGGATCCTACGGCCCGTAGAAGGCCCATGGATCCTATGGCCCGTAGAAGGCCCATGGATCCTACGGCCCATAGGAGGCCCATGGTGACTACAGCAGGTAGCAGGACCATGGTTACAACAGTTCGTGTGTTGCCATGGTTATTGTGGCCTAGTTATAAAAATAGGTTATTATGGCCACTAGAAAAACGCGGAAAAAGAACTGCAGTGACTACAAGCAAACAACTAAACAAGACAATAAAGAAATAAATAAGCAAGCAACTAACGCTAGGCTATTACGGCTATTACACATATTACATCAACTGGGCATCAAAGTTCGCCACCAGTGCAAATATAGGGAGCAAAGCAACATATTACATACACTGGCCATCTAAATTGGCCACCAGTGCAAATAAACGCAGCAGCAAAACAAGTCCATAACTGAAACAACTTCAGAAGAGCTCAAGAAACGTTATCCTGGGTATCCACCATGCTGGCAATAAGCTTAGCAAGCTTATTAGCTTTCTCCTGTTTGGCGCTAAAATCCTCCAACGCTTGCTGTTGCACCAGAAAGTATGCATCTGAATTCTCCAGGGACTTCCGCAGTCCTTCGGCTTCTTGTCGCAGCACAGCTGATCAATATCTTTCAGCTTGTAGTTGAGACTCAAGAAACCGAACTGATTCAGACAGTGAGTTTGAATAGCTTGTGCCAGCGGTAGTGGCCAGTAACTCGAACACTACACCAAGACAGGACTTTAGGGTTGTCTCACTGTCTTCAAGATAGTTTTCCTTAGCTGTTTTATCAGCTTTGTTGGAGACCAACAAGGATGTCTCACTATCCTGAACCTTATCTGCATTACTTCCTTTACCATTGCTTAATAAGGCACTCTTCCCCAATATTTTGTCAGCATTCTAAAAGAAGAAACAAGCAGACACATAACAGGTTTAGCATGTACTAGTATATGAAACTCATTTCGGTGAACCAGTTCATTAGTAAGGTGGACAGGATTAAACTACCAAGTCTTCTATTGCCAAGTAGTACATAATAAAAGCATCAAACAAACATATATCTATTTCCTATGGTCACTGCATTGTCTTGCCAAATCAAAATAGAGACACGGTTCAAATCATATCAGTTCAAGACAAAGCAGCACTGAAAGAATACAAAGCGTGGGAAACTACACGGCACAACAAGATTTCAGATGGGTACCACGGGTCTACATGTACAACAACACTATTGGCTCTGTTGTGATGCTAGTAACATGCATGATATGAGAAGTCAACTGTATACACAATTGAAATTGAAATCAACATAGCTATTTATAAGAGAAAACCTGTTAAAGAAACATGCGTAAACATACCTGTTGTGCCATTGGAGTTTCGATTGGATCCTTCAATTTAAAAATAAGTTTGCCTGAGTAAATACAGTGATACAAGAGCAAAGCAGTATGCACGATAGCAATGGAATCTTAAATGAGAACAGTTGTTCTTCAGGTTTAAGCACTTGTTCTACACGAACAGAGTACAGTAAGACGCAGGCATATAGTACTTAAAAATAAAAAATGAGCTCATAGACCTTACCACATTCTTGGTTCGGGACCAGTACAGAACAAGGTGTTCCCAGTCATCGTCCAGTAAATGTGTCTCAGGAGAATGTAAGGGAATTTGATGAGTTTCTTTGCCAGTGAAGTACGTTTTCTTCAGGTAATTCCGATACTGCCACCAAGCATTCTTGAAGATAGCAGAGGTATTAGCACAGGTTACCTCATCCTGAGTTTCCAAATTAGTCCTTCTCTATAGAGAAAAATGGGAAAATTTGCTGTATTATATCCATCATGGAGGTAGAATGTATGGGAGAAAGCAAAGTAATTGCCACGAATAACATTACTTACACATAACTCCTGGACAAACACCTGCAACTGGCATTTTCCTTCATCTTCAGTATAATATTTCCATGATGGGAAGATACGCACATAGGATTTAACAACATCAAATGCAATAGATGCTAAACTACGAATGGCTGGTTGTGCTTCCTCCACAGGAATAGGTGTACTAACTGGTGGAGTTGGGGTTCGCCATGGTAGTACTGGCGCTTTGGGCACTGTAGCTGCCTTACTACCTGCTCTTGTTTAGGAGCTCTGTGGTGGAGATGGTGCTGTGTCAACAGGAACTGGGTTACTATCTGCTGGGGTTGGGGTTAGATTGGGTGAAGCTGGTTCTCTGTCCATCGCAGTAGGGGTACAATCTGCGAGAGTCTGGGTTATGTGTGGTAGGGCTGGTTCTCGTGCATGTACAACCGGGGTGCTATCTCCACCAAGAGGTAGCACTGTTTTATTTGAAGACCGTGTTTTTACTCCGTTAGATACTGCCATCACCCGCTCCAATTCAAATGGCTGATAAACAGGAAACATAGTTGAATGTAGAGACCTTGTATGAGAGACAGATGCAATAGATAGTGTGGAAAAAAGAGGGCATGAAATAGTTGACATGTATATTGTTTAACTAAAAAGGATAGCATGACATAATTTCACATATATGATGTCTATCTAAAATGGATAGCATAGCATGACATAATTCAAAGATATGATGACTAACTAAACAGGATGGCATGAGATAATTATATGATGTCTTTAGTAAACAGGTTCGCATGACATAAGTCACATACATGTTATCTAAGTAATCAGGATCGCATGATTTAATTCACATATGTGATTTATATGCTAAGAAGAGGGCATTCGCATATATGATGTCTGAACTAAGAACATGGTGTTGAATATTATGTATATGATGTCTAAATTATGCAATGCAAGACACCATATGCATGATATGAGCAGTATAACCGTGCCAAGTTAGAGCATACACCTCGGTGGGGGAATAGGACTGGTCATCTGTCTCTGAATCCATCTCTGAGGAGCTATCGGGACCCAGCAAGAGATATGCTTCGACAGGTAGCACTGTCTGCTCTGAAGACCTTGTTTTCACTCCAGATTTTTCCATCACCCACTCAAATGGCTGATTCACAGGAAGAGTAGTTTAATGTACAAACATTGTCGACAAATGGAAATGTAATGAAGAAAAGGATGGGCAAGATATCATTCAAATATATGATGCCTGGTTAAACAGGATGGCATTGCATATTTCACATATATTATGGCTGGCTAAAAGAGATGATACTGCATAATTCCCATATATGATATAGAAACTAAACAGGTGGCATTACAGAACATGTCTAAACTAAGCAGATGACATATATGATGTCAAAAGTAGGCACTGCAAGGCAACATATGCATGATATGACCAACATCATCATGCCAAGTTAGAGCAAACACCTTGGGGGGTAAATAGGAGTGGTCAGCTGCGTCTGAATCCGCCTCAGAACAGATATCTTCCTCTGGATTACAATCTGGAGAGGGGGGGGGAGGGTTTGCCATTGAACCCACCATGGAGCGATGTCTGCATGACATTGTATTGCCGCGCAAAACTCTTCTCTTTTTCTCTACATGTTCAGCATGACTGTGTACAATATCTGACATGCATACGAAAAAAATATAGTGAGATTATGTAAGGAGAGCATGCAGAAATCTAGAGTGATGGTAACAACCAGTGGATGGATCCAAAAATAATGATAGCAGGCCGATGATAGCTTTAATTTACTAAAAAGACAGATGATGATTGCTTTACTATTTGTTTCCCACCCAAGATGAACAACATAGGCATACCCTAGGTGAACCAGATAATAGACAGAGATACTATTCATTGCTGCCTCGATATGTGCCCCACAAGTAATTTTAAAACTCAAGTTTGAACATTAATTTGGACCTGACTTGGAGTCTAAGAGGTGAACAGGACGATAAAGTAGTAGGTAATATTAAGCAATGCATAACATAAGCAGAAACAAAAGAGTGCGACCTCTCTTGTGGTCCCGTGTACTCCTCAGGTTCATCTGCTAAGTCGATGATGGTGATGCAGTTGCGGTGGGTGCCAGCGGCAGGGAAGGAGATCTGAGGCGGCGAAAGACGGTCAGGAGTCGTGATGTCTGGTTTGGTGGATGCTTCTGTCGATGGAGCAGCTCAGGTGAGGTGGACGACGTCACGGCAGGAGCAGGAAAAACCACACAAAGTTTTCTTCGACACCTACCTGTAACTGAAGTAATTCGGTAAGGGCTCCTTTGGCTTGCAGGATTCTAAAAACGCAGGGATAGGAAAAACACCGGAATAGGATAGGAATGCATGTGGGAAACAAAGCATTTGTAAACACAGGATTTCTGTCAACTTGGGTGTTTGGTTCACAGGAATTGGAAGAGCAGAGGAATGCAAAGAAACATGGCCAAATTAAAGTGAAACCATATGAAAGCATGTACAGTTAGAATGTTATTCTGCCACTAATGCACTTGGTCTTGTTTTCATGCATAGGATTTTGAAAAGTAGGTCCAGGTGGATGTTTTGCTCCATTCCTTTCAACAAAATGCATGAATAATTGAATAGTAGAGTGCCATAGGAAAATTTCCTATTGCTATGTTTTTCCTTCACTTTTTCCTTTGAACCAAAATAGCCCTAATGGATCGACATGAATGTAGAGTAATAAGTGATGCGACAAGTGTACAACCTCTTTGCCATAGCCGTTTCGACCTCAGCATCACTGGGTTGGTCGCTGAAGAAGTTGCGGCAGAGGTGGCTGTCGGAGGTGTGGAGGAAGATCTGAGGAATCTGTAGACGGCGTCCAGGGCACTGCTCTGTTGTGATGGATGGTTCCGTCGTTGGAGCAGCTCTGGCAAGCCGTAAGACGTTGAGGCTGAAGCAGTACAAGATAGACATCGTTAATCTCAAGTGGGATTCTAATAGCAACTCCAATAGATGATGTAAAATACATTACCAAAAAGTGATAGATGTAAAATTTACATCACCAAAAAACACCTGACTACAACAGATGAGGTAAAAATTGTTGACTCTGAACTTAACTGTCGAAACTGAAATTTACTGTGGAATCTGAATGTTACTGTCGAAACTGAACGCACTGGTAGCAGAGAGGCACTTCACATGTAGTTTAGGCCGCTCGAGCACTAGTAGTAGAGAAACAGTGATCTAAATCAGCATGCGATCGACGGGGAACACAGTAGCAGATAGCAGCCGGAGCAGCAGCGCCTGGAGGAGCAACGCGAACTAGTGCCAGAGCAGCAACTCGTGTAGCTGCAGCAGCCCGTGTACCAGCATCAGCAGCGCGAGCGAGAGCAAGAGCAGAGCAGCAGCACGAGCGAGGGGGAGAGTAGAGCAGCAGCGCGACCGAGCGAGAGACGGAGCAGCAGCAGCGTGAGCGAGCGAGAGCCGGAGCAGCAGCAGCGCGAGCGAGCGAGCGAGAGCTGGAGCAGCAGCAGCAGATCCGGCTGGTATGGCCGCCGCCGCCGAAGGGCCCTCGCACTGGGGAAGAGCCGCCGTGGAGCTGTCGCCCGGGACGCCGGCTTTGAGGTAGCCGCACCATGGGGGTGCGGGATGGAGCACCGTCGGTGCCGGGAGGTCGAGTTAAGGAGAAGGTGCGATGTGATGAGTGTACAACCTCTTTGGTGGCGCCGAGTAGGCCTCGGCTTCGCCCGAGGAGTCGGTGAGGATGCTGCGGTTCCGGTGGAGCAGGTTAAGGTGGTGCTGTGGGGATGGATCACCCACGATAGACGAGGCGATCGTCGAAGCAGCTCCTTGGAGGTGGAGGACGGGGCGGCTGAACCGGCGGGACGACGAGATCGACGACGGATCCTTATCCGGGGAGGTGGATGAGGGACGTCGGGCTGTCGCGGTGGACGACGTCGTCGGGGAAGAGGCTCCGGCTGGGCAGCGGTGGGGTGGCGGACGGAGGAGGGTGGGGTTTCGCGGCTGGAGCAGAGAGGTTATGGCGGCCTGGGATTTCGAATGGGGATTTCGAATGGCGAAAAGGAGGTGATGGGAGGGGGGAACCATGACTTAGGGACGCGCTTGTCCAAAATGTAGGGTGTGTTACAAAAGTACCCCCACCGATTTGAACTAGCGGCCCTTTCGGCTCAGGGTTAGAAGGGGGATTTCGCGTGTCGGGATTTGGCAGCTGGAGGGAGTTTTCACGCGCGTTGTAATTTCGGGATAGCAAGGCAAGGGTTGTGAAGGCGCGAGTTTTGGGAGCACGATATCTGAATTTTCGGGATATAACAAGGCGCGGGTTGAATTTTAGGGACAAGCCTAACGTGTAATATTGTACGTACCAAATCAATTCGCACTTCCCTCAATGAAAAAACGAAAAAAAATAAAACTATTCGCACCACACAAAGAGAGAGTCTTGTCCCGTTTTACTATACAAATGCTATTCAAAGCTATGAATCCATGTTATGTCCAATTAAATTTTTTCGCTGGCTGTATAATGCATGTAACCTACTCATACCAACATTTTAGTGCATTCCAAATGTCTATACTACCGCTGCAATTCGAACTAAATTTGAATTCGTTTCTTTATTTGAATAAGAATCTACAATCATGATTGTTGCCAACTTAAACCATCATTCGTGTATTATCTTAACAACACACCACATGATTACTATAGAGATAGATATGAACTATGTGTACTATATGAACTCGAATTCAAAATTTTGAATACACTTGATGTTGATTCCAAATAATAGTACATTTGATGTACTAACTAGATCTTCATAATCTAAACCATGTTCCATACATACATCGTGTTTATCACACAAAGTATAGTGCCCCGCTCCCTACATTATGACAAGTATTTAGCCCTGAGCTGCAAAAGCCACACATTATCACAAATTATAATCAATGTTCTATATATTATATGTAGTATAACATGTTCATAACCACACCATGCGTATCACCATTATATATATTCATTCATGCATGCGTCGGTTTAAAACACTATGATATCTGCTTCAAATATCTGAATCCACTTTTTTATAATGAATTATGATCTCTGTTCGTCTTTTACACCCACACAATCCTCTTCTCTTTGTAGCTAGCGCTAACTTTCTATCGTGCATGCACACGCCCGCCCCCATCTCACCCTCCCTCAGCGTCCCCTCCATCGTGCACATTCGTTATTTCTCTTTAGTTCGTTCACTCATGGTGTGTGTAGGCCCCCCGGCTCCTTCTTTCCGGCACATACCGGTCGATATACCTCTCTAGCCAAGTGTGCCTACCACAAACACACACTTCCCCTCTTCTCTTCTCACCGTCCATGCCCCCCTATGTCCAATACGGTTCCACGCAGGTGCACACTCCCGCCCCTCTTTTCATCGATCTCATACTCGCACAGTCCTCCCCCCTTGACATAGTAGGCCTCTCGCACCACCTCCTAGCCACACCCCTCTCCCCCTGTCCGTCTCTCCGGACCTTATTTGCTTCTAACACATGCATGCATGTATACCTACTGATCTCCCTACATATAGCTAGGTCGACTATAATTCTTTTTCCCCACGCACCGATCGACGTACCTCACTAGTTATGTCTCTCCCTTTCTCCGACACACGACGATTGATCTTCCTATGTAGTTACGTCTGCTTACCACAACCATATCGTCCCCCTCATCATCCTTGCATACCTCCCGACCCGTCTCTCACACGCACGTGCATAGACAGGCAGACATCCCCTCTCTTATTGATATTGCACTCGTACCCTCTGTTTGTCTAGCAGCCCTCTCCCACCATTTGTGAGAAGCAACTCCACCACCAACCCTCCGAAAGTCTACCTTTGTCTCTCTCCCAACCTTATTCCTCTGCTACACATATGCATGGATGCCGATCGATCTCCCTCAATACATAGCTAGGTCTCTCTCCTTCTCCACACATATACTAGTCGATCTACCTCTCTATAGTTTGGTCTCTGCCCCCTCCCCCCCACACCGATAGTCGAACGTTGTAGGTAGGTATCCATGCCACAGAGACAAACTGCACCTCTGCCCTCTCACATTCCAGTAGGCCAGCCGCCCTGTATCTTTGACGTCGGCAAACACAAATTCGATGGCACTCTTTATCGATCGCGCACCCACACACTTCATCCCTGTTTTCGATTCTATCGATATCTCACGCCGATAATCCCTCCACTCTCTTCTCGTGGATCGCTCCCTCTATATATGATATATCCATGACTCTATTTCACACACATTGCATATGTTACATTTTTTTGTTTGAGATATCATCGACACATTGCCTCTGTTTCGCACAAACCATCCTCTCACACCCACCCACGTACGTACCTGCACGTAAAGAAGAGGTGCACGCACGACGCACGTACTCACGTCTCGTTCCCAGCCACACCCGCGCGGGTACACGGTGGAGTTCATTTCTGTACGAAAAGGCAGCCCACATGATAATTTGACGCGTGTAGCGGTTGTTTACTTGAAGGAGGGTCGTGTACCACGCGTACACGGAACAAATTTCGACTTGACGCGTTAGTATTAAATAAAGTTATATTCCTCAATGGCACGTACAGAATATAAAACGATTGTCATCAGGAAAAAAGAAATCCGCTCCACTATATACAATGGAGCCTGCCTGCCGGGGTTTGTCTCTCGTCACACTATCTCAAACAAGGTGGCGGTGGCCTCTCTCTCTCACCGTTGGTCACTGATCCGGCCGCATCCCGTCCACCAGTGGAAAGGGAGGATGTGCATCATTTCTCCATTCGACGGCGTTGAGGCAGCACGTCCTGATCTGCGGTACCCGCCGTTCTCTTTGACCAAGCTCCGGCGCGGTAGGGCCTTCGCCACTTGCTCGCTGCCGCAGTATGGGCAGATCCCGGCCGCCGGCGCCCTCCTAGTTACATCCCGACGACCCTCAGGTACAGCTTCCTCCGGCCTTGCTCCACTGCCCATCTTCCCACGTTGCTGCTTGTGGAAAATTCTGCATGTGGATCTTCTTTAGTTCTTTGCTTAAAACGTATCTCGGCCGGCGTACTTTCCATCTTGCAATCTCGTCCTCAAACCGTTTTTGATAAACCACCATGCTGCTATCTTTCCCTTATGACATGGAATATGCTTCTTTTTTGTCAGCGTATGTGTCTTCAACTCCTGTTATTGGGCAGTAATTGTTTCCTTTCTACCTCTTTTTGCAAACAGGGCTATCCATTTCACCTCGTTGCTATTGCGACCTTTTGGTGAACTGCACAAATCACTTTTTTCTTAAGAGTGTTTTGTGCAGTTCCACCAAAATGTCACACGGGCAAGGTTTTTACATTTCTGTGGGACTGTAGAAAGGGAGATTGGTTTTGCTATCCTCCTCATCCAACTCCGTGCCTAATCTTCTCCAACAAGTAGTTAGTCCTAAAGAGAGATCGCAGAGGTGATCGGCTTCTATTTGTGTGTGTTATGTTTCATCATCTAGTTCCACTATTATTGTAATCACACTGACTGAATATCTTTGCAAACAGGGATGATCAGCTCGATTTTAGTGGAACTGCACAAAATGATCGGAATGTGATGTCCTCCATACACCTCTTTCTTGGCTACAGAGCTGCGTGAAACTAGCTGCCAACCAATGAACACTGTGCCCAGGAAATGGAGCCATGCCTATGAACAGCATCGATCAATTATATATTTTTCTTTATTTGTACACCTTCTCACAACTTTGTCTTCAGTTGTGATGTGAATATTGGCGCTGATTTGCGAACCATTGAGATGCATTAGCAGCCATGGTAGTTTCATTTGTATTTGATGGAATGTTGTAATGAGACAAGCTTGAGGCAAGAGGACACATGAATCCTAAGTTGAAACTTTTTTTTTCTGCGGGAACCAAAGTTGAAACCTTCATAGCATCACAGTACAATTTCATTATGCTGGAAAATTATGCGTACATATAAAAAAAATCTTGGAAGATTGATAGCAATGCCAGTAACAATTCAACTTCGTTTCCTGACATGTGGGACATCCTTCATCCGGCTCCACCTGCCATGCAGCAACATTGAGTGCACAACTGCAGGGGAGATTCACCCCGGTCGTTGCGCCGCAGTAATAATGACTAGTGAGCAGTCAAATCACAGAGCCCCACCTTCGCCACAGTAAGTTGCTCGGACGAAGCAACCATCATTTCTCTCTTCGTTGAATCCGCTGGTACTCCAATATTCCCAGAGTAATAAGTTGCTCGGGCGAAGCAACCATCACTTGACCTTTCCCACAGTAAGTACTACCTCCTTTTTTTTATTCTAGAAACAACCACACGCGAATATTGGAAGGTAGCAGCACAAGAACTGAATTAAAAATCGAAACCAACCAATGAACTACTACTAATGGTGAGTGTTTGCTAGTATCATGTACTCCGTCTGTCCATGTATATAGGGCTTAATGCGTTTTCCGAGACTAACTTTGGCCCTGTTTGGATCCATGGGTTAGAGTTAGTTTGAGCTAGTTGGGGCTCAAATAGCCCTAAAGTATCCAAACATGAGGGTTAAATTGGAGCAAGTTGCACCTAACCCACCAAAAAAAACTATCCCACCCAAGTGGTGCTAATTGGAGCTAGTTCTCATTGGGCCCACTGAAAACTCACTTTTCTCTCTCTATCCCGCCAGCCAAGTGGTGCTAATTGGAGCTAGTTCTCGTGGGGCCCACTGAAAAATCACTTTTCTTTCTCCATCAAGTGCATTTATTGTCAATCTAACCCTGTCATCCAAACACCTCTTTGGCTAGAGTTAGTTCAGGGTTAGTCATGAGTTAGTCTAACCTCTAGCTAAGTTAGAGTATCCAAACAGGAGCAGTATAGGACATGCAAGTTGCTCAAAGCATACCATCAAATTCGTACGTGAAAGGATCTTCGAATGATATAATTTTCAAATTATATAAAATCTTATCAATAGTCAAAGGCAACCTCGAAGAATACATTAGGCCCTATATATACGTATGGATGAAGGGAGTAGTACTAATCGCAACGCATGCATGTGTGTGGAGTACTATAGTACTAAACAAGAATGTTTTACATGCATTGGTTAATTATATCATAGTTATGGCACTTAACAATTTAATGCACAAAACAAGAACGGTTGACGGGATTAGCAGAAAGCAAAGCGCCTTTTTAGCGGGGATTCTCATCATTCTATGAAGGTGCAAAACCAAGTGTTACTACTACACCAAAGAAGTTCAAAACGAGAAACTCGACCCACTCATGGCACGGCACGCTTGTCTCGTTTGGTCCGTCGGTCAAAGCGCTTCCTCTTCTTGGCATAACAATAGAGTACAATAATTTTTTTTAGAATGCTCTTGGCATGTCGCTAACATGTGGGAGCGAGTGATGAGTTAACCGACCTCAATAGAAGGCAAAATCGCCAGCCCGCCGCACTTTGAGATAGACGAGGAGCGAGAAGCGATACGGGCTGGTGGATTACTAGAGTTAGGTGTCGCACGGAGGCCAAGAAATATGGTGATAGCGTGGGTTGGCCATGTATGATGTAACGACACTGGGCTGCCGTGTTTCGGACTCTTCTGGTCTACTGTGGAGAAGATTGGGTAGATTTTATATCGCTGAATAAAAATATTAAAGAGTCCAGACGCTCCACCGCGAGGTTCCTTGCTCCTTCTCGGTCGTCGGAAAGCGTTCTTCTAACTTTTGCCGACACGTGGGACATCCAGCATCCATGTCCACATGTCATGCAAGAAAATGGAGTTAAGTATAGTAGGAGAGACTCACCAACGGTCACGAACGTAGGTGGAGTACGTGCATGAATCACTCGAAAAAAAAGGAATACGAGCACGAAGAGAAGAGGTGCAGGCACCGACACAGGTACTCTTTGCCTCTTTCCCTAATACTCACGCCCTGGTACACGGTGAGCTCATTTCTGTACGAAGAGGTAGCTCACCTGATAATTTGGCGAGTGTAGTAGTTGTTCATGGGAACCACGCGTGGACGAATCAAAGTTCGATCATGACGTGGTGGCGCGTTTTTTATAAATTAAGTTATTCTATTCGATGGCACGTACGCAACATTATTTTCTCAATGGAACGTGAATCGTGCACGCACTGAATGACGGAGCACGGGATGGTAGCCATGGACATGGTCAGCCCTTTTTGGAGACTAATACACTACTTTTGATGTGTCCCGTCAACTCGCAAACGAGGAGAAGCTTTTCTTACTACTAGTACGACCTCTCCCTCGCTCACGCGCGCGCGGTGGCTCGCAGGACGAGGAGAAGCTTTTGCTTTACGATAGTGCGCTTAATACAGGCGGTGGACGTGCAGCAGTTCATTCATTGTCAGATTGCCAGAAGTATCTATACTGTAGTACCATCATCATTGTTCGACTTTCGGAAGAGGCGAAGAGCCAAGCGCACGGTCACCTACTCACAGTATAACCGGCCGTGTTTGCACGAATTTTTTAACGTAGTACAATCTGAGTGGATTGCTCCAGTGGTCATCACACGTGAGCCAATCGATTCGCACCCTTCCGCGCTCCATTTTGTCTTGCGTTCCTTCCTCCGTCCAGCACGCTGACAAGTGGGCCCCATGCTCATGTATGCCAACGTGGTAGTCAATTATTTTGCCAGAGTCAGCTATCACACCCTTTCGATGCCACGTCAATGTACCCACTAGAAACAAGTTAGACTTGTTCGGTTCAACCGCCTCCCTAGGTGTTTGGAGAGGAATTGGCTGGCGCGAGGCGGTTCTATAGGTGGGCAGGCGGCAAAAAACAGGGGAAAACGCGTGAACCAGCTAGACGAGGGAGGGAAGCTTCTACATTCACGGGGGACGTGGCATTGGCCATTGGGCGGCAACACGCGGTCATCCGGGTACGCAATAAAGGATGCGAAGAGGCTTCCTATATCGGCAAGGACCAGCTTCCCTACCGATTGCTCATCCAATAGAACTCTCAAGTTAACTATGCTAAGGCTGGAGTAGTCATCAGATGGGTGACCGAATGGGAAGTGGACTCGATGTTAAAACTAATGGGATGGGTTACTATAAACGTTTAATTGGCTTAAATGTATATAGTGCTCTGTCCTATTAGTTGAACCTCGAGGTCTTTGTTTTGTAATTTTTGACATTTTTTTTGAACACATGTTAATCGAAGGTCTATCGCGTTAGTTTTGATAATTTTTGTTTTTTGAACACATGTTAATTGGCTTGAAAGAAGGTCTATCGTGTTACTTCACGACATCTTTCCAAAAAAAGTGATATGACTTTTGTCAACCTATAAGGCATGTCTGTCAAATTAACCTCAAGGTACTTGTTCTCAAATTAACCTCTGGGTCTTGCAGGAGTACTTGTTTCTTGAACACATGTTAATCGAAGGTCTATCGCGTTACTTTTCGATAATTTTGTTTTTTGAACACATGTTAATTGGCTTGAAAGAAGGTCTATCGTGTTATCTAAACACTCTTATATTAGTTTACGGAGGGAGTACTTCTTAGAGAAAAGTAAAGAAAAGAAATGGGGAAGCTGACTACGACAGCATGTGAAGTTGTGAACCCACATGTTGTAGGAGCACGTGCCCTGCAAGTCTCCACGGCTTCGCATGAATGTTCGGGATGGTTCACAAATAGCGCGGTAGTTTCTGCGTTGCAGCAGGATGTGCAAGGTGGCTTCCTATATCGGCAAGGACCAGCTTCCCTACTGATTGCTCATCCAATAGAACTCCCAAGTTAACAGTGCTGAGGCTGGAGTAGTCATCAGATGGGTGACCGAATGGGAAGTGGACTCGATGTTAAAACTAATGGGATGGGTCACTGTAAACGTTTAATTGGCTTAAATGTATACAGTGCTCCGTCCTATTAGTTGAACCTCGAGGTCTTTGTTTTGTAATTTTTGACATTTTTTGTTTTTTGAACACATGTTAATCGAAGGTCTATCGCGTTACTCAGGGGCGGAGCTGCATGTACTACTGGGGGTGCCGCTGCCCCCCCAGCCATAGCTTAATTAGTGAAGGAAATTTTTTGTGAAGGCTTAAATATAGTAGAGTGCACTCATTTGGCCCCCCGAAAGTTACATATTTCCTCTTTGGCCCCACTTGAGATCCTTTGCTAGCTCCGCCACTGGCGTTACTTTTTGATAATTTTGTTTTTTGAACACATGTTAATTAGCTTGAAAGAAGGTCTATCGTGTTACTTCACGACATCTTTCCAAAA
Source organism: Elymus sibiricus (assembly GCA_039707655.1). Lineage (NCBI taxonomy): Eukaryota > Viridiplantae > Streptophyta > Magnoliopsida > Poales > Poaceae > Elymus > Elymus sibiricus. The sequence goes on from CM077664.1 coordinate 320,226,545, forward strand.
AAGTGATATGACTTCTGTCAACCTATAAGGCATGTCTGTCAAATTAACCTCGAGGTACTTGTTCTCAAATTAACCTCTGGGCCTTGCAGGAGTGCTGCAATGTGTTAGCGTCAATTGCTAGATGAGCCAGCAAGCTAGCAGTGAAGTTGCCAACATGCTCAAAGTGCACGCAACATTGAGTAGAAAGAAGCATGCCCAGGAAATTAATGCGTGCTTAGGGAGGCCTTTGCTCAAAGAGCAAGTGTATATAAGGTACAGTCGGCAGGCTATAAGGATGAGGAGTGAGAAGCGATACGGGCTGCTGGATATACTATAACTAGGTGTCCCACGGAGGTAACATTCAAAGTTATTCTCACACTATAGAATGGTATAGGAATGTGGAGAGATTTGGTTGATTTTATATCGCTGAATAATATAAAATATTATGAGTGGAGACGCTCCACCGCGAGGTTCCTTGCTCCTTCTCGGTCCTCGGGAATCTATGTTCTTCCACTCTTTTTTTTGACGTGAGCTTTGTTCATCCTTTTGCCAACACGTGGGACATCTAGCATCAAGGTGCATGTGTCATGCAAGAAAATGGAGATAAGCAGTGCGTAAGTGAGTCGTGCACTTCGATGGCACGTACTACGCAATATTTTTTCTCCTCGATGGCACGTGAATAGTGCACGTACTCAATGACGGAGCATGGGATGGTAGCCATGGACATGGCCGGACCTTTATGGAGAGAGTACTAAATAACTTTGATGTGTCCCGTCAACTCGCAGAACGATGAGAAGCTTGCTTACTACGCCTTATCCCTCGCCCACACGTGCGCGGTGGTTCGCAGCACGAGGAGAAACTTTTGCTTACAAGCGGTGGACGTGCAGCAGTTCATTGGGTGTCAGATTGTCAGAAGTACTACTGTAGTACCATCATTATTGTTCGACTTCCGGAAGAGGCGAAGAGCCAAGCACAAGGTCACCTACTAACCTAGTACAGTATACTATAGCCAAAGCTGGTCCACCTTTTTAGAGCATGGTTAATTAATATAGGCGGCTCTTGCAGCGGCACATCATTTAGAGCTAGTACTCTCTTCATAGGAACTTAAAACGCAGGAATAGGAAAAATAAAGGATTGGAGTGGCATGTCCACTTGAATCCCATAGCATTAACACAGTGTTCCCCTAAAAAAACCCAGAGTGTTTGACACAAGAAAAACAAAGGAAGTAAAAAAAAGTTGGAGTAGATGCTAGATTGCCAATTAACACATGATTTCATAGGAAAAAAAATCCTATAGCATTCTATCCTATGAATCAAATGACCAATGTAGGAAAATTATGAGGGGGGGTCTCTCCAACAGTGTTCCTCGGCTCGCACCTAGCATCACCGTGGTCGAACTTGGAGTCATTCATCTGGTACACGTGGCATCTTAGATCTGGACACAAGGTGATGTACACCGCCAAGGTCCATTAGGCCTTGCTTGTGTTGGGGAACGCAGCATGAATTTCAAAAAATTTCCTACGCTCACGTAAGATCTATCCATGGAGATGCATCGCTATGAGAGGGGAGAGTGTGTCTACGTACCCTCGTAGACCGTTAGCGGAAGCGTCTCACAACGCGGTTGATGTAGTCGAACAATCCTTCGAGCTCCACCGATCGAGTACCGAACGTACGGCACCTCCGAGTTCTACACACGTGCAGCTCGGTGACGTTCCTCGCCTTCTTGATCCAGCAAGACGTCGAGGAAGTAGATGAGTTCCATCAGCACGACGGCGTGGCGACGGTTACGGTGAAGTGATTCCGGCAGGGCTTCGCCTAAGCTCTCCGAAAATATGACCGAGGCGTAAAACGGTGGACGGAGGGGCGCCGCACACGGCTTGGAACAATTGATGTGATTCCAAGGGGCGCCCCCCTCCGTATATAAAGGAGGGAGGGGAGGAGGCCAGCCCTAGGGGGTGGCGCACCAAGAGGAGGGAGTCCTACTAGGACTCCTTAGTCCTAGTAGGATTCCACCTCCCATACGGAGTAGGAAAGGGGGAAGGGAGAGGGAAAGGAAAGAGGGGGCTGCGCCCCCTCCCCTAGTCCAATTCGGTTTGGGCAGGGGGGGGGGGGCGCCTCCTCACGTGGCCTGCCTCTCCTTTTCCCGTATGGCCCAATAAGGCCCATTACTTCTCCCGGTGAATTCCCGTAACTCCCCGGTACTCCGAAAAATACCCGAATCACTCGAAACCTTTCCGACGTCCGAATATAGCCTTCCAATATATAAATCTTTACCTCTCGACCATTTCGAGACTCCTCGTCATGTCCGTTATCTCATCCGGGACTCCGAACAAACTTCGGTCACCAATCACATAACTCATATAATACTATATCGTCATCGAACCTTAAGTGTGCGGACCCTACGGGTTCGGGAATGATGTAGACATGACCGAGACGACTCTCCGGTCAATAACCAACAGCGGGACCTGGATGCTCATATTGGTTCCTACACATTCCACGAAGATCTTTATCGGTGAACCTCATATGTCAACATACGTTGTTCCCTTTGTCCGGCGGTATGTTACTTGCCCGAGATTCGATCGTCGGTATCCAATACCTAGTTCAATCTCGTTACCGGCAAGTCTCTTTACTCGTTCCGTAATACATCATCTTGCAACTAACTCTTTAGTCACGGTGCTTGCTAGGCTTCTGTGATGCTGTATTACCGAGAGGGCCCAGAGATACCTCTCCGATAGTCGGAGTGACAAATCCCAATCTCGATCCATGCCAACTCAACAAACACTTTCGGAGATACCTGTAGTGCACCTTTATAATCACCCAGTTACGTTGTGATGTTTGATACACCCAAAGTATTCCTACGGTATCCGGGAGTTGCATGATCTCATGGTCAGAGGAACGTGTATTTGACATAGTGAAAGCAATAGCAATAAACTGAACGATCATTTGCTATGCTAACAGTTGGGTCAAGTCCATCACATCATTCTCCTAATGATGTGATCCCGTTATCAAATGACAACTCATGTCCATGGTCAGGAAATCTTGACCATCTTTTGATCAACGAGCTAGTCTAGTAGAGGCTTACTAGGGACTCAGTTTTTGTCTATTATCCACACATGTATTAAGTTTCCGGTCAATACAATTCTAGCATGAATAATAAACCATTATCATGAACGGAGAAATATGATAATAAACACTTTATTAATTGTCTCTAGGGCATATATCCAACTGTCTCCCACTTGCACTAGAGTCAATAATCTAGTTTACATCTCCATGTAATTAACATCCAATCAGTTCTAGGGTTGATCATGTTTTGCTTGTGAGAGAGGTTTTAGTCAACGGGTCTGCAATATTCAGATCCGTTTGTTCTTGGCAAATCTCTATGTTATTTGTAGATGCTTCTACCACACTCTGCTTGGAGCTACTCCAAAACCGACTGTCCCACTTTACGTATCCGGTCTGAGACTCATAGTCTTCCGGATCGGTGTTTAAAGCTTGCATCGACGTAACCCTTTACGACGAACTCTTTATCACCTCTATTCCCGAGAAATTCTTCCTTAGTCCTTTTCAGGTACTTCAGAATATTCTTGACCGCTGTCCAGTGATCTACTCCTGGATCACTTTGGTACCTTCCCACCAAGCTAATAGCGAGGCATACATCAGGTCTAGTAGACAGCATGGCATACAAAATAGAGCCTATGGCTGAGGCATAGGGGATGACACTCATCTTCTCTTTGTTTTGTCGTGGTCGGGATTTGAGTCTTACTCAATTTCACACCTTTCACCACAGTCAAGAACTCCTTCTTTGACTGATCCATTTTGAACTTCTTCAAAATCTTGTCGAGGTATATGTTTTGTGAAAGTCATATGAGGCGTCTCAATCTATCTCTATAGATTTTGATGCCTAACATGTAAACAACCTTTACATAGATCTTCAAGTCTTACTCCACTTCACACCAGCCAAGAACTTATTTCTTTTGACTTGATCCATTTTGAACTTCTTCAAAAACTCATCAAGGTGTGTGAAAATCTTTTATCAGGTGTCTTGATCTATCTCCATAGATCTCGATGCCCAATCTGTGGATAACTCAAAAACATGTTTTTATTGAAAACCTCCTTTCAATTCTTTATGCTTTCCAGAAATTCTACATCATTTCCAATCAACAATATGTCATCCACATATACTATTAGAAATGCTATAGAGCTCCCACTCACTTTCTTGTAAATACAAGTTTCTCCATAAACTTGTATAAACCCAAACGCTTTGATCACTTCATCAAAGCGAGTATTCCAGCTCCGAGATGCTTGCACCAGTCCATAGATGGATCGCTGGAGCTTGCATATTTTGTTAGCGCCTTTAGGATCGACAAAACCTTCCGGTTGCATCATATACAATTCTTCTTTAAGGAATCCATTAAGGAATGCCATTTTGACGTCCATTTGCGAGATTTAATAATCATAAAACGTGGCAATTGCTAACATAATTCTGACAGACTTTAGCATCGCTACGGGTGAGAAAGTCTCATCGTAGTCAACTCCTTGAACTTGTCGATAACCTTTAGCAATAAGTCGAGCTTTATAGACGGTGACATTACCATCAGCGTCCGTCTTCTTCTTAAAGATCCATTTATTTTTAATAGCTCGCCGTTCATCGCGCAAGTCTACCAAAGTCCACACTTTGTTCTCATACATGGATCCAATCTCAGATTTCATGGCCTCAAGCCATTTGTCGGAATCCGGGCTCGCCATCGCTTCTTCATAGTTCGTAGGTTCACCGTTGTCTAACAACATGACCTCCAAGACAGGATTGCCGTACCAATCTGGTGCGGAGCGTGTCCTGGTTGACCAACGAGGTTCTGCAACAACTTTGATCCGGAGTTTCATGATCATCATCATTAACTTCTTCTTTGGTCTGTGTCGATGTCACAGAAATTTATTTCTGTGGCGTACTACTATCCAGAGGAGGTACAATTATCTCATCAAGTTCTACTTTCCTCCCACTCACTTCTTTCGAGAGAAACTCCTTCTCTAGAAAGGATCCATTCTTAGCAACAAATAATTTGCCTTCGGATCTGTGGTAGAAGGTGTACCCAACGGTCTCCTTTGGGTATCCTATGAAGACGCACTTATCCGCTTTGGGTTCGAGCTTATCTGGCTGAAGCCTTTTGACATAAGCATTGCATCCCCAAACTTTCAGAAACGACATCTTAGGTTTCTTGCAAACCACAGTTCATATGGTGTCATCTCAACGGATTTAGACGGTGCCCTTGTTTAAAGTGAATGCAGCTGTCTCTAATGCATAACCCCAAAATGATAGTGGCAAATCATAGAACGCACCATATCCAATAGAGTACGATTACGACGTTCGGACACACCATTACGCTGTGGTGTTCCATGTGGCGTGAGTTGTGAAACAATTCCACATTGTCTTAAGTGATTGCCAAACTCGTAACTCAAATATTCTCCTCCACGATCAGATCGTAAGAACTTTATTTTCTTGTTACGATGGTTCTCTACTTCACTCTGAAATTCTTTGAACTTTTCAAATGTTTCAGATTTATGCTTCATCAAGTAGACATAGCCATATCTACTCAAATCATCTGTGAACGTGAGAACATAACGATATCCACCGCGCGCCTCAACACTCATCGGACTGCATACATCGGTATGTATTATTTCCAACAAGTCTGTTGCTCACTCCATTGTTCCGGAGAACGGAGTCTTAGTCATCTTGCCAATGAGGCATGGTTCGCACGTCTCAAATGATTCATAATCAAGTGATTCCAAAAGATCATCTGCATGGAGTTTCTTCATGCGTTTTACACCAATATGACCTAAGCGGCAGTGCCACAAAAATGTGGTACTATCATTATCTTTTGGCATTCGTGTTATGAACATATGTATTACTACGATCAAGATTCAATAAACCTTTCATTTTAAGTGCATGAACATCAATGATATTATCCAAATAAATAGAATAACAATTATTCTCTGAAATTGAATAACCGTCTTGCAATAAACACTATCAGATATAATGTTCATGCTTAACGCAAGCACCAAATAACAATTATTTAGGTTCATCACTAATCCTGAAGGTAGAGAGAGCGTGGCGATGGTGATCACATCAACCTTGGAGACACTTCCAATGCACATCGTCACCTCGTTCTTAGCTAGCCCTCGTTTATTCCGAAGCTCCATGTTTCAAGTTGTAAGCAACTGAACAAGTATCAAATACCCAGGTGCTCCTACGAGTACTAGTAAGGTACATATCAATAACATGTATATCAAATATCTTTGTTGACATTGCCAGTCTTATTATCTGCCAGTTACTTTGGGGAAGTTCCGCTCCTTGTGACATTTCCCTTTGCAATGGGAGCACTAAGTCTCGGGTTTGGTTCAGCCTTGGGTTTCTTCGCGTGAGCGGCAACTGTTTTACCGTTCTTCTTGAAGTTCCCTTTTATTTCCCTTGCCCTTCTTGAAACTAGTGGTCTTATTAACCATCAACACTTGATGCTCCCTTTTTTGATTTCTACATCCGCAGATTGTAGCATCGCGAATAGCTTAAGGATCTTCTATCCCTTGCATGTTTATAGTTCATCACGAAGATCCAGTAGCTTAGTGATAGTGACTAGAGAACTCTATCAATCACCACTTTATTCGGAAGTCTAACTCCCACTTGATTCAAGTGTTTGAAGTACTCAGACATTCTGAGTACATGCTCACTAACGGAGCTGTTTCTCCTCCATCTTGTAGCTATAGAACTTGTCGAAGGTGTCATGCCTCTCGACCCGGGTGTGAGCTTGAAAAATAGATTTTCAGCTCTTGGAACATCTCATATGCTCCGTGTTGCTCAAAACATATTTGGAGCTCCGGTTCTAAGCCGTAAAGTATGGCGCACTGAACTATCGAGTAGTCATCTTTTCTTGTCTGCCAGACGTTCATAACGTTCTCAGACGAAGCCGTAGGGGTATTTCACTGAGCGGTGCATTAAGGACATAAGCCTTCTGTGCAGCAGTGAGGACAATCCTCAGATCACGGACCTAGTCCGCATAGTTGCTTCCATCAACTTTCAACTTTGTTTTCTCTAGGAACATAATAAAAACAGGGGAACTACAGCGCGGTCTATTGATCTACAACGTAAATTTGCTAAGACAAGTAAGACTATGTTCATGACAATTGAAGTTCAATTAATCAAATTACTTAAGAACTCCCACTTAGATTAACATCCCTCAAGTTGTCTAAGTGTAACATGATCCACATCAACTAAACCACGTACGATCATCACGTGAGGTGGATTAGTTATCAATGGTGAACATCTTTCATGTTGATCATATCTACTATATGACTCATGTTCGACCTTTCGGTCTCTTGTGTTCCGAGGCCATGTCTGTACATGCTAGGCTCGTCAAGTTTAACCCAAGTATTCTGCGTGTGTAAAACTGGCTTACACCCGTTGTATGCGAACGAAAGAATCCATCACACCCGATCATCACGTGGTGCTTAGAAGCGTCGAACCTTCGCAACGGTGCATACTAGGGGAGAACACTTATCTTGAAATTTAGTGAAGGGATCATCTTATAATGCTACCGTCGTCCTATGCAAAATAAGATGCATAAAAGGATTAACATCACATGCAATTCAATATATGTGACATGATATGGCCATCATCGTCTTGTGCTTTTGATCTCCATCAGCAAAGCACCGTCATGATCTCCATCGTCACCGGGTTGACACCTTGATCTCCATCGTAGCGTCGTGACACCTTGATCTCCATCGTAGCGTCGTGGTCGTCTCGCCGGCTATTGCTACTACTACTACTGCTAACTAATAGCGGTAAAGTAAAGCAATTACATAGCGTTGGCATTGCATACAATAAAGAGACAACCATAAGGCTCCTGCCGGTTGCCTGATAACTTACAAAACATGATCATCTCATACAACAACTTATATCACATCATGTCTTGGCCATATCACATCACCAGCATACCCTGCAAAAACAAGTTAGATGTCCTCTACTTTGTTGTTGCAAGTTTTACGTGGCTGCTACGGGTTTGCAAGAACCGTTCTTACCTACGCAAAACCACAACGTGGTGTAGTGATTGCTTTTTGATCTTCTAAAAGAACCCTCTTCATTGAAACTGATTCAACTAAAGTGAGAGAGACAGACACCCGCCAGTCACCTTTATGCAACGAGTGCACGTAGCGGTGAAACCTGTCTCGCGTAAGCGTACGCATAATGTCGGTCCGGGCCGCTTCATCTCACAATACCGCCGAATCAAGTAACAACTAGTAACGGCAAGCAATATGTATACACCCACGCCCACAACTCACTTGTGTTCTACTCGTGCAAATCACATCTACGCATAGACCTAGCTCGGATGCCACTGTTGGGGAACGGAGCATGAATTTCAAAAAATTTCCTACGCTCACTTAAGATCTATCCATGGAGATGCATCGCTACGAGAGGGGAGAGTGTGTCTACGTACCCTCGTAGACCGTTAGCGGAAGCGTCTCACAACGCGGTTGATGTAGTCGAACAATCCTTCAAGCTCCACCGATCAAGTACCGAACGTACGGCACCTCCGAGTTCTACACACGTGCAGCTCGGTGACGTTCCTCGCCTTCTTGATCCAGCAAGATGTCGAGGAAGTAGATGAGTTCCGTCAGCACGACGGCGTGACGACGGTTACGGTGAAGTGATTCCGGCAGGGCTTCGCCTAAGCTCTCCGAAAATATGACCGAGGCGTAAAACGGTGGACGGAGGGGCGCCGCACACGGCTTGGAACAATTGATGTGATTCCAAGGGGCGCCCCCCCCTCCGTATATAAAGGAGGGAGGGGAGGAGGCCAGCCCTAGGGGGTGGCGCACCAAGAGGAGGGAGTCCTACTAGGACTCCTTAGTCCTAGTAGGATTCCACCTCCCATACGGAGTAGGGAAGGGGGAAGGGAGAGGGAAACGAAAGAGGGGTCTGCGCCCCCTCCCCTAGTCCAATTCGGTTTGGGCAAGGGGGGGGGGGCGCGCGCCTCCTCACGTGGCCTGCCTCTCCTTTTCCCGTATGGCCCAATAAGGCCCATTACTTCTCCCGGTGAATTCCCGTAACTCCCCGGTACTCCGAAAAATACCCGAATCACTCGGAACCTTTCCGACGTCCGAATATAGCCTTCCAATATATGAATCTTTACCTATCGACCATTTCGAGACTCCTCGTCATGTCCGTGATCTCATCCGGGACTCCAAACAAACTTCGGTCACCAATCACATAACTCATATAATACTATATCGTCATCGAACCTTAAGTGTGCGGACCCTACGGGTTCGGGAATGATGTAGACATGACTGAGACGACTCTCCGGTCAATAACCAACAGCGGGACCTGGATGCTCATATTGGTTCCTACACATTCCATGAAGATCTTTATCGGTGAACCTCATATGTCAACATACGTTGTTCCCTTTGTCCGGCGGTATGTTACTTGCCCGAGATTCGATCGTCGGTATCCAATACCTAGTTCAATCTCGTTACCGGCAAGTCTCTTTACTCGTTCCGTAATACATCATCTTGCAACTAACTCTTTAATCACGGTGCTTGCAAGGCTTCTGTGATGTTGTATTACCGAGAGGGCCCAGAGATACCTCTCCGATAGTCGGAGTGACAAATCCCAATCTCGATCCATGCCAACTCAACAAACACTTTCGGAGATACCTGTAGTGCACCTTTATAATCACCCAGTTACGTTGTGACGTTTGATACACCCAAAGTATTCCTATGGTATCCGGGAGTTGCATGATCTCATGGTCAGAGGAACGTGTATTTGACATAGTGAAAGCAATAGCAATAAACTGAACGATCATTTGCTATGCTAACGGTTGGGTCAAGTCCATCACATCATTCTCCTAATGATGTGATCCCGTTATCAAATGACAACTCATGTCCATGGTCAGGAAATCTTGACCATCTTTTGATCAACGAGCTAGTCTAGTAGAGGCTTACTAGGGACTCAGTATTTGTCTATTATCCACACATGTATTAAGTTTCCGGTCAATACAATTCTAGCATGAATAATAAACCATTATCATGAACGGAGAAATATGATAATAAACACTTTATTAATTGCCTCTAGGGCATATTTCCAACAGTTTGATACTAGGGTTTTTGAGGGGATTGGTGGGGATAATCCCCATAGGGATTGGGTGAAACCCCAACCTTCACCCAATCCCTTCAAATCCCCATTTATCCCCAATACACTAGGTAGGAGTAGTGTATTGGGTATTGAGAAAAATGCACTAGAGTTTGGGGATTTGTGGGGAAATGTGGGGATGAAACATGTCAAATACACTAGAACCAAATGGTGTTCTGGGATATGTGGGGATTTAGGGGTTTGACCGGGATAATCCCCACCAATTCCCTAAAATACACTAGTACCAAACAAGGCCTTAAGGATAATGTTGTCCTCAAAGCCGGACGTACACGGTCAAGGTACATGGTCAAGGGGGTCAGGGCGGAAGCGACCTCTCACTGCGTCCGCCATTTGAAGCGGCGCGCCGGCCGAGGGCGCTGCCCACTGCACTCCCAGCTGTACCCGCCTCCTCGTTGCATTCAAAAACCTACATTTAAACCCGCATGGAATGCGAGAAACACACTCCGTCCACACACGTCCGTTCAGGAGCAGGACTCCGGCCAAGCTCCTCCTTCCACCATTTTCTCCACTCTTTCGGCGGCATCCGACGAGCAGGAAGAGCAGTTCTCTGGCATAAAAGCCGTCTGGTGGCCCGCCGAGCCCGGCAGTTATGAGCGAGGCAGCTCGCTGCTCCACCTACCTCGCCTAGCCCGTCGGAGGTAGTTGCCGCACTGAGCCAGCCCGTGGTTCCGCAGCATGCCGCTCCAATACAGCTCGAGGAAGAGTGCCGACTTGCTCCATGCCGGCTTGTCAGGGAGCATGGCGGCATGGGCATTATCGCTGCCCTCGACGCCGCCGCGTCGTACAATGCCTCCACTTCCTGCGACTGCGCCATCCGCCGTCGACGTGCGCGTAGCCGCGCAATGCAGGCAGAGAAAGAAGCCGCCGCGGATGTCGACGAGGTGACGTGGCTACGTGGCTACTGTGGCACCCCGGCTCAGAGAAGACCGGGACGCCCCGTATTCCAGCCCAGGGACGAGTCTTCTGGAATACGGCACTGTTGGCATAGAACAAATCAGCTCTTTATGACAATGGAAAGGGGTACAAGGATTACATCGGCCCGGCATCACTACGCCTGCCGAGGTAGCTCTATGCTAGCAGCGGAACAGCCTGAGGAAGCGGAGTAACTCTTGGCAGCGGAACAGCGACGACGGTGATGGACCCCACTCCACAGGGACTGTGGCTAGAACGCGTATCCTAGCTCGCAAACTCGGGATCCTTGACTAGCAAGCAATCATGGCATGACCTGCAAACTGGCATGACGCGCCAGGTGAGTACTTTGAATGTACTCGCAAGCTCACAACAAACACCAGCATTAAGGCAAGACAAGATCATAGCAGTCAAGATTAACAAGCATGGCTATCTAGCAAGATAACTACTGAAGTAAATGCAGTAAGGTAAAGCATATGTAATCCATACTCCGAATAATCTCAGGATCCAATCTGAATCTGTTCCAAATCCAATCCAAATCATGTGGTCATCCGACCACTCATCTCATAGCCATCCCATGGCTAACATATCATATTCCTGATACCATCGGCACCACAAGTCTGACAAACTTACTCTCTTCCGGGTTGCCTCACAACCCTCAGAATACTCACGATCCACTGAGTACTTCCGATCTTACGACGAGTTCTTCCGTCATTATCACTACTACGGCTGACCACCTAGTGAGGCCTGGACGGACTGTCCAATACCGTGGACGCGGCTATTCGAATAGATTTTACAATCTGCAGAGGTTGCGCACTTTACCCACACCATGGAGCACCTGACCTCGTGATCCCATTCGGGTGGACCAGCGTTGCTCCAACGAAACCCGCCTAACCCGTGACTCTCCCATCGTACCACCGGCAATCATCCTCCCCCGGAGTCCTGCCCTGGGTGGCCCCTGTGTCACCGCGTGACACCTGCCACCATCGTGGCTAACAAACTGTCCCAAACGGGGACCTGGTACCATATAACTCAACTGGGCTAACAAGGTTATCGCCGCCTACCGGGCCAGGGTAGCGCGCACGCATAACCTTCCCTGTCGGGCGGTACCGGTGAAAGAGCACGCGATCAGACCAAGTCAAGGCCATCCCATACCGGCAAATGTGGCTGCACGGATAAGTCCGGACAGGTGACTCTGGATCAACCATGAAGTATCTAATCCCCGAATACTCTTCATCATAGCTTACACTCCGATATCACAGTAATCCAAGTCAAAACGATATCCGGCTAGAAATCCGATAATTAGTATGCTCAGGCCACTGCTACTGGGACATACTCATAAATTTCCGGACGAAATCCAAAGTAATCATAGACGGTAATCTCAACATCATGGCATCAACGAGTGGGTAAACTACTAGTCACTGACAATCCAACACTCAACATGGTAGTCACCTATCCAAGAATTTACTTAGACATTGCATAATCCAATCTACTTCACAACTAAATCATACTTGCCGTTAAAATAATTAGTTGAACTATGATATTGCAGTGTAATTATGCGAACGAGGGTTGTGGCTTGCCTGGGGTGAAGAAACCATCGGGAAGGGGGTGCGGAGAGTCCGCGGAAATACTTATCGGAAACAGTTCTCTCTCGGAGGGGGGGCTGTTTATGGGCAAGGGCAAAATGGTCATTTTCACAGTGGAACCACATAGTGAAAATGGTACCAGCATGACGGGCTCGAAGAGACGAAGAAGTGGGCTTTGGAATCACCTCGATCGGAGTTGTGGATAAAAAGATGTGGTTGTTTGAAGGGGGGGACCTTTTTGTAAATAAACTATTTACTCTTGGGTCCCTGGCTGTTTTTTTCTGGAAAATGATAAAGGGAAACTGTGCCGCTGGGCCGCGCTGGGCTGAAACTGGCCGCAGCCAGAGCGCCAGCTGGGCCGCTGCTGGGCCGGCCCACCCGCTCCCCCCTACCACTTATCCAGCGTGGCGAGGCGGGACCGAGCGGCTGGCTCGCTGACGCGCCGGGCCCGCGCTGACTCCCTCTCTCTCCTCCCGCTCCTCTCCTTCTTCCCGTCGGCCGCCCGCAGAGCAGAGGAGAGCCGCCAGCGTCGGCGCTCGTCCCGACCGCCCCAGACGGCGCTCCGGCCACCTGAGCAGCCAGCGCGGGGAGGCGCACTCACTAGGGGGCGTGGCCCATGCCAAGGAGTAGTGAAGCCAGCAAGCTCTCGGACGCGGCGGACGGTGACGAGGCTCCGGCCAGTGGGTGAGCTCCGGCGGGGAAATGGAGCGGGCAAGAGGACGGGGATGGTCGCCGGAGTGCGGCGCATCTCGAGGGCGTCTCCACAAGCGCCGGGGTGGACTGGCTGCGCAGCTGCGAGCCGTGGCAGAGAGCGGCTGCTCCGGCCGATTAGAGGGCTCCGGCAAGGAATTCGACCGGGCGAGGAGGTGGGAGCGATCCAGGGGGAGAGGGGAGGCTGCTGGGGGTGGTGGTGAATGCTCGGGAGGCTCCGGCCATGGCTATATATTGCCGGCCGAGGCAAGTGGGTGAGGATGGCCGCCGTGGCATCCTCATCTGCTCCCTGGAGCTTCTGGCGAGGTGGCGAGAGAGAGGAGGTGCCGACCTGACGACGCCAGAGGGACGGGACAGCTCGGAGAAGAAGAAGCCAAGGGGGGGGGGCTGTGCTGGAGTGCTCGAGGAGCTTCAGCTCGGCCGGATACGGCGACGTTCGTCGCGGCGCGGCAAGGAAGAAGACGGAGGGGGTGAGGGTTCCAGAGAGAAGAGGACGGCGAGGGGAAGCTGCTGGACACAACGAGGCTCGCGAAGCCGACGAGCAGAGGAGGGCCCCGAGCTGGCAAATACGCAGCTCTCGTCCATGGCGTGCCAGGCGGTGGTCACCGCGTGGCCATGGCAGTGCCACGCTCCACTCGCTGCCAAAGGATGTCTAGCATCTTCTCCTTCCTTCCTGGAGTGTATCTATGCAGCTGGAAGGCACGAGAGAGCACTGGTGTGACCGAACCAAAGTTAAGCAGTTTATAGCAGCAAACTTGACCACGTCTCTGTGATCAACTGAGAAGTGATAAGAGCCAAGTGAGATGTCTGGGAGTGTTAGGGTAGGAAGGACTATGAGCCTGTGAAGTTTGGAAGGAAATGGACCAAGATTTAATGTAGTTGCTTTGCAACTGACCAATCTGGTCCACAAACTCAATCTTGATGTGCCACTCACACATCAAATGGATTTGAGCTGAAATTTGGTCTAGCATGATCATTTGGTCATATAAAGATTCTGTAAAATTTTCATACCATTTGGACATGCCAAAATAGTACTTCCTTCACAGATATGCTCTCTGACCAGAATCTTAGAAAAATTCTAGGGAATTATTGGGAATATGAAATGAGCCCAAATTTTGTGGAGATCGGTTATATGGGTAGGGGAATGTTCTGGTAAACTTTCAGCAATTATGGAGCAGTATAAAATATAGTTGCTTCACAATGTGAAAATCTGACCAGAAACCAAGATTTGAGGCTGTGCTCACATAGATGATTGGATAGGGTTGAAACTTGGTGGAGACTCATGATTTGACCATATGAAGAGGCTTGCAAAATTTCAACTCATTTGGATACTCCTAGCTAGCACTTTATTCACAAAGCTTCCAGTTGCCCAGAAACTTTGGAAATTAGCCAAGGGAGATTTAATATCCAAATGAAGTTGAACTTTGGCATGTGGTAACGATATGGATAGGAAAGAATGCCCAAAAAGTTTGAGACCAAGAAAGCAAATATAAATAGTACTTGCTTCTCAACTTGACAGCTAGGGCAGAATCAGAAAAGGAATATTTGTGAAATATTTTTGAACATGGCAAGGAAGGGTTTTGACATATTTGTGGAAGATCTGACCCAAAAAATTTATGAGAATTATTTGGGAATTTTTGGAATGATGGAAATGTGGGTTGCTTCACAACTCAAGGCAAACATGGTTATTCATTTAATGGAAAAAGGAATATTCCCAAGGAAAAGAATATTGGGATTGGTCCAAGATGGAACTGGAAAGGTCTTGGGATGGTTTTGAGGTTGACAAGCCACTTGGGAAGAGGAATCAAGGGTGATCCTCCAGGTTGCAAGACCACTAAGCCACAGAAAGGCAAATCCAGACCAAAATCAAACGAAAAGAACGGGCAAAATCCAGGGTGTTACAGCTACGCGGATGTCGACGAGGTGACGGCCAGCACGTCGCCGCCCGCTGCCATCATCGAGGAGAAGTAGAACACGGGAGGCCACCGCCGATTGTATCCCATGAAGGCCACCGTCGAGGCGACGCCGGCGAAAACAGCCGGTGTTTTGCACGATTCTTCTTCAGCCGGATGCTGGAGGAGGACAAAGAGATCGGGTGGCGACCATTTAGATTAGGTATATTAATTCTACCAGGCTGGTTGTAATGGGAGTATCATAAGTAGTATCATGCATGCCAACTAGGCAAATTTGATGAGGTGGCGTAGAATTAAATGAAGAATGAGAGGGTTGAGTATCATATTATGATACCGTATGGAATTAAGTTACTCCCACTGTGGTTAGTCTTAGGCCTTGTTCGATTCAACCTCCTCCCAAGGGGTTTGGAGAGGAATGCAGGGGAATTTGGCTTGTACATGATTTAATCCCCCACAATCCCTGTTTATCCCCGTTAAAACCCCTTGAACCGCACATGCCCTTAAGGTTAAAAATGACCGGGATTACAGAGGACAGGGTACAAACTTCAAGGATTTAAAGGTGAGGGTTTGTTTCCGACTAGCTCTAGAACCTCAAGGTTTATAAATCGGACTTCACTCTCCCCTCACGCACACGCCCGGTTACACTCACGGTGGAGCGCATTTGCACACGAAAAGGCAGGTAACGTGACAATTTGAGACATCTAGTCGTCCACTTAATGTAAGGTCTGGGACCAAATGTCATCAGCAATACCAAGTGCGACCTGAACGCGGTAGCGCGGTTATTGATCGAGTTTCTTTTTACTAGTACGTTAAATGAAAAAAATATGGCTGCACGCGTGTTCAATTTAAAATGATCGCTACGGAGGGAAAAACAATTACTACTCCACTAGTCCACTTCGGGACTTGCTTGCTAGGGTTGTTCTCTTCTTCTCACTCTCTCACCCTCTCCAGATCTAAACAAGACTGTGGTGTCCACTCTCTTTGTCTCTCTCTCTCTCTTCTCTCCGGTTGACACAGATCCGGCCGGATACCCCTTCCGCTGGTGGTCGCCGGTGGCGAGGGAGGAAGCCGACGCGCGCCGTCTTCTCTGACCTGGCGCCAGCATGGGAGGTCCTCCTCACCCTTGCTCCCCGCCGTCGAGTTGGCAGATCCCGCCACCTGCCTCGCCACATCCCGCCGACCGGAGGTATAACTTTTTTTAGAACCGGTCTTGTTCTAATGGCCCAGCTCCCCACGTCGCTGCATCCCTTTTTTCATCAAGTTAGGATTGCTCCCCACGTCGCTGCATCCTGCATGTGGATATTCTTCTACTATTACAAAGCTCTCCATGTAGCTAGCTCCGTCGGCTTGTCGAACACTCGAACACCACCTAAATTTTTACTATTAGAGGAAAAAAGGTACTGCATATACTGGCTAACAAACCGATCTCTTGGTTGGAAAGGGAAATAAAGATGCTGGCCTGACCGGTCTCTTGGTCAAAAAAGGACAGAAAGTGGGGGGTGTTGGGTCGACAATGCAACCGAGAATGAGCACGTCTAGATTTCTTGTGGTCACATAGGAAAGGTCACTAACGAGAACAAAAAATGCACAAATCCAGACATGCTTTGCATGTTTGCCGCACTCGGCAATACCTCTGCCTCACCACTTTATGCCTCGGTGGATGTAAAACGTGCTTGTGCCTCCCCTGTCCCTATGCCCTTACTGCTGCTATTAATCTAACATCACAGGTAAAATGAAACAATGCCACTGTTAATGTGATGTCGCTGTTAAGTAATGCTGCTGTCAATCTATTGCCATTGATAAAATGAATCAATGCCACCACCGTTTTATGAAATGCTTCTGTCTTGCTTTATTTCTCATAAAGAGTGTTTTGGGCCGTTACACTAAACTCTGACACCGGTAACATAGCTGCATCTCCATTGAACTGCACAAAATTTAATTGCACAATGGTTGACATGACGATGTGTTTCTCCTTTCCGTATCACCCTTTGTTAGAACGATCGTTCCTGTTAACCGTGCACGTACGTACTGATCAAGTGCTACTCCCAATCTGTCATCACATAGTCATAATGCAATTGTTATGCATGTTAATGTAAGCCCCCGTTAATCTAGTGCCAGTGTTGATTTGATGTGATGGCACTTCTTAGTTAATGGCACTTTTTCATACTGTCACTGTAATGCCATTGATAACATATGAGATGCTACTGTTAATCATATGCTGCTGCAAAAAAATGACACTGCTTAAATAACCCTGTTACATATTTGTGCAAACAGGGTTGTCTATCTCCATATGGTGTCTATTTGTGCAAACGGAAGCACAAACCTCAATTTTAGTGGAACCTGCTGTCAGCTGACCTCACAATGCTCCAGGTATTCTTACATTCTTAACTAGGTAGAATGACCAACGCAAGATGAAATAAGCTTATTCGTACGTTGACTTGCTATTTGCAGTGTGGAACGAGCCTGTCATGTGTGGAGGAGCAAACAAACACTGCAGCCGCTCCATCAACGCAAGATAAAAGAGACCGAGTCATCGATGGCCTGGCCGGCGAGTAGGGGTCGTGCAAACAGCGGTGCATTGTTTTAGTGGAACTGCACAAAAAAGATATTGGGGTTAGTCGGACAAATTTTCTGCAGCCACACGGAAGGAATTGCGCTCATCGATTGCATAGAATTTCCTTCGTGCCATCATAGGAGATCCCAAGGTGGAAATCAACTAACCACCTATAAAATTATGCATAATCTTCCTCACGCAGGTCAGTGTCCCCTTCGTCCAGATGATCGTGTTTTGTCATGCCGAGCTATTGATATCTGCTACTGTTTTGTGACACTGTTTAAGTACAGCGCTTTCCTATCTTTTCACATTCAGGACAATGAAGATGATTTCAGTGGAACTGCACAAAATGGTCTGATGTTGAGTGATCTCTATTGCCTCCTCTGTTTGCTGCAATGTGTTAGCATAAATTGCAAGATGAGCCATCAAGCTAGCTGTGGAGTTGCCAACATGCTCAAAGTGCACGCAACATTGAGCAGAAAGAAGCATGCCCAGGAATTTAATGTGTGCGTAGGGAGGCCCTTTGCTCAGAGAAGCATCTATCATTTTTTCTTTATTTCTACACCTTCTCACATCTTTGTCTTGGTTATAGTCTTGTGAATCATTTAGATGCGTAAACATGCTGAACTTAAGTGCTTGTGAATATTAGCTAGTATGCATACCGTATCTTGTGAAGCTTAGTTTAGTGTGAATGTTAGCGTGTCAACCTTTACAATCTATGTATATTGTGGGCATGTTATTTGACCCCTCATTTTGCCGCGCTATGACCAGTGTGAGTGTCTGCATGCAGTACACCATCCTCTAATTTGGTGGATGCCAAGCCGGCCCGAAAAGGAGCTATAACTTTTTTTCAAGTTGAAAAATGTTACTGATGAGGAGCCATAATTAAGCTTGAGGCGTCTCTTTTTTTCTTTCGAATGGGAAATAAGCTGGAGAGCTGGAGAGTGTCTCTAATGGGCTGCCTCTAGTGTTAAGGCCCTCCAGTACGAAACACGGGCAGCCGACTGGGCCGATACAAAAGCCTATCCATCTTAAAGCCCATTTGTTTTTGTTTTTTGCGAGGAAAAGCCCATATTTCTTGAAGAGGGGGCGATCCCACAAAAACCCTCCTTCCTCCTCGCTTCCACTTATACTGCAGCTCGCTGGACTATCCCGCTTCCGTCGCCCCCCAATTCCCCACGTTCGCCATCTTCCTCACTCGTACAGAAAACCCCCGCTCACCTTCTTCCTCACTCGTACAGAAAACACCTGCTCCTCTTCTTCCACACCTACAGAAAACCCCAGCCCTCCTTCTTCCCCACTCGCACTGCCACTAGGCTCGTCTCTGGCTACTCTACTCAAACCCGTAAGCTTGGCGCGACGCCCGCAAGGAAAATGGAGTCGGCTGGCCCCAGCGCCAAGAAGATGAGGCTCCCGCCAGCGGCGACGCCGGTTGTAGATCCCGCACCCGGTAGCGCGGGGAGAAGCGGCAGGCCCCCCACCGGATCTGAGGAACCCGTAGAATCTCGGGTGGACCGCATCAGCGATCTCCCGGACGCCATCCTTGGGGAGATCATCTCGCTTCTCCCCACCAAGGATTGCTGCCGCACCCAAGTCCTCTCAACTCGGTGGCGCCCTCTATGGCGCGCCACGCCCCTCAATCTCGATTGTCATCAGCTATCTGTCGTTCATGATTTTGAACTCCTCAGAGCCATCATCTCCTCCCACCAGGGCTCCATTCAACACCTCTGCATCCCGACACGCTACCTGCTGTCCATACCCTGCACGGTGGACGCTTGGCTGACATCCCCTGAATTCGAAAAACTCCAGCAGTTTGAGTTCTACCATTACCACGAAAGTTTCATACCACGAACCGAACACCAAGAATTTGTGCCCACACCACCGTTGTCCATCTCATGGTTTTCTTCCTCTCTCCACACCGCCACCTTCGCCCGGTGCCATCTACCAGACGATCTGGTGCAAATGCTTTGACTCCCACTGCTAAAAAAACTTTCGCTTGTGGTGGTTTATCTGTCAGAGGCCTCACTGCACAGCATCATCCACTCCAGTTGCCCTGCCCTGGAGCGCTTGCTGATTGTTTTGGGAATAGAAATCCGTATCAGTTGTCTCCAAATAAAGTCGCCTCACCTTAAAAGCATTGGAATTTGGTTTGAAGGACAGTAGCTCATCATCAAAGATGCCCCTTCACTTCAAAGGTTGCTCCTTCATTATTGTTATATACCTTCGCAAATAACTGTCGTCTCTGCGCCCAAACTAGAGACCTTGGGTGTAATTCGTGATCCGTTTAATGATCACAAGTTGGTGTTTAGCTCCACACTTATTCAGGTACCGTATATTATCATCTACACATTTGTAATCATAAGCTGCATTTTTCATTTGTGCGCATAAGTTTTATATCATCTTGGAGTACACTTTGGGTACTAATATTATGTTATATGCTCAATGAAGAGTTCGTCCATGGATAGCTTATCAATGCTGCTGGATTCTGTCAAGATCTTATATATCAGAATGTTTAGTTATGATCTGAACATAATTATTGGCTTGCTGCGATGCTTTCGATGTCTGGAGAATTTATATATAAAGGTGATGATTTCATGCACATTGAAAGCCCGTATATATTGTACTAGAATTAACCGTTCAGCTGTCGCTCTTTCGACATACTCTTTTTTCAGACCTTAACTGTTTTCAATCTTCATGTCTACTTAGGCACTAACACATGGAGAAAAACATATAACCAATCGGTGGCGTAATAAGCACCGGGATTTTCTCAGTTCTCATGACATTCTTTTGAGGACAATAACGATGGAAGGATATGCATCCAACCAGGCAAACAGAAGCTTTGTCACATTCTTCCTGTTGAATGCAAGGTTACTATTGTCCATGAGGCTTAAGTTTTTCAACAAGAAATTTCTCACGGACGGACATGTTGAACAGCAAAAAAAGAAGTTTCAGGTGGACAAATAGGCTTCTGAACGTGCTCGGCTTCTATTTACAACAACTTGTGGTCATGCTCCAATGAATTTTTTAGCACAGGATGTTGATTTTATGGATCAGACCGATCCATTTGTTTGTGACTACCAAAAACCCTAAACCCTAAACCCTAAACCCTAAACCCTAAACCATTTGTTGGGTTAGATGTTATTGCCATGTTCAATCTGGGTTTTGTCTAAATTTGATGAACAATTAATCCTTGGGCTTTTGTACCGTTTGTAAGCTTGAGTTACATGTTGTTGCCCTTGTACTCCCCTCCGCCTGCCACTACACTGCCGCATCTTCCACGGCTCCTGTTCGTTCCCGTCCGAGGCCTCGCCGTCGTTCTCTGCCTTGGTTCGCTCGCTGTGCCCGCCGCCGTCTGGCGTTGTCAACATGGTCAACAACCGAGAGGAATTAGGAGATGACTATACGTGGAGAGGCTGACAGTAGGGACCCACCAGGGTCATGGCATTACGCAAGCAGGTGCCTCGTTATTACAAGCCAAAAAGATACTTCCTCCTAATTGTTTGACAACTAGGTCCCACGCCATTGTCAATGTAGTCAATAAACGAGAAAATTACACAACGAGCGGCTAACACCAAGGACCCAGCAGCTCGCCCAGTTGTTTTTTAGTTTTAGAGATGGAGCTCAACTGCGCGCTATGCGGGGGCTATGGCCCGTCTAGCCCACGCTTACGCTTTTATTTAAGCACAAGACGAGCCCAGTTGATATCTTTTTTCTTTCTGAAAATGGCTAGCCCAATTCTTTTTTTTTTGTGGAGAATACCCAACCGAGGACTACATGCTTTTCTCAGCCCTGCTGGGCTGCAAATCTTTCAAGACGAGGAGGGATGTATTCGGCTTCCCCAGAAAATGGGCTATAAGTAGTAAGAAATGGGCTGTAAATTTTTAAACCAAAGCCAACCAACAATTACATTCAAATATCGTTTTTTCTGGATTTCAAGATTTTAAATTCATTCATTTTTTTGCGAAGAAATTATTTTTGAATTTTATTTTGATATAATTTTTTAAAAATTATTTTTAACGTGACTCGAAATTTCGTGATTAAAAGAGTTCGGACCCCACCGAAATATGCAAAAATTCGTTGAATTTTTTAGCAATGCCCAGAATATGGTCTGTAATGCTAATAAAAAGAATATGGGCTTCAAAATATCCTTAAGAATTAGCAAATGGGCTGTAAATTATTGAAAATAATGGCAAATGGGCTGTATGCTGTTTTCCACAGATTTGGAGGCTGACTTCTGGGCCTACTAGGTTGACGATGACGTTGCCCTAAAAAAATATTGACGCGTACGCAAGGCTTTGTCAACTTAGTCAACACAGAGCAGTGACTGTTGGATGTCCATCCAACAGCCATCGTGCTTCTTCAATCTCTGATCTTCCTGCTCCAACCGCCCAAACCAGCGCCGGCGGGACTGTCTGCTCCCTCCTCCCGTGGCCGGTTGTGCTGCCGCCAGGCCATCCCTCAATCCACCCACACATCCTGTTATTTTCCGGCGACGTCAGCCTCACCCCGTAGCTGACCAGTCAGCCCTCGTACTCCCCTCAGCGTGGGCATCCGCTGTTGTGGCTTCGCCGGCTCCGGGTCGTTCCCTTCCTGGGCCTCTCCCTCGTCCACCGCGTTTGTGCTCTCGGCGCGGCGTGGTCAACATGGTCAACAAACAACAGCCATCAGAAGAGGGATGTAAGTGGAGAGGCTGACAGTAGGGACCCACACAAGCAAGTGCCTCCTTATTACGCGGAAAAAATGATTGCTCCTGCTGATAGCTGGGACCCACCAGCTGTATCTTCGCACGGAAGTTAGTGCCTCCTTGTTATGCGAAAAAACTATTCCTCCCGATGACAGCTGGGACCCGGCAGATTTGGTGGCTGACTTGTGGGCCTACCAAGCTGACGCGTACGCAGGGCTTTGTCAACTTAATCCAAAAATGATTCTAGCAGCTGGACCGTTGGATGTTAATCCAACAGCCGTGCTGCTTCTTCAACCTCTGTTCTTGCTCCTGTCTCCCGTGGGCGGCAAAGCTACCGCGCACCCGAACCAATCAAGTTTCCCACTCCTCTCCATCTGCGACTCCACTGCCGCGTCTTCCCCATCTCCGGGTCGTTCCAGTCAGGGGCCTCGCCGTCATCCACCGGCCTTGGTGCGCTCGGCACGGTGAGGTCAACGTGGTCAACAAACAAGATTCATCGGAAGATGACTGTACGTGAGAGGCTGACAGTGGGGACGCACCACGCCCATGGACGCATGCATGCAACTGCATCCTTTTTACCCTGAAAATTAATGTTTTCTCCCCATGACAGCTGGGACCCACCAGCTACATCTTCGCACGCAAGGAAGTGCGTCCTTATTATGGGCAAAAAAATGATTCCTCCCCCTGACAGCTGGGACCCATCAGCTATATCTTCGCACGCAAGGAAGTGCCTC
Source organism: Elymus sibiricus (assembly GCA_039707655.1). NCBI lineage: Eukaryota > Viridiplantae > Streptophyta > Magnoliopsida > Poales > Poaceae > Elymus > Elymus sibiricus. The sequence goes on from CM077664.1 coordinate 320,249,809, forward strand.
CTTATCCTCCCTGACAGCTGGGACCCACCGCGTCGAATTGTACGTAGGGTTGTCTCTCTGGTAGCGAACGTGTACGTACATACTAGTCGTTCGGTCTCTCTGCAAGGATGAACCGTGGCCGAGCAAGGAGTGGCACGTGTGACGTAGCAGTTGAGGCAGTCCTGTATAAATCATGTACACGTGCGTACAGCCACACTGCAAGAAAGTAAATACGGCTATGTACGTACATACGGGCGGGGTCTCGAACATGTACGCGCGCATACTTACGGCCAGGGCTCGTCTACATGGAGAGGCAACGGACGGCAGCGACGTCGTCCTGTACATCAGCAGCTAACCGACTGGGTCAGAACGGAGGAAACAACGTCGTGTTCACCGGGAGCCAAGTGACTGGGTCGGAACACGTCATGTTCATCGAGAGTGAAGCCACTGGGTCGGAACGCGTCTTGTTCATCGGGAGCCAACCGGCTTGGACGGAACAGCCGGAACGGGGTCTGGCGTACCGCAAAATGGAGGAAAACGGCCTTCTGTTCGATCGCGTACGGTCGAAATGGGGTCCTGTTCATCGGGAAGGGTCTGGCGTACCCCAGAACGGAGGAAACGGCCTTCTGTTTGAGTGCCTACGGTCGAAACGGGGTGCTGTTGATCGGGAGGGGTGTGGCGTACCGTAAAACGGAGGAAACGGACTTGTGTTGGAGCGCCTACGGTCGAAACGGGGTCCTGTTCATCGGGAGGGGTGTGGCGTACCGCAAAACGGGACTCCACGGGCTACTGTTCATCCACCGTCGACTTCCTCCAGCCTCCACCAGCTACTGTTCATCCACGGGGTCCTGTTCATCCAGCCTCCACCGGCTACTGTTCAACCAGCCCTCCATGGGGTCCTGTTCATCAACCCTCCACCGGCTACTGTTCATGGAGCCTCCACGGGTCCCGTTCATCCACCCTCCACCGGCCTCCTCGATCGGGGTCCTGTTCATCCAGCGGCAACGGCCTACTACTACCACGGGGTCCTGTTCATCCAACCCCCACCGGGAACTGTTCATCCAACCCCCAACAACGCTCACTGTTCATCAAGAGGCAGCAGGTTCGATCGGCTTCAGTTAGCAGCAGTAGCGAAGGAATCACTCGATCGGGTTCAGTTAACAGCCAGGAATCGATCGATCGCTCGGGTTCAGTAACGCGTAGCCAGTGCAATCGCTCGGGTTCAGTAAGCGAACGCCTCGCTCGGGTTCAGTTAGAGCCCAACGCCTCGCACACACGCGCGTACGTGTAGGAGAGAAACGCGCAATCCCTCCGTGCATCGCTCGGCCCCGACGACCCACCGTAACCAGGAACTCCCTGATATTTTCCTCGCCCTCGCTTCTACCATGATTTTTTCCGTCATGGACGGCCTAAAGAATGTCATGCAGTTGCGTCTCCGGCCCGCCCAGGACGAAAAGCCCATTTTCTGTCATGATTTTTTGTCATAGAAGTAGGAGCCCACCACATCTATGATGATACGTGTTTTTGTCACAATTATCGTCATAGAAGTGTCATAAGCCTGACCGAAAAAAAATTCGTTCGGCCCAAAATGTCACGGATGTGTCTTTTTTTTGTAGCGTTACCACAGACCTACGGGTCCATAGCTAGTAGCTAGATGGCTTCTTCTCTCTCTTTGATCTTCAATACAATGTTCTCCTCGATGTTCTTGGAGATCTATCCGATGTAATCTTCTTTTGCGGTGTGTTTGTCGAGATCGATGAATTGTGGATTTATGATCAGCTTATCTATAAATATTATTTGAATCTTCTCTGAATTCTTATATGCATGATTTGATATCTTTGTATTTCTCTTCAAATTATCGGTTTGGTTTGGCCAACTAGATTGGTTTTTCTTGCAATGGGAGAGGTGCTTAGTTTTGGGTTCAATCTTGCGGTGTCCTCATCCAGTGACAAAGTAGGGGTAGCGAGGCACGTATTTGTATTGTTGCCATTAAGGGTAAAAATATGGGGTTTTCATCATATTGCTTGAGTTTATCCCTCTACATCATGTCATCTTGCTTAATGCGTTACTCCGTTCTTATGAACTTAATACTCTAGATGCATGCTGGATAGCGGTCGATGTGTGGAGTAATAGTAGTAGATGCAGGCAGGAGTCGGTCTACTTGACACGGACGTGATGCCTATATTCATAATCATTGCCTTGGATATCATTATAACTTTGCGCTTTTCTATCAATTGCTCGACAGTAATTTGTTCACCCACCGTATTATTTGCCTTCAAGAAAGAAACCTCTAGTGAAACCTATGGCCCGCGGGTCTATTTTCCATCTTATATTTTCAGATCTATAAACCAAAAATACCAAAAATATCTCGCTGCAATTTATTTACTTTTATTTTGTTTTACGTTCTAGTAATCTTTTATATCTATCTCTATCAGATCTCACCTTTGCAAGTGACCGTGAAGGGATTGACAACCCCTTTATCGCGTTGGGTGCAAGTGTTTGATTGTTTGTGTAGGTGCATATATTGGGGACTTGCGTGTTTCTCCTACTGGATTGATACCTTGGTTCTTAACTGAGGGAAATACTTATCTCTACTTTGCTGCATCACCCTTTCCTCTTCAAGGGAAAAACCAACGCAAGCTCAAGAAGTAGCACTACCGTGCGCGCGGTACGTAGAACGAGTCGAGACGTGGTGAGTCGAGCCGGTTGGTTGGCTGTGGATGAACAGTTCCCGGTGGGAGTTGGATGAACAGGACCCCGTGGTAGTAGGCCGTTGCCGCTGGATGAACAGGACCCCGAGGAGGCCGCCGCACCCCAGCCGGTTGGGGGTGGATGAACAGGACCCCGTGGAGGCTCTATGAACAGTAGCCGGTGGAGGCTGGATGAACAGTAGCCCGTGGATGAACAATAGCTGGTGGAGGCTGGAGGAGGTCGACAGTGGATGAACAGTAGCCCGTGGAGGCTGGAGCGAGGCAGTAGACGGTGGATGAACAAGACCCCGTTTCATCGTAGGCGTTCCAACAGAAGTCCGTTTCCTCCGTTTTGCGGTACGCCACACCCCTCCCGATCAACAGGACCCCGTTTCGACCGTAGGCACTCGAACAAAAGTCTGTTTCCTCCGTTTTGCGGTACGCCAGACCCTTCCTGATGAACAGGACCCCGTATCGACCGTACGCGGTCGAACAGAAGTCCGTTTCCTCCGTTTTGCGGTACGCCAGACCCTTCCCGATGAACAGGACCCCGTTTAGACCATACGCGGTCGAACAGAAGGCCGTTTTCCTCCGTTTTGCGGTACGCCAGACCCCGTTCCGGCTGTTCCATCCAAGCCAGTTGGCTCCCGTTGAACACGACGCATTTCGACCCAGTCTGTTGCCTCCCGATGAACAGGACGCTGTTTCTCCGTTCCGACCCTGCCGGTTGGCTGCCGATGAACAGGACGCCGTTGCTGTCGTCCGTTGCCTCTCCATGTACATGAGCCCTGGCCGTACGTATGCGCAAGTAGGCGTTCGAGACCCCACCCGTATGTACGTACGTGGCCATATTTTTTGGCATCTGGTTGTACGTACGTGTACACGGTTTTGACTGGACCGCCTGAACTGCTACGTCGGGGGCTCTACTACTACACGTGCCGCTGCTTGCTCGGCCACGGTTCATCGTTGCAGAGAGACCGATCGACCAGTATGTACGTACACGTTCGCGACCAGACAGACAACCCTACGTACGGCTCGACCGGGTGGGTCCCAGCTGTCAGGGAGGATAAGGAGGCACTTCCTTGCGTGCGAAGATATAACTGGTTGGTCCCAGCTGTCAGGGCGAAACGTTTTTTTCGCAAAATACAGATGCCCTTCCGGTGGGTCCCCACTGTCAGGTGGAGGAATAATTATTTTACGCGTAATAAGGAGGCACTTACTTGCTGCGGCCGTGGACCCAGCTGTCAGCCTCTCCACGTACAGTCCTCTTCCAATGGAAGTCGTTCCTTGACCACGTTGACCACGCCGCGCCGAGAGCACCAAGGCGGTGGATGACGGCGAGGCCTAGGAAGGGGACGACGCGGAGCCGGGGAAGACGCGGCAGTGCATGCCCACGTGGAGGGGAGTACGAGGGTTGACTGGTTCGGCTGCGGTGTGAGGCTGCCATCGCCGGAGAATAACAGGGGTTGTGGGTGAGTAGAGGAATGGCCTGGCCAGCGGTTGGAGTAGGAGGGGGCGGTGAGGCCTGCGCGGCAGCACAGCCGGCCACGGGAGGCAGGAGCAGGCGGCACGGCCCGTGATGGTTTGGGTGGCTGGAGCAAGAAGACCAGAGGTTGAAGAAGCACGACGGCCGTTGGATGGACATCGTACGGTCACCGCAGCTAGAATCGTTTATATTGACTAAGTTGACAAAACCCTGTGTCCGCGTCAACTTAGTAGGCCCACAAGTCAGCCTCCAAATATGGTGGGTCCCACCTAGCAGCGGGGCTATTCATTTTTTTTGTGCGTAATAAGGAGGCACTTCCTTGCGTGCGAAGATATAGCTGGTGGGTCCGAGCTGTCAGAGGGAGGAACTTTTTTTCGTGAAATACAGAGGCGCTTCCGGTAGGTCCCTGCTGTCAGGTGGAGGAATCATTATTTTGCGTGTAATAAGGAGACACTTCCTTGCGTGCTGCTGTGGACCCAGATGTCATCCTCTCCACGTTTGACCACGCCGCGCCGAGAGCACCAGGGCGGTGGACGACGGCGAGGCCTAGGAAGGGAACGACCCGGAGCCGGAGAAGAATCGGCAGTTGTTTCCCACATGGAGGGGAGTACGAGGGTGTACTGGTTGCCGTCGCCGGAGAATAACAGGAGGTCTGGGTGAGTACAGGGATGGCCAGGCCAGCGATGGGAGTAGTGTGGGGCGGTTAGGCCTGCGCGGCAGCACAGCCGGCCACGGGAGGCATGAGCAGGCAGTACGGCCGGCGCTGGTTTGGGCGGCTGGAGCAAGAAGACCAGAGGTTGAAGAAGCAGCATGGCCGTTGGATTAACAATCCAACGGTCACTGCTGCTAGAATCGTTTGTGGACTAAGTTGACAAAGCCTTTCGTACACGTCAACCTTGTAGACCCACAAGTCAGCCTCCAAATCTGTCCCAAACAGCATACAGCCCGAAATTTCTAGCCAGATTCAAATTAATTTAAAAAATAAACATACCTTAATGTAAAATTCAATGAAATTTTACCCGCAAAAAAAATGAAATTTAAAATATCAAAATCGGAAAGAAAAAAGTAATTTGGAACTAATTGCCTGTTTGCTGTATTTTTCATTTTACAGCCCATTTCTTATTACTTATAGCCCATTTTCTGGGCAAGCCGAATGCATCCCTACTCGTCTTGAAAGATTTCAGGCCTAGCAGGGCATAGAAAAGCAAGTAGGCCTCCGTTGGTTATTCTGCAAAAAACAAAATAGCTGGGCTAGCCATTTTCAGAAAAAAAAACAAAACTGGGCTGGTCATGTGGTAAACATATATGAAATAAAAGTCTGGGCTAGACGGGCCACAGTTGATACCCTGCTCCGTCCCGAAAACAAAAATAATAATACTGCGCGAGCTGCTAGGTCCCGGGTGTCAGCCGCTCCTTGTGCAGTTATCTTGCTTATTGACTACGTTGACAGTGGCGTGCGACCCAGATGTCAGGAAACCATCAGGAGGAACCGTTTTTTCTTTTAATAAAGGAGGCACTTGCTTGCCTACTGCCATGATCCTGGTGGGTCCCTACTGTCATCCTCACCATGTGCAGTTATCTCCTTATTCCTCTCAGTTGTTGACCATATTGACAACACCGGAGGGCGGCGCCGCGGCGAGCGAACCAAGGCGGAGGACGATGGTGAGGCCTCAGACGGGAACGAATAGGAGCCAGGGAAGATGCGCAGATTTTAGGGTGCGATGTGGCCGCGATGCGTGCGCGGCAGCACAGCCAGCCATGGGAGACGGGAGCAGGCGGTCCCGCCGGCGCTGGTTTGGCTTTGGCGGCTGGAGGAAGAAGAGACTGAAGAAACACGATAGACGTTGAATGTCAATCCAACGGTCAAGGTTGGCACAATCGTTTGTTGACTAAGCCGACACCACGTAGCATACTTTTTTATAGGAAGAAAAGAAAAACTGTGCTCATTCGCCAGATAACATTCCTGAAATTGCCACCGTTTGATCTTGCGTCGCAACTAAAACTGCCAGGAAAATGCGTTCGTTTGCCGTCCTCCTCCTAGGGAACGTTCGCCACATAACATTCCCAAAAATCAAAGACTTGAGAAGGCGTACAAAACAAGCTAGTGTACCAGTAAAGAGACGTTGCAGAGTTTTAGAAAACAGAGAGACGTGCTCCTGTAGCTGGTTCGAATCCAAACCTAGACTACGACTATATATAGTGCTATGCTACTCTGCAAGTAATGAAACTGACATATCCAACGTTCGCTTCTCCTCTTCTCTAGTTACTCTGCCTAGCATCAGAAGCTCCGGCCGCAGCAACCATGTCCGCTGGCGGCTCACCCACCTGCTCTTCAGCAGGCAACAACCAGATATGCACCAAGTCGCCACCCGTACCATCCCCTGTGGGTCTCATCACACCCCCGCCGGCACACTCACCGCAGCCGGTTGCTCATCGCAACCCGCTACCGTTGGTGTGGTGCCACTGCTGCAAATCATGCAGAGTCATCCGTCGCGTCTCAACTACAATCCTCAACCCTGGCCGAGTCTTCTACAAATGCCCGAATCATGGGGTAATAATATGTTTAAGTATTTTTCTCCTGCTTTTAGTTGCTGATTTTTTAAATAGTTTCATTGATGATCTTCCAATTTGATTCGTGCAGAAAAGGAAAGATTCGTGTGATTTGTATTTCTGGAAAGTTGCTGATGTGGGGGAATGGAACTACGCTGATTATTTGGTTAGCCGAGGAATCCCAATACCAGCAGGTTGGGGTGTTGGACAAGTAACCGAAGGAACGGCAGAAGAGGAAGATGCAGAGTAGAAGGTTAAAGATGTAGTTCATCTGATCATGGCCAAGCAACAGCTGCTGAACGGCCTTGACAGCAAGGAGGAGATGAAAGAGCTTGTGAAGATAATGGGCAAGATCGCTGTGCTCTGTAGGATGATTGTCTCTTTATTTGCAGTGTATGTAGCACTCGTGATGTATTCAGTGGCTATGACATGAGCACTTTGCTGAAACTATTATGAATGAAACCTGTTTAGCAGGCTGGGCGTAGTGTTGTGAACATTTAATGATTTCTATTAACGGAAATTGGGGGGTATCCCCTTTTGCTCATAAATAAATAAATAGCAGAGGCCCTTTTGCTAATAAATAAATAAATTAGCGGAGGCCCTGTCGGGTCAGCTTTGTTCCCATTCGAAGACGTCGAGCAAAATGTAGTCCAACAGCAAACTATGTCATCAAATACAAGTTTCACAGCCAAATATGAGTACAACTAAACAACAATGTCATCATGTTTTATTCGTCATACAATCACCAAACACAAATCAACATACATAATAAGTGATATTCTCACAGCAAAATACTAAACAACAACTTCATCAGGTTTCAGTTGTCATAGCAACACAATTTCACATAGTAGATAAAAAGTCGTCTTCTCACAGGCAAATACGACAAAAGCAATCTAATCATCATCCGCAACAGCAGCGTCAACATCTTCGCCATGTGTAACAGTCTGAATCGTAATTCCCCCCAGTGTCATCTTCTTCTTCATCCTCAATGTCCTCGAACGTTGGCGTCTTATTGATCAACTCTCGTATGTCCACAGCCCGACAGGCAATCTTTTCGCCAGCGTCATTGACGTGATGGTTCTCAAAGATATTAGGAACATCTGTGGAATCTTCTACATCAGGAGCAGTGTAAGCATCATCTTGTTGTGCAACTTCATTAAACGAATTCCTCTGCTCAAACCTTTGCAATACTCTCCAGTCATCGCTACATGCATATGTGTCTTCCAAGAAAAATATCTGTGTTTCTTGATTTGCCAAAATAAAAGGCTCGTCGGTCTGGTACGCCGCCTTGACATTGATGGATTTGAAATAATCATCAGCTCTGGGTTTTGCGATCCTGGAAAACAGGTTATACCAACGACAGCACAACAGAACCACACACCAATGAACCTCAAAACTGGAGATATACTGCAACTGAACAATGTCTGTTATGTTAGCATACATTTCAGTTGTCTCTTCGCCGTACGTATCCGTGCTCATGATGGTACTGTTTTGTGTCTTCTTGCCTTCGTCGCGTGCAAGGGTGTTGTAGCGCACATCTCCAACAACGCAAGATTCATAATATCTTACCCGAGTATCAGGACCCATTGCTAGTGCGTAAAGGGCATCATCAACTGCCTGCCCATCCTCCCGCATCTTCTTAACCTATGGTTATAAAATAGACAAGATGATCATCTTACGTACTCAATATATTAAAAAAACTGATAGTGCAATTCAAAAGCTTACATGGCTCTTGAACCATTTTGCAAATCCTGCCATAACCAGTTTGTCAATGTTTTGCGGCAGTAACTCCTTTTTGTAGATGCTGCACAACATAGTGATCGCGTCAAACATCTAAATATATAAGAACGTGCTGCAAGTTTAGTAGATTACGATGTATAAGCTGCAGTACTTAGCTGATCATTTTGTCCAAATCTTCAGGTTTGTCGTCTTGTCGACTCTTCCCTGTAACTCGATATAAGGTAGAATCTCAGGACAGTTATTCAACACATACCAAACCATTTTGTCCAAATCTTTAGGTTTGTCGTCTTGTCGACTCTTCCCTGTAACTCGAACAGAACAATCGAAAACATTGAGCTCGGGATTGTCTTCACCCACCTCTTTGCTAAGCTGATCAGCTGTTTCAATGTATTTTGAGCAGAATGTCAACGCTTCTGTAGCAATGTATGCCTCTGCAATGGAACCCTCAGGTCTAGCTCTGTTCCTAATATAGCCCTTGAAAGTGCCTAGCCGCCTTTCAATAGGGTACATCCAGCCATACTGTACTGGACCTCTAAGTAGTGCACCATCACATCAAAGAAGGTTGGAGGATATATCTTCTCAAGGTCGCATAGGATAGTTGGTATCTTGTCTCTAAGACGCTCCAAAGCATCTATCCTGATATTTCTACTGCAGAGTTCCCTGAAGACTTGTCCCAACTCTGCAACTGCTCTGTATAAGTCAGGGCGGCCCAATCCTCTAAGGATAACAGGTAAAACCCTTTGAAGTAGGACGTGGCGGTCATGAGTTTTCAACCCTTGTACCTTGTTTCCATCTGCACTGACTCTCCCTTCAGGGTTGGAAGCAAATCCATGTGGGAATCTCACACGTGACAGGACCTTGCAGAATCCTTTTCTTTTTACCTTGTCCAAGACGTACACAGCTGGTGCCATATCCCGTGGTGCACCTTCATCTTCCACCTGGAAATCCTTTCTGATACCCAGGTGTGTCAAATCAATCCTAGATTTTAAGGTATCTTTCGTCTTGCCTTCAATATTAAGAAGTGTGCCGATAATGCTGTCACATATATTTTTCTCGATGTGCATGACATTAAGATTATGCCGCAGATCCAAATATTTCCAATACTCCAAGTCCCACAAAGTGGACCTATGGGTAAACAATAATCTCTCTTCTGCCCTGCCATGCTTCCTTTTCCCGCTACCATTATCAGGATGGTTTCCTGGTGTAATATGCCTGACCTTCTCTAATTCCACTTGCAACTGATCGCTGGTGAGCCTCTTTGGCGCATCACAGTTTTCATGCTTTCCATTGAACACATGTCTTCGGTATTTTGTAGGACACGGCTTGTCCTTGGCAAGGAAACGGCGGTGTCCAATGTAATAGATCTTGCTAAGTATTGCGTATGACAGCGGATTCTTGTCACAGCGAACACATGCATTGTAACCATGTGTCGTTCGCCCTGACATAGTGCCCAAAGCCGGATAATCATGGATGCACCAAATTATAACAACACGCAGAAAGAAATCAGCTGGTGGGCTTCTATATAGGTGTCGAGTGAGAACACCCCTCCGTAGCTATTGAAGTTCCTCCACAAGAGGCTCCATGAATAAATCAAAACCCTTTTCAGGACTTTTTGGACCTGGGATGAGCAAGGCCATCATGTAGTTTGATTCTTTGGTGCAGACATTTGGTGGCATGTTGTAAGGGATAACAAGCACTGGCCACATGCTATATGTGGCGCTCTGGTGGCCAAATGGGTTAAATCCATCTGTAGCTAAGCCAAGTCTAATGTTTCTCGGGTCAGCAACAAACTTTTTGTGTTTCTAATTGAAGCTTTTCCAGTCACTACCATGAGATGGATGGCTCATTACATTCTGATCTCTGTACTCCTGGTTCCTAGAATGCCATAGTACATCCTCTCTTGTTTCAACATCATGAAACAACCTCTGCAATCTTGGTATAATTGGAAAATGTCTCAGAACATTATGAGGAATCCTCTTCATAGCATCGCCATCTTTCCATCTTGATGATTTGCATTTTGGGCATTCACTTAAGTTGGCATAATCCTTCCGGAACAGAACACAATTATTCTTACAAACATGGATCATATCATATCCAATTCCAACTGCACGAAGGAAATTCTTCATTTTACTGTAGGTGTGTGGCAGCTCCGACGGATCTGGGAAAGATTTGCGGAAAGCAGCCAACATCGCATCGAATGATTTGTTGGTCATCCGCTCAGATGTCTTCACCTGAAGAAAGGTGACCATAGCTAAGAATATTGACAGCTTATTTCCTGGGGTGACTGCCACGTTGCATTGTTCCAACATGCGGGCCCACCGTTTTTCTTCTGCAGGTGAAAGTTCACGAAATGCGTGAGCATTTCGTAGCATTGTTTCAATGTTGGTCAAACTCCCTGGCTCCGCCGCCACCACCACCTCCTCCTCCTCCTCTTCCACCTGAGCATCAGGCAGATCAAGATGGTGATCTGCTGCTTCCACATAGTCAGTAACATTGACGTTCACAGCTTCACCTTGATGAACCCACCTAGTATATGTGACCGACATCCCATACAAGTGTAGATGAATTTGCACAGTTGACTGGGGTCTTGTAACTGAATTCATACAACTGCTACACGGTAGAGCACATCTGATTTCGGACCACCGTACTCAGCTCTGATAAAGTTCATGAAGTTTTCAACCCCCTCGACATATGCAGCGGAGAATCTTTGAGCAGAAGTTATCCAAGTCCTGTCCATCTGTTAGACATACAAATTAGTTCTTCTACTAGATATATATTACAGGAAAAACATATATGCTTTTTTATAAAGTCCAGAAAAAATACCTAGGTCGATGTCTAAAGCTATGGCAAGATATTTGGACAAGCAGATCTAAGTACCGAAATATATGTAAAGCTAATTCAACAAACATATTTGAGTGCTAAATTATCGCAGGCTATTTCAGCAGTCAATGAGGCCGAGCAGACAGCCATCGAAGGCCATCTGAGCAACAAAGATCGAGTATAAAACGGTGTCGAGCTATTTCACCTAATAGATTGGCTACTAGACCATGGCAATCTACTTCACAATAAATATATGGCAGGATATTTTAGCAACTAATCGGGCGTGGCATGCCATCTCAGCAAAGCAGAACAGGGCAAGGAATCTTCTTAAGCAGAGCATATTGACGGTAAACTATTTCGGCAAACAGTGAGATTAACAGCGTCTATCAGCTAACATTCAGCGCTACCCCGACATGCACGGGGCCTCAGTCTAGAATGCGCGTACCGTGGGAGAAGCTGACCGCCGTGCGTCTCCACAAGAACGTCGCCAGCAGTGGCGGCGCGGCTGGAGGACGGCAGTCTACGAGAGCGTACTGTGGGAGCGAGAGGATCGCCGTGCGTCCCCTCGACGAACCGCGGCGCCGACGTATTGGCACGGCGGGGAGGGCGGCTTTGGCGGAGCGAATGGAGTGGAGGGGGCCGGGGCGAGGGGGGTTTGGGGAATATTATTGGCTAGTTGGCCGAAGGGCAGTTGAATTTGGGATTTGGGGGGAATTTTTGGGGGGAATTTTCGCACGGTGGGCGGGGGTGTTTGGCGCATGGTCGGTTTCTCCAAATGCGGTCCCACGTGTCAGTGAAGAGGCAAGCCGAAGCGCGTTCCATTTGTGTGAGCCGTGTGCAAGACCGACCGTGTGAGGGGTGCAATGCGACCGCGACAGGCGTGCTGTGAGTGTACTGCCTTTTTTCTTTTAAACTTGGTGCTTCGCGCGATCCATCGATACTACTACTAGTAATCTGGTAATCCCGACTAAAACGGCGCGGCCGGGTCTTTTCCCGCGCGATATGCTGGGAGGTTGGCTTAGTTGGTTTTTTTAGGACTTTATTTTTTATTAGGAAAAGGCTTAGTTGGTTTGACAGACAGAGCGAGAGAAAGATGTGAGATGCGTGAATGTGTAGTGGACGTACTATTGGAGTGCCTAAGATAAATTGTGTATGTATACCTATGTGTTTATTTACTTCGCATGTTAGCTTTGTCTCGGGTCAAACCTTCTAAACTTAGTCCAAGTTTATAGACATAAAAACGAATCATCATTCAATATATCTTACTATTATTGTGAAAGTTCATATACACCAGACGAGATTCATGCAAACACGGCAGATTTTCATTACATTTCGAACTTTTATAGGACAGAAAAAGAAAAGAAACCCGACCCTAAACCTATTCTACGGCGGCGACCGACGTCCACTTTCCTTTGTACTTCCGCATCGGCGACGACGTCCTCCATCTGCCGTCTCCATGAACGGCGGCGGGGTTCAAGACCCGTGAAGTGAAGGTGCGGTCTCCGGCGAGGAAGAGTAGAACACGGGAGGCGGACCGGCCAGTTGGCACACCATGCCCTGCCGCCTCCCATGCCTTACTCATCCTCGGAGGAGTCCCCGACCTCGGCGGTGCCGATGGATGTGAGATCGATGATGATGGACGTGGATAGTCCGTCGCTTCACCTGCCACATGCGCCACCGAACGTTGGACGGCGGCAAGTAGGACGCGTGGCTGGCGGTGCTCCCGTCATCGGCCGCCAGCGTGGCCACCGCTTGTGCGGTCGCGTCCGCGTCCGGCTACGCTGGTATTGCGTTGCGAGTTTCCGCTTGCGTTGAGCGAGGGCGGCAACCTCGAGCTTCATTCCCGAAGACAAGCTCTCCCGCAGAGCATTCCCGCTTGCGGTCATGGTGGATGTGGTGCCAGGTAGGAAGATGCGCTATGGTGCGGAGTTTAGCTGGGCGTTGCCGCTTTAAGTAGCGCATTCCAGTGAGGCCAAGCGTCCGGGTGCGTCAATAAGTCACCGGAGTTGGTTCCTCGGGCAACGAGCCTGCTTAATGACGGCATACGGATGGACGACATGAATGCGGGCAGCTGGCGCCGGCTGGGAACGCGCGCGCGTGACGGCGCGAGGGACGAGGGTTTTTTGTGTGTCAGGGTCGTCAGCTGCGGGCGTGGCAACGTTGGACATGCCCTTTGCTCACATGCGATCCCACATGTCATTGAAAGACGACCCGGCATGGTCTCAGGTCCTGGGGATGCAGTTGGCCGCGCTAGAACACTCCGCGGACGCGTCGCGGTGCGCGCGCACTTCGGCGCCCCGTGCATCCTCGACGAGCCGGTGTTGATCTGCTGGTCATGCCACAGCGGCAGCGCCACCCTCGGCACCCTGAAGCCGAGCGTGTCCAGCGGTGATGAGCGTGTCGCTCACCGCGGTCACCGTGCCCAGAGGTGGTGCGGGAGCTGCGCCATGTTGCTGGCCCCCACGACCCACATGAACGGTTGCCGGTGGCGAGGAGGTCGTGGGCCAGCTCCTCCATTGGACTAGTCCGTGCCACGTCATCCTGACAGGTGTGCCCCACATGTTGGTTTCCCTATTTCCCCAGCCAAATTCGAGCGTCAATATGGCCTCATTAACACTCGACGACCTCTCTCTCTTCTAGTCTAGTAGTATCCGTAAATGACGCGGGCGGGGGAGGGGGACGGACGTCGGTTTGCTCTCAACTGCAGTCCCACAAGCGAGCGAAAACGCAAGACGAAGCGCGTTCCATTCGGTGAGCGACATGCAGGGTCCACCGTGCCGGGGTGCAACGCGAACGCGACAAGAGTGATGTACACCGTTCGTTCGTTATGGACTTGCATACTTCGAGTACTCCTTTTTTTGAACACAGTACAAACGCAAGCGCTCATACATGCGCGCATACACTCACCCCTATGAACGCACACACGCACACCCTACCCCTATGAGCACCTTCGAGAGGCTGAGCCGTCATATCTATAATACTATATCTCTACTCTTATCTCTACTCTCGGTAATGATGGTGTGCCTGCCATCTTGCAATATAGACTGTCCGATCTATATCTGACGGATAGAAAGCAAACTATGGCAATTTTTTGCAAAAGGATACCCGCACCTCTCTCGTTCATCCTTATCTCCCACAACTTCATTGTTGAGTAATTCAAAAAGGAAGCCTCTGGAACAATCTGGCATGGTGGCCGCTGCCGACGTCGTCCATCCCCATGCCTCCGCTATGTCCGACCACCAATCACCACCGCGCCCCACTCCTCCTCACCTTATCTCTCATCTTTCTCGAGATATCATTTTTCGATGAAATTCTCAAGATACCATTTTTTCGATGAAATTCTCGAGATATCATTAGTTTTTAAACATGGGATTACTCCTTCATGGGTCAATCACAACAGGTGTTTTGTAAAAAAATGCATCCTGGTGTTCCGTGAAATGCACGGGCATCTTGCTAGTCATCTTGAGATTTACGAAGTCACCGCCTGGTCATCGACAGGAACGGTGGGGAGGTCCGGACGTCTGCCACGTGAAACTCCGAAACTTTGGTCCCATCCCACCCCACAACTCTCCAGGCTCCAGCCGTCCAGCTTTGCAAACTCCGCACAATCAAAACCGATTGACCGGTCATCACCGAAACCACTCTTCACACCAGAACCTTCGCTGCTCGGCCTACGCCAGCTACTTGCCGGCCGGTCACCACTGCCCCAAAACCACACCTCCTCTCCAGCCCATTCCCCCACCTTTCGATCCCCTAGCCCACTTCAGCCGTCCCCTAGTTCGCCGGAAAGCCATGGTGCCCCGAACGATCACGTACTACAAGATGCTGACGCCGGAGCGCCGCGCGGAAATCGCGGCGGCGGTCGGCGCCACAGACCTCCGTTCCCAAGCTCGCTTTGCGGCGGGCCAATCCCCGAGTTCTCTGGAGCCAAGCTCCGAGGAGGAGGAAGCCGATCCAATGTTCATGGCGGAGGTCGCGGCGCAGAAGGCCCCCGATGCGTATGTGACGATGGACGTCGACTTCGTGCCGGCGTCCGGGTCCCCCATGGTCCAGGCGGACCAGCGGTTCAACCTGGCGATCCTAAAGGAGGACCGGGAGGCAGAGGCTCAACTCGACGCGGAGCGCGCGGATGCCACTGCCATCGAGGCCCTCCTGCAGGCGGCCGAGGACAGCCACGGTGCGGAGACACACGTCGGCAGCTACGGCTGGTTCGCGCCGGCAGCCAAAGACGACGAGGCCGTCTCGTTCCGCGAGCAGTGATAGTTTTTCTTTATGTTGTTGTTTTGAGGGATCTTTTGCTGTGTAAAAACATATATTTATGCAAGTTGCCTGACTTTCATCATTTGGGTCAGTTGACTATTTCAGGCGGTTGGATGAATATCCTACGTCTCCTAACCCTTTTTCTTCCTCACCTCTTCTTCTTTCCCAACAGACCACCGCACATGCGGTTGCATAAACATACTGTATGAACGAAAATTATGTCTCAGCGATAGGATGGCTGAGTTTGGTTTGATCACATGCGGTAGCACGTGTTAGTGAGGGTGCGTTCCCTTGGTTGGGTTTGCGGCGTGCAGGAGCGACTGTGTGAGGGTGCGGTGCGACCACGACAGCCGTGCGCAAGTGTACCTCCTTTTCATTTTGAAAAACTTTAGGCAAGCTTGGCAAAAATGTGTGGCGAAGTATGGCAATGCAAGGCCTAGACCCAAACAGGATACAAGTACATACGTACTACTTGTGTTAAAAAAGAAAGGCGGGGTTTTCCTTCGCTGGATTGATCGATACAAATCCTCGTTTGACGTGTCAATTAATGCGTATTTTTTTTCTCCAACGCCCAAAGAGCTAACCATCTCACTCCTCATTGCTTGATTAATGCAGCGCCATGCAAACCAACCTTCTCACTTCCGCATGTATGCAAGGGTATATTAATGTCCTTGGTTGCTAGTATGAGGCAAACCCCATCAATTTCGCCTCGATTAGTGTTAGTGGCCTTCTGCAAATTGTAATTTTGATACTGGCCTTGTATACAAAAAAATGGAGGTAGTAACTATTTGACTTCCTTCCCCATTGCCGTGACGTCGACGATATCTCGAACGTTGTGGCTTTGGCGAAGTGCGTTCGACGGAGCACACCATTGAGGGAGACCACGGTAAGTCGTTCGCAAGTGCCGCCTGCAA
Source organism: Elymus sibiricus (assembly GCA_039707655.1). Lineage (NCBI taxonomy): Eukaryota > Viridiplantae > Streptophyta > Magnoliopsida > Poales > Poaceae > Elymus > Elymus sibiricus. The sequence continues at coordinate 320,266,248 of CM077664.1, forward strand.
GCCGAGACAACCGCCTTCTTTGCATCCAGGAAGTCCGTTGAACCAAAGGAGGCGTAAATGTACTAGTACTACACAATAGCGTCGTCCGTCCAGCTTAGTGCGGTAAGGTGGTTTCTCGAAGAAGACGATGGAGAAGTGGAGTCAGCGAAGAGTGAAATGATGGTTGCTTCGTCCATGCTTTGTGATTTGACGCCTCACTGCTTTGTGATTTGTGATAGAAGGGACAGGGGAGTAGACTCTGTGCTCTATACTGTAGATGCGTCCAAGCAGGGGAGAAGGAGGAGAGAGGTTGCATTTTTCTATTCCTTCAATCAATCAATTAGGGAGCTTCGGTTCCATCTTTTTGGCTTTGGCAGCACCCTCCACAATGGTTCCCATCGATTTCAAAAGCTATTTTCACATTTGGCTACACATTGTGGATGCCCTTAACCGTACCACTTGGTTTTGCTCATGTGTGCTATCTATACAAATCTCGATTATATTGATCTAAAAAATTATAGTATCAAGATTAGTAAAAAGGAGGTGATTTTGTCGCGCGGAAGGCGGGGGAGGTTTCTTATTTTTAGAGGATGTTGGCATGGCGGTTTGCTAACATGCGGTCCCATGTGTCAGTGATTTACCAAGCCGATCCGCGTCCCACATGAGGCAGAACAACGGCAGAAGCAACACGTGGTTAACTTGAAGAAGATGAGGGAGAAGCGGATTCAGCAACGAGTGAAATGATGGTTGCTTCGTCCCTCCAACTTCTTTTTTTTAGCATTACTTCGTCCCTCCAACTTAACTGCGGGAAAGGTGCAGCTTTGTGATTTGACGCCTCATTGCTCATTACTACGCCGGCGCCATGATTGGGGTGCTTCACCCCTGCTGCTCTGCACTGTTATTTTGGTATGGCACGTGGACCCGGTTGCTTGATGTCCCACATGTCGGCGAAAGGGACTAGAACATTTATGAAAGCGAGTGCTCCACTCTTACGACGGAGGAGTATACGACACGGCGGCCCAGTGAACTGTTACTTGTACTGTAGTACTACTATAGTTTTGCTGTTTCACACGATCCATCGATACAAACCCGATTAAACAGGCAAGGGCGGGATTTTTCCGCGCGGTAGATGATACTAGCCATACATTTCAAAGGCAATTTTAATGTATGCAAACTGAATAATTAAGTAACAATATGAGATCTAGTAAAACTAAAAACACATATGATTTATTGTGTTAGAGTGTAGTAGTAGTGCTGTATTGCATAGTTGTTACATGTAACATGCGAGAACGTGTAGAGATGTACTTTTGGGGGGCCTTAAGAGAGAAATTGGGCATAAAGTGGATTCAAATATTTGTATTCGTCTTCATAGCATTTGTAACTCATATCTACAGTTTGTACAGTAGACGTGAATGCATGTTCGTTCTTACGAAACCAGTACATCAATAATGGGGCGGCGTGCGCCAATTTAGGCACTGGCACGTTGGCCTACTCGACTCCACAGAGAGAGCGAGAGAAGAGATAAATACACTGGCGGTCAGTGTATTTCAAGTGAAAAGCGTAATACGGTCACCGGACTTCAGAATACGCTCATTACGGTCACTATATACGTTTTGCGATGATTATACGGTCACTTGCTCACCGTTCAGCATCGGATTGCACTCTGTTGACCGGCCAAATAGTCTGCGTGGCACTATGTTGACTGGTTAAATTGACCACGTTCCTTGTGGGTTCCACCTGTCAGTTCGCATAGGAAAAAGATAAGATAAACACAAATTTATGCAAGCGCGACAAGACTCCAACCCGTGCGCGGGAACCACCTGGTTGTGTATGTGTCTGTCACGGCCTGATGTGTGCGCATGCATGTGTAGGTTGAGCACTTGAGCGTGAGCGTGTGTGTTGGTCGTGTGGTGTGTGCATGCATGCGTGCGTGTGTGCGTGTGAGTGTTGCGTGCGTGCGTGGCTGCGTGTGTACGTGTGAGTGTTGCGTGCGTGCATGGCTGCGTGTGTACGTGTGAGTGTTGCGTGCATGCAGTTCGTGTGCATATGTGCGTGTGTGTATAATCACCACACCAGCTCCTGTGTGTTAAAACAGACGGCTCAGCATACCAATACAAGGCCACCTTGTCCGATGTGCCCGCGGTCATGACTTCGAACCACCGTCCAATATTTTTTTATCGTTTGTTTTCATTCTTATACACACCGACAGGTGGGCCCAATGGTAGTAAGATAATGTGATGCAACACTAGAGGTGCCACGTGGAGCGTTTAACTGGTCAACAAGTCGTGTCTTGGGCAAATACAGAGCTGTACGGTGAGCCCGTGAGTGTATAATAACCACAAAACGTAAATGGTGACCGTAATGAGTGGATTCTGAAGTCCAATGTATGTATCATGCTTTCGCTTCAAATACAATGATCGTCACTGTATATATCGCGAGAGAAAGATGAAACATGCGTGAATGTGCTTGGGGCGTACTTTTAGAGGACCTGGAGATAGTTTGTGTGCGTACGTGAAAGGGGCATAGAGGGGGTGTATGCAATCGAGAGAGAGATGCTCTTCATTTCTCTATATTATGACTAACTTTATATATAGTATAAAAATATAAAAATTCACAGTGCGGAATAAATATCATTGGGTGCACCATGCAATGCAAATTAACGTTCACACTCCTCCATATAACTTTGTAATGTTGTATATATGTAGAAATTCTAAAATAATTTTTTGGCCACACTTTGTGTGGTTTTATTCAAAAGGAATGTTGTATGCGAAATAAATGCGAAGAGAGGGCTTTTTAGATCAATGGGGTACGTGATGTAACATGTGTGAATGTGTAGTTGACGTATTTGGCAGGGCCTAGAGAGGGTATGTGTATGTATTACGTATTCGAGAGAGGCATGGATAGAGGGGCCGGCGGGAGGCGACGTGGGAGAGATAGCACGAGAAATGAGAGAGGTCTAGAGAGAGAGAGACGAATAGGATGACACGGCGAGAGATGCCCTTGAGTGTGTATATGCAAGGGGGGAGGGGATAGAGGCATGAGGAGAAAATATTTTGTGTGGTGTCTGTGTTGGTATGTGTGGGTGTGAGAAGATAACAAGACCTAGGGGCAGAGGGTATGTCACCGCGTGAGGTCCGGTGGGCCGAGGTGAGGCCCTTGTTTCGGTTCCATCCTGCGCCACATTGGTCGGCCCATGAGCCGGCTTTGTAACCCTAGGTACTCGGACTAAGGTAACCCCTTATCTCTGATATTACCATTCATCCAACCTAACTTTAAGGGGCATCCTACAGAATGCTCTGCTAGAATCATACTCGTCAATTAGGAAGAGAGGTGGAGACAATGCGTGCGAGACAGGCCTAAAGATAATGTGCGTGCGGGAGACACGAAGGCAGGTCTATGTATAGAGAAAGGGTCGATGGGGATTGTGCGTGCGTATGCGTGTGAGAAGAAGAGTGCTTGTGATAAAGGTTAGTGAAAACAGTCGTAAATGGTTGTGAGAGGGAGGGAGGGTGATATCGAGAGCACGTCTGCGAGAAAGACACCTCGGGAGAGAGTCTGTGAGCATGTGTGAGAGACCACCGATGGATATACACCGTGTGCGCGTATGTGTGAGAGAGAAAGTCAACGCGTGTGTGAGGAGGTGCCTATGGAGAGTGAAACTACACGTAAAAGACTGATGTACACATTGATTAAAAATATAAATTGTATCCAAATATTAGGATGGGATCATGATATTTGCAATTCGCGTAAGGAACGGTCATTGATCCATCAGACATCTATATTCTATCGAATTTGAACATGTCTATGTTATTATTCGACATAATTGATCCATAGAGTCAGTATTTTGAACTCCAGACAATGCATCGCTTTAGCAATTCGAATATAAACGTGAGTATAGTTCAGGTTGTGTGTGTAAAGCACATTATACATACAAAAGTTACACAATGAACATTATAAATAGCTAGCTATGAACTAGCATACATTTGAATTCAACTTAAGGTGGTTTAAAAAATTCGAATTCAACATGAAGTCCATTCAATTATTTGAATTCGAGATCATGGCATATGTAAATCATACCTAATTTATGGGGGCACCAATCTTTGATCTGCTTTTGTACATAATAGCATATATAGTCGTGTACAAAATAGATTCAAATTTACCTCCTCCATTCCAAAATAACCGTAGTTATAGGATTTTCAAGTGTCAAAATTTCAAAAAGAAGCGCATAATTTAATGAGGTTTTCAAACATACAAGGTCAAATTTAACGTTGTCTATTTAGGTCAATCCTCAAAGTTCAAGAGTACTCTAAACTTGAATGCTTCTGTTTCAAAATTTCGAACGAAGCGCCAAAAGAGCCTCTAGTCGCCCGAAACCGCGTGAGACCAATGTTTGGTAGAAGGAAAATACTTTTCTAACTCCGACCCGTGAAGCCTACCGGCCCGACATCCATAGGTCTAAACCGGGGTAGGTTTGTAACTTCATCTCGACGCCACACAACCGCCTCCGAGAAACATTCATACACCGTGGCCGCCAAAACAGACATTCGCTCGGACGAAATCGCTCCCGCCCACTATTTGGGACACCTGGGATTACTGTCCTACCCCCGACCCGCAGTAGGTCCGAAATTTAAGAGGAGGGCAAAGTTTGTACTTTCCCCAAATTACAAACAAGCGCGTCCCATCTGTTAAAAAATAACAAAAACAAGCGCCTCCCAGACCGAAACATGGTTCCCCCTTAGCTCCCCCCCCCCCCCGTCCGATTCCCCATTCGTACTCCGTGGGCGCCAAAACTACCTCCCCACCAGCCGCGAAACCCCGGCGTCCTCCGTCAGCCACCCCATCCCACTCATCAACCGCCGCCCTCCTCCATCACGCCGGAGTCGATACCCCGACGTCGTCGTCCACCGCAACCGCAACCGCAACCGCAACGCCCTCCACGGCTAGTAGTTGAAGCCGAGGCCGAGCTGCCTCCAGGACGCCGACGTGCGCCGTACCCGAGCCAGTTCAACCACCCCGTCCTGCGCCTCACCGCTGCCGCTCCAACGTCGCCACCGTCCACCGTACCGGAGCTGTTCCCGCTACGCCGTCCTTCGCCGCCTCGGATCTGCTTCCCCTCCGCCAATAGACGGCCACCGCAACACAGTCAACAATTTGGCCATGGGTTCGTCCAAGGCTCCACCCTCCTCCAAAACATCGGTTCCCCCGGTAAAAAGAAGAACATCGCCGCGATATCAGGAGGACACAACACTGGCAACCGGAACTGGTACTCCTCTTCCCTTATTCGTGCAAATCTTACGTGTCTGCTTGCACGGTATTCATCCCACAGAAGACACTAGTTGACCGCTTCTTCCTACACCTTCTTCCTGATACTAGATGTTCCTAGTAACTCGCGATGCACAAGGTTTCTCCTCATATACTATTTCACCTTAGCTAGAGGTCCGTCGCCCCCTGGATTTCAATTCCTGGTCAGTTGATTCCCAATTAAAGGAAGCATTCCCCGGCATAACAGGCGCTAGTCCGCCTATTACGCCGGGGAAGCAGCGCCTCGGTGTTTATCTTAGGGGTGTGTGGGGCCTAGGAGCTGCTGGCGCCCGATCTGGAGGTCGGCCGGGCTTAAAGGGATGGCCGGGGGGCGCTGCCAAGCACAGCGGTGGTGTGAGGTCGAGGGGAGGGTGGGGCGGCGGAGGCAGGGGTCTGGACCGGTGGTCGCTGGCGGTTAGAGAAAGATCGTCAACAGTGACTGGCGAGAGGTAGATGAAGGCCATCTGCCCATTCCTTGTAGATCGGACGGTTCATAAAAAAATTGACTGGCCTATTTATTTTCAGTCGACTGTTATTTTGATAGGACCACATGTGGTGGTGTGCTGGAGGAGTACCTGCATTTCCCAGCCATCCCTGTGCTCATATATTACAAAATCATACGCAGTAGAATCTAATTTTGTTTGCCATGCAATGCTGTAGAGCTATCATATGTCTCCTGTCATTTATTTTTCAGCCACCTGCTATCTGCTACTTTTACAGTGCACTAGTTCTGCACACACTTCACCCATACTCTCACTATTGTTTTTTTCTGCATGGGTATTTCAACCTCTGCCAACCGGTTGATAGAAGCACGAAATTAAAGAGATAAGTTGCTCCAGCTTTCTTCGTGCTTAGGCAAGACACATTTGGGCGCTATAAAGGGTGTAGTGTCAGCAGATGGAGACAGTAAACGTAGCTCCGGAGTTGATGATCTCGCTCGCCATGGACCACCATCCCAGGTGCTTGCTTTAACTTCACGGTGTCATATGTGGTTGCATGTTGCATATGGTGTCTAGCCTGTATTCGAAAGGCCGAAGTCGGTCTTTATTAAGATAAGGAAAGATATTTTTTACATGAACCACCATCCCGAGAGCACCAGAAGCCAAATAGTTAGTCAGGGCACTGGCCGAGCCAGTGACAAGCCCATCATAGACATGCATTACCTGCAAGCCAACTAAAAAGCCACGGTGGTGGCGAAGCAGCCCGCCTCCCACCAGGCTCTCAGGTCCTCGATGATCATGCTCACCACTCCAGTCGGGTCTCTAGCATGTATTGCTTCCAATTTGGTTAAATTGCATCTGCTTAGCTTACACATTATACCTTTGAATATGACATGCCTTCCTGTTTTTGGTACATACTACTACATCTATCTATTAACCATGTTCTTACATCAAACTAATGTTCTTGTGTATCCCTCATCAATCATTTATGATGAGACAGTCAGGCCAATGGACTGTTGTAAGACAAGATCCTCTTTTAAAGAATGCAGTGTCAGCCTCCCCACATGATTTTCAAGAAACAACAATGCTAGATGAAGATAGTCAACGTAGCTCTGTAGTTGATGACCGCATTTCCCCTACACCACCATCGCAGGTGCTTGCTCTAACTTGGCAGCGTGATATGTGGTTGCATGTTGCATATAGTGTCTAGATTGTAATTCTTCCAACCTGGTTAAATTGCATGTGCTATTCTGCTTAGTTTATACATTATACCTGTTAATGTGACATGCCTTCCTATTTTTGGTACATAGTACATCTGTCTATTAAGCATGTCCTTACATAAAACTACTGTTTTTTTGTATCCCGCATCAATCAATTATGATGAGACACCTTTAGTATATGCAGAGTGATATTGGTTGCATCTTTCATATGATTTATAGCATGCACTGCTTCTAATTTGTTGAAACGCCATTTATGATGGGACGCTTTTAACTTGGCAGTCATATTGGTTACATCTTTCATGTGGTGTCTAGCTTGCATTGCTTCTAATTTGTTGAAATGGCTTCTGCTTAGTTTACACAAATAGTTGTGAATATGCCATGACGTCCTGTTTTTCGTACATATTCCATCCTCGTATCATGTGTTTGCCTTACATCAAAGTAGTGATTGTCAGTATCATAAATGAATGAGTTCTGAAGAGTGAATTTTATTGCTTTTTCTTGTCGGTTTTACTTGACAATGCAAAATCAATAAAGCGGAAGGAAATTAGCAAGGCAGTGGATAAAGGTGCTCCTTCCAAACAACTGAAACGGAGGGCCTCTACAGATTCTACTCGGCCATCCCCCGAAGAAGATTTGCAAGACAACACATGCATAGACACTCAACGTAGCTGTGTTGATGATGAGCACGTCTCCCCTAGTCCACCATCACAGGTGCTCCCTCTAACTTGGCACTGTCATATGTGGTTGCATGTTATGTATGATGTCTAGCTTGTATTGCTTCTAATTTTGTTGAATTCCATCTGCTTACTTTACACATTATACTTGTGAATAAGACACGAGTTCCTGTTTCTAGAACATACAATATCTGTCTATCACACCATGTTCTTACATCAAAGTACTACTGTTGTGTAACCTGCAACAATCACTTTTCACAAGACACGTTTAACTTGGGAGTCTGATATAGTTTACATCTCGCATTATTTTCTAGCTTGTACTACTAATTTGTTGAAATGGCACTAATGACGAGACAGTTTTAACTTGGTAGAGTGATATTCGTTGCGTCTTACATATGGTGTCTAGCTTTCATTGCTTCTAATTTGTTGAAATGCCTTCTGCTTAGTTTACACATCATAGCTGTGAATATGCAATGGTGTGAATATGCAATGGCACTAATGACGAGAGACCTTTAACTTGGTAGTGTGATGTTGTTTGCATCTTGCATATGATTTATTTCTTGTACTCCTTCACATTTGTTTAAATGCCAGTTATGACGAGACACTGTTAACTTGGCAGAGCGATATTTGTAGCATCTTTCAAATGGTGTCTACCTTCCATTGCATTGCTTCTAATTTATTGAAATGCCTTCTGCTTAGTTTACACATCATAGTTCTGATTATCTCATGTCGTCCTATTTTTCGTACATATTACATCCTCCTATCATGCGGTTGTCTAACATCAAAGTTCAGTTCGTCTGTATCACGCATCAATTTGTTCTGAAGAACTAAATTTTTATTCCTTTTTCTTGTCGGCTTGACTTGACATGGCACAGAGAAAGAGGAAGGAACAAAGAATGGCAGGGGATGGTGTTAGTACTCAGGACGCACGGAAACGGAAGCGGAAGAATTATGCAGATTCTGCTGGTACTGATGGTGCAATAGAAGGTCAAAGTCCACCGGAAAATTGTACAAACACGGTATCTCATGCTACACTAGCATGAGTTTCTCGTTTGTCAACTCAGCTAGCAGCACGTTCCCAAGCTCCCTTGCCACCTGACACTACTTCTGAAGCACTCTTGACACAAGACGAGTTGGCAAGATCAGATGAACCTTGTGAGCTTCAACGGCAAGAAGGTAGTTGCTGGAGTCAAGTTACAGTTGCATGCTTCTTTATATGTAGTCTCACAGCTTGATGTACACTAACACTTCCTATGTTCGTTGTTGGACTAGCACCTAGGCGCAAGAGGAAACAGACATCAGGGATAATGCTCGATAGGTTAACTAAATCTAGAGGAGGAACAATGGAGATCCGTTTTGAGGCAGGTTTAAAAAGGCCACGTGATGCTACAGAGTCAGCCAAGTTAGTATCAGAGGCAGCGGTTGCCATTAGGTGTCATGCACGTATCCTCCCAACATGGATTCAGTACAGGAAGGACAAAGACGAAACCCAGTTCAACACCTTCCTCGACCATTTATCTGTAAGTATGGTTATGTATGGAAATTAGTAATATCGTCTTGGTCTGTCCCATACTTTCTAGGTTGCTGGTAATGAGACTCCCATAATTTTCAACAGATGAGGTTCAAGTTGGATAGCCAAGATGATGCAACCAGACAAGCATGCACCCATGTTTTCAAGTCTGCTCTGCGACAGTATCGGTATAACTTGAGGAAAACTCACTTTGAAGGCAAGACTAACAGTGAACTTGCCCAAACATCTCTAGTGGAAAATATATCGAATGAAGACTGGAGAGGCCTCGTTAAACACTGGTCTGATCCAAAGTATCAAGTACGTTATATATGTGATCAGATCACATGTTAAACTCCTATTTACGCATGTGCCTCACAAATCTATCTTCTTGTAGGTGAACTGTTCAAAGAACAAGGCCAACCGTACGAAAGTGAAATTCCAATAGACGACAGGATCTCGTAGCTATATTGCACACTACGAGGCTCTTGTAATTAGCTGTTGTTTCACTCTTTTCGCTGTGCCATATTATCAGATCTTTATTGACTTGTTCCAAATGCAGAGGAAAGCCCGCAAGTACCAAAAAGTACCTCAACCAAATGCTGTGGAAATCTTCAAGGACTGTCACACCAGCAAGACGAAGAGCATGACTACACCAGTCAAAGCCGCTATTGTAAGTCCTTAATCCTCATGCCTTTTAACTACTACTTACTCTAACTTGTGCATTGAACTGCACGGTTTGCAGCCAATGTCTATTACTCTTTTCAATTTTATACACAATTGTCTTAGCGTATCATTGCACCTTACAAAGTTTAAAAGAGAGGAGTGATGTTCCTTTGATCTTGATCTGTAATCTAGTTCCGTGCTGGACTTGTCTACACAACGTTACAATTGCCTGTTTTATCTGTTCTCAGTTGTTTTGTGATATGAATGATGTCATACTATGCTTACCGTATTATAAACTTTGTCTCTTTATCCTTAGCTGTCAATACAATGTGAAGAAATAGACAATACATTAGCCATGGTACATGGTCATATGTTTGGAACCTGGTTTTATTATGTACTTTGCAGTAAAATACAACTAATATTTTACACGGGTTCACCAGAATAAGTTTTGTATATAGACCAAAGCTATTTTGTTTGGTTTTGCTGCCTCCTTAATATCTTCTGTTCTGGTGCTACTAATGTAAAAACTCAACTTTTCAGCAAGTTATGGAACAAATGGTGGAACCGCCACCTTCTGAAGGTGACGAGGCAACTATAACCGCAATGTCACCTCTTGCTGCAGTGGGTCAGTACCTGTCCAATAACAGTGCCAAAAGCACGTTCCTGCGTAATACTGGGTTGGTTGTTAAGGCAATCTCGTCCAAACTGCCTCATGATCAAGATATGCAAGCTCAAAACAATGTTATATCTGCGCTCCAGACACAAGTACATTCCCTAACAGAGACCCTTTGTGAAACAAGGACAGCTATTGGTCGATGTCGTCAAGATATGCATGGTTTTGAAACCAGACTATCAGACATTTGCTATGTTGTTCAGGATCCTAGGAGAAATGAAGGCGAAGGTTATGGTGCTCCATCGGACAGTACAGCATGAAAACGTAACAGTCAGGTCAAATGAACTGAGCTTCTGAACTTCTGGTGGTGCATTTATCTGCCGGACTGTTAACTTTTATGCCAACCTTCCTTTTGTTTTATGGTTGTAATTTGTTTTGTTGCGATACAAAATTTGTTCTTAACGTGCAGCGACCGGCTGAAGAAAACAGCAAGCCATTTTTGTATAGTGTAGGGTGTTCCCTATATTTGCACTGGTGGCGAACTTTGATGCCCAGTGGATGTAATCTGTGCAATCGCCTTAATAGCCTAGCGTTAGTTTCTGGCTTATTTATTTCCCTAGTCTTCTTTTTCCTTGGTTTGCTAGTGGCCGCAACAAACATGGGCCATATACGGACCGTGGTAACCTTGAGCCTGCTACGGGCCGTAGGATCCATGGGTCTCCTACGGGCCGTCGGATAAATGGGCCTCCAACGGCCCGTAGATTCAGTGGGCCTCGGGCTGTCGGATAAATGGGCCCACATGGGCCGTAAACGGGCGTAATTGGTGTCGGGCCAGCACGGTAACGGGCCGTTAACAGGCCGGAAGACAGCAAAGGCTTAATTCTGTCACAGGCATAACGGGTCGTTAATGGGCCAGAATATAGGACGGGCTGGAAACGACGCAACGGGTTAACATGACACAAACGGACCGATTCTAACCACGGGCCAAATTTGGCCCATTAGGGGAACAGGCCAGTAACGGGTCGGAAGTAATCGAGGGCCGGAAAGGAGCCCAAAAATGTATGGGCCGTCAGTACGCCGAAAGCTAACACGGGCTGGAAACGGCCCATGTGAATCATGGGCCGTTATTGGGCATAAAGAAATTTACTGTTTATTATGGGCCAGAGTCACCGCGGCCCATTAAAGGGCCCAAAGATACGAAAGGCCTCGTATGGCCCGAATGACGTCGTGGGCCATACATGGGCCGAAAATGAAACGGGCTGGTATTATACTGGACGGCCCACATGACATTGTTGGGCCGATTTCGGGAACGCCATAACGGGTCGTGAGTTACCGGGCCATAAAATGGGCTATATGCGAACAGACCGTTAACAGGCTTTTCATGGGCCGGCCCGCTATCTTTTGACCAAGTCAAACGGGCCGGCCTTTGTAAGCTAAATGGCCAGTGTTGGGCCGTCGCACGTGTCGACATATCATAGGCGCATATCTGACCCAATGACGAGCTGACATGTGTTTCCTCCAGCCAATGAGAATTTTACACGTGGAAAATCGCCATTGGTCGTTGCTGTTAACGGGTTATCGGATCCAAAACCGGACCTGATAGATTAACGGTGACCCGTTACGGTAGATGCCACGTGTCGGTTACCATTGATGAAAGCACTTCGATGACGCGTCATTTATCGTCATGGAAGTGAACACTTCCGTGATGATAATTTTGGTATTGTCATGGAACACTTCTACGACAGCACAGGTATGACTATCTTGATTCTGTCATAAAATCATCATGGATGTACATGCATGACAGAAAACGTGACCTACTCTGACAAACATGTATCATCACGGAAGTGTATTTTTTTGTAGTGCCACCAGGGCACGCCTGGGCCCCCAGGCGCGCCCAGGTGGGTTGTGCCCCCCTCGAGGCACCCCTCTGGTACTTCTTCGGCCCAAGTTGTTCCTTCTAGTCCAGAAATAAGCTCCAAAAAGTTTCGCTGCGTTTGGACTCCGTTTGGTATTGATTTTCTGCGAAGTAAAAAACAAGCAAAAAACAGCAACTGGCACTGGGCACTATGTCAATAGGTTAGTCCCAAAAAATGATATAAAGTTGCTATAAAATGATTGTAAAACATCCAAGAATGATAATATAACAACATGGAACAAGCAAAAATTATAGATACGTTGGAGACGTATCAGCATCCCCAAGCTTAATTCCTACTCGTCCTCGAGTAGGTAAATGATAAAAACAGAATTTTTGATGTGGAATGCTGCCTAACATGTTCATCACATATTCTTTTCTTTTGTAGCATGGACACTTGGACTTTTATATGATTCAAAGCAATAGTCTAGTTTTGACATGAAGATTTCAATACTCAAGCATATCAACAAGCAACCATGTCTTTCAAAATATCAACACTAAAGCAAGTTATCCCTAGCCTATCATGATCAATCATTGATCCATTCATGAAACACACTCGCATATTAGCTACACCCAATGCTCAAGTACGATCATAGTGCCCCTTAGTTGGTGCTTTATAAGAGAGGATGGAGACTCAAATAAAAATAAAAGTTGCATAAAGTAAATAGAAAGGCCCTTCGCAGAGGGAAGTAGGGATTTGTAGAGGTGCCAGAGCTCAAAGCGAAAAAGATAGAGATAAAACATTTTGGGTGGCATGCTTTTCCTGTCAATGAAAACGATCGAGTAGTTCCCAATACTTTCCATGCTAGATATATCATAGGCGGTTCCCAAACATAAAATAAACTTTATTCCTTTTTCCACCATACTTTCACATTCCACGGCTAACCGTATCCACGGGTGCCTTCCATACCAACACTTTCCAAGGAATTTATTATTTGACAACATAAAGTAAATTCATTTTTCATTTCGAGACTGGGCATCCCTAATACCTTTGCCGTACTCTCGTGCAATGACAAGTGAATAAACACTCATCCTAAGAATAACACATCTAGCATGGAAAAATATCAGCCACCCCCTACCGTTTCATGAGCGGTACGAGCACACAAAAAGGAAATTATTTTGAAAATTAGAGATGGCACATACAAATTTGCTTAGAACGGCAAGAGAATACCGCATATAGGTAGGTATGGTGGACTCATATGGCAAAACTGGGTTTAAGGATTTTGGATGCACAAGTAGTAATCCCACTTAGTACAAGGGAAGGCTAGCAAATAGATTGAGAAGCAACCAACCAAGAAACGAAAAATCGCATAGGCGAGCATTAAGCATAACTAACACCGAATAATGCACCATAAGTAGGATATAATTTCATTGCATAACTATTGACTTTCGTGCTTGCATAGGGAATCACAAACCTTAACACCAATATTCTTACTAAAGCATAATTACTCATTAACATGACTCACATATTATATCATCATATCGCAAAACTATTACAAGGAATCAAGTTTATTTTGTCCAATGATCTTCATGAAATTTTTTATTATATCCCTCTTGAATATCTATCACTTTGGACTAATTTCATATGTTGCTTTTAATAGCTCAAACAAATCTAAGTGAAGAACATGGGCATAAAAATTTCTTCTCTCAAAATAATATAAGTGAAGCATGAGAGAATTTCTTCAAAAAAATTTACTAACTCTCAAATAAATCTAAGTGAAGCATGAGAGCATTTCTTCAAAAATACTAAAGCACACCGTGCTAAAAAAGATATAAGTGAAGCACTAGAGCAATTCCATAGCTCAAAAAAAATTAAGTGAAACATAAAGAGCAATTCTAATAAATCATAGCATAATTTTGGATCTCTAAAATAGGTGTGTCCAGCAAGGATAGATGACACAAACTAAAAAGCAAAACAAACAAAGACTCATATAATACAAGACGCTCCAAGCAAAACTCATGATATGTGACGAATAAAAATATAGCTCCAAGTAAAATACCGATGGTCGTTAGAAGAAAGGGGGGATGCCACTCGGGGGCATCCCCAAGCTTAGGCTCTTCTTACTCCTTATTCCTTCATCCATCGTGATCTCACCCAAAACATGAAAACTTCAATCACACAAAACTCAACAAAAACCTTCGTGAGATCCGTTAGTATAACAAAGCAAATCACTACTCTAAGTACTGTTGCAAACCCATTCATATTTTATTTTTGCATTATATCTACTGTATTCCAACTTTTCTATGGCTTATACCCCCCGATAAAGTACATAGATTCATCAAAATAAGCACAGAACACAAAGAAAACAGAATCTGTCAAAAACAGTACAGTCTGTAGCAATCTGAAAACTTCGTATACTTCTGTAACTCCAAAAATTCTGAAAACTTAGGACGATGTAGGAAATTTGTATATAAATCTTGTGTAAAAAATTCAGAAGCTTTCGTCACTTCTGTGATTTATGAAAATTATTTTACTGGACGCAAAAGTTTCTGTTTTCCAACAAGATCAAATCAACTATCACCCAACATGATCCCAAAGGCTTTGCTTGGCCCAAACACTAATTAAAACATAAAAAACACAATCATAACAGAGGCATAATTGTGCAAACACTCAAGAACAGAAAGAAAAATGCAAAAATAAATTTTATTCATTGGGTTGCCTCCCAACAAGCGCTATCGTTTTACGCCCCTAGCTAGGCATAAAGCAAAGATCTAAGTGTTGTCATCTTTATTTTTAGGTCCATAAGATGCCCTCATGATTGATTCATATGGTGGCTTAATTCTTGTTCTAGGTAAGTGTTCCATACCCTTCCTTAGTGGAAATTGAAATTTAATATTGCTTTCTTTCATATCAATCACGGCACCAATAGTGCGTAAAAACGGTCTACCAAGTATAATTGGACAAGACAGATTGCAATCAATATCAAGAACAATAAAATCTATGGGCACATAATTCCTATTTGCAAGAATAAGAACGTCATTAATTCTTCCCAAAGGCTTTTTAATAGTAGAATCCGCCAAGTGCAAATTTAAAGAAAACTCTTCAATATTGGTAAGACCAAGCACATCACATAAAGATTTCGGAATTGTGGAAACACTAGCACCCAAGTCACATAAAGCAAAACACTCATAATTTTTAATCTTGACTTTGATAGTAGGTTCCCATTCATCATGTAATTTTTTAGGAGTTGAAATTTCTAATACCAACTTTTCTTCCAAAGCTTTCATCATAGCATCAACGATATGTTTAGTAAAAGCTTTATGTTGTTCATAAGCATGAGGCGAATTTATCATGGACTGCAACAAAGAAATACAATCAATCAAAGAGCAATTATCATAATTAAAGTCTTTGTAATCCAAAAGAGTGGGCACATCACTAGTTAAAGTTTTGACCTCTCCAAACCCACTTTTATCAATTTTCTCAACAAGATTTTCACCCTCCAAATTATCGGGACGCCTTCTAACTAAAGTTGACTCTTCTTCAGTCCCTTTATCATCAATTTTAATTTTACTAAACAAAGAATCAATAGAAGAAACACCAATCACTTTAAGATCTTCATCATTTTTATGAAAGCAATCACTAGAAAACGCTCTTTGTAAGAATTCTCTTCTAGCTCTAAGCATGGCGGTTCTTTTCTTACTTTCATCCATAGAAACATATAAAGCTTTAATTGATTCTTCAACCTTAGGCACAAAAAATTTCAGCTTGAGATTTTCTACGTCGTGAGAAATTCTATCAATGCTTCTAGACATATCATCAATCTTATTCAACTTTTCTTCTATTGTATTGTTGAAAACTTTTTGAGCATTGATAAATTCTTTAATATTATTCTCAAGATCAGAGGTGTTCCTATTATTATTGTAAGAAGGATTACCATAGGAATTACCATAATTATTAGAGGAATTTCCCGGAAAAGGCCTAGGATTAAAATTACCTCTATAAGCATTGTTATTAAAAAAAATCGCGAGACAAAATTCACATCTACGGCATCACTATTTTGCTCAATCAAAGTAGTCAAAGGCACATTATTAAGATCAATAGGAGCACTTTTATTAGAAACCAACTTCATAAGAGCATCAACTTTTTCACTCAAAGAATTTATTTCTTCAACCGAATTGACTTTTTTACTAGTAGGTGCTCTTTCGATATGCCATTGTGAATAATTTGCCATAATGTTATCAAGCAATTTAGTAGCTTCACCCAAAGTAATTTCCATAAAAGTACCACCCGCGGCGGAATATAAAAGATTTCTAGAAACAAAATTCAATCCCGCATAAAATTTTTGTATGATCATCCAAAGATTTAAACCATGAGTAGGACAATTTCTTAGCATCAATTTCATTATTTCCCAAGATTGTGCAACATGTTCATGCTCAAGTTGCTTAAAATTCATGATTTGTGTCCTAAGGGAAATAATTTTCGCGGGCAGAAAATACTTAGTAATAAAAGCATCTTTGCACATATCCCAAGAATCGATACTATTGCGAGGCAAAGAAGAAAACCAAATTTTTGCACGATCTCGCAAAGAAAACGGGAATAATTTCAACTTCACAATATCATTGTCCACATCTTTTTTCTTTTGCATATCACACAATTCTACGAACGTGTTAAGATGGGATGCGGCATCCTCATTAGGAGTACCGGAAAATTGATCTTTCATAACGAGATTCAACAAAGCAGCATTAATATCACAAGACTCCGCACTAGTGGCAGGAGGAGCAATCGGAGTGCTAATAAAATCATTATTATTGGTATTGGAAAAATCACACAACTTGGTATTCTCTTGAGACATCGCAACTACGCAAATAAGAACGCACACAAAAACAGATCTGACGAGAAAACGGCGAACGAAAAAGAGGGCGAACAAAACGGCAAATTTTTGTGAAGAGGGGGAGATGAAAATGGGAGGCAAATGGCAAATAATGTAAATTGCAAACAGATGGGATTTGTGATTAGGAAACTGATAGATGTTGATGATGTCTCCCCGGTAACGGCGCCAGAAATCCTTTCTTCATGGCTCGTGTCCGCGTCAGTATTTTCCCCGAAGAGGAAGGGATGATGCAGCACAGCTACGGTAGGTATTTTCCTCAGTGATGAGACCAAGGTTATCGAACCAGTATGAGAACCACGCAACACTATGTAAATGGTACCTGCACACAAAGAACAAATACTTGCAACCCGACGCGTAAGAGGGGTTGTCAATCCCTCCCGGGTAAAAGATAGATAAAATTGTAGTTGATTGGATAAATAGATCTCGCGGGAACGCGAGATAAAATAAATAACAAAAAATGCAGCAAGGTATTTTTGGGTTTTTGTTTTAACAGATCTGAAAATAAAAGAGGCAAATAATAGATCGGAAAGCAAATATGATAAAGAAGAGACCCCCGGGGCCGTAGATTTCACTAGTGGCTTCTCTCAAGAAAAATAGCATACGGCGGGTAAACCAATTACTGTTGGGCAATTGATAGAACTTCAAATAATTATGACGATATCCAGGCAATGATCATTATATAGGCATCACGTCCAAGATTAGTAGACCGACTCCTGCCTGCATCTACTACTATTACTCCACACATCGACCGCTATCCAGCATGCATCTAGTGTATTAAGTTCATGGAAAAACGGAGAAATGTAATAAGAACGATGACATGATGTAGACAAGATCTATTCATGTAGGAATAGACCCCATCTTGTTATCCTTAATAGCAACGATACATACATGTCATTTCCCCTTCTGTCACTGGAATTGAGCACCGTAAGATAGAACCCATCACAAAGCACCTCTTCCCATGGCAAGAAAAAATGATCTAGTTGGCCTAACTAAACCAAAGATTCGAAGAAGAAATACGAGGCTATAAGCAATCATGCATATAAGAGATCAAAACTCAAATAACTTTCATGGATAAAATAGATCTGATCATAAACTCAAAGTTCATCGGATCCCAACAAACACACAGCAAAAAGAGTTACATCAAATAGATCTCCAAGAGACCATTGTATTGAGAATCAAAAGAGAGAGAGGAAGCCATCTAGCTACTGCCTACGGACCCGTAGGTCTACAATGAACTACTCACGCATCATCGGAGAGGCACCAATGAGGATGATGAACCCCTCCGTGATGGTGTCTAGATTGGATCTGGTGGTTCTGGAACTTGCGGCGGCTGGAATTGTGCTTCGTCGACTCCCCTAGGGTTTTTGGATTTTCGGGGTATTTATAGAGCAAAGAGGCGGTGCGGGAGGCCACCGAGGTGGGCACAACCCACCAGGGCGCGCATGGGCCCCCAGGCGCGCCCAGGTGGGTTGTGCCCCCCTCGGGGCACCACTCTGGTACTTCTTCGGCCCAAGTTGTTCCTTCTGGTCCAGAAAAAATCTCCAAAAACTTTCGCTGCGTTTGGACTCCGTTTGGTATTGATTTTCTGCGAAGTAAAAAACAAGCAAAAAATAACAACTGGCACTGGGCACTATGTCAATAGGTTAGTCCCAAAAAATGATATAAAGTTGCTATAAAATGATTGTAAAACATCCAAGATTGATAATATAACAGCATGGAATAAGCAAAAATTATAGATGCGTTGGAGACGTATCAGGGGGGCACACCCCGGAGCCGCGTGCCGGGTGCTTGCCCCTGCCACCACACTTCCACACACGTAGGAGGGCCCACCGCAAGACCTGACGGCATTGCTACCCCCCAAGTACCCCGTCCCGTCTAACCCTGACACAGTCGACCGGCGGATCTAGGCCTTTGACTTTCGCCGGATGGGGTTTGACCGATTGACCTTTTCATCGGGTTGTCATAGCCCAGCCCATAGCTACACCCCCCAACACGGTCCGGGCCCAACCCACCGCAAGATTCCCTCCGTGTCGGCCCAACGTGGTCGTTTCCCCCCTCCGTGACACGGCGGCAGCGACGCCCGTGAGGGGGGTCAATCGATATATAATTTATGTATGTTTTTTGTTTAGATGAGGCACATTTAAGTTAATCAAATTAGTTTAGAAAAATAAAGAAAAAATAAATGAAATAGAAAAAAAATAACACAAATCAATGCCGACGGTAAGGCCGTCGGCATAGCTATGCCCCCGGCTCCATGAGGGCCATGGATCGATGTGGCAGAGCCCGCGGATCGATGATGTGGCAGAGGCCGTGGGTCAAGCCTATGTCGACGGCCCGGCCGTCGGCATATCTCTGCCACCCCACGGACTGACGAGCTAGGGTCACGTCGCACGGATCGATGACGTGTCACGTCCCATGGATCGATGACGTGGGGTCACACCCTATGCTGACGGCTATGCCGTCGGCATAGCTATGCCGACGGCCCCCGTTAGCACCGTCGGCGTAGATCTGACGCCGTCAAACGGCCATCACCCACCGGGTAGCCGGGCCCACGGGTCTGCCGACGGTCTGACCTATGCCGACGGCCACCGTAGGCATAGAGCCAGTACTGCCGACGGCCGAGCTATGCCGATGGCCCCCGTCGGCATATGTTGACGTATGCCGACGGCTTTTCTACGCTGACGGCTTGACCTAGGCCGTTGGGATACCTCCATATATGCCGACGGGGGCGTCGTCATAGCTAAGGCCGTCGGGATTTGGGCAAATTTTGGTACCCCGTCTGGCGGCGGCCGCCACGCCACTTAAATGGAAGGCGTGCGCGCGGCGACGCTGCTGCAGTTGCTGCGACTATGAGCCTGGGGCACGTCCGCATCTCACGTCTTGTTCGCGCTGCCACGGGCTGCTGCCTCGTCCCATCCTTGCTGGCCGCCTGTCAGCGCGGTTGCCCCCTCCTTGCTCTGCTTTTCCTGACCCGTGCGACGCAGAGCACGCACCCGCCACCCCATGGCAGGCCTTCATTAACATAACGGCCTATTTCTCCAGCAAAATGGATTTGCCAGCTCCTTTGTGTACACGAGGCGTGTTGGCTTGAGCTTCTGACCTGACACGGGAAAAATAGCCAATTTGTATGGCCTGCCAGGTCAAAGGCCGGGCTCTTCCACCCCCTTTGCATGGGACGCATGCAGCAGTGCTCAACGGAGACCAGGCAACGTCGCGTGGCCGCTACCTCCTCCTCCTCCTCCTGCCGCTGTCTACAGACGCGGCGGAGACGGCACCCCATGCATGCAACTACGTTTGTGGCGGCACCTGTGTGTCTAGCCCTAGCTCCTGTTCCCATTAATGGGTAATGGCTCTGCACTGTGCCCTTCCTCCCTACGAGCCATTGACCTCTGTCACCTCTCCGTGCATGTGTCGGCCATCTCGCTCCAGCGGATCTGCGGCCATGCACGCACGATCTTTCTGGGTAGGAGGATACACTGTGCAGCCCCTGCACGCTCCGGCACTGAACCTACCTACCTACGCACCTAGTTTGCGCTTTGTCGCGCCATGCGCATACAGTAGAAGGGGCCGGAACCGTCGACCACCGCATGCAGCATGCAGCAAAAGCCGTAGCAGCAGATTTCCAGCAACAGCATGGATGGTGTGTACCATACTTTTCATATCGACTTCTCGAGCACGCGTACGCCGGAAGATCGATGTATCACAGTGTACATTAGAGTAACTCCAACGCGCCGACCCAAACGGACGGCGCTTTTGTCCGCTTTTTGTCCGTTTGGGTCGGCCGCCCGCTCGGCGTCCGTCCTGTTTAAGATTTAGATCGGCAGTGCGCCCAACGGCCATGACCCATTTCATGTCCGCCCGCAAAATTTGAAAAAGGCCCGCGGCCATAGATCAATGCCAGCGGCCATATCGCCGCCCGAAGTTCATGCCGGCACCAAGCCAGCTTCAGAAAAAAACACTACACAGTTTATGCTAGCGCACTTGCCAGCGGCCGGCACACATGCCAGCACACAAAAAAGGCGTGGGAGTTCGACCACGCCATCGCGGCCGTGGTCATGCCAGCACACTTGCCGGCATACAAAAAAGGATGGCGCTCGCCGCCATAGATCACTCGGCGTCGAACTTGAGCATGTCGGCCTGCATCTTCTCGAACCACGGCCTCTTCCTTGGCGACACGGTGTTGAGATCCACCTTCATGATCTCCACCCCCGTCATCATGCTAGCGAGAGCCACTTCTTTCGCCTTGGTCTTGGCGTTGGCGGCCTCGATCTCTAACATCTTCACTTGCTTCTCCGCCTCCATCTCAAGCATCTTGGCTTGCTTCTCCTCCATCTCAAGCCTCCTTCTTTGGATCTCCATGAAGGCGTTCATTTGCTCTTCCTTATCTCGCCGGCGCTTCTCCTCCCTTGAGTCCTTCTTGGTCATCATGTCCTCCACGCTTGCGATCAAGGCGATCGACACCACATCCCGCTTGTCCTCCTTCTAGGAGTTGGTCTTGCCCCGCGGCCGTGCCTTCTCGCCATCCCCATCCTCCTCCACGGCTTTCTTGCCCCCACGCGCCATGAGGGCGGCATATTGCGCCTTGAACTTCTCCTCGTCTTTGATGACCCTCCAACTATGGGATAGGTTGAAGGACTTGCCATCGTGTTGGACCTTGAATGCCTCCAAAGCTTGGAATGCCTACAAATGAATTGCATGCAAGCATATTGGCAAAATGGATATGCAAATGGACATGCAACCATAAACGGAATGACACAAAAGAGGGGCGCTTGCAAGCATACCATGTCTTGCATGCCGATGCCGCTCACGGGGCGTGCCTTGATGCTCTCGAGAGTGGCACAAAACTTGTTGCACTCTTGTTGGATCACCTTCCAACGCTTCAAAATGGACACCCACCCGCGCGTGCTTTGCATTTGGTACGGCGGAAACTTCTTGCGCTCATGGAACTCACGATGGACACGAGTCCAAAAGGTTGATGCCTTTTGTTCGGCGCCGGTCTTGGGGTCTTGCCCAGTGTCCCTCCAACACTCACAAAGAAGCTTGTCCTCGGCCGCCGTGTATGCCTTCGTCCGCCTGCTCTTGCGCTTCGGCTTCCCCCCGGCGGCTTGGTTGGCGAGCTCGTCCTCAAACAAAGGCTCCCCTTCGATGTCCAGCTCATCCTCTTACTCGAGTCCGTAGTCCTCCGGAAACTCGTGGTCGAGCGGGAAGCCGTCCAGGTCCAGGCCGACCTGATCATGCATGAAGGCGACCTGATCTTGATCAAAGGTGGACGGCGTGAACGGCCCTCGGCCGTCCTGGCTTTGTGTCTCGTCGGGATCGTAGCCAGCCCCGGCGGCACCGCCAGCGGCCGCCGCACCACCCTCGAAGATGATGTTCTGCATGAAGTCGTCGTCGCCGGAGGCCGGCATTCCGTCGAACAGGTTGCATGCGCCCGGCAGCACGTCGGCTGGCATCTGCCACGCGTGTTTCCTCGCCCCTCCGGATGACAAGCCACCGGCCACCGGTGTGGCGTTGAGGTCGATGGGCGTGGGTGCGGGCGTGGAAGGCGCCACCATGCTCACCTCGGGCGAGCATTACCCGGAGAGTCGGGAGGCTTGCGGGTAGACGTGAAAGCCGGGGATCGGGTGAGTCGCCGATGCGCGAGGTGACTCTGGCAGCACCATCCAAGGAAACGCTGACGAGCCGGTGCTGGCCGCGGCCACGGCGGCGTTGACGAGCCCGTGCTGGCCTGGGTTTAACCCTAGGTACATCAGCGCCTCCCTCGTTGCCGCCACGACATGGGCGTTTGTGTCCTCCTACTGCGCGGCGGCGGCGATGGCGGCCGCGACGATGGCTTCGTCCCTTGCGTCCGCCGCATGCCTCCGGCCCTTTCTCTTCGCCGACTCCCTTGCCCGCTCCTCGAGCGTCAGCTTCTTCTTCGGCTTGGGCGCGGCGGCGGTCTTGTGGGGGGCGCGAGTGCCGGAGGGCGCGGTCCTGATGCCGGACGAGGCGAGGGAGGCGAGGCCGGCGGCGGCATCGAGGTCGTCGTCCATGGCGAGCGGCGGGAGCGCGCGCGGGCAGGAGGGTTTTGGGGAAAGTGGAGGGAAATGGTGGAGGCTGCCACCGACCAGCGAGCCAGGGGGAGGAGTAGGCGGGCGCCGCGCGCGTCCGTCTCGTGTCCGCGCCGACGCAAATGAGGCTCAAAAACGGGCCGGGAATGGGTCGGCAGGCGGACGAAAAGCGGACGCGCGTCCGTTTGGATCGGCGTGTTGGGCCGACTTTTCTGTCCGCGCCGACCCAAACGGACGCGCGCGGACGAAATGGGTCGCCGCGTTGGAGTTGCTCTTAGTGCAAGGATGTAGAATATATCTATGAAAGTGCAAGTAAAATAAGTTTTTTTAGCAATGGCAGTACGCTAGTACTAGGAAGGAAAATCTCAAAGGCAGGGTACGCTGTTTTCAGATGGGTGTGTCTAGAACTCAGTCAACTGATACTTAACGAAGTCTCAGTCAAGTGACATCAGCGTAGTTATAGTGCTACGATCGGCATGGCTAGATGTTGCAAACGGCGATAAAAAATGTTGCGGCAGTATTGCAAGCAACGACAACATATGTTACAACCATTCTTACTAAAAATGTTAACCGTCGACGAAGGAATGTTGCGACTAGTGAGATTATGTGCTACAATCGATGAGGGGTGACATGCTACAACCAACAAGACGGATGCTACAACCGGTAGGAAAATGTTGCAAACATTGCGACAAAATGCTGCAAGTTCGACTGAGACTTGGTTAAATCTCGGTCGACTGAGTTTTAGCAAGCCCGTTTCAGATCTACCGAATGTCACGTGGAAAAAGTTGCTAAGCCTTTCTTCTTCTTTAGGAAATTAAACTCCTAAGTCAAATTTTACCAACTATTATCTTACGGGTATTAGAGATGCTTTCATATCTGTTCCTAAAACTCTCTCTAATTCCATTGCCAAATAATTAAAAAAATCATATGTAGTATATTCACCAACAATGACAGCTACTCATCCAGCATGCCAAGTTCTTGCATTCTTTCAGCATTCACTAGTCTTCGTTTCTCTCTAATAATTACTATATCTGTTCCTAAATATAAGACGTTTTGAACTTCCTAAATATAAGATGGTTTGCCAGTTCAAAACGTCTTATATTTAGGAACAGAGGATGTACTAAATAATGTAAGGATATGTTTGAACCTTAACCATTCGATATGTCGCACTGATTGTTAAGAAGCAGCACATCCGAGCATTCCAGGCCATTGGATCGACTCCTCCTTCGGTAAACATGGTTCTGCTGCATTTGACGAAGCAAAATCGGAGGTAAAAATATGCAACAACCTAGGATTAAATCCTTCATCTCATCCTTCATAAAATATCTTGGCTCCCTCCAAGA
Organism: Elymus sibiricus; assembly: GCA_039707655.1. NCBI lineage: Eukaryota > Viridiplantae > Streptophyta > Magnoliopsida > Poales > Poaceae > Elymus > Elymus sibiricus. The sequence goes on from CM077664.1 coordinate 320,290,785, forward strand.
AGAATCTAGGGCAAACCAACTGGGCTATGCTTGTTGGTTCATGATGTATAAATTTTTTATACATAATATAAAGGCATGGTGTATTTGGGTTGGTGCTAAAGTTAGCCTCATACTTTTTTGCGTGATTAAAATTGTCTTCTCATGCTCCTTACTCCATATCCCACTTGCCAAAACATTGCAAAAAATATTGCAAGCATTTTGGAGCTTAATTTGAGCTCAAGATGAACACAACCATCAATAACAAAATTGAACTATTATATATACGCTATGTTGTACATATATGTGACTTTAACTAGAGATTGTATTTCCCGTGTTCATATTTCTCCACAATACACCCATACGACTAGAAATTAAGAGATACTTTTCATGTGTATTTGTATTAATATATTTAGTATTCCAACGGTTCAAATATTTTATCATTTATATATGGTTAGATAGACACATGTATAACTAGTTTAAATTTTGATATACTGGAATAACATAGTTACAAAAGAGCAACATTCCTACTCACAATAACATATACTTATTTTGAATATATTGTATGAAATTTTTCTGTAAAGTTCTTGTAAAATTGGTTTTGTCTGTGTTAGTTTACTGGTTTTTATAGAGAATAAAATAACACATATAAGAAATCTTACCTTGCCGTGATATTTGAATCAATAAATAATATAGAAAATTGTGGTAAATAAGAAAAAAAAAGTCAAGTCAAATTCAAAGGAGATAACCAACAACATATCAACACATCAGTGGATGGACAAGAGCCATAATTTATACACCCTGCAATATGACCCACCCTTCACTTAAAGGATCTATATACCAAATGTGTAGATACAATCATTTTTTTTCACTTTGCACCACAAATATTGGTGACCATTTGTATTAATCTAAAAGACTGTAAAATACACTCCATGGGTCATTTATAACAAATCTCTCATTTGAATCAATAAACCCATAGCTCTTACTCAAGGTGTGCCCTAAGTTTTTTAGTCTATCTACTCACACGATTGACTCCTAAGTAAACTTTATCTATGTAAGGGGCGCATGCGGGAAAATACCACAAAAATCTTTTCGTCCCGACAAATTGGCCAATGATATGTGGTTGAGTAGTGATATGTCCATTTTGCATCACTATTTTCTATTATAATTTATCCTATTTCAATGATATATTTTACATTATGATGCAATTCTAATGTCTTTTCTCTCTTAAACTGCAAGGAAAACACAGAGAGGGAAAATTGCCGGATAGCTGGAACTCGGGACCAAAATTACAACATAAGAAAAAGAAATTTCTGGAGCTCCGAAAACACCAGGGATTTTACTGAATTATTTCCAGAAAAAAAGAAGATCGAGGACCGATGATGTGCTAGAGGGGACCCACCATGGCGCCGCACGGCCATCACACGCGGGTGGGGTCTAGGTCTCGCCACCAGGCGCACTACAGGAATCGGGGAATTTGACGTCTGTGCCGCCATTTGCCGTCAGCTTTTCGTCGGGCAGACATCAAAGACATAATTTGTCGTTAGTCGCTGACAGCAAAGAATAACTCTCGGCAAAGACAAACTTTGTCGTCTGTGTTTATTTGGCCGATGGCAAAGATAGCCTCTTTGTCGTCTGTTTTTATTCGGTTGACGGCAAAGACAGGCTTTGCCGTCTGTGTTTGCTTAGCTGAGGGCAAAGAGAAAACATAATACGCGGATCATTGACGTGGGAAAAGTAGTCCTTGCTTCCTGTTGGTTGGGCACTCCATCCCACGGATCGGTGACGTGGCAGTGTAGCACAACCTCTCTTGTCGACACACACATGCATAGGATTGGGCTCCTCTCTTATCCACAACTGAGGCAGAGGAGGAACAGGCTTGCTCCGGCACGTCCTCGTCCAAATATTCGACACCAACGTGGCTCCAGTCGGCAAGCTCCTTCGCCGCGTCTCCTCTCCACCCTCCCTCCTTCCTTCCATGAATCTCCAGGGGCGCAGGCGGCTAGGTGGGCACCACGCACGACCGACACCACCATGCAAACGGGCGGACCCATGGCGGTTCCTGAAAGATGGAGTAGAGAGAGAGATGATGGAGAGGGGGAGAGGGAAGAGAGGAAGAAGAAGGGACGCGGCACGGTCTCACCGGCAATGACGTGACGCAGCGGGGCTCGAGTGGTCGAGAAAGCGCTGGAAGGGAGGGCTCAATTTGCCACCGTGGACGACAGACGTCCTTGCTACGACAGGAGTAGCAACAGCTCTTTTATTTTTTATTTAGTTTCTTTGCCTTCTGCTCCCTACAAAACTGACAGCAAAGCAGCTGGAGGGCCACCAGCCAAGACTGTTGTAGCTGACGGCTATTACTTTTCTTTGCCGGCTGCGGGGTGTAAAAATCTGACGGCAAAGGCTTTGCCCTTTGGCATAGGCCAGACAGAAAGCTGACAAAAATTAGCTCTTTGCCGATTTATACTTTGCCGACAATGAGCTGACGGCAAAGTCTTTGCCGTCTGGTTTTTAACCTTTGCCATCTGTTTGAGGCTGACGGCAAATTCCTCGATTCCTATAGTGGCTGCATGAGCCTCTAATGGCTCCTCTCTAGACGCTCTTTGTCCATACAATCTCATTTACCCTAGAAAAATCATAGAAAATCCTTGCGACTTACCACCGCTCTCTGCGAGGTGGAACTGAGGCACAATACTTTTGCCCTCCGACGGAGCGATTCTGCCTTAGAAATCTCATTGGAAACGGTGGAAATCGAAGCCTCGTTATCACCAACACTCTGTTCATCATCGGGACCATCATCTTCATCAACATCTTCACCAGCACCATCTCATCTCCTAACCCTAGTTCATCCATGTTTTCAATCTTTGTATCAAACCTCAGATTGCTTGCTGAGATTACTACTTTGTGTTGATTACACCTTGTAGTTGATGCATAGGAAATTTATTGGTAAAAATTTGTTGTGTTCAAATTTTTCATCATATATTTATACCCACTTATGATGATCTATATGATGTCTTGTGAGTAGATTCATTAGTTCTTGAGGACATGGGAGAAGACTTGTTGCTAGTAATAATATGAAGTTGAATATTGTTTAATGTTTTGATGATATATTGTGTTGTTCTTCCTCTAGTGGTGTTATGTGAACGTCAACTACATGACGCTTCAATCTTTGGGCCAGCGGAAGTCATTGTGGAATTAGTTTGTAGATGATGGGTTGCGGGAGTGATAGAAACCTAAATTTCAATTTATGAATTATTTCGTGAGGGGTTGTTTGGATCCTAATGTTTAATGTTATGATTAGATTTATCTTAATTATTTCTATTGTATTTGCGGATGCTTGCATGAAGGGTATAATCATAAGTATGTATTTATAAAAGTAAGGATAATACCTTAGCTCCGGTCCACCCACATAACACTGATCAAAGCAATGAATGGTAACTTAATGCAACATCATGAAACTAACTTGACGAAATTCCCGTGTGTCCTCAAAAGCATTTTAGTTCCTATAAAAAAACACAATCGGAACCAGCTTGTCCTTAGCATACACTAGAATGGTTGGGCGCTTTGCTGCGTCGTTGATGTTGTTGGGTATCTAAGAAAATACCCACTCTGTTTCAAAATACAAGGTGTATTATTTTTTTGAAAAGTCCAAGCCTTTTAAGTTTGATCAAATTTGTAGATAAATATATCAAAATCCATAATATCAAATTAGTATAATTAGATTCATCATGAAATGAATTTCCATATTATTTTGCTTAATATTGTGGATGTCGATATTTTTTGGCTCTAAATTTGGTCAAAGTTAAAGGAATTTAACTTTCCAAAAAAACTAATACCCCTTATATGTTCGAATTGATGGAATATTTAGTTCAGCAGGGCAGAGAGATGATGGGGTGTTTTTTTATAACAAGGTGATTTGGTGGGTCTTTCGCGGTGTGATCCTGTGTTATCCACTAATAAAACCATATTTATGTGGGGAAATTTATGCGTCGGTAGTTGAATGTACTATATTGGTGCTATAGTATCAGATAGTGGTGTTTCTTTTTTCTAGATGGTGGGAGGGTGCGCAAGATTGATATGTTTTTATAGGCCGGTGGCTACTGATTGATTTGAAAAATCATTGGCCCGATCAAAATAGTAAATCAAATCTAAAATTGAATACCTCAATCGAATGAAAGAGCTTCAAAATTAGGGAACTTAGTGAATTAAAATAATTGAATGGGAGAGCTCCTCGAGAAATTGTTGACCCAGTCAAAATCGAGTGACCCAATTCTAAATTGAAGACATCAATTAATTGTGATGCCTTAAAAATTAGGAATAATAGTGTATAGTATAAAAGAAATGAATGGAAGAGCTTTGAGAAATTGTTGACCTGGTCAAAATTGGGTGAACCAATTTTAACTGGAGACCTCAATTGATTGCGAGGCCCTTAAAATTAGGAAGCTTAGTATTGTTGACCCGGTCAAAATTGAGTTGAACCAATTCTAAAGTGAAGACATCAATTAATAGTGAGGCCTTAAAAATTAAGGAGCATAGTGTATAATATAAAAGAATTGAATGAAAAAGTTTAGAGAAATTATTCACCCCGTCAAAATTGGGTGACTCAATCTCAATTGGAGACCTCAATTGAATATGGGCTCTTTAAAACTAGGGAGCTTAGTGTTATAGTATATATATATAGCATACATAAGGATTGGGCCACTTGTTGCACTCTATTACTATTTTTACTCTTTATCTTGTTAGGGCATCTCCAAGGGAGACCCACAAAAAATCGTTCACTTTTGCAATCCAATGGGGACCTGTATCAGTTCGCGAACCTGTCTGGACGTCCAAATTCTGGCATTTTGGAGACAAAAGTAGGGGAGCTTTGCCGGAGTCCGGACATGCAATTGACTAATCACATGCATGGTCCCTCTCTTCTCTCTCTACTCCCATCCGCACATGCATGGTCCCCCTCTTATCTCTCTCCTCCTAATCCACAAATATTTCACCACATGCATGGTCCCACCTACTTTTTCTCCTCCCAGCCGGATACTTTGCAATTGGCGTTGGATTGCTCTCTCATGTATCATTTCCAAGGAGCACGTTCGGACACAAAAACGGACATATACCGGAGGAATTTGCGGATCGGCGTTGGAGATGCCCTTACAAATTATCTTACTATTGAACAACCAAGCAAATTATCTCTGCAATATTTACAGTGAAACTTTGCTAAAAACTACTTGTCAATTCCTTCTACTCGTCATTGAGTTCGACATTCTTTACTTAACAAAAAAGGCCACGATTGATCCTCTATACATGTAGGTCATCAAGTAACACATCGTCCCTCGAGATCCCACCCCTCACTCATTCAAGTAGAAGTCACGGTGGACCATGATTAGAAAAGTACCATTGTCCTATTCTCACAAGATCGTCTTATGCACGCGACTCTACATTTGTAATTGGCGACACTTGCTAGCACTATAGCAGCTCATCCTGACCAACGATGTATACTTAGAGCAACTCTAGCAGACACCGCAAACCGGGCGAACCTGCAAAATCTCGGCGGGTATACGGGCTCGGCCTATTTTTTTAGCCAGAACAGAGCCCGTATACTCGTCCGGCCCGTAAAACTTTTTACGGTGGCCCGCAACCCCCCCCCCCTCCCGACGCGGTATATCTATGGGTTCGCGGCGCCGATACGGGTCGAAACCCAATCCCTCCACTGCCGCGGTTTCCCCGTTCCCCTTTCTATTTCTCGCCGTCGGTGAGTCCTATCCCGCCGCCGAACGCCACCATGTGAGGCGGAATGTGGAGCTCCGGCGGGAGGGACGACCCCGAGCGCCAGTGCTGTGTCCGGGCAGACAACGCGAGGAAGCGCGCGGCGCGGAAGTACACGAACAACGGCCTCCAGCCGCCAGAGTCGCTCCTCCGCCGCGAGACGGAGGAGTACGACCGTCGGCACGAGCTGGTCTCCTCCGGCGCGGGCTCATCCTCCGCCCGGGGGGTGAGTCCTCGTACGCCGGCCCTCACACCGGTGAAAAGGGAGGTGGCGTTATCGGGCGGGAGCATTTCCTCCCCCCGACCGAGGCGGAAGTCTTTGAGTGGGCAATCATGTCGCGCATCGTGCGGGAGGAGGAGGAGCAGCGCCGGCGGTCGCTTGCGAACTTCGACGATGTCCTCCTTAAGCATTGGCTCGTGAAGGAGAAGGAGTTCGTCGAGAACCAAGACGCATGGCGCCGTGAGAAGAAGGCGCAGGATGAGATGTACATCGACCTCGTCTCCGACGATGACGACTGAGAGGATGTCCGCCGCCACAGCGTCGCCGCCGCACCCGAATGTAGGGGAACGCAGTAGAAAATAAAATTTTCCGACCTACGCACCAGCCCAGGACCACTATGGAGACTGCATACAAGGTTTGATCATTTTCGTTACCGACTCGTAGCGCAGCGGAAGTAGAGTCGATGACGAACGGCGGTGCAGATCCCCGCAGCTAGGATTTTACAACCTCCCAACCGCGAGGATGTATACCCTCATCTGCCCCGCGGACAGCCCTCCGGGAGGCGGTCGCACAGTCCCCCGGACGGTGTCGCGGACAGCCCTTCGGGAGGACCTCCGAAACTCGGACTGTCACTCGGACAGCCCTTCGGGAGGACCTCCAAAACTCGGACGGTCACACGGACAGCCCTTCGGAAGGCACTCTCGAACTAAGACCGAAACTACGATCTCTCTACACAGTTGCACACATACGGTATCATCTATCCAGCAGGGCTTCGCCGTCCAGAACTAGTTCCCACCGGAACCCAGACAGCCTTTCGGCACTACGAAACTATTTCGTGGGAGGGAGAGAGAATGCCAGATCATGCATGGCTTGTGTGAGAGAGTTGGAGTGGAGTTGGAGAGCACCTCTCCTCCTCCTTATATAGTGGTGGAAGGGGTGGAGGGGGCTGAAAATTCAGCCCACTAAACATGGGGAAAACATGTTCCCACAAAACAAGGAGAACATGTTCCCACCAAACAAGGGAAAAACATGTTCCCTTGTCCATGGTGCTCCAACATGGGGCCCCACCACCTCCCAACACTTCCCACCAATTGTGGAGGCTGCCCCCCACCATGGGGGCCCCCCCCAACACCTTTTGTCCAGCCACAAGGGGCTGCCCCCCAAGGGGAGGCGCCCCAAAACAGCCCCCACGCTTCGTGGGATCTTGTCCCATCACGCTGGGACAAGATGTTTTCCGTGACTATTACTTCTGAAAAATTCCGGAAGGTCCCAGAACATTTCCAGCACCCTCTAAAATTATCTGGACATGCTCCGGAACATTTCCGGTATGGTGGTTTAATTTAAAACCATCTTCGTTTACCCGCTAAACAATTCCGGCAGCTCCGAAAACTTTTTTCGGTTTTTTCTCCAGAAAAATTCTAGAAATTACCAGACCAATCTGGCAACCTCCAAAACATTCCCGGTGCTTGCCGAAACCTTTTTGGATCAATGGTTCTATCCGAAACAACTTTTCGGTTTTACCGAAACTTTTTCGGTGTTCTCTCCGGAACTTTTCCGTTGTCTCCGAAACTATTCCAGTGACTTTCTCTCGGACTCCTTGTCTAGTATTCAGCAGATAGATGACCCTTAAGCGTGTGACCCTATAGGTTCGGTGAAGTATAGACATGACCGGAACACTTTCCGATCAATGATCAGCATCGGAGCCGTGGACACCCATATTGACCCCTATACCCACACGAATAAATATTCGAGTGAACCTCCAGTTGCCGTGTGCTATTCCTGTTGCTTCGCGATATGTTACAATACCCGAGGTGAGATTTATCGGCATCCCTGTGGATCAACAACCTTGTCCACTATGCCAGTTACCTCGTTACCGGTATTGTTCTCTTTTCTCGTTTCCGTGTTCCGGCATCCCTGTGATCAAATCACAAAGTGTCTGGCCAGACGATGATGGATACCGTAACACCGAGAGGGCCCGAGAATATCTCTCCACCGTCGGAGGAGCAAATCCCAATCTTGAGCTATCAAGTTACTTGACACACTTTTCCATGAACCCGTAAGCCGCCGTAATAGCCACCCATTTACGGATGACGTTTAACAAACCCCAAAGTTCATGAAGCAAGCATGAAGAAACTCGATACTCTCATGGTCTAAGGAATCATGCAAACGTTAACCATCTCTGTGTTATAAACCATTAACTTATGACGAATGTATCTCATAGCATAACATCAATTTGGGTCGATTCAACACAAGTGTTCTACCAACAATTGTGCCCTCAAAATTGCCGGCATAGTCATGCCCATGATCAGGAAAACAGGATCATCATGCAATACTTGAGCCAGTCATAGAGGCTTGACTAGGAATACATTTTACCGTTTATTATCCCACACGTGCACATGAGTTTCCCTCCAAGCCTCGTTTTATTTGTAGACTCGAGAATCATTGCAGTTATAGCATGGAACATAAACATAATTATGAACTGGGAGATAATCAATAACATTTATTATTGCCTCTAGGGCATATCTCCTACAGACTCCCACTTGCACTAGAGTCAATAATCTAGTCAATGCTAATGCACTTTACACCTATGGCATACTGGTGTAAAATATGCTTCGCATGTGGTATAGCCTGATGTCCAACGGATCTGACAACTTCAGCTCCGTGTGTAACTTTGCATATCCTCGCGTTTTCACGCTTTCACAAAATTCATATTTTGTGTGGACTTGGCTTTGCATATGTGTGAATCATTGGTCGAAACCTGATTCCTCAGACTGAGCTATGGAGCAACTATCTGCTATAGTGTCCCATAGACCAAAGCCTTCTTGGAACCATACTAAGTTCATGAATGAACTATATGATTCAACAACTTCTTTGTCGCTTCTCAAGCGTCAACATACTTAGCCTTTGTTATAGAATTCGCCACAGTATCTTGTTTGGAACAATTTCCAACTACCGTGCCACCATATTGTGTATCACACAAAACCCTCAATTTAAATCGAAAATCGCATGGAGCATTGATGAAGACTGTATCGATGTAACCTTTTACAATGAACTCTTCATGATCTCCGTTTGCGAGAAAACATGTCATCAGTACTGCTCTAGTACTCAATGACATCTTTCACTGTTGTCCCATGATCAGTGCTTTGATCACTATGGTATCTATACTCGCAACAACTTTGGAGTATTGGACATATCTGGTTGGTTTTACATACCATGGAATACATGATTAATCCAAACACAAGAGTGTGTGGAATCTCCATCATGTATTTTACTCATCAGTGTTTTGGGACACCGAGTCTTGCAAAAACTCTTTCCATGTGACTTCGGCAAGAATCACTCCTTGGTGTTTTAAATGCTAAAAAGTTTTAGCATCTTGTCAATATGTATTCATTGCTTAGCCCCATTTAGGTAAATCTATCTCCATAGATCATCATGCCTAATATTGAGGCCATTTTAGCCTAAGCACTTCATCGAAAAACTATTTTCAAATGAAGTCCTAATTCGTGTCAAGAAATTTATTTCCAATTAACAATGTGTCAAGTACACACGGTTTTTAGAAATATTATTATGCTCCCACTTACTTTCTTGAATCACAAGCATCTTCGATACCCATTTGATGAAGTCAAACTCTTTTGACCATTTCATCAAAAACGAAGATTCCAACTCCACTTTACTCTCTTCTGTCCATCGCTGGAACTCTGAAGTTTGCATACTTACTAGCATCCTCTGGATCGACAAATTACTTTGGACTGTATCACATACAAGTCCTAGGTTTCATTCCCATCAGATGGAAATCCTTTTGTCATCCATGTTTCATATCTCATGATTGAAATATGTATTAATTGCTAGTTCAACCCGAACCGACTTCAAGCATCGCTACGGTGAGACAATCTCATCGTAGTCAACTCTTTGAACTTGTTTTTGCAACAAGTCGAGCTTTATGGATAAAACATTTTTATCCGTATCAGTTTTTAGTTCCATAAATATTCGTTAGACTCTAAGCCTTCCGAAAGGTGTATCAAGATTTTAATCTTGAAACATTGATATGGAAACTATCTCAGATTGTATTGGCATTTAGCCAATTCCGGAGTCAGGGCCCATCATCGCTTCCTTGTGTATCGTAGGTATACTGTTGTCTAACAACAATATCTCGTTTACGCACCTGATAGGTTTGCACGAGCTTTGCCTACGTGGTTCAGCTGCAAGTTTGACTGAAGTCCATACATTTTATTGTAGAGACTTCCGTATCAGTCGTAGTAGGAAACTCCGGAATCACTTCCAAGGTTTCTTTCCTTTGATCTGATGACGAAGATACTGGTTATCTCGTCGAGTTGCACTGTCCTCCCACTCACCTTTTGAAAGAACTATTATCTTCAAAAAGCATACCGTTCTTTGTGGCAAACCTATTTGCCTCGGTATAGTGGTGGGGGAATACCCAATGACTTGGGATAACCTACAAAGTAGCACTTGTATGATTTGGAATAGGTTTGTAACCTTTTACACAAGCCCCATATTCCAAATGTTAAGAAAAGATATAACATGGTTGGGCGTACCATACCATGATGTCATTTCAACAGACCCGATGGAGCTCTTTTCAGTGTAAAAGCCGCAGTCTCTAAAGCATCACTTTAAAAGGTATAATGGCAAATTTATTTATGTCATCTTTGATCTTACCATGTCATAAATGGTTCGTTTACATCTACACGGACTCTCCACTTGTAGTGGTGTTCCGGGAGGTGCAAGTTATGAAACCCCTTTCACAACTCATCAGACATTCGCTAAACTTGTAACTCAAATATTCCTTTCTGCAATCGAATTGTAGAAACATAATTTTCTTGTTACAATATTTTCTTCTTCGTATTGAAAACCTTTCGAATGATTTCAAAAAATCCAGACTTACGTCTCATCAAGTAAATATCCATATATCTACTTGAGTCATTTCTGAAGATAGATAAATCCACTACTTGCAACAACATTTATTGGACTACACACATCATAATGTATGATCACCAATATGTTCTTTGCTTGTTCCTTATGGCCTGTGAACGGTATTTCAGTCACTTCACTTTTCAGAGGAAAATTTCAAGTGTCAGATGATTCAAAATCAAACGACTTCAAAATCCATCATAATGGAATTTTCCATGCGGGTTTCTCCAATGTGACCAAATGCAGTGCCACACTTGTGTGGTATTCTTTTAGTCTTGCGACATTTAGCGTCAGTATTATGGATGTATCATATTACCATCAATATTCATAGCATACATCCCATCCTGTATGGAAGCATGGCCCTTCATGTTATTCATAACACCGAACATCAAAAGTTCTCTTATGAATAACCTTCTTGCAAGATACTTTATGCAATGGGCAAGAGTGTATGAAACTCTAAATGAATTATGAAAGTAAATACAGAGGTAATGTATTAATATCAATATTCATAACATACATCTCATTCATAATAAAAGTATGGCCCTTATGTTATTCATAACATCGAACATCAAAAGTTCTCTTATGAATAACCTTCTTGCAAGATACTTTATGCAATGGGCAAGAGTGTATGAAACTCTAAATGAATTATGAAAGTAAATACAGAGGTAATGTATTAATATCAATATTCATAACATACATCTCATTCATAATGAAAGTATGGCCCTTATGTTATTCATAACATCGAACATCAAAAGTTCTCTTATGAATAACCTTCTTGCAAGATACTTTATGCAATGGGCAAGAGTGTAAAACTCTAAAATGAATTATGAAAGTAAATACATAGGGAATACACTAATGGAAGGTATAGTAACATTTACTATGTTCCCTGTGTGTATCTAAACCTCATTCCTGGCTAGTCTTTCAGGCCATAGTAGTTCTTACATCGAGTTGCAACGGAATGCAATCGAGCGGGTATCTTTGTGATTAACTCACAATACCCAAGAATTAGTGATTAACATGTTTAACCATAATTTTCAAGAACTATATCTTTGACCAGCCTTTTATACATCAAAAACTTGTATGACATTCATACATGAGCTGGATATTCCAGTCTTCTTTCCTTTTGCCTTTATACTTCTAACAGTTTAACTTTCAGTATTTCTCCTACTCTCAAAAGAAGCACCCAACTTAAGAGTGGCGTTAGCCCCGGACTTCCTAGGCGTGAAAGTCTTACTAACACCCTTCGGACACTTCCTTTCTCTTTAAGTTGTTGTTTTATTCACCTTTCATCATATGACAGGCGTTCTCCTGGATCCCTCTCTTATCAGTCTTATGCATAGTAAACTCCTTTACTAATAGTTTGCAAACAAACATTGCTTTGGATATCTCATATCTTTTAGCCTTTGTCTATCTCTGAAAATAATTTTCAGATTCCATGAATATCACATAACTATCCAAACTTTCGAAGTTCGGGTCTCATGGAAGCAAACATATTGTATTTGACTGAAAAGGAATTCTAGCTTTTGGATCGAAGGACGAGAGTCACATGATCCATAGCATTAGCGGGAGAATACCAAAAGCATGCGATAGGACAAAGTCCTTCTCGGCACTCTTGAGGACAATCCTCACATTACGTTACCAACCGTAAAGTTTTAACCAGATATTTAACAACTATTCAATTTTAACAGGGAAGGTGGAAACGCGAGCCATTATTCTACAACTATTATGCAAACCACACTTAGACAGTGTTCAAAATTAATTGCACTGAGAATTAAACAAGTTAATTCTATAGTGCGCTCCCACTCAAATCAATATCTCTCATAATTGATTGTGAGTGATTCAAGACCCGCATATCCATTCAACGTCACGGTTCGAGATGAACACCCATGGCGTGAACTTCAATCGGTAGGCAAACTTGCCGATCACATCTCTATGCGATTCTTGTTCATCTTTCGATGCGTGTGTTCCGAGCTCATGACTTTCATGCCTGAACGTCAAGACAACCAAGTGATCTCGCTGCGAGGTCTCAACTCACCCGCCTCACACATCCCTAATCGTTCGCACCCATGGAGATCATGCAATGCCCCGAAAAGTTAGGTGCCGTGACGGTGCTACACTTGGGAGAACACTAACTACTTGATATTTCAGTGAGAGATCACCCTAATAAAAAGCGACTACTGCGCAATCAAGAAGGGTGCATCATAAGGGATAAACATCTCAGGCAATTCATAATAGCATGATATGGTATAGCCCTTTCTGACGGAGAAGTCTTTCATTTCTTCGTCTCCGGCATTCGCGTCGGTGTTCACCTTCGCGAAGATTGCCACCACCTTGTCGATGCACAAGATAATATTGCTATCTCTATAGCTAATAAAATAAGTGCATTACATAAGGTTGACACGCAGGTCATTAAAGTGCAATCATATGGCTCCAGCCATCATGCCGAATCATGACACGCATGTCATGTAAATCAATTTACATCATATAGCCATCTCATACATAATCAAATTATTATGAACACTGCTATACCACATCACATGCACATGCAAACCATCCTGCAAAACCAAGTTAGACGCCTCTAATCGGTTCATGCGAAATTTTATTTTACGTGGCTTCTAAGGTTTCGAAACAAATCGAAGCTACCAACGTCCATCATCAAGCATGATAATCCAAGTGGCTAGATTAACATTGCGGGGTGTATGAAACACGAGATAATAAAATCTCGAGCCCCATACTGAACTTCGTCATATGCGTGACCCCCGTGCAGATCACATCTGCATTGCCCTTTCATCTGCGAATTTCATCTTTCTTTTGACTATGGCGGAACCCAAAGAACTGATAGCACTTCCTTGATCAATCAGGATCGCGGATTGCCAGAACTTTGTGAAATTCCACCATGCTGTCTCGAGATTGAGCAAACGCAAATTTCAGGGAAGCAACAAGAACATCGGGTAACAGACTTCTTCTGCTACCCGCATAAATAATTTTCAGCAATAGATCTCATCTACTCCAAAATTATATTATGCAACACCCATACATCTCTATGTATTCTAGATCGCAACCTGCATCTACGCATAGCACGGCTCTTGATGCCACTGTAGGGGAACGCAGTAGAAAATAAAATTTTCCGACCTACGCACCAGCCCAGGACCACTATGGAGACTGCATACAAGGTTTGATCATTTTCGTTACCGACTCGTAGCGCAGCGGAAGTAGAGTCGATGACGAACGGCGGTGCAGATCCCCGCAGCTAGGATTTTACAACCTCCCAACCGCGAGGATGTATACCCTCATCTGCCCCGCGGACAGCCCTCCGGGAGGCGGTCGCACAGTCCCCCGGACAGTGTCGCGGACAGCCCTTCGGGAGGACCTCCGAAACTCGGACTGTCACTCGGACAGCCCTTCGGGAGGACCTCCAAAACTCGGACGGTCACACGGACAGCCCTTCGGAAGGCACTCTCGAACTAAGACCGAAACTATGATCTCTCTACAGAGTTGCACACATACGGTATCATCTATCCAGCAGGGCTTCGCCGTCCAGAACTAGTTCCCACCGGAACCCAGACAGCCTTTCGGCACTACAAAACTATTTCGTGGGAGGGAGAGAGAATGCCAGATCATGCATGGCTTGTGTGAGAGAGTTGGAGTGGAGTTGGAGAGCACCTCTCCTCCTCCTTATATAGTGGTGGAAGGGGTGGAGGGGGCTGAAAATTCAGCCCACTAAACATGGGGAAAACATGTTCCCACAAAACAAGGAGAACATGTTCCCACCAAACAAGGGAAAAACATGTTCCCTTGTCCATGGTGCTCCAACATGGGGCCCCACCACCTCCCAACACTTCCCACCAATTGTGGAGGCTGCCCCCCACCATGGGGGCCCCCCCCAACACCTTTTGTCCAGCCACAAGGGGCTGCCCCCCCAAGGGGAGGCGCCCCAAAACAGCCCCCACGCTTCGTGGGATCTTGTCCCCTCACGCTGGGACAAGATGTTTTCCGTGACTATTACTTCTGAAAAATTCCGGAAGGTCCCAGAACATTTCCAGCACCCTCTAAAATTATCTGGACGTGCTCCGGAACATTTCCGGTATGGTGGTTTAATTTAAAACCATCTTCGTTTACCCGCTAAACAATTCCGGCAGCTCCGAAAACTTTTTTCGGTTTTTTCTCCAGAAAAATTCTAGAAATTACCAGACCAATCTGGCAACCTCCAAAACATTCCCGGTGCTTGCCGAAACCTTTTTGGATCAATGGTTCTATCCGAAACAACTTTTCGGTTTTACCAAAACTTTTTCGGTGTTCTCTCCGGAACTTTTCCGTTGTCTCCGAAACTATTCCAGTGACTTTCTCTCGGACTCCTTGTCTAGTATTCAGCAGATAGATGACCCTTAAGCGTGTGACCCTATAGGTTCGGTGAAGTATAGACATGACCGGAACACTTTCCGATCAATGATCAGCATCGGAGCCGTGGACACCCATATTGACCCCTATACCCACACGAATAAATATTCGAGTGAACCTCCAGTTGCCGTGTGCTATTCCTGTTGCTTCGCGATATGTTACAATACCCGAGGTGAGATTTATCGGCATCCCTGTGGATCAACAACCTTGTCCACTATGCCAGTTACCTCGTTACCGGTATTGTTCTCTTTTCTCGTTTCCGTGTTCCGGCATCCCTGTGATCAAATCACAAAGTGTCTGGCCAGACGATGATGGATACCGTAACACCGAGAGGGCCCGAGAATATCTCTCCACCGTCGGAGGAGCAAATCCCAATCTCTAGTATGGTAAAAAGAAGAAAGAAAAAGGGAACATTTTCTTCTCTTAGCGCATGGTAGCATGATGCATGGATATTACACCATTGGAAATGCTAACCAGGTAATGCATACAAATAATATTGGTAATGATATTTCTCCGAAGAATTAGAAAAAATAAATAAGCAGATTAGTCGAGGCCTGGGCCAGGGTGGGCGTAGATTTGGTCGCGAGGGAGGTCCGGGACGGGTGGCAGGCGCTTGTCGGTGAGGAGAGGCCACCGTCGCTAGAGATACCTATACCTCTCCTCCCTACAGATTTTCTAGCTATTTTCAAGAAATCAGATTTTGGAAATATAAAATAATGAAAAATTCTATTACATTCACTTATGTTGAGCCTAAGACCTAATTTCTGATCTCATGTCAGGCTCTCTGCTTCTTTACTTTTCAAACGGAGGATCTGATTTCTTTTCCTGCTAGTACCATCTAAAGATCTCTTTCACAACATAGCATGTGTATGGTAACCGACACTTACTCCTGGAGAGGTGAGAGCTAGCGACAGGCTAGCTGCGATCACCTTGCATCTATCGTATGTGGAAACCAAAACATGAATGCGTGTATACGCCATAGAACGAAATAATTATTTGTTCTCTCTTAAAATGGTGCTCCATCCATTATGATTACTAGTAGAACGCCCGTGCGTTGCTACGGGCTACAATGCAAAAATAAATAAATTAAAGTTGTATTCAAGATCGAAGCTTATTTTAACGAACACCTTTTGTACTTTAAGAAATACTAATAAATGCAAAACAAGCAAACTTAGGAGGCTGATTCTGACAATTACCTCTAGACAAGTAATCTTGAACTCCTATCGAGCTCTCTGCATAATTAAAGAAACATAGGATAATACACTAAGGATAACTTTATATTGCGGCAAAGAGAAGCAAATATTTCATAATTGACCAAAAAATTATTACCTCATCATATCGGCATATATTCAAATACATCAGAACTCTTGGTCATATGAAATTGAGATGACCCACTATGCGATATTGGCATTATTGTTCAACCAGAAGACACTGCCCCTTCATCAATCTGGGCGGCCCCTCCTCTACCCTCCACGACATTGGCGCTCCTCCTTGTTGGGAAACGTTGCATGGAAAACAAAAAAAATTCTACGCACACGCAATGATCTATCCATGGAGATGCATAGCAACGAGGGGGAGAGTGTGTCTACGTACCCTCGTAGACCGTAAGCGGAAGCGTTTCACAACGCGGTTGATGTAGTCGAACTTCTTCGCGCTTCAACCGATCAAGTACCGAACGCACGGCACCTCTGCGTTCTGCACACGTTCAGCTCGGTGACGTCCCTCGCCTTCTTGATCCAGCAAGACGTCGAGGTAGCAGATGACTTCCGTCAGCACGACGGCGTGGTGACGGTGATGGTGAAGTGATCTCCGCAGGGCTTTGCCTAAGCACTACGAAAATATGACCGGGGGTGTAAACGGTGGAGGGGGGCGCCGCACACGGCTAGGCAATTGTCTGGTCTGTGCTAGGCGCCCCCCCTCCCACATATATATAGGTGGGAGGGAGAGAGGAGCAGCCAAGGGGGCGCCCAAGTAGGAGGAATCCTACTTGGGGTCTCTCCCAAGGTGCGTCCCCTCTTGCCTTATTTGGAGTGCGGGGAAAGGCAGGGGAGGGTGGCGCCCCCCCCCCCCCTTTCCTTTCTTCCATGAGAGGGAAAGGCAGGAGGGGCTAGCCCTCCCCCTTTTCCTTCCCTAGGGCTGGCCAAACAAGGGAGGGGGCGCACCAGCCCCCTTGTGGGCTGGTCTGTCCCCTCCTTTGGCCCATAAGGCCCATAACTTGCCGGGGGGTGCCCGGAACCCCTTCCGGTGACCCGATTCCTTCCCGGTACGTCCCGAAACACTTCCGGTGTCCAAATACCATCGCCCTATATATCAATCTTTACCTCTCGACCATTTCGAGACTCCTCGTCATGTCCGTGATCTCATCCGGGACTCCGAACAACATTCGGTCACCAAATCATATAACTCATATAACACTATATCGTCAACGAACGTTAAGCATGCGGACCCTACGGGTTCGAGAACTATGTAGACATGACCGAGACACCTCTCCGGTCAATAACCAATAGCAGAACCTGGATGCCCATATTGGCTCCTACATATTCTACGAAGATCTTTATCGGTCGAACCGTTATGACAACATACGCAATTCCCTTTGTCCATCGGTATGTTACTTGCCCGAGATTCGATCGTCGGTATCTTCATACCTAGTTCAATCTCGTTACCGGCAAGTCTCTTTACTCGTTCCGTAATACATCACCTCGTGACTAACTCCTTAGTCATTTGCTTGCAAGCTTATGATGTGTATTACCGAGAGGGCCCAAAGATACCTCTCCGATACTCGGAGTGACAAATCCTAATCTCGATCTATGCCAACTCAACAAACACCTTCGGAGATACCTGTAGAGCATCTTTATGATCACCTAGTTACGTTGTGACGTTTGATAGCACACAAGGTATTCCTCCGGTATCCGGGAGTTGCATAATCTCATAGTCGAAGGAATATGTATTTGACATGAAGAAAGCAATAGCAATAAAACTGAACGATCATTATGCTAAGCTAACGGATGGGTCTTGTCCATCACATCATTCTCCTAATGATGTGATCCCGTTATCAAATGACAACACATGTCCATGGTTAGGAAACCTTAACCATCTTTGATCAACGAGCTATTCTAGTAGAGGCTTACTAGGGACACGGTGTTTGTTTATGTATTCACACATGTATTTAAGTTTCCAATCAATACAATTCTAGCATGAATAATAAACCTTTATCATGAATAAGGAAATATAAAATAACAACTTTATTATTGCCTCTAGGGCATATTTCCTTCAGTCTCCCACTTGCACTAGAGTCAATAATCTAGTTCACATCGCCATGTGATTAACATCCATAGTTCACATCGTCATGTGACCAATACCCAAAGAGTTTACTAGAGTCAATAATCTAGTTCACATCTCCATGTGATTAACACCCAAAGAGTACTAAGGTGTGATCATGTTTTGCTTGTGTGAGAAGTTTAGTCAACGGGTCTGCCACATTCAGATCCGTATGTATTTTGCAAATTTCTATGTCTACAATGCTCTGCATGGAGCTACTCTAGCTGATTGCTCCCACTTTCAATATGTATCCAGATTGAGACTCAGAGTCATCCAGATCGGTGTTAAAGCTTGCATCGACGTAACCCTTTACGACGAACTCTTTATCACCTCCATAACCGAGAAACATTTCCTTAGTCCTCTTAGGTACCAAAGGATAATTTTGACCGCTGTCCAGTGATCTACTCCTGGATCACTATTGTACCCCTTGCAAAACTTATGGCAAGGTACACAACAGGTCTAGTACACAGCATGGCATACTTTATAGAACCTATGGCTGAGGCATAGGGAATGACATTCATTCTCTCTCTATCTTCTGCCGTGGTCGAGATTTGAGTCTTACTCAACTTCATACCTTACAATACATGCAAGAACTCCTTCTTTGACTGATCCAATTTGAACTCCTTCAAAATCTTGCCAAGGTATGTACTCATTGAAAGTCTTATCAAGCGTCTCGATCTATCCCTATAGATCTTAATGCTCAATACGTAAGTAGCTTCACCGAGGTTTTTCATTGAAAAACTCTTATTCAAGTATCCTTTTATGCTATCCAGAAATTCCATATCATTTCCAATCAATAATATGTCATCCACATATAATATCAGAAATGCTACAGAGCTCCCACTCACTTTCTTGTAAATACAGGCTTCACCGTAAGTCTGTATAAAACCATATGCTTTGATCACCTTATCAAAGCGTATATTCCAACTCCGAGATGCTTGCACCAGTCCATAGATGGATCGCTGGAGCTTGCTCACTTTGTTAGCACCTTTAGGATCGACAAAACCTTCTAGTTGCATCATATACAACTCTTCTTTAATATATCCATTAAGGAACGCAGTTTTTGACGTCCATTTGCCAGATTTCATAATCATAAAATGCGGCAATTGCTAACATGATTCGGACAGACTTAAGCATCGCTACGGGTGAGAAAGTCTCATCGTAGTCAACCCCTTGAACTTGTCGAAAACCTTTTGCGACAAGTCGAGCTTTGTAGATAGTAACATTACCATCAGCGTCGGTCTTCTTCTTGAAGATCCATTTATTCTCTATGGCTTGCCGATCATTGGGCAAATCCACCAAAGTCCACACTTTGTTCTCATACATGGATCCTATCTCAGATTTCATGGCCTCAAGCCATCTGTCGGAATCTGGGCTCATCATAGCTTCTTCATAGTTCGTAGGTTCGCCTTGGTCTAGTAACATGACTTCCAGAACAGGATTACCGTACCACTCTAGTGCGGATCGTGCTCTGGTTGACCTACGAAGTTCAGTAGTAACTTGATCTGAAGTTTCATGATCATCATCATTAGCTTCCTCTCTAGTTGGTGTAGGCATCACAGGAACGGTTTCTTGTGATGAGCTACTTTCCAATTCGAGAGAAGGTATAATTACCTCATCAAGTTCTACTTTCCTCCCACTCACTTCTTTTGAGAGAAACTCCTTTTCTAGAAATGACCCATTCTCAGCGACAAAGATCTTGCCTTCGGGTCTTTGGTAGAAGGTGTACCCAATAGTTTCTTTTGGGTATCCTATGAAGACGCACTTCTCCGATTTGGGTTCGAGCTTATCTGGCTGAAGCCTTTTTGACATAAGCATCGCATCCCCAAACTTTAAGAAACGACAGCTTAGGTTTCTTGCCAAACCACAGTTCATACGGTGTCGCTCAACGGATTTAGATGGTGCCCTATTTAATGTGAATGCAGCTGTCTCTAATGCATAACCCCAAAACGATAGTGGTAAATCGGTAAGAGACATCATAGATCGCACCATATCTAATAAAGTACGGTTACGACGTTCGGACACACCATTACGCTGTGGTGTTCCAGGTGGCGTGAGTTGTGAAACAATTCCACATTGTTTTAAATGAAGGCCAAACTCGTAACTCAAATATTCACCTCCATGATCAGATCGTAGAAACTTAATTTTCTTGTTACGATGATTCTCTACTTCACTCTGAAATTCTTTGAACTTTTCAAATGTTTCAGACTTGTGTTTCATTAAGTAGATATACCCATATCTACTCAAATCATCTGTAAAGGTTAGAAAATAACGATACCCGCCGCGTGCTTCAACACTCATCGGTCCGCATACATCAGTATGTATTATTTCCAATAAGTCATTAGCTCGCTCCATTGTTCCAGAGAACAGAGTTTTAGTCATCTTGCCCATGAGGCATGGTTCGCAAGTATCAAATGATTCATAATCAAGTGATTCCAAAAGTCCATCTGCATGGAGTTTCTTCATGTGCTTTACACCAATATGACCTAAACGGCAGTGCCACAAGTATGTTGCAGTATCATTATTAACTTTGCATCTTTTGGCATCAATATTATGAATATGTGTATTACTACAATCGAGATTCAATAAACCATTCACATTGGGTGTATGACCATAGAAGGTTTTATTCATGTAAACAGAACAACAATTATTCTCTGACTTAAATGAATAACCGTATTGCAATAAACATGATCCAATCATATTCATGCTCAATGCAAACACCAAATAACATTTATTTAGGTTCAACACTAATCCCGAAGGTAGAGGGAGTGTGCGATGGTGATCTTATCAACCTTGGAATCACTTCCAACACACATCGTCACCTCGCCATTAACTAGTCTCTGTTCATTTTGCAACTCCTGTTTCGAGTTACTAATCTTAGCAACTGAACCGGTATCAAATACCCAGGGGCTACTATGAACACTAGTAAAGTACACATCAATAACATGTATATCAAATATACCTTTGTTCACTTTGCCATCCTTCTTATCCGCCAAGTATTTGGGGCAGTTCCACTTCTAGTGACCATTCCCTTTGCAATAGAAGCACTCAGTTTCAGGCTTAGGTCTAGCTTTGGGTTTCTTCACGGGACCGGCAACTTGTTTGCCATTCTTCTTGAAGCTCCCTTTCTTTCCCTTTTGCCCTTTTTCTTGAAACTAGTGGTCTTGTTAACCATCAACATTTGATGCTCTTTCTTGATTTCTACCTTCGCCGATTTCAACATCGCGAAGAGCTCGGGAATCGTTTTTGTCATCCTTTGCATATTATAGTTCATCACGAAGTTCTAGTAGCTTTGTGATAGTGACTAGAGAACTCTGTCAATCACTATCTTATCTGGAAGATTAACTCCCAGTTGATTCAAGTGATTGTAGTACCCAGACATTTTGAGCACATGCTCACAGGCTGAGCTATTCTCCTCCATCTTGTAGGCAAAGTACTTGTCAGAGGTCTCATACCTCTCGACACGGGCATGAGTCTGAAATACCAATTTCAGCTCTTGGAACATCTCATATGCTCCGTGGCGTTCAAAACGTTTTTGGAGTCCCGGTTCTAAGCCGTAAAGCATGGTGCACTAAACTATTAAGTAGTCATCATACCGAGCTTGCCAGACGTTCATAACGTTTGCATCTGCTCCTGCAATAGGTCTGTCACCTAGAGGTGCATTAAGGGCATAATTCTTCTGTGCAGCAATGAGGATAATCCTCAGATCACGGACCCAGTCCGCATCATTGCTACTATCATCTTTCAACTTAGTTTTCTCTAGGAACATCTCAAAATAAAACAGGGGAGCTATACGCGAGCTATTGATCTACAACATAGATATGCAAAAACTATCAAGACTAAGTTCATGATAAATTAAGTTCAATTAATCAAATTACTAATGAACTCCCACTTAAATAGACATCCCTCAAGTTATCTAAGTGATACGTGATCCAAATCAACTAACCCATGTCCGATCATCACGTGAGATGGGGTAGTCATCAATGGTGAACATCTCTATGTTGATCATATCTACTATATGATTCACGTTCGACCTTTCGGTCTCCAGTGTTCTGAGGCCATGTATGTACATGCTAGGCTCGTCAAGTTTAACCCAAGTATTCCGCATGTGCAAAACTGTCTTGCACCCGTTGTATGTGAACGTAGAGTCTATCACACCTGATCATCACGTGGTGTCTCAACACGACGAACTGTAGCAACGGTGCATACTCAGGGAGAACACTTTTATCTTGAAATTAAGTGAAGGGATCATCTTATAATGCTACCGCCGTTCTAAGCAAAATAAGATGCATAAAGGATAAACATCACATGCAATCAAAATATGTGACATGATATGGCCATCATCTTGTGCTTTTGATCTCCATCTCCAAAGCATCATCATGATCTCCATTGTCACCGGCTCGACACCTTGATCTCCATCGTTGCGTCGTGGTCGTCTCGCCAACTATTGCTTCTACAACTATCGCTAACGCATAGTGATAAAGTAAAGCAATTACATGGCGTTTGCATTTCATACAATAAAGCGACAACCATAAGGCTCCTGCCAGTTGCTGATAACTTACAAAACATGATCATCTCATACAACAACGTATATCACATCATGTCTTGACCATATCACATCACAACATGCCCTGCAAAAACAAGTTAGACGTCCTCTACTTTGTTTTTGCAAGTTTTACGTGGCTGCTACGGGCTTCTAGCAAGAACCGTTCTTACCTACGGCAAAAACCACAATGGTGTTTCATCAAGTTTGCTGTTTTAACCTTCTTCAAGGACCGGCCGTAGTCAAATTCGATTCAACTAAAGTAGGAGAAACAGACACCCGCCAGCCACCTTTATGCAAAACTAGTTGCATGTCAGTCGGTGGAACCGGTCTCATGTGCGTGGACATGTAAGGTTGGCCCGGGTCGCTTCATCCCACAATACCGCCGAATCAAAATAAGACGTTGGTGGTAAGCAGTATGACTATCACCGCCCATAACTCTTTGTGTTCTAGTCGTGCATATCATCTACGCATAGACCTGGCTCATGATGCCACTGTTGGGAAACGTTGCATGCAAAACAAAAAAAAATTCTACGCACACGCAATGATCTATCCATGGAGATGCATAGCAACGAGGGGGAGAGTGTGTCTACGTACCCTCGTAGACCGTAAGCGGAAGTGTTTCACAACGCGGTTGATGTAGTCAAACTTCTTCGCGCTTCAACCGATCAAGTACCGAACGCACGGCACCTCCGCGTTCTGCACACGTTCAGCTCGGTGACGTCCCTTGCCTTCTTGATCCAGCAAGACGTCGAGGTAGTAGATGAGTTCCGTCAGCACGACGGCGTGGTGACGGTGATGGTGAAGTGATCTCCGCAGGGCTTCGCCTAAGCACTACGAAAATATGACCGTGGGTGTAAACGGTGGAGGGGGGCGCCGCACACGGCTAGGCAATTGTCTGGTCTGTGCTAGGCACC
Organism: Elymus sibiricus; assembly: GCA_039707655.1. Taxonomy (NCBI): domain Eukaryota; kingdom Viridiplantae; phylum Streptophyta; class Magnoliopsida; order Poales; family Poaceae; genus Elymus; species Elymus sibiricus. The sequence continues at coordinate 320,314,843 of CM077664.1, forward strand.
CCCCCTCCCACATATATATAGGTGGGAGGGAGGGAGGAGCATCCAAGGGGGGCGCCCAAGTAGGAGGAATCCTACTTGGGGTCTCTCCCAAGGTGCGCCCCCTCTTGCCTTATTTGGAGTGCGGGGAAAGGCAGGGGAGGGTGGCGCCCCCCCCCCCCTTTCCTTTCTCCCATGAGAGGGAAAGGCAGTAGGGGCTAGCCCTCCCCCTTTTCCTTCCCTAGGGCTGCCAAACAAGGGAGGGGGCGCACCAGCCCCCTTGTGGGCTGGTCTGTCCCTTCCTTTGGCCCATAAGGCCCATAACTTGCCGGGGGGTGCCCGGAACCCCTTCCGGTGACCCGATTCCTTCCCGGTACGTCCCGAAACACTTCCGGTGTCCAAATACCATCGTCCTATATATCAATCTTTACCTCTCGACCATTTCAAGACTCCTCGTCATGTCCGTGATCTCATCCGGGACTCCGAACAACATTCGGTCACCAAATCATATAACTCATATAACACTATATCGTCAATGAACGTTAAGCGTGCGGACCCTACGGGTTCGAGAACTATGTAGACATGACCGAGACACCTCTCCGGTCAATAACCAATAGCGGAACCTGGATGCCCATATTGGCTCCTACATATTTTACGAAGATCTTTATCGGTTGAACCGTTATGACAACATACGCAATTCCCTTTGTCCATCGGTATGTTACTTGCCCGAGATTCGATCGTCGGTATCTTCATACCTAGTTCAATCTCGTTACCGGCAAGTCTCTTTACTCGTTCCGTAATACATCACCTCGTGACTAACTCCTTAGTCATTTGCTTGCAAGCTTATGATGTGTATTACCGAGAGGGCCCAGAGATACCTCTCCGATACTCGAAGTGACAAATCCTAATCTCGATCTATGCCAACTCAACAAACACCTTTGGAGATACCTGTAGAGCATCTTTATGATCACCCAGTTACGTTGTGACGTTTGATAGCACACAAGGTATTCCTCCGGTATCCGGGAGTTGCATAATCTCATAGTCGAAGGAATATGTATTTGACATGAAGAAAGCAATAGCAATAAAACTGAAAGATCATTATGCTAAGCTAACGGATGGGTCTTGTCCATCACATCATTCTCCTAATGATGTGATCCCGTTATCAAATGACAACACATGTCCATGGTTAGGAAACCTTAACCATCTTTGATCAACGAGCTAGTCTAGTAGAGGCTTACTAGGGACACGATGTTTGTTTATGTATTCACACATGTATTTAAGTTTCCGATCAATACAATTCTAGCATGAATAATAAACCTTTATCATGAATAAGGAAATATAAAATAACAACTTTATTATTGCCTCTAGGGCATATTTCCTTCACTCCTCTCCACGCCACTGGCGAAGCCTGTCCGCTCCTGTCTTTGCCGCCTCCCTTCCCTCGACAACTTCACCGCAACGTCCTCTCCCCTCCACGGCATCAACACTCCTCCTCTCCACGCCACTGGCGGAGCCCATCCGCTCCTGTCCCTACAGCCTCACTTCCCTTGATGGTGTCACTGCACCCTCCTCTCCTCTCCACAGCATCGGGCGGCACCTCCTCTCCCCGCCATCTCTCTTGTCCCCTATTGCACTCACTCCATTCGCCTCCACATTCCTATCTTATTTGCAACATATTCCATCAAATAAATCTAGATTTCAAAGCTCAAGAAAATTAACAAAATGTTGTCCTTATTTAAATTGAGCAAGCTAGGTACACAAGAAAAATGGAGTACATGTAGTACAACTAATTTACTACATGATAAATTAGGGTTATTGTTTGAACTTGTAAGTAGAATATAAAATGGATTATTATAAAATTCACTTGCGGACTCTCGTCATTCATGTTGGGACATAAAAAAAGCATTATTAAGTAGAGACTTCGAATGCACACCTAAGAAAGATACTTCTCGTGCTGACATATGTACTTTTTCAGAGAGATAATTTCATGGATGCACGAGTGCCTGTGTATGTCGAAGCAAGATAATTTCCCATGAACAACAGCAGTAATCCTTCCTCAATTTTTTTGCGGGGAGTCCTTCCTCATGTTTATCGGAAGCGCTAGAAGAGACCTGAAATTTAACTGACTTGCAACAAAGGTATACACTTTTCAGTATGTCATCATGCGAGAGTCTGAAACGCTACCTCTTTATAGGTGAACCATGCCCGCCACCCCCCCCCCCCCCAATATTTACAATTAACCCAAAAAATAAGTGCAAGTATAGATAGGTAAATGTTTTACCGAGATTATGTTCTCTCCTTCCACTTCATTGAGATTAACCCAAGTACAGCTAGTCTGAAACGCTACCTCTTTTCAGTATGTCATCATACAATTAACCCAAGTACAGCTAGTTATGATATTGTCAGTTGGGTAACAATAAAAAGTAGTACCCACGATTAGATCCATGGAGGGCTTATGGTCCTATTGCTCATAGAATAGACAATGACCAGAGAATAAATGTTGGATGAATGAATTAAAAAAATGGTAAACATAATAGAACCACACATAAAGGGAACATAATTATGGAGAAAATGGAACATAATGTACTGGACAACAACGTGCAACCATGTTATGATTTTTGTAGAGTAACTTCAAACTTGATTGTGAGATGTCGTCTATTCCAAGTCAATAATGTGTAAAAATACATTGGAAAGAGAATATAAAAACTAAGCAATAAAATCTGCTATTGCTCTACAAAAAAAAATTGTACAATATCTTTACCGAGATTATGTTCTCTCCTTCCACTTCATTGAGATTCATCATTGGAAAGGCATTGAAATTGCTTATTTGTCGACACTCGACATAGGAGATCAATAATACTTTTGCAGTAAATCACTGAAGAGGAAAGACGTGTAAGGAAAGGAACAACAAAAAACCAATATTACATTCATTATATGACATGGTACCATACTTTATTTTAGAGAAAATCACAAACTAATGAGCTGAAACTATAGATACTCATTGAAATAAGATGTGCCTAGTACAGCAACCCTAACTCTGGCCAACATCAATTTTCATGTATAAAGTTCCAAGCCTAAAGAAAAAAAGAAATGCATATGGACACACCAGAATAATGGGTGTGTGATAGTTGGTTAAATAAGTGAACCATTTTCCACTATCATAACTAATAAGCTAACACATGAGACACGATCATCCTAATAAGATATATCAATGCATTATCAACTTGAATTTTTGCTGCTCAGTTTCAACAGTACAGTCTAATAGCAGAGGGTAACATATAGAAGAATGTTTCAACTGTACTTCTGAAATCATCATGCTGCAAAAAAGAAACACCAAGTTCAGTGAGCCAAAAGTTATACAATTTGTAAGTTAGGTCTCAAAAGACCACCGAGCCAAAAGTTTATTTCAGTCAAGCTTTTTATTGGACATCCTATATCGCTTGGTCCAAAAGTCCAGCAATGGATTTGAATTGTCCATCCTATAATACTGTCCAGATATACATCAAGTAGTTCATGTCTTGCTATCTTGTAATTTGCTTCTCTTAAGTAGGATTAGTTCTCAATTTTGTGTACGGCAACAACATGCATCTTGTTATCTAAAAATTGCTGCATTTGTCGTCATGTATTATGAAATTCACTAAGATTAGCTGATGTATTGTTCTTCAATTACTTCTCACACACACAATAATTAGGAATGCAAATGGCTCCTTCTCGTAAATTCGACGAACAGAAAACTATTGATTAAAAAGAGGAAGAGACAGTATATTACCGTGGGGGAAAGAAGGAAACAGCCTGTTGTTCCCATCGTACGCCAGCCGGGGTTGGACTTCGTCCTTTGAGCAGGGCGGATGTGTTTCCAGGCACATTCGCTCGAGTTCTGAAAGGCAGTTACTTCAAAGAATACAAAGAATATGAACAAAATGGTAGGTCACATTACGTGCTTTTATTTCCTTCTTTCCCATAAGCATCACTGGCCCTCTTTTTGTGATTTTCAAGAAACTTTTGTGGCAATATAGAACGGCAAATGATAATTTGTACCATAAATAAACAGTTACACGCTCCTATTTTTTTTTAGGTAATAAGCGCTCCTAATTATACACAACCGAATAAATAGTGAACATTTTTTTCCTTTTCCTTTGAAAGAATGAAAAAAAACAAGCATACGTACATGTCAGGGCACGCCGTCTCATTCTTGGCGCACTCCTCCCATTCCTGCACTTTGTCTAACCACACCCCCTGCAATCTCTCAATCAATCAGCGTCAGTTACTACAATATCAGAAATTTACAAAGCAGTTCACCACGTGACGAACCAGCTACTGTATATACATATCATACGAAAAAATTCTTGAGAACTATTCAGCACCGTTATGTTCTTGTTCAGCGCGTCAGTATACCAAAAGAGATGTGCTAAGTTTGTATAATCTAACTGAGCATTACATTGGCAGGAAGAGGAAGATTTAGAAGATGACGACGATGATCCGTAAGTGAGGAGCTGGGAGGTGTTGTTGTTGATGGTGCCGCACCGGGCCTTGACACCCTCCTCGTGCTTGCAGTCCCCTGAGACGACACACAGACTGGTGCAAATATCAGGACCGTTCGGCTGCGGTCAGATTCAGAGTAACAATGGTGACAGATTATGACATTGTGAAACAAAGAGGAAGGTACCAATAAGACAGATTATGACAAAATGTAACAGTCCAGGCCTGAAGATAGGTCCAGTTACCTGCTTCTGTTTCTTTCTTTTTCCATCACCATCAGTGGCCGTTCATGGTTTCCAAGAAGAAATTGGAGAAGGTAGGCTACATCTCTGCCTGAACACAGGTGGTAGGTGAAATCAGCAATAAACATAGGTTAGCATCTGAATCGGAGTTTTTCTTTTCCTCTTGGTGACTCACCCTGCATGAGTTGTAAGACAGACAAATTGTATCAATGGTTACATGGGAGAACGAATTGCCTAAACATAAATAGGTTAACTGACCCGAATGCTGAAGCCAACAAACTCTGTTCTGCTAATGGGAATGGTTCCTGCTTGTTCAATGAAGCCGCCAACCAACCTGCTTCCCATGCGCGGAGGTAGCAGAAGAATACTGACCTCAACATGGCTACGGCTGCGGCGGAGGTCCTCGTTGCGGGCTTGTGGCCATGGCAGCAGCCGCGCCAACGGATATCAGATAGACGGAAAGAGGAGCTCGATGCATAGATGAGAGGTCGCGGTGGCGGATTCTGGTCCGGAGGCGGAGGCCACCATCACCAGATCACGTGCACAACTCCAGCCGGATCTGCCGCACCCCTCGTAGCTCCTCCACCCCGCGCCACATCGGGCGCCGCCATGCCCCAACGGTCACGCCTGCATCACCGTGCGCCTCGGGTTTACCGCAGGCGGCGGCGGCGTCTCCCCTCGAAGGTCGTCGGCGGCGGCGTTTCCTCTAGGAGATCGGCGGCGATGATCCCTTACATCGGTGGTGGCGATCCCGGACGTGGGATCGCAGGGGATGGTACGTGGGCGGCGGCAACGAAGGACTTCGAACGTCGGCGGGACTTTGATTCCTAGGGATGGGATCGAGAGGAGCGGGTTTTCTGCGGTGGTGGTTTTTTTTGGTGCGTTCGTATGGGGGCAGCGGAGACGAAAAAAACCAACAAAAAAAACGGACGAAAGTGGTGGGACGAAAAAATAACCGTCTATCTTTACCTAATCTCTACCTAATAATATATATATATATATATATTATATTATATTATAAATATTAAATATAAATAATAAAGCAAATAGGGTTTCTGGTCGTACGTCGTCATCGATTTTGCAAAAAAGTCCCTGTGTTTTTTTGGTATTCAACCCGCAGTCCCTTTTTAAGTGGATATCTAAGAAAACGTTTCGTTTTTTTTAAAAGAACCCTGCGTTTTTTAGTATTCAACCCGCAGTGCAGAAGGAGGAGGCCCAGGCGAGGTCGTCTCCTCCCTCGCTCGATCGCGCAGAGGCAGGGGAGGAAGGCGGCGCTGGGCAGCAGCGAGCTGGAGGCGGCGAACTTCGGTGCGGCGGCGAGGGCGAGGCAGGGGGGGCGCCGGACGACGGGGAGGCGCAGGGCGTCGGATCCGGTCGGAGAGGCAGCGCGAGGTCGATCCAGGCCAGATCCATCGGGTCCTGGAGGTCCCCTGTGGCAGCAGAGGAAAAAGAGAGAGATGAGGAGAAGGGAAGAGAGAAGGAGAGGAGGAGGAAGGGAAAAGGGAGGCAGGGGGTCTGGTGGAGCTGCGGCTCTGGCGGGCGGCGCTGGAGGCGGCGAACTCCGGTGCGGCGTAGAGGAAAAAGAGAGAGATGAGGAGAAGGGAAGAAAGAAGGAGAGGAGAAGGAAGGGAAAAGGGAGGCAGGGGGTCTGGTGGAGCTGCGGCTCTGGCGGGCGGCGCTGGAGGCGGCGAACTCCGGTGCGGCGCAGAGGAAAAAGAGAGAGATGAGGAGAAGGGAAGAAAGAAGGAGAGGAGGAGGAAGGGAAAAGGGAGGCAGGGGGGTCTGGTGGAGCTGCGGCTCTGGCGGGCAGCGCTGGTCCTCGGCAGGGTGCGGGGACGAGGAGCTCCACCTCGTCAGGCGAAGTCACAGGGAGCGCGGGGCCGCGCGAAGACGTGAGGTCGCCATGGGGACGAGAGGACAGAGACGGGAGGAGCTCGCTGGCAGCCAGGAGCAGCGCTTGTGGCATCAACCATGATCGCAAGGTAGGGAACATTGCGGTGCCGCTATGCAGCTGTTGCTGCGGGCTATGGCTGAAGAGAAGAAAGAAATTGTTACGTGCTAGATGCTGCTCAGAGATATTGCTACTGCACTGACTAGAAGCTGCTAGATGTCAACTTTAGTTTCAGAAATGCGTGCAACCGCGGAGCCTGTGTTGCGCATGATCCATCACCTGTGTCCGGTAGTTGCTGATTCCCCAAGTATGCATTACTGAAACAGACCAAAACCATTAGAGCTTCAGTTTATTTTCTTTTTCTTCTTATACTTGGTCGAGATGCGTATGTAGGCTCAGTCTATATGTACCAACCACATGCCATCTGATTCTAACCGAGCCAGCTACAACAATGGATCAAGTTGATTGGTGAAATTGAACTTCACTATTTTCAGTATGCGCCAGTGTTTAGTCTGCACCAAGGTTTGAAAATATTGGTTCAGTTAACGGTGGTACTATGTTGGCCATCACTTTTTCCAGACTGATATGTGGTTTATGCAATCAGTGAGCAAAGAAAAATTGCAGCAAGAGTTTTTAAACGGCCACACGGATATGAGCCACTGTGTTGAAACAGAGGATGTAGGCCTATGACTGGTCTTGAGCCATGCTTATTGTGTTAAGTACATGTAATTTTTTTCTCCCGTTGCAACGCACGGGCAAATATTTATTAATAAAGCGGCTAACGCTTCTTACCTCTGAATTTTCGTCCGTTTCTTCGTACGTCGTGGTTATTATTTGTCCGTCGTGGTTGTTACGCTTACTGGGCCGGGCTTTGGGCTTTGTCAAATCGGGGAAAAAATGGCTCCACACGGAATCGAACCGAGCACCTCGGTATCAAGGTGGATCTCCGTAACCAACTGAGCTAACAGCTGCTCGTTATTAATCCCACCTCGGTCTTTTATATGAAGTTCAACCTATTTATATACGGTTACAACTTGACTGACATATCGAGAAGCCTCCAGGGAATCAAAGGAAAGAGAGAATTAGCAGGGCGACCAGGAAGGAATTAACTCGGGATGGGATTTGTGGAGCTGCCACGCATATGGTAAAGGAGGACGTCGGACTTTAATTGCAGGAAGGTGTGCGCATGATTAATCTCAGGTATTACGAATGATTAAGGATTGTGGGAAACTAGCCCAACTGAACGATGATTCTCAAGAGGAACAAATCCCCAACCGGCTGGTGGTCGACGAGGCCACCAATTACGACAACTCCATGATCACTCTACACGTGGACACCATGGACATGTTGCAGCTAGCACCAAACTGGCCTAGGTCGACGAGGCTACCAATGACGATAACTCCATCATCGCTCTGCATCCAGACACCATGGACATGCTGTAACTCTTCCGTGTTGACATGGTCCTACTTATTGAATTCATGCTCCAGCCAGTTGCTCCAAAAGTCCGAACTGATGGAGGGAGGCGGGCAATATATTTCAACACTCCCCCTCACGTCTAGGCTATTTTAGTCCATAGACGTGGGATCGATGTAGGCCGCAGAATCGTTTATTTTTAATACTGCGTTGGCAGGGTCTTGAACTCAAGACCTCTTGGCTCGGATACCATATTGAATTCATGCTCCAGCCAGTTGCTCCAAAAGTCCGAACTGATGGAGGGAGGCGGGCAATATATTTCAACACTACTAAAGGGTTGCGCTGGATATTCTATTCTTCAAAGTTCAAGGTTTGAGACATCACGACTAGGCCGACTAGGAAGTAGAAGGGGAGAAGGAGTGGACGCGGACGAACAATTTGCTTGGTGGACCGTGACAAGGTTGACCACCATGCATTATCTGATGTCCCCCAGCTGAACCGATCCCTAACAGAGCCCGATTTTTGTCTCCCGTTGCAACGCACGGGCACATTTGCCCTCAGGCCAATGTCATGATTCGAACACATGACCTTCGCCCTCAGGACAACATGGGCTAGCCATACCATCAATCGACTGTTTGTGTTTGTATTTAGAGAGAATAAATATATACGCGATCAGAGACCAGACGTACGTGCGCTCTCTAGGCTGGCCCATCCACGCTTCGCACAGCAGCTCCGGTTGAGTTGCTTCTTCCGGCCCAAGGCCCAGGCGGGCAGAATACATTGAATAATCAATCTTTTCACGTCCCTTCATCTTTCCCTGACAAAAAGAAGAGAAAAACGTTCATCTGCCCATTAAATAATCCCACCTCGCTCTCTCATATGTAGTTACATCGGTTTATATACGTCTATTCTTCTTAATCAGTAAGCCGCCTCAGAAGCTAATAAAGAGAGGAAGAGAGGGTCGTTGCCGTATCTCAGAAGCTAATAAGGAGAGGAAGAGAGGGATTAAGAGAGGATCGCTATGGGGACCAGATCATGGCAAATACCTCAAATAAGCAGAGGGAGGAATACATTATTGTTGGTAATATATGAATGAGCGTGAAGGAATTAACTCTTCCTGTGTGACCGATCCACAATGGGATTAAATATGAGACCCATTAGGCCGTGCATGCAATTCAAGAATTCTTCGCATGCAAGCTCCGGCCTCTAGAGGTAGCAGAATGGGAAGGAGCAATGTTGGATTCGGGTGGAAACGGAGCTAGGGTCTTTGAGTTCGCGCGTGTCTGCTGCCACTGTTACTCCAGATTAATCTACTTGATGCTATTGTCACTTATTTATTCAAAATATTATTTCTTTCTGTTTCACTTTTAAATTTAGCTCATGACATCAGGTACGAATTTATTAATAATATTTTCTTCCGATTTTTCTTTTAAATTTCAAAATGAACTAATAAGTTGAACTAAGTTGACTCGGGACCACATCTCATGTTTCAAATTGGCATCCTGAGAAACCCTACCCTCAATCGATCCATTGTTCGGCATGTCGAGCTCACAATTCATGCCGAATGATCATTGAACGTCATGTCAAATAGAGGACATGCACCCGTGAAGGGTCTTAAGAATGCTTATCACATTAGAGACGTGTGCTGCTTTTTATCTCCCGTTGCAACGCACGGGCATGTTTTGCTAGTAATAATAAAGGGACTATCGCTTCGCTCGTATTGTTTCGTCCGTCAGTCTCCTTTTCGTAGCTTTGTATCACATGGGCCATAGTTTTTGTTATGGGCCGAAAAAATAACACTCGGGAATTGACCTCACGGCTTGCTCTCCCCTGCCTTACGAACTGAGTTTTTTTTGCCCGTGCTAAAATTTCAGACTCAAATTAATAGTCCCACCCTGCTTTTCTACATCAAATCCTACTAACTTATATACTTCACGAGTTACAAGATCAACAAGCCAACAAAAGGAAGATGAGATATGGTTCAGGTTCTTCCAGGGAGATGAAGAAAGGTGTCTGCCATGCCTAAGGAAAAAGGCCGATCTGAAGATACAAATAATCCTGATGAAGTAGAGAGAACCGATCTGTGCAAAGATGACCAGCGGCCCCACAGCCCCAAGCCACACAACCCACCTAGAGGGGCTGAGGGGCTCCACCACCACAGCGCCGGGCCGCCGCCGCTCGGGACGAGGGCGCGCGCGGGAGGAGTCACGGAGAGCCGGCTCGCCGGGGTCGCGCGGTCGGGAGGGTGGCGCGCGAGGGGGACGGCGGCTGGGGGGGTTCGACCGGGTCGGGACTCGGGAGGGGGTGGCGCGGGCACGGTGCCTCCTCTGCGTCAGGGAGACGAGGGAGGATCGAGAGAAGTGGGAATCGGGGTGCGAGGGGCTAGGGTTAAGGCGGCAGCCCAACTGGGCCTTAGGTAGGCCGGCGGGGCCTTGCAGGTGGCTGGCTGCGACTTTGGGCCTTACGTAGGCCGGCTTCTCGCTCCTTTCCTTTTTTTTGCTCTATCTCATTTACAGAAAATAGAGAGAAGGAAAAAGAGAAGAAAAGAAATAGCCAGTGCGTTTGGAAAATATTGAAACATTTTATGTAGAGCCTAAGATTTATACTTATCCAAAAAAGAAGAAGCTTCACCCAAATTGGAAGAGTTGAATTCAAATGCATTTGAATTTAATTTAAATGGATTTGAACTATACATATGAGTTAGAAGTGCCCAAAAAGGGCCGTATGTTTAATAGTCATAGAATGTAGATATTTTTATGTTTCCATCAGTCCGGTATTATAAGAAGTCATCGCTCAGAAAGCAAACGTAAACTGTTTTGTTGCTCAACTGGCTAGCCCAGAGCTCCTACTCAGTGTGAGGTTTTCGGTTCAACTCCCCACAACGCACGCATTGTTTTATTTTGTTTTCTCTCTATTTATTTCTTCTACACACTGCATTGTTTTATTTTGTTTTCTCTCTATTTATTTCTTCTACACACTGACAGGCGGGACCGCTTAGGTAGAGAGAGAAAATGAGTTGACAAGGTGGTGTTTGACCGTCAACTAAAAATATATGAAGCTCTATTATGTGACAGTGACCGTATAATCACCACACCACGTATACAGTGATCGTATTGACCATATTCTTGAATACAGTGACCAAAGTGAGCGTACACGACATGTTCAATGACCACCGATATATTTTACTCTGGCTCTGAATGTGAGGGTGCTAACAACTACTCGCTACGTTGTGTAGCCCCCCCCCCCCCCCCCCCCCCCCCCCGCCATTACATGAAGTAGAATGACAGTAAAGACTTACGATGTGATATCTCACTATCTCTGATTGTCTTGATCTCATGTATCCTTTCTTTTTTCATATAGAAATTCCACTGTTATCATGGATTTGACACCTAAGGCAGAGTCACCGTTTCCTCTCTCAAGGGTCAAGGATGTTGTTCTTGCCCTATAATATTTATAACCATGTATCTAAACTTTGCAGTAGGCTACTTACCGACTATCACCTTGCATAGGATGGAAGATGCACTTGGAGAAGGCCCAACCAATCGATCACCTTTGTGCATACCTGCCGGTATGTATAAGAATTTAACATATCCAATCCTAAGTATAGTCTTTGTCTATGTCATGAGAGTGTGGCAGATTATGCTAATGCGTTGAATTGCTTCAGGTGCAAATAAGAAAGCTTCAATTGTTGGACATTTTAAAGATGGTGCTAATCTATGTAAAGTCGAAGGTACGATCATATATTAAGGACAGTATAACCGCACCTAATCCTAGCTCTCTCACGCACCCATTGGTTTTGGCCGTTGGATCCCGCGTCACGGTCGTTGTTGGTCGTCCGATGCATCATCCCCGCCTGCGCGGGCTGCTCCTGGGCCGGCTGTCCTTGGCCTGCTATTCCAGGGGCAGAATCGGATGCCTCTCATTCACTGCTACTGGTTAACGTTCGATCCCGAACGAGCGGTGATGATTGTGCTCCGTGTCCACCTCCTACCACCTAATCCCGTTCGCGCACCCCGACCCGCTCCGCTACCCCCGACCACTCCCAGTCGCCCTAGGTCAGAGAGAGAGGTGATTGATGGCAGCGGCGGCGTCCACTGGCGATCCACGCATCTGGTTCCCCTCGATCCTTCTCCTCTCGCGAACTATGTGCGCCGTCGCCATGTAGGGCGAATGGAGGAGCGCGTGAAGACCAGGAGGAGAAGTGTGGCGTTCCTCATGACGAGCAGCGGCACCAAAGACGTCACGTCAGCTCGCCCGGCGGCCGGCTGGTTCCCAGGCGCAACTGTTGTCAAAGATGGACGCCGCCCTTCCGCCCTTAAACCACGCCGACACGCCGCCAAGGAGGAGTACTCATCTATCCCTCTACAGGTCTCCATCTTTATTTCAACCTCCATCTTGTGCTGATCTATCCATGTCATAGGCATCCTCCCGCCATTCATGATTGCCTGTAACTGCTATCCGGAACAATCAGGAGTAGATGAAACCTTGGACGACAAGGTCATTAGTTCCTGCTTATTGTTAAGGTTCTAGAGGAAACACAAGGTAAAAGATTAGCACTGCTTGAAGAATTATAATTAGATCTCTCTTTGTTTTCTAATTTTATCTATCCAAAGGGTATTATTGTTAGTGAGTGCCAAATTTTGATACTCGTACTTGTCCTCTTGTTGTTTCAGAATTTCTGTGGGATTTTGTGCTAAAAAAAATAATAATTTCTGTGGGATTTACATTGGACACGGGACTGTTTCACATCTCAAAATTCATCTCCTAACTTCCAGGTACACCTTCCCTTCTTCCGCTTTCAATTTAGCTCTTCAGTTAATACAAGTTGAGGTTATTTGTATCTGGGTAGTGCAGCACTGAACCACAAGGAAAAACAGTAGCCGTGCATACAATGCGAGGTCAGCAACGAAAATAAAGGCGGTTGTGGAGAAGATCGCGATTGAGTCGTGCAACAAGTCCTTGACCATGAACCATTTATCTGAATGGAGCCGACTAGGAAGCTCTTCTTTTGAGGTACACCTTTTTTAACTTTATGGATCCAAGGAATTTCAGAGTGATATTCCTCTAAAAGAGTTCTTAGATAACTTAACATTTCAGTTCTTGGAGTGTTGAATTTTGTGGAAAAACTGGTGAGCTCTGGTCAATGTCAGGAGACTAATGAGCTAGAAGACTATCAACTCAATATGTATATGTATTACTTCTACAACGAAAAATTACCTTGCTATCAACTACGAAAAAGGGGTTCAATCGATTATCTCAGGTAAATACTTGCCTTCAGGTTATGACGTGGTATAACTCTGGTAGGGATAAGCTAGCTTATTTTCCTGTACACTGCTACTTTTCACAAGAAAAATGTAGATTCCATAATATCAGTGTATAGTTAGCCATAATATATATCAATCTCAAGCTTTATAACTTATGGAAATTTAAAGATGCTACTGGATTCAAAACTAAGAACGGGAGGCACCACTGATAAGCCTGGCCGTTGTGGAGTTCAACTTCGCTATGAATTAATCCATAGAGCTAGGCGATGATAAAAATTGATGTCGAATGCTCAAGGCAACTGTATTATTACCCTGCATTTTTGTTTGGTCATGTGGGTTCCAAGAGGACCAACTTCGACTATAACGTTGTGCACAATTCACTTATAACATATATGACCAAGTAATAGCATAAAGTTGCTGGACTGCAGACATACCCCTTCTGCGACATATGATGCATAGTGGATTATGTTTATACATTTTAGAAAAATCCTTCTACACTAATCTACTAAAGTAAAACATGTAAATGCTGACACAAAGTTATTTTTATGAGAGCAGTACAACAAAAAGCATTTTTATGTGGTTTAGAAACTTCAGTGAGATGTTTCCCTTTGTGGTGTTTCAAGTTATAAAGTAAAATCAATATCTTTTGTTGCCTCACCATTTTATTGTTCAACATTCAGTCTATAAACTTAATTATATCTCTTATTTTGTGAAGTAACATTATCAATAACTACCCTGCTAATCTTACAAGGTCACACAAATGCAACATTTGGTTGGACAAATTATGCAAAGTACAGGATAATAAACAAGACTCATGCTGATCTAATCGAGATCACGCAGTGAAAGTTTTCTCCTAAAATAGTGAGGGTTAATCTAACATTTCTAAAGACGGATAATAATGACCTTTTCTAGATGGAGTGTAGTAATGTCATGGTCCCTTTGATATACATATTTGTTCTTTGCTGTGAACTTACAAGAACTCGAAAAATCAACCTATTTGTTCAAATTTCAATAGCATGGAACTGTTTTTTCTTTCTTTGTCTATACTTCTCGTGATGTTTTGATGACAAACACTTATTGCTAATGTGCATTTCATGATTACATGTTTTTTTTGGCTGATAGTATTATTAAACCTTTAAAACAAGATTTTTTTTACTCAATATAATGGTTTGCAATGGTCTGTTGCTCAATATAATTGTCTGGTATAGAATAAATAAAACCACTTTACTTTCACCAATTTATCATCCCTTTTTAATATATTTATTACTACTAATTATGAAATAGAACAAATTAGTGCATCAGCGAGGACCAAGGGTTACCAAATGATGAGTTGATAAACTGCCAATAAGATGTGAAATCAAGAACCAAGTGTGGCGTATGATGGGCAAGAACAATGAGCTAGGCTAAAAATAAATAGGGAAAACGAAGATCAAACAAGTTGATGGGTGTTTATGGTTTGAGTTCTTAGGGAGATTGTTTAAGGCTGATTGTACATCAACTTTAGAGTTGTCCTTTTACCTTACAACCTGATGTTGTAGCTAAAACTCCTAGCTGGTTAGAATAAGATTTTAGTGTCTGATCTTACAACTGCAGTACACACATTACGCTGCTAAAACAAGTACCAGTGCTCTGTTTTGCTAACCTGAATATTGAGTTTGTTGTCCTTAAATCCAAGCAACTTATTTTGTACCCCCTCAGTTCCATAATATAAGACGTTATTACATCCAATATGCTTACATATTGGATGTAATAACGTCTTATATTATAGGATAGAGGGAGTATTTAGCATCCATATTTTATTTCATCATATATTACGAATTTTCTACCATTATATTGAAGAAATGCATGGGCGCTGCAACGCGCGCCAACGATGATCTAGTAAACCGTTGATGGGTGACCAGAGGGATGCATTTGGGCTATTTTCAGTTTTTCACTCATCATCAATCACTGCTCCCCAATCATTAATAAGGTCCATGTATTGTTCAACTACCACTAATAGGTCACCCGGATTAAACCAAAATAAGACACTCCTTGGCATCGTTTTCTAATCTATGTCTCCTTAAGACATGCTTGAGAATTACTAAAACATTTGAGGTGCAAAAAACATTTGTGCTGGAGGACCTCATTTTAGATATTTATACTACCGGCAAAGTATGCGAAAGATGGGTTTAGAAGCAGTTGCTTGTCATTTATCATAACTAACGGTATGTTATACGGGGAGCGGCACGCGGAGTTTGGTTTCAGCGACTCTGTAAATTGAGCTACAGTTTTCTCTGTTCCGCTCTTCGTACTCCGCGGAGTCGTAGCGTTCGGCACCGCTCCGTCCGCTCCTGGAGCAGAGCCGGGGAGTGGAGTCGATCCGAACAGGCCCTAAATATAAGCCTCACCTTTGTATTTCCTCAGATTCCTGCAATATCCTATATTAGAAATTGATCTGTTCAATTTACATGTGCTAGATGAAGGTCCTTCTTTAACTAAATTGAGTGGATATAATGCAAAGAGACAAGAGTTTGACCCAGAGTATGATAATGTTGCTGAACAAGCCCTCACAGAGATGGAATTTAAAGAAACTAATTTGGAAACTGATCGTGAACTGAAGGTACGTGCATTGTTGTAATTACTTGTCAAGGTTTGTAAACAATAATGATGAAATAGTTTGTTCGTAGAAACTAAATATATTTCTGCAGTAACTTACATCGATTTTATGCCTCTAATTTTTAGAAGATCATCATGGAAGCACCTTATTTTTTGCTCCTACTAAGTAATATTAGGATGAAAGGGGATCCATGTTCCTATTGCTTTACCTGGTGCAGCCGCCAGATGAAGGACCCTAGGGTGGCTTCTTCACCTCCACACTTCATGCTCCAAAAGATGATAATCAATGTAACCTTATTAACAACGTCTATTAGAACTAGATTTAAGGAATGGTGCGTGGCACGCAGAGCAGGTTTCATGATTTTCATCGCCCGTTGCAACGCACGGGCATTTGTACTAGTTCTACCAACTGAGACATTAGGAGTAGAGATTTTAAGTAATACATAATTTGGGCTGACCTAAATCATTGAAACATCTTAAAAGTAATACATAACTAGTAGAACGCCCGTGCATTGCTACGGGCTATAATGCATATAAATGAATCATTTTCCCCCTCATATATGTTAGGAATCAAATTAGCGCCCAACGGGCTCCCCAAAATTTAAACGTCTTGGCAGTCCGGGCTCATTCAAATCTAACCCATATGTGAGAAAGAAATGTGGTTATCCGGACTATCTGACATGTTATCTTTAACACGCGGTCCCAACACAAAAACACACCCCACGATGCACCCTCCCCTTCCCGCTCAGTTTCCCGTTGTAGCGGGACATTTCTCGCTGGAGCCCTCTCCTTTAAAACCAGATGACGTCCACCTCACCATCACCATGACACCCTCTCTCCTTCACACCGTACTTCCCCATGGACCACCAAGGATAAGCCCCCTCCCCCCCCCCCCCCACCCCCCGCCAACCACCCCGATCTCTGCCCTGATCCCCTTTCCCTGTGTCCGTGCTGATCCGCCACCGCCATCAAAGAGGGCGATGGGTCAAGCATGGGACGAGAAATTGTGTGGTGGTGGCGCAACCTCCAGAGGAATCCTACGGGCGTGGGGAGTTTAGTACATAACAGAGATAGGCATGTGCTGGCGAATCAAACCGGAATAGAAAATTTCAATAAAATCGGTGCGTCTAAGGTCGGAAGGTGGAGATGAAATGAACGAAAAAATATCACCCAAATGCAACTTGCTCATTTCTAAATTAAACTTAGATACCTTATTCCCCCCTTAACCCATAACTTTGTTGCCACCCAAGTAACAACTTAAACCTACTTTAGTCTTACAGTCCAAAGGCATTGATTGCTCATAAAATACTCTTTTATATCGAATATCAATTTCTGAGCCCAAGCTCATCTGCACCCGGTGAAGAGAAAATTCACAAAAAATTCTAAACAAATTCAACAAAATCCAAAACTTTTTTGCATGGAAGCTAATTTTGTGCGTGGGGTGCGCTCCAAATTTCAGATAATTTAGACATATGAGTAGCTCTTAGCAAAAAAGACAAATTGGGTCAGAATAATACATGAACAGTAAACTTTTACCGAGTGCTACCCAAAAGACAAAAGGCATCACACCCTTTGCCCTGGGCCGCACTCGCTGCCACCCGCCACTCACGGACGGCCGACTTGCCCCGCACCTTTACGTGGCATTGGATCGCTGGCACCACCGCCCATGCCATCTTGGCTTGTGCTACTCTGTCGTGCTTCTTCTCCATGAAACCTTGGGCAATGCTAGCTGATAAACCAAAGCAAAGTAGTAAGGAAAGGGAATATTGTGCACTCAGGTACTTATCCGCTAAAAAACACTCCAAAGTTTTATTTATAATGCAGATCAGAAATTTAAACCTACTTAACCCATAAAATCGGTGCGTCTAAGGTCGGAAGGTGGAGATGAAATGAACGAAAAAATATCACCCAAATGCAACTTGCTCATTTCTAAATTAAACTTAGATACCTTATTCCCCCCTTAACCCATAACTTTGTTGCCACCCAAGTAACAACTTAAACCTACTTTAGTCTTACAGTCCAAAGGCATTGATTGCTCATAAAATACTCTTTTATATCGAATATCAATTTCTGAGCCCAAGCTCATCTGCACCCGGTGAAGAGAAAATTCACAAAAAATTCTAAACAAATTCAACAAAATCCAAAACTTTTTTGCATGGAAGCTAATTTTGTGCGTGAGGTGCGCTCCAAATTTCAGATCATTTAGACATATGAGTAGCTCTCAGCAAAAAAGACAAATTGGGTCAGAATAATACATGAACAGTAAACTTTTACCGAGTGCTACCCAAAAGACAAAAGGCATCACACCCTTTGCCCTGGGCCGCACTCGCTGCCACCCGCCACTCACGGACGGCCGACTTGCCCCGCACCTTTACGTGGCATTGGATCGCTGGCACCACCGCCCATGCCATCTTGGCTTGTGCTACTCTGTCGTGCTTCTTCTCCATGAAACCTTGGGCAATGCTAGCTGATAAACCAAAGCAAAGTAGTAAGGAAAGGGAATATTGTGCACTCAGGTACTTATCCGCTAAAAAACACTCCAAAGTTTTATTTATAATGCAGATCAAAAATTTAAGGTGGCAAATCGGCAATGCACTACACGCTCATGCGCTAATCTAATTCAATCAAATCACCAAAAAGTGCAGGTTTGGCCTCACTATCCCGAAGCTACATTAAGGAGAAAAAGAGTTCAAGAACAACACGATTGGAAAGTAAAGGGAATTGCAAAGAGGATAAACGAGATTAATAAGAAAAACAGCTAGCATATAGTCATATGTCACTGTAAAGTTCAGGGAAAAATACATGTACTCTGAATACTGAAGGTAATTTTTTTTTCTCAAGAGAAAATATATTAAAACAGCATGAGATCAGGGTGAACGTACCACACACTCAACCCAACCCGATGTAGCTCAATTCATTGGATCATCGTCGCCGACGACTTTGATGTGAAGCTGCAAAAACCACTGATGCCCAATTCGAGCAAGGATGATATCCGAACACCACCCGGTCATCACTGTTTTGACTGCGGAAACTTCTTAGTGCTAATAATAATTTTCTGGAGTAACTAATAGTTTTTCAAAGAGATAAACACCAGCCTCATAATCACATAGACAGAATAATGATCCAGTTTTCCTAGCAAGATCTCATAATCTACATAATACATAATTTGCTGACAATTTGCATCAATGGAATAACCAGGACTCCTTGTCATAAAGTTTAGTGCCCTGGCAACTTGTAAGTAATAATATATCATAAGAATCTATTATACCATATAGAATCCTAGGACACAACCCCTAGGATTCTATACGGTATAATTAAAGGTAAAAATATGTGGAAGTAGAACAAATGATGCACCAACTAAACACCATATACTTCTATTATATGTACCTAACTAAAACACTGATTACTTCACCACTGGTTGCCCCTCCTCCACCTTTGAAATCAACATCTTCCACATCTCTTAGCAAAACAAAGCATACACGATACACAATTGCGTCAGAGAGGAGCAGAAAGCATAGATAGAGCAGAGGCACACATACATTCTACATATCTTTTCGGAACTCAAGTTTGAGCTCTTCAGGGTTTTGTTCGTCTGTCTCGACCCACCAGGATTCAGAAAACACAATATGCGAAGAGATTTCAGCACACAGTAGTTTCCTGGGCAATGGAACTGGAGTAGTTCAGCTAACCGAATCGGCATGCAGCATGATGTGCAATGAGTTAGTGGTAGCTTTTCAGGTGAGAGGTGAGATGCTGACCATGCTCTCGAAGACGTCGAAGAGATTTCAGCACACAGTAGTTTCCTGGGCAATGGAACTGGAGTAGTTCAGCTAACCGAATCGGCATGCAGCATGATGTGCAATGAGTTAGTGGTAGCTTTTCAGGTGAGAGGTGAGATGCTGACCATGCTCTCGAAGACGTCCTCGCAAGCGACGCCCTTGGCCGACCTCGTCATTTGCAGCATCAGGTACTTGTTCTTGGGGTTACACATGCGTTCCCAGCAGCTTCATCCTACCCCCAAAGATCCAATCTTGCATCACAAAATCTCGAGAAAAAATTGCAGAATTCATCGGATTGATTCATTTCTTCACGGGGCCGGAACCTGCCCTCCCTTCCTCTCATTAATAAGTGATTGCATCACAACACAACATATTATCTCGATCAACTCCTAACGGGATTCAAGTCAGCATTGAAATCTGCAAAAAGACCATGGATCAGCAATCTGAGAAAGGAAATAGTCATGATAAAACAAGCAAGATGTTGTAATCGCCTGATAAGCTTGCCAATTACAGTAGTATAAAAAATGATTGGAACAATACCAACAGAACTGAAAATTTTCTATTAAGTTAGGAAATAAGAAACATTGTTCAGCTTACTAAAAACCATGCTTCATTTAACAACATGAGAGCTCAAACTATTCAGTTTACTAAAGCAGCCAAGATTCAAAAATTAAATTAATGTATCTAAGATACATACATACGTATAACACAGAGAGTCTGGTCCAGTACTGTTGTACTCTACCACATGATGTCCTGTATGAGTAATCTCCTACTTTCGATATATTTTCTCTTTCAGTTTGGTCTACTATGGATCGAGCATTTGGCTTCCTTTCATTGACTGACGCATAGTCTGTATAGGGCGCAAACATACAGAAACTCGTAGCAGACTACCCGCACCAGGTACCACTGGAATCCTTTCCCCTCGCCTGCATTATTGCAAATTAACTTCTACGAGTTTACAGTGTGTGTATAGGTAGTGGATGAACAAGAAATGGGCAGCTTATTACATTGGCTGTGGGCACATGATAGATAGATAGATGACAACACTTTCTTCATTGGAGTATCCCACAACATGAGTCTAGTAAATTCGGTTCAGTAACTACACACTACATTTTCATTACTAATAAATTTCTTGTGGAGTCTGGGGAATACCTGCTAGCAGCCAGCCACAGGCAATTCATGTGCGCCTTGTCCAATTGCCAACTACCTCCAGACACTCCGCTTCCCCAACAGACAGACCCTGCTTCTTTGACGTCAGACGCTACATCCGGATATGATTTAGTGGAATTTCTGGTCAACGTGCTATGCTTCACAGAAATCACGATAACAAAGTTGAGAAGAGCATAAGCAAGAGATCATACTATCCTATTTTCTTACATACTCGTTCAATGTATCAGAAAAAAGCGAGATATGACCTGGAACTGCAGCGCCTGTACTCCTGGTAGATCCATTAACATCAGTCCGCCTACAGCCTTTCTGTAGTAAAAAAGGCATATACAAATCCTTGTTTAAACTAAAATTAGTCCATGTATGAATAACCCCATGATTCCAATTATCGAGGAAAAAAAGTCTTGCCTAAGCTGCTAAGTGTGTACTGAGAAATAAGATCTGCTTAAGCTGCAAATTCCTCATCACTGCATAACCTATTATTGTTGGTTGCTCATATCCTCACATTCCATCAGAACATGCAGTTACACTGCCCACAAAAAGGACCCCCTGCGTGGACCCTGTCATATCCTTACGACCACCCGACCTCGAACATCATAGTGCAAGATTGGAGTAAAACATTTTAGATTAGCAGAAATAAAGATCATAATGTGAGATCGGAGGAAAGTACTTCAGATTAGCATAAACATTCGCATCAACATTGGCAAAAGAACATTTTTAGATTAGTCAAAATATTAACATCGACATCAACAGGAAGGCAAGCTTTCACTCTGCACAGCTGGCATCTCCAACAAAAAAGAAATAACAAAGAAACCTACTTATAATTACTGCATGACAAAATCTGATGGAAAGCCAGAGCTAAGCTGGGAACATGAAGGGCGACGAAAGAAAGAGGAAGTCTGGTGAGCAAAGCACTCACGTCAACTAACTACAGATGCAAGGGATAGATTAAGTCACAGGTTGTGAAATATTTTTATATACGCATAGCAATGCAACTTGTTTCACACCATAGGTAATACCAAAATGAGAATGACTGTAGAAAAAATCATGGGTCCACAAAAACTACTACTCCGTACAAAGTTGTACTAAAGCTGTGACAAGTAATATGGATCGGAGTGAGTAATTTAATTTGGCAGAGGAACAGTACTGTAGGAACAAAAAAAGTTATCCTAACATACAGATAGATGTATAAGTCATTTCATGATCACCGTGAAACCAGACAACTAACACTTGAGACTTCAGCATGAGCACTGAGAATTATAAGTAAATCCACCCTTGCATACGTAGCAGACCACTGAGAGTGAGATTGCTAAAAATGTGTTCACATGAAGGAAAGGCAATGTTTTACAGAGATTACCGAATCACAGGTGGCTGCTAGAAAAAGCTTGTGTACCTTCCCCAATCGCCATCAGAGGTCCTTGCCCCTAAAGTGCCGTATACCTTGCTGGAGATGACAATCTAGCATGGGTGGAAAAGAAGTGTGGAGGAGAGGAGGTGCTCATGCGCGCCGCCATCAGAGGTCCTTGCCCCTAAAGTACCATGTAACTTGCTGGAGATGACAATCTGGCACGGGTGGAAAAGACGCTTGGAGGAGAGGAGGTGCTCATGCGCGCCACAGGTGACCGGCCATGGATCATCTCCTCGCAGTGCGATGGAACTGATCATCCCCGACCGGCATGGATCATCCTCGCAGGTGATCGTCCGTGACCAGCTATGGATCATCCTCGCAGTGCGATGAAACTGACCAGATTCGGACCAGACCTCTCTCCTTCTGACCCTCTCTCCTTCAAGCGAGTTGATGGTGCTCCTCCTCAACTCACGATGGTGAAGGGAGAGGGGGGGGGGGGGGGGGGTGCAGCCCGCGGCAACAGATCTTGTCGAGGTCGAGGCAGTTGTTGGGATCTCGATTGATGTTGCGGCGGGGGAGGGGGGGTCGAGCGGCGGCGGCGCAAGTTCTGGCCCCTACGCGTCTCGGATGTGACGGCGGCGACGGGGCGCCGAGGACTCGCCGGCGTCGGCCAGTGCCCGGGGCGCCGAGGAGTCGGCGTCGTCGGGCAGGGCGAGGAGATCGGAGAGAAGAAGAGAACGGCGGCGCGAGGACGGGAGGAGTGCACGCGTCGGGAGGATCGCGTCCAGGGCTCGCGTGAACGAACGCGTTAATGGGCCGGCCCAAGTATGCCGTTGTGAAAGGTCGGCGATTCGTGGGCGATGGGCGATATATAGGAGTGGCGGGATGTGGTGGGTGAGGCGAGACTACCAACTGAGACATTAGGAGTAGAGATTAGCACGTCCAGTTTTTCCTTAGCAATGATTTACAAAGACCTGTATTTCTTAACCAAAATTTTAGGTACAGATTTGACCCTATTTTGTACATATAATAATGTTGTCAGAATAGTTATATATAAGTAAAAGATATTTTTGTCAATAATCCATATCCGACAATAATTAGACTATTTTTGTTCATTTTTATTGAGTGAAAACATTAACAAAATAGTTTGCCTTTGCCTGGATTCGAACCCAAAACCAACCGTTGTTGACCTGACTGCTCTAGCCACTATGCCATCAGACTGAATAAGTTATTGAAGGCAACGCAGTATCTCTACTCCTAATGTCTGAGTTGGTGAATAGCCTCCACGGTTTATTTTCGTCCCACCACTTTCAACCGTTTTTTTTTTCGCTGGTTTTTTTTTTCGTCCCCTCCCCCCACCCCACCGGTTTAGTTTCGCGTCACCCTCTCACACAAGGAAAAAAATCTGAACGGATCAGAATTTTCCATGATGACGCAAGTTATTTAGTAATGTCTTTATGTGAAAGAATCAATCACGATCAATCTTTAAAGATCAAATCTGAATTAATTAGTCTTATCTTAAATCGCTCAATCACATTAATTAGAAAATAAATAACCGATTTTAAGAAAATTAATGTGTAAATCTCTACTACCTAAAAGAAATGTAACATTCCCTCTCCCCTCTTACCTCGCGTGAATCGTCCATCCCCCCACCCACCCGTCCGCGTTCTCCTCTACGTTGAATTTTCGCTGGAAAAAAAAACTGAACCTGAGCCCCGCGATCTCGCTCTCTCTCGCTCCCGAACGAACCCACGTCATCGGTTCCCCTGCCTCTGCCGCTCCCCCTCCCGATCTGGTCGCTGCCACAATCTCAGCACCGAATCCGGCATCGCCCACACCCTTCTCTTCCAATCTTGTGAGCTGCAGGGAAGATCGGCCTCCAAATCCGCCACCATCGATGCCCTCTCTGTTCCCGTCCGCAACCTGCCACTTGCGACGGACGAGGCTTCCGAAGCGGGCGACCAAAGGATTCGAAGCAGCCGCCCGGAGTTACTTCGCCCTCGACGTTGAGGAGGGCTTGGGCCTGAGCTCCTGGTCTCGCAGGGGCCGCCGCCGCTGGGCTCGTATCGTCAGGCCGACGTGGCACCGATCCGGTCACCGGCCACGCCCAATCCTCTCCCTCTCAGTTCGTGCTCCCCCTACTTCATCTTCCCCTGTTTTTGTTCTGCAGGTTCTTGAGTCAGGTGTAGGCATGCGAGAACTCGCGACTCGGAGAGGAGTTTTGGCGGTAAGGACTATACAACTTTTTCTCTTGATCACGTCCTCCAGGTTCGTCTACACATCCACATAACAAGTCCATGGTTGAGAAGAAGGGAATACACAAGATCTATTTATTTTCATGGGTAGGAAAGTAATAATCAATCTCTAAAAAAAGCAAAGTAATGATCAATTCCTCAAAGTGCAGGCCGAGGCAGGGAGCTTGTACATGGGTTCCTGGAGTCCATACTAAAGAAGAAGATGACCAAGCCGTGGATTGCTGAAACGGGGCGGCAGGGCACATTGGAGTCAGCAGCTTGACGGCTGTCAAGGCAACGGTAACCTTCTATAGTCTCCTGCCAGCAAGCACGCCGTTACTGGAGCTGCATGGAGGCCACACACCTGCTGGCGTGTTTTCTCTGGTCTCCAGAACCGTGGCATGTCTTCAGGAGCACAAAGCCGCTTGGCGTCGATGAACAATTGGCCGTCCATCGTATGATTTGCATTGCCGCGTTCATCATTTCCTGTACATCTCCACAAGGTACTATACGTGTAATTCCACCCCATATTGCTTAATTGAATCCTGAAGCAATTAGTTTATAGCTTATTACCTGCAGATTGCAATTCATGATTGGAATGGAATATACGTAAGAAGATGAACCATGGATTGGTCTTTTTTTCTTTCACTATGATTGGATTTCTACAGTGTTTTGCATATTGTGCAGCACATGAGTTCAAATGTTTCTTATTTTAATGTGGTATAGAATAAGAAGGATGGTGTTTTATGACTCGATTGAACTGAAACTATCCTTAGGAATACAACAATTCTTGCTCCATTGTATGTGCTTCCAACCACTCATATAGAAGGAGTATTTTCAAAATCATTTACATACTCGAATATGTACAGAGGCTTGGCTCATTAAAAAACACACTTGTACTATTGTAAGCCATAACATTGCTCCAACATGAACTGCAATTAATAAACACCTTGTGTTCGAAAAAAAATCATTTGTTCTTCTGTGTTTGTGAGCAGTATATCATGGATTTGGTTCAGTTGGAGGGTCTTCTGTGGCTGCAACATAAGAAATAGTACACATCTAGCCATCCAGGATCCAACATTCAACAAAAGTCTAAGATTAGCTGCGCTACATCTTTCTTTGATTTAATTATGAGCGGTGAACAGTTGTGCTCTTCACTTCTTTCTCAAAACTATATAGTAATTAACTGCAGGTAATAGTTGGAGCTATACTATGTCATGATATATGAATTGCAGAAGAAATTGCAAATTGATAGTCATAATATGGTGACTACAAAATACACTGAACCGTATGTACCTTACTGAATTTTTTTTTGAACCATACGTGCTATTGTTCTTTGGATGTGGCCGGCCATAGCTAGCATGCATACATACATTCAGCCACATCTATGTGATAGGGTGAGTATTATATCTATCTCAAGAGTAGTGCCTCATGCAATCAAGTCGTAATTGCCATGTGTGCACACGTTTGATCAGTACACTGTCATAATACCAGAAAACTGCAGAACCAGAGGTACACCTTCCTCACAAATATAACACCGATTGTTCAGTACCTTTTTTCAAGCATTTAGTTTTTAACTAAATAGAAGAGTGTACAGATGAATGAATGTTTCGGGAGCAGCTCACTGAAGGAGGTCAATTATGATATTACCAACAGTTAGAGAAACTTGCTTATTCTGAATTCATAGAAGTTTCATTGTTTGTCAATTTTATACACGACTTTCGTGTATTTATAGACAATTCTTTTCAATACTATGATTGTCACTCTCACTATGCCTAATTGCATTGTGAGTATTATCCTCTTTGACTGTCTATCTATCCTCTTTTCAATACTATGAAGTATTGACTATCTATCTAAATGGACAAGAAGTCGTGTGATCATAATGCACTACTACTTCTGTCTATCTATCTAAATGGATAAAAAGCTGTGTGATCATAATGCACTACTACATGTTACATGCTTATATGGGAGAATGGATTAGTTAAAGAGGACAACAAATACCATTTTAATTTGAAGTGGTACAGTCGTTGAGGGAAAACTTTTGGATATGACCACACTATGAGAACTTTTTAATCAAGCTATTAAGTATGATGGAAATTGCCTATGATTTATTGATTTATGATTCCTATGAGTATAGCTGTATCATAGGAAAAATAATTTGAAACAGAGAGTTATGGTGAATTTAACTTGGCTATTATGGTGTTTATTGTCCTTTATTCATGCTTGCTTTGACATTGCTATGTAAAAGTGATGCTTATGTATCTTAATGTTTCTCAAAACATCATGTTTGTAAGATCGGTAGATATTCCGATGATCTCAGAACACCATGTTATTACATGATACTCTTGTCGTGTTGAAAATTGTTTAGTTCCCGTAGCAACGCACGGGCAATCTGCATTTTAGAATTTTAGAATGGGCTATGCATTTTAGAATATTGCTGCAGCTCAAGCTCAAGCACGAGCATACATTTTGTTGGGATCAAATTTTATGTTGGGTGAGCCTTCACACGTGGATGGTTTTAATGTGTTTCAAATAGGGTGTTAGACAGAGATAGTGGATGAACGAAGATATAGGTTAGACACAATTGACGTGAAATCACTAGCATATGTATGCCCCGTTGCAACGCACGGGCAATTTCCTACCATAACAAAGAAATCTCTACTATCTCTACTCCTAATGGAGCAGTTGGTAGTCTCCGTTCCGGATTTTTTTTCGTCACACCTCCCACCTTTGTCTGGTTTTTTTCGTCGCTCCTCCCACCACCCTCTTTCCACGAGTCTTTAACGTCAAGTCCACCTCCCACCGATTTTTTCTCTCCTCTCCGGTTTTTTTTCCTGTTGGCAGAGCACCTCTCTCACGAGTCACGATCTCACCTCTCCCCCACACGAGCGAACGAAGCCCTAGATGCCGCCGCCGCCAACGGCGCCTCCACCTCCTCCCCCTCGCCTCCACCTCCCATGCCCCGCCCCTATCCCCAAGCTCGAGCTGCTCCGCTCCATCATCGTCCCGCCGGCCATGGCGTCCCATATCCGCCTCCACCTCGCCGGGCCACCGCCCCTACACAACCACCAGCAACGGTATCGCCTCTGCCTCCCCCGACCACACAAACCGCCCCTCAATCTCCCATAGCCCTGTCCCCGGCATTCTCACCGCGTCCCCGTGTCTCCTCCGCCCCGGCCTGGGCGAGGGTTAGTGGCGCCGAGGCGAACTCGGACGGCAAGGGTGAGGGGCATGGAACCAGCGGCTGGCGTCCTGGGCCTACTTCATGGTGCTCTACGGGAGGGTGAGGGCGACGGCAAGGGTATGGATTTCTGGCTCTTATGTTTCTCAGCCCGCAGGGAGTATTACTTGATTGAGAGGATTGACTGAGAAGGAAAGGAAAGTTATGCCGGGATCCCTTCAGATTTTTGCAAGTTACTTCCTCCGATCTTGCCCGTCGTCGGAGCTCTCCTCCGCGCTGCTCACTCAAACCTTAATGTTGAAATCCTGAAGAGCTACTACCTTGGATCTCAATCCCTGTCTGGAGGTGCTCGGTGTAGGTGTTTGATTACTGTCGCTGTACTACATGGTTTGTAGCAGGTACTTGTGATGGGTTAATTTTTATGGATATACAGTTTATCTTGGTGTAGATATTTTAGTTCTGTCCTCTTAACCCAGTGTTTAGCAGCTGCTTTTGATGTCGTTTTATCAAGTGTGCAGATGATTTTTTGACTGTAGTATGAGTATAGCACATGGTTCAGAGAGGTTCGGTCAGATAGGCCTTCATTTAGGAGATGATTTGGAAACTTAACATACAAAATTATTTAATCTAATGCAGATTACATATTAAACTTTTTGGAAGCAAGTACGCAAGAATATTTGGTGAGCTCTCTACAAGTAAAGTTATATGGCAGTTTCGTTGACTTGAAGGAATATTTGTAGGATTTCAATCTTTAGGAAGTTTGAGGGCATCAACTTGGCAAAATAGATGTTGCTAACATCAATTATTAATCGACTTTTTTTATCAGCCTTGCATATATGTCTGGTCAAAAAGCATATGGTTTATTCACCACAGGTAACACAAAGCCCGTACGTGTCCTCTGATTATGGATATGTACTTGTGTTTCGTATATGCCAACCATACTTTCGCCAAAATCTCATGTTAGCTGTTGAGTGACGGGAACAGTTCATGATCTAACTAAAACCTGTGATCACACTTTTGGTCAGACCTACATTAAGCCGACGACACATTTTAATTAATGAAAACTATGAGCTGAGAACATATAGGAGCTTTGTTTGGTTTAGATATTTTCATACAAAATTTGATATACTTCTCATGGATATCTTCTTACACAAGAGTTTATTTTGAAGATCATAAAAATTTATGCATTAGAGTTAATGCACAGTATCTGGCTGTCAATCTCCAGTTTGAAGAAGATTTTAGAGCTGCACTATACAAGCAAAGCTAAAATTGGTCCAGCCACTTAATTTCTTTTCTATAAAAGAATTGATGAATGAGAGGATATTTTGAAAGATCCATCTATGCTACGTGCAATGTTGATTTGATAATTTTGTGCATGTCTCATGCACGATGCCAGCGCCTTCATCGGCCTCCAATTGAGCGTGCCGATCTGTGACGCATGTACCTGCGGTGCTGGGCCACGCTCTGCTGCAGCTGTGCACGCCACCGCTACCAGACGGCACCCCCATCGAGGAATACACTCCAGCTGAGATTTTCCATATCATCTCTGTCAAGGCACTGTCATCACAAGAGGTTCAGGTAAGATTATCCCTATTTTCCTTGCTATATTAAGTTTCTTTGCTAATGACCTCCTAGCCTGGAGCATGTTCAACTGACAAATCTTTGCTACTATATTTCTTAGCTAATGTCTTCCTTGCATGGATCATGTTCATCTGGTTAACAAAGGCTTGGCCATCTTAATATAGTAGCTGGTGAAGTGGATATATATACTACTTCAATTTGCATGAGAACAACCACTTATAACGCTTTGTGCTTGGACGGGGTTAGAAATTTGATGGTTCAGATGTGTAATAGAGGGGCCAAAAGTGTTATTCTTTTCATTGTTTGCTTGCATGTTTAGGTTCTAATGTTGATGTAGCCATGTAGGCAGCGCGCTGCTGACCATCGATGGCAGGGAGTCGGCATTGCTGGCGGCGGAAGGGGTGCATGTGGAAGCAGGTGGAATAGGTGGCAGCGGTGGGGATTCATTCTTCTCCGGTGCTAGTGGGTTCGATGCCAAGCTCGACGGGGCCAGCGGGTGCTGCGGGTTTGTCAAGCAGGTAAAGATCATCAACCTATGTTCTTTGATTAGTTCTTTATACTTCAGTCTTGTCCAGTTTCATACTTTTCCACTGCTGGATAATGGTTTCGTGTCGTGCGTGGTGTAGATTGGATGTATTTGTATGTTCATGAGGATTTTTTTTGGTACCGTGTGTTATCTATCGAATCTGTGTTTGATTTGTTCACTATTACTTCCTGCTTGCGGAGGGTGGCCATAAATTTGTTCTTTTTTCCGTGAAAATAAGGCTGCTAGGTTAGTAGTCTAATTGAGCCAGATGAGCAAGCATGATAAGAATCCGGGTGAAAATTTTGAAAGTTCATATGTCAGACATGTATCTGTTCAGTTTTTCTGTCAGAAAGTAAGCAAGTGACTTATTTGGACTTAATCTCAGAGATGTTTCTTCTTATCAGTTTCAATTTACTGGGTCATTGTTGTTTCTTATAATTCTATAGTGTTAACTGATGTATCATTACATTGATCATTCAACTTTAATGTTAATGCAATGTCATGAAACTGCAGTTCACAAGTTCAACCCCTTCCACAAGGCAAATCTCTTTCTTTGACCTCAAATCACAAAACCCATTGCTTGTTGTAGCGAAACATACATTGTTTTTGTGTTCAAACCAGTATCTTGAGCTGATGGTTGATCTCTTATAACTTCTAAGCAATGAATTTTGACATATATATGAACTTAGTTATTTGGTTCTGTTTAAGTGCAGGTACCCACCAACATCTAAATGCAGACTAATCGCCCATCGTTGCACAACGTTGTTTGTAGCCTAGCTGTCGGACATTACATATCAACTTACTTCTTTGGTGTTTTAGACTTGGTGAAGAGATTGTCTGTAGCCTAGCCGTCGGACAGGAACCATTTGCGAGATAAAGTGGCAGACCTTGCCCACTGGACGAGGGTGCACCAGCAGTGCTACTGTACATATACATGTTTTTCTTTCATTTTTTAGCCTTTCTCCTATGGCATAAAAACTGTTTCCAAATCTCAGGGTGGGCCACGGCCCAACCTAGCTACCCTTTACCTCCGCCACTGGCGAGATAGCTATTGTTCTGAGTGCACCAGACCAGGTTATCTTCTGAATGTAACCATGGGTACAATTTACCATGATTTGATGTGTTTGATTCCAGCAAGTCTTCTATGTATCTGTGCGCCAACAAAACTGAACGCTAATTCATACAAGATGTGCAAGATCGTGCAACTAGCAATGGGACAGATCATACTAATGAAAGAATGCCAAAGTTGGCATGAAGTTCTTTTTTTCTTCTTAAGAGGAGGCTTATTCCTTTCATCCTGGGTTTTCTAGCCGAACAACTTTCTGTTTTCTATGTAAGTTAAAATAATTATCAAATTCCCTCAAAACATGGGCTAGCAACATATCAAAGTTAGTAGAAGCACCAACATGTTTTAGTCATGGTTTTGTGTATAGACCAAAGGGTTTGATCAGCATGTGGCAGATTGGTTAATTGTTTTCGAGAAGGCAAGCAGATAAGTTGCTCGGCAAAACAAATTTGGTTGTGTAGATATTGTTATACTAGAGATCCATTCCTATATTGATATGCATGCTTGAATAGCACTCCCTCCGTAAAGAAATATAAGAGCGTTTAGATCACTACTTTAGTGATCTAAACGCTCTTATATTTCTTTACAGAGGGAGTAGTACTTATGTTACATGAGGAGTAATGTAAAATGAAGTGAAACATGGTGGACATGGATTCATGACGGAGCTAGCGGAAAGATGTTGAGGCCGGCAGTGGAAGAAATGGCCAAATGGTGTTCCTCAGCGCTAGCTAGGAGGCTGATCGGTTCCGTCGAGCAATGCAATGTTGCATCAACAATGTATTGAGTTCCATTTTCAGGTGGAGAAAAATTAATGAACGGCATGTGCGTGATTCATTTGTTCATTCATTTCATCCTTCCTTATTTCACTCAACTCAGATTCATTCACTTTTGCACATACCCATGGTTTGATGGATCGAGGAATTTAGTGACATTAATTCAATGAGGAATATCATATATCAATAAATCTAAAAAAACTTTAGTAGAACATGATCATGATGAACCAGTAAGGTTTTTGAAGTGCCCGTGACAACGCATGGGCATTCTACTAGTATATATATATATAATATAGAAGTCGGGCCAGGTGCTACCGCCAAAGGGTGTGGCGGTAGCCACTTGCCACATCATCACGTTGACCAGTAGCATACCGCCGTTGACCATGGCGGTAGCCCATTATATCCTACTGCCATCGTCTACGGCGGTAGAAAAAAGGATCAGATTTGAAAAAAATGACAAACAGGGTTAAATCGGGCTAAACTTTCGCACAAGGGTCAGAACACTGAATTTGGCCGCGGGGAACAGTCCAAAAGGTGAGAATGGATAGCAACGAGAGCAGCAGGACGGGCGGGGGCGGCCCCGCCGCCGCGGTTTCCACCCGTCTCCGTCCGTCCGTCCATTCCATCCGTCCCCGAGGAGGGGAGAGCAGTCAGCCAGCGCCAGCGCCAGCGGTGGGGCTGTCACGGGAACTCGAAAAGCGAAAGCGCAAAGCGCCGTCTGGACGGACGGGACGAGGACTACCGGCTACTCGGCCGTGCCCGGCCGCATGCGGGGCGCAGAGCACGCAGGCGCCGCATGCATGCCGCCCCTGCGCAGCCGCTGAATATTCCCTGCGCACGCCAGCACGGTGGTCGTCTCGTCCGTCCGTCCGTCCGGCCGGAGCACGTACGTACGCTGCGTCTGGACCGAGGCGCCGGCCGGACACGGACGGGCAGGCAGGACAAGCCACCACCAGCGGCAGCGGCCCTGCCTCCGCTGCCCGCCTTGTCCACTCTGTTCCGTGCAACGCTCGGAGCCAGCCGGGCCACGAACGGGCAAGACAAAGCCACCAGTAGCCCAAGCCCTGTCTACTCCCTCGTTGTACGCGACGCACCAGAGCACGAGACAAAAACGCCACGCCGGCCGGCGAGGATCGATGAGCACGAGACAAAACGCCCGGCTCAGCTACGCCGCGGGTGGAGGGATGGGCTCGTTCACGCGCGATCAATCGCTGAGCGCGTCTGGCTTGGCACTGGCTGGCTGGAGCGTGAGCATCTACGCTACGCTGCGCACATGGAGGACGTAGTCCGTCGTGCAGGTAGGCACAGAGCACAGCGGCATGCATCTGATGGAGTGCGTCGCACGCATTGCCTGCGTCGATGCAGTCGAGCGTGGCTGCAAGCCTCTGACTGGCGCCTCTCGGTTGCTCTGACTAGTCGCGTTTCCTTGAGTAAAAAAACCAAGGGCGCTTTAGCATCCATGGAGAAATCAAGAACATCGGAGTTGAGCTTCCAATCATTTACTCCGCATCAAGAAAAACATGTGGGTGCTTGGAAAAATTTCAGGCAGTCCCCCCAAACCAGAGATGCTGCTACTGCATTTGGTCCAGAGTCCAGACAGTGAGCTTAAACTATTTTTTTCCAAAATATGGAAGCAACTCATTCCTCACGGCAATAATCCAGGATAAACGCCCAAGAAAATATATATAATGATGAAAAAGAGAGAGAGGAGAGATTGCACGCATCACAGAGCGTAACCCACACTACGTTGCTAGCTTGAGGCCACCTCCAGCACTGTTATTTAGTTCATCTCTCGGGACAGCAAGAAAATGGAGCACTATACTAGAGTACTACTGCTACTAAGAATCAGATACTACCTAGAATGAGATAGAGATATACATATATCTCGGACCATGACGCCTCAATTCCCCGCAAGCTCGCTCGCACCACCTGCATGCGTCCGCGCTAGCTCACGCCACCTTCCTCCTCGCGGAGCAACCGGAGGGAGCCTGCCGCCGGCACGCAGTGGGAGCCCGACACCCGGCCGCTCCCGCCGGGCCTACCTCTGCGGCGGGGGCCGGCCTCTCCTCCGGCCTAGGGCTGGTCCGGAGATTTGGGGGGCCCGGGGCGAAACTAGAACCTGGGGCCCTTATAATATAGACCTCCTTGGGATATTTACAGCCTTCACATCGGTTTACGCGAATATGTAGCTATCTTAAACATGCATATGCTTCTTATAGTATGACAAAAACAATCAAATAAGGTAGCAATGCACACCTCAGCCATCATCAACGCATCTTATAATGAGGACATTGAGTCAAATTTCGTTAACTATATGAGAAAATCATTGAATAAAAATTCAATAAATTCACTATATTACTTGTTATCATATGCAGATCCGAAAACATCATGTCCACTTCAATCCTCAAGATCTAAGATGAATTTTTCCATGGAGAAGAATCATATGAATGTCTCTGAGATAGTGCTTTCGCAGCATCACTCCAAACTAAAAAAAATATTGATTATCCAGTTGAATATAGAATTCGGCAGAACTTAATGGTTAATCCCAATTCAGTAGACATCATCCCATGCTTACTAATTTTTGTAATCAAACAATAACGCCATAGCTCCTAATTTTCGGATGCCAATTGCCAAGTGAACATCCTGTTCATAGTGTCTACAGATTTTCATCCAGGAGCAACGAAGAGTATAAATTTCAAAATCAATACAGCCCTAGAGGGTTCGATCAAAAAGAAGCAAAACGATCCTTACCAGAACCTGAAGACACCATGGTTCCCAAAGCCTGCGGCTACTGGCGTGCTCCTCCTTCGACGCTGCCCTTGGGCACTGGCGGCGATGACCTTGCGGGGATTGCGGAACACGTGGACGTACGTTCTGCCTTGGAAGGGCTTTGGGAACGATCCGTCAGGCCACCCCGTGGGCAGGGCCAGGCCCAGTACGCTGCTCTAGGGGCCCCGTTGTGTGATCGCAAGGAAAAAGCAAAACCTATGTACTGCTGCTGCAGGCCCGAAGCGAGCCAGCGAGCAACCACGACATCTCTGTGTTCTCCTTGCGTTTTCCCTCTTGTTAGGGTTTCTCTGTTTCTCCCGGGGCGATCTCGCCACCGTCGAGTTTTTCGCTCCCCTACCGCCGATCAAATCCCTGCTCTCGTCCGTGTGGCGTTGAGGGCGGCCATCTTGGTCGTTTCCCCGCTCGTGACGAGGGGCGGGGCCGGCGGAAACTAGGGTTACCCCAAACAACCCGATCTGTCCTTCGGGTTAGAGTTCTAATGGCGTCTTTCGAGGCTACGAGTTCTTCGGGAATCAGTGATGTCGAGCAGATGATGAAGGAGCTGGGCCTGAGAGAGGAGGACTTGGATGATGTGGTTTTTGATGAGCAAGCTGCGCCACCGGATGGGCCTAGATGGATAGCCCTGGCTAGGGTTAATACCACAAAGACCTACAGCCAAACATGGTTTTACAGGAACATGCGTGCGGCATGGGACGTCGCGCAGGAGGCAAGGTTTAAACCTTTGGAAGAAAATTTATACACTGTCCAATTCTCCTGCCTTGGAGATTGGGAGAGAGTCATGAACGATGGTCCCTGGAACTTCAGAGGAGATGCGGTGATTCTATTGCCGTATGATGGGATCTCAAAGCCTTCCACTGTTAAGCTTGAGACAATTAACATATGGATTCAAATCCACGATGTACCAGACTTGTATGCCCATCTGGTGACTCCGCTTGCTGCTAAGGTGGGAGAAGTGCTCTTCTCTGAACCTAATTCACATGATTTTGTTGGCAACTTTCATCGAGTTTGGGTCAGAATCAATGTCTTCAAACCACTCAAGAACGCGGTGTCGATGATCAGAGATGGGAAGAGACAAATATATAGAGTCAAGTATGAAAAGCTCCCTGACTGGTGTGCGGTTTGTGGCATGCTTGGGCACCAATTTAAGGAACACGGCAATGGTGTTCACCCTCCGTCTGCCCTGGTGTTCAAGGATCTACGAGCGAACTGGTTTATGCGTACTGGTCGAGGCCCTGGAGAAGGCCGTAGCCAACGAGGTGGGCGCAGGGGCGGCCGATCCGGAGGTCGCTCGAGTGGACGCTCAGATGGAGGCAGAGGCGACATGACAGAGAGCTATACACAGGACGCAACACAGAAAGATGAGGACCCTGCCAAGGTGGCTAGCGATGTAGACATGGAGGATTTGAGCAGGAAGAGGAATGCGGGAGCAGAGCTTGGGGCCAAAATGCACACCCTTCCCCACCCCAATTCTGTACCTGCAGTGGACAAGGTGAACCCACTAGCAATTGTGCCGGTGGGAGATATAGGGGTGAGTCCTCCCCCACAGAGAGACCCGAAGAGGACCAAGAAGACGGACGACGACACAGAGGGAGTGATTTCAGCAGTGAAGAACTTGGCGGGCTCCTTCAAGGAGCGCCGCCGGGCCCAATGAGTGCGTTATGTTGGAACTGTCGGGGTGCGGGCAAAGCCGCGACAGTTCGAGAGGTTCGCGAGTTCGCAAATAAATTTGCCCCTACCCTTTTATGTATTGTGGAAACTTAGATAGAAGGCTCGAGGGTAGAAGCATTAGCAGGCACTTTTGGATATGATAATAGTTTTGCAATCGACAGTCGTGGTAGAAGTGGAGGCATTGGCATTTTTTGGAACAATGAAATAAAATTAGAAATTCTTGGTTATTCAGACTATCATATCGATTGCTCTGTATCTGAGGCAGGGCATGATCCTTGGAGAGCAACAGTAGTATATGGCGAAGCTCAAACTCATCTACGGTATAAAACGTGGGACACCTTGAAGAATATTTGCACTTTGAACAGCCTCCCATGGCTTTGCCTCAGCGATTTAACGAGGTATTACGTCCCGACGAGCACGAAGGAGTGGGACAGAGGAGTAATGCACAGATACAGTCTTTCCGTGATGCAGTAGACGTCTGCATGCTGCTAGATATAGGCTACAATGGTCGTTTCTGGACCTTCGAAAAGAGGGTGGCGGGTGGATCCTTCACTCGGGTCCGGCTGGACCGAGCGCTGGTAAATGCTGATTGGCGCACAAGATTTCCCTTGGCGGATCTGACACACTTAACGGCAGCGACATCTGACCATTGTCCCATACTGTTGAGCCTGAACAGAGAGCAGCCGCGAAGTCGGCAGCCAAAAACTTTTCGGTATGAGATCATGTGGGAGGGACACGAAGCATGGCGAGATACTATCAGTTCGGTATGGACGGATGGGGGAATTAGCAACAGAGTGGAGGAGTTAAGGGCCAAATTGCAAGCAATATCCCACGATTTGGGACGATGGAACAATGAAACTTTTGGAAGCGTACGGAAAGAAATTAAGCGGCTGAAAGCAGAGCTGGAGAAGCTTCGGGCCGATCCAAACCGAACAGCACCTTCACATGTTGAGCTCAAGATAAATGAAAAATTAGTAGAACTCTACCATCGGGAGGAAATTTTATGGAGGCAGCGGTCCAGGGTAGAGTGGCTCACGGCGGGTGACAAAAACACCAAGTTCTTTCACTTGAGAGCGAGCATCAGGAGGAAGAAAAATATGATAAAGGCTCTTCAAAATTCTCTAGGAGTCTTGTCTGATGATCCCGAGGTACTAAAAGCAATGGTACATGATTTTTACAAAACTCTGTATACCTCCGAAGGGGTGAGTAACATGGAATCAGTCCTCAACTGCGTACCAACAAAGGTCTCGGCAGAGATGAATGAGCTACTGGTAGCACCGTACACGGGTGAAGAAGTTAAGGCAGCCCTCTTTCAGATGTTTCCCACCAAAGCTCCTGGCCCCGATGGTTTTCCAGCTCACTTTTACCAGCATCATTGGGACATATGCGGGGCCGAGGTGACGGAGGCGGTCCTGAGAATAGTACGGGGAGAGGATAGTCCGGAGAGCATTAATGACACGGTCTTGGTGCTTATCCCCAAGGTAATGAACCCATCCATGCTAACCTAATTCAGGCCTATCAGTTTATGTAATGTACTATATAAGATTGCATCCAAGGTTATTGCAAATAGACTGAAGCAGATTCTACCAGAGATTATTTCAGATGAGCAATCGGCTTTTGTGACAGGTAGACACATTACGGATAATATTATAAGTGCTTACGAGTGTCTTCACTTTATGAAACGGAGCAAGGCAAAGGTTAATAGTTTTTGTGCTCTAAAGCTCGATATGATGAAGGCATATGATAGGCTTGAGTGGGATTATTTACAAGCAATGATGCTGAAGCTAGGCTTTGCTCCATCCAGGGTACATATTGTCATGAACATGGTGCGTTCAGTATCCTTTTCAGTGCTTTTTAATGGTGAGAGATTAGACACCTTTTCTCCATCCAGAGGTATTCGGCAGGGAGATCCGATATCCCCATATCTCTTTTTAATCGCAGCAGAGGGCCTTTCGTGCCTACTGAAATCCAGTTCCTCGTCGTCTCAGCTTGAAGGAATCAAGGTGGCTCCCACGGCGCCAGTCGTAAACCACCTCCTTTTCGCCGATGACAGCCTGCTGTTGTTTAAATCAAGTGTTGAAGGGGCTGTTGCAGTATCAAACTTGCTGGAACGCTACTGTTTGGCTTCGGGACAACGTATAAATCATGATAAATCTTCTATTTTCTTTAGCCGGGGGTGCCCACAGGGAATGAGAAACAACATCAAGAATACCTTGAATGTTCAGAATGAATCCCTCAGCGACAGGTACCTGGGTATGCCTACTGATGTTGGGCATTCTAAGAATGGCACCTTCAGATATCTAAGAGACCGTGTTTGGGAGAAAGTCAGAGGATGGATGGAAAAACTATTATCTGCTGCGGGAAAGGAAGTGCTTATCAAGTCAGTAGCGCAAGCAATACCGGTGTATTCTATGTCATGTTTTCGCCTCCCAAGGGGCTTATGTGAGAGTGTCACCTCACTGATCAGGCAATTTTGGTGGGGCAACAAGCGAGGGAAGCGCAAACCGAGTTGGGTTGCCTGGGATGAAATGACTAAGCCAAAACAGTTGGGAGGGCTCGGCTTTAGGGATCTGGAAATTTTTAATCTTGCTCTTTTGTCAAGACAGGCATGGCGGATGCTACAGAACCCCACATCGTTGAGTGCTCGCATTCTCAAAGGGGTCTATTTTCCAGATAATTCTCTGTTTGATGCAAGCCTTGGCACACATCCGTCACAAATTTGGCGGGCTATCTTGGATGGACGAGACATAATGGTACAGGGACTTGTGAGGAGGATAGGAAACGGTGAAAGTACTGATATATGGCAACATAACTGGATACCTAGAGCACATATGAGGAGACCGGTCGCATCTCTTTCTCCACATCCACCTCACAAAGTTTTGGAGCTCATCAACCATGCTACTTCCTCATGGAACGGACAATTAGTCCGTTCGACTTTTATTCCAATCGACGCGGAGGCGATACTGCAAATTCCTCTCTGCACTAGACAGGTTGAGGACTTTTGGGCTTGGAGCGAGGATAGGCGAGGAATCTTCTCGGTGAGAACAGCTTATAGAATGATTCAGCAGACGAAGTTAAGCCGAGAATCTTGGTTGTTTGAACAAGGGGGGGCGTCTCATTCAGATGCGGACAGTCAAGGGTGGACTAATCTATGGGGAATTAGGGTACCCTCGAAGCTCAAAATTTTCTTATGGAGATTGGCCAAGAACACCACTCCGACGGCGGCACTGTTGCATCATCGAAACATGGCGGAGACAGATGCATGTTGTCTTTGTGGAGCCGAAGACACTTGGAGGCATGCATTGCTTAATTGTACAGTATCTAGGAGCACCTGGGCGATGTCTTCTGAGCACATCATTGACGTTTTGAGCAGGAATGAAGAAGATGATGCGAAGAGATGGCTATTTTCCATGCATGAGGCATTATCGCATGATGAGTTTACCACTTTTGTGGTCACACTTTGGGCACTGTGAGGAGCACGCCGGAAAGCTATCCATGAACAAATATACCAGAGCCCTTTCTCAGTCCATGCTTTTGTGCAGTCCTACATTAGCGAACTCAAAGTCATATCATCTTCGACCCCGAGTTAGACTAGTACCATGATGTCGCGTCCAACAGGGTGGATCGCCCCTCCAGTAGGTTTGGCAAAGATTAATGTGGATGCTGCAGTTGGAAGAGGAAGACGACATGGAGCTGTAGTGCAAGATAATTATCAGACTTTGTTTTTCTCTCCGAGCAAGAATACATAAACAGGAAGAATATGTCTACTTATTATAACTGCTTTTCTTTTCTGCCCCAACAAGACTATGCATAAATGTGAAGAGAATCTAGCTTACGGGAATATGTGCGGTCATTGTTCCATATCTTTACCTAATAATAATAAAGCAGCTAATGCTTCTGGTCGTACGTCGTCTAAATTACCCTGAAAGTTGACGAAAATTACCCACCAATGCCACCAGACAAAAACGATTCGCTTTTTTCCTTTATAAATCACCCGTTCGCTCTCATTCAATACGGAGCTATGCTCACATAGGACCGGCTAGATGCTTGGTCTTCCACCTGGGAGACCCAGGTTCGATCCCCCTTCCCCCCTCATTTTCTCCTCCTTTTTCACTCTTATTATTGACAGCTGCCCTGATTGGGCCGGCCCACCACGGCCTTCATTTTTTTTGTCCTTTCTTACACCCAGTTTTTCTTTCTTTTAATTTTATTTCGAAAATACTCTGAATATTTCTATTACAAAAAACACTTATATGCAAAATTTAAAAAAATGTTAATCATGCATTAAAGAAATGTTAAGCTTCTCTACAAAAAATATTTCCCTTGTTATACAAACAAATGGGTAGTGTGTATGGAAAACAAAATTAGGAAAATAATAATGTAAGTTTCTGTTTTTTCTTTAAGTTAAGCATGCACTTAAAAAAATTTAAATGTGTATAAAAAATGTTTCTGATATATACAGAAAAATATACAATGTGTATAGAACTATGTAGACATAAAAAAATTATAAGTATTCCAAAATATTAATCGTATATTTGAACAATGTTAAACATGTATATAAAATGATCATGATGTATACTAGAAATGTAGAATGCATATAGAAAAAGTAGACATAAAAAACTATATGTTTAAAAAAATGTTGACCGGGAAATTGGAATATGTTAAATGTGTATATCTAAATGTTTTTGATATATACAAAAAATGTACAATGTTAATGGAGAATGTAGACATCAAAAATATTTTACCAAATATTAATTATGTATTTTCAAAATGTTAATCATGTATTTTCTAATTGTTAAACGTGTATATAAATAAAACTTTCTGGTGTATACAAAAAATGTACAATGTATATGAGAAAAGTAGACATAAAAAATATAAGTTGTCAAAAATGTTAATTATATATTTGGAAAATCTTAAACGTGTATATAAAAATTATACTTGGTGTATAAAAAATGTAGAAAGAAAACGAACAAAAATTATGAAACTAAAAAATAAAAACAAAAAACAAAGAAAGCAAATCCCCGTAAAACCCGAAAAATATACCAAAGAAAGAAAAAAAAAGACGCTAAAAACATGCTATCATTAATTACTAAAATGTACTTTGTTATTTTTATCGTACTGCAAGTATTTGTTGGGCATCATCGAGGAGGAGCGGCAACAAATGCGTAATGAGATACCTCCAACTAGGTAGATATTTTTGTTGTCTAATAAATTAAAAACATCTTGAGTACACTTTAAAAATCATCGCTTTTTTATTGTTTCTATGTAACACAACTTAACATGTTATTTGCCATGTGACATTGTAAAATATTTAAGGGATTTACTGGTGTCTTGAGAGTGTGTATGGGGTGTCATTTTTTTTCCCTTTGCAACGCACGGGCATGTTTGCTAGTACATACTTAAGAGGACAATCAACGAATACCACCTATAATTTTGTTCTGTACAACAAATCCGTAGTGCAAGATAA
Source organism: Elymus sibiricus (assembly GCA_039707655.1). Lineage (NCBI taxonomy): Eukaryota > Viridiplantae > Streptophyta > Magnoliopsida > Poales > Poaceae > Elymus > Elymus sibiricus. The sequence continues at coordinate 320,356,283 of CM077664.1, forward strand.
TTAAAGAGGATAATACTCACAGTGCAATGAGGCACACAGTGACAGTGACAATCATAGTATTGAAAATAACTCGCTCACAGTGCCTAGCCTCCATCCCTGAACATTCATTCACCTCTACTCACTTCTATGCAGTCAAAAGCCAAATGCCTGGAAAAAAAAGTACTGAACAATCAGTGTAATATTTGTGAGAAAGGTGTATCACTGGTTCTGCATTTTGTTGGAATTATGACAGTGTAGTAATCTAACATGTGTTGCAACAGGGGCATATATAATTTAATAGTTCGAACATGCTTTCGAGTTTCTTTCACCATTAAATCACTCTTCTTTTTTCTTCTTCTGCCCCCTGTCGAAGTTGGCAGACAGTCTACGCCTTCTTTTGCTCCCTACCATGGCCGTCTCTCTCGTCTTCGTTGAACAACTTGATCAGCAGTTTGTTCTTCTTCTTTTCAAGGATGCTCCAACACTCCAGCAGCTACCTCACAAGCTCGTAACTGTTGTTGGTGGCAACAACGAAGAGCCCGGTCAAGAGGTTGTTGATGCTCTTGATCTCCTCACCTTGGTTACCATAATATCATCAGTGTGTTCACCTCCTTGACCTCATCTTCCATGAGCATCACATCGCCGTTCTTGCTCGGTCAAGATTACACCGCAAGTTTACCTCGAGCACTCACATCCTCAAGCACTTAGGAATCTTGTCTGTAATTGTGAACACAATACTTGCTCCGGAGTGTACGAATTCTTTACAACTGCAAACCATAGATAAAAATAACTTAGAGCTCCAACTGAGCTTGAAAAAAATAACAATATGCTTGATTTGCGCAAACTTGTTCTCAAAACTATTAACAGCGACATAGAATACCTCATATGATATCAACGTTTTTTTTTGCGAGATATATGATATCAACGTTGAAAAGGGATATGCACATACATAAGGCAGAAGGTTTACCTACCATGAACTTGAGTTATATCATGCTATTGTTCACTCGTACATGAGGGCACAAGGAAAATTGTGCCATTTCATTTGCATAAGGAACTTGGGAAGTGCATATTTATTGAACTGATTAGTGTTATGCTTCAGACCATAGCATAGATGCTACTTCTGCTGCTCCCATGAAATGGCACGAGATGATTGTGCCATTTCTAATTACAGGAATATAAACTGACTAACTGCTAGTGAGTAAGATATATGTAGCACGTAGCCAACCCCCTACAATATACATCCCTTCTTTATATCACAATACAAAAATAACAGTGCAAAATAAATAAATAGAAATCTATGTAACATTTGGATGGCGTCCGCAACTATTCCTGTAACTTAACTAGTATGTGACATATCATGTCATAGATTTTCTTCAAGCAGATATGGACACAGAACATGGTGAGATATTATCTCAAATCTTCCGGTCACAGGGATATTGTCTTTTTGAAAAGTACTGGAAAGAGAAAACCATCTTTGTTCTGTCGAAATAACTACTAATGACATGAATCAAGAGGTCATCAAAACTATGAATGAACATCTCCGAAAATAAAATTTCATCGGAAAAGATATCTCACCATGTGTTGGATGCTTCAGTGCGGAGCTTGCACGGGAGGAGAACATGACCGGCGGCCGGCCTCGATCTCGCTCAGCCATGTAGGTCAGGTCTGAGCAGGGCAATGATAAGAGATTAGGCATGTACGTCACCATGGCAATACGAATCAAGAGAAGAACATGGGCCAAGGCCGGCTCGGACCTGCTCTGGATGCATCCGTCCAATGCTCAATCTTCAAACACCGCGGCCACACTAATCAAGATCAGGCGCGAGCACCTGATCTGGATGTGTCCGTCCTCGTCCCGGCTTCCACACGTGCCCCTGCGACACTACCGCAGCCCATGCGCCCAAGTGGCCGATGCACACCGTGGTTGAGCTGCATCGGGCGACCTCGACGAAGGCGAGCGAGGCGTGGCGTCGGCGTTGGGCGGGGCTGGGCGGCGCGAGGCGTGTGGCCGAGGCGACGGCGTGGGCGGGGAACCCTAGACAGAAATCGAGGGACCCTCAACCCTCCTCACCTCAGCCCCGATCTCCATCCCAGCGTGGCGCCGCCGTGGGCTGGGGAAGCAGCCGGATGAGGCGGGGAGGTAGCGTGAGAGGGGCGGCGGCGGACGCAGAGACGGATCGGCGGCGGACGCAGAGACGGATCGATGGGATTTAGGTGGGGAGACGGATCTGCGGGGAGTCGTGAAAAGTACTCCGGTTTTCTTTGGTGCGGGAAGGGACGAAAAAAACCAGCGAAATAAAACGGACGAAAGTGGTGGGACGAAAATAAACCGTGAATGCTATTCACCAACTCAGACATTATTAGGAGTAGAGATAAGAGTGTTCTATGCTAAAAAAACAGCTTCTTACAAAAGAAAATTATATATAGCTTGCTAGCATTGGGACTCATAAATTTGAAACTAGAAATACAAAAAATGTCATAAGAACTGACAAAACACTCGGTTTATCCCTTCATAGCACAAATTGTCATCATGGTACAAAAATAAACTAGAAACATCAAGCATCATTGTTGTGGTGGCTGTACGTGCGAGCCTACATTCTGTAGGTCATGGGTTCGAATCCCATTTGAGCCTCTCTTTTTCATTTATTTGATGGGTTTTCTACATAAAGAAAAAAATGTAGGGTGTCCTTGCAAAAAATTCAGTGCAGTCGCTATCAGCAACTGACAGGTGGGTCCTAGTGGGCCTTTCCTGTGTAGTTTAAAAAATCAGGGGGTGTCTTTGCAAAATTAATTATTATGCATGGTTCACCCCACGCCTCCCCACCCTTAGTCACTGACATGTGGGCCGGTGCCATGCGAGCACGGTATACAACCAGGTACGGGAGGAATGACTGTATTTGAACGAGAGAACAAGTTAGATGACTACAATAACGTATTTTGCAAGTTTATGCACTAAATTGAACATTACGTGCAAGTTCTATGACCTGCGGTATATTTACCTCCTTTATATTTGGAGATTGGGCAGGGCGATATGCACCCAAATATTAACGCCACAAACACTTCAGGGTGCGCGTTTCCTTTGGTGCCAACTCTGCTACCCGGACCACCACGGTTGGCACAGGTCACCTCCACTGAGCTGTTCCTGGACCTCCTATGCTTCGCCACAGCCCCGCTCCTTCTTCTTGTTGTCCGGCCACGCCACCCCTTCCTACGTGCAATCTCAACGTGTTCGACGATTTGTCAGAAGGTAAATTTCCGTAACCTTTCCTTGTAGATTAAGTTTAGCGTCTCGTAGACTCAGATAGATGACATAGAATTCACACTATGTGTAACTGGAACAAGGAGCTAATGTTGTTGATGATTCGTCGTCAGATTCGAGCTCCTAGTCGGAGAGTGAAATCATGGAAGCCAAAGAAGACGAGATAATTTTGATGGCTATTAAATGGATAGCATCAACCGAAATGAAGAGGAATCGTCCAGGATCGCAAGTTGGTCATGTGACATTTCATCGGAACAAAATCCAGGGCCATGAGCATTCATGCTCAACTAGAAGGGTTGGGCGCACTTTGTTGCGCCGTTCGTGTTGTTGGGTTTATTCAAAAAATAATCGCTCTGTTTCAAAATATAAGGTGTATTACTTTTTTTTTTGAAAAGTCAAACATTTTAAGTTTGATCAAATTTGTAGAGAAATATATCAAAATACATAATATGAAATCTATATTTTTAAATTCATCATGAAATGAAATTCCATTTTTTATTTAATTTTGTGGATGTCGGTACTTTTGCTCTGAACTTGGTCAAATTTAAAAAAAAATGACTTTCTACAAAACTAATACCCCTTATATTTTGGAGTTGATGGAATATTTAGTATGGCGGGTGGGGGAGATGATAGAGTGTGTTCTTTTATTTATAATGCGGTAATTTGGTAGGCCTTTCGTGGTGTGATTCTGGGTTATCCGCTAACCAACCTGTATTTTTGTGGGAAATTTTTTGTGTTGGTGGTCGCATGTACTACTATATTGGTGCTACAATATGACATGGTGGTGCTTTTTTTTCCAGGTGGTGGGCGAGTGCGCGAGATTGATATGTTCATATAAGCTGGCTCCTGCTGGTCGATTTGAAACATCGTTGGCCCGGTCAAAATCGTAAAGCAAATCCAAAATTGAATACCTCCATTGAATGAAAGAGCTTTAAAATTAGGGAACATGGTTAATTATAAAAATTGAATGGGAGAGCTTGAGAAAGTGTTGACCCGGTCAAAATCGGTTGACCCAATTCTAAATTGTATACCTCAATTAATTGTGAGGCCTTAAAAATTAGAAAGCATAGTGTATAGTACAAAATAATTGAATGGGAAAGCTTTGAGAAATTGTTGACCCGGTCAAAATCGAGTGGCCCAATTCTAATTGGAGACCTCAATTGAATGTGGGCTGTTTAAACTTAGGGAGCTTAGTGTTATAGAGGATCAATTCTAATTGGAGACCTCAATTGAATGTGGGCTCTTTAAACCTAGGGAGCTTAGTGTTATAGAGGATTACTTTATGTCTGGTTGTACCTTCCCGTTGTACATGTTCCGGCGATGCTTCCGCATGATGGAACGACTGTCCCAATGAATTGCTGACAACATGGAAGAGAGTGAACCTCTCTTCCAGCAACGGAGAAATGCAACAGTCTTCATTTTTTTCCCTTTCCAGAAGGGGTCTGTGTTACTTTGAACGATGTGGCTTTTCCTCAGATTCATGGGATGAAAAACCTTCGAATGTCCGAAGATACAACCATAAAATGCACAAAAGTGTTCACTGAAACTGTGGTAAGGGTTTATGGTGAGCAGTATCTACGAGCACCCAATGTCAAGACATGACCAGGCTTACGCTTCTAGAGATGCATAAAACAAAAAGGCTGGCCTGGAATGTTAGGGAGTGTTGACTATGTGCACTAGAGCAGGAAGAATTGCAGGTTGGCATGGCCAACTCACAGGGCATTGCAAGGATCCAACAATAATTGTAGAAGTTGTTGCCTCCAAAAATTTATGGTTCTACATTGTTGTTTTCGATTGCCTGGATCTCACAATGACATCCATGTCTTGGAGGGGTCTTGTATGTTTGAAGACTAGATGGTGGTACTTCTTCACCTTGCAACTTCACAGTGAATAGCCATCAATATTACTGAGGCTACTGTCTAGTTGATGTCATCTATCCATATTGGTCAAAATTTGTCAAGACAATTTCTAATCGTGAGAGCAAGAAACAAAAGCATTTTGCCAAGGCACAAGAATCTCAGAGAAAAGACACTGAGAGAGCATTTGGAGTGTTGCAAGCAAGGTTTTCAATTGTCTGTGAGCTTCCTCATTTCTGGAAAAAGGATGTCTTGGAAAATATCACGACCAGTTGTGTGATCTTACACAACATGATCATATAAGACGAGAGGAAAATGTCAATCCCCATTAACTATGAAGATATTGACACAATCCTCCGGCCTCGCAAGCACACACGTTGCATTCAAATATTTCTTGAGGCTGGTCGGAAGATTGAAGATCAGTTCTCCCATCATTAGTCGGAGGAGGATCTCTTTGAGCACAACTAGCCATGAGATAGTATGTCTAATTTTCCTTACAATTTATTTATTTTTACTTGCACAATTTATTTTGATTGTTATTTGCTGCATTCAAATTATTCTTCAAAAACACTAAAAATTTGATGTCAGATTTTTAGTCATGGAAAATCTAATGTTTTTCATGGAAATTTATATTGGCATGATGATGCCAAATTTAGTTTGCAAGCAACACAATTTTTTGACAAACAATGAGTTGCGACAGATTTGTCATGCTCGCCAACTAAAGTTGCCATCCTGGGAGAACATAATTTTTCATGAAAATCGTTCGATTTTCCATGGTCAAAAATTTGATATCATATTTGTAGCGGAGTCCTTATTTTTTTAGTTAGGACTATTTGTTGTGTTCGAATTAATGGTTTGTAATAAATTTTGTTGAATTATTTGATTTACTTTTTTGTAAATAGGATAGAAAGATGAAATCCAAAAGAAAATATGAAGGAAACATTATGGCGTATGCGTTTGTGCACAGCCTCCGCAACCTCCAAAACATTATGGAGTTGCACTCCATATGCGTTATGGAGGATCTCAGTATGACGACTCTACTAGAGTTTATATAAAGGCGTCTTTAGCAGATCTCCATCCTATAATTTTAATTCTTCCCTATCCCACCAAAAGCTATTTTTAGGGATTATTTTTTTATCTAGAAGATCTCTAAAAACTTAATCCCAATTTTTTATTTTGTCAACTCACCCAAATGTTTGCTCAAACATTTGAAAAAAAACATCACATTTCAAAACTAACAAATAATTCAAATGCAACACATTATAATGAACTACAACAATAAATAAAGTTCATCCAAACCAACAAACTGCTAAACATAACCATAATTTGTGCCAAAAGGTACCGAATGAACAAGTTTCATTTCAAAAAATCAGCAAACACATGGTGGGCCAAAAGTCATCATAGTTCACAAGGGCCTCACGCACTCGCTCCATCACCACCGCCAGCATCACCAAACTTAGCCAAAATGTTACCACAAGTTCACGTCCATCTTGCTAGGATTCATGAACATGATAGCACATTCCCTCCAATGCAAGCCTTTGCTCCTCAATCCCAATCTTTTTTTTTCATCGGCATCCAATGCAAGACCTTTTACCTCGTCTTCTAGTCTTCTTTTCTTCCGCTTGCACCTTTCTCTCGTTGTCCGACGCCTTGGCCTTCCACTTATCCTCCCCCATCATCTTCATCTCATATAGAACAAGCCATATTCTCCACCTTCCAGTCAGCCGCCAATGCCCTCTCACCTCCACCATCGCAATCAACTCTTCCTTGTATGCTCAAACACTGCCATTCTTCTTCCTTAGCTTTGCCTTATTTGTCCATCCAGGCCGACTTGAGGAGTGGAAGGGTTCTCTACCAAGTCATCATCATCATCATCATCATCATCAAGGGGGGTTGTCCCTTCACCTCTTGATGTTGTTTCAGAGTTCCTTCGTGCCCACTTCTCATTCCCATGAAGTCCTTGTAGAAATGATGCAAGGTGAAGGCTTTGCTGCCATTTCTCTTGTTCCTTTCCTTGTAAAGAGCTTGAATGCCGAGCTCATACTCATGCTTGGGGATTTCACTTGGAGACGCAAGGTTGACTTGCTCAATACATCTAAACCATCAGTTGCATTGGCCTTAAATTACTCTGGAACGATGATTGAGAGACTGGGTTGTGTAGTTGGAGGGAAATGACACATGGCTATTGTAGTGCTCCTCAATCCTCCCCCCAAATTGCTCCTTTGTTTGATCGGGCCTGATTGTGGCTTCAAGTTTGAAGTTAATACAAACTTCTTACAAAGCTTCATCTTGATCGGTCTTGTAGTTGCACGGTATACTCCTCTTTTTCAATGTTTGGGTGTCCGACCCGTCCACCTCCTCAACCTCCTTAACCATCTCAACATTTTCTCGTCATCTCTTGGGTATATAGCATGGACATGGCAATGTCGTCGAGGCCAAGTGTGTGGCTTGCGTTCAATTGTTTCATGAAATTGTATGCATCGTCATTCAATTTCTCAATCAAAAGCAAAGAAAAACCTAGGAATCAATAACACATCACGCATCATTCAATTGAGCAATTCTAAAACAAAAAAAAAGAAAAAAAAGACCTTGCGGTCATTTGCTCGAGCACGTCGGCCTCGCTCCTTGTCTCGTCTAAATATAGCTCCTCTTCGGCCACCAAAGGTGGACGGCGTGGCGGTGCGGCTGCAGGAGGCCAAAGGGAGGGGGGGCAAGCACAACGTTCTTCTCGTTCACTGTCATAGTCGTGTTGTCCGCCGCTATTGCTACAGCTGGCGTTCCCATATGCTGGTCCATTGGGTGGCGGCCGGGTGGTGGCGGTGGAGCAAGTTGCGCCCATCGTCAACGACTGAGAGCTCTCAATGACGTTTCTTGCCTTGGTGCTGTCGTTTGGATCCTTGCGGCACCCAATTCATGGTCAGCGGTGGGTCTTCGGCCAGGGGTGCGATGCAGGGTGGGGCTATCCTTTTCTAGCGGTCAACGGGGCCGGGGACGGTAAGTGGCGGGCCAAGCGGCAGCATCAGCGGTGGGTTCGGACCGGAAAGTTGTGACCGAGCAGAAAGCAGCGCGACCCGGCGCATCCCTGTTTTTACTGAGAACAACCTACTCTAGAGAATATATGGCCTAGTGGGGGAAGTTTTGGTGGGAAAAGTTATATTTGAGGAATTTAAATTTTAGAAAATCTGCTAGACTATCCTTAATCACCTAATTTTTTCTAGCAAATATAGCTTTTAGGGGACCTGCTAGAGATGCCCCAACCACTAGTATATATGAAAGCACACATGCTTAGCAAAATAGCCATTCAGTGACTAGCAGTGCATCCAGTATTCCTGTTTCTTTACATAAGATACATAGATTAGATACGCCCGAGGAAAAAAAAGTGATAATGTCTCACTGTCCTGTCCTATGTGCAACTGGCTTCGATCTTGTTGAGCTAAACTATAAAGTAGTTCGGGCAATCGTTGAATCTCTAACGCATGTCCAATAAGCCACAACCGTTCAATTGAATTTGACATAAGATTCTGGTACATCAATAGTATGATACAGAATATGTTATAAAAACAATACTCCCAAATGCCTAATATAAGATTTTGGGAAGGAGGGAGCATTTGGGAGTATTGTTATATCAGTTCCCAAATGCCTAATATAAGATGTGAAGCTACCAAACTGTACGAGAGCTTGCATGCCCATTCAGTAGTACGTGGACAATTTCTTTCTGCTTCTCGAACCAGGACTTGTGACCTAAAAATAATTCAGTAGATCACACCAGCCCAATTCATCGATTTCCACGTATGCATGCAGAGACTAGCCATGGTGGTAGCGGCCGTTCGGAATCGGTGGGCTTGGCGCCAAACCGCCGTGGTCGCCTAGCATCCTCCGGCCTTCCACACCGCCGGCGCCCGTGGCGAGTAGCACCGCGGCTATAAGCACCACAACAAGGACCACCACTCTCCTCGGCAAGGCTCCCGCATACATACTGCTCCCCGTCGATCAGGTCGATCTTGTGATTGTCTCAACCCATGTGAAGTATTTTTTATAGAGTGGCACCCTCGTAGTCGTAGCAAGGCCTGGAGCGGACTACACAGGACGGGCCAGCGCAGCAGGATGGCGCGGCGCCACTCGCGGATCCGGAGGCATGCGACGGACGCGCTGAGCCGGCACGGACGGGAGGCAAATCCCTCAGTGGCGACCGCCCTTGCACACTTCGCCTCCGTCTTCGCTGGACAGCTCACCGCGGGCACTCGCCATCAGCTCTCCCACGTCCTCAAGCTCGGGCCGCGGTGTCGAGGCGCGGGTTGCTGCGGTGCTCGCCAGACCATCCTCGATGCATCGAACTATGGTCATAGCAGGAGCAGTGCACTCATGACCATCATATGTTTGTTAAAATGCCCCTAATTTAGTCTGAAAATAAGGTTTCTCGTTTAGTTGCTTTGGTGGACACGTTTCCCTGATGTTTGGCCAACTATTTGGAACAATGGTCGACCAATCGAAATTGGTAGGTCTTATGACTCAGGGTGTGCATTCGGTTTTTTCGGTTTGATTCGGTTCGGTTTATACGGTTTTTGGTTTATACGGTTTTTATACTTCGGTTTATACGGTTTTATACATATATACGGTTCGGTTTCGGTAATAACCATTTAATTTCGGTTCGGTTTCGGTAATAACCAAAATAACCAAAGTTGACGTGAATTTTTGAACAACAAATAATGTTTTGGTCACATGATTCAGTCTGCTTATGTTGGTTATATTTTTCTTGTGAGAAATGCTATGTAGATTTGATCATGAGGGATCAGGCATGCTTTGGGGCCCCACAAGATTTAGTCCAAGGCATTATATGGCAGCATATATGACATGATGTTTTTAGGGAAACATAACATGATTGATTACGTGGTGGAGGAAGTAGAATAAAAGGAAAGAAAGACAATCCTGCACATATCCCACAACCTGAGTCCCAACAACAGCGATCAACTTTTTTTATGAGGCGGACAACAGCGATCGGCTGCCTGGACGGGACAAAAGCGGCCGTATGGGCTGGCCGGCTGGATAAGTTGAGGCCCAAACAAGTGCGCAGGTGCCCTGGTCGGTCGAGCTCCATCGGATTAGTACCACCTCGCCAACCGAGCTACATAGCAGTGGGCAGATGGCTATAAAACGAGGGATGGCTGAAGGGTTCACCTCATATTTTTACACAGACTAAAGCTACTTCGGTTAATTCGGTTTAACCGAAAATTGTTCGGTTTTTAACCGAAAAACCGAATGTTAAATGGTTTCTATATTTAGGAACTGAAACTGAAACCGAAAACTGAAAAAACCGAAGTTTCGGTTCGGTTCTATTTTCTTTCGGTTTGGTTTTCGGTTTAGGTTCGGTTTTGCACAGCCTGACTTATGACCATTCAATAATAGCAGCATGACTGATAAGTTACACTAGAATTCAAAATATAGTCGAGTTTATGTTTCCTTTACATCAGTTTTCATTATGACACAAGGCACTCTTACTCTATCGTCATGCAGAATGTTCTCCATTGGCATGTCGTAGATGAGCAGTAATTTCCGATTGAAATACCTTCATACCGAAACAGTGGAATTGTTCATATTTCTTTTTCTGAGAGATACACAATGTCTGATGCCATCAACATCATACAGTGCTTTTATTTTCATTTCTATAATCGTATTAGAATTCTTGGGCTTTGAAATGTGTTTATATTAGACAATATTCAGCTACAATCCTAATTCCCATTTGCACTCAGACTGTAAACGCTGCAGCATGTAGAAATGACATGGATAATAACTGGATGTGCCATGGGTGTTGATCAAGAAGAAGCATGAAAATGGGTTGGATATGGGCGATGACTCCCATGCCACCTCCCCGTAACGAGAGATCTCGCCGTCTTGATCTCCCGGCACTGCGAGGAGGAGGGGGGAGGACGATGTCGTCCACCGTGTTGCGCGACCACCCGGCGCTGGTGAACGGCAACAGGGCTGCCTCATGAGGACGGCGAGTTTGGTGTTGACAATTGCAGCGAGAGGCCATCAGATCCACCATCGTCGTTGTTCTTCCGCTCGAGGCAGACGTCGTCCACGTGCTCCTAATTGACCTAATTCCTTCAGTTTCATCATTGATATTTCAAAAAAAATCCGTTTCAGCATGTTCTTTCTGTCACAAACTACCACACCAGCTAGCTCATTGATACTCTGTGATAGATGCTATGCCATGCCATGTGTTGTGTTGAATAATTGCAGCATAGCATGCCATTAATTTTATGACTGATGGAGTAATAGGTGTGTTGCTGAAGCAAAGAAAGGAAAGTAAATAGATTGGTGGCTCTGAAAGAATAGGAAGTTGTATAACAACTAAGAAAATATGCGGAGCTAAGGCAAAACAGCAAAACCGAAGATTAGTCTCTCGGGCTTTGTATTACCTTTCCTGGTGGAATAATATTTCCAGCTTGTGCTGGTGTATTCTTGCTCTCTCTTCCCTGACCCTCTCTCTCTATTGTACACAGAGAGAGCCGTGGTGGCGACACAGCAGAGTACAAAATTGGAGGCTGTCGTGGTTTAGTGGTAGGTTGTGCAAGTAAGTTCAAATTAAGGACTATCATTCTCACAATATGGTTCGCAGAGGTAGATCTTGCAAGTCTATCAGGTTTAGTTATGTTTCTGTACCCTTGTCGAGATGGAATGGCAATGATAATATAAATCTGTGTTGTTGACGTATCTACTTTGTTCCCAATTTTACTGATGATTTTATTCTGATATCTATCTGATTTCTGAACTGGTTTATATGTTGGCTTAGATAGTACTCTATATTGATTACCTTTTCCCTTCCATTCCTTAATCTCATTTTCCTTGGTGGCTCTTTTTGAACTCTGACATAGCAACAAGAGAATCTAGCTAGGTTACTCTTAGGCAATACCTTCCCTGTGATATCATATTTGTTGTGCTCTTGACTCTTTTTCTTATCTTGCAGGTGGTCACATAGCTGCCTTATTTCTCCTGTCAGCAAACAAATGTGAAAATGGACAACCTTGGGACAGAGGGAAAATGGGAGGCAATGGCCAGACCCATATAAAGCACTTCATACTTATGTTTGTGTAATTCGTCATGAATGATTATTGTGCAAGATTTTAGATTTCCATATTTGTTCCTTGACATATAAAAGTTACACTGTGTAAGTAGGTCATAGAACATTGATTTGATTTATCTTCTGTCAATAAGCATTGTCCTGTAAGAAATGTGAGTAAGGGCATAATCGGGGGATAAGCAATCTATGATGTTATACCTTATTACAAAGCTAACTAAAGTTTCGGGGTTTGAGTTGTTCTTAGTTTGCAAATTGTTCTCTCTTACATTCTCGCCTTTGAAATAAAAGAAGACCAGCTTTGACACTGACCAGAGATCATACGAAGGGGTGAGCTAACTCTGTTGTACTATGCTTCATGCTTTTCTATCATAGTTTGCATCTTAAAAATTTCCCTACCGATTTTAGGGCTAGCAAATATGCTATAGACAAATACAGAGAAGGCAATCAGTGCAGTGGATGATGTGAGAAAAAATGCCTTTGGGTCGAAGCCCACTTACTGATATTCTCATGGTGTTTTAACCAATATATATGTAGATGTCCATAGCTATTCCTATTCGTAATTATCATCCTGTAGGATGTCAATCAGTACCTTACTTTTGAGTTTCAAAGTTGAAGAGATTATTACTTATCTATTTATCTGTTACAATGAATATCAGTTTGTAGAAATAATGTGTAAAATTCAGTGTTTATTGACCATGATCACCACTGAAATTAGAAATGCATTAGACCTTGGAGGCTACTTGTGAAAAGGAAGTGCTTCAGGTTACTCTTTCACTGTTTGTAGATCTTTTTTATCTAAACTAGTGGTTTTTTCAAGGACTTATGGTGAGAATGGTGTGTTTATATTAACTAGCTGAAGAAGGAAGGCAGATGAAAGAATATGAGATGCACAAACTCCTGACTTTAAATCAGAAGCAAGAAAATGGTCAATTTTCACATTTATTTCCTTTCTTGTTGCTTCCAAATAACTTGGTAGTTATGTTAGCCTGCTCCATGTAGGTTTTACAATGAAAAACTGAAGAACTTGTGATGGACTGAAAGATTTGCTCAAAACAAAGGTGTCCACCCGGGATACATATGGCTAGAAGCTATAGAGAGTGGTTTCTTTTCAGCTGCTAATGAGATATTTATGTGTTCATAGGTATACGATCACTTTCTTCGCTCCCATTTCTATGCATTATGGTTCACCTTTGGAAAAAGCTGTTGTGTAGTATTTCTATGTGTTTTGGTTCGCATATATCTGGTTATTTTTATTCTGGAGAATTGAATTAGTGAAGTGCCCGTTTATAAGAAGAAGAGAGATATACCAGTCACTTGTGTGTTAGTTATTATTTCAAACATGGCAATCAAAGCCTACAGAAAAATTCAAACAATTAATTGCAGATCCTCTCCCTTGGGTAAAATAATGATTGCCGGATTCTTAGATACTTGGTTGCATTTGCTCCGTTATTTCCAGTATAAATGTACTGAGTTACTGTGACTACCATGGCACTTGAATATTTAGTCCGTGTGTTAGATGTGAGTAATGGATAGGGTCACACTCACACCTTTTTTCCTCCATTTATATTTGTCTTGAACTTTGTTTTGGTGCACCTCCTCTGGAGACTACTTATCTTTCTCGTTGTCGTCCTCTCCTACAGATTCAGGTTATGCCCTTGTTGGTAAGCTTTTGAGTAAGGTGTCGTTTGAGGTGATTCTCCCATTTATCTTATTTTTCTTATTATTATGTCAGCATAGTACACTAGGTGTCAGGTTTATGTCCACTACATTTGTATCAATTACAATATTGAATTTGTTTGCTTTTGATTTGATAAGCTACCAGAGCTTCCAGCCTTCCAGCCTTCATGTGAGCATATTATAGCGTCGAGCATTATTTTCACTAGATTTGTAGAGCTATGTTAAAAAGGATACATATGCCATGTTCTACAATTAAAGCTTTTTTTGTCAAGCTTATCTTACCTATGATGCCCTCGCAGAAAACATGTTAATATTTGTTCCATTGTCTTTCAGGAGGGCCACAAGGCTAGGATGGTTTGTCAGAGCAACATCTACCCTCCCTGCCACAAATGTTGATTCTATTAACCAGGTTTGGGAAGTGAAACATTACGTACAGAACAATATTAAAATGGTAGCTTGCCGCACGTTACCTGACTAACATCAGTCTGATTAGACTATGCTTCAGCATAACAGCTAGGCCTTGCATAAGTACAACAGATTCTCCTTTGTATTTTACAAATACAATGGTCTATTTTCGAACGAAAATGCTTTATTAGTATAAATAATGGTTCATTGTTAATTGAAGGTACAGAGATCTATTTTAGTGTTTTTTTTTTTGCGTTAGAAGAGAGTAAGGTGCAAAACTGACTCAACTGATTTCCAGTATTTTGGATAGAGTTCCAAGTATATATCTACCATATATTAATTATCTGTGAAAAATTCTTAGCATGTGCCCATCTAAATTAATTTGTTTTCCTAAGCTGCACAAACCAGATTCAAAGAGTTGCAAGAAAGGAGAACTATCTGAAATGATGTTCTACCTACTAACACCTAGCGACAATCAGGTGGGCTCAGAATCAGTTGCAGAAAAGAACCAACTGATATTATGCTCACACAGCTAATGGAAGGTGCAACTTTTAACCAAGATGGCTTCTAGATCAATGTAAAATAACAGCACCACCTCCTACCTGGTGAGATCGGGGAAGTGGTTAAGGCCGAGGTGGTACATGTAGGCCCCGTGTCGATCGACGAGGCGAAAATGGAATTCTCTCGAAAGAAAAAGGGGATAGATAAATTTAGTGTGCGAGTAAAACTAGGATAGATAGATAGATAACGTGTACTACCTCTGATTGGTTTTTCCTGAAAGGATTGTGACTTGTGTCTTGCACTGAACTGAACAAGTGTCCATGCTGTTTCAGAATGTGAACTTCCATCTCATTAAACAAGAAGAGCGAGGTTGGTCATCCATGATGCATTTATACATCAATTTGATGATGAGCCCCATCCCATCTTGAATACCCCTCTCTACATTTCAAAGGTACTAGCTAGCATTACCGTGTTTCTGTTTTCCGATTAAGTTTCGAGATCAATACATGTTATTCTCATTCTGAATGTTTTATATATGTCAACTTCCGTACATACTGCTGTCCAGATAAATCAGCTATGTAGTCTTGATATTTCATATATACCATCAATTTTTTGCCTCAAGCAATGAGATTAAAATCAGTTATGTGTTGCGCAACGAATATCATGAGAGTGACCACTCCAAGATTTTTTATGTTGCTAATTGTGCATGGTCCTAGCCATATTTGATAGCATACAATAGTCAAGGTATAGTCTGTACTGTCATTTTTCTTTTTGCGGTTAAAAGATATGATAGTTTAGTTGCCCAAGAAGAATTTTATAGGTTACTTCAGTACTTTGGGTTATTAGTTCGAAGAAAACATTTTAGGCTTTCCCTTCTGCTGCTGTTTATGAAGCGCACAGCGGATGAGGTGACAGTGGATGAGGTGAGCGTGCTCCTCTCGTACTCGCCACACTGTCGGAGGGAGGCATCAAAGGCATGCCGCCGCCAGGGCCGACATGTGCGGCAATTTCTATTGTAGTATCTTATTATATTGCCATGCAGCAAGATGCTTCCGTTCGATGGTATTATATTGTTGTTTGTTGCCTGTGATGGAATTTTAGTTTGTTTCTCACATGATGCATCAATATATTAAGTTTATCAAGAATTGCATGTATGTGTTATCCAGATCAAAAAAGGAAACCGAAAGGGTCGTTCCTTTACCTGGCACTACCCAGTCCTTTCAGTCCATTCTCTGAATGTGTTGCATCTGCACAGTTCTAATTCTGATCCAATAACACTACTTAATATAGGTAAGAAAGTTAAAGGGGCGCACCCAACCTGGCATCGCCCCAGCTTCCTCTCAGGAGGCGCACCACGGGTGCGCCCCAACCACTAGTGGCCGAAAAATGGAACCGTAACACAACCGAGAGACCAAGCTGATGATGAAGACGGATTGTAACTCAAGTACACAAGTTTTTTTTTCCGCTAAATTGTGCGGAGAAAAGAAACAAGTTTGGTCGTCATGTCTGGTTTGGCCAGCCCGGTGATATTCATTTCATCCCTGTAAACATTATGGCGGTTTGAATAAAGCTTCGCGACATTGTCTCAAAAAAAAGTTGCGGGTACTCAAGGACCTATGGATTCCTGGGGAAAAAGTTTGGAATGTAAACCTTATTAATATGTTATTTCTCCTGTAATAGCTGATTCAATAATTCACACTCCGATTATCTGTACTGCTGGCCAAGACATTCTTGTTTGGAAGCTAACACCCATAGGTTTTTTGAAACGCGGTTCCTTAGAGCCTGATTCATTGAAAAAGCTAGAATATACTTGCCCGGTTAATTTACGGAAACCAGGGCGAAAACCGTTACAACACGCCCTCAAAAGGCACCTGGCCAACCTGGCACCAACATGACCACACACACCTTCGAGAAGAGGACACCGTCGAGGCTACATGCATTGTCATCGTCGTCAACTCTCCCCGAGCAGGCGACTCCGACTTCGCCGCAGACAACCCATCAAGACCCCTTCGAACGAACAACACACGACGACCTCGCCAGCCAAAAGCCAAACAATCGACCGAAAACGTCGAGGACCGGCAGCTCCGATTTTGCTGATGCGTTTCGCAGGAGAAAGTTGCACGCCTCGCACCGACATAACCCAGCTCAACCTCCGGAGAGCACCATCCGCTCAAACCACCCTCATGGAGTCATCGTTGCCGCACGGGCTCCGCGCCACACAGCTCCGACTTCTCTGTCACAGTGAGAAACAAGCATAGACACACTCGTTGGCGAAACGGACCGTTGACATCAGAAGGACAAGCTGCGACCCATCTCCGCACACCATCATCGTCGTCGCCACACAAGTCGCAACGCCAACCTCCCACACCGCCGGTCAAACATCTGCCGTCCGCGATGCCGTGCACGTCCAGCCTACCGGAAGCACAAAAGGGACCAAGATCTCAAAGACGGCACCCCCAAGAGGGAAAGCGACGCAGAGACGACGACGCCGCCCGATCCAACAGAAGGATCCTGACTTTCGCCCGAAGATCTTGACCCGAGAAGAGAGGTTGCACAAAACTCCTCGACAGCGCTTCCAAGGAAGATAGCGACGCCGACGGGCGCCGCCGCCGCCGGCCGGTGAAAGCACATTTGCTCCCTTGTTGGTTTTGGTAATTAATATCAACATACATATTGTTGGACTAATTGTTTTACCTAGAATTTTTTAGACAAGTTTAACAACGGCATGTGACGGTGTCCTGGACTAGGGGGTACTAACCTAGTCGGCCCATAGTTCTCGGGCTAGGCCAGTGGGCCCGCATTCTCATTAAGGAAGACTCCGGGAGCTGCACGCCCGGAGGTGATTAAGACCGTGCCTACCGAAGTCTTGACATATATTCCAAGACATCTCCTACCGCCTTCATGCGATCTCCCTGGATACCGACCTTATAACCCTAGATCCCCTACCTGGCGTGTATATAAGCCAAGGGGTTTAGCCCGTAGAGGGGGCCGAATCACAATTACATTCACCTAGCCCTAGAGGTAGAACACAACTTATGATCTCGAGGTAGATCAACTCTGTATTCGATACATCTCCATCAATATAAACAAGAGCATGACGTAGGATTTTACCTCCATCAAGAGGGCCCGAACCTGGGTAAACATCGTCTTCCTTGTTCCTGTTACCATTGATCCGAGATCCATAGCTTGGGACCCTCTACCCCGAGGTCTGTCGGATTTCACACCGACACTGGTGCTTTCATTGAGAGTTCCGCTGTGTGATCACTGGAAGGATCGATGGCTCGTCTACAAATCAACTGCGGCAACGGCTGCGGGAACGTTTACGTCCCCGACCAACTTTTCATGTTCGGTAGCATGATATTTTGCGTCGATTCGGCAGGCCATCTGGCTTCCGTCGAGAACTATGCCCGGGTCAGATCATGACTTTCGGAGGCCTGGAGTACACCACAGACTCCCACAGTGAACTCATCCTATCAGGCTGGACGCCTGGCCGGGTCGAGGATCCATCAGGCATCGGAGGCTCGACTCTGGAACTGATCTCCTTCGAGGACGTCGGACCAAGCTCCTTGGCGCCGCCGAAAGAACCCAACATGATGGCCCCGGGCGATCTCGCCTCAACTCCCGGCACAGACGCTAGTCTGGCCCCTATCTCTGAAACTACATCGAATTTAGAACCGACCCTTGCGCCGGATCTGGGGCTGACTGCGGATCCCCACCGCTCTGAAGCACATGTTGGGCCATACGACAGACGTACTTCAAGTTAGCCCCGCCTACAGCCAAGCCATGAGCCCCGAGGAACTATCTCAGTTGCATGAGATGCTCAATCGTATCCAGAGCTTATCAATCTCGGACGACAAAACCTTGGTTTACGACAAGATCGGACTTAAAGCCGACGACCGAGAAATTTACGTCCCGCCCACCACCCACCTAGTCGCCATGGTCGATGATTTAACCGGCGTGCTAGACTTTGATGATGCCACCGACATGGATGAAGATGTTGATGGCCCTACTGAAAACACTTAACCGTTAGTAAACACCGGCAAGTGGATCGCAACATCTACTTACGATGTGTATATGGTTGACACTCCTAAAAACCCGTCTAGACGTCGGCGCAGACGCGGACGGGGAAGCAAAGGGGACCCCAGTGGGAACAACGCCGCCGCCGACAAACGACGGCGCGACAGCCGATGAGGCTGACAATCCAGGAGAGGACCCTCAAGCCTCCCCGGAGCAACATGCCAGCCCGGAGGGAATTCCCGAAGACTTGGACCCCTACGACCTCTTTGAAGGGGCAGACGACAATTATATGCCTGAGTCCGAGGAAGACGAGAGCCTCGGTACCGAAGACTATATAGTCCCCGAAGACCCCTTTGAGCAAGAGCGCTTCCGGCGGCGCCTCGTGGCCACCGCCTGGAGTATGAAACAAAAGCAGCAGCTGCTGCAAGCAAATACGGATGCGCTGAACGAAAAGTGGGTTGAGGTACTCTCGGCCAAACAAGATCTCGAAGAACGACGTCGTAGCGCGCCTAAATCTTACCCGTGCAGGCGTTTGCTGCCAGAATTCGACAATGAACTAACCGCCGACGTACCCGACCGACCCCCTAGAGGGCGCAACGGGACAGTGGGGAGAGGAGGGGGCTGGGCGGAGAGGGGGAGGGAGGGGTGGGAGCGGTGGCGAAGGTGAAGGGCGGGGGCGAGGAGGAGGGAGGGTGGGAGAGGAGCGGGAGAAGGGAGTGGAACCGGCGGGTGGAGGCGGAGTAGTGGTCGTGGCGGCGGAGAGCGGCGCCGACATGGTTACGATGGTGGTGGTGGTGGTGGTGGTGGTGGTGGTGGTGGAAAGGGCGCGAGGTGCGGGGAGAAGGACGCAGCGGGGGAGCATGTGCGGCGCGGCGGAGGCGGAAAGGGGGGCGAAGGCGGCGGGCGGGAGGAGGTGGAAGTTTGCGACCGCCGCGACGAGACCACCGGACCAGAGGGAGGCTGCGGCGCCTGGATGTGGGCCGTTGAAAGGGCCGAGACGCACACCAATGCCCGAAAAACAGAACCGTAACACAACCGAGAGACCAAGCTGATGATGAAGATGGATTGTAACTCAAGTACACAAGTTGAAAGTTAGATCATTTTAAAAGTTCAATCCACAAAATAATTGGACGACATAAGCTGAGAAGTTCATGCTGTGCTTGCGTGGTATGCATGGGATCAGTGGCTAAAAATCGCATCGCGCTAGGATACGAAGGAAGCCAACATTGGTGCAATATAAAATTCATTAATGTATTACCCTTCATATTAAAAAAAACATAGGTAATTGAGTAGTTCGGTAATCTCTACTCCTAATGGAGCAGTTGGTAGGATTGCGTCCAGGTTTTTTTCGTCCCATCACTTTCGTCCGGTTTTATTTTGATTGGTTTTTTTTCGTCCCACCTACGCATCGACTCCCTCGTCCTAGGGTTACGCTCCGCCACAACTGTCGCCTTCTCACGAGAGCGAGCGGATAGGATTACGCTCCGCCGCCGACGTCGCCTCCTCGCACCATCGCCGCCTTGCACCGACGCCCAGGTCGCCGGCGGCTCGCACCGACGCCCAGATCGCGTCGGTTCCTCCCCACCTGTCTCGATCCCACTATCCTGACCTAGAGGACAGGCGGCGCCTGTGTTGGAGACGTCGGCCCCGATGACGGTGAGGAGTACGGCGCACCTCCACGACGACACCTCGCTGCTGCCGCTCGGCGTAGACCGGCGCACGTCCCCCTCCTAAAGATGGGTAGGTTCCCGTGATCCCCCTTCCATCCCCTGAATTTCTCGCCCCCCTCCCCCTGTCGTCTCGATGCCGAGGCCGACGCGGTGGCCAATTGGCGCCGGGGGCTCGTGATCATGTGCGACGAGCACATCGTTCGGTGCTGCTATTTTCCATTCACTGCTGGGTTGCTATTTTCAGGAGGTTGGGATCACTGGATTCAACCATAGCCTCCAGTCCACGTCGCCAGATCTCTACTCCTAATGGAGCAGTTGGTAGGATTGCGTCCAGGTTTTTTTCGTCCCATCACTTTCGTCCGGTTTTATTTTGAATGGTTTTTTTTCGTCCCACCTACGCATCGACTCCCTCGTCCTAGGGTTACGCTCCGCCACAACTGTCGCCTCCTCACGAGAGCGAGCGGATAGGATTACGCTCCGCCGCCGACGTCGCCTCCTCGCACCATCGCCGCCTTGCACCGACGCCCAGGTCGCCGGCGGCTCGCACCGACGCCCAGATCGCACCGGTTCCTCCCCACCTGTCTCGATCCCACTATCCTGACCTAGAGGACAGGCGGCGCCTGTGTTGGAGACGTCGGCCCCGATGACGGTGAGGAGTACGGCGCACCTCCACGAAGACACCTCGCTGCTGCCGCTCGGCGTAGACCGGCGCACATCCCCCTCCTAAAGATGGGTAGATTCCCGTGATCCCCCTTCGATCCCCTGAATTCCTCGCCCCCCTTCCCCTGTCGTCTCGATGCCGAGGCCGACGAAGCGGCTAATTGGCGCCGGGGGCTCGTGATCATGTGCGACGAGCACATCGTTCGGTGCTGCTATTTTCCATTCACTGCTGGGTTGCTATTTTCAGGAGGTTGGGATCGCTGGATTCAACCATGGCCTCCAGTCCACGTCGCCAGATCTACGGAGGGGGACCTCCACTGTCGTCGTTCGTCTTGTTAGATCCACTAGATCGTATGGGTTAGAAGATTCCGGTAGTGGGGTGAAGGAGGACGGAGTTATACCTTCACCTTGGGTGGATGTGCCCGCTCCGGTGACCATGGTGGAGAGGGCGATGGTGGCGATGACAGAGAGAGGTGAGGTGGTGGCTGCGGCGATGTGTGGGCAGTGGCGGCGGCGGAGCTTCCCGTCACTGTCAGCGCAAGACCTAGATCGGGTCGGGTGTTTCGGTGGGGAGCCTGGCAACGCGGTGAACCTCGTACTGCATGCCGCCGGCCCCCACCTCTGTTTATAGCGCTGCGTGACACGGGCCCACCAACCATAATGGGTTGGGCGCCCCCGATCAGGGCGCAGATCAGGGGTCCGGTGGGCCGTTGGGCCCACACGGGAGAGATCAACCTAACATTCTCCCCCTTGATCTCAACTTTTACTTTTAACTTTATACTTTCTAGTTTATTTGTTCCATCACATATTGGTACATAGAGCATGTCTCATCGTCACAGCTTAATTGCCGATAGAATCATACAGCTACAACATACGTTTTGTTTAGAAACAAATTCTGTTCCTTTTGGGCCTCTCATGATCCAGGAATCATAGGCTTTCACTTAAACCCATGCCGGCTAAGTGTTCCTTGAACACATTGGGTGGTAAGCCTTTCGTAAGCGGATCTGCAAGCATATCCTTTGTCTTTATATGCTCGAGACTTATAGTGTGATCCTGAATTTTATCTTTCACAACATAATACTTTATCTCTATTGTTTTGGCAGCATTACTCGACTTGTTGTTGTGAGCATAAAATACTGCGGGCTGGTTGTCACAGTACATCTTTAGTGGTTTGTGAATACAATCTACCACTTTCAAGTCGGGTACAAATTTCTTTAGCCATATCGCCTGCCCCGTGGCCTCGAAGCATGCTATGAATTCTGCATACATCGTGGATGATGCAACTACTGACTGTTTGGAGCTTCTCCACGAAATAGCCCCTCCAGCGAGAGTGAAGACGTATCCTGACGTGGATTTTCTATCATCTCTGTCCCCCGCAAAATCTACGTCTGAATACCCTTTTATCTCTAGGGAATCAGATCTCCTGTATGTTAGCATGTAGTGCTTCGTGCCTTGCGCATAACGCAATGCCTTCTTTGCCATCTTCCAGTGCTCCATGCCTGGATTCTCTTGATATCTATCGAGTACCCCGGTAACAAAAGCTAAGTCAGGGCGAGTGCACACTTGTGCATACTGTAAGCTTCCAACAGCCGAAGCATATGGTACTGGTTTCATGAGATCGATCTCGTACTGGTTCTTGGGACATTGGAATTTCCCAAAACTGTCGCCCTTGACTATAGGAGTAGGTGTGGCTTTACTCGCATGCATATTATACTTTTGGAGAACCTTTTCTAAATATGCCTTC
The DNA here is from genome assembly GCA_039707655.1 of Elymus sibiricus. Lineage (NCBI taxonomy): Eukaryota > Viridiplantae > Streptophyta > Magnoliopsida > Poales > Poaceae > Elymus > Elymus sibiricus. Next base: position 320,379,132 of record CM077664.1, read on the forward strand.
TGCGATAGTCCTAAGACTCCATTATTTCTATCTCGGTGAATTTCTATGCCCAAAACATAAGATGCTTCACCAAGATCTGTGATATCAAAATTTGAGGATAAGAACTTCTTTGTTTCTAGTAGTAGACTAACATCACTGCTAGCAAGCAAGATATCATCCACATACAAGATTAGGAAAATATATTTCCCATTTTTAAACCTTGCATAAATGCAGTTATCCTCAATATTTTCTTTAAATCCAAAACTTTTAATCGTTTGGTTAAATTTTAGATACCACTGTCTAGAGGCTTGCCTTAATCCATAAATGGATTTCTTCAGGAGGCATCCCATATTTTCCTTGCCTTCCATGATAAAACCCTTGGGTTGTTTCATGTAAACTTTTTCTTTTAAATCACCATTCAGAAATGCCGTCTTGACATCCATTTGATGTAACTCTAAATCAAAATGTGCAACTAATGCCATTATGATTCTGAAGGAATCCTTACATGAGACTGGGGAAAAAGTCTCATTGTAATCTATCCCTTCTCTTTGTGTAAATCCTTTTGCCACAAGTCGGGCTTTATACTTTTCTACATTCCCATTAGGGTCATACTTAGTTTTGTAGACCCATTTGCAACCTACTGTTTTGGCTCCTTTAGGAATTTCCACTAAGTCCCAAACATCTTTGGGACTCATCGATTTCATCTCATCTTCCATTGCCTCTAGCCATTTTGATGAGTGAGGGCTTCTAATGGCTTCTTCATATGTAGTGGAGTCACCTTCCATATGAACCATTTCTGTGTTATAAACTTTATAATCAGTAGAAATAGCTGATCTTCTTGTTCTATTAGATCTTCTAAGAGCCTCAGTTTCTGGCACATTCTGTGCCTCAACTTCCGGCACATCTTCTACTATTGGCTGCTGCACCTCCCTTTCATGCACAATAACGGGTTCAGTCGGCTCCTGACGGACAGGTTCCGGGTCTACCCCCATAGTTGTCATGGGTGAAGTTGCAACTGGTAGTGAGAAAAATGGCTCCTGAATCATCGGATTAGCTGCATGCACCCTCTTCTCCTCAAGATCAATTTTCCGAGCTACCAAGCTCCCCCTCATCATTTCGTCCTCTAAGAAGACTGCATGTCTTGTTTCTACAAACTTTGTATATCTGTCTGGACAGTAGAAACGAAAACCCTTTGATCTGTCTGGATAGCCAATGAAGTGACAACTCACTGTTTTGGGATCCAACTTTGCAATGTTTGGATTAAACATTTTGGCCTCAGCAGGGCACCCCCACACCCTGAAGTGGTGTAGAGAGGGCACTCGTCCTGTCCACAGCTCGTACGGTGTTTTGGGCACCGACTTGCTTGGCACTCTATTGAGAATGTGAATGGCGGTTTTAAGCGCCTCCATCCATAAACCCAATGGCAAGGTAGAGTAACTCATCATGCTGCGCACCATATCCATCAGGGTACGGTTACTCCTTTCAGCTACCCCATTTTGCTGAGGCTCGCCCGGCATTGAATACTGGGCTACTATGCCAGTCTCCTGTAAAAAATTGTGCAAAAGGTCCAGGGACTTGGCCATATGGAGTATGTCGACCGTAGTACTCCCCCCCACGGTCAGACCTTACTATCTTTATCCTTTTATCATGCTGATTTTCAACTTCAGCTTTGAAAATTTTGAATTTATCCAATGCTTCAGATCTTTCTTTGATTGGATAAATATATCCATAGCGAGAGTAATCATCTGTGAATGTTATGAACGAGTCATATCCATCCACACTTTTCACCGGAAATGGTCCACAAATGTCGGTGTGGATGATTTCTAGTGTGCCTGTGCTATGGATTGCACATTTTTTAATTTGTTTTACATACTTTCCTTTAATGCAATCTATGCATTGTTCCAAGTCTGAGAACTCTAACGGAGGAAGAATTTCACTTTTGACTAATCGTTCTATTCTCCCCTGGAAATATGGCCCAAGCGACAGTGCCATAATTTCGACGAGTCGTGAGTTCTCTTTCTTTTCTTTTGTTCTTTGTTCGACGCGGAAACATGCTCATTCACATTACACACAGAATGCTCTTTTTCACGGAGTGATAATAAATAAAGCTCATTGTGTAGTAAAGCAACACCCACATAAGCATTATTAAACCATATGGCACACTTGCCATGTCCAAAATAACATTCATAATTGTCTTTGTCCAAACAAGAAACACTAATCAAGTTTCTATGACACGAAGGGACATATAAGACATCTCTAAGTAGAAGCTTGAACCCATCAGCTAACTCCAAGGAGATGGCACCGACAGCTTCAACTTCTGCTTGAATTCCATTAGCGACTTCAATGCGTCTTTCGTTTCTTTGCATAGTCCGCGTCGAATGGAATCCCTGTAAAGAATTCGCAACATGAACAATTGCACCTGAGTCAATCCACCAAGTAGATTTCAAAAACTGTGCATACAAAGATTCATTTACAAATGAAACGATGTCGTTACCTCTCTTTGCCATTATGTACTTTAACTAGACAGGGCAATCCTTTTTGTAGTGCCCAGTCTGCTTGCAGTGGAGGCAAGTGTCTTTGTCCACTGGAAAGGACTTCTGATGATGCTGATGCTGCATGTGAGATTTGCCATGCGCCTTTGAAGGAGAACCTTTGCTACTCTGATTGTAATTCTTTTTCTTGTTATCCTTCACATAGTTGAGTGAACCACCATGTGAGGCTTTGAGTCTGTCCTCTTCTTGGACACACATTGCTATTGTCTTTTCAATGTCCCATGTTTCAGGTGACATGTTATAGTTTACAACAAAGGTTTCAAACTCCTTTGGCAGTGAAGCCATGACCAGGTGGACCAGGAGTGCTGGTTTGATCTCCAGATCCGCATCCATGGGCTTGAGCTTTGCTGCCATGTTGCTCATCCTGAGGATGTGCTCTCTTATTCCATGACCACCGCCAGTGTACTCTTTGTTACCAGTTGCTTTATCAACTGGGTGGCATATGTCTTTGAAGAACCAGTGAACTGGTTCTTTATCTCTGTAAGCAACTCCCCTATGGAAGTGCACTCTGCAATTGAGCCCACAATGGCGTTCTCAATTGTATTCTTTATAAATGCCATACACTTTTTGTTGGCGTTGATCCACTTTTGATTGTTTAGGGTATAGGACATCTCCAATGGAGCATAATCCGCCCTCTTTTTATCCCACGCAGCATCATCATCAGTGGCCTCTCTGACTGGCTCTGTAGGTCTGACCGGCTGTGGTTCATCCACAACCCAGTCCACCTCAGCACAGACAAATGCCAGGTCTACTTTCTTCCTCCACTCAGTGTAGTTGTCACCTTTGAGTGTCGGAACATCTTTTAGGCAACTCATCAAGTGGTAGCCTCCTGAAATCACAATTTAAGTGAGATCATTATAACAATCATATGCATTAATCTAACGTTGGTCAAATTAAACATACAATTGTCTATGCAATTAATTCTATATTACCGTTGGGCAAAAAATAGAAATAAATGCACTTTTAATTTCAAAAAATAAAACATGATCATGTTATTAACAACGTTGGTCATAAAATAACATAATCATATTCATTTTAATAATCACTTTAATGTGCTCTTTAAATTTAATTCTCTCTAAACTTTTATTTTCTTTGTAAAAGAGCACTATTAATTATTTACGCAGCGGAAAAACATGAATATAAAATTCATGAACTTTTTATTATTTTCTTTATAAAATTCATGAACTTTTCTTTTTCTGAAAATTTTTTATTTTTATTTTCAGAAACTTTTTCTGTTTACTTTTCTATTTTCTAAACAAGATTTTCGTTGGAAAAAATTGCATAGAAAAAATAAAAAATAAAAAAACTTTTTTTTGTACCTGCCCAAAACTGGACATAATAACAAAAGAGCGGCCACGGCTATCTGGGCCAAAACCGGCCCAGCCACCCAGCCCCCCAGCCTGGGGCTCGGGCGCAGTCGGCCTAATCCTTCTCCTTTCGGCCCAAAAGGCCCAAACCGGGGCTAGGGTTTCGCCGGTGCCGTCGGATTTCATCCGACGGTCGACCGCAGCGAACGGGCGATGAAAGGGGCCACTCGGCCGTCGGGGGCTCATTCCCCCCCTTCTCGCGCCGCTCGCCTCGCATCGCTCTCGTTCCCGCAGCGGCGGCTACGCCGGCCGCCGGCCGACGTTGAGCACCACCGAGCCACCGCGAGCCCCCTCCCTTTCCCCTACTTCTCTCTGCGGCTCTGCACCCGCCGCCTTTCTTCGGCTCTCTCGCCAGGAGCGACCGCGGCCACGCTCAGTCCGACCGCCGGCCGACGGCGCGGCCACGGCAACGCGGCCGATGGCGTTCTGTGGCGCCGTTGCCTCCCCTCTCGCCGGTCGCGCGTTCCCTCGCGGTGAGCGCGCCACCGTCGAAAGGTTTGGCCGCGGTGCCCTGTTCTCCTTTTCCGGCGAGCCCGATGGCCTTCTCCGGTGGTTCTTCTTCCGGACGGCTCGGCTTGCCAATGCCCGTCCGGATCGAGAGGAACGGCGCGGCCATGACGGCGGTGCTACTTTGCCCCTTTCCCCTTTTGATTTCAGTTTAGGGTTAGGGTTCTTTCTTTGCGGGAGGGATTTTCTTTCACCGTTTCTTTCTTGCTACCGAATATGCATCTAGAACCCAGTGGCATCTGATACCATTGTTAGATCCACTAGATCGTATGGGTTAGAAGATTCCGGTAGTGGGGTGAAGGAGGACGGAGTTATACCTTCACCTTGGGTGGATGTGCCCGCTCCGGTGACCATGGTGGAGAGGGCGACGGTGGCGATGGCAGAGAGAGGTGAGGTGGTGGCTGCGGCGATGTGTGGGCAGTGGCGGCGGCGGAGCTTCCCGTCACTGTCAGCGCAAGACCTAGATCGGGTCGGGTGTTTCGGTGGGGAGCCTGGCAACGCGGTGAACCTCGTACTGCGTGCCGCCGGCCCCCACATCTGTTTATAGCGCTGCGTGACAGGGGCCCACCAACCATAATGGGTTGGGCGCCCCCAATCAAGGCGCAGATCAGGGGTCCGGTGGGCCGTTGGGCCCACACGGGAGAGATCAACCTAACACGTCTCCCTCCCGACCTCCCGTCACCGTGCGCCATGGATCTGGCCGTGGCCACCCCGGGCTTCTCCTCATTTTCCTCCATGGGTGGATCTCCTAATCCCTGGCGGTGCTCCCTGTCGGCCTCCTCCACGACGCGGATCCACGTCCACCTCGTCCCCGGCGTTGCTCCCCGTCCGCCTCCTGATTAGCCATGGCCATACTGTAATGTGCTATGCCGTCTCCTGGTCATCCATGGCAGTGGTGAGTTACACTGTTAAACCTTTAGAACATGGCACTTGTATTATGCATGAGGATTTAGAAACTTTTATACAAATTGTAGGAATATACTACAGTTAGTGGATTTTTTTTTCTACAAATTGTAGGACTATACTACTGTTTAGCATTATCTCATGAGAGCAATTTCTATTTTTTAGACAATTTTTGTACCTGTAGCACTTTAGTTTGACACTTTGTCTATTCTTTGGAAACTCTGTCATGGCACATACAGAAGAATAGTACAGATTTTCGAATGATTCTTATTCACACTTTGTTCAACATCCATTTGTTTATATTGCCATGTAAGCTGGATGATGACTAAGGCGTAGTATTTAGATTTGGCAAAATATTACTCCCTCCGTTCCTAAATATAAGTCTTTGTAGAGATTTTACTATGGACCACATACGGATGTATGTAGATGCACTTTAGAGTGTAGATTTACTCATTTTGCTCCGTATGTAGTCCATAGTGGAATCTCTACAAAGACTTATATTTAGGAACGGAGGGAGTAGTTAATTAACCTTTGCACTTTGTTATTTACATTGCCAGTTTGTTATACAACACAAAATACAAATGAATCAATCTTAATGCCTACATGTTTTATTTGCTCCCATGTTCACTTCTGTGCGGATCCACATCCAAGTTGAGGAGGCGCGGCCAAGGCCTGGAGGAAAGGCGGGTTATCGTCGTCGCCAAACTGGGAGCTCTGCGCTTTGACGGTTCTCGCTTCGGTTATGGATTGCCTGAAGCTTCTGAACAGTTTTCAGTTATTTCTTTCTTATATTTTCGCTTTCAACTTCAATTCATTGCCTGAGCCCTGAAGCTTGGAGAGTATTACTAATTACTTGCTATTCATTATTGCCTGAAGCTTCTGAACAATTTAGTTATTTCTCCGGTAATGGATAGTTGTTATATATATGTTCTTTACTGCAGAGATCACTGATTATTCACCCCAGAGTATGATGTTTGTGACTAACATCTATTTATCAAGACATGGGAGAACCATGTCGTGGGTGAAGAAGTTTGCAATGGATCAACCTTGAAGACACTTGGAACATTTTCTCGAGCGATGACACTCGGCGGCACACTCGCCACTGCCAAGCTGGTCAGGTCGTTCATACTCGACCTCGCCGATTGTTGACCTCGCTGGCTTGACAGCGTCCTTCGTGATTCTGAATGTAGGTGTTTCTCTCCTGGACGCCACTGACTAAGGTTTGAGAATTTTTCAAATGCATGCTTATCTCCTTTTTGTGGATTCAATTCATGAATTACTCCTCAGTTTGTTGGTTTAATGGAAGAGTGTTGATTTTCTTCTATAAAAGATCTGCGTACTTCTCAATCCTGGTGAAGATGGTTTCATGGGCACAAAAGGGTTGTCGATCAAATTTCTGCTAGGGATTCTTGGTTCATGATGCAGATTTAACATATTTTGATTACTGTTGTGTTGATTATGCATTCAAAATCAAATAGTAATAAAGTAACAAAAATTGATTTTCCTTCTGTATATCATTGGTGATATACTTCTAATTTTTTTGTGGGTTGTACGTGCTCATGGAGTTTTTCTTCTCTTTTCCCCTTTGTTGAAGATAGGCCATAGCATCCGTTCTTCCCCTTCTTTTATATGCTAAAAGTGTTATATACATGTAGCGTTGGAGAATACTACGTACGCTGGATTGAGTAATCGTCCCTAATATATAGTGTTCTATAAAAATAATAAGGAATCCATCTAATTCTACATGACAACCTTCCAACGCGAGGTAACATCATTTGTGGCATGGGTATATCTTATATCTACTAAATATCTCTTCTAGATATTGGCGTTACCAAGTCTATATTGCCAATGCATCTGCACTTGTGATAATTACTCAATATTTTCATGTTTTTGTTACAACGGTATGGTGTTAGCAAGCGTGTTGTCTTATGAAAATTTGATGTCTGCATCTGCACTTCGTATCTAAGCATGTTGAGCTAATACTTTTACTAACTATTCTGTTCTTTCAACTTCTTGTATAAACAGACCAGGACCAGAATTCTGAACCTCATACCATTAAGGTAATCAGCCAATATTTTGTTTATAGATGCACTAACTGATTGCTAATTTCAGCTTTGTTCTTCATTACTGCAGGGGCTTATCTGTATTCTAAGGAAAAATTAGTACACCTCGTAATTCTTTTTTGACATGGCTATTCTATTGAGGTTTAATTCTATGGTACACATAATAGTTTGTTGGTCTGCATAACTATCTTGCCAAAGGTTTTGCCTGTGTATATCACTTCGTAGTTGAAAATATTTGCTGCAATCATTATGAGCATCATGTTTGCATTTTTGTGGAACAATAGTGTGGAAACTAGTGCAGAATCGGCCTATAGTGCCGATTCGTAAGCCTTAGTCCCGGTTCAACACGGCCCGGGACCAAAGGCCCACCACGTGGCACGAGCCCGCGTCGGGGGCTGGGGGGCCTTTAGTCCCGGTTGGTAACACCAACCGGGACTAAAAGGTATAGGGGTTTAGGGGTTTATGCTTTATTTTTCCTTTTAATTTTGTGTTTTCCATTTAATTCTTTTTCATTTCAAACATATTTTACGCTACTACATACTGTACACGTTATGCATATATATATAAATAGAAATTCTCGTAGAACCGATCATATATATATCATCGAATTTCTCGTACGACCATTCAGATACACACATATATATATACAATTTGGTATATACAATTTCTCCTACAATTTGCGGATCATTACATGCAGGCATTACGGCTTGTAATGGAATTCTCCTTTGGGATCTATGACCTGGTCGAGCAAAGATCCTGCTATTTCCTCTTGAATTGCTAGTACGCGATCCGTTGGTGGGAGCTTGTCCCGCATCTCCGTCAGCTTTAAAGAAGGAGATCAAGATGAATATATTAGTTGTGTGTATATATATTAGATCATGATAAAAAAATTGTGGATAGTGTTCTGGCAAACGTACCCAAAGTTGTCTTTCAGATCTGGTCCTTTCGGACGTTATCATGCGAATGTTCTCGCAAACGTAGTATGGGCATAAATTATTCCCCGGCTCCTGCCTCATGCACTTTACGAGGATAAAATTCAATCAGATAATAATTAATCAAGCATGATAATGGTATTGAAACTAGAATTAAAGAGATGCACGGACGTAGCTAGCTAGTACTACTTAATTACCTTGGGTCGTTTCCATTTCAGCTGTTGTTTCCATTCGCCTTTAACATCTTTGATGAACTTTTGCCAAGCCCTGCCCGCCGGCAAAGAAAATGAATAAAGGAGTTATTAATTAGTTGATATCAGGAAATGAACTAAAAAGGCCGACATAGTGCGATAATGATTGAAATTACCTGTCGACCATCCCCTTCACGATTGCGTATTCGGATGGGTCTTTATATAGTGAGTCCAGTACTTGAACTTTTCCCGCGTCAACTTCAATGATTAACAAGATCTAGTGGAAACTGCATGCGCACACGTTTATATAATTAAGCGGGCATGTGCATAACTCATCAACTACACTTATTAACATCTAGTAAGCAAAAATAGAATTTGTAGTACAAGATATAGTAACACTCACTCGAAGTTGTAAGGAAGTAGTATTTCTGGTAGGGTGTTTAGTCGCTTCAAAAACTCTAGCAAGCTTCTCTCTGTGTCTTTTTTCGACCATTCAATTGACCATGTCTCTTGATTAATCGTATTTGGGTCAATGAACCCAACGCCATAGCGTCCAGTTTTTTTCATTTCATACATCTTCATTCTGCATAATACCACAGAAAAGAATATAGTGAGGATAATTACAGGTAATGAACGAGCACAGCTAGCTAGAGACTTAAATTACAGAAAGAAATCACTTACAGACAATAGCAACTGACGATAGATTTGTCGAGTGCGTCTTGATTGAATAATTGAAACATCTCTTGAAACTCAACCCACAAATCTTTTGCATGAAAGTAATATTCTTCCTTGACTTTCACCATGAGGGACTCTCGATCGGTCTTTGCTGCTTCTCTCATGTACCACTTATGCAAATTGTACATTCTCGTTGGTAGAAGCGGGATCTGCTCAGGCTTGACCAGAGGTTGGCCGCGGACATATTTCCATCTTAGTTCCTCCTCTTTAAACACGGGGAATTCCTCGATGCCTAGGAGTTGTTCAACAGTGAGACCGGCCTCTTTAGCCTGCCTTCTATGATCGTCGGTTATTACCAGCTGATCGGCGTTACTCACATGTGTTTGTACAATGAGCGGGGGATCGATTGCACTGCCTGTTCTCCCAGCTGGGGAATAGTTTTCTCGCTTTTTTTACCAACTGCTTGGCTCGAGCTCGAGCTCGACTCCTTCTTTTTTTGTGCCTGATATAACTTCTTGATAGAGCGCTCATAGTCTGAGTCCGTATGCTTGACAGCCGGTTGAGCATTATCAATAAAGTGTTGTATGACATTCTCAGGTACTGTCTCCTTTGGCGGCGGGGGCGGTTTCGATCCAAAATGGGCCTTCAATTGGGCAGCCACTTCGGCGTTGTTTTCCTCCTCAGTCAGGTGGTAAGGCAACTTCGGAAGAGGCTTGAGGCTTGGACCATATTTGTATTTCTTGCCTGTTGTACCGCTAGCCGCCGTAGCTGCGGCGCCTCTCTTCCGCTGTTGCTTAGGCGACGGAGCCCGCTGAGGCGGCGGAGACGGCTGACGCGGTGTCGGACTTGGAGGAGGAGGAGGAGTCGGCTGACGCGGTGCCAGACTTGGAGGAGGAGGAGTCGGCTGACGCGGTGCCGGACTTGGATGAGGAGGAGTCGACTGACGCGGCGGCGGACTTGGAGGAGCAGGAGTCGGCTGATGCGGTGGCGGACTTGTTGCAGCAGGAGTCGGTGGCCTTGGAAAGACGATGCAATCCTTTTTCCATAGAATGATACGATGTATGGCCTCTCCCAGTGTGCTCTCCTCGTCACCTCCAGGAATGTCAAGCTGTAGGTCGTAATATGCTGACATCACTTCATCAACCCCGACACGAGCATAGCCAGCTGGAATCTGATTGCAATGGAAGGTTGCTTCAGGGGGATTTGTTAAAGCATAGCCGCCCGCCACCTTCATGGATAGGTTCTTTACTTTCATGTGTAGCTCACAAGTAGTCCTATCTTTGATATCATCCACAGGGTATCTAGCCAGCAGTGCATCATCGGTCGGGGTGGAACCCACGCTGCTTCTCGGCATACATGGGACGGTGCTATCCAATGCTGGATCGATCTACTCCTGCTTCCGCTGAGACGCCCTTTCCTGGCTAAGTGAGTCGATCTGCTCCTGCTGCCGCCTGAAAGCGCGTTCCAACTCCAAGTGCTTTGATTCTAGGACTTTAAGGCGGAGTGCTTCCTCCTTCCTCTGCTCCTCCTCCAGCTTCCTCTTCTGCTCCTCCTGCTGCTTCTTTCTCGCACGGCTTCTGTAATCGGCGTTCCAATCCGCAAACCCCTCAAACCACGGAACAACGCCTTTGCCTCGTGTTCTTCCCGGGTGTTCAGGATTCTTCAGGGCGCGCGTAAGCTCGTCGTTCTCTCTGTTGGGCATGAACACCCCCATTCGAGCTTCTTCTATTGCAACAAGTAAATCGTCCTGAGCTTTTTTAAGACTTGCCCGCTCCATAATCAGCCCTGTCTCTGGGTCCAACTTCCCCCCATGCGCATAAAACCAAGTCCTGCACCTGGGGGGCCAGTTCAATGTAACTGGAGTGACCCCTGCAGCCATCATCTTTTGCTTAGCGCTATCCCACTTAGGCAGGGCCACCTGGTAGCCACCTGGCCCCAGAGTATGGTGCCACTTCTTTTTCGCAGCATTAATCTTGTTTTGTCTCGACCGTTCCTGAGCTAGTTCCGATTCCTTGAAGTTCACGAAAGCGTCCCAGTGATCTCTTGCCTTCTCCAGTGTTCCCTTGAATTCTGGAGTCTGCTTTCCTGCTTTGACGTACGCTTTCCATATATTGCTCTTGTGGGTGTTGAATGCTATCGCCATCTTTTTAAGAGCACTCTTCCGGACTTTCTTCAGATCTGCATCTGTCAAATTATCTGGTAGGGTGAAATGTGACATGAGCGATTCCCAAAGCAGATCTTTTGCTCTTTCGTCGACAAAAGTAACTCGTGGATCTCCCTTTGCTGGCTTTTTCCATTCTTGAACGGAGATCGGGATTTGGTCCCTGACAATAACTCCGCATTGATGAGTGAACTTGATCGCATTCTTCCTAGGTTCAAGCGGTTCGCCATTTGATTTGATGGCATCGATGTTATACTTTACGCCAGGCTGCAACCTTTTGGCCGGGCCTCGAACTGCCCTGTCGCTTGTAGAAGATTTGCTCGATCCGGAGGGCTAAAAGAAGAAAGATCGATTCGTTAATATATACAAATCAATTAATACATGTAATGATCACCGGATGGCTTATATGATAAATATACCTCGCCGGTCTTTGTTATTTGAAGAACATTTTCTTTGTCATCATTGTTGTCGTCTTCATCTATTCGTTCGTCTTCATCAAACATCATACCCTCACCCGAAGGGTTCAGATATTGCGAGCCGTCATCATCTGGTCTCGGGGAGCGTATGATGTCGAACAGAGCCTCTTCTCCTTCTCTGCCGGTATTGTCCATAGCTTTTATTTAACTAATCCAGAAGAAAGATAAAACAATCTAGTATTCAAATTAGAATGCATGCAATCAATAAGGAAAAACTGAATCATAGTAGATAATCCAGATAATTAATATGCATCATCGAATATAATCTCGAATACATCGTCTCGAATATTATCGAATAATATAATCTCGAATACATCGTCTCGAATATTATCGAATATAATCTCGAATACATCTCGAGTATTATCACTAATACATCTCGAATATTATCATATATATAACATCACTAGCTAATTAACATCACTCGCGGTGGACACCCAAAGAGAAGGAACGATCACAGGATCATAGCTCGGGTGAGATCCCTGAAGAACCTGCCAGGTATTGGAGAACCTGACGTCCAACGCAACCATGTAGCGACGGACGTGCTCGTCCTCCTCCCTGACACGGTGACGTACCACCTCCGCGGGGGACGCCAACCTCCGCACCGAATGTGGCCCACGCGCCCGCCACCAAAGAAGCTCCGGGTCGACGACGGGACCCGGGTTCCTCACCAAGATGCGCGCCCCTGAAGGTAGCACCTCCCAGTGCCAGCCCGGCGGAGCCCAGTCCCGGACATGGGGCCTCTGAAGCAGGACGTCGTCGCGAACGAGTCGACGACGAGGATGCGGGCCGGGCATCGTTGACGTCGAGAACAAATTCTATGCAAATTTAACATTTTTTAAATGCTTGATTGTGATTTTTGTAATTCTTTTTCACTTGATTTTGCAAATACATAACAAACTTTTGCAAATACAACATTAAAATATGCAACTTTTTTCTATGCTTTGTCAAAATTCCTCAAATGTTTTCTATACATTGTACACATACATATACTAATTGCTATACATATATTGGATCAAATGTCAAAATTCCTCAACTTTTTTCTATACATTGTATACATACATATATATATATATACTAATTTCTATACATTGGATCAAAATGTCAAAATTCCTCAAATGTCAAAATTCCTCAAAATTTCTATACATACATTATACTAATTAATTCCTCAAATGTCAAAATTCCTCAACTTTTTTCTATACATCTAATCATCTAGTGAAAAAAATGTCAAAATTCTTCTGAAAAATGTCAAAATTGCTATACATATATACTGAAACATACAAAAATACATATAAATCATCTAACTTAAGAAAATGTGTGTGTGTGTGTGTGGGCTCGGGGAGGGGCAGCCATGGAGGCAGGGGGCGAGGGAGAGGGGGGAGAGGGAGGAAAGGAGCTCACAGCGGGGCGACGGCGAGGCGAGGCGAGTCGGGGGCGGCGACGGCGTCGGGGCAGGCGGCGCAGCGAGGAGCTCGGGGAGGAGCGGGCGCGGGCGGCGTCAGGGATCGGCGAGGAGGGCGCGTCCGGCGTCGGGGATCGGCGAGGAGTGTAGGAGATATGCCCTAGAGGCAATAATAAATGTTATTGATTATCTCCATGTTCATAATTAGGTTTATGTTCCATGTTATAACTGCTATGGTTCTCGAGTCTGCAATAACCACGAGGCTCGGAGGAAGACTCATATGCACGTGTGGGATAATAAACGGTAAAATGTATTCCTAGTCTGGCCTCTAAGACTAGCTCAAGTGTTGCATGATGGTTCTGTTTTCCTGATCATGGGCATGTCTATGCCAGCAACTTTGAGGGCACAATGTTAGAAGAACATTTGTGTTGAATCGACCCGAATTGATGTTATGCTATGAGATACATTCGTCACAAGTTAAATGGTTAATAACACAGAGATGGTTAACGTTTGCATGATTCCTCAGACCATGAGAGTGTCGAGTTTCTTCATGCTTGATTCATGAACTCTGGGGTTTGTTAAACGTCATCCGTAACTGGATGGCTATTACGGCGGCTTACGGGTTCATGGGAAAGTATGTCAAGTAACTTGATAGCTCAAGATTGGGATTTGCTCCTCCGACGATGGAGAGATGTCTCTGGGCCCTCTTGGTGTTACGGTATCCATCATCGTCTGGCCAGACACTTTGTGATTTGATCACGGGGATGCCGGAACACGGTAACGAGAAAAGAGAACAATACCGGTAACGAGGTAACTGGCATAGTGGACAAGTTGTTGATCCACGGGGATGCCAACATGTCTCACCTCGGGTATTTGTAACATATCGCGAAGCAACAGGAATAGCACACGACAATTGGAGGTTCACTCGAATATTCATTCCTGTGGGTATAGGGGTCAATATGGGTGTCCACGGCTCCGATGTTGATCATTGATCGGAAGGGGTTCCGGGTCATGTCTATACTTCACCGAACCTATAGGGTCACACGTTTTGGAACCGAATACTAGACAGGGAGTCTGAGAGAAATTCACCGAAAAAGTTTCGGAGACAACGGAAGAGTTCCGGAGAGAGAACACCGGAAGAGTTTCGGTAAAACCAAAAAGTTGTTTCGGAGTGTACCATTAAGTCAAATTGGTTTCGGCACATGCCTGGAAATTATTGGAGGGTACCAGAATTGTTCCGGTAACTTCTGAGATTTTTCAGAGACAAAAACCGGAAATGTTCCGGATTGCCGGAACCGCTTTAGTTGCTTTTCACAGATGAAAATCACTAAACCGAAAAGTTGTTTTGGAGTACACCATTAAGTCAAATTGGTTTCGGCACACGCCTGATAATTCTTGGAGGGTGCCAGAATCATTCTGGAAACTTCTGGGATTTTTCCGGAAGAAAAACCGGAAATGTTCCGGAGCTGCCGGAACCGCTTTGTTTGCTTTTCGCAGATGAAAATCACTAATCCGGAATTGTTTTGGAACGCGTCGAAAATTATTTTAGTGGGTACTGGAAATGTTCTAAGCCCACATAAATATTTTCGGTTCGAACGGACGCTGAAAAATGTCGTCGTGAATAGTGAAATCAGCTTTATGGTTACTTTTTGGAAAGCCACCTTTTTGGGCTTTTGCTCCAAAATAACTTGGAGATGACATGGATGGATGTGGCTGAAATTTCAGCCCCTCCACCCCTCCTTCTCCTATAAATAGAGGTGGAGGGGGCTGCCCAAAACTCACTCTTTCTCAACATACACAAGCCATGCATGATCTGGCCTTCTCTCTCCCTCCCAGCGAAATAGTTTCGTAGAGCCGAAAGGCTGTCTGGGTTCCGGTGGGAACTAGTTCTGGATGGCGAAGCCCTGCCGGATAGATGACACCGTATGTGTGCAACTCTGTAGAGAGATCGTAGTTTCGGTCTTAGTTCGAGAGTGCCTCCCGAAGGGCTGTCCGTGTGACCGTCCGAGTTTCGAAGGTCCTCCCGAAGGGCTGTCCGAGTGACCGTCCGAGTTTCGAAGGTCCTCCCGAAGGGCTGTCCACGACACCGTCCGGGGGACTGTCCGACCGCCTCCCGGAGGGCTGTCCGAGGGGCAGATGAGGGTATACATCCTCACGGTTGGGAGGTTGTAAATCCTAGCTGCGGGGATCTGCACCGCCGATCGTCATCGACTCTACTTCCGCTGCGCTATGAGTCGGTAACGAAAAGATCAAACCTTGTATGTAGTCTCCATAGTGGTCCTGGGCTGGTGCGTAGGTCGGAAATTTTTTGTTTTCTGGTGCGTTACCCTACAAGGAGGCGCGGGCGGCCGGCGTCGGGGGCGGCGACGAGCTCCGGTGTCGGGGGAGGCGAGACGACGTCGGGGCAGGCGCGTACGGCGGCAGCCGGGCGGCGCGACGATCTCCTCTGTAGTGGTCGAAGAAGCAGAGAACGAACTGTGAAAAAAATTACAAGTGTTGTATATATATGCGGAGACCTTTAGTCCCGGTTGGAGCCACCAACCGTGACTAAAGACTGGTGCTCGCGCAGGCGCGGTGCAGGGCAAGTTTAGTCCCACCTCGCCCAGCGAGGGGCGCCCGCACCAGCTTATAAGCCCCGCCGCGGCATCTCTCTCGAGCTCCTCTCTAAGCAGGCCTGTGGGCCTATTGAACCTGTGCTGCCCTGTTGGGCCAACTGGGCCTTGCGGGCCTGCATCCTGGCCCAACTAGAGGTTGGGTTTCTAGTCGTATGCATGCCGTGGCGGCCCAGTAGGCGGGCTTTGTTTTATTTACTTTTCAGTTTTTTTTGTTTTCTGCTTTATTTATTTTCTTTTGTTTCTGAGTTTTTTTTGCTTTATTTAGAGTTAATGAGTGAATCTTTTTGCGTTAGGTCCAGAAAATTATAAACTTTCTGTTAGTGGCAGTAGTTTTCAAATTTGAATAGTTTAAATTTGAATTATTTGAAATTTGTGTGAATCACTAGTTTGTGAATAACTTTACTTTAAAAATAGATTTTCCAGTGATTCTTTTTTCTGCTGTTTAATATTAGTGTGTTTTATCATTATGTTCAATTTGGTAATTCTTAGGTTATTTAAAAAATGAAATGCCTTTGTAACAGATGAGTTTTCGTCTGAAACCCTGATACTTCGAAAGAGATTGTCCATTTTGTACACAAAGTGCATCCAGTTTTTGCCGTAACCCTCTCAAATTTTTAGCACATGCTATGTGGGTGAAATGATGATACCATGCCAACTTTCAACCTTTTCAGAGTTCATTTGTAGTGCTTTTCAATTTCAGGGTCATTTATCTCAAAAAAATCAGTAAATGCATGAAAAATAGCAAATGAAGTCAGAAAGGGTTGAAAATTGATGACGTGGCTTTGAATGGTGCATACTGAACGCAGAATAAGTCTGGAGTTGAAATAAGTTTAAAAAAATGAAATGCCTTTGTAACAGATGAGTTTTCATCTGAAACCCTGATACTTCGAAAGAGATTGTCCATTTTGTACACAAAGTGCATCCAGTTTTTGCCGTAACCCTCTCAACTTTTTAGCACATACTATGTGGGTGAAATGATGATACCATGCCAACTTTCAACCTTTTCAGAGTTCATTTGTAGTGCTTTTCAATTTCAGGGTCATTTAGCTCAAAAAATCAGTAAATGCATGAAAAATAGCAAATGAAGTCAGAAAGGGTTGAAAATTGATGACGTGGCTTTGAATGGTGCATACTGAACGCAGAATAAGTCTGGAGTTGAAATAAGTTTAAAAAAATGAAATGCCTTTGTAACACATGAGTTTTCGTCTGAAACCCTGATACTTCGAAAGAGATTGTCCATTTTGTACACAAAGTGCATCCAGTTTTTGCCGTAACCCTCTAAACTTTTTAGCACATGCTATGTGGGTGAAATGATGATACCATGCCAACTTTCAACCTTTTCAGAGTTCATTTGTAGTGCTTTTCAATTTCAGAGTCATTTAGCTCAAAAAATCAGTAAATGCATGAAAAATAGCAAATGAAGTCAGAAAGGGTTGAAAATTGATGACGTGGCTTTGGACATAATATTTCTTCGCGTTTCAAATGCCAAAACACATAAGTACCCTAACTATTACAAAGATTCGCTCCGGTTTGTCCGAAGTGGGACTTTCCAGATATATAAGTCCGGAAACTCACTAGAGAAGCCGGTCACATCCCAGCGTGGGATCTTTGGGTATAAAACTTTTTCTTCGCGTGTGTCCCTTTGCGCCGTAACCATGGACAATCTTCATCGTTTAACTGGATGCTCGGGTCAATATTCACAGTGAAGGGAGCAATTTCATGAAACTTTTCATAATCTTCTGACATGTCTGTCTTGTCCTCCACTCCCACGATGTTTGTTTTCCCTGAAAGAACTATGTGGCGCTTTGGCTCATCGTATGATGTATTCGCTTCCTTATCTTTTCTTTTTCTCGGCTTGGTAGACATGTCCTTCACATAGAAAACCTGCGCCACATCATTGGCTAGGACGAATGGTTCGTCTGCGTACCCAAGATTGTTGAGATCCACTATTGTCATTCTGTACTGCGGGTCTTCCTTTACCCCGCCTCCTGTCAGATTGACCCATTTGCACCGAAATAAAGGGACCTTCAAACCACGTCCATAGTCAAGTTCCCATATCTCCTCTATGTAACCATAATATGTGTCCTTTGGCCTATTGGTGTTTGCTGCATCAAAGCGGACACCACTGTTTTGGTTGGTGCTCTTTTTATCTTGGGCGATCGTGTAAAATGTATTCCCATTTATCTCGTACCCTTTGAAAGTCAATATAGTCGAAGATGGTAACTTGGACAGCAAGTACAGCTCATCTGCAACAGTGTCGTCATGCATGAGACGTGTCTGCAACCAACCGGCGAAAGTCCCCGTTTGTTCATGTGTAATCCAGTCGTCAGACTGCTCCGGGTGTTTGGAGCGTAGAATATTCTTGTGTTCCTCGATATACGGAGCCACCAAGGCGGAACTTTGTAGAACTGTGTAGTGTGCTTGCGCCCAAGAATGCCCGTCATGGCATATTACTGAATTCTTTCCTAGCGTGCCTTTTCCACCCAGTCTGCCCTCATGCCGCGATTCAGGAACACCAATCGGCTTAAGGTCAGGAATAAAGTCAACACAAAACTCAATGACCTCCTCTGTTTCATGGCCATTGGAGATGCTTCCTTCTGGCCTAGCACGGTTACGAACATATTTCTTTAAGACTCCCATGAACCTCTCAAAGGGGAACATATTGTGTAGAAATACAGGACCCAGAATGGCAATCTCTTCGACTAGGTGAACTAGGACATGCGTCATGATATTGAAGAAGGATGGTGGGAACACCAACTCGAAACTGACAAGACATTGCACCAAATCATTCTCTAACCTTGGTATGATTTCTGGATCGATTACCTTCTGAGAGATTGCGTTGAGGAATGCACATAGCTTCACAATGGCTAATCGAACGTTTTCCGGTAGAAGCCCCCTCAATGCAATCAGAAGCAGTTGCGTCATAATCACGTGGCAGTCATGAGACTTTAGGTTCTGGAACTTTTTCTCTGCCATATTTATTATTCCCTTTATATTCGACGAGAAGCCAGACGGGACCTTCATACTGAGCAGGCATTCGAAGAAGATTTCCTTCTCTTCTTTGGTAAGAGCGTAGCTGGCATGACCCTGATACTGCTTTGGATCCATGCCGTCTTTTCCGTGCATACGTTGCTGGTCCTCCCGTGCCTCCGGTGTATCTTTTGTCTTCCCATACACGCCCAAGAAGCCTAGCAGGTTCACGCAAAGATTCTTTGTCACGTGCATCACGTCGATTGCAGAGTGGACCTCTAGGTCTTTCCAATAGGGTAGGTCCCAAAATATAGATTTCTTCTTCCACATGGGTGCGCGTCCGTCAGCGTCATTCGGAACAGATTGTCCGCCAGGACCCTTTCCAAAGATTACTTTTAAATCCTTGACCATATCAAGTATATCATCACCAGTACGGTGGCGAGGCTTCTTCCGGTGATCTGCCTCACCTTTGAAATGCTTGCCTTTCTTTCTTACGGGATGCCTGCTCGGAAGAAATCGACGATGTCCCAGGTACACATTCTTCTTACATTTATCCAAATATATACTGTCGGTATCATCTAAACAGTGCGTGCATGTGTGGTATCCCTTGTTTGTCTGTCCTGAAAGGTTACTGAGAGCAGGCCAATCATTGATGGTTACAAACAGCAACGCTCGTAGGTCAAATTCCTGCTGTTTGTGCTCATCCCACGCACGTACACCTTCTATACTCGACAGCTCTAAAAGTTCTTCAACTAATGGCCTTAGGTACACATCAATGTCGTTGCCGGGTTGCTTGGGGCCTTGGATGAGCACTGGCATCATAATGAACTTCCGCTTCATGCACAACCAAGGAGGAAGGTTATAGATACATAGAGTCACAGGCCATGTGCTATGATTGCTGCTCTGCTCCCCAAAAGGATTAATGCCATCTGCACTTAAACCAAACCATACGTTCCTTGCGTCATCTGCAAAGTCCTTCCACTTTCTCTCGATTTTTCTCCACTGCGATCCGTCAGCAGGTACTCTCAACTTCCCGTCTTTCTTACGGTCTTCTTTGTGCCATCGCATCAACTTGGCATGCTCTTTGTTTTGGAACAAACGTTTCAACCGTGGTATTATAGGAGCATACCACATCACCTTGGCAGGAATCTTCTTCCTGGGGCGCTCGCCCTCAACATCACCAGGGTCATCGTGGCTGATCTTATAGCGCAATGCACCGCATACCGGGCATGCATTCAAATCCTCGTACTCACCGCGGTAGAGGAAGCAGTCATTAGGGCATGCATGTATCTTCTGCACCTCTAATCCTAGAGGGCAGACAGCCTTCTTTGCTTCGTACGTACTGTCGGGCAATTCGTTGTCCTTTGGAAGCTTCTTCTTTAACATTATCAGCAACTTTTCAAATCCCTTGTCAGATACACCATTCTCTGCCTTCCATTGCAGCAATTCTAGTGTGGTACCCAGCTTTTTCTTGTCATCTTCGCAATTTGGGTACAACAATTTTTTGTGATCCTCTAACATGCGCTGCAACTTCAGCTTCTCCTTTTCACTTGCGCAGTTTCTCTTTGCATCGGCAATGGCCCGACCAAGATCATCAGCGGGCTCATCTGATGCCTCTTCTTCAGTTTCTTCCCCCATTGCCGGCTCAGCTTCTTCCCCCATTGTTGTACCATCGTATTCAGGGAACCCATGGCCAGGATAGCTGTCGTCATCCTCTTCTTCTTCATTCTCTTCCATTAGGACCCCTCTTTCTCCGTGTTTGGTCCAACAGTTATAGCCGGACATGAAACCGGACTCAAACAAGTGGACGTGAATGGTTCTTGAGTTAGAGTAATTTCGATCATTCTTACAGCCAGCACATGGACAATACATAAAACCATCCGCCCACTTGTTTGCCTCAGCCGCAACCAGAAAAGTACGCACGCCATTAATGAACTGGGGAGAGCATCGGTCATCGTACATCCATTGCCGGCTCATCTTCATTACACAACACCGAAAAGACCAAATTAATACAAGTTCATACATAAAGTTCATACACACTTGTTCTCATAAAACAACATACAAACTCTCTAGCTAAAGCATTTAAATGCAACAACAAATGCGATCAAGATCGCAACTAAGGTAACAATTGATCCAACAGCATAGTGATACCAAGCCTCACTATCAATGGCATATTTTTTAAATTTTCTAATCTTCAAGCGCATTGCATCCATCTTGATCTTGTGATCATCGACGACATCAGCAACATACAACTCCAGTTTCATCTTCTCTTCTTCAATTATTTTCAATTTTTCTTTCAAATACTCGTTTTCTTTTTCAACTAAATTTAACTTCTCGACAAGAGGGTCGGTTGCAATTTCCGGTTCACATACCTCCTAGATAAAAATATCTATGTCAACTTGATGGGCATAATTGTCATAAACATGAAATGCAACAAATAGTTATAAAAGAGAGTATATACCACATCCGAATCATAAACCGGACGAGGGCCGACGGGGACGGATATCAAAGTCATGGCACTATGTATAACAAACAACCATACATGTAAGAAAACTATACAAGTAACTATCTAAATCAAACAAACATGATTTCTTTTTATAAAAAGGATAAGAACAAGAGGCTCACCAAGGTAGTGCCGGCGACGGGACGGTGCGGGCGAACGACGGTGGTTAGGACGGGGACGGGAAGGCACTAAGTAAACCACACCTACACATGCAAACTAAGAAGTTAATTTGAGATCAAATTGCATATAAATCAAATAAACTACCACATATAAATACTCCCAAACTAAAACCCACAAATCACTATACTTATAGAGCATTGCAAGAGCTAATCTAGCAATGAGAGATGAAAGGACAAAGTTGCTAACCTTTGTGAACACTTGGATGGATGGGGTGCCTCCAAATCTTGACAAATTTTGGCAAAAATGGAGGATGAGCTCGAGGAAGAGGGGAAGAACAGAGGAGAGGAAAGGGGAACAACAGAGAGCTCGGGCTGGACGAAGGGTTTAAATAGGAGCATCTTTAGTCCGGTTCGTGACACAAACCGGGACTAAAGGTGAGCCTCTAGTACCGGTTCGTGATACGAACCGGGACTAAAGGTGATCGTGGGGCCCCAGCCTGACACCAGCCTGCCACCACCCCTTTAGTCCCGGTTCGTGTCACGAACCGGTACTAGAGGTTCAACACGAACCGGGACTAATGATGCCCGCCCCCCTAGCCGTTGGAACCGGGACTAATGGTCACATTAGTACCGGTCCGTTTTCAAACCGGGACTAATGGGGCTCACGTAAAGTCCTTTTTCTACTAGTATCTACTTGCTACTCCTAAACTCTCAACAAGTCAGTGATAGACAAAATTTATCTTTCATGTATTTGAACAATCGATTCAGGGTCTATTCATAGATGCGTTAATTTGTTTTTGTATCGCTCCTTTCTGCCATCAATGTTTTTACATCCAAATGAACTACACTATTCTTATATAGTAAATTAGCAATATTTTGATTTTTTGATGATCGCTTAAATAAATAAATACCCAAGGTTTTCTGAAAGTAAACCATGTTTTTTTTCTAACAGGAACTAAAAAGTACAGATGTAGTTGTCTAATTTCTTCAGCTTGCAGATTCAAGGTGGCGGAGAAGATGGGATGTCGCTAGCTGTTTTGGCTGAGCTAACTTTGTTGTTAGTGTTCCAGAGCGGCTGCTGATTGGGGATGGTTCTGTCGCTGTAGAAATGAGAGATGGCGTAGAGATGAGGGTTGCGGCTACTGATTCGGTGGGATTGAGAGAAATTTTGAGACTGAGAGTGAAAAGAGAATGGGAGAGATTGAGATAGCGAATTGTGCTGCTGCTTGCTTCCTGCTTCCTGCTTATGTCATCCATGTCAATATTGTGCATGTCTTAATTGGATTTTTTTAATCTTTTAAATGTCATTATAGCCTCCTTTACTAAATCACCTCTCTTCACCCTTACCATTAAGATGAATAAGTACAAAGTTGTACTATATAAAGTTGAGACACTTATTTTGGGACGGAGGGAGTATAATTCTAAAAAGCAAACGTCTGTATACTCAGTTTATCAATTCAAGTACGGGACTAAGGCATGAAGACTGCATTTTATCAAACAACAATACAGTAATAAAATACAGATGGAGCTGCAGTTTTGCATGTTTAAAATTAATGAGTATGTAAATATTAGGGACATTTTCGTATGAGCACCTGCAATATTTGCATAAATTGCTTTCCTAATGATGGTCAATTCTTTTGATTTCTTTCATAGTACATATGTCTATCACCACAAATGGCATGAGTCCATAAGTATTTATATTTTAAGAGTTCTTAAGTTGGGTTGACTGTGAGACTCTAAATACATGATGCATGGTCTTCTACAATTTATATTACTGACCATTGAAGTGTTTTATACGTTAGTATCTTAATATAAATATTTGTGTGATTAAAAATTTCAGCTTATTCCTTTGAATGATCTGAGAAATATATTTGGATCAGGGAAGCGTGAAGCACAGGCATACAGAAATAGGCTTACAAAATCCTTTAGTACTGATTTGGCTGCTGCTCCTAACAAAGCATCATTCCTCCAAAATCTCTGCCAAGAGTTACAGTTTGATACTGAACTTGCTAGCAAGATGCATGAAGATACCAACCAGACACTTGTTTTTTGTATTGCATCATTAGTTTTACAAAATAGTTCTATGTTAGCTCGAAATTTGATCTTGATCCTACTAGCAAGATGTATACCATATTAGCTACAGTTTGAAGGTTATAATCCTTTTATACATTCCTCCAGTGTAAAAGTTATTATTTTCTGTCCAAATTTCTTCCATGAAGATGTTTTATTACATGGCTTTCAGATCCTAACACTTTGAAATCGACTGTCGGCAATGCATATCAAATGGTGTTACTGCATCCGTCCTACTTCGTTTCCTTTAGTGGGTGCAAACCTTTGTTTGTGTTTTAACTATATATGTATTTGGTTATCAAACTGCTTTTTCGCTATCCGATTTTGTTCCTACAAAAGTTGCTTCGACCTATATGGTAGTTTAATTTAGGAACGGAGAGAGTACTAAAGTACCAAAGTTATCTATCCTAGCTGCACCAAACTACAATTTTCTTGTTTAATTAATATGAGAGATATAAGAATGTGCAGCGGGCATAGCTTGTACTCATGCTTGAGGATATTTGGGTTAGGCTCCTGAACTACCACATGGACATGGCCACAGTGAAGATGTGATACTTGTGGTTATCTTCATGTGGCATTGGTGGTCAGAGAAACAGAACAAAGCTGGAGTGAAAGGGTGAGTTGTGTCTTTGTTGGTAGGTACATTAGTTAGTACTCTGAAAATCGGAAGAGGTTGCCAAAAAAAATGTGCCAAACATTAAAGTTGATTTCAATTCCTTTGCATATGTGTTCATCCTTCTAGCATAAGAAAAACATGGTGCTTTGCTTGGAAACATTGTGCTTAATTCTGGAAGGCGTTAAGTTTCCATACATGTTGGTACTGATCAATCCATTCCACTAAAACATGATACCCTCTTTCACATGCTTCATCGTTTTTTCCTCTTCTTGGTGGACCTTGGTGCTCCTGCGGTGGCGGAAAGATGCAGCGGTGAGTGACTTTGGGTGATGGTGCATGCCCTCATGGACCTGCTCTGGCTGTCCTGCGTGGGGGCGCGCGTCTTCCTGGCGTCGGCTCGACTTCGGCGAGCGTGGTGCACCAGGGTGGTTGGCCAGATCCGGTGGGCCTCGTGCCCTGTTCTGGAGGTGTCCATCCCTTCCTGCTGAGGCGCGACGCTAGAAGAGAGTGCTATGGTGGCGTGGTGCAGCTTGGCCGGTTGGTGGTGGCGCGGAGAGCGCTTGCAATGTTGATGCACCCAAAAAACTCATGGTAGAAAACCGACGGGCGCAAAAAAACGTCCACACACACGCACATCTCTGCTTTCCCAATCCCCTATTCCTAGGTTAATGGAAAACCTATTCCTCACGATCTCCCACAACACTCACTCATGCGCCCCTATCAGCCACCATGGCGGCATGGTGTGCAGCGAGGAAGGCGAGCACGGCAAGCAGTGCAAGGAGCACAAGCGCACCGATGGCCACCGCCATGGGGTGTGGTTGCAGAGGCCGGTGAAGAGCCTTCGTGCGACGAGGATGATGTCGCATGGCGGGTTGGGAGCGGCAGCATGGGGAGGGATCTGAAGAGCAGGGATGAATCAGAAGTTATTTTTCCTTGTTGTGAGTAGGATCAATTTTGATTGACCAAGCTTCTGTATGATGTTGCTTTTCTATACGCATGAGTCTCACACTTTCTCATGAACAATAGTAAATTTTCACAGTAAGCAATTTTTCTGTACGTTTATTAATGTCTTTTTCTTACTCAATAGGTGGATTTGCTCCAGTGATTCTGCAACCCTCGAGGAGGTGAGGTTTCCACCAAATGATTTTACAGTTCATTTGGTGTCAACAATGGGTGGCAGTAATCTGCACTGCTACTAAGTGCAGAGTAAGGACTAAGCATTTGTCTTATTATATACACATTACATATATCAAAATGACCATGAAGAATATAGGTGCTGCTCCGAAAATGCCTAGAAATCAGAAATGCAGCAGATATTCTTTTATTTCTTTTAGCTGATGTATAGTGCCTTTGTTTTTTTTGGGTCTGCAGACACTTTCTTTGTATCTTTATTTAAAAATCAAT
Source organism: Elymus sibiricus (assembly GCA_039707655.1). Lineage (NCBI taxonomy): Eukaryota > Viridiplantae > Streptophyta > Magnoliopsida > Poales > Poaceae > Elymus > Elymus sibiricus. Next base: position 320,404,634 of record CM077664.1, read on the forward strand.
AAAAATACGCAGCAGAGTCCTGTTGTTTCCCTAAAAAAAATGCCTAGAAATATGAGTTTATCATAGCAGCTATTTAGTTGGAAGAAAACATAGATTGAAGATGGACATATCAGATGTGCCTGCTTGATAGGTTGCTTATTTGGTTATGCAGATGCAGTGATGCTTCCTTTGATGGGGATTATGTGTTTTTTTTAATGTTTTCTCACTTGCTTCTTGCTTGTCTGTCAGGCTATGTTGGTAGATTGTAGAGAGAAATTTGTCTTCGAACAAGACTACCAAGGAAGCATCAGGGCAAAGATATCTATTGCATTATTACAGTTGATATAATTTGATTTAATTCTAATATGTCAAGCTTCTGAAAGTTCACTATGTACAGTGGTTTGGTGATTTGATATTTTTCGCAATGTAGTAATTGTTAGATTGATCTCTTCCCCAATGGGCCCAACGGCCCATTGGACCCTTGACCCACACCCTGATCGGGGGCGTCCAGCCCAAGCAAGGCTGGTGGGCCCCTATCGCGCAGTGCCATATAGAGGAGGTGGGGACCACGGCACAAGGTACGAGGTTCGTCGCCGCCACTGTATCCCCAACCCCTAACCCTAGTCCGATCGAGAGGGAGGCGCTGAAGCGACGGGAAGCGCTACCAGCCACTTCACCGTCGACCTCTACGTAAAGCCTCCTCTGCTCCCCTCGCGCGATCTGTTACCAGACCGGCGACGGCGACGGCTGCCCGCCCCGGCCGCCGGCGGCGGTTGCCACCGCGCCGCGCGAGCCCTTCCCCCTCCCTCTTTCTTTTCCTGTGACAGAGAGGGAACGAGCGCGATGCGCCGTCCTCTGCCCCTTGCAGCGCCCGACGGCGTGGAGTGGCGGCACCGTTGCCGATCCCTTCGCCGGTCGCGCGTTCCCCTTGCGGTGAGCGCGCCGCCGTCGAACGGTTTGGCCGCGGTGCCCTTTGTCCCTTCTGTTGGGGATTGATTTCTTTTCGGCATCGGATTCGATCCGATCTGGTAAGGGGAGGGGGGGTACTTTTCTGTGTCTACCCGAAAAAACTAAGCCTACTCCTTGCATCAGATACCATTGTTAAATATACAGGATCACCTAGGTGTGGATCGAGTAGATTTTGCGATTCTGTGTACCTTGTCTGTCCTTTGCTAGTGATGCCGTTGCCGGCCATGGTGCCGGTAGCGAGGTGGTGGTGACGATGTCGTCCAGGCGGCGGTAAACTCCAGTGCCGGTGGTGAACGGCGAGGAGCTCTGCGTAGAGGTCGACGGTGTAGTGGCTGGTAGCGCTTCCCATCGCTTCAGCGCCTCCCTCTCGATCGGACTAGGGTTAGGGGTTGGGGATACAGTGGCGGCGACGAACCTCGTACCTTGTGCCGTGGTCCCCACCTCCTCTATATGGCACTGCGCGACAGGGGCCCACCAGCCTTGCTTGGGCTGGACGCCCCCGATCAGGGCGTGGGTCAAGGGTCCAATGGGCCGTTGGGCCCATTGGGGAAGAGATCAATCTAACAGTAATAAGCAGCATACAACACATAAATTCTTGTTTTTCGTTCTTCTGCGAGACACATCCTTGTGGAGTACAAGACATGTTTATAACTATGCCTATAACTCAAGATCTCTACGCCTAAATTAATTTTTTTGTGGCAATGTTAGTACATTTTTCTCTTGGTGACCAATATCACTCAAGCTATGAAATTTGATTAAGAACATGGGGATACCTTTTTTAAGTCATGATGATAAATAGGTATATCTGGAATTCAAGTTTGACTCGCATTTATTTGGTTTAGCTATACATTGTATAGGGAAGAAGGTATCATACTATTTTGTGGGATGAGCGCTTTAAGCAGGAGGGGTTGTTAGGGCCACAAGAGGGCTTATTGTGGGTTCGTCGATAACAGTGAGACGACTAGCAAGGTTGGATCAGCGTCGGCGGCCCGTGGCAACGCACGGGCACTCAACTAGTTAGTATAGCTGCACACTGCAACCAGTTGGTGGATGGCCCAATTTTGCTATCATAGATTTTGAACTACCCGTCAAAAAAAAATACCACCCTGAGCTAAAGAATCGGCATTATTGCCTTTAGTTATATTGCACAGTAGTTGGTTTCACATCACAATTATTTATCTCTTATCTCTTGCATTTCGTTTTTAACCCTGATAGACATGAACCCGACACTGCATAGAAAACCTCAATCAGCATGTCTGGTCCCTAAAGTTACATGTCCTAAATGAATGTCTTATGGGGTGGGGGCAAAAGTACCCCTTCACCCCCAAAAACTTCACTAGTTTTCCAAGGCTTGGGCCACCCTTGTCTTGCACATAGCTCCATCAGTGATTTAGTTATGGACGCTATATCAGGACCCCGATCCTAAGTCACACCGATCTAGCATGTAACACATCATATCACTTTGCGGCCTCACGCACGGTATCCCCACGGCTGCAGCCTTACCTAGGCCGGGACCGTTTGCGCCTTTTGGCTCACGTATATGATTGTGTCGCTAGCATCCATATGACAAAGAACCCGGGCCGACATGACTAGTCGTGAACCCAAGGTGGCACAAACTTACAGGGACAGGCATACATGACCCAGCAATGCACGTGTCGGTCGGCAGCGAGTGAAACCGGGCTGTAGCAAGCTAGTAGGACTCCGGTAAGCACCGCGTGACATTTCCCCGTAGGGACAGACACAAGAGCAAAGAAGGACACATGCCGATCATCCCATGTGTTCCGGAGCAGTAGCAAGCTACCATGGCTTAGTGGAAGCACTAGGAGACATTTCCCCATAAGAGAGGCTACCAAGAATAAACAACTAGGTGTCGGATCCCACACATAGCAATACACGTTACACGTACGCATAACATGCAAGTATGTGCTGTACAACATGGCATCACAACATAACTCAACAACTCATATAGATAAAGGCCCAGAAGAGCCATCATAGCATTATATTACAAACAGGGGTCACATGACCCAACATACAGAGCATACAAGCAACGGAAGCATAACATGTCTAAGTACAGACAACTACAAATGAAAAAGGCTGAGAAGCCTGGCTATCTACAAGACCCTCCATAGGGTACAAGATCGTAGCTGTGGTAACAAGCTAAACGTCGAAGTCCACGCGGAACTACTAGTGAGACCGAAGTCTCCTCTGCAAAACATAAATTAAGCAAACGTGAGTACAAATGTACCCAGCAAGACTTACATCAGAACTATCTACATATGCATCAGTATCAACAAGGGGGTTGTGGGGTTTAACTGCAGCAAGCCAGTTTTGACTCGGTGGCTATCCTGTACTGCGACTGCTGGTAACTCTTTTGAGGTGGCGCACACGAGTCCACATATTCACCATATCAATACACCACTATGGATCCGCTTCCGTCTCCCTACGAGAAGGCCATCCATAGCACTCACGCTTATCTTGCGCATTTTAGAGTATCCACTTCGAGTTATCTATGAACCATATAAGCGTTTCAAGTAGTCCATATCCGCGGACGCGGCTATTCAAATAGATCATATTACCCTGTAGGGGTGTACTTCTTCACACACGCTCTCGCCACTTACCGCCATGTACACGTCATGTATCTCGGCAACCTTCAAGCGGAAGCCTGGCGAGGGTGTCGGCCACGACCTGACTAACCACACAAGTCTCTAGTCCAGGTTTATCGCCTATTCGGGTTCCATCCGCAAGGAAGTCCGACCGGGGTTTCCACTACAACCCCAAACGATGTGTGCAGGGTTCCCAAGCCCACCAAACGGGTGTTGATACGTCTCCAACGTATCTATAATTTTTGATTGTTCCATGCTATTATATTATCTGTTTTGAATGTTTTATATGCATTAATATGATATTTTATATTATTTTTGGGACTAACCTATTAACCTAGAGCCCAGTGCCAGTTTCTGTTTTTTCCTTGTTTTTGAGCCTCGCAAAAAAGGAATACCAAACGGAGTCCAAACGGAATAAAACTTCACGATGATTTTTCTTGGACCAGAAGACACCTAGGGGACTTGGAGTCCAAGTCATAAGAGCGACGAGGCGGCGACTGTAGGGTAACGCAGCAGAAAACAAAAAATTTCCGACCTACGTACCAGCCCAGGACCACTATGGAGACTGCATACAAGGTTTGATCTTTTTCGTTACCGACTCGTAGCGCAGCGGAAGTAGAGTCGATGACGAACGGCGGTGCAGATCCCCGCAGCTAGGATTTTACAACCTCCCAACCGCGAGGATGTATACCCTCATCTGCCCCGCGGACAGCCCTCCGGGAGGTGGTCGCACAGTCCCCCGGACGGTGTCGCGGACAGCCCTTCGGGAGGACCTCCGAAACTCGGACTGTCACTCGGACAGCCCTTCGGGAGGACCTCCAAAACTCGGACGGTCACACGGACAGCCCTTCGGGAGGCACTCTCGAACTAAGACCGAAACTACGATCTCTCTACAGAGTTGCACACATACGGTGTCATCTATCCGGCAGGGCTTCGCCGTCCAGAACTAGTTCCTGCCGGAACCCAGACAACCTTTCGGCTCTACGAAACTATTTCGCTGGGAGGGAGAGAAGAATGCCAGATCATGCATGGCTTTGTGTATGAGAGCAAGAGTGTGTGAGATGGCAGCCCACTCACCTCCTATTTATAGGAAAACCAAGGGGTAGGGTGGTTTTACAATAAAACCCAAAAACTCCCATGCACTAGCTCACACATGAGGGTGTTAAGTGCAAAATGGGATGCCATGTGGAGCTCCATGGAGGAGCTGCACATGTGAACGTCCCACCTTCATGGGGGCCCCCCAAAGGGGGTTCCTTGATCCCCAAGCCCTTCTAGAAGCCTTTTGGGAAAAGCCCCAAAAGGTGGCTGTCCAATAAATATCCCAAAAAGCACTTTCACTATTCACGCCGACATTTTTCAGCGTCTGATCGAACTGAAAATATTCATGTGGGCTTAGAACAATTCTAGTACCCACCAAAATAATTTTCAATGCGAGCCGGAACAATTCCGGTTTAGTGATTTCATCTGCGAAAAGCATCTGAAGCGGTTTCGGCAGCTCCGGAACATTTCCAGTTTTCATCCCGGAAAATTCCAGAAAGTTTCCAGAATGATTCTGGCACCCTCCAAGAATTATCAGGCATGTGCCAAAACCAATTTGACTTTATGGTATCCCCTGAAACAACTTTTCAGTTTTACCGAAACTGTTCCGGTGTTCTCTCTGCGGAACTTTTCCGCTGTCCGAAACTTTTCCGGTGTCCGAAAACTTTTTCGATGATTTTCTCTCAGACTCCCTGTCTAGTATTCAGCAGATAGATGACCCTTAAGCGTGTGACCCTATAGGTTCGGTGAAGCATAGACATGACCCGGAACCCCTTCCGATCAATGATCAACATCGGAGCCGTGGACACCCATATTGATCCCTATACCCACACGAATGAATATTCGAGTGAACCTCCAATTGCCGTGTGCTATTCCTGTTGCTTCGCGATATGTTACAAATACCCGAGGTAAGAAACATCGGCATCCTCGTGGATCAACACTTGTCCACAATGCCAGTTACCTCGTTGCCGGTTTTTGTTCTCTTTTCTCGTTTCTGTGTTCCGGTATCCCTGTGATCAAATCACACTTGTGTCTGGCCAGACGATGATGGATACCGTAACACCGAGAGGGCCCAGAGATATCTATCCATCGTTGGAGGAGCAAATCCCAATCTTGAGCTATCAAGTTACTTAACATACTTTTCCATGAACCCGTAAGCCGCCGTAATAGCCACCCATTTACGGATGACGTTTAACAAACCCCAAAGTTCATGAAGCAAGCATGAAGAAACTCGACACTCTCATGGTCTAAGGAATTATGCAAACATTAACTTCTCTGTGTTATTAACCATTAACTTATGACGAATGAATCTCATAGCATAACATCAATCGGGTCGATTCAACACAAGTGTTCTACTAACATTGTGCCCTCAAAGTTGCCGGCATAGACATGCCCATGATCAGGAAAACAGAACCATCATGCAACACTTGAGCTAGTCTTAGAGGCCAGACTAGGAATACATTTTACCGTTTATTATTCCACACGTGCATATGAGTCTTCCTCCGAGCCTCGTGGTTATTGCAGACTCGAGAACCATAGCAGTTATAGCATGGAACATAAACCTAATTATGAACAGGGAGATAATCAATAACATTTATTATTGCCTCTAGGGCATATCTCCTACAGACTCCCACTTGCACTAGAGTCAATAATCTAGTCAATGCTAATGCACTTTACACCTATGGCATACTGGTGTAAAGAATGCTTCGCATGTGGTATAGCCTGATGTCCAACGGATCTGACGACTTCAGCTCCGTGTGTAACTTTGCATATCCTCGCGTTTTCACGCTTTCACAAAATTCATATTTTGTGTGGACTTGGCTTTGCATATGTGTGAATCATTGGTCGAAACCTGATTCCTCAGACTGAGCTATGGAGCAACTATCTGCAATAGTGTCCCATAGACCAAAGCCATCTTGGAACCATACTAAGTTCATGAATGAACTATATGATTCAACAACTTCTTTGTCGCTTCTTAAGCGTCAACATACTTAGCCTTTGTTATAGAATTCGCCACAGTATCTTGTTTGGAACAATTTCCAACTACCGTGCCATCATATTGTGTATTACACAAAACCCTTAACTTAAATCGAAAATCGCATGGAGCATTGATGAAGACTGTATCGATGTAATTACTTACAACGAGCACTTCATAATCTCTGCTTGCGAGAAAACATGTCATCACTACTACTCTAGTACTCAATGACATCTTTCACTGTTGTCCTATGATCAGTACTTTGATCACTTTGGTATCCATACTCGCAACAACTTTTGGAGTATCAGACATATCTGGTTGTTTTACATACCATGGAATACATGATTAATCCAAACACAAGAGTGTGTGGAATCTCCATCATGTATTTTACTCATCAGTGTTTTGGGACACCGAGTCTTGCAAAAACTCTTTCCATGTGACTTCGGCAAGAATCACTCCTTGGCGTTTTAAATGCTAAAAAGTTTTAGCATCTTGTCAATATGTATTCATTGCTTAGCCCCATTAGGTAAATCTATCTCCATAGATCATCATGCCTAATATTGAGGCTATTTAGCCCAAGCACTTCATCGGAAAAACTATTTTCAAATGAAGTCCTAATTCGTGTCAAGAAATTTATTTCCAATTAACAATGTGTCAAGTACACAAGGTTTTTAGAAATATTATTATGCTCCCACTTACTTTCTTGAATCACAAGCATCTTCGATACCCATTTGATGAAGTCAAAATCCTTTTGACCATTCCATCAAAAACGAAGATTCCAACTCCACTTTGCTCTCTTCTGTCCATCGCTGGAACTCTGAAGTTTGCATACTTACTAGCATCCTCTGGATCGACAAATTACTTTGGACTGTATCACATACAAGTCCTAGGTTTCATTTCCATCACATGGAAATCCTTTTGTCATCCATGTTTCAAATCTCATGATTGAAATATGTATTAATTGCTAGTTCAACCCGAACCGACTTTAAGCATCGCTACGGTGAGACAATCTCATCGTAGTCAACTCCTTGAACTTGTTATTGCAACAAGTCGAGCTTTATGGATAAAACATTTTATCCGTATCAGTTTTTAGTTCCATAAATATTCGTTAGACTCTAAGTCTTCCGAAAGGTGTATCAAGATCTTAATCTTGAATCACTTATATGGAAACTATCTCGGATTGTATTGGCATTTAGCCAATTCCGGAGTCAGGGCCCATCAACGCTTCCTTGTGAATCGTAGGTATACTGTTGTCTAACAACAATATCTCATTTGCGCACCTGATAGGTTTGCACGAGCTTTGCCTACGTGGTTCAGCTGCAAGTTCGACCGAAGTCCATACATTTTATTGTAGAGACTTCCGTATCAGTCGCAGTAGGAAACTCCGGAATTACTTCCAAGGTCTCTTTCCTTTGATCTGATGACGATGATACTGTTTATCTCGTCGAGTTGCACTGTTCTCCCACTCACCTTTTTGAAAGAACCATTTTCTTCAAAAAAGCATACCGTTCTTTGTGGCAAACCTATTTGCCTCGGTATTGTGGTGGGGAAATACCCAATGACTTGGGATAACCTACAAAGTAGCACTTGTCTGATTTGGAATAGGTTTGTAACCTTTTACACAAGCCCCATATTCCAAATGTTAAGAAAAGATATAATATGGTTGGGCGTACCATACCATGGCGTCATTTCAACAGACCCGATGGAGCTCTTTTCAGTGTAAAAGCCGCAGTCTCTAAAGCATCGCTTTAAAAGGGATAATGGCAAATTTATTTATGTCATCTTTGATCTTACCATGTCATGAATGGTTCGATTACATCTACACGGACTCTCCACTTGCAGTGGTGCTCCGAGAGGTGCAAGTTATGAAACCCCTTTCACAACTCATCAGACATTCGCTAAACTTGTAACTCAAATATTCCTTTCTGCAATCGAATTGTAGAAACATAATTTTCTTGTTACAACAACTTCTACTTCATTTTTGAAAACCTTATGAATGAATTCAAAAGATCCAGACTTACGTCTCATCAAGTAAATATCAATATATCTACTTGAGTCATTTCTGAAGATAGATAAATCCACTACTTGCAACAACATTTATTGAACTACACACATCAAAATGTATGATCACCAATAAGTTTGTTGCTCGTTCCTTATGGCCTGTGAACGGTATTTCAGTCACTTCACTTTTCGGAGGAAAGTTGCAAGTGTCAGATGATTCAAAATCAAATGACTTTAAAATCCATCATAATGGAATTTTCCATGCGGGTTTCTCCAATGTGACCAAATGCAGTGCCACACATATGTGGTATTCTTTTAGTCTTGCGACATTTAGTGTTAGTGTTATGGATGTATCATATTACCATCAATATTCATAACATGCATCCCATCCTGGATGGAAGCATGGCCCTTCATGTTATTCATAACACCGAACATCAAAAGTTCTCTTATGAATAACCTCCTTGCAAGATACCTTATGCAAAGGGCTAGAGTGTATGAAACTCTAAATGAATTATGAAAGTAAATACAGAGGTAATGTATTATTATCAATATTCATAACATACTTCTCATTCATAATGAAAGTATGGCCCTTTTGTTATTCATAACTCCGAGCATTAAAAGTTCTCTTATGAACAACCTTCTTGCAAGATACTTTATGCAATGGGCTAGAGTGTGTAAAACTCTAAAATGATTTATGAAAGTAAATACATAGGGAATACACCTATGGAAGGCATAGTAACATTTACTATGTTCCCTGCGTGTATCTAAACCTCATTCCTGGCTAGTCTTTCAGGCCATAGTAGTTCTTACATCGAGTTGCAATAGAATGCAATCGAGTGGGTATCTTTGTGATTAACTCACAATACCCAAGAATTAGTGATTAACATGTTTAACCATAATTCCCAAGAACTATATCTTTGACCAGCCTTCTATACATCAAAAACCTGTATGACATTCATACATGAGCTGGATATTCCAGTCTTCTTTCCTTTTGCCTTTATACTTCTAACAGTTTAACTTTTGGTATTTCTCCTACTCTCAGAAGAAGCACCCAACTTAAGAGTGGCGATAGCCCCGGACTTCCTAGGCGTGAAAGTTTCACTAACACCCTTCGGACACTTCCTTTCTCTTTAAGTTGTTTGTTTTATTCACCATCATCATATGACAGGCGTTCTTCTGGATCCCTATCTTATCAGTCTAATGCATAGTAAACTCCTTTACTAATAGTTTGCAAACAAACATTGCTTTGGATATCTCATATCTTTTAGCCTTTGTCTGTCTCTGAAAATGATTTTCAGATTCCATGAATATCACATAACTATCCAAACTTTCGAAGTTCGGGTCTCATGGATGCAAACATATTGCACTTGACTGAAACGGAATTCTAGCTTTTGGATCGATGGACGAGAGTCACATGATCCATAGCATTAGCGGGAGAATACCGAAAGCATGCGATAGGACAAGTCCTTCTCGGCACTCTGGAGGACAATCCTCTCATTACGTTACCAACTGTAAAGTTTTAACCAGATATTTAACAGCTATTCAATTTTAATTGGGAAGGTGGAAACGCGAGCCATTATTCTACAACTATTATGCAAATAACACTTAGACAGTGTTCATAATTAATTGCACTGAGAATTAAAAGAATTAATTCTACAATGCGCTCCCACTCAAATCAATATCTCTCATAATTGATTGTGAGTGATACAAGACCCCCATTTCAATTGTTCGCCATTGGTGTAACACCACTGATGACGAAAATCTCAACCGGTAGGCCAACTTGCCAATCACATCTCTATGTGATTCTTGTTCATCTTTCGATGCGCGTGTTCCGAGCTCATGACGGTCATGCCTGAACGTCAAGACAACCAAGTGATCTTGCTGCGAGGTCTCAACTCACCCGCCTCACACTTCCCTAATCGTTTGTACCCGTGTGACACGGCGCACTCCGAGAAGTTAGGTGCCGTGACGGTGCTACACTTGGGAGAACACTAACCACTTGATATTTTTGTGAGAGATCACCCTAATAAAAAGCGACTACCGCGCAATCAAGAAGGGTGCATCATAAGGGATAAACATCTCAGGCAATTCATAATAGCATGATATGGTATAGCCCTTTCTGACGGAGAAGTCTCATTTCTTCGTCTTCGGCATTCGCGTCGGTGTTCACCTTTGCGAAGATTGCCACCACCTTGTCGATGCACCAGATAATATTGCTATCTCTATAGCTAATAAAATAAGTGCATTACATAAGGTTGACATGCAGGTCATTAAAGTGCAATCATATGGCTCCAGCCATCATGCCGAATCATGACACGCAGGTCATGTTAATCAATTTACATCATATAGTCATCTCATACATAATCAAATTATTATGAACACTGCTATACCACATCATATGCACATGCAAACCATCCTGCAAAACCAAGTTAGACGCCTCTAATCGGTTCATGCAAAATTTTATTTTACGTGGCTTCTAAGGTGTCGAAACAAACCGAAGCTACCAACATCCATCATCAAGCATGATAATCCAAGTCGCTAGATTAACATTGCGGGGTGTATGAAACACGAGATAATAAAATCTCGAGCCCCATACTAAACTTCGTCATACGCGTGACCCCCGTGCAGATCATATCTGCATTGCCCTTTCGTCTGCGAAATTTCATCTTTCTTTTTAACTACGGTGGAATTCAATGAACTGTTAGCACTTCGTTGATCAATCAGGATCGCGGATTGCCAGAACATTGAAACTCCACCATACTGTTATCAAGATCAGAAATATGCAAAATCTAGGGAAGCAACAAGAACATCGGGTAACAGACTTCATCTGCTACCCGCACAAATAATTTTCAGCAATAGATCTCATCTACTACCTAATTATATTGTGCAACACCCATACATCTCTATGTATTCTAGATCGCAACCTGCATCTACGCATAGCACGGCTCTTGATGCCACTGTAGGGTAACGCAGCAGAAAACAAAAAATTTCCGACCTACGTACCAGCCCAGGACCACTATGGAGACTGCATACAAGGTTTGATCTTTTTCGTTACCGACTCGTAGCGCAGCGGAAGTAGAGTCGATGACGAACGGCGGTGCAGATCCCCGCAGCTAGGATTTTACCAACTTACATCAGAACTATCTACATATGCATCAGTATCAACAAGGGGGTTGTGGGGTTTAACTGCAGCAAGCCAGTTTTGACTCGGTGGCTATCCTGTACTACGACTGCTGGTAACTCTTTTGAGGTGGCGCACACGAGTCCACATATTCACCATATCAATACACCACTATGGATCCGCTTCCGTCTCCCTACGAGAAGGCCATCCATAGCACTCACGCTTATCTTGCGCATTTTAGAGTATCCACTTCGAGTTATCTATGAACCATATAAGCGTTTCAAGTAGTCCATATCCGCGGACGCGGCTATTCGAATAGATCATATTACCCTGTAGGGGTGTACTTCTTCACACACGCTCTCGCCACTTACTGCCATGTACACGTCATGTATCTCGGCAACCTTCAAGCGGAAGCCTGGCGAGGGTGTCGGCCACGACCTGACTAACCACACAAGTCTCTAGTCCAGGTTTATCGCCTATTCGGGTTCCATCCGCAAGGAAGTCCGACCGGGGTTTCCACTACAACCCCAAACGACGTGTGCAGGGTTCCCAAGCCCACCAAACGGGTGTTGATACGTCTCCAACGTATCTATAATTTTTGATTGTTCCATGCTATTATATTATCTGTTTTGAATGTTTTATATGCATTAATATGATATTTTATATTATTTTTGGGACTAACCTATTAACCTAGAGCCCAGTGCCAGTTTCTGTTTTTTCCTTGTTTTTGAGCCTCGCAAAAAAGGAATACCAAACGGAGTCCAAACGGAATAAAACTTCACGATGATTTTTCTTGGACCAGAAGACACCTAGGGGACTTGGAGTCCAAGTCATAAGAGCGACGAGGCGGCGACTGTAGGGTAACGCAGCAGAAAACAAAAAATTTCCGACCTACGTACCAGCCCAGGACCACTATGGAGACTGCATACAAGGTTTGATCTTTTTCGTTACCGACTCGTAGCGCAGCGGAAGTAGAGTCGATGACTAACGGCGGTGCAGATCCCCGCAGCTAGGATTTTACAACCTCCCAACCGCGAGGATGTATACCCTCATCTGCCCCGCGGACAGCCCTCCGGGAGGCGGTCGCACAGTCCCCCGGACGGTGTCGCGGACAGCCCTTCGGGAGGACCTCCGAAACTCGGACTGTCACTCGGACAGCCCTTCGGGAGGACCTCCAAAACTCGGACGGTCACACGGACAGCCCTTCGGGAGGCACTCTCGAACTAAGACCAAAACTACGATCTCTCTACAGAGTTGCACACATACGGTGTCATCTATCCGGCAGGGCTTCGCCGTCCAGAACTAGTTCCTGCCGGAACCCAGACAGCCTTTCGGCTCTACGAAACTATTTCACTGGGAGGGAGAGAAGAATGCCAGATCATGCATGGCTTTGTGTATGAGAGCAAGAGTGTGTGAGATGGCAGCCCACTCACCTCCTATTTATAGGAAAACCAAGGGGTAGGGTGGTTTTACAATAAAACCCAAAAACTCCCATGCACTAGCTCACACATGAGGGTGTTAAGTGCAAAATGGGATGCCATGTGGAGCTCCATGGAGGAGCTGCACATGTGAACGTCCCACCTTCATGGGGGCCCCCCAAAGAAGGTTCCTTGATCCCCAAGCCCTTCTAGAAGCCTTTTGGGAAAAGCCCCAAAAGGTGGCTTTCCAATAAATATCCCAAAAAGCACTTTCACTATTCACGCCGACATTTTTCAGCGTCTGATCGAACTGAAAATATTCATGTGGGCTTAGAACAATTCTAGTACCCACCAAAATAATTTTCAATGCGAGCCGGAACAATTCCGGTTTAGTGATTTCATCTGCGAAAAGCATCTGAAGCGGTTTCGGCAGCTCCGGAACATTTCCGATTTTCATCCCGGAAAATTCCAGAATGATTCTGGCACCCTCCAAGAATTATCAGGCATGTGCCAAAACCAATTTGACTTTATGGTATCCCCTGAAACAACTTTTCAGTTTTACCGAAACTGTTCCGGTGTTCTCTCTGCGGAACTTTTCCGCTGTCCGAAACTTTTCCGGTGTCCGAAAACTTTTTCGATGATTTTCTCTCAGACTCCCTGTCTAGTATTCAGCAGATAGATGACCCTTAAGCGTGTGACCCTATAGGTTCGGTGAAGCATAGACATGACCCGGAACCCCTTCCGATCAATGATCAACATCGGAGCCGTGGACACCCATATTGATCCCTATACCCACACGAATGAATATTCGAGTGAACCTCCAGTTGCCGTGTGCTATTCCTGTTGCTTCGCGATATGTTACAAATACCCGAGGTAAGAAACATCGGCATCCTCGTGGATCAACACTTGTCCACAATGCCAGTTACCTCGTTGCCGGTTTTTGTTCTCTTTTCTCGTTTCTGTGTTCCGGTATCCCTGTGATCAAATCACACTTGTGTCTGGCCAGACGATGATGGATACCGTAACACCGAGAGGGCCCAGAGATATCTATCCATCGTTGGAGGAGCAAATCCCAATCTTGAGCTATCAAGTTACTTAACATACTTTTCCATGAACCCGTAAGCCGCCGTAATAGCCACCCATTTACGGATGACGTTTAACAAACCCCAAAGTTCATGAAGCAAGCATGAAGAAACTCGACACTCTCATGGTCTAAGGAATTATGCAAACATTAACTTCTCTGTGTTATTAACCATTAACTTATGACGAATGAATCTCATAGCATAACATCAATCGGGTCGATTCAACACAAGTGTTCTACTAACATTGTGCCCTCAAAGTTGCCGGCATAGACATGCCCATGATCAGGAAAACAGAACCATCATGCAACACTTGAGCTAGTCTTAGAGGCCAGACTAGGAATACATTTTACCGTTTATTATTCCACACATGCATATGAGTCTTCCTCCGAGCCTCGTGGTTATTGCAGACTCGAGAACCATAGCAGTTATAGCATGGAACATAAACCTAATTATGAACAGGGAGATAATCAATAACATTTATTATTGCCTCTAGGGCATATCTCCTACAGCGACAAGGGTGGAGGGAGCGCCCTAGGGGGGGGGCGCCCCCTACCTTGTGGACCCCTCGGGACTCCCCTGACCTAGATCTTTGTCCTATAAATTCACATATATTCCAGAACCACCAAAGGCATCCACGAAAACACTTTTCCACCGCCGCAACCTTCTGTTCTCGTGAGATCCCATCTTGGGGCCTTTTCCGGCATCCTGCCGGAGGGGGAATCGATCACGAAGGGCTTCTACATCAACACCATTGCCCTTCCGATGAAGCGTGAGTAGTTTACCTAAGACCTACGGGTCCATAGCTAGTAGCTAGATGGTTTCTTCTCTCTCTTTGATTCTCAATACAACGTTCTCCTTGATGTTCTTGGAGATCTATCAGATGTAATCTTCTTTTGCGGTGTGTTTGTCGAGATCCGATGAATTGTGGATTTATGATCAGCTTATATATGAATATTATTTGAATCTTCTCTGAATTCTTTTATGCATGATTTACTATCTTTGTATTTCTCTTCAAATTATCGGTTTGGTTTGGCCAACTAGATTGGTTTTTCTTGCAATGGGAGAGGTGCTTAGCTTTGGGTTCAATCTTGCGTGATTTCACCCAGTGACAAAGTAGGGGTAGTGAGACACGTATTGCATTGTTGCCATCGAGGATAAAAAGAAGGGGTTTTCATCATATTGCTTGAGTTAATTCCTCAACATCATGTCATCTTACTTAAGGCGTTACTCCGTTCTTTATGAACTTAATACTCTAGATGCATGCTGGATAACGGTCGATGTGTGGAGTAATAGTAGTAGATGCAGGCAGGAGTCGGTCTACTTGACACGGACGTGATGCCTATATGCATAATCATTGCCTTGGCACTACAAGAAATATGTCAACTTGCGACCATCACTATTGGTCGCTGAATGGTCATTGTTTTTCATTTGCGACCTTTTTATGACCAAAAACAATTGGTCAAAAGCTGACCGTCTTTAATGAAACTTAACGACCTTCTCTATGATATGGTCGTAGAAGGCAACGACCAAAACAAAAGGTCGTTGAACCAACGACCTTTTGTTTTGGTCGCTGGTTGTCTGCCCAGGCCACGTCGGATCCAACGTGGCAAGCTGACGTGGCAAAATTGCGACCAAATGAAAAGGTCGTTGATTAGAATCAGCCCGGTCCAATTCGGTGTCTATATGGGCCGAGCCCATTAATTCAGCCTATTTATTGTTTTTTTCCTTTCAATTTCGGTCAGCTACATGGGCCAAGCCCAACAGCCATTTATTTTTTGGGCCACAGTCTTTTACAGTATACATTTTTTTGGGCCTCGGCCTTTTTCCAGCCCACTTGTCAGTTTTCTTTAGTTTCTTTTTTATTTTAAAGTAGGTCCCACTAGTCAAATGGGAACCAATTACTAGTCAAATGGGAACCAATTACCAGGATCACTCTTTCGGTACCACACGTCAGTTCTATATTTTTGCAATTAGATAATTTGATTCAAAAAGAGCCAATAAGGCATAATATTTCATACAACAGCCAAGCAAAGTAAATTACAATCATACATAGTACAAATCTGGTATTCAGCTAAAATACAACTAAATATACAGATAACTAGCTCCAGTGAGCTAAAACGCATTGCTGGGTGTGGGTTTTCTTCAGGATTCTTCTTCCTAGAGCTCCTGTACACCCAACTTCTGAAGAATGAAGGCCAGCATCTGCAAATAATAAATTATGAAAAGTTAGAAAGATAATCAAGTGAATCCGTGAATATAAAATTCTCATAACGATGAGAATTTGCTGCAGAACTTTACATTTAACAGGAAACCATGCATATAACATTCTCATAACAGCAAAAATTGAGATGTATTTTGCAAATGACAAGTACCAGCACAGTGCAAGTTAACAGAACAGATGAGTAGTACAAGCTATCAATGATTTTCCACTTTAGAACAGGGCACATGCATCAATTTTTATAGTCAGGAACAAAGAAAGACAGTGCTGCAGGACCTGGGATACCAAATTGATCTTAGAAATGAAAATTGCAATAGGTACTAAAAGTATATGGCTATACATAAACCAGTAGTAGTAGTACTAGATGAAAAGATGTTGCATGGTAAATCTCCAAAGTATACAACCAAGAATATAAGAATAAACTTGTTTCATTACATAGTACTGCTATGTAATTGAAATGCAAAAGATACATCTCCCATGTTCAGCAATCAGGATCAACCATGGAGTTTCTACTACTCCTACATCAGTAAGCTGATTATTTAAGATGCTAATGTTTACTTTTGAAGTACAGTTATGGTTATCTCAAAGAATTTGTGCCTCATAAACATGCATGGAATTTCTATCTCAAAGAAGTATACATATTTATCTTGTTTAATTAGGCCAGCAGCGCAAAACAACCATGCAGAAATGTCAGGGCAACAGAGCAGCAAGGTATCATGCATACCAACACAGTAACACTGCAGATATGTTAGACCAAAAGATGTGAGCGACGGTAGACTACACCAACACTAACTAGGTAACAGAATTACTTAAGACTGTAGCTCAGGAATTCGTTATCCATGCTAATATAAAATTCGCTCAAATGGAACCTTGGAAACACCCTTTCCCAAGTAGTCAGATCCACCGTCCCTCAGTTCCAAAGCTTCATAAAGACCTACAGAAGAGGGATGATTCAGACAAGATTAGTTCAACAAAAATAATACAATAACATTCGGTAAATAATGATACAAATAAGAGTTTGTGCCTTCACTAGTCAGGAACTCAGGAACCAAAGCAAAAAAATTAAGGTTGAAAAGGAGAGAGTGACGATAATAACAAAATAACTCACCAGTTGATGCACCGCTGGGAACAGCGGCCCTGGCGAAGGTTCCATCTGAGCAGCACACATCAACCTGATGCACAAAACCATGAGATTAGCCAAATAACTTGCCAAAATATTTTACACTTTGGCATTATGCATAGCTTAAACAATAAAATCCAAACAATGTCGCATTTCAAACAAAGCATCACATATCAGCACAGCTGCAACTAGGACACAGGCCATATGGCTACATTTAGCTATGTAAACACCAAGCACGACGAACAACCATCTGTGGATACACACTGTGAAAACCAACAATAGACGCCTAGCAGGCAAAATAGAAAAATTGTTGTACCCAGCATCTGACTGAACAAACCAGTTTGCGTCAAATCTATCTACCATATGAAAAAAAACGGGCCAAGGGGCTACGAGCAAACAACATTTTACAACCTACCTGCACACCCAAAACCACTTGGGACCAGAATGAGAGCCTGCACTCATTTACATTTTTGTCACATTACTTGACACTACGGCATTATGCACAGATCACACGATAAGCACTAAGAAACAACCAGGGCACGAAACCATAATGGCTACATAAACACTGGGCGTGGCGACCAGCCGATCTGTGGATACACCCTGAGAAACCCCAAAATGCATGACGAGCAGGCAGCATCCGACAGTTCCTCGAAGCTGCAGATTTAGCAGGTTAAAAAACTCAAGAAATGTATGGTTGGTTTGCCTAATCAAACTAGTAGAATCCACTGTTGACACATGAAGCATGGAGCGGAGGCGTACGAGGCTAAACATAATGACAGAGCTACGGAGCTTGCTATTACAGCAAGATAATACACAGGTGCCCGGACGTATCCAAAGAATCGTGCAGGTCTTTAAAGTTTGCTCATTCTAGTAAGAGAAGTGATAAAATTGATGGGAAAGTGTATACTTTATCAGGCCAAACTGATTGTTTCTATTTCGCTCACTGAATCGTAACTTCGCCTGAAATCATAACTTGCATATTCCCAGATATCAAGCATTCGAGCCTACCCCAGATTTGCATGCTCAACTGCCTAGAATATAGATGATGGGAAAATGTGGCAAGCAATCAATCCTATTTCCGCATTGAGATCGCAGACCGAATGCTGGGGTCACCGACTCGCGGGCAAGAGAACGAATCATATGCAGAAGAAAACTTGAGCGACCGAAACCATACGCTGGTGGCATTTGCCGTTCTTCGATACAGCGTGCTCCCATGGAATTCCCAGACTGGCCGAGGGGCAGCTATAATCCGCATCCTACCAACCTACCGGCCCACCCACTCAAAACCCCTCGAATCTAGCGCATCAGAAACCTGCGGGCCCGGCGACGGCCGAATCACCAGATCGAAAACAAGCCGTTGCTGCGTACGCCCGCCCTACCAGATCGAATCGAACCGGACCACAACGTATAGATCGGGGAGACGGACGGGGGATGGGCGCGTGCGGGCGTACCTCGACGGTGGGGTTGCCGCGGCTGTCGAAGATCTGGCGGGCCTTCACGGACTGGATCGTCGCCGCCATGGCCGGGGCCGAAGCTTGGAGAAGAAGAAGCCCTGGCGGCTACCACCCGAGTAGTCCAGGCGTCCTCATCGCCGGTGAGGATCCATCTTCGCCTTCATGGGTGCCTGCAGAGAGAGAGATTCAGATAGAGAAATCATGACAAATAGAGAGTAGGGGAAGAGAGAGAGGCGGCCAGATCCGGCGAACCCTAGACAGGAGCTGGAGGGAGATGAACCGTCCTGGAAGAGCATGCCACCGTGTTCGTGCAGCAGATCAACGAGAGGCCGCAAGGTCAGAGACGGCAGGCGGTCGGATCTAACCGAGGGGAAGGGGGCACGCGGAGGGCGGCTCGAGCACGAGACGGAGGCCGCCAGCAAGGACCTCGGCCCGCAGAAGAGCAGGGCGTCGAGGAGGTCATCGCAGGCGCGGACGAAGCGGGCGACGCGAGCTTGGGCTGGCCGGTCATGGCGGCGCGCTGGCCGGTCGAGGCGGAGCAGGGAGCCGGGGCGAGGGAGGAGGGCCAGCAGGGAGAGCAGCACGGGACGGAGGTTGTGCGTGCGCGGGCAGCAGAGGGGCTCGCCGGTGGAGGGGATGGGGAAGGAGAGAGCCAGGAGGGGATGGGGAGGGAGAGGTGGCGGCGGCGATCTGGACGGGGTGGAGGAGAGCTCTCGCTCTCTCTCTCTCTCCGCATCGGGCGAGAGACCCAGCGGGTGGGTGGGTGGGTGGATGGATGGATGGATGGCTGTGGGATGAAGAGATGGATGGATGGATGTGTGCCATGTCATCGATCCATGGCAAACATGTATCCACCAATCATAATTAAGCTTATGCAATTGTGTTTGTTTTCCTTTGTTTCTCTTATATATTTTCTCACCAATGTAAATAACTTATCCAATAGTTGTTGCAAAAGGGCACCACTTCATTTCTCAAAAATATTATACCATATTGACTAACTCGGGGAGGCTTCGTTGCCACTCCGGCGACCCCCGACGATATTACATCACAACACTGGCGGCCCGACAATGCTTCATTGCAACTCCGTCGGTCCCGATGATGTTGGATCACAGCACCGGTGGTCCCCGGCGATGCTATGTTGCATCACCGGTGACTATTGCAGCATCACCTTCTGCTACAACCCCCGACGACCTTGCGACACCATCGTCGTGTGCATGACCGGTGGCCACTACCCGGCAGCCCGCGGCGCCACGCATCACTACCCCACACCATGAGCTTCGACGCCCCTCGCATCAACAAATCATCACCACCGTCGTCGAACAGTAGCCATCGCACCAGCAGCAGCTTTGCCGACCGGGGTGGAAGAGGGCACAGACTGAGGGGAGGTTATCAAGGAGAGAGGAGATGAAGGTTGTAGAGGGGAATGGCGAGAGAGGAGCAGGATTATCCCCCGATTCGAAAGGAAGAAGAGGACAAATAACAAACCTGGACTACGATAACTATCTTAAAAAAGTGTTCATGGCTTAAATTGTTCTCACAAATGAACTATCATGTATGAAGATTCATAGCTTTCAAGGCAAATGACCAATGTTATGGCCACATTCATGGCGTGGTTTGTTCAAATGATCTCATATTTTGCACAAGTATGCATCTTGGATAGGAAAACAATGTTGCCAAAGGGAGTTTTCATTTTCTTTGCACGAAAAATTCATTTTCCATTTTTCGAGTGCCCAAAATGAGTTTTTTTGTGAAGAACATACCAAATATTTGTTGCAAAAAAGGACCGGATCAATTTTCAAAAATATTAGACCATATTTAATGTACAATTGACCATGTTTTCAGGTATTAAAAGCTTTGATCCACCTTTCATGAAAAAGACAAATTTCCGTCGATTCAGTAGGAAGCGGGTCAAATTTGAACTATAGCTGCCTCATAGTTTGCTCTTTATTTTTTCCAAAAATCATTTTTAGGTACATAAGTATCTATTTAATCAGAGAAACACCACAAGTTTTCTAAAATTCAACCACTAGCTAGGAATGGTCATGCCCGCCGTTTTGATCGCATTTTGAAATGGGCATAAAAAAAATCAAAAAAATTGGAAAACCTTCGCATTGTGTCATTATATGTGACCAAGTTACCAGTAAAAATAATAAACTTGTAATACGGCAATTATTTTTAAAAAGTGTTCTCATAAATGAGCTATCATGTGTGAAGATTCATGGCTTTCAAGTTAAATGATCAATCTTATGGCCACTTTCATGGCATAGTTTATTAAAATGATCTCATATTGTGCACAAGGGTGCATCTTGGAATGGCAAACAGTGTTTCCGAAGGAAGTTTTCATTTTCTTTGGACGAAAAATTCATTTTCCATTTTTTGAGTGCCCAAAATGAGTTTTTTTGTGAAGGACATACCATATATTTGTTGCAAAATTGGACCAGATCAATTTTCTAAAATATTAGTCCATATCTAATGCACAATTGACCAAATGGTTGGGTGTCAAAAGCTTTGATCCACCTCTCGTGAAAAAGACAAATTTCCGCCGATTCAGTTGGAAGCGGGTCAAATTTGAACTACAGCTGCCTCATAGTTTGCTCTTTATTTTTTGCAAAAATAATTTCTAGGTACATAAGTATCTATTTCATCAGAGAAACATCAAAAGTTTTTCAAAATTCAACCACTAGCTAGGAACGATTATGCCCGCAGTTTTGACCGCATTTTGAAACGGACATGAAAAATTCAAAAAAAATCAAAAAATTGGAAAACCTTCGGACTGTGTCATTATATGTGGCCAAGTTATCAGGAAAAATAATAAACTTGTAATACGGTAATTATTTTAAAAAAGTGTTCTCAGAAATGAGCTATCATGTGTGGAGATTCATGGCTTTCAAGCCAAATGATCAATCTTATGGTAGCATTCATGTCATAGTTTGTTCAAATGATCTCATATCGTGCACAAGGGTGCATATTGGAATGGCAAACAATGTTTCCTAAGGAAGTTTTCATTTTCTTTGGACGAAAAATACATTTTCCATTTTTCGAGTGCCCAAAATGAGTTTTTTTTGTGAAGGACCTACCATATATTTGTTGCAAAATTGGACCAAATCAATTTTATAAAATATTAGGCCATATTTAATGCACAATTGACAAAATGCTTGGGTGTCAAAAGTTTTGATCCACTTCTCGTGAAAAAGACAAATTTCCGCCGATTCAGTAGGAAATGGGTCAAATTTGAACTGCAACTGCCTTATAGTTTGCTCTTTAGTTTTTCCAAAAATCATTTCTAGTTACATAAGTATCTATTTAATCAGAAATACATGGTTTGGTGGCGATACGTCGAGGTTTGGACGGTGGCCGAGGGCCCCAACTCCAGAGCGCGTAAACTCGCATGCCCGCCGCGTGGTCACCGCGTGACCGTGGCGCTGCCATAGGTTCTGGGCAGCCTAGGCATGTCTAGTGGGTTGGGCACTCCCCAGGTAGGTGCTAGAAAGAAAATGGCAACAGAAGATTCTCACGAGGAGACCAAACTATGCTCAAACATGAATTAGCAGCCAAGTGTTTGATTAGCGGTACGGGAAATGCACATGGCCAATAGGCGTGAGTTTTGGCTGAGAATGATCATCTACTAAGAAGACTGTCTTCACAAATTTTCAGCTCAAATGGAGGAGCCTAGGTGGTACTTGCTTTGCAAAGTACCACACAGGACAGAAATATGAATGTTGAAGCTGGGCTCAAAATAATGAATGGATTGAGATGAAATTTGGTGGAGGATGGTTATTTGGGCATAGGAAAGCACTGTAGAAAATTGATACCATTTGGACATGCCAAAGTGGTACTTCCTTCACAATGCTCGTCTCTGGACAGAAACTTGGGAAAATTAGTGAGAGAAATTGGATAAATGAAATGAGCTAAAATTTGGTGTAGGTAAGTTACATAGGTATGCTCATGCCTTGGTAAATTTTCAGAAATAATGAAGCAATATATAATATAGTTGCTTCACAAACTAAAAATATGACAAGAATAAAAGATTGGATGATGAGCTCACATCGTTTGTTTAATAGAGCTCAAATTTTGTGGAGAGTGATTATTTGAGCATATGGAAGATTTGGAAAAATATAAGATCATTTGGATAAGCCTAGCTAGTAATTACTTCACAAAGCTTCTCTCTGGATAGAAACTTTGGAAATTTTCTAAGGAAGATTTACTAGGAAAATGGAGCTGAATATTATCATGTGGCAATGATTTGGGTATGGAAGAGTGTCCAAAAAGTTTGAGGGTAATAGGATGGGTCTAGATAACACCTACTCTGCAATGTGCCAATCTGGCCATAAAATAGAAATTGAACCTGGGCTCACATAGATGATTTGATTGAGCTGCAATTTGGAGTAGGGTGATAATTTGGGCATATGAAGGAACTGTATAAATTTCATGTCATTTGGATATATAAAAATGGTACTTCCTTCACAATGATCTCCACTGAACATAAAATTGGGGAAAATATTGAGGGAAAATGGTTAAATTAAATGAGCTAAAATTTGGTGGAGGGAGATTCTATGGGCAGGGTCATGTCCTGGTAAATTTTCAGGAATTATAAAGCAATATAAAATATAGTTGCTTCACAAACTGAAAATATTACCAGAAACAAAGATTGGATGGTGATCTCTCATGGATTGTTAGATGGGCTAAAATTTTGTGGAGAGCTATTATATGGGCATATAGAAGATGTGGCAAAAATTCAACTCGTTAGGATATGCATAGCTAGTACTTCCTTCACAAAGCTTCTAGGTGGACAAAAACTTTGGAAATTTGCCGAGGAAGATTTACTGGGCAAATGGAGCTAAATTTGTCATTAGGCAATGATTTGGATAGGAAAGAGTGCCCAAAAATTTTGAGGGCAATCAAGAATATATAAATAGCACTTCCTTCACAAAGTGCTGTTCTGAACAGAATAGGAAAATGAATATTGTTGAATTATTTTTGAACTAGGCAAGGAAGGTTTTTGACATATTTGATGAAGATATGACCCAAAGAATTTATGAGAATTTTTTGGGAATTTTGGGAATAACAGAAATATAGGTTGCTTCACAACCTAGGGCAAAAATTGACACATGGACATGACACATAGGCAAAACTGATGAGGTGGCGCCTAGTCATAGCAATCCACCACAATTTACAAGCTTATGACCATCTATATTGGTCGTGATCAGCTAGAAATAAGGCAGCGGACCAGTGGTGTCTGCTTTACGGCCATTTCGTGTAAGGAAATTACGACCTTTCTGACCAAAATGGTCGTTATAGTTTAGGGTTTGGAGCCCTCCGAACAGCTTACGACCAATTGCTCTCAAATGGTCGTAGATTTACGACTATTTCTTCCAGAGTCACTGACAGAAGGTCATAAGTTGACATATTTCTTGTAGTGTGGATATCGTCATAACTTTGCGCTTTTCTATCAATTGCTCGACAGTAATTTGTTCACCCACCGTATTATTTGCCTTCATGAGAGAAGCCTCTAGTGAAACCTATGGCCCCCGGGTCTATTTTCCATCATATTACATTCCGATCTACTATTTTGCAATCTTTTATTTTCAGATCTATATACAAAAAACCCAAAAATATTTTATCTTTTGTTTATCTATCTCTATCAGATCTCACCTTTGCAAGTGACCGTGAAGGGATTGACAACCCCTTTATCGCGTTGGGTGCAAGTGTTTGATTGTTTGTGCAGGTGTTGGTGATTTGTGCGTTCTTCTCCTACTGGATTGATACCTTGGTTCTTAACTGAGGGAAATACTTACCTCTACTGTGCTGCATCACCCTTTCCTCTTCAAGGGAAAAACCAACGCAAGCTCAAGAAGTAGCAGGAAGAATTTCTGGCGCCGTTGCCGGGGAGATCTACGCCAAGTCAAGACATACCAAGTACCCATCATAAACTCTCATCTCTTGCATTACATTATTCGCCATTTGCCTCTCGTTTTCCTCTCCCCCAATTCTAAAACGATATTCGAAAAGATTTGCCTTTTTATTCGCCCTTCTTCCGTTCGTCTCTTTCGTTTGCTTTTTGTTTGCTCGTGTGTTAGATTGCTTGCCTTGTCACGATGGCTCAAGAGAATACCAAATTGTGTGACTTTTCCAATACTAATAATAATGATTTTATTAGTACTCCGATTGCTCCCGCCACTAGTGCGGAATCTTATGAAATTAATGCCGCTTTGCTGAATCTTGTTATGAAAGATCAATTTTCCGGCCTTCCTAGTGAAGATGCCGCATCCCATCTGAATAGTTTCGTTGAGTTGTGTGATATGCAAAAGAAAAAAGATGTGGATAATGATATTGTTAAATTGAAGCTATTTCTGTTCTCACTACGAGATCGTGCTAAAACTTGGTTTTCATCTTTGCCTAAAAATAGTATTGATTCATGGAACAAGTGTAAAGATGCTTTTATTTCCAAGTATTTTCCTCCCGCTAAGATCATCTCCCTTAGGAACGATATTATGAATTTTAAGCAACTTGATCATGAACATGTTGCACAATCTTGGGAGAGAATGAAATTGATGATATGAAATTGCCCTACTCATGGTTTAAATCTTTGGATGATCATACAAAAAATTTATGCCGGATTGAATTTTGCTTCTAGAAATCTTTTAGATTCGGCCGCGGGAGGTACTTTTATGGAAATTACTTTAGGAGAAGCTAGTAAACTCCTAGATAATATTATGGTTAATTATTCGCAATGGCATACCGAAAGATCTTCTACTAGTAAAAAAGTGCATGCGATTGAAGAGATTAATGTTTTGAGTGGAAAGATGGATGAACTTATGAAATTATTTGCTAGCAAGAGTGATCCTATTGATCCTAATGATATGCCTTTGTCTACTTTGATTGATAACAATAATGAATCTATGGATGTGAATTTTGTTGGTAGGAACAATTTTGGTAATAACGCGTATAGCGGTAATTTTAATCCTAGGCCGTTTCCTAGTAATTCCTCTAATAATTATGGTAATTCCTACAGCAATTCTTATGCAAATTATAATAAGATGCCCTCTGATCTTGAGAACAATATTAAATAATTTATTAGTTCGCAAAAGAATTTCAATGCTAGGGTTGAAGAAAAATTGCTTTCGATTGATGATTTGGCTAGGAACGTGGATAGAATTTCTCTTGAGATTGATTCTTTGAAAATTAGATCTATTCCACCCAAGCATGATATTAATGAGTCTTTAAAAGCTATGAGAATTTCTATTGATGAATGTAAAGAAAGAACCGCTAGGATTCGTGCTAAGCGAGATTGGTTTGTGAAAGCGTGTTCTTCTAGTTTTTGTGAAAATAATGATGAAGATCTTAAAGTGATTGATGTGACTCCTATTGAATCTTTGTTTTCTAAAATAAATCTTGATAAAGATGGGACTGGAGATGAGTCAACTTTAGTTAGAAGGCGTCCCAATGATTCGGAGTTTATGGATCTTGATGCAAAAATTGATAAAAGTGGGATTGGAGAGGTCAAAACTTTAAGTAGCAATGAACCCACTCTTTTGGATTTCAAGGACTTCAATTATGATAATTGTTCTTTGATAGATTGTATTATCTTGTTTCAATCCATGTTGAATTCTCCTCATGCTTATAATCAAAGTAAAGCTTTTACTAAACATATTGTTGATGCTTTGATGAAATCTTTTGAAGAAAAGCTTGAATTGGAAGTTTCTATCCCTAGAAAACTTTATGATGAGTGGGAACCTACTATTAAGATTAAGATTAAAGATTATGAGTGCCATGCTTTGTGTGATTTGGGTGCTAGCGTTTCCACGATTCCAAAAACTTTATGTGATGTGTTAGGTTTCCGTGAATTTGATGATTGTTGATTGTTCTTTAAATTTGCATCCTGCGGATTCCACTATTAAGAAACCTATGGGAAGGATTAATGATGTTCTTATTGTTGCAAATAGGAATTATGTGCCCGTAGATTTCATTGTTCTTGAAATAGATTGCAATCCTACATGTCCGATTATTCTTGGTAGACCTTTCCTTACAACGATTGGTGCAATTATTGATATGAAAGAAGGAAACATTAGATTTCAATTTCCGTTAAGGAAGGGCATGGAACACTTTCCTAGAAATAAAATTAAGTTGCCATATGAATCTATTATGAGAGCTACTTATGGATTGCATACCAAAGATGACAATACCTAGATCTATGTGTTTTTATGCCTAGCTAAGGGCGTTAAACAATAGCGCTTGTTGGGAGGCAACCCAATTTTATTTTTGTGCTTTTTGTTTTGCTTCTGTTTTTGAATAAAATACACATCATTACCTCTGTAGTAATTGTGTTTTGGTGTTTTAATTAGTGTTTGTGCCAAGTAAGACCTTTGGGATGGCTTACGGTGATAGTTGATTTGATCTTGCTGAAAACAGAAACTTTTGCGTCCAGTCACAGAATTTTATTAATTCACTGGAGCGTGGAAAAATCCTGAATTTTTTACACAGGATTGATATACAAATTTCCTCTGTTGTCCTAATTTTTCAGAATTTTTGGAGTTACAGAAGTATTAGAACAATTCAGATCTTCGCAGACTGTTCTGGTTTTGACAGATTCTGTTTTCTTTGTGTTGTTTGCTTATTTTGATGAATCTATGGGTAGTATCGGGGGGTATGAACCATGGAGAAGTTGGAATATAGTAGATATTACACCAATATAAATAAAAATGAGTTCACAACAGTACCAAAAGTGGTGATTTTAATTTCTTATACTAACGGATCTCACGAGTTTTCTGTTGAGTTTTGTGTTGTGAAGTTTTCAAGTTTTGGGTAAAGATTTGATGGACTATGGAATAAGGAGTGGAAAGAGCCTAAGCTTGGGGATGCCCAAGGCACCCCAAGGTAATATTCAAGGACAACCAAGAGCCTAAACTTGGGGATGCCCCGGAAGGCATCCCCTCTTTCGTCTTCGTCTATCGGTAAATTTACTTGAGGCTATATTTTTATTCACCACATGATATGTGTTTTGCTTGGAGCGTCTTGTATGATATGAGTCTTTGCTTTTTAGTTTGCCACAATCATCCTTGCTGTACACACCTTTTGAGAGGGACACGCATGAATCGTGATTTATTAGAATACTCTATGTGCTTCACTTATATCTTTTGAGCTAGGCAATTTTGCTCTAGTGCTTCACTTATATCTTTTTAGAGCACGGCGGTGGTTTATTTTATAGAAATTGTTGAACTCTCATGCTTCACTTATATTATTTTGAGAGTCTTTCTAAACAGCATGGTAATTTTCTTTGGTTATAAATTTAGTCCTAATATGATAGGCATCCAAGAGGGATATAATAAAAACTTTCATTTAAAGTGCATTGAATACTATGAGAAGTTTGATTCCTTATGATTGTTTTGAGATATAAAGATGGTGATATTAGAGTCATGCTAGTGAGTAATTGTGGATTGTAGAAATACTTGTGTTAAAGTTTGTGATTCCCATAGCATGCACGTATGGTGAACCGTTATGTGATGAAGTCGGAGCATGATTTATTTATTGATTGTCTTCCTTATGAGTGGCGGTCGGGGACGAGCGATGGTCTTTTCCTACCAATCTATCCCCCTAGGAGCATGCGTGTAGTACTTCGTTGCGATAACTAATAGATTTTTGCAATAAGTATGTGAGTTCTTTATGACTAATGTTGAGTCCATGGATTATACACACTCTCACCCTTCCACCTTTGCTAGCCTCTCTAGTACCGCGCAACTCTCGCCGGTGCCATACACCTACCTTTTACCTTCCTCAAAACAGCCACCATACCTACCTATTATGGCATTTCCATAGCCATTCCGAGATATATTGCCATGCAACTTTCCACCGTTCCGTTTTATTATGACACGCTCCATCATTGTCATATTGCTTTGCATGATCATGTAGTTGACATAGTATTTGTGGCAAAGCCACCGTTCATAATTTTTATACATGTCACTCTTGAGTCATTGCACATCCCGGTACACCGCCGGAGGCATTCATATAGAGTCATATTTTGTTCTAAGTATCGAGTTGTAATTCTTGAGTTGTAAGTAAATAAAAGTGTGATGATCTTCATTATTAGAGCATTGTCCCATGTGAGGAAAGGATGATGGAAGCTATGATTCCCTCACAAGTTGGGATGAGTCTCCGAACTTTATAAAAAATAAA
This sequence comes from Elymus sibiricus, assembly GCA_039707655.1. Classification (NCBI taxonomy): domain Eukaryota; kingdom Viridiplantae; phylum Streptophyta; class Magnoliopsida; order Poales; family Poaceae; genus Elymus; species Elymus sibiricus. The sequence continues at coordinate 320,433,782 of CM077664.1, forward strand.
AGAGGCCAAAGAAGCCCACAAAAAAATAAAAGAGGCCAAGAATCCCACCAAAATAAAAAAAATGAGAGAAAAGAGAGAAGGGGCAATGTTACTATCCTTTTTCCACACTTGTGCTTCAAAGTAGCACCATGATCTCCATGATAGAGAGTCTCCTATGTTATCACTTTCATATACTAGTGGGAATTTTTCATTATAGAACTTGGCTTGTATATTCCAATGATGGGCTTCCTCAAATTGCCCTAGGTCTTCATGAGCAAGAAAGTTGGATGCACACCCACTTAGTTTCTTTTTGAGCTTTCATAAACTTATAATTCTAGTGCATCCATTGCATGGCAATCCCTACTCACTCACATTGATATCTATTGATGGGCATCTCCATAGCCCGTTGATACGCCTAGTTGATGTGAGACTATCTCCTTCTTTTTGTCTTCTCCACAACCACCATATTCTATTCCACCTATAGTGCTATGTCCATGGCTCACGCTCATGTATTACGTGAAAGTTGAAAAAGTTTGAGAACATCAAAAGTATGAAACAATTGCTTGGCTTGTCATCGGGGTTGTGCATGATTTAATACTTTGTGTGATGAAGATGGAGCATAGCCAGACTATATGATTTTATAGGCATAACTTTCTTTGGCCATGTTATTTTGAGAAGACATGATTGCTTTATTAGTATGCTTGAAGTATTATTGTTTTTATGTCAATATTAAACTTTTGTTTTGAATCTTATGGATCTGAACATCATGCCACAATAAAGAAAATTACATGGATAAGTATGTTAGGTAGCATTCCACATCAAAAATTCTGTTTTTATCATTTACCTACTCGAGGACGAGCATGAATTAAGCTTGGGGATGCTTGATACGTCTCCAACGTATCTATAATTTTTGATTGTTCCATGCTATTATATTATCTGTTTTGAATGTTTTATATGCATTAATATGCTATTTTATATTATTTTTGGGACTAACCTATTAACCTAGAGCCCAGTGCCAGTTTCTGTTTTTTCCTTGTTTTTGAGCCTTGCAGAAAAGGAATACCAAACGGAGTCCAAATGGAATAAAACTTCACGATGATTTTTCTTGGACCAGAAGACACCCAGGGGACTTGGAGTCCAAGTCAGAAGAGCCACGAGGCGGCGACAAGGGTGGAGGGCGGGCCCTAGGGGGGCGCCCCCCTACCTTGTGGGCCCCTCGGGACTCTCCTGACCTAGATCTTTGTCCATTAAATTCACATATATTCCAGAACCACCAGAGGCATCCACGAAAACACTTTTCCACCGCCGCAACCTTCTGTTCCCGTGAGATCCCATCTTGGGGCCTTTTCCGGCATCCTGCCGGAGGGGGAATCGATCACGAAGAGCTTCTACATCAACACCATTGCCCTTTCGATGAAGCGTGAGTAGTTTACCTCAGACCTACGGGTCCATAGCTAGCAGCTAGATGGTTTCTTCTCTCTCTTTGATCTCAATACAATGTTTTCCTTGATGTTCTTGGAGATCTATCCGATGTAATCTTTTTTTGCGGTGTGTATGTCGAGATCCGATGAATTGTGGATTTATGATCAGCTTATCTATGAATATTATTTGAATCTTCTCTGAATTCTTTTATGCATGATTTACTATCTTTGTATTTCTCTTCGAATTATCGGTTTGGTTTGGCCAACTAGATTGGTTTTTCTTGCAATGGGAGAGGTGCTTAACTTTGGGTTCAATCTTGCGTGATTTCACCCAGTGATAAAGTAGGGGTAGCGAGACACGTATTGCATTGTTGCCATCGAGGATAAAAAGATGGGGTTTTCATCATATTGCTTGAGTTAATTCCTCTACATCATGTCATCTTACTTAAGGCGTTACTCCGTTCTTTATGAACTTAATACTCTAGATGCATGCTGGATAGCGGTCGATGTGTAGAGTAATAGTAGTAGATGCAGGCAGGAGTCGGTCTACTTGACACGGACATGATGCCTATATGCGTAATCATTGCCTTGGATATCGTCATAACTTTGCGATTTTCTATCAATTGCTCGACAGTAATTTGTTCACCCACCGTATTATTTGCCTTCATGAGAGAAGCCTCTAGTGAAACCTATGGCCCCCGGGTCATTTTCCATCATATTACTTTCCGATCTACTATTTTGCAATCTTTTTTTTTCAGATCTATATACAAAAAACCCAAAAATATTTTATCTTTTGTTTATCTATCTCTATCAGATCTCACCTTTGCAAGTGACCGTGAAGGGATTGACAACCCCTTTATCGCGTTGGGTGCAAGTGTTTGATTGTTTGTGCAGGTGTTGCTGATTTGTGCATTCTTCTCATACTGGATTGATACCTTGGTTCTTAACGGAGGGAAATACTTACCTCTACTGTGCTGCATCACCCTTTCCTCTTCAAGGGAAAAACCAACGCAAGCTCAAGAAGTAGCAGGTGCCACTTGGTACACCGTGCCACGGTGCCTAGTCTGTCCCAAGCCCACCTGGCCGGGTGCCACTTGGTAGACTACTAACACAACCTACAAACACCAGAAACTAGTTGCAACTCCTGGACAGAGATCGGGGTGATTAATAAGTCGAGAGGGGCACTTAAGCATTCCAATGCGTGGTAGTAACTGTCTTGGATCACAAACACAGAACTCAGTTCCTAAGGACGGTTTCAATGAGACAACCCACCATGTACTCCTACATGGCCTCTCATCGCTACCTTTACCAAATCGTGTCCACACACTTAGCTCTCAACAGTAGGACATGTTCATCACCATCCCAATCCATCCCAGATGAATCAGACCTGACACAACTCTAAGCATAGCAAGTATAACAAGCAAGCATGAATGAGTAGGCACATCATGGCTCAAACAACTCCTACTCATGCCAGTGGGTTTCAACTATATACTATGGCAAAGACAGGTCATGCAAAGGAATGGGGTTCAACTACCGCAACATGTAACAGTTGAATCATTATTGTCCTAATGCAGTAAAAGAGAGCAAGAGCGAGAGAGTGGGATTTTATCAGAATGCTCAATGGGGATTTGCTTGCCTGGCACTTCTGAAGATAGTATAGCTCTTCATCGGTGTTAACGATCACAACGTCGGAACAACGTCCACTGAGAGGGAACAACACCGGCAAACAGAGAAGGAACACAATCAATGCAATGCAACAATATGATGCATGAATGTGACATGGCAATATGCTGTGATTTGAGCTAATGCAGCTAGCAACATAAGGGTTTGAGTTGATTTGAACCAAAGGTTCAAATTCAAACTCAACATATGAATTTTCCAAGTCTATTTAGTTGTTTTGAACTAAACAGCAAGATTAACTTGTTTTGTCATGCATGAAACCAGTGCCATTCGATAGATTGAATTTTTCTGATCATTTTTCATATATAAATTATTTCATTTGGAGTTACGGTTGATTTTCTGTGAATTTTTGAAGTTTAGGACATTTTCTGAAATAAATAAATCATTTCTGATTTATTTAACACTCCAGAAAATATTTACTGCGTCAGCACTAAGTCAGGCTGAGGTTAGCAGGTCAACGGGGTCAGCAGAGTCAAACCTGGCGCGTGGGACCCATCGGTCAGTGTAACAGAGTCAGTTACAGAGGCTGACCTGTGGGATCAAGTCAACGCTGACGTGGCAAGGTCAAATCTGACACGTGGGGCCCAGCTGTTAGTGACACAGAGCTAAACAGTGATTAATACTAACCTAATCCAAAAATTAACGGGGGTTGACCCCACCTGTCATGGACCCAGGGGGGTCATTAGCGTTTGTTAAATGGTGATCTGGCCGCCGTTTAGCCACCGGTAATGGCCAGACGCGGCGGAGGTGCTCGGGATTGCTCCACGAGGCACCGTTTGATGTGCGGCTGGGCTCTATGGAAAGCTGGCATCGCGGCGCGTCTGACGGTGGTCTCGGGGAGGCCCTAGGTGGACGGTAGCGACGACGGCGACATCAGCAGCGGCGGCCGGAGCTCGGGCGGTTGCGGGGTTGTTGATGTGGCGTGCAAACGGTCGATCCAAAGCGCGTGAGTTGCTCTACAGCGTGCGGTGAGCACGTTGGACGCCCGCCCGGGACCAAATGGTCACCGGAGCATCGTCGGCGACGAGCGCAGGCGGCAGCGCGTTTCGGTCTCCGATGAATAGATGGCTACGGCGAGCAATCAAGGTGGAGGAGAGGGGGGTTCGGTTCGTGAGCTCACAGCAGAGATGATGGGATGGTCAGCGTGCTCGGGGGAGGCCTGGAGGCGACGAGATGGCGACGGCGATCTCGGTCGGCCGTGGTTGAAGACGATGGCGGTGACGGCGAAGCAAGGCGCCCGACGACGTGTAGCTCGATGGAGAGGGCGAGGGCGTCGAGGCGTAGCCGTTGGACTGGACGGCAGGGCGAGGCAGTGGTGGTGACCGCGTGGGCAGCGAGCGGCGGCGACGGCGCGCTTGGTGGTGCTGCAGGGAGGGAGCTAGAGGAGAGGGAGAGAGCTCCAGAGTGAGGGGAGAGGCAGAGGGGGTCGAGGGGGAGTGCGTGGCGTGTTCAGGGCGTCGGGGGTGCACGCAGGCAGGCAGGGAGGAGGTGGACGCCTGGGGCGCGCGCGCGGGCGACACGCCTCTGCCTACTGGCAGAGGTGGAAGAAGACCCCAGTGCCCCTCGCGGGCTGGGCCAACAGTGCTGGGCCATCTGGTGGGCCGGCAAGTAAGTTTCCTTTCTCTCTCTCTTTTCTAATTCTTTCTGTTTTCTATTTTTATTCCTCGGTTTTGATTTAGTAAAACACTAAACCATTTTTAAAACTTTTGAAATTATTTGTGGGCACATTTAGAATTATTTCCAACAGCCCTCATTTAGTTTCAGAATTATTTGAGCATTTAAAAATAGTTATAGCATTTAAATTCCCAAATTCAAATACTTTATGATTTAATTCAAAAATCCAAGATGACCTAGAAAAATGTGAACCATTTTTGGCAGAGGTTTTCAACCAATTCAAAAATGATGAACTTTTCTGAAGTGCATTTTGGGTTCATTGAAATGATTTCAAATTGAGCCTGGTTGAATTTCATTTGGTGCTAGGGTTTGAACATCCCCATTTCAAGTTCATTTGAATTTCAAACATGATGCATGGATGAATATGCAATGACAACAATGACTAAGCTAGGGCTGTGACAGCTCACCCCCACTAAATAAGAATCTCGTCCCGAGATTCAAGACGTGGGGTAAGAAGACAGAGGGGACATTAACTATCACAATCTTCATGATCCAACTGCCCTTCTCGAAGATGTTGATTCATTGCATCACGTTGATCTTGACATCTTTGCTTTAGAGATCTTCGTCCAACACGACGACAAAAGAACAGAAATCTACGAGAATCGATCTTCACGAAGATCGAGCAACTCACAATCAACTCATGGAGTGAGACGTTGAAACATCTCTCGAGCTGAGACGCAAAACACACATCAGGGGGACGGAAATAAACAGATGACGAAGGTCCAGTTTGGGAGGCAACAATTCCACGCTTAAGTAAGATGATGCATGGGTTTCAAAGTAGCGAGGAGTTAATTGCCATGATTCCATAACAGGGCACCTTAGGGAAGGTGACTCGTAGAATTATTCCCTTAAGTGGCAAAAAGAATTACTTTTGATACATGGATCGTTGAGTCTCTTTATACCAGCCTAGGGCAATTCACAATTGATCGTTTGAAGGAATTCGGAAGAATGGCATACTCAGATTGAAAAGGAAACTACGGTTATAGAACAACCAGCAAACTGAAGGCACCTTCCAATTGATACCGGGGATATAACCTAGTGTCTGAGCGTGCTCTCAAGAACTTGAGCATCTCCATATTCATCAGGGTTTTACCAACATCCGTGCCAAGATCTTGGTGACACCTCGTACTACCATGATGAATGGTGATGGAGGATGCAGATGCAAAGGAAGACAACACTTTCTCCGATTTCAACTCAACGATGCCAAGGAAACAAAATCTGGACGATCGACCGAGAGACATTTAGCACTCCACTTCTAATGTTCTCCTTGATATTCTAGTTACCATGATCATACTTCAGAGTAACATTGATATGGTCATCAAGTAAAGGTCGAACTTTGGGAGCACAAAGAATCCATAAGGAATCAACTTCTAGAATAAGTCATATGAAATCCTCATGGAGAAGAAGGTCAAATTGCTCAATTAAGATACTACAATAATAGATCTTCCGACTAGGTGTGTCGGCCAAAACATCAACCTTGCCGGAACCTACATAATAGATCTTGGAAAAGTTCCAACCATCACATCTGCCTGAGATTCAGATCTGGTTGGTAACAGGATATTTCAGACTCAGCATGTCTGGAAAAGAAGGTTTGCAACACAAATCGATGATATGACGTTGCGATATTCTCAGGATATGAACTACGGTAGTAAGCTCCAAAACATGAGCTGATTCTGCTACGCACATGTGAATACGCTGTCCCAGACAAGCATGACCACATAGTAGTCTTACAACAAAACACTACCGAGTTCTGGTTGGGAACCATCAACGAGGATAGCAAAGTCCTTACTTAAGTCATGATTAGCTCTTAAGAAGGAACTTCTTCTCCTTGAACAAGTCAATCAGTGGCTTGGTGTGCTAGGGAATACATATGGAATGAAGATAATCAGTCTATCAGACCATAGACTACTTCGCACATGCATGACTGACTTGGGATGATTCCATAGGAAACAAAAACAAGCTTTCTCGAATTCATGGCGGCAACTTACATCGGATGCACGTGAATTCGAGGAAGGCACTTCTTTCATCAAACATATACTTCATGAACGGGACACGAAGAAAATGCTTACACAAGTTTCCTACACTAGCTTAATGTTCAACATGAATCATGGAGAAGATAAAAGTATTGCTGATGGGTTCAACAACAATTCATCCAAGTTTCCATATAGATGGAATTCCACAATTAAGTGAACACGGTGATAGCATTGGTCAGACCAAAAGAATATAATGATGTGTGCTCGAGGAATCACCACGGGTAACACAACATTACTCAATTCGTTGGTACCGATTTCGACTTGACGATAGCCCATACTCAAATCAAAGCTTGGATAACACAATAGATCCAACAACTGATCACGGAGATTAGCTGACGAAGATATCATCTTTCTTCAACACACATACACAAAAGATATCCCTTTGGAATGAACTAAGTTAGGTAAAGCTTTTATCTTCCAACTCTCCAAGTTGTTGTTTAGCTTAACCAACTAGCTCAGGGGTATCCAACACAGATTCTTGGAGAAGGGGTGGTTTAGAGGAAAACCAACTTGATCACGAACTCAACATAACGGTCAGGGGACAGCCTGGTGATACTCCCGAGAAGATATCCGGAAAATCACGAACCACCGATATGTTATGAAGCTCGAGAACGATCTTGCCTTTAAGGTCAAAACGATATGATCAAAGGAGCAAGAGATTGACACAATCCTAACTCATTGATCGAAGAGTGCACCGGGAAAATGGACTAGGTAGCACAATCATTCTTAGAATGATGATTCAATAACCAACACGTTAAGAATGAAATTGTCGTCCATTAGCTACCAAGCAACGGGGTTGCTTGGAGTATTGATTTCACACATCACAGTTTACTTGTCGAAATTCTGGTTACAATAACACGGAGACCAAGAAATAAATGATGATGACGAGAAGTGTCACTGCATCAAGAATTCATAAGATGGTGTGCAATTCCTATGATATTCCTGACACAAAGAGGGTAACACTTCAAGGTAGAACAGATTAAAAGCTGAATTTGCATTCTGATCTGCGGAATACAACTACTTTGACCCAATCCTATAAATGGACGAGGTACTGGAGTTTGTTTCTCCTAGTAATTCCAGAATAGAATGGCTTGACGGGCCACAAGAGTAATAGGCATCGATGAACACGAATGCACAACCACTCCTGACTATCAATTGATAGACGATGGTCGAAATATGGCTGAAGAGGGACAACTCCAAGGAACACATGATTTTCTGAGTTGTGGATGCATAGATTAGCATGTTGAACAAGTTCAACATATTTCTTCCGGACAACCCATGCAGAAAGGTAGGATTGGCAGAGTCACAAATATAGAATGGAGAACTCATGAAGAGCACTCTTATTGTGATCTTTTGGTTCAAAAGAACTTCTGCCAAGGATGGTTCATGGTATTTGGAAGAATGATATACCACGGACCTCGAAGACTATCACAGGGTTACTAATATCCTAAAGGAACGAGCAAACACTATCAACAGGAAGTAAGTAGAGTGAATCTTGGGTTCAAGAACCCAGAAATGGAATACCTACTAACTAAATGGCATCACGGGATGCTTTCGAGAATGATGGCCAGAATCATTACACTGGGAACACAAAACATGGCTAGATTACTAGGTGGTTCTATAAGATACCCTAGTGTCATAATAATAGCTTCAACATATATGTCGAGGCAATGGAGTACCTCAACACACCGGTTAGTGTGCTTAATATGACCTAAAAGGACATCGGGAACAGGGAGGAAAGATTTGCAAATGCATCAGATTATTTAGAAACCTGGGATAACTCGGATAGCATAACGGCTGTACGGGCATGAAAAATGACACAACCTGCAAGACAACTGACAACATAGCAATGAATTCTTATGGAAACACCGATCCGGGAAGACAACAGCTTTCCTACACGTCTGCAGAATAGTAACTCGTCATCCTGATAGATAGATGAGAATGCCTAGTTCTTAATCCCCGTAGAAAAGAAAAGGTTGACTCAGAATCAGAATGACACAGGGATAAGGAGTAAAAAGAGCCTTACGTTCCCTTCCACAATCAATTCCCTTATATAACTAAAGCACTTCTAGACACGACTTCGACCAGTTTGGCTTGGTAATCCTACAGGCAGTCAGGCTCTGATACCAATGCTATCAGGACCCCGATCCTAAGTCACACCGATCTAGCATGTAACACATCATATCATTTTACGGCCTCACGCACGGTATCCCCACGGCTGCAGCCTTACCTAGGCCGGGACCATTTGCGCCTTTTGGCTCACGTATATGATTGTGTCGCTAGCATCCATATGACAAAGAACCCGGGCCGACATGACTAGTCATGAACCCAAGGTGGCACAAACTTACAGGGACAGGCATACATGACCCAGCAATGCACGTGTCGGTCAGCAGCGAGTGAAACCGGGCTGTAGCAAGCTAGCAGGACTCCGGTAAGGACCGCGTGACATTTCCCCGTAGGGACAGACACAGGAGCAAAGAAGGACATATGCCGATCATCCCATGTGTTCCGGAGCAGTAGCAAGCTACCATGGCTCAGTGGAAGCACTAGGAGACATTTCCCCGTAAGAGAGGCTACCAAGAATAAACAACTAGGTGTCGGATCCCACACATAGCAATACATGTTACACGTACGCATAACATGCAAGTATGCGCTGTACAACATGGCATCACAACATAACTCAACAACTCATATAGATAAAGGCCCAGAAGAGCCATCATAGCATTATATTACAAACAGGGGTCACATGACCCAACATACAGAGCATACAAGCAACGGAAGCATAACATGTCTGAGTACAGACAACTACAAATGAAAAAGGCTGAGAAGCCTGGCTATCTACAAGACCCTCCATACGGTACAAGATCGTAGCTGAGGTAACAAGCTAAACGTCGAAGTCCACATGGAACTACTAGTGAGACCGAAGTCTCCTCTTCAAAACATAAATTAAGCAAGCCTGAGTACAAATGTACCCAGCAAGACTTACATCAGAACTATCTACATATGCATCAGTATCAACAAGGGGGTTGTGGGGTTTAACTACAACAAGCCAGCTTTGACTCGGTGGCTATCCTGTACTGCGACTGCTGGTAACTCTTTTGAGGTGGCGCACACGAGTCCACATATTCACCATATCAATACACCACTATGGATCCGCTTCCGTCTCCCTACGAGAAGGCCATCCATAGCACTCACGCTTATCTTGCGCATTTTAGAGTATTCACTTCGAGTTATCTATGAACCATATAAGCGTTCCAAGTAGTCCATATCCGCGGACGAGGCTATTCGAATAGATCATATTACCCTGCAGGGGTGTACTTCTTCACACACGCTCTCGCCACTTACCGCCATGTACACGTCATGTATCTCGGCAACCTTCAAGTGGAAGCCTGGCTTGGGTGTCGGCCACGACCTGACTAACCACACAAGTCTCTAGTCCAGGTTTATCGCCTATTCGGGTTCCATCCGCAAGGAAGTCCGGCCGGGGTTTCCACTACAGCCCCAAACGATGTGTGCAGGGTTCCCAAGCCCACCAAACGGGTGCCACTTGGTACATCGTGCCACGGTGCCTAGTCTGTCTCAAGCCCACCTGGCCGGGTGCCACTTGGTAGACTACTAACACAACCTACAAACACCAGAAACTAGTTGCAACTCCTGGACAGAGATCAGGGTGATTAATAAGTCGAGAGGGGCACTTAAGCATTCCAATGCGTGGTAGTAACTGTCTTGGATCACAAACACATAACTCAGTTCCTGAGGACGGTTTCAATGAGACAGCCCACCATGTACTCCTACATGGCCTCTCATCGCTACCTTTACCAAATCGTGTTCACACACTTAGCTCTCAATAGTAGGACATGTTCATCACCATCCCAATCCATCCCAGATGAATCAGACCTGACACAACTCTAAGCATAGCAGGCATAACAAGCAAGCATGAATGAGTAGGCACATCATGGCTCAAACAACTCCTACTCATGCTAGTGGGTTTCAACTATTTACCGTGGCAAAGACAGGTCATGCAAAGGAATGGGGTTCAACTACCACAACATGTAACAGTTGAATCGTTGTTGTCCTAATGCAGTAAAAGAGAGCAAGAGCGAGAGAGTGGGATTGTATCGGAATGCTCAATGGGGGTTTGCTTGCCTGGCACTTCTGAAGATAGTATAGCTCTTCATCGGTGTCAACGATCACAACGTCGGAACAACGTCCACTGAGAGGGAACAACACCGGCAAACAGAGAAGGAACACAATCAATGCAATGCAACAATATGATGCATGAATGTGACATGGCAATATGCTGTGATTTGAGCTAATGCAGCTAGCAACAGAAGGGTTTCAGTTGATTTGAACCAAAGGTTCAAATTCAAACTCAACATATGAATTTTCCAAGTCTATTTAGTTGTTTTGAACTAAACAGCAAGATTAACTTGTTTTGTCATGCATGAAACCAGTTCCATTGGATAGATTGAAATTTTATGATCATTTTTCATATATAAATTATTTCATTTGGAGTTACGGTTGATTTTCTGTGAATTTTTGAAGTTTAGGACATTTTCTGAAATAAATAAATCATTTCTGATTTATTTAAAACTCCAGAAAATATTTACTGCGTCAGCACTAAGTCAGGCTGAGGTCAGCAGGTCAACGGGGTCAGCAGAGTCAAACCTGACGCGTGGGACCCATCGGTCAGTGTAACAGAGTCAGTTACAGAGGCTGACCTGTGGGACCAGGTCAACGCTGACGTGGCAAGGTCAAATCTGACACGTGGGGCCCAGCTGTTAGTGACACAGAGCTAAACAGGGATTAATACTAACCTAATCCAAAAATTAACGGGGGTTGACCCCACCTGTCATGGACCCAGGGGGGTCATTATCGTTTGTTAAATGGTGATCTGGCCGCCGTTTAGCCGCCGACAATGGCCAGACGCGGCGGAGGTGCTCGGGATTGCTCCACGAGGCACCGTTTGATGTGCGGCTGGGCTCTACGGGAAGCTGGCATCGCGGCGCATCCTACGGTGGTCTCGGGGAGGCCCGAGGTGGACGGTAGCGACGACGGCGACATCAGCAGCGGCGGCCGAAGCTCGGGCGGTTGCGGGGTTGGTGTTGTGGCGTGCAAACGGTCGATCCAAAGCGCGTGAGTTTCTCTACGGCGTGCGGCGAGCACGTTGGACGCACGCCCGGGACCAAATGGTCACCGGAGCATCGTCGGCGACGAGCGCAGGCGGCAGCGCGTTTCGGTCTCCGATGAATAGATGCCTACGGCGAGCAATCGAGGTGGAGGAGAGGGGGGTTCGGTCCGTGAGCTCACAGCGGAGACTATGGGATGGTCAGCGTGCTCGGGGGAGGCCTGGAGGCGACGAGACGGCGACGGCGATCTCGGTCGGCCGTGGTTGAAGACGATGGCGGTGACGGCGAAGCAAGGCGCCCGGCGACGTGTAGCTCGATGGAGAGGGCGAGGGCGTAGAGGCGTAGCCGTTGGACTGGACGGCAGGGCGAGGCAGTGGCGGTGACCGCGTGGGCAGCGAGCGGCGGCGACGGCGCGCTCGGTGGTGCTGCAGGGAGGGAGCTAGAGGAGAGGGAGAGAGCTCCAGAGTGAGGGGAGAGGCAGAGGGGGTCGAGGGGGAGTGTGTGGCGCGTTCAGGGCGTCGGGGGTGCACGCAGGCAGGGAGGAGGTGGACGCCTCGGGCGCGCGCGGGCGACACGCCTCTGCCTACTGGCAGAGGTGGAAGAAGACCCCGGTGCCCCTCGCGGGCTGGGCCAACAGTGCTGGGCCATCTGGTGGGCCGGCAGGTAAGTTTCCTTTCTCTCTCTCTTTTCTAATTCTTTCTGTTTTCTATTTTTATTCCTCTGTTTTGATTTAGTAAAACACTAAACCATTTTTAAAACTTCTGAAATTATTTGTGGGCACATTTAGAATTATTTCCAACAGCCCTCATTTAGTTTCAGAATTATTTGAGCATTTAAAAATAGTTATAGCATTTAAATGCCCAAATTCAAATACTTTATGATTTAATTCAAAAATCCAAGATGACCTAGAAAAATGTGAACCATTTTTGGCAGAGGTTTTCAACCAATTCAAAAATGATGAACTTTTCTGAAGTGTATTTTGGGTTCATTGAAATGATTTCAAATTGAGCCTGGTTGAATTTCATTTGGTGCTAGGATTTGAACATCCCCATTTCAAGTTCATTTGAATTTCAAACATGATGCATGGATGAATATGCAATGACAACAATGACTAAGCTAGGGCCGTGACACGCTAGTCATAATATAAAAGGGAAATATTGATGTTAACATGGTTATCTTACCGCATTAACAAATGGCTCATACATTCCATCCGTAAGGTATGCTACGTTGTTCACGAGTCTACAAAAGTTTTGTATCCAACTGACTATATAAACATCGCTGGGTCAATTGACAATTTTTGACCAATTATATCAATGATCTACATATTCAGTTTGTAATAATCCCTATATTTCATCTAAAAATTCATGGCATGAATAGTGACACTAGGTCAAATTTATCCTCGCCTCCAGGTTCACTTTGTAATACCTATATTTCATCTAAAACTTTAGGCCATGGATAGTGACACTACGCCAGATTGATCCTTGCGTCCAGATTTAGTATTTCATAATTCCTATATTTCATCTAAAAATTTAGGGCATGAATAGTGACACTACGCCAGATTGATCCTCGGCTCCAGATTCGGCTCGTAATAATTCCTATATTTCATCTAAAAAGTTGGGGCATGAAATTCAATCAAGGTCTCCTGTAATTTTATTTTTCAATGCTACACATGTCATCTTAGCAAAAAAGTTTTTTGTAACAACCACATAGGAAGGTCATCATTTATATTCATGTAGTTATTTCATTTTTTATTGTGCATGATGATAACATTAATAGAGCTTTCAGAAATGTAATAATGCTAAATAGCATATATTCTCGAGTCAAAATTAACTCCAAAAGATGTTGTCTAATGTCTATAGTGCACTATATGCACTTACTTATACTTCTTCAGAATTGAAGGTTTATCTTTGCTTAAGCTAATTTTCTCTCCGCATGGCATATTCTCAAGGTTCCTCCTTACTTGAGCCATACTTCTTTGTGCTTGGCATGTTCCATTTTCACAGGTGTCTGAATGGAAAAAAACACCATTTGTTATGGGTTGAAGTTACTGACGACTAAAATTGTGCAATTTTCTCAAGTTGGTGCGTCGGCAACTGTTGAACAAAGGTGGCGGAAGACCTAGTCAAAATTCATGCTCTGATGCAGACAATACAAACGAGTGTGAGAGATTGTACAAGGCCTTTCTATGAGAAATTAACACTTTCCAGTAGCTAAAATACATAGGAGCACTCAGATGCCACATCCCCTATATTGAAAAAAAAATAGTAATTCAAGAAAAGGTCAAAAATTGCAAACCTTTTATGGAATCAAACATGACCAAGTATTGCACTCGTATAAAAAGATTAAACAGGGAACGACTTTCATTATATCCGGGGTCAAAGATTTGCCAAAAACGCTACATACAAGTACTATTCATGCAATATTGTTGTCACAAATTTGTTTTTTTTCCTGAAGTCAACGGGAATCATTCCTTGGCCAAACTTTTTATACGACTATAATATCTGGTCATATTTGATTCCAAAAATGTTTGGGATTTTTTGACCTTTTTTTGAATTACTAAATTATTTTGAATATAGAGGGGTGGAGCACCCGAGTGCTCCTAATCCGCTTCCTTTCTAGTAGCCACTTTTTAACAATGAAGTTTTGGTTGATGAAAACCTTAGGGAGATGGAGAGTTCAATGAGGTGCAGGTTCAGATCTAACAATAAATCTTGCAAAGCTCAAACTTATATTGAGGATCCTAAGAAGCAACTTGAACAAAGCAAATCGAGAGGCATCAACAAGATATTTAAAGACGATGCAAGGATCACATGCAAGAGGTGTGGTGAGAGAGCAAAGCATGTAAGACAAAGAGAAACTGGATAACACATAAAGCATAACATATCTTGGCCATGGAGATAGCGACATCACATAGTCTTACAATAAGATAAACATAGTATCACACCACACAATAAATAAAAGTATTACAAGACAAATCTATTAAGATACTAAACTTACATGATTTGGAGCCTCCTGATGCGTTGGGGCTTGTGGGGTCGCTAAGGCGTCCGTCTGTGAGTGTGTGTAGTTGGTTAAGTGATTTGGGTTTCGTTTTTTCCTTCTCCTTTTTGCAAATTTTAATCCATGAACATTTATTCAAATTATGAACATTATAAAAAAATTGAAACCATTTTCTAAAATTTACGAACATTTATCTATGGATATTTGTAAAGTTCAAAAAAAAAATAAGTTAGTGAACATTTATTTAGTTTTAGAACCTTTTTCAATTTAGCATTTTTTAAATCCATGAATGTTTTTTAATTCAGCATTTTTTAAATCTGCTGTTTTTGATTCGCATAAATTTGAAATTCAATGTTGTTTAAATCTGTGTACATCTTTTGATTTTAAAAAATCAAATAAAAAATCTTAGTAAGTTTTTCTACGAGTTATTAACGGAGCAAGTGAAAGAAAAAAAGCTAAACAAGTGAGCGGAGAAGGGAGCCAAGCTGAGCGAGCAAGAGCTTCATGGGATGGCCCATATGAGCGTTATATAGCAGCAATCAAGGAAAAAATTGAGCAAATTTCTGAAATTTCGTGTGTGAGCAAAAAAAACTGTTTCGTTTGAACTATTTTTGTATTTTAAATTATTTTATATAAATAAGGTGGAATCCTAGCTAACAAACAACCCCTCGTCTAACCCATTGGTAGGCTCCACTACCCCCCTTCAATAGGTCTACTATTTGAAACCCATGTCTGTGCTATTGATATTTTTATGGTGTGCAGTTGTTGCTACAATGTTAATACTCCCTCCGTTCTTTTTTACTCTGCATACTAGTTTTATCCTATGTCGAGCTTCATAAAGTTTGACCTGACTTATATTAAAAAAAAACATCTCTAATACTAAAGGTGTAGAATATAAAAATTAGTTCTATGATGCATCTAATGGTATTGATTTGGTATTGTGAATGTAGATATTTTTTCATATAAACTTGGTCAAACTATATGAAGTTTGACTTAAGACAAATATTATATGCAGAGTGAAAAAAATGGAGAGAGTATCCCGTTGTTTTAATTCAAACTTAAATAAAAAATTGTCGATTTGTCCTAACTAAATTTCAAAATTTATGAAATTTCAATGTGAGTGAATTTTTTTGTTTTTTCAACATTCGAAACCTTGGTAGCAATTCTATGATTCAGTGTGGAGTAGGAGCTCTTAAGGGGCTCACACAACTACATTGGCAGACACCAAGGCCAAAACGTGTAAAGACACAACAACCCGCACCAAACAATTTCACTCTCCTCTCAGAACAAATACTGTCACCAACAGCAGCCTAGCACACTATACAAACAATAAACACTGTCATAACATAATTAATACTTGAGCCAACCCAAATAAAATAAAATAAAAACAAAACAACCGACCAAAAAAAATCTAGTACTCCCTCCTCCATCCGGGATTACTTGAATAACTTGTCGCAGAAAAGGATGTATCTAGATGTATTTTAGTTCTAGATACATCCATTTATATTCATTATGCGACAAGTAATTCGGACAGAGGGAGTAGATAAAAAAGAGTTAATCCTACAAATGAAGAGCAGCACGCCGAAACCCACGTTAGCGTACACTAGAAAGTGCCAAATGCATGTAGAATAATAAACACAGCACTGCTAATCGCACAAATAGTTACTCCCTCCCTCCGGAAATACTTGTCGTAAAAATGGTTGTATCTAGACTTATTTTAGTTATAGATATATTCATTTTATCCATTTTTAGGACAAGTATTTTCGGACGGAGGGAGTACATATCTGAGCTGATTAACTAACAAGCTTCCTTGGTGACCTTCATGCAAAACCGAAGGCCACACAAGACACACATTATACGACACTATGAATCCTAGAAACGAACACACAGTGAATGGTCACTCGTTACTCGGCGGTGGAGACTCCGAGGCGAGCTGGGCGCAGACCTCGGCGAAGGCTGCGAGGATGGCGGCGTGGTGTCGCGGCGCATTGAGGGCGAGCAGGCGGCGAAGCATGGAGCGGAGGCCGTCCCAGTCGGAGAGCCCCATCTCCACCACCATCTGCACCATGCTGTCACGGAAGTCGCCCCGCGGGTCCGACGACTCCTTCTCCACCGCCACCCCAACGTCCTCCTCCTCCTCCTCCTCCTCGGCCGCCGCTGCCATCTTCTCGCGCCTCTTTTTCGCCGGATTGCTGCCCACCTTCTTCGTCGCAACCGGCGCCGACGCCTTTGCCGTCACCCCGTAGGGCTCCTGGTGGTGCTTGTAGACGTGGGCGGAGGCGGAGGAGGGGAAGAAGGATGACGGATGGGAGCTGTTGCTGCTCCTCGTCACCGGTGGCTTCGGGGACGGCCTGAGGAAGGACGGCAGCCTCTGGCGGCGCGGGCGGCACCGGCACCCCGTGTCTACCACCGCCACGTGCCGCCACCGGCCGCCCACCGCGAACTGCCGGCCGTCGCTCCGCCGCGCTCTCGTCGATGACATGGCGATATCGAGTCAGCCTGGACCTGGTTTGGATGGATGTCTATATTGTTATTAGGAATCTAATAGTATTAGTATTAGGCTAATTAGGCGATTAGTAGATTCCTTAGAATATCCTAACTGGTCGTTGGAATCCTGGCGTTGTCCAGATGCAGTACCTAGCGAACAATCATCGTGTCTTTTCGAACCGTCGTCGTGTCTTTCCGAATCGACGCGAACACTGTAACCGACTTGTACTTGCGACTGTTCAGGAGATATAAAACCTGCAGTCATTATCAATGAAAACACTCCATTCACTTCAATCTTACTTTTCTTTCTCACGTTATCATGCACGCATCGCTCTAGTATAAAGAGAATAGGCCAAGAAGAAGAAATAATTTTTACGGGAACAATCCGATGGAAGAAGAGTTATGTTTAGTGGATAGTGCTACCACTAACACAATTTTAGCAAAATATTTCCAAACTCTTACTAAGAGAAAGGAAAATGTTATGACCATAACTGGAAATAACAAAGCAATTATTGGTTCAGGAAGAGCCACATTCACACTCCCTATGGGTACTAATATCGTAATTCAGAATGCACTCTTGTATCCTGAATCTACACGTACCCTTATAAGTTTCAAAGATATCCGATCTAACAATTTCCATCTGAAAACATTAGAGGTGGATAACAAAGAATATTTGCTTTTAACAAAAAGCAATGGATATGAGGAACAAACTCTTGAAAAATTCCCTTCATTTTCATCCGGATTATACTTTACATACATAAAACCTGTACCTTATGTTGCGTACAAAATAATTTTTCAAAATCTTGATAAATTCAAGACTTGGCATGATCGCCTTGGTCATCCTGGAATAGGTATGATGAGAAAAATTATAAGTAATTCTGTTGGTCATAATTTACCAATTAAAAGATTTCCCAAATCATCAGATTTTGTATGCACCGCCTGTGCTACCGGGAAATTAATTATTAAGCCATCTTACCTTAAAGTTAAAAATGAGTCACTTAATTTTCTTGAAAGAATTCAAGGAGATATATGTGGTATGCATCTACTAGATGGTCACATGTGTCTATTATCCACACGTAACCATGCCTTTGCTAAATTAATTGCTCAAATTATCAAACTGAGAGCAAATCATCCTGAACACAGGATAAAAACAATAAGAATGGACAATGCTGCTGAATTTAGTTCACGCGCATTTAATGATTATTGCTGAATCCATCCAGTACCCTATGTTCATACTGAAAAATGGAATGGCTGTATCTTTAATCAAAAGAGTAAAATTAATTGCTAGACCCTTATTACAGAATTGCAATTTACCAACCTCTTGTTGGGGACATGCGGTTTTACACGCCGCAGATCTGATGCAAGTCAGACCAACTGCATACCATGAAACTTTCCCATTTCAAATAGTGCGTGGCAATCAACCAAGTATTTCCCATCTGCGAAATTTCGGTTGCGCTGTATACGACCGATATATAATTCTCCATCAATTATAAAATATTTAGAACCCCTAACAGGGGACCTGTTCACAGCCCGGTACGCTGATTCAATTTTTGATGATGACCATTTCCCGACATTAGGGGGAGAAACAAACCACAAAGAATGTCAGGAAATAGATTGGAATGTTACAGGCATTCAGTCCTTAGATCCACGTACTAACGAATCTGAATGTGAAGTTCAGAAAATTATAGATTTGCAACACTTTGCAAATAACCTACCAGACGCATTTACTGATCACAAATGTGTCACTAAATCTTATATCTCTGCAGTTAATGCGCCAGAACGAGTGGAGGTACCAAATAAAACTACTCAACTCCCAATTGCAAATAAAAGGGGGAGAAATCTGGTCACTGGGGAAAAGGCTTCTCTAAAGCCTCCGCGGAAACAAAGAAAATCAAAATCTACAGTAAATGCAAATCAACCTCAAGTTGATGGACACCAAATAGATGTTCAACATCAAGAACTCAACATAAATGTGCACACAAATTATAGTGTTGGGATATCGAAAAAATCAGACTCCGTTGTTATGGGAAATCACACGGTGCCTGAAGAAATTAATGAAATATTCATAAATTATATTGATTCAGGAGAAACTTATAACAGAAACACTACAGTTCTCGACACAGATTTCTCCTCGAAAATTGCTGAAACCCTTCAACTGGATCCAGAGCCAAAATCTATGAAAGAGTGCCTCAAGCGCTCGGATTGGCCTAAATGGAAGGAGGCAATTGAGGCAGAATTACACTCGCTTAATAAAAGAGAGGTATTTTCTAAAATAATACCTACTCCTCATAAAGTCTTCCCTGTGGGAGCAAAATGGGTTTTTGTTCGAAAAAGGAACGAAAACAATGAGGTAGTGAGATATAAAGCGAGACTAGTAGCTCAAGGGTTTACGCAGAGACCCGGTATCGACTACGACGATACATATTCTCCTGTAATGAATGGAATTACATTTCGTACTTAATATCTTTGGCAGTACAAATGAATCTATCAATGCAGTTAATGGATGTGGTGACCGCTTATTTATATGGGTCACTAGATGCGGAAATATATATGAAAGTTCCTGATGGACTTAAAATTCCAAATCCAAATATAAATCGCAACATGTATTGTGTAAAACTACAAAAGTCACTCTATGGCTTGAAGTAGTCGGGTAAAATGCGGTATAACCGACTCAGTGAGTTCCTTCTCAGTAAAGGATACTTGAATAACAATGATTGCCCATGCTTATTTATAAAGAAATCCTCAAAGGGATTTTGCATCATCTCAGTATATGTTGATGATCTCAACATCATTGGCAACGCATCAGATATAACTGTAGCACGCAATCATTTAGTGACGGAGTTTGAGATGAAAGATTTGGGAAGAACCAAATTCTGCTTAGGTATACAACTTGAGCATTTTCCCTCAGGAATACTCAATTATCAACCCGCTTATATTCAGAAAAATTTGGAAAAATTTAACATGGATAAATCATATCCATCCAAAATACCTATGGTCGTCAGATCACTTGATATGAAGAAGGATCCTTTTAGACCTAGGGATGATGACGAGGAGGTATTGGGACCTGAGTTCCCATACCTCAGTGCCATAGGAGCACTAATGTACCTTGCAAATTGTACTAGACCAGACATTGCCTTTGCAGTAAATTTACTGGCTCGACATAGTGCAACTCCAACAAAACGCCATTGGATGGGAGTAAAGAATATCTTCAGATATTTACAAGGTACTAAAGATCTTGGTTTATTCTATCGAAAAAATCAAGACATGACCCTGATTGGTTATAGTGATGCTGGATATCTTTCTGATCCCCATAATGCCAGGTCACAAACAGGGTTTGTATTTTTACATGGTGGAACTGCTATTTCATGGAACTCAACTAAACAGACATTAGTAGCAACTTCCACTAATCACTCTGAAATAATTGCATTATTCGAAGCCTCACGAGAATGTGTATGGCTTCGTAGAGTGATAACTCATAGGGAAACACTTAACAGCAGTCGACTGATTCCAGTAATTCGTCAGACCAGCTCCTGGCCTTCCGATCAGCCCTATACATCCAACGACTTAGGTTTGCTCTATATATATAACCCCCGCTCCACCTCTTCTCCCAGTCCAGCACCCTAACCAAATCGATGCTTCAATCTCTCCAGCGTGCCACCATCCCTGCTTCCATCTAACAAAATCAATGCTTCGATTACTCCAGTGTGCCACCATCCCTGCTTCGATCTCACCGGCGTGCTGCATCTCCAACTGGCCGGCGTGCAGACCTCTCTCCATGTGCCAGCCTTTCCTTTACTACTGCTTGATGGTCACGTGATCCGCTCGTCGAGCACGCAATCACCCCTGTTGGCCATTGAATCACGAGGTCCCTTGTCGATCTAGCCATTGGTGGTGGCGCGGGGCGTTTTGCTTTGGCTGTGCTCCGGCCTCGCGAATGACCGCGTCGGTGGACGACTATCTCGTGAGCATCCATGGTAGATGGATATATACATACATGAATCAGATTGTGTTTCCATTAAAAATACATGTAACTATTCTTGGAAACAAATTTCCTCTCTTTTGGAAGCATCACTCTGGTTGAAGCAGATGTTTATCAATTGTGTATGCAAACTTTGTTCCATCTTGCTTCCTATGCATAAGAATTCTCTGCTTCTACCACATAACACAAATGACGCGAGCTTCACAGAACCAATAGTAATCATATTTCCATACACTAACAGCTAAAGCTTTTGTCACACAATTTTCATGAAATTAATATGCTTCATACATAGCTGGACAACGTTTCTGTCACATATACATTATGCTTCCAACGTTAGCGCATTATGCTTCATACACATCCGGATAAATCTTTTGTTATTCATCCGACTGTGCATCTAACATTGGTGTAGTATGTTTCCCATGTTCATATTGCATGCCGCCTACATCAAGTGCTTTTGCTTCAACCGTCCAGGTTCAACGAATCAACAAACCTTGAGTGATTTTAGGGAGCAGTTAACATAGTGGAGGCGTAATTAAAGGAATAACCATTAATCAATCAAACAGAAACTTCCACGTAGTGGGCCTTCTAGCAGTTATGAAGCACGTAATTAGTGGAATTCTCAACGGAACAAATCTTCTTACCTTAGCGTGGGCTCTTTCCCACAATCCGACGCCTCCCATGGTTCTAATCGTACGGCTCACTACTAGTCTGATGGAAAGTAGGATATCATGATGCCTAGTAGTTCCCTAACTCATATTCAGACATCATGCGGTATTGGTTCATTAGAATCACCAACCATTATCTATGAAGATAATGCTGCATGTGTTGCTCAAATGCATATGGGATATATTAAAAGTAATATCACAAAACATATCTCTCCAAAACTATTTTTTCATCATGAATTACAGAAAGATGGAGAGATTAATATTTTGCAAACAAAATCTTGTGACAATCTTGCGGATTTGTTCACTAAGTCTTTACCAGGAGCAGCATTTCAAAAATGCATTCATGGTATTGGTATGAGACGACTACGAAATTTGCAATGTTCAGGGGGAGAAATTTCCTAGAACTAAACTTATGAGCTTTCCAACGGATTTCTCATGTGGTTTTAAATAAGTGATTAAATATACTAACGATATATCAAATTTCTATAGTTCCTCTTATATTTTCCTACAGGGACATAAATAGTACAAGATTAAAGATTCTCAAAGTTACAAGATCAAGGACTATCAAGAAGACGCAAGACTTTTGATACTCAAGATATATGTAGATTCTCAAGACAATGAAGATTAAGAACAGCGCTGTCCAAGGGGGAGTGTTAGGAATCTAATAGTATTAGTATTAGGCTAATTAGGCGATTAGTAGATTCCTTAGAATATCTTAACTGGTCGTTGGAATCCTGGGGTTGTCCAGACGCAGTACCTAGCGAACAGTCATCGTGTCTTTCTGAAACGTCGTCGTGTCTTTCAGAATCGACGCGAACACTGTAACCGACTTGTACTTGGGACTGTTCAGGAGATATAAAACCTGCGGTCATTATCAATGAAAGCACTCCATTCACTTCAATCTTACTTTTCTTTCTCATATATTTTTTTTGACCGGAACGGCAGGTGCTCTGCCTTTTCATTATAGTAGGGGAAAAACTGTACATACTGAGAGTTTCAGCAAGAGAAAACAAAGAAATTACATGTCCGGTGCTACACCCAGCAACCCGGCTGTACAAGTCTGATAGAACTACTCCCTCGCCTCCATAAGGAGGCCTAGATCATCTCTAATCAGCAAACAGACCCCCTCAACTGATTTGTGCTCGTTCCTGAAGATACGCCTATTTCTCTCATTCCAAATGTTCCACGCCACATATGTCGTGGCCATGCATTCATCGACCACTTCTTCTTTCCGCGCAAGCAAGCAGGATTTTTCCCACCAATCATTAATCGAAGTGGCATGGAGTGCAACAGCAGCAGCCTTTGGGTACTTTGTAGCCATGTGATGCCAGACATCCTTTGCAAAGGGGCATTTCAAGATCAGGTGGTCAGCTGATTCGAGAACCTGAGCGCAAGCACAACACATATCTTGGTGTTCCCAACCTCTTCTAAGCAACCTGTCAGCCGTCCAAAGTCTATTTTGGAGCAAGGTCCACATAAAGAATTTTACTCTTGACTCGCTTCTGATCCTCCATACGTTTAGCAGGCGGGGTAGTGGTAGTCGTGTGATGAATTGCTGTATATACGCCGACTTGGCAGAGTAAGTCCCAGTAGCAGACAGGGTCTACCTAATCTCATCTGTGGCATTGCCGAGTTGGACTTGCTGGACCTGGTGCCAAAGGAGGACGAAGGAGCGAAGCATCTCTACTGAGTTCAGTCGCTGCAGTCCCATCATCCATTTTCCTTCCTGAAGAGCATCAGCAACCGTGGTCTGCTTGTGACGGGCGAGGGAAAACAATTGGGGCGCCACCTCCCTCGGAGCAACTCCATCCATCCATCGATCAACCCAAAAAAGGGCTCGTGAGCCATCGCCGATGGATATTCTTGTGCAAGATTTGAAGAGTTGCATATCAGAACTATCACATGGAGTCGGTGTCCCTTTCCATGGTCTATCATGATTATCCCACTCAAACCAAGCCCATCTCAGTCTCAGTGCTCTGCTGAAAGCGGCAAGGTCTTTGATGCCGAGTCCACCAACAGACTTTGGCGCACAAATGCGTCTCCAGTTTACTAGGCACTTCCCACCGTGAGCCTCCTCATCGGCATTCCACAAGAAATTTCTTCTCATCTTGTCCAACTTTTTAACAAACCACTTGTACGGCGCAAAAATCGTCAAGAAATAGGTCACCAAATTAGTAAGGACAGAGTTGATCCATGATAAACGGCCGGTCCTATGCAGCAGCTTTCCCTTCCATGCCCTCAATCTGGCAGCCCCTTTGTCCAGCAGAGGTTGCAGCTCAATGCGTCTCAGCTTTCGGATAGATAGAGGTTGCCCCAAGTAATTGCAAGGGAAGACTCCATTCACCCCTCCAAAACCTTGCACTAGCCCCTGAACATCCAAATGTTGGCACTGTATTGGATATATGACACTTTTTGCCTCGTTCACTTTCAGCCCTGATATTTCCCCAAAACTTGTCAGAATACGCCTCAGGGCCCCCAGTTCAAATGAACACGGGTTCACAAATAGGGCGGCATCATCCGCATAAAAACTCGTTCTTAGCCGGGCAGCACGCAAGGGAATAGGTGATAATATGTTGGCCTCCGTGGCCTTCTGAAGCAGCCATTGCAGGGGGTCCATCGCAAGGATGAATTGTTGGAAATATGCCCTAGAGGCAATAATAAATTGGTTATTATTATATTTCCTTGTTCATGATAATCGTTTATTATCCATGCTATAATTGTATTGATTGGAAACTCAAATACATGTGTGGGTACATAGACAACACTGTGTCCCTAGTAAGCCTCTAGTTGACTAGCTCGTTGATCAAAGATGGTTAAGGTTTCCTAGCCATTGACATGAGATGTCATTTGATAACGGGATCACATCATTAGGAGAATGATGTGATGGACAAGACCCAAACTGTAAACGTAGCATTTGATCGTGTCAGTTTATTGCTATTGTTTTCTGCATGTCAAGTATCTGTTCCTTTGACCATGAGATCATGCAACTCACTGACACCGGAGGAATACCTTGTGTGTATCAAACGTCGCAACGTAACTGGATGACTATAAAGGTGCTCTACAGGTATCTCCGAGGGTGTCTGTTGGGTTGGCATGGATCAAGACTGGGATTTGTTACTCCGTGTGACGGAGAGGTATCTCAGGGCCCACTCGGTAATACAACATCACATTGAGCCTTGCAAGCAAAGTGACTAAAGAGTTAGCCACAGGATCTTGTATTATGGAACGAGTAAAGAGACTTGCCGGTAACGAGATTGAACTAGGTATAGAGATACCGACGATCGAATCTCGGGCAAGTAACATACCGAAGAACAAAGGGAACAGCATACGGGATTAACTGAATCCTTGACATAGAGGTTCGACCGATAAAGATCTTCGTAGAATATGTAGGAGCCAATATGGGCATCCAGGTCCCGCTATTGGTTATTGGCCGTAGAGGTGTCTCGGTCATGTCTACATAGTTCTCGAACCCGCAGGGTCTACACACTTAACGTTTGGTGACGATTAGTATAGTTGAGTTATTATGTTGGTGACTGAAGGTTGTTCGGAGTCCCGGATAAGATCCCGGACATGACGAGGATCTCCGGAATAGTCCGGAGGTAAAGATTGATATATGTGATAATAGTGTTTTGATCTCCGAAAGAGTTCCGGAGTTCACCGGAAGGGGTTCCGGATGTTTACCGAAGTGTTCGGGTACAGCAACACTTTATATGGGCCAAAGGGATAAAACCCACGAGGTATTGGAAAGTGCAAAAAGTAGTTTTGCTGCCGCGTAAGCGGTACTACCGCTTGTTGGAAGCGGTACTACCGCCCAAGCGGTACTACCGCTTGTGTGAAGCGGTACTACCGCCCAAGCGGTACTACCGCTTGTGAGCGGTACTACCGCTTGTGCGCGGCTGTGCACGGTTCGGCAGGGATCCGAGTTGGACTCTTTTCCTGCGGGCAAAACCGACCTTGTGCGGGCAAAACCGACTTGGAAGAGACTTTTACTCCAAGTTTAGACCCCAAGGCTCAACATATAAATAGAGGGGCAGGGCTAGCACACGTGATACATCAAGATTTCCCCAAGCCGTGTGCGGCAACCCTAACCCTCTAGTTCCTCCGTCATAATCTCCGTAGCGCTTGGCGAAGCCCTGCAGAGATTGTTCCTCACCACCATCACCACGCCGTCGTGCTGCTGGAACTCAACCACTACTTCATCATCGCTCGCTGGATCGAGGAGGTGAAGGCGTCATCAAGCCGTACGTGTGTTGAACGCGGAGGTGCCGTCCGTTCGGCGCTAGTTCGTGATCGGATCGAGGGACGACTTGCGATTTGGATCGCGGAGACGTTCGACTACATCAACCGCGTTTCTTAAACGCTTCCGCTTAGCGATCTACAAGGGTATGTAGATTCACTCTCCCTTGCGTAGATGCTCATCACCATGGATAGATCTTGTGTGTGCGTAGGAAAATTTTTGTTTCCCATGCAACGTTCCCCAACAGTGGCATCATGAGCCAGGTCTATGCGTAGATGAGATCTCGAGTAGAACACAAACGAGTTGTGGGCGTGGGTGTATACATATTGCTTGCCGTTACTAGTTGATATTTGATTCGGCGGTATTGTGAGATGAAGCGGCCCGGACCGACATTACGCGTACACTTACGCGAGACAGGTTCCTTCAACTGACATGTAATTTTGTTGCATAAAGATGGCTAGCGGGTGTCTGTCTCTCTCACTTTAGTTGAATCGATTTCAATGAAGAGGGTTCTTTTAGAAGATCAAAAAGCAATCACTACACCACGTTGTGGTTTTGCGTAGGTAAGAACGGTTCTTGCAAACCCGTAGCAGCCACGTAAAATTTGCAACAACAATTAGAGGACGTCTAACTTGTTTTTGCAGGGTATGTTGTGATGTGATATGGCCAATTACATGATGAGATATATGTGATGTATGAGATGATCATGTTTTGTATAGAATATCACGACTTGCATGTCGATGAGTACGGCAACTGGCAGGAGCCATAGAGTTGTCTTTAATTATTGTATGACCTGCGTGTCAATCATTAAGCGCTATGTAATGCTTTACTTTATCGCTAAACGTTAGCAATAGTCGTGGAAGCAACAGTCGGCGCGACAACCTTATGGCGACACGTTGATGGAGATCAAGATGATGGAGATCATGGTGTCATGCCGGTGACGATGGAGATCATGCCGGTGCTTTGGAGATGGAGATCAAAAGCACAAGTTCATGGCCATATCATGTCACTTATGATTTGCATGTGATGTTAATCCTTTTATGCATCTTATTTTGCTTAGGACGACGGTAGCATTATAAGGTGATCCCTCACTTAAATTTCAAGATAAATTGTGTTCTCCCCAAGTGTGCACCGTTGCGAAAGTTCGTCGTTTCGAGACACGCCGTGATGATCGGGTGTGATAGACTCTACGTTCGCATACAACGGGTGCAAGCCATGTTGCACACGCGGAACACTCGGGTTAAACTTGACGAGCCTAGCATGTACAGACATGGCCTCGGAACACAAGAGACCGAAAGGTCGAACATGAGTCATATAGTAGATATGATCAACATGAAGATGTTCACCATTGAAACCACCTCAACTCACGTGATGATCGGACTTGAGTTGGTGGATTTGGATCATGTTACACTCGAATGATCGGAGGGATGTCAATTTGAGTGGGAGTTTTTTAAGTAATATGATTAACTAAACTCATTATCTAGAACAATAGTCTAAGTTGTCTTTGCTATATTTATGTTGTAGATCATGGCTCGCGCAGTAGCACCCCTGAATTTTAATGCGTTCCTAGAGAAAGCTAAGTTGAAAGATGATGGAAGTAACTTTGTGGACTGGGCCCGTAATCTAAGGATTATCCTTACGGCTTCCCAGAAGGCTTATGTCTTTGATGCACCGCTTGGTGATCCACCCGCTCCAGTTGAGTCTCTAGACGTTGTGAACGCCTGGCAGACTCGTTCTGATGATTACTCAATAGTTCAATGTGCAATGTTGTATGGCTTAGAACCGGGACTTCAAAGACGTTTTGAACGTCATGGAGCATATGAGATGTTCCAGGAGTTGAAGTTTATCTTTCAGAAGAATGCCCGGATCGAGAGATATGAGATCTCCGATAAGTTCTATGCTTGCAAGATGGAGGAGAACGGGTCTATCAGTGATCACGTGCTCAGAATGTCTGGGTACTCCACCCGTCTGGCTGAGTTAGGGATGCCCCTTCCGCCAGAGGCTATCACTGACAGAGTTCTTCAATCATTGCCACCTAGCTACAAGAGCTTCGTGTTGAACTATAACATGCACGGGATGAACAAGTCAGTCGCCGAGCTGTTTGCGATGCTGAAAGCCACTGAGTCTGAAATTCAGAAGGAGCATCAAGTGTTGATGGTCAATAAAACCACTAGTTTCAAGAAAAATGGCAAGGGTAAGAAGGGTAACTCCAAGAAGAGTGGCAAAGCAGTTGCTCCTCTCGTGAAGAAACCCAAGGCTGGACCCAAACCAGAAACTGTGTGTTTTCATTGCAAGGGAACTGGACACTGGAAGCGGAATTGCCCCAAGTATTTGGCTGACAAGAAGGCGGCCAACAACAAACAAGGTATATATGATATACATGTTATTGATGTGTACCTTGCCAACTCTCGTTGTAGTGCCTGGGTATTTGATACCGGTGCGGTTGCTCATATTTGCAACTCAAAACAGGAACTGCGGAATAGACGGAGGCTGGCAAAGGACGAAGTGACGATGCGCGTGGGAAATGGTTCCAAGGTTGATGTGATCGCCGTCGGCACGCTCGCTCTTCGATTACCGTCGGGATTAGTGATGAACCTAAATAAGTGTTATTTGGTGCCTGCGTTAAGCATGAACATTATATCTGGATCTTGTTTATTGCGAGACGGTTACTCATTTAAATCAGAGAATAATGGTTGTTCTATTTATATGAGTAATATCTTTTATGGTCATGCACCCAATGTGAGGGGTTTATTCTTATTGAATCTCGATAGTAATGATACACATGTTCATAACATTGATGCCAAAAGATGTAGAATTGATAATGATAATACCACTTTCTTGTGGCACTGCCGTTTAGGTCATATTGGCGTAAAACGCATGAGGAAGCTCCATGCTGATGGACTTTTGGAGTCACTTGATTTTGAATCACTTGACACATGTGAGCCATGCCTCATGGGCAAGATGACTAAAACTCCGTTCTCTGGAACAATGGAACGGGCAAGTGACTTATTGGAAATCATACATACTGATGTGTGCGGTCCGATGAGTATTGAGGCGCGCGGTGGTTATCGTTACTTTCTCACCTTCACTGATGACTTAAGTAGATATGGGTATATTTACTTAATGAAACACAAGTCTGAAACATTTGAAAAGTTCAAACAATTTCAGAGTGAAGTTGAGAATCATCGTAACAAGAAGATTAAATTCCTACGATCTGATCGAGGGGGAGAATATCTGAGTTATGAGTTTGGCAGTCACTTAAGACAGTGTGGAATTGTTTCACAATTGACACCGCCTGGAACACCACAGCGTAATGGTGTGTCCGAACGTCGTAATCGAACCTTATTGGATATGGTGCGATCTATGATGTCTCTTGCCGATTTGCCACTATCGTTTTGGGGTTATGCATTAGAGACAGCTGCATTCACTTTAAATAGGGCACCATCGAAATCCGTTGAGACGACGCCATATGAACTTTGGTTTGGCAAGAAGCCAAAGCTGTCGTTTCTTAAAGTTTGGGGATGTGATACTTATGTCAAAAAGCTTCAGCCTGAAAAGCTGGAACCCAAAGCGGAGAAATGCGTCTTCATAGGATACCCAAAAGAGACAGTTGGGTATACCTTCTATCTCAGATCCGAAGGCAAAGTGTTTGTCGCTAAAAACGGAACGTTTCTTGAGAAAGAGTTTCTCTCGAAAGAATTGAGTGGGAGGAAGATAGAACTTGATGAGGTTGTTGAACCTTTACTTCAACCTGAGAGTAGCGCAGCGCAGAAAGTTGTTTCTGTGGAGCCTACATTAGCTGAAGAGGAAGTTAATGATGATGATCATGAAGCTTTGGATCAAGTTGCTATCGAACCTCGTAGGTCGACAAGGACGCGTACTGCTCCCGAGTGGTACGGCAACCCTGTCTTAGAGGTCATGTTGTTAGACAACGATGAACCTACGAGCTATGGAGAAGCGATGATGGGCCCGGATTCCGAGAAATGGTTAGAGGCCATGAAATCCGAGATGGGATCCATGTATGAAAACAAAGTATGGACTTTGGAAGTATTACCTGAAGGGCGTAAGGCCATTCAGAACAAATGGATCTTTAAGAGGAAGACGGACGCGGACGGTAATGTCACCGTCTATAAAGCTCGACTTGTGGCAAAGGGTTTTTCACAAGTTCAAGGAGTTGACTATGATGAGACCTTCTCACCCGTAGCGATGCTTAAGTCCGTCAGAATCATGTTAGCAATAGCTGCCTTTTTCGATTATGAAATTTGGCAGATGGATGTCAAAACAGCGTTCCTTAACGGTTACCTTAAGGAAGAGTTATATATGATGCAACCAGAAGGTTTTGTCGATCCAGAGAATGCTGACAAAGTTTGCAAACTCCAGCGATCCATTTATGGACTGGTGCAAGCATCTCGGAGTTGGAATCTTCGTTTTGATGAGGTGATCAAAGCGTTCGAGTTTATACAAGTTTACGGAGAAGCTTGTATTTACAAGAAAGTGAGTGGGAGCTCTATAGCGTTTCTAATATTATATGTGGATGACATATTGCTGATTGGAAACAATATAGAAATGCTGGAAAGCGTAAAGGAATATTTGAACAAGAGTTTTTCAATGAAGGACCTAGGAGAAGCTGCTTTCATATTAGGCATCAAGATCTATAGAGATAGATCAAGACGTTTAATAGGACTTTCACAAAGCACATACCTTGATAAGATTTTGAAGAAGTTCAAAATGGATCAGTCCAAGAAGGGGTTCTTGCCTGTTTTGCAAGGTGTGAAGTTGAGTAAGACTCAATGCCCAGTGACTGCAGAAGATAGAGAAAAGATGAGTGTCATCCCCTATGCTTCGGCCATAGGCTCTATCATGTATGCAATGCTGTGCACAAGACCCGATGTCAGCCTTGCCATAAGTATGGCCGGAAGGTTTCAAAGTGATCCAGGAATGGAACACTGGACGGCGGTCAAGAATATCCTGAAGTACCTGAAAAGGACTAAGGACATGTTTCTCGTTTATGGAGGTGATCAAGAGCTCGTCGTAAAGGGTTACGTCGATGCAAGCTTTGACACTGATCCGGATGACTCTAAGTCGCAAACCGGATACGTGTTTATTCTTAATGGGGGTGCGGTTAGCTGGTGCAGTTCCAAGCAAAGCGTGGTAGCAGATTCTACATGCGAAGCGGAGTACATCGCTGCCTCGGAGGCGGCGAAGGAAGGTGTCTGGATGAAGGAGTTCATGACAGATCTTGGAGTAGTGCCTAGTGCACTTAACCCAATGACTCTGTTTTGTGATAATACTGGTGCCATTGCTCTAGCCAAGGAACCAAGATTTCACAAGAGGACCAGACACATAAAGCGACGTTTCAATTCCATCCGCAATTACATCAAGGAGGACGACATAAATATTTGCAAAGTACACACGGATCTAAATGTTGCAGATCCGATGACTAAACCTCTTCCAAGGGCTAAACATGAACAACACCAGAACTGCATGGGTGTTCGATTCATTACAATGTAAATCACATAGTGATGTGAACTAGATTATTGACTCTAGTGCAAGTGGGAGACTGTTGGAAATATGCCCTAGAGGCAATAATAAATTGGTTATTATTATATTTCCTTGTTCATGATAATCGTTTATTATCCATGCTATAATTGTATTGATTGGAAACTCAAATACATGTGTGGGTACATAGACAACACTGTGTCCCTAGTAAGCCTCTAGTTGACTAGCTCGTTGATCAAAGATGGTTAAGGTTTCCTAGCCATTGACATGAGATGTCATTTGATAACGGGATCACATCATTAGGAGAATGATGTGATGGACAAGACCCAAACTGTAAACGTAGCATTTGATCGTGTTAGTTTATTGCTATTGTTTTCTGCATGTCAAGTATCTGTTCCTTTGACCATGAGATCATGCAACTCACTGACACCGGAGGAATACCTTGTGTGTATCAAACGTCGCAACGTAACTGGGTGACTATAAAGGTGCTCTACAGGTATCTCCGAGGGTGTCTGTTGGGTTGGCATGGATCAAGACTGGGATTTGTTACTCCGTGTGACGGAGAGGTATCTCAGGGCCCACTCGGTAATACAACATCACATTGAGCCTTGCAAGCAAAGTGACTAAAGAGTTAGCCACAGGATCTTGTATTACGGAACGAGTAAAGAGACTTGCCGGTAACGAGATTGAACTAGGTATAGAGATACCGACGATCGAATCTCGGGCAAGTAACATACCGAAGAACAAAGGGAACAGCATACGGGATTAACTGAATCCTTGACATAGAGGTTCGACCGATAAAGATCTTCGTAGAATATGTAGGAGCCAATATGGGCATCTAGGTCCCGCTATTGGTTATTGGCCGTAGAGGTGTCTCGGTCATGTCTACATAGTTCTCGAACCCGCAGGGTCTACACACTTAACGTTTGGTGACGATTAGTATAGTTGAGTTATTATGTTGGTGACCGAAGGTTGTTCGGAGTCCCGGATAAGATCCCGGACATGACGAGGATCTCCGGAATAGTCCGGAGGTAAAGATTGATATATGTGATAATAGTGTTTTGATCTCCGAAAGAGTTCCGGAGTTCACCGGAAGGGGTTCCGGATGTTTACCGAAGTGTTCGGGTATAGCAACACTTTATATGGGCCAAAGGGATAAAACCCACGAGGTATTGGAAAGTGCAAAAAGTAGTTTTGCTGCCGCGTAAGCGGTACTACCGCTTGTGTGAAGCGGTACTACCGCCCAAGCGGTACTACCGCTTGTGAGCGGTACTACCGCTTGTGCGCGGCTGTGCACGGTTCGGCAGGGATCCGAGTTGGACTCTTTTCCTGCGGGCCAAACCGACCTTGTGCGGGCAAAACCGACTTGGAAGAGACTTTTACTCCAAGTTTAGACCCCAAGGCTCAACATATAAATAGAGGGGCAGGGCTAGCACACGTGATACATCAAGATTTCCCCAAGCCGTGTGCGGCAACCCTAACCCTCTAGTTCCTCCGTCATAATCTCCGTAGCGCTTGGCGAAGCCCTGCAGAGATTGTTCCTCACCACCATCACCACGCCGTCGTGCTGCTGGAACTCAACCACTACTTCATCATCGCTCGCTGGATCGAGGAGGTGAAGGCGTCATCAAGCCGTACGTGTGTTGAACGCGGAGGTGCCGTCCATTCGGCGCTAGTTCGTGATCGGATCGAGGGACGACTTGCGATTTGGATCGCGGAGACGTTCGACTACATCAACCGCGTTTCTTAAACGCTTCCGCTTAGCGATCTACAAGGGTATGTAGATTCACTCTCCCTTGCGTAGATGCTCATCACCATGGATAGATCTTGTGTGTGCGTAGGAAAATTTTTGTTTCCCATGCAACGTTCCCCAACATGAATAGCATGGGGGACAAGGGGTCCCCCTGCCTGAGTCCACGCCTATGCATGAAAGGAGATCCAGGCGTTCCATTGAGCATCACCCTTGACGAAGAAGACGCAAGCAGCAGGCATACAATGTCCCTCCACTGCTATCCAAACCCAAATGCCGTGAGGACCTCAATCAAGTATGGCCAGCTCACGGAATCAAATGCCTTGGCTATATCCAGTTTTAGGAACAAGAGGGGGTTCTTTCTCTTGTGGGCTTCCTTGATCACATTCTGGACATAGAGAAAATTATCTTGTATGGACCGGCCTCTGATGAAAGCACTCTGACTATGGGAGATCAAATTGTGGAGCTCAGGCCCCAAGCGATTGGCAAGGACCTTGCATGCAATTTTTGCAACGCTGTGCATTAAACTGACAGGCCGGAAATCCCCAACAGAGGCAGCATCTTCTTTCTTGGGCAGCAAAACAATAAGGGCAGAATTAAGCAGTTTCCATTGGTCTCCACGCAACTGATACAATTGGTTAAGGGCATTGAACATGTCATCCTCAATTGTGTGCCAAAACTTCTTGAAGAAACTCCCAATAAAACCATCAGGTCCTGGTGCTTTTTCCTCATGCAAATCAAACACAGCGCGCTTTATTTCCTCTCTGCTGAACTGCTCATCGAGGTGCTGTAAATTAGCCGAAGGGATCCCCAGAGATTCCCAATTCATCTTCAAGCTGGTATCAGTCGAGGTTCCCATCAACGAGGTGAAGTGTTCAAAAATAAGCTTCGCCTTGTCACTTTGTTCCGACATCTCTCCATTGGCGCCAGTTAGTTTAGTGATATAATTCTTCCGCCGGCGTCCATTGGCTCGGAGGAGGAAGTATCTACAGCTGGCATCAGCAACTTTGATTTTGGTAAGCCGCGATCTCTGCCTCCATTGCACCCTCTCAATTGCAGCAATCCCCAGAAGTCTTGCCTTTAAGGTCCTTCTCAAAGCCCATTCATGTTCAGACAGCTCTCTATCCTCCATGGCCAAGTCAAGTTGGAATATGACCTCGTTAGCGATGTTGAATGCCAAGTTGTTTTGGGCTCTTCGATCTCTATCCCACTTTTTCAACGCAGCAGCCGTCCTTGATAGCTTGATGTGCAAGGTTCGAATTGCACCATTTGAGCATAAAACCTTTCCCCAAGCTTTGTCAACTACCTCTTGCACCCCTTCAGACTTGAGCCAGGAAGTCTCAAATCTGAAACCTTTAAACTTCTGTAGTTCCATCTTCTTGAGCACTAGCGGGCAGTGGTCTGAAATTGCCGTCGAGGCCGGTGCCAAGTGGTACTGGGGGTAGGCAGACTCCCAATCATTGGAAACGAGCACCCGATCAATTCGTGTCAAGGTAGTATTTTCCCTCTCATTGGACCAAGTAAACCGTCGTCCTGTCAACGGTAAATCCTTCAATTCCAGGGCATCAATAGCATTCCTGAATCTTCCAATCATCTGCAGATTTAAGTTGGTGTTACTCTTCTCATTAGCTCTGCAAATGAGGTTGAAGTCCCCCAGAACCATCCATTGCTGCAAAACATTGTTCTTGAGCTGACGCAATTCATTCAGGAAGTGGATCTTCTCATCATCAGATTGTGGCCCATAGACCCCTGTGATCGACCAAGAAGAGCCATCTGATCTGTCCACGATAGTACCCGTAACAGAGTATTGACACACGCCCACGGGAGGCAGGGATAGTTGAAACTGGTCCGAGCAGGCCAACACAATCCCGCCCCTCGAGCCAACAGCCTCTTTGAAAATGAAATTATTGCAAAAACTAGGACCAATAGATTCAGCGATGAACTTCTTATCCACCTGTGCAGCCTTGGTTTCCTGTAGGCAGACCACATTGCATCTCAATTCTCTCACAACCTTAGACACTGCTTTCCTCTTGGCGGGATTGCAAAGCCCTCGTACATTCCAATTAAGAAGGACTACATCCATGGGAAACTAGCATAACACAACCACAAAGTTGCAGGCACCACCAGCGAACTGAATTAACAGCATGCAAGCAACCTGACCAAACTGAACACAGATACCACACTAACAATCTGCAGTCAGTCTGACCAAACTGACAGCAGAGTACCCCCCAGCACACCACACATATGAAAGTTGTGACTAACATAGGAACATATGGACCTCCAGAGTCGACCACATCGCAGAGCCTCATCCCTGAGAGGCCACTGCCGGCTGGGCTGGCACCGCCGGCGGCGTCATTGGCTTCTTCTTCTTTTTTCTAGCCGTCGCTTCCACCAGTGAGGTGACCGCCGAGATGAAGCTGGGGGGGAGCTCGCTCTTGTAGAGCTCCTTGTAGCGCTGCAGCTCACTGGGCGTCGGCGGCCCATCGCCGGTGCAGAGCCCCCCCTTGCGAAGCAAGACCAGCCGTGCCTTCTCGAGAGTAGGCAGGCCGGAGGTTGGCTTGGCTGCCAGCCGGCCACTGCATCGGTTCGCCACCTCCTCGGCTGCCGGCGGTCTACTCTTCTCCTTTGGGGTGGCGACGAGGTTGGGGGTGCCGGTGGGGGGGGGGGAAGGATTGCAGGCGGCCGCCGCACTGTCAGATTGAGGAGGAAGCGGTCGACCACATCTTCAGATGGGAGAGATCGAGCAGCTTCAGCGTCCTGGGCCACCCCACCACAATCAGGTGGAAGCGCCAGGGCCACAGGCCCAAGCACTGGCTCGTCCTCCATTCCAATCGCCATCTGTTCCTGTTGAAGCCCAACAAGCGAGAGCAAATGTGGGCCAGAATCGGCTTGACTAGGCCCAACTCCCAGATCGACGCGGAGAGGCGGCTCGCGCACCAGGGGAGCGAATATGCCGTCTTCTCTCGCAGATGCCATCAACGCCCCGTCTGCCAGCATGGGGGCTTTCCCTCTGTCGCCAACAGGAGCAGCAGTGACACCATGGTCCACTGTGTCCAGCGGGACAGCCGCAGTTGCGAGAAAGAGGAAATCCCGCAGAGGGACAACCTCGGATTGCAGCGATCCAGAGGCCTCAACTTCGGCTGTCGGCGTGTCCTGTTGACCAAGGAGAAGCGGAGCACTATCGGACCCCAGGAACGGATCGGCGCCCGGTACCGCCCCGCCCACTAGGGTAACGTCGACGAGGAGAGGCGCCTGCTGCACTGCCGCGCCACCGTGCCGCCGTCCACCACCTCCGCCGTAATCCGCACCTCCATTACCGGAGGCTGGGGACTTTGACCTTCCTCTTCTGGAGCTAATGGAGACACGTAGTAGGGCGGTTGATTGCACGGACGTGATACGGCGCCAGTGCTCGCTCCTGCCCACAAACACGCCCGCCCTCGAAGAAAAAATGGTGGGATTCCATACTTTTCCAGCTCTGATCGGGAGAGAACAACGCGTTTATTATCCTTCCGTTTCAAGGCATGCATGCGTGGTCAGGCATGCATCGGGAGACAACAGTTGAGCTGGTTTGGTAGTATGTTGCATTTACCTTGACCGTTTCTTTACCCAAATTTTGCGATTGCTCTGTTCCGACCCTCAAACCGTCCATATCCGCCCGGACGCAGCTGCCTGGACCCCGTAAACCATCCAACACTGATCCTATCGGTTCGCGGAGCAGTTTGAACCATAATATTCCGGCAAAACGAAACCAAACTAGAGGTCTTTCCGGGAGTCCGGATACGAGTCACGTAGGACTCCGACATGCTAGGCGCATCCAAAATTAAGGCGAAGCCCATGCTTTTGTAACTGGACGCACTGTTTACGCGGAAGAATCCCTCGCTCTCTTTTTCCATCCCGCCGCTCTCCATCCAATTCCCGTCTTTTTTTGCCCACTCTCTTCTTCCCTCGCGATGCAGACGCATGGAACCGAAGGAGAACCTACCGGAGATGAAGGTAGTGGAGGATCCGAGCATCATGTTCGCCCGGAAGATCAACTTGGCGACACCGCAAAATCATCGCGTCAAAGCGAAGGCCGCAAAGGCAGGCCCGAGCCCATGGGGGTGCAGCCTGTGCTCCGGCACAGGGCCCCGAGTTTTTAGGGGCCTCAGATTTTGTACGCACAGCTAGGCAAAGCCCAATTGGCTGGGTCTTTTATCCTTATACATGGGCCTCCTTCCGTCTTTCCTCTAGGTGAAACAGGCCCCGATTGGGACGTGCGCCTCACCCAGCAATCGATCTGCCTTCTCTCCAAAAAAAGCGATCAACCTGCCTAAGAAAAAAACAGCGATCCATTGAGACGAACAAAGCCAATCTCTTGATTTTCTCCTCCAGCGGCGGCCGTCGACACAGTTAAGCTAATTTTTTTTTGCGATAAACACCCCAGATCTATTAACCTTTCACAGCAGTACATAGGACCTCAAAGAAATAAGACATTATAGCTGGGTCCCTAGAAACCCACTCCTCTGGAATCGCCGACGCGGACCGAAGACGCGCCGCCGCTCTGCCTCCGCCGCTCCCTCCCGGAGCCAGCGGTTGACCTTGACACTTCAGGCAGCCTCGAAGCGGACGGGAAGTCGTCGATCTCGGTCGCAGCAGACCCGCACGACGACGAAGAAGAAGAGCGGAGCACCACCGGGAAAAGGCCGTCATCTCCCTCACCGGCCGGCAAGAGAGAGGAGGATCTGGAGCTCCTCCAACATACCTTGAAAGCCCCACGCCGCCGTAGGAGGAGACAGCGACGCGACGACACCAGGGCCCCAAGACTGGATCCCCACCACACACGAACGGCCGCGTCGACGAGCCACCCGTGCAGGGGAACTTCCACGGAACCGTCGCCGCTACGAAAAACAACGACGAGAGGGCGCGCGATTCGGGAAGACCAAAGCACCAACACGCCGGCGCCGCACCCCCTGAAGCACCGCCGCTGGAGACGCACACCACCCACGCCCTATTTACAGCCCGAACGCACAGATCCGGGGTTCCCCCACCCTTCCGCCGCCGAAGCGGACGGAGAAGGGGAGGGGAACCCACGGCGGCGCCGGGGAAACGGGGGGGGGGGGGGGGATCGCCCTCTTCTTCGCCTGTCTCGACTGTAGCAAGGGAAAGGAGAGGGGAACGGGGACTTTTGACCCCGTTAAGCTAAATTGCAGGTTATATCCATTCTTCGGTCTCCTCCTTACATCAGGAGGGCAAGACCACGAACGGCAGCCGGTAGTGAGGACATGAAGGCATGGAAAGTTCAAGCCATCTTCCGATCTCCACTTTCTTAAGGGTCGTCGCGTTGATAACCGGCGATCACGTGAGGCCTAGATTGTGAGTTGGATTTACGTCCGCTATTTAGTTTTGCTAAAATCATGTAGCTATTTTTTTTCATCAATTAGGCGTCTTGTATTGCAAGATTCAAGTCATGTCTTCATTAGAACATGAATCTGGTTACCAAAAGCATAGAAAGAAACAAAAAAAATCAAGGATTTAGTGAGGTA
Source organism: Elymus sibiricus (assembly GCA_039707655.1). Taxonomy (NCBI): domain Eukaryota; kingdom Viridiplantae; phylum Streptophyta; class Magnoliopsida; order Poales; family Poaceae; genus Elymus; species Elymus sibiricus. The sequence continues at coordinate 320,472,837 of CM077664.1, forward strand.
AGGCCCATTTTTGAGTTTGGCACAGGGCCTCAGATTTTACCGGGTCGGCCCTGCGCAAAGGCAGAAACACTCAAGATGAAGAAGGCCGGCGGAGGGCGTGCTGGTGGCGGTGGGCATGCTGGTCACGAACATGGTGGAGGTCGGGACCTGAGCCGCAGGGCCCGCTGCCGTCACCGACCGTGCAAACGCCGTCATGCCGGAGCATTACAAGCCTCCGTATTTCTACGCCGCCAAGCAGCTCGGTGGGCAGTTCACGACAACCGCCGCCGGGCAAGTGCCTTTCATCGTCAACATCAACGTGACGTCGTTGTTTTTTCTCAGAGAGGACCCGGACGCCGGACGGGGAGCAGATGGATGCCTGCACGATGTTCGCTGGTATGCGTAAAGCGGGAGAGCCGGCGTACGACGATGCGGTCAAGGAGATGTTCGGCATCATCCACGAGGGAGACGAAGGAGGAGGTTGCTATGAGTATGAGGATTGGCAGATAAGACTCGGAGCCCATCACCCAGGCCGGCTCGTCAGTGTCATGCCACGCACACAGACGCAAACACGTAGCGCGTGCCCAGTGTTGGTCTACTAGCAAGCTCGGCCTAGCGCAGCGCACGCGCCACCCGCATCCATGCTTGACTCCACCCAGGCTGTGACTGTCACCGTCCCCCCATGTCTGTGTCCGTGCGATCCGCACAAACATAATGCTGTTGCAGATGCAGTCGGTGCATTCGCGGTCTCGCGGATAATTACCAAGCCCCATGATGTGCAGGTGTGCTGAATTGATGGTAAATGTATTTAGGTTCAGAGTTGTGGTGTGGCGAACCTCAAGGAGCTCACGCAAGACACTAACACGTGCAAAAGCAACGCAAATTAAACGAGCGGGTCAAGCACATTACACACGACGGATGCTGAACCGAGAAGATCGTCTAGGCCACTTCCTACCACTGGGCCTTTCCTGCAACGCAGCATTTGGTTCAGCCAGACACCAACACGATCCGACCAAGTGCTCAATCCCCAGTTTCAGGCTTGCAGCCCCCATGTCTGCACCCATGGACAGGGCAGCTGTTGCAACGACGCCAGTGCCGAGCCGCTGCGCTCGTCAGGCGACCTCGATCGCTTGCTGCCTGCCATCGACGACACCTCGTGGAGAAACAGGGCATTACCGAGTGAAATCATGTGGCAGTACATGATTGCACGAAGACATGGAGAACACCTGCATATCTATTACATTCTCTATTCAATTCAACTGAATCACTTCTCTGAAAAGACTGAACACATGCATGCATATCTTCCAGTAGAGGAAGACATACGAGGTGTCAGATCCACAATAGTGAACTGTCCCTTGGCTCAGCCTTTGTAAATAAGGTCATCAAATTACAGCATCCCAACATATATTGCTGGACAAATAATATAATCATTCATACAGGAGGTCCACGCCATCACCAGACATAATCACAAAACATAGCATATGACTGTGCCTCATGGTTCTTTATTCAGAACTTCGATGACATAATTATTTCTTCCTCACGGTAGCATCAAACACCATCAGAACCAAGCCAGAAGGTCATGGCAGGGCATGAGGAGTGGATTGCGCGTCCGCACCGCATCCGCAGCCTTTAACGCATTCCATTTTGGATGGAAAGCAGGGGTCGGTTGAATCCGCGCAACAAAAGACATGACCATACTTCGGGCATATGCAGATTTGATATTTGCTGCCGTCCATCTGACCAGTGGTTCGAGCTGCATAGAAATATGGGTGTTCTGGTCAGCTAGATCTCGGGAGAAACCTATATCAAATTTTGCAAGGCTTGTAGACTTGTAGTTGAGGCCGTTAGCTACCAAGTCATATTGATAAGAATAACACACAATTGACCCAAGTGTGTGTTGTGTACTTACCGCCTGACAGAGCTATGATGCATCCAAGCATAACCACCACAAGTATGGCCACCTTGCCTCCCTCCATCATAAACTTCGTCATTGAGAACAGACCGTCCTGTCCGATATTTGTTTGTGTTAGTCTCACAGTCATATGCATACGTGCTAATGTGCTATATACATATATATACTATAATCAAATAGATGCACATTTACCCACAAGAATCAAATAGATATCCACCATGGTCAAAACAAAGTAGTACTAAAATGGTAATCAGGATAGAACACCACCCTCCTGAATTCCTGATAGGCAAGACGTATCCATTTTCCATGTGTGATAAAACTAAAAGGTCTTTCACATCATCTTGGTAAAGGATTACTCTGCTAACCATATGCATTATTAAAGTAGAACAAGTCATAGTCTGAACACCAAAATCTAAATGTGAACCCATTAAATTGCATAATCTATGGAGGTAGGTTTCAGAAACAGACTGGGATGCATGGTGGGTTTTCAGCAGTGTATCCAAGCAAGATACTCATCTTGTTTCAATATATGCAATGAAATCTATGAGGTTAATGACCCTCTCAAGTAATGCAAAAATATTGAAGTTTAACGACTGTAGCTGGGAGGTTGATGAGTGAGCATTTGCTGCTAGTGAAATATGTTCACACCGACTAAATACAACAGAAATATATGAAAGTAAAACAACGAGCTCCATGCTCAAGAGGGCAGAGTGTATCATGATTTGCACTGGGAGATAACATGATGTTGTGTTGAAATTACCATAATTTATTCTCAGGGATGCTAGCATTTTCCATTTAAAGCGATATCACACTTGTCAGTTCAATGCAAATGCATTTTTTCTACATTAATAACAGGTCAAGCAACATAAATCTAGAAAATCATTACTAAGAAAGCAACACTAATTTTGGTCAACGACCCAGTTGCTAACACACAAACTGAACCACAAAAATATATTTTGTCATAGCAGAAAAAGGGGTAATAGGAAAAAACTATAACAATCTTGCAAAATAATTGCATACAAGTTAAGCCGATCCTCGCAGATTGACAGCCAGACCAAGGTGGTCAACCGAATCACCCAGATCTACCAACCTGCAAGTGAAAAACGGTTTTTTCAGTGCGATTGTAAAGCCCACATACACCAAAGGGAGACCAGAAAAAACGTAGTTCAATTCTGAACCGGACGCACCAAATCCTGTAGTCCAACCCCATTGCAAGAGAGAGAGGGGAACCCACCTGGTGATCTTGTCGCCGGCAGCTTCCTATTCTCCGGAGTGAGGCGGCGGGGGAGATGGCACGAAGCGGGGAGCTAGGGTTTCGGCCGGGCTACGTGGCAGATCGTCGATGCTGGAAGCTTCACTCCGGAGAGTAGCCTAGGCTGGGAGCTTCCCACCGGGGAGCCGCCGACGCCGTCCTCTCCGACCCCGCCGCCGTCCACTCCGTCCCCGCCGCCGCCGCCTTTGTCGCCTCGAAGTGGAGAGAAGAGAAGCACGAGAGTGAGACTGGGAAAGATTTCAAGAGTTTTTTTAGAGAGGAAAATTCCTCGAGTGTGATCATAACAAGGGGTAAAATGATCACACTCGAGGAGTTTTCCTCTCTCAAAAAAAAAAAACTCGTGAAATCTTTCTCAGTGGGCTGAAGGGATATAGGCTGCGGAAAATTCACCGGGTGGGCCGGGGTCATTTGACGCAGTGACTCAAATCTTCTCCATTTTTCCTGCGTTTTGTCCGTTTTGATCGGCAAAATGGACAACAGACATGGCCAGACATCGTTTTTGTACCCAACGGCGCTATCCCAATTGTGGATGTGTCCGCCTCGGGTATTTCATCAAACACTTCACAGGCAAGCACCGTGGGAGCACGATGCGTGCTGGTCGCACCGCGGGCTGCACAAGAAGCACCACCCGGCGTCCATCCTCGTCGAGCTCGCCTACACGCGCACCGCCGACGAGCTCCTTGGCACCCGCCATGCCTACCATGTGCTCTACAACCGCTCCCTCGAGGAGGACATCGCGTACCGTGCTAAGGACGCCAGTGCCAACCACCTGCTGCTCGGGCTCGCCAAGGAGGAGGCCGCGAGGAGGCCTCGGCACTCGCCAAGGAGGAGGCCGCCCACCGGGAGCAAGCACAGCTCGCCAAGGAGGAGGTCGCCACCGGGAGCAAGCACGGCTCCGGACCTCGCCGCGCGCTCGCGCCGCTGCCCCTCAGGGTCGTGCAGCCGGACATGGAGTCACGCGTTCGCGCCGCTGCACCTCGGTGCCTCCTCCATGCTTCTTGGCCCTGGTGGCGCACGCATCTGCAGGTGTTGGTGCACCCCACGTCGGCCGACGAGGTGCTAGTCCACCCCGCGGCGCCCGTCGTCCTCGGTGCCGAGGGAGGTCGCGAGCGGGACGAGCGCGGCAGGGAGAGCGTGCCTGGGCGAGACGGCGCCATGGCGGACCGAGAGAGAGGAAAGAGAGAAAAAAAAGTTGCATGAGTGAATGGCAGGTGGGCCATGTAGGACATGCAGCGGACAGAGGTGGACAAAGAGGACACGAAAAACGTCCGGTTTGTGTCCGTCTCCGACCCAAATTTGAGGCGGAGATGGGTACGAGCGGACACAAAACAGACAGAAAATAAGAATGGATGCACGCGTTGGGCAACGTTTTTTGTCTGTGTGGACACAAATAGACGCGCGCGGATGGTATGCGTCGGTGCGTTGGAGTTGCCATTAGGGCATCTGGACACACCATTTTGGAAAAGAAAAGTTGTTCGCGGACTGATTTGGACTCGTCCGCAAACAGTGATACAGGAGCTGGCCATCCAAAGTTGTCCCCTGAAACGCCTGCCTCTATTTTTTTAAGTCCGCAACACTCAAAGTAATAGCATATCACATCTTTGATGAGTGAAAAATATTCAAATGTGACATTACTTCAAATGTAGAATAGTTCAAACATAAAATCGATCCCTTGAAACTGGGAATATGCGCTTCTGCGTGCTCCATGTCCGCAAGGACTGCCTACATCATCATTGTTTCATCTGCATAATCCTCCTCATCGGACGAGCCGTCAGACGACTCAATGTAGTGCTCGTAGGTGTACTACATGTCTGAATCCATTGGTTCAAAGAAGGGACAAATTTTTTAAAACTTTAGCACGGGAATTTCACCAAACGGCATCCGCATGGGCGGACCTGCACGGTGGACAGACGAGATGTGCGCAACGACGACATAGGCACAATGGCGTGGCGACAGGGTGGAGCGGCGGAGGTCGCAACGGCTTGGCGGGTGGCTGAGGTGGTACATCGGTGACGGCTAGGAGGAAGCAGATGCAGAGAACGGAGGATGGGATGGGGACGCGGATACATGAGTGATTTTGGGTGGGCAAGGGGTGACGGAGTCCTACCTGGCGAAGGTCTGGACTCATGCAAAACCCCTTGGTTTTCTTCCGGTTTACAAAAAATAGACGCACGGATCGATACAGGACGAGTTGAATGGCAAACTGGGTCCCGGTCCGAACATTTGCGAGCAATTTAAGGTCCGCTTTAGAGATGCCCTTGTTCCCCGGTTGGGGCGATCTTAAGCGCCACTTAGCACCTCAACGCTCGCACATTGTGCTAGCAGGCCACGACCTACAATTGGCTCTTCGATCAGCTCGCCTCGCTCGCCCGCTGGCACTATTCACTCGTCTGGCTCACACGATTCGCTCCTTCACTAGCTAGTCTCTACTGACGAGTTGTTGGTTTCAACGAGAATTCAGATATGAGGTAATGCGGGAAACACATGCAGAGTTGAGGGGCACCGTTGATGCTGCATGGAGTGCGAATGGTCACGATCGATCGGTCGAGAGTCTTAGCGCAAGATTGTCATCGCTTGCTATCAACCTGGGCTGATGGAGTGAGGATTCTTTTGGTAGTGTAAAAGGCAAGATCAAGAAGCTGAATAGGGAGCTCGAAAGGCTTCGGAATGACCTTGCTAGGACAAAGCCGACACAAAGTTGAAAACTAGCAAAAGATTAGTGGAGCTATATTACTGGGAAGACCTGATGTGCGTCAAAGGTCTAGGGGTCGAGTGGCTTGCTATGGGTGACAAAAACACATGGTTTTTTCTCCTACGAGCATCTATTTGGAAAAAGGAAGAACTTTTTCAAGGCCTTGCAAAAAATGGATGGTGATTTGACAGATGTTCTCACTACAAAAAAAAGACACATCCGTGACATTTTGGGCCGAACGAATTTTTTTCCTGTCATGCTTATGACACTTCTATGACGATAATTGTGACAAAAGCACGTATCATCATAGATGTGGTGGGCTCCTACTTCTATGATAAAAAATCATGACAGAAAATGGGCTTTTCGTTCTGGGCGGGCCGGGGACGCACCTGCATGACATTCTTTGGGCATCCATGACGAAAAAAATCATGGTAGAAGCGAGGGTGAGGAAAATTTCGAGGAGTTCCCGGTTACGGTGGGTGGTCGGGGCCGAGCGATGCACGGAAGGATTGCCCGTTTCTCTCGTACACGTACGCGCGTGTGTGCGAGGCGTTGGGCTCTAACTGAACCCGAGCGATTGCATTGACTACGCGTTACTGAACCCGAGCGATCGATCGATCCCTGGCTGTTAACTGAACCCGATCGAGCGATTCCTTCGCTACTGCTGCTAACTGAAGCCGATCGAACCTTCTGCCTCTTGATGAACAGTGAGTGTTGTTGGGGGTTGGATGAACAGTTCCCGGTGGGGGTTGGATGAACAGGACCCCGTGGTAGTAGTAGGCCGTTGCCGCTGGATGAACAGGACCCCGATCGAGGAGGCCGGTGGAGGGTGGATGAACAAGACCCCGTGGAGGCTCCATGAACAGTAGCCGGTGGAGGGTTGATGAACAGGACCCGTGGAGGGCTGGTTGAACAGTAGCCGGTGGAGGCTGGATGAACAGGACACCGTGGATGAACAGTAGCTGGTGGAGGCTGGAGGAAGTCGACGGTGGATGAACAGTAGCAGGTGGAGGCTGGAGGAAGTCGACGGTGGATGAACAGTAGCAGGTGGAGGCTGGAGCGAGGCAGTAGACGGTGGATGAACAGTAGCCCGTGGAGTCCCGTTTTGCGGTACGCCACACCCCTCCCGATGAACAGGACCCCGTTTCTGTTGGAAATATGCCCTAGAGGCAATAATAAATTAGTTATTATCATATTTCCCCGTTCATGATAATAGTTTATTATTCATGCTAGAATTGTATTGACCGGAAACTAAATACATGTGTGAATAGATAAACAAATACTGTGTCCCTAGTAAGCCTCTACTAGACTAGCTCGTTGATCAAAAGATGGTCAAGATTTCCTGACCATGGACATGAGTTGTCATTTGATAATGGGATCACATCATTAGGAGAATGATGTGATGGACTTGACCCAACCGTTAGCATAGCAAATGATCGTTCAGTTTATTGCTATTGCTTTCACTATGTCAAATACACGTTCCTCTGACCATGAGATCATGCAACTCCCGGATACCATAGGAATACTTTGGGTGTATCAAACGTCACAACGTAACTGGGTGATTATAAAGGTGCACTACAGGTATCTCCGAAAGTGTTTGTTGAGTTGGCATGGATCGAGATTGGAATTTGTCACTCCGACTATCGGAGAGGTATCTCTGGGCCCTCTCGGTAATACAGTATCACAGAAGCCTTGCAAGCACCGTGACTAAAGAGTTAGTTACAAGATGACGTATTACGGAACGAGTAAAGAGACTTGCCGGTAACGAGATTGAACTAGGTATTGGATACCGACGATCGAATCTCGGGCAAGTAACATACCGCCAGACAAAGGGAACAACGTATGTTGACATATGAGGTTCACCGATAAAGATCTTCGTGGAATATGTAGGAACCAATATGAGCATCCAGGTTCCGCTGTTGGTTATTGACCGGAGAGTCGTCTCGGTCATGTCTACATCATTCCCGAACCCGTAGGGTCCGCACACTTAAGGTTCGATGACGATTTAGTATTATATGAGTTATGTGATTGGTGGCCGAAGTTTGTTCGGAGTCCCGGATGAGATCACGGACATGACGAGGAGTCTCGAAATGGTCGAGAGGTAAAGATTCATATATTGGAAGGCTATATTCGGACGTCGGAAAGGTTCCGAGTGATTCGGGTATTTTTCGGAGTACCGGGGAGTTACGGGAATTCACCGGGAGAAGTAATGGGCCTTATTGGGCCATACGGGAAAAGGAGAGGCAGGCCACGTGAGGAGGCTCGCGCCCCCCTTGCCCAAACCGAATTGGACTAGGGGAGGGGGCGCAGCCCCCTCTTTCCTTTCCCTCTCCCTTCCCTCTTTCCTACTCCGTATGGGAGGTGGAATCCTACTAGGACTAAGGAGTCCTAGTAGGACTCCCCACACTTGGCGCACCCCTAGGGGGCCGGCCTCCTCCCTCTCATCCTTTATATACGGGGGCAAGGGGGCACCCCAAAGTACACAATTGTCCCATAGCCGTGTGCGGTGCCCCGATATCCGTTTTCCACCTCGGTCATATTTTCGGAGAGCTTAGGCGAAGCCCTGCCGGAATCACTTCACCGTCACCGTCGCCACGCCGTCGTGCTGACGGAACTCATCTACTACCTCGACGTCTTGCTGGATCAAGAAGGCGAGGAACGTCACCGAGCTGCACGTGTGTAGAACTCGGAGGTGCCGTACGTTCGGTACTTGATCGGTGGAGCTCGAAGGATTATTCGACTACATCAACCGCGTTGTGAGACGCTTCCGCTAACGGTCTACGAGGGTACGTAGACACACTCTCCCCTCTTGTAGCGATACATCTCCATGGATAGATTTTGCGTGAGCGTAGGAAATTTTTGAAATTCATGCTCCGTTCCCCAACAGTGGCATCCGAGCCAGGTCTATGCGTAGATGTGATTTGCACGAGTAGAACACAAGTGAGTTGTGGGCGTGGGTGTATACATATTGCTTGCCGTTACTAGTTGTTACTTGATTCGGCGGTATTGTGAGATGAAGCGGCCCGGACCGACATTACGCGTACGCTTACGCGAGACAGGTTTCACCGCTACGTGCACTCGTTGCATAAAGGTGACTAGCGGGTGTCTGTCTCTCTCACTTTAGTTGAATCGGTTTCAATGAAGAGGGTTCTTTTAGAAGATCAAAAAGCAATCACTACACCACGTTGTGGTTTTGCGTAGGTAAGAACGGTTCTTGCAAACCCGTAGCAGCCACGTAAAACTTGCAACAACAAAGTAGAGGACGTCTAACTTGTTTTTGCAGGGTATGCTGGTGATGTGATATGGCCAAGACATGATGTGATATAAGTTGTTGTATGAGATGATCATGTTTTGTAAGTTATCAGGCAACCGGCAGGAGCCTTATGGTTGTCTCTTTATTGTATGCAATGCCAACGCTATGTAATTGCTTTACTTTACCGCTATTAGTTAGCAGTAGTAGTAGTAGCAATAGCCGGCGAGATGACCACGACGCTACGATGGAGATCAAGGTGTCACGACGCTACGATGGAGATCAAGGTGTCAACCCGGTGACGATGGAGATCATGACGGTGCTTTGCTGATGGAGATCAAAAGCACAAGACGATGATGGCCATATCATGTCACATATATTGAATTGCATGTGATGTTAATCCTTTTATGCATCTTATTTTGCTTAGGACGACGGTAGCATTATAAGATGATCCCTTCACTAAATTTCAAGATAAGTGTTCTCCCCTAGTATGCACCGTTGCGAAGGTTCGACGCTTCTAAGCACCACGTGATGATCGGGTGTGATGGATTCTTTCGTTCGCATACAACGGGTGTAAGCCAGTTTTACACACGCAGAATACTTGGGTTAAACTTGACGAGCCTAGCATGTACAGACATGGCCTCGGAACACAAGAGACCGAAAGGTCGAACATGAGTCATATAGTAGATATGATCAACATGAAAGATGTTCACCATTGATAACTAATCCACCTCACGTGATGATCGGACGTGGTTTAGTTGATGTGGATCATGTTACACTTAGACAACTTGAGGGATGTTAATCTAAGTGGGAGTTCTTAAGTAATTTGATTAATTGAACTTCAATTGTCATGAACATAGTCTTACTTGTCTTAGCAAATTTATGTTGTAGATCCATAGACCGCGCTGTAGTTCCCCTGTTTTTATTATGTTCCTAGAGAAAACGAAGTTGAAAGTTGATGGAAGCAACTATGCGGACTAGGTCCGTGATCTGAGGATTGTCCTCACTGCTGCACAGAAGGCTTATGTCCTTAATGCACCGCTCAGTGAAATACCCCTACGGCTTCGTCTGAGGACGTTATGAACGTCTGGCAGACAAGAAAAGATGACTACTCGATAGTTCAGTGCGCCATACTTTACGGCTTAGAACCGGAGCTCCAAATATGTTTTGAGCAACACGGAGCATATGAGATGTTCCAAGAGCTGAAAATTTGTTTTTCAAGACTCACACCCGGGTCGAGAGGGATGACACCTTCGACAAGTTCTATAGCTACAAGATGGAGGAGAACAGCTCCGTTAGTGAGCATGTACTCAGAATGTCTGAGTACTTCAAACACTTGAATCAAGTGGGAGTTAGACTTCCGAATAAAGTGGTGATTGATAGAGTTCTCTAGTCACTATCACTAAGCTACTGGATCTTCGTGATGAACTATAAACATGCAAGGGATAGAAGATCCTTAAGCTATTCGCGATGCTACAATCTGCGGATGTAGAAATCAAAAAAAGGGAGCATCAAGTGTTGATGGTTAATAAGACCACTAGTTTCAAGAAGGGCAAGGGAAAGAAAAGGGAACTTCAAGAAGAACGGTAAAACAGTTGCCGCTCATGCGAAGAAACCCAAGGCTGAACCAAACCCGAGACTTAGTGCTCCCATTGCAAAGGGAAATGTCACAGGGAGCGGAACTTCCCCAAAGTAACTGGCAGATAATAAGACTGGCAATGTCAACAAAGATATTTGATATACATGTTATTGATATGTACCTTACTAGTACTCGTAGGAGCACCTGGGTATTTGATACTTGTTCAGTTGCTTACAACTTGAAACATGGAGCTTCGGAATAAACGAGGGCTAGCTAAGAACGAGGTGACGATGTGCATTGGAAGTGTCTCCAAGGTTGATGTGATCACCATCGCCATGCTCTCTCTACCTTCAGGATTAGTGATGAACCTAAATAATTGTTATTTGGTGCTTGCGTTAAGCATGAACATTATATCTGATAGTGTTTATTGCAAGACGGTTATTCAATTTCAGAGAATAATTGTTATTCTATTTGGATAATATCATTGATGATCATGCACTTAAAATGAAAGGTTTATAGAATCTTGATCGTAGTAATACATATGTTCATAACACGAATGCCAAAAGATAATGATAGTACCACATATTTGTGGCACTGCCGCTTAGGTCATATCAGTGTTAAACACATGAAGAAACTCCATGCAGATGGGTTTTTGGAATCTCTTGATTATGAATCATTTGAGACATGTGAACCGTGCCTTATTGGCAAGATGACTAAAACTCCGTTCTCCGGAACAATGGAGCGAGCAACCAACTTATTGGAAATAATACATACCGATGTATGCGGTCCGATGAGTGTTGAGGCGCGCGGTGGATATCGTTATATTCTCACGTTCACTGATGATTTGAGTAGATATGGTTATGTCTACTTGATGAAGCATAAATCTGAAACATTTGAAAAGTTCAAAGAATTTCAGAGTGAAGTAGAGAACCATCGTAACAAGAAAATAAAGTTCTTACGATCTGATCGTGGAGGAGAATATTTGAGTTACGAGTTTGGCAATCACTTAAGACAATGTGGAATTGTTTCACAGCTCACGCCACATGGAACACCACAGCGTAATGGTGTGTCCGAACGTCGTAATCGTACTCTATTGGATATGGTGCGTTCTATGATGTCTCTTACCGATTTGCCACTATCATTTTGGGGTTATGCATTAGAGACAGCTGCATTCACTTTAAACAAGGGCACCGTCTAAATCCGTTGAGATGACACCGTATGAACTGTGGTTTGCAAGAAACCTAAGATGTCGTTTCTGAGAGTTTGGGGATGCAATGCTTATGTCAAAAGGCTTCAGCCAGATAAGCTCGAACCCAAAGCGGATAAGTGCGTCTTCATAGGATACCCAAAGGAGACCGTTGGGTACACCTTCTACCACAGATCCGAAGGCAAAGTATTCGTTGCTAAGAATGGATCCTTTCTAGAGAAGGAGTTTCTCTCGAAAGAAGTGAGTGGGAGGAAAGTAGAACTTGATGAGATAATTGTACCTCCTCTGGATAGTAGTACGCCACAAAAAGAAATTTCTGTGACACCAACACAGACCAGAGAAGAAGTTGATGATGATGATCATGAGGCTTCGGATCAAGTTGCTACAGAACCTCGTAGGTCAACCAGGACACGCTCCGCACCAGATTGGTACGGCAATCCTGTCTTGGAGGTCATGTTGTTAGACAACGGTGAACCTACGAACTATGAAGAAGCGATGGCGAGCCCGGATTCCGACAAATGGCTTGAGGCCATGAAATCCGAGATTAGATCCATGTATGAGAACAAAGTGTGGACTTTGGTAGACTTTCCCGATGAAACGGCGAGCTATTAAAAATAAATGGATCTTTAAGAAGAAGACGGACGCTGATGGTAATGTCACCGTCTATAAAGCTCGACTTGTTGCTAAAGGTTATCGACAAGTTCAAGGAGTTGACTACGATGAGACTTTCTCACCCGTAGCGATGCTAAAGTCTGTCAGAATTATGTTAGCAATTGCCGCGTTTTATGATTATGAAATCTGGCAAATGGACGTCAAAACGGGATTCCTTAATGGATTCCTTAAGGAAGAATTGTATATGATACAACTGGAAGGTTTTGTCGATCCTAAAGGTGCTAACAAAGTATGCAAGCTCCAGCGATCCATCTATGGACTGGTGCAAGCATCTCGGAGCTGGAATACTCGCTTTGATGAAGTGATCAAAGCGTTTGTGTTTATGCAAGTTTATGGAGAAACTTGTATTTACAACAAATTGAGTGGGAGCTCTATAACATTTCTAATAAGTATATGTGATTGGAAATGATGTAGAATTTCTGGAAAGCATAAAGAATTAATTGAAAGGAGTTTTTCAATAAAAACCTGTTTTTTGAGTTATCCACGGTTTGGGCATCGAGATCTATAGAGATAGATCAAGACACCTGATAAAAGATTTTCACACACCTTGATTAGATTTTGAAGAAGTTCAAAATGGATCAAGTCAAAAGAAATAAGTTCTTGGCTGGTGTGAAGTGGAGTAAGACTTGAAGATCTAGGTAAAGGTTGTTTACATGTTAGGCATCAAAATCTATAGAGATAGATTGAGACGCCTCATATGACTTTCACAAAACATATACCTTGACAAGATTTTGAAGAAGTTCAAAATGGATCAGTCAAAGAAGGAGTTCTTGACTGTGGTGAAAGGTGTGAAGTTGAGTAAGACTCAAATCTTGACCACGGCAAAATAAATAGAATGGATGAAGGTTATCCCCTATGCCTCGGCCATAGGTTCTATAAAGTATGCCAAGCTGTGTGCCTTGCCATGTGTCTGGCAAAAGAGGTACCAAAGTGATCCAGGAGTAGATCACTGGACAGCGGTCAAATTATCCTTAAGATGACTAAGGAAGAATTTCTCGGGAATAGAGATGATAAAGAGTTCGTCGTAAGGGGTTACGTCGATGCAAGCTTTAAACACTGATCCGAAAGACTATGAGTCTCAGACCGGATAAGTATAGTGGGGAATTTTTTTGGAGTAGCTCCAAACAGAGTGTGGTAGCAGCATCTACATAGAGATTTGCCAAGAACACACGGATCTGAATATTGCAGACCCGTTGACTAAAACCTCTCTCACAAGCAAAACATGATCAGCTTTAGAACTGATTAAGTGTTAATTACATGGAGATGTAATCTAGATTATTGACTCTAGTGCAAGTGGGAGACTGTTGGAAATATGCCCTAGAGGCAATAATAAATTAGTTATTATCATATTTCCCCGTTCATGATAATAGTTTATTATTCATGCTAGAATTGTATTGACCGGAAACTAAATACATGTGTGAATAGATAAACAAATACTGTGTCCCTAGTAAGCCTCTACTAGACTAGCTCGTTGATCAAAAGATGGTCAAGATTTCCTGACCATGGACATGAGTTGTCATTTGATAATGGGATCACATCATTAGGAGAATGATGTGATGGACTTGACCCAACCGTTAGCATAGCAAATGATCGTTCAGTTTATTGCTATTGCTTTCACTATGTCAAATACACGTTCCTCTGACCATGAGATCATGCAACTCCCGGATACCGTAGGAATACTTTGGGTGTATCAAACGTCACAACGTAACTGGGTGATTATAAAGGTGCACTACAGGTATCTCCGAAAGTGTTTGTTGAGTTGGCATGGATCGAGATTGGAATTTGTCACTCCAACTATCGGAGAGGTATCTCTGGGCCCTCTCGGTAATACAGTATCACAGAAGCCTTGCAAGCACCGTGACTAAAGAGTTAGTTACAAGATGACGTATTACGGAACGAGTAAAGAGACTTGCCGGTAACGAGATTGAACTAGGTATTGGATACCGACGATCGAATCTCGGGCAAGTAACATACCGCCAGACAAAGGGAACAACGTATGTTGACATATGAGGTTCACCGATAAAGATCTTCGTGGAATATGTAGGAACTAATATGAGCATCCAGGTTCCGTTGTTGGTTATTGACCGGAGAGTCGTCTTGGTCATGTCTACATCATTCCCGAACCCGTAGGGTCCGCACACTTAAGGTTCGATGACGATTTAGTATTATATGAGTTATGTGATTGGTGGCCGAAATTTGTTCGGAGTCCCGGATGAGATCACGGACATGACGAGGAGTCTCGAAATGGTCGAGAGGTAAAGACTCATATATTGGAAGGTTATATTCGGACGTCGGAAAGGTTCCGAGTGATTCGGGTATTTTTCGGAGTACCGGGGAGTTACGGGAATTCACCGGGAGAAGTAATGGGCCTTATTGGGCCATACAGGAAAAGGAGAGGCAGGCCACGTGAGGAGGCTCGCGCCCCCCCTTGCCCAAACCGAATTGGACTAGGGGAGGGGGCGCAGCCCCCTCTTTCCTTTCCCTCTCCTTTCCCTCTTTCCTACTCCGTATGGGAGGTGGAATCCTACTAGGACTAAGGAGTCCTAGTAGGACTCCCCACACTTGGCGCACCCCTAGGGGGCCGGCCTCCTCCCTCTCATCCTTTATATACGGGGGCAAGAGGGCACCCCAAAGTACACAATTGTCCCATAGCCGTGTGCGGTGCCCCGATCTCCGTTTTCCACGTCGGTCATATTTTCGGAGAGCTTAGGCGAAGCCCTGCCGGAATCACTTCACCGTCACCGTCGCCTCGCCGTCGTGTTGACGGAACTCATCTACTACCTCGACGTCTTGCTGGATCAAGAAGGCGAGGAACGTCACCGAGCTGCACGTGTGTAGAACTCGGAGGTGCCGTACGTTCGGTACTTGATCGGTGGAGCTCGAAGGATTATTCGACTACATCAACCGCGTTGTGAGACACTTCCGCTAACGGTCTACGAGGGTACGTAGACACACTCTCCCCTCTTGTAGCGATACATCTCCATGGATAGATTTTGCGTGAGCGTAGGAAATTTTTGAAATTCATGCTCCGTTCCCCAACAGTTTCGACCGTAGGCGCTTCAACACAAGTCCGTTTCCTCCGTTTTGCGGTACGCCACACCCCTCCCGATCAACAGCACCCCGTTTCGACCATAGGCACTCGAACACAAGTCCGTTTCCTCCGTTTTGCGGTACGCCAGACCCTTCCCGATGAACAGAACCCCGTTTCGACCGTACACGGTCGAACAGAAGGCCGTTTTCCTCCGTTTTGCGGTACGCCAGACCCCGTTCCGGCTATTCCGTCCAAGCCAGTTGGCTCCCGTTGAACACGACCCATTCCGACCCAGTCTGTTACCTCCCGATGAACAGGACGCGTTCCGATCCAGTGGCTTCGCTTCCGATGAACAGGACGCGTTCCGACCCAGTCACTTGGCTCTCGGTGAACACGACGCTGTTTCCTCCGTTCCGACCCAGCTGGTTAGCTGCCGACGAACAGGACGACGTCGCTGCCGTCCATTGCCTCTCCATGTACACGAGCCCTGGCCGTACGTATGCGCGAGTACGCGTTCGAGACCCCGCCCTTATGTACGTACGGAGCCGTATTTACTTTCTTACAGCGTGGCTGTACGTACGTGTACACGATATATATAGACGGGACTGCGTGACATGCTACGTCCGCGCCTCTACTACGACACTTGCATCTCCTTACTCGGCCACGGTTCATCGCTGTAGAGAGACCGATCGACCAGTATGTACGTACACGTTCGCAACCAGACAGACAACCCTACGTACGGTTCGACCAGGTGGGTCCCAGCTGTCAGGGAGGATAAGGAGGCACTTCCTTGCGTGCGAAGATATAGCTGATGGGTCCCAACTGTCAGGGGGAAGAATCATTTTTTTGCCCGTAATATGGACGCACTTTCTTGCGTGCGAAAATGTAGCTGGTCGGTCCCAGCTGTCGGGGGGAACATTTTTTTCGAGGCCCTTCCGGTAGGTCCCGCTGTCAGGTGGAGGAATCATTATTATGCGCGTAATAAGGAGGCACTTCCTTGCTGCGGCCGTGGACCCAGCTGTCAGCCTCTTCACGTACAGTCCTCTTCCGATGGAAGTCGTTCCTTGACCACGTTGACCACGCCGCGCCGAGAGAACCAAGGTGGTGGACGACGGCGAGGCCTAAGATGGGAACGATCTGGAGTCGTGGAACAAGGGGCACTAGAGTCCCTGGCGGAGGGGAGTACGAGGGACTGGTTCGGCTGCCGGGTGAGGCTGCCTTCGCCGGAGAATAACAGAAGGTGTGGGTGAGTACAGGTATGACCTGGCCACCGTTGGGAGTAGGGTGGGGCGGCGAGGTCTGCGCGGCAGCACAGCCGGCCACGGGAGGCAGATGCAGGCGCTCCAGCCGGCGATGGTTTTGGCGGCTGGAGCAAGAGCAACTAGATCAGAGATTGAAGAAGCAGGATCGCCGTTGGATGTCAATCCAACGACTATAGATGTCAGAATAATTTGTTGACTTTTTGTTTTAGACCATTAAATCGTTTTGTTCACTAAATGGACAACACCTTGAGCAGGCTTCGTCTAGTGGGCCACCAAAGTCAGCTTCGAAAGCTGTGGCGGAATGCAGCCCATTTATTTAGGTTTTACAGCCCATTTCATTTTGTTTGCCAATACATCTATTTCCTGGGCTTTGACTCAAAAAATAATCTATTTCCTGGACTGGGTAAAAATAATAATAGCTGATTTACTATTTATGATAATTTACAACGCATTTGATTATTTATTCGAATACACCTATTTATTGAGCTGGGTGAAAAATAATATTGCGTACATGCATCGCATTTATCATTTCTGATAATTTACAAGCCATTTGATTTTAGTAAAAATGGACCCATTTTCTGGGATGGGTGAAAAAACAATGATGGTCTGGACTGAGCATTTATTATAAAAAATAATATTGAGATACGAATATTATTAAAAAATTAAGTTGGGCTTGGTAATCTTATTATATAAAAAATGAACTGGGCTGTGCATTTTATTAAAAGAAACATAGGATAGGCTACGCTTATTTTAGGATCTTGTGTACAACTGTCGGCCCAGTTGCATTGCTGATGTTCAACAAAAAAGGCCTGTGTAGTACAGTACAACTTTACATGGCTACTCAGCCCACATTCAACGACGCCTGAAAAGGCCCAAACAAGGCTTCTGTACAACTTTTTGAAGTCACTGAGCTCAATTAATAACTTAAGAAAAAAGTTAGAGTATAGTGGAACCTAATTAAAAGCTGTCACGAGCGAAGAAATAATTCAACGGGTCCCACTTGTGTGTGTGTGTGTGTGTGTGTGCATGTGTGTGTGTGTGAGAGAGAGGGACCCATCGGTCGATGCTCGTAAATACATCTTTCAGCCATATGCATTGCTGATGCTCAGTAAAAACTTATATAGTTGACACAATCATATAGAACATCATAGCACACTGAACTTGTATACAAAAATTTCACGCAGGCGGCACAATCAGGGTGGAAGCAGTGGATCGCTACGGGTAGGGCTATGTTAAAACCAACGAACTCATACATAACGGTTCATCGTCTTTATCAATGACGGGGAAATATCTTGAATGTTCTGCACAGAAAACAGACAAACAACACAATAAGTTCTGCTAGCACATTAAGTTGACGTACACCCCTTTCTAAAAAAAGTTCTGTACAAAAATAGAACAGGTCACAATCAAATGTACTGGCACATCAGTGCTTCACACCGATAGCTCGGATTTAACTAGTATTTGAGAAGATTCAGTTGTTACCTCAAATTAGAGCACATCCAGGCAGCTAGCCCTGCCTCTTCTCCCAAAGAAGCAGTGGCCTCCGTCGCGCGATGGAGTAGGCCATGTGCCATCCATCGTTCCGAGCAACACGGGGAAAGTCTGACGTTGACTCCTGTAATGGACGTCGTCGACGGACCCTGGCACCAGCGGCGGCGGCAGGACTTCGATTGATGGATTGACCACTTCTTCGACATGCACGAACACTCGATACAGGTACATCCCTAATGTGGTCCGCGTCGGCCTTGGTGGCGACGAATAGTACAACCCTGGTTCCTGCACCGATATCTCAACACCAATCACCTTCGGTATGGTGGACGGCTTCTTCATCCATGCCATAACCGTCAGAGCCCAGCTGTCTGGAGGAACAAACATACTTACGAGCTCACCTCCAAGGTCGTTGATAAGCTCATTCATGGACTCGCTGTTCCAAGCACGTCGAGGCATGCCGTGGAAGGTAAGCTTTGTTAAAAACTCAAGCTCAGAGGGCACTGAGCCCCAACCTGGGTGCCACCGATCAAAGCTCACCAGCGCGCCATCGCAGAACAAACGCCGGGAAGATTCGAACACACGACTGCAGTCGAAAGTTGTCCGAAACCTGACGAAGAAATCAGCCGGTGGCGGACAGACTTCGACGAGCAAGTCACTTATTTGGATGCCGTGCGCAATGCCAAGAGCTTTGACAAGGTCGTCCGGCGAGACGGGAGGCCGGTCGCCGTTGATGGTTACCATCAGCACTTTGCCGGCAAACTGGTCGTCAAGCGCCGCCATGCCACTGTTGAGCGACAGCACGCAGCGCCCGAAGGCAGGACGAACCTCAGGATCTCCGGCTCGGAGATCCGCGTTGACCGGCGACATGATAGTGCGCTTGAGTACAGGGAGTACAGGAGGGGGATTTGGGGGAACTGGGGTAGGAATCGAGATTCCAGAGGTGGGGGAGGGGCGGGAGATTGGGGATGAAAAGGTAGCATGAATTTCGAACATGCGCCAATATGCTCTCGGCGCGCAAGCGCACGAAAACACCGGTGGCGCCCACATGTTGGCCTAAGAGTCCTTTTTTTTGAGAGCCCTGCCTGAGAGTCATAATTGACCTGTTTGGCATTGCGTTACTACTCGGCCCATATTCAATGACACCTCACTGGCCCAAACAAGTGTACATCATCGAAAAGACACTGAGCTCAAATTATAACTTGAAAAAAGGAGATATACTCTGAACACTGGAGAATGGTGATGCGCTCATTTAGCCCACCAGCAGTTCGAGACAATAAACAGTTCAAATCAACGATATATACAACTTTCAAACACTGACTAGTGACTACTACTGACATAAACAGCAAGACATGATAGTTCATAAGAAGTCTTGCTACACCACCAAAACGCACCCATCTGCAACGCTCAGACTCTCGTGATCCAGACGAGAATGACATTCTAAATAGAGGCAACTATTACATAGTAAGAGTGACATAGACGAGGATGACCAAATGACAAGGAATCAATATGCATAACAAAAGAGAGAACTACCCATCCAGAACAAGCAGCAAAGACAACAAGTCATTCGAAGAGGGATGATCCAACACCATCATAATTTGCAGCCCCGCTTCAGCCACCAGTGATTCGGAGACACCACTACTCCACCCTTTCAATGCAACAGCCCAATTACCTATCAACCTGAAGGCTTGAACCACATCACTGCCTGTCGGACTTGAGACATCCAAGGATCAAAGTTAATCCAGATGTCTTTGTCATTCTCACCTTCTTTTGGCTGCAGGCTGTATCGTTGACAATCAGGGGAGTCTGCTCCCGAAGTCCTAGGGCTCGCCATGTAGACACAATTTTCCCTAGCAAACAGAGCCTTTCTGCCACCAAGGTCCTTGCCAACGGTGATCTCCTGGTTAATCGGATAATTGAGTCCGAGAAACAGAGAGTGTGAACCAAGGCTGTTTACCTGCCTCCAACTCAAAAATCCTGAAGGCCCCAACAAGCTGGTATCCTGCTCATAGACGTAACAGCCACTATTCGGATACTCACGTATTTCACGGTGCTTGTACATAGTGGGGTTTTTGCAATATAACTTTTCTGACTCATGTGTGCGAATGATCATCAGTCTTTTGCCGTCGTCTGATCGAGCGAGGAACCAGTTGTGCTTCCCTGTTTTTGGCAAAGGTGGTGTGATTACAAAGGGCAGTAACTGTAGGGACACTGCATCATATAAAAAAGGACAGGCATTGTTAATGTAAGATCGGCATTGTTCAGAGTATGAGTAGGATAATGCAAGAAACAACATTGATCTGTCCCTATTGGAACTGAGAGGAAAATACAGGGAAATGTATACTGGGTTAGAAAATATAGAAGTGCCATGCATGGTTATACTCATGTTATCTCGCAATCGATTCTTCATAGGAAACTACCATGTCATGCATGTTATGTAATCATGTTCTGTCCTCACAAACAAATTCTTCAAGGAAACTAACAGACCATGCATTGTTATATACTCATGTTCTGTGGGCAATTTTTGTGAGGATATTATTCTAGCCATTGATTGCTGAAGGGCGAATATAGGTATGTACACACGGTAAGCATTACAGGATTTCACTACTTCCAAATATAGAGTTCTCCATATGCACATTTACTTCCCTAATGTATGGTTAGATGAAACCAACAATGTGATGCATGTTTCTACATTATGAAAATGAGGAAACTAACATGGCTATTGATACACACTCATATTTAGTAGTATATAGATTACTATAAAGTAAGGAGAATATCCATATCTTCCTAACCGTTTGATTATTCAAGGGTACAAATTGGTTGTAATGACACGGTCACAATCGCATGAATTAACTCATTCCAAATATAGCTGATTTACGGCGTCTCTAATACATTGCCATAGTTCTACTCAAATTGTGCTCAAACAGGGATATGCCAATCATCACAAAAAGTTCAAACAGTGTCATGGCGTTATCATTAAAATCAGACGAAAACAACTTACACGCGCCGTCCCAGCAATACGTGGTGCCATCTACTTTCTCGATCGCGTAGATGATGCCATTGTGTTCAATAGCATCACAGAAGTGTGTATCAGCTTTGACGATCCACTGCGAGCTGAGTCATCTCCAGCTAAAGAAGGCACCGGCGTAAAGATAGGCGAGTCCGCGGTCGAACAAGGCAATTAGCTTGAAGTCTGCGTAATCCGCATGTCGTGTGGGCACTTGGCAGAATACAATCTTCTGCAAAACAAGGTCCGTCCAACTGACGTGGTAATCTAGATGACTTGGACCGCGACGGTAAAACCCTACATACTCCAATGGAGGAAGGATAATCTCATGGGAGGTCTGGAAGTTCACGAGCACCAACTTTTTCCCGTCTTCTCTGACGGCAGCCATCCAGTGGGAGTTCATGCCGACCCAGTACATACCTACCAAGAAGTTTCGGGCGATGGTGATCGGATCGAAGTCGAGGGAAATGATGTACGGCGACCCACTACATACCTGCAAAGAAGTTTCGACTAATGGAGGTCAGATTGAAGTCGAGGGGCATCATGTATGCCTCCGTATCATGGTGAGCAAATCTCGCAAGACCAGATAGCAGCAAGCAGGGTGTCTTGAAAAGCTTAGGCCTCGCTTCGACGATGGCCGTGTGCATGTCCCTCGAGCATGCAGCCAGCCGCACGGTGCTCAACATATCCATACACGAACAACAGAGGTCGAGGATGTCACTGGGGAGATTGCTCCAATCGCGGCTCATATGGATGCTGCGCGGTTCGCGTTCGGCCATGGTGGAGTTTGGAAGGTGGGGTTTTTGGGGGCTTGATTTACGGGGGAGAAGGCTCTCGGTGCTGGAGCGGCTAGCGAGGGAATAGTGGTACTGGGGGAGGCGAGCGAGGCGAGGGTACGCGGGGGCAAAGTGAGATGATGAAGAGTGACCTCAGGATCTCCGGCGAGACGGAGATGGAGATGGATTGGTGCTAGGCAGGGAGAGGGAGATGAGGCGAGGCATGCTATACAGCGGCGGTGACAGCGACTGCACAGTGCACAAGGTGAGGCTGACTCTGGTAACCCGAACACGCCGCCTAGACTAGTGTCACCTCGGGCGCAGGGTCTTGTCACTTCACTGTGAGGACCGAATGAATAATATTTTGACCATCAAGTGTACCACAGTTGTACTACTACTAGTAGTAACATACGGAGTAGTACTGTATAGCGGAAATAGGTCTCCCGTGCTAGCATGCCTCTGGGTTCACTTCATCCTCCAGGTAGCATCCATATTGCGAGCAGAACCAAATTCTCGTGCATGCGGAAGCGCGAAGAAGGGCTTTTTATTTTTTTAGGATAACCGCATATATTCCTTAACCAGAAAAGGTCGTGTCTCGCAGGCACGCGCCAATATCAATCCGAACCAGCTACGACATATTTTTTTGTGTACAAAGAGATGGATATGTTTGTATATCTGTTCGTCCACCCAAGTGGGTTTTGCGTAGATCCCACCTGTCAGGAGGGGTGCAGAAATAAAAAGTAATCATAAAATGTTTCGCGACGGTGATTCAAAAGAGTGACCTCAACTAACCAGTGGCACATGTAGCGATAGAAGGATGGGCACGTACACAGACACGGACCACTCCTCAGTACGCTACCCGCATAGCCTTTTCGTTTTGTAGGTTGGTCTACCTAGTCGTCTAATCAACTGCCTACATGCCACTTCTCCCATTTACTTCTCCATCGGGAACCGATTTTCCTCGGCTTCTTCACCTTTCCTTCATTTGCATTCAAACCCCACTGGACTGGATTCACATCCTCCTTGAGTAATTCCGAAGCCCCTTTAAATAATCATCTTCTTCAGTTAGACTAGCCATCTTAATCCTAATTCTCCAAACCATAGCCCTCCGGTCCAGCGGTTCCAAATGGCGAAAGAGATCCCTATGCAGGTTTTTAGCGTCAAACATGTCCTCGTCGAAGGCTCGTTGAGCATAGTTGCCACCGTCACCGACCACCCAAGGGTTGTTCGGGAGTGGATCAACAATGTATCCAACTCCCTCCAAAAGGTGGAGATGAAGGTCGTCGGTCTCGACGCAGAGTACACGGAGCGTGCCACTGGGAAGATCCAACACACCGCCGTCCTTCAGCTGTGCCTCGAAGATGAAGTTTTGGTGTATCACATCATACACGCGCCCTCCATACCAGGTGAGCTCCACGATTTCATGTCTCGGGAGGACATATACTTCTGTGGGGCAGCCATCGAAGGGGACAAACACTAGTAGAAAAAGGGCCATTTGTCCCGGTTCGTAAGGGCCTTTAGTCCCGGTTCTGGAACCGGGACTAAAGGGTCGGGACTAAAGCCCAAAACCTTTAGTCCCGGTTTGCTTACGAACCGGGACCAAAGGCCCTCCACGTGGCGCTGCCTGGGGCGGGGGAGGAGGACCTTTCGTCCCGGTTGGTGTTACCAACCGGGACTAAAGGCTCCACCTTTAGTCCCGGTTGGTAACACCAACCGGGACTAAAGGTCCTTGCCGGGGGAAAAAAATTGAATTTTTTTTTGAATTTTTTTTAAATTTTTTTTTGATTTTTTTTGATTTGTTTTTAAGTTTTATTCCGAATTTCAAATCTTTGAATTATTTGACAATTTAATCTCTAATCACCCCTCCTCACTGCTTCAGAATTTAATCTCTAGTCTCTAATCAGCACTCATTTCAAATCGTCTAACTTCCCAGCCGGTCACCCATCCTCTCACTACTCCAGCCCCAGCACGCTTAACTTTCAGGTTCTATCTCCCCTACTTTCCAAGTCTGCACTTGTTGTTTTCCTGACAATCTTAAGCTATCAATCCTGTTAACCCTTAGGTCTTGATATCACATGATTTAATTTTTTGAATTCTAAACAATTATTAAAATAAACAAAATAAGTACTAATAATATTGAATTTCAATGAAAATAAAATAAGTAATAATATTATTTTATTATTATTTTTTGCCATTTATTCATTTAATATGACATAATTAATATCTTTAAATCTGTAAATCGAAATTCGACAAATAATATATCCATTATTATCAGAAAAATGTGAGGAATCCAAATATGACATCATTTATTTATTTTAAATAAAATTAATTTTTAAAATTATTAAAATTATTATTTTTTGATTTGAAATAACTTTTTTTACTTTTGGAATTTTGAGAATCTGAGAAAACTTCACCGGGTAAACCCGGTGAAATCGAGTCCCAATTTTTCTCTTGTTTTTTTTGATATATTAAACTTTTTTTTTCGACGTCGTATGCAAAAGTTATGGCCGTTTTACTTTTTTTTTCGTTTTTTTGCAAAAAAGGTCAAAATTCATATTTCAAAATTTCTATAGCAACTAGACACTAAAACCTAACTACATCTCGAAGGATTTTATTTTTTGAAGATCTTATCATTTTTGTTTATTTTCTACAAAATAAAAAAGGCGATCCACGGGGGGGGGGGGGGGGGGGGGGTAGAGTTTGAAAATTTCAGAACCCCTTCAGACGAAAACTCGTCTGTTACAAAGACATTTCATTTTTTTAAACTTATTTCAACTCCAGACTTTTTGTGTGTGCACCATTCGAAGCCACGCCATCAATTTTCAACCCTTTCTGACTTCATTTGCTATTTTTCATGCATTTACTGATTTTTTTGAGCTAAATGACCTTGAAATTGAAAAGCACCACAAATGAACTCCCAAAAGGTTGAAAGTTGGCATGGTATCATCATTTCACCCACATAGCATGTGCTAAAAAGTTAAGAGGGTTACGGCAAAAACTGGATGCACTTCGTGTACAAAATGGACAATCTCTTTCGAAGTATCAGGGTTTCAGACGAAAACTCTTCTGTTACAAAGGCATTTCATTTTTTTAAACTTATTTCAACTCCAGACTTTTTGTGTGTTCATTATGCACCATTCAAAGACACATCCTCAAATTTCAACCCTTTCTGACTTCATTTGCTATTTTTCATGCATTTACTGATTTTTTTGAGCTAAATGACCCTGAAATTGAAAAGCACTACAAATGAACTCTGAAAAGGTTGAAAGTTGGCATGGTATCATCATTTCACCCACATAGCATGTGCTAAAAAGTTGAGAGGATTACGGCAAAAACTGGATGCACTTCGTGTACAAACTGTACCATCTCATTCGAAGTATCAAGGTTTCGGACGAAAACTCGTCTGTTACAAATGCATTTCATTTTTTTAAACTTATTTCAACTCCAGACTTTTTATGCATTCAATATGCACCATACTACAACATGTTAAAATCTACAGAAAGAACTAACTAAAAATAATAAAAAAACAACAATTAAATGACTAAAACAACTATATAAGCAAAACAGTATTGTTTTAATTAAAATCCTAATTTAAATTATTCTAAAAATAACCAAATAAATCTTACTGTGACAACAATCTAACACGTGACTAGGAGCAAAAAGAATTAAATTAAAAACTATTTGTAAACTCAAGTTATTCACAATCTAGGGTTTGAAGCAAATTTGAACAAATTCAAATTTAAACCATTCAAATTTGAAAACTAATGGCACAAACAGAAACTAGACAAAATTTTGAATCTAATGCAAAAAGAATCACTCAAAAACATCAAATATCTTAAAAGATATAAGCAATTTAAAACAGAAACTAAAAACAAAAAACAAATGTAAAAACAGGAAAAAAAACTTTCAGAACCCCTTTAGTCCCGGTTGGTGTCTCCAACCGGGACTAAAGGTCCAACCTTTAGTCCCGGTTGGTAACACCAACCGGGACTAAAGCCTCAACCCCTTTAGTCCCGGTTGGTGTTACCAACCGGGACTAAAGCCTCACCATTTGGTCCCGGTTCCAGCCACAAACCGGGACCAATGGCCCACGAGGCGCATTGGTCCCGGTTTGTGTCTGGAACCGGGACCAAAGGGGTCAGACGAGGCCCGGCCGGCGCCCTGGCCTCACGAACCGGGACCGATGCCCCCATGGGTCCCGGTTCGTGAGTGAACCGGGACTAATGGGCTTTTCAGGGTGGACCAAAGCCCTGTTTTGTACTAGTGAAAGAGAAGCTGGCGCCGTACAACCTTGACTTGAAAAACATCGCTGACCTACAAACTAGAATTCCTGTAGAGGATTGTGATAAAAAAAACACCATCCCTGTTCGACGTATCAAATTATGTGCTCGGAACAAATCTTGAGAAGGGTGACCAGACGCTGGGATTAAGGTCGTCTGGATGGGAGAATTATCCCTTGACCTACGAGCGGATAAAATATGCTGCCCTCGATGCCCGTGTGAGTTTCGAGATAGCTGCAAGGTCGAAAGAGCTTGTTGCGAAGCCGTATCCCACAGAAAATGAGAAGAAGAAGAAGAAGAAGAAGAAGATGCACCAGCAGCAGGGCATTATAGATGGATGAACTATTTTCTCTCTTGTAAAAATTATATTTCCTTTCTGTGTACATTGGTATAGATGAACTATTTCGCTGGTGTGCATGTCTTTGGAACAAGTGTACTCTGTGTACATTGATATAGGTCTGCTTGACTATAATGAACTATTTATCCGCCTAGTTTTCTCTACTACTACTCCTTGCAGTGAGCGGTATGCAATGCATGTGTCATGTCTACCGCAATGCATGTGTCAGTAGACATGACAGCTTGTCCATGAAAGTTGAACCACGGCGACCATCACGTTTCTACCACTACCACACGCGATTCCCACGACGCCGCTCCAACCCACGGCACCACGTCCCACGACGTGCGCCTCACCCCTCTCGGCCCCACCGCTCCTCTGCCTTTGTGTACATGACATGTGGGCCAGCTGAACTGCGGCGACCATCAAGTTTCTACCACAGCCACACGCGATTGGACGCGGCTTGCATGCTCCGCTCCTGGCTCCGATCCGTACTACCGCACCATCCAATTTTCATCCAGCGGCTGTGACACATTTCGTCCCGGGCATCACTCCTCAGCCACAAATATAATAAATAAAATAAAGGCCCGTCTTTGCCTTCTACTTCTGTAATACAGGTAGTACCCGCCGGTGTGGCCATCTACGCCTCGTAACACCCCGATGTCCAGCTGTGGCACCCTCGCCACGGCCAGGCCACCACCGGCCGGTTCATCTCGAACGAGTGAGTCGCGAACGCCGCCGCGACAACGGCCAGCTGGGCATCTCGAACCACACCGATGCCGCTTCCCCGTAGCCGACCTACGCTGGCCCGTGGCCGCACGCCGTTGAGCCGCGCGTCAACGTACGACGGCAGGAACGGCTCCAGGCTCGCTGGCTCAACTACGTCGAGTACATCACGTTCGCAAACCGGTATCCGTTGAGCAGGTTGCTCCCGCCCACGAGCACACGCCTATACGTATCCAGCATTCCAGCCTCGCCGCTGAGTGGTACATCCTCGGGACGGTGCAAGCGGTCGGAATCTCGAGCCCAAGTCGAGCTATGTGCCCCGGGTAGATCACTGGCTCCCGCCCGAGCTCATCCGGAGCGCGAGCTAGTAAACGTCGTGCGGCACGTCACAACAGACAAGCACCTCCACATGCGTCGGCCGGGCAGAGACTTTTCTTGGCCACAAGCTCCATGGTCTCGTCCAAGATCGGTGTGGGACTGCAGTCGAACATGCGGGTAAAATACTAGGGGAGCAGCTGCATGTGCATGGCCCAGACGCCGATGTTGGCGTGGAGGAGGTGCTACTCGCTGGCGGCGCAGCGTGCTACATGGGTTAGGCAGGCACCTGTTGCCACGCTCGGAGGACGAGCAGGAAAGGAAAGGGTCTTGCATGCGTGTACAGATTCATGCAGGAAATTCTTTCCTGGAAATACGGCCTTTGTTTACCTTTTTTTGAGGCTATAGATGACCCACACGAGGAAATCTATTACAGTATAACCGTTGGATGAAAATTAGTGGTGCGGGAGTACGGATCGGAGCATGGGAGGGGAGCAGGCAAGCCTCGTCCCACTCGATTCCCAGGACGCCGCTCGAACCCATGACACCACACGTCCGCCGACCTGCGCCTCACCCCTCTCGGTCCTACCGCCCCTATGCTTTTATGAGAATGACATGCGGCCCAGCCGCATTTAGGGTCCACATATCATTGACTCAAAGGCAGGTGCAATAGCCGCTGAAGCTCAGTCCCGTGGGCCCCGAGAGGGAAATGTAACTCCTGCGCCAGGCCTTGTGGTGCTCCCGCAGTACGAACTCGTGCCAAACCCGGAATTTGTTTCTTACTACTACCAATGTGCCGGCCCGTGCGTTGCAATGGATCCAAAGTAGTAGAATAATACTTGTTCACAAACTTGAAATATAAACACTCTAGTTTTGATATACATATATCAGTAAAAATAAATTATGCTTCACTGATGACATATTCCTCGGGCTGGTTTGATGAGGTGAGGGGCGGGTGTGGCTGGTTTCAAGATAATAATAGATTTTTAAAACATTGGAGCAGATTTTTTTTTCTAACATTTTGTAGCGTGGCACGGCATCCGATGCACCTAAGCGTGTGAAAAAAAGTGGAGTGCACTCTAAAGATATTTACATGCTCCCATTTAGTGGAGTGCACTCTAAACACATTATCTATTTATCTTTCTCTAGCCTTTCCTAGCCATGCAACCAAGCCACATAAGTTAGTCATGCATGCAATCCATAAATTGCAATATACTCCAGCATGCAATGCCGCCACATCATCTATTTATGCCTGTTAGTCATAGGTTGTTTTTTGCATTAGTCCAAATATTAATGTTCCATAAAACTAAACTCCAAATGTCCGCCGGAGCCGAGGCAGAGGACGTACGATGGGGGCGGTGGAGGCGTCTTCGTAAGAGGAGGAGAGCTCGAAGGATAATCTTGCACGTCCGCCGCCACCTGCATATCGGCGCGGGACTCCTCGAGCGCCCACTGGAGCCACACTCCTCCAGGGAGCGGCGGAGTCACGGGATTTTCCTAAACCACGATGGGCACCATGCAGTACTCCTCATAGCCGGGGGCGCGGTGCTCGCGTCCCGACTCCTGGGGTACCGTCTGGAGCACCCGCTCAACCACCTCGTGAGCCGCGAGGATGCCATGCTCGCGGCCGTGCTGTTGGAGCACACGCTCGTGCGCCTGAGCGGCGAGGATGCGATGTTCGCGGGCGTGCTGCCGGAGCACGAGCTCATCCATGTCGAGAGCGGCGACGATGCGATGTTCGCGGGCGGCGATGATGCGATGCTCGCGGGCATGCTGCTGGAGAACGCGCTCGTCCACATTGTGAGCGGCGAGGATGCGATGTTCGCGGGCGTGCTGGCGGAGCACGCGCTCGTCCATGTCGAGAGCGGCGACGTTGCGATGTTCGCGGGCGTGCTCTCGACAATGCGATGCTCGCGGGCATGCTGCTGGAGAACCCGCTCGTCCACATTGTGAGCGGCGAGGACGCGATGCACCTCCTCGTGACCGACCAGGGCATGCTGCTGGAGCACAGCTACCCCTCGTGGCCGACAAGGGTGAGCCGCTAGATCACACTATCCTCCGCGTGGACAGTCAGCGCGCGCTACACGCGGCCGTAGAGGGCATGCTCCACCTCGGCGATGTCGGAGACTCCGTCCTCTTCCCAGGCCGCGGCGCCGTCCACTTCGGCAACGGCTGCATGCTCCGGTGGGTGTTGTGTCCGTATGGGAGCTTCGAGCTACAGTACCAGTGGGGGCGGGGGTGACCTTTTCGTGGTTTCACATGGTATGAGGAGAAAAATAGAATCGGAAGTACGGAGTAGCACAATATGTTGGAACATGTCGGAGGAAGGCTGGCAGGAGCAGTACAACAAACATCACATGCGCACCATATTTTGAGAAGGGTTTAATGTAATTTGTGTGAAATGGGTCTGTGTGATGTCCGAGTAGTACATCCATATCATTGACATTCATGCACGCAACAAACATTTGTGTGCACGATTTCACCCTATTTTCTTATTCTGTTTGGGAGTGGATTTGATTTTTGTAATCGGAGCTCATTTTTGTACTTGGTTTCAATTTAGACTATGCATGTATTATTGCGAGAGATATATATAGAGAGAATATTTGTGTGACAAAGAGGGGGGCGGGGGCAGCGATACCTAACGAGAGAGGGGCATATGCGTGTTCGAAAGACTTTGTGTGTCGTAGAGAGAGGAGTGTCCGAAAGGGAGAGAGAGGGTGTGTGTGTGTGTGTGTGTGTGTGTTAGAGAGAGAGAGAGAGAGGTGCGTGTAACGTCGGGATCGACAAGGTTACGAGGTTGCGGATATGGGAGAGCGATAGTGTGTGTGCGATGAAGGGACACACAGACAGCATCTGTTTGCGTGTGAGAGAGCTGGATAGACCTCGACAGCACGACTGGCTAGGGGTGGAAGGTTATGTGTGGTAGAAAGAGATAGTTGAGAGACAGATGAATGCTTGTTTGTTGCAAGAAGACCTAACTACATAGACGGGGGTAGCAAGAAGAAGAGAATGGTGGTGTGCCTTTTTGTCATGGGATGGAAGAGAGACCAAGAGACACGCATCGTGTGGAGAGGTGTGTGTGTTTCCAGAGAGAGAGGGAGACGTGGGCCTGAATAATGAGATGGGTGCTCATGTGTATGTTATAGGGAAGGAATTGTCTAGGTGGTAGTCTTATGATGGCGACCCAATCTTTCAATGAGAGTGGGGATAAGTATCGACTTGGTGGATTTTGACTTTGACGATCCAGCTATATCGTACCCGGTGATACAAATCGACAGTCGTTACTAAACAAATCTTCGATGGACGATAATCTTGTCGTATGCACAAAATCAACCTGAATAACGAGATGGAGTTCCTCCAAGCAACCGAAGAATCGGCTAGAACTAAGATAATGCAATCGTAATTGCCAATATGAAGTAATTAAGGATAATGGTGGGGTTGCTGGTACTGAACAAAAGGCGGTAGTCCTACACACACCCCGCAAATGCAAATTATAGCGAAAACAAAACAATGTGTACACAACAACGCGAGTTCTAACGTAGAAAAAGGGTAGTAGCCTTATTTATATCTATAGACTATATTACTATATTTTTTTATTTGTATAGTTATATCTCTATCTATTCCACTCCCTCCGTTTGTAATTTACTCCGCACATATATAGCTTTGACTGCATCCAAATTTTATTAAGCTTGACCGAATTTGGTGAAAACAATATGAACATTTACACTAACAAATTTACACGATGTGGAAATAAAAGCAATGATGAATCAAATGATATATATTTGGTGGTGTATATGTTAATACTTTTTCCTACAAATTGTTGAAAGTATACAAAGTTTGACTCTAGAGAAACCCAATATGCGGTATATGTATTATACATTCTATATTCATTATTTTTCTGGAGTCAATGCGTGTATTTGCACGTACACGATATAAACCGTTGATTGATGTTGATCCAATGCTCCAGGTGGCTGCGATTCGGATCTACTATAAGTACCCATACACGTTCTTCTCGAACGACCAGCACGACACTGTGATCGATCCACACAAGAAGCTCTAAATAAGACCTCCAGACGTGCCACGTGGCTTCATGGGTGCCCCCCACATCATATTATTCATACTACGTTGACTGAAATAAAGATAAATCACCCAAAACAAGATCTTCCCGTTTTTTGTTCCTACGATGCTGTGCCGTGCACGTACCTAGTTGTATAGTGGTAGTAGTAGTAGTACAAACTTCGTAGTAGGTGTAGTACGGAGTGCTCCTACTCTATCAACGAGTCCCATCTGACACCAAATTTCTTGGCTTCCGTGCTACAGCTAGATCTTCCCCTCCTCGTTTCTGTTTTCCAACATGGCGGGCGGGGTGCGGTTTGCCGATAGTCGGTTTGCTCAATTGCAGTCCCACATCAAAGTGAAAATGCTAGGCAACATGCCTTCCCTAGGTATGTGGCGTGCCGGACGGGCCGTGGAGTACTCCCGATTCCCGGGCGTGTGGGGGTGCGATGCGAACGCGGCAGGCCTTTTCCTTTTACTAGCAATGTGCCCGTGCATTGCAACGGATCCAAAGTAGAATAGTACTTGTTCACAAACTTGAAAGAAAACACTCTTGTTTTGATATACATATATACCACTAAAAATATATTACTTTTCACTCAAAATATATTTCTCAGGCTGTTTTGATGAGGTGAGGGAGGGATGTGGTTGATTTCAAGATAATAAGGGGTTTTCTGCACATTGGAGCAGAGAAGTGGGCTATTGTTGCAAAAATGCCACAACTTACCTCACAGTCGTTAGATGCAGATCTAATGGCCAGAAATGACGGATGGCATACACACCAGCATCACCAACTGAGTCTTTTATGGGAGTAGAGAAACATGTATAAATTGTAACATTTGGTTCTGCTCCTTGGCACGATCGATAGATAGAAATAACGATTGGAAACGCTAGGGCGGGGCTTTTCCCACCAGATAAGCAGGGTATTAGCTAGGTTGGCGCATCGTCGGTTTGGTCACATGCGGTCCCACATGTTGTAGTGATATAAAGCCTAGCCAATGCGCGTTGACCGGGGGGGGGGGGGGGGCGGAACGACAGTGTGGTATGCGACGGGGAAGGGACATGCTTCATGTACGTGTTCCGGTTTCTTGTTTTGAACTTGCGAATGTGACAGGCGTGCTGCACGAGTAGTTTTGAATTTATAGGTTCGGTCTCAGTTTTTGAATTTAGGAGTAGTTCATAGGTCGGGTCAAGCATCGAACGTAAATTATGAAGTTGATGGAAAAGGTAAGCACAACTTATAAATTGACGGATGGAGTACTAGTTACAGTGATGCATATAATTGCCTCCAAATGTGAGCAAAGGGATCGCACATGTCTGTATTGACTGGAACGAGAATGCAATAGCACAATAAGAATTAAGGCCATGATGATGCGATCGCAGTGGTGGTTACAGGAGGCAAGAAGAAAGATGCATCCATCAACGTACGACCTCCTCCTCCTCGACTCAGTGCACCGGGCCACCGACCGGCGGCTTAGGAGTGGCGGCTTTTGTGGCGAGGTCAAGGTGCTTCTCAACAAAGGCGTCCAAGGCTTCCAGCCGGTTGACGAAGGCCAACATCGTAGCGTCCTCACCGGCCTTGTAGATACCTATGTACACGACTTCCTCGTACACGTGGATGTGTAGGTCGATGAATTCTTGCAGGGCGAGGCGCCTCGCGGCGAGTGCGACCTCCAGGTGGACATTCTTCGTTGCGTCGGCGGGCAGTCGCAGGGCCACCAGTGCTTGAAAGAGGTTCTCGCCATGGAGGCCGATTAGGGTGGCAGGCAATGAGGAGCCCGGGCACACGGGCTGGAGGAGTACGGCGATGTCGTCCGCGAGCTTCTTGACGACGGTGAACTTGTTGATGGTGGCAACGATCATCTTGTCCAACTGAGAGTCATAGCTGGCGTCGACGATGGCCATGAACTAGCCGGTCGCCAACACCGTCTGGAGATGATCCTCAGTGCCATGCCGCAGGCCGGCGTCGTGGACCATCTGGCACAGCCGCTGGCCACTCGCGCGCATCGCCGCCATGGGTCTGGAGTGAGCACTTTTGCGCTTAGTGTAGGTGCTTAGGTGCGTACGATGTGGTAGATGCATTGGAATGGAGGGGCGCCTTTATATGAGTGCAAACTGCGTAGCATTCACATCGTGCTACCTCTTTTCCCCATCCTCCTCCCATTACTTCCCTCATGCATTCAGGATGCTAATTGAAGGAGGATGCATCATTGGCTGTTCAACATTTCGGGAACCGCTGCCCTCTCCCTCGTCTGCATTAAAGCCGTATCAGGAACTATCCTGGTTTACTAGTAGCTATCAAATTGAATAGTACTGCGCCGCCCGCTGCACGCCCGGCTGAACACGCCTCCTCGCCTCCATCAAATGCCTCCATTAAACCCTCATGCAAACCAAGAAACCTACTCTGGCCACACGTCCGTTCATGAGCGGGCCGGAATTAAACGCTACGCCGGCCGAGCTCCTCCCGCCCGCCCTCAGTTTAAACGAGGCCAAACGCCGGCCAAGCTCCTACCGTCCGCCCTCTATTTAAACGAGGCCAGACAGCGGGCAAGAATCGCACCCCTCCGCCGCTCCCCCATCTCCTCCTTCACCATTTTCTCCACTCTTCCGATGGCTTCCGAGGAGCCATTCTCCGGCATACTACCCGGCTGGGTGGCCCGCCGAGCCCTCCGGATACGAGCGAGTCCGCTCGGTGCTTCACCTACCTCGCCTGGCCCGACCGAGCCAGTTGCTGCCCCAAGCCGACGCGTGGTTCAGCAACTTGCCGCTCCAGTTCAGCTCGATGAGGAGTGGCGAGTTGCTCCACGCCGGCACGGCGGCACGGGCGTCGTCGCTGCCGCGTCGTACCGCGCCACCAGTGTCTTCGGCCGCGTCTCCCGTGTCTGCGGTGGCCGCGCCTCCGGTGTCTGTGGGCGCGCCTCCCGTGCCTGCGGCAGCGTCATGCAGGCAGAGACAGAAGCCGGGTGCGCGGAGAGCGACGAGTCGGTGGCCAGCTTCTCCGTGTCCGCCGCCATCATCGAGGAGAAGTAGAACACGGGAGGCCGCCGCCGCTTGGGTCCCATGAAGGCCACCGCCAAGGCGACGACTGCGTATACAGGTGGTTTCTTGACTGCTTCGTCTCTTGCGAGGACCTTCGTCGACCCCGCAAGTGTCTGCCGGACATGAGGAAGACAAAGGGATCCGCGGGCGGCCATTTAGATTAGGTATTAATTATACCACGAGAGCCGGATTAGCACCGCTTAGTTCATGTAAATGTAATGAAATCCATCATGTTTATATGAAGATCCGGCTTTTTTATACGAAATCCTTCATGCTTATATGAAATCAGTCCGTGTTTGCACGAATTTCCTCTGGTTGGTTAGAGTTGTGAAAATGTATGCCGCTGGCGTTGGATGTCGTCCTCCGCGGAAGGAAGCGGGAGGAAATTTGCCGGTTGCCGTTGGAGATGCTCTTATGCTGGAAATAATAGAGTCACATCCAATCCATTGGAGTTAATTGCGGGTATGATTCTCCCTCTATAAAAAGTTAATTGCATGTACAATGTACATGACTTGCAGGGTGGCTACAGATTCGTGCAGAAAGTTAAAAAGAAACAAATCCATCCTTAATCTTGTATTCTAAGTACTCTGTGGTTCCACTGTCAGTACAGTAGCGAAAGAAGTATATATTAAAAAAATAATAATATAAAAATCTAAAGTTTAGGACAGAATTCGAACTCAGGTCATCGCGTTGCGAGCATCCGGCACTAACCAGTCCAGCAGATGTTCATTGTGGACGATGCTGGAGATATATCTCTATGTCTACTCTTATACTCCCTCCGTTGCTAAATATTTGTCCTTTTGAGATTTCAAATGGACTACCACATACAGATGTATATAGACATATTTTAGAGTGTAGATTCACTCATTTTGCTCCGTATGTAGTCACTTGTTGAAATCTCTAAAAAGACAAATATTTAGGAACGGAGGGAGTAGAAAACAGAGTTGGTGATGATGGTGTGCCTGCCATCCTGCAATATAGGCCGTCCGATTTATATCTGATGGATAGGAAGGAAACTATGGCAATTTTGCAAAAAGATACCCACACCCCTCTCCACATTTGCAAATAAGGCCTTCCCTCGTTCATCCTTTTCTCTCACAAGATAAACTACTCATACAAATGCATCTTGATGTTCCGTGCAACGCACGGGCATCTTGCTAGTTTCTTTTTAAATAGTTACTGCGATAATTGGGTTGAAGTAATATATTTTATGTCTGCCCCGAATGATCTCAAATTCACTAGTAGTAACAAAGAAAAGGTTGCCTTGTTAATTAACAGAAAACAGGGTGAAAACTATCACATGAGGCCGGTAAAAACAAGGCACACTGGGTTCAGCGTCATCGTCACTACAGCTGTGCGCGCGCGAGAAGTCTACATATCGAGGGGGCTACGGAGAGAAAGACGTATCGAGTGTGTGTGAGCGAGGCACAGAGACACAACTAGCGTGTGTGTGTGTGTGTGTGTGTGTGTGTGTGTGTGTATGTGTGTGTGTGTGTGTGTGTTTGAGAGAGAAGCCAATTGATAGATTAAGATCAAGATCGAGTTGTCACCCTTCTGCTGTCATTGTTGGGGGGGGGGGGGGGTGGGGAGGGGGGAGGGAGAGAAAGACGTATCGAGAGTGTGCGTGCGGTAGGCACAGAGGCACAACTAGCGAGTGTGTGTGTGTGTGTGTGTGTTGGAGAGAGAAGCCAGTAGATAGATTACTATCAAGATCGAGGTGCCACCCTACTCCTTCGGTGTCGGGTAGTGTGTGTGTGTGTGTGTTTGAGAGAGAAGCCAGTAGATAGATTAGTATCAAGATCGAGGTGTCACCCTACTCCTTCGGTGTTGGGAAGTGTGTGTGTGTGGGTGTGGGGGGGGGGCAGTGACACTTAGATATAGGGAGAAGGAGTTTGTGTGATACATATCTATATTAAGGGATAGGTAGATATCATGTGTGCGAGGCATACTTAAAGCATCACGGAGAAAAACAAGCGGTGTGCATGCAAGTGCCGGAAAAAAATGAAGAGAGAAACAATGTCTACGCGCGCGCGCGCGCGCGTGTGTGTGTGAGCAAAATCTCAAAACAAAAGGTTCTCTGCTGGAATCCCATTGTATGTATTCATATGGTTCCGGGACTCGAGTTAACCTTAGGCATATGTGTGCGAGACATAGTTATACTTTGAGACATTAGTGGCGGTGGGTGGGCGGAATTAAAGGGGTGGGCGTGTTCGACAGAGAGAGCGTGTGTGTTTCTGTGTGAGAGACTTGTAGGACGGGGTAGAAAGACAAATTCTAACCTTGACGGAGGGAGAGAAATACACGAAGTGCGCGTGTGTGATTCCGATGCCCACAGAGGAATGAGATATGTATGCGTGTGAGAGAGATTGCACAATTCATTCACGTATCACTATCTAGCGATCATGGACGTGCATCGCTTGAACATAAATCAATATCTACTTCGTATCGTGGCCAAAGATACAATATTGATTCAACGCTATAAAGATTGGACACTCACATATCACATTTTTTCCAAATAATCCTTTTCAATTGTGCATGCCAAAGTTACAGTGATGTTTCTTCAAACAACCACTATAGCTATCATGTACATGCACCATTGTTAGTTTTGCATTCAAATTCATTAGTCTTGGATGATTTAAGGTTCTATTATGAAGTAATATATGTAATATTCATATATGAATTCAACGGGTACGCAATTTATGAAATGGAGGCCATGTAATCATATGAGGTAACACTTTTAAGTAGCGGACTACAATATCCATTTCTTTTGTGGGACTACAATATCCATTTCTTTTTGTGCGCCTCTACAATAACACGTCAATGCATTATGTTTAAAGTAAATAACCAATGGCACTAAATTATATATTTACACGAGAAATACATAGGCTGAGCGTTTGATCCTTTTTTTGTGAACGCGCCTCTACACCCGTACGATTGGCCGCGCCCGTGTGAACGTCCAAGTTATTGGTGCATCATCCCGAGTTATTGTCTTTTTTTCTCGGGTGGACTTCATACCAGTTATTAACTGCTGACGTGTGCCCCGTGTACACAGTCTCGCATGACCTTCCCGCTAGCACTGTCCAAAATTAGTTGAAACTGGATACGAACGATCCCGCGGGCGGCAAAATCTCCCGCCTCCTTCTAAAATTTCTGCCACCTAGTCTTTAGCATGCGAAATTCCCCTTTTGTCCTTGGTGCACGGAGAACAATAGTTACAATACGGCCATCATTTACATAATAGGTCGGGGCTGCTTTGGTAACTTCCGGTTCCCCCCACCACACGGCACCCCCATTTCCTCTCCCCCTCCCGCAAAAACGACTACTCCACAGCACAAGAGCATCTTACATCACGCCGTCCGTACTTCATCGGCCTTACTACCCCTCCCCTCTCGAAACCCTAGACTGCTCATCCATCGGCGTACCAGAGCCCATTCACTGCCAGCGGCGTCCACCTCGCCGGATCTGCTTCTGCGGCCGCATTTACCCCTCCCACCTCCCCTAGAAACAAGTAGACTGCTCATCCACCACTGTACCACAGCCCATTCGGTGCCGGCCTTGTCCACGGTGCCGGATCTGCTTCGCCGGTACTCTCGTCAACCGCAGCGCATCTGCAGCGGCTCCTTCGTACTCCCCACCAGAGATGCTTCGTCCACACCCCCGGAGCCACCCCACCGACGCCCCCATCGACGGCCTCTGATCCTCTTCGCCGACACCTTTCTCAACCCTACCGGAGTCGCTTCGCCGACACCATCCTCAACCCTACCGGAGTAGCTTCGCCTATACTATTCTCAACCCTACCGGGGCCGTTTTGTCAACGCACAAGTCCACGGCCTCAGATCCGCTTCGTCGCACCCTCGTCCAACCTACCGGAGCAGCTTCTGACGCCCCGTCCACGGCCGTAGATCCGCATCATCGACACCATCCTGAACCCAACCACCGGAGCAGCTTCACCGACGCCCTCGTCCACGGCCTCAGATCCGCTTCGCCCACACCGTAGTCCACCCTACCGGAGCCGCTCCACAAACACCCTACTCGACGGTTCTAGATCTCCTTACCGGACCCCGACAGCCAGCGCAGCATCATCACCCTTGACATTTCTAACCTGATTCCCATCGTCTGGCAAGATGCCAAGCACCCGCCACGGCCTAGGTACTTGTCACCTTTAAACCCGTCCAGCATCACCTGCCCGATGTACTTCAAATATACTAACAGGTCACTGTTACATGTTATGCAGCTGGCAAAAACTACAAGGACGATGTTTCTTCTGGATCTAACAGTTTGGCCAACCAAGATCCTGGACTGAGGCATTGCTATGATCTTGTAAGTGCGTCTCTCTCTCTTGTATTGTTGTGTGCCTGCCAGCGTGCTTTGCTAGGATTTTCGACCAGTAATCCCTTTGTGCAGACAATGATTTCCACTACTGGCTGCTAAATTAGAGATGTAGATGTCATACATGATACTCCCTCCGTTCCTAAATATAAGTCTTTCTAGAGATTCCACTATAGACTACATACAGAGCAAAATGAGTGAATCTACACTCGAAAATGCATCTATATACATCTGTATGTGGTCCATACTGGAATCTCTACAAGACATATATTTAGGAACAGAGGTAGTACATTACACAAAATCGTAGGTGGCATGTGGGAATTCCAGTGCACTACATTAGGCTCCCTTAGAGTGCCTGCTAGTCCAGTACACAGAGTCATGGCTAGTTTATGCTACGCACACAATCGTTAATTGGTGGTTTAAATATGCGCAAGGGATATGCAATGTATTATCATGTAGAGATATCTGAAATTAGCCGTGTCAACTTGCAGATAGGGTTACGCAATGAAAAAGTACAAGATGTATGTGGAAATTTCATGGAACATCGCAAAAAAAGGAGAGGCAGCGGTGAGCCTATACAGTGTGCTATGGTAGGTCACTCCGGCCCAGTTCTTTTGCAGGATTCTCCCAAAATCTGCCCCTCTCTATCTTCTCCTAGAATCTTTGACCCCCATTTGTTTTACAATCCTAACTAATTAGACCCTAACTAGATAGGATTGTAAAACAA
Organism: Elymus sibiricus; assembly: GCA_039707655.1. NCBI lineage: Eukaryota > Viridiplantae > Streptophyta > Magnoliopsida > Poales > Poaceae > Elymus > Elymus sibiricus. The sequence goes on from CM077664.1 coordinate 320,512,771, forward strand.
ATGGGGCTCAAAGATTCTAGGAGACTCTAGGTAGGGGTCAGATTCTGGGAGAATCTGGCAAAAGAACTGGGCCTCCATTGCAATCATCGTGACATGTTATTTGTATGTCAGTTCTATTGGCCAAGTTTCTTAGGGATAGTTATTTCGAGTTATCCTAAAAAAATAAGCACCTTTGAATATAAGCTCCAGATAATAAGCCAACCAGTTCTTTTCATTGCCTGCCTTTTCAGCTTATCTGTGGTATGATCAGTGAAAAGTCTAGATTGCATTATATTTTGTCATTTTGCTGCCCATATGAAAATTAATTTGACTTGCAAACATCACAAATTGAACCCAGTGCAGTAATTAATATGATAGGAAAACATACCATCAATATTTGTTCAAAATGCAAATACAAAGATACCATCTACTTGGCACAATCTACTTTGGTCAATGTCTTCCATAGAGATCCCATTGCCTAATTTAAATGAAGAACGCATGACCTAAATTTAAATGAAGAACCATTATTTATCGAAATTCGATGGTCCAAGTGGCTGGTTATTATCATATAGCAGCACCACCTGAAAGCATCATATAGCAGCAGCAGCTCATAGCAACTCATCATACAGCAGCAGCAGCCAGCAATTCATCATATACCAGCAGCAGCTCATAGCAATTCATCATATAGCAGCAGCAGGAGTAGCTCATAGCAATTCATCATATAGCAGCAGCTGGAGCAGCTCATAGCAATTCATCATATAGCAGCAGCAGGAGCAGCTTATAGCAACTCATCATATAGCAGCAGCAGCTCATAGCAATTCATCATATAGCAGTAGTAGGAGCAGCTCATAGCAATGCATCATATAGCAGCAGCAGCTCATAGCAATTCATCGTATAGCGGATCAGAATGAAAATTTGGCAAAACATCAGAGGAGATCCTCACCTTGTTGGATGAGCTCATCCTTCAACAGCACCTCAAGGCCACAGCCTGGGAGGAGTGGGGCATCGGCCGTAGTTGTGCGGCAACCGCCGGAGTAGTGCGTTGGACGAACCATGATACGTCTCCAATGTATCTATAATTTTTTATTGTTCCATGATATTCTATTATCTGTTTTGGATGTTTTATATGCATTAATATGCTATTTTATATTATTTTTGGGACTAACCTATTAACCTAGAGCCCAGTGCCAGTTTCTGTTTTTTCCTTGTTTTTGAGCTTCGCAGAAAAGGAATACCAAACGGAATAAAACTTCACGATGATTTTTCTTGGACCAGAAGACACCCAGGAGACTTGGAGTTGAAGTCAGAAGAGCCACGAGGCGGCGACAAGGGTGGAGGGCGCGCCCAGGGGGGTAGGGCGCGCCCCCTACCTTGTGGGCCCCTCGGTGACCCCCTGACCTAGATCTTCCTCCTATATATTCACATATATTCCCAAACCACTAGAAGCATCCACGAAAACACTTTTCCACTGCCGCAACCTTCTGTTCCCGTGAGATCCCATCTTGGGGCCTTTTCCGGCATCCTGCCGGAGGGGGATTCGATCACGGAGGGCATCTACATCAACTCTATTGCCCTTCCGATGAAGCGTGAGTAGTTTACCTCAGACCTACGGGTCCATAGCTAGTAGCTAGATGGCTTCTTCTCTCTCTTTGATTCTCAATACCACGTTCTCCTTGATGTTCTTGGAGATCTATCCAATGTAATCTTCTTTTGCGGTGTGTTTGTCGAGATCCGATGAATTGTGGATTTATGATCAGCTTATCTATGAATATTATTTGAATCTTCTCTGAATTCTTTTATGCATGATTTGATATCTTTGTATTTCTCTTCGAATTATCGGTTTGGTTTGGCCAACTAGATTGGTTTTTCTTGCAATGGGAGAGGTGCTTAGCTTTGGGTTCAATCTTGCGTGATTTCACCCAGTGACAAAGTAGGGGTAGCGAGACACGTATTGAATTGTTGCCATCGAGGATAAAAAGATGGGGTTTACATCATATTGCATGAGTTTATTCCTCTACATCATGTCATCTTACTTAAGGCGTTACTCCGTTCTTTATGAACTTAATACTCTAGATGCATGCTGGATAGCGGTCGATGTGTGGAATAATAGTAGTAGATGCAGGCAGGAGTCGGTCTACTTGACACGGACGTGATGCCTATATTTCATAATCATTGCCTTGGATATCGTCATAACTTTGCGCTTTTCTATCAATTGCTCGACAGTAATTTGTTCACCCACCGTATTATTTGCCTTCATGAGAGAAGCCTCTAGTGAAACCTATGGCCCCCGGGTCTATTTTCCATCATATTACTTTCTGATCTACTATTTTGCAATCTTTTATTTTCAGATCTATATACCAAAAAACCCAATTTTTTTTATCTTTTGTTTAGTTTTATTTATCTATCTCTATCAGATCTCACCTTTGCAAGTGACCGTGAAGGGATTGACAACCCCTTTATCGCGTTGGGTGCAAGTGGTTTATTGTTTGTGCCGGTATTGGTGATTTGTGCGTTCTTCTCCTACTGGATTGATACCTTGGTTCTTAACTGAGGGAAATACTTATCTCTACTTTGCTGCATCACCCTTTCCTCTTCAAGGGAAAAACCAACGCAAGCTCAAGAAGTAGCAGGAAGAATTTCTGGCGCCGTTGCCGGGGAGATCTACGCCAAGTCAAGACATACCAAGCACCCATCATAAAACTCTCATCTCTTGCATTACATTATTCGCCATTTGCCTCTCGTTTTCCTCTCCCCCACTTCTAAAACGATTTTCGAAAAGATTTGCCTTTTTATTCGCCCTTCTTCCATTCGTCTTTTTCGTTTGCTTTTTGTTTGCTCGTGTGTTAGATTGCTTGCTTTGTCACGATGACTCAAGAGAATACCAAATTGTGTGACTTTTCCAATACTAATAATAATGATTTTATTAGTACTCCGATTGCTCCCGCCACTAGTGCGGAATCTTATGAAATTAATGCCGCTTTGCTGAATCTTGTTATGAAAGATCAATTTTCTGGCCTTCCTAGTGAGGATGCCGCATCCCATCTGAATAGTTTCCTTGAGTTGTGTGATATGCAAAAGAAAAAAGATGTGGATAATGATATTGTTAAATTGAAGCTATTTCCTTTCTCACTACGAGATCATGCTAAAACTTGGTTTTCATCTTTGCCTAAAAATAGTATTGATTCATGGAACAAGTGTAAAGATGCTTTTATTTCCAAGTATTTTCCTCTCGCTAAGATCATCTCCCTTAGGAACGATATTATGAATTTTAAGCAACTTGATCATGAACATGTTGCACAATCTTGGGAGAGGATGAAATTGATGATACGAAATTGCCCTACTCATGGTTTAAATTTATGGATGATTATACAAAAATTTTATGCCGGATTGAATTTTGCTTCTAGAAATCTTTTAGATTCGGCCGCGAGAGGTACTTTTATGGAAATTACTTTAGGAGAAGCTACTAAACTCCTAGATAATATTATGGTTAATTATTCTCAATGGCATACCGAAAGATCTTCTTCTAGTAAAAAAGTGCATGCGATTGAAGAGATTAATGTTTTGAGTGGAAAGATGGATGAACTTATGAAATTATTAGCTAGCAAGAGTGCTCCTATTGATCCTAATGATATGCCTTTGTCTACTTTGATTGAAAATAATAATGAATCTATGGATGTGAATTTTGTTGGTAGGAACAATTTTGGTAATAACGCGTATAGAGGCAATTTTAATCCTAGGCCGTTTCCTAGTAATTCCTCTAAAAATTATCTCAATTCCTACAACAATTCTTATGGAAATTATAATAAGATTCCCTCTGATTTTGAGAATAGTGTTAAAGAATTTTTGATTTCGCAAAAGAGTTTCAATGCTTTGGTTGAAGAAAAATTGCTTAAGATTGATGATTTGGCTAGGAACGTGGACATAATTTTTCTTGAGGTTGATTCTTTGAAAATTAGATCTATTCCACCCAAGCATGATATTAATGAGTCTCTTATAGCTATGATAATTTCCATTGATGAGTGTAAAGAAAGAACCGCTAAGATGCGTGCTAAGCGAGATTGGTTTGTAAAAACATGTTCTTCTAGTTTTCGTGAAAATAATGATGAAGATCTTAAAGTGATTGGTGTGACTCCTATTGAATCTTTGTTTTCCAATATAAATCTTGATAAATATGGGACTGGAGATGAGTCAACTTTAGTTAGAAGGCGTCCCAATGATTCGGAGTTTATAGATCTTGATGCAAAAATTGATAAAAGTGGGATTGGAGAGGTCAAAACTTTAAGTAGCAATGAACCCACTCTTTTGGATTTTAGGGATTTTAATTATGATAATTGTTCTTTGATAGATTGTATTTCCTTGTTGCAATCCATGTTGAATTCTCCTCATGCTTATAATCAAAATAAAGCTTTTACTAAACATATCGTTGATGCTATGATGAAATCTTTTGAAGAAAAACTTGAATTGGAAGTTTCTATTCCTAGAAAACTTTATGATGAGTGGGAACCTACTATTAATATTAAGATTAAAGATTATGAGTGCCATGCTTTGTGTGATTTGGGTGCTAGCGTTTCCACGATTCTAAAAACTTTATGTGATGTGTTAGGTTTCCGTGATTTTGATGATTGTTCTTTAAATTTGCATCTTGCGGATTCCACTATTAAGAAGCCTATGGGAAGGATTAATGATGTTCTTATTGTTGCAAATAGGAATTATGTGCCCATAGATTTCATTGTTCTTGATATAGATTGCAATCCTACATGTCCTATTATTCTTGGTAGACCTTTCCTTAGAACGATTGGTGCAATTATTGATATGAAAGAAGGAAACATTAGATTTCAATTTCCGTTAAGGAAGGGCATGGAACACTTTCCTAGAAATAAAATTAAGTTGCCATATGAATCTATTATGAGAGCTACTTATGGATTGCATACCAAAGATGACAATACCTAGATCTATGTGTTTTTATGCCTAGCTAAGGGCGTTAAACAATAGCGCTTGTTGGGAGGCAAACCAATTTTATTTTTGTGATTTTTGTTTTGCTACTGTTTTTGAATAAAATACACATTATTACCTCTGTAGTAATTGTGTTTTGGTGTTTTAATTAGTGTTTGTGCCAAGTAAGACCTTTGGGATGGCTTACGATGATAGTTGATTTGATCTTGCTGAAAAACAGAAACTTTTGTGTCCAGTCACAGAATTGTTTAAATTCACTGGAGTGTGGAAAAACCCTGAATTTTTTACACATGATTGATATACAAATTGCCTCTCTTTTCCTAATTTTTCAGAATTTTTGGAGTTACATAAGTATTAGAACAATTCAGATCTTCACAGACTATTCTGTTTTTGACAGATTCTGTTTTCTTTGTGTTATTTGCTTATTTTGATGAATCTATGGGTTGTATCGGGGGGGGGGGGGGGTATGAACCATGGATAAGTTGGAATACAGTAGATATTACACCAATATAAATAAAGAACGAGTTCACAACAGTACCAAAAGTGGTGATTTTATTTTCTTATACTAACGGATCTCACGAGTTTTCTGTTGAGTTTTGTGTTGTGAAGTTTTCAAGTTTTGGGTAAAGATTTGATGGACTATGGAATAAGGAGTGGCAAGAGCCTAAGCTTGGGGATGCCCAAGGCACCCCAAGGTAATATTCAAGGACAACCAAGAGCCTAAGCTTGGGGATGCCCCGGAAGGCATCCCCTCTTTCGTCTTCGTCTATCGGTAAATTTACTTGAGGCTATATTATTATTCGCCACATGATATGTGTTTTGCTTGGAGCGTCTTGTATGATATGAGTCTTTGCTTTTTAGTTTGCCACAATCATCCTTTCTGTACACACCTTTTGAGAGGGACACGCATGAATCGTGATTTATTAGAATACTCTATGTGCTTCAGTTATATCTTTTGAGCTAGGCAATTTTGCTCTAGTGCTTCACCTATATCTTTTTAGAGCACGGCGGTGGTTTTATTTTATAGAAATTGTTGAACTCTCATGCTTCACTTATATTATTTTGAGAGTCTTTTTAAACAGCATGGTAATTTGCTTTGGTTATGAATTTAGTCCTAATATGATAGACATCCAAGAGGGATATAATAAAAACTTTCATATAAAGTGCATTGAATACTATGAGAAGTTTGATTCCTTATGATTGTTTTGAGATATAAGGATGGTGATATTAGAGTCATGCTAGTGAGTAATTGTGGATTGTAGAAATACTTGTGTTAAAGTTTGTGATTCCCGTAGCATGCACGTATGGTGAACCGTTATGTGATGAAGTCGGAGCATGATTTATTTATTGATTGTCTTCCTTATGAGTGGCGGTCGGGGACGAGCGATGGTCTTTTCCTACCAATCTATTCTCCTAGGAGCATGCGTGTAGTACTTTGTTTTGATGACTAATAGATTTTTGCAATAAGTATGTGAGTTCTTTATGACTAATGTTGAGTCCATGGATTATACGCACTCTCACCCTTCCACCATTGCTAGCCTCTCTAGTACCGCGCAACTTTCGCCGGTACCATACACCCACCATATACCTTCCTCAAAACTGCCACATACCTACCTATTATGGCATTTCCATGCCATTCCGAGATATATTGCCATGCAACTTTCCACCGTTCCGTTTATTATGACATGCTTCATCATTGTCATATTGCTTTGCATGATCATGTAGTTGACATAGTATTTGTGGCAAAGCCACCATTCATAATTTTTATACATGTCACTCTTGAGTCATTGCACATCCCGGTACACCGCCGGAGGCATTCATATGGAGTCATATTTTGTTCTAAGTATCGAGTTGTAATTCTTGAGTTGTAAGTAAATAAAAGTGTGACGATCTTCATTATTAGAGCATTGTCCCATGTGAGGAAAAGATAAAAGAGGCCAAAGAAGCCAATAGAAAAAAAAGAGGCCAAAGAGCCCAAAATAAAAAAAATGAGAGAAAAGAGAGAAGGGGCAATGTTACTATCCTTTTTGCACACTTGTGCTTCAAAGTAGCACCATGATCTTCATAATAGAGAGTCTCCTATGTTGTCACTTTCATATACTAGTGGGAATTTTTAATTATAGAACTTGGCTTGTATATTCCAATGATGGGCTTCCTCAAATTGCCCTAGGTCTTCATGAGCAAGCAAGTTGGATGCACACCCACTTAGTTTCTTTTTGAGCTTTCATACACTAATAGCTCTAGTGCATCCGTTGCATGGCACTCCCTACTCACTCACATTGATATCTATTGATGGGCATCTCCATAGCCCATTGATACGCCTAGTTGATGTGAGACTATCTCCTTCTTTTTTTCTTCTCCACAACCACCATATTCTATTCCACCTATAGTGCTATGTCCATGGCTCACGCTCATGTATTGCGTGAAAGTTGAAAAGGTTTGAGAACACCAAAAGTATGAAACAATTGCTTGGCTTGTCATTGGGGTTGTGCATGATTTGAATATTTTGTGTGATGAAGATGGAGCATAGCTAGACTATATGATTTTGTAGGGATAGCTTTCTTTGGCCATGTTATTTTGAGAAGACATGATTGCTTTATTAGTATGCTTGAAGTATTATCGTTTTTATGTCAATATTAAACTTTTGTTTTGAATCTTATGGATCTGAACATTCATGCCACAATAAAGAAAATTACATGGATAAATATGTTAGGTAGCATTCCACATCAAAAATTCTGTTTTTAGCATTTACCTACTCGAGGACGAGCAAGAATTAAGCTTGGGGATGCTTGATACATCTCCAACGTATCTATAATTTTTGATTGTTCCATGCTATTATATTATCTATTTTGGATGTTTTATATGCATTAATATGCTATTTTATATTATTTTTGGGACTAACCTATTAACCTAGAGCCCAGTGCCAGTTTCTGTTTTTTCCTTGTTTTTGAGCTTCGCAGAAAAGGAATACCAAACGGAATAAAACTTCATGATGATTTTTCTTGGACCAGAAGTCACCCAGGAGACTTGGAGTTGAAGTCAGAAGAGCCACGAGGCGGCGACAAGGGTGGAGGGCGCGCCCAGGGGGGTAGGGTGCGCCCCCTACCTTGTGGGCCCCTCGGTGACCCCCTGACCTAGATCTTCCTCCTATATATTCACATATATTCCCAAACCACCAGAAGCATCCATGAAAACACTTTTCTACCACCGCAACCTTCTGTTCCCGTGAGATCCCATCTTGGGGCCTTTTCCGACATCCTGTCGGAGGGGGATTCGATCACGGAGGGCATCTACATCAACTCTATTGCCCTTCCGATGAAGCGTGAGTAGTTTACCTCAGACCTACGGGTCCATAGCTAGTAGCTAGATGGCTTCTTCTCTCTCTTTGATTCTCAATACCACGTTCTCCTTGATGTTCTTGGAGATCTATCCGATGTAATCTTCTTTTGCCGTGTGTTTGTCAAGATCCGATGAATTGTGAATTTATGATCAGCTTATCTATGAATATTATTTGAATCTTCTCTGAATTCTTTTATGCATGATTTGATATCTTTGTATTTCTCTTCGAATTATCGGTTTGGTTTGGCCAACTAGATTGGTTTTTCTTGCAATGGGAGAGGTGCTTAGCTTTGGGTTCAATCTTGCGTGATTTCACCCAGTGACAAAGTAGGGGTAGCGAGACACGTATTGAATTGTTGCCATCGAGGATAAAAAGATGGGGTTTACATCATATTGCATGAGTTTATTCCTCTACATCATGTCATCTTACTTAAGGCGTTACTCCGTTCTTTATGAACTTAATACTCTAGATGCATGCTGGATAGCGGTCGATGTGTGGAGTAATAGTATTAGATGCAGGCGTGATGCCTATATTTCATAATCATTGCCTTGGATATCGTCATAACTTTGCGCTTTTCTATCAATTGCTCGACAGTAATTTGTTCACCCACCGTATTATTTGCCTTCATGAGAGAAGCCTCTAGTGAAACCTATGACCCCCGGGTCTATTTTCCATCATATTACTTTCCGATCTACTATTTTGCAATCTTTTATTTTCAGATCTATATACCAAAAAACCCAAAAATATTTTATCTTTTGTTTAGTTTTATTTATCTATCTCTATCAGATCTCACCTTTGCAAGTGACCGTGAAGGGATTGACAACCCCTTTATCGCGTTGGGTGCAATTGTTTGATTGTTTGTGCAGGAATTGGTGATTTGTGCGTTCTTCTCCTACTGGATTGATACCTTGGTTCTTAACTGAGGGAAATACTTATCTCTACTTTGTTGCATCACCCTTTCCTCTTCAAGGGAAAAACCAATGCAAGCTCAAGAAGTAGCAGACCACAGCGGAGCAGCTACTGGAGACCATGAGAATGAGGGGCGGCGCCAGTGGGAGGAGCAGCCGGGGAGATTTGGCCCTACCCGCCGGCCATGTAGCCTAGCTGGATAGAGCATCGTCGAGGACCAGGCCAGATGGGACCAGTGGCGACGGCTCGCTGGAGGAACCCTAGCGCTGCAGGCAGGGGATCGAGGTAGAGGGAAAGGGAAGAGGAGATGCAAGCAGGCAGGGCAATGAACGCTTGCGTGTTTGATTTTACTTGAGGGTCAGGTGTGACGCGGGTGTGAGCAGTGGCATTTTGAGTGTAATATAGGCAGATAACAGAGTCATTTCACTATTCCCCTTCCCTTCAATTTTTAGTGAGCTTCTACCCGAAGCACCCCCCCTCCAAAGCGAAATAAGTTAAACCCAAGCCCATAACTCAAAGATGACTTCTTTACATCTTTTATGGCTTATTTTGACAATAAGCTCTGAAAAGGCGGAATAGAACTGGCCCTTAACCTGCAATTCAATTGTGCGTGCAATGATGAATCACTCCTGCGTGCTATAGTGTACATTTAGGCATCATACATGGCATAACCTAATACATGTGCATTTCATTATAGAATCTGAAATATGCAATGTTTATGTTAGTTCATACGTTGCACATGATGTTTAAATGCCCCTTAAATCTGGCCAGTCAAGTGATGGTCTTTAAGCCTCCTTCTATGCTTCTTTTCTTGATATGTAAGATTTGCTCACACATCTGTTCAATTGCTTGTTTGTATCAGCCAGCCATACTAGGACTGTTTGCTTTGATTACTTGCTGTTCTTGACCTAACAGAGCTTGTCAATGATTTAAACAGTAAGGGCTGCTGTAGTGGGGGCTTGTGTAACTCATAGGTGACATAAAGGTTTGGCTGTACACTAAAGTAGGCTCTCCAAGAGTACCTGGAGATCCAGTTCGAAGGTATGCCTAGTTTTTACACAGTGCACACATAGTAAATGCTCATTTCATTGTGTGCAAGAGATGTGGCATGTTTCATTATGTGGTGTTGTTTTGTTATAAACTCATCCTTTTGTGTTGTTCACAGACTGGAAAGTATGCATATTTATCTTCCAAGGAGACCAGTAACTAGTTTGTGTCACCTTGCAGAGGGGGTGCAATGAAGATAAGATTGAGGATTTCCAAGTATAAGATGTTAGGAAGGAGCCTTGCAAGAGAAGGAGGAGCAACGCTGAGCCTGTTCAACTAGTTATGGTAAGTCACTGTATTACAATTACCAGGACATCCTATTTGTCTGACATTGTGCTTGCGTAGGGTTCTTCACCTGTAACCCAGTCACTGGGCCATTGATTAAAACCCCCTCCGCTCACTACTATATGATGTTCTAACTTTTTTGTAAATCAGATGTATGTAAACACATTTTAATGTGTCTGTTCACTCATTACGGATGTAGTCTACTTTTAAATATCTAAAACATCTTATAGTAGTGAACAGTGTGAAACTGCTTCCTACCATGGTAGAGTTGTCGATGTCATAAATGTCATAACCAAACACATATTCACATCATTTGCCTCCCTATCATTACTAGGATATTGATTACATACTAGTCGAGATACTTCATAGGGGGTAAACAATATTACATTGCTTGTTCCTTTATATAGTAAATGTAGCTAGGCCATGGATGTTATTGAGGCGTGCATGTATGCATGCTGCCAACTCAATAGTTTAATTGCTTGTTTGTTTCAGGCATAGTTAAATTGCTCTTTTGAATTTCTTTATTTGTCCTCAGTTAATGAGATGCCCAAACAATGATGCCTGATGTTGGGTACTTGTATAACTATTAGTTGACATAATTAAAGGCCTTACCATTTAATTACTCTGGCGAAGTGTGCCTGAAGCTTTGAAGTCTATTAACCAACTATTACTGCATGAGGCTCACAATCTAGTTTATACTAGGCTATTGATTGCATAGTTTTGCTTGCTGTAGTAGGTTTGTATGAATCCCTCTGTTGTTCATTATGCTCCCTAAGACTTTAATTGAGCTACAGAATGGCCAACTGCTTGCTTACTTACACGCAAGATATATATATATATATATATATATATATATATATATATATATATATATATATATATATATATATATATATATATATATATATATATATATATATATATATATACAGCCGGTCTATTCTGCTAATATTAGCAGAATAGTTATTCTGCTAACACTTCCGCACTGCAAGCTCAATGGAAGTGCACTGCATCTTTGTACGGCGAGCACTGCATTGCATTACGGGAGAACTGCTTCATTTTCTGGCGGTCCGCCCGTCTGTTCTGTGTGGAATCGGGTGTTGCGGGATTATTTAATTTGTTTCTGAACGCCATTTGACCTTTTTTCATTGTAATTTGCTGGAAAAACTACTAAAATCTGTGTAAATCGAGTGATTTGGAGGACGAGCTTTGCTCCGTTCGTTCGTGTTCGCGTCGGATGCGACTTTCTGGCGCTCGGGTGTTGTTTGTTAGTAGGAATTCTGTGTTTGCGTTCATTTAATCGCTCCCTTTACTCTAGAATTTGTGTAATTTTTAAGAGTTAGGTTTCAATTCCCGTGAATTTGATTGTGTGGGCGGGTGAGCTTCGTCCACTCCTCTGTTCTTGTTTGATTTTTGGATTTTGCGCGTCGATGCGTTTTTGAATCTTGTAATTACTGTCACTGTTGTTTTTAATTCATTGTATTGCGGCTGTAATCTTCATATTTTAAATTGCAATTTTTAAAGAAAAGCTCATGCTGTTCGTCTAGTGACCGTGTGTCCGATGTAATTTTTTGTGGGGTATTTTTCGAAATTTAGTGATTCAGCAATTTTTAGGCGAGTTATGTAAGTGCGAGTGAATTGGCACCTCTGTTAGTCTCCCACTTGTCTGGATTTGTACTGCTTTAATTTTATTGTTGCAGTTCTGGCATACGTTGTAGTGCGCTGCATTTTCGTTAATAGTGGACTTCGTTGTAGTTGTATTACAGTGGTGATGGCAGCTTATGAGATTTCTCTTTTCTTAAACTGCATTCTGTGTTTTAGAGAACTGCATAATATGCACTTTCGTACTACATTAGCAGTATGGTTAATCTACTATTAGATTAGATGGTTTATTTTGTGCTGGTGTTAGCGGAATAGTTATTATGACAATTTTTTTGAACTGCATACTATGAGAATTCTTTTGAACATCATATGTTAACTGCAAAGTTTCGACCATTCGCATTGCATTTGTTACTGTTCAGAGGACTGCATTTTTTATATTTTAGGACCACACTTTGTGTATTAGATAACTGTATTCTGTCACCAGCAACTTGTCTAAAAGGGTGATAAAATGATGGAGACGAGGTCGCATACATTAATAAGGCACCGTTCAAAGTGACTGATGGACATAATTTTAAAATCATACAACATAAGCAAAGCATTAGAAATATGCCACAGATGGCTTGCTTTATCTTTAGACAGCCTACAGTGCAAATATTGTAAACTTCAGGGAGTCTTTTTCTTTGTAGAAAAACACCATGGCCACTTCTTTGGCCTCAAAACCATTCTGGGAGACAAAATCTTTCCAACCAGTAGTTATGTTGATGCAGTCTTCAGAGTCGATGTGGTAGTCAGCTTGCATGTCTGCATACCCATTCTTGTGTTGTGTCTCCAAAGTAACCTTCCCTGAACACGGAGCAGGAAACTTTATTGTGGATGGCAGTTTCTGCATTTTGGCATGGATGGAAAAAGAATTTTTATAAGTAAACACCAAATGTTTTTATTTATTTTTAGGATGATCTGTTTATGTTGACTTAAATATGTACATATATATGACTACTATTTAATAAAGTAGTCGCAATGTATGAACAAACTTATATACGGAATTGACCTCTAGTTTTAGTAGAATATATATTATACTGTAACATGTTTGTACTGCAAGGTCATTTGCAGTGTACTTCGCTAGCATGTTAAGAGAACTGCAACACTGATCTATTGAACCTCTTTTTTGTTCGTGTGTTGGGGTTCTGATCTAACTAGTGTCGATACCTGGTGTGGTACTGAAGAAAAATAGGTGGAACTATCTAGTCTTAATAGCTGACAAATCTGAACAACAATACAAATTCTTTGTATTTGTTGATACTACTGAACAAATTGATGGAAATATACATTTAGATGTGGATTTGCAGCCTAGATTGTGTCAAAAATTGTGAGGGGAAAAACATACCCAACTTTCCTGCAGGTCTGCGGATGTGAGGTGATGAAGAAATGGTGCCCGAAATCCCCTGTTGGGTATCATCAGGCACCCGAGCTTGCTGCGCCACTCGGCGTCGGTGAGCTCCAGACCATCGGTGTACACGCATGTGTACGCTATCGGTGCCATCCTTGCCAAGCACCCGCACGAACAGTCCATGGCGGGTTCAGTGGAAATTCAGGGAACAGTTGGGGATGGGCGGAACCCTAGATCTACGATTTGAAGGACAAGAGGAAAGGGGGAGGAGTTGTGTGAGTCTGGAGCACGAATGGATAGGTTTTATGCAGCCAATTGAGTAATGAAAGTAATAAATGTTGTGGTTGGTGTTAGGTGGTGGAGGGATTCTGATTCAGTCTATGAGAATGCATTTGAGAAGCAACAACACTGCTTACTTCAGTCTAACGAACTGCATTGTGTATGCAAACGAAGTGCAGAATGCGTGGATTATGTTAGTGTTTTTATTTTTCTAGTTATTGTTTTTATTTTATTGGGCCGTGGTTTTTTGTGGTATGCGGGAATGTTTTTTATTTTTAGTGGCCTCTCTTTGCGTGTTGGGCCTATGTTGGGGAGCAAAAAACGCATTCGGCCCAAGTAGGCCTGCCAGCACGGCTGATTCCCGGTGCGCTGTGTGTGTGCACTAATGTTTAGTCCCACCTCGCCCGCCGAGAGCGCGCCGGACCGGTTTATAAGCCCTGGCGAGGCAATGCTCTTGAACTCCTCTGGTTACTTATTGGGCGCTTATACACGGCGCTCGCTACTCTTTCGTCTCTGACCTGTGGGCCCTTGTGGCCCGGCCCCATGCATCGTGGCTCAGAACGGACTCGCCAACTTTGGGCGCAGACTTACTACGAGACTGGCTGGGGCCTGGTTGCTCCTGGATGGTCAATTTTTTTCTTCATATTTTTTCTCTTTATGTATCTTCTAATATAGGGCATGCACTGCTTAGTTACATCATTGTGCACTTCATTCATCATACTTATGTACTGCATGTGCCCACATTTCGCAATACATATGCAGGTGCATTTTTTGCACTGCATGCATCCTATTTTGTGCACTGCATCTTGGTTGAATTTTTCTTAGTGTTTTTCCTCTTACGTATTCTTTTCTAATATACGGTGTGCACTGCATTAGTCGGAGTACTGTACTGCATGTGCACACATTTTTTCTCTTACGTATCTTCTAATATAGGGCGTGCACTGCTTAGTTACATCATTGTGCACTGCTTAGTTACATCATTTTGCACTGCATGCATCCTATTTTGTGCACTGCATCTTGGTCGAATTTTTCTTAGTGTTTTTCCTCTTACGTACTCTTTTCTAATATACAGTGTGCACTGCTTTGTTAGGTCTGTGTGCACTGCATTAGTCGGAGTACTGTACTGCATGTGCACACATTTTTGCACTGCATGCATCGCTTGTATGCAGCACATCTTCGTCCGTTTTGTGCACTGCTCGAATCACATACTTTATGTGCACTACAGTATGTTGTAGTATTGAACTCTAGTTTTGTAATTGAAATAAAGTTCTTCATAACATAAGCAAAGTTCATCATTACAAGCCATTCTATATGACAAGCAAACTAAGTTCAGCAAAAGCAAATGATCACAAGCAAATTAACGTTACAAAAGCAAACAACAGAAAGCAAATTTGATGATAAATCTAAAACGACGCGAGCAATGTTGGAGATACTTTCTTGGCCGGCACCGTCTGCTTCTTCACCAGGTAGAGTCTTCCCAGCTGCTCCTGGCGCGCATCTTGGGGGGCTCCTCCTTCTCCAGCTTTGCACGGGGAAGCCCGTCCTGGGTGAGGGTGATGCGGTTCCATATCTCGTACGCTGCGTAGGCGTCCTTTGCCGCGTACTCGATGTGCCTCATGGACAGGGGCCGGGAGGCCCAGCGCGCGTGTTCTTCGTTGGTGATCTTCTTCTTCATGTTGTTGTAGAAGTCGTCGATGAGCATGCCAGCGACGTCTGCAAGGGAGTCCAACTCCTTGGTGGCCTCGGGCACCGTCCATTCCTTCTGGATGTCGACGAAGTTGGCAACCTCCAGATTGACGCGCTCGAGCCTGGTTTTGTCGCCGTCGATGGAGAAGCCAGCAAACGTGTACCTGGGGTCGGTGAGGAAGTTGTCGAAGACGGTGCACCTTTTAGCGGCGCTCTGTTGGAAGAGCAGCACCGGCTGAGTCTTGCCGACGGAGAGTTGGACGAGGGCGGGTTTCTACGTCTTGTCAGGCTCGTTGTTGTACTCCAGATCAATTCCGACGATCTTATGGTGCTGGAGCCTGAGGTGGCGCTCGTACTGCTCGAGGGAGGTCGCCATCTGCTTCTTGTCATTGGTGTCGATGACGTGCAACTTGGTGTTGCCGTGGGCTCCACGTTCCTGTACTCGTCGACGAACCCCATTGCCGGCAGTAGGGCTTGGTGTCTGTGGCACCCCGGCTCAGAGAAACCAGAACGCCCCGTATTCCAGCCCAGAGATAAAGTCTTCTGGAATACGGCACTGCTTGGCATAGAACAAATCAGCTCTTAATTACAAATAACACGGGTACAGAGGTTACAGGGGCACGGCGACACTTCGCCTGCTCAGATGGTTCTATGCTAGCAGCGGAACAGCTCGTAGCGGAATAACTTCTAGCAGCGGAACGACGGCGGCGATGATGGACTCCACTCCGCAGGGACTCTGGCTGGGACGTATCCTAGAGCGCATCCTCGGAATCCTTGACAAGCAACCAATCACGGCATGACCTGCAATCTGGCATGACACGCCAGGTGAGTACTTTGAATGTACTCGCAAGCTCACAGCAACCAAAGCCATCAAGACATACAACAGCATGGCATTTACAGGTTAATCATCAATCCTGAACATGATACTACTAGAACAACATGAGCAGGGCAACAACATGAGCATGGCAACAACATGAGCATGGCATGTACATGTAACTCGTGATATGAACAGGATGATACTAGCACTAGCATGCAAGGGGTTCGATATTTAAGGTCTCATGGACCAACTTACTCTGCTCGGAGGTTCTCGCGTAACCACAAGCTTACCATCGTGATCACCACACGATCACCTCAGGATCAACCAAGCTCGGTATCAACTATACCATCGTGATCATCGCATGACCACACGGAGCTTGATCTCTACCTGTGATTATCGCCTGACCACATAAAGATCAACCAACTTCTTTTCTCATCGAACCGGGGTTGTTATCATTCAGGTTATTATTTCTGTTGACCCACAGTGTGACCTACTATGAACTGTGTCCATGACCGAGGACGCGGCTATCGATAGATCATACACTCTGCAGAGGTTAGTACACTGTACCCACACCACGGAACTCATGGCCTCGTGCTCCCATTCGGGTGGACCAACGACGTTCCGACAAAACCAGTCTATTGCATGACACTCTCCCGGCCACTCCCGACAAACTCCCCTTTGGGCTATGTCTTGGGTGACCCCGGTGTCAACACGTGACACCCGCCACCTCTGTGGCTGCCACCGTCGTGGCCAAACATAACACTGTCCCCCGCGGGGACCTTGGATCCATACAACTCGGGTCCTCAAGGCTTATGGTAGCCCACCTGATCAGGGTAGCGCGCACCCATAACCTTCCCTCGTTGGAGGCACCAGTGAGAGGCATGACAATAGACCGCATTAGGGCCTCCCATAACGACAAGTGTGGCTGCACTGGTTAGCTCGATTCGGTGGCACCATGACTCAGCCAACAGATTTGTTCAAGTTCGATTAATGTCAGGTTCAACTTGAACGGTGATGAGCTGAGTCATAATAACATAATGAAATAACAGTGCATATGAGCATAACATCAGTGTAACCATGGATGGGCAACATAACCATATAACATCATAACATTAACAATGATAAATCATGAAGTCTACGGAATATAAATGAGCATGGCATAGCGATGATCATGACTATCACAAGTATTTTCATATCAGACAGTAACTACTCATGTGAGCATAACCTTATCACTAGCATCGGAAATAAATACAGGAATAAAACACGATGAAAATATCCTTAGCAATTAATCATATCACTTACTAGATGAAAATAAACATGGCATAAGCATAGACATGGAGTCACAAGCATATCCGAAAAATTAACAAAGTCGGAAAAATGAGCAAACGATTATTTACATGTTTAGGTGAAACCATGGCTACTGAATGCCATCATGCAAGTGGCTGTTGTGGCTTGCCTGGGGGTGGAGGATACACCGGGGAGAGGTGCGGAGGCACTCGCGGAAAGATCGCCGGAAAGTTTCTCTCCCGGAGGGGGCTGATTTGGGGAAAGGGCAAAAAGGTCATTTTAACAGTGTGAAAATATTATGAAAGTGGTACCAACAGAACGGGTTCGACGAGACGAAGATGTGGGCTTTGGAATCACCTCATTCGGAGTCCGGAGCAAAAAGATACGGCCGTTCGTTCGATAGCCCAAAAAGAATTAAAAATCTGTTCTTTTCTGCTGCTAACCGGCGAACGTCCGTAATATAACAGATTCGGACGGCTGGGCTGGGCTGAAAGCGCATTATGGATAATACGTTTTCTGACTAGGAAGGCGCATTTGAGCCTGCAGCCGCGTCTGTTTACGTTTTCAAAATGTGAAAGCGTATTTGACGGAATCCGTTTTCACTTAAACGAATGGGCCCGGGCTCTGGGTCGCTTACACCTGGGTCCCACTGGCAGAGTCGCTTACATCAGGGGCCCGCGCACAGTGCCGTCTTCCTCCTCTCCCTTACGCGCGCGCCTGGCCGAGGACAGTGGCGAGCTTCGACGGCGATAGCCGGCGACTCCGGCCACCGTTTGCCGTGATTCGACCACCGGCGTGCTCGTGGGACCGAACCGCGCCCATCCCCGCATAGCATAGATGCCGAGGAACTCGGGAACAGGGAGGGTCTCGGCCATGGCGGAACGAGGCTTCGGTTGATCTCGGGCATGGCGCCACAGGGCATGGGAGGAGGAGGGGGAGTGCGGGGAAGATCCAGGGGGCTCTCGGCGTCTCTCTGGTGGTGGTGGAGAGGGGAGAAGAGGCCGGCCGAGTTCCAATTTAGCCGATGGAGGGCGGCGGCCAATCGCGGTGAGGAGGAGCTCCAGGGCTCGGGTAAGTAGCTAGGGAGGGGTAGGGGAGTGTGGTGAGGAGGTGGATGAGCTCGGGGAGGCTCGGGGGCCGCTTAAATGGGCAGGGGAGGGGAGGTCGCGCCGGATACCGCCGCGGTTGATCAGGGGGGGTACTGACGCGTTTGCGAGCGCGTGCTCGTGCACAGGGGGTATGAGGGCGATGGGAGAGAGCGAGGGGAGGTGCACTAGGCGCGGGGATGCCTCAGGGAGGAAACGGACAACGGCTAAGCGACGGTGGTCGCGGGCACGCGCTGCGGCATGCTCGCCGGAGAGGAAAGGAGGGAGGGGGAGGGGTCCAGAGGGGATGCTCGGAGGCAGGGGAGCGAGGGAGATGCAGAGGACAAGCCGCGGTGTCGCAAGGACAGCATTTGGGCGGCGGCAGAGGGCCCCGAAGCTCCAGAGCACGCTGTTGGCCTGCAGACCGCGTGGTCACCGCGTAAATGGGCGAGAGGAGGGCACTCCTGCCTGCCAAAAGTTGTCAAAGGTGTTGTACCTAGAAGATACAGTCCCCCTGAGGTGATGGATCGACCAAATACACTGTGAGATGATGGGAATGATCATCTGAAGTTTTCTGTTGCAAACAAAATCTTGAAGCAGTGATCAACAGGGAGGGGATAAGGAGTAACCAGGATGTCACAGAAGCATAGTGTAGGAAGGACTACCATCCTGTGGATTTTGAGGGGATTTGGACCAATGTAGGTCATGGTTGCTTCACAACCACATATTCTGGTCCAGAGAGCAAATCATGAAGTAGCACTCACATGGTGGCTTTGGTTGAGCTGAAAATTGGTGGAACATGATGATTTGTGAATATTAATATACCATAAAAATTTCATCCCAATTGGACAAGTAAAAATGGTACTTCCTTCACAATGATCTATACTGGACAGAAACTTGGGGGAATGTTTCAGAGAAAATGGCTTAGCAAAATAATTTGAATTTTGGTATGATCACATTATTTAGGGATATCTCGGTCCTGGATTAATTTTCTAATTTTTGAAGCAATATAAAATATAGTTGCTTCACAAAATGAAATTGTGACCAGAAGCCAAGATTTGAAGGTGTGCTCACATAGATCATTGGATGGAGATGAAATTTGGTGGAGAGTCATGATTTGACCATAATGATGATCTCCCAAAATGTCAACTCATTTGGATAAGCCTAGATAGTACTTCCTTCACAAAGCTTCCCTCTGGTCAGAAACTTTGGGAATTTGTAGAGGAGGATTTACTAGGCAAATGAAGCTGAATTTTGGCATGTGGCAATAATTTGGATAGGAAAGATTGCACAAAGTTGTTTAGGGCAATCAAGAAAACATAATTAGCACTTCCTTCACAAAGTGCCAATCTGGACAGAATGGAAAATGAATATTCCTGAATTATTTTTGAACTAGGCAAGGATGGATTTTGACATATTTGTGGAAGATATGATCCAAAGAATTTATGAGAATTTTGTGAGAATTTTTGGAATGGCAGAAAAGTAGGTTGCTTCACAACCTTAGGCAAACAGGGTTATTCCTTTAATAGAAAAAGGAATATTCCCAAGAAATGAAAATTAGGGTTGGGCTAAGATGGAAATGACATGGCATTGGGATAGATTTGAGAAGGACAAGCCACTTGGGAGAGGCAGAAGAGAAAATCTTCCCAGGTTTCAGGACCACATAGCCACGGAAAACGAAATCCAAATAAAAATTTGAAGAAATCCAAAAGAAAAAGAAAGGGCCAAAAATCGGGGTGTTACAGTGTCTTCTGTGGAGATTGATGTGATGGAGCGATTTGGTGGCAGCGTAATGGATACTTGTGTTGTTGTGGATGAGAAAGCCTTGGCGGGGGTCTGAATTTAAGAGGGGAGATGGCCGCAGCGGATGAACTGCATGATCTCGCTGACGATGCGGTTGTGCAGATCGTGGGTTGGGGTTGCATCTGTGATCGTGGGTTTGTGGCGATGGAACCGCTCGGATTGGGCGGTTGTCTCCGAACGTGGTTTTTTTAACGTGGTTTTATTTTATTTTTCATCAGTAAAATTTGTTAACCACCACGTTTTGTGCGAACAGGCATTGTCACGTTATATGTATTATACGTGTCTCCGAAACTGCACTGCTTATGGTACCGCACTGTTTTGTCTAATAAAATGCACTGCATTGTCTAGAGCTACGTACTGCACCTATTTTGCGTGTACTTGATGCAGCCCCTGGCACGGGTGGGGGGGGAGGGTTGGGGGGAACCCCCCCCCCCCCATTTTTTTACGAACTGCATGTATTTATTTGTTTGACTGTCTGAACTTCATTTTCTTTCACAGCGAACTGCATCTGGTACTAACTTCTTTGTTTCGATCTTTTTTTTTGAGAATCCTTTGTTTCGATCTGGTCCGTCTTATTTAGCGGGGCCGTATTGGGCCGGCCCGTTTTATGTAGCTCTTTCCCACGTGGCCCTCCCAGGCGCTCCCACTTCTCCGCTCATAGGGAGAGACCGAAAACAAACCTCTCCCCTCTCTTGCAGCGCCTCCCGAAACATCTCTCCCTCGAGCAAAACCGCCGTCGCCCGGAGCAACCGCCGTCGCCCGCGGAACCGCCGTCCTCAAGAGGTCCATATTGCTGCATTCCGCGCCCCCGTCCGCTCCCCCAGCCCTTCCCGCTCCGCTCCCCCAGCCCTTTCCCCTCCGTTCCCGCCCCCACCCCCACCGCCGCAGTTCATCCCCTTTTTTGTGGTACGTTTCTCGTGCCCTCTGTCGTGATCGTCCCCTCATCTAGTTTTGTGATTGTCGTAGCGTTGCTGTGTTTTTTGCTCATGTATTTTTTCCCGTAAGCAGGCTATTTGATCTCGATTTGAAGTTGGTATTCGCGTGTGCTCTGTAGGCAGAGCAAGGTGCATCTAGGGTTTTGTTAGATTTCGTCTTTTTTGTTGCTGATATCTGTCACTCCGTCCTTGCGTTGCAGGCAAACAGCATGTCTTCGCCAAGCAGAGTAGAAGGAGGAGTTCAAGGTATGTGGACTGCTTACTTTGGCCTTGTTTATTTTCTGTGTTGTTTATCTAGTTTCCTAGTTCATCCTGCAGATTTCTTTATGCTGTGTTAGTTGTCAACGTTCCTTGCATTATTTGTCATGTGATGTTTTGTAATTTCTGTTTCTGGTTTTTATTGAATCCAGTAGGTGATTGTAGTGGTCATAATGATACACCAATTGGCTCTCGTTGTCCTGGTGGTAAGGATCATGGTGGTGAGGCAGGCCATCAAGTGAATTCACCGGTTGAATCTTCTCCCATAAGTGTGGCCCCTCCTTTTGGTATGTTTTTCTTTCTTGTTTTAGTTTGCCAATTTGATGTATCATTCTTTCTGTTGTAAATTTCATATGTGACCTGTGAGTTTTGAAATGCATTGTTCTTATAAATACCTGCTATTTTTATGTGAATGATTTGTTTATTTGTGCACACTGCTTACTTGATGTTGGACAAACAGCTGTTGCCTTGTTGTATCTAGTCCGGCATTTTTTGGAAACAAACGTGAAGTTAGTGTATGTAGCACTGCATTTATATGTATATGTGAACTCCACTATATGTATGTGTGAACTGCATTGTTGTTTTATTCAGGTTTTTGTATGCATATGGGTGTACTCCATTACATTTGATATATGAACTGCATTATTTTTTATTTAGCTTATGTATGCAGCACTGCATTTATATGTATAAGTGTACTGCATTTGTTCCTTTTGTGCACTTTATAATGACCATAGTTAAACTTCATTTTGACGCAGTGTCTATTTTTCATGCTGGGGCGCCTGGGTTTGAGGAGGTTACTCAATTGATTGACCATTATTTTGCAGAGGGGTGACGTTGGTGTGAGCTTTGATCGGAGTCTTAGGCGTCCCGTCTTGTCTGAAACACAATCACAATCTGTTGATGGTACAGAGGAAGTTACACAGGACTGGATGGTCTCAGAACAGCTTCGTGCATATGAATTGAAGCAAAGCAAGAAGAAGTTGAGGTTTGAAAGTGACTCAAAGGAGTATGCGGAGAAAGAAAAGCAGAGGAGAGCTGCAGATGGTGCCAAGGGTGCGAAATTTGTTAAAGTCAAGCAGCCTGCTTTGCAGAAGAAGAGACCGAGTTCTGTTGCTGAGGAAGATGGTACTCCTCGGCGGAGTCCTCGTGTTGCTTGCATGAACAAGAATCTTGGTAAGAGAACTGCTGAAGCTAGTGCAAAGGATCCTCAGCGGAAGCGACCACATGTTAGTGAAGGTCCCAACTCTGACGATGATGACTTTGTGCTTGCTGATTTTGTGAGGGATGTTCAGACTGGTAGACTGAAAGACTGTGGTCCATCTAAGAGTCAACCCAAGCGGCCCCATGATGATGGCGACGAAGGTGTTGGTGCTGACTCTGGTGGGGAGACGGATGTTGTTCCAAAGGTTTGTTGAAGTGGACTGCATTTGTTTCCTTCATTGTTATTCTTTCTTTCTTTTTTTTGTCTCTTTTTATGGCTAATCTTCTAATGTGGACTGCATTTTCTTTTACACAGAGGAAGAAGTCTAGTAAGAGCAATGTAACTGAAGATGATGCCGAGGGAGATGATGCTCGATTTAACAAGACCGTATGTTTGTCGCTCCCCACTGTTTGCAAAGCTGCTGCTTTATTGAAAGAAGCACACTGCATACGTGTTCGGGATGCTGGCTTTGGTGTTGTCTTTGAATTGACAGTAAAGAAAAATGTGTCGCGCATTCTTATGTGCTATCTAACGGGAGTGATTGACCCTGCCACGATGACAATGGACTTTGGGAATGGCAGGGTTCTTCGAATCAATCGTGATGCAGTTCATCACATTTTTGATTTACCTATGAGATGTCACACTGCACCCATGCCTGCTACCAGTGGCCATGATGACTCGTTGTCTGCCCTCAAGGATGAGCTTGGCTTTGACCGTTCAAAAAGTATAGGTGTCAAGGACTTGGTTCAGAAGCTGCAGGTGTTGGTGGAGGAAGATGATCATGTGACTGTTGATCTTGCTGTCAAGGTGTTCTTCCTGATACTTTATCAGAATTTGCTGTGCCCCGGGCCTGCAGTTTGTTTGGGTAGGGTTGCTGCCATGGTAGAGAACATGGATTATGCGGCTATGGCGCAGATGGACTTTTGTCAGCTTGTTGTTGATGAGCTGCAGGCAGCTATGGTGAGGTGGCAGACAGAAGGCAGCAAGCAGAATTGTGCAGAGGGTTGTGCCATTGTCCCCCTGATTATGTATCTTGATTGCTTGAAGCTTCGCAAATTTTCAGTTATGCACATGTTGACGCCACGCGCGTCATACCTGACAACCAAGGACCTGATGAAGTTATACAACGAGGATATGCTTGTCAAGGGAAAGATTTATTTGGAAACTTACAAATTTGGGAAGCTGCCGGTTAGTGTATCTGAGTTTCTAAGATCAGAGTTTTTTTAAAAAAAATGCAGTCATTATAAATCTGAACTTTCTAGTATTCACATGTGTACTTCTCTTCCTTTTTAATCTTTTTTGCAGTGGAAGGTGTTAGGCGATATTGTGTACAACCGTGCTGCTGCAGTGCTATGTGGTAGCTCTGATGCGGCGCCTAGCAGTCATGCTAGGTTCTATGAGCCTATGTGTAGCCAGCTTCCTGCCTGTGATGATGAGCCGCCGCCTACTCGTGGTTTCACGGCTCGTCGGATGTTTGATAATAGAAGCTCTTCTGAACAGACATTTGTTGGCGGCAAAAAACACGAGGAGATTGATGAGCTTCTTCTGAAGGTTTTGAAGTTGACTGAAGATTTGCCAACCTCTGGTGACATGCGGAGGACAGTTGCTGGTTTTTTCCCTGCTGGCCATGGCCCCTGGGAAGAAGATATTGTTGCTGCTCACAATTTTGGTTGTGGCGTGGTTGAAAGCTTGAAGATTGCAGTGACGAATATTCGGTCTTTGTATGCTCAGTTGAAACATTCACAGGAAGAAAAATGTGCTCGGTATGAGAAGGATGCTGAGCACATTTTGGATGAAATGAACCGACAGGACGCTAGTGCCGGCGTTGATTATGTACGTTGTCCGTTTTTTGTCCTTTTTGAACCTCTTTCGTGTATTATGTGGACTGCTCCTCACTCTTTGTTTTTTGTCATAGGCTGGAGTGGAATCTTCTGGTGTTCATGGATCTAGGGACAATGGAATTGGTCAGGTACAAGTACTTCTCCCATGCCCGTTCTGCCATGTGGCATCTCTTCTTGAACTTTGTATTTTTTGCTTTCCATTTTTTTGTGTACCTCATGATTGTAAAATGTGTACTGCTTGTGCATAGTTGAAGTTTTTTTTCCTTTTTTTGGTCGTTACCATCTTATTTGGTTTTGGTTTGTTCTATGCCCGTAGACTGGAGTTGCTGCTTGTGATGTGCACAAAGTTTCCTACGACGGCCCTGAGAAGGATGAGCACTTGGCTGTTGCGTTGTCTCCTCCGGATGTTGTATCTGATAAGGTTTAGTGGAATTACTTCTTCTGTTAGTGGGTTGTAATCTAATTTTTTTTTTGTTATAAGCTTGACGTATGCTGTTCTGTTCACTCATATGCATTTCTTTTACATATGGGAGCTGCATAGTTTTACATGTGTGAGCTTCAGCCTTTGACATAAGTGAACTGCAGTTCTTTTTTGCATATGTGGGATGCAGTGTTTGACATAAGTGAACTGCAGTTCTTTTACATATGTGGACTGCAGTTCTTTGACATATGTGGGTTGCAGTCTTTGACATTAGTGAACTGCATATGTTTTACTTATGTGGACTGCAGTCTTTGACATAAGTGAACTGTGTGTTGTTGTGTTAATTATCCCCTCGCTCACTTGTGTCATTGTGTCTTTTTTAATTTTTTATAGCCTGGAGATGAAAACGTAGAAGTTCGTCAATCGGTTGGCGTTGTTCATGATGATGTGAACCATGTGGATTGTGCTGTTGCTGGTGGTGGCAGTGTGGATGCTTCTGTATCGGTTGCCGTTGACAGTGCAGAACCTTCTATAGCTCAGGAATCCCACGATGCCGTTGCCCCTAGTTGGCACGAAGATTCTGATGTTGGCATTGAAAAGCCGCTGGAGAATGTCGTTCCTGCTGGTAGTGTTGCTGCTTCTCCTGTTTGTCTGGCGTCCAACGATGTTCCTGATGTATTCAGAGTGGAGCCTCATGTAGCTGAAGTATCTAAGGACGTTGTGGTTGACCGGACTGTTGTAAATCCAGAGAATGCTGATGTTGGTACAGTAGGGCAGTCTAGTGAGGTTGTGGTGGTTTCGTCGCAACCTAGCCAAGAAAATGTTTTGGTCAGCTCTGAAGAATAACAGCATGAAGACTCTTACACTGAAGGCACGTGTTTTGTTTCGAACAGTGAAGTTGAAGTTTTTCTCATCCATTTTTTAATTACTATGGTAGCTGCATTAGATGTTTAATGATAAGTGAAACTTCTTCTTTTGTTGGTGATTTTCAAAATAGCTAGCAGAATTTCCTTATCTTATAATTGAACTTCATTTTTTTAGATAAGTGAACTTCATCTTTTATTTGTTCCCTTTTTTCTTTTTTATTACAGATGACGAACTTCCTGTTGTGACACCGTCGAGCATTGATCCAGCCCTTCTCAAAAGATACAATGAGTTGTACACTGCTGTTACGAGGGCTCGGAGGGACAAAAAGAAGAAGTATGGCTTTTTATAAATTGTTTTGTTCATATGTATTTTCTAATCGCAGTCTTTGCCCTTTCTCGTTCTTGTTATTTTTGCAGTATCTTATGTTTCAGTTTTTCAAAAAAAATTCAGGGACATGATTGCTTTTAAAACTGAGGTGGCCGATATTACCATTGGCGAAGTTGGTCAATCTTTTTGGGATAAAGGGATGCTCACTACAGGCCTTGTAGATCTCGGGGTTTCTTTGCTGGTAGATAAGTTTAAGGGATCTCCGACGATGGTTGTCCCGTACCATATTTGTGTAAGCATGCAAAAAAATTTGTTTTGTTTTTTGATTCCCTTTTCTGATTTCGTGTGCTGACCTGTTTGCTTGAGCACTATTTCTTGTTTGGTTTTGTTTTGGCAGACAAGTATTTGGCATGGTGGTAGTGTAGGCAGGAGTGTGAAATTGATGTTCTCTTCAAAAGCCGAGGAGCGTGTTGATAAAAAAGATATGGTGAGTAACGTTTTTATGTGTCGAAAACCATTTTTTGTGTGTTGGTTTTTATAGTGTTCTGTTTCTTGTTCTTGTAATACTTTTATTTATTTTTTTACTTCCAACAGGTCCTGTTTGCAACATTTGATCCGCCGGAGACGAGGGATGGCATTGGTCATTATTGTGTAGTTGCCTTAAATGTGAAAGAAAGGCGGTTTGAATTTCTTGACTCGCTCAATAAACCTGGCAGCTCTGAAGCGAACATGATTTTTAGGAGGATGGTTAAAAATATCAAGCGTGCATGGAAACAAGGTAGCTCAAGTTCTGATGAGCCGCTAAATCCTCCTACACTTAATGGATTTGTGTTGAAACATGTTGTTGTCCCAATTCAGCCAAATGGGTATGTTCCTTGCAGCCCCTCTCCACCATACTGCTCAACTGTTCTTCTATATTTCATTATGTGAAACTGATGTTTTTTGTTCTTTTATTGCAGGCTTGATTGTGGATTCTACATGTTTCAATTCTTGCAGACTTGGGATGGTGTTCGAGTTGCTCAGTTTGGGGTGGAGCACATTGGCTACATCAGAAAGGCCATGCTCTATAGTTGGCTCACATCGACAAAGTGTTCCCTTGAGTTATCATCACTTTTAATTTTTGCAGATAAAGGTTGTTTTAGTGAACTTCTTTATTTCCCTTTTTTTGTCTACTGCTTGCTTCCGCTTCTTAAGGTCTTTTTTTTACTAGTGTGTTTAGTGAAATGCGTGATTTACAGTGGAGGGATATATATTGTTGTGTAAGTGAGCTGCATTTGTTGTAGACAAGTGAGCTGCATTTATTCGGGGCAAGTGAGCTGCATTGTTCTAGACAAGTGAGCTGCATTGTTCTATATAAGTGGGCTGCATTGTTCTAGACAAGTGAGCTGCATTGTTCTATACAAGTGGGCTGCATTCTCTTCTTTAGTGAACTGCATTTTTTTATATTATTGAGATGCATTTAATGTTTTTGGTTTTGTATTTGGGCTGAGTGTTCCCATGTTTTATCTCCTCGTTATCAGGTTTTGATGGGGGTCTTCATGGAGGCTGTACATCATTGTTTGAGTCGCAGGGTTCTGAGGTAGTTATGGAGAATTGTGCCATTGAAATCTCTCCAGAGAATTCTGGTTCTTCTGCTGGAGATGGTTTGAACACATATGCGGTATCTGGACCTGATGGTGGAAAGGTTGCTCGCCCCGGCTCTCCGCATGAGGTAGTTGATGTTGATGATGATGATTTTGTTACGCCGGTGCCACACATCACTAGGACTAGGAGTGCAGCAATCAATCGTCCTCCTGTAGATGAGGCTCAAGTATTTTCGAACAAGAGGGCAGATGAGAGGGCTTTTAAGTTGAGAGGCTCTTTAGAGAAATTGAGGCCTCCGAGGTTCAAATATATTGATGAGGCGACGATAATAAAGGATCTCGTTCTCAGCCAAGATTTTGTAACCAAATACAACGAGTAAGTTTTATGTGTGTGCCCTTCATCCTTTTTGTGTGTTTTGTTTTTAACTTTATTTTTTGATCCCATCTGTGTATGTTTACTGCAGTAACGCGTTCTTGATGGTGAATAATGCTTTTGGTGATGTCGAAACAGTCAAAGTTGACTATATTGTTGGTGCAATGATATTGCCTCCCTGTGTTTTGGAGATTGATTGATAAACAGTAAGGGACTGATGTGTTTGCTAGTGCACACAGAGTAACAAGTCCCTGGAGTTGAGAGGAGTTTGGATTCATAACTCCGAAGAATATCCCCTGCGTAGCAGTGAATGATATCACCGAAGGATATGACGACAAGAGTGACCCTCAAAAATTGCTGACGTGAAGCAATTGGTTCGGTGCCTGTCCGAAGTAAGTGACTGCAGTCGAGGAAATTGAAGATGAAGAGAAGACGTAGCATTCTTTTCGTTGTTTCGTTTCTTTTCATTGAGTCATAGGACCACCGTACTATTAAGAGGGGTGTAGCGTTCGAAGCTTTGACTCTCTGATGCTAAACCCAAATCCTATGAAAGATGCGAGAGAAATCTCTTTGTGTTCCGAGCAAATACTTGCCAGCAAGAGACTGTGATCTTCTTCGCTGCGAGAGATTTGTCTCAGACCGAGGAGTTAGCATTACTTGCTCCGCAAGTAATGTTACCGTTGCTCTCAAATCCGACCGTTGTGAACGTGTCGGTTGACCATTGGCTGGACCGTGTGTCCAAAATGGTCATTTCCCACCAGGGAAGGCTGCGGCTATAAATAGCCACCCCGCGCCGGCGTTGTCCGGTGGCTGCTCCGTTTGATTCTGAGAAGATTGTTGAGCAACCCCCTCTCCGAATGATTTGAGTTTAAAATCCACCGAGAGAAAAACCCTAGAGCCGAAAAATTAGATAGTAGTTCAGCATCACTAGAATCTAAGTCCAGTACGCTCCGCCTATTACTCTTGAGAGCTGCAACTCTCTAGACGGATAGGTGTCAGCTCGAGTGTCGAGGAGTATTGTCTTCACCGAGCAAAATCTTCAGCAACCAAGAGTATTGTGGTTCGCGAAGAGAGCTGAAGAGAGTTTATCTTCAATGAAGGTTTGGAGATCGCCGTCAAGTATCTACACGAGTAATCGGCATTGGTTGACGAACCAATTGTCGAGGAGAAAAAGGGCGAAGAGAGTTTATCTTCTGTGTTAAATCACAACCCCTCCAACCAGACGTAGTCCTTGTGCAGAAGGGCGAACTGGTCTACCAAACACCCTGTCGCCATCGAGCATCACTGGTCACTTTTGTTAACCTCTTTACATTCGAACTGTGACATGTCATATTTCAATCATGTGATTTACCTCGGTACATGTTGTTAGTTTCCATTCGGTAGTTTGTATTCACTCACTGTTTACTGTATTTTCATTCGTTCCGCTGCTGGGTTCCGAGAGTTTTGATATTTCCGAGAAAAATTTTAAACTCCCATTCACCCCCCTCTGGTAGACATACTTCGATCCTACAATTGGTATCAGAGCAAGGTACTCCTTGACTCTGCTCATTTTGGTCTAACCACCTTGGAGTTTAAGTATGTCTTCAGTGAGCTACAAGTCGCACCTCAAGATTCCCATCTTCGATGGGACGGACTATCCCTTCTGGAAGGAAAAGATGAAGATCCATCTCCGAGCTATTGATGATGATATGTGGAATGTGGTGCAGAATGGATTCACTGTTGAAGTGCCCCAGGTCCCCACTGACCACGAGAAGAAACTCATTCAGATGGATGCTCAAGCTAAAGATGAAATTGGTGGCCATCTCTCTCGTGCTCAATTTCTTCGCTACCATCAGTGTGAAACTGCAAAGGAATTGTGGGACATTCTCGAGAAGATAAACGAGGGTGTTTCAACTCAGAAAGAAGCTCGCATTGATACACTTCGGGCCAAGTTCAATCGGTTCAAGCGAATAGGAAATGAAAGCTGTCAGCAAACTTTCGATCGTCTGAGTGACATTGCAAAAGAGCTACAAGGTCTCGGCGCCAAAGACATCACTGATCATGAAGTTGTGAAGAAGTTGCTCCGATCCCTTGACAGTTCATTCGACACACTTGTTCTGATGATTCGGGAACGGGCTGATTTCAAAGTTCTCGACTCTGCTGATATCATGGAAAGGTTAAACACCCACGAAGAGCAAGAAGAAGAGAAGAGAGATCTCTATGGCTCAAGTCACCGGAAAAGTCATGCTCTCAAGGCTGTGCCTGATTCTTCCTTGGAAGGATATGCCGATGAAGATTCAGATGACACCGAAAGGATTAGTCAGGATCTCGCATTGATCACGAAAAGATTCCAGCGCCTTCATAGGAAAAATCTGGTTCAGAAGAAAGGATCCAGCAACTCTGGCGGCTCCAAATCTTCATCAAAGCCAACAGGAGACTACACCTATTTCAAGTGCAGAAAGCCAGGTCATTTCATTTCGGACTGCCCTCTCTGGGAAGCTGAAATCCGTGCTACTGGAAGATATGATTCAGGAAACCATGGCAAAAGCAAGAGCAAGAGCTACGACTCCGATGATGAGAAGAAAACGAAGAAGTTCTTCAAGAAGAAGGATTCCTCCAAGTCCTCATCAAGATCTTCCTCGAAGAATCCCTCCAAGTCCTCGTCCAACCGCAAGAACACTTCACGCAAGGCCAAGGCGTACATCGGCAAGGAAATGGATTCCGAAGAAGAAGCTTCTTCTGACGACGAAGAGGTTGATGAATCAGAGGAGGATTCCGACTCTGGAATGGCTGGCATAGCGTGTGGCTCCACTCCTGTATCGAACTTATTCGAAAATCATTCGAGCGACAACGAGTCTCCTGCGTACTGCTTCATGGCCAAAGCTTCGAAAGAAAAGGTATCCTCCAAACATCACAAGGTTCACTCCGATGATCAATATTCTTCTGATGAGGATGACTATGCTAAACTGATCAAAATTGCTAATATACAACAAAACTCTCTCGAGAAAATTGAGAAAACCCTCAGGAAGTCTGAAGGGTTGTTGGTTGAGGAGATGGAGAAAAATCAGTCGTTGACCGAAGAGCATTTCGCTCTCGAGTCTCGAATGAAAGAACTCTCAGATCGTCATGATTTTCTCTCTTCCGACCACGAAAGATTGACTTATGATTACCTGAAACAAAAACAGGAACTCGAGTCGCTGAGAGAGGCTCATGATGATTTGATCAGAGAAAATTCTCTTCTCACCCAACAACTCAAAGAGAAACCTGAAGTGTTTGTACCTCCTTGCTTAAAATGTCTCGAACGCAGTAATGCTGAATCAAATGTTGAATCTTCTGTGAATGCTAACCCCTCGGTCGAGGAAAATGGTTCTATTTCTGATGAAAATCCTAGGTTGAAGGATCTTCTTTAGACAGGAATGTTCAAGTCTCTCAAAGGGCATCAAACCCTGTGTGATGTTCTGAAGAAATCCATTCTTCACAAAAACCCCAGGAAGGAAGGTATCGGTTTCGAAAGGAAACTAAATGAGAATGGCTCCTACTGGGAACCGGATCAATATCCTCGCACTGTGTGGGTGCCTGCTAAGAGCAAAACGCTCGATCCAGCTTTACTTTCGGGATATGACTCGCCGATCCCCGAATACTCATATGATGATTCTCTGGACAACTATAAGTTGTTCAAAAACCATCATGGTGAGGCTATTGCTCGCTACGTTGGACCAAACAACAGGAATGCCCCCCCAAAGGAATCTATCTGGGTGCCCAGGAAAACTATCGAAGCATTACCTGTCACTAGACTACTAACCATGCAGGAAGAAAATGCTCGATATATCCTTGAAAAGATTCGACGGAATGAGTACATACTTGCCTCACCTAACCACTATACTCATTCATCAGGAAGAAACTTCAATGCTTACTCTTTCGATTATGCTCGTACTGACTCAAGTTACAATTCGCATAATTTTCGAAAGAAATCATATCCTGCTCGTTCATATGTTTCGAAGCCACCTACAATGATGTGGGTGGTTAAGAAAGCCTGATTTCTCTGCAGGACTATGTCTCCGGGTGTACCGAATGGATAATGGATAGTGGATGCACTAGTCATATGACCGGAGACAAGTCGTTGTTTGTCGACCCAAATTTAACTGCTTCATCTGAGAAGTACATTACTTTCGGCAACAACAACAAAGGAAAGGTACTTGGGTTAGGTAAAATTGCTATATCCAAGGACAAGAACATTGATGATGTTTTGCTTGTTCAGTCTCTTGGATTCAATCTTATGTCTGTTGGCAAGCTTTGTGATCTAGGCATCCTAGTTCTATTTTCTAAATTCAAATGCATCGTCTTCATGGCCACTGACAATTCCTTCGTGTTCGAAGGAAATAGAAAAGGTGATTTATATATTGTGGATTTCTCTAAGGGTCCCTCAGTCCGAACTTGTTTTCTTGCAAAAGCAATCGAAGGATGGCTGTGGCACCGAAGACTTGGTCATGCAGGTATGAGAAACTTGCAGACTCTCGTGAAGAAAAATCATCTCCGTGGTATTTCTGATGTGAAATTCGACAAGGATCGTCTCTGTGCTGCTTGTGAGGCTGGTAAATTGGCCAAGAAGCATCATTCATCAAAAACTGTCATGACCACAATAAGACCACTGGAAATTCTTCATATGGATTTATTCGGGCCTCAAAACTATGCAAGTTTTGGAGGCAGTCATTATGGTCTGGTTATTGTTGATGATTTTTCTCGATACACTTGGGTATTCTTTCTCGAAGACAAAACTTGCACCCAAGACATCTTCAAAAGATTCGCCAAGAAAGCTGAAAATGAATATGAAGTGCGTATTAAACATGTCAGAAGCGACAATGGTACTGAGTTCAAAAATACTCATATCGAAGATTTTCTCGATGAAAATGGTATTACTCATGAATTTTCTGCCGCATACACTCCCCAACAAAATGGAGTTGTTGAGCGAAAGAATAGAACTCTTATTGAAATGGCGAGAACAATGCTCAGTGAGTATAAAACTCCTATTCGTTTCTGGGCTGATGCTATTAATACTGCTTGCCATGTTGTGAATCGCGTTTATCTTCACAAATTCCTTAAGAAAACTTCATATGAACTTATCACTGGCAAGAAACCGAATGTTTCTTATTTACGTGTTTTTGGTGCACCTTGCTATATTCGTGACATGAATCATAACTCAAAGTTTGCACCCAAGGCACATGAAGGTTTTCTTCTTGGTTATGGCTCGAACTCGCATACTTATCGTGTCTATAACTCTCATCACGGGAAAGTTATGGAAACGGTAAATGTGCGGTTTGATGAATCTAACGGCTCCCAAAAGGAGCACCTGCCTAATGTGATAGATGAACCGCCAATTTCGGATGCAATTCGGCAAATGGCTATTGGGGATGTCAGGCCAGTCGAAGGGAATGTACCTGATTCTTCCGATGATGATGCTCCCATAGCTCGAAGAACACGCCAAGCTACTGCCGAAGCAAATGCCACTCCGAACACAAATGGCGACCCAAATCCAAATGCAAATGCCGATCAAAATGGCAATCATGATGAAAATGGCGATACTAATGCCAATCCTAATGCTGATACTGAGGAAAATGAAAATCAAGAAGAAGATCCTCTCCCACGAGTGGCAAATCGAGTTGACCCTGCATTAATCCTCGAAGATCTCGAAAATCCAGGTTACCGACCCACAACTCGCTCTCGCACTCGTTTGGCTAACTACTATGGAAGTTTCTATTTCGTCTCATTGACAGAACCTACCAAGTATGAGGAAGCCATGAATGATCCCGATTGGATGAATGCCATGCAAGAAGAGTTGGTGCAATTCGAATTAAATGATGTGTGGGAATTGGTTGACAAACCGAATCCTAAGAAGCACAATATCATCGGCACAAAATGGATTTTCCGAAATAAGCAAGATGAAAATGGCATTGTTGTGAGGAACAAAGCATGTCTTGTCGCTCAAGGGTATACACAGGTAGAAGGTATTGATTTCGGTGAAACTTATGCTCCTGTTGCTCGCCTTGAGGCAATTCGTATTCTTCTCGCGTATGCAAATTACAATGATATTCTGCTTTATCAAATGGATGTGAAAAGTGCTTTTCTCAATGGTGAAATTGATGAGGAAGTATATGTTAGGCACCCACCTGGCTTTGAAAATCCTCAGTTTCCTAACAAAGTTTACAGGTTGAAAAAGGCGCTGTATGGATTGAAGCAAGCCCCTCGAGCTTGGTATGACACTCTAAAGAGGTTTTTGCTCGACAAAGGGTTCAAGCCAGGATCCACTGATTCCACTCTTTTCACTCGTGCTATCGATGGCGATCTATTCGTGTGTCAAATTTATGTGGATGATATTATTTTCGGTTGTACTAACAATGCTTGCAGCATGGAATTCGGGCGAATGATGTCCGAGAAATATCAAATGTCTATGATGAGTGAACTTAAGTTCTTTCTCGGACTGCAAATTCGTCAACAGGACAATGGAATTTTCATATCTCAGGAGAAATACCTGAGAGACTGTCTTAAGAAGTTCAAAATGCAAGATTGCAAACAGAAGGGCTACAAAACTCCCATGCCCACCAATGGCCAGCTGGACGCAGATGTGTACGGTAAAGATTACGATCAGAAAGCTTATCGTTCGATGATTGGTTCTTTGCTTTACTTATGTGCATCCAGACCTGATATTATGTTGGGTGTTTGTATGTGTGCTCGTTTTCAAGCTGCACCGAAAGAATCTCATCACCAAGCGGTCAAGCGTATTCTGAGATATTTGGCTCACACCCCCACCTTAGGTTTATGGTATCCTAAGGGAGAACAGTTTGACCTCGTTGGCTATTCAGACTCAGATTATGCAGGTGACCGGGTTGATAGGAAATCTACTTCGGGGACATGTCATTTCCTCGGTAGATCATTGGTTTGTTGGTTGTCAAGGAAGCAGAATTGTGTCTCACTCTCTACGGCTGAGGCCGAATATATTGCTGCTGGCGCATGTTGTACACAGTTGCTATGGATGAAGCAGACTCTGAAGGATTATGGCATCAAAGTCAAGAAGATCCCTCTATTGTGCGACAATGAGAGTGCGATCAAAATTGCTCACAATCCTGTGCAGGACTCTCGCACCATGCATATTGAGATCAGACATCATTTCCTACGTGATCATGTTGCTCGAGAGGATATTGTTATCAGTCACGTCAACACCGAAGAGAATCTCGCCGATATCTTCACCAAGCCTCTCGACGAGAAAAGATTCTGTGCGTTACGGTGTGAGCTAAATATCCTAGATTCCGCAAACGTGCAGTAAGCTGGACTCGGCACCCGTACCAACACTTCCACATCTTAAAAAGGAATGGGTGCATAACACTCGAAGAGTTTGAAAATTTCGACAAAGTGAAAATTTCTTTCTGAGAGTGAATACATTAACGAAGAACTCGATTAACCGGGTGCCACGATAATTGTGCGACGCTCGGGGTCATACAGTTCTTATACGGTGGGTAACGCCACCACAATTTTTCTTCGATGGGTTGCGATTGATGATTTTGTGTTCTGTCCGAATGAATTTCACTCATAGCTTTTCTCTCGGGTGCTTGTGTTTCTTCGTCTGAGTGAAATTACTAGGACCCTGTTTTCCCTCTATTCTATCTCTTCCAGTATGCTGTTCCATTATGAATGCACAAAATTCAACTGTGAACGAAACTTTATCTGGTGTCCTTGACCACGCTAAAGTTTCGGTCCGAACTTAATCTGTTTTGGCGAAAGCCGTCCAAAATTTGGGGTTTCCCGCCCAGGTCTGGACCACGTTCTTAGATGACGGTTGCCACGTGCTCATCATCAACTGCCAGCATATCCTATCCGTTGAATCGCAAGCGTCCCTTGACTGAGTCCGTCCGATCAGATTCAAAGGGAGCGGTTATTTTCTCTTCGCATATATATATACTGCGCCGCCCCCTTCCTCGATTCACTTCGCCCCTCCACCGTCGCCACTTACCGAAGCCCTACCGCACTGCTCCTCCTCGAGCTCGACGACGCCGACTACCTTCACCGCTTGACTGCCGGAAAGGGTTCACCGGAGTCCTTCCTCGCCGCCGCGGACCATCTTCTTCTCCGCGCCGCCGTAGTTGCTGCACATCGCCAAGTTAGGGTATGTGCAGTGTGAACTTGTTCTTCTGTTCATCTAGTTCAAGTTCATCCGCGGTAGAAATAGCCGTGTTTTACTGCAATTTCTCAGATCTTTACTGCTAGGTAAATTCTGTGGATGTGGTTTGTAGTTGTCCCTCGCATCCGAAAAACTTCAGATCTAGGGTTTGTGTTATGTCTCGTCCGAATGGAATGCTTAGCACGCTTACTAGTATTTTCTTCGAACCTACTAGTTCGTTCTATACATTTCTTTCGCCCGAAGCATTTCTCAAAGTCTGCATCTACCTCTTCATCAAAAACAATTTCTGTTTTTCCAAATCTTGCTGTGTGCATTTGTAACCCTGTCCCCATTTTCCCTTGCATCTATCTATGTTCACAGGAAAATGCAGTCAGTTGCAGATTCAGCTCAGCGTAGCCAGCCTAAAAGAGATGATATTGTATTGGGCACAGCTGATGAATCAAAAGCTCCGAATGCTAAGGGCCCAACGGTAGGCCCGTCAACCAAGAGAAAAAGGACCGAACAGAATGACGACGAGCAAGTAGAAACTGCTCCGAAAAAGAAGAGGGGTGGCAGACAGGCTCTCACTAACACAGCAGAATATATCTCTCATGATCGATACCACACAGTTCCAGGTGAATCAAAACACGATCGAGATACACGACAGCAATGTATTCGACGCCACTGGGTGCGCAAATGGTTCAATTATGAGTTTGTTGCTCCTCGCTTTGCTCAGAATTTTGCATTCCATCCACCGTGGGGTGACTGCCGAGAACTTTATCTAATCAAGTCAAATGGAACTCAAGAGAGACCACCTCCTCCGGCGAATGCTCATGAGTCTTCCCTTCGCACTCCGGCCTCATATCCCGATGAACTCGCTAAGCGTCAACGCAATGCCATCAAAAGAGCTGAGCGGGCTGAAAAGAAAAAGGCTCGTGAAGCAGAAAACCTTCGTCTTCTCAAAGATGATATGAAAAAGAAAAAGGCCGAAGGAATATCTGAAGGTCGCACCAAACACAAGCATGATCCAAATCCTGCTGCTTCGAAGAGAAAGCGTGCACCGAAGAAGAAAAAGGCTGTACCAGCAGATGAAGCAAATATGGATGATTCCTCTGCTGATGAAGATGATCCTCCACTCACCAAAGAAGAGGTTGCTGCTGCTCTCAGCGAGGATGTGAACATTACCACCTCAACAGTGCTGCCTAATCTTCGGATAAATTTGGCACCATCGAAGAAGATGCCTGCCAGAAAAACGCCAGCTACCACAGTCACTATGAAACAGCATGTGAACACAACTCCTCATCCTGATGCAATTAACTTGAAGGATTTGGTAGTTGATGCTCCAGTGAATACTGCGAAGCCTGGCGAAAACATTCCCATACCGGAAGTAAGGAAGATCAAGACGTCTACCGAGCAAGATGCTTCTCAATCCTCTGCTCCGAAGGAAGAGGTTGCTAAATTTGCACCTACACTGACTCAACCATTGGCTTCTAAGCCACCTTCCGAGCAAGTTCATGTTCCTGTTCAGACTGCTCTCTCTGTCAAGTCAGATGCACCTCATTATTATAATCACATATTCATCATGGAGCAACTCGATAGGTTTGGAAAACCCTTTCGATGGAGAAGTGGCATCTTTGCCTATCCCTGCCGAAGTTATTGCTCAAGCAACTTCTGTTGTGCAAGAACTGAGAGATGATGCAGTTGAGACTAATTCCCTCTCTGTCGAACTAATGGATCTTAATGAGTGAATGAAAACTGCCTCATCAAAGTTTATCATCAACACACTCGAAGATTCCTACAAGGATATCAACCGAGCCATGAGTCTTCTGCGTAACCGAAGGTTGAGCTTTCACACAGATCTGGATGAAATAGTTCGGAAAATTTGTGATAAACATCTGGCCAAAGTAACTGGCAACAATGATTTGGTCAAGGGCCACATTGATCAAGTTGCGAAGCAAAAGATCAAGCAAAGAAAGAAAATGGCGAAGAAAAATGTACCTCCTGCTCCGAAGGAACCGTCGCCTGTCCGTCATGATGCTCAGTCTTAGAAAGAAAAATCTCCTGAGCCTACTATTCTTTCGCCACCACCTGTTAAGATCACGGATGCTCCTCCCTCGCCAAGGCCAACTGAATCAGTGCCTATGGCCTCCCCTGCTCGGGCTGAAATTCCCTCGCAACACGTTGTTTCGGTGGAAGGTGAAATTCCTCGCTCAGAACCTCTAGCTTCTCCAGCTCATGAAGCGCCACAAGTCTCAGTCCCATCTGTAGACGAGCAAAAACAAGTTACTATGGAACAGTCCCATCCTCCTCCAATGGATGTTTCGGCCTCGGTGCCCAAAGTTGATGAACCTTCTCGAGTACCAAGCCCCCCTGCTGCACCATCTGTTGTGCCTCATGCTCCCTCTCCACTAAAGTTATCCATCGATACAGTCGCACGGATGCCAGATGTTGGTCCCTTCGAGCGCAAATCTGTCTCTGCTCGCCGGTCTGACTCAGTTGTGTAAGGTGATGAAGTTATTTCTCCCGAAGAAGAGCTTAAATATCCATATCCTCGCGAAGAATTGCCATTGTTCTCATCTGGCGCAGGCGCAAAAGGACCGCTTTTCAATCGGAATGCGCATCCAAAATTCTTTCAGGCCAGTCCGTATGATGGCCCGCGCACTTCTGAATCACCTCGGTTTTGGACCAAGGAACAAGCTATTTATTACTCTCGGGTCCTTTATGAGAGCAAGAAGATTTTTCCTCATGAATTTCTGGATATTCCTTCTATGCGAACTATTGGCTGCTTTAATCAATTGCTACAGGATCTAGATGATTTCTGCCTCACAAAGGTTTTTGAGTTCGAGCACCCATGGAACAGAGAAATCATTCTTCAATTCTATGCAACATTGTACATCTCTGGTGATGAAAATGATAGCTCAAAATGGATCATGGAATGGATGACCGAAGGAAAACGCATCAAGTGCACCTCGACAGATTTTGTCTCGCACTTCCATTTCCCTCGCTTTGAGCACGGTAACACTAACATTCAAGTTCACAACATTGATGTCATATCAGATGAACTTTTCCGATGCACAATGGATCCCGAAAAGATTCGTGACTACACTGGTCCTCCTCGTCCTGAGCATTTATCATTCGACAATCAGACGCTATTCCATATGCTCTCATACACCATTTGCCCATTGGCTGGCATGAATCCAGACAAGTCAATATCAGATGTTCTTCGCAATACGATATACGCAATCTCTGAGCAATACATTTTCGATGTCGAAGACATGTTCCTGCATATCCTGAAGGATTCTGCTCAGTATCCATTTTGCATCAAGGTGTATGCACCCTGGATACAGAAAGTTATTGATCATGCGATGCGAACAATGTATCTTGCGAAGGAAAGCCACAAAAGCTTCATTCCTCCCGTTCGCGATACTCTGCAAGTTATGGAAGATATTTCCTCGGGCAAGTCAACTACATCAAGCTCCCGCGACTATCACAAGAACTTTGATGGGCCTCATCTGCCTCAGCGCGACCGAAAGATTACACCTCAACCTCCATCGCAACTCGAAGTCAGTTAGCGTACTCAACAGTTGCTCATGCAACATATTGCAGAAGATAGACGCGAGAAAGAACATCTTGCCTCCGAGCTGAATGCAATTAACAATCGCACGAGGATAATGCATCTGATTGCTGATGAAAATAAGAAGAGACTCTGGAAATTGCTTCGCAAGTTCTTTACCGAGAAACAACTCCTGAACGTCAATCTCCAAGATCTCTATGATTATATTGACAAAGGCTTCACTATCGAAGAATTTCATGATAGGACTCCTTCGCTACCTGCTCATGAGCCTACCACTGATCTTCTTCATCTCAGGCTGCGAAAATTGCTTGATGAATCTGAAGCCACATCTCCAACAGAGAAACCTACCGAAGGCAATGTGCAGTCTCGTGTTCCTCCTGTGGCCACTCCAGCTATTCCTTCGTCTACTCAGCCCCAAGCTCTTATTCTTGAAGGAAAATCTGTTGCTGCTGAAGACGAAGCTGTTCCAGTCACTTCCGAAGATGAAATCACCTTGGACAGCTCATCTGGCGATGCCACCGATTGATCCAAGATCTGCGTTTCTTCTCTCATGTCATTCGTCACCTTTTTGACACTTGTTGACAAAAAGGGGGAGAATTACATCGAGTCTTGATAGATTTGCTTTTGGTGTTTCTTTTGAGTTTGGTTTCGTTTCGAGTTTGCAACTTTTGGTCTATATCCTATCCGTACTATGTTGTAAATCTCGTTAACTTCTGTGCTATAATGTTAATAACCCCTGCTGCTGCACCATTTCTCTCGAAGTATTTGTCTTGCAGGTGGAATTATTATTGGAAGTTATCTTTGATTGCACTAAGATCTTAATGGATTATATCTCATCAGTGCGAATCAAATGTCTCGAATGATTGAAATTCCCTCCATATATTTCAATTATTGCAGGAGAATCTATCTCATATTCTTTCATCCCTGCATACATTTAGGGGGAGTTCATTTCATATTCGAGCAAGTAACGCGTACTCACTGTTGTTTGACTCATTTTACATTTACCTATCTTCACTTCGATGATTATCAGTTTTGTCATCAATCGTCCAAAAAGGGGGAGATTGTTGGTGCAATGATATTGCCTCCCTGTGTTTTGGAGATTGATTGACAAACAGTAAGGGACTGATGTGTTTGCTAGTGCACACAGAGTAATAGGTCCCTGGAGTTGAGAGGTGTTTGGATTCATAACTCCGAAGAATATCCCCTGCGTAGCAGTGAATGATATCACCGAAGGATATGACGACAAGAGTGACCCTCAAAAATTGCTGACGTGAAGCAATTGGTTCGGTGCCTGTCCGAAGTAAGTGACTGCAGCCGAGGAAATTGAAGACGAAGAGAAGACGTAGCATTCTTTTCGTTGTTTCGTTTCTTTTCATTGAGTCATAGGACCACCGTACTATTAAGAGGGGTGTAGCGTTCGAAGCTTTGACTCTCTGATGCTAAACCCAAATCCTATGAAAGATGCGAGAGAAATCTCTTTGTGTTCCGAGCAAATACTTGCCAGCAAGAGACTGTGATCTTCTTCGCTACGAGAGATTTGTCTCAGACCGAGGAGTTAGCATTACTTGCTCCGCAAGTAATGTTACCGTTGCTCTCAAATCCGACCGTTGTGAACGTGTCGGTTGACCATTGGCTGGACCGTGTGTCCAAAATGGTCATTTCCCACCAGGGAAGGCTGCGGCTATAAATAGCCACCCCGCGCCGGCGTTGTCCGGTGGCTGCTCCGTTTGATTCTGAGAAGATTGTTGAGCAACCCCCTCTCCGAATGATTTGAGTTTAAAATCCACCGAGAGAAAAACCCTAGAGCCGAAAAATTAGATAGTAGTTCAGCATCACTAGAATCTAAGTCCAGTACGCTCCGCCTATTACTCTTGAGAGCTGCAACTCTCTAGACGTATAGGTGTCAGCTCGAGTGTCGAGGAGTATTGTCTTCACCGAGCAAAATTTTCAGCAACCAAGAGTATTGTGGTTCGCGAAGAGAGCTGAAGAGAGTTTATCTTCAATGAAGGTTTGGAGATCGCCGTCAAGTATCTACACGAGTAATCGGCATTGATTGACGAACCAATTGTCGAGGAGAAAAAGGGCGAAGAGAGTTTATCTTCTGTGTTAAATCACAACCCCTCCAACCAGACGTAGTCCTTGTGCAGAAGGGCGAACTGGTCTACCAAACACCCTGTCGCCATCGAGCATCACTGGTCACTTTTGTTAACCTCTTTACATTCGAACTGTGACATGTCATATTTCAATCATGTGATTTACCTCGGTACATGTTGTTAGTTTCCATTCGGTAGTTTGTATTCACTCACTGTTTACTGTATTTTCATTCGTTCCGCTGCTGGGTTCCGAGAGTTTTGATATTTCCGAGAAAAATTTTAAACTCCCATTCACCCCCCCCCCCTCTGGTAGACATACTTCGATCCTACATATATCTATAATACATTTGGCAAAGGAGCTTGCAGGGACTCGTATCTCATGGATTTTGTCATTAAGTACTGGAAGCAAGACCCTGCAATGAGTTTAGTTTATCGTTCTGGTGAACGTGTGCTACTTTCACCTTTATTTATCACGGTAAATGTGTCTGCTGTCATGTTTTTTTTTTGCTTTGGTGCATTTTTTCTCTTGTACTGAATTTTTTATGTCCATGCGTGCATGCGTGTTTTATTCTTTTTTTCATGTCCTATTTGTTCTTTTTCTATGCAGTATGTTCTTCAAATGGAAACCGATGTGAAGAAAAATGAGGAAGGATACC
Source organism: Elymus sibiricus (assembly GCA_039707655.1). Classification (NCBI taxonomy): domain Eukaryota; kingdom Viridiplantae; phylum Streptophyta; class Magnoliopsida; order Poales; family Poaceae; genus Elymus; species Elymus sibiricus. Next base: position 320,555,487 of record CM077664.1, read on the forward strand.
CTGTGTTGCCAGTTGTGCATAACCCATTTGTTTTAGAAGATGCAGTTAAGCAGTTCAAGGTTTTTGTTGGCGACGAAAACCTGTTGGACGCAAAACTGGTAAGGCCATTGTTTTCCATCATTTATTTTCTTCTTTGTTGCATTTCTTTTTATAGTTATTTGAAGCAGTGGTCCTAATGTTACGTGTCGAATGAACTTTCATTTCATTTGTTTTTTGATGCGACAGATTATGATGCCGCGCTCCAAGGATGGTCATTATGCCTTATACACGATGAACCAGCATCGCCAGACCATTGATATCCATGACACCAGGAAGTACACTGGCCATCCCGATTTCATGACAAAGTGGCGCAGGACTGACTACCACTCAGATTGCACTGAAGTGGTATGTCATTTTTTTAGCCAAGTGCAAAGCTTTTTTGTGTTTCTCCTACTGCATATATTTTTTAAACTGCACATGCATTGTTAGTACACATAGCACCACACTTGTTAATATAGTGCACTGCAACATATGCGACACAGAACTGCATTTTCTCCCACACACCCAATCTGTGTAAAAGAGTGATAAAACGAAATGACCTCACATGCATTTAAAAGAGGGACTGTCTAGACGTTGAGAAGAACTTGTATTTTTGCTTCGTCTGATAGTTATTGATCTGTGACGTGTGTTTATTCCTTTGTGCTGCCTTTCCACCTTTTGCCAGATGAGGAGGATGACTCAGCTGTTGAAGACGATTTATGGTGAAAAGTTGTATAACTCTAAGAATCACCCTGACTGGGTTACATTGGCAGAGAAGCCCTCTTACCCGGCCGTGCCAGCGCAGGGACCAAACGAGTGTGGAATCTATGTTCTGAGGTTGACGCAGGTGTATGACGGCGTGCATCTAGTCGACAGAATTGTCAAATCCGATGTAATACCTTCTCTGTTTCTTCTTTTTTGTTACCGTTTTATTTTTTAATTTTTTCACTTTTCGTTCTTACGACAACCTTTTTTTTAATCACTGATCTGCATTTTTTAATTTTTTTCAGCCTGCTATTGAAGATTGGAAGGCGGAGTACATTTTCCAGCTGCTGTTCAATCCTTTGAACATGTTGTATTATGAAGACATGCCGCCTGAGCTACGAGATCTGATTGCAAGCCTCGGGCTTACTTCCCTGTCGCAGTTGCAGTCGCAGTAACAGTCATTTGGCATATTTTCTGGTTAAAGGCCTGTGTATGGACAAGAGCTAGGGTTATGGTGTGTACTGTGTGCTGTCTAAGGTAGATAATGTGTATGAAAAGGCTACTTTTTCTGTCCTTGTGTATCGTCTGCTTTTTGCAGCAGCGTATATGGATGAAACTGTGTGTGTTTTATTTTACTAGCAAACATGCCCGTGCGTTGCAACAGGAGAAAAAAAATAATCCTCACACATCCCTAACTTCACTTCTTCGCAACTGTTGTCGATGATGTCAAATTGTCAACCTATTCACAATAAACGTGATCAACCACTCGAAACAAATGCCAATTATCGTGAACCAAGTTTATTGGATTGATGAGTTCAAAATAAACTGGCTTATATTTAACATAATAGCTTGATGATAACATGTTTCGTTAGCATAACATATCATTGATCTAGACCAATCTCAAATGTAAATTTTTAGCTTTTCTAGAGCACACAATAGTCTGAGTTCCTTTTAACTTAAAATATAGTCCAAGAACAATCATAGACACCATGGGCACTCAAAGTCACCCCTCACAGAATAATAAAGTTAAAATTCACAACGAAACTGTCGTGCGGACGAAAGTTCCTGCACGACAAAGGAACGACGGGCAATCCAGCCGTCTGCTTCACTTTAATGTTATGCATGGACGAGCTGATTTGCGTTGTCGTTCACAAATCGTGCACACAACATCGTGTGCATAGCAGCGTTGAATTCAGAATGAATAGAAGCAATCTTGAAGGAGCATCACATGAATGAGCACATGCAATAAACAAAGGATCACCTGGTTGAAGCACAGATCTGTGAGCACATGTGAGAGACTGATTGACATATCTTGAGATCGATGAGCACCATAGCGTCGGAAACATGAACTAGATTAAAGAAATATGTACCTTGTCAAGTATTGAACTTGAACCCGGATGGGCTGATTAACATGTAGATTCCATTGTTTTGTTGCCATGTTTTAATAGCCCATCGCATTGTTTCTTCACCGTCTTCTTATTTGTCTTCACTATTTTTTAATTGGAATTTATGTTTTGAAAATGTAATTACTGTTCTTGTAGATTCAGTTTTAGATTCCTTTTATAGAATCCGAGTTTCATACTTTCAACCTTCAGAAATAGGTGGTCCGAAATTCTTTTTCTTCTTCTTCAAATAGGATCGAGGTAGTTGCAAGATGCCATAGAAAACAATATTCCCGGACATGTAAAATTGCAACGCCCACATCGAAGTCCACAAAAAACGCATCCTGGACAACCGTGGGTAAGATTCAAAATTATGTAAGACTTGCGTGTCATTCCACCAGACCCACTTATACCCACATTCTCCTTAAGAAAAACTCATGCCCACATAATTCCTCTACACGTGGCCGTGGGGATTAATTAGTGCAAGGCCGAGCTGCCGAGGTGAGCAGCAGTCACAACACCGTACCCAGCAGAAAGGAAGGCACCAAATCTTCCACACCCAGTGATGAGCGTGCTCGACAGCGAACTTTGCCTGGCTCCGTTCCGCGCCGCGCGTCCCGTACGCCCCGGCAAGATGCTAGCCCTCTCCATCGCCCACCTCTGGCTAGCGCAGCTACTGCACCGGTTCTAGTGTGCGTCCGCGACCTCAGGGAGTGTTGACCTGTCAGAGCGTCTCCATATCAATCGAGATGGCCATGCCGCTGGTCTGGATGGTCGTCGCTCGCTAGGGCCAGAGCTGAGATCCGCGGCAAGGGAGATGAAAGTGGAGGAGCAGCCAGTGGTCGGAGCTAGGAGGAGGAGGGGGTTCTGTGGGCTGGGTGAGCAGCCGTTCGAAACGTGCGCTATGGGCACGACGCGACTCTACGGCCGCTCGGACGACGCCCTTTCTCCGTGCCCAGCCTGACGCACACGCGTCGGGCTCTGCGAGTTCCGCGTGAACGTGCACGACGTGGTCACCTACCGCGCCGATACCCTTTCTCCACACGCCAGGGTCAGCGAGCACGGCGCCCGCCGCGACAACGCCTCGACGCTCCGTGCTTCATGTGACGCCATGAGCAGCACGCCAACCGGGTCCAGCTTGTCCCCTCCCCGTCCTCCGACGCCGTCAATGCCGACGCCGCGATACATGAGGATGCGGATGATGACGCCCACTGCCCATCTCTCTCCTCAATTTCCTCGAGGCACGACTCCTCATGCCTCCCCCGAGACCAGCTCCGCCTAGCCCTGCATCTCGCCGCCCCGACCCAGATGTTGCCACCTCATCTCCCTGTGCCTCTCGTCTCTCTGGTTCACCTTTCACCTCTGACCCGTGCGGCACTTGTCCGGCCTCCTGCAGTGGGCGAAGCGTCACCACTATACCAATCGGTTCTGGGTAGTTGCAGCTGTGGGTGGTCGTCCCCGGCCGTGGATCGTCGGAGTTGCTGGTTGCCGAGAGCCCGAGTCATGAAGGTGCAACCAAGGGTCGTCATTGCCCGGCGTGGGTCCTCTCAACTGCGGGTTGCAGGAGGTGGGAGAATCAGAGCCACAGAAGCGACTGCGAGGGACTACGACGGCGACTGCAAGGGGATGGGAGAGGGTAGTGCGGGAAAGAGAGGGTACAGGAGATTAGCGGGATGAGGAGTAAGCCTAGCACCCGGGTGTCTTGCGTTCTTGTGTGGGAGAAATCTTCCTCCTTTTAAATCTCAGCCATCAATTTTTGAGGTTTACACAAAATTAACGGATATAAACAGATGACGGATGGAGAACTATGAAAGTCTCCTTCTTTTAATATTATAGGTAAAGATATAAACAATATATATATATACACACACATATGCGAACCCTGGTTTTTTTGTTTTTACGTGTGGTTTTTGCTTTTTTGCTCCCGCGCTGTTTTTGTAGGTGTTTGTTTTTTCACCTTTTTTTATCTGTGCAAAAACTTTTTTTGCAGAATGGCACTGCATTCATGTGTATAACTGAACTGCATCATGGCTAAGTTCTTTTTTCAGCACAACTTTCCTTTTTTTAGTCGGGCTCTGGGGGGTCGTCACACCCCGTCGCCCCACTATCTCTACTCCTAATGTCTCACTTGGTAGGATAGCATCCACGGTTTTTTTTCGTCTGGTTTTTTTTCATCTCACCTTCCATCATCATATCCTTACGTTGATTTTTTTACCCTCCCAATAAAAACTTTCTTAACATTTACAAACTTTCCTAACCAGGCACGTCACAAACGGGCAGGTACTGATATCACGTTACCAAACAATAAAACCCCATTTTCGTAGAAATCAATTCAAAATCCTAACTTTCCTAACACATCGATTCTTACCTTTCCTAATCTTTACTCCTAAAGTCGTTCGTTCGTTGGTGTCCAACCCTCCTCCCTCGACGCTAAAAATACCACGCACCTTCCGTCGTTGGTTTTCTCCACTGGGTTTTTTCCAAACAAACCAAACGTCCCGCATACAGCGAGGGCATACAGCGAGGGCCGAGGGCTAGCTAGGTCAATCCGTCCGCCGCGGCCGCCGCCACTCTTACGCTCGCACGCCACACCCACCCTCCTGCTCGGACATCATCGTAACCTTGCCGCTGGCCGCCGCGCGGCTCCACCTCACCATGCCGCCTCACCTCCATGCTGCCTCACCTCAGCGTCGTGTCTCCCTCCGGACGATGCCTTCCCAATCCTTGCGCCTAATGGCTCATGAATATACACGGCCGCCTCCTTGGATGTCGTTTGTACGCGGCCGCCACATATGGATGTCGTCGCTTCGTGCCTGGTTGCTGGTTTTGTCCTTCGTGCCGCCTTGTTCTGCCCTGATCTGGAAGAAGAATGGCATGAAGGCAAGTGTTGTTGGACTCTGGAGTGAGGGGGCCTTGTCTGGGATGGACGAGATTGGTTTGATCCATAGCTAGACAAAGGACGGTGGCCGACAGGCACATCAGTTCTTACGATGGAGAGGATAGTGAGAGAGACGGGAGGTGCACAGGGTGAGTTGGAACGCCAGGGAGGTTGAGGGAGGCGCGCTGCGCTGCCTCGGAGCTTGTTGTCGCTGCGGGTGTGCGTGCTTGTCTGCTATTGTGCGTGTGTGCTTGATGCTTGATGTGCTTGCTGACGCAACTGCCTGTGTGTGTGTGCGTGATGTGCAGCTGACCACTGATGCTTGTGGAGCTGCTGCCTAAGAGTGTGCTTGTTGCCGCTCTTGTGCGTGATTGCTGGTGCCTGGAAGATGACAGGAAGCCACCCAGAAAATGGCCAGAAGCAAGCACCATTGTGCATGTGCGTGCGTGTGTGTTAGCAGGTGAGTTTGCACTCGTGCTTCTAATTTCCTGAACATTAGTTCCTATTACAAACAGAAAACACCTATTATTGGTGAACATTATTATTGGTAAACCTCCAAACCTGCACGCTGTCGATCTGCCTCTCGTTCTTCCTGTTGCAACTATTGGTGAACATTATTATTGCCATATTTTATCCTAATTTATGTTCATCTAATACCAGGTTCACCCGCAAAAAAAAATCTAATAGCAGGTTCTTTGATGGAATCATCATATAAAGCAAGGTTCCTCATCGATCGATGGCTTTCTGTACGTGTATGCCTACTAACCTTGCTTTATATGATGATCCATTACCAGTCATAGAAAGGTTCTTCTGTAGCACTGATGCCAATGTAAAATCAGGCGCGTCATCCACGAAGAAGTCCGCCATATTTGCTGCTGGCGCGGCCGTCGTGCTTGCGTTGCTGCCGATGGTGGCCTACACTGATGCCAATGAGGAGATGTGACTTTTTGGTTTATATATCTGAGCTTTCGTTTTTTTAGAATACAATTGAGTTTGATCTGTGTTTACAGGGGCGTGGTTGATGCTGTGGTGAGCACTGGTTTGGCCCGCAAGGAGAGGAAGAGAATAATGGAGCTGATCCAGAGCCAAGGAATGCCGCTCGGCATACCTAAAGTTTGAAGTTGCAATGAAGGGCCAGAAGGTCGTTCCACAACACCTGCACCCACCCACCCACAAACAATCTATTGCTGATGCTGCTGAACAATATTGTGTTCTCTGCTACCGTTTTAGTAAATTTCAGTAAATTGTGCATTGTGTCAGCTTCCATGTAGGAAGATTTCAGTATAAGGGCTAGAATTAGGAGTTTAGTGACCACTTCCATGTACATTGTGTCAGCAACTTTGGTGTGAATGCTGTGTGATTTGAGCAATGGTGCACTGATATAGGAAGTAGGAAGATTTAGCATGCAACAGTAGTAAGTAGTAAGTAGTAACAAATTCGAGTGAACTTAACCAGGAGAGTCAGTCAGTTTCAGAGAAGTGTGAGTGTCAGGAATCGGTACAAGGATACCATGAGTATAGGTTAGTTAGAATGTTGCCCAGTTGTTGTTAGAGCATAGTTTGTAGGCATGTTTTGTTGATTTTGTATGGCATTCGGGCTAGCATGCTTTCTTAGAATTGCACATTTTCACCCCATAAATCAGTAACAGATCGACTAATAGCCATGTGTAAGATTCACTTGATAATTGGATTTAATTGCTCTGATTAAGTTTCTTTTTACAGGTTGTCATTAAATTGAACGTACCTTCAACCTGTAATATATCGCACCTCATTGTTGATCTCGTAACACATCACAGACTTGAGGCAGAACAATGCGTTGGTAGCTCAGAGATGCTATTGCGTGCTTCGGACAGGTTAGCAAAAGAAGCGGGATGGTATTCAGTTCACTGCAATATATGTTTTATCACTGCTTCTGCTTAGGGCAGTCATATATTAAACACATCCTCTTTCCATATGCAAAAGTTACAGCATTTTTAAGATTTTTCTCTGTCCTTTATTGAAAGGTATGCTTGGATCACTTCTACAGATCTGGATAGGAAAGTTTGATTCTTCGTTACTAGAGCCATACGACCAATAAAGATGATTGGAAGGGCTCTTTCCAAGCATAAGGTGAATCTTGTATAGTTTATTCATTAATATGATTTAGCCAGTACTATGTGTATTTTCGGAAACTATATTGTCGTTGTAGATTATCTGATGAAAATTCCATTCTCTGTTGGGCACATATTCAGATATATTAATATGGGAAAGAGGCTCTCATAGACCGCTCAAGATTGGGAGGGCGCAGAGGCGGCTAGAGGAAGTGTTGCAGGCCAAGCTCAGCAGCAATGATGAACTATTGTTGGTGCCGGACTGGCGACGCCTACTAAGGAACAGGAGTGGCTGAATAGCTCTTGAACTGGCCAAGCCACCATCGCACCGCTGTCCCCAGAGATTGTTTGGTGATGACCGGTCCATCACGCGACAGACTAGAGGCACAGACTGCCTTGAGCACGGACTGGAGGCTAAGAGCATAGGATTCCAACAGCCGAGATGAATATGAACTACCACCATCGCCACTCATAGTCTAGGATATTGTGCAGGTTTCATTTCTTTTGGCTAGAACACATGGATTTAAACCAGAGGTAACCAATTTGCTATGTTCATCTGATAAGCTATTTGGAATTGATTACCTGTGTTTTATTTTGAGGATACCCAAGCACTGCGTACATTTTGTACAGGTGCTCATAGCCATGGTTTTCACTTTCAGAGAGATTTCGATGTTTCAGTAATTTCACTAGACACTGAAATAATTACGTTTCGGCCAAAATATTTTAGCAATTTCAGTAGTGCATAGGAATTCAAATATTTTTCAGTTTTTTTGAAAAAAAATAATTTTTTAATTGAATTCAAGTGAATATTTCGGTCATTTGGCTCAAATGCAAACTGAAATCACTGAAACTCACTAAATTCACTGAATTTTGGTGAATTCGGTTGGTGCTGAAATCTTTCTAATAATGAAATTGAAAACCATGCTCATAGCTTCTCATCAATCTGCCATAGTCAAATTATGAATTTTAATGATTGATTGATTTTCATGCTCAGAGGTGGACATGGTTGAGTGGCCATGGGGAAATTGGGGGCAGTAGCATGTCAGGAACTTAAGAAATGGGGACAAGGGACATTTTAGTTAATCAAGGCTCTGTATTAGTTTCAAGTTTTATCCTTGTGGTAAAAAATAAGGTTAGATTAACCACCATGTACATCTTTAATTATTTTTAAATATGAAATATAATCAAAATATTCTTTTGAATCGATAAAATTTATATTTATATATAATTTGTAAAAGTGCAAGTTCGATCATTAAGGTGGAACGGGAGGAGGGGTCGGGAGAAGATTATATACCGTTTCGTCTTCTTGCAAGGAGAGGATGGTTACGAAGAAATGACAGTTGTCGTGGCAGAAAGAAACGTCGATAGAATCAGTTTTATTACTATGGATGGAAACCACATGCCATCTTATCCAACACATTTCTGCATTGGGACAATTATTCAATTGCTATGGGTTTTTTATTCCGTGGCAATGCATAGACATTCAACTGGAATATTCAAATATGCAGGTTGTTCCACCTTTTTCAAGCTATTTACAAATTTTTCACTGGTCAGCAAGTTTGTATATGATGCTGGGAAATTCAACATAAGGAAGTGCACAGAAGGACACATAAATGTTGCACTTTGAATATGAGAGAAACTCAACATCCAAATAAAAAATTAGTTGCTATGTCCATTGGTAAGCTGGAAATGCAAGCATCCTTCTAAATAAGATATTAGCTATCTTGAAATGCAAGCATCCTAAACTAGCAACAATATTTCTAACAATTGAAAACAATCTTGCAATCTTGATATAAGAATGAAACATAAACAATATCACAGGTTTTGCTATTTCTTTTGATGTTGAAATCGACAATATTTATTTCAGAAAAGAAGAGGCTTAAGGATCGCATGATATATACCATTACGTATATCATGGCAGCAAAAATACGATGTGGTGGTCGCCCTCAACTATGATGGTGTGCACTCCTTGGCATTGGGAATCGACCTGGGACACTGAAGAGGGGAAGGGAGACGCCGTGGAGGGAAGGGGAGACGGTGCTGAGAGGAAGGTGCGGGTTGAATGCCTTGGCGGGGAGAGATGGCAATGACGACGTCTGCGGGTAGAGCAAGTCGGGGGAATTAGATGTGAGTGTGAGTGTCATGCCATGCGGTGAGAGAATGAGTGAATTACTTTTTTAAATAATAAGAAAAGGAGTTGCATTTTGCTTTTTGGGAAAGCGTCTGTTTGCTATGAAAGAAGTGTCACATACTTTTATATAGAAAAAATATCAAATACCCTAACAAGTCATTTCTATATAATGATTACCAACAAGTGATTTACAGGTGAGCGTACAGTTTATTCAAATAGGAATGCGACTCACTCTACTAAAAAGCACGATGCCACTCACTCCGACTAGAAAAGGTCGCCTGCTTGCATTTAGCATCTAACCAAATATATATACGTTTGTATATGAGCTTATTTTTCATTTTAATATCTTTTATATGTTTACTTTTACAAATCAGAGATACAAACTGGTGATGGCTTCCGATGATGCTTTAAAAATGTCGATTGACAAAGCTTATAATGGGCCAGACTGAAAAATCATCGAGTTTTACACAATCAGAAGCGATGCATACAAATAATTGTTCTTTATATATTCGTTGCGCATGATAATAAAAAACGTGTGCTTCTATATATATTTATTTTTGCAGACTATGGGAGAGATGGAGATGGATTATGTCAATGTTTAAAAAAAAATACATCGACAAGGGTATTGAGGCGATGTCGTTGGAAGGGCCTAAAAATTTATCAAGTTTTATATTCAATAAAGGGCCCGTGGCAACGCACGGGCATTCTACTAGTCTATCTTAGGGGTGTGGCTCTGGGGTTGCGTGCGTGCTTGGGTTGGAAAACAGAATAGCCGCACTGCGCCTGTCAACCAAGCGCACTGCGTGCGTTAGCGCGAGGCCAAGCAGGGGGGTCGTGACCCCCCTCCCCTCCCCCCTGCGAGGCCGAGCCTGGAATGAGCCGGAGCAGGCGACGACGCGGCATGCCGTGGCGTCGCATGCGGAGGCGAGTCCGTCACACCCCGTCGCCCCACTATCTATCTTAGGGATGTGGCTCTAGGGTTGCGTGCGTGCTTGGGTTGGAAAACAGAATAGCCGCACTGCGCCTGTCAACCAAGCGCACTGCGTGCGTTAGCGCGAGGCCGAGCAGGGGGGGGGTCGTGACCCCCATCCCCCCTGCAAGGCCGAGCCTGGAATGAGCCGGAGCAGGCGACGACGGGGCGTGCCGCGGCGTCGCATGCGGAGGCGAGTCCGTCACACCCCGTCGCCCCACTATCTATCTTAGGGGTGTGGCTCTGGGGTTGCGTGCATGCTTGGGTTGGAAAATAGAATAGCCGCACTGCGCCTGTCAACCAAGCGCACTGCGTGCGTTAGCGCGAGGCCGAGCAGGGGGGAGGGGGGTCGTGACCCCCCTCCCCTCCCCCCTGTGAGGCCGGGCCTGGAACGAGCTGGAGCAGGCGACGACGCGGCGTGCCGCGGCATCGCATGCGGAGGCGAGTCCGTCACACCCCGTCGCCCCACTATCTATCTTAGGGGTGTGGCTCTAGGGTTGCGTGCGTGCTTGGGTTGGAAAACAGAATAGCGGCACTGCGCCTGTCAACCAAGCGCACGCAGTGCGTTAGCGCGAGGCCGAGCAGGGGGGAGGGGGGGTCGTGACCCCCCTCCCCTCCCCCTGCGAGGACGAGCCTGGAACGAGCTGGAGCAGGCGACGACGCGGCGTGCCACGGCGTCGCATGCGGAGGCGAGTCCATCACACCCCGTCGCCCCACTATCTATCTTAGGGGTGTGGCTCTGGGGTTGCGTGTGTGCTTGGGTTGGAAAACAGAATAGCCGCACTGCACCTGTCAACCAAGCGCATTGCGTGCGTTAGCGCGAGGCCGAGCAGGGGGGAGGGGGGTCGTGACCCCCTCCCCCTCCCCCCTGCGAGGCCGAGCCTGGAACAAGCCGGAGCAGGCGACGACGCGACGTGCCGCGGCGTCGCATGCGGAGGCGAGTCCGTCACACCCCGTCGCCCCACTATCTATCTTAGGGGTGTGGCTCTGGGGTTGCGTGCGTGCTTGGGATGGAAAACAGAATAGCCGAACTGCGCCTGTCAGCCAAGTGCACTGCGTGCGTTAGCGCGAGGCCGAGCAGGGGGGAGGGGGGTCGTGACCCCCCCTTCCCTCCCCCCTGCGAGGCCGAGCCTGGAACGAGCCGGAGCAGGCGACGACGCGGAAGCAGGGGTGGCTTTTTGGTGGCGTGTTTTGGGTCGTGGAGGAGGCGGTTGGACGCGGGCTCACCGTGGTAGTGTGGGTAGTGGACGTGCGCTCGCCGTTTTAGTGCGTCGCGGCAACCGGCGAGTGGCAGTGCTCGCGGTTGCCTGGAAAAAACAACCGTCTAAGCGAACTGCAATGCTTAATTGACAGCACATCTTGCTTCCACATACCGAACTGCATTTTTTTTCCAGCGGACTACATATTTTTTACGTGCGAGCGAACTGCAGTTGCGTGCTAGTTGTGGGTCGTGGGGCTTGGTGGTTTTGGGCCGTGAGAATGTGTTGGGCCCGTTGGGGTGTAAGACGCATTCGGCCCAAGTCGGCCTTGTCTTGCTGTACGGGTGCTTTGCTCTTGCGCTGTGTGTATGCGCTAACGTTTAGTCCCACCTCGCCTGCCGAGAGCACCGCAGACCGGTTTATAAGCCGTGGCGAGGCCACGCTCTCGAACTCCTCTGGTTACTGATTGGGCGCTTATACACGGCGCTCGCTGCACTATATCCCCCTGACCTGTGGGCCCTTGTGTGCCCGGCCCCACGCATTGTGGCTCAGAACGGACTTGCCTACTGTGGGCACAGACTTAATACGGGACTGGCTAGGGCTTGGTTGCACCTGAGTGGTCAATTTTTTTTCTTTTCGTATTGCAAGCATTTTTTTCTTTTGCACTACATGTATTCGTGGCAGTACAAATGATATCATTTGTACTGCTTGTACCAACGTTGCGCACTGCACTGCGTGTACTAAGTCTTTGTATTGTGCACTGCACGAAAGTGGATGCAGTCCCTTTTGTGCTTCATTTAAGCATGTACTGCACTTCATGTACACACATTGTGCACTGCCTGATATTACTTTCGTGAACTGCATTCACCTTTGTTTAGAATGGTCTGCGGATAATAATTTTTTAGAAATATAAATATTAATGGTCTTCCTTTAATTACTCTTGTGGACTGGATGTACACACCTTGCGCACTGCTTATGTTTACTCTTGTGAACTGCATTCATCTTTCTTATTAGGTATGAGTTGCAGTCAGAGTACTTAATTTTTTTGTCTTCCCTATTTGTTGGAACAGTTTTGTTGAACGTTGTTTTTGAATCTGTTTTGTATGTGTGTAGTATGTTTTGGTATCACACATCAGATTTTTCAAACTTGTCTGGATACTTGTTCTAATACAAACTCAACAATCATAACCAAGTACAACGACATTGTTTTACAAAGAAACATTCGATATGAAGCAACGGACATAAGCAAACCTAGTAGACAGGAAACAAGGAACAACACAACTAAAGTAAAATGAAACTAAACATAGCCCTGTTCATTTCTAGTTGCTGTATGGGATTACAGCCTTGTTCTTCTTCTTCGCTTCTTTTTCTCTTTTTGCCCTGTCTAGTCCCATTATGACATCGTAGATGATTCTCCATGACTCGTAGGTTCGAATGCATCTATTGCTACATACTTGATAAGCTTGTCTGGCAGCGGGCAAAACCCCCACAGAGTATGGTCCTCCTTGCGGTTGATTTTGTTCTTCATGTCATAGTAGTGAATGTCGATCAGCCTGCCGGCAACATCCGCCAAAGAGTCAAAATTCTTTTTCTTGTATGGGTCTCTCCATTCCACCTGAATATCAATGTAGTTGTCGGAGTTGATCTCCAAGCCAGATAGCTTCAGCTTGTTTTTGTCTCCTTCAATGGCGAATTCGGCGAAGGTGTATTCATCATTCATGAGGAATTTGTCTAGTTCCATTGGCCTGCAAGATGTTTGTATAGACTGAATATAGTGAGACAGTACCAGTTATTTTTTAGAACCACCAATGTTTTTTTGTTTTTTCTGAAACTGAACTGCAATATGAATCCCTGAATCTGTTGCAGTGAGTAGCTCCTAATACTTTGTACAACATAACTAGTAAATCTCATAATAGATTCCATAAACAAATGCATGTTTGTGCATGTTTGTTGTCTTGAATTGAATTTCATACATGTTTCAGATAGTTTGGACTATGATCTTTTTTACCTCCAAATCCATACATGATTGAAAGTAGGGAGTAATAGTGCAGTTTTCTATTGTTCAGGCAGATAATTTGTATTTGGTAAAACAAAATAAAACTGCGTGGATCGCTAGATCATCTAATTCAAGAATTGAACACATGAGTTACATGGAGCCAGACGAAAACTATCAATGAATTCCTATGCCATGCTTTTAAAAAATGAGAACCCAAGTTTATATAATCGCATTTGCGATGAAGAAAATTTAAAATCAATATTGACAACCAATATTACAGATTGATAATTATTGTCACCTGTCTTTAGCTGCAGAGATGTGGTAGACAAGGCACTCTTTTTCTACGCATAGCTGGAGCAGTGCTGCCAGCTGTGGCTTCACGTAGTGCGTGTACTCGACATCAATGCCGACTAGTTTGACGGGCATTCCGCCGAGCTTCCTCCTGAGCGTGGACAGCATCTTGTCCACGTCTCGACCCTTGCTTGTGCAAACGACGTGGAGCTTGTGGTTGCCGTGGAGGTCGACGTCGTGGAGCTCCCTGGTGTATCTGCGGCGCTGCTTGTACAGAGGTGCATCCGCCATGGCTCTCCTCTGCTCTCTCACATTTGTTCTGGAGAGAGAGGTTAGTGAAAGGAAGTGGGGAGAAGAAGCTGCAATGGGGTTTTTGGGGGGACGAAGCAGTTGTGGTTTCTCCTTTGCTCTCCTCTGCTCTCTGTGACAGGACGTGGGAGTGGTGGAGGGGGGTGGAAGCGTGGTGGGGTTGTGTTTTCAGTTACGTGGCAACTGCAGAGAGGTTCTGCGATGTGGAGGCTGTCTTAGTGCGTTGGAAATCCGAAACGTCGTCGCCTCTTTTTTCATGACAACTTCAGGTATGCACGCAACTGTTAGAAAATGAGATGATTGTGTTTTCGGTGAATTTTCTTACTAAGTGCACTTCTTGGGTATCATGATAGAACTGCCTATGTCCATAAATTGTACTGCATGCAACTGATTTTATTCTTCATATACTGTATTAGATCGGATCAGGATTCATACAGATGTAAGCACATTACTTTTTCGATGGAGTTCTTTTTTATTTTCTCTTTTTTATAGATGATGGTGACGCAGCTTTTGTGTGGATGGAGGGTAGTGTGGATAGGTGTATCGGACTGCTTTGCTTAACTAACAGGGCTGCATTCTTGATTTTAACCAAACTGCAATGCAGTAGAATGGGAACTGCATTTCAGAAGTAACAATACTTCCTGCTTCCACGTGATGAACTGCATTGTTCTAGGTCGCGGACTGCATTTGTACGTTGACTTGGGGCTTCCTGTATTTTATTTATGAGAGCGAACTGTAGTTTCTGGCAATGCCCACACACATTTTTTTGTTGTGGTTGTTATTCATTTAAAAAAAGTTTTTAAATTTTCTTGCTGTTTTATTATTTTTATTTTTTATTTTTGTAGTCACTGTTTTATTGTTAGTGGGCCGTGGTATTTTAACCACTCTAGCGTGTTGGGCCTGTGTTAGGGAGTGAAAACGCATTCGGCCCAAGTAGGCCTGCCAGCATGGCTGGTTCCCGGAGCGCTGTGTGTGCGCGCTAATGTTTAGTCCCACCTCGCCCGCCGAGAGCGCGCCGGACCAGTTTATAAGCCCTGGCGAGGCAACGCTCTCGAACTCCTCTGGTTACTTATTGGGCGCTTATACACGGCGCTCGCTACTCTTTCCTCTCTGACATGTGGGCCCTTGTGTGCCCGGCCCCATGCATCGTGGCTCAGAATAGACTCGCCTACTTTGGGTGCAGACTTACTACGAGACTGGCTGGGGCCTGGTTGCACCTGGGTGGTCAATTTTTTTTCTTTTCGTATTGCAAGCATTTTTTTTCTTTTTGAACTGCATGTAGTTGCGTTTTTTGTATGCACCATTTGTACTGCTTGTACCAACGTTGCGGACTGCATTGCTTGCATTTACGGACTGCATTACGTGCACTAAGTCTATGCGTTGTGCACTGCACGAAAGTGCTTCTCTTGTGCTTCATTTAAGCATGTACTGCACTTCATGCACACGCATTGTGAACTGCCTAATATTACTTCTTGAACTGCATTCACCTTTGTTTAGAATGGTCTGCGGATTATAATTTTTAGAAATATAAATATTTAATGAGCTGCGGTTAGTGGGTGGGAAGAGCTGCAGTCAAAGTACACATTTTTTTTGGTCTTTCTTTTTCTTTGGTAACATAAGCCTTTATTGATTGTCCTTCATTCTTGGTAACATAAGTTTCATTAACTCTCATTTAATTTTCACTTTTATTTTCTGCGTGTCTAGACCTTTTGCATTCCTCTTCTATATATGTAGGCCAACTTCTAACCTTCCTTTGAAGTTCATTTCTCCTCTAGCCGCAACTTCTCTCCTTCCTCTAGCCTCTCTTTATTTCTTTTCATTTTCTAGGTTTTTGTTGCGATGGCTCCAGGCCTCTGCGCGAATCTCTCCTGCTGCGGCCATGGTTGTGGTGTGCCGACGGACTGTGATTGCTCAGCTTGCTCGCAGGCCCGTCGTGCTCGCCGGGGGGTAAGGTCTTGTGCCGAGCTGGGCGAGCGGAGCAGCTTGCATATGGCACAGTATTCACGGAGGGATTGGATATGGGCCACATCAACGTTGTTGCGTTCTATTCCACCCTGCTTTGCCGTGGCCTTGGCCGCACAAGTCCTTTTGTCCATCAGCTTACGCCCACATACGTGGAGACTCACTACAAGATGGTAATTTTCGCTTGATCTGATTTTTTCTTTGTGGCTTTTATTTTTTTGTATAATTCCTTACTAGTCTGAACTTCTAGTATTTTAGGAACGCACTTATTTTGTTTTATTGCAGTGTACTGCACGGTGTACTTATATCTTGTTTTTATTTTTTTGCTTGTGTGTATGGAGCTTGTGTTTTTGTTTGCGTGGTTACAATATGTGAACTGCTTAGGTATTAGATGAGCACTACTAGTTTTCACAATTTTCCCGCGTGTACGGTGTGTACTACATGCAACTATTCTCAAGAACTGCATGATAGTTAGAAGCGTATTGCATATTAGCATGTTCCGTACTGCATGTACCGCCCTTGTATAAGAGGTTCATGAGCTGTGTGTGCGTTTTATCTGTACCGCTTGTTGGACTGTTGTGCACTTCATCTAGCTCGCGTCTGTAGTGTGTGTAGGTTTTTGCTGCTCTGTGTACAGTATGAGAATTGTACTGCTAGTATTGTCCTCTAACATATCTTGTTTTTATTTTTTGCAGAAAATCCCTCAACGAGCTGTAAGGTACCTCTGGCTCAAGAAGAAGGGAATTCTCCAAGTTGTTCTCGGCAATGGACATGTGAAACCAGCTAAGTACCGTGTAGGCGTTGATGGGCGGTTGTATCTGCAGAAAGGCTGGAAGGAATTCGTCATTGAGAGTGGCCTGAAGTCTCAGCAAGTTGTTGTCCTCAACTTTTTTGAACTTGAGGATCGTATGGTTAGAATCACGTTTGACGTGATTGGTTAAGGTTATGAGGTTGATTTTTAATAAGTACTTTTGCGTATCGAATGATTCATCTTTTGACGTGATTGTAATAAGTACTTTTGTGATCTGAACCACCTGGCTTATAAGTCAGAACTTCGTGCTGTCCATGAGCTAACTGCATTTTTAAGGGTTTGTGGATCAAAGTGCGTCAATGTTTACTCCAGACTGCTATATATATTGTTTTCTCTATACATCATTTCTGTCTTATGGTTTAGTGGAAGAACTAAAAGTCAGCGGGAAATTCGTGTATACACAAAATTTAAAGTGCTACATAAGCCATACAGATATGCAAACTGCTATATATATGTTCAATTTATTGAACTGCATCTATCTGGTCGTTAACCTGCTGCTTCTTCATGGTGACTGGAGTCTGTCTAATGTTGCACTTTGTCTTGTTTTCCGTGGCGGTGTTGCCGCTTCTTGTCTTTGCACCGTTGTGTTTGTAGCCCCTCGCGTGCTGGTTGATGGCGGTTTTTGTTTTCCAGCGCTGTGAACTGCAACCTTTCGCGCTCCTACCTTGTTTTTGTAAGTGGTGTCGTTGTCAGTTGTTTCTGTACAGCAGCATTCGCTTCTGTTCTCTGTCTTTTGTTTGGTGATCTTGTGGGCATTGTTTCTTTATGTTCTTCGTCCTCTTCACTCTCTTCTTCCTCCTCCTCTTCTTCATCTGCTTCTTCATAAGCCATTTCTTCTTCAGTTGTGTCACCATCTTCTTCTGTGATTTCATCTTCTTCGTCTTCCTCGTTTTCTGATCTTGTTCTTTTGGGGCAGGTTCTTGAATTGTGTCTGTTCCTCTTTTTGCAGATGCTGCAACATCTTGGTTTCCTCCATTTCTTAGTGTTGTCAGCAGAATCTCTATTTGGTTGTGCATCGCCATGTCCATGGTTTTCTTGTTCATGTCTTTTTTTACATGTCCTGGAATTGTGGCCACTGATTTCATTACATGTCTTGCACCTTCTTATTCCCAGTGGCTGACCATCACTGTCCAGCTCAGGCTGTGGCTTACTGTTTTTGTCATCATTTTTCTCCTTGCATGCAACCTTTTTTTTGGGTTGCATCGCCCCCTTTCTTCCTTCCTCTTGTGTTTGAAACAGGAGGTGGAAGAATTGTTTCTTTTTTGATTGCACCAGTTGCGCTGTGTTCGGTATTTTCTACCTGCTCGGTATTCTTGTCAACCTGGGATTTCTCTGCTTGCTTTATTTTTGCTGCTGCTTCTTCTTCTTCGTTGAGCACATCAACTTCCTCGATCAGTGCCCTCATACCAGACAACACTCTGTGGCACCCAGCGTCGGACCTTGTCGCTCTGTTTGCAAGGTCCATTGCTGTTTCTGACAGCAATTTTCTATGGCAAAATAGCGAACTTCCATCTGGTGCTGTTTGTTCGTAGTCTCTTCTGTCAAACGTTGCATTTGATCTTGCGTTCCAGGAGTATCTTTTCATGATGTACACCTCAGGAATCTTTAGTACTCTCAGGTGACAAAGCATGCATACCACATGGACGCAAAAGAGGCCTGCAGACAACACATGTTTCTTTGTTTTGTAAGTGAACTGCATGAAATTAATAAACACAGTTTTTTTTTGTTATTTGTTCATTCTAAGGAAGCAAACTTCACATGGTTTTGTGAGTTACTCATGCATGTGGACTTTTAAAGTTCAGTAAGTGAGCTTCATGCATGACTTTCAGAAATTAGGATTTTTTGTGCTATCGAGTCGCACCTGTGTGTGTCCAGAGTTTGCACTCACATTCATAGACACCTTTCTGTTCATCGGCGACCACTTGAAAATTATCCCTTGCCCAATCAAATGCATCTGATCTGTTGTAGTGGTGTATGAGGTACTTTGTCGGGTTCTCAGGGCACCGTTCTGCTCTGAATGCAGTGTTGCGGTAGAGTGTTTCTTTGAAATCTGCAAAAACTGCCCTTGTATACACTTTTGACAGCTGAACTTCGAACCCAAACTTGGTTGTTGTCTTTACCTCTGACTGCATGATCAGAAATGCAGCGTTACGAATTAGATAAATGAAAAAATTGTTTGTTTTTGTAGTTATATTTAGCAGTTTTTGATGGACATTTTATTTACCTCATTTCGTACTGTCTCTGCGTGCTCGACGGCCTTCCTGGTCTGAATGCACTTGTCCACCTGTTGAGCAAACAGATGGAGATCATGCTTCTCTTTGACGAAGTTTTTCTTCAATATGCGATTCATGCTCTCGCTTCTCTGCGTGGAAGTCATCCGACCACAGAAAATTTCCTTGTAGTAAGCTGATATCCACTCGTGCCTGTCATCCCACAGCGAATTCATCACTTCATCGTTTTGCAAGTTGTATTTCTGCATGAGGTCCTTCCATGCCCGTTCAAATTCTGACGGCATTAGTGGGTGGTTCAGCACCGCAGTGAGTTCATCCTTGAGTTTCTCGTGCGCCTTATATAGCAAGGCGAGGTGGTCTTTGTACTTCTTCATGATGTGCCACTGACACAACTTATGTAATGTTTCTGGGAGGATAGTTTTTAATGCTGCCTTCATCGAAGAACATTGGTCTGAGAGGCACAAATAGTGTTTTTTTATTAAGTTGTTTGTGTGTAAGAAAGATGGAAGAAATAGAAGTGTACCAAACAAACGTAAGTATACATGTGTTATATTTTTGTACCTGTGAGCATGCAGATTGGCGGCTTGTTGTTCATACACCTCAAGAATGTTTTGAAAACCCACTTGAACAACGGTATCGTTTCATCTCGCACAAGGGCGACAGCAAATATGGTGTTATGTAGATGATGGTTCACTCCCACGAAGATTCCCAGCGGCATGTGGAATTTGTTAGTTTTATATGTCGTGTCAAATGTAACGCAGTCTCCAAAATCTTCATACGAACCTTTGCAACTTGCGTTGGCCCAAAAGACGTTTCTTACACGATTATCTGCATCGACGTCCTAATCGTAGAAGAACTCTGGGTTGATCTTCTGCATTTTCTCGAAGAAATCCAGAAGTTTCTTGACGTTATCTTGAGACTCTTCTCTAGCAAACTTCTGTTTCCTGCATTTCAAACGCAATGCAAACTCATCTCATCAAACAGGAAATAATTACCGACAGAATGCTCAAGCGATATGCTCTGTGACGTGCTTACTTGTTGACCCAGTCGCGGCTAGTATGTCCCATGAACTGCAGACCACCGGACATACGCGATAGCGTTGACATCATCTGTGCGTGTGTGTGGTTGTCCAGCTGCATGTCCTTCACCAACTGGTCAATCAAAGGATCGTCTCTTTTGTGCGAGTGCATGTGCAAAAGCATCCCGGGGCTTTCCAGCATGTTGTGATTGTGGTTGAGTCCAACCATTTCTATCACAAATCTGCCATCCTTCCTCTTTTTGACTCTAATTCTTGCCTTGCAGCCAATCCTTTTTGATGTCTTCTCACATTTTCGGTCATAATCTGACACAGTCTGCTTGTGCGTCCCTTCTCTTGAGCAGACAATGTAGGCATTTGTCTTGTGTTTTGCCCTCTTGCGTATGCCAAACCCTGCATATCTTGCATAAGTGTTGTAAAAGTCCCATGCTTTGTCGTACGTGGTGAACTTCATTCCAGCGGCAGGTATGAGGTTCAGCGGCATGTTTTTATCCTGCATCAAGTGCAATGCTCTATGAGACAAAGTGTTCTGTTCTGTTTAAATACGAGGAGTGCATACGAGTTTAATAAAGCACTGCAATGTTACTAAGTTTTCAAAAGAATCGACTGTATTAGATGTTAGGCCAAACTTCACAAGAAATATCAGTGTGCACTGCAATGTTATCTGAATGGACTGCAAATATTATTATTTTTTCAGGACATAAACTTACATGTCTGTAATGTCGATCATCCGATGGCGTTTGCAGCTCACCGGGTTGTATTGGACATGGTGGGGTTATAGCAGATCTGTGTAGTTGAGGATCTCGCGGCGGCAATAGTGAGGAGGATTTGTACCTGCCGTTGACTTCTGACCGAGGCACCCTTGGTGGTCGCATTGTTGAAGTTGATGCAGCAGGTCTACTCGGAGCTCTGTTTTTCGGTGCAGCAGGTGGACGCTGAGCTCTGTTTCGTGGTGCAGCAGGTGGACGTGGTGGTAATCCAGTGTTGTGGCGATGTCTCACTGGATTGGTTTGAAATTTTTGGAGCGGCGGCACATCATCATAATCATCATCTTCTGCAACATCATGGTCAACAGCATCATCGTTGTCTGTTCGGACATGCTGTCCAAATGTAGTGAACTCGTGCTTGTACTCTCGGTTGAGAACTGTTATTGGCTCATCTTCATGATCCTGTCGGTGAGTGCCCTCCCACATGAAGGTGACATCGTCGCCATCTTCGACTACCTCTTCTTCCTGGAAAAAATCTTCTTCCGGAGAGTATTGCACCCTGTTTGTTGTCGTGAAGAATCCTCGAGGAATCTCAGGGGTAACCCAGCCAGTGTCTCTTCTGGAAGAAGCTTTACTCTTATGAAAGTTGATGGTCCCTGGGTTGTCAATTATTCGCGGCATTTTGTATCTGCTGAACGTCATTTCCTGCACAAAACGGCCGAGCTGCATTGTCAGGTAAAATGAACTAAATCATATGAACTGCAATGTGTTTGAAAGGGTACTGCGAACTAATGCACGCTGACTGCATCATCCCGCAGGGTGAACTGAAGTAACCGCACTGCATCGTTGTCCGTAGTGAACCTATACAACCGTACTGCATAACCGAGCAAGCGTACTGCATAACCGAGCAACTGCACTGCATTTTTTTCACGGCGAACTGAAGTAACCGCACTGCATCATTTTTGGAGGCGTACTGGACTGCGTGTACTGCTTTGTCTGGAATAAGTAAACTGAGATAGTTGAGGAAGTGTACTGCTTACCTCGTGTTGCAGTGCTTTCTTGCGTTTGCAGGAGGAAGTTCCCTTCTCGTCCGTCTGCACCACTTTTGCGTTCACCCGTGCAGTCCACTTGCCCTTCAGAAGTTCATGAGCGTTCTGGACGTTGCTCAAGGTGAGTGGAGACGGAGGATTTGCTCTGAAGGTCGTTGCAGCCTTAATCCAAGAAGCTGCCGTGGATGAAGGAACCTTGCGCACAGTCCTCCTTGCTCGAATTGGTGTGATGTCGAGGCAGCACCAATCCACATCTGATGAAGTACAGGTAATTGAAGACCCTCTGCTCAATGCCATGGGACAAGGCCCGGAGGAGATCGGCGGCGGCGCTACCGAGCTGCTGCCGCGGAAGAAGGCTGATATGCGAGCGGGGGAGGCACTACTCGGTTGCTGCGGCGGAAGAAGGCCGAGAGGTGATGGGCGGCGCTGCTTGGCCGTCGCCATGGAAAAAGGCCGCGAGGGGAGGGGCGGCGTCGCTGCAGGCCGCCGCCGCGGAAGAAGGTCGGGAGGGGAGTGGCGGCGGCGCTCCCAGGCCGCCGCCGCGGGAGAAAGCGGGGAGGGGAGTGGCGGCATCGCTCAAAGGCCGCTGCCGTGGAAGAAGGCTGGGAGGGGAGGGGTGGCGGCGCTCCCAAGCCGCTGCCGCGGAAGAAGGCTGGGAGAGGAGGGGCGGCGGCGCTCCTAGGCCGCTGCCACAGTAGAAGGCGGGGAGGGGAGGGGCGGCGGCGCTCCCAGGCCGCTGCCGCGGTAGAAGGCGGGGAGGGGAGGGTCGGCGGCGATCTGGTGGGGGATGTGCAGAATAAGCTGGGTGTTATCAGAATAAGGGTCTTAAGGGGCGTTATCATAATAGACCCACCCTATATATATATATATATATATATATATATATATATATATATATATATATATATATATATATATATATATATATATATATATATATATATATATATATATATATATATATATATATATATATATACTAGCACATATGCCCGTGCGTTGCAATGGGAAAAATTGATGTTTTGTGCACGCATAATGTCTCGTAGCACCGGATTCACTACGAGAACATGCAATGCAGCATCCTTTTACAAAATGAACATAAAAAATAGGAAGCAATTTATTCGCATCCATATTTTCTTTGCGGGCATATATAATCTTCCACTAATTCCATTTAAGTATAATCCTTCCTTTAATTGGCATGACGTCCTCATCCGTTTTTGTCGGGAATCAAATCCTTCCTTTTCTAATTTAGTAGCCCCACCCGAATGAAGCCTATGGATCCTTCCTTTTAATCATCCTACCTTTTTACCTCAAATACTTCTTTTAATTAGCCCCATCTATTTGAATATTCTATTTATTAAGCCCACAATCGTTCTTTTAATTATTTCACCGGTTTACCCACAATCCTTTCTTTAATTAGCCACATCCATTTAAATATCCCATTTAAGCCGCATTCAATTCCCACAATGTTGATTTATTTTGACCTAATTATTTTTCGCGGTCTCTATGAAAGCTCATAGAAGGCCCATCAACGTACAAGTACCAGCGAACCATACGAAACTTTAGTGTGCGCTCATACCAAACAAAAATCAATGAAAAGGACTAAACCAAACTAAACCAAACCAAGAATACCTATTCCCTTTAATAGTAGGTATAGATATATATAATGTTCAGTAGCTGCGTGTGGTCTAAATTTGTAACCTGTCTGTGTTTTGGATTTGGCCCCAACATCATGCTCCTCTGGTGAGCTAAGAGAGATTTCTGTATGCGGGCTGCACAGACTACCATTTTTATATTTTTTAAAATATCACCTGCTTATGCTTCATGACGTGTAACATTATTGTTAGTCCTGTTTTGCCATGTACAAAATAGTCTGTCTTGCTCGCTTCACTGTTGTAACTATATTTTTGCCCTAGTCGTGTGTACTTACAGAAACATTTCAGGATGAAGTGACATCAACACAAAGATCTGCGAGCAGTGCGGCATGGCCGTTACCAAACGATTATGGATTGGAATTGGAATGTGCTGATGTTCTCGAGCATCAACTAGAGGTGGCAAGACAACGTATACATGATTCTCAACATGCAATCAACAAGTTGAGACTGGAGTTGCAGGTATTAGATGCAGGAGTCAAAAAAATGAAATGAGACACTGTGGTAACCATGAAGGAATTGGAGATTTTGCAGACTGAAATTTGTGCTATCTGAATCCGGCCAATCCTATTTTCTGAAGAGATTATAGTTCAAATGGTAAGTTCTGTTGATGCGTGTCCATGATGTATGAGCTTTATTTGCCCAGTGTATGTAATTTGCTGTTTGTGTACGCTTTATTATCACTGGTGCCGAACTATAATGCCTAGTGGGTATAATCTGCTGTAATTTCTTTATTGTATAGTGTAGGATTGTTCTACGTTTCTATGCCTTAGTCTATTGTATAGTGTACGTTTTTAGAGGCGATAATATAGAGTAGGATAATTCTTTGTATATGCTATATCGTTGAAACGGGGGCCAACACGCCCAAACATTACCTGGACGCCATCCGAACGAACAAACATGTGTAGTCAAAGCGGGCCTTAATTGGGCTGGTCAAATTAATATTTAGTGGATCCCAAATGATGTGGCCCACCGTAACAACGGCTCTTAGCAGGCCGTTAACAGGCCGAAAGCTCGATAGGGCCGTATAAATGGAAATGGCCCGCGGGCCTCTAGCAGGCCAAAATAAATGTCAATTTTGTCTCGGCCCTTTTACTTTACGGGCTAGTAAGAGGCCGAAAGTGTTTTGGGCCAGAAGAGGCCCAATTTGCAAACTAGGCTTTTAACAGGCCGAAAGTCGCGTCGGGCTGAAATTGTGCCCTGCGGAACGTGGGCCGCTAATGGACCCAAAATTAGGTTGCACAGTCAAAGGCCCAACTGTTGTGCGGGCCGTTAACAGGCTGAAAGACAAAATGGGCTAGGAATTGGCCCATCTACCGAATGGGCTGAGGAAAGGCCTAAAGTCACAACGGGCTAGAAGTTGGCCCAACTGCAGAATGGGCTGAGAAAAGGCCGAAAGACGTACCGGGCCGTTAACGGGCTGGAACTGACGATGGGCTGCTAACAGGCCGAAAGAAGGTCGGGCCATAATTGGGCCCAAAGACGTAGCGGGCCGTTAACGGGGTGGAACTGACGATGGGCTGGAAATTGTCAAATTTAGAATGGGTCTTTGATGGGCCGATTCTGTGTAACTTGTATGGGCCGTGCTTGTGAATGGGCCTGACTCAAGTAGGCCGCTAATGGGCCGGCCTGCTTATTTTGACAGGCCCGGCCTTTTAACCTAAACAGGCCACTGTTGGGCCGAGCCACGTGTCGACGTACCATAGGCTTGTCCCGTCCACTCGCTTGATGACACCTGTCCCAACGCGGAGCTGACACGTGGATACTAAGGCGAATCAGAATTTTCCACGTAGAAAATCCCCATTGGTCCGGGCGGTTAACGGGTTATCGGATCCAAACCGGAACCTGATAGCTTAACGACGACCCGTTACGGTGGATGCCACGTGTCGGTTACCCTTGACGAAAGCACTTCCATGACGCGCCATTTATCGTCATGGAAGTGGACACTTCCGTGATGATAATTTTGGTATTGTCATGGAACACTCTACGACAGCACAGGTATGACTATCTTGATTCTGTCATAAAATCGTCATGGATGTACATGCATGACAGAAAACATGACCTACTGTGACAAACACGTATCATCACGGAAGTGTATTTTTTTGTAGTGTCTGGTCGGGATGTAGTCTGTGGCACATGAGTATTATAAAAGCCTATACACATATGAGGGAATTGAGGGGCTACAAGATGTTCTTGAGCGTGTACCGACCAAAATGACCCTCGAGATGAACGCCATCGTGATGTCCCCTTATCAAGGAGACAAAGTAAATAAAACACTTTTTCAGATTTTTCCAACCAATGCACCAAATCTTGATGAATTTTCAGCTCATTTTCTGCACCGCCATTGGGATGTTTGTGAAGATGTTATCACCTCGGCCGTGCTGAGTATTGTGCGAGGAGAAGAGAACGCGGAATGCATAAATGACACTATTCTTGTATTGATCCCTAAGGTATCAAATCTGGCCTTGCTATCCCAGTTCCGCTCGATAAGTTTGTGCAATGTTTTCCATAAGATAGCTTCCAAAGTTCTTACCAGTCGTTTGAAGATGATCCTACCGGAAATAATATCAGAAGAACAACTAGTGTTTGTGCCTTGGAGACTAATTACCAGTAACATTATCTCAACATATGAATGTTTGCATTTCATGAAGATAAGTAGAGCCAAAACCAGCAATCATTGTGCTTTGAAGATGGATAAGATGAAGGCGTATGACATGGTTGAGTGGGATTATCACCAGGCCATCATGGAAATTTGGGTTTTGCCTCAGCTTGGTTTCAGTCATTATGGGCATGGTAAGCTCGGTGTATTTTCCAGTCCGTTTAGTGGAAGCAAACTGGAACAATTTAAACTCTCAGGGGGTATACAACAGGGAGATCCAATCTCTCCATACATTTTCTTGTTAGCATCATAGGGCCTTTCGTGCCTTTTAAAATCCCGTTCTCAGTCATCGCAGCTCAGTGGAATCAAGGTGGCCTCATCGGCTCCATTGGTTAACCATCTTTTATTTGCAAATTACAGCCTATTGTTTTCCAAGGCAAGTGTAAATGGAGTCGAGGAAGTTTCAAACTTGTTAGATAATTATTGTGGGGCTTTGGGATAAAGGATAAATCGAGATAAGTCATCCATATTCTTCAGCAGAGATTGCCCTCATATTGTTCGAGATGCTGTTAAGGAAAATCTTCACATCCCAAATGAATCATTGAGTGATAGATATCTAGGGATGCCCACCGATGCGGGGCATTCAAAGAAGGGCACTTTAAATATCTCAGTGATCGAGTTTGGGAGAAGGTAAAGGGTTGAATGGGCAAGCTGTTATCTACTATGGCATGCTTTCATCCCTCCAGGGGTCTTTCTGAGTACATAAATTCATTGATAGGGAAATTTTGGTGATGGTGGGAGAGGGGGGGGGGAGGGTAAGCAAGGAGAAAGATTGTGAGTACATGAATAAAAAAATCACGGATTTGAAAAATTGTTTGCAAATTTTTATTTTTTTGCAAATTCAAAAATTTCACGAATTTGAAAAAAAATCCTGTGAATTCAAAAAAGTTCATGCATTTGGAATATCTTCACTGATTTGAAAAATGTTCAAAGATTTGAAAAAACTTCATGTATTTAAAAAAATCACGAATTTGAAAAATGTTTGTGAATAAAATTTGAAAAAAATTCAGAAATTTGAAAAAATCTCAAATTTGCAAAATGCTTACGATTTTAAAAAGTTCATGAATTTGAAAAAAAAGAAAAATATAAATAAAGGAAAAGGAAAAGATAAAATGGAAAACGTGACAAACTACTATTACTCCACCCCAAGACCGCTATCCAGCATGCATCTCAAAATATTAAGTTCATGACAAACAGGGCAACGCATTAAGCAAGATGACATAATGTAGACAGAACAAGATCAACTAATATTAACAAACCCCATCGTTTTACGCTAAGTAGCAACAATACAATATGTACCTTATCACCCCTCCCGTCACAGAGCATGGTCACCACAAGATTGAACCTAGTACCAAACACCTCTTACGCTGAAAATAAATCAATCTACTTAGCCAAAGAAAACAAATAGATCGGAGAGAAATACAAGGCTATATAATTACACAATCAAAGAGATCTCAAATGACTCAAATAATATCAATGAATAATCTGATCATAAACCCACAATTCAATGGATCCCAACAAACACACCGCAAAAATTACATCGGATTGATCTCAGAGGAGATCATTGTATTGAAGATCAAAAGAGAGAAGAAGCCATCTAGCTGCTACTATGGACCCGTATGTCCTGAAGGAATTACTCACACATCATCATGGAGGCAGCAAGGTTGATGAAGATTGTCTTTTGAATGGTTTCCCCCTCAGGCAGAGTACCGGAACAACGCTCCAGATGGGATCATGGAAGAACAGAGACTTGCGGCGACGGAAGAATTGTTTCGGGTCTCACTTCGGGGGTTTCTGAATATATGAGAATTTATAAGCCAAGAATTAGAGCAAACAGAGTCACGAGGGGCCCACAAGCCGGGATGACATGCCCAACCCCCGGGCGCGCCCCATCCCTTGGGCCACCTCGTGGGTCTTCTGGTCCTTCCCCGAAGCTTCCAGGGTCTCTTATTGTCCAAAACAATCATCAAAAAGTTTTGTCGTGTTTGGACTTCTGTAGGTATGGATTTCTTGCGAAACAAACACATGCAAAAAAAGGAACTGACACTGGTCACTAAATTAATAGGTTAGTCTATAAATAATATAAAATGGCATATAAATCATATAAAAGTGATAATGTAATAGCATGAAAATATCAAAAATTATAGATACGTTGGAGATGTATCAGGTCTTGCCTTGTCGTTATTCTTCTTATTCTTCTCTGCGTCCCTCTTCTAGTACCACTCGTGCCTCTACTGGACGTACTTCAGGGCTCCCTCGTGAACCTCGCCATCATCTCCGCGGCACTCTCCCTAGAGGCATTGTCGGTCTTTGGCTTCGGCCTTGTCAGGCCGGTCACAATGGTCACCTTTAGCCCGACGAGCTCCGCTGCCTCCAACAACTCAATCTCCGGGAAGCTAAGCCCGTCCAGCGGAAGACCGAGCCGCCACACTATGATGTCGTAGGCGCGGCCGGCGAAGTCCTTACTCCGGAAGGTGCCCAGCCAGTACTGATGGCCGACGTGCTGGAACTCCACACTGTACCGTTCGAAGGGTCGCAGTTGCATGGACTTGAAGCCAACTTTGCTCTTTGGATTTGGCTTCGGCGGCATGGCGAGGATGCGACGATGAGGAGGCTACCAGATGCGGTGACACGGCCGGACGCGACGCTCTCCGGCTTCGGTTGCGACGGTAGAGCAGCGGGAAGGGATGCGTGGGCGCGCTGATTTAGTCAGTTGGTGGCGGCGAGGTGGGAGGAGTAGATCCGACGGCGGCGTGGGTGCGGTGGTCGTGGATTTGGAGGCGACGGCGGCGATTGGGGTGGCGGCGGTCACGCGGGGTTACTGCTGGTGGCTGCGGGGGAGGGGAGGGGTTGGTTTTTACGGCGGCCACACATCCACTGTATAGTTGCATGATGCATGTTGTGTTTCGGTCAGGCATTGAATGGCCGGGATTTGGTTTTAAAAACATTCACGAGAAGTTGTGACCATACATGTGAATTTGGTTAGTGAAAGATAATATTTTTCTCCTCCAGAGAGAACATAAATTTAGATGAAACCAACAACCTTGCTGACGAACTGTGAGTAGCCTTATAAGTTCATTTTCCACATTATGCACATGGGCAAGTTGTTGTTACTCAAAAGAAAAGTTGTTATTACTCAATATATTTGTGTTAATATAAAGACATATGAAAGAAAGACAGTGAACCATAACGAGATAGCTCTTGCAACCGACCTTTTTCTGCATCGTATCTAAAAGTCAAAAAAGAAAGAAATAAACGGGATGTCTAAGCCCAGGTTCGAACTGGGGACCTTTAGTGTGTGAGACTAACGTGATAACCAACTACACCACCCAGACATGTTGCTTCTAGTTGTGGAACAATTTTATTTAGGCAATACAGAACCAGAACAATTTTATTCGTCGAAGCGCCACCAGCCTACCAACTACCAAGGTACTATTTCATCTGATTATAGTTTATCAAATCGCGTGTTTCCTTCAGTGGAAACGACGAAAAGATGTACTTATAAACACAACACGGTGTAGTTTCTTCCAAAGAACACAAATTTTTGGCATGACGCGTCTGTCCAAAAAGACACATCTAAAACAACGCTTGTTGCTTTAAGTTAGGATCCCAATGTTCTTGTGCCGTGCGTCCACATCTACATGCATGGCTCTTCACGCCGACGCTACACATATATCATCGCCTCGCTCACTCATTTGGCACCAGCTCACAATAAGATCTTCACTTGGCCTTGTCAGCACACAACACAAGAAGCGGATGTCGGCATCTGAAGAAATTCGGGGCAGCATGAAGAAGAAGGAGAAGAAGAAGACGACGGGCTGCCTCGCGCCAATCTTCGCCGCCTGCGTCCCCTCCGTCAGGAAGCAGCCCGGCGGCGCCGACGATGCCGCCAGGAGCCGCCTCAGCTTCTCGTTCGCGGACCAGAACCAGCCGGAGAGCATCATCGACCCGGCCGCCTCCGTCATGGCCAGGAAGGACGGCCGGCACCAGCAGCAGCAGCACTGCGCCATCATCGTCGGCACCATCTTCGGGAGCCGCAGCGGCCGGGTGACCTTCTGCATGCAGCGGGACCCCGCCGTGCCGCCCCCGTTCCTCTTCGAGCTCTCCGTGCCCATGCAGTCCACTAGTAGAAAACAGGGCTTTGGTCCCAGCTCGATCTACACATTAGTCCCGGTTGCATTACGAACCGAGACTAATGTGAGCATTAGTCCCGGTTCGAGCGGTTAAGGCATCAGTCCCGATTCAAAAGGGACCTTTAGTCCCGGTTGGAGACACCAACCGGGACTAAAGGGCCTCGCTCCTGGCGCAGCCCCTTTAGTCCCGGTTGGTGGCTGGAACCGGGACTAAAGGTTGTCCTTTAGTCCCGGTTTTAGACACGAATCGGGGCTAAAGTTTTGCCTATATATATCCCCCCCATCTCCTCTGTTTTTTGGCCGTGGAAGGGTGGGAGGTTTGTGCTACTCTCTTCTCACCTCCTATGCACATGAGGTGTTTGATGAAATGCCCAAGCCACACTTAAGTTTTCTCCTCTCCAAGCTACCTTTTCCCCAAGATCTGTCTAGGTTTGGCGGTGCACCAACTACACAAGTGTTCTAAAAGGTTAGCAACTTCATCGTTTCATCTCTCACTGCTAGTTTAGCTCATTTCAAATGCTGTAGAAGTAGAGTGGTTTGTGGGTTTTAGTGGAGGAGTGTATGTGGGAGTTCTTTTGATTTAGATGCACAATTTGAGCTGAAATTAACTTCTTAGAGTCTGCACATGTATAGGGTGCCGTCCCCGTCCCCGTCCTCACCGCCGTCGATCGCCCGCGCCGATCTCGTCACCGGCACCACCGTGGTGAGCCTCTTGTTCTTATCTTCTTTTTAAAAGAAAAAAATTCTTACTTGTATGATTTAGATAGATACTTGTATAATTTTCTTACTTTTATTATTGTTTGTTTTTATATAGTGCCATGACTTTGGTATCCGCCCCCGTCGGCCCTCGTCCTGTCTATGATTCGGATGTGGTATATTATCTTTTATTACTATTTGTTTCATTTAGTGTTTATGACAAATATGCCGACCAACGTGACATAGATGTTTCTATCTAGGAGGTATGTGAACCGGAAATTCCAACCGACCCACTTGTCGAGAGGTTAAATTTAGTTGAAAAAGAAAACAATTACTTGAAGAAAAAATTGAAAAGAATTGAGGAGGAGAAGATGGAATTGGAGTTGCATGTTGCCGATGTCGTCGATGATCACAAGATCCAGATGGATGCAATGCGCTTGAAGATTAGAAAGATTAAAAAATATGCCATTGATAATGAGGCTTGGTATCATTATGCTGTTGGATCAATTGTTACCTTAGTTGCGATTATGATCGCATTTGTTGTTGCATTTAAATGTTTTACATAGTTGTATGTTAGTTTCAATGTATGTTTTAATTAGATGCTCTATAGAGCTATATGTTGTCCTATATATGAGAACTATGTATGAACTTTATGTATTTATTTTTTCAGTAATAACATTTGATCACTACAGTACTTTGGTTTTAATGTGATGATGAACTTGTATTAATTTGGTCACTTCTCTATTCATGATGTTCTTTAATGGTTTTTGATACACTTAATTATATAATGCACGCAGATGAACCGACAATGGATGTACGGTGACCGACGCACCTCCGAGTACACTGATGGCATGCATAATTTTCTCGAAGTAGCTGAGGCAAACAAGCAGAATGGTTTTATGTATTGTCCATGTACTGTCTGTGGGAATACGAAGTCTCACTCTGACTCGAGAACCCTTCACGTCCACCTGATTGAGAAGGGTTTCATGCCACACTATAATGTTTGGACCAAGCATGGAGAAAGAGGGGTTATGATGGAAGACAACGAAGAAGAAGAGGATGATGACAACTATCCCCCTGAATACGATGATACTGCAACGGGGGAAGTTGAAGATCAAGAGGCACCAGACGATGTGCCCGATGATGATCTTCGTCGGGTCATTGTTGATGCACAGAGAGGATGCGAAAGTGAAAGGGAGAAGTTGAAGTTCGAGCGCATGTTAGAGGATCATAAAAAAGGGTTGTACCCAAATTGCGAAGATGACAACACAAAGCTCGGTACCACACTGGAATTGCTGCAATGGAAGGCAGACAATGGTGTATCTGACAAGGGATTTGGAACGCTACTGAAAATAATGAAGAAGAAGTTTCCAAAGGATAACGAATTGCCCGACGGTACGTACGAAGCAAAGAAGGTTCTCTGCCCTCTAGGATTGAAGGTGCAGAAGATACATGCATGCCCTAATGACTGCATCCTCTACCGCGGTGAGTACGAGGATTTGAACGCATGCCCGGTATGCGATGCATTGCGGTATAAGATCAGACGAGATGACCCTGGTGATGTTGAGGGCGAGCGCCCCAGGAAGAGGGTTCCTGCCAAGGTGATGTGGTATGCTCCTATAATACCACGGCTGAAACGTCTATTCAGAAACAAAGAGCATGCCAAGTTGATGCGATGGCATAAGGAAGACCGTAAGAAAGACGGGAAGTTGAGAGCACCCGCTGACGGGTCGCAGTGGAGAAAAATCGAGAGAAGGTGGGGGGACTTTGCAGGTGACGCAAGGAACGTATGGTTTGTTTTAAGTGCAGATGGCATTAATCCTTTTGGGGATCAGAGCAGCAATCATAGCACCTGGCCCGTGACTCTATGTATCTATAACCTTCCTCCTTGGTTGTGCATGAAGCGGAAGTTCATTATGATGCCAGTGCTCATCCAAGGCCCTAAGCAACCCGGCAACGACATTGATGTGTACCTAAGGCCATTAGTTGAAGAACTTTTACAGCTGTGGAATGGAAAAGGTGTACGTGTGTGGGATGACCACAAACAGGAGGAATTTGACCTACATGCGTTGCTGTTTGTAACCATCAATGATTGGCCTGCTCTTAGTAACCTTTCAGGACAGACAAACAAGGGATACCACGCATGCACGCACTGCTTAGTGATATCGAAAGTATATATTTAGACAAATGTAGGAAGAATGTGTACCTGGGACATCGTCGATTTCTTTCGACCAACCATCTCTTAAGAAAGAAAGGCAAGCATTTCAAAGGTGAGGCAGATCACAGGAAGAAGCCCGCCCTCCGTGCTGGTGATTGTTGGGAGACGTAATAATAAATCAAAAAATTTCCTACGTGTTCACCAAGATCTATCTATTGAGAAACCAGCAACGAGTAAGGGGAGAGTGCATCTTCATACCTTTGAAGATCGCTAAGCGGAAGCGTTACAAGAACGCGGTTGGTGCAGTCGTACTCGTAGCGATTCAGATCGCGATGGACTCCGATCTTAGCGCCGAACAACGGCGCCTCCGCGTTCAACACACGTGCAGCCCGGTGACGTCTCCTACGCCTTGATCCAGCAAGGAGGAAGGAGAGGTTGAGGGAGAGCTCCGGCAGCACAACGGCGTGGTGACGATGGAGCAGCGTGGTACTCCGGCAGGGCTTCGCCAAGCACTACGGAGAACAAGGATGAGGAGGAGTAGGGCTGCGCCTGGTGGAAGGGTGCTGCTCCCATGCGCCTCCCCACTATATATATGGGTGGAGGGGGCTGGTTTCTTGCCCTCCAAGTCCATAGGGGCGTTGGCCAAGGTGGGAGGAAGGAAATCCCTCCTTTCCTTTCCCCACCGATTGCTATCCCCCTTTTTTAGGGATCTTGATCTTATCCCTTCGGGATATGATCTTATTCCTTCTAAGGGGGGGTCTTGGTGCGCCTTGACCAGGGGTGTGGGGCCTTGCCCCCACCACCCACGTTCATGTGGGCCCCCCATGCAGGTGGGCCCCACTCCGGAACCTTCTCGAACCTTCCCGGTACAATACCGAAAAATCCCGAACATTTTCCGGTGGCCAAAATAGGACTTCCCATATATAAATCTTTACCTCCGGACCATTCCGGAACTCCTCGTGACGTCCGGGATCTCATCCGGGACTCCGAACAACCTTCGGTGACCACGTACACTATTTCCCTATAACCCTAGCGTCATCGAACCTTAAGTGTGTAGACCCTACGGGTTCGGGAGACACGTAGACATGACCGAGACACCTCTCCGGTCAATAACCAACAGCGGGATCTGGATACCCATGTTGGCTCCCACATGCTCCACGATGATCTCATCGGATGAACCACGATGTCGGGGATTCAATCAATCCCGTATACACTTCTCTTTGTCCATCGGTATGTTACTTGCCCGAGATTTGATCGTCGGTATCCCAATACCTTGTTCAATCTCGTTACCGGCAAGTCTCTTTACTCGTTCCCGTAACACATGATCCCATGACCAACTCCTTAGTCACATTGAGCTCATTATGATGATGCATTACCGAGTGGGCCCAGAGATACCTCTCCGTCACACGGAGTGACAAATCCCAGTCTCGATTCGTGCCAACCCAACAGACACTTTCGGAGATACCTGTAGTGCACCTTTATAGTCACCCAGTTACATTGTGACGTTTGATACACCCAAAGCATTCCTACGGTATCCGGGAGTTGCACAATCTCATGGTCTAAAGAAATGATACTTGACATTGGAAAAGCTTTAGCAGACGAACTACACGATCTTGTGCTATGCTTAGGATTGGGTCTTGTCCATCACATCATTCTCCTAATGATGTGATCCCGTTATCAATGACATCCAATGTCCATGGTCATGAAACCGTGACCATCTATTGATCAACGAGCTAGTCAACTAGAGGCTCACTAGGGACACGTTGTGGTCTATGTATTCACACATGCATTACGGTTTCCGGTTAACACAATTATAGCATGAACAATAGACAATTATCATGAACAAGGAAATACAATAATAACCATTTTATTATTGCCTCTAGGGCATATTTCCAACAGTCTCCCACTTGCACTAGAGTCAATAATCTAGTTACATTGTGATGAATCGAACACCCATAGCATTCTGGTGTTGATCATGTTTTGCTCGTGAGAGAGGTTTCGTCAACGGATCTGCGACATTCAGATCCGTATGTACTTTACAAATATCTATATCTCCCTCCTGAATGTAATCACGGATGGAGTTGAAGCGGCGCTTGATGTGTCTTGTCTTCTTGTGAAACCTGGGCTCCTTCGCGAGGGCGATAGCTCCAGTTTTGTCACAGAATAGAGTCATCGGGCCCGACGTATTGGGAATTACTCCTAGGTCGGTGATGAACTCCTTCATCCAGACTCCTTCCTTTGCTGCTTCCGAAGCAGCTATATACTCCGCTTCACATGTAGATGCCGCCACGACACTTTGCTTGCTGCTGCACCAGCTGACTGCCCCTCCGTTCAAAATATACACGTATCCGGTTTGTGACTTGGAGTCATCCGGATCTGTGTCGAAGCTAGCATCGACATAACCCTTTACGACGAGCTCTTCGGCACCTCCATATACGAGAAACATGTCCTTTGTCCTTTTCAGGTACTTCAGGATATTCTTGACCGCTGTCCAGTGTTCCGCTCCGGGATCACTTTGGTACCTCCCTACCAAACTTATGGCAAGGTTCACATCAGGTCTGGTACACAGCATGGCATACATGATAGAGCCTATGGCTGAAGCATAGGGGATGACACTCATCTTTTCTCTATTCTTTGCCGTGGTCGGGCATTGAGTCGTACTCAATTTCACACCCTGTAACACAGGCAAGAACCCCTTCTTGGACTGATCCATATTGAACTTCTTCAATATCTTTTCAAGGTATGGACTTTGTGAAAGACCTATGAGGCGTTTCGATCTATCTCTATAGATCTTAATACCTAATATGTAAGCAGCTTCTCCAAGGTCCTTCATTGAAAAACATTTATTCAAGTAGGCCTTTACACTCTCCAAAAGTTTTATATCATTTCCCATCAACAATATGTCATCCACATATAATATGAGAAACGCTACAGAGCTCCCACTCACTTTCTTGTAAATACAGGGTTCTCCATAAACCTGCATAAACCCAAACGCTTTAATTACCTCATTAAAGCGAATGTTCCAACTCCGAGACGCTTGCACCAGCCCATAGATGGAGCGCTGGAGCTTGCATACTTTGTTAGCACCTTTAGGATCGACAAAACCTTCCGGCTGCATCATATACAGTTCTTCCTTAAGGAAGCCATTAAGGAATGCCGTTTTGACGTCCATTTGCCAGATCTCATAATCATAAAATGCGGCAATTGCTAACATGATTCGGAC
Organism: Elymus sibiricus; assembly: GCA_039707655.1. NCBI lineage: Eukaryota > Viridiplantae > Streptophyta > Magnoliopsida > Poales > Poaceae > Elymus > Elymus sibiricus. The sequence continues at coordinate 320,591,772 of CM077664.1, forward strand.
AGACTTCAGCATCGCTACGGGTGAGAAAGTCTCATCGTAGTCAACTCCTTGAACTTGTCGATAACCCTTAGCGACAAGCCGAGCCTTATAGACGGTCACATTACCATCCGCGTCAGTCTTCTTCTTAAAGATCCACTTATTTTCAATGGCTCGCTTATCATCAGGCAAGTCCACCAAAGTCCACACTTTGTTCTCATACATGGATCCTATCTCGGATTTCATGGCTTCAAGCCATTTGTTGGAATCCGGGCCCGCCATCGCTTCTTCATAGTTCGAAGGTTCACCGTTGTCCAACAACATGATCTCCAGGACAGGGTTGCCGTACCACTCTGGTGCGGAACGTGTCCTCGTGGACCTACGAAGTTCAGTAGTAACTTGATCCGAAGTTTCATGATCATCATCATTAACTTCCTCTCTAGTCGGTGCAGGCACCACAGAAACATTTTCTTGCGCTGCGCTACTCTCCGGTTCGAGAGGGGTTACGATTACCTCATCAAGTTCTACTTTCCTCCCACTTACTTCTTTCGAGAGAAACTCTTTCTCGAGAAAGGATCCATTCTTGGCAACAAAGACTTTGCCTTCGGATCTGAGGTAGAAGGTATACCCAATAGTCTCTTTGGGATATCCTATGAAGACGCACTTCTCCGCTTTGGGTTTGAGCTTCTCAGGTTGAAGTTTCTTCACATAAGCATCGCATCCCCAAACTTTTAGAAACGACAGCTTAGGTTTCTTTCCAAACCATAATTCATACGGTGTCGTCTCAACGGACTTTGACGGTGCCCTATTTAAAGTGAATGCGGCAGTCTCTAATGCATATCCCCAAAATGATAGCGGTAAGTCGGTAAGAGACATCATAGATCGCACCATATCCAATAGAGTGCGATTACGATGTTCAGACACACCATTTCGCTGAGGTGTGCCAGGCGGCGTGAGTTGTGAAACAATTCCACATTTCCTTAGGTGCGTGCCAAACTCGTGACTTAAATATTCTCCACCACGATCAGATCGTAGGCACTTTATTTTCCTGTCACGTTGATTCTCTACCTCACTCTGAAATTCCTTGAACCTTTCAAAAGTTTCAGACTTGTGTTTCATTAAGTAGACATACCCATATCTGCTCAAGTCATCAGTGAGGGTGAGAACATAATGGTAGCCACCGCGAGCCTCGACGCTCATTGGACCGCATACATCGGTATGTATTATCTCCAACAAGTCAGTTGCTCGCTCCATTGTTCCAGAGAACGGAGTCTTGGTCATCTTGCCCATGAGGCATGGTTCGCATGTGTCAAATGATTCAAAATCAAGAGACTCCAAAAGTCCATCAGCATGGAGCTTCTTCATGCGTTTGACACCAATATGACCAAGGCGGCAGTGCCACATGTAAGTGGGACTATCGTTATCAACCTTACACTTTTTGGTACTCACACTATGGACATGTGTAACATCACGTTCGAGATTCATCAAAAATAAACCATTGACTAGCGGGGCATGACCATAAAACATTTCTCTCATATAAATAGAACAACCATTATTCTCAGATTTAAATGAGTAGCCATCTCGCATCAAACGAGATCCAGATACAATGTTCATGCTCAAAGCTGGTACTAAATAACAATTATCGAGGTTTAAAACTAATCCCGAAGGTAGATGTAGAGGTAGCGTGCCGACGGCGATCACATCAACCTTGGAACCATTCCCGACGCGCATGGTCACCTCGTCCTTTGCCAGTCTCCGCTTATTCCGCAGCTCCTGCTTGGAGTTACAAATGTGAGTAACTGCACCGGTATCAAATACCCAGGAGCTACTACGAGCGCTGGTTAGGTACACATCAATAACAAGTATATCGCATATACCTTTAACGTTGCCGGCCTTCTTATCCGCTAAGTACTTGGGGCAGTTCCGCTTCCAGTGACCGGTACCCTTGCAATAAAAGCACTCAGTCTTAGGCTTGGGTCCATTCTTGTTCTTCTTCTTCCCGGCAACTTGCTTACCGGGCGCGGCAACAGCTTTGCCGTCCTTTTTGAAGTTTTTCTTACCCTTGCCTTTCTTGAAACTAGTGGTCTTATTCACCATCAACACTTGATGCTCCTTTTTGATCTCGACTTCCGCTGATTTCAGCATTGAGTACAACTCAGGAATGGACTTCTCCATACCCTGCATGTTGTAGTTCATCACAAAGCTCTTGTAGCTAGGTGGAAGTGACTGGAGGATTCTGTCAATGACCGAGTCATCCGGGAGATTAACTCCCAGCTGAGTCAAGCGGTTGTGTAACCCAGACATTTTGAGTATGTGCTCACTGACAGAACTATTCTCCTCCATCTTACAGCTGAAGAACTTGTCGGAGACGTCATATCTCTCGACCCGGGCATGAGCTTGGAAAACCAGTTTCAGCTCTTGGAACATCTCATATGCTCCGTGTTGCTCAAAACGCTTTTGGAGCCCCGGTTCTAAACTGTAAAGCATGCCGCACTGAACCAGGGAGTAATCATCACAGCGTGACTGCCAAGCGTTCGTAACGTCTTGGTCTGCTGGAAAAATGGGTGGGTCACCTAGCGGTGCATCAAGGACATACAATCTCTTGGAAGCTATGAGGATGATCCTCAAGCTACGGACCCAGTCCGCATAGTTGCTTCCATCATCTTTCAGCTTGGTTTTCTCTAGGAACGCGTTGAAGTTGAGGGTGACATTAGCGTTGGCCATTGGATCTACAATATAGATTGTAAAGACATTTTTAGACTAAGTTCATGATAATTAAGTTCACATAATCAAATTATTTAATGAACTCCCACTTAAATAGACATCTCTCTAGTCATCCAAGTGATACATGATCCATGTCAACTAGCCCGTGTCTGATCATCACGTGAGACGGACCAGTCATCCATGGTGAACATTTCTATGTTGATCGCATCTACTATACGACTCATGTTCGACCTTTCGGTCTTCCGTGTTCCGAGGCCATGTCTGTACATGCTAGGCTCGTCAAGTCAACCTAAGTGTTTCGCGTGTGTAAATCTGGCTTACACCCGTTGTATGCGAACGTTAGAACCTATCACACCCGATCATCACGTGGTGCTTCGAAACAACGATCCTTAGCAACGGTGCACAGTTAGGGTGAACACCTTTCTTAAAATTTTATTGAGAGATCATCTTATTTACTACCGTCATTCTAAGCAAATAAGATGTAAACATGATAAACATCACATGCAATCAATATAGTGACATGATATGGCCAATATCATCTTGCTCCTTTGATCTCCATCTTCGGGGCACCATGATCATCACTGTCACCGGCACGACACCATGATCTCCATCATTGTGTCTTCATGAAGTTGTCTCGCCAACTATTACTTCTACTACTATGGCTAACGTTTAGCAATAAAGTAAAGTAATTACATGGTGTTTATGATTGACACGCAGGTCATACAATAAAATAAGACAACTCCTATGGCTCCTGCCGGTTGTCATATTCCTCGACATGCAAGTCGTGGATCCTATTACAAGAACATGATCAATCTCATACATCACAATGCATCACATCACATCCTTTTGGCCATATCACATCACAAAGCATATGCTGCAAAAACAAGTTAGACGTCCTCTAATTTGTAGTTGCAAGTTTTTTACGTGGCTGCTATAGGTTTCTAGCAAGAACGTTTCTTACCTATGCCAAAACCACAACGTGATATGCCAATTGCTATTTACCCTTCATAAGGACCCTTTTCATCGAATCCAATCCGACTAAAGTGGGAGAGACAGACACCCGCTAGCCACCTTATGCAACAAGTGCGTGTCAGGCGGTGGAACCGGTCTCACGTAAGCGTACGTGTAAAGTTGGTCCGGGCCGCTTCATCCCACAATACCGCCGAATTAAGATAAGACTAGTAACGGCAAGCAAATTAACAAGATCGACGCCCACAACAACTTGTGTTCTACTCGTGCATAGATTCTACGCATAGACCTAGCTCTGATACCACTGTTGGGAGACGTAGTAGTAAATCAAAAAATTTCCTACGTGTTCACCAAGATCTATCTATGGAGAAACCAGCAACGAGTAAGGGGAGAGTGCATCTTCATACCTTTGAAGATCGCTAAGCGGAAGCGTTACAAGAACGCGGTTGGTGGAGTCGTACTCGTAGCGATTCAGTCGCGATGGACTCCGATCTTAGCGCCGAACAACGGCGCCTCCGCGTTCAACACACGTGCAGCCCGGTGACGTCTCCTACGCCTTGATCCAGCAAGGAGGAAGGAGAGGTTGAGGGAGAGCTCCGGCAGCACAACGGCGTGGTGACGATGGAGCAGCGTGGTACTCCGATAGGGCTTCGCCAAGCACTACGGAGAACGAGGATGAGGAGGAGTAGGGCTGCGCCTGGTGGAAGGGTGCTGCTCCCATGCGCCTCCCCACTATATATATGGGTGGAGGGGGCTGGTTTCTTGCCCTCCAAGTCCATAGGGGCGTTGGCCAAGGTGGGAGGAAGGAAATCCCTCCTTTCCTTTCCCCACCGATTGCTATCCCCCTTTTTTAGGGATCTTGATCTTATCCCTTCGGGATATGATCTTATTCCTTCTAAGGGGGGATCTTGGTGCGCCTTGACCAGGGGTGTGGGGCCTTGCCCCCACCACCCACGTTCATGTGGGCCCCCCCATGCAGGTGGGCCCCACTCCGGAACCTTCTAGAACCTTCCCGGTACAATACCGAAAAATCCCGAACATTTTCCGGTGGCCAAAATAGGACTTCCCATATATAAATCTTTACCTCCGGACCATTCCGGAACTCCTCGTGACGTCCGGGATCTCATCCGGGACTCCGAACAACCTTCGGTGACCACGTACACTATTTCCCTATAACCCTAGCGTCATCGAACCTTAAGTGTGTAGACCCTACGGGTTCGGGAGACACGTAGACATGACCGAGACACCTCTCCGGTCAATAACCAACAACGGGATCTGGATACCCATGTTGGCTCCCACATGCTCCACGATGATCTCATCGGATGAACCACGATGTCGGGGATTCAATCAATCCCGTATACACTTCTCTTTGTCCATCGGTATGTTACTTGCCCGAGATTCGATCGTCGGTATCCCAATACCTTGTTCAATCTCGTTACCGGCAAGTCTCTTTACTCGTTCCCGTAACACATGATCCCGTGACCAACTCCTTAGTCACATTGAGCTCATTATGATGATGCATTACCGAGTGGGCCCAGAGATACCTCTCCGTCACACGGAGTGACAAATCCCAGTCTCGATTCGTGCCAACCCAACAGACACTTTCGGAGATACCTGTAGTGCACCTTTATAGTCACCCAGTTACGTTGTGACATTTGATACACCCAAAGCATTCCTACGGTATCCGGGAGTTGCACAATCTCATGGTCTAAAGAAATGATACTTGACATTGGAAAAGCTTTAGCAGACGAACTACACGATCTTGTGCTATGCTTAGGATTGGGTCTTGTCCATCACATCATTCTCCTAATGATGTGATCCCGTTATCAATGACATCCAATGTCCATGGTCATGAAACTGTGACCATCTATTGATCAACGAGCTAGTCAACTAGAGGCTCACTAGGGACACGTTGTGGTCTATGTATTCACAAATGCATTACGGTTTCCGGTTAACACAATTATAGCATGAACAATAGACAATTATCATGAACAAGGAAATACAATAATAACCATTTTATTATTGCCTCTAGGGCATATTTCCAACAGTGATGCCATACTTGATATGGTCAAGGATTTACAAGTAATCTATGGAAAGGGTCCTGGCGGACAATCTGTTCCGAATGACGCTGAGGGACGCGCACCCATGTGGAAGAAGAAGTCTATATTTTGGGACCTACCCTATTGGAAAGACCTAGAGGTCCGCTCTGCAATCGAAGTGATGCACGTGACGAAGAATCCTTGCGTGAACCTGCTAGGCTTCTTGGGCGTGTATGGGAAGACAAAAGATACACCGGAGGCACGGGAGGACCAGCAACGTGTGCACGAAAAAGACGGCATGCATCCAAAGCAGTATGAAGGTCCTGCCAGCTACGCTCTTACCAAAGAAGAGAAGGAAATCTTCTTTGAATGCCTGCTCAGTATGAAGGTCCCGTCTAGCTTCTCGTCGAATATAAAGGGAATAATAAATATGGCAGAGAAAAAGTTCCAGAACCTAAAGTCTCATGACTGCCACGTGATTATGACGCAACTGCTTCCGGTTGCATTGTGGGGGCTTCTACCGGAAAACGTTCGATTAGCCATTGTGAAGCTATGTGCATTCCTCAATGCAATCTCTCAGAAGGTAATCGATCCAGAAATCCTACCAAGGTTAAAGAATGATTTGGTGCAATGTCTTGTCAGTTTCGAGCTGGTGTTCCCACCATCCTTCTTCAATATCATGACGCACGTCCTAGTTCATCTAGTCGACAAGATTGCCATTCTGGGTCCTGTATTTCTACACAATATGTTTCCCTTTGAGAGGTTCATGGGAGTCTTAAAGAAATATGTTCCTAACCGTGCTAGGCCAGAAGGAAGCATCTCCATGGGCCGGCAAACAGAGGAGGTCATTGGGTTTTGTGTTGACTTCATTCCTGACCTTAAGCCGATTGGTCTCCCTCAATCGCGGTATGAGGGGAGACTGACTGGAAAAGGCACGCTAGGAGCGGATCCAATAATATGTAGGGACGGGCATTCTTGGGCTCAAGCACACTACACAGTTCTACAGAATGCTACCTTGGTGACCTCGTATGTCAATGAACACAAGAATATTCTGCGCTCTAAACACCCGGAGCAGTGTGACGACTGGATTACATGTGAACACATCAACACTTTCAGCAGTTGGTTGCAAACACATCTCATGGGTGACAACATTGTTGGAGATGAGCTGTACTCGTTGGCCAGGACACCATCTTCGACTGTATTGACTTACCAAGGGTACGAGATAAATGGGAAAACATTTTACACAATCGCCCAAGATCAAAATAGCACCAACCAAAACAGTGGTGTCCGCTTTGATGCAGCAACCAACAGGGGAAAGGACACATATTAGGTTACATAGTGGACATATGGGAACTTGACTATGGACATGATTTCAAGGTTTTTCAGTGGCCCGCATTTGTGGCCTACAAGAAATCCGAGAAGGCGCAGAAAACGTCACAGCAAAATAAGCTGAATGCTGCAAAGAAGCAGTATCACCATGTTACGGGGTCAGGTGGCTACAGCCAAGCCGACCCTAAGTGGGAAAAAATGGAGAACGACCTACTTGCTAAAGAGGTCGAACCAGGGTCACGGAACTGGCCAGATCGGGTAAGGACTTGGGTATTCGGGAATGGGGGAGCTTTGGACCCAGAAACAGGGGAGGTTGTTTACGCGGATCCTAAACTTGCAATACCCATGAAAAAGATTGAGGAAGCAATCAAGGAAGTGGAGGAAGGGAGGTTCCATCCCGACAGAGAGAATGATGTGCTGACAAAGGCCCTCGGGAATCCTGAACACCCTGGACGAACACGAGGCACACCAGGCTCCGTTCCGTGGGTGAATGGGTTTCGCGACAGCAGAGACACTTATAGAAGCTGAGGGCGAAAGAAGAAAGAGGAAGCAAGCAAACTACAGCAGATGGAACAAAGATTAGCGGCACTAGAGGCGGCATCAGTTAGCCAGCGAGCCCTCGGCCCACCATCTCAGCAGCACGATCCTTCATTGGAAGCTACCCCACCATCTCAGCGGAGAAGCAGCGTGGCTTTCATGGAGCACGTTCAGTCTGATATCACGGCTCGCCGCTACCCCGTGGATGGTATCACGGAGAATGAACATTGTGTGCTGTTGGCGGATTGCGGAAACCTGAGCTTGGAGGTGGCGAAAGGCTCTCACTAGTAGAAAAAGGCCCATTAGTCCCGGTTCCAGAGGGGCTTTAGTCCCGGTTCTGGAACCGGGACTAAAGCCCAAAACCTTTAGTCCCGGTTCGCTTACGAACCGGGACCAAAGGGGCTCCACGTGGCTGCTGTGGGGAGCCCAGGCAGGAGGACCTTTAGTCCCGGTTGGTAACACCAACCGGGACTAAAGGAGCTCCACGTGGCCGCTTCGCAGCACTCAGGCAGGAGGACCTTTAGTCCCGGTTGGTAACACCAACCGGGACCAAAAGGCGCTGGGGTTTTTGTTTTTTTTGAAAGGGGGGGGTTTAGGGGTTTTGGAGGGTTTAGGGGTTTCATATTGTGTTAGCTAGCTAATAGAGAGAAGTGACCTCTCTTTCTCCGTGCTTGGTCGACGCTAGCTACTACATATAGAGAGAACTCGACGCTAGCTAGTAAGCAAATGAAGGAAACCATTAATTACACAAGATCGTCATGAACATATACAAAGAGAAGTGACCTCTCTTTCTCCGTGCTTGTTCGAACAACAAGTTTTCGTAAATCTATCCGACGCTACTACATATATACAATATAACATCCCTGACATCATCAAGCACCAAACTCCCATTGAATTTCCGCATGGTATTCTCCCTTTTCATGTATGACGTGGTCAAGAAAGAATCCCGCCAATTCCTCTTGAATTGCTCGTATGCGATCATGTGGTAGGAGTTCATCCCGCATCTGCCAGATCTAATTTAAAGAAGGGGGTCAATACATATATATGAATGAAACTCAACACAATTGATGGTAATAAAAAAATTGTGAATATTGTTTACATACTTCAAATTGTTCTTCAGATCTGCCCCGCTCAGAGGTCCTGTGGCGAATGTACTCACAAACGTAGTATCCACATAAATTATTCCCGGGTTCCTGCCACAAGAACTTTACGAGAATAGAGTTCAATCAAACTGATAATCAAGCATGATAATGGTATTGATGAAACTGGAATCAATGAGAGATGCGCGGAACTAGCTAGTACTACTTACTTTGGGGTGTGTAAATCGCAGCTCGTTCTTCAGACCCGGAACCTGTCCGGTGAACTGTTTCCAAACCCTGCCAGGCAAAGAAAATGATTACTTGATATCAGGAAATGAACGAAAGTTGTCGATATGGTCCCGGTATTGATTGAACTTACTTCTGGAGCATTGCAGTCATGTCCGCATAATCCTTGGGATCTTTACGTCTCGAGTCAAAGACAGTTACTACTCCCCCGTCAAGCTTAATGGACAGCAGAATATAGTGGAAACTGCGCACGCATAACTCATCAATTACAGTACTTAACCTCGAGTAAGCGAAACCGAATATGCACAAGACAGTAACACTCACTTGAAGTTGTAAGGAAAAAGTATTTCCCTTTTGTTTTGATGTCGAAGGAACGCTTTTAGCATGTTTTCCTCGGTATCTTTAACTCTTTCTTGTACCGCCCATTCATTTACGGTATTTGGGCTAATGAACCCAATGTCATAGATTTGTTTTTTTGGGCATTTGAAGATCTTCAATCTGCATAATATAGTGAGGATAATTATATATACATGCAATGAACGAGTTGAGCTAGAGACTTAATTACAGAAGTAATACTTACAGACAGTAGCAAGTCATGATTTGTTTGTCGAGGGCCTTTTGATTGAATAACTGAAATAACTCCACAAATTCAACAGGCATCAGGTCGACTCCAATGAGGTCATGCTCATCTTTAATTCTCACCAGCAAACTATCGGACCCATTCTTCCTGCAGGTTTCCAAGTACCACTCATGCAATTTGTACATCATCGTTGTTAAAGGAGGATGATCAGGTTTGACGAGAGGCTTCCCGTGCACGTATTTATATTCTTCTTTTGGTACCTCAGCCATTTCAAAAATTACATCATCCCCCAAGTAATCACCAGGATTGGTACCGAGCACCATCCCCGGATGATTAGCGACGATATCGCTAGACACCTTGAGCGGGGGGCACGATTTCTTCTCCTGTTCGCCGAGCTGGGGAATTGTTTTCCCACTTCTTCGTTCTGCTAACCTTGCATCACTAGAAGTACTTCCCGACCGCCGCGCTTCATCATATGTCTTTTGAATAATGCGGTCATAGTTGGATTGCGGCGGAGGCGGTGGTGGTCGCTTCAGGGCATCGATAGTGCGCTTCACTTTCACCGGATCTAGCTTCTCCTTCGGAGGTGGAGTTTTCTTTGCAAAATGGTCCCTCACTTGGGCACGACATATCTCCTCGTTTTCAGACTCGGTCCTCTCATATGGTAACTTTTCCAGAGGCTTGAGAGATGGACCGTATCTGAATTCCCTCCCACCTCTGCTTGTACTGCTAGCTGCCGGAGCGGCGGCGTCTCTGTTCCGTCATTGCTGATGAGGCTGAGAAGGAGGCGGAGTGCTCCGACGCGCCGGAGGAGCCGGACCGGTGGCGTCTGTCTTCCGCCGTTGCCGACGAGGCGGAGGAGGAGGCGGACTGCTCCGACGCGCCGGAGTAGGCGAAGGAGGAGGCGGAGTGCCCTCACGCGTCGGAGGAGCCGGAGAAGGAGGCGGAGTGCCCTGATCACTCGCCAGAAGAGGAGGAGGAGGAGGAGGCGGAGTGCCCTGACTCACCGGAGGAGGAGGAGGAGGCGGAGGCGTCCAGTTTGGAAGCTTGATGTACTCCTTCTGCCATAGACATGTACTCCTCAGAGCACGAACCAGCTGTTTCTCCCCTTCACCTGTAGAGTGGTAAAGCTCGAGCTCCTCAAATCCCTCCATTACTTCATCCACCATCACAACAGCATAGCCATGTGGAATCGGAAGGTAGTGAAAAGTTCCGTTGGGTTGAGGAGGTGCAATAGAGCCGAGAGCCGCCTTGAAAGTGAGGTTATGGCATTTCGTCATAAGCTCGCAATTTTGAGCCTCCGTGATAGTATCCACGGGGTAGATAGGCTCCGTGAAGTCAGTCTGAACGGGCTCCGTGGAAGCCACGCTGCTTCTCCGCTGAGATGGCGGGGTAGCTTCTGGGGTAGCTTCGTGCCACTGAGATAGTTGGCCGGCAGCTCGCTGGCTCTCAGCTTCCTCTAGCTTTTGTAGTCTTGCACTCATCTTCTGCATGTCGCTCAGCTCCGCTTTCCTCTTTCTCTCCCGGCTTCTGTAACCGCATGCGTCGGGAAACCCAAACTTCCACGGAACGGAGCCTGGTGTGCCTCGTGTTCGTCCAGGGTGCTCAGCATTCCCTAGGGCCTCAGTCTGCTCGTCCTTCTCTCTGTCGGGAATGAACGTCCCTTCCTGCGCTGCGGTGATATACTTCTGAAGCTTCGTGATGGGTATTGCAAGTTGCTCTTCCGTCCAACGGCACTTCCCTGTTTCAGGGTCCAAAGTTCCCCCAACCCCGAAGAACCAAGTCCTTGAACGGTCTGGCCATTTCAATGTCTCTGGTTCGACCCCTTTAGCAATCAGGTCATTCTCAGCTTTGTCCCACAACGGCCGGGCTTTGAGGTAGCCACCTGACCCCGTGTGATGGTGATACTGCTTCTTTGCAGCGTTGTTCTTGTTTGTCTCTGACATTTTCTTACTCTTGTCTGATGTCTTGTAGGCCCCAAATGCGGGCCAGTGATCTCTTATCTTCTCAAATCGGCCGATGAATTCTGGAGTCTCACCTTTGTCGACAAACTTTGATTTCAACTCCTTCTTCCACCTCCTGAATAGATCTGCCATCTTCTTAAGAGCACACGCCTTGACCAGTGGCTCTATAACGGGCTTATTCGGATCCTCCTCTGGCGGTAGGGTGAAATTTGCCTTCAGCAAGGTCCAAAGATCATCTTTCTGTCTATCGGTGACATAATCACCTTCAGGGGCGTCGTCCTTAGGTTTATTCCATTGCTTGATGCTAATCGGGATGTTGTCCCTAACAATAGCTCCGCACTGAGCAGAAAATGCGTCCTTGGTCCGCTTGGGTTCAATCGGTAGGCCATCGTCCGCGAGTGCTGTGATCGTGAACCTTTCATCCTTGCGCAACCTCTTCTTCGGGCCTCGTCTCGTTACCGAAGTTTGGCTCGATCCGGAGGGCTATCAAAGAAGAAAGAAGAGTTAATATATGTACATACCAAAACAATTAATGCATCAATTAGCTAGTTAGCACCTCCGGAGCCATCATGATCATGTCACCGGAGCCATCATGATCATGTCCTTCCTCCTCCATTGTTCCATCGGTGTCATTGAGAAACGACAAGACAGCATCACCTCCGGCGAGGATTATCTCCCCCAACAACTGTTCTTGTTCCAAGTCTCTTTGATCCATAGTTTCTGCAAATATAGAAGAATATATATATAGATGAGATCAGAAAAAAATTGGATCAACTTGTGCACATCCATAATGGGGGTATTCTTGATAAATCTATGTTACCGGAGTTATCTATGTTACCGGAGGGGGTAGACGACAACGACGCTCACCCCTCATGTCATGTCCGACGTCCCTCCTCATGTCGAAGTTATCGGGGAGGGGGTAGACGACAACGACGCTCACCCCTCATGTCCGACGTCCCCCCTCATGTCGAAGTTATCGGGGAGGGGGTACAGGTGGCCTCGAGAGTTGGTCGGGCGAGCATTTTGAATATATGAACATTTTAACTTTTACGGGTAGGGGCGGGAGGGGGTTGATCGACGTCTCCCCCCCTCATGTCGAAGTTACCGGACTTTTCTATATGAACAAAAAAAATCCACATGACATGTCCGACGAGCGGACCGCCTCTCTCTCATGCATGTCCGACGTCCCCCCTCATGACAAAAACTTTCTATAAAAAAAAAGCATACATCTATGAACAAAAAAAATTCTATGAACAAAAATAAAATTGTATCAATGCATATATAAAAACTTTCTATGGATCATCATTGCTCATATATCAATGCATATATAAAAACTTTCTATGGATCATCATTGCTCATATATAAAAACTTTCTATAAACAAAAAAAAACATACATCTATGAACAAAAAAAAATCTATGAACAAAAATAAAATTGTATCAATGCATATATAAAAACTTTCTATGGATCATCCATCCATACATACATACTGCATATACATACATACATACAGCATCCATACATATATACATACATACTGCATATACATACAAAAAAAGGTATATCGACCCCCCCCCCTCATGTCGAAGTTATCGGGGAGGGGGTATATCAACAACGACATACATTCCGGATCCGTTGGAAAGCTCTCGGGGAGCCGATGCCAACGTGATGATAGGGGGCCGGGGTGCTCCCGTGGCCTTGTTGATAGATAGAGCCGATGCCAACGTGATGATAGAGCCGATGCCAACATTTTCATTTAACAAAAAAACTACCTTCAAAAAAAGACTTGCTTCGCCGCGGGTGCTCAGTGCGACGTGGACTCGGTGGAAAAACTTTATGAAAATGCGGTGGTGGCCGGGCCGGGCGGTTTTCTTTTCCTTCTTCATTTTTTCCTTTGTTTTTTCTTATATGTTTGTTTTCGTTTTCACTCTACATTTTCGTACATACGAAAAACAACGAAGACTTTTTACATGAACATATACACACATATACATGAACATATATACATATACATGAAAAAAAACATATACATGAACATATACACACATATACATGAACATATACACACATATACATGAACATATATACATATACATGAAAAAAAACATATACATGAACATATACGCACATATACATGAACATATATACATAAATGAAAAAAAACATATACATGAACATATACACATATACATGCCCGAAAAAAAACATATACATGAACATATACACACATATACGCGGTGACGGGGAGGAGGGGGGCTCACTGGGGGGGGGGGCGAAGGCTGGAGGCCGGCGACGGAGACGAGGACGGCGGCGACGGGGACGAGGACGGCGGCTCGGGGAGGCGACGGGGACGGGGACGAGGACGGCGACTCGGGGAGGCGACGGGGACGAGGACGGCGGCGACGGGGACGAGGACGGCGGCTCGGGGAGGCGACGGGGAGGCGACGAGGACGGCGGCGATGGGGAGGCGACGGGGACGAGGACGGCGGCGACGAGGAGGCGACGAGGACGGCGGCGACAGGGACGAGGACGGTGGCGACGGGGACGAGGACGGCGGCTCGGGGAGGCGACGGGGCCGGCGACGAAGACGGCGGCTCGGGGAGGCGACGGGGACGAGGACGGCGGCTCGGGGCAACTCGTAGATGAAAACTGAAATTTTCTAAGGGTTTTCTTATATACAAGAAGCATTGGTCCCGGTTGGTGGCACCAACCGGGACCAATGCCCACCTTTAGTCCCGGTTGGTGCCACCAACCGGGACCAAAGGTCTCTTTTCGTCAGCCCAAAGGGCGGGAAGCAGAGACCTTTGGTCCCAGTTGGTGGCACCAACCGGGACTAAAGGGTGGCATTGGTCTCGGTTGGTGCCACCAACCGGGACCAAAGGTGGGCATTGGTCCCGGTTGGTGCCACCAACCGGGACTAAAGGGTGGTGCTGCCCGGGGCCAAAAGTTTAGTCCCACCTCGCTAGCTGAGAGGGCTCGAGAGTGGTTTATAAGCGCTGCTGCGCCAGCCCTCTCGAGCTCCTCTCAACAGCAGGCTTACGGGCCTAATCGCACACACCTCTGCCTGTGGACCTTCTGGGCCATCTGCGGGCCTGAATCCTGGCCCAACTAGATGGTTGGGTTTCTAGTCGTATTCAGGCCGTGGTGGCCCACTAGGCGGCATTTTTTTTAATTTTTTTCTACTTTTTTGTTTTCTTTTTTGCATTATTTATTTTCTTTTGTTTCTACTTACAGTTTTTCAGTGATTCTTTTTGCTTTTAGGTCACAAAAATTATAAACTTTCTGTTAGTGCCATTAGTTTCCAAATTTGAATAGATTAAATTTGAATTCTTTTAAATTGGTGTGAATCACTAGTTTGTGAATAACTTTACTATAAAAATAGATTTTTGAGTGATTCTTTTTCCTGCTATTTAATATTACTGTGTTTTATCATTATATTCAATTTGGTAATTTTTAGGTAATTTTAAATGTCTGTTTTAACCAAAAACAGATTTTGTTATTTTAGTTTGCTATTAAAGTTTCTAAAAAAATTCTTTATGAAAATTCTTTTTGCTATTAATGTTTTGAACAAAAAATACTTTGATAACTTTAGTTGCATAAATTTTATATAATTTTAGTTTCATAAATACTAGAGGTTTATAAAATATTGTTAGTTGATTCCTTTTGCTATTAGAGTTTTATAAAAGCTTTTTAGTTGATTCTTTTTGCTATTGAAGAATATTATAGTTTTATTTTAGTTGATCATAACAGAATTTTTTAATTAATTATTTTTAGTTCATTATTTTTGCTATTAGAGTTTCATAAAGGTTTTCTAGTTCATTCTTTTTGCTATTAGTTCACTCTTTGAGCTAAATGACCCTGAAATTGAAAAGCACTTCAAATGAACTCTGAAAAGGTTGAAAGTTGGCATGGTATCATCATTACACCCACATAGCATGTTCTAAAAAGTTGAGAGGGTTACGGCAAAAACTGGATGCACTTCATGTACAAAATGGACAATCTCTTTCGAAGTATCAGGGTTTCGGACGAAAACTCATCTGTTACAAAGGGATTTCATTTTTTTGAACTTATTTGAACTCCAGACTTTTTGTGTGTTTAAAATGCACCATTCAAAGCCACATCATCAATTTTCAACCCTTTCTGACTTCATTTCCTATTTTTCATGCATTTACTGATTTTTTTAAGCTAAATGACCCCGAAATTGAAAAGCACTACAAATGAACTCTAAACAGGTTGAAAGTTGGCATGGTATCATCATTTCACCCACATAGCATGTGCTAAAAAGTTGAGAGGGTTACGGCAAAAACTGGATGCACTTCGTGTACAAAACGAACAATCTCTTTCGAAGTATCAGGGTTTCGGACGAAAACTCATCTGTTACAAAAGGCATTTAATTTCTTCACATGTAACTGCAATGATATAGTTGTGGAGAGAAAGTCTTCACTTTTTCTTCGCTTGTGTCCTTTGCTTATTGCGCCGTAACCATGGATAATCTTCATCGTTTAACAGGGTGCTTGGGTCAGCCTTGACTTTGAAGGGAGGAATTTCATAAACTTTTCATAATCTTCAGACATGTCTGTCTTGCCCTCCAATCCCACGATGTCTCTTTTTCCTGAAAGAACTATGTGGCGCTTTGGCTCATCGTATGATGTATTCGCTTCCTTATCTTTTCTTTTTCTCGGTTTGGTAGACATGTCCTTCACATAGAAAACCTGCGCCACATCATTGGCTAGGACGAATGGTTCGTCTGTGTACCCAAGATTGTTGAGATCCACTGTTGTCATTCCGTACTGTGGGTCTACCTGTACCCCGCCTCCTGACAGATTGACCCATTTGCACTGAAACAAAGGGACCTTGAAATCATGTCCATAGTCAAGTTCCCATATGTCCACCATGTAACCATAATATGTGTCCTTTCCCCTCTTGGTTGCTGCATCAAAGCGGACACCGCTGTTTTGGTTGGTGCTCTTTTGATCTTGGGCGATCGTGTAAAATGTATTCCCATTTATCTCGTACCCTTTGTAAGTCAATACAGTCGAAGATGGTCCCCTGGCCAACGAGTACAGCTCATCAGAAACAGTGTTGTCACCCATGAGACGTGTTTGCAACCAACTGCCGAAAGTCCTGATGTGTTCATATGTAATCCAGTCGTCACACTGCTCCGGGTGTTTGGAGCGCAGAATATTCTTGTGTTCATCGACATACGGGGTCACCAAGGTAGAATTCTGTAGAACTGTGTAGTGTGCTTGAGACCAAGAATGCCCGTCCCTACATATTATTGAGTCCGCTCCTAGCGTGCCTTTTCCAGTCAGTCTCCCCTCATACCGCGATTGAGGGAGACCAATCTTCTTAAGGTCAGGAATGAAGTCAACACAAAACCCAATGACATCCTCTGTTTGATGGCCCATGGAGATGCTTGCTTCTGGCCTAGCGCGGTTACGAACATATTTCTTTAAGACTCCCATGAACCTCTCAAAGGGGAACATATTGTGTAGAAATACAGGGCCCAGAACGACAATCTCGTCGACTAGATGAACTAGGACGTGCGTCATGATATTGAAGAAAGATGGTGGGAACACCAGCTCGAAACTAACAAGACATTGCACCAAATCACTCCTTAACCTTGACAGGATTTCTGGATCGATCACCTTCTGAGAGATTGCATTGAGGAATGCACATAGCTTCACAATGGCTAATCGAACGTTTTCCGGTAGAAGCCCCCTCAATGCAACCGGAAGCAGTTGCGTCATAATCACGTGGCAGTCATGAGACTTTAGGTTCTGAAACTTTTTCTCTGCCATATTTATTATTCCCTTTATATTCGACGAGAAGCCAGACGGGACCTTCATACTGAGCAGGCATTCAAAGAAGATTTCCTTCTCTTCTTTGGTAAGAGCGTAGCTGGCAGGACCTTCATACTGCTTTGGATGCATGCCGTCTTTTTCATGCACACGTTGCTCTTCCTCCCATGCCTCCGGTGTATCTTTTGTCTTCCCATACACTCCCAAGAAGCCTAGCAGGTTCACGCAAAGATTCTTCGTCACGTGCATCACGTCGATTGCAGAGCGGACCTCTAGTTCTTTCCAATAGGGTAGGTCCCAAAATATAGATTTCTTCTTCCACATGGGTGCGCGTCCCGCATCGTCAGTCGGAACAGATAGTCCGCCAGGACCCTTTCCAAAGATTACTTGTAAATCATTGACCATATCAAGTATGTGATCACCAGTACGAAGGGCGGGCTTCTTCCGGTGATCTGCCTCACATTTGAAATGCTTTCCTTTCTTTCGACATTGATGGTTGGTCGGAAGAAATCGACGATGCCCCAGGTACACATTCTTCCTGCACTTGTCCAAATATATACTGTCGGTGTCATCTAAACAGTGTGTGCATGCGTGGTATCCCTTGTTTGTCTGTCCTGAAAGGTTACTGAGAGCAGGCCAATCGTTGATGGTTACAAACAGCAACGCATGTAGGTCAAATTCCTCCTGTTTGTGCTCATCCCACACACGTACACCTTCTCCATTCCACAGCTGTAAAAGTTCTTCAACTAATGGCCTTAGGTACACATCAATGTCATTGCCGGGTTGCTTAGGGCCTTGGATGAGCACTGGCATCATAATGAACTTCCGCTTCAGGCACAACCAAGGTGGAAGGTTATAGATACATAGAGTCATGGGCCAGGTGCTATGATTGCTGCTCTGCTCCCCAAAAGGATTAATGCCATCTACACTTAAACCAAACCATACGTTCCTTGCGTCACCTGCAAAGTCCCCCCACCTTCTCTCGATTTTTCTCCACTGCGACCCGTCAGCGGGTGCACTCAACTTCCCGTCTTTCTTACGGTCTTCTTTGTGCCATCGCATCAACTTGGCATGCTCTTTGTTTCTGAAGAGACGTTTCAGCCGTGGTATTATAGGAGCATACCACATCACCTTGGCAGGAACCCTCTTCCTAGGGCTCTCGCCCTCAACATCACCAGGGTCATCTCGTCTGATCTTATACCGCAATGCACCGCATACCGGGCATGCGTTCAAATCCTCGTACTCACCGCGGTAGAGGATGCAGTCATTAGGGCATGCATGTATCTTCTGCACCTCCAATCCTAGAGGGCATAGAACCTTCTTTGCTTCGTACGTACTGCCGGGCAATTCGTTATCCTTTGGAAGCTTATTCTTCATTATTTTCAGCAGCAAACTAAATCCCTTGTCAGATACACCACTGTCTGCCTTCCATTGCAGCAATTCCAGTGTGGTACCGAGCTTTCTGTTGTCATCTTCGCAATTTGGGTACAACCCTTTTTTGTGATCCTCTAACATGCGATCGAACTTCAACTTCTCCCTTTCACTTTCGCATTCTCTCTGTGCACCAACAATGACCCGGCGAAGATCATCATCGGGCACATCGTCTGGTTCCTCTTGATCTTCAACTTCCCCCATTGCAGCATCACCGTATTCAGGGGGCGGGTAGTTGTCATCATCCTCTTCTTCTTCGTTGTCTTCCATCATAACCCCTCTTTCTCCGTGCTTGGTCCAAACATTATAGTGTGGCATAAAACCCTTCTCAAGTAGGTGGAAGTGAAGGGTTTTAGAGTTGGAGAAAGCCTTCGTATTCTCACAGACAGTACATGGACAATGCATAAGACCATTCTGCTTGTTTGCCTCAGCCGCTTAGAGAAAATTATGCAGGCCCTTAATATACTCGGAGGTGCGTCGGTCACCGTACATCCATTGCCGGTTCATCTGCGTGCGCTATATAGTTCTTATTATTGAACAACATATAACTCTCTAGAGCATCTAATTAAAACACACAAGTAAGAACTTTTTTCTTTTAGAAAGAAGATAAGAAGAAGAGGCTAACCACGGTGTTGCCGGCGCCGAGATGGGCGCGGGCGATCGACGGCGGTGAGGACGGGGACGGGACAGGACGGACCGCCAAACCTAGACAAATCTTGAGGAAAATGGAGCTTGGACAAGGAGCTTCGAGAGGAGAAAGCTTAAGTGTGGCTCGGGCATTTCATCGAACACCTCATGTGCATAGGAGGTGAGCTAGAGCACCACAAAAGCTCTCCCACGGCCGGGCAAAAAAACAGAGCAATGCATTGCTGTGCTCGCGGGCGGGGGCTATATATAGGCCAACCATTGGTCCCGGTTCCAGCCACAAACCGGGACCAATGGTTGTGGGCCAGGAGCGAGGCGCATTGGTCCCGGTTTGTGGCTGGAACCGGGACCAAAGGGGTCACCTTTCGTCCCGGTTCCAGCCACAAACCGGGACCAATGGTTGTGGGCCAGGAGCGAGGCGCATTGGTCCCGGTTCGTGTCTGGAACCGGGACAAAAGGGGTCAGACGAACCGGGACCAATGGCGCACGAGGCCCGGCCGGCGCCCTGGCCTCACGAACCGGGACCGATGCCCCCATGGGTCCCGGTTCGTGAGTGAACCGGGACTAATGGGCTTCTCAGGGGTGGACCGATGCCCTGTTTTGTACTAGTGCTCTGTCCACCATCCTCGACCTGATGCAACTTTCCATTGCGCTCCGATTCTAGATGGCTATGCTGTTGTCATGGTGGATGAAATAACGCCCGGATTTGGGAGCCTGCAGCTTGATCATCCTACAGGTGAAGGCGAGGGTTCTCTGGAAAATGCCTTAAGGACTACCTGTCTATGGAGAAAGTCACACATCAAGCTTCTTTCCTTCACGCCGCCTCAGCATACTCATGAGCCGGAGGAGGCCCCTCATCAGCAGACTCAGCCGTCTCCGGCGCGTCTGCCGTCTCTGCCACCTCCGGGGCGTCAGCCGTCTCCGCTGCCTCAGTCGTCTCCGGTGCGTCAGCCGTCTCCGCCGCGTCAGGAGTCTCCGGCGCGTCAGCAGGCTGCGCCTCCTCCGCCGCGTCAGCCGTCTCCGCCGCGTCAGCAACAACTGCGAAAGAGAGCCGCTGCCACTCCGGCGGCTAGCAGTACAACAACAGGAGGGAAGAGGTTTCAATATGGTCCAAGCCTCAAGCCTCTTCCACAGAGACCATATGATAGGTCTGAAAAGGAAAGCAAGGCAATCTCAATGGGCGAAGTGAAGGCCCATTTTGCACCGAAACGTCCACCTCCAAAGGAGAGAATGGATCCGAAAATAGCGAGGTGTACGCTGAAAAACCTTGAAAAACCACCGCCTAAGTTGCTATCAGACTATGACCGTGAGATTGTAAAGTCATTTGCAGATCCACAGAAGCGGTCGGGAAGCAGCGGTAGTGCATATAAAGGAAAAAAAACAATTCCCCAACTGGGCGAGCAGGAGAACCAATCGTGCCCCCCACTCAAGGTGTCTAGCGATATCCCTGATGTTCCGGAGGGGGTAGCGCCCGGTACTAATCCTGGTGATTACTTACCCGATCATATACCGTTACCCGAAATGGCTGATGTAGTAGCCTTTAGATTCGAGCACGGGAAGCCTCTCGTCAGACCTGAGGAGCTCCCGAATCTACCAACGAGGATGCGAGCATTGCATAAATGGTACTTGGAAGCCTGCGAGCGAGGGGAGAACTATATCACTGCAGGAGTTAAAGATGAGCATTTGTTCAATGGAAACGAGTTGGTTTACATTGAATTTTCAGAATTATTCCAGTTATACAATCTAAAAGATATCGACAAAACTATCATCACTTGCTATTGTTTGTAAGTATCATTTCTGTAATTAAGTCTCTAGCTCAGCTCGTTCATTATTGCATGTATATAATTATCCTCACCATATGTATATTATGCAGAAAGAAGATCCTCGAATGCAACAAAGGACCAACCCAAATCTATGACATTGGGTTCGTTAGCCCAAATATTGTTCATGAAGTTACTGTCTAACACAACAAAAAGGATGTAGAGGATTACTTGCTAAAGGCGTTTATCAAACAACAAACCAAAAGAGAAATACTACTTCCTTACAACTTCGGGTGAGTGTTATATACTGTCTTGTACATACACATCATTTTGTTTCGCTTACTCGATGTTAAGTGTAATTGATGAGCTATATGTGTGCAGCTTCCACTTTATTCTGCTCATCATACAGTTTGACAAAAGTCGAATACAAGTCATGGACTCGTTACGTAAAGACCTTTCGAATTGGGCGCCCCTGCAAAAAATTCTCCAGAAGTAATTTCAATCATTATCGCACTATATCGGCAACTATCATTCATTTCCTGATATCAAGTGATTAATAACTCTTTAATTCATTTTGTTTGCCGGGCAGGGTTTGGACAAGGTTCACCGAGGCGGTTACGGGTCCCTGGAAAGAGGAGCTGCGATATGAAATGCTCCCTGTAAGTAGTACTAGCTAGGCCCACGCATCTCTTTGATTTTAGTTTCAATACCACTATCATGCTTGATTATTATTTTGATTGAACTCTATTCTCGTAAAGTGCCCTCATCAGGGATCCGGGAATAACTTCTGTGGATACTACGTCTGCGAGTTCATACTTCATACGCCAGACGACCTATGATAAGGGCAGAATATTAGAAAACTTGAAGTACGTAAACAATATTCACTAATTTATTTTATTACCATCAACTGTGTTGAGTTTCATTCATATATATATATATATATATTGACCCCCTTTTTTAAATTAGATCGAACGGAAGAGGGACGGACTCCTACCAGAGTATCGCCTACGAGCAATTCAAGAGGAATTGGCGGGATTCCTCCTTGATCACGTCATAGCTAAAAATGGAGAACACCATGAAAAAATTAGAATGAATGTTGGTAATTAGATATTAGAGATCGTAAGAGATGTTATTCATTGTATATATGCATGAACGTGTACTAGACATAGTACGTAGCGTCGAATATGCATGAACGTCGTATATATGCATGTTGTTCGACCAAGCACGGAGAAAGAGATGTCACTTCTCTCTATATTAATTCATGACGATTTGTGTAATATATTTAAAAAGGGAAAACACAATATGAAACCCCTAAACCCCTAAACCCCTCCTTTCAAAAAACAAAAACAAAAACCCCAGCGCCTTTTTAGTCCCGGTTGGTGTTACCAACTGGGACTAAATCTCTCCTTTCACAAAAAAAAAACAAAAACCCCAGCGCTGACGCGTGGATCCTTTTAGTCCCGGTTGGTGTTACCAACCGGGACTAAAGTTCCTCCTCCCTGGCCGCCCCACAGCGGCCACGTGGAGGGCCTTTAGTCCCGGTTTGTAACAGAACCGGGACTAAAGGGAGGGGCCTTTAGTCCCGATTGCTCAGTCCCGGTTCCAGAACCGGGACTAAAGACCCTCTGGAACCGGGACTGATTCCCTGTTTTCTACTAGTGGTCCCTCGCCACCGAGATGGCGTCCGGCCTTCTCCGCATCGCGCTCGAGTGCCACCGCTCCAGCGGCAGGTCGTCCGCGTCCGTTGCGGCCGGCGACAATGCTGCTGCTGCCGCCGGCAGCTCCCGACCGAGAAACGTCTGGACGGCGTCCTGCAACGGCCGGGATGCGGGACATGCCGTGCGGCGGCCGCCTACGGAGTGGGAGCGGGGCGTGCTGGAGAGCATGCGGACGATGACGGCCGGCGTCGGGGCGCTGCCGGCCGCCGAGGCGCAAGAAGGGATCAGCGAGGAGGTGATGTATATGAGGGCGACCTACGAGAGGGTGGTGGGCTCCAAGGACGCGGTGTCGTACCATCTCATCAGCCCGCACACAGCCGGCGATAGCCCGCCGCAGGAGCTCAGCCTCTTCCTGCTGAGAACCAGAGGCGATTGAGATTCAGCACTGTCTGTATGTACGCAGTGACATTCACTGACATGCGTGTAACGTGCATGTGCTACAAGGTACTCCCTCCGTCCCAAAATAAGTGCCTCAACCTTAGTACAACTTTGTACTAGAGTTAGTACAAAGTTGAGACACTTATTTTGGGACGGAGGGAGTAGTATATATATACTGATACGGGATTGCTAAATTACGTGGAGAATCGTGTAAAATTTATTTTAATTTTTTTCCTTATTTTTATATATTCTGTCACTTGACTGAGACTTCGTCCGACTGAGATCTAGCCACACCCATATTGATATTGAACCATGCTTGCAGTTGAAGCCTTGGGAGAGTTGAGAGTAAACTGTGTTGTGGCAATGTACTATGTGTATAGTTCTAGCATAGTTTCAATAACTAAGAAAGGGGAATATATGTGCCTTGTTGTATCGTTATCTGGTATGTCATGTATGTAGTGTTTTTTTAAGAACTACTTCCTCCGTCCCATAATATAAGAGTGTTTTTCGGACGAGACGATTCGGTGTCCAGGCTCAGCTACACCCACGATGAACAGAAAATTCAAAACAAACACTAGAAAATATTAAAAAAATTCCATAATTCTTTTGCATGAAAGATAAGTTCGTGAGTAAGGTGCGCTCCAAATTTCAGATCATTTGGACATCTAAGTAGCTCTCGGTAAAAAAGACAAATTTGGGGTCTACGAAAAAGTTTACTGTTCATGTATTGTTTTGACCCAATTTGTCTTTTTTGATGAGAGCTACTCATATATCCGATCTGAAATTTGGAGCAAATTATCTTCCATGCAAAACAATTGAGAATTTTTTATTAGTATTTTTTGTGCATTTTCCCTTCACCGGGTGCAGATGAACCTGGGCTCAAAAATGAATATTCTACGTTTTTCATACTACACTAGTGTAAAAATACTCTTATATTACGGGAGGAGGGAGTAATATATGTAATGTAATGATAAAGATTTGCATTTAAAAGTCAAATAGTATTTTCAGGTGAATCTTGTCGGAAGGACCATTAATTACATTGAACCAACTTTCATGTAAGTTGGGTGCAACTCTCCATTGAATCAAGGAGGAGGTGATGTATATGAGGGCGAACTATGAGACGGCAGTGGGCTCCAAAGACGCGGTATCATACCATCTCATCAGCCCAGGCACCGCCGGAGGTAGCCCGCTCCAGGAGCTAAGCCTATTGAATTCATACTCCAGCCAGTTACTTCAAAAGTTCGAACTATGGAAGAGGGTTGGACATTACACTTCAACACTCCCCCTCACGTCTATGCAACTTTGGAGTTATGACGTGGGCAGCGGAAGCGGGGGTAGGCCGCAATTATTTATTGTGTATACTGGATTTTGAACCTGGAACCTTTTGGTTGCAAGTCTATGCTATTTTAGGTTTTAAACGTGGGATCGATGTAGGCCGCAGAGTCTTTTATTTTAATATTGTGTTGGCAGGGTCTTGAACTCAACACCTCTTGGCTCGGATACCATAGTGAAGTCATGCACTAGCGAGTTGCTCCAAAATTCTAAACTGATGGAAGAGGGCTGAACATTACACTCCAACACAGCCAACTTCCATGTAAATTGTGTGAAACTCCAGGAGCGCCATGTTAGTGCCTATAGCGTCGAACCGACAAAGTGGCACTCACGCGAGCGGGAGTGGGCGGAGGCCCATTAAGCTTCGCTCCCTCGCCACGCTCGCTCAACTCGCCTTTCTTGGTCCTGTATTTTTTTTCTCAGTTGTGTTGTGCTGATAGTTCAAGAAAAGGTTCGGCCACCAATTTTTGTTATTATGAATACTTTCATGATATAAAAAAAGTTCATGGGTTTTGAAAAAAATACATAAATTTGAAAAAGAGTTCAAAATTTTTTTTTTTGGAAAAATTTCAACATTTTGAAAAAACTCGTAAATTTGAAAAAAAATCATGAATTTGACAAAAATTCCAAAAGTCCACGAATTTGAGAAAAGTTCATAAAACTTAAAACTTTATGAATTTGAAAAAAAATGCGATTTTGTGAAAAAGTTTGTGAATTCTAAAAAAAAAGTTCATGATTTTATGTTCATGAATATTACAAAGTTCTTGAATTTGTAAAATAAAATTTCAATTGTGAAAAATTTCACGAATTTGAAAAGGTTCACAATTTAAAAAGTTCACCAATTTTTTAAAAGTTAACAAAATCTGAAATAGTTTATGAATTTTAAAAAGATTCACGAATTTGAGAAAAAGTTCACAAATTCTGAAAATAGTCATGAATTTTATAAAAGTTGAATTTTAAAAAGTTTTGTAGTTTGAAAAAATCGTGCAAATTTGAAAAGGTTACAAAAATTGAAAAAAATTCACGCATTTGAGAACAAGTTCGTGAACTCTAAAAAAGTTCATGAATTCAACAAGTTCACAAATTCAAAAATGTTCATGAGTTTTGAAATTTTAGCAAATTTGAGAGAAGTTCACAAGTAAAAAGATTCACAAATTTAGAGAAGTTCACAAAATTTGTAAATGTTTATGAATTTTTAAAAAGATTCCAGAATTTGAGAAACAGTTCAAGGATTCTAAAAAGTCATGAGTTTTAAATAAAACACAAATTCAAGTATGTTTATGAATTTTGAAAAGTTCATGAATTTGAAAAACTTTGCAAATTGAAAAGGTAAGAAAAAAAGGGGGAAACAAAATCAAAATAAAAAGCAATACAGAAAACCATGAAACACAGTTTGGAAGCTTCACAAAAATGGCAGGAAGCTTCTTGAAGCTTCACAAAATAGTAAGGTGCACATTTCTTTTAGACAAAACAGTACGGTGCACATGCTTCCGTAAACAAAAAGGCAAACTTACATGGGTCGGCCCATCTGCTACGTAGGTGCTGCAATGGGTGTGCGCTAGTTAGCAAATAAGCCTATAAGTAGCACCTTAAGCACCAAATAGTACGTGGGTGCAACTCGAGTGCAGGTCAGGTCAAATATAAAACTCCATCCACAATGATTTAAGGAACTGTGTCACAAATGATGCATTCACGACAGTTTCACAAATTAAGCCGCGTGGGATGATTGGCAGATGGCCAGATTTGAAAGAAATCGTCGTGGATGACTGCCACATACGTGACCTTTTTTTATGTGCAAAACTGTCATGTATGCGTACACGAAGACTTTTAGGAAGCGTTTACCCATGACGATTCACTGAATGAAATCATGCCCTTCGAGTTATCCTCCATTGCATACCCACCCCCCCGGTCCCGCCTCATCCCCTCCCCCTTATCCATTCGAAACCCTAGCAGCCACACACTCCTCCACCTCACCGGCCTCCTCCACTGCAAACTCCTCCAACCGTGGCTGCTCTGCTACACTGGATCCAGCATGTCCATTGGACCTTCAGCTCCTCCTCCGCCACAAAATGCAAAATTGGCATTGCTTGCTGGTGTTCTTGTTGTTTATTAGTTTAGATGGAGAATTGGCATTGGTATCATTATATATGCTTTGCGAGAGTTATTTTTGATTGGCAACAAAAATCACATGAATGGAGGGGAAAATAAATAAATTATTTTGCATTAAAAATGTTTCACAAAATATTTAAAAATATTGATAAAAAAAACACAAACATGTGATAGCATCGGTCGTGTTGCCTAGAATATTGTGTTATGTATATTGTTTGGT
The DNA here is from genome assembly GCA_039707655.1 of Elymus sibiricus. Lineage (NCBI taxonomy): Eukaryota > Viridiplantae > Streptophyta > Magnoliopsida > Poales > Poaceae > Elymus > Elymus sibiricus. Next base: position 320,618,607 of record CM077664.1, read on the forward strand.
TATATTAGTGTCCATGCTACTTAGTTAGATTATTACCATTAGTTGATATAATAATTAGTTTTTCGACAAAGATCTAATAATTAGTTGTAGGTTTCATGTGTAATTATTTTTACATTATATTAGTTATTTTGGTAAATGTGTTGTTCTATTTAAATTGTTGCAACTGCCATTTTCAAGAGTCCGTGGGATAGGAGTGGGTTGATATATTCCATCACTACATTACAATGACACTGCAAACAATGGCCTCGAGAGATCGGGAATACTTCGAGCACAAGAAAAATCTCTCTCGACTCGTAAGATAAGATCTCCGTACAAGCAACGACATGGATACCCATGATTTTTCAATGCCCATATACTTATTTTTATTGTAAAAATGAATTCGACATAAAAATGCAGTTTTATAGAATGCTTCTCTATTGTCTCTGCGGTCCCATGGGACAGTGTGACCGGCCCGGATGAAAATAGGCTGCAAAGAAAAAAGAATCTGCTTTTGTAAATGCTTCCTCTCGTGCTTCCCATGATCCTAATCGGTTCCATAATTGCCTTGACGTCCTCCTCAATTTCGTCAACCTGCATAAACATTTTGCTTGCTGAGGGAGAGTAGTAATAGTATTCTGATGCTTTATAAGGGTGGTAAGCACCCTGATGACAGCAAGAAACACAAAAACAGCATTGGGATGTTGCTTCAAGTCACGTAGCACTCTCACTTCACTTCCAATCGACCAAAATCAGTTGCTTAAGATTGCAAGAGAACTCAAAAAGCAATCGGACTACCTTGTGGATGATGTCTCGTGCAAGATGAGCCTCCTCCGCGACCTCCTTGGAGGCGTGCTCGACCATCACCGCGGCGCGTCTCAGCCTGCCTTCCTCCGGCAGATGCCCGGCCACCTCGGACGACACCTTCTCGGCCGCCGTGGCCACGACCTCCGCCGCGGTCTCCGTGGCGTCCTTCACCATCTCCACCTCATCTGAATGAAGCAGTCCTTAACAAATGTTAATATCCATTGATTCTATCTTCCTACTTGGCTACTTGGCTGATGTACTTACTTCGGATCCGCAGAAACGACGCCGATTTGGAGTGCAGGAACGGCGCCGTGACAGCAACAGTGGAGCCAATTGCCAGTTTTGCCCTGACAAGACAAGAACAAAGAATGAAAAAGAAAAACAGAGTTGTTAGGGTAGTTTGCCAATGTACCTGCTGGAAGCTGTACTACGTTCATTACGAAAACCAAACCAGCCAAGGCCATGGGAAGTTCGATGGAAGAGAAAGTCATGGAAAGTTGGTTAAATTACCAGGTGGAGAAACCCGCAGCAGGTCGTCCCGTGCCACCTGCGCCGCCGCCGCCGCCGCCGCTGCTGCAGCTGCTTGCGTTGGTAGTTTCTCTGAAGCACCGCAGCAACAGGTCCTCTTTCACGCCACGAGGCAGGCCAGCGGATGACAACGATCTCCGCCGATCCAACGCCGCGAAGCGCGCCGGCGTGGCGGGCCAGCGGTCGTCGCAGCCAAGGCGCGTGGTGCAGCGGGTCACCCTGTGGCGGCACAGCGACGCGAAGGAGCTGACTGGAGACATGTCCACCGCCCACCGGATCGATGCTGCTCAACCGTTCTTCTGTTTTTCTCCTCTCTTTTTTTTTAGATTATTACCGATGCTTGAAAACGAACTGTTGGAGTGTTGGGGGCATCGATCAAGCGATACGCACATATATAGGCTTTGGCGCTTTGCAATGTTGCTTGTTAGCCTGAAAGACATATCTTATCGAGCTGGTGGATGAATCTGCGCGGAGTGTGCACGGCAGCGCGTATACTCGCATACATACCTTGCAAGAATTAGCATGGCTGATTAAGCTAGCCATGATTACCCAAAGCGTCAAGTAATGGGGCACATACATCTTACACACAACACAACGTCATATTTCATTTTTCCTTTTCGCTTTTTTTTGTAGTCCCAAATATACCTTATTCTTGTCGTTTTACAAAACTATCCATGTAAGATATTATTTTCGTACAAACCTGTAAAAGTAAAACAAATTTGTTCTGAATAAAAATATAATTTAACGCAATGGAAAACATTATTTGACAAAGATGGACATTTTCATACACTGTAGGATGTATTTCATTTACTAGCTAAATACCCGTGCGTTGCAACAGGATGAAACAATATTTATTAATAAAAAAAAATTATGAAAGGTTCCGTCTTCTGTCTTACGTTTGTCCAACCTCCCCATTTACGTATGACCCCCTCCTCCCCAACCTGATTTGTTTCCCATCACCTCTTTTTTTCCCGTCTTATCTGCTTTATTGGACTACCAAATAAGTGCTGATACAATTGGCAAGTGCTCCCTCCGTTTCTTTATCTTTATATAGTACATGTAAGAGTCAGCGTGCTAACCTCCTGATTGATTCCCAGGGTCCTTGGTCCTCACCCTTCCCCATCTACAGGAACGAAGGGCGATTTGTGCGACCCCAGGGCACTCCACCTCGCCGTTGCCAAATCGGCGGCTCCCTCGCCCTCCGCCGGCCGCTCCGGCGGCGGGAGGACGGGGGAGGCCCGATTCGCATCGTGTATATAGTGTAGGTGTGTCCAGGGAGCCAGCCGGTGGCATCGTGGAGGCGGCGGCGCGACTGGATCGGCTTTTTGCAGGTGGTGGTCTCCCCTTCGACGGCGAAGTTCCGGTGGAGCTCCGCGGTGGACCAGCTCCTTTCTTCATGCTCGCTGCTTGGTGGAGCGGCCGTGCACGGTTCCCCCGTGCCGGAGATCTAGGGATGGCGGATCCGGCGTTTGAAGATCTGGAGGAGGTTGGTGATGTTGAGCGGTGCGACGACGACGGCGGCCATGGGTGTAGGTCCTTAGGGACCGTAGATCGGCGACTTCCCGTTTCGCCTGGGGGCTGCTTCGATCCAAGGCGTCAGCGAGCAGCGGCGAACGGCGCGCCACCGGCTCGTCCACGGCGCCGGCGTAGTCAGGTTGCAGAGGGGCTTGGTTGTAATTTCTTTTTCTGTGTGGACCTTTCTGTAATTTGGCCGTTTTAATATCATCTCCTTTTCTCGCAGAAAAAAAACCTCCTGATTGATTCCCGTGAGTAAAATCTCCTAACTGATTGTTAGAAAGAAAAATAATTGAGCAAGAGATGGAAATCGCTCCTTCGCACGCGCGCGTTGAGACGCTCGATCAGACAGCCCCCGAAGCGCCCTGTTCCTTCCGGTTTCCTTTTGTGTACGGGCCCACCACGTGACCAGCAAATCAACGCCTAAATCCACTTGCTTCTGCATGCACGGGAGGATAGTCTCATGTAGCACCTGGACCCACTAGATTTTGCATGCACGCGGGCCCACCACCTTCCCTATTATCTCCCCCTCCACGTGAATTAACAGCATGAAAAGAACATGGGCCCACCATCTCCCCCTAATCTCTCTGCCCCCTGATTTCAAGGGGAGGGGGGTTCCTCAATCTCTCTGGAAACTAACTCGATTAACATTTAATTAATCGGGAAGCACATTTAGAGACATTATAACCGAGTACTTTTTCTGCAGGCCATCAACGTTTTTGACCGTCGGATCTCTCGTATGAATATTTTCTCGCCGTCCAATCAACTCCGGGATGGAAGTCTCTAGGGCAGCTACTCCCGTAACAAATTCCGTTTTATATGGTTAACTGGGCCAATCTGGGCTTTCTGATTGCACTTGTTGCTTGGTTCCCCGTAGGGTAGTCGGTACGTCTCCTTCCCCTTCTCTCCCTATCGCAAAAGAATCCCAGGCGGCGGCGATCGCACCAAGCAGGCGGACGATGACATCTCAACGGAGGCCCTCGTGCTGGATCCCCGGCCATGGATCTTCGTCGTCACGCTGGTGGTAATTACACCCCTTTCTCCTCCCGACCTCTCCTCTTCATCATGACCTGGATGGATCCTAGGTGCCCCGCCGCCACCCGTCTTTAATGTCCTCATGGCCGTCGTAGTATCCCCTCTCGCTCCTCACATTATTACCCTCCGCCGCTCGTTCGACCCCTTGGCTTCATCTCTTATCTCGCGAACGGTGGGACGAAACCGTAGCCATGCCCTAGCGGCGGAGCAGCTTCCATTGCAATGGGCGTCTGCGCTGTTGCAAGTTGCAACCATCATATCTGGCCAGCCCAAGCTTAAAAGTACAGCGCTCGCATCACGGAGCTCAAGTCGCAGGGGCATCGCTGGCCATGTTGAGACTGATTATAGCCGCTTGAGCCCACACTGAGGTGTTGACGATAACATGCGCGGCAGTCGGTCGCAGATGAAGGAAAGGAAACCCAATGAAGGGATCATGTAAGTACATGGTACGCATCATGTCAGGAACATTTATTTTGAAATATCACATACAAAGGTTATCTTTTTTGTTCTTGATGTTTAATTAGTTCAGAGGATAAAGTTTGCAGTTCTGGACTTTGCTTGAACTCTGCTCTTTTGCTACGTAGGTGGATCCTAGATGCTCTTTGATTTTTGCTCACCGCCTAAACTTAGCCTTTCTAAATGGGCACAGTTAACAACTTAACATGGCTAAATGAATTGCAAGGTCCCAAGGTCTGAGACACTAGAATTGTTCTTATCTGATAAGTAAACTACATAATCATTACATCAGTAGTTGTTATAGGCATATCTATCTCAACTATTGCCATTGAAATGTCTAACCAATGGCATAGTATTATTCTTATCAGTTTTTGTTAAAAAGAGTCACTTGCAGTTTTCTTTGGGATAACGCCGGGGATGTAATACTACTAGCCAGAGTATAGTTTAATTACTGTTACTACCTAATTTGACCAATCATACAATTATAGTCAGTTCTACCATACAATAATCAAACATTTATATAGGAGAGTACATATACTCCTGTCTGGAAGTTTTGTTGAAAATGAACCCAAGACTCCTTGAGCGGAATTGCTTTCTTCTGAAATTGATGGAGACATATACAGTTGTAGATTTTGGTCATTTTGCTTTGCTTATTGATTATTCATCTTTGACATGATTATTATCTGCAAGGGGTTAGTCAGACCATCTCTAAGATTGCAGGGGAGCTAATACAACGACCTTACGCAAAATATAGGACACAGCTCTTTACGTTATCATGCTTGGCTCTGGATACTGCAATGTTCTTAATTTCATGTGGTAAATTAACTATTCTGAGAATCAAAACTGCACACCTTGTCATCGAAAAAAGGTGTTTTTGTCAATGCAAGCAGTGGGTTGAAGTTTATCTGGAACATGGCATTGTGGCACACGGTGCACTATCCTCTTCATCATGTTTGAGGGTGCCATCAGCCCATCACGATATTTGCATTCACCTACACCGTTTACTTCATCTTAGATCTCCAATGAATTGGTATACTCCGTATATTACTGATATCCGCAGTTTGGCGACTTTTGAAAAATGTTAAGCTGCACTTCTGTAATCTAGCGTCTTCCTCTATACTTCTATGGGTAATATATGTGAACATGTTTAATTGCTGGGCTAAAAAGTTTCAGTTGATTGCAACTGCTTCAGCGTAGAAAGAAACAGGTCATATGCTACTTCAATCCTATGTGGGATTTTATTAATGTTGTTGTAGCTTGGAATTGTCTACTTAAGTCTCGTGATGCTACCATCCAGTTCTGCATTTGGCGAATACGTGCCTGTAGTAGTACAAATACAATCTCCTCAAATGTCAGCTTTTGATGTCCCCCTACGGCCTACCCTATGGGTAACTTATTGTTACAAGCAATCTCTATATCAAAGATTAGTCTCTCTCCCGGATGCCAACAAATCACATTCTCCCCTTCATATATACATAACTGAGTGGTTTAAATGTACGACATTTGAATTATACAGATTGACATTATATATCCATGCATTTCTTTACTTGATCTCTCAAAGGTTCAAGTCTTTTTAGGGATGGAGACGGGTCCTCCTCTGTCCACGAAGAGAAAATTACAAGAGGATGACTCTAAAGCATCAACCAGTTAGTATATTTTTCAGCTTTGCGGACGGATGTATGTTGTTGTATTTGTCCATGTCTGTCCGAGTTACAAGAGGATGACTCTAAAGCATCAACCAGTTAGTCAATATCTTTCCGAGTTATTTTTTTGTACAAAACTACTCCCTCCGTCTAAACTAGTGTAAAAAACGCTCTTATATTATGGGACGGAGGGAGTAGATCTCAAGCTTTCAACCTTGTTCAGTTTCATGCATAAATTCTGGTTTGCTTTTGTCAAAGAACAATTTTATTATAAGTTATATTTCAGACTTCCAACATTGTTCAGCTTCATGGATAAATTCAGATTTGGTTTTCTTATAGAATGATTCTCTTGTAGGTTAGATTTCAAAGCTTTCAAAATTGCTCAGTTTTATGCATAAATTCATGTACTAATCAAAATTGAGTCCAAGAAGAGCTAGCTTCGATGGTCTGGCCAAAGATCACCCTGTTCCATTGCTCCTGAGGTGTAACGACTATTACATCATGCTATTTATATTGCCTCGATGTTTCATTGTTTTGAAATAGAACAGAATATGCCTATTTATTTTTAGAGATACACTACTGCAGGATGCTGCTAACGCGACACTACGATCAGAGATCCTTTGACGAAATTGTGTGCGATGTATTAATCGCAAACGGTGATGTAAAAAACCCGTCAAAAAAGATGCAAAACGTTTGCGATGGCGGAGACATCAAACACGGTTCAGATTTTAGTTGCGTGTGCGATGCAGGGCACACGGATGATCCATACGAACTGTTTGCGATGAGACAGAACAACGGAAACGGGCAGCCATATCAAGGTGTGTGCGATATACGGCATACAGTTCGCTCAGATGAACTGTTTGCTATTAGGGAGTGCAACAGAAACGGTTAGCCAGATCAAGGTGTGTGATATACGACATACAGTTCACATAGATGAACTGTTTGCAATGAGCCAAAAGAACACAAATGAGTCGTGTAAACAAGATGTGTGTGATACGCGGCAAACAGCCCACTCGGATGAACTGTTTGCGATGAGAAATTACAACACAGACGGTTACTACAGTTAATTCGTGTGCGATTCTGTGTGTACAAAAAACTTTGAAAATTGCAAACTAGTTGCTTGCGGTGGCTAGGAGTATCGCACGTGTGCGATGATTAGTAAGTTACACATACGTTTCCTTATGTTAACACGTGTGTGAATTTGTAATATGGACAATTAATATGCAAATGCCTTCTGGACATCGGTGCTGATCGCCACGTCCAAAACATGGGCGTCCTCTACTCTACCACTCTACCGGGCACACGCTTAAACTCAATGAACTGTGTACGATACTAATACTTTTCATGAAAATTTAAGAACTTGGCTAACAGCATTTGAGTAACATATATATAGTGGTTACACTATTCGACAAAAGGAGGATCTTCGTAACACGATTTTGACAATCATATGGTCCATATCTACATACTTAACATAGTAAAAACTATCACATTTTAAGAGGCTGAGGGCTAACAACCATATGGTCCATATCTACATACTTAACATAGTAATAGCTAGCACATTTTAAGAGGCTGAGGGCCAACAACCACAACTATCCGCTGGAAGCAGCTTGATCACGGCGACTCGGCATCTCGTCAATGAAAAGGAAGAGCCCTCCTGTGCCTTGGTAGAGCATGAGTAGAACAGTGTCTTCAATTTTCCAATATGGATGCATTGCCACGACAAGCGAGAACTTGTTAATTTGAATGGTTCCATTTCTGCGGAAAATGCAGTACCTTGCAATCACTTTGGCGTTATTAGCAGGCACAAGTGAAATTCGACCACGCCGGGAAATCGATCTAGGAACAGCTACAGCGTGCAATTTCTGTTGAAATATAGAATAAAAACTAATTGTAACATATCGTTGAAGATATATATAGTTTATGAGCATCAACATAAAAATATGACTTTGTACCAGCGTTTTGTGCACACAATTGGTCTCGTTTAATGTGTGCACCATAGGTATAATTAATCCCATCCAAAATCTAGCGGTCATACACTGTGCTATCTCTGTCAGATTATCAACAAAGTTTATGACATGCTTCAAGTCCTTCCAGTGAAATTTGATACGTTTAGTAACATACAGATCGTTCACTATGCATCCAACATATCCTGCTTAAAAGGTGAAAATGTATTATTTAATCAGAACATGGCAGAAGAATATATAGTGCGCATAAATTGGTAAATAGAATTTGTTACTGCCTACGAACGGAGTCAGAAAATGAAATCACAATTGGTTGCTTAAATAGTGATCAATTAGTCAGAACAAATACCCCGATTTTGCTAAGTAATCTGCCAACATGGAGAAAGTTGAAAGGACACTAACCTCGATCAGACTTTGATCGGCTGATGACATTGGGGAAGTAAACATCCATGTTAATTAGACCAGGCTGTGGTGCACGCACTAGAATTTTATTGCCAACTTTCAGTTCATAACACTTAGACATTTTTCTCCAAAGGTCCGCATCAAAATAGGAGTGACCATCTTTATCAAGTTTTACGCTAACTGTCATTGTAAATCCATGCTGCGTTGTCAATATGACATCCATGGAGTCATCAACAAAGTAAAGCTCAAGATTTCCTTCTACTCCTGTTCTTGCGAAGCAAGGGATGTACTGCTTGAAATGAAAATTAAGATTGTAAATTAGATATATTGAAATAACAGAGCAAGATGCAAATATGGGAGTAACTGATAGAACAGATCAATATATAGATGAAAGGAAAGTATAAAAATATATAATAAAAAATAGATAATGTAACAAAGATTTGATGCAAATATGAGAGTAACTGAATGAACAATACATCATAAATTTGCCTAATATAGGGGGGGGGGAAATCGGCTTCGACATCTAGGCTGCACGTGGCACCGTACCTTTTATCCAAATGTAGCAACAGACGGTATGTGTTCACAAATTTAGGCCATGCCGACCGTGGTAGGGTGAGATTGAACATACCGAGCACTCCCTGAAGTCATCCGGAATGGTGAGATAGAACTTTGTTTCCGACTGGCCGCGACCACGCTTGCCCGATTTGTGCTCGCACTGTGGACACATGAATGAAAACCCTCGAATCAGCTAGAAGAAAAATGAATCCACGGCGATTTCCGCCGGTTGATTAACAGCGAGCGACGGACTGCGATAAGAGATGAGTGAATATTTCGCTAAATTGATTACCTTCTCCATGAGAAAAATCCCCGGCCCAATCCCGCAGAAAACCCCAATCGACCAGAGTCTAGAATGTCGGTGCAGATAGGCGGCGGAAAGCGGTAGGGGCCAAATCCCGTGCCGTTTGGAGCACGACCTCCGCCCGCCGACGACAGCCGTCGAGCTTAGGGTGGCCGCCGCGATAGAAGTTGATGAGGTGCAGAGTTGCGGAGGAGTCCGCGGCAAGTGGGTGGGGACGAAGTGGGCGAGGGTTTTCTTTTTTCCTTTTGCATGTGTGGGTGAACACACACGGTTCGCAGAGGCGACGGAGATGAATTGTGTGCGATAGTAAATCACCGAGATTGAAGGGGAATCCAAATTTCCTTTGTCCTTTGTCCATGAGTTTTTTTTCTACGATGAACATAAACCCTGCAAATCACCGTGTTCAAATTTGGCACTTTTCCGGGTTCATTTACAATATTTAGGGGATTATGTGTATTTTCTAGGTATTAATGCACATAATTCAAATTCAAACAATCGGTGCATGAAAAGGTGCACGAGAACGGTCTGGAAAACCATGATCATGCTATTTAGTAAATTCTCATGCCTTTTACAAGGAATGGGCAGAGATTTTATGGAAATGTGTGGAAATAGTCAACCACAAACATGTCGTTTATTGGTTTTTCAACTGTAGAAAAATGAAATACATACTTGAAAAACATGACGGCTGGCATGGTGCCATGGTATGGCCTCACCAGGCCCTGGTAAAAATTTGAGAAGGTTTGACTTATGTCGACGTGCATGCCATTCATAAATCGAACCATCACCGAGGAATTTTCATGGTTTCGAGGGGGAAATCACCAAGATTGAAGAGGTCGGGAATCCAAATTTCCTTCCTAGTTTGTCATTCAGTTTTTTCTACAATCAACATACCCCCTCGAATGCAATGTGTTCAAATTTGGCATTTTTCCGGGCTCATTTACCATATTTAGGGGATTATGTGCATTTTCTAGGCATTAATCCTCATAATTCAAATTCGAACAATCGGTGCATGAAAAGGTGCACAAGAACGGTCTGGAAAACCATACTCGTGGTATTTAGTAAATTCTCATGCCTTTTACAAGGAATGGGCGGAGATTTCAAGGGAATGCGTGGCAATAGTCAACCACAAACGCGTCATTTACTGGGTTATCAACTATAGAAAAATGAAATACGTGCTTGAAAAACATGACGCCTGGCATGGTGCCATGGTATGGCCTCACCGTGCCCTGGTAAAAAGCTGTGAAGGTTTGGTTTATGTCGTCATGCACGTCCTTCATAAATCAAACCATCACCGAGGAAGTTCCATGCTTTCGAGAGGGAAATCACCAAGATTGAAGGGGAATCCAAATTTTCTTCGTTCTTTGCCCTGGAGTTTTTTTCTACGACGAACATACACCCTGCAAATCACCGTGTTCAAATTTGGCATTATTCCGGGCTCATTTACCATATTTAGGGGATTATGTGCATTTTCTAGGCATTTAGCGCATATAAATCCAATCCACCTACAGCTGCACGGGTGTGATGTGAGGGACGTGGATTGCCGTTCGATCGTGGCGCATCCTACGGTGCACACGTGCGATCCGCGTGGCTGGGGTTCCGGCCAATCATAACGCAACACACAATAGGCTCAGCGCACACTATTTCCGGAGGCGACGGAGATGAACCGTGTGCGATAATGAACGAGCAAAATTGTAAGGGAAGCCAAATTTCCTTCGTCGTTTGTCGTTGAGCTCTTAAAAACCACCGCACTATACGGCTGCCCGGCCACTCCATCCCAGAGCTCTCTCCAAGCATCGTTCATGGCACCGTGGTGCACAGTAACTGGTAAGGAAGCGATGGCATCCCGCCGCGCCGCGTTCCTCGCCCCCGCGACCGCACACATGGTAAGGAAGCGATGGCATCTCGCCGCGCCGAGTTCATCGCCGCCGGCGGCCACACAGTTACGTGGGCGGACTTTGAGGCTGCCATGGCCGAATGGGCGGTGGATCTAGAGGCGGCCAAAGCCGCACAGAAGGAGCGGAAAAGGCAGAAAGCAGTCAAGAAAAGAGAGTCCCGCCGCCTCAAGAAAGAAGAGGCCGCACGCCATGCTGAGGAGAGCTTGGCGGAGATCGAAGCATGGTGGGCTGCCGCCTACAAGGCCGGGAAGGAGAACGCCGGCGTCTGGCCAGCATGCCCCGATGGAAGCATGTGAGAAGTAGTTAGTGCGTGTGTCGCCCGTAAGTTTGTATGATTAATTACGAGCATCTACCAGTACTACATACGTACTAGTTTTAGAGCAAATTACCAGTAGTACTTTAAGTTGGTACTATCTATTATTAACGTACAATGTCGGTAAGCGCATCCTTTGAGGGCTTTGAGCATTGATTAGCATGTGTTCACTGAAGTTTTGTAGCCGCACCCCGACCCTAAATACTCCCGAAACGTCCGCCCGCAGCCACCGGAGGAGACTAGAGCTGGCCGCAGCTGGTTTTTAGTCCCACCTCGCCGCGCGAGTTGGTCGCACACCGGCTTAAATTGCCGCGCTGGCGGATGGCAGCAAGCTTCTCTCTTGTTGCATAGGATCAAATCTGGCTATGCGAGCGAGGCAGGTTGACACTTGATTGCATTTCATAAACCGATGATTGCTCATCGGGTGTCACCTTGCCTCGTTCATGTACATTGAATAATCCTGATACAATGAAAGAGATTTTTGAAATTAGGTGCGGTTGGAGATGCTGATAGATATAAGAATTATTAGAAGATCACAAAACACACGGTTTCTATGGCATACCCGTGTGCGTTGTTTTGCGTTAATGATCCATAAGTCAGTTACATGTGCAATGTTTCCTAATAAACCAGGCGTACCATTGACCGAAAAAATCAACTACACGTGTACATTTTTTTGGAGACGGGATCTGCCAATTTTTTCTTTTCTCGCACACGAGTATTTTACGCGCTTCGTCTGCGTTGTGTGTTTCCCCCGCCCAAGTTTCAAGTTTCGCAGCGAAATTTTCATTAGGCGCGCGATTTCAGAATTTATTCCTCCCACCCCATCCCCACCCATCAAATTTCCTCAGTATCTCCCCTCCCCCCTCTCCCCTACCGGCAGCTCAAACCGCCGCCGCCGCAACCACAGCTTCAACCACATGTACGTTCTGCTCGGATCCAGTCAGGTAACCCACCGATCTCTATCACGGCCCCGGCCTGATTGCTTAAATGGCGCCTGCGAAACATCCTCATGCCTCCAAATCCCCACCGCCCCTACCTCCAGAGCATCGCTGCGCAAGCCCAACCACATATCACGTGGAGGTCGAGGAGCTGATGGCGGTCGATGGCGCGATGGCCGCTGTGCATGTTGACCCAGAGGAACACCTCGCCTCCACCGCCGCCGACTTGGTGCATGCTCTGGCCCAGATGAAGTGCCCCAGCGACTACCCCCCAGGACTTACCAGGTATGATCTGACCAGCTCAATCTTACCAATACCACTTGCAATGGCTATGTTTTGTACGGTTGATGTATTAAGCATGTTCGTGCCTTGTTTATTTCAGTACTGCACACTGTGTGATGTTCAAGTATTAACTGTCTAGCTCAATTTCACCAATACCAGCAACAAACTTACAATACATGACTCAGGATATCACTAGAGATGCTGCCCATTTGCTATTTTTGGTGGATGCTAACCCTGTTGTACTTAACATGCCTGTCCATGTACTTACGCAGGGTCATAACGGCTGATGCTGTTGTTTGCCGTCGAGGTTTGCTGCATCCCATGTCTTACAGTATTTCACATCATGTGTGCAATTGCAGTTTAACTTCTAACATTTACTGGTTGCCTGTAGGTACACATGTCAGTGGCACTGATCCACGCTTCGACCCGGAGGAACAGCTCGCCTCCGCCGCCGCTGACTTTGGGCGGGCTCTGGCCAAGATGAAGTGCCCCAGCAACTACCTCTCAGGACTTACCAAGTATGAACTCACCAGTTCAATCTTACCAATACCAGTTGCAATTAATGGCTATGTTTTGTACGGTCGATGTATTAAGCATGTTGTAGTAAACATGCCTAACATGTTTTAGCTATTTTCCCTACCTTTTTATAGACAACTGGGCCATTCTCTGCTCTGGCAGCACCTGCCTTGTGATGTTTAACTCTGCCAATTGCATTTTTATCAGTACCGGTTTCAATGGCTATTAAGCATGTTGCAATTAACAGTTGTATCCATTTTTAAACAGTTGTATTTCAATGGCTACAAACTTACAAAACATGACTTAGGATGCTGTTAAGCCTGTTGCAATTAACAGTTGTATCCATTTTTTAATCTCTCACTTTGCTACCGTGCTACTCTCTTCAATGAAGATATACTAGAGATGCTGCCCATTTGCTATTTTTGGTGGATGCTAACCCTGTTGTACTTAACATGCCTGTCCATGTACCTACGCAGGGTCATAACGGCTGATGCTGTTGTTTGCCGTCGAGGTTAGCTGCATCCCATGTCTTATAGTATTTCACATCATTTGTGCAATTGCAGTTTAACTTCTAACATTTACTGGTTGCCTGTAGGTACACATGTCAGTGGCACTGATCCACGCTTCGACCGGGAGGAATAGCTCGCCTCCGCCGCCACTGACTTTGGGCGGGCTCTGGCCAAGATGAAGTGCCCCAGCAACTACCTCTCAGGACTTACCAAGTATGAACTCACCAGTTCAATCTTACCAATACCAGTTGCAATTAATGGCTATGTTTTGTACGGTCGATGTATTAAGCATGTTGTAGTAAACATGCCTAACACGTTTTAGCTATTTTCCCTACCTTTTTATAGACAACTGGGCCATTCTCTGCTCTGGCAGCACCTGCCTTGTGATGTTTAACTCTGCCAATTGCATTTTTATCAGTACCGGTTTCAATGGCTATTAAGCCTGTTGCAATTAACAGTTGTATCCATTTTTAAATAGTTGTATTTCAATGGCTACAAACTTACAAAACATGACTTAGGATGCTGTTAAGCCTGTTGCAATTAACAGTTGTATCCATTTTTTAATCCGTCCATTTGCTACCGTGCTACTCTTTCGCAATGAAGATATCACTACAGATGCTGCCATTTTATTACCATTTGCTATTTTTGGTGAATGTTAACCCTGTTGTAGTTAACATTGGCTTTTCATGTACTTACACAGGGCTACAATGGGCGATGCTGTTGTTTGCCGTCGAGGTTAGCTGCATCCCAAGTCTTATACACCATATGTTCCTAAATATAAGTATTTTTAGAGATTCCAATATAGACTACATACAGAGCAAAATGAGTGAATCTAGATTCTAATCTAAACTATATCTATAATTCTATATACATCCGTACGTAGTTCATATTGAAATATCTAAAAATACTTGTACTTAGGAACGTAGGTAGTTGTATTTTACATCATTTGTGCAATCTTAGTTTAGCTTCTAACATTTACTGGTTGCTTGTAGGTACATATATGGGCGGTACTGATCCACGCTTCGATCCCTTTTGCATATGGGGCAATGAGATATTCATGAACAAGCGTCAAGTGAGGAAACTAAGAAAGATTGTTAGGTGAAAGAAAAGGGTGATGAGAATTAAGTTCTTTATTTACGCTTTGTCCAAGACAACAGTGAACTTTAGGATGGTAAGTAATGTGTTGCCTTTTCCCCCTGCCCACAACAAGTTACTCTATTAGACCTCAATATCTGAAAATTTTCTCTTTTTAGTGGTTTCCGAAGCTATTTACTGATGATTACCTTGCAAACTACATGACCGGAGTGGAGACAACTAAGGTTAAAGTATATAATTCATGCTACCATGATAATGCTCTAGAAGTCTTCCTGAAGGCGGTGAAGGATGGGCGGGCGATCATCACAAGGGGTTAGACAAAAGTTGTTCGTGCCTATGGCATGCAGGAAGGCACATTATGGGCATTCCGCTTCTTCAACACCATCGGCAGTCAAAATGATTTACACTTGTCTCTTCACCTTTACCACCTCTAAATATTATGGTTCATCATAGTTAATTGCTGTCTAATCCTGTAATTACTGAACATATTGTACTGACAATTTTATTTATGGATTCGTTGTTGAACCATTGTGCTGAGAATTTGAATTCCATGTTTCATATTTCAAAATTTCCAATTCGAATAATAAATTACAGAGAAAAATAAAATTATATAGGAGCAAATAAAATAATGTGCACATGGTTAGAAAGAAAACAGCGTGCGCGATGAAAAATAGAGAACAGACGGTTCTTTGACGTGAAACGTTTGCGATGCCCGACGGACGCACACACGGTTTCGTCTCATATGCGTGTGCGATTCATGGTAATACGGCAAACGTTTCAAACCAGTGTGCGTGTGTGATAGGAATACCAATCGCACACAGTTATGAAAATGGACACGTTAGCGTTAGTAGAGGCACCGCACACATTTTACATTCTTGAACTGTGTGCGATAACGTACCTATCGCAAACATATCGGTAGATTAAATGTTGATGTCCACCTTTTTCACACGACTATAGCGGCGTAATCGTTTGGGATGTCTCTCGGATTAGAAACGTAACGTCGAGATGTAACGTGTGGGACTGGGGCGGCTTCTCACACGTTTATTCTATGGCAATCGTCAGTAGCCGCTCGCCTATCC
Organism: Elymus sibiricus; assembly: GCA_039707655.1. Classification (NCBI taxonomy): domain Eukaryota; kingdom Viridiplantae; phylum Streptophyta; class Magnoliopsida; order Poales; family Poaceae; genus Elymus; species Elymus sibiricus. The sequence continues at coordinate 320,634,416 of CM077664.1, forward strand.
CCGACGGTTTCTGGATCGTGTGGGAAGGACCCCCCTATCGCAGTCACTCACTTGACGACGGTTCCAAATGCCGTCGCGGAAAGGGGTTAAAAACCGTTTGTATAGCACCTTATGGTACCAGTGATACCTACCATTTTATTGTAAAAATATACGGGCGCAGCAACGCGCGCCATCAATGATCTAAAAAAGATCGCTGCGACGCGCGCGTGTAAGTCATCCCCGAGGTATTGTACATGTCACACACGGAGCGATGTCGTCGCAAAGGGGAATCAAAAAACGTCGTGCATGGAAGATTAGACGGCTAACCCCTAGCATTGTCATGTATGCTCAGGTTGCAAAGCAACTCGTTTTCATGGTAGAATTTTCTTAGGCTAGCGTTTTCTTCCACGGGAGTTGAGATGCATTGTCATGGTAGCATTTTTCTGCCGCGGACAAATCATATTTGTTGTAATGATATGGTTTTAATAGTGTATTCATGTTGCAACACATGGGAAATTTCCTAGTAATTGATTGTCCTCGGTGTCGTGTGACCGATTGTCCTCCGTCGTCACCGTTGTCCACGAAGGCGTGGTCGGAGCCCTCGGCCATCAACCCTTGGTCATACTCGAGCGAGCGACCGCGAATGGTTCGGCAACCGTCAACGTGTGGATGTCGTCCAGAGCATGGCCGTTATATATCCATCTTAGCGAACGCTTGGTCGCCCATGTCGCGAGCGCTTGTTGGCCGTTGTCCATGTTCGCAAGCGTTGGTCGGCCATGCACTGAGAGCCTGCTGGTAGTCGCCAACGTCACCGAGAGCCTGCTGGTCGTCCTTGCCCACGAGTGCTTTCAAACTGATTTCGCGCGAACTATGTGTTTAATTAATTAGTTGTCTGACTAACTAAAAAAAATCACTACTACTTCTAATTATCTATTGGCCTAATTAATAGTATGTCTAATTAATTAGTTGAATTAATGATAAACTAATTGCACATGTAATTAATCACTGCGTGATTGATTTGGTGTGATTAAATTTTTACGTATTTAATTAATTGTCTTCCTAACTGGAAAAATAGCTACTTCTAATTATATGTAGGATTAATTAACAACCTTCCTATTAATTAATTGATTTTCATTAATTACATTAATGGTTAGCTTGATTTTTTAATTAATTCACACTGTTTAACCAGTATGGAGGCGACACGACCAACTCACCATGGCATACAGGTGTGTGCCGATTCTGATAGTATTCCGAGTACAAAATAATAGGTTGGTCATAAAAAAGTGAAACACAAAAATGGAAACCAAAAAATGAAACATAGAAAAAAAATGAAAAATAAAAACATGCGCCCACGTGAAATGGGTCGGCCAACTTTCATTATGGTTTATGTTTTGGTAAGATTTTATTTGATTTGGGTATGAGTAGTGAAAGGCAGGTAAAAATTGGATTCAGTTGAGATTTTCTTAAGATTTGATTTCAGTGAGTTAATGGATGGCATTGTTTTAGGAAAGTGCCAATTTGATTGAGTTAATGCACGCGTCAAATGGGCTGGCCAAAATTGGCTGCGTTTAAGCGAAATGTCGCCTGTAAAGACGCTCGTTAACGTAATATAGGGTTCATGGGTGGTGAGATGATCCTACCAACTCCCCCTTTAGGTGTGGAGAATTGAAAAATCTTGGAAATTTTGTTATTAACTATATGCAATTTATAAATTACTTTGCTTTATTGAAAGAGGTAAATTGCAGGTTGACAAGTTTAATGGACCACCAGCCTAAGATGGAAAACACACGTTTAAAAATATAAAACTACTGATTTTTTTCTTAAGTTTAATTTTGTTTAGCACGGAGGTTGACAAGTTTAATGGATCACCGGCCTTATATTTACCATGTCATGAAATTTCAAGTCTATATTCAATCCATGACTCTAGAAATTAGAAACTCAAATCATGCAATGAACACTTGTGTCAAAAAACGTCTTACGTTATGGAACGGAGGGTGTATTTGAAGCTGGCCGTGAATTTAGCTCATTAACAATGCAAGTTGAATTGTTGTTTTCATTTCCCTCCTTTTCCCTTTTTTCTGTGTTCTTTTCTCATCATGTATTAAAACAATGCATATTGTGTATTTAAAAAATGTTTTCCTTTTGTCTAAATATGTTTATTACATATTTAATTATTTTATCGTATATTAATAATATTTTGTACTCAAAAGTACTTTCAAATGATTATGATTTGTAACCATTGGCTAAATATTGTGTGAGATTTACGGTCCAAGCGTGAATTGGACCGTCAAATTATACCTTCCTTCTGGGAGAAAATTACATGTTTCGTCCCTGAACTCTCTGGCGCACTATGATTTGGTCCCGCAACTCGAGAAACACTACAATGTGGTACTTGTACATGCGAATACATAACATTTTATGGTCCCACTACGTAACACTCTGCGGTCCCCCGCTCTGCTGCCGCCACGTGGCACTGCTCTTTTGCTGATAGCCCCCTCGCCTTTTGCGGAAACAACTCGCGCTCCCCCGGTCCACGCTCCCTGTTACTTGGTCCACGCAGACCCACTTGTCATCCACCCGCGTGGAGTAGTCAAATCGATAGTCTTATTCAGTAAGCCAGCCACCTCCGGTCCACTACTCCCGAGCCAGCCGCCTCCCACGCCATGACTCCTCTCGCTCCGTCTCTTCCTCATCTCCCCCACTCCTCTCGATATGCAGTCATCGCTTTCCAACCTCCAATCCGCAATGGAGATCACTCCTCCGCTGGTGCAACTCCGAGTGTGAATTATATTGTCTTATTACACACATTTAAAAAAATGTTTGAAATATATTCTGTTATTACACACATTTGAAAAAAAAAAGTTTGAATTATATTTTCTTATTACACACATTTGAAAAAAAGTTGAATTATTTGCTGTTATTACACACATTTGAAAATAATGTTTAAATTATATTATCCTATTACACACATTTAGAAGAAAAAATGAATTATATTTTGTTATTACATTGTCTCATTACACACATTTGAAAAAAAATAAATTGAATTATATTCTGCTATTACACGTATTTGAAAAAAATAGTTTGAATTATATTGTGTTTCACACACATTTAGGAAAAAATTGTTTGAATTATATTTTGTTATTACACACATTTGAAAAAAAAGTTTGAGATATATTGTCTTATTACACACATTTGAAAAAATAATAATTTGAATTATATTCTATTATTACACATATTTGAAAAAATAAGTTTGAATTATATTGTCTTATTAGACGCATTTAAAAAATAGTTTGAATTATATTCTATTATTACACATATTTGAAAAAAAAAGTTTAACACATGCATTGTTTTACATATGGATGGAAGAAGTGATGATGCAAGTTGATCTAGTCTGTAGTAGTAAGTGATGATGCAAGTTGATCTAGGAAGTATTTAGTAAGAGATGATGGAGTTTGATGTTGTAGTTTGAACTGTAATGCAACTTTGAACTATGAAGTAAGTTGTATCTTATGCACTTGATTAAATGGGATCGTCCGGAACTGCATTTGTGGAAGTTGCTAAAGTAAAAAAATATGGCATGCCTATAGAAAGCAAAAAAATCATGTTGGATAAAACAAAGATTTTTTTGTTTCTTTGAAACAAAGCATGACAAAACTAATGAAATAGTTTATGCACTTGTTGTACCCTCTAGTTAGCCAAAAGAATCCACTAAACTACTTTTTATGCACTGCATTTAAACACCCCGAGAGCTAATGATTAGTCGACAAATTGAAAACAGTCGGCAATCAAGTTTAACATCACAAGCAAGTATCATTCAAGTCTTAGGATTTGTACAAGGTGAATGAAACAAGATAGAAAACATAAACCCTAAAAAATACTCCTCGTTGCTCTCGCTCCCGCAGAGGTCAATGACGCCGCAGCCGCCGTCTTTTGCGTCGTCGTTGTTGTCTTCGTCGTTGCTGCCGCGGAAGTAGTTGAAGAACTCTTCCGCATTTGTGGTCGAGTTCGCAAGCGACTCCACCAAGTCCCTCCATGCCTTCCCCTACCTCGGCTCATCCGCTGGGTCTGCAGGGATCCACGAACTTCGGTGGTGGAACCCAGCTGGGCGCGATGATGGACTCGCGGATCGCGCGAACGAACCCCGGCGAGTCCTCGGGGTCGCCCGCCTCCTTGAGCGCCGCCAGTTCCAGCAGGAGCTGGGCCTGAGTGGGGGCGGCTGCAGGCGCGGTTGGGGCAACGGCTGCACAAGCGCGGCGGCGGCAGCCAGCAGCACGCGACGGTTGGGCAGGCATGGAAGCGGGTGGTGCGGGGAGTGCCAGAGGAGTGGGGCGTGCTTGGCTGCAGCGGTACACGCGGAGGACGGCGTAGAAATCGCGCACTTCCCAGAACCGGCAGGCGTTCTGCCATGTTCCAACGACCGCTAGGGTGGGTGCGCAATTCCTCGAGGGTGGCGCTAGCTTGGGCCAGGCGTCGCATATCCGTCGGCGGTGACATGCCACCCCGTTTCCAAGTGTGATGACAGCGACACCAGTATGTTGTACTGGTAGATCTCCATGGTCTCCGGCTGGCTAAGGCTGGCGGGCCATGAGCCGGTGGGTGTGGCGCCGCCCTCGCGGTTTCTTCCGGCGCCGTGGTTGGCCATCGATGATGGGAGAGAGTGCTTGGCGGCGAGTGGGCTTGGTGGCGGCAGAGAACAGCGGTGGCAGAGGAGTGCGACGGGGAGAGATGGGCGTTGGGGGAAGCCGATCTAGTTAGCTTTTATAGCCGCTCGGTGGAGAGGGAGCCGGTGGGCGGCTTAATGCCGCCATTATGGCAATGGGGACCTCTCCTGCCATCGCATCGGGGCCGGCGCGAGGGTCATGCAGTTTCCGAGCGGCCGCCCACACGGTATGTCGGGAACCCCCGGGAACCTCCTGCATGCAGGTTTAAATGGGTTCTCACTGGCTTCCATGACGGCGCACCGCAGGAGACTGACAAGTGGGCCTGGCAACGACGGCGCAGGACGCGTGGACCAGGTGGCAGGGTGCGTGGACCGGGGGAGCGCGGGTTGTTTCCACAAAAGGCGAGGGGCTATCAGCAAAAGAGCAGCGCCACGTGGTGGCAACAGAGTGGGGGACCGTAGAGTGTTATGTAGAGGGACTGTAAAGTGTTACGTATTCACATGTATAGAGACCATATTGTAGTGTTTCTTGAGATGCGGGACCAAATCGTACTGCGCCAGAGAATTCAGGGATGAAACATGTAATTATCTCTCCTTTTGGAGTCAGTGGGAGTACAAACGAGTTTTTTCCTCAAAAAGGGGGAGAGGCCCCCGGGTCCAAACAAGTCCTAGTCTGTTGTTTTTATGAAAAAAATGATGGAATCGTTACATACCGTATGATCGATGGGATGGGATTGCCGGAAGCATCAACAATGAGTAGGACGGTAGTGGCGGCTAGGGTTATGCGCGAGGAGGCAGAGAGTGTGTGGCGGCTAGCGTTGCCAACATCTCTAATATATAGGCCGTCGGGTAGGGAGTTGTGGGCTAGGGCTTAGGCCCACGACTAAGTCGACAACAACTCACGGTCCAACCTCTCAGATATCTTTAATTAATTAATTGTTCTTGATGGTAAAAATAAAGTGCACGCATGACATAGGTCTGAGCTCGGCTCGGCTCATTCACGAAACACGAAGCGCGTACGATTCTTGGCATTGCGAGACGGGTGGCGGAGAAGGAGAGCGCGTGTATCACTCCTCTTCTCAAGCTACAATAGCATGTGGAAGATAATACCTTGTAAAGAGGTCTCCACTCTCTTCCACTAGCAGTAGAGTACTAAATCTCACCATGTCTTGCACCCCACATGGGCCTTAGAGATTAACCATGAATTATTGTTTATATGGGACCAAAGCCCATCTATAATTCAACAATGCCCCACCAGATCTCGAAGGCACATTTTGTTGTCCTTTGTTCCAAAACACTGTTTTGACATACTGGTATTTTTAGTGGACACCGGTTAAGGTTGAACGTCCACCTAGAGCAAAGGGATACACTTCGTCACAACTGAACAATGGACTTTGCCTTGAATTGTTAGTTTGGCGTAAAGAAGTTTCACCAGTTGTCTTACCGGTACTAGGTTGTCGTAGGCTAACCCCACCGGTGGAGCATAATAGTCACACTCCTAACCTGTTCATGAGCTTCCTAGAGATTACCCTATCTCATAGGCTGTCACCAGCAGTCGGGCTCATATAGGTGTGTTCTTTCAAAGACCACTCTATAGGATCGAATCTTGCTAATAAATGTCTTAGAACACATTAAGTCAAAATTCAATGTGCCATACAGATTGTGAAAGTAGTGCATCTCCAACGGAGTGAGTTCATAGGGTTACTCTCCTTAGTTAGCCGGTAGATTGTTTCCCAGGTCCTATTTCACGGATCTCCAATCACATAGGTTAGGTAACCACCATGGCAACTCATGTTGGTCTTATACCCATCTCCCTCGATGCATTTTTTATTACGGTTCGTGATAGCCCTTTTGAGAAGGGATCTGCCAAATTCTTAGCCAATTAGATGTAATCCAATGCTATTACTCCAGAGTTTCTTGAATGTGTGACATATTTTAGTCTCCTTATTTTCTTTGTGGATTACATGTTTTCATTTAAACCCTTTTCCCTGAAAATTATTGTATGATTTTCACAGTTCATAAGGATAGCTGAAATTGGCTTTTCAACCACTGGCAAGTTCATAACATTGATATAACCATTATCTCTTTAGTGCCATGGAGATTATATTTTGATAGATCAGTTTGTGGCGATGGTCAAGGTGTTGATGTTGTTTATACATCTCCTTACGGTACTATTATTGAAGCCTTGTGTTGCTTGGAATATTTTTGCACGAACAATCAATCTGAATATGCATTTCTATTTTAACTGGAGCTTTTGGGTGTTATCCGTGCTACCGAGATTGAGGCTTTTGATGATTCATTGTAGAAGTGAAACAGAAATATCCAAGGATTATCAATGTTTCAACGAATCATTTATTATTTCTATACATGCCTGGATCTAATTTCCACCTTGGATTTCTTTAGCATTACTCATATATCCAAACACGAAAAATTGAGAGAAAATGAGTTGGTGCAACAAGCATCTGACTAATGTTGATCATGGTGTATTCCATATTCACACGAATCGGTGCTTAGTCTCGCTGACATAGGTAAGGCTAGATCAAAGCCCACCGCTTAGGCCACTAATGAATTTTTATGCGGGTAAAAAGAAAGAGGACCAAAGATCATAGCAATAAGGTGGACAAGATAACTCGGTGGTTGGATTTCACTGGTATGATGATCTTTATTACCATATTTTAATGGTATTCTTTTCAAATGCTTGAATGAAGTCCAAGAGAAATGTTGGAAAAGTTCTACCCAAATGTGTGGCAGGAAGCCCAAACAAGCAATGATCGATATATACTTATCGCCCTAAGTCTCATATCTAAATGGATCTCTGATAACCCACAAGTATAGGGGATCGCAACAGTTTTCGAGGGTAGAGTATTCAACCCAAATTTATAGATTCGACACAAGGGGAGCCAAAGAATATTTGCAAGTATTAGCAACTGAGTTGTCAATTCAACCACACCTGGAGATTAATTATCTGCAGCAAAGTGATCAGTAGCAAAGTAGTATGATAGTTTTGATAGTAATGGTAACAGTAACAGTAACGGTAACAATGATAGCAATGATTTTGTAGCAGTTGTAACAGTGACAGCAGTAGTAATAACTTAGCAAGAGCAATATAAGAGAAATTCGTAGGCATTGGATCAGTGAATTCGTTGGATGATATTCATCATATAATAGTCATAACCTAGGGCGATACAAAACTAGCTCCAGTTCATAAATATAATGTAGGCATCTATTCCGTAAATAGTCATACGTGCTTATGGAAAGAACTTGTATGACATCTTTTGTCCTACCCTCCCGTGGTAGCGGGGTCCATAAGGAAACTAAGGGATATTAAGGCCTCCTTTTAATAGAAAACCGGAACAAAGCATTAACACATAGTGAATACATGAACTCCTCAAACTACGGTCATCACCGGTAAGTATCCCGACTATTGTCACTCCGGGGTTTACGGATCATAACACGTAATAGGTGAATATAACTTGCAAGATCGGATCTAGAACATAGATATAATGGTGAAAACATAAACGGTTCAGATCTGAAATCATGGCACTCGGGTCCTAGTGACAAGCATTAAGCATGGCAAAGTCATATCAACATCAATCTCAGAACATAGTGGATACTAGGGATCAAGCCCTAACAAAACTAACTCGATTACATGATGAATCTCATCCAACTCCTCACCGACCAGCGAGCCTACGAAGGAATTACTCACTCCCGGTGGGGAGCATCATGGAATTGGCGGTGAGGGAGGGTTGGTGATGACGAAGATCAAAGATCCCCCTCTCCGGAGCCCCAAACGGACTCTAGATCTGGCCTCCCGATGAAGAACAGGAGGTGGCAGCGGCTTCGTATCGCGAAACGAGATAATTCTTCCTCCCTTATTTTTTTCTGGAAAAATAGGTATTTATGGAGTCGGAATCAGGGTCTGCGGGGCCACCAGGTGGGCACAACCCACCTGGGCGCGCCTGGAGAGGGGGGCGCGCCCTGGTGGGTTGTGCTCACCCAGGGGGGCCCCTCCGGTGGTTCTTGGCTCCAGTATTTTTCTTTTATTCTGAAATAATTCTCCAAAAAGTTTTGTTCCATTCCGAGAACTTTTATTTCTGCACAAAAACAACACCATGGTAGTTCTGTTGAAAACAACGTCAGTCCGGGTTAGTTTCATTCAATTCATGCAAATTAGAGTCCAAAACAAGAGGAAAAGCGTTACGAAAAGTAGATACGATGGAGACGTATCAACTCCCCCAAGCTTAAACCTTTGCTTGTCCTCAAGCAATTCAGTTGATAAACTGAAAGTGAAAAAGAAAAACTTTTACGAACTCTTTTGCTCTTGTTTACATAAATAAGCTTAAGTAGCACCCAGGTTTTCAGCAAAGATTATAACTAACCATGTCAACTATAACTCTTAAAAATTATATTAGCTCATATCAATTACATAATCAACTAGCGAGCAATAATAAAATATCTCAAATGACAACACCTTGTCAAAATAATCATGATATAATATGACAACAGTGGTATCTCGCTAGCCCTTTCTGAGACCGCAAAACATAAATGCAGAGCACCTCCAAAGTTCAAGCAGCGACTAAACATTGTAATTCATGGTAGAAAAGATCCAGTCATGATGCATCCAACATTAACTATACACAATGCATGAGGATGACAATAGTGCTCTCAGGATCTGGCGCTTATTTGAGAAGGTGATGACTCAACATAAAATTAAATAGATAGTCCCTTCGCAGAGGGAAGCAGTGATTTGCAACGGTGCCAGAGCTCAGATTTTTAAAACAGAGATAAATGAAACTTTGAGAAATGCACCCTTCTTGTTTACTTCGCGACCATTAGTTATCGATATCTTCCATGCTAAACACATTAGTGGCGGTTCCCAAGCGATAAAAGTAAAGGTTTACTCCCCCTCCACCAACAAACACATTCCACGGATAGCTGAATCCACAGGTACCGTCCATACCAACATCATTCCTGGGGGAGTTTTGTTTAATTATTTGCAATTTGATTGTGGGAATGGGAATCCCTATTACCGCCCCTCTCGTGCAAGGACAAGTGAATAAACACTCATCATGAGAATAACCCGCTTAGCATGGAAGATACCGACTACCTCCTGTCACTCCATGAACAATCCAGGCACACAAAAACGGATGTTTATTTGAAGTTTTTAGAGGTGGCACATGCAAATTTACTTAGAACGGCAGGGTAATACCGCATATAGGTAGATATGGTGGACTCATCTGGAATAACTTGGGTTTTAGGATTTTGATGCACAAGCAGTATTTCCGCTTAGTACAGGTGAAGGCTAGCAAATAGGTTGGGAAGCGGCCAGCTAGAGAGCGAAAACGGTCATGAACATGCGTTATGCATAATGAACATTGGATACTAGCATGAGTAGTATATGAACACCATGAACATAAATATCATAGAGGCTATGTTGGTTTTGATTTAACTACATGCATGAACATGTGCCAAGTCAATCCACTCGAAACATTCAGAGGAGGATACCATATCATCATACTACATCACAATCATTTTAACGCAATGTTGACATCCAAGATAAATCATTATCCACTCCTAGCTACTTAAGCATGGCATGAGAAACTATAATCTCTAATTTTCATCGCAAACATGTTTGATCATAATATGCTGAATCATGGATACTAGGTTAAACATATTTACAAAAACAGAACAAGTTGAGTTCATACCCGTTTCTCTCTGCCACAGCCAGTTCACCAAATATCGTCATTATTGCCTTTCACTTGCACGACCGAACGATATGAAAATAATAATAGTGCAAGAATGCCATGGACTAAGCTGGAATCTGCAAACATTTTATTCAAAAGGAGAAGACAAGGTAATTTGGCTCTTTGTTAGATCAACAATAATGAATATGAGAGCCACTCAACATTTTCATCGTGGTCTTCTCCTTGGTATGACTCAATAAACAGAAAAGAATTTCAGAGAAACACACTGAAATATTTTTGGAGTTTTTAGTTTTTCTTGAAGAAAGCAAATTAAAGAAAGAAAAACAAAAACAAGAAAAACTATTTACACGGGAGAGCTCCCAACAAGCAAAAGAAGAACCGAGAAATCTTTTTGGATTTTCTTTTAATACTACAACTAAATAAACTAGAAAGAAAAACCGAAAAGAAGCAGGAAATATTTTTCTGATTTTGTCAAAGTTTTTCAAACACACGAGAAGAAAGCGAGAAGATAAATCTAACATGGATGATACAATGAAAAAGTATGAACACCGACAACTGGACTGAGAAGTGTGAACATGAATGTAATGTTGGTGGAAATACGTACTCCCCCAAGCTTAGGCTTTTGGCCTTGCTTGGTAATCACCACTCGTAGTAGCCGTCTGGTCCCACGTTGAAGTGCCGGGGAGCGGGCACCTGAGCGTCCCACTCCTGAGGCTCCTCCTCTGCCGCTGCCTGGGCGTTCTGGTAGGTAATGATGTCATCTGGCATGATCCGGTATCCGCCCCTGGCAATAGGATCAAACAAGGCAGGTGCAGGCAACGGAATAATATCACGGGTATCTATACTGAAAAACAGGTTGTAAGGAACATTAATAGTAGTGTTCTCGCCATCAATAAATTGATGAGCTGCCATAGCCTGACGATCTAAGTAAACCTTGGGCAAGCGATGATCATGTTGGCGTATCTGAACATGAAAGTGACTCGCTAAACAAGTGGCATAAATACCGCCATGAATTTTACCCTTGGTCCTGTTAAGGTGTAGACGACAAGCAATAATAGCCCCTAAACTATAAGTGTTTGTATAGTGCACGGCGTAAGACAGCGAAATCGGGGGCACTAAGTGCACCAACCTTCTCTCTAGCAAGTAAACACTTCGCAATGAAGAGAACAAAATAATGCACAGAAGGAAACTGCAAGCTAGTGGCGGTGACACTCGATACCCCTCTCTCATCTCCCACTGACAAAGTACAATAAAAGTCCTCAAACTCTGCAGGTCTAGGCTCTCTTATTTCCCTGTCAGAAGGGATCAAGCATATGTCACAAAAGTCAGTGAGTGGTATCTGACGGGTTTCAGCATATAAATTAAACTGCACCTCAAGGGGGTTATTCTTACTCACGAAATGAAAACTTTGCACAAAGGAATTTGTAAGGAGATGATATTGTTCACACTCAGCTGCGATGAGGTCGGTGAGGCCAGCATTAGCAGCAAATTGTGCGAACTCTTGACGGATTCCGGCTCCATCCATGAATGGGTTATGCGGCCATTCGCACGGCCGCACTTCCACCATTCTCCGAGTATGGAGGTCACTGTCCGATGATTCCCCAATGACTCCCTTGGAGCTCTTCTTGGAAGCAAACTTCCTAAAGAAACTCACCTTATTCCTATAAATAAAATTCTGAAATTTTTTAGTCCACAAAATTTTTGTCAACCAAACTTCACAAGAATGATAGCAACTACTCATAAGCATGCATAGAGGCTATCTTGAGCATTCAAACTACTTAGAACTCTAAGAATTCAACATGCAAGCTCATCTGCAGCAGCACCAAGAGTAGGTAATTATTCAAAATATAAACCACTAAAGAAAAAACTAATTGGACCAATGGAGGAGTCACATACCAAGTAGCAATCCCCCAAAACAGTTTCGAAAATGGAGCTTCGAGCAAAGAGATCAAAATCCCTGGGTTATAACACGAGAGAGAGAGAGAGCAATGGTGATTTTTTTTTCTGGAGGTAGGAGATGACATGGGTTGAAGAGACAAGTGAGGGGGCCCACATGGGGACCACAACCCACCAGGGCGTGCCTGGGGCTGCTGGCGCGCCCAGGTGGATTGTGCCCACCTGGTGCACCCCCCTCTGATGTTATTTGCACTAAAAATTCAGAAAAAACATATTAAATTTTCAGGACATTCTGAGAACTTTTATTTTTGGGTCATTTTTTATTGCATGGAAAATCCAGAAAACAGGATAAACATGGCATTTTACTTTATTTAACTAAGAAAAATAGAAAACACAAGTTGGGAGCAGAAGGTTGTGCTTACTAAATTCATCAACTTCATACCTCTAAAAAATGATCCATTAATAAGGTTGATCAAGTCTTATTAACAACCACCTTCGATTAGCACAAAACCGAAGAACTTTCGTAAAACACTAAGTTACCTCAATGGGGATATGCATGTCCCCAACAATAAGTATATCATATTTCTTTTTGGCAGTAGGTAGAGGTAGTTCAAAACTTCCAATAGTGAGTGTCGGAGATTTTTCAATAACATTAATACCATTCACTTGGAATTGTTTCTTCGGAAAGTGCACCGTATGCTCATTACCATTGATATGAAAAGTGACCTTGCTTTTATTGCAAGCAATAACAGCCCCTGCAGTATTCAAAAAGGGTCTACCAAGGATAATCGACATGTTGTCGTCCTCGGGCATCTCAAGTATAACAAAGTCTGTTAAGATAGTAACATCTGCAACAACAACGGGCACATCCTCACAAATACCGATAGGTATGGCAGTTGATTTGTCAGCCATTTGCAAAGATATTTCAGTAGGTGTGAGTTTATTCAAGTCAAGTCTTTTATATAAGGAGAAAGGCATAACACTAACACGAGCTCCTAAATCACACAAAGCAGTTTCGACATAATTTCTTTTGATGGAGCATGGTATAGTCGATATTCCTGGGTCTCCAAGTTTTTTAGGTACTCCATCCTTAAAAGAATAATTAGCAAGCATTGTGGAAATTTCAGCTTCCGGTATTTTCCTTTTATTAGTGATGATGTCTTTCATATATTTTGTATAAGGGGCCATCTTTAAAATATCAGTCAAGCGAGTACGCAAAAACACTGGCCTAATCATTTCAGCAAAGCATTCAAATTCTTCATCATCTTTCTTCTTATTTGATTTAGGTGGAAAGGGCATGGGTTTTTGTACCCATGGTTCTATTTCTCTTCCATGTTTTCTAGCAACAAAGTCTCTTTTATCATATCCTTTATTCTTGGGTTGTGGGTTATCAAGATCAACAGCTGGTTCTATTTGAACATCTTTATCTGGTTCTTTATCTTTGTCTAATTGAGTGTCTTCATGAACATCATCATTATCTTTTTCATTATCACTAGGTGAATGTTCATTACCAGATCGAGTTTCAGCATCAGAAATAGAAACATCATTATCATTATCAGGAGGTTTTTCTACCTCAGGTTCACTAGAAGCATGCAAAGTCCTATCATTTTTCTTTTTCTTCTTCTTTCTAGAAGGACTAGGTGCATCAGTGTTAATTCTTTGAGAGTCTTGTTCAATCCTTTTAGGGTGACCCTCAGGATAAAGTGGTTCCTGAGTCATTTCACCTCCTCTAGTTGCTACTCTAACATCGAAGTCATTTATATTATTATTCATTTAATCCAGCAATTCTCTTTGAGATTTAGCAACTTGTTCTAACTGAGTATGAACCATAGAGGCATGTTTTCCTCCACCTCTAACATCATTGGTGATTCTAAATAACAAGTCACTCAAGCGAGCAATCATATCAGAGTTGTATTTCAATTGTTTCATAACATTTTCATTGAAGTGATCTTGCTTTCTAATGTAATTATCAAATTCATAAAGGCATTGGCTAGGATGCATATTATAAGGATTGTCTTTTTCATCAAATTTCATTAAATAATTTACCTCTACCACCTTGGGTGGTGGTGTATCAAGTCCATGTATTTCTTCAATAGGAGGTAAATTTTTGACATCTTCAGCTTTAATACATTTTTCCTTCATACATTTCTTTGCCTCTTGCATATTGTAGGATCGAAAGTATGTCTAGAGGGGGGGGGGGTGATTAGACTACTTGACCAAATAAAACCTACCTTTTCCCAATTTTAGTTGTTGGCAGATTTTAGCATTAAAACAAGTCAAGCATCACCCTACACATGCAATTCTAAGAGTATAGCAGCGGAAAGTAAGCAATTGCATATGTAAGTAAAGGAGGGGATCGGAGAATTCAAACGCAATGAAGACACGGTGGTTTTTGGCGTGGTTCCGATAGGTGGTGCTATCGTACGTCCACGTTGATGGAGACTTCAACCCACGGAGGGTAACGGCTGCGCGAGTCCACGGAGGGCTCCACCCATGAAGGGTCCACGAAGAAGCAACCTTGTCTATTCCACCATGGCTTACGTCCATGAAGGACTAGCCTCACTCGGGGTAGATCTTCACGAAGTAGGCGATCTCCTTGCCCTTACAAACTCCTTGGTTCAACTCCACATCATGTCGGAGGCTCCCAAGTGACACCTAACCAATCTAGGAGACACCACTCTCCAAAAGGTAATAGACGGTGTGTTGATGATGAACTCCTTGCTCTTGTGCTTCAAATGATAGTATTCCCAACACTCAAACAACTCCTCACAGATTTGGCTTTGGTGGAAGAGGGATTTGAGTGGAAAGCAGTTTGGGATAGGCTAGAAATCAAGATTCAAATGGTAGGAATGGAATGGCTTGATCTCAACACATGAGTAGGTGGTTCTCTCTCAGAAAATGTATGGTGGAAGTGTAGGCACGTTCTGATGGCTCTCCTTTCTGAGAAGGAGGAGGTGGAGGGGTATATATAGCCTCCACACAAAAATCCAACCGTTACATACTTTTGACCCAACTCGGTGGCACCGATTCATAAGACTCGCTGGCACCGAACTGTGTAAAAGTTAGGAACTTTAGGAATCTCGGTGGGACCGATATACACAACTCGGATGGACCGAAGTGCAATGGCTTAGGGCAATCCGCATCTCGGTGGCACCGATTGAATCTACTCGGTGGGACCGAAGTGAAGCAATAAGGCAACAGAGACTTGGCAAGCCATCTCGGTGAGACCGATATGCACAACTCGGTGAGACCGAAGTTAATGCAAACGATTACAGAGAGTTGGCAGGGCCATCTCGGTGGGACCGAGATCCATTTCTGTGAATCCGATTTGTTAGGGTTTTGGCAGTGGCTAAGTCTGGATAAACTCGGTGGGTCCGGATAGATATTTTCGGTGGGGCCGAGTTGGAATGAAGGTTTAGGACAACTTTGGAACTGAGAGAGTGGTTGAGGGTTTAGGAGTACTGTCACTAAGCACTTGAGCAAATAGACCATTAAGCAACACCTCATCCCCTTTTAATAGTATTGGCTTTCCTATGGACTCAATGTGATCTTGGATCACTAAACCAAAAATGTAGAGTCTTGATCTTTAGCCAATCCTTGTCCTTAGCATTTTGAGGGGCCCACATCTCTAGTCCATGCCATGCCAATCATTGAACATCCTGAAATCTTTAACTTGAATGGATATTACACTACTAGAAAAACGGCTATAGATAATATGGACATTAATGGCGCACCATGAATGTGGTGCGCCACTGCTATATAGCAATGGCGCACCAGAAGTAGGTGCGCCATTGTTATTTTTTTAGTAGTGGCGCACCACCTGAGCAGTGCGCCATTGCTATTTTTTCTGTCCATCCCCCCACCCCACCAGACATAGCAATGGCGCACCACACCAAGGTGCGCCATTACTATGTAGCATAGTAATGGCGCACCTTGGTGTGGTGCGCCATTGCTATGTCTGGTGGGGGGGGTGTGTGTTTGTGTGTGTGTGAGACGTTAGTAATCGCGCACCCTCCCTGGTGCGCCATTGCTTGGTGCGCCATTACTATGTCTGGTGGGGGGGTGTGTTTGTGTGTGTGTGAGACGTTAGTAATGGCGCACCCTCCCTGGTGCGCCATTGCTAGCAATGGCGCACCAGGGAGGGTGCGCCATTACTAACGTCTCACACACACACAAACACACACACACCCCTCCCCCCCCCCCCCCCCCCCCCCCGTGGATCGTCTTTTCAGTTTAAAACAAAATAAAAGAAAATGATAAAAGGTTCAAAAAAATTCAAAAAAATAGATGCCCATGTGTTATGTGTTCTAGTTGTTAGGAAAATTAACAAACACGAATTTTGAATTTTTTTGCAAAAGGCCGCCGTGTTTCGGTAAAATGGCCGTAACTTTTGCATACGACCTCCGATGAAAAAGTTTTTTATATGAAAAAGCATCTACTCGAAAAGTTACATCCAAATTCAACTAGCTGTTCCCGTTATCGATTTTTTAGAATCATCAAAAACCCCACAGAAAAAAAGTTACGATGCTTTTAAGATCTGGAGGCAAAACAAATTAAAAAAATTAAAAAAAGTTAACAATGGCGCACCAGTGCATAGCGCGCCACTACTATTTTCCCGCCTTCAAAATTCAAAAAAATTTAAAAATAGAAATGGCGCACCACACCTAGGTGCGCCATTACTAATTTAAAAATCAAACTCAGTAATGGCGCACCTGCCCATGGTGCGCCATTACTATCTTCCCGCCTTCAAAATTCAAAATAAATCAAAAAAATAAAAAAAAGTTAGTAATGGCGCACCTGCCCAAGGTGCGCCATTACTATCTTCCCGCCTTCAAAATTCAAAATAAATCAAAAAATAAAAAAAGTTAGTAATGGCGCACCTGCCCATGGTGCGCCATTACTATCTTCCCGCCTTCAAAATTCAAAAAAAATATAAAAAATAAAAAAAAGTTAGTAATGGCGCACCTGCCCATGGTGCGCCATTACTAATTTAAAAATCAAACGCAGTAATGGCGCACCTGCCCACGGTGCGCCATTACTATGCCGTATATATGGCTGGGCGGGGTCCTCTCCTCCTTACCTCTTCATTTTTCTCCTCTCCTCCACTCCATCTCCCCTCCTCTCCTCCACCATACTCCCCTCCTCCTCTCCGGCGACCTCCTCCTCCTCCTCTCCGGTGACCTCCTCCCACTCCTCTCCGGCGACCTCCTCCTCCTCTCCGGCGACCTCCTCCTCCCTCCTCTCCTCCCCTCCCCTCACGGTTTCTCCTCCCTCCTCTCCGGTGAGCTCCTCCTCCCTCCTCTCCGGTGATCTCCTCCTCCCTCCTCTCCGGTGAGCTCCTCCTCCCTCCTCTCCTCCCCCCCTCACGGTTTTTACTCCCTCCTCTCCGGTGAACTCCTCTCCTGCGACCTCCTCCTCCTCTCCGGCGATGTAGGCGAGCTCCTCTCCGGTGACCACCTCCTCCTCCTCCTCCTCTCCGACGATGTAGGCGAGCTCCTCTCCGGTGACCTCCTCCTCCTCCCTCCTCTCCTCCTCACGGTCTCTTCTCGGCCCTCCTCTCCGGCGAACTCCTCTCCGGCAAAAGAACGTACAAGATCCAAAAACGAGAACAAAATTTGAAAAAATATCGTGCAAAAAAACGAGCAAAAAAACGAGCAAAAAAAAGGGCAAAAAAATCGCGATCTAGATCCAGATTCAAAATTCAAAATAGTAATGGCGCACCGTGGGGGTTAGAATGTGCGCCATTACTATTTTCCCGCTTCCAAATTCAAAAAAAAAATCGACAAAAAATAATAATAAAAGTTACCAGTGGCGCACCTGAAAAGGTAGTAATGGCGCACATGTCGTGCGCCATTACTACCTGAGATAGTAATGGCGCACTATGTGGTGCGCCACTATTATCTGGGATACTAATGGCGCACCAGAGGTGCGCCATTACTATTTGTTACTAGTGGCGTGTTAATAGTGGCGCACCTATAGTGCGCCATTAATAGCAAAAACTGGTGCGCCACTAACAGCCTTTTTTCTAGTAGTGTTAGTTCAATGAGATATATGTTGTTATGAATTACCAAAACCACCAAGGGAGCAAATGTGCTTTCAATCTCCCCCTTTTTGGTAATTGATGACAACATATAGATCAAAGCTTCGACTGATGATTAAATGATTGGAATGCATCGTCGCTTTGAGAAGTACTCCCTCCGTTCCTTTATATAAGGTGTATTTGTTTTTTGATAAAATTCCAGAATGTAAGGTGCATTTGTTCTAATTCCCCATAATTCCCTTGCTAGCCCTCCTAAAAAAGGAAAGCATCTCTTTTCTGATTGTCTGGATCTCTCCTTATAGCAAAAGAAGGAAACTATCTCTTTGTCGATTGCATGCATCTCATATTTTTTTGGACTAATTGATTCACTTTCCACTAACCAACATATTTTCCAAGGGTAATTTAGTCTTAACATGTCTATAATTACGTGCCTTGGTCACCGTGTCGAAAATAATACACCTTACATAAAGGAACGGAGGGAGTATGTGATAAGCAAGAGCTCCCCCTAAATTTGTGCATTATTAAAAGTTTGCGTTTGAATGCAAATGCACAATCGATTAGGCTCATGGGTTACTCTTCCATGTCACATACATCTTGGTGGAGCGCGCAAAATGATATGATAGAAATAATAAGCACGCATCACCAATACAAGTGAGTGATCATACGAGATAATGATAAAGATAGGCATTAATCATCACAAGAGGCATAGTATGATCATCACAGGCATAACATCTCTCGAGCATAAACGACAGAATATAGTAGCAGGCGCACGCATAACGAACAAAGTAGCACCAAACAAGCAAAGTAGCAAAGAAAAATCAAAGCAAATAAAGAAAAACACTCTCTCTCGAAGCCTATGATCTATACAGATTCTCCCCCTTTGGCAACAAGTACCAAAAAGATCGAATGAGTATAGGACTAGTCGGCTCTCTAGGCACGGTCCTCCGAAACTCCTGAAGGCGATCTCCTGCTGGCAGCTCCGGTGTGCGTAGATGATGTTGAGAGAAGAGCGTCGGCGAAAGCTTCTGCAGATGTCTGCTGGGCTGGTGGAGTGGAGACCTGCGGTGGAACTGTGGCAGTAGCGGCTGGTGCAGATACGGTGGTCCTCGGGTCCACGACTGGTACTGCAGCAGACCTGGCTGCCCTAGGCACTGTTTGAAAGCGATCTGTGGTAGGTCTGTCATCTCCACTGTCATCTGTAGCTGTCTTCATAGCATCAACATCACTCTTCAGCTTCTCCACTGTAGTTTGTATCTCAGTGACCTTCACATCAAGTTCATAAAATTTAGCCTCGACTATCCGCTCTAGGCTTGCCTGGTTCTTGGAGAGGTTGGCCAGACTTCGCTCAATTCTCAGGCTGGCATCTAGCAGATAAGTCATTTGATCACTTTTCGACTTGAGATTTGCAATTGGAGCATTGGGAGCTAATGCCTCCTTGGCTGCTTTGGCTTCTTGAGATTTACGAATCTCCTCTTGGGCTTGTGCTGAAGTGGGATGTGAAGGATCCATCACTATGACATTGTCCTCGAACTCTGGACGGAGTGGCAAGTGCTCTCGATCAAGAAGATATGTGCCTGTGCCAGCTTTGGCGTTGATCAACATCTGGATGTATGGAGCATATCCGCACGATCTCTTCTGATCGGCTGCAGTCCTCTTGATAGTCTCTACTATCAGGCTCATCACCTTGAATTTCTGCGGTGTATCAAAGAGGTGCAGAAGGTTGATGGAGTGGCCACGAATCATTCTTTCATCTCCTGACTTGGGTAGCAAAGTATATCTCAAAATGGTGTTCATGGTGGCCAATCCTGGCAGTAAATGCTTCACTGATCCGAGCTTGTGAGTTTCAAGATCCTTCTGAGGAATTGCAGTATACATGTTTGCCATTGAGTTGTGATCCTTCTTGAGCTTGACATATATATCAATGTCGTCATCCTCTTCCTTGGGGGCACCAATAAGATTTGCCCATTCAGAAATAGTTGACTGATATCGAATACCCTCAGTCATCCACACAATGCGGCCATCTGGATAGAAGTGTGCAGTAGAGTAGAATTGCATGACCATTTTGTCGTTCCACTTGGTCAACTTCTATCCAACAAATTTGTCAACTCCTGCAATCCTGAAGCTTTCATGGACATGGGGGAAATAGTCTTCATTGGCATCGATGTATTTCCAGTCCACCCATCTCATGTCACAAACAACGGGCTTCTTATCAAGCAAAACTGTCTCATAAAAATCCTGTTGCTCTCGAGTGTGAAAGCGATAGTCACATGCTGTCTTCCTCCTTGCAGCATAAGGATCTGACAGTCTCCACAGACGCAGTCCCTTATCCTTCCTCAGCATCATGTTTTCTGCGACCGGGTGTGCATTGTCATGATCTGGTATCTTGGGTTTCAGCTTCCTGAGCACTAGTGGCTCTTCATCAACATTTTCTTCAGGCACTGGGGCCTTGTTATTCTCACTAGCAAATATGTTTCTTGTTGACCTCTTGGGTGCAGGTGCTTTGGGTTTTGACTTTGAAGGTGCAGCAGTCTTGATAGCGTCAGACATGAGCTTCTGAGCTTTTGATGGAGGTGCATCAGCTGATTCTTCCTCCTCCTCTTCCATCATGGAAGGTTTTCCAATGACACGAGCAATAACTTTTCTTACTCTTTTCTTCTTTTCACCTGCAGCTGGTTCAGTGTCACTCTCTAGTGCAAACTGCATGGTTTCCTGGGGTACTTTCCTCACAACTATTTTCCCTTTGACTGAAATTGGCTTGGAGTTATACTCTTTAGCTAGCACAACTCTCTTCTTCTTCTTTGTTGTCTCACTGGCACCCAAATCCTCGTCCTCACTGTCAGAGGTTTTCTTCTTTCTGGTTCTAGTAGCTGCCTTTGGAAGATCTGGAGAGCTCCTCTCTCCCTCATAGAAACTCTCAGCAGGGCTTGACCCTTCACTTTGATCTGAGTGCTGCTCTGACTGATTTCGGCTGTCACTGACATCTGACATGTTGCTGAGCAGTCCCTGTGAATAGATAGGTTTGGGTAGAGTAGATGAGTCATCACAAAAAGTAGATAGTTTTTCAAAAATTGAGTTCAAACTTTAGATTTAGGTTTTCACAGAATGCATTTTGGATGGACCGAGTTGGTAATCTCGGTGACACCGAAGCACATTACAGAGACCTTGCACGCTACTGCGTTTCGGTGGCTCCGAGATGCTAGGGTTTCACTGAGGTATTACTTTCGGTCTCACCGATTCGCACAACTCGGTGGCACCGAGATGTACTAGTGCTATGGCCAGGGCCAAATCGGTGGAACCGAAAATTCCTATTCGGTCGGTCCGAGATGCGTTCGGCGGAAACCTAACCCTAATATTTTTGCTCGAATCTCGTTCAAACGAACCAATCTGGTGTACAGTGTATTGCAATCGTGGCAAGATTCCAGGCGGTCCGATCGTGCATTGAATCAGAAATGGGAGCACGAGTGGGGTCGAAACTCACCCTAACTCGGTGGAGTTTCTCTACGGCGGAAACGGCGGGGAGGAGATGGCCGTTGACAGCGACGGAGTCCTGCGGTGAGGGCACACAGGCGACGACGGCGACGATCCGGAGACCAAGGGGGCGGCAGCAATTGGGCGCGGGCGAGTGACGTTTGAAGGAATTTTCAACTGCACGGTCCGCTGGGAATATATACCCATTCGCTGTCGGTGGCACCGAGTGGAACAAATCAGTGGCACCGAGATGTGCAACTGCTTGCAGTTACAGCAACTCGGTGTGACCGAGTTGGTCTAATCGGTAGCACCGAGATGAAAAACCTAGATCAGTCTAAATGCTTTCGGTTCGACCGAGTTTGAGTGGGTTGGTCTGACCGAAATCAATTAGAAGGTTTTGGAAGGCAGCCCTTGTCGGATCGGTGGCTCCGAGTGCTCCTCACCCGGAGGGTCCGAAAATGACTTGTTCAATTTTTGTGATGCAGCAAGAATAGAATTTGAGACAAGAAAGCATAGATAGCTAGAGAAGGTACTTAGGCATTCTTGTACATCCACTTGGCCAGAAAAACCAAGACAATCAAAACAACAAATGGATGTCCTCGAATGATGAAAGAATGCAAACCAACATGCTCACACAATAAGATATCAAATGAAATATGTGTCAAACATGCACAACCAATTCTAGCATCTATCAAGCAATGGCGATGACTAGGTCATCTATATATGAGTATATTGACTTAGGAGCCAAACGAGAACATTTGATCATAGGTCATACTCATCGTTTAAGCACAAGTGAGGTTACCACTTTTACATAAAGCATTAATGTGTTCACCCCATTAGAGTTGCTTTAGCTCAATTGTTTAGAGCAAAGCTCCCCCTAGATGTGATATCCCCCCTAAGAGGGATGAACTAATCTTGGGTTTTGTTGATGATGACTTCATGTAGATGTTGAAGATGTGAATGCTCAATGTTGATGTAGACCATCAAGAGTTGGGAGCAATCCTTTGGAGTTTTTGTGCTTTCAATACCTACATGGGTTAGTCTGTAACACCCCGATTTTTGGCACTTTCTTTTTCTTTTGGATTTCTTCGAATTTTTATTTGGAATTCTTTTTCCGTGGCTATGTGGTCTTGAAACCTGGGAAGATTTTCTCCCCTGCCACTTCCAAGTGGCTTGTCCATCCCAAATCTATCCCAAGGCCATGTCATTTCCATTCTAGCCCAACCCTAATTTTTATTTCTTGGGAATGTTCCTTTTTCTATTAAAGGAATAACCCTGTTTGCCTGAGGTTGTGAAGCAACCTACCTTTATGTCATTCCAAAAATTCCCCCAAAATTCTCATAAATTATTTGGATCATATCTTCCACAAATATGTCAAAATACATCCTTGACTAGTTCAAAAATAATTTAGGAATATTCCTTTTCCATTCTGTCCAGAATGGCACTTTGTGAAGGAAGTGATATTTATCTTTTCTTGTTTGCCCTCAAAATTTTTGGGCACTCTTTCCTATCCAAATTATTGCCACATGCCAAAATTCAGCTCCATTTGCCTAGTAAATATTCCTCTGCAAATTCCCAAAGTTTCTCACCAGAGGTTAGCTTTATGAAGGAAGTACTAGCTAGGATAATCCAAATGAGTTGAAATTTTGGGCGATCATCCTTATGGGCAAATAATGACTCTCCACCAAATTTCAGATCCATACAATGAATTATGTGAGCACACCTTCAAATCTTGGTTACTGGTCACAATATCATTTTGTGAATAAACTATATTTTATATTGCTTAAAAAATTATGAAATTAATTCAGGACCTAAATATCCCTAAATAATGTGAGCATGAAAAAATTCACATTATTTTTCCAAGCCATTTTCTCTGCAAAATTCCCCCTAGCTTCTGTCCAGTATAGATCATTGTGAAGGAAGTACCATTTTTATTTCTCCAAATGGGATGAAATTTTTATGGCATCTTAATATGATCAAATTATCATGATCCACAAATTTTCAGCCCAAGGCAAGCCACCATGTGAGTGCTTCTTCCTGATCTTGTTTCTGGACCAGATTTTGCAGTTGCAAAGCAACTAGGTCAAGTATTGGTCCAAATGACCTCAAATTCTACCAGGCAGTAGTTCCTCCTCCCCTTAACCTCTTTGACAACTTATTTTACTGTTTTACCAAGTGAATTGACCACTGAACTTTGCAACAGTTTGCTGCTGTTAACTTTTTGTGATGAGACCGATCACCACAAAAGTGCTTTGATCGATCTGATGCTTCAGAGAGGACCAATTTTGGATGGACTACTCATTGGATATCTTTAGCCGCGCTGGGTCGTCGTGTGCGCGGTGGTGCACGCGGTGACTGCACCTCTGGCACGCCGAGCGCGTGCTCTGCTCTCTGGACCCGCTCGGTCGCCGCCCGAGCGCCCTCCGGGCGCCACCTCGCCTCGCCGGAGCACCCTCCCCTGCTCCCCTCTTCTCCCCGGATGCCCCTCCCCTGCTAGCTGCTCTCTGGACCGAGCCAGAGCCCCGGTCACGCGCGAACAGGGGCCGCGCGTGCCCTGCTCCTCCACGCCGCCCGCGTTGCTACCCCACCTCTCAGCCTCTCTCCCGTCACCCTCTTCTCCCCTGTGCATGAGCACGCGCGTGCAGCCTCGTCAGTGCACCCCTGCCGAATGCCGTGGCGGCATCCGACGAGAGCATCTCCGGCCAGCCTATATAAAGGCTCTCCCGAGCCCTCCTCTCCTCACCAAGCTCTCCGTCTCCCTCCTCTAGCCCTCCCCGAACACTCCCCGGAGCTCGGGAACCCCTCCTAGCTACAATTGGCCGCCATGGCCATCGCTCGGCCCCGCTCAAATTCGAACAATGCCGGCTCTCCCTCCTCCTTCTGACCTCACCCACCTCTCCCTAGAGCTCCCGCGATCCTCCCCATGTCCTCGGTCGGTCGCCGGAGTACCTGTTCCGCCCTCCCCCAAAACTGCCCGAGCCGCCGCCCGCGGTGGTTGTCGTCCCGCTGGACTCGGTGCTTTTCGGTGTCCGTGCTAGGCAGGAATGGACGCGGCTCGGCTCCCTGAGCTCGCCGGTGGCCGGAGCTCCGACGGGGACGGTCGGAGTCGGCCGGACGGGCGCCGGCGCCGGCGGCCTCCCTCTGTCCACGGGCGCGTGCGGGTGAGAGAAGAAGAAGACAGGAGAGAGAGACAGGAGGCGTGGGACCCTTGTGTAAGTGGCACAGCGCCCGGGCCCGCGTGGATAAGTGGAAGCGGTTTTCCTCGAAGCCATTTTCTCTAAAGGAAGGCGTATTTTGTGGAAACCGTCTTCGATGTCACCCCGCGCGCGCGCTTGGGCCTGGCCCATATGCACAGTAGCAGCAGCAGCGGTTCCAGCCCGAGTCAGCCCAGCTGCAACAGTGCGCTTTAATCTTTTTCAGCCGAATTCCAGTCAGGGGCTTGTTTGAGAATATTTCTTTTACAGATTGACCCGTGAGATTCGTCTGGCTATAACTTTTCACCCGTAACTCCGAATGAGGTGATTCCAAAGCCCACCTCTTCATCTCGTCGAACCCGTTCTATTGGTACCACTTTAATAATATTTTCACACTGTTAAAATGACCTTTTTGCCCTTTCCCCAAATCAGCCCCCTCCGGGAGGGAACCTTTTCCGGCGATCTTTCCGCGAGTGCCTCCGCACCTCTCCCCGGTGTATCCTTCACCCCCCGGCAAGCCACAACAACCACTTGCATGATGGCATTGCAGTAGCCATGGTTTCACCTGAATATTTAAATAGCCATTTGCTCATTTTTCTGACTTCGTTAATTTTTTCGGATATGCCTGTGACTCCATGTCTATGCTTATGCCATGATTATTTTTCATCTAGTAAGTGCTATGATTAATTGCTAAGGATATTCTTACCATATTTTATTCTTGTAATTATATCCGAAGCTAGTGATCATGCCATGCTCACATGAGTAGTTACTGTCTGATATGAAAATACTTTTGATAGTCATGATCATCGCTATACCATGCTCATTCATATTCCGTAGACTTCATGATTTATCATTGTTAATGTTATGCTATTATATGGTTATGTTGCCCATCCATTGTTACACTGGTATTATGCTCATATGCACTGTTCTTTCGTTATGTTATTGTGACTCAGCTCATCACCGTTCAAGTTGAACCTGACCTTAATCGAACTTGAACAACTCTGTTGGCTGAGTCATGGTGCCACCGAATCGAGCTAACCAGTGCAGCCACACTTGTCGTTATGGGAGGCCCTAATGCGGTCTATTTTCATGCCTCTCGCCGGTACCTCCAACGAGGGAAGGGTATGGGTGCGCGCTACCCTGATCAGGTAGGCTACCATAGCCTTGAGGACCCGGTTTTGGTATTGAGCTCAGGTCCCCGCGGGGGACAGTGTTTGGCCACGACGGTGGCAGCCACAGAGGTGGCGGGTGTCACGTGTTGACACCGGGGTCACCCAAGACATAGCCCAAAGGGGAGTTTGTCGGGAGTGGCCGGGAGAGTGTCATGCAATAGACTGGTTTTGTCGGAACGTCGTTGGTCCACCCGAATGGGAGCACGAGGCCATGAGTTCCGTGGTGTGGGTACAGTGTACTAACCTCTGCAGAGTGTATGATCTATCGATAGCCGCGTCCTCAGTCATGGACACAGTTCGTAGTAGGTCACACTGTGGGTCAACAGAAATAATAACCTGAATAATAACAACCACGGTTCGATGAGAAAGAAGTTGGTTGATCTTTATGTGGTCACGTAAGGATCACGATGGTATTCTTGTTAATGAAGACGTGATCTTGTTAGGATCACGATGGTATTCTTGATAATGAAGATGTGATCTTGTGAGGATCACAAGGGTATTCTTGATAATGATTAAGTGATCCCGTGACCACAACGGTAAGTAAGAACGACATATTCATGGTGGTTACGAGGTAACCTCCGAACAGAGTAAGTTGGTCCACGAGACCTCACCTGTCGAACCCCTTGCATGCTAGTGCTAGTATCATCCTGTTCATATCATGAAGTATATGTACTTGCCATGCTCATGTTGTTGCCATACTCATGTTGTTGCCATGCCCATGATGTTCTAGTAGTATCATGTCCATCTTTGATGATTAACCTGTAAATGCCATGCTGTTGTGTGTTTTGATTGCTTTGGTTGCTGTGAGCTTGCGAGTACATTCAAAGTACTCACCTGGTGTGTCATGCCAGATTGCAGGTCATGCCGTGATTGCTTGCTCGTCAAGGATTCTGAGGTTGCGCTCTAGGATACGTCCCAGCCAGAGTCCCTGCGGAGTGGAGTCCATCACCGTCACCGTTGTTCCGCTGCTAGAAGTTATTCCGCTATGAGCTGTTCCGCTGCTAGCATAGAACCGTCTGAGCAGGCGAAGTGTCGCCGTACCCCTGTAACCTTCGTGCCTTCAGAACCTTTTGTACCCGTGTTATTTGTAATTAAGATCTGATTTGTTCTATGCCAAGAAGTGCCGTATTCCAAAAGACATTATCTCTGGGCTGGAATACGGGGCGTTCCGGTCCCTCTGAGCCGGGGTGCCACATAGTCCCACACAAGGAACATACAAGGATATCCATAGACATAGAGTGAATTTCACAAATGATGATGTCCATGAATGCAATGATTACCTTATCCCTTGCCTTACCAACAAGAGGGTTTGTGACTCCATGAACTAGTGCACAATGTGGAAGTTGATTGCACAAGTCCTTGCCATAAATAAACGTGAGTGAAATTTGTTGGCGGAGTCACCCTCAAGAACTCTCTAGTTCTTCTTCTTTTGGACCCACATCAACTTGATGGGAATCCTTGGAGTTGTAGTAGCACTTGATGAAGTAGAACTTGATGTAGTCTTGGGAACCCACTTGACCAAGGCTTGAGGAGCTTCTTCAAATGAATCAATCTCTTCTTGAAGCTTGTCCTTGCCTTTTAGCTTGTGGTCTTGTGGTAGAAGATATTCTTGAGCTTGTGTTCCCTTGAATGAAGTAGGACCATACTTCTCTTGTTGAGGAACAAACTTCGTCTTGGGGTATTGATCTTCTTCCCATTCAACTCCATTGGCATTGAACTTTCGTTCAAAACCAACACCTTGGTTCTTCCGATGCCTTCCTTGCTTGCGTACAATTTCCTCAAATTGCTTACTCCCGGCAAGACTCTTGTAGACACCTTTTTCTATAATTCCTTTCAATAGCATGTTTTCTTGCTCAAGTGTAACTTGGCTAAGAGAATCATTAGTGGAATCAATAGAACTACTAGAAGCAACAACATTGGATTTATCATTTTTATTGTTACCACTAGAGATAGAACCATTTTTACCCTTGTTGCTAGCATGCTTAGGTTTAACTTGAGGCATAAAGGTAGACAAGAGTAAACGCTTGGCAAGATATGAAGAACTCTTCTTTCGAAGATCGTCATTGATACCTTTAAGAAACTCATGCTCTTACCCTAAATTTAGCTTCTCAAAGCGTAGCTTCTCATGAGTTCTTAGAAGTTCTCTATGATCCTCTTGAGTTGTTTCATGAGCTAACTTAAGAGCATTTAGTTCTTTAGTTAGACGCTCAATCTCCTTCATAGCATTGTCACTCGTTTCCTCTTGACTATCATGATTACTAGCATTTTCATTATAGCTCACATCACTAGCTCTATCAACAAGTAAGTCATCATCACCAAGCAAATCATCTTCATCACTATTGAAATCAAAATACTCGGGGTGTGATACCTTGGGGCCTTTTGCCATGAAGCATCTTCCAATTCCTTCATTTGGTGAGTCAAATAGATCATAGGAGTTGGATGACACAAGTGCAAGTCCGGCAACACCCTCATCTTGACTATAGTCGGAGTTGGAGTGATAACTTCTCTCGGAGTGGTTGTCGGAGTCGGAGCCGGAAACCCATTCACCAACATGAGCTTGATGTCTTCTTCTCATGTAGCTCTTGGATGACTTGTCCTTCCTTTCTGAGTCCTTGCTTCTTTGAGAGTGTCTTCGTTCATAACGATCATCTCTACTCCTTCTCTCTTTGTGAGGTGATTCATCTCTTCTATGTCTTCCTCTTGGTGATTCGTCTCTTTTCTTGTAGGGAGTCGTACACTCATTGGAATAGTGTCCGGGCTTTCCACAGTTGTAACAATTACGGTCACGACTTGATGATCTTCTCTCATAGTGTCTTGAGCTAGAGCTTCTTTCTTTTCCTTTGTTCTTGTAGAACTTGTTGAACCTTTTCACCATTAGGCTTATCTCTTCATTGGATACTAGCTTGTCACTTGAAGTTGGTGGAGCATCGGTTGAGGCTTTGTAAGCACCGCTTGATTTGTTGTGTAGCTCCTCTTTGTCCTTGAGTGACATTTCATGAGCAACAATCCTTCCAATGACTTCCGTGGGCTTGAGATCTTTGTAATTTGGCATCATTTGGATTAATGTGCAGATAGTATCATATTTTCCATCCAAAGCTCTAAGTATCTTCTTGATGATGAATTTGTCGGTCATCTCTTCACTTCCTAAGCCGGCAATCTTATTTGTGATGAGAGCAAGCCTAGAGTACATCTCAGCGACTCCTTCACCATCCTTCAACTTGAACTTGTCAAGTTGACTTTGAAGCACATCCAACTTAGATTCCTTGACGGACTAGGTTCCCTCATTCATATCAACCAAAGTATCCCAAATTTCCTTTGCATTCTCGAGGCGGCTGATTTTGTTAAATTCTTTGGGGCATAATCCGTTGAAGAGAATGTCACAAGCTTGAGCATTGTATTGCAACATCTTCAATTCTTCCGGAGTTGCTTCACGGTTCGGTTCTTTGCCATCCTCAAAGAAATCACCTTGCAAGCCAACACGAACAACAGCCCAAACGGCGGGGTTATGACCAAGAATATGCATTTTCATCTTATGTTTCCAAGTAGCAAAGTTTGTACCATCAAAATATGGACCTCTACAGTGATAGTTACCCTCACTAGACGCCATACTCTCCTAGGTTGTGAAACCAAGGCTATGATCACCAAAGCTATGGAAATCAAGGCTTATGGAGACCAAAGCTCTGATACTACTTGTAGGATCAAAAGTATGTCTAGAGGGGGGTGATTAGACTACTTGACCAAATAAAACCTAACCTTTTCCCAATTTTAGTTGTTGGCAGATTTTAGCATTAAAACAAGTCAAGCATCACCCTACACATGCAATTCTAAGAGTATAGCAGCGGAAAGTAAGCAATTGCATATGTAAGTAAAGGAGGGGATCGGAGAATTCAAACGCAATGAAGACACGGTGGTTTTTGGCGTGGTTCCGATAGGTGGTGCTATCGTATGTCCACGTTGATGGAGACTTCAACCCATGGAGGGTAACGGCTACGCGAGTCCACGGAGGGCTCCACCCACGAAGGGTCCACGAAGAAGCAACCTTGTCTATTCCACCATGGCTTACGTCCACGAAGGACTAGCCTCACTCGGGGTAGATCTTCACGAAGTAGGCGATCTCCTTGCCCTTACAAACTCCTTGGTTCAACTCCACATCATGTCAGAGGCTCCCAAGTGACACCTAACCAATCTAGGAGACACCACTCTCCAAAAGGTAATAGATGGTGTGTTGATGATGAACTCCTTGCTCTTGTGCTTCAAATGATAGTCTTCCCAACACTCAAACAACTCCTCACAGATTTGGCTTTGGTGGAAGAGGGATTTGAGTGGAAAGCAGTTTGGGATAGGCTAGAATCAAGATTCAAATGGTAGGAATGGAATGGCTTGATCTCAACACATGAGTAGGTGGTTCTCTCTCAGAAAATGTATGGTGGAAGTGTAGGCACGTTCTGATGGCTCTCCTTTCTGAGAAGGAGGAGGTGGAGGGGTATATATAGCCTCCACACAAAAATCCAACCGTTACACACTTTTGACACAACTCGATGGCACCGATTCATAAGACTCGGTGGCACCGAACTATGTAAAAGTTAGGAACTTTAGGAATCTCAGTGGGACCGATATACACAACTCGGATGGACCGAAGTGCAATGGCTTAGGGCAATCCGCATCTCGGTGGCACCGATTGAATCAACTCGGTGGGACCGAAGTGAAGCAATAAGGCAACAGAGACTTGGCAAGCCATCTCGGTGAGACCGATATGCACAACTCGGTGAGACCGAAGTTAATGCAAACGATTACAGAGAGTTGGCAGGGCCATCTCGGTGGGACCGAGATCCATTTCGGTGAATCCGATTTGTTAGGGTTTTGGCAGTGGCTAAGTCTAGATAAACTCGGTGGGTCCGGATAGATATTTTCGGTGGGGCCGAGTTGGAATGAAGGTTTAGGACAACTTTGGAACTGAGAGAGTGGTTGAGGGTTTAGGAGTACTGTCACTAAGCACTTGAGCAAATAGACCATTAAGCAACACCTCATCCCCTTTTAATAGTAGTGGCTTTCCTATGGACTCAATGTGAGCTTGGATCACTAAACCAAAAATGTAGAGTCTTGATCTTTAGCCAATCCTTGTCCTTAGCATTTTGAGGGGTCCACATCTCTAGTCCATGCCATGCCAATCATTGAACATCCTGAAATCTTTAACTTGAATGGATATTAGTTCAATGAGATATATGTTGTTATGAATTACCAAAACCACCAAGGGAGCAAATGTGCTTTCACATATCCTCGGGACTGAGATATAAGGTACCCCTCTTCTTCGGAGTGGGTTTAGGCGGTGGTTCAGGGAGAGTCCAATCATCATAATTTTTCAATATGTTATTCAATAACTCCTCAGCTTGTTCAACAGTTCGTTCCCTGAAAACACAACTAGCACAACTATCTAGGAAGTCCCTAGAAGCATCGGTTAGTCCATTATAGAAGATATCAAGTATTTCATTTTTCTTAAGAGGATGATCAGGCAAAGCATTAAGCAATTGGAGAAGCCTCCCCCAAGCTTGTGGGAGACTCTCTTCTTCAATTTGCACAAAGTTAATTATTTCCTGTAAAGCAGCTTGTTTCTTATGAGCAGGAAAATATTTTTCAGAGAAGTAATAGATCATATCCTGGGGACTACGCACACATCCAGGAGCAATAGTAAAGTACCATATCTTAGCATCACCTTTTAATGAGAACGGAAATAACTTGAGAATATAATAGTAGCGAATTTTCTCATCATGAGCAAATAGGGTGGCTATATCATTCAGCTCAGTAAGATGTGCCACAATAGTTTCAGTTTCATAACCATAGAAAGGATCAGATTCAACCAAAGTAATTAACTCTGGGTCGACAGAGAATTCATAATCCTTATCATCAACAAAGATAGGTGAAGTAGCAAACTTAGGATCACATTTCATTCTAGCATTCAAAGATTTTTCTTTCAGTTTGCATAATAATTTCTTAAGATCATCCCTATCATTGCAGACAAGAAAGTCTCTACTTGTCTCCTCATCCATAACATAGCCCTCCGGTACCTTAGGCAATTCATATCTAGAATAGCTAGGCCTAATAGGTGTTTCAAGATTTTCGGTTTCAAGTATTTCATCAGTTTCAATAATTTCATCAGTTTCAGCATTCTCAAAAACTTTAGCTCTAGCAAGTTGTTCATCAAGAAAATCACCTAGTGGCACACCATCATCAAGCAAGGTACTAGCATCATCATAAGCATCATTCATAGCAGAAGTAGCATCATCGACATATCAGGATTAATAGCATGTGGTGGTGTTGCAAGTTTACTCAAAATAGAAGGTGAATCAAGTGCAGAGCTAGATGGCAGTTCCTTACCTCCCCTCGTCTCAGAGGGAAATATCTTAGTCTTGGTATCCTTCAGATTATACATAGTGATAAATTGATAATAAGTCCAAGTGACTCAACAAATATAGCTATGCTCCCCAGCAACGGCGCCAGAAAGAGGTCTTGATAACCCAGAAGTATAGGGGATCGCAACAGTTTTCGATTGTAGAGTATTCAACCCAAATTTATAGATTCGACACAAGGGGAGCCAAAGAATATTTGCAAGTATTAGCAGCTGAGTTGTCAATTCAACCACACCTAGAGATTAATTATCTGTAGCAAAGTGATCAGTAGCAAAGTAGTATGATAGTTTTGATAGCAATGGTAACAGTAACAGTAACGGTAACAATGATAGCAATGATTTTGTAGCAGTTGTAACAGTGACAGCAGCAATAATAACTTAGCAAGAGCAATATAAGAGAAATTCATAGGCATTGGATCGGTGAATTCGTTGGATGATATTCATCATATAACAGTCATAACCTAGGGCGATACAAAACTAGCTCCAGTTCATAAATATAATGTAGGCATGTATTCCGTAAATAGTCATACGTGCTTATGGAAAGAACTTGTATGACATCTTTTGTCCTACCCTCCCGTGGCAGCGGGGTCCATAAGGAAACTAAGGGATATTAAGGCATCCTTTTAATAGAGAACCGGAACAAAGCATTAACACATAGTGAATACATGAACTCCTCAAACTACGGTCATCACCGGAAAGTATCCCGATTATTGTCACTCTGGGGTTTACGGATCATAACACGTAATAGGTGAATATAACTTGCAAGATCGGATCTAGAACATAGATATAATGGTGAAAACATAAACGGTTCAGATATGAAATCATGGCACTTGGGCCCTAGTGACAAGCATTAAGTATTGCAAAGTCATATCAACATCAATCTCAGAACATAGTGGATACTAGGGATCAAGCCCTAACAAAACTAACTCGATTACATGATAAATCTCATCCAACTCCTTACTGACCAGCGAGCCTACGAATGAATTACTCACTCCCGGTGGGGAGCATCATGGAATTGGCGATGAAGGAGGGTTGGTGATGACCAAGATCGAAGATCCCCCTCTCCGGAGCCCCAAACGGACTCCAGATCTGGCCTCCCGATGAAGAACAGGAGGTGGCGGCGGCTCCGTATTACGAAACGAGGTAATTCTTCCTCCCTCATTTTTTTCTGGAAAAATAGGTATTTATGGAGTCGGAATCAGGGTCTGCGGGGCCACCAGGTGGGCACAACCCACCTGGGCGCGCCTGGAGAGGGGGGCGCACCCTGGTGGGTTGTGCTCACCCAGGGGGCCCCCTCTGGTGGTTCTTGGCTCCAGTATTTTTCTTTTATTCTGAAATAATTCTCCAAAAAGTTTCGTTCCATTCCGAGAACTTTTATTTCTGCACAAAAACAACACCATGGTAGTTCTGCTGAAAACAACGTCAGTCCGGGTTAGTTTCATTCAAATCGTGCAAATTAGAGTCCAAAACAAGAGGTAATGCGTTAGGAAAAGTAGATACGATGGAGACGTATCAATCTCTATGAAAGAGACTGAGAGAGCCCGCCAGCGAGTTCATCTGCTCCTGTACCGGTCAACCCAAGCCTCAGAGCTCCATCAGCGACATGGTTTTGTGTCTGCGAAATGCCAGGCTACATGCAGCTCCGCCTGACCGGGTTGAAAGGGCTAAGTGAACAAATCATTAGATGAAGTGATCGATCCATGCTACTCTTCTCCCACATCATGCACATAGGCGGGGAGGGGGGCATATGCCCCCTGGTGTATATACAAAAACAAACAGAACGATGGCTTTTTATGTCTAAAAAAGTACATGCGAATAAACATAGTTTTGTAGGGGCTGATGACTCACACTAGGTCCACCTTGGCAATTCATCATGCCGGATTGCTGCCGGTGTCAATGAGAACTCTTAAAGCTCTTGGTGGGTTACCAAGGTTAACTTGGGTCAGATAGGGCCTGCAGAAACATCAAACATAATGATCATGTAGCTATGAGTGGCTCTTGGTAAACATGTTTAGCTTTTGAGTAGCTTGTAGTTGACCTTATATATATATTACAAGTTAGGTTGACTTTACTCGCACAAGAAATAGAGGACAAAAAAATTGTTGCTTCAGAGTATTGAACATCTTTGCTTCTTATTTTCTACTATGTCTAGATTAATTTGAAGTAGTTCTAGACATGTGCCGCTGTGGGTCTAGTTTCGGCAAACTAAGTGGTTGTTCTGCCCAAACGAGCTCTGTCAAATGGGATGCACGGCAACAATTTGCAAGTGTATATATGTTTTCCTTATAGTTTCATGTTTCGGTGTCCTCTTGCTATGCAACTTAACATGTCAGATTTGTGGTACTAAATGATGTTGCAGTATGCTAACTAAATGATATGATGAACTGTGCTTTCTTGTATTTCTGTTTTCAAGAGCTAGCATGATTAACATGATGGCATAAGGTATGTTCTTGGTGCTTCTGACGGTGAGTTACTCAAGTTATAGTGTTATAAAAAACATTTGTACATGCATAGCTACTGTATTAGTTAGTTGTACACTGAATGGCTCAAAGCTTCCCAGAATATTGCTCCACACTAGCCTCAAGATTCCCGACTCTATTCTCTCATTCAAACAGACCAAATTTGTCCATTGCAGGGGCTATGAGCAACCCTATGCTCCACCTTGATCTCGCCCCTCAGCTATCCCACCTAGCGGAAAGAGCTTTGAACTTTGTGTGCTATGATGGCTACGTGTTCTTTGAACTTGTAGGTGCAGATAGAATGAACAACAGAACCAATGGGAAAACTCTCTCCACGTAATCGGCTTACAAGGCTGGGCAGCAGATGGATCCTATAGCTAAGGTAAACGACGCCCCCAACAAATTGACATAGGCCCCCGCGTCGCTCTCCTGGGGGGCGGCTCGGGAGGAAACCCTAGCCGCCGCCGCCCCAGTTTTCTCCCTCGTCTCCCCCGCTGCCGCCGGAGGACGCCGGCGGGCAAAGCCCTCTGGCCGACGGCGGTGGCGGGGTTGCCTTCTCGCGTGGCGGTTTCTCCCCCGCAGGGAGCTCTCCGGTCGTGTCGGCGCGTCGCCCAGGACGGCGCGATGACGGTGGCGGAGATTGGGATCCGGGGCGGCGGCTCCGGGATCTGGTGGTGGTCCTCCCATGGCGGATGGCGGCTCGGGCCGCGTTTGCCGGTGGGACGCAGCGCTAGGCGAGGGGCGCGGCGGCGTGGTCCTGCGGTGGTG
This sequence comes from Elymus sibiricus, assembly GCA_039707655.1. NCBI lineage: Eukaryota > Viridiplantae > Streptophyta > Magnoliopsida > Poales > Poaceae > Elymus > Elymus sibiricus. The sequence goes on from CM077664.1 coordinate 320,670,160, forward strand.
GTGTTCGCGCAGCCCTGCATCGACAACGTGGTGGCGGCTTCGCATCTGGCGTGCTCGAGGTTGTGGCGGCCATTGTCGCGGGCTTCGGGCGGCGCGGGTCGTCTTCTTCCCTGCCGGCTGGCCTTCCGGCTGCTGGTGGTGGTTCGAGACGACCGGTCCAGGAGGGAGCCGGCTGGCGGCGTGGGGGCTGCTGGCTTGGACGCGACCGGTGGAGGGGCCCGAGCGGCGGCTCTTGGTCCTAGGGTTTCTCTTACGTCAAGGCGAAGATCTGTCTAACGCTTGTCCGTTTGATCTGGTCGGAATGTCGGGTTCCGGAAGGCTCCGCTGGCGAACTCCCATGGGTGTGTTATGTCTGGAGATTGCTGGATCGGGTGGGATTCGGTCGTGCCCATTGGTCCTCCGTTAGAGAGGGAGCGGCGCGAAGCTCTGCTATCTGTTGCCATCATGAGCTATCTTTGCTCCACGGTGAAGTCAGAGGCGGAGAATGTCATGGAAGCCGAGGTTGGAGGACTGGTAATGCTGATTGGAGCCTACGGCGCTGAGGAACTTGCTTGGAGTTTCGGGATTCGTAGCAGTGGTATGTAAGCGGGGGCGACAGCACATGTGTTTGTTCAAGGTCTTACCTTTCAGGATGAAAATCCAAGGCCTGGCCTTAATTGGTTGTGCCTGACAATGGCCTTGGTGAAGGCATTGTTTTGAGAGCGGGGACTATCTTCAGGGTGAAAACCAAGATCTATGATCGGGTGACGACGGTGCTGGTGCACTGTTTCCTTCTTTGAGGCGTCGCTTTTTGGAGAACTTGAACTTCAGGTGTTGTTTTGGTGGTGGTTGTACTGCTGTTACAAGGACTGCAACTCTATAGCGGGACTTTCCTTTTTTAGCTTCTTCTTCTTTTTGTTTTGGCTGTGTGCATCCGTAATGCCATTAGGGTATTGCGTTGTTGCAGAGGCTGGGTGTATTTTGTATCTTCGCGATATTAATATATTCCCTTTTTCAAAAAAAAAAAAAACAAAAAAAAAAAACAAATGCAAATTATTCGCTTGGATGGCTAAGAAGGATCGCCTTTACACTAACGAAAGAAGATTAAGACAGGGATTGCTGCAGATGATCGTTGCCCCTTCTGTCCATTGTCAGAGACTACCAATCGCATGCTATTCCTTTGCTCCAACATCAAGCCTCTTTGTGATGATCTGAACTGCGACCGCAGACCCTCTGGTAAACCTTTCTCATCTATGGGTTCAAGATATCCTCAACAAGATGAGATCTACCATCATCATGGCGATTCTTTGGAGCATGCAGAAAAGGTGCAACATGAAGGTTTTCCGTGATGAAACTCAGGGACTTAATATCCCTGTGTGTGCCGCTACTGATGATCTAATGCTTTGGTCTAATAGATGCGTGAATGAATCAAAAAAGGCCATGCTCAACGACTGGAGAGTCATGTTGTTTCACCTAGCTGAGAGAATCTAACCTATGCTTCATCCTCCCCTATCCTCCCTGATTTATATCTCCAAACCCTTCCCTATAAATGACTGGTTTGTTTGGTTTTAATATATGTTTCAGGCCAGCAGAAGCCCTCCGTTGAAGCATAAAAAAAGAGGCTCAATTATGTTGATTAACTCTAAACTATGTGTAGATTTTTCCATTGTTCGTGCCGCTTATGTGCAGTTTTTCCATCTTCTACTATTGTGTGGACGCCTCTACATCAGACAATGTCTATTATCTATATATAGTATATACATTGGATAAGCATTGTATCATCATTCAGAAATTTAGTTTAGGCCTATTTGTCCGGTGAATAGTAGCTTGAAAAGCAATGACTACATATGTTAATACTAGATCTGCTGAAGTGGCAGAAAATAATAATTGATAGAACGGACTGCCTTTGTGAAAAATACGACATAGGGTATTTTGATTTTTCATGAGGTGATTCATTTCCTGAAAAGCAAAGTTTTTGCTAGGGCCTAGGGGGGCGCAGGGATTAGTCTCATATGTATTAGGATTTAGGAAATGTTTTGTGCAACAGATTGTTAGGAAGTTTTTCTTAGAAAGAGACTACTTTTGAGAGAGAGAGAGGGGGGGCGGGGGTGGTTAGCTATAGAAATGCACATGTAACATCCAAGATAAATCGCTGGCCTCAAAACTTGATTTTCCTTGCAGCACACATATAATCAGAATTTGATGAAAGGATCACGCACCTTGCGAAGACACACCAGCCACTTGATGATTTATGTACTATGTAAAATACCTGAAATTTGCAACAATACCATGCTTACAACTAATTCCCGGCAGTGGAGTACATATGTTGTTTCGGCTTTGTAATTGCCGAAATAAATTAAACGTGCAAGAGTAATTATGATTTGGGAATTATATGCATAAAACTGCATGGAATTATCTGCGTTCAGACATTTGAACAAACAGGTAAGGTTGGTCACAATGGTAGTATCATACATAGTATCATGTATGCTAACTAGACATTTTTGCTAAGGTGACACACAATTAAATGAGAAAAAAGATGATTGGGTATTATGATATGATTCCGTATCATATTAAATGATATATTAGTATGTGTCATGCATGACAATAAATGAGGTCACTATGATACAAATCCATAATATTATGCACTATGAAAATAGTATCATACACTAGTAACATATGCATGATACTAGTATATGATACTTCTCATTGTGACCAGCATAATATGCAATATGTATAAGACATAATTGTTGGCATTTGCCCAAACAATTTTTAGTATGGCTGTTAGAATAAATCCGAGGCCACCGTCGAGCATCCAAGGACCAAGCAATCACACGAGCACGACACCGAGATTTGTTAACGAGGTTTACCGATATGGCTACATCCTCGGGGCCTGACTATGGACGCTCCTCCCCATGACACCGCTACAATACCGCACCCGGTCGCCCTGGACGCCGGCACATGCCGCCGGCTTTCCCTGCGTTCCTGTGCTATTATGTTAGCATAGGTTACATTGTGTGTCTACCCTCGCTATATATGAGAGGTCTAGGATACAAGTGTCCTACTAGGACACGACTCCATATCCTATCTAAACGCAATACTACTCAGAATCCAACTATAACCTACCTTGTACATAATATTCGACACAACTCTACTCCACCTTGGCAAATATTCTTCACCACCTTGAATTCGTCAATGCGTCAAACTTCCATGTACATTGGACTTGAGCTTATCCCATGAGTACCGCTGCTACTCCAAAGACTCCATACGACTCCACCTGCAACTTGTAGTCCCTCCTTTTTTTGACCACAGTCAACACTCAAGGGAAATTAAGTTCCTCATTACTCTATTTTGTGTTCCCAACTTCCAGAGTATCCGTCCAACGCCATCACACACTGATCACTGACCTGCGTGAAAGTGAACAATCACATATTGGGTGTCACGGCTAAGAGTCACCTGAACTCAACATCACCGCTCCTCCTTGACTGCCTGTCTGAAACTTGAAAGAATTTCACCGTTGCATGTAGTCATCCCAAGTCAAATTCGTAGTTGTCTCACCACATGTATGACCACCAGAGCCCTGGCCCGTCTCCATGTCCCGTGCATACCACACGCCTCACTGCTATTACCGCGTCGAGCCTCTGCTGTCCCGGTCGAGTCTCAAGGGTCACGAAACCACACCACTCAACCCCCACTGCAGAGTACCACCGATCATCACTGACCGATGACGAGTTTCACGCTTCCATCAAACCACTGGGCTCCAGTCCGAATTACGCGTCCCTCGCTTTTCCCCGCTGAAATAGGCTTCGATTCTCTGGATCCTTACACCGTAGCCCCTCAATTCAGCTCCACCTTCAACATGACTCCATGGTAGATGATCGGTCCACCCTCGCGCCCCGTCGACTTCAATCTCTCATGTGCACCATCTTGAATCAACCTCGTGCCATAGTCTTGTCGAAGCCACATAAGCCTTTGGGCCTGCGCCACGTGTTTCCACCCCCCAGAAGTCGGTCACCATCAGCATCACACACCTATGTCGTCATCGCTGATCCCACCACCGTCTTCTGTACCAACCGACCTGCGTCGATCCGTCAGACTATTCAATCCGACCCAGCCGAACTTGTCCGGCCGCATGACATGCTCCAGAATCCCACGAGCCTCGTACGCACGTCATCTGTCTTGATTTCTCTTCGACCATCATGCCGAACAACGCCGTCGCTGACCATCTTCATACAGATCTACGTACAAAGTCAAGAACTCCAAAGGAAAAGGCACATAAGCCTTCTTGTGTGCGTATAACAGCAGATACACCACACGTGACTTTCCAAGCCTATTCTCTTCTTCTTGAGCAAACATACTTGATCGATCCAACTTGATAGCCATCAAGTCAATGCCCCAGTGACAAGACAACACCGAGCAACGCCCTTGACCGCAACGAACAACGTCCTCCTTTTTTTTTTAACCAAACAAATCCTCACAAGTCTGCACTGCACAACACCAAGCACCCACGCCTCAGCCTGATTGGGCCTTCAGCCCTTCACACGGCTTCCGCTCTGGGCCTCCTGCAAGTGACGTACTCGCCTTCCAGCCGCCGCCTCGGACGCTCGCCCGAGCGATCCACGATCGCCGCACGTCTCGTCTGCTGCGGCCAAGCGACACGCCTCCCTCTGATTGGCTTTTCCGAGAAGGTCACAACCGTCGAGCACATCTGCTTCTTAGATCGCTTCTCGCAGAACCCATCAACGACGTCTCGCCGCTTTTCTTCCGCTCCGATTGCAATCACTTCTGCAGATCTCCAACGATACGTTCCATCTCCTCAACATCAACGGCCTCTTCGAACAACCTAGCTCATGATACCACTTGTTAGAATAAATCTGAGGCCATTGTCGATCATCCGAGAAGCGAGAACCAAGCAATCACACGAGCACGACACCGAGATTTGTTAATGAGGTTCATCGATATGGCTACATCCTCGGGCCTGACTATGGGCGCTCCTCCTCATAACACCGCTACAATACCGCACCCGATCGCCCTGGACGCCGGCACATGCTGCCGGCTTTCCCTGCGTTCCTGTGCTATTATGTTGGCATAGGTTACATTGTGTGTCTACCCTCGCTATATATGAGAGGTTTAGGATACAAGTGTCCTACTAGGACACGACTCCATATCCTATATAAACACAATACTACTCAGAATCCAACTGTAACCTACCTTGTACACAATATTCGACACAACTCTAACAATGACCTCAGGTCCAAGAAAGAAACACAAACTAAATGTGAGCCTCATCCGACGCATTAACACAATCACCGTGTGTGCGCCTTGCTGATGAACCTAGCATCCTCGTGAGGCCATCAGCGTACCCTGCAGTAGTGAAGTAGCGCATGCGGGGGGATGGGTCAAGGAAATGAGCATGGCGTGCGACCATGAGCAGGCGACATCATAGCGGCGAGCACGAGGGATGACGCGGCAGCGCTGTCGTAGTTAGGACGTAGCGGCCATGGTGGAGAAGGTGGGCGTTTTTAGGTCCTGCTAATCATAGATGCTCCTCTGCCTCTTCTACTCCTTGATTATGGTCCTTCACCATTTCAGGAGGCCGTCGAGGAAGTAGGCATCAATGATAGCTACTGTCGTCGTTCGTCTGTTGTTGACATCTGCACTCTCTGTAGGCAAGAAACCCACAATGAGGTGAATGCAGGGCATGAGATCCAGGTAAATTTGCATATGTATCTGACTTGATCTCCATCAAATCAAGGTGGTCTGTTTCTTTTGTGCTCAATGCTGTATTCATATTCATGATCCGTCCACCCGAATAGTGGGGCATGCATTTTTTTTCTTTGTCTGATGTTAGGGTTCTCATTCATAATGCCTAATGTGCAAGGACTCAAAACGTTTGTGGGGGCTCGTCCAGAGACGCCTCCAATCTTACCCTACCACAGAACTTCGTATATCGCATGGCATCTTCGTACAATTATCGTTCTCTCGTCCATACGGTTAGGTTTTTTATAAAAACTGTGCACCCATTTATCTTATGCAATACAATTGATGTGAACATGAATATTTAACGATTGATTCACAACTTCATACTCCTAGTTTAGAATACATCTTGAATATTCATTACTTTGCGACATAGGAGTACTATACCTAAATTTACATTTCCATATCATGGAGACCATTCACGTGAAATATTTAATTATTCCTAAATTTGGCAAATTATTGCTGTCCTTCTGTTTGAAAGACACTGTTATTTCCATAAGAATACAAAATCTCACAAATTGTTCCTACGTTCCATTCAGAACATGATACTATTTCCATGATAAATACAACTCATATTTGATTAACAAATTATCTCTTCATATTACCATAACACATTATCTATATACCAGATAAATCATATTAGCCGAGCCTGTCCAGGTTATGTACGTGCGCGCTTGATGCTCATGTTATATTAAGACGTGTGTATGCTTACTAGTGTATATATGTGTGTGTGTTCGTGTGCATCCAGTACGTACTTCCATTCGCATTTGAGAAAAGTAAAGCGGTAGGAAGATACACAGAAGTAGCCAACGCTAGGCCTGTACGTGATTCACTAAACAGATTAGAAAATCAATCGCGGGAAAGCTACGAGACGAGAACGAGCCTCAAATCGGCCTGGAAAACCTGAGAAAACCAGCCGGCCTCAGTCTCCCATGATACTAAGGAACGGAGGCGAAAACAATTCAATAAAAAAGAAGGAACGGAGGCGAAAACCAGAAATTTGGAAAACAAAAAACCGACAAGTCGCCCCCACTTTCTGCTTAAATCTAGGATAAATCTTGAGCGTGCCTAGCTTTTCGGCCTGAGTTTGGGCATGCCTGCTGCATCTTAGGCCCTTCCCAGTGCTCCATGTTGAACAGGTGCTAAACATGTCACATAAGCTAAAAAGTGACATGGCACAACAATTAAAGAGGAGAGATAGCACTTTGGTGACCCTAGGAAGAACCAATGCCAAGCGCGTGAACCTAGGCAAACCACATAAATGAAAGAAGCTGACCAATGCATGAAAGAGTTTAGCTGCTAAATCATTTAATAAAGTGGGCTTAGCAACAACAAGTTAAGCATCTATGCATTGGGGAGTTGAGTTGCTAAGCTATTTAATGCACTTAGCACCTCATCTAAGCACCTTTGCATTGGAAGAGGTCTTAGGCCGATCTGGAGATGGCATGAGGCCGAACAAGGGAAGGTCGTTAGTGGGGCCTGGGCCAAAAGGGGCCTATTCGACGAAGCGGTCTGCACATTATTTTGTCAGAACTTCATCCAACCATATCAAGTCATCCCCGAAATCACTAATTGAGGAGTACTCATTGCAAAGATCACTCCCATCTTCTCAGGTTGCGACAAGTGGCGTGCTGTATGTGCGTCACTTATCTCAACCTGTGAGTTTTCGCTTTTTTAGTAGATCCGTTTATTTAAAATGTTTTATCTCTTAAACCGTGCGTCCAAATCTCGAACCGTTTTCATCGTTGGATTGCTCGCGTCGAGATCTTCAAAACTAGATCCAATGTTGATAGGTTTTGACGAACTTTTTTTTCACGAAAAAAACCGAACGAAAAAACCGAACCGGGAGCACGGGTTTTTTCCCTTTCCGAAAGAGGCACGCCCGTGCCTCTCGCGAAATCACAACCGTGCCTCTCGCGGAAGGAAAAAAATAATAGAAAATGCGTTTTGTTTGTTTCCGAGGAGGCACGGTCTGCCTCTCGCGAAAGCACAACCATGCCTCTCGCGGAATCAAATCCGTGCCTCTCGCGAAAGAAAAAAAATAGAAAACGTATTTTTTTTTCGTTTTTGAGAGGCACGGCTGTGCCTCTCGCGAAAGCACACCCGTGCCTCTCGCGGAAGCAAAACCGTGCCTCTCTCGAAAGGAAAAAAACAGAAAACGCGTTATTTTCCGTTTCCGAGAGGCACGGCCGTGTCTCTCGCGAAAGCACAACTGTGCCTCTCGCGGAAGGAAAAAAAACAGAAAACGCGTTTTTTTCGTTTTCGAGAGGCACGGCCATGACTCTCGCGGAAGCAAAACTTTGCCTCTCGCGGATGCAAAACCGTGACTCTCGCGAAAGAAAAAAAAAACAGAAAACACGTCTTTTCGCGCAGAAAACTATTTTTTTTCGAATTTTTTTGATCCAAAAGCTAAGGAAGACCGGTGAAAAACCGAAACGTCGAAAACCCCCGGAAAATACAGTTTAAAAATAAAAAACGCGTGCGAAAAAATAAAGAAACAAAATCCGGAGAGAGCGCCCAGAGCGCAACACGTGGCGGGCGGCTGAGAGCGCGCCAAGTGGCGCTGATCGTTGTGAGGCTCCCGAAGGAGCGCTCACCAACTAGTTGCTCCCCATCATCCCTGAGAGCTCCAATACGGTGCCTGAAGCGGCCGCTAGGGGAAGTTGGCGCTCACGGGCATGCTAGATGGACGCGGCCCACGAGACACCGGACTATCGATATTTTTTTACGCTAACCAATTCATCATTAACCTTTGACCGCTAACCGTTGAATTTTGAAAAAAGTTCATAAATTTAAAATAGTGCATAAAATTTGAATTAAGTTCATTATTTTTGAAAAAATCACAAAAATGGAAAAGGTTCACAAAAATATTTAAAAATCATAAATTTGAAAGGAAAATGATTGGGATCACCCGACGGAACACGACGCGTGCGTCCGCCATCTCCGTGACCGTTGGATTAGATTTTAATAAGATGGCTAGAAGCAACGTATTACCCAGACTAGTTGTCGCAACTGAGTGGTTCTTGCGATTTCTCCCACTGCAACAACTGGTGTGTTGCGGGATCTGAATTTGGATCCCCTCGAGAGCAGCCACCACCCGTGCTCCTCCAAAGCACCCCCGATGCGCCGCTGTTGACGTCGGAGAGCACCCCCGTCGCGCCACCGCCAAGCACCCCAACTATGCCACCCCTGACGCCGGCGAGCACACGCTCCGCCGTCACGGTCGTCGGCCGCCTCCACCACCATCCACCCTCTCCTCCCTCTTCTCACCTTCATCCATACCAGGCGCTGGCAGCCGAGCACCCCCGCTGCGCCACCGTTGACGCCGGTGAGCAAGCGCTACGCCGTCGCGATCGTCGGCCGCCTCCACCACCATCAACCCTCCCTCCTCCTCCCTCTTCTCTCCTTCATCCAGTCGCGCCGCGATGAGCACCCCCGCTGCCCCGCCGATGACGCCGGCGAGCACGCGCTCCGCCGTCACGGTTGTCGGCCGCCTCCACCACCACCCACCCTCTCTCCTCCTCCCTCTTCTCGATCGACGGCGCCCGCTCCTGCTGCTCCCGGGTGATGAAGAAGACGACCTCCGCTCGACACCAACGACGCAGGGCGCCGTCCACTTCTGCAACATCACTGTTGTTGCAAAAAAACAATGTGCAACAAGACCGCTGTTGCAAAAAAAATTACAACAAGACCTCTGTTTCAAAAAAAATCCGCAACAATACCTTTGTTGCAAAAAAAATCCGCAACACAACCTCTGTTGCAAAAAAAATCTGCAACACAATCTCTGTTGCACAAAAATTCTGCAAGACAATCTCTGTTACAAATGTTTGTGCAACAAGGTCTTTGTTTTGCAAAGTAGAGAAAAGAAGTTCACCCTGCTAGATCGAGGCGGCGGATCTTTTAAAAAGATCCGCCGGACGACGCGTAGCAGCCCCCAATTTTAAAAGGTTCACCAATTTTTAAAGTTTGTGAATTTGGAAAAAGTACGCAAATTTGGAAAAAGTTCATGTATTTTGAAAAAGTTCACTAATTTGGAAATGAAAAAATCATCGATTTTCTGTTTCTTATTAATTTTATAATTTAGTAATTGCACGTGTGTTGCAATGGGTGTATAAACATTGTAATAGATTAGCCAGTGACTGCACATCTATTATAGTGATTCTGCAGCTCATATTATCACATGTAATGCTCGCATCCATGTAATACTAACACCAAGCTCGCAATGTGACATCACTCCCCTGTCTCCACCACAGAGCCAATCCTCCACTACGCCCCCACACAGTTTACTGCATGCCCATTCCCAAACCCTAAACTCCACTTCAATTTATTTATCGCCTCACCTCTTTTCTTGGTCCCAGAGCGAAAAACCACCGCTGGATTGTAGGACAGTATCAAGTCTCTGAGTTCGCCAACTGTCGAGTCCAACCCCAATCGTCAACAGTTAGATGCCAAGATATTCATTGGTCTTGGCGACCCTGGCCCGCAGGGTTCGCCGTTGAGTTGTTCCGTTCCGAAAGCCTGTCAAAAAAACAAAGGGGTCCTCATCACTCTCCTCCGTTTATTCCCCACAAAGTCATCAGCTGACATCATCCTATCATCACCTTTGGCCACCCAGATTTGTTTCGGCCTCCTTTTCCTCTCAAAAGGGTGTTTAAATGGATTTTAGGAGTAGTGTGAACATTTTATTTGACACAGAAGTATATTTTATTTAGCACCAGCGAAGATTAATCAGGTTTCACAGTTTTTTAAAGGAAGAAAAATATTTCATTTATTTTCAAAAGGTTTTCTGGAAATTCAGTTAGCAAATTTGATTTTATAAATCATTTTGTATTTACTAATAGCAAAAAAAAAAGAGCTGAAAAGTCTAGTCGACCACAGGCCCGTTTATATTCTGGTGTAGGAGACGGTGTGCTTGCTCCTGCTTAGGCCCGTGGACCAAATTGACCCGGCCATTGTGTACCGCTTGAAGAACACTAGGATGGGAGGCCGTGAGGAGGATTGGCGCGAAATCACTAGTTGAGGAGCGCTCCCCGCAACGATTAGTCGGGGAGCGCTCCGCGCGCGACAAGTGTCATGCGCGGAGCGCTCGTGAGACTTTTCCGGGGCGCTCCGCGCGCGACAGTTGTCGCGCTGAGGGGCACGCCCGTGATTTCTGGTTTCCGGTTTTTCTTTTTGGTTTTTCCTTTTTTCACTTTAGTCCTTGTACTTTTAGTGTTTTGTAATACATTTTTGATCTGTTTTGAGATCTGTTTCTCTCTGGTGTCGTCGAACCGTCGCCGCCGACTGTCCTTTCGTTGCCGTCGTCGCCGCCCGTCGTGCCCGCCGCTCTTGTCGCCTGCTTACGGCGGCCCTTCTTTACCGTGGACGGAGCTTCCCCGTTCGCACGATCGTCGTTCCCTACCGGTTGCATTCGTTGGTTCCCTGTTTCCTTTTTTTCCCTATTTGTTCCCATTATATTTATGGGATATGGAGATTTATGGGGTAGTTACGGGTGGGTGCTTCCAATACTATCAGATGTCAACTTTCAACTTGGTTTGTGCCATTAGTTCTTGATAATCATTGTGTTCTTTGCAGGTATGGCTTGTCCTTTTTGCCGTATGACGGGTGGCCCGTGTTCATCTGTTGATTCTTCTGTAGATGTGTTCACTGTGGTTTTGGATCGACGTTGTTCGAGTCGTGTTGTAAGAATAACATTTTATAATTGATCAATTTTTGGCACACATACTTATTTCTTTTGGTGCTGCTGTTGCTGTTTTGGATGGAAATTATTCTAGGTCTTCTTTTTTTGATTATGATCATTCGTTTTGCAGTATGTTCCGTGCAGTGTTAGAGTTCATCTTGCTCGTTACATCGAGGAGTGTAAGGCTTTGGCCATAAGGAGGGGTGACAAAGATACTGATCTTGCTCTTCACTCTAGTGAGGGTTATTTGTATGGTGTTCTGTTTAGTCATGGTCGGGTGAGCAGCAAATTCCATGGTTCTTCCTGGGAACATTTGGTCAATGATTATGGTCTTCGTCATCGTGATAGAATGACCGTTCGGCTTGAGCGGTATGGAACGTTGATTGGTGTAGATTTTTATCGGGGTGGAGATATGTTGTCTCCTTTACCTTCTGTTGGTAAGGTTTATTTTAAAGGAAGTGTTTAGCTTGTTTCATTTCACATGATCTTTCTATTCCCTTGAACCTGTGTAATTTTATTTTGTAGCTCTTGATGGTTTGAGCGACTCCGAGAAGGAACTTGTTGGGTGTTGTTTTTACACTCGTGGTGTTGATCTCAATTATCAGCAGATGTATTTCATGTCGTATCAACTCTTTGATGACGAGTACATACTCTGTTGTCCTTTTGTTCACAGGATTAATTCCATGAATGTTAATGGTCATCATATGGTCAGATTTATTTTCCACTGTTTTTCTTTGTTTCTGTTTTTTTTATTTCTTCTATTTATAGTTTTTAATTTTTGTTCTATTTCTAATAGCTTGATGTTTTTGTCAGGTTATTCCTGGTATGGTTGTGAGGAGTTTGAAGGAGTTTGTGACATTTCCCAAGACTGGCGTTTTAACTCTTGAAGTTACTTTGGAATCTCGTGATGATGATATATATGTGAGCACTCCTTGCTCCTACTTCATTGGCTTGGGTAACAGAATGGTGTTCAAAAAGGAAGGATTCAGTGATTTTCTCCAGGCATCGTCTATTGAAGTAAACAGCTTGGTGCTCATAACTTTCAAAGAGTGTGATGGGAGGCTTGTTGTTATCTTCAATCTTCTGCCGCAGTGATGTTAGTTATAGCCTTTGAACAGAATGGATTTTGTTTAAAAATCTATGCTACACTGTAATGTTATTTAGATATATAAAACTGATATGATCCTAACTGTTCATTGTTGTACTTCGTTTGTAGAAGAGGCAGGGCTGTCCATCTCTTTTTTAGATGTTTTTTTGGACGGATGTTAGTTCAATGGAGGCATAGTTATACATAAATTAGAGGCACGTGTGTGCCTTTCTTTTTTCTATGTTTCCTCTGACATGGGTTGTAGAGAGAGGAACGTCTGTGCAACAGCAAAGAGGCACGGGCGATCACGCGTGAGGAGCATGTAGAGTCACGGCGCGTGTTACGCGAGGCACGGGTGTGTAGACACCAGAGTCACGTGAGTGAAGCATCTATAGGCAGGAGGCATAGGCATAGGTTGGTGGCATCCGGCAGCATACGGCTGTACTGAGAGGAACGTGTGTGCAGCACCAAAGTTGCAGGTGCGATCACGCGTGCGGAGTACGTAGAGTCACGGCGGGTTTCATGTGAGGCACGTGGATTGAGTCACCGGAGGCACGGAATTGAAGTCGTACAGGCACGGAAGTGAAGTCACTACAGGCAGGGTTGTGTGGCTTCTCGAGGCACGGGTATCAACCCTCTTGGTGTACAAAAGGTGTGAAGTTCCTAGAGGCACGAAAGTATGGCAGCAGAGGCATCGGTCCGAATACTTGGTTAGAGAGGCTCGGTTGTGGATGCATAGGTGTGAAGTCTCTAGGGCCACGCGCGTGTGGCACCACAGGCATGGGTTCGAATAGACAATTAGAGAGCCACGGCTGTACATAGGTCAGTTGCACACAGCAGTGTAGTTTTGTGGCATCCTGCAGGACGTCTGTACGGAGAGGAACCTGTGTGCAATATCAAGAAGGTTCTCAATGCACACAGCAGTGTTTGATGTCAAATGGTTGTTGTGTGATTTTAATTTTTTTCCAATGTGGTTAAACTCTCAAAGTGCTTGTCCCTTGCCTCTGTGTACTGAATGTTCTTCTGCAATATTTATGATTTGTTCACGCCAATCTTGAATAAGCATTTTACAGAAAGTTAACAACGATGCAATCACATATTCTTGCAATGCACGATCCATCTTGTACAAGATAAGTATGAAAATTATAATACAATATCGTGCGACATATTTGTTCTTCTATAATCATAGATACAACATATGTTCGCTCAATAGGAGATAACTTACTAATTGCATTTAGACATGCAAAACGTACTATGCATTTGTACATGAGCACATCACTGTGTTCAACGTAAAACAGTAATACAGTACACACAACATCTTTGACCAACAACAATCATAGTTACAACATAGGTTCATTCAATCTAAATTATCAAACTACTAGGTACTACTAGTTTAATGTAGACATCCATTTTCTCGCAATTCACCACCCGATGTTTCCCTTCCTGCGCTTCCAGCCGCTGGAAGATCCCTCGTCTTTGTTCTTACGTGGGCGGAGTCTTTCCTTCAATGGTTGTTGGTGGAGGTGACGTAGCCCGTCCTTGATTATTAGGATTCTACGGTACAACTCATAGCTAACATACCCGTCTTTTGCTGCGTACTCAAGGTGTAGCGGGGAAAGCGGTTTCCACTCCCAGTACTGGTGCTTCTCCTTTGGGAATGATTTCTTCATGTTCTTGTAGGAGGGGTCGATGATGGCCGCAGCAAGGTCAGCCATGGAGTCCCTTTCTCCACCACCCTTGATACAGAATTGCCTCTGGATGTCGATGTGGTGGTTGTCTGGAATTCTGATCCATGCACGGGCAAGCATGGTCTTGTCGCCCCTGGTGTCGACGCTAGCGAAAGTTACCGCTTTGCGTTGCAGGAAGTCAAGCAACGCATGGGAGCGCTCGGACCTGCAGTAGTGGTATACGAGGACATGCTCGCGCATGGCAAGTTGCACGATGGCGATCCCTTGACGTCTGTAACTACTCTTACGTGTGTACTCGAGGTGTAACACCCCAAAAATTTAACCATGTTTTTATTAAATAAAATTTGGCCAGTAATAAAATTTTGATTTATATTGGTTCTTTTATTATTTTCAGAGTCTTTTCTGTTCCCTATTTTCCAAAAATTCTTCCCTCCATATAATTTTTTTTTGGAAAACATATTGTGGACCTTGGTAGTTTACTTAAATCATTTTAATTATATTTTAATAACAGTAGGAAATATTTTCATAATAAAATTTTGCCCAAGATAATCTTTTTTATAGCATTTTCAATTCTTTAATTGCCTCTGTTGCACTACAACTATTTTAAATAATTATTTTTAAATGCCACAAAAATTATGAGGGGTCATGTGATGCCTATAGATCATTTTTATGCCAAAAACCCAACTTGGTATTTTGGAAATTATGAGTAAAACATCCTCTTTTCAAATCTGTCCCATTCTTGAGTTTCAACTGCAACCCTAATTTTTCTTGCTTCAAAAATTCTGCAATTATTCCAGCTTATATTCCTTCCAACAAAACCCTTAAGTACAGAAGATCAGCTCCAATTGCCTCATTTTGATTTACCAAATAAACACTCCAAATTTCTGTCCAGAATTGAATTCTGCTAAAACTTGCATTATCAACTTTTCCTTTTTGCCAAAACAACTCCACCCCCATCTCTAACATCTAATGATACATCACCCTGACAATTTTCATAGCCAACAAAAGCTCCTAATTTGCCTGGGCATTTCACCAAGCACCTGGTGAGCATGACAGAAATTTGGCATCTTTCTGCATTGCACTGGGCACTAAACCCTCTTCCCAAACCAGCATGTCCCTCACCTCTCTCATGATCAGAAGCATCATCCTGCTATTTTTTTCAGCTCGTGTGGGTCAATGTAAATGCCATTGGCATTTGTTCGAGCACGTGGTGTGCGTGTCCAGAGCACGAGCAGAGTGCTCGATGTGCAGGCTCTGGCATCGATCTGCAGTTGCCAACTGCTGCTCTCCCCTCTCGTCTGGGTCCTCCCCTGGATCATCTGATCCTCCTCGAAGCCTGCCGACACCCTCCCTTGGCCGCTAGCGCCGTCCACCACCGTCCACCGCCGCCGTTCATCGCCGTCCGACGAACCCAGCTCCGCCACGTCTCTGCCCGCGTAAATGCCAACGGCCCGAGTTCATCCGTTCGTCCACCGACCCCCTACCGCCCTTACCGGTCTCCACCGACCTCCTACCGGCCTCGCTGACCCTGGCCGCCGCCCGCAACCACCTCTTCGGCGCAGTAATGGAGACCGCCGCCATGGTTATCCACTGGAAGCCGCGGAACCGACGTCCCCGTGCTATAAAAAGACTACCTCGGGCTCGTATCGACAGCACAACCTCTCCACCTCCCTCCATGAGCCTTCTGTTGCGGCCAGTCGACCGGGAGCCCACTTCTTCCACCCCTCCGCCGAAAAGAACTGCCGCCACTCTCCTGTTAGTTCCGACGTAACCACGGCCTCCCCACCAACAATATCTTCACCTCTAGCCTCCACTCACACCCGCACATCCATTCCCCCTCTCAATTTCATTTGAAATCGACTGTGGGCGAAAGCCCTCTTCGAGCTTCCGTCGGAGTTCCTCGGGTTAGCTCACCGCCGGCGATTCCGTCCCTCCCTCCGACCATGGCGAGTACCGGGAGGACCGCCGTGATCCCCTGGTCACGCAGGTGGCCTCATCTCCTCGAGAGGCGCCGCCGTTCACCGGCGCAGGTCGCCGGAGTACATCTTCGACGTGGCAGCTCTCCCGCGCGGCTGACCGACTAGGCCGGCCCTGTAGCGCCAGACATCTAAATCGCGCTCAGGGCGCACCTCTAACCTTTTCCTTTTTCTTTTCCCAGCTAAACTCAAATAATTCTGCAGCAACCATTTCAAATACAAATCTGACGATTAAAATTCCTACATACTCCTAAAATCATTATCTATTATTGCAGATAGGGTGAACATTTTTACTAGGCTTTGTTTCTGCAATATTTATTAAATAGTCCATTTAGTCATTTATTCCAACTTAGAAAATTCCTAGGAAATTCATATGAACTCCAAATAAATTGATTCTTTTTCTGTAATTCATCATTTTTCATCTAGTTTATTTTAGGATTTATTGTAAAATTTTCCTGACAACTTTTTAGCACTGTTATGGCTTTATGTAGTAATTTAAATATTTTTGAAAATAGGAAATGGAGGGAAGATACAATTTTCAAACGTTTGGAGTGCACCCCACACTTCTGCATGCTCAAGGCAAGCATCTTGAACACTTGATATGGTGATTGCATGGTTAAATGTTTGCTAAAATAATTGAATCATGCCTATGGTGAATTCAAATAAAATTTGCATGCATGTAGTGTTGGCATGTTTTCCTCGTACCGTGCAACGTGTGCTTGTCATGACTAACTTGCAGGAGCATGTATGAGAGAATTACCGTTACCGGCAGAAGGGTGATCACGTCGGAGCGTGATCATGCCTTTAGTTATGCATGTGGGGACATGCAAGGGCTGTGGCCCTGTTTTGGTGTTACTGTGAAAGAACACTTTATTGTGCTAACCACTGCAGGAAAACTTAATCCTCCTGAGTCGACCACAGACCGAGTCTTGTTCCGGTAACCCCCATACTTGTTTCGTGCTGCCACTTGTCTCTGCCACAGGTAGGGTACGGGTCAGTAAGTTGATAACCCCTTTCCCTGCACACGCCGTATAGAGGGCCATGATGAGGGTTTCCACAGCCATGGACTAAATCCCGTCATGAGGTCAGGGGGCATGGGTGTATCCGGTCTGGGACCGAGGGGGTCGCACCCCTGTTTGCGCGCCGATATAAATATAGTGATCCCATGCGGGACGTGGTCTCCCCGTCTTAGAGTTTTTCTGGAACGATGCTTTGGGTGATTCCTGGCATCCGGAAGGTTAATCTGGTGTGTGCTGGTTAGGTGTGTTTTCAACCCAAAGACCGTAATTGGAATTAGTCAGCGTCTCGGTGCTGACTAAAGAAATCCTTTACTTGTGGGTAAAGAGTACACCCTCTGTAGAGTTATATCTATTCGAATAGCCGTGTCCGCGGTTAAGGACTACAGTCTGGGTTGGGCAAGTGTCGGTCCTAGAGTCGGTCTTCGGAGGAAATAATTTAAAATTTGAGCATATATTATTTTGCAGGATAATTATTGTCACCACTAATGCAGTCATGGATATTTTGTTATCATGAATATTATTATTGTTGCAAGCATAAATATTATTGTGGACTAACCCTTTTCTCTTATTTTATTTTTCTGAGTGTCTCATGGGCTGGCTAGACTACCCGGGCACTCATTTTTTTTAAGACCTCTTCGTGGCGTCCCTCGAGTTCTCAGACGGTTCTGTCTCGCCAATACTCTTGTGGATACCCGATTGGCATTTCTTTTCAAGACCTCTTCGTGGCGTCCCTCGAGTTCTCAGGCGGTTCTGTCTCGCCAATACTCTTGTGGATACCCGATTGGCATTTCTTTTCAAGACCTCTTCGTGGCGTCCCTCGAGTTCTCAGGCGGTTCTGTCTCGCCAATACTCTTGTGGATACCCGATTGGCATTTCTTTTCAAGACCTACCGTGGCGTCACTTTTTGACACCCGACCGGCATTTCTTTTCAAGACCTCTCCGTGGCGTCTCTCGAGTCTCGGATGGTTCTGTCTCGTCCGAATCTCTTGTAGACACCCGTTGGGCATTTCTCTTCAATTTTATTTTGTTTGTCACTAATACTTTATTTACTCATACCTCTGCACATGCTAATATTTATCATGCCATAATTTAATTTCAGTCAACATATGCATATCATTTAATTCAGCAGGTGCATATAATTTAACCCATCATAACCATATGCATTCGGTATATCTTTTGTTCATGATGTTTGCGAGTACATTCAAAAATACTCACTGGCTTGTCCCTGCCTATTTACTTGGCCAGGTCAGGATTTCAACAAGGAGTATTACCACGGCGTCCATGCGAAGCCTAGGATAGCAGCCACGCGGGATAGGAGTTATCCAGGTCAGCCGTTCCTGTGGGAATGGAGCCCCATCGACGTTGGAGAACCACGAGTCGCTTCCGTCACCCTCACTAGAAATCATTGTTGTATCATCAGACCTTTATGGTCTTGTATCAAACTCTTGTAATTGCTTGGTAATCTGTAACAAGGACGTGTCCACCAGTAACAGTAATCCTGGGGCTGGTGATGACACGAGGGGTTAATTTCTGGGATATTATGACCCGGAAATCCGGCCCCGACAGCCTTGGTATCAGAGCCAGGCTGACCACTGGCTAATCCTATCTTAGCCTGGTCATTATCCTTAGGTTTCCACACAACCCAAATCTTTTTCCGTCCGTAGCTAAGCCCATCTCATCCGATAAGTCTACACAGTGGCCAGCCGACATCTTTTGGCAGTCGGTGCCCAACCTACCAGCCCAACCCATAGGCCGTGTGCCTGTGGCCGACACCTGAGTTGTCCCATCCACAAGCGTGCGATGGAAGACTCTGCTGGCTTATAGAGGAAGCCTTGCCCCAACTCAGCACATCACAGCCTCACTCTCAGTTCGATATCCAACCACCAAGATTTTTCTCACATAAGTTTACTTCGCGTGCAGCCACAACATCCGGCTCACAGTCACACTGATTTTACCACATGCCCTAGGCACAGTAACCACACACACCCACACTTAGCAACAAATTAACCGCCTCGCACACTGGAGCACTCTCACCAAGCCAAGGTTTTTTTATCCAGAAAAACTCTTGGGTTTTTATTCCTACTGAGTCTACTGCAGAACACACTAATACTCTCTCGCACCCGACACCGCTGCCTAGTCCCTATGATCACCGCCGCCTCGAAGAGCCACCACCCGAGCAGCGGCATCACGGCGATCGTCGAGGATCATCGCGCACAATAGTAGCGAGGAGCCGATCAACGCCGCCAGCAGACCGACCAAGAGGATTGTGATCAGCTCCGAGCCCACGTCCGCCATTGATGCCTCCTTTCGAAACTCCTGTAGCCAGAAGGAGAAGGAGAAGAGAAGGAAGAAGTGAGGTGAGGTGCGAGGTAGAAGGAGGAAGAAAACTGCGGTCGTTTTATAGCCCGAGCTCGGTGCACGGTGAGCGAAGTCCACTAGCACCGCTCGTCGCTCGATCGCCGGTATTTGGAGGCGAATCCGCGAGCAGTCCCGACAGGGTACTGGCCCGCGAGGAAAGTGCACGCTGCCGGCGACAAGCACGCCGCACACTATCGCGGTACGACCTAGATGCCCTACATGCTAGGCGCCACAGGAGGGAAAAGTGCGGGAGAGCACGCGAGAGAGAGAGAGAGAGAGAGAGAGAGGAAGAAGAAGAGTCGGGGAAAGAAGAAGAGACTGATAGTGGGCCCTGGACCCACCTGTCAGCCAGAGCGAGCACTGTGCACTGGAGTACGACAAGCGAAATTTGGAATTAGAAATTATACTTTTTCCAAATTTGTCGTAGCAGTAGAAACACAGCCCCAGTACTCACTATAGTTGAGCCAATTAACAGTAGCCCCATGTCAACTGTGCCTAATTAGGTTATTTAAATAATTAGTTTAGAAAAATCTCCTCGAAAAGGTGGGTCTAATTTTAATGACCACCTTAA
The DNA here is from genome assembly GCA_039707655.1 of Elymus sibiricus. Classification (NCBI taxonomy): domain Eukaryota; kingdom Viridiplantae; phylum Streptophyta; class Magnoliopsida; order Poales; family Poaceae; genus Elymus; species Elymus sibiricus. Next base: position 320,690,272 of record CM077664.1, read on the forward strand.
CAAATCTCGAGGACGAGATTTTCTTAAGGGGGGTAGAGTTTGTAACACCCCAAAAATTTAACAATGTTTTTATTAAATAAAATTTGGCCAGTAATAAAATTTTGATTTATATTGGGTCTTTTATTATTTTCAGAGTCTTTCCTGTTCCCTATTTTCCAAAAATTCTTCCCTCCATATAATTTTTTTTTGAAAACATATTGTGGACCTTGGTAGTTTACTTAAATCATTTTAATTATATTTTAATAATAGTAGGAAATATTTTCATAATAAAATTTTGCCCAAGATAATCTTTTTTATAGCATTTTCAATTCTTTAATTGCCTCTGTTGCACTACAACTATTTTAAATAATTATTTTTAAATGCAACAAAAATTATGAGGGGTCATGTGATGCCTATAGATCATTTTTATGCCAAAAACCCAACTTGGTATTTTGGAAATTATGAGTAAAACATCCTCTTTTCAAATCTGTCCCATTCTTGAGTTTCAACTGCAACCCTAATTTTTCTTGCTCCAAAAATTCTGCAATTATTCCAGCTTATATTCCTTCCAACAAAACCCTTAAGTACAGAAGATCAGCTCCAATTGCCTCATTTTGATTTACCAAATAAACACTCCAAATTTCTGTCCAGAATTGAATTCTGCTAAAACTTGCATTATCAAGTTTCCCTTTTTCCCAAAACAACTCCACCACCATCTCTGACATCTAATGATACATCACCCTGACAATTTTCATAGCCAACAAAAGCTCCTAATTTGCCTGGGCATTTCACCAAGCACCTGGTGAGCATGACAGAAATTTGTCATCTTTCTGCATTGCACTGGGCACTAAACCCTCTTCCCAAACCAGCATGTCCCTCACCTCTCTCATAATCAGAAGCATCATCCTGCTATTTTTTTTCAGCTCGTGTGGGTCAATGTAGATGCCATTGGCATTTGTTCGAGCACGTGGTGTGCGTGTCCAGAGCACGAGCAGAGTGCTCGATATGCAGGCTCTGGCATCGATCTGCCGTTGCCAACTGCTGCTCTCCCCTCTCGTCTGGGTCCTCCCCTGGATCATCTGATCCTCCTCGAAGCCTGCCGACACCCTCCCTTGGCCACTAGCGCCGTCCACCACCGTCCACCGCCGCCGTTCATCGTCGTCTGACGAACCCAGCTCCGCCACGTCTCTGCCCGCGTAAATGCTAACGGCCCGAGTTCATCCGTTCGTCCACCGACCCCCTACCGCCCTTACCGGTCTCCACCGACCTCCTACCGGCCTTGCTGACCCTGGCCGCCGCGCGCAACCACCTCTTCGGCGCAGTAATGGAGACCGCCGCCATGGTTATCCACTGGAAGCCACGGAACCGACGTCCCCGTGCTATAAAAAGACTACCTCGGGCTCGTATCGACAGCACAACCTCTCCACCTCCCTCCATGAGCCTTCTATTGCGGCCAGTCGACCGGGAGCCCTCTTCTTCCACCCCTCCGGCGAAAAGAACTGCCGCCACTCTCCTGTTAGTTCCGACGTAACCACGGCCTCCCCACCAACAATATCTTCACCTCTAGCCTCCACTCACACCCGCACATCCATTCCCCCTCTCAATTTCATTTGAAATCGACTGTGGGCGAAAGCCCTCTTCGAGCTTCCGCTGGAGTTCCTCGGGTTAGCTCACCGCCGGCAATTCCGTCCCTCCCTCCGACCATGGCGAGTACCGGGAGGACCGCCGTGATCCCCTGGTCACGCAGGTGGCCTCATCTCCTCGAGAGGCGCCGCTGTTCACCGGCGCAGGTCGCCGGAGTCCTCGCTCCATTCGGACAGAGGAGGGAGACGACTGGTTTGACCCGGTCAAACCTGACAGTGGGGCCGCAGGGCCCACTGTCAATGACCCAGGCAACGCCAGCTCACCCATGAGTGGAGACGGCTTCCCGGAGTACGTCTTCGACGTGGCAGCTCTCCCGCGCGGCTGACCAACTAGGCCGGCCCAGTAGCGCCAGACATCTAAATCGCGCTCAGGGCACACCTCTAACATTTCCTTTTTCTTTTCCCAGCTAAACTCAAATAATTCTGCAGCAACCATTTCAAATACAAATCTGACGATTAAAATTCCTACATACTCCTAAAATCATTATCTATTATTGCAGATAGGGTGAACATTTTTACTAGGCTTTGTTTCTGCAATATTTATTAAATAGTCCATTTAGTCATTTATTCCAGCTTAGAAAATTCCTAGGAAATTCATATGAACTCCAAATAAATTGATTCCTTTTCTGTAATTCATCATTTTTCATCTAGTTTATTTTAGGATTTATTGTAAAATTTTCCAGACAACTTTTTAGCACTGTTATGGCTTTATGTAGTAATTTAAATATTTTTGAAAATAGGAAATGGAGGGAAGATACAATTTTCAAACTTTTGGAGTGCACCCCACACTTCTGCATGCTCAAGGCAAGCATCTTGAACACTTGATATGGTGATTGCATGGTTGAATGTTTGCTAAAATAATTGAATCATGCCTATGGTGAATTCAAATAAAATTTGCATGCATGTAGTGTTGGCATGTTTTCCTCGTACCGTGCAACGTGTGCTTGTCATGACTAAATTGCAGGAGCAGGTATGAGAGAATTACCGTTACCGGCAGAAGGGTGATCACGTCGGAGCGTGATCATGCCTTTAGTTATGCATGTGGGGACATGCAAGGGCTGTGGCCCTGTTTTGGTGTTACTGTGAAAGAACACTTTATTGTGCTAACCACTGCAGGAAAACTTAATCCTCCTGAGTCGACCACAGACCGAGTCTTGTTCCGCTAACCCCCATACTTGTTTCGTGCTGCCACTTGTCCCTGCTACAGGTAGGGTACGGTTCAGTAAGTTGATAACCCCTTTCCCTGCACACGCCGTATAGAGGGCCATGATGAGGGTTTCCACAGCCATGGACTAAATCCCGTCATGAGGTCAGGGGGCATGGGTGTATCCGGTCTGGGACCGAGGGGGTCGCACCCCTGTTTGCGCGCCGATATAAATATAGTGATCCCATGCGGGACGTGGTCTCCCCGTCTTAGAGTTTTTCTGGAACGATGCTTTGGGTGATTCCTGGCATCCGGAAGGTTAATCTGGTGTGTGCTGGTTAGGTGTGTTTTCAACCCAAAGACCGTAATTGGAATTAGTCAGCCTCTCGGTGCTGACTAAAGAAATCCTTTACTTGTGGGTAAAGAGTACACCCTCTGCAGATTTATATCTATTCGAATAGCCGTGTCCGCGGTTAAGGACTACAGTCTAGGTTGGGCAAGTGTCGGTCCTAGAGTCGGTCTTCAGAGGAAATAATTTAAAATTTGAGCATATATTATTTTGCAGGATAATTATTGTCACCACTAATGCAGTCATGGATATTTTGTTATCAAGAATATTATTATTGTTGCAAGCATAAATATTATTGTGGACTAACCCTTTTCTCTTATTTTATTTTTCTGAGTGTCTCATGGGCTGGCTAGACTACCCGGGCACTCATTTTTTTAAGACCTCTTCGTGGCGTCCCTCGAGTTCTCAGACGGTTCTATCTCGCCAATACTTTTGTGGATACCCGATTGGCATTTCTTTTCAAGACTTCTTCGTGGCCTCCCTCGAGTTCTCAGGCGGTTCTGTCTCGCCAATACTCTTGTGGATACCCGATTGGCATTTCTTTTCAAGACCTCTTCGTGGCGTCCCTCGAGTTCTCAGGCGGTTTTGTCTCGCCAATACTCTTGTGGATACCCGATTGGCATTTCTTTTCAAGACCTACCGTGGCGTCACTTTTTGACACCCGACCGACATTTCTTTTCAAGACCTCTCCGTGGCGTCTCTCGAGTCTCGGATGGTTCTGTCTCGTCCGAATCTCTTGTAGACACCCGTTGGGCATTTCTCTTCAATTTTATTTTGTTTGTCACTAATACTTTATTTACTCATACCTCTGCACATGCTAATATTTATCATGCCATAATTTAATTTCAGTCAACATATGCATATCATTTAATTCAGCAGGTGCATATAATTTAACCCATCATAACCATATGCATTCGGTATATCTTTTGTTCATGATGTTTGCGAGTACATTCAAACGTACTCACTGGCTTGTCCCTGGCTATTTACTTGGCCAGGTCAGGATTTCAACAAGGAGTATTACCACGGCGTCCATGCGGAGCCTAGGATAGCAGCCACGCGGGATAGGAGTTATCCAGGTCAGCCGTTCCTGTGGGAATGGAGCCCCATCGACGTTGGAGAACCACGAGTCGCTTCCGTCACCCTCACTAGAAATCATTGTTGTATCATCAGACCTTTATGGTCTTGTATCAAACTCTTGTAATTGCTTGGTAATCTGTAACAAGGACGTGTCCACCAGTAACAGTAATCCTGGGGCTGGTGATGACACGAGGGGTTAATTTCTGGGATATTATGACCCGGAAATCCGGCCCCGACACGAGGTCGAGGCCGATGAACTTGTTCTTCTCCTCCTTTAGCCATTCCTCATACTTTTTGATGATTCGCTCCACGGTCTTCGGGTCGTTGGTGTACACCACCTCCAGTACGGTTGTACTGTGGGCAGTGATGCGTTTGGTGTCTATTGTTAGTTTCCCGTCGTCCATGGCTCCAGGTATGCGGTGGTGAATTGTTGCGGCCGACGAGAAACGTCCGAGGAAGAAGATGGAAATGGGATTCGGTAAAATGAAAGGGATCTTTACTTTGTCGTGCAAAGAAGGTAACCGTCAAAGAGCAGTTGGTAGTCATCCGGCGGTTCCAGGGGGTAGATTTACGTAAACAGGCGTTTGTTGGATCAGTTTTTAAAGATTTTCACTTATCTTGTCCAATGAAATGTTTATATTCGTCGCGTGCTGCCTGCGTGTTCCATGTGTGCGTATTCCATCTTGGCCTGTGAAGGTAGTCGAGTAACGGTGGAACACTCAGCAGAGTCATGGTCGTGCCTCTGTTGTCGAAATGTTTTTTTCGGTTAACAACATTCCTTAGTCAACGAGGCACTGTTGTTATGTTATTCGGTGCACAATTGTACGTTTAAAAAATGTTGGTGAAGTAAACATAGTGTACACTTGAAAATGGAGTCCTGTTTGGTGTTTAATTAAGATATGTTTCACTAGATGGTTTGAATAACTTTGATAAGATGGTATTGCTATAGTTTTTGATGCAAAAACTGATTCTTGATTTGTTTGATTTTTTACTCAGAGTTTAACAGAAAATGATTTTTTTTGAATTTTGGAATTGTGAATATTTCAAAGGTTAACCAGCTACTTGAGGGTCCAAAAGAACTACATTAGTTCCAAAAGATCATTCCGACGGTTCAAACAACCACTTGAGGGTCCATAAGAGCTACATTAGTTCCAAAAGATCATTCTGATAGTTCAAGCAACCACTTGGTCCATAAGAGCTACATTACTACCATCCTAATAAGCAAACTTATAGTAACCACTCATTTGCTCCTGAGAGGCATCATCATGAAACGACCACTGAACATTCTAGGAGATGCACCGTTTCTTCCATTTTAAGTGCTGGTTCCAACGGAATCTACAGAATGCGCTGAATGATAATGGACACAGAACGATCATGGCGCTCTTTGAAAGTGATCAGAACAACGTTCTCTTCAACAAAGGATGCAGCTGATATGAAGTCTCTGAAAGAAGACTTTTCAATTACCATCCTGCCGTCTTTTTTGCAGATGTAGTACGACGAAGGAGTGATGACATGGGTAGGTTCATCAGGAGATTCAAGGGTCACCCTACCATTGGTTGGCACGTCCACCCATCTCTTCAGTGTCGAGACAACACTCCTTGGAATTTTCTAAAAGAAACAGAAATTAAATAGTAATTAAAAGCGTTGATTTGCCACTTGGACATTAAAAGAAAGAATGGCTGAATATAGTGAATGTGCAATCATTAAGAAATTCCATATGGAAACTAATATATTTTTTGGCATGTTCAGGTTCGCGAGTAAGCAGATAAAATAAGATTAAGAGAGCAACAAAAGTTTTGTTGTTTTAGGATTAATAAATCGTTTCTTTATAATTTTATATATAAGCAAGATTAACTCAATATCCTTTGTTTTAGGAGAATACGAAGCAAAATATGTTTGGTATTTTAACAACGATAGATGTAACCAACCATGATGCAGTCTTTGGTGTTAGTGGGAGTCAACACGTGGACAAATGGACGGCAACAGATGAAAGTATCTCGGAAAAGGCGTTGTAGAAAGAATTGTGTCTGGTCGTAGGTACGCTCAATATCCTTAGAGTAGACACAGCACTGAACGTGGTCGAAATCGTCAGAAGAAAGATCGTCGAGAGCTAGAAAAAGACCAAGTATTCAAAGTTAGATAAAGTTATATCCAACACGGGCTTAATATTATTTAGTATGATGCATGCATATAAAAATACAACGATTTTTTTTTATTTTGGAATATTAAATACCTACCAACGTGGGGTAATGGAAGCAGCCTTTTGTCACCCCGATATGTTTGTATTGCCAGATTCAGTCCCTCGTCTGGTAGTTCAAATTCTATGCGGTCTCCAGCACGTAGTTCATAATCATCCGCAAAGATGCACCAGTCACCACCCCAGAACTTTGTGTAGTTCGCCCTATGCTTAAACAAAGCATTGTAAGACCTTCCTTGATGTGTAAGAAGGGCTGGCTCTACCTGCTCTTTACGCATTATTCTTGCATCTTCCTTCCTCTCATCAATGTATTCAGCGAGAAAAGCTCTGACATTACAAGGTACATACTGGAAAAAATAGTAAAAATAACAACCTGTAAGTATAAATTTGAACTCACCGATCATTAACGTTAAAAGTTTTCTTAGCTTGCATCTGAATATTTGATAACAATTAAAGATAACAACATAATGGTATGATAAATTAATGGATACAGATTTTGGCATAGGTGGACGATTTTTAATTAGAACTGAAGACGCACTATAATAATTAAGGCATAGGCAGGCAAAGTAATGGAAAAAGAAAACAGAGGACAAGTGCAATGAAGTGACGGCAGGGGAACCTAGCGTATGTGCAAACGGGTATGAGTAGAGTGACGATTTCTATTGTGTTGTAAGCAACTAATAGTTGTAATTCTACCAAACGACCATTGTTTAAGATAAAAAGATAACTATATGGTAGAAATGCTTACTAACCATGCGGTTCCAGCATTTCTCATCAAGAATAACCTCAAACTGCTGGAGAGCTTCAGGGTGTGGTTCGCAAGGTAGGGCAAACCATACCTAAATAATTCAGAACAACTATGTTAAAAAAACAAGAATATCATAACAATTTAAAACAAGCTTCAATTAATGTCAACCAAATTAAAAATATGCGTGTCAGGAGCTTGACGATATAGGTACGAAGGTAGACAACAACTACAAATTTACCAGAAATCTTCTCATCTACTCCCTCCAGAACAGCAGTATGTGAGTGTTTAGATCACTTGTTTAGATTTGCAAACGCTTTTATGTTTCTTTAGAGAATGAAGTCGTTGTACCGGATCTAATACTTCAATAACTAACAAATGAAAAATCTAAACGTAAAACAATAATAATTAAAATATCGTTTTCAAAACATAAATACGGATCGGAGCATGCTGACGCATATGCTTTTTACCTGGGAAAGAAGAACAACAGCCGTCGACAAACGAAGATGGGGTAGGGGAAGCTTAGTGCAAGCACCCACGAGCAATCTACGAGAGAAGTACGGCTTAGAAATTAATCGAGAAACCCAATAAAACCCCTATAATAAGTTGTTTGAAATCAGATTGTGTGTGGCGAAGAAGCATGAACCCTAGAAGCAGACGACTGAAAAAGGCAGATGGGTAGCGATGTGGCTCAGGGAGTCGGAGCGGATTGAAATATAAAGGAGATGCGAGAGAGCAAGAGTAGTACTGAATGCTTGTTTTTTTTCTGCGAAATGGAATGAATGCTGGTTGTAGATGGTGAGTGCATTCCGAGGTGTTATGGGGACACAAGACGTTTGACTCGTCCAGCTGCCTCCCACTAGAGTTGTCCAGCTGTGCTGCCTCCCACTGGACTCTTCCACGTGCCTATCGTGCCTCACAGACCTATGTGAGGCACGGTTATAGAAGCTGAAAAGCATAGTCGTGCTTGTGTGATTTAAATGTTTTTAATCACATGTTTAATCAGATAGGGTTGGGTGTGTCTTTACGAGAGGAACGGTATTGACGCTATTAGATGCACGGTCGTGAAAGCAGGAGAGGCATGATCGATACATCGGGGGAGGCAAATTCAGGAGAGGCATGATCGTTCACAGAAGAGAGTCACAGAGGCACTGTTGCACCTGAAGTGGAGTCACGGTTCGTGACTCTGCGTTCGCAATGTTTTCAGCCACTCGTTGATCCAGAGAGCCACTGTTTTTCAAATGTTCGTTGGGTTCAGGCGGGAATCTGTATGATAGCCCACGGTTATATGTATGTTAGAAGCATGTCCGTGCCTTTGTTTTGGCAGTGTTTTTGGTGGTACGCAGACATAGAGATGCAGGTCCGTCGATATCACTAAGGCTTCTCTTTAACAAAGTGGAGGCACACACGTGGCTTTGCTGCTAGCCGAACCGTGCTTCTATTTTGGTTCACTCCCCATGTAGTATGTGTATTCGACAGATCTAGGTTGCACGATAGGGTCATCGCTTGCCTCCTCGCATTCTTCTCTCGGTCAAAAGGTGTGCTGGTGACCGATGGGATGGCTGTTGGATGTTAGTATTCAATGTGCCAGATACCGTGCTAGAGTTAATCTAGAGGCTCCTCGATTACAGCGTGGCAGCCGTGACTTTTGAAGTGCACGGTTCCACAAGCTGCAGAAGCACAACCGTCAATTCACGGTTCCCAATGCAATTTAATGGGTGCATGGTAACTGAGTCATCTCTCCCCAAGGTTAAATACTGGTCTATTCCGGGAGGTCACCACGTCTTATTCTTGCCACAGAACTGCAGGCAGTTCCCATCATCCTCACCACGTACGAGTGACACCGGAGAAGCACAGTCAAACTCCATTGGCACTCTCACCCTCGTTTCCATGGACGCTTCAGGAACACTACTGAGCGTCTCTTTATAGATGCCGATGATAACACCAAGCTCGAGGTGTGGTACACTAACGAGCCCTGCAAGGTGGAGGAGACTATTTCTCTTTATGAGCAATGTTTGCGTGAGGACAGGTACAAGTTTGTTGGTCTTGATCTGGAGTACACATGAGAGGATTATTTTGATCGGAGCAGAAAAGTCGCCGTCATGCAACTGGCGATGCGCAAGCATGTTCTTGTCTATCACTTGTGCAAGGCCAGGACGGAGTGCCCTGCTCTGAAGGATTTCCTTCGGAACAAAGGTATAACTTTCGCTAGTGTCGACGTCAGGAACGATAGAGAAGTTCTCTCAAATAGTTTCCTCAAAATTCCAAGAGAGTATCACATCGACCTTCAAGAGGAGCTCATGATCAAAGGCGGCAATCTAAGGGACTCCATGGCAGATCTGGCGGGTGCCGTCATAGAAAAATCTTACTCGAGTATGAAGTCATCTTTTCCACGAGGTCAGCATGACTATTGGGAATGGAAGCCTCTTTCCCTTGACCACCTGAAATATGCGGCAATTGTAAGTGAAAATTTCATTTATGTGGATTTTCTGTCTTTATATTTTTGTTTTATTGCAAGAATAGCACTTTTTTCCTTTACCTATATCTTCATTCTCATCCGCTTTTTGTTTTAGGATGGGTATGTCAGCTACGAGCTCTACCGCCGAGTTCTGTCGATGAAGGACATGATGCATCCTCGTTGTCTTCCTGACCGCAGACGCCGTGGACGTTTGTGAGCAGAACTCCAACTGGAAGGCTTCGAAAAGAGATATCTCTATGGAGATAGTAGTTCATTTCTTTTTTTGCGGGGGACATAGTACTTCATTTCATCTATAATTAATGTCGTAGTTTTAGTTCAATCCTATGGAGTACCGTTTTGGGATTTTGGTTTTATTTTCACAGTATCATGTTTGGCTTGTCTCATGTTACGAGAATATAATTTCTCTATGTTATTCTATGTTGCAAGTTCATTGTTGACGTCTGTGCGAGTTCAGATACATTTAGAGAATCCGTCGAAGTGGCGCAGATGTATTGTTTGGGAGAAGCGCCCTTTGTGTTTGGCTTATGTTCACTGTCTTGCGTTTGTGTTTGTGTTGTTGTCTTTTACACGTTCACAGAAGAGAGGCGCGTCTGCTAACGTACGAGGCAACATTGTGCGTGAAGGAAGATGTATGGATTTGGCATTTTAGTTTTAAATGGTTCCTTTTATTTGTTCATCCTAAGATGCACGGCCTTGGAATGCTAGAGGCATGTGTCTTTGTGTACACGAAGCACGTCTGTGCCTCTGTGTTTTAGATGGTTCAGGTTCCTGTCTTTGTGTGCTTCAGGACCGTTCCTCGAGAAGCCCCACAACCGTGCCTGTGGAGGCTTCATTCCCGTGGCTCCGCTGCCTGCATCCATGTACCTCATGTGACACAGGCCATGACTCTACGTGCCTGTGGTGTCACACGGCTGTGCCTCTAGAGACTTCACAACAGTGGCTCTCTAACTCAGTATTCGGAGCCATGCCTCTGCCACCACACTTTTGTGCATCCAGAGGGTTTGCACCCGTGCCTCGAGAAGACCCAATTCCGTGCCTGTAGAGGATTCATTTCCGTGCCTCCGCTGCCTGCATTCATGTGTCTCAGGCGACACGCTGCCTATGACTACGTGCCTGTGGTGCCACACGCCCGTGCCTCAAGAGACTTCATAACTGTGGCTCTCTAACTTAGTAATCGGACCTTTCCTAACACAATTTTGTGCACCCAGAGTGTTGATAGCGAGCCAGGCCTCGAGAAGTCCCACGCCCGTCCCTGTAGAAACTACACTTCTGTGCGTCCACTAGTAGAAAAAGGGGCTATAGTGCCGGTTCGTAACGGGCTTTAGTCCCGGTTCAGGAATCGGCACTACGGGGTGGGGACTAAAGCCCCCCCCCTTTAGTGCCGGTTCAACACGGCCCGGGACTAAAAGCCCACCACGTGGCACGAGCCGGCACCGGAGGCTGGTGGACCTTTAGTCTCGGTTGGTAACACCAACCGGGACTAAAAGGGGAACATTTAGTCCCGGTTGGTAACACCAACCGGGACTAAAAGGGGGACTGGACTAAAAGTATTAGGGGTTTATGAATTATGGTTTATTTTTCCTTTTAATTTTGTTTTTTCCATTTAATTCTTTTTCATTTCAAACATATTTTATGCTACTACATACTGTACACGTTATGCATATATATATATCATCGAATTTCTCGTACGACCATTCATATACATACAATTTGGTATATACAATTTCTCCTACAATTTGCGGATCATTACATGCAGGCATTACAGCTTGTAATGGAATTCTCCTTTGGGATCTATGACCTGGTCGACCAAAAATCCCGCTATTTCCTCTTGAATTGCTCGTACGCGATCCGTTGGTAGGAGCTTGTCCCGCATCTCCTTCAGCTTTAAAGAAGGAGATCAAGATGAATATATTAGTTGTGTGTATATATATTAGATCATGATTAAAAAATTGTGGATAGTGTTCTGGCAAACGTACCCAAAGTTGTCTTTCAGATCTGCTCCTTTCGGACGTCATCATGCGAATGTTCTCGCAAACGTAGTATGCACATAAATTATTCCCCGGCGCCTGGCGCAGGCACTTTACGAGAATAAAATTCAATCAGATAATAATTAATCAAGCATGATAATGGTATTGAAACTAGAATTAAAGAGATGCACGGACGTAGCTAGCTAGTACTACTTAATCACCTTGGATCGCACCCATTTCAGCTTTTTTTTCCATTCGCCGGTGTCCTCTTCGATGAACTTTTGCCAAGCCCTGCCCGCCGGCAAAGAAAATGAATAAAGGAGTTATTAATTAGTTGATATCAGGAAATGAACTAAAGAGGCCGACATAGTGCGATAATGATTGAAATTACCTTTCGACCATCCCCTTCACGTTTTCGTATTCGGATTGGTCTTTATATAGTGAGTCCAGTACTTGAACTTTTCCCTTGTCAACTTCAATGATTAACAAGATCCAGTGGAAACTGCATGCGCACATGTTTGTATAATTAAGCGGGCATGTGCATAACTCATCAACTACACTTATTAACATCTAGTAAGCAAAAATAGAATTTGTAATACAAGATATAGTAACACTCACCCGAAGTTGTAAGGAAAAAGTATTTCTGGTTGGGTATTTTGTCGCTTCAAAAACTCAAACAAGCTTATCTCTGTGTCTTTTCTATACTCCTTAAGTAACCATTTCTTTTCATTAATGGTATTTGGGTCAATGAACCCAATGCCATAGCGTCCAGCTTTTTCCATTTCATACATCTTCATTCTGCATAATAACACAAAAAAGAATATAGTGAGGATAATTACAGGTAATGAACGAGCACAGCTAGCTAGAGACTTAAAATACAGAAAGAAATCACTTACAGACAATAGCAACTGACGATAGATTTGTCGAGTGCGTCTTGATTGAATAACTGAAATATCTCTTGAAACTCAACCCACAAATCGTTTGCATGGAAGTAATACTTTTCCTTGACTTTCACCATGAGGGACTCTCGATCGGTCTTTGCTGCTTCTGTCATATACCACTTATGCAAATTGTACATTCTCGTTGGTAGATGCGGGACCTGCTCAGGCTTGACCAGAGGTTGGCCGCGGACATATTTCCATCTTAGTTCCTCCTCTTTAAACACGGGGAGTTCCTCGATGCCTAGGAGTTGTTCAATAGTGAGACCGGCCTCTTTAGCCTGCCTTCTATGATCGTCGGTTATTACCAGCTGATCGGCGGTACTCACATGTGTTTGTACAATGAGCGGGGGGATCGATTGCACTGCCTGTTCTCCCAGCTGGGCAACAGTTTTCCCGCTTTTTTGCCAACTGCTTGGCTCGAGCTCGAGCTCGACTCCTTTTGTTGTGCCTGATATGACTTCTTGATACAGCGCTCATAGTCTGAGTCCGTATGCTTGACAGCCGGTTGAGCATTATCAATAAAGTGTTTTATGACATCCTCAGGTACTTTCTCCTTTGGCGACGACGGGGGCGATTTCGGTCGAAAATGGGCCTTCAATTGGGCAGCCACTTCGGCGGTGGTTTCCTCCTCAGTCAGGTGGTAAGGCAATTTCGGAAGAGGCTTGAGGCTTGGACCATATTTGTATTTCTTACATGTGGTACCGCTAGCCGCCGTAGCTGTGGCACCTCTCTTCCGCTGTTGCCTAGGCGAAGGAGGAGGAGTCGGCTGACGCGGTGCCGGACTTGGAGGAGGAGGAGTCGGCTGACGCGGTGCCGGACTTGGAGGAGGAGGAGTCGGCTGACGCGGTGCCGGACTTGGAGGAGGAGGAGTCGGCTGACGCGGTGCCGGACTTGGAGGAGGAGTCGGCTGACGCGGTGGCGGACTTGTTGCAGCAGGAGTAGTCGGTGACCTTGGAAAGACGATGCAATCCTTTTTCCATAGAATGATACGATGTATGGCCTCTCCCAGTGTGTTCTCCTCGTCACCTCCAGGAATGTCAAGCAGTAGCTCGTAATATCCTGACATCACTTCATCAACCCCGACACGAGCATAGCCAGCTGGAATCGGATTGGAATGGAAGGTTGCTTCATGGGGATTTGTTAAAGCATAGCCGTCCGCCACCTTCATGGATAGGTTCTTCACTTTCATGTGTAGCTCAGAAGTAGTCCTATCTTTGATATCATCCACAGGGTATCTAGCCAGCAGTGCATCATCGGCCTGGGTGGAACCCACGCTGCTTCTCGGCATAGATGGGACGGTGCTATCCAATGCTGGATCGATCTGCTCCTGCTGCCGCTGAGACGCCCTTTCCTGGCTAAATGAGTCGATCTGCTCCTACTGCCGCCTGAAAGCGCGTTCCAACTCCAAGTGCTTTGATTGTATGCCTTTAAGGAAGAGTGTTTCCTCCTTCCTCCGCTCCTCCTCCAGCTTCCTCTTCTGCTCCTCTTGCTGCTTCTTTCTCGCACGGCTTCTATAATCGGCGTTCCAATCCGCAAACCCCTGAAACCACGGAACAACGCCTTTGCCTCGTGTTCTTCCCGGGTGTTCAGGATTCTTCAGGGCGCACGTAAGCTCGTCGTTCTCTCTGTTGGGTGTGAACACCCCCGTTCGAGCTTCTTCTATTGCAACAAGTAAATCATCCTGAGCTTTTTTAAGACTTGCCCGCTCCATAATCAGCCCTGTCTCTGGGTCTAACTTCCCCCCATGCGCATAAAACCAAGTCCTACACCTGGGGGGCCAGTCCAATGTAACTGGAGTGACCCCTGCATCCATCATCTTTTGCTCAGCGAGATCCCACTTAGGCAGGGCCACCTGGTAGCCACCTGGCCCCAGAGTATGGTGCCACTTCTTTTTCGCAGCATTAATCTTGTTTTGTCTCGACCGTTCCTGAGCTAGTTCCGATTCCTTGAACTTCACGAAATCATCCCAGTGATCTTTTGCCTTCTCCAGTGTTCTAGTGAATTCTGGAGTCTGCTTTCCATTCTTGACGTACGCGGCCCATATATTTTTCTTGTGGCTGTTGAATGCTATCGCCATCTTCTTAAGAGCACTCTTCCTGACTTTCGCCAGATCTGCATCTGTCAAATGATCTGGTAGGGTGAAATGTGACATGAGCGATTCCCAAAGCAGATCTTTTGCTCTTTCATCGACAAAAGTAACTCCTGGATCTCCCTTTGCTGCCTTTTTCCATTCTTGAACGGAGATCGGGATTTGGTCCCTGACAATAACTCCACATTGACGAGTGAACTTGACCGCATTCTTCTTAGGTTCAAGCGGTTCGCCATTTGGTTTGATGGCATCAATGTTGTACTTTACGCCAGCCTGCAACCTTTTGGCCGGGCCTCGAACTGCCCTGGCGCTTGTAGAAGATTTGCTCGATCCGGAGGGCTAAAAGAAGAAAGATCGATTCATTAATATATACAAATCAATTAATACATGTAATGATCACCGGATGGCTTATATAATAAATATACCTCGCCGGTCTTTGTTATTTGAAGAACATTTCCTTCATCTATTCGTTCGTCTTCATCAAACATCATACCCTCACCCGAAGCGTTCAGATATTGCGAGCCGTCATCCTCTGGGCTCGGGGAGCGTATGATGTCGAACACAGCCTCTTCTCCTTCTATGCCGGTATTGTCCATAGCTTTTATTTAACTAATCCAAAAGAAAGATAAAACAATTTAGTATTCAAATTAGAATGCATGCAATCAATAAGGAAAAACTGAACCATAGTAGATAATATGCATCTCGAATAATCCAGATAATATGCATCATCGAATATAATCTCGAATACATCGTCTCGAATATTATCGAATAATATAATCTCGAATACATCGTCTCGAATATTATCGAATAATATAATCTCGAATACATCGTCTCGAATATTATCGAATAATATAATCTCGAATACATCGTCTCGAATACATCACTAGCTAATACAGATCGAATATTATCGAAGAATCCAGTTCACTCGCGGTTCCTGAGGCGCGGGCGGTGGACACCCAAAGAGAAGGAACCATCACAGGATCATAGCTCGGGTGAGATCCCTGAAGAACCTGCTAGGTATTGGAGAACCTGACGTCCAACGCATCCATGTAGCGACGGACGTGCTCGTCCTCCTCCCTGACACGGCGACGTACCACCTCCGCGGGGGCCGGCTGCCTCCGCACCGAAACTGGCCCACGCGACCGCCACCAAAGAAGCTCTGGGTCGACGACGGGAGCCCGGTTCCTCACCAAGCTGCGCGCCCCGGAAGGTAGCACCTCCCAGTGTCAGCCCGACGGAGCCCAGTCCCGGACATGGCGCCTCTCAAGCAGGACGTCGTCGCGAACGAGTTGACGACGAGGATGCGGGCCGGGCATCGTTGACGTCGAGAACAAATTCTATGCAAATTTATCATTTTTTAAATGCTTGATTTAACCTTTAGTCCCTGGCTAGGAACAGGATTCAGAATCATAACGGATTCTCTTAACCTTTAAGGGATTTAACAAAATGGCGCCATTCTGGATGTGCAGAAAATGGTCCATATTTTTCCTGATCTCATCTACCCTTCTATATGTCACGTTGTCTAGTGTCAAAGGATTCAAGAAAACCATGGCTTCATCATTAGCCGGAAGTAACAGGCACATGATGGTACGAAGCTCTCCAAAGTTGTTTTGGAATGGAGTCCCGAATAGGATAATTAGCTTTTTGGTACGAAGTTCAGCAAGAGCCTTCCGAATATCGCTATTTGGAAGGCCTTTGCTGAACTTCGTACCAAAAAGCGAATTATCCTATCAGGAACTCCGTTCCAAAACAATTTTGAAGAGCTTCGTACCATCATGCGCCTGTTACTTCCGGCTAATGATGAAGCCATGGATTTTTTCAATACTTTTACAGACAACGTGACATATAGAAGGATATATAGATGAGATCAGAAAAAAAATTGGATCAACTTGTGCACATCCATAATGGGGGCATTCTTGATAAATCCCTTATTAAAGGACTGAGAGAATCTAGAAGGATATACTTTTTTCTATACATCTAATCATCTAGTGAGTATATATATGACAAACTTTTAATACATGGTCAACTTTTTTCTATGCAACTTTTTCCTATGCAAATTTTTAATACATGGTCAACTTTTTTCTATGCAATTTTTTTCTATAAGTATAAAAAACTAAAAAAACAGAAAATCTATGCAAATTTCACCGTTCATCTACATATACATTGTATAAAAATAATCATCTAAAACATCTAAAACATCAAAACATACATATATACATCTAAAACATCAAAAATTCCAACTCAATAAAACATCAAAACATACATATATACATAAATAATTCTTATACATACATACATAATAAACTCTACACATAAAAATTCCTACTCAATCTACATATACATCTAACATTCATCTACATATACATCTAGCATTCCTACTCATCATCTATATAACACAAAAAAAAGATGAACAAAAATGAAAAAAACGATGGCCGCCGCCGGAGCTCACCGCGGGCTCGTCGGCGGGGCGGGGGATCGGAGGAGCGGCGCGGGCTCATCGGCGGGGCGGCGTGGAGGAGCGGCGCGGGCTCGTCGGCGGGGCGGGGGATCAGAGGAGGCGCCGGCGCGGGCTCCGATGACGACGACGGCGGCCTGTCGGAGGCGTCGACAGGGCGCGCGTGGAGAGCGGCGCCGGCGGGCTCGGGCGCTGTGCATGGAGGCCGGCGGCGACGGCGCAGTCGGGCAGCCTGACGGCGTCGTCGAAGCGGGCGGGCGGAGCGGAGACGACGAATGGAGAGATCGTGGGGGAAATTTGGCAAGTCCCCGCTTATATACAAAGAGCTTTAGTCCCGGTTGGTGGCTCCAACCTCGACTAAAGGGGGTCTTTAGTCGCGGTTGGAGCCACCAACCGCGACTAAAGGTCTGCGGTTCCCGCCGCTTGGGCTGGCGAAAATCGACCTTTAGTCGCGGTTGGAGCCACCAACCGTGACTAAAGACCCCCTTTAGTCGTGGTTGGAGCCACCAACCGGGACTAAAGGCCTGTTCCTGGCACGGCGCACTGCGTGGTGGATGTTTAGTCCCACCTCGCCCAGCGAAGGGAGTCCGCACTGGTTTATAAGCCCCAGTGCGGTAGCTCTTTCGAGCTCCTCTCTAAGCAGGCCCTTGTGGCCTAATGAACCTCTGCTGCCCTGTTGGGCCTACTGGGCCTTGCGGGCCTGCATCCTGGCCCAACTAGAGGTTGGGGTTCTAGTCGTATGCAGGCCGTGGCGGCCCAGTAGGCGGGCTTTTTTTATTTATTTTTTTGTTTTTTTTGTTTTCTGCTTTATTTATTTTCTTTTGTTTCTGAGTTGTTTTTTGCTTTATTTAGAGTTTCTTTGTGAATCTTTTTGCTTTAGGTAAAAAAAATTATAAACTTTCTTTTAGTGCTTGTAGTTTTCAAATTTGGATAATTTAAATTTGAATTATTTGAATTTTGTGTGAATCACTAGTTTGTGAATAACTTTACTTTAAAAATAGATTTTTCAGTGATTCTTTTTTCCGCTATTTAATATTAGTGTATTTTATCATTATATTTAATTTGGTAATTCTTAGGTTATTTAAAAAAATAAAATGTCTTTGTAACAGATGAGTTTTCGTTCGAAACACTGATACTTCGAAGGAGATTGTCCATTTTGTACACGAAGTGCATCCAGTTTTTGCCGTAACCCTCTCAACTTTTTAGCACATGCTATGTGGGTGAAATGATGATACCGTGCCAACTTTCAACCTTTTCAGAGTTCATTTTGTAGTGCTTTTCAATTTCAGGGTCATTTAGCTCAAAAAAAATCAGTAAATGCATGAAAAAAAGCAAATGAAGTCAGAAAGGGTTGAAAATTGATGACGTGGCTTTGAATGGTGCATACTGAACGCACAAAAAGTCTGGAGTTGAAATAAGTTTTAAAAAAAGAAATGTCTTTGTAACAGATGGGTTTTCGTTCGAAAGCCTGATACTTCGAATGAAATTGTCCATTTTGTACATGAAGTGCATCTAGTTTTTGCCGTAACCCTCTCAACTTTTTAGCACATGCTATGTGGGTGAAATGATGATACCATGCCAACTTTCAACATTTTCAGAGTTCATTTGTAGTGCTTTTCAATTTCAGGGTCATTTAGCTTAAAAAAATTAGTAAATGCATGAAAAATAGCAAATGAAGTCAGAAAGGGTTGAAAATTGATGACGTGGCTTTGAATGGTGCATACTAAACGCACAAAAAGTCTGGAGTTGAAATAAGTTTAAAAAAATGAAATGCCTTTGTAACAGATGAGTTTTCGTCCAAAAGCCTGATACTTCGAAAGAGATTGTCCATTTTGTATACGAAGTGCATCCAGTTCTTCGTGTTTCAAATGCCAAAACACATAAGTACCCTAACTATTACAAAGATTCCCTCCGGTTTGTCCGAAGTGGGACTTTCCAGATATATAAGTTCGAAAACTCACTAGAGAAGAAAGTGATGACAGTGAAGCCGGTCACATCCCAGAGTGGGATCTTTGGGTATAAAACTTTTTCTTCGCGTGTGTCCCTTTGCGCCGTAACCATGGACCATCTTCATCGTTTAACTGGATGCTCGGGTCAATATTCACTGTGAAGGGAGCAATTTCATGAAACTTTTCATAATCTTCTAACATGTCTGTCTTGTCCTCCACTCCCACGATGTTTCTTTTTCCTGAAAGAACTATGTGGCGCTTTGGCTCATCGTATGATGTATTCGCTTCCTTATCTTTTCTTTTTCTCGGCTTGGTAGACATGTCCTTCACATAGAAAACCTGCGCCACATCATTGGTTAGGACGAATGGTTCATCTGCGTACCCAAGATTGTTGAGATCCACTGTTGTCATTCCGTACTGCGGGTCTTCCTTTACCCCGCCTCCTGGCAGATTGACCCATTTGCACCGAAACAAAGGGACCTTCAAACCACGTCCATAGTCAAGTTCCCATATCTCCTCTATGTAACCATAATATGTGTCCTTTGGCCTATTGGTGTTTCTGCATCAAAGCGGACACCACTGTTTTGGTTGGTGCTCCTTTTATCTTGGGCGATCGTGTAAAATGTATTCCCATTTATCTCGTACCCTTTGAAAGTCAATATAGTCGAAGATGGTAACTTGGACAGCAAGTACAGCTCATCTGTAACAGTGTCGTCATGCATGAGACGTGTCTGCAACCAACCGGCGAAAGTCCCCGTTTGTTCATGTGTAATCCAGTCGTCATACTGCTCCGGGTGTTTGCAACGTAGAATATTCTTGTGTTCCTCGATATACGGAGCCACCAAGGCAGAACTTTGTAGAACCGTGTAGTGTGCTTGCGCCCAAGAATGCCCGTCCTGGCATATTACTGAATTCTTTCCTAGCGTGCCTTTTCCACCCAGTCTGCCCTCATGCCGTGATTCAGGAACACCAATCGGCTTAAGGTCAGGAATAAAGTCAACACAAAACTCAATGACCTCCTCTGTTTCATGGCCCTTGGAGATGCTTCCTTCTGGCCTAGGACGGTTATGAACATATTTCTCTAAGACTCCCATGAACCTCTCAAAGGGGAACATATTGTGTAGAAATACAGGACCCAGAATGGCAATCTCTTCGACTAGGTGAACTAGGACATGCGTCATGATATTGAAGAAGGATGGTGGGAACACCAACTCGAAACTGACAAGACATTGCACCAAATCATTCTCTAACCTTGGTATGATTTCTGGATCGATTACCTTCTGAGAGATTGCATTGAGGAATGCACATAGCTTCACAATGGCTAATCGAACGTTTTCTGGTAGAAGCCCCCTCAATGCAACCGGAAGCAGTTGCGTCATAATCACGTGGCAGTCATGAGACTTTAGGTTCTGGAACTTTTTCTCTGCCATATTTATTATTCCCTTTATATTCGACGGGAAGCCAGACGGGACCTTCATACTGAGCAGGCATTCGAAGAAGATTTCCTTCTCTTCTTTGGTAAGAGCGTAGCTGGCATGGCCCTGATACTGCTTTGGATCCATGCCGTCTTTTCCGTGCATACGTTACTGGTCCTCCCGTGCCTCCGGTGTATCTTTTGTCTTCCCATACACGCCCAAGAAGCCTAGCAGGTTCACGCAAAGATTCTTCGTCACGTGCATCACGTCGATTGCAGACCGGACCTCTAGGTCTTTCCAATAGGGTAGGTCCCAAAATATAGATTTCTTCTTCCACATGGGTGCGCGTCCGTCAGCGTCATTTGGAATAGATTGTCCGCCAGGACCCTTTCCAAAGATTACTTTTAAATCCTTGACCATATCAAGTATATCATCACCAGTACGGTGGCGAGGCTTCTTCCGGTGATCTGCCTCACCTTTGAAATGCTTGCCTTTCTTTCTTACGGGATGCCTGCTCGAAAGAAATCGACGATGTCCCAGGTGCACATTCTTCTTACATTTATCCAAATATATACTGTCGGTATCATCTAAATAGTTCGTGCATGCGTGGTATCCCTTGTTTGTCTGTCCTGAAAGGTTACTGAGAGCAGGCCAATCATTGATGGTTACAAACAGCAACGCTCGCAGGTCAAATTCCTGCTGTTTGTGCTCATCCCACGCACGTACACCCTCTATACTCCACAGCTCTAAAAGTTCTTCAACTAATGGCCTTAGGTACACATCAATGTCGTTGCCGGGTTGCTTGGGGCCTTGGATGAGCACTGGCATCATAATGAACTTCCGCTTCATGCACAACCAAGGAGGAAGGTTATAGATACATAGAGTCACAGGCCATGTGCTATGATTGCTGCTCTGCTCCCCAAAAGGATTAATGCCATCTGCACTTAAACCAAACCATACGTTCCTTGCGTCATCTGCAAAGTCCTTCCACTTTCTCTCGATTTTTCTCCACTGCGATCCGTCAGCAGGTACTCTCAACTTCCCGTCTTTCTTACGGTCTTCTTTGTGCCATCGCATCAACTTGGCATGCTCTTTGTTTTGGAACAAACGTTTCAACCGTGGTATTATAGGAGCATACCACATCACCTTGGCAGGAATCTTCTTCCTGGGGCGCTCGCCCTCAACATCACCAGGGTCATCGTGGCTGATCTTATAGCGCAATGCACCGCATACCGGGCATGCATTCAAATCCTCGAACTCACCGCGGCAGAGGATGCAGTCATTAGGGCATGCATGTATCTTCTGCACCTCTAATCCTAGAGGGCAGACAGCCTTCTTTGCTTCGTACGTACTGTCGGGCAATTCGTTGTCCTTTGGAAGCTTCTTCTTTAACATTATCAGCAACTTTTCAAATCCCTTGTCAGATACACCATTCTCTGCCTTCCATTGCAGCAATTCCAGTGTGGTACCCAGCTTTTTCTTGTCATCTTCGCAATTTGGGTACAACAATTTCTTGTGATCCTCTAACATGCGCTGCAACTTCAGCTTCTCCTTTTCACTAGCGCAGTTTCTCTTTGCATCGGCAATGGCCCGACCAAGATCATCAGCGGGCTCACCTGATGCCTCTTCTTCAGCTTCTTCCCGCATTGGCAGCTCAGCTTCTTCCCCCATTGTTGTACCATCGTATTCAGGGAACCCATTGCCAGGATAGTTGTCTTCATCCTCTTCTTCTTCATTCTCTTCCATTAGGACCCCTCTTTCTCCGTGCTTGGTCCAACAGTTATAGCCGGACATGAAACCGGACTCAAACAGGTGGACGTGAATGGTTCTTGAGTTAGAGTAATTTCGATCATTCTTACAGCCAGCACATGGACAGTACATAAAACCATCCGCCCGCTTGTTTGCCTCAGCCGCAACCAGAAAAGTACGCACCGCATTAATGAACTGGGGAGAGCATCGGTCATCATACATCCATTGCCGGCTCATCTTCATTACACAACACCGAAAAGACCAAATTAATACAAGTTCATACATAAAGTTCATACACACTTGTTCTCATAAAACAACATACAAACTCTCTAGCTAAAGCATTTAAATGCAACAACAAATGCGATCAAGATCGCAACTAAGGTAACAATTGATCCAACAACATAGTGATACCAAGCCTCACTATCAATGGCATATTTTTTAAAAATTTTAATCTTCAAGCGCATTGCATCCATCTTGATCTTGTGATCATCGACGACATCGGCAACATACAACTCCAGTTTCATCTTCTCTTTTTCAATTCTTTTATAACTTCTCGACAAGATGGTCGGTTGCAATTTCCGGTTCACATACCTCCTAGATAAAAATATCTATGTCAACTTGATGGGCATAATTGTCATAAACACGAAATGCAACAAATAGTTATAAAAGAGAGTATATACCACATCCGAATCATAAACCGGACGAGTGCCGACGGGGACGGATCCCATGCCACTATGTATAACAAACAACCATATAGGTAAGAAAACTATACAAGTAACTATCTAAATCTTACAAACATGATTTTTTTTATAAAAAGGATAAGAACAAGAGGCTCACCAAGGTGGTGCCGGCGACGGGACGGTGCGGGCGATCGACGGTGGTTAGGACGGGGACGGGAAGGCACTAAGTAAACCACACCTACACATGCAAAGTAAGAAGTTAATTTGAGCTCAAATTGCATATAAATCAAATAAAGTACCACATATAAATACTCCCAAACTAAAACCCACAAATCACTATACTTATAGAGCATTGCAAGAGCTAATCTAGCAATGAGAGATGAAAGGACAAAGTTGCTAACCTTTGTGAACACTTGGATGGATGGGGCGCCTCCAATTCTTGACAAATTTGGGCAAAAATGGAGGTGAGCTCGAGCAAGGGGGAAGAACAAAGGAGAGGAAGAAGAAGGGGAAAAACAGAGGAGTGTGCTCGCTCGGGCTGACCTAGGGTTTATATAGGAGAACCTTTAGTCCCGGTTCGTCACACAAACCGGGACTAAAGGTAATCCTATAGTCCCGGTTCGTGACACGAACCGGGACTAAAGGTTATCGTGGGGCCCGAGTCTGACGCCAGCCTGCCACCACCCCTTTAGTCCCGGTTCGTGTCACGAACCGGGACTATAGGTCCGGCACGAACCGGGACTAATGATGCCCGTTTCGAACCGGGACTAATGGTCACATTAGTGCCGGTTCAAAACCAGACCGGGACTAATGCTTCGGACAAAAGGTCGTTTTTCTACTAGTGGTCCCGTGCCTGCATCCACGTGCCTCATGTGAAACCCGCCTTGACTCTACGTGCCTGCGGTTACACACACCCGTGGCTCTAGAGACTTCACTTCCGTGCCTCTCTAACTCAGTAATCGGACCTATGCGTCCAACACAACACTTTTGTGCATCTAGAAGGTTGATACCCATGCCTCACGTCCGCGCCTGTAGAGGCTTCACTTCCGTGCCTTCGCCTCCCGTGACTCTACGTGCATGTGGTGCCACGTGCCAGTGGCTCTAGAGACTTCACAACCGTGCCTCTCTAACTAAGTATTCGGACGGATGCCTCTGCTACCACACTCTTGTGCATCCAGAGGGTTAGTACCTGTCGTGGTGGGCGCACGGCAGATGCCAAAGGATGGCTAAAGAGATGGACAGGCTCGAGGGCACCGGTGGGCTCCAGAGGCGAGGTCGGCATGAGCGAGCGAGGGATGCAAGACATACTCAGGTTCGGGGCTCTCCGGAGAGATAACACCCCTAGTCCTGCCGAGAGTGGTTTATACGTAATGGTACAGAGTTGCTCCTAGAGCTGTTTGGGGGAGAAAGGGAGGCAGGCCAAGGCTTAGGCTGCTCCTTCTCCGTGTGTGTGTGTGTGCTATGGGTGGATCGGTTGAGTGTCTGCCCGTGTACATGGAGGGCTCCTGGGGGGTTTTATAGGTCAACCCCCCAGGGTTACAATGGTAAAGATACATGGGCGCGGGGCCGGGATGTCAGCGTCTGGGAAGCTGGCGCTGGGGCCCGCCAGGTACCGGCGTACGCCGGGTTCTCCGGGCGCGGGCCCCGTGCGCCAGGGGGCACTGTTCCCCATCTTGTCTTGCGTCACGGAGTGGTTGGGCCGGCTCAGCTACAGTGGCACGTCGCTTGGTCACCATCGGCTTGCGTCAGCGGGATTGGATTACACTGTTGCCATGCCGGCCATGGTCAGCGGAGTAGGTGGGCCACTGTAGCCACGCCCTTGCCAGTCAGCGGGGTTGGTGGGCCACTGTAGCCACGCTCATCCCCTCTACGGGGACTTGGTCCATCGTACGCCTTGGATGGGACGGGAGCTGACCCGTGGCCTGGGTGAGGAGGGCGTCATGAGGGTGCCAGCTTGTTGGAGAGGTCTTGGTTTGTCGGGCTCAGCCGGCATGCCCTAGCAGGCCTGGCCGTGTTGCAGTCTTGGCTGGGTTGAGGAACCCGGCCAAGTACGAGCCGGATTGAGGGGCGATGCCGGCCCCGATATTTTTGAAAAGGATTCGGGTTCCGTTGCCGGCCCGGGGTTCATCCCCCCGATAGTAGTCCCCAAAGCAATGAAGGCTCGCCGGCTTCAAGCAGGGGGGCCTTCGTAGTTTCACCCCCTGAGGGGACGGTAGATGCTGATGGAGCTTGCGACCGCCGGGTTCGGCAACACCCACTTTGTGCCGGCTTCCGGAAGCCGGATTGCGGCATCCCGGCATGGGCGGGAAATCGAAGAGTCCGCCGAATCTTGAGGAGAAGGGACGTGATCTCTTGGTTTCGGTGCGAACGCCATGTGGCGCTCAGAAGCTGAAGAGGCCTTGACAGGCCACGCGCGGGACGAGACGTAACGGCGAGCTGGGGCCCGCCACTCCGTGCCCTTGGCCCACGCGCGCGGATTTATTGCGGCGCCCGCGGGCGGTTGCCCTTCCAGGCGCAGTTAATTGGCGCGTAGATCGTGCGCACTTAATGCGGGGAAGTGGGAGGGGTGGGTGCAACCGATCCCACTTCCCCACGTTCAGACCGTGGCTTATAAATTGGGGGGAGGGGGCGGCGGAAATCATTCACACACGCGCCTCCCATTTCCTTCTTCCTCTCTTGCTCTTGCTTCTGAGACCGCCGCACACTGCGACGCCCTGCTGCTCTTGAGAGAAACGCCGCCGCCGCCCTACAGTGCTCGGCGGCCGCTTCGCAGCTCTTAGCCGCCGCTCCTTCCTTCTTGTCTTTGCCCACGCGCCTTGCTTCGTCGATGGCGCTGCCGAAAGGCTCGTGGATGGGATCCACCATTACTGCGGAGGATATTCAGTATCTGCGCGACACGCGGCGGCTGCCGCCGGAGACGGAGGTGGCCGTGCGCTTGCCGGGCGGTGAGCTGGCGCCGCCGCCAGAGGGGACCGAGCACGTGGTCTTCTTCACCCACTTCAAGCGCGGGTTCGGCCTCCCCGCGAGCGACTTCTTCCGCGCGTTCCTGGAGTTCTTCGGACTTCAACCGCATCTCCTGGGAGCGAATGCGGTACTGCAGCTCTCAGGCTTCGTTACCCTGTGCGAGGGCTACTTGGGCGTCGAGCCCATCGTCGATCTCTGGGTCCGCTTCTTCTTCTTGAAGCAGCAGGAGCCAGAGGCCGGCGTCATGTCTGCTTGCGGGGCCGCCGTCGTCTCGCTGCGGACGCATGGGGGGTGCCCCAAGATGCCGCTGGAGGAATCTGCCAAGAAATGGCAGAACTCTTTCTTCTACGTCCGCAACCTTGGCGCGGACCACATCAACCTGCCGCCCTTCGCCGACGTGACGCCGCAGGCGAAGACCAACTGGTCCTACTGCCCCAAGAACCCGGCGCAGGAGGTGCTGAACATGAGCAGCCGGGTCGCCGAGATGGTGACACGCGAGGGGCTCACCGGGATGGACCTCGTCGCGGCCTTCATCGCGTGCCGGGTGCTGCCGCTGCAGCGCCGGGCGAACATCATCGGCCAGATGACTGGCCTCCAGGACCCGAGCCGGATGTCGTCCCGGCGGCTGACGCGGGAGCTGGTTGCCGGCCGGGTCAATGACATCTCCAAGGCCGGGCTGACGGACGAGTGGCAGTACGGGAATGCCCCCTACAGCCACGGGAACCCGGCGCCCGCGGTGAGTCCCTGGTGTCCGTTCTTCGCTATATCTCAACTTTTTCTCCGCCCCAACGCGACGAGGGAGGCGCTGTTGTACGCCATCCGGCATCCATATGACGGGACGATGACGCAGGTACCGTTCGCCCAGCCAGGTGGCACGGAGGAGGCGTGAGGCCTCGCCGGGAACCCGGAGGCGGCGGACGCCGGCGTCGGCGAGGCGCGCTATGCGGGTGAGTTTCTGCATCCCGATCCCTCTTCGAGACCGTATGGACGGTGATACGGGAGGTTCTGACGTATGCTGACGATGCAGCGCCGCCGAGGGGAAGCGACGGCGATGCCGCCGGGGCCGGGTCGTCCCGCGTGCCGGCCGCAGCCAGCCGGCCGCACGGGAAGGGGGAGGTGGCGACGGCGTCGAGGAAGCCGGCCTCCAAGCGCATGGCGGACCCAGCCGCGGGCGGCAAGCCGGGCGCCAAATAGAGGCACCGCGTCATCCCAGCGGCAACGGCAAGGCCGGCCGTCCCGATGGTGACCGGGTAAGATTGTCTTGTAGGCTCCGGCATGCCGCCGAGCTGTTCTTTTTTTAAACTTTTCTTCCTGTAATTCAGGTCGCCGTTGGCGTTGGCGCTGGCCACGACAGACGCCGCATCCGGGGGGGCTTCCCGTTCCGGAAGACCCAGATCAGCGTCATCGACCGGGATGAGGAGGTGCCCGACGAGGACCTCGGCCTGAACTCGGACGACGCCGAGGGCCTGGCCTTGCGGGACCGGAACAGGGCCGTGGAGGAGATGGAGACGGCGTCGGCGAGGGAGCGGGCCGTCGGGGAGCCGGCGTGGCCGGAGATGCCGGCGGGCACGGAGCCGGCGAGAACGGTTTTCGTGCCGCCGACAGAGGAGGAGCGCGGCCCGGACGACCGGGCGGAGATGGTGGTGGACGACCGGGAGGTCGTGGTGATCGGAGACGACACCCCGCCGCGGACCGACTAGGTCGAGCGGTTGGAGGTGGAGGAAGGAGGAGGCGGGGCCGCCTCGGAGGAGACGCCGCAGGCTGCGGTGGACGGGGCGCCGCAGGCGCCGATGGATGGGGCGCTGCAGGCGACGGCGGACGCGGTGCTGCAGGCGACACCGGCCGGCGCGCCGGAGTCGAGGCTCGCCGCGGAGGAGACGGCGAGTGGCGAGCACGCCCTGGTGGTCAGGCAGCCGCCCGAGGCGCCAGGAGGCCGTCTCGCCGCCGGGTCGCAGCAAGCCTGGGCTGGGCCCAGCCAGGCCGTCTTCGGGCCCCTGACGCAGGAGGAGACGGCCATGGCCGCCGTGAGCCAGCGTCTTCGGGGGCGCGCGGAGCGGGTTCAGGCCTTCGCCCAGGCCGAGGCGGAGCAAGCGCGGGAGCTGGAGTGCGCCGTGTTGGTAAGTTTTCCTTTCCCTATTTACTTTCTTGCAGCTAGTCAGTGGGGGCGCGCTAGCGCACCCACTGGGTGTAGCCCCCGAGATTCGGGCCAACAACGTAGTAGTTGGGTCGAATCTTCAAATGCTCTGTCTTGTGTTGATTCTCACCCCTTTGCAGCAACTGGATGCCTACCGGGTTGGCGTCTACAACCGGCTCCTGGACAAGCACCAGCAGCTCACGGCACGGCTTGCCGCTAGGGAGGAGGCGCTTCGCCCTGCCGAAGGTATGCTTCGCATGCTCTTAGTGGGGGCGCGCTAGCGCACCCACTGGGTGTAGCCCCCGAGATTCGGGCCAACTACGTAGTAGTTGGGTCGAATCTTATAGAGTTCTTGTTCTTTCTCTGTCTTGACTTTGGATCTTTGCCTGTCCAGCCGCCGCAGCTGAGGTGCCGACTTGGTGAACCTGGCTGATCCGAGCCGGTCATCAGCGCGACCTGGCCGTTGCCTACGCCGGCCGGCTCCGGGTTGAGGTGGGGGAGCTGAAGGCGAGGCGGCAGAGGCCCAGTGGGCACTTGTCGAAGCCAGCCGGAAGCATGAGCAGCTGGCCGGTGACAAGAGCCGGCTCCAGGCCGAAGTAGAGAACCTGACGGCGGAGGTGGCCAAGGCGGCGGAGGACCAGCAGGCGCTAGCCGAAGCCGGCCAGCAGCGCGACCAACTGGCCGATGACAAGGGCCAGCTCCAGGCCGAGGTGGAGCGCCTGAAGGCGGCGGCGGTCCAGGCGGCGGAGACCCACCAGGCGGAACTCCTTCGCCTGAAGGAGGAGCACGGGCAGGCGGCCGCCGCCAAAGATGCCGAGCTTAAGGCGGACATTGATAAGGGCGCCGAGCTGGAGAAGGCGCTTGAGGCACGCGACCGTACCGGCAACCTGGAGGGCACGGTATGTTGCTTGAAGCGCAACACCTGGACGATACCTTTGCCAGTAAGTGCTAGTTTTTGACTTTGCCGGGCTGTGAAGCCGGCTTTTCTTTTCTCTTGCTGACTTTCTTGCTCTTCTTCTTGACAGGGCACTTCCCAGAGACGCACAAGACGGCGGAGGAGGTTGTCTGCTTTCAACGGTCGCCCCAGGGGGTCGTGGGCGCTGGGCTTGACCCGAATGTCGCCTGGTCCTTCTCGGAGATCATGAACGCCGCCGAGGCCCGCCAGCAGGTCTTGGGCGAGCAGATGGCGCGGGTCTCCGCCGCTGGCGTGGGGATGATGACGGCCCTGTGGCCCAGCGCCGTTGCGCCCACCAGCTTCACGCGGCTGGCGCGGTGGCTGGAGGTCGGGCCGGCGCGGCTTCTCGCGTGGCGCGTCTCTGCCGCCTGTGCCAGCGCCGAGATGGCGCTGAGGTTTGCCCTGTCCTGGCACCCGGACTTGGCGCTGGACCGGCTGATGGCCCAACGAGCCGGCGTGGAGCGCCAGCCGCAGGCGAAGGCGGGACGGATCGCCACCAGGGCCAGCTACATCACCTCGTTCACGCTGCACGATGAGTTCCAGATGGAACGGACGGATGACGGCGGGTCGTGCCTCCGGACGACTTCAGCCTACTGCCAGACGATCCGTTGGGCAGCTCCGAGGAGTCGGGTCCTTATGCGGATGAGGACGCCGGGTTGGACAACACCGGCACCTCGATGGACCCGGAGGCCACCGTGGAGCAGCCGACGGCTGCGCAACCCGACGCGGGAGCCGTCTGAAGCCGACGCCGTCCTGCTTATCTTTTTAGCATTTCTGTTAAGTAGCAGGTCCACCCACCCACTGGGTGTTGGTGAATGTAATGAACTTTGGCCTTGGGCCCATATTTATCGTAATGTAAATATTGTCGTGAATGTTTGCGCTTTTGCTCTTTGTTCTCTAAGCCATTTTCTTGCTTGCTTCCTCTTTGCCCCCCCCCCCCCCCCGCGAGTCGAACAGCCGGGTTTCGGTCTGTGACAAGGAGTTCAGCCCTTGGAAGGAGCGCGCGGTACTTAGGCCCTTTGAACGTTGAGCGCGAGCGAAACACCCACTGGGCCGGTTGGCGAGCAGCCGGTCGTGCGGCAACTTAGTGCGGTGAGACCGGGTTGGCCAATCCGGCCGCCCCAACTTAGTGTTTCCCAGCACGTAGGTGCTTTGGCCCTTATTTCTTGCCGGCCAACAGCCGAAGCCGGACTGTGTCATAGGGCAAAGTGGAGGGCCTCGGCAACCTGAACACGCCGGGATGTGCTAAGGAGGACGGCGGGTGGTGGTTAGGCCGGCCAGCCCCCGAGCCCCCTGGTTGAGCGAGCCAACCCGGTGGTGGAGTTTTAAGAAAATTTATGAGAGTGCGAAGAACTCAATTACTTGGCAGGAAAGGGCAGCCCCCGAGCATCGTTCGGGGGTCCCATAGGTTTTCATATGATTACAAAAGGCAGCGATACATACATGCATACAGCTAACTGTAAAATGGGCGTAGGAGCTCTGCATTCCAGGGCCGGCTTGTCTCTTCGCCGGCGGTGTCTCTCTTGCGCTTGTTCGGCTTGCGGGCGTCGATGAGGTAGTAGGCGTTGCAGTCACACAGGGCTTTGCTGACGATGAAGGGGCCTTCCCATGGGGAGGCCAACTTGTGTTGGCCGGCTTGCCTTTGGACAAGCCGGAGGACGAGGTCTCCCTCGCGGAATGCGAGGGGCTTGATCTTCTTACTGTGATAGTGCCTCAGGCCTTGCTGATAGATGGTGGATCGGCTAAGGTCCAAAAGGCATGCTTCTTCGAGTAGGTCGACACCGTCTTCACGAGCTTCCTTGGCTTGGGCTTCGGTGTACATCACGACTCGCGGCGAGTCGAACTCGACGTCGGTTGGGATGATGGCTTCTTCTCCATAGACGAGGAAGAACGGGGTGAACCCGGTCGACCGATTTGGCGTTGTGCGGAGACTCCAGAGGACGGCCAGCAGCTCATCGAGCTAGCTACCGGGTGATCGGATGAGGGGCTCGACAAGCCGGGGCTTGATGCCAGATAAGATGAGGCCGTTGGCCCACTCGACCTGGGCGTTGGACTGGGGGTGAGCTATAGAGGCTTGGTCAAGCCAGATGCCGGAGACGGAGCAGTATTGCGCCAGGGCGCCCTTGGCGAAGTTGGTGCCATTATCCGTGATGATGTTGTGCAGGAAGCCGTAGCGCACCGTGATGTCTTGGATGAACCGGACGGCTGTTGGCCCGTCCAGTTTCTTGATCGGCCGCGCCTCGATCCACTTGGTAAACTTGTCGACCGCCACCAGCAAATGCGTCATGCCGCCCCGGGCGGTCTTGAAGGGTCCCACCATGTCGAGTCCCCAGACCACGAAGGGCCAGGTGATCGGGATGGTCTGCAGGGCCGAAGCTGGCTGGTGACTGCGCTTGCTGAAACACTGGCACCCCTCGCACTTGAGGATGAGGGCTGTGGGCCAGTAGAAACCATGGCGAAAAGCCTTGGCCACCAGGGACCTGGAGGCGGCGTGGTGCCCGCACTCGCCCTGGTGTATGTCGAGGAGGATCTCCATGCCCTTGTCCTGCTCGACGCAGCGCTGGAACACGCCTGTCGCGCTGCGCTTGACGAGCTCGTTGTTGATGATGCTCTAGGCGGACGCCCGGTGTTGGACTTGCTGGGCCTCGGTCTCGTCCATGGGGAGCACTCCGTTCTCCAGGAACGCTAAGATCGGCTGGGCCCATGACGGGGCCGCCACCACGGTGAAGACGGCCACCAGGACGGGTTTTGGGGCGGCAGCCCCCGAGCCGGAGCCGGCAGCCCCCGGGTTGGGGATGACGGCGGCCGGGTTCAGCAAGGCAGCCCCTGGGCCGGGATTGGCAGTCCCCGGGCCAGGTTCCGCAGTCCCCGAGCCGGGTTCCGCAGCCCCCGGGACCCGGTCAGGAACGACGGTGGCCGGGTCGAGCTCGGCAGCCCCCGGGCCGGGATCAACAGTCCCCGGGCCGGGTTCTGCAGCCCCCAGGACCGGGTTGGAGACGGCTGCCGCTGAGCATGGACCGGCAGCCCCCGGGTCCGAGTTGGGGAGGGGCGCTACGGGGTCGTCCGGGATGATGATGGACTCGGAATCCGGAGGCGGCTTGACAGACGGCTTGCGCAAATGCTCGAGGGAGACGCCGGATGGGATGGCCTGCTGGGATGAGCCAGTCTTGGCTAGCATGTCAGCGGCTTCATTTTCCGCGCGTGGGACGTGGAGGAACTCGCAGCCGTCGAAGAATCCGGAGAGATGCTGGACGAGGAAGCGGTAGCTGGCCATGTTGGCGTCCCGGGCATCCCACTCGCCGAAACACGGCTGCACCACCAGGTCCGAGTCGCCGTAGCACAGAATGCACCGGATGCCGAGTTCCTTGGCAAGCCGGAGGCCATGCACAAGGGCTTCATACTCGGCAACGTTGTTGGAGGCGGCGAAGTGGATCTGGAGCGCGTACCGAAGCCGGTTGCCCTTCGGGGAAGACAGCACGATGCCGGCTCCCAAGCCGGAGCGCATCTTGGAGCCGTCAAAGTGCATGCGCCAATGCATCGAATCCGGCGGCGGCGGTAGGTACTGGGTCTCCGTCCAGTCGACGAGGAAGTCGGCCAGGGCTTGGGACTTGATCGTGGTGCGGGGCTCATAGAGGATGGTGTGGCCGGCCAGCTCGATGGCCCACTTGGCAACCCGGCCAGAGGCATCCCGGCAGCCCATGATCTCGTCAATGGGGGCCGTGCTGACCACGGTGATGACATGCTATTGGAAGTAATGCTTCAGTTTCTTGGCGGTAAAGTACACGCCGTAACACATCTTCTGGTTGTGCGGGTAGTTCTGCTTGGAGGCGGAAAGCACCTCGCTCAGGTAGTAGACCGGGCGTTGGACAGACTGGATCTTGCCCTTCTCTGGTCGCTCGACCACAAGCACCGTGCTGACCGACCGTGAGGTGGCGGCGATGTATAGCAACAGCGGCTCCTTGTCGGCCGGCGCGGCCAGGACGGGTGCGGTGGAGAGCATGCGCTTGATATCCCGAAAAGCCTCGTCCGCCTGGTCGTTCCACTCGATGGTGCCGTCTTCTTCATCAGCTGATACAGGGGCAAGGCCCTCTCGCCCAGCCGGCTGAGAAACCGGCTGACCGAGGCCAAGCAGCCGGTGAATTTCTGGACATCCCGCAGCCGGGTTGGCTTGCGCATGCGCTCGATGGCCTTGATCTTCTCCGGGTTCGCCTCAATGCCTCGCTCCAAGACGAGGAAACCGAGCAGCTTCCCGGCTGGTACGCCGAAAACGCACTTCTCCGGGTTGAGCTTGATCTGGTACTCGCGCAGATTAGCAAAGGTCTCCCTCAAGTCGTGAAGGAGCGTGAGGTGCTGCTTGGTCTTCACCACAATGTCGTCCAAGTAGACGTGGATGTTGCGGCCGAGTTACGTCAGCAGGCATTTCTGCATGCAGCGCTGGAAGGTGGCGCCGGCATTCTTCAAGCCAAACGACATGGTGATGCAGCAGTACGCCCCGAAGGGCGTGATGAAGAACGTCTTCAGGGCGTCGGCCGGGTCCAGCTTGATCTGATGGTAGCCGGAGTAAGCATCTAGGAAGGACAGGAGCTCACAGCCGGCGGTGGAGTCGATGACTTGATCAATCCGCGGGAGGGCAAAAGGATCCTTGGGGCAGGCCTTGTTCAGGCTGCTGTAGTCTATACACATGCGCCAGGTGTTGTTCTTCTTCAGGACGAGGACCGGGTTGGCCAGCCACTCGGGGTGAAACACTTCCATGATGAAGCCGGCCGCGAGCAGTTTCGCGACCTCTTCACTGATGGTTCTTCTCTTCTCTTCTGAAAAGCGACGTTGGGGTTGACGGATAGGCTTGGCGTCCTTACGGACATGAAGTTTGTGCTCGGCGTACTTCCTCGGAATTCCCGGCATGTCCTTTGGGGTCCATGCAAAGATATCCCGATTCTCACGGAGGAAGTCGACGAGCTCGCCTTCCTATTTGCTGTCGAGGCGGGCGCCCACGACGACGTACTTGCTGCAGCTGGGGTCCTCCGGGTTCAGCTTGACCCTCTTGGTCTCCTTGGACGGCTGGAAAGAGGCCTTGCCGGCCAGCTCCTTGGCTGAAGCCGACACAGCCGGCGTCTCGCTGGCCAGTGCGACGATCCGGTCGAGCTGGCGCCGCTCCTCGGCTATGACCAGTGACTCGGCCAGCTTAGCGCCGGCTTGAGCGCACTCCAGGGACTTGCGATAGTCGCCGACGACGGGGATGCGGCCCTTAGGACCCGGCAACTTCATCTTCCGTAGGCGTAGTGGGGGACTGCCACGAACTTGGCGAGCGCGGGCCGGCCCAGCAGCGCGTGGTACGCGCTGGACAAGTCCACCACCTCGAACCAGATCAGTTCACACCGGAAATGGTCGCTCGTGCCGAACAGGACATCGAGCCGGATCCGGCCAATGCGGGAGCAGGAGAGACTCGGCATGATGACGTGGAACACCGTCCGAGACGGCTCCAGGTCCTTGGCCTCAAGGCCGAGCATGGTCATGGTGTCGCGGTAGAGTATGTTGATGCTGCTGCCGCCATCGATGAGGACCCGCGAAAACTTGCAAGTGCGCCGAGTGGCGACGATAGTGGTGTCGAGGACCAGGGCGTAGCCACCCGGGTTTGGCATGACGGCCGGGTGGTCTTCCCGAGTCCAGTTGACCGGGCGTTCTGACCAGTGCATGTATTCCGGCACGGCCGGGACGACGGTGTTCACCTCCTGCCGGAGCAGGCGCTCGCTATGCTTGTCGTCGCCAAAGCTGGTGAAGAAGACATAGCTCGCGTTCTGGTTGGGGAAGACGTCATTGCGCATTGCGCCGTTCGCCGGGGGCGGGGGAGGAGAAGGCGGAGCCGGCGGGATGTCACCCCTCATGATGCGCTTGGTGATGGCGCACTGTCGGAGCATGTGCGTGGACGGCCTTGCACCGCTGTGGTGCTTGCAGGGGGCGTCGAGCATTTCCTCGAAGCTCATGGCGGGCTGCCACGCCATCTTGCCGGCGCTTGCCGGCTGGCTCGGCCGCGGGCGCCTGCTCGGCGGTCGCGACGAGGCGGTTGTCGTAGCGCTGGGCCTGCTGATCGGCCTTGCGCTTGTGGTTCTACTGGTTGTTCTGCTGGCGGCTACTCTCGCCAGCCGGCTTGGGGGGAGTTGCCGGTATCATCTTGCCGGCTTCATCCAGTACCACCTGGATCTTCATGGCGGAGTCGGCGTTGGCGTACTTGTCCGCGATGATCATGAGCGCGGCCATGGTGGTCAGCTCGGAGCGCAGGAGCTTGTGTTTGAGGAGGGTGCCATCCCGGCAGCCGTTCATGAAGTACTGAATGGCCTGGACCTCGTGGACGCCCTCACAGCTATTCCGGAGCTCGGTCCAGCGTGCGAGGTATTCGCGGCCGGTTTCAGCCGGCCCCTGCACGCACATGGCGAGCTGGCTGGGTCGGCCGGGACGCTTGTAGGTGCCGGTGAAGTTGCGAACGAAGGCCTGCTCAAAGTCGACCCACGCGTTGATGCTGCCAGCCGGCAGGCTGTTCAACCACGTGCGGGCCGATCCCAGGAGCATGAGCGGAGCATAGCGCATGGCAAGGCGGCGATTGCCACCCGCGATGCCGATGGCCGTGGTGTAGTCGATGAGCCAGTCCTCCGGCTTGATGGTGCCGTTGTACTTGGGGGTGTCGCGGGGAGCGTGAACCCTTTGTGGAAGGGCTCATCCCGGATGCGTGGGCCAAAACAAGCCGGCCCAATAGCGTTGTCCTCCTCTAGCTCGAAGGAGAGGGCAAGCTGATCGAGGCGGTGGCGAGCGTCGGTGTCGTCGATGGCGCGCGGGCCCAGCCGGCTTGCGACGGGACCGCGAGGCGCCAGGTTGGCTGAGGCCGGGTTGCCGCGTTGGCCGGATGGTGGGGGAGGGTCTTGCCGGCGCCGGTCCTCCGGGGCCGGGTCGCCGTCCAGGCCGTCTCCAGTTGTCGGGGCGCGGCTGGCCAGACTGGGCTTCGTCCGGGCGCGGGGAGGACGCCGTGTTCTGCTGTTCGGGATCCCCGGTGCGGCGCGAGTCGGACGCAGCGGGGCGGTCGAAGCGGTCTTGCTGCGCGTTCGCAGCGTCGAGGAGCTCGTTCACGCGCTGCAGGCGCTCCTGCAGCTCTTCTCCCTGTAGCCGCTCCATGCCGACGGCAGCGGCCTGCGCCGCGCGCATGTTCTTGACAGGGGTGTCGTAGACGGTTGGGACCGTGCCGAGGGCACGGCCAACGGCGCCGCCACGGGCCCGTACCTTGGCAACCCGGCTGGGCTCGGCGGCGGTTGGCGTGAAGCCGTACGCGGCGTCGCGCTCCCGCTGAGCGGAATCCAGATGGCGCTGCGTGGCAGCGAGCGTCTCGAACACGTCCAGCAGGCTCTTGCGCTCTTCCTCGAGCTGAGCCAGGGCTTCGGCGGTGTTGGTGGCATTGACATCGGTGGCGATGGGGACGCGAAGGTTCTGCATCGTGGCGTGCAGCGGGTTGGGCGCGTTGGCGCGATCCGCTGCGGCCCTGGCCTCGGCGGCCTTCCTTGCTGCGCTGGACGAAGAAGAGCCGGAGCCGGTGGCGAATACTTCCACCCGGACGCAGGGATCTGCCGCCCCGGCGGAGATGTCGTCGCCGAGGGGGACGGGCGAGTCGGAGACGTCGAGCACCCCGCTGGGGTACTCATCGGCCGCGAGCGCATCGGAGATGCGCAGCGCGGCGGAGGAGGCGGTGAGGGCGTCGATGATGTCGGCCGCCAGCGCAATGGGCTCGGGGGAGGCGCAGTGCTCGATGCGCTCACCAGAATCGGCGAAGGGCCCCGTCTGGAACATGTCTCCGGCCGGGACCTCGAGCTGCCCCACGGTGGGCGCCAACTGTCGTGGTGGGCGCACGGCAGATACCAAAGGATGGCTAAAGAGAGGGACAGGCTCGAGGGCACCGGTGGGCTCCAGAGGCGAGGTCGGCATGAGCGAGCGAGGGACGCAAGACATACCTAGGTTCGGGGCTCTCCGGAGAGATAACACCCCTAGTCCTGCTGAGAGTGGTTTATACGTAATGGTACAGAGTTGCTCCTAGAGCTGTTTGGGGGAGAAAGGGAGGCAGGCCAAGGCTTAGGCTGCTCCTTCTCCGTGTGTGTGTGTGTGCTATGGGTGGATCGGTTGAGTGTCTGCCCGTGTACATGGAGGGCTCCTGGGGGGTTTTATAGGTCAATCCCCCAGGGTTACAATGGTAAAGATACATGGGCGCGGGGCCGGGATGTCAGCATCTGGGAAGCCGGCGCTGGGGCCCGCCGGTCACCGGGGTACGCCGGGTTCTCCGGGCGCGGGCCCCGTGCGCCAGGGGGCAGTGTTCCCCATCTTGTCTTGCGTCACGGAGTGGTTGGGCCGGCTCGGCTACAGTGGCACGTCGCCTGGTCGCCATCGGCTTGCGTCAGCGGGATTGGATTACACTGTTGCCATGCTGGCCATGGTCAGCGGAGTAGGTGGGCCACTGTAGCCACGCCCCTGCCAGTCAGCAGGGTTGGTGGGCCACTGTAGCCACGCTCATCCCCTCTACGGGGACTTGGTCCATCATACGCCTTGGATGGGACGGGAGTTGACCCGTGGCCGCATTGAGGAGGGTGTCATGAGGGCGCCGGCTTGTTGGAGAAGTCTTGGTTTGTCGGGCTCAGCCGGCATGCGCTAGCAGTCCTGGCCGTGTTGCAGTCTTGGCCGGGTCGAGGGACTTGGCCGGGTTGAGGAACCCGGCCAAGTACGAGCCGGATTGAGGGGCGATGCCGGCCCCGATGTTTTTGAAAAGGATCCGGGTTCCGTTGCCTGCCCGGGGTTCATCCCCCCGACAGTACCCGTGCCTCGAGAAGCTCCACGTCCGTGCCTGTAGAGGCCTCATTTCATGCCTCCGGTGCCTGCATCCACGTGCCTATAGTGGCTTCACTTCCGTATCTTTTTTTTAGCAGTCCCACCGACTGACTTAAGATGGTAGCGAACAAAAAAAAACACAGCCAGGCAGCACAAATCTTGATGCTCAAAATGGACGGTGGAAGATTAGAGACCGTCGAAGTTTAGACATGTTTGTTCTCTAGGTTCACTGTCAGTGTTTGTTTTCAGATTGTTATGCATAGGTCAGGTGCCGGGTCGTGCCTTTGTTTTCTGTGGCTTCGTGCCTTATTATTCGTCATGCCCGTGCTTCTATGGTCTTAACTGACATTAAACAGTTGAAAAAACTGTCGTTGCTCTTATAGCTTTGATTGGATCATTTTTATTAGTTTACCGAGGGAGACACGGTGTGAAGCTAGCTAGGTGAGGCACGGATCAGTATTGGCCGTCGGATCTAAGATGTACGGTAGGCTCTTCGTTTGCCTCATTGGATTCTTCTGTCGGTGGTCTTTGTTCAAAGGAGGAATTGATGACCGATGTGGCGGCTGTTCGATGTGACTATTCAGTTTGTCAGTTACCGTAAAAAAAAGTTAGAGGCTCCTCGATTTCTCCGCAGCATCAAATATTTTGCACAGCCGTGACTTTAGGAAGTGCACGGTTCCACGAGCTGCAGAATCACAACCGTCTATTCACTATTCCCAATTCACACATTAATGCGCATGGTAACTGAAACGTCCTTTGCCAAGGTTAAATACTCATTGAGTTTTTAAGGTCACCACGTCGCATTGTAGCCGCAGAACATCAGGCAGTTCCCATCGGCCTCACCACTTCCCAACCTCGTCACAGAGTCTCAGGAATCTCCATTGGCACCTTGCTGCTCGCTGCGATGGACGACTTCTTGAACACTACCGAGTACCGACCGATAGTTGCCGATGGTAACACCAAGCTCGACGTGTGGTACACGAACGAGCCTTACAAGGTGGACGAGACCATTGCCTTGTATGAGGAGTGGTTGCGCCAGCAGAAGTACAAGTTTGTTGGTCTTGGCCTGGAGTACACACGAAAGGATTGTTATGGGCATAGAAAAGTCGCCGTCATGTAACTGGCGATGCAGAATGATCTTTTGGTCTATCACTTCTGCAAGGCCAGGATGGAGTGCCCTGCCCTGAAGGATTTCCTTGAGAACAGAGGTATAACTTTCTCTAGTGTGGACGTCAGGAATGTTAGAGATGCTCTTTTTCTAGATTTCATCAGAATTCCAAGAGAGTACCACATCGACATCCAAGAGAAGTTCATGATCAAAGGCGGCAAAGAAAGGGACTCCATGGATGACTTAGCGGGAGCCATCATTGACGAATCTTACTCGAAGCTGGAATCCTCTTTTCCAGAACTTGTGCGTCACTACTGGGATCGGAAGCCACTTACCTTTGAACACCTGAAATATGGAGCTATTGTAAGTGAAAATTTCATTTTCGTTAGTTTCTGCCTTTGTTGTTTTTTGTTTCATTGCAAGAACAGTATGCTTTTTCTTTTTTGTAAATTTTTGTTTTCATTTGCTTTTCCTCCCGGAAGGGTATGTGAGCTATGAGCTATACCGCCGGTTTTTGTCGATGAGGGACATCCTGCATCGTCGCTGTCTTCCTGATCTTAGATGGCGAGGACGTTTCTGAGCAGGACTCCAGGTCGAAGTGCTGCGAAGATAGATCGTCTGATGAATTGGTTAATTGCTAGTAATTGTATGCGGTAATAGTACATCGACTGATGAATTATAAATGTAGTGGTTTTACTTGAACCGGATGGAGTATACTAGTTTGGAAATTTGAGTTTATTTTCAGTGTATTATGTTTTTCCTGTTAGGTTGCCTTCAATAATATTTTCCTCTATGTTTTGATGCTTCGCGTCGGTATAAGTTGAGATGGATTAAGAGGATCACTCAGATGTGCACGGTCGTCAATCTAGACAGTGCATAGTCGTTTGCTCAGAGAGGCATGGTCGTGGATGTAGGCAATGCACGGTCATGTGTTAGCAGTAGGCACGGTCGTTGTCGGCGTTCTAGGAACTAGGGTACCCAGACTTGCCTACCTGCGGCCCACGGCGTGGCTCCATCAGCGACCTGGTACGGCCCATCTGCAGCACCTTCAAGACAAGACCCTCGCGAGGGGCCAAGCCTCGCGAGGCGGGCGACACCAAGACCTCCGGAGGGAGCGGCCTCCCCAGGCTGGCTCCTGAGGAGCGGAGATTTCTATGCAGGTACCCACCTCATGGGGTGGAGGTGACGCAAGCCATGACGACCAAGGCCAGGCGGGCGCCAGCGGGCGCAGAGGAGCTGGTTACCTCTTTGGTGCTAAGGAGGCAAGCGCAAGCGCAGGGTCCCGAGGAATCAGCTAAAGGTTTCTATTCCCGTGCAATGAGACCAAGACCACCAGTACGGCAGGACGGATGTCATCGCCGAGCCCACCACGGCGTCACAACCAGAGGCTTTGCAGGTGAAGACCACCTTTCGTCAGGATAAGATGTACTTCTTGTCCCCCTTCAAATTGGCCGTTGTGGGATCCCTTCCCGCCTTCGTTTTGGGGGAAGAGGACCGAGGCCACTATAAAGATAGGCTAGCCACCACCGTAGGAGGGGATCCGATCTTGAGATACCTCACCAGCACACCCACACTAGAGCAGACCTCGTGAGGTTGTTCTTCCCTTGTACTAGTTCATCCTCAGCCCCCCGAGGCAAATCCACCACGAAGCAGGAGTAGGGTATTACACCGCAAGGTGGCCCGAACCTGGGTAAACTGCTATGTCCTTCTTCTCCCTTGTTCATCGAGCTAGGCTGTAGGGCAGCGTGTTTGGTTGGCTGGATAGGTTGAGTTCTTCGCACACGCCCCAGAGTTCGAACCTTCTTTGGGTCTGCGTTGCCCTGAATCCGACATTTGGCATGGCAGGTAGGGGCGTGTCGAAGCTTCTCTCCCACCAATCGCTCCGCCGCTGTTCCGCTGTCCTTATGGCCGACGCTCGCCGTGTTCGTGCCGAGTGCCGGGCCGCTCGTGTCGCCCAGACAGCACCCGCGGGCAACGGCGTCCCTCGCTGCACTGCCTCCCCGGTGGCTAACGCCGCCACCGACCCTACTGCCCGCGAGCAGCAGGACTCGTCGCTGCCACCGTCCGTGCAGCGCGACGGCCGCACCGCGACTCCATCACCCACTGCAGCCATGGCGTCATCTTCTCATGGTCGTTGTGGGCCGGCGAACACGCAGTCTGCGCTGCTCATGTCACGCGAGCTTCTGCGCTATCGTCCGGCCAACGACCTCTACGATGTCTGGCTTGCCCGGATCGCTGAACTCGTCAACGCCGCTGGCGAGGCCCCTGCACCATCTCGTTCGCTTCGCCCTCCGCTGTCCCTGGCGGGCGATGTGGCTCACGGCGCGCCTCCTCCCCCTCCTCTGCACGGCTTGGGCCCGGAGCCGAGGCGTGAAGCTCCCTAGCGCGACCCGCCGTGCAGAGCGCCGGTGCACGATGAAGAAAGCTGCCAGGTGGTGCAGCAGCCCCAAGGAGAAGCGCGTGCGCTTCCAGCA
The DNA here is from genome assembly GCA_039707655.1 of Elymus sibiricus. Taxonomy (NCBI): domain Eukaryota; kingdom Viridiplantae; phylum Streptophyta; class Magnoliopsida; order Poales; family Poaceae; genus Elymus; species Elymus sibiricus. Next base: position 320,731,618 of record CM077664.1, read on the forward strand.
CCGCCACGTCAAGACCGCGTACCACAAGAGGCGGCGGCGCGCGGGCATCGAGATCAGGCTCCTCCCCCGCGGATGGCCCCTGTGAATGCGGCAGGGTGCCGTGCTTTCACCCCGGAGCTGCGCCGCGTCGTCTGGCCTGGCAAGTTCAAGCCTGATCTGCCTCCGCGCTACGACGGCAGCCCCGACCCCGCCGAGTTCCTCCAGCTCTATGAGCTGAGCATCGAGGCGGCGAGCAGCAATGAGAAGGTCATGGCAAACTGGTTCCCCATGGCCCTCAAGGATGGCGCGCGCTCCTGGCTCCTGAACCTTCCGGTGGGGTCGATCTCCTCTTGGGACGAGCTCCGCGAGCGCTTCATCGCCAACTTCCAGGGCACTCGTGACCGCGCTCCCAGGGCAGGCGACCTGCGACGCATCAAGCAGCAGCCAGGCGAAACCTTGCACAAGTACATACAGCGCTTCACCAACGTTCGCCTCAAGATCCCGAAGGTGTCGAACGAGGCCATCATTACGGCATTCTCTGAGGGCGTCCGGGATGTCAAGATGAAGGAAGAGCTCGCCATGCACGAGGATTTGTGCTCGGCTCTGGAGATGTTTAACATGGCCACCAAGTCCGCGAGGGCAGAGGAAGGTCGCCTCTCCCTCCTGGAGCTTCCGGAAGTCGATCCTGAAGACAAGAAGGCCAAGGCTAAGGACGTGAAGCGCAAGGGTCCAGCTGTGCTCGCGGCTGAACCTGAGATGAAGCGCGGCTGTGACCATCCCGAGTCCTCCAAGGGCAGCCGCCCATTCTGCGTCTTCCATAACGTCCACAGCCACAACACCAACGACTGCCAAGAGCTCAGGGCGATCCGCGACGAGCGCTTCGGCCGCCGTACCGAGCGCAACGACCGTGGCTATGGCTGCGGAGGAGGCCGCGGTGGTGGCCGCTGGGACAAACGCGACCCCCGCCAGGACTGGCGCAATCAGCCTCGTGAGGACCGCTGGCTGGGCCAGCCTCGCGACGGCCCCTGGAGAGACCAGCCTCGCGAGGAGTGTCCTCAGGGCAACGCCGGCCTTCCTCCGCTGCCACCGCCGCCAAGGAGGAACGACGACCACCGCCAAGACGATGGGGCTGGGGGCTTCCAAGAACCTCGAGCCATCGCCTGCATCCTGGGTGGCACTCAGGCTCCCACTTCTCATCGCATCTTCAAGCAGTTCGCTCGTGAGGTGAACGCGGCCCTTCCCAAGCTTGAGGCGTCGCGTCCCCTCAGATGGTCCAAGTACGCCGTCACCTTCGACTCTACAGACCAGCTCAAGTGCTCAGCTGCCGCTGGCGCGCTCCCGATGCTGTGCTCACCAACCATCAGCAACGTCCTTGTCACCAAGACACTCATTGATGGTGGCATGGGGCTAAACGTTCTCTCCGTCGAGACGTTCGAAACGCTCCAGGTGTCGTACGACCAGCTCCTCCCCACCAAGCCTTTCTCAGGGGTGACCGATGGCTCCACCATCCCCATAGGGCAAATCCGCCTCCCTGTCACCTTTGGCCAGCGAGACAACTACCACACCGAGCTCATCGACTTCGACGTCGCCCACATTTGCCTCCCGTACAATGCCATCCTCGGGTATCCGGCCCTCGCCAAGTTCATGGCGGCGACGCACCACGGCTACAATGTCCTCAAGATGCCAGGGAGCGGTGGTATCATCACGGTCGCCTGCGACGAGAAGGCAGCGGTGTGCTCCCTCGAGCGCGCCTACCAGGCTACGGCGGTCGAGAACTCTGACAACGAGGGTGCAATTCGCCCTCCTAAGGCCATCACCAAGAAGAAGAAGCAGCTCCTCCCCAAGGGCCGCCAGGAGGCTGGCGCGCTCGACGATCGTGCCTCAGGCCCTGCGCTCACTGCTGGGGCGCCTTCCCTCTCGCATAGGGAGGCGTGCCCGGCGCCCCTCTCAGGACGGGCTCGGGGGCTCTCCTCTGGAGGGCCTCTGACCTGACCAGCGTCACGAGGGAGGTGTTCGGGCACCATGTGGAGGCGTGCTTCAACGCACGCTTCCATGAGGGCGCAGGGCGCGAGGCGCCAGGCGCTCAGGAGTTCATCACCAAGGCAACCGAAGAGCTTCAGGTGGCGCGAGCCATGCGTGGCGAGCGTTGCCCCGCACCACTCAGTGCAGCTGCCGCCCCTGACATGGGTGACGAGCTGCGCGTCTGCGTCAACATCCCAGGCCTCAACAGGGCCGCTTCTCAGGAGCTCTTCTGGCCGTCCCGCGTCGGCCGAAGTGGGGGTTGCCCCGGCAGCTATGTCCGCATGCCGTTCAGCCTGCTGAACATGGCTGCCACACACCAGCGCTACATGCAGGGCATCCTGGCAACCCACGAGGCCCGGCGCCAGGCGGTCCTAGCAGAGGAGGTGCCGGACCCTTGCGAGCTTCCTGGGCCTCCAGAGCCTCCCGAGACTCAGGAGCCGGCCGACTCGTGAGGAACGACCTCTGCAGCGCGCATCTTCAGCTACTCCAACACTTCTGCGACGACGGTGCCAGGTGACTTTTTGGTTTGTTCAGTTGAGGGTGCTCCTCGGGCTGCATCATCCTCGAGCTGTTAGGGCCAGTCCCTGCAGCCTGTATCATTTTGCGCATGGATCAGAACTGGTTTCGCCTTTCATGAATTTCCTAAGATATTGCAAAATGCATGTCCGGTGCTTCGTCACCATGAACGTTGTGCGCCCTCACGAGCCCGTCCACGACCGCCTCATGATTAAGGACTGGCACGGCGTCTATGCTTGGGTCCGTCCCTGCAGCGTCGCCAAACCCAAGTGGCCGAGCTCTGTCTCGCGGGCCAGCTCCCGTGTACGTCACCTCCCGTGGTCCTTGGTGCCTTGTTCTCGCATGAGCTAATCGAGGGTGGATAAGTCAGGGCACGCGCCTCGGTGCCTCGCCGCCACGGGATCCGCGCGCCGGTTGTCTTTCTTTAGGATTGTTGCATGAGAAGACTGGGCACGGCGTCTGTGCTCGGGTCCGTCCCTGCAGCGTCGATAAACCCAACGGTTGAGCTCTGTCTGGCGGGCCGGCCCCATTCACGTCACCTCCTGGGGTCGTTGGTATTTGGCCTTCTCATGCGATGTCCTCCGGAGATTCACTCGGCGCAGGCCACCTAAACATCTCGCAGGGCCCTCACAAATGTTCTGAACCAGAAATTGAGGCGCAACCCGCCTTGAGGTAGGGCCTCATGAGTCCCGTGCTGGCTCACGAGTGCCCATATAGACCTCCTCTAGTCCTGCCGTGCTAGCCACGCGTACGGACGGGGCTGTACACGCCCCGGAGTCTACCCCCCGAGGGAGCTCCCACCCACGCACCAGTGGAAGCCCCATGCTCCGCGCTGGCGGACGACACGGTCGAGGAGCGGCTATGCCCACACAAGAGTGGAAGCGCCATGCTCCGCGCTGGTGAAAAAACAACTAAATGCACCCTAGTGGTTGCAGTAACCTCAGGAGGGCCACTAGGCTTGCTCTCTGGCCCCACCGCACCGCTTTCCCCCGGGAGGGCCGCGCGAGGGGGCTGGGCACTGGGGCTACGCTCAGACCACGCCTGGCGCACGCCACCTCACCAGGTCTCTCGCACCTGGTTTTCTCGCGACCCTCCCAGGCAAAAGCTGGCGAGGAAAGGTAAGGGGACTCCGAACTAGCTCAGACGCTGCTCACGTTTCCTTCATGAGGGCTGTTCGTACGTCAAGGGGGACCCCTGAGCATCGCGACTCAGGGGCCTCACTGGTCACGTAGCCCCTCACCCCTTGGCCTCGTCCTGGTGATCCGGACGCTCCAACGGCGGGTGAGGTATGCGCGGGGCCGGGCCCTGCCGACGCAGAACAATAAGGCAAACAAGAAGGAAATCGAGCACGGAAAGGAAATGACGGAGTCCCAACAGTTATTACAAGACATAATGTTCCACGAGTCTAAGCAGAAGTTCTCACGCCTCCGCGAGGCATGATGGATGCTGCAGGGCCGAACTAGGAGGAAGCGCCGCCATCGCCTTGGTTGCCGCTGTCGCCCGCTTTGGGGAGCCCGTCGTCAACAATGCCACCGTCATCTTTGCCGCCGGCTCCGGTCGCCGCAGCTGCGGGGTCGGGGACGCAGAGGAACTTCTTCAGTAGGGCTTCCACCTGCTTCTTCACGGCCTCGGCGGCAGCGTTGCGGGACTCAGGAGCCACTGGCTCGATCAGCGCACCAAGGTCAAAGCTTGGGTCCCGGAGGTGGAGGTGGCTGAAGACACGCGTCGCCGCCATGGTGAAAAGCGCGCGGCACTCCCCCTCCACCATGGGGCCCACTCCGGCGGCGACGCCCTCAAGCGCCTCGGCGAGCTTGGGGAGAAGACCAGCAAGGCCATCCTCCGGAGTCGCCAGCGGCTTCTCGTACCCTTCTCCGTAAAGGGACTGCAGCGCCGTGCGGGACCTCAGCTCGAGGGAGACGAAGGCTCTGCGCCCCGCGGCTGCCGCCTTCTCGGCGGCAGCGAGGGTCTTCTCCCTGGCCTCCAGTCGGGCTGTCTCCTCAGAGACATGTTGGGCATGGGACGCCTGGGCCTTGTCCACCTCCTCCTTCAGCTTGCCCAGGCGGTCCCGCTCCGCAGCATGGTCCTTGGTCGCCTGGGCCAGCTCGGCGTCGTGGTCGGTGAGCGTCGCCTCCCGGGCCTTGAGCTCCTCCTCTCGCTCTTGGAGCCGGCGATCGTGGGCAACCTGCTCCTCGCGAAGGGCCTTCAGCTCGGCTTCCGCCCTGCTGCAACGCTCCATGGCAGACGATGCGTCAGCCAGCGCCGCGTCACGAGCCACCGTGGCCCCCCCAGCCTCCTTCCTTCTCTCGGCGGCGGTGGCCTCAGCCTGGCCCCAGGTCGTCCTGACAGACGCGTCGGCCTGGAGCCACCCTGAGATCAGCCCCATGCGTCCCGTCGCCATGCACCTGTCGGCGTCCTAGAGATCCGTCCGGAGCTTATCCAACATGGCGTAGGCTTCCTCCAGAGCCCCAGGCCTGACGAGGGGGCCGCAGTCCGCCAACACGAGGGCCTGGGGAGAAGGTGGCACCGGCGCCTGGACTGACGCCGCCGCAGCAGCAAGGGCCGCGGGGGGCTCTGGAGCCCCTGAACCCCCCACAGGTGCGACGGGGACGGGCGGCTCCGAAGTCTGCTGGCCCATGAAGACGACCTCCTGCTGGGGCTCAACCACTGTGCTCTGAGGGGCCCGCTCCATTATGGGGGAGCGTGAGGCGATCTCCTCCGTCTGCGCCGGAGTCACCTCGGCCATGACGGACGGTGTGGCCTCAGGGGTCCCGGCTCCCTCCTTCCTCTTCTTCACCACGGGTTCCGTCCTGGTTGCCAGGAGAGGAGCATTGTGGGCACGGCATCAAGAATGGAAAACGAAAGCAAGGCAACATACTTACTCATCAGCGGCGATGTACGCCCTTTTCCCAGCCAGGGCCAAGGCGCCCCCAATCTTCTTGAGCGCGGGCTTTGTCATGACCTGAGGATCGGCGGGGCGCACGGCGGCTGGCCTCGGTGCGGCGGCGATGGACGGCAAGGCGGAGGCGTCACCTCGGGGAAAGGACGCCGCCGCGCCCTTCTTCGGAGTCGCTCGGCCTGGCCCCCACAAGGGGGTGGCCCCGGACCTCGTGACGACCCGGTGGAGCGCGGAGACCCCTGGACCGGGGGCTCGGCGGCGCCGTCGTCATCGGAGAGGCCGCGGAGAAGCTCGCTTTGCGACGGAGGAAAGGTCTCCGCCACATCGTCCATGGTCGCTTCCGCGTCCTCCTCCCCCCTCTCCTCGTCGTCATCACCAGAAGACACCGTCACCGGGGAGTTGGGAAGCGCAGGCGGCACGAGCCCCAGCTCGTGGAAGATGGGCATGGCGGCGGCCAGCTTCGCCCCGTCGCCACGACTGTACAGTGGGATATAGGCCGCCAGGAGGTTGCCCGAATCCTTCTCAAGCAGGGTGTGCACGGCCTTGCCCAGCTCTTCGCCTGTCAAGCTCCCTGGGCGCAGCCGGATGTCGTTCTTCGCGCCCTTGAAATCCCACATGGGGCGCGAGTGTGCTTGGAGCGGGGCCAGGTGCTGCGTCAGGAACTCCTTAACAAGCATGGCCCTCGTCAGCACCCCGGACTCCATGTCCGCCTTCATCTTCTTCAGGACCGGCACCACCCAGGGGTCGGTGAGCTTCTCATGACCCCATCGATCAAGCTTCTCCGGCAGCTCGGTCGGCAACTCCAGCTGCGCATGGGAGCCTCTGGCGTCCATAAAGACCCACTTACGCCAGAAGTTCTCCACCTTCTTCCCGGCCCTCATGAGCGCGTTGCCACTGTTGACCACGCGAAGGAGATGCAGCCGGAACGCTGGTTCGGGTAGTGCATCCGGAGGTATAAGAAATGGCGAAGGAGCGCAACGGAGGGCATCACGCCTACGAACGCCTCGCAGTAGAAGGCGAAGATGGACAGTAGAAGGATGGAGTTGGGCTGCAGATGCAGGGCCTAAACCTGGTAATGGTCGAGGATGGCGGTGAAGAACTTGGAGAAAGGCGGGACGAGCCCCGCGAAGACGTTGTGGAGGAAGAAAGGATAGAACGTCTCCGCCAAGGATCGAGGGTCGGCGGAGCCGGCCAGGAGCACCGTCTCCTTCCACTCATTGTGGTCGCTCGCCGTCAGCGGGAGCGCGGCGGCGAGGTGCCTGTCCTCGGTGATGGAGGACGCGCCGAGGGCAGGCACAGGAGAGGAGGAGGAGTTCGCGGCCGGCGCAGCCGATTTCGCCTTCCCGGAAGCCATCAGCGAGGAACTTGGTGTCGGGCCCATGGAACCCGGGGTATCCGGTCCCGTCTGCCTTTGGCCCAGGGCGCAACGCCTGGCGTGGGCCCAGCGGGCCGTCATCACCAAGCATCTCACCAAGACCCCTCACGAGGCCCTAGCCTCATAAGGGACCCTTCCTCAGGAAGTGGCGAACGAGACTCATCACCACCATCTACGGCCTCGCGAGGTCGTCTCACGAGGCGGCTTCCCGAGGTGGCCTCACGAGGCAGGATTCCAAGGTGGCCTCCCGAGGCCCCCTCCCGCAGGCGCTCAAGAAGGCTGTTCAGCGTGCCTCGCAGCCTGGGGCCCATCACATGGGTGACGCGCACGATGACGAGCGGCGACAGAGGTCGCGCCAGCAGGCGCGGATGAAGATGGTTTCCTCTTTTGTGTTAAGGGAGCAGGGCCAGCTATCTACCCTCAAAAGCAGCCCCAAAGGTTGCCCGATCGACGAAGGAAGACCAAGACGATGGGCGCGCAGGGCGGAGGTCATCACCGAGCCCACCGGCGCGTCATGGATCATGCTTTGGCAGGCGAAGACCACCTTTAGTCAGGATAGCCTGAGCGCCTGCCCCCTTTCAAAATCGCCGAGTGTGGCAACCCTTCCCGCCTAAGTTTCCAGGGGGAAGAGGACCAAGGCTGATATAAAGGGCAGAGCTGCCATTGTAGCGGAGGACGAGGAAGATCCCCCCCTGAGATCGTCTTCAACCTTGTATTCGCTCTCGCAGCAAAAAGCAATACCAACCAAGCAGGAGTAGGGTCTTACAACGCAAGGTGGCCCGAACCTGGGTAAACCGCTGAGTCCTCGCTCTGCCCCTCGCTAGCGCGCTCTCACCGTAGCCTCGTCGTTATTTAGCCATGGTAGGAGGCAAAGTAGTTGAACGAGCTCACCCCAGTGTTTGAACCTTTGGGTCCCCAGAGCCCGACTTCCGACATTTGGCGCGCCAGGTAGGGGTGCGCTATTGTTCTTCCGCTCCGCCCTCAGCTCCACCAACCCCATGGCCGACGCACGTCGCGAGCGCGCCGAGCGCAGGGCTGGCCGCGTGGCTCAGACGGAGCCGGTGGCCCGCGGCAATCGCCGCCGCCCCGAAGCCAAAGATGCTGCCGCCACCGACCCCGCTGCCCGCGAGCAACAGGACTCCTTCCTGCACCCCTCCGTGCAGGCGAACGGCCACACCGCCACGGCCTCTTCTCTCGCCCACCGTGGGCCGCCGAACCCGCAGGCCGCCCTACTCATGGCGTGCGAGCTGCTCCGCTACCGTCAGGCCGACGCCGCCTACGACGCCTGGCTCGGTCGCATCACCGAGCTCGTCAACGTTGCCGGGGACGTTCCGATGCCTTCTCACTCGCTCGGCCCCCCGCCGTCTCGTGCTGGCGACCTGGCGCACGGCGTTCCCCCGCCGCCACCTCTGCGCGACGAGCGCGGCGGGCCCCAGCGCAGCGCGCGGGCTCGCGAGCCGTCCCGTGGCGCGTCCTCGCCAGACCGAGACGAGGCCAGCTGTCAGATCATCCGCCGCGTGCCCCCCGACGCGTGAGTGCTCCTCGAGTGGCAGCGCCAGCGCCAGGACGAGGCCGTGTAGGACGTTGCGACGGCGGGGTGTCAAAACCGCGCCACTCTCGCTGGCGGCGTCCCCTCGAGCGGCGTGGGCTTCCGTGCCTTCACCCGCGAGCTGCGTCGCGTCGTCTGGCCCACGAAGTTCAAGCCTGAGCTGCCCCCCGCGCTACGACGGCACCCCCAACCCCACGGAGTTCATCCAGCTCTACGCGCTGAGCGTCGAGGCGGCGAACGGCGACGACAAGGTCATGGCGAACTGGTTCCCCATGGCCCTCAAGGATGGCCCGCGTTCTTGGCACATGAACCTCCCCGAGGCTTCCATCTCGTCATGGGCCGAGCTCTGCAGCCAGTTCATCGCCAACTTCAAGGGCACCCAGGATCGCTCCCTCACCATCAACGACCTGCGGCGTGTTCGGCAGCGCCCAGACGAGACCCTCTGCAAGTACATCCAGCGCTTCAGTCAGGTGCGCAACAAGATCCCGCGCGCCTCCGACGCGGCCGTCATCTCTGCGTTCTCCACTGGTGTCACGGACGTCAAGATGCGTGAGAAGCTCGCCATCAATGGAGAGCTCGACTCCGTGCTTGAGCTGCTCGACCTCGCCGACAAGTGCGCCAAGGCTGAAGAAGGCCGCCTCTTCGTCCACAACGACCCCGACGCGGTGCTTGATGCCGCCAAGACCAAGAACAAGGACATCAAGCGGAAGGGCCCGGCCGTGCTCGCGGCGGAGCCCGAGCAGAAGCGCGGCCATGACTACGACGAGCCCAAGAAAGACAACCGGCCGCTCTGCGCCTTCCACAACGTCTGCTCCCACAGCACCGAGGACTGTCAGGAGCTCAAGCTGCTCCGCGAGGAGCGCCAGGGCCGCCGAGACGACCGCAACGGCCGCGGCGCCGGCCGCGGAGGTGGCCGCGGCGGTAACCGTTGGGACAACTGCAACGGTAATGGCAACTACCGCCAGGGCTGGCGCGACCAGCCTCGCGAGGCCGCCTGGCGCGACCAGCCTTGTGAGGCGAACCCTCAGGCCAATGCCGCTCTCCCGCCGCTGCCGCCGCCACCCCGAAGGAACGACGTCAACCAGCCTGACGAGGGCGCTGGGGGCTACCAGGAGCCTCACGCGGTGGACTGCATCCTTGGCGGGTCCCAAGCCCCCGCGTCCATCCGCCACTTCAAGCAGTTCTCTCGCGAGGTGTACGCCGCCCTCCCGAGGCCAGAGGCTTCACGGCCCCTCAAGTGGTCACAGTACGCCATCACCTTCGACTCCAAGGATCACCCCAAGTCCACGGCCTCCGCAGGCGCGCTCCCCATGCTGTGCACTCCAACCATCAGCAACGTCGCGGTCACCAAGACCCTCATCGACAGGGGTGCCGGCCTCAATGTGATCTCCGTCGAGACCTTCGAGACACTCCAGGTGGCCTACGACCAGCTGATGCCGACCAGGCCATTCTCCGGAGTGACTGATGGCTCCACCATCCCACTGGGGCAAGTGCGCCTCCCCGTCACCTTCGGCACCCGCAAGAACTACCACACCGAGCTCATCGACTTCGACGTGGTGCATATCGGCCTCCCTTACAACGCCATCTTGGGCTACCCTGCTCTCACCAAGTTCATGGCGGCCACCCATCACGCCTACAACGTCCTCAAGATGCCCGGCTGTAGCGGCATCATCACCATCGCCTACAAGGACGCGGCCAGCACCCTCGAGCGTGCCTACAAGGCTGCCGCTGTCGCGCACCCGGCCGACGAGGACACAGTCGAGCCTTCCGAGGCCACGCCCGCAAAGAAGAAGCAGCTGTTCTCTCAGGACCGCGCGAAGACAAAGAAGGTGTCGGTGGACGGCAGCGGCTCCAGCCCTGCCATCACCGTCGGCACAGGCCTCCCTCCTGCATAGGAAAGCGTGCTCGTCACCTTCCTTCGGGCAAACTCGGATGTTTTCGCCTGGAAGGCATCCGACTTGTCCGGTGTGCCGAGGGAGGTGATCGAGCACCACTTAGCGGTGTGCCCCAATGCACGCCCAGTCAAGCAGAAAGCACGGCGCCAGGCGCCAGAGAAGCAAGATTTTATCATCAAGGAAGTTCAGAAGCTCCAAGAAGCCGGAGTTGTTCGTGAGGTGCGCCATCCTGAGTGGCTCGCCAACCCAGTCGTCGTCCCCAAGAAGGGCGGCAAGGAGCGCATGTGTGCCGACTTCACCAGTCTCAACCAGCACTGCCCACATGACCCCTTCCAGCTGCCGCGAGTTGGCCTGGGCGTTGGCCCGCCTTCGGCGCCACACGCATGCCCTTCAGGCTGAGTAACGCCATCGCTTCCTTCCAGAGGCTGGCGCCCTTCGCGCCAGGGCCTCGTGAGCCTCCTGCTCCTCGCCAGCTCTCGGCACCTCGCGAGCCCCCTGGCCTCGGAGGAGCGGATTCCATCAGTGCGCCTCGCCGGGCAGTCTGACGCCGCCCGGCACGGTCCCGCCAGGTGCGCCTGGCGCATCGCCACGCGCGGCCTTCGCTTCTTCTCGCCGCGCCTCTCGAGCCTCGCTCCCGGAACCCTATCCTTTTGGTTGTGTAATGAATTTCGCTGATTTTACCTTGATAAGTTATGTTACCTGATTCATTGCCTGTTGAGTTCGTGTCGACCGGAGAGCGCCACCCGCTCGCGACCTCTCCCCTGACCGATTCCGTGAGTGGGGGCTAGGCACGGTGCCTGTGCTCGGGTCCGTCCCTGAAGTGCCGCCAAATCCAAGCGACTGAGCTCTGGCTCGCGGGCCCGCTCCCGTGCACGTCACCTCGCCGAGGTCCTTGGTGCCTCGTCTCCTCACGTAATGGTCATCGGTGGGTTAGCGAGCGCGTGCCGCTCCCCCCACTGTGAAATATTTCGACATGTAGTCCCTCAGGAGGCGATCTGCGTGGGGACCTCACGGGCGGCCTCTCGCGAGCCGGCCTCGCGAGGCGAAGACACTTCGAGCACCAAGCCTTGTGAACATGCCTCGCGAGCTGCGTGGGCCCTTCATGAGCTGTGGCTCGCCGACACCGCTCTCCGCCAAAAGCTAAGTCTGACTACCTCGTGAGACGCTCTTACCGTCACTCAAGCTCTCTCTCCTCGCGATCCCGCTGGGTGCTAGATTTTTTCTTCTGCGTAAGCCGCTTGCACGCCAAAGGGGGGCTCCCTGAGCATCGCGCCTCAGGAGCCCTCACTAGCTCCTGGTGCCCCTCACCTCCTGGCCTTGTCCCGGCATCACGACCGGACATACCAGCGGCGGCTGAGGCTCGCTCGGGGGCTGGGTCCTGATGGCGTAGAGCGTTGAGGCGAACAAAGAAAAAACAACCCAGCCTCACGAGAGGACTTCGGGAGAGAATGCATACACCCCGAATCACAAAAGCATTAAGTTCAGCATAGAAGATACTGTTTTCACGCCCCCGCGGGGCTACATCGGTTCAATGCAGGAAAGTAAAAAGGAAAGAAAGGGCCTAGGCGAGGCGCCGCCGCCCCCAAGACTCCGGCGCATCGCCGCGCGCGTCCCCAAGAAGGCGCTGCAGGCGGGTGCGGCTCCGCCACCGCGCGCACGGTGCCCGCTACCAGGGGTTCTGACGCCGCCGCTGCGCGTGCCTAGTCGGAGTCCTCGTCTTCGCTCTTGACACCGGGGGAGCCATCGCCGCTCCCGCTCCCGCCCGAGGGGGCGGCGCCGCCAGAGGAGTCGTCTTCGCTGGAGGAGCCGCTGTAGCTGTCCTCGCTCTCCGCGCAGCACTCCAGGCGGCTACCGAAGAGCCCGAAGATCTTCACGAAGAGCGTGGCGGCCCCGTCGTACTTGAATTGGAGGACATGTCCCCGCTTCAGGCCGCGAGCGAGCGCGAACGACTTCCACCCCTGCCTCAGGAACATGAAGCCCGAGGCGTTAAGCTCCGTCGTCACCCATGAGGGGCCGTGGCAGCAGCCGTCGGCCTGCACCCACAGGCCCAAGGGCGCGCACTCCGCCATCGCTGTCGCGAAGGAGTCCGGGAGCCGGAGCCAGGTGCAGGGGCTGCGGTGCATGTTCACGATGAACTCATGCGCCGCCTCCGCCGAGTGGCTTCCCGCCTGGGGCGGAAGCACAGCCGCTCCTCCGCGGCCACCTCGGCCTCGCTCGCCTCGCCCTCCGCGCCCGCGAGCAGCGCCCCTTCCGCGACTGTTGGACCCTGCGCCGGCGGCCGTTGGGGAACGCCTGCGCCCCCGGGGCAGAACCTGGGAAGCAACAGCGGAAGCATGGCCACGCCCTCTCCCCCTCGCCATTTCCGCGACGGCTCTAGCAAGGAGACAGAGGAAGCTGAAGGAAGAAGGGAATGGGTGGAGGACTCCGGCTCTTCCCTCTCCCTCTTTTATACTCGGCACGGGACTCCCCTCGCCGCTCCGCCCTCTCCGGCGTTGGGAGTTGGAGCGACGGAGCGTGAAGGAAGGCAATGATGGCCTCGCGTCACCCGCGGTAGGATTTATGTCAGCGCGGCAGTTACCGAGGCGTCATGGGGAAGTGGGGGCGTCTCCCATCACATCGTGCGCCACGCGTCACGCCTGGCTGCAGGCGGTTAGGGCCCGCGTCGTTTCGCCCCTCAGAAGGCGGGAACGTGCGCGCCATGGGCCCGGGGGCTACTGTCAGGCCCATGGAACCCGGGGAATCCAGGCCCGTCTGCCTTTGGCCCAGGGCGCAACGCCTGGTGTGGGCCCAGCGGGCCATCATCACCAAGCATCTCACCAAGACCCCTCACGAGGCCCTGGCCTCACGAGGGCCCCTTCCTCAGGAAGTGACAAACGAGACTCATCACCACCATCTATGGCCTCGCGAGGTCGTCTCACGAGGCGGCTTCCCGAGGTGGCCTCACGAGGCAGGATTCCGAGGTGGCCTCCCGAGGCCCCCTCCCGCAGGCGCTCAAGAAGGCTGTTCAGCGTGCCTCGCAGCCTGGGGCCCATCACATGGGTGACGCGCACGGTGACGAGCGGCGAAAGAGGTCGCACCAGCAGGCGCGGATGAAGATGGTTTCCTCTTTTGTGTTAAGGGAGCAGGGCCAGCTATCTACCCTCAAAAGAAGCCCCAAAGGTTACCCGATCGACGAAGGAAGACCAAGACGATGGGCGCGCAGGGCGGAGGTCATCACCGAGCCCACCGGCGCGTCATGGATCATGCTTTGGCAGGCGAAGACCACCTTTAGTCAGGATAGCCTGAGCGCCTGTCCCCTTTCAAAATTGCCAAGTGTGGCAACCCTTCCCGCCTATGTTTCCAAGGGGAAGAGGACCAAGGCTGATATAAAGGGCAGAGCTACCATTGTAGCGGAGGACGAGGAAGACCCCCCCTCCCTGAGATCGTCTTCAACCTTGTATTCGCTCTCGCACCCAAAAGCAATACCAACCAAGCAGGAGTAGGTTCTTACACCGCAAGGTGGCCCGAACCTGGGTAAACCGCTGAGTCCTCGCTCCGCCCCTCGCTAGCGCGCTCTCGTCGTAGCCTCGCCGTTGTTTAGCCGTGGTAGGAGGCGAAGTAGTTGAACGAGCTCACCCCAGTGTTCGAACCTTTGGGTCCCCGGAGCCCGACTTCCGACACTTGGGAGGAGAAATTTGGCAGATCTGGAGATGCTCTCGGCAGGAGGAAAGGGGATCTGGAGCAAGGCGAGGAGAAGGCAATGAAGGCTCGGAGGCGGGCGCCAGTCTTTTGTCAGCCTGGGGCAGTTGCCAAGGCAGCGTGGGGAAGTGGAGACGCCCACGTCCCATCAAGCACCACGCGTCGGCTCGGTCCGCAGGCGATTGGGGCCCGCGGCGCTTCGCCCTTGCCCTTTGGCTTCGCCTCGAAGCCAAGTCCGAGCGCGCCTTGGGCCCGGGTGCTACTGTCGGCGTTCAGGGAACCAGGGTACCCAGACTTGCCTGCCTGCGGCCCACGGCATGGCTCCATCAGCGGCCTGGTATGGCCCATCTGCAGCACCTTCAAGACAAGACCCTCGCGAGGGGCCAAGCCTCGCGAGGCGGGCGACACCAAGACCTCCGGAGGGAGCGGTCTCCCCAGGCTGGCTCCTGAGGAGCGGAGATTTCTATGCAGGTACCCACCTCATGAGGTGGAGGTGATGCTAGCCATGACGACCAAGGCCAGGCGGGCGCCAGCGGGCGCAGAGGAGCAGGTTTCCTCTTTGGTGCTAAGGAGGCAAGCGCAGGCGCGGGTTCCCGAGGAATCAGCCAAAGGTTTCCATTCCCGTGCAATGAGACCAAGACCACTAGTACGGCAGGACGGATGTCATCGTCGAACCCACCACGGCGTCACAACCAGAGGCTTTGCAGGCGAAGACCACCTTTCATCAGGATAAGATGTACTTTTTGTCCCCCTTCAAATTGGCCGTTGTGGGATCCCTTCCCGCCTTCGTTTTGGGGGAAGAGGACCGAGGCCACTGTAAAGATAGGCTAGCCACTACCGTAGGAGGGGATCCGATCTTGAGATACCTCACCAGCACACCCACACTAGAGCAGACCTCGTGAGGTTGTTCTTCCCTTGTACTAGTTCATCCTCAGCCCCCCGAGGCAAATCCACCACAAAGCAGGAGTAGGGTATTACACCGCAAGGTGGCCCGAACCTGGGTAAACTGCCGTGTCCTTCTTCTCCCTTGTTCATCGAGCTAGGCTGTAGGGCAGCGCATTTGGTTGGCTGGATAGGTTGAGTTCTTCGCACACGCCCTAGAGTTCAAACCTTCTTTGGATCTGCGGAGCCCTGAATCCGACAGTCGTGGTTTGTGTTTCTATTTTTTTAGCTGAGTCATGTATATCAGCGCGGATAAGAAGCGCGTGTTTTCGTCTGTGGTTTAGATGGCTAGCTGCGTCAGTTCTTCTCTGAATATGGTCACACAGACAGGTAGGGCCATTACTTACAGTTTGTGTTCCCACTGTGTTTGGCACGGTTATTTTTATATCGAAGATACGGTTGTGGTTGTGTGGTTGAAATGTTTTTATGCAGACCTTGAGTCTGTTTAAGATTCTTCAGATTTCCTCTCTGTGTTGTCTGTTTCAATATATGATCACTGTTTTAGGGACGGTTATCCAGTGTGAGAGTTGATGTGCGAGTATTGTGATAGTCACTCTTCGAATTACGGTTGTGTTTCTGTGTTCCAATTATTGTGGTGATACTTTGATTGAGAAAGGCACGGCCGTGAAGCTAGTGGATGCACTATCGTATGTGTGGCAGAGGCGTTGTCCTTCCTGTGGGTACTAAATTCTGAGAGGCACTACGCTATGTTAGTATGAGTCACTGTCGTGGTTGTACGTTCTGTAATATTTCTAGCTAGTCTGGTAGTGGAGGCACGTCTGTCGAGTTAGTGCAGGCACGCCCTATGTTATGTTGAGTCAGAGTTCTGTCTCTCATTCGCAAATGTTTCCTCTGACATGTTCGCTCGGAGAGGCACGTCTACGATGTTATTCAGGGCACGGTCGTGCCTTTCTTTTGAAATGTTTCCTCTCACTGCTTCGTTCAGAGAGGCACGTTGGTGAAGCTTGTCAGGTCACAGACCTTTTACAATAGAAGGCACGGTCGTTCCTCTGTTTTGGTATTTTTTCAGTTTAGTCGTCTATGTCAGAGGATGGATCTTCTTTCGTTACCTTGAGTCTGCTAGTGGAGGCACATCTGTCGAGTTAGTGCAGGCACGCCCTATGTTATGTTGAGTCAGAGTTCTGTCTCTCATTCGGAAATGTTTCCTCTGACATGTTCGCTCGGAGAGGCACGTCTACGATGTTATTCAGGGCATGGTCATGCCTTTCTTTCGAAATGTTTCCTCTCACTGCTTCGCTCGGAGAGGCACGTCGGTGAAGCTTGTCAGGTCACGGACCTTTTACAATAGAAGGCAAGGTCGTTCCTCTGTTTTGGTATTTTTTTCAGTTTAGTCGTCTATGTCAGAGGATGGATCTTCTTTCGTTACCTTGAGTCTGGTAGTGGAGGCACGCCTGTCGAGTTAGCGCAGGCACGCCCTATGTTATGTTGAGTCAGAGTTCTGTCTCTCATTCACAAATGTTTCCTCTGACACGTTCGCTCGGAGAGGCACGTCTACGATGTTATTCAGGGCACGGTTGTGCCTTTCTTTCGAAATGTTTCCTCTCACTGCTTTGCTCAGAGAGGCACTTCGGTGAAGCTTCTCAGGTCACGGACCTTTTACAATAGAAGGCACGGTCGTTCCTCTGTTTTGGTATTTTTTCAGTTTAGTCATCTATGTCAGAGGATGGATCTTCTTTCGTTACCTTGAGTCACGGTCGTGCTTCCCTGATACGTTGGCTTGGAGAGGCACCGGTGTTAAGCTATCAAGGGCACGGTCCTGTGTTAACTGGTGGCGTAGTCGTGTGTTGTTATTTTTTTATCTTAGTTGTCTATGTTAGAGAGGCACGTTTTATGTGGATAGGTGGCACAGTCGTGGCTCTGTGACCCCATTATTCCAGGTGAGTCGTTTACCACCTTCGTCAAATGCTTATGAACAGACAGCGTTGTGCCTCTCTGTTCAAAGTGAGTTGTGTTTTATTATGTCTACTCGAAGTGAGTGGTGTTCTAGTGCAAGGAAGGGATGTCTTCAATATCATCTTTACAACTTCTTTTGGAAAAATACGTTTTTTATTTATAATGATTGCTGTTCAGGATTTGAAGACTTGAACATTTGAACGCATAGCTGTGTTTAATGGGACCCATAACAGATATCTTGGACCGACAGAAAAATAGCTGAAACACTGTTGTTGTGATGACATGAGTCGAAATACCTGAAACAATGTTCGGATGGCTCCAGCTAAATTAAGGCACAGTTAAGCAGTAGTCATCTTCTTCCAACTCTTCTTTCGCGCTGGATATTGTATTGCTCGAAGATGATGCTCAGTGCCTCAAATACAGGGCCTGTATTTTAGTTGGATGTCATCATTTTGAAAGTTAGTTGTTCTCACATCGGTTTCACAAAGATCTGCAAACACATAACAGAACAAACTAATAAAATTTATTATAAAACAGAATGTACAGCTGGCTCGGTTGAACGTATATTGATGTCTTGTCAATGAGAGTGAACTTACACTATTGATAAAAAATGAATTATTATTGAAACTAATGAGCGGCATCAAATGCATGATGTAAATACCACTGTCATCCCTGAAAATTGAGAGCATTATGTTACTGATTAGAAGCTGAACAGTAGATATGGGATATGTAGTGGAACAAAAAAAGGATGGTGAGGTAGAGCTACAGTTACAAGAAACTCACTCTCTGTCTGAGTTACATACACTCTGCACAGGTTTAACACGAAAGGAGGCTATGGTGTGCGGATGGGTGTTGTAAGCAGAATGGTAGGCTCTCTTGAAGTTTTCGATGACAATGTCTGAATGTTCCTTTATACCATCGCAATTGATATAAGGACACAGTATTTCGAAGCGACGCATTGCAAGATTCACGATGATCAGGTAGATAAAATGTGGTTTCTTTCTCACAGGTATTAAGATCTAAAACAATGAACAGGAAATATTATCAGTGTAACAACAAAAACTGGTAGAAGTGAAGGCGAACACTGGACAATAGAGTGAGTAGGGTCAACTCACGATGTTACATTTGTTGGGCAGCCTGTACCCAATAGTTTTTTCTACGATGTGTTCCTTAAGTAGTTCAGTGCTTGCACCTAGAACTGTAAATTTTTCCTGCAGAAAATTGAAGCTGTGTCACTCAGCGTGGTAGTAGTAGTAAATGTGGTTTATTATTATTATTTATGAAAAGCAATAACTTACAGAAGCATCCATGTACATTATATGCTTGTGCAAATTTGTGGGTGCTCTGTTAAACTGTTCTTTCATCAGCAACGTTGAGTAAGCATCCATCACGAATGTGTTCATATATCCGTAGATCTTCATTGACAAACCTAAAGTTTGATGATCGGCCCAACGTCGTTCGACGTAGAATATCCTCTTGCTGCCAAAAAAATGCATTTACATCGTATGATTTTCTTATTTAACATCAGAGGTGATTAGTATTCAATTACAGTAGTAAAAGAATCAAACCGAAACACTTGAATATGATAGCTTGAGGCAGAATACATTACAGTAGTAAAACAAGTAACCAAAACTTTACTGTAAGAGGAACAACCAACTCATTACCTACTATTTTGACCAATGCCTGGCGTATTGTCGATGATTGTTTCATACACATCTTTCTCCTCGATTGTAGAATCTCTTATTTCCAAAACTTGACAGTGTTCTTGATGGTCATTCCTGGGTCAGTGAATCGAGTATGTTCTAGCTGAGAATGATGTTGATGAGGATGGAAGACTTGACCGCCGGAGTTCATTTGACCATTACTGAGTTGCAGATGGCCCTCATTATAATTGTTGTTTCTTTGGACCATTAGACCTTGTGGTTGGTGCTGCATGTGCAGTGCTGATGTACTGACAGTTGGATGACCGGTTGAGCTCGAAGGAATATCTGTTGCTAAATGCTGCAGAGGATGGCCATAATACTGCATGCTGTTGAACTGTGGTTGTAAGGCACTTTAACTTTGCCCATGAGACTTGCCTCCGCGTGGTTGCTGATGGTTCTGCTCTTCAGGTTGGCGTTGTTGGCATCGATGACCGCTATTATTCTGAACATCATTGTGTTGGGAGAAGTGGACATTAGAGACAGGGGTTTGTTGCTGGTACTGTTTGTGACTTTGGTTGTTCATTGCGTAAGGTGAGTGTTGGCTGCTGTGTGAACCGCCGTTATTCTGAGCACTAGGACGTTGGCTGAAGTGGGTTTTGAAACTAGGAGCTGGTTGGTGGCAGTGTTGGGACAAAGCAGTTGTTGGCAAACTTTCGGACAAGACAGTTTGAGTTAAACCTGTAGAGTATGACGTATCAAAAGCCTGTGAGAGGTGAGTACCGCGTGACATTGAGCCTGATCTGCTGGGCATAGGTGGCTCTGGACAGTAGTAAGAAAGGGAAGATCTCGCTGATGAGCTTGAATTCTAGGCCAAGTGCAAGAGAGTATCAGGTTGGCATTGTTGGGGGGCTACTTGGCTAGGAAAGGGTTGCTTCTTCTTTTGTTCAATGACCTTGTCAAGTTGTTCATAGATAGATGGGTCAGACCATATTTTATCATCATCAATGAATCCACAATCAAGGAGGCATTTGCTATTGTCAACAGGTACAGACTGATTGGTTGCAGTTTCTGTTGAATTATGTGGAGGCTCCAGTATCCTAACTCTTTTCTTAGGAGGCGCCATACTCTCGTTTCTTGGATCTTCTTACAGTAGTAAGGACCTCTTGTGAGCTGCCATTTGTGCTTCCGGTTTTGGCGGATGTGCGCTTGTGGTAACAGGGACGCAGTCTGTGGGATCAATATGTGGTTGCTTGGTATGTTGTGCATGTACTTCTACAATGACATTGTCTTTGGCATCGATAGATGCCGCAGCAACGAATGGAGTATCAATACTGGATGGAAGTGCTTTTCCCGTGTCCAGTACTGTGCCAGAACCGCTACCAGAATCGCTGGGGACGGCTACTGTAGGAGCAAGGGAGCAACTAGCTCTGGAGCGTTCAGTTTCAGCAATGTTCTTCTCATATCTCAAAGTTGAAAGAACATCGACCTTAGCCTTTGGCAGTGAAGAAGAACATTGTTCAGTAACGGTGTGTAACTTGGGTGCAGGTTAGGATACAGTGAGGCTCTTTGTGTTGGTTGAAAAGTTGTTATGAGCGCTATCAGAGCCACTGGACCATGCAGTAGTTGGTGACGTTTGCGCAATCAGATAAACAAGTGCTTCAAGTGCCTCGATTGACATTGGACCGGTCAGTAATTGTTTCTCAATCGCAGATTGTGAGGTTGATGGTCCATTTGCAGCAGGTTTTGCTGTTTTCTCCAAGAGCTTCCCAGTGGGCTTGTCAGAGAACTATGGTCTGCAGATCGTCCAGAATTGCGGGTTTCAGTCGGTACAGAAAACTCAGAGGAATTTTCACCCGTGAGTATAATTGCTCCGCTGTCCAACATCTCAGATGTTGGCACGAAAGGCTCATGAACCGGCAAGTCATCGAGGCAGTTGTTCAGATGGTTATACACTTGACCCAGATGAATCTTGGCTTCTTTATCAATGTCTTCTTTGTTGTAGTCGATCTCATTCACCTCCAGCAGCAACTTAAGCTGAGTAGACGATTTGAGGACTGAAGATCGATATATATGGGACTGCTCCTTGTCATACGGATTCTGTGAGTCTTGCTCAGGAGTATCGCAGCAACCCTTTAAATTTTCCAGGGAATATGATGTGGCGCGAACAACACTCGTTGAGCCACTGCTAGAAGAACTTTGACTGTTTGTTCTGCTAGAACTGGGAAGTGAAGAATATGTTGAAGGGAGCGATGAAAAAGTTTCTTTTTCATTGGAGATGTCCTGTTGCAAGTTACAATAAACGCCGCGGTCGCGGGTCTTGATTTCTTTTTCAGTAAGATCCCTACCAAGAGAGAGGACCTTCTCCAATTTCTCCTCGATAACTGGCTGAATGAGGGAGAAGAGTTCTGTGTACATTTCGTTAACAACTTTGCTAATATTGGCCTTGGCCTGGAATTGAAAAAAAAACATTAGAAATTATTAATACCGAAAATGAAAAGTAACGTCTGACCTACTGTGCATTAGCGTACATAACTTGGTGCACGAAGCATAGCTAACATATTTGAGTAAGCATAATAAAGTTAGTGGAGGAATCACATCCGATGTAGAACAGGAAGCACACCCGACGTAGAGCATGAAGCACAGTTTATCTTATGGTTTGTCAAGAATTGCAGAAAGGGCAGGTATAATGTGCACAGAAGCACACATGATGTGCTGCGGGAAGCACGGCTAACAAAGTGCACGAATCATAGTCAACACATTCCTTGAAGGAGCACAACAAACGTACTGGACGAAGCACACCCAACGTACTGTATGAAGCATGGTTGACCTACTGCCGCAGGGAAGCACTGCTGTATTTATCACAGAAGCACAGCTAACCTACTATAGGAAGCACAGCTAATACACTACGTGAAGCATAGGTTACATTTTCCAGCAGTCACAGGAAACCAACTGGATGAAGGCTCGTAACCTACTTTATGAAGTATGTCTAACCCGCCGCAGGGAAGCGGACCTATAAGCATCATGGTAGGACACATTAGCTAATGCAGGGAGGACATGTATATGTTACCTAAAAACTTGGAGAACATCATTTCAAACATAAATCAAGGGCACAAGCTGGAAATCACTTACTGAACGTAATTTTTCTTGAGGCACAAATTCTTCTAGGTTGGCCTCTAGCCTGGGACTCATTTGAAAAAACGGCCCCTCAAAGCCACGCGGTGGGTGGAAAGGCGTGCGCCTAATATGTTTCAGCTGTCATGTGGAAAGAAACAATGACAATCAAGTCAATATATGACAGGTAAATCATTTTGTTGAGTTGAAAACTTCACCAAAGGAAAATGATGAAAAGTTCACTCACCGTGTGTTTCCCAAAAATTCCGTCTTCTGTTGACAGGCTGTCTATGTTATCATAATTCTTAATGGTCTCTGTATCCCAGATAACAAGCCTTGCAGGAGTATCAGATTTCAGGTCCATAATCTTCGTATCCAGGTACTCAAAATACGTTATCTTCCAGGGGGAAAAAGGTAAAAATGAATCATGTTCTTGTAGCTGCTTCTGGGTATAAAGAAATATACAAGTTAATGAACGAACCACTGGAATCAGGAGGCAGCCACAAAGGGCGCCTGTGAATCCTTTGTCCTTGAAGGTCTGGAGTGATGTCACCAACTTCTCTGTGACAGCATTGGACCAATCATACGATGATATGTTACTTGCTTGTCCTTCGAGAGCGGCTAAGTAGTCGGGGCTAACGCAATCATATGTCGTTGGGCATAGAAATACAGCTGTTGCAAACATCACGAAAACCAGCTGAAACACTTCTCCTGTCAGCTCCGGGGTCATGAGATCAGTTAACTCTCTGATGTTTGGAGCGTGCGCAGCACACCGAGTCTCAGACTTAACCTGACATCTGAAAGCTTCTGAGCATTTTCTAGGGATAATCTGGCCCCCAGTGGAATTCCGAAGATCCGGTGCACAGTGTAAGAGTTGATAAAGAATCTGTATCCACTGGGCAATATGAAGCACCTGGATGGGCAATCAAAGTAGCGGACAAGCCAGTGAACCAAACACCTCGGAAGCTCGCGGCAGCACAGATCCATAAGGTATCCAAAACCAATATCTCTGAGAAGCTGCTTTTGAGGTTCTGTTAGCTTCTCACACACAATAATGAATTTCTGCAAGCTCAGTTTTGTGCTGAACTCTTCTTCATATTCAGCCATTGTAACGGCCCTGCGGACAAAGATAAGAAATGACCTTTAACAAATGTATTGTTGAAGTACATGCTAGTATGAGACATACTTTTCTGAGAGAAGCTTATATATAAACGTCGAGTCAGCAAAATAGACACAATATTTAAGCTGAGATGAAAAAGGCAGGTAGAATGAGAGGCACTGATTTCCAAAGAAATTTCAACGACACACTCGAGAAGCATGAAAAAAAACACCTACTTCGAGGCAGCAAGCTGCTTCTTTCGCCTGTACTCCTCAACAAGCTTTTTGTGCGCTGCACGTTTTGACTCAATCCTTAGTCTCTCTGTCTCTAGTTGGTCATGAACCATGAAATCTTGCGTGACAATCTTTGTGCCATCGACAAACTGAGACTGAGTCTCTGACAGCTGTGGGGTGGAGTCCATCTCATCGAACTCTACATAAGAGGTCATGAGACATCATCGTTACCAGGTCAGCTACGTAAGACAGTTGTTAGCAGACCATGTGAGACCATCATCAATAGCTCGGTTAGCTAAGATGGATTCTAACTCCGAGTTAGTAACAGCTTTGCAAAAACGAACGTAAGTCCTTTGGATCCCTCCTCTAAATAGCGGATCTATACAATCATTTGACCTGTGACCTCATGATAGGGATCAGTATAGTAAATTTTGACTACAGTGTCATTGAGCTCTGCAACTAATTTAATCTGTGGTCACGAGAGTCCTTAAGTTTTGCATGGATGGAGATATAACTCAACTTGGCAAAACCATGGCGCAAACATGCAGCTGGCAGGATTAAAGTGAGGTCAGCTGAGTCCGAACTTTAAGTAAAGTCCATAACCCTTCTCCCGTTAACAAGGCGCAACAGTTCGAGCACGGACCATGGCACCTGTGATTTCGGAAAATAATTGGATCCAGAACGGAAATTTAAATCGCGCCCCACCTGCTGTGTTGCGCGCCTGCGATGTCTACCCAGCCCTCGGAATTGCTAGCACCGGATTTTTTTTGTTCAAACAATGAATCGGTGGGATAAGCATGGCAAGGAAGTAATGGATTACCTGAGCAGGAGATCCACGGCGAGTGAGATGAAGGAAACCGATAATTTTTCAGGGAAGAGCGAGGGCTGTGGAGGGATCACGACGAGACTGTAGGTTTTCCTTTGGAGAGCTAGAATATCCTTCCCCTGTCGCCACCGACGCTAGATGGAGAGAGATCTGGAACTCATCTACGGACGACCCCACAAGTTAGTCAAATACTTAGAGGAACTATTTGAGAGCCCACATGTTAGTACGACGATCAAGTCCACCTACCACATGTTCTCACGCCAGATGGAGGGAGTCCTGGAACTCATATACGGCCGACCCCACAAGTTAGTGAGAGATTTAGAGGAAGTAGTATTTGAGAGCCCACTTGTCAGTTCGACGGTGAAGTGAAGTCCACCTACCACATCTCGTCACGCCGAAAAACATGCTGCATTTCTCATGCGTCGCAAAACTTACCCCACCTATCAGGTGAGTCTTCCTCCACGCAAAAAAACAAAGCATGCTCTCTCTCTTTCTCTCTCTCTCTCCCTTTCTCTCTCTCTCTCTCTCTTCCAGATTCAAAATTATCCAAGGAGATCGTTCACAAACTGCGGGGAAGCATACCCCCCACAAATTCGAAAGGTGTCAGGTCCGAACAATCAGTGCATAAGATTCGGCAATCAAAGGTTAGTTAATTTTTTATCAATCCACCTTCGCGTGGCGACTCCTGATAGACGAGATTCAATTTTTGCGATGCTGGTTTTGGGTCTATGCCGAAATCTCACTTCATTATATCTATGTTGTCGTGGTACATGCTGGATGCTTTTTCAGTTTCCGAGTCCTTCTTTTACGGCAGTAGGTAGTGTGGTTCTTAATTCAACATTGCGCTTCTGTTAAAAAATATTACGATGCTACTGCCTAAGTTGGTCCTCGGGAAGCTGTAGACAGAAATTCTGTTCCCTAACTGTTATTGCTTAGAATCACTGTGACGGTGTTGATGAAATCCCTTAGGTTGGAATGCATAGAATAAAACTGCTTGGTTCTACGTTGTTGATGAATTCGTTGTGGTCGGGATTCATAGAGTAAAACTGTTTGGTTCTACACTGCAGCTCTGATTTGAGCTTGTTCTTTGTTTTATGTACTCTGATCCTTGTAATATCAGCTTGTTCCTTTTGGTAGGATTCATGGTTATCTTGTGTTAAGTGATGCACTACCAAACTAGCATCAGGATCTCATTTTGGTTGAGGTTTGCAGTGTAATTAAAAATTAAAATATGTATATATATATATATATATATATATATATATATATATATATATATATCTCAATTCTATAGAACTAAAAGTATATCTCTGTTGTATGGTAAGTGTAAAAGGTTAGTAAGAACGTTCGAGATCCACTTGGAAAAGGTAACAACAGTGATGCTGCAGGTGTATAACTTTTTTTTTAATAAGTCTCTTTTTCCGGCAGATGTTCAGGACTGCGTCATCTGATCAGGACAACAGGAACGGTCGGTCTTTGAATGACATTGGCAAGGATTATGGAAGGAAGGTAATAATAAGGCAGTTGAACATTAGCGTTTGGGGTTATTTGTTCTTTCATTTCTACAATGTATGCTGTCAAGGTGCCACCACTGAACACCAAAGAGTAGATCAATAACAAAAAAAATCATGAATATTTGCTGGTTGACTGCTGTAATAACTGTTTATCCTGTGCATGTACTCCACAGTTAAGTCTCGAGAGGTGGAAGAAAAAGAAAGTACTACAAAGCGAGAAGAAGAAAAAGGATGCAGATGCCGTCCAACAGGCACATGCCATGCGAGCTGGAATAATTGGAGTCAAGAGTGAGATACAAGTTCTTGGCAAACGTCCCAACCAGGAGCATGGTGCGCAACAAACACCTGCGAAGAGGAGCATTCTAAGCAGCAGAAACTCCACTAACCAGACTGTGCAGGTAACGGCGAAAACTTCAAACCCTAGTTTTGAACATGCATGGAAGTTTTACGCGCTAATTCTTCGTAATACTCGCACGTGCATCTAATGATTTTGTGGTTTCAAAACACAGATGTCCGCAAAGGCGCAGAGCAGGCGTTGTGACGGCCCAATGTTTGAAGGCGGTCATAATGAAGAGGTACAGGGTAACAGAATTTCCATTGATGCAAGCAGAAGGATCATTGGCAACAAAAGCATTGATGTTGAAGGATTGAGTATCGTTTGCACAAACAAGAAGAGCCCAACAACAAAATCAAACATAGGAGGAAGAAACTTTACCGTACAACAACACCAGAAAGCAATACAGGTGACAGCAAATACGAACACGTAACAACATCTAAAGCAAATGTATTTTTTTTGTGAGCAATTTTTTCTGTGTTTTCGCACGGTATAATAAATTATAATATATTACATACGCAGGCGTACGAGCAAGGAAGCAAGCATCACGGCAGTCCACGGCTCACTGAAAACATAAGGCAAGGGCCCTTGAAAGGATCACCTATGGCGTTCAACATGAGGGGTCCTTCCAAAGGATCTCCGATGGCATTCAGAATCGTCAGCGAAATCACCAATGCACAGAGGATGTCGCCAAGATTTGCTGGACAGGAGAGACATGAGAAAACAAAGGTGACTTCGGAACTATGCTTTTTCAATTCACCACATAAACAGTTTTTCCAAGAACAGGGTAAAGTGCAAAACAGGAGCACGGCTGTCCGTCTGGTCCGGATGTATGTGCAATTGTTCTCCTGTATAGGATGCTACCAGAAGCACAGGTGTGCCTCTCTGGTTGTATGGTGCAAACAGAAGCACAACTGTGCCTGTGGTGCAGATGTATGTGTAGCATGGTCACATCTGTGCTGCTGGGTAAAATGTGAACAGTGTCTCTGGTATACCACATATACTTGGAGAAGAGGCACGGGTGTGGTTTTGGTATACCAGATGAGCCCTGATGAATCATATGAACCTTTTGTTTTCAAATTAGAAAAAATGCATATGTTACAACAGCCTCTGGACATCTAATATTGTTGCATGCCATGTGTTCAGGACTTGGCGGAGGGGATAACAGATGAGGCAAAGAAATATCATAGTCCTCCATCCATCATGAAGGGAACACAACGTCCACAGCAGCAAGTAGTATACAGCGGTAGCCACCACGGCAGCACAGATGCCATGGTAGAAGCGGCACAGTCCCTTGGAAGCACAAGTGCCGGAGAAACAGGGAGCAGCATTCCAGAAGGCGACAGTGGAGAAGCAGAATCATTTATGGATTTGACCGTCACATGCAGAAATGACGCTCTTGCATGTGACAAACAATAGAGCAGCAGCAGCTCTGTGGTAAATGGACTTGTGGCTGGCCATGAAACTGATGCCGCCGGAAGTGACTGCGATGACACGAACGAAGACACGGTAGACAGCATCATCATGGCGCCGCAGACTATTGAAGAGAAAGAAATGGACGACATGTTCAAAGAAGGCACATTCCCAATGATTCAGGAGGTCACCGAAGCGCTCGAACCAGAGGGTGGTATGCCATTCGAATCATTGGATGAGGCCTTCTTCTTTTTCTGCAGATATGCGAGAAGGGTTGGCTTTGCGGTGAAGTGATCAACCAGCAGAAGATCGGTACTTGACGGGGATCTTGACAAGCAGGTGTTACAGTGCACCAAGGAAGGGCAGAATAAAACAACCAAGAGACTTGTTAAGGAGAGAAGGAGCAACTGCTTGATCAGGACAGGCTGCCCAGTCCAAATAACAGCCAAGAGGGATACTGATAGGAGGAAATGGTACCTGAAGAACGTACGCCTAGAGCATAACCACCAACTTCACCTATCTGATTGGATGCTGAAAGTTCATGAGATGCTATAAGAAGATGACACCTCAGGAGAAATTCTTTAAACAAGTCCTGCAGAAGGCAAGGTTAGAGCTAAGGAAGGTTATGCAAATTTTTACCGCGATGGGGAAACCGAGGCGAGAAATTATGTTTGACACGATTGACATAAGCAACATTGCATGCCAGGACAGGGCTGGAGAGCGCAATACTGATATCGAGGACACCATGAAACTGTTTGCAGATATGCAGAGGAAGAGGGCGGGATTCCACCACGTGGAAGAGACAGACTGCAACAACACATTGCGGAGCCTGTTCTGGACAGACTCTTTGTGCAAGATGAATTATGATCTATATGGAGATTACGTGTCTTTTGACACGAGTTCTCTACAAATATATATGGCTTGCCATTTGCACCAATTATAGGTGTCGACAACCATGGGTCGACCGTCCTGTTCGGAGTAGGCCTTCTAAAGGACGAGAAAATAGGGTCATTCAAATGGCTCCTAAGCACATTTGTCGAGGCAATGGGAGGAAAAGAGCCGAAATACATAATAACATACCAGGACAAGGCGATGAAGACTGCAATAGAGGAAGCTCTTCCCAGAACGAGGCACCGGTTCTGCTGGTGGCATATTAGGAAGAACATGAAGGAAAATAACGCAGCAGTGTTTGCGCAGCACCTAGGGATGTCTGATGATTTATTTCGAATCGTCAAAAATTCACTAGATCAAGATGATTTTGAGCGTTCTTGGAAAGCAGCAATTTCTGTGCACAAGGCAGAAGGCAACAAACACCTAAACACGCTATGGGAACTCCGAAAATTCTGGGTGCCAGCCTACTTCAAGGACTGCTTCTATCCTTTCTCGTCAACAACCACACGCAGTGAGAGCACAAAATCGATGTGGAAGAATTATGTCAACCACAAGGACACTATAACAAGGTTTGTTGGTGCGTATCACATCATTCAGCAAACCTGCCTTGCCACGCTTGACAAGAAAAGACACCGAACAGTCGAGAAGACGCCATCACGAGAGACGGGGGTTCCGATTGAAACAGAAGCAAGTGAAATATACACGAATGAAATTTTCAGGAAATTCTAGCTGGAGCTACGGAACCGGACATACTACAAGTGCTCTGACCTGGCAAAGGGGAGGCAGTATTTTTTGAAAAGGATTCGTGAGCCTGGAACAAAAGTGTGGAAACCATATCCGGGTGAGCAATTTGATAGGTCTGAGTTCAGGGTAGATGTGGATGAGAAAAAGGAAATATACAGTTGCAGCTGCAAGAAAATGAGTAGGGATGGCATTCAGTGCTGCCATGTGCTTAAGGTGATGGACCAAACAGGCATGGTCGATCATCTTCCAAAATCCTTCATCATCCCCAGATGGACTAAGAATCTATCAGAGAGCTTGAAAGTCCTATCTACAAGTCAAGATAATAGCATGACCGCACAAGATGATGAAACTATGAGATTCGGCCTCGCTTACGCTGAGTTGTCGGATATCTGTTCACATGCTTGCAGAAAAGACAAAGCATACAATGTGCTACTTAAGTGTACACAAGATATGAAAATAAAAGTCATGGCGGCACTTGCTCAGGAACCAGACACATGCATTCTTGTCGAAACTCTCAAAACCCTCCCATGAGTGGCTCAAAGGGCACGAAAAAAGGAGATCGAATCAAAGCTAGTTCTGAGAAGAAAGGAAAAGGCAACAAAGCCACATCCAAGTACGGCCGTTGTGGAGTAAAGGGTCACAGGAAAACAAACTGCCCGGGAAACCCAGAAGTCCAGGAAAGGATGAGGATTGAAGAGGAGAAGAGGAAATTGCAGCAGGAGAAGAGGGCAAGGTCAATGAAATGGCCGACAACACCATCGAGGACATCAAACGGCTCACGAGAATGCACTCCAAGCCCAGGAGGAAGACGGCAAACGCCAGCAACTCCAACCACCCCACTGACAACAGCCAACATTTACCAAAGTCTTGCATCTACGCCAGAATCCAACATCACACAAGCCAGGCAAACAGAATGCGCGCAGGGAAGCCCGGGACAAGGCACGGAATCTGCCCAGTCCACTTTCAGAAAGGAAAGATCTGAATGGAGACTCTTTGGTACCGGAGAACAGTACGAATAAAAAATTAAAAGGTAATAATGCAGCTTAAACAGGACATAAGCAAAAGAGTGATGACCGCCATCTTTCTCATTGTTTTTTGGTTTTTATGTATATTAATATTACAGGTAAATAGGTTGAATAGCTATGCACAAGGGTGGAGAAGGAAGAATGGATTGCTGAAGATTCAAAAACAAGACCGCATGTGGAGCGATGAAACATCAAGTGATTGGTGAGGAGGGTGGGCGGGTGTCAAATGTTTATTTTCTCGTGCTGTGGTTATAAGAACGGCTTGTAAGTTAATTTGGTGCAGTTATAGAAACAAAACAAATTTAAATAAGAACACATTTTGCGTCTTTAGGTATTTTTACTCAGCGGAGAAAAATATAAGAGACACAGGTTTCCTTATTATTTTCCGCAGCCGTGGGTTTCTGAACGTGGATGTTGTAAGTATAGAAGCATGCTTCTCTGCTGCGACACAGAGAGATAAAAATAAGTGAAGGGCAGGCAGCCACAGCCATGGCACTGGTAAGTGTTGAACCGTGACTCTCACGGTTTCATGGTCACGCACACCGTCGTTGCACGGAAACATTTGAAGCATAGAATCTGGGTCGTGCTTCTGGGGGACGCATATTTCTTGGTAACCATGCCTTGCCTGTTCTCACGGCCGTTCTTCTGTAATGAATGCGTGTCTGTAAGTAATTGAAATATAGAGCGGATAATCGTGCCTGCGATGCGTGTCGAACCGTGCCTCGTGTGGCTTCACGCCGTGCTTCTGTGATGCAAAGATTTCAAACACAACGGGTCACAGTTGTGTTTGTGTTTCTGTTTCACAAATGGATATAGTGCCTGGCAGTAGGTTCACGGCATTTCCTGTGAGAGCAAACGCGTCAGAGGAAACATTTTGAAGACCAGTAGATGCATGGCCGTGTTCCTGCCCATGCAATCGTCACGTCTTTAGAAACTATTGAAGCACGTGGAATCACGGCCGTGCCTGTGTGGCATGTAGAACAGTGCATCTCGTATCTACAATGCCAAAGGCAGGACCGTGTGTCTGGTACGTGACAAACCGTGCCTCTGCCATCACTTCACGTCCTTGCTTCTGTCTGTGAGCGTTTCAGCAGAATCATCTGCAAGGCAGAGACACGGCCTTGAATCTCCTTAACTTTGAAACGGTCCTTCTAGTGACTTCATGGTTAACGTGCCCGTGGAAAATTTTGTAGCTCACAGAGGCAAGATGATTGTAGAACCGTGCTTCCGGCCTCGAACAGATTCTTCTAATGAATGTGTGCGGTAAATAATTAAAACACGGAGGGGCACGCCCGTGCCTGGTCTGTGTGTACAACAGTGCATCTCGTACCATCAAAGCCGTGGCTCTATTTAATGTTTCAAGCAGCCATTTACTTGTTACGAGTAGTAATTAATCTGGTCCCTCCCGTGAAAAAAAAGAGAGGTAATTAATATGGACCCTCCCCTTCCCCTCGGTATTTAAGTCGTTTCGTGGATTGACAGGCTGTAATCCATTTTTCCAGATCCACCTCACTGAGCACTGGTCGTGGGCGGCGCGACCCCAGCAATGGAGGTGGAGATGGAATGCGCTGCTCCTAGCACCAAGAGGGCGAGAGTGGAGCCACCGGCGACGCCGTCTTCTGGTGGTGTGCTGGTCGTCGAAGGGGAGGGAAGTGGCGAGGGTGCGCCCCCTCGATCCGAGGAGGAAGAAGAGGAATCTCGTCCGGACCGCATCAGCGATCTCCCGGACGTCATCCTAGGTGAGATCATCTCCCGTCTCCCCATGAAGGAGGGCATCCGTACTCGAATCCTCGCACGTCGGTGGCGTCCTTTATGGCGCACCGCTCCTCTGAATCTCGACTGCCGCGAGAGGTCTGTCGCTCGTCTTTTTAACGATGGAGAAACCGTTCATATCGAGACCATCTCTAAGCTGTCAGCCTCCACCGAGGAGCGCGTCCGCAAATGCTATTCCGGAACTCGGCGCTCTCGAAAATCTGTCACTGATGTTGTTAGTCTTCCAGAATCCATCCTGTCCGCCCGTGAGGGCTCGGTTAGCCGCCTCTCTATCCCGGCGTGCTACCTACAGTGCAGACCCTCCACAATTGATGCCTGGCTCCGATCCTCAAAGCTGAACAATCTCCAGGTTCTTGAGTTCTACTACCTGTTCCCAGGATTCCTGACGCAAGAGGTCACACTACTGGATGTATGCACTTCATCTACGCCCTCAGCACCGGAGTCCATGTTTCGGTTTTCCTCCTCACTGCACACCCTCGCCTTTGCTCTTTGCCAAATACCATACAATTATGTAGGGACGCTTAGAGCATCTCCAACAGGCGCGCAATGAGCGGTGCGCTAAAACAGTTTTTTGCGCGCGGAAATAGCGGTTTTTTGCGCGCGGCAGGGCGCTGGCTCCAGCAGAGGCTGCAAAATATTGCGCGCGCGACCCGCTCCAACAGACGCTGCAAATAAACGGCGCGCGCGAGCAACCAGAACACAAACTAGTTCAACCAAATAGATAATATTTCAACGATACAAATAGCAAAGTTCAACCAAACAGCACAAACTAGTCCGATACAAATAGCAAAGTTCAACCAAACATCACCAACTAGAAACTACGAGGACTACTCTGAGTCGCCGTCGTCCTCCTCCTCCTCGCTTGTGTCGTCCGACGTATCAAGAAACGCGTCTTCCCCCCATTCATCGTCGCTAGAGAAGAATGATGCCTTTCCCAGATCGCACTGCGATATCGCCAGTGCCTTCCGACGACGCATGTTCGCCCGTTCCGCGCGCCACCTTGCCCTCCTCTCCGCCCAAAAGGCGTTCTCGTTGGCGACGTCCTCTGGGTGGCGCTGGCGCCACTCCGCCATGGCTCGCTCGTCCGCCTCGGCGATGAGGAGGCGGCGCTGCTGCCGACGGTGTTCCTGACGATCGGCGTCAGTTACTAGCCGCGGCGGAGGGGCAAGGTCCTGCGCCTGCTCGCGCGTCCAGACGTCCTGGAGGTTCATCTGTGCGTGAGGCCTTGAGAGGCGCCACGCCGCCGTGTCGTACGCGCGGGCGGCCTCGTGGGAGGTGTCGAAGGTGCCGAGGCCGAGGCGCACGTCGTAGGACCGAATCTCGGCGTAGAAGGTGCCGGAGGGGCGCGCGCGTACGCCGCGGTAGCCCGAAGCTCCCCGGCAGCGCGGCGGCATGGTGGCGCGTCGGCGGCGAGGCGAGAAAGCGGGGAGAGAGCGGGAGAGGGCGCGTGGCGATGTGGATAGCGATGGAACGACGCGTGGCGGGCGCTGCATTTTATAGGCGCGCCGGAAGCGGCGCGCCAAATCTAGCGCGCGACCACCTGCTTTTTCCCGCGCGTGCGCAATCGTTCCCGCGTGCCTGATTTTCCCGCCTCCGCTGGAGCACACAAAATCGTCCCGCGCGCGCTAAAATCTCATTTTACCGCGCGCGCGCGTTTTTTGTAGCCACCGTTGGAGATGCTCTTAAGCTACCACTGGTGAAAAGACTTTCGCTTGTGGAAGTTGATATATCAGACATCTCACTGCAAAGCATAATCCACTCTAGTTGCCCTGCACTTGAGTCCCTGCTGCTTGTTTGCAGTAGAGGAGGTCGTTGCATCACAATAAAGTCACGTAACCTTGTAAGCATCGGCGTTCGTTGTGCACATGGCTAACTCATTATTGAGGATGCCCCTTCGCTTCAACGGTTGATCCACGATATTCAGGTCGACGACTCGGTGATAACCGTCATCTCTACACCTAAACTGGAAACGCTGGGTGAATTCGTGTACGTGTCTGCCTCCACATGTCTTGAGGTACTGAGTTTCAACGATACTGGAACAGAGCTGCACTTGTTCCGATGTTTGTTCTATTAATTTGATGATCTATGTTCTATGCTTCATGCAAGTGAGGACTTGGAGGTAACCGCTGTGTCTGCACCTGAACTGGATGCGTGTGGTCTCACATGTCTTGCGGCATTGAGTTTTCACA
The DNA here is from genome assembly GCA_039707655.1 of Elymus sibiricus. NCBI lineage: Eukaryota > Viridiplantae > Streptophyta > Magnoliopsida > Poales > Poaceae > Elymus > Elymus sibiricus. Next base: position 320,765,179 of record CM077664.1, read on the forward strand.
ATACTTCCAGCTTCATTTTGTTTGAGAGGAAACAAGTTTTATTTCATCCAACCTTTATTCTATTAGTTTTGTGATCCATCTTCTGTTATTTTTCATGAAGCGTTTGGGGGCAGTCAGTCTAACAACAATGCGGCAATCTGTCAAGACCTTGCTTATCTACATGTATTATAAAGTGGACATCGTCGTTGAATTGTTGCAATTCTTTCCAAAACTGAAGAACTTGTTTGTCGAGGTGATGATCTTCAGAAATGTGCATACTGTAGTACTCCTTCCATTTCAAAATGCTTGTCTTAAATTTTAGTGGAATGGATGCACCCGTATCTACACATGATTTATTGTTGGATACATCCATATCTAGACAAGTCTGTCAAACTTTTTGTTACGGAGGTCGTAGAATTAATTGTTTCATTTGGTTTTTCGATGGACTCTATCTCTTTCTATAGACGCTAAGTATTTTCAACCTTTCATGTATATTTTAGGGACGGTTGACTTGTCGTGGTGAAAAAAACAAATGGCGTCGTAAGCACCGGCAGTTTCTCAAACATCACGACATTTGTCTGAAGACAGTAACACTGGAAGATTATTATCCCTCCCGGAGTAACATTGAATTTGCGACGTTCTTTGTTTTGAGTGCAATGGATCTAGAGACCATCAACATTAAGTTTCTCTCCCCTCCCGCAGAGTTCATGGAAGTATTTTACAAAGAGCAACAAAAGGATCTTAAGTGGCACAAAAAGGCTTCTAAATGCGCTCGTCTTAGATTATCATCAAGTTGCAGCCACGTGGGTAATTTAAGAAACAGGAGTGTTGAATATCTGGATTTGACGGATCCATTCCGATGTGGATGCTGAAATCAGGTCTGGGGTTAGTTGTTCATATTAGAGTATAGGTCGGTTACGTTACCTTATCCGGCAAGGTTTGGAATTGTAATCTATCTCTATTAGTCTTGGAGCCCAAGTCTTGTAATCTATATAAACAGCCCTTTGAGGCCCCAGTCAATACAAGTTATTATTCTGCAAACTATCATGGTATCAGACGCCTAGGTTTTCCGCACCTGGCATGGCACCGCCACCCGTGCCGCCGCCCCGGCCGACTCGGTCCCTCTTCTCCATGACCGAGTTCCGCGCCGCCGGCACCCCCACTTCTTCTTCCTCCTCCACAACTACCCAAATACCTCCTCCTCAATTCCCAATTATCTCCCTCGCTGACACCATTGCCGACACCTCCCCCTTCATCCCGATCTCGTTAGATCTTGGCGCCCACAACTACTACCATTGGCGCCACCTTTTCACCATCCATCTCGGCCGCTGCGGCCTCCGCCACCACATAGATCCATCCTTCCCTCCGCAGCACGCTGATCCTCGCTGGGTGAAAGATGATCTCACCATCATCCAGTGGATTTACACACGCATCTCCACGGAGCTTTTCAATCTGGTCTCCTCCGACGACGCCACCGCCGCCGAGCTTTGGGCGTCACTTCAGCAGCTGTTCCAGGACAACTCCGACGCGCGCATCAACGCCCTCAACACCGAGCTCCGTACGATCGTCCAAGGAGACGCCCCGGTCACCGTTTTCTGCCAGCGAATCAAGGTCGGTTACGTTACCTTATCCGGCAAGGTTTGGAATTGTAATCTATCTCTATTAGTCTTGGAGCCCAAGTCTTGTAATCTATATAAACAGCCCTTTGAGGCCCCGGTCAATACATGTTATTATTCTGCAAACTATCAGTTCAGGCTTATGGAGTTATTTGTTGTTGTGATCTTTTGAGCTCGGGTTTTATGTAAACTTTATCAGACAACCGTTGTAGCCTTTGCACCGTGTGTAGGCTTGTTTGTTTTTGTGCTGCGTGCAGCCATGAAGGAGCTCCCAACTGCTAAAATCTACCTAGTTTTATGTCTTTTTGTGTTGATGCTACAACATGTCATAGTCCCCAGTCCTGTGGAAATGTGCGAGAAAACGTGTGCCTCTTTGTCTGTAGTTAACGAGCGACCTCTCCATTTTCGATAACAGAGGCACGGCCGTCCGTACTCTTATCTACTGTTGTGTCAAATGTGAAGTTTTGCGGCTTTGTAAAGGCCCAAGGACTATAAAATGTTGTGGCACCAAGATAAAAAGACATAAAGTAGATTTATTTTTTCAATGGAGAGAAGCACGATGTATGTGTAACCGTGCCTGTGTTGTATGTACAACAGTGCCTCTCGTATGTACCTGTCATGCACACAATGCATGTAGAACCGTGCCTGTGTTGCAGGTAGAGCAGTGCTTCTCGTATGTACCTGCCATACGCACGGAGGCAGCTGTAGTTGAGCCCCTGCACTGTTTCTGCTGCTCAGTTAAGCTCTTGTGTTTTTCTCGTGCTGTGGTTATAAAAACGGCTTGTAAGTTAATTTGGTGCAGTTATAGAAACAAAACAAATTTAAGAACAGATTTTGCTTCTTTAGGTATTTTTACTCAGCGGAGAAAAATATATAAGGGCCACAGGTTTCCTTGTAATTTTCTGCAGCCGTTGCCTTTTCAAGGTGGATGTTGTAAGAACACAACCATGCCTCTCTGCTGCGACACATGAGAGATGAAAAGAACTGAAGCATAGACAGGCACCACCACGGTCACACAAACGTGTTTTCCGGGGCCTTACGCAGTGCCTCTGGTGACCGCACAACCGTGCTTCTACTCAACAGGCCACACCCAGATGCCTCTCGAGGCTTCAAGCCGTGTCACTGCAGATGCACAACCATGCTTTCACCTTCATGTCGGGGCACCGTGACGTGCGTTCTTTGCTTGAAAAACGTGCCTTCTACAGCCACGCGACTGTGCGCCTAACAAAGGAGCAACGCCAGCTAATAAAGTGCCTCTTGTACTACTAAAAGCGTGGCCCTCATGGCTTCACTTCCATGCGTCTGACAGTGGCTCCTCTGTCAGAGAAAACGTCTGTAAACACGCGTTTTGTGTAAACATTGTCAAAGAAGCGTTGTACTCTTTGCACCGTCTGTAGGCTTTGTTTGTTTTTGTGCTGTGTGCAGCCATGAAGGAGCTATCAACTGATAAAATCAATCTACTTTTATGTCTTTTTATGTTGATGCTGCAATATGTCATAGTCCCCAGTCATGTGGAAATGCGCGAATAAACGTGTGCCTCTTTCTGTCTCTCGAATCGACCATTGCGTGCCTTACAAAGTAAACAGATAGTGTTGACATCTGAACCCAATTCCGTTAGGTTTCTGTAATAAACGCACAAACGTGACTCTAGGTAAGACCAAACCATGCCTCCGTGGGCTTCATGCCCGTGCCTCTCCTTGCTAACGAGTCAACAGAATCATTTGGAACACAAAGACACACGAACGTGACTCTACATAATACGGCACAATGCCTTTGTGGGCTTCACGACCGTGCCTGTGACCCGAAACACTGCAACAAATAAAGCCGCGAACGTCCATGCCTTCATGAGTACACAAGTCATGATGCTACTTGGTACAGAACCGTGGCTGTAGAGACTTCACGCCCGTGCTTTTAAATACAGCGTCTCTCGAATCGGCCATTCATTGCCTCACAAAGTAAATAGTGAGTGTTCACATCTGAACCCAATTCCGTTGGGTTTCCACAATAAACGCACGAACGTGACTCCGCATAATACTAAACCATGCCTCCATGGGCTTCCCGTCCGTGCCTCTCCGTCCGAACGAGTCGACGGAATCATTCGGAACACAAACACAAGCGAACATGACTCTATATAATACCACACTATGCCTTTGTGGGCTTCACGCCCGTGCCTATGACCCTTAACAGTGAAACACAGAAAGCCAGGAACGTCCGTGCTTTCAAAAACAGCGTCTCTCGAATCGGCCATTCCGTGCCTCACAAAGTAAAAAGTGAGTGTTGACATGATGTTACAAAAGTTCCACACAACGATATTAAAAAAGAAAAAAAAAAGAAACTTCAATCCACTACGAACTAACATTGCCTCATTACAACGATACTGGAAACCAAAATACATTTGTTAACAAATTTACTGACAACGAAATTTCACAAGACAAAATAAAAAACTCCAGTCCACTGCTTAAAAACCCCAGACGCACACAACGACCTGCGTTCACAACCGAATACGGGGAGACGCCGTCCACTGCTTAGTAGTAATTAATCCGTACCCTCCCGTAAAAAAAAGAGGTAATTAATCTGGACCCCTCCCCTTCCCCTCGGTATTCACTAGTAGAAAAGAGGGCTTTAGTTCAGGCCTGGTAAGCCCATTAATCCCGGTTCACTCATGAACCGGGACCAAAGGGGGCAACCGTCCCGGTTCGTGAGGCCAGGGGGCCGGCCGGGCCACGTGGGCCATTGGTCCCGGTTCGTCTGGGCCTTTTGGTCCCGGTTCCAGGCACGAACTGGGACCAATGTGCAACGCTCCTGGCCCACAACAATTGGTCCCGGTTCGTGGCTGTAACCGGGACCAAAGGGCGACCTATTGTCCCGATTCCACCCACGAACCGGGACCAATGAGCGGCCTATATAAACCCTTGCCCGCAGCGAGCAGAGCAGTGGAGTGCTCTGTTTTCCTGGACGGCCGTGTTAGAGCTTTGTGGTGCTCTAGCTGACCTACTATGCACATGAGGTGTTCGATGAAATGCCCGAGCCACACTTAAGCTTTCTCCTCTCGAAGCTCCTTATCCAAACTCCATTTTCGTCAAGATTTGTCTAGGTTTGGCGGTCCGTCCTGTCCCGTCTCCGTCCTGAAACCGTCGTCGATCGCCCGCGCCGATCTCGTCGCCGGCACCACCGCGCGTGGTGAGCCTCTTGATCTTATCTTCTTTCAAAAAGAAAATATACTTACTCGTATGATTTTCTTACTTTTATTATTGTTTGTTATTATATAGTGCCATGGTTATGGTATCCGCCCACGTCGGCCCTCATGCAGTCTATGATTCAGATGTGGTAAATTATCTTTTATAACTATTTCACACATCTAATGTCTATGACAATTAATTATGCCACCAGCTTGACGTAGATGTTTTTATCTATAGGAAGTAGTTGAACCAGAAATGGATACCGACTATGCAATTCAGCTCGACAAGTTAACTAAAGCTGAAAAAGAAATTGATCATTTGAAAGAAAAATTGAAAAGAACTGAAGATGAGAAGATGGGATTGGAGTTGCATGTTGCCGATATCGTCGATGATCACAGGACCAAGATGGCTGCAATGCGCTTGAAGCTTAGAAAGATTAGAAAATATGCCATTGATAAAGAGGCTTGGTATCATTATGCCGTTGGATAAATTGTTACCTTAGTTGCGATTATGATCGCATTTGTTGTTGCATTGAAATATTTTAGATAGTTTCAATGTATGGTTTAATTAGATGCTCTGGAGAGCTATATGTTGTTCAACGAGAACTATGTATCTACTTTGGTTTTAATGTGATGATGAACTTCTATTAATTTGGTCACTTCTGTATTCCTGATGTTCTGTAATGGTTTTTGACACACTTAATTACATATAATGCACGCAGATGAACCGGCAATGGATGTACGGTAACAGACGCACCGACGAGTACATTAAGGGCGTGCATCATTTTCTCGAAGTGGCCGAGGCAAACAAGCAGAATGGTTTTATGTGTTGTCCATGCCCTAGATGTGGGAATATGAAGTCTTACTCTGACGGGAAAATCATTCACAGCCACCTGCTTTGTAAGGGTTTCATGCCACACTATAATGTTTGGACCAAGCACGGAGAAATAGGGGTTATGATGGAAGACAACGAAGAAGAAGAGGATGATGACAACTATGTGCCCCCTGAATACGGTGATGCTACAACTGGGGAAGCTGAAGATCAAGAGGAACCAGATGATGTGCCCGATGATGATCTTCGCCGGGTCATTGTTGATGCAAAGAGACAGTGCGAAAGTGAAAAGGAGAAGCTGAAGTTCGATCGCATGTTAGAGGATCACAAAAAAGGGTTGTACCCCAATTGCGAAGATGGCAACACAAAGCTCGGTACCACACTGGAATTGCTGCAGTGGAAGGCAGAGAATGGTGTACCTGACAAAAGATTTGAGAAGCTACTGAAAATATTGAAGAAGAAGATTCCAAAGGATAACAAATTGCCCGACAGTACGTACGCAGCAAAGAAGGTTGTATGCCCTCTAGGATTGGAGGTGCAGAAGATACATGCATGCCCTAATGACTGCATCCTCTACCGCGGTGAGTACGAGGAACGGAACGCATGCCCGGTATGCGGTGCATTGCGCTATAAGATCAGACGCGATGACCCTGGTGATGTTGAGGGCGAGCACCCCAGGAAGAGGGTTCCTGCCAAGGTGATGTGGTATGCTCCTATAATACCACGGTTGAAACGTCTGTTCAGAAACAAAGAGCATGCCAAGTTGATGCGATGGCACAGAGAGGACCGTAAGAAAGATGGGAAGTTGAGAGCACCCGCTGATGGGTCGCAGTGGAGAAAAATTGAGAGAAAGTACTGGAAGGACTTTGCAGGTGACGCAAGGAACGTATGGTTTGGTTTAAGCGCGGATGGCATTAATCCTTTTGGGGAGTAGAGCAGCAATCACAGCACCTGGCCCGTGACTCTATGTATCTATAACCTTCCTCCTTGGCTGTGCATGAAGCGGAAGTTCATTATGATGCCAGTTCTCATCCAAGGCCCTAAGCAACCCGACAACGACATTGATGTGTACCTAAGGCCATTAGTTGAAGAACTTTTACAGCTGTGAATGGAAACGGTGTACACGTGTGGGATGAGGACAAACAGGAGGAATTTGACCTGCCTGCGTTGCTGTTTGTAACCATCAATGATTGGCCTGCTCTCAGTAACCTTTCAGGACAGACAAACAAGGGATACCACGCATGCACGCACTGTTTAGATGACACCGAAAGTATATACCTGGACAAATGCAGGAAGAATGTGTACCTGGGGCATCATCGATTTCTTCCGACCAACCATCAATGTCGAAAAGGCGGCAAGCATTTCAAAGGCGAGGCAGATCACCGGAAGAAGCCTGCCATCCGTACCGGTGATGACATACTTGCTATGGTCAATGATTTACAAGTAATCTTTGGAAAGGGTCCCGGCGGACTATCTGTTCCGAATGACGCTGCGGGACGCGCACCCATGTGGAAGAAGAAATCTATATTTTGGGATCTACCCTACTGGAAAGACCTAGAGGTCCGCTCTGCAATCGACGTGATGCATGTGACGAAGAATCTTTGCGTGAACCTGCTAGGCTTCTTGGGCGTGTATGGGAAGACAAAAGATACACCGGAGGCACGGGAGGACCAGCAACGTGTTCACGAAAAAGACGGCATGCCTCCAAAGCAGTATGAAGGTCCTGCCAGCTACGCTCTTACCAAAGAAGAGAAGGAAATCTTCTTTGAATGCCTGCTCAGTATGAAGGTCCCGTCTGGCTTCTCGTCGAATATAAAGGGAATAATAAATATGGCAGAGAAAAAGTTCCAGAACCTAAAGTCTCATGACTGCCACGTGATTATGACGCAACTGCTTCCGGTTGCATTGAGGGGGCTTCTACCGGAAAACGTTTGATGAGCCATTGTGAAGCTATGTGCATTCCTCAATGCAATCTCTCAGAAGGTGATCGATCCAGAAATCCTAACAAGGTTAAGGAGTGATGTGGCGCAATGTCTTGTTAGTTTCGAGCTGGTGTTCCCACCATCCTTCTTCAATATCATGACGCACATCCTAGTTCATCTAGTCGACGAGATTGTCGTTCTGGGCCCTGTATTTCTACACAATATGTTCCCCTTTGAGAGGTTCATGGGAGTCCTAAAGAAATATGTCCGTAACCGCGCTAGGCCAGAAGGAAGCATCTCCATGGGCCATCAAACAGAGGATGTCATTGGGTTTTGTGTTGACTTCATTCCTGACCTTAAGAAGATTGGTCTCCCTCAATCGCGGTATGAGGGGAGATTGACTGGAAAAGGCACACTAGGAGCAAAGTCAATAATATGTGGGGACGGGCATTCTTGGTCTCAAGCACACTACACAGTTCTACAGAATTCTACCTTGGTGACCCCGTATGTCGATGAACACAAGAACATTCTGCGCTCCAAACACCCGGAGCAGTGTGACGACTGGATTACATGTGAACACATCAAGACTTTCGGCAGTTGGTTGCAAACACGTCTCAGGTGTGACAACACTGTTTCTGATGAGCTGTACTCGTTGGCCAAGAGACCATCTTTGACTGTATTGACTTACAAAGGGTACGAGATAAATGGGAATACATTTTACACGATCGCCCAAGATCAAAAGAGCACCAACCAAAACAGCGGTGTCCGCTTTGATGCAGCAAAGACCAATGGGAAGGACACATATTATGGTTACATAGAGGAGATATGGGAACTTGACCATGGACATGATTTGAAGGTCCCTTTGTTTCGATGCAAATGGCTCAATCTTACAAGAGGCGGGGTACAGGTAGACCCGCATTACGGAATGACAACAGTGGGTCTCAACAATCTTGGGTACACAGACGAACCATTCGTCCTAGCCAATGATGTGGCGTAGGTTTTTTATGTTAAGGACATGTCTACCAAACCGAGAAAAAGAAAAGATAAGGAAGCGAATACATCATACGATGAGCCAAAGCGTCACATAGTTCTTTCAGGCAAAAGAGACATCGTGGGATTGGAGGGCAAGACAAACATGTCTGAAGATTATGAAAAGTTTCATGAAATTCCTCCCTTCAAAGTCAAGGCTGACCCAAGCACCCTGTTAAACAATGAAGATTATCCATGGTTACGGCGCAATAAGCAAAGGACACAAGCGAAGAAAAAGTGAAGACTTTCTCTCCACAACTATTATGATGATGCCTTTGATCTAGAATATCACTGCAGTTACATGTGAAGAAATGAAATGCCTTTTGTAACAGACGAGTTTCCGTCCGAAACCCTGATACTTCGAAAGAGATTGTCCGTTTTGTTCACGAAGTGCATCCAGCTTTTGCCGTAACCCTCTCAACTTTTTAGCACATGCTATGTGGGTGAAATGATGATACCATGCCAACTTTCAACCTTTTCAGAGTTCATTTGTAGTGCTTTTCAATTTCAGGGTCATTTAGCTCAAAAAAATCAGTAACTGCATGAAAAATAACAAATGAAGTCAGAAAAGGGTTGAAAATTGATGATGTGGCTTTGAATGGTGCATTTTGAACACACAAAAAGTCTGGAGTTCAAATAAGTTCAAGAAAATGAAATCCCTTTGTAACAGATGAGTTTCCGTCCGAAACCCTAATACTTCGAAAGAGATTGTCCATTTTGTTCACAAAGTGCATCCAGCTTTTGCCGTAACCCTCTCAACTTTTTAGCACATGCTATGTGGGTGAAATGATGATACCATGCCAACTTTCAACCTTTTCAGAGTTCATTTGTAATGCTTTTCAATTTCAGGGTCATTTAGCTCAAAGAATGAACTAATAGCAAAAATAATCAACTAAAAAACTTTTATGAAACTCTAATAGCAAAAAGAATGAACTAAAAATAATCAATTAAAATATTATTTTATGAACTATAATATTCTTCAATAGCAAAAAGAATCAACTAAAAAGCTTTTATAAAACTCTAATAGCAAAAGGAATCAACTAAAAAGCTTTTATAAACCTATAGTATTTTTGAAACTAAAATTATATAAAATTTATGCAACTAAAATTATCAAAGTATTTAAACTATTCAAATTTGAAAACTAATGGCACTAACAGAAACTTTATAATTTTTGTGGCCTAAAAGCAAAAAAGAATCACTTAAAAACTGTAAGTTGAAAAAAAAGCATAAAAGAAAAAAAAAGAAAAAAATGCCACCTACTGGGCCACCACGGCCTGAATACGACTAGAAACCCAGCAATTTGGGCCAAGATTCAGGCCCGCAGTAGGCCCAATAGGCCCACAGGCATAGTAGTGTGATATTAGGCCCGTAGGCCTGCAGTTCACAGGAGTTCAAGGGAGAAGGGGCAGCAGAGCTTATAAACAAGTTCGGAGCGCCTTCAGCTAGCGAGGTGGGACTAAACTCCCACCACACCGCTGCTGTGCCAGGCGCAGGCCATTGGTACCGGTTCGTGGCACCAACCGGTACCAATGCCCCACTTTGGTCCCGGTTCGTGCCACCAACCGGGACCAAAGGTCTCTGTTTCCCGCCCTTTGGGCTGCTGAAAAAGAGACCTTTGGTCCCGGTTGGTGGCACGAACCGGGACCAAAGGGGGGCATTGGTACCGGTTCGTGCCACCAACCGGGACCAATGCTCTCTGTATAAAAGGCAACACTTAGCAGTTTCTCTCCCATTGTCTCCCCCGAAGGCCAAATCCGCACCCACGCCGTCAGGCTGCCCAAATCGCTCCCCGTCGCCGTCGCCGCCGCCGGCCGCCGTCCCCGTCGCCTCCCCGACCTTGCCGTCTCCTCCCCGCGCCCGTGCCCTGTGCCTCTGCCCCGCGCCGGCCACGCCCCACCCTGGCCGCCCCCTTCTCGGTGGCCGCCCCGCCCCACTCCGGCCACTGCTCTGCTCCGGCCACTGCCCCGCCCCGCTCCGGCCACATCCCCCTCCCCTACGTGAGCATCCTCCCAGTTCGTCCGGCCGGCATCCTCCCCTTTTGTTCATATATTTGATGATTTTTTTTCATACAATATGATGTTTTTTTTGTTCATAGATGATCATATATATGATGTTCTTGTGTTCATATGTATGCATGGATGTGGATGGAATATGATGTTTTTTTGTTCATAGAATATGATGTTTTTTTATTCATAGAATATTTTTTTGTTCATGAGAGAGGCGGGGACGTCGGACATTCATGAGAGAGGCGGTCCGGTCGTCGGACATGTCATGTGGCATTTTTTTGTTCATATAGAAAACTCCGGTAATTTCGACATGAGGGGGGACGTCGATCAACCCCCTCTCGCCCGACCAACTCTCGAGTCCACCTAAATCGGGACTGAAAAAGCGTTGTCGATCTCCTACCCCCTCTCGCCCCTACCCGACAAACTCTCGAGGCCACCCAAACCACTAGAAGAAAACTCCGGTAACTTCGACATGAGGGGGGACGTCGATCAACCCCCTCTCGCCCGACCAAACCCTAGAAGCGTTGCCGAGGCCACCCAAACCCTAGAAGCGTTGCCGAGGCCACCCCAAACCCTAGAAGCGTCGAGGCCACCCAAATTTACCAAGTTAAAAGAGCGTTGTCGAGGCCACCGCAAACCCTAGAAGCGTTGTCGAGGCCACCCCAAACCGTAGAAGCGTCGAGGCCACTAATTATGATCCCTTGTCTATGTTTGCCACTAATTAATATATCCATCTCTCATGTTTGTATATTAATTGCCATGTTGTAATATTTGCAGAAACCATGGATCCAATCATGGACCGAGACTATGAAGGAGAAGAGTTGTTGGGGGACATAATCCGCGGCGGCAAGGATATCTTGTCGTATCTCACTTTTGAAGGAGAAGATCTAGGACATGATGATGATGGCTCCGGTCACCGAGTGCCGGAGGAAGAAGGAGACCATGATGACGGCTCCGGTGACCGAGTGCCGGAGGAAGAAGGAGACCATGATGACGGCTCCGGTGACCGAACGGAGGGAGCTGTTGCAAAGTTGTCCGGCGAGGTATATATATTAATTAAGCCTGTGCTGACTAATTGACGCATTAATTGTTTTGGTATGTACATATATTAACTCTTGTTTCTTCTTTTATAGCCCTCCGGATCGAGCGCAACTTCGGTAACGAGACAAGGCCCGAAGAAAAGGTTGCGCCAGGATGAAAAGTTCACGATCACCTTAATCGCGGATGATGGCCAACCGATTGAACCCAAGAAGACCAAGGATGCATTTTCCGCTCAGTGCGGAGCTATTGTTAGGGACAGCATCCCGATCAGCATCCAGCAATGGAATCAGCCAAAGAAAGAAGGCCCTCAAGTTTCTTATGTCACCGATAGACAGAAAGAAGATCTTTGGAAGGCCCTGAAGGCAAATTTCACCCTACCGCCAGAGGATAATCCGAGTAATCCAGTTATAGAGCCACTGGTCAGGTCGTGTGCTCTTAAGAAGATGGCAGATCTTTTCAGGAGATGGAAGAATGAGTTGAAAGCTAAGTTTGTCGACCAAAACAAGACTCCAGAATTCATCGGCCGATATGAGGGGATAGGAGATCAATGGGACGAGTTCGTGGCCTACAAGACATCTGACAAGAGTAAGAAAATGTCAGCGATAAACAAGAAAAATGCTGCAAAGAAGATGTATCACCATCGCACGGGGTCAGGTGGCTACATCAGAGCCCGGCCGTTGTGGGCCAAATGGGAGAATGACCTGGTTGCTAAAGGGGTCGAACCAGAGACAGCGAACTGGCCAGACCGTTCAAGGACTTGGTTCTTCGGGGTTGGGGGAACTTTGGACCCTGAAACAGGGAAGTGCGTTTGGACGGACGAGCAACTTGCAATACCCGTCAGCAAGCTTAAGAAGTACATCAAGGAAGCGCTGGAAGGGACGTTCATTCCCGACAGAGAGAAGGACGAGCTGACTGCGGCCCTCGGGAATCCTGAGCACCCTGGACGAACACGAGGCATGCCAGGCTCCGTTCCGTGGAAGGTTGGGTTTCCCGGCGCAGGCGGTTACAAAAGCCGGGAGAGGAAGAGGAAACAGGAGCTGAGCGTTGTGCAGGAGCTCAATGAAAGAGTACAAAGGCTAGAGGAACAAGTTCTGAGCCAGCGAGCTCCCGACCAGCAGCTTGTTCAGGGGCACGAAGCTACCCCAGAAGCTACCCCGCCATCTCAGCGGAGAAGCAGCGTGGCTTCCACGGAGTTCGTTCAGCAGCCTGACTTCACGGCTCCTAGCTACCCCGTGGATGCTATCACGGAGGCTCAACCTTGCCAGCTTATGACGAAATGCCATAACCTCATCTTTACGGCGGCTGTCGGCTCTGTAGCACCTCCTCGACCCGACGGAACTTTTCACTGCCATCCGATTCCACATGGCTATGCTTCTGTTCAGGTGGATGAAGTAACGGAGGGATTTGAGGAGCTCGAGCTTGACCACCCTACAGGTGAAGGGGGGACTCAGCTGAGATGTGCTCTGAGGAGTACATGTCTATGGCGGAAGGAGCACATCAAGCTTCCGAACTGGACGCCTCCGCCTCCTCCGGCGAGTGATGAAGGCACTCCTCCTGCTCCTCCTCCTCCTCCGGCGAGGGATCAAGGCACTCCGCCTCCTACTTCGCCTCGTCCGACGCGTGACGATCAAGGCACTCTGCCTCCTCCTCCGCCTTCTCCGGCGCGTCCGAGCAGTCCGCCTCCTCCGGCGCGTCGGAGCACTCCGCCTCCTTCTCCGCCTCGTAAGCAACGACGGAAGAGAGACGCCACCGCTCCGGCTGCTAGCAGTACAGCCATTGGCGGGAGGCCATACGAATACGGTCCACGGTCTCTCAAGCCTCTGGAACCGAGACCATACGAGAGGACCGATGAGGAAAACGCGAAGAGCTCTCAAGACGAAGTGAGGGCACATTTTGCAAAGAAAGCTCCACCTCCGAAGGAGACGATAGATCCGGTGGTATCGAAGCGCACTGTCGAGGCCCTGAAGCGACCACCACCACCTCCGCTGGATACCAACTATGTTCGCGCTACTAAAAAGACATATCAAAATGCGGTGCGGACGGGAACTACTTCCAGTGATGAGAGGTTAGCAAAACGAAGAAGTGGGAAAACAATTCCCAAGCTCGGCGAACAGGCGAACCAATCGTGCCCCCCGCTCAAGGTGTCTACCGATATCGTGCCTAATCTGCCGGGGGTGGTGGTGGAGGGGATGGTGCCCGGTACCAATATTGCCGATTACAGCCTCGGTATAGAATTCCAAGTAGCGGAGGTGGTGGAGGCATACAAATACCAGTACGGGAAGCCTCTCGTCAAAGATGGAAGTCCTCCTCTAGGAACGATGATGCGACAATTCCATGATTGGTACATGAAAACCTGCAGCGAGTCTGGGAAGGATTGTTTGTTGATGAGTATTAAAGAGGAGCACGACTTCGTTGGCCAGGAGCTGATTGCTGTTGAATTTGACAAGCTTTTCCCGCTATACAATCTACAGGCCATCGACAAATCAATCGTGACTTGCTACTGTCTGTAAGTACTTCTGTAATTAAGTCTCTATATATAGCTCACCTCTTTCATTGCATGTATATATATATAATTATCCTCATCACTATATTATGCAGATTGAAGATCGTCGAATGCAGAAGAGCAGAAATGTATGACATTGGGTTCATTAACCCAAATATCATACATGAATGGACGGTTCAAAAGAATGCCATAGAAACCGAGGAGAATTTGCTACAATCGTTGCTTAAAAATCAAAACAAAGACAAAATACTCTTTCCTTACAACTTCAAGTGAGTGTTACTGTCTTGTGCATATTCGGTTTCTCCCTTATTACTCGAGGTTATTGTAATGTAATTGATGAGCTATGCATGTGTGCGCAGTCACCACTTTATTCTACTAGAGATTAAGCTTGAGCGGGGAGTAGTAACCGTCTTAGACTCGAGACGAAATAAACCCGAGTTGTATGCGAACATGACTCAAATGCTCCAGAAGTAAGTTCAATCGATCATTATCGCACCATATTGGCAACTTTGTTCATTTCCTGATATATATCAAGTAATTATTTTCTTTGTCTGGCAGGGTTTGGAAAAAGTTCACCGCAATTGCTCTGGGACTGCCTACCGAGCTGCGATTTACACACCCGAATGTAAGTAATATATACTACCTAGTTCCGGGCTTCTCCCATTGATTCTAGCTAGTTTCATCAATATATACCATTTAGCATGCTTGCTTATCAGTTTGATTGACCTCTATTTCTCGTATAGTGCTTGTGGCAGGAACAAGGAACGTCTTTATGTGGATTCTACGTTTGCGAGTTCATCTACAACGCGACGAAGCCTAATAAGCAGGGCTACACTTCAAAAGAATATGAAGTGCGTAAGCAAAAATATTCACAATTTTATTTTATTACCATCATTTGTGTTGAGTTTAATTCATATACATGTATTGGCCCTCTTCTTCAATTTAGATGTGGGAGATGCGGAATGAACTCCTACCACAAGATCGTGTACGAGCAATTCAAGAGGAATTGGCGGGATTCTTTCTTGACCACGTCATCAATAAAGCCGGAGAATACCATGTGAAACTTGATATTACATGTTAGGGATTGTAACATAGGATAGATATACGAAAACTTGTTGTTTGACCAATCTCTCGGAGAAGGAGGAGGTCGATCCCTTCTCTCTGTATATGTTCATGACGATCTTGTGTACTTAATGGTTTCCTTCATTTGCTTACTACCTAGCGTGTCGCGAGTTCTCTCTATACGTATAGTCCGTAGCGTCGACCAAGCACGGAGATAAGAGAGGTCACTTCTCTCTATTAGCTAGCTAACATAATATATGAAACTCCTAAATTAACCCTCCAACCCCCCCCCCCCCTCTTTCAAAAAAAAAAACCCCAGCTCCTGAGCTGCTGACGCGTGGACGCTTTTTGGTCCCGGTTGGTGTTACCAACCGGGACCAAAGGCCCTCCTGCCTGGGCTCGGCGGAGAGGCCACGTGGAGGCCCATCTGTCCCGGTTCGTAAGCGAACCGGGACTAAAGGTCATGGGCTTTAGTCCCGACCCTTTAGTCCCGGGTCCAGAACCGGGACAGAAGGGCCTCTGGAACCGGGACAAATGGGCCTTTTTCTACTAGTGATTTAAGTCGTTTCGTTGATCGACAGGCTATAATCCATTTTTCCAGATCCACCTCACCGAGCACTGGTCGTGGGCGGCGCGACCCCAGCAATGGAGATGGAGTGCGCTGCCCCTAGCACCAAGAGGGTGAGAGTGGCCCTACCGGCGATGCCGCCTTCTGGTGGTGTGCTGGTCGTCGAAGGGGTGGGAAGCGGCGAGGGTGCTCCCCCTCGATCCGAGGAGGAAGAAGAGGAATCTCGTCCGGACCGCATCAGCGATCTCCCAGACGTCATCCTAGGTGAGATCATCTCTCGTCTCCCCATCAAGGAGGGCATCCGTACTCTAATCCTTGCACGTCGGTGGCGTCCTTTATGGCGCACCGCTCCTCTGAATCTCGACTGCCGCGAGATCTCTGCCGCTTGTCTTTTTAACGATGGAGAAACAGTTCATATCGAGACCATCTCTAAGTTGTCCGCCTTCACCGAGGAGCGCGTCCGCAAATGCTATTTCGGAACTTGGTGCTCTCGAAAATCTGTCGCTGATGTTGTCAGTCTTCCGGAATCCATCCTGTGCGGCCGTGAGGGCTCGGTTAGCCGCCTCTCTATCCCGGCGTGCTACCTACAGTGCAAAGCCTCCACCGTTGATGCCAGGCTCCGATCCTCAAAGCTGAACAATCTCCAGGTTCTTGAATTCTACTACATGTTCCCATGATTCCTGACGCAAGAGGTCACACTACTGGATGAATACACTTCATCTACGCCCTCAGCACCGATGTCCGTGTTTCGGTTTTCCTCCTCACTGCACACCATCGCCTTTGCTCTTTGCCAAATACCAGACAATTATGTACGGACGCTTAAGCTACCACTGGTCAGAAGACTCTCACTTGTGGAAGTTGCTATATCAGACGTCTCACTGCAAAGCATAATCCACTCTAGTTGCCCTGCACTTGAGTCTCTGCTGCTTGTTTGCAGTAGAGGAGGTCGTCGCATCACATTAAAGTCTCATAACCTTGTAAGAATCGGCGTTCATTGTGCACACGGCGAACTCATTATTGAGGATGCCCCTTCGCTTCAACGGTTGATCCACGATATTCAGGTCGATGACTTTTTGATAATCGTCGTCTCTGCACCTAAACTGGAGACGCTGGGTGAATTTGTGTTTGTGAAAGTCAGTACATGTCTAGAGGTACTGACTTTCCACGATACTTTCAGCTGTACTTGTTCCAGTCTTTGTTTCTATTAATTTGATGATCTATGTTTTATGCTTCATGCAGAGTGTGGACTTGGTGAAAACCGGTGTCTCTGCAACTGTACTGGATAAATTCCGGGATGCTTGTGGTGTGACATGCCTTGCGGTACTGAGTTTTCCCAATACTTGCAGCTGCATTTTGTTTGAGTGGAAACAAGTTTTATGTCATCCAACCTTTATTATATTAGTTTTATGATCCATCTTCTGTTAATTTTCATGAAGGGTTTGGGGGCATTTAGGCTAACACCATTGCGGCAATCTGTCAAGACCTTATTTATCTGCATGTCTTATATAGTGGACTTGGTTGTTTCCTTGTTGCAGTTCTTTCCAACACTGCAGAACTTGTTTCTCGAGGTGATGATCTTCACAAACGTTCATAGTGTAGTACTCCTTCCGTCTCAAAAAGCTTGTCTTAAATTTGACTGGAATCGTTGCACCCATATCTGGATAAGTGTATGACAAGCTTTTCGGGACGGAGGTGGTAGAATTAATTGTTTCATTTGGTCTTTCGATGGACTCTCTCTTTTTATACATGTTAAGTATTTGCAACTTTCATGTATATTTTAGGGAGGATTCATTCGTCATGGTGAAAAAAACATTTGGCGTCGTAAGCACCTGTAGTTTCTCAAACATCATGACATTTGTCTGAAGATAGTAACGCTGGAAGATTATGTTCCCTACGAGAGTAACATTGAATTTGCGGCGTTCTTTGTTCTGAGTGCAAAGGAGCTTGAGACCATCAGCATTAAGTTTCGCTCCCCTCCTGTAGAGTTCACGGAAGCATTTTACAAAGAGCAACGAAGGGTTCTTAAGTGGGCCAAAAAGGCTTCTAAATGCGCTCGTCTTAGGTTATCATCAAGTTGCAGCCAAGCTTGTCTATATTTAGAAAATATAAGTGTTGAATATCTGGATTTGACGGATCCATTCAAATGTGCATGCTGAAAATAGGTATTGAGTTGGTTGTTCAAGTTTTTGGAGTTATTTGTTGTTGTGACTTTTTTGAGTTCGCGTTTTGTGAAAACATTGTCAAACAACCATTGTACTCTTTGCACTGTCTGTAGGCTTTGTTTGTTTTTGTGCTGTGTGCAGCCACGAAGGAGCTCCCAACTGATAAAATCAATCTATGTTTATGTCTTTTTATGTTGATGCTACTTTATGTCATAGTCCCCAGTCGTGTGGAAATGCGCGAATAAATGTGTGCCTCTTTCTATCTCTCGAATAGACCATTCCGTGCCTCACAAACTAAACAGATAGTGTTGACATCTGAACTCAATTCCATTAGGTTTCTGTAATAAACGCACAAACGTGACTCTGGGTAAGACCAAACCATGCCTCCGTGGGCATCACGCCCGTGCCTCTCCTTGCTAACGAGTCAACGGAATCATTTGGAACACAAAGACACACGAACGTGACTCTACATAATACGACACCATGCCTTTGTAGGCTTCGCGACCGTGCATGTGACCCGAAACACTGCAACACAGAAAGCCACGACCATGCCTTCATGAGTACACAAGTCATGACGCTACTTGGTACAGAACCGTGGCTGTAGAAACTTCACGCCCGTGCTTTTAAAAACCACGTCTCTTGAATCGTCCATTCATTGTCTCACAAAGTAAACAGTGAGTGTTGACATCTGAACCCAATTCCATTGGGTTTCCGCAATAAACGCACGAACGCGACTCTGCGTAATACTAAACTATGCCTCCATCGGCTTCACGTTTGTGCCTCTCCGTCCGAACGAGTCGACGGAATCATTCGGAACACAAACACAAAACTCTATATAATACCACACCATGCCTTTGTGGGCTTCATGCCCATGCCTGTGACCCTTAACACTGAAACACAGAAAGCCACGAAGGTCCACGGCTTCATGAGTGCACAAGTCATGACTCTACTTGGTACAGAACCGTGGTTGTACAAACTTTATGCCCGTGCTTTTAAAAACCGTGCGATAGCAGTGACATCTGCAGTTGTGTCCCTGCACTGTGTCTCCTCCTCAGTTTTTTTGAGATCTTCTCCTCCTCAGTTAAGCTCTTATGTTCTTTGGATGTGCACAATGAAGACCTAACCTAACTCTCTATCTGGATCCTCCGCACACGGCCTTTCTAGGAAGCGGCACGAACCCAGTAGTGGAGACGGAGATCAAGTCTGGTGTTTCTAGTAC
Organism: Elymus sibiricus; assembly: GCA_039707655.1. Classification (NCBI taxonomy): domain Eukaryota; kingdom Viridiplantae; phylum Streptophyta; class Magnoliopsida; order Poales; family Poaceae; genus Elymus; species Elymus sibiricus. Next base: position 320,784,296 of record CM077664.1, read on the forward strand.
CAGGAGATCGAGGCTCCTATGAATCGTCAACGCCTTCCTCTGGGGTTGTGTGTTGGTGGTTGAAGCGGCGAGGGTCCGCCCGCTGGACCTGAAGAAGACGAAGAAGAATCTCGTCCCGGACCGCATCGGTGATCTCCCGGACGCTATCCTCGGCGAGATCACTCGGCGAAGAGTAAAAATGTTTTAGCTTACTGCACAGGGCTGGAGAGTATAAAATGTTGTTGCAGCGAGATAAAGGCAGAAAATTAGTTTGATTTTAGCAGTTGCGAGCTCCTTCATGGGTGCGCAGCCCAATAACAATGCTGTTAGCAAGGTTACAGATTGAGCAAAAGGTACGGGCATTGTTTCACCACGCCAACGTAAAACCCAAACTGGAAAGTGGCAGCAACATCCCACTCGAGGACTGTTTTCAGCACTTACAAGTGAATGGATCAGTTAAATCCAGGTGCTCAATGCGTCCGTGCCTGACATCCAAGTGCTTGTGGTTGCAACTTGACGACAACCTAAGGCAAGCATGTTTAGAAGCCTTTTTGTCCCACTGAAGCACCTCTTGTTGCTGTTTGTAAAATCCTTCCGTGAAGTCTTCATGAAGAAGAAACTTAATCCTGATAGTCTCTAGCTGTCTTGCTTGAGAATAAAGAATGTCGCAAATTGAATGCTTTTCTCGCATTGTACATAGCCTTCCAGCGTCACTGACTTAAAACGAACATCGTGATGGTGCTCACGAGAACAGTCATTCGTAAGACTTTCTTCATTAGAGACTCCTCCCTAAATAAACATGAAGATTTAAAATGCTTAAGGTCTATAAAGAGTGATTCTGTTGAGAGAGCAAGTGAAGGAATAATTCTATAACCTCCGTTCTGATAAAAGGTTTTTTAGTTTTCTCTAGACACAGATGTGTCTAATACTGGTACATGACTATATACATCTTTGTACATTACATACAAATGTAAGTGACGCCTTTTTATATGAATGGAGTACTACACCATGCATGGTATGTGTTTACAATGTGTGTGAGAACGATCACCTCGATATACAAGTTTTCCAAGCTTCGGAAGCAGTGCACCAAGGCAAAGACTGCGTTCAGATTATAATCCATGCTGATAAGCAACGTCTTAACAGAATGAACTGTTGTGGATGTGCTGGCTATCGGCAAACACTTCATGTAGAATAAAACATAATATTAGTGGAATAAAGGTTGGATTACATGGAACTTGTTTGTTCGAATGAAAGCCGGTGAAAGTATTGTTGAAAGTCAGTACCTGAATAACTATACGGTGATTTGCGATGCTGGATTCATCAAAAATAGCAGATAATTTGCCCATGACCTCCAGTTCAGGTGCAGAGGTGATAACTATCTGCAAGTTCTTGCTATGATCATCACAAAGCAACCGTTGAAGTGAGGAGGTATCCTCTATAACAACTCTCCCATGGTGACCACAAATGCCAATGCTTATAGGGTTAGGTGAGTTTATTCTGATGCAATGGTTCTTTACTGTCCAAACAAGCAGCAGAGACTCAAGTGCAGGACAACTAGAGTGGATTATGCTTTGTAATGAGACATGTGATATATAAATATCCTCAAGCGAGAGTCTCCTGAGCAGTGGTAGTTTAAGCGCCCGTACATAATTGTCTGGTAACTTGCAAAGAGCAAAGGCGACGGTGTGGAGAGAGGAGGAAATTCGAGGGATGAGCGGTGGTGGTGGTGGCATAAGCGAATGGCATGAGAATGGTACTATGTCACGTTTTCTCATAAATGCTGGGAACAGGTAGTAATACTCAAGCCAGGCGTCGACGGTCGAGGGTCTGCACTGGAGGTAGAACGCCGGTATGAAGAGGCGGTGAACTGCGCCGTCATGGCCAGAGAGGATGGCCTCTGGAAGGTACGAATCATCATCACCGACATGTTCTCCACTAAAAAAAGTTCCAGTGTATGTTATGCGGATGAGCTCCTCCGGTGTGGCGGAATACGCGGTGATTAACTCGAAATCTACTTGATCTAGGTGGTTAAAAACATGAGCGACATGGATCTCACGGCAGTCCAGATTCAGAGGAGCGGTGCGCCATAGAGGGCGCCAACGAGTTGTGAGGATTTTAGTGTGGATGCCCTCCTTAGTGGAGAGACGGGAGATGACCTCACCGAGGATGGCGTGCAGGAGGTTGCTGATGTGGTCCGTACCAGACTCCTCTTCGTGCTCCTCGGAATCAGTGGGCGGGCCGCCGCCGCTTCCAGCCGCTACCGCCAAACCCCCAGAGGAGGGCATCGCCGATGGCGCGAGCCTCGCCCTCTTGGTGCTCGGGGCACCGGGCTGGATCTCCATCTTGGTCTCCATTGCTGGGTTCGCGCTGCCTACGAGCAGCGCTCTGTGCGATGTGGATATGGACAGACGGTTAGGTCTTCACTGCGTGCCGATCCAAGTGAGTTAAAGATAAGCGAGGATGAGAGCAGACGTGAGGGGTCGGAAAGACGGTTAGGTTTTCTCTGCGTCCTGTAGATTCATTACAGTGCTGTTACTGGAAATTGAGACGTGCTTGTCGTGAAAGCACTGTGCATGTGCTTTATTTAAAATCGTGCCCCGGCTAGCTTCAGAGCCCTGCCTCACAAAGTAAACATGTTCACGGAAAAACATTTGGATCACAGAGGCAGGACCGTGCGTCTGGTTCGTTTATTCTCATGGCACTGCTCACAGAGTGCTCGTGTCAGCGGAAAATTCTTGAATTTAGAGAGACACGATTCAAGCCGTAACTGCTTGGAATACAGAGAAGCGTGATGTAAGAAGAGCCGTGCTCTTGGCTTTCTGAGCGCATCCGATGCATGTAGGACAGTGTGTTCCGTATCTAAAAGGCCGTGCGTTGTCGTCCAACTGCTCGCCGTCCCCTCCCCTCCTCACTCTTGGATCCGCGCGTAGTGAAGACCTAGCTGTGTTTCCAGATCCACACCGCATAGAGCGCTGCTCGTAGGTGGTGCGAACCCAGCAATGGATACGGAGATCGAGATCCGGCCTGGTTCCCCGAGCAACAAGAGGGCGAGGTTCGCGCCACCGGCAACGCCCTCCTCTGTGTGTTTGGCGGTAGTGGCCGGAAGCGGCGCGGGTCCGCTCACTGGTTCCGAGAAGCAAGAAGAGGAGTCTGGTTCGGACCGCATTAGCGACCTCCCGGACGCAATCCTTGGTGAGATCAGCTCCCGTCTCTCCACTAAGGAGGGCATCCGCACTCAATTCCTCGCAACCCGGTGGCGCCCTCTATAGCGCACCGCTCCTCTGAATCTCGACTGCAGTGAGATACCTGTCGCTAGTCTTTTTAAGCCCCTAGAAACAGTTCATATCGACATAGTCTCCATGCTCCCCAGCAAGGATCTCATTCGCATAAGATATTTTGGAACTTGATGCCATTTTCAATCTGACGTTGATGGTTTGAGCCTTCCGGAAGCCATGCTCTCCGGCCATGAGGGCGCAGTTCATCGCCTCTGCATTCCGGCGTGCTACCTCCCACTACAAAAAAAATACACTTCCGTGATGATACGTGTTTGTCACAGTAGGTCACGTTTTCTGTCATGCATGTACATCCATGACAATTTTATGACAGAATCAAGATAGTCATACCTGTGCTATCGTAGAAGTGTTCCATGCCATTACCAAAATTATCATCACGGAAGTGTCCACTTCCATGACGATAAATCACGCGTCATAGAAGTGCTTTCGTCAAGGGTAACCGACACGTGGCATCCACCGTAACGGGTCGCCGTTAAGCTATCGGGTTCCGGTTTGGATCCGATAACCCGTTAACAGCCCGGACCAATGGGAATTTTCCACGTGTAAAATTCTCAATGGCCAGAGGAACCACGTGTCGGCTCACCATTGGGACAGATGTCATCCACTCATTGGACCGCAGGCGCCTATGATACGTCAACACGTGGCACGGCCCAACAGAGGCCCATTCCGGTGAAAAGGCCGGCCCGTTTGACTTGGTCAAAAGGTAGCGGGCCGGCCCACGAAAAGCCTTTTAACGGCCTGTTCGCATATAGCCCATTTACAGCCCACTAACTCACGGCCCGTTATGGCCTATCCGAATTGGGCCCAGTAGCGTCATCTGGGCCGTCCAATATGATTCTAGCCCGTTGTAACTTCCGGCCCATGTATGGCCCATGACGTCTTTCGGCCCATACGAGACCCTTTGTAACTCTGGGCCCATTAAAGGCCCGAGGTGAAACTGGCCCATAATGAACAGTGTATCACTTTATACCCATTAACGGCCCATTATTCCGTAGGCCGTCTCCAGCCCGTGTTACCTTTCAGCCTTCTAAGGGCCCATTTATTCTTGGGCTAATTTCTAGAATTCGGTTACTTACGGTCCGTTACTGGCCTGTTCCGCTTGTGGGCCAAATTCGGCCGTGGTTACAGTCGGCCCGATTGTGGCCTGTTAACCCGTTGGGCTGTTTTCATAGCGTCATCAAATACGGCCTGTTAACGGCCCGTTATGGTCGGGCCATAAACAGACGATTTCCACTCTAGCCCGTTTTTGGCCCATTTTGCGGACTGTTATTGGTCCACGAATAGTATGGCCCATGTATGGCCAAACGATTATTCGGCCCGTAGAAGGCCCATCGATTATACGGCCCGTAGAAGGCCCATGGATCCTACGGCCCGTAAGAGGCCCATGGTCACTACAGCAGGTAGCAGGACCATGGTTACAACGGTCCGTGTTTTGCCATGGTTATTGTGTCCTAGTTATAAAAATAGGTTATTGTGGCCACTAGAAAAACGCGGAAAAAGAACTGCAGTGACTACAAGCAAACAACTAAACAAGACAATAAGGAAATAAATAAGCAAGCAACTAACGCTAGGCTATTACGGCTATTACACATATTACATCCACTGGGCATCAAAGTTCGCCACCAGTGCAAATATAGGGAACAAAGCAGCATATTACATACACTGGCCGTCTAAATTGGCCACCAGTGCAAATAAACGCGGCAGCAAAACAAGTCCATGACAGAAACAACTTCGAAAGAGCTCAGGAAACGTTATCCTGGGATCCACCATGCTGGCAATAAGCTTAGCAAGCTTATTAGCTTTCTCCTGTTTGGCACTAAAATCCTCCAACGCTTGCTGTTGCACCAGAAAGTATGCATCTGAATTCTCCAGGGACTTCCGCAGTCCTTCGGCTTCTTGTCGTAGCATAGCTGATCGATGTCTTTCAGCTTGTAGTTGAGACTCAAGAAACCGAACTGATTCAGATAGTGAGTTCGAATAGCTTGTGCCAACGGTAGTGGCCAGTAACTTGAACACTACACCAAGACAGGACTTTGGGGTTGTCTCACTGTCTTCAAGATAGTTTTCCTTAGCTGTTTTATCAGCTTTGTTGGAGACCAACAAGGATGTCTCACTATCCTGAACCTTATCTGCATTACTTCCTTTACTATTGCTTAATAAGGTACTCTTCCCCAATATTCTGTCAGCATTCTAAAAGAAGAAACAAGCAGACACATCACAGGTTTAGCATGTAGTATATGAAACTCATTTCGGTGAACCAGTTCATTAGTAAGGTGGACAGGATTAAACTACCAAGTCTTCTATTGCCAAGTAGTACATAATAAAAGCATCAAACAAACATATATCTATGTCCTATGGTCACTGCATTGTCTTGCCAAATCAAAATAGAGACACGGTTCAAATCATATCAGTTCAAGACAAAGCAGCATTGAAAGAATACAAAGCGTGGGAAACTACACGGCACAACAAGATTTCAGATGGGTACCACGGGTCTACATGTACAACAACACTATTGGCTCTGTTGTGATGCTAGTAATGTGCATGATATGAGAAGTCAATTGTATACACAATTGAAATTGAAATCAACAGAGCTATTTATAAGAGCAAACCTGTTAAAGAAACATGTTAATACATACCGGTTATGCCATTGGAGTTTCAATTTAAAAATAAGTTTGTATGAGTAAATACAGTGATACAAGAGCAAAGCAGTATGCACGATAGCAATGGAATCTTAAATGAGAATAGTTGTTCTTCAGGTTTAAGCACTTGTTCTCCACGAACAGAGTACAGTAAGACGCAGGCATATAGTACTTAAAAATAAAAAATGAGCTCATAGACCTTACCACATTCTTGGTTCGGGACCAGTACAGAACAAGGCGTTCCCAGTCATCATCCCGTAAATGTGTGTCAGGAGAACGTAAGGGAATTTGATGAGTTTCTTTGCCAGTGAAGTACGTTTTCTTCAGGTAATTCCGATACTGCCACCAAGCATTCTTGAAGATAGCAGAGGTATTAGCATAGGTTACCTCATCCTGAGTTTCCAAATCGGTCCTTCTCTATAGAGAAAAATGGGAAAATTTGTTGTATTATAACAATCATGGAGGTAGAATGTATGGGACAAAGCAAAGTAATTTCCATGAATAACATTACTTACACATAACTCCTGGACGAACACCTGCAACTGGCATTTTCCTTCATCTTCCATATAATATTTCCATGATGGGAAGATACGCACATAGGATTTAACAACATCAAATGCGATAGATGCTAAACTATGAATGGTTGGTTGTGCTTCCTCCACAGGAATAGGTGTACTAACTGGTGGAGTTGGGGTTCGCCGTCGTAGTACTGGCGCTTTGGGCACTGGAGTTGCCTTACTAACTGCTCTTGTTTGGGAGCTCTGTGGTGGAGATGGTGTTGTGTCAACAGGAACTGGGTTACTATCTGCTGGGGTTGGGGTTAGATTGGGTGAAGCTGGTTCTCTGTCCATCGCAGTAGGGGTACAATCTGCGAGAGTCTGGGCTATGTGTGGTAGGGCTGGTTCTCGTGCATGTACAACCGGGGTGCTATCTCCACCAAGAGGTAGCACTGTTTTATTTGAAGACCGTGTTTTTACTCCGCTAGATACTGCCATCAACCGCTCCAATTCAAATGGCTGATAAACAGGAAACATAGTTGAATGTACAGACCTTGTATGAGAGATAGATGCAATATATAGTGTGGAAAAAAGAGGGCATGAAATAGTTGACATGTATATTGTTTAACTAAAAAGGATAGCATGACATAATTTCACATATATGATGTCTATCTAAACTGGATAGCATAGCATGACATAATTCAAAGATATGATGACTAACTAAACAGGATGGCATGAGATAATTATATGATGTCTTTAGTAAACAGGTTCGCATGACATAATTCACATACATGTTATCTAAGTAATCAGGATCGCATGATTTAATTCACATATGTGATTTATATACTAAGCAGAGGGCATTCACATATATGATGTCTGAACTAAGAACATGGTGTTGAATATTGTGTATATGATGTCTAAACTATGCAATGCAAGACACCATATGCATGATATGAGCAGTATAACCGTGCCAAGTTAGAGCATACACCTCGGTGGGGGAATAGGACTGGTCATCTGTCTCTGAATCCATCTCTAAGAGCTATCGGGACCCAGCAAGAGATCTGCTTCGACAAGTAGCACTGTCTGCTCTGAAGACCTTGTTTTTACTCCAGATTTTTCCATCACCCACTCAAATGGCTGATTCATAGGAAGAGTAGTTTAATGTACAAACATTGTCAACAAATGGAAATGTAATGAAGAAAAGGATTGGCAAGATATCATTCAAATATATGATGCCTGGTTAAACAGGATGGCATTGTATATTTCACATATATTATGGCTGGCTAAAAGAGATGAGACTGCATAATTCTCATATATGATATAGAAACTAAACAGGTGGCCTTACATAACATGTCTAAACTAAGCACATGACATATATGATGTCGAAAGTAGGCACTGCAAGGCAACATATGCATGATATGACCAACATCATCATGCCAAGTTAGAGCAAACACCTTGGGGGGTAAATAGGAGTGGTCAGCTGCGTCTGAATCCGCCTCAGAACAAATATCTTCCTCTGGATTACAATCTGGAGAGGGGGGGGGAGGGTTTGCCATTGAACCCACCATGGAGCGATGTCTGCATGACATTGTATTGCCACGCAAAACTCTTCTCTTTTTCTCTACATGTTCAGCATAACTGTGTACAATATCTAACATGCATACGAAAAATATATAGTGACATTATGTAAGGAGAGCATGCAGAAATCTAGAGTGATGATAACAACCAGTAGATGGATCCAAAAATAATGATAGCAGGCTGATGATAGCTTTAATTTAATAAAAAGACAGATGATGATTGCTTTACTATTTGTTTCCCACCCAAGATGAACAACATAGGCATACCCTAGGTGAACCAGCTAATAGACAGAGATACTATTCATTGTTGCCTCGATATGTGCCCCACAAGTAATTTTAAAACTCAAGTTTGAACATTAATTTGGACCTGACTTGGAGTCTAAGAGGTGAACAGGACGATAAAGTAGCAGGTCCAGGTGGATGTTTTGCTCCATTCCTTTCAACAAAATGCATGAATAATTGAATAGTAGAGTGCCATAGAAAAATTTCCTATTGCTATGTTTTTCCTTCACTTTTTCCTTTGAACCAAAATAGTCCTAATGGATTGACATGAATGTAGAGTAATAAGTGATGCGACAAGTGTACAACCTCTTTGCCGTAGCCGTGTCGACCTCAGCATCATTGGGTTGGTCGCTGAAGAAGTTGTGGCAGAGGTGGCTAACGGAGGTGTGGAGGAAGATCTGAGGAATCTGTAGACGGCGTCCAAGGCACTGCTCTGTTGTGATGGATGGTTCCATCGTTGGAGCAGCTCCGGCGAGCCGTAAGACGTCGAGGCTGAAGCAGTACAAGACAGACATCGTTAATCTCAAGTGGGATTCTAATAGCATCTCCAATAGATGATGTAAAATACATTACCAAAAAGTGATAGATGTAAAATTTACATCACCAAAAAACACCTCACTACAACAGGTGAGGTAAAAACTGTTGACTCTGAACTTAATTGTTGAAACTGAAATTTACTGTGGAATCTGAATGTTACTGTCGAAACTGAATGCACTGGTAGCAGAGAGGCACTTCACATGTAGTTTAGGCGGCTCGAGCACTAGTAGTAGAGAAACAGTGATCTAAATCAGCAGGCGATCGACGGGGAACACAGTAGCAGATAGCAGTCGGAGCAGCAGCGCCTGGAGGAGCAGCGCGAACTAGAGCCAGAGCAGCAACTCATGCAGCTGCAGCAGCCCGTGTACCAGCATCAGCAGCGCGAGCGAGAGCAAGAGCAGAGCAGCAGCACGAGCGAGGGGGAGAGCAGAGCAGTAGCATGAGCGAGGGGGAGAGCAGAGCAGCAGCGCGAGCGAGCGAGAGACGGAGCAGTAGTAGCGCGAGCGAGCGAGAGCCGGAGCAGCAGCAATAGCGCGAGCAAGCGAGAGCCGGAGCAGCAGCATGAGCGAGCGAGTGAGAACCGGAGCAGCAGCAGCAGCTCGAGCGAGCGAGCGAGAGCCGGAGCAGCAGCAACAGATTCGGCTGGTATGGACGCCGCCGCCGAAGGGGCCTCGCACTGGGGGAGAGCCACCGTGGAGATGTCGCCCGCAGCGCCGGCTTCGAGGTAGCCGCGCCATGGGGGTGCGGAATGGAGCACTGTTGGCGCCGGGAGGTCGAGTTAAGGAGAAGGTGCGATGCGATGAGTGTACAACCTCTTTGGTGGCTCCGAGTAGGCCTCGGCTTCGTCTGAGGAGTCGGTGAGGATGTTGCGGTTCCGGTGGAGCAGGTTAAGGCGGAGCTGTGGGGATGGATCAGCCGCGATAGACGAGGCGATCGTCGGACAGCTCCTTGGAGGTGGAGGACGGGGCGGCTGAACCGGCGGGACGACGAGATCGACGACGGATCCTCATCCGGGGAGGTGGATGAGGGGCGTCAGACTGTTGCGGTGGACGACGTCGTCGGGGAAGAGGCTCCGGCTGGGCAGCAGTGGGGTGGCGGACGGAGGAGGGTGGGGTTTCGCGGCTGGAGCAGAGAGGTTATGGCGGCCTAGGATTTTGAATGGGGATTTTGAATGGCGAAAAGGAGGTGATGGGAGAGGGGGAACCATGGCTTAGGGATGCGCTTGTCCAAAATGTAGGGTGTGTTACAAAAGTACCCCCACCGATTTGAGCTAGCGGCCCTTTTGGCTCAGGGTTAGAAGGGGGATTTCGCGTGTCGGGATTTGGCAGCTGGAGGGAGTTTTCGCGCGCGTTGTAATTTCGGGATAGCAAGGCGCGGGTTGTGAAGGCGCGAGTTTTGGGAGCACGATATCTGAATTTTCGGGATATAACAAGGTGCGGGTTGAATTTTAGGGACAAGCCTAACGTGTAATATTGTACGTACCAAATCAATTCGCACTGGATCCTCAAAAAAAAATCAATTCGCACTTCCCTCAACGAGAAAAACGAAAAAAATAAAACTATTCGCACCACACAAAGAGAGAGTCTTGTCCCGTTTTACTGTACAAATGCTATTCAAAGCTATGAATCCATGTTATGTCCAATTAAATTTTTTTGCTGGCTGTATAATGCATGTAACCTACTCATACCAACATTTTAGTGCATTCCAAATGTCTATACTACCGCTGCAATTCGAACTAAATTTGTATTCGTTTCTCTATTTGAATAAGAATCTACAATCATGATTGTTGCCAACTTAAACCATCATTCATGTATTATCTTAACAACACACCACTTGATTACTATAGAGATAGATATGAACTATGTGTACTATATGAACTCGAATTCGAAATTTTGAATACACTTGATGTTGATTCCAAATAATAGTACATTTGATGTACTAACTAGATCTTCATAATCTAAACCATGTTTCATATGTACACTGTGTTTATCACACAAAGTATAGCGCCCCGCCCCCTACATTATGACATGTATTTAGCCCTGAGCTGCAAAAGCCACACATTATCACAAATTCAAATAAATGTTCTATATATTATATGTAGTATAACATGTTCATAACCACACCATGCGTATCACCATTATATATATTCATTCATGCATGCGTCGGTTTAAAACACTATGATATATTCGTCAAATATCAGAATCCACTTTTATAATGAATTATGATTTCTATTCGTCTTTTACACCCACACAATCCTCTTATCTTTGTAGCTAGCGCTAACTTTCTCTCGTGCATGCACACCCCCGCCTCCCTCTCACCCTCCCTCAGCATTCTCTAGCTCCATCGCGCACATTCGTCTTTTCACTTTAGGTCGTTCACCCACGGTGTGTGTAGGCCCCCCAGCTCCTTCTTTCCGGCACACACCGATCGATATGCCTCTCTAGCCAGGTGTGCCTACCACAAACACAAGCTTTCCCTCTTCTCTTCTCACCGTCCATGCCTCACTCCCACCCCTCTTTTCATCGATCTCGTACTCGCACACTCCTTCCCCCCCTCGATATAGTATGCCTCTCGCACCACCTCCTAGCAGCATCCCTCGCTCTCTATCCTTCTCTCAGGGCCTTATTTGCTTCTAACACATACATGCATGTATACCGATCGATCTCCCTACATATACCTAGGTCAACTATAACTCTTTTTCCCCACGCATCGATCGACGTACCTCACAAGTTATGTCTCTCCCTTTCTCCGACAAAGGAGGATTGATCTTCCTATGTAGTTACGTCTGCTTACCACAGCCATATCGTCCCCCTCATCATTCGTGCATGCCTCCTGACCCGTCTCTCACACGCACGTGCACAGAGAGGCAGGCATCCCCTCTCTTATTGATATTGCAGGCATGCCCTCCGTTTGTCTAGCAGGCCTCTCCCACCATTTGTGAGAAGCAACTCCACCACCAACCCCTCTGACACCCTAGCTCTATCTCTCTCCCAACCTTATTCCTCTCCTACACATATGCATGGATGCCAATCGATCTCCCTCAATACATAAGGTAGGTCTCTCTCCTCCTCCACACATATACCAGCCATTCTACCTCTATAGTTAGGTATCTGCCCCCCACCCCCCCCCCCCCCCACACACCGATAGTCGAGCACTGTAGGTAGGTATCCATGCCACAGAGACAAACTGCACCTGTCCCCTCTCACGTTCCAATAGGCCAGCCACCCTATATCTTTGACGTGGGCACACACAAATTCGATGGCACTCTTTATCGATCGCGCACACACACACACACACACATCATCCCTCTCTTCGATTCTATGGATACCTCACGCCGATGATACCTCCACTCTCTTCTCGTGGATCGCCCCCTCTATATATATGATATATCCAGGCCTCTATTTCACACACATTGCATATGTTACATTTTTTGATTGAAATATCATCGACACATATTCCCTGTCTATCTCTCACGCCCTCCCCCCCCCCCAAAATAAACACTCATGAACCCACACACTATATCTCTCTACGTTTGTATCTCTCTCACACAAACCCACGTAGGTGGTGTACGTACACGAAGAGAATAGGTGAACGTACTCACGCTTCGTGCCCAGCCACACCCGCGCGGGTACACGGTGGAGCTCATTTCTGTACGAAATGGCAGCCCACATGCTAATTTGAGCGCGTGTAGCGGTTGTTTACCTACGGAGGTCGTGTACCATGCGTGCACGAAACAAAGTTCGACTTGATGCGTTGGCACGTTATTTTTAAATAAAGTTATATTGCTCAATGGCACGTACACAGAATATAAAACGATTTTTATGGAGAAAAAGGTAGTCCGCTCCACTATATACAATGGAGCCTGCCTGCCGGGGTTTGTCTCTCTTCAGAGTATCTCACACAAGGCGGCGGTGGCCTCTCTCTCTCACCGTTGCTCACTGATCCGGCCGCATCCCGTCCGCCGGTGGAAAGGGAGGATGTGCATCGTTTCTCCGTTCGGCGGCGCCGAGGCAGCACGACCCGATCTGCGGTACCCGCTGTTCTCTCTAACCAAGCTCTGGCGCGGTAGGGCCTACGCCACTTGCTCGCTGCCGCAGTATGGGCAGATCCCACCCGCCGCCGCCCTCCTAGTTACATCCCGACGATCCCCAGGTATCCCCTCCGGCCTTGCTCCACTGCCCATCTTCCCACGTCGTTGCATGTGGAAAATCTTGCATGTGGATCTTCCCTAGTTCTTTGCCCAAAACGTAGCTCGTCCGGCGTACTTTCCATATTGCAATCTCGTCCTCACACCGTTTTAGATAAACACAACCGTGCTGTTATCTTCCCTTAGGACAAGGAATATGCTTCTTTTTTGTCGTCGTATGTGTCATCAACTGTTATTGGCCAGTAATTGTTTCCTTTCTACCTCTTTTTTGCAAACAGGGCTATCCATTTCACCTCGTTGCTATTGCGACCTTTTGGTGAATTGCAGAAATCACTTTTTTCTTAAGAGTGTTTTGTGTAGTTCTACTAAAATGTCATACGGGCAACGTCTCTACATTTCAGTGCGACTGCACAAAGGGAGATTGGTTTTGCTCTATCCTCCTCATCCAACTCCGAGCCTAATCTTCTCCAACTATTTGCTTAATCTTCTCCTACTAGTTAGTCTTAAGAGAGACTGCAAAGGTGACCGGCTTCTATTTGTGTGTTTATTGTTTCATCAACAGTCCTCTATTATTGTAATGACACTTAATATCTTTGGACCAGGGACGCTCAGCTCTATTTTAGTGGAACTGCACAAAATGATCGGAATGTTGCATGCTCCTGACAGCTACTTTTTTTCGCAACATGCCTTGTTGATTTAGACAGAGCTGGGGGGAAGTTGCTGCCAATGAAAGCATGGATTAATTTTAATTTAACACCTTCTCACAACTTTGTCTTCAGTTGTGATGTAAATATTAGCTCTGATCTGCTAATCATTGAGATGCATTAGTAAGGAAGTTAATTTTTTATTTTTTCCGAAAGAGCATGGATGGCAAGACACACGAAACAAAAGCTGAAAGCTCAGAGCATTGTACAATTTCATGTCGCTGGAAAATTATTTGTATAGTACGTCAATTATGTAAACAAATGCTGGAAGCTTGATAGCATTGCCAGAAGCCTCTTCAGCATCCGGGTCCATGTGCCATGCACCAAATTATACTCCCTCCGTTCCTAAATATTTGTCTCTTTAGAAATTTCAAATGGACTACCACATACAGATGTATATGGACATATTTTAGAGTGTAGATTCACTCATTTTGCTTCATATGTAGTCACTCGTTGAAATCTCTAGAAAGACAAATATTTAAGAACGGAGGGAGTAGTGCACAACCGCATGGGAGACTCAGCCCGGTCCTTGCGCCGCACTAATAGTGAGTAATGAGTAGTCAAATCATAAGCCCCGCCTTTCCCACTGTAAGTTTCTCGGAAGAAGCAACCATCAATACGCTCTTCTTTGAATCTACTCATACTACTCCCTCCGTCACTGTTTATAGAGCGCGCTTCAACAATCTCTGGGACCAAGGCGACTAGCGATCGGCCTGAAAAATAGCATTGGTAGTTATAGCACGGCGTCTATTACTAGAGGAAATAATGCGTACACACATGCATGCAGTGCTTCCACCCCGGGTACACACATGCATGCACTTACTCCACTCCGCGTGCACACCTACATCGAGAGAAAATTGTGGACTTGATTGCGGTTACCACGCCCTAATTAATTGAGCATTAAACCAAACACGTCTAAAATCTCTCTGGTGGTGGAAATGCATGGAGAGAAATGCATGAGAATGAAGCGCGCCCTGTAAACTGTGACGGAGGGAGTAGTATGAAGGTGCAAAACCAAGTACACGTATGGCCTGTCGGTCAACGCACTTCCCCTTGGCATATCACAGACATGTGGGACCGGAGTGTGAGCAAACCGATCTCAATTGACGGCAAAATGGCCAACCCGCCGTTCCTTGAAAGAGACGAGGAGCGAGAACACACAGACGGGCTCGCGCGGAGGCCAAGATATATTCGAGCATGGTTGATCGATATCATCATTACATGTTCGATGTTTTTTAATAGTACTATTGGGCTGCCGTTTTCCGCACTTCTCCCGAATAAATGTGTACTTTATCAAAGATTAAAATAAAATAAGAGTACAGACGCTCCACCATGCGGTTCCTAGTACCTGTATACTACTACCTCCGTCCCGGTGTATAAGTCATTCGCGTAGTTCTAGGTCGACAATTCAACTATCTAAATATGTATTATATGTGACAAAAAATATATATTTAGAAACTACATCCGTGTATAGGAATCTAGTGATATACTTTTCATGACATATAACACATATTTAATTCCTCAAATTGATGACCTAGAACTACGTGAATGACTTGTTCACCGAGACGGAGGTAGTAGTAGTAGTACTACTCGTACTACTAATCCTTGCGCTTGGCTCTTCGCCTCTTCAGGAAGTCGAACAATGATGGTACTACAGTGTATGCCTCTGGCAATCTGACACCAAATGAACTGCTGCACGTCCACCGCCTGGGCGAGGGTAGGTTGCATAAGTCAAAAGCTTCTCCTCGTCCTGCGAGCCACCGAGCTTCACCTTGTCCTACAAGCTTCTCCTCGTTCTGCGAGTTGATGGGACACACCAAAAAGTAGTGCTAGTCCATACTCCCTCCTTTCCGGTTAATATGGCTTAATCTTTTTTGCGGGTAAATGAGAGAGCTTTATTCATATATAAGCATTCTTAGGACAATCAGCCAAGAGACTGGTCACTAGGAAGCGAGGTACCTCGCAAAAAAAGAAGAAGGAAGCGAGGTGTTTCATCAAGCCAGCTCTCAGTCACATTCAAAGTGCAGCAAGCACGGTTCGCACAAAGATGTGCCGCAAGGTTTGCTGACCTGTTTACATGCTGAATAACAAAAAAAAAGAAAATATTACTGAGCGCTCCTATTTCTAACAGGATATATAGGAGCCAGAATTAAGTGAGAATTGTGGCGAGTGTTCCATGCAATCAACTTCCATTATCACATGCGAGAACCCTCGAAGAGAACCAAGTGTGTTGAAGATTGCTTTATCACAGATTAAAATAAAATAAGAGTGCAGACGCTCCACCATGCGGTTCCTAGTAGTACATACCTGTATAGTACTAGTACTAGTAGTACTACGTAATACTAGTACTCGGAGTAGTAAACTTTGCGCTCGGCTGTTCGCCTCTTCGGGAAGTCGAACAATAATGGTACTAGTACAGTGTATGCTTTTGGCAATCTGACACCAAATTAACTGTTGCATGTCCACCGCCTGAGCGAGGGAGAGCCTGCATTAGTCAAAAGTTTCTCCTTGTCCTGCGAGCCACCGTGCACAAGCTTCTCCCGTCCTGCGAGCTTCTCCTCGTTCGGCAAGTTGACGGGACACAACAAAGTAATGCTAGTCCATACTGCCTCCTTTCCGGTTAATATGGCTTAATTTGAAACGAGATAAATACACTGTCTGTCACTGTATATTTGTAAAAATATGGTCAGTGGACTTCATAATACGCTCATTGCGATCAATATATACATTTTCCGGTGTTTATACGGTCACTAGCTCACCCTGGCTGAGTATGTGTGTGCATGCATGTGTAGGTTGAGCACTTGAGCGTGACCGTGTGTGTTCCGTCGTGTGCTCGGACATTCATGCATTAGGGCGTCGCGCGCGTTTTTGCGTCCATGTGTACGTGTGACTGTTGCATGCATGCACGAGTTGTAGTCCCTCACATTCACATGTTCATAAGTCAATGCTTTGTCAAAACGTTGCATGCAAGGTTTAATCATTCGTTGTTCACGCATGCATTCCCGATATTAATACGTTGGTAAAACAATTTCTTGAGGAAAACGAGCTCATGAATTGAGTACAAAGGGGACCAATAAGCCAGGACGGAGGGAGTACTAGTAGTGAACCGGAAGGAGGGAGTAGGTACTAGTAGTAGTACGTAACAACGTGCAGTAACAAAATTCCTCTATGCGCATCCTGTCTACGTGTCATGCAAGAAAATAGAGATAAGTACAAGTGAGACTCAGGAACGGTCATACACGTAGGGGGAGTACGTGTAGGGGCCACTTAGGAGCAGTCAAATCACACAGTAAGTTAGTCGGACGAAGCAACCATCATTTCACTCTTCAATGACACGTACGCAATATAAAATGGTTGATATGGAGAGAAAAAGAAAACCGCCAGTACTATTATTCTAATCACACTTCTTCAATATCTTTGCCAACAGGGATGCTCAGCTCGATTTTAGTGGAACTGCACAAAAACATCGTATGATCCGAGGGTGCCAGGCGTCTTTCCTTTGACAGGTTCTACCTAGCCAGGAAATTAAATCCTGTTTAGGGTTTAGGGTTTACGGCGTAGTGACCCCATCAGTAGTTTTTTTTTGTACACACTCTCACAACTTTTGTATTTAGTTGTGAAGTAAGTATTAGCTATGATCTGTGAATCATTGAGATGCATCAGCATGCGTGTTAGTTTTCCTTTGTATTTGATGGAATGTTGTAACGGGGCAACCTTGGAGTCAGGATACATACATGAAACAAAATCATAAAGCTTCGTACTCCCTCCGGTCCTTTTTTGTATGCGTATAAGGCTACTCATAGTGGGGAGTATCATATACTAGTATCATGCATAAATTACATAGGGGACTAATAAACCAGGACAGAGGTAGTATGTGAGAGTGTATGGTGGCCTGGTGTGTCATGTGATAAAATGTACTTCCTCCTTTCTGGTTTATTGGGCTCATCTCAATTTCTTAGTTTTATACCATATTATAAGTATTAATTATTTTCACTAATGGAAGAGATAGACGAGGAGGGGGAGGACAGCTAGCTGTAGCACGGACTCCCAAGAACTTTTTTACATGCATGTTGTGGCCGGCCGTTGTGACATTAGAACGCGGAGCAGTCGCGTGCACCGGGAAGCGGCGCGGGCGGCGCTCCCTCGACCGGCGCGCCGCTTCAATGCCGGCGCCAGTGAGAGGTCGCATCCGCTCTGGCCGGGCATGAATGCGGCACTGACCGTTTCGGGCGGGAACCGCGCGTGGGTGATGAAGAGGGTTCGGATTGGCCAGGGCGGTCAGGCTGGACGTACGTAAATATTGCTGCGTAATTAATAACGTAAATAATGTGCCAGTTGGACAAATATGATTGGAGATGGAGATGGAGATGGAGATGGAAGTAAGAATTTTACGTAAACATGGATATGCATATCTATGTGCAGACTCTCGCGACTACTCGTACACAACATCGATGTCTCGTTCTCCCTACACACACACAAACTTAGTACAACCTCATTTTGTTCCTAGGATAGGAATATCATAGGAGTGGGAAACAATATGAAGTGAGATAAATGGAGTACTACGTACAAGAAGAAATGTACACGCACTCACTCTGCCTCCGACATACCCGCGAGTACACGATGGAGCGCATTTGTACACGAAGAGGCAGGTTACGTACGTAATAATTCGACCCTTTAATTTGTTCACTTAATAATGGAGGGTCGCGGACCACACGTGAGCGATACAAACTGCGACCTGGAAGCGGGGGCGTGTTATTGATCGAGTTTTCTTTCTTGGTACGTTAAAAAAAGATTTGTCCGCCAGTTTTTGTTTCTTTGTTCCGGGAACACGCGTATTCTATTTAAACCCACTGCTATGGAGAGATTTTTTTACTCCATTATATATGCAGCCTCTTGTTTGATAGGGTTTCTCGCGTCTCACTCTCTCACCCTCTCCATATCTAAACAAGATGACAGTGTCCACTCTATCTCTCTCCTCACCGGTGGTCACAGATCCGGCCGAATCCCGTCCGCTGCGGGAGGTGAGGAGGTGCAGCGTTGACGTTGTCGCCGTCAGCGATGGAGGAAGCCGATGCGCACTGTCCTCTCTGAGCCGGTGCTGGCGCGAACGAAGGTCCTCCTCGCCCTTGTTCGCTGCCGTGGTGTGGGCAGATCCCGCCCGCCCGCCTAAGCGACATCTCGCCACTACTAGAAAAAAGGCTATTAGTGGCGCACCACATATTGCTATTAATGGCGCACTATGGGTGCGCCACTATTAACACGCCATTAGTAATTGTTAGTAATGGCGCACCTTTGATGCGCCATTGGTAATCCAAATACCAGTGGCGCACCACATGGTGCGCCACTACTAACCCTTAGGTGCTCCACTGGTATTCCCTCCAGGTGCGCCACTAATAGCCTTATAGGTGCGCCACTAGTAATAATGGAAGGTGCGCCACTAATAAGGGCTGAAATGCGCCACTAGTAATGTATTTGGAAAACAAAAAAAAATCCAAATTTACAAAAAACAACCTATAAGGAAAAATAATTTAAAAACAAAAAATGAAATAGAATCATAATTTTTATTATAGTAAGAATATTACAATGTCTTTACAAGTATCCAATAAAAGGAAAATTGCAAGGAAATAAAAGAAAATCCTAAAACTAATCTTCTAGTAATCTTTTCTTCTTTTTCTTCACTTTATCCCTGCAAAATGTAACAAAATAAACAGAAAGACAAACAAACTATTTATAACATGTCAATACTGTCGTTTTTTATGCAGAACTAGATATGAGCATATATTTCCAGAATTACATGGTGTGAATATTGTATGAGTAAGATTATAATGGAAATGAATTTTGATAGGAGCCCACTTTCGACGAGTATTTATCTGACAGAGCTAAATAATCAGGGCATTTACCTTTTGATAATATTATTATACTATACTACCAGTATACTACTCCACTTGGATTTTTTAGATGAGCAGATCTGAGATAGACATCTGTTCAAGTGGCTATCAATACTTATCAATTGTCTCCCTCTGCAAATCTACAGTTTCTATATCTCAACACTTCTCGAGTAGATGTTTGAATCAAATCTAAGCTTGGTGTTCCCTCCAAAAACAAAAACTTAACTACTACCCATTTCTGAGCACACGTAACGCAAAATGTGCTGAAAATCACCAAAATGCTTTGGCGGAAAATGTCTGTCATTCTTCCTTGTAAGGTTGATCGAGGACTGCGTTGTGGCATGTCGGGTTGCAGGGGTATTCACAGTCGATTTCCTTCACCTCTCTCCGGTTAAAGAACCATTCTCCCACCGATTCAGCGATTGTCTGTTGTACAACATGATTGAAATCGACTTAGTATATGCCAGTGATCGCATAAATGAACTGACAGGGTTGTAAAGGATGGACATTGTTTCTTTTCAGAATATTGGTAGATAGGCAGTACTTGCACAGTGTCACATAATTTTCCTTCTATGATGAAACATATGCTTAGCATCTAGGATACTCATGTAGCTCACACTGACGTTTTACAGTAAACCACATCATTCTGCTTCCGAAAAAACATGCTAGTTTCTGAGACGATAGATTTTTCAGAACTTCGAGATTATGCCAGTTACCACAAGACAATCTATATTTTTTAAATGAAAATCTAGCATCCCTTTACACAGTCGCTGCAGTATAGATGAAACATATGACCTACCTTGTTGTTGATTCTAGGGGCAGATGGGGAGTGCCAAGTCAAGGAGTTCATTGATTGACAGTGTATATAGCAGGAGTTAATGAACATGCCCCAATCCTTTTTCTTCTTGAATTCACTTATAGCATCAAGCAACTCTTTCCTAAAACCTGCAAATTGAATACTTGTTAAGTCAGTGAAGTGTACATGTGACATGGAAGCAGACATGTTACCGAAAGGAAGGCAGGGGCACATATCATGAGTTTGTTCTGTCATAACCTTGGAGAGTTTCCAATTGCTTTGAATCACATTTTGTAATATCCAACCTGCATTTTTGCCACAAGCATTCAGGGTCAGATCCTTCTGGAGACAAGACGTGCTCCACCTAGAAAACAGAAGAGCGGCAAGTGTATCATTTTTCTTATTGATATTGTTACAGAACATTGAAAAGGTTTACAACAGATGCAGATTTGTACCTGACAAATATCATATGCTGGATTGAGAATGAACATTGGGGTGCGGATGCCTTTTGCAACTTCCCGTGGAAAAATGCACTGGCAGGCACACGATAGAGTAGTGCTTAGCATGCAGCTTGATAGTAATGGCGACACAAATGATACTA
The DNA here is from genome assembly GCA_039707655.1 of Elymus sibiricus. Lineage (NCBI taxonomy): Eukaryota > Viridiplantae > Streptophyta > Magnoliopsida > Poales > Poaceae > Elymus > Elymus sibiricus. The sequence goes on from CM077664.1 coordinate 320,805,236, forward strand.
ATATCATAATTGTGAGATGAAAGAAACTAAAGGCTAACCTGTCCTGGCTCCATATCTGAACTGTAGTGAGTAAACTTTTTCCGCAGGTCCTGCAACAAAACATTCAGAGAACACATGAATCTTGCACATGTGGTTAAGAGTTCAATACAAGAAATGGTCGATTGGACAGGGAAGAACACTACTGCCTGAACTAGAGAGAAGGAGAGGGAGAGAGACCTGTAGACGAGCAACATCGTTATAGAATCCACGCATATATCTTCTCCCAGAAATGTCTTCCCTGTAATTAACAGCAGAATCAAGACAAGCAAATACACGTCAAGGAAAAAACCACCATCGGCAAGACACTTAACAGTAGATGCCTTTGGTACAAGTGCACGGAAGTCATCACAATGAATGTAAGTGGATAGACCACCAGCCGAGCAGCCCGTAAGAAAAGCCTGAAATTGTAGGAAATGATCAGCAGCATATCACAACAAAAAGAATAGTAATAATGAGTGGCATTAAAGAGATAAAACAATAAATGAAATCAAAAAGTCTGAAAATAAACTAATAAAAGCAAGTGACCATCAACTGATCTCAAATTCTCAATTCTGACACAAATTAAATATTCACCAAAACATAGTGAGACTGTCATGCCATCATTGATGGCACCAATCTCCAAGAACAACCTATGTTTTCTTTCTTTGCGTGAGCATACAGAGTCCAAGAATATTATGCACTACATTTTTTGTCGGAAGCATTGCAGCAAAGAAGTAATATGAAGTTCTAAACAAATGACTGGATGACACAGAGTGAAGAATAAATTCCATGCGGAAAATAGTATTTGAATATCTACATATGGCCTGAATTATCAGTCTATCACTGCATCCGAGATGCATATCATAAAGTGACCCGAGATTTTAAACAAAACACAAAGACATCCATTCAAGACAAAATAACCTTTGATTACAGAAAAGTGATATGAATATATAAAATGCCATACTATCTAGTGCTTGGTTGGTGTGAAATTTCTAAATACTAATCTGTTGTAGGTGTGCCCAGTACAACTGATCTGTTAATATGGCCACAACAAGAAATCTTGCAACTCATGCTCAGTTAAAATTCAAACATTGCTTCTATCTAAGATGCCGATGGAGACACTGGAGCAAATGCTGCATATTCGGCGTCTGCAGAACACTAATAGAGTGTACCTGGATTCTGCAGTTCGTCATCGCTCAAGATGCTGACGAACTCAGCCCGCCTTTCCATGTGGTCAGAAGAACCTAGATTTGTCTCCTTACGTTGAGCACACCATGTCATCTCTGTAGACGCATAACATCGAACAGATTGCGGACGAGGCGCCAGCCATCACCTCCAAGTGGAGGAGCCACTTGTCGGACCCCTCGCCGAACCCCGGGAGCCAGTGGTACCCAGGCGGGGTACCGTCCAGGCACACCGCGCCACTCTTCCTGGCGCCGGCGACGAGGGTGAGGTCGACGAGGGTGGGGAGCCGGTGGCCGTAGGACGGGTAGGATGTGGAGGATGCGGCGGAAGCGTCACGGGAGGGGGTGAGGAAGAAGGCGGCGGCGAGGAGCGCGAAGGCGAACGCCGCGGCCCCAGCTGCCCCGCGGCGGCCGAGGCGGCGCCACCAGAGGCGCAGGCAGTGCGTCGCCGGCGCGGCGGAGGCGGACGCGGAGGAGGAGAGGGGATGCATGAGGGGAAGGCGGGCGGCGACGGGCGGCAGCGGGCGGGTGGAGCGGTGGTTGGTGGATGTGGATCTGGCCGCGGCCGCATCGGCGACGACTTCCCGGGCGCCTTTGTTTATCAAGTGAAGCAAGGACGGCAGCACATGCGCGAGAGGGAGGGGATAAGGGGTGATAGCAATGGCGCACTGGTAGGGGGTGCGCCATACGTATAGATAGCAATAGCGCACCTCTTACTGGTGCGCCATTACTAGTTAAAACTAGTAATGGCGCACTTTCCTTTGGTGCGCCACTGCTAAGTCTGGGGAGGGGTGTGGGGCTAGGACAAAACTAGTAATGGCGCACCACACACCAGGTGCGCCATTAGTAATATGGCCATTAATGGCGCACCCATATCTGGTGCGCCACTGCTATATAGCAGTGGCGCACCACATACATGGTGCGCCATTAATGTCCATATTAGCTACAGCCGTTTTTGTAGTAGTGCGCCCACCTGAGGTATAACTTCTTTTGGATTTCATGCTTCATTGTACTGGTCCAGCTCCCCAGGTCGCTGCATGCGGGTTTTATTCTATACCACTACTCCCCAGCTCCCCATGTACAGTAGCTAGGGTTCGTCGGCTCGTCCAACATCACCTATTTTTTACTATATTATAGAGGAAAGGCCACTCGAAAAGTTGTCCTGGTTTATGCCTCAGTGGAGGTATACATGTTTTTTCGTCGAAAAGTACATGGTGGTTGTGCGGTCATTGTCCATATGCTCCTATTGCTGCTGCTAATCTAATACTATCACTTGTTAAATGAAGTAATGCCCATGTTAAAGTGACGTCCCTTTTAAGTAATGCTGATGTCAATCCAGAGGCGTCGATAAATGCTTCTGTCCTGCTTTTTTTTCTCGGGTATCCTGGTTTAGTTCCCATCAAGATAATCATGATGCTTCTGTTTGTTGGTGTACTTTTCATTAATTCTTATTGAAAATTGAGAAGTCGCTATTAATCTTGTACCACTGCCAAAACAAAGTAACAACACTATATCCCTTTTTTATATTTTTGCAAACAGCGATGCGATCTCCATACCCGGGCATGTCTTCCTCAATTTTAGTGGAACTGCACAAAATTGGATGGCCATTGTTGTTCCGCCTCACTGTCCTCTGCCACGTGGTTCTTCCTTCCTCGAGCTTGATTACCGAGAAGAAACAGACCACAATGAGGATTTGTCGAACTTCATTGGTGCCTCACCCAAACTTGATGTCAAATGGATGATGCATCACCACGATGACCTATCGATGCTCATGGTTGCGTCTCATGGTTGCATCGGCTGGTGAAGCTGATCGATTTTCGACGAAAAACAAGCTGTCTTCCATCAGTGCTCTTTGCTTGTTATCCACAAAGATGATATCCTTCATCAGTTCACCTTGGTTGCGTTGGAGACGCAGTCGTCTTTCACGTTGGTGCAATTTTATCACACAATTGGCTATGAACCAAATGTTTCCTCGAAGAAGCATCGACGTTGGTACTAAGAGCATAAGTTTTGTATTGATTTCTAAGCCTTCTCACAACTTTGTCTTCAGCTCCCCTGTAATTTTATTTGTCCAGCTATTAAGTAAATATGTGGTCAGACTTTGATTAAAAATATGGCATGGACTAAAAACCCGGATGGACGTAGTACCCCTCCGTTTTTATTTACTCTGCATATTCGATTTGACTGAAGTCAAACTTTGTAAAGTTTGACCAAGTTTAGGCCGAACACAACAAACCATAATTATTGAGAGAGGGCAAACTGTACATACTCTCAAACCTTTCCGATAATTGAAATTAAAATTCTTTATTTGTACACACTCTCACACCTTTCCGATAATTTGGCGCGTGTGTGGTTGTTCACCTAATGGAGGGTAGTGTACCGCACATGAAGGACAGGAAGTGCGACCAGGACGCGTGGATCGTTAGTTGATCGTAAGTAGTTTTCTTCACTGGTACGTTAAATAAAGAGTTTCGTTTTGTACTTACACAATTTAAAATGATTGTTATGGAGAGAAAAAGAAAACCACTCCACTATATTAGTAGTATACACGAGTACTATATAAGCTGGAGCCTCAGCGCTTGTTCGCTAAGGTTTGCACTCTCCACACTCTCGCTGCACTACATATATATATATACACGCTGGAGGCTCAGCGTTCCTTTGCTAGGGTTTGCTATATTCACAGTCTCTCACCATCTTCACCAGATCTAAACAAGACTCCATTGGCCTCTGTCTCTCTCTCCCCCCTCACAGCTGGTGAAGGAGCCGTCCGGATCCCGTCGCACCGGGAAGGGGAGGAGTTGCAGCGTTCACTCTGTCGCCTTCGGCGAGGGAGGCAATCCACTGCCGGCTGCGTTGTTCTCTTTCACCCAGCGCCTGTGCGGGAGGGACTCCGACCCCTTCTTCCTCGCTGCCGTACGTAGTGTGGGCAGATCCGGCCTCCTGCCGCACGCCTAGCCACATCCCGACGACCCTAAGGTATAACTTTCTTTGAAACCATCATTGCTCTAGCTGCATGCGGATCTTTTTCGATTCTGTAGTCGAATCTAGGTCTTGGTTCAAAGAGGAAAGAAGGGTGGGGTGAGGTGGAGCATGAATCTAGGACGTGATTCAATGAGGAAAGGAGGGAGGGAAAGTACTATAGACTGGCTATCCAGCCGCTTTGTTGGTCGAAAAGGGAAAAAGGGGGTAACCCAGTACACACATCTGTAAGGAACCGATCTCTTTGTTGAAAAAGGAAAGAAACTGGGGGGTCGGGTAGTTTGTGCATGACTAGATTTGCTGCCCTCACATAGGAAAAAGGTTCAAAGAGAACAAATATGGGACCAACGCAGATATGCTGCTTGGCAACATACTCTGCATCACCCATTTATATGTGTGGACGCACATGTTGCTGGCATGTCCCATGTCCCATACAACTATTTTGCTGTTGTTAATCTAAGAATGCCGCTGGAAAATTGAAGCAATGCCACTGTTAAAAGTAAATTGCATTTTTAACGAATGTTGTTTTAAGAGAATGTCTCTGTTAATATGAATCAATACAACTGTTTTAGAAATGCTACTGTCCTACTTTGTTTTCCATCAAGATAAGGTAGATGCTTCTTTTTGTCGCCGTATGTTTCATCCTCCTTTATTGGCCAGTAATTGTTTCCTTTTTTGCCTCTGTTAAAACAGGGATATCTATTCAACTTGTTGCTATAGCGAACTTAATTGTCACACCGGCGACTTTGCTTGATTTAGTTGAACTACACAAAACGAGATTGGATTTCCTATTCATGTTGGCAGATTCGTAGGTGATCTTGACTGTGTCAAGAAAGGTCAATACCGGCCTTCGTCCACATGATCGTGCAGTGTGCTTTGAGATGCTGTGCTACTTCTATTGGTACTGTTTTAAATAAATGTTGAATTGAAGCTATTGAATTGCTGTCTTTTCCCATTAAGTGAACAAAAATGGGACCAACCCAGACATGATGCTTGTTGCTTTGTTACAACAAACTCTGCATCACCCCCTTTATAAGTAGATGGAAGCACATGGTGTTGTTGCGCCCACTCTCCCCTGGAACTGTTTATGCTTTTTGTTAATCTAATGCCACTGGTAAAATTAAGCAATGCCACTCTCAGAATTAACTACTGAATCTTAGTTCAAAACTGCAACACTTGTTAGGGATCGGCGGGAGTACCATTTCTGTTAGGGATCGGCCAGAGTACATGTTTAAGAAATGTATTGTTGAGATAATGTCTCTGTTATTGTATATCAGTTACAGTGTTTTACAAATGGTACTATCCTGCTTTGTAGTTCTTTCTACATGTTTAACCAAGGTATTGTTAAGATAATGTCTCTGTTAATATGAATCAGTTGCATTGTTTTAGGAATGGTACTTTTCTGCTTTGTCGTTCTTTATACATGTTGAAACAAGGTATTGTTAAGATAATGTCTCAGTTAATATGAATGAATCACACTGTTTGAGAATTGCTAATCTCCTGGTTTGTTTCCCATTAAGATAAGGTAGATTTTTTTTCTTCTGGGAGTATAAGTCATCAACCATTATTTCTCAGTAATTGTTTCCTTTATACCTATTGTTGCATACAGGGATATCAAAACTTCTGCTCGATTCTATTTTGACTTTGATTTTAGTTGAACTGCACAAAACGAGCCAATGTGTTTAAGGCAAACTGTTGCATTATTGGGCCCAGTTGGTCTTTCCACTTTGCAGAAAGAAGCAGTCACTGTTTGCGCTACATTACACAAGGAATGATCGAGAAGCTTTACAGAGTATTAGTAGACGCTGGTGACATGACTAGTCTGCAGAGAGCATGGGAAACTCAACAACACGTGGAGTGCAAAATTCACACCACAAGGAAAGCTATGACCAAGTCAGTTGCCGACGCAGCTGTAACAAACGAGGTCAGTATCGGCCTTCATCCACATGATTGTGCTTTGTTATGTTGTGCTACTTATATTGTTGTATTGTTTTTAATAAATGTTTAATTGAAGCCATTGTATTGCTATCTTTTCCTGTTAAGATAATGAAGATGATTATAGTTGTAAGCGTATGTTTAATCAACTAGTACCACTATTATATTCATCACGCTTTTTCTGTATTTATGCAGACAGGGCTGCTCAGCTTGATTTTAGTGGAACTGCACAAAATTTTCAGATGGTTCATGTCCTCCCTAATACTTCATCATGCACAATACATCGAATGGTTCTCTAATCATTTGTCGTCACCTTGAGCCACCGGACTATCTACTTGAATTGAGCTGCCAATGTGTTCAACGCCTTGCAACATATAAATACGAAATCCACCATGCTACGCAAGACATTGTTTGATTTCAGTCGAACTGCACAAAAAGATACGCTGGTTAATTCGGCTCCATGTGCCATTTCAATGTGCAAAGTGATGACAAACCCTGCCCGTTCCACAATCATAGGCATTACATATTTTGAATGGGAAAAGCTTGTCAAAGTTTAATCATTGATGTTAGCAAGAAGACATTAGTTTAATATATTGGAATTGGAAAACCTTGTCAAATTTTGCTCATTGATGTTAGCCAGAAGACATGCATTTGATATTTTGGAGTGGGACGCCCTTTGCTGTGAGCAGCGTCGATCGTTTTTTCCTATTCCTGTGTTCAGTTCAGAAGTAAATATTTACTCTGCTGAGATGCATAGTCACATGAATGTTGACTTATGTAAGGTATTTTAAGGGTTTGTTCTGAATGTTGTCTATGTAATGCCAGGCCTTGTGAGTTTGATTGCAAAGAGCTTGGAATGCTGTGGCATGCGGCATCACGAGCTATTCACCGTGCCTCCTGAGAATAATGCTTCATATTGTTTTGCTAATGCCAGTGATTTGCATGTTAAGAAGATCATCCTCTTTTGTTGTTTCTGTGCTTAAGAAGTTCATCGTCTTATGTTTCATTCATAGCCTATACGACAACTCGGGTAGGTTAGAGGTGAAACCATATGATCTTCCGACCAACTCATCATCTTAGGCCGTGATTGGATCGTCGTTTTCCAACCAAAACCGCTTGTAAAACTAACGCTTGTAAATAAAAGCAGATGGTCTTGGGCGAAGTGCTTGGTTGGTCGATTTCGACTGGTAAAATATACACTGGTCTCGCAAATTACACGAGTAACTCGCCGGTTTTCGTTACAGACCTCGGGCCGTCGGTTTCATTATGCCTGTATTTTACGCGTTGTTTCCGGTGACGAGTAAATTACACTTGTATCTTAATACAGGTGTGAAACAATCCAGAGCTCCCTAGCGCGGCCTTACTGTTTCATGCCGGCTCAGTCTCTCGAAGGTGCTCATAGGTGTCCGATGATCCTGGCTTCCTGAATGAGCAGCGGGCGCTGTATCAGACCATTCGTAGGGCCCGCGAGGCCCTCTCCGTCGTCCTTCAAGTTGTTGCGCTCGCCGTGGCGCCGAGCATTGTCAACATGGTGAATGAACATGAGGAATCAGGAGATGACTTTACTTGGAGAGGATGACAGTAGGGACCCACCAGGGCCATAGCCGTACACGTACGCAAGTTCCTCCTTATTATATACAACTATAATTTTTTTTGCTTCCTCCTGGTTTCCTGACATCACGGTCCCACACCATTGTCAACCTATATAGTCAATAAACGAGAGAATTGCACAAGGAGCGGCCGACAGCTGGGACCAGCAGCTCGAGCAGTATTTGTTTTTTTAGGTGTAAGCGGAGTTTTTCTTGAGCGATGTTTTTGTTGTTGTTCAGAGGAGCAGGGTATCAACTGGGCGGGATGTGGCCCGTCTAGCCCAAGCTATTATTTTATGTCGACCAAATATCCAGCCCAGATATTAATTTTTCAAGGTGAAAATGGCTAGCCCAGCTATACTTTTTTTTGCGGAATACCCAACCCAGGTCAACTTGTTATTCTCCGCCCCGCTGGGCTGTAAATCTTTCCTAGGAGGGATGCATTAGGCCTAACAAGAAAATGGGCTTTAAGAAATAATAAATGGGACGTAATTATAAAAGCTGGGCTGTAAATATACAAAAACGCACCAAACAGGTAATTAGTTTCAAAAATATTATTTTTTGAATTTCAAATTTTTAATTTCATGACTTATTGCGCGCGCAATATTTTGTTAGATTTTTACCTAATACAAATTCATTTCGATATTATATTTAATCTGACTCGAAATTTCGGGATAAAAATATTTCGGATCCCATCAAAATGTGGGATTTTTGGTTGAATTCTGTTTTGAGCAGTTGGTTGAAATTATTAATCGTTGTCCTGGCTAGAAAATGGGCTGTAATTTTAACATACTGTAAATGGGTTGTAGTAAATTCCATTAGAATTCAAAAATGGGCTGTACATTTTTACAAATCGCAAATGGGCTATATGTTCTCTGCCACAGATGTGATGCTCACTTGTGGGCCTACTATTTTTTTTGAGAATTATAGTCAGTGACGCGTACGGAAGGCTTGTGGGCCTACTAAGGCGTACGGAAGGCTTTGTCAACTTATAGTCAAGACACGATTCTAGCAGCAGTGGCCGTTGGATGTCCATCCAACGGCTCTAGTGCTTCTTCAATCTCGGATATTCCTGCTTCAGCCGCCCAAACCACTGTCGGCAGTACCGCCTACTACCGCCTCCCGTGGCCGGCTTTGCTGCCACGCAGGCTTCACCGGCCCACCCTACTCCCAAACGCCATCCAGGCCATTCCTCTACTCACCAACACCTCATGTTCTTCTCCGGCGATGGCAGCCTCACACCGCAGCCGAACCAGTGAACCCTCGTACTCCCCTTCGCGTGGGCATCCACTGCTGTGTCTTCGCCGGCTCCGGGTCGTTCCCTTCCTAGGACTCGCCATCGTTCACTGCGTTGGTTCTCTCGGCGCGGCGTGGTCAACTTTGTCAACAAACGACAGCCATCGGAAGAGGCATGTACGTGGAGTGGCTGACAGTAGGGACCCACATGGCCCATGGCCGCACGTAGCAAGTGCCCCCGTATTATGCGAAAACAAATAATTTCTCCCCCTGACAGGTTTGACCCACCAGCTACATATTCGCACGCAAGGAAGTGCTTCCTTTATTACGCGGAAATAAAAAGTTTCCTCTCCCTGATAGCTGGGACCCACCAGCTTTATTATGATCCATTTCGTGAAAATATAGATTGTACCGAAGATGCTAAATTGTTTTCTTTTTATTCTAACTCGGAAAAGAAGAAATTAAAAAAACCAGAAAACATCTTCGCACGCAAGGAAGTGCCACCTTATTACGCGGAAAAAAAATTGATTCCTCCTGCTAGCTGGGACCCACCAGATTTGGAGGTTGACTTGTGGGCCTACTAAGTTAACGCGTACGCAGGGCTTTGTCAACTTGGTCAATAAACGATTCTAGCTGCACTGACCGTTGGATGTTAATCCAATGGCCAAGCTGCGTCTTCAACCTCTGGTATTCTTGCTCCAGCCGCCCAAACCTGCGCCCGCCGTACCGCCTGCTCCAGCCTCCCGTGGCCGGATGTGCTGCCGCGCAGGCCTCAGCGCCCGACCATACTACTACTGGCCAGGCCTTCCCTCTACTCACCCACACCCCCTGTTATTCTCCGGCGACAGCAGCCTTACACTACAGCAGAACCAGTGAACCCTCGTACTCCCCTCCGCGTGGGCATCCACCTGCCTCGTCTTCCCTGGCTCAGCGTCGTTCCTTCCTAGGCCTCGCCGTCGTCCACCGCCTAGGTGCTGTCCACACGGCGTGGTCAACGAACGACAGCCATCAGAAGAGTAGTGTACGCGGTGAGGCTGGTAGATGGACCCACCAGCTACATCTTCTCACGCAAGGAAGTGCCTCCATATTAGGCGCAAAAAAAAGAATCCTCCCCCTGACAGCTCGGACCCACCATCAATAACTTTGCACGCAAGGAAGTGCGTCCTTATCCTCCCTGACAGCCGGGACCCACCTGGTCGAAGCGTACGTTGCGTTGTCGCGACCGTGTACGTACATACTGGTCGATCGGTCTCTCTGCAATGATGAACCGTGGCCGAGCAAGCAGCAGCACGTGTAGTAGTAGAGCCCCCGACATAGTAGTTCAGGCAGTCCCTTCTAAACCGTGTACACGTACGTACAGCCACATGCCAAAAAATACGGCCACGTACGTACATACGGGCGGGGTCTCGAACGCCTACTCGCGCATACGTACGGCCAGGGCTCGTGTACATGGAGAGGCAACGGACGGCAGCAACGGCGTCCTGTTCATCGGGCAGCCAACTGGCTGGGTCGGAACGGAGAAACAGGGTCCTGTTCATCGGGAGGCAACAGACTGGGTCGGAATGCGTCCTGTTCAACGGGAGCCAACCGGCTTGGACGGAACAGCTGAAACGGGGTCTGGCGTACCGTAGTACGGAGGAAACGGCCTTCTGTTCGACTGGCTACGGTCGAAACGGGGGTCCTGTTCATCGGGAGGGGTGTGGCGTACCGCAAAACGAAGGAAACGGACTTGTGTTGGAGCGCTACGATCGAAACGGGGGTACTGTTCATCGGGAGGGGTGTGGCGTACCGCAAAATGGAGGAAATGGACTTGTGTTGGAGTGCTACGGTCGAAACGGGGGTCCTGTTCATCGGAGGGGTGTGGCGTACCGCAAAACGGGACTCCACGGGCTACTGTTCACCCATCGTCGACTTCCTTCAGCCTCCACCCGCACTGTTCATCCACCGCGTCTTCCTCCTGCCTCCACCAGCTACTGTTCATCCACGGGCTACTGTTCATCCAGCTCTCCACCGGCTACTGTTCAACCAGCCCTCCACGGGGTCCTGTTCATCCACCCCCAACCAGCTCGGCTGTGGCGGCCTCCTCTCGGGGTCCTGTTCATCCAGCGGCAACGGCCTACTACTACTACCACGGGGTCCTGTTCATCCAACCCCCACCGGGAACTGTTCATCCAACCCCAACCACGTACGTCTCGACTCGTTCAACCAACCCCCATGTTCACTGTTCCTCAAGAGGCAGCAGGTTCGATCGGCTTCAGTTAGCAGCAGTAGCGAAGGAATCGCTCGATCGGGTTCAGTTAACAGCCAGGGATCGATCGATCGCTTGGGTTCAGTAACGCGTAGCCAGTGCAATCGCTCAGGTTCAGTAAGCGAACGCCTCGCTCGGGTTCAGTTAGAGCCCAACGCCTCGCACCCACGCGCGTACGTGTACGAGAGAAACACACAATCCCTCCGTGCATCGCTCAGCCCCGACCACCCACCGTAACCGGGAACTCCCCAAAAATTTCCTCGCCCTCGCTTCAACCACAATTTTTTCCGTCATGGACGGCCCAAAGAATGTCATGCAGGTGCGTCCCCGGCCCGCCCAGGACGAAAAGCCCATTTTCTGTCATGATTTTTTGTCATAGAAGTAGGAGCCCACCACATCTATGATGATACCGGGTTTTGTCACAATTATCGTCATAGAAGTGTCATAAGCATGACAGGAAAAAAAATCGTTCGGCCCAAAATGTCACGGATGTGTCTTTTTTTTGTAGTGTCCACTGCAGACCCTCTACAGTCGATGCCTGGCTTCGATCCCCCAGACTGAACAATCTACAGGTTCTCGAGTTCTACTACATGTTCCCACATTTCGTGAGAAAAACCATCACACTACCACACGAAATCTCTTCGTCCGCGCCCTCACCACTGACTTCCATGCTGCTGTTTTCCTCCTCACTGCACACCATCACATTTGCTCTTTGCCAAATACTTGATAACTATGCACGATCGTTTAAACTTCCACTGCTTAAGAGGCTTTCATTTTTGGAGGTTGATATATCAGACGTCTCACTGCAAAGCATAATCAACTCTGGTTTCCCTGCCCTCGAGTGGCTCCTGCTTGTCTGCAATAACCTGGACCATTGCATCAGAATAAACTCAGCTAAAGTTGAAGTCATTTGCATCCTTTGTGAGAATGGTGAACTCATTGTTGAGGATGCGCCCTCACTTAAACGGTTGATTCACGATATTCAGAGCCGGCACTTGCCGATAACTGTCTTCTCTGCACCTAAACTTGAGTGCCTGGGCAATTTTTACGAAGGATTTCCTGAATCCAAGATTGAGTTTGGCTCTACAGTTATTCGGGTACTCACTTCTTGCACTATACTCTTGAGTTGCATTCGTTCCAGTGCCGAAGTTTCATGTCATGCAACCATTATTCAGCTAATTTTATGATATATGCTCGATGCAGGCTTTGTCTGTAGTCAGCCTATCAATGGCGTTTCAATCTGTCAAGACCCTGCTTATTCACATGTCATTAAACCTGAATAAGGTTGTTGCCTTGATGCGATGCTTTCCAAGTCTAGAGAACCTGTTTATCGAGGTAATGATTTCCACACACATTGAAAGCACATACGATGCATAGTGTACTATATCGGAAGTCTCTCTCTCCCCCTTGTAGACCTCGAGTATTCTCAATCTTCATGCATTTTCAGGGAGGAGTATGTCGCGAGGAAGGTGTAACAAATAAGTGGCGCCACAAGCACCGGGTGTTTCTCGAACAACATGACATTCGTCTGAAGACAGTAACGCTGGAAAAATATATACACTGCCAGAAAAACATTGAATTTGCAACGTTCTTTATTCTGAACGCAAAGGAGTTAGAGACCATGAGGCTTAAGTTTCGCTCCACCCCAGACATCACAGAAGGATTTTACGAACATCAACAAGAGGTGCTTCAATGGGGCAACAAGGCTTCTAGACGTGCTCGTCTTAAATTGTCAGGATATTGTAGGCATATGAACTTGGATTTAAAAGTACACATCTGGACAAACCAGTCTCCAATCATGGATTTGCCGGATCCATTGACCTGTGAATGCTGAAAACGGTTATCCGGCTGACAGAGATAGGTGTTGTTGCGTGCTTTCCAGTTTGGATTTTGTCTATACATGATCAAGGAATGCTTGAACTTTATGCACCGTCTGTAAGCTTGTCAGAAACTTGTTTTTGTGCTCTTCAGCCGTGAAGCAACTCACAAGTGCAAAAATCTATCTAGTTTATTTCCTTTTCATGCTACAACCTTTCCTAGAGACTCCAACCTTGCTGATATGATTGAGTGAATGTGTGGCTATCCGTGTGAATAGAACGAGCGACTGAAAACATCTGGAACACGTAGTCACGTGTGATGTGACGGCCGTGCCTCTCCAAATGAACGTGTTAGTTAAAATATTCTACAATACAGAGGCGCCCATGCCTCTTGTACCTGTAAAACTGTGCGTTTGTTGTCACTGCACGACACTGCCTCTGTGTATGCTCGTGACTCTGTGGTGAACATTTCGGTGGAAACATGTTGCACAGTCTAGCACGGCTGTGACTTTGCTTAATGTAAAAACATGCCTCCACAGACCTGAGTGTCCTGACCGTGGATAAAAAATTATACGAAGGGAGGCAAGATGCATCTAGAACAATGCGACCTGTAGAACCATCACAATGCTCTTGCTGCAAATTGAGACGTGCTTGTCGTGGAACCACTGTGCTTGTGCTTTATTTAAAAGTGTACCGTCGCTAGCTTCACAGCCATGCCTGTCCAAGTAAATTGCTCGCAAATTATCGTGCCCCTGCTTCGTCTACATCCGTGCCTGTTTGCACTGCAGAGAAGCATGATGTATGTACAACCGTGCTCTTGCTCCTCCGATCGACGAGCGTGCCTCTGTTGCATGTAGGACAGTGCGTCCGGTATCTAAAAGGCCGTGCCTCGTTTCCTTCCTCAACAGGAAAGAAATAATATTAATATTAATAATATAGTTGTTCTCCAACTGCCCCTTCGATCCCTCCGCTCCTCTCCCCTTCCCTCCCGTCCCCAGTTACGCTTAGCCGTCTTTCCAGATCCACGCCATACATAGCGGTGCTCGCAGGTGGCGTGAACCCAGGAATGGAGACGAAGATGGAGATCCACTCCAGTGCGCCAAGCACCAAGAGGGCGAGGCTCGCGCCACCGGCCACGCCCTCCTCTGGTGATTTGGCGGTAGTGGCTGGAAGCGGCGAGGGCCCGCCCACTGGATCCGAGGATCAGCAAGAGGAGTTTGTTCCGGACCGCATCAGCGACCTCCCGGACGCCATCCTCGATGAGATCATCTCCTGTCTCCCCACTAAGGAGGGCATCCGCACTCAAATCCTCTCAACCCGGTGGCGCCCTGTTTGGCGCACCGCTCCTCTGAATCTGGACTGTCGTGAGATCCCTGTCGCTCGTCTTTTTAACGCCCTAGAAACAGTTCATATCGAGATCATCAGTAGGGCCTCTGCCTACAGCGAGGAGCTTGTTCGCATACGATACATCGGAACTTGGCATCGTGGAAAAACCGTTCCTGATGATGATTCGTACCTTCCAGTCCATCCTCTCCGGCCATGAGGGCGCAGTTCACCGCCTCTGAATACCGGCGTGCTACCTCCAGTGCAGACCCTCTACTGTCCATGCCTGGCTTGAGTCCTCCAGATTGAACAATCTCCAGGTGCTTGAGTTTTACTACCTGTTCCCACGATTCGTGAAACAAACGGTCAAACTACCACACACATGCTCTTCATCTACGCCGTCACTACCGACGTCGATCTTTCGGTTTTCCTGTTCTCTACACAGTGTCAGCTTCGCGTGTTGCCAGATACCAGACCATTATGTATGGGAGCTTGAACTACCACTGATCAAGAGAATTTCGCTTGTTGAGGTTGATATATCAGACTACTCGTTGGAAAGCATAATCAACTCTAGTTGCCCTGCACTCGAGTGCCTGCTGCTTGTTTGCAATAGAGAAAGGCATCGCATCACAATAAACTCGCCTAACCTTGTAAGCATCAGCATCCGTGGTGAGAAAGGAAAATTCATCATCGAGGATGCCCCCTCACTTCAACGGTTGATTCACGATATCTAGAGCAATAACATGGAGGTATTCATCGTCTCTGCACCTAAACTGGAGACATTGGGCAAATTGAGAATCTTGCTTGACTCCACAGGTCTTATGGTACTGACATTTCACAATACTTTCAGCTGCATTTGCTTGAGGAAAGGAGTTTTATGTCATCCAACCTTTGTTTTATTAATTTTATGATTTATTTTCTATGCTCCGTGAAGGATTTGGCGACGGACAGCCTAACTACAATGCGGCAATCTGTCAAGACCTTGCTTTTGATCATGTCTTATAAAGTGGACCTGGTCGTTCACTTGATTCAATGCCTTCCAAACCTGGAGAACTTGTTTGTTGAGGTGATGATTCTCATGCACAATGAAAAGCTCATACCATGCATAGTGCAGTACTCCCTCCATCTCAAAAAACTTGTCTTACATTTTGTCTGTAATGGATGCACCCATGTATCTAGGCATGTTTTTGTATTATATATACATCCGTATCTAGGCAAATGTATGAGAAACTGTTTGGGACGGGGGTCATAGAATTTATCGTTCATTTTCTCCTTCTATAGACCTTAAGTATTTTTCAACCTTCATGCGTTTTCAGGGAGGATTCATTGCTGATGGTGCAAGAAATATTTGGCATTGCAAGCACCGGGCGTTTGTCAAAGAGCACAACATTCATTTGAAGACAGTAATGTTGGAAGACTATGAAAGAAGCGGGAAGAACATTGAATTTGTGAGGTTCTTTATTCTGAATGCAACGGAGCTAGAGACCATCGGGATTAAGTTTCGCTTTCCCTCAAACTTCACGCAAGAATTTTACGAACAGCAACAGAAGTTGTTCTAGTGGGAGAATAAAGCTTCCAAACGCACCCATCTCAAATTATCAGCATGTTGCGATCATGCGTGCTTGGATTTGAAACACAGGCGTGTTGAATACCTGGATTTGTCAGATCCGTTCACTTGTGACTGCTGGAAACAGGGATGTAGTTAGTTGTTCAAGCTAATACAGTTAGATGTTGTCGCACCATTCCGAGACTGGGTTCTGTCTAAACATGGCCAAACAATCCATTCTCCTTTTGCACCATTTTGTAATCTTGTTATAACAATGTTTTTGTGCTATGCAACTACGAGGCAGCTCACATGTACTAAAATCAATCAACCTAGTTTTATGTCATTTTATCTTGTTGCTACAACATTTGTGTGCGGAAGTCCTCGAATGAACGTGTTCCTCTTTGTTAAGTGGACCAGGGAACAAAAACATTTGGAACAGAAGAGGCAGGGCCTTGCCTGTTCTGCAATGAACGTGCATCTAGTGCATGTAAACCAGTGCGTCTATAGTGACCGGACGGCTCTGCCTCCGTGCACACACACGCATGGCCGTGACTCTGCTTAATGTGTAACCGTGCTTCCGGCAAACTCACGATGTTGCCTGTCCCACTGAACGTGACCCATGTGAAATTTTGGGGCGCCGATAGGCACGATGGATCTAGAAACGTACGCCTTGTTGTATATTCACGACCGTGCTCCTGTGCGAATTGGTACGTGCCTGACATGGAAACGCATGGCCGTGAATGAGTTTATGTCTGACTACAAACATTCCAGTCACGGAGGCACAGACGTGCGTCGGCTTCATGAGTAAGCGTGCCTCTTTAGATTATAGATTCTATGTGTGTCAGCGGTAGTGCGGTGCTCCTGCTTCGCATAGAACCGTGCCTGTTCTGCAAGTTTGACAACTCAGTGCCAAGTTAGCAGAGGCATGGTTCCCCATGCGTGCCGAAGTGAGGGCTGTGCGTTGCTAGACCATAGTAACCCATGTCTTGTGGAACGATCCGAGCCGAAAGATTGCCGGATGCGCCTCGCTAGCAGCACGTGTCTTTGAAAATAAAATATTTAGGAGATCAATATTTTAGGTGCGTAGACCATGACACGCCCTCTGAAAGATTGCAAAAAATAAGATAGATGCCTTTAGTCAAATAACCATGTCCAAGCATAAACTTATACTAGACGAGTATTCCTTGCAACGTTTGAAAAGAAGACAATTATTAATGATTATTCTTCGAGGATTGCCTTGATCGTCAGGAGGTCATCAGTGTTCGAAAAAACTTGCCCCAAAAGATCACAGATGACGCTTTGCATCTTCTTCCTATTCTCCTTCAGCATATGCACCTCCTCCTTCAGAAAATCCATGTCCAGCTTAATTTCACCCCTCTCGTCCTTAAGATTCTGAATGGCACCTGTGAGAGACTTCTGAATGCGCTTGACGTCTTTATCAACGATACCCATCTGCTTCTTCTGCCTGTCAATCTCCATGGTAGTTACATTAGTTCTTTCCACAGCTGCAACAAGATTCTTGAGCTTAAGCTTCACTTGTTCAATCTCCATTTTAATCCTGCTTATCTCTTCATTCTGTGCTTGCCTATCATCATTGCTCTCATGCAACATCTCCCAGAGCTTGAGTAGGCACCTCTGCAAAATGATAGGCCATGGGTGGTCAACCCATTCGACAACTCCACAGTTCACGCCTCTCTGCGAACAAAAAGGAACAAAATGAACAGAAACTATTAATATACTGCTCAAGCTCTGGGATATAATAAAGTTGACATATACTTGGTTTATAACCTCATTCAACTAACTATGTATTGTGCTTATGTAATGTGGCACGTCAATGGTTAGGCATCCGCATCACTAATTATGTACTTCGCCCACCCTGTCCACGGAGTTATTTCAAAATTGTACTTAGTTTCTTTTAAGCCAGCTTCAATTAATATGGAGCTACCTTTCCAGCCAACTTATTACGAGAGTTTTTTTAAGAATATACTGACCATTAAACAGAACTCCCTTTTGTAAACAAACATGAGAGTGTTTAGATCACAAAAGAAGTGATCTAAACGCTCTTATATTTCTTTAATGAGGGAGTACAATCTATGACTAGCTAATTATAGAGAGATATGTATAATAAGTAGTGATCTTTAACTTTTATGTAAACTATAAAAGGACTACACAATGTTTCCTGCAATCAACCGCAAAACACAACAAGTGATCAGTCTTCTTTGGAAACTACATGTCCTATATCCAACCAGTTTGATTCAACAAGAAAGTAGCACGGATTTTTGAAAGTGACTAACTTTCACAGCACAGCCGTAGAACCTCCTTCCCGTGTCACTTCCTTCAAAGGCTACACACCTGAGAGGCTTGGTATCGTGGAGAACGCAATACAGAGGACGGTCGACCTCTTTACCACAAAAGTCCCGGTCTTCAATGGTATCAGGGTTCTCCTGGAAGGACACATGAATGTTTAGAGCTCAGATCTTTTGTTGGGAAAACAAAACCCCAGTTCAACACTCCGTATGTAGCAGGAATCACCTACATAGAAATCAAAATCCAGCTCAAGGAAGTTCAAGCCTTCCTTCCCCCTCTCTTCTCCGATCTTTGGTGTCGACATGGCAGGGAGGATGTGAGCAGATGCGGTGCCGTGGGCGGCGTCGAATTCGTGAGGAAAGAGAGAGAGAGAAAGAGGGAGAGAGAGGGGGGAGAGAGATAGTGAGAGAGCGAGAGGGGAAATGAAAGCGAGGGACTACGACATGGTCCGACTCGACCAAAGATTCCACCTACTCGCCAGACCCACCACCCCCCCTTTTTTGCGCTGGGATGGCCAGGAGCCATTTACTTTTTCCAGTAATTTCAGTTTTGGCAAGTGAGTACACAAAATTACTTCCCTCTCCATAATTACTCCATAAATAGAACGTTATGTGCATCTCCTCTCCCGAGTCACTTGCTCTTCCGCTCCCTCCTCTTGTCTGGTTCCTTCCGTCTTACTTCCTTCGTCTTCCTCACTCTACAGTCCACACATATAGATCTACGGTTCGCCCACTTCCTCTGAAATACAGTAATTTCTTCCCCTCTGCTGATTATTTATGCGTTGCGCACTGTGTTTTGTTAGTTGGATTCTTGCTGTATGTTACCCTTTTAATTTTATTTTTTGAGATAAGATCTTACCCCTTTTAAGGATCTATAGGGGAATAATCTTAGAGGACTACAGTTTATTTTTTTCAGTTGGTTCCCTGCCAGCTAGTAGATTTGAGGAGGTCTGTGCGTGTTTTTTTATTTTTACAGAGACACTGACATCAAGGGATATCACCAAATCAGCATTCACTCCGCTCTATCTTACTGGTTGAAACGAGCATGTATCAGTGATGTATAGTCCTTTAATTCTATGTACCATTAGCCGAGTGTTGAAATAAATGGATCTATATAGTCAGATCTATATAGTCATTCTCATTGGATACCAGTATCTATAATAATTAATGAACCCGAGTCTTATATATTGTTACATCTTGCAGACAAGCATGTCGTGTGGAATTTGCAGGAACCTCAACTGTCCCGGTGTTGAATCTGATGTTACCCAATCTTTCTTGATTGTGCCTTTGCCTCGTCGTTATGAGTCATGCCTGGTAAGTTTTACTACCAATCACGTGGCTACTAAAAAACCTTCGTCACTGTGGTTGCTACAGTTACCTTTAATCTGCAGTCAGAATCCACACATATTCCTTCGCAACAAAATATACTGCGCATGGTTATTTTTATTTTATATGCCCTGATGTAATTAGAAGCTCAACTGTGTTGTATAGGTTTAATAAAATATCATAAAGAGTGTCTGTGCCTGTGCCTGAAAGCAAGTAATTACAAGAAAAAAAACACTTCCATGCATTTTTCTGAAAATCAGTAAAACTTTTATTTATTTTTGTTTTAATTTTACTTTTTTGCAGTATGTCCCATGCTACTACCGGAACCAGGTCTTTCTTTGATCTCTTTATAGAAAGAAGAAGCTTTTGAGGATGGTTTTGAAGAAGAAGATTTTGACCTTGTGTTTGGCACTACTGAGGAATTGTCTTACAAGATTAAGTTTACAAATGGCAACCACAGGTCTAAGTTTCATGGACGTGGATGGGAAAAGTTGGTACGTGACTATGATCTGCTTTACGGTGATATTATTAAACTGGATTTGCAAGGAGAAGATTTCTTCTTTCACATTGATTTGATGTTGAGTGAATCTCGAGGAGGTCACAAAGCCTTTCCCAAACCTTCCGTTGGTATGTTCTGATCGCTTATCAAGATGCTACTTGACTTAATATTTGTTCTAGTTTAACATTTATCTATTATAATTTCACCGTGGCATGCCGTTGGCATTTATATGCTTAATCTCCGTGATATAATGTATTAAATCTTTCTTTGTGCTGACAATGTAGTTTAAAACTGTAATTTCCCTTTTAAAAACCATTATTCGCTTAATTTAGTTTTAACTGCTCTACTCACTGCTCACACATAGTGGCTAATACATGGTTATATTTATTTAGCTCTTGAAGGTCTCAGTTTATCATAGAGGAGCTACATAGACAAGGCGGTCTACACCCGGGGCATAAAACTTTCCTATATTCACATGGCGTGCATGATTAAACTAGTCTTAAATGCTAAACACATCCCTGCCATTACCTTTGTGCACTGTCTATGTTTCACCAACGTTCACACAGACCGTTTGGTACGTCATTGTTTCTTTCTCTAATCCACCGTCAACATGTCTGTCCTCCTAATTTAATGCCAGAATAATTTGTTCTTGTACAAAAAATACCGGCTGTTGTCACCAATGACCTTAGGATGAAGCTTGGATATCTTCCTCTCAAGGGCAGCATCAGGCTTGTTCAAGTTTTCAGCACCCTTGATTTGCCTGGCACCTACTGTATACACAAAGATGGAAGGATGGCGATCACTGGGTATTCTGCTTTTGCAGATGCAGCCAGGCTGATAGTTGATTGGGTTGTACTCATCAGTATCCAGTGGCGCACTGTGGGCGGCAAGGACTTGCTCTCACTTGTGATCACCGGTCTTTACAAAAAAACGGCATGACGCGAGACATGTACGGTGATGCAGGGATGGCATTAGAGATTAGACCATATAAATGTTAACTAGAAGTATCAAGTTAAGTATCGTATGTGTGTTATTTCAAACTATGCGTGCAGTTGAAATCCTCACGATACACTACTATTATAACTTATCAGTTCAAATCTTTATTCAAACTATGGTACCGAAAGCAGATGCAAAGCTAAACGTGGTTGTTGTTGCTGCTGTTGTTGTTCTGGTTCTTGTTGTTGTTGTTGTGGGTGTTTTTCTCGACATGTTTGCTTAGAGAGGCACTTGAATCTAGTGCAGGTCCAGTCTAGTGTAGTAAGAGGTACGTGCCTCTGTGTTTCCATTAATTTAGCTGACTCGTGTAGTAAGAGAGGCACGACCGTGAAGTTAGTGAAGGCACGGTCCTATAGTATAAGAGGAGACGGTCGTGCCTCTCAGTTGTCATTATTTCAGCTGAGTTGTGTACTCAGAGAGGCACGTTGGCCGAGCAAGTGGAGGCACGGTCCCATATTAAGAAGAAGAGTTACGGTCGTGCGTCCGTGTTCAGTATGTTTGTAGTGACGCGTTGCTCAGAGAGGCATGTGCGTGAATCAAGTGGAGGCATGGCCACCGTGTTATCATTGGTTCAGCTGACTCGTGTACTCGGGGAGGCACATCCGCGAGGCTAGTCTAGTCACTGTTCTCGCAACGACATCAGTTAAAATAGGTGAAACCGTCTTTCTAGATCCTCCAAACCGTCTTTCCAGATCCACCACACCCATCACTACTAGATGGAGTCCGATGCTTCTAGCACCAAGAGGGCAAGGCTCGTGCCACCGGCGACGCATTCCTCTGGGTGTTTGGCGGTACCGGCGGGAACCCGGGAGGGTCCGCCCACTGGATCTGAGGAGCACGAGAAAAAATCTCGTCCGGACCGCATCAGCGCCCTTCCGTGCGGCATCCTAGGTGAGATCATCTCCCGCCTTCCCACCAAGGATGCCATTCGCACTCAAGTCCTCGCATCCCCGTGGCGCCGTCTATGACGCACCGCTCCTCTTAATCTCGACTGCCGTGAGATCCCTGCCGGCCGTCTTTTTAAGCCTCTAGAAACAGTTCATATCGAGAAAATCTCCGTAGCGCCCCGCGGTGAACCTCCGACCTGGGAGCTCGCCCGCGAAAGACACTTCGGAACTCGGTGCCGTCGCAAATCTGGCACTGATCATATGAGCCTTCCGGAAGCCATCCTCTCCGCCCATGGGGGCGCAGTTCACCGCCTCTGCGTACCGGCGTGCTACCTCCAGTCGAGACCCTCCGCCGTCGACACCTGGCTCCAATCCTCCAAAATGAACAATCTCCAGGTGCTCGAGTTCTACTACATGTTCCCAGATTTCATGAGAGACTGTGTCACACGACCACTTACATGCCCTTCATCTGCGCCCTTTGCACCGCCGTCCATCTCTCGGTTTGTCTCCTCTCTACACACCGTCGCCTTTGCTCTTTGCCAAATACCAGACAATTATGTACGGGCGCTTAAGCTACCACTGGTCAGGAGACTTTCGCTTGTGGACGTTGATATATCAGACGTCTCGCTGCAAAGCATCATCCACTCTAGTTGCCCGCACTCCGGTGCCTGCTGCTTACTTGGAACATGGAAAGCCGTTGCATCAAAATAAACTCACGTAACCTTGTAAGCATTGGAATTCGCTGTGGACATGGCGAACTCGTTATAGAGGATGCCCCCTCACTTAAACGTTTACTTAACGATATTCTGAGCAACAACTTGCAGATAACTGTCATATCTGCACCTAAACTGGAGACCTTGGGCAAATTCCATGATTTTTTCTCTGAATCCAAGGTCACGCATAACCCTACATTTATCCAGGTACTGACTTTTCAGCTCCATTTGTCCGAGTAAACAAGTTCCCCTCTATACAACCTTTATTCAGTTTTAATATTGTTGTGCATGCACGATGCAGGGTTTGCCGACAGTTAGCCTATCAACAGTGCTTCAATCTGTCAAGACCTTGCTTATCAAGATGTGTTTTCAAGTGGACGTGGTCGTTGCCCTGATGCAATGCTTTCGAAGCCTTGAGAACCTTTTTATCGAGGTGATGATTCTCACACACATTGAAAGCCCATAACATGCATACTATACTACTTCCTCCGTCTGTCTTAAAACCTCGCAGTTTGTGAATGGAGAAGGGAAATATACTTGAAATTGTTTTTTTCCGAATGAGAAAGCCTTTGGCAAATTCCTTGCAAATCTGTTTTTGCCGGGCACAATAGACATATCTGCTCAGTCACAACATAAGGAACCACAATGTTCCTCAAAGCCTAGCCGGCCTGACAACTTTAGTTGAATGATCTGATCCTGAAGCAAGCTTTCTACTTAAATTGCTATGACTGGCCAACTAATGATAGGAGTACCTGTCTTGATGCTTTGAATCTATATTTCACATACTGTACTACTTCCTCGGTCTGTCTTAAAAAACTTGTCTTACACCTGTGGCTAGACATTTTTTAGTATTAGATGCACCCATATTTAGAAAAATCTAATAAAAACTTTTGCAGGACAATTGTCGGTAATAGAATTAATCGTTCATGTGCTCCTTCGACAGAATCTCTCTTTTCAGACCTCAAGTATTTTTAATCTTTATGTACATTTAGGGAGGAGTCTGTTATGGAGAAACAAATACGTGGCGTTGTAAGCACCGGGTGTTTCTCAAACAACACGACTTTCGTTTGAAGACAGTAACGCTGGATGACTATGAACCCTACTAAGTAAACATTGAATTTGTGAGGTTCTTTGTTCTGAATGCAAGGAAGCTTGAGATAATGAGGCTTAACTATCACTTCCACCAAGACTTCACGGAAGAATTTTACGAAAAGCAACAGAAGGATCTTCTGTGGGACAAAAAGGCTTCTGAACGTGCTCGCCTTATATTATCAACAGAGTGCAAGCATCGGTTCTTTTATTTAAAACTCACACGTGTTGAATACCTGGATTTGACGGACCCATTCGGCTGTGACTGCTGAAAACAGAGCTGGAGTAAGCATTTCAAGCTTGCATGGTTAGCTGTTGTTGCGCCCTTTTGAGCGTGGGTTTTGTCTGAACACGAACAAACAACCCTTGTACTTTTTTGCACCGTCTGTAAGCTTGCCAAAACAATCCTTGGTTAGAAAGTCTTGTAACTGTGCTCGTCTTCTAACACACGGCACAGGCTGTAAGCATTTCTAATATGGTACCATTTTCTATGGCTTTATATTATGTTACTAGATTGGTTTTGTCATGTAGAGCAGTACGCAGCTGCACGGAAAAAAACATTGAAGCTCCAAAAATATGATTGTTGTTAGAACGAACAAGATGCTCAGAGCGTATTTACACGACCATTTTATAAGACCTATAGAATAGGTTGTAAACCCGTGGATCTACTGGTTGTAAACTCGTGCTTCGTGCTACCGGACGTCCGTGCCTCCCACAGTGATTATTTAGTCACGACCCTGACTCTTGTTAGTATAGGACCATGCTCCTGATAATGAACTCGTCAGCGGAAACATTTCCAATACCGAAGCACGGCCGTGCTTCGTTCGCCCGTAGAACCGTGCCTCTCGTGACCTGACGGCTGTTGTTACCGATGACCCCAGGCTGAAGCTTGGATATCTTCGTCTCAAGGTCAGACTTCACAACCGTGGTTTTCTAACTGAGTATTCGTACCCATGCCTCTGCCACCACACCTTTTGTGCATCCAGAGGGTTGGTACCCGTGCCCCGAGAAGCCTCACAGTATACGTGCCTGTAGAGGCTTCACTTCTGTGCCTTGGGTTCCTTCATCCATGTACATGTGTCTCACGTGACCGCACCATGACTCTACCGCACCCAGAGGGTTGATACCAAGGTAGGCCTGGAGAAACCCCACGCCCATGCGTGTAGTGGCTTCACTTCAGTGCCTCTGGTGCCTGCATCCACGTGCCTCACGTGACACTTGCCGTGACTCTTACGTACCCGCGGAGACACACCCCCGTGGCTCTAGAGACTTCACTTCCGTGCCTCGAGAACTGAGTATTCGGACCCATGCCTCTGGTACTACAGTGTTGTACATCCATAGGGTTGATACCCGTGCCTCGAGAACCCACACGTCCGTGCATGTAGTGGATTCACTTCGGTGCCTCAGGTGCCTGCATCCTCGTGCCTCATGCGACACGAGCCATGACTCTTACGTCCCCGTGGAGACACACGTGTGTGGATCCAGAGACTTCACAACCGTGGTTTTCTAACCGAGTATTCGCACCCATGCCTCTGCCAACACAATTTTGTGCATCCAGAGGGTTGATACCCATGACTCGAGAACCCACACGTCCGTGCATGTAGTGGCTTCACTTCGGTGCCTCCGGTGCCTGCATCCTCGTGCCTCACGTGACACGAGCCGTGACTCTTACGTCCCCGTGGAGACACACGCGTGTGGATCTAGAGACTTCACAACCGTGTCTCTCCACCTGAGTATTTGCACCCATGCCTCTGCCACCACACTTTTGTGCATCCAGAGGGTGGATACCCGTGTCTCGAGAACCCCCAGGTCCGTGCCTGTATAGGCTTCACTTCGGTGCCTCCAGCGTCTGCATCCTTGTGCCTCACATGACACGAGCAGTGGCTTTTACGTTCCCGTGGAGACACACACCCGTGATTCCAGAGACTTCACAACCGTGTCTCTCCACCTGAGTATTCGGACCCATGCCTCTGCCACCACACTTTTGTGCATCTAGAGAGTTGATACCCGTGTCTCGAGAACCCCCACGTCCGTGCCTGTAGAGGCTTCACTTCGGTGCCTCCGGCGCCTGCATCCACATGCCTCACATGAGACTTGTCGTGACTCTTACATGGTCGTGGCGCCACACCCCCATGTCTCTCGAGACTTCACAACCGTGCCTCTCTAACTCAGTATTCGGACCCATGCCTCTGCCACCAAACTTTTGTGCATCCGGACGGTTGGTACCTGTGCCTCGAGAAGCCGCACGTCCGTCGAGGCCGTGACTAGCCCACCACCGCATCGAAATCTTCTAGTTTAGGTACATATATATATAATTCAGGAAAAAAGGTGAATCGTGAAACCCTAACCCTCTTTCCAGATCCACCGCACAGAGAGCTGCAACGGAGGCGGCACGACCACGGCAATGGAGATGAAGAAGCGTGCCTCTAGCAACAAGAAGACGAGGTTCGCGGTTGTACACGTGCCCTCTAAGCTCGTTAAGAGGAGCGGCGATGGCCCGCCCACTAGATCCGAGAACCATCTTGAATCTGGTCCGGACCGCATCAGCGACCTCCCGGACGCCATCCTCGGCGAGATCATCTCTCGTCTCCCCACAAAGGAGGGCATCCGCACACAAGTGCTCGCATCTCGGTGGCGCCACATATGGCGCACCGCACCTCTCGATCTCGATTTTCGTGCGATCCCTGATACTCGTTCTACTAGCTCTCTGGAAAAAATATGTTGCGAAATCATCCGCATTCTCCCCAGCAAGCAAATCGTCCAGAAAACATACGTTGGAACTCAATGCCGACATCTTAGTTGCAACTGCCGCGGAGAATCTGCGGCTGATGACTTCAGTCTTCCTGTATCTATCCTCTCCAATCACGAGGGCCCGATTCACTGCCTCTGCATCCCGACAAGCTACCTCCAGTGCCAACCTTGTGTCGTCGATGAGTTGTTCCCGTCTCGGAATATGGAAAAACTACAAGTTTAGAGTTCTATCACATATTCCCAAATTTCTTCTACCCAGGGCCCAGGCAACCACGCAGATTCCCTTCATCTACGCCGTCGCCACCGGCATCCATCTCGAGATTTCACTCCTCTCTCCACACCGTCACCTTCGCCATGTGCAAACTAGAAGATAATCTAGTAGAAATGATTCGCCTCCCATCGCTCAGGAGACTTTCGCTGGTGGAGGTTTATATATCGGATGTATCCTTGCAGAACATCATCCACTCCAGTTACCCTGGCCTGCAGTGCCTGCTGCTTGTTTGCAACAAGAAATTCTGCTGTCTGCGAATAAACTCAGTTATGCTTGTAAGCATTGGCATTCGTTCTGACAGAGGAAAACTCATCATTGAGGATGCCCCTTCACTCCGAAGACTGCTACATGATTCTGTAGACTCACAACTACAAA
This sequence comes from Elymus sibiricus, assembly GCA_039707655.1. Taxonomy (NCBI): domain Eukaryota; kingdom Viridiplantae; phylum Streptophyta; class Magnoliopsida; order Poales; family Poaceae; genus Elymus; species Elymus sibiricus. Next base: position 320,832,324 of record CM077664.1, read on the forward strand.
TAACAATTGTGTCTACGCCTAAATTGGACACCCTGGGAAAAATTTCTGAATTATCCAATGAAATGAATATCGTCATTGGGTCTACAGTTATTCAGGTACTGCCTCTGCACGTTACTTTGACCTGCATTATTCAAAAGCACATAAGATTCATATCCACAAGCTAATAATATCATGTTTCTATGCTCAATGAAGGGTCTGTGCACAAGTAGCCTGTCTGCGGTGCTGGACTCTGTCAAGACCTTGTTTATCTCACAGACATGCTTTAATTTGGATGAGGTTGTTGACTTGTTGCGATGCTTTCAATGCTTGCAGAACTTGTTTATTGAGGTGATAATTTGACACACGTTGAAAGCCCACACACAATATATATAATATACTGGCACTAACTGCTCAGTTTGCTCTTCCTGTGTATTTAGGGAGGAGGATGGGATCAAAGAGGTATAACAAATGAATGGCGCCAAAAGCAGCGGGTGTTTCTCAAGAATCACGACATTTGTTTGAAGACATTAACGTTGGAAGACTATGAAGTCATAGATACAAACACTGAATTTGTGACATTCTTTATTCTGCATGCTAGGATGTTACTGACCATCAGGCTTAAGTTTGGCTTGCGCAAAGATTTCACTGGTGAATTTTACAAACGGCAACAAAAGGTACTGCAGATGGAGAAAAGGGCTTCTAACTGTGCTCAGCTTAAATTAACAACAACTTGCAGGCATATGAACATGGATTTAAAAAACACAGGTGTTGAATATCTGGATTCGTCAGATCCATTCAACTGTGAATGCTGAAAACAGGCCTAGAGAGATGTACTTGCGATATTCAATGAGGGCATTGTGTAAACATGGTCAAACAATTCTCATTCCTTTTGCACCGTATCGTCTGTAAGCTATTTTTTATTTTGAGGCAGTAAGCTCATATTTAAAAACAGGAATATTTATGTTATCAATTACGTGCTTTCTGTTTACAATATGTATGTTTGTAGAGCCATGAACAATTACCCAAAGCTAAAAGAAATCAGCTCACACATGCTAAAAAATCAAACTAGTTTCCTGTTCTTTATCTCAGTTGCTTGGCAACAAATCCTATCTTTTAAAAGCAACATGTGTCTACTGCAACCGTGCATCTGCTGTAACCGTGCCTCTCCGAAGGACGTCCGTGCATCCCACAGCGAACATGCATCAAGAGGTTGTGAAATCGTGTGAACGTGTCACTGAAAACATTTGGAATACAGAGGCACTTCCTTGCCCCTTTTCATTGGAGAGACCGTGTCCCTCCGAGAGACCATGTCAGAGAAAAACAATTCGGAAAACAGCAGCATGGTAGTGCGTCATTTACACGTACACCCGTGCCCCAGCTGCTTAAAGACCGCGCCTCTCTCAGTGAACAAGCAACTGAAAATATTACGAAAACAGAGGCACTTCCATGCCTTTTCTCTTTAGAGAACCGTGCATACTGTGGCTCCACGTCCCTGTCCCTCAGAGTGGCCGTGTCAGGGGAAAACAATTGGGAGAATAGAAACACAGTCGTGCGTCGTGCACATGTACAACCGTGCGCCAACTGCTTAAAGACCGCGCCTCTGTCAATGAACGCGTCACTGAGAACATTTCGAATACAGAGGCACTTCCGTGCGTCTTATTCTTATCCTTACATAACCGTGCGTACTGTGGCTTCACGTCCCTGTCCCTCCGAGAGACCGTGTTAGGGGAAAATACTTCGGACAACAGAAGCATGGTCGTGCGTCATGGACATGTACAACCGTGCCACAACTGCTTAAAGACCGCGCCTCTCTCAGTGAACGTGTCACTGAGCAATATTTGGAATACAGAGGCAAAGCCGTGCCTTATGTGATTTTAAAACCGTGCGTGTTGAGGGCGTCAGTCCGTGCCTCTATTCCCCTAATAAGCTACATCTAGGAAGAGCAGTGCACTAGTTGTGTCATTGTGCACTTTTCCTGGAACTGACATCATTTTCTGCCAACTCGTACGTCCCTCCTGAGCGCAACATGCGTTCCTTGAAAGAAAAGAAAATGAAAAAAACTCATTATCTTTGCCGTTGTACAGTGGCCCCATGTCAGTGAGCAAGCGCGTATTATAACTGTCTGTTTTGTGCCAACCTAGATCTCTCCTCCCACTCACCCGCTGTAGAGTTCACCGTCTTTTCTCTCTCGATTCTCCATCTCGATCTAGGGTTAGTCCATTTTCTCTTCATTTCTATGTGAATTTTTCCCTATGATCCGTTTCCCTCTTGTTGGTTTGCCTGTTCGTGTTTGAAAGCGATACATCTACGTTGTTATGCGAAGAATTGCCTGGAAATTTGTTGTGAACTCAGTCAAATCTGCGCAATACGAGGCCGAACCTGTACACGGCCCGAGCCTCTTACACCAATGACCTCGCCGGAGCAAGGCACGACCCTACGAGCGGCAGCGACCTACGGCGTCCAAGTCCCAGGTGAGAAATAAACTTTGCCGAGGGAGGTTGATAGTTTAAATTGAAGCCCGATGGGGCTTGCAAACAACGGCGCTAGGCGGTAGTCGAAGGGAGTGGGCAGACGTTGCGCTGTATTCACTACAAAAAAAATACACTTTCGTGATGATACGTGTTTGTCACAGTAGGTCACGTTTTCTGTCATGCATGTACATCCATGACGATTTTATGACAGAATCAAGATAGTCATATATGTGCTGTCGTAGAAGTGTTCCATGACATTACCAAAATTATCATCACGGAAGTGTCCACTTCCATGATGATAAATCGCGCGTCATAGAAGTGCTGTCGTCAAGGGTAACCGACACGTGGCATCCACCGTAACGGGTCGCCGTTAAGCTATCGGGTTCCGGTTTGGATCCGATAACCCGTTAACAGCCCCGACCAATGGGGATTTTCCACGTGTAAAATTCTCATTCGCCGGATAATCCACGTGTCAGCTCATCGTTGGGACAGATGTCATCCCTACAATGGACGGAAGACGCCTATGATATGTCGACACGTGGCACAGCCCAACAGTGGCCCATTTAAGGTAAAAAGGCCGGCCCAGCTAAAGGCCCACCATATTTTTTCAGACACTAGTGGGCTGGCCCGTTAACAGCCTGCCATGTTTTGGGTCAAATTGAGGCCCATATCAGATCAAGGCCATTCACAGCCTGTCGTGTTTTGGGCTAAATTACGGCCCATATCAGATCAGGCCCATTAACAGGGCACTGTTCTTTTGGGCCCATTCTAAGCCGGGTTTGTATTTCAGCCTGTTAAATGCCCGTTTACCAGTTCGGCCCGATAATAGTTTCGGCCTGTTAGCGGCCCGTGGTGCATCTGGGCTATTGTCGGCCCGGTTTCACTTTAGGCCATTTAATGGCCCATGCAGAAACTGGGCTATTTCTTGTCCGAAGTAACTTTAGGCCTCTTAACGGCCCGTAGTCTTCGTGGATAAATTTCAGCCCAACTGGCCTATCGGCCTGTTAATGGCCCGTGTAACAGTTGGGCCTAATTACATCCCGCGTTGAATCCGACCTGCTTACAGCCCATCTGTTAATGGCCCGTGACACTATTGGGCCTACGGCCCGCGTTGATACCGGCCTGCTTAAAGCTCATAATTTTATTGGGCCAAACAGTGCCCGAGATATATTTTGGCCTGTTAACGGCTTGTTCTATTTGGGCCAAACATGGGCCTTAGGCAGTTTCAGCCTGTATTGGCCCGTGAATTTTTCGGCTCAACACTAGCCCAATCTAGTTTTTAGCCTATTAAAAGCCCATGGTATTCTCAGGCCCAGCTGGCCAGAACTTTACTCGGCATGTTAAAGGCGGAAAACTACTATACGTTTAGACCTGGTAATGGCCCAAGATGATTATAGGCCTACGTTTTGGCCCATATATAGCGAGTTACGGGCCGGCCTGAAGACCGACAACATTGAGATCCATTGAAGCTTCCGGCCTAAATTACAGCATACCGACCAAGAATAAACCTAGACTATACAATAAAGAAATTACGGCATATTACATCCACTGGGCATCAAAGTTCGCCACCGGTGATAATAAAGCGCAACGTGACCGCGGATTACATACACTGGGCATCAAAGGTCGCCACCAGTGCATATAAACGCGCTGACAAAAGAATATACAAAACTGAGAGCACTTCAGAAGGCATTAGGCCTGGCCTGGACGTGCACCGCAAGCAGCCGAACAAGCTGATGAGACCTCAGTTGTGTCAACGATAGATGCTCTATCCCTAGCTATATAGCACCAAAGCCCGCAAGGCAGTCCTCTGAGATCTTCTTTGCATCATTGACATCAAGTCGGAGCTGAGCTGAAGCAAGCCTTTCCGCTTTAAGTTGAGACTGAAGAAGTCGAACTGATTGAGGCAGCAACTGCACAGAGGTTGTCTCACAGCTGCTGGTGAGTAGCTTCAACTCACTGTCTTCATCAAGACATGACCTTGGGGTCATCTCGCTCTCTTCAAGATGGTTTGGCTCACTATCTTCCCTAAAGTTCTGCCTGGCATAAGAGATACGACTCTGAAAGAGAAACAAGGAGACACGTAACAGGTTTCACAATTATATAAGCAAATAAATGGATCTGTTCTGCATAAGGAACATGTTTTTACAACTACAATTTAAAACTGGTAGTTGTTGCAAACATCCAATCAGATGTAAACACCAAAGTAAACAGCAGTGGAGGAAATGATGCCTATCCAAATCTATACTAGAACAAAGTTTGAAGGCTTGAGAAGGATGAACTTACATTACATGTTAACACGGGCTGGACAAAGCCCTTCTACATGTCGATGGAAGGATGATTCAATAAATTCCCCAAATAAACTTCTTTATAAGCGTTGCCATTATTCTACATATTGTAAAGAGTAAATATAGATCAAATAATATTGGAAGAAATAGAGGATAATGAAGCTCAGGTGCAGAGTGATGATACATAATCAAATAGCAATTAATTAAGTATAGCGTTACAAGGCAAAAGGTACTGACAAGAGGAATGCAGACATCAACGTGTGCAGTGACATTGGCTTTATTCAACATTTTGGTAAGAGTAAATGTAGATCTGATAATTTGGAGAAAGTGGAGGGCAGGGCAGATAAGATGCAGAGTAATGCTAGACAATCAACTATCTCGCAATGCAAGTACAGTAATACTACCACCGTCCATTATTACTTGTCGCTCAAATGGATGTATCTAGCACTATTAAGTTCTAAATACATCCAATTGAGCAACAATTAATTCGATACAGAGGGAGTACATGAAAACAGGTACTTACATGAGCAATCCAAAACTTCATAACCATTGTGTTAATTCTACATTTATCTAAGAGTAAATATAGATCTTATAATTTCGAGCAAAGGGAGGATAAAGAAGCGAACATTTACAGTGATGCTACATAATCAAACAGCAATGAGTGTAAGTATGCTGACAAAGGGCAAGAGGTACTGACAAGAGCAATGCAGTGCCCAGTATTGTTGTGAGATCCTATGATCCTTTGAGCAAGGAGATTCATCTGAAATTAGTTTTCATACCAGAGAGAAGGTAAGGCACATGCAGAAATTTAGGAGTTCAAATTTTGAATTGATATCATAGACAGTACCTGACACTGGGCTCTCTGCAGTTCTAATAGGGGTTTGGCCAGTGGAGTAGGGGTAAAGTGTGGTACAGTTGGACCTATGTTTTCTGTGGCTGCTGATCTATCTGATTTAACAGGTATCACTACCTTTTCCAAATACCTAGTTTGTACTCCTTGAGGATCTGCACTCACCCTCTTCCTTTTGGACATCTATTATGAAAGAACAACATTTGACTGGAAAAACATAGTATGATGACACATGGAATAGGTACAGAAAATGGATAGGTATGGCATATACTCATATATGATGCTTAAACTAAGCAGATGGTGGTGTAACAAAGTAGAAGTAATGCAAGAGGTCATATGCAAAATATGTGCGACTAATACAACCTTTCCAAGTTAGAGCAAGCACCTTGATGGGTGAATAAGATAGGCCATCCTCCACCATGCCAAGTTTGTTAGCCAGTGGATTGTTCCGCAATATTCCTCTCGTGCGCCCATTCTCATATTCATTTTGATCATGTTCAATACCTGACATGCATGAAAACATAAAAACAAGTGAGATTATCTTTGTAATGCAGAAGTGATTCTAATCCAATACTGCCTCCCTGTAAACCCCTTTGTGCTATCTCTGCAATTCTTCTGAGAGATGCCATGCATGCTGTAATTTGGTGTGTGCATTAATATAATGTGACCTACTACTCAAAATATGAGAGCTCCAGAAGTGATGATACTTCGCAGATGACAGCTTCAACATATAGTAAAGAAGAACAAGTCGACCTGACCTGATAGATTCAAAATATACTAAGGGAGAACAACTCGACCTGACCAGTCGACCGCAAATGTCTCTGCTACTCTTCCCAACAAGGAACATACTTATTAAAGAAGAGAAGAGGATCATGTTAAAGAAGAGCAGAAGAGCAAGCAGATTGAAGATATTACAAGTCTTTCTATACAATGTCTGTTGCCCACCCATGATGAACCAGAGCGCACAGAGAAATACTATTCCTTCCGGTCTCTCCATATGTGGCTCACATGCATTTTGAAACTAAAGTAGGAGCATTTAGCTGACCAATTAAACATGTCTCAGTTTTACTAATATCAGCATAATATCAGATTCGAATTTGTACAACTAAGCTTGTTTAGCTCGATGGGTGGAGCAGTGCTATTACGACACGAACCACGTAGGCTGATCATGGTCATCATAAAATGGGGAAACCGTAAGCATGATGAGTATAGTGTTGACCGTGGCAGTGGGATGGCAGATCTGAAGCTGCAAACTGCGCAAAGGGTAGTTAGCAACCGATGTTTGCTTTGAAATAACAACTAAGATTTGGTATGGACAAGAAAGTACAGTCAACAAGTGACAAAGAAATGCAATTCTGCTGTCTCTCTATATGCCGCGACATGCATTTGGAAACTCAAGTGGGACCTTTAGCTAACCAATTAAATGTGTTTGTTAACTAATATCAGTATCATATCACAATCATATTTGAACAACTAAGCTTTGGAATTATGAGTGTTGTGTTGTTTAGCTTGAAGGGTCGATTACTGCTAGTACGACAGAAAGCACCTACGCAGATCATAGTAGGGTAGATAAAAGGGGAAAACCCTAAGCATCAAGAGTAAAATCAGGAAAGTGGAACTTGCTGGACCATATGGGCTTGTATTGCCGGTACGGCAAGAAAGGGTTCGGAAAGGCTTCGGCCCCAAAAGGGGCAGCTCTATTCAACTAAAGGCACAATACTGTTACTATTAGTCTAGACTATCAAAGACGACATAGCTCCCAGCATTTCCCGGATATTATGGCAGACCATCTAGAATCGTTGAAAGCATCCATCTGAAGCGACCCAATAGACCTGTCGACTGCAAATGTCCCTGCTCCACTTCCCGACAAGGAACATACTGTACTACTCCCTCCGTTCTTAAATATAAATCTCTTAGAGATTCGAATGCGGAGTACATACGGAGCAAAATGAGTGAATGTACACTCTAAAATATGTCTATATACATCCGTATGTAGTTCTTATTGGAATATCTAAAAAGACTTATGTTTTACCGAAAAAGGCTTTCGCCCCGCTTTATAAATAAAGCAACGATGAACAACACCCGGTACAAACGCACGGCACCACAACACACGCACGCACCCAAGGCAGTTTAGGAATGGAGGAAGTAATATACTTATTAAGAAGAACAGAAGAGGAACATGATAACAAAGAGCAAGCAGATTTCTCTACTTTTTTCATTACTCTTATACTGTTATCTCTATCTATACTCTTATAAAAAACAGAGTTGGTGATGATGGTGTGCCTACCATCCTGCAATATAGGCCGTCCAATTTATATCTGACGGATAGGAAGGAAACTATGGCAATTTTGCAAAAAGATACCCACACCCCTCTTCACATTTGCAAATAAGGCCTTCCCACGTTCATCCTTTTCTCCCACAAGATAAACTACTCATACAAATGCATCTTGATGTTCCGTGCAACGCACGGGCATCTTGCTAGTTAGATAATACAATGTGTGTTGCCCACCCATGATGAACCAGAGCGCACAGAGAAATGCAAATCCTTGCTGTCTCTCTATATGTGGCGCACATGCTTTTCGAAACGAATATAGGCACATTAGCTGACCAATTAAACGTTCTCTGTTTTAGTAATATGAGCATCATATTAGATTCGTATTTCAATAACTAAGCTTTGGAATTATGAGTGGCATGTTGTTTCGCTTGATGGGTTGAGGTCTTGAGGAGCAGTGCTTGCACGACACGAAGCACCTACGATGATGGTAGTGAATATAAAGGGGGAAAACCATAAGCTTTACGAGTATAGTGACCGTGCCATGGCGGATCTGAAGGTGCAAACCGGACAAAGGCTACTTCGCAACCAATGTTTGCTTTCAACTAGCCACTACGATTTGGTACGGACAAGAAAAGTACAGTAAACAAGTTACGATATATTTTCCGGGTGAGATCAATAACTTAAGCAGATATGAAAGAGTACCACCTCTCTTGCGACGTCGTGTAGGCCCCTGTTGATACATTGAGGGTGCTGCGGGTGCGATGGCTGTCGGCGGCGCGGAAGAAGGCTTTAGACGGTAGACGGCCGGGTCGGGGGATAAGTCCTGTTGCCGTGGACGAGGCGGTCGTAGGAGCGGCAACGGCAAGGTGGACGACGGCGCCGATGAAGCGAGAGGACGCGATGAAAGGATCCTGGTCCGGCGCCGTGGATGAGAGACGTCCATCTCTTGCAGTGGACGACGGGGTAGGGGTAGCGGCTCCGGCAAGGTGGAGGATGGGGTGGCGGACGGAGGAGGCTGGCCGGAGTGGGGAGGTTGTTGTGGCGCCGATGGTGTATGAATGGGGAAATGGAGGGGGGGGATCTCAAACTTTGGGACGCGCTTGTCTGAAATGTGGGAAACTTACAAACTTATCCCCCGTTTAAAATTTCGGACATCTCGTCGGTTGGGGATAGGACGGTAATCTCACATCTCCCCAATATTTGCCGGTAGCGATTTCGGGCGAGGAGAGGGTGTTTTGCCACCCACGGTTGGCGCCCACGGTGTATGAACGGGGCTGACAGGTAGGGCGGTTGTGTCACGTCTGAGGGAAGTTACACATCTGCCCCTATTTAAAATATTTGCCTACATCGATTTTGGACGAGGGGAGTTTGTTTTGCCGCCCATCGTGTATGAATGGGGAAATGGAGGGAGAGACACAGGTCTTTCGGACGAGCTTGAATCAAATGTGTTTTGCCGCCCACGTTTGGCACCCACCATGTCTGAATGGGCACAGAGGCGGTCGTGTCACGTCTGATTGAAGTTACTAGTCTACCCCTATCGATAGCAGTGGAAATTGGGTCGATTAGGATGTGAAGTGTCAGTGGTAGACAGTAATTTCCATCTCGCAAACACTTGCTTCGGGCAGCCGATAAATGATAGTGGGTGTTTTGCCGCTTCGTTCAAAATTTGGGAGAATTAGCATTCACGTTTACCCTGGGCCCTGGCAACTAAATTCAAATCCAATTTGTATTCGATTACGAATATCCATACATCATTCTACATTTTGTTATTTATTTCTTCAAAACCACGACAAAGATTTTTTTCCACCTTTATATATGAATATGATTTAGAAATGCCGTGATCTTCGAATTCAGTAGGTTGGATACACTTTGAGTCAAATAGTTATTTCATCCAATACAATATGCTCACACGAAAAATAGTTCACCTTATGTCAATCATACAAGTACTGAGGATTACCTCGCCTATAAAATTCAGATCATTACAACACATGGACAACATAGGGGGTCTTACAACATAATCCACTCAGAGACATGACACAACATGCAAGTATACTAATCTAATGACAATTTCAACTGGTATCTAAAGAAGAACTGGGATTACCCAGGGCTTCAGATAGCAGAAGCAGAAGGACCTCCTCCATCTTCAAATGCAACATTCTTACTTCCTCCAATTCTTGGGTTGCTTGCATAATGCGTGCAGCTAATTGCATAATTTCCAGCCTCAAGATCAAGATTACCTCATTCATGGCAGCCACACCATCTCTTTCTGCCTCTAGTAGAGCCTCAAGAACTATAATATATGTGCTCAGACTGCTCTCCGGCGGTGTTGCCTCTGAACTGCTACAATCTGGTAACATGGATGGCGCACTGCTTCCACAAATAGATTCTGGGGTTGTACATTGTATCCTAGTGTGAATGGCATCCTGAAAGGTTTCCGCTGGACATAAGTAAGAGATAGTTATCGCATGATCCAGGCAGTAAGCTTACATGGTAAACGACATACGAATTATTGCCGAGCATGGCAAGCTATATTTAAATGGTTCGAAGCAGCATCAGCCGAAAAGAAATTAAAATGGTAAGGTGAAACTAGGGATGTAAGTGGCAAATAAACGGCATCCGCCAGTCCCATCTAGTTAGTTTTTGCTAGCTCACTAGTTCATTTTCCTCAAAAAACAAAAACTCTTTTGAACTATCATACCACTAGTGGACTTTAATCGGGATTAAACGGGACCCAGTTGACATCCCTAGTTGAAAGGAAGTGTACCACCGCTATATTTAAGTTGCCAAGGCATCTAAGCAGTTGAAATAATCTGAGAAAGCACTTAACAGTGTGGCCTCATATAAACTATGAAGACAGTCTTGTGATGAAGTTCATAGGAAAAGTTAAGGAGTCAAATGAACTAGGCATGCATTTCTTTACGATAGTATAGCAGGCACTGCTGACATATTGGCCAACTCAGGTATAGCCTAACAAGTAACAAACAAGCATTCGAATCAAGTAATACAGCAAAGCAGACAACTGAACTATTTGTAATTCTATAGGATTACAGGTTGAGGGCACAAGCCAAGAAAGCAGCCCACACGCATTACATTTCACATGTACTAAAACACACTGGCTTACCATATGTTGCTGTGAAGCCTCGCTGCTGTTGCAATGTTCTTTGAAGATATCGTCAGCATCCCATGGTTGCAAATCTAGTTGTTGTAGTTTATTCTGCACCCTCTATTTAGGTAAAATTAATTTTAATCGCATGCACTGGTTCGAATTGATCATCAATGGTTCATCTAAACTAATGAAAGAAGGGTGTGTGCTTACACGACAATATATGTGCTTCACTCTATTTTTATGCTTGTTCGAGGTGCCAGCCCCAAAAGAACAAATATTTTGCTTGATGGGGTTGGCAGCTCCATAATTAATAGAAGCATCAAATTAGTCATGCAACTTGGGAAGATCAAGAACGCACAAAAAAGTAATGAACAGAGGCTCGGAGCAGTGATGTAATAGCTAGCATCAGAAAATGTAGGGTAAAACGAACAAAAAGCAGCGAAACCACATGCTAGTTTGCTGATGTGTAATTAACCATAGAGAACATGAAGCAGTCTGATGGAACCAACAGGTGGCATCAAAACAACACCATTATCATAAATATAGCATGCAAGAAGTAAAATAGTAGGCAGTGATATCTAGGAAGTACAGTAATACTTAGGACAAAACAAAAGCATTGTAACTATATGTGCACTGGTTTGTAATTTAGCACATGTAACATGTTCACTGCCAGAAGTATGGCCCTACAGGTGTAAGCAGAATAACGCGTCTCATGAAAAATTGAATGATGCCCTGAAGAAATTCAAAGGTGCGGTGCTTATGCTAAGAAAGTGAACGTAGGCGCCGGCCGTTGGATAATAGTACCTGATTCTCGGCGGCGTATGGGTATCGTTGTCATACTTGATAGCTAAGGATCGTCGATGGTGCTCATGTTGCGGTTGAGTTTGGGCCGGCTGTCGCCGTTGCTGAAGCGGCTCCAGTGCTTCGGTTGCGGCGCCTGTCGACATACAACAAAGCTCATCTGTGGTAAGTGAACAGTTCCATGATAAAGAAGAGAAAAACCGAAGGAGTACAAATCGAAATAACCTGATGACGCTGCGGCGTCAGTAAAGCAGGGCCGGTGGAGTTGAATATGGCGTCCGTGGAGCGGGTCCAGTGCAGTGGACGAAGGCATCGGCAAAGCACATCCGGCGTGGTGTACAGTGCTTTCGGTGAGGCGGATCTGTTGTGGCGGACGAGGGCTTGTATGAAGGGCCAGCGATGGGGCGGACGAGGGAGTCGGTGAAGTGCCTACACTATGGTGCACGAGGGCGCCGGTGAAGCAGATCCGATGCGGTGGACCATGATGAAGGTCAAGGAGATCTGGAGCAGTGGACAAGCCAGTCACTGAAGCGGCTCCGGTGAAGTGGTGAGTTGGCAGTTGGGGGTTCCAAGGTGCGGAAGGTAGATCCGGCGGGGTGTGAGGTCCACCGCTGCGGCGGAGGACTAGATTCGGCGGCTTGGCGTGGTTGGGGGCGGGGAGGGGATGGGGAGGGGCTCTGGGGAAGAATGTTGGGGGCAAAGAGGGGAAAACAATGGAGTTACCAAAGCAGCCCTTTTTCGTTCATGTGGCAGGGGTAAAATAGGAATATCGCAGGGCTAAACTTTCGGGCGCGAGATATTTCGATGTGAGCGGGAAGTTTGAAAGCTTTTGGCGCCTGAAATTAAGTGTTCTGCTCTTGTACGGTCGACTATGATATCATGGCCGAGAATTTATTTGTTTTGCACGCAAAAAAAAGTGCAAGTTTCGAAAATCAATGTCTCCAACTCGAAACTTAGATTGTCCATTCAATTCAAATATGGATCATTGAGCTAGTGGAAGCAAATACCATCGTATGGTCCAATTCAAATGAAATTCCAAATGTGTTTATCCTAAATACGATGACAAAAACAAAAATGTGTATGTGTATGAATAAAGTGGATGATTATAAAGTTTGAACATGCTCGTATGTGTATATCTCTAGGTTTGATATATGAATTTGAAATCACGAAATCCCAGCTTAAAAAATGTACCTCCGTTTAAATGAATTACAAAAGCTAATGATGGAGTCAAATTCCAAAATTCCAATCTTAGGTTTGTAATTCTGGTACTTCAAAGTATATCACGCATGTTCAAAAGTATCATTATCTCATAGTCCAAACTGTGAAACAAATTGATCAACCATGAGTGCACACACTATTGACCATATATATATCTCAATTACGCTAAAGTCTCTCAAATATAGACACCTCACTCTTTATCTGAAGCCACCCACCCCGTCCCCCCCCCCCACACACACAAGTCGTTCTCTCCCCCGGACACGAACATAGGAGCACATTAACACCCCCCTCTCTTCTAAAGTCCGGACCCCAATATAGGTCTCTATCACTTTGTCTCTCAGTCATGCACACATCTCTTCCCCCAGTCTCTAGGTCTCCCGGCATCTCTCTTTCCCAAGCACACGCACTGTATAGAGTGTATCTTTCCCATACACACAAAACATCACCCCCAAACGTCTATCTCCCTAGTTATGTGGTTCTCGCACACTCACCTCACTCACCACCCCCAATGCAAACAAGCACCCTTTATCTCCTTGTGCACCACTCTCCTCTTTCTATCTCTCCCACATGCGGACCCGCCCCAGCTCCTTCCCTATATACATATATGTTGTGACTCTTTCCATAGCTCCCTAACGTATCATCGTTCTCAATCGCGCACGTTGTTCTCTACACCATCTATTCTAGATCTCTCATGAAGTCTCTATCACACACACGATGACTCGCTTCCCTTGCGTCTCCGTACATAGGCCACTTTCGAACAGCATCAACCTTGTCTCCCTATCTATACGCCACTTCCGCACACAAACGACCCCTCTCTCTCCCCCTCTCTTCCTCTCTCTCTCCCTCGCTAGCTCTCTCTCTCGCTCTCACACCCCTCTCCCACACACACTCGATGTCTCTTCCAAATAGTCTGCTCCCCGCCCGCACCCATGCTATCCCGCTACTACACATGCCTTTGTCTCTCTTTGACACACATGTCACACCATTCCCCCTTCCCTACTAGGTTTACATCATTAGTGGTCTCTCTTCTCCACATACACACACTCCCTCTCACACACACACGTGCGCGCAAACACACACAGACATGCACAAACACCCATCTATCTGGATCCTTCTTTTAAGACACACACCCTTGCATATTCTCTCCAGCTCTAGGTATGTATATATCCCCCCCCCCCTCTCTCTAGCTCACATGCACACCAAAATTCTCCATCTCTCTAACTCACACATCTCTCCCCATGTCCGCATGTGTATCTCACACACTCACTCTCTGATTATGTCTATGTGTCTCCACGTTACACAACACAAAGCCCCATGCACATGTCTCTCTCTATCCTCCACACACAGAGACACAAAGAATCTCTTATCATTGCCTCAGTCTCTACACATATCACACACGCATGCTGTCTCTCTCTCGCACACACGCTCAACAAAGGTTTTCCCATGAATAACTTACCGTCTATTCATCAACAATCGTGGCAGTACGGCGAACACGAGATGTGAAAAAGAATAAATCTACACGTGCGTAGACCACCTAGTATGACTACTAGGACTAGAGCAAGCCGAAAGCGCGCTGCCGTCACCCCCTCCTTATCGGCGACGGGAAAACCTTTGTTTTACACAGTCGAGAAGTCATCATGCTAAGGCCCCACATGCTCAGCCGTTGAATAGAATGTAGATCCAAGTTTATGGAAACAAGTATCGATAATACGTTTGTATCTCCATACTTATATCTCTTCTCTTATAAAAAAAACCGAGTTGGTGATGATGGTATGCCTGCAATCTTGCAATATAGACCGTCCGATCTATATCTGACGGATAGAAATTAAACTAAAAGATACCCACACCTCTCTCCACATTTGCAGACAAGGCCTTCCCTCATTCATCCTTATCTCCCACAACCTCATTGTTGAGCAATTAAAAAAGGAAGCCTCTGGAACAAACTGGCATGGTGGTCGCTGCCGGCGTCGTCCATCCCCATGCCTCCGCTCAGTCCGACCACCAATCACCACCACACCTCACTCCTCCTCACCTTATCTCTCCTCTTTCTCGAGATATCATTAGTTTTTACACATGGGATTACTCCCGCATGGGTCAATCACAACAGGTGTTTTATAAAAAAATGCATCTTGATGTTCCGTGCAATGCACGGGCATCTTGCTAGTACTCCTACAGAAGACTTAGTTGGTGATGATGGTGTGTCTGCCATCCGTCATTTCTGACCATTAGATCTACATCTAACGACTGTGAGGTAAGTTGTTGCCTTTTCTCAACAACATCTCACTTATCTACCAATTTGCAGAAAAATCCTTAATTAGTATCTTAAAACCAACCACATCCCTTCCTCACCTCACCAAAACAGCCCAAGGAATATATTCTGATTGAAACATAATATATTTCTAGTGATATATGTATATCAAAATTAGAGTGCTTTCTATTAAGTTTGTGAATAAGTATTATTCTAATTATGATCCGTTGCAACGCACGTGAACATTGCTAGTATTTCCAACCATGCAAAAAAATGCTAGTATTTCCATAGTTTCGAGTTTTCCATCAAGATATTAGTCACTCATGGTTGATATTTAGTTTGAATTACGTACACATAGGCACTATGTAACTAGACGTGCTTATTGGCTTCCAAAGCTTAACTTTCACTCCTACTTACAGTATGTAGAGTATTTAACAAAAAACTACCACTTTCAACCAGCCCTAGGAAGAAATTATTGTACAAAAAATAGCAAAAACATACCCAAAATTTCTTAATCCGCGCCAAAAAACTACTACCTAGTGCCGATTAGGCTCGTTTAAACCCGTTTATGACAGGGTTGGCCCACACGTCCGTGCTGACGAGGCATCTTAAACTAACACATTTTGTTTGACCGTTGACACGAGGGACCCACATCTGACCTTCTATCCTGTTCTTCCTCCTCCAATCATTATTTTTCCTGAACATTACTTCAAACAGTTCTTATGCGTGTTCGTCGGTGGCGCCGGTGATGAGCGAGCTGGCCGCCGCTCCGCCGGACGGGCCGGACGCCGCGCTAGCCTCCGCACGGGTTGGCTGGCTGGCCCGAGCGTGGCTCACGCGCGAGCAAGCCGCCGCGCTGGCCTTCGCTCGAGCCAGATGGCTGGCCTTAGCGCGGCGCGCGCGAGCAAGCTGCCGCACCGCCGTGCCAACCTAGCTAGCAAACCTTGCAGACAAGCAACTGGATGCATCCAGCAGGGTGTGTGCTATCTTGGCTAGCTAGCGGCCGCGAGCGCCGGACGGAGCTGGCATCCGGGCTACCGCAAGATGGGCTCCGCGCCGCCGGCGCTTTTGACCTCGCCTTCTGCCGGCGGCGGTAGCTGCGTCCCATGGCCGAGGATGACTAGGTGGACGGGCCGGAGGTAGGAGGTGAGGTCACTCTGGGATTTTTGTCCAGACTGACATGTAGGTCCCACAAGTCATAACGCCTAACTTGCCGGTCGAATAGAAGGCATTGACTTAAGGGGCGACATGGGTTGAAACGTGCCTATAACGGCACTTTGTAGAGTAGTCATTTCTTGGTAGGGCTGGTTGGTAAGTGGTAGTAGTTTCTTGGTATTACTAGTGGTTTCTTGTAAGGAACAATGTACTAGCGACAAAAGGTGATTCTAGGTTGCGTTGTACTCCAACGAGTACTACTAGTGGTCGCGGGAGTGTATAGCTCGTTTTGTGGGTTCGATCCCGGCCGAACGCACGGCGGCCTTTTTTTTAAATAGTAACCTAGCTGCGAGCCAATATTGTACACTGGTAGTTTGACTTTTGAAGTCGAACGGACGTGTCGCACCACAATCTGGGTGCACTGGATAGCCCAGCCACGTGAACGGGTTTTCCCTCCCATCATCTCGTGGCTCGCGTACTAGAGTAGTACTCCTATATATCAATTCACACCATGCAAAGTTTCTCGCCTGCGTGCTCTCCCTAGCCGCACCTCGCTTGCAGCTTCCTCATCAGCTACCATATTTAAACTAGCGCCTCCCAATTAAGCCCGAGGAGCCAGAAAAGCCTGGCGCGGCATTGGGAACTGTGCAATATGGCTTTGTACGTAAAGTGCTACTCTACTACTCTGTAGCTTGTGGCGTTGCACGCATGGACTTCGCTCCATTATCGGCTCTATAAAAGAAATTCCTCTTGATGTGATTTTGTTTTGTTTTGAAATGGAGGCAAAAGCTTTGCCTCATCTCATTCATAAATAAGGAACTAACAAAGTTCGACGAGATCCATTACACCTCCACAAATGGAAGCGAAAAGCCTAGTCTCACTGTATCAAAGAACTCAAATGTTCTTCCCCCGCAGTAACCGTCGCTGATAAACAGGCTGCTAGTGTGTGCGTGAGAGGAGTGGCTGAGTAGGCCAGCTACGTGCTTGATAGAGCACGGAGAGTACGCACTACGCAGGTGTACTTTCCCTGCATTGATAGTACAGTGATGGTTCTAGAGAACAGTAGTACCCTCCACTTGCAACTGTAGCTCCTTGGCCTTGAGATTCAAGAGTTCAAAACTGGTGCACTATAGAAGTACAGTACATCGCACTACTAGTTGAGAAAGTAGTACTACTACTGCTACAGTACGAGTACATAGTAAATAATAGCCTCACCATCGCGGGGCACTAGGCACTACCACTATGCGTGCCCGCATAACTTCCTTATCTCCTCCTCGCCAGTTCCCCTCCCCCCGAAGAGACCAAGGCAGTTCGTCGCTGCTCCCATGGATTCACCAGGCGGTTCTCCTCCTCGTCGGGGCTGGGAGACCATGGACGACAATCCTCTGGGAGAAATCGCACGCCGCTCCGACGTCCTCACCGCCGCAAAACTCGGTGCTTCCTGCACCAACTATTTTAAGACGGTTCTTAAATAGGCTTGGGAAAAGGCCATGCTTGTTGGTCTTCCATGCGTCCTCGAGGAGAAGGTTATTCTATGGGACAATCCATTGAACAGTCCACCGCTCCCTGGCCATGGTTGCACGTTGACTCCGCTAGAGTTGCCGACGTTGAGAGGTAGTCGGATTTTGTCCGATGAGCAGGTCAGTCATGGAGTTTGATCATGTAGTGTATATTCTAAATATAGTACTTAGTTATTCCATCCAGTAATTTCTCCGCTGCCCACCGTCTTATATATAGGTCTGGGTTGGTGCCAATGAAGATTGGCTTGCATACCTCCGGCCGGATACCACCATCATTTTGCACAACATCCACAGCAGTGCGGCCGTTCCCGTAGACCCCTTCTCCACCATTGGGATCGGCCTTCCGGACTGGCTAGGCTTGAATACATATGATGATGCCTACATGAGATTGAAGAAGATAGCAATTGCGGACCCGCGGACAAAGCGACGCGGCTACGACGATTACTATCTCATCACGGTGTTCGACATAAGGATTGCCATCAATACAAGAGGCAGTAACGGCAGAGGCTGGCACATGTTGGCCGCGGCAGATTTGTACCCCTACACGTTCGAAGACGCCGTGTGCCATGTAGGCCGCATCTTCGCGGTGACAAGCCAGGGGACTTGTTTCATCTGGTTGCCATCCTACGGTACGGGAGATTACAAACGGAATGCACAAACCATCATTTGCATCCCTAACGGTACTCCATTATTTTGCAGGGACCAGTCATCCCCCGATCAAAATAAGATTGCCGATCCTGGATGTGCATTTGCATCCGCGATTCGGTCTAACCTGGAACCTTGTAGCTGACTTTGGCATATTGGGATCAACTATCTTAGCAGTCGTTACCCATGGTACCACTGATGTGCAACATGGTCACACAATCTACCACGATCGGACCGTCACCATCTACCCAGGTATTCCATTTTCTCATTGCTGTGTGTTAGAGTAGTAGTACTTGTTAGTTATTTTCTTTTCTTGACTGGGACATGTTTACTGTACTAGTACTACAATTTAGTATTATATTTTTTTAACCCTCTCGCCTTCTCTTTCATTGTAGTACTACTTACTAGTACTAGTACTTTTTACTTTGGAGGACGCGTATAGCTAGCTAGGCCCTTGAAGACTTGAACCCACTAGCTCCCACCATTTTTGTTTTTCCATGTCTTACTATCTCATCCATGTAGCCAAGAGTGGCTATATAGAATAAGCCGGTTATTTTACTTCCTCTATACCGGAGTAGTACTATTTGATGCACAATATTACTGACTGCCATATTTGAGCACAACATTATTATGCATGGACCTTGACCATGTACGTAACCATGTGTCCAGATCTGAGATGCCGCGTGTACCAGATGAACGGCGCCGAGTTCGACCCCCGTGATGCTATGTGGGTGCCGAGGAACACTCTTGGAGAGTACTCGCTTTTCATTGGGGACAGCTACCCCATTGTGAAGCGGATGCCACCTTCCATGCACGACACCGAAGGCCTGCCGTTCATGAAGCATGGTTGTGTCTTCAGTGCGCACCGCCGGATGAACGACATGCTGGGACACGCTATCCCTGATTTATGCCGCTTCAGCTTGGATGAGTCTCCATCGTGTGGAACCGGACTAGAAAGCTGCGACAATGATTCCTGTTTCCCACTGCTATGGATCGTGCCATCTATGAAGAACACCTGGGACTGGAACCTGGAGGAGGACATGGAGCCCATCTATAACGTGTAAGTGGAGTAAGGTAAATTGTGAATGGTAGCACTGTGAATATATGTAGACTAGTCATGCACAAATTTATCACATGAAGTGGAGATGAACTTGTGTAGCATACTGGCATTTGTCCTTTAGAATTTATTACTAGTAAATGTGTTATGTGTACGTGCAACTTGTGTGGCTGTTGCACGGGCTCCAACACGCTCTGTGAGAAAAAAAGGTGGCACAGCTTTGGATATAGGTGACGTGGCGGCATCATACAGTAGCATCGTTCGCTATAGTTGTAGTACTCCTACTAGGACGACAACTCCTATAAAACCTTGCGCTTGGCTCTTTGCCTCTTCGGGAGGTTCAAAAGTTCGTACTCCTGCGAACCTTGCACTTGGCTCTTCGCCTCTTCGGAAGGTCCAACAATGATGATACTACAGTACAATATGCTTCTGGCAATCTGACACCGAATGAACTGCTGCATGTCCACCGTGAGGGCGAGGGCGAGGGAGAGGGAGAGGGCGCTGTAGTCAAAACCCTCTCCTCGTCCTGCGAGCCACCGCGCGCGTGGGCGAGGGAGAGGGCGTAGGCATACGTAGTAAGCAAGCTTCTCCTCGTCTTGTGAGCCACCGCGCATGCGCGAGGGAGAGGGCGTAGTAACCAAGCTTCTCCTCGTTCGGCGAGTTGACGGGACACATCAAAGTAGTAGTACTAGTCCATACTGCATCCTTTCCGGTTAATATGGCTTAATTTGAAACGAGAAAAATACACTGGCGGTCAACGTATGTAACAATACGCTCATTACGGTCACTATATAGTTTTGCGGTGATTATACGGTCACTAGCTCACCGTAGAGCACCGTATTGCACCCTACTGACCGGCCACATAGTTGACGTGGCACTTTGTTGACTGGTTAAATTGACACCTGGTTTCTGGGTCCCACCTATCAGTTGGCAGAGCAAAGAAATCAGTTAAACAAAACTTTACGCGGGTGCGACAGGAGTCCAACCCTTGCGCGCGAACCACCCTGGCTGTGTATGTGAGTGCATGCACGTGTACTCCCTCGGTTCGTGAAAAACTGTACTGCATCTAGCATTAGAAAATTTTCCAACAAAGAGTGTACATCTACACTTCCAATGCACTTAGCCTTTAATCTAATCGATATTGATTGACTAATGCACCAACTTGTGCTCTAGCTATAGGCTACATGTCTATCCTTAATTATAGCATGCAACAACCTTCATTTAATCTTCTTCTCTCAATGGTCGCATGCACACATAAGTCTGCTAATTTTGGGCGTTAATTATGCCATGAAGTTCCGGTTCCTCTTGGTCAATGTGTAAATCTCTATATGTACAGTCTTTCACGGACGGAGGGAGTAGGTTGAGCACTTGAGCGTGAGCGTGTGTGTTGCATCGTGTGCTGTGTGCCGCATGGATGCGTGAGTGTTGCGTGCGTGCATGTGTACGTGTGAGTGTTGCATGTTGCATGCATGCATGCATGCATGAGGCTTTTACTCCCTCCCATTGACATGTTCATATTTCAAGCTTCATTAAAACATTGCATGCAAGAATTAAGAGAAAACTCACCAATGCATGTAAAAGTTCTGGTCATTTGTTCCTCACGCATGCATTCCAATTAGTAATACGTTCGTAAACACAATTTTCTTGAGGAAAACGAGCCCATTATTGAGTACTTTCGGAAAAAAAAAATCTTCGGGCACTCATCATTTACTACTACCTTGGTTGATGATTTTTTTATTGACATGTATATAAACCTCCGTCCTGGTTTAATGGTCCCCTTCGTACTTAGTGTAAAATTCAGACCGTAAATTTAACTAACAAAGTGTTAATGCATGTCATAAAAAACTATACCATTAAAAACTATGTTCAAATACGAATCCAGTGATATGATTTTTGGTGACATGCATTAACATTTTATTAGTTAAATAGATGGTCAAAGTTTGACACAAAATACTACTAGTACTCCTACATTATTGGCGCCGGGTGCCTTGGCCAATGTTTCATCTTGTTGGACGGGATGAGAGTAGAGGCATAGGGATACTGTAGATAGGAAGTCTTGGCGATCCATTATTCCCCATCTCGGTCAGAGAGAACTATTCAACTAGTCTTCACAGTGAAGTGACAATACACACTGCAGCAGATGGGACACTTAATTAATAAGCTGAACCAGCGTGTTGGTGTTACTAAATCAGCCTTACCCAGTACTGCCATCATGTTTGCCAGTGGAGCACGCTTCCGCAAATACGCCTACGCACCTCTCTCTTCCATTAACTGACATATGGGCCCTCTTGAGGTAGACCCACATGTCATCGGCTTAACTATTTACACTCCGAAGGACGGTATATCCTGGTAGTAGTACTAGTAGGATTGAGATTTAATGCACTTTCTTCCCCGTCTTTCCCTCTTCTTCCTCCTCTCTTCTTCTTCCTCCTCTCTTCCCCATCGTCGGTCGCACACCATTTCCCCCCGCTCACTGCTCGCCCGCCCGTGCCATCTTCCTTGGTAGCTCGCGCGTACCATATCCCCCCCGCTCACTGCTCGGCCACACACGCCATCTTCTTCGCTCGCCCGCCCGAATCCACTTCCCCGCTCGCTCGCAGGCACCGAAAACCCCAATCACTCAGTGCCCTAAAAAACCCTATGGCAAAACCGATTGACACGTAGAGCCGCGATTGGAATTCCCTCCCCGATGTTCTCTTGGAGCAGATCTGTAATCGTATGGACCGGCTCAGCACCGTGCGTCTGGCCGCATGCTCGGTGTCTTTGTACCGTCTACTCGTCTGCAACCGGCCGGCCCTTTCAAGACACCCTGCTTGCTGATGCCCGATCCTCGCAGGTGGCCCAGACACCGACTTGACGATCCTACGGAGGTTGCCGTGGTGCCCCTCGACATGCTACCACTACCCATCCACCTGTTCTTCATGCGCGGCCACTACTGGGCGGGCATGAAGCCCAACTGGATCGTCCTCATCCACCAATCCGGTAGTCCGTGGCGTCTCATGGATATCTACACCCAGCGAGAGATCACCCTTCCATCATTGGATACCGCCGCCATCGAGCCTCGCGGCCCGCCGGACACTCCTGCCTACTACGCATGAGATGCGTCGAGCTTTTGGTGCGACCTCCGTTTGCTGAAGGTTGTAATCTGCGAAGTGCCCACACCATCAGAAGACTACATGGATTACAAGCTCATTGCCTTGTTCGACATGGTATTAGTCTATCTGGAATCCGGTCGCCATACATGGTTACGGCTCATCATCAATCCTGTTGAGCCTCCATTTCTGTCTGATGCTATAGTGCACGATGGCATCGTTTACGCGGTCGACGCACAGATTGGCTGCCTATACTGGTGGAATCTATCATCATGTAATTGTTCTATCTCATCTCATCTTTACCTTATGAATACGACTGCCTGTTGATTGTTAGAAATTTAGAATAGATAGTATGTCTATAACCACATCATTGCTATATGTTCCTCTCATGTCCTAGATTTTTATGACCACACATGTTATTGTTAGAGTTGATATGAGAACAATTGGCATCTAATGATTGTTAGAATAGATATTATGAGTATAACCTCATGATTGCTATATGTTACTCTCATTTCCAAGATTTTTATAACCACGCATGTTATTGTTAGAGTTGATATGAGAACAGTAGTAACTGCTATGGTAGAATATGAGTAGGCCCTGTCATAGCTGTTTTCCTCTCATTTTTACATGATATTTGAACCATGACATATTGCTAGAATATGAAAGCCATTGGCTTAATTTTTTTAACTTGGGGTATGATTATGACCACGGCATTGCAATTCTCTGTCTATGATATGTGTCACTGTTATAATAATCTTAATTCCACACATACTCTGAACATGATTGTATATTTTTGTCCTTTTGGTCTCCAATTTGATTTGTTGCAGCAGACGCAAATGCGCTAGCCTTCATGATTCCAGGACCTGGAAATATACAAGTCAATGGGTGGTGGTTTATCGCTCGTTCAACTGACGGCGGTCATTTGATGCTCATTCGCACGTACCAAATTGACCAAACCATTTCATAAAACCACATGCAGTACAATGCCTGGGGCGTTCGTGACTGTGATGGCTATGGCTGCTTCGTGTTCGAGAAAGATCCCAGCTCCGTTGGGCCAGGCGTATTCAACTGGAGGCGGGTTTACAGCCTCGGCGACCACTCCATGTTCCTCGGGCTCAATTATCCGATCATCCAACCAATCATCGATCATATCACCGGCGATGATTACCGTGCTATGCAACTTCCATTCGCCAGGGGGGAACTGTGTTTACACATCGTACCATGGGTTTCATGAATCACCATATCCAGCGATTCGTCGACACAGCTTGTTGCCAGATAATCTTCAGTGTGTGAAAGGCATCAAGCTTCCATGCGATGAATGGCTTTTGCAAACCCAACATGAGGCGATGTGGTTCATGCCAACAGCAAATATGCACAACTTGATTCGTAGTGATATCTAGACTGAGCCATGTATCATGCTGCTGTAGCATGACCCTCTTTTGTTGGATATTATGTACTGTAGTTAGTTTGAAGGATAGATACCTTTCTGGGATCAAGTGCATCCTAACTCACCTGCGTAGGATGTACTGATAATGATGATGGAGATGCTGTGCAGAAGCCATATATATATCAATTAGGCTTCAAGTGCGTACTTGTTGGTGAAAGTGTTGTCCAATGGGAATTATATTTTGTATTACTCATGTAGCCTACAAAGTCTGTCGCACAGCCTTGTAACTTTGTACTCCATTTCTAAATTTGTACTAGTCCTCTATACCGTATATTGCGCTACTCGTACTACTATCTCCCTCCTGGTTTATTGGTCCCCTTCGTAATTTGTGTCAAATTTTGACCATAAATTTAACTAACT
The DNA here is from genome assembly GCA_039707655.1 of Elymus sibiricus. NCBI lineage: Eukaryota > Viridiplantae > Streptophyta > Magnoliopsida > Poales > Poaceae > Elymus > Elymus sibiricus. The sequence goes on from CM077664.1 coordinate 320,856,833, forward strand.
AAATGTTAATGCATGTCACAAAAAATTATATCATTAGATTCGTATTTGAACATAGTTTCCAATGGTATAATTTTCGGTGACATGCATTGACATTTTGTTAGTTAAACCTATGGTTAAAATGTGACACTAAATACGACTAGTAAGTAGTACAGTAGTAGTACTAGTATACGTCGGTCAAATTATTCATCATGTCCTCACATTGAATTGACGTGACAACACGCTGCGCGTGAGGTGACACAAGAGTCCCAGCGGCGTCTTCGGTTCACCAAGGTGACACAAGAGTCCCCTCTCGTACAACAACAGCACTCTCGCATTCTCTACAAAATCACTCTCCCATTCTCTCCCAGTCTCCCCGCCTTGTTCCGGTCCATTTGGTACGATGAGCGATGAGCTACTGGAGTTGCTATACTTCATTGCAAGTAGTCAAAAGGAAGACGCTGAAAAAATCGATCTCAACAAGGATGCTCTTCAAGCTAGCCGGATGAAGGAAGGAACCAGCGAGGCCGCTCCTGTGAGTATTCGTCCCGTCGCCCTGTATTATGATTTCGATCTTTATGGGGGTTTTCAAGTCTTTAGAGTCTACATATAGTAATGAAGCTGAGACCCCAGTTAGTTCGGGTATTGTGGACTTCAGATTTGGAGTACCACTTATCTGTCGAAATATTTCATCATTTACTTAAAAGAGTTGATTGATCATACATTGAGTACCATTTAACTGGAATTAACCGATGCAAGTCCAAGAAGGATTGGCCGGTGCTGCCGGCTGGCGTCAAGTTCGATCCCACGGATCAGGAGCTGATCGAGCACCTTGAGGCCAAAGTGAGTCCTGACAGCGCGAGATCTCACCCTCTCATCGATTTGTTCATACCAACCATCGACAGCGAGCACGGCATATGCTACACCCATCCTGAGAAACTTCCAGGTGAGACACCGATCGGCCGTCTACTTGCACAAACATATTCCTTTGTTTATAGCTCTATTTTTATTTTTAGACGCAGACCTAGTGAAGCAATTACAATTTGACAGTTAATAAAAAGTGAAACAAGTGACTGCAACATGCCAAAGATGTTATGAAAATGCCAACAACGTACACTAAAACCTGTATTCGACAATACTGCAGGTATCACACTGAGTGGCCTAAGCAAGCATTTCTAACAGCGCAACTCCAGGGCGTTCAAAAGGGGCACGCAGACACGTCGCAAGATACAGTCGGAGTGCGGCATGCACGCGATGTGGCACAAGACCGGCAATACCTTGCCGGTGATGGTCAACGGCCGGCAGACGGGCAGCAAAAAGGTTCTGGTGCTGCACACCAACAAGAACTTCGACCAGCAGAGGACCAACTGGGTGATGCACCAGTACCACCTCGGGGACCTGGAGCAAGAGAAGGAGCGGGAGCTGGTCCTCTGCAAGATTTTCTACCAGACGAACACTAGGGCCAGGACTAAAAAGATTATAAGTTAGTTTGGTATTGGTACTTGTACTACCAAGTCGTCTGCAAGTTGGTATTGTTGTTAAGGATCTTTCGGTATGAACTTGGCATTTGCTTCCAACCATCATGTCGAGGGTCGACGTGGATATAAAGCTGAATCATTTGTTTCGAAACGAATTTTCAGGCACCCGATTTTTATTTGATGGGTAGCATAAGCACCTGCTGTTCAAATTCCCAGTTCTCCAAATTTTTTACATCTTCAAAGTACGCAGGGGATCCATCCGGTTTCACAGGCTGATAGTTGGACGCAGCACGTCGGAACTGGGCTGTGGCATGCCAAGCCCAGCTGCAAATTGTTAAAAGAGAGGAGCGATGGATTTGGGCCTTCCAGAACAGTTAAGTGTCGCGACCTCGATCGTGAAGCGCCTCCCATTGACTAAAAAAGGCCTAGTCCGTTATTATTAGTTGAAATATGTAAAATATTCCATAATGAAAAGAAATATGTAAAATGCAATGAATTTAGTCTGCTTTCACTGAAAACCATCCGATTTGCATGAAATTCGTCCGTGGAACCACAAGACGGCTGTCCATACGGAGCCTAACCGTACAGAACCAGCAGGTCCATGGCCGTACGCAAGCAAGTGCATGCACTTATTATCACGATGGAAAAATAATGCTGATGTCTGAGATGGTGAAACCCATGAAGTTTTCAACGTAGTCAATAAACGAGAGAATTCTGCAAGTAGAGACTGATAACTGGGATCCAGCAGGTATATTGTTTTTTTAGGTCGAGCAAGTTTCAACTAGGCTGTAGACTGCCCAGGCTTGGTTTTGTTATTAACAGGCCCAGCCCATGACAACAACGGGGCACAAAGATCCAGCAGGTATCAACTGGCCTCTGGCCCGCCAGCCTTAGTTATATTTTTTCTTAGAACATCCGCAGTCAGTTTTTTTACTGAATCAAACACACAGCCCAGTTCTATTTTCCTCTTGAAACGCCATGTCCTACTTCCGTTTTCTAATCTCTACCTATAGTTTTACTAGTTCATATACACGTATTATTATATTGAAAATACATAAAGTTCCCTTTTCATCTTTACATCCTTATTTTGTTGTTGTTGTTTTCCCTCCCAGCGCTGATATTTTACCACTCGTTTTCCCTAAAACCAACTCAATTATCCCACGTCTTATTAGCTTACAAAAACAAAACAATATTTTACTTGGAAAATTAATAAGTTCTTAAAAAATAAATGTTTATCATTTCTGGATTAAAATAGTTCGGACTCCACCGAAATATGCAAAATCAGGTTGAACTTTTTGACCGTGGTCCTGAGCAGAAAATGGGCTGTAATAAATTCCTTAAGAATTAGCAAATGGGCTGGAAATTATTAAAAAAATAGCAAATGGGCTCTATGTTATCTGCCACAGATTTGGAGGCTGACTTGTGGGCCTACTAAGTTCATGCGTACACAAGGTTTCTCAAAAAAAGAAACTTAGTCAACAATCGACTCTACCAGCGTCAGACCGTTAGATGTCAATCTAACGGTAATCGTGCTTCTTCAGTTTCTGATCTTCCTGCTCCAGCCGCCCAAACCAGCGCCGGCGGAACCGCCTGCTCCCGCCTCCCGTGGCCGGCTGTGCTGCCGGGCAGGCCTCACGGCCCCACTATACTCGCATCCCTGGCCTGGCTATCCCTCTACTCACCCACACCTCCTGTTATTCTCCGGCGACGGCAGCCTCACACTGCGGCCGAACAAGTAAACCCTCGTACCCACTCCGCGTGGGAAACAACTGCCGAGTCTTCCTCGGCTCCGGGTCATTCCCTTACTTGGCCTCACCGTCGTCCACCGCCTTGGTGCTCTCGGCACGGCGTGGTCAACGAACGACATCCATCGGAAGAGGACTGTACGTGGAGAGGCTGACAGCTGGGTCCACGGCCGCACGCAAAGAAGTGCCTCCTTTTTTTTGTGAGTAGGAAGTGCCTCCTTATTACGCGCAAAATAATGATTCCTCCTCCTGACAGCTGGGACCGACCGGAAGGGCCTCTGTATTTCGCGAAAAAAACATTCCCCCCGCTGACAGCTCGGATCCACCAGCTATTACGCACAAAAATAATGAATACCCCCGCTGCTAGGTCGGTCCCACCATATTTGGAGGCTGACTTGTGGGCCTACTAAGTTGACGCGGACGCAGGGCTTTGTCAACTTAGTCAATATAAACGATTCTAGCTGCGATGACCGTACGATGTCCATCCAACGGTCATTGTGCTTCTTCAACCTCTGGTCTTCTTGCTCCAGCCGCCCAAACCAGCGCCGGCCGTGCCGCCTGCTCCTGCCTCCCATGGCCGGCTGTGCTGCCACGTAGGCCTCACCGCCCCACCCTACTGCCACCGCTGGCTAGGCCTTCCCTCTACTCACCCACACCCCCTGTTATTCTCCGGCGACGGCAGCCTCAAACCGCAGCCGAAGCAGTCAACCCTCGTACTCCCCTCCGCGTGGGCATCCACTGCTGCGTATTCCCCGGCTCTGGGTCGTTCCCTTCCTAGGTCGCGCCGTCGTCCACCACCTTGGTGCTCTCGGGCAGTACGGCGTCGTCAACGCGGTCAACGAACGACAGCCATCAGAAGAGGACAGTAAATGGAGAGGCTGACAGCTGGGTCCATGGCCACACGCAAGGAAGTGCCTCCTTATAACACGCAAAATAATGATTCCTCCACCTGACACCTCGGACCTACCGGAAGGGCCTCTGTATTTCGTGCAAAAACGTTCCCCCCTGACAGCTGGGACCCACCGGCTTTATCTTCGCATGGAAGGAACTGCCTTCTTACCCCCTGACAGCTGGGACCCACCAGGTTGAATCGAAGGTAGCGTTATCTGTCCGGCCGCGAACGTGTACATACATAGCGGTCGATCGGTCTCTCTGCAGTGACTTACCGTGGCCGAGTAAGGAGCGGCACGTGTTAAAGTAGAGGCGCCGATGTAGCATGTCACGCAGTCCCGTCTATATCGTGTACACGTACGTACGCCCACACTGCAAGATAGTAAATACGGCTACGTACGTACATACGGGTGGGGTCTCTAACGCGTACAGCGACGTCCTCCTGTTCATCGGCCGCCAACCGGCTGGGTCAGAACGGAGTAAACAGCGTCGCGTGTTCATCGGCAGCCAACCGGCTTGGACGGAATAGCCGAAACGAGGTCTGGCGTACCGCAGAACGGAGGAAACGGCCTTCTGTTCGACCGCGTACGGTCGATACGGGTCCTGTTCATCGGGAAGGGTCTGGCGTACCGCAGAACGGAAGAAACGGACTTCTGTTCGAGTGCCTACGGTTGAAACGGGGTCTTGTTGATCAGGAGGGGTGTGGCATACCGCAAAACGGAGGAAACGGACTTGTGTTGGAGTGCTACGGCCGAAGCGGGGGTCCTGTTCATCGGGAGGGGTGTGGCGTACCGCAAAACGGGACTCCACGGGCTACTGTTCATCCACCGTCGACTTCCTCCAGCCTCCACCTGCTACTGTTCATCCACCGTCGACTTCCTCCTGCCTCCACCAGCTACTGTTCATCCACGGGGTCCTGTTCATCCAGCCTCCACCGGCTACCTATCAACCAGCCCTCCACGGGGTCCTGTTCAACCAGCCCTCCACCGGCTACTGTTCAACCATCCCTCCACGGGGTCCTGTTCAACCAGCCCTCCACGGGGTCCCTCCACCGGATACTGTTCATCCACCCCCACCTCCTCGATCGGGGTCATGTTCATCCAGCGGCAACGGCCTCTACTACCACGGGATCCTGTTCATCCAACCCCCACCGGGAACTGTTCATCAAGAGGCAGCTTCGATCGGCTTCAGTTAGCAGCAGTAGCGAAGGAATCACTCGGGTTCAGTTAACAGCAAGGGATCGATCGGGGTTCAGTAACGTAGCTAGTGCAATCGCTCGGGTTCAGTTAGAGCCCAACGCCTCGCTCGGGTTCAGTTAGAGCGCAACGCCTCGCACACACGCGCGTACGTGTACGAGAGAAACGCGCAAACCTCCGTGCATCGTTCGGTCCCAACCACCGAACGTAACCGGGAACTCCCTGAAATTTTCCTCGCCCTCGCTTCTACCACAATTTTTTCCGTCATGGACGGCCCAAAGAATGTCATGCAGGTGCGTCTCCGGCCCGCCCAGGACGAAAAGCCCATTTTCTGTCATGATTTTTTGTCATAGAAGTAGGAGCCCACCACATCTATGATGATACCGGGTTTTGTCACAATTATCGTCATAGAAGTGTCATAAGCATGACAGAAAAAAATTCGTTCGGCCCAAAATGTCACGGATGTGTCTTTTTTTTGTAGTGATTGCTAACCGGCCACGGGGTTCTAGAGGTCGGCATTTGAGGTGGTGTTGACTGGGGGTCGGCGTTTGTGTTTGAGGATGGTGTTTGGGGTCCTGTAGGCTGGGGGCGAGGTTAACGTTGGTGGATCACCCGTTTCAAAGACTACACATGTTCGGGTGGTTGGCGTTGGCGACGGTAGGGTAGGGTTGCGGATGACATTGCTGGGTCCAGCTCTGACGGATTTACATATAATTTTTATGTTACAAACACTTTTTGAGCCGCCTGATGATAGACTATTGTTTCTACTTCTTGCTTGTCTTGTCTTGAAATATACATTTCCTAAAGCTGCTTTTATAACCAAGCAGCAGAGATCCTTTCATTCGAGTGACAGTGACATTCAAGATTGTGAACTGCTCTAAAGATAGTCAATACTAAATTGTTATGAATTATTAAGCAACCCTTTTTGGAAAATTAATACTTATTTAATTAATTGTTATGAATTAAGCTACCGTTGTAAAACTGTCAAGTTGTGCACATGTCTTTTTTTAGGAATTTCTATGTGAACGACTATTTATGAAAAGTCCCCCTTTAGCCGAATAGTTTTTCAAGATAATTTAATTTTCCTTGTGTTGAGAATTTCATATAAACGTTGTTTTGCAACGTATTCCAGGGGAAACCATGTCTTGTGATATATGTAGCAACTTCAGTTGCCCTGGATTGGAGTCAGGCATTTTTCACAGCGCGATAACAGCGCCTCTTCCTCGCTGCTACAAGACATGCCTAGTAAGGAGAAATGTTTGGCACCCCATGCCCATCACTTACTACCAACTACTGTATGTTTCTGACCCTCAAAAAAAACCACTGTATGTTTCTGATGGCAGGAAATAAAAGTTTCTCCCATATTGTTGGAATGGAATGCCTACATTTAAGGAGATGTTTTCAATCTTCGATATCTTTGGTCTTATCAAATGCTACCTGTTGAAATTATTTGGTAGAAATATGAAAACCGCTATCTGTGTTGATTATACATGTCAGTATTCAAGGATTCCTTGTCACCAGTTGAAGATTTTTTTTTCTTTTTTTTGGGCAGTATGTGCCATGCTATTGCAGGCAGCAAGTCACTTCTTCAATCAATCAGTGGAAAGAGGAAGCATTTCAATAAGAAGGAAAACAAAGGAATCCAGTGCTGATCAGCAATGAGGATCTGTCATATGAGATCTGCATCACCGATGAACCTAACCGGTCTAAAATTCATGGACCTGGCTGGGAAAAGTTAATTAGCGACTACGATCTTCATTATCGAGATTTAATCATCATAAACCTGGATACTGGGAGTCTATCCATTGAGATAGATCTGAGGCTCAGTGATTCTCGAGGAGGTGACAGACCCCTTCCCAAACCATCACTAGGTAAGTGCATCAACTTCTGTCCTGCTTTATCAACTTTCTTTATCAGCGTACTTTGGTGCTCCTACCTCTGTCCATGAAATGTATGTTATATTTATAGTCATAGTTATTTTCAAAACATTTTTTTGCAATTCTGTTGATTATCATCTCAACTTGATCACATGGATTGAATTTAACCATACTTTTTCAACTTTCAAAGCGAGTTCATTTCTTTAAACAAATTCGTTTGAAAATGAGTTTTTTTCCTATAGCTCTTGATTATTTAAATGCTTTGGAGAAGGAGTACATTGGGAAAACAGTGTTTGGTCCAGGCATAAACCTCTCATACAGACAATTTGGACAGATGATATACTTTGTGTTTGATGCCGACGAGTTCCCCACCATACCCTTTGTGCACCGTCTAAACGTCACCAATGTCATAAATGATCATCTGGTTAGTCATTCAATATTTGTTTTGATCCACTCCCATGGTTTCGTTTGCTATTTTCGATGTTTTATGTCCTTGTACATTGATTTTATCTAGTAATATTGGTACAATCTGCAGAGAATCCCGTCTGCTGTCGTGAGACTTCTAAAGCTGAACCTTGGGTATCTACCTCAAAATGGTGCAATCAGCCTAACAGAGGTGTATGATGCAATAGACATGAGCATGACGTACTCCATACAAACCGACGGCAAAATGGAGGTGACCGGTTTTTCAGATTTTGCCCGGGAAGCTCAGCTAAGAGTTGGTTCAATTGTCCTCATCACCATTGAAAAGCGGTGGCCAACTTTGGGAAACATGAAGCTGCTGCGGCTGATAATCAACGACCTCTCCTGATAGTGTGTTGCTGGTGGCTATAGTTCCTATATCACAGTTTAGTAATGTATGTCTGGTTTTTGAACAGGCCGTACATTCCAGTTTTGTTATTTAGTTATGTCATGGTATATAACTGAGCATATAATTATGAGCAAGAGGACGATGGTGAAAATTCTCGATCAAAAAGGTGAAATACTGACGTGGGTTACTTTATTTATCTGTGATAATAATAAAAGGATTTGCTGTCTAATAATGGAGAATGAATGGTTGTGGTGAAGTATATTTCTGCATAGTTTAGTGATGTTCCTATCTCACCACGTCAGTTGTTTACATATTTTCACTATGGTGCTCCGCAGAATAGCGGGATGCCAAGTAGTTTGTTGCGATGAACTCAAACATACCCCTCTGTCTACTGCACAGCAGTGCTCCTGTGCAATACAGGGTAGTGCACCATCTTCTAAAAAACCAGTGCCTTCCCCTGTGGCTCTATTACCTTAAACATCCATGCCTTTACGAAGTGAATCTCAAAACAGACGTCCATGCCTCTACGAGTGAACAAGTCAGAGAAAATATTTCGAACACGGGGAGGCACGCCCGAGACTCGCCTCAGTGAAAATATTTGGAACACAGAGGCACGGACGTGGCTTCTTATGCTGCTAAAACGGCACCTTTCAAAGTGAAATGTGTCACTTAAAACATTTGACAGAACATGGGCACGGATTCACGTCCGTGCCATCACATAGCTTCACGTCCGTGCCTCACGTAGCGTCGTATCTGTGCCTCTAGTTGCGCCTCTCGTTGTTTACGTGCGTCTCGCAGCTTCATGTCCGCGCCTCTCGTTGTTTCTGTGCATCTCGTAGCGTCAGTTGCAACACGGACGCACAACAGTGCCTCTAGAAAAACACAGCAGTGCTCCTCTCAGTGAACGCATCACTGAAAACAATTGTAACATGGATACTTCACGCCTGTGTCTCTGAGAATAAACCAGCCACTGAAAGCATGCTGCCCTTGCATGCCTCACGAGATAAATTGTTAAAATTGACATTTGATAGTGTTGCAACGAAATTACGCAAGACAACGATCTTCTCCCTGAGTTGCTGGGCGCCGGAGATCCTCATTCTGGAGTAGCAATGTCGTGCGGCGTGTTCTACAAAGAAGTGCAGTTACATCTATAACGCAGTTCGGCAACTGAATCAGGTTCCTTCAACCGCCTACCACGTACCAAAACAATGCTCATTTGGAGATACAACGGTTGTTTAAAAACATCACTGATGAATTTATTTTTTTTAAACCACGATCAAAAACCCAGGACGTGCACAACCGCATCGACAGGGAGATCGAACCACGATCCAAAACCCACGATGTGCACAACCGCATTGACAGGGAGATCGTGCACTCCTTTGCCGCCATCCCGCTCTTAAATTTAGACCTCCGGCGGGGCCTTCTCACCCACAAACAACAGAAATCGCCATTGCGCTCCCACTCATCGATCCCCACAAAATACTAGGCTGGAGGAGGAAGAACTGCTCCAGACCATGGGGTTCATCAAGGAGTTCAAGGAGGTGCAGGCCCACGGCAACACCAAGTTGCACGTGATCCACACCAACGACTTGCAGAAGGCGGCGACCACCATCGACCAGTACGAGCGACACCTCCAGTTCCAGCGCCACAAGATCGTCGGAGTTGATGTGGAGTACACCAACGACGATGGCGCGAATCAGAAAGCCGCCCTCATCCAGCTCTCCATCGGCAAGAATCATCTGGTGCTGCTCTTCCAACTGAGAGCCGCCGACAACAACTGCACCAAGTTCTTCAACTTCCTCGCCGACCCCAGGTACACGTTTGTTGGCTTCTGCATCGACAGCGACATAGAGAAGCTCGGCCGCATCAGGCTGGAGATCGCCCACTTCGTCGACATCCAGAAGGAATGGAGGGTGCCTACAGCTACCAAGCCTCTGGACTCCCTTGGAGACGTCTCGGGCATCCTCATCGACGAGGACTACAGCGACATGAAGAAGAAGCTGACCGACGCAGAACACAGGCGCTGGGAGTGCATGCCCCTGTCCATGAGGCACATCGAGTACGCGGCGAAGGATGCTTACGCTGCGTACGAGATATGGAGCCGCCTCACCATCATCCAGGAAGGGCTCCGCCGGGCAAAACTCGAGAAGGAGCAGTCCAGGAAGCGCGCTAGGTCCTGGGGCGACTACGACTACTGAAGGAGGTGGTCCCGGCCAAGAAAGTATCTAGAAGATTGCTCGTGCCATTCTAGATTTCTCATTAGATTTGCTTTCTCTCAAGATTGTAGTTTGCTTGTTGTAAATTTAGGTTTGCTTGTGTCGCAGTTAACCTTGTAGTTTGCTTGCAGTTTACATATCTTATGAACAAGTTTATTTCCAGTGCAATGTTGGAGTTCTCTATTAGAATATATTGCAGTGCACTAAAAATATAAACACAGTACAGATAGTATACGATTAGCATAACGCACAGAGCAGGTACACATAGCAGTCCACAAAAAGGACGAGCATGCAGTGCACAAATCAAGATCCATGTAGTGCACTACTATCCTTGCGGATGCAGTGCGGAATTGTAGGGACATCAATTACAGAATGTTCTTAAATGCAGTGCACAATGTTCTAACAAAGCATTGCACACACAGTATTAAAAAACATTCGTATGGAACACTTCGGAAAACATTTTGAATACAGAGGTAGTTACGTGCTTCTTCTCCTTGGAGAACCATGCGTAACGTGGCTTCACGCCCGTGTCCCTCCGAGAGACCGTCTCAGCGAAAAACACTACGAAAAACAGAGGCACGGTCGTGCGTCATTGACACGAACAACCATGCCCCAACTGCTTAAAGACCACGCCTCTCTCCGAGAATGCATCACTGAAAACATTTGGAACACAGAGGCACTTCCGTGCCTCTACTCCTAAGGGGACCGTGCGTAACTTGGCTTCACGTCCGTTTACACAACATTCTCGACGTCACCCCGGAGCTTCACCTTGTCACTGATAAGTTCATTAATGAGGCCGAATGCCTTCGAAAACACATGGAGCTCATAGGCCATGCCCCCCGCAATGAAAACGTGTCACTGAAAGCATCTGGAAAACAGAAGCACGACTTCACGTGCATGTGTCACGAGCCTTCGCGTCCGTGCTTCTCTTTGCATCATGTCCGTGCCTCCAGTCCGTCACTTGCGTGCCTGTACCTCAGGTGAAATCGTGCCTCTCTCGTGCGTAATATGTTAACAAAGTTGCTGACAACAAAAACATCAGAAAAAGAGGAGCACGGCCGCCCCTCTCGTGCTTCTAAAACCGAGCCTTACGTCCACCCCGCTGACACTAAACGTGACGTCAGCGAAAACACAAAGGCAGGACTGTGCCTTATGGCCACGTTCTTCCGACGTATCGGGTCTATGAAAATTTGGTTCCTTCTTAATATGGGACGTGACTATCGCAAAGGCATAGGCTCCATCCTTCACGTTCGTGCCTCCACAAGAATAACAACCGTGCTTGTAATAGTGAAGCGTATAGCTGATACTTTCAGAAGACCTGAGTGACCACCGTGCCTCTATTTCAGACAGGACCGTGTCTGTTTCGTCGGCACATTCGTGCCTCCCACAGTGAACTGGAAAACATTCTGGAAAAACAGTAACCAACGTGCATCGCCTCTAGAACGCGTATTGTCAGTCCTCACGTCACGTTCCTGCGACGTTCATTCCTTCCTCACAGAAGTCATAGCCGTGCCTCTCTCACAGAACATATAAGTGAAAAACGATTCCTCCTACACTTGTAAAACCCGGAATGCCCTGGATAAATGTCCAATCCTATTTTGTTGTAAAACCATGCAGGCCGGTGCTTCTCAGAAGCACATCTGTGGATTTTTGCGCATGTTGTTGAGTGCCTCTCTTAGCATTACGTCTCTGTCTTGTGAAATTATCGTTAAAAGAATTCTAAACCATATTGAAATCTCTAGAAAAGAAGTCAAATATGTGCCCCTACGAACTGAAAGTGCAGAGGATCTCAAACATGGTACTTGAAACTGCAATTTGTAATAAAACATACTCCCTCCGTCCCAAATTAATTGACTCAACTTGTACTAACTAGTACAATGTCTTTTGTACTGACTGGTACAAAGTTAATACAAAGTTGAGACATTTATTTTGGGACAGGGTAGTACTACTTAAGAACAAAACACGATTGCTTCACATGGAAACGTAACTGTCTGCATTCAAACACTTCATAGTTCAACCGTTACATAGGCATACAAACCATGCAAAGCAAACATCTACGAACAAGACTACACTAATCCCCGTCGTCGGAGATGTCCACTATCTCCATTCTGAGATCGACGTCGTCGGCCTCCGCCTCCTGCTCCGCATCCAGCTCGTCGAAGAGCGCATCGGTCTTCGCATGTTCTTCCCGGAGGAAGCGCCGGTTGGACTCCACGTACGCCTCATCCTGGATGGACTCCAGGATAGCGGTCTGCTCCGCCATATATCAAGGCCGCCTCACCGAGATAGAACTCCGCCTCGTCATCCTCGATGGCGAAGCCCGCAACAGGCACCGGCTCCACCTCCGGCTCCACCACGTCTTCCCTCACTGGATCAACTCCCTGCATGAGCTCCGACGTATCCCCCTCCTCTTCCTCCACCTTCGGCTCCACCACGTCTTCCCCCACTGGATCAACTCCCTGCATGAGCTCCGACACGTCCCCCTTCTCTTACTCCACCTCCCCATTCTCCTTCGGCTCGGGCGAGTCCGGAGACAGGCCGGCTGCGACCCGAGCGGCGCGCCTCGAACGGATGTCCTCCTGTATCTGGAAGCGGCACTCGGGAGTAAGCATGGCGTAAGTAGTTTTATTGTGTCGAACCATGGCGGGGGCGGTTACAAGCAAAAAGAGGAAGATGGATGATTTGCTAGGGTTGCCGGCGAAAAGAGGGAGAAGCAAGATGATGTCTAGTGGTGGCGGACGCCGCTCGGCTTAAATAACTAGTCCTTGACCTCGGGCGAGGAGCCGGAACGGTGCCACGCGGCGTTCACTTTGCCACCGGATGAGACGCCCGTCGGTCCTTTTGGCTTCCGCAGCGCCGGCACGTGGCACTCACATGCCCACCAGAGGAGATGCCCATCGGACTGTTGGGTTTTGGGAGAGGCGCCACGCGCCGTTCGCACACTCACCGGAGACGCCTCGTATTCTCACAACTCTATTAAATACCTCGACCTCTCCACCGCGTGATGTAATTTCGTGTCTCCACAAAGGTCACCTGTGTACATCGTTTGGCTGGAAAACGTGCCACCAACATCATCACGTCCGTGCCTCCGATGCTACTAAAGCAGTTGGAACACGGAGGCACGGACATGCCCCCTATGGTAGAAAAATCGTGCTTCTCAAAGTAAACCTATCACTGAAAAACATTTGACGAACGGCTTCGCACGTAGCATCATATCTGTGCATCACGTGGCTTCACGCCTATGGCTCTCATTGTTTCACGTCCGTGCCTCCCGTTGCTTCACGCCCTGGTGTCTAATTGCTTCACGTCCGTGGCTCTACATAACGCGTGGCCGTGCCTGTCGTAATGTCAATTGGAGCACAAAAGGACACATGGCCGTACCTCCATCAGTGAAAGTATCACTGAAAACAAACGGACCATACACACACGGCCGTGCTCATATCGATTGGAAGCACAAACATATGCTTGTAAAAGCACCCCTACCTTGAATTCACGCCAGGCCCCCTCTATGTCCATGCCTCTATAACTGAACGAGTGAGCCAAAAATATTTTGGAACACACAAGCTCCGCCGTGACGCTACACAGTATAGAACCGTGGCTGTAGAGACTTCACATACGTGCTTTTCAAAACTAGAAAATTATGCTTTTAAAAACCGCGTCTCTCGAATCGGCCATTCCGTGCCTCACAAAGTAAACAGTTAGTGTTAACATATGTACCCATTCCGCTTTGTTTCCGCAATAAACGCATGAACGTGACTCTGCGTTTGAGCGAACCATGCCTCCATGGGCTTCACGCCCTTGCGCCTCTGTCTGAATTAGTCAACGGAATCATCTGGAACACAAAAGACAAGCGAATGTGACTCTATATAATACCACACCATGCCTTTCTGTGGCTTCACGACCGTGCCTGTGACCAGAAACATTGCAACACAGAGAGCCACGAAAGTCCACGCCTTCATGACTACACAAGTCATGACGCTACTTAGTACAGAACCGTGGCTGTAGAGACTTCACGTCCATGCCTCTTCGTCTGAACGAGACAACGGAATCATTTGGAACACGAAGACACATGAACGTGACTCTATATGATACCACACCATGCCTTTGTGCGCTTCACGTCCGTGCCTGTGACCCGAAACACTGCAACACACAAAGCCACGAACGTCCACGCCTTCATGAGTACACCAGCCATGACGCTGCTTAGTACAGAACCGTGGCTGTAGAGACTTCACGTCCGTGCTTTTCATAACCGTGTCTCTCGAATCGGCCATTCCGTGACTCACAAAGTAAACAGTTAGTGTTGACATCTGAACCCAATACCGTTGTGCTTCCGCAATAAACGCACGAACGTGCCTCTCCTTGCGAAAGAGTCAACGGAATCATTTGGAACACAAAGACACACAAACGTGACTCTATATGCAACACAGAAAGCCACGAACGTCCACGGCTTCAGGAGTAAACAAGTCATGACGCTGCTTAGTTCAGAACCGTGGCTGTAGAGACTTCACGTCCGTGCTTTTCATAACCGTGTCTCTCGAATCGGCCATTCCGTGACTCACAAAGTAAACAGTTAGTGTTGACATCTGAACACAATACCGTTGTGCTTCCGCAATAAACGCACGAACGTGCCTCTCCTTGAGAACGAGTCAACGGAATCATTTGGAACACAAAGACACACAAATGTGACTCTATATGCAACACAGAAAGCCACGAACGTCCACGCCTTCAGGAGTAAACAAGTCATGACGCTACTTAGCAAAGAACCGTGGCTGTAGAGACTTCACGTCCGTGCTTTTACAAACCGCGTCTCTCGAATCAGACATTCCGTGCCTCACAAAGTAAACAGTGAGTGTTCACATCTGAACCCATAAACCTCCAATCAACGTGAAACAGGAAACCAAAATATATTTGTTTACAAAGATCCCACAAACAAATTACATAAGAAAAAACGAGGAACTCCTATCCACTGCTTAACTACATTAACTAATTAATGAAAATTACCGCGATGCAGGAAACCAAAACACATTTGTTAACAAAGTTACTGACAACGAGGTTACACAAGACAGAGAGGTTACACAAGACAAAATAAGAAACTCCTAGTCCACTGCTTAATAGCTTCAAATACAACGATCAGGGTTGCTGCTGTCTACTTAGTCCCCAGAGACTGCTTGTTCGGTTGCTGGGCGCGCAGTCCCTCAGACTCCTTTTTTCATACCCTCTGATTCCTCCATCAGCCGGTAGCGCTCAACGAGGAGCTTAGCCTTCTCATTCATAAGATCTGCGACTGGGACTTTGCTCTCCTCGTAGAGCTTCCTCTAGTGCTCGATGGCCCTCAACAGCTCAGCATTCGCAGCCCCCTCCCGTTCGTAATGCCTCTTCCAGGACTTGATGACATCAACCGCATTATTCTTCTTAACTAAGGCAATGGTCTCGTCGACCATCTTAATCATCCGGTCAAAGATGGAGGTCTCAGGCTGATCGCCTCCGAGATGAAACTGCCTGTGTGACTTAGTCCCCAGAGACTTCTCGTTGGGTTGCTGGGCGTGCAGTTCCTCGATCTCCATTTTCAAACCCTCTGATTCATCCACCAGCCGGTCGCGCTCAACGAGGAGCTTCGCCTTCTCATACCTAAGATCTGTGATGCTGGCTTTGCTCTCGCCATACAGCTCCTTCCAGCTGTAGAGGTTCTTCTCCAGCATCACTATCTCACGACAGCTCTCCTCGCGGGACTCCCTGCAGCCCTCGACGACCCTCAACAGCTCATCGTTCTCGGCCTTTTCGCGCTTGTACAGATTCTTCCAGTAGTTGATGACGTCCACCGGATTATCCTGCTTAACTAAGACCCAAACGTAGGTCTCAGACTGATCGCCTCCGAGATGATTCTGCTTGTGCAAACCATCGCCTGGTCCTAAGAGTTCACCGTCGCCACGGGAGCTGTTAGATCTTCCTGACGGCACCCCGCCCACCGTCCCTTCCTTTTTCTCGACTCAGAGTTACTCCTTAACTGTACGGCAGGGGAGTTCTGTACGAGTTCATGATGCAGCCTAACCCTAGCTCCAATTGACTGTAAATCGGTATCAGCAAGACGGACCCTCATCAAATTAGGAGGAAGCTCACCACGATAATTCACGTTTCACAACTAAATCAAGTAGCTGAAAGAAAGAAAAAACAAAGGAAGCAGAAGCAGAGTCAACTTACAGATGAGGAACCCTCGCCAGCCGGGATCTCCTCCCGTGCCTGGACACGGCGCTCCGAAGTAGTCTTCTTCTGCCCAGCCATGGCGCAGAGGGTCAGGATAGAGAGCAGCCAGAGGAATGGATGCCGTGACGGCGGACAATGGGGGGAAGAGGATGTGGCTAGGGTTTGGCGACTCCATCCGACTTAAATAGGCGGACCTTGTCCTTGGGCGACAAGCCAGAGCGGTGTCACCGGAGGAGACGCCCGTCGGACCATTGGGTTTCCGGACTGACGCCACATGGCGTTCACGCCCGAATACGAGGAGGCGCCCATCGAACCGTTGGGTTTCCGCAATAAACACACGAATGTGACTCTGTGTAAGGCACAACCATGCCTCCCTGGTGACGGTGTCCTGGATTAGGGGGTGCTAACCTAGCCAGCCCGTCTCCTCGGATGGGCCGATATGCCCCCTGGACGTGATCAAGATGGACTCCGGAAGCCGCCCATGGGGCATGATCAAGGCTGCCTCTACCGAAGACTTGTAGTATACTCCAAGATTGTTCCAGCCGCCTTACTCCAAGATACCGACTTTGTAACCCTAGATACCCTCCCTGGCGTGTATAGGAGCCATAGGGTTTAGCCCGTAGGGGACATCAACGCGATATCGAAAGCCTAGCCCTAGAAGTTAGCCACATATTACGATCTCGACGTAGATCAACTCTGTACTCGATACATCTCCACTAATATAAACAAGAGCAGGACGTAGGGTTTTACCTCCATAGGAGGGCTCGAACCTGGGTAAACATCGTCTCCTTTGTCTCTGTTACCATCGATCCGAGATCCGTAGCTCGGGACCCCCTACCCCAAGGTCTGCCGGTTTTTACACCGACACTGGTGCTTTCATTGGGAGTTCCGCTGCGCGATCACCAGAAGGATTGATGGCTCGTCTACAGATCAACTGCACCAATGGCTGTGGGGACATCTATGCCCCAGGACAGCTTTTCGTCTTCGGCAGCATGATATTCTGCGCCGACTCGACGGGTCATCTGACCTCTGTCGAGAATTACGCCCCAGGTCGGATCGTGACCTTCGGTGGCCTCGTGTACACTACGGACTCCCGTGGCGAGTTAGTCCTATCGGGATGGACTCCCGGCCTGATTGAGGGCTCGGCCGGTTCTGGAGGCTCGACTCCGGAGCCGAACTCGGTCACGGTGCCTTTTGAGACCCCGGACGCCGCCGCTTCGGCCAGTCCCTCCCCGATTGCCGGTCCGGAGATAGATCTGGCACCTACTTCTGAAACTACGCCGGCGCCAGAATCGATCCCGGTGCAAAAATTGGATCCATGTTCAGATTCCCGCCACACCGGGGACCTATCCGGTTACACGCCGGGGCTACTTCAGATCAGCCCCGCCAATGGCGCAGCCATGGATCCTGAGGAGCTATCTCAGCTTGATGAGATGCTCGACCGTATCCGGAGCTTGTCCATCTCGGACGGCAAGACTTCGGTTTACAATCAGATCGGACTTAAAGCCGACGACAGGGAAATTTACAACCCACCCACCACCCACCTAGTCGCCACGGTCGACGATTTAACCGACGTGTTAGACTATGGTGAACCTTCCGATATGGAAGAAGATGCGGACATTGACACCACCATGCCCCTGGTAAACACGGGCAAATGGACCGCCACGTCCACCTACGACGTGTACATGGTGGACACTCCCAAATCCCTGCCCAGACGGCGGCAAAGGCGCCGAAAAGGAAATAACGGGGAACCCAGTGGCAACGACGCGACTGCCAATAACAATGACGCGGAGGACGGTGATGCCAATGACCACGAGGAGGACATTCAAGCCTCCCCCGCAAGGGACGGCACACCAAACCGACATCTGGGGGACTCCGACCCCGATGACCTATTCGAGGGGGCCGACGACAATTACATGCCGGAGTCCGAGGAGGATGAGAGCCTCGGCACCGAAGACTACATCGTCCCTGAAGACCCCTTCGAACAAGAACGATTCCGGCGACGCCTCGTTGCGACAGCCCGGAGTCTAAAACGCAAGCAGCGGCAGCTGAAGGAAAATACCGATGCCCTAAATGAAAAGTGGGTTGAAGTGCTCTCTGCCGAGCAAGATATGGAGAACTGACGCCATAGTGCGCCGAAGTCCTACCCACGAAGGCGACTCCTACCAGAATTCGATGAAGAACTCGCTGATGACCTCGACTGACCCCCTAGAGGCCGGGATAGGCCAAGAAGAGAGGACCATGGTGAAGGACCACCTCCACGCCGTCATGGTAAAGACCCTGTGGACAACCTGGATCCCCGTGACGCTAGACGTCGCATTGAAGAAAATAGGGCTCCCCCTCGGTCCATCTATGGATCAAGGGGACGTGCGCCCGCGGGGCCCAGCGGCTACGACGCCTGGATGGACAGGAATGGCCGTGCCCGAGATCAAGCTTACTCACGGCTCTCTCCCGAGTCCCGACGAGACCCTCCTCGGTCCCGAGGTCCGGCCCACCCGATCTGCTTCACAGACAGGGTAATGGAACATCAGTTCTCGGAAGGGTTTAAACCCATCAACATAGAATCATACGATGGTACCACGGACCCAGCAGTTTGGATCGAGGATTTTCTCCTGCATATACACATGGCTAATGGAGACGACCTCCACGCCATTAAATATCTGCCGCTCAAGCTAAAGGGGCCGGCAAGACACTGGCTTAACAGCCTTCCCCCTCATTCTATCGGCAGCTGGGAGGCCCTAGAAGACGCCTTTCGAGCAAACTTCCAGGGCACATATGTCCGACCTCCGGACGCTGACGACCTCAGCCGTGTCACCCAGCAGCCAGGCGAATCAGCTCACAAATTTTGGAACAGGTTCCTCACTAAAAAGAACCAGATTATAGACTGCTCCGAAGCCGAGGCCATCGCCGCTTTTAAAAACAATATCTGAGATGAATGGTTGGCTCAACAACTCGGACAAGATAAACCGAGAACTATGGCAGCCCTAACCTCACTAATGACTCGCTTTTGTGCGGGAGAAGATAGCTGGCTGGCCCGAAGTACTCACAACGGCGAGGCAGGCACCTCGGAAACCCGCGACGCCAATGGAAAGCCAAAGCGCAATAAAAATAAGCGCAGGTATAAAAATGGCGGAAGCGACACTGAAGACGCCGCGGTCAATGCAGGATTTGCCAGACCTAAATCCAGACAGAAAAGAAAACCCTATAAAGGGAACAAAGATGGACCTAGCCAGCTCGACAAACTCCTGGACCGCCCATGTGGGATTCATGGTACCCAGGAAAAACCAGCAACCCACACTAATAGGAATTGCTGGGTGTTTAAGCAAGCCGGCAAGTTAGCGGCAGAGGGTCAAAATAAAACCCAACACCGCAGCGACGACGAGGATGAACCTCGGCAGCCCAATAATGGAGGGCAGAAGAAGTTTCCTAACGAGGTAACGGAGGTCAATATGATCTACGTCACCCACATCCCCAAGAGGGAGCGGAAACGTGCACTTCGGAAGATCCTCGAAGACCTCTGCGGAACGCCATAGTTGGGTAAGCTCGACACACCCTTCGCTGCCAAACGTACACTGCAGCAAAAATATCTTACCCGAGGCGATTTGCTCCACTTGTTGGAGCACCTCGCGATCCGCGCGGGCCGAGGTGTTGAGCTCGGAGTGGGCACGCTGGAGCTTCTCGTGCTCCTCCTTCGTACGCTGCCCCTCCTCCTGAAGCTTGTCGCGCGCTTCAAACACGCCCTTCAGGGTCTCCTCGACCTCTAACAACCGCGCTTGGTGTTTATCCCCGGCCGCCTTCTCGGCAGCCCGCGCCTTCTCGGCTGCGGTGGTAGCAGCCTTCTGCTGCCGCACCTCCTTTCGAGCTCTTTCAAGCTCGGCCTTGAGCGTCTCGAGCTCCGCTGTGAACATATTTAAGCCTTAGTTGTTTTATTTCAAATAAATTATACCTCTTCATCCGAAATCTAAAACGCAAGTTTCAACTCGCTCACCCTGGGACTGTTTAAGTCTCCGGTTCATCTCCGCCCTCTCTTCGGAGGCGGCGTCCGGAACTGAGGTCGACACCTGCAATGAAAGAAATCCTTGTTAGAGGAAATATGGTTTAGACCGTTTTCACACTCCGGGACAGTTGCTTCGAGTAGCGTCCTGGGGGCTACTCAACAGGCTCCCACTCACTAACACGACCCCGATGCCGGTTTTTTGAAACCGACTTCGGGCTCGGGGGCTACTCACTTACCACGCCCTTTAGCAGGCTGTGTTATTATGTCTTCGGACAAAAATCAGAAAATAAACAACTCAAAGCAAACCAAATTCGTAGAAGGCGTACGTCGAAACCTGCTACGAGGCTCTTGAAGACCTCGCGCAGGCCGGCCTCTGCGGACCGGTATCCTTCCAGCGCCGTGCCTATTAAGGAACGGTGCTCCTCCTTGAGGGAACAATCCTTCAGGGCTTCCTCTGCCTCCTCGGCCCACCCCATGCCGATCCGTCCTTGGACAGCAGGCTGGGGGGGAGGAATGACCTCGGATGGATTCACCCGAGGGGCCTCCGCCTCTGAAGGCGGCGCCGGGATAGACTCCGGTTGGGCCAATGACTGGCCCGGCCCTCCTTCTTTGACCTCGGGGTTCTCTGACCTCGGGTCTTGTTGGGCCGAGGTCTCAACCTCGGCCATTATCACCACCTCGCCGGCTCCCGCCGTGTTGACTTCGGGAGCCAAGGTGGATGTTGCCTCCCCCAGACCGACCTGCGCCGGGGGAGAAGCAGCGGGCTCTGAGGTCCCACTGTCGGACGGCAATCCGCTCGAGGAGCCGCTGGGGATCACCCTCGGTGGACTGTATATGTAAAGTTGTTTTTGTAAGATTTCCCTGGTTGAAACAATGACTTAAGTAATGGAGACAAGGATAAGCACTTACCCTCGAGGTGCCGGCTTCTTCCTCCCCTTTGCCAGGGGGTCTTCCTCTGAGTCACCGGAGAGCTCGGCCCTCTCCGACGACTTATGGGCAGCTTCAGATGAGGGCCGCCTCGGCCTCTTCAAGCCCTTCGGCGGCATGCCTACGTCGGCGTCTGTTAACGACGACCTCTTCCCCTTCGGGGGCTGAACCTCCTCCTCTCCTTCCTCGGCGTCGCCGTCTTGAGCGGCGGAGGTGTGCGTCTCTTCTGACCGGGTGACCGAGGTCCCCCGGGTTCGACCACTGGACTTCCCCACCTAGGGCTTCGCCCCTTTAGAAGCCACCACATGCGGTTCCTTGGTCAGAAGTGCTGAGAGCAAGGGAGTTCGGGGCTGTTCCGGCAGCGGGGCGGGGCATTGTACCCCTTGCACCCATGCTAGCCAGTTCTGCAGAATATCAAAATGCGATGATTCAAGTAAAAAACTTTGCCTATGTATGGACAGTACAAGATTGATGTGTGGAATCACTCACCGGGGGAGCATCGTAGCCGTGTTCGAGGCCGCGGTCCTCTCCCTCCTTGGGAATCTTGTCCTTGGCCAGCTTCATGAGCTTTGTCCACATGGTGGCCAAGGTGGAGCGGAAGAAGGTGTTGATGGTATCCATGTGCTCGGGCTTCTGCGCCCACATCGGGATGGCCCAAAGTTGAAGGGGAAGGATACGGCGGTTGAGCATGATGTTGATGACATCGGCCAGCTCTGCCTTCCCCGTGGTGGTCCACCATACGATCCTATCGATCAGGGTCTCCACCTCTTCGGGCTTCCCCCAGGCGACACCCTTTTCCTTCCAAGACTTGAGCTTCTTGGGAGGACCGGCCGAGAAGGCCGGGACCTCGGTTTGACCAACGGCGAGGGGTTCGGTGATGTAGAACCACTTCTTCTGCCATTCCTTCACCGTCTCGATGAAGGTACCCTTGAACCAGGTGGCCCCCTGGTTCTTGCTAATCATTCCCCCCCCCCCGCACTCCACGAGTTCGGAGCCACTTGACTTCGGTTTGATTCCGAAGAGCTTCAGCCATAGGCCGAAGTGTGGCTCGCAGCGGAGGAAGGCCTCGCATACTGTTATGAAAGCGGTGAGGTGGAGGATGGAGTTGGGGGCTAGGTGATGAAAGTCTAACCCATAGTAAAACATGATCCCGCGCACGAAAGGGTGCAGCGGGAACCCCAAGCCTCGGATGAGGTGGGGGACGAAGACCACCCGCTCCCCGGCGTTGGGAGCGGGTACCAGCTCGTCGGCCGCTGGAGCACGGGCGATGGTGGCCGGGGCAAGATACCCCGCGTCGCGTAGCTCGGCGATGGTCACCTCTGTCACGGTGGAGCCGCCCCAGTGCCCCTTAAGGGTATCGGCCATGGCTGGTGTGGGAGTCTAGCTCGCGAAAGAGAAGGGCGTGAGTGCTGGATCTGGGCGTCGGAGCTAGACGAAGCAGTTGCAAGGGAGGAATGGGAGCGTAGGCTATTACGTTGTTCTCCCCTTTACTTTTATAAGCCTGTGAAAGGCCAAGAGCCCCCTTTGCTGTGCCGATAAATTCGTGATTGATTATCGGAAATGCCGTTGAAACATATGGGGAGAAACAAAATCTTGATGATATCCCTAAGAAAGTGGACACGATCTCTGCTTCGATGGGACGTGCCAGTAAAAGAGACGCCTTGAAACGCGATTTGAGGGGAAGCAGTAACTGCTCAACCTTACGTGGGGCGAGCCTCTCTGATAAAGCTGTCAGGCCAGTTTGGATTGTTCATACCTGCGCAGCAAGCCTTCGAGGCTAAGATACCTGCCCACCTCGGACAGGATACCAGTTCGGTTGGACCACGGATGTTGATGCTCTGTGAATGGAATCCAAAATGTAAGGAGGAACTCGTCTGTCAAGCCGGAGACTTTGGATCTGAAGTGATATTTCAAGATCGTCCTCGGCGTAGAAGACCAGTTCGGGGGCTACTGACGGTGTCCTGGATTAGGGGGTGCTAACCTAGCCGGCCCGTCTCCTCGGATGGGCCGATATGCCCCCTGGACGTGATCAAGATGGACTCCGGAAGCCGCCCATGGGGCGTGATCAAGGCTGCCTCTACCGAAGACTTGCAGTATACTCCAAGATTTTTCCAGCCGCCTTACTCCAAGATACCGACTTTGTAACCCTAGATACCCTCCCTGGCGTGTATATAAGCCATAGGGTTTAGCCCGTAGGGGACATCAACGCGATATCGAAAGCCTAGCCCTAGAAGTTAGCCACATATTACGATCTCGAGGTAGATCAACTCTGTACTCGATACATCTCCACTAATATAAACAAGAGCATGACGTAGGGTTTTACCTCCATAGGAGGGCCCGAACCTGGGTAAACATCGTCTCCTTTGTCTCTGTTACCATCGATCCGAGATCCGCAGCTCGGGACCCCCTACCCCGAGGTCTGCCGGTTTTTACACCGACACCTGGGCTTCACGGCCGTGCCTGTCCTTGTGAACGGTTCAACGGAATCATTTGGAACACGAAGACAAACTAACGTGACTCTACACAATACCACACCATGCCTTTCTGGGACTCACGACCGTGCAAATAATATACGCAAGCCACGAGCGTCCACGCCTTTATCAAATAATATATGCAACATCAAGAACGAAGCGTGTCCGTAGAGAGTTCACGTCCGTGCTTTTAAAAACAAGGAACATAAGCTTTTAAAAACCGCGTCTCTCGAATCGCCCATTCCGTCCCTCGCAAACTAAACAGTGAGTGTTCACATCTGAACCCATTCTGCTGGGTTTCCGCAATTAACGCGCGAACGTGACTCTGCGTAATACCAAACGATGCATTTCTGACTTCACGCCCGTGCCTCTCCGTCTGAACGAGTCGACGGAATAATTCGGAACACAAACACAAGCGAACGTGACTCTATATAATACCACACCAAGCCTTTGTGGGCTTCACGCCCGTGCCTCACCGTCTGAACGAGTCGACGGAATCATTGGGAACACAAACACAAGCGAACGTGACTCTATATAATACCACACCATGCCTTTGTGGGCTTCACGCCCGTGCCTGTGACCCGAAACACTGCAACACAGAAAGCCACGAACGTACACGCCTTCATGAGTAGACAAGTCATGACGCTACTTGGTACAGAACAACTGCTGTAGAGACTTCACGTCTGTGCTTTTACAAACCGCGTCTCTCGAATCAGCAATTCCGTGCCTCACAAAGTAAACAGTTAGTGTTGACATCTGAATCCAATTCCATTGGGTTTCCGCAATAAATGCACGAACGTGACTCTGTGTAAGACCAAACCATGCCTCCGTGGGCTTCACGCCCGTGCCTCTCCTTGCGAACGAGTCAACGGAATCATTTGGAACACAGAGACAAGCGAACGTGACTCTATATAATACCACACTATGCCTTTGTGGGCTTCATGACCGTGCCTGTGACCCGAAACATTGCAACACAGAGAGCCACCAATGTCCACGCCTTCATGAGTGCACAAGTCATGACTCTACTTAGCATAGAACCGTGACTCTATGTATTACCACAACATGCCTTTTGTGGGCTTCACGTCCGTGACTGTGACCCGAAACAAAGTAAACAATTAATGTTGACATCTGAACCCATAAACCTCCAATCAGCGTGACACATGAAACCAAAATATATTTGTTAACAAAGATCCCACAACCAAGTTACGTAAGAACAAATGAGGAACTCCTATCCACTTCTTAATAACATTGACTAATTAACGAAAATTACCGCGATGCAGGAAACCAAATCACATCTGTTAACAAAGTTACTGACAACGAGGTTACACAAGACAACGAGGTTACACAAGACAAAATAAGAAACTCCTAGTCCACTGCTTAATAGCTTCGGATACAACGATCAGGGTCGCTGCTGTCTACTTAGTCCCCAGAGATTTCTCGTTGGGTTGCTGGGCGCGCAGTTCCTCCACCAGCCGGTCGCGCTCAATGAGGAGGTTTGCCTTCTCATCCATGCCTTTGTGGGCTTCACGACCGTGCCTGTGACCCGAAACATTATAACCCTGAAAGCCACGAACGTCCACGCCTTCATGAGTACACAAGTCATGACGATACTTAGTACAGAACCGTGGTTGTATAGACTTCACGTTTGTGCTATTAAAAACCGTGTCTCTCGAA
The DNA here is from genome assembly GCA_039707655.1 of Elymus sibiricus. Lineage (NCBI taxonomy): Eukaryota > Viridiplantae > Streptophyta > Magnoliopsida > Poales > Poaceae > Elymus > Elymus sibiricus. The sequence continues at coordinate 320,882,293 of CM077664.1, forward strand.
TCGGCCATTCCGTGCCTCACAAAGTAAACAGTTAGTGTTAGCTGTACTTATTGTACCATTTTGTTCTAAGACCTACAGTTCCGACAAATATAATGCGAAAAACTTAGGATAACCAATGTGACACGGGAAACCAAATTACATTTGTTAACAAACTTCCACACAACGATATTACAAAAGAAAAGAAAAAAGAGAAACTTCAAACCACTTCATACTAACAATGCCTAATTACAACGATACTGGAAACCAAAATACATTTCTTAACAAAGTAACTGACAACGACCAGGTAAGAAACTCCAGTCCACTGCTTAACAACCCCAGATGCACACAACAGCCAGGGACGTTGTTGTATACTTAGTCTCCACTTACCTTCTTGCTGGTTTGCTGCTCGCGCAGTTCATCAATCTGCTTCTTCATCGCCTCCACCATCTTCATATACTCGTCACATTGCTTCACAGCTGCCACGGATTCCTCCAAGAGCCGGTCACGCTCGACGAGGAGATTCTTCTTCTGACCCATAATTTCTACGATGATGGCTGATACGTCTCCAACGTATCTATAATTTTTTATTGTTCCATGCTATTATATTATCTGTTTTGGATGTTTTATATGCATTAATATGCTATTTTATATTAGTTTTGGGACTAACCTATTAACCTAGAGCCCAGTGCCAGTTTCTGTTTTTTCCTTGTTTTTGAGCCTCGCAGAAAAGGAATACCAAACGGAGTCCAAACGGAATAAAACTTCACGATGATTTTTCTTGGACCAGAAGACACCCAGGGGACTTGGAGTCCAAGTCAGAAGAGCCACGAGGCGGCGACAAGGGTGGAGGGCGCGCCCCCCTATCTTGTGGGCCCCTCGGTGACCCCCTGACCTAGATCTTTCTCCTATAAATTCACATATATTCCAGAACCACCAGAGGCATCCACGAAAACACTTGTCCACCGCCGCAACCTTCTGTTCCCGTGAGATCCCATCTTGGGGCCTTTTCTGGCATCCTGCCGGAGGGGGAATCGATCACGGAGGGCTTCTACATCAACTCCATTGCCCTTCCGATGAAGCGTGAGTAGTTTACCTCAGACCTACGGGTCCATAGCTAGTAGCTAGATGGCTTCTTCTCTCTCTTTGATTCTCAATACCACGTTCTCCTCGATGTTCTTGGAGATCTATCCGATGTAATCTTCTTTTGCGGTGTGTTTGTCGAGATCCGATGAATTGTGGATTTATGATCAGCTTATCTATGAATATTATTTGAATCTTCTCTAAATTCTTTTATGCATGATTTAATATCTTTGTATTTCTCCTCGAATTATTGGTTTGGTTTGGCCAACTAGATTGGTTTTTCTTGCAATGGGAGAGGTGCTTAGCTTTGGGTTCAATCTTGCGTGATTTCACCCAGTGACAAAGTGGGGGTAGCGAGACACGTATTGCATTGTTGCCATCAAGGATAAAAAGATGGGGTTTTCATCATATTGCTTGAGTTAATTCCTCTACATCATGTCATCTTACTTAAGGCGTTACTCCATTCTTTATGAACTTAATACTCTAGATGCATGCTGGATAGCGGTCGATGTGTGGAGTAATAGTAGTAGATGCAGGCAGGAGTCGGTCTACTTGACACGGACGTGATGCCTATATGCATAATCATTGCCTTGGATATCGTCATAACTTTGCGCTTTTCTATCAATTGCTCGACAGTAATTTGTTCACCCACCGTATTATTTGCCTTCATGAGAGAAGCCTCTAGTGAAACCTATGGCCCCCGGGTCTATTTTCCATCATATTACTTTCCGATCTACTATTTTGCAATCTTTTATTTTCAGATCTATATACCAAAAAACCCAAAAATATTTTATCTTTTATTTATCTATCTCTATCAGATCTCACCTTTGCAAGTGACCGTGAAGGGATTGACAACCCCTTTATCGCGTTGGGTGCAAGTGTTTGATTGTTTGTTCAGGTGTTGGTGATTTGTGCGTTCTTCTCCTACTGGATTGATACCTTGGTTCTTAACTGAGAGAAATACTTACCTCTACTGTGCTGCATCACCCTTTCCTCTTCAAGGGAAAAACCAATGCAAGCTCAAGAAGTAGCAGGAAGAATTTCTGGCGCCGTTGCCGAGGAGATCTATGCCAAGTCAAGACATACCAAGTACCCATCATAAAACTCTCATCTCTTGCATTACATTATTCTCCATTTGCCTCTCGTTTTCCTCTCCCCCACTTCTAAAACAATTTTCGAAAAGATTTGCCTTTTTATTCGCCCTTCTTCCGTTCTTCTTTTTCTTTTGCCTTTTTGCTTCTCCGTTTGTTAGATCGATTTGTTGCCACCATGTCTGAATCTGGGGAGATTATCGTTGAAAAGGATAGTAGTAACGATGAGGGAAACTTTGATAATTTTGATAATATTAATCCTCATGAAGAATCTACTATCTTGCACTCAAAAAACTTCGCATAGGTAGCGGCAATATTATTGGAAAAGGGGTTATTCAAGATTTCTTTACTTGTGCCGGTGCGCTACCCACGTTAGGTGGATCTATTCTCCATAAAACTAATAGTCTCACGGATGCTATATCTTTGCTTATACTTGAACTTGAAAGACAATTTGTCCATATGCATCCATGCATACAAAGGATTTTTCTAGAGTTCTCTAATATTGAGCATTCTTCTGTTAAACGCGATGCTACTATATTTCTAGCCCATGAGTTTAGATTCATTATGAAAGAAGCTAGTGAAATTTTTGCGCATTATAAAGTAGATGGTGGTCGTCCTCCCATAGAGGGGATTCTCTTTAATCAAGAAGAAATAATGCGTTTGCGATCTCTCGATCATGTTGCTTATAATGAAAATTTGAGAAAAAGGGTCCCTACCGATGTTTTAGTTGATAAAATTTCTGAACTTAATGATAATTTTGCTATACAAAACAATGGATTGGGTTTCTCTCTTGGAAATAAGCTCATGACTTTTTGCCAAAAGAATGCTTACAATGATGAGTTGATCAATATAAGGGGCCGAAGTAAGAACCAATTCCTCCCGAGCTTGATCTTAGGGATCCTTATCCCGTTAATTTAGCCCTTTTGATTACTTTTGCTTACCACAAAGAAAACTTTCTGCTGAACGAAGGGAGTATGAGATGAGCTTTCAAAATTTGCCTTATTATTACTATGATAATACCTAGATCTATGTGTTTTTATGCCTAGCTAAGGGCGTTAAACAATAGCGCTTGTTGGGAGGCAACCCAATTTTATTTTTGTGCTTTTTGTTTTGCTTCTGTTTTTGAATAAAATACACATTATTACCTCTGTAGTAATTGTGTTTTGGTGTTTTAATTAGTGTTTGTGCCAAGTGAGACCTTTGGGATGGCTTACGGTGATAGTTGATTTGATCTTGCTGAAAAACAGAAACTTTTGCGTCCAGTCACAAAATTTTAATAATTTACTGGAGCGTGGAAAAACCCTGAATTTTTTACACAGGATTTATATACAAATTTCCTCTGTTTTCCTAATTTTTAAGAATTTTTGAAGTTACAGAAGTATTAGAACAATTCAGATCTTCGCAGACTGTTCTGTTTTTGACAGATTCTGTTTTCTTTGTGTTGTTTGCTTATTTTGATGAATCTATGGGTAGTATCGGGGGGTATGAACCATGGAGAAGTTGGAATACAATAGATATTACACCAATATAAATAAAGAATGAGTTCACAACAGTACCAAAAGTGGTGATTTTATTTTCTTATACTAACGGATCTCACGAGTTTTCTGTTGAGTTTTGTGTTGTGAAGTTTTCAAGTTTTGGGTAAAGATTTGATGGACTATGGAATAAGGAGTGGCAAGAGCCTAAACTTGGGGATTCCCAAGGCACCCCAAGGTAATATTCAAGGACAACCAAGAGCCTAAGCTTGGGGATGCCCCGGAAGGCATCCCCTCTTTCGTCTTCGTCTATCGGTAAATTTACTTGAGGGTATATTTTTATTCACCACATGATATGTGTTTTGCTTGGAGCGTCTTGTATGATATGAGTCTTTGATTTCTAGTTTGCCACAATCATCCTTGCTGTACACACCTTTTGAGAGGGACACGCATGAATCGTGATTTATTAGAATACTCTATGTGCTTCACTTATATCTTTTGAGCTAGGCAATTTTGCTCTAGTGCTTCACTTATATCTTTTTAGAGCACGGCGGTGGTTTTATTTTATAGAAATTGTTGAACTCTGATGCTTCACTTATATTATTTTGAGAGTCTTTCTAAACAGCATGGTAATTTGCTTTGGTTATAAATTTAGTCCTAATATGATAGGCATCCAAGAGGGATATAATAAAAACTTTCATATAAAGTGCATTGAATACTATGAGAAGTTTGATTCCTTATGATTGTTTTGAGATATAAAGATGGTGATATTAGAGTTATGCTAGTGAGTAATTGTGGATTGTAGAAATACTTGTGTTGAAGTTTGTGATTCCCGTAGCATGCACGTATGGTGAACCGTTATGTAACGAAGTTGGAGCATGAGGTATTTATTGATTGTCTTCCTTATGAGTGGCGGTCGGGGACGAGCGATGGTCTTTTCCTACCAATCTATCCCCCTAGGAGCATGCGCGTAGTACTTCATTTCGATGACTAATAGATTTTTGCAATAATTATGTGAGTTCTTTATGACTAATGTTGAGTCCATGGATTATACGCACTCTCACCCTTCCACCTTTGCTAGCCTCTCTAGTACCGCGCAACTTTCGCCGGTACCATACACCCACCTTTTACCTTCCTCAAAACAGCCACCATACCTACCTATTATGGCATTTCCATAGCCATTCCGAGATATATTGCCATGCAACTTTCCACCGTTCCGTTTTATTATGACACGTTCCATCATTGTCATATTGCTTTGCATGATCGTAAGAAAGCTAGCATGATGTTTACATGGCTTGTCCGTTTTTTTATGTCATTTGCTACGCTAGATCATTGCACATACCGGTACACCGCCGGAGGCATTCATATAGAGTCATATTTTGTTCTAAGTATCGAGTTGTAATTCTTGAGTTGTAAGTAAATAAAAGTGTGATGATCTTCATTATTAGAGCATTGTCCCATGTGAGGAAAAAAATAAAAGAGGCCAACGAAGCCCACAAATAAAAAAAAGAGGCCAAAGAAGCCCACCAAAAAGAAAAAAATGAGAGAAAAGAGAGAAGGGGCAATGTTACTATCCTTTTTCCACACTTGTGCTTCAAAGTAGCACCATGATCTTCATGATAGAGAGTCTCCTATGTTATCACTTTCATATACTAGTGGGAATTTTTCATTATAAAACTTGGCTTGTATATTCCAACGATGGGCTTCCTCAAATTGCCCTAGGTCTTCATGAGCAAGCAAGTTGGATGCACACCCACTTAGTTTCTTTTTGAGCTTTCATAAACTTATAGCTCTAGTGCATCCGTTGCATGGCAATCCCTACTCACTCACATTGATATCTATTGATGGGCATCTCCATAGCCCGTTGATACGCCTAGTTGATGTGAGATTATCTCCTTCTTTTTGTCTTCTCCACAACCACCATATTCTATTCCACCTATAGTGCTATATCCATGGCTCACGCTCATGTATTGCGTGAAAGTTGAAAAGGTTTGAGAACATCAAAAGTATGAAACAATAGCTTGGATTGTCATCGGGGTTGTGCATGATTTAATACTTTGTGTGATGAAGATGGAGCATAGCCAGACTATATGATTTTGTAGGGATAACTTTCTTTGGCCATGTTATTTTGAGAAGACATGATTGCTTTATTAGTATGCTTGAAGTATTATTGTTTTTACGTCAATATTAAACTTTTATTTTGAATCTTATGGATCTGAACATTCATGCCACAATAAAAAAAATTACATGGATAAGTATGTTAGGTAGCATTCCACATCAAAAATTCTGTTTTTATCATTTACCTACTCGAGGACGAGCAGGAATTAAGCTTGGGGATGCTTGATACGTCTCCAACGTATCTATAATTTTTGATTGTTCCATGCTAGTATATTATCTATTTTGGATGTTTTATATGCATTAATATGCTATTTTATATTATTTTTGGGACTAACCTATTAACCTAGAGCCCAGTGTCAGTTTCTGTTTTTTCCTTGTTTTTGAGCCTCGCAGAAAAGGAATACCAAACGAAGTCCAAACGGAATAAAACTTCACGATGATTTTTCTTGGACCAGAAGACACCCAGGGGACATGGAGTCCAAGTCAGAAGAGCCACGAGGAGGCGACAAGGGTGGAGGGCGTGCCCTAGGGGGGCGCGCCCCCTACCTTGTGGGCCCCTCGGTGACCCCCTGACCTAGATCTTTCTCCTATAAATTCACATATATTCCAGAACCACCAGAGGCATCCACGAAAACACTTTTCCACCGCCGCAACCTTCTGTTCCTGTGAGATCCCATCTTGGGGCCTTTTCCGGCATCCTGCCGGAGGGGGAATCGATCACGGAGGGCTTCTACATCAACTCCATTGCCCTTCCGATGAAGCGTGAGTAGTTTACCTCAGACCTACGGGTCCATAGCTAGTAGCTAGATGGTTTCTTCTCTCTCTTTCATTCTCAATACCACGTTCTCCTCGATGTTCTTGGAGATCTATCCGATGTAATCTTCTTTTGCGGTGTGTTTGTCGAGATCCGATGAATTGTGGATTTATGATCAGCTTATCTATGAATATTATTTGAATCTTCTCTGAATTCTTTTATGCATGATTTAATATCTTTGTATTTCTCTTCGAATTATCGGTTTGGTTTGGCCAACTAGATTGGTTTTTCTTGCAATGGGAGAGGTGCTTAGCTTTGGGTTCAATCTTGCGTGATTTCACCCAGTGACAAAGTAGGGGTAGCGAGACACGTATTGCATTGTTGCCATCGAGGATAAAAAGATGGGATTTCATCATATTGCTTGTGTTAATTCCTCTACATCATGTCATCTTACTTAAGGCGTTACTCCGTTCTTTATGAACTTAATACTCTAGATGCATGCTGGATAGCGGTCGATGTGTGGAGTAATAGTAGTAGATGCAGGCAGGAGTCGGTCTACTTGACACGGACGTGATGCCTATATGCATAATCATTGCCTTGGATATCGTCATAACTTTGCGCTTTTCTATCAATTGCTCAACAGTAATTTGGTCACCCACCGTATTATTTGCCTTCATGAGAGAAGCCTCTAGTGAAACCTATGGCCCCTGGGTCTATTTTCCATCATATTACTTTCCGATCTACTATTTTGCAATCTTTTATTTTCAGATCTATATACCAAAAAACCCAAAAATATTTTATCTTTTATTTATCTATCTCTATCAGATCTCACCTTTGCAAGTGACCGTGAAGGGATTGACAACCCCTTTATCGCGTTGGGTGCAAGTGTTTGATTGTTTGTGCAAGTGTTGGTGATTTGTGCGTTCTTCTCCTACTGGATTGATACCTTGGTTCTTAACTGAGGGAAATACTTACCTCTACTGTGCTGCATCACCCTTTCCTCTTCAAGGGAAAAACCAACGCAAGCTCAAGAAGTAGCAATGGCGTTCGCCTTCTCCAAAGCTTCACTTGTCTCCTCGAAGAGTTTCTGCCACCTGTGGATGACCTCCAACAGCTGCTCGAACATTTTGTCAACCATCGGGCTTGAAATCAAGGCATGGATCTGATCTTGCAGCTTATTGAGATTATTTAGCAAGGAGCTCTTAGTTTGTTCGCCTCCAAGACGAGTTAGCTGGTTTGAGCCAACGCCATCCCATAAGGCCTCCTCATCGCCACGGGGCCCCTTAGCCCTTCCCGTCACCGCCCCGCTCACCATTACCTTCTTCTTTCTCGGCGCATAACTGCTCCCCGATCCTACAGTAGGAGGCTTGTGTTCAAGATCGCGACGCAGCCTAACCCTAGCTCCAATTGACTGTAATTCAGTATCAGGAAGACACACACCCATCAGACTAGGAGGAAGATGACCATAATAATTCACAGCTAAATCAGACAGCTGGAAGAGAGAAAAAACAAATGAAGCAGAAGTAGGATCAACTTACAGATGAGGAACCATCGCCAGCCGGGATCTCCTCCAGTGTCTGGACATGGCTCTCCGGAGTAGTCTCCTTCTGCCCAGCCATGGCGGAGAGGGTCAGGTTAGAGAACACCAAGAGGAATGAATGGCCTAGCGGCGGAAAAAGGGAGGAAAAGGATGTGGCTAGGGTTTGGCATCTCCGTCCGGCTTAAATAGCCAGAGCTTCGTCTCGGGCGACGAGCCAGAGCGACGTCACCGGAGTAGACGCCCGTCGGACCATTGGGTTTCCGGAGCGACGCCACGTGGCGTTCACACCCGAATACGAGGGGGCGCCGTCCAACCGTTGGGTTTTATGAGCGGCGACGCGCGGGCGTTCACACAACCACTGGAGGAGACACCTCGTATTCTAACTGCACTAATCTCCTCTCCACTGCCATCCATGCTTACAAGACCATGCCTCTCAGAGGCATGAACTTGTCTCTAGTGCTAATAAATTCATGCCTCTCATGGTAAAAGCATGGAACTGTAAACATTTGAAACGCACAGGCACGGCTTCACATCCGTGCGTCGCGTCCGTGCATATCGTAGCGCCATGTTCGTAACTCTCTTTTTTTGACGTCATGTTCGTAACTCTCTGAGTGAACATGCCAATGAAAATATTTGGAACAACCGTGCTTCTAGAGGCTTTACGAAGTGCCTCTGTAGGCCGCACTGAGGTGCCTCTCGACGCTTTACGACGTACATCTGGAGGCCGGACAAACCGTGCTTCTACGTCAGAGGCCAAACCCATGTGCCTCTCAAGGTTTGCACAATGATGATTCTACGCTAACACATGATATCTGGGCTTTGACATTACCCAGTTACATTTACCTAGAAACGAAATAACACGATGACAATGCCCCAAACCATGCCTTCTTGGGATTCACGTTGGTGCCTCTCCTTTTGAACGAGTCAACGAGAATATTTGGAACACAAAGAGACACCTCATGAATGTGCGCCTAACAAGGGACGAACGCCAGCTCAGATAAAATGCCTCTTGCGCTACTAAAACCGTGGCCCACATGGCTTCACTTCCATGCGTCTGACAGTGGCTCGTCACAGGAAACGTCTGTAACACACACAAACATGACCCTGCCTAACAGAAAAACGTGCATCCATAGGCTTCACTTCCACGGTCAAGCAAAGAACACACACAAACGCCTAACAAGGGACGAACGCACGTCACGGGGCCTTACACAGTGCCTCTGGTGGCCGCACAACTGTGCTTCTACTCTACAGGCCACACGCAGGTGCCTCTCGAGGCTTCACGCCGTGTCACTGCAGACGCACAACCATGCTTTCACCATCATGTCGGGGCACCGTGACGTGTGTTCTTTGCTTGAAAAACGTGCCTTGTACAGCCACGCGACTGTGCGCCTAACAATGGAGGAACGCCATCTCAGATAAAGTGCCTTTTGTACTACTAAAACCGTGGAACGCATGGCTTCACTTCCATGCGTCTTGCAGTGGCTCCTCTGTCAGAGAAAACGTCTGTAAACACACCCAGACACTAACGTGACTCCGCCTAATAGAAAAACGTGCCTCCATAAGCTTCACGTCCGTGCCTATCCAAGTGAACGAGTAAGCAGAATCATTTGGAACACAAAGACGCACGTGCATGTGACTTGAAATTATATACCAGCAAAACAGTTGTGTCAAGGACGGTCGGCCGTCTCTCTAATGGACGTAGCGACCGTTCAATGAATATAAACGAATCAGTCACAAAAACATTTTGATAGAGGCACCACGACCACACAAATGTGCCTCTGTTGGCAGCACAACCGTGCTTCTACTCACAACACGCGGCATCAATGCTTCGAGCCTACTCATCTACATTTACCAACAAACGAAATAACACGATGACAATGCAATGCATAAATGCCTTACAAATTCATGACAGTACAAAAGGCCACACGCGGCAACGCAAGGAAGAAACACGGGCAAGAGAACATGACAAAAGAAGATGGAAGACGCAGAAAAACGAACCGCTCCAAGCTCTCTACCTACACTCCAGCAAACTTCTTGATGAGTTGCTGGGCGCGGATATCCTCAATCTCCTTCTTCGTCGCCTCATGACCTTCCTTGACAGCAGCAAAGGAATCCTCGACCAGGCACTTGTACTTGACGAGGAGCTCCGCCTTCTCATCCATAAGTTCCCCCGCGACGCCTTTCAGCTTCTCCACCAACGCACTGCTCTCCTCATACAGTTTCTTCCAGCGGGCGGCCTCCTGCTCCTTCTGGTCGAGCTCGTTGGCAAGCTTCTCATTCTCACACACAGCTCGAAATATGAGACTAGTGGACTTCTCCACCAAGGCATTGCTCTGCTGCACCAACTTTTCTAAGCGAGCGATGAACTCCTGTTGCTTAATTAGCTCATCGAGAACGTCGTCGCTGGCTAAGGAATTCGGTACTGCCATCTTGCCGAGATCATCTCCATGGCAAATGCGCTTGTGAGAGCAATCGCCTCCACGCAAGAGATCGTTCGAGACCTGGGCAATGGGGCAGATTATCCCTGCCACCGCTACCGCGTAGCGGCGGCACCTCTCTCTTCTTTCTACGGCTTTGGTCCTCGCTGCCTGGTTATTTGAACAACCAGAACCCCTCTTACTGGCCATGGCACAAGCAAGGAGCTACCATCAAGAAAGAGGTGCCTGTCTCTGGAGAATTGTGGACGAGTACAAACGTGGAGTGTTCCATGAGTAGGTACCTTTTATAACATATGCACAACGGTCATACGGTCAAACGGAGTAACCGACGCCTCGAATTCGCACAATCTCTCTTAAATACCTCGAACTCTGCACACCTAGAAAACACCAGTAATCTCCTTTCATCTCCCCGTGCGTTTGTCCACACTACAACCACTCAACTTCTTCCTAATCGTCCGTGTATATTCCATAGAAGACATTTCAAACACAGTTAACTCGTCTCACTGAAAACATTTTGGCCCACAGAGGCATCTTTGTGCTTCACTTCACGAACGTGCCTTCTTTGCAGGTAAGTTCGTCACTCTCAAAGTAAATTTACTGTCTGCGTTCGTCTGTATTCCAGAGAAGTTACTGTCAAATTCCTACTATTTTTCGTTGTCCCATTTTTTGTTTTGAAATGATATTTATATCAAAATCTTACTAAATCCGCGAATTAACTTGCACGCGTCTCAAGGTGACTCGTCAGTGAAAACGTCTGTAACACACGCAGACACAAACGTGATTCTCCCTAATACGAAACCATGCATCCCTGGAACGCACGACCGTGACTCTCCCAGTGAACCCGTCAGTGGAATCATTCGAAACACAAAAGACACACGAATGTGACTCTGTGTAATACCAAAACCATTCCTCCGTTGGCCGCACGTCCATGCCTCTCTGTTGGCTGAACAGGTCACCCGAATCATTGGGAACACAAAACGCACGTATGTGACTCTGCGTAAGACCAAACCATACCTCTCCAAGTGAACGGGGTCAGCGGAATCATTTGGAACACAAAGACGCACGAACCTGACTCTACATAATACAAAACAATGCCTCCGTGAAGCGCTCGGACGTGAACGAGTCAGTGGAATCATTGTGAAGACAAAACACACGAACGTGACTCTGCGTAATCTTTCCCTAATAATAAAGCACGGAGTGACTCTATCGGGTTCACTGTCGCTAGGGCTGGGCGTTCGGTTTATGTGGTTAATTCGGTTCGGTTTATTCGGTTTTCTATAAATTCGGTTTTGAGAAAATGAACACCGAAATAGTTACATATAATTTAGACACCGAACCATATTAACCGAAATATAACGGTTCGGTTTATTCGGTTAACCAAAAAACCGAACTACATGCACCCATCAGTTTAAGTGTCATGACCTATGTGTAGTGTGGGCATTCTACGGAATGCACAAAATAACTAGATCCATGTGACGTACATACATACACTTACATTTTTAACCAATTATTTTTTCCCGGGGATTCACTACCTCTTTGACCGCCGTTGCATCCAAAACAATGATAAAATATTCCAATGGAATAAACTAATCATTAGCATGGTGTTACGTATAATTGTGAGATTGGAACTACCCATTAGCATGGTATCATGTATATTGACTATTGGGTTGGGCCGATCTGAAAATTAACTCGACTGCTGGCTATTGCGCTTACATTTACGGTAACCAACCAAACTAGGATACAGTTAGATCGGTTTGTTCGGTGAATTCGGTTTGTTAATGATAGAAACCGAACATGACACCGAACACCGAATAGCGACCATGTTTCACACCGAACCGTACAACCGAACATCAAATAAACTGACAAATCGGTTAAATCGGTTCGGTTCGGTTTGGTTTTTCGGTTTTCGGTTTTGAAGTGCCCACCCCCTAACTGTCGCGGTATTTTTGCAGAAAAGTCCTTGTAGTTTTTAACAATTGAACCCGCGGTCCCTTCTTAAGTGGATAGATCTAGAAACGATTCGTTTTTTCAGAAAAACCCCTGGGATTCGGAATATTCAACCCGCAGTGTATCTTATCCGCTCCTTCCCCTCCATATTCTGTACAGTACGTCGTCGCCGCCGGCCGCCGTTCTTCTCCGCCCGTCCGCCGCCGCGGTCGATCCGGGAGACGTTGCTGGACAGCGTGGCGGCGTACCACCACCAGTAGCGGATGCGCCGTAGGTTCCGCAAGAGCCTCTCCTACGCCGGGGAGCTCGTGGGTCGAGCAGGCGCCTACTCCTCCTCCCCCTCCGCCTCACTTGCCTCGCTCGCCGGGCCCGAGGACGACGACGAGCCCTTCTGGGACGAGGAGGAGGGCACTGCCGAGCTCGTGCAGTTCGGCGCCAACCGCGCCAAGAACATCCTCATCCTCATGAGCGACACCGGCGGGGGGCACCGCGCCTCCGCCAAGGCCATCAAGGACGCCTTCCGCATTGAGTTCGGCGATGACTACCGGGTAATAAGCGAATCATTCCTCTGCACTGCGAATCATTCCCCTCCCTCTGTCCGTTAATGGATAAACAAATTGTTGGAATCTCCCCTAATCTGTCTGTCAATCCAAGTGTCCGCGCCCGCACTGATGAGGATTTCGATTGCGATTTGGGCATGGCAGGTCTTCGTCTAGGATCTCTGCGAGGACCACGCCGGCTGGCCGCTCAACAACATGGAGAGCTCCTACAAGTTCATGGTGAAGCACGTGCAGCTCTGGAAGGTGGCCTTCCACGGCACATCGCCCAGATGTTTCCACAACTTCTACCTCGCCGCCCTCGCCTCCTTCTAGGCCAAGTACGTACGGATCGCTTCTCTCCCACTCACGGCTCACCAACTTCATTTTACGGTTATTGCAGCGTTTTTCTTGCTTGACCTCCTCACACACATCGTCGGGATCGTAAACAAACAAATGAACAATTCGACCTGATTGTGGTTTCACACTCACGCAACTGTTTTTCCTGTTATTGGTTGGTTCCTTAGCATCGCAATTTGCTTACCTAATCGCAGATTTTATAGTGGATCGGCACTTTTGTCAGCATTTTCATTGCAGTAATATATTATAATCCCAGATCTTACAAGACAATATGGCGCCCATAATTTTACAAGGACCACTGCTGTCTTGACTAGAGACGCTAAAATATATGTGCTGGATTCGTTGTATGTAATGCATGTAATTTGCTGTTTGAACTTATTAAGTTTCCTGAATAAAATTGTGCCAAGGTCAGATATCCGGCCATGTGGACTGGTTCAGGCTGCGCATATAGGTTTGCCAGGTTATAGGACAGTGACCGGGCAGCATATCGAGAAATTCAGTTTGTACCATGCGCATCAAATTGCCACTCTCTGATGGTGTCACCCTGTAGATGTGGTATTCTAGGAGCTCACAAAAATTGAGTGCATTGCATCGCTGCCATCCCTTGAGAATCATTTTATAAGCGAGTTAACAACAACATATGTGCTTTCACAGTTACCAGTTAGTAAACGGGTGATTGGAATTTTTTAGTTCGGTAATTCTGCCGCCCATGCTGGAGCGGAAAGGATCCGGTGTTGGCTACCTAGATCCAAACTGATTCAGTCCACCTCTTCACCACTGTGACCGACACCTACGACCTGGCTTGGTTGTGGTGCTAATTCAGCAAAGCAAGTCCGATCCCTCCAACTCTTAGGTGTCTTATTCCACTACTTCATGATGATGCATGGGTGCGTACTTGGATGGTTATACTATGTGATTAGATTGATTTTTTTTTGGTGCTGTTCTGAATTCTAATAATGTTGATTAGTAGGGAGAGGGTTCAGAGTAGGGATGGCAGGGGCGTTTGAGTTGTAGTGGCAGTCTGCCATTGGCAGGGCCCTCATGGAGACACTGGACGAGATGGTCCTTAGCCCCGATCTTGCCATCAGCGTCCAAGTACAGTTCAACGAGGTCTGATTGGCATTTGCTTGTCTGCGAATCAATCGGCAGGACCTATAATATCAGTAAATTGTGTGTCATTGGTTGTTTTTTCATCCTGGTCTTCTTGTTTCTTTCAGTTCATGAGCAGTGGACAACCAGCTCAAGAGCAAGGCCTTTTTCAAGGTACCAACCATAATGCCACGTCTCTTTTTTGTGCCACACATTCATCACTACACTGTACAGATTCCAAGGGAATAATGCTAAAATAACATGTTGTTGCTACATGTTAGTGTAACGGTACTGATGCAGATGACTTGTGTGCTTGATTATGGTTGGCTTGTGTGCTTAATTATGAAGTTAATTACTCGGCAGCACATTTATTTTCCAAGTCGCCACAGGGAATTATTCTTTTGGGATCATATTTATTCTCCGCAAAAAGTAATCTCAACTTGCTTAATGGCCACATTTGCAGTTGCTTAAATCTTCTGGACAAGACGCGCAGACATACAATTGTGTGACAACTTAACGCCTTTTGGGGAATTTTGATTGCTTTTCTTAACAAGAAAATATAACAATATCTGCGAATGTTAATTACTTAGTTTATCAAAGGTAAAATGTCTGCGAGATGACAAGTATGTGGATTGATTTTAAGTGAACCGACTAACTGGATGATTTGGTTCCTTGTGCTAATTTTTTAAAAATAACGTACTTATATGTTCCACTGTATTGATATCATATGGCGAATGACATATTTGTTACTAGCTAAAGCTGAAGAAATGTTTACGCAAGGAACATTCATTTTCACATTGCTTGGCATGCGTCTAGGTCTTTCTATTTATTACCATTGCTGAAAGTTGTACTTCTGCGTGCCGATAGTTTCATTCGAATAGCTCTCCCTAGATTTTTCCATAGTTCATTCCATCCAGTAGTTTGATAGCTTTGTGATTATTTCAAGAAAATTGATCTGTCTTGCAGACCGAAAACAATCTCATCCAGTAGTTTGATATTTTGGTCATTATTCCAAACAAATTGATCCGTGGAGCAGACTGAAAACAATTGGATGCTGATGCAATCATGGCCTGAGATTATTAACGAGTGAGGACATGCATAGGGTTGCTTCCTACTGGTACATAACTATTTTCTTTCTACGGGTACTATGTTGATTCTTCAGAGATCTTGTCTTCATGAGACTAGCGAAGGGTATACGTTAGGAAGAAGGAGAGATGAGGTGAGTTTCTGAAGTTCACCATCCAATCCGAGCATCACAAAAGGTGAGCATTACTATTCAAAGGGATGACTAATTAATTAACCTCTTAATTTATTTTTACAGAAATTAACCAGATAGTATATGGCTGAATAATTTTGAACTAGCTACTATTTCTAAATGGAGTGCCATGTTCAAATAGACGAAGTGAAGTTGTGGTGGGTTCTGAGTCATTCTTATCAGGATAGGGGTGTGCTATATTATTTTTCTCCCGTTGCAACGCACGGGCTTTTTTGCTAGTACAAAATCATGCCTCTTCTCCTTGGGATCCAGGTCCGTGCCTATCATTGTGAACGAGTCAATGGAATCACTGGGAACACAAAAACGCCCGAACGTGACTCTACGTAATACGAAACCATGCCTTCGGGGGCTTCACGTCCGTGGCTCTCCAAGTGAACGAGTCAGCGGAATCATTGTGAACACAAAACGCATGAACGTGTCTCTGCGTAATACAAAATCATGCCTCTTCTTTGGTTCCACGTCAGTCCCTCTCGTGAACGAGTCAACGGAATCAATTCGAACACAAAGACATCCAACGTGGCTCTACGTAATACAAAACCATGCCTCCGTGGGATCCAGGCGACTGGAAGTTTGAAGCAGGCTGGTAGACAGAACCTCGACCATGACTGCCTTGCTTCAAAAACGTGTCTCCAACATGACCCGTCAGTGAAAACGTGTCTCCAACATGACTCGTCAGTGAAAACGCTTATAACACAAAGACGCACGGACGTGACTCTACCTAATAGTCACGTCAACACCTGTAAGCCGAAAGTTCTGCAACACAAAAAGCCACGAACGTCAGTGTGCTTAAAATAGTCATGTCAACGCTTCTTTAACCTTAATGTCGGGGCACCGTGCGTTATTTTTTTGAAAAGCGTGCCTCCGCCTCTAACAAGGAAGGAAGGAAGAAATGTGCCTGCTAGTCTAGTAACACTGTGCAGGCATGAATGTGACTCCGCATAATACTAAAATGTGCCTCCACCGGATACATGTCCATGCCTCTCCGAGGAAACGAGTCACCACAATAATTTCAAACAGAAAGACACACAAACCTGACTTTGTGCTTAATAGGCACAGTCGCAGCCTCTGCATAAAATAGGACCGTCAACGCCTATTGCACCCTCACGTCAGGACACCATGCGTGATTTGCTTGAAAATGTGCCTCCTACAGCTTCACGTCTGTCCCTACAACAAAGGAACGTCTCGACAGAGAAAACATTTGATAGACAGACTCACGAATGTGCCTGTTGCGCTAGTAACACCGTGCCAACTCGGCTTCACTTCCACGTACCTCACAGTGACTCGCCAGAGAAAACGTATGTAACACACGCAGGCACGAACGTGACTCTGGCTAATAAGAAACGTGCCTCCGCAGGATTCACGTCCATGCCTCTCCAAGAAAACAAGTGAGCGGAATCATTTGGAAATACCAAACCATGCCCCCGTGGGCACGTCCCTACCTCTCTCCAAGTGAACCAGCGAGCGGAATAATTTTGAACACAAGGAAGCACGAACGTGATTCTGCATAATACCAAACCATGCCTCCTTGGGCTTCATGTCCGTGCTTGTGACCCACGAAAGTCACCCTCCTTAGGATGGACAGTCGGAGCCTCTTCATAAAATAGCTCGGCTTCACTTCCACGCGTCTCACCGTGAAACGTCAAAGAAAACGTCTGTAACACGCGCAGGCACGAACGTGACTCTGTCTAATAGGTAAACGTGCTTCCTTTGACTTCATGTCCATGCCTCTCCAAATGAACTGGCGAGCGGAATCATTTGGAACACAAAGAACCATGAACGTGACTCTGGGTAACGCCAAACCATGCCCCCGTGGGTGGCACCACACTAAGATCAAAAAATGCTAGCGTCCCACCGACTGACAGTTAAGCAAGCAAACAAAAAACAAGCTGATCGAAGCCCACAGAAAGTTGCACCAATCTTGATATCCAAACGGACGGTCGAAGATTCGAGACGGTTCGCCATTTCCATGGGAGGGTGAGCGCTGGTGGCCTCACTTCCACGCGTCTCACCGTGAAACGTCAAAGAAAACGTCTGTAACACGCGCAGGCACGAACGTGACTCTGTCTAATAGGTAAACGTGCTTCCTTTGACTTCATGTCCATGCCTCTCCAAATGAACTGGCGAGCGGAATCATTTGGAACACAAAGAACCATGAACGTGACTCTGGGTAACGCCAAACCATGCCCCCGTGGGTGGCACCACACTAAGATCAAAAAATGCTAGCGTCCCACCGACTGACAGTTAAGCAAGCAAACAAAAAACAAGCTGATCGAAGCCCACAGAAAGTTGCACCAATCTTGATGTCCAAACGGACGGTCGAAGATTCGAGACGGTTCGCCATTTTCCATGGGAGGGTGAGCGCTGGTGGCGTCACTTCCACGCGTCTCACCGTGAAACGTCAAAGAAAACGTCTGTAACACGCGCAGGCACGAACTTGACTCTGTCTAATAGGTAAACGTGCTTCCTTTGACTTCATGTCCATGCCTCTCCAAATGAACTGGCGAGCGAAATCAATTGGAACACAAAGAACCATGAACGTGACTCTGGGTAACGCCAAACCATGCCCCCGTGGGTGTCACCACACTAAAATCAAAAAATGCTAGCGTCCCACCGACTGACAGTTAAGCAAGCAAGCAAAAAACAAGCCCATCGAAGCCCACAGAAAGTTGCACCAATCTTGATGTCCAAACGGACGGTCGAAGATTCGAGACGGTTCGACCATTTCCCTCTCTCGCTCTACTATCTTCTTGCTTTTCCTTTCACCGAAAATCTCAAACACTTCGCCAGTTCCCCTCTCTTGAACACCCTCCTCTCTCCTTCTGCCCCCATTGTCCAAACCAGCAGACCAACCAAAAATCGAAATCGAGTTCGCCTCACCCACCAGCCGCCATCCACTTCGAGATACAGACAGTCGGTCGATGGCCGCGACAGCACCAAAATCCTCTCCCGGCGGCGGCGACTGACGGCGAGGACCTGTGCTCTCAATACCGGCGGCGGAGATACCAATAGAGAGCAAGGACAAAAACCAGCCGATGGATGCGACGAATCCCTCACAAGCAATCAAAGGTAAAATATTAATCCATTACATTCCATTACCACAGGTCGATCGAAGCGATTTTCCCCCTTTTTCACGGACATGAACCCTAGCCGCCACAACAACCGTGTTTTCGAATAGTCTGTTTAAACTTGTCTAACAAAATTGAAATAGCGTAGACACGTGTGCAATAGAATGATACCCCTACCCGCCACAGAAATTTGCTCGCAAGATATTTGCTTAAAACGTATTGTACATGCCAGAACTATCTAGGACAAAACCCTGAGAGCATCCTTACACATCAAACCTGATACTTACACGATATTCTATATGTTCGTTTATTGTATCTGTTTCAAATTAAGTGCCTCTCCGATATTAAAATCCGTGCTCCAAGAATAGGTCTACCTGTGCTTATAGCGTGAAACAACCTGTGCCTCTCTAACAATGCTATTTTTTTGTCCACGAGATGCATCTCCTCTTTTGCTGTGAAATTCAACTCTCCTTCTAGTGCTGCTAACACCTGGCCATTTTTATGCAGCAAGGACTGGTAACAAGGAAAACAGGATACCTGCGGAAGAGCCTGCTGTGCAGCAAGGTACTATAAAAGGCTCACACAATCCATATAATAAAAACTATATAGCAACAGCAGTAAGTTAACCACTTACCTCCACACAATCCTGGAAAATTACACTTCATTGAAATTGTTCACACAATGTATTATTATTCATTCAAAAACATTTTATCTTATCCTCTAAATCTTACAATTATTCCTCCAATTTACAGAATATCATTTGTAGTGTATTTTGCCTATCAAAAAACACTTCCCCTCAGTTCACTGAACTTCGCAACACCCATACTGCTCACACCTCATACTAATTTCTATCACTGATTGACCAAACCAAGGGAGAGGAAGACTTGATATAACATGAAAAGAATGGATCGATTGCCTTTTTAGGTCAAGAAATGAAAGAAAGGGCTATTTTATGAGTTTATGTAGATTAAGTTTCAGATTCTTAATGTACAGTCGTGGAAGACATAGTTTTAAAACTATATCCCATTTTTTCGATGATACTACATCCTCCTTTTGTTACATAATCATCATGCAGGTCATGGAGGAGGAGATATTGAAACGATACTGTCTGAACTTAATATTCAATATCCACAAGCACTAGGCATCTCTCCTGACCCGTCAGAAAAAAGAACAAAGCAAAACATGGACAACGAAGCACCTGAGCAAGTGCCAGCACTAGCTTACAGCAGGGAGGGCAACAAAAAACAAGTAACTAGCAGCAGAAAAGAGAGGCAATCAGAAACCAAGACTGTTGTTCCTCCTACAGCAAAAAGACAAAAGACAAAAGACAAAACTCAACTCATCATCAACGGTACTACCTTGCAGCAGCAGCCAAGTCCTCTAATGGTACTCCCACCAGCAGTTCCACACGTCAAGAATAAACTAACTGAAGGCAAGAAGAAAAACAAATGACAACGGGTGGAAGAAGACGAGGATGATGCCAGCAAAGAGCCAGAGTATGATACTGCCGAGGATGGCACAAAACATGATGATGATTTCATTCCTACAGAGGGCGATGATGCCGCAGAGAACAACAGTGGCGCCGCAGAGGACAACAACGATGATGTAAAACACATTTCTCTACAAATTTTTGTTGCCACCTTTCACCCATGAAAACCAAATGATCCTCTCTAACAAAACCCTCTTTTTCTCAACAGCGAAAATCAAACTGGAAGCGCACAAAGAGGACAAAGACAAGCGGAAAAGAATTGGCAGCACCAACGGATGATGAACAGGAGGCAGCAACAAATGAGGACAAATGCAAAATCAAGGCAGGGGCAGCATTTGTTCAGGTCAATAAAGCATGGAATATGCTTGAAGAACATCACCAACAAGATGTTAGGACAGACGGATTTGGCAGCATAGAGAAATGCCAAATACGCGCTCCATCTGCAGACCGCTTGCAGCACACATCTACGACAATTTGGACACAGAAAGCATGAAAATAACGTTCGGTGACGCTGATGAACAAAAGCAAATAAAGATAACAAAGGAAGGCATCCACAAGGTGTTTGGATACCCAAACGGCACGCAGAAGTCAGCACCAAGGCCACGGACTTCCACCGATACAATGAGGAAACTGGTCTCAGAACTTGGCCTCAACAGTCTAAATTTCAAACACGAAGATCTGTTTGAAAAGCTAAAAGAATTGGTACAACTAGACGACCCAGAATCAAACAGGAAATCAGTTAAAATATTTTTCCTTATTTTTTTCCACAACGTTGTCTGCGGGACAACCGCCTCTATCTTCAGCCAACAAGCGATAATGGTCAAGGACATGGACTATGAAAAAATGCCAAACATTGATTTCTGCGAGGTAATCGTCGAAAGGATTAAGGCAGGAGCCATAGAATGGCAGAAGCACAGGACGTTGGATCAGGAAAAAAAAGAACAAAAAGCACCTCAATGGTTTGGCACAGGGACCAGTAATCATGTACCTCGACTCCCTGCTGCTGCCAACCGACAGCAAAGAAATGCGGAAGATTGCTGAGAGAATGGACAAGACCTCATTACCACGAGCAAACCATCTCAAAGAGAGTGACCTAGCGAAAATAGCTAGAGCAGACATGAAAAGGGATGGAAAAGCATGACCGGATGGCTATGAATTTGGCAAGACACAGGTATGGCTCTGTCGTATATAAATCCGTTCTTCCTTGTAAAAACGGTTTCCATTCTAACCAATTCCATTCTACCGAAACAATGCAGACATGGAAAGGAACAACAGAGAGGATCTTCTATACCAGCACAGCATCACCTTTGTCTTCAATACAAATGATACCAGCACAACAACAGAAGCACCAGCACACGACCAAACTGCTACCACCTCCACCCAAGCACCAGCACAAAGCACGTGTCAGCACCGGTGGAAGCAGGGAACCCGACACAGGCACCATCACGGGATCAGAAGAAATATTCGGAAGGATAAATCAAATGTTGCAAAAAGTGCTTGACGAAGCAAAACAGTTACCCGGAATAACCACCAGGGCTGAACACCAATGCACCGAACAAGAGGAGAGATTGGATCAAAAAGCCAAGAAGTCAGTGGTGCAACAAACAATGTCCCTGATCGAAGCTTTCGAACAACACAGAGAATTTTAGGACATGATTTGCAGAAAGAACTTAACAGGGGAGGCGACGCTGCAGGTGCTAGATCAAGCAGATGCAGGAGTCACAACTACACTAGTTGATGGCAACCGCATGAAAGAAGTCGTAGCCGCAGCAGAAGCAGGAGGAAGGACAAAAAGAAAGAAGGAAGAAGAAGACCAAGAAAACGAACACCAAGGGAAGAAAAGAATAACAAAATCAAGAACACAAATCTCGAGAATTAACCAGAGGGAGACAAAAGAACAGAACAAGGTGCAAAAAGAGCAGAGCAAGAAGCACGTACCAACCAACACAGGAAGTACCAAAGAACAGCAACACCAAGGTAGAAAAGTAGCTGCAGAAGCAGAGCATCAACAAGAGAAACAGGTAAATGAGAACAATACATCATCCATCTGACTCAAAATCCATGCTTTCAAACTTGAACTTAAAAAATCTGTCTTTCATACTGTCAGGGACACGGCAACAGAACGCCACCCCAACATAAAGGCCAACAGCAGCATGATGTCAAGAACACCGAGCAAGAGGATGCAAGCAATAAAACAAGCAACCCCACAACAGATAATGCTCCCTCAAGAACGTCCACAAGAGCAGTACAAGAGACGAACAGGATCGGAACCAGCAAACACGTGAGTATAAAAATCAGTTTCTTCTTTCTAAACTATATACGGTTTTGAGTTAACTGACAATCTGCAATGAAATATACACTCAGCTGGACAAGCATCATCTCGGCAGTCCCGCAAACAAGGCACGGGCTGATCCACCATCGACCGTTAACAGCACACAAGATAAACAAGAAGAAAACAACAAAGGAGAGGTAAAACTTCCAAACCCACTTTGCCCAATACCGTTAACTCATATTGTTTCATCTTTCAGGTATTACAAGCACAGCAAAAACAAGAGGCTGCCCATGCAAAACAGAAAGTTGATGGACAAGAGCTTTTCAGCGCCACAGCATTCCAGATGACCGATACAGGGGAGAAAGCCTCGGACATACCAGTTGATGACACACCCAAGGCTGGTATACATAGCAAAGAAAAAGTGGACGCAGACACGAATATCCCAACCACCGGCGCAAAGGTAAAATTCAACAAGAACCATTTTTCAAAGATTTATAAGGAATGAACTACCCAGTACAACCTGCCACAGTAATACAAGAATTACAAGGAATGAATCACACTTTTCTTTCATGAGACGCAGGAAACAAACGAGAACGCTCATGTCAAAGAACAACAAGGAGTACAACCTGAGCAAGCCAAAAAACAAGGGCAAATTGTCATTCAAATAGTACCCAGTACCCCAACTAAAGAGCACTCTTCACCTGACAAACACAATCCAGAAGAGATCCCACCAGCATCAAGGACCGAAGAGGTTAAGTTACATGACCTGCTCCTACAACATTAAAAGAAAAAAGTTATGCATACACAGATGAAGTCCCAACTTTATTTACATTTTTTGATTGAACAGAAGAAAGAAACAAATGAAGCAGAAGATGTCTCTCAACAAACGATAGAAAGTGCTGCTGCCGCTCGGCAATGTCCAAAAACTTCAGAAGACAAAGAAGAAGTAACAGACATGGCACCAGAGACAATGAATGTAGAGGTCAAGCTACAAAACCTGTTTCTATAGCATATAAAAAAAGTACATCCACGGACAGAAATGGAGACACGTTTTAATTACTTTTTGTGTTCCGACAGATGCAAGAAACAGAGGAGAGCACCAACATTCAAGACTAACAAACACAACAAGATAAGGGCAAGGAACAAGCGGAAGATGTTCTTCCAACGACAGACAGCGTCATCGCTGGAGACCAAGCCAGAAAACCTTCACTGTCTGGACAAGAAATAATAGGGATGGCAGCGGCGCAAAAGATCAAAAAGGTGGAGTGAGATAAGCTGCTTTGATGAAATTAAAAATTGAGTGAACACAGACACAAATGCAGTCTCATTTACTTAGCTCTATGTGTCAACAGCCACAAGACAAAAATGACGACACCACCGATGAACAACAAGGCAAAGATCCAGAGGAGGTCCAAAAACCTCCACTCAGCGAAGGAAAGGTCGAACAGACAGCAGCGGCGGAAACGACTGAAAAGGTGAAGTTACATTAAAAAAGTTCAAAGACACACTAAACATTTGAGTATTTTCTTAGGGAATAGACACTAAACTACAATGAAAATAACGAGCATATTTATTTATTTTTAACCACGCTTTTGCATGATAACGCAGAAACCTCAACAAGACACGCACACTGACACAAGCAAAGAAGCAAAGGGTCACAGTGCATTGGAAAAGCATGGAGCTAATATTCCAGAGAAAGAGTCAGACAACATCAAGAAAAAGGCCGCACCATCGGACAAGGAAGATTGTGTTGTAAAAGAGGTTGCCGCCACAAGCATGACAGTAACCCAGGACGGCACTCAAACAGAACATGAACCGTTGATCATGCAACACCTGGTCACTGAGGAAGGCACAAAAGAGGAAGGGAACAAAGATAGTGATCACATGAGCAAAGCCATCGAACACGTGTACAACAATGTCATGACAATGACAGAGGAGAAAGGGTAAGTTCATGTTACCAGCAAAGAATTATTTCTTCAAATGATTTCCCCCCCTTTAAACATTTTATATGTATATATTGCAGAGACGAGATTTTAATAAAAACAGGGATCTCAGAAGTAAAGGTCGGCCAAATGGCACGAAGCTTCAAGACTGGAAACCCAGTGGGCAGTGAAGCCATACACCCCATACTACTGATGTTGAAAAAGCAACTCAGGGGCACAAAGAGAAAGATTCTAACAATATACCACACCGTAAGTAAAGATCACGACAAAAGCTCAAGTTTCAACAATGAATATCAGTCTATCAATCAATCAACCTTTGAGTCAAACTAACAAATTTCTTTTGCGCACATGTGGCAAAACAACCAGGAATCAATATACAGAGCCAATCAGGAAGATCCATTGGAGTTGAAAAATAAAGATGAAGCACACGTCAGAGATAAAACAATACCTAAAAGGCTTAAAAGATTCCTCGATGTGGAAGAAGGGGAACAACTGCAAGATTACGACATGGTAAGCAGATCGCATGTTACAAATAAGAGATACAATCACGGCTCTACAATTCCCTTTTATGATCAACAAATCATGACCAGATCTAAGAAGTATCCCAAAGTGTTTTCCTTAATTATTTATTTTGCATTTTGCAGTTCTTTCTACCAGTTTGCATAGGCGGGACTGATAAAGACGGACCTATCGGTCACTATTTCACCGCTACAGTCAACATGAAAAAAGAGCGCTTTGAAATCCTTGACTCTTCAATAACTGCATATCCAGGCACAATAGATTACTTCAACACAGTAACAAGCAAGGTAAAGAAGATATGGAAGCAAATAAGCACACGACTCCAACTGTCTCCAAGAAGTATTAACCATTTCAAAAAGGTCAAAATGCAGGTGCCACTTCAGGGAGCAACGTAAGCACTACAAACCTTTCTCCTTTTGCCTACTCACTGTAACATTTATTAATACAATTCATAAAAACATAGGACGTTAGGGCAACTTCATCTAAACTGCCCAAACGTCTTAGGACAGCGATAGTAACCAGTCATCCTTCTACTTGCAGTCGGGACTGTGCGTTCTATATGTTCATGAACGTGAAGCACTACACCGATGATGGAAAAACAGTGCTGCTAACAGCAGAACAAGTCCCAGAGTTGAGGAAGAAAATTCTCTATCAAATAATCATCCAATACAGAGATACTACCGCACTGTCATTAATCAACTACACCATAGGTTTGTTTTTCTAAAGACAAAAAAGTAATATTTTGCTTATCTAATTTTCAGAGACATAGAAATAGGTTTTTTTTATTTTAACAGATATGATCAACGGTGAAGTCGATATAGAAGATAGAGAAATGCAACGGATAGACTGTGACATACTAGAAGAAGAGTTTCCTCCAACTCCCGAGCCCATTGCGGAAAGCGCTCAAGAGGTAGAAGTTATTGAAATTAATGACACAAGTAGCGATGAGGAGAAAGGAGATTATCATGTAAGCAGCAAGGGTACTACCGAAGTGACTGAAGAAACATTCACAGAACAACATGCGCAAACAGATGCTGATTTACAGAGGGAACAACATGCGCAACCAGACACTGGTTTACAAAAGGAAGACGAACGCAAGGATCCACCGATAGAACCAGACAGACCACCCCCAGATAAAAAGACCGAAGACATAACAGACTCTCCTTTAGATCATTATGTTTGCGCTGCCTGGTCAACATACGGTCACTCGCCCCCGAAACGGACATATTTGGACAGCTGGCATACGCTGACCGCTTTGACCTCACAAGGGGGCGATGAGTGCGATGTGATTTTTTGCATTTAGGTCCCTCTGTCAAAGAGCACATCGGCCGCGTCGCTTCATTTCACAACTACAGAGAGAGAAAAGAGGAAAGGGGGAGCGGAGAGAGCGGAGGCGATCATGGTCGCATTGCTTCTCCGCTAGGGTTTCCCGTCACGGCGGCTACCATGACCGACGGAGGTGGTCCGTCGGCCGGAGCGGAAGACGTCGTCGACTCGCTAGCTATTGCGGGAAGCAGCAGCGGACAGAAGCCCTTCCTCCGTCGACCTGATCATGCGCGCACGCCGGCATACGGTGAGCACTCTCGAATCCTTCATAATCTTCCCCGTTTCACACTTCTTTCTAGTGATTTATAGGAGTTTTGATATGTAGAGCGTTGAATCTGTCGATTTCGTAGTCATTGCTAGGGTTTTGCTCTGTTGCTCTGAAATAAAAGAGGGTTTTTGATCTGTTTTTTGATTTTGCAGAGGAATACAATTATGACTACCCGTGCAGTCTAGGTATAAATCATGGTGGTTTTTCGTTGGGCAAGGTAGCTACAGGAGTTACTGCAATGGAAAAACTGCTTGGTATGATTATGTGCCCTCTGCAAAATTGACCATGTCCAAATTGGAAAGAATAGTTTAAGATCTAGGCTATGAGATGGCAGGCAGATTGGATGTGTATTGGTGTTTTCCAGGGTTGCAGATTAGCACTGGTGGTCTTAGGAAAATGATTTCTCAGGATGCTTGTGACAATATTAGTGCTTGTGTTGTGTTTGGACATAAGGAAATTCAGTTCTACCTTGACCATGATGAGAGCTACAGAAGCATAGATTGGGATGATGTTGTGGTCTTTCCTATTTCTGATTTACCTCCTGTGATCAGTCCTAGGAAAGTAAAAGAGGATAAATTTGCAGAGAGAACGGCTGTGTAGAATAGGACTGAGGAGCAAGGAAATATAAATGCAGATAAGGTTGTGCACTCTATGGCAGAGGAGCAAGGAAATGACAAAACAGAGGAAGTTGTGCAAAACTTGGAAGAAGGGCCAGGTGATGACCAATTCAGTGAGGAAGAAATTGAGCAGTTTATGGCAGATGTTGAGGAAGAGTATGAGGAAGCTGTTGTACAAGAGGATGATGAAGCTGCTATGTATGAGGGATTTGCTATGGAAGAGGAAGCTGCTATGGACGACGAAGATGCTCAGTCAAATGTAGATGATGGGAGTATTTCTCATGCTGGAAGAGGAGGCAGTGATTCAGACAATGAAGATGATTTTGTGGACAGTGATTATGCTATATCTGATGGAGATGTAGATCTTTTGGAAGATCAGATTGAAGAGGTGGTAATAGATATAAAAGGAAAGAAATTGCAGATGTTGAAGCTTCTTCATATGAGGAAGATCTTTAGATGCGAGATTCAGATGAAGATGAATTAAAACACAATTTCAAGACATTCAAGCCAGAGGACATGCATGACCCTTTGTTCAAAGTTGTACAAAACCCATGCAAGTATAAATGAAGCCATTGGCTGAAGGAGAACCTCAGTGAACCTTCTTCTTAGTGAAGGATTTGCTATGTGTGCCAAGAACAGTCTATCACATTCTGGCCAAAACCCTCAATCCCATCAAAGGCCACAACTCTAAGACCAAAGAAGTTGTTGGCATCATGAAGAATCTGCTATTCAACATCATTCATGGGATTCCCATTGACATTTATGATTTCTTCATGAGGACTTTGGCCACTGTTGCCCAATCACCGTTTGAGTTGAGGCCTTATGCTCCTTGGATCATGAGATTCATCAGAACAAGGTCTTCCATCAACTATCGGGCAGACTGTCAAAATCACCTTTGCTTCATGCCAGATGTGGAAATTCTTCCCAGCACAATTGCTTCAATTCCTGGCAAAGGCAAGGCTGTAATTGATGAAGGAGTTTGACCTCTTGATGGCCAATTTCGTCAGCCCGTCTCACACTCCACAGACTCATCAAGTCAACACACTGACGTAAATGCTGCAAAGCAAAAGCCTCAAGGTGAAGCTCCCCGTGTGATGACTGATCGTGAGCTTCTTATTAGCCTTCATCAAGAAGTGGATCGTAACCATGACTGGTGTCGTGGTAATCTCGCAGGGGGTATGCAAGACACGGCAGATGCCATGGAATGGCTAATGGTGGGGTTGCGGAAGTACGTCGGTGGGTTCCGGAGGCGAGGTTGGCACGCGCTAGTGCGGGACACAGGACGTACCCAGGTTCGGGGCCCTCCTGGGGAGGTAACACCCCTAGTCCTGCCGAAATGGAGTATGCGATGCACACGAGCTACAAGGTTGCTCCTGGAGCTGTGTTTGTGTGTGTGTGGTTTTCTAACGAGGGTGGACGCGAGACGAATGAACATGCCTGTACATGGAGGCCTCCTGGGGGGTCTTATAGGCCGGCCCCCCAGGGTTACAAGGGTAAAGATACACGGGCGTGGGGCCCAGATGTCGGCGTCTGGGAAGCCGGAGCTGGGACCCGCCGGGTGCCAAGATTCCCGGGTTCTCCGGGCGCGGGCCCCGTGCGCCAGAGGGCGCTGTGCCCCATCTCGTCGCGCGTCACGGAGTGGTTGGGCCGGCTCAGCCACAGTGGTGCACCGCCTGGTCGCCATCGGCCCGCGTCAGCAGGACGCGGGGCGTACTGTTGCCATGCCGGCCTTGGTCAACGGAGTAGGTGGGGCACTATCGCCACGCCCCTGCGAGTCAGAAGAGTTGGTGGGGCACTGCAGCCACGCCCGTCCCCTTTATGGGGCCTTGTTCCGTCGTACGCCCCGGACGGGACGGGTGCTGACCCGTGGCCAGGTTGGGGAAGACGTCACGAGGGCGCCAGTTCGGCCGGCGTGTGCTGGCCGGTCTGGCCATGTTGCGGCCTCGGCCGGGTTGAGGGGCTTGCCGGGTCGAAGGACTCAGCCGGATTGAAGGACTTGGCCGGGTGGAGGACCCGGCCAAGCGCGAGCCGGATGGAGGGGCGATGCCGGCCACGATGTTTTTTGAAGAGGGGATTCGCGCTCCTTGGCCTACCTGGGGGGCGACCCCCCGACAGTAGTCCCCGAAGCTGTGAAGGTTCGCCGGCTTCAGGCAGGGGGGCCTTCACAGTTTCACCCCCTGAGGAGGCGGCCGAGGTCGACGGGGTTAGTGGCCGGGTCCGGCAAGGCCCGCTGGGTGCCGGCTTCCGGAAGCCGTATCGCGGCGTCCCGGCACGGGCGGGAAACCAGAGGGTTTGTCAAGCCATGAAGGGGAAAGGACGCGCCCCCTCGGTTTCGGTGCGGGCGCCACGTGGCCGAGGGCAGCTGAAGAGGCCCTGACAGGCCACGCGCGGGACGGGACGCAGCAGCGGGCTGGGGCCCGCTATTCCGCTCCCTCGATTCCCGCGCGGGGATTTATGGCGACGGCCGCGATTCCTGAGGCGGTTGATTCGCTGGTGTGGCGGACCCACAAGCGTGGGGAAGCGGAACGGGCGGGCGTGGTCGATCTTACTTCCCCACATTCGTGCGTGGCTATAAATCGGGGGGAGGGGGCGGCGGAGACTGTTCACGCGCGCGCCCCCCATTCCCTTCTTCTTCCTTCCTTCTTCCTGCCCGAGAGCGAAACGCCGCCGCCGCTCCGCAGCGCCCAGCCGCAGCTCCCAACCTCGGCCGACGCGAGCTCCGACCCCTGCCGCATCCCATAGATGGCGAGGCCGAAGGGCTTGTGGGAGGGGTCTACGGTCACCGCGGGGGATCTCCAGTACCTTCGCGATACGCGGAGGATGCCGCCGGCGATGGAGGTGGCCGCGCGGCTGCCGGGCGACGAGCTGGCGCCGCAGCCGCAAGGGACCGAGCACGTGGTCTTCTTCTCCCACTTCAAGCGTGGGTTCGGCCTCCCTGCGAGCGATTTCTTCTGCTCATTTCTTGAGTTCTTCGGGTTCCAGCCGCATCACCTGGGGGCGAATGCGGTGCTGCAGCTCTCGGGCTTCGTCACCCTGTGCGAGGGTTACCTGGGAGTCGAGCCCAGCATCGACCTCTGGGCTCGCCTCTTCTTCTTGAAGCAACAGGGGCCGGGGCCGGGTGTGATGTCCGCCTGCGGGGCCGCCGTCATCTGCGCCCGGCCGCACGGGACGAGCCCCAAGGTGCCGCTGGAGGACTCTGCCAAGAAGTGGCAGAACTCCTTTTTCTACGTCCGGAATCTCGGCGTGGACTGCATCAACTTGCCGCCCTTCGCCGACGTGACGCCGAACGCCAAGACCAACTGGTCGTACTGCCCCAAGAACCCGGAGCAGGAGGTGTTGAACATGTGCAGCTGGGTGGCGGTGATGACGGCGCGTGAGGGGCTCACCGGGACGGACCTCATCGCCGCCTTCGTCGCGCGCCGGGTGCTGCCGCTGCAGCGCCGGACGCACCTCATCGGGCAGATGGCCGGCCTCCAAGACCCCAACCGGATGTCCTCCCGGCGGTTGACGCAGGCACAGGTTGCCGACCGGGTCAACGACGTCTCGAAGGCCGGGATGAGGCCGGAGTGGCAGTTCAGGAAGGCGCCCTACAGCCACGGGAACCCGGCGCCGGTGGTGAGTCCTTGGTCCCCCTTCTTTGCTATGTGTAGTCTTTTTCTCCGTCCCGATGTGACGAGGGAGGTGCTGCTAAACGCCATCCGACGCCCGTATGACGGGATGACGACGCAGGTGGTTCGGGCCGGCTCGGAGGAGGGGGAGGAGGAGATCCCGGCCGAGGACCCGGAGGCGGCCGATGCCGAAGCCGGCGAGGAGTGCCACGCGGGTGAGTTTTGATATTCTGATCCCTCGCGAGATCGGCTGAAGAGCGGTGTGACCGTGCTGACGCATGCCGACGGTGCAGCACCGCCGAGGGCGGGACGAGGCGGCGCCCGGACCGGGCCGTCCCGCGCGCCGGCCGGGGCCAGCCGGCCGCACGGAAAAGGGGACGCGGAGCCGAGGAAGCCGGCCGCAAAGCGCTCGGCGGATCCGGCCGCGGGCGGCAAGCCGGCCGCCAAGAAGAGGCGCCCCGCCGCCCCGGCGGCGCCGCCGAGGCCGGTCATCCCGACGGTGATGGGGTAAGTTATTCCGCCGACTCCGGCTAGCCGCCGAGTCGTTCTTTTCCTTATGTTTCTTCGTTCTGATCCAGGTCGCCGTTGGAGCTGGCGCTGGCGGCGACAGAAGCCGCATCTGGGGGCGGCGTCGCGTTTCGGAGGTCCCGGAGCAGCACCATCGACCCGCCCGAGGGGTCGGTGGAGGACCTCGGCCTGGACCCGGCGGACGTAGAGCGCTGCGCCTGGTGGGACAGGAACAAGGCCCTGGAGGAGAAGGCGGCGGCCGTCAGGGCCGCGGAGGAGGCCTCGGCCCGAGTGTGGTGCGGAGGCGGCCGGGCGGGCCGCCGCAGAGGAGGCCTGGCCGAAGATGCCGGCAGGCCTGGAGCCGGCGGTGATGGTCGTCATGCCGGCGACGGAGGAGGGGCGCGACCCGGCCGACCGGGTGGAGGCGGACGACAGGGAGGTCGTCGAGATCGACGGGGACACCCCACCGTGAGCCGACGTCGTCGAGCGGATGGAGGTGGAGGGAGGCGGAGCGGGGGCGGCCTCGGAGGGGGCGCCGCAGGCAACGCCGGACGGGGCGGCGCAGGGGACGTCGGAGGAGGCGGCGCAGGGGATGCCGGCCAGCGAGGAGACGGCGGGCGGCGAGTACGCCCTGGTGGTCGGGCAGCCGCAGCCGGCGTCGGGAATCCGCCCTGCCGCCGGGTCGCGGCAGGTCCAGGCCGGGCCCGGCCGGACCGTCTTCGGGCCGCTGACGCAGGAGGAGGCGTCGATGGCGGCCGTGCGCCATCATCTTCGCGGGCGCGCGGAGCGGGTTCACGCCTTTGCCCAGGCCGAGACGGAGCGGGCACGGGAGCTGTAGCGCTCCGTACTGGTGAGTGGGCGCCAACTTTCGTTTTTTTGTTTGTAGCCGGTCAGTGGGGGCGCGCCAGCGCTCCCACTGGGTGTAGCCCCCGAGATTCGGGCCAACTGCGTAGCAGTTAGGCCGAATCTTTAGGTGACTTTGTCTCATGCTGACTCGTCTTTTTCTTCAGAACCTGGACGCTCTTCGAGTCGGCATCTACAACCGGCTTCTGGAGAAGCACCAGCAAGTCCTGGCGCGGCTTGCCGCCAAGGAGGAGGCGCTCCGCCTTGCGGAAGGTATGTCTTTTGCACTTCTTCAGTGGGGGCGCGCTAGCGCACCCACTGGGTGTAGTCCCCGAGGTTCGGGCCAACTACGTAGTAGTTGGGTCGAATCTTAAGGCGACTTTATCTTTTCTTCCTTGCCGCCGTCCTGACTTTAGGTCTTTTGCCGAGCAGCCGCCGCGGCCGAGGTGCCGGGTCTGCGAACCCAGCTGGCCGACGCCGGCTATAAGCGCGACGCGGCGATTGCCGACGCCGACCGGCTTCGAGCCGAGGTGGTGCGGCTGAAAGCGGAGGCCGCCAAAGTGGCGGAGGCCCAGCGGGCGCTTGTCGAAGCCGGCCAGCAACGCGCCCAGCTGGCTGATGACAAGAGCCAGCTCCAGGCCGAGGTGGAGCGGCTGAAGGCGGAGGCCACCAAGACGGCGGCAGCCCACCAGGCCGAGCTCCTCCGGCTCAAGGAGAAGCACGAGAAGGCGGCTGCCGCCAAGGACGGCGAGCTGAAGGCGGCTGCCGATAGGCGCGCCGAGCTGGAGGAGGCGCTCGAAGCACGCGACCGCGCCGGGAACTTGGAGCGGCGCGGTATGTTGCTCGAAGCGCAGCACCTGGACGAGGCCCTCGCCAGTAAGTTTCTTTGCTGGGCTTGCCGGGTTGTGGAGCCGGCTTCACTTTTTGCTGCTGACTGTCTTGCTTTTCTCTGCGGCAGGGCACTTCCCGGAGACGCCGGGGACGGCGGACGAGGTCGTGCATGCCCATTGGTCGGCCTAGGCGGACGCGGGTGCCGAGCTCAACCCGCATGCCGCCTGGACCTTCCCGGAGATCATGCACACCGCCGAGGCCCGTCTGCAGGTCCTGGGCACGCAGATGGCGCGGGTATCCGAAGCCGGCGTGGGGATGACGGCGGCCCTCTGGCCCGGCTCCGTTGCGCCCACCACTTTGACGCGGCTGGCGCGGTGGCTGGAATCCGGGCCGGCGCGGCTTCACGCGTGGCGCGTTTCCGCCACCCGTGCCGGTGCCGACTTGGCGCTCCGGTTCGTCCTGTCCTGGTATCCGGACCTGGCGCTGGACCGGCTGGTGGCCCAGCGAGCCGGGGCGGAGCCCCAGCTGGAGGCAGAGGCGGGCCGGATCGCTGCCCGGGCCAGCTACCTGGCCTTGTTCGCGTTCCACAACGAGTTCCAGGTGGAACGGACCGAGGACGGCGGGGTGGTGCCGGCTGACGACTTCGGCCTGCTGCTCGACGACCTGGAGGGCAGCTCTGAAGAGACGGGACTCTACATGGACGACGAGGCCGAGTTGGAGGATACCGGCGCCTCGACGAACCCGGATGCCCCGGCAGAGTAGTCGGCAGCTGCGCAACCCGGCACGGGAACCGCCCGAAGCCGCCCTGCTCAACTTTTTGTACTTTGTTAAATGGCAGGTCCACCCACCCACTGGGGTGTTTTGGTGAATGTAATGAACTCCGGCCTTGGGCCCATATTTTAATGATGTAAATGTTGCATGTGATTTCGCTTTTGCTGTTCGGCCTTGGGCCTTTTCCTGTTTGTCATTTCTCTTGACTTCCTTCCCGCTAGCCGGACAGCCGGGTTGCGGACTATGGCTAGGACGGGGATTCAGCCTCGAGAGTGGACGCGCAGTACTTAGGATTTTTCGGACGTTTGAGCGCGAGCGAAACACCCACTGGGCCAGCTGGCGGTAGCCGGCGAAGCCGGCTGACGCGCAGCCGGTCGTGCGGCGAATAGATAGGAACGGGCGGGTTGAGCCGGGCTGGCCGAACCGGGCTATCTTCCTTAGTTGTCACTGCGCGACGATGCTTCCGGCCTTTAGCTCTTGTTGGCCGGACAGCCGGGAGCCGGCTGTGGCCAGCTAAGAGAGGGCTTTGGCGATGCGTACGCTACTGAACGGGCTAAGGGAAAATAGCGAGGCGCGGTCTAGCCGGCTAGCCCCCGAGCCCTCGAGCCGGCTGGGCCGACTCGGCGGGGAAATCGAGAAGACGGTGAGGCGCGAAGGCATTAGAATGAACAAAAGCGCCCCCGAGCCCTCGAGCCGGCTGGGCCGACTCGGCGGGTGAAGTGAAATCGGGAGGCCGCCCGCTTTCATTAACTTCAAAAGATTGGCGATGCATACATGCCTGGGTTTAGCTGTAAAATGGACGGAGGAGCTCCGCGTTCCAAGGCCGGCTGGATTCCTCGTCGGCTGCGTCTCGCTTTCGTTTATTCGTCTTGCGGGCGTCGATGAGGTAGTAGGCGTTGCGGTCGCACAAGCCTTTGCTGATGATGAAGGGGCCCTCCCATGGGGAGGCCAACTTGTGCTGGCCGGCTTGCTGCTGGACAAGCCGGAGGACGAGGTCTCCCTCGCGGAACCCGAGGGGCTTGATCCTCTTGCTGTGGTAGTGGCGCAGGCCTTGCTGGTAGATGGCTGTCCGGCTGAGGGCCAGGAGGCGCGCCTCCTCGAGCAGGTCGACGCCGTCTTCGCGTGCTTCTTTTGCTTCGGCTTCGGTGTACATGGTTACCCGGGGCGAGTCGAACTCGACGTCGGTTGGGATGATCGCTTTGGCTCCGTAGACGAGGAAGAATGGGGTGAACCCGGTTGAGCGGTTCGGTGTCGTGTGGAGACTCCAGAGGACGGCTGGCAGCTCATCGAGCCAGCTGCCGGGTGAGCGCGCGAGTGGCTCGACGAGTCGGGGTTTGACGCCGGCCAAGATGAGGTCGTTTGCCCGCTCGACCTGGCCGTTCGACTGGGGGTGCGCGACGGAGGCTAGGTCGAGTCGGATGCCGGATGCCGAGCAGTAGTGAGCGAGCGCACCCTTTGCGAAGTTGGTGCTGTTGTCGGTGATGATGCTGTGCGGCACGCCGTAGCGAACCGCGATGTCCTTGATGAACCGGACGGCCGTGGGCCCATCGAGCTTCTTGATCGGTCTCGCCTCGATCCATTTGGTAAACTTGTCGATGGCGACCAGCAGATGCGTCATGCCGCCCCGAGCCGTCCTGAAGGGTCCCACCATGTCGAGCCCCCAGACGGCAAAAGGCCACGCGATCGGGATGGTTCAGAGGGCTGAAGCCGGCTGGTGGCTGCGCTTGCTGAAGCGTTGGCAGCCCTCGCACTTGAGGACCAGCTGTTCCGCGTCTTGCAGGGCCATGGGCCAGTAGAAACCGTGGCGGTACGCCTTGGCCACCAGGGACCGCAAGGCGGCGTGGTGGCCACATTCGCCCTGGTGGATGTCGAGGAGGATCTCGATCCCTTTGTCTTGCTCGACGCAGCGCTGGAAGACGCCCATTGCGCTGCGCTTGACGAGCTCGTGGTTGATGATGCTGTAGGCGGCTGCGCGCCGCTGCACTTGCCGGGCTTCGGTCTCGTCCACGGGGAGGTCGCCGTCTTCCAGGAAGGCGAGGATCGGCTGAGCCCACGACGGCGTCGTCGCCACTGTGAAGACGGCCGCCGGGACGGGATCCGGGATGGCAGTCCGGCTGGAGGCGGCAGTCCCCGAGCCGGAGCCGGCAACCGCCGAGGCGGGGCAAGCAGTCCCCGAGCCGGGGTCGGCAGCCCCCGGGCCGGAGCCGGCAGCCCCCGAGCCGGAGCAAGCAGTCCCCGAGCCGGGGCCGGGAACTCCGGGGTTGGGTGGGGGTGCGTCGGGGTCGTCTGGGACGAAGATTGATTCGGACTCGGGAGACGGCTTGATGGACGGCTTCCGCAAGTGCTCGAGGGATACGCCGGATGGGATCGCTTGACGGGTGGAGCCCACTTTGGCCAGTGCGTCGGCCGCTTCGTTGTCCGCACGGGGGACGTGGAGGAATTCACAGCCGTCGAAGACGCCGGAGAGTTGCTGGACCAGGAAGCGGTAGCTTGCCATGTTGGCATCTCTAGCGTCCCAGTCGCCAGAAACCTGCTGCACTACCAAGTCTGAGTCGCCGTAGCACAGGATGCGGCGGATGCCGAGTTCCCTGGCCAGCCGGAGGCCGTGCACGAGAGCTTCGTACTCGGCGACGTGGTTGGAGGCGGCGAAGTGGATTTGCAGCACGTACCGCAGCCGGTCGTTTTTGGGGGAGGATAGCACGATGCCGGCTCCCAGGCCGTTGCGCATCTTGGAGCCGTCAAAGTGCATGCGCCAGTGAGTCGACTCGGGAGCCGGCGGCAGGTACTGGGTCTCGGTCCAGTCGACGAGGAAGTCGGCCAGCGCTTGGGACTTGATGGTGGTGCGCGGCGCATAGAGGATTGTGTGGCCGGCTAGCTCGATGGCCCACTTCGCCACCCGGCCAGAGGCATCCCGGCAGCCCATGATCTCGCCGATGGGGGCCGTGCTCACCACGGTAATGGTATGCTCCTGGAAGTACTGTCTCAGCTTCTTGGCGGCGAAGTACACGCCGTAGCACATCTTCTGGTAATGGGGGTAGTTCTGCTTGGAGGCGGAGAGCACCTCGCTCAGGTAGTACACCGGACGCTGGACCGGCTGCACCTTGCCCTCCTCAGGGCGCTCGACGACCAGCACCGTGCTGACCACGCGGGAGGTGGCGGCGATGTACAGCAGGAGCGGCTCCTTTTCGGCCGGCGCGGCCAGGACGGGTGCGGTCGACAGCATGCGCTTGAGGTCGCGAAAAGCTTCGTCCGCCTGGTCGCTCCACTCGAACGCCGTCGTCTTGTTCATCAGCTGATACAGGGGCAGGGCCCTCTCCCCAGCCGGCTGACGAACCGGCTGAGAGAGGCCAAGCAGCCGGTGAACTTATGGACGTCGCGCAGCCGGGTCGGCTTGCGCATCCGCTCGATTGCCTTGATCTTCTCCGGGTTGGCCTCGATGCCGCGCGCCGAGACGAGGAAGCCGAGTAGCTGGCCAGCCGGCACGCCGAAGACGCATTTTTCCGGGTTGAGCTTGATTTGGAACCGGCGCAGGTTGGCGAAGGTTTCTTTGAGGTCGGCCAGGAGCGTGAGGTGCTGCTTGGTCTTCACCACGATATCGTCGACGTAGACGTGCGCGTTTCTGCTGAGCTGGGGCAGCAGGCACTTCTGCATGCAGCGCTGGAAGGTGGCGCCGGCGTTCTTCAAGCCGAACGACATGGTGATGTAGCAGTACGCCCCAAAGGGCGTGATGAAGGACGTCTTGAGGGCGTCGGCCGGGTCCAGCTTGATCCGGTGGTAGCCGGAGTAGGCGTCCAGGAAGGACAGGAGCTCGCAGCCGGCCGTGGAGTCGATGACTTGGTCGATCCGGGGCAGAGCGAACGGGTCTTTGGGGCATGCCTTGTTCAGGCTGGTGTAGTCGATGCACATGTGCCAGGTGCCATTTTTCTTCAGGACGAGGACCGGGTTGGCCAGCCACTCGGGGTGGAATACTTCCATGATGAACCGGCCTTGAGCAGCCGGGCGATTTCTTCGCCGATGGTCCTCCGCTTCTCCTCGGAGAAGCGGCGTAGCGGTTGCCGGACCGGCTTGGCATCCTTGCGGACGTGGAGCTTGTGCTCGGCGAATTCCCTCGGGACACCCGGCATGTCTTTGGGAGACCATGCGAAGATATCCTGATTCTCACGGAGGAAATCGACGAGCTCGCCTTCCTATTTGCCGTCGAGGCCGGTGCCCACGATGACGTACTTGCTGGAGCTGGGGTCGGCCGGGTTGAGCAGGACTCTCTACGTGTCTCTGGCCGGCTTGAAGGAGGCCTCGTCAGCCGGCTTGGGCGGAATCGGCACGGCCGACTGCACGCTAGCCAGCGCCACGATCCGGTAGAGTTGGCGCCTCTCCTCGGCGATGACCAGCGACTCGGCCAGCTGGGAGCCGGCTTTGGCGCACTCGAGAGACTTCTTGTAATCGCCGACAACGGTGATGAGGCCCTTGGGACCCGGCAGCTTTAGCTTCAGGTAGGCATAGTGGGGAACCGCCATGAACTTGACCATCGCGGGCCGGCCCAGCAGCGCGTGGTAGGGGCTGGCCAGGTCGACCACTTCGAACCAGATCGGCTCGCGGCGGAAGTGGCTGCTGGAGCCGAATAGGACGTCAAGCCGGATCCGGCCGATCGGAGAGCAGGAGAGACCCGGCACGATGCCGTGGAACACCGTCCGGGTCGGCTCCAGCTGTCGGGCCTCGATGCCGAGCTTGATCATGGTGTCGCGGTACAGGATGTTGATGTTGCTGCCGCCGTCGATCAGGACTCGCGAAAAGCGGCAGGTGCGCTTCTCGGAGACGAAGGTGGGGTTGAGCACCAGGGCGTAGCCGCCTGGCGTGGGCATGACGGCCGGGTGGTCCTCCCGGGTCCAGCTGACTGGTCGGTCGGACCAGTGCATGTACTGGGGAACCGTGGGAACGACGGCGTTCACCTCGGCCGCATGCTTGCGCTTGGCGTGCTTGTCGTCACCCTCACTGGTGAAGACGACGTAGGACGCGTCCGGGCGCAGGAAGGGGTTGTCGGCGAGGGCGCCGGGTGGCGGTGGAGGTGGCGGGAGCAGCGGCTGCCGCGGGCCGGCTCTGGGTGGCAGAGGCGGGAGGTCGCCTTTTAGCAGGCGCTGGGTGAAGCTGCACTGCCGGAGTGTGTGCGTCGATGGCTTCGCGCCGCTGTTGTTTTTGCAGGGGGCGTCGAGCATCTGCTCGAAAGTCAATTTGGGCTGCCAGACGGTCTTGCCATTGCGCTGGCGCTGGCCGGGGCCCTGCTCAGCCGCCTGCTCCCCTTCGACGGCGGCAACTTGCCGGTTGTCGTAGCGGGGAGCCGGCTGGTCGTTCCGGCGCTTGCCGTTGTTGCTGTCTTGCCGGCGCTGGCTGTTCTCGCCAGCCGGCTTGGAGGGAGCCGGCTGGGCCGGGAGAAGCTTGCTGTCTGCGTCGATCGTGACCTTCATGTTCATTGCGGAGTCGGCCGTCGCGTATTTGTCCGCCACGGCCATGAGCTCGGCCAGGGTTTCCGGCTCGTCGCACACCAGCCGGTGCTTGACCAGGGTGCCGTCCAGGCACCCGTCGATGAAGTACTGGATGGCCTGCACCTCGTGGACGCCTTCGCACGAGTTGCGCAGCTCCGTCCATCGTGTGAGGAAGTCGCGGAGGGGCTCGCCCGGCCTCTGGACGCACATAGAGAGCTGACGAGGCCGGTCGGGGCGCTTGTAGGTGCTGGTGAAGTTGCGAATGAACGCGTCTTCGAAATCCAGCCAGGAGTTCACGCTGCCGGCTCGCAGGCTATTTAGCCACGTCCGGGCCGAGCCGAGCAGCATGAGGGGGACGTATCGCACGGCCACACGCCGGTTGCCGCCGGCTATGCCGACAGCCGTGGTGTAGTCGGTTAGCCAGTCTTCCAGCTTGGTGGCGCCGGTGTACTTTGGCGAGTCGCGGGGCAGCGAGAAACCTTTGGGGAAGGGTTCCTCGCGAATGCGGGGGCCGAAACACGCCGGGCCGACTGAACTTTCCTCTTCCAGGGTCGTGGAGCGTGCCAGCCGGTCGATACGGTGGCGGGCGTCGCTTTCATCGCAGGGCTCGCGGGGGCCGAGTCGGTCGGCCGCGGGAACGCGGAGGCCGATTCGGCCGGCCATGGGACCGCGGGGCGCAGGGGCTTCCGGGGCCGGCTCGGGCTGCCGAGCCGGCCGCACGGGGGGCTCCGGCTGCTGAACCCGGCCGTCTCGCCAGCGTTGCCGTTTCCAGCGGTTGTGCCGGCTCCGGCCGGACCAGTGCCGGCCCGAGCGGCTCGCGCTGGTGGCGTGCGAAGACGTCGGCCGCGCATCCCGGAGAGCCCTCTCCGGGTCTCCAGTTCCTCCCGAGGCGGAGCCGGACGGCTGGGCCGGGGCGAAGCGTTGCTGCTGCTCGTTCGCCGCGGCGATGAGGTCGCGGATTCGCTGCTGCTGCTGCAGCAGCTCCTCGCCCTCCAGAAACTTGACGTCCGCCATAGCGGCCTGCGCCGCGCGCATGTTCTTGACGGGGGTATCGTACACGGGTCGGCCTGCGCCCAGCGCACGGCCGAGCGCGCCCCCACGGGTTCGCACCTCCGCAACCCGACTGGGTTCGGCGGTGGCCGGCGTGAAACCGTGGGCGCCGTCGTATTTGCGCTGGGCAGATTCCAGCCGGCGCCGCGTCGCCGCGAGCTCCGTGGCTTCGGCCAGCAGGTGCTGACGGTCCTCGTCAAGCTGAGTGGCCGCAGCCGCCGGGTCGGCGTCGGGCGTGATGGGGGCCCGCAGGCTCTGAATCGTATCGTGGAGCGGGTCGGCGCGGCGAGGCGGGGCCGCAGCCGTGGCCGCGGCGGCCTTCTCCTTGCCGCGCGGGGAGCCGGAACTGGTGCCGATGGTTAGCACCTCCGCGTGGACGCAGAGAGACGCGGCGCCGTTGGAGGCGGCGCGGTCGACGGGGATCGGGGAGTCGGCGAAACTGCGCACCTCGGTCGGGAACACGTCGGGGACGAGTGCGATGAAGACGCGCAGCGCGCCGAAGGGGACGATGAAGTAGCCGGCGGGAGCGGCCGCATCCACGCCCGACGCAGCGCCGCAGCCGGCCGGGCTGGCCGCGCGAGGCGCACGGACCAAACCATGCACGATGCGCTCGCCGGAGCTGGTGAAGGGCCTCGTCCGGAACTTGACTCCGGCCGACGCCGCGAGCTGCCCCACGGTGGGTGCCAACTGTCGTGGTAATCTCGCAGGGGGTATGCAAGACACGGCAGATGCCATGGAATGGCTAATGGTGGGGTTGCGGAAGGACGTCGGTGGGTTCCGGAGGCGAGGTTGGCACGCGCTAGTGCGGGACACAGGACGTACCCAGGTTCGGGGCCCTCCTGGGGAGGTAACACCCCTAGTCCTGCCGAAATGGAGTATGCGGTGCACACGAGCTACAAGGTTGCTCCTGGAGCTGTGTTTATGTGTGTGTGGTTTTCTAACGAGGGTGGACGCGAGACGAATGAACATGCCTGTACATGGAGGCCTCCTGGGGGATCTTATAGGCCGGCCCCCCAGGGTTACAAGGGTAAAATACACGGGCGCGGGGCCCAGATGTCGGCGTCTGGGAAGCCGGAGCTGGGACCCGCCGGGTGCCAAGATTCACCGGGTTCTCCGAGCGCGGGCCCCGTGCGCCAGAGGGCGTTGTGCCCCGTCTCGTCGCGCGTCACGGAGTGGTTGGGCCGGCTCAGCCACAGTGGCGCACCGCCTGGTCGCCATCGGCCCGCGTCTGCAGGACGCGGGGCGTACTGTTGCCATGCCGGCCTTGGTCAGTGGAGTAGGTGGGGCACTATCGCCACGCCCCTGCGAGTCAGAAGAGTTGGTGGGGCACTACAGCCACGCCCGTCCCCTTTATGGGGACTTGTTCCGTCGTACGCCCCGGACGGGGCGGGTGCTGACCCGTGGCCGGGTGGAGGACCCGGCCAAGCTCGAGCCGGATGGAGGGGCGATGCCGGCCCCGATGTTTTTTGAAGAGGGGATTCGCGCTCCTTGGCCTACCCGGGGGGCGACCCCCCGACAACTGGATTAAGCGTCAGCTTCACGCCATACGGGAAATGTGACTTTGACACAAAACTATGTGCGCAAAAATCACTATTATCTTCATGAGATCTTCGACCGAAGTTGGGCCATTCTCTCACATCTGAAGACCCGTGACGAACATGAAGAGATGGAATTCCAAATGAACTTTGATTGGGCCAATCCGCCCAAGAAGAAGTTCAATAAGGTTCAAGTTCCTCCGATGGTTCCCAAGCTATGTGTCTTCATCACGAGCAACTAATGAAAATGAAGATGTTGAAGACACTGCTGCAGGTCCTTCTTCAACCCGCAACCCCGACGACAATGCTGGCGCTCCCTCGACTGCTTCATGATTTCATTCCTCGGGGCACGTCAGTCCTCAGTTTCGTCTTCTTTTGGTCATCTGATGACAAAGGGGGAGAAATTTGAGTGTTAAGTCTTCAAGCGGGTCTTATAAAACTATGGGGTGGATTATTTTGCGAAGTCTTGCAACTCTTGCGTTCATTCGATTTGCTCTTTGAAGAGTTGTAACTTAAACTATTGGTGGTCTGACTCCTTTCTCTGATGATTTATCTGCATGCACTTTACGCTCTAATTCCTCAATATTATGTGTGCATGCATGCTACAATTTTGTCAGACACCAATTTTTGTCATGCATTCAAATTCTTCAATATCTTATGATCATGCATGATTGGATTCCAAGATATAGGGGGACATCTCCATAATTTCAACCTGCCATGCGCATCTGCAATCAAAAGCAAATTCTTCATATGCATATCTTCAAGGGGAGTTCCTCAATATCTTGTAACCAATGTCTTCACTCAGTGCTTACACTTCCATTATATTACTCCCGTTGAAAACTTAACTGATTTGTCATCAATCACCAAAAAGGGGGAGATTATAAGTGCATCAAGTGCCCCTTAGTGGTTTTGGAGTATTGAAGACAAATAGGTTAAGGGACTAATGAGTTTGTGAGTGTACACAGGTAATAATAGTCCCTGAAGACTTGGTTTAACCACGGAAGTCGACCCCTAAAAATGTATTTATTCAAGTGAAGAATTTGGTACGGCCTATGAAGAATTTGATGTGAAGACTTGGAAGCTTGAAGACTTTGTTTTCATAGTTTATTTTCTTCTTATTTGAGTCATAGGAAAAACCGTACTGTCAAAGGAGGTCAAGGTGAAACATATTTCAGACTTCAAAGCGATGCTCAAAACTATACAAACCTAAGCCGCTTCGAGTGAAGCCTTTAGAAATCTCCGGAACAGCTGGCGAGTGTGACAGTGACAAAGTTCATCTGGTCTCTGACGAATTTGGTCAGGATGAGGAGTTAGAATTTCGCCAGTGCGATCTGCCTATCGTGAGGAAATTGAGTGCCCCGACGAAATTGAGAGTTCAATTCCGATCGTTGCTGCGCCGCATGCCAGCTGTCGAGTGGATCCTTATCCTGACAACGGTCATGTCTGAGAAGGGCATTTATGATATTTCATGCCGGGTTGCCTCCTGGCTATAAATAGACGCCCCCTACAACCACTAGTTGGTTGGCTTCTCTAGAGAGAACTTGACACTTGTCATTTGAGAGCAACCCTTCCTTTGACGACTTTGTGAGAACCTAAGTGAGGAAAAACCCAACCAGAGGCAAAGTGACTGAGCATCACTGA
Source organism: Elymus sibiricus (assembly GCA_039707655.1). Lineage (NCBI taxonomy): Eukaryota > Viridiplantae > Streptophyta > Magnoliopsida > Poales > Poaceae > Elymus > Elymus sibiricus. The sequence goes on from CM077664.1 coordinate 320,925,738, forward strand.
AGAAGTTGATTTGTGTGATCCGACGCTTGTTACCTTTGAGGACTGTCATTCCTCCAAACGGTTAGGTGTCATGTTCTGAGCACCCAAGAGTAATTGTGGTGTGCCGATGAACAAGTCTGTGAAGGTTTTGGAAGTCTACCTTGAAGACTTACCGCGACTGATTGGGCGAGGACTAAGTGACCTTAGCTCAAGAGGAATACGGTGAGGACTAAGTGTCCTCTGAGGTAAAACTCAGCCGCCTCAACCAGACGTACAGTTGATACAACAACTAGAACTGGTCTACCAAATCGTTGTGTCTTCACCGAGCCCCAACTGGTTTCAAATTCCTCACACTTTACCTTTACGCAATTTCGCTGCTGAAGAACTTGTACTTTACCATTCTGAAGAATTTGAACTGAAGACTTTCATCATGTTGTTTTTCATTTCTTCAGTTCATCTTCCTCATGCATGATTGCTTGTATGATTTCAAGTTCTTCACTTGTATGTACTCCCTCCGTTCCTAAATATAAGTCTTTGTAGTGATTTCATTATGGACCACGTACGGATGTATATAGATGTAACACCCTGGTTTTCGCCCCTTGTTTTTTTTTCCTTCGCGGGATTTGACTCCCGTCTTTTTTCTCGGTCCATTCTACAGCAAGTGCCACATCAAAGTTTGAATTTCTGACCAGTGGGGTCCATTCTACAGCAAGTGCCACTTATCTTCATCCAAATGAGCTTCAAATTTGCAGAGATGATCATCTTAGTGGGTGATCACTCTCAGCCAAAGACCAGAGTCTATATCTTGCTCAATCTCTCTCAGCTCACATCAAACAGTTTACTGTCAGAATCTGTTTTTGCAACTTTCTCCCACCTCAGAGCCACCTAGCTACTTCCAGACACCTCTCTTATCCATTTGAGCATCTAGGAGCTTGCTGGACAAGCTTGGACAGGCAGGAGCCTTCCAGAACAAGCCATGCACGTTGTGACCACGCAATGGCCACGCAGGAACGGCGCTCTGTTCTCTGTGAGCTCCGTGCGGTCGCCTCCGGCCGTCCCCGATTTGTCCCGGCGTGTCTAGCGGCTCCGCAGCATCCACGTATCCGCTCTGGACCCTTCTTCCCCTCTTATCTCTTTCTCCTCGCGCCACGGCGATCGCCGCCAGAACCACTGTCATGCCCGTGACTCGCCATCGTCGCATTCCTCGTTGTCTTCTTCTCCCTCGAACCTTCTGGAGCACCCCCGAGGCCCATCCACTCCTCCACGAAGCTGCTCGACACCGCAACCGGACAGCCACGTCTCCCCGACGCTCCAGTGCAGCGATAAGATCGCCACCGCCGCCGTGCTCATCCCCTCCACCTCGCCGGGCTATAAATAGCCTGCCCCTCTCCCTTTCGAGTTCACCAGCCACCTCCCCACGCTCCCAACTCTCTCCCAACCTCTCCACCGAACCGGAGGAGCCCTCCCCGCTGCCCATTGCCGCCACGGCCGCCGGCGAGCTTCGCTCAAATTCCGGCGAGCCCGGGTCCCTCTCCCCCTCAGTCCACCACCAGGAGAACCTCCGAGGTTCGGCGACCCTCCTTCGCTCTTCGGCCCCTTCTCGGTCGCACCGGAGCGCCGTAGCCAACTCCGACCGAGCCACCGTCCGCCATGGCCGAGGCTGTGCTCGCTGCCGCCCTCCCCGAGACGCGTGCCCTGCATAGATGGATGCGGCTCGGTTCCCTGGTCTCGCCGGTAGCCCGAGCGCCGCGAACGGTGGCCCGAGCCGCCGGCAGTCGCCGCCGGCGCCGTCTTCTCCCTCGGCCAGGCGTGTGTGCGAGAAGGGCGACGACCCTGCCTGCGGGCCCTGCGCGTCAGCAGCCCAGAACCGCCGCAGCCCCGCGGCCTAGCCAGCTCCCGCAGTTTCGGCCTGTGCAGCCCAAATGCACAGTGCGTTTTAATCCTTTCCGCAGAAAAAAAAACTGTTGAGGACCTCTCTGTAATTTAAATATTTACAAATAGGTCCTTGGCAGTCAACCCCTCATATCTTTTCGCTCGTGACTCCGATTGAGGTAAAACCAACGCCCACGTCTTTAGTTCGTCGAGCCCGTTGCGATGGTATCATTTTCATAATGTTTACACATTCTGAAAATGACCATTTTGCCCCTACCCTTCATTCAGCCCCTCCGAGAGGGAATCTTTTCCGGTGGATTTTCCTGCGAGGCTACCGCACTCTTTCCCGGAGTATTCCTTCACCCCCAGACAAGCCGACCATCTGGTATATGCCCTAAAGCATTGCTCTGTGTTATTCTTGCGTGTTTAAATTAATATGCTTATGCTTGTATGCATAGTAGTGAGTTGTATGTGACGCTGATGAACCCTTGCTTGCCTTTCTTTGATGACGGCACCACGCCTGTGTTCTGAGCTGCTTTCGGCCGTCCGGGGTGGATGCCGACTTTATGTTTCTCTTTTCAATAACTGTCCCGTGTTCTGAGCTGCTTTTCGGCCGTCTCGGGCAGCTGTTGAGTTTCTTTCTGCAGCGGTGACCCTATGCTCTGAGCATTTTTTCGGTCGTCTTAGGGAACTGCTACTTTCTTTTTATCAACACCGTCTCATGCTCTGAGCTGCTTTTCAGCCGTCTTGAGCCAGGGTTGAGTTATTCCGGTAATGTCCCAGATCTGAGTTGTAAAGACCGTTCTGGTGGCTACTGGTTTATTTGCCGGTTTTATACAAGGGTTCAGATGGTTGTCACTCACAGCTAAAACTTGTAAAGTGATAATTTGCTGTTTACATTACCTGCTAATGCGCATTACATTGTTGCACTAATGACTCGCCGTGACATTATATGGAGACAAATTGTTATGTTGTTACAGTATGCATTATTTTGACATGGGAAATTCATAGTAATTTACTTTGATGAATAGTTACTGCCATGTTAAGTTGATCATACTTAATGCCCATGCTTGTTAAAGTAATAATCAACACTAAACTTAGTTGGTTGATCAAGAGCCACCTACCCGGACTTATCCGTGCAGCCACATTTGCCGGTATGGGACGGCCTTGACTTGGTCTAGCTTTGTGCTCTTTTATCGGTACCACCAAAGAGGGAAGGTTATGCGTGCGCGCTACCCTGGCCCGGTAGGCGACGTTAACCTTGTGAGCCCAGTTGAGTTATTTGCCGGCGTCCCCGTTTGGGACAGTTTTGTTGGCCACGACAGTGGCAGGTGTCACGGGGTGACACAGGGGCCACCCATGACATGACCCTGGGAGGGTATGATTGTCGGTGGTACGGTAGAGGAGTCACGGGTTAGACAAGTTTCGTTGGAGCATCATCGGTCCACCCGAATGGGAACATGTACTAAGTACGAGGCCGGGAGCTCCATGGTGTGGGTAAAGTGCGCAACCTCTGGAGAGTGTAAAACCTACTCGAATAGCCGCGTCCACGGTATTGGACAGTCCGCTTAGACCTCTCTAGGACGATCAACCGTAATACTGGTAATAATGATGGGAGAACTTGTCTTGTGTTCGGAGGTACTCAATGGATCTTGAGTATTTCGAGGGTTGTGGGACAACCCAGAAGAGAGTAAGTTGGTAATTGGTAACAGTAAGCACTTTAAGCCCTTAAGATGGTTAATGTTACTAGATGTTTAATATTGCTAGATATTCCTGCCATAACATGATGATTAATACTGATAAGATAACAAATGCATGCTTGAATGCCATGGATTGCATTGCTTGGTGTATATGTTGGTTTGGTTTGCTTGTGAGTACATTCAAAAGTACTCAGCGGCCTTCAATGTGGCCAGGTTCACCTAAGGATTCGACGACCCCTAGCGAGGAGCCGGAGCGTTCGCAGGCTAGAAGAGTAACCCAGTCAGATCCCTGTGGATTGGAGCCGCACCAAGACCATGCTGCCTTTGATAGAGCTTTTCCGCTGCCATCACCTCTTGTAATATCTTGTAAGACTTATATATCCATTAATAGAAATGCCTGTGTTCATGATACTTGTTGTAAAAGCGCATGCCAGAGTGATTCTCCTGGGCTGGTATGTGCGGCGACCGTCTGGCTACAGTGGTATTCAGGCGGGGCGCCACAACGGATGGTATCAGAGCCAGGCTGACTGTAGGTTACCCTAGCCAGATTTCATTGCCTCCTGACCAGTAGAAAGCCCAGATGGATTTCAGCCATCTTTGCCAAGCTGGCACAGCTACTATTGATCATAAGGCAACCCCATAGGCTTATGGCTCCATCAGACCCCTACTCTCGTGGCCTTTGCCTCTGGTACAAAATGTCCGCACCAGGCAACGACCCGTGAGCCCTGAACCCCTAGGCAAACCAGATATCCCTACCTTGCTTGCTAACCATGGCATTTCTCTTCTCAAATCCAGTTTCCTTTGGGAAACGCCAATTCCATCTCTTCTCAACAACCCTAGGATCGTTGACTAAGCCACTTTGGCTAAGGTCATACGTCGAGTTTGATGTTCCCTAAGGAAGTAGCAGGAGCTTGACCCCAATTGCTACCAGGAGCATTGTGTGGTTTTGCTTCTAAATCCTTAGAGGTACATCGAGTGCGCTATATTAGTTATACTAGTGAATCTTTGGCCACGTGTGTAAGGTCCGCAAAATTTGAGTTTTATTTTTTTCGGTTTTTCGCGGTTCTTGTTTCTTTTCTCAGTTCCGTTCTTCCGCTCCGACTGGATCCATCGGCAAGAGCTACCAAAGAAGACCAGCATACAACTTGGATAATACCCAATAATCCACATTCAGCAAGAGTCAAGCTAAACCAACTGCCCGATATTCAGAACATTCTCATCGGATCTGTCAAGAATAAAGGATGGGTCAGAAGCAAACTCTGCGTGTAATGGACAAGGCCAGAATATCCCTGAAAGAGTTTGCTGCAGAACAGGCCACACCTAAGGAATAGCCAGATGAGCTATCGGGAATGGACAACAGCAAGAGCAAATTATTCGGTCCTCGACACAAGGATTATTTCAGTCAGTGGGGTGAACCTTGAGTCTTTTCTCAATGGACTCAAGAATTATTTATTACCCATAGAAGACATATTCCAAGAAGGTGAAGGTGCCGAGAACAACAACAAAACTCTGGTATGTTGATACAAATTTCAAAGCATATCTTGGGATTTATCGGTGCACATACAAAATTTTCTGGGCATGATGAACAAGGTCTGCGAGGAATATGGATAAGTTCATGGCTGCCCAGAATCAATGAGGATTCCAAACACCTGGAAGCCCAGCCAAATTAAATGGAGTTATCCGCCAACTGCTTACTATCGGCACACATCCGGATTAATTACCAACATGAAGTTTGCATCAGTTGTGCAACCTCGACAACAACAATGAACAGACCAGCAGAAGGACGAATGGTGTGCATGACCAACGGAATCTCTCCAGTCAAGGTGTGGCCTATACCAAGTTCTGGCTTTTGTATGGGTAAATTCCGGATACTTCGGAAGGAAGCCAGAATCGGCCATAGACCCGACCGCATACACAGTGAAAGGCTTCTGGTATAAGAAACCCAGCCTTCCTCCACAAGCTATCGGGAGAAGCTTACGACGCAAGACTGCCAATCTTCCTCGGTACGCCATTTGGTGAGAAAAACCTTCTGGGATACGGCACCCCCATCTTCCACATCGTACTACCACGGAAAATTTCCGGCATAAGGCACCTGACCTTCCTCAGCAAGACACATGAAGAAATCTTTTGAGGTACGATACCCAGCCTTCTTCAGCACGCTACTTTGGTAGCTTCGAGCATAAGGAATTCAGCCTTCTTCAACACACCGTTGTGCCTATAACAAGCTTGTGAAAAGCACGAACTAGTCGGGACACACATCCGCCTCAGAACTCAGTGATTATGAAAGGATTTATATAACCCCTGCATATGTTGTGAGCATGCAGTCCAGTGGATCAGTTCATGTGAGCCACTCGTACACGGGAATGACTATGTTCAGAGAATCATTGGTCCCATAGTTAAAAAAAAGAAGAAGAATATGAGCACGGCAACCCCTATGAGATATGCAAGAGTAAGTTGTGAGAACAAGCCCGACAAGCCAGGAAAACAATCAAGGAGCCGTGTTGGCAGGACATGACAAGTCCATCAGAGGAATCCTCAAGAATAAAGAAGTTTCGGACAAACAATCTCCGTGACGGTCAACAGGATACAGCTTCACGGACGAAGTGACATTTATAATCCTCGTCAGACTCTTGCATATACGGCCACAACAATGCAGCCAGCATGTCATACTCGTCATGAATAGGGGCCATCAACCAAGATAAAGAGGCTATGCTCCGAAGGATACACCAGATGATAATGATACTATGCTCAGCTCAGTGGTCATAGTAAGGACTACAGAGGCTATATATGATAGAGCCATCGCCACGAGCGACAGAGTTTGAAACAAGACATTCAGATAGAACGGCTCAAAGCACATCAGCATCAATAGCTTGTAGATGTCAGAATAACGTTGAAGTAAGAGATTACTGTCTATGATTACTTTGTGATCATGCCTGACATTTCGGTTGGGGATATAACAGTAATAGCCTGGTCATGTAGATTGTGGATCACCTAAGGACAAAGTAAGAGTGCATATGACAGAAGGAAACATCAGTACGGAATCCACAGCCAGACTGAGCATTCTAACACGGCAAAAAGAAAGTCACCCCTAGCCATTCGAGGCCATCCGAGCATGTGAGCCTGGTACCAGGAAAGGATGTCTTGCCCATGACAGTCAGGGTACGAAGTATCGCAATAAAACCCGAAGCAGTTGCTTCCAGGCCAAGGAAACCGAGTTGTTTGCTGGTATTACCCGCTACCCCACCCAGCAATACCACTACCAGGACAAAAGGGTACACCTGGCAGGAAATAGAAGGATTCAAGGAAGTTGTGTGCAGAGACAACACATGGTCCATCAGAAGAGGCAGTTAAAAAGTCAGTGAACCAACGAAGACAAGATCGCTGATGGATCCAAGTCGCACACAGGTAAGTCCCCCTTCACCGGGAGGTAAGCCCGGAAATCTCAAGGACGAGATTTTCTTAAGGGGGGTAGGTTTGTAACACCCTGGTTTTCGCCCCTTGTTTTTTTTCCTTCGCGGGATTTGACTCCCGTCTTTTTTCTCGGTGTTATCGGATTTTCTCTAGCTCTTGGGTATATGAAGATGGTCATTTAGCTTTGCCTTCCTATCCAACCAGGGATTCTCTCCAGTCCAACCTTGCCACCCAAGATCTACTCTCAGGGCTTTGCCGTCGGAACCCTACTCTCCGGTTTGCCGGAAGGTAAACCCTAATTCTTCCCGTTACAAAGGAACCCCAATTTCCTTCGATCTGTTGCCTCCCAAACTTCTCCAAGTGATCATCCTTCATCTATAAACCCTGGATATGCAAAAATATTGCCAAGTCATTTGAATATTTTCCATTTATAATTAATTCCTTTTTCAGCCAGTTAAAGGAATTAAATCCAGGAAAATATCTATCCATCTCCAAAGTTCATGAAAACTTGTGGAGATATTCTTTGTGATCATATTGAGCTCCCATAAAAATATTGGCCATGATTAAATAAGGGAAATTGCATTTTCCTATTTAAAGCCAATATTGCATTTTGGGCACTTTCCAAAGGAACTACCGTTTTGGTAGCCAGGAAAATTCCCAAATAAATTGTGGAGCTTATCCTATCCATATATTCACCATTTCCATCAAGAACCCAAGATCCATAGATCAAAATTTTGAGCACAACATCCATTTGCAAATTATGTCCAGATTTCCAGTTTGCAAAGGAAGTGCTTGAACCCTTGATCTATTTGAGCTGAAATTTTTCATGGTGATTAACATTGATAAATCACTCATGGAAACCAAAAACCATCTCAATTCATCTATCCATCCTCCCACAGAAATTTTCTCAAGTTTCTGTCCATTTGGAAGCTCTGTGAAGGAAGTACCACTTTGGCATTTCCAAATGAGCTGAAACTTTTCCAGTATCTTCATATGTTCAAATCACTCACTTACTCCAAATGTCAGCTCAATGCAAGCTAGTATGTGAGTGCCACATCAAAGTTTGAATTTCTGACCAGTGGGGTCCATTCTACAGCAAGTGCCACTTATCTTCATCCAAATGAGCTTCAAATTTGCAGAGATGATCATCTTAGTGGGTGATCACTCTCAGCCAAAGACCAGAGTCTATATCTTGCTCAATCTCTCTCAGCTCACATCAAACAGTTTACTGTCAGAATCTGTTTTTGCAAGTTTCTCCCACCTCAGAGCCACCTAGCTACTTCCAGACACCTCTCTTATCCATTTGAGCATCTAGGAGCTTGTTGGACAAGCTTGGACAGGCAGGAGCCTTCCAGAGCAAGCCATGCACGTGGTGACCATGCAATGGCCACGCAGGAACGGCGCTCTGTTCTCTGTGAGCTCCGTGCGGTCGCCTCTGGCCATCCCCGGTTTGTCCCGGCGTGTCTAGCGGCTCCGCAGCATCCACGTATCCGCTCTGGACCCTTCTTCCCCTCTTATCTCTTTCTCCTCGCGCGACGGCGATCGCCGCCACAACCACTGTCACGCCCGTGACTCGCCGTCGTCGCGTTCCTCGCTGTCTTCTTCTCCCTCGAGCGTTCTGGAGCACCCCCGAGGCCCCTCCACTCCTCCACGAAGCTGCTCGACACCGCAACCGGACAGCCATGTCTCCCCGACGCTCCAGTGCGGCGATAAGATCGCCACCGCCGCCGTGCTCATCCCCTCCACCTCGCCGGGCTATAAATAGCCTGCCCCTCTCCCTTTCGAGTTCACCAGCCACCTCCCCACGCTCCCAGCTCTCTCCCAACCTCTCCACCGAGCCGGAGGAGCCCTCCCCGCTGCCCATTGCCGCCACGGCCGCCGGCGAGCTTCGCTCAAATTCCGGCGAGCCCGGGTCCCTCTCCACCTCATTCCACCACCAGGAGAACCTCCGAGGTCCGGCGACCCTCCTCCGCTCTTCGGCCCCTTCTCGGTCGCACCGGAGCGCCGTAGCCAACTCCGGCCGAGCCGCCGTCGGACATGGCCGAGGCTGTGCTCGCTGCCGCCCTCCCCGAGACACGTGCCCTGCATAGATGGATGCGGCTCGGTTCCTGGTCTCACCGATAGCCCGAGCGCCGCGAACGGTGGCCGGAGCCGCCGGCAGTCGCCGCCGGCGCCGTCTCCTCCCTCGGCCAGGCGCGTGCGCGAGAAGGGCGACGACCCTACCTGCGGACCCTGCGCGTCAGCGGCCCAGCAACCGCCGCAGCCCCGCGGCCTAGCCAACTCCCGCAGTTTCGGCCTGTGCAGCCCAAATGCACAGTGCGTATTAATCCTTTCCGCAGAAAAAAAATACTGTTGAGGACCTCTGTGTAATTTAAATATTTACAGATAGGTCCTTGGCAGTCAACCCCTCATATCTTTTCGCTCGTGACTCCGATTGAGGTAAAACCAACGCCCACATCTTCAGTTCGTCGAGCCCGTTCCGATGGTATCATTTTCATAATGTTTACACATTCTGAAAATGACCATTTTGCCCCTACCCTTCATTAAGCCCCTCCGAGAGGGAATCTTTTCCGGCGGATTTTCCTGCGAGGCTACCGCACTCTTTCCCGGAGTATTCCTTCACCCCCAGGCAAGCCGACCATCTGATATATGCCCTAAAGCATTGCTCTGTGTTATTCTTGCGTGTTTAAATTAATATGCTTATGCTTGTATGCATACTAGTGAGCTGTATGTGACGCTGATGAACCCTTGCTTGCCTTTCTTTGATGACGGCACCACGCCTGTGTTCTGAGCTGCTTTCGGCCGTCCGGGGTGGATGCCGACTTTATGTTTCTCTTTTCAATAACTGTCCCGTGTTCTGAGCTGCTTTCCGGCTGTCTCGGGCAGCTGTCGAGTTTCTTTCTGTAGCGGTGACCCTATGCTCTGAGCTATTTTTTGGCCGTCTTAGGGAACTGCTACTTTCTTTTTATCAACACCGTCTCATGCTATGAGCTGCTTTTCAGCCGTCTTGAGCCGGGGTTGAGTTATTCCGGTAATGTCCCAGATCTGAGTTGTAAAGACCGTTCTAGTGGCTACTGGTTTATTTCCGGTTTTATACAAGGGTTCAGATGGTTGTCACTCACAGCTAAAACTTGTAAAGTGATAATTTGTTGTTTACATTACCTGCTAATGCGCATTACATTGTTGCACTAATGACTCGCCGTGACATTATATGGAGACAAATTGTTATGTTGTTACAGTATGCATTATTTTGACATGGGAAATTCATAGTAATTTACTTTGATGAATAGTTACTGCCATGTTAAGTTGATCATACTTAATGCCCATGCTTGTTAAAGTAATAATCAACACTAAACTTAGTTGGTTGATCAAGAGCCACCTACCCGGACTTATCCGTGCAGCCACATTTGCCGGTATGGGACGGCCTTGACTTGGTCTAGCTTTGTGCTCTTTTACCGGTACCACCAAAGAGGGAAGGTTATGCGTGCGTGCTACCCTGGCCCGGTAGGCGACGTTAACCTTGTGAGCCCAGTTGAGTTATTTGTCGGCGTCCCCTTTTAGGACAGTTTTGTTGGCCACGACGGTGGCAGGTGTCACGGGGTGACACAGGGGCCACCCAGGACATGACCCTGGGAGGGTATGATTGTCGGTGGTACGGTAGAGGAGTCACGGGTTAGACAAGTTTCGTTGGAGCATCATCGGTCCACCCGAACGGGAACATGTACTAAGTACGAGGCCGGGAGCTCCATGGTGTGGGTAAAGTGCGCAACCTCTGCAGAGTGTAAAACCTATTCGAATAGCCGCGTCCACGGTATTGGACAATCCGCTTAGACCTCTCTAGGATGATCAACCGTAATACTGGTAATAATGATGGGAGAACTTGTCTTGTGTTCAGAGGTACTCAATGGATCTTGAGTATTTCGAGGGTTGTGGGACAAACCAGAAGAGAGTAAGTTGGTAATTGGTAACAGTAAGCACTTTAAGCCCTTAAGATGGTTAATGTTACTAGATGTTTAATATTGCTAGATATTCCTGCCATAACATGATGATTAATACTGATAAGATAACAAATGCATGCTTGAATGCCATGGATTGCATTGCTTGGTGTATATGTTGGTTTGGTTTGCTTGCGAGTACATTCAAAAGTACTCAGCGGCCTTCAATGTGGCCAGGTTCACCTAAGGATTCGACGACCCCTAGCGAGGAGCCGGAGCGTTCGCAGGCTAGAAGAGTAACCCAGTCAGATCCCTGTGGATTGGAGCCGCACCAAGACCATGCTGCCTTAGATAGAGCTTTTCCGCTGCCATCACCTCTTGTAATATCTTGTAAGACTTATATATCCATTAATAGAAATGCCTGTGTTCATGATACTTGTTGTAAAAGCACATGCCAGAGTGATTTTCCTGGGCTGGTATGTGCGGCGACCGTCTGGCTACAGTGGTATTCAGGCGGGGCGCCACAATAGATGCATTTTAGAGTGTAGATTCATTCATTTTACTCCGTATGTGGTCCATAGTGGAATCTCTCCAAAGACTTATATTTAGGAACGGAGGGAGTATTTCATATGCATGCTACTTGTTTATGTGTCGAACTAGTTTCTCATCTGTTTCTATTTCGTCATTCTGATTTTTGTCAAAATCCTCGGAGTTTGACGAATTTCTAAAAACCTCCCATTCACCCCCCCCCCCTCTAGGAGTTAACATGTGCTTTCAAAAAGGATTCCAACCAGGTGCCAGAATTGTTGTCCATGGTACTTATGGGCATCTCATGAGAGCAGGAGCAAGTGCATGATGGTCAAGAAGATAAACACTGAGCATACTTGCTATAAGAAGTGGAAAGTAAAGGCTTTTACCTCTAGGTTTCTATCAGAGAAGTATATTGAGTATTTCAGGGCTGATGATCACATGAATATGAGGAACTTCACCAGAATTGTCCAAAAAAATTGGAACGTGACACCCAGCAGAAGCAAATTGCAGAGAGCCAAAAGATTAGCAATGAAAGTTGTACATGGAGATGAAGAACAACAGTTCAATCTGTTGTGGGACTATGCCAATGAAGTTAGAAGAACCAATCCTGGTAGCACTTTTTATGTCTCACTTGACAATGAAGAGAGATTTAAAAGGTGCTATTTCAGTTTTGATGCCTGTAAAGGAGGATTTTTAGAAGGACGTAGACCTGTGATATGTCTTGATGGCTGCCATATCAAGACCAGGTATGGTGGTGTTCTACTGAGTGTTGTTGGCATGGACCCAAATGATTGTATCTATCCATTGGCCTTTGCTTATGTTGAAGTGGAAGACACCCACACATGGACATGGTTTCTTAGGGCTGTCAAGCAGGACCTTGCAATTGTAAACACTGAGCCCTGGACAATTATGTCTGACAGGCAGAAGGTAAATTTCCTTTAGTTACTGTTCAGTTCAGTTACTGTTCACTTTCACTGTATTTTAAGTTTCAGTTTGAGTGCACTTAATTAACTGCACTTTCAGTTAGAATTAAGTGCACTTTCAGTTAAGTTTTAGTTTACTTTGAGCTAATATGCAAACCTATTTGCAGGGACTAATCAATGTAGCAGAAGCCTTGTTTCCTCTGTCAGACCACAGGTTTTGTGTTAGGCACTTGTGGCAAAATTTCACAAGAGCTGGTCATAGAGGTGATGTGCTAAAAAAACCAGTTGTGGAAGTGTGCTAGAAGCACAACTGTTACTGCTTGGGAAGAGAGCATGCAGGAGATGAAGGCTTTGAGTAAGACGGCATATGATTGGCTATATGACCTAGATCCTTACTCTTGGGTGAGAGCATTCCATCCAAACCTTCCAAAGTGTGACATTCTGTTGAATAACAACTATGAGGTCTTTAATAAGTAAGTGAGCTAATCTGTGTCAATATTTATATTGTTAATGTTTACATTAGTAGTGAGCTCATGTGTCTAGTTATGCAATGTAGGTACATTCTAGAAGTAAGAGAGTTGCCAGTCCTCTCTATGATAGACAAGATTAAGGCACAACTAACCACCAAGATGGTTACAAAGATGAAGAAATGTTGAGCTGGACTTATCCAATCTGCCCAAAGATTAAGAAAAGGCTTGACAAAAACACAAAATTAGCTAACACATGCTATGTTGAGTGTCCTGGAGATGGCATATATTCTGTGGAGGACAGAGGCTACACTTACATTGTGGAGATAAATGTGGAGAGTTGCGGTTGTAGAAGATGGAATTCAACTGGAATTCCATGTCCTCATTCAATAGCATGTTGCAAGAGAGAAAGAATTTCCCCAATTGAGCTAGTGCACAAGTGTTATTCTACTGCTTATTACCACAACGCATACTCTCATTTCATTGTGCCTTGCAGAGATAGAATAAAGTGGACAAAAATGAATGGATGCCCTATTGCACCACCTCTTTATGTCAAAAAAGTTGGAAACCCTGGTCATAACAGAAGGAGGGCTCCTGAAAAAGTTGCAGATGGAAGAGGTGGAACCAGAATGACAAGACATGGTGTGGTTATTCACTATGGGCACTGCAAACTACAAGGACACAATAGGAATTCATGTTCTGATCTTAAAGCTGGCATACCACCATATGTTCCTCCTCCAAAGCAGCAAGTCAGGAGAAGGAGAAGGGTAGAATCAACTAATGAGGAAGAGCAACATGAACAAGCAAATCATGAAGAAGAGGCAGATGCAGCAGCAAATGCTGGAGAACACCAAGAAGCACAACAGGCACAGGAAGAAGAGGCAGAGCCAGTGATAACTCAGGTTTTGATGCTCTCTATCTTGTAGTTGTGCCTTTTCTTCTCATTTATTATATGTGCTTCACCAGCAGCTGAACTTCTTTGTGCAAATTTTTGTAGGATTTCACTGACCAAGTTCCTCTCTCTGTTGTGTACAATCATGATATGCTCAATGAAATGATGTTGCGGGTACAACCCTTTTCTTTGCAACTTGTTCCTCTCTCTGTAGAGTTTCAACTTTTTCTTAAGTACATTGTTTAGCTGCTGCAATTGACATTGTCATATTTCTGCAGAGACCATTTCCAAAGACAACTACTTCTGCTCCTAAGCCATTGCTAGATAGCTCTTTTATTACTGCTGCTAGAGCTGCACTTGGCACATGAAGAGCAAGTAGCTCAACAACAGCAGGGGACCTTGCTATGAAAGTTGGAACTATGAGAATTGCAAAACAAAAAGTTTTTGCAACCCGAAAAGATGCAACACTAGAGCAAAGATATCAGTCCCATGAGATGCAAGTTGCTGATGTGCTTGCCAGGAGAGAAGCATAGAAGGCCAGGAAAGAAGCAGAGAAGACAAAGAAGAGAGCAGAAGCACTAGCAAAGAAAGAAGAAGAGAAGGCAAGGAAGAGAGTAGAAGCACTAGCAAAGAAAGCACAAAAATGGCAGCAGAGATAGAAGAAAGGAGAAAGGCTGCAATTGCCAGGAGGGAAGCTCTTCAACAAGCAAAGCAGCAGGAGGCACAGGAGAGTATAGCGGTAATAGGGATGCCCAGTCCCAAAATGAAAAAGAAATTTATTTTGTGTTGTCAAATAATAAATTCCTTGGAAAGTGTTGGTATGGAAGGCACCCGTGGATACGGCTAGCCATGGAATGTGAAAGAATGGTGGAAAAAGGAATAAACTTTATTTTCTGTTTGGGAACCGCCTATGATATATCTAGCATGGAAAGTGTTGGGAATTACTCGGTCGTTTTCGTTGACGGGAAAAGTATGCCTCTCAAAAAAAATTATCTCTCAATTTAAGCTTTGAGCTCTGGCACCTCTACAAATCCCTACTTCCCTCTGCGAAGGGCCTATCTATTTACTTTATGCAAATTTTTATTTTTATTTGACTCTCCATCTTCTCTTATAAAGCACCAACTAAGGGGCACTATGATCATACTTGAGCATTGGATGTAGCTAATATGCGAGTGTGTTTCATGAATGGATCAATGATTGAGCATGATGGGCTAGGGATAACTTTCTTTAGTGTTGATATTTTGAAAGACATGGTTGCTTGTTGATATGCTTGAGTATTGAAATCTTCATGTCAAAACTAGACTATTGCTTTGAACCATATAAAAGTCCAAATGTCCATGCTACAAAAGAAAAGAATATGTGATGAACATGTTAGGCACAAGCAAAGAAGCAGGAAGCAGCAGCAAAGAGGGTTGCTTCTGCACAAGCAAAGAAGCAAGGAGCAACAGCAAAGAAACCCAAGAGGGTCAATATGTTTGATGAATTTAGATGAATGTTCATTGTCTACTTTAGTTGCTTAAGTATGCTGATCTATAGAACTATGATCTTCATTTTGTTGCTCACATGGAGCATGTAGTTGGTGAACAACTACTGGTGATCTTATTTTGTTGCTTAGATGGAGCATGTAGTTGAGCTTCATTCTACTCTTTACCAAATGGAGCATGAATCTCAAGTTTGTAATGCTTCTGGATTTGATATTTATATGTCATCAAGCATGTTGATCATGTTATAATGCTTATGCTTATGCTCATGATGTTGTGATGCTGACATGAATGAGTTGTACTTGAATTATGTGGAGTTTATGTATGGCCTTGTTCAATTGTGTTGTGAGTACTCGTGTTGTTGATGATTCATCGAGGCTCGAAGGCGAGAGGGGAGATTGTTGATGATGAAGGCATCAAGGCTCAGAGGCGAGACGAGAGATTGTTGATGATGAAGTCATCGAGGCTCGGAGGCGAGACGAGAGATTGTTGATGATGAAGGCATCGAGGCTCGGAGGCGAGACGAGAGATTGTTGATGATGAAGGCATCGAGGCTCGAAGGCGAGAGGGAAGATTGTTGATGATGAAGGCATCGAGGCTCGGAGGCGAGAGGGAAGATTCTTGATGATGAAGGCATCGAGGCTCGGAGGCGAGAAGAGAGATTCTTGATGATGAAGGCATCGAGGCTTGGAGGCGAGACAAGAGATTGTTGATGATGAAGGCATCGAGGCTCGGAGGCGAGACGGAAGATTGTTGACGATGAAGGCATCGAGGCTCGGAGGTGAGACGGAAGATTGTTGACGATGAAGGCATCGAGGCTCGGAGGCGAGACGGAAGATTGTTGATGATGAAGGCATCGAGGCTCGAAGGCGAGACGAGAGATTGTTGTTGATGAAGGCATCGAGGCTCAGAGGCGAGACGGAAGATTGTTGACGATATGGTAAATGGGTTACGATAAAATAGCATTGTAAAAACTTCATAAAAGTACACAGATTAATTACTTTGATAATTCACATGCATCTTCCCCAACACATATCATAGCAAACACAAAGATAACATCTAACTTAAATTTATTCATCACTCATAATTAACATGAAAAACAATCTAACTTAAAATCATTCAACACTTCATAAATTGCATCATTTCATACATCCATATCCCCAAGACATGTCATTGCATAAAGAACATCACATCTTCAAGACTGCAACTCCAAAGAACACAACAAGTGCAAAACACTAAAGCAACAATCATCTTCAAGACAACCACAATCTCATTTCCTACTGCCACTACAGACCTTCTCATCTCTTTTATCCCTTCTTGCAGCAGAAGATGGGCATGTCCTCCCTGATGCTCATCTCCACCCTGTTGGCCATGCCCCTGCCCTCCATGGTACTCGTGGCCTCCCAGATGGCCATGTTTCACCAAATGCAGAACATATGAGAGCTCACAGTGCCAGAAATCACAACCCCCTTTCTTTGGCTGTTCCGGAAACAATATCAAACCATGAACAATTGCAGATAATAACACAAATGGATTTGCAAAGGATGGCAGAAGTTACTCACATTATGGTTCATGCATTTGTAGAAGAAGATGTCCGTATGCTTCGGGGTTTGCGAGAAGAATCGCTTCACAAGCATACCGCGGTCAGGGCACTTGATTAGAGGAAGCACAACAACAGCAGCAGCTCCGCATGTACCGGACGAGCTCGCGTTGGACATGCTCGCGGCGGAGGACGGGACAGAGTAGATATCCCGCGTGCCGGCAGCGATGCAGAGCGACTGCACGACGCATGCACGACGACAACGGCAAGACGGCGAGGTTGAGACGACGGCTAGGGATTTGGGGCAGGGGGAATGGGGATTGAAAGCTAGGGATTTGAAGGAAGGGATTACGAAAGTTAGGGACCCAACTACAAAAAAACGAAACACGTGGTTTCGGGGGCGCCTCGTATGCCACCAAATACGGCCATTTCGGGGGCGAGTGACCGTATGGTGGTTTCGGGGGCGAGTGACCGTATGGTGACCAGGCAGCGCAAACATAATGACTGTATTTTGTGCTTGACAGAATGACCAAAGTGATTTTATATGAAGAGTACAGGTACCGTGGCGAGACGCTCTCTTGGGTCGTCTGCTTGCGGTGGAATTTTCACTCGCTCATAGAAAAGGGACGGCTTAAGGCGCACGCGCACTTCCTGTGGGCGGGCTGTGGTGGGTTAGGAACTTTGGGATCCAAGTCGATGGTGATGATAAGTCGAGTTGTGGGCTGTGTGCAGTGTGCAAAAGTTGGCGGGTTTCCTATCACTTTCTGGTTAGTCCCGGAGGAATGGAATTGGAGAGCGAGCATCCTATCCTGGTCTTTTTTAATCCAATACTGGACATACCACACAATAAAAATAATCCATGCTCAGGATGTTAAACAAGCAAAGCAAACAGAGTTCAGATGACTACGGGATGCTCAGGCTTGTCCAGACAAGTGACAGTAGATCAATTACAACTGAGTTCAGATGCAATATTGTATCTAATGGACCAACACGAGACAACACTCTTATGTCACCAAGCTCATCTACCCAGCTTCCATAACAACAACTCTTCAAGTTGGATAGATTAATCAGGAACACCATCACATCAGATAATGTGCGCGGCCATAATATCTGTTGATGTACCTCGACTGCAGACAATAGTAAATACCAAGTTAAATCTAGTGTTGCAGGTTCAGACACATTCAAGTAATGAGCACTCGAGAACAACTTCATACCTTCACATTGTCAACATTAGGTGTATCCGGGGTTTTCACAGGATAGAATTTGTAAACTTCCATGTTTTCAAACGCCTCTCTTTGCTTAGGGTCCATATCTTCAATAGCTTTCTTCCTGGCTTCTTCAGCCTGCACAAGTTTTGGGGAGTATTGAATGAATATTGTAAAGCGTCAAATCTCTTGGAAAATAATTAAACATTTCAGTTAAATGGACCTGTTCCAGTTCTATTTTCCCTTGTTTAACCTTCTCCTTTAGAAATTTCTGTCAAAGAAACGTGGCAGCAAAATTAGCAAGGGAGTTACTGCTGTAAAACAATGCTAACTTTAGAGTGTATAATTGATCAACAAGAGTTTAGTCACCTCAATTTTTTCCCTCTCATCCTCTGGCAACCCCTCATCTTTGACTAGCTTATGAGCTAAAACCTGCATTGCAACATGATATGATTCAACATGGATGTCCTTTCATAGGTAGCATTGTACATCAGAGTAGAACAACTGAAATTCCTTACAAACCTTGTAATCATCCCATTCCAAGTCAAAATCACAAACTATCTGCAACAAGCAGCACAAGGTAAACATTAGTGTATGAACAATTTACAGCTACTTGAAACCAGACCTGGAGACTTAATTAGGATGCACGAGTGCACTTCTGCGAATAGTGTTTGAAATACAAATACAATAACGAAACCAGACCTTGGAGACTTAATTAGGATGCACGAGTGCACTTCTGCGAATAGTGTTTCAAATACAAATACAATAACTACAAAGTGGAAAGCAGGCTAAGCAGATTTTATTCTTGTTTTATTATCAACACAAGGAAACCTCAAACAACACACCCATCCACTTGGGTTTTGCACCATCAAACTGTGACAGGAACAACTAAGGTCAAGCATCCAACATACTACAAAACAGGTGACAACATTTAAGACAAAACGGAAGCCATGCGCATGATCAGATACCAGCAATGGAAGATGAGGAGGGGTCCCCACAGCACGAGATTGCCTTATGTAGCAACAGCAATGGCAGCATGTCACCAGTACCGGACAAAGACCATGACCTCATCGACTGATGATCACGTCGCAGACTAAAGCAGACTAGATCACAGCAATAATACGCTTAAGGCTTCGTTCGGTTATTCCCGCCCCCGCCGGGATTGGGATCAAAGCCCCGTGGATCGGCCGGGATTGTCACGGCCGGGAACTTATCCCCGTCTGCTTCATATAGTGCATTCGGTTATACCCGGTGGGGCTAGAAACCCTGTCAAATCCCCTCGCAACCCTACGGTTTTGACCGGGAAATCAACCCCTCCTCCGTATGCGTGGAATTAATCCCGCCGTTGCTGCAAGGAATGGGTGACAGGGCGGGGTCAACACAACAACCACGTGGATTGGATCCTCTAGGGGGTCAAATCTCTAGTAACCGAACATAGCCTAAAGGAAGCTTACCGGGGGTTCTAGAGGATATATGACGTGGACAACTGTGCCATCATCTTCAGGAGGATTTAGTGGTATGTCTGCAAGATATTAAACAAGGTTCATATGCCGATGAGATTACCCTACAGAGAGTGATATCATTAAAACAACTAATGCCATATAAATTTAAATAGAGTGATCAACTAGTAAAACAGCTCTAGGATATGGGCGCGTATCTGAGAGTGGACTGTGCCAAACAGGATTCAGTGAGTGTTGGGTCATTTTGAGTACTTAACAATCTTTTCATGCTTATGATGTCTTAGAATGTGATTGACAATTCCATCCTGGTAGTTCTTAGGCACTGCCCAGGTTTCTGCTTTGCTGGACTGTAATAAGTACTAGGCACCACCTCGCTGTCTACTGAGTACTTTCTGAAAATAGCATGACCTGAAAATCTGCACGCTCTAGAGATGCTAACCATCAAGGTGCGAACAGCACTAAAGGCCAAGCAAATATGCACCAAAGTGCAAAAAATGAAAGAAGAAATTTATCCCCTCAGAAGAAAAAGGAGAATAAAAGAGAGATTCACTTATGACAGGATATTATGTGCCATCAAATTACTAGAAAGCAACCAGGATATAATTCAAACTGGTGTTACAAAACATGATGCCATTATGATTTTGTAAAACGGAATACCAGTCAACAAAAAAAACAAGTTTAAAAGCCATTGCATGTGTTCGCAGGCATGTTTCTTCAACTGCCACTTCAATGAATTAACAATTTGATTAGGGAAAAGGGCATCATTCCAAGACGAAGAATTGCATTGCAACCATTCAACTAATAGTGGCTGCAGTTCTGCAGAATTATGCACACTTTTGAATGGCTTGGTTTACATGATCTTGTCATGACACGTGCCAAAGATAGGTACAACAGTGGAACCTTTCTAATGGTAAGGGATATTCAAAGGATCATAAAGCAAAAAGGGTAAAAAAAATAGATATTACTAAGCATAATACAGGCCTAAAAAAAATAAACCCAATTCAGCTTACAGGGCGTGTAGTAGAACTTGTTGGCACTCTCAGTTTTCATACGCTTCCGCGCAGACCTGTAAATGTGTAAACCTGAGATTTAGTAATCATAACTAGTAGTAATGGAAATATAGCACATCATTGAATGAGAATGAAAATGCCTGGAACAGAAATAAATATGTACCTAAAGCATGAAATTCTGAAAGCATAAATTCATAAAACTCACCTCCGCTGGGTGCAACAGAGAGTGAAGATTTTTGTTTTCAAACTTTCAATCCTGCCAAACCTGTAGGCAAAGCAATAGCAAGGTGAGCAAAATAAGTTACAAAGTAGAGGGAAAAAGCAGGGATATAAACAATGAAAACAAAAAGCAACAAATATTGCTCGATATAAGTAACGCAACAGTACCGGTCCTGAAGAGGAACATAAGGCACCCATGACATCTTCATCTTTTCCATTGGTACTATTTCTTCTTTTCCCGTTCGAACAAAATTTATGGCAATCTTATCTGATGGAGGAAAAGGACAGTCAACCTGCAAAATTGAACATGTCAACTGCTAAACAAGACAGACCATCCAGATCATAGGCCTTAAACAAGTATTTGATCAAATTAACAAATATGACAATATTTGATACTGCACGTTAGGGCAAAAAACATCAGTGAAGAGCAAGACAAGGTCACCAGCCAAATAATTTTTGACAAGTTAACAGGAAATCTTAGAGAGAGAAAACAGAATCATAACAGAACAACAGCAATAGAAGGAAATAAATGCTCCTAAAAAGATAATTCTCTTGGTAACATCAACTGACAAAATAAATGAAGTTTCTTACTCCTTTTATTTTCAAAAGCTTGTAGCAACTTTCTAAACTTAAAAGCTGATACATAAATTTTCATCTTGTGCAATTAATAATTCTACATAAAAATCGTAAACAATAATATACTAAAGATGGTATGTTTTTAAGTAATGCAAAAGGTATAAACAGAACTGCTGATTTGTTTATCTGATGTAGACATGAGCTAAAGGTTCAGCTCAATATGTACAACTGCAAGACCATTCTCCGCTGTACGGGGCTGTTTGGTTGTTGCCCAGGAGCGCCACGCCAAATTGTGGGCGTCGCGGGCGTGCCAAAATATTGGCGGCCGAAACGGCCGCCCCTGGTTTCGCCCACGAATTGGCGTACAAGCACAGAGGAAAAGGTGGGTTCAGTTGGCGAGCCAAATCGTTGGAACCAATCCAAACAAGCTGCAGTGTCCTGGTCAACGCCAAAATATTGGCTAGGCGTGCGGCGGATCCAATCCAAACAGCCCCTACATTTTTTTCCTACTAACATGTTTTGCTTTGAAACACAAAATGTAAATATAATGGTGTTATAGATGCTGGGCCAAGAGAGTGGATAAGAACTTACAGCAAGTACAACAGGAACAACTACAATCTTCAATTCACCATTAACATCCAATTGTTGTGCTGCACGCCAAGAGGAGCCAATTTGACTTGTATGGAATAATATTCAACAGGTGTAAAACTAGAATGGAAATAAGAAGATGGCAGATACTAAATCCACTTTACATACAATATATAAAGTGATACACAAATACAATTGTTGAATCTCACTAAACCAGACTAATAGCACTTAAAACAAACATCAGTAAATTTATGGCCAGATAACCCTACTTTGCTACAGATTACGAAATATTACCAACATTATAAAACATGTATCAAGGATCAACGGTAGCAAAATCAGCTTTAGAAACAGATTACTGAAATATTATCAACATTATAAAACATGTATCAAGGATCAACGGTAGCAAAATCAACTTTAGAAACAGCTTAGTGCCAAGTATACTTAGTTACTTACGCTCGGTGCTTCCAAACAAGTAAACCGTCTTCCCATATAGTTCCCCCCCTTCCTCTAGTGTTTTCTGCTCATCAACAACCACCACATATCACTGTATGCTTAAGTTAAACATTCAAAAAGGGGGGTAAATCTTACAAGATTAAGTTTGACTATCATACCTCTAAATTTTCAAAGTTCCAATTGAATTCCTTTATCATATCAGTGTTTTCCCACTGCAGATGACAAGCCAAGTTCTATAAGTTTTTCAAGGCAAGGAAATGCGTACAGCTTAAGCTATATAACATGTCCAAGTGCGCACGACTAACATACACATTACGAAAAAAAAGGGATGGGAACAAACCCCTGTCCCAACAGGAAAAGCAGACCACCACAGATCCTCCTGAACAGAGTGACAAACCATTAGTCAAAACACACATTAATCAAAATAGCAAGGCCATCATACAAGATCACAATTCTAATCATAATGACAACTTCCGAAAACAGTCATAATGGTTGCTTCCAATAGGAAGAAACTGCTGTCATAAAAAGAAGAAGAAAAACCTGCAAATAGAACATGGCACCTGTGGTGCAATAATGAATATGTTCTGAGTCAGCATGACAGAAACATGTTGCTGGCTCATCATCTTCCAATACTACCATAAACCTAGTGCTAATCTGGCATGCTCCTCGACTGACATAGCAATTGCTAGCACCAGACTTGGAAAAAGGTTTACCAGCAGAACGCACACGGGCTTAAAAAAAATTCATCAGTCACGAATTCTCTAATACCACGGGGTAGAGCATTCCAGTTTCCTATTTACATGAGAACAAACTAATAGTCAAACCAAGTGTTAATAACATACTCATATAAACAGTGAGATGCGCATTACTAGCAGAAGAACGGAACCAACATCCCCCATTTTTTTTACCAAAAATCCCAGCGATGCGAGCACCAATCGAAAGTGAAGCTGTCCGCGAGCTAATCAGATAAGGACCAACGCTCCCTACTTGGGGATACCAATTATCGAAACGCAAAGGAAGTGTCTCGGTGTCAATCGATAGAAAATTAGTTTTTCTCTTAACCAACGCCGCCTATAACCATAAGACACTGATCCAACAGTCCATCCAGACCTGGATCTCCTTTCTCTCTTTCTTTTTCCTGCTTTCATCTTCACGCGCGATACACCCCGTCACACCGAACCGCCAACGCCCAACGCGGAGCCCCCGCCGCCACCACCTCCCCTCGGCTCCCGTCAGGGCCAGACGCCCCTGCCTCCTCCGCCGCCCACTGGGGTTCCTCCACTGCCCGGCTCCGGCGGCGCCCCCACCGCCGGCCGGCGAGCCTCCCTGAGCTCCTTCTAGGCCTGCAAGTCACAGGAAAATTCCAACCCCAGATCCCCTAATTCCTAACCCCAAATCCCATTCATTTTTGGGATAGAGATTTTGGTGATTGATGGATAAACGAGATTTCAATCGATTGATGGGGAACGGAAAACCCTAACAACCCCAAGCACGCAACCGAAACAGGTCATCCTGCAGCCTACTCACCAGATTCCTCTTCTGGGGCATGTCGACCTTGGGCTTGGGCAGCACCTTGACGCGCTACTCCGCCCCAGAGGAGCTGCCTCCTTCGCCGCCGCCTCCTGCTTGCTCGAATCAGTGGCCGCCGTGCGCACCCCGCTCTCGGTTGCTAGGGTTGGCGTCTGGATGAGGCGAGGGTATAATCGAGACCTCTCTTATAAGGGGCTTTCGGCGCCGGGGGAACGGCCCACGTCGCCCGAATATAGCTGGCCAAATGGGCCGTGCCTGGGCCTGGAGGCTGGGCACGCGGGCCAGCACGGCACGACATGATTAGCTTTTTTTTAAAAAAATATCAGACTTTTTAAATATTTATAGACTATAAAACAATTTAAATAGGAAAAAAATAGACAAAAGACAGCCCAGCAGGCCGAAAGTACACGGCCCAACTGTGCCTGGCGTGTTGACGGGCCGGCCCGATTAGCTAAGCGGTCGTGCCTGGGCTGCTAGGCGCAGCACGTGGGTCGGCACGGCCCGCTTACTAACCGTGCCCATGTGGGCCGTGACGTGCCAGGCACGATTAGCACGGGGCGGGCCGCCTGTTTGGCCAGGTCTGCGCCTGAATTGGGCGTCCGTCCGTTCGTGCCACACGCGCGTGCAGCTTTGCAGAAAGACCCTCCGTCTTTCCTGAAATTGGATATAGGTCTACTCCGGTCCTTCCGCTACAGTAAACGAGGCCGCCCCCCGCTGCCTACGATGCCGGTGGCTTCTCCTGACCCCGACTCCAGTCTGCGTCCACGACGCCGGTCGCCTCCCCCGCCCACGACACCGGCCCGCGCGCTCCGCCCCCCCCCCCCCCCGGCGCGTCTCCCCAGTCTTCGCCAGCGGCGGCGACAGTGGAGGCTATGGCTGGGGCTGGAGCTGGGTTATCCACCGTCGAAGACCTCAGGAGCGTCGTCACCTCGCGGATGGAGGACCTCAAGCGCCACCTCGACGCTCTCCACTCCCGCGCACATGCCGACGTCGACGCCTCCTTCTCCCGCGTCTCCAAGCGAATCAAGGTGAGCCCGCCGTGAGCCACTCCCGCACCCCGCTTCCCTCCCACTCGCATCGTTAGGGTTCAATTTCGAGCTTCGTGGTTTGCTTCGTCCGATTTATGCCAACAGACACGTAGTGCTCCAGATTGTTGGTTGATGCCGTAGAGCACTAGCGTGTGGGGAGGGCTGGAGATAAACCTGGTCACATGTATTGCCTTCGTGTCATTTATAGACTTCATGATCATGTCTACTAGGTTGGTTCATTTGCTTGTTGTATGCATCCCTGTCGATTTGTAGATTCAGCAAGACTTTGCTTATAAGCATATCTGAAAAGTTCTTTGTTGCGCTAAACATCTGATATATGAGGTCACTATATCTGAGTTTCTACAATTGGCATATGAAGGATTGAAGTTACTATATCTGAGTTTCTACCACTGGAATCCATGAAAACGACTAGTGTTAGTGTATTTGGATCTCTTCCCTTTAGCTTGCAGCATTAGTATACATGGGTTTTGTTGGCAACAGTTCACGTTTTGTAGTGTTGTAGCATGAAATGGCACTGAATAAGGCGAGTTTCTTTATATTCTAAACTTCTCAGTACCAATGTATGTACATTTGTTTTTCCAAATTACTGCAGAGGATAGTTTTCCCATTTCAGTGAAGAGAAAAATTCACTGTAGGCCCTATAACTTGCGCTGAGGGTCACTTTAGTCCCCGTAGTTTAAAATACCTGAAATACCATCTTTAAACTTACTCTAGGGGTTCGTATACGGTCCATTATACGATTTGCTCTACGTATGCGCTGATGTGGCCTTGGTCAACCCGTGGCATGCCGCGCTCACTGCCATGTCCTCTCCGCCCACCTAAATACGCAGGAAAGCTGGGGTTTTTTTTGCAAAAACGCCAGAGAACAAAACGCCTGCCCCCCACCTGGTCGGACCGAGCCTAGAGATGGCGCGCCGCCTCTTCTCCGCCGCGAGAGCTCTCGTCCCGCCCGTCCCAGCCCCTGCGCGGGCGCCCATGGCCGAGTCTTCTTCCGTGGCCGCGGAAGCCGCGGCGTCGCTCCTGCCGCTGCTCCCGTGCAAGCGGCGCAAGAAGCTCCTGAAGAAGCTCAACAGCCCGCGCATCGCGCCCATCGAGCCCGAGGCCGACCGCCGGGTGCCGACCCTCGACGCCGTCCTCGACCGTATATGAGGTCACTATATCTGAGTTTCTACAATTGGCATATGAAGGATTGAAGTTACTGTATCTGAGTTTCTACCATTGGAATCCATGAAAACGACTAGTGTTAGTGTATTTGGATATCTTCCCTTTAGCTTGCAACATTAGTATACATGAGTTTTGTTGGCAACAGTTCACGTTTTATAGTATTGTACTCCCTCCGTAAACTAATATAAAAGCGTGTAGATCACTATTTAGTTATCTAAACGCTCTTATATTAGTTTACGGAGGGAGTAGCATGAAATGGTACTGAATAAGGCGAGTTTTTTTATCTATAATATCTAAATAGTTCATCCCCACTACCTTACTTCTCTTGACATGCAGCCTATCCACATCACTATTCAACATGCAGCCATCCATCACACTCCACCTCAACAGTGTAGCCACATCATCAATAGCAAATACCCTTCATATTCCTCTTTTTGTTGAGAAATACCATTCATATTCCTCTGATTGCCTGTCCGAGCAAGTGGTAGTTGCAGCGTATATGGGATGTACATTACGTGGATTGTGTTCTCATTGTTGGTGGGAGCCCATGAGAAAAGAATCAATAGGTCGTGTCCACCTTCCGCACTGCGTCTCAATCTGCCCTACCTCATCGCCTGCCAGTGCTCCACCAACCCACCGGCGCCGCCACCCGTTCCGCCTCCATGACCGACGCACCCCGGCCAGTCCAACGACCATCCGCCGCCACCATGTTGTTCCTCGGATAGTCTCCGTCGCAACCGATACTCTCTCCCGGTTAGTGTCCGTCACAGTCGACACTTTCTCTCTTGGCCTACCGCCTCCATAGCCGACTCTCCTAGCCGCAGGTACGCATTAACTGGCTTACTGGTTGACCTTCCCACTACCACCTTATCACTGCCACTATCCCTTCCGCCTCACGTCGTATGCTCTCCCGGCCACAAATGCCCATGTATGAAACGGGTGAGGCACCACAACATTCATGTTCATCAATTTCAGGGCATCTTTTCCCCTTCGATTCTCAACCCATACATGTGTATATATGTTTCGCCTCCCACTACAAGAAATATGCCAACTTGCGACCATCAATATTGGTCACTGAATGGTCATTGTTTTCCATTTGCGACCAAAAAAAGTTGGTCAAAAGCTGACCGTCTTTAATGAAACTTAACGACATTTCTTCTGAAATGGTCGTAGACATTTACGACCAAAAAAAAAGGTCGTAGGTTCTACGACCAATTATTTTGGTCACTAGCTGTCGTGGTTTTGTCACAGCAGATGTCCTTGCGAAAGGACTTAAGCGTGGAGCCATCGCAACGGTGATTAACTTGTCGGGGTTGAACGGGACGAGAGACACAAGTTTACCCAAGTTCGGCCCCTCACGTCGGAGGTAAAAGCCTACGTCTTGCTCTTGTTTGCTTATTGCTTGAGTCTAGATTACAAGGGAGAAGATTTGCTTGACCTAGCTATCGATTGATTGTAACTTGGGTTTACCCGCCGCAGGGACTCGCCTTTACATACACAGGTCGAGGCCCTGGGCTTACAAGAGTCCGGGTCGTGTTACGACCCGTGACCAACTCTGATTCTAAGTCGCCTTGACTTTCATGACAAGTCACCGTACGGCGGTTTACACCTCCGGGCCGCCTGCCGCCTTCTGGCTTTGGGGCCCTAAGCCGGCCCATCTTGTGAACTGCCCGTCCGATCCTGCTCCTTAATCGTCGTGGCCCATCTAAAGTATAGCTCCAAGAGTCGCCAGTAGCTTAACCCGGCCTTCACGGGGCGGGTTACACCGTTGGGTTATATCCCCAACATTAGGCCCCAGATTGATTTGAACTGGTTCTTGTTAATCTTCCATCTTCGACTGGCGAGTCTCCCCTCTGAGTCTCACGATCTCATCTTGAAAAACTTCATAACCCGCCATACGCTATGATGACGTCACTTCCATAATTTCAGGAAATCCTTCATGACATCATAACGAATCTTGTGTAAATCCACTTATCCCGAAAACCGAGGCGTCTTTTTGTTCCAGGAATTACGACGCCTCCTCGATTCTCGCACCTGCCATTTACTGTTACCTTTTCTTTATAAATAGGCACGAGGGCCCCTCCTTTTACTTTTTACCTCGTCTTCTCCTCTTCTCCTTCCTGTCGAAGCCTTTTCCGCGACCGGAGCTCCGCCGCTCTCGTCGACCTTCGCCAGCCATCTTGCTCGAGACCGCAGTGCTCCTCCGCCTTCGCCGGAGATCAGCGGTGCTTTTCCGCCTTCCACTGCCACAGCCAGGTACTCTTTTTCTTCATTCTCAGATCCACACTAGATTACTTGAGTTCATAGTGTTCGTCGGTGTTCATCCGTTCTTCGTTCATCATATTTTACATAGATCTGTATTTCTTCTGAAATACCCATAAAAATGTTGCGGTAATAGTTCTATCATCATTTTCGCATCTGAATAGACCAGGCTTCTTCTAAGATCCATAAGTAGTTCATCAGTTCTTCTGTCACCATTATTAGGTTTAGCAATTATTTTTTCTTTTCTAAACTGCCCGTAGATCCATAAACGCAGTTGTTTTAATCTGAAACTTGTTTGTTCCATACTTAGCAAAAATTTATGAACCCCAAACACAGCTGACTCACCCTTGTAACTCGGCGGTTTATCCCAATATTTGTAACTCGCCAAATTTCAACAACTGTATCTACAGCTTTTTAAGTAGCCCGCCTTTTATATTTCCGCAGTATTCCCTTATATTCAGGCGGCTCAATATGTCAAAAACCAGTATTTGCGATTGGGTGCCGTCCCTAGCCACTGAAGCCAACCTTAAAGATTATCAAGACCAAGGTCTCTTGGCGACTCAGGAAGAAATTGGCTAGCGAGTCAGCCAAGGAGAAGAGGTGCCAAAACCCGGCGAAGGTGAAGTTGTGGTTTTCACTGACCATATTCTCAAAGGCTTCACCCCGCCCGGGCAAAATTCTTTCAGGACGTCCTGCATTATTTCAGCCTTCATCCTCAAGATTTGGGCCCAAATTCTATATCAAATATCTGCCACTTCCAAATTTTCTGTGAAGCATACCTACAGATGGAGCCTACTATCGCCCTTTTCAAAGAGTTCTTCTACATGAATCGTCAAACCGAATGCACGGATGGCCCGAATTTAACACTTGGTAGGATCTCTATCTAGAGACGCAGAGATGGCGGCTTTCCTCCAGCCACACTGCCAAGCCATCCTAAAGGATGGATTAAGACATGGTTTTATTGCAGAAACACCGCCCCAGCCGATGAGAACCCTCTACCGGGTTATAGAGCAAACCGTCTTCCCATGGATTTTATCCCGCCAAGTAAAATCATTCCAGAAGAACATACTGAAGCGCTCCTGGCTTATTCAAAAGTGAGAGCCCTGCTAGCCAATGGGCTAACAGGAGTTGATATAGCCCGGTGTTGGGTTACTTGGAGAATCCTTCCCTTAAGCCGCCGTCCCGGCTTGATGTGTGAATATTCTGGCGAGTCAAGTGATCCTCAGCGGTACAACTCTGATGATTTTACCGCTGATGAAATCAATCAAACTATAAAAACTCTGCTCGGGGAGCCTCAAGAAAATTGTAACAAAAAAGGGTTGTTACCGTTCTTCAAGCTCAACCCGGCCCCTCCTGTAAGCATTCCTTATCCAGCCTTATATATCCGTATCTTTCTCTGTTCTTTATTTTATGCTCTGTCATTTATGCAAGCCGACTCTTCCTTCTGGAACAAGAAAATAAAGAAAGCTATAGCCAAAACCAGGAAGGTACCTGCTCGAAAGAAGAATAAACCCGCCGCTGTGACTGAACTGGCTGCTGTAGGCGAGTCAGCTGATGCTGATGATCCATCAGAGGTAGAACTCGACTCTGTTGGTCGCCTCTTTATTAAACTTGCTGACATCTCCGATTCTCAGGATGAAGTGGCAACCAGCCGGGCTGATGACGCTGAGGTAATCTCCATCTCTTCCAGCTCAGACTCTTCGCCTCCACAGAAGATAAGGCGGGTCGTCTGGAAAGTAAGCTTTTCTCATCCAGATGCTCATTTAGACCCGTACTTTATTTTGAAGAAAACCCAGTATGAGTCAAACCGCCAAACTCAGAGTGGCGGCTCTGGAGACTTGGTGGCCGGGTTAACTCATGAACCATCTGCTCGTAAGTGGCGTAACGAGGTGCCACACAGTCCAACTTCTTCTTTACCCAAAGCCGTCCTTATAAGACAGCCTCTTAACTCTTCTGACTCAAATTATCAGGAGTCACCTCCGTCTTCAGGTAACTCATCTGCCACGCAACTGTCGGCTTTGGTTATAAACCTTGGGTAAGTGATTGTACTTCATCACTGATGGCTTGATTTATTGTCACATGCTTTATTGAACGTATTATCTTGATCACAGGGCCAAAGCCAAAAGTAAGAAAAAGAGAACAGGCGAGTCTTCCACAGCCCCCGAGATCCCTAAATCAGAAGAGCAGATAATGGCGACTCCTGAGGCCAATGTTGAGACTCCCCAAGACCATCTTGAAACTCAGGACAACCCGCCTCCACAAACTGAAGCAACGGCTTCTGAAGCCGTGGACGTCAACGCTAACCCGACGGATACTCCTAACCCGCCAGGTGCCACTCTTACTTCAAGCCCTGTGAAGACGGCTGAAGAGACGCCCTCTTATGAAAAGAGAGATGAAGATGTTGTCATCCTTGGGGCGAGTTACAAAACACCAGAAGCCTCTCACGTGCTAACTAAGCACACGGCCAAGGAGGAGATACCCTTATCTGATAAAGGCAAAACAAAACTTGATCTGTCAAATTATGAAGACCTTAGTGCTGCTGACCTGCATGCTGGCTATCTTCATCACGTGGCTACAAGCCGGGACCTGGAAGCCAACTTAGTCAATATGATGAAGCAGAAATATGAGGTATGCACAACCTTCTTCAATATAGTATATATCCTTATGCACCCCCCAAGGCTTAACCATAGGCAATCTTGACTATGTTTAAGACTTGAATAAAAACTTTTTAAAGCTTCAAGGGTAGCCCTCAATGATGGAAATATGCCCTAGAGGCAATAATAAAATGGTTATTATATTATATTTCCTTAATCATGATAAAGGTTTATTATTCATGCTAGAATTATATTGATCGGAAACTTAAATACATGTGTGAATACATAAACAAATACCGTGTCCCTAGTGAACCTCTACTAGACTAGCTCGTTGATCAAAGATGGTTAAGGTTTCCTAACCATAGACATGTGTTGCCATTTGATAACGAGATCACATCATTAGGAGAATGATGTGATGGACAAGACCCATCCATTAGCTTAGCATATTGATCGTTCAGTTTATTGCTATTGCTTTCTTGATGACAAATACACATATTCCTTCGACTATGAGATTATGCAACTCCCGGATATCGGAGGAATACCTTGTGTGCTATCAAACGTCACAATGTAACTGGGTGATCATAAAGATGCTCTACAGGTATCTCCGAAGGTGTTTGTTGAGTTGGCATAGATCGAGATTAGGATTTGTCACTCCGAGTATCGGAGAGGTATCTCTGGGCCCTCTCGGTAATGCACATCATAAGAAGCCTTGCAAGCAAAGTGACTAAGGTGTTAGTTGCAAGATGATGTATTATGGAACAAGTAAAGAGACTTGCTGGTAACGAGATTGAACTAGGTATGAAGATATCGACGGTCGAATCTCGGGCAAGTAACATACCGATGGACAAAGGGAATTACGTATGTTGTCATAAGGTTCAACCGATAAAGTTCTTCGTAGAATATGTAGGAGCCAATATGAGCATCCAGGTTCCGCTATTGGTTATTGACCGGAGAGGTGTCTCGGTCATGTCTACATAGTTCTCAAACCCGTAGGGTCCGCACGCTTAACGTTCATTGACGATATAATGTTGTATGAGTTATATGATTTGGCGACCGAATGTTGTTCGGAGTCCCAGATGATATCACGGACATGACGAGGAGTCTCGAAATAGTCGAGAGGTAAAGATTGATATATAGGATGATGATATTCGGACACCGGAATAGTTTCGGAGTGCACCGGGTAGTCATCGGGTCACCGGAAGGGGTTCCGGACACCCCCGGTAAGTGTATGGGCTTAATGGGCCAAAGGAGGGGACAAACCAGCCCACTTGTGGGCTGGTGCGCCCCTCTACATGGCCGGCCGGCCCTAGAGGAAGGAAAGGGGAGGGGTGGCCCCTCCTGCCTTTCCCTCCTCAGGAGACACTACTACAGGATGCTGCTAACGCGACACTACAATCAGAGACCCTTCGACGAAACTATGTGCGATGCATTAATCGCAAACGGTGATGTAAAAACCCGTCAAAAAAGGTGCAAAACATTTGCGATGGTGGATACATCAAACACGGTTCAGATTTTAGTTGCGTGTGCGATGCTAGGCATACGGTTGAGTTCAGTGAACTGTTTGCGATGAGGCAGAACAACAGAAATGGGCAGCCAGATGAAGGCGTGTGCGATATACGGCATACAGTTCACTCGGATGAACTATTTGTGATTAGGCAACACAAAAGAAATGGTCAGCCATATCAAGGTGTGTGAGATATACGGCATACGGTTCACTCGGATGAACTGTTTGCTTTGAGCCAAGAGAACAGAAACGGTTCAATTTAACAAGATGTGTGTGATACACGGCAAACATGTCTGTAATCAGAAATGTGTGTGAAGACCGATAATAATATAGACGATTGCTGCTAATAAGCCGTGTGTGTTGTGGGCAAACGCTTGCTGGTATACAATTGTCAGCGATTGATGAAATCATCACCGACGGGTTCCCTAGTATGGTCCGTGCGCGATGTCATTGCACACAGAACAACAACATATGTACTTATAACTTATAAGGACTTGATTCCATAAACAGATTGAACATCCAATTACATAGGTGGCTAGTACACACATGACCTTTGCACACACCAAAGTATGTTCCAAAATGCCTAGAAAACTCAAATAATGTATAAAAAGGCAAAACAAACCCTGAATAATTTCATATTTTTAGGACGACGCTCCTATAGTTGCATGTTGCCTCTGTAAAATAAATCAAGGCGGGAAGAGACAGCGTATGTCGTTTCGCACACATAGGTGACAAGTTCCCTCTCGGAACCATGAGCCTTTTTGAGAGAAGCTCCGGTTTGTAAGAAGTTTGTAGCAAAACTTGTCCCAAATTGGACTCATTTTTTACCACAGCATGTTGGTGCCATGTCATAACACCATGCCAAGTTTCATGATTTTGAGGCGAGTTTTGGATTTACAGTAATTTTAAAACCAGGTTTCTCAATGTTTACTGTCGAGTCGGCACCGCCCTGGATAGGCTTTTTCCTCGTGGGTCCCAAATGACAAATCCAAATCTGTCACTACCATGCAGCTTTTCTTATTAAGAATTATAGCCCATTTGGTGTGCTAGCTGAAAATAAGTTTGTGGGTGCTGGTGGGCGCTAAGAACTTGCGGGTTCTGTAATGAACAAAGATCTCAAGGATCCCGCGAGAGTGATGTTCTTTCCCTATGTTGTGAATGCTTATAATATTTATGTCTTAATTAAAGAAATGGCAAGCCATTGGCCCAGTATGAAAGAAAATATGGGTCAAAGCCGAGTTGAAAAGGGCAACAATATCTAACTCCAACTTACAAACAGTACAAAAGCACGAGGATTAATTGTTCATCAGGTTTAGACAAAATCCAGATTGAACAGGACAATGACATCTAACTCAACCAAAGTTTTTGGCAGTCACAATCAAATAGATCGGTCTGATCCATAGAATCAAGATCCCGGGCCAGAAATTCTACTGGTAAATGAGGACAAGCTGTTGTAAAGAGAAGCCGAGCACGATCAGAAGCCCTTAGGTCCACCTGAAACTTCTTTTTATGTTGTTCAACACTTGCAGCCGTAAGAAATTTCTTGTCGAAAAACTTAATCCTCACGGACAATAGTGCCCTCGCATTCAACATGAAGAATGTGACAAAGCTAGTGTTTGCATTGTTGGATGCATATCCTTCCAGAGTTACTGTCTTCAAACGAATGTCATGAGATCTGAGAAAATCCCGGTGCTTCTTGAACCATCGATTGGTTATACCTTTTTCTCCATGTGTTAGTGCCTAAATAGAGATGAAGATTGAAAACAGTTAATGTCTAAAAGATTATGTTGAAAGAGTGATAGCTGAACGATTAATTATAGTACATTATATATGGGCTTTCAATGTGCGTGAAATCATCACCTTTATATACAAATTCTCCAGACATGGAAAGCATTGCAGCAAGCCAATAATCGTGTTCAGATCAAAACACCACATACTGATATGTAAGGTCTTGACAGAATCCACCACCACTGATAGGATGGACAAGCTCTTCATTGAGCATAGAACATAATATTAGTACCAAAAGTGTACTCCAAGATGATACTTAACTTATGCGCACAAATGAAAAAAAGCAAATTACAAAAGTTCACGTGAATAATATACAGTACCTCAATAGGTGTGGAGCCAAACACCATCTTGAACCATCTAAAAGGATCACGAATTGCACCCAAGGTCTCCAGTTTAGGCACAGAGACTACAGTTATTTGCGAAGGTACTATAGTAGAATCAAGGAGCAACCTTTGAAGTGAAGGGGCATCTTTGATGATGAGATCATGTCCAAAAAAACAAATTCCCATGCTTACAAGGTGGGGCGACTTTATTTTGAGACAACGGATATGAATTTATATTCCAAAAACAAGCAGCAAGCGCTCTAGGGCAGGGTAGCTGGAGTGGATGATGCTGTGCAGTGCGACCTCCGACAGATCAACCACCACAAGCGCAAGTTTTTTTAGCAGTGGGAGTCGAAGCATTTGTACCAGATTGTCTGCTAGATGGCACCGGGCGAAGGTGGCGGTGTGGAGAGAGGAGGAAAACCACGAGATGGACATCGGTGGTGAGGGCACAGATACATCGGTTCGTGGTATGTTACATACATAGTCATGAAAGAACTCAAGCTGCTGGAGTTTATCGAATTGACGGGATGTCAGCCAGGCGGCCACCGTATAGGGTATGTCCAGCAGGTAGCATGCCGGGATGCAGATGCGTTGAACGGAGCCCTGGTGGGAGGAGATGATGGCTCCGGGGAGTTCAGAATCATCATCGACAGATAGCTGACGACAGTCGAGATTAAGAGGCTCGGTGCGCCACTGAGTGCACCACCGAGATGCGAGGACTTGTGTGCGGCAGCCATCCTTGGTGGGGAGAAGGGAGATCATCTCCCCAAGGATGGCGTCCGGGAGATCGTTGATGCGGTCCGCCGGAGATTCTACTGGTTCCTCAGGTCCAGGGGGGCGTGGCCGCTTCTGGCCGCGCTGCCGGGTCCAAGATCTACATCCGGCGGCGGCGCTGGCCGGAGCCTCATCTGTGTACATGCCAATCTGAAAGAAAAAAAATGGCAGAAACATACATGTAGGACATTCAAAATCAATTCTCAAGATCTGGAAGAAAAAAAGGCACAAACATATATGTAGGACATTCAAAATCAATTCTCAAGATCTGGCCATGAATTATTAGCACGCACGCTAACCCTAGTCGGATTATTAGCAAAAAACATTTGTAGAGAACAAACAATTAATCACTAACCCTATACGGATACCATTCAAACAATCAATACACTACGTGCATCTAACGGATCTTAATTACTCTGATTTCATGGACTGAGAGAACATAACCATACGATTTGTATTCCAAAAAAATTAGGGAGGGGGGAGTAACCAGAGAAAACACATGATATGTTTGCCGCACAAATGGGTATATAGATGACTAACCGGTTTTCCGTCGGAGTCGCAGTCGTTGCCGGAGTTGTTGTTGACCTCCGGCTCCGGCTGGGGGGGGCACGACGGCGCCGACGAAGTCAAGGTCGTGCTGCTGCCCGCGCGAGACCTCGTCGGCGGCGACGGCAACCTCTGTGCCCAGCTTCACGCGTTGTGCGGGTGCATCACTAGCCCCGGCGTCGCCACTCCCTCCGATGGTGCGCTTCGGCGGCATCCTCATACACTCCAGAGTCCAGACGTTGGTGACCACTGTGGACTGGGGGTGCGGCCGCCTATTATGGCCGGCGGCTCAGGCACGCCATTAATACGGACCAGTGGGAGCGAGGCGGGCGGCGGTCAAAGGCTGTCTCGCCTCCCGGTGAGCCTGCGCAGCGGACTTCTGGCATTCATATACCATCATTTCACACAGCTACTAGCATGCCTCCCGGTGACACTGCGCAACGAAAATGCCTCCCGTCAATGCACACACCTGCACGCACGCCTCCCGGGCTGCCTGCGCGGCGGACTGCTCGCATGCGTCCCGTCAACTCACGCCTGCTCGCACGCCACACGGGGCGCGTGGCGGCACATATATTTTTTCTGTTTTTTGATGATTCATTTTGCCGCTTTACTGCTTAACCGAAGCATGGCACGGTCTAAAGCACATGGTCCGAATAAATATTCCGTATGAGATATTGGTTGCCAGTTATTAACAATCTCCCGTTTGTAAGTAGATTATATCAAAACTTGTCTCAAATTTGACGAAAAAATACAATATCACAGTCTACTGGTGTCCATATATGACACCACGATAAGTTTCATGAATTTCAACTAAGTTTTGGATTTACTGAATTTTAAAAATCAACATTCGCAATGTTTTGAAATTTCTTTCACGGAGAAACATGCACCCAGGGACACAGATATGATTTTGCAATCCATTTTGGTGCACATGTAGCTCAAATTTGATTTTTGCACATTAAATCCCTAGGAAATCAATCAATGTATAAAACGGGTCGAATGATCTCTGTTTTTTTTAAACTTTAACATGACACTCCTTTGGTCGTATGTTCACTGCAGAAAAAGTTTGACATGTGTCCTCGGAGTGGAGGTGGTGGTGCGGGATGTGTGTCTGTGTGTGTGGGGTGGGGGGGGGGTCCATCAGTACACTACTAGTCGCGAGCCTCCTGGGATTATTGATCATTTTGTGAGTCATGTATATATGCCACACCAAAGTCCTGAATTGGTTATTTAAAGCAGTACACAACCCTTTCATACATACATGTTCGGGCCACATGAATGCATTGGTGGTCCTCTCGGACATACTCCCTCATGTGGTTAGCAGCGACGTGCACATTCGTTAGCCTGCAAAGGTTTTCAGTTTCCACCAACAACGAGAGGCATCGGACCGAAGGTGGATTCATCTTTGGCATGTGTGTTATGTGGTGAGATTCCATATCAAAGTTCGGGCACGTGCATACACATGAGTCCCTCCCACTGGCTCGAAGTGAGGGGGGCTATATACGCGTCGTGAACCTCTGTGTAGTGCATGAGTTTCTGGTTTGCAAAGCATGTGCCACGTCAAAGTTGTGCATTGGGTATTCAAACATCACACAACACACGACAACATGCACGCGGTGGTTGTCCTATGACACTCGCTCGCGTGTGACTCTCTGTGGGCCCGCGAGGTCTTCGTCGATCAATTGAACGTACAACGAGAAGAGAGGTTAATTTGACCAACAAGGATGGTTCTTTTTTGTTTGTGTTACGTATATGCACGGTAGGAGTATGTATAGTACATGTCAAAGAGGGGGCAACATGTATACTCTCTCTCTATATATATATATATATGTATATATATATGTGTGTGTGTGTGTCATAACCTCGCTCGATGTGGGGACTTCCCGGTTCCCGAGGCAGGTGCCACATCAAAGTTGTGCATTGGTATTCAAACATCACGCAATACCATGCAGGCGGTGGTTGCCCTATAGGAACTCACTCGCGTGCGGCGCTTCCATCTGTGGGCCCGCGAGGTCGTCCTCCATCCCTTTGACCCAACGAGAGAGAAGCACATTTGACGAACAAGGAGGATTAATTCTTTTGGGGCTGTGTTAGGGTAGGAGTATATATATAGTACGTGTCAAAGTGGGGATGGGACCAACATATACTAGGTGTCACACATGAACCTCACTCTGTGTGGACTTTGCGGTTTTTGAGGCAAATGCCACATCAAAGGTTGTGCATTAGGTATTCAAAACATCACAACCACACACCTCTCCATATATATGTTTTGGCACACATGCAAGCGATGGTGGTTGTCCTATGGCACTCACCCACGTGGTTATCGGCGATGCTTCCATCTGTCGGCCCGCTTGGTCCATCATTTTCACCGACAACGAGAGAGGTTAGTTGTTTTGACTTAGGAGGGGATTAATTTTTTGTTTGACTCGCGATATAGGTCATGATGTGAGATTACATATATAATAGAGCATGTGTAGTACACATGAATCCATCCCGCTGAATCGAAGGGGGGGGGGTGGGGCGAGCACACGACACGTCATGAACCTCTTGCTCTGTGTGGGGACCTGTGCGATTTTGAACGCGTGCACCACATCAATGTTGTGCATTAGGTATTCAACACATATGCATGCATCACGCACCTCCATAAATATGTTTGGGATACATGCATGCAATGGTTGTTTTTGGACACTCTCACTCGCTTGGTTATGGGCGGCAAGCCTATATATATATTCGTGGGCCCGCGTGGACATCCATCATTTCGACCGACGACGAGAAAGGTTACCAGGGTGGATTCTTCTTCTTTGGTTCGTGTTACCGTATAGTAGGTCGATCATTCTAGGCCTAATTAAGTTTGAGCACATGCATGCTACGCATCGTGAACCCTCGATCAGTGTGGGGATTTTACGGTTCCAAAGCATGGTGCCACATCAAATTTGCGCATTGCGTATTCAAACACCACACACACCACTTCCATATACATAATTGGGCCACATGCACAGAGTGGGTTTTGTCTTCAGACAATACTCCCTCGCGAGTTTATCGGCGACAAGCTAGCCCATTTTGCGGGGCCGTGTGGACGTCCATCGCTTTGACCAACAATGAGCGAGAGAGGTTATACGATCAAGTTGGACTATGTTTGGTCCGTGTTACAGTATGTCTTGGTGAGATGCCCTCCCCCCGACACGTGTGTGTGTGTGGGGGGGGGGGGGCTACTTCGCACTACCCACAACCTCCGTGGGGTCGGGGAAGTTCGGCTATTTTGCGAGGCACACGTGCCACATCAAAGTTGTGAATGGTAGTTAAATATCACACCACACCCTTTTCATACATATAGTATAGGGCCACCCGCAGGTGGTTCGTATGTGGTCTCACCCATCTCCTGCCACAAACACACATTTGTGGGTCGTCACACGGTCCACCTTTGTCCGGAAGCGAAAGGGGAAGTTTGACCATATATATGATGGACTCCTATAGGTTTTGTGTTACGGTAGGGTGAGATTTCAAACCTAACTATCTGGGGGCATGCATTCGTAGCTAGGATTCCCTTACCGCCGACACGAAGTGGGGTTCGTAGGGGGTGGCTGACTAGCAATACTGTGCGCTTTGTGCGACAGGTGCCACATCAAAGTTGTGCATTGGGTATTCGAACATCAAACCACCCTTTTCATACATATATTTGGTCCACATGCAAGTGTGTTCGTGTTCTGACCCTTTCCCGCATTATTCTTTTTGCCAAATTTATAAACAGCACACGAGTTGGATGCAGAGATCGTCTGCGATTGGGTACGCAACAGACATGGTTCGGCCAGACTACCCGTGTGCCACGCCCGTGCCCCTGTAGTCACTCACATCAGCATAGTAGATTGGGCTCCATGAGGCTTGCCTCCTGCTCTCGAAAATATCTACTGCCTCGTAATCTCGAAAATATCTACCGCCTGGAAGGTTTTTATGTTTGATAGCACACGATTAGTATGTGTGGACCATGTGCGATGTCTGTTACTCCCGCTCTGCTTCAATCCCTTGATTCAAATTTTTAGTAGCCCCGCCTTGTTACTCCCGCCTCTGCATCCCACGCAATCTCAAAAATATCTGCTCGCCCTTGATTCAAATTTTCAGTAGCCCCGCCTTGTTACTCCCGCCTCTGCATCCCTCGCAATCTCAAAAATATCTGCTCGCCCTTGATTCAAATTTTCAGTAGCCCCGCCTTGTTACTCCCGCCTCTGCATCCCTCGCAATCTCAAAAATATCTGCTCGCCCTTGATCCAAATTTTTAGTAGCCCGGCATTTCACTCCCGCCTAGTAAAATTTTTAGTTGCCGCGGTATTTCCTCAAACACCACTTGCCCCCCCGCCCTCCCTCCACACACACCACACACTCCCCAAAACCTCCGCTCACACAGACACACACCACCCCTCCCTTGCTCGAAACCATCGGTAGTTCGCCGCCATCGCCGCCGCCGCCTCCATCCTCAACCTCTGCCTGTGTGCCGGGGAGCTCGAGGAGCCAATGGCCCAAAAGAGGTTTATCGCAGCCTCTTTGCCCGACGCCGGCGAGGTGGCCGCCAAGGTGTCCCCGTCGTCCTCCGCGGGCTCTTTATCGATCCGCCATCGCCGGTCGCCCGATCCGCCCGCCGCCGCGCCCCTATGCCGGTTCGAGGACTTCCCCGCCCTCCCTCGGGCCCGGCCGCCGACAAGGTCCTACCTCGGGGTCCGGCAGCGGCGGTGGGGGACGTGGGTCGTTGAGATTATGGATCGGGAGACCCACACCCGCCGGTGGCTCGGTAGCTTCCACACGGCCGAGCTCGCGGCCATGGAGTACGACCGCTGGCAGGTCCGCTACCACGGCGCGGCGGCTAGGCTCAATTTCCCCTTCGGCACATGTCCGGTCGACCTCGTTCCACCGGAGCCAGGGGTGGTGAGCTCGGCTATGGCGCGGGAGGACCGCGAGGCGTGGGAGCGCCTTGAGGCCGAGGCCGCCGACGAGGCCTACATGCAAGAGCTCCGCCGGCAGCACCCGGAGCTCGTGGAGGCGGAGCGGGTGATCTTTGCCGGTGCAGAGGGCGGCGAGGTTATCGTGCTCTCCTCCGATGACGAGGTCGAAGGTGGCGAGGACGGCGGCGAGGACGAGGAGATCGACGTCGACGAGTGGAGGAGTGTCTTCCCCAACGACCCCGACGACGGCACCAGCCCGGACCCGGCTCGCGGCACACCGTACCTGACGAGGAAGGATTGGCTCGACCTCCACTTCGACCGAAAGTAGTTTAGCTTAGTTTAAATTTATGTTTTATGTTCGGTTATGCAAAACTATCTATGTTTATGTTTGAATGCATGCTACTTTCGGTTGAACCTGCTTTGAACTTGATCAAATTGAAGTTTTCAACGTTAAGTTTAGGGGATCGACTAGAAACGGCCAAAAATTGCTGGAGTATATATATATCCACTAAGGGTTTTAGTCCGTTAACTTTTAAAGGATCGGCTAGAGATGGCCTTATGCCTTGTTTATTTCAGTTCTTCACAATGTGATGCTCTATATGTGCAACTATTTGCCGTGCAGTTCAATTTCATCAATAACAGTTTCAACAATACCACTATGAATTATGATATTTGGTTGCTGTTAAGGATGTTGCAGTTAACATGCCTTTTCATTTTTTAACAATAACTAGTGTACTTTAGACCTGCACAATACCAGTTTGAATGACTATATTTGCTTGTTTTTAAATGTTATGCCTGTTGCAGTTAACACACCTTTCCACTTCTTGTTTTGCTTAACTAGCGTGCTTAAACCTGCACACTGAAGCTATCATTTGTAGATTATGTTGTCTACCATGGATGTATTTGGTTGATGTTTAGCCTGTTGTTCTTAACATGCCTTTATGGCTTTATATGTACTCATACAGGACAATATCGAGAACAGTTGCTGTTTACCATTGAGGTTAGTTTCATCGCATTGCTTATATATACTCACTGTTCAGGATATTGGTAGCTGGTACCATATAGCCCGGGGGCTGATAAGGGATTAATCGTCGAATCGGACATTTCACTGAATATATCTATAACCCATTTATCGGTAGGTTTACTAGGGCCATATCTAATATATCTGAGGCCACATAGCAACATGCATTGTACTGAATGACTAAATATGCAATCCCAGGCTACATAGCAACAAGGAAGAGTGTTACCTTAATGTTCTGATGATGTCTAGATATACATTTAATAAGATATTATATAATGGGATGGAGGGAGTGTTGTACTACATCATTTTGCAATTATTGTTTAGGTTCTAATATTAACTTGGTGCTTTTAGGTACATATGCCATTGCCAAAGATCCACACTTCGACCCTTTCTGCGTATGGGGCAATGAGATATTCATGAACCAGCATCAAGTGAGGAAACCGATAAAGATTGTTATTAAAATGGGTCAAAAGATGTCAATCGAACTATTTGTTTACACTTTATGCAAGACAATAGTGAATTGCAGGATGGTAAGTAAGAACTCTGTAGCCTTCTTTTTACTGCCCGTAATGAGTTGTGTTAGATGACAATGTCTGAATCTTTTTTCCTTTGCAGTGGATCCTGAAGCAGTTTACTCAAGATTACCTCTCAAACTACATGATTGGCGGTCGGCCATCACAAGGGGTTGGACTAGAGTCGTGCGTGCCTTCTGCATCGACGAGAGCACAATAGGGCCATTCCGCTTCACCTTGTTCAGCAACCAGAATGTCTCTCGCCTCTTTCTTTACCATCTGTAATAGTACAAGTATACAACTGTGGTTCATCATTCTTTATTTGGTTCTTATGTAATTCTTGAACATATGTACATGTGAATCGAATAATGCATTGGTTGTTTGAACCTGATGGATATGAATAAAGCTATAGCCTACTTTCAAATTCAAATCAGGTACAATTTTAAATAGCAGCAATTAAATTAGGGTGAAATTACGCTCTGCAGGTCATTACGGCGCACACGGTCTATAAAGCACAGTGTGTGCGATATACATCATAATCCGACACGGTTCACGGAGAGGAAACGTGTGTAACCATGCACACAGTTGCCATTTGCAAACCGTGTGTGATGTCAGACAATATCACAAACGGTGCGGGAAAACTAAATGTGTGTGATTGTCGCCCTATCGTACACGGTTTACAATGATGAACTGTTTGTGATGTGCCAGGCATCATAAACGTAGAGCCAGTTTGGTACGTGCCTGGAATGTGCCTGGACTGCGCCTGGAAAAATCCCGTGCCTGGAATGTGCCTGGTTTTAGGTAAAACCACAGAACTCCGACTGCGATGGCAATGTGAGCACAAACGAGTAGCAAGGATGAAGCGTTTGGGATATTTGAGATATCAGAAACAGTTTTATAGGGACAACTGTATGCATCATGGCTCCCTATCCTTGACGGTTTCTGGGTCGTGTGGGAAGGACCCCCCCTATCGCAGTCACTCACTAGGCGACGGTTCAGAACGCCGTCGTGGAAAGGGGTTAAAAACCGTTTGTATAGCACCTCGCTGTACCAGTGAGAGAAAGGAAAGGGGGGAGGGGCGCCACCTCCTCCTTCCTTCCTCCCGCACTCCAATAAGGAAAGGGGGGGCGCCACTTGGGAGAGACCCCAAGTAGGATTCGGCCTACTTGGGGGTGCCTCCTGGTTGCTCCCTCCTCCCCCACCTATATATATGTGGGAGGGGGCCGCCTGGCACAACCACGACAATTGCTTAGCCGTGTGCGGCACCCCCTCCACTGTTTACACCCTCGGTCATATTTTCGTAGTGCTTAGGCGAAGCCCTGCGGAGATCACTTCACCATCACCGTCACCATGCCGTCGTGCTGCCGGAACGCATCCACAACCCCACCGTCTTGCTGGATCAAGAAGGCGGAGGACGTCACCGAGCTGAACGTGTGCTAAACGCGGAGGTGCCGTACGTTCGGTACTCGATCGGTTGGAGCGCAAAGAAGTTCGACTACATCAACCGCGTTAACAAACGCTTCCGCTTACGGTTTACGAGGGTACGTAGACACACTCTCCCCTCTCGTTGCTATGCATCTCCTTGATAGATCTTGCGTGTGCGTAGAATTTTTTTTGTTTTCCATGCAACATTTCCCAACAGTGGCATCCGAGCCAGGTCTATGCGTAGATGATATGCACGAGTAAAACACAAAGAGTTGTGGGCGGTGATA
Source organism: Elymus sibiricus (assembly GCA_039707655.1). Taxonomy (NCBI): domain Eukaryota; kingdom Viridiplantae; phylum Streptophyta; class Magnoliopsida; order Poales; family Poaceae; genus Elymus; species Elymus sibiricus. Next base: position 320,969,690 of record CM077664.1, read on the forward strand.
GTCATACTGCTTACCACCAACGTCTTATTTTGATTCGGCAGTATTGTGGGATGAAGCGGCCCGGACCAACCTTACATGTCCACGCACATGAGACCGGTTCCACCGACTGACATGCAACTAGTTTTGCATAAAGGTGGCTGGCGGGTGTCTGTTTCTCCTACTTTAGTTGAATCGAATTTGACTATAGCCGGTCCTTGAAGAAGGTTAAAATAGCAAACTTGATAAATCACCGTTGTGGTTTTTGCGTAGTTAGGAACGGTTCTTGCTAGAAGCCCGTAGCAGCCACGTAAAACTTGCAACAACAAAGTAGAGGACGTCTAACTTGTTTTTGCAGGGCATGTTGTGATGTGATATGGTCAAGACGTGATGTGATATATGTTGATGTATGAGATGATCATGTTTTGTAATATCGACAACCGGCAGGAGCCTTAGGGTTGTCTCTTTATTGTATGAAATGCAAACGCCATGTAATTGCTTTACTTTATCGCTATGCGTTAGCAATAGTTGTAGAAGCAATAGTTGGCGAGACGACCCCGACGCAACGATGGAGATCAAGGTGTCGAGCCGGTGATGATGGAGATCATGACGATGCTTTGGAGATGGAGATCAAAAGCACAAAATGATGATGGCCATATCATGTCACATATTCTGATTGCATTTGATGTTTATCCTTTATGCATCTTATTTTGCTTAGAACGGCGGTACCATTATAAGATGATCCCTTCGCTAAATTTCAAGATAAAAGTGTTCTCCCCGAGTATGCACCGTTGCCAAAGTTCGTCGTTTCGAAGCACCTCGTGATGATCGGGTGTGATAGACTCTACGTTCACATACAACGGGTGTAAGACAGTTTTGCACATGTAGAATACTTGGGTTAAACTTGACGAGCCTAGCATGTCCACACATGGTCTCGGAACACTGGAGACCGAAAGGTCGAACGTGAGTCATATAGTAGATATGATCAACATAGAGATGTTCACCATTGATGACTACCCCATCTCACGTGATGATCGGACATGGGTTAGTTGATTTGGATCACGTATCACTTAGATAACTTGAGGGATGTTTATTTAAGTGGGAGTTCATTAGTAATTTGATTAATTGAACTTAATTTATCATGAACATAGTCTTAATAGTTTTGTATATCTATGTTATAGATCAATAGCTCGTGATATAGCTCCCCTATATTTTGATATGTTCCTAGAGAAAACTAAGTTGAAAGATGTTGGTAGCAATAATGCGGACTAGGTCCGTGATCTGAGGATTATCCTCATTGCTGCACAGAAGAATTATGTCTTTGATGCACCGCTAGATAACAGACCTGTTGCAGGAACTAATGCAGACGTTATGAACGTTTGGCAAGCTCGATATGATGACTACTTGATAGTTTAGTGCGCCATGCTTTACGGCTTAGAATCGGGGCTCCAAAGACGTTTTGAACGCCATGGAACATATGAGATGTTCCAAGAGCTGAAATAGGTATTTCAGGCTCATGCCCGTGTTGAGAGGTATGAGACCTCTAACAAGTACTTTGCCTCCAAGATGGAGGAGAATAGCTTAGCCAGTGAGCATGTGCTCAGAATGTCTGGGTACTACAATCACTTGAATCAAGTGGGAGTTAATCTTCCAGATAAGATAGTGATTGACAAAGTTCTCTAGTCACTGTCACCAAGCTACTAGAACTTCATGATGAACTATAATATGCAAGGGATGACGAAAATGATTCCCAAGCTCTTCGCGATGCTGAAATCGGCGAAGGTAGAAATCAAGAAAGAGCATCAAGTGTTGATGGTTATCAAGACCACTAGTTTCAAGAAAAAGGGCGAGGGAAAGAAAGGGAACTTCAAGAAGAATGGCAAGCAAGTTGCCACTCCCGTGAAGAAGCCCAAAGCTGGACCTAAGCCTGAAACTGAGCGCTTCTACTGCAAAGGGAATGGTCACTAGAAGCGGAATTGCCCCAAATACTTGGCGGATAAGAAGGATGGCAAATTGAAACAAAAGTATATTTGATATACATGTTATTGATGTGTACCTTGCTAGTATTCGTAGTAGCCCCTGGGTATTTGATACTTGTTCAGTTGCTAAGATTAGTAACTCGAAACAGGAGTTGCAGAATAAACAGACACTAGTTAAGGGCGAGGTAACGATGTGTGTTGGAAGTGTTTCCAAGATTGATACGATCACCATCGCACACTCCCTCTACCTTCGGGATTAATATTGATCCTAAATAAATGTTATTTGGTGTTTGCGTTGAGCATGAATATGATTAGATCATGTTTATTGCAATACGGTTATTCATTTAAGTCAGAGAATAATTGTTGTTCTGTTTACATGAATAAAACCTTCTATGGTCATACACCCAATGTGAATGGTTTATTGAATCTCGATCGTAGTGATACAAATATTCATAATATTGATGCCAAAAGATGCAAAGTTGATAATGATAGTGCAACATACTTGTGGCACTGCTGTTTAGGTCATATTGGTGTAAAGCGCATGAAGAAACTCCATGCGGATGGACTTTTGGAATCACTAGATTGTGAATCATTTGATACTTGCGAACCATGCCTCATGGGTAAGATGACTAAAGCTCCGTTCTCCGGAACAATGGAGTGAGCTAATGACTTATTGGAAATAATACATGCCGATGTATGCGGTTCGATGAGTATTGAAGCATGCGGTGGGTATCATTATTTTCTGACATTCACAGATGATTTGAGTAGGTATGGGTATATCTACTTGATGAAACACAAGTCTGAAACATTTGAAAAGTTCAAAGAATTTTAGAGTAAAGTGGAGAATCATCGTAACAAGAAAATAAAGTTTCTATGATCTGATCGCGGAGACGAATATTTGAGTTACGAGTTTGGCCTTCATTTAAAACAATGTGGAATTGTTTCACAACTGACGCCACCTAGAACACCACAGCGTAATGGTGTGTCTGAACATCGTAACCATACTTTATTAGATATGGTGCGATCTATGATGTCTCTTACCGATTTACCACTATCGTTTTGGGGTTATGCATTAGAGACAGCCGCATTCACGTTAAATAGGGCACCGTCTAAATCTATTGAGACGACGCCGTATGAACTTTGGTTTGGCAAGAAACCTAAGTTGTCGTTTCTTAAAGTTTGGGGTTGCGACACTTATGTCAAAAGGCTTCAGCCTGATAAGCTCGAACCCAAATCAGAGAAGTGCGTCTTCATAGGATACCCTAAGGAAATAATTGGGTACACCTTCTACCACAGATCCGAAGGCAAGATCTTTGTTGCCAAGAATGGGTCCTTTCTAGAGAAGGAGTTTCTCTCGAAAGAAGTGAGTGGGAGGAAAGTAGAACTTGATGAGGTAATTGTACCTTCTCTCGAATTGGAGAGTAGCATATCACAGAAAACCGTTCCCGTGATGCCTACACCAACTAGAGAGGAAGCAAATGATAATGATCATGAAACTTCAGATCAAGTTACTACAGAACTTCGTAGGTCGACCAGAGCACGATCCGCACCAGAGTGGTACGGTAATCCTGTCCTGGAAGTCATGTTATTAGACCATGGCAAACCTACGAACGATGAAAAAACTATGATGAGCCCAGATTCCAATAAATGGCTTGAGGCCATGAAATCTGAGAAAGGATCCATGTATGAGAACAAAGTATGGACTTTGGTGGACTTGCCCGATGATCGGCAAGCCATAGAAAATAAATGGATCTTCAAGATGAAGACTCACGCTGATGGTAATGTTACTGTCTACAAAGCTCGACTTGTTGCGAAAGGTTTTCGACAAGTTCAAGGGGTTGACTACGATGAGACTTTCTCACCCGTAGCGATGCTTAAGTCTGTCCAAATCATGTTAGAAATTGCCACATTTTATGATTATAAAATATGGCAAATGGACGTCAAAACTGCATTCCTTAACGAATTTCTTAAAGAAGAGTTGTATATGATGCAACCAGAAGGTTTTGTCAATCCTAAAGGTGCTGACTAAGTGTGCAAGCTCCAGCGATCCATCTATGGACTGGTGCAAGCATCTCAGAGTTGGAATATACGCTTTGATGAGGTGATCAAAGCATATGGTTTTATACAGACTTACGGTGAAGCCTGTATTTACAAGAAAGTGAGTGGGAGCTCTGTAGCATTTCTGATATTATATGTGGATGACATATTGTTGATTGGAAATGATATAGAATTTCTGGATAGCATAAAAGGATACTTGAATAAGAAATTTTTCAATGAAAGACCTCGGTGAAGCTGCTTACATATTGGGCATCAAGATCTATAGAGATAGATCAAGACGCTTGATAAGATTTTCAATGAGTACATACCTTGACAAGATTTTGAAGGAGTTCAAAATGGATCAATCAAAGAAGGAGTTCTTGCCTGTATTGTAAGGTGTGAAGTTGAGTAAGACTCAAAACATGACCACGGCAGAAGATAGAGAGAGAATGAAAGTCATTCCCTATGCCTCAGCCATAGGTTCTATAAAGTATGCCATGCTATGTACCAGACCTATTGTGTACCTTGCCATGAGTTTGGCAAGGGGGTACAATAGTGATCTCGGAGTAGATCACTGGACAGCGGTCAAAATTATCCTTAGTTACCTAAGAAGACTAAGGAAATGTTTCTCGGTTATGGAGGTGATAAAGAGTTCATCGTAAAGAGTTACGTCGATGCAAGCTTTGACACCAATCCGGATGACTCTGAATCTCAATCTGGATACGTATTGAAAGTGGGAGCAATTAGCTAGAGTAGCTCCATGCAGAGCATTGTAGGCATAGAAAGTTGCAAAATACATACGGATCTGAATGTGACAGACCCGTTGACTAAACTTCTCTCACAAGCAAAACATGATCACACCTTAGTACTCTTTGGGTATTAATCACATGGCGATGTGAACTAGATTATTGACTCTAGTAAACTCTTTGGGTGTTAGTCACATGGCGATGTGAACTATCAGTGTTAATCACATGGTGATGTGAACTAGATTATTAACTCTAGTGCAAGTGGGAGACTAATGGAAATATGCCCTAGAGGCAATAATAAAATGGTTATTATTATATTTCCTTAATCATGATAAAGGTTTATTATTCATGCTAGAATTGTATTGATCGGAAACTTAAATACATGTGTGAATATATAAACAAATACCGTGTCCCTAGTGAGCCTCTACTAGACTAGCTCGTTGATCAAAGATGGTTAAGGTTTCCTAACCATAGGCATGTGTTGTCATTTGATAACGGGATCACATCATTAGGAGAATGATGTGATGGACAAGACCCATCCGTTAGCTTAGCATATTGATCGTTCAGTTTATTGCTATTGCTTTCTTGATGACAAATACATATTCCTTTGACTATGAGATTATGCAACTCCCGGATACCGGAGGAATACCTTGTGTGCTATCAAACGTCACAACGTAACTGGGTGATCATAAAGATGCTCTACAGGTATCTCCGAAGGTGTTTGTTGAGTTGGCATAGATCGAGATTAGGATTTGTCACTCCGAGTATCGGAGAGGTATCTCTGGGCCCTCTCGGTAATGCACATCATAAGAAGCCTTGCAAGCAAAGTGACTAAGGTGTTAGTTGCAAGATGATGTATTACAGAACGAGTAAAGAGACTTGCCGGTAACGAGATTGAACTAGGTATGAAGATACCGACGATCGAATATCGGGCAAGTAACATACCGATGGACAAAGGGAATTACGTATGTTGTCATAAGGTTCGACCGATAAAGTTCTTCGTAGAATATGTAGGAGCCAATATGAGCATCCAGTTTCCGCTATTGGTTATTGACCAGAGAGGTGTCTCGGTCATGTCTACATAGTTCTCGAACCCCTAGGGTCCGCACGCTTAACGTTCGTTAACGATATAGTGTTATATGAGTTATATGATTTGGTGACCGAATGTTTTCGGAGTCCCGGATGAGATCACGGACATGACGAGGAGTCTTGAAATAGTCGAGAGGTAAAGATTGATATATAGGATAATGATATTCGGACACCGGAATAGTTTCGGAGTGCACCGGGTAGTCATCGGGTCACCGGAAGGGGTTCCGGACACCCCCGGTAAGTGTATGGGCTTAATGGGCCAAAGGAGGGGACAAACCAGCCCATTTGGGGGCTGGTGCACCCCTCTACATGGCTGGCCAGCCCTAGGGGAAGGAAAGTGGAGGGGTGGCCCCTCCTGCCTTTCCCTCCTCAGGGGAGAAAGGAAAAGGGGGGCGCCACCTTCTCCTTCCTTCCTCCCGCACTCCAATAAGGAAAGGGGGGGGGGGGCGCCACTTGGGAGAGACCCCAAGTAGGATTCGGCCTACTTGGGGGCGCCTCCTGGCTGCTCCCTCCTTCCCCCCACCTATATATATGTGGGAGGGAGGCGCCTAGCACAACCACGACAATTGCTTAGCCGTGTGCGGCGCCCCCTCCACTGTTTACACCCCCGGTCATATTTTCGCACTGCTTAGGCGAAGCCCTGCGGAGATCACTTGACCATCACCGTCACCACGCTGTCATGCTGCCGGAACTCATCCACTACCCCGCCGTCTTGCTGGATCAAGAAGGCGGAGGACGTCACCGAGCTGAACGTGTGCTGAACGCGGAGGTGCCGTACGTTTGGTACTCGATCGGTTGGAGCGCGAAGAAGTTCGACTACATCAACCGCGTTAACAAACGCTTCCGCTTATGGTCTACGAGGGTACGTAGACACACTCTCCCCTCTCATTGCTTTGCATCTCCTTGATAGATCTTGCGTGTGCGTAGAATTTTTTTTGTTTTCCATGCAACGTTTCCCAACACTCAAGGGCCGGGTTATCATATTCATGATAAGCTTGTTCTTCAAATAGATAGAAGAAATGCCATATAGCCCCCAAGGGCCAGCTCATTTTCTTGGGATGAGCTGGGTCTTCTTGTAATAGATGAATCTTTGAAAAGCATCGTGTAGCCCCCAAGGGCTGACTCATCTTCATGAAATGAGTCGGGTCTTTCTAGATGATAATACTTGTTGAAAGTTTCGACCTGTAGCCCCCAAGGGCCGGCTTATCTCCAGGAGATGAACCGGGTCTTTCAATAGGACCACTCTGAAGAATTACCTGTAACTCCCAAGGGCCAACTGAGCTTCATGAATGAGCCAGTTATGTACAACATAGATTGAAAAGAGCGATATACATTAGCCCCCAAGTGCCAAGGATATTGCTTGCAATGTGCTTGGGACTTGAATATATTTGCCATAACATCTCTGCCAAATGTCGACTTAACCAAACTAGCCGACTTATCTTGACCTCCTTGAATGATAAATTTCTTTGGAACCTTTGCAGGAAGCCATAAGCCTGGGCGAGTCAAATATAGCCGCCTTAAAGAAAACTGTAGAATCTAAACAGGTTGAACACAATAAGGCTGAGGCAAGCTTAAAATCTTCTTTAAAAGATTTGGAAAAAAATCAAAAGTGACTTTGCTGCTGAGAGATCCGCCTTTGAAACTGAAAACGCTGCTTTGTTGAAACGAGCGCAAGAGGCAGAAGATCAGCTGAAGCCGGTGGCTGAAGAGCTGTCTGGCTTAAAACGCCATATTTCTCAGATGACTAAAGCCATCTTCGGTAAGTAAAACCTTAAACTCATTGAAATAACTCGCTTGGCGACCTATAATACTTGAATGTAACTCGCCTGGCAATTCTTGTTTGAAATGTTTGGCAGGTGCCAGGAGTTCCAACCTTGGGCAAAGCATGCTGCTGAAGCTGAAAGCTGTCTATTCCTTGACGGAAAAACTTTATGCTGGAAGTCTCCGCACACTGGTAGCTGCATCCAATGGCAAGAAGCTGCCACAGGTTATCAAAGATGTACTGGACCAGTTATCAACAATGCCCAAGCAAATCGAGGAGATGAAACTGTCAGCCGCCCGTGCGGGAGCAATAACTGCACTAAGCCGGGCAAAAGCTTATCAAATAGAACTAGACCCTCAAGAGATGGCCGGCGGGTTCCCGGAATATAAGGATGACGGGTCTGTATTCAGTGAGGCAGATTATGCTAAGTGTATCAGAGAAGTGCGGCCACTGGCGTGTCAGCTTGCGCAGGAACTTGACTTGAAGAAATACGAGCCGGCTTACGACAGCAACAATACTCGAATCAAGGCGCCTTCCTTTGATGTTGTAGACTTGACTCCGCAAAGGCATATGCATATTTTCGCCCCTGATATCGACCCTTCCTCTATCATCAACGATGAAGCAATCTTTGAGGCTTTAACTGGTGTCAACTGGACCTCGGACAATCTTCAGATCGGAAGCAAAGAAGAGCCGTCTCAGGATGACCCGGAGACCACAACTTCAAGACGTCAGCATGATGTTTAACCCGGCGGAGCATAACCCGGACAGCACTGGGACCGGCTTACAGGAGTAGTTGTACTCCTTAGAAAAAACTTTAATGAATTTTGTGGGCTCAGCTGAAGCCTTGTAATAGGCTATAGAAAACACTTTGGTGCTCTGTCATGCCTTCGTGCATGTTTAACACTTATGACCCAATAGCTATATGTGCAATCTGCCTTGGATATCTTGCCTTATGTCTGACATGCATATTTGACTTAGGCTTCATCTTGTGAAATAAGGCGCCCATCTAACCTTTTGACACATAAACTGTGTCGGGTTATAATAATCACCCAAGAATTTCACCAATGGGCGACTCAAAGTCATAATTGTTGTTTGCTAATAAGCAATTGGATATTGATAATCCGGCGGCTCATGGCCAAAAGAAACTCAATAGTGATCAGTGCTAACCGGAGTTCCTTCGACCCGGCGACTTAAAGTCGTTGCAATAACATGATCAATGAGCAAAAAATTCCTGCAATTGCAGAAAACTTACAAGTATGTATAATAGATAAATTATAAGCTGGCCTTTGAGGCTCGACAAAAAAGACCGGCTGAAAAGCCCGCGTCCTGTTTCCATGAAGCATGGCTTGATAGCCTTGGTTTATCCTTGCTATCAGTAAGCTGGGCTCTCACATGACTTAAACCGGCGCTTTAACCTTGACAAGTTCAGGGTCTGAAAGATTGACTTGTCAAGAGTACGGCGGGTCATCTTTTCGGAGTAGAATCAAGCATACGGGCAGGTTTAACCAATAATGTGGCGTTTTTTGCCTAGTCAAAAGGGTGAGTAAGCTGAACTCGGTGAGTTGGAAGCCCCCAAGTGACCTATGATCAATAAATAAAAGACTCATGCATGATATATACGAGATGAAACGACAGAGGGCCTGGGTTCCGGGGATGCCGGCTTTATTATATTTGATCATAAAATTTATATACATGATATGTATGTACAATAACTTAGAGCCGGTGGCTCAAGTGTAGTAAGGCCAAAGATGAGCAATATTCCAGGGCCTGTTTGTCTCCTCCTCAAAGGTACGTGATGCACTGTGCTCACGTATGTCGATGAAATAATATGACCCATTGTTGAGGTTTTTGCTGACCACAAAGGGTCCTTCCCAAGGAGGTGAGAGCTTATGCATGTCTGTCTGATCTTGAATCAAACGCAACACTAAGTCGCCCTCCTGAAAAGTCTGGCTTCGAACCCTACAGCTGTGATAGCGACGTAGGTCTTGCTGATAAATTGCAGATGCCACCGCGAGATCACGTTCCTCTTCCAAAGCATCCAGAGCATTTTGACATGCTTTTTCATTATCTGTCTCAATGTAAGCCGCCACCCTGGGCGAGTCATGACGAATATCACTTGGAAGAACCGCCTCTACGCCATAAACCATGAAGAAGGGCGTATAGCCTGTTGATCTATTGGGGGTGGTCCTGATGCTCCAAAGGACTGTAGGAAGCTCTTCAACCCAACAGCCCGGAGTACGCTTCAAAGGTACCATGAGCCAGGGCTTAATCCCTTTTAATATCTCCTGGTTAGCACGCTCAGCTTGGCCATTAGACTGCGGATGAGCCACTGATGACACATCAAGATGTATATGCTCTCTTTGACAGAATTTTTTCATAGCACCCTTGGATAAGTTTGTCCCATTATCAGTGATGATACTATGAGGATAACCAAAACGGAAGATCAGCTTTTTCACAAACTGTACTGCAGTCGCCGCCTCACAATTTCTCACGGGCTCTGCCTCAACCCACTTGGTAAATTTGTCAACTGCCACCAGGAGGTGAGTTTTCTTGTCCTTAAACCGCTTAAAGGGTCCAACCATATCAAGCCCCCAGACCGAAAACGGCCAAGTTATTGGGATCATCCTCAATTCTTGAGCTGGCACATGAGCTTGTCTTGCAAATTTCTGGCAACCATCACACTTGCGAACAATATCCTCTGCATCAGCATGAGCCGTCAACCAGAAAAACCCATGTCTAAAAGCCTTAGCCACTAGAGATCTTGACCTGGCATTATGACCACAATCCCCGGCATGGATTTCTTGAAGAATCTCACGGCCTTCCTCAGGGGAGACACAACGTTGAAACACGCCCGTGACACTGCACCTGTGTAACTCGCCATTGATAATTGTCATAGACTTAGACCGTCGGATGATTTGTCGCACCAAGAGTTCATCTTTCGGTAACTTGCCTCTGGTCAAATAAGTTAAATAAGGCAGAGTCCAATCAGGAGTAGCACGTAAAGCTACCACCAGCTGCCCCCCCGGGTCAGGAATAGCGAGATCTTCCTTTGAGGTAACCTGACAGACGGGTTATGCAGCACATCTTGGAACACATTAGGAGGGACCGACTTACGCTGAGATCAGCTGAGACAAAGCATCAGCCACCTCATTAAGCCGTCGGTCAATGTGATCCACCTGATAACCCTTGAAGTGACCAGCAATATTGGTGACTGCCTAATGATAAGCCGCCATGAGGGGGTCTTTTGAATCCCACTTCCCTAAAACTTGCCGCGCAACGAGGTCTGAGTCACCCAAGCACCTGACCCGGCTCAAGTTCATTTCCTTGGCAATGCGGAGGCCGTGTAGCAAGGCCTCATACTCAGCTGCATTGTTAGTACAGGGAAACATAAGCCTCAAAACATAACATAACTTATCACCTCGCGGGGAAGATAAAATAACTCCAGCCCCCGAGCCTTCTAACTGTCTGGACCATCAAAGTGTATTGTCTAGTATGTGTTGTCCGGCTTCTCCTCAGGTGTTTGCAGCTCTGTCCAATCATTAATGAAATCCACCAAAGCCTGAGATTTGATGGTAGTCTTGGGCACATATTTCAGATGATGTGGCCCAAGCTCAATTGCCCACTTAGCAACCAGGCCTGTGGCCTCTCTGTTTTGTATGATATCTCCCAGAGGAGCTGAACTGACCACTGTGATTGGATGTCCAAGGAAGTAGTTCTTCAATTTTCGACTCGACATGAACACTCAAAACACCAATTTCTGCCAGTGTGGGTATCGCTGCTTGGACTCTATTAAAACTTCACTGACATAATAAACCGGCCGCTGGACGGGGTACTCCTTCCCTGCCTCCTTGCGCTCCACAACAACTGCCATGCTGACAGCTTTGTTATTAGCCGCCACGTACAGGAGCATAGGCTCTTTGTCAATTGGAGCAGCCAGGATGGGCGGCTCAGCCAACTGCGTTTTAAGCACCTCAAATGCCTCATTAGCAGCATCACTCCAAACAAAATGATCAGTCTTTTTCATCATCTGGTACAAAGGAATTGCCTTCTCTCCCAGGCGGCTTATAAAATGGCTCAGGGCCGCAATACGACCCGCCAAGCGCTGAACATCATTGATACAGGCCGACTTAGACAAAGAAGTGATGGCCTTGATCTTCTCCGGGTTAGCCTTGATGCCCCGTTCTGAGACCAGAAAACCTAGCAATTTTCCTGCAGGTACACCAAAAACACACTTGGCCGGGTTAAGCATCATCTTGTAAACCCGAAGATTGTCAAAAGTTTCCTTCAGATCAGCAAGCAGTGTCTCCTTCTTCCTGGACTTAACCACAATATCGTCCACATAAGAATGAACATTGCGCCCGATCTGTCCATGAAAGCAATTTTGAACACAACGCTGGTAAGTCGCCTGGGCACTCTTGAGCCCAAAAGGCATAGATACATAACAGAAAGCTCCAAAAGGTGTGATAAAAGCTATTTTTTCTTGATCCTCAACTGCCATCTTGATCTGATGGTAACCAGAATAAGCGTCCAGGAAGCACAGGCTCTCACAACCCGCCGTTGCATCAATAATCTGGTCAATACGGGGGAGAGCAATGGGATCAGCCGGACAGGCTTTGTTGAAGTCTGTGTAATCCACACACATACGCCATGTGCCATTTTTCTTGAGTACAAGCACAGGGTTAGCCAACCACTGGGGGTGAAAAACTTCAACAATGAACCCGGCCGCCAAGAGCCGGGCTACTTCTTCTCCAATAGCTTTACGTCGTTCTTTGTTAAAACGATGAAGGAACTGCTTGACCGGCTTAATCTTAGGATCCACATTAAGGCGGTGCTCAGCGAGTTCTCTCGGTACACCCGGCATGTCAGAAGGTTTCCATGCAAAGATGTCCCGATTCTCACGGATGAATTCAATGAGCGCGCTTTCCTATTTGGGATCCATTGCAGCACCAACAGTGAACTGCTGGGAAGAGTCGCCAGGGACAAAATCCACTTGCTTTGTATCATCCGCTGACTTGAGCTTGAGCAGAGGGTCCTGTTCAGTCGTGGGCTTCTTCAGAGGGGTCATGTCAGCCGGGTCAACATTGTCTTTATAGAACTTGAGCTCCTCAGTAGCACAAGCCACCTCTGTATAAGCGGCATCGTCCTCTTCACATTCCAGAGCAACCTTACGATCCCCATGAACCGTAATTGTCACCTTCGGCCCTGACATCTTAAGCTGCAGGTAAATGTAACTGCGGGTGATCCGCCCGGCTCCACGTTATCGTGTGTTCTGACCACCTCAGATACTATGGAACTGCCGGCTCAACTGTATGAACCGCCCGCTTGTGCAACTTCCGATCACGTTTCCAAGTACTTGTAGTAAAGACGTGATACTGACCGCCATTTAACTACTTAGGATTACTCTGATACCCAGACTGGTTATTCTGCTATTGATTACCCTGACCAGACTGTTGGTTATGACCCCCATGGTTTCCTTGATTCTGGTACCCGGAATTTGAGCCGCCTCCGCTGAAACCGGCTCCTGGGAAGCCGCCTAAGCCTGACCCGCCGGACGACCCATTATCATTACTGTGATGCTGAAAAGATTGGTTCTTGAACTCCCGCATAATATAACAATCCTTCCAAGTGTGACGAGACGACTTATTGGGATAACTGTGCTTTGGACAAGGGCCATTGAGCTCATCCTCAATATTCCTAGACTTCCTGTCATTGAAAGGCGGCTTGCCATTACCATTACGATGTTGATTTTTGAAGCCTGTATTGGTGTTAGCCTCAAAATCTGACCCGCCATCGGGGTGTTTGCGCTTCCCACCATGACCATTATTATTCTGCGTTGAGGTGTTCTGTTGCTGACCCTTGCCTCCATTGGCTTTCTTGCCCTTGCCAGTTTTATCATCATCTGAGCTAGGATCTTTTGTATTGTCTGAATCAGCATACTTGGTAAGCGCACCCATGAGAATGCCCATGTCTGTGCACTTGCGCTTTAGCCGCCCAAGTTTCTGTTTATGAGGCTCAAAGTGACAGTTCTTTTCCAGAATCAGAACCGCTTGAGCCGGCCCGATATTGTCTGAAGAATGAATAATAGTCGCAACCCGGCGAGCCCAATGATGGGCCGACTCATCCTCCCTTTGCACACAGTGCTCCAAATTGACAATGGTCATCGGCTGCTTGCAAGTTCCTTGAAAATTCTGGTTAAAACGCTCTTTCAACTCTGCCCAGGTGTTGATGGAGTTGGGGGCAGGTTTTTCAACCATGTGTGGGTTGGCCCCTCCAACATCATAGTAAAATACTTGGCACACACCGCGTCGCTGACATCCAACATCTCCATGGCCATCTCATAACTCTCGACCCACGCTGCCGACTCAAGATCCGCCGTATAGTTGGGTATCTTACGAGGACCCTTAAAATCCTTCGGCATGCACTCAACGCGTAGAGCCGGCACAAGACACGACACTCCAATGGTCCTGCTACTCAACCCGGCGCCTGCCATCCCAGAGGAGACTACCAAGGGCGGCTGATAAGCCCCCTGGTTTGCTGCCTCAGCTTCACGATGAGCTCTCGCCCCATCCACAATCGCTTGGGCATCAGTCCTCTGTTGATTGGGCAGGTTACCCTGGGGCGGGTTACGGCGCCGGTCACTACTAGAAACCGTGGGCGACTCCATATGCCAGCTGTAGCAGCGGCTTGGGAGAGGAGTTGAGTGCACCCGATTAAGACTGTATGCATATTTTTCCTGTTGAGCAATTGCCATCTGAAGGAGCTCAATGGCGTTCTGTGCTTCTACTGCGATCGGTGACTCACCAGTAATAGGGAGCGCGCTAAGCCGGGTGGCCGCTGCCACCATGTTATCCACCGGGTTAGAAAAGTGACCTGTCGGTGTTGAAAAACGCTGGGGTGGGGTTTGTCCACGAGGAGGGTTTGGCACTGGCTCATTCCTACGGGCCGGCTCTGGCTGGTGACGCTGAGCCGCCACCCTGTTCCCAGGTGCTTCTGCAGTCGATGGGGGTATAACAGGTGCTCCTAGAGTACTTGGTCCTGCCCCTGGTGTATTGAACAAGTTCATGGGCTCATAAGTCTGGGGTAATCGGGTCTGGTGCCTCCTTCGAAAGACTGCGTCAGAAGCGTTTTGATCCAGACTTAAACGCCAAGCCTTTGCCCTCAAGTGCTCCTGCTCTGCGTGAACCTGGGCCTGCAACGTGGCTGTGCGAACACTCTCAGCATTGATATCCTCCTGAGCCTTAGTCATCTGCTCTCGAATCTTGGCAATCTCTGCGTTGCGTTTGGCCTGGTTTTCTACAGTGACTTCAGTCGCCAGCAAGGTTGTCAGATTCCCCATAAGGTCGGAGAGAACTTGAGCCGGCGGCCTGACTGAGCCGGACGCACCGGCCCCTGCGGCCGCGGGGTCAGCTGCTGTTGTTGCTCCAACTACTGAAGAGTTGAGAGCCGGCACCGTTCATGCCATGAAGATGGCGGCTCAGCACGGCGGCTCATAGCGGTCCGGAATAATGTTACCCTCGGAACAGCCCCCAAGCCCGCCATCTTGAAGCAGGTAGATTGATTCTGTCTCGCCGGTCGAGGACTCATCACCTGAATAGACGAGAGTCTCTCCTCCGGACGCCGAGTTTTCCGCAAGTTTCAGTCCTTGCGTGAAGCCAACGAATACATGCTTCCGGCCGGCTTGGACCTGGGTGGGTTGCGCGTGCCGAGCTGACTCGATGAGGTCGGTGCAGATGTCCGGCTTGGGCCCAGATCCGCCGATTTTGCCGATGAAGATGTGGATTCCACCGAAGGGGACCCGGTACTCGTACTCGATTGAGTCGGCCTCGGGGCCCCAGCCGGCGTCGTCGATGTAGAGCTTGCCGCGGCGACTCTTGGTCATCCTGCCAATGGCGTATCCTTTGATCCATGGGAAAGAGCCCTTCAAGAACTCGAAACCACCGTGCGGGGGCCCCACGGTGGGCGCCAACTGTCGTGGTTTTGTCACGACAGGTGTCCTTGCGAAAGGACTTAAGCGTGGAGCCATTGCAACGGTGATTAACTTGTCGGGGTTGAACGGGACGAGAGACACAATTTACCTAGGTTCGGCCCCTCACGTCGGAGGTAAAATCCTACGTCCTGCTCTTGTTTGCTTATTTCTTGAGTCTTGATTACAAGGGAGCATATTTGCTTAACCTAGCTATCGATTGATTGTAACTTGGGTTTACCCGCCGCAGGGACTCGCCTTTATATACACATGTCGAGGCCCTGGCTTACAAGAGTCCGGGTCGTGTTACGACCCATGACCAACTCTGATTCTAAGTCGCCTTGACTTTCATGACAAGTCACCGTACGGCGGCTTACACCTCCGGGCCACATGCCGCCTTCTGGGTTTGGGGCCCTAAGCCGGCCCATCTTGTGAACCGCCCGTCCGGTCGTGTTCCTTAATCGTCCTGGCCCATCTTAAGTCTAGCTCCAAGAGTCGCCAGTAGCTTAACCCGGCCTTCACAGGGCGGGTTATAGCATGGGGTTATATCCCCAACACTAGCAATCTGCCCACACCACGTCAGATCCATCGTGGCAAGCTGATGTGGCAGAATTGCGACCAGATGAAAAGGTCGTAGATTAGAATCAGCCCGGTCCATTTCGGCCGTCTACATGGGCCCAATAATTCAGCCCATTTAATGTTTTTTTCTCTTTATTTTGTTTAGCTGCATGGGCCCGGCCCAATAATTTGGCCTTTTATTTTCTGGGATGGAGCCTTTTACAGACCAGTTTTTTTTATAGTCAACTCTTTTTTTGGGCCACAGCCTTTTTAGTCTAGTTCTTGTTTGGGCCTTGGCCTTTTATTTTCTGGGATGCAGCCTTTTACAGACTAGGTTTTTTTTACAAACTCTTTTTTTAGGCCCAAGCCATTTTAGTCTAATTCTTGTTTGGGCCTTGGCCTTTTTGCGGTCCAACTAAGTTTAGAGCCCAATTAATCCAAATAATACTCTGCGATCCAAACAAAACTCGAATAATTCAGAAAATGCATAACTTCACAGGTTCACAGCTTCAGAAAATGCATAACTTCACAGGTTCACAGGTTCAACTTAGAGCTTCCAAAATGAGCCATCACAAGTTCACAGGTTCTACGACAAGTTCTACGACAAGTTCAACTTCACAGTTTCCAAAATGAGCCATCACATAGAGCTTCTACGATGCTTTAGCTCCAAAGAGAGCCATCAAGTGGGCTAACTTCTCATCCTGTTCTTCAGACTTCTTGCGCAGCTGCTCAAATTCCTTCTCGCGTGCAACTTCAGCTTCTTCCGCCTTCATCTTGATTGCCGCCAATTCTTCTTGCACCACTTCAGCTTGAAGCTCCGATCTCTCCAGCTTCTGCTCAAGATCACGCACATGAGCAGCCACAACAACACTTGCTTTGCTGGAGTTGTTCTTAGATGACTGGAGCCCAACATTCCTCAGGAATGTGCTTTGCTTGACTTCGGTCTTGAGCACTTCGTCAACAATTTCGGCAGCAGACTTTGGCTCTTCATCTTCTGGTACCGGCTAGCATATGGAGGAAAATGATAGACATTAGTAGCAGATCTATTTCACATTTTGCAAACCAAACCAAGCAAGAGAAACCAAATAAGAATGCCACCAAACCAACACACAAAATGAATTATTTGAAGTAACCAAACCAGCACACAAAATCTATATGTAGATATTTTACTCAAACTCAAACAGAAGAAGATGATGACTAGTAACCTGAAAGCATTATTTGAATCTGCACGTAGATATTATCAATAACAAATTCATTATAGCAAGTGTACACACTTATGTGATCTGGAGACATGCAATTGGAACAAGGCGATGATCATGGGACCCGAGTGAGTGCTTATGGAAGAATATGATGGCTTCATTAATCCTAGAATGGTGGCTCTATATAAGATGGCTTCCCGAGTGAGCCGATCATCAAAGGCAACGACATTCAGATCAATTTTCATCATATCATAAAAAATACAACAAATAGCTACAGCAAATTCTGATATCTTTGTTGAGAACTATACAACAAATTCTGATATCTTTGTTGAGATAGCAAACCTATTTTAGGCTCTAGCAAACAGCATCAAAGCATGGAACATACAGCAACATCAGCAAATCGTAAAACCTCAGGCTCTGAACTGGCTCGACAAAGCATGGAGTGACTTACTATAGCAATCTTAACTGGCTCCGAAAACCCGTGCTTCTTGCTGTTATGGGTGGCCTTGAACAAGTCAATCACAGACAGCTCCTCACCCTTACGTTCTTCTTTCTGAAATGTTTTTTTAAAAAAATCAAAATGTTATTCAGCAAGAATAAAAAAATTTATTCAACGAGGATCAAATGGTAAGCTCTCTAGACAAAAGTTCTCACAGTGGAAAAAATGTGTGCTGTGTAGTGCCTGGGACCAGTTCTCTGTTGGTACATGACTTTTTCTCGATTCATCTTGTTCGACACACAGGTTTCCTACAAAAAAGCATACTGTCAGCATGATCTAGCACTAGCATATCATGTGCAGAACATAAACCAGCAGCTACATGTGTACAAGATGCCACAGCAGCAGATACAAACCCTGTGTCCTGGGGTAGACCACATCTCCACCAGAGCTTGCCATTCACCGTCCATCATATCTGGCACCGGAGACTTGATGCTGACTTTGTTTGCTGCTATGGTATCAAAATATTTCTTCTTGATCTGATGGCGTCTGTTCTTTGAACTTTTCTGCAGAATATCTTTGCACGCGGTCTTAATGGTCTTCGAGTCCGTGTTCATCTCAAAATTTTCCTACCAAGACAGCAAACAAGGTAGGACTAAGATTAGTGATCATACGTAGGTGTAACAGAAAATAGATAGCACATTAGCTACGAAACAAGTAGCTTACAGCAACTTTTCCAATGTAGTTCTCCAATAGATTAGCGTTTTTTTGTATTCCTTGAAGTGAGGAAGAACCGGCAGATGGCTTCTTGCAACGAGTCCACACTCAGAAGCAAGCTTTGCAGCATGCAAAGGTTTCTCTGGATGCTTCATCCGTTCGGCAATTTGGATAGGCACCTTGGTACCAAGCGACTTGGTCATCCTCTCTAGCCCTTTGCCCTTTCTATTTTTAGGCTTAGTAGTCATTACATCTGAAAATGAAATTGAACTCATAAATTAGAAGAGAAATCGACAAATGCAAGAATGGTTCTGCCAAACAGGTAAGCATACATGCTCGCTTCCATTTGGAAAATGCACTAGTAAAAGAGAGCATTGCAAAGGTGAACTTGCCTGATTGAAGCACAAGTTGCTGTTCTTCTTCACTAATGACAACATTCCTATCCACAGAAGTTGCAACAGGGCTGAGGTCTGTGTGGACAGTGCCTACTTCATCTATGCAGATAGTTCCTCGTTCATCTAGGCAGTCAGTGTCTCTTTCATCCATGCGGAGAGTGGTTTCTTCATCCATGTGCGGAAACTCATCACCCATTTGCAGCAAGCTCTCAGAGTCCATGCGCAGCGGACTTTCCTGATGGTCCGTCGCAACCGCCATCTTTGCTTTCTGCCTTGTGACTCTAACAGGGGCAGGTTCATCAGGTTCCAGGATCCTCTTTGTTTGTCTTGGAGGTGGGGCCATCACCCTTCTTGGAGGCATTGCAACAGATGTTTCTAAGCTCTTCCTCTTCTAATTGACTGTCTTCTTAACACCAGGCCTCTTCCTCCTAGATTCCTTCAGTGCCTCGTATAAAAAGCACGGAAAAAAGCATTAGATCATAAGACAAATATGTGAGCACAAGGAAACACAAAGCATACAAGTACTCCCAGCCCTCCAAGCAAGACAGAGTTTGCACCTTAATAGTCTTCTGCACCACAACATCATCCACTTCCTCTCCATCAATAACTTCATCCTCCTTAGGATTGTACTCAGGGTCATCATTGATAACTCCACTACCTTCTTGAACCTCATTAGTTCTACCTTCTTGTACATCATTCGTTTTCCTAATCATTGATGCTATTGCACCGATGCCAAGGGACTGGAATATCTGATTGTTCCTCATCATATTTCTAGCCCTAACCTTCTCGTACTCGGATAGAGGAGCTTCTTTGCATGATAAAGGAAACATAACTATTAGGTGAATGGTTGGAATGCATGGACAAACAGCCAAACATATGCTATGAGATTTTATTATCATTTAATCCTAGTTATTCGGGTAAGGACGACTAACGACACATAGGCACAATTAAACCAGCTTATTCAGATTACATGAATACATTTCACTTAGCATATTAAGACACATCTTTTATAAATCTGACAGTATAATCACAAGGAGCAAGTTGCATACCAACGGTCAACCTCATGTTTGACCTTGTCATCCTTGCCATGGATGATCTTGAGGTGGTTGGAACGTTTCTATAATAGCTTGCAAAATATAATAAACAACAATCAAACACAACAGGATAAAGTAGAATGATGCACTTGTATCAATAAAGGAAAGCACTTGGACCATCATGCACATACAGGTGTAGGAATGCATCAGTAGTAATACATGTGAAGCAAACTTGCTGGATCAACAATATAGTGATGTAGTTAAATTAATTAAGCAAACATGTAAGTGCACTAAACAAGCATGCATGTACACAGGAAAGATATGAAGCATCCCTTAATATCTTCACTACATCAAGCAGGGGGTAGTAATGTACATCAAGAAATCTGCCTAGTGCCTCATATAAAGTACACAAGCAAGCAAGCAAAGTGCTAGTAGTACTGCTGATGCAAACCCTAACCCTATGTATGCTAGCAAGCAACTAAATTGAAGAGTAACATCAAGCAAGCAAGCATCCCCATGATGTAGTGAAAGACTAACAACGCCTGGACTGACATTCTACTGATTGTATTACTCTGTGCATGCCAAGCAAAACTAAACTAAAATAAAACTAAACTAAGATAAATAGAAATTAGCATGTGATGAACAAAGATGACTTTAATTAATAAGAAATCAGCATCAGTCACTATACATAGGAAAAACAGATTATGTAGTATGGTTTCTATATCAGGAAGTGAAAGTGTAAATCGCACATCAACCAACGAGCACCTTATGGGCATCCTCTATGAACATGATATGCATAAGGTGCTTTCAGCGTCCACAGTTTCACTTCAACAAGCTTTGATGATGATAAGCATAAATGGCAATCTAACTCGGAACAAGAAAAAAAAATCCCCATGCATGTCCCTCTACAACCTATACAACAATTTTACAGAAGCTTCAAGAGGGCAGCCAAACCCGGTTTGATTTGGTATATCAACCCATATAGACACATATAATGTTGAATAAGTAAAGCATGCATGATACACTCATCCTAATCAATGTGCAGTAGCACATTCTCATAAGAATGGAACAGAAAAATAGAATTCTATTAAGACCCACAACAATTGCAAGCAAG
The DNA here is from genome assembly GCA_039707655.1 of Elymus sibiricus. Classification (NCBI taxonomy): domain Eukaryota; kingdom Viridiplantae; phylum Streptophyta; class Magnoliopsida; order Poales; family Poaceae; genus Elymus; species Elymus sibiricus. Next base: position 320,990,695 of record CM077664.1, read on the forward strand.
TGGCTTTGTGTACCCCCATTTCTTACCCATCACAAATGCAGGCTAACCCATGTTGCACAGGCAAAACTATGCATTCTGACCAACATGCACTCTTGAGAACAATAGTCAATACATAAAGAAGCACACACTCTTAACAACAATTGAAATCATGCATAGGCAGGCAATTTCAAAGATTTCTCCCCCAAGGCAGGACCCCATGAACCCCATGAACCCTAACCCCATGAAACCCATGAACCCTAACCCCATGAACCAGAGGGAGATCATCCCCATGAATCCCCATCGATCCTTCCCCATGAACAAGAAAACTAGGAGATCCTACCCATGAACCTTAACCCCATGAACCAGAGAGCAATGTGTACCCCATGAACCCTAACCCTAACCCCATGAATCTACCGAACCATCCCCATCCCCATCGATCCATCCACATGAACCCTAGAAGAACCCATGAGGGGGATCTACCGAACCCTAGAAGGTCTACCCATGAACATCGAGGGGAGAAGTACCTGCCATCGTCGATCGTCGATGATGTAGATGGTGTAGCCGCTGTCATCGATGTAGTTGCCGTCGTCGATGTAGTCATAGCCGAGGCGGTCGATGTAGCCGTCGATGTCATCGATGTAGCCGTCGTCGTCAAGGGGAGAGGGGATTCATCATCGGGGAGAGGGGCGGCGGGGTGGCGCGAAGCAGGGAAGGGAGTGGGGGTGGGGAGTCGTCGTCGGCGGGACGACGCAGAGCTAGGGTTAGGAGAGGGGAGGGGAATGGAGAGGATCCCGCGTGGAGAGGGGAGGGGAATGGGGAAATTTTGGGGAGTGGGGAGGGGATCCCGGGTGGTGTGGGAGAGGGAGTGGTGGGTCCCGCGTGGTAGTGGGAGAGGGAGTGGAGGGAAATTTTGGTGGCGCTGGGAGGGAAATTTTGGTGTGGGAGGGAAATTCTTTTGGGTTTGGAGCCAGAAATGTTTAGGGTTTTATTGTAAACTTTGTTGAAATAATGGTTAAAATCATACCGAATAGCTCAAGAAAACATCGTTATTCCAAGTTTAATATTTTTGCTAGTTGGTAGGTCACATTTGATGATGTGACGTGGAGGTTTCCCATTTTTTTGTGAATTTTTTATGGTGTTTTCAAAATCCTGTCGAATTCGTCGCGGCGGCCGTCCGTGACTAGGGGTTGAATCATGTAAAGTTGTTGGTGATTCTTTGATGAAATGCCTACCTATGAAGCTAAAAGTGATTTTTAGTAAAAATAACGGGAAAGCTATGGAGCACCCGCAGTTCAAATTTCAGCCGGTTCTAGCTGAATCGGCCGATGGTTGTCTGAATGGCCGGGAGTAGCTACGAGGCTCGGAAATGCATGATTTTTGGGGACCATCCGTAAAATATGGTCTACTTTGAGATAGAGATGGAATGGCACCATTTGGAATGACTCTTTGTAGCCGCTTCACGAAAAACACATGTTTTCAGCATTCAGAAAATGGAAAATGGTTTTTTTTTGTGAAACAAGTTGGAACCTCGCTTTGGAAATATTGTTTGCCATCCCAAGATGCAGGCATGTCCCAAATTTGGGCATATTATCACAAACTATTCAACGAATGCGGCCATATCATTCCTCGTTTGGCTTGAAAGCTATGAATCTTCGTTCATCATAGGTCGTTTTTGAGAACACCTTTTCAAGAAAACATCGGTATTCCAAGTTTAATATTTGTGCTAGTTGGTAGGTCACATTTGATGATGTGACGTGGAGGTTTCCCCTTTTTTTTGATTTTTTTGAATTTTTTACGGTGTTTTCAAAATCCGGTCGAATTCGTCGCGGCGGCCGTCCGTGGCTAGGGGTTGAATCATGCAATGTTGTTTGCGATTCTTTGATGAAATGCCTACCTATGAAGCTAAATATGATTTTTAGTAAAAATAACGGGCAAGCTATGGAGCACCCGCAGTTCAAATTTCAGCTGGTTCCAGCTGAATCGGCCGATGGTTGTCTGAATGGCCGGGAGTAGCTACGAGGCTCGGAAATGCATGATTTTTGGCGACCGTCCGTAAAATATGGTCTACTTTGAGATAGACATGGAATGGTGCCATTTGGAATGACTCTCTTTGTAGCCGCTTCATGAAAAACACATGTTTTTAGCATTCAGAAAATGGAAAATGTTTTTTTTGTGTGAAAAAAGTTGGAACCTCGCTTTGGAAACATTGTTTTCCATCCCAAGATGCAGGCATGTGCCAAATTTGGGCATATTATCACAAACTATTCAACGAATGCGGTCATATCATTGCTCGTTTGGCTTAAAAGCCATGAATCTTCGTTCATGGTAGGTCATTTTTGAGAACACCTTTTCAAAAAAACATCGGTATTCCAAGTTTAATATTTTTGCTAGTTGGTAGGTCACATTTGATGATGTGATGCGGAGGTTTCCCATGTTTTTAATTTTTTTTAATTTTTTATGGTGTTTTCAAAATCCGGTCGAATTTGTCGCGGCGACCGTCCGTGGCTAGGGGTTGAATCATGCAAAACTGTTGGCGATTCTTTAATGAAATGCCTACTTGTGAAGCTAAAAATGATTTTTAGTAAAAATAACGGGCAAGCTATGGAGCACCCACAGTTCAAATTTCAGCCTGTTCCAGCTGAATCGACCGATGGTTGTCTGAATGGCCGGGAGTAGCTACGAGGCTCAAAAATGCATGATTTTTGGCGACCGTCCGTAAAATATGGTCTACTTTGAGATAGACATGGAATGGCGCCATTTGGAATGACTCTCTTTGTAGCCGCTTCACGAAAAACACATGTTTTAGCATTCAGAAAATGGAAAATGTTTTTTTGTTGTGAAACAAGTTGGAACCTCGCTTTGGAAACATTGTTTTCCATCCCAAGATGTAGGCATGTGCCAAATATGGGCATATTATCACAAAATATTCAAAGAATGCGGCCATATTATTGCTCGTTTAGCTTGAAAGCCATGAATCTTCGTTCATGGTAGGTCGTTTTTGAGAACACCTTTTCAAGAAAACATCGGTATTCCAAGTTTAATATTTTTGCTAGTTGGTAGGTCACATTTGATGATGTGACACGGAGATTTCCCATTTTTTTTGTTTTATTTTGAATTTTTTACGGTGTTTTCAAAATCCGGTCGAATTTGTCGCGGCGGCTGTCCGTGGCTAGGGGTTGAATCATGCAAAGTTGTTGGCGATTCTTTGATGAAATGCCTACCTGTGAAGCTAAAAATGATTTTTAATAAAAATAACAAGCAAGCTATGGAGCACCCGCAGTTCAAATTTCAGCCGGTTCCAGTTGAATCGGCTGATGGTTGTCTGAATGGCCGGGAGTAGCTATGAGGCTCGAAAATGCAAGATTTTTGGCGACCATCCATAAAATATGGTCTACTTTGAGATAGACATGGAATGGCGCCATTTGGAATGACTCTCTTTGTAGCCGCTTCCGAAAAACACATGTTTTTAGCATTCAGAAAATGGAAAATGGTCTTTTTTGTGAAACAAGTTGGAACCTCGCTTTGGAAACATTGTTTGCCATCCCAAGATGCAGGAATCTGCCAAATTTGGGCATATTATCACAAACTATTCAATGAATGCGGCCATATCATTGCTCGTTTGGCTTGAAAGCCATGAATCTTCGTTCATGGTAGGTCGTTTTTGAGAACACCTTTTCAAGAAAACATCGGAATTCCAAGTTTAATATTTTTGCTAGTTGGTAGGTCACATTTGATGATGTGACGTGGAGGTTTCCCATTTTTTTTAATTTTTTTATATTTTTTTACGGTGTTTTCAAAATCCGGTCGAATTCGTCGCGGCGGCCGTCCATGGCTAGGGGTTGAATCATGCAAAGTTGTTGGTGATTCTTTGATGAAATGCCTACCTGTGAAGGTAAAAATGATTTTTTAGTAAAAATAACAGGCAAGCTATGGAGCACCCACAGTTCAAATTTCAGCCGGTTCCAGTTGAATCGGCCGATGGTTGTCAGAATGGCCGGGAGTAGCTACGAGGCTCAAAAATGCATGATTTTTGGCGCCCATCCATAAAATATGGTCTACTTTGAGATAGACATGGAATGGCGCCATTTGGAATGACTCTCTTTGTAGCCGCTTCACGAAAAACACATGTTTTTAGCATTCAGAAAATGGAAAATGGTTTTTTTTGTGAAACAAGTTGGAACCTCGCTTTGGAAACATTGTTTGCCATCGCAAGATGTAGATGTGCCAAATTTGGGCATATTATCACAAACTTTTCAACGAATGCGGCCATATCATTGCTCGTTTGGCTTGAAAGCCATGAATCTTCGTTCATGGTTGGTCGTTTTTGAGAACACCTTTTCAAGAAAACACCAGTATTCCAAGTTTAATATTTGTGCTAGTTGGTAGGTCACATTTGATGATGTGACATGGAGGTTTCCCGTTTTCTGATTTTTTTTTAAATTTTTACGGTGTTTTCAAAATCCGGTCGAATTCGTCGCGGCAGCCGTCCGTGGCTAGGGGTTGAATCATGCAAAGCTGTTGGTGATTCTTTGATGAAATGCCTACCTGTGAATCTAAAAATGTTTTTTAATAAAAATAATGGGCAAGCTATGGAGCACCCGCAGTTCAAATTTCAGCCAGTTCCAGCTGAATCGGCCGATGGTTGTCTGAATGGCCGGGAGTAGCTACGAGGCTCGGAAATGCATGATTTTTGGCGACCGTCCGTAAAATATGGTCTCTTTGTAGCCACTTCACAAAAAACACATGTTTTTAGCATTTAGAAAATGGAAAATGATTTTTTTTTGTGAAACAAGTTGGAACGTGACTCCTGCGTTTCGCGTCGTGGTTCCCTCAGCTTAAGGGATGATGCAGCACAACGGAGTAAGTTTTTCCCTCAGTTATGAAACCAAGGTTATCGAACCAGTAGGAGAACTAAGCAACACTATATAAATGGTACCTGCACACAAAGAACAAAACCTCGCAACCCGACGCATAAGAGGGGTTGTCAATCCCTCCTCGGTAAAAAGATAGATTAAATTGTATGAGTTTGGGCAAATAGATCCGAACAAAACATGAAATAAAAGATGCAAATAAAAAGTGCAGCAAGATATTTTTGGGTTTTTGGAATAATAGATCTGAAAACAAAATAAGCAAAATTGTAGATCGAAAATCAATATGATGGAAAAATAGACCCAGGGGCCGTAGGTTTCACTAGTGGCTTCTCTCGAGAAAATAGCATACGGTGGGTAAACAAATTACTATTGGGCAATTGATAGAAGATCGAATAATCATGGCGATATTCAAGGCAATGATCATTATATAGGCATCACGTCCAAGATTAGTAGACCGACTCCTGCCTGTATCTACTACTATTACTCCACACATCGACCGCTATCCAGCATGCATCTAGTGTATTAAGTTCATGGAGAAATGGAGTAATGCAATAAGAATGATGACATGATGTAGACAAGATCTATTCATGTAGGAACAAACCCCATCTTGTTATCCTTAATAGCAACGATACATACGTGCCTCGCTACCCTTTCTGTCACTGGGTGAGGACACCGTAAGATCGAACCCATCACAAAGCACCTCTTCCCATGGCAAGAAAAATCGATCTAGTCGGCCTAACTAAACCAAAGACTCGGCGAAGAAATACGAGGCTATAAATAATCATGCATATAAGAGATCAAAGAAGACTCAAATAATATTCATGGATAGAAACTGATCATGAACTCAAACTTCATCGGATCCCAACAAACACACCGCAAAAAGTCATTACATCAAATAGATCTCCAAGAGACCATTGTATTGAGAATCTCAAAAAGAGAGAAAGCCATCTAGCTACTGCCTACGGACCCGTAGGTCTATGGTGAACTACTCACGCATCATCAGAGAGGCACCAATGAGGATGATGAACCCCTCCATGATGGTGTAGATTGGATCTCGTGGTTCTGGAACTTGCGGCAGGTGGAATTGTGTTTCGACTACTCCCCTAGAGTTTTTGGAATATTTGCGTATTTATAGAGCGAAGAGGCGGTGGAGGAGACCCCCGTGGGCCCCAGCACCCATCAGGGCGCGCCAGGGGCCTCTGGCGCGCCCTGGTGGGTTCTGGGCCCCACGGGCCTCCCCCCAGGTGCTTCCTTGGCTCCCAAGTTGTCTTCTGGTCCAAAAAAAATCTCCAAAAAGTTTCATGGCATTTGGATTTCGTTTGGTAGGGATTTTCTGCGAAGTAAAAAATAAGCAAAAAACAGCAACTGGCACTGGGCACTATGTCAATAGGTTAGTCCCAAAAATGATATAAAGTTGCTATAAAATGATTGTAAAACATCCAAGAATGATAATATAACAGCATGGAACAATCAAAAATTATAGATACGTTGAAGATGTATCAGCATCCCCAAGCTTAATTCCTGCTCGTCCTCAAGTAGGTAAATGATAAAAAATAGAATTTTTGATGTGGAATGCTGCCTAACATGTTCATCACATATTCTTTTCTTTTGTAGCATGGACATTTGGACTTTTTAGATGGTTCAAAGCAATAGTCTATAATACACATGAAGACTTCAATACTCAAGCATATCAACAAGCAACCATGTCTTTCAAAATATCAACACTAAAGCAAGTTATCCCTAGCCCATCATGCTAAATCATTGATCCATTCATGAAACACACTCGAATATTAGCTACATCCAATGCACAAGTATGATCATAGTGCCCCTTAGTTGGTGCTTTATAAGAGAAGATGGAGACTCAAATAAAAATAAAAATTGCATAAAAGTAAATAGATAGACCCTTCACAAAGGGAAGTAGGGATTTGTAGCGGTGCTAGAGCTCAAAGCAAAAAAATTGAGATAATTTTTTTGAGAGGCATGCTTTTCTTGTCAACGAAAACGACCGAGTAGTTCCCAATACTTCCCATGCTAGATATATCATAGGCGGTTCCCAAACATAAAACAAAGTTTATTCCTTTTTCCACCATTCTTTCACAATCCATGGCTAGCCATATTCATGGGTGCCCTCCATACCAACACTTTCCAAGGAATTTATTATTTGACAACATAAAGTAAATTCATTTTTCATTTTGGGACTGGGCATCCCTATTACCGCCGTACTCTCGTACAATGACAAGTGAATAAACACTCATCTTGAGAATAACACATCTAGCATGGAAAAATATTGGCCACCCCCTGCCGCTTCATGAGTGGTACGGGCACACAAAAAGGAAATTTATTTTGAAAATTAGAGTTGGCACATACAAATTTGCTTAGAACGGCACGGAAATATACCGCATATAGGTAGGTATGGTGGAATCATATGGCAAAACTGGTTTTAAGGATTTTGGATGCACAAGTAGTATTACTACTTAGTACAAATGGTGGCTAGCAAAAAGATTGAGAAGCAACCAACCAAGAAACGAAAATTCACATAAACGGGCATTAAGCATAACTAACACTGAATAATGCACCACAAGTAGGATGTAATTTCATCACATAACTATTGACTTTCGTGTTTGCATAGGGAATCACAAACATTAACTCCAATATTCTTACTAAGCATAATTACTCATCAACATGACTCCCATATTACTATCATCATATCTCAAAACTATTACAAGGAATCAAGTTTATTTTGTCCAATGATCTTCATGAAAGTTTTTATTATATGCCTCTTGAATATCTATCACTTTGGGACTAATTTCATATGTTGCAATTGCTTTTGACAAGCTCAAACAAATTTAAGTGAAGAACATGAGCATAAGATTTTCAGCTCTCAAAATAATGTAAGTGAAGCATGAGAGAATTTCTTCAAAGATTTACTAACTCTCAAATAAATCTAAGTGAAGCATGAGAGTATTTCTTCAAAAATGATAAAGCACACCATGCTAAAAAATATATAAGTGAAGCAATAGAGCAATTCCATAGCTCAATTTTTTTTAAGTGAAGCACATAGAGCAATTCTATCAAATCATAGCATAATTTTGGCTTCTCTAATAGGTGTGTCCAGCAAGGATACTTGAGACAAACTAAAAAGCAAATCAAGCAAAGACTCATATAATACAAGACGCTCAAGCAAAACTCATGATATGTGACGAATAAAAATATAGCTCCAAGTAAAATAACCGATGGTCGTTAGAAGAAAGAGGGGATGCCACTCGGGGGCATCCCCAAGCTTAGCTGCTTGTTCCTCTTTGAATATTATCTTGGGGTGCCATGGGGCATCGCCAAGCTTAGGCTCTTGCTACTCCTCATTGCTTCATCCATCGTGATCTCACCCAAAACTTGAAAACTTCAATCACACAAAACTTAACAAAACCTTCGTGAGATCCGTTAGTATAATAAAGCAAATCACCACTTAAGTACTGTTACAAACCCATTCATATTTTGTTTTTGCATTATACATACTGTATTCTAACTTTACCATGGCTTATATCCCCCCGATACAAACCATAGAGTCATCAAAATAAGCACACAATGCAAAGAAAACAAAATCTGTCAAAAACAGAACAGTCTGTAGTAATCTGAAACTTTCACATACTTCGGTGACTCCAAAAATTCTGAAAAATTAGGACAACGTGGGAAATTTGTATATCAATCTTGTGTAAAAAATTTAGATCAAAATCACGTTTCTGTGATTTTTTTAAAATTCTGCTACTGGGCACAAAAGTTTCTGTTTTCCAACAAGATCAAATCAACTATCACCCAACATGATCCCAAAGGCTTTACTTGGCACAAACACTAATTAAAACACAAAAAACACAACCATAACAGTAGCATGATTGTGCAAACACTCACAAACAGAAAGAAAAAGGCAAAAATAAATTTTATTCATTGGGTTTCCTCCCAGCAAGCGCTATCATTTGTACCCCTAGCTAGGCATAATGCATAGATTCAAGTATTGTCATCCTTAGTTTTTGGTCCATAGGTTATCCTCATGATTGATTCATATGGTGGATTAATTCTTGTTCTAGGGAAGTGTTCCATACCCTTTCTTAGTGGAAATTGAAATTTAATATTGCTTTCTTTCATATCAATCACGACACCTATAGTTCGTAAAGACGGTCTACCAAGTATAATAGGACAAGACGGATTGCAATCAATATCAATAACGATAAAATCTATGGGAACATAGTTCCTATTTGCAAGAATAAGAACATCATTAATTTTTCCCAAAGGCTTTTTAATAGTAGAATCCGCCAAGTGCAAATTAAGAGAACACTCTTCAATATTGGTAAGACCAAGCACATCACATAGAGATTTCAGAATTGTGGAATCACTAGCACCCAAATCACATAAAGCAAAGCATTCATAAATTTTAATCTTGACTTTAATGGTAGTTTCCCACTCATCATGCAATTTTCTAGGAATTGAAACCTCTAGTTCTAACTTTTCTTCAAAAGCTTTCATCATAGCATCAACAATATGGTTAGTAAAAGCTTTATTTTGTTCATAAGCATGAGGTGAATTTATCATGGATTGCAACAAAGAAATACATTCAATCAAAGAGCAACTATCATAATTAAAGTCTTTGTAATCCAAGAGAGTGGGCACATCACTAGTTAAAGTTTTGACCTCTCCAAACCCACTTTGAGCATGTTTTCATCATGACTTTCTCCCTCCGAATCATTGGGACGCCCTCTAGCTAAAGTTGAATCTTCTTCAGTCCCTTTATCATCAATTTTAATCTTACTAAACAAGGAATCAATAGAAGAAACACCAATCACTTTAAGATCTTCATCATTTTTATGAAAGCAATCGGTAGAAAAGGCTCTTTCTAAAAATTCTCTTTTAGCTCTAAGCATAGCGGTTCTTTTCTTACTTTCATCCATAGAAACATATAAAGCTTTAATTGATTCATTGATATCAACCTTTGGTGGAAATTTTTTGATCTTGAGATTTTCTACATCATGGGAAATTCTATCAATGCTTCTAGACATATCATCAATCTTATTCAACTTTTCTTCTATCGTAGCATTGAAAACTTTTTGAGTATTGATAAATTCTTTAATACTATTCTCAAGATCAGAGGTGTTCCTATTATTATTGTAGGAAGAATTACCATAGGAATTACCATAATTATTAGTGGAATTTCCAGGAAAAGGCCTAGGATTAAAATTACCTCTATAAGCATTGTTATTAAAATTGTTCCGCGAGACAAAATTCACGTCTACGGGATCACTATTTTTCTCAATCAAAGTAGACAAAGGAACATCATGAAAATAAATAGGAGCATTTTTACTACCAACCAATTTCATAAGAGCATCAACCTTTTCACTCAAAGTACTAATTTCTTCAACCAAATTAACTTTTTTGCTAGTAGGTGCTCTTTCGGTATGCCATTTTGAATAATTTGCCATGATATTATCTAGCAATTTAGTAGCTTCACACAAAGTAATTTCCATAAAAGTACCACCCGCGGTGGAATCTAAAAGATTTCTAGAAACAAAATTCAATCCCGCATAAATTTTTTGTATGATCATCCAAAGATTTAAACCATGAGTAGGACAATTTCTTAGCATCAATTTCATTCTTTCCCAAGATTGTGCAACATGTTCATGCTCAAGTTGCTTAAAATTCATGATCTGAGTTCTAAGGGAAATAATTTCTGCGGGCGGAAAATACTTAGTAATAAAAGCATCCTTGCACTTATCCCAATAATCGATACTATTATGAGGCAAAGATGAAAACCAAATTTTTGCACGATCCCTCAAGGAAAAAGGAAATAATTTCAACTTCACAATATCATTGTCCACATCTTTTTTCTTTTGCATATCACACAATTCTACGAATGTGTTTAGATGGGACGCGACATCCTCATTAGGAGTACTGGAAAATTGCCCTTTCATAACAAGATTCAACAAAGCGGCATTAATATCAGAAGACTCCGCACTAGTGGCGGGAGGAGCAATCGGAGTACTAATAAAATCATTATTATTAGTATTTGAAAAATCACACAACTTGGTGTTTTCTTAAGTCATCATGAACACTCACACAAGATTGCAAGGAAACAAGAGATCTAACGAGAAAAAGGCGAATGGAAAGAAGGCAAATAAAAAGGCAAATATTTTTGTGCTTTTCGCAAAAACTTTTTAGAAGCGGGGGAGATGAAAACGAGAGGCAAATGGCAAATAATGTAAATTGCAAGGAGATGAGATTTGTGATTAGGAACCTGATAGATGTTGATGATGTCTCCCCGGCAACGGCGCCAGAAAAAGAGCTTGACTCCTGCATTTCGCGTCGGTGGTTCCCTCAACTTAAGGGATGATGCAGCACAGCGGAGTAAGTTTTTCCCTCAGTTATGAAACCAAGGTTATCGAACCAGTAGGAGAACCAAGCAACACTATGTAAACGGTACCTACACACAAAGAATAAAACCTCGCAACCCGACGCGTAAGAGGGGCTGTCAATCCCTCCTCGGTAAAAAGATAGATTACATTGTATGAGTTTGGGCAAATAGATCTGAACAAAACACGAAATAAAAGATGCAAATAAAAAGTGCAGCAAGGTATTTTTGGGTTTTTGGAATAATATATCTGAAAACAAAAGAAGCAAAATTGTAGATCGGAAAGCAATATGATGGAAAAATAGACCCAGGGGCCGTAGGTTTCACTATTGGCTTCTCTCGAGAAAATAGCATACGGTGGGTAAACAAATTACTGTTGGGTAATTGATAGAAGATCGAATAATCATGATGATATCCAAGGCAATGATCATTATATAGGCATCACGTCCAAGATTAGTAGACCGACTCCTGCCTGCATCTACTACTATTACTCCACACATTGACCGCTATCCAGCATGCATCTAGTGTATTAAGTTCATGGAGAAACGGAGTAATGCAATAAGAACGATGACATGATGTAGACAAGATCTATTCATGTAGGAATAGACCCCATCTTGTTATCCTTAATAGCAATGATACATACGTGCCTCGCTACCCCTTTTGTCACTGGGTGAGGACACCGTAAGATCGAACCCATCACAAAGCACCTCTTCCCACGGCAAGAAAAATCAATCTAGTCGGCCTAACGAAACCAAAGATTCGGAGAAGAAATACGAGGCTATAAGTAATCATGCATATAAGAGATCGAAGAAGACTCAAATAATATTTATGGATAGAAACTGATCATGAACTCAAACTTCATTGGATCCCAACAAACACACCGCAAAAAGTCATTACATCAAATAGATCTCCAAGAGACCATTGTATTGAGAATCAAAAAGAGAGAGAAAGCCATCTAGCTACTGCCTACAGACCCGTAGGTCTATGGTGAACTACTCACGCATCATCGGAGAGGCACCAATGAGGATGATGAACCCCTCCATGCTGGTGTAGATTGGATCTCGTGGTTCTGGAACTTGCGGCGGTTGGAATTGTGTTTCGACTGCACCCCTAGGGTTTATGGAATATTTGGGTATTTATAGAGCGAAGTGGCGGTGGAGGAGACCCCCGTGGGCCCCAGCACCCATCAGGGCGTGCCAGGGGCCTCTGGCGCGCCTTGGTGTGTTTTGGGCCCCACGGGCCTCCCCCAGGTGCTTCCTTGGCTCCCAAGTTGTCTTCTGGTCCAAAAAAATCTCCAAAAAGTTTCGTGGCATTTGGACTTCGTTTGGTAGGGATTTTCTGTGAAGTAAAAAACAAGCAAAAAACAACAACTGGCACTCGGCACTATGTTAGGACCAAGAGTATATCGACCAGGGAGGGGGTGAATGGGAGATTCAAAAATTCTTTCGAATGTTTTGAACTGATCCCAAACACAGCAGCGGAAATAAATATTCGGTAGATATGAAATCAATCAAGCTCACTATTGAGGAACTAAACCTTCAAGATAGGATGCAATAATGGTTCGGGCATAGACAACAATAGGCTTGATGATGATAATGATAATGCAGTATGTCAACAGAGCTAATATCATGACGGAGAGCTGGAGTTGAACTACGAAGGGTAACTATGATGAAGGACAATACTGATGAAGCAGATCTCAACACGAAAGAAAACAATCACTAATGTAGCATGACAGAATGATGTGCAAACAACAAAGTGATCAACAAAAGATAACAGTCACAACAAGATGGGATACGAGTGATATGCAACAGAAAAGGTTGATCAGATAACCATCGACACAGAGCACATAATAATACTGTCGAAAGTAATGAAGTGAAGTAAATTGAACCAGTGGTGCTCGATGGGGACAAGAGATTTGGTAGACCAGTTCACCATTCTGCCAAAGGGCTACGTCTGGTTGGAGGGGCTGTGACTTAACACGGAAGATAAACTCTCTTCACCCTATTCTCCTTCAACTCAAAGCTGATTAGACTTCAGTTGAATTCACTCATGGTAGATACGTTGTCGGCGATCTCCAAACCTTCGGTCGACCTTCGCGAACAACAATCACTCTTGTTGCTGAAGATCTGGCTCGGTGAAGATAATACTCTTTGACACTCGAGCCGAAACCTATCCGTCTAGAGAGTGCACAGCTCTCAAGAGTAATAGGTACAAGAACTCTAACTCAGAACTACTGTGATGCTAAACCGCTGTCTAAGTTTGGGCTCTTGATTTTCTCTCGGTGGATCTTAAACTCAAATCACTCGGAGAGGGGGTGCTCATATAATCTTCTCAGAAATCTTAAGCGGAGCAGCCACCGGACAAAGCCGGTGCGGGGTAGCTATTTATAGTCGCAGCCTTCCCTGATGGGAAATGACCAAATTGGACATCGAAAGCAGCCAATGGCTGAACGACACGAGTCCAACGGTCAGATTTTGAGCACAACAGTAACATTACTTGCGGAGCAAGCAATGCTAACTCCTCGATCTGAGACAAATCTCTCGCAGCGAAGAAGATCATAGTCTCTTGCTGGCAAGTATTTGCTCGGAACACAAGGAGATTTCTCTCGCAACTTTCTTAGGTTTGGGCTAAGCATCACATCGGATCTAAGCTTCGAGAACCTATACCCCTCTTAATACTACAGAGGTCCAATGACTCAATTGAATGAAAGAAGAAAGACGAAAAGAATACTACGTCTTCAATTTGTCTTTGACTTCCATTCGCTGTAGTCAATTTCTTCGGACGACACCAAACCAAAATGCTTTGTTTCAGCATTAAAACTTCGAGGGGTGAATTCCTTCACGATAATCTTCTCGTCTTCATATCTATAACAGATATAGCTCGTTCTTCTCTGCAACACAGATGTACTTCGGTGAAGTTCCTCGAACTTGACACCGGAGACAACATTCTCTTTGGTTTCTGTATGGACTATTTCTCTCTGTATGCACTAGCAAACAAATCAGTCCATACATGTTTCTGTCAACAATCTCCAAAACACAGGAAGGCAGATATTGCACCAACAATCTCCCCCTTTTTGGACGATTGTTGACAAAACAGATCACATCAAATGATAGATAAAGAATGGAATGTAATGCGAAGGATAATGAAAGATGAGAGATAAGTACGAAGATTAAAACAGGCTCCCCCTGAAGGTATGCACCAGAGCATAAGATAAATTGGGAGGAAGCAAGGTAATCCTTCGTACGAGTGATATTGACTTATGATTTTAATCGAAGCTTCTTTCAATGCACTCAATGGTGTCTGAGATAATTCCTGTCACACAATCTTTGCAAAGTGTTAGATAGATATAGTGAGTATTTTGAAATGATTTGTGACGAAGGATATGTCATGAAGGTTTTCTCAGAACACAATTTGAATCCACACGAGATGTAATTTTCCTGCAGGTTAGATATTCAAGTATGAACAGAGCAAGAATAAGCATGAGTGAATTGCTTGGAGTAGATAAACAACAGATGTAATTTCCCTGCAAAAGAGATGACACGAGGAATATATGCAAGGAAAAACACTTTGTCAGTCATGGGGATAGATTTCAAAACACTGACATTCTTTTCCTGCAAGGTTAGATAATCGAAAGATATGATCATAACATATCCAACCAAAGCAGAAATAGTTTATCTATTTCTCGATGTACTTCACCCCATCCGTACTGAAACTCAAGGATTTTTGTCCTTGTCGAATTCTTACTTTCCCTGCACGATAGATAATAATCGAAGATAATCATTGCATGGGAGTAAATTTTTGATAGCACCTGCAAACAAATAGTTGAAAGCAAATAGCATTGCAGGGGGGTTATTAATGTTACATGACGACCGAGTTTTTCAACACCAAAGGCGGTGCGATAAGTTCTTCAAACCAAATTGTTCGAGGGAAAACCAAAACATTCGACTGAGAAAAGCAAATGACAAATAAAAAGCACCCTGCAAGAACCCCGTTCTCTATCACTCGATGTACTACTCCCCCTTTTTGTCAACAAGTGTCAAAAAGAAAAGAGATAGCAGTCGAGGAACTACTCTTCAGGTGTATCCTTAGAATCAGAATTAAAATCACTCGACGAATTAGAATCCGCAGAGCGAGGAATGGTCGAGGCCAAAGCAGGAGTAGCAGCCTGGGCTCTTGAGGAGCTGGCGGGATGAGCATCTGGCTTGTAAATGAGTGTTCCAGCTGTGTTTGCTATTTCATCATCGTGGCCGACAAACAACAGATCAGTAGAGTCTGAACGATGTGGGAGCACTGGAGTTTGTCTTCGGACGCGAGGAATAGTGAGCAAGTCCAGGTAGTTGTAATCCTTCATAATTCCTTTGGCAGCCAGCTGCTTGCGAGAATAATGTTGCCTAAGGAGAGTCCATGAGTGTTTCTTTGCTTCCTTCTCATGCAGAAGGATTTGACGGGTATGGTTGTGAAGCAAATTTAGCTCAGTCATTAGCTCCAGCTTTTCCTTTCGATCCAGCTTAATGTGGCTTTCCAAAGCTTGCTGAGTGCGAATGCATATTGCATACAGAGAAGGTTTTTCATTCGGAGGAATTTCAACCTTGGCTTTCTTAATCTTTGGAGCAGAATCTGGTGCAGACGCAGCAGCAGCAGTATCAATAGGTGCCTTTCCTTTGCCAATATCTTTCACCATATGGAGAGTGTCACGTACTGGTGGCATGAAAACTTTCGGAAAGTGAGCCGAGAAGAATTTCTCATTGATAAGCTGCTCGATTGCAAACATGATCCATGGAGCATATGGCTTCAATGATTGGGGACTGTCAGCAGCACAAGCAAAATTCCGAATGAATAGATCTGGCACATCAAATCGAATGCCTTGAGAGATGGCCAGAAGTGCATTTCCCATGATGCCATTGATGGAATTTGGTCTGTTTGTTGGCGTGAGAGTATTGCACACAATGTGAAACATCACTTTGTTGTTATAGG
Source organism: Elymus sibiricus (assembly GCA_039707655.1). Lineage (NCBI taxonomy): Eukaryota > Viridiplantae > Streptophyta > Magnoliopsida > Poales > Poaceae > Elymus > Elymus sibiricus. The sequence goes on from CM077664.1 coordinate 321,006,910, forward strand.
CCAGCTTCTTGGGATGTACATCAATGCATTCATCACCAACCAGATTGGGGTCCATCAGCATGTGGAGTTGTGCTTCAGACACTTCCCAGTAATGCAACCTGTGTTCTCGATTTTTCTCAAATTCACACCATGGAATATTTAACAAGGATAGAAAATGATCTGCCGAGCACTTTATCTTTTCCCTTCTAGTCATGCATTCGAGAATCCAGGTTGAGGTGTCTCCAATTTCTCCTGAGATATACAACATGGCATAGAACTGAAGGATAACTTCTCTGTTCCAACCATGATTGAAGCGCATGAATCCTTTCAGGAGGGTATGTTCAATATGCTCGACTGCATGGTGGAAATAGGGCATTTCTTCGAGCTCAGCAAAGTTTAATATCTTGTGATTGAAAATTCTATTCTTGCCAAACAAGATTTGAGCATAATATACAACTTGCTCTTCAGTCCAAAACCTGGGTGATAGTGAGGTTCGTTCTCCTTCATATGGGCTGACTCCAAAGAAAGCTAGCTTCGAATGATGAAGCTCTTGATTGAATGCAGGACCATCTGGGCCATACTCAGCAGCGAACAGTGGAAATGATTCCTAGGGATTTTTCAGTACTTCTTCATCGCCCATATCCATGGGCCGAGCATCATCAGATGCTGGCACTTCTTCATCAATTGGCTTGAGTGGAGCAAGGGGCCTTTTCATTTTCTCTAGTGCTGATGGCATTGGGGCACTTGTTTGTCCTTCAGTTTCTTTTGCTGGAACTCCTTCAGCGGGTTTCTAATTTTCAGGCACTAGGGCCTTTTCTTTTGGTGAACTCTCAACAGCGGGAGGCACGACAACCTCATCGGACACTTGGGTCTCAACAACATTCTTCTCAGTTACTTGGGGCACATCAGGTGGTACAACAACTTCTTCGTGAGCCATGGGCTCTTCAAATTTCTCTTCTTCTTGTTCTGGCTGTGAAGCCAAAGAACCAGGAGTAGGATCAACTTCCATCTGGGTGGGGGCACCAGATGAAGTGACCGGGGTGGTATTACCTTGGGAAGCATTTTGCTCCCCCTCAATCTTGTCATCCTCCTTGGAACCGAAGGGCTCAACTTGCATATCTTTCAGCGGCGATAAAACTGCCTTCTCAACCTCAATCTCTTCATCGACTTTCTCTTCAGAGGCTTGTTGCTCGGGCTGCACATTTCCTTCATCTGGGTTGATTAGAAAGATGTCCACGACATTAGTCTCTTAAGCAGCTGTGGCAGGAGTGATAACCGCAGGCTCAGCTTGTTGCATGGTTTCTTCCTCATGGCGAGGGGATGGAGGTATTTGCTGCAGAGGAGCACTAGAATCAATGGGTGCATCAGTTGCAATAGTCTGAATTTGGCGATCTGAAATTTCCTTCTGTTTGCTTGCTTTTGCCAAAGCCTTCTGACGCTTTTCTTCCTTTAGCCTTCGTCGAGCAAGATCTGCTTGACATTTGATCTCATCATTTCTTCAATCACATAGCTCGGAAACATCAAACTTCAGCCTTGAGTGCCATTCAATCTTGCTTTTCCTCATGACAGTGAGGGCTTTTGTGAGCTCAAGAATTTCTTTGTTAAGGTTTTTCTTTTCAGAGTTAGTGCTGGCTTCTTTTCTCATTTGCTCGAGAAGCTTCTTATCCTCGACAGCTTGATTCAGTTCCTTGGTAATCTCACTTAGTTCAGCAAAGTGTGTTGTTACCAACTTGGTAACATCTTCAGGAAGACCCAAACTTCTCAGATCAGCTGGTTTTGCATTATAGGTAGCAGTTTCAATAACATCCATCATGAGATTGAAGTCATACTCTTGTTCCTCTGTGGAAGTAGGAATGTTTATTTTTGCTTTCTTAGCTGCAGCTGCAACTTTTTCTTCGGGAAGCAGCTTTCTCTTCGCAGACGGGGCAGCAGAACCCGAAGGTTTATCTGAAATTGGAGCAGCTGCTAGCCATGGTGACATTCTCAACGGAGGTGAAACTTTTGCTGGTGAGGGAGTTTGATACGGCTTGTCAAGAAGAGCTTGTTGATCATACGCTGGTATTTCTTCGCCAGCATCTTCATCAGAGGACTCATCTGATGATGCAGAAACAACTTTCTTGGATTTTTTGGCAACCGATTTCTTTCAGGAAGGTGCCTTTCTTTCCTTTCGGGTAGAGGCCCATTCCTTCTTCTCTTGAACATCTTGCTGGGTTAATTCAACATTTCTCCGCTCTACTTGATTTTTCTTCGCCGCTCTTGCTTCACGCTTGGCTTTCGCTTTGGCTCTCTTTTCCACTTCTTCGGGAAAATCAGCAGTAGTTTTTAGTGAGTCAGCATGGGCATTTGCAGGAGGAGGTGGCCTGGCTTTTTCATCATCTGGTCCGAGGCAACCTTCAGCGATGCAATCATTCCATGGAGGAGTGAATGCGAACAAGATTTGATATTTCCTTCGGACATTTTCATAATTGAACCACTTGTTCGCCCAGTGACGGCGAATCCCTTGCAGCGTGTTATTTCTTTCGGTTGCAGTTTCAACACCACGTGGAGTCTGGTAAGTTTCTTGATCAGACATCTCTACAGCAGTGTTTCTTTCTCTTCCGCGACCACCCTTCTTGGGATTTCCATCAGAGAATAAGGTCTTGGAATCGGTGATCAGATCATCCTCGGGCTGACTGTGTGCCGAGGGAATATCATCTTCCTCTTCATCAGGTTCAGATTCTGACTTTTTCTTTGGCACTTTTGGTGGCTTAGATGGTTTTGCTCCATCAGCCAATCTCTTTTGTTCAACCACATGAGGCACTTGAGGGATTTCTTCCTCAGAAGTAGACCACTCTTCCGAACTTTGAGCCATGACCAACCCTGAGAGAAAACAAAATAGGGCGAAGGAAAAACAGGAAAGGGTCACAAACATGTACAGAAGCATTTTGACTGAAAACAGATAGTTTTTCGAAAGCAGTAAAGGAATTCATGGCATGTATTTTGGAAGATATCATCGACATAATTGCATCATGCCATATGACAGAGTTACAACTCATCTAATCTTTCGACGTATTACACATGAACCCCAGATCTCAGATAGCTAGTACGAGGGAGAACTACAAACCGTAGCCACTACTTAGAGAGCCCTAAAGATCTACCGCAAGAAAATAAAGCAAGAGAAATTCGCGTCGGTAAGAACAACCCTAGAACAGAGAAGTAGACAGGGCTAGCTCTAGGTCTGTGCGCCCTAACTTGGCAGCAAAGATCGACTACGACAATGCGGTGAAGAGAGATATACTGCACTGGCGTGATCAGTGATGGCGAAGCTTCACCGGAGTTGCATGGCGAGGGGCGACGATGGCGCTGCTTCGAGTTCGGGCTCGGGCGGAGAGCGAGAGGGGGGTTTGAGGACGAACTGAGGAAGAACAAAGGGAGAAGAAGAAGCCGGGAGGGGATATATATAGCCCGTAGGCGGAACTGCTTCCTCCAAGATCTATGGCCAAAAAGCACGGGACGTTCCACATTCAATGGACGAGATCACGATCATGGAGATTGTGGGCACGTGTCAATCGTTTCCTGCAAAATTCTCGAAACCTAAACGAAAGGCCGAAGGGTTTGAAGAAGGTAAAACGCCAAAACAGATAAAAGTTTGAAGTTGATTTCATTCGCAACCAAGGACGTCAGATTAAAATCTTCTTCAGATCAAGTGCATGTTTATGACAAAAAACACAGAAAGGACGAAAAAGAACTGAACAAAAAATAGAACACGAACACAAACGAAAAGCAAAGAGACGAGAGAAAAACACAAACACGGCGAACAAGGACACAACACCAACAAAAATTGATCTCAGGGCTTATAAAGAGAGTGAGATATCCCTGAGAGATTTTCCTGCAAGAAGAGTTAGCTCTCTTTCACAACCCACACCTGCGTGGGTGGTGAGCATCTCATTTCCTTAGTTTGAGCAGGAGTATTTCTTCGGTGAGACCTGTAGTTTACCTGTGCATTTCGAGAGTAATCATACGAATATGCATTGAAGTTATTTCCAGATACATGAGTATAATGATTTGAAGAGGTACGCATGTACTCCTTCTGTCGAAGGTTAGGAAGGTAATCATTCGGGAAGGATTCTTTTGTGGTCTGCGAATGATAACCATTTCCTTGAAGAGAGTTACCCTGCACAGTTAGGTTAGCAGTGACAGATATATTTTCAATAATGCACTTCTTCGCCCAGATTTGCTTCTTGGGTGATCCTGACCTGCAGTTAGTTCCAATGTATCGTGCGAAAACTTCACCATTCTGTTGTTTGAACACTTTCTAATTTGAGTCATCAGACTCGTCAGAATCAACAGGAATGGGTGAGTGATAACCAGTAAGAGTTCAGGTTCGAGTGTGTTTTACTCTTAGCACGAACCCAAGTCGTTTGAGGATATTGCTCGGGAGTCCTATAGGTTCCATCAACGTTGATTTTTCTTTTGAAGCCCAATCCTTCCTTTCGAGAATTTTTGTGCAGTATTGACTTCTTGAGCACATCACAGAGTGTTTGATGTCCTTTCAGGCTCCTTAGCATTCCTATCTCAAGTAAGTCCTTTAGCCTGCAATTTTCCTCAGTAACAGCCGCAAATTCCTCGAGAGAGGGGTTAGTATTACCATTCTCAGTAGTAGCAATATTCTCAGTAACAGCATTAGAAGTTTCAGCATGAGAATCAACATTGCTACGTTCTAGGCATTTTAAGCATGGAGGTATAAAATCATAAGGAAGTCGAACAGATTGCTCAGCGAAGAGAGAAGCTTTTTCTTTTGCAAGCTCATCATGAGATTCTTTCAGAGACTCGAGTTCTTGATTCCTGTTAAGGAATTCATCAGATAAACTTTCGAAGTTTGCTGAAAGAGAATCATATTTGCTGGAAAGATCATCAATAGTTGAAGAGAAAGCGTCTTGCTCTTCCATTAACTTTTGATTCTTCTCCATCTCTTCGACCAGCAATCCTTCAGTTTTCCTGAGACTTTTCTCAAGTCTTTCTAGCTCATCTTATTGAGATTTTGCCATTTTGAAAAGTTTAGCATAGGCAATGTACTCAGGAAAATATCCATTCATGGATGATCGAAGTTTTGATGATACCTGATCCTTTGAGGTTTTTGCCATGTGTCGTGGCAGAACACGATGACCTATGGGGCCATCGGCCCCTTGTGGTTCGGCAAGGGGGAAGGGCGCATTGCACAAAGAGCGGAGGCCGTGGAACAGCACGGCAGTGGTGACGCTGGTCATTTTTACCCAGGTTCGGGCCGCCGTGAGGCGTAAAACCCTACTCCTGCTTTGGTGGATTGATGGAAGGACCGTGGTGAAGACGCAACTGTTCGCACACGAACACATCACCATGTACCTCCAACGCCGAGGGTGATGCACCGCAGCTCACATTGAAGGAGACCCGTCCGGAAGCATGGTACACAAGCAATCCGGCGGGTGCTTTTCAGGACCCGAAACCCCACGCGCCCGGGAGGGACCCCATCTAGACGCGCGGCGGCTATGGGCTGCCCTAGGTCGGTTCGCCCGCCCCTAGAGCCTCGAGGATCGCTGCCCTTCAATGAAGAACGAACGAAGAACGAGAGAGAAAGAACAAGGAAGAGATGTAAAACTAGGGTAAAAAGTAGCTTGATTGTTCGATTGTGTGTTGTCCAATCGGCCGTCACCTCTTACATATATATGAGGCGGCTGAACTTTCCGTACAAGAAAAGGACTCGGATCCCGTCCAAAACATCAAAAGTTAACCTAACTCGGACTAGGGGGGCCGGAACTTCCGGTCGGCCCGGAACTTCCGGGCTAAAATTACATCAGGTAGCCCTCTTGCACCGCTCCTGCAGGTCGCATATGGCTTCGGATCGCGATGGTCCCAAAAGCAAAGTTGTAGTAGATCTTGCAATGGAGAAAAATTCATTAGTTGACCACTTTTTCATCCGAGGTCATCTTGAGGATGAATTCTGGCCTGCAAATCTGCAAATAATGTTGAAATTCCAGCTTTCGGGGCGCACCACGTGCGAACTCTCTGTTTAGCCCGGAACCTCCCCGGAAGTTTTGCCCAGAACTTCCGGGCTAAAATTTTGCAGCACACTGTTTTGGCTCTAACTTTTACATACGAACTCCGATTGAGACGTTTTTTATATCAAAATCGACCGTTTCGACGAGACGAAGACAATTCGTGTAGAAAGTTTTCTCATATGAGGCCATCTTGGGGACGTAATCAGCCGAATAGTGTTCTGAATACAAAATCTCAGTACTTCGAACACAACTTCGGCCTTAGAGATGAGATCGGATGGCTATGGCCCAAATATCAAAGTTTTTCCTTTTGACGATACAGAACTTTCTCACTTTGAGCACTTTTCCATTTGAGGCCTTCTTAATCATGTTTTTGACCATGCCAAAAACTGGTGTCAACAGCAACGCCCAAGCCCGGCAAGGTCGCCTCGGGACGAGAGCAGCTATGCGCGTATGAGCGTACAGGGGTCCGAATCCTTTCTAAGGTTGCCACGGCCCTCCTTTTATAGGTCAAGGGGTTACCACAACGGCAAAACAGTCATTATCCATCGATTAGATAGCCAACAGTGCTATCATACCTAACTCTGCAGACTGGACAAGGTGCATTAAATGCACCGCTTAGTGTCACGTCGTGGGTGTAGCCCGGCAAGCCTTGCCGCGCTGTTTTAGCCATCTCTCGCCTGCCTGCTTGACATGCCTCTGGACGGGTGTCACGTGGAGATAATCTTCCTTCCAAATGGCTGCCACGCGCCAAATGATGGCCACTTAGCTACCTGGGGGCTCGACACCGCATCGATGGATGACATGCGTCGTGATGCGATGGAGCGGTGGAGTCCTGGCAGGGACGCAGGCCATCAGCAGCCCCGGCAACCCTTGCCGGGGAAGTCTTGGGACTTGTCCTCGAGGTGGCCTCGACCTGACCAGGCTCGCCTGCCTGGCAAGGGAGGTTTCTTCTTGGTGATGTCTTGGTCTTCTTGATCCGCCCTTTGATTTCTCAAAAGAGCTTCTTCTCAGGCTCGGTCTTTGTCTAGCATGCTTGATGTTGCCGGGCCGGAGGTCTACTGTCCATGCACAAGTCAGGGGAAACATACACCCATGTCTGTGTACCCCGACAGAAGCCCCCGGGCCTGAGCCAAACGTGTCGCCGGGCATGTTGGGTTAGGCCCCAAACTGTGCACGGACACATGTCGAAGGAACGCTGCGCGTGCAGCGGTTTCATCATGAGGACTAGCCGACCCAACGTCCACTCCGCGTAATTACCGCAGGTCGTGGGGGAGGGAAGTTCCAAAGGGGCATGGTGTGCCCGTGGTCCTGCCGGAGGGAAAAGAGGATCCGCCAGATTCATACCGATTTTTCTGCGCGTATTTCTTCTGCGGCCTCTGTCCCCCCTTCTCAGATTTCTTTGAGGCGATGATGGTGATATATGGATTCCACCTCTTGGATTTCAGGCTGAATGCAATGGCGTGCATGGCGATTTTCGCCCATTTGTGTGAGAACTTCGTCGGGGTCGCCCCCAATGTGGATCTGTTCCGGCACTTTTTTGTTCCACGGGTGGAAAACAAGGCCCACCGCTCTGCAAACATAAGCTGGATCCCCCGGGAGAAGAGGGAGATTTGGGATTATCTTCCCGGGCAGCAACGCGGCAGATGGGAGGAATGGAGAGCAGAGTGGTGCTGGATCCAGGATGAGGAAGCTCCAGAGTATTGCTAGGCGCGGACGGAGTGCATCGTGTGTGGTAATGACTGGAGGGAATTGGGCCTTACTGATGACAGGCTTCGCCCGGCGCTGAACAGGATTGCCCGTCTCAAAGCATACGGGCTAACCATCGAACAGGTGGGAGCTGACTTCCTCCGACGCCGCATTGCGCCGCTGCAGAAAAGGGACAGGTTTGCCTGGCGGTACGGAGACGCTGCGGACAGGATGCGCCTGTATCCAGGCCTTATCAACAACCTGTCGCTCTACGGCCATGGTTGGCTGTGCGAACAACTGTTCGGCAGCCTTGGGCCATTCAAATTGCCGGCAAGAGTTGTTCCGCTGAATGTCAACTCTGCCCTGGACCAGATTTTGAAGTGGATGCCCGACTGCAACGCTTATGGGGTTGCGAGTGATTGGCAACTACCCGATCTTGATGCAGAGCTTGAGTGGGCTTCCAACTTGGTGGAAAGGGCTACCAGGGTGGAGAGCAACATATTCAAGTGCACCTCCAAGGTGGAGGCGGAGTTTATCAAGAGGAGGATCGAGGAGGACAAGGCGTCCCGGGCCGCCGGGAGGGCAAGGCCTGGAAGGGTGGAGGAGGAAGAGGATGGGGAGGCTGAAGGCGAGGGGTCCTCCCATGGCAAGAGCAAGGCGCACGCCATGGAGGAGATTGCGGGAGATGATCCTGTCGGGGCTGAGCCTGCCGGGATCGAAGCCTTATACGCCGCGGCAGCAGAGGCCCAGGAAGAGGACGGGCTGAGGAGGTGGAGCAGCCTAAGGAGGAGTGGCTCGCAGCGGGCCCACAAGCCCCCGAGCCAGACTTGGATCAACGGCCCCGCAGACGAGCGGCTAGCCGGGGGACGGCGGCTCCTGCCCCTGCGCCTGCCGCCAAGAAGATGAAGAAGATCGCTTCTAAGAGCGACAGGCCGGACATGGCGCGCCGGCATTCTTCCCACCTTTTTGAGGCCAAGACCCCTCCCGCTAAGCGACGGGGGGTCACATGAGTTGACTCCAGCTCCCAATCAGACTCGAGCTCCTCGCGCAGCTCGTCCTCGCCGGAGCCCCTTGCACCTCAGCAGGGCTTGGAGTTGCCGGGAAGTACTGCCCCTCCAACCCTGAAGAGAAGCAAAGCACCCCCGCCACCCATGGAGTTCGCGTTGGGCTCCATGCTCATGGACTCAGAGTAAGGAAAATACTTTCTTTTCCCGTTGAAGTCTTGCGCATTCGTTGGTTTGCTGATCCCGTCTTGTCTGCTGCCTTCGACAGGGAAAAAGAGGAGGAGGAGACCCTCATCCATCGGAGAAAACGGCTCAGGCAGGCGGAGCCGTCGGGGCCCCCGGAGGGCACGGGCTTGGCGGGGAGCAGTACGAACGATCCAGCGCCAAGCCCCCAGCCCAGCCCCCGGCCCGGAAGCACGGGACTGGTCTCCCCCGCCAAGGGTGGCGTGGAGGAACACGTCCCATCTCCAGCCAAGGAAGAAAGGGAGATTCCCTCGGGCGAGGCTCTTCAAGAGGGGCCCACCCTTCCCGATACCCGAGCCAAGGGATCCCCGGTGAGGGCCTCCATGAAAGGATCGGCTCAAGCTGATGCCGTGGTTACCAAGGAAGAGGGTGGTGGTCGCATCCTGGCAACTGATACTGCCGGGGAAATCGAAGCCCTTCCACGACAAACACTTCCGGGTAATTCGCTCGTCTTTCTGTCTTCCGTTGCCTTCATCATTTTGTTTTAAGTCTCTGTCCTCTTGACGCATATTATTTCCTTGCCGTGGCTTGCTAATCTCGTTTGCAGTCCCGGCGACCGAGGAACCAGAGCTGCTGGAAGAGGTGGCCAGCATCGGTAAGGATGCTGCTGAAGAGGCGACCAAGATTGCCGATGCGGAACGCCAGGAACACGCTGCCGGGGATACCCGAGAAGTCCCAGAGGAGGCCCATGGCAGCATGCCAGGACTGGGGGTGGTGGTTGAAGAGAAGGTTCCCCTCTAGACCATGAGGCCCCCTCCCCAATTTGGCACCCCGGCCGCGGCCCTGCAGCCATCTTCGAGCAGTCTGGCACTGGTTCTTGCCCAACCCGGACTTGGAGCCCCTGGCTCATCCACGGCAGTGAGCGCAGATCTTGATGAGGAGATCCAGCGCATCATGGCGCCGCTGTCCCAGTGAGTTAAAGAAGCCGATGACTCCGTCAGTGCAGTCATGGACCTGTCCTTTCTGGAGTCCGTGGCGACAGGCATCAAGGAAATGCAGAGCAGGTATGGCCAGAAATGGCAAGCGCTTGAGGAGCAGTGCAACTCCGCCAACAGCGTGGATCAGAAACTAAGGGACAAGGGCAGCGAGCTGCGCGAGTGGCACAGCCAGCAGTTCTAGGTTCTTCTGCGGCAACAGTGTGGCACCCCGGCTCAGAGAAACCGGAACGCCCCGTATTCCAGCCCAGAGATAAAGTCTTCTAGAATACGGCACTGCTTGGCATAAAACAAATCAGCTCTTAATTACAAATAACACGGGTACAAAGGTTACAGGGGCACGACGACACTTCGCCTGCTCAGACGGTTCTATGCTAGCAGCAGAACAACTCATAGCAGAATAACTTCTAGCAGCGGAACGACGACGACGATGATGGACTCCACTCCGCAGGGACTCTGGCTGGGACGTATCCTAGAGCGCAACCTCGGAATCCTCGACAATCAATCACGGCATGACCTGCAATCTAGCATGACACGCCAGGTGAGTACTTTGAATGTACTCGCAAGCTCACAGCAACCAAAGCAATCAAGACATACAACAGCATGGCATTTACAGGTTAATCACCAAAGATGGACATGATACTACTAGAACAATGTGGGCATGGCAACAACATGAGCATGGCAACAACATGAGCAGGGCAACAACATGAGCATGGCATGAACATATACTTCATGATATGAACAGGATGATACTAGCACTAGCATGCAAGGGGTTCGATATTTAAGGTCTCATGGACCAACTTACTTTGCTCGGAGGTTATCACGTAACCACAAACTTACCATCGTGATCACCACACGATCACCTCAGGATCAACCAAGCTCGGTATCAACTATACCATCGTGATCATCGCATGACCACACGGAGCTTGATCTCTACCTGTGATCATCGCCTGACCACATAAAGATCAACCAACTTCTTTCCTCATCGAACCGGGGTTGTTATTATCCAGGTTATTATTACTGTTGACCCATAGTGTGACCTACTACGAACTGTGTCCATGACCGAGGATGCAGCTATCGACAGATTATACACTCTGCAGAGGTTAGTACACTGTACCCACACCACGGAACTCATGGCCTCGTGCTCCCATTCGGGTGGACCAACGACGTTCCGACAAAACCAGTCTATTGCATGACACTCTCCCGGCCACTCCCGACAAACTCCCCTTTGGGCTATGTCTTGGGTGACCCCGGTGTCAACACGTGACACCCGCCACCTCTGTGGCTGCCACCGTCATGGCCAAACATAACACTATCCCCCGCGGGGACCTTGGATCCATACAACTCGGGTCCTCAAGGCTTATGGTAGCCCACCTGATCAGGGTAGCGCGCACCCATAACCTTCCCTCGTTGGAGGCACCGGTGAGAGGCATGACAATAGACCGCATTAGGGCCTCCCATAACGACAAGTGTGGCTGCACTGGTTAGCTCGATTCGGTGGCACCATGACTCAGCCAACAGATTTGTTCAAGTTCGATAAATGTCAGGTTCAACTTGAACGGTGATGAGCTGAGTCATAATAACATAATGAAATGACAGTGCATATGAGCATAACATCAGTGTAACCATGGATGGGCAACATAACCATATAACATCATAACATTAACAATGATAAATCATGAAGTCTACGGAATATAAATGAGCATGGCATAGCGATGATCATGACTATAACAAGTATTTTCATATCAGACAGTAACTACTCATGTGAGCATAACCTTATCACTAGCATCGGAAATAAATACAGGAATAAAACATGATGAAAATATCCTTAGCAATTAATCATATCACTTACTAGATGAAAATAAACATGGCATAAGCATAGACATGGAGTCACAAGCATATCCGAAAAATTAACAAAGTCGGAAAAATGAGCAAATGATTATTTAAATGTTTAGGTGAAACCATGGCTACTGCAATGCCATCATGCAAGTGGCTGTTGTGGCTTGCCTGGGGGTGTAGGATACACCGGGGAGACGTGCGGAGGCACTCGCGGAAAGATCGCCGGAAAGTTTCTCTCCCGGAGGGGGCTGATTTGGGGAAAGGAAAAAAAGGTCATTTTAACAGTGTGAAAATATTATGAAAGTGGTACCAACAGAACGGGTTCGACGAGACGAAGATGTGGGCTTTGGAATCACCTCATTCGGAGTCCGGAGCAAAAAGATACGGCAATTTGTTCGATAGCCCGAAAAGAATTAAAAATCTGTTCTTTTCTGCTGCTAACCGGCGAACGTCCGTAATATAACAAATTCGGCCGGCTGGGCTGGGCTGAAAGCGCATTATGGAGAATACGTTTTCTGAGTAGGAAGGCGTATTTGAGCCTGCAGCCGCGTCCGTTTACGCTTTCGAAATGTGAAAGCGTATTTCTCCGAATCCGTTTTCACTTAAACGAATGGGCCCGGGCTCTGGGTCGCTTACACCTGGGTCCCACTGCCAGAGTCGCTTACATCAGGGGCCCGCGCACAGTGCCGTCTTCCTCCTCTCCCTTACGCGCGCACCTGGCCGAGGACAGTGGCGAGCTTCGATGGCGATAGCCGGCGACTCCGGCCACCGTTTGCCGTGATTTGACCACCGGCACGCTCGTGGGAACGAACCGCGCCCATCCCCGCATAGCACAGATGCCGAGGAACTCGGGAACAGGGAGGGTCTCGGCCATGGCGGAACGAGGCTTCGGTTGATCTCGGGCATGGCGCCACAGGGCATGGGAGGAGGAGGGGGAGTGCAGGGAAGATCGAGGGGGCTCTCGGAGTCTCTCTGGTGGTGGTGGAGAGGGGAGAAGAGGCCGGCCGAGTGCCAATTTAGCCGATGGAGGGCGGCGGCCATGGCGGCCAATCGCGGTGAGGAGGAGCTCCAGGGCTCGGGTAAGTAGCTAGGGAGGGGTAGGGGAGTGTGGTGAGGAGGTGGATGAGCTCGGGGAGGCTCGGGGGCCGCTTAAATGGGCAGGGGAGGGGAGGCCGCGCCGGATACCGCCGCGGTTGATCAGGGGGGGTACTGACGCGTTTGCGAGCGCTTGCTCGTGCACAGGGGGTATGAGGGCGACGGGAGAGAGTGAGGGGAGGTGCACTAGGCGCGGGGATGCCTCAGGGAGGAAACGGACAACGGCTAAGCGACGGCGGTCGCGGGCACGCGCTGTGGCATGCTCGCCGGAGAGGAAAGGAGGGAGGGGGAGGGGTCCAGAGGGGATGCTCGGAGGCAGGGGAGCGAGGGCGATGCAGAGGACATGCCGCGGTGTCGCGAGGACAGCATTTGGGTGGCGGCAGAGGGCCCCGAAGCTCCAGAGCACGCTGTTGGCCTGCAGACCTCGTGGTCACCTTGTGAATGGGCGAGAGGAGGGCACGCCTGCCTGCCAAAAGTTGTCAAAGGTGTTGTCCCTCGAAGATACAGTCCCCCTAAGGGGATGGATCGACCAAATACACTGTGAGCTGATGGGAATGATCATCTGAAGTTTGTTGTTGCAAACAAAAGCTTGAAGCAGTGATCAACAGGGAGGGGATAAAGAGTAACCAGGATGTCACAGAAGCATAGTGTAGGAAGGACTACCATCCTGTGGATTTTGAGGGGATTTGGACCAATGTAGGTCATGGTTGCTTCACAACCACATATTCTCGTCCAGAGAGCAAATCATGAAGTAGCACTCACATGGTGGCTTTGGTTGAGCTGAAAATTGGTGGAACATGATGATTTGTGAATATGAAGATACCATAAAAATTTCATCCCAATTGGACAAGTAAAAATGGTACTTCCTTCACAATGATCTATACTGGACAGAAACTTGAGGGAGTTTTTCAGAGAAAATGGCTTAGCAAAATAATGTGAATTTTGGCATTCTCACATTATTTAGGGATATCTAGGTCCTGGATTACTTTCCTAATTTTTAAGCAATATAAAATATAGTTGCTTCACAAAATGAAATTGTGACCAGAAGCCAAGATTTGAAGGTGTGCTCACATAGGTCATTGGATGGAGATGAAATTTGGTGGAGAGTCATTATTTGACCATAATGACGATCTCCCAAAATTTCAACTCATTTGGATAAGCCTAGATAGTACTTCCTTCACAAAGCTTCCCTCTGGTAAGAAACTTTGGGAATTTGTAGAGGAGGATTTACTAGGCAAATGAAGCTGAATTTTGGCATGTGGCAATAATTTGGATAGGAAAGATTGCACAAATTTTTTTAGGGCAATCAAGAAAACATAATTAGCACTTCCTTCACAAAGTGCCAATCTGGACAGAATGGAAAATGAATATTCCTGAATTATTTTTGAACTAGGCAAGGATGGATTTTGACATATTTGTGGAAGATATGATCCAAAGAATTTATGAGAATTTTGTGGGAATTTTTGGAATGGCAGAAAAGTAGGTTGCTTCACAACCTAAGGCAAATAGGGTTATTCCTCTAATAGAAAAAGGAATATTCCCAAGAAATGAAAATTAGGGTTGGGCTATGTGGCACCCCACGTGAATACCACTGTAGCCAGATGGTCGCTGCACACGCCAGCCCAGGAGATCACTCTGGCGCGTGCCTTTACAACCAGTATCATGAACACAGACATTTCTTTTAATGAATATATCAGTCTTACATGATATATTACAGGGGTGATGGCAGCGGAAAAGCTCTATCTAAGGCAGCACGATCCTGGTGCGGCTCCAATCCACAGGGATCTGACTGGGTTACTCTTCTAGCCCGCGAACACTCCGGCTCCTCGCTAGCGGTCGTCGAATCCTTAGGTGAACCTGGCCACGTTGAAGGCCGCTGAGTACTTTTGAATGTACTCACAAGCAAACCAAACCAACATATACACCAAGCAATGCAATCCATGGCATTCAAGCATGCACTCATTATCTTAACAGTATTAACTATCATGGTATGACAACATTATCTTAGCAAGATTAATCATCTAGCAGCATTAATCATCAGGTTATAGCAAGATTATCTAGCATAATAACTACTGAAGTAAATACAGTATGACGAAGATAAAGCATACTCAGTAAATAACATAACAGAAAAGTTGGAAAAACTCTTTGCTTTGGATCTAGTTATACTTTTCGAGTATATTGACAATTCCAAAAAACGTGACCGAGGACGCGGCTATTCGAATAGATTTACACTCTGCAGAGGTTGCACACTTTACCCACACCATGGAGTTCCTCCCTCATCCAGTACCTTGGAACTTGTCCCACAGGATCCTTGGAACTCATCCCGTAGGAGTGGACTAGGACATCTCCAACGAGACCTGCCTGACCCGTGACCCCTCCATCATACCACCGACAATCATTCCCTCCCAGAGTCATGTCCTGGGTGGCCCCTGTGTCACCTCGTGACACCTGCCACCGTCGTGGCCAAACAAAACTGTCCCAAACGGGGACGTGCGCACATAACCATAAACTGGGCTCACAAGGTTATCGCCGCCTACCGGGCCAGGGTAGCACGCGCGCATAACCTTCCCTAGTTTGGTGGTACCGATAGAAGAGCACAAAGTCAGACCAGTCAAGGCCGTCCCATACCGGCAGATGTGGCTGCACGGGTAAGCTCAAATAGGTGACGTTATGACTCGATCCAGCCGACGGAGGAGGTTGTTATCATTAAGTCACATTCTTTATCATAGCAATAATAACGATGATCCAAGATGTACACTAGTATATCAACATAACAACCTATCTCCACATGCATTATAACGAGTCACTAGTGCGATAACATGATGAGCATTAGTAGGTAATGTAAATAGCAGGTCCGAGCTAGCAGGAGTTTAATTATTCTACAAGCCCTGGCTGTAAGTGACAACAATCTGAACCCTTGCATGAAACCGGCAAATAAACCAGCAGCCACCAGAACAGTCTTTACAACTCAGATCTGGGACATTACCGGAATAACTCAACCCTAGCTCAAGACGGCCAAAAAGCAGCTCAGAGCATGAGTCGGTGTTGATAAAAAGGAGTGTAGCAGTTCCCTAAGACGGCCGAAGAACAGCTCAGAGCATAGGGTCACCGCTACGGAGAGAAATTCAACAGCTGTCCGAGACGGCCGAAAAGCAGCTCAGAACACGGCCAGTTGTTGAAAAGAGAACATAAAGTAGGCATCCACCCCGGACGGCCGGAAACAGCTCAGAACACAGGCGTGGTGCCGTCATCAAAGAAAGGCAAACAAGGATTTAGTAGCGTCACATACAGTTTACCACTATGCACACAGACATAAGCATATTAAATTTAAACACGCAAGAATAACACAGAGCAATGCTTTAGGGCATATATCAGATGGTCGGCTTGCCTGGGGGTGAACGAGTACTCTGGGAGAGGTGCGAGAAGCTCGCTGAAAAACTGCCGAAAAAAGGTTCTCTCTCGGAGGGGGCTGAATAAAGGACAGGGGTATAATGGTCATTTTTAGAATGTGTCAACATGGTGAAAGTGGTATCATCGGAACGGGCTCGACGAACTGAAGAAGTGAGCGTTGGTTTCACCTCGATTGGAGTTACGAATAAAAAGTTATGCCCGTTCATTTGTTAGGCAGTAAAATGAATAAAAGTATTCATTTTAGCCGCTAACCAGTGAACGTTCACCACATAACTGTTTTGGCCGGCTGAGTAAACAGAAGGCGCCTTTCGCTGAAATACGCTTTCACCGCGGGAAGACGACTTCCTCAGAAGCCGTTTCCACTTATCCCGCGTGGCGCTGCCCCTCCCACTGACAGGTGGGGTCGGGGCCCACCTGCCAGGGCAAATCTCTCTCTCTTCCCTTTCCTTCTTCTCCCTCCCGATCAGAACAAGGGAGAGGCGAGGCAGAGGCGAGTCCGGCACCGGCTCCGGCGACTCAGGCCGTCCCCGGCGAGGGCGCGGGCACCGGCAGACTCGAGGAAGGACGCCGCACCAACCTGGCCTAGGTACGGACGCCGGGGAGGGCCGTAGCCGCGGCGGCTCGGCAAGAGAGGACAGGGCGGCGGCGCTGGGGTCTTGGGGATGCGCGGCCAGGGGCACTCCGGCGAGGAGTTGTGGTGATGGAGCGGTGCGCCGGCGTGGGGGTGGTCTGCTGGTGGTGGAAGAAGGGAGAAGGGGGCTCGGGGTAAAGCGAATTTTACCGAGGCCGAGCTGCGGCCATGGCGGCCTTGGGACTAAATCGAGCACGGCCGCGTGCTTCTGCGGGCGAGGGTAGGGTTAGGAGGGAGAGGAGGGTCGATGGGAGTGATGCGGGTGCTCGGAGGGGGGGCTCGGACTCGGCTTATATAGGCAGCCGACGGAGGAGGATCGGGATGGCCGCCGCGGCGCCCTTATCATCGCACTGGAGCAGGGGGCGAGCTGGCATGGCCGGTAGCGGCTAGCTCGGCGTCGCGGAGCGACCGTCCTGACGCAGAACAGGGGGAGGGGACGGCTCGCGAGGGAAGATGCCAACGGGGGGAGGAAGACGACGGCGGATCACGGGGGTACAGTGCCGCGGCGGCGCTTGCCGTGGCGACGTGGTGAAAGGAAGAGGAGGGGGACGCCACTGGAGAGGGGCGCGTGGTCGATGGGGAGCTTCTGGACACGCCGGGACAAGCCAAGGTCGGCCAGAGGCGACTGCACGGAGCAGGTAATGCACAGAGCGCGCGCTTCTGCCTGCCGTCCGCGTGGTCACCACGCCAAAATGCGCCTTGGTGCATGGCTCGACCCAACACCTTGTCCCTTGCCCGTATCAGGGATTATATAGAGCCTAGGAGTGGTTGGAATCAATTAGAAAGCCCTGGGGTGAAAGGTACTATCAGAAACAAGTTCTGACAGCAAAATTGACTAGAATATTCTGGATAAATGGATGGATAAATGGAGTTGGATCATTGTCACAATGAGATAGGATAGGAAGGACTAGATGCTGGAGAAATTTGAAAGCATTTGGACCTCATTTGTATATATTTCCTTTGTAATGCACAATCTGGTCCAGAAACTGGGTTTTGAAGCTGCACTCATCTGGATCAATGAAATGATCTGAATTTTTGTGTAGGGGAGTTATTTGGAGATATGGAGATGCTGGAAAAATTTCAGCTCATTTGGATATACCAAAGTGGTACTTCCTTCACAGAGCTTTAATCTGGACAGAAAATAGATGGAATTTTTGGGAGAAACTGGCTAAACAAAATGATGTGAATTTTTGCATACTCACATCATATAGGTACTATGAGGTCCTGGATTAATTTGGGATTTTTTAAAGCAATATAAAATATAGTTGCTTCACAACCCCAAAATTGATCCAGAAACAAGAATTGGATGATGTGCTCAAAAGTTGAACTGTGGAACTTGAGATCTTGATGGAAATGGTGAAGATGTGGATAAGAGAAGCTCCACAAACTATTTGGGATTTTTCCTGGCTACCAAAATAGTAGCTCCTTTGGAAAGTGCCCAGAATGCGATATTGGCTTTAAATAGGAAAAGGCAATTTCCCTTATTTAATTGTGGCCAATATTTTTATTGGAGCTCAATATGATCACAAAGAATATCTCCACAAGTTTTCATAAACTTTGGAGATGGATAGATATTTTCCTGGATTTAATTCTTTTAAACAGCAGAAAAAGGAATTAATCTTAAATGAAAAATATTGCAAATGACTTGGCAATATTTTTGCATATCCAGGGTTTATAGATAAGGGATGATCACTGGGAAAAATTTGGGAGGCAACAGATCAAAGGAAATTGGGGTTCCTTTGTAACGGAAGGAATTAGGGTTTCCCTTCCGGTACACCGGAGAGAAGAGTTTTGGCGGCAAAACCCTGAGAACATATTTTGGGTGGCAAGGTTGAATCGGAGAGAATCTCTGGTCAGATAAGAGAGGCAAGTCTAAATGACCATCTTTATCTACCCAAGAGCGAGAGAAAACCGATAACACCGGAAAGAAAAGACGGGAGTCAAATCCCGCGAAAGAAAAATCGAGGTGCGAAAACCAGGGTGTCACAAACCTACCCCCCTTAAGAAAATCTCGTCCACGAGATTTCCGGGCTTACCTCCCGGCAAAGGGGCTTACCTGTGTGTGACTTGGATCCATCTTCTGTCTTGTCTTCATTTGTTTACTGTCCTTTTTAACTGCCTCTTCTGATGGCTCTGGTGCTGTCTTTTCCAGACAGGTGCATTGAATCCTTCTCTTTCCTGGTAGGCAAACCTTTTGTGCTAGTAGCTTATTGCCTGGGGTTGGTGGGTAGCTCATAGTATTGACAAATAGCTTGGTTTTCATGACCCGAGGCTAGCTGCTTCGGATTTTATTGCGATACTTCGTACATTGTCTGCCAAGGGCAGGTCATCTTTTCTTGATACAGGGCTCATGTGCTCGTATGGGCTCAAGTGACTAGGGATGTCTTTCCTTTTTGCCTTGTCAGGATGCTCAATCTGGCTGTGGGTTCCGTACGAGGTGTTCCCTTCTGTCTCTTGCATTCTGACTTCGTCCTCAGGTGATTCCCAACTGAAATGGCTGGCATGATCACCAAGTAATCATAGACGGTAATCTCTGAGGTGGCTCTGCCATATATATAGCCTCTGTGGTCCTCACTGAGCTGACATAGTATGGCTACCATCCGGTGTATCTTTCGGAGCATAACCTCTTATCTTGGTTGATGGCCCAGATTTATGATGAGTATGACAGGCTGGCTGCATCGTTGTGGCCGTATATGCAAGAGTCTGGCAAGGATTGGTAATATCACTCTATCCGTAAGGCTATATCTTGTTGACCGTCACAGAGGTTGTTTATCCAAAACTTCTTTATTCCTGCGGGTTCCTTTTTGTATACCTGTCATGACCTGCCAACATGGCTCCTTGGCCATATTCTAGCTTGCTGGACATGTACTCACAATTTACTCTTGCATATCTCGTAGGGATTGCTGTGTTCCTATCCTTCTTTGAAGTATGGGGCCGACGTTTCTCTTGAACACAGTCATTCCCGTGTACGAGTGGCTCGCATGAACTGATCCCATGGACTGCATGCTCACAACCTATGCAAAGTAGAATAAATCTTTTTATAACCACCGAGTTTTGAGGCAGATATTTGTCTGGACCAGCTTGTGCTTCTGACAAGACTGTCGTGGGCACGATGGCGTGTTGAAAAAGGCTGAATTCCTTATGCTCGAAGCTTCTGCCAGGGTAGCGTGCAGAAGAAGGCTGGGTATCATACCCCAGAAGCTTTTCCTTCATGTGGCTTACTGCGGAAGGTTGAGTGCCTTATGCCGGAAGCTCTCCGCGGTAGCGTGCTGAGGAAGACTGGAGTATCGTACCCCAGAAGATTTTCTCACCCAGTGGCGTAGCAAGAAAGGTTGGGAGTCTTGTGTCGTAAGCTTCTCTTGACAGCTTGCGGAGGAAGCCTGGGTTTCTTATACCAGAAGCCTTGCACTGTGATACGCAGTCGGTCCTATGGCCGGTTCTGGCTTCCTTCAGGGATATCCGAAATTTATCCGTAGCGGAGCCAAAACTTGGTATAGGCCATACCTTGACTGAAGATATTCCGTTGGTCATGCACACCGTTTGTTCTTATGCTGGTCTGATCATTGCTACTATGGAGGTTGCACAACTGATGCAGACCTCATATTGACAATTAATTCGGAATACCCTTTGCATTCAAACCAAGTGCTGTTGGTAACGAGCAGTTGAAGGATAATTCCATTTGGTTCAACTGAACTTGAAATTCTCATTAATTTTGGGCAGTCGTGAGCTTATCCATATTCCTTGCAAACCTTGTTCACTTTGCCCAGAAAATTCTGTATGTGCACCAATAAATTCCAAAATATGCTTTGAAATTTGTATCCACATACCAGAGTTTTGTTGTTGCTCACATTCTTGAAATATGGCTTCTGTGGGTGATAAATGATTCTTGAGTCCATTGAGAAAACTCAAGGTTCACCCACTGACCGAAATAATCCTTGTGTCGAAGACGGAATAATTTGCTCTTGCTGGTGTCCATTACTGATAGCTCATCTGACCATTCTTTTGGTGTGATCAATCCTGCGGCAAATTCCCTTGGCTATAGTCTGGCGTTGTCGGTTGCACTCCGATTCTGCTTCTGACACATTCTTCATTCTTGACAGATCCGGTGATACTATTCTAAGGATCGGGCAGTTGGCTTGGCTTGACTCTTCCTGCATTTGGATTATTGGGCATTATCCAGGTGGTGTTTTGGTCTTCCTTCGCTGCTCTTGCTGATGGATCTAGTCGGAGCGATAGAACGGAATCGACAAAAGAAGCAAAAACCGCGAAAAACCAAAAAGCAAATAAAGCTCAATTGTTGCGGACCTTACACACATGGCCGAAGATTCACTAGTATAGCTAGCATAGCACACTCGATGTACCTCCAAGGATTTAGAAGCAAAACCACACAATGCTCCTGGTAGCAATTGGTGTCAAGCTCCTACTACTTCCTTAGGGAACATCAAACTAGACGCACGACCATAGCCAAAATGGCTTAGTCAACTATCCTAGGGTCATCTGGGGAGAGATGGAACTTGCAGGCGTTTCCCAAGGAAACTGGATTTGAGAAGAGAAATGCCGTGGTTAGCAAGCAAGGTAGGGATATCTGGTTTACCTAGGGGTTCAAGGCTCACGGGTCAATGCCTGGGCGGACATTTCATCACGAAGGCAAAGACCACGAGAGTTGGGGTCTGATGGAGCCAAAAACCTAAGGGGGTTGCCTTATGATCAATAGTAGCCGTGCCTGTCTGGCAAAGATGGCTGAAATCCATCTGGGCTTTCTGCTGATCAAGAGGCAATGAAATCTGGCTAGGGTAACCTATGGTCAACCTGGGCTCTGATACCATCCTGTTGTGGCACCCCGCCTGAATACCACTGTAGACAGACGGTCGCCGCACACGCCAGCCCAGGAGATCACTCTGGCGCGTGCCTTCATAACCAGTATCATGAACACAGACATTTCTATTAATGAATATATCAGTCTTACATGATATATTACAGGGGTGATGGCAGCGGAAAAGCTCTATCTAAGGCAGCACGATCCTGGTGCGGCTCCAATCCACAGGGATCTGACTGGGTTACTCTTCTAGCCCGTGAACACTCCGGCTCCTCGCTAGCGGTTGTCGAATCCTTAGGTGAACCTGGCCACGTTGAAGGCCGCTGAGTACTTTTGAATGTACTCGCAAGCAAACCAAACCAACATATACACCAAGCAATGCAATCCATGGCATTCAAGCATGCACTCATTATCTTAACAGTATTAACTATCATGGTATGACAACATTATCTTAGCAAGATTAATCATCTACCAGCATTAATCATCAGGTTATAGCAAGATTATCTAGCATAATAACTACTGAAGTAAATACAGTATGATGAAGATAAAGCATACTCAGTAAATAATCCATACTCCGAACATTCTCATGATCCAATCCAAATCCGATCCAGATCCGAATCCAGATCCGATCCAGATCCAAGTCCTGTGGTCATCCGACCACTCATCTGATAGCCATCACATGGCCAACTTCATATACCTGACATCATCCGATGTCCAGGCATCCGTACTGCAAGTCTGACATACCTTACCATTCTCTGGTTCAGTCTTAGCAATAACATTATATAGTTTGTTCCTCCAGACTCGACACAGACCAAATAGGGGCATCATCTGACTGTCCATGACCGAGGACGCGGCTATTCGAATAGATTTACACTCTGCAGAGGTTGCACACTTTACCCACACCATGGAGTTCCTCCCTCATCCAGTACCTCGGAACTTGTCCCACAGGATCCTTGGAACTCGTCCCGTAGGAGTGGACTAGGACATCTCCAACGAGACCTGCCTGACCCGTGACCCCTCCATCGTACCACTGACAATCATTCCCTCCCAGAGTCATGTCCTGGGTGGCCCCTGTGTCACCTCGTGACACCTGCCACCGTCGTGGCCAAACAAAACTGTCCCAAACGGGGACGTGCGCACATAACCATAAACTGGGCTCACAAGGTTATCGCCGCCTACCGGGCCAGGGTAGCACGCACGCATAACCTTCCCTAGTTTGGTGGTACCGATAGAAGAGCACAAAGTCAGACCAGTCAAGGCCGTCCCATACCGGCAGATGTGGCTTCACGGGTAAGCTCAGATAGGTGACGCTATGACTCGATCCAGCCGACGGAGGAGGTTGTTATCATTAAGTCACATTCTTTATCATAGCAATAATAACGATGATCCAAGATGTACACTAGTATATCGACATAACAACCTATCTCGACATGCATTATAACGAGTCACTAGTGCGATAACATGATGAGCATTAGCAGGTAATGTAAATAGCAGGTCCGAGCTAGCAGGAGTTTAATTATTCTACAAGCCCTGGCTGTAAGTGACAACTATCTGAACCCTTGCATGAAACCGGCAAATAAACCAGCAGCCACCAGAACGGTCTTTACAACTCAGATCTGGGACATTACCAGAATAACTCAACCTCGGCTCAAGACGGCGGAAAAGCAGCTCAGAGCATGAGTCGGTGTTGATAAAAAGGAGTGTAGCAGTTCCCTAAGACGGCCGAAGAACAGCTCAGAGCATAGGGTCACCGCTACGGAGAGAAATTCAACAGCTGTCCGAGACGGCCGAAAAGCAGCTCAGAACACGGCCAGTTGTTAAAAAGAGAACATAAAGTAGTCATCCACCCTGGACGGCCGGAAACAGCTCAGAACACAGGCGTGGTGCCGTCATCAAAGAAAGGCAAACAAGGGTTTAGTAGCGTCACATACAGTTTACCACTATGCACACAGACATAAGCATATTAAATTTAAACACGCAAGAATAACACAAAGCAATGCTTTAGGGCATATATCAGATGGTCAGCTTGCCTGGGGGTGAAGGAGTACTCCGGGAGAGGTGCGAGAAGCTCGCGGAAAAACTGCCGGAAAAAGGTTCTCTCTCGGAGGGGGCTGAATAAAGGACAGGGGTATAATGGTCATTTTCAGAATGTGTCAACATGGTGAAAGTGGTATCATCGGAACGGGCTCGACGAACTGAAGAAGTGAGCGTTGGTTTCACCTCGATTGGAGTTACGAATAAAAAGTTATGCCCGTTCGTTTGTTAGGCAGTAAAATGAATAAAAGTATTCATTTTAGCCGCTAACCAGCGAACGTTCACCACATAACTGTTTCGGCCGGCTGAGTAAACAGAAGGCGCCTTTCGCTGAAATACGCTTTCACCGCGGGAAGACGACTTCCTCAGAAGCCGTTTCCTCCTATCCCGCGTGGCGCTGCCCCTCCCACTGACAGGTGGGGTCGGGGCCCACCTGCCAGGGCACCTCTCTCTCTCTTCCCTTTCCTTCTTCTCCCTCCCGATCAGAACAGGGGAGAGGTGAGGCAGAGGCGAGTCCGGCACCGGCTCCAGCGACTCAGGCCGTCCCCGGCGAGGGCGCGTGCACCGTCAGACTCGGGGAAGGACGCCGCACCAGCCTGGCCTAGGTACGGACGCCGGGGAGGGCCGTAGGCGCGGCGGCTCGGCAACAGAGGATAGGGCGGCGGCGCTGGTCTTGGGGATGCGTGGCCAGGGGCACTCCGGCGAGGAGTTGTGGTGATGGAGCGGTGCGCCGGCGTGGGGGTGGTCTGCTGGTGGTGGAAGAAGGGAGAAGGGGGCTCGGGGTAAAGCGAATTTTACCGAGGCCGAGCTGCGGCCATGGCGGCCTTGGGACTAAATCGAGCACGGCCGCGTGCTTCTGCGGGCGAGGGTAGGGTTAGGAGGGAGAGGAGGGTCGATGGGAGTGATGCGGGTGCTCGGAGGGGGGGCTCGGACTCGGCTTATATAGGCAGCCGACGGACGAGGATCGGGATGGCCGCCGCGGCGCCCTTATCATCGCACTGGAGCAGGGGGCGAGCTGGCATGGCTGGTAGCGGCTAGCTCGGCGTCGCGAAGCGACCGTCCTGACGCAGAACAGGGGGAGGGGAGGGCTCGCGAGGGAAGATGCCAACGGGGGGAGGAAGACAACGGCGGATCACGGGGGTACAGTGCCGCGGCGGCTCTTGCCGTGGCGACGTGGTGAAAGGAAGAGGAGGGGGACACCACTGGAGAGGGGCGCGTGGTCGATGGGGAGCTTCTGGACACGCCGGGACAAGCCAAGGTCGGCCAGAGGCGACTGCACGGAGCAGGCAATGCACAGAGCGCGCGCTTCTGCCTGCCGTCCGCGTGGTCACCACGCCAAAATGCGCCCTGGTGCATGACTCGACCCAACACCTTGTCCCTTGCCCGTATCAGGGATTAGATAGAGCCTAGGAGTGGCTGGAATCAATTAGAAAGCCCTGGGGTGAAAGGTACTATCAGAAACAAGTTTTGACAGCAAAATTGACTAGAATATTCTGGATAAATGGATGGATAAATGGAGTTGGATCATTGTCACAATGAGATAGGACAGGAAGGACTAGATGCTGGAGAAATTTGAAAGCATTTGGACCTCATTTGCATATATTTCCTTTGTAATGCACAATCTGGTCCAGAAACTGGGTTTTGAAGCTGCACTCATCTGGATCAATGAAATGATCTGAATTTTTGTGTAGGGGAGTTATTTGGAGATATGGAGATGCTGGAAAAATTTCAGCTCATTTGGTTATACCAAAGTGGTACTTCCTTCACAGAGCTTTAATCTGGACAGAAAATAGATGGAATTTTTGGGAGAAACTGGCTAAACAAAATGATGTGAATTTTTGCATACTCAGATCATATAGGTACTATGAGGTCCTGGATTAATTTGGGAATTTTTAAATCAATATACAATATAGTTGCTTCACAACCCCAAAATTGATCCAGAAACAAGAATTGGATGATGTGCTCAAAAGTTGAACTGTGGAACTTGATATATTGATGGAAATGGTGAATATGTGGATAAGAGAAGCTCCACAAATTATTTGGGATTTTTCCTGGCTACCAAAATAGTAGCTCCTTTGGAAAGTGCCCAGAATGCGATATTGACTTTAAATAGGAAAAGGCAATTTCCCTTATTTAATTGTGGCCAATATTTTTATTGGAGCTCAATATGAGCACAAAGAATATCTCCACAAGTTTTCATAAACTTTGGAGATGGATAGATATTTTCCTGGATTTAATTCCTTTAAATAGCAGAAAAAGGAATTAATCTTAAATGAAAAATATTGCAAATGACTTGGCAATATTTTTGCATATCCAGGGTTTATAGATAAGGGATGATCACTGGGAAATATTTGGGAGGCAACAGATCAAAGGAAATTGGGGTTCCTTTGTAACAGAAGGAATTAGGGTTTCCCTTCCGGTACACCGGAGAGAAGAGTTTTGGCGGCAAAACCCTGAGAACATATTTTGGGTGGCAAGGTTGAATCGAAGAGAATCTCTGGTCAGATAAGAGAGGCAAGTCTAAATGACCATCTTTATCTACCCAAGAGCGAGAGAAAACCGATAACACCGGAAAAAAAGATGGGAGTCAAATCCCGCGAAAGAAAAATCGAGGAGCGAAAACCAGGGTGTCACAGGCTAAGATGGAAATGACATGGCATTGGGATAGATTTGAGAATGACAAGCCACTTGGGAGAGGCAGAAGAGAAAATCTTCCCAGGTTTCAGGACCACATAGCCACGAAAAACGAAATCCAAATAAAAATTCGAAGAAATCCAAAAGAAAAAGAAAGGGCCAAAAATCGGGGTGTTACAAACCTACCCCCCTTACGATAAATCTCGTCCTCGAGATTTGGTTGCTCAGGGAACAAGTATGAATATTCTGACTTAGGGAAACCGTTTCCAACTTGGGTATCCTTTTCCTTGATGTTCCCTCTGAATCACATCTGACTGACTGCCTTGCTTTGGGGTGGTTTGCTTCACCGTATCCAATATTCTGACAGGTCATCTTTCATCTGTTCACCCTTACTTTGACTTTCTTTTATGTCTGCTGGCTTCTCTGTTATTATCAGTCCGGGAGTGATTGACGTGACATTCTTTTATCCAGCATCGATAGTATCAATGGGGTTGTGAACAAATCTCCTCATGAAACATTTATTCC
Organism: Elymus sibiricus; assembly: GCA_039707655.1. NCBI lineage: Eukaryota > Viridiplantae > Streptophyta > Magnoliopsida > Poales > Poaceae > Elymus > Elymus sibiricus. Next base: position 321,033,756 of record CM077664.1, read on the forward strand.
TTGCGTCGGGTTACTCGAGTAGATGCATGTCCTCTGGTTTCAAAACAATGCTGAGAATCATAATCGCTCTCTTGGCAGAGTCTGACTGCTTGAAGGTAGTTCTGAATTACCTTGGTTGGCTCCACTGACTCGAAACCGTACCGATGATTCAACTGTCACCTTGATAGGAGGTCCTTACAAACAGAGTAGACCCCTTGGGTATGTGTTCACGGTGATCAATACAGAATCAGACTGTCTTGAGTATCCGTACCGTGTTGTTCCTGCACTGATTATCATACCTGTAGTGCCGGTCTTGCTCCTTCATTATTGTTCTCTTTGTCTGGATCTTTTGCTGAAAGAGCTTGGCCATCAATACCTTTAATTCTTCGTGTGACCATACGTGCTGTCAGGTGCAATATTCTGGCAATCATACCTTAACCTTATCTTCAGACGGTGCAACAACATTTAACTGGCAAGTTCATCATCTCTCATGCTCTAACTGTATGGCAATGATCACCCGAACCTTTGCAAGAAATCGGCAAATAAATCAGTAGCCACCAGAACGGTCTTTACAACTCAGATCTGGGACATTACTGAAATAACTCAACCAGGGCTCACGACGGCTGAAAAGCAGCTCAGAGCATGAGGCAGGGTTGATAAGAAGAATGTAGCAGTTCCCTAAGACGACCGAAGAACAGCTCAGAGCATAGGGTCGCTGTTACAAAAAGAAACTTAACAGCTGCCCGAGACGGCCGAAAAACAGCTCAGAACACGGGTCAGTTGTTGAAAAGAGAAATATAAAATTGGCATCCACCCTGGACGGCAGCGAGCAGCTCAGAACACAGGCGTGGTGCCGTTACCAGGAAAAGTTAAGCAAGGGTTCATCAAGATCATATACCCGGTTCACGGTTACTTGCATAGGGCTCACTACGGTGATCAATCATGCATGACAGTGACAGAGGTTAATGATATCACTGTCGAGTGTGAGGAAGCTGGCCTTGATATCCATGGATTGTTATCCCAGTATTGTCTTGCTTCATAGCTTGTCAGACATTGCATTACGCTGAGGTGTATAACTTGCTTTCTTCCTCTTACATAGCTCAGGTGGTTATCAGATTCTCACCATGCTTGCAACATTGTTAGAGTGACTTGCATTACCTTGGCATCATGTTCACAATACATATATGGAATCATGTGTATCTGGGCATTTGATTTCCAAGGTAGACACTTGTGTCTTGACTGATTCTTGCTTCTGTCAAACTATTGCGGATCTGATTCTTGAGAGGCACGGCCATATACTGCCAACTCACTGTGAAATATTTGATCCGTCTGAGGGTCGAGTGGCAGCCTCGACCCGAGCGGAAGTGCGATGTGTCTGGAAACTCGGGCTCATGTACCATTGGCGATGGCTGTTTGCGGTGTCGTACTGACAAGGACTGGATAGCTTGTGTTGGAAGCCATCTGAGAGTGGCGTGCTGAAGAAGACTGGATACCTTGCACTTGAAGCTTTTGCCGGAATAGCGTACTGAAGAAGACTGGGTACTGTGCCTCAGAAACTTCTCCCTTGGTTGCTTGCTGGGAAAGATTCGATGCCTTATGCCGGAAGCTTTCTGCGGTGGCTTACAGAAGAAGGCGGAGTACCTTATGCTGGAAGCTATCCACATATCGTACTGAGGAAGACTGTGGAACCTTGCGTCGTAAGCTTCTCTGGTAGCTCGTTGAGAAACATTGGGTTGCTTACACCAGCAGCTTTTCTCTCTGATATGCGGACTGAATGCCATATATATGCCCTTGATATTTCTCTGACCAGAAATGTACTGTTGTCTTGCACACAAATTGTCTTCCAGCTGGTTTATTACAATTGTTATGTTTGCACACTGATGTAAATCTTGATGCTGATAGTTATTCCAGAATATCATTTGTATGCAAACCGAATATTCTCAATATAATGCAGTCCACTGATGATTCCATACTGTTTAGCTGAGCTTCCAAATATTTGAATTCCTTACTGATTCTTCGAGTTCGGTGTCGGTTGAGGAGCAACTTTCATAAGGGGAAATAAGATAACACCGAAGGCCCAAAGAAAGAAACCAAAAGAAATGATTGAAACAAAAGCACACACAACATTAAGATAGCATACAATCAATATCACATTTCACAGATATTCACCTCACTATGCATGCCTACCTAAGCACACAATTCTCGAGGGAACTCCGGTACTACGATCTAATATGCTGTGGCGGTGTGCACGAAAGTAAATCATCGTGTGGAGAGGTTGGTGTAAACAAAGCTACACCAAACGCTGGCTCAGCACCGGTTGCATCTGGACGGGCTTAGCAGTGAGGACGGACTCGGTGATCATGTAGCGAGACACGGATGTCACGACCACATCATCATCAAGCGTACGGAAGGGAACCGTACTCGTCCAAGTAAGGTAGTGGTGGAAACAGGGTCTGCTGGCATTGCCCTTTTCTGATACAAGGACCAGTAAGGGTTGCCCAAGTGGCGGGTTGGATGGCCAGATTCGGGGTAGAAACATGTCTACCACCGAAACAATAGGTGGCTGGCGGAAGCAAAAATATTGGTGCGGTACCTGTGCGTCAATCCTGTAAGTGATCGACACCACTAGGTACCTTGGCATCACTCCGCTGGGACAGAGATGACACCAAACACCAAAGAACGAGTATGCAAAGTGGGAGGGTAGTGGATCGAAACTGATGCCACCTACACTCACAAGATTAACCGTTAGTGACAAGATAATAAGTCTATATGCATGCTATGCAGCAAACAAATGCAACAATCAAGTGCAGCAAACCGACTAGACACTACACTACCGGTTTCTAACGCTCGCGCTGACTAGGGCGTCCTACAGCCAGACCTGCTCTGATACCAACCGTTGTGGCACCCCGGCTCAGAGAAACCAGAACGCCCCGTATTCCAGCCCAGAGATAAAGTCTTCTGGAATACGGCACTGCTTGGCATAGAACAAATCAGCTCTTAATTACAAATAACACTGGTACAAAGGTTACAGGGGCACGACGACACTTCGCCTGCTCAGACGGTTCTATGCTAGCAGCGGAACAACTCATAGCGGAATAACTTCTAGCAGCGGAACGAAGGCGACGATGATGGACTCCACTCCGCAGGGACTCTGGCTGGGACGTATCCTAGAGCGCAACCTCAGAATCCTCGACAATCAATCACGGCATGACCTGCAATCTGGCATGACACGCCAGGTGAGTACTTTGAATGTACTCGCAAGCTCACAGCAACCAAAGCAATCAAGACATACAACAGCATGGCATTTACAGGTTAATCATCAAAGATGGACATGATACTACTAGAACAATGTGGGCATGGCAACAACATGAGCAGGGCAACAACATGAGCATGGCATGAACATATACTTCATGATATGAACAGGATGATACTATCACTAGCATGCAAGGGGTTCGATATTTAAGGTCTCATGGACCAACTTACTCTGCTCGGAGGTTATCACGTAACCACAAACTTACCATCGTGATCACCACACGATCACCTCAGGATCAACCAAGCTCGGTATCAACTATACCATCGTGATCATCGCATGACCACACGGAGCTTGATCTCTACCTGTGATCATCGCCTGACCACATAAAGATCAACCAACTTCTTTCCTCATCGAACCGGGGTTGTTATTATCCAGGTTATTATTACTGTTGACCCATAGTGTGACCTACTACGAACTGTGTCCATGACCGAGGACGCGGCTATCGATAGATTATACACTCTGCAGAGGTTAGTACACTGTACCCACACCACGGAACTCATGGCCTCGTGCTCCCATTCGGGTGGACCAACGACGTTCCGATAAAACCAGTCTATTGCATGACACTCTCCCGGCCACTCCCGACAAACTCCCCTTTGGGCTATGTCTTGGGTGACCCCGGTGTCAACACGTGACACCCGCCACCTCTGTGGCTGCCACCGTCGTGGCCAAACATAACACTGTCCACCGCGGGGACCTTGGATCCATACAACTCGGGTCCTCAAGGCTTATGGTAGCCCACCTGATCAGGGTAGCGCGCACCCATAACCTTCCCTCATTGGAGGCACCGGTGAGAGGCATGACAATAGACCGCATTAGGGCCTCCCATAAGGACAAGTGTGGCTGCACTGGTTAGCTCGATTCGGTGGCACCATGACTCAGCCAACATATTTGTTCAAGTTCGATTAATGTCAGGTTCAACTTTAACGGTGATAAGCTGAGTCATAATAACATAATGAAATGACAGTGCATATGAGCATAACATCAGTGTAACCATGGATGGGCAACATAACCATATAACATCATAACATTAACAATGATAAATCATGAAGTCTACGGAATATAAATGAGCATGGCATAGCGATGATCATGACTATCACAAGTATTTTCATATCAGACAGTAACTACTCATGTGAGCATAACCTTATCACTAGCATCGGAAATAAATACAGGAATAAAACATGATGAAAATATCCTTAGCAATTAATCATATCACTTACTAGATGAAAATAAACATGGCATAAGCATAGACATGGAGTCACAAGCATATCCGAAAAATTAACAAAGTCGAAAAAATGAGCAAACGATTATTTAAATTTTTAGGTGAAACCATGGCTACTGCAATGCGATCATGCAAGTGGCTGTTGTGGCTTTCCTGGGGGTGGAGGATACACCGGAGAGAGGTGCGGAGGCACTCGCGGAAAGATCGCCGGAAAGTTTCTCTCCCGGATGGGGCTGATTTGGGGAAAGGGCAAAAAGGTCATTTTAACAGTTTGAAAATATTATTAAAGTGGTACCAACAGAACGGGTTCGACGAGACGAAGATGTGGGCTTTGGAATCACCTCATTCGGAGTCCGGAGCAAAAAGATACGGCCGTTCGTTCGATAGCCCGAAAAGAATTAAAAATCTGTTCTTTTCTGTTGCTAACCGGCGAACGTCCGTAATATAACAGATTCAGCCGGCTGGGCTGGGCTGAAAGCGCATTATGGAGAATACGTTTTCTGAGTAGGAAGGCGCATTTGAGCCTGCAGCCGCGTCCGTTTACGCTTTCAAAATGTGAAAGCGTATTTCACCGAATCCGTTTTTACTTAAATGAATGGGCCCGGGCTCTGGGTCGCTTATACCTGGGTCCCACTGCCAGAGTCGCTTACATCAGGGGCCCACGCACAGTGCCGTCTTCCTCCTCTCCCTTACGCGCGCACCTGGCCGAGGACAGTGGCGGGCTTCGACGGCGATAGCCGGCGACTCCGGCCACCGTTTGCCGTGATTCGACCACCGGCACGCTCGTTGGACCGAACCGCGCCCATCCCCGCATAGCACAGATGCCGAGGAACTCGGGAACAGGGAGGGTCTCGGCCATGGCGGAACGAGGCTTCGGTTGATCTCGGGCATGGCGCCACAGGGCATGGGAGGAGGAGGGGGAGTGCGGGGAAGATCGAGGGGGCTCTCGGCGTCTCTCTGGTGGTGGTGGAGAGGGGAGAAGAGGCCGGCCGAGTGCCAATTTAGCCGATGGAGGGCGGCGGCCATGGTGGCCAATCGCGGTGAGGAGGAGCTCCAGGGCTCGGGTAAGTAGATAGGGAGGGGTAGGGGAGTGTGGATAGGAGGTGGATGAGCTCGGGGAGGCTCGGGGGCCGCTTAAATGGGTAGGGGAGGGGAGGCCGCGCCGGATACCGCCGCGGTTGATCAGGGGGGGTACTGACGCGTTTGCGAGCGCTTGCTCTTGCACAGGGGGTATGAGGGCGACGGGAGAGAGCGAGAGGAGGTGCACTAGGCGCGGTGATGCCTCAGGGAAGAAACGGACAATGGCTAAGCGACGGCGGTCGCGGGCACGCGCTGTGGCATGCTCGCCGGAGAGGAAAGGAGGGAGGGGGAGGGGTCCAGAGGGGATGCTCGGAGGCAGGGGAGCGAGGGCGATGCAGAGGACATGCCGCGGTGTCGCGAGGACAGCATTTGGGCGGCGGCAGAGGGCCCCGAAGCTCCAGAGCACGCTGTTGGCCTGCAGACCGCGTGGTCACCTCGTGAATGGGCGAGAGGAGGGCACGCCTGCCTGCCAAAAGTTGTCAAAGGTGTTGTCCCTCGAAGATACAGTCCCCCTGAGGTGATGGATCGACCAAATACACTGTGAGCTGATGGGAATGATCATCTGAAGTTTGCTGTTGCAAACAAAAGCTTGAAGCAGTGATCAACAGAGAGGGGATAAGGAGTAACCAGGATGTCACAGAAGCATAGTGTAGGAAGGACTACCATCCTGTGGATTTTGAGGGGATTTGGACCAATGTAGGTCATGGTTGTTTCACAACCACATATTCTGGTCTAGAGAGCAAATCATGAAGTAGCACTCACATGGTGGCTTTGGTGGAGCTGAAAATTGGTGGAACATGATGATTTGTGAATATGAAGATACCATAAAAATTTCATCCCAATTGGACAAGTAAAAATGGTACTTCCTTCACAATGATCTATACTGGACAGAAACTTGGGGGAATTTTTCAGAGAAAATGGCTTAGCAAAATAATTTGAATTTTGTCATGCTCACATTATTTAGGGATATCTAGGTCCTGGATTAATTTCCTAATTTTTGAAGCAATATAAAATATAGTTGCTTCACAAAATGAAATTGTGACCAGAAGCCAAGATTTGAAGGTGTGCTCACATAGCTCATTGGATGGAGATGAAATTTGGTGGAGAGTCATGATTTGACTATAATAATGATCTCCCAAAATTTCAACTCATTTGGATAAGCCTAGCTAGTACTTCCTTCACAAAGCTTCCCTCTGGTCAGAAACTTTGGGAATTTGTATAGGAGGATTTACTAGGCAAATGAAGCTGAATTTTGGCATGTGGGAATAATTTGGATAGGAAAGATTGCACAAATTTGTTTAGGGCAATCAAGAAAACATAATTATCACTTCCTTTACAAAGTGCCAATCTGGACAGAATGGAAAATGAATATTCCTGAATTATTTTTGAACTAGGCAAGGATGGATTTTGACATATTTGTAGAAGATATGATCCAAAGAATTTATGAGAATTTTTTGGGAATTTTTGGAATGGCAGAAAAGTAGGTTGCTTCACAACCTAAGGCAAACAGGGTTATTCCTTTAATAGAAAAAGGAATATTCCCAAGAAATGAAAATTAGGGTTGGGCTAAGATGGAAATGACATGGCATTGGGATAGATTTGAGAATGACAAGCCACTTGGGAGAGGCAGAAGAGAAAATCTTCCCAGGTTTCAGGACCACATAGCCACGGAAAACGAAATCCAAATAAAAATTCGAAGAAATCCAAAAGAAAAAGAAAGGGCCAAAAATCGGGGTGTTACAAACAGGAGACGATTACCATGGCGAAAGAGAATGTCGCTGCACGGGAAGCCCGTTTGGCGGAACGCACATCGTTTCTGAACGCCAGGGAGAAGAACATTTCTTCCCGGGAAGAGAACCACGAGGCCACCCTTCACAGCAAGGACGGAGAACTGGAGGCCCTTGTCCAGCAATGCACCAAGGAGCTGGAGGACAAGCACAAGGCGGCCCTGGACGCGCTCACCCTTGACTCCGCTGCTCAGCTGAAGAAGGTTGCCGATGATCTTGCCGCTGCATCCACTGCCAAAGCTGATCTTGATCAACGGGTGGCCGAACTGACAGAGGAGCTTGCCGGGAGCGCCAAAGAAGTTGTGGCCCTCAAGGAGGAGGCGCAGAAAGCAGAGATCCTCTTGAAAGAGGTGCAATTGCAGCTCTCCTCCAAGAGCCAAGACCTTGAAGCTGCCAATGGCACCATTACTGACATGAAGGCAAGGTTTGGCACCCTGGAGGGCGAAATCGAGTCTGCCGGGGCCCGCGAGAAGCAACTGACGAGGGACTTGGATGACGCCAGAGTCCTCTGAAAGGATGCAGAGGACAAACTGGCAAACCAAGTTCAGCAGCGCGACCTTTGGATCAAGAGCCTGGCCGACATAGCTGAACGCCTCACGGCCCAGATCGCAGCGATGGGCATGGAGGGCCCAGTCTTCTTGGTTAGTAGGCATGAGGTCAAAAGCGTCAAGCTAGCGCTCTTCTTCAATGGGTTGATCGAAGGGCTGAAGGTACACGAAGAGGTAAGAGCCACTTTTTGCAAGCGAGTCCCGGAAGCTTGCCCGCAACGCCCTCTTCATGGTTTTGAGCAACATCGCCTACCGCCATCCGGACTTCAACCTTGCTGATGGCTTCAAGAGGCTGCCGGCAGGCGCTGATGTTTCTGCTGCCGAAGAGAAAGCTGCCCCCTTCGCCGACAAGGTCCTCTCCGTACCCAGGGCTTCATAAGGCCACGAAGCACGGCTCCGAACCATTCGTGTTGCCATATTGCTCTGTAACAAAACATTATGCATGTCTCGTGTTTAGATCTAGTACCACTTTTGCTCATGCTGAAGCGGTGTTTTAATTAATTTCGAATGCGCGCTATCCCTCTTGTGTTTTATCCATGGATGTTCGTATGGTTAGTTTCTTTTTGTGTGTTTTGGCTGCCCGCCAGTAGCATGCTGCCGCGATTGCTGCGAGGAACGGGTCCTTAGCATTCAGCTGGCGAGAACACGCCCCGGCAGGTTTTTCCTTAGGCGTCTTTGATGCAGCCACCCGCTCTGTGAGCAGGCTCGGAATAGAGCGGGGGCGCAGACAAATCCGACAAGGTGCCATTGTCGGATTCAGGGCTCCGCAGACCCAAGAAAGGTTCGAACTCTGGGGCGTGTGCAAAGAACTCAACCTATCCAGCCAACCAGCTCGTCGCCCCACGACCTAGCTCGATGAACAAGGAAGAAGGAGGACACGACAGTTTACCCAGGTTCGGGCCACCTTGCGGTGTAAGACCCTACTCCTGCTTTGTGGTGGATTTGCCTCACGAGGGGCTGAGGATGAATAGGTACAAAGTATGAACAACCTCGCGAGGTCTGCTCTGGTGAGGGAATGAGTCGAGGGGTTCAGATCCTCTCCTATGGTGGTGGCTAACCTATATTTATAGTGGCCTTGGTCCTCTTCCCCCAAAACGTAGGCGGGAAGGGATCCCACAGTGGCCAATTTGAAAGGGGACAAGTAGTACATCTTATCCTGACAAAAGGTGGTCTTCGCCTGCAAAGCTTCTGGTCGTGACGCTGCAGTGGGCTTGGCGATGACATCCTTCCTGCCATCCTGCTGGTCTTGGTCTTGTTGCACTGGAATGGAAACCTTTGCCTGATTCCTCGGGAACCCACGCCTGCGCTTGCCTCCTTAGCACCAAAGAGGAAACTGTCCCACCCGCCTGGCCTTGGTCGTCATGGCTTGCGTCACCGCAACCTCATGAGGTTGGGCACCTACATAGGAATGTCCGCTCCTCAGGAGCAGCCTGGGGAGGCCGCTCCGTCAGGAGGTCTTGGCGTCGTCCGCCTCGCGAGGCTTGGCCCCTCGCGAGGGTCTCGTCTTGATAGTCTTGAAGGTGGGCCGTACCAGGCCGTCGAGGGAGCCACACCATGGGCCGCGGGCAGGCAAGTCTGGGTACCCTGGTTCCCAGAACGCCGACAGTAGCCCCCGGGCCCAAGGCACGCTCGGACTTGGCTTCGAGGTGAAGCCAAAGGGCAAGGGCGAAGCGCCGCGTGCCCCAATCGTCTGCGGACCGAGCCGACGCATGGCGCTTGATGGGACGTGGGCGTCTCCACTTCCCCACGCTGCCTCGGCAACTGCCCAGGCTGACAAAGGACTGGCGCCCGCTACCGAGCCATCATTGCCCTCTCTGCGCCTGCTCCAGATCCCCTTTCTTCCTGCCGAGAGCATCTCCAGATCTGGTCGAGCTCCTCCTCCCTTCTACATTTCTTCTTCCAAGATCTCACGAATGGCATCCGGGAAGGCGAAACCCGCCGCGCCGGTCGCGAGTTCCTCCTCCTCTCCTGCGCCAGCCCTCGGCACGTCCTCCATCACCGAGGAGAAGCACCTTGCCGCCGCACTCCCGCTAACGGCGAGCGACGACAACGAGTGGAAGGAGACCATCCTCCTGGTGGGCTCCGCCGAGCGGCGGACCTTGGCGCGGACGCTCTACCCCTTCTTCCTCCACAGCGTCTTCTCGGGGCTCGTCCCACCCTTCTCCGGGTTCTTCACCGCCATCTTCGACCACTACCAGATCCTGGCCCTGCATCATCAGCCCAACTCCATACTCCTCCTGTCCATCTTTGCCTTTTATTGTGAGGCATTCGTGGGCGTGAGGCCCTCCGTCCCGCTCCTCCGGCACTTCTTCTACTTACGGATGCACGATCCCGCCCAGCGCTCCGGCTGCGTATCCTTCGCCGTGGTCCACAAGAGCAACATGCTCATGAAGGCCGGGAAGAAGCTAGACAACTTCCGGCACCGGTGGGTCTTCATGGACGCCAAGGGCCTCAACGTGCGGTTGGAATTGCCAACCCAGTTGCCGGAGAAGCTCGATGGGTGGGGTCACGAGAAGTTCTCCGACCCCCGGGCTGCGCCTGTCGTGAGGAAGACGACCGCGGACTTGGAGGCCAGGGTGCTGACGGGAGGCATGCTCGTCAAGGAGTTCCTGATGCAGCGCCTAGCCCCGCTCCAAGCCCACACGCGCCCCATGTGGGAGTTCCAGGGTACTGAGGACGACATCCGGCTGTGCTCTGGAAGCTTGACGGGCGAGGAGCTGGACAAGGCCATGAACATCCTGCTCGAGGGCGACCCAGGAGACCTCCCGGAGGCCTACACACCGTTGTACCGTCGCGCCGACAAGGAGGCGCTGGTTGCCGCCATGCCTGTCTTCAACGAGCTGGGGCTCGTGCCGCCCGAGCTCCCCAACTCCCCGGTGCTGGTATCTTCCGGTGACAACGCCGGGGAGGAGGGCAAGGAGGACTCAGAGGCGACTGAGGACGACGTGGCGGAGATATCTCCCCCGTCTTAGAGCGAGCTCCTCTGTGGCCTCACCGACGACGACGCCATCGAGTCCCCGGTCGTGGAATCCCCACGCTCCACCGGGGTCGTCACGAGGTCCGGGGCCAAGCCCCGGGCCCTGCGAAGGTCGGGCCAGGCGACCCCAAAGAAGGGCGGGGCGGCGCCCCCTCCTCAGGGCGACGCCCCTGCCTCGCCGACTGTTGGCGCCGCACCAAAGCCGGCCATCGTGCGCCCTGCCAACCCCCAAGACGCAGCCAAGACCGCGCCCAAGAAGATCGAAGGTGCCCCGGCCCTGGCCAGGAAGAGGGTGTACATCGCTCCTGACGAGTAAGTGTCTTACCTTGTTTTCGTTTGTCCCCTTTGATACCGTGCCCACAGCGCTCCCCTCCTGATGATCAGGGTGGGCATCGCGGCGAAAAAGCGGAAGGAGGAAGCCGGGACCTCTAAGGCGCCACCGCTTGCCAAAGCCGTGGCGGCTCTGACACAGATGGAAGAGGTAGCCCTGCATTCCCCCGCGATGGAACGGGCCCCCACAGGCGTGGTGGTGGAACCTCAGGAGGAGGCTGCCTCCGCGGTCTAGCAGGTTACGGAGCCGCCCATCCCCGTCACGCCCGCGGGGGGTTCAGAGGCTCCAGTGGCCCAAGTTGCCCTTGCTGCTGCCTCCCTGGAAGTGATGCCAGCCCACGCGCCGATGCCGCCTCCTCCCCAGGCCCTTGCATTAGCGGACTGCGGCCCCCTCGTCAGGCCCAGAGCTCTAGAAGAAGCCTACATTGCGCTAGATCAGCTCCGGACCGATCTCCAAGACACCGACAGGTGCCTGGTGAGGGAGCGCATGGGGCTGATCTTGGGGTGGCTCCAGGCCAACACGTCCGCTAGGACGGCCTGGGGCCGGGCCGAGGCCGCTGCCACGGAGAGCAAGAGGGAGGCCAACGAAGCCACGGGAGCTCGCGACGCGGCGCTGGCCAACGGAGCGTCCACCAAGGAGCGCTGCAATAAGGCGGAGGTCGAGCTGAAGGCTCTCCGCGAGGAGCAGGCTGCCCACACCCAATGGCTTCAGCAGCAGGAGGAGGAGCTCAAGGCCCGTGAAGCGACGCTTGCTGATCGCGACGCCAAGCTGGTCCAGGCGACCAAGGACCAAGCCGTGGAGTGGGACCGCCTAGGCAAGCTGAAGGAGGAGGTGGAGAGAGCCCAGGCGTCCCACGCCCAGCACGTTTCCGAGGCGACGACCCAGCTGGAGACCAGGGAGAAGACCCTTGCGGCCACCGAGAAAACGGCGGCCATGGAATGCGAGGCCTCCTCTCCCTCGAGCTCAGGTCTCGCGAGGCGCTGTGCTCCATCTATGAGGAAGGGTATGAAGAGCCGCTGGCGACTCCAGAGGACGGCCTTGCTGGGCTTCTCCCCAAGCTTGCTAAGGCACTCGAGGGTGTCGCCGCTGGGGTGGACTCCTGGGTGGAGGAGGAGTGCCGCGCGCTCTTCACCTCGGCCGCAACGTGCGTCTTCAGCCACCTCCACCTTCGGGACCCAGGCTTCGACCTCGGCGCACTGATCGAGCCGGTGGCCCTTGAGTCCCGCACTGCTGCCGCTGAGGCCGTGAAGGAACAGGCGGAAGCCCTGCTGGGGAAGTTCCGCTGCGTTGCCGACCCCGCAGCTGCGGCGGCGGAGGCCGGCGACGAAGATGGTGGCAGCTTCATCAACGACGGGCTTCCCAAGGCGAGTGGCGGCGGCGACCAGGGCAACGGCGGCGCTTCTTCCAAGCTGACCCTGCAACATTCATCGTGCCTCGCGGAGGCGTGAGAACTTCTGTTTGAACTTGTGGAACATTATGTTTTGTAATAACTTGCTGGAACTCCGTGATTTCCTTTTAGTGCCTGGTTCCTTTCATGTTTGCCTCAGCGTTCTGCGTCGGCAGGGCCCAGCCCCGCGCATACCTCGACCACCATTGGGGCGTCCGGATCACCAGGACGAGACCAAGGGGTGAGGGGCTACGTGACTAGTGAGGCCCCTGAGTCGCGATGCTCAGGGGTCCCCCTTGACGTACGAACGGCCCTCATGAAGGAAATGTGAGCAGCGTTTGAGTCAATCCGGAGTCCTCCATACCTTTCCTCGCTAGCTTTTGCCTGGGAGGGACGCGAGAAGATCAGGTGCGAGTGACCTGGTGAGGTGGCGTGCGTCAGGTGTGGCCTGAGCGTAGCCCCCATGCCCAGCCCCCTCGCGCGGCCCTCCTGTAGGGAAAGCAGCGCGGTGGGACCGTACAGCGAGCCTATAGGCCCTCCTGAGGTTATTGGAGCTTCTAGGGTGCCCTCAGTTGTTTATTCACCAGCGCGGAGCATGGTGCTTCCACGTTAGCGTGGGCATAGCCGCTCCTCGACCGTGTCGTCCGCCAGCGCGGAGCATGGGGCTTCCACTGGTGCATGGGCATAGTCGCTCCTCGACCGTGTCGTCCGCCAACGCGGAGCATGGGGCTTCCACTAGTGCGTGGGTGGGAGTTTCCTCGGGGGGAGACTCCGGGGCGTGTACAGCCCCGTTCGTACACGTGGCTTGCACAGCAGAACTGGAGGAGGTGTATCTGGGCACTCGTGAGCCAGCGTGGGACTCACGAGGTCCTACCTCAAGGCGGGTTGCGCCTGAATTTTTGGTGCGGGGTGCCTGTAAGAATCCTGCGAGATGTTGAGGTTGCCTGCGCCGAGTGAATCTCCGGAGGACATCGCATGAGAAGGCCAAACACCAACGACCCCAGGAGGTGACGTGAACGGGGCCGGCCTGCCAGACAGAGCTCAGCCGTTGGGTTTATCGACGCTGCAGGGACGGACCCAAGCACAGACGCTGTGCCCAGTCTTCTCATGCAACAATCCTAAAGAAAGACAACCGGCGCGCGGCTCCCGCGGCGGCGAGGCACCGGGTCACGCGCCCTGACTCATCCACTCTCGATTAACTCATGCGAGAACAAGGCACCAAGGACCACGGGAGGTGACGTGCACGGGAGCTGGCCCGCGAGACAGAGCTCGGCCACTTGGGTTTAGCGACGCTGCAGGGTTGGACCCGAGCACAGACGCCGTGCCAGTCCTTAATCATGAGGCGGTCGCGGGCGGGTTTGTGAGGGCGTGCAACATTCGTGGTGGCGAAGCACCGGACATGCAGGTTGCAATATTAAGCAATTTATAAAAGGGGCGAAGCCAGTTCTGATATATGCGCAAAACGGTACAGGCTGCAGGGGCGGGCCCTGACAGCTTGAGGATAATGCAGCCCGAGGGGCGCCCTCAACTGAACAAACCAAAAAGTCACCTGGCACCATCGTTGTACAAGCGTTGAAGTAGCTGAAGACACGCGCCACAGAGATCGCTCCTCACGGGCCAGTCGGCTCCTGAGGCCCGTGGGGCTCCGGAGGTCCGGTGGGCTCGCGAGGTTCCGGCACCTCCTCCATCAAGATCGCCTGGCGCCTAGCCTCGTGAGTTGCCAGGACGCCCTGCATGTAGCGCTGGTGCGAGGCAGCCACGTTCAGCAGGCCGAACGGCATGCAGACGTAGCTGCAGGGGTAGCCCCCACTCCGGCCGACGCGGGACGGCCAGAAGAGCTCCTGAGAAGCAGCCCTGTTGAGGCCTGGGATGTTGACGCAGACACGCAGCTCGCTGCCCATGTCAGGGGCGACAACTACACTGGATGATGCGGGGCGACGCTCGCCACGCATGGCTCGCGCCTCCTGAAGCTCTTCGATCGTCTTGGTGATGAACTCCTGAGCGCCTAGCGCCTCGCGCCTTGCGCCTTGCTCACGGAGGCGCGCGTCGAAGCATGCCCCTATGTGGTGCCCGAGCACCTCCCTCGTGACGCTGGTCAGGTCAGAGGCCCTCCAGACGAGTGCCCCCGAGCCCGTCCTAAGAGGGGCGCCGGGCGCGCCTTCCTATGCGAGAGGGAAGGGTGCCCCAGCAGTGGGCGCGGGGCCTGAGGCACGATCGTCAGGCGCCCCAACCTCCTGACGGCCCTTGGGGAGGGGCTGCTTCTTCTTCTTGGGGATGGCCTCAGGAGGTAGGGTGGCACCCTCGCCATCTGCGTTTTCGACCGCTGCGGCCTGGTAAGCGCGCTCGAGGGATCACACCGCATCCTTCTCGTTGCAAGCGACTGTGATGATGCTGCCACTTCCTGGCATCTTGAGGACATTTTAGCCGTGGTGAGTTGCCGCCATGAACTTGGCGAGGGCCGGATACCCGAGGATGGCATTGTATGGGAGGCGAATATGGGCGACGTCGAAGTCGATGAGCTTGGTGTGGTAGTTGTCGCACTTGCCAAAGGTGACAGGGAGGCGAATCTGCCCTATAGGGACGGTGGAGCCATCAGTCAACCCTGAGAAAGGCTTGGTGGGCAGAAGCTGGTCTTAGGGCACTTGGAGCATCTCAAATGTCTCGACGGAAAGAACGTTGAGCCCCTCGCCACCGTCGATGAGGGTTTTGGTGATGAGGATGTTGCTGATAGTGGGCGTGCAGAGCATCGGGAGCGCGCCAGCGGCGGCTGAGCACTTAAGCTGGTCCATGGAGTCAAAGGTGATGGCGTGCTTGGACCACCTGAGAGGGCGCGACGCCTCAAGCTTGGAGAGGGCCGCGTTCACCTCACGAGCGAACTGCTTGAAGATGCGATGAGAAGCGGGGGCCTGAGCACCACCCAGGATGCAGGCAATCGCGCGTGGCTCCTTGAAGCCTCCAGCCCCATCATCTTGGCGGTTGTCGTCGTTCCTCCTTGGCGGCGGCAGCGGAGGAAGGCCAGCATTGCCCTGAGGACGGTCCTCGCGGGGCTGGTCATGCTAGGGGCCGTCACGAGGCTGGCCCTGCCAGCGGTCCTCACGAGGCTGATCACGCCAGGGGCCGTCGCGGTTGTCCCAGCGGCCTCCACCGCGGCCTCCTCCGCGGCCATAGCCACGGTCGTTGCGCTCGGGATGGCGGACAAGGCACCCGTCGCGGATTTCCCTGAGCTCCTGGCAGTCTTTGGTGTTGTCGCTGTGGACATTATGGAAGACGCAGAATGGGCGGCTGCCCCTGGAGGATTCACCGTGGTCGCAGCCGCACTTCATCTCAGGTTCAACCGCAAGCACAGCGGGGCCCTTGCGCTTTACCTCCTTAGCCTTGGCCTTCTTGTCTTTAGGATCGACCTCTGGAAGCTCCAGGAGGGAGAGGCGACCTTCCTCTGCCCTCACGCACCTGGCGG
Source organism: Elymus sibiricus (assembly GCA_039707655.1). Taxonomy (NCBI): domain Eukaryota; kingdom Viridiplantae; phylum Streptophyta; class Magnoliopsida; order Poales; family Poaceae; genus Elymus; species Elymus sibiricus. The sequence goes on from CM077664.1 coordinate 321,049,834, forward strand.
CCATGTTGAACATCTCCAGAGCCGAGCACAAGTCCTCGTGTATGGCGAGCTCCTCCTTCATCTTGACATCCCAGGCGCCCTCAGAGAACGCCGAAATGATGGCCTCGTCCGACACCTTCGGGATCTTGAGGCGAACGTTCATGAAGCGTTGTATGTACTTGTGCAAGGTTTCACCCGGCTGCTGCTTTATGCGCCGCAGGTCACCTGCTGCAGGAGCGCGGTCGCGAGTGCCTTGGAAGTTGGCAATGAAGCGCTCGCGCAGCTCTTCCTAGGAGGAGATCGACCCCACCGGAAGGTTCAGGAGCCAAGAACGCGTGCCATCCTTGAGAGCCATGGGGAACCAGTTCGCCATGACTTTGTCGTTGCCGTTCGCCGCCTCGATACTCAGCTCGTAGAGCTGGAGGAACTCAGCGGGGTCAGGAGTGCCATCGTAGCGCGGAGGCAGATCCGGCTTGAACTTGCCGGGCCAGACGACGCGGTGCAGCCCCGAGGTGAAAGCGCGGCAGCCTGCCGCACTCACAGGGGCCGACCACATGGGGGGGAGCTTGATCTTGGCGCCCGTGCGCCACCGCCTCTGGCGGCACGCGATCTTGACGTGGCGGCAGTGGAAGCGCACGCGCTTCCCCTTGGGGCCACTGCACCACCTGGCAGCTTTCTTCATCGCGCGCCGGCGCCCTGTGCGGCGGGTCGAGCTGGGGTGCCTCACACCTGGGCTCGGGGTCCATGCCGTGCAGAGGAGGAGGGGGAGGCGCGCCCTGAGCCACGTCGCCCGCCAGGGATGGCAGGGGACGAGGTGAACGAGACGGTGCAGGGGCCTCACCGGCGGTGTTGACGAGCTCGGCGATGCGGGCGAGCCAGTCGTCGTAGAGGTCATTGGCCGGGCGATAGCGCAGAAGCTCATGCACCATGAGCAGCGCAGCCTGCGCATTCGCCGGCCCGTGACGAGCATGAGAAGACGACGCCGTGGCCAGAGTGGGTGATGGAGTTGCAGTACGGCCATCACACTGCACAGACGGTGGCAGCGACGAATCCTGCTGTTCGGGAGCAGCAGGGTCGGTGGCGGCGTTAGCCACCGGGGAGGCAAAGCGGCGAGGAGCGCCATTGCCCACGGGTGCCGTCTGGGCGACACGAGCGGCACGGCGCTCAGCACGGACACGGCGAGCGTCGGCCATAGGAACGACGGAACGGCGGCGGAGCGAACGGTGGAAGAGAGGCTTCGACACGCCCCTACCTGGCGCGCCAAATGTCGGATTCATGGCTCCGTAGACCCAAGAAAGGTTCGAACTCTGGGGCGTGTGCGAAGAACTCAACCTATCCAGCCAACCAGCTCATCGCCCCATGGCCTAGCTCGATGAACAAGGAAGAAGGAGGACATGGCAGTTTACCCAGGTTCGGGCGACCTTGCGGTGTAAGACCCTACTCCTGCTTTGTGGTGGATTTGCCTCACGAGGGGCTGAGGATGAACAACCTTGCGAGGTCTGCTCTGGTGAGGGAATGAGTCGAGGGGTTTAGATCCTCTCCTATGGTGGTGGCTAACCTATATTTATAGTGGCCTTGGTCCTCTTCCCCCAAAACGTAGGCGGGAAGGGATCCCACAGTGGCCAATTTGAAAGGGGACAAGTAGTACATCTTATCCTGACAAAAGGTGGTCTTCGCCTGCAAAGCTTCTGGTCATGACGCTGCGGTGGGCTCAGCGATGACATCCTTCTTGCCGTCTTGGTGGTCTTGGTCTTGTTGCACTGGAATGGAAACCTTGGCCTGATTCCTCGGGAACCCACGCCTGCGCTTGCCTGCTTAGCACAAAAGAGGAAACTGTCCTCTCTGCGCCCGCTGGCGCCAGCCTGGCCTTGGTTATCATGGCTTGTGTCACCGCAACCTCATGAGGTTGGGCACCTGCATAGGAATCTCTGCTCCTCAGGAGCAGCCTGGGGAGGCCGCTCGCTCAGGAGGTCTTGGCGTCGTCCACCTCGCGAGGCTTGGCCCCTCGCGAGGGTCTCGTCTTGATAGTCTTGAAGGTGGGCCGTACCAAGCCGTCGAGGGAGCCACGCCATGGGCCGCAGGCAGGCAAGTCTGGGTACCCTGGTTCCCAGAACGCCGACAGCCATCACACGAAAGACTTAACCATACGAAAAACATCGATTGTCCGAGGGACAAGCAAATGCAAACTTTTGGAGAAAAAAGTCAGTGGATATGTTGACTTAGCTTTTGTCCACGCTTTCCTCCCTCTTCCGTCGCGGTTGTTCGACATGCCCGCACGTCTTAGGAGGACGGTGCTCGTGCGTCATTTTCAGATCCCCGGCAAGGGCCAGAGGGTATCATAGATCTCTCTGCGGGCGATAATGCACGGTGATAGGTAGGGCAAGCTTTTCTCTCCTTCCCCTTTACACTTTTAACGATATTACGACAGTTAGCACAAAGGTCATGCTGACATGGATGGCCTTGCCGGAGTACGCTTGCCGGGGGGGGGGGGTCAATCAATGGATTCGCACCGCCGCTTTACTTAGGATTTCCCATAGCAGGGTAAATGCTGGACCGAGTTCCGCGTGCGCTCATCGACGTAGACGACGCTAAAACCCCGCGTGGCTCAATCGTCGACAAGTGAAAGTGGTGGAGGAAGAAACCAGGTACCATATCACCTCGCCTTTTTCCCGAACGTGGGTTGCGCGGAGGCCACGCTACCCGAACTGTCCGAGGTTGTCTCATCGTCGCCACTTCTTAACTCGCCGCTGCCGCTGCCGCAGCCGCGGCGAAGATGGGTGACGGACACTGGGTTGGATGAACAAGGGAGCGACGTCACCTTCCCCCCTCCCCCCTTTTTCCCCTCCGAAACCGTTGGGGTAGGGGGCGTCGATGCTGAAGGTGATGCGTCTTGAAAACGCGCGCACGACCTCAGGTTTGCGCAAGCGTTCCCCCTACCTGGCGCGCCAAAGATGTCGTGGCAGAACACGATCACCTATGGGGCCATCAGCCCCTTGTGGTTCGGCAAGGGGGAAGGGCGCATTGCACAAAGAGCGGAGGCCGTGGAACAACACGGCAGTGGTGACGCTGGTGATTTTTACCCAGGTTCGGGCTGCCGTGAGGCGTAAAACCCTACTCCTGCTTTGGTGGATTGATGGAAGGACTGTGGTGAAGACGCAACGCCCAAGCCTGGCAAGGTCGCCTCGGGACGAGAGCAGCTACACGCATATGAGCGTACAGTGGTCCGAATGCTTTCTAAGGTTGCCACAGCCCTCCTTTTATAGGTCAAGGGGTTACCACAATGGCAAAACAGTCATTATCCATCGATTAGATAGCCAACAGTGCTATCATACCTAACTCTGCAGACTGGACAAGGTGCATTAAATGCACCGCTTAGTGTCACGTCGTGGGTGTAGCCCGGCAAGCCTTGCCGCGCTGTTTTAGCCATCTCTCGCCTGCCTGCTTGACACCCCTCTGGACGGGTGTCACGTGGAGATAATCTTCCTTCCAAATGGCTGCTACGCGCCAAATGACGGCCAATTAGCTATCTGGGGGCTCGACACCGCATCGATGGATGACATGCGTCATGATGCGGTGGAGCGGTGGAGTCCTGGCGGGGACGCAGACCGTCAGCAGCCCCGGCAACCCTTGCCAGGGAAGTCTTGGGACTTGTCCTCGAGGTGGCCTCGACCTGACCAGGCTCGCCTGCCTGGCAAGGGAGGTTTCTTCTTGGTGATGTCTTGGTCTTTTTGATCCGCCCTTTGATTTCTCAAAAGAGCTTCTTCTCAGGCTCGGTCTTTGTCTAGCATGCTTGATGTTGCCGGGCCGGAGGTCTACTGTCCGTGCACAAGTCAGGGGAAACATACACCCCTGTCTGTGTACCCCGACACCATGAGACAAAATACGATTGGTTCATTGATGACCCACAAGTATAGGGGATCTATCATAGTCCTTTCGATAAGTAAGAGTGTCGAACCCAACGAGGAGCAGAAGGAAATGACAAGCGGTTTTCAGCAAGGTATTCTCTGCAAGCACTGAAATTATCGGTAACAGATAGTTGTGTGATAAGATAATTCGTAACGGGTAACAAATAACAAAAGTAACTAAGGTGCAGCAAGGTGGCCCAATCCTTTTTGTAGCAAAGGACAAGCCTGGACGAACTCTTATATAAAGCAAAGCGCTCCCGAGGACACATGGGAATTACTGTCAAGTTAGTTTTCATCATGCTCATATGATTCGCGTTCGTTACTTTGATAATTTGATATGTGGGTGGACCGGTGCTTGGGTGCTGTCCTTACTTGGACAAGCCTCCCACTTATGATTAACCCCTCTCGCAAACATCCGCAACTACGAAAGAAGAATTAAGATAAATCTAACCATAGCATGAAACATGTGGATCCAAATCAGCCCCTTACGAAGCAACGCATAAACTAGGGTTTAAGCTTCTGTCACTCTAGCAACCCATCATCTACTTATTACTTCCCAATGCCTTCCCCTAGGCCCAAATCATGCTGAAGTGTCATGTAGTCGACGTTCACATAACACCACTAGAGGAAAGACAACATACATCCCATCAAAATATCGAACGAATACCAAATTCACATGATTACTTATAACAAGACTTCTCCCATGTCCTCAGGAACAAACGTAACTACTCAAAAAGCATATTCATGTTCATAATCAGAGGGGTATTAAATAGCATTAATGATATGAACATATGATCTTCCACCAAATAAACCAACTAGCGTCAACTACAAGGAGTAATCAACACTACTAGCAACCTACATGTACCAATCTGAGGTTTTGAGACAAAGATCGGATACAAGAGATGAACTAGGGTTTGAGAGGGGATGGTGCTGGTGAAGATGTTGATGGAGATTGACCCCCTCTCCATGAGAGGATCGTTGGTGATGACGCTGGCTTCGATTTCCCCCTCCGGGAGAGAAGTTTCCCCGGCAGAACAGCTCCGTCGGAGCCCTAGATTGGTTCTGCCCAGGTTCCGCCTTGAGACGGCGGCGCTTTGTCTCGAAAGCTTCCTTCTGATTTTTTCCAGGTCAAAAGACATCATATAGCAGAAGATGGGCACTGGGGGCCTGACAGGTAGGCCACAAGCCAGGGAGGCGTGCCCAGGGGGTAGGGCGCGCCCCCCACCCTTGTGGTCACCTGGTGGGTCACCTCTGGTATTTTCTTCGCCCAATATTTTTAATATATTCCAAAATAATTCTTCGTAAATTTTTAGGACTTTTGGAGTTGTGCAGAATAGGTCTCTCAGATTTGCTCCGTTCCGGTCCAGAATTCCAGCTGCCGGCATTCTCCCTCTTCATGTAAATCTTGTAAAATAAGAGAGAAAAGGCATAAGTATTTACCATAATGTGTAATAACAGCCCATAATGCAATAAATATCAATGTAAAAGCATGATGCAAAATGGACGTATCAACTCCCCCAAGCTTAGACCTCGCTTGTCCTCAAGCGAAAGCCGAAATCGAAAAATATGTCCACATGTTTAGAGATAGAGGTGTCGATAAAATAAAATACGGACATTGAGGGCATCATGATCCTCCTTAGAACATCAATATATATTGACATATAATTTCTTATGCTAAAGTGACAATTCATTCACAAGGTAAAGTATGAATCAGAAACTTTATTCAAAACTAACAAACTATGATTTCAGTCATTGAAACAATTGCAATTTATCATAACATCGGAAAGAGTCAATATAAGAGCTTTTCAGCAAGTTCACATACTCAACTATCTTTTAATCTTTCACAATTGCTAACACTCACGCGGTACTAATGAGTCCAAAGTCTCAATCGGACACAGAGAAAGATAGGGGCTTATAGTTTTGCCTCCCAACCTTTTACCTCAAGGGTAATGTCAACAATAATACTTTATGATAACCTACATCCGAGTGGATATATATATATATCTGGATCTTTCCCCAACATATAGTGCTTGCCAAGAAGAAAAGGTGTAAAAAGGAAAGGTGAAGATCACCATGACTCTTGTATAAGGGTAGAAGATAAAAGTAAAAGATAGGCCCTTCGCAGAGGGAAGCAGAGGTTGTCATGCACTTTTTGGTTGGATGCACAAAATCTTAATGCAAAGGAGCATCACTTTATATTGCCCCTTGTGATAAAGAACTTTATTATGCAGTCCGTCGCTTTTATTTCTTCCATATCACAAGTTCGTATAAAGCTTATTTTCCTCACACTAAAAGATTATACATATTTAGAGAGCAATTTTTTATTGCTTGCACCGATGACAACTTACTTGAAGGATCTTACTCAATCCATGGGTAGGTATAGTGGACTCTCATGGCAAAACTAGTTTAAGGGATGTTTGGAAGCACAAATAGTATCTCTACTTGGTGCAAAAGATTTGGCTAGCATAAGAGGGAAAGGCAAACTCAACATGTTGGAGGATCCATGACAATATAACTTCTATTCGGATATAGGAAAACATAACTCATTATGTTGTCTTCCTTGTCCAACATCAACCTTTTAGCATGTAATATTTTAATGAGTGCTCATGCTCACAAAAGATGTCCAAGATAATATATTTATATGTGAAACCTCTCTTTCTTTATTACTTCCTATTAATTGCAACAATAACCAAAACTATGTTTGTCAACTCCCAACAAATTTTATTCCTCATACTTCTTATATGTGAAGTCATCACTCCCCATAAGATCATTATATAATATTTTTATTTCTTTTTATTCTTTCTTTTTCTTTTTCTCAAGATCATAGCAAGAAAACAAAGCCCTCAACGCAAAACTACTCTTTATTATATAACTCACGGACTCGATGACATAGAGGGAACATAAAGCAAAACTCAAAGCTAAATCATACTAAAACTTTATTCTACTAACCGAGATATAACCAAAAGGATCGAACTAAGAAAAACGATAAGGGTAAAGATGTGATGGTGATACGATACCGGGGCACCTCCCCCAAACTTGGCATTAGCCAAGGGGAGTGCCCATACCCATGTACTCGAGTCTCCTTATTCGGAGGTGGTGGTGATGAGGTTGATGATGTGAGAGGCTTGTCCTTCGAAGCGCTTAGGGACGTCATGGCAATCTAGATCTGTCAGGAAACAACACTAAACAAGAACAGAGGATTTTGCCGTGGTGCGGTGGTCAAAACCTTCGGGAGATTATATAATGAATTTTTCCAGACCAAAATAAGTATCCTACAATAAAACGGAGTCCGGAGGGTACACGAGGTGGCCACAAGCCCAGGCGGCGTGCCCAGGGGGGTAGGGCACGCCCCCACGGCTTGTCGTCTCCTCGTGCACTATTTGGACTACTTTTTATTTTTCTATTTTTTCATATATTCCAAAACGGAGTAAAATTGCCATTGGAAAAGTTTTGGAGTCGGTTTACTTACCGTACCACATACCTATTCCTTTTCGGAGTCTGAAACGTTCGGGTAAGTCTCCCTTATGTACTCCTCCGGTGTTATGGTATTAATAATATTGGTTTCAACATTTATGGGAGTACCTGAGATATAATGTTTGATTCTTTGCCCGTTTACCACCTTCGGGTTGGTGCCTTCGGCATTGTTGATCTTGATGTCACCGGAACGATAGATCTCCTCAATAATGTAAGGCCCTTCCCATTTAGAGAGAAGTTTTCCTGCAAAAAATCTTAAACGAGAATTGTATAGCAAGACATGGTCACCTACATTGAATTCACTCTTTTGTATTCTTTTGTCATGCCATCTTTTAACTTTTTCTTTAAATAACTTGGCATTTTCATAGGCTTGGGTTCTCCATTCATCAAGTGAGCTAATGTCAAATAACCTCTTATCACCGGCAAGTTTGAAATCATAGTTGAGCTCTTTGATTGCCCAATAAGCCTTATGTTCTAGTTAGGTAAGTGACATTCTTTTCCATAAACCATTTTATAAGGAGACATACCCATAGGGTTTTTATAAGCAGTTCTATAAGCCCATAGTGCATCATCCAGTTTCTTAGACCAATTCTTTCTAGATCTATTAACAGTTTTTTGCAAGATTAATTTTATTTCTCTATTGCTCAAATCTACTTGACCACTAGACGGAGGATGATAAGGAGATGCAATTCTATGGTTGACATCATACTTAGCAAGCAATTTACGGAAAGCACCATGAATAAAGTGTGAACCACCATCAGTCATTAAATTCTAGGAACTCCAATCCTCGAGAAAATAACTTCTTTAAGCATTTTAATTGAAGTGTTATGATCAACACTACTAGTTGGAATAGCTTCTACCCACTTAGTAACATAATCAACAGCAACTAGAATATGTGTATACCCATTAGAGGAAGGAAAAGGTCCCATATAATCGAAACCCCAAACATCAAATGGTTCAATAACAAGTGAATAATTCATAGGCATTTCCTGACGTCTACTAATATTACCAATTCTTTAACATTCATCACAAGACAAGACATACTTGCGAGCATCTTTGAAGAGAGTAGGCCAATAAAAACCGGATTGTAATACCTTGTGTGCAGTTCTATCACCAGCGTGGTGCCCTCCGTAAGCCTCAGAGTGACACTTGTGTAGGATCTGTTCCTGTTCATGCTCAGGTACACAACATCTAATAACACCATCTACTCCTTATTTATAAAGGTGTGGATCATCCCAAAAGTAATGTCTTAAATCATAGAAAACCTTTTTCTTTTGTTGGTATGTGAAACTAGGTGTTATAAATTTAGCAACAATGTAATTAGCATAATCAGCATACCATGGAGCACTATGAGAAGCATTTATGACAGCTAATTGTTCATCAGGAAAGCTATCATCAATAGGTAGTGGGTCATCAAGACTATTTTCTAACCTAGACAAGTTATCTGCTACGGGGTTCTCAGCCCCCTTTCTATCAATAATATGCAAATCAAATTCTTGTAGCAAGAGAACCCACCTAATAAGTCTAGGTTTAGCATCTTTCTTTTCCATAAGGTATTTAATAGCAGCATGATCAGTCTGAACAGTTACTTTGAAATTAACAATATTAGATCTGAACTTATCACAAGTAAATACAACTGCTAAAAATTCTTTTTCAGTAGTAGCATAATTTCTTTGAGCACTGTCTAGAGTTTTACTAGCATAATGAATAACATTTAATTTCTTATCAACTCTTTGTCCTAGAACAACACCAACAACATAATCACTAGCATCACACATAATTTCAAAGGGTAGGTTCCAATCAGGTGGTTGAACAATAGGTGCAGAAATCAAGGCTTTCTTAAGGATTTCAAATGCTTCTACACAATCATCATCAAAAACAAATGGAACATCTTCTTGCAAGAGATTAGTGAGAGGCCTAGAAATTTTAGAGAAGTCTTTAATAAATCTCCTATAGAAACCAGCATGACCAAGGAAACTTATACCTTTGATATCTTTAGGACACGACATCTTTTCAATAGCATCAACTTTAGCTTTATCCACTTCAATACCTCTTTCAGAAATTTTATGCCCCAAGACAATACCTTCATTAACCATAAAGTGTCACTTCTCCCAATTCAAGACAAGATTAGTTTCTTCACATCTCTGCAAAACTCGATCAAGGTTGCTTAAGCAATCATCAAAAGAAGTTCCGTAAATGGAGAAATCATCCATGAAAACCTCAACAATCTTTTCACAAAAGTCAGAGAATATAGCAGTCATACATCTTTGAAAGGTAGCAGGTGCATTACATAAACCAAAAGGCATGCTTCTATAAGCAAAGGGACCAAAAGGACATGTAAAAGTAGTCTTTTCTTGATCCTCTTTTGACACAGGTATTTGAGAAAAACCAGAATAACCATCTAGAAAGCAGAAGTGTGTATGTTTTGATAGTCTTTCTAGCATTTGATCAATAAAAGGTAGAGGATAATGATCTTTCCTAGTAGCTTTGTTTAGTTTTCTAAAATCAATAACCATTCTATAACCTGTGACAATTCTTTGTGGAGTCAATTCATTTTTATCATTAGGAACAACAGTAATACCTCCCTTCTTTGGGACACAATGAACATGACTTACCCATCTACTATCAGCAATAGGATAAATTATACCTGCTTCCAGAAGCTTTAATATTTCATTTCTTACCACTTCCTTCATCTTAGGATTTAACCATCGTTGATGATCAACAACTGGTTTAGCATCAGGCTCCATATTAATTTTATGCTGACATAGAGTGGGACTAATGCCCTTAAGATCATCAAGAGTATATCCAATAGCGGCACGGTGCTTCTTCAGAGTTTTCAATAATTTCTTTTCTTCATGCTCTGTAAGGTTAGCACTAATAATAACAGGATATATCTTTTGCTCATCAAGATAAGCATATTTCAAAGTATCAGGCAATTATTTAAGATCGAACACGGGGTCACCCTTGGGTGGAGGAGGATCCCCAAGAATCTCAACAGGCAAGTTGTGTTTCAAAACAGGCCCTTGTTTAAAGAATATTTCATCTAATTACTTTCTTTCATTCATGAACGTATCATTTTCATGGTCTAGCAAATATTGTTCTAAAGGATCAGTAGGAGGCACAACAATAGAAGCAAGACCAATAATTTCATCTTTACTAGGCAATTCTTTGTCATGGGGTTGTCTACGAAATTTGGAGAAATTAAACTCATGAGACACATCCCCAAAACTTACAGTAACAGTTTCTTTCTCACAATCTATCTTAGCATTAACAGTGTTCAAGAAAGGTCTACCAAATATAATGGGACAAAAATCATCTTGTGGGGAACCAAGAACAACAAAATCAGTAGGGTATTTCGCTTTCCCACACAAGACCTCGACATCTCTAACAATCCCAATTGGTGATATAGTATCTCTATTAGCAAGCTTAATAGTAACATCAATTTCTTCTATTTCAGCAGGTGCAATATCATTCATAATTTCTTGATATAAAGTAAAGGGAATTGCACTTACACTAGCACCCACATCACATAAGCCATGATAACAATGATCTCCTATTTTAACAGAAACAATAGGCGTGCCAACAATAGGTCTATGTTTATCTTTAGTATCAGGACTAGCAATTCTAGCAGCTTCATCACAGAAATAAATAACATGCCCATCAATTATCGACCAAGAGATCTTTAACCATAGCAATACTAGATTCAACTTTAATTTGCTCAGGGGGTGTAGGTGCTCTAGTATAACTCTTACGAACCACAGCTGAAGCTTTAGCATGTTCCTTTATTCTAACAGGGAAAGGTGGTTTCTCAATATAAGCAGTAGGAACAATAGGATCAACATTATAAGTAATCGTTTCTTCTTCAACTTTAATAGGTTCTACTACTTTCACTTCAATGGGAGGATGATATTTAAACCACTTCTCCTTAGGGAGATCAACATGAGTAGCAAATGATTCACAGAAAGAGGCTACTATCTCAGAGTCAAGTCCATATTTAGTGCTAAATTCACGGAAAGCATCGGTATCCATAAAAGATTTAACACAATCAAACTTGAGGTTTATACCTGACTCCATACCTTCGTCGAGTTCCCAATCTTCAGAGTTGCGTTTAATTCTTTCCAATAAATCCCATTTGAATTCAATAGCTTTCTTCATAAAAGAACTAGTACAAGAAGTATCGAGCATGGATTGATCATTACGAGAAACCCGAGCATAAATTTTTTGAATAATAATTTCTCTTGAGAGCTCATGATTGGGGCATGAATATAACATTGACTTAAGCCTCCCCCAAGCTTGAGCGATACTTTCTCCTTCACGAGGCCAAAAATTATAAATATAATTCTGATCACGATGAACTAGATGCATAGGATAAAACTTCTGATGAAATTCCAATTTCAATTGGTTGTAGTTCCAAGATCCAATATCCTCACATAGCCTATACCATGTCAATGCCTTCTCCTTCAAAGATAAAGGGAAGTCCTTCTTCTTGACTTCATCCTTGGGCAAACCTGCAAGCTTAAATAATCCACAAACTTCATCCACATAGATTAGATGCATATCAGGATGTAATGTTCCATCTCCTGCATAAGGATTAGCTAGCAGTTTCTCTATCATACCCAAAGGAATTTCATAATAAATATTTTCAGTAGGTGAAGTAGGTTGAGGAGCAACTCTTTGCTCTTCTGGTCGGGGTGAAGATACCCTGAACAAGCCCCTCAAAGGATTATTTTCCATTGTAACAAGTGACAGTAAATTTTAGCACACTATATAAATGTTTTCCTTACCAAATTCCACTCGCCAAAGGCGCTTCACTCCCCGGCAACGGCGCCATAAAAGAGTCTTGATGACCCACAAGTATAGGGGATCTATCGTAGTCCTTTCGATAAGTAAGAGTGTCGAACCCAACAAGGAGCAGAAGGAAATGACAAGCGGTTTTCAGCAAGGTATTCTCTGCAAGCACTGAAATTATCGGTAACAGATAGTTGTGTCATAAGATAATTCGTAACGGGTAACGAGTAACAAAAGTAACTAAGGTGCAGCAAGGTGGCCCAATCCTTTTTGTAGCAAAGGACAAGCCTGGACGAACTCTTATATAAAGCAAAGCGCTCCCGAGGACACATGGGAATTACTATCAAGTTAGTTTTCATCACGCACATATGATTCGCGTTCGTTACTTTGATAATTTGATATGTGGGTGGACCGGTGCTTGGGTGCTGTCCTTACTTGGACAAGCCTCCCACTTACAATTAACCCCTCTCGGAAGCATCCGCAACTACGAAAGAAGAATTAAGATAAATCTAACCATAGCATGAAACATGTGGATCCAAATCAGCCCCTTACGAAGCAACACATAAACTAGGGTTTAAGCTTCTGTCACTCTAGCAACCCATCATCTACTTATTATTTCGCAATGCCTTCCCCTAGGCCCAAATCATGCTGAAGTGTCATGTAGTCGATGTTCACATAACACCACTAGAGGAAAGACAACATACATCCCATCAAAATATCGAACGAATACCAAATTCACATGATTACTTATAACAAGACTTCTCCCATGTCCCCAGGAACAAATGTAACTACTCACAAAGCATATTCATGTTCATAATCAGAGGGGTATTAAATAGCATTAAGGATCTGAACATATGATCTTCCACCAAATAAACCAACTAGCGTCAACTACAAGGAGTAATCAACACTACTAGCAACCTATAGGTACCAATCTGAGGTTTTGAGACAAAGATCGGATACAAGAGATGAACTAGGGTTTGAGAGGGGATGGTGCTGGTGAAGATGTTGATGGAGATTCACCCCCTCTCGATGAGAGGATCGTTGGTGATGACGATGGCTTCGATTTCCCCCTCCGGGAGAGAAGTATCCCCGGCAGAACAGCTCCGCCGGAGCCCTAGATTGGTTCTGCCCAGGTTCCGCCTCGAGACGGCGGCGCTTCATCCTGAAAGCTTCCTTCTAATTTTTTCCAGGTCAAAAGACATCATATAGCAGAAGATGGGCACCAGGGGCCTAACAGGTAGGCCACAAGCCAGGGAGGCGCGCCCAGGGGGTAGGGTGCACCCCCCACCCTTGTGGTCACCTGGTGGGTCCCCTCTGGTATTTTCTTCACCCAATATTTTTAATATATTTCAAAATAATTCTCCGTAAATTTTCAGGACTTTTGGAGTTGTGCAGAATAGGTCTCTCAGATTTGCTCCTTTCCGGTCCAGAATTCCAGCTGCCGGCATTCTCCCTCTTCATGTAAATCTTGTAAAATAAGAGAGAAAAGGCATAAGTATTGTACCATAATGTGTAATAATAGCCCATAATGCAATAAATATCAATGTAAAAGCATGATGCAAAATGGACGTATCATTCATCATCACTTGAAGCATTATCATCAGTGTCTGTAGCCTCCTCTTCAGAGTCCAGGGTCAGATCAGCACATGCTCGATTCAGCTGTGATATTCTCTTCATATTTGACTCAATGGTTGCTCTGGCTTTCACGTCAGTGACTGGTCTCGTAAAAGAAGAACAGGAGGATTCATTTTTCTTCGAGAGCTTTAGTATGACGATCCACCTGATTGAATCCATTGCAGTGAAGATATTTCCATCTGTTGCTAGGTTTTCCTTCCCAGCAAGGACAGTCTGCAATGACGTGACCGAATTGTTTGCACTTGAAGAACTTTATCTCTTTCGGAGGTAGTTGTCTTGATGATTCAGGCATGTCATCTTCATCATCATTCACAAGATACATATTCTGTCTTCTGAGATCATTCAACCTTTTGGTGAGCATTTCCATTTCTCACATGATGGAGTGTTGATTCTCGACACCTTATTATTCTTCTTCTTCTTCTTGTGTACTACCATAATGTGAAAGGATTTCCCCTTCACCATCCGAAGAAGATTCTTGAACTCCATTATCCAATTCCATCTTTTCTTTGTGAATCAACAGCAGAGTCATGACTTCGACATAGTGAAGTTCTTCAAAGTCTGGTCTTTGCTTGATCTCAGCTACTATTGTATCAAAAGTTGAGTCAAGGGCGCTCTGTAGCTTGTCAACCACATCTCTATCGGTGATATCAGTTACTCCTCGCTAATGAAGTCGTTCAACAATGTTGGTCAACCGATCAGTGAGTTCCATAGCACTTTCCCTTCGAAGGCTCCTGAAACCAGCAAACATGGCACGAAGCATTTGAGTGTGAGGATTTGTTCTGGTGACAAATTCTTCATGAACATTTTTGATGGCATCCCAGAGTTGCTTTGCAGTATCAAGCCTTCAGAATCGAATAAAAATATCCTTAGAGATGCTTTCACAGATAATATCTTTCGCTTGTGCATCCAGCTACTGCATGGCTTTATCATCAGAACTTGGAGCATCAGGGTGCTGAATGGTATAACCATTTTCCACAATCTGCCATAGATCAATGTTGATAGCTTGCAGTCTGATTCTCATTCTTTCTTTCTAGTAAAGCACTACAAAAAAAAATACACTTCTGTGATGATACGTGTTTGTCACAGTAGGTCACGTTTTCTGTCATGCATGTACATCCATGACGATTTTATGATAGAATCAAGATAGTCATACATGTGCTGTCGTAGAAGTGTTCCATGACAATACCAAAATTATCATCACGGAAGTGTCCACTTCCATGACGATAAATGGCGCGTCATGGAAGTGCTTTCGTCAAGGGTAACCGACACGTGGCATCCACCGTAACGGGTCGCCATTAAGCTATCGGGTTCCGATTTGAATCCGATAACCCGTTAACAGCCCGGACCAATGGGGATTTTCCACGTGTAAAATTCTCAATGGCCAGAGGAACCACGTGTTGGCTCAACGTTGGGACAGATGTCATCCACTCATTGGACCGGAGGCGCTTATGATACGTTTACACGTGGCACGGCCCAACAGAGGCCCATTCCGGTGAAAAGGCCGGCCCGTTTGACTTGGTCAAAAGGTAGCGGGCCGGCCCACGGAAAGCCTGTTAATGGCCTGTTCGCATATAGCCCATTTACAGCCCGCTAACTCACGACCCGTTATGGCCTATCCGAATTAGGCCCAGTAGCGTCATCTGGGCCGTCCAATATGATTCCAGTCCGTTGTAACTTCCGGCCCATGTATGGCCCATGACGTCTTTCGGCCCATACGAGGCCCTTTGTAACTCTGGGCCCATTAAAGGCCCGAGGTGAAACTGGCCCATAATGAACAGTGTATCACTTTATACCCATTAACGGCCCATTATTCCGTCGGCCGTTTCCAGCCCGTGTTAACTTTCGGCCTTCTAAGGGCCCATTTATTCTTGGGCTCATTTCCAGAATTCGGTTACTTACGGTCCGTTACTGGCCTGTTCCGCTTGTGGGCCAAATTCAGCCCGTGGTTACAGTCAGCCCGTTTGTGGCCCGTTAACCCGTTGGGCTGTTTTCATAGCGTCATCAAATACGGCCTATTAACGGCCTGTTATGGTCGGGCCATAAATAGATGATTTCCACTCTAGCCCATTTACGGCCCATTTTGCAGACCGTTATTGGTCCACGAATAGTATGACCCATGTTTGGCAAAATGATTATACGACCCATAGAAGGCCCATTGATTAGACGGCCCGTAGAAGGCCCATGGATCCTACGGCCCATAGAAGGCACATGGATCCTACGGCCTGATACGTCTCCGTCGTATCTACTTTTCCAAACTCTTTTGCCCTTGTTTTGGACTCTAATTTGCATGATTTGAATGGAACTAACCCGGACTGACGCTGTTTTCAGCAGAATTGCTTTGGTGTTATTTTTGTGCAGAAATAAAAGTTCTCGGAATGACCTGAAACTTCACGGAGAATATTTTTGGAATAAATAAAAAATATTGGCGAAATAATCAACCAGAGGGGACCCACCAGCTGTCCACAAGGGTGGAGGGCGCGCCCCCCTAGGGCGCGCCCCCTGCCTTGTGGGTCCCCTGGACCTCCACCGACCTCAACTCCAATTTATATATTCACTTTAGGGGAGAAAAAAAATCAGAGAGAAGGATTCATCGCATTTTACGATACGGAGCCGCCGTCACCTCCTGTTCTTCATCGGGAGGGCAGATCTGGAGTCCGTTCGGGGCTCCGGAGAGGGGAAATCGTCGCCATCATCATCACCAACCTTCCTCCATCACTAATTTCATGATGCTCACCACCGTGCGTGAGTAATTCCATCGTAGGCTTGCTGGACGGTGATGGGTTGGATGAGATTTATCATGTAATCGAGTTAGTTTTGTTAGGGTTTGATCCCTAGTATCCACTATGTTCT
Organism: Elymus sibiricus; assembly: GCA_039707655.1. Lineage (NCBI taxonomy): Eukaryota > Viridiplantae > Streptophyta > Magnoliopsida > Poales > Poaceae > Elymus > Elymus sibiricus. Next base: position 321,066,465 of record CM077664.1, read on the forward strand.
GAGATTGATGTTGCTATGACTTTGCTATGCTTAATGCTTGTCACTAGGGCCCGAGTGCCATGATTTAAGATCTGAACCTATTATGTTTTCATGAATATATATGTGTTCTTGATCCTATCTTGCAAGTTGTAGACACCTATTACGTGTTATGATCCGCATACCCCAAGGTGACAATAATTGGGATTCTTTCCGGTGATTACCGTAGTTTGAGGAGTTCATGTATTCACTAAGTGCTAATGCTTTGGTCCGGTTCTCTATTAAAAGGAGGCCTTAATATCCCTTAGTTTCTATTAGGACCCCGCTGCCACGGGAGGGTAGGACAAAAGATGTCATGCAAGTTCTTTTCCATAAGCACTTATGACTATATTCGGAATACATGCCTACATTATATTGATGCATTGGAGCTAGTTCTATGTCACCCTAGGTTATAACTGTTGCATGATGAATGCCATCCAACATAATTATCCATCATTGATCCATTGCCTACGAGCTTTTCACATATTGATCTTTGCTACGTTACTTTGCCATTGCCACTGTTATAATTGCTACAAAACTGCTACTGTTACTTTTGCCACCGTTACCGTTACTTCCATACTACTTTGCTACTAAATACTTTGCTGCAGATATTAAGTCTTTCAGGTGTGATTGAATTGACAACTCAGCTACTAATACTTGAGAATATTCTTTGGCTCCCCTTGTGTCGAATCAATAAATTTGGGTTGAATACTCTACCCTCGAAAACTGTTGCGATCCCCTATACTTGTGGGTTATCAAGACCTTTTTCTGGCGCCATTGCCGGGGAGCATAGCTCTATTCTTTGAGTCACTTGGGATTTATATCTGTTGATCACTATGAGGAATTTGAAAGATACTAGAACCAAGATTTTTCCCTCTACTACGAGGGGAGGTAAGGAACTGCCATCTAGCTCTGCACTTGATTCACCTTCTGTTTTGAGTAAGCTTGCGACACCTACACCTGTTATTGATTCTGATATGTCGCATGTTATTGATGATGCTACTTCTACTATGAATGATGCTTATGATGCTACTACTTTGCTTGATAAAACTGTGCCACTGGGTGAATTACTTGATGAACATCTTGCTAGAGTTAGAACTATTGATTATGCTGAAGATGATGATATTTCTGAAACTGATGAAATTATTGAAACTGAAAACTTTGAAACACCTGATAAGACTAGCTCTCCTAGATATGAACTTCCTGTTATGCCTGAGGGTTATGTTATGGATGGAGAGGTAGCTAGGGACTTTCTTGCTTGTAAGGATAGAGATGATCTTAAGAAATTATTAGGCAAGTGGAAAGAAAAATCTTTGAATGCTAGAATGCAATATGATCCTAAGTTTGCTACTTCACCTATCTTTGTTACTGATAAGGATTACGAATTCTCTGTCAATCCTGAGTTAATTGCTTTGGTTGAATCTGATCCTTTCCATGGTTATGAATCTGAAACTATTGTGGCACATCTTACTAAATTGAATGACATAGCCACCCTATTTGCTCATGAGGAAAAAATTCATTATTACTATATTCTTAAGTTGTTTCCTTTCTCGTTAAAGGGTGATGCTAAGTTATGGTTTAATTCTCTTGCTCCTGGTTGTGTGCGTAGTCCCCAGGATATGATTTACTACTTCTCTAAAAAATATTTCCCTGCTCATAAGAAACAAGCTGCTTTAAAGGAAATATTTAACTTTGTGCAAATTGAAGAAGAGAGTCTCCCACAAGCTTGGGGGAGGCTTCTCCAATTACTTAATGCTTTGCCTGATCATCCTCTCAACAAAAATGAAATACTTGATATCTTTTATAATGGACTAACCGATGTTTCTAGGGACCACCTAGATAGTTGTGCTGGTTGTGTTTTCAGGGAACAAACTGTTGAGCAAGCTGAATTGCTATTGAATAATATATTGAGTAATGATAATGATTGGACACTTCCTGAACCAACTCCTAAGCCAACTCCGAAGAAAAGAGGTATTCTATTTCTCAGTCCTGAAGATATGCAAGAGGCAAAGAAATCTATGAAAGAAAAAGGTATTAAAGCTGAAGATGTTAAGAATTTACCACCTATTGAAGAAATACATGGTCTTGATAACCCGACACAGGTAGTAGAGGTAAATTCTCTCTATAGATTTGATGAAGGTGATATTCCTTATAATAAGTCTGCTAGTCAATGCTTGGATGAGTTTGATAATTTTATTGTTAAACAAGAGAACTTCAATGCTTATGTTAGTAGACAATTGAAACGTAATGCTTACATGCTTGACTGCTTGCGTGATTATATGAGTAGAACTGTTAGTGATCTGAAAATTATTAGTAAGCATGCTTCCATGGTTAAGACTCAAGTAGAACAAGTACTTAAGGCACACGATGATTTGCTCAATGAGTTGAATAGTAAGAACAACGATAATGCTGTTAGGGTTATGACTAGGGGTGGTAAAATGACCCAGGAACCTTTGTATCCCGAGGGCCATCCTAACAGAGTCGAGCAAGATTCTCAGAGAATTAATACTGATGCACCTAGTCCTAGTAATAAAAAGACAAAGAAAACTGATAGGACTTTGCATGCTTCTAGTGAACCTGTTATAGACACACCTGCGAATCCAAATGATATTTCTATTTCTGATGCTGAGACACAATCTGGTGATGAACATGAACCTAGTGATAATGTTAATGATGATGTTCATGTTGATGCTCAACCTAGTAATGATAATGATGTGGAGATTGAACCTGCTGTTGATCTTGATAACCCACAATCTCAAAATAAACGTTATGATAAGAGAGACTTCGTTGCTAGGAAGCACGATAAAGAAAGAGAACCATGGGCTCAGAAACCCATGCCCTTTCCTCCTAAACCATCCAAGAAAAAGGATGATGAGGATTTTTAGCGCTTTGTTGAAATGCTTAGACCTGTCTTTTTGTGTATGCGTTTGACTGATATTCTGAAAATGTCTCCTTATGCCAAGTATATGAAAGATATTGTTACAAATAAAAGAAAGATACCGGAGGCTGAAATTTCCACCATGCTTGCTAATTACACTTTTAAGGGTGGAATACCTAAGAATCTAGGAGATCCAGGAATACCAACTATACCATGCTCCATTAAAAGAAACTATGTTAAAACTGCTTTATGTGATCTTGGAGCCGGTGTTAGTGTTATGCCTTTCTCTTTATATCGTAGACTTGAATTGAATAAGTTGACACCTGCTGAAATCTCTTTACAAATGGCTGATAAATCAACTGCTATATCCATCGGTATTTGTGAGGATGTGCCTGTTGTGGTTGCAAACGTTACTATCTTAACAAACTTTGTTATTCTGGATATTCCCGAGGACGACAGTATGTAGATCATCCTTGGTAGACCCTTTTTGAATATTGCAGGGGCTGTTATTGATTGCAACAAGGGCAATGCCACTTTTCATGTTAATGGTAATGAGCATACGGTTCACTTTCCTAACAAACAACCTCAAGTTCATAGTATCAATTCTATTGGAAAAATTTCAACTATTACTATTGGAGGTTTTGAATTCCCTCTTCCCGCTGTCAAGAAGAAATATGATATTCTTATTGTTGGGGACATGCATATCCCCGTTGAGGTAACCTAGTGTTATTCGAAAATTCTCCGGTTTCATGTTATTCGAAAGAAGTTTGTTAATAAGACTTGATCAACCTTGTTAATGGATTCCTTTTGATGGGCATGAGATGGATGAATTTAGAAAGCACAACTTTCTGTACCCACCTTTTACTTTCTGTTATTTAGAATAAATGAAGCAAAAATAGTATTATCCATCTGTTTTCTGAATTATCCGTGCAATAAAAAATGTCCCGAAAATAAAAGTTCTCCAAATGCCCTGAAAATTTAGTATGATTTTTTATATAATATTTTAGAATTTTTGGCACTGAGATTGCACTAGGGGGCTGCACTAGTGGGTCACAAGGGTGGAGGGCGCGCCCTACCCCCTAGGCGCGCCCCCCTGCCTTGTGGGTCCCACGTGGGTCCCCCTCACTCATTCCAGCACCCATCCACTTTGTCTTCCTCCAGAAAAAATCACCCCGTTGCTCAAACCCGTGTTCTAGCTCATCTTGCTGCCATTTTCGATCTCCTTGTGCAAAGCTCCATTTGCAAAACTGTTTTGGGGGATTGTTCTTCGGTATGTGACTCCTCGAATGGTCCAATTAGTTTTTGTTCTAGTGCTTTATTTATTGCAAATTTTTGCTGCTGTGGTGACCTTGTTCTTGAGCTTGCATGTCAAATTTATATGGTCCAAAGTAGTTTTGATGCATGATATAGCTTCTAGACACTTGTAGGAGTAGTTGCTATCAGTTTTGTTGAGTTTGGTTCACTTTTATTTGGAGTCACTAAAAATTTCAGAAATTTTTCAGAGGAAGAAAAATGTTTAGGAAAATATACCAAGGTGGTTCCTCGAAGAAGCAAGCCCCAAGGCTCGCGATATGTGAACCGGACCTTGAACCACCAAGAGAAGCTCCAGTGTGGCCTTGCGAGTGGCCGTTGGATCAATTCATGGTTCATGCAGGTTTCAAGGATGAATTTGATGCGTACGTGCAAAATGCTGACCTAGAGGACTTCGTGTCAGATAAGTGCCGACAATACTATCACCTCACTGATTCGTTTGTGCGAAGATTTAAGTTTACATCCCAGCGCAATACTCATTCTGTCCTGTTCGACCTTTATGATAAATGATATACCATGGACCTAAGAGATTTTAATGAAGCATGTAAAATTCCATAGTGGGGAATTCATAGTGAGCCTCGCAAAACTGAATACAATGATTTCCTTAATAGCCTCACTGTTGGAGAAACTAGAAATATTACACAAGCTACCATGGGGAGCATTCACTTTCCTGCCATACATTATTTTGCTCTCTTTATAGGTAGATGCATTAATGGTAAACATGATCATAGCCACCTTTGTGCATCGGATCTTAGTGTCCTCAAGTGTGCGGTAATGGGTGACAAACGATATAACTTGGGGGCTATTATTGCAAGGAGGTTACATAATAATGCTAAAGATGGAGATTTCTTCAGTGGGATTTATGCGACCCGTTTAGCTAACTATCTAGGGGTACCCATAAGGGGGGATGACAATGAGTTACCACCTGCTTTTCTTGATTATAATGCTATGGTACGCTACCAGTTTCTTGAGAGGAACGAACAGTCCCTCCTGTATCGACTAATCTTTGACAGGCAGCGTGCTGTCTATATTACCCTTCCTGCTCCTGCCTTCTTTGACTTTCAGGTAAAAAGAAGATATTTTATAACCAGAGAGGAGGCAAACGAGTATGAGAGAGAGGTGGAGGCTACTCGCCTCCATGCTGCAGCCCTTCAGGCAGTAGCTGCCGCATCCCAGTACAACCCCGACTATAACTTTGGATATCTGCCAGGCCAGCCGTGGCCATAGACCAACTTAGGCCAAAAGCCTAAGCTTGGGGGAGTACGTATTTCTCACCGACATTACATTCATGTTCACACACCCATTCTAGTTGTCGGTGTTCATACTTTTTCATTGTATTATCCATGCTAGTTTATTTTCTTTTTCTCGCTTTCTTCTTGTGTGTTTGAAAAACTTTGAGAAAATCCAAAAAAATTAGTTGTAGTTTCTTTTTAGTTTCCCTTTCATGTTTAATTAGTAGTACTATTAAAAGAAAACCTAAAAAGATTTCTCGTTCTTCTCTTGCTTGTTGGGAGCTTTCCCGTGTAAATAGTTTTGCTCGTTCTTGTTTTACTTCCTTCAGAAAAACAAAAACTCCAAAACCATTTCAATGTGTTTCTTTGAAATTCTTTTTCCTTTCTTTGGGTCGAGAGGAGAAGACCACGATGAAAATGTTGAGTGGCTCTCGTATGCATTATTGATTGATCTAACAAAGAGCCCATATTACCTTGTCTTCTCCTTTGAATAAATGTTTGCTGATTCCAGCTTAGTCCAATGCACGTGCACTATTATTATTATCCACACCGTTCGGTCATGCAAGTGAAAGGCAATAATGATGATATATGATGAAATGATTGAGATGAGGAAAAGCTGGTATGAACTCGACCTATCTTGTTTTTGTAAATATGATTAGTTCATCGTTCTTGATTCAGCCCATTATGAATGAAACATGTTTGCAATGACAATTAGAGATTATAGTTACTCATGCCATGCTTAATTAGCTAGGAGTTTATAATGGTTTACCTTGTGTGCCAACATGCTTTTAAAATGGTTGTGATGTAGTATGATAGGATGGTATCCTCCTCTGAATGATTCGAGTGGCTTGACTTGGCACATGTTCACGCATGTAGTTGAAACAAAATCAACATAGCCTCCACGATATTTATGTTCATGGTGATTTATATCCTACTCATGCTTGCACTCAATGTTGGTTAATCTTAACGCATGTTTATGACTGTTGTCGCTCTCTAGTTGGTTGCTCCTCAATCTTTTGCTAGCCTTCACTTGTACTAAGCGGGAATACTGCTTGTGCATCCACTTCCATAAACCCAAAGTTGTTCCATATGAGTCCACCATACCTACCTATATGCGGTATTTACCTGCCGTTCCAAGTAAATTTGCATGTGCCAAACTCTAAACCTTCAAATGATAATCTGTTTTGTATGCCCGAATCGCTCATGTAGCGACTGGGGGGCTGTCAGTATCTTCCATGCTAGGTGGGTTATTCTCACAATGAGTGTTGATTCACTTGTCATTCACGAGAAAGTGGCTGGTAATCGGGATGCCCAGATCCATGCTCAAATCAAATCAAAATAATTTCAAACAAAACTCCCCCAGGACTGTTGTTTGTATGGACGGTACCCGTTGTTTCGGACTAGCCGTGGAGTGTGCTTGTTGGTTGAGGGGGAGTAAAAACTTTACCATTCTGTTTGGGAACCGCCTATAATGTATGTAGCATGGAAGATACCGAGATATCTTGGTTGTTATGTTGACAATGAAAGCATACTGCTCAAAATTATATTCATCTCTGTTTCAAAAAGCTCGAGCTCTGGCACCTTTGCAAATCCCTGCTTCCCTCTGTGAAGGGCCTATCTATTTACTTTTATGCTGAGTCCTCATCCTCTTATAAAAAGCACCAGTTAGAGAGCACCACTACCATTTGTATGCGTTGTTATTAATTGATATTGAGTATGACTGTGACTGGATCTCTTTTACCATGCATTACAATGTCTAGTTAGTCCTTGATCTTCAGGGGTGCTCTGCATTTATGTTTTGAGGTCTCAGAAAGGGCTAGCGAGATACCATTTTGTTATATCATATCATGATTGTTTTGAAAAAGTGTTGTCATCCGAGATTTATTATTATTGCTCGCTAGTTGATTATGCCATTGATATGAGTAAATGTGAGACCTAAATGTTATTGTGAATATGGTTAGTTCATAATCTTTAATGAAAACTTGAATGCTGGCTTTACAAGATCAAATAGAGTTTGTAAAAGTTTTTCTTTATCACTTTCAGTTTATCAACTGAATTGCTTGAGGACAAGCAATGGGTTAAGCTTGGGGGAGTTGATACGTCTCTGCCGTATCTACTTTTCCAAACTCTTTTGCCCTTGTTTTGGATTCTAATTTGCATGATTTGAATGGAACTAACCCGGACTGACGCTGTTTTCAGCAGAATTGCCTTGGTGTTATTTTTGTGCAGAAATAAAAGTTCTCAGAATGACCTGAAACTTCACGGAGAATATTTTTGGAATAAATAAAAAATATTGGCGAAAGAATCAACCAGAGGGGACCCACCAGCTGTACACAAGGGTGGAGGGCGCCCCCCCTAGGGCGCGCCCCCCTGCCTTGTGGTTCCCCTGGACCTCCACCGACCTCAACTCCAACTTTATATATTCACTTTCAGGGAGAAAAAAAATCAGAGAGAAGGATTCATCGCGTTTTACGATACGGAGCCGCCGTTACCTCCTGTTCTTCATCGGGAGGGCAGATCTGGAGTCCGTTCGGGGCTCCGGAGAGGGGAAATCGTCGCCATCATCATCACCAACCTTCCTCCATCACCAATTTCATGATGCTCACCGCCGTGTGTGAGTAATTCCATCGTAGGCTTGCTGGACGGTGATGGGTTGGATGAGATTTATCATGTAATCGAGTTAGTTTTGTTAGGGTTTGATCCCTAGTATCCACTATGTTCTGAGATTGATGTTGCTATGACTTTGCTATGCTTAATGCTTGTCACTAGGGCCCGAGTGCCATGATTTCAGATCTGAACCTATTATGTTTTCATGAATATATATGTGTTCTTGATCCTATCTTGCAAGTTGTAGACACCTATTACGTGTTATGATCCGCATACCCAAAGGTGACAATAATTGGGATTCTTTCCGGTGATTACCGTAGTTTGAGGAGTTCATGTATTCACTAGGTGCTAATTCTTTGGTCCGGTTCTCTATTAAAAGGAGGCCTTAATATCCCTTAGTTTCTATTAGGACCCCGCTGCCACGGGAGGGTAGGACAAAAGACGTCATGCAAGTTCTTTTCCATAAGCACGTATGACTATATTCGGAATACATGCCTACATTATATTGATGAATTGGAGCTAGTTCTGTGTCACCCTAGGTTATAACTGTTGCATGATGAATGCCATCCGACATAATTATCCATCATTGATCCATTGCCTACGAGCTTTTCACATATTGATCTTTGCTACGTTACTTTGCCGTTGCCACTGTTATAATAGTTACAAAACTGCTACTGTTACTTTTGCCACCGTTACCATTACTTCCATACTACTTTGCTACTAAATACTTTGCTGCAGATATTAAGTCTTTCAGGTGTGATTGAATTGACAACTCAGCTACTAATACTTGAGAATATTCTTTGGCCCCCCTTGTGTCGAATCAATAAATTTGGGTTGAATACTCTACCCTCGAAAACTGTTGCAATCCCCTATACTTGTGGGTTATCACGTCCCGTAGAAGGCCCATGGATCCTATGGCCCGTAGGAGGCCCATGGTCACTACAGCAGGTAGCAGGACCATGGTTACAAAAGTCCGTGTGTTGCCATGGTTATTGTGGCGTAGTTATAAAAATAGGTTATTGTGGCCACTAGAAAAACACGGAAAAAGAACTGCAGTGACTACAAGCAAACAACTAAACAAGACAATAAGGAAATAAATAAGCAAGCAACTAATGCTAGGCTATTACGGCTATTACACATATTACATCCACTGGGCATCAAAGTTCACCACCAGTGCAAATATAGGGAACAAAGCAGCATATTACATACACTGGCCGTCTAAATTGGCCACCAGTGCAAATAAACGCGGCAGCAAAACAAGTCCATAACTGAAACAACTTCAGAAGAGCTCAAGAAACGTTATCCTGGGTATCCACCATGCTGGCAATAAGCTTAGCAAGCTTATTAGCTTTCTCCTGTTTGGCGCTAAAATCCTCCAACGCTTGCTGTTGCACCAGAAAGTATGCATCTGAATTCTCCAGGGACTTCCGCAGTCCTTCGGCTTCTTGTGGCAGCACAGCTGATCGATGTCTTTCAGCTTGTAGTTGAGACTCAAGAAACCAAACTGATTCAGACAGTGAGTTTGAATAGCTTGTGCCAGCGGTAGTGGCCAGTAACTCGAACACTACACCAAGACAGGACTTTGGGGTTGTCTCACTGTTTTCAAGATAGTTTTCCTTAGCTGTTTTATCAGCTTTGTTGGAGACCAACAAGGATGTCTCACTATCCTGAACCTTATCTGCATTACTTCCTTTACCATTGCTTAATAAGGCACTCTTCCCCAATATTCTGTTAGCATTCTAAAAGAAGAAACAAGCAGACACATAACAGGTTTAGCATGTACTAGTATGTGAAACTCATTTCGGTGAACCAGTTCATTAGTAAGGTGGCTAGGATTAAACTACCAAGTCTTCTATTGGCAAGTAGTACATAATAAAAGCATCAAACAAACATATATCTATGTCCTATGGTCACTGCATTATCTTGCCAAATCAAAATAGAGACACGGTTCAAATCATATTAGTTCAAGACAAAGCAGCACTGAAAGAATACAAAGCGTGGGAAACTACACGGCACAACAAGATTTCAGATGGGTACCACGGGTCTACATGTACAACAACACTATTGGCTCTGTTGTGATGCTAATAATGTGCATGATATGAGAAGCCAACTGTATACAGAATTGAAATTGAAATCAACAGAGCTATTTATAAGAGCAAACCTGTTAAAGAAACATGCGTAAACATACCTGTTGTGCCATTGGAGTTTCGATTGGATCCTTCAATTTAAAAATAAGTTTGTATGAGTAAATACAGTGATACAAGAGCAAAGCAGTATGCACGATAGCAATGGAATCTTAAATGAGAATAGTTGTTCTTCAGGTTTAAGCACTTGTTCTACACGAACAGAGTACAGTAAGACGCAGGCATATAGTACTTAAAAATAAAAAATGAGCTCATAGACCTTACCACATTCTTGGTTCGGGACCAGTACAGAACAAGGCATCCCCAGTCATCGTCCAGTAAATGTGTCTCAGGAGAACGTAAGGGAATTTGATGAGTTTCTTTGCCAGTGAAGTACATTTTCTTCAGGTAATTCTGATACTGCCACCAAGCATTCTTGATCATAACAGAGGTATTAGCACAGGTTACCTCGTCCTGAGTTTCCAAATCGGTCCTTCTCTATAGAGAAAAATGGGAAAATTTGCTGTATTATAACCATCATGGAGGTAGAATGTATGGGACAAAGCAAAGTAATCGCCATGAATAACATTACTTACACATAACTCCTGGAAAAACACCTGCAACTGGCATTTTCCTTCATCTTCAGTATAATATTTCCATGATGGGAAGATACGCACATAGGATTTAACAACATCAAATGCGATAGATGCTAAACTACGAATGGCTGGTTGTGCTTCCTCCACAGGAATAGGTGTACTAACTGGTGGAGTTGGGGTTCGCCGTGGTAGTACTGGCGCTTTGGGCACTGGAGCTGCCTTACTAACTGCTCTTGTTTGGGAGCTCTGTGGTGGAGATTGTGCTGTGTCAACAGGAACTGGGTTACTATCTGCTGGGGTTGGGGTTAGATTGGGTGAAGCTGGTTCTCTGTCCATCGCAGTAGGGGTACAATCTGCGAGAGTCCGGGTTATGTGTGGTAGGGCTGGTTCTGGTGCATGTACAACCGGGGTGCTATCTCCACCAAGAGGTAGCACTGTTTTATTTGAAGACCGCGTTTTTACTCCGCTAGATACTGCCATCACCCGCTCCAATTCAAATGGCTGATAAACAGGAAACATAGTTGAATGTACAGACCTTGTATGAGAGATAGATACAATAGATAGTGTGGAAAAAAGAGGGCATGAAATAGTTGACATGTATATTGTTTAACTAAAAAGGATAGCATGACATAATTTCACATATATGATGTCTATCTAAACTGGATAGCATAGCATGACATAATTCAAAGATATGATGACTAACTAAACAGGATGGCATGAGATAATTATATGATGTCTTTAGTAAACAGGTTCGCATGACATAAGTCACATACATGTTATCTAAGTAATCAGGATCGCATGATTTAATTCACATATGTGATTTATAAGCTAAGCAGAGGGCATTCACATATATGATGTCTGAACTAAGAACATGGTGTTGAATATTGTGTATATGATGTCTAAACTATGCAATGCAAGACACCATATGCATGATATTAGCAGTATAACCGTGCCAAGTTAGAGCATACACCTCGGTGGGGGAATAGGACTGGTCATCTGTCTCTGAATCCATCTTTGAGGAGCTATCGGGACCCAGCAAGAGATCTGCTTCGACAGGTAGCACTGTCTGCTCTGAAGACCATGTTTTCACTCCAGATTTTTCCATCACCCACTCAAATGGCTGATTCACAGGAAGAGTAGTTTAATGTACAAACATTGTCGACAAATGGAAATGTAATGAAGAAAAGGATGGGCAAGATATCATTCAAATATATGATGCCTGGTTAAACAGGATGGCATTGCATATTTCACATATATTATGGCTGGCTAAAAGAGATGAGACTGCATAATTCCCATATATGATATAGAAACTAAACAGGTGGCATTACAGAACATGTCTAAACTAAGCAGATGACATATATGATGTCGAAAGTAGGCACTGCAAGACAACATATGCATGATATGACCAACATCATCATGCCAAGTTAGAGCAAACACCTTGGGGGGTAAATAGGAGTGGTCAGCTGCATACGAATCCGCCTCAGAACAGATATCTTCCTCTGGATTACAATCTAGAGAGGGGGGGAGGGTTTGCCATTGAACCCACCATGGAGCGATGTTTGCATGACATTGTATTGCCGTGCAAAACTCTTCTGTTTTTCTCTACATGTTTAGCATGACTGTGTACAATATCTGACATGCATACGAAAAAAATATAGTGAGATTATGTAAGGAGAGCATGCAGAAATCTAGAGTGATGGTAACAACCAGTGGATGGATCCAAAAATAATGATAGCAGGCTGATGATAGCTTTAATTTAATAAAAAGATAGATGATGATTGCTTTACTATTTGTTTCCCACCCAAGATGAACAACATAGGCATACCCTAGGTGAACCAGATAATAGACAGAGATACTATTCATTGCTGCCTCGATATGTGCCCCACAAGTAATTTTAAAACTCAAGTTTGAACATTAATTTGGACCTGACTTGGAGTCTAAGAGGTGAACAGGACGATAAAGTAGCAGGTAATATTAAGAAATGCATAACATAAGCAGAAACAAAAGAGTGCGACCTCTCTTGTGGACCCGTGTACTCCTCAGGTTCATCTGTTGAGTCGATGATGGTGATGCAGTTGCGGTGGGTGCCAGCGGCAGGGAAGGAGATCTGAGGTGGCGAAAGACGGTCAGAAGTCATGATGTCTGGTTTGGTGGATGCTTCTGTCGATGGAGTAGCTCAGGTGAGGTGGACGACATCGCGGCAGGAGCAGGACAAACCACACAAAGTTTTCTTTGACACCTACCTGTAACTGAAGTAATTCTGTAAGGGCTCCTTTGACTTGCAGGATTCTAAAAACGCAGGGATAGGAAAAACACCGGAATAGGATAGGAATGCACGTGGGAAACAGAGCATTTGTAAACACATGATTTCTGTCAACTTGGGTGTTTGGTTCACAGGAAATGGAAGAGCAGAGGAATGCAAAGAAACATGGCCAAATTAAAGTGAAACCATATGAAAGCGTGTACAGTTAGAATGTTATTCTGCCACTAATGCACTTGGTCTTGCTTTCATGCATAGAATTTTGAAAAGTAGGTCCAGGTGGATGTTTTGCTCCATTCCTTTCAACAAAATGCATGAATAATTGAATAATAGAGTGCCATAGGAAAATTTCCTATTGCTATGTTTTTCCTTCATTTTTCCTTTGAACCAAAATAGCCCTAATGGATCGACATGAATGTAGAGTAATAAGTGATGCGACAAGTGTACAACCTCTTTGCCATAGCCGTGTCGACCTCAGCATCATTGGGTTGGTCGCTGAAGAAGTTGCGGCAGAGGTAGCTGTCGGAGGTGTGGAGGAAGATCTGAGGAATCTGTAGACGGCGTCCAGGGCACTACTCTGTTGTGATGGATGGTTCCGTCGTTGGAGCAGCTCCGGCGAGTCATAAGACGTCGAGGCTGAAGCAGTACAAGACAGACATCGTTAATCTCAAGTGGGATTCTAATAGCATCTCCAATAGATGATGTAAAATACATTACCAAAAAGTCATAGATGTAAAATTTACATCACCAAAAAACACCTGACTACAACAGATGAGGTAAAAACTGTTGACTCTGAACTTAATTGTCGAAACTAAAATTTACTGTGGAATCTTAATGTTACTGTCGAAACTGAACGCACTGGTAGCAGAGAGGCACTTCACTTGTAGTTTAGGCCGCTCAAGCACTAGTAGTAGAGAAACAGTGATCTAAATCAGCAGGCGATCGACGGGGAACATAGTAGCAGATAGAAGCCGGAGCAGCAGCGCCTGGAGGAGCAGCGCGAACTAGAGCCAGAGTAGCAACTCGTGTAGCTGCAGCAGCCCGTCTACCAGCACCAGCAGCACGAGCGAGAGCAAGAGCAGAGCAGCAGCATGAGCGAGGGGGAGAGCAGAGCAGCAGCGTGACTGAGCGAGAGACGGAGCAGCAGCAGCGCGAGCGAGTGAGAGCCGGAGCAGCAACAGCAGCGCGAGCGGGAGCTGGAGCAGCAGTAGCAGCGCTAGCGAGCGAGAGCCGGAGCAGCAGCAGCAGATCCGACTGGTATGGAAGCCGCCGCCGAAGGGGCCTTGCACTGGGGGAGAGCCGCCATGGAGATGTCGTCCGTGGTGCCGACTTCGAGGTAGCCACGCCATGGGGGTGTGGGATGGAGCACCGTCGGCGCCGGGAGGTCGAGTTAAGGAGAAGGTGCGATGCGATGAGTGTACAACCTCTTTGGTGGCGCCGAGTAGGCCTCGGCTTCGTCCGAGGAGTCGGTGAGGATGCTGCGGTTCTGGTGGAGCAGGTTAAGGTGGCGCTGTGGGGATGGATCAGCCGCGATAGATGAGGCGATCGTCGGAGCAGCTCCTTGGAGGTGGAGGACGGGGCGGCTGAACCGGCGGGACGACGAGATCGACAACGGATCCTCATCTGGGGAGGTGGATGAGGGACGTCGGGCTGTTGCGGTGGACGACGTCGTCGGGGAAGAGGCTCCGGCTGGGCAGCGGTGGGGTGGCGGACGGAGGAGGGTGGGGTTTCGCGGCTGGAGCAGAGAGGTTATGGCGGCCTGCGATTTCGAATGGGGATTTCGAATGGCGAAAAGGAGGTGATTGGAGGGGGGGGGGGGGGAACCATGACTTAGGGACGCATTTGTCCAAAATGTAGGGTGTGTTACAAAAGTACCCCCACCGATTTGAACTAGCGACCCTTTCGGCTCAGGGTTAGAAGGGGGATTTCGCGTGTCGGGATTTGGCAGCTGGAGGGAGTTTTCGCGTGCGTTGTAATTTCGGGATAGCAAGGCGCGGGTTGTGAAGGCGCGAGTTTTGGGAGCACGATATCTAAATTTTCGGGATATAACAAGGCGCGGGTTGAATTTTAGGGACAAGCCTAACATGTAATATTGTACATACCAAATCAATTCGCACTTCCCTCAACGAAAAAAACGAAAAAACGAAAACTATTCGCACCGCACAAAGAGAGAGTCTTGTCCCGTTTTACTGTACAAATGCTATTCAAAGCTATGAATCCATGTTATGTCCAATTAAATTTTTTCGCTGGCTGTATAATGCATGTAACCTACTCATACCAACATTTTATTGCATTCCAAATGTCTATACTACCGCTGCAATTCGAAGTAAATTTGAATTAGTTTCTCTATTTGAATAAGAATCTACAATCATGATTGTTGCCAACTTAAACCATCATTCGTGTATTATCTTAACAACACACCACATGATTACTATAGAGATAGATATGAACTATGTGTACTATATGAACTCGAATTCAAAATTTTAAATACACTTGATGTTGATTCCAAATAATAATACATTTGATGTACTAACTAGATCTTCATAATCTAAACCATGTTCCATACGTACACTGTGTTTATCACACAAAGTATAGTGCCCCGCCCCCTACATTATGACAAGTATTTAGCCCTGAGCTGCAAAAGCCACACATTATCACAAATTATAATCAATGTTCTATATATTATATGTAGTATAACATGTTCATAACCACACCATGCGTATCACCATTATATATATTCATTCATGCATGCGTCGGTTTAAAACACTATGATATCTTCTTCAAATATCCGAATCCACTTTTTTATAATGAATTATCATCTCTGTTCGTCTTTTACACCCACACAATCCTCTTCTCTTTGTAGCTAGCACTAACTTTCTATCGTGCATGCACACGCCCGCCCCCATCTCACCCTCCCTCAGCGTCCCCTCCATCGCGCACATTCGTTATTTCTCTTTAGGTCGTTCACCCACGGTGTGTGTAGGCCCCCCGCCTCCTTCTTTCCGGCACACACCGGTCGATATACCTCTCTAGCAAAGTGTGCCTACCACAAACACACACTTCCCCTCTTCTCTTCTCACCGTCCATGCCCCCCTATGTCCAATACGGTTCCACGCAGGTGCACACTCCCGCCCCTCTTTTCATCGATCTCATACTCGCACACTCCTCCCCCCTCGACATAGTAGGCCTCTCGCACCACCTCCTAGCCGCACCCCTCTCCCCCTGTCCGTCTCTCCGGACCTTATTTGCTTCTAACACATGCATGCATGTATACCTACCGATCTCCCTACATATAGCTAGGTCGACTATAATTCTTTTTCCCCACGCACCGATCGACGTACCTCACTAGTTATGTCTCTCCCTTTCTCAGACACACGACGATTGATCTTCCTATGTAGTTACGTCTGCTTACCACAACCATATCGTCCCCCCTCATCATCCTTGCATACCTCCCGACCCGTCTCTCACACGCACGTGCATAGACAGGCAGACATCCCCTCTCTTATTGATATTGCACTCGTACCCTCTGTTTGTCTAGCAGCCCTCTCCCACCATTTGTGAGAAGCAACTCCACCACCAACCCTCCGACACTCTACCTTTGTCTCTCTCCCAACCTTATTCCTCTGCTACACATATGCATGGATGCCGATCGATCTCCCTCAATACATAGCTAGGTCTCTCTCCTTCTCCACACATATACTAGTCGATCTACCTCTCTATAGTTAGGTCTCTGCCCCCTCCCCCCCCACACCGATAGTCGAACATTGTAGGTAGGTATCCATGCCACCGAGACAAACTGCACCTCTGCCCTCTCACATTCCAGTAGGCCAGCCGCCCTGTATCTTTGACGTGGGCAAACACAAATTCGATGGCACTCTTTATCGATCGCGCACCCACACACTTCATCCCTGTTTTTGATTCTATCGATATCTCACGCCGATGATCCCTCCACTCTCTTCTTGTGGATCGCTCCCTCTATATATGATATATCCATGACTCTGTTTCACACACATTGCATATGTTACATTTTTTTGTTTGAGATATCATCGACACATTGCCTCTGTTTAGCACAAACCATCCTCTCACACCCACCCATGTAGGTATCTGCACGTAAAGAAGAGGTGCACGCACGACGCATGTACTCACGTC
Organism: Elymus sibiricus; assembly: GCA_039707655.1. NCBI lineage: Eukaryota > Viridiplantae > Streptophyta > Magnoliopsida > Poales > Poaceae > Elymus > Elymus sibiricus. The sequence continues at coordinate 321,083,636 of CM077664.1, forward strand.
TCGTTCCCGGCCACACCCACGCGGGTACACAGTGGAGTTCATTTCTGTACGAAAAGGCAGCCCACGTGATAATTTGATGCGTGTAGTAGTTGTTTACTCGAAGGAGGGTCGTGTACCACGCGTACACGGAACAAAGTTCGACTTGACGCGTTAGTATTAAATAAATTTATATTCCTCAATGGCACGTACATAATATGAAACGATTGTCATCGGGAAAAAAGAAATCCGCTCCACTATATACAATGGAGCCTGCCTGTCGGGGTTTGTCTCTCGTCACACTATCTCACACAAGGCGGCGGTGGCCTCTCTCTCACCGTTGGTCACTGATCTGGCTGCATCCCGTCCGCCGGCGGAAAGGGAGGATGTGCATCGTTTCTCCGTTCGACGGCGTTGAGGCAGCACGTCCCGATCTGCAATACCCGCCGTTCTCTCTGACCAAGCTCCGGCGCGGTAGGGCCTTCGCCACTTGCTTGCTGCCGCAGTATGGGCAGATCCCGGCCACCGGCGCCCTCCTAGTTACATCCCGACGACCCTCAGGTACAGCTTCCTCCGGCCTTGCCCCACTGCCCATCTTCCCATGTTGCTGCATGTGGAAAATCCTGCATGTGGATCTTCTTTAGTTCTTTGCTTAAAACGTATCTCGGCCGGCGTACTTTCCATCTTGCAATCTCATCCTCAAACCGTTTTTGATAAACCACCATGCTGCTATCTTTCCCTTATGACATGGAATATGCTTCTTTTTTGTCAGCGTATGTGTCTTCAACTCCTGTTATTGGGCAGTAATTGTTTCCTTTCTACCTCTTTTTGCAAACAGGGCTATCCATTTCACCTCGTTGCTATTGCGACCTTTTGGTGAACTGCACAAATCACTTTTTTCTTAAGAGTGTTTTGTGCAGTTCCGCCAAAATGTCACACGAGCAATGTTTTTACATTTCTGTGGGACTGCAGAAAGGGAGATTGGTTTTGCTATCCTCCTCATCCAACTCCGTGCCTAATCTTCTCCAACAAGTAGTTAGTCCTAAAGAGAGATCGCAGAGGTGATCGGCTTCTATTTGTGTGTGTTATGTTTCATCATCTAGTTCCACTACTATTGTAATCACACTGACTGAATATCTTTGCAAACAGGGATGATCAGCTCGATTTTAGTGGAACTGCACAAAATGATCGGATTGTGATGTCCTCCATACACCTCTTTCTTGGCTACAGAGCTACGTGAAACTAGCTGCCAACCAATGAACACTGTGCCCAGGAAATGGAGCCATGCCTACGAACAACATCGATCAATTATATATTTTTCTTTATTTGTACACCTTCTCACAACTTTGTCTTCAGTTGTGATGTGAATATTGGCGCTGATCTATGAACCATTGAGATGCATTAGCAGCCATGGTAGTTTCATTTGTATTTGATGGAATGTTGTAACGAGACAATCTTGAGGCAAGAGGACACATGAATCCTAAGTTGAAACCTTTTTTTTCTGCGGGAACCAAAGTTGAAACCTTCATAGCATCACAGTACAATTTCATTATGCTGGAAAATTATGCGTACATATAAACAAATCCTGAAAGATTGATAGCAATGCCAGAAACAATTCAACTTCGTTTCACCGACATGTGGGACATCCTTCATCCGGCTCCACCTGCCATGCAGCAATATTGAGTGCCCAACTACAGGGGAGATTCACCCCGGTCGTTACGCTGTAGTAATAATGACTAGTGAGCAGTCAAATCACAGAACCCCACCTTCGCCACAGTAAGTTGCTCGGATGAAGCAACCATCATTTCTCTCTTCGTTGAATCCGCTGGTACTCCAATATTCCTAGAGTAATAAGTTGCTCGGGCAAAGCAACCATCACTTCACCTTTCCCACAGTAAGTACTACCTCCTTTTTTTTATTCTAGAAACAACCACACGCGAATATTGGACGGTAGCAGCACAGCAACTGAATCAAAAATCGAAACCAACCAATGAACTACTACTAATGGTGAGCGTTTGCTAGTATCATGTATTCCGTCTATCCATGTATATAGGGCTTAATGCGTTTTTCGAGACTAACTTTGGCCCTGTTTGGATCCATGGGTTAGAGTTAGTTTGAGCTAGTTGGGGCTCAAATAGCCCTAAAGTATCCAAACATGAGGGTTAAATTGGAGCAAGTTGCACCTAACCGACCAAAAAAACTATCCCACCCAAGAGGTGCTAATTGGAGCTAGTTCTCGTTGGGCCCACTGAAAAATCACTTTTCTCTCTCTATCCCGCCAGCCAAGTGGTGCTAATTGGAGCTAGTTCTCGTGGGGCCCACTGAAAAATCACTTTTCTCTCTCCATCAAGTGCATTTATTGTCAATCTAACCTTGTCATCCAAACACCTCTTTGGCTAGAGTTAGTTCAGGGTCAGTCATGAGTTAGTCTAACCTCTAGCTAAGTTAGAGTATCCAAACAGGAGCAGTATAGGACATGCAAGTTGCTCAAAGCATACCGCCAAATTCGTACGTGATAGGATCTTCGAATGATATAATTTTGAAATTATATAAAATCTTATCAATAGTCAAAGGCAACCTCGAAGAATACATTAGGCCCTATATATACGTATGGATGAAGGGAGTAGTACTAATCGCAACGCATGCATGCGTGTGGAGTACTATAGTACTAAACAAGAATGTTTTACATGCATTGGTTAATTATATCTTAGTTATGGCACTTAACAATTTAATGCACAAAACAAGAACGGTTGACGGGATTAGCAGAAAGCAAAGCGCCTTTTTAGCGGGGATTTTCATCATTCTATGAAGGTGCAAAACCAAGTGTTACTACTACACCAAACAAGTTCAAAATGAGAAACTGGACCCACTCACGGCATGGCACGCCTATCTTGTTTGCTCTGTCGGTCAAAGCGCTTCCTCTTCTTGGCATAACAATAGAGTACAGTAATTTTTTTAGAATGCTCTTGCCATGTCGCTAACATGTGGGAGCGAGTGATGAGTTAACCGACCTCAATAGACGGCAAAATCGCCAGCCCGCCGCACTTTGAGAGAGAAGAGGAGCGAGAAGCGATACGGGCTGATGGATTACTAGAGCTAGGTGTCGCACGGAGGCCAAGAAATATGGTGATAGCGTGGGTTGGCCATGTATGATGTAACTACACTGGCTGCCGTGTTTCGGACTCTTCCGGTCTACTGTGGAGAAGATTGGGTAGATTTTATATCTCTGAATAAAAATATTAAAGAGTCCAGACGCTCCACCGTGAGGTTTCTTGCTCCTTCTAGGTCGTCGAAAAGCGTTCTTCTAAGTTTTGCCGACACGTGGGACATCCAGCATCCAGGTCCATGTGTCATGCAAGAAAATGGAGTTAAGTATAGTAGGAGAGACTCACCAACGGTCACAAACATAGGTGGAGTACGTGCATGAATCACCCGAAAAAAAGGAATGCGAGCACGAAGAGAAGAGGTGCAGGCACCGACGCAGGTACTCTTTGCCTCTTTCCCTAATACTCACGCGCGGGTACACGGTGAGCTCATTTCTGTACGAAGAGGCAGCTCACCTGATAATTTGGCGAGTGTAGTAGTTGTTCATGGGAACCACGCGTGGACGAATCAAAGTTCGATCATGACGCGGTGGCGCATTTTTTATAAATTAAGTTATTCTATTCGATGGCACGTACGCAACATTATTTTCTCAATGGAAACGTGAATCGTGCACGCACTGAATGACGGAGCACGGGATGGTAGCCATGGACATGGTCAGCCCTTTTTGGAGACTAATACACTACTTTTGATGTGTCCCGTCAACTCGCAAACGAGGAGAAGCTTTGCTTACTACTAGTACGACCTCTCCCTCGCTCACGCGCGCGCGCGGTGGCTCGCAGGATGAGGAGAAGCTTTTGCTTTACGATAGTGCGCTTAATACAGGCGGTGGACGTGTAGCAGTTCATTCGGTGTCAGATTGCCAGAAGTATCTATACTGTAGTACCATCATCATTGTTCGACTTTCGGAAGAGGCGAAGAGCCAAGCGCACAGTCACCTACTCACAGTATAACCGACCATGTTTGCACGAATTTTTAACGTAGTACAATCTGAGTGGATTGCTCCAGTGGTCATCACACGTGAGCCAATCGATTCGCACCCTTCCACGCTCCATTTTGTCTTGCGTTCCTTCCTCCGTCCAGCACGCTGACAAGTGGGCCCCATGCTCATGTATGCCAACGTGGTAGTCAATTATTTTGCCAGAGTCAGCTATCACACCCTTTCGATGCCACGTCAATGTACCCACTAAACAAGTTAGACTTGTTCGGTTCAACTGCCACCCTAGGTGTTTGGAGAGGAATTGGCCGGAGCGAGGCAGTTCTATAGGCGGGCAGGCGGCAAAAAACAGGGGAAAACGTGCGAACCATCTAGATGAGGGAGGGAAGCTTCTACATTCGCGGGGGACGTGGCATTGGCCATTGGGCGGCAACATGCGGTCATCCGGGTACGCAATAAAGGATGCGAAGAGGCTTCCTATATCGGCAAGGACCAGCTTCCCTACCGATTGCTCATCCAATAGAACTCCCAAGTTAACTGTGCTAAGGCTGGAGTATCAGATGGGTGACCGAATGGGAAGTGGACTCGATGTTAAAACTAATGGGATGGGTTACTATAAATGTTCAATTGGCTTAAATGTATATAGTGCTCCGTCCTATTAGTTGAACCTCGAGGTCTTTGTTTTGTAATTTTTGACATTTTTTGTTTTTTGAACACATGTTAATCGAAGGTCTATCATGTTACTTTTGATAATTTTTGTTTTTTGAACACATGTTAATTGGCTTGAAAGAAGGTCTATCGTGTTACTTCACGACATCTTTCCAAAAAAAGTGATATGACTTTTGTCAACCTATAAGGCATGTCTGTCAAATTAACCTCGAGGTACTTGTTCTCAAATTAACCTCTGGGTCTTGCAGGAGTACTTGTTTTTTGAACACATGTTAATCGAAGTTCTATCGCGTTACTTTTTGATAATTTTTGTTTTTTGAACACATGTTAATTGGCTTGAAAGAAGGTCTATCGTGTTATCTAAACACTCTTATATTAGTTTACGGAGAGAGTACTTAGTAAAGAAAAGAAATGGGGAAGCTGACTACGACAGCATGTGAAGTTGTGAACCCACATGTTGTATGAGCACGTGCCCTGCAAGTCTCCACGGCTTCGCATGAATGTTCGGGATGGTTCATAGATAGCGCGGTAGTTTCTACGTTGCAGCAGGATGTGCAAGGTGGCTTCCTATATCGGCAAGGACCAGCTTCCCTACTGATTGCTCATCCAATAGAACTCCCAAGTTAACTGTGCTAAGGCTGGAGTAGTCATCAGATGGGTGACCGAATGGGAAGTGGACTCGATGTTAAAACTAATGGGATGGGTCACTGTAAACGTTTAATTGGCTTAAATGTATATAGTGCTCTGTCCTATTAGTTGAACCTCGAGGTCTTTGTTTTGTAATTTTTGACATTTTTTGTTTTTTGAACACATGTTAATCGAAGGTCTATCGCGTTACTTAGGGGCGGAGCTACATGTACTACTGGGGGTGCCGCTGCCCCCCAGCCATAGCTTAATTAGTGAAGGAATTTTTTTGTGAAGGCTTAAATATAGTAGAGTGCACTCATTTGCCCCCCTGAAAGTTACATATTTCTCTTTGGCCCCCCCTGAGATCCTTCGCTAGCTCCGCCACTGGCGTTACTTTTTGATAATTTTTGTTTTTTGAACACATGTTAATTGGCTTGAAAGAAGGTCTATCGTGTTACTTCACGACATCTTTCCTAAAAAAGTGATATGACTTCTATCAACCTATAAGGCATGTTTGTCAAATTAACCGCGAGGTACTTGTTCTCAAATTAACCTCTGGGCCTTGCAGGAGTGCTGCAATGTGTTAGCATCAATTGCAAGATGAGCCAGCAAGCTAGCAGTGAAGTTGCCAACATGCTCAAAGTGCACGCAACATTGAGTAGAAAGAAGCATGCCCAGGAAATTAATTCGTGCTTAGGGAGGCCTTTGCTCAAAGAGCAAGTGTATATAAGGTACAGTCGGCAGGGTATAAGGACGAGGAGCGAGAAGCGATACGGGCTGCTGGATATACTATAACTAGGTGTCCCACGGAGGTAACATTCAAAGTTATTCTCACACTATAGAATGGTATAGGAATGTGGAGAGATTTGGTTCATTTTATATCGCTGAATAATATAAAATATTATGAGTGTAGACGCTCCACCGCGAGGTTCCTTGCTCCTTCTCGGTCGTCGGGAATCTATGTTCTTCCACTCTTTTTTTTGACGTGAGCTTTGTTCATCCTTTTGCCAACACGCGGGACATCTAGCATCAAGGTGCACGTGTCATGCAAGAAAATGGAGATAAGCAGTGTGTAAGTGAGTCGTGCACTTCGATGGCATGTACTACGCAATATTTTTTCTCCTCGATGGCACATGAATAGTGCATGTACTCAATGACGGAACACGGGATGGTAGCCATGGACATGGTCAGCCCTTTTTGGAGAGAGTACTAAATAACTTTGGTGTGTCCCGTCAACTTGCAGAACGACGAGAAGCTTGCTTACTATGCCTTCTCCCTCGCCCACGCATGCGCGGTGGCTCGCAGCACGAGGAGAAACTTTTGCTTACAAGCGGTGGACGTGCAGCAGTTCATTGGGTGTCAGATTGCCAGAAGTACTACTGTAGTACCATCATTATTGTTCGACTTCTGGAAGAGGCGAAGAGCCAAGCGCAAGGTCACCTACTAACCTAGTACAGTATACTATAGCCAAAGCTGGTCCACGTTTTTAGAGCATGGTTAATTAATAGAGGAGGCTCTTGCAGCGGCACATCATTTAGAGCAAGTACTCTCTTCGTAGGAACTTAAAACGCAGGAATAGGAAAAATAAAGGATTGGAGTGGCATGTCCACTTGAATCCCATAGCATTAACACAATGTTCCCCTAAAAAAAACAGAGTGTTTGACACAGGAAAAACAAAGGAAGTGAAAAAAAGTTGGAGTGGATGCTAGATTGCCAATTAACACATGATTTCATAGGAAAAAAATCCTATAGCATTCTATCCTATGAATCAAACGACCAATGTAGGAAAATTATGAGGGGGGTCTCTCCAACAGTGTTCCTCGGCTCGCACCTAGCATCACGGTGGTCGAACTTGGAGTCATTCATCTGGTACACGTGGCATCTCAGATCTGGACACAAGGTAACGTACACCATCAAGGTCCATTAGGCCTTGTTTGGTACTAGGGTTTTTGAGGGGATTGGTGGGGATAATCCCCATAGGGATTGGGTGAAACCCCAACCTTCACCCAATCCCTTCAAATCCCCATTTATCCCCAATACACTAGGCAGGAGTAGTGTATTGGGTATTGAGAAAAATGCACTAGAGTTTGGGGATTTGTGGGGAAATGTGGGGATGAAACATGTCAAATACACTAGAACCAAATGGTGTTCTGGGATATGTGGGGATTTAGGGGTTTGACCGGGATAATCCCCACCAATTCCCTAAAATACACTAGTACCAAACAAGGCCTTAAGGATAATGTTGTCCTCAAAGCCGGACGTACACGGTCAAGGTCCACGGTCAAGGGGGTCAGGGCGGACGCGACCTCTCACTGCGTCCGCCATTTGAAGCGGCGCGCCGGCCGAGGGCGCCACCCACTGCACTCCCAGCTGTACCCGCCTCCTCGCCGCATTCAAAAACCTACATTTAAACCCGCATGGAATGCGAGAAACCCATTCCGGCCACACACGTTCGTTCAGGAGCAGGACGCCGGCCAAGCTCCTCCTTCCACCATTTTCTCCACTCTTTCGGCGGCATCCGACGAGCAGGAAGAGCAGTTCTCCGGCATAAAAGCCGTCTGGGTGGCCCGCCGAGCCCGGCAGTTATGAGCGAGGCAGCTCGCTGCTCCACCTACCTCGCCTAGCCCGTAGGAGGCAGTTGCCGCACTAAGCCAGTGCGTGGTTCCGCAGCTGGCCGCTCCAATACAGCTCGAGGAAGAGTGCCAACTTGCTCCACGCCGGCTTGTCGGGGAGCACGGCGGCACGGGCATCGTCGCTGCCCTCGACGCCGCCGCGTCGTACAACGCCTCCAGTTCCTGCGACTGCGCCATCCGCCGTCGACGCGCGCGTAGCCGCGCCATGTAGGCAGAGAAAGAAGCCGCCACAGATGTCGACGAGGAGACGCAGCTACGCGGCTACGTGGATGTCGACGAGGTGACGACCAGCACGTCCCCACCTGCCGCCATCATTGAGGAGAAGTAGAACACGGGAGGCCGCCGCCGATTGTATCCCATGAAGGCCACCACCGAGGCGACGTCGGCGAAAACAGCCGGTGTCTTGCACGATTCTTCTTCAGCCGGATGCTGGAGGAGGACAAAGAGATCGGGCGGCGACCATTTAGATTAGGTATATTAATTCTACCAGGCTAGTTGTAATGGGAGTATCATAAGTAGTATCATGCATGCCAACTAGGCAAATTTGATGAGGCGGCGTAGAATTAAATGAAGAAAGAGAGGGTTGAGTATCATATTATGATACCGTATGGAATTAAGTTACTCCCACTATGGTTAGTCTTAGGCCTTGTTCGGTTCAACCTCCTCCCAAGGGGTTTGGAGAGGAATGGAGGGGAATTTGGCTTGTACATGATTTAATCCCCCACAATCCCTGTTAATCTCCGTTAAAACCCCTTGAACCGCACATTCCTTAAGGTTAAAAATGACCGGGATTACAGAGGACAGGGTACAAACTTCAAGGATTTAAAGGTGAGGGTTTGTTTCCGACTAGCTCTACAACCTCAAGGTTTATAAATCGGACTTCACTCTCCCCTCACGCACACCCCCGGGTACACTCACGGTGGAGCGCATTTGCACACGAAAAGGCAGGTAACGTGACAATTTGAGACATCTTGTCGTCCACTTAATGTGGGGTCTGGGACCAAATGTCATCAGCCATACCTAGTGCGACCTGAACGCGGTAGCACGGTTATTGATCGAGTTTCTTTTTACTGGTACGTTAAATGAAAAAAATATGGCTGCGCGCGTATTCAATTTAAAATGATCGCTACGAAGAGAAAAACAATTACTATTCCACTAGTCCACTTCGGGACTTGCTTGCTAGGGTTGTTCTCTTCTTCTCACTCTCTCACCCTCTCCACATCTAAACAAGACCATGGTGTCCACTCTCTTTGTCTCTCTCTCTCTTCTCTTCGGTTGACATAGATCCGACCGGATACCTTCCGCTGGTGGTCGGCGGTGGCGAGGGAGGAAGCCGATGCGCGCCGTCTTCTCTGACCTGGCGCCGGCGTAGGAGGTCCTCCTCACCCTTGCTCCCTGTCGTCGAGTTGGCAGATCCCGCCGCCTGCCTCGCCACATCCCGCCGACCGGAGGTATAACTTTTTTTTAGAACCGGCCTTGTTCTAATGGCCCAGCTCCCCACGTCGCTGCATCCCTTTTTTTATCAAGTTAGGATTGCTCCCCACGTCGCTGCATCCTGCATGTGGATATTCTTCTAGTATTACAAAGCTCTCCATGTAGCAAGCTCCATCGGCTTGTCGAACACTCAAACACCACCTAAATTTTTACTATTAGAGGAAAAAAGGTACTGCAGATACTGGCTAACGAACCGATCTCTTGGTTGGAAAGGGACATAAAGATGCTGGCCTGACTGGTCTCTTGGTCGAAAAAGGACAGAAAGTGGGGGGGGGGGGTGTTGGGTCGACAATGCAACCGAGAATGAGCACGTCTAGATTTCTTGTGGTCACATAGGAAAGGTCACTAACGAGAACAAAAAATGCACAAATCCAGACATGCTTTGCATGTTTGCCACACTTGGCAACACCTCTGCCTCACCACTTTATGCCTCGATGGATGTAAAACGTGCTTGTGCCTCCCCTGTCCCTATGCCCTTACTGCTGCTGTTAATCAAACATCACAGTTAAAATGAAACAATGCCACTGTTAATGTGATGTCGCTGTTAATTAATGCTGCTGTCAATCTATTGCCATTGATAAAATGAATCAATGCCACCACCGTTTTATGAAATGCTTCTGTCTTGCTTTATTTCTCATAAAGAGTGTTTTGGGCCATTACACTAAACTCTGACACCGGTAACATAGCTGCATCTCCGTTGAACTGCACAAAATTTAATTGCACAATGGTTGACATGATGATGTGTTTCTCCTTTCCGTATCACCCTTTGCTAGAACGATCGTTCCGGTTAACCGTGCACGTACGTACTGATCAAGTGCTACTCCCAATCTGTCATCACATAGTCATAATGCAATTGTTATGCATGTTAATGTAAGCCCCCGTTAATCTAGTGCCAATGTTGATTTGATGTGATGGCACTTCTTAGTTAATGGCACTTTTTCATACTGTCACTGTAATGCCATTGATAACATATGAGATGCTGTTGTTAATCATATGCCGCTGCAAAAAAATGACACTGCTTAAATAACCCTGTTACATATTTATGCAAACAGGGTTGTCTATCTCCATATGGTGTCCATTTGTGCAAATGGAAGCACAAACCTCAATTTTAGTGGAACCTGCTGTCAGCTGACCTCACGGTGCTCCAGGTATTCCTACATTCTTAACTAGGTAGAATGACCAATGCAAGATGAAATAAGCTTATTCGTACGTTGACTTGTTGTTTGCAGTGTGGAACGAGCCTGTCATGTGTGGAGGAGCAAACAAGCACTGCAGCTGCTCCGTCAACGCAAGATAAAAGAGACCGAGTCATTGATGGCCTGGCCGGCGAGTAGGGGTCGTGCAAACAGCGGTGCATCATTTTAGTGGAACTGCACAAAAAAGATATTGGGGTTAGTCGGACAAATTTTCTACAGCCACACGGAAGGAATTGCGCTCATCGATTGCATAGAATTTCCTCCGTGCGATCATAGGAGATCCCAAGGTGGAAATCAACTAACCACCTATAAAATTATGCATAATCTTCCTCACACAGGTCAGTATCCCCTTCGTCCAGATGATCGTGTTTTGTCAGGCCGAGCTATTGATATCTGCTACTGTTTTGCGACACTGTTTAAGTACAACACTTTCCTATCTTTTCACATTCAGGACAATGAAGATGATTTCAGTGGAACTGTACAAAATGGTCTGATGTTGAGTGATCTCTATTGCCTCCTCTGTTTGCTGCAATGTGTCAGCGTAAATTGCAAGATGAGCCATCAAGCTAGCTGTGGAGTTGCCAACATGCTCAAAGTGCACGCAACATTGAGCAGAAAGAAGCATGCCCAGGAAATTAATGCATGCGTAGGGAGGCCCTTTGCTCAGAGAAACATCTATCATTTTTTCTTTATTTCTACACCTTCTCACAACTTTGTCTTGGTTATAGTCTTGTGAATCATTTAGATGCGTAAACAAGCTGAACTTAAGTGCTTGTGAATGTTAGCTAGTATGCATACCGTATCTTGTGAAGCTTAGTTTAGTGTGAATGTTAGCGTGTCAACATTTACAATCTATGTATATTGTGGGCATGTTATTTGACCCCTCATTTTGCCGCGCTACGACCAGTGTGAGTGTCTGCATGTAGTACACCATCCTCTAATTTGGTGGATGCCAAGCCGGCCCAAAAAGGAGCTATAACTTTTTTTCAAGTTGAAAAATGTTACCGATGAGGAGCCATAATTAAGCTGGAGGCGTCTCTTTTTTTCTTTCGAATGGGCAATAAGCTGGAGAGTTGGAGAGGGTCTCTAATGGGCTGCCTCTAGTGTTAAGGCCCTCCAGTACGAAACACGGGCAGCCAACTGGGCCGATACAAAAGCCTATCCATCTTAAAGCCCATTTGTTTTTGTTTTTTGCGAGGAAAAGCCCATATTTCTTGAAGAGGGGGCGATCCCAGAAAAACCCTCATTCCTCCTCGCTTCCACTTATACTGCAGCTCGCTGGACTCTCCCGCTTCCGTCGCCCCCCAATCCCCCCCGCTCCCATCTTCCTCACTCGTACAGAAAACCCCCGCTCACCTTCTTCCTCACTCGTACAGAAAACACCTGCTCCTCTTCTTCCACTCCTACAGAAAACCCCAGCCCTCCTTCTTCCCCACTCGCACTGCCACTAGGCTCGTCTCTGGCTACTCTGCTCAAACCCGTGAGCTCGGCGCGACGCCCGCAAGGAAAATGGAGTCGGCTGGCCCCAGCGCCAAGAAGATGAGGCTCCCGCCAGCGGCGCCCCGGTTGTAGATCCTGCACCCGGCAGCGCGGGGAGAAGCGGCAGGCCCCCCACAAGATCTGAGGAACCCGTAGAATCTCGGGTGGACCACATCAGCGATCTCCCAGACGCCATCCTTGGGGAGATCATCTTGCTTCTCCCCACCAAGGATTGCTGCCGCACCCAAGTCCTCTCAACTCGGTGGCGCCCTCTATGGCGCGCCACGCCCCTCAATCTCGACTATCGCCAGCTATCTGTCGTTCATGGTTTTGAACTCCTCAGAGCCATCATCTCCTCCCACCAGGGCTCCGTTCAACGCCTCTGCATCCCGACACGCTACCTGCTGTCCATACCCTGCATGGTGGACGCTTGGCTGACATCCCCTGAATTCAAAAATCTCCAGCAGTTTGAGTTCTACCATTACCACGAAAGTTTCATACCACGAACCGAACACCAAGAATTTGTGCCCACACCACCGTTGTCCATCTCGTGGTTTTCCTCCTCTCTCCACACCGCCACCTTCGCCCGGTGCCATCTACCAGATGATCTGGTACAAATGCTTCGACTCCCACTGCTAAAAAAACTTTCGCTTGTGGTGGTTTATCTGTCGGAGGCCTCACTGCACAGCATCATCCACTCCAGTTGCCCTGCCCTGGAGCGCTTGCTGATTGTTTTGGGAATAGAAATCCGTATCAGTTGTCTCCAAATAAAGTTGCCTCACCTTAAAAGCATTGGAATTTGTTTTGAAGAACAGCAGCTCATCATCGAAGATGCCCCTTCACTTCAAATGTTGCTCCTTCATTATTGTTATATACCTTCGCAAATAACTGTCGTCTCTGCGCCCAAACTGGAGACCTTGTGTGTAATTCCTAATCCGTTTAATGATCACAAGTTGGTGTTTGGCTCCACACTTATTCAGGTACTGTATATTATCATCTACACATTTGTAATCATAAGCTGCATTTTTCATTTGTGCGCATAAGTTTTATATCATCTTGGAGTACACTTTGGGTACTAATATTATGTTATATGCTCAATGAAGAGTTCGTCCATGGATAGCCTATCAATGCTGTTGGATTCTGTCAAGATCTTATATATCGGAATGTTTAGTTATGATCTGAACATAATTATTGGCTTGCTACGATGCTTTCGATGTCTGGAGAATTTATATATAAAGGTGATGATTTCATGCACATTGAAAGCCAGTATATATTGTACTAGAATTAACCGTTCAGCTGTCACTCTTTCGACATACTCTTTTTTCAGACCTTAACTGTTTTCAATCTTCATGTCTACTTAGGCACTAACACATGGTGAAAAACATATAACCAATCGGTGGCGCAATAAGCACCAGGATTTTCTCAGTTCTCATGACATTCGTTTGAGGACAATAACGATGGAAGGATATGCATCCAACGAGGCAAACAGAAGCTTTGTCACATTCTTCCTGTTGAATGTGAGGTTACTATTGTCCATGAGGCTTAAGTTTTTCAAAAAGAAATTTCTCACGGACGGACATGTTGAACAGCAAAAAAAGAAGTTTCAGGTGGACAAATGGGATTCTGAACGTGCTCGGCTTCTATTTACAACAACTTGTGGTCATGCTCCAATAAATTTTTAGGCACAGGATGTTGATTTTATGGATCAAACCGATCCATTTGTTTGTGACTGCCAAAAATAGTGGTTGGGTTAGATGTTATTGCCATGTTCAATCTAGGTTTTTTCTAAATTTGATGAACAATTAATCCTTGGGCTTTTGTACCATTTGTAAACTTGAGTTACATGTTGTTGCCCTCGTACTCCCCTCCGCCTGCCATTACACTGCCGCATCTTCTACGCCTCCTGTTCATTCCCGTCCGAGGCCTCGCCGTCGTTCTCCGCCTTGGTTCGCTCGCTGTGCCCGCCGCCGTCTGGCGTTGTCAACATGGTCAACAACCGAGAGGAATCAGGAGATGACTGTACATGCAGAGGCTGACAGTAGGGACCCGCCAGGGTCATGGCATTACGCAAGCAGGTGCGTCGTTATTACAAGCCAAAAAAATACTTCCTCCTAATTGTTTGACAACTAGGTCCCACGCCATTGTCAATGTAGTCAATAAACGAGAAAATTACACAACGAGCGGCTAACACCAGGGACCCAGCAGCTCGCCTAGTTGTTTTTTAGTTTTAGAGACAGAGCTCAACTGCGCGCTGTGCGGGGGTTGTGGCCCGTCTAGCCCACGCTTACGCTTTTATTTAAGCACATGACGAGCCCAGTTGATATCTTTTTTCTTTCTAAAAATGGCTAGCCCAATTCTATTTTTTTTGGAGAATACCCAACCGAGGCCTACTTGCTTTTCTCAGCCCTGCTGGGCTGCAAAACTTTCAAGATGAGGAGGGATGTATTCGGCTTCCCCAGAAAATGGGCTATAAGTAGTAAGAAATGGGCTGTAAATTTTTAAACCAAAGCCAACCGGCAATTACATTCAAATATTGTTTTTTCTGGATTTCAAGATTTTAAATTTCATTCATTTTCTTGCGGAGAATTTTTTTTGAATTTTTTTTGATATAATTTTTTAAAAATTATTTTTAATGTGACTCAAAATTTCGTGATTAAAAGAGTTCGGACCCCAACGAAATATGCAAAATTTCATTGAATTTTTTAGCAGTGCCCAGAATATGGTCTGTATTGCTAATAAAAAGAATACGGGCTTCAAAATATCCTTAAGAATTAGCAAATGGGCTATAAATTATTGAAAATAATGGCAAATGGGCTGTATGCTGTTTTCCACAGATTTGGAGGCTGACTTCTGGGCCTACTAGGTTGACGATGACGCTGTCCTAAATTTTTTTTTGACTACGCAAGGCTTTGTCAACTTAGTCAACACAGAGCAGTGACTGTTGGATGTCCATCCAATAGCCGTCGTGCTTCTTCAATCTCTGATCTTCCAGCTCCAGCCGCCCAAACCATCGCCGGCGGGACTGCCTGCTCCCGTGGCCGGCTGTGCTGCCGCCAGGCCATCCCTCTACCCACCCGCACATCTTGTTATTTTCCGGCGACATCAGCCTCACCCCGCAGCCGACCAGTCAGCCCTCATACTCCCCTCAGCGTGGGCATCCGCTGTTGTGGCTTCGCCAGCTCCGGGTCGTTCCCTTCCTGGGCCTCGCCCTCGTCCACCGCGTTTGTGCTCTCGGCGCGGCGTGGTCAACATGGTCAACAAACAATAGCCATCGGAAGAGGGATGTAAGTGGAGAGGCTGACAGTAGGGACCCACACAAGCAAGTGCCTCCTTATTACGCGAAAAAAATGATTGCTCCTGCTGACAGCTGGGACCCACCGGCTGTATCTTCGCACGGAAGTTAGTGCCTCCTTGTTATGTGAAAAAAACTATTCCTCCCGATGACAGCTGGGACCCGGCAGATTTGGTGGCTGACATGTGGGCCTACCAAGCTGACGCGTACGCAGGGCTTTGTCAACTTAATCAACAAATGATTCTAGCAGCTGGACCGTTGGATGTTAATCCAACAGCCATGCTGCTTCTTCAACCTCTGTTCTTGCTCCTGTCTCCCGTGGGCGGCAGTGCTGCCGCGCACCCGAACCAGTCAAGTTTCCCACTCCTCTCCATCTGCGACTCCACTGCCGCGTCTTCCCCATCTCCAGGTCGTTCTAGTCTAGGGCCTCACCTTCGTCCACCGGCCTTGGTGCGCTCGGCACGGTGTGGTCAACGTGGTCAACAAACGAGAGTCATCGGAAGATGACTGTACGTGAGAGGCTGACAGTGGGGACGCACCACGCCCATGGACGCATGCATGCAACTGCATCCTTTTTACCCTAAAAATTAATGTTTTCTCCCCCTGACAGCTGGGACCCACCAGCTACATCTTCGCACGCAAGGAAGTGCGTCCTTATTACGGAAAAAAAATGATTCCTCCCCCTGACAGCTGGGACCCATCAGCTATATCTTTACACGCAAGGAAGTGCCTCCTTATCCTCCCTAACAGCTGGGACCCACCGGGTCGAACTGTACATAGGGTTGTCTCTCTGGTAGCGAACGTGTACGTACATATTGGTCGATCGGTCTCTCTGCAAGGATGAACCATGGCCGAGCAAGTAGCGGCACGTGTGACGTAGCAGTTGAGGCAGTCCTGTATAAATCATGTACACGTACGTACAGCCATGCTGCAAGAAAGTAAATACGGCTACGTACGTACATACGGGCGGGGTCTCGAACGTGTAGACACGCATACTTACGGCCAGGGCTCGTGTACATGGAGAGGCAACAGACGGCAGCGACGTCGTCCTGTTCATCGGCAGCTAACCGGCTGGGTCAGAACGGAGGAAACAGCATCATGTTCACCGGGAGCCAAGTGACTGGGTCGAAACGCGTCCTGTTCATCGAGAGCGAAGCCACTGGGTTGGAACGCGTCCTGTTCATCGGGAGCCAACCGGCTTGGACGGAACAGCCAGAACGGGGTCTGGCGTACCGCAAAACGGAGGAAAATGGCCTTCTATTCGACCGCGAACGGTCGAAACGGGGTCCTGTTCATCAAGAAGGGTCTGGCGTACCCCAGAACGGAGGAAATGGCCTTCTGTTCGAGTGCCTACGGTCGAAACGGGGTGCTGTTGATCGGGAGGGCTGTGGCGTACCACAAAACGGAGGAAACAGACTTGTGTTGGAGCGCCTACAGTCGAAACGGGGTCCTGTTCATCGGGGGGGTGTGGCGTACCGCAAAACGGGACTCCACGGGCTACTGTTCATCCACCGTCTACTGCCTCGCTCCAGCCTCCACCTGCTACTGTTCATCCACCGTCGACTTCCTCCAGCCTCCACCATATACTGTTCATCCACGGGGGTCCTGTTCATCCAGCCTCCACCGGCTACTGTTCAACCAGCCCTCCTTGGGGTCCTGTTCATCAACCCTCCACCGGCTACTGTTCATGGAGCCTCCACGGGGTCCTATTCATCCATCCTCCACCGGCCTCCTCGATCGGGGTCCTGTTCATCCAGCGGCAACGGCCTACTACTACCACGGGGTCCTGTTCATCCAACCCCCACCGCTAAATATTCATCCAACCCCCAACAACAGTCACTGTTCATCAAGAGGCAGCAGGTTCGATCGGCTTCAGTTAGCAGCAGTAGTGAAGGAATCGCTCGATCGGGTTTAGTTAACAGCCAGGGATCAATCGATCGCTCGGGTTCAGTAACACGTAGCCAGTGCAATCGCTCGGGTTCAGTAAGCGAACGCCTCGCTCGGGTTCAGTTAGAGCCCAACGCCTCGCACACACGCGCGTACGTGTAGGAAAGAAACGCACAATCCCTCCGTGCATCGCTCGGCCCCGACGACCCACCGTAACCGGGAACTCCCCGATATTTTCCTCGCCCTCGCTTCTACCACGATTTTTTCCGTCATGGACGGCCCAAAGAATGTCATGCAGCTGCGTCTCCGGCCTGCCCAGGATAAAAAGCCCATTTTCTGTCATCATTTTTGTCATAGAAGTAGGAGCCCACCACATCTATGGTGATACGTGTTTTTGTCACAATTATCGTCATAGAAGTGTCATAAGCATGATAGAATTTTTTTTCGTTCGGCCCAAAATGTCACGGATGTGCCTTTGTTTTGTAGTAAAGATAGTCATTTCCATCGAAGATAGAAAATCTTTCAGAGTGCAAGGATCTACCTGAATACGACATACTCAAAACTCCAAGGACGTTAGACCTTTAAGAAACAAAGACAGGGAGTACCTGCTCTGATACCAATTGTTAGGACCGAGAGTATATCGACCAGAGGTGGGGTGAATGGGAGATTCAAAAATTCTTTCGAATGTTTTGAACTGATCCCAATCACAGCAGCGGAAATAAATATTTGGTAGATATGAAATCAATCAAGCTCACTATTGAGGAACTAAACCTTCAAGATAAGATGCAATAATGGTTCGGGCATAGACAGCAATAGGCTTGACGATGATAATGATAATGCAGTATGTCAATAGAGCTAATATCATGACGGAGAGCTGGAGATGAACTACGAAGGATAACTATGATGAAGGACAATACTGATGAAGCAGATCTTAGCACGAAAGAAAACAATCACTAATGTAGCATGACAGAATGATGTGCAAACAACAAAGTGATCAGCAAAAGATAACAGTCACAGCAAGAGGGATACGAGTGATATGCAACAGAAAAGGTTGATCAGATAACCATTGACACAGAGCACATAATAATACTGTCGAAAGTAATGCAGTGAAGTAAATTGAACCAGTGGTGCTCGATGGAGACAAGAGATTTGGTAGACCAGTTCACCCTTCTGCATAGGGCTACATATGGTTGGAGGGGCTGTGACTGAACACGGAAGATAAACTCTCTTCACCCTATTCTCCTTCAACTCGAAGCTGATCAGACTTCAGTTGAATTCACTCGTGGTAGATAAGTTGTCGGCGATCTCCAAACCTTCGGTCGACCTTCGCGAACCACAATCACTCTTGGTTGCTGAAGATCTGGCTCGGTGAAGAAAATACTTTTCGACACTCGAGCCGAAACCTATCTGTCTAGAGAGTGCGCAGCTCTCAAGAGTAATAGGTACAAGAACTCTAACTCAGAACTACTATGATGCTAAACCACTGTCTAAGTTTGGGCTCTTGATTTTCTCTCGGTGGATCTTAAACTCAAATCACTCGGAGAGGGGGTGCTCAAACAATCTTCTCAGAAATCTTAAGCAGAGCAGCCACCGAACAATGCCGGTGCAGGGTGGCTATTTATAGCCGCAATCTTCCTTGATGGGAAATGACCAAATTGGACAACTAAACCAACCAATGGTTGAATGACACGAGTCCAACGGTCGGATTTTGAGCACAACGGTAACATTACTTGATACGTCTCCAACGTATCTATAATTTTTGATTGTTCCATGCTATTATATTATCTGTTTTGGATGTTTTATATGCATTAATATGCTATTTTATATTATCTTTGGGACTAACTTATTAACCTAGAGCCCAGTGCCAGTTTTTGTTTTTTCCTTGTTTTTGAGTTTTACAGAAAAGGAATATCAAACGGAGTCCAAACGGAATAAAACTTTTGCGATGATTTTTCTTGGACCAGAAGACACACTTAGGACTTGGAGAGGAAGGCAGAAGAGTCTTGAGGGCTCCACAAGCCCTCAAGGCGCGCCCTAGGGGGGGCCTGGCTTGTGGGCCCCACGGGAGTCCTCCAACCCCAATCTTTGGCCTATAAATTCAGAAAAATTCCCGAACCACCAGAAGCGTCCACCAAAATACTTTTTCGCCGCCGTAACCTTCTGTACCCGTGAGATCCCATCTTGGGGCCTTTTCCGACACCCTGCCGGAGGGGGATTCGATCACGAAGGGCTTCTACATCAACTCTATTGCCCTTCCGATGAAGCGTGAGTAGTTTACCACAGACCTACGGGTCCATAGCTAGTAGCTAGATGGCTTCTTCTCTCTCTTTGATCTTCAATACAATGTTCTCCTCGATGTTCTTGGAGATCTATCCGATGTAATCTTCTTTTGAGGTGTGTTTGTCGAGATTTGATGAATTGTGGATTTATGATCAGATTATCTATGAATATTATTTGAATCATCTCTGAATTCTTATATGCATGATTTGATATCTTTGTATTTCTCTTCGAATTATCGGTTTGGTTTGGCCAACTAGATTGGTTCTTCTTGCAATGGGAGAGGTGCTTAGTTTTGGGTTCAATCTTGCGGTGTCCTCACCCAGTGACAAAGTAGGGGTAGCGAGGCACGTATTGTATTGTTGCCATCAAGGGTAAAAAGATGGGGTTTTCATCATATTGCTTGACAGCTTGAGCTTATCCCTCTACATCATGTCATCTTACTTAAAGCGTTACTCCGCTCTTTTGAACTTAATACTCTAGGTGCATGCTGGATAGCGGTCGATGTGTGGAGTAATAGTAGTAGATGCAGGCAGGAGTCGGTCTACTTGACATGGACGTGATGCCTATATTCATAATCATTGCCTTGGATATCGTCATAACTTTGCGCTTTTCTATCAATTGCTCGACAGTAATTTGTTCACCCACCGTATTATTTTCTTTCAAGAGAGAAGCCTCTAGTGAAACCTATGGCCCCCGGGTCTATTTTCCATCATATATTTTCAGATCTATAAACCAAAAAACCCAAAAATACCTTGCTGCAATTTATTTGTTTTTTACTTTGTTTTACGTTTTAGTAATATTTTATATCTATCTCTATCAGATCTCATCCTTGCAAGTGACCGTGAAGGGATTGACAACCCCTTTATCGCGTTGGGTGCAAGTGTTTGATTGTTTGTGCAGGTGCATAGATTGGAGACTTTCTTGTACCTCCTACTGGATTGATACCTTGGTTCTCAAACTTAGGGAAATACTTATCTCTACTTTGCTGCATCACCCTTTCCTCTTCAAGGGAAAAACCAACGCAAGCTCAAGAAGTAGCAGGAAGAATTTTTGGCGCCGTTGCCGGGGAGGTTCTACATTGGGCCGACCAAGTACCCACCATAAACTCTCATCTCTTGCATTACATTATTTGCCATTTGCCTCTCGTTTTCCTCTCCCCCACTTCAAAAATGATTTCAGAAAAACACAAAAAGATTTGCCTTTTTCTTCGCCCTTCTTCCGTTCATCTTTTTCGTTTGCTTTTTGGTTGCTCGTGTGCTAGATTGCTTGTTTGAATTTATGGCTCAACCCAAGAGTTTTGATCCTTATTTTAGGAAGTTGGAAGAGCTTCAAAATAATGCTAAAAGCTTCATGTCTCTACAATTTGAGCATAATAGTTTCTTTAGGAACGAACTTAAAGAACAAAAAACTATGATGGAGTATATTAATAAAGAGCTTGATGATGTTACCAAGGAATTTTATGGTCTTAAATCTCAATTTGCTCATCTTGAAAATTTAGTAGGCTAAATTTCTGATAAACAAACTACTTTGGTGAATAAGATGGCCGCTAAACCGGAGTCTTTAGATAATGATGAGGATCTTAAAGTGATTGGTGTGACTCCTATTGAATCTTTGTTTTCTAATATAAATCTTGATAAGGATGGGACTGGAGATGAGTCAACTTTAGCTAGAAGGCGTCCCAATGATTCGGAGTTTATAGATCTTAATGCAAAAATTGATAAAAGTGGGATTGGAGAGGTCAAAACTTTAAGTAGCGATGAACCCATTCTTTTGGATTTCAAGGACTTTAATTATGATAATTGTTCTTTGATAGATTGTATTTCCTTTTTGCAATCCATGTTGAATTCTCCTCATGCTTATAATCAAAATAAAGCTTTTACTAAACATATCATTGATGCTATGATGAAATCTTTTGAAGAAAAACTTGAGTTTGAAGTTTCTATACCTAGAAAGCTTTATGATGAGTGGGAACCTACTACGAAGATTAAAATTAAAGATTATGAGTGCCATGCTTTGTGTGATTTGGGTGCTAGCGTTTCCATGATTCCAAAAACTTTATGTGATGTGCTAGGTTTCCGTGAATTTGATGATTGTTCTTTAAATTTGCATCTCGCGGATTCCACTATTAAAAACCTATGGGAAGAATTAATGATGTTCTTATTGTTGCAAATAGGAATTATGTGCCCGTAGATTTCATTGTGCCTGATATAGATTGCAATCCTACATGTCCTATTATTCTTGGTAGACCTTTCCTTAGAACGATTGGTGCAATTATTGATATGAAAGAAGGAAACATTAGATTTCAATTTCCGTTAAGGAATGGCATGGAACACTTTCCAAGAAAGAAAATTAAGTTGCCATATGAATTTATTATGAGGGCTACTTATGGATTGCATACCAAAGATGACAATACCTAGATCTATGTTTTATGCCTAGCTAGGGGCGTTAAACAATAGCGCTTGTTGGGAGGCAACCCAATTTTATTTTTATGTTTTTTGTTTTTGCTACTGTTCTTGAATAAATACACATTATTACATCTGTATTAATTGTGTTTTGGTGTTTTAATTAGTGTTTGAGCTAAGTAAAGCCTTTGGGATGATCTATGGTGATAGTTGATTCGATCTTGCTGAAAATCAGAAACTTTTGCGTCCAGTAGCTGAATTTTGAAAATTCACAGAAGCGACGAAAAATTCTGAATTTTTTTCACAAGATTTAAATACAAATGGCCTCTGTTGTCCTAAGTTTTCAGAATTGTTGGAGTTACAGAAGTATACGAAGTATTCAAATTACTACAGACTGTTCTGTTTTTGACAGATTCTATTTTCTATGTGTTGTTTGCTTATTTTGATGAATCTATGGGTAGTATCGGGGGGTATGAACCATGGAAAAGTTGGAATACAGTAGATATTACACCAATATAAATAAAGAATGAGTTCACAACAGTACCAAAAAGTGGTGATTTAATTTCTTATACTAACGGATCTCATGAGTTTTCTGTTGAGTTCTGTGTTGTGAAGTTTTCAAGTTTTGGGTAGAGATTTGATGGACTATGGAATAAGGAGTGGCAAGAGCCTAATCTTGGGGATGCCCAAGGAACCCCAAGGTAATATTCAAGGACAACCAAGCATCTAAGCTTGGGGATGCCCCGGATGGCATCCCCTCTTTCGTCTTCAATCCATCGGTAAATTTACTTGAGGCTATATTTTTATTCACCACATCATATGTGTTTTGCTTGGAGCGTCTTGTATGATATGAGTCTTTGCTTTTTAGTTTGCCACAATAATCCTTGCTGTACACACCTTTTGAGAGGGACACGCATGAATCGTGAATTTATTAGAATACTCTATGTGCTTCACTTATATCTTTTGAGCTAGGCAATTTGCTCTAGTGCTTCACTTATATCTTTTTAGAGCACGGCGGTGGCTTTATTTTATAGAAATTGTTAAACTCTCATGCTTCACTTATTATTTTGAGAGTCTCTAAACAGCATGGTAATTTGCTTAGGTTATGAATTTAGTCCTAATATGATGGGTATCCAAGATGGATATAATAAAAAATTTCATATAAAAGTGCGTTGAATACTATGAGAAGTTTGATTCCTTGCATTTGTTTTGAGATATAAAGATGGTGATATTAGAGTCATGCTAGTGAGTAATTGTGGATTGGTAGAAATACTTGTGTTAAAAGTTTGTGATTCCCGTAGCATGCACGTATGGTGAACCGTTATGTGATGAAGTCGAAGCATGATTTATTTATTGATTGTCTTCCTTATGAGTGGCGGTCGGGGACGAGCGATGGTCTTTTCCTACCAATCTATCACCCTAGGAGCATGCATGTAGTACTTTGTTTCGATAGCTAATAGACTTCTGCGATAAGTATGTGAGTTCTTTATGACTAATGTTGAGTCCATGGATTATACGCACTCTCACCCTTCCACCATTGCCAGCCTCTCTAGTACCGCGCAACTTTCGCCGGTGCATTAAACCCACCATATACCTTCCTCAAAGCGGCCACCATACCTACCTATTATGGCATTTCCATAGCCATTCCGAGATATATTGCCATGCAACTTCCACCGTTCCGTTTATTATGACACGCACCATCATTGTCATATTGCTTTGCATGATCATGTAGTTCATATAGTATTTGTGGCAAGGCCACCGTTCATATTTTTTTATACATGTCACTCTTGATCATTGAACATCCCGGTACACCACCAGAGGCATTCATATAGAGTCATATTTTTTTCTAGAATCGAATTGTAATTCTTTAGTTGTAAAGTAAATAAAAGTGTGATGATCATCATTATTAGAGCATTGCCCCATGTGAGGAAAGGATGATGGAAGCTATGATTCCCTCACAAGTTGGGATGAGTCTCTGGACTTTGAAAAAAATAAAAGAGGCCAAAAGAAGCCCAATCAAAGAAAATGAGAGAAAAGGGAGAAGGGGCAATGCTACAATCCTTTTTCCACACTTGTGCTTCAAAGTAGCACCATGATCTTCATTATAGAGAGTCTCCTATGTTGTCACTTTCATATACTAGTGGGAATTTTTCATTATAGAACTTGGCTTGTATATTCCAATGATGGGCTTCCTCAAATTGCCCTAGGTCTTCGTGAGCAAGCGAGTTGGATGCACACCCACTTAGTTTCTTTTTGAGCTTTCATACACTTATAGCTCTAGTGCATCCGTTGCATGGCAATCCCTACTCACTCACATTGATATCTATTGATGGGCATCTCCATAGCCCATTAATACGCCTAGTTGATGTGAGACTTTCTCTTTCTTTTTGTCTTCTCCACAACCACCATATTCTATTCCACCTATAGTGCTATATCCATGGCTCACGCTCATGTATTGCGTGAAAGTTGAAAAAGTTTGAGAACATCAAAAGTATGAAACAATTGCTTGGCTTGTCATCGGGGTTGTGCATGATTTAATACTTTGTGTGATGAAGATGGAACATAGCCAGACTACATGATTTTGTAGGGATAACTTTCTTTGGCCATGTTATTTTGAGAAGACACGATTGCTTTATTAGTATGCTTGAAGTATTATTGTTTTTATGTCAATATTAAACTTTTGTTTTGAATCTTATGGATCTGAATATTCATGCCACAATAAAGAAAATTACATGGATAAATATGTTAGGTAGCATTCCACATCAAAAATTCTGCTTTTATCATTTACCTACTCGAGGACAAGCAGGAATTAAGCTTGGGGATGCTTGATACGTCTCCAACGTATCTATAATTTTTGATTGTTCCATGCTATTATATTATCTGTTTTGGATGTTTTATATGCATTAATATGCTATTTTATATTATTTTTGGGACTAACTTATTAACCCAGAGCCCAGTGCTAGTTTCTATTTTTTCCTTGTTTTTGAGTTTTACAGAAAAGGAATATCAAACGAAGTCCAAACGGAATAAAACTTTCACGATGATTTTTCTTGGACCAGAAGACACACGTAGGACTTGGAGAGGAAGGCAGAAGAGTCCCGAGGGCTCCACAAGCCCTCAGGGCGCGCCCTAGGGGGGGCACCCCCCTGGCTTGTGGGCCCCACGGGAGTCCTCCAACCCTAATCTTTGGCCTATAAATTCAAAAATATTCCCGAACCACCAGAAGCATCCACCAAAATACTTTCCGCCGCTGTAACCTTCTGTACCCGTGAGATCCCATCTTGGGGCCTTTTCCGGCACCCTGCCGAAGGGGGATTCGATCACGGAGGGCTTCTACATCAACTCTATTGCCCTTCCGATGAAGCGTGAGTAGTTTACCACAGACCTACGGGTCCATAGCTAGTAGCTAGATGACTTCTTCTCTCTCTTTGATCTTCAATACAATGTTCTCCTCGATGTTCTTGGAGATCTGTTCGATGTAATCTTCTTTTACAGTGTGTTTGTCGAGATCCGATGAATTATGGATTTATGATCAGATTATCTATGAATATTATTTGAATCTTCTCTGAATTCTTATATGCATGATTTGATATCTTTGTATTTCTCTTCGAATTATTGGTTTGGTTTGGCCAACTAGATTGGTTCTTCTTGCAATGGGAGAGGTGCTTAGTTTGGGGTTCAATCTTGCGTTGTCCTCACCCGGTGACAAAGTAGGGGTAGCGAGGCACGTATTGTATTGTTGCCATCAAGGGTAAAAAGATGGGGTTTTCATCATATTGCTTGAGTTTATCCCTCTACATCATGTCATCTTACTTAAGGCGTTACTCCGTTCTTTTGAACTTAATACTCTAGATGCATGCTGGATAGCGGTCGATGTGTGGAGTAATAGTAGTAGATGCAGGCAGGAATCGGTCTACTTGACACGGACGTGATGCCTATATTCATAATCATTGCCTTGGATATCGTCATAACTTTGCGCTTTTCTATCAATTGCTCAACAGTAATTTGTTCATCTACCGTATTATTTTCTTTCAAGAGAGAAGCCTCTAGTGAAACCTATGGCCCCTGGGTCTATTTTCCATCATATATTTTCAGATCTATAAACCCAAAAACCCAAAAATACCTTGCTACAATTTATTTATTTTTACTTTGTTTTACGTTTTAGTAATCTTTTATATCTATCTCTATCAGATCTCATCCTTGCAAGTGACCATGAAGGGATTGACAACCCCTTTATCGCGTTGGGTGCAAGTGTTTGATTGTTTGTGCGGGTGCATAGATTGGAGACTTGCTTGTACCTCCTACTGGATTGATACCTTGGTTCTCAAACTGAGGGAAATACTTATCTCTACTTTGCTGCATCACCCTTTCCTCTTGAAGGGAAAAACCACAAGCTCAAGAAGTAGCATTACTTGCGGAGCAAGCAAGGCTAACTCCTTGGTCTGAGACAAATCTCTCGCAGCGAAGAAGATCACAGTCTCTTGTTGGCAAGTATTTGCTCGGAACACAAGGAGATTTCTCTCGCAACTTTCATAGGTTTGGGCTAAGCATCACAGCGGATCTAAGCTTCAAGAACCTATACCCCTCTTAATAGTACGGAGGTCATATGAATCAATTGAACGAAAGAAGAAAGACGAAAAGAATACTACGTCTTCAATTTTTCTTTGACTTCCATTCGCTGCAATCAATTTCTCCGGATGACACCGAACCAAATGCTTTGTTTTAGCATTAAAACCTTCACGATAATCTTCTCGTCTTCATATCTATAACGGATATAGCTCGTTCTTCTCTGCAACGCAGATGTACTTCGGTGAAGTTCCTCGAACTTGACACTGGAGACAACATTCTCTTCGGTTTCTGTATGGACTATTTCTCTCTGTATGCACTAGCAAACAAACCAGTCCATACCTATTTCTGTCAACAATCTCCAAAACACAGGAAGGCAGATATTGCACCAACACACTACGTCAATAGGTTAGTCCCAAAAAATGATATAAAGTTGCTATAAAATGATTGTAAAACATCCAAGAATGATAATATAACAACATGGAACAATCAAAAATTATAGATACGTTGGAGACGTATCAGAACCTCGCTTTGGAAACATTGTTTGCCATCCCAAGATGCAGGCATGTGCCAAATTTGGGCATATTATCACAAACTATTCAACGAATGCGGCCATATCATTGCTCGTTTGGCTTGAAAGCCATGAATCTTCGTTCATGGTAGGTCGTTTTTGAGAACACCTTTTCAAGAAAACATCGGTATTCCAAGTTTAATATTTTTGCTAGTTGGTAGGTCACATTTGATGATGTAACGCGGAGGTTTCCCATTTTTTGTTTTTTTTTGAATTTTTTACGGTGTTTTCAAAATCCAGCCGAATTCGCCGCGGCGGCAGTTATGGAGCACCCGCAGTTTGAATTTCAGCCGGTTCAAATCTTAACGACAAACCATGTTTTTAACAATCAGAAAATGAAACTTATATTGTTTCATACATGAGCATGCACAAAACCCATATTTTTATCTTCCATCCATGAGCATCCATGAGCATGCACAAAATTTCAATTCCCATCAATTACCAAACTGAGCTTGGAAGGTGATGGAGATTGACACACATAATTAAGAAACTGCAGTAGATTAACACTGTCATACTTAAGAGGTTTACACTAACAAGCTTAAACCTAACATACTTATTGTTCAGATTAACATGCTTAACATTGCCACTTGATTTCTTAACATCTTCACTCCTCCTTCTTCTCCTTCATCATCCTAATGCGCTTAGAGTGGCGAATGTTGACGCAGATGTACTCCTCTACCACAATTGGCATGGTCTTGTCGCCCAGCTGTGGGATCGCCGGCGCCACCACCATTGCGAGGCCATCGTCAGGCACCACCATCTCAAGGCCATCGCCAGGCACCACATCATGAGGTCATCGTCAGGCACCACAATCGCGAGGTCATCATCAGCCACCACCATCGCAAGGTCATTGTCAGCAACCACCATAGCAAGGTCATCGTCAGCCAGAATAGGCTGCATCTCCCCGCTCTGCTCCTCTTCTTCCCTACTCTGCTCCTCTTTTCCCCACTCTGCTCCTGTTCTTCCCCACTCTGCTCCTCTTCTTCCCCACTCCGCTCCTCGTCATCCCTGCTGCTGCTCCCATTGCCTAGCCAAATGCAACAAAGTTTTTTAGCAATCGGTGTGAGATGAAGCCAAAAGGAGAGGAAGAAGAGAGGCAGAGCTTACTGGCATCATCGTCGTGCTGGTAGTGCCTGCGGCACATGGTCCCGTCGAACATCTTCACGGTGAGTGAGGGAGTCATGGACTAAGGGGTCCTCGGGGCGCCGACCCATTGACTATGGGCCGGACTGGAGAACTCGTATAGTGACAGGAGATCTATGAAGCCGTGGTGTGCCCTCCAAGTCAAGGATAGGCAGGATCTCTTTTTCCCTTATTGTAATCTATCTCCGGTAACTCTAACCCTACCAGTGTCTATATAAACCGAGGGTTGTAGTCTTTAGGGGCAGAGCTATATTCATCACCTCATCACCTTAGGGTTTAGCTCATGCTGATCTTGAGGTAGATCTACTCTGTAACCATACTATACATCCAATACAATCAAGCAGGACATAGGGTATTACCTCTTCGAGAGGGCCCGAACCTGGGTAAACATCGTGTTCATCGTCCCTTGTTCCCCATCGACCCTAGATCCACAGCTCGGGACCCCCTACCCCGAGGTCTACCAGTTTTGACACCGACATTGGTGCTTTCATTGAGAGTTCCGCTGTGGGGTCGCCCAAAGGATCGATGGCTCGATTGATCATAGGAGAAGGCATCAGATCCGGGGGCTTCTTCATCCTCGGACAACTCTTCGCGTTCGACAGCATCATACTGCACGCCGACCCGACTGGTCATTTGGATCAGATTGACAACTTCGCTCCTGAACACCGAATTCGATTCGGTAATCTGGAATACATTGCGGACACGCGGAGCGATCTGGTCTTCACCGGATTCACTACCCCCTTCCGCACCCTCGCAGGCCTCGCCATGCCCGCTCTGGAGTCCCCCTCCGATCCGATCTATAGATCGGCCCCCGCCCTCCGAACAACTTCGAGCCAGGAGGGCTCCGCTTCAAGTGGGGGCCAGACTCCACCTTTGGCCGAATCCATCATGTCTGCAGAGGGCCTATCCTTGGCCTTCGAGGCAGAATCAGGAGGCGGAAGCCAAGAGTCAATCTCGGCCGAACCTCTCCCTCACAACGCTCCTCTGCACTTGAGCCCTTACGACAAAGCGGCAGCCGATGGCCAGGGGTCACCACCGGCCCAAAGCAGCTCGATCTTGAACCCCGACGTAGAAACCACACAGAAAAACCAAGGCCCGCCCTTGATCACCAGTGACGATCCGGATTCCCTCAAGGATTCGGCACCGCACCCCAAGTTTAGCTCGCCCTGTGGAAACCAAGGACCGGCCAGGGCACTGACTTCCCCCACCCCGTTACAACGGTATTTGGCCTAGAGCCGTCAAAATCGGCAACCCTCGCTATGTTAAACGAGACGCTAGACCGAATCCAGAAAATGACCATCCAGGAGGACCTGCCCTCCACCCACAATCATCAACCCTTCGAGGCGTACCACAGGGAATTTTACGACCCACCCACCACCCACTTGGTAGCCACTGTCAATGACTTAACCGATATGCTAGATTATAATTCGGAAAACACCGAATACATGGATGAGGATGGCAGAGCCACGGCTAACACCGATGTTGCCCCCCCCCCCCCGTCACCGGCCGCTGGTCGGCCACGTCCACCTACGATATTTACATGGTGGACACCCCCAAGGGCGGCGATGGCACTCCCAATCAGGATCGAGACAAGCCTGGAGATGAGCCGCCTAAACGCCGAAGGCAGCGCCATCGATCAAAGCCACGTCGAAGCCATCCGAGCAATGTGGACTCTGCGAAGAACGGGACCATAAATAATACGGATGACCTCACCGGAGCCGCAGCCAACGAACATCTTCAGGATGACCCCGCGGGGCAGGAGGACCCGCTTAACCCAGAAAACCCTGACGACTCCGAAGATAGCAACTACCTCCCACTCTCTGAAGAGGAGGCCAGTCTCGGGGACGACGATTTCATTGTTCCCGAAGACCCTCTGGAGCAGGAACGGTTCAAACGGAGGCTTTTAACCATCGCCCGCAGCCTGAAGAAACAAAAACACAGAATCAAGGCCGAACAGGACACCCTCAACGACCAATGGACCAAAGTCCTAGCCGCCGAAGAAGGGTATGGCCGCGAATAGCCAATCAAAATTTATCCCAAGCGAAGACTACTGCCGTAGTTCGACGACGAGGCCGTAGAGCCAACACGTCCGACATACACCGAACAATCGGACCGCCCCCCTAGAGGGCGGGACAGAGAAGCTGACGAGGCCGAGCACCCAGCCGTCCCACCTCGCTGTTACAACAAGGATCAATTGCGGCCCACCTACGAGTACGACCTCCGCCATGACCTAGACGCTCGAGGGGGCCATACCTTGTCCATCTATGGACCCAGAGAAGACCCGCCCACTTACCGGGAAGGATACTACGATCGGCTAAACCAAAACGATAGAATCCGGGAGCTGCAGCGGACTCGGAGGGCCGAAGACCTCCGACGCGATGTAGCCCGAGTTCGGGGCGCCGCACACCCCCATTGCTTCATAGAGAGGGTAATGCAACACCAATTCCCGGAAGGCTTCAAGCCTGTGAACATTGAATCATACAACGAAACCACAGACCCGGCCGTATGGATAGAAGATTTCCTCCTCCACATTCACATGGCACAAGGAGATGACCTTCACGCCATCAATATCTGCCACTAAAGCTTAAAGGTCCGGCTCGACACTGGATGAATAGCCTTCCCGAAGACTCTATAGGCTGTTGGGAAGAGCTTGAGGACGCTTTTCGAGCGAACTTTCAGGGCACCTATGTCCGACCTCCAGACGCTGACGACCTAAATCGCATCACACAGCAGCCCGGAGAATCTGCCCGGCAATTTTGGAACCGATTCCTGACCAAGAAAAACCAGATTGTCGACTGTCTGGATGCCAAAGCCTTGGCCGCTTTCAAGCATAGCATCAAGGACGAATGGCTCGTAAGACAGCTCGGCCAGGACAAGCCAAGAACTATGGTAGCCCTTACTTCTCTCATGACCCGCTTTTGCATGGGCGAAGACAGTTGGCTCGCTCGTAAAAACGCCAACCCCGACACACCCGGTACCTCCGAGGTTTGGGACAGAAATGGAAAGCCCTAACGCAGCAAGAGTAAACGACGCCACAATGACGGCGAGCGTGAGGATACGACAATAAATGCCGGATTCCGAAACCAGAAGTCCGGACCACGAAAGAAGGCCCCTAGGGGCAACAGTGACGGCCCGTCCAGACTAGACACAATTCTGGACAGGCCTTGCCAGATCCACGGCACACCAGAGAAGCCCGCCAACCACTCCAACCATAACTGTTGGGTGATCAAATAGGCCGGCAAACTCACAGCCGAAGATCCAGGCAAAAGCGCACGAAGCGAGGACAATGACGACCCCCACAGGCCAAATAGTGGAGGCCAGAAACCCTTCCCTTCCGAGGTCAAGACAGTGAACATGATCTACGCAACCCATATACCAAAGAAGAAGAGGAAGCGAGCGCTGCGAGACATATATTCCGTCGAGCCCGTAGCGCCGAAGTTCAATTCATGGTTAGCCTGCCCAATCACTTTCGATCGCAGGGATCACCCGACAAGTATACGCCAGGGAGGATCCGCAGCCTTAGTGCTCGACCCCATAATCGATGGATTCCACCTCACTAGAGTCCTAATGGACGGAGGTAGCAGCCTCAATCTGATATACGAAGACACGGTGAGGAAGATGGGGATCGATCCGTCAAGGATCAAACCCAGTAACACCACCTTCAAGGAAGTCATTCCGGGAGTGGAGGCCCGCTGCACAGGCGCTGTGACGCTTGAAGTAGTGTTCGGCTCTCCGGAAAACTTCCGAAGCGAGGACTTGATCTTCGACATTGCACCTTTTCGCAGCGGCTATCTCTCCCTCCTCGGCCAAACGACATTCGCTAAATTCAATGCCATCCCGCATTACACGTATCTCAAATTAAAGATGCCCGGTCCTTCGGGCGTCATAACTATCAACCGCAATACAGAACGCTCACTCCGGACCGAAGAGCACACTGCGGCCCTCGCGGCCGAAGACCAAACCGGCCCATACAGGTCCCGATGCCGACCCGCCGTAAAGGCCGGCGACAACAGTAAACGGGTTCGAACCCGTTCCCCATCATGGGAACCCGCATGCGTTCGCCGCAAATAGGGATGCGCGCCCCACGGCATGCCCACATTGTTCGCGCTCCACGTGCCTCGCCAGCACAATTTCGCACTCAAAATACCATGGGCAGCCGTGAGGCATATATAAATAAATCCGAAGCATATGTTCGGCTAACCCGAACCTCGGAATTACCTTGTCTTCGGACAACCCGGGGGCCCATTTCGGAACCCCCCCCCAAGCGCAAAGCTTCATTGGCAGGATCCTCGACCCTCAAGGTCTCATCGAAGGTCCCAACCCCCACCTCTCAGAAGCAAAGGCGCAGACGTGCAGCAGGGAAAAGTGGAGGCTTCGACTCACGCGTCAAGGCCCTGCGTAAACCTTTACTCTGTAAAACTTTTTCCCTTTTTATAAATAATGCCTTCGCAGTTCGAATTGTACGGTTAGACGTCTTGAGCCTACGAGAAATAATAAAAACGCCCTTTATGGTGTTCAGGTATCCGCATCTTGCGATTGTCTATTTCCTTTCTGATTCTCCCCTCGCTCTTCGAACAGCCCGGCAAGAAAATATGACCGGTTAACTAACCTAGAGCTCGATTTCCCTATCAGCTCGGCACCCCAAAGTCCAACACTGCTTTTGGCTGAGTGTTCGGCGTCTCGGATATTACACTATATGCATCAGGTTCTGAACTCTGTCTTAGGTCAATAGTTGGGTTGCCCGGCTCCTGTGCTTGCCCCTTATGTTCCGCACGTTCGGCTAAGAGGGCAAAGGGAGAACCCCTGCGATTGTACTTCTGGCTTGCCCGGTCAAGTACCTCAGGAGGAGAAAGCCGAAAACTGACCGTCATAGTAAGCGCGAACTGATCGGCGATCCGATGATGAGGTTTGAATCTAAAAATCGCTGGCGATTTTGCCGTGTCACACGAAGGGTTCGTCTTAACACAAACCACGTGATCAGAAAGGGTAGGCATTTGCCCCCAAGTACATCACAAAACACAGGGGGCTAGTCCTTAGCCCCCACCATCAAGCTCCTAAGGCTAAGTGAAAGCAGTAAAACC
The DNA here is from genome assembly GCA_039707655.1 of Elymus sibiricus. Classification (NCBI taxonomy): domain Eukaryota; kingdom Viridiplantae; phylum Streptophyta; class Magnoliopsida; order Poales; family Poaceae; genus Elymus; species Elymus sibiricus. The sequence goes on from CM077664.1 coordinate 321,116,971, forward strand.
GAATATTCTGATTGCCTAGTTTTGCTCACACACTACCGCCTCCGGGTACCAAGACGTTGGCTAAGGGTAACAGCACGGAGACAAAACACCCCTCATGACATTCACCTGGGGCTGAAGCCGACGACTGGTAGCTTTCAGAATAAACATACAGCCGAATAGGAGTTAAAATTAAAATCATGACAATATAAAATAAGTCAGGCGGACGCATCATAAAGCATAAGGTCCAATTGGTAAAAACTTAACATAGTTATTCAAGCATTACATCTTTCAAACACTGGTCCGCTATCACCCGCGCGCCATTCATCACCTGTGCAAAGTATTGCTCAGGGCGGCGATGCTCCTTTCCCTTGGGCGGAGGACCAGTGGCCATGTCCATCGGATTAATTTTCGGCCAATGTACCAAGGTCTTCGCAAACGCCAACCTAGCTCCCACGAGGCATGTCGACCGCTTCATGGCGTCAACACGGAGCGGCGCGTCCCGCAGCTTCTGCACTAAACCGAAGTAGCTCTCCGGAATTGGCTTGGCCGGCCACAGCCGGATACATAGGTCCTTCAGCGCCGGTTCGGACATCCGATGCAGCTCCATCAGCTGCTTCATCTGGTTGCTGAGGAGGGGAGGATGCTCGGAGGCCCGAAACTGTGACCAGAACAGCCGCTGCTCGAAGTCCTCCTCGTGAGCGGCATAATGCTCCATGGAGACCGCCACATTCCTCGGAAGCTCGGCAAAGACGCCTGCGAAGCGCCAGACCCGCGTCAGCAGGGCGAACCTGTTGCCTCCGAATACACTCTGCAGTAAGTATTTCTTACCATTTGCAATCTGCCTGACTTGGTGGAGCTCTTCCCGAACACCTCGCGCTTCAGTCCTCGCCTCCTGGAGCTCCTTCTCCGCCTTGGACAGCTGGGAGGATCGCTCCCCCTGTTCCTTCTCAATGACTTCAAGCTTCTTGACGGCATCGTGGAGCTCCACTTGCACCTCGGTTACTCGAGCCTCGTGCTGCTCACCAGCAAGCTTGGCCTTCTAGAGCTCGGCCACCGCCTTGTCAGCGGCCATCTTCTTGGGAGCCGCCTCTGCCTCGGCTTTCTTCAAGGCCTCCCTCAAGCCCTCGACTTCGGCGGCGGCGGCTGCAAGATCATGACAATAAAAGATCAGCACACAGTCCAGATCGTCAATATCCAGCATCAAGCAGTTGTACATCTTATCAAAGGGCTTACCTTGCGCCTCGCCAAGCCGTTTGTTGACAAGGTCAAGCTCTTTATCGGAACGCTTGAGCTTCCGATCCATCTCCTCTAGTGCCGCAGCATTAGCAGTTGCGGCCAGAGAAGATGCCTGTTACATTAAAAAATTCACACCACTTCAAATAATGGCCTGTAGAACAAGATCCACCGCAGGTTTTCTTTGCAAACCTTGCAGAGTCTCGGGGGCTACTACAGATATGGCATGCTTAAACTAAGGACTAAATCCAATTTATGAGAAAAGAGCATTACTTGACTTACCTCAAAGCCTGTTAGCAGGCCTTGAACAACGTTGTTTAGTCCGGAATGAATGGACCGAACACCCTGTATAACCACACTCATAAGAGTGTGGTGCTTGTCAACGACGGCAGAGTTGTTCACCAACTCCGCCAGCGCGTCCGGCCAGCCCACCGCTGCCCGAGTGGAGGTGTTCGGCGTGGGCGTCGGGCCCCCAGCACCTTCCCCATCGAAAGGAGGAATTGGCTCCCTTGGGGGCTCGGGAGACGAATACGGTAGGGGTTCGGATGATCCGGATCCCCTCCCCGAGTTCGCCAGGAGGGATGCATCCCCCTGGTCTTCAACGACCGAGGCGTTGACCTCGGGCATGGTAGCGTTGACCTCCCTCCCCTGAGTTCGGAGGAGGAGGGGTCTTTCACGACAGCACCTCCCCAACCTCTTCGGGGATTAGAGGGGGTGCGGAACGTGAGCCACTGTCCGCTAGTTCGGCGGACAGGGACATCCCCGAAGAGGTCTCCTCGGCGGGGTGGCCGCGCAGAGGGCTGCACCACCAAAGAACAATCAATCTACATCCTACCAGGGACTACTAAAAGGATAAAGCGATTGAAAATGTCACAATATGTACATGGCCGCATGGGGTTTGACCCTGGGATTCTTCTCCGGAACCTTTTCGGACGCTTCGGACTCCTCGTCAGAGTCCGAGCTGTCAGACAGGACCAGCTTAGGCCGGCACCTCTCTTCGGGGCCGGAGAAGGTTGAACCTCCTCGACGTCGCTGGACGCCCCCTTTTCTTAGAGTGCGAGGAGGCGCTCTCCTCCTCGTCCTCATCCCCCTCCTGTGCGGATTGGGCCGCGGTGTCTCCGGACCTGCTGTCCAGACGGGCTCTGCGACGGAGGCCCTCTCAGGCCTCCGGTATCTCTGTTTTCTTGCCCTTCTTGTCAGGCGCCTTTTCAGGCACCACGACCACCAGCAGCTTCTCTAGTTGTTCGAATCGGGGCCCTTCTGGCAGCGGCGCTGGGCCGCTGATTTTCTCGGCCTTGGCGAGCCAGCCCTGCAAAATCCACATAAACAGGTTCGGATCAAACCATACGGTACGAATATTCAAACTCATGTTAAGATAAACGCCGCTCACCTTCCTCGGAGGGGTCGCAGCGTCGAGGCCGATGTCCCACTACTAGGGAAAAGCCTAGCAGTAGCGCGGGTTTTAGGCGTATCAGTAGCGCGGGGACCTGCGCTACTGATACGGCGCTACAGCTAACTTGTAGCAGTAGCGCGGGTCAACACTCGCTACTGCTATACATGGGTACCAGTAGCGAGCTTTACAGGAACGCGCTGCTGCTAATAGCTGCAACGCTTTACAGTAAGCCGCGCTACTGCTAAGTGCGCGCTGCTGCTAACTTTATTCCCCTCGCTACTGCTAGTTTTATTAGTTTCTGATTTTTTTCCGCATATTTGTTTTGTATTTGTACAGGCTTTATACAATAATCTCTAGCATATCATACACATACAAATGTAATCATAGCATACACATACAAATAGTCTCATCAAATCATGTCATCATCATAATCATCATCCAACACAAAGTGGTCTCTCGTCATCATTTCTAAAATAGCGATACAAGTCTCGAATACTTGCAACTACATCGTCATCCATCTAAACAATGATATACACGAGAAGAGCTATCACTATGAGTGAGAGCGGAACTATGCAGTTAGCGTGAACCTCAAGTAACTAGCTTCTGCTTCTTGTCTGCTTTTGAAGCCTTTATGGCTGGCGCCCGAGACCCCCTCCACTTGCGTCTGACACTCGGGCCACTCGTCGTACACTCCCGGAACCTTCCCTTTGTACACGACATAGCACTGCTTCTTCGCCATCAAGAATCTAGGTACCTGTTAGAGATGCATCTTCATCAAGAGAATCTACAATCGTATGCAACAAAATATACTTGAGCAACACGAAAAAGAAAGGGTTAGCAACTAGATGCAACATATAGTAAACATAAATAATCAACGCAGTTTCATCGTACGCAAACTAATTAACTAGAGGTACGCAGGTCATCGTACCCAAACTAACAAAGTAGCATTACGCAAGTTTAGCAGGGACCGTGGACATCACAAAGTTTCATCGCTACAGAAAGTATACAAGTTCAACTGACACATATCATCATCATCGGCATCGTAAATCACTAGAACTTCCATCCTTCCATATCATCGAGGATGCACCCTAGCTTCTTGAACGGCGTGAGGTCCTTACGTTGCATGCCTATGCAAGTTCGGACGTCAGCTCACGATATAGGGCCGTGGTGGAACATCCCCTTCTCTTCGATGACTTCTTTCATGATGATCGTCTCAATGTCCCTCTGGATGCGAAAGAAGTCATCTCTAAGTTTATAATCCGCTTCTCCTTGAGATTCTGCCCACTTGCGGATATGATCATCGTTTCTGGTTGTCATGCGAAGCTTTTGGTGATCCCTTCTGAACTCCATCATGAGATGGAGGAGGTCGAATCCATCGTTCCTGCTTGGTTTCGGGACATGGATGCAACAGAAGTTAGTTTTATGCGAGAAACTCGTCTTCTTGTTCCTTTGTTTCCTGAACTGCAGGTGGCCACCCCTCAAGCTGAAGCCTTGGAGAGCATCATCTAGAATATTCATTACGTGGGTGTAGTCCTTCTTCTCGTAGTTTCTGGTAGGGTCGAAATACACGGCGTGGGAGACTCACGGGTAAAGAACGATAAGGATGTCGCGCCCGTTGCTGCGGGGAAAAGAACACCTCAAATTATTCTCCATATGAGCGAGAAGGAATGATTGAAATGTATGAAAGGGTTGTTCGGCACTAACTTACTTTGGATGATAAGGCAGGAGGACAATTTCCTGTCCCTTATTCTGTACCATGAAGTTTTTGAGGTACTCCCTAGCAGTTTTACGCTCAAAGTCGCCGAGACTCAAGAAGGACTCTTGCATTTAGTATGGATCCGCCACACAGATTTGCGAGACTTCTTCTCTCTTCATGACGGACCTCATATGTAGTGCAAAAAGGCGGACGATTGTAAAATCGAGCCGCCTTGTCAGAAACATCTCGAAGATATGCTCAAACCGCAGGAAGAACACCTCCGCGGGCCGTGTGTCGACGTAGCACTTCCCCTCAGGCACATGAGCAGCGTATGTCGGATATCCTGGATCCTTCGAGGCTAGTAGGCTTTTCTCAGTCGACAGCACATGGTCGTGCAGTCTCCTGAGATCCCCTGATATTGCCTCCAGCGGTTTCGGCGGTAGCATCAGCTCTCCCGTGACATGGAACATGGCCGCACCTTTGACGGGTACACGCTCATCAAAATCCGCCGTCTGGCTGCTATGTGCTCTGGCTTGTTTGTAGGCAGTAGAGCCTTTCTTCGCCGGTCTCCTCCTCTCCTTTTTCTTGGGCTCACCTTCCAGACCCTTCCTTAACCCCTGCCCCAGTGTTGTCGGGCTAAGCACTGTACGACCCTCGGCTAGTTGAGCCTGTGTTGAGGCGGCATCTTCAGGCGTGTCCTGTGAGGATTGCATGAAGAGAGACTTCTTGCAATCAACCCTGCTAGGACGTTCCTGCTCGGGCAGATCATCCATCTCCTCATTAGCATGCTGACAGCCTGAGTCGTCATATGGCTGACTCATCAATTCTAAGTCATCGTCATAGGCGCCTGTATTGAGGAACCGAAGAGGGTCCTCGTCCATTTCATCATCCATTCTTTGTTCTACGGGGGCGATTACATCAGCCACTATTGGACCCCCTTCCTCGCGTCGTCCGCCGCTCTCACCCGGCACTACAGGCGCTGGTAATTGCGTAGGCGGGGTGGTGGTGTTCATACCTGCTTGCTGATGTGTGGTTATTGGTGTGCTCTCGGCCGGCTCCAGACGAAGAAGATTCTTCGGCCATAGCAGCACCCAACCCTTGCAGTTTCCAAGCCGTGGCGGGGTCTCGTCATCCTCTCCCCCTAGCCGTACTAGAGGAGGCAAATCCTCGTGCCCCGATTTCACACTCGACAAGGTAACCCTGAAGTGCCCACCGGGCATCGGCTGGCCATGGAACGTGAGTTCCAAGGGCTTCGTTATCACCGCCTTTCCCACATCCACCTTCTGGCCTTTGATCAAGTAGAGTACGGTGCACGGGGTTTCGTCGGCCTGCAAAGACATGTCTGCGGCGTAAAACATCCAAAAGGCAATGAAAACGGAATATTCTAGATATATGTTGGTGCGACATGTAATTACCGTGAGGGCGTCGAGCTCAGCCAAAGACGAAGGCCTGCCTAGCGCGCCAAAGACTGAGGACGGGCTGCTATGAGCGGGTGCGGGTGCGGGTGCGGGAGCAGGCGCGGTTGCGTGAGCAGGTGATGGTGCGGTTGTGTTGTTCAACGAGTTGCTCCCGACGAAGCTGGGCATGGGGAAATCATCTACCGTCTTGTCTGGATTTTCCTTCGTCCAGTTGATGATAGCCGGGATCAAGTTAGTAGCGAAATCATTTCTGCAGGCATCTACAACTGCAGCGACTGCCTGCTGTAGCAACTCATTTTTCTCCTCGGCTGCTTTTTTCGCGTCCTCAGCTGCTTTTTTCTTGAACGTAAGCTTCACCTTCTCGTCGATGTCCGCCTGACTGAACTTCTTTTTCTGCTTCTTGGCCTCCGAGCCCTCGTTGTAAAAGACCTTCCACGTGGCGCCGTCTCCAGCACCGTGCACACGTCCATATTGCGCCCGCTGGTCCAAAGGGAGTCCCTTAAGTTCGTTCAAGGCCCGGTTGAGAGGGGTGTCCCACTTGGGCCTCATCAACGAAGACTGGCTTTCGGCTGCAAGCTGATGTTGCTTGTCCTGCAGAAGGAACGTGAACCATTTACGAATGTGTAGTCGACTTGATCAAAAGCTAAATGTAAGGTGGTAAAAGAATAATTACCAGTATTCTAATCAATTTCCTCGTGATCGGGTCCATGTAAAAAACCTTCTTTTCCTTGTCCCACTTGTAGCGGGCCCTGATGAAGTCACGCTCCAAGGGGTTGGTGAACTTCGCGAAGCGGTCTGGGAGACCCACGGCTTCACGTTCCGCGTCCTCCTTATCCCATATGGGCCTTTTGCCAAGGTAGCCACGGATTCCGAGGCGTTGGTTCCCCGTGTTCCTTTGCTGAAGGCTCTTGAATTTCGCAGCCTTAGCCTTGGCTGCATCGGTAGCGCAAGTGTCCTTGAACTTTTGGAACTCCTCTTTCGTAAGTGTTGGATTTTCCTCCAGAATCTTGGACAGGGGTTCCTCAGCCTCAATAGCTCGTTTCACCCTCCCTTTCCAGGAGGCCAAATCATTGCTGAACATGCCCATGGCGTGATTGTTAATCTTTTTCATCTTCAGATCATCCCACGGGTGTTCTATGTCGTCATCCCGGTCGGGGAACTTGAATCTCTTGTGCAGCTTCGTCAGGAGCAACTGCTTCAAATGTTCTTTACCCCTTAAGTCATCGTCGTTGATGCTCGCGCATTCCCGTAGGATGCATCCGACTTGGTTCCCGTAGCACTTGCGAGGTTCTTCGGGCTCTAATGGCTCAAACTTGCCAGGGGCCATCTTTGTGATCACCAGTCGCCCGATGCCGAGTTTGTTAGGTTTTCGTATCCTCTGCTTCTTCTGCTTCTTCTTTTCGGTAGCGGCTTCGACGACGGTACCTTCCCCGCCGGTACCTTCTTTGCCGGTACCTTCCCCGCTGGTCTTGGCGCCGCCATCGGTGCCGGCGCCGTCGGTGTCGATGTCGGCGTCAGTACCATCATCGAGGCCGCCCTGCAAACCTTGACTGTGCTTAGCAGACAAAAATTCGAGGTACTGTTGTTCACCCTCATAATCCATCTCGTGTGCATCGTGGTCAGAAGGCCCGGTTTCTTCGTTGTTTGACATGTTTCCTACGATTAAGTCTCCTCGTTTAATTCTTAAACTATAATCAAATGAGAAATGACATAAAAAATTCTATGGTTTCCGGAATGCCGTTTCATTCCCGTCGCAGCAAATCCCGGCACTCGATATGCCTACTTTCTAGCACAAGTCTCTAACGCCCCGAACACACCCGCCAGTGGTCGTTACTCCTGGCGGGATCTAGACTGGCCCCACGGATCAATACTAGTCTTTTCTGCACACTTTGTCCTCACTCGTGCGCACCCGGGACCAACTTCTCGGTCGGTCACCCATCCTGAAATTACTCCAAGCTGAGCACGCTTAACTTTGGAGTTCTTTCCGAATGGGCTCCCGGAAAAGAAGGAATTCCTTATTGATATGAGTAGTCTAGCATCCCTATTAAGCCAGGCCATCACATACACCCCCACTCAGAGGAACCGACGTCCTCGTCGGGCCACAGGAACGTTCCCTCTTGGCACATACGTCTGTGCATCCAGTCCGGCACATGTGCCATGCCGTGTGCCACGATGGGTCACAAACGTCATGCACAACATGACCGCGCACCTGTCCGCAAACATCCGTGTAACCGCGAGGGTCAGCTCTGATACCAACTTATAACGCCCCGAACACACCCGCCGATGGTCGTTACTCCTGGCAGGATCTAGACTAGCCCCACAGATCAATACTAGTCTTTTCTGCACACTTTGTCCTCACTCGTGCGCACCCGGGACCAACTTCTCGGTCGGTCACCCATCCTAAAATTACTCCAAGCTGAGCACGCTTAACTTTGGAGTTCTTTCCGAATGGGCTCCCGGAAAAGAAGGAATTCCTTATTGATATGAGTAGTCTAGCATCCCTATTAAGCCAGGCCATCACAAAGTCATGCCAAAATTCACGGGAAATTTCGGCATGACCTTTGCTAAAAAGTGGACATATCGAGCGCCTGAAATTTATCGGAACGGAAATGAATCAACATTCCGGCGAAACATAGGCCACTCAGATCATTTACCCTGCACATAACCATCATTTTCCAAATATCACATGTCCATTTCAAATATAAGCTAGCTAGTGGGAAGTTGTTCCACCACGGCCCTGTTTGAATCACATGTCCAAATCACATGTCCACATATCGCATGTCCAAATCACATGTCCACATATCATATAGGGTTCATATAGCAACAATAGCTTTAACTAAAAAAATCAAATAGCAACAATTCTGTTTTTTCTTTAAATACCAATAAAAATTCCTTGAATAAAATTTGATACCTAGCTAAATACCAATAAAAATTCCTTGAACAAAATTTCTGTCCTAGTTTGATACCTAGCTAAATTCATAATTAAATTTGATACCTAGCTAGGGTTCATAACTAAATTCATCACCGCAAAAAAAATAACTACCTAGGGTTCATAACTAAAACCTAGGTTTCATACTGCCATAACTAAAACCTAAGTAAATTAACCTAAGAACCTAATTAACCTAATGCCCTAACTAAATAGATAACCTAATTAACCTACTGCCCTAACTAAAACCTAAGTAAACTAACCTAAGAACCCTAGCTAGAACCCTATGGCAGAGAGAGAGGAGTGGTGGGGGGGCTTACAGAGGGTGCAGGGCGAGGAGGCAGGCCTGACGACGGCCGAGGTAGGGAGGGGAGGAAGCAGAGGAGGGAGGCGTGCCGCGTCGGGGTCGGGGCCGGGGCCAGGCGACGGCGACGGAGGCGTGCGGCATCGGGGTCGGGGCCGGGGCCGAGGGAGGAGGCGCGACACGTCGGGGTCGGGGCCGGGCGACAGCAAGGGAGGCGTGTGACGTCGGGGTCGGCGTCGGCGCTCGGGCTCCGGCGAGGGCAAGGGCAGGCGACGAGGGGGAGAAGAGAGTGGGGGGATTGGGGGATGAAGCAGAGGAGAGAAGCCCGCGCGGGGGTTATGTGAAAATAGCAGTAGCGATGTTCTGCAAAACGCGCTATAGTAGCTATAACGCATTTTCTAGAACAGCGCTACTACTATATGAAGTAGCTATAGCGCTCTTCTGGGACAGCGCTACTGCTACATAGCATAGCTATAGTGCTTTTATTCAACCAGCGCTCCTGCTATTGTTTTCATTTTTTCTTTTCCTTTTCTTTTTTGCTTAATTTTTTTCCTTTTCTTTTCCATTTTGTTTCTTCTATTTTCTTTTTCTTTTTTGCTTTCTTTCTTTTCATTCCTTTTCTTTTTTGCTTTCTTTCTTTTCTTTTCTTTTTTGCTTTCTTTCTTTTCTTTTCTTTTTTGCTTTCTTTCTTTTCTTTTCTTTTCCTTTTTTTTCCGAGAGCCGGAACGAAGGGAAGGTGGTACAATGTATATAACTAAGGCGATATATATTGCATCATTTGACCCATAACGGTTAAGTGTGCATACAAAATAGGAACATATATATTACATCATTTGACCCATGCATAACGGTTAAGTGTGCATACAAAATAGGAACATATATATTACATCATTTGACCCATAACGGTTAAGTGTGCATACAAAATAGGAACATATATATTGCATCATTTGACCCATAATGGTTTCTCAACGTCGATGTTTCCATTTTTGAGTGAGCTTCTTTCCCTTCTTGTTCGTTGACAAATAATTGAGCCCCTCATTGTGACTTCATCTTCATAAGTTCGAGCGTGAAACTCAAGCGGGTCACCTCGGGATCGCAACCATCATACAAATGGAGTGTTCGAGTCTACCACCAGTTGCTCCAGCTTGGCCTCCTCTCTAGAAGCAGCTCTGTCAGTACTCGTCTCCTTGCGAAGCAGTTCTTGAACATGAGGGACCCGCACAATTGAACTTAGTAGCGACGAAGTCTGCGGCGTGGAGTCCACGTTTTCTCCGCCGCCATGTCCAGCCTGATCATCTCCGCCGCCATGTCCGGCCTCTTCCCCGCCGCCATGTCCGGCCTCTTCCCCGCCGCCATGTCCGACCCCTTCTCCGCCGTCATTATCATCCATCTTTTTGTCTTGCCCCGTGTCATCATTGCCTGCCCCGTCGGCGTCCTCCTCCTCATCATCATCATCATCTTCAATTATCCACCGAGTATAGCCATCCATGAAACCAGTCACGAGCAGGTGTGCCATCACACGACCATCCTCATAGTGGTTGAGCCAAACTCCTCCTTTGCATCTTCGACACGGACATATAATCTCTGTCTGGTTATTTTCATTCATGTCCTGCACCGGCGACCGCAACCACCTTTCCACCATCGTTCCACTGACCATCATGAACGCCTGCGCGGTAATAATAAACAAATTGATTATAAAAATGCATGCATGCATCAAAGTCATACAAAAATTGGGCATGACCTTCCCTATAAATACGACATATAGAGTTTGCCCGAAATTCGTTGAAACGGAAATAATTCGAGATTTCGGCAAAACATAGGCAACTCAAGCACAATTCGGCGGCAACTCATGCCACACACACAATTTCCATCATATCGCCCGATTATGTCATGTCGCACACATACACATATTTCCATTCTTGCAAAAGCACACATTTTTAATCACCTATCTCGAGATCGAGCACGATGATGATGATGTCGATCGGTGTCGCCACACACCTAGGGAATGATCAAAAGTGGACAAAGCTTACTTCTTGACATGGCTAGATCTAGTTAGGGCGGTACATAGGTCACTTCACTAAATGCTAGATCTGCCTAGCTAGTTTGGGAAGGAGATGAGTTCAACTAGTGGAGGGGGAAGGAAAAAGAGAAAGGAGATGCATTAATGGAGGTGGTATAGTTAGCTACACTACAAAAAATACACTTCCGTGATGATACGTGTTTGTCACAGTAGGTCACGTTTTCTGTCATGCATGTACATCCATGACGATTTTATGACAGAATCAAGATAGTCCTACCTGTGCTATCGTAGAAGTGTTCCATGACAATACCAAAATTATCATCACGGAAGTGTCCACTTCCATGACGATAAATGCCGCGTCATGGAAGTGCTTTCGTCAAGGGTAACCGACACGTGGCAAGCACCATAACGGGTCGCCGTTAAGCTATCGGGTTCTGGTTTGGATCCGATAACCCGTTAACAGCCCGGACCAATGGGGATTTTCCACGTGTAAAATTCTCAATGACCAGAGGAACCACGTGTCAGCTCACTGTTGGGACAGATGGCATCCACTCATTGGACAGGAGGCGCCTATGATTCATCGACACGTGGCACGGCCCAACAAAGGCCCATTCAGGTGAAAAGGCCGGTCCGTTTGACTTGGTTAAAAGGTAGCGGCCGGCCCACGGAAAGCCTGTTAATGGCCTATTCGCATATAGCCCATTTACAGCCCGCTAACTCACGGCCCGTTATGGCCTATCCGAATTAGGCCCAGTAGTGTCATCTGGGCCGTCCAATATGATTCCAGCCCATTGTAACTTTGGGCCCATGTAAGGCCCGTGACGTCTTTCGGCCCATACGAGGCCCTTTGTAACTCTAGGCCCATTAAAGGCCCGTGGTGAAACTGGCCCATTATGAACAGTGTATCGCTTTATACCCATCAACGGCCCATTATTCCGTTGGGCCGTTTATAGCCCGTGTTAACTTTTGGCCTTCTAAGGGCCCATTTATTTTTGGGCTCATTTCCAGCATTCGGTTACTTACGGTCCATTACTGGCCTGTTCCACCTGTGGGCCAAATTCAGTCCATGGTTACAGTCGGCCCGTTTGTGGCCCGTTAACCCGTTGGGCTGTTTTCATAGCGTCATCAAATACGGCCCATTAACGACCCGTGATGCCTGTCGATAGAATTAAGCCGGTTATACATTTCGGCCTATTAACGGCCCGTTATGGTCGGGCCATAAACAGACGATTTCCACTCGAGCCCGTTTACGGCCCATTTTGCGAACCGTTATTGGTCCACAAATAGAACGGCCCATGTTTGGCCAATCGATCATACGGCCCGTAGAAGGCCCATGGATCCTACGGCCCATATATTATTGCCCATGGTTATTGTGGCCTAGTTATAAAAAAAGGTTATTGTGGCCACTGGAAAAATGCGGAAAAAGAACTGCAGTGATACAAGCAAACAACTAGACAATAAGGAAATAAATAAGCAAGCAACTAACGCTAGGCTATTACGGCTATTACACATATTACATCCACTGGGCATCAAAGTTCGCAACCAGTGCAAATATAGGGAACAAAGCAGCATATTACATACACTGGCCATCCAAATTGGCCACCAGTGCAAATAAACGCGGCAGCAAAACAAGTCCATAACTGAAACAACTTCAGAAGACTTCAAGAAACGTTATCCTGGGTATCCACCATGCTAGCAATAAGCTTAGCAAGCTTATTAGCTTTCTCCTGTTTGGCGCTAAAATCCTCCAACGCTTGTTGTTGCACCAGAAAGTATGCATCTGAATTCTCCAGGGACTTCCGCAGTCCTTCGGCTTCTTGTCACAGCATAGCTGATCGATGTCTTTCAGCTTGTTGTTGGGACTCAAGAAACCAAACTGATTCAGACAGTGAGTTCGAATAGCTTGTGCCAGCGGTAGTGGCCAGTAACTCAAACACTACACCAAGACAGGACTTTGGGGTTGTCTCACTATCTTCAAGATAGTTTTCCTTAGCTGTTTTATCAGCTTTGTTGGAGACCAACAAGGATGTCTCACTATCCTGAACCTTATCTGCATTACTTCCTTTACCATTGCTTAATATGGTACTCTTCCCCAATATTCTGTCAGCATTCTAAAAGAAGAAACAAGCAGACACATAACAGATTTAGCATGTAGTATATGAAACTCATTTCGGTGAACCAGTTCAGTAGTAAGGTGGACAGGATTAAACTACCAAGTCTTCTATTGCCAAGTAGTACATAATAAAACAAAATAGAGACACGGTTCAAATCATATCAGTTCAAGACAAAGCAGCATTGAAAGAATACAAAGCGTGGGAAACTACACAGCACAACAAGATTTCAGATGGGTACCATGGGTCTACATGTAGAACAACACTATTGGTGTTGTTGTGATGCTAGTAGTGTGCATGATATGAGAAGTCAACTGTATACACAATTGAAATTGAAATCAACAGAGCTATTTAGAAGAGCAAACCTGTTAAAGAAACATGCTTAAACATACCTGTTGTGCCATTGGAGTTTCGATTGGATCCTTCAATATAAAAATAAGTTTTTATGAGTAAATACAGTGATACAAGAGCAAAGCAGTATGCACGATAGCAATGGAATCTTAAATGAGAACAGTTGTTCTTCAGGTTTAAGCACTTGTTCTACACGAATAGAGTACAGTAAGACGTAGGCATATAGTACTTAAAAATAAAAAATGAGCTCATAGACCTTACCACATTCTTGGTTCGGGACTAGTACAGAACAAGGCGTTCCCAGTCATCATCCCGTAAATGTGTCTCAGGAGAACGTAAGGGAATTTGATGAGTTTCTTTGCCAGTGAAGTACGTTTTCTTCAGGTAATTCCAATACTGCCACCAAGCATTCTTCAAGATAGCAGAGGTATTAGCACAGGTTACCTCATCCTGAGTTTCCAAATCGGTCCTTCTCTGTAGAGAAAAATGGGAACATTTCCTTTATTATAACCAGCATGGAGGTAGAATTTATGGGACAAAGCAAAGTAATTTCCATGAAAACATTACTTACACATAACTCATGGACGAACACCTGCAACTGGCATTTTCCTTCATCTTCAGTATAATATTTCCATGATGGGAAGATACGCACATAGGATTTAACAACATCAAATGCGATAGATGCTAAACTACGAATGGCTGGTTGTGCTTCGTCCACAAGAATAGGTGTACTAACTGGTGGAGTTGGGGTTCGCCGTGGTAGTACTGGCACTTTGGGCACTGGAGCTGCCTTACTAACTGCTCTTGTTTGGGAGCTCTGTGGTGGAGATGGTGATGTGTCAACTGGAACTGGGTTACTATCTGCTGGGGTTGGGGTTAGATTGGGTGAAGTTGGTTCTCTGTCCATCGCAGTAGGGGTACAATCTGCGAGAGTCTGGGTTATGTGTGGTAGGGCTGGTTCTCGTGCATGTACAACCGGGGTGCTATCTCCACCAAGAGGTAGCACTGTTTTATTTGAAGACCGTGTTTTTACTCCGCTAGATACTGCCATCACCCGCTCCAATTCAAATGGCTGATAAACAAGAAACGCAGTTGAATGTACAAACCTTGTATGAGAGACAGATGCAATAGATAGTGTGGAAAATAGAGGGCATGAAATAGTTCACATGTATATTGTTTAACTAAAAAGGATAGCAGGACATAATTTCACATATATGATGTCTATCTAAACTGGATAGCATAGCATGACATAATTCAAAGATATGATGACTAACTAAACAGGATGGCATGAGATAATTATATGATGTCTTTAGTAAACACGTTCGCATGACATAATTCACATACATGTTATGTAAGTAATCAGGATCGCATGATTTAATTCACATATGTCATTTATATACTAAGCAGAGGGCATTCGCATATATGATGTCTGAACTAAGAACATGGTGTTGAATATTGTGTATATGATGTCTAAACTATGCAATGCAACACACCATATGCATGATATGAGCAGTATAACCGTGCCAAGTTAGAGCATACACCTCGGTGGGGGAATAGGACTGGTCATCTGTCTCTGAATCCATCTCTGAGGAGCTATCGGGACCCAGCAAGAGATCTACTTCGACAGGTAGCACTGTCTGCTCTGAAGACCTTGTTTTCACTCCAGATTTTTCCATCACTCACTCAAATGGCTGATTCACATGAAGAGTAGTTGAATGTACAAACATTGTCGACAAATGGAAATGTAATGAAGAAAAGGATTGGCAAGATATCATTCAAATATATGATGCCTGGTTAAACAGGATGGCATTGCATATTTCACATATATTATGGCTGGCTAAATGAGATGAGACTGCATAATTCACATATATGATATAGAAACTAAACAGGTGGCATTACAGAACATGTCTAAACTAAGCAGATGACATATATGATGTCGAAAGTAGGCACTGCAAGGCAACATATGCATGATATGACCAACATCATCATGCCAAGTTAAAGCAAACACCTCGGGGGGTAAATAGGAGTGGTCAGCTGCATCTGAATCCGCCTCAGAACAGATATCTTCCTCTGGATTAGAATCTGGAGGGGGAGGGTTTGCCATTGAACCCACCATGGAGCGATGTCTGCATGACATTGTATTGCCGCGCAAAACTCTTGTCTTTTTCTCTACATGTTCAGCATGACTGTGTACAATATCTGACATGCATATGAAAAAAATATAGTGAGATTATGTAAGGAGAGCATGCAGAAATCTAGAGTAATGGTAACAACCAGTGGATGGATCCAAAAATAATGATAGCAGGCTGATGATAGCTTTAATTTAATAAAAAGACAGATGATGATTGCTTTACTATTTGTTTCCCACCCAAGATGAACAACATAGGCATACCCTAGGTGAACCAGATAATAGACAGAGATACTATTCATTGCTGCCTCGATATGTGCCCCACAAGTAATTTTAAAACTCAAGTTTGAACATTAATTTGGACCTGGCTTGGAGTCTAAGAGGTGAACAGGACGATAAAGTAGCAGGTAATATTAAGCAATGCATAACATAAGCAGAAACAAAAGAGTGCGACCTCTCTTGTGGACCTGTGTACTACTCAGGTTCATCTGCTGAGTCGATGATGGTGATGTAGTTGCGGTGGGTGCCGGCGGCAGGGAAGGAGATCTGAGGCGGCGAAAGACGGTCAGGAGTCGTGATGTCTGGTATGGTGGATGCTTCTGTCGATGGAGCAGCTCAGGAGAGGTGGACGACGTCGCGGCAGGAGCAGGACAAACTACACAAAGTTTTCTTCGACACCTATCTGTAACTGAAGTAATTCTGTAAGGGCTCCTTTGGCTTGCAGGATTCGAAAAACGCAGGGATAGGAAAAACACCAGAATAGGATAGGAATGCACATGGGAAACAAAGCATTTGTAAACACAGGATTTCTGTCAACTTGGGTGTTTGGTTCACAGGAATTGGAAGAGCAGAGGAATGCAAAGAAACATGGCCAAATTAAAGTGAAACCATATGAAAGTGTGTACAGTTAGAATGTTATTCTGCCACTAATGCACTTAGTCTTGTTTTCATGCATAGGATTTTGAAAAGTAGGTCCAGGTGGATGTTTTGCTCCATTCCTTTCAACGAAATGCATGAATAAGTGAATAGTAGAGTGCCATAGGAAAATTTCCTATTACTATGTTTTTCCTTCACTTTTTCCTTTGAACCAAAATAGCCCTAATGGATCGACATGAATGTAGAGTAATAAGTGATGTAACAAGTGTACAATCTCTTTGGCGTAGCCGTGTCGACCTCAGCATCATTGGGTTTGGTCGATGAAGAAGTTGCGGCAGAGGTGGCTGTCGGAGGTGTGGAGGAAGATCTGAGGCGTCTGTAGACGGCGTCCAGGGTACTGCTCTGTTGTGATGGATGGTTCCGTCGTTGGAGCAGCTCCGGCGAGCCATAAGACGTCGAGGCTGAAGCAGTACAAGACAAACATCGTTAATCTCAAGTGGGATTCTAATAGCATCTCCAATAGATGATGTAAAATACATTACCAAAAAGTGATAGATGTAAAATTTACATCACCAAAAAACACCTGACTACAACAGATGAGGTAAAAACTGTTGACTCTGAACTTAACTGTCGAAACTGATATTTACTGTGGAATCTGAATGTTACTGTCGAAACTGAACGCACTGGTAGCAGAGAGGCACTTCACATGTAGTTTAGGCCGCTCGAGCACTAGTAGTAGAGAAACAGTGATCTAAATCAGCAGGCGATCGACAGGGAACACAGTAGCAGATAGTAGCCGGAGCAGCAGCGCCTGGAGGAGCAGCGCGAACTAGAGCCAGAGCAGCAACTCGTGTAGCTGCAGCAGCCCGTGTACCAACATCAGCAGCGCGAGCGAGAGCAAGAGCAGAGCAGTAGCACGAGTGAGGGGAAGAGCAGAGCAGCGGCGCGAGCGAGCGAGAGACGGAGCTGCTGCAGCAGCAGCGCGAGCGAGCGAGAGACAGAGCAGGAGCAGCAGCGGCAGCAGCAGCGAGAGCGAGAGCCGGAGCAGCAGCAGCAGCGCGAGCGAGAGCCGAAGCAGCAGTAGCAGATCCGGCTGGTATGGACGCCGCCGCCGAGGGAGCCTCGCACTGGGGGAGAGCCGCCGTGGAGATGTCGCCGGCGGCACCGGCTTCGAGGTAGCCGCGCCATGGGGGTGCGGGGTGGAGCACCGTCGGTGACGGGAGGTCGAGTTAAGGAGAAGGTGCGATGCGATGAGTGTACAACCTCTTTGGTGGCGCCGAGTAGGCCTCGGCTTCGTCCGAGGAGTCGGTGAGGATGCTGCGGTTCCGGTGGAGCAGGCTAAGGCAGTGATGTGGGGATGGATCAGCCGCGATAGACGAGGCGATCGTCAGAGCAGCTCCTTGGAGGTGGAGGACGGGGCGGCTGAACCGGTGGGACAACGAGATCGACGACGGATCCTCATCCGGGGAGGTGGATGAGGGACGTCGAGCTGTTGCGGTGGATGACATCGTCGGGGAAGAGGCTCCGGCTGGGCAGGAGTGAGGTGGCGGACGGAGGAGGGTGGGGTTTCGCGGTTGGAGCAGAGAGGTTATGGCGGCCTTGGATTTTGAATGGCGAAAAGGAGGCGATGGGAGGGGGGGAACCATGACTTAGGGACGCGCTTGTCCAAAATGTAGGGTGTGTTACAAAAGTACCCCCACCGATTTGAACTAGCGGCCCTTTCGGCTCAGGGTTAGAAGGGGGATTTCGCGTGTCGGGATTTGGCAGCTGGAGGGAGTTTTCGCGCGCGTTGTAATTTCGGGATAGCAAGGCGCGGGTTGTGAAGGCGCGAGTTTTCCGAGCACGATATCTGAATTTTTGGGATAACAAGGCGCGGGTTGAATTTTAGGGACAAGCCTAACGTGTAATAATGTACATACCAAATCAATTCGCACTTCCCTCAGCGAAAAAAAAACAAAAAAAAATAAAACTATTCGCACCACACAAAGAGAGAGTCTTGTCCCGTTTTACTGTACAAATGCTATTCAAAGCTATGAATCCATGTTATGTCCAATTAAATTTTTTCGCTGGCTGTATAATGCATGTAACCTACTCATACGAACATTTTAGTGCATTCCAAATGTCTATACTACCGCTGCAATTCGAACTAAATTTGAATTCGTTTCTCTATTTGAATCAGAATCTACAATCATGATTATTGCCAACTTAAACCATCATTCGTGTATTATCTTAACAACACACCACATGATTACTATAAAGATAGATATGAACTATGTGTACTATATGAACTCGAATTCGAAATTTTGAATACAGTTGATGTTGATTCCAAATAATACTACATTTGATGTACTAACTAGATCTTCATAATCTAAACCATGTTTCATACGTACACTGTATTTATCACACAAAGTATAGTGCCCCGCCCCCTACATTATGACAAGTATTTAGCCCTGAGCTGCAAAAGCCACACATTATCACAAATTCAAATAAATGTTCTATATATTATATGTAGTATAACATGTTCATAACCACACCATGCATATCACCATTATATATATTCATGCATGCGTCGGTTTAAAACACTATAATATCTTCTTCAAATATCCGAATACACTTTTATAATGAATTATGTGTCGTGGGAACGAGCCTGACAGTAGAGGTTAGGGGTACGAAAGGAGAGGGCAGAGTCCTAGCTACGGCGAGATTGTACACACAGATGTATGAGTTCAGGCCCCTCTCGTGGAGGTAACAGCCCTACGTCTCAGTGCCCGGGGGCTCTCTCTCGAGTGGAATGTTTGTGTGTTACAGGGGGTGCGAACCCTTGTGCCAGAGGGGAGGGGCGGCTTATATAGAGTGCGCTGCCCCTCATAAACGCCAGGCAACCAAGGGTTCGATCGTGGGGAGTAAAGGAGAACGTTACAGGTAACGTATGCAATAAATGCCAATTATGGTGGCAGCTCGACCGCCTGTCCGTTGCTCTTCTCCGAGTGACCTTAGATCTTCGGCGGTCGAGTGAAACATATCCCGTCGACTGGAACATATCTGTCGACTGGATATCTTCTGAATGAGATGCTGTCGAGTGACTGGAGTAACTTCGCTTACTCCAGTCGGAATTTTCCTTGTAGTCTTGTAATCTTGCATATGGTGTCTTTAGGTGGGGTATGTAGGCAATGCTTAGGACCCTACCCCTAATATGTATCCACATCATTAGCCCCCGAATGGATCAGGGTTCGAGTGGAATAGGGACAGTGCAGGTTCTGCCAAACTCACATTCCGAGTGAGCTTCGAGATTTTACTGATGCCTGTGACGACTGGGCCTTCTGGCACTCGCCTTGATCTATTCAGCCTTTCAGTTCTTCCGAGTGAACCTGGATGAGAATTCCAGTCCGAGTGACCAGCCGGATCTTTAGATGCGATAAGATGCTCCGCCTGGTCCGGATTCCACGGTGGTTTCGAAATTTTCGGGGAACGCGCGCCGAGGGGTGATGACGCAACAAACAGGGGCATGACTCCTCGATCCTCGCGCCGCTTTTAGCGCCATGCACCACGCCCCCTCCGTTAACGGGATACACCAGGATTCTGCGGGCCCACGAGTCAGTGACCTGGGTCGACGAACATAAGAAACGAGAGCGGGGGGGGGGGATTCGCAACAGTGCGTCCACTTTCCCCCCGTCTCCCCCGCTTCCACTGTTCCGCCACCGCGCCGCCGAATCCGAACCCGCCTGCTGCCGCGACGATGACGAAGGGCAAGACGGAGAAACTCGAGCGCGCCAAGATGACGGCGAGGGGGAAAAAGCCATCAGGGGCTCGAGCCACGGCACCGCCCGGATGGATCCAGGGCGACTTCTTGCCCTCGACCGTCACGGCGGAGGACGTCGAGAAGCTTGTCGTCGACGGCCTGGTAGCGCCTGGGTCGTGGAGGTTGCCGGGAGCGGAAGTTGAACCGGAGCCGCGCGAGGGCGAGCGGGTCCTCCTGACCACCCATCTAGAACGAGGTTTTTCTCTGCCTCCCCATCCCTTCTTCCGCGGTTTCTTGAATTACTTCGGGGCACAACTCCATCACTTTCCTCCCAACTCAATCGCATATCTTGCTGCATTCGTGACAATGTGTGAGAGTTTCCTGGGTTGCCCCCCTCACTGGGGTTTGTTCAAACACATATTCACCATTCGCTCTCAGTCGGTAAAGAAAGCCCACACCAGTGATAGTAAGACCAACGTTATTCAGCTGTGTGGGGGTTTGGGTCTCCAAAAGAGGACGGGGAGTGCCTTTCCTGCGTTGACCTTTCCGGACTCGGTACGGGGTTGGCAGTCGACCTGGTTTTACTACAATGATGTTGCTTCTCCAAACATGTCGACTGGTCTTCCTCCTTTCACACTGGCCCAACCTTCCGTGCCCAAATCTCTGACTGTGACCGAGGAAGAGAAGGCCAACGTAGGAATCTTGATGAATGGAGTAGTGGACTTCATCCGTGGCGGAGTGACCGGACTGGATCTGCTGGAGGTGTTCCTCGGTCGACGGATCCAGCCGCTCCAGGTGCGGGATCATCCCATGTGGCATTACTCGGGAGTCGACGACACCACCCGTACTCACCCGGAAGACGTCTCGGAAGAAACGGTCGCCCAATGGCTGTGCAGCATCACTGGAGCGCATGACAACCCCCGAGGATCCAAAAGAGTCTTGCCGTTCTCCACCGAGCACCCACCGAATGTGGTGAGTCATGTCATTCGTCGATTGCCTTTATATCTCGCCGTGTGAATGTGTCTTCAACCAACTGACTTGAACCTTTCCAGGAGCTCACAAACATGTATTCCCCTATGCCGAATGGAGAACAAAACGTCGAAGGGTTGGAGAGTGAAGATGACAGTGCCAACATCAGCTATGCCGAGGACAGTTAAGGTGGCGACGGCGACTTGGAAGAGAGCGAAGAAGTTGAAGTTCGATCTCCTCCGTGTACTGAGGGACGTACCAAGCAGCGTCAAGATCCTGCAGTCGACCAAGGACAGACCGTGGGGTCGACTGCCAGGAGCTCGAAGCGCACTCGGACGCCAACGCCAGAACCGACTGAGAAGGTCGCCAAACAGCCCAAGGTTACTTCAGCCAAGCCTTGGAAGGCCCTTCCCAGGATAAAGGTTGTTGTACCGATTGCTTCGACGTAAGTATTCTTGCTCCTTGCTTAACTTGTTGCTGAATTTCATACTTTTGCTGACCGAGTGAAACTTGAATGTCAGGGCTGCTACCTCGGCGACATCACCGGAGCGGGCTGAGGAAGACGCGGAGAAAGATACATCTGACGCAGCCACTTCCCGCCGAGGTATGACATATTGTCATTCGACATTTTTCTCGATCCACTCGACAGTCGTGAGAAATGTTGTCTGGTGACTGCAGAGCCAAGGGAGATCGTCCAGATCGCTGATGACGGTGGACACGAGCTTCAGAGTGCCGACCTCACAGTTCCTATTCCGACTGAACCAGTTTCAGCACCGGATCCGATGACCGTGGAGCTTGCCAATCCGCCTCAAGCACCAGTCTCACAAGCGCCAGCGTCTCAAGCGCCAGTCCTTCCGGCCGCACCACCGCTCCCTCCACAGTCTACCTTCTTTCCTCTGTATCTTGTTCCAGAAGATCAGACTGGAGCTGCAAAGGAGGCGATGATCCAGGCCGAGCACATGATGCGGCACACGGAGGAGGCGTACGAGGCCAGCAAGTTGGCTTACGACGCCAGCTCGGCGCTCAGAGCGAACGTCCAAGTAAGTGCGCTTGTAAGTTCGTTTTTGATTGTGTCGTTTTCCGTTCAGCTTGACTTGACTCTACACCTACTTGAGTGTTTTCTGTCTGTCAATGTGTAGTCGCTTGTCACCCACTCGGCCAGGACTGACCTGGTCGAGTGGTTATTGCTTGTCACGCACTCGGCCAGGGCTGACCTGGTCGAGTGGTAAGTGCTTGTCACGCACTCGGCCAGGGCTGACCTGGTCGAGTGGTAATTGCTTATCACGCAGTCGGCCAGGACTGACCTGGTCGAATGGACCCACTGGGTTTTTTTTTTTGCTTTCGGCCATCACTCGGATCGGGCGGACCGTTCCGAGTGGATACCGCTCCAGTGGGGGCACGCTGAGTGCACCCACTGGGTGTAGTCCCCGAGACTACCGCCGACTGCGGGCAGTCGACGGAAGTCTTAGAACTTTTTCGTCTTGTTGCTTTGTGTTTGGCCATCACTCGGATCGGGCGGACCGTTCTGAGTGGATACCATTCCAGTGGGGGCACGCTGAGTGCACCCACTGGGTGTAGTCCCCGAGACAGCCGTCGACCGCAGGCGGTCGGCGGGAGTCTTAGAACTTAAGTTTTGCTCTATTATTGCTCTTGTGTTTGGCCATCACTCGGATCGGGCGGGCCGTTCCGAGTGGATACCATTCCAGTGGGGGCACGCTGAGTGCACCCACTGGGTGTAGTCCCCGAGACTACTGTCGATCGTTTACGATCGGTAGTAGTCTTAAGAACTTGGACTCGGAGCCCAAATTTGTGTTTGAAACACATTCTCCACTCGGCATGCCGAACGGATGTCTTGTCTTAGTGTCGTCTTTCCTGAATGCTTCTTGTCAGTTCGGACCTTTCCATCAACCATGATATGACGCTACATAAGGGTGGATGGATTTTGTGCCTCCACTCGGGTGCGGAAGAATATTTCTGTTCGACTGAATTGTGTTTGTTGCTGATCTCAGAAGTCTTGTGAACTCGGGACTAAATATGCCGACTTGGAGAAAGAGAAGAACGAGCTTCAACTGGACCTTGAAGTAACCAAGAAGAACCTGGAGCGTGTGCAGGCTGACCTGAAAGCTTTGGGAGGTAAACTTCGTCGACCGAATGCACCATTACTTGTTTCTATTATCTTTGAACCGAGTGACTTCACTCGAACAGACGTGCGTGGTGAGAATCGTCGAATCCAAGCGCGACTCAACAATGTTGTTTCCTTAGATACCATGAAGAAGGCGCTTGAGGACAAGGACAAATCACTCACCGAAGCCCAGAAGACGGCGAGGGAGAAAACCGGAGCCGCTGAGAAGAAACTCGCAATATCTAGCAAGTTGGAGGAAGAGAACACCAAGCTCAAGCAGGAGCGGGCCGACTGGGGCAAGAGGATTGAGCAGGCGACCAAGAGGTCGAAGGGTCTGGAAAAATATCTTGGGGACTTCGCGAAGAAGATGTAGATTCTGCTTGAAGGTAACTTTCTCCAGTCGAGTGAATTCCGTTAATTTCCACTGAACAGTCGCATGACCAATCCTTCTCTTCTTTCTTCGAGTAGAATTCTGCCAAGACTTTGACAAGGAAACCGAAGAGCTCGAGCCAAATCTAGATCCCACCAAGTCACCCGTCGGAGACGCCGTAGCCATGAACATGTTTCGGCTTGAAGCTCGTCTCGTAAGTGTCCGAGGGTATGTCACTCGACTGAAGGCTGCGGTGGAGAAGATTGACAAGGAACTATGGCCAGAAGACACTCTTCAGACTGACCTCGATTCAATGATGACTCGCCTCGATGAGCTCCCCAGTCGAGTGCAGGCATGGAAAAAGTCTGCGGCACGCTGCGGAGCTGACATGGCGCTCTCACTCGTCCGGGTCCACTATAAGGAGGCCAAGGAGGACAGACTGAAGGCTCTTCAAGTGGCCAACACGAAGAAACTTCAGTTCCAGGACTTCATGGAGACCTTTATCGCAGCCGCCACACGGATCGCTGATGGGATTGACCTGGACACTTTCGTCGAGCCCTCGAGTCCTTCTGGAGCTCAAAAACAACTTTGCTGGAAGTCAAAACTTTATTTTGCCTCGGTATGCCGAGTGATAATGTAACCGCTTAAAACTTCATTCGGGCCTTAAGCTGGAGTACTTTCCGTCCGCATGGGAGATTTTTATCCGCGTAGGTTATTCTGGATTTATCTGCATCTTGCTTTCCAGTCCTTTTGCTTGGTTGATTTTGTTTGCCTTCCGAGTGAGACAGACTTTCGACATTCGGAAGAATATTGGACTTAGGCGAGGGCTGACCTGCAGCTAAGTCCCCGAGTGAGAGGAGTGCTTAGCACTCAACAGATATTTTGACTCGAGTGCAAGTATCACTCGACACTCAGTAGAATTTTTAGCATAGGCGAAAACTTGTTCGCAGCTAAGCTTTCGAGTGCGGATGGTGTCCCCACTCGGAGTAGTTTTGAACTTAGGCGAAAACTGATTCGTAGCTAAGTCCCCGAGTGAGAGGATTGCTCGTCACTCGGGTGAGGTTTTTAACTTAGGCGATACGGGATCGCAGCTAAGCCCCCGAGTGAGAGGATTGCTCGTCACTCGGAGTAGTTTTGAACTTAGGCAAAAATTGATTCGCAGCTAAGTCCCCGAGTGAGAGGATTGCTCGTCACTCGGGTGAGGTTTTTAACTTAGGCGATACGGGATCGCAGCTAAGCTCCCGAGTGAGAGGATTGCTCGCCACTCGGAGTAGTTTTGAACTTAGGCGAAAACTGGTTCGCAGCTAAGTCCCCGAGTGAGAGGATTGCTCGTCACTCGGGTGAGGTTTTTAACTTAGGCGATACGGAGTCGCAGCTAAGCCCCCGAGTGAGAGGATTGCTCGTCACTCGGAGTATTTTTAACTTAGGCGATACGGGATCGCAGCTAAGTCCCCGAGTGAGAGGATTGCTCGCCACTCGGAGTAGTTTTGAACTTAGGCGAAAACTGGTTCGCAGCTAAGTCCCCGAGTGAGAGGATTGCTCGTCACTCGGGTGAGGTTTTTAACTTAGGCGATACGGAGTCGCAGCTAAGCCCCCGAGTGAGAGGATTTCTCGTCACTCGAAGTATTTTTAACTTAGGCAATACGGGATCGCAGCTAAGCCCCCCGAGTGAGAGGATTGCTCGCCACTCGGAGTATTTTTGAGTTTATAATTGTGCGATCGGAATCGACAAAAGACTGCTGGAGTCGTATCACTGATAAGCAAAACTGTTTAGAACATTCTTATTACATCAAACAACTTAGTCTTCAGGTATAAAATCGTCGAAGTAAATCCGCGTTCCAGGCCCGCGGCTCGTCAATGTTCTTCTTGAGGTTGAAAAGGTGATAGGCTCCATTGTTCAATACTTTGGTGATGACGAAAGGGCCTTCCCATGCGTGGGCGAGCTTATGAGGCCGCTGCTGATCTACTCGGAGTACGAGGTCACCTTCATGGAACGATCGACTCCTGACGTGCCTTGCATGAAAGCGACGCAGATCTTGCTGGTACACAGTTGACCGAATCAAAGCCATTTCGCGTTCTTCTTCAAGAGGATCCACAACGTCCTGACGTGCTTGTTCAGCCTCAGCTTCTGAGTAAAGATCCACACGAGGCGAATTGTGAAGCAGATCACTCGGCAAGACAGCCTCGGCTCCATACACCATAAAGAAGGGAGTGCGGTCAGTCGACCGATTTGGAGTCGTCCTCAAGCCCCACAGAACAGATGGTAATTCAATAACCCAAGCTCCAGCTGCATGATCAAGTTCGTGCATGAGTCGAGGCTTCAATCCTTGAAGGATAAGGCCATTTGCTCGTTCCACCTGACCATTAGACTGGGGGTGCGCAACGGATGCGTAATCCACCCGAGTGCCTTGAGTGGAGCAAAAGTTTCTGAACTCTTCCGAGTCAAAATTTGACCCATTGTCTGTGATGATACTGTGGGGAACTCCGTATCTGAATACTATCTCCTTCATGAATTTGATGGCCGTGCGTGAGTCCAGTTTCTTAATAGGTTTGGCCTCAATCCATTTGGTGAACTTGTCGACTGCTACCAGCAGATGCGTGAAACCACTCTGGCTCGTCCGGAGAGGTCCGAACATATCCAATCCCCATACAGCGAACGGCCAGACGAGTGGAATAGTCTTCAAAGCAGACGCAGGCTTGTGTGACAAGTTCGCATAGAATTGACATCCCTCACAGCGCTGAACAATCTCTTTGGCCATTTCATTGGCGTGTGGCCAGAAGAAACTAGCTCGATATGCTTTGGCGACAATCGCCCGAGAGGACGCATGATGACCGCAAGTTCCCGAGTGAACTTCCTCCAGAATCAATCGACCTTCTTCGGGAGAGATGCATCGCTGAGCTACGCCAGTTACGCTCTCTCTGTAGAGCTGTCCATTCATAACGGTAAATGCTTGGGATCTGCGGACACTCTGTCGAGCCTCAACTTCATCTTCTGGAAGTTCTCGTCTGAGTATGTACGATATATAGGGCACCGTCCAATCCGGGGTAATCACCAGAATCTCCATGACCAGATCTATGACTGCTGGGACATCAACTTCAGTCGGATTGGAGCCGCTTATAGGCTGCGGGGGCTCTTCGGTGAAGGGGTCCTCCTGCACCGAAGGAGAGTGCAAATGTTCCAGAAACACATTGCTGGGTACAGGTTTCCGAGTGGATCCAATTTTTGCTAACTCGTCAGCTGCCTGATTTTTCACTCGGGGAACATGGTGGAGCTCCAAACCTTCAAACTTCTTCTCCAGCTTCCTTACTGCATTGCAATATCCAGTCATGGCAGGGTTCCTGACGTCCCACTCCTTCATCACCTGATTAACCACCAAATCCGAGTCACCGTAAACCATCAGGCGACGGACGCCGAGTGAGATGGCCATACGTAACCCATAAAGGAGTGCCTCATACTCAGCTTCATTATTGGAGGAATCAAAGTGAATCTGGAGGACATAACTGAGCTTATCGCCCTTTGGAGATACTAACACAACACCAGCACCAGAACCATTCAGCATCTTCGAGCCGTCAAAGAACATGGTCCAGTGCGCCGAGTGGATTTGGATTGGCTGCTGCTGTTCTATCCACTCGGCCATAAAGTCAGCAAGTGCTTGAGATTTAATGGCTTTCTTTGCTTCAAACTTGATATCAAAATGGAGGAGCTCAATGGCCCATTTGGCCACTCGACCAGTCGCGTCTCGATTGTTGAGGATCTCGGACAATGGAGCATCACTGACGACTGAAACTGAGTGATCTTGGAAATAGTGCGCCACCTTCTTCGCTGATAAATATATACCATAGACAAGCTTCTGGTAATGCGGGTACCTTTGCTTTGAAGGAGTCAACACTTCAGAAATGTAGTATACAGGGCGCTGGACCTTATAGGCCTTGCCCGCTTCTTCTCGCTCGACAGTGAGAACTATACTGACGACTTGATTAGTGGTTGCAATATACAGGAGCAGGGGTTCTTTGTTGTGCGGAGCAGCAAGCACCGGCTGGGTGGAGAGCAGGGCTTTGAACTCGCCAAACCCTGCTTCTGCCTCTGGAGTCCACACGAACATATCAGATTTCTTCATCAGTCGGTATAAAGGCAGTGCCTTTTCTCCGAGACGAGAAATGAATCTGCTAAGCGCCGCCAGGCAACCAGTTAGCTTCTGGACATCATGTACACGCTCAGGGCGTTTCATTCGGACGATGGCACTGATCTTCTCAGGATTGATGTCGATCCCTCCTTCGGAAATGAGAAAACCGAGTAACTTGCCACCAGGAACTCCAAAAGTACACTTGGCTGGATTCAACTTGATGTCATATTTCCTTAAGTTGGCGAATGTTTCTGCCAAGTCAGTCAGCAGGTCGGAACCTTTGCGAGACTTGACAACAATATCGTCCATATAGGCCTCGACATTCCGACTGATCTTTTCGAGGAGACACTTCTGAATCATGCGCATGAAAGTAGCGCCAGCATTTTTCAGACCAAAAGGCATGGTGATGTAACAGAAACACCCGAAAGGGGTGATGAAGGCCGTCTTTATTTCATCTGGACCAAACAGACGGATCTGATGGTAGCCAGAGTATGCATCGAGAAAAGATAAACGCTCACATCCCGCTGTCGAGTCCACAATCTGGTCGATGCGAGGGAGCAGAAAATGATCTTTCGGGCAGGCCCGATTGATATGCTTAAAGTCTATACACATGCGGAGTAACTTGTCTTTCTTGGGGACCATGACGACATTCGCGAGCCACTCGGAGTGGTAAACCTCGCGTATGAACTTAGCCGCCAAGAGTTGAGCCACTTCCTCGCCGATTGCTTTCCGCTTCTCTGTTGCCGACCGACGCAAGTGCTCCTTTACAGGCTTGGCCTTGGGATCAACCCTCAGACGGTGCTCAGCCAGCTCCCTGGGTACACCCGGCATGTCAGAAGGCTTCCATGCAAAGATGTCCCAGTTCTCACGGAGGAACTGGATGAGCTCGACTTCCTATTTGATGTTGAGTGTTGCAGAAATGTTGGTCGGAGCAGCATTAGGATCCGTCGGGTGAATGTGCACTATTTTCACGTCTCCTGCCGATTGAAAAGCAGACTCAGTGGCGGGCTTCTTGGAACGCAACAGATCGGCAGGATCAGCATTCTTCTTGTATTCTTCCAACTCGACCACAGCCATTTGTTGGTCGGCAATCTTGGAGCCCTGCTAGAGGCACTCCTCAGCCCTCTGTCGATTCCCTACGACTGTGATCACACCCTTGGGCCCGGGCATCTTCATCTTGAGATACACGTAACATGGACGGGCCATGAAACGTGCATAAGCCAGACGTCCAAGGATGGTGTGATATGCACTCTGAAAGTCTACAACTTCAAACGTCAATTTTTCCTTGCGAAAATTTTTGTCGGTGCCGAACACCACATCCAATGCAATCTGACCGAGTGACTTGGCCTTCTTTCCAGGGATGACTCCGTGGAATTGCATATTGCTCTCACTGAGCCTGGACATCGGAATGCCCATCCCTTTAAGGGTATCTGCATATAAAATGTTCAGGCCACTCCCTCCATCCATGAGAACTTTGCGGAGTCGAGTGCCTTCAACTACCGGATCTACCACCAAAGCCTGTCGACCTTGGGTAGCAACATGGGCGGGGTGGTCCGACTGATCGAAGGTGATAGGAGTCTGGGACCACTTGAGGTACGTGGGGGTGGCGGGAACAGCCATGTTGACCTCCCTGTTTATGACCTTCAGTCGACTCTTGCTTTCTACATCAGCAAAAATCACCAAAGTAGCATTCACCTCAGGGAAGTCGTCTTTCTCTTCATCCTCTTCTTTCTCAGGATCTTTTCCACTCGACTGTCCATCCTTGAACTGCTGGATCAATAATCTGCACTGTCGAGTGGTGTGTTTTGGCAATATCAAGTTGCCTTCTTCGTCCTTCCTCGTGAGAATGGCACACGGCATATCCAGGACATCTGTCGACTGATTCTTCGACTTCTTTTGGGTAAATTGCCCCTTGGGCTTCCCTTTCCCTTTTCCTTGTGCCACCAGAGCGGCTGCCTCTGCCTGAACAGAGCCATCAGCTTTATGTTTTTGCTTCCGACTGGAACTTCCGCCGCCGCTGCCATTGTCGACTGCTTTTCCCTTGCCACTGCGGAGGCGATCTTCTTCTTCACCGTTGGCGTACTTAGTGGCAATTTCCATCATCTTGCTGAGAGACATATCTCCAGTCCGACCGAACTTCAGGTAGAGCTCTCTGTATCTAACGCCGGCCTTGAAAGCACAAACAGCTTGGTGTTCGGAAACACCTTCCACTGTGTGATGAAGAGTGGACCAACGCTGAATGTAATCCCTCAAAGTTTCATTCGGCTTCTGAACACAATGCTGCAGTTCGGTCAAACCAGCTGGACGCTTGCAAGTACCTTTGAAAGTCTTGATGAACACTCGGGCAAGATCCTCCCAGCAATAGATGCTAGAAGGAGCCAACTGATTCAGCCATGCTCGGGCCGAACCATCCAACATCAGAGACAAGTGCTTCATAGCTATGTTATCATTGCCTCCACCGATCTGTACTGCCACTCGGTAATCATCCAGCCAAGTTTCTGGCTTTGACTCCACAGTGAATTTGCTAACCCCAGCTGCCAATCTGAAGTTGGGGGGGGATCTCAACAGATCGAATGGCTCTGCTAAAACACTCTGGACCAGAAACAGCTGCACCGCTTCCACTCGGAAAACCTCTGTCATAACCATCTCTGTTATACCTGCCTCTGTCGACTCGGTTCTGAACAAGCACTGACCTCGCGTCGAACCCAGGAGCCCGCTCATCACCGTACGGGCGCCTATAATCGTAGTGCCGGGGCACATAGGAACCACTCCGTGGAGGAGTTGGCACTCGACGGTGGTCATCACGGCCATATCGAGGAGCAAGCTGATCTCGCCTCTGATCGCTGAACTGATCATTACGATAATCTCCGCCCCTGCGACGCGGAGGTGACCCTGGACAGTGGGCCGATTGAACCGTGTCTGCCCTAGCTGATCTGCTGTGTAACCTGTTGCGTGACTGAGAGACGGCAGAGTTCTGCTCTCGAGCCGCCTCAAGCAGAGCCTGGATCTGCTCCAGACCCCGGCCAGCCTTAGAATTGGACGGCTGGATAGAATCTGCAATCCTAGCTGCCGCCGCAACGTTCTGGATCGGAGTACGGAATACCCGAAGGTTGTCGTCGACTGGTGGGAATAACTGACGCTGTCGAGTGCGCTCGTCGAGTGCCCTTTGCATCCCTTCGAGGCGCGTGCGCTCTGCCAAAGTGGCCAGACGCGCAGCCTCCAGAGCTTGAGCCTCTGCAGTCGCGCCGACGATGGGGGTTTGGAGATCCTCCTCATCTCTGCGCCGTTGCTCATTCGACGGGCCGCCACGCTCGCGGCCGTCACGGCCGTAGCCGGGCGGGCTCTGACGAGAACCCGCCATGAAAACTTCTGCTGCTGGATCGCAGCTTTCGAACTCGGAAGAGAGTTCAGATTGATCTGATGCCAAATCGAACGCGCCGCGAGGTGACTCGGCGGGCTCGATGGCCGCAATCTGCGGAGTCGACGCCTGGCGCGCCGCCGCATGCCTCACCCATCGCTGGAGCCGCGAGCGACCAGATCGCTTGCGGCGACGCACAGCGGGGAGAGCGAACGACGCCGGAGTCGATATGTACGGGGTCGATGGCTGCCGAAGAAGAACGCCACACGAACTCGCGCTGAAGTGCGTCGCCCCGCGGACAGGGAGAGCCTCAGTGTCGAGTGGGGCTTCCTGGAGCCATGCAGAGTCGTCGGCGACGAAGACGAGCGCGCCGAGACGGATCTCGCGACCCAGGATAAATCCGCCGCCGGAAGACATGATGATGATGAAAAAACGCAACCTCGCCGGAAGTCGCTTAGACGCCTGCCCCACGGTGGGCACCAACTGTCGTGGGAACGAGCCTGACATTAGAGGTTAGGGGTACGAAAGGAGAGGGCAGAGTCCTAGCTACGGCGAGATTGTACACACAGATGTATGAGTTCAGGCCCCTCTCGTGGAGGTAACAGCCCTACGTCTCAGTGCCCGGGGGCTCTCTGTTGAGTGGAATGTTTGTGTGTTACAGGGGGTGCGAACCCTTGTGCCAGAGGGGAGGGGCGGCTTATATAGACTGCGCTACCCCTCATAAACGCCAGGCAACCAAGGGTTCGATCGTGGGGAGTAAAGGAGAACGTTACAGGTAACGTATGCAATAAATGCCAATTATGGTGGCAGCTCGACCGCCTGTCTGTTGCTCTTCTCCGAGTGACCTTAGATCTTCGGCAGTCGAGTGAAACATATCCTGTCGACTGGAACATATCTGTCGACTGGATGTCTTCCAAATGAGATGCTGTCGAGTGACTGGAGTAACTTCGCTTACTCTAGTCGGATTTTTCCTTGTAGTCTTGTAATCTTGCATATGGTGTCTTTAGGTGGGGTATGTAGGCAATGCTTAGGACCCTACCCCTAATATGTATCCACATCATTATGATCGCTATTCGTCTTTTACACCACACAATCCTCTTATCTTTGTAGCTAGCGCTAACTTTCTCTCGTGCATGCACACGCCCGCCTCCCTCTCACCCTCCCTCAGCATTCTCTAGCTCCATCGTGCACATTCGTCATTTCACTTTAGGTCGTTCACCCATGGTGTGTGTAGGCCCCCCAGCTCCTTCTTTCCGGCACACACCGATCTATATACCTCTCTAGCCAGGTGTGCCTACCACAAACACAAGATTTCCCTCTTCTCTTCTCACCATCCATGCCTCACTCCCGCCCCTCTTTTCATCAATCAAATACTCGCACACTCCTTCCCCCTCGATATAGTAGGCCTCTCGCACCACCTCCTAGCTGCATCCCTCTCTCTCTCTCTCTCTCCATCCTTCTCTCCGGGTCTTATTTGCTTCTAACACATACATGCATGTATACCGATCGATCTCCCTACATATACCTAGGTCAACTATAACTCTTTTTCGCACGCATCGATCGACGTACCTCACAAGTTATGTCTCTCCCTTTCTTCGACAAAGGACGATTGATCTTCCTATGTAGTTACGTCTGCTTACCATAGCCATATCGTCCCCCCTCATAATTCGTGCATGCCTCCTGACCCGTCTCTCACACGCACGTGCACAGACAGGCAGGCATCCCCTCTCTTATTGATATTGCACGCGTGCCCTCTGTTTGTCTAGCAGGCCTCTCCCACCATTTGTGAGAAGCAACTCCACCACCAACCCCTCCGACACTCTAGCTCTGTCTCTCTCCCAACCTTATTCCTCTCCTACACATATGCATGGATGCCGATCGATCTCTCTCAATACATAAGGTAGGTCTCTCTCCTCCTCCACACATATACCAGCCATTCTACCTCTATAGTTAGGTCTCTGTTCCCCCCCCCCCACACACACACACACACCGATAGTCGAACGCTGTAGGTAGGTATCCATGCCACAGAGACAAACTGCACATGTCCCCTCTCACATTCCAGTAGGCCAGCCACCCTATATCTATGACGTGGGCACACACAAATTCGATGGCACTCTTTATCAATCGCGCGCGCACACACACACACACACTTCATCCCTCTCTTCGATTCTATGGATACCTCACGCCGATGATACCTCCACTCTCTTCTCGTGGATCGCCCCCACTATATATATGATATATCCAGGCCTCTGTTTCACACACATTGCATATGTTACATTTTTTGTTTGAAATATCATCGACACATATTCCCTGTCTATCTCTCACGCACCCCCCCCCCCCGCACCCTCCCCCCCTCCGCACCCGCCCAAGAAAAAACACTCACGAACCCACACACTATCTCTCTCTAGGTTTGTATCTCTCTCACACAAGCCCACGTAGGTGGTGTACGTACACGAAGAGAATAGGTGCACGCACTCACGCTTCGTGCCCAGCCACACCCGCGCGGGTACACGGTCGAGCTCATTTCCGTACGAAATGGCAGCCCACGTGCTAATTTGAGCGCGTGTAGCCGTTGTTTACCTACGGAGGTCATGTACCACGCGTGCATGAAACAAAGTTCGACTTGATGCGTTGGCGCATTATTTTTAAATAAAGTTATATTGCTCAATGGCACGTACACAGAATATAAAATGATTTTTATGGAGAAAAAAGCACTCCGCTCCACTATATACAATGGAGCCTGCCTGCCGGGGTTTGTCTCTCTTCAGAGTATCTCACACAAGGCGGCGGTGGCCTCTCTCTCTCTCACCGTTGGTCACTGATCCGGCTGCATCCCGTCCGCCGGCGGAAAGGGAGGATGTGCAACGTTTCTCCGTTCGACGGCACCGAGGTAGCACGTCCCGATCTGTGGTACCCGCCGTTCTCTCTGACCAAGCTCTGGCGCAGTAGGGCCTACGCCACTTGTCTATTAATGAAAAATTCCATTAACAGCACCTACATACAAGTATCTCACGTCAGATTTAATGCATTGCAATCACCAAAGTGCCATACATAATTTTGGATGTGCGTAGCAACATCGCGACAAAGTTACCTTATTATATGGGATGGAATCTTCATCTGTGGAGATTCGGGATTGTTCCGTCTCTGGATGCTTAGCCTATGTATGAATCGCCGACAGAGAGTTACACACAAATTAAAAATGGTCATACAAAATGTTGGATGTGAATCTTTACCATGGGTGCGAGTTACTTATAGGGGGAGAATTGAAGACATGTTCTTCGAGTGGAGTACTGTAGCATTCAACGGGTGACACCGACATCGCTAGGCCTTTAGTGTTTCGGGATTGTGCCGCGTTATGCTGCTTGGCCAGCATATGAATAGCTTACACAAAGTTACCCACAAATAAAAACTATTCATACAAAATCTCGGTCGTGACTGAATAGCATCATTGCAAGGTACTCACAGGGGGAGAAC
Organism: Elymus sibiricus; assembly: GCA_039707655.1. Classification (NCBI taxonomy): domain Eukaryota; kingdom Viridiplantae; phylum Streptophyta; class Magnoliopsida; order Poales; family Poaceae; genus Elymus; species Elymus sibiricus. The sequence goes on from CM077664.1 coordinate 321,151,562, forward strand.
TAAAGACATGCTCTTGCGGTCGACTGCTATGGCATTGAACATGGGACTGTGACATCGCACGGTCTTCCAGAATCTTTCCTTACATCATGACCTGCTCCACCATAGCCTTGTAGTCCATGTCCTTCCGCTCCTGTTGCAGCCTAATGTCCATATTGGCACGTGCCTGCAACACATTGGCGTCCATGTTGACACGCTCTGTCTGTATAAGGCCGTTGACAACCTTCCGGTCATTTTGCAATGTAAGCTGCATCTCCTTGTACGCAAGCTGGAATTTCTTTTCCATTTGCTTGCGGTCCTGCTGAAACTTTTTTTCCATCTCTTCACGCATCTGCTTAATCTTTTGAGACATATCAGCACACTCATCTTTAAGCATCCTGTCGACATACGCACGTTCTTGTTTGAGTGTCCTGTCCATCTCATCACGTTCGTGTTGGACCTTCGCGTCGATCTCCCGGCGGGCTTCACGCAACAACCTGTCGTACTCCGCACGGTTGTCATGCACGTGTGAACCCATGGTGCCTACAACACCAGACAGTAGAATGCAATTAATGAGATCCAGATTGTCAAAATATACCGATTCTCACTAAAACATATGACTATTTAAATACCTCATAATATAGAATAGCATGGTATGTGAGACAAACTGAGTGCTGAATTTCCAGCAAAAGCTCTAATCTCCTAAAATTCGTATTCCTAATTTGCTAGGAACAACCTCATCCAAATCAGTCCTAATAAACCAGCAACTCCTTCAACAGTACCTCCTTTACTATAGTATCGAGAACAAGTCTGTGTACGGCACATCTAAGTGGCTAAATTAAACATCATCCAAATCATTCCTACTAATGCAACATAGCCTAAAGGTCTAGTAAAGTAACTCCACGAACAAAACAAAATATATCCATAACCAGATCGTATGATCAGGTACACCTAACAACCAATCGCAAAGCTCTTGCATAAAATTCTTCACTCCAACCTCATGCAAATCATTCATAGTAATCCAGTATAGCTCAAAGGGCTAGAAAATTAGCTCCACCGAGATAATATATTCGTAACCAGATCATATTATCAACTAGTGTGAACTTGCAATCACATATAATCTCATAACGGCCTTTACTCCAAGTAAAGACAACCACACACAATCTTGCACGAAAAGAGTACCTTCGATGAAAAACTAATCCCCCAGCAAATACCAAAGATCTTGCACACAATATGGCATCTCTAATCTCATCACAACTGCCTTCTTGGTCCAATCAAAGGAAAAAAAGTATGAACGTTTCAAGAGATGGGAGGAGACGTGGAGGATGAGACCTTTTTCTTTTTACTCCGGCGTCGGCGTGGGCGTCTACAGAGCGATGGCGCGACTCCCGGCGATGGCTACCTAGGGGCGGTTAAGATAGGAGCGATATGCAGAAAAAAAGATGGGAGGGATATGTGGTACGATGGAAGGGTACATATCCGTGATGGGAGGGATATGCGGTATGATGGGAGGGATATGCGGATCAATTATATATTTCCAAGTAATGCGCATGGATGGAACGGTATCCGTCCGTGATTTTAGGGTCAGTTAGTCGGTGCGAAGATTTGCTAGTTAGCCTATTTAGAGGGAGCATGATCCTCTGGTGCTGGTGTTAGGGTTTGTTGGCCCAGCGGACGAGCGAATATTTTTAACAATAAACATCCCTAGTTCTTCTCTTACCCAAAGGATTAGGGCCACCGTCTGTCATTGCCGCCATCGCCTGACACCAAATCAACCATGTCGTCGTCGAGCTCGAGTAGGTGTGCGCTGAGGGGCCGATCAGTTGATGTGCCCCTGATCCCTTGCCCTGACTGTGGCAAAACGGTGAGATTCTATCTCTCCAGTACCGAAGAGCACGATGGCTGGGTGTTCTACAAGTGCAAGCACCACAATGTACAATCTCTTCATACTTTGCGTTGAAATTTAATTCATGAGTAATTTTTTCTACTGTTTCATTAGTGCTGGTTTGATTTGGGTTCACTTGATTCATAGGATTCATGTGATTTCTGGCGCTGGGAACTAGAGTACATGGATCATCTTGTTGGTACAAGTGTCCTTGTTGGTGCTTATGCCGTTGATGCAATTGTTGTGGCACAGGATAGAAGGGAAGATCTACAACACGCAAAAAAACTGTGGGGAAAGAATGCATGTACCAAGAGTGGCAACATTGGAGGCAGGACAAATTACAGTCAGAGCAATGTGCCAACCATTACGAAGCACCAAGCTTATACTCCCTCCGTTTCTTTTTAGTTTGCATATAATATTTCGTCAAAGTCAAACTATGTAAAGTTTGACTAGCTTTGTAGGAAAAGATATCAACATTCACACTATAAAATCAATATTATTGTATGCATGATGAAATTAATTTTCATAACATATAACTTTTGTATTGTAGATGTTGGTATTATTTTCTATAAAGTTAGTCAAACTTTACAAAATTTGACTTTGACCAAATCTTATATGCAGACTAAAAAGAAACGGAGGGAGTACGATGTTAGGACTAGGAAGACAAATTGTTTTCATGCTGAAGCTGTTGACGGCTAGTGTAATGGTGTTGTGTGTGTTGTGTGTGATATTGATTGTGAAGACATAATCTATTTGTGATCGTATCGAGGCGATTATCATGGTCACCTATAATAACAGCTTAATAAGAAGAGGTGTTCTAACATGCTACCTCTTGCACCACCCCCCCCCCCCCCCTCTTTTAACATGACAGGTAAGAGTAATAAATAAATTTGACACGATGATTGCATTAAATAGTTGTTTTGATTAATTCTTACCTTCTTAACTATTATGTGAAAACCGGGGATAAGACGGAGCATGTTAAAATTGCTAAAAAAGAATGAATAAACCGAGTTCCAATGAAGGCAATCGAATCAAAAAACGTAAACAACCATTTAAAGTCTTGCCCACTATGTTGTGCACGAACAAAAGAGTACCATGAAATAAAAATAAAGTACCTCATTACAGCAATGACTTAAAAATCCTTTAATTTATTTTCGCACACTACGTTTTGCCAAAACTACTCGAGAGGCACATTAGGAACATGGGAAACAAATAGATAAATCCCATGATCTCCCAGGTACAGCAACATCAGCACCTTGTGTCTTAACAGCAAGACTTTTTCCTTCTTCATGAACTCGTTCCATTTGTTGACGCAGACACGACCGTCAATATCAGAAATGGTGTATGTACTTGACACAGTAGTGTGTGGATGACAAACAATGGTTATGGCACCATATTCATCCATGTCTTCGGGGACAACACGATGAGGCAGTTTCTGTTTGAACAACATATTTGGTACGTCAAAACATCGCAACTTATTATTATGTAGTAAAGGAAGAACAATTAATTTGGAACAAAGCTAAAAACAAACTCAATTGACACAAAGTAAAGGAAGAACAGAAAGATGGTTACCGAGAAGTTCTTGTTGCAATCTAACCATGTCAAGGTATGGAGGAATCCATATGCTTTTCCTTGATCATAGTTTCCAGCATCATGACGCTCCACAAACTTGTCAAGGTTCATCATTTGGCGTATGCCATACTCCATCATTCTCCAGTTGAAGTTTGTCCCCTCAGTTACAGTGACATTGTCAATAATAACTCTTTTCTCATTGGCCAATTGGTAGTATGCTACTGTAACACCCTGGATTTTGCCCATTTCTTTTTTCTTTTGATTTTGGTCTGGATTTGCTTTTCAGTGGCTTAGTGGTCTTGAAACCTGGAGAGATCACCCTTGTTTCCTCTCCCAAGTGGCTTGTCAACCTCAAAACCATCTCAAGACCATATCATTCCATCTCGGACCAATCCCAATATTCTTTTCCTTGGGAATATTCCTTTTTCTATTTAAGGAATAACCCTGTTTGCCCTGGGTTGTGAAGCAACCCACATTTCCATCATTCCAAAAATTACCAAATAATTCTCATAAATTGTTTGGGTCATATCTTCCTCAGATATGTCAAAATCTTTCCTTGCCATGTTAAAAATATTTCACAAATATTCCTTTTCTGATTCTGCCCTAGCTGTTAAGTTGAGAAACAAGTACCCTTTATATTTGCTTGCTTGCTCTCAAACTTTTTGTGCACCCTTTCCTATCCATATCATTGCCTCTTGACAAAGTTCAACTCAATTGGGCTGGTAAATCTTCCTTGGCAAATTTCCAAATTTTCTGGTCAGCTGGAAGCTTAATGAAGAAAGTACTAGCTTGGTTGATCCAAATGAGTTGAAATTTTGCAAGCACCTTCATATGCTCATATAATAGCTCTCCACCAAGTTTCAACCCTATCAACTTAACTATGTTATCACAGCATCAAATCCTTGTTTCTGGTAATTATTTTGGGTTGTGAAGCAACTATATTTTAGATTGCTCCATAATTCATGAATAATTCCCAGAATTTGCTTCTATCTATATGTCACCTCTCTACTAAATTTGGGCTCATTTCATCCACCCAATAAATCCCTAGAATTTTTCTAAGATTCTGCCCAGTGGGATACTGTGTGTAGGAAGCACCATTTTGGTTTATCCAAATGGTATGAAATTTGTACAGTGTCTTAATATGCCAAAATAACTAGCCTCCTCCAAAATTCATCTCCATCTCATTTGATATGTGAGTGCCACATCCAGATTTGTTTTCTGGACCAGATCGGTCAGTTGCAAAGCAACTATATTAAACCTTGGTCCAAATCCTTCCAAACTTCACAGAACTGTAGTCCCTCTTAATCTAAACCTCCCAGACATCACCTTTGGCTCTTATCACCTCCCTGTTGATCACAGATGCGCAGTCAAGTTTGCTACAGCAAACTTCCAGTGAAGCCTCACATCTACTCTTGGTCTCTTTTTCTGATCTATCACTTCTGTGATGCCTTGGGGAGCAAGGACTACACCCCAGACAAGGTGTGCCAGCCTCTCCTGTCACCTCCAAGCAAGCACATGCGGTGATCATGCGTTTGCACGCCTATGCACGCGTCCAGAGCGCCGCTCAGCTCCTGACCTCTCCGCTCTCGTCGGTTTCCTCGAGCTCGTGACACCTCGCCGTGTCCAGGAGCTTCATCTTGGCCTCGCCTTCGCTCTGGAACCCTCTTCCCCCCCTCGAGGCCCCTCAGACGCGGTGCGGCAGCCGCACCCGTAACCGGCAGCAGCTGTCGCCGTCGCGTCCGGTCACCTGCGTCGTCCCGAGTCTTCCCGAGTCCGCCCGAGTTCTCTTCGCCCCTCCGTGACCTCCCTGGAAGCCTCTCCCCTCCTCCAGGCGAGCTCCCGAAGCTCGGGGACGCCGGTGCATGTGTCACCGCGGCCGTGCTCGGCCTCCCCCGCTGCTCGCCTATAAATAGGCCACCTCGAGCCCTCCCGAGCTCACCATCGCCACCACCGTCCTCCTCTACCCCTCCCTAGCCATCTGCCCGAGCCCCGGAGCTCCTCCCTGCCTCGATTGGCCACCGTGGCCGCTGCTTCCTCCGGCCAAAATTCCGGCGAGCCCCGCCTCTTCTCCCTCTCCCACCACCACCAGAAGATCACCCAGACGCCGGCAACCCTCCCCACCTTCTCTATTCCTCCCCGGAGTCACCGCGGCGCCGTGTCCATCTCCACCCATCGCCGGTCTCCACCGCGCTCGGAGGAGCCCTCGTGCTCGGCTTTCCCGAGGACCGTGCCCTGTCTGGATGGGTGCGGCGTCTCCTCCCGATCCCGCCGGTGGTCCATGCTCCGCCGGGGATGCCTGGGCTGCCGGGACGAGCGCCGGCGCGCGCGGCCTCCCTCTGTCCCGCGGGCGAGTGGCGAAGGAAGAAGAAGAGGGCGACCTGCCGGTGGGCCCCGCTGTAAGAGAGAGAGAGAGAGAGAGCTGTCCACGTGGATAAGTGAAGGCGCCTTACCGTGTTTACGTTTTCCTTTACGGGAAATGTATTACAGTCTAGTACGTTTTCTACTCGGGAAAATGACCACCTCCAAAATACGCTTTCTGTTCTGGAAAGTGTATTTCTGGCAGAAGCGCCACCAGATTTTCAGCCAGGGACACAAAAGTAAATATTATATTTACAGAAAGGTCCTTCCACTTCAACTACCCATATCTTTTCGCTCACAACCCCGATTGAGGTGATTCCAAAGCCCACGTCTTCGTCTCTTCGAGCCCGTCATGATGGTACCATTTTCATAATGTGTTCACATAGTGGAAATGACCATTTTGCCCTTGCCCGTAAACAGCCCCCTCCGAGAGAGAACTGTTTCCAGCGATTCCTTCTGCGAGCTTCTCGCACTTCCTCCCGATGGTTCCTTCATCCCCAGACAAGCCACGATAGCCACTTGCATGATGGCCTTGCATTAGCCATGGTTTTCCACTTAAATGTTTAAATACATTGCGCATGTTAATATTTTTGTGATTGCTTTATAACTGCTGGTGAATCCATGCTTATCTTTACACCATGATCGTTTGCATCTAGTTGGTTAAGTGATTACTTGCTACTATTATTATCATGTGCTATTATGGTAATCATTTCTGATGCTAGTGGTCATGTCATACCTTCCTGTCTATGTTTATCGTGCTCATTTGCATAGTTACATTACCATGTTATCATGACTCAGCACATCATCATCCAAGTTTAACCGGATGTTAATCGAACTTGAACACCTGTTGGCTGAGTCATAGTGCGCCACCGAATCAAGCTCACCAGTGCAGCCACATTTGCCGGTATGGGACGGCCTTGACTGGTCTGACTTTGTGCTCTTTTATCGGTACCACCAAACTAGGGAAGGTTATGCGCGCGTGCTACCCTGGCCCGGTGGGCGGCGATAAACTTGTGAGCCAGTTGTTTGTTTTGCCGGCGTCCCCGTTTGGGACAGTTGTTTGGCCACGACGGTGGCAGGTGTCACGAGGTGACACAGGGGCCACCCAGGACATGACCCTGGGAGGGTATGATTGTCGGTGGTACGATGGAGGGGTCACGGGTCAGGCAGGTTTCGGTGGAGAAGTCCTAGTCCACTCCCATGGGACGAGTTCCAAGGTTCCTATGGGACAAGTTCCAAGGTACTGGATGAGGGAAGAACTCCATAGTGTGGGTAAAGTGCGCAACCTCTGCAGAGTGTATGATCTATCGATAGTCGCGTCCTCGGTCATGCGCACAGTTCGTAGTAGGACACACTATGGGTCAACAGTATAATAATCTTGCTTATAACAACCCGGCTCGATAAGAAAGAAGTTGGTTGATCTTTATGTGATCGCGAGAGGATCACCATGGTATCGATGATACCGATGTTGGTTGATCGTGATCACGAGAGGATCACCGTGGTATCATGGATACCGGATTTGGTTGATGGTGTTATGTGGTGATCTCGGGTAAAGACCAAGCTCCTTGTGATCATGTTATCACTACGGTATTGTAATACCAAGTTTGGTTGGTCCCGAGGTTATCCTGTGGCACACTCATGGTAAGTTCGCACATGTGATGGTTATGAGGTAACCTCAGAACAGAGTAAGTTGCATCATGATAGTTTTAACCTGTTGCATGTAGTGTCATCATGCTCAGATGCCATGCCATGCTTATATTGTTTCAGCATCATCATGTTTACACCTGCTTAACCTGTAGTTGCCATGTTATTGCTTGTCTTGATTGCTTTGGTTATTGTAAGCTTGCGAGTACATTCAAAGTACTCACCTGGCGTGTCATGCCAGTTAGCAGGTCATGCTATGATTGTTGCTTGTTGAGGATTCCAAGTTTGCGAGCTAGGATACGCGTTCCAGCCAGAGTCCCTGTGGAGTCGAGTCCATCATCGCCGTCGTTGTTCCGCTGCCGAGAGTTACTCCGCTTCTTCGGGCTATTCCGCTGCTAGCATAGGGCTACCCTGGGCAGGCGTAGTGTCACCGTGCCAGTGTGATCCATGTACCCTTGTAACCTTATCCCTAGTAATAATGAGCTGATTTGTTCTATGCCAGCAGTGCCATATTCCAGAAGACTTGTCTCTGGGCTGGGATACGGGGCGTTCCGTTTCCTCTGAGCCGGGGTGCCACAGCTACAATATTATAGCACAGACAATTTAATTTATAACATATGGTATATGATAAAGTTAGAGTAATAAAACTTGCATGAGCAAAAAAATATTTTACTTGGATGTATGATAGGCAAATTCTGAGTTCACACAATGCTACTTGGTACTTCTGAGTTGTCAGTACTGAACGTAATCTCCTGACCCACATATAGCGTGTAAACTCTAACAAATTCTTTCCAAGAATCTCCAGAAATGTATGTCAACTCATTTTCGTTGGTAATCTCACATGGGAATTCAAACCCCTCATTGGTACTGAAACTTGCTTCAAAGTTCCCATATTTTCCCAAGGGCACTCTGAATTTCTGCATAAAACTATATCTGCTGTAGCAAGGGATTACCTGAGTAGCATATGTACGATTGTTAATAAATATGAACTTTCTGTTAATGTAAAGAGTTTGTCCAATCATAGATGACTAGCATAGTAGTTCACTAGTTCTTAACAGTAATATCATATAACCCCATAGAAGATTTAAATTTACATGCACGTACACAAAATCATTTGATCATCTAAGAAATCAACATGCAATATAACTCTTTTTGCAGTAAACATTACAAACAACTGACTGAGTACAATGGGTCCGAGTACAATATTCGTTCAATATTACTGCCTCCGTCTAAAAATTTGTGGACAAAGAATTGTACATATGGATGTATCTATCAAGAAAACATGACTAGATACATGCGTATCTACATGGATCTAACACATTAATTTTGGATCGGACGGACTACTAAATTTCTGATGATATTTGCTACGAGACATGTCAGACTGGATCTTACTGTCTTGTTTGCAAAACCCGCGCGCAGGGTGACGGTACAAAACTCCCTCATCCGATGCTCACCGGGGCATAAACCCTTGGTGTCCAAACAAATGCCACACTGCGAATCGAGATCAATTACATTACCAGTACAGTCTTAAAGATTAGTGCTAACAATTGAATTCAGATCTGACAGATTCTATAGTGCAAATACGTACCGCGCTGATCGCCTTAACCATTTTCGCTCGAGAGAGGGACGTGAGGAGGAGGCGGAGAAAAGAGCAGTCACTTCCGACCCCCTCAGCTGACGATGGCGGCGGCAGTGGCCGGAGATTTCGAAAATGCGCGTAAGCCCGGCGTCTCCGATCTTATATTGGAGCGGACGTGGCGGTGGTAGGAGGTCCTGATGCCACGGGTGGTTATGAGGGAGGCGGTGCAATCACGGGATTTCGGGAGAGGTGGCGTGCGTGAGTTATGGGATCTTTTAACATATATCAGCAAGATTAAAAAAACATTTTGTTGTGATAAAAAATACATTTCATAAGAGCTGAAATAGGTTTTTGGTTCCAAACAAGTATAAATCTTATATCTTATATCTTATATCTTATCTTATATTTACTAATTGGAGACACCATTCATGATCTCTCATTAATCCACATCATCAAAATTAATTAAACCGTTAGATTGAAAAATTTACGATCAGGATAAAAGGAAAATTTACGTAACACTGATGATTCCATCTTATAGAAATACACATCTGACACGACTAACGTTATTGAAACAAATCAAGGAAAGCCTCACGTAAAAAAACAAGGAAAGCCTCACGTAAAATAAAACAAGGAAAGGCTCATGTAAAAAAAAGGAAAGGCTCCATCCGTCCCCACAAATTAATAAGGAAAGCCTACGTGAAAAACTCCAACGATAAAATGTAAAAAAGTAAATAGTCGAACGATAAAAGGGGAAAGAATCCACGATCTGGCTCATTACCCGTGAAATAAAATGTAAAAAAATAGTGCAACGATAAAAGGGGAAAGAGTCCATCAGTATCACGCTTGGATGGAAACGTGCGTTTATTAGTCCATGCGCTTTAAATGTGAGATTCAATCTACCCCAAGTGTCCATAGAGGTATCACGCTTGGAAGGAAACATGTTATGTCAAAAAGGAAGGAAGGAAACGTGTAAGTTGAAATCAGCAAACAAGTTAAAGATTTTTTTTAATGAAAACATAGTGATGAAGTTACACATGCATGCGTTACACAGCTAGCAATATATATACATCATTCTACTACAAAGAAGAATATACGTACATCACGGATGGACGAGGTTCTGTTCACTGTAAATCTGCGTACACTATAAGTGTATTGTGCGTAAATCTAGGTACTTGAACTAATTTTTCTCATTCTCTTAAGTATATATTTCGAAATTTATACCTAACATGCACATAGTGTTTTCTTAAAATACAAAGATATTAGTATAGAAAAAGATATAAATCTATGTCAGAAATATATAAACAAATACTAGATTATATTCAAAAAATCCAAAATTGCTAGACCGCGCGAGTGCAACAGAAATCTTCAAAAGAATCCAAAATATCTAAACCGCACGAGTGCATCAGAAACCGACTGATTTCGTAAGTTCAGACACACAAGGTACTATAAGTTACATATACTATACCAATCACGCCCATAAATCACACGTAAGAATATGTACCCATATTTGCACATGATAGGCACATAGTTTTTCTGAAAATATGAAGAAATTAGTATTGAAAAATTTCTAATCTATGTCACAAATATATTTGCTAAACAAATCCTAAATGATATTTGAAGAATCCAAAATTTCTAAATACGCGAGTGCATCAGAAACCGACTGATTTCAGACATTCAGACACAGGATGTAAGTTTTATATTTATAAGATATTCGAGGAATAAGCGCATAATACGAGAATACTTATACTTGATAAAAACACAATTTAGTAGTTGTCACAAAGAGAGATGTGCTCTAGAAAAATTGATTGCACACACGTGAGCAGATAAAGCTATATATCGTTGAATATGATACGGGCTTCTCGCAAGAACAATGGAGAAGGATAAGAGCTAGAGGTCACGGCCTAAGGAAAATCATGATTGCGATGTCACAAGGGTTAATTTTCAAAAACGTAAAACAACTTTACGGCCGACATCAAATAATTAGGGGCGTTCTTAGACAAAACAAAAGGGTAAGCCACTAAACATATGCGTGCCGATTTAAATATATTCAAGCAGAATTCAAACTTTTAGTGTTGAAATTTTAAAAAATACAAGGATAGAATCTAGGACGTTACAGCACAAGTAAAAATGATCTGGTCAGAAAACCAGGAATATAGTGAATTAATAATAAGACATATAAGGCTTCTATGAATTTAAAAGCAAACTTCAAGAAGTTCAGCAATCTTCCAAAAATTTAAAAGTACAAGAATACTCTTGAACTGGGCCACTGACCATAGCGAGGTGTGCATCTCATCAACATGTTGAACTGATGAGCACTTGACCGGTGGGTTATGTGTGTGTTTGTGCATGCGCGTATCTACCACATACACACACATCGAGAGCACGCATGGATGGGGTTGAGAGCGATCGGCGTAACTAACTACTGAGAGAGAATGGCTGTTGGTCACACATATTTTGAAAAATATTTTAGCAACATGTGGAAACATGGTTAACCATCCAATAGTAAGTGGTAGAGAGTGAAATCATGGATGATGTATATATAGTAGTGTTATAAAGATATGGCATCTTCATATGCATTTACAGTTGTCAAATTAAGGCGACCTTAAATATGAATAATTGTGTGACCATATTTTGTTGTGGCACAAAGGTCAATACAGAAAATTCAAAGGTATATGATTGTCCACAATGTTTTAAGTGTAGGGCGTATGGAAATATAAAATTATATATGCTATGAAAATAAGTAGTAAAAATAATTAAAAATATATCGTACTTCTGATTTGTATGCGATTTAAAGTAAATATAATTAAATAAACTTTTTATGTATAACATTATTATTTTTCAATAATTACTAGCCCGTGCAGTAGCACGGGTTGACGACTAGTGATATAATTCCAAATTTGGCCTTGTCCACTTTCCAAATATGTTTCACAACACTACATGCCATGACCAATGCAAGCAAGCATGCAAAATGGTTTTCAGTTTAGCGAAGTTTTTCATTTTCTAGAATTTTTTCGGACAAAAATGCCCGAATGTGGCCGCACGTGACAACACTTGCAATCATTGCCGAAAATGGTTCAAACTAGGCATGGAGGCCTACAATGGCCATGAATTGTCACCCCAAAAACGTTGGGTTGACTTAAGATATGTGAAGAAACCATCGAGTATTTTCGGAGGGTGCCAGGCTAGCCCGGAAGGGCGTGTCTGGGAGCACCTCCATGTTAACACCACATACGAATGATTCCAACTTTTTTTCATGGCCTCCCATGAGCAAATCAAGCAAACATGCAAAAATGGTTCTCAGTTTCGACAACTTTTCCATGTATTGGGATTTTTTTATCGAAAATGCCCGAACACTGGCCCCACGTGACATTAGTTGCAAACTTTACTTACAATACTTCAAACTTGGCATGTAGGACTAACATGCATGACCATGAGTTGTTACCCCAAAAATTTGTGTTGATTTAAGAAAGGTCAAGAAACCAGCATGTGTCCTCTCAGAGGATGCCATGTTAGCCCAAGGAAGGGCGCGTATTGGAGCACCTCCGTGTTTACAATATCCACAAATGATGCCAACTTTATTTCATGATCTCCCATGAGCAAATCAAAAATGCATTCACAATGGTTTTAAATTTGGCCAACATTTATAATCCTTCTGCAATTTTGAAGCGAAAAAGAAACATCACCTGCATGGTGTACCCCCCTAGCCACCCATCGAAAGCAGGTGGCACATGATGCATTACACTTTGTTTGTCTTATGGTGGACCTAGTTGACACACCAAGCCTAGTTGGATCATTGGCCTACACCGGATTCCGTGTCGTATAAAAGCTCAGGTACATCACCTGCTCCCGTCTAGAACCTTCGAGCTACGTTGTTCACTTTGTGAAGCAAGTACAACATGAAATATGTGAAATTCCCCCAAGCTTTTAAAGTGCATTTCATGACAAAATCAAGCAAGCATGCAAAAATGCTATTCAGTTTACACAAAATTTACCATGTACGGTAATTTTTCCGGTCGAAAATACTCGAAACTGGCCGCACGTGACAAAACTTGAAAACTTTACAAAAAATGGTTCAAACATGGCATGGAGGCCTAACATGGCCTTGAATAGTCACCCCAAAAAGTTGGGTTGATTTCAGACAGGTCAGGATAGTAGCATCTGCTCTCAGAGGGTGCCAGGCTCGGCCGGAAGGGCGCGTGTCGGGGAACCTCCATGTTCACACCATCTTCAAATTATGTCAACTTTATTTCATGGCCTCCCATGATCAAATGAAGCATACATGCACACTGGTTGTAAGTTTCTACTAGATTTTCCATTTTCTTCAAGTTTTTCGGTCATAAATGCCCGAAAAATGGCCGCAATTGCCAAAACTTGCAAATTTTGCTGAAACTCGTTTAATGTTGCCTATAATGTAACCTTTTCCATTGCATGTCATAAGTTGGGTTCATTACACATGAAGCATGATCTACTTGGTTCGTACATTCGACAGTGTAGCACGAAGGTTCTGGACGGAGGCAGTGGTTGTACCGCATCGACTCCATGGATGGAATCCAGTTTGAACCAATGTCCCCCCTTGGTATGGTGTGTCAATTAGGTCCACCCTAAGGCAAAGAAGCTTGAAGGCATCATGTGCTACCCCTTTTGATGGATGTCTAGGGGGGTAGACTGTCTGGGAGATGTTTACAGGGTTTTTTCGTTCGAAAAATGATAAAAACATGAAAATGATGTGTAAACTTGAAAGCACTGTGTATGCATGCTTGTTTTGGTCATGGGATGGCATGAAAAGAACTTGGAATCCTATGTACATGGTGTATTGAAGGAGGTGGCCCGAGATGGGCCCTTCCGGGCTAGGCTTGTACCCTCCGAAAGCACATGTTGGTTTATTGACCTATATTAAATGACCCCCAACTTTGTAGGGTTACAATCCATGGCCATGTTAGGGATAGATGCCAAGTTTGAACCATTTTGAGCTAAGTTTGCAAGTTTTTTCATGTGCGGCCACTTTTCGAGCATTTTCGGTAAAAAATTTAAAGAAAATGGAATTCTTGTCTAAACTGACAAGCATTTTCCATGGCAGCTTGTTTTGGTCATGGGATTCCATGGGAAATAGTAGAGATCATTTGTAGATGGTCTAAACATGGAGGTGCCCCCAGACACGCCCTTCCGGCCTTGATTGGCACCCTCCGAAATCACTGCTGGTTTGTTGACCTACCTGAAATCAACCCAAGTTTGTAGGGTTGCAAGCCATGGCCATTTTTGGGCTACATTCAAGTTTCAACCTTTTTCAGCAAAGTTTGCAAGCTTTGTCATGTACGGCCAGTTTTCGGGCATTTTCAGAACAAACAACATATTTTACCACTTAAAAATGTATTCCTTTCTCAACGACATATTTGTTTTTTTTCCTTCGGAACATTAGATGCTAATGTTTCAACCTCCCATAACTCACGCCGCCCAGATCTCCCGAAATCCCACGACTACAGCTCCTCCCTCATAAGCACCCGTGGCATCCAGGCCCCCTACCACCTCCCACGACCGCTGCAAGATCAGATTGGAGCCGCCGGCCACCGCCCACCGCCCACCGGGAACGTCACCTGAGGGGTCGGATGGCAGTGGTGCTGTCACCGCCTCCTACTCGCGTCAACGCGCCGCCGCTCCTGTTGCTGCCGTCAAGCGCCACACAGCCACATCTAGTGTGGGGCGCACTATCCGCCTGGAGCATTGGGCCACCACCGTCTCCGACAGAAGGTTACGTGATCATAGCTCTTTTTAATCTTTCTCAGACGCACGTCTACTAGTAAAACCCTAATAGGTTTTCCACAAGTTATTCCAGTCATCAAGATTACCTGATCATAGCTCTTATTAATAATTATCTTGTAATCAATCTTGCCACACTACACGAACGTCCGAAGAGGTAATACCACAACAAGGGTATCTCTTCCATGAAATAACACGTCGTATGTTTATGCAATCCTAAACCCTAGTTGAACTGTCCTAATGTTATGCATGACCAAAATCGGTAGTGTGCTTATAGTTACATGTAGTTCATATTATTTAAAAAACTCATCCATACCTACATATAAGATTTTATTTTTGTTATACATTTCTCAACATTAAGCTCAAATTAATTCACCCGGTTTTGCTTCTATTCCATAGGTGCCAGTAAAATGGAAACTACTGTTAAAAGTCCTGCTAATGGACAAAAACACTTCTCCGAAATGACCGATGAGGTACGTAGTTGACATTTCATTTGAAAACTGTACGTGCACATACTTCTTTCATACTCGCTAAAATCTAATGCCACTTTGCAGGAACTCTTTGTGAAGCACGCCCATATGAAGTTAGCATGCTCACCGTCAAGGTTCGCCAAAGCCATGAAATTGTTGTCACCAAAACACATAGAGTCCATCATAAGCGATACCGGTCTTGGGGGTCTAACCAAGATGCATGAATTTAATCTCCGTCGCATGATGTTGATAAGACTAGCAAAGAGCTTCGATAGTGAGACGGCGTCCATTACCATAGGTAAAACACCCATTCCTGTCACCGCAGAAGACGTGCACTATATATTTGGCCTTGCGATAGAAGGGGAGGATATTGATGAAAAGCTGCAAAGCACAACGGATCCAAATTTGTTTAACACATTTCAACACAATGGGACAATTTCTCTGGCTGACCTTGAGACAGCGATCATAAGTTCCAAAACTCCGGACAATGATTTCCTGGCGCGGGTCGTTCTGTTCGCTATTGGTACAGTTTTAGCACCAACAACACAATCTTATGTCGACGCGAAATATCTTAAACTTGTTGCAGATATTAAAAGCATTCGGACATTGAACTGGGGAAGTTTCACACTGAAACACTTGTTCAGGTGCATATACAAATTTAACTATCTTGATCAAGTATCTCTATAGGGAAATCTACCTCTGCTTCAGGTTAGTGCAACATCACTAGTTAACATTCTACAATTGTTGCTCTTTTGTATATCTCTCTATATTGATGAAGTAATTTATTGTGAAGATTTGGTATTGGGAGCACATGCGTTCTGGCAAATTGATGTATTCTGCTATACCCCCACCATTGGTCGCACGATGGGACGAATGCACGTGCAAAATAAGAACAGAAGCTTACAGCACAGGAGGTCTTCATAAAGACTGGTGTGTTTGTAGATTTGACCCTTGTATATATCCGGTTATTTATTAGCTACTACTGATCCATTCTACCTGATTCAAAGGTTGTGATGGAAATTTGTGCTCGACAACCAAAGGCCAACAATACAAATGATCAACGAAGCAAAAAATTTGTACATGTGGATGAATGTGATTCGTCTCGAGCACAATCACAAGGTCAAAATATGAGTAGCCAACAAGTAAGCCCAACAAAGACAATTTTCATTTTCCAAGAGCAGTAAATGGTCTCATCAAAACTCATTCATTTTGCTTTGTTCTGAACGGGGTGTTATTTCGTTTGCACAGGTGGAAATGATAGTTGCATCCATGAATGCACGTTTTGCTGAACAAGAAAAGAAGATAGGCAGAGAGTTAATGGAATTTCAGCACAGATTTGACGCAAAATTCCTCACCGTGAGCGAATAGTTAATTGACCTTAAGAGTAAATCTGCCAGTAATCCTAGGCTCTCGATGGCCGAGGACGAAATTAAGGACTTAAGGAGGGAACTGAAGGTATGTAAATTTGTGCATTTTTTATTGTTATGAATATGTTCCTCCGTATTCATTATTGTTTTAATTGTTACAGGAATTAAAAAACCAAAGTAAAGTCAGCCAACAATCCGCGTCACAGAAAGCAGGCGTCGAGGTAATAATTATGGCCCACCACGTAAGTACTATTAACAAACTAATTATAATTGACCATTTTTTTTATTGCAGCAACAAGTCAATGTGCGCAGTGAATCCTTCACAGCGACTCCTAAGTTCGACGCATCCACGCCACGTACTTCGACTCCAACACCAAGTGCCAGACACGTCCTGCCGGACAAGGAGGATCCTCGAATCACACCGTTGAAGCCTCTGTTTGATAATGATTACGTGCTCACCGCTGAGGACAAAGAGGCAGCCATTTTCATCCGGGGAACACACGACCCTGTTGAAGTAGCTCTTATCGGAGACATTCCCCTAAGAGCGGAACAACTCAAGCCAATTTACAATAAAAAATACATCTGCGGTGATGTAAGCCCCTTGTACTCCATTGTACATCAACTATTTGAACTGCTGGCACATCATTATATGATTACAAATTTGGCAGGTTATTATGGCGTATGCTCACATCATCGGAGTTGAGACTGATACTACGTCAGTCATATCCCCCGATGAAACCAGAAAGCTTTTAGAATCAAAAGGGGTTATTCCAAGGGGGCGTGGAAGCGCGTGGGTTGCTCGTGTTGCAAATAAATTTGTAGGACGCCGGAACGTACCCGTTTTCCTCACTTTCATATATCGTAATAGATAGTGTGGATGAAATATTTAAGGGGTACCCCGAACCATAATTGTTACCCATATCTAAATTATTCCATGGAATGAGTCCGCTTTGACTTTACGGCAGGTGCACATCCCGTTGAATGTGCATAATAACCACTGGATGGCAATGGTGTTTCATTTCGACAAAGAAGAGATTCAAATCCTAAACTCCTTGACAGATCATTTTGACAAGTCCAAGGAAACTGCTCTTGTAAGCTTTATGTTGATGCCTCATTACCGTCGCATGGCACATGAACTCCCAAGTCACCGTAACCCTTTGTAATACTCGTATTATGCTAGGTGGAGTCGATTCAGACCTGCATGGACGAAGCGGTGAAGGATGGCTTGGTAACACCAGGTAAGCCCATCAAATTTACCGAGTGGGACGTAATACGATATGACAACATACCACAACAGAATGACGGGTACGTATGACCTCCTAAATTATTCCTCGCCAACACGTCCAATTTTACAAAAACCTAAACTAAACATTGCAGGCATTCATGTGCGATGTTCACACTGAAGTACATGTTGACATGGAACGGTGAAGATTTTATCGAGAATTTCGAGCAGGTCAGTCAAACACTATATTTATTTTTGAAATATCTTATGCCTCAACGCTGTGCTGACATATGTGTCGCTTATCAAATTTAGTCACAGATAGAAATTTTCAGCTGGAAAATAGTTTCAAGCGTGTTGCGTTCAAATTGCAACGGTCTTCGCCTCGATTCATACAAGTACCCCATAACGGTTAGCGAAAAAGCATGGATATTTTATTTTATTCACATGTGTCATCATATTAACGAATGCACCGATGTCCACTGTACAGAAGGAGACGTATGAAGCCCACGTTGCAGCGCAACCTAAGGATTCAGAAGACGACGTCCAAGAAATTATCGGAACTGTTCAGTGCAACAAAACAGACACGTCGAGCTCCCAAAAGAATCTCGACACCCCGAGCTCCCCAAAAAAGCGGAGATCACGTGGACGCCCGAGGAAGGTGGTCGATGAAGTGCAAGCTACAAAAACAAAAACTCTTGAAGAGCTGAAACTGAAATTTGATAGCAAGACCATTGCTAAATGTGTGGGTTCGATATCAAGACGACCACGCAAACCATCACAAGCTATATTGAGCCCATTCAATACAACCAAATGGTAGTTTAGGTATGTACTGGGTAGCACTATAGTTAGCACTTATGATACATTTGTCATTTATGATTTGGTGATCTTACTTTATCAAGCGTGCATTGACGAGGCGGTGAAAGATGGCTTGCTAACACTAGCTAAGACCATCAAATTTGCTGAGCGTATGAAAGTACGGTACGATAACATACCACAACAGAGCATTCTCTGCTTTTGCAGTACATACTTTTGGCAATCATGAGCTTTATCTACTTTTGGCAATTAGGGATACATGCTCAGTTCTTTTGCTTGAACTGCCAATAGGTCATTGTGCCAATCATTTGCATGATGTACTTTTGGCAATATCTTATACAACCTGAGTGCATATCAAAAAGTGGCAATAGGTACTTCTGGCAATCCAGTGCATGCTACATTTCTGGCAATAACTAATGCATGCTCATTTGTTTTGCTTCAAATGGCAGTATGTACTCTTGGCAAACATTTGTGTGCTCTACTTTTGGCAGCTATTAATACAAGCTCAGTTATAATGCTATAACTGTGCATAGAAATAACTTGAACGTCTTTATTTCAAAACATACCAAATTCAGTTGAAGATATAGCATTAGCATCTTCAGTTAGAGACAGAACATGTACCATATATCACCACAGTGGAGGTATTAGGCAATGTTGACCGCAATGCGCTTAGGGTAGGTGCTTATAAGATAAACCATAGTTTAATGAAGCAACGGCGCTTATTAGTACAGGGTAGATGCTTAATTAGGCGCCTATCATGTACAAATTGCCACTGCTGCTTCAGAAATCCATGTTTATTATTGTTAGCATGTACCTAAGCACGTAGCATTGAAAGTTGGGCATTAACAGAAATGAGCAATGTAGTACCAAACACTTAAACGTAGCATACTAAATAGTCGCAACCCAAAAGATAAACCAGCGCATAAGTTCAAGCAGTACGGTGGGGCAGAAGTATCACACGACAACCATAACATAAAAACAGTCTAAAGTAGGGTGGGCCAGCAGCAACAACCAAGCAGCGCATCAGATCTTCGGCATCTTGGCCGAACGAGGAGGCCTCGGGAGGTAGAACGGCAGATGCCCCTTCGCGTACTTCCTGAGGAAGGCACCAAAGGCAGCATGTTTAGCCCGGACGTGGGGCTTGCGGTTCCTCCCATTACCACGGCCGATACCGGTGCCATGCATGATCAGGCTGTCGTAGTTGTTGATCCTCACGCAGCAGAAGGGGCAGGCTATGTCGCCGTAGAGCCTGCTGGCTGCTGGGGCCGCTGCGGTATGGGATTTCCCCATTCTGCAGCCTCCTGAGGACGTAGCGGCTCTTGCTGTCCCTGCTCTCCTTGCTATCATCCACGTCTTCGTCATCTTCCTCTGTATTGGTTGATCCACAGCTAAGTCAGATTAGGAATACCGAAATATAGCATTTCATAAGAGTATGAAGTACATTCTGAAAGTAGGAATACAAAAATATGATCAATCAGATGATTGACACAACATGTACCTCATGTATTGCATTATATGTTGATGTATTCTTTGTTTTCTTTCTTGTTCTTTTTTATTTGCTTTGCATGCGTAGCTGTTCTCCCCTCTAAAGAACTACTCCTATTTGTACAAACTAAGTTGACAATTAACTAGAGGGTTCAAGTTTTAGGGTTGGACAAATCCTTTTACTGCATCCAAGCACATATTTTATTTCATACTGAAATTAGATAATTCGAAAACAGGATCATTTCTTACCATTTCTTGCAACAATATTTGTATGATCTGGTTTTATCATAAAGAGATACCAGACATTATCTAATTTAAGGATATTCAAACTAGATGAGTAAATACTACAAAGTAAAACTACCGCAGCAACAAAGTAAAGATTGCCCTCACTTGATATTTTCAAGACAACAAAGCATATTAATCATGTCATGAATTATGTACAAAAAAAAGAAAAAAAATTGGATTGAGGTACATCGGGTGCGAAGATAAGAAATTATGGATTTAATTACTGATCTTTGTTGCTAAGAATTACATAGGGTGCGTACATAAGAAACTCTGCAATGAATTAGTGATCTTTGTTAAAGGAGTAGTACTGAATGCAATCAGAAAATGTCTTCACAATATAGCTGTATGGCTTCATGATTTTAATAAACTAAACTAGTTTTCCTGACAACTAAATAAATGTACTGTGTACTAGGTCTCAACAGATTTAGTAATCAGATTGAAAATAAGATGCATAGTCCACTTCATTATAGGGAAATCATGAACTAGATAGAAAAAGTTTGCACTGTTAATGTATGGAAGATTCTAGAAGAAAGGAGAAACATAGTGCTATCAGGTTTGTGCATAGGGAGCATTGTGCTTAAGCTTAGTAATGGAATATTCTATATAGTAAGAATGCAAGAGAAAATCTTGTTGCTAGAAATATACTGTTGCATGGACTTGACATGCATGATTACTGATGTGGCATAGTTTCATGGATTGATTTCTGCAAGAGAAGAACTAATGGATGTTTGTTGTTAATGGCAGGCAGTGGCTCTAAATTGTTACTACATGCATCACTACTAACCACATGCATGACTCGATGATGTGGCACAGTTTCATGCATACCAAAACCAGATAATGGGTTGCCACTATTGAAGAACAGAGCACAGTTTCATGAATAGCAAAACCAGATAATGGGTTAACACAATTGAGGAACAGAGCATAGTTGTAACAGGGGTTAACTCTTCATCATTGATACTTTTCTTGATACTAGCGAGGCACGCGTGCATTGCACGTGAAAGCAATAGTTAATGTCAATTATTTCAGAGGCATTTTACATTGCTATGCTACTGTAGCAATGGAGTTTTTGTGTGTGTTTTCTTTAATAAAGTGATAATGTTTGTGCATATTATGCATTCAGATTCACAAAGTTAAAAAGCATTAGCAATTCATTTAGAAGAAAAAGTTTCCGCTGTTGAAGTATCGAAGATTCTAGAACAATGGAGAAACATAGTGCTATGAGGTTTGTGCATAGGGAGTATTGTGCTTAAGCTTAGTAATGGAATATTCTAGATAGTACGCATGCTTGGCAATTTTTTTGCAGTAAATAAGATATCGAATGGCCAACAATGCTGGGATTTGCCATCTGTCCACCGTTGGATTCGCTTCATCCAACAGCAAATATTCAAAGTTGTTTCCACAGTACATGTTTTAAAAGTTACCATTTATAGAAGCTCAAGCACCGTTGCTAAATATTTACTGTTGCATGTCAACTTTTCATGTAATTATTAGAACTACATAGCAGGCATATTAACCATTGATTCTCTTGTTGACTATCATGAAATAAACAAATTTGGGTGTACATTTTGTAGGGCTTCTTTGATTCAAAGGATTCTCAAAGGAATTTTGGAGGATTCTAATCCTTAGCAATTTTTTCTATGTGGGTTGTTTGATTCGTAGGATTCTAAACCATAGGAATGTTTCCATAGGGTTCATTTGCATTAGATTTCATAGGAAATTTTCCATCCACTCATACCTCTTTGAAAGAATCCTACGTTTTTCCTATGCACAATCAAACACTCATACAATCCTGTAGGATTCAAGATGACATGCCACTCTAATCCCACGTTTTTCCTATTCCCACGTTTTGGAAATCCCACGAATCAAAGAGGTGAAACCTAACAAATCCACCGTTTTGTACATCAGAACTGATTCATAATCAGTTTCAAAATCATATTCTTAGTCATCTTCACAAAATAATTCCACGCACAGAGGGATTTTAGGCCTCCATGAGTACTGTTCCATGCCAACTATCAGATTGAAGGGGTTTCCTTCCAAATCTACCAAACAACTAGCACTAATCCTAACTCTGAGGGAGAAATCAACAAACATAACCTATCTGGATGAAATCTAATCTGTGTTGCATGCAATTTAGGAGAAAACCCCATGGGAGAAAACCCCAAAAATAGAGTAGGAGAAAAGAACAGAACAGAGTAGTACCTCCGGGAGCTCGTCGTCGACCTCCTCCTCGAACTCGACGGCCTCGTCCTTCACTTCCTGAGCGGCGAGCTCGGCCTCCTCGTAGTAGTACTTCTCGATGAACTCGTACTGCTCGCGCTTCCTCTTGGCCGTCTGCTCCTCCAGATCCACCGCCACCTCCTCGTCGACCTGCTCCCCGACCGCAGGCTGGACCACTGCGACGGCGGCCGGAGCAGTGACAGCAGACGGTGCACCGCCTCCCGTTGCCGCAACGGCGCCCTCAGCCGCGCCAACCGCGGCGGCAATGACCGCAGTAGGCTTGTCCAGTGCTTGTACGGCCGCGTCCTTCTCCACCACCGCGACTTCACGGCTGGCCTCCATCTTCCGACGACGAACGGGCAAGGGAGGTGGTTGCTGGCTCGTAGGAGGTAGGGTTCAAGGGGAGAGGAGAGGGCTTTTGCTGATTTGGGGAAGAAAAGCAGCAGGGGTGGGGGAGTGGGGGAGAGGGGGGTGGGGGCAGCCTTTATTTGGCGTGTGGGTGGACGTTTGGAGTTACCGAGGCTAGACACGTGGCGTTGTGCGCTCGTGCATGCCCCCACCGCTTTGCTTTTTTTTTGTCATGAATTTATTTTTTGACCCGTGGTGGAGCACAGAAGGTGGGATACTTACATGTTTTGATCTTGTACAGGGGCATTACAAATTAATAAAAACAAAAAATTGTAAAACCTTGAAAACCTAGTTATATTTGTCTAAGATATCATGTGTGCAAAATTTGTGGTGATTTAGAGGAGGTCAAAAAATTCACCGTTGTAGAAAGGTGAATTTTCTCACCACCTCCAAATCACCCCAATTTTGTTTTACATGCTCAAATAGATGTGCCAAACATGGCTATGAAAGAAATTTGAAAAAAAATGCATTTTACAATGCCCCCTTAAGGTGTAGACCGATGTTTTGATCAGTCATTCTACAGGGCAGTATAAATTCAAAAAAATTAAAAAATTGTAAAACCTTGAAAACCTAGCTATGTTTGTGTAAGATATCAAGTGTGCAAAATTTGAGGTGATTTAGAGGAGGTCGAAAAACACGAGGGACCATTTGGTCTCACTTAAGCCAGTTTTTGGTAGAAAAGGTGATTTTTCCCACCACCTCCAAATCACCCCAAATTTGTTCTACATGCTCAAATAGATGTGCCAAACATGGCTATTCAAGAAATTTGAAAAAAAAATGTATTTTACAATGCCCCCTTAAGGTATAGACCGATGTTTTGATCAGTCATTCTACAGGGCATTATAAATTCAAAAAAAATTAAAAAAATTGTAAAACCTTGAAAACCTAGCTATGTTTGTGTAAGATATCAAATGTGCAAAATTTTAGGAGATTTAGAGGAGGTCAAAAAAATCACGCTTAAACACGAGGGACCATTTGGTCTCACTTAAGCTAGTTTTTGGTAGAAAAGGTGATTTTTCCCACCACCTCCAAATCACCCCAAATTTGTTCTACATGCTCAAATAGATGTGCCAAACATTTCTATGAAAGAAATTTGAAAAAAAATGTATTTTACAATGCCCCCTTAAGGTATAGACCGGTGTTTTGATCAGTCATTCTACAGGGCAGTATAAATTCAAAAAAAAAATAAAAAATTGTAAAACCTTGAAAACCTAGCTATGTTTGTGTAAGATTTCAAGTGTGCAAAATTTGAGGTGATTCAGAGGAGGTCAAAAAAATCACACTTAAACACGAGGGACCATTTGGTAGAAAAGGTGATTTTTCCCACCACCTCCAAATCACCCCAAATTTTGCAGGCATGAGCTCTTTCATAAGCACAGAAAGAATATGAATGTTTTCCATTTTTTTTAGAATTTTATATATTTTATACTGGCTTGGTGAAACTCTGGTACATACCTCCGACTTTACCTCAAGGGGACAGTGAAAACTTCATTTCAGTTGAAATTGCTTTGATAATCATGTGTATTACATGTAAGTGAGCATGTATAAAAATTAGGAGGTTATTTGAAGAAGGTACAAAAATTGACATGTGTCATATGCAAAAAATAAAATAAAAAGTTAAAAATGCCTGCCTACTAGCTAGCTAATTCACAGAACACGGCCTGCATACGACTAGAAACCCAACAACATTTGGGCCAGGACGCAGGCCCGTGTTGCATCAATGCCTGCTGCTAGTAGGCCCCACGGGGCAGAGAGGGACCAGGTTGCGTTGTATAGTTTAGAGAGGAACTTGGGAGAGAGTTGTCAGCCGGGTATATAAACTGGTGCGAGCTCCTCTCGCTTGGCGAGGTGGGACTAAACTCCCGCCACCACTCGGCTGTGCCCGGCACGGCTCTCGCTTGGGCCCAATTCGGGTGGGCTGACCCAGGCCAACCTCACCCGCGCTCTGGCTTGGGCCCAATTCTTTTCTGTTCTTTATTGTCTTTTATTTCACTTATTAATTCCAATATTTCTTTTCTTTTATATATTTACAATATTTTAAAATCAAATTTCTTTTTTTCTTTTTTATTTCTTCTTACAATTTTAAAATCCAAAAATGAAAGAAAAAATGTTGTGTTCTATTTCACTTCTTCATTGTAATACTTCTTTTCTTTTTAATATTAGAAATATTTTTAAATCAAATCTCTGTTTTCTCTTTTATTTCTTTTGACAATTTTTAAATTCAAAAAATGTAAGATAATATGTTGTATTTTATTTCACTTCTTAATTCACAGAATTCTTCTATGCTAACTACTACAAGGATATGAGAATGCATATCTCATACTACTAAAAGTTGATGCTCACAGAATACTTATATGCTAACTAGCACAAGCGCCACGCAAGAACAAGTTGTTAGTGCACTACATATTACATGACCCAAATAGACAAGACATAAAAACAAAGCAGAACAGGCTTTTCTCTAGCAAGAGATTGTCTTCAGATGCTTCCAGCATGTCCAGCTGAACCAGCGTCGGCACGCCTATCCTCCATGCATGCGTAGTACATCTGAAGATCTCCCCCGCAAGATGGTCTAAACTTCTCTTACGCCCGCCGTCATGCGCCTTATTTTTTCTTGGTTTTTCTGCAACACATCCCAATCATGTGAACTTTAAATGGAGGTATTAACAGGAACACAGAGATCAACAGCCTCATATGTTTGCCCACTGAATTGAAGCATAATTTAGATAGCTGGACTATTTAGAAAATTAAACTATCATTGACTGAATGTTTGGAAGCTTGTAGATAATTGAAGCATAATTAAGATGCAGGAAGAATGAATGTTTGGAACCTGTAGTACAGCTTTCATTGCCACATTCTAAATTTGGCAGATAGCACATTCCTGGCATATTCTATATATGGAAGTGCTGCACATGGACACATGATAGTTGCAACATGGAGCAGCGAAGCAACAGTGCAGCATCAAACATAGGAGCAGCATCAACTACAGAGATAACTAACTAATTACAGTTTCACCATAACTTCAGCATAAATTCAGTTTCAGCATAGGAGCAGCAAAGCAACAGTGCAGCACAATTTCAGCATAACTTCAGTTTCTGAAACCACAAACTACAATTCACTGACATACCACAAATTAGATAGCTTTTATGTTGAAATATACTAGCACACCTAACTTAGATAGCCTAGGGTTCTTCACTGACAACATAGCATACCAAAATAGATAACTTATATGCTGACATATGTACTTATCAGCATAGCTAAAAACAGCTTCACATCTTCTTCAGCTTCACTTCTTCAGCAGCTTCAGGCAGTGGGAGCGGCGCACCGCCGTTGCACTGGCTCCTGCAGCCCCCCTCGCATTTTTCTTCTGCACCTGGGCCACCACCACCACCACCTCCTCCTTCTCCTCCTCCACCACCTCCAGCTTGATGATGTCAGGGACATCCGGAAGGAGTTCGACGTCGATGGGCATATTCTTGTCACCCTCAATTGGGACCGGCGCCACTACCTGGACCACGTCCTCCTCGCCGTCTTCTTCGTCGTCAGAGAGGACCACAACATCCTCGACATCTTCCTCCTCGTCATGAGAGACGACTGGCACAGGCACGCGGCGAACCTCGTAGTCGGGGTTGACGGCCACTAGGACAGCAAGCAGGACATCCTTCTCGGTGACGCGCTCCGCCCTCGATGCGACGCGCGCAGTATCCGGCGGCTGCGGCATGGTGGTGGAGCGTGATACGTCTCCAACGTATCTATAATTTTTTATTGTTCCATGCTATTATATTATCTGTTTTGGATGTTTTATATGCATTAATATGCTATTGTATATTATTTTTGGGACTAACCTATTAACCTAGAGCCCAGTGCCAGTTTCTGTTTTTTCCTTGTTTTTGAGTTTTATAGAAAAGGAATATCAAACGGAGTTCAGATGAGCTGAAAATTTACGGTGATTTTTTTATGGACCAGAAGAAGCCCACGGAGCATCAGAGTTGGGCCAGAAGAGTCCCGAGGCGACCACAAGGGTAGGGGGCGCCCCCCTAGGGCGCGCCCCCTGCCTTGTGGACTCCTCAGGAACCCCCCTGACGTGAGACCGACGCCAAAAATTCCTATAAATCCCAAAACCCCCAGAAAGAAACCTAGATCAGAAGTTCCGCCGCCGCAAGCCTCTGTAGCCACGAAAAACCAATCGGGAGCCCGTTCCGGCACCCTGCCGGAGGGGGAAATCATCACCGGAGGCCATCTTTATCATCCCGGCAATCTCCATGACGAGGAGGGAGTAGTTCACCCTCGGGGCTGAGGGTATGTACCAGTAGCTATGTGTTTGATCTCTCTCTCTCGTGTTCTTGATTTGGCACGATCTTGATGTATCGCGATCTTTGTTATTATAGTTAGATCATATGGTGTTCTTCCCCCTCTACCTTCTTGTGATGAATTGAGTCTTGCTCTTTGAGGTCTCGTTATGTTGGATTGAGTATTGGATTTGAGAACACTTGATGTATGTCTTGCGATGGGATATCTGTGGTGACAATGGGATGTTCTATTGATGCACTTGATGTATGTTTTGGCACTCAACTCGCAGATTCCCGAGGTGACATTGGGGTAATCTATGCATAGGGGTTGATGCACATTTTCGTCCTACGTTCTCCGGTAGAAACTTTGGAGTGATTCTTTGTTGCACGTTGAGGGATTGCCATATGATTTAATTATGTTATCATTGTTGAGAGAACTTGCACTGGTGAAAGTATGAACCCTAGGCCTTATTTTCAAGCATTGCAATATCGTTTTCGCTCACTTTTGCCACTAGTTACCTTGCTGTTTTTATATTTTCAGATTATGAAAACCTATATCTACCATCCATATTACACTTGTATCACCATCTCTTCGCCGAACTAGTGCACCTATACAATTTACCATTGTATTGGGTGTGTTGGGGACACAAGAGACTCTTTGTTATTTGGTTGCAGGGTTGTTTGAGAGAGACCATCTTCATCCTACGCCTCCCACGGATTGATAAACCTTAGATCATCCATTTGAGGGAAATTTGCTACTGTCCTACAAAACTCTGCGCTTGGAGGCCCAACACGAGTCTACAAGAAGAAGGTTGCGTAATAGACATCAAGCTCTTTTCTGGGCCGTTGCCGGGGAGGTGAGTGCTTGAAGGTATATCTTTAAATCTTGCAATTGAATCTTTTAGTTTCCTGTTTTATCACTAGTTTAGTCTATAAAAGAAAACCACAAAAAAATGGAATTGACGTTGCCTCATATGCTTCATCTTTTTAATATCTTTCGTGAAAATAATGGAAAGGAAAATTGTGCTCAAGTGTTAGAAGAAGAAGTCTATAAAATGTTTGGCACTAAATTTTTAAATGATGAGCATGATTGCAATGTTGTTAGTATTAATTCTTTGAATATCCATCATGCTAATGATATGCAAAGCCATAAGCTTGGGGATGCTATGTTTGATGAAGATGATATTTTTAGTTCCCAAGTTTTGATGAGAAAATTTATTATGATGAAAGCATGCCTCCTATTTATGATGATTATTGTGATGACATGTATGCTATAAAGAATAATGGTAACCATTGTTGACAACATATTTTCGCACGGTCAAGAACTTAATTAAGATGGACTCAAATGGAGAAGTGATATACATGAAAAAGTTCCGTATTGTCAAAATGAACATCTTTGAAGTTTGGGCCATCGCCATCCGATCTCATCTCGAGGGCCAAAATTGTGCTCGAAGTACTAGGATTTGGGCACTCAGAGTACTGTTCGGCCAATTACGCCTTCAACACGGC
Organism: Elymus sibiricus; assembly: GCA_039707655.1. Classification (NCBI taxonomy): domain Eukaryota; kingdom Viridiplantae; phylum Streptophyta; class Magnoliopsida; order Poales; family Poaceae; genus Elymus; species Elymus sibiricus. The sequence goes on from CM077664.1 coordinate 321,180,392, forward strand.
CTCATATGAAAAAACGTTCTACAAGAATTATCTTCGTCTCGTCGAAACGGTTGATTTTTATATAAAAATCGTCCCAATCCGAGTTCGTATGCAAAAGTTAGAGCTATCGGAATGCAGCCCTGTCAGGAGGCGAAACATGGCGCGCCCCACCAGACACATGTCTGATGGGTAGCGCCACAATGCAGATATTTTGCGCGACCGTTTTGGCCCAGAAGATGGCTTCGAATCGAAAAACATTCAACATGAAAGTTGTTCGTCTCGTCGAAAGGATTAAATATGCTTTTGGGCGCATTTTCATCCGAGGTCGTTTACTGCCACAAAAAAGACCCGCAAGGTGCAGCCAGTTTAAACCGAACAGTTTTGGAAAGTTCGGACAAAACCAATCCGAAATTGACTAGGGTTTTAGCCGTGAATCCAAGCCTTTTCCTTGCACGGGAAGTCCAGCCGCCTCTTATATACCTAAGGGGTGATGGCCGATTGATCAACAACACACAATCGCAAAACTCAAGTACAAACTTTCATCTCCTACCCTAGTTTTCTGCTTCTTGTTCATCGGTGTTCTTCGCTTCGGAGAGCTTCGATCTACGAAGTCCTAGGGGCGGGCGAACCGACCTAGGGCAGCCCATCACCGCCGTACGTCCAGACGGGGTCTCTCCCGGCCGCGTGGGGTTTCGGGTCTTCAAAAGAGCTCGCTGGATTGTCTTGCGTATCGCGCTTCCAGTGAGCCTCCTTCGGCGACGTGTCTTGCGTATCGCGCTCGACGCCGAGGGTACACGGTGACGTGTTCATGTGCAAACACACTTTTTGGTGACTCCGCTGGGGAACAAAGAGCAATCATCATCATCCATCATGGTCGATCTTCCCAAGCCATCTGAAGTGGATGCCGATAACATCATCAAGCCCAATTTCGAGGAATTATCGGCAGAACATCGCCAAGCTTATGAGGAGTACAAGAAGGCGTGTGAAGAGAAGGAGATGCAGGAGTTCCTTGCTAAGTTCAAAAAGGATCGCCAAGGCAACATCACTTCAATTGAAGAAATCAAGTTTCCTCCTCTTCGCAATGAGCAGGTAGAGCCGGCTGTAAGCAAAATCTTCTCTCCAAAACAGTCGACTGAAATTACTACTCTTATTGCTCAGAATAATTATCTTATTTACCAAGCTATCATAGACAATAACACTGCTTGAAAAAATACTCCACAATCATCTAATGGTAGTGGTAATATGTCTCTTGGTGTGGAAAACTTTAGTCCAACCTTACCTATTTCATCGGCGCCGCCCGTGCCGTTGAATTCTTATCCTAGTCAGACAAACCAACTTGTTGCTCCACCCTTTAATCCTGCCATGAACGTACCAAGTTCAGTGAATCCAACTGCATTGCTAGGTTACGGTTCGGCAAGTCCAAGTGGATTGCTGCCGAACTATGGTACAACATACACACCACCATCTCTTCCGACTAGCACTATACCAACTATTAGAAATCATATTCACCATGTGCCACAACCACATGCAACGCCGCTCAATACGAGTGATATTTTGGCTAATGTCAGAGAGGAGATGTCTAGGGTGTTCCGAGAGCATTGTGGGATTGAACTACCTAAACCACGAATTTCCAGGAAACCATATCTAGAAATTTTTTATGCCGTGCCATGTCCTCCCAGATATAAAGTTCCAGATTTTGTTAAATTTAGCGGAGAGGGAACAAAGACTACATGGGAGCATGTTAGTCAGTACTTGGCACAATTTGGTGAGGCAAGTTCACGAGACGAGTGGAAAGTACGTTATTTCCCTTTATCTTTAACCGGTACTGCTTTCTCGTGGTTTTCTGCGTTACCACCCGGTTCTATTACTACATGGTTTCACTTGGAGCAAAAGTTTCATGACCACTTCTACAGTGGTGACAATGAGCTTAAACTATCCCATCTTACATCGATTAAGCAAAAGCATGATGAATCGGTCTCCGATTATGTCAAAAGATTTAGAGATACAAAAAACCGGTGCTATAGTTTGGTGATAGCCGAGAGAGATTTGGCTGATCTTGTGCTTAGTGGCTTGAGAACTCACATTAGAGAAAGGCTAGAAGGATATGAGTTTTTAAATATCAACCAAGTCTTGCAAAGGGCTTTGGCTCAAGAAAGCCGAAGCAAAGATCTTAAAGAAGTGCATAGATATAAAATTGATTGTCCTAAGATGAATATGGTTGAGTATGATAGTGACCACTCGGACGATGAGGGTGATATTTATGCTGCTCAATTTGTTTGACCATCTAAGGCCAAACCATTTACTTGCAATGATTTAAAGCCGATTCATAAGAATCGTGATGAAGAGATGAAATTTACTTTCAACATTGCTAAGTGTGATAGAATATTTGATGCTTTGTTGCAAGCCAAGATAATTAGAATATCTCATACTTTACCGCCGTTTGAAGAGCTGAAACGGCGTGCTTATTGCAAGTATCATAATTCTTTTTCTCATGCCACTAACGATTGTAATGTTTTTCGATGATAGATACAATCGGCCATTAATGACGGACGATTGAATTTTTCTGAGATGCAAGTTGACAAATAGCCTTTTCCAATGAATACCATAGATTTGGAGGGAAAGAAGTTGCTCATTCGGCCGGAGGTAGCCGAATCTGCTAATAAAGCTAATGTCATTGTTGGTGAGCCCAGGAAAAGCAAGGAAGGCGACAAGATCTTGGGGAGACAAGTTGTGCTTGACAAGCAACCCGGTGGCAAGGAGATAATCAAGATTACCATCAAGAATTCTACACTCGGGGGGCAACCACAAGTGCAAGAGAACACTCATGTCAAATTTGTTAAGCCCAAGAGTCCAGAGGTTGGCAAGTGGAAGACGAATGAAGCTAAAGTGCAGTGCAAGAGGATCAAGCCAACTTTTGATATGTTGCTGTCCAAATATGCCAATCAAGCGGCCGGTTCTAGCTCTAACTGGTCATCAAATTTGAAGCGCTCAAGATCACCTCCGAGGGAAGAATTTCAGCATCACGCAAGGCCATATGGGTCATGGGCACCAGGACCATGGATGGCGCCGCCCCCCTATGCGCCATACTACATGGGAGGCTTCAATGGAGGATGGGGGCAGCCCCCAATGGCCCCTTATGCTTTTCATCCGGGGTGGGCAGAACCAAGGAGGCCCATTCATGAGAGACTTTCTTATCCCACACGAGGCCATTTGAACAACGGTGTCAATCGGCCAATGGAAGATAATCAAGGAAGGGTTGGCATGCAAGTGTGGCGTGCTAAATCACCAAGTGCTGAAATTTCAGAGCCTAGCAAGCAAAAGGGGAAGAATACTAGTGCTGAAACTATTATGATAGGCACTAAAGAATTAACAATCAAAGAGCCGATTATTGTTGATAATCCGGCTGATTCTAATAAAGATGTGGCTGCTGTCCAGCAAAGTCCCATGGCTAATGATCATGAAGCTATCACAAGCAAGGCCAAGTCGAGGGATCCAAAATATACTCAGCCTAAGTGGTGTCCTTCCGGTTTGACCAAGGCACAAAAAAGGAGATTGCAGCGCATGAGGAACCATGAGAAGGAGGAACAAGAAGCAGAGAAGCAAAGGGATAAATTGTTCAATGAAAGTCGTCCCATGATACCCCCAAAACAAGTGTGGAAGCCTAAGCAAAAGGAAAACGTAGCAGCTTCGGCATTGATCATAGCAGCACCTACACCACCAACGGAGGACGATGTGGATGCTATTACATCGTCCACTCTGCCTATTACTTCCTCTTCACTTGGAGATATTTCGGAGTCAGTGGACATGCTTGAGGAAGAAGATGAAATGCTTGATTATGAGACTACACCGGTTCATGAAGGTATGGATATTAATATGGTGTATTACTTACCCGCTGAATTTCGTGCTATAGCTGAAGAAGGGGAAGTAGCTCAGCTAGATTTTGGTCCTAAGAATGCTATATTCGAGAAGCCAAAAGAACCGGTGACACACTTGAAGCCATTGTTCCTTAAAGGTCATATTAATGGATCGCCGGTTGCTAGAATGCTTGTCGATGGTGGTGCGTGTGGGTGGACGTTTGGAGTTACCGAGGCTAGACACGTGGCGTTGTGCGCTCGTGCATGCCCCCACCGCTTTGCTTTTTTTTTGTCATGAATTTATTTTTTGACCCGTGGTGGAGCACAGAAGGTGGGATACTTACATGTTTTGATCTTGTACAGGGGCATTACAAATTAATAAAAACAAAAAATTGTAAAACCTTGAAAACCTAGTTATATTTGTCTAAGATATCATGTGTGCAAAATTTGTGGTGATTTAGAGGAGGTCAAAAAATTCACCGTTGTAGAAAGGTGAATTTTCTTACCACCTCCAAATCACCCCAATTTTGTTTTACATGCTCAAATAGATGTGCCAAACATGGCTATGAAAGAAATTTGAAAAAAAAATGCATTTTACAATGCCCCCTTAAGGTGTAGACCGATGTTTTGATCAGTCATTCTACAGGGCAGTATAAATTCAAAAAAATTAAAAAATTGTAAAACCTTGAAAACCTAGCTATGTTTGTGTAAGATATCAAGTGTGCAAAATTTGAGGTGATTTAGAGGAGGTCGAAAAACACGAGGGGCCATTTGGTCTCACTTAAGCCAGTTTTTGGTAGAAAAGGTGATTTTTCCCACCACCTCCAAATCACCCCAAATTTGTTCTGCATGCTCAAATAGATGTGCCAAACATGGCTATTCAAGAAATTTGAAAAAAAAATGTATTTTACAATGCCCCCTTAAGGTATAGACCGATGTTTTGATCAGTCATTCTACAGGGCATTATAAATTCAAAAAAAATTAAAAAAATTGTAAAACCTTGAAAACCTAGCTATGTTTGTGTAAGATATCAAATGTGAAAAATTTTAGGAGATTTAGAGGAGGTCAAAAAAATCACGCTTAAACACGAGGGACCATTTGGTCTCACTTAAGCTAGTTTTTGGTAGAAAAGGTGATTTTTCCCACCACCTCCAAATTACCCCAAATTTGTTCTACATGCTCAAATAGATGTGCCAAACATGTCTATGAAAGAAATTTGAAAAAAAATGTATTTTACAATGCCCCCTTAAGGTATAGACCGGTGTTTTGATCAGTCATTCTACAGGGCAGTATAAATTCAAAAAAAAATAAAAAATTGTAAAACCTTGAAAACCTAGCTATGTTTGTGTAAGATTTCAAGTGTGCAAAATTTGAGGTGATTCAGAGGAGGTCAAAAAAATCACACTTAAACACGAGGGACCATTTGGTAGAAAAGGTGATTTTTCCCACCACCTCCAAATCACCCCAAATTTTGCAGGCATGAGCTCTTTCATAAGCACAGAAAGAATATGAATGTTTTCCATTTTTTTTAGAATTTTATATATTTTATACTGGCTTGGTGAAACTCTGGTACATACCTCCGACTTTACCTCAAGGGGACAGTGAAAACTTCATTTCAGTTGAAATTGCTTTGATAATCATGTGTATTACATGTAAGTGAGCATGTATAAAAATTAGGAGGTTATTTGAAGAAGGTACAAAAATTGACATGTGTCATATGCAAAAAATAAAATAAAAAGTTAAAAATGCCTGCCTACTAGCTAGCTAATTCACAGAACACGGCCTGCATACGACTAGAAACCCAACAACATTTGGGCCAGGACGCAGGCCCGTGTTGCATCAATGCCTGCTGCTAGTAGGCCCCACGGGGCAGAGAGGGACCAGGTTGCGTTGTATAGTTTAGAGAGGAACTTGGGAGAGAGTTGTCAGCCGGGTATATAAACTGGTGCGAGCTCCTCTCGCTTGGCGAGGTGGGACTAAACTCCCGCCACCACTCGGCTGTGCCCGGCACGGCTCTCGCTTGGGCCCAATTCGGGTGGGCTGACCCAGGCCAACCTCACCCGCGCTCTGGCTTGGGCCCAATTCTTTTCTGTTCTTTATTGTCTTTTATTTCACTTATTAATTCCAATATTTCTTTTCTTTTATATATTTACAATATTTTAAAATCAAATTTCTTTTTTTCTTTTTTATTTCTTCTTACAGTTTTAAAATCCAAAAATGAAAGAAAAAATGTTGTGTTCTATTTCACTTCTTCATTGTAATACTTCTTTTCTTTTTAATATTAGAAATATTTTTAAATCAAATCTCTTTTTTCTCTTTTATTTCTTTTGACAATTTTTAAATTCAAAAAATGTAAGATAATATGTTGTATTTTATTTCACTTCTTAATTCACAGAATTCTTCTATGCTAACTACTACAAGGATATGAGAATGCATATCTCATACTACTAAAAGTTGATGCTCACAGAATACTTATATGCTAACTAGCACAAGCGCCACGCAAGAACAAGTTGTTAGTGCACTACATATTACATGACCCAAATAGACAAGACATAAAAACAAAGCAGAACAGGCTTTTCTCTAGCAAGAGATTGTCTTCAGATGCTTCCAGCATGTCCAGCTGAACCAGCGTCGGCACGCCTATCCTCCATGCATGCGTAGTACATCTGAAGATCTCCCCCGCAAGATGGTCTAAACTTCTCTTACGCCCGCCGTCATGCGCCTTATTTTTTCTTGGTTTTTCTGCAACACATCCCAATCATGTGAACTTTAAATGGAGGTATTAACAGGAACACAGAGATCAACAGCCTCATATGTTTGCCCACTGAATTGAAGCATAATTTAGATAGCTGGACTATTTAGAAAATTAAACTATCATTGACTGAATGTTTGGAAGCTTGTAGATAATTGAAGCATAATTAAGATGCAGGAAGAATGAATGTTTGGAACCTGTAGTACAGCTTTCATTGCCACATTCTAAATTTGGCAGATAGCACATTCCTGGCATATTCTATATATGGAAGTGCTGCACATGAACACATGATAGTTGCAACATGGAGCAGCGAAGCAACAGTGCAGCATCAAACATAGGAGCAGCATCAACTACAGAGATAACTAACTAATTACAGTTTCACCATAACTTCAGCATAAATTCAGTTTCAGCATAGGAGCAGCAAAGCAACAGTGCAGCACAATTTCAGCATAACTTCAGTTTCTGAAACCACAAACTACAGTTCACTGACATACCACAAATTAGATAGCTTTATGTTGAAATATACTAGCACACCTAACTTAGATAGCCTAGGGTTCTTCACTGACAACATAGCATACCAAAATAGATAACTTATATGCTGACATATGTACTTATCAGCATAGCTAAAAACAGCTTCACATCTTCTTCAGCTTCACTTCTTCAGCAGCTTCAGGCAGTGGGAGCGGCGCACCGCCGTTGCACTGGCTCCTGCAGCCCCCCTCGCATTTTTCTTCTGCACCTGGGCCACCACCACCACCACCTCCTCCTTCTCCTCCTCCACCACCTCCAGCTTGATGATGTCAGGGACATCCGGAAGGAGTTCGACGTCGATGGGCATATTCTTGTCACCCTCAATTGGGACCGGCGCCACTACCTGGACCACGTCCTCCTCGCCGTCTTCTTCGTCGTCAGAGAGGACCACAACATCCTCGACATCTTCCTCCTCGTCATGAGAGACGACTGGCACAGGCACGTGGCGAACCTCGTAGTCGGGGTTGACGGCCACTAGGACAGCAAGCAGGACATCCTTCTCGGTGACGCGCTCCGCCCTCGATGCGACGCGCGCAGTATCCGGCGGCTGCGGCATGGTGGTGGAGCGTGATACGTCTCCAACGTATCTATAATTTTTGATTGTTCCATGCTATTATATTATCTGTTTTGGATGTTTTATATGCATTAATATGCTATTGTATATTATTTTTGGGACTAACCTATTAACCTAGAGCCCAGTGCCAGTTTCTGTTTTTTCCTTGTTTTTGAGTTTTATAGAAAAGGAATATCAAACGGAGTTCAGATGAGCTGAAAATTTACGGTGATTTTTTTATGGACCAGAAGAAGCCCACGGAGCATCAGAGTTGGGCCAGAAGAGTCCCGAGGCGACCACAAGGGTAGGGGGCGCCCCCCCTAGGGCGCGCCCCCTGCCTTGTGGACTCCTCAGGAACCCCCCTGACGTGAGACCGACGCCAAAAATTCCTATAAATCCCAAAACCCCCAGAAAGAAACCTAGATCAGAAGTTCCGCCGCCGCAAGCCTCTGTAGCCACGAAAAACCAATCGGGAGCCCGTTCCGGCACCCTGCCGGAGGGGGAAATCATCACCGGAGGCCATCTTTATCATCCCGGCAATCTCCATGACGAGGAGGGAGTAGTTCACCCTCGGGGCTGAGGGTATGTACCAGTAGCTATGTGTTTGATCTCTCTCTCTCGTGTTCTTGATTTGGCACGATCTTGATGTATCGCGATCTTTGTTATTATAGTTAGATCATATGGTGTTCTTCCCCCTCTACCTTCTTGTGATGAATTGAGTCTTGCTCTTTGAGGTCTCGTTATGTTGGATTGAGTATTGGATTTGAGAACACTTGATGTATGTCTTGCGATGAGATATCTGTGGTGACAATGGGATGTTCTATTGATGCACTTGATGTATGTTTTGGCACTCAACTCGCAGATTCCCGAGGTGACATTGGGGTAATCTATGCATAGAGGTTGATGCACATTTTCGTCCTACGTTCTCCGGTAGAAACTTTGGAGTGATTCTTTGTTGCACGTTGAGGGATTGCCATATGATTTAATTATGTTATCATTGTTGAGAGAACTTGCACTGGTGAAAGTATGAACCCTAGGCCTTATTTTCAAGCATTGCAATATCGTTTTCGCTCACTTTTGCCACTAGTTACCTTGCTGTTTTTATATTTTCAGATTACAAAAACCTATATCTACCATCCATATTACACTTGTATCACCATCTCTTCGCCGAACTAGTGCACCTATACAATTTACCATTGTATTGGGTGTGTTGGGGACACAAGAGACTCTTTGTTATTTGGTTGCAGGGTTGTTTGAGAGAGACCATCTTCATCCTACGCCTCCCACGGATTGATAAACCTTAGATCATCCATTTGAGGGAAATTTGCTACTGTCCTACAAAACTCTGCGCTTGGAGGCCCAACACGAGTCTACAAGAAGAAGGTTGCGTAATAGACATCAAGCTCTTTTCTGGGCCGTTGCCGGGGAGGTGAGTGCTTGAAGGTATATCTTTAAATCTTGCAATTGAATCTTTTAGTTTCCTGTTTTATCACTAGTTTAGTCTATAAAAGAAAACCACAAAAAAATGGAATTGACGTTGCCTCATATGCTTCATCTTTTTAATATCTTTCGTGAAAATAATGGAAAGGAAAATTGTGCTCAAGTGTTAGAAGAAGAAGTCTATAAAATGTTTGGCACTAAATTTTTGAATGATGAGCATGATTGCAATGTTGTTAGTATTAATTCTTTGAATATCCATGATGCTAATGATATGCAAAGCCATAAGCTTGGGGATGCTATGTTTGATGAAGATGATATTTTTAGTTCCCAAGTTTTGATGAGAAAATTTATTATGATGAAAGCATGCCTCCTATTTATGATGATTATTGTGATGACATGTATGCTATAAAGAATAATGGTAACCATTGTTGACAACATATTTTCGCACGGTCAAGAACTTAATTAAGATGGACTCAAATGGAGAAGTGATATACATGAAAAAGTTCCGTATTGTCAAAATGAACATCTTTGAAGTTTGGGCCATCGCCATCCGATCTCATCTCGAGGGCCAAAATTGTGCTCGAAGTACTAGGATTTGGGCACTCAGAGTACTGTTCGGCCAATTACGCCTTCAACACGGCCTCATATGAAAAAACTTTCTACAAGAATTATCTTCGTCTCGTCGAAACGGTTGATTTTTATATAAAAATCGTCCCAATCCGAGTTCGTATGCAAAAGTTAGAGCTATCGGAATGCAGCCCTGTCAGGAGGCGAAACATGGCGCGCCCCACCAGACACATGTCTGATGGGTAGCGCCACAATGCAGATATTTTGCGCGACCGTTTTGGCCCAGAAGATGGCTTCGAATCGAAAAACATTCAACATGAAAGTTGTTCGTCTCGTCGAAAGGACTAAATATGCTTTTGGGCGCATTTTCATCCGAGGTCGTTTACTGCCACAAAAAAGACCCGCAAGGTGCAGCCAGTTTAAACCGAACAGTTTTGGAAAGTTCGGACAAAACCAATCCGAAATTGACTAGGGTTTTGGCCGTGAATCCAAGCCTTTTCCTTGCACGGGAAGTCCAGCCGCCTCTTATATACCTAAGGGGTGATGGCCGATTGATCAACAACACACAATCGCAAAACTCATCTACAAACTTTCATATCCTACCCTAGTTTTCTGCTTCTTGTTCATCGGTGTTCTTCGCTTCGGAGAGCTTCGATCTACGAAGTCTTAGGGGCGGGCGAACCGACCTAGGGCAGCCCATCACCGCCGTACGTCCAGACGGGGTCTCTCCCGGCCGCGTGGGGTTTCGGGTCTTCAAAAGAGCTCGCTGGATTGTCTTGCGTATCGCGCTTCCAGTGAGCCTCCTTCGGCGACGTGTCTTGCGTATCGCGCTCGACGCCGAGGGTACACGGTGACGTGTTCATGTGCAAACACACTTTTTGGTGACTCCGCTGGGGAACAAAGAGCAATCATCATCATCCATCATGGTCGATCTTCCCAAGCCATCTGAAGTGGATGCCGATAACATCATCAAGCCCAATTTCGAGGAATTATCGGCAGAACATCGCCAAGCTTATGAGGAGTACAAGAAGGCGTGTGAAGAGAAGGAGATGCAGGAGTTCCTTGCTAAGTTCAAAAAGGATCGCCAAGGCAACATCACTTCAATTGAAGAAATCAAGTTTCCTCCTCTTCGCAATGAGCAGGTAGAGCCGGCTGTAAGCAAAATCTTCTCTCCAAAACAGTCGACTGAAATTACTACTCTTATTGCTCAGAATAATTATCTTATTTACCAAGCTATCATAGACAATAACACTGCTTGAAAAAATACTCCACAATCATCTAATGGTAGTGGTAATATGTCTCTTGGTGTGGAAAACTTTAGTCCAACCTTACCTATTTCATCGGCGCCGCCCGTGCCGTTAAATTCTTATCCTAGTCAGACAAACCAACTTGTTGCTCCACCCTTTAATCCTGCCATGAACGTACCAAGTTCAGTGAATCCAACTGCATTGCTAGGTTACGGTTCGGCAAGTCCAAGTGGATTGCTGTCGAACTATGGTACAACATACACACCACCATCTCTTCCGACTAGCACTATACCAACTATTAGAAATCATATTCACCATGTGCCACAACCACATGCAACGCCGCTCAATACGAGTGATATTTTGGCTAATGTCAGAGAGGAGATGTCTAGGGTGTTCCGAGAGCATTGTGGGATTGAACTACCTAAACCACGAATTTCCAGGAAACCATATCTAGAAATTTTTTATGCCGTGCCATGTCCTCCCAGATATAAAGTTCCAGATTTTGTTAAATTTAGCGGAGAGGGAACAAAGACTACATGGGAGCATGTTAGTCAGTACTTGGCACAATTTGGTGAGGCAAGTTCACGAGACGAGTGGAAAGTACGTTATTTCCCTTTATCTTTAACCGGTACTACTTTCTCGTGGTTTTCTGCGTTACCACCCGGTTCTATTACTACATGGTTTCACTTGGAGCAAAAGTTTCATGACCACTTCTACAGTGGTGACAATGAGCTTAAACTATCCCATCTTACATCGATTAAGCAAAAGCATGATGAATCGGTCTCCGATTATGTCAAAAGATTTAGAGATACAAAAAACCGGTGCTATAGTTTGGTGATAGCCGAGAGAGATTTGGCTGATCTTGTGCTTAGTGGCTTGAGAACTCACATTAGAGAAAGGCTAGAAGGATATGAGTTTTTAAATATCAACCAAGTCTTGCAAAGGGCTTTGGCTCAAGAAAGCCGAAGCAAAGATCTTAAAGAAGTGCATAGATATAAAATTGATTGTCCTAAGATGAATATGGTTGAGTATGATAGTGACCACTCGGACGATGAGGGTGATATTTATGCTGCTCAATTTGTTTGACCATCTAAGGCCAAACCATTTACTTGCAATGATTTAAAGCCGATTCATAAGAATCGTGATGAAGAGATGAAATTTACTTTCAACATTGCTAAGTGTGATAGAATATTTGATGCTTTGTTGCAAGCCAAGATAATTAGAATATCTCATACTTTACCGCCGTTTGAAGAGCTGAAACGGCGTGCTTATTGCAAGTATCATAATTCTTTTTCTCATGCCACTAACGATTGTAATGTTTTTCGACGATAGATACAATCGGCCATTAATGACGGACGATTGAATTTTTCTAAGATGCAAGTTGACAAATAGCCTTTTCCAATGAATACCATAGATTTGGAGGGAAAGAAGTTGCTCATTCGGCCGGAGGTAGCCGAATCTGCTAATAAAGCTAATGTCATTGTTGGTGAGCCCAGGAAAAGCAAGGAAGGCGACAAGATCTTGGGGAGACAAGTTGTGCTTGACAAGCAACCCGGTGGCAAGGAGATAATCAAGATTACCATCAAGAATTCTACACTCGGGGGGCAACCACAAGTGCAAGAGAACACTCATGTCAAATTTGTTAAGCCCAAGAGTCCAGAGGTTGGCAAGTGGAAGACGAATGAAGCTAAAGTGCAGCGCAAGAGGATCAAGCCAACTTTTGATATGTTGTTGTCCAAATATGCCAATCAAGCGGCCGGTTCTAGCTCTAACTGGTCATCAAATTTGAAGCGCTCAAGATCACCTCCGAGGGAAGAATTTCAGCATCACGCAAGGCCATATGGGTCATGGGCACCAGGACCATGGATGGCGCCGCCCCCCTATGCGCCATACTACATGGGAGGCTTCAATGGAGGATGGGGGCAGCCCCCAATGGCCCCTTATGCTTTTCATCCGGGGTGGGCAGAACCAAGGAGGCCCATTCATGAGAGACTTTCTTATCCCACACGAGGCCATTTGAACAACGGTGTCAATCGGCCAATGGAAGATAATCAAGGAAGGGTTGGCATGCAAGTGTGGCGTGCTAAATCACCAAGTGCTGAAATTTCAGAGCCTAGCAAGCAAAAGGGGAAGAATACTAGTGCTGAAACTATTATGATAGGCACTAAAGAATTAACAATCAAAGAGCCGATTATTGTTGATAATCCGGCTGATTCTAATAAAGATGTGGCTGCTGTCCAGCAAAGTCCCATGGCTAATGATCATGAAGCTATCACAAGCAAGGCCAAGTCGAGGGATCCAAAATATACTCAGCCTAAGTGGTGTCCTTCCGGTTTGACCAAGGCACAAAAAAGGAGATTGCAGCGCATGAGGAACCATGAGAAGGAGGAACAAGAAGCAGAGAAGCAAAGGGATAAATTGTTCAATGAAAGTCGTCCCATGATACCCCCAAAACAAGTGTGGAAGCCTAAGCAAAAGGAAAACGTAGCAGCTTCGGCATTGATCATAGCAGCACCTACACCACCAACGGAGGACGATGTGGATGCTATTACATCGTCCACTCTGCCTATTACTTCCTCTTCACTTGGAGATATTTCGGAGTCAGTGGACATGCTTGAGGAAGAAGATGAAATGCTTGATTATGAGACTACACCGGTTCATGAAGGTATGGATATTAATATGGTGTATTACTTACCCGCTGAATTTCGTGCTATAGCTGAAGAAGGGGAAGTAGCTCAGCTAGATTTTGGTCCTAAGAATGCTATATTCGAGAAGCCAAAAGAACCGGTGACACACTTGAAGCCATTGTTCCTTAAAGGTCATATTAATGGATCGCCGGTTGCTAGAATGCTTGTCGATGGTGGTGCGTGTGGGTGGACGTTTGGAGTTACCGAGGCTAGACACGTGGCGTTGTGCGCTCGTGCATGCCCCCACCGCTTTGCTTTTTTTTTGTCATGAATTTATTTTTTGACCCGTGGTGGAGCATAGAAGGTGGGATACTTACATGTTTTGATCTTGTACAGGGGCATTACAAATTAATAAAAACAAAAAATTGTAAAACCTTGAAAACCTAGTTATATTTGTCTAAGATATCATGTGTGCAAAATTTGTGGTGATTTAGAGGAGGTCAAAAAATTCACCGTTGTAGAAAGGTGAATTTTCTCACCACCTCCAAATCACCCCAATTTTGTTTTACATGCTCAAATAGATGTGCCAAACATGGCTATGAAATAAATTTGAAAAAAAAATGCATTTTACAATGCCCCCTTAAGGTGTAGACCGATGTTTTGATCAGTCATTCTACAGGGCAGTATAAATTCAAAAAAATTAAAAAATTGTAAAACCTTGAAAACCTAGCTATGTTTGTGTAAGATATCAAGTGTGCAAAATTTGAGGTGATTTAGAGGAGGTCGAAAAACACGAGGGACCATTTGGTCTCACTTAAGCCAGTTTTTGGTAGAAAAGGTGATTTTTCCCACCACCTCCAAATCACCCCAAATTTGTTCTACATGCTCAAATAGATGTGCCAAACATGGCTATTCAAGAAATTTGAAAAAAAAATGTATTTTACAATGCCCCCTTAAGGTATAGACCGATGTTTTGATCAGTCATTCTACAGGGCATTATAAATTCAAAAAAAATTAAAAAAATTGTAAAACCTTGAAAACCTAGCTATGTTTGTGTAAGATATCAAATGTGAAAAATTTTAGGAGATTTAGAGGAGGTCAAAAAAATCACGCTTAAACACGAGGGACCATTTGGTCTCACTTAAGCTAGTTTTTGGTAGAAAAGGTGATTTTTCCCACCACCTCCAAATCACCCCAAATTTGTTCTACATGCTCAAATAGATGTGCCAAACATGTCTATGAAAGAAATTTGAAAAAAAATGTATTTTACAATGCCCCCTTAAGGTATAGACCGGTGTTTTGATCAGTCATTCTACAGGGCAGTATAAATTCAAAAAAAAATAAAAAATTGTAAAACCTTGAAAACCTAGCTATGTTTGTGTAAGATTTCAAGTGTGCAAAATTTGAGGTGATTCAGAGGAGGTCAAAAAAATCACACTTAAACACGAGGGACCATTTGGTAGAAAAGGTGATTTTTCCCACCACCTCCAAATCACCCCAAATTTTGCAGGCATGAGCTCTTTCATAAGCACAGAAAGAATATGAATGTTTTCCATTTTTTTTAGAATTTTATATATTTTATACTGGCTTGGTGAAACTCTGGTACATACCTCCGACTTTACCTCAAGGGGACAGTGAAAACTTCATTTCAGTTGAAATTGCTTTGATAATCATGTGTATTACATGTAAGTGAGCATGTATAAAAATTAGGAGGTTATTTGAAGAAGGTACAAAAATTGACATGTGTCATATGCAAAAAATAAAATAAAAAGTTAAAAATGCCTGCCTACTAGCTAGCTAATTCACAGAACACGGCCTGCATACGACTAGAAACCCAACAACATTTGGGCCAGGACGCAGGCCCGTGTTGCATCAATGCCTGCTGCTAGTAGGCCCCACGGGGCAGAGAGGGACCAGGTTGCGTTGTATAGTTTAGAGAGGAACTTGGGAGAGAGTTGTCAGCCGGGTATATAAACTGGTGCGAGCTCCTCTCGCTTGGCGAGGTGGGACTAAACTCCCGCCACCACTCGGCTGTGCCCGGCACGGCTCTCGCTTGGGCCCAATTCGGGTGGGCTGACCCAGGCCAACCTCACCCGCGCTCTGGCTTGGGCCCAATTCTTTTCTGTTCTTTATTGTCTTTTATTTCACTTATTAATTCCAATATTTCTTTTCTTTTATATATTTACAATATTTTAAAATCAAATTTCTTTTTTTCTTTTTTATTTCTTCTTACAGTTTTAAAATCCAAAAATGAAAGAAAAAATGTTGTGTTCTATTTCACTTCTTCATTGTAATACTTCTTTTCTTTTTAATATTAGAAATATTTTTAAATCAAATCTCTTTTTTCTCTTTTATTTCTTTTGACAATTTTTAAATTCAAAAAATGTAAGATAATATGTTGTATTTTATTTCACTTCTTAATTCACAGAATTCTTCTATGCTAACTACTACAAGGATATGAGAATGCATATCTCATACTACTAAAAGTTGATGCTCACAGAATACTTATATGCTAACTAGCACAAGCGCCACGCAAGAACAAGTTGTTAGTGCACTACATATTACATGACCCAAATAGACAAGACATAAAAACAAAGCAGAACAGGCTTTTCTCTAGCAAGAGATTGTCTTCAGATGCTTCCAGCATGTCCAGCTGAACCAGCGTCGGCACGCCTATCCTCCATGCATGCGTAGTACATCTGAAGATCTCCCCCGCAAGATGGTCTAAACTTCTCTTACGCCCGCCGTCATGCGCCTTATTTTTTCTTGGTTTTTCTGCAACACATCCCAATCATGTGAACTTTAAATGGAGGTATTAACAGGAACACAGAGATCAACAGCCTCATATGTTTGCCCACTGAATTGAAGCATAATTTAGATAGCTGGACTATTTAGAAAATTAAACTATCATTGACTGAATGTTTGGAAGCTTGTAGATAATTGAAGCATAATTAAGATGCAGGAAGAATGAATGTTTGGAACCTGTAGTACAGCTTTCATTGCCACATTCTAAATTTGGCAGATAGCACATTCCTGGCATATTCTATATATGGAAGTGCTGCACATGGACACATGATAGTTGCAACATGGAGCAGCGAAGCAACAGTGCAGCATCAAACATAGGAGCAGCATCAACTACAGAGATAACTAACTAATTACAGTTTCACCATAACTTCAGCATAAATTCAGTTTCAGCATAGGAGCAGCAAAGCAACAGTGCAGCACAATTTCAGCATAACTTCAGTTTCTGAAACCACAAACTACAGTTCACTGACATACCACAAATTAGATAGCTTTTATGTTGAAATATACTAGCACAACTAACTTAGATAGCCTAGGGTTCTTCACTGACAACATAGCATACCAAAATAGATAACTTATATGCTGACATATGTACTTATCAGCATAGCTAAAAACAGCTTCACATCTTCTTCAGCTTCACTTCTTCAGCAGCTTCAGGCAGTGGGAGCGGCGCACCGCCGTTGCACTGGCTCCTGCAGCCCCCCTCGCATTTTTCTTCTGCACCTGGGCCACCACCACCACCACCTCCTCCTTCTCCTCCTCCACCACCTCCAGCTTGATGATGTCAGGGACATCCGGAAGGAGTTCGACGTCGATGGGCATATTCTTGTCACCCTCAATTGGGACCGGCGCCACTACCTGGACCACGTCCTCCTCGCCGTCTTCTTCGTCGTCAGAGAGGACCACAACATCCTCGACATCTTCCTCCTCGTCATGAGAGACGACTGGCACAGGCACGCGGCGAACCTCGTAGTCGGGGTTGACGGCCACTAGGACAGCAAGCAGGACATCCTTCTCGGTGACGCGCTCCGCCCTCGATGCGACGCGCGCAGTATCCGGCGGCTGCGGCATGGTGGTGGAGCGTGATACGTCTCCAACGTATCTATAATTTTTGATTGTTCCATGCTATTATATTATCTGTTTTGGATGTTTTATATGCATTAATATGCTATTGTATATTATTTTTGGGACTAACCTATTAACCTAGAGCCCAGTGCCAGTTTCTGTTTTTTCCTTGTTTTTGAGTTTTATAGAAAAGGAATATCAAACGGAGTTCAGATGAGCTGAAAATTTACGGTGATTTTTTTATGGACCAGAAGAAGCCCACGGAGCATCAGAGTTGGGCCAGAAGAGTCCCGAGGCGACCACAAGGGTAGGGGGCGCCCCCCCTAGGGCGCGCCCCCTGCCTTGTGGACTCCTCAGGAACCCCCCTGACGTGAGACCGACGCCAAAAATTCCTATAAATCCCGAAACCCCCAGAAAGAAACCTAGATCAGAAGTTCCGTCGCCGCAAGCCTCTGTAGCCACGAAAAACCAATCGGGAGCCCGTTCCGGCACCCTGCCGGAGGGGGAAATCATCACCGGAGGCCATCTTTATCATCCCGGCAATCTCCATGACGAGGAGGGAGTAGTTCACCCTCGGGGCTGAGGGTATGTACCAGTAGCTATGTGTTTGATCTCTCTCTCTCGTGTTCTTGATTTGGCACGATCTTGATGTATCGCGAGCTTTGTTATTATAGTTAGATCATATGGTGTTCTTCCCCCTCTACCTTCTTGTGATGAATTGAGTCTTGCTCTTTGAGGTCTCGTTATGTTGGATTGAGTATTGGATTTGAGAACACTTGATGTATGTCTTGCGATGGGATATCTGTGGTGACAATGGGATGTTCTATTGATGCACTTGATGTATGTTTTGGCACTCAACTCGCAGATTCCCGAGGTGACATTGGGGTAATCTATGCATAGGGGTTGATGCACATTTTCGTCCTACGTTCTCCGGTAGAAACTTTGGAGTGATTCTTTGTTGCACGTTGAGGAATTGCCATATGATTTAATTATGTTATCATTGTTGAGAGAACTTGCACTGGTGAAAGTATGAACCCTAGGCCTTATTTTCAAGCATTGCAATATCGTTTTCGCTCACTTTTGCCACTAGTTACCTTGCTGTTTTTATATTTTCAGATTACAAAAACCTATATCTACCATCCATATTACACTTGTATCACCATCTCTTCGCCGAACTAGTGCACCTATACAATTTACCATTGTATTGGGTGTGTTGGGGACACAAGAGACTCTTTGTTATTTGGTTGCAGGGTTGTTTGAGAGAGACCATCTTCATCCTACGCCTCCCACGGATTGATAAACCTTAGATCATCCATTTGAGGGAAATTTGCTACTGTCCTACAAAACTCTGCGCTTGGAGGCCCAACACGAGTCTACAAGAAGAAGGTTGCGTAATAGACATCAAGCTCTTTTCTGGGCCGTTGCCGGGGAGGTGAGTGCTTGAAGGTATATCTTTAAATCTTGCAATTGAATCTTTTAGTTTCCTGTTTTATCACTAGTTTAGTCTATAAAAGAAAACCACAAAAAAATGGAATTGACGTTGCCTCATATGCTTCATCTTTTTAATATCTTTCGTGAAAATAATGGAAAGGAAAATTGTGCTCAAGTGTTAGAAGAAGAAGTCTATAAAATGTTTGGCACTAAATTTTTGAATGATGAGCATGATTGCAATGTTGTTAGTATTAATTCTTTGAATATCCATGATGCTAATGATATGCAAAGCCATAAGCTTGGGGATGCTATGTTTGATGAAGATGATATTTTTAGTTCCCAAGTTTTGATGAGAAAATTTATTATGATGAAAGCATGCCTCCTATTTATGATGATTATTGTGATGACATGTATGCTATAAAGAATAATGGTAACCATTGTTGACAACATATTTTCGCACGGTCAAGAACTTAATTAAGATGGACTCAAATGGAGAAGTGATATACATGAAAAAGTTCCGTATTGTCAAAATGAAAATCTTTGAAGTTTGGGCCATCGCCATCCGATCTCATCTCGAGGGCCAAAATTGTGCTCGAAGTACTAGGATTTGGGCACTCAGAGTACTGTTCGGCCAATTACGCCTTCAACACGGCCTCATATGAAAAAACTTTCTACAAGAATTATCTTCGTCTCGTCGAAACGGTTGATTTTTATATAAAAATCGTCCCAATCCGAGTTCGTATGCAAAAGTTAGAGCTATCGGAATGCAGCCCTGTCAGGAGGCGAAACATGGCGCGCCCCACCAGACACATGTCTGATGGGTAGCGCCACAATGCAGATATTTTGCGCGACCGTTTTGGCCCAGAAGATGGCTTCGAATCGAAAAACATTCAACATGAAAGTTGTTCGTCTCGTCGAAAGGACTAAATATGCTTTTGGGCGCATTTTCATCCGAGGTCGTTTACTGCCACAAAAAAGACCCGCAAGGTGCAGCCAGTTTAAACCGAACAGTTTTGGAAAGTTCGGACAAAACCAATCCGAAATTGACTAGGGTTTTGGCCGTGAATCCAAGCCTTTTCCTTGCACGGGAAGTCCAGCCGCCTCTTATATACCTAAGGGGTGATGGCCGATTGATCAACAACACACAATCGCAAAACTCATCTACAAACTTTCATCTCCTACCCTAGTTTTCTGCTTCTTGTTCATCGGTGTTCTTCGCTTCGGAGAGCTTCGATCTACGAAGTCTTAGGGGCGGGCGAACCGACCTAGGGCAGCCCATCACCGCCATACGTCCAGACGGGGTCTCTCCCGGCCGCGTGGGGTTTCGGGTCTTCAAAAGAGCTCGCTGGATTGTCTTGCGTATCGCGCTTCCAGTGAGCCTCCTTCGGCGACGTGTCTTGCGTATCGCGCTCGACGCCGAGGGTACACGGTGACGTGTTCATGTGCAAACACACTTTTTGGTGACTCCGCTGGGGAACAAAGAGCAATCATCATCATCCATCATGGTCGATCTTCCCAAGCCATCTGAAGTGGATGCCGATAACATCATCAAGCCCAATTTCGAGGAATTATCGGCAGAACATCGCCAAGCTTATGAGGAGTACAAGAAGGCGTGTGAAGAGAAGGAGATGCAGGAGTTCCTTGCTAAGTTCAAAAAGGATCGCCAAGGCAACATCACTTCAATTGAAGAAATCAAGTTTCCTCCTCTTCGCAATGAGCAGGTAGAGCCGGCTGTAAGCAAAATCTTCTCTCCAAAACAGTCGACTGAAATTACTACTCTTATTGCTCAGAATAATTATCTTATTTACCAAGCTATCATAGACAATAACACTGCTTGAAAAAATACTCCACAATCATCTAATGGTAGTGGTAATATGTCTCTTGGTGTGGAAAACTTTAGTCCAACCTTACCTATTTCATCGGCGCCGCCCGTGCCGTTGAATTCTTATCCTAGTCAGACAAACCAACTTGTTGCTCCACCCTTTAATCCTGCCATGAACGTACCAAGTTCAGTGAATCCAACTGCATTGCTAGGTTACGGTTTGGCAAGTCCAAGTGGATTGCTGCCGAACTATGGTACAACATACACACCACCATCTCTTCCGACTAGCACTATACCAACTATTAGAAATCATATTCACCATGTGCCACAACCACATGCAACGCCGCTCAATACGAGTGATATTTTGGCTAATGTCAGAGAGGAGATGTCTAGGGTGTTCCGAGAGCATTGTGGGATTGAACTACCTAAACCACGAATTTCCAGGAAACCATATCTAGAAATTTTTTATGCCGTGCCATGTCCTCCCAGATATAAAGTTCCAGATTTTGTTAAATTTAGCGGAGAGGGAACAAAGACTACATGGGAGCATGTTAGTCAGTACTTGGCACAATTTGGTGAGGCAAGTTCACGAGACGAGTGGAAAGTACGTTATTTCCCTTTATCTTTAACCGGTACTGCTTTCTCGTGGTTTTCTGCGTTACCACCCGGTTCTATTACTACATGGTTTCACTTGGAGCAAAAGTTTCATGACCACTTCTACAGTGGTGACAATGAGCTTAAACTATCCCATCTTACATCGATTAAGCAAAAGCATGATGAATCGGTCTCCGATTATGTCAAAAGATTTAGAGATACAAAAAACCGGTGCTATAGTTTGGTGATAGCCGAGAGAGATTTGGCTGATCTTGTGCTTAGTGGCTTGAGAACTCACATTAGAGAAAGGCTAGAAGGATATGAGTTTTTAAATATCAACCAAGTCTTGCAAAGGGCTTTGGCTCAAGAAAGCCGAAGCAAAGATCTTAAAGAAGTGCATAGATATAAAATTGATTGTCCTAAGATGAATATGGTTGAGTATGATAGTGACCACTCGGACGATGAGGGTGATATTTATGCTGCTCAATTTGTTTGACCATCTAAGGCCAAACCATTTACTTGCAATGATTTAAAGCCGATTCATAAGAATCGTGATGAAGAGATGAAATTTACTTTCAACATTGCTAAGTGTGATAGAATATTTGATGCTTTGTTGCAAGCCAAGATAATTAGAATATCTCATACTTTACCGCCGTTTGAAGAGCTGAAACGGCGTGCTTATTGCAAGTATCATAATTCTTTTTCTCATGCCACTAACGATTGTAATGTTTTTCGACGATAGATACAATCGGCCATTAATGACGGACGATTGAATTTTTCTGAGATGCAAGTTGACAAATAGCCTTTTCCAATGAATACCATAGATTTGGAGGGAAAGAAGTTGCTCATTCGGCCGGAGGTAGCCGAATCTGCTAATAAAGCTAATGTCATTGTTGGTGAGCCCAGGAAAAGCAAGGAAGGCGACAAGATCTTGGGGAGACAAGTTGTGCTTGACAAGCAACCCGGTGGCAAGGAGATAATCAAGATTACCATCAAGAATTCTACACTCGGGGGGCAACCACAAGTGCAAGAGAACACTCATGTCAAATTTGTTAAGCCCAAGAGTCCAGAGGTTGGCAAGTGGAAGACGAATGAAGCTAAAGTGCAGCGCAAGAGGATCAAGCCAACTTTTGATATGTTGCTGTCCAAATATGCCAATCAAGAGGCCGGTTCTAGCTCTAACTGGTCATCAAATTTGAAGCGCTCAAGATCACCTCCGAGGGAAGAATTTCAGCATCACGCAAGGCCATTTGGGTCATGGGCACCAGGACCATGGATGGCGCCGCCCCCCTATGCGCCATACTACATGGGAGGCTTCAATGGAGGATGGGGGCAGCCCCCAATGGCCCCTTATGCTTTTCATCCGGGGTGGGCAGAACCAAGGAGGCCCATTCATGAGAGACTTTCTTATCCCACACGAGGCCGTTTGAACAACGGTGTCAATCGGCCAATGGAAGATAATCAAGGAAGGGTTGGCATGCAAGTGTGGCGTGCTAAATCACCAAGTGCTGAAATTTCAGAGCCTAGCAAGCAAAAGGGGAAGAATACTAGTGCTGAAACTATTATGATAGGCACTAAAGAATTAACAATCAAAGAGCCGATTATTGTTGATAATCCGGCTGATTCTAATAAAGATGTGGCTGCTGTCCAGCAAAGTCCCATGGCTAATGATCATGAAGCTATCACAAGCAAGGCCAAGTCGAGGGATCCAAAATATACTCAGCCTAAGTGGTGTCCTTCCGGTTTGACCAAGGCACAAAAAAGGAGATTGCAGCGCATGAGGAACCATGAGAAGGAGGAACAAGAAGCAGAGAAGCAAAGGGATAAATTGTTCAATGAAAGTCGTCCCATGATACCCCCAAAACAAGTGTGGAAGCCTAAGCAAAAGGAAAACGTAGCAGCTTCGGCATTGATCATAGCAGCACCTACACCACCAACGGAGGACGATGTGGATGCTATTACATCGTCCACTCTGCCTATTACTTCCTCTTCACTTGGAGATATTTCGGAGTCAGTGGACATGCTTGAGGAAGAAGATGAAATGCTTGATTATGAGACTACACCGGTTCATGAAGGTATGGATATTAATATGGTGTATTACTTACCCGCTGAATTTCGTGCTATAGCTGAAGAAGGGGAAGTAGCTCAGCTAGATTTTGGTCCTAAGAATGCTATATTCGAGAAGCCAAAAGAACCGGTGACACACTTGAAGCCATTGTTCCTTAAAGGTCATATTAATGGATCGCCGGTTGCTAGAATGCTTGTCGATGGTGGTGCTGTGGTGAATCTTATGCCATATTCGGTCTTCAAAAAATTGGGGTTGCGTGATGAAGAGTTAATAAAGACCAACATGTTGCTTAATGGATTTGAAGGCAAAGAGAAAACTGAAGCCAAAGGTGTGATGTATGTGGAGCTTACGGTGGGAAGCAAAACTTTGGCTACCGCATTCTTTGTCGCCGAGGTGCAAGGTAACTACAATGTGATATTAGGCTGTGATTGGGTTCATGCAAACCAATGCGTGCCATCTACTATGCACCAGTTTTTAATTCAATGGGTTGATGATGAAGTTGAAGTCATTCATGCGGATAATTCGGCTTGCATTGCTTTGTCCGATGCATCGGTGGATTGGCAACATCCCAATGCTACTTGCTTGACGGGGCGTGACTTATCAGAATTTGATTTTCTTTGCGCTACAAAAAGTGGTTTCGTGCCCGTTTCTTTAAAGCCGGTTGGAGATAATCGGCTCCAAGGTATGATGTATTTAAATGGATCCTAACTCAGAGTGGTTACAAAAGCATCTTGTAGAATATCGGTCCAATGAGAACGATATGTATGAGTCAATAGAAGAGTTAGAAGATATGGATAAATTAGGACAAGGTTTTACATCGGCCGATCCATTAGAAGAGATAGATATTGGAGATGGTTCAGTTCCTAGGCCGACGTTTGTAAACGAAAATTTAAGGGCCGATCATAAAGCTAAGTTGATCGAGCTGTTGAAAGAATATGTTTGTTGCTTTGCATGGGAATATCATGAGATGCCAGGTTTAAGCCGAGAGATAGTGGAGCATCGGTTACCTATAAAGGCCGGTTTTAGACCGTACAAGCAATCGGCCAGAAAGTTTAATCCAAAAACATATGACCGGATCAAGGAAGAGATCGGTCGTTTGCTTAAAGCTAATTTTATTAGACCTTGCAGGTATGCCGAGTGGATTTCTAACATTGTACCAGTGGAGAAGAAAGGCTCCGACAAGTTGAGGGTGTGTATTGATTTTAGAGACTTGAATAGAGCTACGCCCAAAGATGAGTATCCCATGCCCATAGCCGATATGCTTATTAATGATGCTTCTGGACATAAGGTCATTAGCTTTCTTGATGGTAATGCGGGATATAACCAGATTTTTATGGCCGAAGAGGACATGTCCAAAACGGCTTTTCGATGCCCCAATTTCCTTGGTTTATTTGAGTGGACGGTGATGACCTTTGGATTAAAAAATGCTGGCGCCACGTATCAAAGGGCTATGAATTTAATTTTTCATGATTTACTTGGTGTTATACTTGAGGTTTATATTGATGATATTGTTGTCAAATCGGATGCTTTTGAATCTCATCTAGCCGATTTGCGCTTAGCTTTTGAAAGAATGAAAAAATATGGGCTAAAGATGAATCCTTTGAAGTGTGCTTTTGGTGTATCAGCTGGGATGTTTCTGGGTTTCATTATTCATGAAGATGGCGTGGAAATTGATCCCAAAAAGATAGAAGCTATACAGAAAATAGAGGCTCCAACATGCAAGAGAGATATGCAAAAATTCCTTGGCAAGGTCAATTATTTGAGGAGGTTCATAGCCAATCTATCAGGGAAGGTTGATGCATTTACTCCTATCCTTCGGTTAAAGAATGATGTTGATTTTACTTGGGGGGCAAAACAGCAAGAGGCATTTGATATGATTAAGAAATATTTGTGCACTCCTCCGGTTATGAAAGCGCCCAGGCACAGGAAGCCATTTAGACTTTACATTGCAGCAGAGGAAGGTGTTATTGGTGTTGTTTTGACTCAAGATACCGAAGGAAAAGAACATGCTATTACTTATTTGAGCCGACGCTTATTGGACGCCGAGACAAGGTATACATTTATTGAGAAATTATGCTTATGCTTATATTATGCTTGCACAAAATTGAGACATTATCTAGTGCCTAGTACTTGCATTATAGCTTGTCAAACCGATGTCATCAAATACATGTTGCATAGGCCAATTCTTAGTGGTAGAATTGGCAAGTGGGCTTATGCTTTAATTGAATATGATTTGGCTTATGAATCTCTGAAATCCATGAAAGGCCAAATTGTTCCTAATTTTATTGTTGAGCATCGGATTGATGACAAGCATGATATTGATACAAACCTTGTCTCGTTAGTACCATGGAGATTATATTTTGATGGTTCAGTTTGTAGCAACGTCCAAGGTGTTGGTATTGTTTATATATCTCCTCATGGTGCAGTTTTTGAAGCCTCGTGCCGCTTAGAATATTTTTGCACAAATAATCAAGCCGAATATGAAGCATTGTTATTCGGCTTAGAGATGTTGCTTGCCATAGGTGCTACACATATTGAGGCTTTTGGTGATTCGTTATTAGTAGTGCAACAAATATCCAAAGTCTTTCAATGTTTTGACGAATCACTTAATGTTTATCTTGATAAATGTCTAGATATAATTTCTACTTTGGATTATTTTAGCATTGCTCACATATCTAGACATGACAATTGCAGAGCGAATGAGTTGGCACAACAAGCATCCGGCTATCATGTTGATCGTGGCATGTTTCATATTTCCCAAAGGCCGATGTCTAGTCTTGCCAACGTAGGGGAGGCTGAACCGGAGCCCACCGTTTCGGCCGCTAATGAAAATTTTAATGCAGGAGAAAATCGGGACTGGAGGAAACCCATTATTGATTATTTGTGTGATCCTAGTAAAAGGGTGGACAGGGATGTTCGGCATATGGCTTTCAAATACACAATGAGAGATGATGATCTCTATCGCCGAACAGTTGATGATGTTCTTTTAAAGTGCTTGGACGAGGACCAAGTGAGAGTTGCTATGGGAGAGGTCCATGAAGGTATTTGTGGCACTCATCAGCCGGCTCCCAAGATGAAATGGTTATTACGACGTGCTGGGCTTTATTGGCCGGCGATGGTTAATGATTGCTTCCGGTATTATAAAGGATGTGAAGCTTGTCAAAAGTTTGGTGATATTCAGCTGGCTCCCGCTGCTATGTTACATCCTATTATCAAGCCGTGGCCTTTTAGAGGTTGGGGATTAGACTTTATTGGAGAGATTCATCCTTCCTCTTCAAAGGGGCATCGGTTCGTGTTGGTGGCAACTGATTATTTCACTAAATGGTCTGAAGCAATACCACTCAAAAATATGACGCATACAGAGGTAATTCAATTCATAACTGAGCGTATTATTCATAGATTCGGCATTCCTCAAACATTAACTACAGACCAAGGTTCATCCTTTATGTCACATCAAGTTAGAGAATTCGCTGAATCATATAAGATAAAGTTTCTCAATTCCTCTCCATATTATGCCCAAGCCAATGGACAAGCTGAGTCTGGTAATAAAATATTGATCAAGCTCATCAAGAAGAAGATTGAGGATAATCCAAGGAAATGGCATGAGCTATTGTCCGAAGCTTTGTGGGCACACAGAATCTCAAGGCATGGTGCTACAAAGGTAACTCCATATGAGCTTGTATATGGTCAAGAGGCCATTTTACCAGTGGAAGTGAATTTGAATGCTTTGAGAATAGCCAAACAAAATGATTTATCGGCGGTGGACTTTTATAACTTGATGATGGACAATATTGATGAGGTCGCCGATAAACGTTTGGCTGCTTTGAAGGCCATAGAGAGAGATAAGTTGAGGGTGGCTAGAGCTTACAATAAAAAGGTCAAGTTGAAGAGTTTTCAAGTTGGCGATCTCGTGTGGAAGGTGATTCTACCAATTGGTTCGAAAGACAGAAAATTCGGGAAGTGGTCTCCAAGTTGGGAAGGTCCTTTTAAGATTACAAGAGTAGTTCCTGAAAACTCATATTTGGTGGAATCCGTACAAGGGACATTGTTACCTCGAGCTCTCAATGGCAAATATTTAAATAAGTATCATCCAAGTGTGTGGCAAGAAGCCTAGATAGGCAACGGCCGATATATAACTATCGCCCATAGCATAAACATGGCCGATACATGATTATCGCCCTAAGAAAAATGAATGGCCAATGAAGTGTTGACATCGTCCTTAGAACAAATGCGGTGCAAATTATTTTTCGGCATCCAAGCTTTGCCGAAAAACAGGGGGGCATGTGTTGACAACATATTTTGGCACGGTCAAGAACTTAATTAAGATGGCCTCAAATGGAGAAGTGATATACATGAAAAAGTTCCGTATTGTCGAAATGAACATATTTGAAGTTTGGGCCATCGCCATCCGATCTCATCTCGAGGGCCGAAATTGTGCTCGAAGTACTAGGATTTGGGCACTCAGAGTACTGTTCGGCCAATTACGCCTTCAAACCGGGCTCATATGAAAAAACTTTCTACACGAATTATCTTCGTCTCATCGAAACGGTCGATTTTGATATAAAAATCGTCCCAATCCTAGTTTGTATGCAAAAGTTAGAGCTATCGGAATGCAGCTCTGTCAGGAGGCGAAACATGGCGCGCCCCACCAGACACATGTCTGATGGGTAGCGCCACAATTCAGATATTTTGTGCTCGAAGATGGCTTCGAATCGAAAAACGTTCAACATGAAAGTTGTTTGTCTCGTCCAAACGATTAAATATGCTTTTGGGCGCATTTTCATCCGAGGTCGTTTACTGCCACAAAAAAGACCCGCAAGGTGCAGCCAGTTTAAACCGAACAGTTTTGGAAAGTTCGGACAAAACCAATCCGAATTTGACTAGGGTTTTGGGCGTGAATCCAAGCCTTTTCCTTGCTCGGGAAGTCCAGCCGCCTCTTATATACCTAAGGGGTGACGGCCGATTGATCAACAACACACAATCGCAAAACCCATCTACAAACTTTCATCTCCTACCCTAGTTTTCTGTTTCTCGTTCATCGGTGTTCTTCGCTTCGGAGAGCTTCGA
Source organism: Elymus sibiricus (assembly GCA_039707655.1). NCBI lineage: Eukaryota > Viridiplantae > Streptophyta > Magnoliopsida > Poales > Poaceae > Elymus > Elymus sibiricus. The sequence goes on from CM077664.1 coordinate 321,208,791, forward strand.
TCTACAAAGTCCTAGGGGTGGGCGAACCGACCTAGGGCAGCCATCACCGCCGTGCGTCCAGACGGGGTCTCTCCCGGCCGCGTGGGGTTTCGGGTCTTCAAAAGAGCTCGCTGGATTGTCTTGCGTATCGCGTTTCCGGTGAGCCTCCTTCGGCGACGTGTCTTGCGTATCGCGCTCGACGCCGAGGGTACACGGTGACGTGTTCATGTGCGAACAACCATGAAACTTGTCATCATGATTTTAATTTTTAATTGGATTATGCCAATCAAGTATCTCATGATAGTTATTTTGTTGAATTTGCTCCTCCCACTACTATGAATGAGAAGAATTTTGCTTATGTGGAGAGTAGTAAAATTTCTATGCTTATGAATCATGAAAAGAATGCTTTATGTGATAGTTATATTGTTGAATTCATTCATGATGCTACTGAAAATTATTATGAGGGAGGAATATATGCTTGTACGAATTGCAATAATATCAAGTTTTCTCTCTATGTGTTGATCCTATGCTAGTTGATTCTTGTTCCCATAAATTGTTTGCTCACAAAATCCCTATGCATAGGAAGTGGGTTAGACTTAAATGTGCTAGTCATATGCTTCATGATGCTCCCATTATGTTTCAATTTTTATCTTTTATGTGAGCATCATTGAAATCATCATGCCTAGCTAGGGGCGTTAAACAATAGCGCTTGTTGGGAGGCAACCCAATTTTATTTTGTGTTTCTTCTTTTTGCTTCTGTTTTTCAATAAATACAAAATTTTGCTTCTGTAGGAATTGTGTTTTAGTGTTTTAATTAGTGTTTGAGCCAACTAAGACCTTTGGGATGGTCTATGGTGATAGTTGATTGGATCTTGCTGAAAAACAGAAACTTTTGCGCTCATTTCCAGAATTTTAGAAATTCACAGAAGCGTGATTTTGATCTGAATTTTTTACACAAGATTTATATACAAATTTCCTAGATTTTCCTAATTTTTCATATTTTTTGGAGTTACAGAAGTATAGGAAGTTTCCAGATTACTACAGACTATTCTGTTTTTGACAGATTCTGTTTTCATTGTGTTGTTTGCTTATTTTGATGAATCTATGGGTAGTATCGGAGGGTATGAACCATGGAGAAGTTGGAATACAGTAGATATAACACCAATATAAATTTAGAATGAGTTCACAATAGTACCTAAGTGGTGATTTGTTTTATTATACTAACGGAGCTTACGAGTTTTCTGTTGAATTTTGTGTTGTGAAGTTTTCAAGTTTTGGGTGAAGTTTCGATGGACTACGGAATAAGGAGTGGCAAGAGCCTAAGCTTGGGGATGCCCAAGGCACCCCAAGGTAATATTCAAGGATAACCAAGCATCTAAGCTTGGGGATGCCCCAGATGGCATCCCCTCTTTCGTCTTCAATCCATCGGTAAATTTACTTGAGGCTATATTTTTATTCACCACATGATATGTGTTTTGGTTGGAGCGTCTTGTATGATATGAGTCTTTCATTTTTAGTTTGCCACAATCTTCCTTGATGTACACACCTTTTGAGAGGGACACACATTAATCGTTAATTTATTAGAATACCCTATGTGCTTCACTTATATCTTTTGAGCTGGGTAGTTGCTCTAGTGCTTCACTTATATCTTTTTAGAGCACGGCGGTGGTTTTATTTTATAGAAATTGTTGAAATCTCATGCTTCCCTTATATTATTTTGAGAGTCTTGAAACAGCATGGTAATTTTCTTTGGTTATGAATTTAGTCCTAATATGATAGGCATCCAAGAGGGATATAATAAAAACTTTCATATAAAGAGCATTGAATAGATGAGAAGTTTGATTCCTTATGATTGTTTTGAGATATAAAGATGGTGATATTAGAGACATGCTAGTGAGTAATTCTGGATTGATAGAAATACTTGTGTTAAAGTTTGTGATTCCCGAAGCATGCACGTATGGTGAACCGTTATGTGATGAAGTCGGAGCATGATTTATTTTTTGATTGTCTTCCTTATGAGTGGCGGTCGGGGACGAGCGATGGTCTTTTCCTACCAATCTATCCCCCTTGGAGCATGCGTGTAGTACTTTGTTTCGATGGCTAATAAATTTTTGCAATAAGTATGTGAGTTCTTTATGACTAATGTTGAGTCCATGGATTATACGCACTCTCACCCTTCCACCATTGCTAGCCTCTCTAGTACCGCGCAACTTTCGCCGATGCATTAAACCCACCATATACCTTCCTCAAAACAGCCACCATACCTACCTATTATGGCATTTCCATAGCCATTCCGAGATATATTGCCATGCAACTTCCACCGTTCCGTTTATTATGACGCATACCATCATTATCATATTGCTTTGCATGGTCATGTAGTTGGCATAGTATTTGTAGCTTGGCCACTGTTCATATTTTTTATACATGTCACTCTTGATCATTGCACATCCCGGTACACCGCCGGAGGCATTCATATAGAGTCATATTTTGTTCTAGTATCGAGTTGTAATTCTTGAGTTGTAAGTAAATAAAAGTGTGATGGTCATCATTATTAGAGCATTGTCCCATGTGAGGAAAAGGATGATGGAGACTATGATTCCCTCACAAGTTGGGATGAGGATCTGGACGAAAAATAAGAAAAAAAAAGAGGCCAAAGAGCCCAAAAAAAAAGAGTCCAAAGAGCCCAAAATAAAAAAAAATGAGAGAAAAAGAGAGAAGGGACAATGTTACTATCCTTTTTCCACACTTGTGCTTCAAAGTAGCACCATGATCTTCATGATAGAGAGTCTCCTATGTTATCAATTTCATATACTAGTGGGAATTTTTCATTATAGAACTTGGCTTGTATATTCCAATGATGGGCTTCCTCAAATTGCCCTAGGTCTTCGTGAGCAAGCAAGTTGGATGCACACCCACTTAGTTTTCATTTTGAGCTTTCATACACTTATAGCTCTAGTGCATCCGTTTCATGGCAATCCCTACTCACTCACATTGATATCTATTGATGGGCATCTCCATAGCCCGTTAATACACCTAGTTGATATGAGGTTATCTCCTTCTTTTTGTCTTCTCCACAACCACCATATTCTATTCCACCTATAGTGCTATATCCATGGCTCACGCTCATGTATTGCGTGAAAGTTGAAAAAGTTTGAGAACATCAAAAGTATGAAACAATTGCTTGGCTTGTCATCAGGGATGTGCATGATTTAATACTTTGTGTGATGAAGATGGAGCATAGCCAGACTATATGATTTTGTAGGGATAACTTTCTTTGGCCATGTTATTTTGAGAAGACATGATTGCTTTATTAGTATGCTTGAAGTATTATTGTTTTTATGTCAATATTAAACTTTTGTTTTGAATCTTATGGATCTGAATATTCTTGCCACAATAAAGAATATTACATGGATAAATATGTTAGGTAGCATTCCACATCAAAAATTCTGTTTTTATCATTTACCTACTCGAGGACGAGCGCGAATTAAGCTTGGGGATGCTTGATACGTCTCCAACGTATCTATAATTTTTTATTGTTCCATGCTATTATATTATCTATTTTGGATGTTTTATATGCATTAATATGCTATTTATATTATTTTTGGGACTAACCTATTAACCTAGAGCCCAGTGCCAGTTTCTGTTTTTTCCTTGTTTTTGAGTTTTACAGAAAAGGAATATCAAATGGAGTCCAAATGAGCTGAAAATTTACGGTGATTTTTTATGGACCAGAAGAAGCCCACGGAGCATCAGAGTTGGGCCAGAAGAGTCCCGAGGCGACCACAAGGGTAGGGGCGCCCCCCCAGGGCGTGCCCCCTGCCTTGTGAACTCCTCGGGAACCCCCCTGACGTGAGACCGACGCCAAAAATTCCTATAAATCCCGAAACCCCCAGAAAGAAACCTAGATCAGAAGTTCCGCCGCCGCATGCCTCTGTAGCCACGAAAAACCAATCGAGAGCCCATTCCGGCACCTTGCCGGAGGGGGAAATCATCATCGGAGGCCATCTTCATCATCCCGGCGGTCTCCATGACGAGTAGGGAGTAGTTCACCCTCGGGGCTGAGGGTATGTACCAGTAGCTATGTGTTTGATCTCTCTCTCTCGTGTTCTTGATTTGGCACGATCTTGATGTATCGTGAGCTTTGTTATTATAGTTGGATCATATGGTGTTCTTCCCCCTCTACCTTCTTGTGATGAATTGAGTCTTGCTCTTTGAGGTTTCGTTATGTTGGATTGAGTATTGGATTTGAGAACACTTGATGTATGTCTTGCGATGGGATATCTGTGGTGACAATGGGATGTTCTATTGATGCACTTGATGTATGTTTTGGCACTCAACTCGTGGATTCCCGAGGTGACATTGGGGTAATCTATGCATAGGGGTTGATGCACGTTTTCGTCCTACGTTCTCCGGTAGAAACTTTGGAGTGATTCTTTGTTGCACGTTGAGGGATTGCCATATGATTTGATTATGTTATCATTGTTGAGAGAACTTGCACTAGTGAAAGTATGAACCCTAGGCCTTGTTTTCAAGCATTGCAATATCGTTTTCGCTCACTTTTGCTACTAGTTACCTTGCTGTTTTTATATTTTTCAGATTACAAAAACCTATATCTACCATCCATATTACACTTGTATCACCATCTCTTCGCCGAACTAGTGCACCTATACAATTTACCATTGTATTGGGTGTGTTGGGGACACAAGAGACTCTTTGTTATTTGGTTGCAGGGTTGTTTGAGAGAGACCATCTTCATCCTACGCCTCCCACGGATTGATAAACCTTAGGTCATCCACTTGAGGGAAATTTGCTACTGTCCTACAAAACTCTGCGCTTGGAGGCCCAACACGAGTCTACAAGAAGAAGGTTGCGTAGTAGACATCAGAGCGGTACATCCACCACCTTGCGCGCTGACTAGGGTCAGGGCTCAGCGTCGCCTCCCGCATTGCCCATACAAGGAGGACGGCCGGCGGCACGCCGCAGCCGTCAGGGAAGGCGCGCTCTTCTCCGCGGCGGTCAGCACCTCCTTTAGCCCACGCGCGTGGTTGACCAACATCTCAGTGCTGGGAAACCAGCTGGACACCTCTCTCAGCTGCGCGCGCCACACCGGATCACCGCCGGCGAGGTCCTCCATTGCTTTCTGCCACCCTAGGCTGCTCTCCATGGCGGCGGTGGCCGGCGAGGGTTTCGAAGGGGAAGGGATTGGGGAGGGGAGTTTGAATCGACGCGGAGTGGGAGTGGGCCGAGTGGGCGGTGGGGAGGTAAGCGGGAGGTGGCCGGTGGGTAAATGGCAGTCAGGTGGGCCATGGGCAGTGGCAATATACAACAAATTTAGCTAACTACATGTGACCAAGATCTCTATTCGTAGCACACTGGCATAGCACACTGGCATAGCACACTACAGGTCCTGGGTTCGAGCCCCAGGCAAAACAATTTTTTGTTTCTTCTTGTTTTAATTAGGCAAAACAATATTTTTGTTTCTTGATTTAATTATTTCAGTGTGTACCTGTGTGTACTGAAATATTTTAGTATCATAAATTCTAAGTTTCCATAAACTCCAGAATGTAGCATAAATGCCTACTGTCATAAGACTCCTATCACTTCAGAAAGTAGCATAAATTCAAATGGACCAGTTCTTTCTACACCCTTCTACCAACATGAGAAGCATCGATGAGAAGTTTCATTGATTTTCGACATTGTGTGGATTTTCTACGATTTTCAGGACGATAAAACCCTAAAATATTTGCTTACCGCCTCCCACCAGCGCCCCCCAACCCTCTCATCAGTGTTACTAGCATGTACTTAACTTAGCATCAAGGCGAGCAAAACAAGAATCAGAACCGTATTTCACTTTGATCCCACACACACATGCACACACACCAGAATACAAAACAGAAAACACAAATCACAAACTGCAGGTACTGCAATTATCTGATTGAACTTGTAAAACAGGGTGAAACACAGATTAACAGCATCAAGCCTACTTTCAACTCCTCTCACCATACAAGAACAACATCAAAGACTTTAGTCCCAACCCAAATGGGGTAGGCTATGAACTGCTCAAACAATCAGTAATCAAAATGAGAAAATCATGCAATTGACATGTACATGCGGTTCACAGTGAGTAACAAAACAACTACATGAGAAAATCACAACATTACTGACATCCCTAGGTTTGAATTTTTGCAACAAAACATTGACAATCATATTGATGCTTATTTGACATATATCATTACTATAATGTGGATTTTAACTTATATGGTATGCATTAGTACATACGTGATTTACACGAAATTGCACTAGTGAAATTGCACTACTGAAATATTTCAGTGTCTTCCTGTCTCTACTGTTTAGTGTCTACCATTGTGTACTGAAACTGCACTACTGAAATATTTCAGTGTCTACTTAACTCAACTGAAATATTTCAGAGTGTACCAGTGAGTACTGAAACTGCACCACTGAAATATTTCAGTGTCTAGCAGTTTGTACTAAAATTAAACTACTGAAATATTTCAGTGTCTAGCAGTTTGTACTAAAATTGAACTACTGAAATATTTCAGTGTCTAGCAGTTTGTACTAAAATTGAACTACTGAAATATTTCAATGTCTAGCAGTTTGTACTAAAATTGAACTACTGAAATATTTCAGTGTCTAGCAGTTTGTACTAATATTGAACTACTGAAATATGTCAGTGTCTACAACTGTCTACTGAACTTGCAGTATTGAAATATTTCAGTGTCTACGCAGAGTCTAACACTCTAAAACTGTGTACTGAACTTGTCTGGAGGCACTTCTCGCCACCATCTTATCATACAGCCAAAATGTTGCAAGTACAATTTACACAGATTGCATCACGTAATTTGAACACAACTCTTGAGGCGACAGACAAATTTTCCGATCATGGATAGCACTCCAGCACATCAAAACATAGCAAGTAAACATAGCAATGCTATAGGCCTAGACTCATTCCAGCCTCGTCGATCAAACTAAGCTGCCATCCAGAGGCTATGGATTCAAGTACACAGGTAGCAAGAACATATTGCAGAGAATCAAATTAACCAAGTGGCAAGTAATGATTTATGATTTACAAATCAAGAATCTTACCCTAAACATAGCTACCACCGCCGTTCAGACGAGGAGAGCGGCGAGGGAAGCGTGGAGAACGGCAGGGAAGCGAGGTCGCGACCACTGTCCTCCTCCTCTTGCGCTTCGGAGTCTCCGGTGACTCGGTTGGAGGGTGCACAATCTGCAACGGCACCTCGTGCAGGGTGGCTTCTTGATCCAGTGGATGCTCTACCCTGGATCTGAACGCCCACCACCTCCGCCTGACCCACTCGTTGGGCGAATCCGTCTGCTCCATCGCCCAGAGGAGGATCTCGATCTTGTGCATCGATTCTGCGGGCGGGGGGGAAAGCTTTTTCCTTTCCTTCGTCATTTCCTTGAGAGTGGCCATTGCCGTCCAGGACAACTGCCTTGTGTTGTCAAACCAAGAACGGATCTCCCTCAACTTGGCCATCTTGACCTGGTTGCTGCCGGCGATCTGCACGAAGTCGGCGTTCTCGCCGCCGGCGATCTACTCGATCTGCTGCTCCATCGAGGTTCTTGCTTGGATGGAAGAGGGGGGTGGATGTGGAAGAGGAGAAGAGCAAAATTGTGGCGGCGAGAAGGAGGAGATGGCTGCGGTGGATTTGGAATGCAGGAGAGGGAGGAGATGGCTGCGGTTGTGTAATGGTGATGGAAGAGGAGAGGACCATGGCGGCGGTTTTGCATTGGACGAGAGGGGCGGCGCGTGAAATTTTTTCCTATGACTAAAATGCTCCTAGATTAAAATGTGTCCCCACATTGTCATTAGTACCGGCCCCATAAGTTTTAGTACTTTCGAATACTTTCATCCCAATACTACCCAGTACTACGTATGTGTGTGCCGTTAGATTGAGACAAACGAACGGCTCCAAAAAAGGCCAACCACTGTAAAACTTGTAATAGTGAATATCACATTGGTTTTTATATTCCTAAAAAGAAATCTTTTTCTATGTTATCCCGTGCATAACAGGCTTGCTTATCAAAAACATAAATGATACTTCAACAAAGAGAAAACATAAATGATACTTACAATCAATATATGATTCCAAAAATGCAGTGTTACTGTGAACGTCCTTGAAAGCAGAGATTGATTTGATTTGGCCAAATTCATTACGAGGGGATCTGCACAAAGTATACCATAGTTCAGGCACTAACATGATTACTAATGCAAATACAAAATATTTTCTGGTACTATCATGAACTGAATAATCAAAAAATTGAAGTACATGGTCATGACACTGCATTATTAGTAACCACAAGCATGTAATGGTTGCCATAAAATGTAATTGACTAAAAGTTGAACCACATATTTCACAATTTTCATTACTGTATGCTTACTTAGGCGTGAATGCAAGCCTTTCCCGGGTCTTCCCCAGGAAAACACACCACCACCACCACCCAGAAGGGCCTGTAAAAAGATAAAATAGCTCTTTCTGAATTAAAGCAGGATGTTGTAACGACATTAGTAGAAGTGTTTTATTTATTATGAACCTGAAGAATAGATGCAGTAGCAATTTTTTTGTTTTGTTTCAGCCATCCACCGGGGAGCTCGAATGCTAGAGCAACATCTAGGCTCTATTTTCCAAGAAGACACCAAAGTAAGAACAAAGTACGCGCTGAAAGATATCACATAAATGACCTGATGAGCCACTCGAAATCATAAAGCCTTTCAATGCATCAGCTGCCAATTCAAAATGATTGAGGCATACGTTTTAAATATTTATTCTCAAATCCCCAACTTTTGTTTGAAAGTTTCATAACCATTGCGAGTTCCATTATGTTATTTGGAAGTATTCCTTTTTAACTGTGAATGGAAGTGTTCTTTGTGTTTAACTAAACTTGGAAGTATTCCTACCAGTTTTAGAACACAAATTCAGATTCTTTATTCTTTTTTTGCGCGTGGGCCAGAATTCTTCTCTGAGATCCAACAAACTACATGACACAGCTATTCTCATTCAGCCCCAATATGGCCAGCTTTGTTGCTGTCTACGCACTCGATGGTGGTGATCGTACGTGATCTATGCGGCGGTCGGTGGTGCTCCGGTTACCACCTCAACCTTTTCTCAAAAGGAAAATAACTAAATCATGGCAAATTTTGGCTTTACTGTTCTAGTCTGCTATTAGAACTATTACTAATCAAACATAGAAATGCACTTGGAAATAATCATGTAAGAAGGAAGAACTCACCCACATACACTTGCTTCCGACAATCCCTACAAATTGAAGGAACACAGATGAGAGATGGGGGTGCATAAATAGCAAGACCAGGAGGAGCTTGGAGGAAGAAGGGCTGACGGACCAGATCTGGGACTCCCAGCGGCCGGTGCGGTGATAGAAGGTGAGGACGTCGTACTGCAAGGTCTTGAGCTGCGGCCCACGCCGACTCTTCCTCCTCGATGATGGCTGTGCACACAACCCAGTCGCCACCACACCGACCGGAACAAATCGATCCATCGTCTGCCGCGTCGTCGTCATCATCTATGCCACTCCTCCTGCGCGGGGAGCCCTTTTGCTGCCGCTTCCATGGGTTCGCCTCACGCAATGGAGAGGAGCAGAGGATGGGAGAGGTGGAGCCGAGTCCCCATGGCATCCCCTTCCTCCCCCTCTTCTGCCATGGCACACCTTGCCTCAAAGAGGAGAAGGTTTGGGAGCGGCATGTCTTGCCTTCTCCGATGTCCAACGACAGAAGAGCCGGGATGGGACGACCGGATGGCGGCTGCGGTGGCGGAGGCGGAGCTATCGGTCATCCTCGCCATCGCAGACCTCCCGTTCGTCATCTCCGGGATGCCAAATGGGGGCAGGGACGGATCCAGTGCCAAGATAGAGAAGACCAGGAGGCGGAGGCGTGTCACCGGCGCGGGTGGGCTAGCCCTCGTGTAGTCCTGCGGTGGATTTGGAGGGCGGCGGCGGCGGCAGAGCAGCAGGGAGGGGACGAGGGGCTGCGGGAGATGAAACGAGAGAGGTCGCGTGTGCGGGTTTTCTTTCGATGGCGACCTGGCTATGTGGGCCAATAACAACAAGCTGCCAAACACACAGCCTCGTCCAATCGCTCGCTCGATTCTTTTTTCTTCTCATGACGCCCAATCGATAAGTGATGACGTGGCTAGCACGAGGGGGCGCTCATTGCGCGTAGCTTAATGTGTTTGATATAATGCATTTTCGGTGCTTCTGGTGTTTTATTTGCTCTAACATATGTAAAACCTTAGTTCTCTTTCCAAACCCAAAATCAGGCATGTCGGTAGCGAATCGATGAAGTTGACAAGGAGTATAAGAAGATGTCTGACAATATAAAAGAAAGTTCTGAGATTGTTGAGGTATACATTGTTAGGCCTGTCAGCATCTAGAAGTTTCCTATTCTTTTATTTGGGTCCTAATGTTACTGTGCCCTTTTCAGGCAAAGTACAAGCAGAAGCAGATCATCGCAGAGGCACAGTCATCCACCACTCGTGGTATTACACACATGCTTCAAAATCTTTATCTCTTCCACTTAACACCGCTGTCTTGCCTCCAAAATTAACTCATACTAGCAGAATGCCCGTGCGTTGCTACGGGCGGTAATACGGATAAACAAATATACTAATATTTAGGAAAAGATGTGCATACCCTCCTTACAAAGATGTTACATGTATATTGAATGTACATATGTTGCCACTGGATAATAGAAATATTATGTAACCACGCATTGTTTTACTATTGTTATATATAGAACCCCAATATTAGTCCCCGTTTTCTATCTAGAGGGAACTTTTGCCTTCCTCATTTCCTATTTTCAAGACGTTTCTTTCTACACTAACCTCGCTAAGATACATGTGTTTTTTTCTCCTCTATTCATCCTTCTCCATCAGACCATCGGATCTAATGAACTATGCCGCTACATTTTTGTCACTACATCTTTGTTATGCTCCTTGATCGTCCCCTTAGGGAAGCACCAACGCTCGGTACTTAGCACATGCGCCAGGATAAAAAACCTGGCCGATTGGCACTTATCCCTCTCTCGAAACAGGCTTTCGCCCTGCTTTAAGCAACGAACCAAAGTACACGGCCGAACGATACAATATGGTGGGGAGGCCCCCTTACAAAGTAGATCAAAAGATACAACATGAGCCTAGAACAAGCCTAACACCTCGCCGAGGCACGAACAAAGACCCCTGAGTTCAATGACAACGCCCCCAAGAGGGTGACGGCGCGAAACGTCGCCGAACATCAGTGTTAGATATAGCGTCGGCGTGAGACATTTCCATATGACAAAGGCAAAGTCACATTTGGTGCAAACTTAGATCTGATTTCCCACCATCCTCCATCATGCGGTACCATATTCCCTAAAAACTAATATCAATAAAATGCATGACTTGTAGAAGTCATCAATAACCGATGCTGAAGTCTAGTAAAAATTTGTGTTTTTCTATAAACATGCTAAAAACCATAGAATAAGCCATTCCCAACATTTGATATCACAAAAGATAAACTTAGCAAGTTGAAAAGGGCTAAAACACCTTCTCTTTTGAAACATGTAGTAAATCATGAGGAACATACAATTTGCCTTCATTTCTTACAACTGGCAGATAGTTTGAACATATATTAGCAAATTCTGTTAAGAATTCATCTATGAAGACACAATAAGATTTTGTACAAAAGAAATAACCATAGGGATAATGGAAGGTGAGAAAAGGTTATGAATGGAAACAGAGCCAACGTAGTCTGAATAGCATAAATAGCACGGTACATTAAAAAACTATTGACAAAATAAATAAATATCATGCTTATTTGGTATAAAGCATTTCACTGTCATTAAAAAGAGATGATGTTAATTGTTTGCCATCACAATGAAGTATCAATGAAGACCAATCAACCTGTTTTTTTTCTTTAACATGAAGGATGGGAATAAGTCGTAATGGTCATTCACCTGTTAACAAATTTGTATGGTACAATAATTCATTTTCCGCCAGTTCTTCAATAAGATTCTGCAGCTGATCGCCATTGAGACACTGAACTCCAAAGTTGAGTATCCTGAGATAAAGCACAGTGGGAAATATTTAGGCATGCCACACATATTGCACATTGTATCAAATAGCCCAATTATATACATGTATGATTAGAAAACTGTGCATGGTTTATTGGATCCATATCAAACCCAAGGAGTGGCAAAGGAAAGACAAGATGCAATATAAGCAAATCATCTTTCAATCTAAAGAGTAAATTGCATTTCTGGCCAGATATTATGTTTAGTAGTCGTGAGTTCACCCTGTATGTTCACATCATGCACATAAAGTGGACCTTCCTTAATTTTGATTACACCACTACAAGCACACCCAAATCCACAAAAAGAACAAAAAATAAATTACAAAACCTTCTTTATGGCTCTACCTCTCTCCACCATGCGGCCTGGACAGAAGTTTGGCCATATCTAGGGTCTTGACTTCATAGGCTATTTATCCCGAGAATGCTTAACATGGACGTCCTCCTGCATGTCAATCCCACTCGTCGGCGAATGAATTTTTGGTGCAGGCTGGGAGCATGACCTGGGCAATGGCGTCGTCTGATTTCTGCATAAGAACAATACAAATTATAAAATTTCTTAAAAAACAAACAAAAACAACTTTAGTTGTATCTAAATGCCCAATGTCAAGTATAAAAATGTGGCAACAAATAGAAAAGAGGCCAATAACTTCATTTTTATTTATTATTTGCGAATGAGGCCAATCACTTCATTAACTCAACACACTAAAGGCAATATTTCCTTTCTCAGTATCTCATAATCTGTCATTCCAGCATTCAAGTCTTAAATTCTCAAGCAAGCATTTTCTCCTAAGGCCAATTTGGTGAAAAATTCATACTGCAAGTAAATTAGAGAATAGATGAAAGTATCTTACAAGAACTACCTGTATGTTTTTAATCGACAAAAGCTAGTCCATATGGTCGAAGCCTGCAACGGCTTCTAAGATGCCAGCAACAGGTTTAAACATTTTCTTCTTTTTGGTTTCTGGATAAAATTTGTGCACGGACATAAGCTAAAATCACATGCAAGTGCAATGAGACAGGGAGAGAAAGAGATAACAGGAAACTGACAAGTACATTTTTTTTTTGCTCCCAGCAACATATCTCCCAAATCTGTTTCCATCCCAGACCATATCTCTACTACAAAATCCTTGCTCCTAGCCTCTCCAACATGCCCCTTGCAGACAGAGCCGTTGAGAGAACTATATCCAAAAACAGTTGAGAAAAATAACTCTTCAGACCCAAGACCCGTGTTGCCCCACCTCCCACCATGATACGTCCTCCGAACTCCGTTGCAACGCCTGCCACTCCGCTGGTTCCCTGCCCAGCTGCTCCGCCAACGCACTTCACCATGCCTGCGTCCACCTGGCTCGCAACGGTCCTAGCCACTCACGTCCTCTGCCACAATTTGGCGGTCGTTCGGACGCGCCTTCGCCCGTCCATCTCGAACAAAAGCTTCACAGGTGCATGGTTAGGCAAAGTGAGATTTGGGTGGATCAGACTGTGTTCACAACCAAATCCATTCCACTGCTGAAAGTGCTAGTAGCAAAGACTACTCATGCGTAGTAGGAAAAAGATCCTCAACACATCATGTCAGTTTTCTATTATGATTTCAGATATGCTCGTAACCAATCCCTAACTGATATAGCTAGGAAAGGTCACAAGTGTTCCTTAAAACACACAAGATCCTCCATTAAGGTATACTTTCTATTTGATCGAGCCATTTCAACAGCTAAGCCATCGAATTCTTTTGGTAAATTCAGAATCATGATTCCTCAGACCTGACGATCTGGCATACTATTCCACTATATTCTGAACAATATTTAAACCTGGGTTTAGACTAAGATTAGTCCACAACCTGATTGTGTATCTCTCACCTGTCTAGTATCTCAACACTACTTGATTAAACCATAAACATTGTAATATACTGGAAAAGCACCATCAACTGCAGTAAAATTCAGAAAACCTGAATACTGTACCCATGATCTATTTCCGCATTGTATGTGCAAGCTCAACTACGATTAACAATTCATGCACGATAACCACCTGTTTAGAACCAATGATCAATCTAAGAGAAAGTTCCCAATATAAGGTGCGATACATGGTTTACAGAATCACATCGACAAAACGAACTGCAAAACTATCTTCTTCACCAAACGAACTTGCATAAGCTAACGAAAACAGGTAAATAATCCAGCTCCATAAATGCGGTGCAAATCAAACTACATAACAATATCTGAAAATACACCGCAAGTTTAACCATAGTAAGAATTGAGAAAACATAACATTTCCTATTGCCTGCGGGCACTTTAGCACAGAAACATCAATACGAACACAATCATCTTAAATTCTTAATCCATACCAAATAGTTCAATGATTCCTGATAGTTCAAATAGAGAGTTCATAAATTAGTGGTAATGATGAGTAATACAACACACATTTTACAGGTGTAGATAAAATTAGCACCCGATCACGCGCAATGTACATTTTTTTAATAAACATACAAACTCAATCACTGTAGGTGAAGGCAGCTGCCAAATGCAAACGCAATGGATCAATCGAGCAGGACGGTCTTTCGTCACACAACATTGCGTACCTGGTGGAGGTCCCCCCCTGAGCGTGCGTCCAGCGCCCTCCCATTGTATCTGTATACGTATGTACCTAGGATTTAGGATAGATGAAGCATACAAACGATCAGAAAAATATAGAAAAATGAACAGAACGTAAATACCTGTGATGTTTGGTGATGTAGGGCACGGCCGGCACGGCCTTGTGCCGCTCCTCGCTGCAAGAAACGATGTTCAGGACAGGTGAAGCATACAATCGATCAGGAAATACAGAAATGAACAGAAAAATTCAGAAAACGAACAGAATGTAAATACCTATGATGTTCCGTGATGCAGGGAACGGTCGGCACGGCCTTGCCGCTCCTCGCTGCCCGCAGACCACGCCCTGACCCTAGAGTTCCGCGATGGCGGCGGCGGCGTCCTCCAACAACCACGCCATCCCTTAAGTCCTGCCCTCACCTGGGGTTTCGTGATGGCGGCGGGCGGCGGCGGAGGCGGCGGTCTCGGAGGTCAGCGGAGGAGCACAAGAGTGACCCAAGGAATCCTGGTTCCGTGATGGCGGCCACGGCGTAGTAGTCCCACAACCACGCCATTGTGACTCCGTGTCGGATGGTAGCACGATGGAGAGGATCGGCGACCGCACTATCGCTGGATGCAGCAGACCCCTCCATTCCTGCCCAGTAGGATAGCCCCCGGCGCAAGGGCGAACACCACAACGACGGCGAGGATCGCAGCGGAGGTGCCGGTTCGATGGGTCCCTGCCGAGGCGGGGGTCGCCATCCGGATCATAGTCGAGGCAAGGGAAAATGAGGAGGCAGAGGGAGGGAGGGAGAAAGGGCGCGGCGGCTGGGTCGAGGAGATGTGCGGCGGCTGGGCATAGCGACGGGGAATTGGGGATACGTGCTTGTTTTTGCAGCGTGATGCCTGGGTAAAAACCGGTCGGGGAAGGGGAGGAGGTACACGATGGGAGGAAAACCCAGTTTGTCTGGGGAAAAATCGGTGGGGTGATCGATTCCCTCGATCGGTGGGTGGGGTGCGAGCGAACGAAACGACGTACGAACTGTGTAATTAGGAGTAGAGACTAGATTGGAGAATGTGGTAATAGCTAAATATGTGATAGGTGGAAGGCGGGGGCGCAGGCATGTCAGTCATCATGTTGTGTTTCTCTGGTTTATATCTCCCACTTATTCTACCAAACTATTGGCAAAAAAAAATACCAAATTGACTAGCTAATTAATTCTTGGCAGATGAACATCCCGAATTCACTCTTTTGGGTACAAATTTGTGGCACGTTAGGGTCACGTATACTTGACGGAAAGATAAAATTAGCAATGAAGGAATAATTCAATTATATTTTGCAAAGAAAGGACACCATCTTGTTTTATTGATAACACGATGTAGAATGCCAGAATCTGAGACGTCGGGTTATTTGGTAAAATGAAACTTTAGGCTATTGAGATCTCTGTTGCCTTTTCAATTTCATATGTGCATTTCTATTTCCTTATTCAGAATTGATGGAATGAGTAAATTCCATTCTTATTT
This sequence comes from Elymus sibiricus, assembly GCA_039707655.1. Taxonomy (NCBI): domain Eukaryota; kingdom Viridiplantae; phylum Streptophyta; class Magnoliopsida; order Poales; family Poaceae; genus Elymus; species Elymus sibiricus. Next base: position 321,224,957 of record CM077664.1, read on the forward strand.
ATTTACTCAGAGATATCCTGCACCATGTTTCACTTATGGTTTTTTGGGGTATCTGATCTGATACAGCTCTGTGGAGATGTCTAAGAGTTTATTTAAACCTTTTCGAGGTTAGAATAACGAAATAAAGTTCTGCTTACAAGCAATTTTAAGATGGCTACAGCTGTTGACATCACGTTGTCGATGCTACCGCTGCCTGTGCACTTTTTTCTTGCAACAAAAGTGGATTGGTTACACTGATCTGGATTTGTCCATGTCTACTTGTTGGAAATCGAATTGAACAATGGATTGATATGGTTGATCTGGATGTGTTCATGTACAATAATTCAAAATTTCAGTGACAAATGGATTGTTTAGCCATCCCCATCCTTGCATATGTTTCAGCCTTGTGGGTGTGGCCGTGTGGGTGATGTGTTCGACGAAGTTCCAGCGAAGCCTTTGTTTTCCTGTAGCAACCTCTGCTTGTTTGGATCTCGTGAAGGAGGAAAAAAACATTTCTTTTGCAATTTCTTGATCCTGTGTGTCGTGAATGCTACCAGTAAGTGAGGTGTTAATAAGCTTTATTTTCCCTTTTTTGTCTTGCAGATTTGAAGATGCACACGGGCCTGGAGTTAATGAGCATGCAGGTATGTAGTACTCCCTCCGTCCCATAATATAAGAACGTTTTTGGTACTACACTAGTATCAAAAACGTTCTTATATTATGGGACAGAGGTAGTAGTTAATTGTTGCCTGCACTTTGATGTCTGCTGTTGATCACATAGAATTTTAAAAATGGACGAATGTGTGATGAACTGTTGCTCATATGCTCACGAATCGGAATATTTTTCTGAACATACTTACTCGGTCCGCCGAAGATCTATAAGGGTAGCATCGTTCACTTGGACGATCGCCCAAATCATTACCTGGAGTCATCTTCAGGACTGCAAAAGGGTGAAACCGATGCTCCTCTACAGATACACTTGGCCCTTCTTCTAGGTTCCAAGGCGTCAGTTTCACAAACTTGGAATCGGAGATGGCATGTGTTGGCGTTCCCCCGGGATGATGAGTGGCTTCTCTCCAGAGAGTCAGTCCACGCGCTAGCCTCGCCACTCGGGTTTTCATGGCACGTCCACCTCGGACCACTAATCTATCTCCTCCAGGAGACATACGAGTGCCACCAAGTTTTTCCTCGCAGTGCCCACTTTTCCCACTAACCGCGACGTAACCGCTTCCGCGCACGCTCACATGATTTCAAATCCCGAAATTGCTGCCGCAAATCAATCCGATTGATTTCTCTTTGTGCCTTTCCTAAAGGACACATGTCGGTCCGACCCACCACCCTCCAAGGGTCTCCGTGCACTCGAACACATAAAATGCCCGACTAAAGTCATCTTCAGGACTGCAAAAGGGTGAAACCGGCGCTCCTCTACGGATACACTTGGCCCTTCTTCTAGGCTCCAAGGCGTCGGTTTCACAAACTTGGACTCGGGGATGGCATGTGCTGGTGTTCCCCCGGGATGATGAGTGGCTTCTCTCCGGAGAGGCAGTCCACGCGCTGGCCTCGCCACTCGAGTTGTCATGGCAGGTCCACATCGGACCACTAGTCTATCTCCCCCGGGAGAGATACGAGTGCCACCAAGTTTTTCCTCGCAGTCAACATACCCCGATCAGTCGGGAAGCACCTAGTCCACTCGGACAAATGCCTGAATCATTACCTGGAGTCATCTTTAGGACTGCAAAATGGTGAAACCGGCGCTCCTCTACGGATACACTTGGCCCTTCTTCTAGGCTCCAAGGCATCAGTTTCACAAACTTGGACTCGGAGATGGCCTGTGTTGGTGTTCCCCCGGGATGATGAGTGGCTTCTCTCTGGAGAGTCAGTCCACGCGCTAGCCTCGCCACTCGGGTTGTCATGGCACGTCCACATCGGACCACTAGTCTATCTCCCCCGGGAGACATACGAGTGCCACCAAGTTTTTCCTCGCAGTTGATACGTCTCCAACGTATCTATAATTTTTGGTTGTTCCATGCTATTATATTATCCATCTTGGATGTTTTATATGCATTATTATGCTATTTTATATCATTTTTTGGGACTAACCTATTAACATAGTGCCCAGTGCCAGTTGTTGTTTTTTCCTTATTTTTGTCTTTTACAGAAAATCAATACCAAACGGAGTCCAAACAGAACGAAACTTTTTGATGATTTTTCTTGGACCAGAAGACACCTAGGAAGCTTCGGGAGGAGGCCAGAAGGTCCACAGGTGATCGACAAGCTCACTAGGCGCGCCCTATGAGCTTGTGGGCCCCCCGTGGCTCCTCTAATCCTAATCTCAGCTCCATAAATACCCAAATATTCTCCGTATACTAGAGGGCACACCAAAAATACTTTTCCGCTGCCGCAAGCTTCTGTTCTCGTGAGATCCCATCTTGGGGCCTTTTCCGTCACTCCGCCGGAGGGAGATTCGATCACGAAGGGCCTCTACACCAACCTTGTTGCCCTTCCGATGATGTGTGAGTAGTTTACCACAGACCTACGGGTCCATAGCTAGTAGCTAGATGGGTTCTTCTCTCTCTTTGATCTTCAATACAATGTTTTCCTCGATGATCTTGGAGTTCTATTCGGTGTAATCTTCTTTTGCGGTGCATTTATTGAGATCCGATGAATTGTGGATTTATGATCAGATTATCTATGAATATTATTTGAGTCTTCTTTGAACTCTTTTATGCATGATTAAGATAGTTTTATATTTCTCTCCAATCTATTGATTTGGTTTGGCCAACTAGATTGATTTTTCTTGCAATGGGAGAGGTGCTTTGTAATGGGTTCAATCTTGCGGTGTCCTCACCCAGTGACAGAAGGGGTTGCGAGGCACGTATTTGTATTGTTGCCATTAAGGATAAAAATATGGGGGTTTTACCATATTGATTGGATCTATCCCTCTACATCATGTCATCTTGCTTAAGGCGTTTCTCCGTTCTTGTTAACTTAATACACTAGATGCATGCTGGATAGCGGTCGATGTGTGGAGTAATAGTAGTAGATGCAGGCAGGAGTCGGTCTACTTGTCACGGACGTGATGCCTATATTCATGATCATTGCCTTAGATATCGTCATAACTATGCGCTTTTCTATCAATTGCTCAACAGTAATTTGTTTACCCACCGTATGCGTTCTTTCAAGAGAGAAGCCTCTAGTGAAAACTATGGCCCCCGGGTCTATTTCTCATCATATTATTTTCAGATCTATAAAACCAAAAATACAAAAATACCTTGCTGCAATTTATTTATCTTTACTTTATTTTGCACTTTTATTTATCTTTTATACCTATCTCTATCAGATATCATCCTTGCAATTAACCGTGAAGGGATTGACAACCCCTTTTATCGCGTTGGGTGCAAGTATTTGTTTGTTTGTGTAGGTGCAACTATTGGAGACTTGTGCGTTCCTCCTACTGGACTGATACCTTGGTTCTTAACCGAGGGAAATACTTATCTCTACTTTGCTGCATCACCCTTTCCTCTTCAAGGGAAAAACCAACGCAAGCTCAAGAAGTACCAGTAGTCAACATACCCCGATCAGTCGAGAAGCACCTAGTCCAAAATCCATTGAAGTTTTGTTCAAATCGTAGTTGACTATAGCTTGACAACAGGCGCCGAGTGCCCCCGCAGTGCTCGGGCCAAATCAAGTTTTTAGTAAACTCGTTCTACAAAACCTCAACTGATTCGGGGGCTAAACCGCCGCCAGTCGGCATGTTCCTCACTCAGCTTTCTACTTTTTCACAAAATATGCTCAATACCTAACGCTCACTCTTCGTCTCCAACCCGGTCCCAACCCGATCGCCTGGTTGGCAAGAGCAAAAGCTAACGGTCAATACAAGAAGTACTACTGGAACAATTACTCCGTTGAGTGTCCAGTTTTTCTCTACAGTCGGCAGTTTCGAGGTCGAATTCATTCTTCGTGCCGAGTCCACAAAGATTTGCCTGCTTGACCCAGTTCCAGGCTGAATTTATTTACCGTGCCGAGTGCACGAAGATCAGTCCGACTGATTCAGCTCCAGATTGCGGATATTTACTATGCCAAGTGCACGAGGATTCATCTGATTGACCCAGTTCCAGGCTAAACTTGTTTACCGTGCCAAGCGCACGAAGATCCATCCGATTGACTCAATTTCAGACTAAAAGATATTTATCGTGTCGACTGCATGGAGGTTCACCGGGAGACTTAAACCCTCTGCCAGACTCATCTAGTCCGACAGAGGCTCGGGGACTACACCCAGTGGGTGCACTCAGCGTGCCCCCACTGGAAGAGAACTCAAAAAAGAAACATTTTGCTTAGGCAAATCCAGCAACAACATTCAAGTACAACAAACCCTACAGACTCCAATCGACTACCGTCAGTCAGTCAGAGTCTCGGGGGCTACACCCTATGGGTGCACTGATCGCGCACCCATAGAACAAAAATTCTGAGTAATCAGTTACTTGATGCAGGACCAGCTCCAGATCACTCAAAAAAATTGATGTAGGGTGAGTTTAACGCTCCTCTGCGGACCCGTTTGAGCCTTCTTCTAGGACTCAAAGCGTGAAACTCATAAGTTTCGATCTAGAGCTGACTCCTATTGACGTTCCTTCGGGATAAGAATGGCATCTCTCCGAGAGAGCAGTCCATGCGTCAATCTGGTTGGCCGGATTTAATAACACTTCCATACTCGGATCACGAGTTAACCTCTTCCCAGAGATGAATGACTGTCACCAAGTTTCTCCTCGCGACCACTTACCCCAGATCAGTCGGGAAGCGCAGTGCTAGAATCCATTAAGATTTTGTTCAAACCTTGGTTGTTTGAAAGCACGATGACGGGTACTGAGTATTTCCGTAACCACTCGGGCCAAATTGTGTCTTTCACAAACTCGTTCTGCAAAATCTCAACCGGTTCGGGGGCTAATGTTGGGGATATACATAACAGGTAGGCCCACGAAGGGTCAAAATATCATAAAGCATGAGGTCCACATATCAGGTGGGTCTAGATAAATCTCATACAGACATACTATCCACTCGAACATATCGGCGTACCGTCCACTCGGATGACCATCAACTCACTCGGACATATGAAGACCAAGCATGGCTGTTTCGTAGTGGGCTAATATTATGACATTGATGCTCCACCTTGTAACATAAGAGGTGAGGGGGTGGCGCACTCTATATAAGCCACCCCCACCACATAGCTCGGGGGCCTAGCTCTTTCTTCTACCTCTCTCTCTACTAGTCTCAGGGCTTAGCTCAGGCATGGGGATCCGTTCTCCCGCTCTCTCTCAAATACACCATGTAACTCCGCGCTCATGACAGATAAAACAAAGCCTCTCTAGAGCACAAGACGTAGGGATGTTATCTTCACCGTGAGAGGCCCGAACTCGCTAAAAACCACTGTGCCACCTGTTTGCATCTCGATAGATCATGCTCCTTCACCCTACCCCTCTATTGTCGGAATCGTTCCCACGACAGACGATACAGTCTTCTCTTACTGAACGAACATCGTGAAAAGAATGAATAAATCCAGTAAATATGAGAACCAGTGTGCCAAGTCTAAGACTTGGACCCTGATGAGTTGAAAAGCAACCTACTTGTAATCTGGTGTTCCATGCGTACACAAAGCGCATTGATGTGGATTTCCACTTTGTGTCGTAAAGTGTTGTTGTGAAGGATCGTAAGTTTGGTTTACTTAGTCAAATAATCAGTGACACCCTGGTTTTGGCAACTTTTTCTTTTCGAAATCCTTCTGGCTTTATTTGCAATTTGGCTGGATTTTGAATCTTTTCAGTTGACTTTGGACTTATGAATTCCTCTCAGTGACCCTGAGCCCTCAGCATCTTGCCAAAACCTTGTCACTCACCATCTGGATCAATTTCCAATTCTTCATCTCTCTCAAATAATCATTTTCTGTCTTTGGGAAAATATGTCATCACTATGGGTTACAAGGCAACCTATAGTTGTGGTGATCATAAAAATCCCAAATTAATCCCAGACCTTCTTGACATCATCTACTCCCCCAATCTTCAAAAACATTTCATGGTCCAGTACAAAGTTTAGTCCAGAAAACCCCATTTGCTCTCTGGACAGTACTGGTCATTTGTGAAGGAGCTCATATTTTCCCTACTCAATTAATTCCCAGAAAATTCCCTGAGATATTAGGGAACTTATCTTTCCACAGTATCCAAAAATATGATCTTGTCCAGTACAAATTTTCACCAGCAAAATTCTGCCAAGTTTCTGTTCAGTTGGAACCTTTGTGAAGGAAGTACCAGCTAGAGGTATCCAATTGAGCTGAAATTTTTGTGGCATCTTCTCCTCATCATATAACCCTGCCACACCAAAATTCAGCTCTACCAAATTAACTAGATGAGTGCATCAAGCTCATCACTGTTTCTGGTTCAGTACAACAGTTGTACATGAACTACCCTCAAATCTTGATCAAATCTTCTCAAACTTGGCAAGCTCATAGTCCTTCCAACCTAGATCCTCCCAGACATCTCCATTGGCATCATCCCCAGCTCACCACTCCTCTGGATCTCTCTCAAGTTTGCTGTCAGAAACTGTAGCTGAAGCTACCCTTCAGCTCAGTCTGTATCCAGCCAAACCAAGCGTGCAGAGGAGCTAAATGACCAAGGGAGAACACCCTAGACATGGTGCGCTGGACTTAGTCGTCCTCGAGACATCACTTCCCGTGGTGAGCACGACACTGGCATGTCAGTTTACGTGCTCTGCACCTCGCCGGCGACGGCCGAGGTCATTCCAGAGCCCTCGTGCTGCCTTTTGATGTCCTGGGGTGCCGACTTCGTTGATGCCGTCCACATACCCATCTCCCGATCCTTCCCCTCGCCGGAATCGAGCTCGCCGGCCGCCACGCGCCCGGGCACTGTGTCGCCCGTGGCTGCACTGTGGCGCGCGGCGCTTCTTCTTCCTCCGCTAACCTCCACTGCAACATTTATTCTCCTCTGCCCTCTCCCGTCTCGTCGCCGCAACCGGCCAGCCAGCGAAGCATCCTCGCGCCGGCGATGTGGCCCGGATCTCGGCCATTCCAGAGAGCTCGCCCGAGCTCCTCCCCCTCCTATAAATAAGCTTCCCCGGCCTCTCCCGAGCTCATCAACCACCTCCTCCTCCTCTCAATCGACCTCCCCGAGCCCGAGCCACGGCCGAGAGGCCCTCTGGCCTCGAATCTCGCCAGAGCACCGCCGCCACCCGAGCCCAACCTCCCCGCCGTTCTACTCCTCCCCGAGCTCCACCGATTGCACCAGCGAGCTAGCCTCACTCCACTGACCCTGCCCAAGCCCTTTTCCGGTCGAATTGCTGCCGGAGTCGCCGTCTCCGATGACACCCGAGCACCGCCGCCGCCGGAGAAGAAGGGGACGACGCCGTCCGGCCATCTCCCGTCGCGCTACTAGTACGTGCTGGTTCGTCTCCGAGCGCTCGATCCATTCCGCTACTCACCGGACCTCGCCGTCGTCTGTGTCGCCGGCGAGCGCCGCCGGAGTCTCGCTCTCTCTTTGTTCTATCCCCTCCCCCTTTAAACCTGACCGCGGGGCCCGCACGTCAGCGACTCACTCGCGCGCGCCGAAGCGGTAAGTGAAGGCGCTCGGGCGAAATACGCCTTCGATGTGGCCCGCTGTGGATTTTCTGAATTTCTATTTTAAATCCAGATTTTGACCAAACTTTGACCATCAATAACTTTTAAACCATAAGTCCAAATCAATTGATTCTTTTTGCATCTGGTTTGTCTTGAACTCCTCTATTTTTCCAGTGAATTTGGTATTTTTCCCATGTTCACAAAAATTTTGGTGAACAGAACAGCGAGATGTGACATTTTCAATTGCTTTTAAAAAATATTTTCAGCAGGAAATCACTTTGGATTTGAAGCCCAGGAGTTTGTGGACAACCCAACAGAGCAAGGCAAGCCATGTCATCCATTGCATACAGCATTGCAATAGTGTTGGTTATTTAATTGAATTTCATGCATTATTTTAATATGTGCTAAATCCCTAGTAAATTATTAATTAGCTACTGCCATATTAATCATTCCTGATAATTATCCATACTGGTTAAATGTTGGCAATATTAAACTTAGTTGGTTGATCAAGAGCCACCTACCCGGACTTTTCCGTGCAGCCACATTTGCCGGTATGGGACGGCCTTGACTTGGTCTGACTTTGTGCTCTTTTATCGGTACCACCAACTAGGGAGGGTTATGCGTGCGTGCTGCCCTAATCAGGTAGAAGACCATAATCCTGTGAGCCCAGTTGAGTTATTTTGCCGGCGTCCCCGTTTGGGACAGTTTAGTTTGGCCACGACGGTGGCAGGTGTCACGGGGTGACACAGGGGGCCACCCAGGACATGACCCTGGGAGGGTATGATTGTCGGTGGTACGATAGAGGGGTCACGGGTCAGGCGGGTTTCGTTGGAGCACCACCGGTCCACCCGAATGGGATCACGAGGCCAGGTACTCCATGGTGTGGGTAAAGTGCGCAACCTCTGCAGAGTGTAAAACCTATTCGAATAGCCGCGTCCACGGTATTGGACAGTCCGTCTAGACCTCTCTAGGATGATCAACCATAATAATAATAATAATAATGATGGTAGAACTTGTCTTATCTTCGGAAGTGCTCTGTGGATGGTGGGCATTCCGAGGGTTGTGGGACAACCCAGATGTGAGTAAGTTGGTACCAGTAAGTGAGCAACCTAAGCATTTAATCTGTTATTGCCATGCTATTGTTTGCTGCATTGTTTTGGTCGCCATGAGCTTGCGAGTACATTCCAAGTACTCACCTGGCGTATCATGCCAGATGCAGGAGAAGCCGAGGACAGAGGTCCCGATGGTTCTTGCTACGCTAACTAGGCCGTGTCCACAGCAGTGTCCCTGTGGAGGGAGTTTCCGCGCTATGTTCCGCTACGCCGTAGTCTACCCAGTAGTATCGGGGCCCTGCTCTGTTCCATAAATAATGTAGATATTGTTCTTAGCACTTGCAGTGCTTCTGGCCTCGCTATCATGTAAATTATGAGCTTGTACTCGAGGTATTTCAATAAAGTTCAGTTCTGTTATGTTCCAAGTTGTTGAGTGTTTCCAGAAGACTTGATCTCTGGGTTGGAAACACTGGTAAACCGGTTCTGTGAGCCGGGGTGCCACAATGCTTGGTATCAGAGCCGCGCTGACTGTAGGATACCCTAGTTAACCCTGCGCTAGAACTACGATTAGTTAGAGTCTCGGTGTGTCTTGCTTGCTGCATTTGCTTGTTGCATTTGGTTGCTGCATTGCATGGCTGCATATAGCTTTTATTGTGCTAACCGCTGGTTGGATGAGTGTAGATGGCACCAGTTCCGTACCACTACAATCATGAGCCGGCACCATTCACTTTTCCAGTACTGCTTCGCAATGTCTGGTTTCGGTTGTATCCTAGCGGCGAAGACCCAACGTACCAGGTGTTTCGAGAGAAGCTTGCTGGTTCAGTATTCAAGTATCACGCGGAAGCCTTTCTGACTACGAGTTCCGACATCGGCAGCTACTCCCGTTCTTCCAAGGGCGGAACTGCTTCTACTCCGGAGTTGGCGGTCCAGTTTGCTGCAATGGAGGCTCTCACTGACTTGCGCTTCCACGAGGTCGAGATGCAGACTCACCCAGGTTTCTTTCACTATCCCACCCTGTCGCCTACGACAGGGCGAGTCCTTTTCGCACCCATTGATCCGGCGAGTGATCGTGCTACTGGTGTTTTATCTCGTTATCTGCACGCCAGTTACTGTATGATCACTTCTCTAGCCGAGGAGCTGACTTCTGCTCGCGAGGCACTTGCGGCTGTTGCGACAGCACAGTCTCCTCCTCCACCTCCGTTTTCACCGGTGTACACTCTGTCCGTTCCACCTTCCGACACTCCTTCCAGTTCAATCGGACTGCCAGGCTTTTCGTCTGGTAGCTGACGTGAGACCCCGTCAGAGTGGGCTTCACTCCTAGCTACTCCAGCTGCCCCGATGCTGCGACGTCGTGCTTCTTCTCCTTCTGAGGGAGAACCTTCTCGTCAGCGCCGTCGTGTTTCCTTTGATCCGGAGGCCGAGGTGCACATCATCAGCTCAGATTCTGAGTCAGAGTCAGACGACGAGGAGTCTTCAGTGTACCAGTGTTCGTGCCACCGGCGTCACTAGAGCAGAGGCTTGAGTTTCAGTGCATGCATCATAGCACCCCTGCATATGTCAATTGCCGTTTAGCAGTCTAGTCATGATCATCCCCCTACTAGCTTGTCATGTACGATGTTGGGTTGCCTTGTATAATTATGCTTCTTTTCTTATTCGCTCTTTTTATTTGGCTTCTTTTCTGGTGTCATGCTACCCTGCTTTTCCTCATCGATTCGGTATTTTGCTATGGGAACAAAATTTAGGATGAAAAGGTGTAGTAATCAAGGCGGCGATGGAACTCCCGTTCGTCGATCCGCTAGATAGGCAGGACAGTCACCAGAAGATTTACCACCACCACCCTCACAGACACCGACCACTGATCAGATTATGAGAATGTTTGAAGAGAAAAGAAACCAAGATCTCATGGAATTCCTGAAAAGTATGCAGACTCTGGTGGGTCAGAACAACCATAATGGGACACACTCTAAGCTGTCTGATTTTCAGCGGACAAAGCCGCCCAGTTTTGGTCAAGCTGTGGATCCGATGGAAGCTGATGACTGGCTGAGGACTATGGAAAAGAAATTGGAAATAGCCCGCTGTGACGAGGCAGATAAGGTTCCATTTGTTACACACTATCTGGAGGGACCAGCAGCTATATGGTGGGACAACACAAAAATGTTATGGCCTTCTGGAGAAGATATTTCTTGGGAAAAATTCAAGGAGGTATTCCGCAAATATCATATTCCTACTGGCATAATGAAGGTGAAGCAGAGGGAATTCCTGGCTCTTACGCAAGGGAATATGTCAGTGGGCGAATATCTGAACAAGTTCAACAATCTGGCACGGTACTCCCCTCATGATGTGTCCACCGAGGAGAGAAAGATTGACCGATTCCTCGGAGGACTGAACCATACCCTCCGCTGTCAGCTGTGTATGCTGGACTTTCCTGACTTCCAGACTTTGGTGAACAAAGCCTTTATAGCTGAACGAGAGCATAAGTCGGGATACGACGATCACAAGAGGAAGTTTGAACCCAAGAAGGACAACCGTGAGCAGTTTGTGCAAAAGCCACGTATCTGGCAGCCAAGTTCATCTGAATACAAGCCTGCCTGGAACAATGGCAACAACACCATCAAGCCTGTCAGCCAGGATAAGACTTTTGGCAAACGGCCAGTGCTGGAGGATTGCCGCCGCAACAACACATGCTTCACTTGCGGCCAGAGCGGGCACTACTCCAAGCAATGCCCCGCAAGAAATGGGAAGCCACCATCTGACTTCAAGCCACAAGTCAACAGTGTTGGACGCCGCCCCAATCCAAACTTCTATCGCGGCCAAGTCCATCATATCTCCGCTGAGGAAGCCCGCGAAGCACCAGACGTGGTCCTTGGTATGTTTTCTGTTAACAACATACCTGCAATAATTTTATTTGATTCTGGGGCTTCTCATTCGTTTATTTCGCAGAGTTTTGCCACCTTGCACAAATTTCCTCAGTCCCTTTTGGACAAAATCATGGTGGTACAATCCCCTGGTTCCATGCTCAGAACAAATGTGATATACAAGAATCTAGAAATCTTGATACACGATGTGAAGTTTCCAGCCACTCTCGTTGCCATTGAATCCCCTGGACTGGATATAATACTGGGGATGGATTGGTTGGTACCACACCAGGTGTGTATCAACTGTGCCACCAGGAAAGTGACACTGGTTAACCCGGCAGGCCAAACAGTGCAATTTACTGCTATCAGAGTGATGTCAAAGAAAGGGATGGCATTCAAAGCTACAGCTACACACATAAGTCTGATTCCGGTAGTCAGTGAATTTTTGGACGTATTTCCAGAAGAAATACCAGGAATGCCACCTGATCGGGAACTAGAGTTTGCTATTGAAGTTGTTCCCGGAACTGCTCCAATATACAAGAAGTACTATCGCATGCCTTCCCCAGAGCTGGTGGAATTGAAGAAACAGCTGGATGAATTATTACAGAAGGGGTATATTCATCCAAGCACTTCACCGTGGGGATCACCCGTGCTGTTTGTCAAGAAGAAAGATGGCAGCCTACGAATGTGCGTAGACTACCGCCAGCTGAATGAGGTCACCATCAAAAATAAATATCCGCTCCCTTGCATTGATGATTTGTTCGACCAGTTGAACGGAGCCCGAGTATTTTCCAAGATTGACCTCCGAACGGGGTATCATCAGTTGAAAATCAGAAAAGAGGATATCCCTAAGACAGCCTTTACTACCAGATATGGTCTGTATGAGTTTACAGTCATGTCGTTCGGGCTGACAAATGCTCCAGCATATTTCATGAGCATGATGAATAAGGTCTTCATGGACTTTCTGGACAAATTTGTGGTAGTATTCATCGATGATATTCTCATCTACTCCAGAGATGAGGAGGAGCACAAGCAACATCTCCGCACTGTCCTGGAAAGACTAAGGACCCATCGCTTGTATGCCAAATTCAGCAAATGTGAATTTTGGTTAAGAGAGGTGGGATTTCTGGGACATATTCTGTCAGAACAAGGTGTGGCTGTCGACCCCAGCAAAGTGACCGCTGTACTGAACTGGAAGACACCAGCCACAGTAATGGAAGTCTGTAGCTTTCTGGGATTGGCAGGCTATTACCGTCGCTTCATCGAAGGCTTCTCAAAAATAGCCAAGCCCCTAACAGAATTGCTGAAGAAGAACCACAAGTTTGCCTGGACGGAAGAATGTGATAGCAGCTTCCTGGAGCTAAAGACGAGGCTAACTACCGCCCCTGTCTTAGTTCTTCCGGACATTCACAAGAGCTTTGACATATACTGTGATGCTTCCAGGCGTGGAATAGGCTGCGTGCTAATGCAAGAAGGAAAAGCCGTAGCATATGCATCCAGGCAGCTACGACCTCATGAAGAGAATTACCCCACTCATGACTTGGAATTGGCAGCCGTGGTTCATGCCTTAAAAATTTGGAGGCATTATCTCATCGGACAGTGATGTGAGATATACACAGACCACAAGAGTCTCAAGTATATTTTCACTCAACCTGATCTCAACCCCAGGCAAAGACGATGGCTTGAATTGGTCAAGGACTATGACATTGGAATCAATTATCATCCGGAAAAAGCCAATGTGGTCGCTGACGCCCTCAGTAGGAAGCAAGGTACGCTGAATGCACTCATGGAAGGAATGCATCCGAGGCTGCGAGAAGAATTTGCCAAGCTGAATATGGTGCTATGCGGCCCAATCAGTCCGGATACAATGGAAATTACTCCAACACTGATGTCAGAAATTAAGGCAGCTCAGAAATCAGACCAAGAAATCCAAGAAATCAGAGAGCACATTCCGCTAGGAAAGGCCAAGTCCTTCCGAATTGATGACCAGTACACTGTATGGTTTGAAAACAGAATATGTGTGCCTGATCAAGACAGCTTGAGACAGCAAATACTCAGAGAGGCACATGAATCTGCATATTCCATCCATCCGGGAGGAACAAAAATGTACCAGGACTTGCGAGAAACCTTTTGGTGGCCAGGAATGTGAAAGGACATAGCCTACTATGTCGCATGTTGTGATATCTGCAATAGAGTCAAGGCTGAACATCAGAAACCCGCTGGGCTACTGCAACCTCTACCAGTTCCCCAGTGGAAGTGGGATGATATATGCATGGACTTCATTGTTGGAGTACCCAAGTCAACAAGAGGCCATGATGCTATCGGGGTCATCGTGGACATACTTACGAAAGTGGCTCACTTCCTTCCGGTAAAGACCACTTTCAATGCGAATCAGCTCGCACAGCTATATATGTCCCGGATAGTCAGCCTTCATGGAGTACCCAAGTCTATCACGTCAGATAGAGGTTCCTTGTTTACCTCAGGATTTTGGGTGCGACTGCATCAGGCCCTGGGAACTGTGCTAAGGCATAGTACGACATATCATCCACAGACAGATGGACAGACAGAACGTGTGAATCAGATAGTGGAAGATATGCTTCGTTCCTGTGCTCTCGCCCAAGGACCCAAATGGGAAGATAGCCTACCTTATGCAGAATTCTCCTACAACAACAGTTACCAGTCAAGTCTCAAGATGTCACCATTCGAGGCTCTGTACGGACGGAAATGCCGCACCCCTTTAAATTGGTCTCAGACAGGAGACAGCCGTATCTTCGGCACGGATTTGATGCTCGAGGCTGAGAAACAAGTCAAGGATATCCAGGAGCGTCTTCGAGCAGCCAAGTCCCGTCAAAAGAGCTACTATGACCCGAAGCACCGGGAAGTAACTTTTGAACCCGGAGACTATGTGTATCTCCGAGTTACCCCCATGAAAGGAATAAAGAGGTTTCACACCCGAGGAAAGCTTGCACCGAGATATATTGGTCCCTTTCCAGTAATGGCTAGAAGAGGCAGAGTGGCATATCAGCTAGAGTTACCACCAGAGTTATCAGACGTTCATGATGTTTTCCACATATCACAGCTAAGAAAGTGCATTGCACCTCCGATCAAGCAGGCAGATATGAGTGAACTAGAGCTGACCAAGGATTTGACCTACGAGGAAAGACCTGTCAGAATATTGGATGAAATGGAAAGAACCACCAGGAGTAAGACAATCAGATTTTACAAGGTGTTGTGGGATCACCATACTGAGGAAGAGGCTACCTGGGAAAGAGAAGATTTTCTGAGATCAGCATATCCACACTTGTTCCCTGAGCAACCGAATCTCGAGAACGAGATTCATTCTAAGGGGGGTAGGTTCGTGACACCCTGGTTTTGGCAACTTTTTCTTTTCGAAATGCTTCTGGCTTTATTTGCAATTTGGCTGGATTTTGAATCTTTTCAGTTGACTTCGGACTTATGAATTCCTCTCAGTGACCCTAAGCCCTCAGCATCTTGCCAAAACCTTGTCACTCACCATCTGGATCAATTTCCAATTCTTTATCTCTCTCAAATAATCATTTTCTGCCTTTGGGAAAATATGTCATCACTATGGGTTACAAGGCAACCTATAGTTCTGGTGATCATAAAAATCCCAAATTAATCCCAGACCTTCTTGACATCATCTACTCCCCCAATCTTCAAAAATATTTCATGGTCCAGTACAAAGTTTAGTCCAGAAAACCCCATTTGCTCTCTGGACAGTACTGGTCATTTGTGAAGGAGCTCATATTTTCCCTACTCAATTAATTCCCAGAAAATTCCCTGAGATATTAGGGAACTTATCTTTCCATAGTATCCAAAAATATGATCTTGTCCAGTACAAATTTTCACCAGCAAAATTCTGCCAAGTTTCTGTTCAGTTGGAACCTCTGTGAAGGAAGTACCAGCTAGAGGTATCCAATTGAGCTGAAATTTTTGTGGCATCTTCTCCTCATCATATAACCCTGCCACACCAAAATTCAGCTCTACCAAATTAACCAGATGAGTGCATCAAGCTCATCTCTATTTCTGGTTCAGTACAGCAGTTGTACATGAACTACCCTCAAATCTTGATCAAATCTTCTCAAACTTGGCAAGCTCATAGTACTTCCAACCTAGATCCTCCCAGACATCTCCATTGGCATCATCCCCAGCTCACCACTCCTCTGGATCTCTCTCAAGTTTGCTATCAAAAACTGTAGCTGAAGCTACCCTTCAGCTCAGTCTGTATCCAGCCAAACCAAGCATGCAGAGGAGCTAAATGACCAAGGGAGAACACCCTAGACATGGTGCGCTGAACTTAGTCGGCCTCGAGACATCACTTCCCGTGGTGAGCACGACACTGGCATGTCAGTTTACGTGCTCTGCACCTCGCCGGCGATGGCCGAGGTCATTCCAGAGCACTCGTGCTGCCATTTGATGTCCTGGGGTGCCGACTTCGTCGATGCCGTCCACATACCCCTCTCCCGATCCTTCCCCTCGCCGGAATCGAGCTCGCCGGCCGCCACGCACCCGGGCACTGTGTCGCCCGTGGCTGCACTGTGGCATGCGGCGCGTCTTCTTCCTCCGCTAGCCTCCACTGCCGCATTTATTCTCCTCTGCCCTCTCCCGTCTCGTCGCCGCAACCGGCCAACCAGCGAGGCATCCTCGCGCCGGCGACGTGGCCCGGATCTCGGCCATTCCAGAGAGCTCGCCCGAGCTCCTCCCCCTCCTATAAATAAGCTTCCCCGGCCTCTCCCGAGCTCATCAACCACCTCCTCCTCCTCTCAATCGACCTCCCCAAGCCCGAGCCATGGCCGAGAGGCCCTCTGGCCTCGAATCTCGCCGGAGCACCGCCGCCACCCGAGCCCAGCCTCCCCGCCGTTCTACTCCTCCCCGAGCTCCATCGATTGCACCAACGAGCTAGCCTCACTCCACTGACCCTGCCCAAGCCCTTTCCCGGCCGAATTGCTGCCGGAGTCGCCGTCTCCGATGACACCCGAGCACCGCCGCCGCCGGAGAAGAAGGGGACGACGCCGTCCGGCCATCTCCCGTCGCGCTACTGGTACGTGCTGGTTCGTCTCCGAGCGCTCGATCCATTCCGCTACTCACCGGACCTCGCCGTCGTCTGTGTCGCCGGCGAGCGCCGCCGGAGTCTCGCTCTCTCTCTGTTCTCTCCCCTCCCCCTTTAAACCTGACCGCGGGGCCCGCACGTCAGCGACTCACTCGCGCGCGCCGAAGCGGTAAGTGAAGGCGCCCGGGCGAAATACGCCTTCGACGTGGCCCGCTGTGGATTTTCTGAATTTCTATTTTAAATCCAGATTTTGACCAAACTTTGACCATCAATAACTTTTAAACCATAAGTCCAAATCAATTGATTCTTTTTGCATCTGGTTTGTCTTGAACTCCTCTATTTTTCCAGTGAATTTGGTATTTTTCCCATGTTCACAGAATTTCTGGTGAACAGAACAGTGAGATGTGACATTTTCAATTGCTTTTTAAAAATATTTTCAGAAGGAAATCACTTTGGATTTGAAGCCCAGGAGTTTGTGGACAACCCAACAGAGCAAGGCAAGCCATGTCATCCATTGCATACAGCATTGCAATAGTGTTGGTTATTTAATTGAATTTCATGCATTATTTTAATATGTGCTAAATCCCTAGTAAATTATTAATTAGCTACTGCCATATTAATCATTCCTGATAATTATCCATACTGGTTAAATGTTGGCAATATTAAACTTAGTTGGTTGATCAAGAGCCACCTACCCGGACTTTTCCGTGCAGCCACATTTGCCGGTATGGGACGGCCTTGACTTGGTCTGACTTTGTGCTCTTTTATCGGTACCACCAACTAGGGAGGGTTATGCGTGCGTGCTGCCCTGATCAGGTAGACGACCATAATCCTGTGAGCCCAGTTGAGTTATTTTGCCAGCGTCCCTGTTTGGGACAGTTTAGTTTGGCCACGACGGTGGCAGGTGTCATGGGGTGACACAGGGGGCCACCCAGGACATGACCCTGGGAGGGTATGATTGTCGGTGGTACGATAGAGGGGTCACGGGTCAGGCGGGTTTCATTGGAGCTCCACCGGTCCACCCGAATGGGATCACGAGGCCAGGTACTCCATGGTGTGGGTAAAGTGCGCAACCTCTGCAGAGTGTAAAACCTATTCGAATAGCCGCGTCCACGGTATTGGACAGTCCGTCTAGACCTCTCTAGGATGATCAACCATAATAATAATAATAATGATGGTAGAACTTGTCTTATCTTCGGAAGTGCTCTGTGGATGGTGGGCATTCCGAGGGTTGTGGGACAACCCAGATGTGAGTAAGTTGGTACCAGTAAGTGAGCAACCTAAGCATTTAATCTGTTATTGCCATGCTATTGTTTGCTGCATTGTTTTGGTCGCCATGAGCTTGCGAGTACATTCCAAGTACTCACCTGGCGTATCATGCCAAATGCAGGAGAAGCCAAGGATGGAGGTCCCGATGGTTCTTGCTATGCTAACTAGGCCGTGTCCACAGCAATGTCCCTGTGGAGGGAGTTTCCGCGCTATGTTCCGCTACGCCGTAGTCTACCCAGTAGTATCGAGGCCCTGCTCTGTTCCATAAATAATGTAGATATTGTTCTCAGCACTTGCAGTGCTTCTGGCCTCGCTATCATGTAAATTATGAGCTTGTGCTCGAGGTATTTCAATAAAGTTCAGTTCAGTTCTGTTCCAAGTTCTTGAGTGTTTCCAGAAGACATGATCTCTGGGTTGGAAACATTGGTAAACCGGTTCTCTGAGCCGGGGTGCCACATAATCAGACGGCCGGCATATCTACGAAGCCTATATCAGTACGTAGGTCCACTTTGAGGGGTATATTTTAGGGTGAATTTGAGTTGAACAATGTATTTGTTTAGTATAGTCACAATTTGTCTAGGACGTCAAGCCTACATGAGCAGGTCGACTTTGATGGGCATTGTTTAAACACTTTATTAGTTACTACTCCCTCCGCTTTAGTGATCTAAACGTTCTTATATTTCTTTACTGAGGGAGTAGTAGTCATGATTTTTCTAGGACGTCAGAATAGTGTGATGACGCAATCGACACCCTTCATGTCAACGGAACATCACAATGACTGCATGCATGTCGCGCCAGCAAACATTCGCGCGGGATATACTAGGTTTTCCAAGTTTTTTTCTTTAATTGGAGGTTTGTCTAAATTGTTAGTATAGCATCAACCTTAGCCATGATATGAACTTTCCTTAGTTGCTATCTCTGACGCACAAACAACCCTGGCAATGTACCTTGTGGTGGGTTGTTTATCGCGCATAGACAAGAAGAACCGTGCATGCTCCGTCCTAATTTTGTCTTCGTTACATGCATTTGGCAATAAATCACCATTCGAGACTAACCCTCTCGCCCATAGGATGGGCTTCTGGTCTCCGTTAATCCACGTATAAATTCTCAAAACACTAGTGTATAGCCCGACACTGCAAGCCTGCAAACAATACGTCATTAGCTCTTAGTTAGTTAGTTTGCAGTTGCAGTTGCACCAATGGTTCCACCATCAATGAAGTCCATTGACTTTGTTCCTCCGCCACCGTGGTATTATAATTTAGACCCACCGTCGTATGAATTACCGCCCATACGTCCCTGGTATCCGCCACCGCCTCCTCCGTCTTCAGATGATGGATGGACACCCGCGGTATTGCTCATCTTCGTCTTCGTAGTCTGCATGCTCGGAGTCGTTTTAAAGGTTTATCGCACCACGCAAGCTCACACTGAGGCAGCGGCAAAAGCAGCCGTTGCCGCTGGCGCTCGAACGCGAGAGTTTCCACGGCCGCGGCCACTGCCGGGGCTGGAATCCCTCTGTCAACATGATGAGGTGTGGCTGCCAAGAACCCGTGCTACCAACACTAGTAGAAAACAGGGCTTTGGTTCTAGCCGGATCGGAGCAATAGTCCCGGTCGCGCCACGAACCGGGACTAACATGAGCATTATTCCCAGTTCGAGCGGCTGGGACGTCGGACGGGGCTCGGCAGGCATCAGTCCCGGTTCGAATGGGACTGGACTAAAGGTCTGTCTTCAGTCCCGGTTTTAGACCCCAACTGGGACTACAAATTTGCCTCTATATACCCTCGCCCCTGCCCATCCTCTCCTTTGTTTTTTCTCATAGAAGGTGGGAGGTGTGTGCTAGTTTGTTTTCCCTTCCTATGCACAAGAGGTGCTCGATGAAATGCCTGAGAGCATGTTGCCACTTGAGTTCACACAAAACAAACATGATATGAGGTGCCCGAGCCACACTTAAGCTTTCTCCTCTTTCTTCTCCTCTGTTCTTCCTCCAAGCCCGTCCCCGTCCCCGTCCTCACCACCGTCGATCACCCGCGCCGATCTCGTCGCCGGCACCACCGTGGTGAGCCTCTTGTTCTTTCCTTTTTTTTAAAAAAAATCTTACTTGTATGATTTAGATAGTCACTTGTCTAATTTTCTTACTTGTATTATTGTTTGTTATTATATAGTGACATGGTTTTGATATCCGCCCCCGTCGGCTCTCGTCCAGTTTATGATTTAGATATGGTATATTATCTTTTATAACTATTTGTTTCATTTAGTGTTTATGACAATTATGCCGACCAACTTGACATAGATATTTTTATCTAGGAGGTATATGAACCGGAAATTCCAACCGGCCCTCTTGTTGAGAGGTTAAATTTAATTGAAAAATAAAACAATTATTTGAATTTTTTTTGAAAAGAATTGAAGAAGAGAAGATAAAATTGGAGTTGCATGTTGCCGATGTCGTCGATCTACACAAGATCCACATGGATGCAATGCGCTTGAAGATTAGAAAGATTAAAAAATATGCCATTGATAAAGAGGCTTGATATCATTATGCTGTTGGATCAATTGTTACCTTAGTTGCGATTTTGATAGCATTTGTTGTCGCATTTAAATGTTTTACATAGTTGTATGTTAGTTTCAATGTATTTATCTCATACTTGTTGTTGCATTTATGAGAACTATGTATGAACTTTATGTATTTATTTTTGCAGTAATAACATTTGATCACTACTGTACTTTGGTTTTAATGTGATGAACTTGTATTAATTTGGTCATTTCTCTATTCATGATGTTCTGTAATGGTTTTTGATATACTTAATTATATAATGCGCAGATGAATCGGCAATGGATGTACAGTGACCGACGCACTTCCGAGTACATTACGGGCCTGCATAATTTTATCGATATGGCTCATGCAAATAGTCTGAATGGTTTTATGTGTTGTCCGTGTGTTGTCTGTCGGAATAGGGATTACTCTTCCACGAAAATCCTTCACACACACCTGCTTAAAGACGGTTTCATGCCCAGCTATAATTGTTGGACCAAGCACGGAGAAAGAGGGGTTATGATGGAAGACAATGAAGAAGAGGATGATGACAACTATCCTATGTTCATGATAAATTTTAGTTCAAATAATCAAATTACTAATGAACTCCCACTTAAATCAACATCCCTCAAGTTGTCTAAGTGATACATGATCCAAATCAACTAACACATGTCCGATCATCACGTGAGGTGAGCTGGTCTTCAATGGTGAACATCTCCATGTGGATCATATCTACTATATGACTCATGTTCGACCTTTCGGTCTCTAGTGTTCCGAGACCATGTCTGTACATGCTAGGCTCGTCAAGTTTAACCCAAGTATTCCGCGTGTTTAAATCTGGCTTACACCCGTTGTATGTGAACGTAGAGTCTATCACACCCAATCATCACGAGGTGCTTCGAAACGATGAACTTTAGCAACGGTGCATACTCGGGGAGAACACTTTTATCTTGAAATTAAATGAAGGGGCCATCTTATAATGCTACCGTCATTCTAAGAAAAATAAGATGCATAAAGGATAAACATCACATGCAATCAAAATATGTGACATGATATGGCCATCATCATCTTGTGCTTTTGATCTCCATCTCCAAAGCAACGGCATGATCTCCATCGTCACCGGCATGACACCTTGATCTCCATCGTTGCGTCGGGGTCGTCTCGCCAACTATTGCTTCTACGACTATTGCTAACGCACAGCGATAAAGTAAAGCAATTACATGGCGCTTAATGATTGACATGCAGGTCATACAATAATTAAAGACAACCCTAAGGATCATACATGTTGTCGTACTCATCGACATGCAAGTCGTGAACTTATTACAAAACATGATCATCTCATACATCAACATATATCATATCACGTCTTGACCATATCACATCACAACATACCCTGCAAAAACAAGTTAGACGTCCTCTACTTTGTTGTTGCAAATTTTATGTGGCTGCTACGGGTAACTAGCAAGAACCATTCTTACCTACGCAAAACCAGAACGGTGATTATCAAGTTGTTGTTTTAACCTTCTACAAGGACCGCCGTAGTCAAATTTGATTCAACTAAAGTGGGAGAGACAGACACCCGCCAGCCACCTTTATGCAAAACAAGTTGCATGTTAGTCGGTGGAACTGGTCTCATGTACGTGGACATGTAAGGTTGGTCCGAGCCGCTTCATCCCACAATACCGCCGAATCAAAATAAGACATTGGTGGTAAGCAATATGAACATCACCGCCCACAACTCCTTTGTGTTCTACTCGTGCATATCATCTACGCATAGACCTGGCTCATGATGCCACTATTGGGAAACGTTGCATGGAAAACAAAAAAAATTCTATGCACACGCAAGATCTATCCATGGAGATGCATAGCTACAAGAGGGGGAGAGCATCTACATACCCTTGTAGATCGCTAAGCGGAAGCGTTTATCACGCGGTTGATGTAGTCGTACTCTTCGCGATCCGATCACGATCCAACAGATCTAGTGTCGAACGGACGGCACCTCCGAGTATAGCACACGTGCGGCTCGATGACGTCTTCTCCTTCTTGATCCAGCAAGCGGGAGAGGAGAAGTGGATGGGATCACAACCAACACGACAGCGTGGTGGTGATGGTGGTGGTGGAGCACCGACACCGCTTCGCTAAGCGTCGCCGGGACGAGGCGGTGGAACTACGGAGTAAAGGGAGAGAGAGGGGCGCCAAAGGCTTGGTGTGTACTCTTGGGGTGCCCCCTCCCCTCTATATATAGGTGGAGGGGCGTGGGGAACAGACCCTCCAAGCCCTAGGGCGCAGCTAAGGGGGAGAGGACTTAGACTCCAAGTCCAATCATATTCCTACTAGGACTCCTTCCTTTTTTTCCCTTCCCTAGCCACATGGGCTTTTGAGGACTCGGTGCGCCTAGCCCAATAAGGCCAGGACGCCTCCCCTCAGCCCATCCTAGCCCTTGGGTTGTGGTGGACCCACTTGTGGACTTCTGGACCCCTCTGGAATCCTCCGGAACCTTCTGGAAGCTTCCGGTACAATACCGAAAAAACTGCATCTTTCCGGAACCCAAAATATGACTTCCCATATATAAATCTTTACCTCTTGACCATTCCAAGACTCCTCGTGACGTCCGGGATCTCATCCGGGACTTAAAACAACATTTGGTTACCACTCATCAAATATCTCAATACTACTCTAGCGTCAACGAATGTTAAGCGTGTGACCCTGCGGGTTCGGGAATCATGTAGTCATGACCGAGACACCTCTCCGGTCAATAACCAATAGCGGGACCTGGATGCCCATATTGATTCCTACATATTCCATGAAGATCTTTTATCAGTTGAACCACGATGTCGAGGATTCGGTTAATCCCATATGCAATTCCCTTTGTCTAGCGATATGTTACTTGCCCGAGATTCGATCGTCGGTATCTTCATACCTAGTTCAATCTCATTACCGGCAAGTCTCTTTACTCGTTTCGTAATACAAGATCTCGTGACTAACCCATTAGCCACATTGCTTGCAATCTCTTTACGATGTTGTATTACCGAGAGGGCCCAAAGATATCTCTCCGTCATACGGAGTGACAAATCTCAATCTCGATTCACGCCAACTCAATTAAACACCTTCGGAGATACCTGTAGAGCACCTTTATGATCACCCAGTTATGAAGTGATGTTTGATAGCACACAAGGTATTCCTCCGGTATCTGGGATTTGCATGATCTCATGGTCGAAGGAATATGTATTTGACATTAAGAAAGCAGTAGCAAAAACTGAACGATCATAAGTTATGCTAACGGATGGGTCTTGTCCATCACATCATTCTCCTAATGATGTGATCGCGTTATCAAATGACAACTCATGTCCATGGTTAGGAAACCTTAACCATCTTTGATCAATGAGCTAGTCTAGTAGAGTCTTACTAGGGACACGGTATTTGTTTATGTATCCACACATGTATTTAAGTTTCCGGTCAATACAATTCTATCATGAATAATAAACCTTTATCATGATTAAGGAAATATAATAATAACCATTTTATTATTGCCTCTAGGGCATATTTCCAACATAAGCAACCCGGCGATGACATTGATGTGTACCTAAGGTCATTAGTGGAAGAACTTTTACAGTTGTGGGATATAAAACGTGTACGTGTGTGGGATGAGCACAAACAGCAGGAATTTGACCTACGAGCATTGCTGTTTGTAACCATCAATGATTGGCCTGCTCTTAGTAACCTTTCAGGACAGACAAACAAGGGATACAATGCGCACTCACTGTTTAGATGAGACTGAAAGTATATATATTTGGATAAATGTAAGAAGAATGTGTACCTCGGACATCGTCGATTTCTTCCGATCAGGCATCCCTTAAGAAAGAAAGGCAAGCATTTCAAAGGCAAGGCAGATCACCGGAAGAAGCCTGTCCCCCATACTGGTGATGATATATTTGATATGGTCAAGGATTTAAAAGTAATCTGTGGAAAGGGTCCTGGCAGACAATCTATTCCGAATGACGCTGACGGACACGCACCCATGTGGAGGAAGAAATCTATATTTTGGGAGCTACCCTATTGGAAAGTCCTAGAGGTCCGCTCTGCAATCGACGTGATGCACGTGACGAAGAATCTTTGCGTGAACCTGCTAGGCTTCTTGGGCGTGTATGGGAAGACAAAAGATACACCGGAGGCATGGGAGAGACCAGCAACATATGAACGAAAAAAATGGCATGCATCCAAAGCAGTATCAAGGTCCTGCCGGCTTCTCATTGAATATAAAGGGAATAATAAATATGGCAGAGAAAAAATTCCAAAACCTAAAGTCTCATGACTGCCACATGATTATGACGCAATTGCTTCCGGTGGCATTGAGGGGGCTTCTACCAGAAAATGTTCGATTAGCCATTCTGAAGCTATGTGCATTCCTGAATGCAATTTCTCAGAAGGTAATCGATCCAGAAATCCTACCAAAGTTACAGAATGATTTGGTCCAATGTCTTGTCAGTTTCGAGTTGGTGTTCCCACCATCCTTCTTCAATATTATGACGCACGTCCTAGTTCACCTAGTCGAAGAGATTGCCATTCTGGGTCATGTATTTCTACACAATATGTTCCCCTTTGAGAGGTTCATGGGAGTCTTAAAGAAATATGTTCATAACCGTGCTAGCCCAAAAGGAAGCATCTCTAAGGGCCATGAAACAGAGGAGATTATTGAGTTTTGGGTTAACTTTATTCCTGACCTTAAGCCGATTGGTGTTCCTCAATCGCGGCATGAGGGGAGACTGAGTGGAAAAGGCACGCTGGGACCGAACGCAATAATATGTAGGGACGGGCATTCTTTCACTCAAGCACACTACACAGTTCTAAAAAATTCTACCTTGGTGGCCCCATATATCAATGAACACAAGAATATTGTACGCTCCCAACACCCGGGAGTCTGACGACTGGATTACACGTGCACACATCGGGACTTTCGGCGGTTGGTTGCAAACACATCTCATGAATAACACCACTGTTGGAGATGAGCTGTACTTGTTGGCCAGGACACCATCTTCGACTGTATTGACTTTCCAAGGGTACGAGATAAATGGGAATACATTTTACATGATCGCCCAAGATAAAAAGAGCACCAACCAAAACAGTGGTGTCCGCTTTGATGCAGCAAACACCAATAGGGAAAAGGACACATATTATGGTTACATAGAGGAGATATGGGAACTTGACTATGGACATGATTTCAAGGTCCCTTTGTTTCGGTGCAAATGGGTCAATCTAACAGGAGGCGGGGTAAAGGAAGACCCGCAGAACGGAATGACAACAGTGGATCTCAACAATCTTGGGTACACAGACGAACCATTCGTCCTAGCCAATGATGTGGCGCGGGTTTTCTATGTGAAGGACATGTCTACCAAACCGAGAAAAAGAAAAGATAAGGAAGCGAATACATCATACGATGAGCCAAAGCGCCACATAGTTCTTTCAGGGAAAAGAAACATCGTGGGAGTGGAGGACAAGACAGACATGTCAGAAGATTATGAAAAGTTTGATGAAATTACTCCCTTCATAGTGAAGACTAACCCAAGCATCCTATTAAATGATGAAGATTATCCATGGCGCAATAAGCAAGGGACACACGCGAAGAAAAAGTTTTATACCCCAAGATCCCACTCTGGGATGTGACCGGCTTCACCGCCATCACTTTCTCTCTAGTGAGTTTCCGGACTTATAGCTGGAAAGTCCCACTTCGGACAAACCGGAGGAAATCTTTGTAAGTGCTAGGGCATTTTGGCATTTGAAACATGATTTTTGAATAATTATTTATTAAGTTATGAATTTTCAATTATTCCTATCCTTTTAGTATTTTAATTATAAGAGAGAAACATTGTATGACATAAAGTTGGAGGTACTGTGTGGTTTCTCTGATCGGAGGACCCCTTATGCCAAGCCAAGTCCAGATGAGGAGTTCTGGTTGCTTTCTGGTGAAACTGATGACAACATATCAGATGGTAGGATTGTTCAAGTAACTGTTCGGCATATACAAGATAACCGAATAATTTGCACCTTTGGTTCTGGGTTGAAAGCCATAGTTATGGGAGACAACTATTCTGATGATGGCTTTGATCTAGAATCATTGCAGTTACATGAAGGCGATGTATTAACTGGAAAAATTAAGAATGTGAATAAAAATAGGTTCATAGTTTACCTAACATGCAAGCAGAGTGAAATGAAGAGATGGCCATTCTCGAGAAATAACCATGATCCATTGGTGACGAAACTTTTGAAAATCCTATGAGAATAGTCTATTGTTTTGGCATATCTCATGAACATCTAGGCACCTTTATATTAACTTACATCAGGAGTACAAACCCACATCATGAGTATGCTGGGTTATACCCAAAGGGCTTTAGATTCCGGAAGAAAGATTTTGATAGCATTGATCGCCTTGTGTCATATTTTCAAAAACATATTGACAAACCACCACCTGATGATGGCTCTTCAATGCAAAATGTTGCGGCAATGCTACCTATGAAAAATAACTTGATAGAACTATTTGTCACTCTCTGATGAAAATCTATATAATCAAACATTGCATTCATATAAGCATTCACTCTAGCAAGAATTCTAGCAATCAAAATACAATCAATGAATAAAGCAATAAAGAAAACAATAAGAAAAAGCAAATAGAAAACAAAACAAAACTTCAAGGAAATCCAAATAGAAACTCCTAAAGGAACTGTAGGACTTAACTACAAATAACAAAAAATAGTTTTTGTCCTAAATAAAACTTAGCAGCAAAGAAAAATACTAAACTAATAACTTAACATAAAAAGAAAATATAACATTATTAGGTTAACAAAAAGTATTTTATAATATTCTTCAATAGCAAAAAGAATCAACTAAAAAGGTTTTATAAAACTCTAGTTATGATCAAAATTATATAAAATTTATCCAACTAAAATTTTCATAAAGTATTTTTGTTAAAAACTTTAATAGCAAAAAGAATTAAATCAAAACTAGGCATGTATGCTACTGTTTTTTAATCTGTTTAAAACAAAACTAAAATTATTTGGATGTTTAATCCCGGTTGGTGGCTCCACCCGGGACTAAAGGCCTAGCCTTTCGCGCCCTTTCGGTGGCGGCCAAAATTAGCTTTAGTCCCGTAGTCCCGGTTGGTGGCTCCAACCGGGACTAAAGGCCTCTTGGTATTTAAGCCCGCCTTCTCCCTCCCCCAATCCTTCCTCCATTCCCTCTCGACGACGCCGTCAGGCTGCCCGACGTCCACGCGCACCCTCGACGTCGCCGTCCGACCGCTCTCCTCTGCGCGCCGCCCGAGCCCGCGCCGGCGCCGTCAGGCTGCCCGCCACCGCCGTCCCCGCTCTCCTCCACGCGTCGCTCTCCTCCACGTGCCGCGCGCCCGAGCCCGTGCCGGCGGCGCTCCTCCACGCGCGTGTCGTCCCCGACGACCCCAAGACCTCTCCCCGCCCCGACGAGCCCATCCCGCCGAGCGCCCGCGCCGCTCCTCCACGCCCGCCCCCCTCCCCGACGACTGAGCCCCCTCCCCGCGGTGAGCCGGCCCTTTCCTTCTGTAAAAGTTCAAAAATGTTTATAAAGAAAATGTACAATGTGTATAAAATGTTTTAGATGTGTATACAAAAATGTAAAATGTGTATAAAATGTTTTAGATGTATACAAAAATGTACAATGTGTATGAATAAAATTGGTATTAAAACATATATTATAAAAAATGTGAATCGTGTATTTGATAGGTGTATAAAAAATATAGCATGTGGTGAGAGAAAAAAATAAAAATCGCCAGAGGAGTCCCCGACGATCGCCGGAGGAGTCCCCAATGATCGCCGGTGACGAGTCCCTGATGATCGCCGGAGGAGTCCCCGACGATCGCTGGTGACGAGTCCCCGACGATCGCCGATGACAAGTCCCCGACAATCGCCGGAGGAGTCCCTCCGTCCACCGGCGTCCTCCCCGCTGTTGCTATTTACACTTGCTGAAAAACTGCTAAGTCTGGAACTGCCTGTTATAAAACTTGTCAACTTTGCATGATGTTTGCCACTAATCCATTGCTCATATGCATATGATTCATTCTTGTGATTTGGTCTATGTAATGTGTACTTTGATGCCATGCCCTTGGTTGCCATGTAAAGTTGTTGTAGCATGACTCAATCTTGCTCTCAAGTTGTCATCATAATGTTACTGTTTTGCATTCCAAGATTTCATTAAGTCTGAAAAATAGCTTATCTCATGGTTGTATATTGCCTTGATGATTCCCATGAACCTGTTGCTCCTATGTTTATGCCATGTTGTAATATTTGGGCTCCATGATATGTACTTGAATGCTATGCATTTTGATTCCATGTTCTAGCACTGTAGCATCTTTGTTTCATGCCTCCAACATGTCATCATTTTAACTCTGCTCATGCATATGCCCAGTTTTTCACTAAGTCATGATCTGTTTGCAGAAACTATGGAACACGGCAGAGACGAAGAACAAAAAGACATATTGGGGGAAATAATCCGTGACGGAGATGATGATATCACCTCACAGTTTCTGAACAACTCCGGTGAGGGAATAGAGGGAGAAGATGACGGCTCCGGTGAGGGAATGGAGGGAGAAGATGACGGCTCTGGTGTTGGAACCTTAGTTATTACCAAGTCCAGCGAGGTATATTAATTAAGCCTCTGCTGACTAGATGCATTAATTGATTTGTATATACATATATTAATGCTTCTTTCTTCTTTTAGCCCTCCGGATCGAGCCAATCTTCTATAAATAAACGAGGCCCAAAAAAAAGGTTGGGCGATAATGAAAGGTTCAAGATCGAAGAAATCGCTGCAGATGGCAAACCGATTCTTCCCGTGCAGAACGCAAACCGATTTATAAGTCAGTGCGGAGTTATTGTTAGGGACAGCATCCCGATCCGCATTCAAGAATGGAATAAGCCAAAGGCGGATGGAGTTACTTATGTCGACGATAGATCCAAAGAAATGATTTGGAATACGCTCATGACAAATTTCACCCTACCACCAGAGGTGGATCCAAATAACAATGTTATAGAGCGAAAAGTCAAGTCGCGGGCTCTTAAAAAGATGGCCGCACAATTCTGCAACCAGAAGAAAAGATTGCATCAAGCATTTGTCCTGAAAAACGAGACTCCAACATTCACCGGAGCATATGAGAAGATAAAAGATCACTGGACCGCATTTGTGAAGTACAAGACATCGGATGAAGCTAACAAAAGGTTAAAAATAAATAAGCAAAATGCTGCAAAGAAGGAATATCACCATGTTATGGGGTCAGGTGGCTACAAGGCTGCCATGCCTAAGTGGGAGAAAACTGAGAATGACCTGATTGCTAAAGGGATCGATCCAGAGACATTGGAGTGGACCGAACGGGCAAAGGCTTGGTTCTATAGGCATGGGGGAAAGTTGAACCCAGAAATAGGGAAGTGTGTTTATACAAAAGATCAACTTGCAACACCCCTCAAAGCCATTCAAGGTGCAATGAAGGACGTGCAAGACGGGAAGTTCAATCCCGACAGAGAGAACGACGAGCTGACATGCACCCTCGGGAATCCTGAACACAGTGGACGAACACGAGGCACATCAGGATCCGTTCAGTGGAAGGTTGGGTTTCCCGAATGCAGTGACAGTTATAGAAGCCGAGGGAGAAAAAGAAACAGGATGTAGACCGGATGCAAAAGATAGAAGAAAAAATAGCATTGCAGTAGAAGCAAATAGAGGCACTTACCAGCCAGCGAGCTACCGGCCCATCTCCACGGCACGAAGATCCTTCATTTGATACTGCCGGCCCACCATCTCAGCGGAAAAGCAGCATGGCTTCCACGGAGCTCGTTCGGCCCATAGATGATATCACGGCTCCTCGCTACCCTGTGGATGATATCACGCAGAGGGAAAATTGTGAGCTACATGTGAAATGCATGAACATATCCGTGAAGGTGGCGGTCAGCTTTGCCTTACCTCCTGGACCTAATGGAACTTACCATTCCTCTCTGATTCCAGATGGCTATGCTGTTGTCGGGGTGGATGAAGTTATCAACGAATTTGAGCAGTTGGAGCTTGACTTCCCTATAGGTGAAGGGGAGACTGAACTAGGAGATGCCAGAAGAACTATCATTCTATGGAAAAAGGAAAACATCGTGCTTCCACATTGGACGCCGCGTCAGCAGACTCCGCCGGAGGAGGCCCCTCAGCAGACTCCTCATAGTAGCAATCCAGCTCTATCTCCGCTGCCTCACCCGTCTCCGCCGCGTCAGCAGACTCCACCGCCTCGGCTATCTCCGTCGCGTCAGCAGACTCCGCCGGAGGAGGCCCCTCAGCAGACTCTGGCTCCTCCGCCGCCTCAACCCCGGCGGAAGAGAACCGTCGCTCCGGCGGCTAGTAGTACAACTACGAAGAAATCCAGAGCAGGTACAAGCATCAAGGAGGCTCCTGACAAGTTACCATACGAAATGACTGATGAGGAACTCAAGAAGGCCGTGGATGCCGGTGTGAAACGCCAGCTTGCACCGAAACGGCCCGAGCAAAGGAGAAAATAGATCCGACAAAAGCGAAGCACTGTATGGAAAAACCTTACGCGACCACCGCCGCCTCCGCTACCATCAAACTATGACCGCTCGATTATCAAGTCACATAAAGAACATGTGCGGCGGTCGGGAAGTAGTAGTGCAAGTGGGAAAACAATTCCCCAGCTCGGCGAACAGAAAAATCAATCGTGCCCCCCGCTCAACGTGTTTACCGATATCGATTATGATCCGGAGGTAGCGGGCCATGATCTTGGTTTCACTCTTGGTCAATACTGAGGCAAGGAGGGAGAGTTCCCCATGGCTGATTTAGCATACAGATACTAGCACGTGAAGCCTCTCGTCAGACCTGAGGAGGTCCGGCTTCTATCAACACAAATGCGAAGATTGCATGAGTGGTACATGGAAGCCTCAAAGGATGGGAGCAACATGATCGTGGTGGGAATTAGAGATGAGCATTACTTCAGTGGAGACGAGGAGATGTTGATTGAGTTTGATGAATTATTTCAGTTATACAATCAAGACGCCCTCGACAAATCTATCGTCAGTTGCTATGGTCTGTAAGTATTATTTCTGTAATTAAGTCTCTAGCTCAGCTCGTTCATTGCATGTATAATTATCCTCACTATACTATGCAGAATGAAGATTCTTGAATGCAAAAGAGGACAAATCTATGACATTGGGTTCATTGACCCAAATCACATAAATGAATATATGGTAGCAAACAACGCCAAGGACACAGAGGCTAACTTGCTAAGGGTGTTAATTGCACAACAAACCAGAAGGGAAATACTATTTCCTTACAACTTCAAGTGAGTGTTACTGTCTTGCACACATTATGTTTCGCTTTACTCGATGTTAAGTGTAATTGATGAGTTATGCGTGCGCAGGTTCCACTTTATTCTGCTAATCATTCAGGTTGACAATGGATTAGTACTTGTCATGGACTCGAAACGTAAAGACCCTCAGATGTGGGCGGACCTGAGAGAAATGCTCCAGAGGTAAGTTCAATCATTATCGCACTATATCGACAACTTTCGTTCATTTCCCGATATCAAGTAATTAATAACTCCTTTATTCATTTTCTTTGCCGTGCATGGTTTGGAAAAAGTTCACCAAGGAGGCTAGGGGTGAATGGAAAGAGGAGCTGCGATTTTGACAAATCAATGTAAGTAGTACTAGCTAGGTCCGCGCATCTCTCTTTGATTCTAGTTTCAATACCATTATCATGCTTGATTATTATTTTGATTAAACTCTATTCTCGTAAAGTGCTTGAGGCAGGAAGACGAGAATAATTTATGTGGATACTACGTTTGCGAGTTCATTCGCCAGACGACCTGTGAGAAGGGCAGAATTTTAGAACAACTTCAAGTACGTAAACAATATTCACAATTTTATTTTGTTACCATCAATTGTGTTGAGTTTCATTTATATATATATATATATATATATATATATATATATATATATATATATATATATATATATATATATATATATATATACAAACCCCCTTCTTTAAATTAGATCCAACGGATGCGGGACCATCTCCTATCAAAGGATCGCATACGAGCAATTCAAGAGGAATTGGCGGGATTCTTACTTGAAGAGGTCATAGTTAAAACCGGAGAATACCATCGGGAATTGGTAGGGAATTTTGGTAATTAGATATTAGGGATCGTAAGAGATGTTATATTGTATATATGCATGAATGTGTACTATATGTAGTAGCGTCGAATATATATACGAAAACTTGTTGTTCGACCAAGCACGGAGAAAGAGGTCACTTCTCTATATTCATGACGATGTTGTGTAATGGTTCCTTCATTGCTATATGTAGTAGCATCGAGTTGAATGGAAAACATAAAATAAAAATGAAAACCCTAAATGCAAAAGAATTGAATGGTAAACACAAAAAGAAAAGGGAAACACAATATGAGACCCCTAAACCCTCCAAAACCCTAAACCCCTCCTTTAAAAAAACCTAAACCCCAGCGCTTGGCAGGGGTTGACGCATGGCGTCCTTTTAGTCCCGGTTGGTGTTACCAACCGGGACTCATGGCTGAGCGCTCCACAGCGGCCACGTGGAGCCCCTTTAGTCCCGGTTCATAGCACAACCGGGACTAAAAAGGGGGGGCCTTTAGTCCCGATTTCTTAGTCTCGGTTGTGCCTTTAGTCCCGATTTCTTAGTCTCGGTTGCACAACCGGGACTAAAGGCCCTTACGCACTGGGACTAAAGCCCCATTTTCCACTAGTGCAACCCGGGGGTCCGCGCTACAAACCCAACGGCCCGCCTCCCGGCGTTCAAGAACAACCGGTCCGTGAAGCACAACGTGACGGAGGGAGGAGAGGAAGCGGCAACGTGCTTCGTGTGCCTCGGCGTGTTCCAGCTAGGTGAGACGGTGCGGTTATTGCCGGCGTGCATGCACCTATACCACGTAGAGTGCATCGACCCGTGGTTGGACGCGCACTCGACGTGCCCGCTCTGCCGCCGACCCGACAATGGACGGCGCTTGGCTACCTCCCGTTTAATCTCTTTCCCGACGGCTTACGTACGGGCTACGGTGATGATACGAGTATAGTTGCTTACGATGTGGAAAAAGACAAAAAAATATTATTTTTAGTAACAAAGCGAAGGGCGTGCAATAGCAATTGTGCGTGATCGATGAACATGCAGTCGCATACAACCCATAGACGTGCAATTACATTTGGATGCAGACATACAACTGCAGTTGCGTGCAACTATAGTTGTACGGTGTGTGAAAAATACCTAATATAAAAACAAAATTACAGAAAAAATAAACCAATCAAATGACATAGGATTTAGATGACACTTTTTTAATTTTTTTATATGAGAATTAGCAAATCCATGTCTCTCCCATAAAAAAATCCATATCTTAATGTGTCTCCTGATCCTTGGAGAGTTGGGAGTTTATTAATCCAGGTCACAGGTCCTGTCTTGGGATAACTTAAAAGTCAGGAGCAACTTACTTTTTTGTTAACATAGTACAACGGCAGATGCTCACATACATGTGCATACACTGACCCCCTATGAATGCAGCATCCTAAGAGCATCTCCAACAGGCGCGCAACATGCGGCGCGCTAAAATAACATTTACAGCGCCCAAACTTTTTTGCGCGCAGCAGAGCGCTGGCTCCAACGGCCGCTGCAAAATATTGCGCGCGCGAGCCGCTCCAGCAGGCGCCGCAAAAAACGGCGCGCGTGATACGTCCATTTTGCATCATGTTTTTATATCAATATTTATTGCATTATGGACTGTTATTTCACATTATGGTACAATACTTATGCCTTTTCTCTCTTATTTTACAAGATTTACATGAAAAGGGAGAATGCCGGCAGCTGGAAATCTGGACCGGAAAGGAGCAAATCTGAGATACCTATTCTGCACAACTCCAAATGTCCTGAAACTTTACGGAGAATTATTTTGGAATTAATAAAAAATATTGGGTGAAGAAACTACCGGAGGGGACCCACCAGGTGGCCACAAGCCCTAGGGGCGCGCCCTACCCACCAAGGCGCGCCCCGAGGACTTGTGGGCCCCCTGGCAGGTCTTCGGTGCCCATCTTCTGCTATATGGAGGGTTTTGACCTAGAAAAAATCATAAGAGATATTTCGGGACGAAGCGCCACCGTCTCGAGGCGGAACCTGGGCAGGAGCAATCTAGAGCTCCGGCAGAGCGATTCTGCCGGGGAAACTTCCCCCCCCCGGAGGGGGAAATCGAAGCCATCGTCATCACCAACGATCCTCTCATCATGGGAGGGTCAATCTTCATCAACATCTTCACCAGCACCATCTCCTCTCAAACCCTAGTTCATCTCTTGTATTCAATCTTTGCCTCAGAACCTCAGATTGGTACCTGTGGGTTGCTAGTAGTGTTGATTACTCCTCGTAGTTGATGCTAGTTGGTTTATTTGGTGGAAGATCATATGTTCAGATCCTTAATGATATCCAATACCCCTCTAATCAAGAACATGAACATGCTTTGTGAGTAGTTACTTTTGTTCCTGAGGACATGGGAGAAGTCTTGCTATAAGTAATCATGTAAATTTGGTATTCGTTCGATATTTTGATGAGATGTATGTTGTCTTTCCTCTAGTGGTGTTATGTGAACGTCGACTACATGACACTTCACCATGATTTGGGCCTAGGGGAAGGCATTGGGAAGTAATAAGTAGATGATGGGTTGCTAGAGTGACAGAAGCCTAAACCCTAGTTTATGCGTTGCTTCGTAAGGGGCTGATTTGGATCCACATGTTTCATGCTATTGTTAGATTTATCTTAATTCTTCTTTCGTAGTTGCGGATGCTTGCGAGAGGGGTTAATCATAAGTGGGAGGCTTGTCCAAGTAAGGATGGCAGCCAAGCACCGGTCCACCCACATATCAAATTATCAAAGTAGCGAACACGAATCATATGAGCATGATGAAATCTAACTTGACAGTAATTTCCATGTGTCCTCGGGAGCGCTTTGCTTTATATAAAAGTTCGTCCAGGCTTGTCCTTTGCTATAAAAAGGATTGGGCCACCTTGCCGCACATTTGCTACACTTGTTACTTGTTACCCGTTACAAATTATCTTATCACAAAACTATCTGTCACCGATAATTTCAGTGCTTGCAGAAAATACCTTGCTGAAAACCGTTTGTCATTTCCTTCTGCTCCTCGTTGGGTTTGACACTCTGAAAGCACATTTGCTCCCTTGGTGGTTTTGGTAATTCATAACAACATATATCTCATTGAACTAATATCCATTCAAGTTAAAGATTTCAGGATGTTCAATGATTGGAATGGCATGGACTAGAGATGTGGACCCCTCAAAATGCTAAGGACAAGGATTGGCTAAAGATCAAGACTCTACATTTTTTGGTTTAGTGATCCAAGATCACATTGAGTCCATAGGAAAGCCAATACTATTAAAAGGGGATGAGGTGTTGCTTAATGGTCTATTTGCTCAAGTGCTTAGTGACAGTAATCCTAAACCCTCAACCACTCTCTCAAGTCCAAAGTTGTCCTAAACCTTCATTCCAACTTGGCCCCACCGAATTTCTCTATCCGGCCCCACCGAGTTTATCTTGACCTAGCCACTGCCAAAACCCTAACAAATCGGATTCACCGAAACGGATCTCGGTCCCACCGAGATGGCCTTGTCAACTCTCTGTAATCGGTTGCACTCACTTCGGTCTCACTGAGTTGTGCATATTGGTCTCACCGAGATGACTTGCCAAGTCTTTGTTGCCTTATTGCTTCACTTCGGTCCAACCGAGTTGATGCAATCGGTGCCACCGAGATGAGGTTTGCCCTAAGCCATTGCACTTTGGTCCATCCGAGTTGTGTATATCGGTCCCACCGAGATTCCTAATGTTCGTATCTTTTACACAGTTCGGTGCACCGAGTCTTCTGAATCGGTGCCACCGAGTTGGGTCAAAAGTGTGTAACGGTTGGATTTTGTGTGGAGGCTATATATACCCCTCCACCACTTCCTTCTCAGTAAGGAGAGCCATCAGAACGTGCCTACACTTCCACCATACATTTTCTGAGAGAGAACCACCTACTCATGTGTTGAGATCAAGCCATTCCATTCCTACCATTTGAATCTTGATTTCTAGCCTATCCCAAACTGCTTTCCACTCAAATCCCTCTTCCACCAAAGCCAAATCTGTGAGGAGTTGTTTGAGTGTTGGGAAGACTATCATTTGAAGCACAAGAGCAAGGAGTTCATCATCAACACACCATCTATTACCTTTTGGAGAGTGGTGTCTCCTAGATTGGTTAGGTGTCACTTGGGAGCCTCCAACATGATGTGGAGTTGAACCAAGGAGTTTGTAAGGGCAAGGAGATCGCCTACTTCATGAAGATCTACCCCGAGTGAGGCTAGTCCTTCGTGGACGTAAGCCATGGTGGAATAGACAAGGTTGCTTCTTCGTGGACCCTTCGTGGGTGGAGCCCTCCGTGGACTCGCGCAGCCGTTACCCTTCGTGGGTTGAAGTCTCCATCAACGTGGACGTACGATAGCACCACCTATCGGAACCACGCCAAAAACCACCATGTCTTCATTGCGTTTGAAATCTCCGATCCCCTCCTTTACTTACGTATGCAATTGCTTACTTTCCGTTGCTATACTCTTAGAATTGCATGTGTAGGGTGATGCTTGACTTGTGCTAATGCTAAAATCTGCCAACAACTAAAATTGGGAAAAGGTTAGGTTTTATTTGGTCAAGTAGTCTAATCACCCCCCTCTAGACATACTTTCGATCCTACAAGTGGTATCAGAGCTTTGGTCTCCGTAAGCCTTGATTTCCATAGCTTTGGTGATCATAGCCTTGGTTTCACAACCTAGGAGAGTATGGCGTCTAGTGAGGGTAACTATCACCGTAGAGGTCCATATTTTGATGGTACAAACTTTGCTAGTTGGAAACATAAGATGAAAATGCATATTCTTGGTCATAACCCCGCCGTTTGGGTTGTTGTTCGTGTTGGCTTGCAAGGTGATTTCTTTGAGGATGGGAAAGAACCGGACCGTGAAGCAACTCCGGAAGAATTGAGGATGTTGCAATACAATGCTCAAGCTTGTGACATTCTCTTCAACGGATTATGCCCCAAAGAATTCAATAAAATCAGCCGCCTCATGAATACAAAGGAAATTTGGGATACTTTGGTTGATATGCATGAGGGAACCGAGTCCGTCAAGGAATCTAAGTTGGATGTGCTTCAAAGTCAACTTGACAAGTTCAAGATGAAGGATGGTGAAGGAGTCGCTGAGATGTACTCTAGGCTTGCTCTCATCACAAATGAGATTGCCGGCTTAGGAAGTGAAGAGATGACCGACAAATTCATCATCAAGAATATACTTAGAGCTTTGGATGGAAAATATGATACCGTCTGCACATTAATCCAAATGATGCCAAATTACAAAGATCTCAAGCCCACGAAAGTCATTGGAAGGATTGTTGCTCATGAAATGTCACTCGAGGACAAAGAGGAGCTACACAACAAATCAAGCGGTGCTTACAAAGCCTCAACCGATGCTCCAACAACTTCAAGTGACAAGCTAGTACCCAATGAAGAGATAAGCCTAATGGTGAAAAGGTTCAACAAGTTCTACAAGAACAAAGGAAAAGAAAGAAGCTCTAGCTCAAGACACTATGAGAGAAGATCATCAAGTCGTGACCGTAATTGTTACAATTGTGGAAAGCCCGGACACTATTCCAATGAGTGTACGGCTCCCTACAAGAAAATAGACGAATCACCAAGAGGAAGACATAGAAGAGATGAATCGCCTCACAAAGAGAGGAGTAGAGATGATCGTTATGAACGAAGACACTCTCAAAGAAGCAAGGATTCGGAAAGGAAGGACAAGTCATCCAAGAGCTACACAAGAAGAAGACATCAAGATCATGTAGGTGAATGGGTTTCCGACTCCGACTCCGACAACCACTCCGAGAGAAGTTATCACTCCAACTCCGACTATAGTCAAGATGAGGGTGTTGCCAGACTTGCACTTGTGTCATCCAACTCCTATGATCTATTTGACTCACCAAATGAAGGAATTGGAAGATGCTTCATGGCAAAAGGCCCCAAGGTATCACACCCCGAGTATCTTGATTTCAATAGTGATGAAGATGATTTGCTTGGTGATGATGATTTACTTGTTGATAGAGCTAGTGATGTGAGCTATAATGAAAATGCTAGTAATCATGATAGTCAAGAGGAAATGAGTGACAATGCTATGAAGGAGATTGAGTGTCTAACTAAAGAACTAAATGCTCTTAAGTTAGCTCATGAAACAACTCAAGAGGATCATAGAGAACTTCTAAGAACTCATGAGAAGCTACGCTTCGAGAAGCTAAATTTAGAGCAAGAGCATGAGTTTCTTAAAGCTATCAATGACGATCTTTGAAAGAAGAGTTCTTCATATCCTGCCAAGCGTTTACTCTTGTCTACCTTTATGCCTCAAGTTAAACCTAAGCATGCTAGCAACAAGGGTAAAAAGGGTTCTACCTCTAGTAGTAACAATAACAATGATAAATCCAATGTTGTTGCTTCTAGTAGTTCTATTGATTCCACTAATGATTCTCTTAGCCAAATTACACTTGAGCAAGAAAATATGCTATTGAAAGGAATTATAGAAAAAGGTGTCTACAAGAGTCTTGCCGGGAGTAAGCAATTTGAGAAAATTGTACGCAAGCAAGGAAGGCATCGGAAGAACCAAGGTGTTGGTTTTGAACGAAAGTTCAATGCCAATGGAGTTGAATGGGAAGAAGATCAATACCCCAAGACGAAGTTTGTTCCTCAACAAGAGAAGTATGATCCTACTTCCTTCAAGGGAACACAAGCTCAAGAAGATCTTCCACCACCACAAGCTAAAAGGCAAGGACAAGTTTCAAGAAGAGATTGATTCATTTGAAGAAGCTCCTCAAGCATTGGTCAAGTGGGTTCCCAAGACTTCATCGAGTTCTACTTCATCATGTGCTACTACAACTCCAAGGATTCCCATCAAGTTGATGTGGGTCCAAAAGAAGAAGAACTAGAAAGTTCTTGAGGGTGACTCTGCCAACAAACTTCACTCATATTCATTATGGCAAGAACTTGTGCAACCAACTTCCACATTGTGCACTAGTTCATGGAGTCACAAACCCTCTTGTTGGTAAGGCAAGGGACAAGGTAATCATTGCATTCATGGACATCATCATTTGTGAATTTCACTCTATGTCTATGGATATCCTTGTATGTTCCTTGTGTGGGACAAACCCATGTAGGTATTGAAAGCACAAAACTCCAAAGGATTGCTCCCAACTCTTGATAGTCTACATCAACATTGAGCATTCACATCTTCAACATCTACATGAAGTCATCATCGACAAAACCCAAGGTTAGTTCATCCCTCTTAGGGGGGATATCACATCTAGGGGGAGCTTTGCTCTAAACAATTGAGCTAAAGCAACTCTAATGGTGTGAACACATTAATGCTATATGTAAAAGTGGTAACCCCACTTGTGCTTAAACGATGAGTATGACCTATGATCAAATGTTCTCATTTGGCTCCTAAGTCAATATACTCATATATAGATGACCTAGTCATCGCCATTGCTTGATAGATGCTAGAATTGGTTGTGCATGTTTGACACATATTTCATTTGCTATCTTATTGTGTGAGCATGTTGGTTTGCATGTTTTCATCATTCGAGGACATCCATTTGTTGTTTTGATTGTCTTGGTTTTTCTGGCCAAGTGGATGTACAAGAATGCCTAAGTACATTCTCTAGCTATCTATGCTTTATTGTCTCAAATTCTATTCTTGCTGCATCACAAAAATTGAACAAGTCATTTTCGGAC
The DNA here is from genome assembly GCA_039707655.1 of Elymus sibiricus. Classification (NCBI taxonomy): domain Eukaryota; kingdom Viridiplantae; phylum Streptophyta; class Magnoliopsida; order Poales; family Poaceae; genus Elymus; species Elymus sibiricus. Next base: position 321,265,225 of record CM077664.1, read on the forward strand.
CCTCCGGGTGAGGAGCACTCGGAGCCACCGATCCGACAAGGGCTGCCTTCCAAAACCTTCTAATTGACTTCGGTCAGACCAACCCACTCAAACTCGGTCGAACCGAAAGCCTTTAGACTGATCTAGGTTTTTCATCTCGGTGGTACCGATTAGACCAACTCGGTCTCACCGAGTTGCTGTAACTGCAAGCAGTTGCACATCTCGGTGCCACCGATTTGTTCCACTCGGTGCCACCGACAGCGAATGGGTATTTAATCCCAGCGGACCGTGCGGTTGAAAATTTCTTCAAACGTCACTCGCCCGCGCCCCATTGCTGCCGCCCCCTTGGTCTTCGGATCGTCGCCGTCGTCGCCTGTGCGCCCTCGCCGTAGGACTCCGTCGCTGTCAACGGCCATCTCCTCCCCGTCGTTGCCGCCGTAGAAAGACTCCACCGAGTTAGGGTGAGTCTCGATCCCACTCGTGCTCCTATTTCTAATTCAATGCATGTTTGGACCGCCTGTAATCTTGCCACGATTGAAATGCCCCTCCCACCAGATTAGTTCTTTTGAACGAGATTCGAGCAAAAAATTTAGGGTTAGGTTTCCGCCGAACGCATCTCGGACCGACCGAATAGGAATTTTCGGTCCCACCGATTTGGCCCTGGCCATAGCACTAGTACATCTCGGTGCCACCGAGTTGTGCGAATCAGTGAGACCGAAAGTAACACCTCAGTGAAACCCTAGCATCTCGGAGCCACCGAAACGCAACTCGGTCTGACCGAAGTGGCGTGTAAGGTCTCTGTACTGTGCTTCGGTGTCACCGAGATTACCAACTCGGTCCATCCGAAATGCATTATGTGAAAACCTAAATCTAAAGTTTGAACTCAATTTTTTTGAAAAACTATCTGCTTTTTGTGATGACTCGTCTACTCTGCCCAAACCTATCTATTCACAGGGACTGCTCAGCAACATGTCAGATGTCAGTGACAGCCAAAATCAGTCAGAGCAGCACTCAGATCAAAGTGAAGGGTCAAGCCCTGCTGAGAGTTTCTATGAGGGAGAGAGGAGCTCTCTAGATCTTCCTAAAGCTGCAACCAGATCAAGGAAGAAGAAAACCTCTAACAGTGAGGACGAGGATTTTGTTGCCAATGAGATAACAAAGAAGAAGAAGAGAGTTGTGCTAGCTAAAGAGTATAGCTCCAAGCCAATTTCAGTCAAAGCAAAAACAGCTGTGAGGAAAGTACCCCAGGAAACCATGCAGTTTGCACTAGAGAGTGACACTGAACCAGCTGCAGGTGGGAAGAAGAAAAGAGCAAGAAAAGTTATTGCTCGTGTCATTGGAAAACCTTCCATGATGGAAGAGGAGGAGGAAGAACCAGCTGATGCACCTCCATCAAAAGCTCAGAAGCTCATGTCTGACGCTATCAAGACTGCTGCACCTTCAAAGTCAAAACCCAAAGCACCTGCACCAAAGAGATTCAGACCACAGTGGAACAGCTGCAGGGAGATGTTGATGCTGTGAAGACAGCACGATTAGATGACAGTGGAGATGACAGACCTACCATAGATCGCTTTCAGACAGTGCCTAGGGCAGCCAGGTCTGCTGCAGTACCAGTCGTGGACCCGAGGACCACCGTATCTGCACCAGCCACTACTGCCACAGTGCCACCGCAGGTCTCCACTCCACCAGCCCCACAGACATCTGCAGAAGTCTTCGCGGATGCTCTCCTCACCACGCCGTCTACGCACATCGGAGCTGCCAGCAGGAGATCGCCTTCAGGAGTTTCGGAGGACCGTGCCTAGAGAGCCGACTAGTCCTATACTCATTCGATCTTTTTGGTACTTGTTGCCAAAGGGGGAGAATCTGTATAGATCATAGGCTTCGAGAGAGAGTGTTTTGCTTTAATTTGCTTTGATTTTCTTTGCTACTCTGCTTGTTTGGTGCTACTTTGTTCATTATGCGTGTGCTTGCTACAATATTCTTGTTGGGGAACGTTGCATGGAAAACAAAAAATTTCTATGCACATGCAAGATCTATCCATGGAGATGCATAGCTACGAGAGGGGGAGTGTGTCTACGTACCCTCATAGACCGTAAGCGGAAGTGTTAGAACAACGCGGTTGATGTCGTCGAACAACTTCACGATCCAACCGACCGAGCACCGAACATACGGCACCTCCGCGTTCAGCACACGTTCAGCTCGGTGACGTCCTCGACTTCTTGATCCAGCAAGACGGCGAGGTAGTGGATGAGTTCCGGCAGCACGATGGTGTGGTGACGGTGATGGTGATGCTATCTCCGCAGGGCTTCGCCCAAGCACTACGAAAATATGACCGAGGGATGGAACTGTGGAGGGGGGCGCCGCACACGGCTAAGACAATGTTGTGTGTTGTTTGGGGCGCCCCCTCTCCTCTATTTATATATGTGTAGGGGCTTGGAGTAGAAGGAATAGTGCCACATGAACAGTACCACGTGAATAGTACACACGTGGACTTGGACTCCAAAGTCCAATCCTATTCCTACTAGGACTCTCCTTTTTTCCTTCCCTAGTTGCGTGGGCTTTTGAGGACTTGGTGCGCCTGGCCCAATAAGGCCAGGGCGCCTCTCCTTAGCCCATGCCAGCCCTTGGGATGTGGTGGACCCACTTGGGGACTTCCGAACCCCTCCGGAATCCCCCGGAACCTTCTGGAAGCTTCCCGGTACAATACCGAAAAAAAATTGCACCTTTTTCCGGAACCCAAAATATGACTTCCCATATATAAATCTTTACCTCTCGACCATTCCGAAACTCCTCGTGACGTCCAGGATCTCATCAGGGACTCCAAACAACATTCGGTTACCAATTCACATAACTCATATAACACTATATCGTCAACGAACGTTAAGCGTGCGGACCCTACGGGTTCAGGAATGATGTAGACATGACCGAGACGCCTCTCTGGTCAATAACCAATAGCGGAACCTGGATGCCCATATTGGTTCCTACATATTCCACGAAGATCTTATCGGTCGAACCGCAATGACAACATACGTAATTCCCTTTGTCCGTCGGTATGTTACTTGCCCGAGATTCGATCGTCGGTATCTCCATACCTAGTTCAATCTCGTTACCGGCAAGTCTCTTTACTCATTCCGTAATACATCATCCCGTAACTAACTCCTTAGTCACTTTTCTTGCAAGCTTCTTATGATGTGCATTACCGAGAGGGCCCAGAGATACCTCTCCGAAACACGGAGTGACAAATCCCAGTATCGATCCATGCCAACTCAACAGACACCTTCGGAGATACCTGTAGAGCATCTTTATGATCACCCAGTTATGTTGTGACGTTTGATAGCACACAAGGTATTCCTCCGGTATCCGGGAGTTGCATGATCTCATGGTCGGAGGAACACGTATTTGACATTCAAGAAAGCAGTAGCAATAAACAGAACGATCATATGCTAAGCTAATGGATGGGTCTTGTCCATCACATCATTCTCCTAATGATGTGATCCCGTTATCAAATGACAACTCATGTCTATGGTTAGGAAACCTTAACCATCTTTGATCAACGAGCTAGTCTAGTAGAGGCTCACTAGGGACACGGTATTTGTTTATGTATTCACACATGTATTTAAGTTTCCGGTCAATACAATTCTAGCATGAATAATAAACCTTTGTCATGAACAAGGAAATATAAAATAATAACAACTTTATTATTGCCTCTAGGGCATATTTCCATCAGTCTCCCACTTGCACTAGAGTCAATAATCTAGTTCACATCGCCATGTGATTAACACCCAAGAGTTCACTAGAGTCAATAATCTAGTTCACATCACCATGTGATTAACACTCAAAGAGTTCTAAGGTGTGATCATGTTTTGCTCGTGAGAGAGAATTTTAGTCAACGGGTCTGCAATATTCAGACCCATGTGTACTTTGCAAATCCTTATGTCATACTGTAGATGCTGCTATCACGCTTTACTTGGAGCTATTCCAAATGACTGCTCCATTATACGTATCCGGTTTGCTACTCAGAGATATCCAGATTGGTGTCAAAGCTTGCATCGACGTAACCCTTTACGACGAACTCTTTATCACCTCCATAATCGAGAAACATTTCCTTAGTCCTTTAGTTACTAAGGATAATTTTGACCACTGTCCAGTGATCCACTCCTGGATCACTCTTGTACCCCCTTTGCCAGACACGTGGCAAGGCACACATCAGGTGTGGTACACAGCATGGCATATATTATAGAACCTATGACTGAGGCATAGGGAATGACTTTCATTCTCTCTCTATCTTCTGCAGTGGTCGAGCTTTGAGTCTTACTCAACTTTATACCTTACAATACAGGCAAGAACTCCTTCTTTGACTGATCCATTTTGAACTCCTTCAAAATCTTGTCAAGGCATGTACTCATTGAAAGTCTTATCAAGCATCTTGATCTATCTCTATAGATCTTGATGCCCAATATATAAGCAGCTTCACCGAGGTCGTTCATTGAAAAACTCTTATTCAAGTATCCGTCTATGCCATCCAGAAATTCTATATCATTTCCAATCAACAATATGTCATTCACATATAATATCAGAAATGCTACAGAGCTCCCACTCACTTTCTTGTAAATACAAGCTTCACCGTAAGTCTGTACAAAACCATACGCTTTGATCACCTCATCAAATCGTATATTCCAACTCCGAGATGCTTGCACCAGTCCATAGATGGATCGCTGGAGCTTACACACTTTGTTAGCACCCTTAGGATCGACAAAACCTTCTGGTTGCATCATATACAACTCTTCTTTGAGAAATCCATTAAGGAATGCAGTTTTGACATCCATTTGCCAGATTTCATAATCATAAAATGCGGCAATTGCTAACATGATTCGGACAGACTTAAGCATCGCTACGGGTGAGAAATTCTCATCGTAGTCAACCCCTTGAACTTGTCGAAAACCTTTCGCGACAAGTCGAGCTTTGTAGACAGTGATATTACCATCAGCATCTGTCTTCCTCTTAAAAATCCATTTATTCTCAATGGCTTGCCGATCATCGGGCAAGTCCACCAAAGTCCACACTTTGTTCTCATACATGGATCCTATCTCAGATTTCATGGCCTCAAGCCATTTGTCGGAATCTGGGCTCATCATAGCTTCTTCATAGTTCGTAGCTTCGCCGTTATCTAACAACATAACTTCCAGGACGGGATTACCGAACCACTCTGGTGCGGAACGTACTCTGGTCGACCTACGAGGTTCAGTAGTAACTTGATCTGAAGTTTCATGATCTTTATCATTATCTTCCTCTCTTGTTGGTGTAGGCATCACGGGAACGGTTTTCTCTGATGAGCTACTTTCCAATTCGAGAGAAGGTACAGTTACCTCATCAAGTTCTACTTTCCTCCCACTCACTTCTTTCGAGAGAAACTCCTTCTCTAGAAAGGATCCATTCTTGGCAACAAAGACCTTGCCTTCGGATCTGTGGTAGAAGGTGTACCCAATTGTTTCTTTAGGGTATCCTATGAAGACGCACTTCTCCGCTTTGGGTTCGAGCTTATCTGGCTGAAGCTTTTTCACATAAGCGTCGCATCCCCAAACTTTAAGAAACGACAGCTTAGGTTTCTTGCCAAACCATAGTTCATACGGTGTCGTCTCAACGGATTTAGACGGTGCCCTATTTAACGTGAGTGTAGCTGTCTCTAATGCATAACCCCAAAACGATAGTGGCAAATCGGTAAGAGACATCATAGAACGCACCATATCCGATAAAGTACGGTTACGACGTTCGGACACACCATTACGCTGTGGTGTTCCAAGTGGCATGAGTTGTGAAACAATTCCACATTTTCTTAAATGAAGGCCAAACTCGTAACTCAAATATTCGCCTCCGCGATCAGATCGTAGAAACTTTATTTTCTTGTTACGATGATTCTCTACTTCACTCTGAAATTCTTTGAACTTTTCAAACGTTTCAGACTTGTGTTTCATCAAATAGATATACCCATATCTACTCAAATCATCTGTGAAGGTTAGAAAATAACGATACCCGCCGCGTGCTTCAACATTCATCGGACTGCATACATCGGTATGTATTATTTCCAACAAATCAGTAGCTCGCTCCATTGTTCCGGAGAACGGAGTTTTAGTCATCTTGCCCATGAGGCATGGTTCGCAAGTATCAAATGATTCATAATCAAGAGATTCCAAAAGTCCATCCGCATGGAGTTTTTTCATGCGCTTTACACCAATATGACCTAAACGGTAGTGCCACAAGTATGTTGCACTATCATTATCAACTTTGCATCTTTTGGCATCAATATTATGAATATGTGTATCACTATGATCGAGATTCAACAAGAATAAACCATTCACAAGGGTGCATAATCACGAGGGATATTATTCATATAAACAGAATAACCATTATTCTCTGACTTAAATGAATAACCGTCTTGCAATAAACAATATCCAGATATAATGTTTGATGCTCAATGCAAGCACCAAATAACCATTATTTAGGTTTAATACTAATCCCGAAGGTATTACGAGCGTGTCGATATTGATCATATCAATCTTGGAGACACTTCCAACACATATCGTCACCTCGCCCTCAGCTAGTCTCCGTTACTCTGCAGCTCCTACTTCAAGTTACTAATATTAGCAACTGAATCAGTATCAAATACCCAGACGCTGCTATGAGCACTAGTGAGGTACACATCAATAACATATATATCAAATATACCTTTGTTCACTTTGCCATCCTTCTTATCCGCCAAATACTTGGGGCAGTTCCGCTTCCAGTGACCAGTTCTTTTGCAGTAGAAGCACTCAGTTTCAGGCTTGGGTCCAACTTTGGGTTTCTTCGTGGGAGCGGCAGCTTGCTTGTCGTTCTTCTTGAAGTTCCCCTTCTTTCCCTTGCCCTTTTTCTTGAAACTAGTGGTCTTGTTAACCATCAACACTTGATGCTCCTTCTTGATTTCTACCTCCGCCGATTTCAGCATCGCGAAGAGCTCGGGAATTGTCTTCTCCATCCCTTGCATATTATAGTTCATCACGAAGCCTTTATAGCTTGGTGGCAGTGACTGAAGAACTCTGTCAATAACACTCTCAATCGGAAGATCAATTCCCAGCTGAGTCAAGTGGTTGTGGTACCCAGACATTCTGAGTATGTGTTCACTGACAGAACTGTTCTACTCCATCTTACAGCTGAAGAACTTGTTGGAGACTTCATATCTCTCAACCCGGGCATTAGCTTGAAATATCAATTTCAGCTCTTGGAACATCTCATATGCTCCGTGGCGTTCAAAACGCTTTTGCAGTCCCGGTTCTAAGCCGTAGAGCATGGCACACTGAACTATCGAGTAGTCATTAGATCGAGCCTGCCAGGCGTTCATAACGTCTGCAGCAGCTCCTGCAGCAGGTCCATCACCTAGCGGTGTATCAAGGACATAATTCTTCTGTGCAGCAATGAGGATAATCCTCAAGTTACGGACCCAGTCCGTGTGATTGCTACCATCATCTTTCAACTAAGCTTTCTCTAGGAACGTATCAAAAACAGGGGAGCTACAACGCGAGCTATTGATCTACAACATAATTTGCAAATACTATCAGGACTAAGTTCATGATAAATTTAAGTTCAATTAATCAAATTACTAATGAACTCCCACTTAAATTAACATCCCTCAAGTTAACTAAGTGATACATGATCCAAATCAACTAACCCATGTCCGATCATCACGTGAGATGGGATAGCCATCAATGGTGAACATCTCCATGTTGATCATATCTACTATATGACTCATGTTCGACCTTTCGGTCTCCAGTGTTCCGAGACCATGTCTGTACATGCTAGGCTCGTCAAGTTTAACCCAAGTATTCTGCTTGTGTAAAACTGTCTTACACCCATTGTATGTGAACGTAGAATCTATCACACCCGATCATCACGAGTTGCTTCGAAACGACGAACTTTAGCAACGGTGCATACTCAGGGAGAACACTTTTATCTTGAAATTCAGTGAAGGGATCATCTTATAATGCTACCGTCGTTTTAAGCAAAATAAGATGCATAAAGGATAAACATCACATGCAATCAAAATATGTGATATGATATGGCCATCATCATCTTGTGCTTTTGATCTCCATCTCCAAAGCATCGTCATGATCTCCATTGTAACCGGCATGACACCATGATCTCCATCATCTTGATCTCCATCAACGTGTCGTCACGTGGTCGTCTTGCCAACTATTGCTTCTACAACTATTGCTAACGCATAGCGATAAAGTAAAGCAATTATATGGCGCTTGCATTTCATACAATAAAGAGACAACCATAAGGCTCCTGCCGGCTGTCAATATATATTACAAAACATGATCATCTCATACAACAACTTATATCACATCATGTCTTGACCATATCACATCACAGCATACCCTGCAAAAACAAGTTAGACGTCCTCTACTTTGTTGTTGCTAGTTTTACGTGGCTGCTATGGGTTTCAAGCAAGAACCGTTCTTACCTACGGAAAAACAACCACAACGGTGAATTATCAAGTTTGCTATTTTAACCTTATTCAAGGACCAGCCGTAGTCAAATTCGATTCAACTAAAGTAGGAGAAACAGACACCCGCCAGCCACCTTTGTGCAAAACTGGTTGCACGTCAGTCGGTGGAACCGGTCTCATGTACGTGGACATGTAAGCTTGGTCCGGGCCGCTTCATCCCACAATGCCGCCGAATCAAAATAAGACATTGGTGGTAAGTAGTATGAACATCACCGCCCACAACTCTTTGTGTTCTACTCGTGCATATCATCTACGCATAGACCTGGCTCATGATGCCACTGTTGGGGAACGTTGCATGGAAAACAAAAAAATTCTACGCACACGCAAGATCTATCCATGGAGATGCATAGCTACAAGAGGGGGAGTGTGTCTATGTACCCTCGTAGACCGTAAGCGAAAGCGTTAGAACAACGCGGTTGATGTCGTCGAACAACTTCACGATCCAACCGACCGAGCACCGAACGTACGGCACCTCCGCGTTCAGCACACGTTCAGCTCGGTGACGTCCTCGACTTCTTGATCCAGCAAGACAGCGAGGTAGTGGATGAGTTCCGGCAGCACGACGGCGTGGTGACGGTGATGGTGATGCTATCTCCGCAGGGCTTCGCCCAAGAACTACGAAAATATGACCGACGGACGGAACTGTGGAGGGGGACGCCGCACACGGCTAAGACAATGTTGTGTGTTGCTTGGGGCGCCCCCTCTCCTCTATTTATATATGTGTAGGGGCTTGGAGTAGAAGGAATAGTGCCACATGAACAGTACCACATGAATAGTACACACGTGGACTTGGACTCCAAAGTCCAATCCTATTCCTACTAGGACTCTCCTTTTTTCCTTCCCTATTTGCGTGGGCTTTTGAGGACTTGGTGCGCCTGGCCCAATAAGGCCAGGGCGCCTCTCCTTAGCCCATGCCAGCCCTTGGGACATGGTGGACCCACTTGTGGACTTCCGGACCCCTCCAGAATCCTCCGGAACCTTCTGGAAGCTTCCCGGTACAATACCGAAAAAAAACTGCACCTTTTTCCGGAACCCAAAATATGACTTCCCATATATAAATCTTTACCTCTCGACCATTCCGAAACTCCTCATGACGTCCAGGATCTCATCCGGGACTCCAAACAACATTCGGTTACCAATTCACATAACTCATATAACACTATATCGTCAACGAACGTTAAGCGTGCGGACCCTACGGGTTCGGGAATGATGTAGACATGATCGAGACGCCTCTCCGGTCAATAACCAATAGCGGAACCTGGATGCCCATATTGGTTCCTACATATTCTACGAATATCTTATCGGTCGAACCGCAATGACAACATACGTAATTCCCTTTGTCCGTCGGTATGTTACTTGCCCGAGATTCGATCGTCGGTATCTCCATACCTAGTTCAATCTCGTTACCGGCAAGTCTCTTTACTCGTTCCGTAATACATCATCCCGTAACTAACTCCTTAGTCACTTTGCTTGCAAGCTTCTTATGATGTGCATTACCGAGTGGGCCCAGAGATACCTCTTCGAAACATGGAGTGACAAATCCCAGTCTCGATCCATGCCAACTCAACAGACACCTTCGGAGATACCTGTAGAGCATATTTATGATCACCCAGTTACGTTGTGACGTTTGATAGCACACAAGGTATTCCTCCGGTATCCGGGAGTTGCATGATCTCATGGTCGGAGGAACATGTATTTGACATTCAAGAAAGCAGTAGCAATAAACAGAACGATCATATCCTAAGCTAATGGATGGGTCTTGTCCATCACATCATTCTCCTAATGATGTGATCCCGTTATCAAATGACAACTCATGTCTATGGTTAGGAAACCTTAACCATCTTTGATCAACGTGCTAGTCTAGTAGAGGCTCACTAGGGACACGGTATTTGTTTATGTATTCACACATGTATTTAAGTTTCCGGTCAATACAATTCTAGCATGAATAATAAACCTTTATCATGAACAAGGAAATATAAAATAATAACAACTTTATTATTGCCTCTAGGGCATATTTCCATCAATTATGTCGTTTATGCTCGAGAGATGTTGTGCCTGTGATGATCATACTATGGCTCTTGTGATGATCAATGCCTATCTTTATCATTATCTCGTATGATCGCTCACTTGTATTGGTGATGTGTGCTTATTATTTCAATCATATCATTTTGCGCGCTCCACCAAGATGTATGTGACATGGAAGAGTAACCCATGAGCCTAATCGATTGTGCATTTGCATTCAAACGCAAATTTTTAATAATGCACAAATTTAGGGGGAGCTCTTGCTTATCACATACTTCTCAAAGTGACGATGCATTCCAATCATTTAATCATCAGTCGAAGCTTTGATCTATATGTTTTCATCAATTACCAAAAAGGGGGAGATTGAAAGCACATTTGCTCCCTTGGTGGTTTTGGTAATTCATAACAACATATATCTCTTTGAACTAATATCCATTCAAGTTAAAGATTTCAGGATGTTCAATGATTGGCATGGCATGGACTAGAGATGTGGACCCCTCAAAATGCTAAGGACAAGGATTGGCTAAAGATCAAGACTCTACATTTTTTGGTTTAGTGATCCAAGATCACATTGAGTCCATAGGAAAGCCAATACTATTAAAAGGGGATGAGGTGTTGCTTAATGGTCTATTTGCTCAAGTGCTTAGTGACAGTAATCCTAAACCCTCAACCACTCTCTCAATTCCAAAGTTGTCCTAAACCTTCATTCCAACTTGGCCCCACCGAATTTCTCTATCCGGCCCCACTGAGTTTATCTTGACCTAGCCACTGCCAAAACCCTAACAAATCGGATTCACCGAAATGGATCTCAGTCCCACCGAGATGGCCTTGTCAACTCTCTGTAATCGGTTGCACTCACTTCGGTCTCACCGAGTTGTGCATATCGGTCTCACCGAGATGACTTGCCAAGTCTCTGTTGCCTTATTGCTTCACTTCGGTCCAACCGAGTTGATGCAATCGGTGCCACCGAGATGAGGTTTGCCCTAAGCCATTGCACTTCGGTCCATCCGAGTTGTGTATATCAGTCCCACCGAGATACCTAACGTTCGTATCTTTTACACAGTTTGATGCCACCGAGTCTTCTGAATCGGTGCCACCGAGTTGGGTCAAAAGTGTGTAACGGTTGGATTTTGTGTGGAGGCTATATATACCCCTCCACCACTTCCTTCTCAGTAAGGAGAGCCATCAGAACGTGCCTACACTTCCACCATACATTTTCTGACAGCGAACCACCTACTCATGTGTTGAGATCAAGCCATTCCATTCCTACCATTTGAATCTTGATTTCTAGCCTATCCTAAACTGCTTTCCACTCAAATCCCTCTTCCACCAAAGCCAAATCTGTGAGTAGTTGTTTGAGTGTTGGGAAGACTATCATTTGAAGCACAAGAGCAAGGAGTTCATCATCAACACACCGTCTATTACCTTTTGGAGAGTGGTGTCTCCTAGATTGGTTAGGTGTCACTTGGGAGCCTCCGACATGATGTGGAGTTGAACCAAGGAGTTTGTAAGGGCAAGGAGATCGCCTACTTCATGAAGATCTACCCCGAGTGAGGCTAGTCCTTTGTGGACGTAAGCCATGGTGGAATAGACAAGGTTGCTTCTTCGTGGACCCTTCATGGGTGGAGCCCTCCGTGGACTCGCGCAGCCGTTACCCTTCGTGGGTTGAAGTCTCCATCAACGTGGACGTACGATAGCACCACCTATCGGAACCACGCCAAAAACCACCGTGTCTTCATTGTGTTTGAAATCTCCGATCCCCTCCTTTACTTACATATGCAATTGCTTACTTTCCGCTGCTATACTCTTAGAATTGCATGTGTAGGGTGATGCTTGACTTGTGCTAATGCTAAAATCTGCCAACAACTAAAATTGGGAAAAGGTTAGGTTTTATTTGGTCAAGTAGTCTAATCACCCCCCCCCCCTCTAGACATACTTTCGATCCTACACACTCTTACTTATCGAAAGGACTACGATAGATCCCCTATACTTGTGGGTCATCAAGACTCTTTTCTGGCGCCGTTGCCGTGGAGTGAAGCGCCTTTGGTGAGTGGAATTTGGTAAGGAAAAATTTATATTGTGAGCTAAAATTTACTGTCACTTGTCACTATGGAAAACAATCCTTTGAGGGGCTTGTTCGGGGTATCTTCACCCCTACCAGAAGAACAAAGAGTTGTTCCTCAACCTACTGAATCTACTGAAAATATTTATTATGAAATCCCTTCGGGTATGATAGAGAAACTGCTAGCTAATCCTTATGCAGGAGATGGAACACTACATCCTAATATGCATCTAATCTTTGTGGATGAAGTTTGTGGATTATTTAAGCTTGCAGGTTTGCCCGGGGATGAATTCAAGAGGAAGGTCTTCCCTTTATCTTTGAAGGGAAAGGCATTGACATGGTATAGGCTATGTGATGATATTGGATCTTGGAATTACAACCGATTGAAATTGGAATTTCATCAGAAGTTTTATCCAATGCATCTGGTTCATCGTGATCGGAATTATATATATATAATTTTGGCCTCGTGAAGGAGAAAGTATCGCTCACGCTTGGGGGGGGGCTTAAGTCAATGTTATATTCATGCCCCAATCATGAGCTCTCAAGAGAAATTATTATTCAGAATTTTTATGCTCGGCTTTCTCGTAATGATCAATCCATGCTCGACACCTCTTGTACTGGCTCTTTTATGAAGAAGACTATTGAATTCAAATGGGATCTCTTGGAAAGAATTAAACGCAACTCTGAAGATTGGGAGCTCGACAAAGGTAAGGAGTCAGGTATAAAGCTTGAATTTGATTGTGTTAAATCTTTTATGGATACCGATGCTTTCGTGAATTTAGCACTAAATATGGACTTGACTCTGAAATAGTAGCTTCTTTCTGTGAATCATTTGCTACTCATGTTGATCTCCCTAAGGAGAAATGGTTTAAATATCATCCTCCCATTAAAGTAAAAATAGTAGAACCCATTAAGGCTGAAGAAGAAACTGTTACTTATAATGTTGATCATGTTATTCCTACTGCTTATATTGAGAAACCACCTTTTCCGGTTAGGATAAAAGAACATGCTAAAGCTTCAACTGTGGTTTGTAAGAGTTATACAAGAACACCTACACCCCCTGAACAAATTAAAGTTGAACCTAATGTTTCTATGGTTAAAGATCTCTTGGTTGAAAATATTGATGGGCATGTTTTTTATTTCTGTGATGAAGCTGCTAGAATTGCCAAACCTGATGAAAAAGATAAACATAGACCTGTTGTTGGCATGTCTGTTGTCTATGTTAAAATAGGTGATCATTGTTATCATGGCTTATGTGATTTGGGTGCTAGTCTGAGTGCTATCCCGTTTACCTTATATCAAGAAATTATGAATGATATTGCTCCCGCTGAAATAGAAGAAATTGATGTTACTATTAAGCTCGCAAATAGAGATACTATTACACCACTTGGGATTGTTAGAGATGTTGAAGTCTTGTGTGGGAAAATAAAATACCCTACTGATTTTCTCGTTCTTGGTTCCCCACAAGATGATTTTTGTCCCATAATATTTGGTAGAACTTTCTTGAACACGGTTAATGCTAAGATAGACTATGAGAAAGAAAAGGTTAGTGTAAGCTTTGGTGGTGTGTCTCATGAGTTTAATTTCTCTAAATTTCGTAGACAACCCCGTGATAAAGAATCACCTAATAAAGATGAAATAATTGGTCTTGCTTCTATTGTCGTGCCTCCTACTGATCCTTTAGAACAATATTTGCTAGACCATGAAAATGATATGCATATGGAAGAAAGAAATGAAATAGATGAGATATTCTTTAAACAAATGCCTGTTTTGAAACACAACTTACCTGTTGAGACTCTTGGAGATCCTCTACCTCCCAAGACTGATCCTGTGTTTGAGCTTAAGCAATTACCTGATACTTTGAAATATGCTTATCTTGATGAAAAGAAGATATATCCTGTTATTATTAGTGCAAAACTTTCAGAGCATGAAGAAAAGAGATTATTGAAAACTCTAAAGAAGCACCGTGCCGCTATTGGATATACTCTTGATGATCTTAAGGGCATTAGTCCCACTCTATGTCAGCATAAAATTAATATGGAGCCTGATGCTAAACCAGTTGTTGATCATCAGCGACGGTTGAATCCGAAGATGAAAGAAGTGGTAAGAAATGAAATACTAAAGCTTCTGGAAGCAGGTATAATCTATCCTATTGCTGATAGTAGATGGGTGAGTCATGTTCATTGTGTCCCTAAAAAGGGAGGTATTACCGTTGTTCCTAATGATAAAAATGAACTTATCCCCCAAAGAATTGTCACAGGTTATAGAATGGTAATTGATTTCAGAAAATTAAACAAAGCTACTAGGAAAGATCATTATCCTTTGCCTTTCATTGATCAAATGCTAGAAAGACTATCAAAACATACACATTTCTGCTTTCTAGATGGATACTTTGGTTTTTCTCAAATACCTGTGTCACAAGAGGATCAAGAAAAAACTACTTTTACTTGCCCTTTTGGTACTTATGCTTATAGACATATGCCTTTTGGTTTATGCAATGCACCTGCTACCTTTCAAAGATGTATGACTGCTATATTCTCTGACTTTTGTGAAAAGATTGTTGAGGTTTTCATGGATGATTTTTCTGTTTACGGAACTTCTTTTGCTGATTTCTTAAGCAACCTTGATCGAGTTTTGCAGAGATGTGAAGAAACTAATCTTGTCTTGAATTGGGAGAAGTGCCACTTTATGGTTAATGAAGGTACTATCTTGGGGCATAAAATCTCCGAAAGAGGTATTGAAGTTGATAAAGCTAAAGTTGATGCTTTTGAAAAAATGTCGTGTCCTACAGACATCAAAGGTATAAGAAGTTTCCTTGGTCATGTTGGTTTCTATAGGAGATTTATTAAAGACTTCTCCAAAATTTCTAGGCCTCTCACTAATCTTTTGCAAAAATATGTTCCATTTGTTTTTGATGATGATTGTTTAGAAGCCTTTGAAATACTTAAGAAAGCCTTAATCTCTGCACCTATTGTTTAACCGCCTGATTGGAACCTACCCTTTGAAATTATGTATGATGCTAGTGATTATGTTGTTGGTGCTGTTCTAGGACAAAGAGTTGATAAAAAATTAAATGTTATCCATTATGCTAGTAAAACTCTAGACAGTGCTCAAAGGAATTATGCTACTACTGAAAAAGAATTTTTAGCTGTTGTGTTCACTTGCGATAAGTTCATATCTTATATTGTTGATTCCAAAGTTACTATTCACACTAATCATGCTGCTATTAAATATCTTATGGAAAAGAAAGATGCCAAACCTAGACTCATTAGGTGGGTTTGTTGGAAATATGCCCTAGAGGCAATAATAAATTGGTTATTATCATATTTCCTTGTTCATGATAATCGTTTATTATCCATGCTATAATTGTATTGATTGGAAACTCAAATACATGTGTGGGTACATAGACAACACTGTGTCCCTAGTATGCCTCTAGTTAACTAGCTCGTTGATCAAAAGATGGTGAAGGTTTCCTAGCCATGGACATGAGATGTCATTTGATAACAGGATCACATCATTAGGAGAATGATGTGATGGACAAGACCCAAACTGTAAACGTAGCATATGATCGTGTCAGTTTATTGCTATTGTTTTCTGCATGTCAAGTATCTGTTCCTATGACCATGAGATCATGCAACTCCCTGACATCGGAGGAGTACCTTGTGTGTATCAAACGTTGCAACGTAACTGGGTGACTATAAAGGTGCTCTACAGGTATCTCCGAGGATGTCTGTTGGGTTGGCATGGATCAAGACTGGGATTTGTTACTCCGTGTGACGGAGAGGTATCTCAGGGCCCACTCGGTAATACAACATCACAATGAGCCTTGCAAGCAATGTGACTAAAGTGTTAGCCACGAGATCTTGTATTACGGAACGAGTAAAGAGACTTGCCGGTAACGAGATTGAACTAGGTATAGAGATACCGACGATCGAATCTCAGGCAAGTAACATACCGAAGAACAAAGGGAACAGCATACGGGATTAACTGAATCCTTGACATAGAGGTTCGACCGATAAAGATCTTCGTAGAATATGTAGGAGCCAATATGGGCATCCAGGTCCCGCTATTGGTTATTGACCGTAGAGGTGTCTCGGTCATGTCTACATAGTTCTCGAACCCGCAGGGTCTACACACTTAACGTTTGGTGACGATATAAGTATAGTTGAGTTGTTATGTTGGTGACCGAAAGTTGTTCGGAGTCCCGGATGAGATCCCGGACATGACGAGGAGCTCTGGAATAGTCCAGAGGTAAATATTGATATATGGGATAATAGTGTTTGGTCTCCGGAAGGGTTCCGGAATTCACCGGAAGGGGTTCCGGATGTTTCCCGAAATGTTCGGGTACGAGAACACTTTATTTGGGCCAAGGGGTAAAGCCCACGAGGCTTTAGGAAGGTGCAAAAGGAAGTTTTGCGGAGGCCAGGGGCCAGACGCCAGGGACCCTGGCGTCTGGGGCTAGACGCCGAGGACCCTGGCGTCTGGTCCTGGAGTCCGAGCAGGACTCTTGCCTTGCGGGCCAAACCGACTTTGAGGAGGCTCTTTCTCCAAGTTTCGACCCCAGGGCTCAACATATAAATAGAGGGGCAGGGCTAGCACCCGGAACACATCAAGATTTCCCCAAGCCGTGTGCGGCAACCCTAACCCTCTAGTTCCTACGTCATAATCTCCGTAGCGCTTGGCGAAGCCCTGCAGAGATTGTTCCTCACCACCATCACCACGCCGTCGTGCTGCCGGAACTCATCTACTACTTCACCATCGCTCGCTGGATCGAGGAGGTGGAGGCGTCATCAAGCCGTACGTGTGTTGAACGCGGAGGTGCCGTCCGTTCGGCACTAGTTCGTGATCGGTTCGAGGGACGACTTGCGATTTGGATCGCGGAGACGTTCGACTACATCAACCGCGTTTCTTAACGCTTCCGCTTAACGATCTACAAGGGTATGTAGATTCACTCTCCCTCTCGTAGATGCTCATCACCATGGATAGATCTTGTGTGTGCGTAGGAAAAATTTTGTTTCCCATGCAACGTTCCCCAACAAGGTTCTCTTGCTACAAGAATTTGATCTACATATTATTGATAGGAAAGGGGTTGAGAACCCCGTAGCAGACAACTTGTCTAGGTTAGAAAATATTCTTGATGACCCACTACCTATTGATGATAGTTTTCCTGATGAACAATTAGCTGTCATAAATGCTTCTCGTAGTACTCCATGGTATGCAGACTATGCTAATTATATTGTTGCTAAATTTATACCACCTAGTTTTACATACCAACAAAAGAAAAAGTTTTTCTATGATTTGAGACATTACTTCTAGGATGACCCACATCTATATAAAGAAGGAGTAGATGGTGTTATTAGACGTTGTATACCTGAGCATGAACAGGAACAGATCCTACGGAAGTGTCACTCCGAGTCATACAGAGGACACCATGCGGGAGACCGAACGGCACACAAGGTATTACAATCCGGTTTTTATTGGCCTACTCTTTTCAAAGATGCTCGTAAGTTTGTCTTGTCTTGTGATGAATGTCAAAGAATTGGTAACATTAGTAGACGTCGGGAAATGCCTATGAATTATTACTTGTTATTGAACCATTTGATGTTTGGGGATTTGATTATATGGGACATTTTCCTTCCTCTAATGGGTATACTCATATTTTGGTTGCTGTTGATTATGTTACTAAGTGGGTAGAAGCTATTCCAACTAGTAGTGTTGATCACAACACTTCTATTAAAATGCTTAAAGAAGTCATTTTCCCGAGGTTTGGAGTCCCTAGATATTTAATGACTGATGGTGGTTCACATTTTATTCATGGTGCTTTCCGTAAATTGCTTGCTAAGTCTGATGTTAACCATAGAATTGCATCTCCTTATCATCCTCAGTCTAGTGGTCAAGTAGAATTAAGTAATAGAGAAATAAAATTGATCTTGCAAAAGACTGTTAATAGATCCAGGAAGAACTGGTCTAATTAAGAAACTTGATGATGCATTATGGGCTTATAGAACTGCTTATAAAAACCCTATGGGTATATCTCCGTATAAAATGGTTTATGGAAAAGCATGTCACTTACCTATTGAACTAGAACATAAAGCTTATTGGGCAATTAAAGAGCTCAACTATGATTTCAAACTTGCCGGTGAAAAGAGGTTATTTGACATTAGCTCGCTTGATGAATGGAGAACCCAAGCCTATGAAAATGCCAAGTTGTTTAAAGAAAAGGTTAAAAGATGGCATGATAAAAGGATACAAAAGCGTGAATTCAATGTAGGTGACCATGTCTTTCTATACAATTCTCGTTTAAGATTTTTTGCAGGAAAACTTCTCTCCAAATGGGAAGGTCCTTCATTATCGAGGAAGTTTATCGTTCCGGTGCCATCAAAATCAACAGTGCCGAGGGCAATCACCCTAGGGTGGTAAACGGGCAAAGAATCAAACATTATATCTGAGGTACGCCCATAAATGTTGAAACTAATATTATTCATACCATAACACCGGAGGAGTACATAAAGGAAACCTACCAGAACACGCCAGAACCCTGAAAAGGAGTAGGTATGTGATACGGTAAGTAAACCGATCCCAAAAGTTTTCTAAAGGAAATTTTACTCCTTATGGTCGGTAAAAATTCATTATATAAGCTCCCGTAGGTTTTGACCAACGTATCACGACAATATCCTCTGTTCTTGTTTTGAGTTATTTCTGCAGCAGATTTAGAGTAGGATGTCTTCGCAAGAGTCTGTCGGGGAGAGTCGTGTTTCCAACCCAACGCAAGATGCAAGGGCATATAGCGAAGCAATCCTTTTGGGTGGTCAACAAAGGAAGAGATGGAGGCTGACCTGAAAAGAGTGGATGCCATGGAGGAGGATCAATAAGTTACCTCTCGCCTTCAACCGGGAGTCATGCTCGAGGAACTTCAGAGTTCAGCAATACCGGATTCGGTCATACCTCCTAATGCCAAATTTCTCTCTTATAATAATATGAAAAAGAGTGTTGCTTTTTCCCCCGCAGCCAAGATGCATCCTTGGGTGGACGGTGCTCTAACCGTCACAGGCAAACTCCGCAAGGAAATAATGGATCTCAAGCAGACAATCAATAGGCTCGAGGAGGAGAATCGCATCCTGAAAGGCATCATCGCCAAGAATATCACACCACTACCTCCGAAGAAGGAGACTTGAGTGCACGGGTATGGGCACTCCCCTTGGTTTGTGCCAAGCTTGGGGGAGGAGCCCTGGTATCGTATCACCATCACATCTTTATCTTTTATCGTTTACCTTAGTTCGATCCTTTTGGTTATATCTTGATCTAGTAGAATAAAAGTTTTTAGTATGATCTAGTTTTTGGGTTTTGCTTTGAGTTCCCTCTATGTAATCGAGTGTGAAAGTTATATAATAAAGAGTAGTTTTGAGTAAGGGCTTTGCTTTCTTGCTTTGATCTTGGAAAAGAAGAAAAACAATAAAAGAAATAAGAGAATTATATAATAATCTTATGGAGAGTGACGACTTCACATATACGAAGTATGAGGATTAAAATTTGTTGAAAGTTGACAAGCATAGTTTTGGTCATTGTTGCAATTAAAAGGAAGTAATAAAGAAAGACAGGTTCACATATAAATATATTATCTTGGACATCTTTTATGATTGTGAGCACTCATTAAAATATTATATGCTAAGAAGTTGATGTTGGACAAGGAAGACAACATAATGAGTTATGTTTGCTTATTTCCGAATAGAAGTTATATTGTCATCGATCCTCTAACATGTGACGCTTGCTTCCACCTAATACTAGCCAAAAACTTCCGCACCAAGTAGAGATACTACTTGTGCATCCGAATACCCTTAACCCAGTTTTGCCATGAGAGTCCACAATACCTACCTATGGATTGAGTAAGATCCTTCAAGTAAGTTGTCATCGGTGCAAGCGATAAAAATTGCTCTTTAAATATGTATGATCTATTAGTGTGAGGAAAATAAACTTTATACAAACTTGTGATGGGGAAGAAATAAAAGCGATGGACTGCATAATAAAGTTTTCTATCACAAGCGGCAATATAAAGTGACGTTCTATTGCATTAAGATTTCGTGCATCCAACCTTGAAAAGCGCATGACAACCTCTGCTTCCTTCTGTGAAGGGCCTATCTTTTACTTTTACTTTTAGTACTTACCTTTATGCAAGAGTCATGGTGATCCTCACCATTCCCTATATTTTGCCTTCTTCTTTTGGCAAGCGTCATGTGTTGGAGAAAGATCTAGACACATATATCCACTCGGATGTAGGTGATCATGAGTTATTATTGTTGACATTACCCTTGAGGTAAATAGTTGGGAGGCGAAACTATAAGCCCCTATCTTCCTATGTGTCTGATTGAAGCCTTTATCTCATAAGTATCGCGTGAGTGTTAGCAATTATGAAAGACTAAAAGATGATTGAGTATGTGGCTTTGCTAGACAAGCTCTTATATTGACTCTTTCCAATGTTATGATAAATTGCAATTGCTTCAATGACTGAGATTATAGTTTGTTGGTTTCCAATAAAGTTTCTTGGTTCATACTTTACCTTGTGAATGAATTATCACTTTAGCATAAGAAGTTATATGACAATATATTGTTGTTCTAAAGATGATCATGATGCCCTCATGTCCGTATTTTATTTTATCGACACCTCTATCTCTAAACATGTGTACATGATTATGGATCTCGGCTTTCGCTTGAGGACAAGAGAGGTCTAAGCTTGGGGGAGTTGATACGTCCATTTTGCATCATGTTTTTATATCAATATTTATTGCATTATGGACTGTTATTTCACATTATGGTACAATACTTATGCCTTTTCTCTCTTATTTTACAAGATTTACATGAAGAGGGACAATGTCGGCAACTGGAAATCTGGACCGGAAAGGAGCAAATCTGAGATACCTATTCTGCACAACTCCAAATGTCCTGAAACTTTAAGGAGAATTATTTTGAAATTAATAAAAAAATATTGGGCGAAGAAACTACCGGAGGGACCCACCACAAGCCTGGGGGGCGCGCCCCCAGGGCTTGTGGGCCCCCTGGCATGTCTCCGGTGCCCATCTTCTGCAATATGGAGGGTTTTGACCTGGAAAAAAAATCATAAGAGAGCTTTCGGGACGAAGCATCGCCGTCTCGAGGCGGAACCTGGGCAGGAGCAATCTAGAGCTCCGGCAGAGCGATTCTGCCGGGGAAACTTCCCTCCCGGAGGGGGAAACAAAGCCATCGTCATCACCAACGATCCTCTCATCGTGGGAGGGTCAATCTTCATCACCATCTTCACCAGCACCATCTCCTCTCAAACCCTAGTTCATCTCTTGTATTCAATCTTTGCCTCAGAACCTCAGATTGGTACCTGTGGGTTGCTAGTAGTGTTGATTACTCCTCGTAGTTGATGCTAGTTGGTTTATTTGGTGGAAGATCATATGTTCAAATCCTTAATGATATTCAATACCCCTCTGATCATGAAGATGAACATGCTTTGTGAGTAGTTACTTTTGTTCCTGAGGACATGTGAGAAGTCTTGTTATAAGTAATCATGTGAATTTGGTATTCGTTCGATATTTTGATGAGATGTATGTGATCTTTCCTATAGTGGTGTTATGTGAGACACTTCACCATGATTTGGGCCTAGGGGAAGGCATTGGGAAGTAATAAGTAGATGATGGGTTCTAGAGTGACAGAAGCTTAAACCCTAGTTTATGCGTTGCTTCGTAAGGGGCTGATTTGGATCCACATGTTTCATGCTATGGTTAGATTTATCTTAATTCTTCTTTCATAGTTGCGGATGCTTGCGAGAGGGGTTAATCATAAGTGGGAGGCTTGTCCAAGTAAGGACAGCACCCAAGCACCGGTCCACCCACATATCAAATTATCAAAGTAGCGAACGCGAATCATATGAGCATGATGAAAACTAACTTGACAGTAATTCCCATGTGTCCTCGGGAGCGCTTTGCTTTATATAAGAGTTTGTCCAGGCTTGTCCTTTGCTATAAAAAGGATTGGGCCACCTTGCTGCACCTTTGCTACACTTGTTACTTGTTACCCGTTACGAATTATCTTATCACAAAACTATATGTCACCGATAATTTCAGTGCTTGCAGAAAATACCTTGCTGAAAACTGCTTGTCATTTCCTTTTGCTCCTCGTTGGGTTCGACACTCTTACTTATCGAAAGGACTACGATAGATCCCCTATACTTGTGGGTCATCAGCGCGCGCCCAACACAAACAACATTTGACACTCAAACAAAACCAAGAAGATCAAACACATAAAAAATGAATCAAGAAGAAATAGTTCAACTCAAACAAATAGTTTATCTTCCAATACAACAACTAGTTCAACAATAAAACATCAAACATACAACATCAAACATACAAATCACTAGTTTTGTCGGCCATTCCATGCCCACAACTCCTCAATTAGATCCTTCTGAAGATCATCATGCGTTTCGGCACGTCGAATGGCATGATAGGAGGCAACAAATCGGGCCACCCTCCCAGCCCTCCGTCACACTCGCACTGGACGTCCCAAGAGCTCATACTGGGAGTAGTCTAAATCTTGCCCACGCTCATTCTCGATGATCATGTTATGCATGATCACACAAGCGTTCATGATGTACCAAAGGATCTTTTCATCCCAAAATCTAGCCGGTCCTCTCACAATAGCAAATTGGGCTTGCAAAATCCCAAAAGCTCTCTCCACATCTTTCCTAACCGCCACCTGAGCATTGAGGAAATCAAGATTTTTCTTACCTTCCGGTTTTTCAACGGCTTAACAAATTGCCACTTTGGGTAGATGCCATCCACAAGATAGTAGCCATAGTTGTATGATGGCCATTTGCTACAAACTGCACCGGTGGTAGTTCACCATTTGCAATCCTATTCATGAGTGGTGACCGATTAAGAACGTTGATGTCATTCAAAGATCCAGGCATTCCAAAAAAAGCATGCCAAATCCAAGTCTCTTGATCGGCCACTGCTTCAAGGATTATAGTGGAACCCTTTTTCTGTCCGTGGAATTGTCCATGCCATGCATTAGGACAGTTCTTCCAACTCCAATGCATGCAATCTATTGAGCCAAGCATACCTGGGAACCCGCGAGCTTTGTTCATCTCCAAAAGCCTTGCGGCGTCTTCAGCATTGGGAGCTCTCAAATACTCCGGACCAAACACTTGCACAATTACGACTGTGAAGCGCTTGACACACATGATGGCTTGACTCTCACCCATGGCCAAGTGGTCATCAACTAAATCAGCCGGAATACCGTATGCCAACATACGCAAAGCGGCTATCACCTTTTGAAAGGTGCTATGCCCGAGTTCTCCGGCGGCATTCCTCCTTTGTTGAAAGAATTGATCATGGCTCGCCAGTTTCTCTGCAATGCGTTTGAACAACTCGGTGCTCATCCTAAAATGGCGCCGAAAGTACGACTCGGGGTATACAGGATTATCCATAAAATAGGGCCTCATCAATCTGTTGTCGGCATCGATCTTATCCCTCCAAATTTTCTAACGACCCATAACCGAACCACCGTGCTTCGGCTTTTTATTGACGTGCATAGCTAGGATCATTGCAAGGTCCTCCTCCTCTTGAATATCAAATTCTTCGTGGGAAGAATCATATGACGAACTCATCTACAATATTGAATTTAAACTAGTTTATAAAACTACAAACAACATGCACCAAATTCATCTACAAAATGTGAAGTTGAAGCAATACATACCTTGCAAGCGTTTCGTCAAACACCTTGTGGGCGCCGAGCGGCAGTGGGCGGCCGGGCGTTGTTCGTCGGAGGAATGGCGCGCTCGAGGGGCGGTGGCGACGAGAGGAGGTGGAGGAAGCGGCGGCGCGCGGGGATAGGCCGGGGAAGCGCCGTCGGGTCGCCGGAGTAAATGGGGAGGTGCGGGCGGCGGCGCCAGCGGCTGGATCCGGCGGTTGGTGGAAGTCGCGCGCGAGTCGCCGCTGTCCAGCGCACGGGAGCGAGTGCACGAAATAAACAGCGCGCGATGCCGTTTCGCTCTGCGCGCTGAACCAACTATAGCGTGCGCGTTTTTTGCGCTTCCGCTGGAGCGTCCGGAACGGCTGCGCGCGCAAAAAGGACGATTTTTTCAGCGCGGCGCTAAAATCGCGCGTCTGTTGGAGATGCTCTAAAACAAGAATAGAGCTGACCACCGGACGCTCTCACAGCTCAGGCATTCTTGGTCGTCGGATCATTTTTTTATGCGTTTGCAGCCGTCGGATCTCTCTCCCGGATGACCTTGGCCGTTGGATCGAAAATAGACACTGTAGGAACTAGTTAGTGTGCACGTGC
Source organism: Elymus sibiricus (assembly GCA_039707655.1). Lineage (NCBI taxonomy): Eukaryota > Viridiplantae > Streptophyta > Magnoliopsida > Poales > Poaceae > Elymus > Elymus sibiricus. The sequence goes on from CM077664.1 coordinate 321,290,151, forward strand.
AACGCACGTCTCAATCGTAAAACATGTGAGATTTACATAGTGTAGAATACAAATAAATGTTGCAAAAATATATAAATCAAATCAATACACAATGTTTGATGTCGCTCAAATTCTATTCTCAAAAGTGAGACACCATAGTAGTTAGGTTGCTGCATAGAGTAATAGCAGGAAAAATACTCTTATTTAAATAAAATCAGCAATTATTATTTAATAATGTAGTAATATAGGCATGTACTGCAGTCTTGTCTTCGAGTGTAGCCAGGAAAAAGAAGTATAAACTGCCTTACAGTGCAATTGCTTTGTTCAAGATCCTTACCTCTTGAATCTTATTTTATTCTACGAAAGCCAATTCTACATCTGCATAACAAAATATATATTAGTAAAAGGGCTAAAAGATACTTGAAATCCAATAATCATCACGATACAAAGTATTTATCTGGTTTTGGATAAAAGGGCTAAAAGAAATCCGATAATCATCACGATACAAAGTATTTTTCCGGTTTCAGATAAAAGGGCTAAAAGAAATCTAATAATCATCACGACACAAAGTATTTATCCGGTTTCGTATATGTTTACACGTTGGTAACATGATTAACTTACAAAGCTATATCATAGTCTGTACGTACAGAAGCTGAAATGGGAATGAACAAAAATAAAGATGGAAGGAAAAGAATTCTAGAGCATTTGTCAAGTGTAACCTTATCAAGCTTTCAGGCGGGTCAGCTTCTAAATCACAAAAACATGATGAAACCTCAAATAATACTTCAAGCAATGATGTAGGGAACGATGCCATCATGTTTGTACCACAGATACCTGACACGTGCCAGTGTTTGGGACCCATATTTCCCCCAAGAATTTTTCACAATACAGTAATTACTGCCACCTTCAGACCCATATAGCACAATTAGAACTGAGTGATCAAGAGACGTTGGGCATGGACCATCGAAGGAAATAATGGAAGTCAAGTACAAGGTGTGGTAAAATTATATTAAATAAGTTAGTGAGAACACAATTGCATTCAAACCTGGGAGTATAGCTGAAATTCTCTTGCGCTGCCACATATTCTTACGCTAATAGGTTGCTGACAGGCCTTCCTTATAGCCATCGATTGTTACCACATGCTTTTTCAGCTGCAAAACAAGCAGACAAATTGCATGAATATGACACATTGACACATCATGTTCTAAACATGCTCAAGGTAGTTTTCTACAAGACGGAACTACTGATGTGGTTTAGTAATAATGAATGAGGTAACACCAACTGATAAAACTGAAAAATACTTCAAGTATATCTTGTATCAAGGGCCTTCAGTAAAAGGAAACAATACAAGTCCAAAGGAGTGATCTTCGTGGAAACAAAGACTTGCATCTTCACTTCTTCGGTATCACTCTTGATCTAGCTTTGTTATATCACAAGTGACAGCAAACACATCATCCCTTCAAAGAAAATAAATTATGTTTCTAATCAGAACTTAATAAAAAAATACTATCTGGTGAAAATTAGTGTGAAAGTAAACAGGACATGTTCTTACCCTGTATTGTTGCAGGAACAGGAGCATCAGAATGCTGAGCCCACTTATGAGAACACCACACCATATCAGAATTTTGAAGCGCATGTTCAAAGCAAAATCAGTTCCAATTACTGAAACGAATAAGCAACCACTGAAGTTGGTTAGATAAAATAATTACAACTTTAACTGACAGTTTCCCTAGCACAAACTAATATTTCAAATTATATTTGCTTTATAGTATCACAACATCTGCAATATCACGAAACGACTAAATTACTGAATCCAGGTAGCTCGGTAATTCAGTTTAAAATGTAACATATGTTGCAGAAGGTCAAGTGTACACATTTTATTACCTTCAGGAATGTCGCATGCAAATTCTATACACAACAGTACATTAGCGCACATGCAAGAACTATCTTGTAGGAGGAAAGAGTGGGCCTAACTGATAACCCTGAAATTAGCTGCATGCCATGGTGATATATTTTCTTTCTTTTTTCTAAACAAATCAAGAACTACGAGGCACATGTGCCATACCTCAGGAATAACAATCTGATCAACATCTATGCTGTCAATAAGAGAGGTCCCCGGTCCATTTGAGAGATTGTTCTGCCCGGCGCTAGTCATAAATTTCTGCTGCAACGAGCATTGCCTTGGGCCACTCATCCTCTCCCAAGGATGACCCTCTCAAGCCAGTGAGCTGCAAACACAAATATACAACGCCCGTGAAGGGTGAGAGCAGCGTCCACGAACGTCGCATTCTCCGTGGAGGTTGGATGTGTGAGAGCCGGCCGACTGCGTGCAGTAGGTGGGAATCAGGATTCGATGCGTCGCGCAGGTTCTCGGCAGCTGCCAGATCCGACGATACCGCCCGCTGCTCAGCGCCGTCCTCTGCCATGCGCTTTGGCGGCGCCCTCTGGGGCACCAGCCGTTGGCGCAGCACGCTCGCCCTCGTGACGACGGCCATGGCTTCGTTGGAGTCTCTCTCGGCCATGGCCCGCACTGCAGGAGCAACCCCGTCCGGGTGCAGCTTTGCCTTGGCACCTCTAACCGCAATGACCGCGGCTCTCGTCGGCGGCGGAGGCCGCCCACGTCAGGCGCATGGCGGCGTTAGTGAAGAGCGACACGGCCCGGACCTTATCTCCCACCGCGACACATGGCGCGGCGACGCTCCCTGGCCGCAGCGCTTGGCCAGGCGCACTGCAGCGACAGCTGATGCGGCCCCTCCCTCCGGCAGCGCACGGCGCGGACGCGTTTGACAGCGGCTTCGTCCACGATGACACCGTAGGAGCGGCCAAAGCTGCTAGGTCGGTGACAGTGGTGCGGATGCGGCAGGAGGCGCCATGGTCGTAGGAGAGATTGAGGGGCGCCGACGGCTGCGGCGTGTGAGCTCAGCGCAGCGGGAGGGGCGGCGGCGCTCGGAGAACAAGTGGGGCGACGACTCGTGAGAGGAGGCGGGGTTCGCGGGCGGCGCGCGGCGGCCGCTGCGGAGCCGGCGGAGGGAGGATGTGCGATGCAGAGCGGAAGTGATGGAGGGATTAGCGGAAAGATGGATTAGTGGATTAGCGGACGCGGTTGGCAGAGTTTTCGTCCGCCCCGCAAATTGCTAAATGTACTTTTGGTCAGGGTTAATTATCATTTTAATGATTAGATCTAAATAAGCGGATTTAATCCTGAGGCTCTAATTGCTTTGTGTTATCGTGTGTACGTTTTGACGAGGTGCACTTAAGAAAGATAATGTTTGCTTGTTTAATCTACTACCCCTATAAAAACACGAGAGGGGACATATCTAAGCAATTATATCCGTCCATCTATAATATCTAATGGCCCCAAATCCTTTCATGGTTAACACAACAAGCCACATAATCTACTACCCCTATAAAAACATGAAAGATGGCAGATCCAAAACATCTCCACCGTCAGTAAACAAAATCTAACGACCCACGATTCTCCTGTGTTTAACACCAAGCCACAATGGTTTATTACCCGCAAATCCCTCTGCCCACCGTGGTAAAAAAAGCCCCCACGAACTGTTCGCCCCAACCGCCGCACTCCCCTCGCTACCGTCCACGCCGCCGCACGCACCCGACCCCCTCACCTTTCCGGCGCCTGCCCCGCCTCCCCCCACGCCAACCGGTTCTACGCGCCGCCTCTCATCCTCGGCGGCGAGAGGCACGTGGGAGCTGCCGCCGCCGCCAGGGACGTGGACGCATGCGGGCCAACCGCCGGCGTACGAGGCCGCGCGCCCGTATCCCCACCAGTCTCCTCCCTGCCGTCGTCGTCCTTCCTGCTGCCAACCGCTCCTGCTGCCCGAGCCTTGCCGACCACCGCGCCACCACCCCGCCGGCCGTCTCCCTTGCTTCCGCCGCCGACCACCGATCCACCACCCAGCCAGAGCGGGCGCGGTTCGCCGCCTGATGATTTCCGCTCGGTCGAGGCCGCACGACGCCGCCGTGTGCCCCTCCATATCACGCCGTGGGGTTGCTGGGCGCGCCGACGCCGACACCAGCTACCGGCCCCTGATTCGGCGCGTTGAGGCACGTTATTCCTGGCTGCTGCCCCCGACGCCGACGCCATCTGCCGCCCCCGAATCTGTGCGTTCCGCTGCCGCTGCCGACGCCATCTACCCCACGAATCCTTTCCCATGAGGTACCTTATTTTCTCTTCATCTACAAAATTCAGTGCACTCAAGATCGATGCCAATGACCAGACTTTCTCCCACGAGTTTTCTATTGCTAATGACCAGATTGATGCATGATGCATGTTTGCTAATTCTTCAGTGAATACATCAACTGATGCACAGAGACACGGATAGGCCACATTGCCCTTCCCAAAATTTTCAGCACATAAGAGTACAGATTGCATGACAAAACTTGCCTGATAGATAGATAGATGACCAAATAAAAAATGAGTTCAATTTCAATTCATGCTGCAGCATCTAAGTACTACTCTTTGGCGACATTGCCAGGGCTGCTCTGCTTTTTTGTCCATTCAAAAGCACCAATCAGCAGGATGAATCTCGGCTATTAACAATGCTATTAAATGAATCGCCAAACAAAGCAATTGCCAATACAGAGGGAAATACATAGTAGTCTCGGCTATTAGACACTGATTGAGTTTTGACATCATCAGCTAATCCACCGCTTCATAGCCATCATTTTGTGATTATACAGTATCAAGCAGTGATATGCTCATACCTGCATATTGTTTACAGACTGACTTTTGTATCCATTTACAAATTTTGATTTACAGATGGAGAATCGTAATCAGCTCGACATGAGGCATGAGGCAGCCACAACAGTTTAAGTTGGGGAGATAGCAAGTACCAACAGCAGTACCACGAAGGTCCTTCCTCCTTCCTCTGCCCATAGTTAATTCATTCAGTTCTAGCTGGGTTTCAGGAAAGTATTTGTATGGAGAATGCAAGAGATGCAAGCTTTAAATAATAACAAAGGGCACAAATCCTTCTCCAGATCAGTGAAACCCTCGTCTGATATCCCTGGCATGCATGTTCTTTTATTCCCTCGCTTCAGTTTCACATACATAGGGCACACCTGGGTCGGTCATGTGCGCCACCTCTGTATGATCAACCAATGATAGTCTCTGTTATGGTGCAGCTTTTGAAATCTGATCATGTTTAATTTCCTTCCTTCAAACTGATGCAATGTGCTATACTGTCTCATTTTTTTAGGTATACACCGAAGAGTGAAGAAAACCCTCCTTCAGTTTGTTTTAGTGTTGGAATCATCTACCAAGCAGGCATTTGGTGAGAGTTTGTCCTATGCGATAAGGTTGACAAGACTGTTGATAAACATAGATTATACTGACAAATTAGTATTCCTATTCGTATCAGCATTCCCTCGCTTTATAAAAGTCATTTACTATTAGTTATACAAATAATTTATATAGTGCATCTACACAGGAATCAAACAAGCATAGGAGCCAGAAAATAAGAATGTCATAGTACTCCCTCCGTCCCAAAATAAGTGTCTCAACTTTAGTACAACTTTGGGATGGAGGGAATACTTCATTTGGAGGTAGATCCTAGCATCGCATGACTTATTTTTAATTTCCTTTATGATTGATGAAGAACATCGGTTTGTTTCATATTCATAGAAGACACACATGCTGGTTAGCATTCAGGTTTAGTTTGCAATGTGGCCAGTGATTATTTTCGAACAGTTCACTGTCCCTGATCTTTTTTTTTTCATTGTTTTACTTTGATAGAAAATTCTGAGTTATCAATCATCTTATGCCTTTCCACTCGGCCTGACAATGGCAGCGAAGGTATTCCTGAAGAAATACGGTAGTGGCCAACTACTACCTAGAGTCCTTTTCATTGCAACAGTGAGTACTCCCATTATTCTTTGAGAAATTAGCTCAAATATGATAATGCGCCGATATTTAAGGGAAATTAGCTTCTATGTACTAACAAATAAGTTCATGAACGTTCAACCAGACTGAAACTATTCCACCTTAATTAGCATGTAGGTCAAACCTGGCTTGTCTTGTGTGGGAAGGTTTACTTACCTTGTTAGATTGTTGGCAGTGCTATCTTATGTACGAGTACTGAATGGCCTTGCAAAACAAGGATGCCCTTCCTAGAGTCTAGAGAGATGGTCAAACTCTGAATTTCCCTCTTGGTGATATCTTTTTTGTTTTCGTCCACTGTTAATCATACCAGATTTGTGAGAGCTGGAAAACATCAAGTTAGGTGTCCTTCCTTGTTCAAAGTTAACTGTCATTTTGATATTACTTCATAAGGTAATGCACACTTTCTTCAACCGAGGCATGAGTAATCAGACGCCACTAACATGGACATTACAGTTGCAAACTTCTGATGTACTAACTTAATTTTTAAACACTCCTTTCAGATAGCTTTCCCTTTCAACGGTCCATTATATTTACATTCAATAAGCTGCACTAAGAGCCATTTGAAGGATTGAGGAGCAACTATAGCTCATGTGTTGGGGAATTCTTTTTCTCATGATGCGTCTGTTCAGTTTTCATTATTCTCTCAGTTTCATTATCATTACTGTTACCATACTATTTGTTCTGCAAAACAGAGATGCCCAGAGGAGCATATCATATTCGTGTTTGGCGCTAATGTCCATGTGTTATGTGGCTGGTTTGTGTTCTTACGGAGATCATGCGACGTTGTGCAAATGATGTTTAATGTTGTATTTTTTAATAGGAGCTGCCATGACAAATGAAGGCTATATGTGTGACAAGTGCAGACTCGAAGTTTGCCATCATGTTCTAACTTCTAAGGCTGGTGGCTGTGGAGGAACAAGCATGCCTCAGTAGGGTGGTTTTGGCAATTGAGGTATGAACCTAGAAATTAATCTTGGAGATTGATTGCCTCATAATGCTTAATTGATTGTTGGACAAAAATCGACTATGTTGAGTCTGTTAACAAGATGTGGTGCCCATTCTCCGAAACTGAAGGAGTGTGCTTTTATCTTAGTTTTTTTATATACTATTAGTAGGCAAACTTATGCTGCTATAATATATGTGCACAACAAGTATTCTCCATAATCGACATGTGTGCAAACAAGCATCATGCAACTCATCATATGGAGAAGTCAAGGCGCATAGGGTGGGTTGTTTAGAATGTATGGCTCGCAAAAGAGCGAGAAATACGGCTTGCGGAAGATGAGAATGGTAGATTGAGCTTGGAGGGTTTAAATCGTGGTGGTTGCCTAAAAGGAATGATAAAAGGAAACGACATGCATGTGACGTTTGACACGTTTCGAAAATAGTATCATTTGTTTATGTGCATGTAGCATGGTAACAAGTATGAACTACCAGGTGACTACTCCATTCAATTTGGCCTAAGACCTCTAGATGGTCATCAGCGGTGTTGCAAGTTTGCTAAAAAAAATTGAGTATTGGTCAGTAGAATTTATATTAGGATAATATCGGGGTAGAAGCTCTTTTCCTGTTTTTCATGCATGGAGGTAGAGAAGACAATGATACGATGCACAAGATTTTGACTATTTTGAAGAATATTTTCTCAGTCTAACATGTATATTGTATTCACAGACTTGTATTGTGTTTGAACGGGCTCGTGGGCTTTTTTATATGTGCTGACCACATGAAGTTTCAAGTATATTCAAAAAACCATGAAGTTTCAAGTTTTTTTCCGACACGATGGAAATATTGGGCACTCTCATTAAAGCCTTCTTGCAAAATGGGTATGTTTGGGACTGAACAAAGATTCAAGCTAAGCCAGCTATTGTGTTCTTTTAGTTGGGTTTGTATAGCTTTTAAAAACTATTCCTGTAAAGATATGTCATGCATTTTCGTGAGTATAATTACTCGCACATTGTGTACCTAATGCCACTGATGGATCATTTAAACTAGATATTTTGTTTTGAAATGTCGTTTTTGTTTACTCTTTTTCTTAAAAGACATGAAAGTGGCACCAGGATTATGTAAAAGTAGGATATATATATACTGAACTTTTTCTATAGAAGACAACAAGGAAATTCATGATTTATCAAATTATATTCTTTATGATTTATCATGTAACAATTTGAATTTTAGACTTTTTAATATGTTTGACTAGGTATATATTAATTTGGACGTGCATTGCAGGTGCAAGCTTACTAGTTAACCACTAATTCTCGAATCATACCCACCCGGCGAAAAAAACGCTGCGGCCGCGCACACACGCACGCCCCGAGCCACGATCTTTCGCTCCCTCGCTCCCTCCTCCCAACGACCAGACCTGCCCGCCGGTCCTCTCCTCCGCCGCCCGCCGCCCCTCTTCTCCGCCGCCGCCCCGCCGGTGAGAGGTGCGTGGGTGTTGCCTCTACCGCCGCCGCCTCCGCGGAGGCGGACGCACGCGGGGCAGCCGCCGGCGAACGTGGCCGAACACCGGTCTCCTCCCTGCCGTCGTCGACCTCTCTGCTGCCAGCTCCGCCCTCCTCCTGCCCTATCTTCTCCGCCTCCACGTCCACGTGCGCCGTCGGCCGAGTCCCGCTGTCGTCGCCATGAGCCGCCGCCGCGCCATGAGTGAGCGTGGTGCGTGGAAGCGGGCTGGGCTCCACGCCTCGATCCCTTCGTCCTCTTCCCGAGCCGCCGGCGTCCACCACGCGCCCCCTACACTTCTCCTCCAACCTGGCCAGTCCCCACACCCGGAGCCCCTGCGGATCGAGGCGTCTTCCACGCAGAGGACGGCGCGCACGGGGAACCTCCATTGCCCTCCATTCTGACGGCCGCCCGACAGTGGCCCTGACACGATGGTTCCCCTCTATGGTTGACTGATTGAGCGATGTGTTCATTTTTTATTTATTTTCTGTGGCAGATCACGACGACGACCCTGAAAGGAGAGGAGGAGGAGGACACGGAGAAGAAGGTCTGAGAGTTAGACATGGACGTGCACTATGAGGCAACACGTCGCCGTGTTCGCCCCGCCATCTTCTGATCTCTTCAGCATTCCTGTTGTCTTGGGTTTTCCTCTGTAAGTTTGGGTCTGTAGGCTCACACCCTCGTAATCTCTGTCGCTCCCTCTAATTTCTGTGGACATACAGACACACGCAGTGTTTTAGAACGATGCCCGCTTCAGAGTTTCAGTTCAACTCACCTAGACAGAAATACATTCTATCGCTGGCTAAGCATAGTACGAACTGGGTGGACATGGAGTCAAGGACATGGTAAGGAAGTCAAGCAAGTGGTTGATTTGCTCTCTTCTTCGTTTCACCATGCTGCACCCCTTCTAGCTTATTAGTCGTCTGTTTCATCTCTTTTCACTGTACTAATCTGCCAATATTTTCCCATCTTTGCAGCGATTGACTAATGTTTAGTTTTAGTTTTACAGTAGACCAGAATGTATGCTGATCTACAGTGTTTCTTAACGGAAATAACATTGTACAGGTCTTCTCAACTTCAAGGTCATAACCGAATCAGCTTAACTGTTTATAATCTATTTTCCCTGTCACTTTTAAACTCTTGAATTCGCCAGGCCAACCATCCTAAAGTTGTGTAGGAATTCAGTTAGCACGTCATAACATGTTATTCTCTTTTGATAATGCTTTGTTGGATTTTTTGGGAACAAGGTGGCGAAAAAATAAGTGGTTGTGAAAGCAATGGTTTGTTTGGAGAGGTGGAGAACGTTTTTATGTTATTTTTGGTAGGCATGAAGACACCCATTTGTATTTGTTCATACTAATTCACTGTAGGCTTCTGATTGGATCATTACATTGATGTTCCAGCTGCTGGGCTACATGGAGTTGTTTTTGTTTAAAACACATGATCTTGACGCTACCCATTTTTCCCTGTCGACATTAGTTTTCTTTCTGCCCTTCAGAATTGTTCAGGACAAATCCATAAAGATCTAGACCTTTAGTATCCTTATCATTGATGAAATTTATTTCCATCTTTCCAGTAGATTCACTATAACAATGATTGCTAATTAAGCTAGATTACTTGCGAAATTGTAATTATGATTATTCCACTTTTAATGTAATTTATAGAGCTGACGGGCAAAAGTTCTGCATGTTTTAGTTAGTTACAAAAGACATAGTTGGAACTAATAAAATGTTCATTATTTGGCAGCTAAGTCAGAACTCGAGAGTCGGGACAACTCAACAAGGGAAAGAGGAGCCTCAGAGGGAGATAGCTGCATAACACTGGATGCACTGCAGAAGGAATCAGAAATGTTGTTATGTTTTAGTGGCGGAATGGCAAGGCGGCCGGTTAGATGACCTGGGTCCGTGGTGAGTTGGTGGCTCTTGACTACAGGAAGATCACCGAGGCAATCGATAGTAGGTTGGTAAATTGCTAACAAAACATATTTAGAACTGCAAAATTGGTTTTGTTCTGCTTATTTATTTTGACTAAAAGCAGCAGTTTTTGCTTCCGTATTAAGATTTCAACAAGAATCTATGAAGGGCTCTAAGGGAGCAGAGGAATCAAAAGAAAACACCTGACAGTGCAAAGTGCACTTAGGCAGTAAGGTCAACACAAGACTACTCATGAAACGCCTCCATCAGGGGGCCGAAATATACACATACGAACTCCCGAACATTGCATACCAGGGAGCTTTCTTCTATTTAGGACTTAAGATACTCGATCATTTGTTCTACGTTCAGTATTAAGTTATTTTTTTTTCTGAATGATTACAAACACAATACATGTTGGTCCAAGAAAAGACTTTTTAAATTTGTAATCCTTCTGTAATACCAATGGATTTTGTTTTTGCACATCTAGGCTGATAACATGCTCATGAAAAGACAGGAATGCAGCGCCACTCCAAGCTTTAGAAGGTCCACACCCTGTTCCGGTATGTTTATGCTTATGCATCTATAGAATTATTCGATGTTATAATGTGTGTGAATGGTGTATCCCTGTTTTGGTATGAAAATCGGGTTGCTAGGAATAATCTCCATCATTCCTGGGTTGTGCATATGTGTTGTTCTATATTCCCCTCTTTATAATGCTATGTGTTGTGGTCAATGCTCCCAAGCTGTGATAGCTCGCTACTACCAGGTTGCCGCCCTAGCCCCCACATGCTACCACCATGTGTTACTGTACATTTTGCTTTCTTACATGTCCTGAATTCTATTTCAAGGAAGATGACTATGATTTATAAGCACACAAACACATCACAATGTCACATGGTAATGCCTTGTGATGGCAATCCAGGGTCATTTTTGTTAGAGAAGCCCCCTACCCCCTAGCCTCAGATATGCGAATTGTGAACGGCACCACGAATAAGCGCAGAGGAATAGGGGGTAGACCGCAAACCCTAGATTTCTAACCATTTCTGGATGCATTCATGTGCGGATGAGGTGTCCATGTAATCATGATGTAATATTAGATTTTTTATGTTGTTGTTATTTTCTTACCCTGGTAGTACAACTATGTATACAAAACTCCGACACTACTAGCGAAGTGTCTTTCCTTCTAACTGTTTGTTCAGAAAAGTACTATTTTATCTCGGATAGTGTGTGATGACCATTGAACAACTTAAATACCTTTTCAGTAATGAATCTGGATAAAGACGAAGCAGAGAACATAATCTTGGTAAAGGCATCTCAACGGAGATGGGACATTGTTTATTCATTTATGTCATAGCCTACTCATAGTCTGTTGTTATGTGAGCAACTGTTTATTTTTTAACAACTTACCATGGATAATGAATCGTGTATGGTGGCTTTGTTAATATTCAAGCAGTATTACATATTAGTAATCTTGAATGCATGTTTTTTGTGGTTTACTTATGAGTAGGTGCTTGTCAAAAAATAAAATTGATTGTCCCATCATTTGATTTACTCATTATATTGTTTTTGTATAAGTCGAGGCATACATTGCACGTGCAAGCTTATGTGATGATCATTGAACCACTTAAATACCTTTTCAGTAATGAATCTGGATAAAGACGAAGCAGAGAACATAATCTTGGTGAAGGCATCTCAACGGAGATGGGACATTGTTCATTCATTGATGTCATATACTACTCATAGTGTGTTGTTCTGTGAGCAATTGTTTATTTTTTAACAGCTTACCATGGATAATGAATCGTGTATGGTGGCGTTGTTAATATTCAAGCAGTATTATATTGTTTTTGTATAATTTGAGACGTGCGTTGCACGTGCAAGCTTACTAGTAGTAGTATAGATATAGAAGTATATAGATGAATAGTGTGCCTTCCAGCGTGCCACCGCCAGTAAAATTGGGTGGCCGACAAGGGCATTTTCGGTATTTGACGTGGTCGGCAAAATGCCCAATAGCGCTGGGGTGAGCGACAGAGCACCGGGTCGTTCCCCTCCCATTCCCGCCCGCTCTCCTCTCTTCCCCGCCCCCTCCCTCGAAACCCTAGCCGCCGCTGCCCATCGCGCCCTGCAGCCGCCGCCGCCTACCAACCCCTCCACAACTTGACGCCGCCGCTGCTCTCCCCGTCAAGGTTGCCCGACTGGCGCTCTTCCCCACCGCGGCGACGCTCGTGCCGCTGCTCCCCGTCGAGCTCGCGCGTGCGACGCATCTGATGGCCAACACAGCCGCCGTCGTCGCCTGTCCTCCTTGACGCGACGAGCTCACCAGGCCCTCCTACCTCGCCACCGGTGCGGCCTCCTCGCGAGATCCCCTCCCTTCCTTCCCATCCCCCGCCCCGTTCCTCTCCCGTGGCTGAGCCTGACGCCGCCACTGCTCTCCTCCTCAAGGTCGCGTTCTTCCTCCCCAAGATGCAGCGGCTCGTCGCGATGGAGGCCTGGGTCCGCGTCGTTGTGGAGGCCATCCACTCATCTCGAGCCCAAGCTGTCGTCTATCTCGCCGGCGGCGCCTCCAGTTGCCCCTACAGTTCACAAACAAGCAGGCCGCAGAGTACATGGCACTAGCCGTGTTCCCTGAAGCTTTCTGGACCATTGGGAAGATAGAAGCCAATTATGAAGTGATGCTTATTGGCAAATGGTAGTTCAGAACTTAAAGCTAACTAGCACGACACGAATACATTAGTAGCTTGGTTCATGTTAAGCTTTAAAGTCTGTGCCGTTGTTCTTTTAATTCCATGCTCTCCATTTGTGTGTTCTCATTTTCTGCAACAATCACAATTAATATTTGCTCGATTCATAGTTGTCGTCTCCTTCACCTCGCGATGCCTAAGTTTATTCAGCATATAGCCTCCATTTTTATCGACGTGTCCTAAAACTATTATCATCTATGCAGTCTTGTGATAAGGTTAAGGGTTGAATGCTCATAGAAGGTTATTGTTCAATCCATGGATACAGTCTAGCATCTTATGATAAGAAGAAAATATGCTTAGGTATCACTTCACTTATGCAAACCTTTTTTTTTTCTTTTCTCTGACATGTCCATTGGTGTTGGGCATCATTAGTGCTCCAGCTTATGCTGTGTTTGTTTTGCAAGCTGTCGCTGTGTTGTAATCTTTCAGTTGTTCCTTTGCATTATGTGGGAGACGCCACAATCTATCAAAAGGTGTTGGGATGTCACCTTGGTGTCTAAATGCTTCTAAAATTTCCATGGGCGTCAATGTTTCTAACTTTCTATGGCGTCGCTATCTCGTCGCTATAGCGACGATATAAAGGCGTGGCCCGAGGGTGTAGCGTCCAGCCTCGCAATTCTTTTGGTCTGTGGCGTCCGCCATATACGCGTGGCGCCCATATGTCGTCCATATGACGCGATTTTGCCTGCCATATCCGAAACAAGACGCCATGGGCAACTAGGAGAGCTGGCGTGCGTGGGAACCAGCAGCGAGCGGCGGGAGAAATTGGCGCGCGGGAACCAGCAGCAAGCTGCGGGAGAAATTGGCGCGCGGGGGAGAAAGCAGCCGCGGCGGGAAGTAAAAAGGGGGATCGGGGGACAAGAGCTCTGCAGGCAGAGAGAGAGAGAGAGAGGGAGAGAGAGGGGAGAGGGAGAGAAAGACAGAGAGAGAGGGAGAGAGCGGCCATGGCAGGTGAGCACCTCGAGTCCTCGACCTTGTCCTCTCCGGCGACCAGGAAACAAGCTCCAGCATCAGCCGCACCACCTACTCTCCACCCTTGCCATGATCCCCTCCTCCCCCCCCCCCCCCCCCCCCCTTCCCCTCCTCCCGCCATCCCCTTTTCCCTCCAGATCCAGCTGCAGGGCAGCGACTCGGCTCCAATCCAGCACCACCGTGGGTCTGCTACGTGCATCAAGTACCTCCCCGGCTCCCCCCTTCTCCTTCTCCTTGCTCTTCCTCCCCATGCGTGTGCTCTGTTTCTTCCTCTCTGTTCTGAATAAATGAATATGTGATGCCTGGCGCCTGCTGCTATATGTAGTGTTGTAACTTGGAAGCTTGTAGTGTAGAGTGTAGACTGTAGACTGCTTTGTATGTAGTCATGTACAACTCATTTGGGCTTCAGTTTGTTGCCATACATATTACAGCAAGACTATGAAGTTGTGATTTAATTTGCTATCTTTCGTCATAAGGTTGTGTCTATGATGTCGTCACGCCATACGCCATAAGCGTTATAATGTTATGAAGGGGGTCGGTCGCCATAAAATGCGTTACGCCATAAAAACATTGATGGGCGTTCAACAGGGGTGTTGAGAGATCCTGACCAGCTCAACTGACAGCCCCGCTCACTCCTTCTGCAACCTAAGGAATCCAGGCAAGCCGCTGATCTCCACTGCCTGCAATTTATTTCTACTCTCACCATCCCATCTCTTGCTGTTCTGTATGGTCCACGTAAAAGAGGTTTTTGATGCATTGGTTATTTGTATTACTATTAGATGATTAGTACATCAGGAAATTGTACAGCTTCCCCATCCTTTTAAATCTAAATTATCTGTAAGCACGAGTAGTCTTCTATGCCTACCGGATCCAGTGTAAGATTTTTTTTTAAGTTGTTGTATTTATAGAGCCACAGAACGGGATTGCATGTAACAAACCACCAATTTTAAATTAATGCAGACCGGGTTTGCGCTCTAGGTAATGTACATTATAGATGGTTTCTCGGAACTTAATACTGACATGGTCGTGGAGATCTTGGTGGAACCAAATAATAAAAAACTCACCTGATCCAAGCTTTTTCTCTCTTTGGGATTGTGATAACGATTGCACTAGGAAGGGCACATCCTTGTGTCCTGGTGTTATTTGCCTCACCAGCGATGAATGTTCATATGTGTCTGATACACAGCTTTAGTAATACTTGTGTGCATGTGGGTATATTTGTTGGTATCTACTTACTCTGTTATGCACTTACCATGTTATTCAGATATCCCATGCCATGCTTGGATATAGGAGGCTTACATTGCATGCAGCAGAGCAAGTCGATCAGGCAAAGATTCTTGGATCAAAATGATTCACAAAAACGATGGACGTGGCAATCTTGGCGGGCTCGCTAAAGTCAGGGGAACGGGGGAAACATTGGGGAAGGGTGCATAACATGGATGTGGGGTAGGAGAGGCCGTGGTCGGAGCGGCATCACGTGGGCATACTGGTTAGTGTGCTATTTCTGGCCCAATTCCATGTTCAAAGCCTTCTATACAGAATGCTCTAATTCTTACTGGACTGTCATTCCTGACATGGCAATGGTTTCGGGGTATTATTTGAGCTGATATGGAGGGACTACTTGAGATTTCCTTCAGCAAAATACGGGAACTCCATTTTCTTACAAGCTATATAAGATACAATTGTACCATTCTGAACTTTTGCCTTTCATGTATATTGCAGAAATGATGTACACATGTTTTTCTTCTTCTGTGATCTCCTGGGATCAGTAATTATGAAAGAAATCTGAATAATTCTGAAAGAATCCCCTGTGATCATTAATTTTGAAAGAAATCTGAATAATTGCCAGAATGAGGAGGAAAAAGCAATAAAATTCTGACAATTTGGGTCATGGTTTTGGAGGAGGATTGCTGGTGTTGTGTTCACTCGGCGCTCTAATTAATCTTATTCGAGCTCCAGGTCTAAATTAATTTTATCTCAATTATATGTTAAATGAATAATTAAATGTGTTGGTGTTCATCCAGACTACATAGGTCTGATTGTATTAGTGTTAGTTCTTTGAAGTCAAGTACTACTATGGTCGAAGGGAAATAGTTTTAAAGTGATGGCCAAAGTGATACAAGACAGAATACAAATTAATCAATTGTAATGTCTACATGTTTTATTTGCTCCTATGTTCACTTTTGTCGAGTTACAACCTGACCTTGTGAATTTGTTTTACTTCAGAGATGTGGTCCTGTCGTTGTTGGCTGTCGAATTTGTAGTACATCTGATTGGTGCTTTCTTTGTAGATAATAAAAAGTACTGGCAGGTGAACCGGTGTGTTATATGTGCTCATGCTTGCCCATGCTAAATGCTCTCCTCTCGGTAATACTATGAATGCTTTATTCTTAGGTATCTTGGTTAGCATCACTACTACTTTCAGAATTCAAGGTGCATGATGGATGCGAGGGTCTTTTTGCTCTGCTTTTTTATTATAAATAATGGGGTTACTATGACTACCTTGCTACTTGAATATTCACTGTGTATTAGATGTGAGTGATATATGGTCACATTCTTGCATCAGATCACGCCCGTTTTTATTCTCTTTTTCATGTTTTTATCCCTAACTTTGTTTTGGTACACCTCAGCCTGCTCACTCATCTTTCTGTTGTTGTCTTCCTGATCCAGATTATGCCCAGATCTCTGCTGCCATTGATGCTCCATCTCCGGAGTCATCCTGGTATTTTACTTTGCATGCTTCTTTTTCTATGGTTCTGTTCTCTTTGTGATGTTCTCTGCTTGGATTAATGCTAATTATGTTGTGCATTTTTGCATATCTAGCTCCTGATGGGAGCCACATTTTATTCCCCTTTCAGTATTGTGAATGCTTGTGGTTGTAGATTGACATTATTGAAGCAAGGACCCTGTGTAAATAAATGTTACAGGTGACCACATGTGGGTAGGCTTGTTGGTTAGGAATTACGTAGCCTTGGTACCCAGATCAATATATTCAGTTAACCGGTTTTAATCTGGATACACCGAGCAAAATTATATATGCTAGCTCAGTTGTGTATAAATTTGTATTTATAATAGTCAGATCCAACCTTTGTACTTGCTTTGCTTGTTGTACTTTGGTTAGAAGCAAATAATGTGATGCTGTCCTGTTGTGATATCCACACTATCAATATCAAAGTGTACAGGTCTATTCCTTTTTTATCATTTTCACTTAATCTTCCCTGTCCTGTTCATTTTTGAAACGGAGTATTGTATGAGGTCCTACACTCTTCCAGCTTGCTATATTTGTTAAACACATACTACAATGGTGGGTGATTACTTTAGTTTCATATTTTGACAAGATAGTCTTTCTGTATGTCAAGTAAAATCATGGAAAAATGACTGATGGGGAAGAGTTGTTGTGTTTTAGGAGCAATTTACACGATACATATGGAGTCCTCATTGGTCAACAACTCAATGGATAAAAGCCATGGGTGCATGTTCTCTTTACAAAGTGGAAGTGAAAACCTTCATGTGTTTCAGAAGGCATGCTTACCAATGTTTTGGATATCGGTAACTGGTACCATATCAGTCGGGGGCTGAGAAGGGATTAATCGGTGAATCGGCCATTTAACTGTATATCGGTAACCCATTTATCGGTCAGGGGGAACTAGGTCCATATGCCCATATCTATATATAATTAGGCTACATAGCAACATAGCAGAGGAGCAGCAGCAACAACAGCAAGAAAAACTAGAGGAGCAACAGCAACAACAGCAAGAAATAACACAATAGCAGTAGCAGAGGAGGAGCAAAGCAGTAGCAGCACAGCACCAGCAGTACAACACAGTAGAACAACTGAACTACATAATACTGATAATAGCAGCACATCAGGAGCAGAACAACATAAATCTAATCATCTAAGTAGTAAGTACATGAATACATCACTAGACTACAGCAATAATAGCAGAGTAGTGCTTCTGTTCTTGGCATAGGAGAGTAGTTTTGGGACAAAAAAGAGCGCCCAGTTAATCGGCCCAGCCGATAATTCGGCCTGACAGCCGATAAATTGGCCTGTCAGACCGATTAACTGGGCCTCCAGTTAATGGGCTCGAATAGGCCTTTCTCGTATCGGAGGGGGTCCGAATAGCAGTTAACTGCAGTTAACTGGCCGATATTTGGAACATTGATGCTTACTCATGGTGATGCCAAACTTTTCTTATTGCAAACGTTGCTGGTTGTGTCATGTCACTATCACCAGTTTAGTTCATGAATATTTCAGTTGTAGCAAATGATCATGCCTTGAGAATCTGCATTCATAGTTGTTTGATTCTATTATGCTTGCTTCTCTTTTTCTACTCATTTACACCAGGCAGATCAAATGATTTTTTTTCTTTGCCTTGAGTTTTAATCGTTCTGTCACTACCAGCCGTTGTTATGTTCGTTTCTCCAAACCATGGTTGATAACTAAGATTTCGAAAGCAATGGAAGAGATAGGAGGGAGGAAGTATCCGTTTGAGTGACAAGTAATTCGGGACGTAGGGAGTATATGTTTTTAAGTTTCCATTGCTATTTTCCCTTGAGTATCGTGGATGCTTCATGTTTTACATTATTGGTATTGATCAATGACGAAATCTTTTGTTTCATTATTAATTGTTTATGCTTCGTGCAGATGTAGTTGCTCTTGGCTGATAGAGCGAAACAGTCTTTTGCGGACATCATTCAGGTCAAGAATTCATGGTAATACACGATTATCTACTTTGCACTCCATGCCAAATTATTCAGTTAATCAGTTCTTAACATGGATGCACAGAGCCAAATTACCTGTTGTATATATGTATGTTTTTTATAATCATCGGATCCAACATTTGCGCTTGCTTTGCCTGTTGTAGCTTGCTTAGTAGAAAATAATGTGTTAAGGTCTTTTGATGGCTGTTCTTCATCTAAAGGCTACTTTACAAGCCATATTTGGTGTTCTATTTTCTTATTTATGTAATAGGATTTTAGTGCAGATGGTCATGGGACAGCTAAAGCCAAAAATGTATAAACCTTTTCTGGGCATTATAATTGAAAATTAACCTAAAATCCTTAATTTCATCAAGCTTGCTATCTAAAAAATGCTTGCCACTATTGCTAATATACCATCCTACAGGTGCTTAAAGATCTACTTATGAATCAGTTGCATTTCCTTTGTTGAGGAACTTCCAAGGAAGTGAAAAACTGGGAACAACAGCTAGGTCTGTCTGTGCCATGAACAAGACATTAGTCAGCGCACGAGGCAGCGGAACTGGCGGACGTGTGTGCGTATGCTGCAATATTCATTTGGATCTCTCAGTAACATATCTTTTCTACTTAATACTCTACAGGCGTTACTGATTTGTTTCCAGTCTATCTGAATTTTGTATAGCTTTTATAGTGCCTATGCTCATGAGCTAATTCTGATATTTTTTGTAGAGCTTCCATATTATCATTAGGAAGAATAAGCCTGTCAAGTATTGTCCACTGCTAATTGCATTAGCTTCGTCTCAGAAGTTCTCTGTAATGATCAGCTATTAGCTGTCGTAGATGTTCTTTGATCAACGAAAACAGTGCCTTGCTATTATCGATGTTTCGAGAGAATCGTTTCCAATTGTCTGTTATCTCAATCGTGTTTATGAGCAGATAGAACATCTCCTGTAACACCTACTGGTATGAACTACTTGGCTATATTTACATGACTTATATGTTTATGTTTTGTACCATCTGATGCAAGTCAGTTGTCCTGAGCAAACATTGTGCCCTGCTTTTGGTACAAATTGTGCCTTTATGCTTTATAGTGAAATTGCAGTTATCCTGGGCAACAACTACACCTCTTTTTGATGTATATTTAATCTGTATGCTCTGTAAACATTTATTCTGTGTGGTTACTCTGTACTAAACGTATCTCTTGAACTGCAAGTTTCGTTGTATTGTCGAATATGTGCGGTAAACCATGCCTCCTACTAACCGATCATTACCTGTTTGACCACATCGTTGGGACCGGCACCCCCGCGCCTTCTCCTGATCTAGTAAAGATGGAACAATCTGAACATACTATGTTGACAATTGAAGTAGGGGACACGAGGACGGGGCAGTAGCCCAATGGCCTGGATCATAGTGGTTCACCCAGCAACCAGAGATCGACTCCTTTGTGGAGTGAACATCTGGGATCCTCAATAGGGAGGCGAGGAAAAGCCAGCTATCCTGTTTAAATGTGTCGAAGCAAACTTTTTTTTTTCACTATTTTGCAAATTTCAGCCGTTGCGGGGAAAATGTTTACACCTATCTTCTATATCTAAATGGGGGTACATCACTAGGTGATTTTTCTGTCTTCTCATGAAGCCATGTCACCCCAATTGTTCTATCCGTTGATGCAGCATAAATCGGTGGTCTACAGCCGTCCGATCAAGTGTAGGCCAAATTTACTAGTTCTGCAAAGTTATGGGTTAAGAGCATCTACAACCACAGACACCTAATTTTGGTGCTTTATACGCCCATGGGTGTGTCCGCTAGCATTGTTCGGATAGTACCAATTTGCCCCCTCCACAACTGGAAACTCCAAATGCGGATACCCTATTTCATACAATCTCATGCATTGTACGTAAATTATAGTGATCATAGATAGTAAGCAATTGTGGACATTGGACATGCAATTTGT
The DNA here is from genome assembly GCA_039707655.1 of Elymus sibiricus. NCBI lineage: Eukaryota > Viridiplantae > Streptophyta > Magnoliopsida > Poales > Poaceae > Elymus > Elymus sibiricus. Next base: position 321,310,749 of record CM077664.1, read on the forward strand.
TCATCCAAAAGGGCCGAGGGTGTTTAAATTAAACCTAAAACAAATATAAGACACCTAAAACTAGTCGGCGGTGGGAGTTCACCACTTCTTGCCCGGGCCCTTGCCCTTGCGGTCAGCGGTGTGGCGGTCCATCTCCTCCATGTACGAGTCGTCGGCGGGAGGGTCGTCGTCGTCATCATCCATGGAGGAGCGCCTCCTCCGGTTCGACGTGGGCGGAGCGCGCCGGCTGGCGGGAAGAGCCGGGCTCCCCCGCCGCCGCCGCACGCTGCCGCTCGCGTCGGGCCGCCTTTGGCTCCGACTCTGGCATGCGCATCTGCACTGGTGTTGCGGGCACGAACACACTCTTTAGCAAAATAATCTTTTGATTCCCAAGTTGTTATTTCTTGGGGTGACGAACCTTCTGTTTTTCTCTTAACTGAACTGGTTAAAGATGTACTATTTGAGTCTTAATAAAGTGCGGCACAAGTTCCAAAAAAAAAAACCTAGGCAACGTCAACAGCAATTACGCGTTCATACCACCCGAGCCATCAAGCTGCGTGTCCGTCTACCACCCGAGGCCCGAGCCATATTGCCGAGCTGACCAAGATACTCAATTCAGCTGCCTCCAGTTCAACCACTGCTGCAAGGTACTACATGCAGAAATTGAACTCTGCCCAGCCCAGGCATACTTTGATCGGTGATGTATTAGTAGATGCCAGTATTAATGTAGGATTTCTCAACTTTGCAACACAAGCAGAAAAGGGAATGTTCACTCCTTGCGTCATCGGGAAGACCTGCTTATCGCAGCCTCCCATGATCTTGTAAGACATAATCCTTGAATTCCTGAAAATACAGGAAATGACAGATATCTTTGATCAAAACAATCCAAACATCGGTTTAAGTGTTAAGAATCATGAACTAAGTAGCCAGTAGATTACCTCACCCAGAACATCACCAGCTACCTCCTGGGAGATTCTCGTCATAAAGGTTCCGCCTGTAGTTCATGCCAAAATGTTAGATATCCAAACAAAAAATGAAAAGAGTAAATTCCAATTGGAAAATTTTGTCAATCAACAAACTTGAATATGTCCACCAAAACAGCTAATTTCACAAGTAAACTACTTTATTCTATTGCAACATTTGACCACCAAAACAACTAATTTCATTATGTCATGCATCATCCGTCATATTTTTGAAGCAGTTCAAAAAAAAGCAATCAGTTAGCAGGTCTTGGCCTGCATCAATTTGAGGAAAAGAAGATAGTATGTTATGAAATAGAAGATCATACCTGCTGATCATTTGGCTGAGGCCGACAATCGAAAGCTCCTTATCCCTGTGAGTATGAAGCGTCGGTGGGGCGACGATTAGCACCCTCCTGATTAGACCGGAATGGAACAGCCCTGCAAAGTATATAAGGATGCAAGTTTATCAGTCGGCTACAGTAGTTGATATTTAAAACATGTACTGTGTCTGAAGGAAACAAGTGTTAATGTACTTTGCAAACAAGAAGCTAATTACTAGCTACTCCTAGCTTGGAAACAAATATAATTATACACACGATACGATAACAACGAACTAAATTTTGTTCTTACCTCAGATGGTCCATAATTGGTTTGGACAGTCCCTTAGACATTGAAACTAAAGATGCGGTTTCAAAAATAAATTCTACAGTGTAACTAGTAGTGGCAAGCAAACATCCACAAGAACCTTGCAGTATACACATGCTAAATAACTTCTGCAGTGAAACTGAATGCAGTGTACACATTGCTTCTACATGTTAAATCAGAGATGAATCTACTACTTGGCCAATATATGGATACCGTTTGTATGACATAAAACTCAGTTGACGCCCAACTTGTAATTTCTCAACAAAATGGCGAGAACATAAAGTAATGCTTGCACATATTGGAATATATCAAGCACCATAACGTTTTACAGTTGGCATCTCTGATTCCAACTTTTTGTTGAATAGGTTCACCTCTTCTTTTGCAGTATGGATGTAAAATTAGCAACTGTCCATGGAATACATAGAACTAGCAAAATTGTGTTGTGCTCCTGAAGCAGTAGTCAGATTATAGCAATGTTTCCATTTTCCACTGAGCTTTTATGTCCTGTGCTCCAAATTAATGTACTCTAGGCAAGGTTGGAAAAAGCGGTAGGCGTAAGCGAGGCGGTTGGCCTTTACCTAGTGCCTAGGCGATGCTTAAGCGCCCTAGGCGCGACCTAGGCGGTAATATAGTTTTTACTACCAGGGTGTATTTATGATCATTATGTGTGTCTCGATATTACGGCATATAAATAAGTTAACTACTAGTTACTGCCATTGGAATATGGCCCATTTGGCATATCAGTGCAATACAACATGATTTCTCGACTGGGTAGACAATTCCTTGCTTGCACTGCCTAGACTGCCATTTATGCCCTAGGCGAGGCGTTTGGCTATTGCCCAGCGCCTAAGCGTGCCTAAGCGCCTCCTAGGCACTGCCTTTTCCAACAGAGACTCTAGGTAATTGAACTTACTCTAAACCGCTGACAAAAGAGGTTTAATAACAGCTAAACTGCAAAACAGGCCGAACAAACAACAAATAAATAGCGCTTTCAGATACAGAGCAAGCTTTCAGATACAGAGCAAGTGCTACTTGTGATAGGCGTTGAGATTTTTCCCAAAGAGGAAGGGTGATGTAGTATAGTAGCAGATAGTATTTCCCCCAGTTAAAAAATCAAGATTTATCGAACCAGTAGGAGACACCAAGCAAACAGGATAAACGGTACCTGCACACACATACAACAAAACTTGCACCCAACGCGGGCAAGAGGGTTGTCAATCCCCTTGTACTCGTTAATTGCAAGGATCAAATTTGATAGTGGTAGATAGATAAATATAAATAAAATAAAAGATAATAAATTCCAGCAACTATTTTTAGGGTTTTATTAAATATAAAGTGAATGGACCCGGGGGCCATAGCGTTCACTAGAGGCATCTCTCTCATGAGTATATCAACGGTGGGTAAACAAATTACTGTTGGGCAATTAATAGAAAAGCGCATAGTTATGACGATATTCATGACATGATCAATATATAGACATTACGTCCGAGACAAGTAGACCGTTAATCTTACTAAATCTATTACTATTACTCCACCCCTCGACCGCTATCCAGCATGCATCTTGAGGTATTAGTTCATAACAAACAGCGTAATACTTGAAGCATGATGACATAATGTAGACAAAGTAGAATCAATCAATATGATTAAACCCCATCATTCTACCTATACCTAGCCATACGTCGGGCCGGGCCTAACAAAGCCCGAAGCAGAAAACCTAGTTTTCAGGCCCAAGCCCGGCCGGGGGGGGGGGGAGGGCCTCGGGCCTCTTCCTTATATTGCAAATAAGCCCAAGGCCGGCCCGACAATCGGGCTCAAAATCTAGGCCCAGGCCCGGCCCCTGGGCAAGGTCGGGCCGGGCCAGGTATCCCATGGCCAGGTATAGTTTTACCCTTAGTAGCAACAATACAAATACATGCCTTGCAACTCCTCCTGTCACAGAGTAAGGACACCGCAAGATTGAACCTACTATCAAGCACCTCTCCCACTGAAGATAAATAAATCTACTTGGTCAAAGAAGACGGATAGATCGGAGAGAAATACAAGGCTATACAATCACATATAATAAATCTCAGAGAAGACTCAATTACTTTGTTGTTTCAGTTGCTTTGGTCTATCTATTGGATGTGTGAGGTGCGTGTAGATTTCTTGGTTGACACTAACTACGTAGGAACTTAACCGCCCACCACTGGTACACGTAGATAAATTCCATGTCCAATAAAAAGACCAAGACCAAGGCAGCCACGTCAACAGCCAATGAAAACAAACAACGAAACACATGTCGTACAACAAACGTTGGCAATAAGAAATGACAAAGAACTATACAGCAAACGCGACAATGAAAATCGACGCAGCGAAGCGCGCGTCAACTTCTAGTTAGGCCTTTTTAAAGTCAAACAATATAAACTTTGACCAAGTTTTCATAAAAAATATGAAATTTTAGAATACTAAACCTATATCATTAGATTCATCATGAAATATATTTTCATATGATGTATATTTGGTACTCCCTCCGTTCACAAATACTCTCTTCCTTTTTTTATATACAATGCCACTTCATTTTTTATGTCTAACTTTGATTGTTAATTTTACCAACAAAATATTAGTTATATGCCACAAAAAACATACCATTGGATGCACATTTCAAACAAATTTTCAATGATATATTTTTAATTACATATAACCCATATTTTGCTGATCAAAATTATAAGTCAAAGTTTGACACGAAAAATGAAATGGCCTTGTACGCAAAAATGGAGAGAGTATAAGATGTTTTTGATATTTCATGGACTTTCTTTTCAGATTCACGAATATGTTTGAATATACCATCATTTTTTTCAAAATCATGAACATGATTTTATTTTCCGATATTTGTTCCAAATTATAATTTTTTTATAACTTCAAACAGCTTCGTAAAATCCTCAACATTTTTTGAGACCAGAAATTTTTATGAATTCCCAAATATTTTTGGAATTCACAAACATTTTTTTCAAATCTTGGAACCTTTTAAAATTTGGAAATCTCGAATTAATTTAAAGAAGGAAAGAACATTTTTTCAATTGATGAACTTTTTTAAAATTGGGGAGAAAATTTTAAAATTCACAAAAAAAAGATATGTTTTATTATTTTGTGAAATTTCATGGACTTTCTTTTCAGATTCACGAATATGTTTGAATACACCATCATTTTTTTCAAAATCATGAACATGATTTTATTTTCCGATATTTGTTCCAAATTATGATTTTTTTTTTATGATTTCGAACAGCTTCGTAAAATCCTCAACATTTTTTTAGACCAGAAATTTTTATGAATTCCCAAATATTTTTGGAATTCACAAACATTTTTTCAAATCTTGGAACCTTTTAAAATTTGGAAACCTTGAATTAATTTAAAGAAGGAAAGAACAAAAATAGTAATGAGAAAAGAAAAGAAAAGACAGAAAAGTGAAATGAAAAAAACAGGGGCGTCACGCCCCACGGGCCGGCCCATGAACGCGACGTGGGAAAAACGGTAGAACTGGGGATCGAACCTTGGTCTTCTGGGAGAGATAGGCTTTAGCCACTGCGCTACTTAGTCTGTCTATGTTATACTAGCAGGTGGAGGCGCGGCGCCACGCCGCGCCCATGCTTAAGCCTGTTGTTGTCTGGTGGTACAAATAACAAAGGTAGTTGGAAAACCTAGCGTTGGTAAAAACAAGATTGGCATGGTCGTACTGGTAGGAAGGTAGGCTCCTGTCTTGTTTTAGATCATTTGTCATGAATAGCAAGCACATGGACGCGGATGAATCAATTGTTAAAATTCTTTTTCCATGGCAGCGAATTGACACATTGTTCATGGCAACATATCAGAACAATTGAGGTTCCACGGCAAAATCTTTTCTAGTTGTAGTACCGAGCATCTCCAGAATTTGTTCTTAATATTCATGGCCTTTCTTTTCTGAATATGTCGTTGGGTATCACATCACATATAGTATATTTTTGTAGCTGCTGAATAGTCTTTTCTTAATCGAAGATACCAGAAACAGAAGCACGGAAGCAGAAGAAAACTAATGGTAAACGAAACATTGCTACCCTGAGGCATTAGATTTGTTTAACAAAATAATTCTTTGTCAGCAAAATAGGAGAAGTTACCGGCATTACATCTTATTTTTTATAAGATGATCCATGGTACCAAGATATGCGAGTTTGAATAGAGTACATATGCATCAGGTAGAAGTCTATTGGTTGAGCAGAAACAAAGGAAACTAAATAAGGTCAAACCATCGAACTCCTCAAAGTCTAATGATCAGTGTTCATGATCTCATATTTCTGAGAAGCATAACAGGCACGCCAACTTTTGAGCCAATTTTATGCTCTCAGAAATTATTGATACTTATAGTGGAAAAAGTCTAGGAAATAATAAATCGGCATCACCCACATGGTTAGTGGTGTTTGAATAAGAATAACTGAAGAAAAATGAATTGTATACGTTGTTGATAGTAGAGTATACGTGGTTGATAGCAGCATTTGTGTTATCCGATGATGGCAGCAGTAACAAATCGTCCGGAATAGGAATATACATGGATGAAGCAGAATCCTGGCTCGATGTTGATGCTTCATCTGCAGCAGTCTGAACATAAATTCTAAAATTGCCAATATACTGAACCAACTGTGCAAATTCAGCCAATTCCTTGCATGATTCAAGAGATCGACCAGGGGAAGGAAGGCACATATTTATATGCAACTTCAGAACCTTGATATGCCTCCATTAAACAGAGAAGTTCCAATAGTTTCAGTCTTAGCACCTCCTTCCACAGTAGGAAGTACTTGTTTAAAATCTCTGCCAAGAACAACAACATTTCCTCCAAAAGGGAATAACAGACCTTGATCTATCATATACTAAAAGTATATCTCTGAAACTTATGTCAAGAGCTTCGAAACAGTGATGATGGACCATTGGAACTTTATCCCACATGGGCAAGCAAGATTTATGAAGCCAAATCGCATCTGGGGTACCCCTGACGATAGAACAGCGGGTGTGAGTACTAATTTCTATAGGTATTTGGAAGCAAAAATATTCAGAGTGGGCTAAGATCAATTTAAGTTTCTTTCCAGATAACATCTAAAGGTGTATGCCAATAGCAATTTCAGAAATGAAAATTTTGGATGTATCAAAAATGATGTGAGTGAAGATATATGTTACCTGGCTTTGTAAGGCCAAGCCATATCAGTCAGAAGTATATACAGTTACCTACAGGCACCTCCTCTTAAGTAAAACTTACTTTAGTCATAACTTGTATCAACTGGCCACTATTCTATTTTTATGGTGGGCTCATTGGTTGCACCTGTCAGGAAATAAACTGGCATATGTCAACAAATTTATACAACAACAGTAACTTCATGTGGAGAACAAAAAAAGGTAGTCCATACTAAATGACAACACATAACATATGTAAATTTGATTCAGGTGTGGTCTTGGATGAAATTCTTAGAAGAACATGATAGAATGTTTGGCCAATGATTCACATCCTTGTAATCCGAACAATGAGTTGAGTATTGAAGTAGAGCAACACCCATATGCAAAATCGGTTTAGTGTGACAGTAAAGCAACAATCTAAAAGGAAGAAATCATAAATCAATAGCGAACGCACAGCAGAACTTGATGCATGCTATTTCTAATAATTCTTCCTAAGAAATATAACAGTCAGAGAAAAAAAAAAGGATACTGTTTTAATTGTCGCCATGGATTCATAGGCCATAGAAGAGAAAAGTGAATGGTATTGACAGAGCAAAACAGATAGATCTGTGTGTTGAATCCATTCTGAGGCATTCTAAGCGGCTCTAGCTGGTTCATGTTCGTAAAAGCTGGAAAAGAAAAGAGGGCATAAGTAGCATTCAATCTTGTTCTTTCAGAAAAGTAGATCAACACATCACAACATAGAAAATACATTTAAAACGTTTGCATGAAAATTGATGAGTTGGCTGACCTGTTTGCGAGAACGCTAAGTCGAGCGATGGGCGGATTGCTCCAAGCCTGCGAAGGACTTGTTGGCTGGTATAAGAAGAGAAGTTCTGGGTTAGTAGAGGGGAAGTGAAACTCTAAGAACTTCTTGGTAAACAAAAAATATGAAAGAAGATAAGAACCAACCATGACAAATCAGCGAAGCATTGGATAGATCAAAAACCGGAGCAATCTTTGATGTCCCCTTTCTTGCTTCCTTATGTCTGACCCTGGCCCGAGCAAAAATAACATACATGGGAATGTAGTATTAATTAACTTTGTGTTCAAAGCTTACTGTAAAATCAAGGTACACATATTTAATACAGGGACTAAGTGATTTAGCAAACATCTGAATCTGTATTGAAAAAAACTGAATCCTAGCAAGACGGTCGCCAATCCGTATAGAAGTAGAAGAAGCCTTGATTCTTACACATATTTAATACAGGGACTAAGTGATTTAGCAAACATCTGAATCTGTATTGAAAAAAACTGAATCCTAGCAAGACGGTCGCCAATCCGTATAGAAGTAGAAGAAGCCTTGATTCTTACACATATTTAATACAGGGACTAAGTGATTTAGCAAACATCTGAATCTGTATTGGAAAAAAACTGAATCCTAGCAAGACGGTCGCCAATCCGTATAGAAGTAGAAGGAGCCTTGATTCTTAAAATTTGTAGAAACGATGAAGAGCCCCTGACCATGTAGGACAATTGTATGTGTGCCTGATGGGCGTACCTTTTTCAGGCAAGGACGGCTGCGGGCGCCGCTCGCCAAGGAAAGCCGCGAATGGTCATGAGCATGAGAGAAGGAAGGGACGGGCTGATGGTATGAAGAGCTGACACCAAGCAATCGGATCGCGCTTAGGCGGAGGACCACGCAGCTAAGTGCTGCCCCGTGGGAAGCCGCCCCGAGCACTGGCTGCTCTCCGCCTTTGCCGCGCGGTGGCATACCTCCGCTTTCTAGATCGGGTAGAGGGCGAGGTGGATGGGGAGTAGAAGCGCAGCTGGGAGATGCGTCGACGACGGCCAGTGGCAACAAAAGTAGATGACGTGGGCAGCGAGGAGACCCGTGAAGGCGGCGAACGGCCTGCCTCCTCTCTCTGTCCCTCTGGAAGGAAGAAGAAGGATCGAGGGAGGTGATGGATAGTGGCCCCGTATATCTAGATATTTTGATAGCCTCAGCCCTCAGCGGTAAATCGCCAGAGTAAAAAAAGTAAAAAAAAAATCCAAAATTCTGTGGGGTGCGGTAGCCCTCAGCGGTAAATCACCAGAGTTAAAAAAAAGTTGAAAAAACTCCAAAATTCTGTGGGGCGCGGTAGCTTAGTAGCTTTAATTCTTTTATATTTATACATATGTGGGATATTACTTCTATATAAAAGAACTGAGAGCCAGGACGACTTTGGAAATAAATATCGAATCGTTTTTTCACTTATGGGTGGCATAGTGGGTAATTTATAGCAATTTTGGGGGTATTTTTTTGAACGTACGGGCAGAAGCAGTAGCTGCTTCATTATTAGGTAGAGATAGAGATAGAGATATATATGTGAGCATGAAAAATGATGGTATGCATCTATATTTGATGGTTTAATCTTCTTCTCACATTGTGATGTGTGACATCTCAGTCATTTTCATTTTGTGGCCGATGCCTACATGCTGTTGGGCAATGTTTTTTTGAAATGGATCGCTGGAGTGACCGGTTTAAATTTTTTAGTCTCAATATTGCTCGCCCTCAAACCGGCTGACGCCTTTCTCTTCTCTATACTAATAAACAATCAAACAAGAATTTTTTTACGTGCACCCCATAAACGTACACGGATCCATTATCACCGCATGATTAGATCCACTAAACTCAATCTAACCGTTAGCCTTAATCTAATCCGTTCTCTTGTGTACGCTTAGTAATTTACATTGACTGACCGTACTTCACCGCGGAGGAAAATCTGAACCTCGACGATCCGCCTCCGCAATTCCTACGATCACGCAAGACACGAAAAAAGGAAACTGAACGCGATCGGATCCCTCAATTTGTGCACGCTCAAAACAACTCCCACCTCCCACGTCGCCTGCCTCTGCCCGTCCGACGCTCCTACACCTAGAGGGTCGCCGCTCCACCCCACACGCGCCGCCCCCTCCTCCTCCCTCACCGCTGCTCGCCTTGCCTCATCCGTCGCCACCGATCCACCTTTATTTCCGCCCCCGCTGCCGCTGCCTTTTCCTTACGCGTCGGTCACCACTGGCAGCTCCTTCGCTCGTTCGCCGGCCTGCCCTTACCCGCAGGTCACCGCCGGCCGCTCCATCGCTCGGCCACCGGTTGACGCACGTGGTCGCACGCAGCCGTCGGCCTCTCCTTACACGCAAGTCTCCGCCGGCCGCTCCTGTGCTCGCCCGCCGGCTGACGCACATGGCCGCGCACACGCCACCGCCTGACCCTCCATGCCACGCCGACAGCTGTTACTCCAGCTGAACGGGTGAAGGCGCGTCTGGTCGATGGCGACCCACATGAGCGGCCGTGGCCGTTGCAAGCTGGGTGGGAGCAAGCACGGCGAAGAGGGAAGGTGGGGCAGACATGGGACGCCGGGCTGGGAGCCAGCGGAGAGACATGCGTTGCGAACGCAGTTCGGAGGTGGGGCAACACGTGCTTTTGGGTCTGATGAGCTATTCTTCTCAACTCTTTCTGATATATAGTTCTGTCAACCGTTCTGTCTGCAGGTGGCATGTTCGAGAGGATAGGAGCAACGATTTTCTACTAGAAATTTGGTCAGGGATGGAAACAGATACGGGAGATATGTTTGCTGGGAGCAACAAATTTTGTAGTGGTCATTTTTCTATCATCTCTCTGTTATCTCCCTCTTGTTTGCTCTGACATGTGATTTTTTGCTTATGCCGGTGCACAAAATTTATCCAGAAACCAATAAGAAGGATATGTTTTAACCTGTTGCTGGCATCGGAGGAGCCCCTACAGGCGTCAACCATATGGAATAGGTTTTGTAAGATACTTTCAACTATTATGTAATTTATGTGCAGCATGAATTTCTTCACCAAATTCGCTTTAGGAGAAAATACTTGCTTGAGAATTTAAGAGATGAATGTTGGAATTACCGAATTATAATGATATTGCCCTTAGTGCGTTCAGTTAATGAAGTGATTGGCTTCTTTTCTGTTTGTTGCCACGTTTTTAGACTTGACATCATACATTGAGATACAACTAAACTTGTTTTCGTCTATTTTTTAAGCAATTTTATAATTTGTATTGTTATTATGCAGAAATCGGTCTTTTATATCATTTGCAAGTTTTTTTTCCTCAATCTTCTCCATCGTACTAATTGTTCTTTCGTTCTACTCGATGTGATTTTGAGGAAGGAAATCAAAGGAGCAAACGGAAGAAAGAGAAAGGAGCCATAAGGAGAAGGTGTAGAACAAAACATAATCTTCGGATAAACTTATATTAGCAACTCAATATGCTTTTGATGATCGCCAAGAATTAAAGTACATATATATGTCTTTTGATTATTGGCATAACACAGCTTAGTCGAGCGGACCAACCAACATTGGATTCGGACAGGTCATTTAATAGGAAACACTTTGCTGCAAGTTTCTTCACCATTAAGCACAGTTTACTTATACTAAAAAATCAGTATGCTCTTGAGGATTGCCACGGATTAAATAAGTATACATAATTGCTCGTGAGTTAGTTGTATTTTATGTTCTTTCGTGGAGGTGTGCTTGATGCGTTATTGATGGTGTTACCATGTTTGGGTTGGGAGACAAATAGCAGGTGGACCTCGGCAACAGGGGCCTGCTTGACCTCCCGTGCAACACCGTCGCCGCCATGGTGGATGGGAAGTCGTCCGATGAGATCCGTGCCATGTTCGGCATCAGGCCCGCCTGCGGCTCCGCTCCACGGCCGGACCCAAAGGTAGAGAAAGCGCTGCTGGCTCTCCACTTCGTCCGCTACCATGGCGATGGCGTCTCCGCGTACGATCCCAAGCTCCGTCGGTTCGTGCCCACCCGGTACTGTCGCAACTCACACCGGCATCACAGGATAAACAGTGCAAGTCCTCCCACCGCGTTCTATTTTATCCACACAAACTAAACAGGGAGGAGAACAAGTGGGCGACGTGACGGCGGTGATTGTGACGGCAACGGCGTCGCAGGTGAGTACCGCCAGCTAGCCCCTGAATCCTTCTTCCTCTCATCCCCTTCTCCATGCCCAACACCTGCCTGCAGTAACTCCTCTATTCTTCGCATGTTCAGTTGCTCCTTTACTCAGGACTCTTTCTTTGTATTTTTCTTTGTATGTGTACTGAGTACAGTAGGTGTACTGAGTACTGTTCTATCCTTGTACTGTTTTCTTCAGCCATTTTTTGTTGTATATACTTCGTTAGTAAATGCCCTAATATTTCTTGTCTAGCCAGCATGCATTTCGTACTACAGTGAGTTGATGTGAAATCCTGCAATATTTTCTAATGATCATCTAATTTTGAGTGGCATTTACTGGCAGGTTCTTTAAAGGAACTTCTGGCAAGAAATACACAACTGTGTCATTCAGTGCTGGACTTCTGTTATTGGCAAGAAATACACTAATGTGTAGCTCACTGATGAGGTAACATCAAATTCGTCTAAAACTTGTTCTCGCATGTACAAGTAAAATGCTCTTTCAGAATTCAGTTATTAGTGTCAGTTGATATTCTTCCGTTTAACAAACTATGATTGATTGCTCTTTATGCTAATCTGAAGAAGTTTATAACCATATTTATTCTGAACATTGGCAAGTCCACTTACATAAATTCTTCTATTTTGCCATTATATTGCAACGAAAGAAAAAATATATACATGCGGTGCCAATGGAGAACTTGGACCAATTGATAATATACCCATCTTGGGCACTATACATCTATTTCATATCAATGTTTGCTACTGACGTTGTGATAGTTAATGTTTCATACTCCACATTTGTTTCTTCTTCAGACAAATCGAGAACCATCTATCATATCATTCACCTTCTTGCAAATTTCTGTTATTTTTTATAGAAAAGCTACTTTCTGTCTTTGAGTGCCGGTAAATCTAATATTTTTTAAATCCATTTACGTATTTCTAATACCGCAGATGTTTTTTTAAGCGATCCGATATATGACATTTCTTGGCCATTCATATTTCAAACTCCAGTTTTTAACTTCATATTGAATCAGTCATGGTAAGTCAAAGTTAAAAATGCGTATTGATATATTTGATTCCTAAATTAGATTTCTCACCGCTGTAAGCTCATAATCTATGCACGTGAATTCTCATATAGGGTTGTAATATTTGTCCGCACGTGCACACTTACTAGTATTAAAAAAGAGACAACATAGACCCACGCACAGGCTTGCCGTGCCTCTGCCTGCCAGTTGGTTCTCAGTCAATGAAAAATCTACTGCATACTGTAAACTCGACCCAACGATTTCCTATACAATTAACCATAAAACAGAAGGATTTTCTGACGCAGGGGAATTTGTACTACTATCACTATCGGTCATAGGCTATACCTTCAATTATTTTACTTCTTTGTACTTCTTTGTTATTTAAGTTTGTTTAGTTGTTTTCTGGACTTCGAAAAACTCAATAAAAAAAATCCAGCTAATAGTTACTTTTGTTTTAGCTCCAGATCCCCCTTCCTCCACCAAATCCATCGCGGCGGCGCCGGCGCCGGCACGGCGAGATGCCGTCGTCGAGACGCCCGAGGGAGCTCTTATCTGGCCGCTCGCAGGACTTCCCCTCGCTCTTCTCCGACCTCACCTCGCTCCTCCTCCACCCCATCCGCTCGCTGCCGCGCCCCCGTCTTCTCCTCCTCGCTCGCGCGGGCGGCCATCGGGGCGTGCGCGGGGATCGCTGGGCTTCGTAGACATCCTCCGCATCGACCGGCCGCTGGGCCTCTCCGCCGTCATCCTCGACTCGGCCTCCTCCTCGGCCATCTACTTCGGCACCTGCGAGCTCGCGAAGTCGCTGCTCCGCCGGCACCTGCCGCCCATTCTCGCACCTGCCGCACAATTGGGTGGCGACGGCGGCTCTCTACGTCGACGGCCATGCGGCACTCTGGCTCCGGGCTTTTCGGCAGACACATACAGATATCACCTGGGATATGTTTCGTCAGGCAGTGGTGGAAGAATTTGGCCCTGAGGAATTCGAGTCCACCATGCATAATCTCCTGCAGCTCCGTCAAACCGGCACGGTGGCCGAGTACCGCCAGCAATTTGAGGTTCACATGTATAATTTGCTTGCTCTGGATCCCTCTCTGAGCACCAAATTTTTTGTCACCCAATTTCTGTTGGGTCTGAAGGATGAGTTGCGCGCAGCAGTGCGGTTGCAGGCACCCAACAGCATCACACGGGCAACAGTTTTTGCTCGTATTCAGGAAGAGGAGTTGGACATTCAGCGTCCTCGTCTTCGATCAACCTCAGCTGGAAGGCCACCGCCCCTGCCAGGATCGTTTCCAGCCCTGGCTCGTCCGCCTCCAGCACCAGTACTGCCTCCTGCACCTGCTCCTACCCAACGCACAGCCCCGGCACCCAAGCCAGCTGCTGATGACTTTGGGCGCGAGCGCCAGCTGCGTGATTACAGGCGCCAGAATGGCCTCTGTTTCAGATGTGGAGATAAATACTCACGCGATCATCAGTGTAAACGATCGGCACAGCTGCTAACAATTGAAGTGGGGGATCATGGAGAAGTATTATCTGACGAAGCTGTCCACGCCTTGCAGTTGCTGGACGAACCAGAGGGAAACACTGACACAGCTTGCTGTCTGCTTTCAGCTCATGCTGTGGAGGGCACTGAAACCACTGAAACTATCCGTTTGCGAGCTACAGCCGGGAATCAAACCATGCTTCTCCTTGTGGATTCCGGAAGCACTCACAGCTTCGTCAACTCTTCGTTTGCAGCACGAATAGGCGCGCCTACCACCAACATTACTCCCCTAGCAGTGCGTGTCGCTAACGGTCAGAAATTGAGTTGCACCACCATGGTACCACAATTACAGTGGGAGGTTCAGCAGCATCAGTTCGTCACGGATATGCGGGTGTTGAACCTTGGGGTCTACGATGCTGTGCTGGGCATGGATTGGTTGGCCAAAAACAGCCCGATGAAGTGTGATTGGCAGCTCAAGACAATGGAATTCAACAACGACGGCAAGACAGTACACTTGACTGGCGTACGATCAGATGAGCAAGCCACACTCACAGCCATGGATGCAGCTGAACTTTGGAAAATGCATGAGGCTAATGAGATTTGGGGCGCGGCACTGTTGGAAATACAATTGACACCAACACATTCAGATTCAGACGAGCCAATCCCTCCAACAATTAAGCGTTTGTTGACAGAGTTCAGTGACATTTTCGAGGAACCAACAAACCTTCCCCCACATCGCCAATATGACCACGCTATCACACTGGAACCAGGTGCTGCACCAGTGAACTGTAGGCCATATCGGTACTCACCATTGCAGAAAGACGAAATCGAGCGGCAAGTCAGTGAAATGTTAAAAACAGGAATGATTACTCACAGTATGAGTCCGTTTGCCGCTCCCGTTTTGCTGGTCAAGAAGAAAGATGGGACGTGGCGTTTTTGTGTGGATTACAGGCGTCTCAATCAAGTTACAATCAAAAACAAGTTTCCTCTTCCTATCATCGATGAGCTGCTGGATGAATTGGCCGGGGCTGCGTTCTTCTCCAAAATTGATTTGCGCGCCGGCTATCACCAGATTCGGATGCGGGAAGGCGATGAGGAAAAGACGGCATTCAAAACTCACCATGGCCATTTTCAATTCCGCGTCATGCCGTTTGGAGTCACGAATGGACCACCAACGTTCCAGTGTGTGATGAACTCGGTCTTCTCCGGCCCGAACCGCAAGTACGTCGTCATTTTCTTGGACGATATTCTGGTCTTCAGTCACTCACTGCAGGAGCATGAGGAGCATTTGCGCACGGTCTTCTCTATTCTGCGTCAGAACCAATTGTACGCGAAGCAATCCAAGTGTTCGTTCGCACAGCCAAGCGTCGAGTATCTCGGACATGTCATCTCCAGTGCGGGCGTGGCGACAGATGCCACCAAGACAAGCGTGATGCAAGCTTGGCCGACTCCAACTAATGCCTCGGAGCTCCGCAGATTTCTGGGTCTTACTGGTTACTATCGGAAATTCGTACCACGGTATGGAATTCTTGCCAAGCCTCTTACTCAGCTACTCACCAAGAAAGGTTTCTGCTGGTCCGAACAGGCACAGACAACATTCGATCTTCTCAAAAAGGCAATGATGAACACGCCGGTGTTAGCACTGCCCGATTTCAGTCGACCATTTTCCATTGAGACGGATGCCTGCGACACGGGCGTGGGTGCTGTATTGGTACAGGACGGACACCCAATTGCATACCTTAGCAAGGCACTGGGCGTGAAGAATCAACGGCTCTCAATTTATGAAAAGGAATTTCTAGCAGTAATGATGGCAGTGGACAAGTGGCGTGCTTATCTTCAGAGAGCCCCATTTGTCATTGTCACGGATCACAAGAGTTTGTGTCACCTTGGCGATCAACAACTCGAGACGGAACTCCAACGCAAAGCCATGTCCAAGATGGTGGGACTCCAATTCTCGTTCAAATACAGGCGAGGACCGGACAACGGCGCGGCGGACGCACTGTCCCGCGTTGGCCATTTGCTCTCTATCGATGCCTTGTCAGTTTGCCAGCTGCAGTGGCTACAAGAGGTTGCCAATTCTTATGAGACAGATGCTGACAGTCAAGACTTGCTGCAATGGCTCGCGCTATGCAGCCCTGATGAGCAAGGATATGAATTGCGCCAAGGTGTCATCCGTTTGCAGAACAGACTGTGGATCGGTGCCAACACAGCATTGCAAACTAAACTGATCAGCACTTTCCATGCCAGTGCCGTGGGAGGTCATTCTGGGGTAACTACAACTTATCAGCGGCTTAAAAAGCTTTTCGCCTGGCATGGCATGAAGCAGGCAGTGGAAGATTTTGTGCATCAGTGTGCAACTTGTCAACACGCGAAGCACGAGCATCTCAAAACACCAGGTTTGCTGCAACCCTTGCCCATACCAACTGAACCCTGGCGTGATCTCACTATGGATTTTGTCGAAGGCCTGCCGGCATCAGATGGGTACGAGGTAATTATGGTCGTGGTGGATCGCTTCACGAAATATGCTCATTTTGTTCCCCTCCGACACCCATTTTCTGCAGCAATAGTGGCACAGGCGTTCTGGGATAACATTATCAAACTCCACGGAGTGCCACATTCCATAGTTTCAGATCGAGACCGCGTCTTCACCAGTGCCATGTGGCGGGCTCTCCTGGCAGCTGCAGGTACCAAACTCAGTTATTCCACAGCATATCATCCGCAGACGGATGGCCAAAGTGAGCGGGTGAATCAGTGTCTGGAGATGTACCTTCGCTGTGCCGTGCATGACAACCCCAAACAATGGTGGAAATGGCTTCCAACGGCTGAATTCTGGTATAACACTACTCATCACTTGAAAGAACATGTGCTGCCCCCATGTTTGGTTTTGGTAATTGATGACAATCTCTATGGACTAATGGTTGCCTTGAGTTATATTTGAAGGGTGTGTCCATAGGCTTTGCTTGTAGACCATTTGTTGGTCTCAAGGTGATTTGAAGAAGAATATGTGTTGACCAAGGTACTATTCAAGGATTTATCCAAAGATTGGTCATGTGAGTGTTGAGCCTATTGCAAGCATGTCTTGAAGAAGAAGTCATGTTTACCTTCAAGACATCATCCTAATGAAGAGAGTTGGAAAGATTCAAGGTTGATCAAGACTAAATATGAAGAGTGATTCAAGTTGATCAACACACAAAGCGTAGAAGATGTACCGAGTGGGATCAAGTGATCTCACGGTATGGTAAGCATTGTCCATTACGCTTTGTGTACTAACCCATGTTCTATGCAAGAGTTCTTTGTGGGGTTAGGTTTGTTTCCATGGGCGTGCATCAAAAGGAAGATCTCATTCAACCCATGGAGGATGACATCAAGTGGTGATCGTCATCAAGATTGTGGTGTGCAAGTTCAAGTGGAGCATCACGAAGAGATCACATGCTTGAAGCTTGCCGTCCATTGTGGTGACAATGGACTTGTGAAGATGTGCCGAAGAGTGGCTCACCCATAGTGGAGTATGGGGGAGCAATCAACTAGTCTTCATCGAGCCGGCGCAATCAAGAAAGGTGGTCCAACTTGAGGAGGTCAAGATCGTCATCATCCAGCTCAAGTGGACTATGCGCAAGGCAAAGGTTTGCCCTTGATAGGTTTTCTATTTTACCGGTCTCGTAGTGGTAGTTGGGAGACCGGGTTGTAGGATCGATAGCCGTACTATCAAGGGGGGCTCTCAAGTGAGTAGCTTTATCGTATCTTCGTAGAGAGCTCAAACCATTGCATCCTTGCATCATCTTTCTTGGTTCGTGTTTGGTGTTTCTCTTTGTGAGTCTTTGAGCTTTTGGTCATCTTCATGACAAGCTCGTGTTCATCGAAAACGGAGTTCATATATGCATCTTCTATGATGTTTTCGATGTTGGAGTTTATGCCGGTTCTTCATTCATAGAGGTTTCTCATCTCTATATGTTAGGCATATCTCCCCTGCCACTTCTTATTATAACCAGTCGCTGTTGGATAGTATTTGTCGTCATCTATCCAACAAGCTTGAGTTTGCTCAGTTCGGAGCTCATATGTAGAAGTTATGGCAGTTCTGGTTTTATTTGTATCCTCTGTTTTCTGTGGATTTTCAGTAGCTTGCAAGCGGTAGTACCGCTGGTGCCCACGGTAGTACCGCTGGTACTTCCGTGGCACTACCGCTTGGGGTTTCCCCGAGCGTGCAACTCTCTGTTGCCAGTTTGCCATTCACGGTAGTAGAGCGGTAGTAGCACGGTAGTACCGCTCTGGCGGTACTACCGCCCTTACTACCGCCGCCACTACCGCTTGCGGGGTTTCCTTCTGTGCACGTCTCTGTTGCCGTTTTCTGTTAAACGAGAGTAGTGCGGCTGTAGTGCGGTAGTACCGCTCAGAGCGGTAGTACCGCTCTGCTGGGCAGTAGTACCGCTTGGTGCGGTACTTCCGCCCTGCACTACCGCTGCTCTACCGCTTGTGTTTCGCAGAGTGTGCAAGTTTCTGTTGCTCGTTTCGGTTTAGCGGTAGTACCGCTTGGGTGGACGGTAGTACCGCTTGGTGCGGCACTACCGCTCCAGTTCCTTGTTGTTGCCTGCTGCTGGCTGGAACTACCGCTTAAGCGGTAGTACCGCTCGTACGCGTCCAGCACAGGTAACGGTTGGATTTGGGGTGGCCCTATAAAAGGGGTCTTCTTCCCCAACGGTTCTTTTATCCCCTTGCAGCTCTCTCTCCTCCATTGTTGACCTCTTAGAGCTTTGCTATCTCTCCAACCCTCCAATGATTCTTGCTCCTTCTTGAGGGAATAGAGAGAGGAGATCTAGATCCATCTTTCCACCAATCACTTTCTCCTCTATGTGAGGGAAACCTTGTGGATCTAGATCTTGGAGTTCTTGGTGTTCTCCTTGTTCTTCCTCTCACTTTCCTCCATAGCTTTTGTTGCTTTGGTGGGATTTGAGAGAGAGGGACTTGAGCACTTCGTGTGTTCTTGCCATTGCATTAGTTGCATCGGTTTGAGTTCTCCGCGGGATACGTGGAAGTTAGTAGTTGAGAAGCTTATTACTCTTGGGTGTTTGGGCACCCTAGAGCTTTCCTCTTGGGTGCCTTGGCGCCCTAGACGGCTTGGTAGCTTGGTGGTGCCTCGGAGCTCAATCATTGTGGTGTAAAGCTTCGGGCAAGCGTCGGGGTCTCCAATTAGGTTGTGGAGATCGCCCCGAGCAATTTGACGGGTACCGGTGACCGCCCCCAAGGGTTGCCATTTGTACGGGTTCGGTGACCGCCCTCAAGGGTCCCTTAGTGGAATCACGGCACCTTGCATTGTGCGAGGGCGTGAGGAGAATACGGTGGCCCTAGTGGCATTGTTGGGGAGCATTGTGCCTCCACACTGCTCTAACGGAGATTAGCATCCGCAAGGGTGTGAACTTCGGGATACATCGTCGTCTCCGCGTGCCTCGGTTATCTCTTACCCGAGCCCTTTACTTATGCACTTTACTTTGTGATAGCCATATTGTTTCTTGTTATATATCTTGCTATCACTTAGTTGTTTATCTTGCTTAGCATAAGTTGTTGGTGCACATAGGTGAGCCTAGTCGATTTAGGTTTTGTGCTTGACAATTTAACCGCTAGGTTTATTCCGCATTTGTTCAAGCATAAACCGTAATTATTTTAAAGCGCCTATTCACCCCCCCCTCTAGGCGACATCCACGATCTTTCATCACTCTTCGCTTGATACATCTCCGTTCAAAGCTCTGTACGGTCAAGAGCCCAATTTGGGCGGGCTGCCTAACATTTCAGACAAGTTACCGGACACCAAAGATGCAGATCTGGAGTGGGCACAGCACAATGAAAGGTTGCGTGCTCAGCTGGCACGTGCTCAGAACAGATGCAAACAGAAGGCCGACCTCCATCGTACTGAGCGGGAGTTTGCAGTGGGAGAACAGGTGTTACTCAAGCTGCAACCATATGCTCAATCAACTGTGGCAAATCGCCCCTGTCCCAAGTTGGCCTACAAGTTCTTTGGTCCCTTTTCGGTGGAGCAGCGCATTGGCACCATGGCTTACAAATTAGCTCTACCATCTGACAGCCGCATTCACAATGTTTTTCATGTGTCCCAGCTGAAGCCGTTCACTCAAGATTACACTCCAGTTTTCTCAGATTTGCCCAAGACACCTGATCTCACAGCTGCACCACTAATGCCTGAAACTATCCTGGAGCGTCGCATGGTCAAGAAAGGAAGTGCCTCCATTGTGCAGGTACGTGTCAGGTGGTCATCTCTGACAGAGGCTTCGGCGACTTGGGAAGACTATACAGTTCTGCGGCAACGCTACCCTACTGCACCGATCTGGGAGGACGACGCTCGCGCTCAAGCGGGGGCAATTGTCACACCTGCTACTGCGTAGCGGTGGACTGATTAGGGAGAAGGGGTAGTTGGGCTGAGCCCAGTGTGTCCTATGGCCGGCTGTGGCCCATTTGTAATCAGCGTGTGGCGTGAGTGGGTTACTAAACCGATCCCCTCCAGTGTACTAGCTATCGAATGAAAGAACAAATTAATTCGGTCTCTCCCCTTCTCCTACCTACTCTCGTCCCCTACCTCTGCTCCTCCCCAATTCCCCTCTCGTGCGATCGATTCTCCCCGATCGGTCGTCACACGGCGCCAGCGGCAATGTCTCCTCCTCCGCCAGCACGCTCAGCTACTCCTCCTTCGAGTGCCTCAAGCCCTTTGCCTCAGCAAGAACAACGCCAACCTGAAGCCGGGGGAGAGCGTCCGTGCTGCGCGATATGCGGAGGAAGGTCACCACCCTGCTGGATGTCAAGACATGGCTGATGACCAGGGTGGGCACCGAGGGGAGCCTCACGATGCAGGAGGTCATTGCCGAGGAAGGTCTGAAGGACCTGTCCCAGGGGATTGGACCGAGGGTCCTGCACAGCGCATGCTTCGCTGCTGCCATAGGCTACTGTGCCTTCGAGACGGCCAGGCTCGCGATCCTCAAGTCATACCTTGAATCACGCGAAAGGAAAGCCGCACCGCAGTCGGGATGAAGGCCAGAGTTGTTGCTGCTTGAGTGTGTATGATTCCTTTCCTTGCAGCTATAATCGCTTGATCTCAGTAGTGTGCGGTTTTCTTGTAGTGACCTAGCTATGATATGAGATGCAGATGATACAACCGCCAGGCTAGATGTATCTGCTTTAGTGTCATTTAAATTTCAATTATAGAGTTATTTGAAGATACACCAAGTAATAATATGGAACAGTTGTAAATCTGTTATTGGTTTTGATTAGTAGTTGGTTATTTTTAGACAATACATTTTCAGTCCGGTGTCTTTAAGTAGGTTATTTTGAGACATACATTTTCAGTCCGGTGTCTTGAAGTAACGTTCCATGTATCACACTTTATGTTACGTGTGCATGTGTGTGATTACGATGAAAGGTGAAAGCTCACAAACCTTAATTTTTGGTGTTTGTCACTAACTCAATTACTCAAAGCATATTGCTTAAGTACAAACTCTCTGCTACAGTACCAGCCATAAGAAAATAACAAAACATGGTATTCATAATTCATTATTCAAGCATTTACGCTCTTTTTGGTTGCTGCTGCTCGGAAACTATCTCACAGTTATAGGATATTTTCAAGCATACCAGATTTTTGTTTCCTAATGTTCAGAAGAAATAGCATCACAGTTATACAATATTTTCAAGCACACACTGAATTATAGAAGTTTGTGGGCATCTGACTCCACATAAATCGTGTATGCCAGTATGAGGTCATTTTAGGGGGTTAGGCATTGCACTACTGCAAGCACACACAGTTTGAGGCAAATGAACATGCTATGCTTCACCATTGGAAGTAAAGTACTTCGCGCAGAATGAACTTGCATCGCGTGGGTACTGAATCCTGATCATGTTCTTTAGGCACTTCTTGTAGGAGAAATCTATAACGGGGCGGTCTGAGGACACCACGTACAAGCACCTATTGTCGAATCTTTGATGCTTAGCAACCTGCAAGCAGGAAAAGAATTGTCATGTCATTTCCATTTTGGTTCTTGGTTCTTGTGATGCATCGGAAGACAGAAAGGCAAGCTGCTTACCATTAAGTAATTGTCATGCCCTGCCATCGTCTTTTCCTTCTCTGGGTGGTACATAAGAATATTTTTAACAATGAACATCTGGTCATCTTCAGAAAGCTTGATTCCATCCCTGCAAAGTATGGAAATAGATGGACTACGAGTAAGGGATACAAACATAGAGAAGGAGCCACTTGGGGTCTACAAGATCAGGTGCATTTTTCAATCACTGCAGTTACTTAAGACTTTGTGAAATTCAAAGTTAAACCCAACACTCATATTATCATCTATATGCCAGCTTAGCACCTGAAGAATTATAGCTAGTTTTCAGTACTTGTGATTTTTTTTTTCTAGCTGCATTGAGCTAGAAACTATACCTTGATTCACGGATGATCCTCTGTGCTTCTTTCATGATTGGATCGACTCGTGCATGTATCTCCTGTTCTGCTAGTGTAAAGTTTGAACTCCCTCCTTGTCCAATATTGATGTTCTTCTGCCCTTTCCAGTTCCTACTATGACTTCCTCCCTGGCGTGGTCTGTTTGATTTCCATGCTGAACCTCTGCCAACACCTGGGCCAAGATTGCCCATCTTCTTGTTCCATCCACCAGAGTTAGATGGTCCTGACACGAGGAAGTTCAGTGTGTCTGTGGTATTTGCTCTCTGGGCTTTCCACCTATTGTTTCCACCCCCTCGGTGTGATCCCTCTGATTTTCACACTGCGCCTCTACCACCACCTCGACCTCGACCAAGATTATTAGTCCTGCCCCATCCACCAGAGCGAGATGACCCCGTAATGGCAAAGTTATGTGGGCCTGTGGCATTTGCTTTGTTCCAATTCAGGTGACCATCTTGGGGTGTTCCATCCGATCTCCAATTACTATTAGGCCGCCTTCTCTGATAAACTTTCGTGGCAGAACAGCTCTGGTTCCATTTACTAGTGCCACTCGATCCCGTGTCGATGTTTTTACCATGTTGCCAATTTGCAATTGTCATTGTCTGATGCTCTCGTTCAGCCCTCCAACCTTGAAGATCATGCAGCAGGAGATCTTCTTTTGGCTTGTCTGTCCAAGAGATTGGGTTGTTTCCTCCAAAACAATTGACTTCAGCCTCTTTGGTTTCATCTTCTCGAAGGTTGTCAATATCATACAAGCAGGTACCGTATGAAACAATCATGTTAGCTTCAGTGTCTCTTGTTGTTTCTACTGCTGTGAGGAATTCATATAAACCACACCCTCCAAGGCCCCCACTGCCCGCTGACTGTAAAAGATCAAGAGGTTCATAGGAGAAAAGCGAATATAATTATGTGCTGCACAGATGAGAGAACATATGCAAGTAAAATGTTCGTTGTACAATGTTCTCATCATTCCAATGGATTTTGAAGGTTGAACCAGTCCCAATTGATGCAGGATTGCCCCAAGAGCAGGTGGACACAACGCTATCCAGCTGATCAGAGTAGACCTTCTTGGCACCCTCCTCGAAGCATTGCATTGGCCTCTGCAACATGTTTTTCTCATTTTTTTAGTCATCATCAACACTTGCTCATCAAAATGGGGAGTTCAAAACAAAGCCAAACTGAGGACTTACAGAGAGTGTAGCCTTCATGAAGGGTGCCTGAATCTTGAGGGACTGGAATGTGGCCCTGTAACCATAGCTGTTGAAGCCATGCAAGTTACCTGTGCAGGTCATGCTGCTTGCGACGGTTGTCATGTGTTCTTCGAGAACTGATTTTGTAACCATTCCAACTGCCTTTGAAAGGTGCTGCAAGGATGGTCGAAAGGAGAAAAGGAGAAAACAAAGAGAGCAGAACGTGAGTAATGCTGTAATAGAAGCTACTGAATTCATGAGAAAGATAAAAGGGCAAGAACTTGCTGCACCTGTGTGACTCAACCGAAGGCAGATGAAATTCCAATTACTTGCTGAACTTGTTGGATGCTGTAGGGCACAGACCTGGTAGTGTCGATCAGATCCATCACAGGGATGCATGCATCCATTGCTGTTCCCCAGGCATCACCACTCTCTCCAATTGAGGCTTTATCCACCGTGATTACCAGCGCCAATTCACCCTTCTGTTCTGTACCGGAGTGCTGGACCCAACATGTGGCTTGCGGTCCAACCCATATTATGTTCACCTCCTGGACTCGTGGATCACCTGGGAGAAGATGCAAGAATGTCTCTTTTAGTAAGCAGGATTGCATAAGCCGTAACTATCAGCATATTCATCTGGATTTTCTATATGCATGATATGAATGTGAATTCTTGGTTTATCTTTTATGATTGTGTCCAAGAGTATAGGAGAAATGGTATTGGCCATCAACTGGACAACTCACGCAGAAGATTCAGATATTTGTGTGGTGACACTTTCAGTTAGGAAAAACTGCAAACATGAGACCTCAAAAGGATCCTCGTCATCTGCATCCTGGTAGCACATACATTCGCTGCAAAGAAGAAATGTCAGGTTATGTTCACAAGTAGAGCATAGATCATTTAAAATCCATGCTTGATTTTCTTAGTATAGCATGGTTGAAAGTCCCTAATCCATAAATACCAAGGAAAAAAAATAGCGCGCTACAGCAAAATAGCGACGACCTCAAAATATGCTATTAGCGTGCTATATCGCGCTATAGCGTGCTATTAGCGAGACGTTGTACATCGATATATTTAGCGAGGCAATTCTCAATACGCTATAGCGCGCTATTTTTTTCAGTGATAAATACCCATTAAAATACTTTATTCAACTTAAGTCACTATACAAATAACTCAAATCTTACTCGATCTGAATAATAAATCCAAATCTAAATACTGGAATATTCTTTCAAACTAATTGAAATATGAATCTCCCATGCTATTTGAAGGTTGAAAACCAGAAAAGATCAAATCGCCTTGAACTCAGTACAATTCTCTTCAGAACTTGATACACTTGCCCTTTTTTCTTTCCGCGTTTACAAATAGCTTCCTGGCATTTCTGAAGAATATCTTCAATACTTATGTTCATTTCATCCAGTTGCTTCTGTACGGGCACATAATTATTTCTTCAACATATAATCTTGATGATAATGCTGAAACATCGATACTATTTGAGAAGTAGGAGAAAATACCTTGTCAAGGTGAATATGGCTAACAAGATAATGTGTTGCTTCCATATTTTGGTGTTCATACCTGAAACAAGACAATGACTCTGAGCCTAGCACCATATTATACGCTGAAATGTGTAAGAAGTAGTTACTTATGAATGCTACATACTGGACTGAGAACTTAGTAGCAGTCTTGTACTTTGGTCCTCTTTAAGCAGGCTTGAACTGCGAGTGACGCTCTTTCCATGCAAAAATTATTCCCACAAGAGCATTTACTCAGATACAAAATTATTTGTTGGTCATTTTCATTTTGAGAGCTAGCTCTTGTAAGTAGCACTTCCTGTAAATTCAAAGATCAGAAGTCAAAACATGTGAACTGAAGTCTCAGATGGAACTGTTCAATTGAGCCTCTTACCTTCATCGAGTCCCAGGAGGTCATGTTGTTCTGATTTGGATCTAACACCGCCTTGTATGCAGCATTTGCAACTGCAGTGGCTGCCAAGATACCAACAGGATCTCCTGGTGTCACAGAACTCAATGAGTTTGTCGAGCCAAACTCAACAACTGAATTTCCACACGAGTTTCTTATGGTTCCATCATAGCATGCTACAACATCTCGGAGCATTGCCATCATATTCTTGAAGAGAGTGCCCGGCTCCACAAGTCCTTTAGATGCGCGTATTATCTTCTCCGTTGCAGATATTGAATGGAGTAGGTTCTCATATGGGTTCAGTCCCTTGTAAAATGAGCTCCTGATAAAACCATGTGCCTCCAAAGGATGGCTACCGTTGTTGCTGCTGCCCCATTTGCTCAGTAACTTGGATAGGCAATCCTCCACTAAGCTGCTAGAGTATAATCTTCCGTTGCACTGCAGCTGAATTCCCAAGAAACCAATCTGCTCCACTACTTTGTTCATGGCAGAATCACTCTTTTGATCAACCAACAAACGAATATCAGAAGAAGAAGTAATGAAGTTCACAATTGGTTTCCGTAACTTGTCAAGATCAATATTCTGAATCAGCTCTGGTATTGGATTTTGGACATTAAAGTCTCTCCGACTTATGCTGAAGCCATCAATAAATAGTGATTCCATTAGCAGGGGCTGCAGAAGCTTCAGAAATTCAATGGCCTCCTTTGGATTCATCGTTGACAAAACAGATGAGATGGTAACTGTGCCAGAACTAAGTCTCTGACTAACATTTCGTTTTCCTCTGGCAGTAATGTCTCTAGAATTTGAACGCAACTCCACTCTGGCCCACCCCTGATAGTTGCTTCTTGGGAATCAACCCTCCCGTGAACACTGCATTTATAAGTTGGTTGGCCTCCTTTCTGGAATGCTTTCTACCAGACATTCTCTTCAAAGCTAGTAGTAAGCAATCATTCTTGAGTTGAAAATTCAACTTTCCATTGTGAGAGCTCACCAGCTGCTTTTCCACCATGAAGAGCTCTGTAGCTTCAGCCCTTGCTGACACTGACCTTGGGAAGAATATGTGGACACAATCACCATCGAAATCTGCTCCAAGTGGGCCACAGATAAGCGGGTTGATCTTGATTGTGCGGTCAGTATGTACACGGACATACATTGCTTGGACCGAGTGCTTGTCGGTGCTTGGTGGCCTGTTGATAAATACAGTATCTCCATCTAGAATTCTGCGGTTGACCGTTTCACCAAGCTTCAGTATGGTGCGTTTCTTATTTGC
Organism: Elymus sibiricus; assembly: GCA_039707655.1. Taxonomy (NCBI): domain Eukaryota; kingdom Viridiplantae; phylum Streptophyta; class Magnoliopsida; order Poales; family Poaceae; genus Elymus; species Elymus sibiricus. Next base: position 321,337,794 of record CM077664.1, read on the forward strand.
CTTCCCCACATCCAAGGAGTGCGTGACGGAATTAGCATCTTCATGTGTCAGACAAAGACCTCTATCCATCATGCCTTGCAGCTGAGCAATGTTGTAGTCTGTCACATGCACTTGTACCGACATCCGTCTTGCTACTTCATCAGGCACTCCTACCACATTCATGGGAATGTATGGGTTACCTGTGATCACACCACGGCATGAGAAGCTTGAGCTCTTACTGATACAGAGTGACTTCATCTTCTGCTGCCATTGTTTCGTTGCAGGCTGACTTATGAAGGTGACATCTTGAGGACCCTTCGAAAGGTACATGAAGACACATTATGAACATACAGTTGTGATCAAGTAGATAGTATTAATAATTCATTTGCATATTGTCTAGATACCCTTGCTGTGCCTGCAAGCTTGATTTAGTTAGCAATGGCGACCTGAAGATCGTCTGCTTCCACCTCATGTTCTTGAAAGGTTGGGGGGCCAACTCTTGAGCTGTTGATTTCATGTACCTTGCATACGACTTTCCTCAGCAAGTTTGTGGAGGCATCCTAAAGAAGGGGAGAAAAAAAAGTGAGGAGGTGAGGATGAAACCAAAAGTACTGCCCCAGAAGTACTTACGGGAGAGCACATGAGTATTTCGCTAGAACATTGAAAGCGCGGAGGCAGTTTGGCGGAACAGGGAGATTGCTCATCACAAATCCATCCTGAAGAATATAGCCCCTAGCAGCAATCTGGCTTCTTGTTTCTCCAGAAATCTTTTTTTTTTCGAGAAAACGCGAAAGACCTTTGCGTTTCTTTTCATTGAAAAGGGAGAAGTTCGGTTACAATCGTCGGTTACATCCGGTTTAATGCACGTCCCAGGTTTGTGGCAGCACAAGGCGGAGGCCAGGTGCCCCGGCTGCAGCCCAAGAGCAGGCCTCGTCCTTAATTCTATCTAATAGCGTGTTGAAGGATGGTGTTGCATTGTCGAAGACGCAGCTGTTCCTGTGCTTCCAAACCATCCATGGCACAAGCAGCGCGACAGATTTCAGGGCCTTGCGTAAGATCGGCGGCGTGTTATCCTTGGCATGTTTCCACCAGTCCATGAGCGAGGTTTCACGAGTGGGGGCCGGGGCTGGGATGCGGAGCCAGGCCAGTGTCTCATGCCATGCCTGGCGGGCGAAGGGGCATTCCAGCAGCAGACGGCGCACAGTTTCTGGCTGTTGGTCGCAAAGGAGGCAGCGGGGATGATGTTGGAGTCCATGGCGAGCCAGCCTCTCTGCAGTCCAGCAGCGGTCCTGGTTGGCCAGCCAGTGGAAGAATTTGACTCTTGGCGGCGCCCAGCCTTTCCAAATAAGCTTCCAGGAATAGCAGGCCGTTGATCCATGGAAGGTGGCCAGGTAGCAGGACTGCGCGGAGTAGGTGCCGCTCGCTGTCCATCTCCAGATCAGCCTGTCTGGGGCGGCGGAGAGCTCGGTGCGCTGCATGATTTGCCAGAGCTGCAGGTACTGCCCAATCTCGTGGAGGCCGAGAATGCCTTGGATGTCGCGCGCCCAGGAGTTGCCATTGAGCCCGTCCGCCACGGTTCTCGTCGAGCGTCGTCGCTTGGGGATGCAGCCGTAGAGGTTGGGCATGAGCTCACGCACAGATTGACCGTCGATCCACCGGTCCTCCCATAACAGGGCGGTCAGTCCATTCCCGATGACCATGGACGTGGATGCCCAGAACAGCGCCCGTTCCGTGGGCGAGAACTGTAGGTCGAGCCCTTGCCATTCTCGCTCCGGGTCCGTTCTGGAGAACCACAACCAGCGTAACCGCAGTGCGAGGCCGGCGCGCTCGAGGTCGCGCACGCCTAGGCCCCCAAGCTCGATGGGGCGGCAGACTCAATTCCAGTTCACGTGGCAGTGTCCTCCATTGGCAGCAGCTCGCCCAGCCCAAAGGAAGCCGCGTTGAATCTTCTCGAGCTGCTTGAGCGTTTTTTTGGGAGGCGCGAACGCAAGCAGCTGGTGCACCGGGATGGCGCTCAGAACCAATTTGACCAGGGCCAGGCGCCCGGTTTTAGTCATCAGCCAGGCCTTCCATGTCGGTAGGCGCGCGGCGACAGCGTCGACCATGGGCTGTAGCTGAGCGGCAGATGGACGGCGCGTAGACATGGGGATGCCGAGGTAGGTGATAGGGAGTGTCACCACCGGGCAGCCGAGGTGCGTGATCATCGCCGTAGTCGCCTGGTCGCCGTGCAAGATGGTGGCGGAGCTCTTGGCGAAGTTCACCTGTAGGCCAGAGGCCCTGCCGAACAAGGCGAGGATCTCCCTGATCGCAGCGGTGTCGTCCGCCGTGGCGTGACAGAAGACCATGACGTCGTCGGCGTATAGCGATATCGCCGGAATGTGTCGTCGGGGATGCAGAGGCTGTAGGATGCCCAAGCTGTGGGCACGTCGCAAAAGTCGTCCAAGCGTGTCAACGGCGAGCAGGAAGAGCTGCGGAGACATGGAGTCGCCCTGCCGGAGCCCTTGCCGGTGCCAGATGGGGGGTCCGGGCTCGCCGTTCAGAAGGATGCGCGTGCTGGCAGAAGATAGGAGGATGGCCGTCCATTCCAAGAATTGATTCCCGAATCCATACTGGCGCAGAACCTCGAAGAGGAATGGCCATGACAGGGAATCGAAGGCGCGCGTGAGGTCGAGCTTGAGCATGACTCTCGGAGCTCCCAGTCGGTGCAGCAGCTTGAGCGACTGCTTGACGAGGACGTAGTTGTCGTGCAAGCTTCGTCCCGAGATGAATGCATTTTGGTTGCGGCTGACTAGAAGGTCCAGCTTGGCACCGAGGCGGATCGAAAGCACCTTGGCGAAGATTTTGGCCACAAGGTGAATCAGGCAGATCGGCCGGTAGTCGCGTAGGCCATGGGCGGCGGCGTTCTTCGGGAGCAGCGTGAGCAGTGCTTGTTTCAACTTGTAGAACCCTCTTCCTCGCAGGTCATAGAGTTGCTGGAACACATCGAAGAAGTCCTGCCTGATGATGGTCCAGCATGCGCGGAGGAATTCTGCATTGAACCCGTCTGGAACCGGCGCCTTGCGCACGGGGAGACGCTTGACAGCCTCCCAAATCTCTTCTGCGCTGAACGGCGCATCAAGGTCGGCGAGGTCGGTCGGCTCAAAGAGTTGTGACAGGTCCAGGGAGTGCTCCCGAGCGGTTGCCGTGCCAAGCAGGGCCTCATAATGGGAGAAGGCTGCCTCCGCCACCAGAAATCTTTTCCATTATTTTCTGAACCTAAGAAACAGAAGAACAAAATGTGAGCATCTCTAGTACCTATTAATTAATTCTTGAAGTATTTATTGATTTATCTCAGTGTGGCCATTTCTAATGCAAAACACAGCAAGAAAGTTCTGAGGATTTTGTTCTATATCCTCCTCTCTTGGGTGTCTCTTGCTACGAGGGGAACAATTCTCTGTCCAGTACTAGTACCTCTTCTGCGAACAAACGGCGGCAGTGAGAGCTGCCCTTCGTCCGAAAGCCAAACTGATCGAGGAAGCTCCAAAATCCCTCTTCCAGTTCTTTCCTGGATGGCACTCTCAGTTCCAAGGTAAGGGCTCCATTGGATTTCTCGACTTTTGCAACATGTAGTGGTGGGAGATCCTGGAAGGAGAGGATTGCAGAATTTGACAAAGGAAATAATAGTGGCTGGTTAGTTAATTAGAGGGATTAAGAAAGACAATACTCCAATTAAAATAATAAACCATGGCAAAACATAATTAATTGGTGCTTGTACTGTACACATGGCATGCTCCTCAGAAACCTACAACTAGGAACTAACACCAGCCAGCCACTAATAACTTTGACTGCAAGCTACTAATAACTTAACTAATAGTCTTAATTTAACCTTGAAATTTGAGCGGTTATTTGTACTGTTTGGGGGTTTGGGTAATGTGGTGGAATTTAGCCATAACAAATGTCTAGGATACTGTACTATGTGTGTTAAGCAAAGCATGACAGACAATAGTCTTAATTTAATTGGCTAGTCAACTATGTGTGTTAAAAAAGCATGACATCTGCTTCCTTTTGAGATAATTGATACTGTAGGTGGTGCATGCATTTTAAACTCTACACCTGTTGTTTTCAAGTTGGATCGGAAAACTTTCTGGCAAAATACATGTTATGCTAGGTTCACTTGCATATTTCAGCTCATCATCTTCCCGCTAATGCTATCTCTGCTGTAGCAATTTTTTGGGAAAAAGAAGCACCATCACCATTTCATTTATTGATGTATCTATCAGTCGATTCGCCTACCTTGGGATTCTTTCAGGGAATTAGAGTAGACAACATATGTAAGTAAATATTATGAAGACCAATCGGACCCTACTAATGCGATCTTAAAGGAGACTTAAACAGTTTGGTCTTCTTCATCAGTTATCACTCAGTTACCTGACAGTATGAACATGAGGTGAAGTTGCTCTCCTTTCTCTCGCTTTTCTGCTTCTGTTGCAAAGTTGAGAAACTCTGTATTAATACTGCCACCTAATACATCACTGATCAAAGCATGCCTAAGTTGGGCAGGGATTAATTTCTGCATCTAGTACCTTGCAGTTCTTGAACTGGAGGCAGCTTAAGCAGATCATGTTGAGTATCTTGGTCAGCTCGGCAATATGGCTCGGGTGGTAGACAGACACGGGCAGCTTGATGAACCCGAAATGACCTTGAGGCAGCCATGAGAAGACGAGTTTGTCCCAAAAAAATGAAGATGCAGCATGCACACATGTGGGTACTGTCTCTGATTCAGAATTTTATGTTCCTATAAAGTGATCTAACCAAGGTCTACTTATGCTATGTTCAGTAAACTGACTTGGCTGAACATTTTCCAGGTGGAAAGAGAAGCTATTGTTACAACCAAGTTTTTTTAGTATTACAAAAAGCTTAGGAACACGAGGTATCTCTCAGTTGAGATAAATGCTGCTGCAGAATTGGTTTTACCAAAAATGTCCCCGACGATGTATATATAACACTCAAGTGAGTAGTCAGATCAGCTGTGACCATATCATATCCAGCTATTGGTGTTCCAACAAAGTAAGTGATCTTACCTAGGTAACTAACTACTTATGTTGCGATAAATTGAACTTGTTTGAATATCGTTCAGTTTGGTTTTATTTTATCTAGTTTCAGGAGCCTGAAAAATTGTCCCAAATTCAGTTCCCAAGTTAGTTATCACACACTGAACCATGTTTGCTGGATTACCACACACTGACTGAACTAGCTAGCTGACCAAAAAAGTTTTAGCTGCATGTCCGTAGTGCCACTACTGTCTATATTCATTCATCACTTAACTGAAGAGACACTGTTAAAAAAAAGTGAATCAATCAATAACCTTCGCATTTGGCGAGGTCCGTTGCGCCGCAGGAGTCGCAGCGGCCGAGCTGCAACGGCAGGCCCAGCGCCGGGTTCGCGGCCAGCTGGCTCGGGTGCATCATCGGGAACTCCTTGTTCATCGGCTGCACCCTCACCTGCAATGCAATCGTTGATTAATGTTGTCAATTTAATTGATTAATTGCTTTCTTTTTGTCTTGGTGTACGCAACGCAAGATGAAGAACAAGGAGGAGGAGATGAAGATGCCATGGCATGGTTGTTGGAATGAAGCTGGGCAGAATAATTACCATCTCCACGTTGGAGGTGACGGTGCCCTCCGCGACGAATGCAGGGTCGTCGCCGGTCTCCATCGTTGCTGGTGCCGCCGCAGTGCTTGGCCTCGGGGATCGACGAATGCAGACCGATGGATGGATGGGTCGATCGATGTGATGAAGCGTGGCCTGGCCGGCGAGAAGAAAGTTGGGTGAGAGTGAAGGAGCTACAGTAGCTTTTAGCTAGTGGTGTTTGTGTCTGTCACTCACTGACCAGGAGAGATCTTCATCACTTATTAATAACCCAAGTAGTGTACCCAACACGTACGTACGTTGGGAATGACATGTGCATGCGCGCTTGATATATCTTTACCCAGTGAAGGAAAGAAAAATGTTCGTTCTCTCTCTCTCTCTCCTGTCATGTTTTCCATGTTGTACTCTGTCACACGCACTTGTACCGACATCCGTCTTGCTACTTCGTCAGGCACTCCTACCACATTCATGGGAATGTATGGGTCACCCGTGATCACACCACGGCATGAAAAGCTTGAGCGCTTGCTGATACAGAGCGACTTCATCTTCTGCTGCCATTGTTTTGTTGCAGGCTGACTTGTGAAGGTGACATCTTGAGGGCCCTTCAAAAGATACATGAAGACATGTTATGAACATACAGTTATTTGTGATCAAGGAGATAGTATGTACTTCATTTATGTATTGTCTAGATACCCTTGCTGTTCCTGCAAGCTTGATGTAGTCGGCAATGGCGACCTGAAGATCATCTGCTTCCGCCTCATGTTCTTGAAAGGTTGGGGGGCCAACCCTTGAGCCGTTGATTTCATGTACCTTGACTAGGACTTTCCTCAGCAAGTTTGTAGTGGCATCCTAAATAAGGGAGAAAAAAGTCAGGAGGTGAGGGTGAAACAAACAAGCTTCTAATTAATGAAACCAAAAGTACTGTCCCAAAAGGTACTTACAGGAGAGCACATGAGTGTTCCGTCTAGAACATTGAAAGCGCGGAGACAGTTTGGCGGAACAGGGAGATTGCTCATCACAAATCCATCCTGAAGAATATAGCCCCTAGCAGCAATCTGCCTTCTTGTTTTTTCAGAAATCTTCTCCATTATTTTCTGAACCTAAGAAACAGAAGAACAAAATGTGAGTATCTCTAGTTCCTATTAATTAATTCTTGAAGTATTTATTGATTTGTCTCACTGCGACCATTTCTAATGCAAAGTACAGCAACAAAGTTCTGAGATTTTTGTTCTATATCCTCCTCTCTTTGGCGTCTTTTACTACCAGGGGAACAATTCTCTGTCCAGTACTAGTACCTCCTGCGAATAAACGGCGGCAGTGAGATCTGCCCTTGGTATGAAAGCCAAACTGATCGAGGAAGCTCCAAAATCCCTCTTCCAGTTCTTTCCTGGATGGCACTCTCAGTTCCAAGGTAAGGGCTCCATTAGATTTCTCGACTTTTGCAACATGTAGTGGTGGGAGATCCTGGAAGGAGAGGATTGCAGAATTTGACAAAGGAAATAATAGTGGCTGGTTAGTTAATCAGAGGGATTAAGAAAGACAATACTCCAATTAAAATAACAAACCATGCAAAACATAATTAATTGGTGCTTGTACTGTACACATGGCATGCTCCTCAGAAACCTACAACCAGGAACTAACTCCAGCCAGCCACTAATAACTTTGACTGTAAGCTACTAATAACTTAACTAATAGTCTTAATTTAACCTTGAAATTTGAGCGGATATTTGTACTGTTTGAGGGTTTGGGTAATGTCGTGGAATTTAGCCATAACAAATGTCTAGGATACTGTACTGTGTGTGTTAAGCAAAGCATGACAGACAATAGTCTTAATTTAATTTGCTAACGAACTATGTGTGTTAAACAAAGCATGACATCTGCTTCCTTTTGAGATAATTGATACTGTAGGTGATGCATGCATTTTAAACTCTACACCTGTTGTTTTCAAGTTGGATCGGAAAACTTTCTGGCAAAATACATGTTATGCTAGGTTCACTTGCATATTTCAGCTCATCATCTTCCCGCTAATGCCATCTCTGCTGTAGCAATTTTTTGGGAAAAAGAAGCACCATCACCATTTCATTTATTGATGTATCTATCAGTTGATTCGCCTACCTTGGGATTCTTTCAGGGAATTAGAGCAGACAACATATGTAAGTTCATATTATGAAGACGAACGGACCCTACTAATGTAATGCGATCTTAAAGGAGACTCTTAACAGTTCGGTCTTCTTCATCAGTTATCACTTAATTACCTGACAGTATGAGCATGAGGTGAAGTTGCTCTCCTTTCCCTTGCTTTTCCGCTTCTGTTGCGAAATTGAGAAATTCTGTATTAATACTGGCATCTAAACATCACCGATCAAAGCACTCCTGGGCTGGGCAGGGTTTATTTTTTGACGAAAAGGCAGGGGGCTGGGCAGGGTTTAATTTCTGCATGTAGTACCTTGCAGGCAGCTGACGCAGATCATGTTGAGTATCTTGGTCAGCTCGGCAATATGGCTCGGGTGGTAGACGGACGCGGGCAGCTTGATGAACCCGAAATAACCTTGAGGCAGCCATGAGAAGACGAGTTTGTCAGAAAAAAAAAAATGAAGATGCAGCATGCACACATATGGGTACTGTCTCTGATTCAGAATCTTATGTTCCTATAAAGTGATCTCTATGTTCAGTAAACTGACTTGGCTGAACATTTTCCAGGTGGAAAGAGAAGCTGTTGTTGCAGCCAAGTGTTTTTTGAGTATCACACAAAGCTAAGGAACATGAGGCATCTCTCAGTTGAGATAAATGCTGCTGCAGAATTGATTTTACCAAGAATGTCCCCGACGATGTATATATAACACTCAAGTGAGTAGTCAGCTCAGCTGTGACCATATCATATCCAGCTATTGGTGTTCCAACAAAGTAAGTGATCTTACCTAGGTAACCAACTTGTTATTTCCAGATAAATTGAACTTGTCTGAATATCGTTCAGTTTGGTTTTATTTTATCTAGTTTCAGGAGCCTGGAAAATTGTCCCAAATTCAGTTCCCAAGTTAGTTATCACACACTGAACCATGTTTGCTGGATTACCACACGCTGACTGAACTAGCTAGCTGACCAAAAAAGTTTTAGCTGCATGTCCGTAGTGCCACTACTGTCTATATTCATTCATCACTTAACTGAAGAGACACTGTTAAAAGAAAATCAATCAATAACCTTCGCATTTGGCAAGGTCCGTTGCGCCGCAGGAGTCGCAGCGGCCGAGCTGCAACGGCAGGCCCAGCGCCCGGTTCGCGGCCAGCTGGCTTGGGCGCGTCACCGGGAACTCCTGGTTCATCGGCTGCGCCCTCACCTGCAATGCAATCGTTGATTAATGTTATTAATTAATTAATTAATTAATTGGTTTCCTTTTGTCCTCGCATACTCTGACCATTAGCCACTGTGACCTTGACTGGGGGCACGGCAATGAGATCTAAAGAAGCTCGAGTGGCGAAGTTTTCATCAACAAAACTGTGGCTGCTACCCGAGTCAACCAGTGCTAGCATCACTTGATTTCCCACTAATGCTCGGATGCGAATTGTTTCACCAGAGTCCGCTCCGCTGACTGCATTCAAAGAGATTTGGCAACATTCCCCTGTTTCTGGTTCAGTTAACAACTCAAGTGCCTGAACTGCATCTTCAGTTAAAACTTCTCCATGTTCTCCTACTTGAATTGTGAGCAGCTGCATGGGTTTCTTGCACTGATCTTCCTTGCTGTACTTATCACCGCAACGGAAACATAGTCCGTTAGCTCTTCTGAAATCTCTAAGTTGTCGTTCGCGTCCAAAATCATCAGGTGGTTTTGATGCGGAGCATCCTACGGTCATCCCCATGTACACTATGACGACTCCCCAAGACCCAAGAGGACACATGACGAGACCTTGACCATACGCCATTGGACACAAGGTGAACTCGCTCCTCTCCGAACCGTCACTTTCCACATGTGAGACATGGCTACTACCTCAAAACATATGTGCTATGCATGACCAGGAACCAAGAGGAAGACCTTACGCAAAGCAGTTCTCCAATTTGACGCACTAGTACTTCACATCCAAAAGAGATCATTCAAACAAACAACGTGGGTAAACTAAGTGCCTCTTTGATTCACAGGATTGCAAAAAACACATGAATAGGAAAAAACGTAGGATTGGAATGGCATGTCCATTGGATCCCTACAGGATCTCTTCCAAGAGGTTCAGAAGCTCGGTCAGGCAATGTGCGCCATAATATCCTCCGCCTGACTAGTGTCATTTGAGTAGTAGCAACCAACGTCAAATGACTGCCAGTTCCATGCACAGTACAAATTTTCAGCTACAGAAGGGACTGCCTCCTGTTGTGCCTCGATTGTCAAACTTGGTGAAGCAGCAAAAAGAAAGTTGCTCCCAGATCCTGCTACTACTACATATGCATGCAATATGTATACTGCTCAATTCAAGAGCTGCAACTCATAAACTCTATCCTTCGAGGGCACCAACTTATTAGTATTTACATAAAGCTCTGATGTTAACAGCTTTCCTGTTCTAACCTGATCGATCATCCAATTACATGAAATTTTCTACTTTCAGACTCAAATCAAAATTCAAATACAGCGAGTTACCAGTCCGGATGTCGCCTTCTCACAGAAAAAATGTTCCCACACCCATCAGTGTATATTAAGCTGAATAATACGCCATTATTTATGAAAAAATATGAATTCATTTGTTGCACCTCCACTTCTGTTCGGGCTTGGGACCGGCATCGGCAGTGTTACGAAAATCATTAAAAAAGAAAATATAAAGATGAAACAGTACGCAGCAAAGCAGATAGATAATAACTTAGAGTACTTGCATTGGTTTCATCCAAAAAGAGTTTTAGGCCTTCAAGACCAATTCCCAGTCATAACCTAGCTACTCCGAATACCAAGAGACGAAAATATGAGCAACCAGCTCCATATCAAAGACAAGTAACTCAGAAGATCCCAGGCGCCCAGACTCTAAATTTTGGAGCAGACTATGGCCGCTACACACTAGCGGTGTTCTTTCCACAACTGCAGTGGGCTCGCCTCAAAACACATATCAATGACAAAATTAAGCTTCAAAAGTTTAATAACGATATTAGCAAAGGTGTATCCGGCCGCAGAAGCAGGCTACAGCAGCAGCCTACCGTTGGTGGCGACGGCTACGGCGGGGAGACGACGCTGACGGGCCCGCGTTGTCCTCAGCAGCTTGGGCAGCAGCAGCAGGACCGGCTTGGGTGGCTTGGGCAGCAGCAGGAACGGCTTGGGCGGCTTGGGCTGCAGCAGGACCGGCTTCGGCGGCTTCGGCTGCAGCAGCAGCAGCAGCAGCCTTGCGTGCAGCGCGTGCGGCAATATTGGCCATTACTTCGCCAACACCACCAACAAAACGGCGACAGACATCAACGAAAATTGATGGCCGAATCAGCACATCACCAGTTCTGCGGTCTAGAAGGGGCGGTGTGGGTATGGGTTGTAAGCATCTGGTACATCTGGTAGATGATGGCATTTCGGTGATAGAACATATCCTTCTTAACCACTAGGGAAGAAAGAACATAAGTTAAAAAAACATGTTACCAAATGTGTTAACAGAAATGAGGTAATCACACCAGGTGCCTAACTGTCCATCAGAAATCAATGTGCAATTTAGTGCATGAAGTTGAAGAATACAAATACGGTCCATCAGAAATTTGCCACCAATGCTACTGTTAAATTTGCACTTTTTTGTCCATCAGAAATACCAAAAGAGGCGCCTTTCTAACCCACGCATTACCTATGAACAAACAACAGTGATTCTAATCCTTAGGAACTTTTCCTATGTGGGTTGTTTGATTCGTAGGATTGTAAACCATAGGAATTTTTCCATAGGATTCATTTGCACTAGATTTCATAGGAAATTTTCCATCCACTCAAACCTCTTTGAAAGAATCCTACCTTTTTCCTATGCACAATAAAAAACTCATACAATCCTGTAGGATTCAAGATGACATGCAACTCTAATCCCATGTTTTCTCTATTCATGCGTTTTGGAAATCCTACGAATCAAAGAGACCCTAAGTTGTACTGAGTCAAAACTTACTCTTATGGTAGCTCTTCATGCGAGCTTCAGCCAGCCTGTCGCGCTGCCTTCCGAGCCTGGGGAGAGGGAGAGAGCGACGCAGGCCGTTGTAACAGTTCACTGACAGTGCCAAATTGTTGAACCTAGTGATAAGCTCCAGCTGCATAGGACGCTCCTCCTCATCACCAAGATCCACGCCCACGGTACCTTGCTGCAATCCGGACGAATTCAGATCCGAAGGAAGAATAGGGGAGGGGAGGGGAGGGGAGGACGGAGGAGGAGCGGGGAGAAGAGGATATGAGAGAGGTAGAGCTCACGATCGGGTGCAGCTCATCAGGGGAGGCGTCCATGGCGGCGGCGGCGGCGGCGACTGCGGCGGAAACCCTGGTGTAGCGGCGGCTGCGGCGGAAACCCTAGTGTAGTGGGGGGTGCGGAGGCGGGTTTCAGTGGCAGCGAGGGCCAACTGTAGTAAAGGCGAGCTGCGATTGTGTATGGCAGCCCACCTAGCGATTCTTTGGTGCGGGCCACAGCGAGCATCGACTGGGTCTGGTGGGCTGCACTCCTGCTCCTGGAGGCATCGGGTGAGCGGACAGGGGCACATGACACCATGTTCCGTTAATTGCAGAGGAACTAATCGCGGATTAGATGAGATTAATTCCTCTACAACCCTGCAAGATGCAGAGAATTCCTCTACAACTCGCGGGGTGACTAATCCCCTCCAATCCATCGATGGGACTAATCGTGGATTAGATGAGATTAATTCTCTGCATCTTGCAGGGTGACTAATCCCCTCCAATCCCTCCGTGAGGGGATTTCCGAACAAAAATCTGAGTTTGGAAGGGGGAAAAAAGACATAAAAAGATCTATACCTTCATGGATGATGATATAGCACCATGCAATTTTGTCGGATAAAACGATGACTGCCCGGCCGCCTTGGCAGAACTCGCCGGCCTGCGGCCTTCCTATATGGGAACTGAACCGCCGGCTTCTCCCCATGGAGGCGGGAGGCGAGGGACTCCAACTCGAGAATACTTTGGCTGCTAAAAAAGAAGGGGATCTGCGGAGGAAGAAGGCGGAGAGACGTGAGAGAGAAGAGAAAATCTACCCCGGCTGGCCCCTATCACCAAAACATAGCGATAGGGATCTAAATCATCTCTGGCTTGGGTACGCATAATGGACGAGACACAGACACTGACCCGTAGACCGATAAATCCTGGACCCATGCTCGCAAGGCTCCCTAGTAGTCCCTAGATTCGCCATAAAAGTGATGACGCTCAACGCACGCCACGTCTCCATTTAAATGAGACACATGTTCACCGTTGCACGATGGCGCTGCCGGTGGACCCAAATTCACAATTGCACATGGCGACGACTAACGGGACAGCACCACGGCAGGCAGCAGGCTCCACCGCTAGGCCTCCTCCAACACTTAAATTAGCCCACTTTGTTTGGATCATTGGCTAAAGTTTAGCCCTTGTCACATCAAATATTCGGATGCTAAGTAGAAGGATTAAACATGAAGTCCTAGGCTAATTCGCGAGACGAATCTACTACGCTTAATTAATCCATCATTAGTAAATGGTTATTGTATCACCATATTGTCAAATCATGAACTAATTAGGCTTACTAGATTCGTCTCGCGAATTAGCCTCCATCTGTGCAATTGTTTTGTAACTAGTAGAACGCCCGTGCTATAATGCATATAAATGGTTCAAACAAATATTTCAAATCTTCTCTAAGATGAAAGCTCATTTCTCCTTTATACGTCCGAGTGTGTTTGGACATCAAACGGGCGCCCAGCAGGCTCCTCAAAATTCAAACGTTTGGACAGTCAGGACACCTCTAAATCGAGACCATATTGGGGGATGCGTTTGTCCGAACTATCTGCCATGTTATCTCCAAAACGTGGGCCCAACACAAAAAAACCACCCCACAACGCACCCTTCCCTTTACTGTGGGACCCTCCCATTCTCGCTAGGTTTCCCGCCGTACCGGGACATTTTTCACTGAAGCCCTCTCCTTTAAAAATGGATGACGCCCACCTCACATTCGTCGTGGCACCCTCTCCTCTTCACATCATACTTTCACACGGACCTCCAAGGAGGAGTCCCCTGCCAACCGCCCCGCTCTTCGATCCCTCCCCACGGGTTTGTGTCGATCCGCCACCGCCATCTGAAGGAAATATGCCCTAGAGGCAATAATAAAGTTGTTATTTTATATTTCCTTATTCATGATAAAGATTTATTATTCATGCTAGAATTGTATTGATCGGAAACCTAAATACATGTGTGAATACATAAACAAACACTGTGTCCCTAGTGAGCCTCTACTTGACTAGCTCGTTGATCAAAGATGGTTAAGGTTTCCTAACCATGGACATGTGTTGTCATTTGATAACGGGATCACATCATTAGGAGAATGATGTGATGGACAAGACCCATCCGTTAGCTTAGCATAATGATCGTTCAGTTTTATTGCTATTGCTTTCTTCATGTCAAATACATATTCCTTCGACTATGAGATTATGCAACTCCCGGATACAGGAGGAATGCCTTGTGTGCTATCAAACGTCACAACGTAACTGGGTGATTATAAAGATGCTCTACAGGTATCTCCGAAGGTGTCTGTTAAGTTGGCATAGATCGAGATTAGGATTTGTCACTCCGAGTTTCGAAGAGGTATCTCTGGGCCCTCTCGGTAATACACATCATAAGCTTGCAAGCAAACGACTAAGGAGTTGGTAACGAGGTGATGTATTACGGAACGAGTAAAGAGACTTGCCGGTAACGAGATTGAACTAGGTATGAAGATACCGACGATCGAATCTCGGGCAAGTAACATACCGATGGACAAAGGGAATTACGTATGTTGTCATAAAGGTTCAACCGATAAAAGATCTTTGTGGAATATGTAGGAATCAATATGGGCATCCAGGTCCCGCTATTGGTTATTGGCCGGAGATGTGTCTCGGTCATGACTACATAATTCCCCGAACCCGTAGGGTCGCACGCTTAACGTTCGTTGACGCTAGAGTAGTATTGGGATATTTGATGAGTGGTAACCAAATGTTGTTCGGAGTCCCAGATGAGACCCCGGACGTCACGAGGAGTCTCGGAATGGTCGAGAGGTAAAAATTTATATATGGGAAGTCATATTTTGGATTCCGGAAAAAGGTGCAGTTTTTTCGGTATTGTACCGGGAAGCTTCCAGAAGGTTTCGGAGGATTCCGAAGGGGTCCGGAAGTCCACAAGTGGGTTCACCACGACCCAAGGGCTAACATGGGCTGTGGAGAGGCGCCCTAGCCTTATTGGGCTAGGCGCACCAGGTCCTCAAAAGCCCATGTGGCTAGGGAAGGCAAGGGAAGGCAAAAAAAGGAAGGAGTCCTAGTGGGAATAGGATTGGACTTGGAGTCCAAGTCCTCTCCCCCTTAGCTGCGCCCTAGGGCTTGGAGGGGCTGTTTCCCACGCCCCTCCACCTATATATAGAGGGGAGGGGGCGCCCCAAGAGAACACACCAAGCCCTTGGCGCCCCTCTCTCTCCCGTTACTCCGTAGTTCCACCGCCTCGTCCCGGCGACGCTTAGCGAAGCGCTGTCGGTGCTCCACCACCACCATCACCACCACGCCGTCGTGTTGGTTGTGATCCCATCTACTTCTCCTCTCCCGCTTGCTGAATCAAGAGGAGGAGACATCATCGAGCCGTAGGTGTGCTAAACTCGGAGGTGCCGTCCGTTCGGCACAAGATCGGTTGGATCGTGATCGGATCGCGAAGAGTACGACCACATCAACTGCGTGATAAACGCTTCCGCTTAGCGATCTACAAGGGTATGTAGATGATCTCCCCCTTTCGTTGCTATGCATCTCCATGGATAGATCTTGCGTGTGCGTAGAATTTTTTTTGTTTTCCATGCAACGTTTCCCAACACCATCAAGGGGAGGAGACGTGTGCCACAGTTGAGCGCCCCCCCCCCCCGCCAGGAAGGCAATCCGATGTCTCCTAAGCCACTGCCACGCTGTAACATACAGTTGAATGTCGTGCATTACCACGGAACAAAAAAAAATGATGTCTGTTGTTGGGCATGCAACTGATAGGCCATCGTGTTTGTTATTAACTCTTGAAGCAACCAACCAATGCATTTACCCTTCTATGCTAACCAAAAAATTATACGGCTTTATTAAAAAAAATGAACCGCTCGCTCATACAATTTGTTCCAAAACCATCTTTAATGAAATGCAATTTGCCACACTTTTTAAAGTAGAAATATTATTCCCCTCAGACATTCATAACTGAAGAGACTAGTCCCAACCCCCACATCTGTCGCATAATATAAGTGGGAGGCCCACATGTGTTCACATAATTTTTACTATTGTGCTTACTAGAATACTAAGCATAAATTTACCATTAAATGAGTTCCATAGGTCATTGAAGAGGTCATTCCTGGTCGGGATGATGACCACGTAGGCCCCCTCCAGTGCCTCCTCGACACATGGTGGTGTGGGAGACGTAGGGGGTGAAGCTGAGAATGGCCGACATGAGGATTCAACATGATCAGCACCAAGACTCCATGGGTGTTAGATTCATTACAATGTAATCTAGATTATTGACTCTACTGCAAGTGGGAGACTGAAGGAAATATGCCCTAGAGGCAATAACAAAGTTGTTATTTTATATTTCCTTATTCATGATAAAGGTTTATTATCCATGCTAGAATTGTATTGATCGGAAACCTAAATACATGTGTGAATACATAAACAAACACTGTGTCCCTAGTGAGCCTCTACTTGACTAGCTCGTTGATCAAAGATGGTTAAGGTTTCCTAACCATGGACATGTGTTGTCATTTGATAACGAGATCACATCATTAGGAGAATGATGTTATGGACAAGACCCATCCGTTAGCTTGGCATAATGATCGTTCAGTGTTATTGCTATTGCTTTCTTCATGTCAAATACATATTCCTTCGACTATGAGATTATGCAACTCCCGGATACCGAAGGAATGCCTTGTGTGCTATCAAACGTCACAACGTAACTGGGTGATTATAAAGATGCTCTACAGGTATCTCCGAAGGTGTCTGTTGAGTTGGCATAGATCGAGATTAGGATTTGTCACTCCGAGTTTCGGAGAGGTATCTCTGGGCCCTCTCGGTAATACACATCATAAGCTTGCAAGCAAATGACTAAGGAGTTGGTCACGAGGTGATGTATTACGGAACGAGTAAAGAGACTTGCCGGTAACGAGATTGAACTAGGTATGAAGATACCGATGATCGAATCTCGGGCAAGTAACATACCGATGGACAAAGGGAATTACGTATGTTGTCATAAAGGTTCAACCGATAAAAGATCTTTGTGGAATATGTAGGAATAAATATGGGCATCCAGGTCCCGCTATTGGTTATTGACCGGAGATGTGTCTCGGTCATGACTACATAATTCCCTGAACCCGTAGGGTCGCACGCTTAACGTTCGTTGACGCTAGAGTAGTATTGGGATATTTGATGAGTGGTAACCAAATGTTGTTCGGAGTCCCAGATGAGATCCCGGACGTCACGAGGAGTCTCGGAATGGTCGAGAGGTAAAGATTTATATATGGGAAGTCATATTTTGGATTCCGGAAAAAGGTGCAGTTTTTTCGGTATTGTACCGGGAAGCTTCCAGAAGGTTCCGGAGGATTCCGGAGGGGTCCGGAAGTCCACAAGTGGGTTCACCACGACCCAAGGGCTAACATGGGCTGTGGAGAGGCGCCCTAGCCTTATTGGGCTAGGCGCACCAGGTCCTCAAAAGCCCATGTGGCTAGGGAAGGCAAAAAAAGGAAGGAGTCCTAGTGGGAATAGGATTGGACTTGGAGTCCAAGTCCTCTCCCCCTTAGCTGCGCCCTAGGGCTTGGAGGGGCTGTTTCCCACGCCCCTCCACCTATATATAGAGGGGAGGGGGCGCCCCAAGAGAACACACCAAGCCCTTGGCGCCCCTCTCTCTCCCGTTACTCCGTAGTTCCACCGCCTCGTCCCGGTGACGCTTAGCGAAGCGCTGTCGGTGCTCCACCACCACCATCACCACCACGCCGTCGTGTTGGTTGTGATCCCATCTACTTCTCCTCTCCCGCTTGCTGAATCAAGAAGGAGGAGACATCATCGAGCCGTAGGTGTGCTAAACTCGGAGGTGCCGTCCGTTCGGCACTAGATCGGTTGGATCGTGATCGGATCGCGAAGAGTACGACCACATCAACTGCGTGATAAACGCTTCCGCTTAGCGATCTACAAGGGTATGTAGATGCTCTCCCCCTTTCGTTGCTATGCATCTCCATGGATAGATCTTGCGTGTGCGTAGAATTTTTTTTGTTTTCCATGCAACGTTTCCCAACACCATCAAGGGGAGGAGACGTGTGCCACAGTTGAGCGCCCCCCCCCCCGCCAGGAAGGCAATCCGATGTCTCCTAAGCCACTGCCACGCTGTAACATACAGTTGAATGTCGTGCATTACCACGGAACAAAAAAAAATGATGTCTGTTGTTGGGCATGCAACTGATAGGCCATCGTGTTTGTTATTAACTCTTGAAGCAACCAACCAATGCATTTACCCTTCTATGCTAACCAAAAAATTATACGGCTTTATTAAAAAAAATGAACCGCTCGCTCATACAATTTGTTCCAAAACCATCTTTAATGAAATGCAATTTGCCACACTTTTTAAAGTAGAAATATTATTCCCCTCAGACATTCATAACTGAAGAGACTAGTCCCAACCCCCACATCTGTCGCATAATATAAGTGGGAGGCCCACATGTGTTCACATAATTTTTACTATTGTGCTTACTAGAATACTAAGCATAAATTTACCATTAAATGAGTTCCATAGGTCATTGAAGAGGTCATTCCTGGTCGGGATGATGACCACGTAGGCCCCCTCCAGTGCCTCCTCGACACATGGTGGTGTGGGAGACGTAGGGGGTGAAGCTGAGAATGGCCGACATGAGGATTCAACATGATCAGCACCAAGACTCCATGGGTGTTAGATTCATTACAATGTAATCTAGATTATTGACTCTACTGCAAGTGGGAGACTGAAGGAAATATGCCCTAGAGGCAATAACAAAGTTGTTATTTTATATTTCCTTATTCATGATAAAGGTTTATTATCCATGCTAGAATTGTATTGATCGGAAACCTAAATACATGTGTGAATACATAAACAAACACTGTGTCCCTAGTGAGCCTCTACTTGACTAGCTCGTTGATCAAAGATGGTTAAGGTTTCCTAACCATGGACATGTGTTGTCATTTGATAACGAGATCACATCATTAGGAGAATGATGTTATGGACAAGACCCATCCGTTAGCTTGGCATAATGATCGTTCAGTGTTATTGCTATTGCTTTCTTCATGTCAAATACATATTCCTTCGACTATGAGATTATGCAACTCCCGGATACCGAAGGAATGCCTTGTGTGCTATCAAACGTCACAACGTAACTGGGTGATTATAAAGATGCTCTACAGGTATCTCCGAAGGTGTCTGTTGAGTTGGCATAGATCGAGATTAGGATTTGTCACTCCGAGTTTCGGAGAGGTATCTCTGGGCCCTCTCGGTAATACACATCATAAGCTTGCAAGCAAATGACTAAGGAGTTGGTCACGAGGTGATGTATTACGGAACGAGTAAAGAGACTTGCCGGTAACGAGATTGAACTAGGTATGAAGATACCGACGATCGAATCTCGGGCAAGTAACATACCGATGGACAAAGGGAATTACGTATGTTGTCATAAAGGTTCAACCGATAAAAGATCTTTGTGGAATATGTAGGAATAAATATGGGCATCCAGGTCCCGCTATTGGTTATTGACCGGAGATGTGTCTCGGTCATGACTACATAATTCCCTGAACCCGTAGGGTCGCACGCTTAACGTTCGTTGACGCTAGAGTAGTATTGGGATATTTGATGAGTGGTAACCAAATGTTGTTCGGAGTCCCAGATGAGATCCCGGACGTCACGAGGAGTCTCGGAATGGTCGAGAGGTAAAGATTTATATATGGGAAGTCATATTTTGGATTCCGGAAAAAGGTGCAGTTTTTTCGGTATTGTACCGGGAAGCTTCCAGAAGGTTCCGGAGGATTCCGGAGGGGTCCGGAAGTCCACAAGTGGGTTCACCACGACCCAAGGGCTAACATGGGCTGTGGAGAGGCGCCCTAGCCTTATTGGGCTAGGCGCACCAGGTCCTCAAAAGCCCATGTGGCTAGGGAAGGCAAAAAAAGGAAGGAGTCCTAGTGGGAATAGGATTGGACTTGGAGTCCAAGTCCTCTCCCCCTTAGCTGCGCCCTAGGGCTTGGAGGGGCTGTTTCCCACGCCCCTCCACCTATATATAGAGGGGAGGGGGCGCCCCAAGAGAACACACCAAGCCCTTGGCGCCCCTCTCTCTCCCGTTACTCCGTAGTTCCACCGCCTCGTCCCGGCGACGCTTAGCGAAGCGCTGTCGGTGCTCCACCACCACCATCACCACCACGCCGTCGTGTTGGTTGTGATCCCATCTACTTCTCCTCTCCCGCTTGCTGATTCAAGAAGGAGGAGACATCATCGAGCCGTAGGTGTGCTAAACTCGGAGGTGCCGTCCGTTCGGCACTAGATCGGTTGGATCGTGATCGGATCGCGAAGAGTACGACTACATCAACTGCATGATAAACGGTTCCGCTTAGCGATCTACAAGGGTATGTAGATGCTCTCCCCCTTTCGTTGCTATGCATCTCCATGGATAGATCTTGCGTGTGCGTAGAATTTTTTTTGTTTTCCATGCAACGTTTCCCAACACCATCAAGGGGAGGAGACGTGTGCCACAGTTGAGCGCCCCCCCCCCCGCCAGGAAGGCAATCCGATGTCTCCTAAGCCACTGCCACGCTGTAACATACAGTTGAATGTCGTGTATTACCACGGAACAAAAAAAATGATGTCTGTTGTTGGGCATGCAACTGATAGGCCATCGTGTTTGTTATTAACTCTTGAAGCAACCAACCAATGCATTTACCCTTCTATGCTAACCAAAAAATTATACGGCTTTATTAAAAAAATGAACCGCTCGCTCATACAATTTGTTCCAAAACCATCTTTAATGAAATGCAATTTGCCACACTTTTTAAAGTAGAAATATTATTCCCCTCAGACATTCATAACTGAAGAGACCAGTCCCAACCCCCACATCTGTCGCATAATATAAGTGGGAGGCCCACATGTGTTCACATAATTTTTACTATTGTGCTTACTAGAATACTAAGCATAAATTTACCATTAAATGAGTTCCATAGGTCATTGAAGAGGTCATTCCTGGTCGGGATGATGACCACGTAGGCCCCCTCCAGTGCCTCCTCGACACATGGTGGTGTGGGAGACGTAGGGGGTGAAGCTGAGAATGGCCGACATGAGGATTCAACATCAACAACGAGGGTATTTCAAGAATCTCTACTATTTAGGGTATGTGGTATTTTTTATTATAAAAACTTATGTTAGATTTCTCTAGGAGCAAACAACCGATTTTTCCCTTTATATAAAAAAGTAGGTTATCCGTAATTTCTTGAATATTTTGAAGTTATTTATAGGGACATAGAGAAATCATTCCACACATCTCATTTATATGCAAGCAGCCCAACATAAATTCCCGCAAAAAAAGTAGCACAACATAAACCAATTATTTTGTTTCCTCTCTCAAAATCTCAAATTTGTGTTTATCATTTTTTGTGGGAAAAAATGTGTTTATTTGTATGATATTCTAAAATTAATTTATATAAGTATAGAAAAAAATTTAAACATGGATTTTCAATTGAAAAAAATGATTTTCTAAGCAAATACTCCCTCTGTCCCAAAATTCTGTCGCAACGTACATTTAGCAAAAAAAAAAACTCTACCTTTTCCCGACAGAACCCGCAGTCCCCGTCCCCTCCGACTGCGCAGCTCACCCACGCTCGCTCGCCCACTCGCCGGCGATGCCTCGCAGCTTCCCCACACCGCACCGCCGCCCCGCCCCGGTGCAGCTCCCCCGCGGAGCTCCCACGCCCAGTTCCCTCCTCCCTACCCTGCAAATCCTACTTCCGCCGTGCCGTAGCTCCCCCGCGAAGCTCAAGGAACGGCTTTGCCCCTTCCTTGAGTCCCTCATCGTCGCCTTCCTCGAGTCCCTCGTTGTCGCCATGGCTTGCGGATGACCCTCCTTCCTTCTCCATGGCGATCTTCTCCCTGCTGCCTCCATCCATGTCCGCCATCGAGCAGGCCATGGTGGCAGCCAGATCTGCGCCTGCTCGTCGGTAGATGGACGCCATGGAGCTGCTCGTCAAGGCCCGACCTTGGTGAGTGCCGATGCCAAGTAGGGCGTCGAGCAGGCGCACTCCGTCGGTGAGTAGCTCTGGAAGGTACCGAATCGAGCTCGAGTATGACTCCTTGGATGAGGTATGCCGTAGTGATTGGGGGAAGTGATCGAGTATGTGCGTGCAGGAGCTTGAGGAGATGGGTGTGCTGGTGGACTCTGTAAACATTTGTCGCTGGTGTGCTAGGCGACCCATTTGACTCCTTGAATCATGTTGTATGGTGTACTCTAAGGAGTAGAATTCTGAATTCAGTTGGAGACAACATTTAAGTTCTGAACCTTGTTTTATTCTGGATCATTTAAGTTGGAGTACTTTTTTTGGAAATTGGTATGGACTTTGATTGGAAATTTGTATGGATATTTATACTCCCTTTTGTCCTTGTCAATGTCTGAAGGTGTGGAGGTAACTCACCAATTAGTAACTGACCCGCAAAAAAAATAGTAACTGACAACAACATTTGTTTTTGCAAAGCCTCAACTTAACTGAAATGAGTAGCATCTGTTTGATTCCGTCCTGGTTTGGTTCATCTGGAATAATTCTGGTAGCAGCTGTGAAACGGATGCAATCTGAAATGAGTAACTAAAATGAGTAGCATTTGTTTAAATAAACATCATACAGTAATCTTCATTTGTTTGGTTAACTTAACAAATTCAGTTACTTCAGTTAATTTGACACCTTGATTTTTGGCCCTTTTTTTCTTTTGATTTTTTTTGGATTTTGCTTTGGATTTCTTTTTCCGTGGCTCCGTGGTCTTGAAACCTGGGAAGATTATCTCTTCTTCCTCTCCCTAGTGGCTTGTCACTCTCAAATCCATTCCAAGACCATGTCATTTTCATCTTAGCCCAACCCTAATATTTATTTCTTGGGAATATTTCTTTTCTATTAAAGGAATAACCCTTTTTGCCCTAGGTTGTGAAGCAACCTATATTCCTGTCTTTCACAAAATTTCCACAAAATTCTCAAAATTCCTTTGGACCATATGGACATTGGATATGTAAAAATATTCAAGATTCCATGCTCATAGTGAGCACATCATCCAATTCTTGCTGCTGGAGACATTTTCAGAGTGTGAAGCAACTATATTTTATATTGCTTCATAATTTTGAAAATTAATTCAGGACCTAATTCTCCTTATATCCATTGAGCATGCCGAAATTCACATCATTTTGCCTATCCATTATTTCTCTCAAGTTTCTATCCAGCAGGCATCACTATGAAGGAAGTACCATATATCCAAATAGTATGAAAATTTTACAGTACCTTCATATGCCCAAATGATCATTCTCCACCAAATTTCAACTCTATCCAACACTCTATTTGAGCACAGCTTCAACTTTCACATTTCTGTCCAGTGGGGCAGTTTGTGAGGGAAGTGCTAGCTATCTTCATCCATTTGAGCTGAATCTTTGCCATAGTGATCACCTTAGTGGATGATCGTCCTAAGCCAAAACCCGAGTCCATTGGACTGGTGCATTGCCCACACCACTAATCAAACACTTTGCTACTAGCTCATGTTTGAGCTTAGTTCAGTCTTCTCTAGAGCTTCTTCTGTTGTCTTCTTCTTCCTATCAGCTATTGGGGGAATGCACAACCAATCAGACACACTTGGGCCGCCTAGAACGCGTGGCAACGCCACGGTCACGCGGTGACCACACGACTGGCATGCCCAAATGTGTGCTCTGGAGTTGGGACCCTCTTCCCCTGCCCATTCGTCATGCTCTCGACACCACACCATGTCTACAGCGTCGCCCACACTCCTCTTCATCCACGCGCACACTGTCCCCTTCTCTTTCTTCCTCCTCACGCCACGGCAGCCGCGTCCCCTCTGCCATGACCGCGTAGACGTGTTGCCCCCGAGCCTTCTCGAGCGCCCCCGTGGCCTCTCCGCGCCGCGTGAGCTCTCTGGACACGCTGCCCCTGCCCCCTCACGTGGCCTCATTGCGCCAGAGCGCTGGCACATGCGTCGCCGTGGCCGCGCTCACCTCGAGCTTCGCCGCGGCTATTTGAGCCGTCCTCGAGTCCTCCCGAGACCACCAAGCTCTTCTCCTCTCTCCCAGCAGCCGCCCCGACATCTCCGTCGACCTCGAGGAGTTCCCCTCGCCCTTCATTGCCGCCATGGCCGCCGCTTCGGCTCGCTCAAATTCGAGCAATGCCGAGCTCGCCTCGCTCCCATTCCATCACCAGAGGAACCCCAAGAGCCCCTGGAGCTTTCCCGCTCTTCCTCTTCTCCTCCGGTGCCCCGTGGCGCCGTGCCCGAACTTGCCCGTGGCCGCCGTCCACCGCGGCCGAGGCCCTGCCTGCTCCGCTGCTCCCCGGTGAGAGCAAGGCCTCCAGGCGGGAGCGCCTCGTCGCACTGGTCACTCCGGTGGCTGGAGCTCCGCCGGAGGTGGCCAAAGCCGCCTGGACGAGCGCCGGCGCGCACTCCTCTGCCTCTGCTCCGTGGCGACTGATTGCTTGAATCTGCGTTGGTGTTTCCCTAAAGAGGAAGGGATGATGCAGCACATCAATGGTAAGTATTTCCCTCAGTTATGAAACCAAGGTTATCAATCCAGTAGAGAACCAAGCAACACTATGTAAACAACACCTGCACACAAAGAACAAATACTTGCAACCCAACGCGTAAAAGGGGTTGTCAATCCCTCCACGGTATTGAGATAGATAAAATTGTATGAGATTGGATAAATAGATCTAACAAAAACACAAAATAAAATGAATAAAGATAAATTGCAGCAAGGTATTTTTGGGTTTTGATATGATAGGAAATAGACCCGGGGGCCGTAGATTTCACTAGAGGCTTCTCTCGAGAAAATAGCATACGGTGGGTAAACAAATTACTGTTGGGCAATTGATAGAAAAGCAAATAATTATGACGATATCCAAGGCAATGTCATATATATAGGCATCATGTCCAAGATTAGTAGACCGACTCCTGCCTGCATCTACTACTATTACTCCACACATCGACCGCTATCCAGCATGCATCTAGTGTATTAAGTTCATGGAAAAACGGAGTAATGCAATAAGAACGATGACATGATGTAGACAAGATCTATTCATGTAGGAATAGACCCCATCTTTTTATCCTTAATAGCAACGATACATGTGTGTCATGTCTCTTTTCTGTCACTGAGATTGAGCACCGCAAGATCGAACCCATCACAAAGCACCTCTTTCCATTGCAAGAAAAATCAATCTAGTTGGCCAAACCAAACCAAAGTTTTGGAGAAGAAATACGAGGCTATAAGAAATCATTCATAAAAGAGTTCAGCAAAGACTCAAATAATATTCATGGATAAATCTGATCATAAACTCACAATTCATCGGATCCCAACAAACACACCACAAAAAAGAGTTACATCAAATAGATCTCCAAGAACATCGAGGAGAACATTGTATTGAAGATCAAAAAGAGAGAAGAAGCCATCTAGCTACTACCAACGGACCGTAGGTCTGTAGTAAACTACTCACGCATCATCAGAGGGGCAAGGGTGATGATGAAGAACCCCTCCGTGATCGTGACCCCTCCGGCAGAGTGCCGGAAAAGACCTCTAGATTGGATCTCGTGGTTCTGGAACTTGCGGCGGCTGGAATTGTGTTTCGACGACGCTTCTAGGGTTTCTGGAATATTAGAGTATTTATAGAGCTGAGAGACGGTGGAAAAGCCTCCCGTGGGCCCCACTACCCACCAGGGCGCGCCTGGGGGCCCTGGCGTGCCCTGGTGCCTAGTTGTCCCCACGGGGCTCCTCTGGTGCACTTCTTGGGCCGCCCGGGTGTCTTCTGGGCAGAAAAAATTCTCCAAAAAGTTTCGTTGCATTTGGACTCCGTTTGGTATTGATTTTCTGCGAAGTAAAAAACAAGCAAAAAACAGCAACTGGCACTGGGCACTATGTCAATAGGTTAGTCCGAAAAAATGATATAAAGTTGCTATAAAATGAATATAAAACATCCAAGATTGATAATATCACAGTATGGAACAACCAAAAATTATAGATACGTTGGAGACGTATCAGCGACCGACGGGAGGAAGAAGAAGGTGCGGGGTGGAGAGAGAGAGTCAACGCGGGACCCACTCTTCAGCGACCGAAGCCCCGGGCCTGCGAGTTTAAGTGGAAGCGTATTTAGTAGATTTCATTTTCCGCTAAGGAAAACGTATTCTGCTACTGCTTCGGCTGAAAATGCGTTTTCCTTATGCTGAAAGCGTATTCCGCCGAAGTGCACTTTCTGTTTAATCCCGCCGGCCGAAACTGTTAGATTGCGGACGTTCGTCCGTTAACGGCAGAAATGAACACATTCTTATTTGATTTCTGCCACGGATGAACGAACGTATCTCCGCAACCATAACTCCAATTCAGGTGATTCAAAAGCCCATGTTCTCTATTCGTCGAGCTCATTCTATTGGTACCATTTTCATGATGTTGTCACATTCTGAAAATGACCATTTTACCCTTGCCCTCTATTCAGCTCCATCGAGAGAGAAACTTTTCCGGCAAAATTTTCCGCGAGCTTCTCGCATTTCTTCCCGGTGAATCCGTCAACCCTAGGCAAGCCACAACAGCCACTTGCATGCTGGCCTTGCAATAGCCAATTTTCACTTGAATGTTTGAATAATTGTGTGCTCATATAATTATTTTGTGAATACTATATAAGTACTTGAAAATCCATGTTCGTCATTATGCCATGTTCATGTGCATCCAGATATTTACTTGCTAGTATCATTATTGTCATGTGTAGCACTTGTATTTATTTTCTATGCTAGTGATAATGATATGTTCACATGAATAGTTATCTTCTGTTATACTCGTGAGATTCATGATCATCATGTAACAGCCCAAGTGTAATTCTTGCCTTATTTGTAATCTTTCTCATGTGGACCTTCATGTTTTTCCTTGTGGTTTGCTTATCAATATATTTGCTTCATGTCTTTTGCATCATGGCATCATAATCATCATGTCATCATTCATGTTTGCCTCATGCTATCTTAATTGTGGTTGAGATGTTGGTGTTGGTGTTGGTATGTGTGAGGTTCATGTGTGGTTTTGGGTGTGATGAATTTCCTCTCAACTTCTATTAAAAAGCTATGCCATCTCTCTCTTTACTCAAATAATGCCACATGCTAATAAATTACTTGTTGTTTTCACCTATTAAAAATGTTGCACCTGTTCCAAATATTCTGTTATGAATTGTTGAGTATCTCTGGTCAAAGTTGGAGGGGTTTGCCTTTTGGGTTATTTGCAAACAGAGCCCAATTGGTAATTAAGTGAATTAATTTAATTGCTCTAAAAATTCCCAGGCCATTTTTATAAAATAGTGCATATTTATGTGAGTTCAAAACTGTTTTATTTTGTCTCAAAAGATTTTCCTTTATTCCTTGGGTTTTGCTTTTATGTTGCTGTTTTATAAAAGGAATAACCTTTTGATGAGAGGGAGAGAGAGCCACCTGGGCCTCCTGCCCCGCAGTGGCCCAAGAGCAGCAGTGGCGCAGCCCAGCCGGCCCCCCTCGCGCGCGCACGTTCGTCGTCCTGTACGGCAACGCATCCAGCAGCTCCACGTCGGCAGCCGATCGATTTGACGGCCGGAGCTCGCCCTAGGCCCCTATAAAGCATGCCCTAGCCCTAGCCCCGACATCCCTCGCTCCATTCCTCCCTTTTCCTTCCCTCGCCGCCGCCAGGTAAGAGAGCCGCGCGCCTCGCCATAGCCATGTCCGCCATGCTCCGGCCGAGCACGAGCTCGAGCTCGGGGTGACCTCCACGTTGCGTGACCGACGCTCTGGTGCCACGGGAAGGGAGTCCTTGCTGCACCTCTTCTTCCTCGACGTCCAGGAAAGCACCAAGGCCCAGATCGACGCTGTCCTCGACCTCCTCTTCTTCATCTTCTCGGACCAGTGCAGCTTCAGTTTTTCGCCGACCCTCACGACGTCTACATCGCGCATCCGGCCACTCCTTCATGTCCTAGGTATACTAGGTATAACCCTACGCATCTCTACAAAATTCCTAGCACTCTAGTGCCCTGTACGCGTAGCCATCGGCATGCCAAGCTCGTGTACTCGGTGCTCCGGTCATAGAGTCAGTGTACGCGTACTATTTTTTTTGGTGTGCATGTTCTTGCTCGCCGCGCGCCGTGTCTTGTCCCACGCGTGTAGGAAGTTCGCCTTCTTCGCCCCATGCCTCGCCGCGCGCTCCCACCCTGCCTGCGTCGCTTAGTCGTTGCCGCGTCGCATGCCCGAGCCGAGCATGAGCTCGTGCTCGAGCTCCTCGCTGCCGTGCGCGTAGGCGTTAGATAGCTGCGGGAATGGGTTCCTCAAGGGTCCCGCAGCCCCCGCCGGCGCCTCCCCTTGCCGGAGATGCCGCCGTTGCCGTGTTGCGCCGCCGTCGCACGAGTCTGCGTCTGCATTTCTTCAGTTTCGTCAGTGTAGCATCGCTAAGTCAATAGGAGCCTATCCCTTTTATTCCCAGTCATCGAGCGTAGCCCGCTGGTCCGCGCCTCCTCTCCCCAGCCGAGAGACCGGGGTTCGATCCCCGGGCGCGCAGCTCCCCGGCCCTTTTATTTTTCGGTGCGTGCGTGTGTTCTGTGTTCTTCCGTGTGCGAGCGTGCATGTGTGCACTCTGTGCGTGTGTGCATATTTTTTCTCGGCCTAGCTTTTGTCATTGATATTACCAGCAAGTATATAGGTGTGACATATGTTTTTGGGGTAGAATCACCCAAGGAATGCATTGGTGTAATCAGATTTCACTTTTGAGCAACTTCATAAAACTGTCATTTTCTGTTGTGATGTCACTTTGTCATTTTTGTATGAACTAATCCATGCATGCTTAAATCTTGCTGTCAACATGCAAGTGCTAGATAAACTTGTGTAGTATGCCCTGGTATTTTCTTTTAGCATTCTAAGTTATTAGATCAGTGGGAACCTTGCTCTAAAGTTGCTATAAAAATTACTGCTGTTTCAACATGCTGAATTTTCACTAAGTCTGGGATGCTGGTTATTCTGGTGCTATGTTTAGAGGATGTTACTGAGTGCTCTGTTGAGAATTAGCTGTTGCTTTTGCCTAGAGATTTGTTGTAGATGTTGCACTCTGTCATCCTGTTAAGTTTCATGACTAAAAGCTTCCTGTAGATATTACTTTTACTGCTGTCAATATGTCTCCAGAATGTTTACTGCACTAGCCTGCTGTTATTTTCACTAAGTCCCTAAACTGTTATTTCATCATCTCCTCTTGTGTTGCTAATTGCCATGAATCTATGCCTCCATTGTTGTTTTTGTAGTTAAGTAAGTTGTTAAGCATGTTGATTACTTGCTGTAGATGCCCTGTTTGATAATGTAGGCTTGCTGTAGCTTAAGATATGATTGCTACAAGTTGCTATTCTGATGTTAGCAAACAGATTGTTGTCTTGTGTTGTTTTTGTGATTGTGAGTGTTGTGCTCCAAATCTTTGCTCGATCTTTGTTTCCTGTGATTGCTATTATTGTTTATCTGGTCAGAGGCAACCTTGGAACACCAAGGCATAGCCCATGTTGTGTTCCTTCTTTTCGTTATCTCGTTACCGTTCGTATCTTCCCGTGGACGTATCGTGAGAACCGTAGCTCCGTTTGCAACGTTCCTTATATGTTTTTGCATCAGTTTTGCATGAAGCATTCATATTTGCCATGTTCATGCATGTGTAACCAACTCAACTAAAGGTTCTGTCCAGATTGCTAATCACCTTTATTTCCGCATATGAAACATGACTAGATTGCATTAACATGAACATGCATCATCTTGTCTGAAGCATCATCTTGTGTGGTTGTTTATTTGGATCTTTTGTTTTTGGGTAGACGTGAGTGTTGAGCCTGAGTACGAGGATTCCGGAGAGTACAACTACGAGGACCCAGCTCTTTGTCCCTCTGAAGAACCAACAGGCAAGATGATCATACCCGGATCCCGACACTATTTTTGTCTTGCTAGATGTCTCGCTTTTACCGTTATGTTACGTTACCTACCACTTAAACTGTCAGCCTCCTAATTTGCCATGAAAGCCTCTTACCTTTCCACTACCTAGCAAAACCTTGATTGGCTATGTTACCGCTGCTCAGCCCTTATCTTATAGCGTTGCTAGTTGCAGGTGCAAGCTTCCATGTGTCAACATGGATTTGTTATATCACTCTACTTATTGCTATTTAATTAATGCACATATATATCTGGCAACGGTGGAAGGCTTGGCCTTTTGCTCAGTGTTTTGTTCCGCTTTTGCCGCTCTAGTTCCGAGTTCCGGTGTTATATTCCATATTTTGCGCTCCTAACATGCTCGGGGTTGTTATGGGGACCCCCTTGATCATTCGTTTTAGATTAAAACTTGTCTGGCAAGACCCAACATTGGTACTACATTTGCTAATCAACTTAATAAAATTGCATAGGGCTTAGCTACCCCGAGGATTAATCAACAACCCGGGCCAGTGCTCCTCATGAGTGTTGGTCCAAAATGGCAGTAGCCGGGGCCACCAACGGGTGTGCCAGCCGGAAACTTAGCCCATCCGTCGTGTCCTGAGAACGAGATACGCGGCTCTTATCGGGTTCGTCGACACGTCGGGCGGTCTTGCTGGACTTGTTTTACCTTTATCGAATGTCTTGCGCGTGGAATTCCGGTTTTTCTTCGGGCTATCTCGAGGTTGCGGTTTTCCAGTGGAATTACCAAGGATGATCACGAGATTCGTGGTCGAGGTTATTCTCGCGGCGTGTGGTTAGTTTGTGATGGATGAGTTGGAGCACCCCTGCAGGGTTTAATCTTTCGGAAAGCCGTGCCCGCGGTTATGTGGCAACTTGGAAATTTGTTTAACACCCGGTAATAGTTAACTTGAAATAAACTCCAATAAAATACACCAACTGTGTGCGTAACCGTGATCGTCTCTGCTCGTGAACATGTTCCGAGAGAGAACACGGTGGGGTTATGATTGACGTAAGTAGGTGTTCAGGATCACTTAGTGATCATGCTATTTCACGATCGTCTTACGTATGCCACCATATTTACATTCATGTTCTCGTAAGTTAGCCACCAAATACATGCTTAGCGCTTGCTGCAGCCTCACCACATAACCAATTCCTTACCCATGGCTTACATAGTTTCGGTACCCGGGTTATGAGATTGCTGAGTCCCTGTGGCTCACAGATTACAACAATACAGGTACAGGTGTTGATGAGAACGTGCCAGATG
Source organism: Elymus sibiricus (assembly GCA_039707655.1). NCBI lineage: Eukaryota > Viridiplantae > Streptophyta > Magnoliopsida > Poales > Poaceae > Elymus > Elymus sibiricus. Next base: position 321,368,999 of record CM077664.1, read on the forward strand.
ATGTGACTCAGCTCCAGTGGGAGTACGACGAGGAGAGTAGACGTATGTATGTTACGTATCCGGACGAGTAGGGAGCTTCTTGGTGGTGATCCTGGGATAGCAAGGCAGTCTTCATTGCATCTTTTATCGTTTGTTTTCGTCCGTAGCCGGACCCTGTCTTCTGGATGATGTATTGAATTATTGTGTGGACTTGTAATTTAGCTTGTGGCGAGTGTAAGCCAACTTTTATACTCATCTCTTCCTACATGTATTGCGATGATTACTGTGCTTGCGAACGGCGAGATGCGCTTCTATCCCCATCGAGGCCACAAGCCTTAATAGGGATAGGACCGCATCTTGGGCGTGACAAGTTGGTATTCAGAGCCATACCGACCATAGGAGCCCCTTGCTTGATCGAACTTGGCCGAGTCGAGTCTAGTGAAAAACTATTTTGAGTCTAGTTATATCGGAGAGTAGGATTCTTTTACTCCTCTTCTATACTCTGGTGAGGTATTCGACTTAGGAATTTTATTCTACTCCTCTTCTCGCTCAAATTTTTTTTAGGATCACGCGGGTATTTTGGAAACTATATGATGCCGATGTGACGGAGTTCTGTCTTGGTGCCTCCTGTCTGACTTGATTTCTTCCGGGGAGTTGAGCTCCAGGGGATTCTTGACACATCGTTATCATTCAGTTTCCTCAGTATCTCAGGACGGAGGATGTTCGAAATTGCTTCAATACTAGTAGTGGCGAGAGGAGTCCGGCATCCCCAGTACTGGTGGAGAGAGTTCGGATGTACTGCCATACTTAGTATCGTTGTGATTACGAGTGTCTGTGGTAGACGAGTTTGCGGAGTTTTCTTGAATTATGGTGTGGAAGGTTGCGGGTGCAGTTGTAGCTGATTACCTTGGGTACGTTCCTGGACCCGCAACCCGAATCGCATAAACAAGAAAGACTTCGGAAATTCTTAGGTGGGAATTCCAGTAGTTCTTAGGATAATCTTCCGACAGATGTATAATGGTTGTACATTTGTTCCGAGCAACCTTAGCTCAATACTTGTTGTGTTATTTCAAGTGGCTTCATGTTCTAATGATGTTTTCAAGATCCTGCAGAAAGCATTCTTACTATTTGCAGTTTGAATGCAATTGATGATATTCCGTTGCAATTTCTTTCAAGCCGTTGATTCAGCTTATTTCAATCATCTTTGTCAATGGTGTGCTGATATTCTGTCCATCTTCAGGATGGCTCCGGCAACTCGTGGGAACCAAGGTCGTGATGGAGAGCCGTCTGATCCTCCACCACCCCCACCACCGCCTCCACCTCCACCTCCGGAGGCTTGGCAAGCAGTGATGGCCGCAACCAATGCGAACACTCAGATGTTGCTCAGGTTGCTGCAGGAAAGAGAGCAGGGACATCAAGGTTATCAAGGGAATTTTCAGAATCAGCCTCAGTTCGCAACTCTGAACCAGTTTCTCGCAAATCAGCCCAAGTCCTTCACCTGTTGTGAGCAGCCTTTCGATGCGGATGATTGGCTCCGTGACATGAACAAGCATTTTGAGTGCAGCAATGTCAGGCCTGCAGACTATGTCAAGTTTGCGACTTTCCAGCTCAAGGGTCAGGCAGCAGATTGGTGGCAGCAGCACAAGGATTCCAGAGGTGATCGTGTTATCAGCTGGGATGATTTCTGTCGTGACTTCAGAGCTCATCACATCCCGACGAGCTTTGTCGAGGAGATGCGTGAGAAGTTCAGGAATTTGAAGCAGGGGAGCAAGTCTGTCTATCAGTATAACATCGACTTCCAGAATCTGGCCCGCTATGCTAAGCAAGATGTTCCCAATGATAAGGCAATGATTTACCAGTTCAGAGGTGGTCTCAGGGATGATCTTCAGCCGGGTCTAGTCCTGCAAGAGCCTCCTGAGTTTGATCAGTTCTACAACATGGCTCTAAAGGTCGAGGCATCTCAGCTCAGGTTGGAGAATTCCAGGAAGCGATTCAGAGACAACAACTCTTCTTCTTCCAGCTCTCAGATTGTTCCTAAGCAGCAGAAGTATTGGGTTCCTCCTCCTCCTCCGTTTCGTCCTCCTCAGCAGCAGAGACAGCACGGTGGTCGTGGACCTTCCCACCCACCCAACTCAGGTTTTCAGCAGAGGCCTCAGGCGCCCAAGTCAGCAAATGCTCCTCCTCCAGGCAACTTTCGTCCGCTCTCAGAGGTTACTTGTCACAAGTGTGGTCAGAAGGGCCATTACTCCAACAAGTGCAACAACCAGCGGCGTCTCCCGCCTCCTCCTCCTATCAGGCCCCCAGGCAATGCTATGGTGAGACATAGCCCCAAGACAGCAAGAGTGAACATGGTGAATGCAGCTGAAGCAGAGGATTCTTCTCAAGTGATCATGGGTAATCTTCCAGTTAATTCTATTCCTGCAAAAGTTTTGTTTGACACTGGTGCATAGCATTCATTCATTTCAAGACCTTTTGTTGCTAAGTATGAATTTTTCACGGATGAATTGCCTAAGCCTATGACAATAGCTTCTCCCGGGAAAATGATGAATTCTCGATTGGTAGTTCCGGATGTTTCTATCAAGATGGGAAACTATTCTTTTCTGGCCTCTCCAATTGTTCTTGGCAATTCCGATATTGATCTTATTCTTGGCATGGATTTCCTGGCGATGAACAAGGCTTATGTTGATTGCAAAGCTAAAGAAGTTCAATTGACTCATCCTTCTGAAGACGTGATCATTTTCGCTGCTCGCGATGACACGATTCGTCTATTCTCTCTCAATGAGAAGGGCGAGATTTCTGCCATTTCTCAAATTCCCGTTGTCTCGGAGTATGAAAATGTCTTTCCAGAAGAGTTGCCAGGAATGCCTCCTCACAGGCCAGTTGAGTTTGTGATTGATCTCGAGCCTGGAACTGAACCGGTGTGCAAGCGTCCTTATAAGCTTGGCCCCGAAGAGCTGAAAGAGTTGAAGAAGCAGCTAGATGAACAAGAGCGTCTGGGTCTGATCAGACCAAGCTCTTCTCCTTGGGGCTGTGGTGTTCTGTTTGTCAAGAAGAAGGATGGCACGGACCGACTATGTGTCGATTACCGTCCATTGAATAAGAAGACAATCAGGAACAAGTATCCACTTCCCAACATCAATGAGCTGTTTGAGCAATTGAAAGGTGCCAAGGTTTTCTCGAAGTTAGATCTCCGTATGGGCTATCATCAAATCCGCATTCGTGAAGAAGATATTCCAAAGACAGCTTTCAGGACGAGTTTTGGCTCCTATGAGTACACCGTCATGTCTTTTGGTCTAGCAAATGCGCCTCCGACCTTCTCCAGAATGATGAACTATATATTCTCTCCTTTCAAGAATGAGTTCGTCTTGGTCTATTTGGATGATATTCTCGTGTTCTCGGAGACTGAAGAAGAGCATGCAGAGCATCTCAGACTTGTGCTTGACAAGCTTAGGGAACATCGGTTTTATGCTAAGTTCTCGAAGTGCGAGTTTTGGCTCAATGAAGTGGTGTACCTCGGGCATGTCATCTCTGCCGAGGGCATTAAAGTGCACCCCGAGAAAGTTGAAGCAATTGTGAATTGGCAGCCTCCTCAGAATGTCAAGCAGCTTCGTAGCTTCCTCGGCCTTGCAAGCTATTGCAGAAGATTCGTCGAGAATTTCTCTCAAATTGCTAAACCTCTGTCCAACCTCCTTCAGAAGAATGTCAAGTTTCTGTGGTCTCCTGAGTGTGACGTGGCTTTCAATACACTCAAACAGAAGCTGACTTCGGCTCCAGTTCTTGTTCCTCCCGAGCAATCCAAGCCTTTCCAAGTATTTTGTGATGCTTCTCTCCAAGGTCTCGGTGGCGTTCTCATGCAAGATAAGAAAGTTGTGGCTTATACCTCGAGGCAGTTGAAGCCTGCTGAGAAGAACTACCCCACTCATGATCTTGAGCTGGCGGCAGTAGTGCATGCTCTGATGACGTGGAGACATCTGTTGTTGGGAAGACCAGTTGAGGTGTTCACCGACCACAAGAGTTTGAAATATATCTTCACCCAACCCAACCTCAATCTTCGCCAGTCTCGTTGGGTGGAGATGATCGAGGACTTCAATCCGAGTATTGAATATACTCCTGGGAAAGCTAATGTCATTGCAGACGCGCTGAGCAGAAAAGCGTACTGCAACAGTCTTATCCTCAAGCCTCTTCAGCCCGAGCTTTGTGAAGCATTCCGCAAGCTCAATCTCCAAATGATTCCTCAAGGTTTTCTTGCCAATCTTCAAGTCTCTCCGACTCTCGAGGATCAGGTTCACCAAGCTCAACTTCTTGATGCTATGGTGAAGAAAGTGAAGAAAGGTGTGGCAAAGGGCATTCCCAAGTATAAGTGTTTCCGTGTTGATGACAAAGACACCCTGTTCTTCGAGGACCGTCTGGTGGTTCCGAAAGGTGATCTCAGGAAAGTTATCATGGATGAAGCACATAATTCCCTCCTCTCGATTCATCCAGGCAGTTCCAAAATGTATCAAGACCTCAAGCAAACCTTCTGGTGGACTCGCATGAAGCGCGAGATTGCTCAGTTCGTGAACGAGTGTGATGTTTGTCGCAGAGTGAAGGCGGAACATCAGCGTCCAGCAGGTCTCCTTCAGCCTTTGCCTATCCCAGAGTGGAAATTCGATCATGTTGAAATGGATTTCGTCACTGGGTTTCCTAAGTCCAAGAGAGGGAACGATGCCATCTTCGTGGTCATCGACAAGCTCACCAAAGTTGCCCACTTCCTCCCGGTCAAAGAATCTATCTCGGCAGCTCAGCTAGCAGAGTTGTATACGTCAAGGATAGTTTCTTTGCACGGTGTTCCTAAGCTCATATCCTCAGATCGCGGAAGCATCTTCACTTCCAAGTTTTGGGATTCCTTCCAGACTGCAATGGGGACTAATCTCCGTTTCAGCACAGCTTTCCATCCTCAGACTAGTGGTCAAGTTGAGAAAGTCAATCAAATCCTCGAAGATATGCTCAGAGCTTGTGTGATTTCTTTTGGCATGAAGTGGGAAGATTGTCTCCCGTTTGCTGAGTTCTCATACAACAATAGCTTCCAAGCAAGTTCTGGCAAAGCTCCTTTCGAGATTCTCTATGGCAGAAAGTGCCGTACCCCGCTCAATTGGTCTGAAACCGGCGAGCGTCAAATCCTTGGTAATGACATGATCACTGAAGCAGAAGAAATGTGCCGTGTCATTCGTGCAAATCTCAAAGCAGCTCAGTCCCGCCAGAAGAGTTATTATGATAGCAAGCATCGTGACATGACCTTTCAGATCGATGAGTTTGTCTATCTCAGAGTGTCTCCCATGAAGGGCACTCAACGCTTTGGCATCAAAGGAAAGCTCGCTCCACGCTTTGTGGGTCCTTTCAAGATTGTGGGCAAGAGGGGTGACCTTGCTTACCAACTCGAGCTTCCTCCCAATTTCTCCAATGTGCATGATGTGTTTCATGTCTCTCAGCTCCGGAAGTGTTTCAAGACTCCCGAGCGCACCGTTGATCTCCAAGAAATTGATCTCCAAGAAGACCTATCCTATCATGAGCATCCAATTGCTATCCTTGAAGAAACTGAGCGTAAGACTCGCAACAAGTCAATCAAGTTTCTAAAGGTGAAGTGGTCACATCACTCCGACAAAGAAGCCACTTGGGAACGAGAGGACCATCTCCGTTCCGAATTTCCCGAATTCTTCCGTTCCTAGATCTCGGGACGAGATCCTCATGTAGTGGGGGAGAGTTGTAACAGCCCAAGTGTAATTCTTGCCTTATTTGTAATCTTTCTCATGTGGACCTTCATGTTTTTCCTTGTGGTTTGCTTATCAATATATTTGCTTCATGTCTTTTGCATCATGGCATCATAATCATCATGTCATCATTCATGTTTGCCTCATGCTATCTTAATTGTGGTTGAGATGTTGGTGTTGGTGTTGGTATGTGTGAGGTTCATGTGTGGTTTTGGGTGTGATGAATTTCCTCTCAACTTCTATTAAAAAGCTATGCCATCTCTCTCTTTACTCAAATAATGCCACATGCTAATAAATTACTTGTTGTTTTCACCTATTAAAAATGTTGCACCTGTTCCAAATATTCTGTTATGAATTGTTGAGTATCTCTGGTCAAAGTTGGAGGGGTTTGCCTTTTGGGTTATTTGCAAACAGAGCCCAATTGGTAATTAAGTGAATTAATTTAATTGCTCTAAAAATTCCCAGGCCATTTTTATAAAATAGTGCATATTTATGTGAGTTCAAAACTGTTTTATTTTGTCTCAAAAGATTTTCCTTTATTCCTTGGGTTTTGCTTTTATGTTGCTGTTTTATAAAAGGAATAACCTTTTGATGAGAGGGAGAGAGAGCCACCTGGGCCTCCTGCCCCGCAGTGGCCCAAGAGCAGCAGTGGCGCAGCCCAGCCGGCCCCCCTCGCGCGCGCACGTTCGTCGTCCTGTACGGCAACGCATCCAGCAGCTCCACGTCGGCAGCCGATCGATTTGACGGCCGGAGCTCGCCCTAGGCCCCTATAAAGCATGCCCTAGCCCTAGCCCCGACATCCCTCGCTCCATTCCTCCCTTTTCCTTCCCTCGCCGCCGCCAGGTAAGAGAGCCGCGCGCCTCGCCATAGCCATGTCCGCCATGCTCCGGCCGAGCACGAGCTCGAGCTCGGGGTGACCTCCACGTTGCGTGACCGACGCTCTGGTGCCACGGGAAGGGAGTCCTTGCTGCACCTCTTCTTCCTCGACGTCCAGGAAAGCGCCAAGGCCCAGATCGACGCTGTCCTCGACCTCCTCTTCTTCATCTTCTCGGACCAGTGCAGCTTCAGTTTTTCGCCGACCCTCACGACGTCTACATCGCGCATCCGGCCACTCCTTCATGTCCTAGGTATACTAGGTATAACCCTACGCATCTCTACAAAATTCCTAGCACTCTAGTGCCCTGTACGCGTAGCCATCGGCATGCCAAGCTCGTGTACTCGGTGCTCCGGTCATAGAGTCAGTGTACGCGTACTATTTTTTTTGGTGTGCATGTTCTTGCTCGCCGCGCGCCGTGTCTTGTCCCACGCGTGTAGGAAGTTCGCCTTCTTCGCCCCATGCCTCGCCGCGTGCTCCCACCCTGCCTGCGTCGCTTAGTCGTTGCCGCGTCGCATGCCCGAGCCGAGCATGAGCTCGTGCTCGAGCTCCTCGCTGCCGTGCGCGTAGGCGTTAGATAGCTGCGGGAATGGGTTCCTCAAGGGTCCCGCAGCCCCCGCCGGCGCCTCCCCTTGCCGGAGATGCCGCCGTTGCCGTGTTGCGCCGCCGTCGCACGAGTCTGCGTCTGCATTTCTTCAGTTTCGTCAGTGTAGCATCGCTAAGTCAATAGGAGCCTATCCCTTTTATTCCCAGTCATCGAGCGTAGCCCGCTGGTCCGCGCCTCCTCTCCCCAGCCGAGAGACCGGGGTTCGATCCCCGGGCGCGCAGCTCCCCGGCCCTTTTATTTTTCGGTGCGTGCGTGTGTTCTGTGTTCTTCCGTGTGCGAGCGTGCATGTGTGCACTCTGTGCGTGTGTGCATATTTTTTCTCGGCCTAGCTTTTGTCATTGATATTACCAGCAAGTATATAGGTGTGACATATGTTTTTGGGGTAGAATCACCCAAGGAATGCATTGGTGTAATCAGATTTCACTTTTGAGCAACTTCATAAAACTGTCATTTTCTGTTGTGATGTCACTTTGTCATTTTTGTATGAACTAATCCATGCATGCTTAAATCTTGCTGTCAACATGCAAGTGCTAGATAAACTTGTGTAGTATGCCCTGGTATTTTCTTTTAGCATTCTAAGTTATTAGATCAGTGGGAACCTTGCTCTAAAGTTGCTATAAAAATTACTGCTGTTTCAACATGCTGAATTTTCACTAAGTCTGGGATGCTGGTTATTCTGGTGCTATGTTTAGAGGATGTTACTGAGTGCTCTGTTGAGAATTAGCTGTTGCTTTTGCCTAGAGATTTGTTGTAGATGTTGCACTCTGTCATCCTGTTAAGTTTCATGACTAAAAGCTTCCTGTAGATATTACTTTTACTGCTGTCAATATGTCTCCAGAATGTTTACTGCACTAGCCTGCTGTTATTTTCACTAAGTCCCTAAACTGTTATTTCATCATCTCCTCTTGTGTTGCTAATTGCCATGAATCTATGCCTCCATTGTTGTTTTTGTAGTTAAGTAAGTTGTTAAGCATGTTGATTACTTGCTGTAGATGCCCTGTTTGATAATGTAGGCTTGCTGTAGCTTAAGATATGATTGCTACAAGTTGCTATTCTGATGTTAGCAAACAGATTGTTGTCTTGTGTTGTTTTTGTGATTGTGAGTGTTGTGCTCCAAATCTTTGCTCGATCTTTGTTTCCTGTGATTGCTATTATTGTTTATCTGGTCAGAGGCAACCTTGGAACACCAAGGCATAGCCCATGTTGTGTTCCTTCTTTTCGTTATCTCGTTACCGTTCGTATCTTCCCGTGGACGTATCGTGAGAACCGTAGCTCCGTTTGCAACGTTCCTTATATGTTTTTGCATCAGTTTTGCATGAAGCATTCATATTTGCCATGTTCATGCATGTGTAACCAACTCAACTAAAGGTTCTGTCCAGATTGCTAATCACCTTTATTTCCGCATATGAAACATGACTAGATTGCATTAACATGAACATGCATCATCTTGTCTGAAGCATCATCTTGTGTGGTTGTTTATTTGGATCTTTTGTTTTTGGGTAGACGTGAGTGTTGAGCCTGAGTACGAGGATTCCGGAGAGTACAACTACGAGGACCCAGCTCTTTGTCCCTCTGAAGAACCAACAGGCAAGATGATCATACCCGGATCCCGACACTATTTTTGTCTTGCTAGATGTCTCGCTTTTACCGTTATGTTACGTTACCTACCACTTAAACTGTCAGCCTCCTAATTTGCCATGAAAGCCTCTTACCTTTCCACTACCTAGCAAAACCTTGATTGGCTATGTTACCGCTGCTCAGCCCTTATCTTATAGCATTGCTAGTTGCAGGTGCAAGCTTCCATGTGTCAACATGGATTTGTTATATCACTCTACTTATTGCTATTTAATTAATGCACATATATATCTGGCAACGGTGGAAGGCTTGGCCTTTTGCTCAGTGTTTTGTTCCGCTTTTGCCGCTCTAGTTCCGAGTTCCGGTGTTATATTCCATATTTTGCGCTCCTAACATGCTCGGGGTTGTTATGGGGACCCCCTTGATCATTCGTTTTAGATTAAAACTTGTCTGGCAAGACCCAACATTGGTACTACATTTGCTAATCAACTTAATAAAATTGCATAGGGCTTAGCTACCCCGAGGATTAATCAACAACCCGGGCCAGTGCTCCTCATGAGTGTTGGTCCAAAATGGCAGTAGCCGGGGCCACCAACGGGTGTGCCAGCCGGAAACTTAGCCCATCCGTCGTGTCCTGAGAACGAGATACGCGGCTCTTATCGGGTTCGTCGACACGTCGGGCGGTCTTGCTGGACTTGTTTTACCTTTATCGAATGTCTTGCGCGTGGAATTCCGGTTTTTCTTCGGGCTATCTCGAGGTTGCGGTTTTCCAGTGGAATTACCAAGGATGATCACGAGATTCATGGTCGAGGTTATTCTCGCGGCGTGTGGTTAGTTTGTGATGGATGAGTTGGAGCACCCCTGCAGGGTTTAATCTTTCGGAAAGCCGTGCCCGCGGTTATGTGGCAACTTGGAAATTTGTTTAACACCCGGTAATAGTTAACTTGAAATAAACTCCAATAAAATACACCAACTGTGTGCGTAACCGTGATCGTCTCTGCTCGTGAACATGTTCCGAGAGAGAACACGGTGGGGTTATGATTGACGTAAGTAGGTGTTCAGGATCACTTAGTGATCATGCTATTTCACGATCGTCTTACGTATGCCACCATATTTACATTCATGTTCTCGTAAGTTAGTCACCAAATACATGCTTAGCGCTTGCTGCAGCCTCACCACATAACCAATTCCTTACCCATGGCTTACATAGTTTCGGTACCCGGGTTATGAGATTGCTGAGTCCCTGTGGCTCATAGATTACAACAATACAGGTACAGGTGTTGATGAGAACGTGCCAGATGATGTGACTCAACTCCAGTGGGAGTACGACGAGGAGAGTAGACGTATGTATGTTACGTATCCGGACGAGTAGGGAGCTTCTTGGTGGTGATCCTGGGATAGCAAGGCAGTCTTCATTGCATCTTTTATCGTTTGTTTTCGTCCGTAGCCGGACCCTGTCTTCTGGATGATGTATTGAATTATTGTGTGGACTTGTAATTTAGCTTGTGGCGAGTGTAAGCCAACTTTTATACTCATCTCTTCCTACATGTATTGCGATGATTACTGTGCTTGCGAACGACGAGATGCGCTTCTATCCCCATCGAGGCCACAAGCCTTAATAGGGATAGGACCGCATCTTGGGCGTGACACATCACCTTGCCATGCTCATTTGTATCAGTAGACTACATGATTTATTGTTGTTGATGCTAAGATTCACATGTTAAATGGTTAGGTTACCCATCCATGCTTATGTGGTTATCATGCTCGTGTGCATTGTCATTTCATCATGCTATTATATTATGGCTCAGCTCATCACCATTCAAGTTAAACCTGACATTAATCGAACTTGAACAAACCTGTTGGTTGAGTCATGGTGCCACCGAATCGAGCTCACCAGTGCAACCACATTTGCCTTATGAGGGGGGGGGGGGGGGCTAATTAGGTCTATTATCATGCCTCTAGCTGGTGCCTCCAACTAGGGAAGGTTATGTGCGCGTGCGACCCTGATCAGGTAGGCGGCCATAAGCCTTGTGTGCCCAAGTTGTATGGTACCATTGTCCCCGTTTGGGACCGCACTGTACCCCGTTTGGGACAATTTTGTTTCGCCACGACGGTGGCCGGCCACGGAGGTGGTAGATGTCAAGAGTTGGCATCCGAAGATGCTACTTGTGAGCTGCGTTGGGATTTCCCCGAAGAGGAGGGGATGATGCAGTACAGTAGAGATAAGTATTTCCCTCAGTTATGAAACCAAGGTTATCTTTCTCCTTCTATAAAGCTATGGTACGCAATTTGCGTACTCTCAAAAAAAAAACCAAGGTTATCAATCCAGTAGAAGAATCACGCAACAACTCGTTAGCAGCACCTGCACACAAAATAACAAATCCTTGCACCCAACACGAACAAGGGGTTGTCAATCGTTTGGCAGTTAATTGCAAGATTAAATTGTATGGTTAGATAGATAGATCAAACAAAAATACAAAATAAAATAAATAAAGTAAAATTACAACAAGGTATTTTTGGGTTTTTCAATATATGATAAAGGTAGACCCGGGGGCCATAGTTTTCACTAGAGGCTTCTCTCTTAAAAATAGTGCTACTTCTTGAGCTTGCGTTGGTTTTTCCCTTGAAGAGGAAAGGGTGATGCAGCAAAGTAGAGATAAGTATTTCCCTCAGTTAAGAACCAAGGTATCAATCCAGTAGGAGAAACACGCAAGTCCCCAATATATGCACCTACACAAACAATCAAACACTTGCACCCAACGCGATAAAGGGGTTGTCAATCCCTTCACGGTCACTTGCAAAGGTGAGATCTGATAGAGATAGATATAAAAGATTACCAAAACATAAAACAAAATAAAAGTAAATAAATTGCAGCAAGGTATTTTTGATATATAGATCTGAAAATATATGAAGGAAAATAGACCCGGGGGGCATAGGTTTCACTAGAGCCTTCTCTCTTGAAGGCAAATAATACGGTGGGTGAACAAATTACTGTCGAGCAATTGATAGAAAAGCGCAAAGTTATGACGATATCCAAGGCAATGATTATGAATATAGGCATCACGTCCGTGTCAAGTAAACCGACTCCTGCCTGCATCTACTACTATTACTCCACACATCGACCGCTATCCAGCATGCATCTAGAGTATTAAGTTCATAAGAACGGAGTAACGCCTTAAGCAAGATGACATGATGTAGAGGGATAAACTCAAGCAATATGATGAAAACCCCATCTTTTTACCCTTGATGGCAACAATACAAATACGTGCCTCGCTACCCCTACTTTGCCACTGGGTGAGGACACCGCAAGATTGAACCCAAAACTAAGCACCTCTCCCATTGCAAGAAAAACCAATCTAGTTGGCCAAACCAAACTGATAATTCGAAGAGAAATACAAAGATATCAAATCATGTATATAAGAATTCAGAGAAGATTCAAATAATATTCCTAGATAAGCTGATCATAAATCCACAATTCATCGATCTCGACAAACACACCGCAAAAGAAGATTACATCGGATAGATCTCCAAGAACGAGGAGAACATGGTATTTAGAATCAAAGAGAGAGAAGAAGCCATCTAGCTACTAGCTATGGACCCATAGGTCTGTGGTAAACTACTCACGCTTCATCGGAGGTGCAATAGAGTTGATGTAGAAGCCCTCCGTGATCGAATCCCCCTCCGACAGGATGCCGGAAAAGGCCCCAAGATGGGATCTCACGGGAACAGAAGGTTACGGCGGCGGAAAAGTATTTTGGTGGACGCTTCTGGTCGTTTGGGAATATTTGGGAATTTATAGGCCAAGAATTAGGGTTAGAGGAGCTCCGAGGGGCCCACAAGCCAGGGGGCGCCCCCCCTAGGGCGCGCCCTGGAGGCTTGTGGCCTCCTCGGGACTCCTCTGACTTCATCTCCAAGTCCTACGTGTGTCTTCTGGTCCAAGAAAAATCATCGCGAATGTTTTATTCCGTTTGGACTCCGTTTGATATTCCTTTTCTGTAAAACTCAAAAACAAGGAAAAAACAAAAACTGGCACTGGGCTCTAGGTTAATAAGTTAGTCCCAAAAATAATATAAATTAGCATATTAATGCATTTAAAACATTCAAAATAGATAATATAATAGCATGGAACAATCAAAAATTATAGATACGTTGGAGACGTATCAAGCATCCCCAAGCTTAATTCCTACTCGTCCTCGAGTAGGTAAATGATAAAAACAGAATTTTTGATGTGGAATGCTACCTAACATATTTATCCATGTAATTTTCTTTATTGTGGCATGAATGTTCAGATCCATAAGATTCAAAACAAAAGTTTAATATTGACATAAAAACAATAATACTTCAAGCATACTAATAAAGCAATCATGTCTTCTCAAAATAACATGGCCAAAGAAAGTTATCCCTACAAAATCATATAGTATGGCTATGCTCCATCTTCATCACACAAAGTAATAAATCATGCACAACCCCGATGACAAGCCAAGCAATTGTTTCATACTTTTGATGTTCTCAAACTTTTTCAACTTTCACGCAATACATGAGCGTGAGCCGTGGATATAGCACTATAGGCGGAATAGAATATGGTGGTTGTGGAGAAGACAAAAAGAAGGAGATAGTCTCACATCAACTAGGCGTATCAACGGGCTATGGAGATACCCATCAATAGATATCAATGTGAATGAGTAGGGATTGCCATGCAACGGATGCACTAGAGCTATAAGTTTATGAAAACTCAAAAAAAGAAACTAAGTGGGTGTGCATCCAACTTGCTTGCTCACGAAGACCTAGGGCAATTTGAGGAAGCCCATCATTGGAATATACAAGCCAAGTTATATAACGAAAAATTCCCACTAGTATATGAAAGTGTCAACATAGGAGACTCTCTATCATGAAGATCATGGTGCTACTTTGAAGCACAAGTGTGGAAAAAGGATAGTAACATTGTCCCTTCTCTCTTTTCTCTCTTTTTTTATTTTTTTGGTGGGCTTCTTTGGCCTCTTTTATTTTTTATAAAGTCCAGAGACTCATCCCAACTTGTGAGGGAATCATAGCTTCCATCATCCTTTCCTCACATGGGACAATGCTCTAATAATGATGATCATCACACTTTTATTTACTTACAACTCAAGAATTACAACTCGATACTTAGAACAAAATATGACTCTATATGAATGCCTTCGGCAGTGTACCGGGATGTGCAATGATCTAGCGTAGCAAATGACATCAAAAAACAGACAAGCCATGAAAACATCATGCTAGCTATCTTACGATCATGCAAAGCAATATGACAATGATGGTGCGTGTCATAATAAAACGGAACGGTGGAAGTTGCATGGCAATATATCTCGGAATGGCTATGGAAATGCCATGATAGGTAGGTATGGTGGCTGTTTTGAGGAAGGGTATATGGTGGGTTTAATGCACCGGCGAAAGTTGCGCGGTACTAGAGAGGCTAGCAATGGTGGAAGGGTGAGAGTGTGTATAATCCATGGACTCAACATTAGTAATAAAGAACTCACATACTTATTGCAAAAATCTATTAGTCATCGAAACGAAGTACTACACACATGCTCCTAGGGGGATAGATTGGTAGGAAAAGACCATCGCTCGTCCCCGACCGCCACTCATAAGGAAGACAATAAATAAATAAATCATGCTCCGACTTCATCACATAACGGTTCACCATATGTGCATGCTATGGGAATCACAAACTTTAACACAAGTATTTCTACAATCCACAATTACTCACTAGCAGGACTCTAATATCACCATCTTTATATCTCAAAACAATCATAAGGAATCAAACTTCACATAGTATTCAACGCACTTTATATGAAAGTTTTTAGTATATCCCTCTGGATGCCTATCATATTAGGACTAAATTCATAACCAAAGCAAATTACCATGCTGTTTAGAGAGACTCTCAAAATAATATAAGTGAATCATGAGAGTTCAACAATTTCTATAAAATAAAGCCATCGCCGTGCTCTAAAAAGATATAAGTGAAGCACTAGAGCAAAATTGCCTAGCTCAAAAGATATAAGTGAAGCACATAGAGTATTCTAATAAATTCACGATTCATGCGTGTCCCTCTCAAAAAGTGTGTACAGAAAGTATGATTGTGGCAAACTAAAAAGCAAAGACTCATATCATACAAGACGCTCCAAGAAAAACACATATCATGTGGTGAATAAAAATATAGCCTCAAGTAAATTTACCGATAGATGAAGACAAAAGAGGGGATGCCATCCGGGGCATCCCCAAGCTTAGATGCTTGGTTGTACTTGAATATTACCTTGGGGTGCCTTGGGCATCCCCAAGCTTAGGCTCTTGCCACTCCTTATTCCGTAGTCCATCAAATCTTTACCCAAAACTTGAAAACTTCACAACACAAAACTCAACAAGAAAACTCATGAGATCCGTTAGTATAAGAAAATAAATCACCACTTTTTGGTACTGTTGTGAACTCATTATTTATTTATATTTGTGTAATATCTACTGTATTCCAACTTCTCCATGGTTCATAGCCCCCGATACTACCCATAGATTCATCAAAATAAGCAAACAACACAAAGAAAACAGAATCTGTCAAAAACAGAACAGTCTGTAGCAATCTGAAAACTTCGTATACTTATGTAACTCCAAAAATTCTGAAAAATTAGTAAAACAGAGGAAATTTGTATATAAATCTTGTGTAAAAAATTCAGAATTTTATCACGCTTCTGTGATTTTTAATAATTCTGTGACTGGGCGCAAAAGTTTCTGTTTTTTCAGCAAGATCAAATCAACGATATACCAAAGTATCCCAAAGGCTTTACTTGGCACAAACACTAATTAAAACACCAAAACACAATTACTACAGAGGTAATAATGTGTTATTTCATAAAAACAGAAAAAAAATTGGGTTGTCTCCCAACAAGCGCTTTTCTTTAAAGCCTTTTAGCTAGGCGTTGATAATTTTAATGATGCTCACATGAAAGATAGCAATTGAAACACGAAGAGAGCATCATGTAGCATGTGAAAAACACATCTAATTCTAACATACTTCCTATGCATAGGCATCTTATAGGCAAACAAATTATCAAGGCAAGCAAAAACTAGCATATGCAAAGAAGAGAAAGAAACAATAGCAATCTCAACATAATGAGAGGTAATTTAGTAGCATGAAGATTTCTACAACCATATTTCCCTCTCTCATAATAATTACTTGTAGGATCATAATAAAATTCAACAATATAGCTATCACATAACATATTCTCTTCATGATCCACATGCATGCAAAGTTGACACTCTTCCAAAATAGTGGGATTATCATAAAATAAAGTCATGACCTCTCCGAACCCACTTTTATCAAAAATTTCATAAGATTGATCATTCTTCAAAGTAGTGGGATCATTATTACCTAGAGTTGACACTCTTCCAAACTCACTTTCAATATTATAGCAAACATATTCATCATGAGACTTAAATAAATTTTCAAGATCATAAGAAGCATTATCACCCCAATCATGATCATTGCAATAAGTAGTGGACATAGCAAAACTAGCATCCCCAAGCTTAGAGTTTTGCATATCATTAGCATAATTTACATTAATAGAATTTATAATAACATCATTGCAATCATGCTTTTGATTCAAGGAACTATTAAGTATGGGTGCAATAGCAATAATCTCATGTTTAACATAAGGAACTATAGCAAATTCATCCCCATAAACATTTATATTGGCATCATGGCCATAAGAATAGCAAGCATCATGTTCATCGAGGATTTTTTCAATCAAATCATCGGAATCATAATTACCTATAGATTCATGCATATCGTTATTTTCTTCCAAAGCAACGGTCATTCTCTCAATAAATTCCTTAACATAGGCATTATGAGCATAGTTTTCATAGCAATATTTAAGTATGTCAAAATTTTCAGATTTGTAGAGAGTAATATCATACTTTTCAATCAAAGAAGCAACTTCATAAGCACCCTTAAAAGCAACAAATTCTTCAATTTGTTCGATATCATAGTAACTATAAACATCCTTTTCATAAGAAGATAAGATTTCATTATCATTAAACTCACATAGGTAGGGAAGGTGTTTTTTAGGGTTCTTAGAGCAACAAATAAAATCAGAAAGTTCACAAAGATTCCAAGCATAACACAACAAACAATTTATTTGATTCCATAAGAGTCTCCCTTTTTTAGACAAACGGTGACGCACAAAATGAGCATGCTCATCTAAAGATTTTCCCTCAACTAAACTAGTTGGGGTTTCAGCACGAGCACATATGGATCGAAGATGATCCAAGTAGAAAACTTTAAGTGGATCCATAAACCTTTTTGTTTTCTGATTTTCAATAAATACACAATTATACCAAGCGAACGAGCAAACAAACCAAGTAAGACATAGAGGCAAACGAAAAGACGAACGGAAGAAGGGCGAATAAAAAGGCAAATCTTTTTGTATTTTTCTGAAATCGTTTTAGAAGTGGGGGAGAGGGAAACGAGAGGCAAATGGCAAATAATGTAATGCAAGAGATGAGAGTTTATGATGGGTACTTGGTAGGCTTGATGTAGATCTCCCCGGCAATGGCGCCAGAAATTCTTCCTGCAACTTCTTGAGTTTGCGTTGGTTTTTCCCTTGAAGAGGAAAGGGTGATGCAGCAAAGTAGAGATAAGTATTTCCCTCAGTTAAGAACCAAGGTATCAATCCAGTAGGAGAAACACGCAAGTCCCCAATATATGCACCTACACAAACAATCAAACACTTGCACCCAACGCGATAAAGGGGTTGTCAATCCCTTCACGGTCACTTGCAAAGGTGAGATCTGATAGAGATAGATATAAAAGATTACTAAAACGTAAAACAAAATAAAAGTAAATAAATTGCAGCAAGGTATTTTTGATATATAGATCTGAAAATATATGAAGGAAAATAGACCCGGGGGCCATAGGTTTCACTAGAGGCTTCTCTCTTGAAGGCAAATAATACGGTGGGTGAACAAATTACTGTCGAGCAATTGATAGAAAAGCGCACAGTTATGACGATATCCAAGGCAATGATTATGAATATAGGCATCACGTCCGTGTCAAGTAGACCGACTCCTGCCTGCATCTACTACTATTACTCCACACATCGACCGCTATCCAGCATGCATCTAGAGTATTAAGTTCATAAGAACGGAGTAACGCCTTAAGCAAGATGACATGATGTAGAGGGATAAACTCAAGCAATATGATGAAAACCCCATCTTTTTACCCTTGATGGCAACAATACAAATACGTGCCTCGCTACCCCTACTTTGTCACTGGGTGAGGACACCGCAAGATTGAACCCAAAACTAAGCACCTCTCCCATTGCAAGAAAAACCAATCTAGTTGGCCAAACCAAACCGATAATTCGAAGAGAAATACAAAGATATCAAATCATGCATATAAGAATTCAAAGAAGATTCAAATAATATTCCTAGACAAGTTGATCATAAATCCACAATTCATCGATCTCGACAAACACACTGCATAAGAAGATTACATCGGATAGATCTCCAAGAACGAGGAGAACATGGTATTGAGAATCAAAGAGAGAGAAGAAGCCATCTAGCTACTAGCTATGGACCCGTAGGTCTGTGGTAAACTACTCACGCTTCATCGGAGGGGTAATAGAGTTGGTGTAGAAGCCCTCCGTGATCGAATCCCCCTCCGGCAGGATGCCGGAAAAGGCCCCAAGATGGGATCTCATGGGAACAGAAGGTTACGACAGCGGAAAAGTATTTTGGTGGACGCTTCTGGTCGTTTGGGAATATTTGGGAATTTATAGGCCAAGAATTAGGGTTAGAGGAGCTCCGAGGGGCCCACAAGCCAGGGGGCGCGCCCTGGAGGCTTGTGGCCTCCTCGGGACTCCTCTGACTTCATCTCCAAGTCCTACGTGTGTCTTCTGGTCCAAGAAAAATCATCGCGAAAGTTTTATTCCGTTTGGACTCCGTTTGATATTCCTTTTCTGTAAAACTCAAAAACAAGGAAAAAACAAAAACTGGCACTGGGCTCTAGGTTAATAAGTTAGTCCCAAAATAATATAAATTAGCATATTAATGCATATAAAACATCCAAAACAGGTAATATAATAGCATGGAACAATCAAAAATTATAGATACGTTGGAGACGTATCAAATAGCATATGGTGGGTTAACAAATTACTGTTGGGCAATTGATAGAAAAGCAAATAATCACGACAATATCCAAGACAATGATCATGTATATAGGCATCACGTCATAGACAAGTAGACCGAAACGATTCTGCATCTACTACTATTACTCCACACATCGACCGCTATCCAGCTGCATCTAGAGTATTAAGTTCATAAAGAATGGAGTAACGCCTTAAGCAAGATGACATGATGTAGACAAAGTAAACTCATGCATGAATAAACCCCATCTTTTTACCCTTAATAGCAACGATACATACGTGTCATGTCCCTTTTTGTCACTGGGATTGAGCACCGCAAGATCGAACCCATTACAAAGCACCTCTCCCATTGAATGATAAATCAATCTAGTTGGCCAAACCAAATCAATAGATCAGAGAGAAATATGAAGCTATAACAATCGTGCATAAAAGAGTTCAGAGAAAACTCAAATAATATTCATGGATAATCTGATCATAAACTCACAATTCATCGGATCCCAACAAACACACCGCAAAAGTGATTACATCGGATAGAACTCCAAGAACATCGAGGAGAACATTGTATTGAAGATCAAAAAGTGAGAAGAAGCCATCTAGCTACTAACTATGGACCCGAAGGTCTGTGGTAAACTACTCACGCATCATCGAAAGGGCGGCAAGGTTGATGTAGAGCCCCTCCGTGATCGAATCCCCCACCGGCAGAGTGCCGGAAAAGGCCTCCAGATGGGATCTCTCGAGAACAGAGACTTGCGGTGGCGAAAAATGTATTTCATGGACTCTCCTGTTGGTTTCCCGATTTTAGAGAATTTCTAGAGGTGGAATTAGGTGAAACGGAGCAGAGGTGGGCCCACGAGGCACTGATACGTCTCCGTCGTATCTATAATTTTTGATTGTTTCATGCCAATATTCTACAACTTTCATATACTTTTGGCAACTTTTTATATTATTTTTGGGACTAACATATTGATCCAGTGCCAAGTGCCAGTTCCTGTTTGTTGCATGTTTTTTGTTTCACAGAATACCCGTATCAAACGAAGTCCAAACGCGGTAAAAATTTATGGAGATTTATTTTGGAATATTTGTGATTTTTGGGAAAAAGAATCAACCCGAGACGATGCCCGAGGGGCCCACAAGCCCTAGGTGCGCGCCCCTACCCTGGGTGCGACCAGGAGGCTTGTGGGGCCCCTGTAAGGCGGTTGGTGCCCTTCTTTCGCCGCAAGAAAGCTAATATCCGGATAAAAATCGTGTTAAAATTTCAGCCTAATCGGAGTTACGGATCTCCGAGAATTTAAGAAACTGTGAAAGGCCAGAATCTGGGAACGCAGAAACAGAAGGAAACAGAGAGAGAGATCCAATCTCGGAAGGGCTCCCGCTCCTCCGCCGCCATGGAGGCCAAGGACCAGAGGGGAAACCCTCCTCCCATCTAGGGGGACGCCAAGGAAGAAGAAGAAGGAGGGGGGCTCTCTCCCCCTCTCTCCCGGTGGCGCTGGAACGCCGCCGGGGCAATCATCGTGTGACGACGATCTACTCCAACAACTCTGTCATCTTCACCAACACCTCCATCACCTTCCCCCGTCTATCTACAGCGGTCCACTCTCCCGCAACCCACTGTACCCTCTACTTGAACATGGTGCTTTATGCTTCATATTATTATCCAATGATGTGTTGCCATCCTATGATGTCTGAGTAGATTTTTGTTGTCCTATCGGGTAATTGGTGAATTGCTATGATTGGTTTAATTTCTTGTGGTTATGTTGCTGTCCTTTGGTGCCCATCATATGAGCGCGCGTGTGGATCACACCATAGGGTTATTTGTATGTTGATAGGACTATGCATTGGAGGGCAAGGGTGACAGCAGCTTCAGCCTACCATAGAAATTGATTCATACGGGATTGAAGGGGGACCAATTTATATTTTAATGCTATGGTTGGGTTTTACTTTAATGAACGTTAGTAGTTGCGGATGCTTGCTAATAGTTCCAATCATAAGTGCATAGAATTCCAAGTAAGGGATGACATGCTAGCAGTGGCCTCTCCCACATAAAAACTTGCTATCGGTCTAGTAACGTAGTCAATTGCTTAGGGACAATTTCTCAAATCCTTCCACCACTTTTCCACACTCGTTAAACTAACTTAATTGTTTCTTTATCTAAACAGCACCTAACTTTTATTTTCACGTTCTTTATTATCTTGCAAACCTATCCCTTTACACCTACAAAGTACTTCTAGTTTCATACTTGTTCTAGGTAAAGCGAACGTTAAGCGTGCGTAGAGTTGTATCGGTGGTCGATAGAACTTGAAGGGAATATAAATTCTACCTTTAGCTCCTCGTTGGGTTCGACACTCTTATTTATCGAGAAAGGCTACAACTGATCCCCTATACTTGTGGGTTATCAAGACCTTTTTCTGGTGCCGTTGCCGGGGAGCAATAGCGTGGGGTGAATATTCTCATGTGTGCTTGTTTGCTTTATCACTAAGTAGATTTTATTTGTTGTTCTTAGTTGTTTTATATCTTTAGTTATGGATATGGAACACGAAATACCAAAAAAAATAGGTGTACTTGCTACTCATGGAGATGGGGAACCTCCTAAAACCCTCGATGCTCGTTATGTGAAAAATATTAAACACTACTTTGATAATCCTGAGAAAACCCCATTCAGCTTGATAATGGGAGACACGTTTGATCAACGTGAATACTTTAGGGATTATCGCTTGACTCAAAAAGGGAAACTGTTATGGGATCAAATTCATATGTTGCATTGGTATTCTCGGGATCTATGCTTGAGATATGATTATACTTGTTGCTATAGGATGAAGGCTCCACACCTTCCCTTTTCATGCAAATTTAACGATAATGAAACCTTAGCTTCTTATGCTAATGGTATATATGATTACTATGATGTGGAACGAATAGAAGAATTTGTTGCTTTTAAGGGTGCTTATGAAATTGAATCTCTCTTTGAAAAGTATGAAGATTATGATGATGCCATTTACAGACCTGAAAATTATGCTATACTTAAATATTTCTATGAGAATTATGAATATAATGCTGATATTAATGAGTTTATTGAGAAAGTCTCCGCTGTCCAAGAAGAGACTAATATTTTGCAGGAAACTATGGAAGAAGAAATTGATGACACTGTGAGCTCATTAGATGAAAAAGATGACGAGGAGAGCCAAGAACAAAAGGAGGAAGAGCGGATTAGCTACCCGTGCCCACCTTCTAATGAGAGTAACTCTTCAACTCATACATTGTTTAATTTCCTTTCATGCTTACCGAAGGATGAATGCTATGATGATTGCTATGATCCCTTGGATTTGTTTGAAATATCCCTTTTTGATGAAATTGATGCTTGCTATGCTTGTGGCCATGATGCCAATATGAATTATGCTTATGGAGATGAACTTTCTATAGTTCCTTTTGTTAAGAATGAAATTGTTACTATTGCACCCACGCATGATAGTCCTATTATCTTTTTGAATTCTCCCAATTACACCATATTGGAGAAGTTTGCGCTTATTAAGGATTATATTGATTGGTTGCATTTTACCATTACACATGATGATTTTGATGAGTATAATATGCATGTGCTTGTTGCTCCTACTTGCAATTATTACGAGAGAGGAACTACATCTCCACCTCTCTATGTTTCCAATACGATAAAATTGCAAGAAACTGCTTATGCTATGTATTGGCCTTTACTAGATGTGCATGAATTGTTCTTTTATGGCATGCCGATGCATAGGAAGAGAGTTAGACTTCGCCATTGCATGATATATGTTACTTTGTGCTCACTACTAAATTACAAATCATTGTTAATTAAAATTGGCTTTGATATACCTTGGGATCCAGGTGGATCAATTACTTGAGCACTTTATGCCTAGCTTAATGGCTTTAAAGAAAGCGCTGCCAGGGAGACAACCCGGAAGTTTTAGAGAGTCATTTTATTCTGTTGTGTGATTTTAAAAAAGTTTAAAAACAAAAAAATATAGAGGGGAACCTAAAACTTTTCAAAAAGAAAAGTGAAAGTGAGAAAGACGAACACCGTTGAAGTGGGGGACGTCCTTGAACTTTGTTCATGCCCATGGAAACTTTGTGAATCTCGATTACAGAAACTTTTCAAAAAAAATAATTATCCCCTTGTACATATCCATTGTATTATAAAAATAATGTGCCAAGATTTGCCTTTAGGATGATTAGATTGCTTGTTTGGTATGTGCAGTGGAAAAACAGAAACTTTGGCTGTAGCGCGTGAATTTAATTTTTTTTACTAGAATGTCAAAAGTTTCTGAAATTTTTACACAGTACTGCTATGCAAATTTTTTATTTTGTCCTAATTTTTCAGAATTTTTGGAGTTACAGAAGTATGGTGAATGTTCAGATTGCTACAGACTGTTCTGTTTTTGATGCATTGTTTTGATGGAACTGTGGATTGTATCGTTGGTATAAGACATGGAGAAGTTAGAATACAGTAGGTATAATGCAAAAATAAAATATGAATGGGTTTGCAACAGTACTTAAAGTGGTGATTTGCTTTATTATACTAACGGATCTCACGAGGGTTTTGTTAAGTTTTGTGTGATTGAAGCTTTCAAGTTTTGGGTGAGATCACGATGGATGAGGGAATAAGTAGTGGCAAGAGCCTAAGCTTGGGCATGCCCGAGGCACCCCAAGGTAATATTCAAGGACTCCCAAGCAATTAACCTTGGGGATGCCCCGGAAGGCATCCCCTCTTTCTTCTAACGACCATCGGTAATTTTACTTGGAGCTATATTTTTATTCGTCACATGATATGCGTAAATTCTTGGAGCGTCGTGTGCCTTTTCTTTTTATTTTAATAATGCACCATGCTGGTATGAGATAGTCCTTGGTTGATTTATAGAATGCTCTATGCACTTCACTTATATCTTTTGAGTATGGCTTTATAGAATACTTCATGTGCTTCACTTATATCATTTGAAGTTTGGATTGCCTGTTTCTCTACACATAGAAAACCGCCATTTGTAGAATGCTCTTTTGCTTCACTTATATTTGTTAGAGCATGGGCAAATCTTTTATAGGAAGAATTAAACTCTCATGCTTCACTTATATCTATTTAGAGAGTCAACATGAATTGGTCATTCACATGGTTAGTCATAAAATCATACATAAAACTTGTAGATCACTGAATATGATATGTTTGATTCCTTGCAATAGTTTTGCGATATAGAGATGGTAATATGTGGGAGGTACTAGTGAATGATTGTGGTTTAGTAAGAATATTGGTGTTAAGGTTTGTGATTCCCGAAGCATGCACGTATGGTCTCTCGTTATGCGATGAAATTGGAGCATGATTTATTATTGATTGTCTTCCTTATGAGTGGTGGTCGGGGATGAGCGATGGTCTTTTTCTACCAATCTATCCCCCTAGGAGCATGCGTATTAGTACTTTGTTTCGAGGGCTAATAAACTTTTGCAATAAGTATGTGAGTTCTTTATGACTAATGTTGAGTCCATGGATTATACGCACTCTCACCCTTCCATCATTGCTAGCCTCTTCGGTACCGTGCATTGCCCTTTCTCACCTCGAGAGTTGGTGCAAACTTCGTCGGTGCATCCAAACCCCGTGATATGATATGCTCTCACACATAAGCCTCATTATATCTTCCTCAAAACAGCCATCATACCTACCTATCATGGCATTTCCATAGCCATTCCGAGATATATTGCCATGCAACTTCCATCATCATCATATACATGACTTGAGTATTCATTGTCATATTGCTTTGCATGATCGTAAGATAGCTAGCATGATATTTTCATGGCTTGTCCATTTTTTGATACCTTTGCTATGCTAGATCATTGCACATCCTGGTACACTGCCAGAGGCATTCATATAGAGTCATATTTTGTTCTAGATATCGAGTTGTAATTTTGAGTTGTAAGTAAATAAAAGTGTGATGAACATCATTATTAGAGCATTGTCCCAGTGAGGAAAGGATGATGGAGACTATGATTCCCCCACAAGTCGGGATGAGACTCCGGACGAAAATAAAAAAAAAGAGAAAAAAAGAGGCCAAAAAGAGCCCAACAAAAAAAAGAAAAAAAAGAAAAAAAAGAAAAAATGAGAGAAAAAGAGAGAAGGGGCAATGTTACTATCCTTTTACCACACTTGTGCTTCAGAGTAGCACCATGTTCTTCATATAGAGAGTCTCTTGAGTTATCACTTTCATATTACTAGTGGGAATTTTTCCTTATAGAACTTGGCTTGTATATTCCGATGATGGGCTTCCACAAATGCCCGAGGTCTTCATGTGCAAGCAAGTTGGATGCACACCCACTTAGTTTTCAGTTTGAGCTTTCATACACTTATAGCTCTTAGTGCATTCGTTGCATGGCAATCCCTACTCCTTGCATTGACATCAATTGATGGGCATCTCCATAGCCCATTGATTAGCCGCGTCGATGTGAGACTTTCTCCTTTTTTGTCTTCTCCACACAACCTCCACCATCATATTCTATGCCACCTATAGTGCTATATCCATGTCTCACGCTCATGTATTGCGTGAGGGTTGAAAAAGCTTGAGAACGTTAAAAGTATGAAACAATTCCTTGGCTTGTCATCGGGGTTGTGCATGATAAATACTTTGTGTGATGAAGATAGAGCATGACAATATTATATGATTTTGTAGGGATAACATTTTTAGCATTGATATTTTGAAAGACATGATTGTTTGTTCGGATGCCTGAGTATTGATGTCTTTATATCAAATTATAGACTATTGCCTTGAATCACTCGTGTCTTAATATTCATGCCATGATTAGATTATGTGATCAAGAGTATGATAGGTAGCATTTCACATCAAAAATTATCTTTTTTATCATTTACCTACTCGAGGACGAGCATGAATTAAGCTTGGGGATGTTGATACGTCTCTGTCGTATCTATATTTTTTGATTGTTTCATGCCAATATTCTACAACTTTCATATATACTTTTGGCAACTTTTTATATTATTTTTGGGACTAACATATTGATCCAGTGCCTAGTGCCAGTTCCTGTTTGTTGCATGTTTTTTGTTTCGCAGAATACCCATATCAAACGAAGTCCAAACGCGATAAAAAATTACGAAGATTTATTTTGGAATATTTGTGATTTTTGGGAAAAAGAATCAACGCGAGACGATGCCCAAGGGGCCCACAAGCCCTAGGGGCGCGCCCCCTACCCTGGGCGCGGCCAGGAGGCTTGTGGGGCTCCTGTAAGGCGGTTGGTGCCCTTCTTTCGCCGCAAGAAAGCTAATATCCGGATAAAAATCGTGTTAAAATTTCAGCCCAATCGGAGTTACGGATCTCCGGGAATTTAAGAAACGGTGAAAGGCGAGAATCTGGGAACGCAGAAACAGAAGGAAACAGAGAGAGAGAGAGATCCAATCTCGGAGGGGCTCCTGCCCCTCCGCCGCCATGGAGGCCAAGGACCAGAGGGGAAACCCTCCTCCCATCTAGGGGGGAGGCCAAGGAAGAAGAAGAAGGAGGGGGCTCTCTCCCCCTCTCTCCCGATGGCGCCGGAACGCCGCCTGGGCAATCATCGTGTGACGACGATCTACTCCAACAACTCCGTCATCTTCACCAACACCTCCATCACCTTCTCCATCTATCTACAGCGGTCCACTCTCCCGCAACCTGCTGTACCCTCTACTTGAACATGGTGCTTTATGCTTCATATTATTATCCAATGATGTGTTGCCATCCTATGATGTCTGAGTAGATTTTTGTTGTCCTATCGGGTAATTGGTGAATTGCTATGATTGGTCTAATTTGCTTGTGGTTATGTTGCTATCCTTTGGTGCCCATCATATGAGCGCGCGTGTGGATCACACCATAGGGTTAGTTGTATGTTGATAGGACTATGCATTGGAGGGCAAGGGTGACAGCAGCTTCAGCCTACCATAGAAATTGATTCATATGGGATTGAAGGGGGACCAATTTATATTTTAATGCTATGGTTGGGTTTTACCTTAATGAACGTTAGTAGTTGCGGATGCTTGCTAATAGTTCCAATCATAAGTGCATAGAATTCCAAGCAAGGGATGACATGCTAGCAATGGCCTCTCCCACATAAAAACTTGCTATCGGTCTAGTAACGTAGTCAATTGCTTAGGGAAAATTTCGCAAATCCTTCCACCACTTTTCCACACTCGTTAAACTAACTTAATTGTTTCTTTATCTAAACAGCACCTAACTTTTATTTTCACGTTCTTTATTATCTTGCAAACCTATCCCTTTACACCTACAAAGTACTTATAGTTTCATACTTGTTCTAGGTAAAGCGAACGTTAAGCGTGCGTAGAGTTGTATCGGTGGTCGATAGAACTTGAAGGGAATATAAATTCTACCTTTAGCTCCTCGTTGGGTTCGGCACTCTTATTTATCGAGAAAGGCTACAACTGATCCCCTATACTTGTGGGTTATCAGGCACCAGGGCACGCCACCCCCCTGGGGCGCGCCCTGGTGGCTCGTGGCCATCTCCCCTGTCTTTTGGCCCTCTCCCAAAGCTTCTAGTGTCTCTTATGTACAGAAAATATCTTCAAAAAGTTTCGTGGCATTTGTACTTCGTTTGGTACTGATATTCTGAAAAACTAAAAACAGGCAAAAAACAGCAACTGGCACTGGGTACTAAGTTAATAGGTTAGTCCCAGAAATGATATATAATTGCTTGTAAGTGTATATAAAACATCCAAGATTGATACTATAATAGCATGGAACTATCAAAAATTATAGATACATTGGAGACGTATCAGAGGCCACCCATGACATAGCCCAAAGGGGAGTTTGTTGGAGTGGCCGGGAGAGTGTCATGCAATAGATTGGTTTTGTCGGAATGTCGTTGGTCCACCCAAATGGGAGCACGAGGCCATGAGTTCCGTGGTGTGGGTACAGTGTACTAACCTCTGCAGAGTGTATAATCTATCGATAGTCGTGTCCTCGGATATGGACACGGTTCGTAGTAGGTCACACTTGTTGGAAATATGCCCTAGAGGTAATAATAAAGTGGTTATTATTATATTTCCTTGTTCATGATAATCATTTATTATCCATCCTATAATTGTATTGATTGGAAACTCAAATACATGTGTGGATGCATAGACAACAACATGTCCCTAGTGAGCTTCTACCAGACTAGCTCGTTGATAAAAAATGGCTATGGTTTCCTAGCCATAGACATGAGTTGTCATTTGATAACGGGATCACATCATTAGCTGAATGATGTGATGGACAAGACCCAAACTATAAGCGTAGCATATGATCGTATCAAGTTTATTGCTATAGCTTTCTTCATGTCAAGTATATGTTCCTTCGACCATGAGATCATGCAACTCCCGGATACCGGAGGAATACCTTGTGTGCTATCAAACATCACTTCGTATCTGGGTGATCATAAAGATGCTCTACAGGTATCTCCGAAGGTGTCTGTTGGGTTCGCATGGATCGAGACTGGGATTTGTCGCTCCGTGTGATGGAGAGATATCTCTGGGCCCTCTCGGTAATACAACATCATAAAGAGCTTGCAAGCAATGTGCCTAATGAGTTAGTCAGGGGATCTTGTATTACGGAACGAGTAAAGAGACTTGCCGGTAACGAGATTGAACTAGGTATGGAGATACCGACGATCGAATCTCGGGCAAGTAAGATATCGCCAGACAAAGGGAATTGTATACGGGATTAACTGAATCCTTGACATCATGGTACAACCGATAAAGGTCTTCGTGGAATATGTAGGAATCAATATGGGCATCCAGGTCCTTCTATTGGTTATTGACCGGAGAGGAGTCTCGGTCATGTCTGCATAATTCTCGAACCCGTAGGGTCGCACACTTAACGTTCGGTAGCGCTAGGGTAGTATTGAGATATTAATAGTGGAAAGTTCGAAAGTTGTTCGGAGTCCCAGATGGGATCCGGGACATCACGAGGAGCTCCGGAATAGTTCGAAGGTAAAGATTCATATATGGAAAGTTGTTATCGGGGTTCCGAAAAAAGTTTGAGTTTTTTCGGTATTGTACCGGGAAGGTTCTAGAAGGTTCCGGAGTGGGGCCCACCTGCATGGGGGACCCACATGAACGTGGGTAGTGGGGAAAGTCCCCACAAGCCTGGTCTAGGCGCACCAAGATCCTCCCTTAAAAGGAATAGTATCATATCCAAAGGGATAAGATCAGGATCCCTAAAAAAGGGGATAGCGATCGGTGGGGAAGGAAAGGAGGGATTTCCTTCCTCCCCCTTTGGCCAACAACCCTAGCTAGCATGTCTTGAGAAGCCGACAGAAAAGGTAATTAGTATCACACGGTGCTGTACTGCTGTCTACATATGCATAATCAGCACCTGCATGGCTCTGTCTACATATGCTTCAGTGCTTGCCTCCGGTTTCGCTTGGGTTTCTTCACGTGTGATTGACATCGGCAGCGTGATCATCAAAAAGCAATCCAGCGGGTGGATCTTTATCCCTGATAACAAGAGAGAGAGAGAGAGAGCATCCTCCAACGGCGAATTTTCTGGTAGGCGATGGTATATGAGAGCATCTACACCCGGGCGCCTTATACTGTCTCAAACCTCCGCGCGGACGGTCCTGTTATTGGCCGGTCAAAAAAAATCCAGCAGGGCTCCTCATACCGGGCCTAAACTCCCGGGCTGACTGGCACTTCTAATATCCAGTCCAAATTTAGAGCGGATATGGAGAGCTCGGGCGCGCCCGGGCGCGTCCATCTTGTCGGATTCGGCACATGTTGGCCCACGTACCAGACCCCACATATACTCGCCCTTTGCCGCTTGCCGGATCAAACCCTTGTCACTCCACTCCACTCCGCTTTTCTCTGCGCCGTCCCCAAGCTCACTTCCAGCGATCTTCGGTCTTCTCCGGCATGGTGGGCAGCTTATCCGAGTCCCCCATCACCCGATCTACGAACTAGGACCTCATCTCAGTTGGGCCGAAGGAGGAGATGGCCGTCCGTATTGCGCTCTGCCGCACCCACGAGGAGAATGCTTGACAGTGATCGGACTCGATCTGGCGCGAGTTCATAGCGTCCGGCCAAGTGGCGCTTGAATCCGGCGCAAGAGTGTCGCGGCTGCCTCGCCGGAGGCGGTGCGCTCGTCTGGCATCCGAACGCCGTAGAGGTGCAGCCCCTTTGTTGGCTCACCGACGACGAGGCCGTCTGTGGACCGTTCGCGTCGGAGGCTTATATGGCACGGCGTGCCCGCCATGCGATGCAGAGGGCGCGGGAGGCCACGGCAGCCCTCGGGACGGACGTCCGCGAGGCGGAGTCGCACTCTCCGACGCCGATACAGGTGGCCGGCAACCCCGCGTAACATAGCCGCGTCGTGGTGGACGTGTCGATCGGCGACGTGAAGGCGACGGGCTCCGAAGAGGAAGAGTAGAGCATGGGAGACGGCGTCGCCTTGAGTCCCATGAGCCGGTGCGTGTCCCATATCCTACTCTACCTCGCCGGCGACCGGACCAACATTTGTACTGGTGCAGCCAACCGCCAGACATGGGCATGACGGAGCCGGATGGGCTCCGCTTAAGATTAGATTTCACGTGCATGTAATTGTATGAATTTGAGGTTTCGTAATTGAAGTGTCTGATTATAAAAACGTTAATTTGAGATTTGATCGGTCACTGTTCACGGACACGCCTAGACGTGTCCGTCGACGTTCTAGGGGTTGGTGTATCCGGCTGTAGATGGTCTAGCTGTACCAAGATGTACAAGTTGTTGTTGTGCTGTCATTACTCGTTACGCTTGCTTGCACTCGAAATGACCAGTGCTAAAATGTGAGCCACGTCCCTTGGGGGACATCCAATAAAATTCGATAAAAAATGAGCCACCAATCACTTATCTATGATAATCATGCACACCTTGCTTATTTGTCTTATTGCTTTTTAGAAGATTTGTCTTATTGTTGAAGATGGGCACAGATGCGGATTAACTGGGCTCGAGCTTATATAAGCTTGGATGAACAGTAAAATTTTTTAAAAAAAAAAACAATCTTTGGGCAAAAAATTATAATTTTTTTAAAATACTTGCAATGTTTCATCAAAGAACGACATTTGTGAAAATCGTGGCAAAAGAAAAAATCTATGATCCAAATATAACTTTTTGGAAGTTATTTTTGGATCATATGTGGCGTGGGCTCATAAAAAAATCACAATTGTTTGAATTTATTTTCAGATTATACAGTTTGCTCGAGCTCATATGAGCTCGAGCTGAGAAGGACACTTTCAAAAGTTCTCATTCTTCACTCCTCTTCCTAATCTTTCTTCTCCACGCCAACGGTTGTCCTTCTCACGTTCATGTATGAGTAGTTACATATGATAAGAATGCGCACCTTACTTGTTTGTCTTACTGTTGAAGAGGGGCAAAGCTCTTGTTCTTCTCTTCTCACTCTTTTTCCTCCACGCCACATATCAGTAGTTATTTGTCTTATGTGGAATATCACATTAAGCAAAATAACATAATGTTTATAATGTATTCCTTTTACCCTTCAGTTCATCATCAAAACAATTAGATAACTAGTATCTTGTAATCATTAGTGGCAGTAACATAATACAATTTTTTTGTCACTGGGATAGATTATATAATAATGGTCAGTGAAGGACTAATAAATAAAATATCATATATGTGTATAAATATGCAGCAAAGAACAAAAAAACAAAGAAAGATCCATATATAATCCAAGTGACAATTCATCACACCGCAACAAACACAAGGATAATTCTATCAAATTGACCACAATCATGTAGAACACCTCATATGATCTTTGTATTTAAAAGCAAGGGAGAGAAGATGCCACATCACTACTGCTATGGACTTAGTCCAAGGAGGAATACTCACACATGGTCATGGATGCAACATGGTTGATGAAGATGGCTTCAGCGCTGATTTCCCTCTCGGAATGACTCCAAATTGGATTGTCACGGAATGGGTGGTTTCAAAAGTAAATAACCTAGGAGGGCCATGCGGCCACTTGGTGCGGCCAGAGGCCTGGCCGCATGGGGCTGGTGTCTCTCTACCCCTGGTGTCCCTCTAGTTTTCAATCTTTGTGACATATAAAAAAATAGATCTTCGGAAAACACTTTTTTTTAAATGTCCAAAAACATGAAGAAAACAATAATTGACACTCGAGACCGGATTAATAAGTTAATGCATTAAAATGATATAAATATAAAGATGCATAGAGCGATCTTTGGTCCTCGGGCACTCAAGGACACGAGAGATCTTCGTGTTGTTCTTCTTACAAACATTCTGGAAATAATCAACAACACGCTCAGACAATTAGATAGAAAAATACAAACATAGGAAAAACAGCGAAGAACGAAACAAAAACATGCAAGCATCATAGCCAAGAAACAACATAGCTTGAAAAGCACCGACGCCCACAATTAGCCGATGGACGATGACAACCAAAGTACCAGCGCCAAAAAAGCCCCCGTGTCCATCGACGACAAAAACGCGGACACCGGATGCTCCTCGCTCGTCCCTCTCTGTCGCTTTGCTCCACCTCATCGCTCATCCATCTTCATATCCTCCTTCAAGTGCTTCACAAAACTGAGAAGCTAGCACGCAACAACACAGCGATGTCGCCGGACTCACGCGTCGTGAACCCACAATGCTATCTGCTGATGGAAATATGCCCTAGAGGCAATAATAAAATGGTTATTATTATATTTCCTTAATCATGATAAAGGTTTATCATTCATGCTATAATTGTATTGATCAGAAACTTAAATACATGTGTGAATACATAAACAAATACCATGTCCCTAGTAAGCCTCTACTAGACTAGCTCGTTGATCAAAGATGGTTAAAGTTTCCTAACCATAGACATGTGTTGTCATTTTATAACGGGATCACATCATTAGGAGAATGATGTGATGGACAAGACCCATCCATTAGCTTAGCATATGATCGTTCAGTTTATTGCTATTGCTTTCTTCATGTCAAATACATATTCCTTCGACTATGAGATTATGCAACTCCTGGATACCGGAGGAATGCCTTGTGTGCTATCAAACGTCACAACGTAACTGGGTGATCATAAAGATGCTCTACAGGTATCTCCGAAGGTGTTTGTTGAGTTGGCATAGATCGAGATTAGGATTTGTCACTCCGAGTATCGGAGAGGTATCTCTGGGCCCTCTCGGTAATACACATCATAAGAAGCCTTGCAAGCAAAGTGACTAAGGTGTTAGTTGCAAGATGATGTATTACGGAACGAGTAAAGAGACTTGCCGGTAACGAGATTGAACTAGGTATGAAGATACCGACGATCGAATCTCGGGCAAGTAACATACCGATAGACAAAGGGAATTACGTATGTTGTCATAAGGTTCGACCGATAAAGATCTTCATAGAATATGTAGGAGCCAATATCGGCATCCAGGTTCCGCTATTGGTTATTGACCGGAGAGGTGTCTTGGTCATGTCTACATAGTTCTCGAACCCGTAGGGTCCGCACGCTTAACGTTCGTTGACGATATAGTGTTATATGAGTTATATGATTTGGTGACCGAATGTTGTTCGGAGTCCTGGATGAGATCACGGACATGACGAGGAGTCTCGAAATGGTCGAGAGGTAAAGATTGCTATATATGACGATGGTATTCGGACACCGAAAGTGTTCCGGAGTGCACCGGGTAGTCATCGGGTCACCGGAAGGGGTTCCGGACACCCCCGGTAAGTGTATGGGCCTAATGGGCCAAAGGAGGGGACAAACCAGCCCACTAGGGGGCTGGCGCGCCCCTCTCCTTGGCTGGCCAGCCCTAGGGGAAGAAAAGGGGAGGGGTGGCCCCTCCTGCCTTTCCCTCCTCAGGAGAGAAAGGAAAGAGGGGGGGGGGGCACCTCCTCCTTCCTTCCCCCCACAGTTATATAAGGAAGGGGGGCGCCACTTGGGGAGGACCCCAAGTAGGATTCGGCCTACTTGGGGGCGCCTCCTGGCTGCTCCCTCCCCCCCCCCCACCTATATATATGTGGGAGGGGGGGGGGGGCGCCTAGCACAAAAAAACATTGTTTTAGCCGAGTGCGGCGCCCCCTCCACCGTTTACACCCCCGGTCATATTTTCGTAGTGCTTAGGCGAAGCCCTGCGGAGATAGCTTCACCATCACTGTCACAACGCCGTCGTGCTGCCGGAACTAATCCACTACCTCGCCGTCTTGCTGGATCAAGAAGCCGGAGGACGTCATCGAGCTGAACGTGTGCTGAACGCGGAGGTGCCATACGTTCGGTACTTGATCGGTTGGATCGCGAAGAAGTTCGACTACATCAACCATGTTACTAAATGCTTCCGCTTACGGTCTACGAGGGTACGTAGACACACTCTCCCCTCTCGTTGCTATGCATCTCCATGGATAGATCTTGCGTGTGCGTATAATTTTTTTTGTTTTCCATGCAACGTTTCCCAACGGTGGCATCCGAGCCAGGTCTATGCGTAGATGATATGCACGAGTAGAACACAAAGAGTTGTGGGCGGTGATAGTCATACTGCTTACCACCAACGTCTTATTTTGATTCGACGGTATTGTGGGATGAAGCGGCCCAGACCAACCTTACATGTCCACGCACATGAGACCGGTTCCACCGACAGACATGCAACTAGTTTTGCATAAAGGTGGCTGGCGGGTGTCTGTTTATCCTACTTTAGTTGAATCGAATATGACTACAGCCGATCCTTGAAGAAGATTAAAACAACAAACTTGATGAATCACCGTTGTGGTTTTTGCGTAGGTAAGAATGGTTCTTGCTAGAAGCCCGTAGCAGCCACGTAAAACTTGCAACAACAAAGTAGAGGACGTCTAACTTGTTTTTGCAGGGCATGATGTGATGTGATATGGTCCAGATATGATGTGATATATATTGATGTATGAGATGATCATGTTTTGTAATATCGACAACCGGCAGGAGCCTTAGGGTTGTCTCTTTATTGTATGAAGTGCATGCGCCATGTAATTGCTTTACTTTATCGCTATGCGTTAGCAATAGTTGTAGAAGCAATAGTTGGCGAGACGACCCCGACGCAACGATGGAGATCAAGGTGTCGAGCCGGTGACGATGGAGATCATGACGATGCTTTGGAGATGGAGATCAAAAGCACAAGATGATGATGGCCATATCATGTCACATATTTTGATTGCATGTGATGTTTATCTATTATGCATCTTATTTTGCTTAGAACGGCGGTAGCATTATAAGATGATCCCTTCACTAATTTCAAGATAAAAGTGTTCTCCCCGAGTATGCACCGTTGCCAAAGTTCGTCGTTTCGAAGCACCTTGTGATGATCGGGTGTGATAGACTCTACATTCACATACAACGGGTGTAAGACAGTTTTGCACATGCAGAATACTTGGGTTAAACTTGACGAGCCTAGCATGTACAGACATGGTCTCGGAACACTGGAGACCGAAAGGTCGAACGTGAGTCATATAGTAGATATGATCAACATAGAGATGTTCACCATTGATGACTACCCCATCTCACGTGATGATCGGACATGGGTTAGTTGATTTGGATCACGTATCACTTAGATAACTTGAGGGATGTTTATTTAAGTGGGAGTTCATTAGTAATTTGATTAATTGAACTTAATTTATTGTGAACTTAGTCTTAATAGTTTTGCATATCTATGTTGTAGATCAATAGCTCGCGATATAGCTCCCCTATTTTTGATATGTTCCTAGAGAAAACTAAGTTGAAAGATGATGGTAGCAATAAAGCGGACTGGGTCCGTGATCTGAGGATTATCCTCATTGTTGCACAGAAGAATTGTGTCCTTGATGCACCGCTAGGTGACAGACCTATTGCAGGAGCAGATGCAGACGTTATGAATGATTGGCAAGCTTGATATGATGAATACTTAATAGTTTAGTGCGTCATGCTTTACGACTTAGAACCGGGACTTCAAAAACGTTTTGAACGCCACGGAGCA
Source organism: Elymus sibiricus (assembly GCA_039707655.1). Taxonomy (NCBI): domain Eukaryota; kingdom Viridiplantae; phylum Streptophyta; class Magnoliopsida; order Poales; family Poaceae; genus Elymus; species Elymus sibiricus. The sequence continues at coordinate 321,404,903 of CM077664.1, forward strand.
TATGAGATGTTCCAAGAGCTGAAATTGGTATTTCAGACTCATGCCCGTGTCGAGAGGTATGAGACCTCTGACAAGTACTTTGCCTACAAGATGGAGGAGAGTAGCTCTGCCAGTGAGCATGTGCTCAGAATGTCTAGGTACTACAATCGCTTGAATCAAGTGGGAGGTAATCTTCCAGATAAGATAATGACTGATAGAGTTCTCTAGGCACTATCACCAAGCTACTAGAACTTCGTGATGAACTATAATATGCAAGGGATGACGAAAACGATTCCCGAGCTCTTCATGATGCTGAAATCGGCGAAGGTAGAAATCAAGAAAGATCATCAAGTGTTGATGGTTAACGAGACCACTAGTTTCAAGAAAAAGGGCAAGGGAAAGAAATGGAACTTCAAGAAGAATGGCAAGCAAGATGCCACTCCCGTGAAGAAGCCCAAAAGCTGGACCTAAGCCTGAAACTAAGTGCTTCTACTGCAAAGGGAATGGTCACTGGAAGCGGAACTGCCCCAGATACTTGGCGGATAAGAAGGATGGCAAAGTGAACATAGGTATATTTGATATACATGTTATTGATGTGTACTTTACTAGTGTTCGTAGCAACCCCTGGGTATTTGATACCGGTTCAGTTGCTAAGATTAGTAACTCGAAACAGGAGTTGCAGAATAAACAAAGACTAGTAAAGGGCAAGGTGACGATGTGTGTTGGAAGTGTTTCCAAGATTGATATGATCACCATCGTACACTCCCTCTACCTTTGGGATTAGTGTTAAGCCTAAATAAATGTTATTTGGTGTTTGCGTTGAGCATGAACATGATTAGATCGTGTTTATTGCAATATGGTTATTCATTTAATTCAGAGAATAATTGTTGTTCTGTTTACATGAATAATACACCCAATGTGAATGGTTTATTGAATCTCGATCATAGTGATACACATATTCATAATATTGATGCCAAAAGATGCAAAGTTGATAATGATAGTGCAACATACTTGTGGCACTGCCATTTAGGTCATATTGGTGTAAAGCGCATGAAGAAACTCCATGTGGATGGACTTTTGGAATCACTTGATTATGAATCATTTGATACTTGCAAACCATGCCTCATGGGCAAGATGACTAAAACTCCTTCTCTGGAACAATGGAGCGAGCTAATGACTTATTGGAAATAATACATACCGATGTATACGGTCCAATAAATGTTGAAGCACGCGGCGAGTATCGTTATTTTCTGACCTTCACAGATGATTTGAGTAGATATGGGTATATCTACTTGATGAAACACAAGTCTGAAACATTTGAAAAGTTCAAAGAATTTCAGAGTGAAGTAGAGAATCATCGTAACAAGAAAATAAAGTTTCTACGATCTGATCGCGGAGGCGAATATTTGAGTTACGAGTTTGGCCTTCATTTAAAACAATGTGGAATTGTTTCACAACTCACGCCACCTGGAACACCACAGCGTAATGGTGTGTCCGAACGTCGTAACCGTACTTTATTAGATATGGTGCGTTCTATGATGTCTCTTACCGATTTAACACTATCGTTTGGGGTTATGCATTAGAGACAGCCGCATTCACGTTAAATAGGGCACCGTCTAAATCCGTTGAGAAGACACCGTATGAACTGTGGTTTGGCAAGAAACCTAAGTTGTCATTTCTTAAAGTTTGGGGATGCGACACTTATGTCAAAAGGCTTCAGCCTGATAAGCTCGAACCTAAATCGGAGAAGTGCGTCTTCATAGAATACCCTAAGGAAACTATTGGGTACACCTTCTACCACAGATCCGAAGGCAAGATCTTTGTTGCCAAGAATGGGTTCTTTCTAGAGAAGGAGTTTCTCTCGAAAGAAGTGAGTGGGAGGAAAGTAGAACTTGATGAGGTAATTGTACCTTCTCTCGAATTGGAAAGTAGTACATCAGAGAAAGTCGTTCCCGTGATGCCTACACCAACCAGAGAGGAAGCAAATGATGATGATCATGAAACTTCAGATCAAGTTACTACTAAACCTCGTAGGTCGACCAGAACACGTTCCGCACCAAAGTGGTACGGCAATCCTGTCCTGGAAGTCATGTTGTTGGACAACAGCGAACCTACGAACTATGAAGAAACTATGATGAGCCCAGATTCCAAAAATGGCTTGAGGCCATGAAATCTGAGATAGGATCCATGTATGAGAACAAAGTGTGGACTTTGGTGGATTTGCCTAATGATCGGCAAGCCATAAAGAATAAATGGATCTTTAAGAGGAATACGGACGCTGACGGTAATATCACTGTCTACAAAGCTCGACTTGTTGCAAAAGGTTTTCGACAAGTTCAAGGGGTTGACTACGATGAGACTTTCTCACCCGTAGCGATGCTTAAGTCTGTCCGAATCATGTTAGCAATTGCCGCATTTTATGATTATGAAATCTAGCAAATGGATGTCAAAAACCTTGCATTCCTTAACGAGTTTTTTGAGGAAGAGTTGTATATGATGCAACCGGAAGTTTTTGTCGATCCTAAAGGTGCTAACAAAGTGTGCAAGCTCCAGCGATCCATCTATGGACTGGTGCAAGCATCTCGGAGTTGGAATAAACGCTTTGAGGAGGTGATCAAAGCATATGGTTTTATACAGACTTATGGTGAAGCCTGTATTTACAAGAAAGTGAGTGGGAGCTCTGTAGCATTTCTGATATTATATGTGGATGACATATTGCTGATTGGAAATGATATAGAATTTCTGGATAGCATAAAAGGATATTTGAATTAGAATTTTTCAATGAAAGACCTCGGTGAAGCTGCTTACATATTAGGCATCAAGATCTATAGAGATAGATCAAGACGCTTGATAAGATTTTCAATGAGTACATACCTTGATAAGATTTTGAAGGAGTTCAAAATGGATCAGTCAAAGAAGGAGTTCTAGCCTGTATTGTAAGGTGTGAAGTTGAGTAAGACTCAAAGCCCGACCACGGCAGAAGATAGAGAGAGAATGAAAGTGATTCCCTATGCCTCATGTGGCACCCCGGCTCAGAGAAGACCGGAACGCCCCGTATTCCAGCCCAGGGACAAGTCTTCTGGAATACGGCACTGTTGGCATAGAACAAATCAGCTCTTTATTACAATGGATATGGCTACAAGGGTACAAGGATTACATCGGCACGGCGACACTACGCCTGCCTGGGGTAGCTCTATGCTAGCAGCGGAACAGCCTGAGGCAGCGGAGTAACTCTCGGCAGCGGAACAACGGCGGCGGTGATGGACTCCACTCCGCAGGGACTCTGGCTAGAACGCGTATCCTAGCTTGCAAACTCGGGATCCTTAACAAGCAAGCAATCGTGGCATGACCTGCAAACTGGCATGACACGCCAGGTGAGTACTTTGAATGTACTCGCAAGCTCACAACAAGCATTAGCATTAAGGCAAGACAACATCATAGCAGTCAAGATTAACAAGCATGGTTATCTAGCAAGATAACTACTGAAGTAAATGCAGTAAGGTAAAGCATATTTAATCCATACTCCGAATAATCTCAAGATCCAATCCGAATCTGTTCCAAATCCAATCCAAATCATGCGGTCATCCGACCACTCATCTCATAGCCATCCCATGGCTAACATATCATATTCCTGATACCATCTGCACCATAAGTCTGACAAGCTTACTCTCTTCCGGGTTGCCTCACAACCCTCAGAATGCTCACGATCCACCGAGTACTTCCGATCTTATGACGAGTTCTTCCGTCATTATCACTACTATGGCTGACCACCTAGTGAGGCCTGGACGGACTGTCCAATACCATGGACGCGGCTATTCGAATAGATTTTACACTCTGCAGAGGTTGCGCACTTTACCCACACCATGGAGCACCTGACCTCGTGATCCCATTCGGGTGGACCAGCGTTGCTCCAACGAAACCCGCCTAACCCGTGACTCTCCCATCGTACCACCGGCAATCATCCTCCCCCGGAGTCCTGCCCTGGGTGGCCCCTGTGTCACCGCGTGACACCTGCCACCGTCGTGGCTAACAAACTGTCCCAAACGGGGACCTGGTACCATATAACTCAACCGGGCTCACAAGGTTATCGCTGCCTACCGGGCCAGGGTAGCGCGCACGCATAACCTTCCTTGTCGGGCGGTACCGGTGAAAGAGCACACGATCAGACCAAGTCAAGGCCGTCCCATACCGGCAAATGTGGCTGCACGGATAAGTCCGGACATGTGACTCTGGATCAACCATGAAGTATCTTATCTCCGAATAATCTCTCCATCATAGCTGACACTCTGACAGCATAATAATCCAAGTGAAAACATTAACCAACTAGTAATCCAATAGCCACTATGTCCAAGCTACTGCTACTAATTCATCTCCACAAAGTGCCGGACGAAATTCAAAATAATCATAGACGGTAATCTCAACGTTATGGCGTCAACGAGTGGGGAAACTACTAGTCACTAACAATCCGATACTCAACAAGGTAGTCACCTATTCAAGAATTTACTCAGGCATTGCATAATCTAATTTATTTCATAAATAATCCATACTTGTTGTTAAAATAATTAGTTTAACTATGATATTGCAATGCAATTATGCAAGTGAGAGTTGTGGCTTGCCTGGAGATGAAGGAACCATCGGGAAGAAATGCGGAAAGTCCGCGGAAAGAGTTGCCGGAAACAGTTCTCTCTCGGAGGGGCTGTTTACGGGCAAGGGCAAAATGGTCATTTTTCACAGTGTCAAAACATTATGAAAATGATACCAACATGACGGGCTCGAAGAGACGAAGAAGTAGGCTTTGGAATCACCTCAATCGGAGTTCCGAGCAAAAAGATGTGATGGTTTTTCTGCCAGGGGCCTTTCTGCAATTATTTTATTTGCATTTGGGTCCTTGGGCAGATTTACTGGCGAAAAAGAGAAAGGATCCTCCGCCTGGGCCGCACTGGACCTAAAGCGGCTGGGGCGGCTGGCGCTACAGGGCTGCACGGCCACTGCCGCTACTGGGCCGGCCCACCCGCACCCCACTTAAAAAAAACGGGCGGAGGGAACGAGTGAGAGGCCGACAGCACGGGCCCTCCTGTCGGACCGTCTCCCTCCTCCGTCAGGGACAGAGAGAGACAGGGGAGGCGCCGGCCGCGACGGTTGCCGGCGATGAGGGGCTCGGCGACCTCGGGCGACAGTGGGGATGGCTTCCCGGCATCATTCCGCGCCTGCGGGCGGTTGAGGTGGAGGCGGGGATGGTCTGGGGCACCCGGGCGGCGGCGATGGCAGAATGCGGTGGTGGTGACACTACTAGGAAAACACATACTAGTGGCGCACCAGTTTTGCCTACTAATGGCGCACTACTGGTGCGCCACTAGTACCACGCCATTAGAATTAAATTCTAATGGCGCACCCCTGGTGCGCCATTAGTATCTGGTGTACTAATGGCGCACCAGGGGTGCGCCATTAGAATTGCCCCCCGTGCGCCATTACAATGCCTCCCAGGGCGCCATATGTACCCATGGGCTATGGCATACTAATGGCGCACTACGCTCTGATGCGCCATTAGTGTAGTTTTTTTAGTGCGCCATTAGTTTCCTTGTGGTGCGCCACTAGTATTAATATTAGGGATTTATTTTTTTTTCTTTTCTGATATTTTCACAGGATACAAAATATATCGAATACAAATAGATTTATCGAATACAATCACACAACAACAGCAGATTTATCGAATACAATAGAAGATTAGTCTCCGAATACAATTCATCATATTAGTCTCCGAATTTAAAATACCGAACAAAGTTAGAACATTACAAGTCTCGAAACCGCGAGTAGCGAGTTTGTCTTCACATTACAACCATATCAATCATCTAAACTACCATCACATAGAAGAGAGCTGCGGTTATCACGATGAGCATCATCGCGATGAAACTGATCTTCATCCGGTTCCTCCTCCGCTCCCTCCTCTCTCCCGCTAGATAGCGCGCGTATCGAGCTTCCGCCTCCGCCCTAGTGTCGTACCCTTTGTAACTGTTACCGCTGAAACGGTGAACCTGTCTCCGACACTCCTCCCAGTCGTCGTAGACTCCGGGAACCCTACCCTTGTACACGACATACGTCGGCATCTCTATGCACTAGCCAAACAAAACGTTAGTACCAACAATACATAAGCAATATATAAGTATGCAACAAAAGGATCGGAAGAGAAAAGCAAGACATTAATAGCATCGATCACATCTAAGTTGAACGACTGTCCAAACCAAAGAGACATACAAGTTCATTAAAGTTTAATTACAACATGAGCCAATCGATGTTTCAGAACTAGACATAGCATGACTCAAGGGGCCGGAACGTGGATGAAGCCGCCGTCATACGTGGGGGTCATGAAATTGCGGGCGTTGTCATCCTGCATTTGTAGCGTTGTGTCTATCTCACTGTTGGACGGTTGATTTTTGAAGTTGAACTGCCCGCAGGAATGAAGGACATCTTGATGGATGATTTCCGCAAACTCCGACTGGATGCGAAAGAATTCTTCTCTAATGTTCGCGTCCTGGATTGCCGACAAGCTCGCGGCCCAATCTTTGAGATTATCTGGTAGCAGAAGGTGATTATGGTCCCGTACGATCGCCCGCATGTGATGGAGGGCGTAGTAGGCATCCTTCTGACCGCCAGTCGGCTGCTTGACGCAGCAGAACGTCGTATTGTGGGCGAACACGTGCTTGCCGTACTTACGAACTTTCCTGGTGAAGGTGCCTCCAGATTTGGCGTAGCCGGGGAGAACATCATCAAGAACTTTCTTGACATTTGTGTAGTCTTTCTTCGACTGACGGTCCGAGTCGAAGTACGTCGCCATGGAATATTTAGGGCTTAAGAGGATGAGTGTGCAATGTGTGTCACTGCACAAAACACGGAATGTTAAAAAAAAACGATCGAAATCTAAGAAATCATATGTTACGGGGCGGTTGAGGGGACGACTTACTCGGGAAAGTAAGGCACGATGAAGTTATCCTTATCTGGGTTTGCCAGAATGACGCCTTCGAGGTAAGAACTCGCGACTTGCCGGTCCCCAGCGCTGCGCAAGATCTTGGCACGCATGTAGAAGGGGTCGACTATCACGATGTCCGGGGTCTTGTCTCTAATGATCCGCATCTCCATACTCAGCGAAAATAGCCGAACGAAGGTGTAGTGCAGCGGATGAAGGTTGAACATAGCGAAGATGTCATCAAACCGCAGGACGATCGTACCCCCGATGGAGTTATCCATAAAGCCCTTGCCCTCTGGCACCTTGGCCACGAAAACCGGGTATGCCACATCATTCTCTCTGAGACGCCGCTTCTCCAAAGAAAGAACACTGTCATGCAGACTCCGCATAGCACCGGTTGCAGCATTGAGCATATTAGTCGGTAGCATCGGCCTACCCGCCACATGCACCCTCCTCGAGATATCCTTAGGTGAAGGTGGCCCGTCCTGAGCACGGATCGTACTCGGTGCCGGCTGGCTCGCACCCTTGTTACTCTTTCTTTTCCGTCCCTTCTTCTGCTGTAATGGGATCGAGTTCTGCTCACAGACCGCCTTCTTGAGTGTGTTGGGGCTGATAATATTTCGCACCTCGGCTATCTGAGGCTCGGTGAAGTCGGCAGCTGGAGGCGTCTCCTGAGAACCGAATGCCAGACGACGCCTGTTGCAATTGGGTTTCTCCGCGGTACCAGCTAGATCGCGATCGTCTTTTGTAGGGTTGGGTTCTTGAGAAGAAGGCCCCATGAATTCGTCATTGTACCCATGTTCGGCAAAGTACTCATTGACTTGGGCAAACGTACCGTCGTCGTTGTCGTCGTCGTCCGGATCCTGTGCCATATGCATGTTCGGATCCTGTGCCATAGGGATGTCCGGCATGTCCGGTAGCGTTGCGGCGGTCTTGCCATGGCTTGGCGCCGGCACGACTGGCGGTGTTGTCTTTGGGGTGGTGTCCCCCGCCCCCAAACGAATCTGGCTCTTCGGCCAAAGCAGGGGCCAGCTTAGGCAGGCGCTGAGGGTCATCACATCATCTTCGTCGGCCCCGGCGGGTCGAATCGGAGGTAACAACTCGTCGCAGCCTGGCAGCACCCGAACCAGTTGAACCCTACACACGGTGGGTGGAATCGGATTACCGTGGAACACGGGGTTGCCCGGTTGAACGATTCTGCCCTTGGCGACATCGACCAACTCGTCGTTCACGAAGTGCAGGAGAGTGCACGGAACGTCGGCGGCGCCCTGCGAAAACATGTAGGGCGTCAGGGATGCCCAGTCAAAGGCAAGGAGATGAAGTCCTCGGCCGAGAGGCTTAATTAGTTACCGTGATGATGGCGTCGAGCTCGGCTAATGTCGAGGCACCGCCAACGGCGGGCGTGCAATTGACGGAGGGGCCGCTTGCTGCAGAGGTGCCGGCCGGCGTACACCCGGGTGCATTAAGCTCCAATGCCTGTGCCGGCGTCGGAGACACCAATGCCGCCTCCGCCGGAGACACCAATGGCGCCGCCTGCGCGTTGTGCGAGTTGCTGGCCGTGAAGCTGGGAATCGGGGGCGGCCCCTGTTGGCCGCCCGCAATCCACGTCGTCAGCCCATGAATCAAGGTAGGCATAATGCCGGTGAGCGTCGATCCCAGTTGTTGTTGCACTTGCTCTTGGACAATCTCCGGAATCCGCGCCACTTGTGCCTTGAGTTCTTGAACCTCGCGCGACTGGCTTTCCGAGCTGGTCTTTCTCTCCTTTCGCCCACCAGCGTTATAGTATGACGACCATTTTGTGGACAAGCCTTTGCCGGCCACACGACCAGCTGACGACGGCTTACTGAGCTTATCCTTGTTTTTCATTACGTTCAACGCCCTATTTAGAGTGCTGTCCCAAGGGGTGCTCTGAGTCGACCCCGCGCTACTGCTTTCAGACGCCTGCGGAAGGAATGTGAACCATTTAGAAATTTGGCTTCATTAATTAGAATGCAACCATATGGAGCTAATTACGCGGGGGTGTATTCCTTACCAGAACAACCTCAAGGGCCCTGGTCTTCGGATCCGTGGTAAGCTCCTTTGTTACCGGGTCCTCCTTGTACCGGGCCCTGACATAGTTCCTGGTCTGCTTGTCACGGTATTTCTCGAAGCGGGGCGGTAGGCCTTGCTCGGCACGCTCCGCGTCCTCCTTGTCCCATATAGGCTCCGCCACTCTGTAACCGCCGGGACCGAGTTTGTGTTCCCCTAAGTTCAACTCCCGCATTTCTTTCCCCCACTGACTTGATTCGGAGGTTGCGGGGCTCTCGCACTTGATCTTGAACTCCTTGTAGTCATCTTCGCTGATCGAAGGATTTTTCGCCTTGATCTTCTCATAACTATCACCTTTGTCAATCATTCTCTTCACCGCGCTTCTCCAAGTAGACAGGGCCGTGCTCATCCTCGTGAGGGCGGCATTGTTCACTTTATTCCCTGAGAGGCGTGTGTTTTCAAATTCAGCGGGGAACTTGTATCGTTCGTGCAGCTTCGTGAAGAGGAGGTTGCGCATATTCCCTCGGTCCTTATGCCTTAGGTTCTCGGTGTTGATCGAGACGGTGCTCCGGAGAATGCACCCGAGCTGAACCGAGTACCCCTTGACTATTTCTTTGGGCGCCGTTGGATACCCGTCGGAGTCCACTTCAGTAAATTCCTCCTTGACGGTGCGGAGCGCGTTCGGGCGCCGGTCCTTCCGTTGCCTCTTCGGTTGGCTGCCATCTGTGCGTGCGCTGCCATCATCAGTGGTGGCATCCTCGGCGGCACCATCAGTGGTGGCATCCTCGGCGCCACTAGGGGTTGTGTAGTCAGGATCGGTGTCTTCCGCGGCGTCCTCATAGCGGTGAGGTTGTTCCTCCATCTCCTGGGACAGCTCCCAGAATGCCTTGCCGCCCGAACCGCCGGCCTCATCGTTGTGGGCCATGTTTCGCTCTAAATAGGAAAAAAGTTTGGTCAAAAAGTTGGTTATTGTCAAGGAACAAGATCTCATCATTTAGGGTTTGTCGACGCCGAGGCACCCTAAAAGCCTAAGCTTTCATCATTTAGGTTCTTATCGACACCGAGGCACCCTAAAAGCCAAGGTTTTATCATTTAGGGTTTGTCCATATCATCGACACCGAGGAACAAGATCATGGCCTAATCACTTGGCTCTATTGCCACCTATGGTTTAATGCAGCAAGAATGGCGGGGCAGTTGATCCTACTTAATTAAGTACTAAGATACCCCGGCCCATGCATTAGTCGCAAGTACCCCATATGTCCTATTTTTAGCAAAGTCATGCTAAAATTCACGGAAAATTTCAGCATGACCTTTGCTGAAAATAGGACATATGGAGTACCCGAATTTGCCGGAACGGAAGTTAATCGACATTCCGGAAAACTCAAGGGCCTCTCGGGGTACCTACAAAATCATCACGACACGATGGTCGGAGACAAAACCCAGCAGCAGCAGCAGAACAGAGCTGCTCCTATATAGAGCAGCAGCAGCAGCAGAACAGAGCTGCTCCTATATAGAGCAGCAGCAGCAGCAGAACAGAGCAGCAGCAGCTACTGACAGTTAATTCAAAAAAATGCTGCTGTTCCATGCAGGTGTATAGAAGGAGACTTGCTTCATGGAGCTGCGGTTATCGTTTGATGGTGGATTCCTAAGAATCTATGTGTGTATATAGATGCTATGGATGCTATAGATGCTATAGATGCACTTCATATAAGCACTGTTATCCAGTTAAGATTTGTGTTTTTCTCTTTCTGAAATTAAAAGAAAAAAAAGTCTATTGATTGTTTTGAAGATATTGTTCCTAGTCCTTCTAAATTATTTGCTGAATTCTCTACCTATTGGTTATACATCCCTGCACAAAATGACAGAATATTTAAGCCAGCCAGACTTAACACGGAGCAGCAACACTACTTGCTGTAAACATGGAACAGCAACACTAGACTGAACTGAAGATAGCAAATTAAGTAACAGAATCACAGTAACGAATCATTGGATATTTCCAGGAAAGAACTAAATCACAGTAACGAATGATCCCCTAGTATCAGCGAGTATTGACATGTGCAGCAATAAATCAGAGCCAACACTAAACAATGGTTAACAGTACAGTCATTGTCATTGAACCACATTAAGTTAACAGAATAAACAGAATAAAGCAGGGGAGGAGGGGGAGATTTGACCTTGAGCAGTGGGAGGCGAGATTAGGGGAGGCCAGGGGACGGGGACGGGGACGGGGACGGGGACGGGGACGGGGCTCGGCCTCCTCCTGCTGGTGGTCTCCGGCGGGCCTCCTCCTCCTGGTGGTCGCGGGCGGGCGCTGCCGGACGGGAGATGTCAGACAGGGGAGAAGGCGGAGGGGAGAGAAAGGAGGGGAGGGGGGAGGGAGGCGGAGGAGGAGGGGGAGAGGGGGAGCTCACCCTCGACGTGTGGTGGCGGCGGACTCGACGGCGACGACAGGCGATGGCGCGGCGCGGGGGAGAGGGGGGGGGAGAGGCCTGGGCTCCGGTGGCGGCGAGAGGGAAGTGGATCGGGGGGACGAACTGGCGAGATAAATGACGCAATTGTTCATGCACACATGGTATTTCACGTGCGGTAAATCCAGAGGACACACGATTTTCTTCGCCTCCTCGAAACTGGTCGGGCACTTGTTCCCCTTGGGAAGACGTTCGTGCCAGAATGACATGTTCTCGTCGAAGCATGCGTCGGTCATTTTGTGTTTTACCTTCATCTCCAGAGCCATGAGCGTTACTTTCAGGCGGGTATCCTCGGGCCTGCATCCTTCATACAATGGAGTAACCGCGTCTATCTCCAGTTGATCCAGCTTGGCTTTCTCTCGGGCGGCAGCTCTTGCGTTATCCGTCTGCTTGAGAAGCAGCTCTTGAATATGAGGGTCATGCACCCAGCCTCCATCGTCGTCTGCTCCGGCATCTTCATCTAGATCATGATCATGCCCTTCGTCTTGATCTTCCTCATCATCATGTCCGGCATCTTCTACATGATGACTGTGTGCAGCATCACCGTCGTGATCATGTCCTGGAGATTCTTCGTCTTCTCGCCCGCCCTCGCCGCGGTGGTTGTCTTGCTGCCGATCCTCATTTCTTGCCCGGCCATGGACGACTTCATAGTCATCTTCATCACCTTGCCACCGATAGCCATCCATGAAACCACGCAAGAGCAGGTGGTCCCGCACCTGCCCGGAATCCGGGTCCGCAATAAGGCTCTTCAGCTTGCATCTTCGACACGGACATCTTATCTCCGTCTCGTTCTTTTGAAGCATCTCGGCCTTCGCGGAGCTCAAAAACCTATTCACGATGCCTTCGGTCATCGTGCGGACCATGGTCGCCTGCGGGGTAGAGCAAAACGATATTTTAGAACCAAGAAAAAATTTGGCATGACTTTCCCTAAAAATAGGACCAAAAAGAATGCATAGTGCCAAAATTCTCGCCGAAACGGAAATGAATCAACATGTCGGCAGAATATTGGCAACTATCGCATTTCAAATACCGGTACCTGCAAACACAAACATATATGCAACACCACAAACATATGCAACACCACAAACATACATAGATCTAGCTAGGCCATAAAAAGTGTATGTGCACGGTTGTTGGAGCTCGAGGGAGAAAAAATGTAGATCTACAACATAAAGATAGCTTTCCCCTTACTTACCTATCAAAAAAAGCTAATTTAACCACTTAATTTTGATGAATCTATGGTGCAAATGAGGTGAGGAGGAGGAGGCAGCCGACACAAGCTTGGAGGAGGAGGTGGAGAGAATGAAGTGGGGAAAGTGAGTGGGTAGGTGAGGCTGTCCAAAATATCTAGCTGGTCCCAGCTTACTAATGGCGCACCCCTATCTGGTGCGCCATTAGTAACCCTGGTTACTAATGGCGCACCAGCTAGGGGTGCGCCATTAGTAGTTTTGCAAAAATAAAAAAAAATAAAAAAAATAGTAGTGGCGCACTGTGTTGGAGGTGCGCCATTACTACTCAAAATAGTAATGGCGCACTCTAACGTGGTGCGCCATTAGAATTTTTGGAAAAAAAAAATTGTTACTAATGGCGCACTGTGAGCCTGGTGCGCCATTAGTATCTACCACTCTAATGGCGCACTGGCTCATGGTGCGCCATTACTATATAGTAGTGGCGCACCAGGAGTCTGGTGCGCCATTAGAGCCCATTCCATCTATAGCCCTTTTCCTAGTAGTGTGAGCTCGGGGTCGACGCCGTGGCCTTCCCCGTGGCAGAACGCTGGCGAGGAGGGCTTCATGGTGGGGTTAAAGCTCTACTGGTGGTGGAAAGGAGGCGGAAGAGGCGCGGCATCGCGCCAATTTAGGCGGTGGCTGGCGGGGACCGAGGCGGCCATGGGCGGCGAGGAGAGCTCCTCTAGTTCAAATGAGGGGTCGGGGAGGGCTAAGGGAGAGTGGGGAGGCTGCTGTGAGCTCAAGGCGATGCGGGGAGGGCCTATAAATAGCCGGGCGAGCTCGCCGGATAAGCTCGGCCACGGTGGTGAGCTTAGCCACACACTGGAGCTCCGGGGCGACGTGGCTGGACGGTAGCGGGGTCGAGCGGCTTCGCGGGAAGGAGAGAGAGCTCGAGGGTGCTCCAGAAGGCTCGGGGAAGAAGACGACAAGGGTCACGAGCGGGACAGTGGCTGCGGCGGCGATCGCCGTGGCGCGAGGAGGAGGATATAGGAGGGGGAGAAGGATCCAGAGCGAAGGCGACGACAATAGGAAGCCCCTAGACATGGCTAGGTGGCGAGGGAGAGGAGGAACGCGACGAGGCCGAGGGTACAACTGCCAGAGCGCGCTGGCTGGTATGCCAGCCGCGTGGTCACCGCGTGGACTGGCACACGAGGTGCACCCTGACCGGCCAAATCATGTCCAGTGAGTAGTCCCTCCAAGCTAGGTTACAACTGAGGTGATAGATCAGCAAAAGAGGCCAAGAGTAGACGTGAGGCTTCACTGGAAGTTTGCTGTGGCAAACTTGACCACGCCACTGCGATGAATAGAAAAGTGATAAGGGCCAAGGCTGATGTCTAGGAGGTTTGGGATAAGAAGGACTAAAATCCTGTTAAGTTTGGAGAGAAATGGACCAAAGTTTAATATAGTTGCTTTGCAAATGACCAATCTGGTCCAGAAAACCAATCTTGATGTGCCACTCACATATAGTGTTGCTTAGGGCTCAAAATGGGCATGGCTTGATTATTTGGTCATATGAGAGTGCCATAAAAGTTTCATGCCATTTGGACAAGCCAAAATGGTACTTCCTTCACAATGAACCTCTCTGACCAGAATCTTGGAGAAATTCTAGGGAATTATTGGGATGATGAAATGAGCCCAAATTTTTTGGATATAGGTTATATGGGTAGGAGAAAGCTCTGGTAAGATTTCAGCAATATGGAGTAATATAAAATATAGTTGCTTCACAATGTGAAAATCTGACCAGAAACCAAGATTTGATGCTGTGCTCACATAGATGATTGGATAGGGTTTAAACTTGGTGGAGAGTCATGATTTGAGCATATGAAGAGGCTTGCAAAATTTCAACTCATTTGGATACTCCTAGCTAGCACTTGCTTCACAAAGCTTCCAGTTGACCAGAAACTTTAGAAATTAGCCAAGGGAGATTTAATATCCAAATGAAGTTTAATTTTGGCATGTGGCAATGATATGGATAGGAAAGAATTCCCAAAAAGTTTGAGACCAAGCAAGCAAATATAAAGAGTACTTGCTTCTCAACTTGACAGCTAGGGCAGAATCAGAAAAGGAATATTTGTGAAATATTTTTGAACATGGCAAGGAAGGGTTTTGACATATTTGTGGAAGATCTGACCCAAAAAATTTATGAGAATTATTTGGGAATTTTTGGAATGATGGAGATGTGGGTTGCTTCACAACTCAGGACAACAGGGTTATTCCTTTAATAGAAAAAGGAATATTCCCAAGAAAAAAAATATTGGGATTGGTCCAAGATGGAAATGAAATGGTCTTGGGATGGTTTTGAGGTTGGCAAGCCACTCGGGAAGAGGAATCAAGGGTGATCCCTCCAGGTTGCAAGACCACTAAGCCACAGAAAGGCAAATCCAGACCAAAATCAAAAGAAAAAAATGGGCAAAATCCAGGGTGTTACACCTCAGCCATAGGTTCTATAAAGTATGCCATACTGTGTACCAGACCTATTGTGTACCTTGCCATGAGTTTGGCAAGGGGGTACAATAGTGATCCAGGTGTAGATCATTGGACAGCGGTCAAAATTATCCTTAGTTACCTAAGAGGACTAAGGAAATATTTCTCGGTTATGGAGGTGATAAAGAGTTCGTCGTAAAGGGTTACGTCGATGCAAGCTTTGCCACCGATTCAGATGACTCTGAGTCTCAATCTGGATACGTATTGAAAGTGGGAGCAATTAGCTCGAGTAGCTCCATGCAGAGCATTGTAGACATAGAAATTTGCAAAATACATACGGATCTGAATGTGGCAGACCCGTTGACTAAACTTCTCTCACAAGCAAAACATGATCACACCTTAGTACTCTTTGGGTGTTAATCACATGACGATGTGAACTAGATTATTGACTCTAGTAAAACTCTTTGGGTGTTGGTCACATGGCGATGTGAACTATGGGTGTTAATCACATGGTGATGTGAACTAGATTATTGACTCTAGTGCAAGTGGGAGACTGATGGAAATATGCCCTAGAGGCAATAATAAAATGGTTATTATTATATTTTCTTAATCATGATAAAGGTTTATTATTCATGCTAGAATTGTATTGATCGGAAACTTAAATACATGTGTGAATACATAAACAAATACCTTGTCCCTAGTAAGCCTCTACTAGACTAGCTCGTTGATCAAAGATGGTTAAAGTTTCCTAACCATAGACATGTGTTGTCATTTGATAACGGGATCACATCATTAGGAGAATGATGTGATGGACAAGATCCATCCGTTAGCTTAGCATATGATCGTTCAGTTTATTGCTATTGTTTTCTTCATGTCAAATACATATTCCTTCGACTATGAGATTATGCAACTCCCGGATACTAGAGGAATGCCTTGTGTGCTATCAAACGTCACAACGTAACTGGGTGATCATAAATATGCTCTACAGGTATCTCCGAAGGTGTTTGTTGAGTTGGCATAGATCGAGATTAGGATTTGTCACTCCGAGTATAGGAGAGGTATCTCTGGGCCCTCTCGGTAATACACATCATAAGAAGCCTTGCAAGCAAAGTGACTAAGGTGTTAGTTGCAAGATGATGTATTACGGAACGAGTAAAGAGACTTGCCGGTAACGAGATTGAACTAGGTATGAAGATACCGACGATCGAATCTCGGGCAAGTAACATACCGATAGACAAAGGGAATTATGTATGTTGTCATAAGGTTCGACCGATAAAGATCTTCGTAGAATATGTAGGAGCCAATATGGGCATCCAGGTTCCGCTATTGGTTATTGACCGGGGAGGTGTCTCGGTCATGTCTACATAGTTCTCGAACCCGTATGGTCCGCACGCTTAACGTTCGTTGATGATGTAGTGTTATATGAGTTATATGATTTGGTGACCGAATGTTGTTCGGAGTCCCGGATGAGATCACGGACATGACGAGGAGTCTCGAAATGGTCGAGAGGTAAAGATTGATATATAGGACGATGGTATTCAGACACCGGAAGTGTTCCGGAGTGCACCGGGTAGTCACCGGGTCACCGGAAGGAGTTCCGGACACCCCCGGTAAGTGTATGGGCCTAATGGGCCAAAGGAGGGGACATACCAGCCCACTAGGGGGCTGGCGCACCCCTCTCCTTGGCTGGCCGGCCCTAGGGGAAGGAAAGGTGAGGGGTGGCCCTTCCCGCCTTTCCCTCCTCAGGAGAGAAAGGAAAGGGGGGGGGGGGGGCGCCACCTCCTCCTTCCTTCCTCCCGCACTTATATAAGGAAGGGGGGGGCGCCACTTGGGGAGGACCCCAAGTAGGATTCAGCCTACTTGGGGGCGCCTCCTGGCTGCTCCCTCCTCCCCCCACCTATATATATGTGGGAGGGGGGCTCCTAGCACAAAAACACATTGTCTTAGCCGTGTGCGGCACCCTCCTCCACCGTTTACACCCCCGGTCATATTTTTGTAGTGCTTAGGCGAAGCCCTGCGGAGATAGCTTCACCATCACCGTCACCACGCCGTCGTGCTGCCGGAACTCATCCACTACCTCGCCGTCGTGCTGGATCAAGAAGGCGGAGGACGTCACCGAGCTGAACGTGTGCTGAACGCGGAGGTGCCGCACGTTCGGTACTTGATCGGTTGGATCGCGAAGAAGTTCGACTACATCAACCGCGTTACTAAACGCTTCCGCTTACGGTCTACGAGGGTACGTAGACACACTCTCCCCTCTTGTTGCTATGCATCTTCATGGATAGATCTTGCGTGTGCGTAGAATTTTTTTTGTTTTGCATGCAATGTTTCCCAACATCTGCATGGGTTGCGCCGGCGTGAGGCTCCTGTATCAGACGACAAAGGAGCGCGCCGTGGCGATAGCCCACGAAGACCAAGAATAGGTGGGTCATTAAGGTCGGCTCAGATGGCAAGAGAAAGGGGTGACCCCATTATATAACAGAACATCCCGGGCACAAGCCCTCGACGAAACCGACATAACATGCACCGAGCCCCCACCGTGCGTAGTCGGCTGTCCAAACCCCTCGTGTGAGCGGCCGTCTCACATGAGCGAGCTAGCTAGACATGGGCTGAATACGCCGTCAAGTGGACCCGGGTTGCTTGGTGGGCACCGGGCAGCGTGCGACCCTAGCCGGATGGCCCCAACCCCACGCACAGGCCTGGCTAGCGTGAGCGAGGGAAGCCACCCAGGTCCAAAGGCAACCGACAGGCAGACCCAACCCACCAGTTGCACGTGACGCAGAGGGTGAGACGGGCCACGCGCGCGATGAACCCCTACAGAGAGGTGGCCACGGACATGCCCGTGCCCCAACCGCCGTGGACCCCTGATATCCATTTTGCATCATTATTTTTTTACTATAATTTATCTTATCTCAATCATATATTTCACATTCTGGTGCAACTCTAATGCCTTTTCTCTCTTAAAAGAGATTACCGGCAGCTGAAATTCTGGACCTAAAATATAAACAGAAGAGAAAGAAATTCTCCGGAGCTCAAAAGAAAACGTGGATTTTTGGAGAATTATTTTGGAATATATGAAGAATATTGGAGCAAATAAGTACTAGAGGGCACCCACAGGGTAGCCACATGGACAGGTGGTGCAACCTCCCCTTGGCCGCGCCACTGTCCATGCGGGCCCCTGGTGTCTCGCCTCCCGACGCCCTTTTGCCATAAAATCCTAATTACCCTAGAAAAAAAATCACATGATAGTTTCAGGACTTTTCGCCACCGTCTGCGAGGCAGAACTTGGGCGGAGCACTTTTGCTCTCTAGAAGGCTCCGTCTGAGAGCACGTTGTTTTTCGACATCCTTGAAATGGACCTGATTTTTTTCTATGGCCTTGTATGACCTATTCAAGTCATCATTTCGGGTTTTTTGGTTTTTAACAAATTTTGCATTTTCTGTAGTTTTTCGGTCAAAAAGGCCGATAAATAGCCGGAAGTGTCGCAACTTGCATACAGTGTCAAAAATCGTTCAAACCTGACATGGATCCCTACCATGGGCATGCCCACCTGCTTGCAAAAGTTGGAGTTATTTGAAGGATGTATAAAAATAGACCATGTTCAACGCAGGGTGGTAGAGTAGGCCAGAAGGCTTTGTGTGAGAGCAAGTTGTTTCTTGACAACCTTGAAATTGCCCAAGTTTTGCCATGGCCTTGTATGACCAATAAAGTCACCACGCCAAGTTGTTTTGGTTTTTTATTTTTATTTTTCTTTTGCAGTTTTAGGAGTTTTCCCGGTGAAAAAAGGCCGATAAATGCCCGGATGTGTCGCAACGTGGATATGGTGTCGGAATTCATTCAAACCAAGCATGGATATCTAACATGGGCATGCACACCTGCTTGCAAAAGTTGGGGACTGGTCAGCCTTGAGATTTCCAAAAAAAAACATGCCCAACGGATAGTGTTTAGGTAGGCGAGAAGGGTCCGTTTGGAGCACCTCGTTTCTGGACATCCTTTAGATGGCCTCAAATTTTTCATGGCCCTGTATGACCAATTCAAGGCACCATGCCAAGTTTATTGGGTTTTCGACCAGTTTCGCATTTTCTGGAGTTTTCCCCGTGAAAAAAGGCCGATAAATGGTCAGGCATGTCGCAACGTGCAAACGGTGTCGGGATTCGTTCAAACCTAGCATGAATTCCTACTATGGGCATGTCTACCTGCTTGCAAAATTGGGGTCATTTCTATGGTCCAAAAAATAGACCATGTTGAACGGAGAGTGTTCGGGTAGGACAAAAAGCTCTGTCTGAGAGCACATTGTTCCTCAACAAACTTGAAATGGCCCTAATTGTTTTCCATGGTCTTGTATGACCAGCTGAAAGCACCATGCCAAGTTGTTTGGGTTTTTGAGAAGTTTTGCATTTTCTAGAGGTTTCTCGGTGAAAAAAAACTATATATGGCTAGACGTGTCACAACATACATATGGTGTTGAAAGTTGTTCAAACTAGGCGTGGATGCCTAACATGGGCATGCCCAAATTCTTGTAAAAGTTGAGGTCAATCCTAAGATTTTCAAAAAATACCATGTTAAATGGAGAGTGTTCGAGTGGCGAGAAAGGTCCGTTCTGGACCACCTCATTTATCGACATCCCTTAAATGACCCCAATTTTTTATGGCCTTGTAGGAACAATTCAAGGCACCATGCCAAGTTTTTTGGGTTTTTGCTAAGTTTTGCATTTTCTGGAGTTTTCTCGGTTAAATTAGACCGATAAATAGCAGAACTTGTCGCAACTTGCATACGGGGTCAAAAGTCGTCCAAACCAGGCATGTATGCCTAACACATAGATGCCCACCTGCTTGCAAAATTTGGGGGTCATTTAAAGGGTGTCCAAAAATAGATCAGGTCCAACAGAGGGTTTTTGGGTAGACTAGAAGGGTCCGTTTGAAACCACGTTGTTTTTCAACATCCGTCAAATGGCCTAATTTTTTTCCATTAGCTTCTATGATCAATTCAAGCCATCATGCAAAGTTGTTTGGATTTTTGACAAGTTTTACATTTTCTAGAGTTTTCTCAGTGAAAAAGGGCCGAACGTGTCGCAATGTGCAAATGGTGTCGGTACTCGTTCAAACGTGGCATGGATGCCTCATATGTCGATGTCAGACAGCTGCAAGAAGTTGGATCATTTATCCATAATCCAAATAACCATCAGTTGAGAGGAGTGTGCGAGACTAGGCCAGACGGGTCCATCCATGAGCATGTATTTTTTTCCTAATTTGAATTCTTCTATTATTTGAAATTTCCATCATTATCAATTAACATAAATAATTTTTATGTCCTAATCATATCTTGTAATTTGTCAACAATTTCAGAATTTCAAATTGTGTCTGAACATTTTACAAAGTTGAACACTTTTTTCAAAACTATTAACGAATTCCGAACAATTAATGAAAATTTTGAACACAAATTGCAAACCACATAATGTTTTCAAATTTTCTCAAAGAAATTGAAACGCAAAAAATTCTTAAATTTTTGAACAAAAAAATTGAAAACCACATTTTTAAAAATTGTAGACAATATTTGAAATCCAAAACATTTTTTGGTATTCCAAAAAATATTTCTAATTATTGAGCATGTTTTAAAAAGAATAATAAAATTTAAAAAGGATAAAATTAATTAATTAAAAAATAGAAGAAAAATGAAAAAACAGAAACGAAAAAAATGCTTAGGCTTTGGCCCAACTAGTTGACATCACCGATCCAGTCGGGTACCGTTGGGCCGGCCCAAGCATTCGCGTTAATGAAAAAAGTTCGCCAATTTTGAAAAACAAAATGTTCACGGATTTATTTCTTTTGGCAGATTTTCAAAAAAAAAGTTCACTAAAAAGGTTGCAAAAAAAACGTTCGACAAATTGAGAAAGATTCACAAATTTGAAAAAAAGTTCACGAATTTGATTTTTTTTTTATTTTAAAAGATCACGCGTTTGAAAGAACAGGAGAGAATTAAACCAAAAAGAAAAAGGTAAAAAAGGAAAACAGAAAAAATCGAGAATAAAACAGGACAAAAGCCGGTCTAAAAAAACACGAAAAAAACGGTCTAAAAGTTCAGGAATGTTCAGTGAATTCACAAAATGTTCGCATTTTGAAAATATTATTCATAATTTCGTCGTGTTTTCAATTTTGTTCCTGTTTCCAAAAGATGTTCGCATTTTCAAAAAACTGCTCATAATTTCGAAAATGTTCGTGTTTTCAATTTTGTTCCAGTTTTTCTAAAAAATGTTTTCAGATTCCCAAAAATTATTTGTGTTTTCATGAAATTTAAAAAGTGTTTGGAATTAAAAACATAAATTATTTTAAAAAGTCAAATCCGCCACTAGTTCTTATAATTTCACGCAACTCATAAGTCACTCAGACTCGCTGGCTCCACTGTTTTCATCTTGATATCGATTGAAACTGTGGCTGGAAAGTACAAATGATATTGCACCTTTCTAGTAGTATATAGTTTACATGATGTTTTCATCTTGATACTGCTGGAAAGTACAAATGATATTGCACTATATTCAAGTGTTTTTCCTTCCACTTTTGCAGGGAGTACCGGAAGAACCTCAAGGAAGTGTACTGCCATGAACCTCAAGAAAGTGTGCTGCTATGGACCCTTCTCTCCTTGTGTTTTATGGTTTTCAACCATGTTGTCGATGAGACCATGACTTCCTGGAATGAAAGGCTTTGTGCCTTTGTCTTAGTTTGAAAACTTGTTATTTGTTATGCACTTAAGTTGTCTAAGCTTGGACCTATTAGTTGTGTGTGTGTGTGACTGTTTGGACCTATTCAAGTTATGTTCCTGTCATGTTAAGCACTCAATTTATGTGACTGTTTGGACCTATTCAAGTTATATGACTGTCTTGTTCTTGTTTATTTGTTTGGATCCTTGGAGGCTTGTTCATATGGATGTGAGGATGTCATGTTTGCTGAATTTGTGCACAATAAAGTTGTTGTTGAACTGTGAGTCTAGTATTTGTGCACAACAAAGATATTGGCTATTTTTCCCAATTAATGTGCACAACAAAGATGTTGTCTGTTTATCTGAATTTCCAAACTATTTGCATTTACTGTAGTTGGTCTGAATATTTCGTTTATTGGGTACCCGAAATACCCGAACCAAAATTTTAGGGTAATTTGGGTTCGGGTATTTCTTTGGAATACATAATTTCGGTTTCCATTTTCGACTACCCGTATTATCCGCTACCAAAAATACCCGAACCGATATAACCGAGTTACCCGAACGCCTAGGGTGACCTTCAAGTTTCAACTCCCTTTAACATGCGTAAGGTCTGGGGTTTGTTTCCCAGACACATCTCTTTTTTGACGTTTTACTTCACACCAATGAATACGGGCGGTACGTACACAGGGCACACTCGGTGCAGGCGACGTATTTATTTCAAAAAAGACCATCTTACCATTTATTATTAAGGGGGATGGAGAGATCTTCACCGTCAATGTGTTTAGGGGGGGGGGGGGGGGGGGGGCAACAGAAATGTGATTTTATTTCTTTCAAAAACACAGTACAAACATGTATGTGAAATTGTGAAGATCACTTTATTCATGGTGATGGGTATGGATTGGACAACGAGCAAGCAACTCGTGTGGCTACTTGACCAAAAGATCACAGAACCAAAAATTACGCCTACAGTCCAGCAGTACATCAGACTCGCGAGATAATCCCATGGGGGACAAATGCATTCACTTCAGCTGAACCCAGCTAGTTAGTAATGGTGCTGTGGGTCTGGGCCGCCGGGAACCGTCCTCTTCACTGCGCCGAGCGTCCTTGGCACGTTCAACTTGGACAGCGGGACGCCAGCCGGTTTGCCGTTGGCGGCGGCGTGTGCAACCGCCGGGTGCTGGATCAGGCGAGCTTCCGGCGCGGCCACGAGCTGCGCGGCGATGACCATGACCACCAGGAGCACAATGCCGACGCGAGCGGCTGCCATCTTTTCTTTCTGGTACTTGGGAGCTCAAATATACGGCACCTAGCGAGCTGATCTACCGTGCATGTCAGTGTGCAAGCTAGAGGTGGTCTCTACGTGTATCTGATCTGATGTGTCCATGGACAGACAGGTGTACTTATAGCTCCTAGGCGCGTCGTGACAATCGAAGCTTTCCATTGATCCTTTTGGATGCAGGACAAAAATCGTTTGTTAGTTAGTTACAACTCCCATAAGGAGCGGCGAAGCGGGTGAGAATGTCATAATGTCCACTACTACCACTAGTCGCCATGGCGCAGCAAAAGTTTACGGACTCGTGATTCCGGTTGGCGTGCACACGTTTTTCACCCATGCTGGCCAGCTCCAGCTGCACTAAACAACCAAACGGTTTGTGAAAAGCTTTTATTCCTTTATTTACAGCGAAAATGCCAAACGGAGACCGAGCTCCATGGAGGCCTTTATTTGAAAACTTTAAAATTCAAACTTTTCAGTTTCAAAAAAATCTGAAAATAAATACACATATACCTAGATACATAATGTACATGTGTGCAAATTTTCATGTCGAAATATATTAAAATGTGAGGTACACAAAAAAGACAAATTTAGGACTTTTTAGCATATGTACTGTTCATCTTCAAAGTCCATGATTTTTTTTTTGCGCAGCTCACAATTCAAGGTATTTCATCCTGAAAATTTTCACACATACACTTTACAACCTTGCATACATGTGTATTTTTTTTCAGAATTTTTTGAAACTAAAATTTATGAATTTTGAATTTTTCAAAATAAAGGGCTCAATGAAGCTCGGTCTCCAAAATGCCCTACTCTATTTACAGTATATATATAATCAACCTTGGCAGTACGTACTTTGAGTGGCTGCACAACCGACGGCGCGTCGAAAGTTGATGGATCCATTGCAGTTGATGGGGCGTGTCAACTTTTGGTTTTACCACTGAAAAAGCAATCAATCCCATTGCAGATTCCAGCTCGCAGCTCGATCGGAAGCTTTAATTCCCGTGCAAATTACTTAAAATTAATGTTGTAGCTCTGACTCGATCGATAGTTTGAGTGGGGTTGACCAAACGGCAAACGGCCTTTCGTACTCAATGTTAGCCCTGCGTGCACATGATGTGCTTGTGTCGCCTAGCTACTTTTCGGAGTACCCTTCGTCATCGATGGTGGGCTATCTCAAAAACAATGAAGCTACTTTTCGGAGTAAAATGTATGCCGATCGTGAGCACCTTGCGTAACTGTGTGATGCGGCTTATGCCATTATGAGCCGCCACTTTGCTCTGATAGGATATACGGTTGAGCGTTGGCAGTTAACCGGTCGTGCTTCGTCAAAAGCTTCATTTCCCTCACCATCGCGTCGCTCTTGTGGTGTTCATAGACTGATTTGCCCATATTTTGAGCCTTGCGCTGCGTGGCAATCGACTATTTTAAACCCTAAAGGGTATGGAGAAACTAGTGGTGCAGCATGCATGCATGCCTAATACCTGTGGAAAAGCTATCCACCTTTGCACAATGGGGACAAACAAGAAACACTTTTGAGCCATCGTGCGATATTTGCTTCTTGTTGTTTTGTTTTCTCTCTTTTATTAAAAGCATATAAATATTATTTTGGTAATAAAATAAAAATAAAATTGTTAATTTAAAGCTATATAAACATTTAAAAAATAAGAAGACTATTTTAAAATCACATGAATTTTATTTTAATATTTGAACATTTATTCTAACTGCATCAATAACTTTTAGTTACATGAACATTTTAAAATGTGTGGAACACATATTCTTGATCACATGAATTTTTTATAGCATTGGTCACTTCTTAAATTATATGACCATTTTTAATACATGATAAAAATGTTTTAACACATACACATTTTATATAAATTCCGGATGAACATTTTTTAGACACACAATGAATTTTTTAACAGCGAAGAATACCTTTTAAATTCATGATGGACATTTTTAAAATGTGAGGAGCAATTTTTAAATACGTGATGAGCATTTTTAGATACATGATGAACTTTTATAATATGTGCTGAACATTTTTTTCTTCTAAAAATGCGATGAACATTCTTTCAGTTATTGGTGGACATTTAACATGCTATCAACATTTTTTCATTCATGAATAACCTTTTTTTATACACAATGAAATATTTATAATTCCCCTGAAAATGAGATATTTATCACATTAAAATTAATTTATAAGTCTATATGTAGAACATTCGAAAATATGCATACAAAGAGGGGAATAGGAAAAAAAAAATCAAACCTTACAAAGGTTGCAGCAACTAGCAATGACCCTGAAAAGGAAAAGCCCACTAGGTGCTCAGCCGCCATAAATTTGACGGTCCACCATCGGTAGACGTGGGCGAGCGCCATGCGACTCGCAATGGAGACCACCTATCTGTCGTGCACTGCATCGAACAGCCACACAACAAATATGGAAGCCTATGTGACTAGGCCAGCCTAGCGACAGGCATTGTAGCGCAACACTGCGGCATAAAAAAATCCGGAAGGTGCAGTGCACCAACTCGGAATCAAACTCGCGACCTCGTGTCGAGGTAGGCTGCTTGCTAGCCAGAAGAACAGAAAATGTTCATGATTGTAAGCAGCACTAAACCTTTATGAACTAACAGTGGCAGTAGATCGAACATTTTATAAACATTTCTGAACATTTCTTGAAATACATGATTTTTTTCTTAAAAGTGATTTTTTAATATTCTGAACACTTTTCGAAAAACACAAACATTTTGATGAGTGAACAAAATATGAAATGGGAATGAAAAAATGCGGACATTTTTTGAATTCCCAATTTTTAAAAAACATTAATATTTGTAAGATTTGGAAAACAGAAACATTTTTTAAAAAACACAGATGTTTTGTGAATTATTGAAGAAAATTGGTAAATAAGAACATTTTTTGAAATTTCCGAACTTTTTTTAAAAGCATAAACAAAAATTGAAATTACCTCATTTTTGAACAAATTTTGAAGACCTGAGTGTTTTTAAAAACACGGACAAAATTATAAATTTCCGAAAACAAATTGAAAGAAGGGAACAATTTTTGAAATTCTCAACAAATTTTGAAGATTTGAACGTTTTCTGAAATTTCTGAATAAAATTTGAAAATAGGAACATTTTCGAAAAATGTGAAAGTATTTGAAATTTCTGAAGATTTCATGAAAAAGTAAAACAATAAAATTGAAAAAGAAAAAAAGGAAGGAAAGAAAGAAGAGTAACCGAAAAATAAAAAAGGAACGAAAATGCGCCGGCCCAGTCGGGGGCATGCCCCCGTGCGGAGCCTCAACAGTTTGCTCCATTGTGAAGGAAATAGTGTTTTCCATGATTTGTAGACGCACCCAAGGCGTTCTAAATCAATTTGTTGCAATATATCACTTAGAGATACTAAGCTCCCAAAAAATGAAGCAATCTGAGCGATCCAGTTGTGGTCTCGATTTGGGCTCCACTGGTCAGCCTGTGTAAACCCAGTGCGAACCGCCCCGGCCCAGCCAGCATGAATCGTGGTGTTGTTCGTTCTCCCGCAGTGTCGGGGGAGTGTACCACGCGTCCTTTCCACAGGTTATAGGCCGTGTAGGGAAAATTAACGCTGATGGTGGGATATCCCGCCAAGGGAACAGAGGTACAGCAGTAGCAATTTGCAGAGACAAGGCTGGGCAGTTCCTCGGCGCTTTCGGCTATTATTTACGACGGACTTGTTGATCCTGCAAGCCTAGAGACTTGTGCTTGTAACGAGGCACTTGCCTTGGCCCAAGACCTGCACCTTCGATGTGTGGTGGTTGGCTCAGATTGTCTGGAAGTTGTGACTAGTATAAACAAAGGTGCAGCTTCTATATATGCACCTGTGCTACATGAAATCAATCATCGCCAGGAGGAGTTCGAGGAAGTTTGGTTCCGGTTTGAGCCTCGGGAATCCAACTTCGAAGCTCATATGTTGGCAAAGGCTGCGTCATCACTAGCAGTAGGGCGCCACGTGTGGCTAGGGACATTACCTGATATCATTTGTATTCCTTTTGTTTTGAACTTTGAATAAAGTCCCTGGTTTTACCTCAAAATAAAAAAAAGGCCGTGTAGGGAGGGGAAAACTTGGGTGCGCCGCCATTGTTTTGGGGTTGTTTTCCGTTCGTGGACTGCGGTGCGCTTCTGGCCGGAATCCGTGCGGAAAGATTGATCGAGGGTCAGTCGGCGGCTGGGAGCTCACCTGCTGGGAACACTGTATTTTCCATGTTCTTCTGCAGAAAAGACGTACACCGCATGACCCAACGCCCCATCGCCTCCATGTC
This sequence comes from Elymus sibiricus, assembly GCA_039707655.1. NCBI lineage: Eukaryota > Viridiplantae > Streptophyta > Magnoliopsida > Poales > Poaceae > Elymus > Elymus sibiricus. Next base: position 321,432,255 of record CM077664.1, read on the forward strand.
CCCTGCTGTACTTCCGGCATCCCCACTGTTGAGCGAACGTTGTCCTGTGTACATGTATAGGACTAGGGTCTGTATTTATACCGTTGTATCTCTCTCTTCCTTTCGTATATTTATACATCTTGGGAGACAAGTAGAGGCCGGTCCATCCTGTACCTATATATGTGCATCATGCACACGATCAATGAATTATCGATGCATGCAATCCTTCTCTTCCTAACTTAAATGGTATCAGATAGAACGTCAATCCTCTCCTAAACCTCCGCCGCCGCCGCACCGGGCCGCTGCCGCCGCATCCAGCCGCCGCCGCCGCCGCTCATCCCCATCGCCGCTGCACTCCCTCCTGCAGCCGCGCCACCTCCCTCTCCTCCAGCCGCCGCCGCATCCAGCCGCCGCCGCCGCTCATCCCCATCGCCGCTGCCCTCCCTCCTGCAGCCGCGCCACCCCCCGTCTCCTCCAGCCGCCGCCGCCACACCGGGCAGCCGCCACCGCATCCAGCCGCCGCCGCCGCCCGTGCCGCCGCCGTCGCATCCAACCGCCGCCGCCGCCTCCCTGGCCGCCGCCGCGCCTCCTCCCCCAGCCGCCGCCGTCGCCGCTGCGATGTCTTCTGCCGTGTCGTCTCTCTTCGGCCACATGTACGCGGGCACGCCGGCTCCCTTCACCCACATGCAGCCGGCCCCGCTCCGCCCGCCCCGTCGATGGCCGGCGGCCACGCTCCGCCCGCCCTGGTTCAGCCCTTCGGCGGCTTCACCACGCCGCAGGTTTTCCCGGCGGGCCATCCGGCCTACTTCGCTGTGCCGCAGCAGCCGGCCGGTGCCGGCTCCGCGGCTCTGCCCGCCCCGCCGATGGCCGGCGGCCACGCTCCGCCCGCCCCGGTTCAGCCCTACGGCGGCTTCGCCTCGCTGCCGGTCTCACCGCCATGGGACCCTACTCCTTTGGCTGCACTGCACTCGGCCCCATCACCGAACAACTACGGCACCGGCGGCGCTTGGTACATGGACTCGGGCGCCACCGCCCACATGACATCTCATCCCGGTACCCTAACCTCCTTCACTCCGGTTCATGCTCCTACTCGCATCACCGTTGGTAACGGTTCCTCTTTACCTATCACACATGTTGGTCGTACTTCGTTTCCTTCCACATCTACGCCTATCACCATGTCTAATGTTCTTGTTTCTCCTGATTTAGTCACGAACCTTGTATCTGTTCGCCGTCTTGCTCGTGAGAATCCCATTATCGTTGAATTTGATGATGTTGGTTTTTCTATGAAGTACGCCCGTACCCGGATGGTCCTTCACCGATGCAATAGTCCTGACGAGCTCTACCCGGTGCACTCCTCCACCACCACCTCCACCACCCTAGTCGCCCTCGCCGCAGGTGTCGACCTTTGGCATGCTCGTTTGGGACACCCGAACCCCACCACTTTGCGTCAAATTCTTAAGAGTTTTTCATTCTCATGCAATAAGATCGACGACCATACTTGTGAGGCTTGCTGTCTCGGCAAGCATGTTCGTCTTCCTTTTAGCGCGTCCACCACTATTTCCACTTTTCCGTTTCAATTACTTCATAGTGATGTTTGGACATCTCCAGTTGCAAGTAGCACGGGCTACCTCTATTACTTGGTGATTTTAGATGATTTTTCTCATTATGTGTGGACTTTTCCTCTTCGTCGTAAATCCGATGCCTTAGCCACGCTCATGGCATTTTACTCCTATGTCACCACACAGTTCGGTTGCCCCATACTTGCACTCCAAACCCGATAATGGAAAAGAATTTGACAATGCCGCCGTTCGAGATCTTCTTGCCTCTCACGACACCATTTTCCACCTAACCTGCCCCTACACATCACAACAGAATGGCCGCGCTGAGCGCATCCTACGCACTCTCAATGACCGCGTTCGCACATTACTCTTTCACTCTAATGTCCCTCCCAGGTTCTGGCCTGATGCTCTCGCCACCGCCACTCTTCTTCATAACATTAGACCGTGTCGTCCCCGTTGGAACTACGCTCCTCACCACCTCCTCTTCGGTGCGCCTCCCTCGTATGATGGCCTTCGCACATTCGGGTGTCTCTGCTATCCTAGCATCGCGTTTACCGCCCCCCACAAACTCGCACCACGATCACTTCCTTGCATCTTCCTCGGCTACCCTTCCAACACCAAAGGTTACCTGTGCTATGATCCTGTTTCCCACCGTGTGCACACCTCACGACACGTGTACTTTGACGAGAGGGTGTTGATGGAAATATGCCCTAGAGGCAATAATAAAATGGTTATTATTATATTTCCTAAATCATGATAAAGGTTTATTATTCATGCTAGAATTGTATTGACTGGAAACTTAAATACATGTGTGGATACATAAACAAATACCGTGTCCCTAGTGAGCCTCTACTAGACTAGCTCGTTGATCAAAGATGGTTAAGGTTTCCTAACCATAGACATGAGTTGTCATTTGATAACGGGATCACATCATTAGGAGAATGATGTGATGGACAAGACCCATCCGTAAGCTTAGCATTTGATCGTTCAGTTTATTGCTATTGCTTTCTTAATGTCAAATACATATTCCTTTGACTATGAGATTATGCAACTCCCGGATACCGGAGGAATACCTTGTGTGCTATCAAACGTCACAACGTAACTGGATGATCATAAAGATGCTCTACAGGTATCTCCGAAGGTGTTTGTTGAGTTGGCATAGATCAAGATTAGGATTTGTCACTCCGTGTATCGGAGAGGTATCTCTGGGCCCTCTCGGTAATACACATCATAAGAAGCCTTGCAAGCAAAGTGACTAATGAGTTAGTTGCAAGATGATGTATTACGGAACGAGTAAAGAGACTTGCCGGTAACGAGATTGAACTAGGTATGAAGATACCGACGATCGAATCTCGGGCAAGTAACATACCGATGGACAAAGGGAATTACGTATGTTGTCATAAGGTTCGACCGATAAAGATCTTCGTAGAATATGTAGGAGCCAATATGGGCATCCAGGTTCCGCTATTGGTTATTGACCGGAGAGGTGTCTCGGTCATGTCTACATAGTTCTCGAACCCGTAGGGTCCGCACGCTTAACGTTCGTTGACGATATAGTGTTATATGAGTTATATGATTTGGTGACCGAATGTTGTTTGGAGTCCCGGATGAGATCACGAACATGACGAGGAGCTCTGGAATGGTCCGGAGGTAAAGATTGATATATAGGACGATGATATTCGGACACCGGAAGATTTTCGGAGTGCACCGGGTAGTCATCGGGTCGCCGGAAGGGGTTCCGGACACCCCCGGTAAGTGTATGGGCCTAATGGGCCAAAGGAGGTGACAGCCTTTCCCTCCTCGTGAGAGAAAGGAAAGAGGCGGGGGGGGGGGGGGCGCTTCCTCCTCCTGCCTTCCTCCCGCACTCATATATGGAAGGGGGGGGGGCGCGGCTTGGGGAAGTCCCCAAGTAGGATTCAGCCCTACTTGGGGCGCCCCTTGGCCTCTCCCCTCTCCCCCACCTATATATATGTGGGAGGGGGGCGCCACACATAACCACGACAATTGCTTAGCCGTGTGCGGCGCCCCCCTCCACCGTTTACACCCTCGGTCATATTTTCGTAGTGCTTCGGCAAAGCCCTGCGGAGATAGCTTCACCATCACCGTCACCATGCCGTCGTGCTGCCGGAACTCATCCACTACCTCGCCATCTTGCTGGATAAAGAAGGCGAAGGACGTCACCGAGCTGAACGTGTGATGAACGCGGAGGTGCCGTACGTTCGGTACTCGATCGGTTGGATCGCGAAGAAGTTCGACTACATCAACCGCGTTACTAAACGCTTCCGCTTACGGTCTACGAGGGTACGTAGACACACTCTCCCCTCTCGTTGCTATGCATCTCCTTGATAGCTTGCGTGTGCGTAGAAATTTTTGTTTTCCATGCAACGTTCCCCAACAGTGGCATCATGAGCCAGGTCTATGCGTAGATGATATGCACGAGTAGAACACAAAGAAGTTGTGGGCGGTGATGGTCATACTGCTTACCACCAACGTCTTATTTTGATTCGGCGGTATTGTGGGATGAAGCGGCCCGGACCAACCTTACATGTCCACGCACATGAGACCGGTTCCACCGACTGACATGCAACTAGTTTTGCATAAATGTGGCTGGCGGGTGTCTGTTTCTCCTACTTTAGTTGAATCGAATTTGACTACGGCCGGTCCTTGAAGAAGGTTAAAACAGCAAACTTGATGAATCACCGTTGTGGTTTTTGCATAGGTAAGAACGGTTCTTACTAGAAGCCCGTAGCAGCCACGTAAAACTTGCAACAACAAAGTAGAGGTCGTCTAACTTGTTTTTGCAGGGCATGTTGTGATGTGATATGGTCAAGATATGATGTGATATATGTTGATGTATGAGATGATCATGTTTTGTAATATCGACAACCGGCAGGAGCCTTAGGGTTGTCTCTTTATTGCATGAAATGCAAGCGCCATGTAATTGCTTTACTTTATCGCTATGCGTTAGCAATAGTTGTAGAAGCAATAGTTGGCGAGACAACCCCGACACAACGATGGAGATCAAGGTGTCGAGCCGGTGACGATGGAGATCATGACGATGCTTTGGAGATGGAGATCAAAAGCACAAGATGATGATGGCCATATCATGTCACATATTTTGATTGCATGTGATGTTTATCCTTTATGCATCTTATTTTGCTTAGAACGACGGTAGCATTATAAGATGATCCCTTCACTAAATTTCAAGATAAAAGTGTTCTCCCTGAGTATGCACCGTTGCTACAGTTCGTCGTTTCGAGACACCTCGTGATGATCGGGTGTGATAGACTCTACGTTCACATACAATGGGTGTAAGCCAGATTTACACACGCGGAATACTTGGGTTAGACTTGACGAGCCTAGCATGTACAGACATGGTCTCGGAACACTAGAGACCGAAAGGTCGAACATGAGTCATATAGTAGATATGATCAACATAGAGATGTTCACCATTGATGACTACCCCATCTCATGTGATGATCGGACATGGGTTAGTTGATTTGGATCATGTATCACTTAGACAACTTGATGGATGTTGATTTAAGTGGGAGTTCATTAGTAATTTGATTAATTGAACTTAATTTATCATGACCTTAGTCTTAATAGTTTTTGCATATCTATGTTGTAGATCAATAGCTCGCGATATAGCTCCCCTATTTTTGATATGTTCCTAGAGAAAACTAAGTTGAAAGATGATGCTAACAATAATGCGGAATGGGTCCGTGATCTGAGGATTATCCTCATTGCTGCACAGAAGAATTATGTCCTTAATGCACCGCTAGGTGACAGACCTATTGCAGGAGCAGATACAGACGTTATGAACGTTTGGCAAGCTCGATATGATGACTACTTAATAGTTTAGTGCGCCATGCTTTATGGCTTAGAACCGGGACTTCAAAAACATTTTCAATGCCACAGAGCATATGAGATGTTCCAAAAGCTGAAATTAGTATTTCAGACTCATGCCCGTGTCGAGAGGTATGAGACCTCTGACAAGTACTTTGCCTACAAGATGGAGGAGAATAGCTCAGCTAGTGAGCATGTGCTCAGAATGTCTGTGTACTACAATCGCTTGAATCAAGTGGGAGTTAATCTTCCAGATAAGATAGTGATTGACAAAGTTCTCTAGTCACTATCACCAAGTTACTAGAACTTCGTGATGAACTATAATATGCAAGGGATGACGAAAACGATTCCTGAGCTCTTCGCGATCCTGAAATCGGCGAAGGAAGAAATCAAGAAAGAACATACAGTGTTGATGGTTAACAAGACCACTAGTTTCAAGAAAAAAGGCTAGGGAAGGAAAAGGAACTTCAAAAAAGAATGGCAAGCAAGTTGCCACTCCCGTGAAGAAGCCAAAGCTGGACCTAAGCCATAAACTAAGTGCTTCTACTGCAAAGGGAATGGTCACTGGAAGCGGAACTGCCCCAAATACTTGGAGGATAAGAAGGATGGCAAAGTGAACAAAGGTATATTTGATATACATGTTATTGATGTGTACTTTACTAGTGTTCATAGCAACCCCTGGGTATTTGATACCGGTTCAGTTGCTAAGATTAGTAACTCGAAACAGGAGTTGCAGAATAAACAAAGACTAGTTAAGGGCGAGGTGACGATGTGTGTTGGAAGTGATTCCAAGGTTGATACGATCACCATCGCACACTCCCTCTACCTTCGGGATTAGTGTTGAACCTAAATAAATGTTATTTGGTGTTTGCGTTGAGCATGAATATGATTAGATCATGTTTATTGCAACGGTTATTCATTTAAGTCAGAGAATAATTGTTGTTCTACTTACATGAATAAAACCTTCTATGGTCATACACCCAATGTGAATGGTTTATTGAATCTCGATCGTAGTGATACACATATTCATAATATTGATGCCAAAAGATGCAAAGTTGATAATGATAGTGCAACATACTTGTGGCACTGCCGTTTAGGTCATATTTGTGTAAAGCGCATGAAGAAACTCCATGCAGATGGACTTTTGGAATCACTTGATTATGAATCATTTGATACTTGCGAACCATGCCTCATGGGCAAGATGACTAAAACTCCGTTCTCCGAAACAATGGAGCGGGCTAATGACTTATTGGAAATAATACATACCGATGTATGCGGTCCAATGAGTGTTGAGGCACGTGGCGGGTATCATTATTTTCTAACCTTCACAGATGATTTGAGTAGGTATGGGTATATCTACTTGATAAAACACAAGTCTGAAACATTTGAAAAGTTCAAAGAATTTCAGAGTGAAGTGGAGAATCATCGTAACAAGAAAATAAAGTTTCTACGATCTGATCGCGGTGGCGAATATTTGAGTTACGAGTTTGGCCTTCATTTAAAACAATGTGGAATTGTTTCATAACTCACGCCACCTGAAACACCACAACGTAATGGTGTGTCTGAACGTCATAACCGTACTTTATTAGATATGGTGCGTTCTATGATGTCTCTTACCGATTTACCACTATCGTTTTGGGGTCATGCATTAGAGACAGCCGCATTCACGTTAAATAGGGCACCGTCTAAATCCGTTGAGACGACACCGTATGAACTATGGTTTGGCAAGAAACCTAAGCTGTCGTTTCTTAAAGTTTGGGGATGCGACGCTTATGCCAAAAGGCTTCAACCTGATAAGCTCGAACCCAAATCGGAGAAGTGCGTCTTCATAGGATACCCTAAGGAAACTATTGGGTACACCTTCTACCACAGATCTGAAGGCAAGATCTTTGTTGCTAATAATGGGTCATTTCTAGAGAAGGAGTTTCTCTCGAAAGAAGTGAGTGGGAGGAAAGTAGAACTTGATGAGGTAAATGTACCTTCTCTCGAATTGGAAAGTAGCACATCAGAGAAATCCGTTCCCGTGATGCCTACACCAACTAGAGAGGAAGCTAATGATGATGATCATAAAACTTCGGATCAAGTTACTACTGGACCTCGTAGGTCGAACAGAGCATGTTCCGCACTAGAGTAGTACGGTAATCCTGTCTTGGAAGTCATGTTATTAGAACATGGCGAACCTACGAACTATGAAGAAGCTATGATGAGCCCAGATTCCGATAAATGGCTTGAGGCCATGAAATCTGAGATAGGATCCATGTATGAGAACAAAGTGTGGACTTTGGTGGACTTGCCCGATGATCGGCAAGCCATTGAGAATAAATGGATCTTCAAGAAGAAGACTGACGCTGATGGTAATGTTACTATTTACAAAGCTCGACTTGTCGCGAAAGGTTTTCAACAAGTTCAAGAAGTTGACTACGATGAGGCTTTCTCACCCGTAGCGATGCTTAAGTCTGTCCGAATCATGTTAGCAGTTGCCGCATTTTATGATTATGAAATCTGGCAAATTGACGTCAAAACTGCATTCCTTAATGGATTTCTTAAAGAAGAGTTGTATATGATGGAACCAGAAGGTTTTGTCGATCCTAAAGGTGCTAACAAAGTGTGAAAGCTCCAGCGATCCATCTATGGACTGGTGCAAGCATCTTGGAGTTGGAATATACGCTTTGATGAGGTGATCAAAGTATATGGTTTTATACAGACTTACGGTGAAGCCTGTATTTACAAGAAAGTGAGTGGGAGCTCTGTAGCATTTCTGATATTATATGTGGATGACATATTGTTGATTGGAAATGATATAGAATTTCTGGATAGCATAAAAGGATACTTGAATAAGAATTTTTCAATGAAAGACCTCGGTGAAGCTGATTACATATTAGGCATCAAGATCTATAGGGATAGATCGAGACGCTTAATAGGACTTTCACAAAGTACATACCTTGGCAAAGTTTTTGAAGAAGTTCAAAATAGATCAGTCAAAGAAAGAGTTCTTGCCTGTGTTGCAAGGTGTGAAGATAGAGAGAGAATGAAAGTCATTCCCTATGCCTCAGCCATATGTTCTATAAAGTATGCCATGCTGTGTATCAGACCTATTGTGTACCTTGCCATGAGTTTGGCAAGGGGGTACAGTAGTGATCCAGGAGTAGATCACTGGACAGCGGTCAAAATTATCCTTAGTTACCTAAGAAGACTAAGGAAATATTTCTTGATTATGGAGGTGATAAAGAGTTCGTCGTAAAGAGTTACGTCGATGCAAGCTTTGACACCGATTCGGATGACTCTGAGTCTCAATCTGAATACATATTGAAAGTGGGAGCAATTAGCTAGAGTAGCTCCATGCAGAGCATTGTAGACATAGAAATTTGCAAAATACATACGGATCTGAATGTGACAGACCCGTTGACTAAACTTCTCTCACAAGCAAAACATGATCACACCTTAGTACTCTTTGGGTGTTAATCACATGGCGATGTGAACTAGATTATTGACTCTAGTAAATTCTTTGGGTGTTGGTCACATGGCGATGTGAACTATGGGTGTTAATCACATGGCGATGTGAACTAGATTATTGACTCTAGTGCAAGTTGGAGACTGATGGAAATATGCCCTAGAGGCAATAATAAAATGGTTATTATTATATTTCCTAAATCATGATAAAGGTTTATTATTCATGCTAGAATTGTATTGACTGGAAACTTAAATACATGTGTGGATACATAAACAAATACCGTGTCCCTAGTGAGCCTCTACTAGACTAGCTCGTTGATCAAAGATGGTTAAGGTTTCCAAACCATAGACATGATTTGTCATTTGATAACGGGATCACATCATTAGGAGAATGATGTGATGGACAAGACCCATCCGTAAGCTTAGCATTTGATCGTTCAGTTTATTGCTATTGCTTTCTTAATGTCAAATACATATTCCTTTGACTATGAGATTATGCAACTCCCGGATACCGGAGGAATACCTTGTGTGATATCAAACGTCACAACGTAACTGGGTGATCATAAAGATGCTCTACAGGTATCTCCGAAGGTGTTTGTTGAGTTGGCATAGATCAAGATTAGGATTTGTCACTCCGTGTATCGGAGAGGTATCTCTGGGCCCTCTCGGTAATACACATCATAAGAAGCCTTGCAAGCAAAGTGACTAATGAGTTAGTTGCAAGATGATGTATTACGGAATGAGTAAAGAGACTTGCCGGTAACGAGATTGAACTAGGTATGAAGATACCGACGATCGAATCTCGGGCAAGTAACATACCGATGGACAAAGGGAATTACGTATGTTGTCATAAGGTTCGACCGATAAAGATCTTCGTAGAATATGTAGGAGCCAATATGGGCATCCAGGTTCCGCTATTGGTTATTGACCGGAGAGGTGTCTCGGTCATGTCTACATAGTTCTCGAACCCGTAGGGTCCACACACTTAACGTTCGTTGACGATATAGTGTTATATGAGTTATATGATTTGGTGACCGAATGTTGTTCGGAGTCCCGGATGAGATCACGGACATGACGAGGAGCTCCAGAATGGTCCGGAGGTAAAGATTGATATATAGGACGATGATATTCGGACACCGGAAGAGTTTCGGAGTGCACCGGGTAGTCATCGGGTCGCCGAAAGGGGTTCCGGACACCCCCGGTAAGTGTATGGGCTTAATGGGCCAAAGGAGGGGACAGACCAGCCCACTAGGGGGCTGGCGCGCCCCTCTTCTTGGCAGGCCAGCCCTAGGGGAAGGAAAGCGGAGGGGTGGCCCCTCCTGCCTTTCCCTCCTCATGAGAGAAAGGAAAGGGGGGGGGGCCTCCTTCTCCTGCCTTCCTCCCGCACTCATATATGGAAGGTGGGGGGGCGCGGCTTGGGGAAGTCCCCAAGTAGGATTCAGCCCTACTTGGGGCGCCCCTTGGCCTCTCCCCTCTCCCCCACCTATATATATGTGGGAGGGGGGCGCCACACATAACCACGACAATTGCTTAGCCGTGTGCGGCGCCCCCTCCCCGTTTACACCCTCGGTCATATTTTCGTAGTGCTTCGGCGAAGCCTTGCGGAGATAGCTTCACCATCACCGTCACCACGCCATCGTGCTGCCGGAACTCATCCACTACCTCGCCGTCTTGCTGGATCAAGAAGGCGAAGGACGTCACCGAGCTGAACGTGTGCTGAACGCGGAGGTGCCGTACGTTCGGTACTCGATCGGTTGGATCGTGAAAAAGTTCGACTACATCAACCGCGTTACTAAACGCTTCCTCTTACGGTCTACGAGGGTACGTAGACACACTCTCCCCTCTCGTTGCTATGCATCTCCTTGATAGATCTTGCGTGTGCATAGAAATTTTTGTTTTCCATGCAACGTTCCCCAATAGGTGTTTCCTTTCCACCAGGTACCACCGTCTGGAGCGCCTTCGGCGGAGCTCGCCACACCTCCAGTCTGGCCCGGGTCCCAGTCGCGGCCCACTACCGCCTCTCCGGTTCGGCGGCTACACCGCCCTCCACCATCGGTCGCGACTCCCTCCGCGGCCTCTTCAGGTGCCGCGGCCGTGGTCGAGTCGGACCAGGCGTCTCCCTCAGGTGCCTCGGCTGGCGCCCCTTCCTCCAGATCGGCGGACGACGACATCGCGGCAGCCGCCTCTATCGGCGTCGCTGCTGGCTCCGTTGCTGCCGCCGGCGCCGCTGCTGGCGCTGCTGCTGCCTCCGCCACTGCCGGCGTTGCTGCCGGTGCGGCTGCTGCCTCCGCCGCTGGCTCGCCTGCCAGCTCCTCTGCGACGGGCTCGACTCCACCTTCGCCCGTCGCCCTGCCCGCCCAGGCTCCTGCATCGCCTCTTGGCGTGATGACACGGGCCCGGGCCGGTGTGCACCGGCCGAGTACGCGCTACACTTCGGACGAGTACGCGTGTGCCGCTTCGACATCGACACCATCACCCATTCCCTCTTCCGCTTGCGCAGCCCTTCGGGATCCTCATTGGCTCGCAGTGATGCGGGAGGAGTTCGACACATTGCAGCATAACCGCACGTGGCATCTTGTTCCGCGGCCCCCTCATGCCAACGTCATCAGTGGCAAATGGGTGTTTCGCCACAAGACTCGCCCTGACGGTTCTGTCAAGCGCTACAAGGCTCGCTGGGTGGTGCGCGGCTTCCGACAGCGCGCCGACGTGGACTTCACCGACACTTTTGCTCCGGTTGTCAAACCGGGCACGATTCGTACTGTGCTACAGCTGGTGGTCTCCCGTGCCTGGCCTGTGCATCAGTTGGACGTCTCCAACGCTTTCTTGCACGGCCATCTCACTGAGCAGGTGTTCTGTGAGCAGCCTACTGGCTTCGTCGACACCGAGCATCCTGATCACGTGTGCTTGCTCTCCCGTTCTCTTTACGGGCTAAAGCAGGCGCCCCGGGCGTGGTACCAGCGTATGGCGGGCTTTTTGCAGCAGCTTGGGTTTCACACCACTCGCTCCGACGCTTCCCTTTTCGTCTATCATCAGGGCACCGCTACTGCATATCGGCTGCTCTATGTTGACGATATCATCCTGACGGCATCCTCTCCTAAGCTCCTTCAGCAGCTCACGGCTCGACTTTGTGATGAGTTTCCCTCAAGGATCTGGGAGCTCTGCATTACTTCCTTGGCATCGAGGTTGTTCGCCATGCCGACGGGTTCTTTCTGCATCAGCAGAAGTACGCTCACGAGCTTCTTGAGCGAGCGGGTATGCTTAACTGCAAGCCCGCCACCACGCCTGTTGACACTAAGGCGAAAGTCTCTGCTCTGGAGGGCTCTCCTGCGCCTGACGCCGCCTTCTACCGCTCCATCGTCGGTGCCTTGCAGTACCTCACCCTCACCCGGCCCGACCTACAGTATGCAGTGCAGCAGGTGTGTCTTCACATGCACTCTCCTCGTGACTCCCACTGGACTCTGGTGAAGCGTATCCTTCGGTACATACGCGGCACTATGACCTTGGGACTCACGTTGACGGCATCCACCTCCATTGACATGGTCGCCTACTCCGACGCTGACTGGGCTGGCTGCCCCGACACTCGTCGTTCTACGTCAGGCTACTGTGTCTATCTCGGGCCCTCGCTGATTTCGTGGTCGTCCAAGTGACAACCCACGGTCTCTCGCTCGAGTGCTGAGGCGGAGTATCGGGCCGTGGCTAACGCCGTTGCTGAGTGCTCTTGGCTCCGTCAGCTGCTGCAGGAGTTGTTTTGTGTGGTTCCTAAGGCCACGATCGTTTACTGCGACAACGTCTCCGCCGTTTACCTCTCCGCCAACCCTGTTCATCATCGTCGCACGAAGCATATTGAGCTCGACATACACTTCGTTCGCGAGCATGTGGCGCTTGGGAGAGTTCGCGTTTTGCACATTCCTACCGCTCAGCAGTTCGCCGATGTTATGACCAAGGGACTACCGACCCCAGTCTTTGAGGAGTTTCGGTCCAGTCTCTGTGTCTCCGGCGACGCTTCGACTGCCGGGGGGGGGGGTGTTGAGCGAACGTTGTCCTCTGTACATGTATAGGACTAGGGTCTGTATTTATACCGTTGTATCTCTCTCTCTCTCCCTTTCGTATATTTGTACATCTTGGGAGACAAGTAGAGGCCGGTCCACCCTGTACCTATATATGTGCATCATGCACACGATCAATGAATTATCGATGCATGCAATCCTTCTCTTCCTAACTTACACCCATGACACTGCCCGCCTGTCCCTGCTTTTCCTCTTGCGTCTCCGCGCCCTAGCCGTCTCCTGGTCCTCGAGCCCCTAGCCGCCGCTTCATCGCCCTTCCCCACTGGCTTCCAGATTGTGTAAGGCATGGGTGAGGTCACGAGGGAGAGAGCGGCACAACTGATGGTGGCAGCCTCGGGCTGTGTTCTCTTCCTACTAGGCCTCCACTCCGGCAGGATCCCTCCCGTGGTGACCCCCTGCGAGGTTTTATTCAACCTAGGCCTTTTCCAATCTGCAAGATCTGTCCCGAGGTGACCACTTCTTGTGCTTGTTCTGCTTTGTAAAATCCGAATGAGATATTTCTTCTTCCTCTTCTTCAATCTAATCTCTATCCGGAAGCCCAACGTTTTTTTTTGTTACTGAAAATTGATCCAGAAACTTGAAGTTTTCCTCAATTTGGTGCTGAATTAGTCAAGGAAGTCGCTGGTGATGGTTTCCGTGGGGCAGTGGCATTGCTGAGGAATCCTCATTTAGTTTTTAATAACTCTTGCTTATGTGCATACTATGTGGACCGTGACACTATCCTTCTTCGAACAGTATCCGAAGCATTGGTGCTATGGTGCTCAACAGCAACCTTCTGATGTTTTTGTTTTCTAGAGGGTAATGAGGTATCTATTGGATTTAAACATAGGATTGATGTGAGCCCCATCTTATGTTTCTACTAAAACAGGATGAAGAGAACTGATATGATGGTATGGTATGCACATAATTTTCCGCCACTTCGGCTTGTGTATTGCTTTCACTCTGCCGTGCTGAAAGCTTGTCATTGTCTTCATTGTTAAATATCGATGTGTTGCCTCACCTTTGATTTCTAACTTCTGCTGTACTGGAAGGTCAGATTCGAGTGTGCAGTTGTACTGATAGGCCCTCATCACTTCATAATCCTAATAACACAAATATTATGGTGACCTGCAAAAGTTGTGGTGGCGAATCAACAGTGGACAGGGGTGGGGCATCGTGTAGCAGCAAGCTCAACTCCAGCAGCTTGAAGCTCTCCACACCTATAGATCCTGAGGTGAGAAGGAAGATTGTGAACAGAAGGCAAAGAGCTGCAAGGAGAGCAAGAACCTTTTCTAGCGACGACATGTTGAAGGGTGAAATTACATCTTTCTTTTTATTTTCCTCCTTGAGAATGCCATGAAATAAGAGTCAATTGTTTCATTTTATGAATTTCAGTATTCTTGACTATTCATTTATCTGCCTGCAGCTTCAGGTATCCGTTCTTAGTCGGCGCTTTGGTGATCCCATGTAAAATATTCCAATAAAAAAGAGAAGAGTTAATTGGATTGTTCTCCATCATCTCCATCCACCTTATGAGAAAATACTGAGCAGATCTGGTGGAGGCATCTCACCATATGGCAAGCCCCGCAAGGTTAAAATACCAGGAAGCAAGCACATGGAGGAAAAGAGAGGGCCTCTTGAAGCTGTTGATTTTCTATTACTACTATAAATTCACTATTTATATTTTAGCTATTACTATAAATTTACTATTCATGTTTTTCAATTTTAAATTTCCCATCCAGTAAGCAATGAGCAAGAAGTTGAGCTCAGTTTTATTAAGATAAAGTTTACAATCAACACTTGTTTTGGATTTTTCTTCCCGTATATTTTGTGGAGATGTTTAAACGAGGTCGGAAATAGTTTGTAACATAAAAAAGCCAACCGACAGTAATATACCACACACAAAATAAAAATAGAAGACTTAACACATGGTTGAAATACGGCGCGGCAAGGCGCGCGACACACTCTAGTAATAAGAGAATTAAAGCTGCTAAGTATCCTCGTCTGTGGTGAGTTTGGAGTACTAGCCGTAAGCTCTTCTCTGTGTGGCATGTGTCCCGTTCACTTTTGATTTTTTAATACAGTTTACTTCCATTTTTGTACCGCGTTTAGATCACTCGAAAAAATAGCACGCCATAGCACAGCTAATAGCATGCTATAGCATTCTGAGCAATGTCTCACTAAATAAATCAGTGTACATGAACGAGACGTGTCCGGTTTTTTCTTTGGTTCACTATTAATTTTTAACACAATAGACTCCCGGTTTTGTAGTGTGTTTAGACCACTGAAAAGAGCACGCTACAGCGTTTTGAGCAATGCATCGCTAAATAAATCAGTGTATAATGTCTTGCTAATAGCATGCTACTAGTGTATTTTAAAGGTGACGCTATTTTGGTATAGCGTGCTAATTTTGTTCATTGGTTTAGACTAGATTAGATGTTTCTCATGGACTTCATAAACTGCACAGGTCCCACCCTATCGCTTTATCTGCTCGCATCGATCTGGCACAAACGCGTCTTCTTCTCTTCTTCCTCCTCCCGGTTTGGATCCACCCCTTCCTATGCATCAAAGGTGTGGACTCTCCCATGGCCGTCGAATGACGCACCACCCTCCCCCCATGGAAGCAGAGCACCAGATGCCCCCGACCTCGCCCACTCCACCATGCCTACCATGGCTGGCTATGGGAGCTAGCGGCCGCCGGCGTGGATTTCTTGGGATGGGCTACGTACCATCATGGCATCCTCGCACCTGACCTTACCATCACACTCTCTGCCTGCCTCTCCCCGCTGGCCACGGGAGCCAGTGCCATGAACTCGGTAGCCTCACCGCCCTCCAGCACCCGGCACCCCTTAGTCGACCCCCTTTGATTTTTCCTACCTCGCCAACCTTACCTCGGTCCTCTCCCTGACACCCCCAGCTCCAGCGCCTTGCCTCAACCACTTCCACCTTGCCAACCACCTCCACTACATCGCGATGGCTGTGTCCCCGACATCAACTTCGTAACCTCTTCCTCCTATTCTACCACATGTGATTATTTTTTCTCGCTGCGACCCGTGACCTTACTTCCTATGTGTTTTGGTGCAAGTAATGTTTGGTCAGTTTCAGAGTCTGTAAATTTTTAGATTTTGTAGGATGCATTTAAATACGTTGTTTTCCTAAAAAAGAAGGTGTGCACACATGTCGAATTTGATGATTATGCCCTGTGGAATAAGTACTGATAGTTTATAGTTAGCAAACAAAGGTTGTTTGGCTAACATAGTAGTTTTGTCATCTTAAAAAGGTTGTCAAATATTGCGCCAATGAAAGTTCATCGGCAAGCTATGGTAGTACTGCTTATGGTATTGGAAAATTGTGTGGTGATTGTATTTGATTAATGCTTCTACCTATTCAAAGGCTTTGCATCTGTATGTTTGATCGGTAATAGCAGGCTTTGTTGAAAGACATAAAGAACTCGAAAATAACTTCCATTTTTTTCGACCACCTGGTTTCATGGCCATCTAATGTTTATCTCTTTCTAATATCAAGTATTATGTGAGGATATTCATTTATGTGCACATTTACGCTACTATTTGAGAAAGTTGAGGATTTCAGTCTACATGTTAGCTCACAGGTCCTACAACGTGAAGACTCAAATATATGCAACTAATGGTTTTGCTTCTATTGTCTGTTTATTGCTCAAACTAAATAAACATGTATTTGTTATTAGCTTATATATGCTGAGCTAACTATTTACAAAATTATACTATTATGTCATCCTTCTCATTCATTGTTTGGTTTTTAGAACAATCATCTTATGCTTTTGTTTGTGTCTAATATCATTGTGTTTTTCTTATATTAATCTTCAGAATAAATCCTATTAGACTTTACTCTACCCAGGTAACATGTTACTAAATAACCAGCCCTTGCTTAGTTTTATTTTCTAATTCTTTTGAGAATGCTCAAAATTTTCAGTGTAAAATCACATTGTTTGTGAAAATATTGATCAGGCACTCAAACTATTTGGATTACTCATATCTTGGATAAAATTTCTAGATGTAAGTTGTTTTTTTGCCTTTGTTTGATTATGATTAGAAAAGGAATTCTATGATACATGTTAGACATATATGAGGTCAGAATCCTGCGAATTCCTTTCAAATTAGTCACTCAGTTTGGAACTATAACATACATGATAGACATTAACCACTGCACTAAATATACTTTGTACCTTGCTCTATGTTGTATGCTGACGCAACGGTTCGGCGAGAGTTCGATTAATTAGTATCTACATCCCTCAGAACCCCAGTTTCAATCACACAATTTGTCAAGTGGAAGGGGCAACAAAATGCATGCTTCAACATGTTCTCCCTTCTTACTACACAAAGTAATTCTATTTGCTTCTACAGAATAAATCAAATGTGTCTATAGTATGCTAAGCCTGATGGAATTCATCTGTTCATTGTGTTGTTGAAGGTGTATTATGAAAGAGGAATGAACGGTAGATAACATTCAGTTTATTGGCATATATGATACTTTCCGGCGTTCAGCATCATGAGTGAAGTGGATAAGTGAAAGGGAGCAATCACAAGAGGATAGTATGCGCTGATAGCTATCATGCTAGAAAATCTGGCCATTTTCACTTTATAAAGTGTATAGCCTTTTAGTCCTATGTTCGTTTTATTGTACTTCTCCGTTCATCTTTGTATGTATGTGACCCAACAATTTTTACTCTTTTCGACAGTTCATAATCTTCTCACACTACTTCGTAAACTGAACAATAACAAGTAAACATGAGCAACCAACAAATTAAACTGCAAATTAGTCAACAACGGGCTCATACTTGGGCGCGGCGTGCCACCGCGCCTTGCGCCTGCTAGTTTAATTAATCCTTAGCTTGTTGTATGAAGCTGGGCTAAGAGCATCTCCAAAAGTTCTCCTTCCCTCCCTTTTTCCGTATTGGGGGAGTTGGACGCAAAAACTGCTCCAACAACTCACTTTTTTTAATTAAATTATTGGTGATTAAAAAAAAGTCCAACTCCCGCACATAGAGGGGTTGCTGGCTCTTTCCCAATATCAAATCCCAATACTGTGGGTCCCATATGTGATACATCTTCGACCACACCCACTTGATCATCGAGGACTGCCACTCCGCCATGCGACAATAACCTGGAAAATGTTATTGAGAAAGTTCTTTAGAGGATCTGCGAAAGCATCTATCCACAATAACCTGGAAAATGTTATTGAGAAAGTTCTTTAGAGGATGTGTTAGAGATACTCTTAGATTGGTCGTGCTCGTGATATCATCGTTGTCCCAGTCAAGGCCACAAGTAGACACTATTAATATATTTTCAGATCTTCTAGACAATAGTATAATGATTTTGTTTTCTTTGAAAGAGAAAGAACACGGTACAAACGTATATGTGAATTTGTGAAGATCAGTTTATTCATGGTGATGGTTATGGATTGAACAATGAGCAAGCAGCTGGTGTGGCTACTTCACCAAAAGATCACATCACCAAAAAATGCGCGGACAGTCCAGCAGTACATATATCAAACTCATGAGATAATCCCATGGCGGACCAATGCATTCACTTAACGCCGAACGCAGCTACGTGGTTAGTAATGGTGTTGTGGGTCTGGCCCCCCGGGAGCCGTCCTCTTCTCTCCGACGACCACCCTTCGCACGTTCCACTTGGACGGCGGAACGCCAGCCGCTTTGCCGTTGGCGGCGGTGTGTTCTTCAACCGCCGGTTGCTCGATCGGCCGAGCTTGAGGCATGGCCACGAGCTGCGCCCCGATGAGCATGACCACCAGGAGCACAATGCCGACGCGTGCAGCAGCCATCTTTTCCGGTACTTGCGAGCTCAAATGTACGGCAGCTAGCGAGCTGATCTGCCGCGCGTGTCAGTGTGCAAGAGGTGGTCTCTACGTGTATCTGATCTGTTCATGGACCGGTGGTACGTGTGCTACTTATATAGCTCTTTCGCAGGCGCATCGTGACAATTGAAGCTTTCTCTTGCTCCTTTTTAAATGCAGGACAGAAATCCTAATGTCCACTGATGAATACCACTAGTCGCCATGGCGCAGCAAAGTTTACGGACTCGTGATTCCGGTTGGCCTGCACACGTTTTTCACCCATGTTGGCCAGCTGCACTGAGCATGGGATTTGCTGGTGATGATCTGGGAAAGTTAGGATCAAACGGTATGTGAAAGGCTTATTATTGGTTTACAGTAAATAAACAACCTTGGTACTGAAACAACCGTCGATACAGTTTGAGTGCGTGCACAACCCAGGACGCGTCGAAAGTTGATGGATCCATGGCAGCTTGAACTGGGCATCACTTTTTTACTACTGAAAGCAAGCAATACTTTTTCAGCCAGCAGATCGCTCGATCGGAAGCTTCCCCTTCCGATGCTAAATGTAACGTTATAGGCTAGCTCTGACTCGAACGGCAGTTTTAGGCCCCGCTTGGTTCGTCGTTTCAGGGCCCAAAACACCTGTAAAATATATACCCCTGTGAAGAAAATACGGATGAGCCTCGCATATGTGATTGGTATGTCGTTTTTGGGTGGTAATATTTACAATGATATTCTTGTTTACACCTGTAATAGGCCGGTAACCGATACAGACCACTACCCGTCGTTTTTCCCCACCCTTCTTCTCGCTCGAGACCTAGATCGAGGTCGTGCCGCCGGGAGGCGCCGACACCGGTGTCCCGGAGGAGGGTTCGGCCGACGCCTTGATCTGACCGCGACGGCGACTCGCTCCTCCTCCAGTGGCCTCCTCAGCTCCACCATGCTATCATCCATTCTCCTCTGCTCCCCCTCCCTGTTCCTTCCCCGGTCAGCCGGCGGCGGGGTGCTCCTCCGTGGCGACGTGGACGTCCTGCTTGGTGATGATGAGCCCGAACTCATGATGTTACAACCGGAATACAACCTGGGAACCAAGCACATCTTACAACGGGAAAGAAAATACAGGCCTGTATCCGTATTTTGCATAGTTTTAAATAGCCGGCTATAGCTCCGCTATAGCCCGCTATAGCCTTTTTAGCAGGGTGCCGCTAAATGGCCGCCTTCACAAATAGCCCGCTATAGCTGATTTGGAGGCCTGCCGCTATTTTCCATGCTGGCCGTAAAATACAAGTGTAGATATTTACAGCCGAAAAAGCAATCCGTGGCGAAGCGCGAATCTATGCAGCCCGCCACGGCCGCCAGTTACGTCCTGATAGGCTGCTGTTTTTCCAGCGGAAAACCCGGAAACCCTCCTGGAGGCGATTAGGGGTTATCGCGTGGACTCTTGGCGGCGCACGCTGAGCTCATCGGCGGGGCGATCTTCGCCGCCGGGAAAGGATGGCTTCCACGTCCGCGAACGGTGGGCAGAAGGACGTCGGCTCCATGTCGCCCCAAACGGCAAGAGCTCGACTGGCGGAAGCTCTCGGGAAACTGGAGATCTCCGAGGAAGAGGCCACGCCTCTGGTGATCGACGATCGCGCCGAGGGCGAGAAACCAAAGTGGGCATTGGCGGGGCAGGTCTTACACGCAACACTCTTCATATGCAGACCATCTCCAATGCCTTACGGCCAGCATGGGGGAACCCTAAAGGCCTAGTTTTCAGATCTGTTGGTACAAACACGTTTGTGGCAGAATTTGCTACCCAGCGGGATCACCATCGCGTGTGGGATGGCTCACCGTGGCATGTTAGCAAGCATGCTGTGATATTGTCAGAGTTCGATGAATGCATGAGGCCGTCTGAACTTCAATTCAATCGGCTTCAAGTCTGGGTAAGAGTTGTTAACTTGCCGTTCAACCTTCATGACGATGTTTGGGGTAAAGCAATTGCTAAGCAGATTGACAAACAAGCTTTAGCCATCAAGTTTGATCACGAGGGAGGTTTCCTAAGGGCGAGGGTCACTCTGGATGTCACCAAACCCTTGAGGCGATGGATCTTTATTGAGTCAGCAAGGCGGGGGAGCACGGATAAATATGATATTCAGTATGAAAATATTCCGCATTTTTGCTTCGCTTGTGGCCGGTTAGGTCACTCTGATCTGCTATGTCCGACCCCGGGGGCACGAGACGCCAATGGGAATCTTCCCTTTGGTAAGGGCCTCTGGCCGCCGGAAGAGCGTAAGCGTGCTACATCCAGCGAGGGCTCGAACAAGGAGCAGTTTTCTACCAAAGCTTCAAAACAAGACACAACACAGTCGAGTACCGCAAAGGAGAAGGGGACTGAAGTTAACTCTCCGGTGAAGAAAAATTCACACAAGCGTAAGGGAGGTGATGGAGGCCCAAAGCAAGTTTATAGACGAGTTGAACCACCCCTGTTAACTAACACAGTTGCAGACGGGGGAGGGATGCAACTTGTCATTCGGGATAGACAGGAGACTCAAGGAAAAGAGACTCTTGATGAGGATGATGGTATTCTGGAAAGGGATAGCAAGAAGAAAAAACCTACACCTGAAAATTCTGGGACGTCGGCAGCGGCTGCGGAGCAGCCCTGCCCGTCCCAATGAACTGCATGAGCTGGAATGTCGAGGGCTTGGGAACCCTGAGACAGTTCGCGAGCTTCGCAAGATTGTGAAGCAGGAAGGTCCCGCCCTTCTCTTTGTGACGGAAACGAAGATTAGGGGGAAACGAGTGGAAAGTTTGCAGCCCCTCTTGGGGTTTGCGGGAAGTTTTGCTATTGATAGCGATGGATTGAGTGGTGGCATTGGTTTGTTTTGGTCAGAGGACGTTCATGTGGAACTGAAGAATTACAGCAAAACTCACATTGATGTGAGAGTCAGGAGGAAAGAGCATGATCAGACCTCTTGGCGATTCACGGGTTTTTACGGGGAACCTCGCTCTGAAAATAGATCTCAGAGTTGGGAGTTTCTGCGTACTCTGCATGGGATACCTCACGATGGATGGATCTGCATGGGGGATTTTAACGAGACAATGTATGCGGAAGAGCACTTTAGTGTTCATGCGCGCCCAACACGTCAGATGCAAGCTTTTTGCGAGGTTATCGATTTTTGTTCCTTCCAAGATCTAGGTTGGAGAGGAGTTCCCTTTACATGGGATAATAGACAACAGGGTGCTTCAAATGTAAAAGCTTGCCTTGATAGAGCACTAGCAAATAATGAGTTTATGCAACTGTTTGAGTACACCTGCGTGAAACACATTAGTTCTACCGCTTCGGATCACTGTTACGTCCTTGCGGAGTTGAGATCAAACGCACCTAACAGGTGGCCTGCCAGTCGGCGCCCCTTTAGGTACGAAAATGTTTGGCAGTCCCACTCGCAGTATGATCAATTGGTAAAAGATTCATGGCATATAGGGGCCGGCCAAAATGGTCTGGATGGAGTAATGGACGCCCTAACCTCTGTCCAGAACAAACTTGGCTCGTGGGGCGACCGCGAGTTTGGAAATATGGCAAAAAATGTTCAGAAACTTCAGAAAAATCTTGAGCGTTTGAGGGCACAGTCTATTGGCAGGGGGCCTTCAAATGAGGAACTTTCCGTTACGTCTCAGCTCAAAGAGGCATTGCGGCAGGAGGAGATCTGGATTAAGCAACGATCCAGGATTACTTATGTTCGCGCTGGCGACAGAAACACTCAATTTTTTCATGCCCGTGCAACGCAGCGACGTAGAATGAATAGAATCACTTCCCTTCAGTTGAATGACGGGCGGATTTGTGATGATCTGGAGGAAGTGAAATCAGAGATACTCGAGTTCTACCAGAATCTGTACCTTTCCCAAGGTTACAGAGATATGTCAGAACTTCTGCAGTTTGTTCCTACTCGACTAACAGAAGAGATGAATGCTTCACTTGAGAAAGATTTTACCGCCGAGGAGGTTAAAGCTGCACTCTTCCAAATGGCCCCATCAAAGTCACCGGGAGTTGACGGCTTCACTGCTGGGTTCTTCCAACGTCACTGGAATATACTTGGCAATGATATTACGATGGCCATTTTGGACTTTTTGAATGGCGGGGAACTCCCTATGGGTCTGAATGATACATCCAATACCCTAATACCCAAGGTACGGAAGCGGAACCCACAAAAGCTTTCTCAGTATCGCCCTATCTCCCTATGTCCGGTTCTATACAAAATTGCAGCTAAGGCAATCACCAATAGACTTCGGGGTCTCATGGATGAGATAATAGGGGCTGAGCAAAGTGCATTTGTACCAGGACGCTTAATCACGGATAACGTCTTGGTGGCATATGAAAGTATACATGCAATGAAGAAGCGGAGGAAATGTAAGAAGGCTATTTGCACGGTGAAACTTGATATGCTAAAAGCTTATGACCGCGTTGAATGGCATTATCTTGAAGCTATGATGATCAAACTGGGCTTCTGTGATAAGTTTGTGCGCTTGATCATGAAGTGTGTTTCATCAGTACGGTTTTCTATCAAGGTGAATGGCACTCTACTTCCATATTTCACACCTTCCAAAGGT
Organism: Elymus sibiricus; assembly: GCA_039707655.1. Classification (NCBI taxonomy): domain Eukaryota; kingdom Viridiplantae; phylum Streptophyta; class Magnoliopsida; order Poales; family Poaceae; genus Elymus; species Elymus sibiricus. The sequence goes on from CM077664.1 coordinate 321,455,554, forward strand.
ATTCGGCAGGGGGATCCGGTGTCCCCGTTTCTTTTCTTAATCTGTGCCGAAGGGTTTACTGCACTAATGATCAATTTTGGTGGCGCTCAAGTTGATCGTGGTATTCGTGTGAGTGTCAGATCCCCTTGGGTAAATCACCTATTTTTGCGGATGATAGTCTCATCTTTCTCGGTGCGCAGCTGGCAAGTGCGGGCAGATTGAATAAGATATTACGTATCTACGCAGAATGCTCGGGCCAAGCTGTGAACAAGGAGAAAAGCTCTATTTATTTCAGCCCCAATGCTACCCAACCAGTACGTGATGCTATGAAACAAGAGCTGGGCATATTTATTGAAGCATTCACGGAGCGATATCTTGGCTTGCCAACGGCAGTGGGCCAGATCACAAGTGGATCCTTTGATCATATTGGCGAGAGGAGCCGAGGAAAGATGCAGGGTTGGGCGGAACGGTTTCTTGCATGTGCAGGGAGGGAAATCTTGGTAAAATCAGTCATACAGGCCATTCCCACCTACAGCATGTCTTGTTTTCAGCTTACAAAGAAAGTTTGCAAGCAACCCGCGTCTTCTATGGCTCGTTTTTGGTGGAGCAGTTCGATTGATAGAAGATCTTTGCATTGGATGTCATGGGAGAGGCTGTCCGCACCGAAAGAACAAGGAGGGATGGGATTCAGAGAGTTTGGAAATTTTAACTTAGCTCTTTTGGGCAAACATGGCTGGCGCTTCTTGACTCAGCCGGACTCATTATGTTCTCGAGTATTGAGAGGTAAATACTTCCCTGATGGGGATTTTATGCGAGCACATGCTCCTTCATCGGCGTCGGCAACTTGGAAAGCTATTATCGCAGGGCGCGCGGCACTGGAGAAGGGTCTCATTAAACGTGTTGGTAGCGGCCAGACTATCTCCATATGGAACGACCGCTGGATACCTACCACACCGTCGCTCAAGCCTATGGGCAGACAGGGGACCGATCAGCTTGATATGGTCTGCGACCTCATCGATGATCATACAGGAACATGGGACATTGAGTTGATACGGAGGAATTTTTTTGCACCCGATGCTGAGGCAGGTGGTGGTGACGACTTTCTGGCTTGGGCTCTAGAAAGATCGGGCGAGTACTCTGTGAAATCAGCCTATCGCGCTCTTGTGACCCGGAACGAGCATCCTGCTCTAGGAGAAGGGATGGTAGCGGGAACTTCATCGACAGGAGAACATGTATGGACCGCCCTATGGAAGCTCAAGGTCATCCCGCAAGTTCGGGTGTTTTGGTGGCGGGTGTTGCGAGGGATTCTTCCTGACTACGCCACCATGCGATATAGACATATAAGAACAGCATCCTTGTGTGACCTATGCAAGGCCGCCGAGGAAGATTTGATGCATGCTCTCGTCCATTGTTCTCATGCCAAAAGCTTTTGGAATGCTTCGAAGGAAATCTTGGGCTTGAAGCTTCCACGTCTACACCCAGAGACATGGACAAGGGATCTTGTGGTGGATAGTTCATTCACCGAAGCAGATAGATGCAAGTTGATCACCATTATGCATGCAATCTGGACTTCACGTAATCGCTGGACTCATGATGAGGATAGGTATAACCCGGTGCAAGCAATCAAATAGGCGAGAGATGATCTAGCCTTGCTAGAAGTACCAAATACTCATCGTGTTGGTCAAGTGGGGCAATGTTGGCGCCCACCGGATCTTGGTTGGGTAAAGATCAATACAGACGGAGCTATCGGTACTCAGGCACAAGTGGGAGGAGCGGGAGGAGTTGTACGCTCTCACCTCTCATTCATGGGTGCATGCTGCAAACCTTTACCTGGTGTTACAGATCCACTTATCGCCGAAGTGCAAGCATTGCGAGAGGGAGTTATTTTTGCTCAGCTCAGAGGGTTCTCGCATGTTGTGATGGAGGTTGATTGTTTAGAGGTTGTAAACCTCTGGCTATCGCGCCACAACGAAAGATCGTTGTTGGCGCCTATCTTCGATGAAATTAGGGACATAACTTTAAATTTCGCTTCCTTTTCGGTTCAGCACACTTCCAAGGACTTTAATGGCTCTGCGGATCTTTGTGCTAAACGTGCTACTTCTTTAGATTGTTGGACGGACACCTGTCCTTCCTTCCTTGTTAGCAACTTCATTGCTGATTGTAACCGAATTTCTCTGATGCAATAAAGATCCCATGTTTCCCGTCAAAAAAAAAAAAAAGCAATCCGTCAATCAAATCGCGCCCTTAGTGGTTGACCAAACGGCCTTTCGCGCATTCGGAGTATGCATGCCCAGTGGCCATGATCGTGATTCGTGAGCGGATGACCGGCCGGCGAAAAGTCCATACTTGGACGCGGCCTGTGTAAGTGTAACTGTGTTTCGTCAATAGCTAGATAATTGGTCGTGCTTCGTCACAACGTCGCCAGATAATTGGTCGTGCTTCGTCACAACGTGCGAGCTCAACTTCAACTGTCGGGGACGAGTTTGTTGCAAGTTGCAACTCGCAGCGCATCATCTCCCGTGTTGAATATATGGTTTTGCATGTATATTGTATATCCTAGCCCACCTCCTAGTCTTTGTACAGTAGAGGTTGAGGCCCACATTGTACATCATATATACGTGCATATGCAACCGATCAATACTATCGTGAGTTGCATTGCCAAACCTATCTTTCTACATGGTATCATACCTTCCGATCCTGCCCTAACCCCTAGCCGCCGCTGCCGCCGCGATCTCCATCGCCGCCGCCGCCGCCGCTCCCAGCCGCCGCCGCTACACCACGCCGCCACCGCCGCGTCTTCACTAGCCGCCGCCGCCGCCCCGTGTAGCCACCAACCGGGACTAACCTAATTTATACAATTATTTTAGTTCTGTTTTAAATAGATTAAAAAACAGTAGCATACATGCCTAGTTTTGATTTAAATTCTTTTTGCTATAAAAGTTTTTGATAAAAAATACTTTATGAAAATTTTAGTTGGATAAATTTTACTTTCTATTAACTTTACTTTAGATCAGAAACAATTTGTATTATTAGATGATTTTTTTTATTTAATTCTAAATTAATATTATTTTGATCATAACTAGTTGGATAGATTTTTCATCCTGGGTCGGAACCACCTTTTGTGCATGATAGTATGGATCATGGTTATTTCTCAGAATCAAAGGTGCAAATTATTCGGTTATCTTGTATATGCCGAACAGTTATTTGAAACCACATAGTACCTCCAACTTTATGTCATACAACATTTCTCTCTTATCATCTCCGATGCTTTTGCTGTATTCATCTATGTCAAGACGCTTAAGCCATGTCTATATTAATCTTGTTATTTTTCATTAGAGAGTGACAAATAGTTCTATCAAGTTATTTTTCATAGGTACCATTGCCGCAACATTTCGCATTGAAGGGCCAGCATAAAGGTGCCTGGATGTTCATGAGATATGCCAAAACAATAGACTATTCTCATAGGATTCTCTGATTTCTCAGCCCTCAACATATCATCAACTTCCCCTTTTAACCCTTTCCTGAATTTGCGATAAGAGAGCATGCTTTTCAGGTGGCCGACCTATGGATCCACATATCTGTCTATTACCTGCATATTTTGTACAATGCTGTTAAAATCTTTCTTCCGGAATCTAAAGCCCTTTGGGTATAACCCAACATACTTATGACGTGGGTTTGTACTCCTGATGTAAGATAATATAAAGGTGCCTGGATGTTCATGAGATATGCCAAAACAATAGACTGTTCTCATAGGATTCTCTGATTTCTCAGCCCTCAACATATCATTAACTTCCCCTTTTAACCCTTTCCTGAATTTGCGATAAGAGAGCATGCTTTTCAGGTGTCCTACCAATGGATTCACATATCTGTCTATTACCTGCATATTTGTACAAGGCTGTCAAAATCTTTCTTCCGGAATCTAAAGCCCTTTGGGTATAACCCAACATACTCATGATGTGGGTTTGTACTCCTGATGTAAGATAATATAAAGGTGCCTGGATGTTCATGAGATATGTCAAAACAATAGACTATTCTCATAGGATTCTCTGATTTCTCAGCTCTCAACATATCATCAACTTCCCCTTTTAACCCTTTCCTGAATTTGCGATAAGAGAGCATGCTTTTCAAGTGGCCTACCAATGTATCCACATATCTGTCTATTACCTGCATACATTTACAACTGGTGAGGGTGTATGGCCGATGCCTATCAACCTCAAGCGGCTTATCTGGAATGCTCAGAAGACATTCATATTTTGTTTGGACATAATTGCATTGATTAACTTCTCTGTATAATTAAAATACTAAAAGAATAGGAATAATTGAAAATTCATAACTTAATAAATAATTATGCAAAAATCATGTTTCAAATGCCAAAATGCCCTAGCTCATACAAAGATTCCCTCTGGTTTGTCTGAAGTGGGACTTTCCAGCAATAAGTCCGGAAACTCACTAGAGAGAAAGTGTTTACTTTTTCTTCGCGTGTGTCCCTTGCTTATTGCGCCGTAACCATGGATAATTTTCATCATTTAACTGGATGCTTGGGTCAGTCTTCACTATGAAGGGAGGAATTTCATCAAACTTGTCATAATCTTCTGACATGTCTGTCTTGTCCTCCACTCCCACGATGTTTATTTTTCCTGAAAGAACTATGTGGCACTTTGGCTCATCGTATGATGTATTCGCTTCCTTATCTTTTCTTTTTCTCGGTTTGGTAGACATGTCCTTCACATAGAAAACCTGCGCCACATCATTGGCTAGGAAGAATGGTTCGTCTGTGTACCCAAGATTGTTGAGATTCACTGTTGTCATTCCGTACTGCGGGTCTACCTTTACCCCGCCTCCTGTCAGATTGACCCATTTGCACCGAAACAAAGGGACCTTAAAATCACGTCCATAGTCAAGTTCCCATATCTCCTCTATGTAATCATAATATATGTCCTTTTCCCTATTGGTGTTTGTTGCATCAAAGCGGACACCACTGTTTTGGTTGGTGCTCTTTTTATCTTGGGCGATCGTGTAAAATGTATTCTCATTTATCTCGTACCCTTGGAAAGTCAATACAGTAGAAGATGGTGTTCTGGCCAACAAGTACAGCTCATCTCCAACAATAGTGTTATTCATGAGATGTGTTTGCAACCAACCGCCGAAAGTCGCCATGTGTGCACGTGTAATCCAGTCGTCAGACTTTCCCGGGTGTTGGGAGCGTACAATATTCTTGTGTTCATTGATATACGGGGCCACCAAGGTAGAATTTTGTAGAATTGTGTAGTGTGCTTGTGCCCAAGAATGCCCGTCCCTACATATTATTGCTTTCAGTCCTAGCGTGCCTTTTCCACTCAGTCTCCCCTCATGCCGCGATTGAGGAACACCAATCGGCTTAAGGTCAGGAATAAAGTCAACACAAAACTCAATAACCTCCTCTGTTTCATGGCCCTTGGAGATGCTTCCTTCTGGCCTAGCACGGTTATGAACATATTTCTTTAAGATTCCCATGAACCTCTCAAAGGGGAACATATTGTGTAGAAATACATGACCCAGAATGGCAATCTCTTCGACTAGGTGAACTAGGACGTGCGTCATAATATTGAAGAAGGATGGTGGGAACACCAACTCAAAACTGACAAGACATTGGACCAAATCATTCTGTAACCTTGGTAGGATTTCTGGATTAATTACCTTCTGAGAAATTGCATTGAGGAATGCACATAGCTTCACAATGGCTAATCGAACATTTTCTAGTAGAAGCCCCCTCAATGCAACTAGAAGCAATTGCATCATAATGACGTGGCAGTCATGAGACTTTAGGTTTTGGAAATTTTTTCTTTGACATATTTATTATTCCCTATATATTCGACGAGAAGCCAGATGGGACCTTGATACTGAGCAGGCATTCAAAAAAGATTTCCTTCTCTGCTTTGGTAAGAGCGTAGCTGGCAGGACCTTGATACTGCTTTGGATGCATGCTGTCTTTTTCGTTCATACGTTGCTGGTCCTCCCGTGCCTCCGGTGTATCTTTTGTCTTCCCATACACGCCCAAGAAGCCTAGCCGGTTCACGCAAAGATTCTTCGTCACGTGCATCACATCGATTGCAGAGCGGACCTCTAGGACTTTCCAATAGGGTAGCACCCAAAATATAGATTTCTTCTTCCACATGGGTGTGTGTCCGTCAGCGTCATTCGGAACAGATTGTCCGCCAGGACCCTTTCCAAAGATTACTTTCAAATCCTTGACCATATCAAATATATCATCACCAGTACGGGGGACGGGCTTCTTCCGATGATCTGCCTCACCTTTGAAATGCTTGCCTTTCTTTCTTAAGGGATGCCTGATCGGAAGAAATCGAAGATGTCCCAGGTACACATTTTTCTTACATTTATCCAAATATATACTTTCAGTCTCATCTAAACAGTGTGTGCATGCATTGTATCCCTTGTTTGTCTGTCCTGAAATGTTACTAAGAGCAGACCAATCATTGATGGTTACAAACAGCAACGCTCGTAGGTCAAATTCCTGCTGTTTGTGCTCATCCCACACACGTACACCTTTTATATCCCACAACTGTAAAAGTTCTTCAACTAATGGCCTTAGGTACACATCAATGTCGTTGTCGGGTTGCTTAGGGCCTTGGATGAGCACTGGCATCATAATGAACTTCCGCTTCATGCACAACCAAGGAGGAAGGTTATAGATACATAGAGTCACAGGCCAGGTGCTATGACTGCTGCTTTGCTCCCCAAAAGGATTCATGCCATCTATACTTATACCAAACCATAAGTTCCTTGCATCATCTGCAAACTCCGGCCACTTTCTCTCAATTTTTCTTCACTGCGACCCATCAGCGGATACTCTCAACATCCCGCCTTTCTTACGGTCTTCTTTGTGCCATTGCAACAACTTGGCATGCTATTTGTTTCTGAACAGACGTTTCAACCGTGGTATTATAGGAGCATACCACATCACCTTGGCAGGAACCCTCTTCCTGGGGCGCTCGCCCTCAACATCACCAGGGTCATCTCGTCTGATCTTATACCGCAATGCACCGCATACCGGGCATGCATTCAAATTCTCGTACTCCTCACCGCGGTAGAGGATGCAGTCATTAGGGCATGCATGTATTTTCTGCACCTCTAATCCTAGAGGGCAGAGAACCTTCTTTGCTTTGTACGTACTGTCAGGCAATTCGTTATCCTTTGGAAGCTTCTTCTTCATTATTTTCAGTAACTTCTCAAATCCCTTGTCAGATAAACCATTCTCTGCCTTCCATTGCAGCAATTCCAGTGTGGTACCGAGCTTTGTGTTGCCATCTTCACAATTTGGGTACAACCGTTTTTTGTGATCCTCTAACATGCGATCGAACTTCAACTTCTACTTCTCACTTTTGCATTCTCTCTGTACATCAACAATGACCCGGCGAAGATCATCAGCGGGCACATCTGGTGCCTCTTGATCTTCAGCTTCCCCCGTTGCAGTATCACTGTATTCAGGGAACATAGGATAGTTGTCATCATCCTCTTCTTCTTCATTGTCTTCCATCATAACCCCTCTTTCTCCGTGCTTGGTCCAACAATTATAGCTGCGCATGAAACCATCTTTAAGCAGGTGGGTGTGAAGGATTTTCGTGGAAGAGTAATCCTTCTTATTCTCACAGATAACACATGGACAACACATAAAACCATTCAGAATGTTTGCCTGAGCCACATCGATAAAATTATGCAGGCCCGTAATGTACTCGGAAGTGCGTCGGTCACCGTACATCCATTGTCGGTTCATCTGCATTATATAATTAAGTATATCAAAAACCATTACAGAACATCATGAATAGAGAAATGACCAAATTAATACAAGTTCATCACATTAAAACCAAAGTACAGTAGTGATCAAATGTTATTACTGCAAAAATAAATACATAAAGTCCATACATAGTTCTCATAAAACAACATACAACTATCTAGAGCATCTAAAACATACATTGAAACTAACATACAACTATGTAAAACATTTAAATGCAACAACAAATGCGACAAAACCGCAAATAAGGTAACAATTGATCCAACAGCATAATGATACCAAGCCTCTTTATCAATGGCATATTTTGTAATCTTTCTAATCTTCAAGCGCATTGCATCCATCTGGATCTTGTGTAGATCGACGACATCGGCAACATGCAACTCCAATTTCATCTTCTCTTCTTCAATTCTTTTCAAGTTTTCTTTCAAATAATTGTTTTCTTTTTCAACTAAATTTAACCTCTCAACAAGAGGGTCGGTTGGAATTTCTGGTTCACATACCTCCTAGATAAAAATATCTATGTCAAGTTGGTCGGCACAATTGTCATAAACACTAAATGAAACAAATAGTTATAAAAGATAATATACCACATCCGAATCATAGACCGGACGAGAGCTGACGGGGGCGGATATCAAAACCATGGCACTATATAATAACAAACAATAATACAAGTAAGAAAATTATATAAGTAACTATCTAAATCATACAAGTAAGATTTTTTTTTTAAAAAAAGATAAGAACAAGAGGCTCACCATGGTGGTGCCGGCGACGAGATCGGCGCGGGCGATCGACGGCGGTTAGGACGGTGGCGGGGACGGGACGGCACCCTACACATGTGCAAACTAAGAAGTTAATTTGAGCTCAAATTGTGCATCTAAATCAAATAAACTCCCACACACACTCCTCCACTAAAACCCACAAACCACTCTACTTCTAGAGCATGAAATGAGCTAAACTAGCAATGAGAGATGAAAGGGGATGAAGTTGCTAACCTTTTAGAACACTTGGATAGTTGGTGCACCGCCAAATATAGACAAATCTTGGGGAAAATGGAGCTTGGAGGTCGAGCTTGGAGGAAGAACAAAGGAGAAGAAAGAGGAGAAAGCTTAAGTGTGGCTCGGGCATTTCATCGAGCACCTCTTGTGCATAGGAAGGGAAAACAAACTAGCACACATCTTCCACCTTCTATGAGGAAAAAACAGAGGAGAGGGCGGGCAGGGGCGAGGATATATATAGGCAAATTTTTAGTCCCGGTTGGGGTCTAAAACCGGGACTGAAGGGTATCGCGCCTGTCGCAACCCCTTTAGTCCCGGTTGGTGTCTGGAATCAGGACTAAAGGTCCCATTTGAACTGGGACTGATGCCTGCCGAGCCCCGTCCGGCGTCCTAGCCGCTTGAACCAGGACTAATGCTCACATTAGTGCCGGTTCATAACGCGACCGGGATTATTGCTCCGATCCGGCTAGAACGAAAGCCCTGTTTTCTACTAGTGTACGATCTATAGTCATGAATAGTGGATCCGGCCCAATGGGCCAGGGTGGGCCAATAGTAGAACTGTTTATGAAAAAAATATTTTTTAAAAAATACATTTAACTTTTTTCCTATGCTATAAAGCTATTGGAAAAATCCCTGGGTGAGCTGCGGCCCACCATGCCCACCCTCTAGCTCCGCCACCAGTCATACAAGTTTAGCACAAGTTGAAGGGTTGACACGATGTTCACATGAGTCTGAAAAATAATATCCAAGACTAGTTAAACAATGGTTTTGCTAGTTTTCTAGCTGGTGAGAAATGATTCCACGTGGGCACTAAGAACTGTTCAATACGGATATTATGATTTGTGCAAGTGAAAAAGTATATGGGTTTCTTGATCAAACATCTATCGTCTGTTATAAAAATAATATTTTAGAAGTTAATTGAGTCATGCTCACTCACATTAAACTATAAGAACCGAAGATTTAGTACCATGCAACAGAACTAGAATTTCTCACATGTACTAGCTACTATTGAGCGTCTATGGAGGAGCTATGATTTGTCCAGACCTAGAGAAAGATCTGGGGGAGAAGATGAGAGAGTGGTCAGGCTAGACCTAGAGTTCCAAACCCTCAGTATCAAAAAGAAAAGTTATCTCTGTGGGTGTTGCCCTTGTCGATGTTGTCGCTAAGTTCAAACAGTAGAGATTAGCAGCTATATGTCGTTGCGTGCATTTGTTGATTTGCGTACTTCCGGGGACTATGTGTCTGTGCAAAATTCAAATAAGAGTTTCACAGAGATTTCATGGCAAAGCACACGTTAGATTTCATGGATGTGAGATCCAGCCATCCAACTGCATCCCGTAGATGTCCGCCTAGGTCCGGCTAATTTTAATTTTAAATGCATAGCAATAGCAAGATAAAGTGCGGCGTTCACATAGCGCCTGATCACAACCAAAAAAAGATCAACGTTCATAGTTTTACATGCCCGATAACAAAAATATCTCAGTCCAACAGTCCATGAAAAAAAAAGAGTTTTCGCCTACCAGACCGGCTATCCGAGTCGTCACGCTCACTCCGCCGTCGGCTTCTCCTCACCATCCGCCTCCTTCTCGGCCGCCTCCTTCTGTGTCGGCCGCCTCTTTATCCTTTGCTTTCAATTTGAGGGGGCGGGCTTGCCATGTCGCCGAGTTGATCTTTGGGGCAGCCGCCTTCGTCGGATTCTCCACCTTCATCTTCTCGGACAACTTTTCATACGGGTCCATGCTGCGACGGGGAAAGAGGGTGGGAATTAGGGTGGAGAGTACCGGGATGATAGTGGAGAGGGTGGAAAAAGGGGGGGGGGTGCCATGGAAATAGTGCGGCGGCTCCAAATGCGCGGACTCCGCCTCATTTTTTGATGGCCTGGGTGTGTCGGAGTCCTACATGACGGGTGTCCGGACTCCCGCAAAGCCCTCCTGGTTTGCTTCCAGTTTGCGAAAAAACAGACACCCGGACTGATCCGCGGACAAATCCGGATGGCTCGCGGCGTCCGGACTGTTGAGCATGGTTGTTATTGCATGTAATCTGGCGGCTAGGATCTCTTGTATTTACTTCCTAGCTTAACGATATCTCCCGATCCTTTCCTTGTATAGTGGATACGGTTGAGATCTTGCAGCCCATGTACTCTATATATGCTATGGCATATGAGCAATACAATCATCAATGCAAATATTGTCATTCTACATGGTATCAGATACCGTTTCTTTCCTAACCTAAAACCCTTCCGCTGTCGCCGCCACACCATGCCGCTGCCGCCCTTAGCCGCCGCCGCACCTTCTCCCTCCCAGGCCGCCGCACTCCTTCTGCCACTGCCCTCTACCTCCTTTCCCCGCCCTCCCCTTCCCAAGCCGCACCACCTCCCCCTCTCATACCCAGCTCCATGTCTTCCTCCTCCACACTTTTCGGCGGTTCCAATCCCTTCGCCGGTCCCGATCCCGTTCCCGCTGAGGACATGCGCGATCTCGATATCCTCACACGCGTCCCTGTTCATCTATCCCAAGCGGATTCATCCTACTACTCTTGGAAGACATACTTCAACCTCGTCTTCCGCGAGTATCATCTTCAGGAGCGCATCGATGGCCCCGTCGACGCCAAGGCCATGCAGTTCGACCCCGAGTGGTCGGCCGTCGACGCCACTCTCATTCGCTGGTTTTATTTGACCATCTCAAAGGACCTCTTTTTCACGGTGGTGCAGGACGAGGACGACGCGCACTCCGTTTGGACGAAGCTCAATGGCCTCTTCACTGACAATCGGCTTCAGCGGCTCATTTTCCTCCAACAAGAGTTCTTCGGGTGCCATTAGAACAACTCCTCTGTGGACGACTTCTGCATGCGCCGGAAGCGTCTCTGCGACGAGCTCCGCGACATCGGCGAGAAGGTCTCCGACGACCTCCTCCTCAGCACCCTCGTCGCCGGTCTCAACGAGGAGTTCAGCAATGCCGCGGCGAACCTCACGCTCATCCCCATCCCTACCTTCTCGAGGGTCATCGCTTACCTGCGCTTGGAGGAGCGCCGGATGAAGCAGCTCAAGGCGCGGGCCATCCACACCGCCCTCGCCGTGGGCACCTCGCGTGGTCCGCCCACTCCGCAGCCGCCGCCGGCTCCCTTCCAGCTGTCGCCGCCATTCCCGTTCCCGCACCAGGGGACCCCGACGCCCGCTCCTGCCACTGATCGCGGTGGATGCCACGGTAAGTGTGGCCGCAAGGGCCAGCAGCGGGGGGCTCATCCAGGCGGGGCGCCCCAGGCCGGCCCGCAACAGCAGCAGCAGCCCATGTCTTCGTGGGCCTTCGGGCATAACCCATGGACTGGAGTCGTCCACGCGTGCTCGATGCCAGTACCCCGCCCGCCGGTGCCAGGCATCCCCGGTCCTCGTCCGGCGCAGCACCAGGCTCATCTCGCTGTGCCCAGCAGTTCGGCGCCTACCCGGCTCTTCCGGCGCCTCACCACCAGTCCGGTGCCCCTGCCCTCACCATGGCGCCGCCCCTGCCGCCCGCACTGTGGGACCCGGCGCTCCTCGCGGCACTGCACTCCGCCCCCACGCTGAACTCCTACACCGGTGGAGGTGATTGGTACATGGATAGCGGGGCGACCGCCCATATGTCCGCCCATCCCAGTAACCTCGTCGCTTCACTTCCCACCAACACCTCCACTTGCATAACCGTAGGAGATGGTTCTTCCCTTCCGATTACTCACATTAGCCATGCATCGTTTCCTTCTTGTTCTACTCCTATTAACATGTCTAATGTATTAGTCTCTCCTGATCTCATTAAAAAGCTTGTCTCTGTTCGCTCTCCTACTCGTGAAAATCCTATCACTGTTGAATTTGACGGATGTGGTTTTTCTGTGAAGGACGCCCGTACTCGTATGGTACTCCACCGATGTGACAGGCCTGACGAGCTCTACCCGGTTCAACCACCATCCTCCACCGCCACCGCTCCTGTCGCCCTCTCCGCCGGTGTGGACCTCTGGCATGCTCGTCTGGGTCATCCAAACCCAACCATGCTTCGTCATATTCTTAGGAGTTTTTCTTTCACCTGTAATAAAGTTACCGACCACACTTGTCATGCTTGTCGTGTCGGCAAACACGTTCGTCTTCCTTTTAGCGAGTCTTCCACGGTCGCCTCATACCCTTTTCAGTTAATTCATAGCGATGTTTGGACATCTCCTGTTGCGAGCAACTCAGGCTATCTTTATTATCTTGTCATTTTATACGATTTTTCTCATTATGTGTGGACTTTTCCTCTTCGGCAGAAATTTGATGTTATTTCCACTCTTTCAGCTTTTTACTCCTATGTCAGCACGCACTTTCGGCGTCCCATTCTTGCGTTGCAAACTGACAATGGGAAAGAGTTTGATAATCTTGCCGTTCGCCATTTACTTACCACACATGGTACCATCTTTCATCTAATATGCCCCTACACCTCGCAACAAAACGGGCGGGCTGAACGAGTCCTTCGCACTCTAAATGATTGCATCTGTACCCTCTTATTTCATGCCAACGTCCCGCCCCGTTTCTGGCCGGATGCGCTTGCCACGACATCCCTCTTGATCAACATCTGGCCATGTCGCACTCACTGGAATTATGCACCGCATCACCTGCTCTTCGGTACTCCCCCATCTTATGATGGACTTCGAGTCTTTGGGCGTCTCTGTTATCCCAGCATCGCATCCACCGCCTCGCATGCATCTTCCTCGGTTACCCACCCAACACCAAGGGCTACCGGTGCTATGATCGGGTCTCCCATCGAGTGATCACCTTGAGGCACGTGTACTTTGATGAGAAAATGTTTCCTTTTCAGCAGGTACCGTCCGCTGACGGGCCATCCTCGTCATCACCGCCTCTCTTTGGTGGGTCTTCCCCGATGCCACATCAGCCTCATGGAGGGCGCCCGTGGCTTGCTACTTCTTGAGCTTGTGTTGATTTTTCCCTTGAAGAGGAAAGGGTGATGCAGCAAAGTAGAGATAAGTATTTCCCTTAGTTAAGAACCAAGGTATCAATCCAGTAGGAGGCACAAGCAAGTCCCCAATAGATGCACCTACACAAACTAACAAACACTTGCACACAACGCGAAAAAGGGGTTGTCAATCACTTCACGGTCATTAGCAAGAGTGAGATCTTATAGAGATAGGTATAAAAGATAAGTAAAAAGGTAAAAGTAAATAAATTGCAGCAATGTATTTTTGGATTTTTCGTTTTATAGATCTGAAAATAATATGGTAAAAATAGACCCGGGGTCATAGGTTTCACTAGAGGCTTCTCTCTTGAAGAAAGCATACGGTGGGTGAACAAATTACTGTTGAGCAATTGATAGAAAAGCGCATAGTTATGACGATATCTAAGGCAATGATTATGAATATAGGCACCACGTCCGTGACAAGTAGACTGACTCCTGCCTGTATCTACTACTATTACTCCACACATCGACCGCTATCCAGCATGCATCTAGTGTATTAAGTTAACAAGAACGGAGTAACGCCTTAAGCAAGATGACATGATGTAGAGGGATAGATCCAAACAATATGGTAAAAACCCCATCTTTTTATCCTTAATGGCAACAATACAATACGTGCCTCGATACCCCTACTGTCACTGGGTGAGGACACCGCAAGATTGAACCCAAAACAAAGCACCTCTCCCATTGCAAGATAGATCAATCTAGTTGGCCAAACCAAATCAATAGATCGGAGAGAAATACAAAGCTATCTTAATCATGCATAAAAGAGTTCAGAGAAGACTCAAATAATATTCATAGATAATCTGATCATAAACCCACAATTCATCGGATCTCAACAAACACACCGCAAAAGAAGATTACATCAAATAGATCTCCAAGAACATCGAGGAGAACATTGTATTGAAGATCAAAGAGAGAGAAGAAGCCATCTAGCTACTAGCTATGGACCCTTAGGTCCGTGGTAAACTACTCACGCATCATTGGAAGGGCAGCAAGGTTGGTGTAGAGGCCCTCCGTGATCCAATCCCCCTCCGGCAGAGTGCCAGAAAAGGCCCCAAGATGGGATCTCACGAGAACAGAAGCTTGCGGCGGTAGAAAAGTATTTTTGGTGTTCCCCCTAGTGTACGGGGAATATTTGGGTATTTATAGAGCTGGAATTAGGGTTAGGGGAGCCTCGAGGGGCCCACAAGCTTGCAGGGTGCCCCCCATGGGGCGCGCCCTGTGAGCTTGTGGCCCACTCAGGGCTCTCCTGGCCTCCTCCCGAAGCTTCGTGGTTGTCTTCTGGTCCAAGAAAAATCCTCCAAAAGTTTCGTTCCGTTTGGACTCCGTTTGGTATTGATTTTCTGTAAAAGGCAAAAACAAGGAAAAAAACAGCAACTGGCACTGGGCACTAGGTTAATATGTTAGTCCCAAAAAATGATATAAAATAGCATATTAATGCATATAAAACATCCAAGATGGATAATATAATAGCATGGAACAATCAAAAATTATAGATACGTTGGAGACGTATCAAGCATCCCCAAGCTTAATTCCTGCTCGTCCTCGAGTAGGTAAATGATCAAAACAGAATTTTTGATGTGGAATGCTACCTAACATGTTTATCAAGTAATCTTTCTTATTGTGGTATGAATATTCAGATCCATAAGATTCAAAACAAAAGTTTAATATTGACATAAAAACAATAATACTTCAAGCATACTAATAAAGCAATCATGGCTTTTCAAAATATCATGGCTAAAGAAAGTTATCCCTACAAAATCATATGGTCTTGTCATGCTCTATCTTCATCACACAAAGTATTTATCATGCACAACCCCGATGACAAGCCAAGCAATTTTTTCATACTTTTGATGTTCTCAAACTTTTTCAACTTTCACGCAATACATGAGCATGAGACATGGATATAGCACTATAGGTGGAATAGAAGGTGGTAGTAGACAAAAAGGAGAAGGAAATTCTCACACCAACTAGGCAAATTAATAGGCTATGGAGATGCCCATCAATTGATATTGGTGCAAGTGAGTAGGGATTGCCATGCAACGGATGCACTAGAGCTATAAGTGTATGAAATCTCAAAAGAAAACTAAGTGGGTGTGTATCCAACTTGCTTGCTCACGAAGACCTAGGGCAATTTAAAGAAGCCCATCATTGGAATATACAAGCCAAGGTCTATAATGAAAAATTCCCACTAGTAATATATGAAAGTGACAACATAGGAGACTCTCTATCATGAAGAACATGATGCTATTTTGAAGCACAAGTGTGGAAAAGGATAGTAACATTGTCCCTTCTCTCTTTTTCTCTCATTTTTTCTCTTTTTTTCCTTTTTCTTTTTCTTTCTTTTTGGGCTCTTTGGCCTCTTTTTTCTTTATTTGGGCTCTTTGGCCTCTTTTTATTTTAAGTCCGGAGTCTCATCCCGACTTGTGGGAGAATCATAGCCTCCATCATCCTTTCCTCACATGGGACAATGCTCTAATAATAATGATCATACACTTTTATTTACTTACAACTCAAGAATTACAACTCGATACTAGAACAAAGATATGACTCTATATGAATGCCTCCGGTGGTGTACCGGGATGTGCAATGATCTAGCGTGACATGTATAAAAAATATGAATAGTGGCCAAGCCACAAATACTATGCCAACTACATGATCATGCAAAGCAATTTGACAATGATGGTGTGTGTCATAATAAACGGAACGGTGGAAGTTGCATGGTAATATATCTCGGAATGGCTATGGAGATGCCATAATAGGTAGGTATGGTGGCTGTTTTGAGGAAGGGTATAAGGTGGTTTAATGCACCGGTGAAAGTTGCGCAGTACTAGAGTGGCTAGCAAAGGTGGAAGGATGAGAGTGCGTATAATCCGTGGACTCAACATTAGTCATAAAGAACTCACATACTTATTGCAAAAATTTATTAGCCCTCGAAACAAAGTACTAATACGCATGCTCCTAGGGGTATAGATTGGTAGGAAAAGACCATCGCTCGTCCCCGACCGCCACTCATAAGGAAGACAATCAAAAATAAATCATGCTCCAACTTCATCACATAACGTAGGACCATACGTGCATGCTTCGGGAATCACAAACCTTAACACAAGTATTTCTATCTACCCACAATTACCAACTAGCATGACTCTAATATCACCATATTAATATCTCAAAACAATTGCAAGGAATCAAACTTCTCATATATTCAATGATCTACATGAAAGTTTTTATTATACCCCTCTTGAATTCCCATCATATTAGGACCAAATTAATAACCTAAGCAAATTGCCATACTATTTATAAGACTCTCAAAATAATATAAGTGAAGCATGAGAGTTCATCAATTTCTACAAAATAAAACCACCGCTGTGCTCTAAAAAGATATAAGTGAAGCACTAGAGCAACTGCCTAGCTCAAAAGATATAAGTGAAGCACATAGAGTATTCTAATAAATTCACGATTGATGTGTGTCCCTCTCAAAAGGTGTGTACAGCAAGGATGATTGTGGAAAACTAAAAAGCAAAGACTCATATAATACAAGATGCTCCAAGCAAAACACATATGATGTGGTGAATAAAAATATAGCCTCAAGTAATTTTACCGATGGATTGAAGACAAAAGAGGGGATGCCATCCGGGGCATCCCCAAGCTTAGATGCTTGGTTGTCCTTGAATATTACCTTGGGCATCCCCAAGCTTAGGCTCTTGCCACTCCTTATTCCGTAGTCCATCAAAACTTTACTCAAAAGTTGAAAACTTCACAACACAAAACTCAACAGAAAACTCGTGAGATCCGTTAGTGAAACAAAGCAAATAACCACTTCTAGGTACAGTTGTAAACTCATTCCAATTTTATATTGGTGTTATATCTACTGTATTCTAACTTCTCCATGGTTCATACCCCCCCGATACTACTCATAGATTCATCAAAATAAGCAAACAACACAACGAAAACAGAATCTGTCAAAAACAGAACAGTCTGTAGTAATATGGACTTTGGCCAAACTTTTGTAACTCCAAAACTTATGAAAAATTATGAAAACAGAGGAAATTTGTATATCAATCTTGTGTAAAAAATTCAAAATTTTATCATGCTCCAGTGAATTTTAACAATTCTGCTACTGCACGTAAAAGTTTCTGTTTTTCAGCAAAATCAAATCAACTATATCACCATAGAT
The DNA here is from genome assembly GCA_039707655.1 of Elymus sibiricus. Classification (NCBI taxonomy): domain Eukaryota; kingdom Viridiplantae; phylum Streptophyta; class Magnoliopsida; order Poales; family Poaceae; genus Elymus; species Elymus sibiricus. The sequence continues at coordinate 321,473,464 of CM077664.1, forward strand.
CATCCCAAAGCTCTTACTTGGCTCAAACACTAATTAAAACAATAAAACACAATTATTACAGAAGTAATATTGTGTAGTTATTCAAGAACAGAAGCAAAAACAAAAAACACAAAATAAAATTGGGTTGCCTCCCAACAAGCGCTATTGTTTAACGCCCCTAGCTAGGCGTAATGCATAGATCTAGGTATTGTCATCTTTGGTGTTTAATCCATAAGTAGCCCTCATAATAGATTCATATGGAAACTTAATTTTCTTTCTTGGAAAGTGTTCCATGCCCTTCCTTAACAGAAATTGAAATCTAATGTTTCCTTCTTTCATATCAATAATTGCACCAATCGTTCTAAGGAAAGGTCTACCAAGAATAATAGGGCATGAAGGATTGCAATCTATATCAAGCACAATAAAATCTACGGGCACATAATTCCTATTTGCAACAATAAGAACATCATTAATCCTTCCCACAGGTTTCTTAATAGTGGAATCCGCTAGATGCAAATTTAAAGAACAATCATCAAGTTTATGAAAACCTAGCACATCACATAGAGTTTTTGGGATAGTGGAAACGCTGGCACCCAAATCACACAAAGCATTGCACTCATAATCTTTAATCTTAATTTTAATAGTAGGCTCCCATTCATCATAAAGCTTTCTAGGGATCGAAACTTCCAACTCAAGTTTTTCTTCAAACGATTTCATCATAGCATCAACAATATGTTTAGTAAAAGCCTTGTTTTGATTATAAGCATGAGGTGAATTAAGCATGGATTGCAACAAGGAAATACAATCAATCAAAGAACAATTATCATAATTAAAGTCCTTGAAATCCAAAAGAGTGTGTTCATCACTACTTTTATCAATTTTTTCATTAAGATCTTCACCCTCCAAATTATTGGGACGCCTTCTAGCTAAAGTTGACTCTTCTCCAGTCCCTTCTTTATCAAGTTTTATATTAGCAAAAAAAGATTCAATAGGATTCACATCAATCACTTTAAGATCTTCATCATTATTATCACAAAAACTAGAAGAACATGCTTTTTCTAGCCAATCTCTCTTAGCACGCATCCTAGCGGTTCTCTCTATACTTTCATTAATAGAAATTTTAATAGCTTTCAGAGACTCATTAATATAAATCTTGGGTGGCATAGATCTAATCTTAAAAGAATCAATCTCATGAGAAATTATATCAACGTTTCTAGCCAAATCATCAGTCTTAAGCAATTTTTCTTCTACCATAGCATTGAAAATCTTTTGAGAATTAATGAAATCTTTAATATTGTTCTCAAGATAAGAGGGTATATTATTATAATTTCCATAAGAATTGTTGTAGGAATTACCATAATTATTAGAGGAATTACTAGGAAACGGCCTAGGGTTGAAATTGCCACTATACGCGTTATTACCAAAATTGTTCCTACCAACAAAATTCACATCCATAGATTCATTATTATTCTCAATCAAAGTGGACAAAGACATATCATTAGGATCAATAGGAGCACTCTTACTAGCAATCAATTTCATAAGTTCATCCATCTTTCCACTCAAAGTATTAATTTCTTCAATCGCATGCACTTTTTTACTAGTAGAAGATCTTTCGGTATGCCATTGAGAGTAATTTGCCATAATATTATCTAGGAGTTTAGTAGCTTATCCTAATGTGATTTCCATAAAAGTACCTCCCACGGCAGAATCTAAAAGATTTCTATATGCAAAATTCAATCCAGAATAAAAAATTTGTATGATCATCCATAAACTTAAACCATGAGTAGGGCAATTTCTTATCATCAATTTCATCCTCTCCCAAGATTGTGCAACATGTTCATGATCAAGTTGCTTAAAATTCATTATATCGTTCCTAAGGGAGATGATCTTAGCGGAAGGAAAATACTTAGAAATAAAAGCATCTTTACACTTATTCCATGAGTCAATACTATTTTTAGGCAAAGATGAAAACCAAGTTTTAGCACGATCTCGTAGTGAGAACGGAAATAGCTTCAATTTAACAATATCGTTATCCACATCTTTTATCTTTTGCATATCACACAACTCAATGAAAGTAAATAGATGGGATGCAGCATCTTCATTAGGACTACCAGAAAATTGTTCTTTCATAACAAGATTCAACAAAGCGGCATTAATTTCATAAGATTCCGCACTAGTGGCGGGAGTAATCGGAGTACTAATAAAATCATTATTATTAGTGTTGGAAAAATCACACAACTTGGTATTCTCTTGAGACATCGTGACAAAGAAAGCAATCTAGCACACAAGCAAACAAAAAGCAAACGAAAAGACGAACGGAAAGAAGGCGAATAAAAAGGCAAATATTTTTGTGTTTTTCTGAAAACGTTTTAGAAGTGGGGGAGAGGAAAACGAGAGGCAAATGGCAAATAATGTAAGTGCAAGAGATGAGAGTTTATGATAGGTACTTGGTAGGCTTGATGTAGAACCTCCCCGGCAACGGCGCCAGAAATTCTTCCTGCTACTTCTAGAGCTTGCGTTGATTTTTCCCTTGAAGTGGAAAGGGTGATGCAGCAAAGTAGAGATAAGTATTTCCCTCAGTTAAGAACCAAGGTATCAATCCAGTAGGAGGCACAAGCAAGTCCCCAATAGATGCACCTGCACAAACTAACAAACAGTTGCACACCACACAAAAAAGGGGTTGTCAATCCCTTCACGGTCACTAGCAAGAGTGAGATCTGATAGAGATAGGTATAAAAGATAAGTAAAAAGGTAAAAGTAAATAAAAGTAAATAAATTGCAGCAAGGTATTTTTGGATTTTTGGTTTTATAGATCTGAAAATAATATGGTAAAAATAGACCCGGGGGCCATAGGTTTCACTAGAGGCTTCTCTCTTGAAGAAAGCATACGGTGGGTGAACAAATTACTGTTGAGCAATTGATAGAAAAGCGCATAGTTATGACGATATCTAAGGCAATGATTATGAATATAGGCACCACGTCCGTGACAAGTAGACCGACTCCTGCCTGCATCTACTACTATTACTCCACACATCGACCGGTATCTAGCATGCATCTAGTGTATTAAGTTAACAAGAACGGAGTAACGCCTTAAGCAAGATGACATGATGTAGAGGGATAGATCCAAATAATATGGTAAAAACCCCATCTTTTTATCCTTAATGGCAATAATACAATATGTGCCTCGCTACCCCTACTATCACTGGGTGAGGACACCGCAAGATTGAACCCAAAACAAAGCACCTCTCCCATTGCAAGATAGATCAATCTAGTTGGCCAAACCAAATCAATAGATCGGAGAGAAATACAAAGCTATCTTAATCATGCATAAAATAGTTCAGAGAAGACTCAAATAATATTCATAGATAATCTGATCATAAACCAACAATTCATCGGATCTCAACAAACACACCGCAAAAGAAGATTACATCAAATAGATCTCCAAGAACATCGAGGAAAACATTGTATTGAAGATCAAAGAGAGAGAAGAAGCCATCTAGCTACTAGCTATGGACCCTTAGGTCCGTGGTAAACTACTCACGCATCATTGGAAGGGCAGCAAGGTTGGTGTAGAGGCCCTCCGTGATCGAACCCCCCTTCGGTAGAGTGCCAGAAAATCCCCAAGATTGGATCTCACGAGAACAGAAGCTTGCGGCAGTGGAAAAGTATTTTTGGTGTGCCCCTTGGTGTACGGGGAATATTTGGGTATTTATAGAGATGGAATTAGGGTTAGGGGAGCCTCGAGGGGCCCACAAGCTTGCAGGGCGCCCCCCTGGGGCGCGCCCTATGAGCTTGTGGCCCACTCGTGGCTCTCCTGGCGTCCTCCCGAAGATTCGTGGTTGTCTTCTGGTCCAAGAAAAATCCTCAAAAAATTTCGTTCCGTTTGGACTCCGTTTGGTATTGATTTTCTGTAAAAGACAAAAACAAGGAAAGAACAGCAACTGGCACTGGGCACTAGGTTAATAGGTTAGTCCCCAAAAATGATATAAAATAGCATATTAATGCATATAAAACATCCAAGATGGATAATATAATATCATGGAACAATAAAAAGTTATAGATACGTTGGAGACGTATCATGGCCCGCCCTTGGCTCTCCGGCATCCTCTCCAGACTCCGCTGCCACGGCCGCCCCCTCCACGGATGCCCCGTCGAGCTCTGCCGGTTTTGATGCGGCCTCGGTGGCCTCGGATGAGGCCTCAGACACCGCCTCAGATGCCTCAGGTGCGGCCTCCCGCGCCGTCTCCCCGGGTCCGTCTTCATCAGCCTCGTCGGGCTCGGACTCGCTGTCACCGACCGCCGCGCCAACGTCAGCGACCGCCGCCTGCCCCGGCGCCTACGCTCGGGGTCACGACTCAGGCCCGCACCGGGGTCCTCCGTCCGAGCAGCCGGTACCCCTCAGAGTAGTACCTGTGTGCTGCCTCGACGTCCTCGCCATCACCGGTTCCGTCGTCCGCCCGCGCCGCCCTTCGTGACCCTAACTGGCTCGCCGCTATGCAGGAGGAGTTCGACGCATTGCAACGCAACCGTATGTGGCAGTTGGTCCCGCGTCCCTGCCATGCTAATATCATTAGCGGGAAGTGGGTCTTTCACCACAAGACGCACTCCGATGGTACCTTCGAGCGGTACAAGGCTCGTTGGGTCGTCCGTGGTTTCCGACAACACGCCGGAGTGGACATCACCGACACCTTCGCCTCGGTTGTCAAGCTGGGCATGATCCGTACCGTCCTACAGCTTGCGATCTCCCGTGCCTAGCCGGTGCATCAGGTTGACGTCTTGAACGCCTTCCTTCATGGCCATCTTGCCGAACAGGACTACTGCGAGCAGCCCACCGGATTCGTCGATGCCACTCATCCCGATCATGTGTGCCTGCTCTCCCGCTCTCTATACGGGTTGAAGCAGGCACCGAGGGCCTGGTACCAGCGCATCGCCACCTTTCTTCAGAAGATGGGGTTCTGATAACCCACAAGTATAGGGGATCGTTTGTAGCCTTTTTCGATAAATAAGCGTGTCGAACCCAACGAGGAGCTAAAGGTAGAACAAATATTCCCTCAAGTTCTATCGACCACCGATACAACTCTACGCACACTTCACGTTTGCTTTACCTAGAACAAGTATAAAACTAGAAGTACTTTGCAAGCATAAAACTACGAATAAATTGCAATGTAATAAAAGTAGATAGCTTTTGTCACACAAGAAAGCTATTTGTCCCTATGTGATCGATAACTAGACCGGTGATCATTATTGCAATTTTATATGAGGGAGAGGCATGAGCTAACATACTTTCCGTACTTGGATCATATGCACTTATGATTGGAACTCTAGCAAGCATCCGCAACTACCAAAGATCATTAAGGTAAAAACCAACCATAGCATTAAGTACCAAGTCCTCTTTATCCCATACGCAACAACCCCCTTACTCGGGTCTGTGCTTCTGTCACTCACGCCACACACCATAAGCGAATCATGAACGTATTGCAACACCCTACAGCGGGGACCCCACACGTTTGCGTGACACGGAGGGCACCATAGGACAGAACCAAAATAAAATATACAACTTAAACCAATCATGATCATCTATCAACCCATAGGACAAAACAGATCTACTCAAACATCATAGGATGACCACATATCATTGGATAATAATATATAGTGTTCAGCACCATGTTTAAGTAGCAAATTGCAGCAGGAATAAAGAGGTTACACCGCTGCATAGAGGGGGAGAAAGTTGGTGTTGATGGTAGCAAGGTTGTTGGTGTAGATCGCCGTCACGATCCTTCTTCTTCTTCTTCCTTGGACTCCCCCTAGATGGGAGGAGAGTTCCCCCTCTGGTCCATGGCCTCCATGGCGGCGGAGGGGCGGGAGCCCCTCCGAGATTGGATCTCTCTCTCTCTCTGTTCTCTTCTGTTTCGTGTTCCTATTTTCTGGCCTTTCACCGTTTCTTAAATATCCAGAGATCCGTAACTCCGATTGCGCTGAGATTTTAACACGATTTGTTTTTGGATATAAGCTTCCCTGCGCCCGAAGTAGAGCCCCAACCGACTTACGGGGTCCCCACAAGGCACCACCGCGCGCTAGGGGGCCAGGCGCGCCCTGGTGGGTAGTGGAGGCCGTGGGCCTCTGTTTGCGTTGATTCGACCTCCCAAAAATCACATATATTCCAAAATAATTCTTCGTAAATTTTTATCGTGTTTGGACTTCGTCTGATATGGATATTCCGTGAAACAAAAAACATGCAACAAACAGGAACTGGCACTAGGCACTGGATCAATAGGTTATTCCCAAAAAATAATATAAAATGTTGCCAAAAGTGTATAAAAGTTGTATAATATTGGCATGGAATAATCAAAAATTATAGATACGACGAAGACGTATCAGCATCCCCAAGCTTAATTCCTGCTCGTCCTCGAGTAGGTAAATGATAAAAAAGATAAATTTTGATGTGGAATGCTACCTCGCATAATCTTGATCATATATCTAATCATGACGTGAATATTAAGACACGAGTGATTCAAAGCAATAGTCTATAATTTGACATAAAGACATCAATACTCAGGCATCCCAACAAACAATCATGTCTTTCAAAATATCAACGCTAAAGAACACTATCCCTACAAAATCATATAGTCTTGTCACGCTCCATCTTCTTAACACAAAGTATTTATCATGTACTACCCTGGTGTCAGCCAAGCAATTGGTTCATACTTTTTAATGCGCTTCAGCTTTTTCAACTCCCACGCAATACATGAGCGCAAGCCATGGATATAGCACTATGGGTGGAATAGAATACGGTGGTAGATATTAATTTGGAGTAGACAAAAAAGTAAGAAAGTCTCACATCGACTCGGCTAATCAATGGGCTATGGAGATGCCCATCAATTGATATCAATGCAAGGAGTAGGGATTGCCATGCAACGGATGCACTAAGAGCTATAAGTGTATGAAAGCTCAACATGAAAACTAAGTGGGTGTGCATCCAACTTGCTTGCTCATGAAGACCTCGGGCATTTGAGGAAGCCCATCATTGGAATATACACGCCATGTTCTATAATGAAAAATTCCCACTAGTATATGAAAGTGACTACATAGGAGACTCTCTATAGGAAAAACATGGTGCTACTTTGAAGCACAAGTGTGGTATTTGCATGCCCCTTCTCTCTTTTTCTCTCATTTTTTATTTTCTTTTTTTCTTTTTTTGGGCACTTTTTGGCCTCACTTTTTTTCTTTTTCTTTTTTTCTTTTTGTCTGGAGTCTCGTCCCGACTTGTGGGGGAATCATAGTCTCCATCATCCTTTCCTCACTGGGACATGCTCTAATAATGAATAATGATGATCATCACACTTCTATTTACTTACAACTCAATACCTAGAACAAAGTATGACTCTATATGAATGCCTCTGGCGGTGTACCAGGATGTGCAATGATCTAGCGTAGCAAAGATATCAAAAAATGGACAAGCCATGGAAACATCATGCTAGCTATCTTACGATCATACAAAGCAATATGACAATGAATGCTCAAGTCATAAAAACGGAATGGTGGAAGTTGCATGGAAATATATCTCGGAATGGCTATGGAAATGCCATAATAGGTAGGTATGGTGGCTGTTTTGAGGAAGATATAATAAGGCTTATGTGTGATAGAGCGTATCATATCACGGGGTTTGGATGCATCGGCGAAGTTTGCACCACGTCTCGAGGTGAGAAAGGGCAATGCACGGTACCGAAGAGGCTAGCAAATTGCGGAAAGGTAAGAGTGCGTATAATCCATGGACTCACATTAGTCATAAAGAACTCACATACTTATTGCAAAAGTTTATTAGCCCTCGAAGCAAAGTACTACTACGCATGCCCCTAGGGGGGAGGTTGGTAGGAGTTAACCATCGCGCGCCCCCGACCTCCACGCAAAGGAAGACAATCAATAATAAATCATGCTCCAATTTCATAGCATAACGAGAGACTATACGTGCATGCTTCGAGAATCACAAACCTTAACACCAATATTCTTACTAACTACAACCGTTTACTAGTACCTCCCACATATTATCATCTCTATATCGCAAAGCTATTGCAAGGAATCAAACAAATCATATTCAGTGATCCACAAGTTTTATGTAGGATTTTATGACTAACCATGCAAATGACCAATTCCTGTTGACTCTCTAAATAGATATAAGTGAAGCACGAGAGTTTTAATTCTTTCTACAAAATACCATGCTCTAATAAATGTAAGTGAAGCAAAAGAGCATTCTACAAATAACGGTTTTCTATGTGAAGAGAAACAGGCAATCCAAACTTCAAATGATATAAGTGAAGCACATGAAGCATTCTATAAAGCCATACTCAAAAGATTTAAGTGAAGTGCAATGAGCATTCTATAAATTAACCATGGACTATCTCATACCAACATGGTGCATCAAAGAAAAGTGAAAACTAAACACAAAAGACGCTCCAAGATTTACGCATATCACGTGAACGAAATGAAAACCGAAACATACCGATACTTGTTGAAGAATGATGGGATGCCTTCCGGGGCATCCCCAAGCTTAGACGCTGGAGTCTCCTTGAATATTTACTTGGGGTGCCTTGGGCATCCCCAAGCTTGAACTCTTGCCTCTCCTCCTTCTCCTCATATCGAGACCTCCTCGATCTTTGAACACTTCATCCACACAATACTTAACAGAAAGCTCGGTGAGATCCGTTAGTATAATAATGCAAATCACTACTTTAAGTACTGTTGCAAACCCATTCATATTTTGTTTTTACATTATCCCTACTATATTATAACTTCTCCATGGCTTATACCACCGATACAATCGATAGTTCCATCAAAACAAGCAAAACAATGCATCAAAAACAGAATCTGTCAAAAATAGGACAGTCTATAGTAATCTGAACATTGACCATACTTCTGTAACTCCAAAACTTCTGAAAAATTAGGAAAAAATAAACAATTTGCATAGTAGTACTGTTTAAAAATTTCAGAAACTTTTGACGTTCCAGTAAAAAAATGTAAAATCACGCACTACAGCCAAAGTTTCTGTTTTTGCACCGCACATTCCAACAAGCAATCTAATCATCCTAAAGGCAAATCTTGGCACATTATTTTTATAATACAATGGATTTATACAAGTAGATAATTATTTTTTTTGTTGAAAAGTTTCTGTAATTCAAGATTTGCAAAGTTTCCATGGGCATGAACAAAGTTCAAGGAGCTCCCCCACTTCAACGGTGATTGTCTTTCTTACTTTCACTTTTCTTTTTGAAAAGTTTTAAGTTCCCCCCTATATTTTTTAGTTTTTAAACTTTATAAAAGCACACAACAGAAGTAAATGACTCTCTAAAACTTCCGGGTTGTCTCCCTGGTAGCGCTTTCTTTAAAGCCATTAAGCTAGGCATAAAGTGCCCAAGTAATCGATCCACCCGGATCCCAAGGTATATCAAAGCCAATTTTAATTAGCAATGATTTATAATTTAGTAGTGAGCACAAAGCAACATATATCATGCAATGACGAAGTCTAACTCTCTTCCTATACATCGGCATGTCATAAAAGAACAATTCATGCACATCAAGTAAAGGCCAATACATAGCATAAGCAGTTTCTTGCAATTTTATCGTGTTGGAAACATAGAGAGGTTGAGATGTAGTTCCTCTCTCATAATAATTGCAAGTAGGAGCAGCAAGCACATGCATATTATATTCATCAAAATCATCATGTGTAGTAGTAAAACGCAACCCATCAATATAATCCTTAATAAAAGCAAACTTCTCCGATCTAGTGTAGTTTGGAGAATTCAAAAAGATAATAGGACTATCATGTGTGGGTGCAATAGCAACAATTTCATTCTTAATATAAGGAACTATAGCAAGTTCATCTCCATAAGCATAATTCATATTGGCATCATGGCCACAAGCATAGCAAGCATCAATTTCATCAAAAAGGGATATTTCAAATGAATCAACGGGATCACAGCAATTATCATAGCATTCATCCTTCGGTAAGAATGAAGGGACATTAAACAATGTATGAGTTGAAGAGTTACTCTCATTAGAAGATGGGCACGGGTGATCAATCCGCTCTTCCTCCTTTTGTTCTTCGATCTCCTCATCATCTTTTTCATCCAATGAGCTCACAGTTTCATCTATTTCTTCTTCCATAGTTTCCTGCAAAATATTAGTCTCTTCTTGGACAGCAGAGACTTTCTCAAGAAATACATCAATATCGGAATTGTATTTATAATTCACATAGCAATATTTAAGTATAGCAAAATTTTCAGGTCTATAAACAGCATCATCATAATCTTCATACTTTTCAAACAAAGATTCAATTTCATAAGCACCCTTAAAAGCAACAAATTCTTCTATTCGTTCCACATCATAGTAATCATATCTACCATTAGCATAAGAAGCCAAGGTTTCATTATCGTTAAATTTGCATGAAAAGGGAAGGTGTGGAGCCTTCATCCTAGAGCAACAAGTATAATCATATCTCAAGCATAGATCCCGAGCATACCAATGCAACATATGAATTTGATCCCATAACAGCTTCCCTTTTTGAGTCAAGCGATAATCCCTAAAGTATTCATGTTGACCCAACGTGTCTCCCATTATCAAGTTGAATGTGTTTTTCTCAGGATTATCAAAGTAGTGTTTAATATTTTTCACATAACGAGCATCTAGGGTTTTAGGAGGTTCCCCATCTCCATGAGTAGCAAGTACAACTAATTTTTTTGGTATTTCGTGTTCCATATCCATAACTAAAGATAGAGAACAACTTAGAACAGAAAATAAAAACTACTTAGTGATAAAGCAAACAAGCACACACGAGAATATTCACCCCACGCTATTGCTCCCCGGCAACGGCGCCAGAAAAAGGTCTTGATAACCCACAAGTATAGGGGATCGTTTGTAGCCTTTTTTGATAAATAAGAGTGTCGAACCCAACGAGGAGCTAAAGGTAGAACAAATATTCCCTCAAGTTCTATCGACCACCGATACAACTCTACGCACACTTAACGTTTGCTTTACCTAGAACAAGAATAAAACTAGAAGTACTTTGCGAGAATAAAACTACGAATAAATTGCAAGTTAAGAAAAGTAGATAGCCTTTATCACACAAGAAAGTTATTTGTCCCTAGGTGATCGATAACTAGACCGGTGATCACTATTGCAATTTTATATGAGGGAGAGGCATGAGCTAACATACTTTCCATACTTGGATCATATGCACTTATGATTGGAACTCTAGCAAGCATCCGCAACTACCAAAGCTCATTAAGGTAAAGCCCAACCATAGCATTAAGTATCAAGTCCTCTTTATCCCATACGCAACAACCCCCTTACTCGGGTCTGTGCTTCTGTCACTCACGCCACCCACCATAAGCGAATCATGAACGTATTGCAACACCCTACAGCGGGGATCCCTCACATTTGCGCGACACGGAGGGCACCATAGGACAACACCAAAATAAAATATACAACTCAAACCAATCATGATCATCTATCAACCCATAGGACAAAACCGATCTACTCAAACATCATAGGATGACCACATATCATTGGATAATAATATATAGTGTTAAGCACCATGTTGAAGTAGAGAATTGCAGCGGGAATAAAGAGGTTACACCACTGCATAGAGGGGGATAAAGTTGGTGTTGATGCTATCAAGGTTGTTGGTGTAGATCGTCGTCACGATCCTAGCCCAGGCGGCACTCCGGCGCCACCGGGAGAGAGGGGGAGAGAGCCCCGCTCCTTCTTATTCATCCTTGGCATCCCCCCTAGATGGGAGGAGAGTTCCCCCTCTGGTCCATGGCCTCCATGGCGGTGGAGGGGCGAGAGCCCCTCCGAGATTGGATCTCTCTCTGTTCTCTTCTATTTCGCGTTCCTGTTTTCTGGCCTTTCACCGTTTCTTAAATATCCAGAGATCCGTAACTCCGATTACGCTGAGATTTTAACACCATTTTTTTCCGGATATAAGCATCCTTGCGCCCGAAGTAGAGCCCCAACCGACTTACGGGGTGCCCACAAGGCACCACCGAGTGTCAGGGGGGCCAGGCACGCCCTGGTGGGTAGTGGAGGCCGTGGGCCTCCGTTTGCGTTGATTCCACCTCCCAAAAATCACATATATTCCAAAATAATTCTCTGTAAATTTTTATCCCGTTTGGACTTCGTCTGATATGGATATTATACGAAACAAAAAACATGCAACAAACAGGAACAAACACTGGGCACTGGATCAATAGGTTAGTCCCAAAAAATAATATAAAATGTTGCCAAAAGTGTATAAAAGTTGTATAATATTGCCATGAAACAATCAAAAATTATAGATACGACGGAGACGTATCAGGTTCCGAGCTACTCGCTCTGATGCCTCACTATTTGTGTATCATCACGGCAATGCGACTGCATACCTTTTCCTCTACGTCGACGACATCATCTTCACGGCCTCCTCGGCTGAGCTTCTTGGACAGCTTACAGCTCGTCTAAGCGCCGAGTTCGCCCTGAAGGACTTAGGGCCGCTGCACTACTTCCTTGGCATCAGGTGTTTCGGTGTCCTAACGGCTTCTTCCTTCATCAACAGAAGTACGTGCATGAGCTACTCGAGCACGCCGGCATGCTTAATTGCAAGCCCGTTGCTACTCCTATTGATACGAAGGCTAAGCTATCTGCGCTTGATGGCTCTCCCGCACCGGACGGACCTTTCTATCGCTCCATTGTGGGCGCACTCCAGTACATGACCCTCACCAGACCGGATTGGCAGTATGCAGTACAGCAGGTGTGCCTCTATATGCACGCCCCTCGCGACAGTCACTGGAACCTGGTGAAGCGGGTTCTTCGGTATATCCGCGACACTATGGCTCTTGGTCTCACCCTAATAGCATCATCCTTCACTGACATGGTTGCTTACTCTGATGCTGACTGGGCAGGCTGTCTGAACACTCGTCGCTCCACCTCTGGCTACTGCGTCTACCTCGGCCCCTCGCTCATCTCGTGGTCGTCTAAGCGACAACCGACGGTGACGCGTTCTAGCACTGAGGCTGAGTATCGCCTTGTGGCCAACGCCGTTGCCGAGTGCTCCTGGCTCCGGCAACTTCTTCAAGAGCTACATCACGACGTGAGTCGCGCTACCTTGGTGTATTGCGACAACGTCTCCGTCGTCTACCTCTCCGCTGTCGGTGTCAAAACCGGCGGATCTCGGGTAGGGGGTCCCGAACTGTTGACCTTGGATCGATGGGGAACAGTAGACACAGGACACGATGTTTTCCCAGGTTCGGGCCCTCTCTAAGAGGTAAAACCCTATGTCCTGCTTGATTATATTGGTTGTGTATAAGGGGGTTACAGAGTATATCTACCACGAGATCAGACGAACTAAAACCTAACTAGTAGGATGGCGCGTTCCTTTAGCCTCTATGGACTAAGCCCCCTGGTTTATATAGACACCAGGGGTGCTAGGGTTTATAGATAGCCCGTTACATCAAGCAAACTCCGAATCTTTCATCTTGACTTGGGGTGCACACCAAGGCACAAAAGGTCTTCGGTCCGGATACAATGCGGCCCACCAATTCGGCCCATGTGAGACAGGCCGGCATCCCGAGGACCCCCTAATCCAGGACTCCCTCAGTAGCCCCCGAACTAGCCTTCAACGCCATCTTCATATTGTTCCCGTGACTGCGTGCTTCGGCTTGTAGGCGAGTTCCCCTTCTGAGGAATATTCGGAATTATCCCTTTCCAGTTAAGCCCTTAGACATGCGTGATCTTAACTCAGCCATACATCGAACCGTATCCGGACCCTGGACCATATACTTTACTTAGCCTTGAAGGCCAATCGTTTGAGTTGTGAATCAGTATCTTTGACTGACAACTTTTGACGAGGGGTCGCGCTCGGTTATAAACATGAAGACTCGATGCGCGGCTCGAGGCCGCTCCTTTGATGGCACGTCCCTTTGAAGTGGAGATCGTGTCCCATCCTTTAAGGGATTTGATCAATGATTCACAGTATCCCATTCACGCATAATGCCACGAGTTTATCGGGAAGAGGCGAGGCGGGCGGCGCATTTACATGACTCTTGGTATTACGACTGCACATAAAAGGGAACAGCCACGGTTGTCCCCGTACGCCTTCTTCTTCCTCTCGCCACAGCCTTTCCCAATCTACAGAGCTCGAGCGCTCCAACCCATCTTTCCGCAAAGTCAAGTTCGACAATGGCCGGATCTGGAGCGAAGGGCAAGTGGGAGGCCTCGTGCGTCACCAACAACGACATTGAGGACCTGAAGCGAACAGGCTTCCTCTCCCTCAACATCACCCATCGGGCCCCAGAGGAGGGCCAGGTCGTGCCGACGCCCCGCGCCAGCGAACGGGTGGTGTTCATCCCCCATTTCATCCGGGGGATGGGTTTTCCCCTCCACCCGTTTGTCCGAGGGTTAATGTTCTACTATGGGCTCGACTTCCATGACCTGGTTCCAAATTCTTTCCTTCACATCTCGGCCTTCATCATCATCTGTGAGGCCTTCCTCCGAATCCAGCCGCACATCGGCCTATGGTTGAAGGTTTATAATGTTAAGCCGAAGATCGTCAATGGCCAGCACGCAGATTGCGGAGGTGCCATGGTGAGCAGGCTCACCCGACTCGGCTGGCCAGAGGGTGTGTTTGTAGACATAGTCAAGATCTGGCAGAAAGAGTGGTTCTACATCACGGAGCCCCGCGAGGCGAACTGGGAAGCTACTCCAGATTTCAGATCCGGACCCCCCGCGAGGTTAACCTCGTGGACCAGAAAGGGCCTCGACTGGGAGCCTGTCGCCGAGGTGAAGGCACTGCAAAAGCGTGTCACTAACATGATAGAGGCGGGGATCGCACTGACCAATGTGGTCCAGATCATGCTCCACCGCAGCTTGCTACCCTGCCAACTTTGGACCATCCCGATGTGGTCCTGGAAGCCCGAAGACCCCCGCTCCATGCAGTATTTCCACGGCACCACCCGTGAGAAGTTGTGGAGAGAGCTGTTCAAGCCACAGGAGACCTGGCCAGCCGAGGAGGAAGACGTCGGCCTCGACGCCGAGCTCCCTCCCAAGGAGGTAAATGTGATACCCCTCTCCCTTATGCTTGGATATTCGCCCTTCTATTATAACTCTCAATCCCCTGTTTCTTATTCCTCCAGGGTTGGCTGAAGAAAGCCATGAAGATGGGCAGTCCGGCCCCGTTGCCAGAAGGCCCCGTGTCTGCCCAGCAAAGAGAGATGCTGACAGTGGCACCTTACAAGGCGCCGAAGAAGAAGGAGAAGAAGAAGAACCCCAGAAGGGGGGCCAGGGAGGGCCTTCGCCCACGAGTCCCTCCGGACACGAAGTCCGGGGACACTCACACCCCCTCTGCTCAAGAGGGGGACCAGGAAGAAGAAGAGGAGGAGGGGAGTGAATCCTCCCGCACCAGGAAGAGAGTGGCACCGACCGAAGCCGAAGAGGAGCACCCTTCTCCAGCTCCGAAGAGGAGGGGCATGGGGAAGCTGGTCCTGCCCGATGACAGTTCGGACTCTGATGAAGAGTCCGCAGCCTCCGAGCGGATCCCGGAGAGGGTTCCCAGGGTCAAGCCCCGTGCCGAAAGGTAAGAGTCCGAAGACTTGTCTGGGTGCTGATTTCACTAACCCATTACTAAAATCATCTGTGCCCTCACATTGCAGCCCGGTGCGCGATCACCCCAATGACCAGATGTCTGAGGGTACTTCTCCACCAACTGATCTAGTGTAGAGTGGAGGCGCATCGGACGCGGCACCCCCTCCGGTCATTGAGGAGACCGGGGAGGTGTTGTCCCGAAGGACCCCGCCCGTGCTAAATACGGGGGTGGGGGATGAGGAAGTTATCATGGCCGAGGCTAACGCCTCGGCCACCGAAGACAAAGAGAAGGAGCTCGGGCAAGCCGAGCCCTCTCAAACGAGGGCTTCGGGGATTGAACGGCCCCTCGAAGCGCCACAGTCGCATCCCACCGATGGGGGAGCAGGAGCCCCGCCGCCAGCGCCGAGCACCAGGGGACAGGTCGCGGTCGAGTGGCCGGGCATGATAGAGGAGGCTATAAAAAGCTCCTCCATAGTCGCAGAACACCGCACCCTAATGGGTGCGGTTTTACAAAGTGTTCGGTCCGTTAATAGCGGACTGAAAGATGCTTTTGATGGCCTTCTAATAGGCTTTGAGGTAAACAAAGTAATGCTTTTTCCTTTGTAAGTAAGATTCGAGCAATCCTTATATGTAGCAGACCCCGAGACTCTGGCAGGTTGCAAAGAAACCTGGCAGAGGATCGAAATTGTGAAGACATTGGCCGAATTATCATCTTGGTTCTGTTTTGCAGGCCTCAGAGCTGGCGGTTACTGCCAATGCGCTGAGTTGGTTGAGATCAATCGGAAGCTCAAGGGCTCCGAGGAAGAACTCAATCTCGTCAACAAGCGGCTAGATGAAGCACAAGGTTAGTCTGTTCGAAATACAGTCCTTTCAATGGTTTACGTTGAAGTAGTCTGTTCAGGATGATCCCCTAAGCAAGGGAATGATTGCAGCTGGCGCCGCGGAGGTCGAGAACCTCAGAGCTGAGCTGCGAAAGGCGAAAGCCGACACAGCCGAACAGAAGGCGGCGACCGAACGAATGGGCGCCGAGCTCACGTCGGTGAAAAATGACAGTGAGAAGCATGATGCTAGGGTGGCCGAAGTGCAACAGGAGCTCAAGGATGCCATCACTAAATGTGAGGACCTCGAGCAGAAGAATAAGGAGCATGCCACCGAGCTGGCGAAGATGAAGATGGAGGCCCAGGAGGCGTGAACGGAGGCGCGGGGAGCTCGGGAGGAGCTCTGTCAAGTAAAGCAAATTGCGAATGGTAAGAAGTACTTACTGCAGAGTGTCTTTGGAGGCCAAAGATTCGCATTGCTTACCCGGGTCTGGCGTTTCGCAGGCGCCTTTGCGGAGCTCCCTAGGAGTGCGGCACATGCATCAAGATACTATGCGGCTCGAGAAGGTAACGCCGATCTGAGGCTATTCTGGGCGCAGTTTCAAGCCCCCGAGCACCCTCCCCTCCTTGTTAATCAAATGAAACAGTTGATGGAGCTGCACCGGATGGCGGAGCCGGCCATGAAGGACATTTGTGTCCGGCTATGGCCCTCTGATCCCTTGCCAAGCAGCTATTTTGCTCTTGTGGCAAAGCTATGTGACGCTCCGGCCCAGGTCGAGGCCGTCAAGGGCTCGGTGTGCATTGAAGGGGCTCGGATGGCGTTCTCGAACACCATGGTGCATTGGCCAAAGATCAAACCCTTCGAGATGGCCCCCGGACGTCCCCCAACTGGAAAGGAGCATAGGCGCCCAGAGCAATACTTCGCCGCCGTGATGGACGATGCTCGGGCCGTAGAGGCATTATGTTCCAAGGATGTAATCCTGGAGTAATTGACCTCGTTGTGTATTAAACTGTGGTTGAACCTTAATGCTCTGATAACGCGGTTGTGTTTTGTATGGTTTATCATACTTGCATATGTGTATGTTAATTTTGACTCCTGTGCGGTCGTTTTATTCTGAAAGCTACCCGTCGTCGGCTTCAGCCCCCATGTAGATGCTACAAGGGGTGTCCCGTCCTCCGCACTGTAACCCTTAGCCGACGTCTCGGCGCTCGGAGGTGGTAGTGTAGGAGGGGAACCAGGCAATCGAACTATGCGGCTTTATGACTTTCACTTAGCCATAGGAGCTTAACTGCGGGGGCTGATAACCAGCCCCCCGTGTGGGGAGATGTGCGGCGAACCCAAGGGCTAGGCATCTACCCCCTGGTTTGTGCAAGGACAAGCCCTTCGTGTTACACGGTTTAATCGCCAACGATTGTAGGTTTAATACCAGTCATCGGATTGCTGACCAGTTCACGCCTATTATGACAGTCAGTTTTCGGCTTTGTCCACTGAGGTACTTAACCGAACAAGGCGGAAGTACAATCGCAGTGGTTCTCCCTTTACCTTCTTAGCCGAACATGCGGAATGTAAGAAGGTAAGCACAGGAGCCGGGCAACCCAACTATTGACCCAAGACATAATTCGGAACCGATGCATATAATGCAATATCTGAGACGCCGGACACGTTAGAAAGTGTGGTGCCGGACTTTACCATGCAGGGCGAGCCTTACGGCCGAGCCCCCGGTTTATAAGCCGGTTCGCATGTGAGGGCAAATAAGTGCCATACGAGTTCGAGGTGGGATCGAAGAGCGGGAAAAAAGAGCGCATTATGAATAACTGTATAAGGACCTGAAAAGGCTTGCATTATTTCCCATGGGCTCATGACGTTTAGTCATACAATTCGAACTGCCGAACAAACCGTCATAAGTTCCTTTTAAAAGAGGAAAAAAGAAATTTACAGATGAAAGGTTTACGTAGGGCCTTGATGCGTGGGTTAACTCCCGAACTGTGCCCTACTGCACGTCTGCGCCTTTGTTTCTGTTGGAGAGGTCATCAACACAGGATGGTTGTCCGGCAGCAGGTCCTTGAAAGGGAGCCTTCGAGAGATCGCTACGTTGGTGAGGCTTGATGCCACATAGGTCCTTGATTGTACCTGTTTGTCGTTCAAAGACGCATTGTACCATGGTTCGGTCGAACCGAACTCCTGGTGTTTAAACCCCATAGCTGCCCATGGTATTTTGAGCGCGAAATTGTGATATCGAGGCACGTAATGTGCTGCTGTGTTGGGCAGGCCATGGGGGCATATTCCTATGTACGCCAAACGCAGGGAGGCCCCTTGTCTGGAGATTGGGCCCGTGCTCGCTTCTTCGCTTCTCGCACCTTGACGGTGGGCTGACACTTCGGTCCTTCGTATTCGGCCGCCAAGGCCGCTGTATGTTCCTCCGTCCGAAGAGAGCGCTCCGTGTTACCATTGACTGTGATGACGCCTCTTGGACCGGGCATCTTTAGTTTGAGGTAGGCGTAGTGGGGGACGGCGTTAAAATGAGCGAACGCCGTTCGGCCTAGGAGGGCGTGATAGCCGTTGCTGAAGGGAGCGATGTCGAAGATCGAGTCTTCGCTCCGGAAATTGTCCGGAGAGCCGAATACTACTTCCAAGGTGAGGGTGCCCGAACAGAGGGCTTCGATGCTGGGGATGACCCCCTTAAAGGTGGTGTTACTGGGTTTGATCCTTGATGGGTCGATACCCATTTTCCGGACTGTATCTTCATAGATCAGGTTGAGGCTGCTGCCTCCGCCCATGAGGACTCTGGTAAGGTGGTATCCATCGATAATGGGGTCTAGGACCAGGGCCATTGATCCTCCGTGACGGATACTGGTCGGGTGGTCCTTGCGATCGAAGGTGATCAGGCATGCTGACCACGGGTTGAATTTCGGGGCTACGGGCTCTTCGGCGTAAACATCCCGAAGTGCGCGCTTCCGCTCCTTCTTGGGTATATGAGTGGCATATATCATGTTCACTGTTTTAACCTCTGGGGGGAATTGTTTCTGGCCTCCATTATTCGACCTACGCGGTTCCTCATCGTCCTCGCTACGGGGGCTTTTGCTCATGTCTTCGTCTGTGAGTTTGCCGGCCTGCTTAATCACCCAACAATTATGGTTGGTGTGGTTGGCAGGCATGTCAGTGGTGCCGTGTATCTGGCATGGCCTGTCCAAGATAACATCCAACTAAGTGGGCCCGTCCTGGTTTCCTTTAGAGGGCTTCTTTCGCGGCCCTGACTTGGAATTACGAAATCCAGCATGTAGTGCCGTGTTGTCGGCCTCGGCACCGTTGTGTCGACGCTTATTTTTATTGCGGCGTGGCTTTCCGTTGCCGTCCCGGACTTCCGAAGTGCCGGGCTCTTCTGGGTTGGAGCTTCTACGAGCCAACCAGCTATCTTCACCCACGCAAAAGCGGGTCATGAGGGATGTGAGAGCCGCCATTGTCTTCGGCTTATCCTGGCCGAGCTGTCGTGCAAGCCATTCGTCCCGGATAATATGTCTGAACGCGCTATGGCTTCGGCGTCCGGGCAATCGACTATCTGGTTCTTTTTGGTTAAAACCTGTTCCAGAATTGTCGGGCCGAGTCGCCGGTTTGTTGGACCACGTGGCTCAAGTCATCAGCATCCGAGGGCCGGACATAGGTGCCTTGAAAGTTAGCTCGGAAAGCATCCTCGAGCTCTTCCCAGCTCCCTATGGAGTCTTCGGGGAGGCTGTTCAACCAATGTCGAGCTGGTCCTTTGAGCTTTAATGGCAGATATTTGATGGCGTGGAGGTCGTCTCCTCGTGCCATATGAATGTGGAGAAGAAAATCCTTAATTCACACGGCCGGATCCGTGGTTCCATCGTATGGCTCGATATTGACGGGTTTAAACCCTTCCGGGAATTGGTGCTGCATCACCTCATCGGTGAAGCACATTGGGTGAGCGGCGCCCCTTATTCGGGCCACATCGCATCGAACCTCGGAGTCCATCCTAGCCCGGCGTTGATCCCAAACTCTATTGTTTCGGTCAAGCCATGCCTGGTATCCGTCTCTGTTATTGAGAGGATGACTTCTGGACCCATAGATGGACCTAGAGTGACCGGCTCTAGCAGCCAGGTCGTGTCGAAGGTCGTATTGATACTCTAGTTGTGCCGCCTCCTTGCCTTTATGGTGAGGAGGGGCAGGTGGGTGTTCAGCCTCACCAGCCGTTCTGTCCCTTCCTCGAGGGGGGCGATCGGGCTGGTTGCCCTGGGTTTGTCTGGGTGGCACGGGCTCGATGGCCTCATCGTCGAATTGTGGCAGTAACCTGCGCTTGGGGTAGCTCTTCGTTTGCCGTTCGTAGCCATACCCCTCTTCGGCTGCTAGGACTTTCGTCCATCTGTCGCTTTAAACGCTCCTGATCCAGTGGATCTTCTGGGACGATGAAGTCTTCGGCTCCAAGGCTGATCTCTTCTTCAGAGAGGGGCACATAATTGCTGTCTTCGAAATCGTTGGGGTCCTCGGGGTTATCCTGATCCTCATGCCCCTTTGAACCATCGGACTGGTGCTCGGAGGCGGGGTCGCCGAGGTCCTCCGCGTTGTCCGGAGTGTCACCCTCTCCGGTGCCCGTGTTGCTTTCCCTGCTATGTCGCCCTTTGGATCATCGGCGTTGTCTTCGGCATTTGGGGGGCTCCTCCCCGGGTTTATTACCATCCCTTCTGAGGGTGTCGTCCCCGTCGTCTTTGGGGGTGTCCACCATGTAGATATTGTAGGTGGATGTGGCCGTCCAGCGGCCGGTGACGGGAGGGGCGGTGTCCGCGTGGGCTGTGGCCTCATCGTCGTCCTCCATGTCGTCGGCCCCCTCAGAAGCATAGTCTAGCATGTCGGTTAAATCTTCAACAGTGGCTATCAAGTGGGTGGTGGGTGGGACGTAAAATTCCCTGTGGCCTGCCTCGAGGCTCCGTTGAACGTGAGCCGAGGATGGGCCATCGACAATAGCCATCATCTGGATCCGGTCAAGCGCCTCGTTCAACAGGGCGAGGGTGGCCGGATCGGCGTATGAAGCTTCTTCGGAGCTGACCTCCGTTGCGGTGGGACGGGGCACGGGTCCGATCAGGGCAAAACCTTGGTCGTCGGACGCCGTACTTGCATCAAGGCTCGAGGCCGAATCCGTGGTGGGAAAGGTGGGTTCGGCGAGGGTTGACTTCCCATCTTCGGACACCGAATTCTCGTTAGGGCTCAAGGCCGGATCCTTGTCAAGGAGGGAGGGTCCGGACAGGGTTGATTCCTGGTCTTCGGATGTAGGAGACGCTTCCGAGCTTAATGCCGGTAGCGTGGTAGGGGCCGGTCCGGAGATCGGATCGGGGAAAGCCCCAGAAGTTAATGCTTCGGAGTCTATGGTTGTTGTGGGTAGGGCTGAGAAGCCCGTGAAGATCAGATCGCCCCGAGCATCGGTGACGTACTCGAAGTTGCCGAACCTGATCTGCTGCTCAGGGGCGAAATTGTCGACCTGGTTGAGGTGGCCGGTCTCGTCGGCATGCAGAACAATGTTGCTGAACGCGAAGAGCTGCACGGGGACGAAGATGTCTCCGGTGCTGACGCCGTCTCCGATGATCAGGCGAACCATCGATCTTCAGCGATCCGACAGCGGAACTCTCAATGAAAGCACCAATGTCGGTGTCAAAACTAGCGGATCTTGGGTAGGGGGTCCCGAACTGTGGACCTTGGATCGATGGGGAACAGTAGACGTAGGAACGATGTTTACCCAGGTCTGGGCCCTCTCTAAGAGGTAAAACCCTACGTCCTGCTTGATTATATTGCTTGTGTATAAGGGGGTTACAGAGTAGATCTACCACGAGATCAGACGAACTAAAACCTAACTAGTAGGATGGCGATTGTTCCTCTAGCCTCTACGGACTAAGCCCCCTGGTTTATATAGACACCAGGGGTGCTAGGGTTTACAGATAGTCGGTTACATCAAGGAAACTCCGAATCTTTCATCTTGACTTGGGGTGCACACCAAGGCACAAAAGGTCTTCGGTCCGGATACAATGCGGCCCACGAATTCGGCCCATGTGAGACAGGCCGACATCCCGAGGACCCCCTAATCCAGGACTCCCTCATCCGCCAACCCCGTTCATCATCGTCGCACGAAGCACATCGAGCTTGATATTCACTTCGTGCGTGAGCAGGTGGCTCTCGGGCACGTCCGTGTCTTGCATGTACCCACCGCACAATAGTTTGCTGATGTCATGACGAAGGGGTAACCGACGACTACGTTCGAGGAGTTTCGGTCCAGTCTATGCGTCACCGGTGACGTATTGACTGCGGGGGCGGGGGGGTGTTGAGCATGGTTGTTATTACATGTAATCTGGCGGCTACACTAGTAGAAAAAGGCCCATTAGTCCCGGTTCCAGAGGGGCTTTAGTCCCGGTTCTGGAACCGGGACTAAAGGGTCGGGACTAATGCCCAAATCCTTTAGTCCCGGTTGGCTTACGAACCGGGACTAAAGGCCCTCCACGCGGCCGCTCTCTGTGCGTGGGCTGGAGGACCTTTAGTCCCGGTTGGTGTTACCAACCGGGACTACAAAAAAAAATTTGATTTTTTTTTTGAATTTTTTTAAAGTTTTATTCCGATTTTCAAATCTTTGAATTATTTGACAATTTAATCTCTAATCACCCGTCCTCACTGCTCCAGCGTGGAGCACTCATTTCAAATCGTCTAACTTCCCGGTCGGTCACCCATCCTGTCACTGCTCCAGCCCCAGCACGCTTAACTTCCCGGCCGGTCACCCATCCTCTCACTGCTCCAACCCCAGCACGCTTAACTTCCTGGTTCTATCGAACCTAGTTTCCAAGTCTGCACTTGTTGTTTTCCTGACAATAGTAAGCTATCAGTCCTATTAACCTTAGGTCTTGATGTCACATGATTTAATTTTTTGAATTCTAAACAATTATTAAAATAAACAAAATAAGTACTAATAATATTGAATTTCAATGAAAATAAAATAAGTAATAATATTATTTTATTCATTTTTTTGCCATTTATTCATTTAATATGACATAATTAATATCTTTAAATCTGTAAATCGAAATTCGACAAATAATATATCCATTATTATCAGAAAAATGTGAGGAATCCAAATATGACATCATTTATTTTTTTTAAATAAAATTAATTTTTAAAATTATTAAAATTATTATTTTTGATTTGAAATAACTTTTTTTTCTTTTGGAATTTTGATAATCTGAGAAATCGAGTCTCAATTTTTCTCTAGTTTTTTTTGATATATTAAACTTTTTTTTTCGACGTCGTATGCAAAAGTTATGGCCGTTTTACATTTGTTTTTCGTTTTTTTGCAAAAAAGGTCAAAATTCATATTTCAAAATTTCTATACCAACTAGACACTAAAACCTAACTACATCTCAAAGGATTTTATTTTTTGAAGATTTTATCATTTTTGTTTATTTTCTACAAAACTAAAAAAGGCGGTCCACGGGGGGGGGGGGGGGGGTAGAGTTTGAAAATTTCAGAACCCCTTTAGTCCGGGTTGGTGTCCATCCAATCATACCGTCGACTACACATCTGCTAGCACCGTCCCAGCCAGAGTCACAACTAAGGTTAACCAAGTCAGAAAGGAATGCGGCCGTCGGCTTCAAAGTATCAGGGTTTCAGACGAAAACTCGTCTGTTACAAACGCATTTCATTTTTTTAAACTTATTTCAACTCCAGACTTTTTGTGTGTTCATTATGCACCATTCGAAGCCACGCCATCAATTTTCAACCCTTTCTGACTTCATTTGCTATTTTTCATGCATTTACTGATTTTTTTGAGCTAAATGACCCTGAAATTGAAAAGCACTACAAATGAACTCTGAAAAGGTTGAAAGTTGGCATGGTATCATCATTTCACCCACATAGCATGTGCTAAAAAGTTGAGAGGGTTACGGCAAAAACTGGATGCACTTCATGTACAAAATGAACAATCTCTTTCGAAGTGTCAGGGTTTCGGACGAAAACCCATCTGTTACATAGGCATTTCATTTTTTTAAACTTATTTCAACTCCAGACTTTTTGTGTGTTCATTATGCACCATTGAAAGCCACATCCTCAAATTTCAACCCTTTCTAACTTCATTTGCTATTTTTCATGCATTTACTGATTTTTTTGAGCTAAATGACCCTGAAATTGAAAAGCACTACAAATGAACTCTGAAAAGGTTGAAACTTGGCATGGTATCATCATTTCACCCACATAGCATGTGCTACAAAGTTGAGAGGGCTACGGCAAAAACTGGATGCACTTCGTGTACAAAATGAACAATCTCTTTCGAAGTGTCAGGGTTTCGGACGAAAACCCATCTGTTACAAAGGCATTTCATTTTTTTAAACTTATTTCAACTCCAGACTTTTTTGTGCATTCAATATGCACCATACTACAACATGTTAAAATCTACAGAAATAACTAACTAAAAATAATAAAAAACAACAATTAAATGACTAAAAGAACTATATAAGCAAAACAGTATTGTTTTAATTAAAATCCTAATTTAAATTATTCTAAAAATAACCAAATAAATCTTACTGTGACAAGAATCTAACACGTGACTAGGAGCAAAAATAATTAAATTAAAAACTATTTGTAAACTCAAGTTATTCACAATCTAGAATTCAAATTTAAACCATTCAAATTTGAAAACTAATGGCACAAACAGAAACAAGACAAAATTTTGAATCCAATGCAAAAAGAATCACTCAAAAACATCAAATATCCTAAAAGATATAAGCAAATTAAAACAGAAACTAAAAACAGAAAACAAATGTAAAAACAGAAAAAAAGGGCTAGCTACAGTACTAGTCCCGGTTGGAGACACCAACCGGGACTAAAGGCCATCCACGTGGCGCTGTCTGGGGCGGGGGAGGGAGGACCTTTAGTCCCGGTTGGTGTTACCAACCGGGACTAAAGGCTCCACCTTTAGTCCCGGTTGGTAAGGGTATCGGCCCCTTTAGTCCCGGTTCCAGCCACAAACCGGGACTAAAGGGGTCCGGCCGGCGTCCTGCCCGCTCGAACCGGGACTGATGCACGCATTAGTCCCGGTTTGTAACAGAACCGGGACTGTTGCTCGATCTGGCCTGGACCAATGCCTTGTTTTGTACTAGTGCTAGGATCTCTTGTATTTACTTCCTAGCTTAACGATATCTCCCGATCCTTTCCTTGTATAGCGGATACGGTTGAGATCTCGCAGCCCATGTACTCTATATATGCTATGGCATATGAGCAATACAATCATCAATGCAAATATTGTCATTTTACACGGACAGCTTGTTCCGGACGCTTGCAGGGCCTTGGGGATGCCCATAGTTGCTTTTGCTTTATCGCATGGTGGTAATATATATCTTGCACAAAAAGACTGTTTGCGGCTGGGTGTGCCATGGCGTTCTCCTCCTGAGTTTTTTTTTTTTTTTTTTTTTTTTTTGCGAGTGAAAATTGTATTACTCAACCACCACGAAAATTACAATCAGCCGCTGCTAGTTCTACTGCAGCCGAGGGACCAGATCCTATCCAAGTCATTGTTCTTCCCTCTATGCGAGCAAAATTTGCCAAGCTATCACTAACCTTATTAACAAGGCGGCTAACTTGAGTAATACGACATTCACGAAGGGACATGAGATATCTAATCTCCTTAACTAAGGAAGCATAAATCGATCTATCTTGTTCTCGTCCTTGGATCATCTTGACTGCCACAAGTGAGTCCATCTCAATGATGACCGGAAGGTCGCTTCTCTGGATCGCTATAGATAAACCTTCCATGCACGCGCCCAGCTCTGCCTCCAGAGCTTCTCGGCTTCATAGGGGTGAGTGTATGCGCGTATATGTGAGCGCTTGCGTTTGTACTGTGTTCAAAAAAAAAAGTCCTGCATGCAGAAAATATAATGGCTCCCTGAGAGTCACGTAAAACCATGCCAGCTCCTGCGTTCTCCGCGGAATATGATCCATCCGAGTTAAGTTTCACCCAGCCATCAGGAGGAGGCGCCCAACAGGGCGAGGGTTCCACCCTCCTGGCCGGTGTATTATGTAACATACGATCAAAGCTGATAACGGTTTTCCCTTTCAACGGCTCAGCATTCAAGTTTTCCCTTTCTACTCCTGAGTTTGAGGATCCGTCCTGTGGATGCCCAAACTTTTGAATGTTTCAGGTTCACTCTGGTTTTAGCTGCATGTGGTGTCCCTTTTATCTTTTATCTTTTGTATGTACTGTAGTTGATTGCAAGAAGTCCATGGTTTCTGTTAAATGAAATCGAAGAGGACATTATAAAAAGAAACGTATACCTCTTGATAGGTGATGGCTGAGCACTGTTCGTAGCATCGTCAATCTTTGACCTCTATTCTGACTACACTGATGAACCGAGGTGCTTTCTGTTATGCTAAAGATGTAATCTCAAGAGGAAAGTACGTAGTACATATGATGGGTGCTCTTGTAACGAAACACAAATGGCATTATACGTGCCGACATCGTCACTTATTGATGAACACGGACGGCAGGCATCCCGTCAAATTGTGTCAAGCGTACTATTTTTGGAAAGTGGGAGGCATGATATTTCTGCGAGATCTAGATTTGCTACGCAACTTGACTCTTCGACGCTCCTTTTTCAGAGAGTTGCATCACTGCGTCGGTGTACAGTAGTCTCTAGCTCGGTAAAGGCAATCGGCGATGCTCGGGATACGACGCGTTCCCGTTGTCCTGAGGCGACGCCCGTACGACGTGGCCAATCGCGGCGTGGGAGATATGGAATCTAGCTAGCATAAGAGAGAGCCGCAGCGGAAAGGTTGAACTGCGGTAGTACAACTGAGCCGTCAGCCATGGTCCAAGCCTAGTAGCCTTGCCGCACACACCCAGGCCCACGCCCACGCGCCGGCCTTGCCCGCCAAGGTACCAATCTGTTGTAGACCGAGGGCGAGGGAGATGAAAGAAATATATAGAGCTGTGGTATGTCATGGGGTAGACGACCAAGTTGCTCGGTCGACCTCCACCCTGCCGGCGAAGAGTCCAGTGCATAGGTGCCATTGCCGCCGGTTCACCCTGCAGGGCCCCGTCCCTGCCTATGCCCTTCCTCGCTTCCTCATAGCCACGGGCAAAAACAAGGGCGGCTTCTCAGTCTTGCGCCGAATCAGCAACATGTATGAGGGGACAAAAAAGTTGAGTAGCGTGAAATGAAGAACATCGGGCGAGAGATGCACGCATAGCCGAGTATAATCGGTCCATCATATTGGATCCGAGGAAAATGGTGGATCCAGTGGCACAAGATTTTTAGATGCTTTTTTTCGAAAAGGAGGATTACCCCCGGCCTCTGCATCTGGACGATGCATCCAACCATTTTATTAATTATTCACAAAGACCTTACAAAGTAGTACATCAAATAGTCTGAAGCCACCATCTTAGCAATAACTGTGGCTACTCCTATCCACTTGATGAATGGGTGCCGATAGTCCGAGCCTAATACCAAACAGACATTGCACCAAAGCCTAACGTCTAAAGCCAGAGGCCCCAACCGAGCCACATAATGGGTTTGGGGTACAAACCGGTCCGACGCACTCTCATGTGTCGTCGCCGCCGTCTTCCACCACTCCATCTTCAGAGCAGAAACTAACGCACCGACCTTGTCAGGCCTCTCTGCCATCGACGCTACCATGACGCCAAACAGCGTCCTCCTCCTGAGCGAGTCCATCTCTGCGCATCGGACGCCGAATCTCCACTGCGCAACGCCGCCGAGATCCGCCGCCATCAATGAGAAAGATGAAGCACCGCTCCACTAAACAAGCCATCCACTGGTCCCTCGAGCCCGTGTACACGTCCAAGAATGATGCCCTCAAGGGGGAAACGACACCAGAGCGTCGCCGTCATCCGATCTACTGATCTAGGGTTTCCCCCGGAGGTAGCGGATAGAGGTCTGGAGCTTTTCCACGGCGATGCCTTCAAGAAGGTAACGACACAAGATTTTTAGATGCTGACACGAGATCTGATCATACGTTTCAGGATGGATGGAGGAAGGGACAATACTTTTGCCAGAGGATGAGGCCAAAACGCACACACAATGCAAACGGCGAAGGAGGGGGAGGAGGGGATGGTGCACACGCTGGCAACAAGTGATTTCTACATGTCGCCGGTTAAATGATTGTGTTCGTGCAACCTGTCAAAAACTATGTGAATGTCTACTTGATGCGCTAAATGTTTAAATTTGAAGAAAATCAAAGTGCTTGAATGAGCAAACAAAAAAATTATAGAGGCTGAGATATAGCGACTCTGAGTTTGTGTGTCACCTGCTCAACCTCCATATTCATATGACGATCACAAATATGAGAGCACTGCTATGCAAATGACACTATGCACACGATTTTGCACGACATTCAAATCACGCCGTCCATGCATGGCAACAGACTACATCACACATGTAGACCGTGCAATAGTCGTGCACAGCTATTCGTCGTGTGCACAACACTTTCGCAAATATGACGACTCCGCTCAAGTTGCTCTTAGCAGTTGGTGGTATGAATGAACATGGGAGCATGGCATGCAGTGTTGTGGGGTCTAGCTCTCGGTCTAGCTAAGCCTGGCTGGCTCTCACGTGAGCCGGCAACTAAATTGGCGCGGGGCAGTTTACACGGCAGCACCGATGGGATCTTCTTCTCCTCCTTTTTGCTGCCTTCGTCTGGAAACTAGCACGGCCCAAATTCAGTGGAGGAGACGCTTTACTGGGACACTTGTCGACCGGAGCTTCCGCGTCGCCGGTAAAGCACGTGACGGCACCTGCCTGTGTCGCAACAGTGGTCCGGTTCCACTTAGACATGTGTACACGAAGCGGCTAGTGACGATGCGTGGCACATGGCAGTTGATGCCCACGGAAAGCGGAGACCAACCATCGAGCTGCGCCGACCATGCAAAGTCTGATCGAAACAGCCGCAACATGGCAGCTCCCGCATGGGCTCGCACGGGCTGAAGACAGTAACTTGAACGATCGTCCTCGACTCGTCGGGCATTCCCTTTCAGGCCTTTTGATACGTAGCTTCTTCTTCATTGGCACCGAGATCAGTCACACATGCAGCAAGTGTCCACACATATAGCATATTCTAGAGAAAAATCACTTTGGAGCATGGGCACTATGAGCCTGTATTTTTCCTCAAGTTAAAAAACATTGATTTTTATGGTTCAAAAAATAATCTGAATTGTGTACCGGCATATATAGAATAGTAGTATATAGCTGTGCAAAATGTTATCAGTATGTGCGCTTGCATGTGAAAGATGCAAAAAAAAAAAAAACACGGTAATTCGTATCTGAGCCTGGGTGCATATAGAATTTATTTTATAAATAAATAAAAAACATTTACATCTAGAATGCCAAACATATATCATTAGATTCACAATAAGATGTGGTTTCATATCTTATATATTTAGTATTGTAGATATAAATAGTTTTCTCTATAAACTTGGTCAAAGTTTGCAATATTTGACTTTTACAAAATCTATATGCACTACATTATGGAACTGGGGGAGTAGTAAAATGAATTGAAAATTTCTGAACTTTTTGGCATCGAAGATGCCCAGGTGCACAAGGAGCATTCAAAATTTCACAGTGTTTGGACATTCGAGGACCTATAGGCAAAAAACAAATCTAGTCCAAATAGTATTTTTTTTTCAAACCAATTGTTGTCTTTTTTACCACGACATTCTCGGATGACCAAACACCACAAAATTTTGCGCATTCAACATCTGAAATGTAAAAAGAACAGATTTTTGGTCATTTTATTTGAATATACTACACATGTATACAAGGAAACACCCTGATCAGTTAAAAAAAAAGAGAAAACACCCCCATGAATTACATATCAAGCATTCCTAAAAAATAAATAGAAATATGTATCTAGCAGCTATGAAAATATGTACATAGTCTAGCCTGTTGGACACATAGCTAGCTTTTTTTGCCGGACACATACCTAGCTGGTATACATGCGTGTAGAAAAAACAATTACGTATCTAGAAGCTATGAGAATATGGATATAGTCTAGCATGATGGACACATAGCTCCAGCTGGTATATAATACAGGCATGAAGAATATACACGTCAACGACACAAGCTAGCCGGGAAAATGATAGTTTGAGCTAAAATTAAGATATTTGATCATCGGTTAATCAAAATTACGAGCAAGATTATTTGAAAAATAATAGTATATACATCTCTTATCAGGTGAAAAAAATATTACAACTGCAATTATGCAAAATTCAAAATAATAAATAATAATATATACATCTCTTATCAGGTTTTGCTTTATAATTATTTCTCAGCCGGTCGAGAAATAGCAAAAACGACATGTTTAATATCCATTCTAGCCATTGAGAAAATAACAACTAATAATGAAGAGGAGTATAAGACAGAAATATGAATATTAGTATGTAATTATATGGTTTGCACCACAAGTCGTTGACTTTAGTTTCTTGAATGGTACATTGTCATAGAGAGATGTTCTTATAAACAATAAAATACTTAAGAGCAAATCACCACTAAAGACCAATCGTGGTTCCTCGAGACACATGTTTTAGCGATATATTCTATTTATTTAAAATGATATGTCGATATGAACATGGGCTTAATTCGCCATTAGAAAAATAACAATATATTAAGATGATAACTATGGAAGCATACCAATGAATCTACGACATTGTACTAATAAAAAATTACAATACATCGATGGTGATGTCGATGATGTTTGTTTACAAAATAATAGTATGTACATCTCTTACTACGTGAATAAAAAATACAACTTTGATTTATGCACAATTCAAAATAACAAATAAAAAGAAATAAGAGAATCAGCTTTTATTTTATATTTATTTCTCGGGCTCGAGAAATAGCAAAAGCGACATGATTAATATCCATTTCTGGCTGTTGAGAAAATAACAACTAATAATGGAGAGGAATATAAGATAGAAATACGAATATCAGTATGCAAGTATATGGTTTGCATCACAGGTCGTTGACTTTAGTATCATCAGTCATCCATTGTGAGACACCGATGTTAGAAACAATAAAACACTTAAAAGCAAATTATCCTGACCTCCAATTTCTAGGGAGCCCTAAGTATAACGGTGAACATATAGAGTATGTGAGTGAGATAGGATGTTGTAGCAATTTTAATAAATATACACTGTTAATTATATTTCCAAATATGGGAATGTCACAAGGGCTATTAGTGCGATGAGCATGCTTGGAGCACATGGGCCATCAACATTCGGATCTAAACCTTAACTGCAAATTCTCACGAATTATTGATGGAAGTTGTCAACAACAATTCGAGAGGGATGGTAAATGGAAAGATAAATATTACTATGACAGTATATGGTTTTACATGACAAGAGGCATACCTTACTGCCAATAGTCATTCGCTATAACACACCTAAAATGTTGCTAACAACCTAATATTGAATATAATATTTGTACTAAGGTATATCATTTTCCTTTCGATGTAAATTTTGGCTGTAATGATTTTCTAAATTTTAGATGTTCAAATACTAATATAGTGATGAAAAATGATGCTGAATATAAATATACGTATTATCATCCACGTAGGCTAAATTATCTACTACTTTCATTAGGGTGGATAGGATTATTTTAAGTCCATCATAGAAACCCATAGTAATACACATTGATTCTATAGATGAATAATAGAACTATTTGTGGAAGCATCTCACAAGATGATATTTCACTAATCAAATAAATAAATACACTAAGGCAAATGATAGGGCGGGTGGAGGAAAAGAACATAATAAAGCTTACATATAATCATGTTTAGGTTTACTTTTGGATTGTGATTCTTGAGTGTGGTAATTCCTTAGTTATAATGGAGCAGGACCTTTATGAACAATTTAATAAATTTAGAAATACATTAGTACACCTAACGAAATATAAGGCGTATATCCATTTGAAATTAACGATTAGAGTTGTATATGAGGGTCCGTTCAAAATTTAACCAACACAATGTAAGATATTACAAACCTAGCCAGCCGCGCAAATGCGCGGGTCACCCCGCTAGATTTACTACATGTTAGTGTATATGCAATTAATTTCTCTCTCTGCTATTTACTTACAATAACTCATTCTTTATTTTAATTGACTGCAAATTTTGGTGCGCCACTTTTAATAATTTCCATCTTCCCCTCTATTTACTCAATATTGTCCCGTATTTTTCAACTTTCAACCAATTGACTTTATGATATTATCATTAATAATGAATATAAACACTGATAACTTGTACATAAATCTTGTGTCTTTTTTTTGCACCATCTTACTCCATTTTCATCCTTTACTTGGACATTTACGATGTTTCCGATTAGTGCTATGTTGCGCTTTACCTATGTCGTCTGACCACTCATGTAAGGCAATATGATTATTAGTATATATCATCCAAACTATCAAAAACATTCTCTCTTTTATTGGACCAGTCATAGGATTTTTTTCCGGTCATCCTGATGTTGTTTGGCCTTGCTCTCTAATTATTTTTGCACAATTAAGATATGTTAGTACATACTTAACATGACTTTTCTACAATTTATTATTAAAATATTGTCTCACACTACCCTTTAATTTTTGGATCATATCTATCAGTGATAGTTGTTTTTTTAATATTATTTCTTTTGGGAATCGTTGACTTAATTCCCGCCTTTGTTTGTTCTTTCTTACCAGTCTTTTGTAGTTTTTAATTTTCCTTGTCTTTCATATATTACATACTTGACATGACTCTTTTACACATTTTTCTGTTAAACATTATTTGACACCGACTCTTCCATTTCCGTGGCTTATAATTTCTCTAAATCATTTCTCAATGACCAAAGTATTTTTTTAATATTATTTATTTCTGGAATCGTCACAACAATTCTCGGCATTGTTTGTTCAAAGAAAACCTTGCCGTTTAACTAAAATTTAGATTCATATTTATTATTAAATTATTACTAGGGCCTCTCATAATATTTTTGGATTTTTAATATATATATTTATCTGTGTATATTCATAGGATTTTTAATATTTTTGGATTTTAATCCTTGTTGGTTTGCTATGCCATATATATTACAAAGCCCAAGTGCAAAAAATAAATAAATCATAATACATAATTGTCTTTTTTATAACACGTTGGAGTGAATATCTGCGCTCGTCTTTTTCTAATTAGAATGCTAATTTTAATTTATTAACATCTGAATTTATTAAATTCTGAAGTACATATATGCGGACACTTGTTTAGTTCTAAAATTCAAATATGCGTATATCTTATCTAAATACAAAAATATTTTACCAGTATATTATTTTTTGAACAAAGTGTCTTAGTGTATACATGTCTAATTGATAGTAAGAAAAAAAAGTGCCAATAAAATATACGGACCGATAGACATCAGTACGTTCCTACAGCAAAGAAAGAAAGATAGATATCAGTCCTTGGCGTCATTGGTTTTCACCTTGGGATACCAATCAGTAGGAATCTGATTCCACCATGCCGCCGCTCTTTTCCTTTGACAGAAATCCACGCCACCACTTTTGCCTAAATAACGTGTGAGAACCGGACTCCTACAGTTTCATTTTTTTTGGACTGCTACTGTTTTTTTTGTTCATCGTGATTGCCTCCCGTGAAATATTTCTTTGTACGTGATGGCTTGACCTGTTTGTATGTAACAATACAATTTGTATGTAACGCATATATCTTTAAATCATGGCCCTTAATATCTAAAATTAATGGTTGAGATAATTTAATCTGCGTGGATGAACGTGACAGCTTATTTGTCTCTTGTTTTAATTATATATAATAGATATACTATTCACGCCCAGGTGCAGATGCATCCGGGCAACGAATCTCTGCACTCCAAAAAAGATAAATACATGCAAAAAATTGGGTTTATTTTTTTGTTAATTTTGACCCGAAATGCTTTCTTGTTTGCGCAGCAGCGTATATCATAAGGTATTTTTGAACAAAACTCAACATATACTTAGAGCACATGCATATTTATTTGTGTCAAAAATATCAACTGTTTTTGGGACTTTTGAGCATCGTTTTGAGCTATTTCAAAAATCATCTTTAATGGTGCAACTGTTATTTGGTTTATTTCGGCAATATATTGATATTGATTTATTTATTTATTTTGAAAAGGAGGGTCTACCCCCGGCCTCTGCATGCGGGCGATGCATGCATCCATTTTATTAATTATTCATAAAGCCCTTATAAGGTAATACATTAGTAAGCCTGAAGCTACCATCTTGGCAACACCCGTCGCTACTCCTATCCCCGTGATGAAGGAGGGCCGAATGTCCGAGCCTAGTACCAAACAGACATCGCACCAACACCTAACATCTAATGCCGGATGCCCCATCCAAGCTACAATACCTGGACTGGGATACACACCAGTCCGGCGCACTTTCAGTGGGCATCACATGCGCATGCTGCAAAGGCCGTCACCTCCTTCATCCATCGATCCATTCTCTGATCAGATACTGACGCATTGACCTTGTCAGGCCTCTCTGCCATAGGTGCCACCACGACGCCAGACAGTGTCGTCGTCCTGCGCGAGTCCTTCGCCACCCATCGGACGCTGAGTCTCCACTGCGCCACACTGCCGAGATCCTCCGCCATCGATGTGTAGGATGAAGCACCGCTCCACCGCCTACCGACGCCCTACCACCAAGGCGTCCAGCCGATGAATGTCTCCAAAGATGATGCCCCCATGGGGGTGACGATGAAGACGTCACCATCATCTGATCCAGGAGGCCCTCAATGCCTCCAACGAGGGCTACGACGCCCACGGGCGTCGCCGTCAATGGTAGCCTCATCCAGATCTGAGGTTTCCACTGAAAACAATGGAGCAAGGGACGCCCCCACCATCGCCTCCAACGAGGAAAACGGCACCCATGGGCACCGCCGGCGATGGTGGCATCCTCACCCACTTCAGGCGCTAGGCTGATAACCCACAAGTATAGGGGATCGCAACAGTTTTCGAGGGTAGAGTATGATGGAAATATGCCCTAGAGGTAATAATAAAGTTGTTATTATTTTATATTTCCTTGTTCATGATAAAGGTTTATTATTCATGCTAGAATTGTATTGACCGGAAACTTAAATACATGTGTGAATACTTAAACAAATACCGTGTCCCTAGTGAGCCTCTACTAGACTAGCTCGTTGATCAAAGATGGTTAAGGTTTCCTAACCATAGACATGAGTTGTCATTTGATAACGGGATCACATCATTAGGAGAATGATGTGATGGACAAGACCCATCCGTTAGCTTAGCATATGATCGTTCTGTTTATTGCTACTGCTTTCTTGAATGTCAAATACATGTTCCTCAGGCCATGAGATCATGCAACTCCCGGATACCGGAGGAATACCTTGTGTGCTATCAAATGTCACAACGTAACTGGGTGATCATAAATATGCTCTACAGGTATCTCCGAAGGTGTCCGTTGAGTTGGCATGGATCAAGACTGGGATTTGTCACTCCGTGTTTCAGAGAGGTATCTCTGGGCCCTCTCGGTAATGCACATCATAAGAAGCTTGCAAGCAAAGTGACTAAGTAGTTACGGGATGATGTATTACGGAACGAGTAAAGAGACTTGCCGGTAACGAGATTGAACTAGGTATGGAGATACCGACGATCGAATCTCGGGCAAGTAACATACCGACGGACAAAGGGAATTACGTATGTTGTCATTGCGGTTCGACCGATAAGATCTTCGTGGAATATGTAGGAACCAATATGGGCATCCAGGTTCCGCTATTGTTATTGACCGGAGAGGCGTCTCGGTCATGTCTACATCATTCCCGAACCCGTAGGGTCCGCACGCTTAACGTTCGTTGACGATATAGTGTTATGTGAGTTATATGAATTGGTAACCGAATGTTGTTCGGAGTCCCGGATGAGATCCCGGACGTCACGAGGAGTCTCGGAATGGTCGAGAGGTAAAGATTTATATATGGGAAGTCATATTTTGGGTTCCGGAAAAAGGTGCAGTTTTTTTCGGTATTGTACCGGGAAGCTTCCAGAAGCTTCCGGAGGATTCCGGAAGTCCACAAGTGGGTCCACCACGTCCCAAGGGCTGGCATGGGCTTAGGGGAGGCGCCCTGGCCTTATTGGGCCAGGCGCACCAAGTCCTCAAAAGCCCACGCAGCTAGGGAAGGAAAAAAAGGAGAGTCCTAGTAGGAATAGGATTGGACTTTGGAGTCCAAGTCCACGTGTGTATTATTCACGTGGTACTGTTCATGTGGTACTATTCACGTAGTACTGTTTACGTGGCACTATTCCTTCTACTCCAAGCCCCTACACATATATAAATAGAGGAGAGGGGGCGCTCCAAACAGACACAACATTGTCTTAGCCGTGTGCGGCGCCCCCCTCCACAGTTCCGTCCCTCGGTCATATTTTCGTAGTGCTTGGGCAAAGCCCTGCGGAGATAGCATCACCATCACCGTCACCATGCCGTCGTGCTGCCGGAACTCATCCACTACCTCGCCGTCTTGCTGGATCAAGAAGTCGAGGACGTCATCGAGCTGAACGTGTGCTGAACGCGGAGGTGCTGTACGTTCGGTGCTCGGTCGGTTGGATCGTGAAGTTGTTCAACGACATCAACCGCGTTGTTCTAACGCTTCCGCTTACGGTCTACGAGGGTACGTGGACACACTCCCCCTCTCGTAGCTATGCATCTCCATGGATAGATCTTGCGTGTGCGTAGAATTTTTTTTGTTTTCCATGCAACGTTCCCCAACAGTGGCATCATGAGCCAGGTCTATGCGTAGATGATATGCACGAGTAGAACACAAAGAGTTGTGGGCGGTGATGTTCATACTGCTTACCACCAACGTCTTATTTTGATTCGGCGGCATTGTGGGATGAAGCGGCCCGGACCAACCTTACATGTCCACGTACATGAGACTGGTTCCACCGATTGACGTGCAACTAGTTTTGCATAAAGGTGGCTGGCGGGTGTCTGTTTCTCCTACTTTAGTTGAATCTAATTTGACTACGGCCGGTCCTTGAAGAAGGTTAAAACAACAAACTTGATAATTCACCGTTGTGGTTGTTTTTTCCGTAGGTAAGAACGGTTCTTGCTAGAAACCCGTAGCAGCCACGTAAAACTTGCAACAACAAAGTAGAGGACGTCTAACTTGTTTTTGCAGGGTATACTGTGATGTGATATGGTCAAGACATGATGTGATATATGTTATTGTATGAGATGATCATGTTTGTAATTTATCGGCAACCGGCAGGAGCCTTATGGTTGTCTCTTTATTGTATGAGATGCAAGCGCCATGTAATTGCTTTACTTTATCGCTATGCGTTAGCAATAGTTGTAGAAGCAATAGTTGGCGAGACGACCACGCCGCAACGATGGAGATCAAGGTGTCGAGCCGGTGACGATGGAGATCATGACGATGCTTTGGAGATGGAGATCAAAAGCACAAGATGATGGCCATATCATGTCACATATTTTGATTGCATGTGATGTTTATCCTTTATGCATCTTATTTTGCTTAGAACGACGGTAGCATTATAAGATGATCCCTTCACTAAATTTCAAGATAAAAGTGTTCTCCCCGAGTATGCACCGTTGCTAAAGTTCGTCGTTTCGAAGCACCTCGTGATGATCGGGTGTGATAGATTCTACGTTCACATACAACGGGTGTAAGCCAGTTTTACACAAGCAGAATACTTGGGTTAAACTTGACGATCCTAGCATGTACAGACATGGTCTCGGAACACTGGAGACCGAAAGGTCGAACATGAGTCATATAGTAGATATGATCAACATGGAGATGTTCACCATTGATGACTATCCCATCTCACGTGATGATCGGACATGGGCTAGTTGATTTGGATCATGTATCACTTAGTTAACTTGAGGGATGTTAATTTAAGTGGGAGTTCATTAGTAATTTGATTAATTGAACTTAATTTATCATGAACTTAGTCTTGATAGTTTCTTTGCATATCTATGTTGTAGATAAATGGCCCGTGCTACTGTTCCGTTAAATTTTAATGCGTTCCTAGAGAAAGCTAAGTTGAAAGATGATGGTAGCAACTACACGAACTGGGTCCGTAACTTGAGGATTATCCTCATTGCTGCACAGAAGAATTATGTCCTTGATGCACCGCTAGGTGATGGACCTGCTGCAGACGTTGTGAACGCCTGGCAGGCTCGATCTGATGACTACTCGATTGTTCAGTGTGCCATGCTCTACGGCTTAGAACCGGGACTGCAAAAGCATTTTGAACGCCATGGAGCATATGAGATGTTTCAGGAGCTGAAATTGATATTTCAAACTAATGCCCGGGTTGAGAGATATGAAGTCTCCAATAAGTTCTTTAGCTGTAAGATGGAGGAGAACAGCTCTGTCAGTGAACACATACTCAGAATGTCTGGGTACCACAACCACTTGACTCAGCTGGGAATTGATCTTCCGGTTGAGAGTGTTATTGACAGAGTTCTTCAGTCACTGCCACCAAGCTATAAAGGCTTCGTGATGAACTATAATATGCAAGGGATGGAGAAGACAATTCCCGAGCTCTCCGCGATGCTGAAATCGGCGGAGGTAGAAATCAAGAAGGAGCATCAAGTGTTGATGGTTAACAAGACCACTAGTTTCAAGAAAAAGGGCAAGGGAAAGAAGGGGAACTTCAAGAAGAACGGCAAGCAAGTTGCCGCTCCCACGAAGAAACCCAAAGCTGGACCCAAGCCTGAAACAGAGTGCTTCTACTGCAAAGGGACTGGTCACTGGAAGCGGAACTGCCCCAAGTATTTGGCGGATAAGAAGGATGGCAAAGTGAACAAAGGTATATTTGATATACATGTTATTGATGTGTACCTCACTAGTGCTCGTAGCAGCGTCTGGGTATTTGATACCGATTCAGTTGCTAATATTAGTAACTTGAAGCAGAAGCTGCAGAGTAACGGAGACTAGCTGAGGGCAAGGTGACAATATGTGTTGGAAGTGTCTCCAAGATTGATATGATCAATATCGACACGCTCGTAATACCTTCGGGATTAGTATTAAACCTAAATAATGGTTATTTGGTGCTTGCGTTGAGCATAAAACATTATATCTGGATATTGTTTATTGCAAGACGGTTATTCATTTAAGTCAGAGAATAATGGTTATTCTGTTTATATGAATAATATCCCTCGTGATCATGCACCCTTGTGAATGGTTTGTTCTTGTTGAATCTCGATCGTAGTGATACACATATTCATAATATTGATGCCAAAAGATGCAAAGTTGATAATGATAGTGCAACATACTTGTGGCACTGCCGTTTAGGTCATATTGGTGTAAAGCGCATGAAGAAACTCCATGCTGATGGACTTTTGGAATCTCTTGATTATGAATCATTTGATACTTGCGAACCATGCCTCATGGGCAAGATGACTAAAACTCCGTTCTCCGGAACAATGGAGCGAGCTACTGATTTGTTGGAAATAATACATACCGATGTATGCGGTCCGATGAATGTTGAAGCACGCGGCGGGTATCGTTATTTTCTAACCTTCACAGATGATTTGAGTAGATATGGGTATATCTATTTGATGAAACACAAGTCTGAAACATTTGAAAAGTTCAAAGAATTTCAGAGTGAAGTAGAGAATCATCGTAACAAGAAAATAAAGTTTCTACGATCTGATCGCGGAGGCGAATATTTGAGTTACGAGTTTGGCCTTCATTTAAGAAAATGTGGAATTGTTTCACAACTCACGCCACCTGGAACACCACAGCGTAATGGTGTGTCTGAACATCGTAACCGTACTTTATTGGATATGGTGCGTTCTATGATGTCTCTTACCGATTTGCCACGATCATTTTGGGGTTATGCATTAGAGACAGCTGCATTCACGTTAAATAGGGCACCGTCTAAATCCGTTGAGACGACACCGTATGAACTATGGTTTGGCAAGAAACCTAAGCTGTCGTTTCTTAAAGTTTGGGGATGCGATGCTTATGTAAAAAAGTTTCAACCTGATAAGCTCGAACCCAAAGCGGAGAAGTGCGTCTTCATAGGATACCCTAAAGAAACAATTGGGTACACCTTCTACCACAGATCCGAAGGCAAGGTCTTTGTTGCCAAGAATGGGTCCTTTCTAGAGAAGGAGTTTCTCTCGAAAGAAGTGAGTGGGAGGAAAGTAGAACTTGATGAGGTAATTGTACCTTCTCTCGAATTGGAAAGTAGCTCATCAGAGAAAACCGTTCCCGTGATGCCTACACCAATAAGAGAGGAAGATAATGATAAAGATCATGAAACTTCAGATCAAGTTACTACTGAACTTCGTAGGTCGACCAGAGTACGTTCCGCACCAGAGTGGTACGGTAATCCTGTTCTGGAAGTTATGTTGTTAGACAACGGCGAACCTACGAACTATGAAGAAGCTATGATGAGCCCGGATTCCGACAAATGGCTTGAGGCCATGAAATCTGAGATAGGATCCATGTATGAGAACAAAGTGTGGACTTTGGTGGACTTGCCCGATGATCGGCAAGCCATTGAGAATAAATGGATTTTTAAGAGGAAGACAGATGCTGATGGTAATATCACTGTCTACAAAGCTCGACTTGTTGCGAAAGGTTTTTGACAAGTTCAAGGGGTTGACTACGATGAGACTTTCTCACCCGTAGCGATGCTTAAGTTTGTCCGAATCATGTTAGCAATTGCCACATTTTATGATTATGAAATCTGGCAAATGGATGTCAAAACTGCATTCCTTAATGGATTTCTCAAAGAAGAGTTGTATATGATGCAACCAGAAGGTTTTGTCGATCCTAAGGGTGCTAACAAAGTGTGCAAGCTCCAGCGATCCATCTATGGACTGGTGCAAGCATCTCGGAGTTGGAATATACGCTTTGATGAGGTGATCAAAGCATATGGTTTTATACAGACTTACGGTGAAGCCTGTATTTACAAGAAAGTGAGTGGGAGCTCTGTAGCATTTCTAATATTATATGTGGATGACATATTGTTGATTGGAAATGATATAGAATTTCTGGATGGCATAAAAGGATACTTGAATAAGAGTTTTTCAATGAAAGACCTCGGTGAAGCTGCTTATATATTGGGCATCAAGATCTATAGGGATAGATCAAGACGCTTGATAGGACTTTCACAAAGCATATACCTTGACAAAGTTTTGAAGAAGTTCAAAATGGATCAGTCAAAGAAAGGGTTCTTGCCTGTCTTGCAAGGTGTGAAGTTGAGTCAGACTCAATGCCCGACCACGGCAGAAGATATAGAGAAAATGAAAGTCATTCCCTATGCCTCAGCCATTGGTTCTATAATGTATGCCATGCTGTGTACCACACCTGATGTGTGCCTTGCCACGTGCCTGGCAAAGGGGGTACGAGAGTGATCCAGGAGTGGATCACTGGACAACGGTCAAAATTATCCTTAGTAACTAGAGGACTAAGGAAATGTTTCTCGATTATGGAGGTGATAAAGAGTTCGTCGGAAAGGGTTACGTCGATGCAAGCTTTGACACCAATCTGGATAACTCTGAATAGCAAACCAGATACGTATAATGGAGCAGTCATTTGGAATAGCTCCAAGTAAAGCATGATAGCAGCATCTACAGTATGACATAAGGATTTGCAAAGTACACACGAATCTGAATATTGCAGACCTGTTGACTAAAAATCTCTCTCACAAGAAAAACATGATCACACCTTAGGGTGTTAATCACATGGCGATGTGAACTAGATTATTGACTCTAGTAAACTCTTTGAGTGTTAATCACATGGCGATGTGAACTAGATTATTGACTCTTGTGCAAGTGGGGGACTGATGGAAATATGCCCTAGAGGTAATAATAAAGTTGTTATTATTTTATATTTCCTTGTTCATGATAAAGGTTTATTATTCATGCTAGAATTGTATTGACCGGAAACTTAAATACATGTGTGAATACTTAAAAAAATACCATGTCCCTAGTGAGCCTCTACTAGACTAGCTCGTTGATCAAAGATGGTTAAGGTTTCCTAACCATAGACATGAGTTGTCATTTGATAACGGGATCACATCATTAGGAGAATGATGTGATGGACAAGACCCATCCGTTAGCTTAGCATATGATCGTTCTGTTTATTGCTACTGCTTTCTTGAATGTCAAATACATGTTCCTCAGACCATGAGATCATGCAACTCCCGGATACCGGAGGAATACCTTGTGTGCTATCAAATGTCACAACATAACTGGGTGATCATAAAAATGCTCTACAGGTATCTCCGAAGGTGTCCGTTGAGTTGGCATGGATCGAGACTGGGATTTGTCACTCCGTGTTTCGGAGAGGTATCTCTGGGCCTCTCGGTAATGCACATCATAAGAAGCTTGCAAGCAAAGTGACTAAGGAGTTAGTTACGGGATGATGTATTACGGAACGAGTAAAGAGACTTGCCGGTAACGAGATTGAACTAGGTATGGAGATACCGACGATCGAATCTCGGGCAAGTAACATACCGACGGACAAAGGGAATTACATATG
This sequence comes from Elymus sibiricus, assembly GCA_039707655.1. NCBI lineage: Eukaryota > Viridiplantae > Streptophyta > Magnoliopsida > Poales > Poaceae > Elymus > Elymus sibiricus. The sequence goes on from CM077664.1 coordinate 321,516,391, forward strand.
TTGTCATTGCGGTTCGACCGATAAGATCTTCGTGGAATATGTAGGAACCAATATGGGCATCCAGGTTACGCTATTGGTTATTGACCGGAGAGGCATCTCGGTCATGTCTACATCATTCCCGAACCCGTAGGGTCCGCACGCTTAACGTTCGTTGACGATATAGTGTTATGTGAGTTATATGAATTGGTAACCGAATGTTGTTCGGAGTCCCGGATGAGATCCCAGACGTCACGAGGAGTCTCGGAATGGTCAAGAGGTAAAGATTTATATATGGGAAGTCATATTTTGGGTTTCGGAAAAAGGTGCAGTTTTTTCGGTATTGTACCGGGAAGCTTCCAGAAGGTTCCGGAGGATTCCGGAAGTCCACAAGTGGGTCCACCACGTCCCAAGGGCTGGCATGGGCTAAGGGGAGGCGCCCTGGCCTTATTGGGCCAGGCGCACCAAGTCCTCAAAAGCCACGCAGCTAGGGAAGGAAAAAAAGGAGAGTCCTAGTAGGAATAGGATTGGACTTTGGAGTCCAAGGCCACGTGTGTACTATTCATGTGAGACTGTTCACATGGTACTATTCACATAGTACTATTTACGTGTCACTATTCCTTCTACTCCAAGCCCCTACACATATATAAATAGAGGAGAGGGGGCGCCCCAAACAGACACAACATTGTCTTAGCCGTGTGCGGCGCCCCCCTCCACAGTTCCGTCCCTCGGTCATATTTTCGTAGTGCTTGGGCGAAGCCCTGCGGAGATAGCATCACCATCACCGTCACCACGCCGTCGTGCTGCCGGAACTCATCCACTACCTCGCCGTCTTGCTGGATCAAGAAGTCGAGGACGTCATCGAGCTGAACGTGTGCTGAACGCGGAGGTGCCGTACGTTCGGTGCTCGGTCGGTTGGATCGTGAAGTTGTTCGACGACATCAACCGCGTTGTTCTAACGCTTCCTCTTACGGTCTACGAGGGTACGTAGACACACTCCCCCTCTCATAGCTATGCATCTCCATGGATACATCTTGCGTGTGCGTAGAATTTTTTTTGTTTTCCATGCAACGTTCCCCAACAGAGTATTCAACCCAAATTTATAGATTCAACACAAGAGGAGCCAAAGAATATTTGCAAGTATTAGCTGTAGTGTTGTCAATTCAACCACACCTGGAGATTTAATATCTGCAGCACAGTGATCAGTAGCACAGTAATATGATAGTTTGATAATAGTAGTAACGATAGTAGCGGTAACTGTAACAGCAGTAACAGTTTTGTAGCAGTTGTGACACTAGCAATAGCAATAGTAACATAACAAGAACAATATGTGAAAAGCTCGTAGGCATTGGATAGGTGGATTCGTTGGATGATATTCATCATATAACAGTCATAACCTAGGGAGATACAAAACTAGCTCCAGGTCATAAGTATAATGTTGGCATGTATTCCATAAATAGTCATACGTGCTTATGGAAAAGAACTTGCATGCCATCTTTTGTCCTACCCTCCCGTGGCAGCGGGGTCCATAAGGAAACTAAGGGATATTAAGGCTTCCTTTTAATAGAGAACCAGAACAAAGCATTAACACATAGTGAATACATGAACTCCTCAAACTACGGTCATCACCGGAAAGTATCCCAATTGTTATCACCTTGGGGTTTACGGATCATAACACATAATAGGTGCATATGACTAGCAAGATCGGATCAAGAACATAGATATAATGGTGAAAACATAAACGGTTCAGATCTGAAATCATGGCACTCGGGCCCTAGTGACAAGCATTAAGCATGGCAAAGTCATAGCAACATCAATCTCAGAACATAGTGGATACTAGGGATCAAGCCCTAACAAAACTAACTCGATTACATGATAAATCTCATCCAACTCCTCACCGACCAGCGAGCCTACGAAGGAATTACTCACTCCCGGTGGGGAGCATCATGAAATTGGTGATGGAGGATGGTTGGTGATGACGAAGGCCAAAGATCCCCCTCTCCGGAGCCCCGAACGGGCTCCAGATCTGGCCTCTCGATGAAGAACAGGAGGTGGCGGTGACTCCGTATCGTAAAACGTGATGAAACTTCCTCTCCTATTTTTTTCTCCGGAAATAAGAATTTATAGCGTCGGAATTAGGGTCAGAGGGGCCTCGAGGGCCCCACCACCCACCAGGGCATTCCAGGGGGGTGGCGCGCCCTGGTGTCTTGTGGGCAGCCAGGGCCCCCCCTCCAGTGGGTCTTGGTTCTAGTATTTTTTATTTATTCCAAAATAATTCTCCAAAATTTTTCGTTCAAATCCGAGAACTTTTATTTCTGCACAAAAACAACACCATGGTAGTTCAGCCGAAAACAGCGTTAGTCCGGGTTAGTTTCATTCAAATCATGCAAGTTAGAGTCCAAAACAAGAGCGAAAGCGTTAGGAAAAGTAGATACGTTGGAGACGTATCTGTTGGTGCAATATCTGCCTACCTTGTGTTTTGGAGATTGTTGACAGAAACAGGTATGGACTGATTTGTTTGCTAGTGCATACAGAGAGAAAAAGATCATACACAACCGAAGAGAATGCTGTCTCTGGTGCTGAGTTCGAGGAACTTCACCGAAGTATATCTGCGTTGCAGAGAAGAACGAGCTATATTTGTTGAAGTTATATAGTCGAGAAGATTGATGTGAAGAAATCGACCCCTCGAAAGTTTACTGCTGAAGCGAAGTTTTTGATTCGATACTGTCGTCCAAAGAAATTGACTGCAGCGATGGAAGTCGAAGACAAAGTGAAGACATAGTATTCATTTCGTTGTTCTTCTTTCATTCTCTTGAGTCATAGGACCTCCGTACTATTAAGAGGGGTATAGGTTCTCAAAGCTTAGATCCGCTGTGATGCTTAGCCAAAACCTATGAAAGTTGCGAGAGAAATCTCTTTGTGCTCCGAGCAAATACTTGCCAGCAAGAGACTGTGTTCTTCTTCGCTGCAAGAGATTTGCCTCAGACCGAGGAGTTAGCATTACTTGCTCCGCAAGCAATGTTACCGTTGTGCTCAAATCCGATCGTTGGACTTGTGTCATTTGGCCATTGGCTGATCCCGATGTCTAATTTGGTCATTTCCCATCAGGGAAGGCTGTGGCTATAAATAGCCACCCCGCTCTAACATTGTTCGTGGGCTGCTCTACTTGAGATTTCTGAGAAGATTGATTTGAGCAACCCCTCTCCGAGTGATTTGAGTTTAAGATCCACCGAGAGAAAAATCAAGAGCCCAAACTTAGACAGTGGTTTAGCATCACAGTGGTTCTGAGTTAGAGTTCTTGTACCTATTACTCTTGAGAGCTACGCACTCTCGAGACGGATAGGTTTCGGTTCGAGTGTTGAAGAGTTGTTGTCTTCATCGAGCTAGATCTTCAGCAACCAAGAGTCATTGTGGTTTGCGGAGGTCGACCGAAGGTTTGGAGCTCGCCGACAAGGATCTACCATGAGTGAAATCAACCTGAGTCTGATCAGCTCTGCATTGAAGGAGAATAGGGTGAAGAGAGTTTATCTTCCGTGTTAAGTCACAGCCCCTCCAACCAGATGTAGCCCTTTGGCAGAAGGGTGAACTGGTCTACCAAATCTGATTTTTACCATCGAGCACCACTGGTTCTTTCTACTTCACTGCAATTCCATCAGCGGTTATTATTCATGCTCTGCGTCAACAGTCTCTGATCATTCTGTTCGTTTTTCACTCACTTGAGTTTGTCTTCATATAGCATTCAGTTGTTTTCCCTTCACTCTGTCTAGTTATTATCATTACATTTCACTCTTCTCCCGCATCATGTTTTGTCTCGTACTACTACATCTATTTGCATGTTGTATTACTCTCAACGTAGTTAAACCTATAATTTCCCGAGCTCGTACTATTATTAATGCTTTCATCGAAGAATATGCTTCTGACGAAGAAGATTGATTCTACTCATTTCCTTCTTTACCTTTTTCCGCTGCTGTGATTGGGATCAGTTTCAAAACATTCGAAAGAATTTTCGAATCTCGCATTCACCCCCTCTCTGGTCGATATACTCTCAGTCCTAACAATTGGTATCAGAGCAGGTTCTCCCTGTCTCTGTTTATTACAGGTCTAACGTCCTTGGAGTTTTGAGTATGTCGTATGCAGGTAGATCCTCGCACTCTGAAAGATTTCCCATCTTCCATGGAAATGACTATCTATACTGGAAGGAATGAATGAGAATCAGAATTCAAGCTATCAACTATGATCTGTGGAAGATTGTGGAAGATGGCTACACCATTCAGCAACCGAACAATCTCAACACCGATGATAAAGAAAATCTGCAATTGGATGCTCAAGCAAAAGATATCATCTGTAGCAGTCTATCAAAAGACATATTCTTTCGGTTCCAAAGGCTCAATACTGCAAAGCAAATTTGGGATGCCCTCAATGATGCTCAGGAAGATTTTGTTGCCAGATCAGATCCCCACACTCAAATGCTTCGTGCTATGTTCACGGGATTCAGAAGTCTTCGTAACGAAAATGCTATGGAACTCACTAATCGATTGACAAACATTGTCGAAAGACTACATCAGCAAGGAGTAACTGATATCACCGATAGAGATGTGGTCAACAAGCTTCTGAGTGCTCTTGATGAATCCTTCGATCCCATAGTAGCTGAAATCAAACAAAGACCAGACTATGAAGAGCTTCACTATGTTGAGGTCATGACACTGCTGTCTATTCATGAAGAAAAGACGGAACTGGAAAATGCCAATCAAGAATCTTCTTCGGAAAGTGAAGGAGAAATTCTCTCACACTATGGCAGTTCTGAAGAAGAAGAACATGTTGAGAATCAACACACCATCACTAGAGAGCTTGAAATGCTCACACAAAGGCTAAGTGATCTCAAAAGACAGAACTTATATCTCGTGAATGATGATGAAGATGACATGCCTGAATCGTCAAGAAGAAGATTGCCTCCGAAAGATATGAAGTGCTTCAGGTGCAAATTATACGGTCATCTCACAACAGATTGCCCCAGCTGGGAAAGACCAAGCAATAGATGGAAATATCTTCATTGCAATGGATTCACTCGAATGGATCATCTTACTAAGCTCTCGAAGAACAATGAATCTCCATTATCATGTTCTTCGTCGAGACCAGTCACTGATGTTCAGGCCAAAGCTACAATCGAATCCAACATGAAGAAAATCTCTCAGCTGAACAGGGCTTTCACTGACATGAGAATGCATTTTGAAGATGATACTTCCGATTCAGATTCTGATGATGAAGAGCATCAAAGAAGGATAGGAAGGAGCAATGCCTTCATTGCATATGAATCGTCACACAACTCCCTCGAATCAGATGCTGATTATGACGATTCAAGAGATGATGAACCAATCGCCTTCTGTCTCATGGCTAAATCCTCAAAGGATCAGGTATCAGCAAAACACCAAAAATCCATGAATGGATATCCTCCTAATACATTGCTTATGCTAAACTTGTTAAAATGGCAAAATCTCAACAAGATGAGCTTGAAATGCTTGAGAGAAATCTCAGGAAAACCGAAGGATTACTGGTCGAAGAGATGGAGAAGAATCAAAAGTTGATCAAAGAGCAAGATGCTTTTTCCTCAACTATTGATGATCTTACCACTCGATATGATTCCCTTATAGTTGACTACGAGAGTTTATCAGATGAACTCCTTAACAGGAATCAAGAACTCGTGTCACTGAAAGAATCTCATAACGAGCTGATATTAGAAAAAGCCTCTCTCTTCGCCGAGCAATCTATTCGTCTTCCTGATGATTTTGTACCCCCATGCTTAAAATGCCTAGAATGTAGCAATGCTGATTCACATGCTGAAACCTCAAATGCTAGTATCAACAATACTGCAGTTACGAATGATATCCCTAACCCCTCATCCGAGGAATATGCTGCTATTGCTGATGAAAATTGCAGGCTAAAGGACTGGCTTGAGACAGGAATGCTACGAAGCCTAAAAGGGCACCAAACCCTGTGTGATGTGCTCAAGAAGTCAATACTACACAAAAATCCTCGAAAGGAAGGATTGGGTTTCGAAAGGAAACTCAATGTTGATGGAACCTACTGGACTCCCGAGCAATATCCTCGAATGAGTTGGGTTCTTGCTAAAAGCAAAACACTCGAAACTGCAACTCTATCAGGTGCCATCTCTGATGAGTCTGATGACTTGAATTATAAACTGTTCAAGCAACAGAATGGTAAGGTTTTCGCTGAATGTATTGGGACTAACTGCAGGTCTGGCTCACCCAAGAAACAAATATGGGTAAAGAAATGCATTATTGAAAATCTATCTATTATTGCTAACTTGAACATGCAGAGTAATTTTCTTCGGACAATGGTTATCATTCACAGAATGAGCATCAATCAAAACTTCAACAGAAGGAGTACATGCGTACCTCCTCGAATCATTACACTCATGTCTCTGGAAATAACTTTAATGCGTATTCATATGATTACTCTCAAAGTGCACATGTATATTACAGGTACCACCAAAAGAATGTTCCTGCTCAGACAAAGAAAATGAGATCCTCATTGCCCACACAAGTGTGGGTTGTGAAGAAGAACTAACCCTCTCTTGCAGGAGATATCTCAGGAATCTACATTGTTCATCTTTTACCCTGAGATCTATTGTTGGTGCTGGTCCTTTCTGTGTTCTCTTGAATCTTTGTTCGACGTATTTGTGTTTTGTGTTTTCTTTCGTTTGGTTGTTTTTTACTTCGGACTGTGTTTTCCCTCGTCATAAACATGCAACTTGATCTGAAGAAGATTTCAATCCGACGTCCTTGGTCGCGAATGAAATCAACTACGAAACTTTATCTGAGTTGGCGCTTGCGCTTCTTCAAACCTTTCGGCATTCTATTCAGCTACCGAGATTTTCGCAGGAAACGGTTGACACGTGCCCACGATCTCTTGATCGTGATCTCATCCGTTGAATGTCTAACGTCCCGTGCTTTCCGGCCGTGGATTTCGGAGGGTGCGGTTTCGCCCTTGGGCTATATAAACCCCCCGTCCAGGCTTCTTCCTCCTCTGTTCTTTCACTATTCGGCCTCAATTTTCTCCTCTCGCTCTCCGCCCGAGCCCGAGCTCGAAGCAGCGTCGACGTCGTGCCTTGCCGTGCAACTCCGGCGAAGCCCCGTCATCGTTGGTCGTGCCAGTGCGCTATTTCTTCTCACCCGCGCTGCCGTAGTTGATCAGTACTGCCAAGTTAGGGCGTGCAGATCTGGAACTAGCCCTATCCCTCTTCTGTTCTAGGGCTGTTCGTCCCGACGCCATTTCTTCTGCTTTATTTTCTTGCGGTAGATCTTTAGGCTTCACTAAGTTGTGACTTGTACGGTTTGTAGTTGCTCCTTGTACCAGTAAGTTTGGATCTAGGGTTCAGGTGTTATACGTCGAAAGATTAGAGAAGTTGTTATTCTGTCTTATGGCATATTGCAATTCTCTCGATGATATCTTCCAAAGTGTATGCCTTGAATTCCTTTGCTGCTTCCGAAAATTATCTGTTTTGAGTCAAAATTGCTTCTGTGCATGTTTGTGACCCTCTCCTGTTTTCCTTCATATTGCTGTTTTTCGCTCAAGAGTGGTCATGGCAAACAGTTCGGAAGAGCATTCTGGGTCCGGGTGAGAAATTCCACAGCTGCCGCGTGTGGCTGAGAGAAAAGCAGCTAAGCCGCCTAAAGTGCCGAAGAAGAAAGCTGAGTCAGAATCTGTTGAAGAAGAAGATGATATTCCCTCAGCTCACAGTCAGCTTGAGGATGAGCAAGTCACCGATTCCAAGACCCTGTTGTCAGATGGAAATCCCAAGAAGGGTGGTCGCGGTAGAGAGAGGAATACCACGGCTGAGATGTCTGATCCTGAAACTTACAAAACTCCACCTGGAGTTGAAACTACACAAGAAAGAAATAACAGGCTGCAGAAGATTCGCTGTCACTGGGCGAAGAAGTGGTTCAACTATGAGAACGTCCGAAGGAAATATCAGATTCTGTTTGCATTCACTCCTCCCTAGAATGACTGCATTGCAGAGGGCTGCCTAGGTCAGGATGATGAAAAAGTAGGGCCAACTCCTCCTCCCGATGCTCATGCTGATTCTTTGAAGATGATTGCTGATTTCTCCGAGGAGGTTGCAAAGAGGGAAAAGGCCAAGGCCAAGCGTGAAGCCAGAGCCACGAAGAAGAATCAGGTGGAACAAAGAAATATTGAGTTAACTCAACAAGATGTGCAAGAGAAGAAGGAAAGGGTGTCTCCCCAAAAGGAAAAGAAGAAGAGGAAGTCTGTTTCCCCTCGTACTTCAAAGAAGAAATCTATTGCCAGAAAGTCAAGGAAGGCAGCATCTGCATCATCTGATGATTCCTCCGATGATAATGTTGGCGAAGAAATTCCCATGTATGATGAACGAGCCTTGCTTGACAAACCATATCATACACCCTCTCCAGCAAAAGTTTCGCCTCCGTTGAGAGCGTCACCCATGCTTGCTACTATGGCATCAGATAAACCTTCGGGTTCTGCTGCCCCTGCGGTGAAGAGAAAGTTGCTGCCCAATGAAAAAGCTGTTGTTGCTTCCAAGAAGGCCAAGAAAATTGTTCCTACTTCCACAGAGGAACTGAAGTATGATTTTGATCTTATCTTTGATATCATTGAAGGAGGTTCCTATGATGCAAATCCATCTGAGTTGAGCAGTTTGGGTCTGCCTAAAGATGTTACCAAGATGGTAGCAAAGCACTTCTTTGACCTGAGAGAAATCACCAAGCAATTAAACCAGGCTGTCGAGGACAAGAAACTCCTCGAGAAAATGAGGAGGGATGCCAAATCTAAGTCTGAAAGAAAAGACGTGAACAAGGGGATACTTGAGATCACCAAAGCCCTCACTGTTATGAGGAACAACAAAATTGAGTGGCATTCCAAGCTGAAGATGGATGTGTCACAACTTTGTGATCGAAGGAATGATGAGCTTAAACGTCAAATAGATCTTGCTCGACGAAGGGAAAGAGAAGAGAAGCGTTAGAAAGCATAGGCAAGAGCCAGCAAATAGAAGGCTGTCACGGATCGTCGTATCCAACCTATCACAACTGATGCTCCTGTTGATTCAAGTGCTCCTCTGCAGCAGATACCACCATCCCCTTGTCTTGAGGAAGAAACCGAGCAACAAGCTGAGCCTGCGGTAGTTATCATTCCTACCTCAATTCCTCAAGAATCTGATGTGATGGATATCTTTGTGGATAATCCTGTTGAAGAGAATGTCGTGCCCGAGCACCAAGCTACTGAAGAAAGAGTTGACGAAGCGATTGAGATGGAGAAGGCAGTTTCATCGCCTTTGAAGGAAAGTCATGTTGAGCCCTCTGGATCCATCAAGGAGGGTGATCAAGTTGAGGGGGAGCAAGTTGCTTCCCGAGGGAATACCACCCAGGTCTCCTCATCTGGTGCCCCTACCTAGATGGAGGTTGATCTCGCTCCTGGTTCTTTGGCTTCACAGCCAGAACAGGAAGAAAAGAAAGATGAAGAGCCCATGGCTCACGAAGAAGAAGCTCAAGCTATTGTACCACCAGTTTTGCCACAGCAGCCAGAAGGAGAAGATGTAGTGACCCAAGTGTCCGAGGAAGTTGTCGTGCCTCCCTTCGTTGAGAGTGCACCGAAAGAAAAGGCCCTTGTGCCTGAGAGTCAAATTGCCGTTGAAGGAGTTCTAGCGAAGGAAATTGAAGGACAGACCAGCGCTCCCGTGCCATCAGCCCCAGAGAAAGCAAAAAGGCCTCTTGCTCCATTAAAGCCAATCGATGAAAATGTGCCAGCTTCTGATGATGTTCAGCCGATGGAAATAAGTGATGAAGAATATCGGAAAAATCCACAGGAATCATTTCCACTGTTTCCAGCTGAGTATGGCCCCAATGGCCCCACATTTAATGAACATCTTCATTCCTCAAAGCTTGCATTCTTTGGGGTCAACCCTTATGAAGGAGAAAATACTTCACCGTCACCGAGGTTTTGGATTGAAGAACAGGCTGTCTATTATGCTCGGATCTTGTTTGGCAAGCACATAATTTTTGATCATAATATATTGAACTTCGCTAAACTAGAAGGAATGCCCTGCTTTCATCATGCAATTGAGCATATTGAACATGCTCTACTGAAGGGATTCATGCGCTTCAATCACGGCTGGAACAAAGAGGTTATCCTTCAGTTTTATGCCACCCTATATATCTCTGGAGAGCTTGGAAACACATCATCCTGGATTCTCGAATGGATGACTGGCAGAAATAAGATCAAGTGCTCAGCAGATCATTTTTTGGCTTTGATAAATCTTACATGATGTGAGTTTGAGAAGGATAGAGAGCACAGACTGCATTTCTGGGATGTGTCCGAAGCACAATTCCACGTTCTGATGGATCCCACCATGGTTGGTGATGAATGCATTGATGTTGATCCGAAGAAGTTGGCCTATGACAACAAAGTGCTATTTCACATTCTGTGCAATACTCTCACGCCAACGAACATACCGAATTCCATCAAAGGCATTGTGGGAAATGCACTTGTGGCTATATCTCATTCGAAACCTCGCATGTGCAGCTGACAGCCCTCAATCATTGAAGCCCTATGCTCCATGGATCATGTTTGCGATCGAGCAGCTCACCAATGAGAAATTCTTCTGGGCCTACATTCCGAAGGTATTCGTGCACCAGTTCGTGACACTCTGCGCATTGTGAAGAATACTGGAAAAGGAAAGGAACCTGTTGATACTGCTGCAAATGCATCTGCGTCTGAAAATGCATCGAAGGTCAAGAGAGCCAGGATAGTAATCCCTCATGAGGAAAATCCATCTCTCTATGAGATCTGCATTCGCACTCAACAGACACTGGAAAGCCACACTAGGCTGGATAGAACAGAAAAGGTGGAGTTAATGAATGAGCTGAATTTGCTTCATAATCACACTCACCAATTCTTCTGCATGAGAAGGAAGCAAAGAAGCGCTCATGGACTCTATTAAGGAAGCATTACTCTCGAAAGGACTTAGCCAAAAAGGGCATCATGAAGGATTATAACTATCTTGACTTGCTCGCTGTCTCTCGCATCCGAAGAGAAACTCCAGTTCTCCCACAGCGTTCTGCTTCAACGGACATGTTGTTTGTCAGAAATGATGATGATATTGCAGACACAGCCGACACTCTTTTCTTCAAGCCAGATGATCATCGAGCCAAATATTTAAGTGCCCATGATGCCACTCCTGCTTCTGCCTCGACCATTCCTCACTCTTCGGATTCTGATTCATCGAGTGGTTTTAATTCTGATTCTGAGGATTCTCCCACGGATTAGCTCCTCGTATGTTTTCTCATTCCTTTTTGACACTTGTTGACAAAAAGGGGGAGAATTACACCGAGTGATAGTTTATCGGGGTTCTTGCAGGATGTTTTCATTCGCTTTCGGTTTTCCCTCTAACAATTTGCTTCATGAACTTATCGCACCGCTTGTGGTGTTGAAATACTCGTTGTCATGTAACGTTAATAACCCCCGCCTGCAATGCTATATGCTTCGTACTATCTGTTTGCAGGTATCTTCGAATGTGTTTTCCCTTGAATGTTTACCTTCGACAATTATCCATCTTATAGGAAAAAAATACTTGCTCCTCGAAGAAGAACAGGAAATCATCATGTGATGATAACAAGGGGGAAAAGTACTTCGAGTACTAAATGAATTATAACTGTTGTGGTTGGATATGCGCTGATAGTTATCCCTCTTTATCTAACCATGCAGGAAGAGAATGTTAGTCTAAGCTTGTATGCCTTACAATGTAAAGGCCATCTGATTCACTGACAAAGTGTTTTCCCTCGCAATTACTATCTTCTGAATCATAGGGAAATCACATCTGAAGTATGTCCACAAAATGCAACATTCTTATTTCTTCCTTTTCTTGCTCTGATTGTATCATATATCTAACATGCAGGAAAACTACATCTCGTGTGGATTCAAATTGTGCTCTGGGAAAAACCTTCATGCTATATCCTTTGTCACAAATCTTTCACAACTTATCTTACATCTAATTCTCTTCGAAGATTTTGTGACAGGAGTCATCTCAGACAACGTTGAGTGCTTTGAAAGAAGTCAAGTATAAGATCATTTGTCAATGACACTCTTACGAAGAATAACCTCGTCTCCTTCCGGCTCTTCATGATCTGAAGCACATCTTAAGGGGGAGAATATTTTATCATCGTACTTATTTCTCGTCTTTCATTATTCTTCGCATTACATTCCATTCATTATCTATCCTTCAATGTGATCTGTTTTGTCAACAATCGTCCAAAAAGAGGGAGATTGTTGACAGAAACATGTATGGACTGATTTGTTTGCTAGTGCATACAGAGAGAAAAAGTCCATACACAACCGAAGAGAATGATGTCTCCGGTGCTGAGTTCGAGGAACTTCACCGAAGTATATCTGCGTTGCAGAGAAGAACGAGCTATATTTGGTGAAGTTATAGAGTCGAGAAGATTGATGTGAAGAAATCGACCCCTTGAAAGTTTACTGCTGAAGCGAAGTTTTTGATTCGATACCGTCGTCCGAAGAAATTGACTACAACGATGGAAGTCGAAGACAAGTGAAGACGTAGTATTCATTTCGTTGTTCTTCTTTCATTCTCTTGAGTCATAGGACCTCCGTACTATTAAGAGGGGTATAGGTTCTCAAAGCTTAGATCCGCTGTGATGCTTAGCCAAAACCTATGAAAGTTGCGAGAGAAATCTCTTTGTGCTCCGAGCAAATACTTGAAAGCAAGAGACTGTGTTCTTCTTCGCCGCAAGAGATTTTCCTCAGACCGAGGAGTTAGCTTTACTTGCTCCGCAAGCAATGTTACTGTTGTGCTCAAATCCGACCGTTGGACTCGTGTCATTTGGCCATTGGCTGATCCCGATGTCTAATTTGGTCATTTGCCATCAGGGAAGGCTGCGGCTATAAATAGCCACCCTGCTCCAACATTTCTGAGAAGATTGATTTGAGCAACCCCTCTCCGAGTGATTTTAGTTTAAGATCCACCGAGAGAAAAATCAAGAGCCCAAACTTAGACAGTGGTTTAGCATCATAGTGGTTCTGAGTTAGAGTTCTTGTACCTATTACTCTTGAGAGCTGCACACTCTCTAGACGGATAGGTTTCGGTTCGAGTGTTGAAGAGTTGTTGTCTTCACCGAGCTAGATCTTAAACAACCAAGAGTCATTGTGGTTTGCAGAGGTCGACCGAAGGTTTGGAGATCGCCGACAAGGATCTACCATGAGTGAAATGAACCTGAGTCTGATCAGCTCTGCGTTGAAGGAGAATAGGGTGAAGACAGTTTATCTTCCGTGTTAAGTCACAGCCCCACCAACCAGATGTAGCCCTTTGGCAGAAGGGTGAACTGGTCTACCAAATCTGATTGTCGCCATCGAGCACCACTAGTTCTTTCTACTTCACTGCAAATCCTTCAACAGTTATTATTCATGCTCTGTGTCAACAGTCTCTGATCATTCTGTTCGTTTTTCACTCACTTGAGTTTGTCTTCGTATATCATTCAGTTGTTTTCCCTTCACTCTGTCTAGTTATTATCATTACATTTCACTCTTCTCCCGCATCATGTTTTGTCTCGTACTACTGCATCTGTTTGCATGTTGTATTACTCTCATCGTAGTTAAACCTATAATTTCCCGAGCTCGTACTATTATCAATGCTTTCATCGAAGAATATGCTTCTGACGAAGAAGATTGATTCTACTCATTTCCTTCTTTACCTTTTTCCGCTGCTGTGATTGGGATCAGTTTCAAAACATTCGAAAGAATTTTTGAATCTCCCATTCACCCCCCTCTGGTCGATATACTCTCAGTCCTAACAGTATCAACTCCCCAAGCTTAACCCATTGCTTGGCCTCAAGCAATTCAGTTGACAAACTGAAAGTGATAAAGAAAAACATTTACAAACTCTTTTGTTCTTGTTTATATATATATGCTTAAATAGCACCTAGGTTTTCAGCAAAGATCATAACTAACCATGCAAGCAATAACTCTTAGAAATTATATTAGCTCATATCAATGGCATAATCAACTAGCGAGCAATAATAAAATATTTCAAATGTCAACACTTTGTCAAAACAATCATGATATAACATGACAACAGTGGTATCTCGCTAGCCCTTTCTGAGACCGCAAAACATAAATGCAGAGCACCTCCAAAGTTCAAGCAGCGACTAAACATTGTGGTTCATGGTAGAAGAGATCCAGTCATGATGCATTCAACATTAACTATACACAATGCATGAGGATGACAATAGTGCTCTCAGGTTTGGTGCTTGTTTGAGAAGGTGATGACTCAACATAAAAGTAAAATAACATAAAAGTAAATAGATAGCCCATTCGCAGAGGAAAGTAGGGATTTGCAGAGGTGCCAAAGCTCAAAGGTTAAATCAGAGATAAATATAATTTTGGGAGGTGCACCCTTCCTGTCAATGTCACGACCAAGAGTTATCAATATTTTCCATGCTAAACACATTAGCGGCGGTTCCCAAGCGGTAAAATTAATGCTTTACTCCCCCTCCACCAACAAAAACAAGCCATGGCTAGCCGAATCCACGGGTGGCTTCCATACCAACAACAGTCCTGGGGGAGTTTTGTTTAATTATTTGCATTTTTGATTTCGGGACTGGGCATCCCTATTACCAGCCCCTCTCGTGCAAGGACGAGTGAATAAACACTCATCAAGAGAATAACCCGCTTAGCATGGAAGATACTGACCGCCCCCTTTCGCTCCATGAGCAGTCCAAGCACACAAAACAGATGTTCATTTGAAATTTTAGAGGTGGTACATGCACATTTACTTGGAACGGCAGGGTAATACCGCATATAGGTAGATATAGTGGACTCATCTGGAATAACTTTGGTTTAAGGATTTTGATGCACAAGTAGTATTCCCGCTTAGTACAGGTGAAGGCTAGCAAATAGGTTGAGAAGCGACCAGCTAGAGAGCGAAAACGGTCATGAACATGCACTATGAATAATCAACATTGAATGCAAGCATGAGTAGGATATAAACACCATGAACATAAATATCATAGAGGCTATGTTGGTTTTGATTCAACTACATGCGTAAACATGTGCCAAGTCAAGCCACTTGAAACATTCAGAGGAGGATACCATATCATCATACTACATCACAATCATTTTAATGCATGTTGACACCCAAGATAAATCATTATCAACTCCTAGCTACTTAAGCATGGCATGGGCAACTATAATCTCTAATTGTCATTGCAGACATGTTTGATCATAATATGCTGAATCATGGATACTGAGTTAAACATATTTACAAAAACAAAAACAAGTTGAGTTCATACCCGCTTTTCCCTGCCATAGTCACTTCATCAAATATCGTCATTATTGCCTTTCACTTGCACGACCGAATGATAAGAAAATAATAATAGTGCAAGAGTGCCGTGGGCCAAGCTGGAATCTGCAACATTTTATTCAGGTGAGAAGACAAAATAATATGGGCTCTTTGTTAGATCAACAATAATGCATATGAGAGCCACTCAACATTTTCATCGTGGTCTTCTCCTTAGTACGACTCAACAAAAACACAAGAAAAGAATTTCAGAGAAACACACAGAAATATTTTTGGAGTTTTTGATTTTTCTTAAGGAAAGCAAATTAAAGAAAGGAAAACGAAAACGAGAAAAACTATTTACACGGGAAAGCTCCCAACAAACAAAAGAAGAAATGGGAAATCTTTTTGTGTTTTCTTTTAATACTACAACTAAATTAAACTAGAGGGAAAACCGAAAAGAAGCAAGAAATATTTTTGGATTTTCTCAAAGATGTTTCAAACATACAAGAAGAAAGCGAGAAAAAAAAATCTAGCATGGATAATACAATGAAAAAGTGTGAACACCGACAAATGGAATGAAATGTGTGAACATGAATATAATGTCGGTGGAAATACGTACTCCCCCAAGCTTAGGCTTTTGGCCTAGCTTGGTAATCACCATCCATAGTAGCCACCCGGTCCCATATGAAAGTGTTGCGGTGGCGGCACCTGAGCGTCCCACTCCTGGGGCTCCTGCTCTGCCGCTGCCTGGGCGTTCCGGTAGGCAACGATGTTCTCTGGCATGACCCTATATCCATTCCTGGTAATAGAATCAAACAAAGTAGGTGCAGGCAACGGGATAATATCACGGCTATCCTCACTGAAAACTAGGTTATAACTAATGTTGTTAAAAGAGTCAGCGGCATCAATAAACTGGTGGGCCACCATCGCCTGGTGATCTAGATAAACTCGGGGCAAATGATAGTCATGTTGGCATATCTGAACATTAAAGTGACTCGCTAAGCGATTGGCATAAATACCACCATGGATTTTGCCCTTAGTTCTGTTGAGGTGCAGACGACGTGCAATAATAGCCCCTAGGCTAAAAGTGTGATCATTGTGTAGTGCACGGCGTAAAATGGCGAGGTCGGGGGCACTGAGTGCACCGGCCTTCTCCCTAGCAGTTAGACACTTCGCATTGAATAAATCAAAGTAATGCACAGAAGGAAACTGCAAACTAGTGGCGGTGGCTTTCGACACGCCTCTTTCCTCACCCACTGTCAAAGTGAGGAGGAAGTCCTCAAACTCTGTAGGTCTAGGCTCTCTTAATTCTCCGTCAGAGGGAATCAAACATATTTCACAAAATTTAGTGAGCGGTATCTGACGAGTTTCACAATATAAATTAAACGCACCTCAGGAGGTTCATGCCTATTCAGAAAATAAATTTTTTGCACAATGGATTTCGTGAGGAGGTGGTGTTGGTCACACTCATCTGCGAGGAACTCGGTTAGCCCGGCATTGGCAATGAGTTGGGCAAACTCTTGATGGAACCCGGCCTCGTCCATGAAGGCATTATGTGGCCATTCGCATGGCCGCACTTCCACCATTCTCGGAGTGTTGAGGTCATTGTCCGATGATTCCCCAATGACTCCCTTGGCATTCTTCTTGGAGGAAAACTTCCTGAAGATACTCATCTTTTTCTATGAAAAAAATTCTGAAAATTTTGGCCACAAAATTTTTGTCAACAAAACTTCATAAGATTGATAGCAACTACTCATAAGGGTGCCTAGAGGCTATATTAAGCATTCAAACTACTTAGAACTCTAAGAATTCAACATGCAAGATCATCTACAGCAGCACCAAGAGTAGCTAAATACTAAAAAATTAAACCACTAGAACAAAAACTAATTGGAGCAATGGAGGAGCCACATACCAAGTAGCAATCCCCCAAAAAAGTTTGAAAAACGGAGCTTCGAGCAAAGAGATCGAAATCCGCGGGTTTGATAGCAAGAACACGAGAGAGAGAGAGAGCGAGTGATTTTTTTCTGGAGGTAGGTGATGACATGGGCTAAAGGGATAAGTGAGAGGGGCCACGTGGGGCTCACCACCCACCAGGGCGCGCCTGGGGTGGCTGGCGCACCCTGGTGTCTTGTGGGCACCACGGGCACCCCCTCGTGATGTTATTTGTACCAAAAATTCTTAAATAATCAGGAAAAAATCATGTTAAAATTTCAAGTCATTCCGAGCACTTTTATTTTTGACCACTTTTTTATTGCACAGAAAACTCAGAAAATAGGGTAACCATGGCATTTTATTTTATTTAACTAAAAAAAGAAAACTAAAAGTGGGGACAGAAGGGTGTGCTTACTAAATTCATCGACCACATGTCTCTCGAAAACAATCCATTAATAAGGTTGATCAAGTCATATTAACATTCACTTTCGATTAACATGAACTCGAAGAACTTTCGTAAAACACTATGTTACCTCAACGGGGATATGCATATCCCCAACAATAAGTATGTCATATTTCTTTTTGGCAGTAGGCAAAGGGAGTTGAAAACTTCCAATAGTAATTGTCGGAGATTTTTCAATAACATTAATACCATTCACTTGATATTGTTTCTTCGGAAAGTGCACCGTATGCTCATTACCATTGATATGAAAAGTGACTTTGCTTCTATTGCAATCAATAACAGCCCCTGCAGTATTCAAAAAGGGTCTACCAAGGATAATCGACATATTGTCGTCCTCGGGCATCTCAAGTATAACAAAGTCTGTTAAGATAGTAACATTTGCAACAACAATAGGCACGTCCTCACAAATACCGATAGGTATGGTAGTTGATTTGTCAGCCATTCGCAATGATATCTCAGTGGGTGTGAGTTTATTCAAATCAAGTCTTTTATATAAGGAGAAATGCATAACACTAACACCAGCTCCTAAATCACATAAGGCAGTTTTGACATAATTTCTTTTAATAGAGCAAGGTATAGTTGGTATTCCTAGATCTCCAAGTTTTTTAGGTACTCCATCCATAAAAGAATAATTAGCAAGCATGGTGGAGATTTCAGTTTCAGGTATTTTTCTTTTATTGGTGACAATTTCTTTCATGTATTTAGCATAAGGGGCCATCTTTAAAATATCAGTCAAACGGGTACGCAAAAAGACTGGCCTAAGCATTTTAGCAAAGCGTTCAAATTCTTCATCATCCTTTTTCTTGGATGGTTTAGGTGGAAAGGGCATGGGTTTCTGAACCCATGGTTCTCTTTCTTTACCATGTTTTCCAGCAAAAAGTCTCTTTTATCATATCGTTTATTTTTAGGTTGTGGGTTATCAAGATCAACAGGTTCAATCTCAACATCATTATCTGGTTCCTTATCATTTTTTGGTTGAGCATCTACATGAACATCATCATTATCATTTTCATTATCACTAGGTGAATGTTCATTACCAGATTGAGTTTCAGCATATGAGATAGAGACATCATTGTTATCTTCAGGAGGTTTTTCTATTTCAGGTTCACTAGAGGTATGCAAAGTCCTATCATTTTTCTTTTTCTTCTTCTTTTTAGAAGGACTAGGTGCATCAGAATTAATTCTTTGAGAGTCTTGTTCAATTCTTTTTGGGTGCCCCTCAGGGTAAAGTGGTTCCTAAGTCATTCTACCTCCCCTAGTCATTACTCTAATAGCATGATCATTCATATTGTTGTTCATTTCACTAAGCAATTCTCTTTGAGATTTAGCAACTTGTTCTAATTGAGTATGAACCATAGAGGCATGTTTTCCTACACCTCTAACATCATTAGTGATTCTAAATAACAAGTCACTCAAGCGAGCAATCATATCAGAATTTTGTTTCAATTGTTTGATAACATTTGCATTGAAGTGATCTTGCTTCATAACATAATTATCAAATTCATATAAGCATTGACTAGGATGTTCATTATAAGGGATGTCACCTTCATCAAACTTTAATAAAGAATTTACCTCTACCACCTGTGGTGGTGGTGTTTCAAGTCCATATATTTCTTCAATAGGTGGTAAATTCTTAACATCTTCAGCTTGCATACCTTTTTCCTTCATACATTTCTTCGCTTCTTGCATATCTTCAGGACTGAGAAATAAGATACCCCTTTTCTTCGGTGTGGGTTTAGGCGGTGGTTCAGGAGGAGTGCAATCATCATAATTCTTCAATATGTTATTCAATAATTCCTCAGCTTGTTCAATAGTTCATTCCCTGAAAACACAATCAGCACAACTAACTAGCGAATTTTCTCATCATGAGTAAACAGGGTGGCTATATCATTTAATTTAGTAAGATGTGCCACAACAGTTTCAGTTTCATAGCCATGAAAAGGATCAGATTCAACCAAAGTAATTAACTTTGGGTCAACAGAGAATTCATAATCCTTATCAGTAATAAAGATAGGTGAAGTAGCAAACTTAGGATCATACTTCATTCTAGCATTCAAAAAAATTTCTTTCAACTTGACTAGTAATTTCTTAAGAACTTCTCTATCCTTACAAGCAAGAAAGTCTATAGCTACCTCTCCATCCATAACATAACCCTCAGGTATCTTAGGCAATTCAAACCTAGGAGAGCTAGGTCTAATAGGTGTTTCATGGCCTTCAGTTTCAAAGACTTCATCAGTTTCAGTAATTTCATCAGTTTCAGCATTCTCAATATTTTTAGCTCTAGCAATTTGTTCATCAAGAAATTCACCTAGTGGCACATTATCATCAAGCAAGGTACTAGCATCATCATTAGCATCATTCATAGCAGAAGTAGCATCATCAATAACTTGCGACATATCAGGATTAATAGCAGGTGTAGGTGTTGCAAGTTTACTCAAAACAGAAGGTGAATCAAGTGCAGAGTGCGATGACAGTTCCTTACCTCCCCTCGTCTTAGAGGTAATGATCTTGGTTCTGGTATCTTTCAGATTCTTCATAGTGATCAATAAGTATAAATCCCAAGTGACTCAACAAATATAGCTATGCTCCCTAGCAACGGCGCCAGAAAAAGGTCTTGATAACCCACAAGTATAGGGGATCGCAACAGTTTTCGAGGGAGCCAAAGAATATTTGCAAGTATTAGCAGTTGAGTTGTCAATTCAACCACACCTGGAGATTTAATATCTTCAGCACAGTGATCTGTAGCACAGTAATATGATAGTTTGATAATAGTAGTAACGATAGCAGCGGTAACGGTAACAGCAGTAATAGTTTTGTAGAAGTTGTGACAGTAGCAATAGCAATAGTAACTTAACAAGAACAATATGTGAAAATCTCATAGGCATTGGATCGGTGGATTCGTTGGATGATATTCATCATATAACAGTCATAACGTCGGGAGATACAAAACTAGCTCCAGTTCATAAATATAATGTAGGCATGTATTACGTAAATAGTCATACGTGCTTATGGAAAAGAACTTGCATCACATCTTTTGTCCTACCCTCCCGTGGCAGCGGGGTCCATAAGGAAACTGAGGGATATTGAGGCCTCCTTTTAATAGAGAACCAGAACAAAGCATTAACACATAGTGAATACATGAACTCCTCAAACTACGGTCATCACCGGAAAGTATCCCAATTGTTGTCACCTTGGGGTTTACGGATCATAACACATAATAGGTGCATATGACTAGCAAGATCGGATCAAGAACATAGATATAATGGTGAAAACATAAACGGTTCAGATCTGGAATCATGGCACTCGGCCCCTAGTGACAAGCATTAAGCATGGCAAAGTCATAGCAACATCAATCTCAGAACATAGTGGATACTAGGGATCAATCCCTAACAAAACTAACTCGATTACATGATGAATCTCATCCAACTCCTCACCGACCAGTGAGCCTACAAAGGAATTACTCACTCCCGATGGGGAGCATCATGAAATTGGTGATGGAGGATGGTTGGTGATGACGAGGGCCGAAGATCCCCCTCTCCGGAGCCCTGAATGGGCTCCAGATCTGGCCTCTCGATGAAGAACAGGAGGTGGCGGTGGCTCCATATCGTAAAACACGATGAAACTTCCTCTCCTATTTTTTTCTCCAAAAATAGGAATTTATAGCATCGGAATTAGGGTTAGAGGGGCCTCGAGGGCCCCACCACCCACCAGGGCTTGCCAGGGGGGTGGCGCGCCCTGGTGTCTTGTGGGCAGCCAGGGCCCCCCCTCTAGTGGGTCTTGGTTCCAGTTTTTTTTATTTATTCCAAAATAATTCTCAAAAAAGTTTTGTCCAAATCCGAGAACTTTTATTTCTGCACAAAAACAACACCATGGTAGTTCTGCTGAAAACAGCGTCAGTCCGGGTTAGTTTCATTCAAATCATGCAAATTAGAGTCCAGAACAAGAGCAAAAGCGTTAGGAAAAGTAGTTACGTTGGATACGTATAATAGGCCACCATATCCTCCTCCACTTGATCCGCCGCGGGGAAGCCACCGCGAGGCCACACCCACCGACCAGATCCCTTTGAACCGACACTGGAGACAGCCAAAGTTAGAGGAGGTCACATCGCTGCGTGACCGGCGTCATGGCCACACACACGTCATCCCGAGGCGCCCGCTCAAGATCCACCATCACAGATTGATATACCAATACAATCTTTGATGCCTTTTCAAAAAGAAAATCTTTGAAGTAATTTTATTTTTGCCTATCGTTTTAAGTCATATTGTTTGGTATTACAAGTCATCCTCCGCGAGGACGGCGATCCGGACGACACTCCTGGTTTTGCACGTCACCCTACGAGCGTCGGAGGCGGCGGCGGCAGCGGCGAGGGAGGCCACCGAGGTAGCGGCTGCAATTGAAGTGGCCGCGGTGATGACGGCAGAGGAGGCGGTGATGGCGCCGGAGGAGGAGGAGGAGGAGGCGGCGGCGATGGTGCCGGAGGAGGATGAGGTGGTGCCTGTGCCCAACGACGGCCCCGTCGACTGGGATGACGTCGCCGCAGACAGCAACGATGACGACGGCGGCGACGGGGCCATCGTGATCGACCTCCTCGCTAGCGACGAGGAGTAGTTTTATTTTTTGAAAAAATGTCATTCCAAGTTTAAATTTCATTGTGTCGTGTAGCGACTAGTAGTAGTCTTTTATGTATGAACTTGCAAGTATCGTTTAAATTTCGTTCGACTATGTAAAATATCTGTATGTTGAATAAAAGTGCAATGAGAAAAATGTATATTTGTTAGAAAGATTCAATTTTTTTTTCGTCGAAGCTGTTGTTAAAATAATATGACAATGACGAGAATGATTTTTTTTATGAAAACAACATGTTTTATTAGTAAGTTGTCGTCGGCCCGGCAAAAAGTATTTAGCGAACAGCATGCGAAAGGCAGGGAGCAATAATAGTTTATCGAAACGGACTCCTTTGCTCTACCCGAACAGCCTCCGCTTGAATCCGCTAGATTTTGGTCATCTTCAGATCAACACGAAACTTTGCCGGCGCGTGTGGGGCCCCACCCCGGTACCCCACGTAAAAAATGAACGAAATCTGACACCAAACGCATGTTGCGTCATGTCCGGGTAGTATTTTAGGGTTTTTCGGCCCGGAAAATCGTAGAAAATGCATACAGTGTCGAAACACGACAAATTTTGCCATGCATGCTTTCCATGGTCATTGTTGCCCGTGGCAAAATCTGAGCCCGTTTGACGGATGCGAAGAAGAGACATGCATCGGAGGATCCCTTCCGCCCATGCCGAAACCCCTGACTTCCACATGAAGTACCTGAGCACATTCACGGAATGTACCCAACTTTTGCCAGCACGTGTGGGGCCCCATCCTGGTACCCCACGCCAAAAATGAACAAAATCTGACACCGAACGCACGTTGCGTCACGGCCGGGCAGTATTTTAGGATTTTTCGGCCCGAAAAATCATAGAAAATGCATACAATGTCGAAACGCGACAAATTTTGGCATGCATGCTTGCCATGGTCATTGTTGCCCGTGAAAAAAATCTGAGCCCGTTTGACACATGCAAAGAAGAGACATGCATCGGAGGATCCCTTCCGCCCATACCGAAACCCCTGACTTCCACATGAAGTACCTGAGCACATTCACGGAATGTACTCAACTTTTGCCAGTGCGTGTGGGTCCCCACCCCGGTACCCCACGCCAGAAATGAACAAAATCTAACACCGAACGCACGTTGCGTCATTTCCGGGCAGTATTTTAGGGTTTTTCGGCCCGGAAAATCATAGAAAATGCATACAGTGTCGAAACACGACAAATTTTGGCAAGCATGCTTGCCATGGTCATTGTTGCCCATGAAAAAAATCTGAGCCTGTTTGACGGATGCGAAGAAGAGACATGCATCGGAGGATCCCTTCCGCCCATAACAAAACCCCTGACTTCCACATGAAGTACCAAAGCACATTCACGGAATGTAATCAACTTTTGCCAGTGCATGTGGGGCCCCCCCCCGGTACCCCACGCCAAAAATGAATGAAATCTGACCCCGAACGCACATTGCGTCACGTCCGGGCAGTATTTTAGGGGTTTTCGGCCCGGAAAATCGTAGAAAATGCATACAGTGTCAAAACGCGACAAATTTTGGCATGCATGCTTGACATGGTCATTGTTGAGCGTGAAAAAAATCTGAGCCCGTTTGACGGATGCGAAGAAGAGACATGCATCGGAGGATCCCTTCCGCCCATACCGAAACCCCTGATTTCTACATGAAGTACCTGAGCACATTCACGGAATGTACCAAACTATTGCCAGCGCGTGTGGGGTCCCACCCCGGTAGCCCACGCCAAAAATGAACAAAATCTGACACCGAACACACGTTGCGTCACGTCCGGGCAGTATTTTATGGTTTTTCGGCCCGGAAAATTGTAGAAAATGCATACAGTGTTGAAACGTGACTAATTTTGGTATGCATGCTTGCCATGGTCATTGTTGCCTGTGAAAAAAATCTAAGCCCGTTTGACGGATGCGAAGAAGAGACATGCATTGGAGGATCCCTTCCGCCCATACCGAAACCCCTGACTTCCACATGAAGTATTAAGCACATTCACGGAATGTACCCAACTTTTGCCAGCGCGTGTGACGCCCCACCCCGGTACCCCACGCCAAAAATGAATGAAATCTGACACCGAATGCACATTGCGTCATGTCCGGGTAGTATTTTAGGGTTTTTCGGCCCGGAAAATCATAGAAAATGCATAGAGTGTCGAAACGCGACAAATTTTGGCATGCATGCTTTCATGGTCATTGTTGCCCGTGAAAAAAATGTGAGCCCATTTGAAGGATGCGAAGAAGAGACATGCGTCGGAGGATCCCTTCCGCCCATACCGAAACCCCTGACTTCCACATGAAGTACCTGAGCACATTCACGGAATGTACCCAACTTTTGCCAGCGCGTGTAGGGCCCCACCCCGGTATCCCACGTAAGAAATGAACGAAATCTGACACCGAATGCATGTTGCCTACCTTCCGGGCAGTATCTTAGGGTTTTTCGGCCTGGAAAATCGTAGAAAATGCATACAGTGTCGAAACGCGACAAATTTTGGCATGCATGCTTGCCATGGTCATTGTTGCCTCAAGGTGGGAACAGGGACGGGGATGACCGGGGATGACTCCACCATCCCCGCCCCGATCCCCGCCAATGCCCATACCCGTGAGCCCCGTGAAGCTTCGCGGGAACAAAATGCCCCCCATCCCCATCAATATCGGGTACCCGTTACCCGCCGGGTATCCATGGGGATCTCAAAACTGACTAGGATATGTGAGATTGGAGAGGGCATGGTTGTTGGGAGAGGTGGAGAAAAATAATTGTGTGAAATATCTAGGTATTAATCTATATATTGTGCATTTGTAGTACGCATGGCATAGTTTTTCGGGTATCCATGGATTCCCCACGGGGGGAATTTTATCCCCATCCCCGCCCCGCGAGACTAACGGATACCCACCAGACAATATCCATGGGGTGAATTTGTCCCCCATCCCCGCTCCATAGAGTTCAATGAAGACCGGTGCTTGTCGTAGGTTCGTAATGAAGGTATTTAAGGCGGTCACCGCCCTGTTGCCGTCGCGAGGTGGTTCTAACCAACGCCGCCCTTCGATGCCGCGACGAACCTGTGCATTACGTCGGATTACTGTTCGGGTCAGTGGGCGGACCCGTGCGTCACGCGACGACGGGCGACGTCCGTGTGTTTTTTTCATCTGCCTGTATCGCCCGCACAGAGTCGAATGAACCCAATGTCGTCACTCCCCGTCGTGGGGCGCACCTCATTGACCGTCGCTCGTGACCCCTCCACGACGTCGCCCCGAGCCTGTCGTGCGGCGGCCCGCGTTGACCGTCGGTCGCGGCCCCTCCACGACCCTGCCTCCCTGTACTCCCGGCCACGCCGTCTGTTGCCCGCATCGCATCCGCGCCCCATGTCCCCCAAGATCCGTCGCGGCCTGCCACAACCAGTTGCCGCCGTGCATCGCCCAGGTGAGGTGTTTCCCATCATGATGAATGTCTGTATTGTTTGTACTTGATGTAGCCTAATTGTAGAACTGAACGTGACAAAAAAATTGCATGCAGTATGGACATCAACGGTGTGATCCCATGTTCAGTAGAGAAGAGGGTCAGCCTCACAAGTTTTCAGCGATTTAGGTTTTACGATACAATGTTGCAAGAAATGTTGTTGATTCTGCCGATAAAAATGAGAGATTTTTTGGTGCATTTCATGATAAAAGCTTATAATCCGAATAGTAAACAATTCATGATACAAGAAGCAGCCAGAAGTAAAGGTCTTATTTCACTACGTCCCGATGACGTGTCCAGTATATTTGGATTAAAGAATGAAGGTCTTGACGTTTTTGGTGTTCTTAGTACCGAAGGACAAAAAGCAGTCAAGAAAATACCAATTCAGTTTGTGAAAAAAAACCGGTAACATTATGATAGACGACTTGATCCAAAAAATTGTGAGGAATAAAGCTGCGGATGATGAGTTTCTCTGGATGGCGGTTCTAGTTTTGTTTGGGACTGTTATTGCACCTATGTCCGATGTTTATGTCCCAAAGGAGTACTACGCGTTGGTGCATGATGTGATGCTCATCAGCAAGTTTAACTGGAATGCGTTCACATTGCGAACGTGTTTGACGGAGATCGGTAAGGTTCTGCAGGACGGCCGTGTTAGGCAGTGGCCAGCTGGCAACCTAGCCGTAATTCAGGTACGTTTCATATTATTAACTGTGGTATTTAATGGTATGTAATACTCGTCAATTCATGTAACTTACACAAATTGTGTCATTTGTATGCAGTACTTATACTGGGAGAAGGTGCAGCCGACCACCGGACCCAAATATGATCCTTTATCGCTGTTGAGCCCCCTGATGAAAAACTGGACAGAATCGCATGCAGAGAGAAGAGACAAGTACGATGATGACAATGGTCGTGGTCATGGGACGGTACTACTTTATTTTTTGTTCATATGTAATTGCATCGTGCATTCAGTTACTGAAGTACTTAAAATTGCATCAAAAATTCATAGTGCAGATCGATGACTGCATTGCGAACGACTATGGAATGAAAAAAGTTGTGCAACAGCATGCCGATAGTAATAAAAAACCTACTAGCAGAAAGTCGTCCA
Source organism: Elymus sibiricus (assembly GCA_039707655.1). NCBI lineage: Eukaryota > Viridiplantae > Streptophyta > Magnoliopsida > Poales > Poaceae > Elymus > Elymus sibiricus. The sequence goes on from CM077664.1 coordinate 321,543,274, forward strand.
TTACGGGACGGAGGAAAGTGGATAGTTCCTTGGAGGTTCCCGAGAACCTCAAGCCTTTTATGGACTGGATCATGAAAGACCTAAAGGACATTCGAAAGGAAATTGTTCGCCTTCCTGAGTTATGCGCACAAGTAACATTTTGATAGTTTAGTAATCACGAAGTGTACTATGTTTTTCAACTTACTGCCAAATTAATTACATTATAAGTTTGTTATGTTGCAGAGATTGATAGAGAAAATGAATCAAACTGGTCTGCGATACAAACCCAACAACATGGAAGGGGAGGAGGAAAATTTGTTTGGAGAGAATAGTGAAAGCAGGTTTGAAAACAAGTTTCCTCAAAAAGAATTCCCGTACGATGACATGCACACACCTGATGGCCGAAAGGGCGGTGAGAACTCTGATTTCAATTCCCTAGGAGGTAAACCATACAATTGCACTTCCCCTCACTTAAGTAGCTATAAGGGTGACAAGGATGATCCTATATATGTACCGAAAGAGTCGGAAAAAAATGAGGCATCATCTTTAAGGACAGATGAAATATTATCATCTACGAGAATTCCAGTGAAAGAAAACGAGCAAGAAGTGTCACAGGGCATGTCAAACGATTGTAGCGCTATAGAAGAGAAGAAGGAGGAGACTCTCGGGAAGCGAAGGAGGACTATGTCAAAAATACCAGAAATCTCCTTTTATACAGAGCAAACCGAAAAAACATGCGAGACGTACCACCAAAGCGAGTAAGTTAACTATGTTATACATATGCCGCTGACTTATGTTTTTTTACAATGTGCCGCTGACTTATGTGAGTTGGTTTGCAGAACTATTTAATGAAAAAAGCCCTGAGAATGATAATGGTGTGGAGGATTTGGTCCGTGCGGCCGTGTAGTACGTCCTAGCGTACGAGAAGTCACCAAAACATAAGAACCATGAAATTTTCAACTGTGGTAAGGGCGATGGACTATCTGCGGCAAGAGCTTGCCAAATACTTGACCATGAATGGTTATCCGGTGATGTATGCAATTTACCTACAAGCATTTCTGCTTCGTAGTAACTTATCACCGGTATCGCTATCATAGTTGTTCATTTATTTCAGATTATCGACGCTTATGCGTCGTACATTTTGGATACAGATCTGGCCGATCGTTATCTAGTGCCAACACATAGGGCTCACTGGCTTCTGCACACTCGCCCGACTCTAGTTAGACCAGCGAAGTAAGTCGACAATACTGACTACGAATCACATGTGAGTGAACGTTTGAACAGATGCATGACCGAATATTTTGTGAAACCAAAGGTAAGTTTTTAATCTACAAAATGTTTTACGTGCCAAACATATGCATAAACCAAGGTTGCTCAACATGTTTCAATTATCATGCAGGCTTATTTCCCTCTTAACAAGAATAGCAACCACTGGATTACGGTAGTCATGCACACATGTAAGAAAGAGTTTCAGGTTCTTGACTCGTTGATGGGACAACAACTTTCTGAATCTACTACGAAACTCGTTGAGGATTTTGTAAGTTTCATAAACATGTAAGTTTTGCTGAGCCTATCATTTTTTTACCTTTTGTTCTAAATGTTTGTCCGTCGTTTCGAATATTTTTGCAGAGAGAACAACTATCAGGAGATATCCAAGATGCAAATGCTAGTTTAATTATTTCGTTCCCCCATGTCTCGGCATGGCCTATTGTTCCTTACAACATGCCCCAACAAGATGATGGGTGAGTACCTACTTGCATGTACTGTCAAAACATTGTATACTTGCGTGTTGTCCCAAAAACATGGTCTTAAAATTGCACTTTCATTTATGAAAAACAGGAATTCATGTGGTCTTTTCCTCCTTCGATGCTTTCAATACTGGGACGGTGACAAGTTTAGAGGGTTTTTTTCGCAGGTCGATAATTTTTGTTTGCGAAAATCATCTTTGCTAATATATCCACTTGTTGATATTACAAGCGTGGGTATTTATTTAAGGAATCAATCGATGATTCGAGAGAACGAATGGTATCTTCAATTATTTTCTCATCAAAAAACAAGCTAACGGATGTGATGAACAAAGTTATTCGTCTTAAGAACAAGAAGAAGAAATAACTATTGCACGCAGCAGTGCTAGGCGTGCTTTCGTTTTAGTTAAATATTTTACAATGTGTGCTTCAAGATTCTGTACGCAATTTTTATTTACCATTTACGGACGGATTTAAAATACTTTGCATCGGACGTTTGTATAATTAAAATGCGTACGGTACTTATTTTCAATATCATTTGGACTGTGAAATATTTGTTTTAAATATTCATTTTTTTTTGTTTTGAGGGTAATTTGTTCTAAATATTCTGTATGCACTATTTTTTAGGACCGAAATTTAAAAAATTGCCCGACCTTACCAGCAGTCGAGCGCACCAGTCGCCCAAAATTAAAAAAACATATAGGGCCGGCCCGGCGCGTGTCGCCCCGACCCTCTCACCGCTCGGCGTACTTACGATCTGCAGTCGAGCCCACCAGTCGCCCAAAATAAATCAAAAACATATAGGGCCGGCTCGGCGCGCGTCGATATGCAGTCGAGCCGACCAGTCGACCCGAATAAAAAAAACCTAGTGGACCGGCCCGGGGCGGCCGCCTCGATCGGCAACTCGCGGCGCATGTCGCGTACCACTTAGTTTAGTACCACCTTGCCAAGCGAGGGCGGCGTCGACCGGTTTATATACCCGGCACCCCCGTCTGCCTTGAACTCCTTGTAACATTGTCGCCGCGCGCTCACTTAACCGCCCTATGGGGCCCGGTTACTGCCGTGCAGAGAACTGAAACGCTATCACAGTCGTCTGTACTGGCTGGATAGTGACCGGGAAAGTAAGGCTCAGCCGGCGGCCCATGCGGACAATTTTTTTAATCAGTTTTTAAAACTAACAATTTATATATGGCAGAAAAACATATAACAGCACATAATAACAATTTATATATGGCATAAATAACAGAAACTATAGTGCCATCAATATTACACCCAAAACACAGATTAAATAAGTCTCCAGTATCAATTTCTGACAACCACATAAAAAATGTTGTAGCAATGTCTGACATCAACACAAACAAAACAATTCACTGTGACTCCATTATCAATTTCTGACAAGAACATAAATAAAGTTGTAGCAATGTCTAACATCAACACAAACAAAACAATTCACTATGAACCATCCATAAAGTTGATGCAATGTCCGTGCTTTCGTCGTCATGCCATGTTCCTGCATACAAAGACATTAATATATGTGAACCATCCATAAACGCTTAAGTGTACAATTGCTTTGAGGAACTAAATTAAAGAAAAAAAACACATACTTAGGATTTTGAGGACAATTGTTCCTAAAAAGACCTTTTGTCCTGCATAGACCGCATAAGCGTTCAGTTCTCTCGTCGAAAGCTTTAGGTCTACCGTTCTTAGTGACGTCAGGCCCATCCTTACCCCGGGCTTTACTATTCTACCATTCTTAGTGAAACAAGGTATTCTTATAGCTATAATAATGATCTGATTGCAAATCTGAGTAAAGTCATTGTTTGGAAATGTATTTATCCATTGTCTGGTTGCTCATTCGCAAAGGGTACAATCAATAACCCTAGCTCTATTGTATGGTTGCCCCATGTACATAATGAGTTTTGAAGCATACATTTGTAAAATATGCAGAAAAAATTGTATTGTATATTTGTGTTCATACACTTGTTATTTGCATTTCAATTTTGGTGTTTGTCTTATTGACAAAGGTGCTACTTCTTGAGCTTGTGTTGATTTTTCTCTTGAAGAGGAAAGGGTGATGCAGCAAAGTAGAGATAAGTATTTCCCTCAGTTAAGAACCAAGGTATCAATCCAATAGGAGGCACAAGCAAGTCCCCAATAGATGCACCTGCACAAACTAATAAACACTTGCACACAATGCGAAAAAGGGGTTGTCAATCCCTTCACGGCCACTTGCAAGAGTGAGATCTAATAGAGATAGATATAAAAGATAACTAAAAGGCAAAATAAAGTAAATATAAATAAATTGCAGCAAGGTATTTTTTGGTTTTTGGTTTATAGATCTGAAAATATATGATGGAAAATAGACCCGGGGGCCATAGGTTTCACTAGAGGCTTCTCTCTCGAAGAAAGCATACGGTGGGTAAACAAATTACTGTTGAGCAATTAATAGAAAAGCGCAAAGTTATGACGATATCTAAGGCAAAGATCATGGATATAGGCATCATGTCTGTGACAAGTAGACCGACTCCTGCCTGCATCTACTACCATTACTCCACACATCGACCGCTATCCAGCATGCATCTAGAGTATTAAGTTCATAAGAACAGAGTAACGCCTTAAGCAAGATGACATGATGTAGAGGGATAGATCCAATCAATAAGGTAAAAATCCCATCCTTTTATCCTTAATGGCAACAATACAATACGTGCCTCGCTACCCCTACTGTCACTGAGTGAGGACACCGCAAGATTGAACCCATCACAAAGCACCTCTCTCATTGCCAGAAAAACCAATCTAGTTGGCCAAACCAAATCGATAGATCGGAGAGAAATACAAACCTATCTTAATCATGCATAAAAGAGTTTAGAGAAGACTCAAATAATATTCATAGATAATCTGGTCATAAATCCACAATTCATCAGATCTCATCAAACGCACCGCAAAAGAAGATTACATCGAATAGATCTCCAAGAACATCGAGGAGAACATTTTATTGAAGATCAAAGAGAGAGAAGAATCCATCTAGCTACTAGCTATGGACCCGTAGGTCTGTGGTAAACTACTCACACATCATCAGAAGGGCAGCAAGGTTGGTGTAGAGGCCCTCCGTGATCGAATCCCCCTCCGACGGAGTGCAGGAAAAGGCCCCAAGATGGGATCTCACGAGAACAGAAGCTTGCGGTGGTGGAAAAGTATTTTTTGTGTGCCCTCTGACGTAAGGGGAATATATGGGTATTTATAGAGCTAGAGTTAGGGTTAGGAGAGCTACGAGGGGCCCACAAGCCCTGAGGGCGCCCCCCTGGGGCGCGGCCAGGAGGCTTGTGGCCTCCTCGTGGCTCTTTTGGCCTCCTCCTGAAGCTTCGTGGTTGTCTTTTGGTCCAAGAAAAATCCTCAAAAAGTTTCGTTCCGTTTGGACTCCGTTTGGTATTGATTTTCTGTAAAAGACAAAAACAAGGAAAAAACAACAACTGGCACTGGGCACTAGGTTAATAGGTTAGTCCCAAAAAATGATATAAAATAGCATATTAATGCATATAAAACATCCAAGATAGATACTATAATAGCATGGAACAATAAAAAATTATAGATACGTTGGAGACGTATCAAGCATCCCCAAGCTTAATTCCTGCTCGTCCTCGAGCAGGTAAATGATAAAAACAATATTTTTGATGTGGAATGCTACCTAACATATTTATCAATGTAATTCTTCTTATTGTGTCATGAATGTTCAGATCCATAAGATTCAAAACAAAAGTTTAATATTGACATAAAAACAATAATACTTCAAGCATAATAATAAAGCAATCATGTCTTCTCAAAATATCATGGCTAAAGAAAGTTATCCCTACAAAATCATATAATCTTGTCATGCTCTATCTTCATCACACAAAGTATTTATCATGCACAACCCCGGTGTTAGCCAAGCAATTGTTTCATACTTTTGGTGTTCTTAAACTTTTTCAACTTTCACGCAATACATGGGCGTGAGCCATGGATATAGCACTATAGGTGGAATAGAGTATGGTGGAGGTTGTGAGGAGAATACAAAAAGGGAGAAAGTCTCACATCAACTAGGCAAATTAATGGGCTATGGAGGTGCCCATCAATTGATATTGATGCAAGTGAGTAGGGATTGCCATGCAACGGATGCACTAGAGCTATAAGTGTATGAAAGCTCAAAAGAAAACTAAGTGGGTGTGCATCCAACTTGCTTGCTCACGAAGACCTAGGGCAATTTGAGGAAGCCCATCATTGGAATATACAAGCCAAGTTCTATAATGAAAAATTCCCACTAGTATATGAAAGTGACAAAATAGGAGACTCTCTATCATGAAGGACATGGTGCTATTTTGAAGCACAAGTGTGGCAAAAGGATAGTCACATTGTCCCTTCTCTCTTTTCTCTCATTTTTTTCTTTTTTTCTCTTTTGGGCTCTTTGGCCTCTTTTTTTTATTTTTTTATTTGGGCTCTTTGGCCTCTTTTTATTATAAGTCCGAAGTCTCATCCCGACTTGTGGGGGAATCATAGCCTCCATCATTCTTTCCTGACATGGGACAATGCTCTAATAATGATGATCATCACACTTTTATTTACATACAACTCAAGAATTACAACTCAATACTAGAACAAATATATGACTCTATATGAATGGCTCCGACGGTGTACCGGGATGTTCAATGATCTAGCGTGACATGTATAAAAAACATGAACGGTGGCCAAGCCACAAATACTATGTCAACTATATGATCACGCAAAGCAATATGACAATGATGGTACGTGTCATAATGAACGGAACGGTTGAAGTTGCATGGCAATATATCTTGGAATGGCTATGGAAATGCCATAATAGGTAGGTATGGTGGCTGTTTTGAGGAAGGGTATATGGTGGGTTTAATGCACCGGCGAAAGTTGAGCGGTACTAGAGAGGCTAGCAATGGTGGAAGGGTGAGAGTGCGTATAATCCATGGACTCAACATTAGTCATAAAGAACTCACATACTTATTGCAACAGTTTATTAGCCATCGAAACAAAGTACTAATACGCATGCTCCTAGGGGAGAGGTTGGTAGGAGTTAACCATCGCGCGCTCCCGACCTCCACAGAAAGGATGACAATCAATAATAAATCATGCTCTAACTTCATCGCATAATGATAGACCATACGTGCATGCTTCGGGAATCACAAACCTTAACACAAGTATTTCTACTAATACACAATTACTCTCTAGCATGACTCGAATATCACCATTTTTATATCTTAAAACAAATGCAAGGAATCAAACTTCTCATATATTCAATGCTCTTTATGAAAGTTTTTATTATATCCCTCTTGGATACCCATCATATTAGGACCAAATTCATAACCTAAGCAAATTGCCATACTATTTTCAAGACTCTCAAAATAATATAAGTGAAGCATGAGAGTTCATAAATTTCTACAAAGTAAAACCACCGCCGTGCTCTAAAAAGATATAAGTGAAGCACTAGAGCAACTGTCTAGCTCAAAAGATATAAGTGAAGCACATAGAGTATTCTAATAAATTCACGATTAATGTGTGTCCCGCTCAAAAGGTGTGTACAAAAAGGATGTTGTGGCAAACTAAAAAGCAAAGACTCATATAATACAAGACGCTCCAAGCAAAACACATATCATGTGGTGAATAAAAATATAGCCTCAAGTAAATTTACCGATGGATTGAAGACAAAAGAGGGGATGCCATCCGGGGCATCCCCAATCTTAGATGCTTGGTTATCCTTGAATATTACCTTGGGGTGCCTTGGGCATACCCAAGCTTAGGCTCTTGCCATTCCTTATTCCGTGGTCCATCAAATCTTTACCCAAAACTTGAAAACTTCACAACACAAAACTCAACAGAAAACTCATAAGCTCCGTTAGTATAATAAAGCAAATCACCACTTTAGGTACTGTTGTGAACTCATTCTAAATTTATATTGGTGTTATATCTACTGTATTCCAACTTCTCCATGGTTCATAGCCCCCGATACTACCCATAGATTCATCAAAATAAGCAAACAACACAATGAAAACAGAATCTGTCAAAAACAGAACAGTCTGTAGTAATATGGAAATTTCGTATACTTATGTACCTCCAAAAATTCTGAAAAAATAGGAAAACCTGGGTAATTTGTATATAAATATTGTGTACTATATTCATAATTTTATCACGCTCCAGTGAATTTTAACAATTCTGCTACTGGGCGCAAAAGTTTCTGTTTTTCAGCAAAATCAAATCAACTATCACCATAGACCATCCCAAAGGTCTTACTTGGCACAAACACTAATTAAAACACTAAAACACAATTATTACAGAATTAATATTGTGTATACTCATAATAAACAGAAAATAAAAATACTGGGTTGTCTCCCAACAAGGGCTTTTCTTTAAAGCCTTTTAGCTAGGCGTTGATAATTTTAATGATGCTCACATGAAAGACAAAAAATTGAAGCACAAAGAGAGCATCATATAGCATGTGAAAAACAAATTTAAGTCTAACATACTTCCTATGCATATGCATTTTATAGGGAAAAGATTTATCAAGACAAGCAACTTCTAGCATATGCAAAGGAGAAGAAAGAAGTAATAGCAATCTCAACATAACGAGAGGTGATTTAGTAACATGAAAATTTCTACAACCATGTTTCCCTCTCTCATAATAATTACATGTGGGATCATATTAAAATTCAACAATATAGCTATCACATAACATATTCTCTACATGATCCACATGCATGCAAAGTTGACACTCTTCCAAAATAGTGGGATTAACATCAACTAGAGTCATGACCTTTCCGAACCCACTTTTATCAAAAATTTCATAAGACTGAACACTCTCCAAATATGTGGGATTATTTTTACCTAGAGTTTACACTCTTCCGAACTCACATTCAATATTATTGCAAACATATTCATCATGAGGCTTAAATAAACTATCAAGATCATAAGAAGAATCACCCCAATCATGATCATTGCAATAAGTAGTGGACATATCAAAATTAGCATCCCCAAGCTTGGGGTTTTGCATATTATTAGCACAATTGACATTAATAGAATTTATAATGACATCATTGCAATCATGCTTTTCATTCAAGGAGCTATCGTGAATCACTTCATAAATTTCTTCTTTTAACACTTCATCACAATTTTCAGATTCACGAATTTCAAGCAAAACTTCATGAAGATAATCTAGTGCACTCAACTCACTAGCAATTGGTTCATCATAGTTGGATCTTTTAAAAAGATTAGCAAGTGGATGAGGATCCATAAATTTTTTGCTTTCTGATTTGGAATAAATACATAATTATGGCAAGCAAACAAGCAAACAAACCAAGTAAGACATAAAGGCAAACGAAAAGGCAAACAAAAAAGAAGCAAATTAAAAGGCAAATATTTTTGTGTTTTTCTGAAAACGTTTTAGAAGTGGGGGAGGGGAAAACAAGAGGCAAATGGCAAATAATGTAAATGCAAGAGATGAGATTTTATGATAGGTACTTGGTAGGCTTGACGTAGAACCTCCCCGGCAACGGCGTCAGAAATTCTTCCTGCTACTTCTTGAGCTTGCGTTGATTTTTTCCCTTGAAGAGGAAAGGGTGATGCAGCAAAGTAGAGATAAGTATTTCCCTCAGTTAAGAACCAAGGTATCAATCCAGTAGGAGGCACAAGCAAGTCCCCAATAGATGCACCTGCACAAACTAACAAACACTTGCACACAACGCGAAAAAGGGGTTGTCAATCCCTTCACGGTCACTTGCAAGAGTGAGATCTAATAGAGATAGATATAAAAGATAAGTAAAAGGAAAAATAAAGTAAATATAAATAAATTGCAGCAAGGTATTTTTGGGTTTTTGGTTTTATAGATCTGAAAATATATGATGGAAAATAGACCCGGGGGCCATAGGTTTCACTAGAGGCTTCTCTCTCGAAGAAAGCATATGGTGGGTAAACAAATTACAATTGAGCAATTGATAGAAAAGCGCAAACTTATGACGATATCTAAGGCAATGATCATGAATATAGGCATCACGTCCGTGACAAGTAGACTGACTCCTGCCTGCATCTACTACTATTACTCCACACATCGACCCCTATCCAGCATGCATCTAGAGTTTTAAGTTCATAAGAACAAAGTAACGCCTTAAGCAAGATAACATGATGTAGAGGGATAGATCCAATCAATATGGTAAAAAACCCATCTTTTTATCCTTAATGGCAACAATACTATACGTGCCTCGCTACCCCTACTGTCACTGGGTGAGGACACCGCAAGATTGAACCCATCACAAAGCACCTCTCCCATTGCAAAAAAACCAATCTAGTTGGCCAAACCAAATTGATAGATCGGAGAGAAATACAAAGCTATCTTAATCATGCATAAAAGATTTTAGAGAAGACTCAAATAATATTCATAGATAATCTGGTCATAAATCCACAATTCATCAGATCTCAACAAACGCACCGCAATAGAAGATTACATCGAATAGATCTCCAAGAACATCGAGGAGAACATTGTATTGACACTCAAAGAGAGAGAAGAAGCCATCTAGCTACTAGATATGGACCCTTAGGTCTGTGGTAAACTTCTCACACATCATCGGAAGGGCAGCAAGGTTGGTGTAGAGGCCCTCCGTGATCGAATCCCCCTCCGGCGGAGTGCTGGAAAAGGCCCCAAGATGGGAACTCATGAGAACAGAAGCTTGTGGCGGCGGAACAATATTTTTTGTGTGCCCTCTGATGTAAGGGGAATATATGGGTATTTATAGAGCTGGAGTTAGGGTTAGGAGAGCTACGAGGGGCCCACAAGCCCTGAGGGCGCCCCCCAGGGCGCGGCCAGGAAGCTTGTGTCCTCCTCGTGGCTCTTCTGGCCTCCTCCCGAAGCTTCGTGGTTGTCTTCTGGTCCAAGAAAAATCCTCAAAAAGTTTCGTTCCATTTGGACTCCGTTTGGTATTGATTTTCTGTAAAAGACAAAAACAAGGAAAAAACAGCAACTGGCACTGGGCACTAGGTTAATAGGTTAGTCCCAAAAAATGATATAAAGAGCATATTAATGCATATAAAACATCCAAGATAGATAATATAATAGCATGGAACAATAAAAAATTATAGATATGTTGGAGACGTATCAAAAGGCATCTGGGAATGGGGATGTTGTTCAATTTTGGAAACTTAGCTGCATGTTTCTATTATTCTTGCACATGCTGCCCTGGTTATTGTCCTTGACATGCAGGTTTCTGCTTTCATTGCCACAAGAGGTAAGGTTTCTACTTTCATTTCCACAAGAGGTAAGTTTCTGTTAATGTATTCCCATTCGCCAGGTTTGATGGTCTATCTCCCCCCACATCTCTCTTTTCTCTATTTATTTAAGTACATACTCTTGCCCACCAGATATCAGGTCTTTTGATTTTGGCAACTTTTAAGATGGTCCCAACTGTTATGGGCAATTCATTATTTTTGATCCAAGGGCTAAAATTGAAGGAGCTAATAGGTTAGCCATCAGAGGTAATAGGTCGTCCAACACACATATTTGGTAAGTGTTAGAAATAATAGGAAACACCAGAACTGGAAAGTTTGTAATAACATTATATTCCAACCATATCGAGAGCGTTTGGGTAAACGGAAATTATCATATTCTCAATTAACGTGATTGATGCCATTAAATGGCATTGAGTGTTAGCCGGCTAAACGGCGACATGTTCAACAGTTAGGTGTGGCGGAGATGCGCATGTTCAGATGGATGTGTGGCCACACAAGGAAGGACCGAGTCCGGAATGATGATATACGAGGTAGAGTTGGGGCAGCGCCGATTGAAGAGAAGCTTGTCCAACATCGTGTGAGATGGTTTGGGCATACTCAGCGTAGGCCCCCAGAAGCGCCAGTGCATAGCGAGCGGCTAACGCGTGCCGATAATGTCAAGAGAGGTCGGTGTAGACCGAACTTGACATGGGAGGTGTCCGTAAAGAGGGATCTGAAGGACTGGAGTATCACTAGAGAACTAGCCATGGACAGGGGTGCGTGGAAGGTTGTTATCCATGTGCCAGAGCCATGAGTTGGTTGCGCGATCTTAAGGGTTTCACCTCTAGCCTACCCCAGCTTGTTTGGGACTAAAGGCTTTGTTGTTGTTGTTGTTGATGATGATGCCATTAAATGTCGTGACTTATATCACTAGGTTATAGAATAACATGACACTAGAAAAAATAAAATCAATTTATTATTTCTGTAATATATTAATAGGTGTAAAAACACACATATATATGGTCAAGTATAGCAACTGATTTCCTGAAATAAACCTTGTATTATATTTTTTTCATCTTTTTACAACTTTCCGCTATTTTTATTTGATGTGATTGAAGCATATTTTGTTCAAAATTTTAAAACTGATTCAAGATTCAGAGGAGATTCAGATGGGTGGGGATTCAAGGGATGATTTTTTTCCATGACTTCCTCTCCTGTCGATTTGACGATACTCATGTTTCGTAATAGGTCGTCCAACAAAGGTAATAGGATGAGAGATTTGGGAGAAGAATTTTCTTTCCATGATTTTCTCTCCTGACCATTCGAGGAGTTGTTTGGGAGGAATGTTTCCTTATCTGCCTGAGGTAAGAGGTGACCGATTACAATCTTATTAATTTAAAGTTGCAATTACTTGGCCCCACCATTTAATAAAATCAACGGTTCATATCTACTACTGTATTACCTCTTACCTCTCCTTGAGGTAAGAGGGACCATTCCAAAACTGCTCTTTGATTTTTTTATGGCAGTGAATATTGCTAGCTTGCTAAGATCCTAAATTGGTATCACCATTGGTATGCTAATCCCACAAAACATAGATTTTAACACTACTAGGAGAATGCTTATACATAGAAGTTTAGCAGTAGCGTTTGTTTGGGCCCCCACGCTACTGGTAATTGCCAGTAGCGCTTGGTACAAAGTGCGCTACTGGTATGGATTAGCAGCAGCGTTGGTTAGCACGGGTCGCGCTGCTGTTATGTGGGCCGCAGGGCCAAAACGGTAGCCCACTTAGCTGTAGCGTGGGCTAACCTGTCGGGGGGATGGACCCCGGGCAGGCAACGGAACCCGGATCCTTTTCAAAAACATCGGGGCCGGCATCGCCCCTCAATCAGGCTCGTCCTTGGCCGGGTTCCTCAACCCGGCCGAGCCCCGCAACCCGGCCGGGCCCGCTGGCGCATGCCGGCTGACCCCGCCAAACCAAGACTTCTCCCACAAGCAAGCGCAACCACAGTGCGCCCCTCAACCCGACCGCGGGTCAGCTCCCATCCCATCTGGGGCGTATGATGGAACAAGTCCCCACGAAGGGATGAGCATGGCGACAGTGGCCCACCTGCCCCCGCTGACAAGCGTGGGCGTGGCAACAGCGGCCCACCTACCTCGCTGACCAGGGCCGGTATGGCTACAGTGCATCCCCCGTCCTGCTGACGCAAGCTGATGGCGACCAGGCAACATGCCACTGTAGCCGAGCCGGCTCAACCATTCCGTGACGCACGACAAGATGGAGAACAGTGCCCTCTGGCGCACGGGGTCCGCGCCCGGAGCATCCGGCGTGCCCTGGGACCCGGCGGGCCCCAGCGCCGGCTTCTCAGACACTGACATCCCGGCCCCATGGCCATGTAACTTTACCATTGTAACCCTGGGGGTTGACCTATAAACCCCCCCAGGAGGCCTCCGTGCATGGGGCGATCAGGCGGAAGACAGACAGGGACACCATCAGTAGAACACACACACACACACACACACAAGGAGAAGGAACAGCCTAAGCTCTGGCCTGTCTTCCTTCCTCCCCAAAACAGCTCAAGGAGCAAGCTTGTATCCGTCTCATATAAACCACACTCGGCAGGACTAGGGGTGTTATCTCTCCGGAGAGCCCCGAACATGGGTATGTCTTGCGTCCCTCGCTCGCTCATGCCGACCTCGCCTCTGGAGCCCACCGGTGCCCTCAAGCCTGTCCCTCTCTTTAGCCATCCTTTGGCATCTGCCGTGCGCCCACCACGACAGTTGGCACCCACCGTGGGGCAGCTCGAGGTCCCGGCCAGAGACATGTTCCAGACGGGGCCCTTCATCGACCCCCTATGCCCGGCGCGCCGACGGCTGGCCTCACCGACTCGTTCGCCACCCTCTTCGGTGCGCTGCGCATCTCCGACGCGTCCGCGGCGGAGGAGTACCCCAGCGGGTTGCTCGACGTCACCGACTCGCCTGTCCCCATCGGCGACGACATCTCCGTCGGGGTGGTGGATCTCTGCATCCGGGTGGAGGTGTTTGCCACCGACTCCGGCTCCACTTCATCCAGCGCCGCGAAGAAGGCCGCTGCTGCCAAGGCCGCGGCAGAGCGCGCCAGCACATCCGACCCGCTGCGCGCCACGGTACAGAACCTCAGCGTCCCCGTTGCTACCAACGTCAACGCCACCAACGCCGCCCAAGCCCGGGCCCAGCTCGACGAAGAGCGCAAGCGCTTGCTGGATGAGGCCATGACGCTTGCCGCCATGCAGCGCCGTCTGGAGTCCGTCCAGCGGGAGCGCGACGCCGCATACAGCCTCATGCCGGCCGCGGCCGAGCCCAGCCGGGTGACCGAATTACGGAACCGTGGCACCGCCACCGGCCGCGCCCTCAGTGCGGTCCCGACCGTCTACGACACCCCCATCAAGAACATGCGCGCCGCGCGAGCGGCTGCCATCGGCTTGGTGCAGCTGCAGGGCGAGGAGCTGCAGGAGCGCCTGCAGCGCGTGAACGAGCTTCTTGGCGCTGCGAACGCGCAGCAGGAGCGCCTTGACCGTCCCGCGGGATCCATCTCGCGCCACTCCGAGGATCCCGGACAGGGGAACACGACATCCTCGCCGCCCCCCAGTGAAGCCCATTCCGGCCGAACCCGGACTCGGCGCAATCGCGCTCTGACGGCTGGTGATGACCTAGGCAACGAGCTGGCTCCAGAAGACCGGCGCCAGCCTGACCCTCCCGCACGATCCGGCCGGCGTGCCCATCCGGTTTCAGCCGACCCGGCTCCCCGCGGCCCGGTCGCAAGCCGGCTGGGCCCGTGCGCCATCGACGATACCGACGCTCGCCACCGCATCGAGCAGCTCACCCTCTCCCTCGAGCTCGAGGAAGACAATGCTGTCGGGCCGGCTTGTTTCGGTCCGCGCATTCGGGATGAGCCCTTCCACAAAGGGTTCACGTTGCCCCGTGACACCCCCAAGTACAACGGGACTGTCAAGCCGGAGGACTGGCTTATCGACTACACCACCGCCATCGGCATCGCGGGCGGCAACCGGCACCTCGCCGTGCGCTACGCCCCGCTCATGCTCCTGGGCTCGGCCCGGACGTGGCTCAACAGCCTGCCAGCCGGCAGCGTCAACTCGTGGGTTGACTTCGAGCAAGCTTTCGTCCGCAACTTCACCGGCACCTACAAGCGTCCCGGCCGTCCCAGCCAGCTCGCCATGTGCGTGCAGGGGCCGAACGAGACCGGTCGCGAGTACCTCGCGCGCTGGACCGAGCTCCGGAACAGCTGCGAGGGAGTCCATGAAGTCCAGGCCATCCAGTACTTTGTGAGTGGCTACCGGGATGGCACCCTCCTCAAGCACAAACTTCTACGCTCCGAGCCGACCACCATGGCTGCGCTCATGGTCACGGCGGACAAGTATGCCACGGCCGACACCGCCATGAAGATCCAAGTGGTGCTGGACGAGGCCGGCAAAGCATTGCCGGCATCACCCCCCAAGCCAGCTGGCGAAAACAGCCGCCAGCAGAACAACCAGCAGAACAACAAGCGCAAGGCCGACCAGCAGGCCCCCTGCTACGACAACCGCCTCGTCGCGACCACTGACCACGTGCCCGCAGCCAAGCCAGCCAGCAACCGCCTGCAAACTGGCAAGACCCCATGGCAACCCGCCATGAGCTTTGAGGAAATGCTCGACGCTCCCTGCAAGCACCACAGCGGCACGAGGCCGTCCACGCACACGCTCCGGCAGTGCACCATCACCAAGCGCATCATGAGGGGCGACATCCCGCCGCCTCCGGCTCTGGCTCCGGGCGCGGGGCTGCCGCCTCCGCCTCCTCCCCCGCCCCCAGCAAACGGCGCGATGCGCGATGAAGTCTACCCCAACCAGAACGCGAGCTACGTCATCTTCACCAGCTTTGGTGACGACAAGCGTAGCGAGCGCCTGCTCTGGCAGGAGGTGAATACCGTCGTCCCGGCTGTGCCGGAGTACATGCACTGGTCGGAGCGTCCGATCAGCTGGACCCGGGAGGACCACCCGGCCGTCATGCCGAACCCGGGTGGCTACGCCCTCGTCCTCGACCCCACCATAGTCGCTGCCAAGCGCACCTGCAAGTTCTCGCGGGTCCTCATCGATGGCGGCAGTAGCATCAACATCCTCTACCGCGACACCATGACCAAGCTCGGCATCGAGGCCAAGCAGCTGGAGCCATCCCGGACGGTGTTCCACGGCATCGTGCCGGGTCTCTCCTGCTCCCCCATCGGCCGGATCCGGCTTGACGTCCTTGTCGGCACCAGCGAACATTTCCGGCGCGATCCTATCTGGTTCGAGGTGGTGGACCTGTCCAGTGCGTACCACGCGTTGCTGGGCCGGCCTGTGCTCGCCAAGTTCATGGCGGTCCCCCACTACGCCTACCTAAAGATGAAGATGCCAGGTCCCAAGGGCCTCATCACTGTTGTCGGCGACTACAGAAAGTCTCTGGAGTGCGCTCGAGCCGACGCCAAGTTGGCCGAGTCGCTGGTCATAGCCAAGGAGCGGCGCCAACGAGGTGCCGGCCGTGCCATCTTCAGCCAAGGAGCCGGTCGGCGAGGCCTCATTCCAGCCGTCCAAGGAGACCAAGAAGATCAAGCTGAACCTAGAAGATCCCAGCTGCAGCAAGTACGTCGTTGTGGGCGCTCACCTCAGCAGCAAATAGGAAGGCGAGCTCGTCGACTTCCTCCGTGAGAATCGGGATATCTTTGCATGGTCCTCGAAGGACATGCCGGGAATCCCGAGGGAGTACGTCGAGCACAAACGACACGTCCGCAAGGATGCCAAGCCTGTCTGTCAACCATTACGCCGCTTTTCAGAAGAGAAGAGAAGAACCATCGGTGAAGAGGTCGCCAAGCTACTCGCGGCCGGCTTCATCATGGAAGTATTTCATCCCGAGTGACTGGCCAACCCGGTCCTCGTCCTGAAGAAGAACAACACTTGGTGCATGTGCATAGACTACAACAGCTTGAACAAGGCTTGCCCCAAGGATCCTTTCGCTCTCCCGCGGATAGATCAAGTCATCGACTCCACCGCCGGCTGCGAGCTCATGTCCTTCCTGGATGCTTACTCCGGCTATCATCAGATCAAGCTGGACCCGGCCGACGCCCTGAAGACGTCTTTCATCACGCCCTTCGGGGCGTACTGCTACATCACCATGTCATTCGGCTTAAAGAATGTCGGCGCCACCTTCCAGCGCTGCATGCAGAAATGCTTGCTGAAGCAACTCGGCCGCAACATTCATGTCTACGTCGACGACATCGTGGTGAAGACCAAACAACACCTCACGCTCCTTGACGACCTGAAGGAAACCTTCACCAATCTGCGCGGGTACCAGATCAAGCTCAACCCGGAGAAGTGCGTTTTCGGCGTGCCGGCAGGGAAGCTGCTCGGCTTCCTCGTCTCGGAGCGAGGCATTGAGACGAACCAGGAAAAGATCAAGGCCATCGAGCGCATGCGCAAGCCAACCCGGCTGCGCGATGTCCAGAAGTTCACCGGCTGCTTGGCCTCGGTCAGCCGGTTTCTTAGCCGGCTGGGCGAGAGGGCCTTGCCCCTGTATCAGCTGATGAAGAAGACATCGCCGTTCGAGTGGAACGACCAGGCAGACGAAGCGTTCCGGGATCTCAAGCGCATGCTCTCCACTGCACCCGTCCTGGCCGCGCCGGCTGACAAGGAGCCGCTGTTGCTATACATTGCCGCCACCTCACGGTCGGTCAGCACGGTGCTGGTGGTCGAGCGACTAGAGAAGGGCAAGATTCAGTCTGTCCAGCGCCCGGTCTACTACCTGAGCGAGGTGCTTTCTGCCTCCAAGCAGAACTACCCGCACTACCAGAAGATATGCTACGGCGTGTACTTTACCGCCAAGAAGCTGAAGCAGTACTTTCAAGAGCACGTCATCACCGTAGTCAGCACGGCCCCCATCTGTGAGATCATGGGGTGCCGGGATGCCTCTGGCCGGGTTGCCAAATGGGCCATCGAGCTGGCCAGCCACACCATCTTCTACGAGCCCCGCGCCACGATGAAGTCCCAGGCCCTGGCCGACTTCCTCGTCGACTGGACGAAGACCCATTACCTACCGCCGCCGCCGGATTCAACACACTGGCGCATGCACTTTGACGGCTCCAAGGTGCGATCCGGCTTGGGAGCCGGTGTCGTGCTGTCCTCCCTGAAGGGCGACCGGCTGCGGTACGCGCTCCAGATCCACTTCGCCGCCTCCAACAATGTTGCCGAGTATGAAGCCCTTGTGCACGGCCTCCGGCTTGCCAAGGAACTCGGCATCCGGCGCATCCTCTGCTATGGCGACTCGGATCTGGTGGTGCAGCAGAGTTCCGGCGAGTGGGACGCCCGGGATGCTAACATGGCCAGCTATCGCTTCCTGGTCCAGCAACTCTCCGGCACCTTCGGCAGCTGCGAGTTCATCCACGTCCCGCGCGCAGAAAACGAAGCCGCCGACACATTAGCCAAGATTGGCTCATCCTGGCAAGTCATACCATCTGGCGTCTCCCTCGAGCACTTGCGGAAGCCGTCTGTCAAGCCGTCCCCGAATTCTGAGTCCATCCTCATCCCGGACGACCCTGCAGCGCCCGTCCCCAACCCGGACCTGGGGGCTGCCGGCCCAAGCTCAGGGGCTGCCGTCCCCAAGTCAGTCCCCGGGGCTGCGGATCCCAGCCTGGGCACTGCTGATCCCGGCCCGGGGGCTGCCTCCTTGACCCCGGCGAGCGTCGACCCCGGCCCGGGCGCTGCTGAACCCGGCCCGGGGGCTGCTGCGCTCAACCCGGCAGCCGCTGTCCCTGACCCGGGGGCCGCCGCCCCGGAACCCGTCTTGGTGGCTGTCTTCACCTTGGTGACGGATCCGTCATGGGCCCAATAAATCCTAGCCTTCCTGAAGAGCGGTGCACTCCCGATGGACGAGACCGAGGCCCGGCAAGTGCAGCGCCGGGCCTCCGCCTACAGCATCATAAACAACGAGCTCGTCAAGCGCAGCGTGACAGGCATGTTCCAGCGTTGCGTTGAGCAAGACAAGGGCATGGAGATCCTCCTCGACATACATCAGGGCGAGTGCGGGCACCACGCCGCCTCCAGGTCCCTGGTGGCCAAGGCTTTTCGCCATGGTTTCTACTGGCCCACGGCCCTCAAAGACGCCGAGTCGCTCGTCCTCAAGTGCGAGGGCTGCCAACGCTTCAGCAAGCGCAGCCACCAGCCGGTTTCGGCCCTGCAAACCATCCCGATCACCTGGCCCTTCGCGGTTTGGGGGCTCGACATGGTGGGACCCTTCAAGACCGCCCGGGGCGGCATGACGCACTTGCTAGTGGCGATCGACAAGTTCACCAAGTGGATCCAAGCGCGACCGATCAAGAAGCTGGACGGGCCGACGACCGTCCGGTTCGTCAAGGACATCGCGGTACGCTACGGCGTCCCGCACAGCATCATCACTGATAACGGCACCAACTTTGCCAAAGGCGGTCTGGCGCAATACTGCTCCGTCCCCGGCATCCGGCTTGACCTGGCCTCCGTGGCTCATCCTCAATCCAACGGCCAGGTCAAGCGGGCCAACGGCCTAATCCTATCTGGCATCAAGCCACGGCTCGTCGAGCACCTCATCCGTTCACCCGGCAGCTGGAGTCTCCGGACAACGCCAAACGGGTCGACCGGGTTTACCCTGTTCTTCCTTGTCTACGGAGCAGAAGCCATCATCCCGACCGACATCGAGTTCGACTCACCACGAGTTGCAATGTACACAGAAGCCCAAGCCAAGGAAGCCCGCGAAGACGGCGTCGACCTACTCGAAGAAGCACGCCTCTTGGCCCTTAGCCGATCCACCATCTATCAGCAAGGCCTGAGGCATTACCACAGCAAAAAGATCAAGCCCCTCGCGTTCCGCGAGGGAGACCTCGTCCTCCGGCTTGTCCAGCAGCAAGCCGGCCAGCACAAGCTGGCCTCCCCCCGGGAGGGCCCGTTCATCGTCAGCAAAGCCCTGTGTGACCGCAACGCCTACTACCTCATCGACGCGCGCAAGCTAAACAAACGCAAGAGAGACACCGCCGGTGAAGAGACAAGCCGGCCCTGGAATGCAGAACTCCTCCGCCCATTTTACAGTTAGCTGCATGCACGTATGTATCACTGCCTTTTGTAATTCTATGAAAGACTATGGGACCCCCGAACGACACTCGGGGGCTGCCTCTTCTGGCCAAGTTATTGTGTTTCACACATCCTTGCAAATTTCCTTAAAAACCTCCACCGCTGGGTTGGCCCGACCAACCCGGGGGCTTGGGGGCTGGCCGGCTTGGCCACTACCCGCCATCCTCCTTAGCACATCCCGGCATGTTCAGGCAGCCTAGGCCCTCCACTTCACCCTACGCCACAGTCCGGCTTCGGCTGTTGGCCGGCAAGAACTATGGGCCGAAGCACCTACACGCCGCAAAACACTAAGTTGGATCTGCCGGATTGGCCAACCCGACCTTACCGCACTAAATTGCTGCATGACTGGCTGCTCGCCAGCCGGCTTCGCCGGCTGCCGCCAGCCGGCCCAGTGGGTGTTTCGCTCACGCTCAACGTTCGAAGAGCCTAAGTACTGCACGCTCTTTCCAAGGACCGAACTCCTTGTCACAGACCGGAACCCGGCTGTTCGACTCGCGGGGGGGAGGTCCAAGGAAGGGTCAAGCAAGGAAGAAGGCTTAGAAAACAAAGGGCAAAGGTGTAAACACACGCGAAAATATTTACATTACGATAATATGGGCCCAAGGCCAGAGTTCATTACATTCACCAATACACCCCAGTGGGTGGGTGGACCTGCCATTTAACAAAAGTGCAAGAAAGATAAACAGGGCGGCTTCAGACGGCTCCCACGTCGGGTTGTGCAACCGCCGGCTCCTCCTCAGTGGCCTCCGGGTTCATCGAGGTGCCGGTATCGGCCAACCCGGCGTCGTCATCATCCACATAGGGGCCTGACTCCTCAGAGCTACCCAACGGGTCGTTGAGCAGCAAGCCGAAGTCGTCAGGTTGCACCACCCCGCCGTCGTCGGTCAGCTCTTCCTGGAACTCGTTGTGGAGCACGAACGAGGCCAGGTAGCTGGCCCTGGCGGCGATCCGGCCCGCTTCCGCCTGCAGCTGGGGTTCCGCGCCGCCTCGTTGGGCCACCAGCCGGTCCAGCGCCAGGTCTGGGTACCAGGACATGACGAACCTCAGCGCCACGTCGGCGCCGGCACGGGCGGCAGAGACACGCCGCGCGTGAAGCCGCACCGGCCCGGCTTCCAACCACCGCGCCAACCACGTGAAGCTGTTAGGCGCAACGGCGCCAGGCCAGAGGGCCGCGGTCATCCCCACGCCGGCTTCGGATACTCGCGCCATCTGCTCGCCCAAGACCTGTAGCCGGGCCTCGGCAGCATTAATGATCTCCGAGAAACTCCAGGCGACGTTCGGGTCAAGCCCAGCACCCGCGTCCGCCCGGGGCGACCGTTGAGCACGAACGGCCTCCTCCGCCGTCCCCTGCGTCTCCGGGAAGTGCCCTGTCAAGAAGAAAAGCAAGACAGTCAGCAACGAAAAAAGCAAAGCCTGCTTCACAATCTGGCGAAATCAACAAAGAAGCACTTACTGGCGAAGGGCTCGTCCAGGTGCTGCGCTTCGAGCAACGTACCATGCCGCTCCAAGTCCCCGGCACGGTTGCGCGCCTGGTGGGCTTCCGCCGCCTTGGCTGCCGCCGCCTTCAGGCGCTCCACCTCGGCCTGGTGCTGGCCCTTGTCGTCGACCAACTGGTCGCGCTGCTGGCCGGCTTTGGCGAGCGCCCGCCGGGCTTCCGCCACCTTGGCCGCCTCTGCCTTGAGGCGCTCTACCTCGGCCTCAAGCCGGCTCTTATCACCAGCCAGCCGCTCACGCTGCTGGCCGGCTTCGGCAAGCGCCTGCTGGGCCTCTGCCACCTTGGCGGCCCCCGCACTCAGCTGCCCCACCTCAACCAAAGGCCGGCCGGCGTCGGCAACTGCCAGATCGCGCTGCTGGCCGGCTCTGGCCATCCGAGTTCGCAAGACCGGCACCTCGGCGGTAGCGGCTGCACGGCAAAGATTCAAAGTCAAGACGACGGAAGAAAGGACAAGAACACTTGAAGATTCGACTCCGCCCACCGTCTCCTCCACGGCAGGCCTCGACTCCGGCACGCTGGCAGGCGTCGCCTAAGGCGTCCCGCCCGCCGCCGACTGCGGCGTCTCCTCCAAGGCGGCCCCGCCTCCGCCTCCCTCCACTTCCACCCGCCCGACCACGTCGGTCCGCGGTGGGGTGTCGTCTCCAATCACCACGACCTCCCGGTCGTCCACCACCATCTCCGCCCGGCGGCTGGGTTGCGCCCCTCCTCCGTCGGCGGCACGAAAACCGTCCCCGCCGGCTCCAGGCCCGCCGGCATCTCCGGCCAAGCCGGCTCCCCGACGGCCCGCTCCCTCGCCTCCGCGGCCCTGGCCCAGGCCTGGGACGACGCCGCCTCCATCTCCTCCATGGCCCTGTTCCGGTCCCACCAGGCCAGGCCCTCGGCGTCGTCCGGGTTTAGGCCGAGGTCCTCCTCGGGTATCTCCTCATCCCGGTCGATGGCGCTTCTCCGGGACCGCCGGAACGAGAAGCCGCCTCCAGACGCGGCGTCCGTCGCCGCCAGCGCCAACTCCAAAGGCGACCTGGATAACGATAGGCGAAGCATGAGAAAAGAGAACGGCTCGGCAGCACGCCGGAGCCAGCAAGAAGAACTTACCCAATCACCGTTGGGATGACCGGCCTTGCCGGCGCCTCTTCTTGGCGGCCGGCTTTCCGCCCGCGGCCGGGTCCGCCGTGCGCTTGGCGGCCGGCTTCCTCGACGCCACGTCCTCCTTCCCATACGGCTGGCTTGCCGCAGCCGGCACGCGGGACGACCCGGCGTCGGCCGCCTTCCGCAGCCGCCTTGGGTGGTCAACGGTGCCGCCTCCTCCCCTCGGCGGCGCTGCACCACCGGCTGGCATCAGAATCTCCACGTCGTCGTCATCCGACCAGTCCCGAAGGGGATCTGGGCGCGGAGACTTACCCGCGCGGTGCGCGTCGCCGGCTTCGGCATCGGTCGGCTTCGATTCTCGGCGAACGATTCCGCTCCCTCCGAGCGGGCCCGTTCGACTCCCAGTACCTGCATCCTCGTTCCGTCACGTGTCGACCGAATCGCGTTCAGTAGCACTTCCCTTGTCGCGTCAGGACGAAGGAGAAGTTGAGACATTGCAAAGAAAGGAGACCAAGGACTAACCGCTGGTGCCGGGTGCTCGGCGTTGTGGGGCGCCTTGCCGAAGCGCCAGTCCTCGGTCAGCCCGGCCTTGGAGATGGCGTTCACACGGTCGGCGACCTGCACCAACGTCAGCCTCCCCAATGACATCCTGGTAGGATCCCGGCGGTCACCCATCTGGCCGATAATATGTGACCGGCGCTGCAGCGGCAGGATGCGGCGTGCGATGAAGGCGGAGATGAGATCCATCCCCTTCAGCCCCTCCCGCGCCGCCATCTCCCGGATCCGGTTGTGCAGATTCACCAACCCCTGTGATGGGTTCTTGAGCGTGTAGCCCCAGTTCATCTTGGCGTCCGGCCGCTCATTGATGAACGGGGGCAGGTTGATGGCGTCACCCCTCCCGCCGACATTGCGCACGTAGAAGAAGGTGTTCTGCCACTTTTTGGCAGAATCCTCCAAGGGCATCTTGGGGAACACCCCATTGGGGCGGATCGAGACGACGGCGGCTCCGCAGTCGGCCATGACCCCGGCCTCCGGCCCCTGTTGCTTGAGAAAGAAGAGGAGGCTCTAGAGATCCACGTCTGGCTCCACCCCCAGATAGCCCTCTCAGAGGGCAACGAAGCCTGAGAGCTGCAGCACGGCGTTCGCACCCAGGTGGTGCGGCTGCAGCCCGAAGAAGGAGAGAAAGGCGCGGAAGAAGTCACTCGCGGGCAGGCCGAACCCGCGGCAGAAATGGCTAAGGAAGACCACGTGCTCGCCCTCTTGCGGCTTGGGCTCCCTCTCCGCCCCGGGCGCGCGTGCGGCTACGTCCTCCGCCGGCGGCAGTCGTCGGGTGTCACGGAGGTACTGGATGTCAGCGTCGGTGACCTCCGACCTCTCCCACGTGCCCTTCTACGGCGCTATCTCTGGAGCTTGGCTAGGGTGCGCGGAGCCGCGGCAGAGGAGAGTTGGTGTGGCCGGAGGGCAGTTTGGGCGGCGCTCGGCTTCCTGGTGGGCGCCAAGCTCAAGAACAAGGGCGAGAGAGGAGGAAGAAGGAAGGGGGCGCGTGCGTGAATGATTTCCGCCGCCCTCTCACCCCGGTTTTATAACCACGGCGAAAGCGTGGGGAAGTGGGATCGACTGCGCCCATGATTCCACTTCCCCGCATTAAGTGGGCACGATCCGCGCGCCAATTAACTGCATCGAGAAGGGAAACCGTCCGCGGCTGCCACAATGAATTCCCGCGCGGGGGCCGAGGGTGCGGCATGGCGGGCCCCAGCCCGCTGTTATGCCCCATCACGAGCGTGGCCTGGCAGAGCCGCCCCGGCCACTGTCCGCCACGTGGCGTCCGCATCAGGTCGCGAGAGGCGCGTCCCTTCCCCTTCAAAGATTCGGCGGATCCTTCGGTTTCTCGCCCATGCCAGGTTGCCGCGATCCGGCTTCCGGAAGCCGGCACACAGTGGGTGTTGCTGGACCTGGCGGTCGCGGGCTTCATCAACACCGGCCGTCTTCTCAGGAGGGGAAACTGCGAAGGCCCGCCTGCTTGAAGCCGGCGAGCCTTCACAGCTTCGGGGACTACTATCGGGGGGATGGACCCCGGGCAGGCAACGAAACCCGAATCCTTTTCAAAAACATCGGGGCCGGCATCGCCCCTCAATCTAGCTCGTCCTTGGCCGGGTTCCTCAACCCGGCCGAGCCCCGCAACCCGGCCGGGCCTGCTGGCGCATGCCGGCCGACCCGGCCAAACGAAGACTTCTCCCACAAGCAAGCGCAACCACAGTGCGCCCCACAACCCGGCCGCGGGTCAGCTCCCGTCCCATCTGGGGCGTACGATGGAACAAGTCCCCACGAAGGGATGAGCGTGGCGACAGTGGCCCACCTGCCCCCGCTGACAGGCATGGGCGTGGCAACAGCGGCCCACCTACCTCGCTGACCAGGGCCGGCATGGCTACAGTGCATCCCCCATCCTGCTGATGCAAGCTGATGGTGACCAGGCAATGCGCCAGTGTAGCCGAGCCGGCTCAACCACTCCATGACGCACGACAAGACGGAGAACAGTGCCCTCTGGCGCATGGGGTCCGCGCCCGGAGCATCCGGCGTGCCCTGGGACCCGGCGGGCCCCAGCGCCGGCTTCTCAGACGCTGACATCCCGGCCCCATGGCCATGTAACTTTACCATTGTAACCCTGGGGGTTGACCTATAAAACCCCCCAGGAGGCCTCTGTGCACGTGGCGATCAGGCGGAAGACAGACAGGGACACCATCAGTAGCACACACACACAAGGAGAAGGAACAGCCTAAGCTCTGGCCTGTCTTCCTTCCTCCCCGAAATAGCGCAAGGAGCAAGCTTGTATCCGTCTCATATAAACCACACTCGGCAGGACTAGGGGTGTTATCTCTCCGGAGAGCCCCGAACTTGGGTATGTCTTGCGTCCCTCGCTCGCTCATGACAACCTCGCCTCTGGAGCCCACCGGTGCCCTCGAGCCTGTCCCTCTCTTTATCCATCCTTTGGCATCTGCCATGCGCCCACCACAACATAACCACCGGCGCTACAGCTAGTGGGCTTAGTAGTAGCGCCGGCCCTTGCGCAGCGCTACTACTATAGCAAAAGAGACCCGCGCGGCCCCCCCGCACCCCTCATCACTTTCGATCGTCCCCTCCGCCCGACGCCGCCGCGGTTAGGGATTCTCCCCCAGCCACCGCGCGCCACCGCCACCGCCGCCGCAGGTAATGCTCCTCCCCCCTCTCGCCGACCCTCTGTCGCCGCCCGCGAGCTCTCGCCGGCCGCTTTTGGCCGACCTCCCTCCACTCGCCGGCCGCTGTCGCCGCCCCCTCTCGTAGGAAAGTCACCGGCCTTCCCCCTCGCCAGCACCCCCGACCGAGGTCACCACGCCATCCCCCCTCCTCGTCAGCACCCCCCGAGGGCTTACGAATTTCAGATGGATAGGCAGCGGCGTAGTGAGGTGTAGTTCGTTACCTCTGAAGATTTGGCACGACCAAGTTAGATGCTTGGAAAGAAACGCACCCTTTTATTGTTATTTTTTCTGTACATGGATTGCTAGTGAGGGGTTTCCTTTGCTCCGACATGCTCTTGTGCCCCCCCCCCCTTGTAGCAAATTTAGCTGATTTATTTTTTTGATTAATAGCTATGTACCCTGATTTGGGAGATATTGGCTCGGGTACAAGTATTTAGTTTACAAGCTCCAAATTAATCCCATATTTGTCACTTTTGTTTTTCTGTAATAAGTTATTTTTGGCAAAATGTAGGTGCCAATTTAGTTGAAATGCTTTGGTAGGTGGTACCGTGATCTGGTAGATATTGGTTTTGATAGAAGTATTTGGTTTGCAAGTGCTAAGTTAATCCCAAATTTGCCACTTGTTTTTTTAATCAGTTATCTTAGGCAATAGGGGCCAAATTAGATGAAATGTTTTGGTAGATATTTGTGAAAAGTTTTTTCGGCAATAGGTGCCACTGAAATGCTTTGGTAGGTGGTACCTTGTCATCTTATATGTTACTAGATCTTAGGATTATAATTGTCCATCAAATTGCTTCTCGCGGAAGAATCTCATCTAGAGATCGGTGATATACATGGCAGTTCTTGTAAACATTCTGTTTTCCGATTAAGATCGATGTATTGTAGTGTTGTTGGTTTTTATGTAAATATAAAAGCTGGACGGAAGCATGTGCATGCTGTTAATTTTAGTTACTAAACCTGAATATTCTGTTTTCCGATTAAGATCGATGCATTGTAGTGTAGCAACTCTGAAGGGTGCTCTCTAGCTAGCTAGCTTCTGTAACGGTTAGTCTTGTTGGCTGATTTGGCATTTGCACATGTGTTAGTAAGTGTTGTCTAGCTAGCTGTTGAGTCTTGTTATCTAACGACTGTAGTGTAGCAACTCTGAACGGTGAATCTTGTCTAGCTAGCTGTTGGTTCTATTCTAGAAGGTGTTAGTAAGTTAATTGAGAACTTTATGCTACTGTTTTTCTTTCCTGTGAACTGGATCGTTCATCCTTGCTCATATTGCTTTAGGAAAATGGCGGCATCACCACCACCATCATGTCGACTATGCAAGTCAAGGTGCGCCAGCAGCCTTGCAACTGGCACGCTGTTCAGCATCTACTTCCAGCCGAATTTTCTTCATGCGGCGGTAACAAATTATATGAAACTTGTAACAACTTTTTTGTTTTTAGTGTTATTGGCATTAATGCGTTGTGTATATATCATTTTGATTTTTTTACACAGATCGTACCATGCAATGTGAGGTTGAAATTCAACAAGCTGACCGGAGACACTGTGACCTTTGAGGCTCCTGGGGGCCCCTACACTATGGAGGTCGAGAAAGGACTAAATATGTTGCAGATTGGAGGAGATGGATGGGTCCGTTTCCTCGCCCACATGGGTGTCACTGGTGGTGAGTTGATCAGCTTCTCCTTCAGAGCAGAAAGACCCAAGCTGGCTGTCATTTATGTCAACACGGAGCAAGATGATGAAGATGATGAGGACCCACTTGATGAAGTCATCTATGCTCAAAGAATGAGGCTGAGCGAGGAGGAGGTGTGCAACCTATGGGACATAATTCCGCCACGTGCTGAGTTTGTCGGGGTGCCATTCGTGACCCGCCTGACAAGTACCATGGTTGATCGGCATGTCATGGTATGTTATACTTACAGTAGTAATTTGATCATATGCTTTATTGTTATACTTACAAATGCAAATTATCCAATGATATGCTTAGTGAATCCGATGATATGCTTAGTGTAGAGTCCAATGATATGCTGTGTGGAAGCTAGCCGATGATATGCTTTAGTGTAGAGTCCGATGACATGCTTAATTAGTGTAGAGTCCAATGACATGCTTACTGTCCGATCGATGATATATATGCTTTAGTGTGTAGCTAGAGTCCAATGATATATATGCTTACTGTAGAATCCGATCGATGATATGCTTTAGTGTAGCTAGAGTCCAATGATATATATGCTTAATTAGTGTAGAATCCAAGGAACTGTTAATAGTGTAGATAATCCATACTTATTAGTAGAATTCACGCTTAGTAGAAATATAGTACTGTGTCTTTTGATAGTGTAGAAATCTATGCTTAGTAGAAATATATTTGCAAGAGTATGTGCGAGGCTACTTATCAATTGATATGTTTTTCTTATTCAGAAATTGCCAAAGAGCCTATCTGTGAGTTGTGGTATCGAGCCTGATGAAGAAGGCTCTGCTGGAATACACCTTACCGCAAGGGGCTCCGTCACCACCTGTGCGTACGGCGTGGACACGGATGGTCGCACACACTTAAGCTCGGTTGGGTGGAAGAGCTTCCTCGTTGGCAAGAATCTTCGTGTTGGACAGGCCATCCTAATTACTATCAGGAACACCCACCGCCAAGGCTTGAGGATGATGATCGTCATCGATATCATCTAGAACTATATATGCGTGTGGCTGTATGACTACCTAGTAGACTGCGTATCAACTATTATTATATGCAACTGTATGAACCATATATGTGTGTGAGGATGCATGTTGACTATATATGAGTACCTATAATGTTTAATGATATTGTATGACTACCGTATGACTATATATGAGTATCTGGTATTGTGGTTAATGATATTGTTATCTGGTATATGTGAAATTGCAGTTTATTGAAACGGGTACTGTTCTACAACAATAGAAAGCAGAAAAAATGTTGAAAGATACAGCAGCAGCGCGGGGACAGGAAAAGCGCTACAGCTACTTAATAGTAGCGCGTGATAGGAGAGCGCTATTGATACAGTTACTAGTAGTAGCGCTGGGTTAGCCCGCGCTACTACTACCAGTTAGCTGTAGCGCCGTAGTAGTAGCGCGGCTACCCGCGCTACTGATAGCAATAAAACCCGCGCCACTACTAGGGTTTTCCCTAGTAGTGTAAATCTTAGGCATTAACATACCTTGTCTAAAAAAATGTTCTGTGCCACTGGATTCTGCTAACCAACACAATAATGAAGCGGCCATTAGCTCAATTTCCTAAAGTAATCCACAAAGGGAACACATGCAGACACAATCTTCACCAACGTAGCACTTTACTATACAATTATATTTCCTTCAAAAAATTACATATCATATATCTGAGCAAGTTCAAGTACGAAGTAGCTGCATTAAACTGCTACAATAAAGAGCTTCGGCTATTTCTAAAACTTTCGTACAGTCTGCAGTAAGAAAGGGGCGAACATTAGTGACCCGATCAACATCGGTGATGAAGTTAATTCCAACTTGTTTATTATTTTACAGTATATTTACACCTTTGTTTCATGCTGACTCTTCCAGCACCAACTCATTATTCAGATGCTCACCGCCACACCAAGAAACCAGAGGTTCCAGTTGGAAACAGAGCACCAT
The DNA here is from genome assembly GCA_039707655.1 of Elymus sibiricus. NCBI lineage: Eukaryota > Viridiplantae > Streptophyta > Magnoliopsida > Poales > Poaceae > Elymus > Elymus sibiricus. Next base: position 321,572,840 of record CM077664.1, read on the forward strand.
GGCAATATCATGGGGCCCTTGAACGAGGTAACATGGATACTATTTACAGCGGTAAAACTAAACCAAAATCAAACTGAAGTTTACTTGCTGCAACACGTGCACAGGAACCCAGATACATTGCCTACAACCAATGCATCTAGCGCCCTCAATGTCTCTCCTTATGAAGCTTTTATTGTGCTTTTCGCAAAAACGTTTTAGAAGTGGGGGAGATGAAAACGAGAGGCAAATGGAAAATAATGTAAATTGCAAGGAGATAAGATTTGTGATTAGGAACCTGATAGATGTTGATGATGTCTTCCCGGCAACGGCGCCAGAAATTCTTCCTAATTGCTTGTATCTGCGTTGGTATTTCCCCGAAGAGGAGAGGATGATGCAGCACAGCAACGGTAAGTATTTCCCTCAGTTATGAAACCAAGGTTATCAATCCAGTAGGAGAACGAAGCAACACTATGTAAACAGTACCTGCACACAAAGAACAAATAGTTGCAACCCAACGCGTAAGAGGGGTTGTCAATCCCTCCTCGGTATTAAGATGGATAAAATTGTAGTAGATTGGATAAATAGATCTTGCAAAAACACAAAATAAAATAAATAAAGAAAAACTGCAGAAGGTATTTTTGGGTTTTTGGAGTAATAGATCCGAAAACAATATGATAGAAAATAGACCCGGGGGCCGTAGATTTCACTAGTGGCTTCTCTTGAGAAAATAGCATACGGTGGGTAAACAAATTACTGTTGGACAATTGATAGAAGAGCAAATAATTATGACGATATCCAAGCCAATGATCATGTATATAGGCATCACGTCCAAGATTAGTAGACCGACTCCTGCCTGCATCTACTACTATTACTCCACACATCGACCACTATCCAGCATGCATCTAGTGTATTAAGTTCATGGAGAAACGGAGTAATGCAATAAGAACAATGACATAATGTAGACAAGATCTATTCATGTAGGAATAGACCCCATCTTTTTATCCTTAATAGCAACGATACATGCGTGCCTCGCTACCCCTTCTGTCACTGGGTAAGGACACCGCAAGATCGAACCCATCACAAAGCACCTCTTCCCATTGCAAGAAAAATCAATCTAGTTGGCCAAACCAAACCAAAGTTTTGGAGAAGAAATACGAGGCTATAATAATCATGCATATAAGAGATCAAAGAAGACTCAAATAATATTCATAGATAGATCTGATCATAAACTCGCAATTCATCGGATCCCAACAAACAAACCGTAAAAAGTCATTACATCAAATAGATCTCCAAGAACATCGAGGAGAACATTGTATTGAGAATCAAGAAGAGAGAAGAAGCCATCTAGCTACTGCCTACGGACCCGTAGGTCTATGATGAACTACTCACGCATCATCGGAGCAGCACCAATGAGGATGGTGAACCCCTCCGTGATCGTGTTCCCCTCCGGCAAGGTGTCGGAATAGGGCTCTAGATTGGATCTTGTGGTTCTGGAACTTGCGGCGGCTTGAATTGTGTTTCGTCGACTCCCCTAGGGTCTCTGGAATCACTGGTACAGCGAGGTGCTATACAAACGGTTTTTAACCCCTTTCCGCGACGGCATTTTGAACCATCGCCTAGTGAGTGTGTGCGATAGGGGGGTCCTTCCCACACGACCCAGAAACCGTTGGGGATAGGCCCTCCGGGCACACACGCTCGGCAAAATGAGGTCGTGTGCGATGGGCGAGCGATCAAATACGATTATACATATAGTTGTTCTTAAAAAATACAATTATACAGGCCAAATCGTTTCCAGTCGTAAGTACATCCCACACAGTTAGTCCCGGCTAAACGTTTCCGTTCGTATGTACATTCCACACAGTCAATCCAAGTAATACGTTTCCGTTAGTATGTACATCCCACACAGTTAATCCAAGAGGTACGTTTCCGTTCGTATATACATCCCACACAGTCACTCCAAGGAAAACGTGTCCGTTCGCACGTACATCACACACAATTTTCCCCATTAAATCGTTTGTGATAGTGTTGCCATTGCAGACGATATTAACAATTTTATAGTTTGCGTTATTGAATGCATCACACACGGTGCCTAGAAGAAACTGTGTGGCATAGGCTGTCCATCACACACACTTTTTATGTGGTAAACGTTTGCGCAAGGTAGCCTAACGCAAACAGTTTTCAAGAGGAAATCATGTGTGATTGTTCATTGATCCAACACGGTTTATTCCTAGAAATTGTGCCAGAGGCCATCACCCACGGTGTTTTCACAATAACCGTTTGCAATAGAAAAACCCAATTAGCAGGCTAATTGGCCATTAGCAGGCTAATTGTCCTATTATTAATAATCCATTTATTAATCTAATTGACAATTCATATTAAGCACACACTATATTTCATTTTTGTATTAAGGAAGCAGGATTTTATAATTGAAATACATCAGAGTACAACATCATATAGCTTCAGCACTCAGCTACCCCATTACACAACTGCACCAGCACCAAGTTTCACATGCAACATCTATAACCTTTCGAAATTAGCATCATAGACGGTACATAGACAGATGAATCTCATTTGGAAAACTGCTGAAGCGGAAGGCGAATATTGAGCCTTCATTGATGTTGAAGGTCTTTGCAACTTTAGGCCAGTGCCTGTGGATGATTGACCGTCCATCCTTCGTCCTCTTCATGAACACTTCAATATTGAACCGTGGGTGTTGTATGAATACCTTCCTCGCCTCCTGACCATATAGGTGGTTTGAGAGGTAATCATTAGTGAACTGCTTTGGAAAGGCCTGAAAACAAGGATGTGCATAAATATCTTCTCTAGATTGGAAATGGGGCAAAGGAATAAAAAAGCCAAGGTATAATAGTTAGTACCATCCTGTAGTGAACTGATATCTTCTTCATTGTGCAGACAAAGATCTTGTTGTTTTTTGTCGCTAATTTCTTTATCCTAACAATCTTTCTGAGTTTCTTGACTTGAGTGATATTCATGGAAAACTCATTTCCCCATATGCAAAAAGAGTCGAACAGTGGGTCAAAACCTCTGATAGCAGGACCTACATGTGCAAGACCAAATTGTTAAAAACCTAAATATTAGAATGGTTCCTGCAATTGCACAATAATGTGCTATTAGACGAAGGACCATGCATGTGCAAACCTTGATTGTAAACCTCAGTGCTTCCCATTGTTTCCCTGCAACACATATAAGGTAGTTAGTGATCAGGTTAAGTGAGGGTTCGCATGCTATCAGTAAAATATGTTGTTGAAAAATAAGCACATTGCAGATTCATCAGATTAATTTGAGCCACATGGAAAACCGATTTATCCAAACCAAGCATGATTAAGAACTAGGAAATATAGCAATTGTATATGTTTCTCATGTATTAAGTGCAGCCAAATTCGATTTATTCCTCACATGCACAACAATACAAAATTCTACCCACGACAATTGGACATCGCATTGCAGAATTGAACCAAGCAGTTAACTAAACACCACAACAAATGAACCAAACATTAACTGAGCACCGCATTGCACAATATAACATACTCCTAATAGAAGATCAGACAGTTAACCAAACCAAGCATGCTTAACAACTTGAAAATATAGCAATTGTATTTGTTTCTCATGTATTTAGTACAGCCAAATTTGATTTATTTCTCGCATGGTATACAATAACAAAATGCACCCACAACAATTGAACATCGCATTGCAGGATTGAACCAAACAGTTAACTAAACACCACAACAAATGAACCAAATGTTAACTGAGCACCACATTGCACAATATATAACATACTAGAAGATCAGACAGTTAACCAAACCAAGCATGCTTGACAACTTGGAAATATAGCAATTTTATTTGTTTCTCATGTATTTTGTAAAGATAAATTCGATTTATTTCTCACATGGAAGACAATACAAAATTGCACCCTGAAGAATTGAACATCACATTTGTAGAATTGAACCAAACAGTTAACTGAACACGACAACTAATTAACCAAACAGTTAATAAGTGAGCACCACATTGCACGACATATAGAACATATACACTAGAGCAACATATTGCATGGTAAAAGTAGATAGGACAATTCACTAGAATTTTTTAAGGAAAGGCAGGAGCAGCACATGCAACGGGTAAACCGATCATGCTTAACCGGCGTAGCTAGCAAACTGAACATAGGTCCTTATAGTGAGCTAATAAAACAAGCTACTCCTCATCGTCGGAGATATCGATGATGATTGGCTCCTTGGACATGGAAGAGGGCGAGGCCTCCACATCGTGGGTGCCCTCGTCGTAGTGGTGAGTTGCCTGAGCCGCTCCGGGCACCAACCTGCTGGCTCTTGAGTTGAGGTAAGCACGGGCACGCTGAGAAAACACCTCGTAGTCTTCGTTGAAGGCACCGACGGTGGCCTTGAGAAAACGCCACGACCTGTCGTTCAAAGCAGCCAACCGTGTCGCGGCGTCGGCACGCGAGGCGTCGACGGTGGCCTCGACGGTGAGGTGCTCCTCCAAGATCTGGGGGTCGGCACGAATGGCAGCCATCGCGACCTCATCCGCGCGTGTGGCCGCGATTTGCTTCTCCGCTACCAAATGCTCCTTGAGCTCCTGGCTATACTGCGTGCACCATGGCTTAGGGCGGCACTTATTTGGGGGAGGGGTCGGTGATTTGGGTGGAAGGTATCGCGCCGGCGGTCGGGGCATGTGGGATGTGGAAGCAGGAGGAGCATGGGGGTCGGGTGTGGATTACCTGCCTGGATCGACGAGGCCGAGCAGCCTGAAGGAGGGTCGCCAGTGAGGAGGCGGCGCTGCAAGCAAGGAGTGAAGGTTTCAACTTGGAAAGGAAGGCGGAAATAGGGGAAATGTGGCTTTTGGTAAGGGGAAGGGGGCGGCGAGGTAGATATTTCCACAGAAGCCGAAAATTTGGATCGGTGCAGCGAAAAAACTGGCGCGCAAAGTGTCATCAGACACGGTCCCTTATTCAGCACTGTGTACGATATGTGAACATCACAAATGATTCATATAGCTTACCCCATGTGTGATGAGTTTTAACGATCAAATTTTGGTCCGAATTTCCCTGGTTACAGTGGTCATCTATGTCATTGCATAATTTGGGTACACAAAGGAGACTACAGCACACCCACACTTCTTAATCGAGCAAGTTCAGCAATTAAACAGAGCTAGCTGGCCTAAACATTACTCCAACAAATTAAAGACCGGCGCTCTTAATTAAACAAAACAAAGAGTACTACTCCGGCTGGTGCTCGTCGATCTTCGCCACCTCCTCCATGTGCAGCTTGCGCCCGACGATCTCCTGGGGAAGGGGCTCCATGGCATCCATCGCACCATACTGGGCCAGCATCCCGCCATCCGCGTTCGCCATCTCTTTGGAAAAGGCCGCCATGAGCTGGGCGTGGGCGGCCGCGATCTGGGCTTGGACGGGCTCCGTCGTGGCAAGGTATGACGCGGAGGAACGGACGGCTGCTCGAACGCTCTCGGCGATTGCCAACTCTTCGGCTGTGGGTTGCCGACCGTTGTCGGAGAAGCTTCGTTCGATTTGTGCGGTGACCGCCAGGAGCTGGGCGTGGGCGGCCTCGACATGGTCGTGGGCGGCCTCCATCAGGGCTAAGGCCGCCGCTGCGGAACGGACAACTGCTGTGCCGCTGTCGCCAGTTGCTATCCCCGAGGCAGATGTTGCTGCCGCCACCTGAGAAGCAACAGCGGCCGTTTGGGCTGCCTTGGCCGCCCGGTCACAGATTGCGGCCGCGCTCACGCAGCTTTTTAGCACGCGCATGGCGGCTGCAGCCGCGCTCTCGCCGGAGTGGGCTGCCGAAGTTGCCCGCACGACGCGGGTCCACGTCCCCATCTTTCACCGGCGACGATTGAACAGGGAAATGATATTTGGGGAGCGAGCTAGTGTGCTTGACACGCCGGCTGTGGACTGTAGCCAACGCGCCTTTTCACGTAAGCCATATGCGTACTATACTCCGACAGTGCTCCAAGATATTTTGTACTGCATCTCACACGGTTGTTGATAATAAATTGTGTGCGATCTACTTGATTTTTCGTCTTGATTTGAATTACATAATGGGGTCACAGCGGCAAAGGAGGGTGTTTGAATTGCTAGAACTTTTATTTGCAGTGAACATGCAACTATAGGTGTGTCGTCAAAAAAATTGCAATTATTCAGGGTTCGTTTGGACATTTTTATACATTAACTTGGTTTTCTAGGCATTTCAGGTGCACAATTCAAAATTAAACTACATGCACATGCTCCGGTGCACCAAAATGGGTTGTAAAATCATATATGTGTCCATGGGTTGATGCTTATGTCCCATGCAATAAATGGGGATGAATTTCAAACACCACGGCACCGTGGCTCTCCGGCAAACGTTGAGGTACTTGCTTTTGTAATTCTAGTAAATCCAAAACTCGTCTGAAATTCATGAACCTTGGCTTGCTATCATGGAATGGCATCAACATGTTGGGGTAAAAAATATTGTCCCATTTTGGGCAGGTTATGGTATAAGCTTCTCACAAACCAGAGCTTCGCACAAGAAGCCTCATAGTTCCGGTAGGGAAACGTGTCACCTTTGTGGACAAAACGATATTCGCCGCCTCTTCTTGCTTTCAATTTTTTTTCTGGTGTCAACATAGAACAACAGGAGTGTCGTGTTAAATTTTGGAATTTTTCGGGGTTCGTTTGGACATTTTTATACGTTAACTGAGTTTTCTTGGCATTTATGTGCATAATTCAAAATTGAACTATATGCACATGCTCCAGTGCATAAAAACGGGTTGAAAAATCAAATGTGTGTCATTGGTTGCAAGCTTAGGTCACATGCAAGAAATAAGAATGAATGTCAAACACCTTGACACTGTCGCTCGGCCACTAACATTGAGATACATGGTTGTAAAATTCTAGTAAATCAAAAACTCGTCTGAAATTCATGAAACTTGACATGATATCATGGAACGGCATCAACATGCCGTTGTAAAAATATTGTCCCATTTGGGGCAGGTTTGGGTATAAGCTTCTCGCAAACCAGAGCTTCTCACAACAAGCCTGATGGTTTCAATAGGGAACGTGCCACCTTTGTGGACGAAACGATATCCGTTGCCTCTTCTTGTTTTCAAATTTTTTCTAGTGTCAACATAGAACAACAGGAGTGTTGTGTCAATTTTTCGGATTTTTCGGGGTTTGCTTGGACATTTTTATACATTAACTGAGTTTTCTATGCATTTATGTGCATAATTCAAATTTGAACTACATGCACATGCTCCAGTGCATATAAATGGGTTCAAAATTCAAATGTGTGTCCTTGGTTGGATGCTTAAGTCCCATGCAAGAAACGGGAATGAATGTCAAATACCTTGCCACCGTCGCTCGGCCGCTAACATTGAGATACATGGTTTTTAGATTCTAGTAAATCGAAAACGCGTCTGAAATTTATGAAACTTGACATGCTATCATAGAACGGCATCAACATTCCATGGTAAAAATATTGTCCCATTTGGGGCAGGTTGGGGTATAAGCTTCTCACAAACCAGAGCTTCTCACAACAAGCCTCATGGTTACGGTAGGGAACGTTTCACCTTTCTGGACGAAACGATATCCATTGCCTCTTCTTGATTTCAATTTTTTTTCTAGTGTCAACATAGAACAACAGGAGTGTTGAGTTAAATTTTGGAATTTTTCGGGGTTCGTTTGGACATTTTTATACATTAACCGAGTTTTCTATGCATTTATGTGCATAATTCAAATTTGAACTACAGGCACATGCTCCAGTGCATATAAATTGGTTGAAAAATCAAATCTGTTTCCTTGGTTGCATGCTTAGGTCCCTTGCAAGAAATGGGAATGAATGTCAAACACCTTGCCACCGTCGCTCGGCCGCAAACATTGAGATACATGGTTTTTACATTCTAGTAAATCCAAAACTCGTTTGAAATTCATGAAACTTGGCATGCTATCATGGAACGGCATCAACATGCTGTGGTAAAAAATTTGTACCCAGGTTTGGGTATAAGCTTCTCACATACCAGAGCTTCTGACAACAAGCCTCATGGTTCCGGTAGGGAATGTGCCTCCTTGGTGGATGAAACGATATTCGTTGCCTCTTCCTGTTTTCAATTTTTTTTCCTAGTGGCAACATAGAGCAACAGGAGTGTCGTGTTAAAATTTGCAATTTCGGGGTTCGTTTGGACATTTTATACATTAACTGAGTTTTCTAGGCATTTTATGTGCATAATTCAAATTTGAACTACATGCACATGCTCTAGTGCAGAAAATGGGTTGATATATCAAATGTGTGTCCTTGGGTGCATGCTTAGGTCCCATGCAAGAAATGGGAATGAATTTCAAACACCAGGGCACTGTTGATTGCCGGCAAAACGTTGAGATACTTTGTTTTTAAATTGTAGTAAATCCAAAACTCGTCTGAAATTCATGAAACTTGGCATGCTATCATGGAATGGCACCCAACATGCTGTGGTATTTTTCGTGTCCATTTTGAGAGAAGGCGCACTCGAATAACAACCAACAAAGGCATTTTGAAACAAATTGCTGCCACTTTAACATCTCAAACATTTTGTATAATTTAAATTGTGTGCGTTCTGTTAACCATTCACGTGACACCACGCAACACTCTTTTAATGGCTAGGAGGTGTCGTGCGGATAGCTGCTTGACTGGGCAGGAGGCGTGCAAGTTGTCCTCCAATGCGCAGGCTCACCGGGAAGCATGCGAGTTGTACGCTGCGCATGCTCACTAGGAAGCGAGCCCTTTGACTTCCATGGCCGCCCGCCTTGCTCGCATCCTATCCATTAATGGCGCCCGGGCCACTGTTTAATACGGGCGGCCTTACTGTTCGCCTCCCATTCCCCTCCCACAGACCTCCACCAATGCCATGGCGCAGAAGGATCATCTACCACTAGTCTTCTAGTTTGGTGAAGTCGACTCCGAGCCAGAGGAGATAGAAAATAAGGAGGAATGGGGCCTCATGGACATGGCCCTGAACGAGCAGGCCGCGGCTGTTGCTGCCCCCGCGCCCGTCCCAGCTCCCATCCCCGCGCCCGTGCCAGCGACCATCCCCGTAGCATTGACGGGCTGGTCGCCAAGCACTATCGCAGAGCTGGAAGGCGCGGGCGTCAGCGAGGTCTCCGCGGACCCGCGCGAGCTCGTGTACATGCCAGCGCCAACGCCCGTGCCCGTGCGCGCCCCTGCACCCACCGCGGTGCCGGTCCCCGTGCGTTTGCCTGCACCCGCCGCGCCCGTGCCCGTGCGCGCGCCCCCTCAGCGGCATGGGACGCCGCCGTCGACCGCTACCTCGCAGCACCGCGAGTTGCCGTCCTCCCGTGCCCCGCCCGTCGATCGCGTGACGACATGATGTTTGATTTCCAAGTGAAGAACATTCTGTGCTGCTTTAAAGACTTCAATAACGGCACCCCGAAGGACGACAACGACAACGCCGGCGCGGCACGCCACCTCCGCCGCCGCCGAAATTAGTTTTTTTGGGTTTAATACTGTATCTCGATCATATGAATATAAATTCGCAGTGTGACTGAATGAAATATATGGTTTGAACGAACTTGCGTTTTTCTCTCTGAATGTACAGACTTATCAAACGATTTTCTTTAAAAAACGTTAATGGTTTTTAAATATAAAACACTCATCGCAAACGTTTTAGATAGAACACTCGTATGCAAAGTGAGAGCTATGGTCTTCCCCAGTAAGCCAAGGGAAAATTCGCCGCGCAGGATTTGTGCATCTCTTCAACGCAAACGGTTCAGATTGAATACGGTATGCAAAGCGAGACTTCGGCACTAAGCCAAGAGAAAATTTGGCACGCAGGATTTGTACATCCCTTCAACCCAAACGGTTTTTTCGGATGACCCGTGTGCAACCACGTACAGACAATTTGGTAAGATTTGCATCTGTCATATTGGGTATATTGCCATTTGTCAAACTGGAAAGATTGACATTTGTTGATCTAGTAACATTGCAGCTAAAAATCACTAGCACTATCTAATTTTTGCAACTAAAATTCAGTAATTAAGCATAGATTTCATTCATAGATTAAGTAGTCGTTCTTTATACAAACAGTTCAACTCGACAGCTGAACCGACCAAACTTGTCCCCAATTGTTGCCAACCACGTACTGAAATAGCTAGTTCAACTATATATACTAGCTAATTTTAAGTATGTTGTACAGTTCCACCACATCTATAGTCAGATGAACTGAACAAAATAGCCCCTAAATACTACTAGTACGGGGGGGGCTTTGTACTACTTCCGGCAGCCTCTCCTCTGCCGAGCGCGCTCAGTAAGAGGCAGAGGAGGAGGAGCCTACCAACGAGCTGGACAACTGCAATACGATGCCTGCTGCTGCTGCACCTTGAGCGACGCTCACCTCGAACGCCCTCTGCCGCTCCAGACGACCCCTCTCGAAGCGGCGGGACTCCTCGTAGATCTCCTGATTCCTCGCCTCTACGGCGGCATGTGTTGCGGCCACGGCGGTGACAAGACTCTTTGCATGCTCGATGAGGCGCTCTTCCTCCTCCCGCAGGAACTCGATGTAGCGCGCAAGGTCGCTGACGCATGTGCGGGCCTCCACCTCCGCCTCCCGCCTTCGGGCGGCGGTGGCGGAGCGGGTGATGATCCTGGCGGTCGACGGTGGGCTGGTGGCCACGGAGGCCGACGATGGGGTGGCGGCCACGACCACCACCTCCCGCCTTCGGGCAGCGGTGGCGGAGCGGGTGATGGCCATGCTGGCCGGCAGTGGGGTGGTGGCCACGACCGCCACCTTCCGCCTTCGGGCCACAGCGGCAGAGCGGGCGATGGCCCTAGCTGTCGACGGTGGTGTGGGGGCCACCGCGGCAGACGGTGGGGTGGCGGCAACGTTGGCCGGCAACAGCTGCCGACGGGCAGCGGCGGCGGAGCGTGTGGTGGGTGTTCCGCGCACACCCAACAGGGACGCCACGCGCACTACACTACGCCGTGGACTGCGCCGCCGCCACGGTGTAGCCTCCTAGCTGGAGCTGTCCTCTGATGACGGCGGAGTGGCTGAGCAACGACGACGGACCGGTGCCATTGGCGATTGTGGGAGAAGCACACGAGATAAGCTACAGGGAGGGAGGGGAAAATGCGACGCAGGATTCGCCGGCCGTGAGGGTTTATATAGCAGGCCGGTAAGCATTGGGATTTTGGGGGATTTCACCGAGTCGGGTGGGAATCTTGCGCGGGAACCTACGCGGTTGCGCGGGAACGGGCTCACCGACGATTCATTGGCGCCACTTGGAGACACCATTTGGCCAAAAGAACGCCCCCGCGGGCTACTCAAGCTTGCGCTCGAAGCCGTCTGCGGCAGCGGGGTGACAAGACGTGCGAGAGGAGGACGAAAGGACACGTACACATACGGTTAATAAAAAAACGTTTGCGATTTAATTACCTACTACCCCGATCCTGGTTTATAAGTCGTCTTTGTATTTTTGTGCCAAATTTTGACTAGAGATTTAACTAATAAAATACGAATGCATGTCACCAAAGATTATATCATTGGATTCGTATTTGAACATAGTTTCCAATTATATAATTTTATAACATGCATTAACATTTAGTTGGTTAAATTTATGGTCAAAATATGGCACAGAATATAAAGGGGACTAATACACCAAGACGGAGGTAGTAGCACACGGCCGCTCTCTACGCAGCGTCGCAACTGCTAGCCGGCTTGTAGACGACCATTCCCTGCGTGTTCAACTGCTCTATGTGTGTGGTTGCTCACAGTTGACGCGGCTGCGGCGCACTGTGCTTGCGTCCCACCGCGCGCGCTCTGCTCTCGCGTCCCTCCGGGCGCTCTGCCCTCGTCCCTCCACGCGCGCTGCCAGTGTTTGGGGCCGGCGCACGATCACGTACGTTCGTGCTGCCATTATGCATGCGGTTGCGCCGTGCGCGGCGCCACGATGCAGTTACCTGCTGCAAAAACTGCCATGCGGACGCGCCAAGAATCCAGGCCGCCCGGCCCCCATTTATTCCTGCGGCCATTTACCTTCATCTCTCGCGCCACACGACACAATAAGCACACCCACGACAACACATACGGACAGGACATCCAGCGGTTCCAATGGCGCTCCCCGTGGCTCCAATGGCGCTCCCAGCGGCCGACGACGACAACGGGGGGCAGTTCACCATGCATCACGTAGTGGACACCCACATGAGGGGGAAGGCCCTCTCGATGGTGTACACGAACGAGCCGGTCTTGGTGGAGAGCTCCATCCAAACTATGGAGCAGTTGCTTGCTGAGGACAAGTACCAAGTGGTCGGCTTCGACCTCGAGTTCACCAGCGGTCGTGCTGGGCACGATCAGAAGGTTGGCGTCGCCCAGTTGTGCGTGCGACATGACGTCCTCGTCTACCACTACCACCTGGCCACAAGGCCTTGCGAGCGTTTCTCCAGGTTTATCAACAGCTCCGACTACAGTTTCGCTACGGTGGACACCACCAACGATCTAAAAGCGCTCAAGGTTTTGGGCTTGACCTGCCAGAATCTTGTTAACATCCATGACCACTACAAGGTCTGGGGCAGCGACAACAACAAACAGAACTCCCTGGTTGACCTCGCCTCAGCCATCATCGACCCCTACTACATGAAGATGAAGGATGAGAGCAAGAAGGACAAGAACGCCTGGCATAGTGTCTGGCATCAGAGACTGGATGAAGAACACATCAAGTACGCGGCCAAGTACGCGTACACAAGCTACAAGATGTACAGGTGGATCGTTGACATGAGGAAGTGTCTTCTTCCTGCCCCAGACGTGGGATCGAGCCATAGAGCAGTGGCGGGAGCGTCACAAGAAGTAGATGACTAGACGATCATTTCTCCTAGTTTAGAATGCATGCAATTGTTTATTGAGTTGTGTGCGAATGATCTGTATAGTCACTTACGTAATTGGATGTTTATTTCAGTTATATATATTTGTTATTCTTCTGTAGACAGAGCAAATCACACGGCTTATTAGCAGCAATCGTCTGTGTTATTATTGGTCTTCGCACACATTTCTGATTACGGACCTGTTTGCCGCGTATCACACACATCTTGTTCAGTTGAACTATTTTTGTTGTCTTGGCTCATCGCAAATAGTTCATCCGAGTGAATTGTATGCCCTCCATCGCACACACCTTGATCTGGCTGACCGTTTCTATTGTGTTGCCTAATCACACACAGTTCATCCTAGTGAACTATATGCCGTATATCGCACACACCCTCATTTGGCTGCCTGTTTCTGTTGTTCTGCCTCATCGCAAACAGTTCTGCTGGATTAACCGTTTGCCACGCATCGCACACGCAACTCTATTCTGAATCGTGTTTGATGTCACCGATATCGCAAACGTTTTGTATCTTTTTTGACGGTTTTATTACATCACTGTTTGTGATTAATGCATCGCACATAGTTTCGTCGAAGGGTCTCTGATTGGACTGTCGCATTTGGACCAACCTACAGTAGTGAATATTTGGGTATTTATAGAGTTGAGAGGCGGTGGAAAGGACTCCCGTGGGCCCCACCACCCACCTGGGCGCGCCAGGGGCCTCTGGCGCGCCCTGGTGGGTTGTGGGCCCCACGGGCCTCCCCTCTGGCACTTCCTTAGCTCCCAAGTTGTCTTCTGGGCTGAAAAAAATCTCCAAAAAGTTTCGTGGCATTTGGACTTCGTTTGGTACTGATATTCTGCGAAGTAAAAAACAAGCAAAAAAGAGCAACTGGCACTGGGCACTATGTCAATAGGTTAGTCCCAAAAAATGATATAAAGTTGCTATAAAATGAATGTAAAACATCCAAGAATGATAATATAACAGCATGGAACAATCAAAAATTATAGATACGTTGGGGACGTATCAGCAACCCCAAGCTTAATTCCTGCTCGTCCTCGAGTAGGTAAATGATAAAAACAGATTTTTTGATGTGGAATGCTGCCTAACATGTTCATCACATATTTTTTCTTTTGTAGCATGGACATTTGGACTTTTAGATGATTCAAAGTGAAAGGATTGAGATGTACCTAGAGGGGGAGTGAATAGATACAATTACAAATTTTAATTGTTACTTAGCAATTTTAGGCAATAATGCGGAATATGACGGTGAGCCTAACAATTGCAAATATGATACTAAGAGCTAAGCAAGGTAACCAGGTACCACAAGTATATGAGTAAGCAAGCACAATATGAGACAAGTAAAGACTGAGAGACAAGTAACCACAAGTAGGGAGCTAGGGTTAGGAATAACCGCAACTCGGAGACACGAGGATGTATGCCGATGTTCTATTCCTTGGAGGGAAGCTACGTCACCGTTTAGAGAGGTGGATGTTACCACGATGGCACACCAACGCCACGAAGGCTCACCCTATTCTCTCTTTGAGATATCACCACGAAGGCGATTCTCAACCACTAGTGGTAGGCCTTGGGGTGGTCTCCAAACCCTCACAAACTTTCCGGGGGGTAATCACAATGAACGATTCCTCTCCGAAGAACTCCTACCGCGTAGGAGTCTCCAACCTCCAAGAGTAACAAGAACGATGGGGAAAAGCTCAAGACTTGCTCAAATCACGAATTCCTTTGGTGCAAAGAAGGGGAAGGAGTGGATCTATCACTTGATTGGACAACTTCTCACAAATGCTCTCAAATCCCTTCGGGATCTCAGATTTGGTGTATGAGTGTGAGAGAGTGAGTGAAATGTGTTCTTGGGGATGCTCAAAGTGAATGGTCAACCTTATCCCTGGAAGAAGAAGGTTATATATAGTGGTGGTGTGCATATGACCATTGAAGGGTAAGTGGCTGTGCCAGGCCGGACATCCGGCATCACAACAAATACGCAGCATAGTGTAAAAACAGGGAGGCCGGACATCCGGGGTAGATCCCAGACATTCGGCATGGCTGGTAGACCCGGACATCCGGCGTGGTGGCCAGACATCCGGAGATTTCATCACAAACACAGATGCTCTCTGGACAGCAAGGACCGGATATCCGACTAGCCAGCCTGGACATCCGGGGACACAGGAGAGACCGGACATCCGGCAGTGTGGCCGGACATCCGGGGATTTCATCACGAAATCGAATGTTCTCTGGACTGCAGGGGCCGGAAATCTGGCGGAGCAGCCCGGATATCCGGTGGTGCAGGCCAGACATCCGGCGTGGGAGCAGAGGTAATATTTCTACTGCAGTTTTTAGGATATGAGACTAAGATGGAGAAGCTAGGTTTTTCCTAACATGAGCAAGTCCTTCACTAACCCTACCGATCCCCTCTTAATAGTGCGGGATCCCTATACTCAAGAATAAACAGAGATACAATCCTTTTGATCTAGTGTTGATTCTTCCTTGAGTTATATCAATTCTGTATGTCCATGATCCACACACCTTTGTCATCCGGGGACAAACACCTGAGATTTACTTGACGAACATAGTTAGTCCCCTACATGTAGATTGACATCAACATCAAAACTTGATGTAAGGGCATGATTGCACTTTCAATCTCCCCCTTTTTGTTTGTTGATGACAATTGTACATGTAGTACCACACATAAAAGAAATACATTTTGCAGTGTAATACATGAGAGCATAATACAATATGTTCCCCTTTTTTTTGATTTTGCACCCCCTCAATGTGTGCATAAGATGATTATTTATAATTCAATGCACATATTACATGTTTGCATATGAAAAAAAAGTTAGGACACAATTCAAACCAAACCTCAATGAATCTTATGATGAGAAGGTGATGGCATGCATGTATATGAGATACATCATCAACCCATAGTCTCATAGATAATAAGATAGTTCAACCCATAGTCTCATAGATAATAAGATAGTCTCACACAATCAAGTACCACTTGTAGCATACATATATAGTTTGAATAATTAGCGAACATAGAGCTCGACATCTAGACATCTAAGGTACTACTTCTCCCCCTTTGACAGCAACATGCAAAAGGGGCGAAGATAACTAGAGGAACAACAGTGAAATTACTCTTGGCGGATGACATCAACATCAGCCACCCCCTCAAAGAACTCGGCGTACTCGTCACAAGACGGAAACCCAAAAGAGGAAGTGGACGGTGCAGTGGGTATGGGATCCTCATCGCTCACTGGACTGCCACGGTCACGAAGGCACTGCTTGAGCTGGTTCTTGGAGAGGATGAGGCGCTTCTGAACATCATAGTTTTGCTGACAGTTAAAAGTGATAGCTTTCATAATGGCAGACTGAGCCTTGCCCAAAAATGAGGCAAGGTGACCACGAGGCATGGCCGAAGAGGAAGGCACGGAGGACACCTTGGGCTGAGTACCTACAGAGGACCTCTTGGGCTGAGTAGGAGCAGCAAACTGGGCAGGAGCTATCATGCGCATATGAGCCAGAGGTCTCCAAATGGGATGCACAACAGTCTTGACAACCTCAAAGGGGGCAGTGCTATCAATCAGCGCCTGAATGAATGGAGCATGAGGGAATTGGCGTGACTGAAGAAAGCTGGATAAACGGATCTCATGGCAAATGTAATGGGCCGTGTCAATTGGCTATGTGGGCTTGTCATGCATACGTACCATCAAATCAATGCAGTAGTTGCGAGCCCTCGAGCGATCTCCCTTCTTATGATAGAGAGTGCAAAGCACACACTGATAAAGTATGTAGTATGGAGACCTGAAGATGGATACCTCATTGGGTGGATACTCACGTTCCTCCGGGGTGAGCTGAGTGAGAGGCTTAACAAGAGGCATGCAATCATCAATCCCCTTGGGCTTATGCAATGGATTCAGACTGTGGATCTGATGGCTAACACCAGAGAAGCCCAAAATCTGAACAAAACGGTCATAGGTGATGCTCAGCACAGCATCGTCAGTCATCCATGTGAGGCTGTTGTTTGGGCCAAAGAAACAAGTGGCATAGAACTGAAGGATGGCAGCTTCATTCCAGTCACACTTAAAGGTCATTGCCGGACCGAGAGTCATATCATCAATGATCTTGACCGTGTTATCAGGAAACATGGCAGGATGATCATGCAGGAATGGTAGATCCAAGTATTTATGAGGAGCAAATCCACGACCGCGGACGAAGCTAGAGTAGAGATCCTGCTGCATGCGAGTACGAAACCGAGGGTCCTCTACATCAGCCACCATCTCAAACAGGTTGGTATCCCGCCGGAACTCAAGGTATGGACTGGCCCCCACCGTCTTAAAATTGTGAATGGGGCGATTCCCGCTGAAAGGGATCTCCATGGAGATGTGACGACCATGGGTAACGGGCATCGTAGAGCCCCGGACAGGAGGCATGGGCGGCCTCCGTGTGCCCGGCTTCGATTGACCAATGGAGCGCCTAGGAGCAATTTCCTCCTCTTCCTCCACAACATAGTCCTCATCATCTGAATGAGAGGCGTAGGGTGACGGAGGCTGACGCTTCGGATGGCTGCGACTGGGCCCGGTGGTGGTCTTCTTCTTAGGCCAGACATTCTCCTCGGAGTCGGTAGAACCTTGTCGGCGAGCGACTGAAATGGATACAAGATAGGGATACCGATGAGAAGTAGCCCAAGATGATATGAACAAGGATTAAACAATTAAACGAGTGGGAAGTAGACATTCTATTCATAACCATAGGACAAGTCCGAGTGGTAGATCAAAATATTGACATACCCATGGTTAATTTGTTTATCCAAGTGCATAGAGTGTAATTTGGACTAGTCAAGTGACATCAAATCGATAGAGGGACATATGCATTAAGAGAGCATCCATAAGATTTACCGAAACCCTAGAATAGATGAGTCAACGCAAGATTAGTCAAGAACAGAGGCAGCCATACCCCAGGATGAAGGAGAAGGGCCGCATTGCTTGGTGCGTGCCATGGCGAACTCCGGAGACCGACAATCGATCCAACACCAAAAGTGGTTCTTCCCGAGTGATTCACACAACAACCCAAGAAATGGATTGGGTGGAAGGGTAGATCGGGGAGAGACGAGGGCGTGGAGAAGAGACTGGAGGCCGGAGGGCGGAGGAGATGGCCGGGGTGGGCCGGGGCAGAGCCCGACGGTGGCGTGGGAACAGGTGGGAGGAGCAAAAGGAGATGGGGAAGAACTGCCCCCAAATCCGGAGCCCCCCCCCCCCCCCCCGTTTTAAGAGAAGTGTGCGCGTACGGGCCGGACATCTGGGGGTCAAGCCTGGATATCCAGCGACTGGGGGTCAGAGAAAGAACATCCAGGGCCCGGATGTCCGGCCACTGGAAGTACCAGATCGATGTGTAGCAGCAGAGAACTGCCAGGGCCCGGATGTCCGGCATTTGGGCCGGATATCTGGCCACTGGAAAGTGAGAAATTTTCAGAGAGGGTCCGTGAAGAAGAATTTTATGTGACATATAATGATATTTGATATAGACTCCGCCAAGGAGATTTATAGAAGCAGTACCTTAAAATTATAGGACTATAGTACAATTAGCAAGATACCAAATAATGTTAAGCATAGAAAGATCGATGTAAGCAACACATGAGCGGTGTCCGTAGTCACCATGTTTGAGCATATGTGACATGTTACTGCAAAGATTTGAACCTTGGGTACATAGTCACTACTCCATCATCTAAAGCACCATAGTTCGAAGAACATGGTAACTTTGAGAGTGTTTGTTCTATTTATGCATTATATAGGGTGAGAGTACTCATGAGTTGAATGTCTCCCCCTAAATACATGCCTACATCAAGACAAGACATGAAGTAAATGTATGCATGGGTACTAGATTTCACATAATGCTATCAAGCTCCAAGATACCAAGTTCACGCCTAAGTTGACAAAACCTTGCTTCAGCGAATGGTTTGGTGAAAATGTCGGCAAGTTGCATATCCGTACCAACATGAGCAATATCAATGTCACCTTTTTGCACATGGTCTCTCAAGAAGTGATACCTAATATCAATGTGCTTGGTGCGAGGGTGATCAATGGGGTTCTCAGCAATCTTGATGGCACTCTCATTATTGCATAGAAGAGGTACAAGTCTATAAGTGATACCATAATCCTTCAAAGTTTGCCTCATCCATAGTAATTGAGTTGCACAACTTGCGGTTGCAATGTATTCGGCTTCGGTGGTGGAGAGGGAGACACAATTCTGCTTCTTTGAGGACCAACTTACCAAGGAGCGTCCAAGAAACTGACATGCACCGGAGGTAGACTTTCGTCCCACTTTGTCTCCAGCCCAATCCGCATCCGTGTACCCAATGAGATCAAACTTGGCATCCTTGGGGTACCATAGACCCAGCTTTGGGGTGTGAACAAGGTATCTAAGAATATGCTTAACCTCCTTATGATGACTTTCCCTAGGGGAAGCTTTAAATCTTGCACATATGCCTACACTTAACATGATGTGCGGTCTAGATGCACAAAGATAAAACAATGAACCAATCATAGAGAGATAAAGAGATGGGTCAAATGGGATACCGTTTGTATCTTCAGTAAGAACAAGTTGGGTTGGCATGGGTGTCTTGCATGGACTAGCATCAGTCATTCCAAACTTCTCAAGAATGTCCTTTAGATATTTGGTTTGGGACAAGAAAATTCCTTCTTGAAATTGTTGGATTTGAAATCCAAGAAAGAACTTCAAGTCCGCATTGAGTGACATCTCAAAGGTCTTGGTCATGGAGGCCGCAAACTTCTTGCACAAATGAATGTTAGGAGAACCAAAAATGATGTCATCTACATAGATTTGGCATAAGATCAAATCACCCCTTTCCCTCTTAGTAAAAAGAGTGGGATCGATCACCCCTCTCACAAAGCCATCATTGAGTAGAAACTTCTTAAGATGATCATACCAAGCACGAGGTGCTTGTTTGAGGCCATACAAAGCCTTGTGAAGTTTATACACATAGTCTTTGTGATCGGGATCAACGAACCCGGGTGGTTGTGATACATATACTTCTTCTTGTAGAGGACCGTTAAGAAAAACACTCTTCACATCCATTTGATGTAAAGTAAAACCATTGAAAGCAGCATAAGCAAGTAAGATGCGAGTAGACTCAAGACGGGCAACGGGAGCAAATGTCTCATCAAAGTGCAAACCTTCAACTTGTGAGTACCCTTGTGCCACTAACCTTTCCTTGTTTCGGATGATTACGCCATTCTCATCTTGCTTGTTATTGAAAATCCATTTTGTTCCAGTGACATTGTGTTCCTTAGTTGGTCTCTTGACTAATGACCACACTTTGTTGCGTTCAAAACTGTTCAACTCTTCTTGCATAGCAACGAGCCAATCATTGTCCATCAATGCATCTTGTACCTTGAGTGGCTCAACACTAGAGACAAACGAAAAGTGAGCACAAAAGTTTGTCCATTGTTTACGAGTGACTCTACCTTTCGATATGCCGTTAAGAATTTCATCAACATCAACACGACTGGCCACTCGTGGCATGATGGAGGTTAGGGTTTCACGAGGTTCAACTTCATTTCCATCATCCACATCCTCAACAAACGGATCATTAATGTGTGGTGGAAGATCTTATTCTTCATGTTGCATTTGTTGAGGTTCATCATCAAGGATTGCACTTTCTTGTTCTTGCTCTTGGTGATGATCTTGTTCTTGAATATGATCATGGTGAGTCTCGTGGATTTGTCACAGCAGATGTCCCTCTTGGGGTTCCCTGCCCCTCCTTATATAAGTTGAAGGGGCGGGTTACATGTGGAGTCCTAGTAGGATTAGGACTATTCTATTACAAGTGGAATCCTAGTCTTTCTTCCCTTGTAAGGGAAATATTCCTTATGCCTTTCCTCTCAAGCCGGCTCACCATAACATGAGTCGGCCGTCCCATGAACTGCCTTCTGGGCCGTTGGGTCTTGTCGTTCGTCTGACCCGCCTGCCGGGTCACTAATGAGTCGCCAAGCTCGGGCGGGTCACCCGTGAGTCGCCAAGTCCGGGCGGGTCACCAGTGAGTCGCCAAGTCCCGGCCGGGTCATACATCAGGCCGGGTTACACCACGGGGTATATCCCCGACATTAGCCCCCAGTTTAATTTGGATTTATCCATGTTAAACTGATCCTGCAAACTAAACACAAGAACAAATTTGACAAGTTGTGCTCCGGGTTAAAAGTTCTTCTGAACCGGCACCTGATCATCCTTAAGTCCTTGTCATTTCCTTCTGTGAAATACACCCGACCAAGTCAAACTTTGCCAGGTCATGCAATTTTTTTAAGCTTCTTCCATATCGTGACATGATCTCAGCCACCTTGATACATGTCTATGATCTCATAGCAAATCTTCTTTAGCAGATATGTTTAAACTTTGCTAATGCAAAAAACCAGGCACTTCTTCTGAAAAGTCCGGGTCAATAGGCCAGCTTCAAAATCAATTTGCTGACATTGGTTTCTCACAGAAAAATATTGTGAAGAATAATCCATTTGATTCGGCTTCCAATGCTCTGGCTTGACAAAAATATTGGTCCTGAGATATTCATCTGACTTTCAGCCGGCTTAAGTATGTAGAGCTTGCCGACTTACAATTGCCAAAATTGCCGGGTTATAAAACTGATGATACCGGGTCATGATTGTTGCTGACACCGGATTATGCCTTGTGACGACTTGGTGCTTGCTTTTGTAAATATAACTCTCAATCGTTGAGTCGTCTCTCTGAGCCTTTCTATGAATAGCTTGGAGGAGATAAACTTTGCAAATTCCTCCACTAAAAATATGATACTTACTTTGCTCAAAACTGAGAACTTGAAGACATACCTTCCTTATACCCATATTACCTGTAGCCCCCAAGTCTTAAGAGGGGAATGCAGTGATAGCTTAAGACTTGCTTTAATATAAATGTTTTGCAACTCTGGAGAAATCTGAGTTGTTCGTCTGAGTCACCACTCATAAACTGAATATTTTGTACTTCACATGTGTAGCCTCCAAGTTCCGGGTTGTCTTGCCTGCAGCAACCTGGGACTTGTAACTATCTTATACTTATAAAACTTCAGTCAGTGTAGCCCCGAAGGGCCGGGTCATTATGCAATAATGAGCAGGGACTTTTGCAGATTTGATCATATAGATTTGAGGAGCAATGTGTAGCCCCCAAGGGCCGGCTCAATAAAACAAAACTGGGCTGGGACTTAGAAAATGATAGAAGGGCCGGTTCATCTCCTTCAGATAACCGGGTTTGTTGATAATGTGATGATTTGAAAAGTAACTTGCATTAGCCCCCAAGTGCCATGGTGCATGCTTGCAGCGACATGGGACTTGTGTACTTGATGTAATCTTGATTTGAATAATGTAGCCCTCAAGTGCCGGGTTGTGTGCCTGCAGCGACTCGGGACTATTCCTTCCATTGTAAAATAAAATCATATCCACCGTCTAGATGATGTTGCTGAAAGCCTTGCATATCAATGTTGAACCATGCTCCTTGTTGTGAGCTGGTATTTTTGGATGAGGGAATAATAGTCATTACTCTGAAAGGGCCTTGAAAACCTCAATTATCCAATACTGGTTATGATAACCTTAATGAAAATCCAGCCATGTTAGCTATTTAAAATTTGAATAATATAACCCGGTTTGAAAACGAGGGTAAGTTAATAATCCAATGACTCATGGTCATATCCAATCATTGAAAAGAATCCTTGGGCGGCTTATAATCACAATTAGCTCAATGCTTCATAATCAGATTCAATCGTTAAAAAGACTTCCTTGGCGGCTTAATGCCATAATAGGCTCAATAGGGAGCAGTACAACCCGGATTTATATGACCCGGCAACTTCTCATCTGCAAAAAACTTCTGCAAAACAGAAATATAGAGTATGTATAACTCAAATATTTGTTAAGCCGGCTTGTAAGCAATGACTAAAATAGATTGGTTTTTGAAAAAAACTCAATTTTTTGCTTCAAAGAAGCTTGGCATGAAAGCCGTTCATCACGTAAGCTGGCTCTCACGTGACATAAATCCATCGTTTAAACCTTAACTAGTTCAGGGTCTTATTGAAAGATTAACTGTTAAGAGTACGAACGGGCCACATAGCGGAGAGACTACAGCAGACAGGTGAGTTTATCCTAGCTCACTTTAAGCCGGCTCTCACGTGACATAAGCCGCCGTTTTAACATTGACGAGTTCAGGGTCTTATTGAAAAGATTGACATTAAGAGTACGGCGGGTCACCTGGCGGAGTAGCAAGTTGCAAACAGGCAGGTTTAACTCAATTATGGCATAAAACCGGTCAAAATGGGTTATGAAGCTATACTCATAGAGTAGGAAGCCCCCAAGTGACCTATGGCATAAAAGCCGATCAAGAGGGTTATGAAGCTATGCTCATTGAGCGGGAAGCCCCCAAATGACCTAGAATATGGCATGAAAGCCGATCAAGAGGGTTATGAAGCTATGATCATTGAGCAGGAAGCCCCCAAATGACCTAGAATATGGCATGAAAGCCGATCAAGAGGGTTATGAAGCTATGCTCATTGAGCAGGAAGCCCCCAAATGACCTAGAATATGGCATGAAAGTCGATCAAGAGGGTTATGAAGCTATGCTCATTGAGCAGGAAGCCCCCAAATGACCTAGAATGTGGCATAAAAGTCGATCAAGCTACTACTGGAATCAGCTGCTTTGCCGTCAGCCATAGGAGACGGCAAAGGCATACTTTGCGGACGGCAACGTCATTGCCGTCCGCCAGCAGACGGCGAACAGTCCGGCCGAACGGGTGCCGGTAAAGGCCACTTTGCCGTCTGCTAGCAGACGGCAAAGAAGCCAAGCTCTTTGCCGTCTGCTGGCAGACGGCAAAGCCCCTGGACGGCAGACAAAAGGTGCCAGCCCCGTTAGGGGGCTAACGGCGCTCTTTGCCGTCTGCCAGCAGACGGCAAAGGCCTGCAGCTGACGTCAGCTGACGTCAGGCATCAGCTGGGCCAACGCAGGCTCTTTGCCGTCTGCCAGCAGACGGCAAAGAAGCAAAGGTCTTCCCAGGTTGCACAGGCTGCTACCACGTGGCCTCTTTGCTGTCTGCTGGCAGACGGCGAAGACCTTTGCCGTCTGCTAGCAGACGGCAAAGTGGCTATATTCCCGCTGTTTTTTTTTCTTAAATTCAATCAATTTCACAGATATATATATATTCATTTCAAAATATTTCAACAAGTACATATAGCCAACATATCCCTGCCATATGGATATGATCATCCAACACATATATACACCAAATGAAAAGTCCAACATATCCAACAATTAAGCAAAAGGTCCATATAGTTTCATCCATACATACATATATAGGTAGCAAGTTTCACATTGTTCATCCTACAAAATCATAACAAAAAGGAAGGACAAGGAGAAGAGTAGACTCCAATGCAAGCTTCCGTGATCTGAAGCCAATCTGCAAAATGGGAAAGAAGAAAGTTAGAAGAAGAAGAAGACTAGAAGAAGAAGAAGAAAAAGAAGAAGAAGAAGACTAGAAGAAGAAGAAGAAAAAGAATAAGAAGAAGAAGAAGAAGAAGAATTTTTCTTCTCTTTCTTTTTTTTCTTCTTATTGCTTACTTGTGTCATTTTAGAGCTAACCTAGTTAAATAGGCCATTTTTCACCTAAATATGCTAAGTATGTCATAAATGAACTAAATAAGCTAAGTATAGGTCATTTCAGAGCTAACCTAGGTAATTATGCCATTTTTGAGCTAATTAAGCATCTAAAGTCATTTTGGAGCTAAATAGGTCATTTCTTAAGCATATTATGTCATTTTTGAGCTAGCTAAGCATATTGAGTCATTTCGGAGGAATAAATGCTAAGTATAGGTCACTTTAGAGCTATCCTAGGTTAAATAGGTCATTTGTGAGCTAATTAAGGTTATTATGTCATTTTTGAGCTAGCTAACCATATAAATTCATTTTTGGAGGAATAAATGCTAAGTATATGTCATTTTAGAGCTTTCCTAGGTTAAATAGGTCATTTTGGAGCTAAATAGGTGATTTCTTAAGCTAAGCTAAGTATAGGTCAATTTAGAGCTATCCGTGGTAAAATTGGTCATTTTGGAGCTAATTAAGGTTATTATGTCATTTTGGAGGAAATAATGCTAAGTACAGGTCATTTTAGAGCTAAATATGTCATTTCTTAAGCTAAGCTAAGTATAGGTCATTTGAGAGCTATCGATGGTAAAATTGGTCATTTTGGAGCTAAGTAAGGTTATAATGTCATTTTTGAGGAAACTAAGCTAAGTATACGGCATTTTGGAGATAAATATGTCATTTCTTAAGCTAAGTATGCATTTGTTATGCTAAACACTTGCGAAAACTTACCGTCATCACGGAGGTGTAGTTGTAGGTGTAGTTGTAGGACCGGTCGCGCCAGTGGCTGACGGAGGAGGATCGGTCGATGCTTGTCGGGAGTTATGCTGCACCAAAGATCATTTCCAATGTATCGTTAGCATGATGCAACTCAAATGTGAAGACTAGTAACTAATGACAATTCAAATGAAACTCACCGTGCCCGCCGGAGCAATGACTGGCATCGGCGGAGGGGTCGTGCCGTTCTTCTCGCACAGGGTCTGCACATTTGGTTTTGACGAGTCAGTCATATTAGATACTACTGTAAGGAACATTACGTGCATGATTTGGCTAATATGCAGAAGAAACTTACCGCGAACATCTCGTATAGGGCCCGGTTAGCCATCATGTTCCGGTTCCTCTCCTCCTCCAACGCATTAGCCGTCCTGTCCTCAAGCTCCCTCTCCCTCTCCGCCGCCTGCCGGTCCCTCTCCTCTAGAAGCGTCTGGGTCTTCGCTCTCTCTGCCTCAATAGCAGCCTGCAACACCACTCGTTAGCATTGTAATCATCGACGGCCGCACACACAATGTAATGAAGGAAAGGTATCTGAGTCCGTATAACTAACCTTGAATTTGAGCTCCACTGGCTGTGCACGAGGCAATATCTCAGGATCGGAGCTGGTCTGGCTCTTCTTGATCTGCGGGAGAGTGCTACTACAACGTGTCAGTCCATTCCCAATGGCTAACGAGCCATGCTGCCTCCCGCCACCAGATATCATCACCAGCTCTGGATCAAGAGGTTGCTGGCTCGGGTTAAAGTCCGGCCCTTTCCTCGCCTTCCCCTCGTCTCTGTACCTCACAAGCTTGTGGTGGGAGGCGCGGTTGCTGAATTTATCTGGATCATCGAGGTCAGACTCAGAGAATGCCTTGGCCTTCTTGTACGAGGCAGTATTGGACATGGCATAGAGGTCGAACAGCTGTGGCACTAGAGCCTTGTTCTCTCACGCCTAAAAGAGAGGAACAGAGTATTAGTTAAGGGCTCAAGCTAGCATGAAGAATAAATTTGCATGAATCATGAAGCAAACCACATACCCAGTTTTCCCCGTACTGATGTAGGTTGACGCTGCCTAGATGGTGTGGGACACCTTTCATTTTGCCACACTTGTCCTTTGCAGTGTCGTGGGTGGAGCGCCATTGGGGAGAGCACCACTCATCCACCAACGCCTCCCAACAGTCCATCCTATCCGCACACCATCTCGGGGGCACCTAAGTTAAGCAAGAGAAATTTGAGCGCTACGCCTACGAATCAAATCAAGGAAACTAAGTACAAGGCCTTAAGAATAGGTAATTACCTTCATGTACTTCTCCTTACTCAGAAACTTGACGCGGCACTTCTCTCTTTTCCTCCTAATACCAGCCGAGGCCAAGTAGTCTCGAACTGCCTGCGTCCGAGCCTCGTGCCGAAAGTTTTGAAGTAGGCGCCTGCACTCGTTGTCGATAACCCGAGCCGCGGCCTCCTCCTGTCCCTCAGCACACCTGTAGAAGGTCTGCAATAAAACAAGAAAACACGGATTAGTACAATCACTAGGGTTGCCAATCAAAGAAGGAAACACAACGTAGACGGCAAAGGAGAAATTACCCAAAACGTCTGGATCACAATGTCGGCCACCTTGTGGCACTCGACATCGCCGATCCTATGCCCCGGTGGGGCCGGTGCAGCCAAGTAGTGCTCCCAGGTCATTCCTAGCTCTCGAACCCGGCCCTCACCGGGCAACGTGACCCACCCCGGGAAGCTCTGGCGACAAATCACACCAAGGACACTGTTGGGCCTGCGGACATGAGGCTCGTGTGTCCAAGACCTGCAGTATGACAAGGCCAACGCATTAGATATTCGAAGAAACGTGAAGGCAAAAGGTTAAAAAAGAGTAAATGCACTTACTTGTCCCCGTTAGGCGCAATCAACCACCTCTGGTCGGGGGTCGCCGGGGTGGGCGGGAGCTTTGTACCACCACGCTGGTAGACTTTGCGCCCCTCAACCCACTCACCCTCGCTATAGCTATCAGAACTATAGCCACCCTCAGCACGGTCACTCGACTCCGTCAAGTCCGCCCATGGGTTCCGCTGCGACTCAGCGTGATCCCTGCTGAGCTCCGGAGTCTCGTGGGACGAAGGCTCGTCGGCCCGATGCTCGTCGGCCCGAGGCTCGTCGACCGTAGGCGCGTCTGCCTTAGGCTCGTCGGCCCGAGGCTCGTGGACTGGAGTCCGAGACGGGTCCACCTCAGGCGGCTCCATCTCAGACGGAGCACTCCTGTGGTCGGGTGAATCAGCTGGGGGTGGCGGTGAGGAAGGCGTAGTAGCAGCCTTCCTACCTCTCCCGCCGCCACGTCCACCTCTACCAGCCTTCTTCCCCCCCGACCTCTCCCGGCCGAAGAAGAAGCGACCGCCGGTGGTGTCTGCATACTGAGATCCAGCGCTCTCCGGAGGCTATGGGGTCGAATGGAACTACCCCTCCCACCACGCGCCGAGGTAGGAGCCTCGGAGCGCTCTCGACCCGCGCCCACCATCTGTCAACACCTGCAATGACAAAGAGTAAACGAAATTAGTACAACATAAAAAGAATGAATACCTGACATGAATAATATGTATATAATTTAAGTGTATCATCATCATGAACATAATAAAAAATTGAATACTTAATTTAAGTGTCGGGGTGTCGGGGTGTCAGGGTCGTGGTGTCGGGGTGTCGTGTCGGGGTCGGGGTGTCGGGGTGTCGGGTCGGGGTGTCGGGTCGGGGTGTCGTGGTGTCGGGGTGCCGTGTCGGGGTCGGGGTGTCGGGTCGGGGTGTCGTGTCGGTGTCGGGGTGTCAGGGTGTCCTTTTCTTTTATTTCCTATCTTTCTTCTACTTCTTCTTCTTTCCTTTTTCTTCTTCTCTTCTTCTTTCCTTTTTCTTCTCCTAAATCTTACTCCTATTACCTAAACTAGTAAACGTGCATGTGCACCGCACGTCTTGTGAAGAAGACTTGATTTGCTCTCTCCTAACCTCTCTCTCTAAGGCTATAAGACATGGTTTGCTCTCTCCTAAACTCTCTCTCTAAGGCTATAAGACATGGTTTGCTCTCTCCTAACCTCTCCCTCTAAGGGGATAAGGGCGGAGACAGTTTGCCCCCTCCCTTTGTCATCAAGATAGTGGGTCCTTGCCTCCTCGACGCCACCCCAAAATAATATTGTGGTGTTTCATGATACTATTAGCTTTGTAAAAATAGGAAGAAAAAAAAGTAAAGAATATATGCTGCAATAATAAACAATAAATGCTCTATGTTCTGAGGAAGACAAATATAAAACCTATATTAGATTAAAGGTGTTGAACCTAGCAAATCGACAAGGGGATGTATCGTTTTATCCGTGAACAAGATGAATCACAGGCTTCCAAGTATTAAAACCAAAATAAATCTCAAATCCTACAAGTTAAAAATTGTGAACCCAATTGGTCTTCAATCCACCAAATACTAAGCTCTCACTGTGTGCTACATGAAATAAGCATGGCACCAGGTTTATATAACTAATACAAAAAAAGAACAAGGGAGGAGGGGGGCTTACCTTCCGGTGGCTGCGGGTGGGGGGGAGGTGGCTGCGGGGAGGAGGATGGCTGCGGGTGGGGGGGAGCTGGCGCCGGCGACGGTGCGGCTCCGGCGGCGGGGCGGGGCGACGCGACGCGGCGCGGCTCCGGCGATGGGGCGGGGCAGGGCGGCCGCCGCGGCCTGGGTCCGCTGGGCGGGGCGGCCGGCGACGGGGCGGGCTCCGGGGGGCGGGGGGGCGGTGCGGGGTCGGGGTTGGGGTGTCGGGTCGGGGTCGGGGTGTCGGGTCGGGGTCGGGGTGTCGGGTCGGGGTCGGGGTCGGGGTCGGGGTGTCGGGTCGGGGTTTTTCCTCTTTTTTTCTTTTCTTCTTCTTCCTCTTCTTCCTTTTCTTCATTTTCTTCCTTTTTTTCCTTCTTCTTCTTCTTCTTCCTCCTTTCCTTTTTCCTCTTCTTCTTCTCCTCTCCTCTTTTTTCTTCTTCTTCTACCTCTTCTTCTTTTTTCTTCTCCTCCTCCTCCTCTTCTTCTTCTTCCTTTCCTTTTTTCCTCTTCTTCTTCTCCTCCTCTCCTCTTTTCTTCTTCTTCTTCTTCTTCTTTTTTCTTCTCCTCCTCCTCTTCTTCTATTTCTTCTTCTTCTTCTTATTTTTTGTTCTTTTCCTTTTTTATTTTTCCTTTTTTTTCTTCTTCTTTTCTTCTTTTTTTTCTTCTAGGTTTTTTCTTTTCTTCTTTTCTATCTAAATTTTTTCTACCTAATATATACTAACTAATATGAACTAATAACTAACTAATATAAACTAACTAATATGAACTAATAAAAACAGAAAAAAAACATAAAAAGGGGGGAGGGTGGAGCTCACCGGAGGGGGGGGTCTAGGCGGCGGCGCGGGGCGGCGGAGGGGGAGGGGCGGAGCTGGGTCGTCGGGGGTGCCTGCTCGCCGGCGACCCGACGCGGCGGAGCGGCGGGGCAGGGGGCGGCGAGGGCGACGGGGCCGAGGTGGTGGAGGAGGGCCGCGGGGAGGGGGCGGGCGGCGCCGCGGCCTGGCTCTGGCGGTGGTGGAGAAGGGCCGCAGGGAGGGGGCGGTGGTGGAGGAGGGCTGCGGGGGGAGGGGGCGGCGGCGGGAGGGCGGGGCGGCGGCGCTGAGAGAGAGAGGGAGAGAGAGATGTGTGAGAGAGAGAGAGGCGCGGGGCGCGGGGCCGAAAGTTAAGTTCATTTCTTTGCCGTCTGCTGGCAGACGGCAAAGAACTCTTTGCCGTCTGCTGGCAGACGGCAAAGAACTCTTTGCCGTCTGCCAGCAGACGGCAAAGAGGGTAACCGTTAGCCCGCCCCCGCCGTGACATTGTGGGCCCCACCCTCACCTTTTTGCCGTCTGCTGGCAGACGGCAAAGAGTTCTTTGCCATCTGCCAGCAGACGACAAAGAAGTGGCAGACGGCAAAGAGCTTGACCTAGCCAGTGTCGTGCCACGTGGGGCCCACTTTGGTCTTTGCCGGCTGCTGGCAGACGGCAAAGAGTTCTTTGCCGTCTGCCAGCAGACGGCAAAGAAGTGCAGATGGCAAAGATCCTCTTTGCCATCAGTTGTTTCTTTGCCGTCTGCTTTGGCAAGACAGACGGCAAACAGCCTCTTTGCCGTCTGCCAGCAGATGGCAAAGCGCTGGCAGATGGCAAAGTCCCTGATTCCAGTAGTGAAGAGGGTTATGAAGCTATGCTCATTGAGCAGGAAGCCCCCAAGTGACCCATAATATGATAAGCCAATAAGGTGGGATACCCATGTTTGAACCGCGCATCATGGCAGCAAGTTCTCTTTGGCAATCTTTCTTTCTGAGAACTCAAACTTTGCGAGAGACGAATTCCTCTTGAACCGGATATTGAGAGCTCAAAACTTTGTGAGAGCCTGATTTCCCTTGAGCCGGATTTTGAGCCGGAATCTTTTCTGATGACCCGGAATTGTTTTTTTTTAGCCGGAACTTTTTGATTGCCTGGTACTTTGTAAGCCGAAAATTTTCTGACGGCCTTTAAATTTTCACCAATGTGGCAATAGTCTCCAGGACCTGGGTGTTTTCTCTCCAATGACCCGGGGTTCTTGAATTTGCTGAAAACGGCAAAAATTTGCTAAGTCATTTCTGCGTAGCCTCCGAGTCTTAAGACGACTCGAGGAATTGGCTTGAGATTCTCCATACTTGACCGCGATATAAACTGGCATAAAATTGACAGCAGAAACGCTGGAATGTATTGAAGCTGGAGATGCAGTGGTGAGTTGATAATCTTCGCGGCACTCATTATATATCCTTGGCGTTGATAACGCGATGTGAATCCACGAAAGGTTGAGGTCGATCGTGACGGGTTTCAAATGATCCTGTATGAATTGTGTCAGTAATCCGGCTAATGGTTCATCCCGGCTGGTTGTTGAAGTTAACCAAACTACAATGGCAGCGACTTGTGCGCCTGTCCATTAAGCCATCCATTGCAGGCGGAGGCGGATAATATATTATGATTTGCTCCGGAGTTGCTGGAATAGACCAGGCCACAGGAGCGGTGATTTGCTCACGTCCATTGAGCAGCTTATGTGAGCAGACATGGCTCTGATTTGTTGATATACATGCAGAAGTCGACCGCGGCATTTAGAAGATGGCGCGGACGCGTGAATCAGACGCGGCTTATAAAACCGTGGGAACGGGCGAGTTAGTCGCGGCGTCATAAGCCGCGCGGACGGGCGAGTCAGCCACGTCGTGTTGATGCAGACTGGGCCACAGAGGCGGCGGCTTGCACAGACATTCGTTAAACAACGCCGTACAGTTGGATGCTGGCGCGTGATAATATTGGCGCGAGTTCTATATCCGTGGCATGATGATCGCTCTTGCAGTAAATATTTGTTCTGCATAAAAAGATCACAAGCCAGTGTAACTGCTCTCGGAAGAATAAATGTACTAAAAAATAGACCGGGTGGATTTCATCTGATTTGTCAGG
Organism: Elymus sibiricus; assembly: GCA_039707655.1. NCBI lineage: Eukaryota > Viridiplantae > Streptophyta > Magnoliopsida > Poales > Poaceae > Elymus > Elymus sibiricus. Next base: position 321,604,567 of record CM077664.1, read on the forward strand.
ACGACAGATATTCCACATATAGCCGTAGATGATTTTGCAATACTGTTTGTCCTCGCTAGACCGTTGCCCTCACGCACATATACCCCATAGGAGTAATAATACTGGAGGTGAGTGCATTAATACAGAGGACATCCAATGAATTTTTCCTTGGCATTCTGGTGAGGCACCGAATTCCCTTTAATCTTCGTGCAAAATATATTTGTGTCGATCCCCTCGACTGTATAAGGGCCTTACGCGATCATGTATAAAGAATATTTGTGCCTTTTTTAAGCACCCGACACTTATTCCTCCTACCGGTTCAACCTTCCCCGTTTTTGTATTCGGGTGGCTTGAGACCGCAGGGCGGGTCAGTGAAGCGGGTTGGAGGCGGGGTGGCGGCGGCTCGGCCGTGGAGCTGGGCGGCGGGTCAGCGCGAGGAGAGCCGGCGCGGCTGGCGACTCAGCAAAGGCGCGAGGTGAGGCTGCGGCTGCAGCAGCAGAAACAGCCGGAGGCTTGCAGGTCGGCGACAGTGGCATTCTACAGCACAGGCAGCCGGCGGGTTATGGCGCGAAGCAACGAGGCGATGAGGCGAGCGGTGGATGCAGCGGCTCAAGGCCATGAGGACGGCACGAGGCGGAGACGGGCCCGTGAGGCGAGGCGACTCACTCGGTGGCGGCTCGAAGGCAGGCGGGGTGAGCCGGCGGCGACTCGGCCACGGAGGAGATGCCGGCGAAGGAGGACACAGCGGCGGCTTAGCACGGTGCGAGGCGGTGGCGGCTCGGCAGCTCGGAGGCAAAGGCGAGGTGGACGGCTGTGCGCACACACGCGCGCGGAGCAGATCAAAAGCGAGCCGAGGCGGCTGAGGAGCAGAGCAGAAAGGAGCTCGGGGCGGGATATCCGCTGCGCGCAGACACGGAGGGGAAATAGGGCGCAGGCAGGGCCGGCGGCTTGGAGGCGGTGTGAGGCTGCGCGACCGGATCAGGGCGGGCGGCTTGGCAGCAGAGGAGGCTCAAGGTGCGGGGGCGCGTGAGCCGGAGGCCGGAGGCGTGCGGGCCAGAAGGGCGCAGCAGCCGGACGGCCATGGGCGTGAGGCGCAGCAAGGCTCGCACGACGGAGGAAGCAGCCGCAGGGGTCGAGGCGGGGCCTGCAACGGTGGCACAGGCGCTTAGCGGTGGAGGCGCCCTACGGCTCCGTGATGGCGGCTCACCAGCGGCGGGTTACGGCAGCGGCGGGTGTGGAATCAGCTTCGGCGAGGCCACCCCGGCGACTCGGAATAAAGCCCGGAGCGGAGGTGAAACTACTGGCCACAGAGGCGGCGGTGGCCTGGCGACTCGAGGTCAACCATGGCAGAGGCAGTCCACCGCGGAGGCGGCCGCGAGGCCGGGCGGCTCACGGCGCGGCAGGGCTGTTCGACCGCGGCGGCTCTCTAATGGCGGCTCAGGCACACTGGCGAGGGCGGCTTGGAGGAGCGAAGGCGCACTGAGGCGGCAGGCCGGCAGGGCACGCAACAGCAGAGGCGGCTTGGTGATTTGACGCGACACAGGGCCGCAGCGGGTCGATGAACAAGCAAATCCAGTGAGACAAGGCTGCAGCTGATTAGGCCTCCGCCGGCTTGAAGGCGGCATATGCTGCAGCAGGGGCGGTGGTGAGGCCGGGTCAACTTCGACCACACGGCGGCTCAAAGCCGGCCGCGGCAGAGGCGAGGACTACGGCGGCTCGGCCACAGCGGAAGCGGAACGCGGACGGGGCGGGTCAGAAGGCGCAAGGCCGCTGCAGAGGCGGAGCGAGGCGGAAGGCGGCTCGTCGCAGGGGCCGAATGGGGCGCGCCTGAGCCGGCTGGAGCGGTGATTCAGTACGGACGCGCGGACGGCGTGTTAAAGGCAGGCGACTTGAAAGCACGGCGGAGGAATAGTCCAGGTCGACACGACCGTCGAAGGCAGCAACTTGGCATGGCGGGGCCTAGCGACTCTCCACCAGGGAAGGCCGGCTCGTGGGCGGCGGCTCGCGCGGTGAAACCGGCGACTCGCAACGACCCGGGCTGTTCAAGGCGGGCAGTGGCGGCTTGAAGCAGGGCGGCCAAGGCGGCTCAACCGCGGCGGACACCGGGCGGCGACTCGTTCGTGGAGTCGTCGGAGCACCAATACATCTCCGGGTCGTGACTCTTTCTGACTTGACTTCATGTTCCCTGGTTTGGAGTTGAAACAGTAACATTGCAGGCACACATGATGGCAGCGGTTGATCGGACACATCCTTTTTTAGGAAAATCTGTTGATCTCGGCGACTTCAAAATCCACCGAATAAGTCGCAGGATGGCGGCGTAACCCTAATTCCTTTTGATCTCAATTTTGTATATGCCGCCGCTGAAAACTTCTTTGATCTTGACCGATGAACTTGTAGTTGATGTGAATCCTTCCATGCTGAATCTTTCTTCACCCGAAAAATTGTGAACTTCGCGATCCCTGGGAGAGATCCCTCCAAGAACTCAACACCACCGTGCGTGGCCCCACGGTGGGCGCCAACTGTCGTGGTTTTGTCACGGCAAATGTCCTAGTGTGAGGACTTAGTCGTGAGGCCAACGCATCTAAGTGGTAGCTTGAACGGGGTTGGTCGGAATCGAGAGACGCGAGGTTTTACCCAGGTTCGGCCCCTCACGGTGGAGGTAAAAGCCTACATCCTGCTTGATTGATATTGATGATGATGATCTCGATTACAAGGGCGGAGTTTCGCTACCTCTATCTCGAGAGCATCTACTTTGATCTTCTCTAGAGTTGTCTGTCTGTCTAAACTTGTCCCTCTTGGGATGCCCTGCCCCTCCTTATATAAGTTGAAGGGGCGGGTTACATGTGGAGTCCTAGTAGGATTAGGACTATTCTATTACAAGTGGAATCCTAGTCTTGCTTCCCTTGTAAGGGAAATATTCCTTATGCCTTTCCTCTCAAGCCGGCCCACCATAACATGAGTCGGCCGTCCCATGAACCGCCTTCTAGGCCGTTGGGTCTTGTCGTTCGTCTGACCCGCCCGCCGGGTCACTAATGAGTCGCCAAGCTCGGGCGGGTCACCCGTGAGTCACCAAGTCCGGGCGGGTCACCAGTGAGTCGCCAAGTCCCGGCCGGGTCATACATCAGGCCGGGTTACACCGCGGGGTATATCCCTGACAGTGAGGGACTTGTTCTTCTTCTTGTTCTTGAACAACGGGCTTTGTTTGAGCAATAGGATCTTGTGGTGGTGTGGGTGTTGAAGTGGCTTGATGAAGAGTGAAACTTCCATCTTCTTCTTCATCGTCATGAGGTTCTTGTTCCATTGGAAGAAGAGCACCAACACCCATGGTCAAAATATCTTGAGAAGGATCTTCTTCACCTACATCACTTAGATCAACTTGCTCCCCATGGGAGCCATTAAATTCATCAAACACCGCGTCACAAGTTTCTACAACACACCCATTAGATTTGTTGTAGACTCTTTAGGCATGAGAGGTTGATCCATAACCAACAAATATGCCCTCAATTGTTTTGGATTGAAATTTTCCTAACCGTTCTCTCTTGTTGAGAATGAAGCACTTGCACCCAAATACATGAAAGTACTTGACATTTGGCTTGTTCCCGGTTAGGAGCTCATATGGAGTCTTCTGCAATATCGTGCAGAGGAAGAGCCAGTTTGATGCATGGCATGCGGTGTTGACGGCCTCGGCCCAAAAACTATGTGGTGACTTGTACTCATCCAACATGGACCTTGCCATTTCCACAAGTGTACGGTTCTTCCTCTCGGCTATACCATTTTGTTGAGGACTGTAGGGTGCGGAATATTGATGCTCAATCCCCTCATCACGAAGAAATTCTTCCAAGGTGTAGTTCTTGAACTCGGAGCCATTGTCACTTCTTATTGCCAAGATTTCTTTGTCAATCTTGCGTTGGGCTTGCTTGGCAAAATCAATGAAGGTGATCTTCGTCTCGTCCTTGGACTTGAGGAAAAACACCCATGTGTATCTTGAGTAATCATCAACAATGACAAGTCCATACTTTTTCCCACCAAGACTATTCCATGAAGGAGGCCCAAAGAGATCCACATGAAGGAGGTCCAAAGGCCTTGAAGTAGATACAATATTCTTGGATGGGTGCTTTGATTGATGTTGCTTCCCGTCTATGCATGCACTACACACACGATCTTTCTCAAAATAGACATTGGTTAGTCCAAGGATGTGATTACCCTTTAAGAGATCTTGAAGATTTCTCATGCCGAGATGGGCAAGCCGGCGATGCCATAGCCACCCCTTGTCGGCCTTGGCCATCAGACAAGTTGCATGGAATGTGCTCTCTTTCGAGTAATCGACCGTGTAAAGGTTGCCATCCAACTCTCCAACAAAGGCCACTTCGAGAGTATCTCTCTTAAAGACTTTCACATCTGTTAGTCCAAATAGTGTATCATAACCAATGGAAGCCAATTGGCGAATGGAAAGCAAATGGTATTTAAGCGATTGGACAAGCATGACATTTGCAAGAGACATGTCATTTGTGATAGCCACCTTGCCCAACCCGAGTACCTGTCCTTTTGATCCTCCACCAAACACAATGCTCATAAATGGTTGAATAGCTTCCATGAAATTGAAGAGCAATTTGCTATCTCCGGTCATATGGTTGGTGCATCCACTATCGATAACCCATTTGACTCCACCGGAGAAGGCAACCTACACACAATTCACGACTTGGTTAGAGGCACCCATTTTGCAATGGACCTCTCAAGTTAGTCACAAGGGTCTTAGGAACCCAAATAGCATAAAAACGGAATGCATTACGAGGACCAACAAATTTAGCATAAACTTCTCCATCCTTTGTTTTACGAAGTACATAGGATGGATGCATGAACTCTTTTGGCTTGTTGAGAGTGGGCATGCCCTTAGTGGCCTTCCCACTCACAACCTTACCTTTCTCCTTGTGCCCTTGACGTACAAATGTCTCCTTGAGAGGTGTGGTGCACTTTTGAGAAGACGTTTTCTTCTTGCTTGTGCTTGGGTCAAACCCAAGCCCTTCCTTGGCAACCACTTCATTATGTTGGCTTAATACCTCATTAAGGTTCTTTTGTCATTGAGCACATGTCATGAGTCCTCTCTCTAGTTGTGCCTTTAGAAAGCGATTTTCCTCAAGAATAGTTGCTAAGTCACCACTAGAGTTAGTAGTACAAGCATCAACATTGATAATAGGTGAAGAGTAAACCTTGGCTAGAGTTTCAAGATAAGTAAGTTTGAGCGTCTCAAAGCTCTTTGTAAGAAGGGTGAGCTCATCTTCCTTAGTCTCGAGGGACACGGATAGAAGCTCACAATCCTTAGAGAGAGAAGCATGAGATTCCACAAGCTTACTTTTATAATTCATCAGCTCCTTGCAAGAGTTCTTGGCCTTTTTCAAGGAGGCAAGTTCTTTAACATGAACATCAATGTTTGCACCAATTTTTAAGCATAGTTCATCATTTCGTGCTTCCTCATATAGGACTTTCCACTCAAGGATGTCATATTTTTCCTTTTCCTCGGTGATGAGGGTTTCGAGTTCCTTAATGGTGATGCTGTGCTTACTCACCATCTCCATAAGCATACGAAACATAGTGAGCTTCTTTCCTTTAAGGGAGCACATGAACTTATTTAGTTAGCAAGTGTAGGATCGAAAGTAGTTCTAGAGGGGGGTTGATTAGACTACTTGACCAAATGAAAATCTAACCTTTTCCCAATTTTAGTTGTGGGAATATTTTAGCAACTTAGCACAAGTCAAGCAATCAACATAAACATGCAATTCTAAGAGTGTAGCAGCGGAAAGTAAAACATTGCATATGAAGGTAAAGGGAAGGGTTTGGAGAGAGCAAACGCAATGATGACACGGAGATTTTTGGCGTGGTTCCGATAGGTGGTGCTATTGTACGTCCACGTTGATGGAGACTTCAACCCACGAAGGGTAATGGTTGCGCGAGTCCACGGAGGGCTCCACCCATGAAGGGTCCACGAAGAAGCAACCTTGTCTATCCCACCATGGCCATCGCCCACGAAGGACTTGCCTCACTAGGGTAGATCTTCACAAAGTAGGCGATCTCCTTGCCCTTACAAACTTCTTGGTTCAACTCCACAATCTTGTCGGAGGCTCCCAAGCGACACCTAACCAATCTAGGAGACACCACTCTCCAAAAGGTAATAGATGTTGTGTTGATGATGAACTCCTTGCTATTGTGCTTCAAATGATAGTCTCCCCAACACTCAACTCTCTCTCATAGATTTGGATATGTTGGAAAGATGATTTGAGTGGAAAGCAACTTGGAGAAGGCTAGAAATCAAGATTCTTGTGGTTGGAATGGAATATCTTGATCTCAACACATGAGTAGGTGGTTCTCTCTCAGAAAATGTAGGCTGGAAGTGTAGGCACGTTCTGATGGCTCTCTCACGTATGGAGAAGGGGGTGGAGGGGTATATATAGCCTCCACACAAAATCCAACCATTACACACATTTCACCCAACTCGGTCAGACCGAATAGAAGAACTTGGTGAGACCGATTCAGTTCAAAATGTGAACGTTAGGAATCTTGGTGGGACCGACTGGAACAACTCGGTGGGACCGATGTGCTAGGGCTAGGGCAAAACCTCATCTCGGTGGCGCCGATTGTGTGAACTCGGTGAGACCGATTTCAGCAAAGAGCAAACAGAGAGTTGGTTAAGCAAACTCGGTGTGACCGATCGCTCATTTCGGTGAGACCGAAATGTTACAAAAGGGAAACAGAGAGTTTGCAGGGCCATCTCGGTGAGACCGAGATCCGTATTGATACGACCAAAGTGTCTAGGGTTTCTGGCAGTGGCTATGTCAAATGAACTCGGTGGCGCCGGATAGAAGATTTCGGTGGGGCCGAGTTTGACTTTGGGTTTTGGACATATTTGGAAATGAGAAAGTGGTTGAGGGCTTTGGACCAATATCACTAAGCATTTTGAGCAAGTAGACCATTAAGCAACACCTCATCCCCTTTTAATAGTATTGGCTTTCCTATGGACTCAATGTGATCTTGCATCACTAAAATAGAAATGAAGAGTCTTGAGCTTTTGCCAATATGTGTCCTTAGCATTTTGAGGGGTCCACATTTCTAGTCCATGCCATGCCATTCATTGAACTTTCTGAAATATTAGACTTGAATGGATATTAGTTCAATGAGCTATATGTTGTTATGAATTACCAAAACCACCCGGGGATTGGTTGCACTTTCAATCTCCCCCTTTTTGGTAATTGATGACAACATATAGATCAAAGTTTCGACAAATGATAATATGAATGAAATACATCGTCGCTTTGAGAAGTATGTGATAAGCAAGAGCTCTCCCTAAATTTGTGCATTATTTAAGATTTGCTTTTGAATGCAAATACACAATCGATTAGGATCATGGGTCACTCTTCCATGTCACATACATCTTGGTGGAGCGCTCAACATGATAAGAATTACATAACATGCACTCATCACCAAGGATATAAGTGATTGATCATACACAAGCATTCATGAATATAATCATGCAAGCACACATTAAGCATAATATGATCAAAGACATGATGACATAAGTATCTCACGAGCATAACATAAATTGTAGCATAGGAATCAAACAACCAAAGTAACAAGAGTAGCAAGGCAATGAAACCAACAAAAAAGCAAGAGACACTCTCTCTCTCGAAGCCTATGATCTATACACTTTCTCCCCCTTTGGCAACAAGTTACCAAAAAGCTCGAAAACGTATAGTGCTATACAGCACTCTAAGCACGATCTCCGGGAGCTCCTGAAGTGGTCTTCTGGCTTGTTGCTCTGGTGTGCGTAGACGGCGTGGAGAGGACTCCATCTGCAAATGCCTCGGCAGAAGTTTGTGGAACTGGAGGAGTTGACACTGGAGGTATAACCGTGGCAGTAGCTGCAGGTGCTGAAATGGTCGTCCTGGAGTCTCTGGCAACTGGCACAGCTGATGATCTTTGTGCCCTTGGCACTCTCTGGAATGTGTCTGTTGTGGGTCTATCATCCCTGTCCTCAGCATCTTCTTGAAGCTTCTCCACAGCTGTCTGTATCTCAGTGACCTTCACATCTAGGTCATGGAATTTTGTCTCAATGATCCTTTCAAGACTTTCCTCATTTTGAGTCAAGGTGGCCAAGCTCTTCTCAATTCTCACGGTAGTCTCAAGCAGATAACTGAGTAGATCTTGCTTGGTCTTGAGTAGCACTATGGAAGCATCTGGGGCACTTGCTGCCTTTGCTGCTTTTGCACCCTTAGCTCTCTCTATATTCTCCTGGGCTTCTACACAAGTAGGATGTGAAGCATCCATGACAACCTCGTTGTCCTCAAAGTCTGGCCTCAGGGGTAGATGCTCACTGTCTAGTAGATATGTCCCAGTTCCCATCTTGGAGTTGATCAAAGTCTGAATGTGTGGGGGCATATCCACAAGACCTCTTCTGGTTTGCTGCTGTCCTCTTAATTGTTTCAACAATCAAGCTCATGACCTTGAATTTCTATGGGACATCAAACATATGGAGCAAATTGATGGAATGACCACGTATCATCCTATGATCTCCAGACTTGGGCAACAGAGTGTGCCTCAAGATGGTGTTCATGGTGGTCAAGCCAGCAAGCAGATAGTAAATTGAACCAAGCTTGTGTGTCTCCAATGCTTTGTCAGGGATTGGCTTGTACATATTGGCCATGGAGTTGTGATCCTTCCTAGGCTTAGCATACACATCAACATCATTCTCTTCTTCCTTGGGGGCATTGATCAACTTGGCCCATTCTGAGATTGTTGACTGATATCTGGTTCCTTCTGTCATCCATAAAATCTTACCATCAGGGTAGAAGTGAGCAGTGGAATAGAATTGCATTATCATCTCATCGTTCCACTTTGTCAGCTTCTGACCAACAAACTTGTCAACACCATTCATCCTGAAGCTCTCATGCACATGAGGAAAGTAATCTTCATTGGAGTCAATGTATTTCCAGTATACCCATTTCATGTCACAAACAATGGGTTTCTTGTCCAATAGGACAGTCTCATAGAAATCCTGTTGTTCTTTGGTGTGAAAGCGATAGTCCACAGCAGTCCTCCTCCTTGTGGCATATGGATCAGTCTGTCTCCATAGTCTCAGACCTGCATCCTTCCTCAACTTCATGTTCTCTACCACAGGATGATCATCATTATGATCTGGGATCTTGGGCTTGAGTTTCCTGAGCACTAGTGGCTCTTCTTCTTCCTGAACTTCAGGCACTTGGGCCTTGTTCTTTTCTGCAGCTGATATGTTCCTTGTTGATCTCTTGCGAGCTTGAGCTGGAGCTGTGGGCTTGGGTGCAGCAGGTTTGGGAGTAAACTTGGGCTTTGAAGGAGCAGCCCCAGTCCTTATGGCATCCCCCATCAGCTTCTGAGTCTTGGCAGGAGGTGCAGCAGGCTCTTCCTCCTCCTCCTCTTCATCCTCAGAAGAATACTTTTCAAACTCAGCCATTGGATCGACCCATTTGCACCATCTTCCTCTCGTTGTTCTTGCTGACCTCTCCTCCAGCACCACTTGCTGGCTTTTCTTGCTCTTGGGCAGTTGTGGATTGCCTAGCCTTAGACATAGGATTCCTCTTAGCAGGAGCCTTCTTGGGAAGGCCTGGCTTTGTGGCAGCAGCAGCATACTCTTTCTTGAGCACCTTATTCTTGGAGGTCACTTCCTCCTCAATCACAAAATCTTCATCCTCAGATTCAGATGTTCTTTTCTTCCTTTGCCTAGTAGCTGCCTTAGGCAAATTGCTGGGAGTGCTTCTGCTCCCTTCATCATAGCTACCAGAGGGACTAGTGCCCTCACTGAGATTGAGTTGCTCTTCAGACCTGTTCTGACTGTCACTTGCCTCTGACATGACTGCAGCTGACCCTGTGAATAGTTGGGTGTGGATAGAGTACATGAGCATCACAAAGTGCAGCTTGTTTTTGCAAAAATTGAAACAAAAACTTAACTTTAATTTTCTGCAGAAAGCATTTCGGAGTTACCGATTTGACAAACTCGGTGACACCGAAGCACTAACAGAGTCTAAACATGCAGTTTCGGTCAGACTGAGATGCAGTTCTGTGACTCCGAGATGCTAGGGTTTCACAGAGAAAGTGATTTCGGTCTCACCGATCAGTACACTTCGGTCAGACCGAGTTGTACTTGTGCAATGGCCAATCGGTGTGACCGAGATCCTCAGATCGGTCGGTCCGAGATGGGTTCGGCGGAAACCTAACCCTAAGTTTTTGCATCAAATCTATTCTAAGGAATCTATTTGCTGGATAGATTGATCTCATACGTGGGAAGAACAAAGGCATTATACTTTGTGCAAGAATCGGAGAAAGGGGATAGCACAAAGGGTCGAATCCGTACCCTAACTTGGTGACGGATCGCTACGGCGGCAACGACAGTGGAGATTCCATTAACGGTGGCGGAGACCAGCGGCGGAGGGTCACTGGCGGAGACGGCGATGATCCGGAGACCTAGAGGCGGCAGTGCTGGTGAGGCGCGGGCGAGTGTGTTTGAAGAAATTTCCAAACTTCAAGCCGCGGTATATATACCCAGTCGCTGTCGGTGGCGCCGAGTGGAACGTCTCGGTGCCACCGAGGTGCAAAACTGCTAGCAATTGCTGCAACTCGGTGTGACCGAATCATTCTAATCGGTGGCACCGAGATGAAAACCTAGAACAACTTACTGATTTCGGTGAGACCGAGTTGGATAAGTTGGTCTGACCGAAAATCATTAAGAGATTTTGGAAGTTATGCCCTTCACGGATCGGTGGGTCCGAGTGCTCGTCACCCGGAGGGTCCGAAAGTGACTTGTTCAAACTTTGTGATGTAGCATGAATAGAGTTTGAGATGAGAAAAAGCATAGATAGCTAGAGGAATTACTTAGGTATTCTTGTCCATCGATTTGGCAAAAGAAAAACCAAACAATCAAAACAACAAATGGATGTCCTCGAATGGAGAAAATTACGCAACCAACATGCTCACACAATAAGATAGCAAATAAATCATGTGGCAAAGCATGCACATACACTCTAGCATCTATCAAGCAATTGGCGATGACTAGGTCATCTATATCTGAGTATATTGACTGAGGAGTCAAATGAGAACATTTGATCGTAGGTCATACTCATCGTTTAAGCACAAGTGGGGTTACCACTTTTACATAAAGCATTGTTGTGTACACATCATTAGAGTTGCTTTAGCTCAATTCTTAGAGTAAAGCTCCCCCTAGATGTGATATCCCCCCTAAGAGGGATGAACTAACCTTGGGTTTTGTCGATGATGACTTCATGTAGATGTTGAAGATGTGGATGCTCAATGTTGATGTAGATCATTTGGAGCAGTCCATTGGAGTGTTTTGCACTTTCAATACCTACATGGGTTAGTCCCACAAGGAACATACAAGGATATCCATAGACATAGAGTGAAACACACGTATGATGATGTCCATCAAAACATTAGGTTACCTTGTCCCTTGACTTACCAACAAGAGGGTTTGTGACTCCATTAACTAGTGCAAGATATGAAAGTTGAATGCACTTGTCCTTGCCAAAATGAATGTGAGTGAAGTATGTTAGCGGAGTCACCCTCAAGAACTCTCTAGTTCTTCTTCTTTGGGATCCACATCAACTTGATGGTAATCCTTGGAGTTGTAGTCGTACTTGATGAAGTAGAACTTGATGTAGTCTTGGGAACCCACTTGACCATGGCCTTAGGAGCTTCTTCAAATGAGTCAATCTCTTCTTGAAGCTTGTCCTTGCCTTTTAGCTTGTGGTCTTGTGGTGGAAGATCATCTTGAACTTGTGTTCCTTTGAAAGAAGTGGGGTCATACTTCTCTTGTTGAGGAACAAACTTCGTCTTGGGATATTGATCTTCTTCCCATTCAACTCCATTGGCATTGAACTTTCGTTCAAAACCAACACCTTGACTCTTCCGGTGCCTTCCTTGCTTGCGTCTAATTTCCTCAAATTGCTTACTTCCGGCAAGGCTCTTCTAAACACCTTTCTCTATAATTCCCTTCAATAAGCTATTTTCTTGCTCAAGTGTAACTTGGCTAAGAGAATCATTAGTGGAATCAAGAGAGCTACTAGAAGCAACAATATTGGATTTAACATGATTATTGTTACTACTAGAGGAAGAATCCTTCTTGTTCTTATTGCTAGATTTTACTTGAGGCATGTAAGTAGACAAGAGGAGAAGTTTGGCAGTGTAAGAAGAACTCTTCTTTCGAAGATCATCATTGATTGCTTTTAGGAACCCATGCTCTTGCTCTAAATTTAGTTTCTCGAAGCGTAGCTTCTCATGAGTTCTTAGAAGCTCTCTATGATCCTCTAGAGTTGTTTCATGAGCTAACTTAAGAGTCTTTAGTTCTTTAGTTAGACGCTCAATCTCCTACTTATCATTGTCATTCGTTTCATCTCGATTAGCATGATTAATTGCAATTTCATCATAGTTTTCATCACTAGTGTTGTCAACAAGTAAATCATCATCACCTAGCAAATCATCTTCATCACTATTGAAATCAACATATTCGGGGTGTGATACCTTAGGAGCTTTAGCCATGAAGCATCTTCCAATTCCTTCATTTGGTGAGTCAAATATGTCGTAGGAGTTGGATGACACAAGTGCAAGTCCGGCAACACCTGCATCTTGAGTATATTCGGAGTCGGAGTGATAGCTTCTCTCGGAGTAGTTGTCGGAGTCGGAACCGGATACCCATTCACCAATGTGAGCTTGATGTCTTCGTCTTGTGTAGCTCTTTGATGACTTGTCCTTCCTTTCCGAATCCTTGCTTCTACGAGAGGGACTTCGTTCATAACGATCATCTCTACTCCTTCTCTCTCATGGAGGTGATTCATCTCTTTTACTCCTCCTTTTTGGTGAATCTTCTCTTTTCTTGTAGGGAGTCGTACACTCATTGGAGTAGTGTTCGGGTCTTCCACAATTGTAGCAATTACGATCACGGCTAGAAGATCTTTTGTCATTGTAGGATCTTGACTTGGAGCTTCTCTCTTTGCTTCTATTCTTGTAGAATTTGTTGAAGTTCTTCACCATTAAGCTCAATTCCTCATTGAAGACTTGTTCTCACTTGATGTTGTAGGAGCATCACTTGAAGCTTTGTAAGCACCACTAGACTTGTTGTGGAGCTCTTCCTTATCCTTGAGTGACATCTCATGAGCAACAATTCTACCAATGACTTCCGTGGGCTTGAGATCTTTGTAATTGGGCATCATTTGGATCAAGGTGAACACGGTATCATATTTTCCATCTAAGGCTCTTAGGATCTTCTTGATGATGAATTTGTCGGTCATCTCTTCACATCCTAAGCCGGCAATCTCATTTGTGATGAGAGCAAGCCTAGAGTACATCTCAGCGACTCCTTCACCATCCTTCGTCTTGAACTTGTCAAGTTGACTTTGAAGCACATCCAATTTGGATTCCTTGACGGACTCGGTACCTTTGTGCATATCAACCAAAGTATCCCAAATTTCCTTTGCATTCTCAAGGCAGCTAATTTTGTTAAATTCTTCGGGGCACAATCCGTTGAAGAGAATATCGCAAGCTTGAGCATTGTATTGCAACATCTTCATTTCTTCGGCGGACACTTCACGATCCGGTTCTTTTCCATCCTCGAAGAAATCACCTTGCAAGCCAATGCGCACAATAGCCCAAACGGCGGGGTTATGACCAAGAATATGCATTTTCATCTTACGCTTCCAACTAGCAAAATTAGTACCATCAAAGTAAGGACCTCTATGGTGATAATTTCCCTCGCTAGACGCCATACTCTCCTAGGTTTGAAACCAAGGCTATGATCACCAAAGCTATGGAAATCAAAGCAAATGGAGACCCAAGCTCTGATACCACTTGTAGGTTCGAAAGTAGTTCTAGAGGGGGGTGATTAGACTACTTGACCAAATAAAAATCTAACCTTTTCCCAATTTTAGTTGTGGGCAGATTTTAGCAACTTAGCACAAGTCAAACAATCAACCTAAACATGCAATTCTAAGAGTGTAGCAGCGGAAAGTAAAACATTGCATATGAAGGTAAAGGGAAGGGTTTGGAGAGTGCAAACGCAATGATGACACGGAGATTTTTGGTGTGGTTTCGATAGGTGGTGCTATCGTACGTCCACGTTGATGGAGACTTCAACCCACGAAGGGTAACGGTTGCGCGGGTCCACGGAGTGCTCCACCCAAGAAGGATCCACGAAGAAGCAACCTTGTCTATCCCACCATGGCCATCGCCCATGAAGGACTTGCCTCACTAGGGTAGATCTTCACGAAGTAGGCGATCTCCTTGCCCTTACAAACTTTTTGGTTCAACTCCACAATCTTGTCGGAGGCTCCCAAGCGACACCTAACCAATCTAGGAGACACCACTCTCCAAAAGGTAATAGATGTTGTGTTGATGATGAACTCCTTGATCTTGTGCTTCAAATGATAGTATCCCCAACACTCAACTCTCTCTCACAGATTTGGATATGGTGGAAAGATGATTTGAGTGGAAAGCAACTTGGAGAAGGCTAGAAATCAAGATTCTTGTGGTTGGAATGGAATATCTTGATCTCAACACATGAGTAGGTGGTTCTCTCTCAGAAAATGTAGGCTGGAAGTGTAGGCACGGTCTGATGGCTCTCTCACATATGGAGAAGGGGGTGGAGGGGTATATATAGCCTCCACACAAAATCTAACCGTTACACACATTTGACCCAACTTGGTCAGACCGAATAGAAGAACTCGGTGAGACCGATTCAGTTCAAATTGTGAACATTAGGAATCTCGGTGGGACCGACTGGAACAACTCGGTGGGACCGATGTGCTAGGGCTAGGGCAAAACCTCATATCGGTGGCGCCGATTGCGTGAACTCGGTGAGACCGATTTCAGCAAAGAGCAAACAGAGAGTTGGTCAAGCAAACTCGGTGTGACCGATCGCTCATTTCGGTGAGACCGAAATGTTACAAAAGGGAAACAGAGAGTTTGCAGGGCCATCTTGGTGAGACCGAGATCCGTATCAGTACGACCGAAGTGTTTAGGGTTTCTGGCAGTGGCTATGTCAAATGAACTCGGTGGCGCCGGATAGAAGATTTTGGTGGGGCCGAGTTTGACTTTGGGTTTTGGACATATTTGGAAATGACAAAGTGGTTGAGGGCTTTGGAGCAATATCACTAAGCATTTTGAGCAAGTAGACCATTAAGCAACACCTCATCCTCTTTTAATAGTATTGGCTTTCCTATGGACTCAATGTGATCTTGGATCACTAAAATAGAAATGAAGAGTCTTGAGCTTTTGCCAATATGTGTCCTTAGCATTTTGAGGGGTCCACATTTCTAGTCCATGCCATGCCATTCATTGAACTTTCTGAAATATTAGACTTGAATGGATATTAGTTCAATGAGCTATATGTTGTTATGAATTACCAAAACCACCCGGGGATTAGTTGCACTTTCAGCAAGCATAGGATCATCTATATCATCATCATCATAATTATCCTCCGCATCAAGATACTCATCACAAGGAGTAGATGGAGTGAAAAGAGTAGGATTTGAACGTGGGGTTACCTTGACCTTGTCAGGAGAGTTTTGGTCCTTTCCATCTTCTACCACAGCCTTTGCCATTAAGCACTTGTGAGCGTTGCCCTTATAATCTTTCGTATAGTTGTAAGTGACAACTTCACCACTCTTGTTGACTAGCCTCAAGGTGTCTTGAGAATTTTGAGCTACTCCGGCAACACCACCAACATCATCCGGATCGGATTCTTCTTGGGAAACCATTGCTTTCCCATCTCTCTTCTTGAGCTTAGAGTTCAAAGGATTTGGCAACTTCTTCTTAGGAAAGGTCTTGGGAAATGTTGGTTTATCTTCTCCCTTCTCATAAGGGCAATCATTGGAGAAGTGGTTGGTTTCTTCACAGTTGTAGCATTTTCTCACTTTCTTCTTCTGGAATCTTCCCTTGAATTTTCCCACGCTAAACTTCTTGACAAAGAGGGCAATGTCTTCATATGATGGGCTCTCATCGGAGTCAATCTCATCACCATCTTCATCATCATCGTCTTCTTCTTCTTCACTTTGCTCTTCCTCACATACATGCTTGGCCTTCAAAGCAAGATTGATCTTTGATGTGGAGGTACCATGCATGGCAAAATGTTTTGTAGCATTTGCCTTTGATTCTTCGAATAGTTGGAAAGTGGATATGATGTCATCCAGAGTCATTTCCTTGAATCCATGATGTTGCCTTATGTCCCACACCATTTGGTGATGATACGGAGCAAGAGCATGAAGTAACTTGTCCACGAGAAATCGCTTAGTCAAGTTGAATCCATCTTGTGTCTTGTCACAATCACAGGACTCAATGTCGGCGGTGAGAGTCATGAGATGCTCAAGGAGCTGCTTGGGGGATTCACCTTTCTCCATACAAAAGTTTTGCAATTGACCCTTGGCAATTTCATATTGAGCTAGCCAGAGAGTGGAGGTACCGGTCTTGGTCCTCACAATACTATCCCATAACTCCTTGGCACTTGTGATGTGTATGTAAGGTCTCCTTTGCTTATCATTCATTCCTTTCCCTATGCACATGATTGCGGTGTCATTGAGATGCTTGTCATATGTTTCTCTTGGAGTGAGATTCTATGGGTCGACAGGGTTGTAGCCATGCTCCAAGATGTCCAACATTTCATCCTTGGCGTACCTAAGATGGTCCTGCATACCAACTCTCCACAAAGCAAAATCGGAACTGTCATCAAGCAAAGGGGGTTTTCCCCCGGGATTATACGTAGGTTTCTCAACTTGAGGTCTTGCATAAAGCCATGGAACACTAGAGTGATCACTACTAGGAGGTTGTTGGCCAAGTGTAGGAGTAGGCGCAGTTGGCCTCGAGGAGTCACCACCCGGATTGGCCAGTGGTGCGAGTATCGTGGTTAATGCGGCTAACCTCATTTGGACCAAGGCCTCAAGAGAAGCATCATTCTCCTCCTTTTGCTTAGCAAGGGCCCGTTCCAGATCCTCAGAAGTGAAGGACTTGGCTTCTGAAGAAGCCGCGCCCTTCTCCTTCGGATGTGCAACAAGGGGAGTCCCATCAGGGTTCATCTCGCTCTAGGGCGGTTAAGCCACAAGAATAGAGCACGAGGCTCTGATACCAATTGAAAGGATCGAGATGGACCTAGAGGGGGGGGGGGTGAATAGGTACAATTACAAATTTTAATTGTTACTTAGCAATTTTAGGCAATAATGCGGAATATGACGGTGAGCCTAACAATTGCAAATATGATACTAAGAGCTAAGCAAGGTAACCAGGTACCACAAGTATATGAGTAAGCAAGCACAATATGAGACAAGTAAAGACTAAGAGACAAGTAACCACAAGTAGGGAGCTAGCGTTAGGAATAACCGCAACTCCGAGAGACGAGGATGTATGTGACACCCCCGATTCAATCGTACACTAATCATACACGCAAACGTGTACGATCAAGATCAGGGACTCATGGGAAGATATCACAACACAACTCTAAACACAAATAAAGACATACAAGCTTCATATTACAAGCCAGGGGCCTCGAGGGCTCGAATACAAAAGCTCGATCATAAATGAGTCAGCGGAAGCAACAATATCCGAGTACAGACATAAGTTAACAAGGTGGCATAAGATGCCTAGCACAAACAAGGATACAGATCGAAGAGGCGCATGCCTCCTACCTGGGATCCTCCTAAACTACTCCTAGTCGTCGGCGGCCTGAACGTAGTAGTAGGCACCCTCGGTGTAGTAGCAGTAGTCGTCGGCGGCGGTGGCAGCTGGCTCCGGGGCTCCGATATCTGATCGCAGCAACCGGGTATATTAAAAAAAAGGGAGAAGCAAAGCAACCGTGAGTACTCATCCAAAGTACTCGCAAGACTGACATCAGATCTATACTACATATGCATCGGTATCAATGAAAGGGGTAGTATCTGTGGACTGAACTGCAAAATGCCAGAATAAGAGGGGGAAAGCTAGTCCTACCGAAGACTACGCTTCTGGCAGCCTCCATCTTGAAGCATATAGAAGAGAGCAGCTGGTAAGTTAACCAAGTAACATCGTATAGCATAAACCTACCCGACGATCCTCTCCTCGTCACCCTGTGAGAGAGCGATCACCGGGTTGTCTCTGGAACTTATCTGGGTGTGTTTTATTAAGTATCCGGTTCTAGTTGTCATGAGGTCGGAATACAACTCCAAGTCGTCCTAATACCGTGGACACGGCTATTCGAATAGATAAACTTCCCTGCAGGGGTGCACCACATTGCCCAACACGCTCGATCCCTCTGGCTGGGCACACTTTCCTGGGTCATACCAGACCTCGGAAGATCAACACGTCGCAACCCTACCTAGGCCCAACAGAGAGGTCAGCACGCCGGTCTAAATCCTAAGCGCGCTGGGGTCTTGGGCCCATCGCCCGTTGCACTCCTGCACATTGCGAGGGCAGCCGGTGAGCACACCTGGCAGCCTCCATTACAAAGGAGGGTGCTTTACGCGGTCCAACCCGGCGCGTGCCGCTCAGTCGCTGACGTCTGGAAAGCTTCGGCTGATACTACGACGCCGAGTGCCCATAACAGTCCCCGCGTAGTTGGTTAGTGCATATAGGCCAAAAGACCAACTCAGATCAAATATCCAAATCTCGTTAAGCGTGTTATTTTGAAACAACTGCGGACGCCGACCAGGGACCAGGCCCACCTCTCTCATGGGTGGTCACAACCTGCCCTGTCGGTCCGCTACAAAGAATCACTCGGGGGCTGTCGGGAACCCAGGCCCATCATAACCTGGATGGAACCACCTGATCCTTCAGCCCCATTCCGTGAATCACTCGCAGGTACTCTACGAGCCGACCCGACTTTAGTCACATCATGTATCAAGTATAATATGTATGTATGTATATACCCGTGATCACCTCCCGAATGATCACGGCCCGATAGTATAGCATGGCAGACGGACAAGAATGTAGGGCCACTGATGATAAACTAGCATCCTATACTAAGCATTTAGGGTAGCAGGTAAGGTATCAACAATAGTAGCAACAAGGATAGGCTATGCAGCAGTATAGGATCAAACCGATAAGTAACATCTACACTACTCTAAGGCAAGCAGTAGAGAGAAGAGGTAGGCGATATCGGGATGATCAAGGGGGTTTTGCTTGCCTGGAAGCTCTGTCGAGAAGGAGGGGTCGTCAACACCGTAGTCGATCAGGGCAGCAGTGGCGTCAGTCTCGAAGTCTACCAGAGAGAAGAGGGGGAAGAAACAACGAATACAATGCAAACAGATGCATGACATGACAATAAGCTGTGCTAGAGGTGACCTAACGCGGTACTAGGTGCTACTGGCGAAGGGGGAAAACATTCGGGAATGTTTTCCCAAAGTTTGGTATTTTGGACAGATGAAACGAAGGGGGACGGTTGCATGTTCGCTATGCTAGGGACGTGTGGCAGATGAACGGAGAGCGTATTCAGATTCGTCTCGCTTTTCTGAGCAACTTTCATGTATAAAATATATTCATCCGAGATACGGTTTATTTTATATTAATTTTCAAAGTTTTAATTCATTTTCTAGAATTATTAGATTTAATTTAATTCAAAAACAATTATTGCGTCATCATGATGTCAGCATGACGTCAACGGTCAACATTGACCGTTGACTAGTCAAACTGACGTGTGGGTCCTATCTGTCATAGACACACTAACCTAATTAACAAATTAATTAGTGTAATCAGATAATTAAGTTTATTAAGAAAAATTAATTAAGTTAATTAATTAATTAATTCTTTTTTAATTCTTTTTGTTATTATTATTATTATTTCTATTATTATGTTTTTTTTGTTCTTTAACCAGGGGCGTGGGCCCCGCCGGTCATAGGCACAGAGGCCAAGTAGGGTGGGCGCTAACGAGCGTGCGGGCGTGGGCTGACCCGGGAGCGGTCAGCGAGCGGGAGCGCGCGGCGAGCGCGGACGCAGGCGGCGCGGCCAGTCGAGGCGCGGGCGCCGGGGTGAGCGAGCACGCGCACGCGTGGCTGGGCCGCGGTGCAGCGGCTGACGGCGCAGGCGCGGCGCAGGCAGGCGGTGGCCGTAGGCGGCAGGGGCGCTGCGGGCTAAGCGGGAGGTAGCGGAGCGAGGTGTGGAGCGCGAGCAGCAGGAGCCGACGGCGGGCGCGGGCGGCGACAGTGCAGTGCGCGAGGGCGCGCGGGTGCGGCGATGGTGCGAGGCCGGGCGGAGCGGGGGCGCGCGCGCGTGGTCAGAAGAGCGCGGGGCGGCGGCGAGCCGCAGCGGCAAAGCGGCGCGAGGGGGGTCGCCGCGGCGGGGCAGAGAGGGCCGGCGCCGATGCAGGGGCTCGGGGGGCGGCGTAGGCGAGCGCAGGCGGAGGCACTGGGCGCGGGCAGCGGCCATAGGAGCACGGGCGACGGCGAGCCTCGGCGAGGGGGAGCGGGGGCCGTGCGGAAGCGAGGGCAGGGGGAGAGGAGGAGACGGGGTGGCCGTGGGCCTCACTAGCATTCGGCGAGAAGAGGGTGGCGAGGCGTGATGTAGCGGCTCGGCGGAGAGGCGGGGAGGCGTCCGGGGAAGTGGCTCCGGGCGGCGGCGTCGGTGCGACGATCGGCGACGTCGGCGAGCGGGCGCGGTGACCGGGCGTTGGCCCGATCTCGATCTCGATCGGGACAGAGGGGGAAAGTGGGGAACGTGGGGGTAGGTTAGGGTTACGGTGGGAGTGGGGAGTGGGGGTAATAAGCGCCGGCTGGGCTGGCCTGGTTGGCCTAGAGGCCAGCTGGGCCAGTCGGCGCAGGGAGGGTTCTACTCTTTTTTTTAGCTTTTGTTTTTATTTCCTTTTCTTTTATTTATTATTTTCTGTTTTATTTTAGTTACACTTTATTTTAGTTTTTATAAAATACAAAACCAACTCTTAAAATATTGTTATAATATAGCCCACTACCTCAAATTTTTTGGTGCAATAATAAAATACTTTGTACATTTTTATTATTTAAAAGGTATTTAAATATTTGTTTTAGCCACTGTTTTATTTATTTAGTGCATTTAAATACTTTATAAAAGTGTGGTTCCTCCACCAATATTGTCCATGGATGATTTGGCACCTCTAGAACATTTTAGTTTTAATGATTGAAAACTTTTGTTGTTTGCATATATTTTTAATTTGAATTTGAATCGTTTTTGAACCGTCGCGAGATCGACAATAGTAATCGTGGTGATGTGGCATCATTAGTAGAGGGTTACTGTAGCTTAATTATTCGGGCGTCACAATTCTCCTCCACTACAAGAAATCTCGTCCCGAGATTTAAGAGGGGGAGTAAGGGGGAAGGGATTTGGTTACGAAATTCTAACGAGTCTTCTCGGTCTTAGTTGCTCTTCTCGAATAGATCGATCCATTACATTGATGTCTTCATTCCTCTGCTTCAGGTCATCATGATGAAGTCGTCATCCTTTCATCGGGGTCTTCATCATACTTATGAATAGGTAAGGGGCAGCTTGACAACGATAGGATGCTATAAGGGTTAATCATCTGGGGGTTATCCCATGAATGAGCACATGATTATCTCTCGAGTTGAACCAATAAAACACGTCGAGAGGAAAGTAAGAAGGTTCAATAAGAAGTTTCAAACGGATAGACAATCATTCGACGTCTGAAACAAAGTGTGAAAGGGGTCCATAGCAACGAGAATAAGTATTGCGTCTGATACCAGAATAGATCACTAGGAAGGTGGCCCGTGAATTACATACGAAATCAAGCGCGAGGAATAACTTTGGCAACAGGGGTGTACAGGAGAGTCAGGTTTCGATTCTGTGGAACTATGGGTTATGGGCCCACCATGTTGGTTAAAAGTAGAAGGAGCGGTGACATCTTGCACGGTCATGATAGCAAGGCATGTCAGAAGGTAGCCTGTCAGTTATGTCGGCAACAATGTCGGTACCAAGTGCGAGGGACGAAGAGAACCATTTTCCTGCTCATTGGAACGAGGCGGACCAATAGGCAAAGTTCTCGTCCATCGGTGGTTACCGTAATGTTATCAACAATAGTAACAGGGTCTTACGGACAGAGTTGTACACCGAGGTGTTCACATAAGCAGGGAAAAGTTACTGCTTATGTCATATAGATCACAAGAAAGGTTAAACAAAACGATGGAAAGGAAAAGGTGATTATTAGATTTAAACAGAACAATGGAAAGGAAAATGTGTATACACACGTAATAGGTGTATCTCCTTCCCAAGAGCAAGCAGAGCAGGATAATCATGACAGGACATAAAGTAGAAAACCCTTTAGGTAAGGGGAGAGAAATTTCATGACATTACCCATACAACGGTGTTTGGATAATTAATAAATAAAATTTAGCATTGTGCTTCAAATGTTCTTATTGAAAATCGGAGTACCACAGACATGCTTTGAGATAGCATTGGTATGGTCTTCAAGCAAAGGTCAGACTTTGGATACACAAATGATCCATCAGGAACAACTTATAGAATAAGTCTTACAATTTCCTCATGGAAGAATGGCTAACCTTGCTAAAAAGGAAACTAAAACAATAGGTCCTCCGGCCAGGTGTGCTAGGCATGACATCACCTTACCGGGCCATATAAAGACCAATGTTATAACTCTTGGAAATATGTTCCAACCATCATATCTGACCGAGATTCGGATCTGATTGGTGTCAGGATACGTCAGACTCAGGATGCCTGAGAAGAAAAGGTGCGACACAAATTGATGAGATGACATTGTAAGATTCTCGGGAAATGAACTATGGAAGCGAGTTCTGAAACAAGAGTTCATCATTAAACCAAGGAGAGGTTGAGGAGGTGGCTGATGGACTCAGCGACAGTTCCTCGAGATTTCCAAAAAGATGGATTTCCACAATTATGTGAACAAGGAGATAACATTTGTCAGATCAAATGATATAATGATGTATGCTCGAGGAAAACATACACAATTAAACATTGGTTGAAAGGTGTGCCCGAAATATGGGCTTAGGTAGCATGATCAATGTTAGAATGGTGATTCACTACTAGGAAAACGGCTATAGCTAATATGTACATTAATGGCGTACCATGTATGTGGTGCGCCACTGCTATATAGCAGTGGCGCACCAGATATGGGTGCGCCATTAATATCCATATTACTAATGGCGCACCTGGTGTGTGGTGCGCCACTGCTAAGTTTGTCCTGTGCACACCCCCGTCCCCAGACTTACCAGTGGCGCACCGTGGTGTGGTGCGCCATTACTAGTTTTAACTAGTAATGGCGCACCACACCCCGGTGCGCCACTACTAAATTTTTTTTTCAATTTTTTTTTCAAAACTAGTAATGGCGCACCGGGGTGTGGTGCGCCATTACTAGTTTTAACTAGTAATGGCGCACCACTCCCCGGTGCGCCACTACTAACAATTTTTTTTTTCAATTTTTTTTTCAAAACTAGTAATGGCGCACCCACACTAGGTGCGCCATTAGTAACCCTGGTTACTAATTGCGCATTCTTAGGAGGTGCGCCATTACTAGCCTGAGAGCATCTAGATATTTTTGACAGCCACCTACCACACTCACTTTCCCCACTTCATTCTCTACACCTCTACCAAGCTTGGTCTCGGCTGCCTCCTCCTCCTCACCTCATTTGCACCATAGATTCACCCAAATCAAGTGGTTAAATTTCCTTTTTTTGATAGGTAAGTAAGGGGAAAGCTTTCTTTATGTTCTAGATCTACTTTTTTCTCCCTCCAACGTACACACTTTTTATGGCCTAGATCTACACTTTTCTCATTGAGCTAGATCTACGTATGTATGTGGTGTTGCATATGTTTGTGTTTGCAGGTACCGGTATTTGAAATGCGATAGTTGCCAATATTTTGCCGGAATGTTGATTCATTTCCGTTTCGGCGAGAATTTGGCACTATGCATTTTTTTGGGTCCTATTTTAAGGCAAAGTCATGCCAAATTTTTTTTTGGTTCTAAAATATCATTTTGCTCTACCCCGCAGGCGACCATGGTCCGCACGATGACTGAAGGCATCGTGAATAGGTTTTTGAGCTCCGCGAAGGCCGAGATGCTTCAAAAGAACGAGACGGAGATAAGATGTCCGTGTCGAAGATGCAAGCTGAAGAGCCTTATGGACCCGGATTCCAGACAGGTGCGGGACCACCTGCTCGTGCGTGGTTTCATGGATGGCTATCGGTGGCAAGGTGATGAAGATGATTATGAAGTCGTCCATGGGGGCCGGGCAAGAAATAAGGAAGGGCAGCAAGACAATAGCGGCGAGGGCGGGCGAGAAGACGAAGAATCTCCAGGACATGATCACGAAGTAGATGCAGGACACAGTCATCATGTGGAAGATGCCGGACATGATGATGAGGAAGATCAAGACGAAGGGCATGATCATGAAGATGAAGATGCCGGAGCAGACGACGATGGACCATCGATGGGCTGGGTGCAGGACCCTCATATTCAAGAGCTGCTTCTCAAGCAGACGGGTAACGCAAGAGCTGCCGCCCGAGAGAAAGCCAAGCTGGATCAACTGGAGATAGACGCGGTTACTCCATTGTATGAAGGATGCAGGCCCGAGGATACCCGCCTGAAACTAACGCTCATGGCTCTGGAGATGAAGGTAAAACACAAAATGACCGACGCATGCTTCGACGAGAACATGTCATTCTGGCACGAACGTCTTCCCAAGGGGAACAAGTGCCCGACCAGTTTCGAGGAGGCGAAGAAAATCGTGTGTCCTCTGGATTTACCGCACGTGAAATACCATGTGTGCATGAACGATTGCATCATTTATCGGGAAGAGCACGCGGAGTCTACCATATGTCCGGTGTGCGGCGTCACTCGATACAAGAAGAGGAAGAAAGCTCCTCGAAAAGTGGTGTTACTTTCCGATCACTCCTCGTATGCAGCGGTATTTCGCGGACCCTAAGCTAGCAGAGCTCCTGCGTTGGCACGCGGATAGGAAGGAGAAGAAGCGAGAAGATGATGGAAATGATCCGGAGATAAATAAAAAGACAAGATGCTGAGTCACCCTAAGGATGCGAGCCAGTGGCAAACGTTGAACTTCGAACACCCAGAATTTGGGGACGATCCAAGGAACATCATGCTGGGCGCGAGCACCGATGGAGTCAATCCGTTTGGCAGCTAGAGAAGCACACATAGCACCTGGCCTGTGTTTGTGTGGATGTACAACCTTCCCCCCTGGATGTGCATGAAGAGGAAGTACATTCACATGAGTATGCTAATTGAAGGGCCGAAACAACCAGGGAACGACATCAATTTGTATCTGGGGCTGCTGAAAGAGGAGCTAGACACGCTGTGGAAAACGCCAGCCAATACGTGGGACGCCGCAGCGAAAGAATATTTCCCTATGAGAGCCGCACTGCTCACGACGGTGCACGACTATCTCGGTTACGGATATGTCGCGGGGCAGGTGGTCCACGGATTTTGTGCATGCGTCAGGTGCATGGATGACACAACGTATCGCCGGCTAGATAGAGATCCCGGGTCTTCGAAAACTGTGTTCATGGGACATCGAAGGTGGCTTCGCGACGATGATGCATGGAGAAAACGCAAGGATCTGTTCGATGGTGAAACCGAACCCCGAAGACCCCCACGTATGAGGAGCGGCGAGGAAATAGACGAGCTGTTGAAAAATTGGAAAGAGTGCCCACCGCCGGGAAAGAAGCGAAAGGCGCCAGAGCCGCTGCTGAAGGTATGGAAAACGAGGTCTGTTTTCTGGGACTTGCCGTACTGGAAGATCCTCCGTGTGCCTCACAGCCTTGATGTCATGCATATCACGAAGAACGTGTGCGAGAGTCTGCTTGGTACCCTGCTCAACATGCCAGAGAGGACCAAAGATGGGCCGAAAGCAAGGGCAGACTTGCAATCAATGGGCATCAGGGAGGAGCTTCACGCAAAACGCCCTAATGATGATGATGATGATGATGAGGCGAATGACACGGAAAGTCGTCGCAAAGGCAAAAAGGCCAAGAAGATCGAATATGACTGCCCTCCCGCGTGCTTCACTCTAAGTCCGAAGGAGATCGAGCAGTTTTTCACCTGCCTCGTAGGAGTAAAACTTCCTTACGGTTACGCGGGGAAGATAAGCAGATACCTAGACTCAGCGAAGCAGAAGTTCAGCGGGATGAAGTCTCACGACTGTCACGTGGTGATGACGCAGATACTTCCAGTTGCAATCCGTGGGATCATGGACGCGCACGTCCGTGAAACGCTATTTGGCCTATGCAACTTTTTCGACGTCATCTCTCGGAAGTCGGTTGGCATGAGGCAACTCAGAAGGCTACAGGAAGAGATCATGGTGATACTATGCGAGCTTGAGATGTACTTCCCGCCCGCATTCTTCAACGTTATGGTGCATCTGCTGGTCCATATCGTGGAGGATATCATCCAACTCGGGACGACGTTCCTGTACAGCATGATGCCGTTCGAAAGGATGAATGGTGTCATCAAAGGATACGTTCGCAACAGGGCACGTCCAGATGGAAGCATAGCCAAGGGCTTTCTGACCGAAGAGTGCATCTCCTTCTGCATGAATTATCTAGGCATCGAGAACCCCGTTGGTCTGCCCGTCAACAGGCACCTCGGCAGGCTCGCTGGATGGGGTCACCGCGAGGGTCGCCGCGAAATGCATGTCGACTTCGAGGGTCGACTCGCCGACTTTGAAAGAGCAAACCTAGTCGCGCTACAACACATAGACGTGGTCGATCCTTGGGTGGTAGAGCACAAAACCTTTATTGAGAAGACGTACAATGACCGAGGCCAACAGAGGACGGACGGAGATATAATCAAAGAGCACAACTCATGTTTCACGCGTTGGTTCAAGGACAAGCTTCTGTCGTACCCTTTACATGAGGATTCTTCCGCGGAAGAAAAACTCATATTCGCCTTGTCACAGGGCGCCGAGCACAACCTGATGACCTATCAGGCGTACGATATCAACGGCTACACATTCTACACCGAGGAAAAGGACATGAAGACTGATTATCAGAACTCTGGGGTAACGATGGAATCCTACACCGGTAACGACAAGGACAGATACTACAGAAGGATCGAGGAGATCTGGGAGCTGAGCTACGCTGGAGAGAAGGCCCCGATGTTCCGTGTCAGATGGGCCAAGAGCGTCTTAAAAGAAGACCGGTATTTCACCACCATGGTTATACCCGAAGCCAAATCCAAGAGCGCGGGTGCAAACGTCACCGCGAAAAATGAGCCATGGGTACTGGCTTGCCAAGTGGACCAATGCTTCTTCATTACCGACCCGTCAAAGCCCAGTCGTGTTGTCGTGAGGAGAGGCAAAAGGAACATCATCGGAATGGATGGAGTCGCCAATGAGCAAGACTTTGACAAGTACGGCGACCCGAAGATGGAAGATGACGACGACGATGAAGTACCACACACCACAAGAAGAAGCAGGATCACCCTACCTAAAGGACGTCCTTTCAAGAGAAGAAATCAAGGGGTTCCGGGGCTAAATTATTCAACCGCGAGAAAGAAGGGCAAGAAGATTGTGAAAAGATAGCTAAGATCGAATCACGACGTGTCGGCCGCATGTGTATGTGGGCATATTATATTATGTATCATTTTTCTATGGAGATGGATATGGCATATTGTTAATCTACACATTTTAACGACCTTAATAGTCATATACTATATATTTTCTTTAGAGTATTTGGATATGGCGCATCTTATGTGTGCTTATTTATTTTAGAGTATTTGGATATTCAAAATAAAAAGAAAAAAAAATCAGAGTAGAAGAAAATTAGCAATTCTTAAAATTGAATATGAAGCTGCATCGCTTTATGTACTTGGGTGTAACGAAAAGCAGAGTCAGCCTTTCCTCAAAAAAAAAAATAGTCAGCCAATTTGCACATTGTGAGATTCAGAGTTGTAGAGAAATGTAGGTTGCAAATTAATGAAAGTAAGATCTATATTTTTTTTTCTAACTAAAGTTCTATGTGGTTTTGATGTGTGTAACTAGCCAGTTTCAGTTGGATAAAAAAACAAAGTTTGAGATCGTCCCTTTTTCGCCAATGTGAGAAAAAAATATACTCACAACAAAAATACAAATTTATATATATGTCGATTGTAAAATGGCTTGGAACTTATTCAGGTAGAGCTGGTAATAAAAATAAATCAAAAATTGACACTGTATCACTAATGAAAATACATCAAAAAGAAAATACATCAAAAAAAAATAACAATGGCGCACCTCTGTCTGGTGCGCCATAAATACCCATATAGCAATGGCGCAACTCTGCCTGGTGCGCCATTGCTATATGGGTATTTATGGCGCACCAGACAGAGGTGCGCCATTGCTATACGTGTGTGTATCGATAGGCCTGGGCTCACTCTCCCGACCGCCCGTTACCCTCACTCACTCTCATCTCCTCCCCGGCCCTGACCCTCCCTCGACCGCCGCCCTCCCCTCCGCCGTCGCCCTCTGCGCCTCCGCCGTCGCCCTCCCCTCCACCGCCCTCCCCCGACCGCCACCCTCCCTCCCCTTCCCGAGCGCGACAGCTAGGGTTCCTCGCCGCCGCCCTTCCTCCGCGGCGCGCCCAGCCGGCCGAGGCCCCCGCTGCCCCTCCGTCGGTGCAGGAGCCCAGCAGCGCCTCCACCGGCTCGCCCCCGACCGCGCCTGCTCGCCCCCGACCGCCCCTGCTCGTCCCCGACCGAGCTGTGGACCACGACGCCGCCACCCGATCTCGCCCTCTGCTACGTCCACCACGGTGCCGCCTCCAGCTCGGGAGAGCTACCTCAACGCTGCCGCCATCGTCGATGCCGCCCTCCGCATCGGTGCTAAGGTGAACTGAGCCAACATGGTACTCTGTAATCTGTACTGCTTGCACTGGAGTACTCTGTAATTTTGCAATATTGCTTGCAGTCAGTATTGATTTTAATCTGTGAAAATTGGAGTAGCAATACAGTCTGTTAATGTGAAATTTCAGTTCACTTTGTTAATGTCATGCTGCTGCTGTAGTACAGAAATTCAGTTTGGAGTATGTAAATTCAGTTTGGAGTAGGAGTAGTGTTGCACTAAAACAGGGAGTACACTGTAAAGAATTTTTGTACTGAATGGTGCATGATGTATATTTGGTGGTGTTGCTTGTACTCCAGCAGTAGTACTTGTATCTCTCCATGTTTAAGCAGTCGAGGAGTACTTAAAAATGGAGTAGTTTAATTCACTGAATTTGGTTGCAGTAGTTGATTCACTGAAAAAATTCAGTAAGTTTTGCAGTACTCCTGCCAAATTTTGTGTAGTTGAACTACTCCATTTTTCTGTCATCGTCTTCGTGTTTGTGGATTTTGTTCACGTAGGTAGGTTTATAAAGAGCTTAAAATAAGCGATGTCGCCACAGTGTACTTCCTATGTTAGTCTTACTATAATGGTGCACATACACTCCAGTCCAGCAACTCTGATGTGTTAAATGAGAGGTATTTCAACTTACTGCTGTGCCGTTTGCATACTGGGATGATGTTCATTTTCCAGGAGATTCATGCTGAGAAGGTCATCATCGAAATTGATTGCCTTGAGCTGGTAAACCTTTGGAAAACTAGGACTTCGAACAATGCTGCAATCTTACCTGTTCTTATGCAAATTTAGCAGCTTAGTTCCCTGACGCCCGACATGTTTTCGCAGGGCGCCGCCAACGTTCCATGCACTCTCCTGCACTTCGTGAACGGCGAGTTGATCGATGTCGCCAAGGCCAAAATCGTTGAACAGGACAACTGCGTGTTCCACGGTAATCCGATGCCACCCAGCGTGTATAGGGTTCAACTGGTTCGGGTGCTGCGGGGCTGCGACGACTTGTTACCTCCGCATCGACCCCATGGGGCCGACGAAGATGATGTGATGACCCTCAGCGCCTGCTTAAACTGGTCCATGCTTTGGCCGAAGAGCCAGATTCATTTGGGGGCGGGGGACACCACCCCACAGACAACACCGCCAGTCGTGCCGACGCCAAGCCATGGCAAGACCGCCGCAACGCTACCGCCGTCAGCTGATCCGGACATGCATATGGCACAGGATCCAGACGGCGACGATGATACATTTTCCAACGTCGATAAGTACTTCAACAAACATGGGTACGGTGACGACTTCTTGGCGGGGCCTCCTTCTCAAGAACCCAACCCTGCAAAAGACGATCGCGATCTAGCTGGTACCGCGGAGAAACCCAATTGCAACAGGCGTCGTCTGTTCAGTTCTCAGGAGACGCCTCCAGATGCCGCCTTCACCGAGACTCAAACAGCCGAGGTGCGAAATATTATCAGCCCCAACACACTCAAGAAGGTGGTCTCTGAGCAGAACTCGATCCCATTACAGCAGAAGAAGGAGAAGGGACGGAAAAGAAAAAATAACAAGGGTGCGAGCCAGCCGGCACCGAGTACGATCCGTGCTCAGGACGGGCCACCAATATCCAAGGATATCTCGAGGAGGGTGCATGTGGCGGGTAGGCCGATGCTACCGACTAATCTGCTCAATGCTGCAACCGCTGCTATGCGGAGTCTGCATGACGGTGTTCTTACTATGGAGAAGCGGCGTCTCTCCGAGAATGATGTGGCATACCCGGTTTTCGTGGCCAAGGTGGTAGAGGGCAAGGGCTTTGTCGATAGCACCATGGGGCGTATGATCGTCCTGCAGTTTGATGACATCTTCGTTATGTTTAACCTTTATCCGCTGCACTACACCTTCATTCGGCTATTTTCGCTCAGTATGGAGATGCGGATCATTAGAGACAAGACCCCGGACATCGTGATAGTCGACCCCTTCTACATGTGTGCCAAGATCTTGGGCAGCGCTGGGGACCGGCAAGTCGCGAGTTCATACCTCGAAGGCGTCATCCTGGCGAACCAGGATAAGGATAACTTCCTCGTGCCTTACTTTTCCGAGTAAGTGATCCCCTCACCGCCCCGTAACATATGATTTCTTAGATTTCGATCGTTCTTTTTTTTTCTAACATTCCGTGTTTTGTGCAGTGACACACATTGCACACTTATCCTCTTAAGCCCGAAATATTCCACGGCCACGTATTTCGACTCGGACCGTCAGTCGAAGAAAGACTACACAAATATCAAGAAAGTTCTTGATGATGTTCTCCCCAGCTACGCCAAATCTGGAGGCACCTTCAGGAGGCCAATTTGTAGGTACGGCAAGCATGTGTTCACCCACACAATGACGTTCCCCTGCGTCAAGCAGCCGCCTGGCAGTCAGAAGGATGCCTACTACGCCCTCCATCACATGCGGGCGATCGTACGGAACCATCATCAGCGTATGCTACCAAATGAGCTCAAAGAATAGGCCGCACGCTTGTCGGCAATCCAGGACGAGGACATCAGACAAGAATTCTTTCGCATCCAGTCGGAGTTAGTGGAAATCATCTATGAAGATGTCCTTCGTACCTCGGGGCAGTTCTAGCTCAACTATCAACCGTCCAACAGTGAAATAGAAACAACGCTACAAATGCAGGCTGACAACGACCGCACATTCATGACCATCACGAAAGACGGCGGCTTCATCCACGCTCCGGTCCCTGAGTCGAGTCGAAAGTATTGATGCTATGTAGTTCTGAAATATCGATTAGCTCATGTTGTAATTAAACTTTAATGAACTTGTATGTCTCTTCAGTTTGGACAGTCGTTCAACTTATATGTAATCGATGCTATTTATTAGTAGGACCATGAACCGTGCTATTAATGTGTTGCTTTTCTCTTCCGATCCTTTTGTTGCATACTCATATATTGCTTATATATTATCTGTGAATTGCTACTAACGTTTTGTTTGTCTAGTGCATAGAGATGCCGTCGTATGTCGTGTACAAGGGTAAGGTTCCCGGAGTCTACGACGACTGGGAGGAGTGTCGGAAACAGGTTCACCGTTTCAGTGGGAACAGTTACAAAGGATACACCACTAGGACGGAGGCGGAAGCTAGATATGCGCGCTATCTAGCGGGAGAGAGGAGGGAGCGGAGGAGGAACCGGATGAAGACCAGTTTCAACGCGATGATGCTCATCGTGACCGCAGCTCTCTTCTATGTGATGGTAGTTTAGATGATTGACTTTGTAATGTAACGACAAACTCGCTACTCGGTCTCAAGACCTAAACTTGTCTAATATTTGAACTTTGTTTGCTATTTCGAATTCGGAGACTAATGTGATGAATTGTATTATGTCCTGTTTATACTTCACTAATGGTAGTTTATACTGTATTGCAAACTGTATATTACGTGCTGTATTCTATTTTACAACCTGTGCAAATACCAGAAAAGCAAAAAATAATAATTCCTTGAATTAATAGTAGTGGCGCACCATCTTGCACATTAGTGGCGCACCCAGCTACATTACCAGTGGCGCACCCATATGGTTAGCAGTGGCGCACCAGTAGGGCACCCCTAAAACAGTACCAGTGGCGCACCCGGGGGATATCAATGGCGCACCAGGTGGTGCGCCACTGTTATTTGGATTAGTAATGGCACACCAGAGGTGCGCCATTACTAACCATTACTAGTGGCGTGGTAAGAGTGGCGCACCTATGGTGCGCCATTAATACCCATATGTGGTGCGCCACTAATGTGCTTTTTTCTAGTAGTGATTCATTAACCAATAGTCTAAGAATGAACGGTCGACCATTAACTTCAAAGCAATAGGGTTGCTAGAAGTGCAGAATCCAAACAGCACCGTTCACTTGTTGGTATCCCGGTTAGAATCAACATGGGGACCAAGAAAGAATGGTGATGGTGAGAAGTATCACTATACAAAGAATTAATAGCTGGAGCAATTCTCTCAACATCCTTGACATAAAAGATGGTAATACTCCAAAGATAAAATCATAATATAAGTTGGATAGAAAGGAACTCTAGGAATAACACAAAACATGAACAAGTTTTGGGTCGGAGTGAATGCAAGAATGTTGTCGATGTTAATACAAATCATCGAGGGGGCAAGGATGGTATTTCTCATCATGATTTCGACGCACAACTTGGAAGAAGTCAAATTGTTGACAATGATCACGACAAATTTGTCGAGTGGTTTCAAGAAGATGTAACCGATCGGCGACGACATCAAGCCAAGGGAATGGTGAAGCAAAAGGTTATTATAACCATAGATAAGATGCCATCTCAGAATTTAGAGTTGTCTCTTAAGACAAACAATATGATGCTGAAAGTTCGATGTAAGCTTAGAGCACTGTCAGGATTGTGCACCGGGGGTGAAGGACATAGGTAGAATGGTCAAGCAGTCAGCCTGACGATGATGATGTAGTCAATCAGCTGGAAATGACATGATCTAGTACAAACTTGTAAGCAATGGAGATTACTAAGAGTTGTTGAATCGCAGTGCGGACTCGATTCAGTTGTCGGAGTCCTTGAGGGGTTCTAACAAGTCAGAACCCGTGGAAAAATGGAATCGGCGAGAATAATAGTTGATGAAGAACTCATAAGAAGTTATGTAGTACCGTGGTATTGTCGAGATACCAGAGGGTAATACTCAAAAGTAGGACAAAATACAGATTGGACAGGTGTATTGATCTGCAGAAGACAAGTACTTTATCTTGATCGAGAAAAGGAATCAAAGAATATCAATATGGCCGGATCCACGATTGCAAAAGACCAGATCCCAGATATAATATGAACTTATACCAAGGGAATAATTAATTTAAGAGAAGCTTCCATGATAAGATCTACATCGTTTCCATGGGCATGAACACAAAGTTCAAGGTCGACTCCCAGTTCTTCAATGCCTAACCTTTCATTCACTTCGAAGATGTAGAGTAGAAAATTATCTGGCAAAACACCAGAAGGGTATGACTTGTGAAACCCTTTAGGTTCATACGGCTTTAGGGAAGGTATATGTTCAACCCATCGGGCATCGTAGAAACATATACCACAAGCTTCAATAGCAAATATAAGAAGCTCGAAATCAGAGCATGGTTGGCCAAATCAGAGAATAGGATTTACCAATGGCATTATGTATCAGTGAAAGAACTTCCAAAGTGATTGAATATGAAGGACACTGTCAGATAAAACCCAGTAAAGGATCCGGTGGTCCTCAAGGGATCTGATGTGAGCATCGGTACTCAACCAGAGGAAGGAACAATGCAAAGGCATTGCATTATAGAAACAACTGACTAATTCAAAGCTCAAATGTAAAGGAATTATGATTTCCAAATCAAGGGATCATAAGCAAACGCTCTGATTAAGGATGGGTAAGCTGAATAGACTTAGGGGTACAATCGACATCAATTTGGTTGGTCGAGAACCAGCTCCTATTCAAAATGACGTCCGAGCCGGAAGGATGAATTCTAGTTTCAACTGATGATTGCGACCATTCACAAACATATCGAATCAACGGACTCAAAATGATAAATACGAAGGATGCCAACAAGATTACCAGACTTATGGGATCAATCATAAGGCAAGCAAGCAAGAATTTCAAGAGCAATAGGTTGTTGAAGATTTTTGGAAGATCGAATAGTATTTTGAAGACTTTTGTGAAATACATGAATCAACTGGGGATGTGCGGATACTCGGTAAGTGCGAGAAAATATCCATAGGGGTATTCAGGTGGCAAAGAACTGCAAGGCAGTAGGCACAAAGTATTCTCAGAACAATAGAGAGAATTTCGGGGTATCTTGTTGTTGGAAATATGCCCTAGAGGCAATAATAAATTGGTTATTATCATATTTCCCTGTTCATGATAAACGTCTATTATCCATGCTAGAATTGTATTGACCGGAAACTCAGATACATGTGTGGATACATAGACAACACCGTGTCCCTAGTGAGCCTCTACTAGACTAGCTCGTTGATCAAAAGATGGTTAAGGTTTCCTAACCATAGACATGTGTTGTCAATTGATAACGGGATCACACCATTAGGACAATGATGTGATGGACAAGACCCAACCGTTAGCATAGCATATGATCGTTCAGTTTATTGCTACTGCTTTCTTAATGTCAAATACATGTTTCTTCGACCATGAGATCATGCAACTCCCGGACTCTGGAGGAATGCCTTGTGTGCTATCAAACATCACAACGTAATTTGGTGATCATAAAGATGCTCTACAGGTATCTCTGAAGGTGTCTGTTGAGTTGGCGTGAATCGAGATTGGGATTTGTCACTCCGTATGACGGAGAGGTATCTCTGGGCCCTCTCGGTAATACAACATCACAAGAAGCTTGCAAGCAAAGTGACTAAGGAGTTAGTTACAAGATGATGTATTACGGAACGAGTAAAGAGACTTGCCTGTAACGAGACTGAACTAGGTATGGAGATACCGACGATCGAATCTCGGGCAAGTAACATAGCAACAAACAAAGGGAACTACGTATGTTGTCATAAAGGTTCGACCGATAAAGATCTTCATAGAATATGTAGGAACCAATATGGGCATCCAGGTCCCGCTATTGGTTATTGACCGGAGAAGCGTCACGGTCATGTCTACATCATTCTCGAACCCGTAGGGTCTGCACGCTTAGCGTTCGTTGACGACATAGTATTATATGAGTTATGTATGTTGGTGACCGAATGTTGTTCGGAGTCCCGGATGAGATCAAGGACATGACGAGGAGCTCCAGAATAGTCTAGTGGTAAAGATTGATATATAGGATGATAGTATTCGGTCTCCGGAAGTGTTCCAGAATACACCGGATAATTATCTGATCACCGGAAGGGGTTCCGGAAGGCCACGGGAAGTTGTTGGGCCAAGGGGTAAAGCCCACGAGGCTTTAGGTCGGTGCACAAAGAAGTTGTATGGAAGGCAGGGGCTAGACGCTAGGGTTCATGGCGTCTACCCCTGGGATAGACGCCAGAGTCCGTGGCGTCTACGTAAACGTCGAGAACTGTGGCGTTTAGCCCTGGAGTCCGAGAAGGACTCTTGCCTTGCGTGCCAAACCGACTTTGAGGAGGCTCTTTCTCCAAGAAACGACTCCAGGGCTCAACATATAAATAGAGGGGCAGGGCTAGCACTCGGAACACATCAAGATTCACCAAGCCGTGTGCCGACAACCCCTCCCCCTCTAGTTTATCCTCCGTCATAGTTTCCGTTGTGCTTGGCGAAGCCCTGCATATATTGTTCTTCACCACCACCGTCACCACGCCGTCGTGCTGCCGGAACTCATCTACTACTTCACCCCTCTTGCTGGATCAAGAAGGTGAGGACGTCATCGAGCTGAACGTGTGCTGAACGCGGAGGTGCCGTACGTTCTGTACTTGATCGGACGGATCGTGAAGGTGTACGACTACATCAACCGCGTTGATAAACGCTTCCGCTTAGCGATCAACAAGGGTATGTAGATGCTCTCCCCCTCTCGTAGCTATACATCTCCATGGATAGATCTTGCGTGTGCGTAGAAATTTTTTGTTTTCCATGCAACGTTCCCCATTAGTGGTATCAGAGCCAGGTCTATGCGTAGCTGATATGCACGAATAGAACACAAAGGAGTTGTGGGCGGTGTTGTTCATACTGCTTACCACCAACATCTTATTCTGATTCGGCGATATTGTGGGATGAAGCGGCCCGGACCAACCTTACATGTCCACGTACATGAGACCGGTTCCACCGACTGACATGCAACTTGTTTTGCATAAAGGTGGCTGGCGGGTGTCTGTTTCTCCTACTTTAGATGAATCGAATTTGACTATGGCCGGTCCTTGCAGAAGGATAAAACAACAAACTTGATAATCACCGTTGTGGTTTTGCGTAGGTAAGAACGGTTCTTGCTAGTTACCCATAGCAGCCACGTAAAACTTGCAACAACAAAGTAGAGGACGTCTAACTTGTTTTTGCAGGGTATGTTGTGATGTGATATGGTCAAGACGTGATTTGATATATGTTGATGTATGAGATGATCATGTTTTGTAATAAGTTCATGACTTACATGTCGATGAGTACGACAACCGGCAGGAGCCTTAGGGTTGTCTTTAATTATTGTATGACCTGTGTGTCAATCACTAAGCGCCATGTAATTGCTTTACTTTATCGCTATGCGTTAGCAATAGTTGGCGAGACGACCCCGACGCAATGATGGAGATCAAGGTGTCGTGCTGGTGACGATGGAGATCATGACATTGCTTTGGAGATGGAGATCAAAAGCACAACATAGTGATGGCCATATCATGTCACATATTTTGATTGCATGTGATGTTTATCCTTTATGCATCTTATTTTGCTTAGAACGACGGTAGCATTACAAGATGATCCCTTCACTTAATTTCAAGATAAAACTGTTCTCCCCGAGTATGCACCGTTGCTAAAGTTCGTCATTTCGAAGCACCTCGTGATGATCAGGTGTGATAGACTCTACGGGTGTAAGCCAGTTTTGCACAACCAGAATACTTGGGTTAAACTTGACGAGCCTAGCAAGTACAGACATGGTCTCGGAACACTGGAGACCGAAAGGTCGAACATGAGTCATATAGTAGATATGATCAACATGAAGATGTTCACCATTGATGACTACCCCATCTCACGTGATGATCGGACATGGGTTTGTTGATTTGGATAATGTATCACTTAGACAACTTGAGGGATGTTGATTTAAGTGGGAGTTCATTAGTAATTTAATTATTTGAACTAAAATTTATAATGAACATAGTCAAAATGTCTTTGCAAATTATGTTGTAGATCAATAGCTCGCGATGTAGCTCCCCTATTTTTGATACGTTCCTAGAGAAAACTAAGTTGAAAGATGATGGTAGCAATAATGAGGTTTATCCTCATTGCTGCACAGAATAATTATGTCCTTGATGCACCGCTAGGTGACATACCTGTTGTAGGAGCTGATGCGGACATTATGGACGTTTGGCAAGCTCGATCTGATGACTACTTGATAGCTTAGTGCGCCGTGCTTTACGGCTTAGAATCAGGACTCCAAAGACGTTTTGAATGCCATGGAACATATGACATGTTCCAAAAGCTGAAATTGGTATTTCAGGCTCATGCCCGTGTTGAGAGGTATGAGACCTCTGACAAGTAATTTGCCTACAAGATGGAGGAGAATAGCTCAGCCAGTGAGCATGTGCTCAGAATGTCTGGATACTACAATCGCTTGAATCAAGTGGGAGTTAATCTTCCAGATAAGATAGTGATTGACAGATTTCTCTAGTCAATATCACCAAGCTACTAGAGCTTCGTGATGAACTATAAATATGCAAGGGATGACGAAAATGATTCCCAAAGCTCTTCGCGATGTTGAAATCGGCGGAGGTAGAAATCAAGAAAGAGCATCAAGTGTTGATGGTTAACAAGACCACCAGTTTTAAGAAAAAGGGCAAGGGGAAGAAAGGGAACTTCAAGAAGAACAGCAAACAAGTTGCCGCTCCCGTGAAGAAGCCCAAAGCTGGACCCAAGCCTGAAACTGAGTGCTTCTACTGCAAAGGAAATGGTCACTGGAAGCGGAACTGCCCCAAATACTTGGCAGGTAAGAAGGATGGCAGAGTAAACAAAGGTATATTTGATATACATGTTATTGATGTGTACCTTACTGGTGCTCGTAGTAGCCCCTGGGTATTTGATACCGGTTTAGTTGCTAAGATTAGTAACTCGAAATAGGAGTTGCAGAATAAGCGGAGACTAGTTAAGGGCGAGGTGACGATGTGTGTTGGAAGTGCTTCCAAGATTGATATGATCACCGTCGCACACTCCCTCTACCTTCGGGATTAGTGTTGAGCTTAAATAAATGTTATTTGGTGTTTGCATTGAGCATGAACATGATTAGATCATGTTTATTGCAATACGGTTATTCATTTAAGTCAGAGAATAACTGTTGTTCTGTTTACATGAATAAAACCTTCTATGGTCATACACCCAATGTGAAAGGTTTATTGAATCTCGATCGTAGTGATACATATATTCATAATATTGATGCCAAAAGATGCAAAGTTGATAATGATAGTGCAACATACTTATGGCACTGCCGTTTAGGTCATATTCGTGTAAAGCGCATAAAGAAATTCCATGCAGATGGACTTTTGGAATCACTTGATTATGAATCATTTGATACTTGCAAACCATGCCTCATGGGTAAGATGACTAAAACTCCGTTCTCCGGAACAATGGAACGAGCTAATGACTTATTGGAAATAATACATACCGATGTATGCGGTCCGATGAGTGTTGAAGCACGCAGAGGGTATCATTATTTTCTAACCTTCACAGATGATTTGAGTAGGTATGGGTATATCTACTTGATGAAACACAAGTCTGAAACATTTGAAAAGTTCAAAGAATTTCAGAATGAAGTGGAGAATCATCGTAACAAGAAAATAAAAGTTTCTACGATCTGATCGCGGAGGTGAATATTTGAGATACGAGTTTGGCCTTCATTTAAAACAATGTGGAATAGTTTCACAACTCACGCCACCTAGAACACCACAGCGTAATGGTGTGTCCGAATGTCATAACCGTACTTTATTAGATATGGTGCATTCTATGATGTCTCTTACCGATTTGCCACTATCGTTTTGGGGTTATGCATTAGAGACAGCCGCATTCCCATTAAATAGGGCACCGTCTAAATCCGTTGAGACAACACCGAACTATGGTTTGGCAAGAAACCTAAGCTGTCGTTCCTTAAAGTTTGGGGAAGCGATGCTTATGTCAAAAGGCTTCAGCCTGATAAGCTCGAACCCAAAGCGGAGAAGTGCGTCTTCATAGGATACCGAACGAAACTATTGGGTATACCTTCTACCACAGATCCGAAGGCAAAATCATTGTTGCTAAGAATGGGTAATTGTACCTGCTCTCGAATTGGAAAGTAGTACATCAGAGAAAACCATTCCCATGATGCCTACACCAACCAGAGAGGAAGCAAATGATGATGATCATGAAACTTCAGATCAAGTTACTACTGGACCTCGTCGATCGACCAGAACTCGCTCCGCACCAGAGTGGTACGGTAATCCTATCCTGGAAGTCATGTTGTTGGACAACGGTGAACCTATGAACTATGAAGAAGCTATGATGAGCCCAGATTCCAAAAAATGGCTTGAGGCCATGAAATCTGAGATAGGCTCCATGTATGAGAACAAAGTGTGGACTTTGGTGGATTTGCCCGATAATCGGCAAGCCATTGAGAATAAATGGATCTTCAAGAGGAAGACGGACGCTGATGGTAATATCACTGTCCACAAAGCTCAACTTGTCGCAAAAGGTTTTCGACAAGTTCAAGGGGCTGACTACGATGAGACTTTCTCACCCATAGCGATGCTTAAAGTCTGTCAGAATCATGTTAGCGATTGCCGCATTTTATGAAATCTGGCAAATGGACATCAAAACTGCATTCCTTAACGGGTTTCTTAAAGAAGAGTTGCATATGATGCAACTAGAAGGTTTTGTCGATCCTAAAGGTGCTAACAAAGTGTGCAAGCTCCAGCGATCCATCTATGGACTGGTGCAAGCATCTCGGAGTTGGAATATACGCTTTGATGAGGTGATCAAAGCATTTGGTTTTATACAGACTTACGGTGAAGCCTATATTTACAAGAAAGTCAGTGGGACCTCTGTAGCATTTCTGATATAATATGTGGATGACATATTATTGATTGGAATGATATAGAATTTCTGGATAGCATAAAAGGATATTTGAATAATATTTTTTTAATGAAAGACCTCGATGAAGCTGCTTACATATTGGGCATCAATATCTATAAAGATAGATAAAGATGCTTGATAAGACTTTCAATGAGTACATACCTTGACAAGATTTTGAAGGAGTTCAAAATGGATCAGGCAAAGAAGGAGTTCTTGCCTGTATTGTAAGGTGTGAAGTTGAGTAAGACTCAAAGCTCGACCACGGCAGAAGAAAGAGAAAGGACGAAGGTCGTCCCCTTTGCCTTATCCATAGGCTCTATACGATATGCCATGCTGTGTACCACACCTGATGTGTGCCTTGCCACGTGTCTGGCAAAGGGGGTACAAGAGTGATCCAGGATTGAATCACTGGACAACGGTTAAAATTATCCTTAGTAACTAGAGGACTAAGGAAATGTTTCTCGATTATGGAGGTGATAAAGAGTTCGTCGTAAAGGGTTACGTCGATGCAAGCTTTGACACCGATCCGGATAACTCTCAGTAGCAAACCGGATACGAATAATGGAGGAGTCATTTGGAATAGCTCCAAGCAAAGCGTGATAGCAGCATCTACAATATGACATAAGGATTTGCAAAATACACATGGATCTGAATGTTGCAGACCCATTTGACTAAAACCTCTCTCGCAAGCAAAACATGAACAAACCCCAGAACTCATTGGGTGTTAATCACATGGCGATGTGAACTCGATTATTAACTCAAGTGTAAGTGGGAGACTGTTGGAAATATGCCCTAGAGGCAATAATAAATTTCTTATCATCATAATTCCCTGTTCAAGATAAACTGTAACGACCCGAGACCGACGCTCCAGACGCCTTCCATTTATTTTCGTTGTTGCGTGTGTTTCTTTTGTTTGTTGCATTCATCATCGCATCATCTGCATTGCATCGGCACCCCGTTGCCGTCATTCTTTTCAAAACTTGCATCCGCTCGTAGTTGCCGCTTCTTCCTTGTCTTTGTTGACCTCCTCTCAGATCAATCGGACCATTCTCTTCTCTCTCTTCTCTGAGCCCATCAAACCCCCTTGTCGTCGTGGCCTTTTGTTAGACCCCTCGTGCGCGTCCGAAACTTCCCCGAACCCGACCCGCTCAGTCGTGACCGATGGGTCCGAATCATCCCCAAACGTCCCTAAAACATCTTTGGTTTCTTATTTGGACTCCCTAGCCTATTAATTCTCGAACGTCCGATCTAATCGGAGGGTCCAAACTTTGCCCCCTTTCCTATATATGTAGTCCACCTACATACCGAATCAGTCCAACCCTAACCTAACCCTATTCCCCCTTGCGCCGCCACCCACTCTCCCCGGTTCCTCGGGATCCTTCCCCGATCTAGACAGCCAGTCCCCTCCCTCCTAATTTTCAGCGCCGGCCAATCCCCATCGAAATCCATGCAACCAGCCTCCACCTTCCCCTATCCACCCATCAATCCACCCCCCACCGAGCTCCTCTGCTCGACCCCCAGGCCCCGGCAACCAGCGTCGCCTCCAGCCACCTCCCGAGCCGCTCCTCGCCGGCAACCAGCAGGAGCCTCCCGCGCCATGGCTGCAGCAGCTCGAGTCCTCCTGCCTCGCTCAATCTGGACCAGGAGGGTCCCGAGCACCTCCACCGTCGTCGTCTCAGATGAGCGCCACCCTGGTTCCTGTTCTCTCCTTCTTTTGGTCCCCTCCTCCCATCTCTCTTTCTTCTAGTCGTTGCAGAGAACGCCATGGACGCCTGTCGAGCTCCGGTCCAAGCAGCTCGCTCGCGCCTGAGCCTCCTCCCGTCCTTGAGACGCCCGCCTTCTCCTCTCCCGCATCCCGTGCTCGAGAACCCATACCCGAGGAGCTCCCTCGTGCCACCGGCCAGAACAAGCCGTCCCCGACCTCCCCTCGCCAGATCCAGCACTCCACCTCGCCTCGCCGTCCCCGTCGCCAAGTCCGGCCATCTCCGACGCCTCCTCGCCGGATCCCGCCGTCAAGTCCCCGTACCCGTCGCTCGCGCGTGCTCCATCGCCGGGTCATGTCGTCGGCGCCCTGCTTCCTGTCTCGCTCACGCATGACCGCGCCAAGGTCAGCGCCCATCCTCTGCTTCGTCCTCGCCTCACGCCCCTGTTCATCTCGAGCGCCAAGTTCCGCTACTGCCCCTGCTCGCGCCGTCGTCTGCATCCACCATGGCCTCGCCTCTGCTTCGTGCAGACGAGCAGCAGCGACCGCCGCGCGCTTCCTCTCCATCGACACGCCAACGCCAAGGCCCAGCTCGCCTCGCCTCGGTCCATCTCCACGCGCAGCCCAGCGCCCCGCAACCGTCTGCCAGCCACTTCTCCGCTTCTGGCCTGTTAGCCCATTGTCAGCAGCTCCCCCCAGCCCAGTTCACCTCAGATTCAGCCCGCATTGTTTTTTCCCCCTGCTGCGAGTTTAGCTATTATTCCAGAGGTTGCCAATTTTATAGAAAAACCCTCCATGTTCATGCATTAATAATTCACAAACTATGCATCATATGTAAAAACTTTATATATGTAAAATGCTTAGATTTTCATCTAGTTTCATAATATCCAACTTTCATCCATGTTAAAATGTTTAAATTGATGTTTGCATTTAATTTGCATGATGACTTGCTAAATGATTTATCTCATAACTAAATAACCGTAGCTCGGAATTAAGTAAACTTTATATGTACTTGGGGTAGAAAAGTGCATAGATTAACTTGGTGCACTTATTTTGCATGTTTCACAACTTTAAAATATGGTTTAGGGCAGAACAGTACCAAATTCGTAAATTGCATATGAGGATTTTCCGGAATTGTTGTTTGTTGTTTCGGCCTCATTTAAACTTGCCTAGATAGGTAGTTTTGCTATGCTTCACCTCTTGCCATGTTAACCAACATTTAATATTGATGGGTACATAAACGGGAGTGAACTAAATAATCGAATGTGGTGTTTCGTCAATATGTAACTCGTTGCATATTGAGCTCCACTTAATTTGTAGTATTGTTTGTTGCACTTTGCCATGCCATGCATCATTAAACCGGACATGCATCATACATGGTTGTGCATCATGCCATGTTTATGCTTGTTGGTTTACCATGTTGTTTGCTTCTTTCCGGTGTTGCTTCTTCTTGATAGTTCCGGTAATGTTGCGATTGTGAGGATTCGTTCGACTACGCCCGTTCGTCTTCTTCATGGATTCAGTCTTCTTCCTAGCGGGATTTCAGGCAAGATGATCATTATCCTGGATACCACTACTATCTTTGCTTTGCTAGTTGTCTCGATGCTATCGCTATGTCGCGC
Organism: Elymus sibiricus; assembly: GCA_039707655.1. Classification (NCBI taxonomy): domain Eukaryota; kingdom Viridiplantae; phylum Streptophyta; class Magnoliopsida; order Poales; family Poaceae; genus Elymus; species Elymus sibiricus. Next base: position 321,648,419 of record CM077664.1, read on the forward strand.
TACCTACCACTTGTTTATCAAGCCTCCCAAATTGCCATGATAAGCCTCTAACCTTTTCCTCCATCCTAGCAAACCGTTGTTTGCCTATGTACCGCTTGCTCAGCCCCTCTTATAGCGTTGCTAGTTGCAGGTGCAGTTGCAGGTTGTTCCATGTTGGGACATGGATATCATGGGATATCATAATATCTCTTATTTAATTAATGCATCTATATACTTGGTAAAGGGTGGAAGGCTTGGCCTTTTGCTTGGTGTTTTGTTCCACTCTTGCCGCCTTAGTTTCCGTCATACCGGTGTTATGTTCCTTGATTTTGCATTCCTAACACGGTCGGGGTTTATGGGCCCCCCTTGACAGTTCGCTTTGAATAAAACTCTTCCAGCAAGGCCCAACTTTGGTTTTACCATTTGCCTAATAACAACTAAAACTTGCATAGGGACTTTCCGGACCCCAAGGATAATTAATTAACAACCCCGGGCCAGTGCTCCTCATGAGTGTTGGTCCAAAACGGGCAGACTGCAGGGCCACCACGGGGCAACTCGAGGATTGGTTTTACTCGTAGGCTTTCCCATCCGATCGTGGCCTGAGACGAGATACGCGCGGCTACTATCAGGGTGTAGGCACGTCGGGAGGTCTTGCTGGTTTTGTTTTACCATTGTCGAAATGTCTTGTGAACCGGGATTCCGAGCTTGATCGGATTGTTCCGGGAGGAGGATTTTCCTCCGTTGATCGTGAGAGTTTGTGATGGACTAAGTTGGGACACCCCTGCAGGGTTTAAACTTTCGAAAGCCGTGCCCGCGGTTATGTGGCAGATGGGAATTTTTAATATTCGGTTGTAGAGAACTTGACACGAGATCCGAATTAAAATACACCAACCGCGTGTGTAACCGTGACCGTCTCTTTTCGAGTGAGTTCGAGAAGAGAACACGGTGGGGTTATGTTTGACTCGTAAGTAGTTCAGGATCAGTTATTGACCATTACTAGTTTACGACCGTTATGCGTAGTTACTCTTCTTACTCTTGTACTCGTAAGTTAGCCACCATACAATGCTTAGTGCTTGCGGCAACCTCACCACTTATCCATTCCGTACCCATTAAGCTTTGCTAGTCTTGATACCCATGGTAATGGGATTGCTGAGTCCTCGTGGCTCACAGATTACCACAAAAACAGTTGAAGGTACAGGTAAAGCGAAGCTCTGACGCGAGTGCGATGCTTGCTTGTTTGGAGTTCCTCTGCTTCTTCTTCTTCGATCAAGGGATAGGTTCCGGGTCGGGAGCCTGGGATTAGCAGGGTGGATGTCGTTCTTCTTTTTCGTTTGATTTCATCCGTAGTCGGATCCTGCTCTCCTGGATGATGAGTGTTATGTACTGATGTATTCATGTTTTCATGTTGTACCTTGTGGCGAGTGTAAGCCTTATCTTGTATTCTCATCTATTCAGTACAAGGTATGTTGTAATGATATCCACCTTGCAATGCGCTCAAAATGTGGTTGTGCCCCAATCATGAATTCATCACGTGATTGGGATAGAATCGCATCTTGGGCGCTACAAGTTGGTATCAGAGCCTTACTGACCTCAGGAGCCCCCTTGATTGATCGAACCGTTGCCGTTATCGAGTCTAGAAAAAAAAACTATTTTGAGTCTAGCTATATATCGGAGAGTAGGAATTCTTTTTACTCCTCATCCACTTCGTCACTCTGGTGAGGACTCGTGACGTAGGTGTTTTTCCACTCTTCTATCCTTTTTCACTCAAATTTTTTTTAGGATCACGCGGGTATTGTGGAATCAGTCTGATATCATTGTGACGGGGATTCTGTCTTGGTGCCTCCTGTCATTTAGGGGTTGTGGCAGTGTCCCGGGGAGTTGAGCTCCAAGGTGTTTTCGTCACAGTGCTTATCGTTTTAGTTCCGGAATACCAGAGGACGCCGACATCGAAAACGCTTCTATACTATTTGTGGTGAGAGTAGTTTGACGGCACCCAGTACTGGGGAGAGCGATCAGAAGTATTGCCACAGCCAGTATGTCGGATGTTTTCGAAGGTCTGAGGTACATGATTTCCAAGGTTTTCTTGGTTATGTGTTGACGGATGGATACAGTTGGAGTGTAGGAATTGTTAGTTGTGTGAGATATTTGTGCCTCCCTGTATCCCCAACACCAGATTGCATAACCAGAAAGTTTCGGGAGTTCATAGGTGGGAATTCAAGTAGTTACCTAGGATATCTTTCCGACAGATGCATGATATGAGATTGGGGTTCGACGTCTAGTGGTCCGCCTGTCCACGGTTGGTTTTACAGTGGTCTCGTTGTGTCTTAAAGAGTCCTTGGCTATGCTGACTCGGGGACGCTTCGTATGTCATGTGCACTGCCTTGTACATGATGGTGCTGTACGATCGAGCCCGTGTGGGCCCCACCACGAAAATTTCGGACGAAATCTCTATCATATGTTTGTTCCCGCTTATTCTACAAGCCAATTCTTTTGTTTTGTTTGGGTTGTGGTATTCGAGTTGCTTCAATGTCAAGTGTTGATTCCATACCTTTCCTAAGCGGTGTTCTCATATTTCTATGTGAATGCTAATCCTTCTTGATCATCCAGATTGTCATGTCAATTCTTTCCAACCGGTGTCTGTTTCATCCGTCCCAAGTTGCATTTGTTTATCCCACCATCCCACCCTTTTCTTCAAGGACTCAGATTTCTTAATCTAGTATCCATTTTATTCATGTGAAGTCTCTTCATTCTTTTCCTTCAATGTTCTCACCCGGTGATTCTCATGAAGATACTCAGGAGCTACAAGTTCATCATTCTTCGTTATCATTTTCTTCCCCGGTGGACTGAATGCAAGCTTTCAGTGTTGATCACATCCCTTTCCTCCTTTCAAATGCTTTCTCATGCCGGTGCATCTCTTAATCATTCACCACCCTCTATTTTTCTTCTCCGGAGTGCTGTAGATATCTCAGAAGATTCACGTTTCCATTCTCAATCCGTTCAAGTCATTTCGAGGTTGTTATCTCGTTCATGCCATTTAATTCAACCGGTGCAATCTCTCTTTAAAAATTGTTGAATGGTGTTTTCTTTTGAGTGGGCCCATAACCCACAGGTCTTTTCCCAGGATCTTACCTGACTCTTCTAATTTTTTCCGGAGTTATTCTCAAATTCTTTTCAAAGTTTGACGTAAGAATCAATTATCATCAGTCATATTCCTTCTCCAGGATTGCTTTCAATTCTTTTCATCGTTGGTTCGACCTTTCTATTCTTCATTGTTCCGGAGTGTCTCAACAATTCTTAGTGGTGCTTCTCGTCGTCATTGTAAGCTTTCAGACCGAAGAAGAATTTTTCTCTAAATCTTGGTCCGTTCTCTTGAAGATTCATGCTTCTAGCTTCGTGCCACCCTCTCATAATTGTTTCCGATTATGTGAAATTCTTTTCATACCCATCCGAAGCATTTCATGAGTTCTTCCCGTTCTCGATTCTCTGGAGGCTATCATTTCAGAAGATTTCATTCATTCTAGAAGCGTTCGTCAACATTCTTGGTGGAGGAGTTCAAGCATTATTCATCTTGCATTCCAAAGTGCAATTCTTTCGATCTTATCTTTTGAAGTGGAGTTTTGCATCTCTTCTTTCCTCTCAAGCAAGCAATTGATTCCGTTAGTGGCCGGTTGTCACCTCATAATTTTGATATGATTTCCATAAGCCCACAACAAGCTTATTCTTTTCGTTGTTGATTTTCCAACAACTCCATTCAACCCTTCTTTGTAGTAATGTTCCTTCAAGTTCAATTGTCAGAGATGTTTTTCTCTTCTTTGTTATGTTAATTCCATCCTTCCATTTATTCCGGAGGCATCCGGTTGCTACTCTCTTTTCCAAGTTCTTTCCATCTCATCAAGTTTTGCTTCTCTTTTCAACTAGAGTGCTGTCCAAATTCTGTCATTTTTGTTCCCTGGCTATCTCTTTATACCGGTGTGGTTTCATATTCTTTTGGTTCATTAAGCTATTGTTTCATGTCTCTCAACCTACAAGGTTCTCGTAATGTTCCTTGTTCCTCTTTGCTAACGGAGTGTTTGCAATCTCGTTCATCTTCATTGTATTCTTTCTTTCGATTTGTTCAACCTCTCAAGGTTCTTTGGTTTCACTCTTTGTCAAGAAGCAACTGTATTTTACCTCTTTCTCTTCCTCTTCCGTTTGTCATCCCTAGATCTCGGGGCGAGACCTCTTGTAAGTGGAGGAGAGTTGTAACGACCCGAGACCGACGCTCCAGATGCCTTCCATTTATTTTTGTTGTTGCGTGTGTTTCTTTTGTTTCTTGCATTCATCATCGCATCATCTGCATTGCATCGGCACCCCGTTGCCGTCATTGTTTTCAAAACTTGCATCCGCTCGTAGTTGCCGCTTCTTCCTTGTCTTTGTTGACCTCCTCTCAGATCAATCGGACCGCTCTCTTCTCTCTCTTCTCTGAGCCCATCAAACCCCCTTGTCTTTGTGGCCTTTTGTTAGACCCCTCGTGCGCGTCCGAAACTTCTCCGAACCCGACCCGCTCAGTCGTGACCGATGGGTCCGAATCATCCACAAACATCCCTAAAACATCTTTGGTTTTTTATTTGGACTTCCTAGCCTATTAATAATCGACCGTCCGATCTAATCGGAGGGTCCAAACTTAGCCCTCTTTCCTATATATGTAGTCCACCTACATACCGAATCAGTCCAACCCTAACCTAACCCTATTCCCCCTTGCGCCGCCACCCACACTCCCCGGTTCCTCGGGATCCTTCCCCGATCCAGACAGCCAGTCCCCTCCCTCCTAATTTTCAGCGCCGGCCAATCCCCATCGAAATCCATGCAACCAGCCTCCACCTTCCCCGATCCACCCATCGATTCACCCCCACCGAGCTCCTCTGCTCGACCCCCAGGCCCCGGCACCCAGCGTCGCCTCCAGCCACCTACCGAGCCGCTCCTCGCCGGCAACCAGCAGGAGCTTCCCGCGCCATGGCTGCAGCAGCCCGAGTCCTCCTGCCTCGCTCGATCTGGACCAGGAGGGTCCCGAGCACCTCCACCGTCGTCGTCTCAGATGAGCGCCACCCTGGTTCCCGTTCTCTCCTTCTTCCGGTCCCCTCCTGTCATCTCTCTTTCTTCTTGTCGTTGCAGAGAACGCCATGGACACCCGTCGAGCTCCGGTCCAAGCAGCTCGCTCGCGCCTGAGCCTCCTCCCATCCCCGAGATGCTTGCCTTCTCCTCTCCCGCATCCCGTGCTCAAGAACCCATGCCCGAGGAGCTCCCTCATGCCACCAGCCATGGCCTCGTCTCTGGCCAGAACAAACCGTCCCCGGCCTCCCCTCGCCAGATCCAGCGCTCCACCTCGCCTCGCCGTCCCCGTCGCCAAGTCCGGCCATCTCCGACGCCTCCTCGCCGGATCCCGCCGTCAAGTCCCCGTACCCGTCGCTCGCGCGTGCTCCATCGCCGGGTCAAGTCGCCGTTGCCCTGCTTCCTGTCTCGCTCGCGCATGACCGCGCCAAGGCCAGCGCCCATCCTCTGCTTCGTCCTCGCCTCACGCCCCTGTTCATCTCGAGCGCCAAGTTCCGCTACTGCCCCTGCTCGCGCCGTCGTCTGCATCCACAATGGCCTCGCCTCTGCTTCGTGCAGATGAGCAGCAGCGACCGCCACGCGCTTCCTCTCCATCGAAACGCCAGCGCCAAGGCGCAGCTCGCCACGCCTTGGTCCATCTCCACGCGCAGCACAGCGCCCCGCAACCGTCTGCCAGCCACTTCTCCGCTTCTGGCCTGTTAGCCCATTGTCAGCAGCTCTCCCCAGCCCAGTTCACCTCAGATTCAGCCCGCATTGTTTTTTTCCCCTGCTGCGAATTTAGCTATTATTCCAGAGTTTGCCAATTTTACAGAAAAATCCTCCATGTTCATGCATTAATAATTCACAAACTGTGCATCATATGTAAATACTTTATATATGTAAAATGCTTAGATTTTCATCTAGTTTCATAATATCCAACTTTCATCCATGTTAAAATGTTTGAATTGATGTTTGCATTTAATTTGCATGATGACTTGCTAAATGATTTATATCATAACTAAATAACCGTAGCTCGGAATTAAATAAACTTTATATGTACTTGGGGTAGAAAATGCATAGATTAACTTGGTGCACTTATTTTGCATGTTTAACAACTAAAATATGGTTTAGGGCAGAACAGTACCAAATTCGTAAATTGCATATGAGGATTTTCCGGAATTGTTGTTTGTTGTTTCGGCCTCATTTAAACTTGCCTAGATAGGTAGTTTTTCTATGCTTCACCTCTTGCCATGTTAACCAACATTTAATATTGATGGGTACATAAACGGGAGTGAACTAAATAATCGAACGTGGTGTTTCGTCAATATGTAACTCGTTGCATATTGAGCTCCACTTAATTTGTAGTATTGTTTGTTGCACTTTGCCATGCCATGCATCATTAAACCGGACATGCATCATACTTGGTTGCGCATCATGCCATGTTTATGCTTGTTGGTTTACCATGTTGTTTGCTTCTTTCCGGTGTTGCTTCTTCTTGATAGTTCCGCTAACGTTGCGATTGTGAGGATTCGTTCGACTACGCCCGTTCGTCTTCTTCATGGATTCGGTCTTCTTCCTAGCGGGATTTCAGGCAAGATGATCATTATCCTGGATACCACTACTATCTTTGCTTTGCTAGTTGTCCCGATGCTATCGCTATGTCGCGCTACCTACCACTTGTTTATCAGGCCTCCCAAATTGCCATGATAAGCCTCTAACCTTTTCCACCATCCTAGCAAACCGTTGTTTGGCTATGTACCGTTTGCTCAGCCCCTCTTATAGCATTGCTAGTTGCAGGTGCAGTTGCAGGTTGTTCCATGTTGGGACATGGATATCATGGGATATCACAATATCTCTTATTTAATTAATGCATCTATATACTTGGTAAAGGGTGGAAGGCTTGGCCTTTTGCTTGGTGTTTTGTTCCACTCTTGCCGCCTTAGTTTCCGTCATACCGGTGTTATGTTCCTTGATTTTGCGTTGCTAACACGGTCGGGGTTTATGGGCCCCCCTTGACAGTTCGCTTTGAATAAAACTCTTCCAGCAAGGCCCAACTTTGGTTTTACCATTTGCCTAATAACAACTAAAACTTGCATAGGGACTTTCCGGACCCCGAGGATAATTAATTAACAACCCCAGGCCAGTGCTCCTCATGAGTGTTGGTCTAAAACGGGCAGACTGCGGGGCCACCACGGGGCAACTCGAGGATTGGTTTTACTCGTAGGCTTTCCCATCCGATCGTGGCCTGAGACGAGATACGCGCGGCTACTATCAGGGTGTCGGCACGTCGGGAGGTCTTGCTGGTTTTGTTTTACCATTGTCAAAATGTCTTGTGAACCTGGATTTCGAGCTTGATCGGGTTGTTCCGGGAGGAGGATTTTCCTCCGTTGATCGTGACAGTTTGTGATGGACTAAGTTGGGACACCCCTGCAGGGTTTAACTTCCGAGAGCCATGCCCGCGGTTATGTGGCAGATGGGAATTTTTAATATCCGGTTGTAGAGAACTTGACACGAGATCCGAATTAAAATACACCAACCGCGTGTGTAACCGTGACCGTCTCTTTTAAAGTGAGTTCGAGAAGAGAACACGGTGGGGTTATGTTTGACTCGTAAGTAGTTCAGGATCACTTATTGATCATTACTAGTTTAGGACCGTTATGCGTAGTTACTCTTCTTACTCTTGTACTCGTAAGTTAGCCACCAAACAATGCTTAGTGCTTGCGGCAACCTCACCACTTATCCATTCCATACCCATTAAGCTTTGCTAGTCTTGATACCCATGGTAATGGGATTGCTGAGTCCTCGTGGCTCACAGATTACCACAACAACAGTTGCAGGTACAGGTAAAGCGAAGCTCTGACGCGAGTGCGATGCTTGCTTGTTTGGAGTTCCTCTGCTTCTTCTTCTTCGATCAAGGGATAGGTTCCGGGTCGGGAGCCTGGGATTAGCAGGGTGGATGTCGTTCTTCTTTTTCGTTTGATTTCATTCGTAGTCGGATCCTGCTCTCCTGTATGATGAGTGTTATGTACTGATGTATTCATGTATTCATGTTGTACCTTGTTGCGAGTGTAAGCCTTATCTTGTATTCTCATCTATTCAGTAGATGGTATGTTGTAATGATATCCACCTTGCTATGCGCTCGAAATGCGGTTGTGCCCCAATCATGAATTCATCATGTGATTGGGATAGAATCGAATCTTGGGCGCTACATAAACATCTATTATCCATGCTAGAATTGTATTGACCGGAAACTCAGATACATGTGTGGATACATAGACAACACCGTGTCCCTAGTGAGCCTCTACTAGACTAGCTCGTTGATCAAAAGATGGTTAAGGTTTCCTAACCATAGACATGTGTTGTCACTTGATAACGGGATCACATCATTAGGAGAATCATGTGATGGACAAGACCCAACCGTTAGCATAGCATATGATCGTTCAGTTTATTGCTACTGCTTTCTTAATGTCAAATACATGTTTCTTCGACCATGAGATCATGCAACTCCCGGACTCCGGAGGAATGCCTTGTGTGCTATCAAACGTCACAACGTAACTGGGTGATCATAAAGATGCTCTACAGGTATCTCTGAAGGTGTCTGTTGAGTTGGCGTGAATCGAGATTGGGATTTGTCACTCCGTATGACGGAGAGGTATCTCTGGGCCCTCTCGGTAATACAACATCACAAGAAGCTTGCAAGCAAAGTTACTAAGGAGTTAGTTACAAGATGATTTATTACGGAATGAGTAAAGAGACTTGCCGGTAATGAGATTGAACTAGGTATGGAGATACCGACGATTGAATCTCGGGCAAGTAACATACCGACAGACAAAGGGAACTACATATGTTGTCATAAAGGTTCGACCGATAAAGATCTTCGTAGAATATGTAGGAACCAATATGGGCATCCAGGTCCCGCTATTGGTTATTGACCGGAGAAGCGTCTCGGTGATGTCTAGATCATTCTCGAACCCATAGGGTCCGCACGCTTAACGTTCATTGATGATATAGTATTATATGAGTTATGTATGTTGGTGACCGAATGTTGTTCGGAGTCCCGGATGAGATCAAGGACATGACGAGGAGCTCCGGAAAGGTCCGGAGGTAAAGATTGATATATAGGATGATAGTATTTGGTCTCCGGAAGGGTTCCGGAATACACCGGATAATTATCGGATCACCGGAAGGGGTCTGGAAGGCCATGGGAAGTTGTTGGGCCAAGGGGTAAAGCGCACGAGGCTTTAGGTCGGTGCACAAAGAAGTTGTATGGAAGGCAGGGGCTAGACGCCAGGGTTCAGGCACTAGTACAAAACAGGGCATCGGTCCACCCCTGAGAAGCCCATTAGTCCCGGTTCACTCACGAACCGGGACCCATGGGGGCATCGGTCCCGGTTCGTGAGGCCAGGGCGCCGGCCGGGCCTCGTGGGCCATTGGTCCCGGTTCGTCTAACCCCTTTTGTCCCGGTTCCAGACACGAACCGGGACCAATGCGCCTCGCTCCTGGCCCACAACCATTAGTCCCGGTTTGTGGCTGGAACCGGGACTAAAGGTGACCCCTTTGGTCCCGGTTCCTGCCACGAACCGGGACCAATGCGCCTCGCTCCTGGCCCACAACCATTGGTCCCGGTTTGTTGCTGGAACCGGGACCAATGGTTGGCCTATATATGGCCCCCGCCCGCGAGCAGAGCAATGCATTGCTCTGTTTTTTTGCCCGGCCGTGGGAGAGCTTTTGTGGTGCTCTAGCTCACCTCCTATGCACATGAGGTGTTCGATGAAATGCCCGAGCCACACTTAAGCTTTCTCCTCTCGAAGCTCCTTGTCCAAGCTCCATTTTCCTCAAGATTTGTCTAGGTTTGGCGGTCCGTCCTGTCCCGTCCCCGTCCTCACCGCCGTCGATCGCCCGCGCCGATCTCGGCGCCGGCAACACCGTGGTTAGCCTCTTCTTCTTATCTTCTTTCTAAAAGAAAAAAGTTCTTACTTGTGTGTTTTAATTAGATGTTCTAGAGAGTTATATGGTGTTCAATAATAAGAACTATATAACGCACGCAGATGAACCGGCAATGGATGTACGGTGACCGACGCACCTCCGAGTATATTAAGGGCCTGCATAATTTTCTCGAAGCGGCTGAGGCAAACAAGCAGAATGGTTTTATGCATTGTCCATGTACTGTCTGTGAGAATACGATGGCTTTCTCCAACTCTAAAACCCTTCACTTCCACTTGCTTGAGAAGGGTTTTATGCCACACTATAATGTTTGGACCAAGCACGGAGAAAGAGGGGTTATGATGGAAGACAACGAAGAAGAAGAGGATGATGACAACAACCCGCCCCCTGAATACGGTGATGCTGCAATGGGGGAAGCTGAAGATCAAGAGGAACCAGACGTTGTGCCCGATGATGATCTTCGCCGGGTCATTGTTGATGCACAGAGAGAATGCGAAAGTGAAAGGGAGAAGTTGAAGTTCGATCGCATGTTAGAGGATCACAAAAAAGGGTTGTACCCAAATTGCGAAGATGACAACAGAAAGCTCGGTACCACACTGGAATTGCTACAATGGAAGGCAGACAATGGTGTATCTGACAAGGGATTTAGTTCGCTGCTGAAAATAATGAAGAAGAAGCTTCCAAAGGATAATGAATTGCCCGGCAGTACGTACGAAGCAAAGAAGGTTCTATGCCCTCTAGGATTGGAGGTGCAGAAGATACATGCATGCCCTAATGACTGCATCCTTTACCGCGGTGAGTACGAGGATTTGAGCGCATGCCCGGTATGCGGTGCATTGCGGTATAAGATCAGACGAGATAACCCTGGTGATGTTGAGGGCGAGCGCCCCAGGAAGAGGGTTCCTGCCAAGGTGATGTGGTATGCTCCTGTAATACCACGGCTGAAACGTCTGTTCAGAAACAAAGAGCATGCCAAGTTGATGCGATGGCACAAAGAAGACCGTAAGAAAGACGGGAAGTTGAGAGCACCCGCTGACGGGTCGCAGTGGAGAAAAATCGAGAGAAGGTGGGGGGACTTTGCAGGTGACGCAAGGAACGTATGGTTTGGTTTAAGTGCAGATGGCATTAATCCTTTTGGGGAGCAGAGCAGCAATCATAGCACCTGGCCCGTGACTCTATGTATCTATAACCTTCCTCCTTGGTTGTGCATGAAGCGGAAGTTCATTATGATGCCAGTGCTCATCCAAGGCCCTAAGCAACCCGGCAATGACATTGATGTGTACCTAAGGCCATTAGTTGAAGAACTTTTATAGCTGTGGAATGGAGAAGGTGTACGTGTGTGGGATGAGCACAAACAGGAGGAATTTGACCTACATGCGTTGCTGTTTGTAACCATCAACGATTGGCCTGCTCTCAGTAACCTTTCAGGACAGACAAACAAGGGATACCACGCATGCACACACTGTTTAGATGACACCGACAGTATATATTTGGACAAATGCAGGAAGAATGTGTACCTGGGGCATCGTCGATTTCTTCCGACCAACCATCAATGTCGAAAGAAAGGAAAGCATTTCAAAGGTGAGGCAGATCACCGGAAGAAGCCCGCCCTCCGTACTGGTGATCACATACTTGATATGGTCAATGATTTACAAGTAATCTTTGGAAATGGTCCTGGCGGACTATCTGTTCCGACTGACAATGCGGGACGCGCACCCATGTGGAAGAAGAAATCTATATTTTGGGACCTACCCTATTGGAAAGACCTAGAGGTCCGCTCTGCAATCGACGTGATGCACGTGACGAAGAATCTTTGTGTGAACCTGCTAGGCTTCTTGGGAGTGTATGGGAAGACAAAAGATACACCGGAGGCACGGGAGGAACAGCAACGTGTGCATGAAAAAGACGGCATGCATCCAAAGCAGTATGAAGGTCCTGCCAGCTACGCACTTACCAAAGAAGAGAAGGAAATCTTCTTTGAATGCCTGCTCAGTATGAAGGTCCCGTCTGGCTTCTCGTCGAATATAAAGGGAATAATAAATATGGCAGACAAATAGTTCCAGAACCTAAAGTCTCATGACTGCCACGTGATTATGACGCAACTGCTTCCGGTTGCATTGAGGGGGCTTCTACCGGAAAACGTTCGATTAGCCATTGTGAAGCTATGTGCATTCCTCAATGCAATCTCTCAGAAGGTGATCAATCCAGAAATCCTGTCAAGGTTAAGGAGTGATTTGGTGCAATGTCTTGTTAGTTTCGAGCTGGTGTTCCCACCATATTTCTTCAATATCATGACGCACGTCCTAGTTCATCTAGTCGACGAGATTGTCGTTCTGGGCCCTGTATTTCTACACAATATGTTCCCCTTTGAGAGGTTCATGGGAGTCTTAAAGAAATATGTTCGTAACCGCGCTAGGCCAGAAGCAAGCATCTCCATGGGCCATCAAACAGAGGATGCCATTGGGTTTTGTGTCGACTTCATTCCTGACCTTAAGAAGATTGGTCTCCCTCAATCGCGGTATGAGGGGAGACTGACTGGAAAAGGCACGCTAGGAGCGGACTCAATAATATGTAGGGACGGGCATTCTTGGTCTCAAGCACACTACACAGTTCTACAGAATTCTACCTTGGTGACCCCGTATGTCGATGAACACAAGAATATTCTGCGCTCCAAACACCCGGAGCAGTGTGACGACTGGATTACATATGAACACATCAGGACTTTCGGCAGTTGGTTGCAAACACGTCTCATGGGTGACAACACTGTTTCTGATGAGCTGTACTCGTTGGCCAGGGGACCATCTTCGACTGTATTGACTTACAAAGGGTACAAGATAAATGGGAATACATTTTACACGATCGCCCAAGATCAAAAGAGCACCAACCAAAACAGCGGTGTCCGCTTTGATGCAGCAACCAAGAGGGGAAAGGACACATATTATGGTTACATAGTGGACATATGGGAACTTGACTATGGACATGATTTCAAGGTCCCTTTGTTTCAGTGCAAATGGGTCAATCTGTCAGGAGGCGGGGTACAGGTAGACCCACAGTACGGAATGACAACAGTGGATCTCAACAATCTTGGGTACACAGACGAACTATTCGTCCTAGCCAATGATGTGGCGCAGGTTTTCTATGTGAAGGACATATCTACCAAACCGAGAAAAAGAAAAGATAAGGAAGCGAATACATCATACGATGAGCCAAAGCGCCACATAGTTCTTTCAGGAAAAAGAGACATCGTGGGATTGGAGGGCAAGACAGACATGTCTGAAGATTATGAAAAGTTTCATGAAATTCCTCCCTTCAAAGTCAAGGCTGACCCAAGCACCCTGTTAAACGATGAAGATTATCCATGGTTACGGCGCAATAAGCAAAGGACACAAGCGAAGAAAAAGTGAAGACTTTCTCTCCACAACTATATCATTGCAGTTACATGTGAAGAAATTAAATGAAATCCCTTTGTAACAGATGAGTTTTTGTCCGAAACCCTGATACTTCGAAAGAGATTGTCCATTTTGTACACGAAGTGCATCCAGTTTTTGCCGTAACCCTCTCAACTTTTTAGCACATGCTATGTGGGTGAAATGATGATACCCTGCCAACTTTCAACCTTTTAAGAGTTCATTTGAAGTGCTTTTCAATTTCAGGGTCATTTAGCAAAAGGAATCAACTAAAAATATTTTATAAACCTCTAGTATTTATGAAACTAAAATTATATAAAATTTATGCAACTAAAGTTATCAAAGTATTTTTTGTTCAAAACATTAATAGCAAAAAGAATTTTCATAAAGATTTTTTTTAGAAACTTTAATAGCAAATTAAAATAACAAAATCTGTTTTTGGTTAAAACAGACATTTAAAATAACCTAAAAATTACCAAATTGAATATAATGATAAAACACATTAATATTAAATAGCAGGAAAAAGAATCACTCAAAAATCTATTTTTATAGTAAAGTTATTCACAAACTAGTGATTCACACCAATTTAAAAGAATTCAAATTTAAACTATTCAAATTTGGAAACTAATGGCACTAACAGAAAGTTTATAATTTTTGTGACCTAAAAGCAAAAAGAATCACTGAAAAACTGTAAGTAGAAACAAAAGAAAATAAATAAAGCAAAAAAGAAAACAAAAAAAGTAGAAAAAAATTAAAAAAAAATGCCGCCTACTGGGCCACCACGGCCTGAATACGACTAGAAACCCAACCATCTAGTTGGGCCAGGATTCAGGCCCGCAGAAGGCCCAGAAGGCCTACAGGCAGAGGTGTGTGCGATTAGGCCCGTAAGCCTGCAGTTGAGAGGAGCTCGAGAGGGCTGGCGCAGCAGCGCTTATAAACCACTCTCGAGCCCTCTCAGCTAGCGAGGTAGGACTAAACTTTTGGCCCCGGGCAGCACCACCCTTTAGTCCCGGTTGGTGGCACTAACCGGGACCAATACCAACCTTTGGTCCCGGTTGGTGCCACCAACCGGGACCAATGCCACCCTTTAGTCCCGGTTGGTGCCACCAACCGGGACCAAAGGTCTCTGCTTCCCGCCCTTTGGGCTGACGAAAAGAGACCTTTGGTCCCGGTTGGTGGCACCAACCGGGACTAAAGGTGGGCATTGGTCCCGGTTGGTGCCACCAACCGGGACCAAAGGTCTCCCTATATAAGCGGGAGTTGGGAAAATTTGCCAGTTTCCCCCGACGACGCCGAGCACATTGACGCCGCCAGGCTGCCCGAGCTCGCCGTCGACGCCCTCGCCGCCCTCTGCCCCGTCGACGCCGTCAGGCTGCTCCTCGTCGCCATCGCCGCCGAGCCCCCGCTGCCCCGACTCCCTCGACGCCCTCTGCCCCGACGCCGGCGCCGCTCCCCGCGCCCCTGCTGCCCCGACGCCGCCCGCCGTGCCCCCCTGCCCCTGCCCCGACGCCGCCCCCAGTGAGCCCCCCCCCTTCCCCCGCGCCGCCGCCACTGCTCTGCTTGCCGCGCCGTGCCCCTGCTCTGCTTGCCGCGCCGCCGCCGCCACCGCCGCCCCGGCCGGATGTGCCTTTTTTTTTGTATGTATATGCAGTATGTATGTATGTATGTATGGATGCTGTATGTATGTATGTATATGCAGTATGTATGTATGGATGGATGATCCATAGAAAGTTTTTATATATGCATTGATACAATTTTATTTTTGTTCATAGAATTTTTTTTGTTCATAGATGTATGTTTTTTTTTGTTTATAGAAAGTTTTTATATATGAGCAATGATGATCCATAGAAAGTTTTTATATATGCATTGATATATGAGCAATGATGATCCATAGAAAGTTTTTATATATGCATTGATAAAATTTTATTTTTGTTCATAGAATTTTTTTTGTTCATAGATGTATGCTTTTTTTTATAGAAAGTTTTTGTCATGAGGGGGGACGTCGGACATGCATGAGAGAGAGGCGGTCCGCTCGTCGGACATGTCATGTGGATTTTTTTTGTTCATATAGAAAACTCCGGTAACTTCGACATGAGGGGGGGAGACGTCGATCAACCCCCTCCCGCCCCTACCCATAAAAGTTAAAATGTTCATATATTCAAAATGAGTTAAAATGAGTTAAAAGTTACTTACTCCCGGTCCGCTCGCCTGACCAACTCTCGAGGCCACCTGTACCCCCTCCCCGATAACTTCGACATGAGGGGGGACGTCGGACATGAGGGGTGAGCGTCGTTGTCGTCTACCCCCTCTGCGATAACTTCGACATGAGGAGGGACGTCGAACATGACATGAAGGGTGAGCGTCATTGTCGTCTACCCCCTCCGGTAACATAGATAACTCCGGTAACATAGATTTATCAAGAATACCCCCATTATGGATGTGCACAAGTTGATCCAATTTTTTTCTGATCTCATATATATATATATATTCTTCTATATTTGCAGAAACTATGGATCAAAGAGACTTGGAACAAGAACAGTTGTTGGGGGAGATAATCCTCGCCGGAGGTGATGCTGTCTTGTCGTTTCTCAACGACACCGATGGAACAATGGAGGAGGAAGGACATGATCATGATGGCTCCGGTGACATGATCATGATGGCTCCGGAGGTGCTGACTAGCTAATTGATGCATTAATTGTTCTCGTATGTACATATATTAACTCTTCTTTCTTCTTTTATAGCCCTCCGGATCGAGCCAAACTTCGGTAACGAGACGAGGCCCGAAGAAGAGGTTGCGCAAGGATGAAAGGTTCACGATCACAGCACTCGCGGACGATGGCCTACCGATTGAACCCAAGCGGACCAAGGACGCATTTTCTGCTTAGTGCGGAGCTATTGTTAGGGACAACATCCCGATCAGCATCAAGCAATGGAATAAGCCTAAGGACGACGCCCCTGAAGGTGATTATGTCACCGATAGACACAAAGATGATCTTTGGACCTTGCTGAAGGCAAATTTCACCCTACCGCCAGAGGAGGATCCGAATAAGCCCGTTATAGAGCCACTGGTCAAGGCGTGTGCTCTTAAGAAGATGGCAGATCAATTCAGGAGGTGGAAGAAGGAGTTGAAATCAAAGTTTGTCGACAAAGGTGAGACTCCAGAATTCATCGGCCGATTTGAGAAGATAAGAGATCACTGGCCCGCATTTGTGGCCTACAAGACATCAGACAAGAGTAAGAAAATGTCAGAGACAAACAAGAACAACGCTGCAAAGAAGCAGTATCACCATCACACGGGGTCAGGTGGCTACCTCAAAGCCCGGCCGTTGTGGGACAAAGCTGAGAATGACCTGATTGCTAAAGGGGTCGAACCAGAGACATTGAACTGGCCAGACCGTTCAAGGACTTGGTTCTTCGGGGTTGGGGGAACTTTGGACCCTGAAACAGGGAAGTGCCGTTGGACGGACGAGCAACTTGCAATACCCGTCACGAAGCTTCAGAAGTATATCACCGCAGCGCAGGAAGGGACGTTCATTCCCGACAGAGAGAAGGACGAGCTGACTGAGGCCCTAGGGAATGCTGAGCACCCTGGACGAACACGAGGCACACCAGGCTCCGTTCCGTGGAAGTTTGGGTTTCCCGACGCAGGCGGTTACAGAAGCCGGGAGAGAAAGAGGAAAGCGGAGCTGAGCGACATGCAGAAGATGAGTGCAAGACTACAAAAGCTAGAGGAAGCTGAGAGCCAGCGAGCTGCCGGCCAACTATCTCAGCGGCACGAAGCTACCCCAGAAGCTACCCCGCCATCTCCGCGGAGAAGCAGCGTGGCTTCCATGGAGCCCGTTCAGACTGACTTCACGGAGCCTATCTACCCCGTGGATACTATCACGGAGGCTCAAAATTGCGAGCTTATGACGAAATGCCATAACCTCACTTTCAAGGCGGCTCTCGGCTCTGTTGCACCTCCTCAACTGTGACGCCCCCAATTTCGTCCGTACGCTAATCATTCATGCAATGCGTACGGCCAAGATTAGGGACTCACTGATTAGTACCACAACACGACAAAGGACACAAATAACAGTCATACAGCTTAATATTACAAGCCAAGGGCCTCGAGGGCTCGAATATAAAGCTCTGACAAGCACAAGTCAGCGAAAGCAACAATATCTGAGTACAGACATTAGTTAGACAAGCATGCCTTAAGAAGGCTAGCACAAACACAAGCACGGATCGAAAGAGGTGAGGC
The DNA here is from genome assembly GCA_039707655.1 of Elymus sibiricus. Taxonomy (NCBI): domain Eukaryota; kingdom Viridiplantae; phylum Streptophyta; class Magnoliopsida; order Poales; family Poaceae; genus Elymus; species Elymus sibiricus. The sequence goes on from CM077664.1 coordinate 321,666,059, forward strand.
CTCCTGCCTGGGAACCTCCTAAACTACTCCTGAGTGTCGGCAGTCTCCACGTAGCAGCAAGCTTCAGCGGCGGTGCAGCAGACGTGTCCGGCGAACTCCATCTCCTGGGCTCCATCGGCTGATGCATCATCAATTGGGTATGGGGGAAAAAGAATAGCAGAGCAACCGTGAGTACTCATCCAAAGTACTCGCAAGACTAACATCAGAACTATGCTAAACATGCAATGGTATCAAATGAGAAGGCTGTATTTGTGGACTGTATTGCAGAAATGCCAGAAGAGAGAGAAAGGCCTAGCCTATCGAAGACTAGCATCTTCAAGCAGTCTTGCAGCATCAGAAGAGAGTAGATAGTAGTAGCATACATGTTGTCATACAGTAGCAATGCCCTGAGATCCTTTCTCGACTCCCTATGAGAAAGCGGTCCCGAGAGCATTATTAACAGTTTAATATGAATCATCATCAATTTGTAGTTGTCATAGATCCGGGCACAACTCCGAGCGTCCTGTTACCGTGGACACGGCTATTCGAATAAATATCTTCCCTGCAGGGGTGCACTACTGTTACCCAACACGCTCGATTAACTCCGGCCAGACACACTGGCTGGGTAATGCCCGGCCTCGGCTGATCGACACATCGCAGCCTGACCTAGAGCTCAGCAGAGAGGTCAACACGCCGGTCTAAATCCTAAGCACAAAGGGGTCTTGGGCCATCGCCCTTTGCACTCCTGCACGTTGCGAGGGTAGCCGGGGCCCAGGCGCGACACTGAATGCACCAGTGACGTAACCAGCCCACCCCAACCAGCCCGCATCTCTGAGCTGTGACGTCTGAAGAGCTTTCGGCTGATACTACGGTGTAGAGGGCCCCATTAAACCATTATCCCACATGGTGGTAGTGCGAAATGGGCACGACGACCCACTCAGATCAAATACCCAGTTCCGTTAGGCGTATTTAGTATCGCGCGGGTGCTCTTGGAGCCGACCCGTCTTTAATGATATTCGCTCGCGGGCACCCTTGGGGCCAGCCCGACTTTACATTTCCCCGCGGGTACCTCTCGAGGTGGACCCGCCTGTAACAAAGGTCAAAGTAACCGTGTGTCCAAGTAACGAGGAGGAATCCGAGGAATCACCCTCGATGGTTTCCCACTCGAGGAGTTGCGCGACGGTAGCTTAGCGGAGGTGATGTAAGAGGAATCACCCTCGATAACACACATCCGGGAAGCTATTCTACAGAGGCACCATCGAAAGTGAGCTAAGAGGTATCACCCTCGGCACTCGATGCCAGCTCTGCAGTGTCGAGCAATTTAGGGGGTGTGCGGTGATGTGCTGCTCTCAGCCCGTCGAACATTCGAACGGGGCACAGGTAATAAAGCGGAGCAACTACAGCAAGGGAGAGGGGCCACAGATGGTTTTCCATCCAACCTATACTAAGCAGTTTGGATAATAAGGCAGGTATCAATAGCAGTTATCAAAAACAGGCTATGCATCAGAAATAAGATAAAACAGTAGCAACGGCCATTTCTAATGCAAGCAAGAGGGAGAAAGGAATGGGTGATATAGGCATGCGTCAAGGGGGTTTGCTTGCCTGGAAGCTCTGCTGAGAGAGGCTGATCGACAAACGGCTGCTCGTCGGGGGTGTAGTCGAACTCTGCTGGGACGGCGTCGGTCTCGGCGTCTATCGAGAGAGAAGGGGGGGGGGAAGAAACAATAAATTTCACGGCAAAATGCAATCACTATGCATGACAAGCCTAAAATGATATGCAGATGTGTGCTACTGCCTATCTATATGATTTAGATAACTCTTGGGAATTAATAAAAATTTAATTGGATTTGTTCTATTAAAGTGGTGCACTATTCATCTACTGCAAACGGTCAAAAAGTTCCATGTTCAGATAGCTAGAGGCATGTGACAGATGAATGGATGGCATATTTGGATTCGTGGCATTTTTCTGATCAACTTTCATATATAAATTATTTTCATCTGAATTACGGATTAAAAGATATGAATTTTTAAAGTTTTAAACATTTTCTGAATTTATTTAATTATTAAATCAACATTATCCAGAACAGTGTTGTGCTGACGTCAGCCTGACGTCAGCATGACATCAGCACGCAACAGTGGGGCTGTTACTGTTTGAACCTGACATGTGGGGTCCACATGTCATAGACTATAGCTAATTTCATTTTAATTTACTCTAAACAGAGTCTAATTAACAGAGTGGGGCCCATACGTCAGTGAGTGTTTTAACTAAACTAATTATTTTAATTAATCTAATTAGTGATTAGGCTAGCTGATAGGGGGGGACCCACCTGTCATAGACACAGGGGTGAGGGGCCCCACCTGCCAGTGACTGGGCAGCCCAGTCAGCCGAGTTGACCGAGTCAACTCGGTCAACTGGGGCCAGCGGGGCCCAGGGGCAGTGACCCAGAGGCGGGCCCGACGACGCCACGTCGGCGGTGGCCAGCGGCGAGCCGCCGGTGACCACAATTCGTGGCGGAGGCCACTGGAGGTCGCCGGAATCGCGCTACGGGCCGCCATTTCGCGCGCGGCCAGGTGCGTTCGAACGGGTGCTCACCCGCGCGTCGATTGGTGGCGGTGGCATCGCCGGAGACGGCCGGAATCGTCGCCGGCGACGAGGTTAGCGGCGGGGCTTTTCGGGCGACGACGGATCCGGCGAGTGCGGGCACGGCGAAGCCAGCGGAGAGGCTCTACGGGGTCCTAGCGACGCGTGGAGCACGATGGTGGCCGTGGTTGGGCATGACAACGACGGAGACAACGGCGACGAGCTCATCGGCGGCGAGGCTCTCGGGCGGCAACGATAACGACGGCTACGGCGGCTATTCCACGCGCGAGAGGGAGGGGAAGGAAGGGGAGGAGCTCACCGAGCGGCTACGTAAAGCCCTTGGTGGCTTTGGAGCAGCAGAACGGCGGCAATCGCCGGAGAAGCGCCGGCAACCGAAGGTTGAAGACGAGCTTGTGGTCGTCGATGCAGAAGCTCCGGAGCTCGCGCGAGTGGACGAGGAGGACGAGGAGATCACGGCGGAGCTCGAGGACGACTCGGCGGGGCACGGGAGGCGGTGTGGCCGCGGGATCGACGGCGGCAGCGCCGGCGACACTGCGGGAGAGGAGGGGATCGAGAGAGAGAGGGCGAGGGGGAATGAATGGGTGGGATAGGGTTGCGAGGGAGGCGACGAGGGTCACGGGGACGTCTTAACGGCGACGGGGAGCCGCGGGATGGGCGACAGCGCGACGACGACGGCCGGATGCTCTCGGACGGCGACACGCAGGCGGGAGGAGGACGACGGCCGGCTGGTGGGCTGGGCTGTGCACTGTGCACTCACAGCCCAGCGCCACAGTAACAGGTAGCCCCTTCTTTTTTCTTTTCTAATTCTTTTCTTTTTCTCTGTTTTGCAAATTGTGAGGCCATCAAATGATTTTCAACAGATGAGTGACTTAGCCCAAAATTATCAGTAGATTATTCTTATCCAACAAAAATTGGTTTGGACAATTTACAACTTCACTTTAATTCCCATTAAATTATTTAGTGTTAGAAGTTGCAGTTTTGTAACTGTTTTTAATCAGCTAGGGGCATTTCTAGAATTATGGTGATGTTGTTTTCCTCAAGACAATTAGTAATGATTTATGTGTCATTTAATGAACATTTTAGTTGCTGGTTTGAACAACTTTTATTTTCACTTAATATTTGAATTGCAAGTTTAAATTGGAACTTGAAATGAGATATGATGCAATGATGCTCAAGCATGGTTAATCATAATGACATGGCATTATCAAAGGGGTGATTACTGTAGCTATTACATGGGGGCGTTACAATTCTCCTCCTCTAACAAGAATTCTCGTCCCGAGAATTAAGAGGAAGACTGAAAGAAAATAGGGTATTCTTCACGAAGACGGTCCTCGCGTTCCCAAGTGGCTTCATCCTCAGAATGATTCGACCACTGAACCTTGAGGAACTTGATCGACTTCTGACGAGTCCGACGTTCAGTTTGATCAAGAACGCGGATCGGATATTCTGGATAAGACAGATCTTCACGCAGTTCAAGCACTTCATGATCGACAGCTCGGATTGGATCCTTGAAGCAGCGACGAAGTTGCGATACATGAAAGACATCATGCACTTGAGAAAGGTTTGGCGGCAACTCCAATTGATATGCCACTTCTCCTCGACGAGCGAGAATGCGGAACGGGCCAATATAGCGAGGAGCTAACTTGCCCTTGATTCCGAATCGGTGGGTGCCTTTCATAGGAGTGACGCGAAGGTAAGCTTGCTCACCAGGCTGATAGACCATTACCTTGTGCTTTCGGTCATAGTTGCTCTTTTGACGAGACTGAGCAGTTTTTAGATGTTCACGGACAATGCGGACTTGTTCTTCAGCTTGTTGAATAATGTCCGGTCCAACGAGTGAACGTTCCCCAGTTTCTGACCAATTCAGAGGGGTTCGACACTTACGTCCATACAGAACTTCAAACGGTGCCATCTTCAGACTAGCTTGATAGCCATTGTTGTAGGATAATTCGGCATACGGAAGAGATTCCTCCCATTTCTTACCGAATGAGATGACACAAGCTCGAAGCATATCTTCAAGCACTTGATTGACTCTTTCGACTTGACCCTGAGACTGAGGGTGATAAGCAGTGCTAAAAGACAGATGAGTTCCCATGGCTTCTTGGAAACTACTCCAAAACCTGGAAGTAAAGAGGCTGCCACGATCTGAACTGATCTCCAACGGAACACCGTGGAGTGACACAACTCTGGAAACATACAAGTCTGCTAACTGACTAGCAGTGATTGTCCCCTTGACAGGCAGAAAGTGAGCAACCTTTGAGAATCGGTCGATGACGACAAAGATAGCATCATGACCCTTCTGCGATCTGGGAAAACCAGTAATGAAGTCCATTTGGACTTTGTCCCATTTCCATTCCGGAATTTCAAGGGGTTGCAGAGTTCCAGCAGGCCTTTGATGTTCTGCTTTGATGTGACGGCAAACGTCACACTCAGCAACATACTTAGCAATATCATGTTACATATCGGGCCACCAGTACCGTTGACGAATGTTTTGGTACATTTTGGTACTACCAGGGTGAATAGACAAAGGCGTGTCGTGCGCTTCCTTCATAACATCCGAACGAGAGTCTATATTATGCCTCCTGGGGACCACTAGGCGGCCTTTGAAGAACAAAGCACCATCCTCACCAACATGGTAGAAAGAAGGATTACCCTTGGAGAGGAATTTCTTGATCTTCTCAACTTCAGAGCAGTAATTCTGTATCGTCTTGATTCTTTGCTCGAGATCTGGTTCGACAACCAAGGTATTAAGATAACCTTGAGGAACAATGTGAAGGTTCAATTTGCGAAGCTCTTCATATAGCATAGGTTGCGTTTCCTGAACCATGAGGTTGTTGCAATAAGCCTTGCGACTCAAAGCATCGGCCATCACATTAGCCTTCCCAGGGGTGTAGGAGATATTCATATCATAATCAGCTACTGTTTCGAGCCATCTCTGTTGACGAAGGTTCAAGTCTGGCTGGGTATACAGATACTTCAAACTCTTATGATCAGTGTATATCTCGCAACGGTTACCAAGGAGGTAATGTCGCCATAGCTTCAGAGCATAAATAACTGCAGCAAGCTCGAGATCATGTACCAGATAATTTTCCTCATGAGGACGCAATTGACGAGAGCCATAAGCAACTACTCTGCGTTCTTGCATTAGAACACAGCCTAACCCTTGACGAGACGCATCACAGTAAATCTCGAAGTCCTTTTGAGAATCCGGGGGTGCTAACACTGGGGCAGATGTCAACTTATCTTTAAGCATCTGAAAGCTTTCTTGACATTTTTCTGTCCATTCAAATTTAACACCCTTGTGGAGCAGGTCAGTTAATGGCTTTGCAATCCTCGAGAAGTTCTCAACGAATCGTCGACAATAACTAGCGAGTCCGAGAAAACTCCTGACTTGTTTGACATTCTTCGGAGGAGTCCAGTCTAGAATAGCCTGAACTCGCTCGGGGTTAATGTCAATACCGTCTTTGGAAATCACGTGACCAAGATAGGTCACCTCGGATAACCAAAATTCACACTTGGAGTACTTGGCATATAACTGGTGTTCTCGCAACTTCTCCAATACAAGCCGAAGATGTTCAGCGTGTTCTTCTTCATTCTTGGAATATATCAGGATATCATCCAAGTAGACCACGACGAACTTGTCGAGGTAGTCCATGAAGATATAATTCATCAATCGGGAGAAGGTTGCCGGGGCATTAGTTAGTCCGAATGACATGACGGTGTACTCGTATGATCCATAACGAGTAACGAATGCGGTCTTCAGAATATCCTCCTTACGAACTCGGATCTGATGATAACCCAACCTCAAATCGAGTTTCGAGAACACAGAGGATCCAGCAAGCTGATCATAAAGATCATTAATCCGGGGCAGTGGATATTTGTTCTGGATTGTGGCTTGGTTAATGGGCCGATAGTCCTGGACCAATCGGTTAGTTCCATCCTTCTTCTTAACAAAGAGAGAAGGTGCTCCCCAAGCAGAGGAACTGGGGCGGATGAAACCCTTTTTCAGTGACTTGTCGATTTCTTCCTTAAGCTCGAGAAGTTCATGCGGAGGCATCTTGTAAGTACGCTTCGCAATAGGAGTGGTGCCAGGCTTCAAGTCGATGACGAACTCGACAGCTCTAACAGGGGGTATTCCCGGAAGTTCTTCCGGAAAGACGTCCGGAAAGTCACGGATGACCGGAACGTTCTCAATTCCCTCAAGAGGTGAGGCGTTCAAAGCATTCAGAGCATATATCTGAGCTTCGGCATTCTGAGTAATGCGGGCGGTGTAGTTCACTATCTCATCTGAGGGGTGTAGAAGTTGGACAATCTTGGTGGCACAATTGATCGAAGCAGTGTGAGCTCTCAACCAATCCATTCCCAGGATGAGGTCTATGGTGGAAGAGTTCAATACAATGGGTGAAACAAGAAATTCCAATCCTTTGATTTCAATAGGGATATTGCGTGCTATCATGGAGGTTTGACAACGGCCACTGGGGGTTTTAACGACCAGTGGGGTATGCATCTCCAGTAGGCGCATACGGAATGTATCGGAACTCAGAGGCATCCAAGCTACGATGCTCTCCACGGAGTCGTGCGACAGCAGAATAGGCAGCATCATGGACTGCCATCTCAATCGTCACACCGATACCGTGAAAAAGGTGCAACTCGGTGTCTGAGTCATCTCGCTGATCATAGATACGAACATCAGCATGGTACTGTTCCTGGTTGAACTCGCGGTAATCCTCGTAAACCATATACTCGGGGTACCAGCGGTAGCCAAGTCTGGTCAGGAGGGCGATCAGGACAGCTGGAAAACCAGGGGCATCACGAGCCCAAGTGCGAAGCACAAGCTGCGTCGCAGGGCGCGGTGGAAACAGGCGATCCATCTGAAACAGAGGAAATTCAGGATTTGTCAAATGACAATGGGAAGCATAATACAACTTGGAAAGAAAGGTTAAACAGACCAATGGAAAGGAAAATGTGATTATCAGATTAATCAGATCAATGATAGGGAAACAAGCACTGATAATCCAGCTCTCCGGGTGGACGAGATTACGAGATCCTAGTGTCGGCGTTAGTAAAATTCATTTAACCCGAAAGGAAGAGAGTTCAGAGTCCCAGAGTATAGAAGAGGAATAAAAGATCCTAATACCACCCAGTTGGCGACGTGGGCCCGTAAGCCACACAGCGATGTTAGTAAAATAGTTTTCGGAAACACTAGACTCAACTACGGCCAAGGAGTTGGATAGGGGCTCCCTACAGGCAGTCAGCTCTGATACCAACTTGTGACGCACCCAATTTCGTCCGTACGCTAATCATTCACGCAATGCGTACGGCCAAGATTAGGGACTCACTGATTAGTACCACAACACGACAAAGGACACAAATAACAGTCATACAGCTTAATATTACAAGCCAAGGGCCTCGAGGGCTCGAATATAAAGCTCTGACAAGCACAAGTCAGCGAAAGCAACAATATCTGAGTACAGACATTAGTTAGACAAGCATGCCTTAAGAAGGCTAGCACAAACACAAGCACGGATCGAAAGAGGCGAGGCCTCCTGCCTGGGAACCTCCTAAATTACTCCTGAGCGTCGGCAGTCTCCACGTAGCAGCAAGCTTCAGCAGCGGTGCAGCAGACGTCTCCGGCGAACTCCATCTCCTGGGCTCCATCGGCTGATGCATCATCAATTGGGTATGGGGGAAAAAGAATAGCAGAGCAACCGTGAGTACTCATCCAAAGTACTCGCAAGACTAACATCAGAACTATGCTAAACATGCAATGGTATCAAATGAGAAGGCTGTATTTGTGGACTGTATTGCAGAAATGCCAGAAGAGAGAGAAAGGCCTAGCCTATCGAAGACTAGCATCTTCAAGCAGTCTTGCAGCATCAGAAGAGAGTAGATAGTAGTAGCATACATGTTGTCATACAGTAGCAATGCCCTGAGATCCTTTCTCGACTCCCTACGAGAAAGCGGTCCTGAGAGCATTATTAACAGTTTAATATGAATCATCATCAATTTGTAGTTGTCATAGATCCGGGCACAACTCCGAGCGTCCTGTTACCGTGGACACGGCTATTCGAATAAATATCTTCCCTGCAGGGGTGCACTACTATTACCCAACACGCTCGATTAACTCCGGCCGGACACACTGGCTGGGTAATGCCCGGCCTCGGTTGATCGACACATCGCAGCCCGACCTAGAGCTCAGCAGAGAGGTCAACACGCCGGTCTAAATCCTAAGCACAAAGGGGTCTTGGGCCATCGCCCTTTGCACTCCTGCACGTTGTGAGGGTAGCCGGGGCCCAGGCGCGACACTGAATGCACCAGTGACGTAACCAGCCCACCCCAACCAGCCCGCATCTCTGAGTTGTGACGTCTAAAGAGCTTTCGGCTGATACTACGGTGTAGAGGGCCCCATTAAACCATTATCCCACGTGGTGGTAGTGCGAAATGGGCACGACGACCCACTCAGATCAAATACCCAGTTCCGTTAGGCGTATTTAGTATCGCGCGGGTGCTCTTGGAGCCGACCCGTCTTTAATGATATTCGCTCGCGGGCACCCTTGGGGCCAGCCCGACTTTACATTTCCCCGCGGGTACCTCTCGAGGTGGACCCGCCTGTAACAAAGGTCAAAGTAACCGTGTGTCCAAGTAACGAGGAGGAATCCGAGGAATCACCCTCGATGGTTTCCCACTCGAGGAGTTGCGCGACGGTAGCTTAGCGGAGGTGATGTAAGAGGAATCACCCTCGATAACACACATCCGGGAAGCTATTCTACAGAGGCACCATCGAAAGTGAGCTAAGAGGTATCACCCTCGGCACTCGATGCCAGCTCTGCAGTGTCGAGCAATTTAGGGGGTGTGCGGTGATGTGCTGCTCTCAGCCCGTCGAACATTCGAACGGGGCACAGGTAATAAAGCGGAGCAAATACAGCAAGGGAGAGGGGCCACAGATGGTTTTCCATCCAACCTATACTAAGCAGTTTGGATAATAAGGCAGGTATCAATAGCAGTTATCAAAAATAGGCTATGCATCAGAAATAGGATAAAACAGTAGCAGCGGCCATTTCTAATGCAAGCAAGAGGGAGAAAGGAATGGGTGATATAGGCATGCGTCAAGGGGGTTTGCTTGCCTGGAAGCTCTGCTGAGAGAGGCTGATCGACAAACGGCTGCTCGTCGGGGGTGTAGTCGAACTCTGCTGGGACGGCGTCGATCTCGGCGTCTATCGAGAGAGAAGGGGGGGGAAGAAACAATAAATTTCACGGCAAAATGCAATCACTATGCATGACAAGCCTAAAATGATATGCAGATGTGTGCTACTGCCTATCTATATGATTTAGATAACTCTTGGGAATTAATAAAAATTTAATTGGATTTGTTCTATTAAAGTGGTGCACTATTCATCTACTGCAAACGGTCAAAAAGTTCCATGTTCAGATAGCTAGAGGCATGTGACAGATGAATGGATGGCATATTTGGATTCGTGGCATTTTTCTGATCAAATTTCATATATAAATTATTTTCATCTGAATTACGGATTAAAAGATATGAATTTTTAAAGTTTTAAACATTTTCTGAATTTATTTAATTATTAAATCAACATTATCCAGAACAGTGCTGTGCTGACGTCAGCATGACATCAGCACGCAACAGTGGGGCTGTTACTGTTTGAACCTGACATGTGGGGTCCACATGTCATAGACTATAGCTAATTTCATTTTAATTTACTCTAAACAGAGTCTAATTAACAGAGTGGGGCCCATACGTCAGTGAGTGTTTTAACTAAACTAATTATTTTAATTAATCTAATTAGTGATTAGGCTAGCTGACAGGGGGGGACCCACCTGTCATAGACACAGGGGTGAGGGGCCCCACCTGCCAGTGACTGGGCAGCCCAGTCAGCCGAGTTGACCAGAGGCGGGCCCGACCACGCCACGTCGGCGGTGGCCAGCGGCGAGCCGCCGGTGACCACAATTCGCGGCGGAGGCCACTGGAGGTCACCGGAATCGCGCTACGGGCCGCCATTTCACGCGCGGCCAGGTGCGTTCGAACGGGTGCTCACCCGCGCGTCGATTGGTGGCGGTGGCATCGCCGGAGACGGCCGGAATCGTCGCTGGCGACGAGGTTAGCGGCGGGGCTTTTCGGGCGACGACGGATCCGGCGAGTGCGGGCACGGTGAAGCCAGCGGAGAGGCTCTACCGGGTCCTAGCGACGCGTGGAGCACGATGGTGGCCATGGTTGGGCATGACAACGACGGAGACGACGGCGACGAGCTCATCGGCGGCGAGGCTCTCGGGCGGCAACGACAACGACGGCTACGGCGGCTATTCCACGCGCGAGAGGGAGGGGAAGGAAGGGGAGGAGCTCACCGAGCGGCTACGTAAAGCCCTTGGTGGCTTTGGAGCAGCAGAACGGCGGCAATCGCCGGAGAAGCGCCGGCAACCGAAGGTTGAAGACGAGCTTGTGGTCGTCGATGCAGAAGCTCCAGAGCTCGCGCGAGTGGACGAGGAGGACGAGGAGATCACGGCGGAGCTCGAGGACGACTCGGCGGGGCACGGGAGGCGGTGTGGCCGGGGGATCGACGGCGGCAGCGCCGGCGACACTGTGGGAGAGGAGGGGATCGAGAGAGAGAGGGCGAGGGGGAATGAATGGGTGGGCTAGGGTTGCGAGGGAGGCGACGAGGGTCACGGGGACGTCTTAACGGCAACGGGGAGCCGCGGGATGGGCGACAGCGCGACGACGACGGCCGGATGCTCTCGGACGGCGACACGCAGGCCGGAGGAGGACGACGGCCGGCTGGTGGGCTGGGCTGTGCACTGTGCACTCACAGCCCAGCGCCACAGTAACAGGTAGCCCCTTCTCTTTTCTTTTCTAATTCTTTTCTTTTTCTCTGTTTTGCAAATTGTGAGGCCATCAAATGATTTTCAACAGATGAGTGACTTAGCCCAAAATTATCAGTAGATTATTCTTATCCAACAAAAATTGGTTTGGACAATTTACAACTTCACTTTAATTCCCATTAAATTATTTAATGTTAGAAGTTGCTGTTTTGTTACTGTTTTTAATCAGCTAGGGGCATTTCTAGAATTATGGTGATGTTGTTTTCCTCAAGACAATTAGTTATGATTTATGTGTCATTTAATGAACATTTTAGTTGCTGGTTTGAACAACTTTTATTTTCACTTAATATTTGAATTGCAAGTTTAAATTGGAACTTGAAATGAGATATGATGCAATGATGCTCAAGCATGGTTAATGATAATGACATGGCATTATCAAAGGGGTGATTACTGTAGCTATTACATGGGGGCGTTACATCAACCCAACGGAACTTTTCACTGCCTTCCGATTCCACATGGCTATGCTGTTGTGATGGTGGATGAAGTAATGGAGGGATATGAGGAGCTCGAGCTTTACCACTCTACAGGTGAAGGGGAGAATCAGCCGGTTCGTGCTCTGAGGAGTACATGTCTATGGCAGAAGGAGTACATCAAGCTTCCAAACTGGACGCCTCCGCCTCCTCCTCCTCCTCCGGCGAGTCAGGGCACTCCGCCTCCTCCTCCTCCTCCTCCTCCGGCGAGTGATCAGGGCACTCCGCCTCCTTCTCCGGCTCCTCCGACGCGTGAGGGCACTCCGCCTCCTCCGTCGCCTACTTCGGCGCATCGGAGCACTCCGCCTCCTTCTCCGCATCGTCAGCAACGACGGAAGAGAGACGCCGCCGCTCCGGCGGCTAGCAGTACAAGCAGAGGCGGGAGGCAATTCAGATACGGTCCATCTCTCAAGCCTGTGGAAAAGTTACCATATGAGAGGACCGAGCAGGAAAACGAGGACATATGTCGTGCCCAAGTGAGGGACCATTTTGCAAAGAAAACTCCACCTCCGAAGGAGAAGCTAGATCCAGTGAAAGTGAAGCGCACTATCGATGCCCTAAAGCGACCACCACCGCCTCCGCCGGATTCCAACTATGTCCGCATTCTTAAAAAGACATATGAAGAAGCGCGGCGGTCGGGAAGTACTTCCAGTGATGCAAGGTTAGCAGAACGAAGAAGTGGGAAAACAATTCCCCAGCTCGGCGAACAGGAGAAGAAATCGTGCCGCCCGCTCAAGGTGTCTAGCGATATCGTCGCTAATCATCCGGGGATGGTGCCTGGTACCAATCCTGGTGATTACTTGGGGGATGATGTAATTTTTCAAACGGCTGAGGTAACAAAAGAAGGATATAAATACGTGCACGGGAAGCCTCTCGTCAAACCTGATCATCCTCCTCTAACAACGATGATGTACAAATTGCATGAGTGGTACATGAAAACCTGCAGGGAGTCTGGGAGAGACACTATGTATATGACACTGTGTCTATTCATTGGACTTCCCGTGATGCCTATTGAATTTGTGGAGTTATTTCAGTTATACAATCAACTGGCCCTCGACAAACAACTCATGACTTCCTACTGTCTGTAAGTATTACTTCTATAGTTAAGTCTCTAGCTCTGCTCGTTCATTGCATGTATATATAATTATCCTCACTATATTATGCAGATTGAAGATCTTCGAATGCAAAAAAGTAGGAATCTTCGACGTTGGGTTCATTAGCCCAGATGCCGTAAATGAATGGACGGTACAAAACTCAATCAAAGAGACCGAGGAGAACTTGCTACAGTCGTTCCTTATACATCAAAACAAAAGGGAAATACTCTTTCCTTACAACTTCAAGTGAGTATTGCTGTCTTCTCTGTATACTCAGTTTCTCTTACTCGAGGTTAAGTAATGTAATTGATGAGTTATATATGCGTGCGCAGTTTCCACTTTATTCTGCTATCCATTAAGCTTGACGGGGCATTAGTAACTGTCTTAGACTCGAGAATTATGCGGACATGACTGCAATGCTCAAGAAGTAAGTTCAGTCAATACCGGGACCATATCGGCAAGCAACTTTCGTTAATTTCCTGATATCAAGTAATCATTTTCTTTGCCTGGCAGGGTTTGGAAGAAGTTCACCCGAAAGGTTCCCGGTCTAAACAAAGAGTTGCGATTTACGCACCCCAAAGTAAGTAGTACTAGCTAGTTCCGCGCATCTCTAATTGATTCAAATTTTCATCAATATATCATTACCATGCTTGCTTATCAGTTTGATTGAACTCTATTCTCGTAAAGTGCTTGTACCAGAAAGAAGGGACTGTTTTATGTGCATACTACGTATGCGAGTTCATTCGCCACTCGACCTCTGAGCGGGACTTCTCTGACAAACAATTTGAAGTACGTAAATAATATTCACAATTTTATTTTATATATTACCATCAATTGTGTTGAGTTTTATTCATATATATGCATGTATTGACCCCCTTCTTTAAATTAGATCTGGCAGATGCGGGATGAACTCCTACCACATGATCGCATACGAGCAATTCAAGAGGAATTGGCGGGATTCTTTCTTGACCACGTCATACCTAAAGACGGGGAATACCATGCGGATTTGTGATTGGATCTTAGGTAGATGATGTTAGGGATTGTAAAAGATGTTATATTGTATGTATGTAGTACCGTCGGATAGATATACGAAAACTTGTTGTTCGACCAAGCACGGAGAAAGAGATGTCACTTCTCTCTATATATGTTCAGCATGACGATCTTGTGTAATTAATGGTTTCCTTCATATTCTTATTAGCTAGCATCGAGTTATCTCTATATGTATAGTAGCTACCGTCGACCGAGCACGGAGAAAGAGAGGACACTTCTCCCTATTAGCTAGCTAACACAATATGAAACCCCTAAATTAACCCTCCAAAACCCCCCAACCCCCCCCCCCCCTTCAAAAAAAAAAAAAAACCCCAGCTGCTGCCAGATGCTCACGCGTGGATGACCTTTGGTCCCGGTTGGTGTGACCAACCGGGACTAAAGGTTCTCCTGCATGGGCTCCCCGCAGCGGCCACGTGGATGCCTTTTGGTCCCGGTTGGTGTTACCAATCGGGACTAAAGGTCCTGCTGCCTGGGCTTCCCGCAGCGGCCACGTGGAGCCCCTTTGGTCCCGGTTCGTAAGCGAACCGGGACTAAAGGTTTTGGGCTTTAGTCCCGACCCTTTAGTCCCGGTTCCAGAACCGGGACTAAAGGCCCTCTGGAACCGGGACTAAAGGCCCTTTTTCTACTAGTGATGGCATCTACCCCTGGGATAGACGCCGGAATCCGTGGCGTCTACGTAAACACCGGGAACTGTGGCGTTTAGCCCTGGAGTCCTAGAAGGACTCTTGCCTTGCGTGCCAAACCGACTTTGAGGAGGCTCTTTCTCCAAGAAACGACCCCAGGGCTCAATATATAAATAGAGGGGCAGGGCTAGCACCCGGAACACATCAAGATTCACCAAGCCGTGTGCCGGCAACCCCGCCCCCACTAGTTTGTCCTCCATCATAGTTTCCGTTGTGCTTGGCGAAGTCCTGCGGAGATTGTTCTTCACCACCACCGTCACCACGCCGTCGTGCTGCCGGAACTCATCTACTACTTCACCCCTCTTACTGGATCAAGAAGGCGAGGACGTCTTCGAGCTGAACGTGTGCTGAACGCGGAGGTGCCGTACGTTCGGTACTTGATCGGGACGGATCGTGAAGGTGTACGACTACATCAACCGCGTTGATAAACGCTTCCGCTTAGCGATCTACAAGGGTATGTAGATGCTCTCCCCCTCTCGTAGCTATACATCTCCATGGATAGATCTTGCGTGTGCGTAGAATTTTTTTCTTTTCCATGCAACGTTCCCCATCACTTGTAATAACAAGATCAACGGGGAATGATTGTATGAATGGCAAGTGTACGTGGTTATCCATAGGGGGTTTATCGATGGAAGGAAATTGCAAAAGCGATGGCACAAAGTTTCGAGAGAACATTGTAGAGTATCTTCGGAATCTTCTGGTGTAGCAGGCGATCATCTGTAATAAGGGGCTCTCCGGGTGGATGTGATCACGAGATCCTAATGTTAGAGTTAGTAAATTCATTTTAACCCGAATAGAAGAGAGATCAGAGTCCCGGAGTAAAGATCGAGGAGTAAAAGATCCTAATACCACCCAATGGCGACGTGGGCCCGTAAGACACACAGCCATGTTAGTAAAAGTTTGCAATGACTAGACTCGACTTCGGCCAAGGAGTGTGGAAGGGGGATTCCTACAGGCAGTCGGCTCTGATACCAACTTGTGACGCCCCCGATTCAATCGTACACTAATCATACACGCAAACGTGTACGATCAAGATCAGGGACTCACGGGAAGATATCACAACACAAATAAAGACATACAAGCTTCATATTACAAGCCAGGGGCCTCGAGAGCTCGAATACAAAAGCTCGATCATAAACGAGTCAGCGGAAGCAACAATATCTGAGTAAAGACATAAGTTAACAAGGTGCCATAAGATGGCTAGCACAAACATGGATACAGATCGAAGAGGCGCAGGCCTCCTGCCTGGGATCCTCCTAAACTACTCCTGGTCGTCGACAGCCTGAACTTAGTAGTAGGCACCCTTGGTGTAGTAGCAGTAGTCGTCGGCGGCGGTGGCAGCTGGCTCCGGGGCTCCGACATCTGATCGCAACAACCGGGTATAGGGAAAAAAGGGAGAAGCAAAGCAACCGTGAGTACTCATCCAAAGTACTCGCAAGACTGATATCAGATCTATACTACATATGCATCGGTATCAATGAAAGGGGTAGTATCTGTGGACTGAACTGCAGAGTGCCAAAATAAGAGGGGGAAAGCTAGTCCTATCGAAGACTACGCTTCTGGCAGCCTCCATCTTGAAGCACATAGAAGAGAGCAGCTGGTAAGTTAACCAAGTAACATCATATAGCATAAACCTACCCAACGATCCTCTCCTCGTCACCCTGTGAGAGACCGATCACCGGGTTGTCTCTGGAACTTATCTGGGTGTGTTTTATTAAGTATCCGGTTCTAGTTGTCATGAGGTCGGAATACAACTCCAAGTCATCCTGTTACCGTGGACACGACTATTCCAATAGATAAACTTCCCTGCAGGGATGCACCACATTGCCCAACACGCTCGATCCCTCTGGCCGGGCACACTTTCCTGGGTCATACCCGGCCTCGGAAGATCAACATGTCGCAGCCCTACCTAGGCCCAACAGAGAGGTCAGCACGCCGGTCTAAATCCTAAGCGCGCAGGGGTCTTGGGCCCATCGCCTGTTGCACTCCTGCACGTTGCGAGGGCGGCCGGTGAGCATACCTGGCAGCCTCCATTATAAAGGAGGGTGCTTTACGTGGTCCAACCCGGCGCGTGCCGCTCAGTCGCTGACGTCTGGAAAGCTTCGGCTGATACTACGACGCCGAGTGCCCATAACTGTCCCCGCGTAGTTGGTTAGTGCGTATAGGCCAAAAGACCAACTCAGATCAAATATCCAAATCTCGTTAAGCGTGTTATTTTGAAACAACCGCGGACGCCGACCAGGGACCAGGCCCACCTCTCTCATGGGTGGTCACAACCTGCCCTGTCGCTCCGATACAAAGAATCACTCGGGGGCTGTCGAGAACCCAGGCCCATCACAACCTGGATGGAACCACCTGCCCCTTCAGCCCCATTCTGTGAATCACTCGCGGGTAATATATGAGCCGACCCGACTTTAGTCACATCATGTATCAAGTATAATATGTATGTATGTATATACCCGTGATCACCTCCCGAGTGATCACGGCCCGATAGTATAGCATGGCAGACGGACAAGAATGTAGGGCCACTGATGATAAACTACCATCCTATACTAAGCATTTAGGATAGTAGGTAAGGTATCAACAACAGTAGCAACAAGGACAGACTATGCAGCAGTATAGGATCAAACCGATAAGTAACAGCTACACTACTCTAATGCAAGCAGTAGAGAGAAGAAGTAGGCGATATTCAGATTTTGGACAGATGAAACGGAGGGGGACGGTTGCATGTTTGCTATGCTAGGGACATGTGGCAGACGAACGGAGAGAGTATTCAGGTTCGTCTCGCTTTTCTGAGCAACTTTCATGTATAAAATATTTTCATCCGAGATACGGTTTATTTTATATTAATTTTCAAAGTTTTAATTCATTTTCTAGAATTAACAGATTTAATTTAATTCAAAAACATAAATTGCATCATCATGATGTCAGCATGACGTCAGCGGTCAACATTGACCGTTGACTGGTCAAACTGACATGTGGGTCCTGTCTGTCATAGACACACTAACCTAATTAACAAATTAATTAGTTTAATCAGATAATAAAGTTAATTAAGCAAATTAATTAATTAATTAATTCTTTTTTTAATTCCTTTTGTTATTATTATTATTTCTATTATTATGTTTTTTTTGGTTCTTTAACCAGGGGCGTGGGCCCCGCCGGTCATAGGCACAGAGGCCAACCGAGGCGGGCGCTAACGGGCGACGGGCGTGCAGGCGTGGGCTGACCCGGGTGCGGTCAGCGAGCGGGGCCGCAGCCGCGGGACCGCGCGGGCGCCGGGGTGAGCGAGCACGCGTATGCGTTGCTGGGCCGCGGTGCAGCGGCTGACGGCGCAGGCGCGGCGCAGGCAGGCGGTGGCCATAGGCGGCAGGGGTGTTGCGGGCTAAGCGGGAGGCAACGGAGCAAGGTGTGGAGCTTGAGCAGCAGCAGCCGACGGCGGGCGCTGGCGGCGACAATGCAGTGCGCGAGGGCGCGCGGGTGTGGCGATGGTGCGAGGCCGGGCGGAGCGGGGGCGCGCGCGCGTGGTCAGAAGAGCGCGGGGTGGCGGCGAGCCACAGAGGCAGAGCGGCGCGAGGGGGGCGCCGCGGCGGGGCAGAGCGCGCCGGCGCCGATGCAGGGGCTTGGGGGGCGGCGACGGCGAGCGCAGGCGGAGGCACTGGGCGCGGGCGGCGGCCACAGGAGCACGGGCGACGGCGAGCCTCGGCGAGGGGGAGCGGGGGCCGTGCGGAAGCGAGGGCAGGGTGAGAGGAGAAGACGGGGTGGCCGTAGGCCTCACCGGTGTTAGGCGAGAAGAGGGCGGCGAGGCATGATGTAGCGGCTCGGGGGAGAGGCGGGGAGGCGTCCGGCGAGGTGGCTCCGGGCGGCGGCGTCGGGGCGACGAACGGTGATGTCGGCAAGCGGGCGAGGTAACCGGGCGTTGGCCCGATCTCGATCTCGATCGGGACAGAGGGGGAAAGTGGGTAACGGGGGGGGGGGTAGGTTAGGGTTACGGTGGGAGTGGGGAGTGGGGGTAATAAGCGTCGGCTGGGCTGGCCTGGTTGGCCCAGAGGCCAGCGGGGCCAGTCGACCCAGGGGGCTTCTACTCTCTTTTTTAGCTTTTGTTTTTATTTCCTTTTCTTTTATTTATTCTTTTCTTCTTTATTTTAGTTACACTTTATTTTAGTTTTTATAAAATACAAAACCAACTCCTAAAATATTGTTATAATATAGCCCACTACCTCAAAAAGTTTGGTGCAATAATAAAATACTTTGTACATTTTTATTATTTAAAAGGTATTTAAATATTTGTTTTAGCCATTGTTTTATTTATTTATTGCATTTAAATACTTTATAAAAGTGTGGTTCCTCCACCAATATTGTCTGTGGATTATTTGGCACCTCTAGAACATTTTAGTTTTCATGATTGAAAACTTTTGTTATTTGCCTATATTTTAAATTTGAATTTGAATTGTTTTTGAACCATCGCGAGATCAACAACAGTAATCGTGGTGATGTGGCATCATTAGTAGAGGGTTACTGTAGCTTAATTATCCGGGCGTCACAATGTATGCCGATGTTCACTTCCTTGGAGGGAAGCTACGTCATCGTTTACAGAGGTGGATGTTACCACGAAGGCACACCAACGCCACGAAGGCTAACCCTATTCTCTCTTTGAGATATCACCACGAAGGCGATTCTCAACCACTAGTGGTAGACCTTGGTGTGGTCTCCAAACCCTCACAAACTTTCTGGGGGGTAATCACAATGAACGATTCCTCTCCGAAGAACTCCTACCTCCTAGGAGTCTCCAACCTCCAAGAGTAACAAGAACGATGGGGAAAAGCTCAACACTTGCTCAAATCACGAATTCCTTTGGTGCAAAGAAGGGGAAGGAGTGGATCTAGCACTTGATTGGACAACTTCTCACAAATGCTCTCAAATCCCTTCGGGGTCCAAGATTTGGTGTATGAGTGTGAGAGAGTGAGTGAAATGTGTTCTTGGGGATGCTCAAAGTGAATGGTCAACCTTATCCCATGGAAGAAGAAGGTTATATATAGTGGTGGTGTGCATATGACCGTTGAAGGGTAAGTGGCTGTGCCAGGCCGGACATCTGGGTGAAGGCCTGGACATCCGGCATCACAACAAATACGCAGCATAGTGTAAAAATAGGGAGGCCGGACATCCGGGGTAGAGCTCGGACATCTGGCGTGGCTGGTAGACCTAGACATCCGGTGTGGTGGCCGGACATCCGGAGATTTCATCACAAACACCGATGCTCTCTAGACAGCAAGGGCCGGATATCCGGTTGGCTAGCCCGGACATCCTGGGACACAAGAGAGACCGGACATCCGGCAGTGTAGCCGGACATCCGGGGATTTCATCACGAAATCGAATGTTCTCTGGACAGCAGGGGCCGGAAATCCGGCGGAGCAGCCCGGATATCCGGCGGTGCAGGCCGGACATCCAGCGTGGGAGCAAAGGTAATATTTCTACTGAAGTTTTTAGGATATGAGACTAAGATGGAGAAGCTAGGTTTTTCCTGACATGAGCAAGTCCTTCACTAACCCTACCGATCCCCTCTTAATAGTGCGGGATCCCTATACTCAAGAATAAACAAAGATACAATCCTTTTGATCTAGTGTTCCTTCTTCCTTGAGTTATATCAATTCCGTATGTCCATGATCCACACACCTTTGTCATCCGGGGACTAATACCTGAGATTTACTTGATGAACATAGTTAGTCCCCTACATGTAGATTGTCATCAACATCAAACCTTGATGTAAGGGCATGATTGCACTTTCACAAAGCAATAGTCTATATTTTACATGAAGACTTCAATACTCAAGCATATCAACAAGCAACCATGTCTTTCAAACTATCAACACTAAAGAAAGTTATCCCTAGCCCATCATGCTCAATCATTGATCCATTATGAAACACACTAGAATATTAGCTACATCCAATGCACAAGTATGATCATAGTGCTCCCTACTGGTGCTTTAATAGAGAAGATGGAGACTCAAATAAAAAATAAAAATTGCACAAAGTAAATAGGTAGGCCCTTCGCAGAGGGAAGCAGAGATTTGTAGAGGTGCCAGAGCTCAAAGCTTAAATTGAGAGATAAAAATATTTTGAGAGGCTTGCTTTTCCCGTCAACGAAAACGACCGAGTAATTCCCAATACTTTCCATGCTAGATACATCATAGGCGGTTCCCAAACATAAAATAAAGTTTATTCCTTTGTCCACCATTCTTTCACAATCCATGGCCAGCCGTATCCACGGGTGCCTTCCATACCAACACTTTCCAAAGAATTTATTATTTGACAACATAAAGTAAATTTCTTTTTCATTTCGGGACTGGGCATCCCTATTACTGCCACACTCTCGTGCAATGACAAGTGAATAAACACTCATCTTGAGAATAGCACATCTAGCATGGAAAAATATTGGCCACCCCCTGCCGCTTCATGAGCGGTACAGGCACACAAAAAGGAAATTCATTTTGAAAATTAGAGATGGCACATACAAATTTACTTAGAACGGCACAGAAATACCGCATATAGGTAGGTATGGTGGACTCATATGGCATAACTGGGTTTAAGGATTTTGGATGCACAAGTAGTATTCCCACTTAGTACAAGGAAAGGCTAGCAAACGATTGAGAAGCAACCAACCAAGAAATGAAAATTCTCATAAACGAGCATTAAGCATAACTAACACCGAATAATGCACCACAAGTAGGATGTAATTTCATTGCATAACTATTGACTTTCGTGCTTGCATAGGGAATCACAATCCTTAACACCAATATTCTTACTAAAGCATAATTACTCACCAACATGACTCACATATCACTATCATCATATCTCAAAACTATTACAAAGAATCAAGTTTATATTGTCCAATGATCTTCATGAAAGTTTTTATTATATCCTTCTTAGATATCTATCACTTTGCGACTAATTTCATATATTACCATTGCTAATAACAAGCTCTCAAACAAATTTAAGTGAAGAACATGAGCATAAATAATTTCTCATCATCTCTCAAAATAATATAAGTGAAGCATGAGAGTATTTCTTCAAAAATTAAAGCACCACCGTGCTCAAAAAGATATAAGTGAAGCACTAGAGCAATTCCATAGCTCAAAAAATTTAACTGAAGCACATAGAGCAATTCTAACAAATCATAGCATCATTATGGGTTTCTCAAATAGGTGTGTCCAGCAAGGATGATCGTGACAAACTAAAAAGAAAAACAAGCAAAGACTCATATAATACAAGACGCTCCAAGCAAAACTCATGATATGTGACGAATAAAAATATAGCTCCAAGTAAAATTACCGATGGTTGTTAGAAGAAAGAGGGGATGCCTTCCAGGGCATCCCCAAGCTTAGTTTCTTGGTTATCCTTGAATATTATCTTGGGGTGCCGTGGGCATCCCCAAGCTTAGGCTCTTTTCACTCCTTATTCCTTCATCCATCGTGATCTCACCCAAAACTTGAAAACTTCAATCACACAAAACTTAACAAAACCTTTGTGAGATCCGTTAGTATAATAAAGCAAATCACCACTTTAAGTACTGTTGCAAACCCATTCATATTTTATTATTGCATTATACCTACTATATTCTAACTTTACCATGGCTTATAGCCCCCGATACAATCCATAGATTCATCAAAATAAGCACACAATGCAGCGAAAACAGAATCTGTCAAAAACAGAACAGTCTGTAGTAATCTGGACTTTGATCATACTTATGTAACTCCAAAAAATCTGAAAAATTAGGACAACGTAGGAAATTTGTATATAAATCTTGTGTAAAACATTCAGGATTTTATCGCGCTTCTATGATTTTTTAACAATTCTGCTACTAGGCGCAAAAGTTTCTGTTTTTCAACAAGATCAAATCAACTATCACCAAACATGATCCCAAAGGCTTTACTTGGCACAAAAACTAATTAAAACATAAAAACACAATCATAACAGTAGCATAATTGTGTGAACACACAAAAACAGAAAGGAAAAGGCAAAAATAAATTTTATTCATTGGGTTGCCTCCCAGCAAGCGCTATCGTTTTATGCCCCTAGCTAGGCATAATGCATAGATTCAAGTATTGTCATCTTTAGATTTTGCTCCATAGGTTGCACTCATGATTGATTAATATGGTGGCCTAATTTTTGTTCTAGGGAAGTGTTCCATACCCTTTCTTAGTGGAAACTGAAATTTAATATTCCCTTCTTTCATATCAATCACGGCACCTATAGTTCGTAAAGACGGTCTACCAAGTATTATAGGACAAGAGGGATTGCAATCAATATCAAGAACAATAAAATCTATGGGCACATAGTTCCTATTTGCAAGAATAAGAACATCATTAATTCTTCCCAAAGGCTTTTTAATAGTAGAATCCGCCAAGTGCAAATTAAGAGAACATTCTTCAATATTAGTAGGACCAAGCACATCACAAAGAGATTTCGGAATTGTGGAAACACTAGCACCTAAATCACACAAAGCAAAGCACTCATAATTTTTAATCTTGACTTTAATGGTAGGTTCTCATTCATCATATAACTTTCTAGGAATTGAAATATCTAATTCCAACTTTTCTTCTAAAGCTTTCATCATCGCTTCTACAATATGTTTAGTAAAAGCTTTATTTTGTTCATAGGCATTGGGTGAATTCAACATGGATTGCAATAAAGAAATACATTCAATCAAAGAGCAATTATCATAATTAAAATCTTTGTAATCCAAAGGAGTAGGCACATCACTAATTAAAGTTTTGACCTCTCCAAACCCACTTTTTCTCAATTTTTTCAACAAGATTTTCACCCTCCAAATTATGAGGACGCCCTCTAGCCAAAGTTGACTCTTCTTCAGTCCTCTTTTCATCAAGTTTAACATTACTAAACAAAGAATCAATAGAAGAGACACCAATCATTTTAAGATCCTCATCATTACTATGAAAGCAATCGGTAGAAAACACTATTTCTAAAAATTCTCTTTTAGCGCTAAGCATAGCGGTACGCTTCTTACTTTCATCCATAGAAACATATAAATCTTTAATTGATTCATTAACATTAACCTTGGGTGGAAAAAATTTAATGTTGAGATTTTCTACATCATGCGAAATTCTATCAATGCTTCTAAACATAGCATCAAGTTTACTCGATTTTTCCTCTATCGTAGTATTGAAAACTTTTTGAGCATTGATAAATTATTTAATATTATTCTCAAGATCAGAGGGATTCTTATTATTATTGTAAGAAGAATTACCATAGGAATTGCCATAATTATTAGAGGATTTTCCAGGAAAAGGCCAAGGATGAAAATTACCTCTATAAGCATTGTTATTAAAATTGTTTCGCGAGACAAAATTCACATCTACGGGATCACTATTTTTCTCAATCAAAGTAGACAAATGCACATCATTAAGATCAATAGGAGCATTTTTGCTAGCAACCAACTTCATAAGAGCATCAACTTTTTCACTCAAAGTACTAATTTCTTCAACCGAATTAACTTTCTTACTAGTAGGTGCTCTTTCAGTATGCCATTGTGAATAATTTGCCATGATATTATCTAGCAATTTAGTAGCTTCACCCAAAGTAATTTCCATAAAAGTACCTCGCGCGGCGGAATCTAAAAGATTTCTAGAAACAAAATTCAATCCCGCATAAAAATTTTGTATGATCATCCAAAGATTTAAACCATGAGTAGGATAATTTCTTAGCATCAATTTCATTCTTTCTCAAGATTGTGCAACATGTTCATGCTCAAGTTGCTTAAAATTCATGATTTGATTTCCAAGAGAAATAATTTTCGCGGGCGGAAAATACTTAGTAATAAAAGCATCTTTGCACTTATCCCAAGAATCGATACTATTACGAGGCAAAGAAGAAAACCAAATTTTTGCACGATCCCTTAAATAGAAAGGAAATAATTTCAACTTCACAATATCATTGTCCACATCCTTTTTGTTTTGCATATCACACCATTCTACGAAAGTGTTTAGATGGGACGCGGCATCCTCATTAGGAGTACCGGAAAATTGCTCTTTCATAACAAGATTCAACAAAGCGGCATTAATATCATAAGACTCTGCACTAGTGGTGGGAGGAGCAATGGGAGTACCAATAAAATCATTATTATTAGGATTGGAAAAATCACAAAATTTGGTATTTTCTTAAGACATCGTGACTACGCAAACAAGATCACACGCAAACAAAAGATCGAACTTGAAAAAGGCAAACAAAAAGAAGGCAAATAAAAAGGCAAATATTTTTGTGCTTTTCGCAAAAACATTTTAAAAGTGGGGGAGATGAAAACGAGAGGCAAATGGCAAATAATGTAAATTGCAAGCAGATCAGATTTGTGATTAGGAACCTGATAGATGTTGATGATGTCTCCCCGGCAACGGTGCCAGAAATTCTTCCTGATTGCTTGTATCTACGTTGGTATTTCCCCAAAGAGGAGAAGATGATGCAGCACAGCAATGGTAAGTATTACCCTCAGTTATGAAACCAAGGTTATCAAACCAGTAGGAGAACCAAGCAACACTATGTAAACAATACCTGCACACAAAGAACAAATACTTGCAACCCAACGCGTAAGAGGGGTTGTTAATCCCTCCTCGGTATTAAGATGGATAAAATTGTAGTAGATTGGATAAATAGATCTTGCAAATACACAAAATAAAATAAATAAATAAAAAGTGCAGCAATGTATTTTTGGGTTTTTGGAATAATAGATCTAAAAACAATATGATAGAAAATAGACCCGGGGGCCGTAGATTTCACTAGTGTCTTCTCTCAAGAAAATAGCATACGGTGGGTAAACAAATTACAATTGGGCAATTGATAGAAGAGCAAATAGTTATGACGATATTCAAGGCAATGATCATGTATATAGGCATCACGTCCAAGATTAGTAGACCGACTCCTGCCTGCATCTACTACTATTACTCCACACATCGACCGCTATCCAGCATGCATCTAGTGTATTAAATTCATGGAGAAACGAAGTAATGCAATAAGAACGATGACATGATGTAGACAAGATCTATTCATGTAGGAATAGAACCCATCTTTTTATCCTTAATAGCAATGATACATGCGTGCCTCGCTACCCCTTCTGTCACTGGGTGAGGACACCGCAAGATCTAACCCATCACAAAGCACCTCTTCCCATTGCCAGAAAAATCAATCTACTTGGCCAAACCAAACCAAAATTTTGGAGAAGAAATACAAGGCTATAATAATCATGCATATAAGAGATCAAAGAAGACTCAAATAATATTCATAGATAGATCTGATCATAAACTCGAATTCATCGGATCCCCACAAACTCACCGCAAATAGTCATTACATCAAATAGATCTCCAAGAACATCGAGGAGAACATTGTATTGAGAATCAAAAAGAAAGAAGAAGCCATCTAGCTACTGCTTACGGACCCGTAGGTCTATGATGAACTACTCACGCATCATCAGAGGAGCACCAATGAGGATGGTGAACCCCTCCGTGATCGTGTTCCCCTTCAGCAAGGTGCCGGAATAGGGCTCTAGATTGGATCTCGTGGTTCTGGAACTTGCGGCGGCTGGAATTGTGTTTCGTCGACTCCTCTAGGGTTTCTGGAATATTTGGGTATTTATAAAGTTGAGAGGCGGTGGAAAGGACTCCCGTGGGCCCCACCACCCACCTGGGTGCGCCAGGGGCCTCTGGCGTGCCCTGGTGGGTTGTGGGCCCCACAGGCCTCCCCTCTGGCACTTCTTTGGCTCCCAAGTTGTCTTCTGGGCAGAAAAAAATCTCCAAAAAGTTTCGTGGCATTTAGACTTCGTTTGGTACTGATATTTTGCGAAGTAAAAAAACAAGCAAAAAACAGCAACTGGCACTGGGCACTATGTCAATAGGTTAGTCCCAAAAAATGATATAAAGTTGCGATAAAATGAATGTAAAACATCCAAGAATGATAATATAACAGCATGGGACAATCAAAAATTATAGATACGTTGGAGACGTATCATGCCTTTGTTTTGCCGTGCTACCGTGGACAGGAATACGAACCATGATATTGTCAAGCTGCACTCAGCACATGATTTCCTTGCATGAGTATTGTTTTTTGCTTACTATATATGCTACTTAGCAGTTATTTATAACATCTTGCATGATTATGATGTTCCTTACAAAAAATTCTAGGTTGCAGAGAAAGACAAGAGATATTGTTTTAAACAGTGCCATCTTTATAGCCTACTTCAGGTACACATATGATTTGACAAGTGATTGCTTATGCATCACAATTGCACAAGTTTGGCATATAGCATACTTATGCATATTTTTGTTCTGGGCTCTTTCCTTCTCTTTCAATCATTTTAAGATGCTCACATACATAATGGTTCCAATACTTGGTTTAAATTGGCTTCTTGCGTCATGTGCGCAAAGGTCAGCGATGACTCTGCCTACTGTCAACGACTGCATGTCTTTGTCTTGCCTACCAGTAGGAGATAAAAACTCAACCACAGGCCGAAAGACGAAGTCTATCTATATGATTTATGTATTACTATAGCTTGCTTTATGTTCGCACACGAACACGTCACCGTGTACCTCCAGCGCCGAGGGTGATGCACCGCAACTCACGTCGAAGGAGACCCGTCCAGAAGCGCGGTACGCAAGCAATCCGGCGGGTGCTTTTGTAGACCCGAAACCCCACATGCCCGGGAGGGACCCCGTCAGGGAGCGCGGCGGCTATGGGCTGCCCTAGGTAGACCTAATCGCCCGTAGGGCCTCGAGGTTCGCCGCCCTGCAATAAAAAAGAACGAACGAAGAACGAGGAAGAAGAAGAACAAGGGAGAAGTAAAAGTAAAGGAAAAATATGATAGATTGATTTGTCGACTGTGTGTTGTTCAATCGGCCGTCACCACTTACATATATATGAGGCGGCTGGACTTCCCGTACAAGAAAAGGACTCAAATCACGTCCAAATCGTCAAAAGTTACCCTAACTCGGACTACGTGGGCCGGAACTTCCGGTCTGGCCCGGAACTTCCGGGCTCAAATTATATCAAGTAGCCCTCTTGCACTGATTCTGCAGCTCGCATACGACTTCGGATCACGATGGTCCCAAAAGCAAAGTTGTAGATCTTGCAATGGAGAAAAACTCTTCAGTTGATCACTTTTTCATCCGAGGTCATCTTGAGGTTGAATTCGAGCCCGGAAATCTGCAAATAATATTAAAATTCCAGTTTTCGGGGCGCACCACATGTAAACTTTCGGTTTAGCCCGGAACCTCCCCGGAAGTTGCCCGGAACTTCCGGGGCAGATTTATGCAGCACACTGTTTTGGCTCAAACTTTTACATACGAACTCTGATTGAGACGATTTTTATATCAAAATCGACCGTTTCGACGAGACGAAGACAATTCGTGTAGAAAGTTTTCTCATATGAGGCCATATTGAGGGCGTAATCAGCCGAATAGTGTTCTGGATACAAAATCTCAGTACTTCGAACACAACTTCGGCCTTACAGATGAGATCGGATGGCTACGGCCCAAATATGAAAGTTTCTCCTTTTGACGATACAGAACTTTCTCACTTTGAGCACTTTTCCATCTGAGGCCTTCTTAATTATGTTTTTGACCATGCCAAAATGTGGTGTCAACACATGCCCCCCTGTTTTTCGGCAAAGCTTGTGTGCCAAAAAATAACTTGCACATAGCTTGTTCTAAGGACGATGTCAACACTCCATCGGCCATTTTGCATGTTCTTAGGACGATAAGTATATATCGGCCATTGCTTGTTTGAACCTCTTGATGCAAACTTGGGTGAAAACTTCTCAACTTCTATAACAATCTGGTGATAAGGTTCCATAGATCAAAACCATCCTCCGAACCATATTGTTCACCCTTTCGCTAGGATTTTACAGATAATCAAGAATGAACTTCCTCCAATCCTTGCTTCACCTGCATAAAAATTTCATTAGTGGCCGAGGTGGTGAGCTCCAACTCGGCCTTACCTATGTTGGCAAGAACAAGCATCGGCTATTGATAAACGTGCAATACACCATGACCAACATGGTAGCCGTATGTTTGCTATGCCAACCCTCTCCAATTTTCATGTCTAGATATATGATGAATATTAAAACAACCCAAGGTAAATTTTACGTCTAGACATACCTCAAGATAAACTAAAAGTGATTCGCCAAAACATTGATAACCATTGGATATTTGTTGCACTACTAATAACGAATCACCAGAAGCCTCAATATGTATAGCAGCTATAGCAAGGAAAAGCTCCAATCCGAATAACAATGCATATTCGGCTTTGATCATTTGTGCATAAATATTTTAAGCGGCATGAGGCTTCACAAAATAGCACCATAAGGAGATATATAAGCAACACCCACACCTTGGCCATTGCTACAAATTTAACCGTCAATATAAAATCTCCATGGTACTAGAGAGATAAAGCTAAAATCAATATTATGCATGATGTCAATATGATGCTCAATAATAAAATCAACCATGATTTGGCCTTACGTAAATTCTGAAAACTAATAAGCCAAAGCACACCCAATCAAAACATAAGTTCACTTTGCAATTTTGGTGAATTGGTCTATGCATAATATCTTCAATGGCATCAATTTGACAAATTTCTATGCAAGCACTTATCTCAATCTCTACTCAAACTAAGGACGATGTTAGAATACCACACCGGCCATTCTTAGATATATTCTTAGGGCGATAGATAAATATCGGCCATTACCATGAGGTCCATGTAGAATTCACCCACCAAAGTATGTATATCCAAAATAAACAAATGAAATAGCAATAAAATATTTTGGCCCATTTGTATTAGCAACAAAAATATAACTAACCAAATGTATAGTGATTTGGTAATACCCTGTCATGATATAGAAAATTATGTTGCATCCATGGATCAAAATAAATCCATGGAGGGTAATTGATCATACCTATGGATGAATTCCATGGCAAAGGCATCAATGGCATTGTTGAAGAAAATGGATGATGTGCTAACCGAAGATTTTGATGTTGTGATGCACACCTTCGGCTTAATTGTTTATTGCTTCCATTCTTCTCTTTCTTCACTTTTATTGTACTTGTTGCAATAGAAGCATGCACATCATTTTTGTTATGATTGATCCTCTTGGGAACCCATGCCATGTTCTTCTGTCAGCTCTTGTGCGCTAAGATTTTGTAATTTCTTCTTTTGCCAATACGATAAGCCGAGTGGGAATCTCAGTTGTGATTCTGTTTTCACCAATGGCAATTCCTTTTTGGCCATGTGCACTCTCAACTTCTTTTCTTCAGATTTGGCACTTTGACTCTCAATAATTGGTTGCTTCGTCTCATTGCCTTTAGTAGCCAATGTCAACACTTTAATTGGCTCTTTTTCATTTGAGATCAAATCCGAAGTTGCACTCTTACGACCATCTCTCTTAACACGGTAAACTTGCTTGACAACCTCTTTCTTCTTCCTTGAGCTCTGTACCGATTCCTTATGATTGAAACGGTCTTTAACATGTGATTGTTCAAATGTTGTTCTTCTCGGAGCTGCATAATATTGGTGAGATGGTCTAAAATAAGATGGAGAATGTGCTCTTGTATCATACCTGTCCCTTGATGGATATGGATTTACTTGAGCATAGGGAGGTATCCACGGTATTGGCATTGGTGGCCCAAAATAAGGATATGAATATCTTGCATTAAAATTCTCACTTTGCCTATACCAACCCTCATACTTGCGCCTAGGGGGTGATCTTGATGCTTTTGCATTACCCGGCCGATAAGCACTTTTCTCTTCACTCTTCTTTTGATATTTTTCCAATAGCTGTGCAAAACTGACTTTTGGCTTTTTACATTTGTGCTTGCCTCGGCCTTTGCTTTCTTTGGTTGTGCTTGCATCGATCTTTGGATTTTCTTGTTGCCCCCCAGTACTTGGCGTCTTCAATGCAACCTTGATGGAATTCCTGCCTTCAAGAATATTTTCATCGTGCCCTTGAACAAATTTCGTATTTGAAAGCTTGATCCCATCATCCATAGTTTTTACCTTCTCATCATTTAATGAATCAGTTTGAAGAAGCCGATGCAAAAACTTTTTGCCATCAAGACCAATCGGAATAGACTGGTCATCCTTTGGTGTTTCAACAAATCTCAATCGTCCTTTATCAATGGCCGATTTAACTATTTGACGAAACATATTGCAATCCTCAAAATTATGTTTGAACGAATGATGCAACCTACAATACATTCGTCCTTGAATTGATGGCTTGACATGGTGATCAAGAATTCTTATGTAATTATTTTTCAGCAATAAATCAAATATTTGATCACACATGCTTGAATTGAAGGTAAACCTTTTATTTTCTAGCCGATCTTGCTGTGAGAACGGCTTTGGAGTTAAGCAAACGAATGGTTCAGATTTTGCATCACCCCATTCGGCTATGCATTGTGTTTTGCACTCTATCTACGATGTCTTTGGGTAAGATATTATACTAGCAACGGTTTTCTCAACAGAATTTAACCTTGGCTTTAAATTTCTAAAACAAAAATATTTAGAACATACATGTCTCAATTGAGACCAAGTGCAAGCCAAGTACGAAATAAGCAAAGCTACCCAATTAGATATGAACTTTAGATAAAGCAACGGGGAAAACTTTGGCTGCAATAATAAGTCACTATCGGTCTTTATAAATGGCACAATAGGTTGACCGATATGTTCTATAACAATCTGATTGCTAACAAGTAAATTACCCTTCTTCATTGGTCTTTCAAAATTACTTATGAGAAGTCTTCTAATAGATGCATCAACTATGAAGTTGCGACCAAATCTGGAAATAGGTAAATTACTTGCTAGGCATACCTCTTCAAATATGTTGGGAGAGCATGATGGTGGTGTGACTTCAACAATATCTTGCTCCGTCTTTGGATGGCTCCCCAACGCCTTATCATCATCTTTTTCTTGATTCCGTGCATCATTACTTTGAAGATCCTTGTCAGCCGAACTTTGTTCGGCTACTTGCTCTTGTCCTTGAGGCTTGTCAATTTCTACGGCACGGAACTCATAGGGCAGGAAGTAGGTTCCATTAACTTCAGAAAAATCAAGCACGGCTGTTTTCCTATGCTTGCCATGCCCTTTCTCAATGATGCTTGCATCTTTGGATTTGATGGATTCAAAATATATACTACTTGATTCGGCTTTTTCAACCGAAGCACTTTTAGTTTCCGAATCATCATTCTTTTCATCGGTTATATCAATGAGCAAGGCTTCTTTCCTTTGAGCCAATTCCCTATCAATTCTCTCTTGGCGAAGTACTTGCACCCTATCACGCAAAGCTTTAACTCCCCTCTCAATTTCAGCCCGCTCTAGATCAGTTTGCCCCCAATGCTTTTAGGACCTTTCGGCAATGAACTGTTAGTGTTGCCGAATTTTTGCAACTGTGTAGGGGGTGTATAATATGCTGCGGTACTAGGTGGAGGTGTATGCACTGGTGTATAACAATATGCTCTCTCGCCAATTCTATCAATTGATGAAGTTTCATCTTCTTGCAAAACTCTAGCCTTTATTGCAGCATAATCAGGAAACAACCCCTTTTCATATTGTTCAAGGCAAAGAGCACTAATCCTCTTGTTTTGTTCCAAGCTCTTTTTTAACACAGCCACAACCGCTTCTGGAAGGGATTGCTCCGCAATACTACTAGATTCTTTCGGCAATGATTCGTGAGTGTTGCCGAAATTCTCGAATTGCGTAGAGCATGCATTATATGCTACAGTATTAGATGATGGCACGTGTGTTCCTGCAAATTTTTCATTTATTCGGCTATGAGCAAGAAGATGCGGGGCCGAATTATGAACATCTACAGTTGCATACGGTGCTAAAAAATTACTAACATGAGGTGTAGCATATGATGGTTGAGAGTAACTGGCCGAATAGCTAGTAGTAGCATGGCCAATTCTCCCATCCATCGGCAAGGTTGGATTGACATATTGCAAATTAGTTGCCGATGAATAAAATGGTGAAACACTTTCTTGTATGCTATTGGGAATTTTAACATGAGGTGTTTCAAATTGATTACCTAAACCCATCATGTTGTTCATCGGCATATGGATTTGTGGGGTTGCCGATGCATGAGAGTTAGGATACATATGTTGTATGTTTCTAAAATCATAAGAATTTGAAGCATGAAGATTATTTTGCATCGGCCCTTGCACATAATTAGATGCATGATTGATGAAATTAGGGCTAGCCGATACATTATGCTCATTAAGCGATCCAGCAACAACATATGAATTATTTGCATCTACAAAGGGGAATTGGGTATTCATATTACCTTTGTAGATCACAACTTCTTGATGACGATATCTTCGTAGCAAGAACGGGCCGAAGACCGTTCGAAGCTTCGTCCCCAGCGGAGTCGCCAAAAAGTGTGTTCGTACACGAACACGTCACCGTGTACCACCAACGCCGAGGGTGATGCACCGCAACTCACGTCGAAGGAGACCCGTCCGGAAGCGCGGTACGCAAGCAATCCGGCGGGTGCTTTTGTAGACCCGAAACCCCACACACCCGGGAGGGACCCCGTCAGGGAGCGCGGCGGCTATGGGCTGCCCTAGGTCAACCTAATCGCCCCTAGGGCCTCGAGGTTCGCCGCCTTGCAATGAAAAAGAATGAATGAAGAACGAGGAAGAAGAAGAACATGGGAGAAGATAAAAGTAAAGGTAACATATGGTAGATTAATTTGTCGATTGTGTGTTGTTCAATCGGCCGTCACCCCTTACATATATATGAGGCGGCTGGACTTCCCGTACAAAAAAAGGA
Organism: Elymus sibiricus; assembly: GCA_039707655.1. Taxonomy (NCBI): domain Eukaryota; kingdom Viridiplantae; phylum Streptophyta; class Magnoliopsida; order Poales; family Poaceae; genus Elymus; species Elymus sibiricus. Next base: position 321,699,644 of record CM077664.1, read on the forward strand.
CTCAAATCACGTCCAAATCGTCAAAAGTTACCCTAACTCGGACTACGAGGGCCGGAACTTCCGGTCTGGCCCGGAACTTCCGGGCTCAAATTATATCAAGTAGCCCTCTTGCACTGAATCTGCAGGTCGCATACGACATCGGATCATGATGGTCCCAAAAGCAAAGTTGTAGATCTTGCAATGGAGAAAAACTCTCCAGTTGATCACTTTTTCATCCGAGGTCATCTTGAGGTTGAATTCGAGCCCGCAAATCTGCAAATTATGTTAAAACTCCAGTTTTCGGGGCGCACCGCGTGCAAACTTTCGGTTTAGCCCGGAACCTCCCCGGAAGTTGCCCGGAGCTTCCGGGGCAGATTTTTGCAGCACATTGTTTTGGCTCTAACTTTTATATACGAACTCCGATTGAGACGATTTTTATATCAAAATCGACCGTTTGGACGAGACGAAGACAATTCGTGTAGAAAGTTTTCTCATATGAGGCCATATTGAGGGCGTAATCAGCCGAATAGTGTTCTGGATACAAAATCTCAGTACTTCGAACACAACTTCGGCCTTAGAGATGAGATCGGATGGCTACGGCCCAAATATCAAAGTTTCTCCTTTTGACGATACGGAACTTTCTCACTTTGAGCACTTTTCCATTTAAGGCCTTCTTAATTATGTTTTTGACCATGCCAAAATGTGGTGTCAACACTTTATAAAGCCAATGTATGCTAATATCAAGTGAGCTCATTACTTTCGTTTAGTCTATCATGTTACCATGTAATGGGATATAAGTATCTATTTAGTTGGTTCTAAATCAATCACACATGCATGATATGAATACTTGGCTCGCGCTCGCTTTTTGCGCCATGGGCGCAACGGGTCATCTAGTTTAATTAATCCTTAGCTTGTTGTATGAAGCTGGGCTAAGAGCATCTCCAAAAGTTCTCCTTCCCTCCCCTTTTCCGTATTGGGGGAGTTGGACGCAAAAACTGCTCCAACAACTCACTTTTTTTCATTAAATTATTGGTGATTAAAAAAAAAGTCCAACTCCCGCACATAGAGGGGTTGCTGGCTCTTTCCCAATATCAAATCCCAATACTGTGGGTCCCATATGTCATACATCTTCGACCACACCCACTTGATCCATCGAGGGCTGCCACTCCGCCATGCAACAATAACATGGAAAATGTTATTGAGAAAGTTCTTTAGAGGATCTACGAAAGCATCTATCCACAATAACCAGGAAAATGTTATTGAGAAAGTTCTTTAGAGGATGTGTTACTCTTAGATTGGTCGTGCCTCGTGATATCATCATTGTCCCACTCAAGGCCACAAGTAGAAACTATAAATATATTTTTAGATCATCTAGACAATAGTAATATGATTTTATTTTATATTTTGAAAAACACAATGCAAACATATATGTGAATTTGTGAAGATCCCTTTATTCATGGTGATGGGTATGGATTGAACAATGAGCAAGCAGCTCGTGTGCCTACTTCACCAAAAGATAATCCCATGGCGGACCAATGCATTCACCTAAGCCAAACCCAGCTACGTACGTACTACTAGTTAGTAATGGTGCTGTGGGTCCGGGCCTCCGGGAACCGTCCTGTTCACTCCGACGAGAGTCCTTCGCTTGTTCCACTTGGACGGCGGGAGGCCAGCCGATTTGCCGTTGGCGGCGGTGAATGCAACCGCCGGTTGCTGGATCAGGCGAGCTTCCGGCACGGCCACGAGCTGAGCGCCGATGAGCATGACCACCAGGAGCACAATGCCGACGCGAGCAGCCATCTTTTCTTTCTGATACTTGCGAGCTCAAATATACGGCAGCTAGCGAGCTGGTCTGCCGTGCGTGTCAGTGTGCAAGAGGTGGTCTCTACGTGTATCTGATCTGTTCATGGACCGGTGTGCTACTTATAGCTCTTTGGCAGGCGCATCGTGACAATTGAAGCTTTTTCTCGGTCCTTTTGGATGCAGGACAAAAAAACCTAATGTCCACTAATGAGTACCATTAGTCGCCATGGGGCAGCAAAGTTTAAGGCCCTTCGGCGGTTATGGACTCGCGATTCCGGTTGGCTTGCACACGTTTTTCACCCATGTTGGCCAGTTGCACTAAGCATGGGATTTGCTGGTGATGATCTGGGAACGTTGAGGATCAAACGGTACGTGAAAAGCTTATTGGTTTACAGTAAATAAACAACCTTGGTACTGAAACAACCGTCGATACAGTTTAAGTGGGCGCACAACCGACGACGCGTCGAAAGTTGATGGATCCATGGCAGCTTGAACTGGGCATCACTTTTTTACCACTGAAAGCAAGCAATACTTTTTCAGCCTGCAGCTCGCAGCTCGATCGGAAGCTTCCCCTTCCAATGCTACTATGCTAGTTAACGTTATAGGCTAGCTCTGACTCGATCGATAGTTTGGGTGGTTCGACCAAACGGCCTTTCGCGCAATCGGAGTAGCAAGCATGTTTGCCCGGCGTGTTCTTGTGTCGCCTAGCTAGCTACTTTCTGGAGTATGCATGCCCATTGCCCAGTGGCCATGATCGTGATTCGTGAGCGGATGACCGGCCGGCGAAAAGTCCATACTTGGACGCGGCCTGTGTAAGTGTAACTGTGTTTCGTCAATAGCTAGATAATTGGTCGTGCTTCGTCACAACGTCGCCAGATAATTGGTCGTGCTTCGTCACAACGTGCGAGCTCAACTTCAACTGTCGGGGACGAGTTTGTTGCAAGTTGCAACTCGCAGCGCATCATCTCCCGGCCGGCACCGTCGATCTTGTGGTCTTCGTGCAACTGATTTGCCTAGATATCAAATCTTGCGCTACGTGGCAATTGACTATTTTAAGCAAATAAGATGCCTCTATGGCGATTTCCGGCGACTGTCCGGCGACTGGCGTGATGCCGACTCCTCCCCCTCCCTGATCTTTTTTCCCTCGTTCCATCTTAGATCCTGCGCTGATCCCCTATCTCCTCTAACCTCTCTCCCTCCTCTCGTTCTCTGCCTCTTCTCTCCCCTCCCAATCTCAATTCCCCACCATACTACTCCCAAATCTTGCTTGTTTCTTCCTTTGATCCTTCTTGGTTCCAGCTCTGTGCTTCCCTATGCGCCCAGCTTTCTCCAGTTCCCATTCTGTCGTCTCTCTTCCATAGCTTGGATAAGTGCTGTTTACTTTCCCCTGCTACAGTATCCAACTCGCGATTTCCTTCCTTTTTCCCGGTCTCTGGCAGAGAATCCTTGGCAGCCGTCGGAGGAGGTATAGGTGGGGTTCCCGGCGGTTGGAGCTTGGGTTTTTGGCTATGGATTTGGCGGACTTGGAGGCTTGGAAAGCTCGGGCGCTGCAAATAGTCAGGAGTTCGAGGGATCCGGCGCCAAGCTTGCAGCGTATGCGAGATAAGGCCGCGTCTCTTTTCGATCTTGATGTCCTGCGAGTTCCTTCCAAGCAGCGGCGAAACCTTGTCTCTGCTTCCTCGACACCGGTTGTACCTGACGCGGTTGCTGTCGGGAGACACGAACGGATTGAAGTGGTGCGACCGTGGTGTCTCGTACCTAATGTCCTCATAGCAGGCGGCGTTGTCGCTGCTGCTGCAGCTCAGGCCGCTCACCTGGATGTGCCGGGGGTCCGTACTAGGCCTGGTTGCCACCGCCACAATTCCTGGTGCTCCGTTAGATGCGTCGGGCGGGAAGGCCTAAAGTCCCGACGGGGTGCTCCGATCCATGGAAGCCGCAGACTACATGTCTCTTGTGGTGGAGATCCCTTTCTTGGCTCGGTTTATGATGTATCCGTTGCAGCTGTCTTGCTGGGGGAACATGAGATTTTTTAGTTTCCAATTCAGACGAAGAAATGCATCACAAAGAGGGTCAAAATGAAGAATTCCATTACTATCTCTTCATTCCTGCCTCCGATCTTCACTTTTTGGGAAATGTTAAGGGAAATGTTTGGGGTGCCTCCTGGTGGTGTCCTGGTCATGGTTACGCTGGAGGAGGAAAAGACCGAAGATAACTGCAATTCCAACAAGCTGAGGTATAAATGGCTGCCACACTATTGTTTCTGGTGTGCCTTCATTGGACATGATGTTTCTCAATGTGAAAAGATGAGGAAGAGGTCGAAGTCGGGAGTTGATGGTTTAGCTTCGGCTACGGGAAACTTTACATCGGCGGGCTCCGAAGCGGAGTACCGCCGGGAGCAATGAATCTCCTAAGCTGGAACTGCCGGGGGGCAGGGAACTCCCGGGCAGTTCGTGAGCTAGCGACTTTGGTACAGTCGCATTCCCCCAAGATTGTGTTTTTATGTGAGACTAGGTAGAAGCAAGATAAGATGAGGAGATTGAGGGGTCGTTTTGGCCTCCGTGGTTTTGCAAGTGTTGATAGTGTTGGGTTGAGCGGTGGTGCATTGTATTGGCATGAATCGTTGCAAGTTGATATAAAGGAGAAAAGTGACCGATATATTGATGCCCTTGTTCGCACTTCAGATTCGGACCCGTTGTGGCGGTTGACTTGCGTGTATGGAGAGCCAAGGGTAGAAGATCGCCATCTCATGTGGACCAAAATGTTGGATTTGCACTCACATTATGACCTCCCATGGTTAATGATGGGTGATTTTAATGAAGCCATGTGGAGCTTCGAGCATTTTTTTGCTTCACCTCGTGCTGATGCGCAGATGGAGGTGTTTCGTGATACACTTGAACTTTGTGCTTTGAATGACCTGGATTTCTCGGGCGTCGCTTATACTTTCGACAATAAAAAAGGTGGTGCGGCCAATGTAAAAGTTCGGTTGGACAGAGCTGTTGCTTCTAATGCATGGCGTGATTTGTTTCCCTATAACTCTCTATCACATGTAGTATCCCCTTGCTCAGACCATGTTGTCTTAGTTCTGCATGGAGAAGCCGAAGAGGTGCAATCAGGAAGGAAGAAATGCAAGCAGTTTGAGATTATGTGGGAAAGGGACCCGGCGCTCCCTGAGGTTATACAAGCAGCTTGGAATGCTGCTGGTCATACGGTTGACCTTGGTGATATTGGAGTTGCGCTGAGCAGCACCATGAAATCTTTGCACAAGTGGAGTAACAAAAAATTTGGCAATGTTAAAAAAGAGTTGCAAAAATGTCGAAACCAGTTGGACGAACTGATGCACATGAACGCCGATAGGCAGGAAATTCGGCGAGTTACAGATAAAATGAATGAATTGTTGTATAAGGAAGAAATGTTGTGGCTTCAGAGGTCAAGGATTGCATGGTTGAAGGAAGGTGATAGGAACACAAAATACTTCCAGAGAAAGGCGGTCTGGAGGGCTAGGAAGAACAAAATTCGTAAGCTGACTGATGACTCCGGAGCCACTTTTTCTGATGAGGAAACCATGCAGAATATGGCGACTGATTATTTCAAAAACATGTTCACAGCAGATGAGAGTCTTAATGCAGCTCCCGTGGTTGATTTATTTGAGCCACGTATTTCTGATGAGACAAATGTCAAGCTATGTGAAGAATTTTCAGATAAGGAGATTTCTGATGCATTATTCCAAATCGGTCCTCTCAAGGCCCCCGGTCCCGATGGCTTTCCTGCGAGATTTTTTCAGCGCCACTGGGGAACTTTGAAGGAGAAAATTATTGCTGCAGTAAAAGAATTTTTCAGGATTGGTATTATGCCGGCCGAGGCTAATACAACGTCTATCGTTCTCATCCCAAAGGTTGACAATCCAAGTAAACTCTCTGATTTTAGACCTATTAGCCTTTGTAATGTTGTTTACAAGGTTGTGTCTAAGTGCTTGGTGAATAGACTGCGGCCATTGCTAGATGATATTATTTCACCTACTCATAGTGCTTTTGTTCCTGGGCGGATGATTACTGATAACGCTTTGGTGGCCTTTGAATGCATTCACTATATCAAGCAGGAAAAGAATCCATCAAAGAGCTATTGTGCATATAAACTGGATCTCTCAAAGGCATATGATAGGGTTGACTGGGTCTTCTTGAGGCAAGTGATGCAAAAGTTGGGGTTCTCTCATCGATGGATTGGCTGGATAATGTCTTGTGTCACGTCGGTGAGATATACGGTTAAATTTAATGGAACCCTCTTGGAGTCATTTGCACCGTCGCGTGGGCTTCGGCAAGGTGACCCATTATCCCCTTTCTTGTTCTTGTTTGTGGCTGATGGACTTTCAGCTTTGTTGTCCAGAAGTGTTGAAGTAGGTGACCTATCTCCAATTAAGGTGTGTCGTCGGGCTCCTGGCATCTCACATTTATTATTTGCCGATGATGCATTGCTTTTCTTCAAAGCATCGAATGATCAAGCACAGCTAGTGAACGGTGTCTTGAATTCATATGCTCAAGCTACAGGACAGTTTATAAACCCAGCCAAGTGCTCTCTGTTCTTTGGTAGCAACTGCCCGCAAGCGATCCAAGACGAGGTCAGGTCATCAATAAATGTCATATCTGATAGCTTTGAGGAGAAGTACCTTGGCCTGCCTACTCCTGATGGGCGTATGTCCCGTGGTAAATTTCAGAATTTGCAGGCTCGACTAGCAAAGCGTATGCTCGTTTGGGACGATGGTTTGCTTTCACAGCCGGGAAGGGAAGTATTGATCAAGTCTGTGGCTCAGGCATTGCCAGCATACATCATGGGGGTTTTTAAGTTGTCATTTTCGTTGTGTGATGACTTAACAAAGATGGTAAAAAATTATTATTGGGGTTCGGCCAAGGGTAAGAGGAAGACACATTGGAGATCTTGGGAGAAGCTACAAGAACCAAAAAATAAAGGAGGTTTGGGCTTTCGTGATTTTCGAGTTTTCAATCAAGCTCTCCTCGCTCGGCAAGCATGGAGGCTTCTTACAAGGCCGAACAGTCTTTGCGCACAAGTGTTAAAAGCAAAGTATTACCCTAATGGTCGTTTAGAGGGCACAGTGTTTACCGGCAATGTTTCATCTTCATGGCAGGCTATTTCTTATGGATTGGAGCTGTTAAAAAAAGGATTGATCTGGAGGGTAGGCAATGGCCAGAGTATAAGAATTTGGAGAGACTCTTGGATCCCAAGACCGGTATCTTATAAACCAGTCTCCCCAAAGAGAAGATGCCGTCTCCGTTTTGTTTCAGAGATGATTGATCAACATGGAAATTGGAAATTGGATGTACTGCACCAGTACTTTTTGCAAATGGATGTTGTCGAGATTCTGAAAATTCGCCCAGCCACACGCCTTATGGAGGATCATCTTGCATGGGCTCCGAAGAGGAGTGGAGTCTTCACCATCCAGAGTGCTTATAATCTAGCAATGGAAGAAGTATGGAGACCAAGTGCCACGTCTACTAGTTCAGCTCCTGATGGTACCCGGGCTTTGTGGAATTTGGTTTGGAAAAGCACTGTGCCTCCCATTGTTCAGACTTTCGCATGGAGACTGTGTGATGATTCGTTACCGACTTGGAGGAACAAAATGAAGAGAAGCCTAGAGGTTACGGATCAGTGCCCTGTTTGCGGTTTGGAACCAGAGGATAATTTCCACCCATTTGTTCGCTGTCCGCTGGCACGCATGCTTTGGGATCACATGGCCGAGGTATGGAAACTTCCGCGGCTAGACTCCATTCAAAACACTGGTAGAGAGTGGTTGTTAATTTTTGCTGGTAACTTGGACTCAAACACCATTGATAAATTACTGATGCTCCTTTGGCGAATTTGGTTTGTCCGAAATGAAGTGGTGCATGACAAGAATCCTCCTCTAGTTGAGGTGTCCAGACGGTTCCTACTTAGCTACCTGGATTCTCTTAATCAAATCAAGCTCTACCCAAACCAGGACTATGTGAAAGGTAAATTTGTCTTAGATATTGATACCTTCCACCATACATCTTCAGTATCGAATGCAGGTTCCCCGTGCAGATGGATTCCCCCTGAGCCAGGCTGGTATAAGCTGAATACTGATGGCTCTTTCGCTCCTGACGGATCAGCTGGCGCGGGCATGATTCTGCGGGGTCACTTGGGAAAGATAGTCTTCACATCTTGCAGAAACTTGTCCAGGTGTTCGGATGTTCTGGAAGCTGAACTAGCGGCTGTAAGGGAAGGTATTGCGTTAGCTCTGAATTGGTGCAGTGGCCAGTTTCACATCGAAGTGGATTGCCTGGATATTGTCAGATGTGTGCAGCACAAGGATCATGACCTTTCTGGACACATGACAATTATCGAGGAGATCAAATCTCTGCTGAAATCTTGTCAGACTTGTATTACTCATGTTAAGCGTAACCAAAACTCCATTAGTCATTTTTTAGCAAATTACGCTAGACGTAGTGGTCGTACTGCAGTTTGGTTATGCTCTGGTCCGGAGGATGTTGAGAACTTGTGTGTCGCTGATTGTAATCCTTATGGTTGAGTAATGCAAGTTCTATCCGCAAAAAAAAAAAAAAAAAAAAGACTATTTTAAGCTATATATAACGAGTACGGAGAAGCTAGCGGTGTGGCATGCAGGCATGCATGCATCATTAAATAAAGGGAAATCAGTGCAGCATGCATGCATACCTAATACCTGAGGAAAAAGCTATCAACCTTTGCACAATGGGGACAAGCAAATTAGTATACTTTCGAGCCTTCATATGGGATCCTTGACGGTTAACACTAACTCAGTGGAGTGTGGATATAACTTTATTCTGAGTTGAAGAGTGGACACAATATTGACATGGTTAAACCAACAACATTGATGATCCAGATTGTCAAAATCGCATATTCGGAATCGACTCGACATCATTAGCAAAAATAGGAAAATTTTAGATTCCAGCGCAGTTCAATCAATTTAGATCATAAAGTCGCAAAATCGTACGGTAGAGCACCGATCCTGATAACCTTGTTCGTGACTAATTCAAGAACGGTTTTGCTACTTCTCAAACTACTGAGAAATAGCTCAAGTCGCACTAAAAACATCCGGCCCAAACATCAGGATACTTGCAAGTGCAAAAGAATGCTAATATCTTAATCATGACTATAATGAGTTAACTTGGAACTATTTCTATGTCAATCGAGCCATAGGCATTTCCATTAAACGATGAGTCCAAAGACTTAACTACATGCAACACAACTAGCATTTCTGACATGCAGAGTGCATCTGGGGATAGATTGAGTCCACTCCAGAACAGCGGGGGGAGGGGCTTTTTTCCTCCAAGCGATAGCGGCGAGTAAATATAAACGCTGGATGGGAGGCGGAGGATAGGTTATCCTCCTCTATTCGGTTTAGGGGATCGGCTAGGTCCCGGTTAGAGGAGTAAAACTTTGGTTTTACTCCTCTAGCAGATAGGGGATCCGCTAGAGTTGGACTTATGGATCTACCATTATACAATGCTCAACTCATTGTTCCCAGGGATCCATGCTTCGGGGTTTATAATCCAAGTACGTGTGTTCTTGCCGTTATTATTTGTGCTTCGTGGCAAGTGACTATTCTAAGTGGTAAAGAGTATGAAGAAAATACTAGTGTTGCATGCTGAAAAAAGCTACCCGCCTTTACATAATGGGGACAAACAAACCACTTCTGAGTCTCCATGAGGGTTCCTTGCCAGTTGCCACTAGCCCACTACGATCTATAGTCATGACTAGCAGATCTAGCCCAATGGCCAGGGTGGGTCAATAGTAGAACTGTTTATGAAAAAATATTTTTTTAAATACTAACTTTTTCACTATGATATAGGAAAAATCACTGGGTGAGCCACGGCCCACCATGTCCAGGGAAAGGGAGACACTAGGCAATCCGGAATCGATGAAATCACTGTTTTTTCGCCTTGTAATATGTCCGGTTACATTCCAAAGATGAATCAGACCAGGAGATAGATAAGCGCTATGGCCCTCTAGCTCCACCACTGGTCATGATACAAGTTTAGCACAAGTTGAAGGGTTGACACGATGTTCACATGATTCCGAAAAATAATATCCAAGCCTAGTTAAACAATGGTTTTGCTATTTTTCAAGCTGGTGAGAAATAGTTCCACGTCGGCACTAAGAACTGTTCAATATGGATATAATGATTTGTGCAAGCGCAAAACTATATGGGTTTCTTGATCAAACATCTATCATCTGTTATAAATATAATCTTTTAGAAGTTCATTGAGTCATGGTCACTCACATTAAACTATAGGCACCGAAGATTTAGTACCATGCAACAGAAGTAGAATTTCTCACATGTACTAGTTACTGTTGAGCGTCTATGGAGGAGCTAGGATTTTTCCAGGCCTAGAGAAAGAGCTGGGGGAGAAGATGAGAGAGTGGTCAGGCTAGACCTAGAGTTCCAAACCCTCAGTATCAAAAAGAAAAATTATCTCTGTGGTTTTGCCCTTGTCGATGTTACTGCTAAGTGCAAACAGTAGAGATTAGCAGGTATATGTCGTTGCGTGCATTTGTTGATTTGCGTACTTCCGGGAACTATGTGTCTGTGCAAAATTCAAATAAGAGTTTCAGAGAGATTTCATGGCAAAGCACAAGTTAGATTTCATGGACGTGAGAGCCACGCCATCCAAGTGCATCCCCTAAATGTCCGCCCAGGTCCAGCTAATTTAAATTTGAAATGCGTAGCAATAGCAAGTTTAAATGCGGCGTTCACATAGCGCCCGATCACAACAAAAAAGAGATCGATGTTCATAGTTTTACATGCCCGATCACAAAAGTATCTTAGTCCGGCAATCCATGCAAAAAAAAAAGTTTTTTCACCCTGCCGGACCGGCTATCCGAGTCTTCACGCTCACTCTGCTGCCGGCTTCTCCTCACCATCTGCCTTCTTCTCGACCGCCTCCTTCTGCGTCGGCTGCCTCTTTATTCTTTGCTTTCTATTTGAGGCGGCGGGCTTGCCGTGTCGCCGAGTTGATCTTTCGGGCAGCCGCCTTCTTCGGATCCTCCACCTCCATCTTCTCCGGCAGCTTTTCATACGGTTCCATGCGGCAGCGGCGAAAGAGGGTGGGAATTGGGGTGGAGAGCGGCGAGATGATAGCGGAGAGGCTGCAGAGAGGGGGAGGGGGGGGGGGGGGTGCCATGGAAACAGTGCGGCCGGCTCCAAATGCACGGACTCCACCTCAGTTTTGGATGGGCTGGGGGTGTCCCATGTCCTACGTGACGGGTGTCCGGACTCCCGCAAAGCCTTCTTGGTTTGCTTCCGGTTTACGGAAAAACAAACACCCGGACTGGTCCATGGACAAATGGGGGGCACCTTTGGATGGCTCGCGGCGTCCGGACAGCTTGCAAGAGGTTTGTGGGATTGCCTTGGGGATGTTCATAGTTGCTTTTGCTTTATCGCATGGTGGTAATATATATTTTGCACAAAAAAGACTGTTTGCGGCTGGATGTGCCATGGCGTCCTGCTCCTGAGTTTGAGGATCCGTCCTGCGAATGCCCAAACTTTTGAATGTTTCAGGTTTTCACTCTGGTAGTCTGGTTTTAGCTGCATGTGGTGTCCCTCTTATCTTTTATCTTCTGTACTGTAGTTGATTATTGTAAGAAGACTATGGTTTTTGTTAAATGAAATCGAAGAGGACACTATAAAAAGAAACGTATACCTCTTGATAGGTGATGGCTGGGTACTGTTGATGGCATCGTCAATCTTTGACCTTTGTCCTGACTACACTGACGAACCTTGATTCTCATATACCTACGTGCTTTCTTATGCTAAAGATGCATGTAATTTCAAGAGTAGTACATAAGATAAGATGCTCTTGTAACGAAACACAAATGGCATTATACGTGCCGACATCGTCACTTATTGATGAACACGGACGGCAGGCATCCCGTCAAATTGTGTCAAGTGTACTATTTTTGGATTGGAAAGAGGGAAGCATGATATTTTTGTGAGATCTAGATTTGCTACGCTCCCTTGACTCTTCGACGCTCCTTTTTGAGAGAAAGAAAGAGTTGCATCACTGCGTCGGTGTACCGAAGTCTCTAGCTCGGTAAAGGCGATCGGCGATGCTCGGAACGGGCTCGGAACACCAACTGGATGCGACGCGTTCCCCGTGTCCTGAGGCGACGCCCGTACGACGTGGCCAATCGCGGCGTGGCAGATATGGAATCTAGCTTTTTTTTTTTAGACAAAGATATGGAATCTAGCTAGGATAAGAGAGCCACAGCGGAAAGGAGGAACTGCGGTAGTGTACAACTGAGCCGTCAGCCATGGCCCAAGCCTAGTAGCCTTGCCGCACACACCCAGGCCCACGCCCACGCGCTGGCCTTGCCGCCAAGGGACCAATCTGTTGTAGTCTTGCATACCGAGGGCGAGCGAGATGAAAGAAATACATCTTTTTTATTATTATTTTTAGAAAAGGAGGTTAAACCCCAGGCCTCTGCATCAATCGATGCTTGTAGCCATCTTTATTAATTATTCCACAAAGGTCTGATAAGAACATACATCAATCCACCCAAAGCCACCACTCACACCTACAAACTCGATAATGCGGAGTGCTCTCACTCCCCATATCTAAAACCGGTGTCATCGCCGATCCATCCACATAACGTATCGGGACCGACAGCCGGTGCAGCCTACCTAAAGCGCACACCACATGCATATGTCTTAGAAGCCGCCATCATCATCGGACCACTGACCCATCTTCAGGAGAGAGATCCGCATCTTCCTTGCCAGTCCGGACATCCGTCGACGCCCAACAGCGCCACCGCCCTACGCTCGTCCGTCCAGACGCGAAGACTCTGAAAGATACGTCGTGCGTAGCACCTGCCAATCAGGCATGACTCAACGTAGCACCTGTCGGCCAGGCATGACTTGACAGCTCCACCGAAGCTCCGTGCAAGACGAAGCCGCTCCACCTCCCGCCTCTGTCTTCTAGCGCTGCTCCACAAACGATACTCCCAAGAGAGAAACGGCACCGTAGTACCGCCATCGTCCGATCTGGAAGACCAGATCCTAGGGTTTCCGCCGAAGTAGCATGAGTGGGTCGACAATAGTTACACGACGATGCCTTCATCAAGGTAACGGCGCAAAACACCGCCATCGCCTGCCAATGGCTCGGTTTTCACCGGTAACTATGTCTCCCCGACTCGTAGCCGGGACTAGATGACGAATCTTGAGATCCGACCACCCAGCCGCAGGCCGGCCACCTCTGACGGAAGAGATGACCACCACCGCCGGCTGCACCGGTCAGAACAGTCTACCCGGAGGTGCCGCCGACGCGACCACCAGGCCCTCCACGCCGTCGCCGCCGATCCAAAGGTAGATGGCGCGCTGCCGCCGCCGCCCGAACAAGGCAGGCCGCCGCCTCCGACGCCGCCGCGCCACAGCCATCGTCGTTGCCAACACTGCCACCACAGCCGCCATTAGGACGCCGGCCGGCCGCCACACCGTCGTAGTCCAGATCTGGGCCGTCATGAACCAGATCGGCGCCGCCGCAATCCAAATCGGGGTCACACCCTCGAGTCAGCGCGCCCCGCGTCACCCAATGACCAGCGAGAGGGTGGAGTGCCTCCGCCGCCGCCGTCGCACGCACAGGCTATGCCCGGCGCCGACCACCGGCGGCGACGGAGGGAAGGGAGAGGAAGGAGTAGTGACCCGGCGGCTAGGGTTGGAGCCCCTCGGTCGCCCGCGCGGGGGGCGACGGAGGGGAGGGGAGGGGGGGAGGAGAAATACATAGAGCTGCGGTTGGGAGAGATTGAGAATTTTGTTGCATGGAGATGCAGTATGTGATGGGGTAGACGACGAAGTTGCTCTATTCCACGACGCATTAGCTAGTAGCTCTTTTTATTATGGCCAGTTTGGCCGAAAACTTCATTTTAGCATAGTCTCCATCCCGTCCTCAATTGCCATATAATTTATGAAGCACGCTTCAAACCGAGCTCGCGAGCCTTCACATGTGGCGTCCGGGGATATTTGGAGTGCGCTACATCTGGAAAATGATTTGGCACGAACGGCATTTCCCTCTACCGCTACTCTTCCCGCCCACGCCGCCGCCTCCCTTTCTCACTGTAGTGCCGCCTTTGACGGCTTATGGCCTTCCCCCATCCCCACCGATGACGTCATGGACAGTGCCTCTACTCATGCGTCTGAAATCCATCGACTTCAATGGTGTCGAATCTGTCGACTTCAATGGTCGATACGCCTTATTCGGCCCCCGCACGTTCGATGCCCGACCTCCACCCTACTGGCGAAGACTCCGGCGCATAGCTGCCTTGTCATTGCACGGAGGCAGCAGCCTCCCCCCACCGGTGTCGGGACGGTCCTTAGCACAAGGACCAAAGGAGAAGAAGGGGGAAGGGACCCACCCCCTGATTTTGCCTTTCCTCTCTTCCTACTAGCGGCGGTCGAAACAAGGGCGGCTTCTTAGTCTTACGCCGAATCAGCAACGGGGATGAGGTAAAAAAACTGAGTTGCATGTGATGAAGATGTGTAAGATCCAACTTAAGAAGGATAGGGTGACAGATGTTGGGGAACGTTGCATGGAAAACAAAAAAAATTCTATGCACACGCAAGATCTATCCATGGAGATGCATAGCTACGAGAGGGGGAGAGCATCTACCTACCCTTGTAGATCGCTAAGCGGAAGCGTTTATCAACGCGGTTGATGTAGTCGTACACCTTCACGATCCGTCCCGATCAAGTACCGAACGTATGGCACCTCCGCGTTCAGCACACGTTCAGCTCGATGACGTCCTCGCCTTCTCGATCCAGCAAGAGAGGCGAAGTAGTAGATGAGTTCCGGCAGCACAACGGCGTGGTGACGGTGATGGTGAAACTATCCGCAGGGCTACGCCAAGCACAACGGACGTGGACGGAGGCGGAACTAGAACTAGAGGGAGAGGGGGCGCCGCACACGGCTTGGGAATCGTGGTGTCTTGCCCCTCTCCCTCTACACACATATATATATATATATAGGTGGGGGAGGGGAGGCAGCCCTAGGGCGCCCCCAAGGGGCCGGCGGCCAGCCCTGACCTCCTGCCCTAAGCGCCTCCCCCCTTTCCTTATTTAGGGGTGGAGGAGATGACAGGGGAGGGGCCGGCGGCTGCCCTGCCTTGGCGCCCCCCTTTCCTTCCTAGCACGTGGGCAGGGGAGGTGGAGTGCGCCCAGCCCCTTAATGGGCTGGTGCGCCTCCCTCCTTTGGCCCATGAGGCCCACCAAGTACCGGTGGCCTCCTGGAACCCCTTCCGGCACTCCGATAAAACTTCGGTGCATTCCAAAACCTTTCCGGTGACCAAATAGTATCGTCCTATATATCAATCTTTACCTCTGGACCATTCTGGAGCTCCTCGTCATGTCCGTGATCTCATCCGGGACTCTGAACAACTTTCGGTCACCAATTCACATAACTCATATAATACTATATCGTCAACGAACGTTAAGCGTGCGGACCCTACGGGTTCGAGAATGATGTAGACATGACCGAGACGTTTCTTCGGTCAATAACCAATAGCGGGACCTGGATGCCCATATTGGTTCCTACATATTCTACAAAGATCTTTATCGGTCGAACCTTTATGACAACATGCGTAGTTCCCTTCGTCTGTCGGTATGTTACTTGCCCGAGATTCGATCGTCGGTATCTCCATACCTAGTTCAATCTCGTTACTGGCAAGTCTCTTTACTCGTTCCGTAATACATCATCTCGTAACTAACTCCTTAGTCACTTTGCTTGCAAGTTTGTTGTGATGCTGTATTACCGAAAGGGCCCAGAGATACCTCTCCGTCATACGGAGTGACAAATCCCAATCTCGATTCACGCCAACTCAACAGACACCTTCGGAGATACCTGTAGAGCACCTTTATGATCACCCAGTTACGTTGTGACGTTTGATAGCACACAAGGTATTCCTCCGGTATCCAGGAGTTGCATGATCTTATGGTCGAAGGAATATGTATTTGACATTAAGAAAGCAGTAGCAATAAACTGAACGATCATATGCTAAGCTAACGTATGGGTCTTGTCCATCACATCATTCTCCTAATGATGTGATCCCGTTATCAAGTGACAACACATGTCTATGGTTAGGAAACCTTAACCATCTTTTGATCAACGAGCTAGTCTAGTAGAGGCTCACTAGGGACACGGTATTTGTTTATGTATCCACACATGTATTTAAGTTTCCGGTCAATACAATTCTAGCATGAATAACAAACCTTTATCATGAATAAGGAAATATAATAATAACAACTTTATTATTGCCTCTAGGGCATATTTCCATCAGTCTCCCACTTGCACTAGAGTCAATAATCTAGTTCACATCGCCATGTGATTAACACCCATAGTTCACATCGCCATGTGACTAACATCCAAAGGGTTTACTATAGTCAATAATCTAGTTCACATCGCCATGTGATTAACACCCAAAGAGTACTAAGTTGTGATCATGTTTTGCTTGTGAGAGAGGTTTATTCAACGGGTCTGCCACATTCAGATCCGTATGTATTTTGCAAATTTCTATGTCTACACTGCTCTGCATGGAGCTACTCTAGCTAATTGCTCCCACGTTCAATACGTATCCAGATTGAGACTCAGAGTCATCCGGATTGGTGTCAAAGCTTGCATCAACGTAACCCTTTTACGACGAACTCTTTATCACCTCCATAACCGAGAAACATTTCCTTAGTCCTCTTTAGGTACTTAAGGATAATTTCGACCGCTGTCCAGTGATCCACTCCTGGATCACTATTGTACCCCCTTGCCAGACTCATGGCAAGGCACACAACAGGTTTGGTACATAGCATGGCATACTTTACAGAACCTATGGCTTAGGCATAGGGAATGACTTTCATTCTCTCTCTATCTTCTATCGTGGTCGGGCTTTGAGTCTTACTCAACTTCACACCTTGCAATACAGGCAAGAACCCTTTCTTTGGCTGATCCATTTTGAACTTCTTCAAAAATTTCGTCAAGGTATGTGCTTTGTGAAAGTCCTATTAAGCGTCTCGATCTATCCCTATAGATCTTAATGCCCAATATATAAGCAGCTTTACCGAGGTATTTCATTGAAAAATTCTTATTCAAGTATCCTTTTATGCTATCCAGAAATTCTATATCATTTCCAATCAGCAATATGTCATCCACATATAATATCAGAAATGCTACAGAGCTCCCACTCACTTTCTTGTAAATACAGGCTTCTCCGTAAGTCTATATAAAACCATATGCTTTGATCACATCATCAAAGCATATATTCCAACTCTGAGATGCTTGCACCAGTCCACAAATGGATCGCTGGAGCTTGCACACTTTGTCAACACCTTTAGGATCGACAAAACCTTCTGGTTGCATCATATACAACTCTTCTTTAAGAAACCCGTAAAGGAATGCAATTTTGACGTCCATTTGCTAGGTTTCATAATCATAAAATGCGGCAATTGCTAACGTGATTCGGACAGACTTAAGCATCGCTACGGGTGAGAAAGTCTCATCGTAGTCAACCTGTTGAACTTGTCGAAAACCTTTTGCGACAAGTCGAGATTTGTAGACAGTGATATTACCATCAGCGTCCGTCTTCTTCTTAAAGATCCATTTATTCTCAATGGCTTGCCAATCATCGGGCAAGTCCACCAAAGTCCATACTTTGTTCTCATTCATGGATCCTATCTCAAATTTCATGGCCTCAAGCCATTTGTCTGAATCTGGCCTCATCATAGCTTCTTCATAGTTCGTAGGTTCACCGTTGTCTAACAACATGACTTCCAGGACAGGATTACCGTACCACTCTAGTGCGGTACGTGTTCTGGTCGACCTACGAGGCTCAGTAGTAACTTGATATGAAGTTTCATGATCATCATCATTAGCTTCCTCTCTAGTTGGTGTTGGCATCACGGGGACTGTTTTCTCTGATGTACTACTTTCCAATTCGAGAGAAGGTACAACTACCTCATCGAGTTCTACTTTCCTCCCACTCACTTCTTTCGAGAGAAACTCCTTCTCTAGAAATGACACATTCTTAGCAACAAAGATCTTGCCTTCGGATCTGTGGTAGAAGGTGTACCCAATAGTTTCTTTAGGGTATCCTATAAAGACGCACTTCTCCGATTTGGGTTCGAGCTTATCAGGCTGCAGCCTTTTGACATAAGCGTCGCATCCCCAAACTTTAAGAAATGACAACTTAGGTTTCTTGCCAAACCATAGTTCATACGGTGTCATCTCAACGGATTTAGATGGTGCCCTATTTAACGTGAATGCAGCAGTCTCTAATGCATAACCCCAAAATGATAAAGTCAAATCGGTAAGAGACATCATAGAACGCACCATATCTAATAAAGTACGGTTACGACGTTCGGACACACCATTACGCTGTGGTGTTCCAGGTGGCGTGAGTTGTGAAACAATTCCACATTGTTTTAAATGAAGGCAAAACTCGTAACTCAAATATTCGCCTCCGCGATCAGATCGTAGAAACTTTATTTTCTTGGTACGATGATTCTCCACTTCACTCTGAAATTCTTTGAACTTTTCAAATGTTTCAGACTTGTGTTTCATCAAGTAGATATATGTTGGAAATATGCCCTAGAGGCAATAATAAAATGGTTATTATTATATTTCCTTGTTCATGATAATCGTTTATTATCCATGCTATAATTGTATTGACCGGAAACTCAAATGCATGTGTGGATACATAGACAACAACATGTCCCTAGTAAGCCTCTACCAGACTAGCTCGTTGATCAAAGATGGCTATGGTTTCCTAGTCATAGACATGAGTTGTCATTTGATAACGGGATCACATCATTAGGAGAATGATGTGATGGACAAGACCCAAACTATGAACGTAGCATATGATCGTATCAAGTTTATTGCTATCGTTTTCTGCATGTCAAGTATATGTTCTTATGACCATGAGATCAAGCAACTCACTGACACCGGAGGAATACCATGTGTGTACCAAACGTCGCAACGTAACTGGGTGACTATAAAGGTGCTCTACAGGTATCTCCGAGGGTGTCTGTTGAGTTGGCATGGATCAAGACTGGGATTTGTCACTCCGTGTGAAGGAGAGGTATCTCAGGGCCCACTCGGTAATACATCATCATAATGAGCTTGCAAGCAATGTGACTAATGGGTTAGCCACGGGATCTTGTATTACGGAACGAGTAAAGAGACTTGCCGGTAATGAGATTGAACTAGGTATGGTGATACCGACGATCGAATCTCGGGCAAGTAACATACCGATGGACAAAGGGAACTGCATACGGGATTATCTGAATCCTTGACATCGAGGTTCGACCGATAAAGATCTTCGTAGAATATGTAGGAACCAATATGGACATCGAGGTCCCGCTATTGGTTATTGACCGTAGAGGTGTCTCGGTCATGTCTGCATAGTTCTCGAACCCGCAGGGTCTACACACTTAACGTTTGGTGACGATATAAGTATAGTTGAGTTGTTTTGGTGGTAACCGAAGGTTGTTCGGAGTCCCGGATGAGATCCCGTACATGACGAGGAACTCCGGAATGGTCTGGAGGTGAAGATTGATATATAGGATGAAGGGTATCGGAGTCCGGAAGTGTTCCAGGGGCATCAGGTTATGGCCAGGGTGACCGAAAGGGGTTTAGGGGGCCCCCGACAAGTGTTGGGGGGCCTCATGGGCCAAGGGGAGGGGCATACCAGCCCACTAAGGGGCTGTGCGCACCCCCTCACCCCATCCCATGTAACCAGAGGAGGTGGGGGTGCCCCCTAGGGCTGCCACCCCCTTTGCCTTGGGGGCCAAGCCTCCTAAGGGGGGGGGCGAAACCCATCTAGGGTTTCCCCCTTGTGGCCGCCCCCCCCTAGGGAAACCCTAGGGTGCGTCCTCCTCCCCCCTTCCCCCTATATATAGAGGGGTAGAAGGAGGGCAGCCGCACCCATCTATGCCACGGTGCTGCCCTCCCTCTCCCTCGTAGCCCTCTTCCTCTCCGTAGTGCTTAGCGAAGCTCTGCTAAGATTCCACCACCACCACCGCCACCACGCCGTCGTGCTGCCAGAGGACTCGAGCTACTACTTCACCATCGCGCGCTGGATCGAGGAGTTGAACGCGTCATCAAGCCGTACATGTGTTGAACGCGGAGGTGCCGTCCGTTCGGCACTTGGATCGGGAGTTCACGGGACGGATCGTGATTGGATCGCGAAGACGTTCGACTACATCAACCGCGTTTCTTAACGCTTCCGCTTAGCGATCTACAAGGGTATGTATATGCAATCTCTCCTCTTGTAGATGTTCATCTCCTAGATTGATCTTGGTGAGCGTAGGAAATTTTTTGTTTCCCATGCAACGTTCCCCAACAGTGGCATCACGAGCTAGGTCTATGCGTAGATGACATCACGAGTAGAACACAAAGGAGTTTGTGGGCGTTGATATTCAGATTGCTTCCTTCCTTGCTCTTTTCTTGATTCGGCGGTATTGTGGGATGAAGCGGCCCGAACCAACTTTACATGTCCACATACATGAGACCGGTTCCATCGACTGACATGTGACTTTGTTGCATAAAGATGGCTGGCGGGTGTCTGTCTCTCCCACCTTAGTTGAATCGGATTCGACAAAGGTGGTCCTTGTAGAAGGTTAAATAGCAACTTGCATATCACTGTTGTGGCTTTGCGTAGGTAAGAATCGTTCTTGCTAGATACCCTTAGCAGCCACGTAAAACATGCAACAACAATTAGAGGATGTCTAACTTGTTTTTGCAGGGTATGTTGTGATATGATATGGCCAAAGACATGATGAAATATAATTGATGTATGAGATGATCATGTTTGTAATAGTTTATATTGACTTGCATGTCGATGCATACGGCAACCGGCATGAGCCATAGGGTTGTCTTTAATTATTGTATGACCTGCGTGTCAATCATTAAGCGCTATGTAATTCTTTACTTTATCGCTAAGCGGTAGCAATAGTAGTAGAAGCATGGTTGGCGTGACAACCCCGATGGCGGCACGATGATGGAGATCATGGTGTCATGCCGGTGACGATGGAGATCATGCCGGTGCTTTGGAGATGGAGATCAAAAGCACAAGTTGATGGCCATATCATGTCACTTATGATTTGCATGTGGTGTTAATCCTTTTATGCATCTTATTTTGCTTAGGACGACGGTAGCATTATAAGGTGATCCCTCACTAAAATTTCAAGATAAAATTGTGTTCTCCCCAAGTGTGCACCGTTGCGAAAGTTCGTCGTTTCGAAGCACCACGTGATCGGGTGTGATAGACTCTACGTTCACATACAATGGGTGCAAGCCAGTTTTGCACATGCAGAACACTTGGGTTAAACTTGACGAGCCTAGCATGTATAGACATGGCCTCGGAACACAAGAGACTGAAAGGTCAAACACGAGTCATATAGTAGATATGATCAACATAGAGATGTTCACCATTGAAGCCACCTCATCTCACGTGATGATCGGACTTGGGTTGGTGAATTTGGATCGTGTTACACTCGGACAACCGGAGGGATGTTGATTTGAGTGGGAGTTCTTAAGTAATATAATTAATTGAACTCATTATCATGAACAGTAGTCTAAAGTTGCCTTTGCAAATTTATGTTGTAGATCAATAGCTCGCGCTGTAGCTCCCTCTTTTAATACGTTCCTAGAGAAGGACTAAGTTGAAAAATATTGTAAGCAATTATGCGGACTAGGGCCATAGTCTGAGGATTGTCCTCACTGCTACACAAAAGGCTTATGTCCTTGATGCACCGCTCGGTGTGCCAACCCTCCTAGCGTCGTCTGTGGATGTTGTGAACATCTGGCAGACATGTTCTGATGGCTACTTGATAATTTAGTGCGCCATGCTTTATGGCTTAGAATCGGGGATCCAAAGGCGTTTTGAACGCCATGGAACATATGAGATGTTCCAAGAGCTGAAATTGGTATTTCAGGCTCATGCCCGTGTTGAGAGGTATGAGACCTCTAACAAGTTCTTTACCTACAAGATGGAGGAGAATAGCTCAGCCAGTGAGCATGTGCTTAGAATGTCTGGGTGCTACAATCACTTGAATCAAGTGGGAGTTAATCTTCCAGATAAGATAGTGATTGACAGAGTTCTCTAGTCACTATCACCAAGTTACTAGAGCTTCGTGATGAACTATAAGATGCAAGGGATGGAGATGATCTCGGAGCTGTTCGCGGTGCTTAAGTCCGCGAAGGTAGAAATCAAGAAGGAGCATCAAGTGTTGATGGTTAACAAGACCGCTGGTTTCAAGAAGGGCAAGGGCAAGAAGGGAAACTTCATGAATGGCAAAGCCAGTTGCCGCTCCAGTGAAGAAACCCAAGGTTGAACCCAAACCCGAGACTAAGTGCTTCTATTGTAAGGGGAACGGTCACTGGTAGCGGAACTACCCCAATAGATAAGAAGGCTAGCAACTTCAACAAAAGTATATTTGATATACATGTTATTGATGTGTACCTTACTAGTACTCCTAGTAGCACCTGGGTATTAGATACCGGTTCAGTTGCTAATATTGGTAACTCGAAACAAAAGCTGCGGAATAAACGGAGACTAGCTAAGGGTGAGGTGACGATGTGTGTTGGAAGTGTTTCCAAGGTTGATGTGATCACCATCGCACGCTCCCTCTACCTTCGAGATTAGTGTTGAACCTAGATAATTGTTATTTGGTGTCTGCGTTGAGCATGAACATGATTAGATCGTGTTTTTTGCAATACGGTTATTCATTTAAGTCAAAGAATAATGGTTATTCTGTTTACATAAATAATACCTTCTATATTCATGCACCTAATGTGACTGGTTTATTGAATCTCGATCGTAGTGATACACATGTTCATAACATAGATGCCAAAAGATGTAGAGTTGATAATGATAGTACCACTTTCTTGTGGCACTGCCGCTTAGGTCATATTGGTGTAAAGCGCATGAAGAAACTCCATGTTGATAGACTTTTGGGGTCACTTGATTTTGAATCACTTGACACATGCGAACCATGCCTCATGGGCAAGATGACTAAAACCCCATTTTCCGGAACAATGAAATGGGCAAGTGGCTTGTTGGAAATCATACATGCTGATGTGTGCGGTTCGATGAGTGTTGACGCGCGCGGTGGATATCATTATTTCCTCACCTTCACTGATGATTTGAGTAGATATGGGTATGTTTACTTAATGAAGCAAAAGTCTGAAACGTTTGAAAAGTTCAAGCAATTTCAGAGTGAAGTTGAGAATCATCGTAACAAGAAGATTAAATTCCTACGATCCGATCGAGGGGAGAATATATGAGTTATGAGTTTGGCAATCACTTAAGACAATGTGGAATTGTTTCACAGTTGATGCCACCTAGAACACCACAGCGTAATGGTGTGTCCGAACGTCGTAATCGTACCTTATTGGATATGGTGCGTTCTATGATGTCTCTTGCCGGTCTGCCACTATCATTTTGGGGTTATGCATTAGAGACAACTACATTCACTTTAAATAGGGAACCATCTAAATCCGTTCAGACGACACCGCATGAATTATGGTTTGGCAAGAAACCTAAGTTGTCGTTTCTTAAGGTTTGGGGCTGCGACGCTTATGTGAAAAGGCTTCAGCCTGATAAGCTCGAACCCAAAGCGGACAAGTGCGTCTTCATAGGATACCCTAAGGAAACAGTTGGGTACACCTTCTATCTCAGATCCGAAGGCAAGGTCTTTGTTGCCAAGAATCGATCCTTTCTAGAGAAGGAGTTTCTCTCGAAAGAATTGAGTGGGAGGAAGGTAGAACTTGATGAGGTTGTTGAACCGTCACTTCAGTTGGAAAGTAGTGATGGAAATATGCCCTAGAGGCAATAATAAAGTTGTTATTATTATATTTCCTTATTCATGATAAAGGTTTATTATTCATGCTATAATTGTATTGATTGGAAACTTAAATACATGTGTGAATACATAGACAGATACCGAGTCCCTAGTGAGCCTCTACTAGACTAGCTCGTTGATCAAAGATGGTTAAGGTTTCCTAACCATGGACATGTGTTGTCACTTGATAACGGGATCACATCATTAGGAGAATGATGTGATGGACAAGACCCATCCGTTAGCTTAGCATATTGATCGTTAAGTTTATTGCTATTGCTTTCTTGATGACAAATACATATTCCTTCGACTATGAGATTATGCAACTCCCGGATACCGGAGGAATACCTTGTGTGCTATCAAACGTCACAACGTAACTGGGTGATCATAAATATGCTCTACATGTATCTCCGAAGGTGTTTGTTGAGTTGGCATAGATCGAGATTAGGATTTGCCACTCCGAGTATCGAAGAGGTATCTCTGGGCCCTCTCGGTAATACACATCATAAGAAGCCTTGCAAGCAAATTGACTAATAAGTTAGTTGCAGGATGATGTATTACGGAACGAGTAAAGAGACTTGCCGGAAACGAGATTGAACTAGGTATAAAGATACCGACGATCGAATCTCGGGCAAGTAACATACCGATGGACAAAGGGAATTACGTATGTTGTCATAAGGTTCGACCGATAAAAATCTTCGTACAATATGTAGGAGCCAATATGGGCATCCAGGTTCTGCTATTGGTTATTGACTGGAGAGGTGTCTCAGTAATGTCTACATAGTTCTCGAACCCGAAGAGTCTGCACGCGTAACGTTCGTTGACGATATAGTGTTATATGAGTTATATGATTTGGTAACTGAATGTTGTTCGGAGTCCCGGATGAGATCACGGAGATGACGAGGAGTCTCGAAATGGTCAAGAGGTAAAGATTGATATATAGGACGATGGTATTCGGACACCGGAAGAGTTTCGGAGTGCACCGGGTAGTCATTGGGTCACCCGAAGGAGTTCCGGACACCCCCCGGTAGGTGTATGGGCTTAATGGGCCAAGGAGGGGACAGACCAGCCCACAGGGGGCTGGTGTGCCCCTCTCCGTGGCCGGCCAGCCCTAGGGAAGGAAAGGGGGGAGGGCTAGCCCCCCTGCCTTCCCCTTCTCATGGGAGAAAGGAAAAGGGGGGCGCCTCCCTCCCCTGCCTTTCCCCCGCACCTAAACATGGCAGGGGGGCGCCACTTGGGAGGAGACCCCAAGTAGGATTCGGCCTACTTGGGGCGCCCTCCTGGCTGCTCCCTCCTCCCCCCACCTATATATATGTGGGAAGGGGGCGCCTAGCACAACCGGAGGATTGTCTTAGCCGTGTGCGGCACCCCCCTCCACGGTTTACACCCCCGGTCATATTTTCGTAGTGCTTAGGCGAAGCCCTGCGGAGATAACTTCACCATCACCGTCACCACGCCATCGTGCTACCGGAACTCATCCACTACCACGCCGTCTTGCTGGATCAAGAAGTCGGAGGACGTCACCGAGCTGACCGTGTGCTGAACGGGGATGTGCCGTACGTTCGGTACTCGATCGGTTGGAGCGCGAAGAAGTTCGACTACATCAACCGCGTTAACAAACGCTTCCGCTTATGATCTACGAGGGTACGTAGACACACTCTCCCCTCTCGTTGCTATGCATCTCCATGGATAGATCTTGCGTGTGTGTAGAATTTTTTTTGTTTTCCATGCAACGTTTCCCAACAGTGGCATCCGAGCCAGGTCTATGCGTAGATGATATGCACGAGTAGAACACAAAGAGTTGTGGGCGGTGATAGTCATACTGCTTACCACCAACGTCTTATTTTGATTCGGCGGTATTGTGGGATGAAGCGGCCCGGACCAACCTTACATGTCCACGCACAAGAGACCGGTTCCACCGACTGACATGCAACTAGTTTTGCATAAAAGGTGGCTGGCGGGTGTCTGTTTCTCCTACTTTAGTTGAATCGAATTTGACTGCGGCCGGTCCTTGAAGAAGGTTAAAACAGCATACTTGATGAATCACCGTTGTGGTTTTTGCGTAGGTAAGAACGGTTCTTGCTAGAAGCCCGTAGCAGCCACGTAAAACTTGCAACAACAAAGTAGAAGACGTCTAACTTGTTTTTGCAGGGCATGTTGTGATGTGATATGGTCAAGACATGATGTGATATACGTTATTGTATGAGATGATCATGTTTTGTAATTTATCGGCAACCGACTGGAGCCTTATGGTGGTCTCTTTATTGTATGAAATGCAAGCGCCATGTAATTGCTTTACTTTATCGCTATGCGTTAGCAATAGTTGTAGAAGCAATAGTTGGCGAGACGACCCCGATGCAATGATGGAGAACAAGGTGTTGAGCCGGTGACGATGGAGATCATGACGATGCATTGGAGATGGAGATCAAAAGCACAAGATGATGATGGCCATATCATGTCACATATTTTGATTGCATGTGATGTTTATCTTTTATGCATCTTATTTTGCTTAGAACGACGGTAGCATTATAAGATGATCCCTTCTCTTAATTTCAAGATAAAAGTGTTCTCCCTGAGTATGCACCGTTGCTACAGTTCGTCGTTTCGAGATACCTCGTGATGATCGGGTGTGATAGACTCTACGTTCACATACAACGGGTGTAAGCCAGTTTTACACACGTAGAATACTTGGGTTAAACTTGACGAGCCTAGCATGTACAGACATGGTCTCAGAACACTGGAGACCGAAAGGTCGAACATGAGTCATATAGTAGATATGATCAACATAGAGATGTTCACCATTGATGACTACCCCATCTCACGTGATGATCGGACATGGGTTAGTTGATTTAGATCATGTATCACTTAGATAAATTGAGGGATGTTAATTTAAGTGGGAGTTCATTAGTAATTTGATTAATTGAAGTTAATTTATCATGAACTTAGTCTTAATAGTTTTTTCATATCTATGTTGTAGATCAATAGCTCGCGATATAGCTCCCCTATTTTTAATATGTTCCTAGAGAAAACTAAGTTGAAAGTTGATAGTAGCAATGATGCGGACTGGGTCCGTGATCTGAGGATTATCCTCATTGCCACACAGAAGTATTATGTCCTTAATGCACCGCTAGGTGACAGACCTATTGCAGGAGCAGATGCAGACGTTATGAACGTTTGGCAAGCTCGATATGATGACTACTTAATAGTTTAGTGCGCCATGCTTTACGGCTTAGAACTGGGACTTCAAAAACGTTTTGAACGCCACGGAGCATATGAGATGTTCCAAGAGATGAAATTAGTATTTCAGACTCATACCCCTGTCGAGAGGTATGAGACCTCTGACAAGTACTTTGCCTACAAGATGGAGGAGAATAGCTCAGCCAGTGAGCATGTGCTCAGAATGTCTGTGTACTACAATCGCTTGAATCAAGTGGGAGATAATTTTCCAGATAAGATAGTGATTGACAGAACTCTTTAGTCACTATCACCAAGTTACTAGAACTTCGTGATGAACTATAATATGCAAGGGATGACGAAAACGATTCCCGAGCTCTTCGCGATGCTGAAATCGGCGAAGGTAGAAATCAAGAAAGAACATCAAGTGTTGATGGTTAACAAGACCACTAGTTTCAAGAAAAGGGGCTAGGGAAAGAAAAGGAACTTCAAGAAGAATGGCAAGCAAGTTTCCACTCCCGGGAAGAAGCCCAAAGCTGGACCCAGGCCTGAAACTGAGTGCTTCTACTACAAAGGGAATGGTCACTGGAAGCGGAACTGCCCCAGATACTTGGAGGATAAGAAGGATGGCAAAGTGAACAAACGTATATTTGATATACATGTTATTGATGTGTACTTTACTAGTGTTCATAGCAACCCCTGGGTATTTGATACCGGTTCAGTTGCTAAGATTAGTACCTCGAAACAGGAGTTGCAGAATAAACAAAGACTAGTTAAGGGCGAGGTGACGATGTGTGTTGGAAGTGATTCCAAGGTTGATACGATCACCATTGCACACTCCCTCTACCTTCGGGATTAGTGTTGAACCTAAATAAATGTTATTTGGTGTTTGCGTTGAGCATGAATATGATTAGATCATGTTTATTGCAACGGTTATTCATTTAAGTCAGAGAATAATTGTTGTTCTACTTACATGAATAAAACCTTCTATGGTCATACACCCAATGTGAATGGTTTATTGAATCTCGATCGTAGTGATACACATATTCGTAATATTGATGCCAAAAGATGCAAAGTTGATAATGATAGTGCAACATACTTGTGGCACTGCCGTTTAGGTTATATTGGTGTAAAGCGCATGAAGAAACTCCATGTGGATGGACTTTTGGAATCACTTGATTATGAATCATTTGATACTTGCGACCATGCCTCATGGGCAAGATGACTAAAACTCCGTTCTCCGGAACAATGGAGCGAGCTAATGACTTATTGGAAATAATACATACCGATGTATGCGGTCCGATGAGTGTTGAAGCACGCGGTAGGTATCGTTATTTTCTGACCTTCACAGATGATTTGAGTAGGTATGGATATATCTACTTGATGACACACAAGTCTGAAACATTTGAAAGGTTTAAAGAATTTCAGAGTGAAGTGGAGAATCATTGTAACAAGAAAATAAAATTTCTACGATCTGATCGCGGAGGCGAATATTTGAGTTACGAGTTTGGCCTTCATTTAAAACAATGTGGAATTGTTTCACAACTCACACCACCTGGAACACCACAGCGTAATGGTGTGTCCGAATGTCGTAACCATACTTTATTGGATATGGTGCATTCTATGATGTCTCTTACCGATTTACCACTATCGTTTTGGGGTTATGCATTAGAGACATCCGCATTCACTTTAAATAGGGCACCGTCTAAATCCGTTGAGACGACACCGTATGAACTGTGGTTTGGCAAGAAACCTAAGATGTCGTTTCTTAAAATTTGGGGATGCGACACTTATGTCAAAAAGGGCTTCAGCCTAATAAGCTCGAACCCAAAGCGGAGAAGTGCGTCTTCATAGGATACCCGAAAAAACTATTGGGTAGACCTTCTACCATAGATCCGAAGGCAAAATCTTTGTTGCTAAGAATGGGTCCTTTCTCGAGAAGGAGTTTCTCTCGAAAGAAGTGCGTGGGAGGAAAGTAGAACTTGATCAGGTAATTGTACCTTCTCTCAAATTGGAAAGTAGCACATCAGAGAAAACCGTTCCCGTGATGCCTACACCAACTAGAGAGGAAGCTAATGATGATGATCATAAAACTTAAGATCAATTTACTCCTGGACCTCGTAGGTCGACCAGAGCACGATCCGCACCAGAGTGGTACGGTAATCCTGTCCTGGAAGTTATGTTATTAGACCATGGCGAACCTACAAACTATGAGGAACTATGATGAGCCCAGATTCCGATAAATGGCTTGAGGCCATGAAATCCGAGATAAGATCCATGTATGAGAACAAAGTGAGGACTTTGGTGGACTTGCCCGATGATCGGCAAACCATTGAGAATAAATGGATCTTCAGGAAGAAGACTGATGCCGATGGTAATGTTACTATCTACAAAGCTCGACTTGTCGCGAAAGGTTTTCGACACGTTCAAGGAGTTGACTACGATGAGACTTTCTCACCCGTAGCGATGCTTAAGTCTGTCCGAATCATGTTAGCAATTGCCGCATTTTATGATTATGAAATCCGGCAAATGGACGTCAAAACTGCATTCCTTAATGAATTTCTTAAAGAAGAGTTGTATATGATGCAACCGGAAGGTTTTGTCGATCCTAAAGGTGCTAACAAAGTGTGCAAGCTCCAGCGATCCATCTATGGACTGGTGCAAGCATCTCGGAGTTGGAATATACACTTTGATGAGGTGATCAAAGCATATGGTTTTATATAGACTTACGGTGAAGC
This sequence comes from Elymus sibiricus, assembly GCA_039707655.1. Classification (NCBI taxonomy): domain Eukaryota; kingdom Viridiplantae; phylum Streptophyta; class Magnoliopsida; order Poales; family Poaceae; genus Elymus; species Elymus sibiricus. The sequence continues at coordinate 321,729,218 of CM077664.1, forward strand.
CTGTATTTACAAGAAAGTGAGTGGGAGCTCTGTAACATTTCTGATATTATATGTGGATGACATATTGCTGATTGGAAATGATATAGAATTTCTGGATAGCATAAAAGGATACTTGAATAAGAATTTTTCAATGAAAGACCTCGGTGAAGCTGCTTACATATTAGGCATCAAGATCTATAGAGATAGATCAAGACGCTTGATAAGATTTTCAGTGAGTACATGCCTTGACAAGATTTTAAAGGAGTTCAAAATGGATCAGTCAAAGAAGGAGTTCTAGCCTGTATTGTAAGGTGTGAAGTCGAGTAAGACTCAAAGCCCGACCACGGCAGAAGATAGAGAGAGAATGAAAGTCATTCCCTATGCCTCAGCCATAGGTTCTATAAAGTATGACATGCTGTGTACCAGACCTATTGTGTACCTTGCCATGAGTTTGGCAAGGGGGTATGATAGTGATCCAGGAGTAGATCACTAGACAGGGGTCAAAATTATCCTTGGAGGACTAAGGAAATATTTCTCGGTTATGGAGGTGATAAAGAGTTCGTCGTAAAGAATTACGTCGATGCAAGCTTTGACACCGATTCGGATGACTATGAGTCTCAATCTGGATACGTATTGAAAGTGGGAGCAATTAGCTAGAGTAGCTCCATGCAGAGCATTGTAGACATAGACATTTGCAAAAATACATACGGATCTGAATATTGCAGACCCGTTGACAAAACCTCTCTCACAAGCAAAACGTGATCACACCTTAGTACTCTTTGGGTATTAATCACATGGCGATGTGAACTAGATTATTGACTCTAGTAAACTCTTTGGGTGTTAGTCACATGGCGATGTGAACTATAGGTGTTAATCACATGGCGATGTGAACTAGATTATTGACTCTAGTGCAAGTGGGAGACTGATGGAAATATGCCCTAGAGGCAATAATAAAGTTGTTATTATTATATTTCCTTATTCATGATAAAGGTTTGTTATTCATGCTAGAATTGTATTGACCGAAAACTTAAATACATGTATGGATACATAAACAAATACCGAGTCCCTAGTGAGCCTCTACTAGACTAGCTCATTGATCAAAGATGGTTAAGGTTTCCTAACCATGGACATGTGTTGTCACTTGATAACGGGATCACATCATTAGGAGAATGATGTGATGGACAAGACCCATCCATTGGCTTAGCATATTGATCGTTAAGTTTATTGCTATTGCTTTCTTGATGACAAATACATATTCCTTCGACTATGAGATTATGCAACTCCCGGATACTGGAGGAATACCTTGTGTGCTATCAAACATCACAACATAACTGGGTGATCATAAAGATGCTCTACAGGTATCTCTGAAGGTGTTTGTTGAGTTGGCATAGATCGAGATTAGGATTTGTCACTCCGAGTATCGGAGAGGTATCTCTGGGCCCTCTCGGTAATACACATCATAAGAAGCCTTGCAAGCAAAGTGACTAATAAGTTAGTTGCAGGATGATGTATTATGGAACGAGTAAAGAGACTTGCCGGTAACGAGATTGAACTAGGTATGAAGATACCGACGATCGAATCTCGGGCAAGTAACATATCGATGGACAAAGGGAATTACGTATGTTGTCATAAGGTTCGACCGATAAAGATCTTCGTAGAATATGTAGGAGCCAATATGGGCATCCAGGTTCCTCTATTGGTTATTGACCGGAGAGGTGTCTCGGTCATGTCTACATAGTTCTCGAACCCGTTGGGTCCGCACGCTTAACGTATGTTGACGATATAGTGTTATATGAGTTATATGATTTGGTAACCGAATGTTGTTTGGAGTGCTGGATGAGATCACGGACATGACGAGGAGTCTCGAAATGGTCAAGAGGTAAAGATTGATATATAGGACGATGGTATTCGGACACCGGAAGAGTTTCGGAGTGCACCGGGTAGTCATTGGGTCACCCGAAGGAGTTCCGGACACCCCCCGGTAGGTGTATGGGCTTAATGGGCCAAGGAGGGGACAGACCAGCCCACAGGGGGCTGGTGCGCCCCTCTCCCAGGCCGGCCAGCCCTAGGGAAGGAAAGGGGGAAGGGCTAGCCCCTCCTGGCTTCCCCTTCTCATGGGAGAAAGGAAAAGGGGGGCGCCTCCCTCCCCTGCCTTTCCCCCGCGCCTAAACCTGGCAGGGGGGGGGGCACTTGGGAGGAGACCCCAAGTAGGATTCGGCCTACTTGGGGCACCCTCCTGGCTGCTCCCTCCTCCCCCCACCTATATATATGTGGGAAGGGGGCGCCTAGCACAACCAGAAGATTGTCTTAGCCGTGTGTGGCGCCCCCCTCCACCGTTTACACCCCCGGTCATATTTTCGTAGTGCTTAGGCGAAGCCCTGCGGAGATAACTTCACCATCACCGTCACCACGCCGTCGTGCTGCCGGAACTCATCCACTACCTCGCCGTCTTGCTGGATCAAGAAGTCGGAGGACGTCACCGAGCTGAACGTGTGCTGAACGCGGAGGTGCCGTACGTTCGGTACTCGATCGGTTGGAGCGCGAAGAAGTTTGACTACATTAACCACATTAACAAACACTTCCGCTTACGGTCTACGAGGGTACATAGACACACTCTCCCCTCTCGTTGCTATGCATCTCCGTGGATAGATCTTGCGTGTGCGTAGAATTTTTTTTGTTTTCCATGCAACGTTTCCCAACAAGTAGCACGACGCAGAAAGATGTTTCTGTGGCGCCTGCGCGAAGTGAAGAGGAAGCTAATGATGATGATCATGAAGCTTTAGATCAAGTTACTACCGAGCCTCGTAGGTCGACAAGGACTCGTACCGCCCCTGAGTGGTACGGCAATCCTATCTTGGAGGTCATGTTGTTAGACAACAGTGAACCTACGAACTATGAAGAAGCAATGGTGGGCCCGGATTCCAACAAATGGCTAGGAGCCATGAAATCCGAGATAGGATCCATGTATGAGAACAAAGTATGGACTTTGGTGGACTTGCCCGATGATCGGCAATCCATTGAGAATAAATGGATCTTTAAGAAGAAGACAGACGTTGATGGTAATGTCACCATTTATGAAGCTCGACTTGTCGCAAAGAAGTTTTCGACAATTTCAAGGAGTTGACTATGATGAGACTTTCTCACTCATAGCGATGCTAAAGTCTGTTGGAATTATGTTAGAAGTTGCTGCATTTTGAATTACGAAATCTGGCAGATGGATGTCAAAACAAAGTTTCCTTGACGGTTTCCGTGAGGAAAGGTTGTATGTGATACATGTGATACAACCAGATGGTTTTGTCGATCCTAAGGATGCTAAAAGGTATGCAAGCTCCAGCAATCCTTCTACGGACTGGAGCAAGCATCTCGGAGTTGGAACATACACTTTGATGAGGTGATCAAAGTTTTTGGGTTTATACAAAGTTTGCAAGAAACTTGTATTTACAAGAAAGTGAGTGGGAGCACTACAACATTTCTGATCAGTGTATGTGGATGACATATTGTAAATCGGAAATGATGTAGAATTTCTGGAAAGCATAAAGGGTTGTTTGAAAGGAGTTTTTCAAAGGAAGACCTGGGTAAAGCGGCTTACATATTGGGCAACAAGATCTATAGAGATAGATCAAGACGCTTGATAAGACTTTCATAGAGCACATACCTTGACATGATTTTGAAGGAGTTCAAACTGGATCAGACAAAGAAGGAGTTCTTGCCTGAGTTGTAAGGTGTCAAGTTGAGTAAGACTCAAAGCTCGACCACGGCAGAAGAAAGAAAAACGACAAAGGTCGTCCCCTATGCCTTAGCCATAGGCTCTATACGGTATGCCATGCTATGTACCGCACCTGATGTGTGCCTTGCCACGTGACTGGCAAGGGGGTACAAGAGTGATCCAGGAGTGGATCACTGGACAGCGGTCAAAATTATCCTTAGAGGAATAAGGAAATGTTTCTTGGTTATGGAGGTGATAAAGAGTTCGGTGTAAAGGGTTACGTCGATGCAAGCTTTAACACCAATCCGGATGACTCTGAGTAGCAAACCGGATACGTATAGTGGAGCAGCCATTTGGAATAGCTCCAAGTGGAGCGTGGTAGTAGCATCTACAATATGACATAGAGATTTGCGAAGTACACGCGGATCTGAATGTTGACTAAAACCTCTCTCACAAGCATAACATGATCTAACCCCAGAACTCATTGGGTGTTAATCACATGGTGATGTGAACTAGATTATTGACTCTTGTGCAAGTGGGAGACTTTTGGAAATATGCCCTAGAGGCAATAATAAAGTGGTTATTATTATATTTCCTTGTTCATGATAAACGTTTATTATCCATGCAATAATTGTATTGACCGGAAACTCAAATGCATGTGTGGATACATAGACAACAACATGTCCCTAGTAAGCCTCTACCGGACTAGCTCGTTATTCAAAGATGGCTATGGTTTCCTAGTCATAGACATGAGTTGTCATTTGATAACGGGATCACATCATTTGGAGAATGATGTGATGGACAAGACCCAAACTATGAACGTAGCATATGATCGTATCAAGTTTATTGCTATCATTTTCTGCATGTCAAGTATATGTTCCTATGACCATGAGATCATGCAACTCACTGACACCGGAGGAATACCTTGTGTGTACCAAACATCGCAACGTAACTGGGTGACTATAAAGGTGCTCTACAGGTATCTCCGAGGGTGTCTGTTGAGTTGGCATGGATCAAGACTGGAATTTGTCACTCCGTGTGACGGAGAGGTATCTCAGGGCCCACTCGGTAATACATCATCACAATGAGCTTGCAAGCAATGTGACTAATGGGTTAGCCACGGGATCTTGTATTACGGAACGAGTAAAGAGACTTTCCGGTAACGAGATTGAACTAGGTATGGTGATACCGACGATCGAATCTCAGGCAAGTAACATACCGACGGACAAAAGGAACTGCATACGGGATTATCTGAATCCTTGACATCGAGGTTCGACCGATAAAGATCTTCGTAGAATATGTAGGAACCAATATGGACATCGAGGTCCCGCTATTGGTTATTGACCATAGAGGTGTCTCGGTCATGTCTGCATAGTTCTCGAACCTGCAGGGTCTACACACTTAACGTTTGGTGACGATATATGTATAGTTGAGTTGTTTTGGTGGTAACCAAAGGTTGTTCGGAGTCCCGGATGAGATCCCGGACATGACGAGGAACTCCGGAATGGTCTGGAGGTGAAGATTGATATATAGGACGAAGGGTATCGGAATCCGGAAGTGTTCCAGGGGCACCGGGTTATGGCCAGGGTGACCGAAAGGGGTTTAGGGGGCCCCCGGCAAGTGTTGGTGGGGCCTCATGGGCCATGGGGAGGGGGCATACCAGCCCACTAAGGGGCTGTGCACACCCCCTCACCCCATCCCACGTAACCAGAGGAGGTGGGGGCGCCCCCTAGGGCTGCTACCCCCTTTTCCTTCGGGGGCAAGCCTCCTAAGGGGGGAGCGCCCAAACCCATCTAGGGTTTCCCCTTTGTGGCCGCCCCCCCCTAGGGAAACCCTAGGGCGCCTCCTCCTCCCCCCTTCCCCCTATATATAGGGGGGTAGAGGGAGGGCAGCCGCACCCATCTATGCCACGGCACTGCCCTCCCTCTCCCTCGTAGCCCGCTTCCTCTCCGTAGTGCTTAGCGAAGCTCTGCTGAGATTCCACCACCACCACCGACACCACGCCGTCGTGCTGCCGGAGGACTCGAGCTACTACTTCACCATCGCTCGCTGGATCGAGGAGGTGAAGGCGTCATCAAGCCGTACGTGTGTTGAGCGCGGAGGTGCTGTCCGTTCGGCACTTGGATCGGGAGTTCGCGGGACGGATCGTGATTGGATCACGAAGACGTTCGACTACATCAACCGCGTTTCTTAATGCTTCCACTTAGCGATCTACAAGGGTATGTAGATGCAATCTCTCCTCTTGTAGATGTTCATATCCTAGATTGATCTTGGTGAACGTAGGAAATTTTTTGTTTCCCATGCAACGTTCCCCAACAATATATCCATACCTACTTAAATCATCTGTGAAGGTTAGAAAATAACAATACCCGCCGCGTGCCTCAACACTCATTGGACCGCATACATCGGTATGTATTATTTCCAATAAGTCATTAGCTTGCTCCATTGTTCCGGAGAACGGAGTTTTAGTCATCTTACCCATGAGGCATGGTTCGCAAGTATCAAATGATTCATAATCAAGTGATTCCAAAAGTCCATCCGCATGGAGTTTCTTCATGCGCTTTACACCAATATGACCTAAACGGCAGTGCCACAAGTATGTTGCACTATCATTATCAACTTTGCATCTTTTGGCATCAATATTATGAATATGTGTATCACTACGATCGTGATTCGACAAGAATAGACCATTCATCAAAGGTGCATGACCATAAAAGATGTTACTAGAACAACCATTATTCTCTGACTTAAATGAATAACCGTCTCGCAATAAACAAGATCCAGATATAATGTTCATACTCAACGCTGGCACCAAATAACAATTATTGAGGTCTAAAACTAATCCTGAAGGTAGATGTAGAGGTAGCGTGCCGACGGCGATCACATCGACCTTGGAACCATTCCCGACGCGCATCGTCACACCGTCCTTAGCCAATCTTCGTTTATTCCGCATCTCCTGTTTTGAGTTACAAATATGAGCAACCGAACCAGTATCAAATACCCAGGCGCTACTACGAGCATTAGTAAGGTACACATCAATAACATGTATATCAAATATACCTTTGTTTACTTTGCCATCCTTCTTATCCGCCAAGTATTTGGGGCAGTTCCGCTTCTAGTGACCATTTCCTTTGCAGTAGAAGCACTCAGTTTCAGGCTTGGGTCCAACTTTGGGCTTCTTCACGGGAGCGGCAACTTGCTTTCCATTCTTCTTGAAGTTCCCTTTCTTTCCCTTGCCCTTTTTCTTGAAACTAGTGGTCTTGTTAACCATCAACACTTGATGCTCCTTCTTGATTTCTACCTCCGCTGATTTCAGCATCGCGAAGAGCTCGGGAATTGTTTTCGTCATCCCTTGCATATTATAGTTCATCATGAAGCCTTTGTAGCTTGGTGGCAGTGACTGAAGAACTCTGTCAATAACACTCTCAACTGGAAGATCAATTCCCAACTGAGTCAAGTGGTTATTATACCCAGACATTTTGAGTATGTGTTCACTGACAGAACTGTTCTCCTCCATTTTACAGCTAAAGAAATTGTTGGAGGCTTCATATCTCTCAACCCGGGCATTTCCTTGAAATATTAACTTCAGCTCTTGGAACATCTCATATGCTCCGTGGCTTTCAAAACGCTTTTGAAGTCCCGGTTCTAAGCCGTAAAGCATGGCACACTGAACTATCGAGTAGTCATCAGATCGATCTTGCCAGACGTTCATAACATCGGCTTCAGCTCCTACAACAGGTCTGTCACCTAGCGGTGCATCAAGCACATAATTCTTCTGTGCAGCAATGAGGATAATCCTCAAGTTACGGACCCAGTCCGTATAGTTGCTACCATCATCTTTCAACTTAGCTTTCTCTAGGAACGCATTAAAATTAAAGGGAACATTAGCACGGGCCATTGATCTACAACATAGATATGCAAAAACTATTAAGACTAAGTTCATGATAAATTTTAGTTCAAATAATCAAATTACTAATGAACTCCCACTTAAATCAACATCCCTCAAGTTGTCTAAGTGATACGTGATCCAAATCAACTAACCCATGTCCGATCATCACGTGAGATGGGGCAGTCTTCAATGGTGAACATCTCTATGTTGATCATATCTACTATATGACTCACGTTCGACCTTTCGGTCTCCAGTGTTCCGAGACCATGTCTGTACATGCTAGGCTCGTCAAGTTTAACCCAAGTATTCTGCATGTGCAAAACTGGCTTACACCCGTTGTATGTGAACGTAGAGTCTATCACACCCGATCATCACGAGGTGCTTCGAAACGATGAACTTTGGCAACGGTGCATACTCAGGGAGAACACTTTTATCTTGAAATTAAGTGAAGGGATCATCTTATAATGCTACCGTCGTTCTAAGCAAAATAAGATGCATAAAGGATAAACATCACGTGCAATCAAAATATGTGACATGATATGGCCATCATCATCTTGTGCTTTTGATCTCCATCTCCAAAGCATCGGCATGATCTCCATCGTCACCGGCACGACACCTTGATCTTCATCATTGCGTCGGAGTTGTCTTGCCAACAATTGCTTCTACAACTATTGCTAATGCATAGCGATAAAGTAAAGCAATTACATGGCGCTTAGTGATTGACACGCAGGTCATACAATAATTAAAGACAACCCTAAGGCTCCTGCCGGTTGTCGTACTCATCGACATGCAAGTCGTGAACTTATTACAAAACATGATCATCTCATACATCAACATATATCACATCACATCTTGACCATATCACACCACAACATGCCCTGCAAAAACAAGGTAGATGTCCTCTACTTTGTTGTTGCAAGTTTTACGTGGCTGCTATGGGCAACTAGCCAGAACCATTCTTACCTATGCAAAAGCCACAACGGTGATTATCAAGTTTGTTGTTTTAACCTTCTGCAAGGACCGGCCGTAGTCAAATTCGATTCAACTAAAGTAGGAGAAACAGACACCCGCCAGCCACCTTTATGCAAAACAAGTTGCATGTCAGTCGGTGTAACCGGTCTCATGTGCGTGGACATGTAAGGTTGGTCCGGTCCGCTTCATCCCACAATGCCGCCGAATCAAAATAAGATGTTGGTGGTAATCAGTATGACCATCACCGCCCACAACTCCTTTGTGTTCTACTCGTGCATATCATCTACGCATAGACCTGGCTCATGATGCCACTGTTGGGGAACGTTGCATGGAAAAAAAAAATTCCTACGCACACGCAAGATCTATCCATGGAGATGCATAGCTACGAGATGGGGAGAGCATCTACATACCCTTGTAGATCGCTAAGCGGAAGCGTTTATCAACGCGGTTGATGTAGTCGTACACCTTCACGATCCGTCCCGATCAAGTACAAAACGTACGGCACCTTCGCGTTCAGCACACGTTCAGCTCGATGACGTCCTCGCCTTCTCGATCCAGCAAGAGAGGCGAAGTAGTAGATGAGTTCCAGTAGCACGACGGCGTGGTGCCGGTGATGGTGAATCTATCCGCAGGGCTTCGCCAAGCACAACGGACGTGGACGGAGGAGGAACTAGAACTGGAGGGAGAGGGGGCGCCGCACACGGCTTGGGGATCGTGGTGTCTTGCCCCTCTCCCTCTACATATATATATATATATATATATATATATATATATATATATATATATATATATATATATATATATATATATATATATATATATAGGTGGGGGGAGGGGAGGCAGCCCTAGGGCGCCCACAAGGGGCTGGCGGCCAGCCCTGGCCTCCTGCCCTAGGCGCCTCTCCCCTTTCCTTATTTAGGGGTGGAGAAGATGGCAGGGGAGGGGCCGGCATCTTCCCTGCCTTGGCGCCCCCCCCCTTTCCTTCCTAGCACGTGGGCAGGGGAGGTGGAGTCTGCCCAGCCCCTTAGTGGGCTGGTGAGCCTCCCTCCTTTGGCCCATGAGGCCCACCAAGTACCGGTGGCCTCCCGGAACCCCTTCCGGCACTCCGGTAAAACTTCGGTGCATTCCGAAACCTTTTCGGTGACCAAATAGTATCGTCCTATATATCAATCTTTACCTCCGGACCATTCCGGAGCTCCTCGTCATGTCCGTGATCTCATCCGGGACTCCGAACAACATTCGGTCACCAATTCACATAACTCATATAATACTATATCGTCAACGAACGTTAAGCGTGCGGACCCTACGGGTTCGAGAATGATGTAGACATGACCGAGACGCTTCACCGGTCAATAACCAATAGCAGGACCTGGATGCCCATATTGGTTCCTACATATTTTACGAAGATCTTTATCGGTCGAACCTTTATGACAACATACGTAGTTTCCTTTGTCTGTCGGTATGTTACTTGCCCGAGATTCGATCGTCGGTATCTCCATACCTAGTTCAATCTCGTTACTGTCAAGTCTCTTTACTCGTTCCGTAATACATCACCTCGTAACTAACTTCTTAGTCACTTTGCTTGCAAGTTTCTTGTGATGATGTATTACCGAGAGGGCCCAGAGATACCTCTTCGTCATACGGAGTGACAAATCCCAATCTCGATTCACGCCAACTCAACAGACACCTTCGGAGATACCTGTAGAGCACCTTTATGATCACCCAGTTACGTGGTGACGTTTGATAGCACACAAGGTATTCCTCCGGTATCCGGGAGTTGCATGATCTCATGGTCGAATGAATATGTATTTGACATTAAGAAAACAGTAGCAATAAACTGAACGATCATATGCTAAGCTAACGGATGGGTCTTGTCCATCACATCATTCTCCTAATGATGTGATCCCGTTATCAAGTGACAACACATGTCTATGGTTAGGAAACCTTAACCATCTTTTGATCAACGAGCTAGTCTAGTAGAGGCTCACTAGGGACACGGTATTTTTTTATGTATCCACACATGTATTTAAGTTTCCGGTCAATACAATTCTAGCATGAATAATAAATCTTTATCATGAATAAGGAAATATAATAATAACAACTTTATTATTGCCTCTAGGGCATATTTCCATCAACAGATGCACGCATAGCCGAGTAGAATCGGTCCATCATGTTGGATTCGAGGAAAATGGTGGATCCAGTGGCACAAGATTTTTAGATGCAGGCGCAGGATCAAATCATACGTTTCAGGATGGAAGGAGGGAGGGACAATGCTTTTGTCAAAGGATGAGGCCACAAAGCACATGTCGAAGGAGCAGGGCACAATGTAAATGGTGGAGGAGGAGGGGACGGTGCACACACTGGCAACAGGTGATTTGTACATATCACCAGTTAAATGATTTTGCTCGTGCAACTTGTCAAAAACTATGTGAATGTTTACTTGATACACTAAACGTTTAAATTTGAAGAAAATCAAAGTGTTTGAATGAGCAAACAAAAAATTATGGAGGCTCTGATATGATGACTCCAAATTTGTGCATCGCCTGCTCAACCTCTATAGTCATATGAAGTGCGCTCTATATGACCGATGACAATCACAAATATGAGAGTGCTATGCAAATGACATTATGCACACGATTTTGCACGACATTCAAATCAGGCCGTCCATACATAGCAACAAACGACATTACACGTCTAGACGGGCTTCGTGCAATAGTCATACGCAACTATTCGTTGTATGCACAACATCTCCACAAATATAAATATGACGACTCCGCTTGAGCTCTTAGCAGTTGGTAGCACGAATGAACATGAGAGCATGGCATGCAGTGTTTTTTTTTTAGCCTCACTGAGTATACAAGCAGTAGCATCTGTACGGACGCACAGTCACACACACCACACACACGCACACCACAACTCACGCCCCGACTATGCATCTAAACCAGATGTACGACCTATATCTCTAATACGTCTAGTGAGACTTTCGGAGTCTAGGACTCCGGAAACAACGGGCACGTTGTCCTCGCCTGTGGCTCGTAGACGTCGTGAGGTACGTCTAGATGGGCTTCGTGCAATAGTCATACGCAACTATTCGTTGTATGCACAACATCTCCGCAAATATAAATATGACGACTCTGCTTGAGTTGCTCTTAGCAGTTGGTAGCACGAATGAACATGAGAGCATGGCATGCAGTGTTTTTTTTTTTAGCCTCACTGAGTATACAAGCAGTAGCATCTGTTTGGACGCGCAGTCACACACACCACACACACGCACACCACAACTCACGCCCCGACTATGCATCTAAACCAGATGTACGACCTATATCTTTAATACGTCTAGTGAGACTTTTTGGGGATCGAACTCGGGGCGGGCTGGTGCGCCACTGCGCTCCTCAGCATGGCATGCAGTGTTGTGAGGTCTAGCTAGACGTCTGTCTGGCTCTCACGTGAGCCGGCAACTAAAGTTGGCACGCGGCAGTTACACGACAGCACCGATCGATGGGATCTTCTTCTCCTCCTTTTGGCTGCCTTCGTCTGGAAACTAGCACGGGCTGTAGACGCTTTACAGGGACACTTGTCGACCGCAGGCGGCGTCCTCGTCGCCCGTCGAGCACGTGACGGCACCTTCTTGTGTCGCAACAGTGGTCCGGTTCCACTTAGACATGTGTACACGAAGCGGCTAGTGACGATGCGTGGCATATGGCAGTTGATGCCGAGGGAAAGCGGAGACCAACCATCGAGCTGCGCCGACCATGCAAAGTCTGATCGAAACAGCCGCAACATGGCAGCTCCCGCAGGGGCTCGCACGGGCTGTAGACAGTAACTTGAACGATCGTCCTCGACTCGTCGGGCATTCCCTTTTTGGTCTTTTGATACGTAGCTTCTTCTTCTTTTTTCTTTTTGGCAACTAGCTTCTTCTTTATACGTTAAAAAAAAAAAAGCTTCTTCTTCCTGCAACCGTCCGAACCGTGCAAGCCATCCAACGCCGATCTGTATCGGTCCGTGGGGCGGTCTCGACACGATTTCTTCCGCAAACCGGAGACAAAAGTGGGGAGATTTGCGGGACTCCGGACCGTTCCCAGACCGCTTTTGACTGCCCTGACACATCAAAAATCCGTCACCCGCCCCCCCCCCCCCCCCCCGCGCTTTCCTTCCGACGCACACGCCGCTTACCGCGCCGCATTCATGCTGGCCCAGAGCACGCGGAGGCCGGCATTGATGCCGCAATGTGACCGGAGGGAGGGAGAGCGGCGCTGACCGAAGCGACCTCTCGGCAGCCGCCGCTTCAATGCGGACGCAAATTCCCGAGGAACCAACTCCGGCCGTTGCGCCGCATTGAAGCGGCTGACCGGCCCTTCGCATGGCCTGGCCGAGGCTATTTAAGTCGCGCTCCGGCGCCGTCCACATCGCGTCCTACTCCTTCCTTCCTCCTCCTCCTCCTCCTCCTCGCTGCACCCCCTCCTCAACATCTCCGGCGATGGGCAAGTCCTGGGCGTCGGCGCCGGCAGGAGGTTCTGGGGCAGGATCTGGCGACTCGTGGAGATGCCGCCCTCGGACTCCAGGGCCGTCATCCTCGTCGAGTGGCGGCGACTCGACGCGTCATCTCCTCCAGCGACGAGGAGGACCAGCAGCCATCGCCGCCACAGTCCGCGACAGCAGTGCCGGGCCAGGTCTACACCGACGCGGAGTTCGAGGAGCAGATGGAGCTGTTGCTCCGTCGCTCCATCGTTCACACCAACAGCCCGGCTCCGCCACCGGGGGCGCTCCTCCCCGTGATACCGGACCCGGCATCCCGTCCACGCTCTCCGCTGTCGCGCAGCTGCGGCGTCCAAATCAGACGCCGCGTGAAGGAAGAGCGGCTCTCGCCGCCGCCCCGGCGCGTCGTGAAGGAATGGCAGATCTCGTCGCCACCCCGGCGCATCGTGAAGGTGGAGCGCCGCTCGCCCCCGCCCCTATACAAGGCGCGCGGGTGCATTCTGCACTAGCTCCACGGCGACTCCTCCTCGTCGTCGTCGTCGTCGTCCCGGAATGCCATGACGGCGCAGGAGTACGTCGACCGGGAGCAGCGCCGGCGGGACATTCGCAACGCCGCGCGCCGATCCCAGTTCGCGGACTCCGACGTCCAGCCGCCACACGTCGTGGACGACCCAGACCTGGCGTACGCCTGGGCCCTGGACTGCTCCGTGATGACTTCAGAGATGGCCAAACGCCGTCTCCGCCGCCTCGATGGGGAGATGGCTAGGTACGGCGAGGAATGGTCCCTCGCCGAGATCGCCGCCGCCATCAACGACGACGCCTCCAACGACCGCCGCCCTCTCCCCCAACCCACGTCCTCGGTGGCTGCGGCCGCACTGCGCACGGCGCAGGAGGAGGCGGAGAGGATTAGCCATGACCGTCAGGCGGTCGCCGGGAAGCCCTGTCGCGGCGCCACCATGCACCTTCCGCTGCCCCAACCCCGACTCCGACGGCGGGTCGGGCGACGATGACGGAGGAGGAGCAGCCGGCCAACCCGGTATTGGCTACGAGGTCACCGTGAAGTATAGGATACTTTAGGGTTTTAGTTTTAGGTTTTTAGTTCACCGGACGAAATATCATCCGTTTTTATGTACAAATTATACCATTTTCAATGAAATCCGTCGTGTTTATATCAAAATACACCGTGTTTGCATGAATTTCGTCCGGTTAATTTGAGTTGTTATGAAAATCTATGCGGCTAGCGTTGGATGTCGACCTCCCGCATCCGTAGCCGCGGACTGGTCCCCTCCTGTCTGCGAATGGATGCGGGAGGTTTTTTGCGGATTACCGTTGGAGATGCTCTAACTGGTATTCGGTATGTATAGCGAATGGTGCAACGAAAAGTCACTTTGGAGCATGGGCACTATGAGCCCCTTTTTTTCTTCGAGTTCAAAACACTTATTTTTTTGGTTAAAAAAATCTATATCTTGTGTACCGGCATATATACTAAGGAATTAAAGCTGCTAAGCTAGCTCTACTCTCATGCATTTGAAGTACTTTGCCTTGAGTGCTTCCATACCTTACACGTGTCCACTCTCATGCATTTGAAGCACCTTGCCTTGAGTGCTTCCCTAAGTTATATGTGTTGGTTTTTATTTAACTCACTATTAGGTATTTCTTTTTGTGTTGGATATTATTTTTTAATACAGTACAACGCAGATGCTTACATATACACACATAGACTCATTCCTATGAACGCACGCATGCACAACCTATTTTTATGAGAACCTTTGAGATACTCAGCCGGCACTGCATCTAGAGACCGACGAAGTCACCGCACGTGCTTTCGTGGTCGATGGGACGTCTCCTCCCACTGAATAAATATCACCAGAGAGCCTTAAATAAATCCAGAAAAGTGGGAGCACTGGTGCCAACACATTACAAGGTAGATGCTCACATACACTCACCCCTATGAATACACCCACACACACTCTACCCATATAACGCTATCCGGAGAGACTGAAATAAATCCAGGAAATGCAAGCAGCGGCGCCAACACAGTTACACTGACCCATGTGAACGCGCACACACACCCTACCCCCATAACACTGTGAGTATTACAAACTGTAGCAGTATTTTCGCATTCTACCTTCTATATAAAGTTAGGTTATTATGATGCAATACCTAGCAACTTTTTCTGCAGGACACCATAGGCAGACTGAAATAAATCTAGGAAATGCAAGCACCGGCGCCAACACAGTTACACTGACCCATGTGAACGCGCACACACACCCTACCCCCATAACACTGTGAGTATTACAAACTGTAGCAGTTTTTTCGCATTCTACCTTCTATATAAAGTTAGGTTATTATGATGCAATACCTAGCAACTTTTTCTGCAGGACACCATAGGATAAGGAAATTAAAGAAAATTATATGCCTTATAGTATCCAGGTTAGTGCCATTTAGACGGTCAGAATTAGGCTTGATTTGACTGATAATGCGTCTCTAATTCGGTTGATCATGCATGCTATTTTTCATGACTAAGGGTTACACATTGCAACAGATGTTACTCGAAATGTCGTGTATACAGAAATTGTAACTGGACTGTAATGCTAAAGGTTCTATCTTTTTAGAGTATCTTCGTTCAATTTTTGTTGTTTGTGAATTAATGTTTGTATGTGTTACAGAAAACAATGACATTGTTGGTCTTTTGACTAGGCTGCTGACATTGAGCCTAAAAGAGTGGACCTTTGTCTAAAGGTTAATCCTTTCTATTTTCTAATTCACCTTTTGTTTTTGTTTTTTCCTTCTTCTGTATCTTGCTTCATTCACTAATATAAATTTTCATCTATTGTAGGATGGGGTATTATCTGCAAAATGTGATCTTTAAAATCTATACTGGAGCAATTTCCCTTCAGTTCGAAGGAAGCTTTTCAGACTTCGACTATCTTGGTAGGAACAACTTTGGCTGGAACATTTAAAATATATAACTAAGCGTATGTAACCATAGGTGAACTGTTTTATGGTACCTTTCGGTATTTATCGAAGTTAAATTGGCTTGCACATTACCAACTGTCAGCTCGCTTACCCATGCCCTCTTTTCTTTTATACAAAAAACAAAGCAGCCACACACACAAAGCTTCACGATGGGCATGGCGTGCCGCCGCGCCTCTGCCTACTAGTATATAGAATAGTAGAATAGCTGCGTAAAATTTCATCAGTACATGCGCTTGCATGTGAAAGACACAAAAAAGATGATAATTTGTGTCTGAACCCGGCTCATCTACACCCAATGATCAACAAATTCAAAAAAATAGTACAATACTTTTTTAAAAAAAATAGAAATTTTTGGCATCGAAGATGCTCACTTGCTCAAAGCATTTACAGCCGGGCGCCTCAAACCCGCCTCATACGCCTGGCGGGCCGCCCGGTCACTGTCCGGTCATGATTTTTCGACCCAGACGGGCTCCTTAAACGGGCCTCAAACGCCCGAGCTGACCGGCGCCCCTCATATCCAGCCCAAATATGGGGCGGGTATGTGGGCGCCCGGAAATTGCACCAAATATACCAAACCCTTCCTCCTCCTCCCGCCGCCCTCCAACATTTCCCGCGCCCGGAGCCTCTCCGTCCTCCACCCTTGCTCCCAATCCTCACCACCAGTCCCTATCCACCGTTGGAGATGTCGTCCAGCCCGACCCAGACCGCCGCGACGAATACGCAGTCCACCTCGTCCGTCGGCTATGACTTGCAAGGCGGAGAACGTCGCCCAGAAGTTGCGGCGACGCCGACAGCGAGAAAGGGAGGCGGCGGCGGCGTAGAAGGGAGGTTCGGACATGGGGGAGCATCTGTCTCCTCCGTCGCGCCTGGATCCCCGCACCCCTTCCATCGGAGCGCCGACGCATTCCGCCTGGAGCACGGCTGTAGGGAGTACGAGGGGGCGAGGGCGGCCGCGGCACGGATGCAAGCGGAGGAGGCAGCCCGGAAGCAGGCGGAGCAGGACGAGCATGACGCATTCTCCCTGGAGCACGACGCATTCCGCTCGAGCAGGCGCCCGGCCAGTGATCCGAGGCCATCCGTCACGCTCAGACATTGATTTCATTTATGCATGTCCTGTTTGTTGAACTATGATTTGCTTTGCTTTGTTTTGAACTTTAGAATTCGGACAATTTGTATCGTATGATCGACGTGCATGGATTGCATGAATTGGAGGATCATAATTTGAGGTATGTGGATGTGCGCCGCGCTGTCCGCAAACGCGCCCGCGGGCGTATAGAGGGCCGGATTTGCCAAGTCCGGCTTTAGATGCTCTCATGTGCACAAGGAGCATTCAAAGTTTCACAGTGTTTGGACATTCGAGGACCTCTAGGCAAAAAAAAAAAAAAAATCTGGTCCAATTCTTTTTTAAAAGTTTTTTTCACAACCAAATTTTGTCTTTTTACCATGACCTTCTCACAAAATTTTGCACATTCGAACAAATGTGAAAAAAAAAATCAGATTTTTTGTTATCTTATTTGAATTTACAGTTCACAGCCAGTATGGCAGCTCCCGTATGGGCTCGCACGGGCTGGAGACCGTAACTTGAACGATCGTCCTCGACTCGTCGGGCATTCCCTTTCAGGCTTTGGCTACGTAGCTTCTTCTTCATTGGCACCGAGATCAGTCACACATGCAGCAAGTGTCCACACATATAGCATATTCTAGAGAAAAATCACTTTGGACCATGGGCACTATGAGCCTGTATTTTTCCTCATGTTCAAAAACATTGATTTTTATGGTTAAAAAAAATCTGAATTGTGTACCGGCATATATAGAAGAATAGTAGTATAGCTGTGCAAAATTTCATCAGTATATGGGCTTGCATGTGAAAGATAGAGAAAAACACGGTAATTCGTGTCTGAGCCTGGGCTCATCTACACCCGATGAACAGTAAATAAAAAAAACTCTCAATGTACACTAGTAGAAAAACGACCTTACGTTCGCATCATTAGTCCCGGTTTGATTACGGCCCGGGACTAATGTGACCATTAGTCCCGGTTCCAACGGCTAGGGCACGGGCATCATTTGTCCCGGTTCGTGTTGTACCTCTAGTCCCGGTTTCTGTCACAAAACGGGACTAAAGGGGTTGTGGCAGGCTGGCATCAGGCTGTGGCCCCATGAGCCTATTTAGTCCCGGTTCGTATCACAAACCAGGACTAGAGGTATACCTTTAGTCCCGGTTTGTATAACCAACCGGGACTAAATATGCCCCTATATAAACCCTTCGTCCAGCCCGAGCCCATTCTCTCCGTTTTCCCCTTTCATTCATCTCCTCTGTTCTTTCCCTTTGCTCGAGCTCATCCTCCATTTTTGCCAAAATTTGTTAAGATTTGAAGGCACCCCATCCATCCAAGTGTTCACAAAGGTTAACAACTTTGTCCTTTCATCTCTCATTGCTAGATTAGCTCGTGCAATGCTCTATAAGTATAGTGATTTGTGGGTTTTAGTTTGGGAGTAATTATATGTGGGAGTTATATTTGATTTATATGCAATTTGAGTTCAAATTAACTTCTTAGTTTGCCTATGTAGGTGTGGTTTACTTAGTGCCTTCCCGTCCCCGTCCTAACCACCGTCGATCGCCCGCACCGTCCCGTCGCCGGCACCACCTTGGTGAGCCTCTTGTTCTTATCCTTTTTCTAAAGAAAAATCATGTTTGTATGATTTAGACAGTTACTTGTATAATTTTCTTACCTGTATGGTTGTTTGTTATACATAGTGGCATGATTTTGATATCCGTCCCCGTCGGCCCTCGTCCGGTTTATGATTCGGATGTGGTACATATATTCTCTTTTATAACTATTTGTTGCATTTCGTGTTTATGACAATTATGCCCATCAAGTTGACATAGATATTTTTATCTAGGAGGTATGTGAACCGAAAATTGCAACCGGCCCTCTTGTCAAGAAGTTAAATTTACTTGAAAAAGAAAACGAGTATTTGAAAGAAAAATTGAAAAGAATTGAAGAAAAGAAGATGAAACTGGAGTTGTATGTTGCCGATGTCGTCGATGATCACAAGATCAAGATGGATGCAATGCACTTGAAGATTAGAAAGATTAGAAAATATGCTGTTAATAAAGAGGCTTGGTATCACTATGATGTTGGATCAATTGTTACCTTAGTTGCGATCTTGATCGCATTTGTTGTTGCATTTAAATGCTTTAGCTAGAGAGTTTGTATGTTGTTTTATGAGAATAAGTGTGTATGAACTTGTATTAATTTGGTCTTTTCGGTGTTGTGCAATGAAGATGAGCCGGCAATGGATGTACGATGACCGACGCTCTCCCCAGTTCATTGATGGCGTGCGTACTTTTCTGCTTGCGGCTGAGGCAAACAAGCGGCCGGATGGTTTATGTGTTGTCCATGTGCTGTCTGTAAGAATGATCACAATTACTCTAACTCAAGAACCATTCACGTCCACATGTTTACGTCCGGTTTCATGTCCGGCTATAACTGTTGGACCAAGCACGGAGAAAGAGGGGTTCTAATGGAAGAGAATGAAGAAGAAGAGGATGATGACAGCTATCCTGGCCATGGGTTCCCTGAATACGATGGTACTACAATGGGGGAAGAAGCTGAAGAAGAGGCATCAGATGAGCCCGCTGATGATCTTGGTCGGGCCATTGCTGATGCAAAGGGAAGCTGCGCAAGTGAAAAGGAGAAGTTGAAGTTGTAGCGCATGTTAGACGATCACAAGAAATTGTTGTACCCAAATTACGAAGATGGCAAGAAAAAGCTGGGTACCACACTGGAATTGTTGCAATGGAAGGCAGAGAATGGTGTATCTGACAAGGGATTTGAAAAGTTGCTGATAATGTTGAAGAAGATGCTTCCAAAGGACAACGAATTGCCCGACAGTACGTACGAAGCAAAGAAGGCTGTCTGCCCTCTAGGATTAGAGGTGCAGAAGATACATGCATGCCCTAATGACGGCATCCTCTACCGCGGTGAGTACGAGAATTTGAATGCATGCCCGGTATGCGGTGCATTGCGCTATAAGATCAGCCGCGATGACCCTGGTGATGTTGAGGGCGAGCTCCCCAGGAAGAGGATTCCTGCCTAGGTGATGTGGTATGCTCCTCTAAAACCACGGTTGAAACATTTGTTCCAAAACAAAGACCATGCCAAGTTGATGCGATGGCACAAAGAAGACCGTAAGAAAGACGGGAAGTTGAGAGTACCCGCTGACGGGTCGCAGTGGAGAAAAATCGAGAGAAAGTGGGGGGACTTTGCAGATGACGCAAGGAACGTATGGTTTGGTTTAAGTGCAGATGGCATTAATCCTTTTGGGGAGCAGAGCAGCAATCAAAGCACCTGGCTTGTGACTCTATGTATCTATAACCTTCATCCTTGGTTGTGCATGAAGCGGAAGTTCATTATGATGCCAGTGCTCATCCAAGGCCCCAAGCAACCCGGCAACGACATTGATGTGTACGTAAGGCCGTTAGTTGAAGAACTTTTACAGCTGTGGGACAAAAAAGTTGTACATGTGTGGGATGAGCACAAACAGCAGGAATTTGACCTACGAGCGTTGCTGTTTGTAACCATCAATGATTGGCCTGCTCTTAGTAACCTTTCAGGACAGACAAACAAGGGATACCACGCATGCACGCACTGTTTAGATGATACGGAAAGTATATATTTGGATAAATGTAAGAAGAATGTGTTCCTGGGACATCGTCGATTTCTTCCGATCAAGCATCTCTTAAGAAAGAAAGGCAAGCATTTCAAAGGTTAGGCAGATCAACGAAAGAAGCCTCGCCACCGTACTGGTGATGATATACTTGATATGGTCAAGGATTTAAAAGTAATCTTTGGAAAGGGTCCTGGCGGACAATCTGTTCCGAATGACGGTGACGGACACACACCGATGTGGAAGAAGAAATCTATATTTTGGGACCTACCCTATTGGAAAGAACTAGAGGTCCGCTCTGCAATCGACGTGATGCACGTGACGAAGAATCTTTGCGTGAACCTGCTAGGCTTCTTGGGCATGTATGGAAAGACAAAAGATACACCGGAGGCACGGGAGGACCAGCAACGTATGCACGAAAAAGACGACATGCATCCAAAGCAGTATCAGGGTCATGCCAGCTACGCTCTTACCAAAGAAGAGAAGGAAATCTTCTTTGAATGCCTGCTCAGTATGAAGGTCCCGTCTGGCTTCTCGTCAAATATAAAGGAAATAATAAATATGGCAGAGAAAAAGTTCCAGAACCTAAAGTCTCATGACTGCCACGTGATTATGACGCAATTGCTTCCGGTTGCATTGAGGGGGCTTCTACCGGAAAACGTTCGATTAGCCATTGTGAAGCTATGTGCATTCCTTAATGCAATCTCTCAGAAGGTAATCGATCCAGAAATCCTACCAAGGTTACAAAATGATTTGGTGCAATGTCTTGTCAGTTTCGAGTTGGTGTTCCCACCATCCTTCTTCAATATCATGACACACGTCCTAGTTCACCTAGTCGACGAGATTGCCATTCTGGGTCCTGTATTTCTACACAATATGTTCCCCTTTGAGAAGTTCATGGGAGTCTTAAAGAAATATGTTCATAATCGTGCTAGGCCTGAAGGAAGCATCTCCAAGGGCCATGAAACAGAGGTGGTCATTGAGTTTTGTGTTGACTTTATTCCTGACCTTAAGCCGATTGGTGTTCCTGAATCACGGCATGAGGGCATACTGGGTGGAAAAGGCACGCTAGGAAAGGACCAAGTAATATGTATGGACGGGCATTCTTGGGCGCAAGCACACTACACAGTTCTACAAAATTCTTCCTTGGTGGCTCCGTATATCGAGGAACACAAGAATATTCTACGCTCCAAACACCCGGAGCAGTCTGACGACTGGATTACACGTGAACACACGGGGACTTTCGGCGGTTGGTTGCAGACACGTCTCATGCATGACGACACTGTTGCAGATGAGCTGTACTTACTGGCCAATTTACCATCTTCGACTATATTGACTTTCAAAGGGTACGAGATAAATGGGAATACATTTCACACGATCGCCCAAGATAAAAAGAGCACCAACCAAAAGAGTGGTGTCCGCTTTGATGCAGCAAACACCAATAGGCCAAAGGACACATATTATGGTTACATACAGGAGATATGGGAACTTGACTATGGACGTGAATTGAAGGTCCCTTTGTTTTGGTGCAAATGGGTCAATCTGACAAGAGGAGGGGTAAAGGAAGACCCGCGATACGGAATCACAACAGTGGATCTCAACAATCTTGGGTACGCAGACGAACCATTCGTCCTAGCCAATGATGTGGCGCAGGTTTTCTATGTGAAGGGCATGTCTACCAAGCCGAGAAAAAGAAAAGATAAGGAAGCGAATACATCATACGATGAGCCAAAGCGCCACATAGTTCTTTCAGGGAAAAGAAACATCGTGGGAGTGGAGGACAAGACAGACATGTCAGAAGATTATGAAAAGTTTCATGCAATTGCTCCCTTCACAGTGAACACTGACCCAAGCATACTGTTAAATGATGAAGATTGTCCATGGTTACGGTGCAAAGGGACACACGCGAAGAAAATTTTTTATACCCCAAGATCCCACTCTGGGATGTGACCGGCTTCACCGTCATCACTTTCTTCTCTAGTGAGTTTCCGGACTTATCTGGAAAGTCCCACTTCGGACAAACCGGAGGGAATCTTTGTAATAGTTAGGATGTATATGTGTTTTGGCATTTGAAACGCGAAGAAATATTATGTCCAAACAAAATATTTCATGCATTATGTAGGACTTCATTTGTTATTTTTTTGAGCTAAATGACCCTGAAATTGAAAAGCACTACAAATGAACTCTGAAAAGGTTGAAAGTTGGCATGGTATCATCATTTCACCCACATAGCATGTGCTAAAAAGTTGAGAGGGTTACGGCAAAAACTGGATGCACTTCGTGCACAAAATGCACAATCTCTTTCGAAGTATCAGGGTTTCGGACGAAAACTCATCTGTTACAAAGGCATTTCATTTTTTTAAACTTATTTCGACTCTAGAATTTTTGTGCGTTCAACATCCACCATTCAAAGCCACATCATCAATTTTCAACCCTTTCTGACTTCATTCGCTATTTCTCATGAATTTAATGAATTTTTTGAGCTATAAAACTAAAAGAGCTAAACAGAATCTGTTTTTGATTAAAACACCCATTTTAAAATAACCTAAAAATTACCAAATTGAATATAATGATAAAACACACTAATATTAAACAGCAGGAAAAATAATCACTCAACAATCTATTTTTAAAGTAAAGTTATTCATAAACTAGTGATTCACACAAATTTCAAAGAACTCAAATTTAAACTATTCAAATTTGAAAACTACTCGTACTAACAGAAAGTTTATAATTTTTGTGACCTAAAGCAAAAAGATTCACTCAAAAACTCTAAATATTTGGCCGTAAGTAGAAACAAAAGAAAATAAATAAAGCAAAAAGCAAAAAAAAACTGGAAAAAACCTTTAGTCCCGGTTTCCACCACAAACCGGGACTAAAGGGGGGCCCTGGCTTCCCGCTGCTTGGCCTGGTGAAATTCACCTTTAGTCCCGGTTGGTGGCTCGCACCGGGACTAAAGGGGGGCCTTTAGTCCCAGTTGGAGCCACCAACCGAGACTAAAGGGTTTCGTATATAAGCACGGACTTAGGAATTTTTTTTCCCCCACTCTCTCCTTTCTCTCGATCGACGCCTCCAGGCTGCTGTGCCGTGGCCTCCCCTGACGCCGGAGATCATCGCCGCCCCCGACGCCGGCCGCCGCGCCTCCTCCCCGAGCCCCCGACGCCGCCCGCCCTCCTCCCCAAACCCCGGCGCCGCCCGCGCCTCCTCCCCGGCCGAGCCCCGACGCCGCCCGCGCCTCCCCCGACGCCGGAGATCGTCACCGCCCCCGACGCCGGCCGCCCGCGCCTCCTCTGGCCCCCGGCCGAGCCCCGTCGACGCCGCCCGCGCCCTCCTCCCCGATCGAGCCTCGCCGACCTCGACCTCGCCGTCGCCTAGCTACCTCGCCGTCACCTACCTCGCCCGCTGTGAGCTCGCCGCCCCCTCGATCTCCGGCGATTTTTTTTCACAAGATGTTTTAGATGCTTAATTAATTAGTATATATGTATATGTAGATGAACGGTGGAATTTGCATAGATTGTTTCTTTTTCACTAGCTAGTTTTTTTTTCCAGTTTTTTAGTTTTTTATACTTTTAATGTTGTATCATAGTATAGACAAAAATTGCATAGAAAAAAGTTGCATAGGAAAAAGTTGACCATATATATGTATAGTATAGAAAAAATTTGCATAGAAAAAAGTTGCATAGGAAAAAGTTGACCATATGTATAGTATAGAAAAAATTTGCATAGAAAAAAGTTGCATGTATTTGCAAAAGTTTGTCATGTATTTGCAAAATTAAGTGAACAAGAATTACAAAAATCATAATCAAGCATTTAAAAAATGTTAAATTTGCATAGAAACATTTTTGGCGTCGACGATGCCCGGCCCGCATCCTCGTCGTCGACTCGGTGGCGACAACCTGCTTGAGAGGCGCCATGTCCGGGACTGGGCTCCGTCGGGCTAGCACTGGGAGGTGCTACCTTCCGGGGCGCGCAGCTTGGTGAGGAACTGGGCTCCCGTCGTCGACCCGGAGCTTCTTTGGTGGCGGTCGCGTGGGCCACTTTCGGTGCAGAGGCAGCCGTCCCCCGCGGAGGTTGTACGTCGCCATGTCAGGGAGGAGGACGAGCACATCCATCGCTACATGGTTGCGTTGGACGTCAGGTTCTCCAATACCTGGCAGGTTCTTCAGGGATCTCACCCGAGCTATGATCCTGTGATGGTTCCTTCTCTTTGGGTGTCCACCGCCGGCGCCTCAGGAACCGCAAGTGAACTAGATTATTCGATAATATTCGATCTGTATTAGCTAGTGATGTTATATGATAATATTCGAGATGTATTAGTGATAATACTCGAGATGTATTCGAGATTATATTCAATAATATTCGATGATGCATTAACTGGATTATTCGAGATGTATTAGTGATAATATTCGAGATGTATTCGAGTTAATATTCGATAATGCATGTATTTGTGATATTATTCGAGATGTATTCTAATTTGAATACTAAATTGTTTTATCTTTCTTCTGGATTAGTTAAGCTATGGAAGCTAGCGGCAGAGACGACGATGATCAAACCGAGATCTTGTTCAACATGATCCGAAACCCAGCTGAGGGTGAACCTGAATTCGAAGATGACGGCTCACAATATCTAAACAATTCCGGTGAGGGAATATTTTAGGAAGAACAAACTGACGAAGGCCACACAAACAATGATGGCGAAGGAAATGATCTTCAATTAACAAAGACCGGCGAGGTATATATAAGGCCTCTGGTGATCATTACATGTATTAATTGATTTATATATATATATATATATATATATATATATATATATATATATATATTAATGAATCGATCTTTCTTCTTTTAGCCCTCCGGATCGAGCAAATCTTCTACAAGCAGGGCAGTACGAGGCAGCTAAGGAACGGTCGAGGAAAAACAAGATTAATGCTGCGAAAAAAAAGTTTCACCATGTTCTGGGGCCATGTGGCTACCAGGTCGGCCGGCCTAAGTGGGATGAATCTGAGGAACAGATGATTGCTGCCGGGGTCACTCCAAAAATATTTGGTTGGCCTGACAGGTGCAGGACTTGGTTTTATGCGCATGGGGGAAAGTTGGACCCAAAGACAGGGGAGATTATGGAGCGGGCAAGTCTTAAAGAAGCCTCCGACGCTTTACTTGTTGCAATAGAAGAGGCTCGAACGGGGGCGTTCAAGCCCGAGAGAGAGAACGACGAGCTTACGCGTGCCTTCATGCGGCAGCAGGAGCAGATCGACTCACTTAGCCAGGAAAGGGCGTCTCAGCGACAGCAGCAAGCAGATCCAGCATTGGATAGCACCGTCCCATCTATGCCGAAAAGCAGCGTGGGTTCCACCCCGGCCAATGATGCACTACTGGCTAGATACCCCGTGGATGATATCAAAGCTACGACACCTTGTGAGATACACATGAAACTGAAGAACATATCCATGAAGGTGGCGGACAGCTATGCTTTACCAAATCCCCCTGAAGAAACCTTCCATGGCAATCCGATTCCAACTGGCTATGCTCGTGTCGGGGTGGATGAAGTGATGTCGGGATATGACGAGCTAGAGCTTGACATTCCTGGAGGTGAGGAGGAGCGCACAATGGGAGACGCCATACGTCGTACCATTCTATGAAGAAAGGATTGCATCGTCTTTCCAAGGCCACCGACTCCTCCTCCAAGTCCACCGCATCAGCCGACTCCACCTCCAAGTCCGTCGCGTCAGCCGACTCCAACGCATCCCGAGACGGAGCGCGGCGCTAGTCCGCCACCGCGTCAGTAGACTCCACCCCACCCCGAGACAGAGCCCATCAGCGCGAGTCCGCCATATCGATCTCGGGCGCGTCAGCCTTCTCCAAAGCAGAAGAGAGCACCAAGTAAGAAAGCCTCTCCTCCTGGCAAAAAGGAGTTGGCTTATGACATGACCATCGAGGAAAACAACGCCGAAGTGGATGCCCAAGTGAAGGCCTTTTTTGCGAAGAAACCGCTCCCGCCGTCAAAGGAGAAAATACCTGAGGAAGTCATACAACACTTTGTGGATATGGCTCAACCAGCCGTGAAGAGAACGGACTCAGACTAAGAGCGCTCTATTAAGAAGTCATATCGTGCACAAAAAGATAAGGAGTCGAGCTTGAGCCAAGCAGGTAGTAATAAAAGCGGGAAAACTATTAACCAGCTGGGAGAACAGGCAGTGCAATCGATCCGCCCGCTCATTGTACAATCACATGTGAGTAACGCCGATCAGCCAGTAATAACCGACGCTCATAGAAAGATGGCTAGAGAGGCCGGTGTCACCGTTGAACAACTCCTAGGAATCAAGGAACTCCCCAAGATTCAAGAGGAGGAAGTAGCATGGAAATATGTCCCCAGCCAACCTCTGGTCAAGCCTGAGGATATCCCGCTTCTATCAACAAAAATGCGCAGATTGCATGACTCGTACCTGGGAGAAATAAAGAACAGGCGAGAGAGCCTCATGGTGAAAGTCAAGGCAGAGCATTACTTCCATGAAAGAGATGCGCGGACGTAGCTATTACTACTTATGCACATAAATTATTTTTCATGGAAGTAATGCTCTGCCTTGACTTTCACCATGAGGCTCTCTTGCATGTTCTTTATTTCTCTCAGGTACCAGTCATGCAATTTGCGCATTTTCGTTGATAGAAGCGGGACCTCCTCAGGCCTGACCAGAGGTTGGCCGGGGACATATTTCCATGCTACTTCCTCCTCTTGAATCTTGGGGAGTTCCTTGATTCCTAGGAGTTGTTCAAGAGTGACACCAGCCTCTCTAGCCATCTCTCTATGAGCGTCGGTTATTACCGGCTGATCGGCGGTACTCACATGTGATTGTACAATGAGCGGGGGGATCGATTGCACTGCCTGTTCTCCCAGCTGGGGAACAATTTTCCCGCTTTTATTACTACCTGCTTGTCTCGAGCTTGACTCCTTATCTTTTTGTGCACGATATGACTTCTTAATAGAACGCTCATAGTCTGAGTCCATTCTCTTCACGGCTGGTTGAGCCATATCCACAAAGTGTTGTATGACTTCCTCAGGTATTTTCTCCTTTCGCGGAGGGGCGGTTTCCTCGCAAAAAAGGCCTTCACTTGGGCATCCACTTCGGCGTTGTTTTCCTCGATGGTCATGTCGTAAGCCAACTTCTTTTTGGTAGGAGGAGATGCTTTCTTGCTTGGTGCTCTCTTCCGCTTTGGAGACGGCTGACGCGCCCGAGATCGATATGGCGGACTCGCGCTGATGGGCTCCGTCTCGGAGTGGGGTGGAGTCGGGTGACGCGGTGGCGGACTAGCTCCGCGCTCCGTCTCGGGGTGGGTTGGAGTCGGCTGACGCGACGGACTTGGAGGAGGAGTCGGCAAATGCGGCGGACTTGGAGGAGGAGTCGGTGGCCTTGGAAAGACGATGCAATCCTTTCTTCATAGAATGGTACAACGTATGGCGTCTCCCAGTGTGCGCTCCTCCTCACCTCCAGGAATGTCAAGCTCTAGCTCGTCATATCCCGACATCACTTCATCCACCCCGACACGAGCATAGCCAGCTGGAATCGGATTGCCATGGAAGATTGCTTCAGGGGGATTTGGTAAAGCATAGCCGTCCGCCACCTTCATGGATATGTTCTTCAGTTTCATGTGTATCTCACAAGGTGTCGTATCTTTGATATCATCCTCGGGGTATCTAGCCAGCAATGCATTATCAGTCGGGGTGGAACCCACGCTGCTTTTCAGCATAGATGGGACGGTGCTATCCAATGCTGGATCTGCTTGCTGCTACCGCTGAGACGCCCTTTCCTGGCTAAGTGAGTCGATCTGCTCCTGCTGCCGCATGAAATCGCTTTCCAACTCCACGTGCTTTGATTCTACCTGTTGAAGGCGGTCTGCTTCCTGCTTCTTCTGCTCCTCCTCCTGCTTCTTCTTTCTCGCACGGCTTCTGTAAGTGGGGTTCCAATCCGCAAACCCCTCAAACCACGGAACAACGCCTTTGCCTCGTGTTCGTCCCGGGTGTTCAGGATTCTTCAAGGCACACGTAAGCTCGTCGTTCTCTCTCTCGGGCTTGAACGCCCCCGTTCGAGCCTCTTCTATTGCAACAAGTAAAGCGTCGGAGGCTTCTTTAAGACTTGCCCGCTCCATAATCTCCCCTGTCTTTGGGTCCAACTTTCCCCCATGCGCATAAAACCAAGTCCTGCACCTGTCGGGCCAACCCAATGTTTTTGGAGTGACCCCTGCAGCAATCATCTGTTCCTCAGATTCATCCCACTTAGGCCGGCCGACCAGGTAGCCATCTGGCCCCAGAACATGGTGAAATTTTTTTTTCGTAGCATTAATCTTGTTTTTCCTCGACCGTTCCTTAGCTGCTTCCGATTCCTTGAACTTCACGAAAGAGTCCCAGTGATCTTTTGCCTTCTCCAGTGGTCCTGTGAATGCTGGAGTCTGCTTTCCTCCTGCGACGTAGCCGGCCCATAATCTTTTCTTGTGGTTGCAGAATTGTGTGGCCATCTTCTTAAAAGCACTCTTCTTGACTTTCTCCCGTTGTGCATCTGTGAAATGATCTGGTAGGGTGAAATGTGACATGACCGATTCCCAAAGCAGATCTTTTGCTCTTTCGGAGACAAAACTAACTCCTCGATCTCCTTTTGGCTTATTCCATTCTTGAACGGAGATCGGGATTTGGTCCCTGACAATAACTCCGCACTGACGTTTAAATTTGTCCGCATTCACTTTAGGAGCAAGCGGTTTGCCGCATGGTTTGATCGCATCGATGTTGTACTTTATGCCAGCCTGCAACTTTTTGGCCGGGCCTCGTACTGCCCTGCTTGTAGAAGATTTGCTCGATCCGAAGGGCTAAAAGAAGAAAGATCGATCCGTTAATATATATATATATACAAATCAATTAATACATGTAATGATCACCAGAGGCCTTATATATACCTCGCCGGTCTTTGTTAATTGAAGATCATTTCCTTCGCCATCATTGTTTGTGTGGCCTTTGTGTGTTTGTTCTTCCTGAAATATTCCCTCACCGGAATTGTTCAGAATTGTGAGCCGTCATCTTCAGGTTCATTATCTGGGCTCGGGGAGCGTATGATGTCGAACATGATCTCCTCGTCTCCATCTCTGCTGCTATCATCCATAGCTTAACTAATCCAGAAGAAAGATAAAACAATTTAGTATTCAAATTAGAATGCATTCAATAAGCAAAAACTGAATCATAGTAGATAATATGCATCTCGGATAATATCACTAATACATCTCGAATAATCCAGATAATATGCATCATCAAATATTATCGAATATAATCTCGAATACATCTTGAATATTATCGAATATAATCTCGAATACATCTCGAGTATTATCTCTAATACATCTCGAATATTATCATATAACATCACTAGCTAATACAGATCGAATATTATCAAATAATCTAGTTGACTCGCAGTTCCTGAGGCGCGGGCGGTGGGCACCCAAAGAGAAGAGACCATCACAGGATCATAGCTCGGGGTGAGATCCCTGAAGAACCTGCCAGGTATTGGAGAACCTGACGTCCAATGCAACCATGTAGTGATGGACGTGCTCGTCCTCCTCCCTGACACGATGACGTACCACCTCCTCGGGGGCCGGCTGCCTCCGCACCGATTGTGGCCCACGCGACCGCCACCAAAGAAGCTCCGGGTCGACGACGGGAGCCCGGTTCCTCACCAAGTTGCGCGCCCCGGAAGGTAGCACCTCCCAGTGCCAGCCCGGCGGAGCCCAGTCCCGGATATGGCGCCTCTCAAGCAGGTTGTCGCCGACTAGTCGACGACGAGGATGCGGGCCGGGCATCGTCGACGCCAAAAATGTTTCTATGCAAATTGAACATTTTTTAAATGCTTGATTATGATTTTTGTAATTCTTGTTCACTTGATTTTGCAAATACATGACAAACTTTTGCAAATACAACATTAAGATATTAACATTAAAATATTTTTAATACATGGTCAACTTTTTTCTATGCAACTTTTTTCTATGCAAATTGTTTCTATGCTAGGTCAAAATTCCTTAAATGTTTTCTATGCAAATTTTTTCTATACTATACATATGGTCAACTTTTTCCTATGCAACTTTTTTCTATGCAATTTTTTTCTATACTATACATATATATGGTCAACTTTTTCCTATGCAACTTTTTTCTATGCAAATTTTTTCTATACTATGATACAACATTAAAAGTATAAAAAACTAAAAAACAGAAAAATAAACTAGCTAGTGAAAAAGAAACAATCTATGCAAATTCCACCATTCATCTACATATACATATATACATACATACATATATACTAATTAAGCATCTAATTAAAACATCTAGTGAAAAAAGAAATCGCCGAAGATCGAGGGGGCGGCGAGCTCACAGCGGGCGAGGTAGGCGACGGCAAGGTCGAGGCCGGCGAGGCTCGATCGGGGAGGAGGGCGCGGGCGGCGTCGACGGGGCTCGGCCGGGGGAGGAGGCGCGGGCGGCGTCGGGGAGGAGGCGCGGGCAGCGTTGGGGAGGAGGCACGGGCGGCCGGCGTCGTGGGCGGCGACGATCTCTGGCGTCGGGGGAGGCAACGGCGTCGGGACCGGTAATGGCGCAGCAGCCTGGCAGCGTCCTCTGTGGTTCGGTGTCGAGAGAATGGAGAGAGTGGGGGTAAGAATTTCGAAGTGTCCGCTTATATACAAACCCCTTTAGTCCCGGTTCGTGGTTCCAACCGGGACTAAAGGCCCCCCTTTAGTCCCGGTGCGAGCCACCAACCGGGACTCACCTTTAGTCCCGGTTGGAACCACGAACCGGGACTAACGGCATGTTCTAGTTTTTTTTTGTTTTTTGCTTTATTTATTTTCTTTTGTTTCTACTTACAGCCAAATATTTAGAGTTTTTGAGTGAATCTTTTTGCTTTAGGTCACAAAAATTATAAACTTTCTGTTAGTGCCAGTAGTTTTCAAATTTGAATAGTTTAAATTTGAATTCTTTGAAATTTGTGTGAATCACTAGTTTGTTTAGCTCTTTTAAAATGGGTGTTTTAATCAAAAACAGATTCTGTTTAGCTCTTTTAGTTTTATAGCTCAAAAAATTCATTAAATTCATGAGAAATAGCGAATGAAGTCAAAAAGGGTTGAAAATTGATGATGTGGCTTTGAATGGTGGATGTTGAACGCACAAAAAAT
This sequence comes from Elymus sibiricus, assembly GCA_039707655.1. Classification (NCBI taxonomy): domain Eukaryota; kingdom Viridiplantae; phylum Streptophyta; class Magnoliopsida; order Poales; family Poaceae; genus Elymus; species Elymus sibiricus. The sequence continues at coordinate 321,761,076 of CM077664.1, forward strand.
CTGGAGTTGAAACAAGTTTAAAAAAAATGAAATGCCTTTGTAACAGATGAGTTTTCGTCCGAAACCCTGGTACTTCGAAAGAGATTGTCCATTTTGTACACGAAGTGCATCCAGTTTTTGCCGTAATCCTCTCAACTTTTTAGCACATGCTATGTGGGTGAAATGATGATACCATGCCAACTTTCAACCTTTCCAGAGTTCATTTGTAGTGCTTTTCAATTTCAAGGTCATTTAGCTCAAAAAAATCATTAAATGCATGAAAAATAGCAAATTAAGTCAGAAAGGGTTGAAAATTGATGATGTGGCTTTGAATGGTGGATGTTGAATGCACAAAAAATCTGGAGTTGAAATAAGTTTAAAAAATGAAATGCTTTTGTAACAGATAAGTTTTCGTCCGAAACCGTGATACTTCGAAAGAGATTGTGCATTTTGTACATACGAAGTGCATCCAGTTTTTGCCGTAACCCTCTCAACTTTTTAGCACATGCTATGTGGGTGAAATGATGATACCATGCCAACTTTCAACCTTTTCAGAGTTCATTTGTAGTGCTTTTTAATTTCAGGGTCATTTAGCTCAAAAAAAATCATTAAATGCATGAAAAATAGCAAATTAAGTCAGAAATGGTTGAAAATTGATGATGTGGCTTTGAATGGTGGATGTTGAATGCAAAAAAAATCTGGAGTTGAAACAAGTTTAAAAAAAATGAAATGCCTTTGTAATAGATGAGTTTTCGTCCGACACCCTAATACTTCGAAAGAGATTGTCCATTTTGTACACGAAGTGCATCCAGTTTTTGCCGTAACCCTCTCAACTTTTGAGCACATGCTGTGTGGGTGAAATGATGATACCATGCCAACTTTCAACCTTTTCAGAGTTCAGTTATAGTGCTTTTCAATTTCAAGGTCATTTAGCTCAAAAAAAATCATTAAATGCAGAAAAATAGCAAATGAAGTCATAAAGGGTTGAAAATTGATGATGTGGCTTTGAATGGTGGATGTTGAACGCACAAAAAATCTGGAGTTGAAATAAGTTTAAAAAAATGAAATGCCTTTGTAACAGATGAGTTTTCGTCCGAAACCCTGATACTTCGAAAGAGATTGTGCATTTTGTACACGAAGTGCATCCAGTTTTTGTCGTAACCCTCTCAACTTTTTAGCACATGCTATGTGGGTGAAATGATGATACCATGCCAACTTTCAACCTTTTCAGAGTTCATTTGTAGTACTTTTCAATTTCAGGGTCATTTAGCTCAAAAAAATAGCAAATGAAGTCCTACATAATGCATGAAATATTTTGTTTCGACATAATATTTCTTCGCGTTTCAAATGCCAAAACACATTTACACCCTAACTATTACAAAGATTCCCTCCGGTTTGTCCGAAGTGGGACTTTCCAGATAAGTCCGGAAACTCACTAGAGAAGAAAGTGATGACAGTGAAGCCGGTCACATCCCAGAGTAGGATCTTGGGGTATAAAACTTTTTCTTTGCGTGTGTCCCTTTGCGCCGTAACCATGGACAATCTTCATCATTTAACAGGATGCTTGGGTCAGTGTTCACTGTGAAGGGAGCAATTTCATGAAACTTTTCATAATCTTCTGACATGTCTGTCTTGTCCTCCACTCCCACAATGTTTCTTTTCCCTGAAAGAACTATGTGGCGCTTTGGTTCATCGTATGATGTATTCGCTTCCTTATCTTTTCTTTTTCTCGGCTTGGTAGACATGTCCTTCACATAGAAAACCTACGCCACATCATTGGCTAGGACGAATGGTTCGTCTGCGTACCCAAGATTGTTGAGATCCACTGTTGTCATTCCGTACCGCGGGTCTTCCTTTACCCCGCCTCCTGTCAAATTGACCCATTTGCACCGAAACAAAGGGACCTTCAATTCACGTCCATAGTCAAGTTCCCATATCTCCTCTATGTAACCATAATATGTGTCCTTTGGCCTATTGGTGTTTGCTGCATCAAAGCGGACACCACTATTTTGGTTGGTGCTCCTTTTATCTTGGGCGATCGTGTAAAATGTATTCCCATTTATCTCGTACCCTTTGAAAGTCAATATAGTCGAAGATGGTAACTTGGCCAGCAAGTACAGCTCATCTGCAACAGTGTCGTCGTGCATGAGACGTGTCAGCAACCAACCGCCGATAGTCCCCATGTGTTCACGTGTAATCCAGTTGTCAGACTGCTCCGGGTGTTTGGAGCGTAGAATATTCTTGTGTTCCTCGATATACGGAGCCACCAAGGCGGAATTTTGTAGAACTGTGTAGTGTGCTTGCGCCCAAGAATGCCCGTCCATACATATTACTTGGTCCTTTCCTAGCATGCCTTTTCCACCCAGTCTGCCCTCATGCCGCGATTCAGGAACACCAATCGGCTTAAGGTCAGGAATAAAGTCAACACAAAACTCAATGACCTCCTCTGTTTCATGGTCCTTGGAGATGCTTCCTTCTGGCCTAGCACGGTTATGAACATATTTCTTTAAGACTCCCATGAACCTCTCAAAGGGGAACATATTGTGAAGAAATACAGGACCCAGAATGGCAATCTCGTCGACTAGGTGAACTAGGACGTGCGTCATGATATTGAAGAAGGATGGTGGGAACACCAACTCGAAACTGACAAGACATTGCACCAAATAATTCTATAACCTAGGTAGGATTTCTGGATCGATTACATTCTGAGAGATTGCATTGAGGAATGCACAAAGCTTCCCAATGGCTAATCGAACGTTTTCCGGTAGAAGCCCCCTCAATGCAACCGGAAGCAATTGCGTCATAATCACGTGGCAGTCATGAGACTTTAGGTTCGACAAGAAACCAGACGGGACCTTCATAATGAGCAGGCATTAAAAGAAGATTTCCTTCTCTTCTTTGGTAAGAGCGTAGCTGGCATGACCCTGATACTGCTTTGGATTCATGCCGTCTTTTTCGTGCATACGTTGCTGGTCCTCCCGTGCCTCTGGTGTATCTTTTGTCTTCCCATACATGCCCAAGAAGCCTAGCAAGTTCACGCAAAGATTCTTTGTCACGTGCATCACGTCGATTGCAGAGCGGACCTCTAGTTCTTTCCAATAGGGTAGGTCCCAAAATATAGATTTCTTCTTCCACATGGGTGCGTGTCCGTCAGCGTCATTCGGAACAGATTGTCCGCCAGGACCCTTTCCAAAGATTACTTTTAAATCCTTGACCATATCAAGTATATCATCACCAGTACGGTGGCGAGGCTTCTTCCGGTGATCTGCCTCACCTTTGAAATGCTTGCCTTTCTTTCTTAAGAGATGCTTGATCGGAAGAAATCGACGATGTCCCAGGTACACATTCTTCTGACATTTATCAAAATATATACTTTCGGTATCATCTAAACAGTGCGTGCATGCGTGGTATCACTTGTTTGTCTGTCCTGAAAGGTTACTAAGCGCAGGCCAATCATTGATGGTTACAAACAGCAACGCTCGTAGGTCAAATTCCCGTTGTTTGTGCTTATCCCACACACATACACCTTTTTTGTCCCACAGCTGTAAAAGTTCTTCAACTAATGGCCTTAGGTACACATCAATGTCGTTGCCGGGTTGCTTGGGGCCTTGGATGAGCACTGGCATCATAACCAAGGAGGAAGGTTATAGATACATAGTCACAGGCGAGGTGCTATGATTGCTGCTCTGCTCCCCAAAAGGATTAATGCCATCTGCACTTAAACCAAACCATACGTTCCTTGCGTCATCTGCAAAGTTCTCCCACTTTCTCTCTATTTTTCTCCACTGCGACCCGTCAGCGGGTACTCTCAACTTCCCGTCTTTCTTACGGTCTTCTTTGTGCCATCGCATCAACTTGGCATGCTCTTTGTTTTGGAACAAACGTTTCAACCTTGGTATTATAGGAGCATACCACATCACCTTGGCTGGAATCCTCTTCCTGGGGCGCTCGCCCTCAACATCACCAGGGTCATCGCGGCTGATCTTATAGCGCAATGCACTGCATACCGAGCATGCATTCAAATTCTCATACTCCTCACCACGGTTTATCTTCTGCACCTCTAATCCTAGAGGGCAGACAGCCTTCTTTGCTTCGTACGTACTGTCGGGCAATTCGTTGTCCTTTGGAAGCATCTTCTTCAACATTATCAGCAACTTTTCAAATCCCTTGTCAGATACACCATTGTCTGCCTTCCATTGCAGCAATTCCAGTGTGTTACCCAGCTTTTTCTTGTCATCTTCGCAATTTGGGTACAACAATTTCTTGTGATCGTCTAACATGCGCTGCAACTTCAACTTCTCCTTTTCACTTGCGCAGTTTCTCTTTGCATCAGCAATGGCCCGACCAAGATCATCAACGGGCTCATCCGATGCCTCTTCCTCAGCTTCTTCCCTCATTGTAGTACCAACGTATTCAGGGAACCCATGGCCAGGATAGCTGTCATCATCCTTTTCTTCTTCATTCTCTTCCATTAGAACCCCTCTTTCTCCGTGCTTGGTCCAACGGTTATAGCCGGACATGAAACCGGACGTAAACAGGTGGACGTGAATGGTTCTTGAGTTAGAGTAATTGTGATCATTCTTACAGACAGCACATGGACAACACATAAACCATCCGGCCGCTTATTTGCCTCAGCCGCAAGCAGAAAAATACGCACGCCATCAATGAACTGGGGAGAGCGTCGGTCATCGTACATCCATTGCCGGCTCATCTTCCTTACACAACACCGAAAAGACCAAATTAATACAAGTTCATACATAAAGTTCATACACAAACTCTCTAGCTAAAGCATTTAAATGCAACAACAAATGCGATCAAGATCGCAACTAAGGTAACAATTGATCCAACGGCATAGTGATACCAAGCCTCTTTATTAACGGCATATTTTCTAATCTTTCTAATCTTCAAGCGCATTGCATCCATCTTGATCTTGTGATCATCGACGACATCGGCAACATACAACTCCAGTTTCATCTTCTCTTCTTCAATTCTTTTCAATTTTTCTTTCAAATACTCGGTTTTTTTCAACTAAATTTAACTTCTTGAAAAGAGGGTCGGTTGCAATTTCCGGTTCACATACCTCCTAGATAAAAATATCTATGTCAACTTGATGGGCATAATTGTCATAAACACGAAATGCAACAAATAGTTATAAAAGAGAATATATGTACCACATCCGAATCATAAACCGGACGAGGGCCGACGGGGACGGATATCAAAACCATGCCACTATGTATAACAAACAACCACACAGGTAAGAAAATTATACAAGTAACTGTGTAAATTATACAAACATGATTTTTTTTTATAAAAAGGATAAGAACAAGAGGCTCACCAAGGTGGTGCCGGCGACGGGACGTTGCGGGCGATCGACGGTGGTTAGGACGGGGACGGGAAGGCACTAAGTAAACCACACCTACATATGCAAACTAAGAAGTTAATTTGAGCTTAAATTGCATATAAATCAAATATAACTCCCACTTATAGAGCATTGCACGAGCTAATCTAGCAATGAGAGATGAAAGGACAAAGTTGCTAACCTTTGTGAACACTTGGATGGATGGGGTGCCTTCAAATCTTGACAAATCTTGGCAAAAATGGAGGATGAGCTCGAGCAAAGGGGAAGAACAGAGGAGAGGAATGAAAGGGGAAAACAAAGAGAATGGTCTCTGGCTGGACGAAGGGTTTATATAGGGGCATCTTTAGTCCCGGTTAGTTATACAAACCGGGACTAAAGATATACCTCTAGTCCCGGTTTGTGATACGAACCGGGACTAAATGGGCTCGTGGGGCCCCAGCCTGACGCCAGTCTGCCACCACCCCTTTAGTCCCGGTTTGTGACACAAACCGGGACTAGAGGTACAACACGAACCGGGACTAATGATGCCCGTGCCCTAGCCGTTGGAACCGGGACTAATGGTCACATTAGTCCCGGGTCGTAATCAAACCGGGACTAATGATGCGAACGTAAGGTCGTTTTTCTACTAGTGTGGACATTCGAGGACCTGTAGGCAAAAAACAAATTTGGTCCAAATAGTGTTTTTTTAATGTTTCTTCCGCAACCAATTGTTGTCTTTTTTACCACGACATTCTCGGATGACTAAACACCACAAAATTTTGCGCATTCATCATCTTAAATGTAAAAAGAACAGATTTTTTGTAATTTCATTTGAATATATTGTTCACGCCCAGGTGCAGATGCATCTGGGCAACGAATCTCTGCACTCCATAAAAGATAAATACATGCAAAAATTGGGTTTGTTTTTCTGTTAATTTTGGCCTGAAATGCTTTCTTGTTTGCGCAGCAGCGTATATGGTAAGGTCTTTTTGAACAAAACCCAACATATACTTAGAGCACATGCATATGTATTTGTGTCAAAAATATCAACTGTTTTTGGGACTTTTGAGCATCGTTTTGAGCTATTTCAAAAAACATGCTCCGGTGCCCCCTTGCTTCAAAAATCATCTTTAATGGTGCAACTGTTATTCGGTTTAGTTTGGCAATATATTGGTATTGATATACCAACACAATCTTTGATGCCTTTTCAAAAAAATCTTTGACGTAATTTTATTTTTGCCGATTGTTTTACGTCATATTGTCTTTTTGTTGTACCGTTTTTCTTGATAATTATCAAGACACCTTTTGTGCGTCTTCTCTCAAAGGAAAAAATGATATAAAACAGTCATCTAACATATGCATCCTTACCTTAGATTATGATTGACCCTGGAATAGAAGTAGAAATAACAAGATAGAAATTTCAGTCCGAACCCAAGATAGAAAATTTTAGAAAATTAAGGAGTACCTACAAGTTGCCTGGAATTGTTTTTGCGTTCCGTTGATTTCGTCTTCCTGCATTCGAACTGATTTCGTCTTTTTTCTCGGGCCCTGCCCTCTTCTTCTTCTTCTTTCGCCCCAACCCGTCCACCTCCACAGACCTAGCCGTATGTCGCCGCCATACCCTGCGCGAGTCGCCGCTATGTTGTGTGTCTTGTAAGCAAAATTTCATTGAGTGCGGAACTTTAGCAATACAAATGATTCAACAAAACACGCAGGAGATATTTCTATTCATGATCCGAGTGTACCTTGCTCCATCATGAAGCCTTAGGAAGTCGATCCGTTGTCGTCGTACGTTCTTCTTATCTCTGCCTCTTCCCTTCACGTGTTCCTCCGATGGATGAAGAACTAGCCCTTAGGTGTATGCTTATGTGTGCTCTTTTATGCAGCAGTACTCATGGTGCAGTACAATGTGAGGCGACCACATCCGGTGAAGACAGCGGTCCTTTTATAGTTCCCTTACGGACGCCTGGAAACAGTCGCGTCCCTTGGAAACGACGGACGCGACGCTTCGTCTGTACGGGTGTGAAGCATTGCGCCTCGCCACGAACGGCTCTCTCACAAGCAAGCGTCACGGGCACGTTTCCTTAAGCCAGACGTTGCGTCTGTCCGCACCTCGCACGCGTGCATGCATCAACCGTCGGCTGGCTATACGTGCATTAACGCACATGCACTAACACAACGATCCATGCAATCGGTTCTGATTGGCCAGCCATCTATGCATGCATTAGCACTAACAACACACGTACATGCACTAGGCATGTGACTTTGCCACACGTACACACATACACTCTAATTTGTGAAGATTAACAGAGGGGGATAAGAGGGAATTAAAACCCAGACTTTAATCTATTATTTCTAGCAACCATCATACTAGAACCTTTAATTAAAATCACACCATTATTTACATTGGCCACATAAATATTCTTACATGTCTCTGTTGCACAGCCGTACCCCGACCATCCCTCTAAACCTACCCACCGTCTCCGACGGCGGCGACCCGCCCGTCCATCACCCGAACCTATCAAGCCACCTTGCTCTCCTTCAGGGACGCCAGTCAATTGACGCGAAAAAAATGACAACCAAGGAATTTCAATCTCGTCTCGGATAACTAAAGTATTACCTCCATCCCAAAAGCTTATATTAGATTTATCTAGATGCGGATGTATCTAATACTAAAACGTGTCTATATACATACGTATTTCGATAAATCTAAGACAATTTTTTTGAGACGGGGGAGTATGAAACTACTAGTACGTGCTGGAACTTCAGGCACCTTGCCACCGTCTCTTGCGTGGCAGAGCAGCGGCCTGTCCGCGTTCAGTCGGCGTGAAGAAGAGAAAGGGACGGTGAAGGATCACATCCGGTGCACACATTCCGGCTGTGACGCGCGCGCGGAGCGACCAATCGAGGTCCTTTTCAACCAAGATCCTTTTAGCTTTTCAACCGCTCTCTTCAATCCAACTGACACTGACTGTGAATTAAATTCAAGTCACTGATAAATAAACCGACTAATTCGAGATAGTACATCGTCTGAATTGACGAGAAAAATTCTTCGTTAGCCATACTCATGCGCCCCGCACTTATTTGAAATGAGATTGATCTAACCCGATGGGTCCACCATCTAGCCGACAAACTCGCAAGTCGTCGTTACGTTGTTCTTACCTTCCTTCAGTCATTCTTACTCCCTCCAATACAGATTAATTGTCACGTCTTTAGTACAACTTTGTACTAAAGTTGTAGTATTAAAACTGTGACAATTAATATAGATTGGAGGAAGTACCATTTTAAGTTTTTTTTCTTTTTGGTAATAATTATTGGTTCTTTTGGATTGACGAAAGAAGGTCGTCTTGCACATCATTTGTCCTACATGATCTTGACACGGCGATGTACAATCATAGCTGCCTTTTTTTCTCTTATCAAGGCCAGCGTTACATGTCAACCATATCCAGCCATCATCCGTGCAGGAGCTGGTCGGCAGCACAGCAGAGATTCTATCTAAACTGGCTGCAATCGTGGATTACAAGACCGGGTTGTATTAGGTGTAGTACGATTGCAAATCTGGGTGCTCCTTTCGGATTTATGTTCTACCTAATGACAACGGATTTGACTGCTTAATTTCTTTGGTTTCCACGTAGCAGGCACTCTAGAATTCACCAAGAATGAACTAACCGTTCTAGAGATTCAGTCGCCTCGTCCGAAAATATTAACCCTAAAATGTTTCTTTTACTGATTAGCTCAGTTGACTTGGAAGAAACTACTTCCTGGTAAATTCTCTTTTGCACTTGCATTAATCTAGATGTTCAGACACTCTAACAAAAATCTAGATGTCCAGGCAGAACAATTCTCAGTTATTTCAGTCCCTTGTGGATCAAAATAGTTGTTTCTCTCTCTACATACATTACATGTATTATTTGTAGTTGTTGTTTTGTTTTGGTATTGAAGTAATGTAACTTTGTGGAATATTTGTTTCTTGGTTCCATATTTTTTGACATGTTTGGCTAATGTAATCTTCTCCCAGGTGTTCCGAGTAAAGTGGTCGATGCGCCAATTTAATTCGTTAGTCCATGTGTTTCTTTATCAAAGTAACAGAAATTTGATTTAAAAAATTATTATCACATTTATTTTTAAAATTCAAGGATACTGGAATCACAAACTCTTTTCTCTTATTATATGCTATGCAACTGAGTAGTAGGGCCCATGTAGCAGCGACTATTCTTGACTTAAGAACTAAATGACTGCCACCAAAAAGCACTTGCGAGAATAATTTGTTTCGGTGGAAACCGGTGAAAATCACGTGGATATGTTGTTTTGAAGTTTCGGAAAAATCTCAAACAAAAACATGGATTGTTAAGAGATGTGATCTTCTATTAGCATGTGAAATTCCCAAGTTCAAACACAATATCATTTGCAAGGTACGTAGAAAACAAAATCAGTACTGATTCGTTGGGGAACGTTGCTTGGAAAACAAAAAAAATTCTACGCACACGCAAAATCTATCAAGGAGATGCATAGCGACGAGGGGGAGAGTGTGTCTACGTACCCTCGTAGACCGTAAGCGGAAGCGTTTAGTAACGCGGTTGATGTAGTCGAACTTCTTCGCGATCCAACCGATCAAGTACCGAAGGTACGGCACCTCCGCGTTCAGCACACGTTCAGCTCGGTGATGTCCTCGCCTTCTTGATCCAGCAAGACGGCGAAGTAGTGGATGAGTTCCGGCAGCACGACGGCGTGGTGACGGTGATGGTGAAGTTATCTCCGCAGAGCTTCGCCTAAGCACTACAAAAATATGATCGAGGGTGTAAACGGTGGAGGGGGGCGCCGCACACGGCTAAGAGATTGTCGTGGTTATGTGTGGCGCCCCCCTCCCACATATATATAGGTGGGGGGAGAGGGGAGAGGCCAAGGGGCGCCCCAAGTAGGGCCGAATCCTACTTGGGGACTTCCCCAAGCCGCCCCCCCCCCTTCCATATATGAGTGCAGGAGGAAGGTAGGAGGAGGAGGCGCCCCCCCCCCCCCCCTCCCTTTCTCTCACGAGGAGGGAAAGGCAGGAGGGGCCACCCCTCCTCATTCCTTCCCATAGGGCCGGCCTGCCAAGGAGAGGGGCACGCCAGCCCCCTAGTGGGCTGGTCTGTCCCCTCCTTTGGCCCATTAGGCCCATACACTTACCGGGGGTGTCCGGAACCCCTTCCGGCGACCCGATGACTACCCGGTGCACTCCGAAACTCTTCCGGTGTCCGAATACCATCGTCCTATATATCAATCTTTACCTCTCGACCATTTCAAGACTCCTCGTCATGTCCGTGATCTCATCCGGGACTCCGAACAACATTCGGTCACCAAATCATATAACTCATATAACACTATATCGTCAACGAACGTTAAGCGTGCGGACCCTACGGGTTCGAGAACTATGTAGACATGACCGAGACACCTCTCCGGTCAATAACCAATAGCGGAACCTGGATGCCCATATTGGCTCCTACATATTCTACGAAGATCTTTATCGGTCGAACCTTATGACAACATACATAATTCCCTTTGTCCATCGGTATGTTACTTGCCCGAGATTCGATCGTCGGTATCTTCATACCTAGTTCAATCTCGTTACCGGCAAGACTCTTTACTCATTCCATAATACATCATCTTGCAACTAACTCCTTAGTTACTTTGCTTGCAAGGCTTCTTATGATGTGTATTACCGAGAGGGCCCAGAGATACCTCTCCGATACTCGGAGTGACAAATCCTAATCTCGATCTATGACAACTCAACAAACACCTTCGAAGATACCTGTAGAGCATCTTTATGATCACCCAGTTACGTTGTGACGTTTGATAGCACACAAGGTATTCCTCCGGTATCCGGGAGTTGCATAATCTCATAGTCGAAGGAATATGTATTTGTCATCAAGAAAGCAATAGCAATAAACTGAACGATCAACATGCTAAGCTAACGGATGGGTCTTGTCCATCACATCATTCTCCTAATGATGTGATCCCATTATCAAATGACAACTCATGTCTATGGTTAGGAAACCTTAACCATCTTTGATCAACGAGCTAGTCTAGTAGAGGCTCACTAGGGACACGGTATTTGTTTATGTATCCATACATGTATTTAAGTTTTCGGTCAATACAATTCTAGCATGAATAATAAACCTTTATCATGATTTAGGAAATATAATAATAACCATTTTATTATTGCCTCTAGGGCATATTTCCATCAGTCTCCCACTTGCACTAGAGTCAATAATGTAGTTCACATCGCCATGTGATTAACACCCATAGTTCACATCGCCATGTGACCAACACCCAAAGAGTTTACTAGAGTCAATAATCTAGTTCACGTCGTCGTGTTATTAACACCCATAGTTCACATCGCCGTGTGACCAACACCCAAAGAGTTTACTAGAGTCAATAATCTAGTTCACATCGCCATGTGATTAACACCCAAAGAGTACTAAGGTGTGATCATGTTTTGCTTGTGAGAGAAGTTTAGTCAACGGGTCTGTCACATTTAGATCCGTATGTATTTTGCAAATTTCTATGTCTACAATGCTCTGCATGGAGCTACTCTAGCTAATTGCTCCCACTTTCAATACGTATCCAGATTGAGACTCATAGTCATCGAATCGGTGTCAAAGCTTGCATCGACGTAACTCTTTACGACGAACTCTTTATCACCTCCATAACCGAGAAATATTTCCTTAGTCCTCCAAGGATAATTTTGACCGCTGTCTAGTGATCTACTCCTGGATCACTATTGTACCCCCTTGCCAAACTCATGGCAAGGTACACAATAGGTCTGGTACACAGCATGGCATACTTTATTGAACCTATGGCTGAGGCATAGGGAATGACTTTCATTCTCTTTCTATCTTTTGCTGTGGTCGGGCTTTGAGTCTTACTCAACTTCACACCTTACAATACAGGCTAGAACTCCTTCTTTGACTGATCCATTTTGAACTCCTTCAAAATCTTGTCAAGGTATGTACTCATTGAAAATCTTATCAAGCGTCTTGATCTATCTCTATAGATCTTGATGCCTAATATGTAAGCAGCTTCACCGAGGTCTTTCATTGAAAAATTCTTATTCAAGTATCCTTTTATGCTATCCAGAAATTCTATATCATTTCCAATCAGCAATATGTCATCCACATATAATATCAGAAATGTTACAAAGCTCCCACTCACTTTCTTGTAAATACAGGCTTCACCGTAAGTCTGTATAAAAACCATATGCTTTGATCACCTCATCAAAGCGTATATTCCAACTCCGAGATGCTTGCACCAGTCCATAGAAGGATCGCTGGAGTTTTCACACTTTGTTAGCACCTTTAGGATCGACAAAACCTTCTGGTTGTATCATATACAACTCTTCTTTAAGAAATCCATTAAGGAATGCAGTTTTGATGTCCATTTGCCAGATTTCATAATTATAAAATGCGGCAATTGCTAACATGATTCGGACTGACTTAAGCATCGCTACGGGTGAGAAAGTCTCATCGTAGTCAACCCCTTGAACTTGTCGAAAACCTTTCGCGACAAGTCGAGCTTTGTAGACAGTAACATTACCATCAGCGTCAGTCTTCTTCTTGAAGATCCATTTATTCTTAATGGCTTGTCGATCATCGGGTAAGTCCACCAAAGTCCACACTTTGTTCTCATACATGGATCCTATCTCAGATTTCATGGCCTCAAGCCATTTATCGGAATCTGGGCTCATCATAGCTTCTTCATAGTTCGTAGGTTCGCCATGGTCTAATAACATAACTTCCAGGACAGGATTACCGTACCACTCTAGTGCAGAACGTGCTCTGGTCGACCTACGAGGTCTAGTAGTAACTTGATCTGAAGTTTCATGATCATCATCATTAGCTTCCTCTCTAGTTGGTGTAGGCATCACGGGAACGGTTTTCTCTGATGTGCTACTTTCCAATTCGAGAGAAGGTATAATTACCTCATCAAGTTCTACTTTCCTCCCACTCACTTATTTCGAGAGAAACTCCTTCTCTAGAAAGGATCCATTCTTGGCAACAAAGGTCTTGCCTTCGGATCTGTGGTAGAAGGTGTACCCAAAAGTTTCCTTAGGGTATCCTATGAAGACGCACTTCTCCGATTTAGGTTCGAGCTTATCAGGCTGAAGCCTTTTGACATAAGCGTCGTATCCCCAAACTTTAAGAAACGACAGCTTAGGTTTCTTGCCAAACCACAGTTCATACGGTGTCATCTCAACGGATTTTGATGGTGCCCTATTTAATGTGAATGCGGCTGTCTCTAATGCATAACCCCAAAACGATAGTGGTAAATCGGTAAGAGACATCATAGATCGCACCATCTCTAATAAAGTACAGTTATGACGTTCGGACACACCATTACGCTGTGGTGTTCCAGGTGGCATGAGTTGTGAAACAATTCCACATTGTTTGAAATGAAGGCCAAACTCGTAACTCAAATATTCGCCTCCGCGATCAGATCGTAGAAACTTTATTTTCTTGTTACGATGATTCTCCACTTCACTCTGAAATTCTTTGAACCTTTCAAATGTTTCAGACTTGTGTTTCATCAAGTGGATATATCCATACCTACTCAAATCATCTGTGAAGGTCAAAAAATAACGATATTTGCCGCGTGCTTCAACACTCATCGGACCGCATACATCGGTATGTATTATTTCCAATAAGTCATTAGCTCGCTCCATTGTTCCGGAGAACGGAGTTTTAGTCATCTTGCCCATGAGGCATGGTTCGCAAGTATCAAATGATTCATAATCAAGTGATTCCAAAAGTCCATCCACATGGAGTTTCTTCATGCGCTTTACACTAATATGACCTAAACGGCAGTGCCACAAGTATGTTGCACTATCATTATCAACTTTGCATCTTTTGGCATCAATATTATGAATATGTGTATCACTACGATCGAGATTCAATAAACCATTCACATTGGGTGTATGATCATAGAAGGTTTTATTCATGTAAGTAGAACAACAATTATTCTCTGACTTAAATGAATAACCGTTGCAATAAACATGATCTAATCATATTCATGCTCAACGCAAACACCAAATAACATTTATTTAGGTTCAACACTAATCCCGAAGGTAGAGGGGGTGTGCGATGGTGATCCTATCAACCTTAGAATCACTTCCAACACACATCGTCACCTCACCCTTAACTAGTCTTTGTTTATTCTGCAACTCCTGTTTCGAGTTACTAATCTTAGCAACTAAACCGGTATCAAATACCCAGGGATTGCTACGAACACTAGTAAAGTACACATCAATAACATGTATATCAAATATACCTTTGTTCACTTTGCCATCCTTCTTATCCTCCAAGTATCTGGGGCAGTTCCGCTTCCAGTGACCATTCCCTTTGCAGTAGAAGCACTTAGTTTCAGGCTTAGGTCCAGCTTTGGCTTCTTCACAAGAGTGGCAACTTGCTTGCCATTCTTCTTGAAGTTCCTTTTCTTTCCCTAGCCCTTTTTTCTTGAAACTAGTGGTCTTGTTAACCATCAACACTTGATGTTCTTTCTTGATTTCTACCTTCGCCGATTTCAGCAACGCGAAGAGCTCGGGAATCGTTTTCGTCATCCCTTGCATATTATAGTTCATCACGAAATTCTAGTAACTTGGTGATAGTGACTAGAGAACTCTGTCAATCACTATCTTATCTGGTAGATTAACTCCCACTTGATTCAAGCGATTGTAGTACACAGACATTCTGAGCACATGCTCACTGGCTGACCTATTCTCCTCCATCTTGTAGGCAAAGTACTTGTCAGAGGTCTCATACCTCTCGACACGGGCATGAGTCTGAAATACCAACTTCAGCTCTTGGAACATCTCATATGCTCCGTGGCGTTCATAACGTTTTGAAGTCCTGGTTCTAAGCCGTAAAGCATGGCGCACTAAACTATTAAGTAGTCATCATATCGAGCTTGCCAAACGTTCATAACGTCTGTATCTGCTCCCGCAATAGGTCTGTCACCTAGCAGTGCATTAAGGACACAATTCTTCTGTGCAGCAATGAGGATAATCCTCAGATCACGGACCCAGTCCGCATCATTGCTACTATCATCTTTCAACTTAGTTTTCTCTAGGAGCATATCAAAAATAAGGGAGCTAAATCGCGAGCTATTGATCTACAACATAGATATGCAAAAACTATTAAGACTAAGTTCATGATAAATTTAAGTTCAATTAATCAAATTACTAATGAACTCCCACTTAAATTAACATCCCTCAAGTTATCTAAGTGATACATGATCCAAATCAACTAACCCATGTCCGATCATTACGTGAGATGGGGTAGTCATCAATGGTGAACATCTCTATGTTGATCATATCTACTATATGACTCACGTTCGACCTTTCGGTCTCCAGTGTTCCGAGACCATGTTTGTACATGCTAGGCTCGTCAAGTTTAACCCAAGTATTCTGCATGTGCAAAACTGTCTTACACCCGTTGTATGTGAACATAGAGTCTATCACACCTGATCATCACGTGGTGCTTTGAAACGACGAACTTTGGTAACGGTGCATACTCAGGGAGAACACTTTTATCTTGAAATTACGTGAAGGGATCATGTTGGGGATATAACCCCGCGGTTAACCCTGTTGGCGACTCATAGTGCAAGAGCCTAAGCCGGCCCAGGAAGGCAAGGCGTGAAGACAACGACTTACAGATGGGCCAGTCGAAGGCCTAAAAGCCTGGTGGCGACTCAAGGCCCGAAAGGGTAAACCGCCATGTGAAGACTTATCTTGTAAGACTAGGAAGTTGGAACCAGGATCGGTTACGTTGTATAAACCGACCCGGACTCTTGTAAGCCGTCGGACCTCAGCCTATGTATATAAAGGCGAGACCTGGCGGCGAGTTAGACAGGTTAAGACAGACAGACAAACCTTACGGCGAGAGAGACCAAGCAGTCGAGAGCTAGGGCAAGCAAGCCGCCCCTTGTAATCGATACACCAGTTAATACAGCATAAGCAGGACATAGGCTTTTACCTCCACCGTGAGGGGCCGAACCTGGGTAAACTCGTGTCCCTTGTCCCGTTTAACCCCTTTGAGTCCACTTCCATGGCGTTAGCCTCGAACCTAAGCCTTCGGGCATCTGCCGTGACAAAACCACGACAGTTGGCGCCCACCGTGGGGCTAGCGCTCGGTGGTGTTGAGTTCTCAAAGGGTGCTCTCCTCAGGGGCGAGGGGTACGTGGTCGGCGAGATGACTAAGAGCCGCCGCGGAAAGCTTTACATCGACGACGCCAGCTGGGGTCCTGAGGCTGACTCAATCGAGTACGGCTTCCGGGTCCCCTTCGGTGGAATCCATATCTTCATCGGCAAGATTGGCGGATCTGAACCCGGGCCGGACATCTGCACCAACATCGTCGAGCCGGCCCGGCGCAAGCAACCTGCCCGGAGCATGCAACCCGCCCGTTCTGACCCGGGCAGGAAGCATGTCTTCATCGGCTTCACTCAGGGTGTAGAACTTGAGGGTTCTGTGTCCGAGGAAGAAACTCACGACTACTCCGGGGAGGAATCTTCATGTGGGGAGACGGAATCGATCTATCAGCTTCAGGATGGAGGGCTTGGGGGCTACGACGAGCCTTACCCCGAGTCAGAATACCATGAGCCGGAGGGTTATGAGCCGCCAAGTCATGCAGCCGTCTTCATGGCCGGTTCAGCGGCAGCTCAGGGCAGTACACCTGGTGCGGCCGTGTCCGGATCAGGCGCGCCCCCGGCTCAAGTTCTCCTGGATCTGATGAAAGAGCTTACAACCTTGATGGCAACTGAGGTCACTGTTGCGAACCAAGCGGCCCGCAATGCAGAAATCACTAGGTTGAAGGATCGGATGGCCGCAGTCCAGCAGGAAGTTAACGAGCTGAAGGCTCAGATGGATGCTGAGGCGGAGCGCCTTAAGGCAGACGCTCTTCGCCTCGAGATAGAGCAACAGTCGGCCGCGGCGGTTCAGCGGATGAGACATCAGTCCCGCTTGCCGGAGCATTATGAAGCTAGGAATCTCTTCAACACGCCAGGAACGGGACGAAGTGTGCCTTTGGCCATAACCCGGACGGCGGAAATACCTGGGAGCCGGGCGGCGGTTCAGCGTCAAGACCCGCCACGACGGGGCCAAAACCTACCACCGCTTTATCCGACACTGCCGGGTCATTATTCTAACCCGGCGGAGAACATGGTGGCAGCCGCAACCAGGCTTGATACAATTCCGATCCCCGATGAGGCGCCTTATGCAGAAGAGGTGCGGAACGCCATCGGATACCTGCGCACGGCGATGGCCCAGCAAGAGAAGTATAATTACAGCCGGAGTCGCGTGCACTCAACGCCCGTCCACAGCCGTAGCTACAGCCGGCGTTATGAGTCGCCGGCGGTTTCTAGCAGCGAACGACATCGTAACCCCGCCGCAAGCGGATCGGCCGGCTCTGGATGCTCAGACATTGGTGGATCAGGTGAGAGCACGGCGAGAAGAGGCGGCTCAGGCAGCGGCGGCGTCTCAGGAACACACAGTCGCCCCTTCCGTTTCAGGAGGAGCGGGGTTGACTTCCAGGGCTGTGGGGGTGCCGTGTCTGGTACCGGCTCTGTGGAATGAGCGTCTACCGAAGGATGTCAAGGGTCCTCGTAAGGTGCCCAATTACACTGCTGATTTACCTCCAGAGGCCTGGGTTGAAAGTTATGAGCTAGCCATGGAGATGTTGGACGTTAGTGATGCGGTCTGCGCCAAGTATTTCATCATGATGCTGGAAGGGCCGGCTCGCACATGGTTGAAGGGTTTGCCACCCAACACCATTAACTCCTGGGCCGAGTTAAGGGCGAAATTCATCAAAAAATTTAAAGGAACATGCAAGCAGCCCATGACGATTATGGATTTGGACCATTGTGTACAGCGTGAGGACGAGTCGGCTCATCACTGGGTCCGGCGGGTCTCTACTATCATCCACTCTTCGGAGCAGATTACGGCGGCTCAGGCGGTTTTAATTCTTGAGAAGAACTGTCACTTCACGCCTCTGAAGCAGAAGCTTGGCCGGCTCAAACGGTCATGTCAAGACATGGGGGAGCTCATGGCGGCTCTCACCAAGTATGCAGATTCTGACAATATGGAGGACCCGGGCTCTGATGAGGAGAAATCAGGTCAGGGGAAGAAGGGTAACAATGGCAAGGGTCAACAGCCGGGTACGGCTGGAAGTAACAACGCTGGAAAGCGGAGACACCCGGAAGGCGGGTCAGAGCTAGTGGCTAATACCAACACTGGAAATAACCGTGCTAAGGGCAATGGGAATTATAGACAGCCTTTTAACAGGGGTAAGATTCCTCTAGAGGAGATGCTTAATAGACCTTGTCCAGAGCACAGCCGGAATGGCAAGCAAGCAGATCATACATGGGGAAATTGCAGCGTTATGCGGGATTTCCGGAACTACAGCATTCAGCAGCACCGTAATAACGGTAATGGCCCGTCGGGCGGCTCAGGGCCGGGCGGCCAGGGTCAAGGTAACCAAGGAGGTCATAACCAACAGTCCGGTGGCGGAGGCCAGCAGCAGAAAAACCAGTCAGGGTATCAGAGTAACCCGAAGCAGCTCAGCGGGGCTCAGTACCACGTCTTCACAACCAGCCTTCACAAGTGGGAACGGAAGGTACGCAAACGGGCGGTTAACGCGGTCATGCCGGCTCTCCCACAGTATCTCAAGTGGTCTGAGTATGACATCACTTGGAGCAGGGCGGATCACCCGCCATGTGTTGATAACCCGGGGCAGCTAGCCTTAGTAGTTGCCCCCCAAGTGGGAGGATACAAGTTCACTAAAGTTCTTATGGATGGCGGCAGCAGCATCAACATCTTGTACTATGACACCTTTCGCCGGATGAACTTACTTGACAAGGATCTTAAGCCTTCTTCAACAGTTTTTCACGGTGTGGTACCAGGAAAGTCGGCTTACCCAGTCGGGAAGATCTCTTTGGAAGTGGCTTTTGGTGATGAACACAACTACAGGGTGGAGTCTCTATGGTTTGAGGTGGTCAAGATCAAGAGCCCGTACCACGCTATTTTTGGACGGCCGGCTTACGCGAAGTTCATGGCCAGACCCTGTTATGTGTATTTGCCGCTCAAGATGCCCGGCTTGGAGGGAACGATTACTGTACATGGTGATCGGAAGACGGCTATGGAATGTGAGGAAGGCGATGCGGCTTACGCAGAGACAAGCTGTGTAGAGGCAGAACTTAATTTCTATAAGCAGAATGTTGACCCGGCAGATATGACCTCTCTGAAGAAACCCAACACGGAATCTGAGCCGCCCCTCAAGTTTTTGGCAGAAGATACTAAGTTGGTGGACTTTAAACCGGGCGACTCATCACAGCAGTTCACTATTGGGGCCAATATGGACCCCCAATAGGAAAGCGCACTCATCGAATTCATCCGTGAGAATCGGGACATCTTTGCATGGAAGCCTTCTGACATGCCGGGTGTACCGAGAGAATTCGCTGAGCACCATCTTAATGTGGATCCTAAGTTTAAGCCGGTTAAACAGTTCCTCCGGCGGTTTAACGAAGAGAGACGTAAAGCCATTGGAGAAGAGGTAGCCCGGCTCTTGGCTGCAGGGTTCATCGTCGAAGTGTTTCACCCGGAGTGGCTTGCTAACCCGGTGTTGGTACTTAAGAAGAACGGCACGTGGCGCATGTGTGTGGATTACACGGATCTCAACAAGGCGTGCCCGATTGATCCTTTTGCCCTCCCCCGCATTGATCAAATCATTGATGCCACGGCGGGTTGCGAGAGCCTATGTTTCCTGGATGCTTACTCCGGGTATCATCAGATCAAGATGGCGGTTAAGGACCAAGAGAAGACGGCTTTCATAACGCCTTTTGGTGCTTTCTGCTATATGTCTATGCCTTTTGGGCTCAAGAGTGCCCAGGCGACTTATCAGCGCTGTGTGCAGAACTGTCTTCACAATCAAATTGGGCGCAATGTTCATGCTTATGTGGATGATATTGTGGTTAAGTCTCGGAAGAAGGAGACTCTGCTCGAAGACCTGAAGGAGACGTTTGATAATCTACGGGTTTACAAAATGATGCTTAACCCGGCCAAGTGTGTTTTTGGAGTTCCAGCAGGAAAACTCTTGGGGTTTCTAGTTTCAGAGCGAGGCATTGAAGCTAACCCGGACAAGATAAAAGCTATTACCTCCCTGTCAGAACCGAAGTGTGTTAACGATGTTCAGCGCCTGGCGGGTCGAATCGCTGCGTTAAGCTGGTTCATAAGCCGCCTGGGCGAGAAAGCTATCCCCCTGTATCAGATGATGAAGAAGACAGACAACTTCATCTGGAGTAAGGAGGCGGGTGAGGCGTTTGAAGCTCTTAAGAGGCAGCTGTCTGAGCCGCCCGTCTTGGCTGCTCCGATTGAGAAGGAACCTTTGCTCCTCTACGTGGCGGCTAATAACAAAGCAGTCAGTGCCACAGTGGTTGTGGAGCGAAAGGAGGCAGGGAATGAATATCCGGTTCAGAAGCCGGTTTACTACATCAGTGAGGTGTTGAGTGAGTCTAAGAAGAGGTACCCCCATTGGCAGAAGCTGGTGTATGGGGTGTTCATGGCGAATCGCAAGCTGAAGCACTATTTCCTGGGCCACCCGATTACTGTGGTGAGCTCTGCCCCGTTGCGGGACATAATTCAGAACAGGGAGGCCACTGGTCGGATTGCAAAGTGGGCATTGGAACTTGGGCCTCTCAACCTTATGTACGTGCCTCGCATGGCTGTCAAGTCTCAAGCTTTGGTGGATTTCATTAACGACTGGACAGAGCTGCAGGCGCCCGAGGAAAAGCCGGATAACACTTATTGGACGATTCATTTTGACGGGTCTAGACAGCTAGAAGGCTCGGGGGCTGGGGTTGTCTTAACCTCCCCTAAAGGTGATAAGTTCTGTTATGTGCTCAGACTAATGTTTACCTGTACTAACAATGCAGCTGAGTACGAGGCCTTGCTTCATGGTCTCCGCGTGGCGAAGGAGATGAGCCTGAGCCGGGTTCGATGCCTTGGCGATTCAGACCTCGTGGCTCAGCAGGTTTCAGGCACTTGGGACTCCAAAGACCCAAGGATGGCGGCTTATCGTCAGGCGGTGGATGAAATTGCTGGTCACTTCAAAGGCTATCAGGTGGACCATATTGACCGTCGCAAGAACGAGGCGGCTGACGCGTTGGCAAGACTCGGCTCACAGCGTAAGCCGGTGCCGCCTAACGTCTTCTTGGACGTCTTACACCACCCGTCTGTCAAGCTGCCTTCAGAGGAAGACCTGGCTGTCCCTGACCCGGAGGGGCCATTGGTGGCGGCTCTACATGCTACTCCTGACTGGACGTTGCCTTACTTGGCATATCTGACGCGCGGCGAATTACCAGAGGATGAGATCTTGGCCAGACAAATCATAAGGCGGTCTAAATCTATGACTATCCTCAATGGCGAGTTACATAGACGCAGCGTCACCGGCGTCTTTCAGCGGTGTGTTTCACCAGAAGAGGGTAAGGAGATTTTAAATGAAATTCACGCTGGCGACTGTGGTCATCATGCCGGCTCAAAATCTTTGGTGGCCAAGGCTTTCCGTCATGGTTTCTTCTGGCTGACGGCTCATAAGGACGCGGAAGACCTGGTTCTTAAGTGTGACGGATGTTAGAAGTTTGGGCGTCGTGCTCACGTGCCGGCTCAGGAGCTGCGTATGATTCCAATTACTTGGCCGTTTGCGGTCTGGGGGCTTGACATGGTTGGACCCTTCAAGAGATCTAAAGATAAGAAGACCCACCTTTTGGTGGCGGTGGATAAATTTACCAAGTGGGTGGAAGCTGAGCCGGTCAGTAAGTGTGACGCGGCGACGGCGGTTCAATTTATTAAGAAGTTAATCTACCATTTTGGTTATCCTCACAGTATCATCACTGATAATGGTACAAACCTGTCCAAGGGGGCTATGCAGACGTTTTGTGAGAGTGAACATATCCGGCTTGATGTTTCGGCGGTTGCTCATCCACAGTCCAATGGTCAGGCGGAGCGTGCTAACCAGGAGATCTTGAAAGGTATCAAGCCCCGGCTTATGGTTCCTTTGCAGCGAACACCGGGTTGGTGGGTTGAGGAGTTACCATCAGTGATATGGAGCATCAATACTACTCCCAATAGATCGACGGGTTATACACCTTTCTTCATGGTTTACGGCGCGGAAGCTGTATTACCAAGCGACATACGTCATGACTCGCCGCGTGTGGCGGCTTATGTTGAGCAAGACAACGAGATGGCGCGTCAGGATGCGCTAGATGCTCTGGAGGAGAAACGTGATCTGGCGGCGGCTCGTTCGGCGATTTATCAGCAAGACCTGCGTCGCTATCACAGCCGCAGAGTTAAGACCCGGACGTTTCAAGAAGGCGACTTAGTGTTGCGTTTGATTCAAGACCAGACGGATATGCATAAGCTATCTCCTCCATGGGAAGGGCCTTTTGTGGTCAGCAAGAATCTCCACAATGGGTCATACTACCTAGTTGACGTGCGAGACGAGTCAAATACCTCTGGGCAGGAGACCCGCCGGCCGTGGAACATAGTTCATCTACGGCCTTATTACACTTGAGTCATTGACTCCCGTCGTTGTACATATCACATCTATGATAAATAAAGTTGGCATCCCCATAAGCCGGGGCCTCGGCCGTTTTTTCGTGTATCTCAGATTGTGCACAAGTTATGTCATCGACAAGGTCAAATTGGGGTGCAGCGAGTTGAATACTTACCCCCTCTTTGATGACTTATTCCAAAATTGGGGTGCAGCGAGTTGAGAACTTACCCCCTCTTTTGATGATTTTTTCCAAATTGGGGTGCAGCGAGTTGAATACTTACCCCCTCTTTGATGACTTATTCCAAAATTGGGGTGCAGCGAGTTGAGAACTTACCCCCTCTTTTGATGATTTTTTCCAAATTGGGGTGCAGCGAGTTGAATACTTACCCCCTCTTTGATGACTTATTCCAAAATTGGGGTGCAGCGAGTTGAGAACTTACCCCCTCTTTTGATGATTTTTTTCCAAATTGGGGTGCAGTGAGTTGAATACTTACCCCCTCTTTGATGACTTATTCCAAAATTGGGGTGCAGCGAGTTGAGAACTTACCCCCTCTTTTGATGATTTTTTCCAAATTGGGGTGCAGCGAGTTGAATACTTACCCCCTCTTTGATGACCTTTTTTCAAAATTGGGGTGCAGCGAGTTAGCCACTCACCCCCTCTTTTGATAACCTCTCCAATATTGGGGTGCAGCGAGTTGGCCACTTACCCCCTTTTTGGATGACTGGTAAGAGCAGAGAACATCATACATCATGCATTGCATCATGCATCGTGCATTGCATCATACGTCATGCAGTGCATCATACATCACACTTACATATCATTCCGGTTTTGACAAGCCGGGTCAAGGAAAGATTATGAAACAAGACGCAAGACCATGAAAGACATCTCCGGGTTGTTATAAGCCGCCCTTACAACAATACAGAAGTTTTCTGTCTTGTTTATTTTACAGGTTTTATCTTTTTTGATAAGCCGCCATGGACCTTGAAAGCATGGTTGAGAGTAAGAGCATATGAAAGATATCATTGCAGCAAGACTATTCAAAAAGGGTTATACGCGCACGAAGGCACGACTCAGACATTTCAGATGTCTCTACAGCTATTACAAAAGCTCCCCATGGAGTACAAGACAAGGCAAGATAAAAGTTTTTTACAAAAGACAGCCTTGGCGGCTCAGACAGGCCGAGTTATCAGTTTCAGCCGAAAGTACAGCTCGCTGGCTAGTCATCCTTCACCGGGTCTTCGACCTCTTCGATCTGAAGATTGTCGACATCCCAGTTGCAGCGTGCTAAGGCCTCAAATTGGGTCTGGTCGAAGAAGGGAGATGCATCAAGGTCAGGAGCGAAGAGCTGCTTACGACGTGCGGGAGTCAGGCTCTTCGATTCAAAGGCTGGGCCGCGCACGCGTTTGTTTTTCGCGTCATAAGCCGCCTGGTATGTGGAAAGGTCTAACTCATTGGCAAGACTTGAGGCCAGCACCCGGGAATCTTTCATACATTTGACGTAGTCGGCTTCTGTGAAATCTGAGCCATCGACCTTTTTGGCTGGGAACCCGTCCGTCATTTCCGCTGTAGTTAACTCCGGGGCAAAAGCAAGACACCGACTCAAAGCAGCCATGGCTCCCTGCCTGGCGGCTGACCGTTTGAGTTCTCCAACCTGTTTGGGCAGGGTGGATAGAAGTTCTATCACCCCCTTCATATGCTTTGGGATGCATTTCTCGGTCAGCATCGCCTTCATGGTGCAGAGGGTCCCGCAATATAACTGTTCAGTTAAGGAGTAGATGGCTTTCAGCTTAATCACGCTGTCAGAAGATAGTTGGCGGCTCCGTTCACCTGCAAGATAGTCAAGTATTATAAGCCGCCTGTATGAGTTATTCAACAAGACAAGGTAATTTTCAAGTGCTTGGCACTTACCAAAGATCGCAGAGGTCATTCTGGAGATATGGTCTTTGAGAGTGTGTAGCTCATCGGACACAACCTTAAGCCGGCTTTCAGTGTCGTTGGCTCGTTGGGTTATAGCAGCTTTTTCCGCCTCAGCCGTCTTCTGATAAGCAGCGAGTTCAGCCCGGGTTTTCTCCAGCTCTGTCACGGCAACTCGCCATTTATTGTCCGCCTCAGCCCTGGCGGCTTGTTGCACAGTGAAATTCGACTCAGCAGTTGCTAAAGCTTCCTGCGTTATGCAAAAGACAGTTTCAAAGGTTTTCAGTCAGGGTATGATTCGCACCTTGGTGAAACTATTGTGTTATAAGTCTCAAGCAGATTGCAAGCAATATACTTGACACTTGGGGGCTAATGCCTGTGTTTTTCTCTAAGTCTACATGGCAGTCCCGGCTCATCTTTGTTAAAGTTAAGCCGGCACTTGGGGGCTACACAGAGCTCTCCAAAGTTTACAATGGAGTTCTGGCTCATCGTCATGACCCGAACTCGGGGGCTACACTTGGATCAACCCTTTCAACTAAGTACCGGCTCAATATCAGTATTAACCCGATACTTGGGGGCTACAGGTATTATAATTTGAAGTATGACAAGAAGTATAAGACCCGGTCTACTATTTTGCAAGACTAAACCGGATCTTGGGGGCTACATAAGGGTATAAGGAAAGCAAGAAAGGAGCAGTACCTCAAATTTGGACTTCATAAGGCTAACAAGTTTTCGCTCCATGTTGTGGCTTGCGCTGAGGCGATTTAAATAGCCGGCATGAAGATCATCTGTAGACATCTTTTCCAACGAGGGCAATGCAAAGTCGAATCTTTCTGGCGAGTTCTCTTTAGCCTCGCCGGTGTGTCTTGTCAGCACATGAGAGGTCCATTGATAACCCGCCCCAGTAAGAGCGACGCTTTTGGTAGCTGGAGAGCTCGGCGTTTGGAAGTCAGTTCGTGGAGGGCTCATAGGAGCGACCGTATCATGAACAGCCGGCTCGTGGGGCTGAGGATCATCGGCAGGTGTTTCTTTTATAGCTTCTGTAGGCTCAGCATGAGGTACAGGGGAAGCCGGCTTGGATTTCTCTGGCTCTTGGACAGTGGGGGCGGCTTCAGACCCGCCGGTTTTCTTCCGCTTCGCTTGAGCCCTAGAGAGCAAAAACAGTTGTCAAATAAAAGACAAGATTGAAGAAAAATATAGTGCAAAGGAAAAATGCGTACCCTGGGTTGATTCTCAATGGAGGCAGCTTAGTGGCCGTTGAGTCGCCAGACGAAGGGGGCGAGTCCTGGAAAAGTTACAGTTCTTCAGGTAAAGTAAGGTTGCAAGACAAGACTGTTAAGATGATCAGACTTGGGTAAAAAGTACCTCTGCAGGACGCTTCCGGGAAGCCGGGGAGTTGGGTAAGCCGCCCATCAGCTCCTCAGAGCCGGCACTCCGGGTCTGACGCATGGAGGTGTGCTGTTGCTTTTTCAAAAGAAAATGGCAGTCCAAGTAAGCAAGAGGATGAGAGAATGGGACTTTTCGGATAACCCACCGTTTCTTCTTTGGGGGAGAATTTTCTAAATCGGAGGAAATATTGATTACCTCAGGAGCGTCCACACGGCTGGTCTCTGGTTCAACCTGTGAAATAAATATCATCAGTAAGCTGTATAAAGAGACGGTCAGAAGAAGTCAAGCTTTACCTCTGAATCGTTAGACTCAGGAATAGAGGAGGCGGTGGTTCTCCTTTTATGAGCAAGGGTTTTACCCGCCCTGGGCTTCCTCACGGGCGGGTTGAGTTTTTTCTTTCAGAAATCTGAGCCGGCCAGCGCACAAGCCGCCAGAGAGGTTAAAAGATGCAAATTAAAACGAGCAAGACGAAGATTGTAAGGTTTCCAGAAGTTTTTCTTACAGGCGGAGCCGGGTTCTGGGCATAGAAGGGTCTCAGCCCAATTTTATCACAAATTTCCTGTTTTTCGCCGAGAAGATTTTTAACGCTATTGCTGATTTCCTGTTGTGACAATTGGGCGTTTGAGAAGCAGAGGGGGTCATTGGGTTCACCCGTGTATTCAAACATAAGCCGGTCACGCTGGCTCAGGGGCGATATTTGCCAACTGAACCAGCAGCGGGTCAGGTCGACACCAGTTAATCCGTTTGCAATCAAAGCTTTGATCTTGGCAATGGAAGGGGCATACTTTGCTCTTTCAGTAGTGGATAGCCTGTCGGGAAGTTCTCCGGAGCTGGGAAGCCGGGTAGGGTGGTAACCCGGTAGCGGATTTTCACCCTCCGGAGAAGTGTCTTTGCAATAAAACCAGGTCCTGTTCCAGTTCTTAGGATGACTTGGCAGGGTAGCAGATGGGTAAGGCACATCTCTCCGCCTCTGGATAGTCACGCCGCCGAGTTCCAGACTTGAGCCGCCTGCTTTCTCAGTTTGGCGGTTGATATAATGGTAATCACGAAAAATGTCCACAGAAGGTTCTTCTTGCAGATACACCTCACTCAAGACTTGGAATTGGCAGATATTGGTGACTGAATTGGGGCCTATGTCCTGAGGGTGAAGCTTAAAAAAGTGCAGAACATCTCGGAAGAATTTAGACCCGGGCGGGCTGAAGCCGCGGACGAGGTGGTCAGCGAAAACAACTACTTCTCCGTCTTGAGGTCTGGGTCTTTTCTCTAACCCGGGAGCCCGCCACTGAATGACGTCCCGAGCCGGTAACACGCCTATCTTCACATAGTCTAACAGTAGATCTTCGGTAACTCTGGATTGGACCCAGTCACAAGACGATGTTGCGCTTGACATATTGGCGGTTTAAGTGCTGAAATTTAAAAGCCAGAGGTATGTTGGCGGGTTAAGTGAAAGAAGCAATAGTCAAACTTTATGGCGAGTTACAAACATATGTGCTAAGCCGCCCGAAAGATCAATGGCGGGTCAGTCGTCAGTACCCCCAAGATGGCCCAAGATTTCACTAAGTATGGGACAAACAGATTTCACAATCTGCGGCAACATTTTTGGATCTACGAGCGGTTCGGAAAGGGGGAAAAACACTAACCCTAGCAGACAGTGGAAGAACAGATAGACCAGGGACTCGTTAATGCTGAAGAAGAATCAATCCGTACAAGATACAAAGGGGGAGCTGATCACTACCGCAATGTATTTTGACTCGATTTGAATTAAAATACCGTTCCTAGCCCTAAGAACGCGAAGAACAGGGATGAACTCCGGCGAGCTCCATGGACAGTACAGATCTAATGCGAGTCCAGGGAGAGGCAGAAGCTTTACCTTGATGATTCGAGGGAAGAGTGGAGGAGCACCGCGGTTCTCTGGTCCCGGTTGGGTTGGTGCAGTGGCCCGTTTCGAGTTCGCTGGAGAGGAGCGACGGCGGCGGGGCTGTTTGCTACAGTAGTCGCGACGGCGTCGGGAGGAGGAAGAAGAAGTGACAGGGTAAAGGAGCGACCCTGTGCCCATTTATAAGGGTAGGCGGGGTAGTGAAACGGCAGGCCCGGAGATCGAGGAGGCGATATAGTTATCATGGCTGAGATGGCGCCTCGTTTCTCGGATGGCGGGTAAATGAAAGATTCATTGTGACGTCACTATTGGATATGGCGGGTTAGGGAAGACCAGTCAAAGTTGTAGTTCCAGAAGACCCGCAGAAGACTCGCCAACTGAAGAATTTAAATTGACATGAACAGGTTCAAATCAATTTGGGGCCTAATGTTGGGGATATAACCCCGCGGTTAACCCTGTTGGCGACTCATAGTGCAAGAGCCTAAGCCGGCCCAGGAAGGCAAGGCGTGAAGACAACGACTTACAGATGGGCCAGTCGAAGGCCTAAAAGCCTGGTGGCGACTCAAGGCCCGAAAGGGTAAACCGCCATGTGAAGACTTATCTTGTAAGACTAGAAAGTTGGAACCAGGATCGGTTACGTTGTATAAACCGACCCGGACTCTTGTAAGCCGTCGGACCTCAGCCTATGTATATAAAGGCGAGACCTGGTGGCGAGTTAGACAGGTTAAGACAGACAGACAAACCTTACGGCGAGAGAGACCAAGCAGTCGAGAGCTAGGGCAAGCAAGCCGCCCCTTGTAATCGATACACCAGTTAATACAGCATAAGCAGGACGTAGGCTTTTACCTCCACCGTGAGGGGCCGAACTTGGGTAAACTCGTGTCCCTTGTCCCGTTTAACCCCTTTGAGTCCACTTCCATGGCGTTAGCCTCGAACCTAAGCCTTCGGGCATCTTCCGTGACAAAACCACGACAGATCATCTTATAATGCTACCGTCGTTCTAAGCAAAATAAGATGCATAAAGGATAAACATCACATGCAATCAAAATATGTGACATGATATGGCCATCATCATCTTGTGCTTTTGATCTCCATCTTCAAAGCATCATCATGATCTCCATCGTCACCGGCTCGACACCTTGATCTCCATCGTTGCGTCGGGGTCGTCTCGCCAACTATTGCTTCTACAACTATTGCTAACGCATAGCGATAAAGTAAAGCAATTACATGGCTCTTGCATTTCATACAATAATTAAGAGACAACCCTAAGGCTCCTGCTGGTTGTCGATATTACAAAAACATGATCATCTCATACAACAACGTATATCACATCATGTCTTGACCATATCACATCACAACATGCCCTGCAAAAACAAGTTAGATGTCCTCTACTTTGTTGTTGCAAGTTTTACGTGGCTGCTACGGGCTTCTTGCAAGAACCGTTCTTAACTACGCAAAAAACCACAACGGTGATTCATCAAGTTTGCTGTTTTAACCTTCTTCAAGGACCGGCCGTAGTCAAATTCGATTCAACTAAAGTAGGAGAAACAGACACCCGCCAGCCACCTTTATGCAAAACTAGTTGCATGTCAGTAGGTGGAACCGGTCTCATGTGCGTGGACATGTAAGGTTGGTCCGGGCCGCTTCATCCCACAATACCGCCGAATCAAAATAAGACGTTGGTGGTAAGCAGTATGACTATCACCGCCCACAACTCTTTATGTTCTACTCGTGCATATCATCTACGCATAGACCTGGCTCGGATGCCACTGTTGGGGAACGTTGCATGGAAAACAAAAAAAATTCTACCTACACGCAAGATCTATCAAGGAGATGCATAGCAACGAGGGGGAGAGTGTGTCTACGTACCCTCGTAGACCGTAAGCGGAAGTGTTTAGTAACGCGGTTGATGTAGTCAAACTTCTTCGCGATCCAACCGATCAAGTACCGAACGTACGGCACCTCCGCGTTCAGCACACGTTCAGCTCGGTGACGTCCTTGCCTTCTTGATCCAGCAAGACGGCGAAGTAGTGGATGAGTTCCGGCAGCACGACGGTGTGGTGATGGTGATGGTGAAGTTATCTCCGCAGGGCTTCGCCTAAACACTACGAAAATATGACCGAGTGTGTAAACGGTGGAGGGGGGCGCCGCACACGGCTAAGAGATTGTCGTGGTTATGTGTGGCGCCCCCCTCCCACATATATATAGGTGGGGGCAGAGGGGAGAGGCCAAGGGGCGCCCCAAGTAGGGCCGAATCCTACTTGGGGACTTCCCCAAGCCGCCCCCCTTCCATATATGAGTGCGGGAGGAAGGTATGAGGAGGAGGCGCCCACCCCCCTTTCCTTTCTCTCACGAGGAGGGAAAGGTAGGAGGGGCCACCCCTCCTCTTTCCTTCCCCTAGGGCCGGCCTACCAAGGAGAGGGGCACGCCAGCCCCCTAGTGGGCTGGTCTATCCCCTCCTTTGGCCCATTAGGCCCATACACTTACCGGGGGTGTCCGGAACCCCTTCCGGCGACCCGATGACTACCCGGTGCACTCCGAAACTCTTCCGGTGTCCGAATACCATCGTCATATATATCAATCTTTACCTCTCGACCATTTCGAGACTCCTCGTCATTTCCATGATCTCATCCGGGACTCCGAACAACATTCGGTCACCAAATCATATAACTCATATAACACTATATCATCAACGAACGTTAAGCGTGCGGACCCTACGGGTTCGAGAACTATGTAGACATGACCAAGACACCTCTCTAGTCAATAACCAATAGCGGAACCTGGATGCCCATATTGGCTCCTACATATTCTATGAAGATCTTTATCGGTCGAACCTTATGACAACATACGTAATTCCCTTTGTCCATCGGTATGTTACTTGCCCGAGATTCGATCGTCGGTATCTTCATACCTAGTTCAATCTCGTTACCGGCAAGTCTCTTTACTTGTTCTGTAATACATCATCTTGCAACTAACTCCTTAGTCACTTTGCTTGCAAGGCTTCTTATGATGTGTATTACCGAGAGGGCCCAGAGATACCTCTCCGATACTCGGAGTGACAAATCCTAATCTTGATCTATGCCAACTCAACAAACACCTTCGGAGATACCTGTAGAGCATCTTTATGATCACCCAGTTATGTTGTGACGTTTGATAGCACACAAGGTATTCCTCCGGTATCCGGGAGTTGCATAATCTCATAGTCGAAGGAATATGTATTTGTCATCAAGAAAGCAATAGCAATAAACTGAACGATTAATATGCTAAGCTAACGGATGGGTCTTGTCCATCACATCATTCTCCTAATGATGTGATCCCGTTATCAAATGACAACTCATGTCTATGGTTAGGAAACCTTAACCATCTTTGATCAACGAGCTAGTCTAGTAGAGGCTCACTAGGGACACGGTATTTGTTTATGTATCCATACATGTATTTAAGTTTCCGGTCAATACAATTCTAGCATGAATAATAAACCTTTATCATGATTTAGGAAATATAATAATAACCATTTTATTATTGCCTCTAGGGCATATTTCCATCATGATTATTGCCGAACAGTAAACGCCACTATTCATTGCTGAATTTGTTCCTTTCATAGCTCATAAATGATAACGTGGTTGAAATTGAAAATTCGCATGGCAATAGAACATCACCCTCTTAATATCCAATATTTTTTTCAGATTATTTTAAAACTTTCAAACGTGGTTTCCATGAAGTTTTCTTTGAAACTTGGTTCCCATGTGATACTCTCACAAGACTGATGCCACCTCACTAGGTTATCTTAGTGGTTGATATAACTTTTTTCCAGATGCAAGAGGAAGAACATATATGTTTTTATCATGTTTCGAATCATAATCATAGTGGTACCAATTTTTAATAGGACAGAAAGCTAGAGGCAGTCTCCTATTTTTAAGAAGATAGAAAACATTAGATGTTACTCTAAGCTTTCTAACTAATACAGGGAAAACATAAGATGTTACCTCCAATTTTTAAGAAGAGAGAAACATTAGATGTTGCCTTTAAGTTTAGGATTATATACACCAGGTTAGAGTATTCTGTGGGTTCCACCAAATGCATCATGTGCTCTCACCTTTTTCATTTTTCTATGGACAAAAGTAGAGATAACATCTAAGTACCAAAAAATTGTACTGAACTTAGAGACTATCGTTACTCATGTCCGCCTTAGAGAAAAAAATACTCGTGTGTGACAAACTAGCATGCACATGTTTAAAAGTAAAGCAAAAGAACAAAAATGATATAAACAAATAAATGTTTGTAAGTTATTAAATCTTAGGCTTAAAATGTGCAATTACCCTAGTTGTAGCTTTTTTAAAGAGGAACAATGCGGAAAATCCCATTTTATTTTTTATAACTTAAAGAAAGGTCATACACAAAAATACATGAGATAGCTACCAAAAAAAGCTCATAGGAAATAAGATTACAAAGCCAGCTATTCTTGCAACCATGATTTAAATTGAAGAGCATGCTTCCTCTTAACTCTATAGCCCAATGAAGAGACTCATCAAAATAAATTTGCTTTCGCCTCTGGAAACCAGAAGCTTCAGCTCTCAAGATTTTGTTGTTCATGGACATCCAAATAACCCGTGCTGCCAAGGTCATTATTTTCATGAAGAAAGGAACACTTAGTTTATGTTTAAAGTCCTGAAAAAAATTCAAGAATTGAAATATTTTTGCCTCTTTAAGGGCATACAAAGTTCCAACAGCCCTCAGCAACAAATGATGAAGAGTCTCTTCCTGAGTATATCCCATAGTGGCTTGTACTCCTGCAATGCAAAATTCTTTTTAGCAAAAGGTTTCTTGCATTTCGTATATTGAAGCAGCCAGAAGAAAACCTTATGCTTAGCCTCGCAAGAGACGTCCCAAATCTTGTGAAAGATAAGGGGAGATGGTTGATAACTAATGAGGACTTTACAATTTTTTAGGGATGAGACATTTAATTTTTCCTAAAAATAACTCCCTTTGTCAAGGCAATTCATGTATTGTTGGTCATGTAGAGAAGCACACATTTTCTCTCATTGGGAGAAGTCTTGGAAAGCTCATAAGGAAAGAGGTAAATGAAAAATATCCTGAAGAAACTCCAACTGCAAAACTTTGCGCACATTCATTGTGATATCTTTGGCACAAATTATTAAGTGGGGGGACTTTAATAGCAATCATTCTTCATTTCAGAAAGTCAGTATAGAATGGAAAACTTTGCCATCACCCAAGTGGCATCCTACCATGGATTTATAAACATCCAAGAGAGATAAAGATTAGCATGCCATCAAAACGAGCCCTCCATGTGATTTCCAGCATGGTTCCATTACTATAGTAGGAACCCCGGCCAAGATTGCACAGGGGATATCATATCTACTAAAAAAATCTATGTAGGTTCTTGAGTAAAAGATCTTTGTTCTGAACACTAGTGTTCATGAAACCTAATCCTCCTTAGGTTTCAGGACTGCAAACCTTGGTCCATGCAGCAAGAGCATGGTCTTTGTCCTAAATATCATACCCTATCTAGAGACAGTGCATGAGGTATTTGATCACTTGATGTTTTATGGTTTTAGGGATATCCAAATAACACATGAAGAAAATAGGCAGTGAGGATAACACAACTTTTACCATCAGCAATTTGTCATAAGTGGAATAACAAGTGATTCGAGCCAACCATCTTTCTATTCTTGAGACCATGGCAAACAATGTTCTACTCTTGCCTTTGAGAGGCCCAGTGGCAGCCCCAGATATGTAAAAGGGAAAGAACCTTTATGCAACTTAGGGTGTTGGTGAACAAGTCGGTTTTATCGTCCACGAATTTATAGGAATCATGCTTGATTTATGATAATTAACTCCGAGTCTAGTGGATTCAGTAAAAGAATGATGTAGAGCCTTCAAGTGTACCAACTGTCTAGCATCAATAGGAAAAGTAATTAGGGTGTCATCAACATACTGCACGTAAAATAAGTGTTGTCGGGATGAGTAAAAGGTTGATGGAGCATGTCAATATCCATTGCCATGTTTAGAACATATTTGTAATAAATCAGTATTCATCACAAAAAACAGAGGTGAAAAAAGATCATCTCGTGTAAGATCCTTTGTGCGGTAAAATTTCTTGCATGGCACACAGTTTAGAAGAATGATGAAGGACCATTGCTATTAATTGGATCAATCCAATCCTCCTTTGACCAAAGTTTTTAGCCTTGAGGATCTAAAGTATGACATTGTGCTTGGCCATATAAAATCCCTTCTAAAGTAAATTTTAGCACAAGAATTTCCTCTCTTGACTTGTGGCACCGATGCAAATATTCATAGGTCTAAGCAATATAATCTTGAATAGATCTCTCCCTATGGAAACCTTGCTAGTTTGAGCGCACAAGCTAAAGAATGACCTTTCGCGATCTGTTCCCAGAAGATAAGTAACTCTTGAGTGTGCTATTAAGAAACGAAATGTGTGTATAATCATTAAGGATAATGTGCGGCCACTTGGGAATGAGAGGGATAAAGATGACAATATTACCATCATAGATGTCTTGAATCAATTGTTCCTTGAAAGCATCCTAAAAAAAGAAGCCTTTCCATCAAGCTCGGAGACTTCCACCTGATCCTTGTTTTGGTGCATGGCAATGTAATTGTGTCTGTAGGTAATGGAAGCAGTTTTGCGAAAAAGTGTTTTCATCACCCAACTATACCCACTTAATACTCCATCTCTGTCTCCGGTAGGTTTTCCAGCTTTGCAAAACCTGTAAAAGTTGTTCCTTGATTAAAAAATAGCATTTCATTCTGTCAAGGAAAGAGATCAGAATTCTTTGAAGAGGTCCAATAGAAAGATACTGCCATTCACATTTGAATAAGTCCTTTTAGACTAGAAAGGGATTTGGACCAAAATTGTAAAACCATACTCACATTTTAAATCTAGCAATAAGAGGTTTAGCAAAATCCCCAGAACCCATAGGGATAGCCCAACCATTTTGAAGCACCTCATTCAAGGGAGGCATGTTGCAACCAGAAATTCTCAAATATGAAGACTCTAGCTTTAGGAATGCCAGTACCAATTTGAATCACACAAGCCAAATGATTAGAAATGGATTTGGTAAGAGGAATTGCATTGGAAGTAGGAAAATAAGTCATCCATGAAGCAGAGGTGAAAACAAATCTAGTTACTCAAGAAGAGGCCTCTCTTGCATGTTGCTTCAAGTAAAATTCCCGCCTTTAAGAAGAAGTCCAACTAGCCCTAAATTATTGATGGCCTCCTTGAAGAGCAACATGCCATAAATATCTCTACCTCGCATGTTTCTGTCAAAAGTATCCCCAGTAAAATTGAATTCACCCATGAAAATCTAGTCAATGTCATCGGGCATTTGGATGTTAGAAAACCAATTAATGAATTTTGCTTTCCCGTAAGTATGACAAGACACATATATATTACTTTAAATTATTCTGAAGAGCCAGTTCTCCTAAGATGGAGTCATTCTAGATCACAAGAAGCCCACCAGAAGCACC
This sequence comes from Elymus sibiricus, assembly GCA_039707655.1. Lineage (NCBI taxonomy): Eukaryota > Viridiplantae > Streptophyta > Magnoliopsida > Poales > Poaceae > Elymus > Elymus sibiricus. The sequence goes on from CM077664.1 coordinate 321,796,650, forward strand.
CACTAAAGGCAAAATGCTCACATTTGGTAAATCTTCTTGGGACAATACGCCAAATAAACAAAATCTCTTTGTCTTGCAAGCACAAAATATATAAACCACTTTCTTTGATTTTATTACCTAATTAAGGTATTCCATTTATCCTAAGAGTTCGTACCTCAATTCAAAATCTGCCATCATATGTTTTATCCATTAATAACAAAAGAGTTTTGGGACCAATGGCTAGGAACCACCTCTAGCCAAACCAAAACATTGCTCAAAAGAAAGTTGTGGAAATTAAAAGAAGGCCACCACAACTTAGGATATAAATTTGTCCACAAAAAACATATTACAATCATGAAACATATTTTTTCCGACAGGACAACCAACATTAGAAAATAACTTATCACATGACATTATAGAACTAAATTCTGAAATATGCCACTACCAACCACGCAGTGAGAAACTCATATCTTTCTGTTGTACTATCATTATGTCATGGTCTTGGTTCTTTCTTCCCCTTGACCTTGTAAACTTTGGTCCCTCCCCCATGCTGTGTACTATTCGAGTATCTGATCTTCTATATTTTTTGGCTAGCTTATCGTCCAGGTGTTAGGTTTCTAATGACCTTTTTAAACGTCTATGGAAACTTTGCATTGCATGCAAGACAATTTCTGTCCATGCAAGTTATCTTTTTAAAACATTTGTTGAAATTTTGATTTTGTTGCTTCTTCTTACCTTTATGTCCACTAAAGGAGTCTTGCCCTTTTCCTGGGGTTGGGGCTGTTGGGAGTGGAGGGAGAATCCTGATTTTCTTTGTTATCGCCAGGAACCATCAGATAAAGCTCCTCATTTTTCTAAAGGTGTATCTTTCAGAACTTAAAATTGCACTATTTAATTAAGAAATCCGCTAAAGCGTAACTCGTCGGTATGCTTCTGCGGCATCCCGCTTCTCGTCATGCACGCGATGATGGCGGCGTGAGATCTAGTCCAATGGCGATGAACGTAGTCATGCCATAAGACCATTCCAGTATGTCCATTGTGTACAAATCTTGTTTGATTAATTTGCAATAATTTAAGTATGGTACCAACTAAGTTGAAAACAAGAGAATTTAAAAAATAATTATACCGAGATATAGAAACAACTTTTCCATATACGAATCTGAAGCAACAACTTAATTAACCCTATGGGTTACCTTGTCGACTAGAAATTCAAGTGAGCAGTAGCAAAACCTTGAGAACTAACCTCTCATTGAAGGGTTAGGGTGATGATTGTACTCTCAGCTTACCACACGCATCTGTCCGCGGACCAGGGGACCAGTCCACGGACACTGATGCGGGAGCCGTCCATCCAACTGTAGCCTCATACAATTCAAACCACGTTTCAACAAACCGGACAAATTAAATACAAACCGGATGATTTTCATATAAACCGGACGAAAACATTTACATTTCAGACATATTTCAACTAACTATGCCGGACTATGATGCTATTCTAACCTAGTAAATTGCCGGCCGCAGCGGAGCTCTATTCCCACGACATGTCTTCTCCATGTCCGACAGCAAGCTCACCGGACCGCCGTGAGCCCCGGAAGATATGCTTATTTAGCGGAAGGGGAAGAGTAACCTCCGCTTCCGTAAAGCACTGATAAGGTTGGAAAGGGCGCAAGAGAGGGAAAGGGTTTATGGTTGGGCCAGGGTTGTCGGACGTGTGCGTGGCAGTGGTCTGGACTCCCGCACCCCTTCTCCCCCGCTTGCTTCTGATTTGCGGGAAACAAGACGTCTGGACCGGCCCGCAGACGGATACAGGCCCACGTTGGGTTGCAAAACACGTTCAGGCCGCACGATTCGAACAGATGCGGACGGTTTAAGGGTCCGCGTTAAAGATGGCCATAGTTAATCTATGTTGAGGGTCCGCGTTGTGACTTGTGAGAAGCGGCTTCGTCAAATTTGAAGCTCGCAACTCCGGTCTTCTTTAAATGTTGCCATTTGTGAACGCTGCTTCTGAAAAAGCTTGTTATGGACATCTTCAACGTTGACCTGCAAATTTTCTTCGGTATCTATTCGCGGAGAGGAGACCAGTCCGCGGACACGGATGTGGAAGGCGGTCATCCAACGCTGCCCGCATACATTTCAAGCCGGGTTTCAGCTAACCGGACCAAATTCATGCAAACATCAAATTTGGATAAAAAATAGCACAAATCATCCGTACATACCATGCAAATAAGTCTAGCATAACAATAGTTCAAATTCAGCGAGATTAACCGGGTGTTCAAGAAGTTTTTCATGAACGGATCATGTCGTCCCACACATACTGCCCCTTCAACTTTATCCACCAGTGTATGTACCTAAATGGCCGTCCCTCTATCCTATGGTATATCATGACAACGCGTACGGGCTACACAATGCGTAGAGCAACATTGAGTGAATGAATGATTCAATCGACAAGTTGAGCAAGAAGAAGCCAAACTTACGATCTCCTTGGCTGCCGCGCGCAATGACCACCTTGCCTCCAGCATATCAACCACGCCACAAAATTTGGTGATGTTGGTCTGGATGGCGTACCAACGATACGATAACGACCTCACATTGCGATCATGGATGACGTGCATGTCATAGGGCGCAATGTGCTTTCACACGTGAAACGAATCATGCACGCGCTGCTAGAAGGGCCCCCATCTGCTCCTGCCTACGAAATTGGCCAACCACACATCGCACAACAACTCATCATCCATGGTCAAGTACCCTGCTATCTACTCTAAGAAACAACATGGCGTTCCAAAATAAGCTCAATGGCATTTGACCGAACACCTACCGGGCGTGGTGACCGTCATGGACGACGTCGACAGGGGGGGTGTACCTGCCTACGGACGGGTCCGGGGTGGACGCCACTGTCATAAAAGGCGAGTGGGCGCGTCAGTGCTGGTTGTGGAGGTCCGCCAATGGTTGTGTGCCGGCCGGAGAGGTACATCGATGGCGTCAGAGGATGAGGGCGCGGATGCAAAGTCAGGGGGAAGAAGGGGCGGATTGGAAGAAAATGGGACCGAGAGGGGGAATTTAGTGGGCCGGGGGTGTCAGAGTCCTACGTGGCTTATGTCCGGACTCCGGCAAACACCCCCCCCCCCCCCCCCCCGCCCACCCCCCCACCCCAAACTTTGTCTCAGTTAAAGTGCGTCAGGACCACTAGGCAGACCGATACAAACCCATGATGGATGACACAACACGTTCGGGCTGCGCGATTTGGACGTATGCGGGCGGTTTGAGGGTCCGGGTTGGAGATGCCCCTAACCGGGAATAGGAATAGAAAGAAGAAGAAGAAAGGAAGCCCTTGACAACAGGCTTCGTATAGGAGCACGAGTTGGAAACGAAACACACAGGTGCGTACAGGAACACCGTCCGTCGGTCCATGCATGATTGAGCAGCGTAGCATCGGCCACAGCACCCATCACCCTCCTCATTCCCGGACCCCAGGGCACCGGCGGATGGCATCGGTACACGTCGCCCCTCCCCGCTAATCGCCACGCCCGGAATTCAGTTCGCGGCAACTCCGGGCTCACTCAGTACGGAAAAGGCAGTCGAGACAGGTCAGTCGATCGATGCGTGCACCCACACGACACGGGGTGAACAGCTCCTACCAACGTTGTCCATTCCCTCCCATTCGTTTCTCTACACACATTCCCGCCGCGTACGTACGTCGCCGCCTCGCCGGGCCCCCGCGCGCCCACTGGCAACCGCCACTGCCATCGGCGACCTCCTCCCCCACGCCACCACTATATATACGTACGCGCCATGAACGCCTTCCTCACTCCCCATCTCCCACTCGTGCGCCACCACAGCTCGAGCTCTCATCACCAGTGTGCCACAGTTGCGATAGTAGTAACTTGTCGGCCCTGTCTGGTTCGGGGACCGATCGCTTGCTCTGCTTTGCTTGGCTCAGCTCTCCTCTGTTTCTTGGCAATGGTGGTCCTCGCGAAGCCGGCGGCGCTGGAGCAGATCGCGCTGCTGAGGACGCCGGAGGCGTGGGAGAGCTTCTCGGGCGTCCCGGCCGTGGACCTGTCCGGCCCCGACGCGGCGGCGGACGTGGTGCGCGCGTGCGAGCGGTTCGGGTTCTTCAGCGTGGTGAACCACGGCGTGCCGGCGGGCGTGGTGGACCGGCTGGAGGCGGAGGCCGTGCGGTTCTTCGCGTCGTCGCAGGCGGAGAAGGACGCGTCGGGCCCCGCCGACCCGTTCGGGTACGGGAGCAAGCGCATCGGCCGCAATGGGGACATGGGGTGGGTGGAGTACCTCCTCCTCGCCATCGACCGCGACGTGCTCTCCAAGGCCTCCCCGGCGCCGACGCCCGCGCTGAGGGACGCGATCAACGCGTACGTGGGCGCCATGCGCGGGCTGGCGAGGACGGTGCTGGAGATGGTGGCGGAGGGGCTGGGCGTGTCGCCGCGGGGCGCGCTGGCGGACATGGTGACGGGCAACGTGGCGAGCGACCAGGTGTTCCGGCTGAACCACTACCCGCCGTGCCCGCTGCTGCAGGGGCTCCCGCCCAACTGCAGCGTGACCGGGTTTGGCGAGCACACGGACCCGCAGCTGGTGTCCATCCTGCACTCCAACGGCACGCCCGGGCTCCAGGTCGCGCTCCACGACGGGCGCTGGGTGTCCGTCCCGCCCAACCGCGACGCCTTCTTCGTCAACGTCGGCGACTCCCTCCAGGTACATACATTCCTTCAGGCTCAACTCATGCACCGGCGGACGGGCCGACGACGACCGGCGTACGGCAGCGACAGGAACAATAATTAACGAATCGGTCGGGGTCGGTGCAGGTTCTGACGAATGGGAGGCTGAGGAGCGTGCGGCACCGGGTGGTGGCCGGCAACGGGCTCAAGTCCCGCGTGTCGATGATCTACTTCGGCGGGCCACCGCTGGCGCAGAGGATTGCACCGCTGCCGCAGCTGCTGGCGGGGACGCCCCTCTACAGGGACTTCACATGGGGAGAGTACAAGAAGGCGGCCTACCGCTCTCGCCTCGGCGACAACCGGCTGGCCCCCTTCGAGACGCCACCTGTCACCATGCCACACGCCGACCACCGCCGGTCCTAGCCAGCCAACGGCATACACAGCCGCGACATACTTCCTTGGTAGCTTTCGTACGTGTCGACGTACGTACACAACGGGAGCTGCTGATTGCTCCGTCCATGCCGGCCTCCGTAGGCCGTGTCCCATGGGTGACCTGGCTGGATGTAAAGCTACGTACCTAAGCTTGGACCGGGAGTGTGGGCGTCCTGCCATCAGGGCCGGGCCCACAGTGGTGCAAACTGTGCGGCCCGCACAGGGCCCAAAATTCTAAGGGCCCCAAAAAATTCATGTAGGCCTAGTATTTAAAAAAAACAGCGCACTACTGGGCCTGTGGGCTACAGGTCTGGTCGCTGCTCCCGCTGAGGAGACGAGGGGGCGAGTGCACGAGGCCATCGAGGGGCCGCTGAGGCCATCGAGGGGACGCTGCCGGTTCGCTAAAAAAAAGATCGATCGCTCTTTTTGGATTGGGGTCGGGCAGACTGCAGACCACGGATATCGTAAAAAATAAGCGATGCGCCGCTGTTTCCAGAATCCAGATTACATCTCGATCGTGCCATCGTGGCTAGCTACAGGTACAAGATCGCTTCTCTCGTTGCCTACGCCTAGTCCCTCGTCTCTCCTCGTGGTTCATGCGGTGTGCCCAGGGCCCTGGGTGTGCCTTCGTTCGTGATGCTGCCGCCGTTGCCTTCCTCGCTTCCCTACCTTCTCTCTTAATTTTCAGATTCGTCCACGTCGTCGTTTCGTTGGATTGATCATTGACCGACTCCAATCTAATTAGGTGATCGGACAGGACCCAAAATTAGGTGAGTTAGACGGTTCGTCCAATTATGAGGATATCATTGAAGATTTCATTTCAAAGAATACTAAAACAGTGAGGATGTTCAAATAAATAGCAACCGGGAGTTGGACAGGTATGACTTTTTATATGTTCAATTGTTATGCAAGACATTTTATTATATACACTGTAACTTTTTTTTACGAGATATATATACATTATAATTGCTCGTTAGTTTTTGTGTGAGATAGGGCCCTCATTTTTAGTTTCGCACAGGGCCCCGGATTTTACCGGCCCGGCCTGCCTGCCATGCCATCCTGCATGCCGCGGTGGCCGGTGCCGGTGGGCGCGGCGCTGGGGCGAACCTCGATCCTGCCGATCTGTTTGGTCAAATGTACAGTAGTAGTAGTACTGGTAGTAGCACTAGGGATCCATCAATCGAGCTTGCATTGGCTGGTTCACTGGCCGCTAACAGTTGACACGCGGTGAAAGTTTGATGTGTGTCGGAGCCTTTCCAACAGGTGTGGTCTGGTTACTAATGGCTTTGCTATATAGTGCTCTTGTGTTTGTCCTTTGCTGTGCTCTGCTTCATGTCTGCCTTGCTTTTGTTGCTTCCACTTATGGCCATGCCTGTTCGTCCGTCGAAAAAGGTTTTTTTACCGGAACCGGTACCAACCGGTGAAACATCCACCGTTGCTGTTGTTTTGGAGATTGGTGCCCCTTTTTGATGTATAAGAGACATGAATAGAGTATACAGGAATACATGTGGACCTTTGCATGCACTTGTCAGCTTTTGTCAGGAGAGAGAAGAAATGTACGACAAGACCAGTTGCATGCAAGTTAAATATTCTCTCTCTCTCTCCATCAAAATACTTCCATTTAATTTCATTGTGAAATTTTGGATCATAGATATCTTTTTAATGAGAACTCCTATTTTGAATTTTTTTATATATTTGAATTCATAGCGAGAAGAGCTTCAGAACAAGATCAATTATGGATACATTTGAACTAGCTTTAATTTTGCTGATTTTTAAATACATATTTCACTCAAATTGAAAAACATATTTCACTCATCTTTTTTAGTTGATTCAAAATAACAATTCACTCATTTAAAAAAAATATGAATTCACTCATTTGAAAAGACAGATTTCACACATTTAAAAAAAACATATTTCATACATTTTTAAAAGATGATTCCATTCATTTCGAAAACTGATTCACTCATTTCATATTACAGATTTCACCGCTCTAAAAATAATGCATGCATATTTAAATTTTGTAGTTTCATATTTCACTTGCAATTATATTTCCTGAATATCAGTTTCACAATCAGTATTAAGCAGCTTCACGAACATAATCAATTTCACACATTGGAACAATCTATTTCACATATTTGAAATGCCCGTTTCATATATTTTCACACACTGAAATATGGTTCTTGACAAAAACATTGCAATATGTTGCATATATTTGAAATATAAACAGTTCCATATACTAGAATAATAAGTTTCACACATTAAACAATCCAGTTCACATATCCAAAAAAACACGTTTCATATATTTCACTCATTTTGAATAACTGATTTCAATTATTTCAAAAATCAATTTCAATTATTTTAAAAATAATTCAACTCACTTCATAAAATAGATTTCGCTCATTTCTAAAAAAAAGTTTTGAAAAAATTAGTTTCACATGTTTGAAATAACTAGTTTCAAAATTCGAAATAACAAGTTTCACATATATCACACTGAAATATGTGTCATCTGCATGAATTTTTTTTCACTATTTTAAAAATATTTGTTTCACTTATTTTGGAAAACGGGTCTCACTCATTTCAAAAAGTGAAAAAATTTAAACAAAAAATTTGCTTGTTTCAAAATTAGATTTCACTAATTTTTAAAAGTAATTTGAAATATATTTACCATTTTTGAAATAACAAGGTTCACATATTTCACACTGAAATATGCTTCATATGCACGATTTTTTTTTTACTTATTTCAAAAAATTGGTTCCACTCAAATCACAAAACTTATTTCACATATTTTAGAAAACTGATTTCACTTATTTGAAACGTTGAAATTTAAATATGTTTAAATGTATTCAAGATTGATCTCGTTCTAAAGGTCTTGGCGCCAGTAGTTCAAATATATAAAAGAATTCGAAAAAAAAATTATGGTTTAAAAGATATGAATGGTCTAAATTCTTTAGGAGAGATGGGAGAGAGAATCTGTCTTAAATATGCATGCACCTGTGCACAAGCAGTGGTGGGCCAGCTGATAGTGGTGTTTTAATGCCAATATACATAAGGATCTGATCAAATACACTACTATACAATTGGTGGGGACCTCTTATTACACGAATCACAAAGCAGACTGACGGCGGATGTTTTGCGGGTAGATAACGGCTCCGGTAAAAAGGTCTTTCTGGTTCGTCCGTAAAAAGGTCTTTCTGGTTCGTCCGTGATTGGGCGTATCACCATGGTCCTTCTTTTGTAGTAACACTGTTCGGCTTTAACTTGCATCTGGTATTTGCCTTTCGCGCCATGGAGTTCCACCGGGACCATTAATGTCTTGACAGTGTTTGTGATGGCACTATTCTTTCAAAGAAGTGATTACAAACGGCAGTATGTATCGCCTATAAATGCTTGGAAGTCATTTTATGAAAAACATCTATAAATACTTGTGAAATCAGCACCTAAGAGCATCTACAGTCGGACCTTGCAATCCGGCCCCTCAAACGCCCGCGGATGCGACCAGGCGCGTCCGCGGACAGTGACCGGTCACGCCTCAAATTAGCCACTCTGCATCCGCCCCTCTCATATTTCAACCCCTAGATCCATACAAAACATGCAAAAGAAATCCTACGTACTACATACTATGTACTACCCTAGCTACTCTTCGTCGTCGGAGATGTCCATGATAACGGTGCCGGGCGCCGGCTGGACGGGTGGGTAGGAGGGCTCCGGCTCATCCTCCTCCTGCTCGACCTCATCCATGTAGGCGAGCATCTCCGCCTCCTCCGCGGCCTGCTGCACCTCCATCTCCTGCCGGCGACGGCGTCTGGACTCCGCAGCCGACTCCGACCGGAGGGAATCGAGGATGGCTTGCAACTCCGCCTGCAGATCCGCGTCACCAGCATCCCCCACATCCTCACCGGGCGGCGTGGGGGCATGGCTACTAGGCGGACGGGTGGAGTGGAAACTGGCGGCGACGGCGGACATGCGGAGGAAAATGTGGATGGATGCTAGGGTTTCAGTGCCGCCGGTCGGCTTAAATAGCCGGGCTAGGCACTCGATGCCTGCCGTAGCTGCGCCACATGGCGCCACCGGTCCGACGGAGGAGATGAGCTTCTGACCGCCAGGTTTCCGGGCGTTTCCGGCTGGGACCCCTTCGACAGTCCGACGTGACGGGCGTGCCCGGGCGCGCCCGGCCGCCCCCATATCCGCCCAATATATGGGCTGGATATGAGGGGTGCCGGTTAGCCCAGGCGTTTGAGGCCCATTTGAGGGGGGCGTTGCTACTTCTTGAGCTTGCGTTGGTTTTTCCCTTGAAGAGAAAAGGTTGATGCAGCAAAGTAGAGATAAGTATTTCCCTCAGTTAAGAACCAAGGTATCAATCCAGTAGGAGGAACACCCAAGTCTCCAATAGTTGCACCTACACAAACAAATAAATACTTGCACCCAACGCGATAAAGGGGTTATCAATCCCTTCACGGTTACTTGCAAGGATAAGATCTGATAGAGATAGATATAAAAGATAAATAAAAGTGCAAAAGTAAATAAATTACAGCAAGGTATTTTTGGGTTTTTGGTTTTATAGATCTGAAAATATAATGATAAAAATAGACCCGGGGGCCATAGGTTTCACTAGAGGCTTCTCTCTTGAAGAAAGCATATGGTGGGTAAACAAATTACCATTGAGCAATTGATAGAAAAGCGCAAAGTTATGACGACATCTAAGGCAATGATCATGAATATAGGCATCACGTCCGTGACAAGTAGACCGAAACGATTCTGCATCTACTACTATTACTCCACACATCGACCGCTATCCAGCATGCATCCACTAGTAGAAAACAGGGCTTTGGTCGAGGCCAGGATAAAGGCATTAATCCCGGTTCACTTACGAACCGGGACCAAAGGGTGCATTAGTCCCGGTTCGTGAGGCCAGGGCGCCGGCCGGGCCTCGGGGGCCATTGGTCCCGGTTCGTCTGACCCCTTTGGTCCTGGTTCCAGACACGAACCGGGACCAAAGGGCCTCGCTCCTGGCCCAGCACCTTTAGTCCCAGTTGGTGGCTGGAACCGGGACCAAAGGTCAGTCTTCTGTCCCGGTTCTAGCCACCAACCGGGACTAAAGATAAGCCTATATATACCTGCCCGCTCACTCCTCTGTTTTTTGGCCGGCCAGCGTGTGCAGGTGTGTGTTGCTCTGCTCTCACCTCCTATGCACATGAGGTGTTCGATGAAATGCCCGAGTCACACTTAAGCTTTCTCCTCTCCAAGCTCGACCTCCAAGCTCTATTTTCCTCAAGATTTGTCTAGGTTTGGCGGTCCGTCCTGTCCCGTCCCCGTCCTCACCGCCGTCGATCGCCCGCGCCGATCTCGTCGCCGGCACCACCATGGTGAGCCTCTTGTTCTTATCTTCTATCTAAAAGAAAAAAAATTCTTACTTGTATGATTTAGATAGATACTTGTATAATTTTCTTACTTTTATTATTATTTGTTATTATATAGTGCCATGGTTTTGGTATCCGCCCCCGTCGGCCCTCGTCCTGTCTATGATTCGGATGTGGTATATTATCTTTTATAACTATTTGTTTCATTTAGTGTTTATGACAATTATGCCGACCAACGTGACATAGATGTTTTTATCTAGGAGGTATGTGAACCGGAAATTCCAACCGACCCTCTTGTCGAGAGGTTAAATTAGTTGAAAAAGAAAACAATTACTTGAAGAAAAAATTGAAAAGAATTGAGGAGGAGAAGATGGAATTGGAGTTGCATGTTGCTGATGTAGTCGATGATCACAAGATCAAGATGGATGCAATGCGCTTGAAGATTAGAAAGATTAGAAAATATGCCATTCATACTGAGGCTTGGTATCATTATGCCGTTGGATCAATTGTTACCTTAGTTGCGATTATGATCGCATTTGTTGCTGCATTTAAATGTTTTACATAGTTTCAATGTATGTTTTAATTAGATGCTCTAGAGAGCTATATGTTGTTCAATGAGAACTATGTATGAACTTTATGTATTTATTTTTTCAGTAATAACATTTGATCACTACTGTACTTTGGTTTTAATGTGATGATGAACTTCTATTAATTTGGTCACTTCTCTATTCATGATGTTCTGTAATGGTTTTTGATACACTTAATTATATAATGCACGCAGATGAACCGGCAATGGATGTACGGTGACCGACGTGCCTCCGAGTACATTGAGGGCCTGCATAAATTTCTCGAAGTGGCTGAGGCAAACAAGCAGAATGGTTGTATGTCTTGTCCATGCCCTGTCTGTGAGAATACGAAGGATTACTCTAACTTGAAAACCCTTCACGTCCACCTGCTTGAGAAGGGTTTCATGCCACACTATAATGTTTGGACCAAGCACGGAGAAAGAGGGGTTATGATGGAAGACAACGAAGAAGAAGACGATGATGACAACTATCCCCCTGAATACGGTGATACTGCAACGGGGGAAGCTGAAGATCAAGAGGAACCAGACGATGTGCCCGATGATGATCTTCGCCGGGTCATTGTTGATGCAAAGAGAGAATGCCAAAGTGAAAGGGAGAAGTTGAAGTTCGAGCGCATGTTAGAGGATCACAAAAAAGGGTTGTACCTAAATTACGAAGATGACAACACAAAGCTCGGTGCCACACTGGAATTGCTGCAATGGAAGGCAGACAATGGTGTATCTGACAAGGGATTTGGCACGCTACTGAAAATAATGAAGAAGAAGCTTCCAAAGGATAACGAATTGCCCGACAGTACGTACAAAGCAAAGAAGGTTCTATGCCCTCTAGGATTGGAGGTGCAGAAGATACATGCATGCCCTAATGACTGCATCCTGTACCACGGTGAGTACGAGGATTTGAACGCATGCCCGGTATGCGGTGCATTGCGGTATAAGATCAGACGAGATGACCCTGGTGATGTTGAGGGCGAGCGCCCCAGGAAGAGGGTTCCTGCCAAGGTGATGTGGTATGCTCCTATAATACCACGGTTGAAACGTCTGTTCAGAAACAAAGAGCATGCCAAGTTGATGCGATGGCACAAAGAACACCGTAAGAAAGACGGGAAGTTGAGAGCACCCGCTGACGGGTCGCAGTGGAGAAAAAACGAGAGAAGGTGGGGGGACTTTGCAGGTGACGCTAGGAACGTATGGTTTGGTTTAAGCGCAGATGGCATTAATCCTTTTGGGGAGCAGAGCAGCAATCATAGCACCTGGCCCGTGACTCTATGTATCTATAACCTTCCTCCTTGGTTGTGCATGAAGCGGAAGTTCATTATGATGCCAGTGCTCATCCAAGGCCCTAAGCAACCCGGCAATGACATTGATGTGTACCTAAGGCCATTAGTTGAAGAACTTTTACAGCTGTGGAATGGAAAAGGTGTACGTGTGTGGGATGAGCACAACCAGGAGGAATTTGACCTACATGCGTTGCTGTTTGTAACCATCAATGATTGGCCTGCTCTCAGTAACCTTTCGGGACAGACAAACAAGGGATACCATGCATGCACGCACTGTTTAGATGACACCGAAAGTATATATTTGGACAAATGCAGGAAGAATGTGTACCTGGGGCATCGTCGATTTCTTCCGACCAACCATCAATGTCGAAAGAAAGGCAAGCATTTCAAAGGTGAGGCAGATCACCGGAAGAAGCCCGCCCTCCGTACTGGTGATCACATACTTGATATGGTCAATGATTTACAAGTAATCTTTGGAAAGGGTCCTGGCGGACTATCTGTTCCGAATGACGCTGAGGGACGCCCACCCATGTGGAAGAAGAAATCTATATTTTGGGACCTACCCTATTGGAAAGACCTAGAGGTCCGCTCTGCAATCGACGTGATGCACGTGACGTAGAATCTTTGCGTGAACCTTCTAGGCTTCTTGGGCGTGTATGGGAAGACAAAAGATACACCGGAGGCACGGGAGGACCAGCAACGTGTGCACGAAAAAGACGGCATGCATCCAAAGCAGTATCAAGGTCCTGCCAGCTACGCTCTTACCAAAGAAGAGAAGGAAATCTTCTTTGAATGCCTGCTCAGTATGAAGGTCCCGTCTGGCTTCTCGTATAAAGGGAATAATAAATATCCCAGAGAAAAAGTTCCAGAACCTAAAGTCTCATGACTGCCACGTGATTATGACGCAACTGCTTCCGGTTGCATTGAGGGGGCTTCTACCAGAAAACGTTCGATTAGCCATTGTGAAGCTATGTGCATTCCTCAATGCAATCTCTCAGAAGGTAATCGATCCAGAAATCCTACCAAGGTTAAAGAGTGATTTGGTGCAATGTCTTGTCAGTTTCGAGCTGGTGTTCCCACCATCCATCTTCAATATCATGACGCACGTCCTGGTTCATCTAGTTGACGAGATTGGCATTCTGGGCCCTGTATTTCTACACAATATGTTCCCCTTTGAGAGGTTCATGGGAGTCTTAAAGAAATATGTTCGTAACCGTGCTAGGCCAGAAGGAAGCATCTCCACGGGCCATCAAACGGAGGAGGTCATTGGGTTTTGTGTTGACTTCATTCCTGACCTTAAGAAGATTGGTCTCCCTCAATTGCGGTATGAGGGGAGACTGACTGGAAAAGGCACGCTAGGAGCGGACTCAATAATATGTAGGGATGGGCATTCTTGGTCTCAAGCACACTACACAGTTCTACAGAATTCTACCTTGGTGACCCCGTATGTCAATGAACACAAGAATATTCTGCGCTCCAAACACCCGGAGCAGTGTGACGACTGGATTACATGTGAACATATCAGGACTTTCGGCAGTTGGCTGCAAACACATCTCATGGGTGACAACACTGTTGCAGATGAGCTGTACTCGTTGGCCAGGGGACCATCTTCGACTGTATTGACTTACAAAGGGTACGAGATAAATGGGAATACATTTTACACAATCGCCCAAGATCAAAAGAGCACCAACCAAAATAGTGGTGTCCGCTTTGATGCAGCAACCAACAGGGGAAATGACACATATTATGGTTACATAGTGGACATATGGGAACTTGACTATGGACATGATTTTAAGGTCCCTTTATTTCGGTGCAAATGGGTCAATCTATCAGGAGGCGGGGTACAGGTAGACCCGCAGTACGGAATGACAATAGTGGATCTCAACAATCTTGGGTACACAGACGAACCATTCGTCCTAGCCAATGATGTGGCGCAGGTTTTCTATGTGAAGGACATGTCTACCAAACCGAGAAAAAGAAAAGATAAGGAAGCGAATACATCATACGATGAGCCAAAGCGCCACATAGTTCTTTCAGGAAAAAGAGACATTGTGGGAGTGGAGGGCAAGACAGACATGTCTGAAGATTATGAAAAGTTTCATGAAATTCCTCCCTTCAAAGTCAAGGCTGACCCAAGCACCCTGTTAAACGATGAAGATTATCCATGGTTACGGCGCAATAAGCAAGGGACACAAGCGAAGAAAAAGTGAAGGAGGATACGATGATGGCTCTGATGATGGCTCTGATTACGCGAAGAAAAAATGAAATGCCTTTTGTAACAGATGAGTTTTCGTCCAAAACCCTGATACTTCGAAAGAGATTGTCCATTTTGTACACGAAGTGCATACAACTTTTGCCGTAACCCTCTCAACTTTTTAGCACATGCTATGTGGGTGAAATGATGATACCATGCCAACTTTCAACCTTTTCAGAGTTCATTTGTAGTGCTTTTCAATTTCAGGGTCATTTAGCTAAAAAAAATCAGTAAATGCATGAAAAATACCAAATGAAGTCAGAAAGGGTTGAAAATTGATGATGTGGCTTTGAATGGTGCATGTTGAACGCACAAAAAGTCTGGAGTTGAAATAAGTTCAAAAAAAATGAAATCCCTTTGTAACAGATGAGTTTTCGTCCGAAACCCTGATACTTCGAAAGAGATTGTCCATTTTGTACACGAAGTGCATCCAGGTTTTGCCGTAACCCTCCCAACTTTTTAGCCCATGCTATTTGGGTGAAATGATGATACGATGCCAACTTTCAACCTTTTCAGAGTTCATTTCTAGTGCTTTTCAAAAGAATGAACTAAAAAGCTTTTATAAAACTCTAATAGCAAAAATAATGAACTAAAAAGCTTATATAAAACTCTAATAGCATAAAGAATGAACTAAAAAGAATCAATTAAAATATTTTGTTATGATCAACTAAAACAAAACTATAATATTCTTCAATAGCAAAAAGAATCAACTAAAAAGCTTTTATAAACCTCTAGTTATTATCAAAATAATATTAACTTAAAATTATATAAAATTTATGCAACTGCAATTATCAAAGTATTTTTTGTTAAAAACTTTAATAGCAAAAAGAATTTTCATAAAGTATTTTATGTTAAAAACTTTAATAGCAAACTAAAATGACATAAAAAATAAAAAAATATTATCAAACTAAAATGACTAAAAAGCTATGTGGGTGAAATGATGATACCATGCCAACTTTTATAAAACTTTAATAGCAATAAGAATGAACTAAAAAGCTTTTATAAAACTCTAATAGCAATAAGAATGAACTAAAAAGAATCAATTAAATATAATATTCTTCAATAGGAAAAAGAATCAACCAAAAGGAATCAAAATAATATTGTTCAATAGTAAAAAGAATCAACTAAAACATGAACTAAAAAGAATGAACTAAAAAGAATCAAAATAATATTAACTAAAATTATGAAAGTATTTATTTGTTAAAAAGAATGAACTATAAAAGAATCAACTAAAATATTAACTAAAAAGAATGAACTAAAAAGAATCAACTAAAACATTAACTAAAAAGAATGAACTAAAAAGAATCAACTAAAACATTAACTAAAAAGAATGAACTAAAAAGAATCAACTAAAACATTAACTAAAAAGAATGAACTAAAAAGAATAAAAAAAATATTAACTAAAATTATCAAAGTATTTATTTGTTAAAAAGAATGAACTAAAATAAAATCTTTAATAGAAAACTAAAATAACAGAAAAAAATGCCCACCTACTAGGAAACTAAAATGACATAAAAAATAAAAAAATGCCGCCTACTGGGCCACCACGGCCTGCATACGACTAGAAACCCATCTGTACATGGGCCAGGATGCAGGCCCGCGGGCCCAATAGGCCCTACATGGCAGTGACAAGGGTAGGCAAGTACTGCCTGCATTGGAGAGGAGCTCGATAGCTCACCCGCAGGGCGCCTTATAAACTGGTGCAGCGCTCTCTCAACTAGCGAGGTGGGACTAAACTCCCACCACACCGCTGTGCCAGGCTATTGGTCCCGGTTGGTGGCTCGAACCGGGACGAAAGGGTGCCTTTGGTCCCGGTTCGAGCCACCAACCGGGACCAATGCCCCCCTTTAGTCCCGGTTTGAGCCACCAACCGGGACTAAAGGTCTCTGCTTCCCGCCCTTTGGGTTGCTGAAAATACACCTTTGGTCCCGGTTGGTGACACGAACTGGGACGAAAGGGGGGCATTGGTCCCGGTTGGTGCCACAAACCGGGACTAAAGGGTGGGGTATATAAGCCCACACTTAGGAAATTTTCACACTTCATCCGCACTCGCCCCCGACGACGCCGAGCACATCGACGCCGCCAGGCTGCCCCGACGACGTCCGCCGCCCCCGCCGTCGCCGTCGTCGCCGTCGCCAGCGCCCATGCCCCGGCCCGCCCCCGTCGTCGCCGTCGCCCCTGCCACGAGCCCGCGCCCCTGCCCCGCCCCCGATCAGCCCGCGCCCCTGCCCCGGCCCACCCCCGCCGTCGCCGCGCCCCTGCCCCGTCGTCGCCGTCGCCGTCCTCGCCCCCGACCCCGCGCCCCTGCCCCGTCGTCGCTGTCGTCGCCCTAGCCCCGCTGTGAGCCGCCGCACCGCCCCGGCCATTTTATTTTTTTTAATTATTAATCATGTTTATGTAATGTATGTATACGTACATGTATACGTAGATGCTTAGTGTATTTTTTTGATATGATGAATTTTTTAGTCATGTTCATATGATGATTTTTTTTGTTCATAGAATATTTTTGTTCATAGCATTTTTTGGTCCATGTATATATGTATGTGTATGTATGGATGGATGGATGGATGGATGTATATATATAGAAAATGATCATATGATGTTTTTTTGGTTCATAGAATATATTTTTTGTTCATAGAAATTAGTTAAAATTTACCAAGTTACTAAGTTACTAAGTTAAAATGTTCATATATTCAAAATGAGTTAATTAAAAGACTCACTAAGTTAAAATTTACGCCCTCCCCGATAACTTCGACATGAGGGGGGACGTCGGACATGCATGAGAGAGAGGCGGTCCGCTCGCCCGACCAACTATCGAGGCCACCCAAACCCTAGAAGAAAGAGCGTCGTTGTCGATCTACCCCCTCCCCGATAACTTCGACATGCGGGGGGACGTCGGACATGCAGGAGAGAGAGGCGGTCCGCTCGCCCGACCAACTATCGAGGCTACCCAAACCCTAGAAGAAAGAGCGTCATTGTCGATCTACGTACCCCCTCTCCGATAACTTCGACATGAGGGGGGACGTCGGACATGCATGAGAGAGGCGGTCCGCAAAGTATCCTCTCTCGAAAGATATATAGGACGACTCATCAGACATGAGGGGGAGGAGTCCTCGACGATGTTTGCCACTAATCCATTGCTCATATGCATATGATTCCTTGTTGTGATATTAAGTCCATGTTTGCCACTAATCCATCTCTCATGTTTGTATATTGCCATGTTGTAATATTTGCAGAAACCATGGACAGAGACTTGGAACAAGAAGAGTTGTTGGGGGATATAATCCGCGACGGAGGTGATCCCTTGTCGTTTCTCAACGACACCGATGGTCAAGAAGGAGAGGATGACGGCTCCGGTGATCCAACAATGGAGGAGGAAGGAGGTCATGATGGCTCCGGTGACCAAATGGCGGAGGAAGGAGATCATGATGATGGCTCCGGTGACCGAACGGAGGAGGGAGCCTTAACTGTTGCAAAGTCCGGCGAGGTATATATATATATATATATATATATATATATATATATATATATATATATATATATATATATATATATATATATATTAATTAAGCATATGCTGACTTGATGCATTAATTGTTTTGGTATGTACATATATTAACGCTTCTTTCTTCTTTTAGCCCTCCGGATCGAGCCAAACTTCCGTAAGGAGACGAGGCCCGAAGAAAAGGTTGCGCTAGGATGAAAGGTTCACGATCACAGAAGTCGCTCGAGATGGCCAACCGATTGCTCCCAAGCGGAGCAAGGACACATTTATACATCAGTGCGGAGTTGTTGTTAGGGACAACGTCCCGATCAGCATTCAAGAATGGAACAAGAAGAAGGACCCTGAAGTTTCTTATGTCCAGGATAGACTGAAGGATGATCTTTGGACCTCACTGATGATAAATTTCAGCCTACCGCGAGAGGAGGATCTGAATAACCCAGTTATAGAGCGAAAGGTCAAGGCGTTTGCTCTTAAGAAGATGGCAGAACTATTCAGGAACTGGAAGAAAGAGTTGAACACAAAGTTTGTCGAGAAAGAGGAGACTCCAGAATTCATCGGTTGATATGAGAAGATAAGAGATCACTGGCCCGCATTTGTGGCCTACAAGAAATCGGAGAAGGGTAAGAAAAGGTCACTGGCAAACAAGCAAAATGCTGCAAAGAAGAAGTATCACCATCACACGGGGTCAGGTGGCTACTACAAAGCCCGGCCGTTGTGGGACAAAGCTGAGCAAGACCTGCTTGCTAAAGGGGTCCAACCAGCGACATTGCACTGGCCAGATCGTTCAAGGACTTGATTCTTCGGGATTGGGGGAACTTTGGACCCAGAAACAGGGGAGTATATTTGGATGGACGAGCAACTTGCAACACCCATCCGGAAGCTTCAGGCAGCAATCAAGGCAGCGCAGGAAGGGACGTTCATTCCCGACAGAGAGAAGGACGAGCTGACAGAGGCCCTCGGGAATCCTGAACACCCTGGACGAACACGAGGCACATCAGGCTCCGTTCCGTGGGTGCATGGGTTTCCCGACAGCGGTGGTTATAGAAGCCGAGAGAGAAAGAGGAAAGAGGAAGCAACCGAAATGCAGAGGCTCAGTGCAAGATTAGCAAAACTAGAGGAACTTGAGAGCCAGCGAGCTACCGGCCAACCATCTCAGCGGCACGAAGATCCTTGCTTCGACGCTACCCCAGAAGCTACACCACCATCTCAGCGGAGAAGCAGCGTGGCTTCCACGGAGCTCGTTCAGCCTGATTTCACGGCTCCTCGCTACCCCGTGGATAGTATCACGGAGGCTGAACATTGTGTTCTAATGACGAAATGCCAGAACCTGACCTTGAAGGCGGCGGTCGGCTCTGTTGTACCTCCTCAAGCTGAGGGAACTTTTCATTGCCGTCTGATTCCACATGGCTATGCTGTTGTGACGGTGGATGAAATAATGGAGGGATTTGAGGAGCTGGAGCTTGACTTCCCTACAGGTGAAGGGGAGATTCATCTGGAAAATGCTTTAAGGAGTACCTGTCTATGGAGAAAGGAGTACATCAAGCTTCCAAACTGGACGCCTCAGCAGACTCAGCCACCTCCGGCGCGTCAGGGCACTCCGCCTCCTCCTCCTCCTCCTCCGGCGAGTCAGGGCACTCCGCCTCTTCCTCCGCCTCCTCCGGCGCGTCAGGGCACTCCGCCTCCTCCTCCGCCTCCTCCGGCGCATCAGGGCACTCCGCCTCCTCCTCCACCTCCTCCGGCGCGTCAGGGCACTCTGCCTCCTCCGGCGTGTCAGCGGACTCCGCCGCGTCAGCAACGGCGGAAGAGAGACGCTGCCGCTCCGGCGGCTAGCAGTACAAGAGGCGGGAAGAAATACAAATTTGGTCCAAGCCTGAAGCCTCTTCCAAAGTTACCATATGAGAGGACTGACGAGGAAAACACGGAGATCAGTGCTGCCGAAGTGAGGGCCCATTTTGAACGGAAACCTCCACCTCCGAAGGAAACGGCAGATCCGGTGAAAGTGAAGCGCACTCTGGATGCCCTTAAGCGACCACCACCGCCGCAATCCAACTATGACCGTTGTATTGCAAAGACATATGATGAAGCGCAACGGTCGGGAAGTACTTCCAATAATGCAAGATTAGCAAAACGAAGAAGTGGGAAAACAATTCCCCAGCTCGGCGAACAGGCGAAGCAATCGTGCTCCCCGCTCAAGGTGTCTAGCGATATCGTCGCTAATCATCCGGGGCTACTGCCCGGTACCAATCTTGGTGATTACGTGGGCGATGATGTACAGTTTGAAACAGCTGAGGTAGTAGAGATCTGTAAATACGAGCACGGGAAGCCTCTCGTCAAACCTGATCGGCGCCAGCATCTACCAATGATGATGCGAAGATTGCATGACTGGTACTTGGAAACTTGCAGGAAGTCTGGGACCGACAGTCTGATGCTGGGAATTAAAGAAGAGCACAACTTCATTGGAGTCGACCTGATGCCTATTGAATTTGTGTTCAGTTATTCAATCAAGAGGCCCTCGACAAACAACTCATGACTTGCTACTAGCTGTAAGTATTATTTCTGTAATTAAGTCTCTAGCTCAGCTCGTTCATTGCATGTATATATAATTATCCTCACTATATTATGCAGATTGAAGATCGTCGAATGCAAAAAAGGACAAATCTATGACATTGGGTTCATTAGCCCAAATACCGTAAATGAATGGTCGGTTCAAAACAGAGTCAATGATACTAAGGAAAACTTGCTACAATCGTTCCTTCGACATCAAAACAAAGGGAAAATACTCTTTCCTTACAACTTCAAGTGAGTGTTACTGTCTTGTGCATATTCGGTTTCGCTTACTCGAGGTTATAGTAATGTAATTGATGAGTTATGCGTGCGCAGGTTCCACTTTATTCTGCTAGAGATTAAGCTTGACGGGGGAGTAGTAACTGTCTTAGACTTGAGACATAAAGATCCCCAGGAGTATGCGGACATGACTGCAATGCTCCAGAAGTAAGTTCAATCATTATCGCACCATATCGGCAACTTTCGTTCATTTCTTGATATCATGTAATCATTTTCTTTGCATGGCAGGGTTTGGAAAAAGTTCACCGGAATAGTTCCGGGTCTGCAGAAGGAGCTGCGATTTACACACCCCAAAGTAAGTAGTACTAGCTAGTTCCGCGCATCTCTCATTGATTCTTGTTTCATCAATACCATCATCATGCTTGATTATCAGTTTGATTGAACTCTATTCTTGTAAAGTGCTTGTGGCAGGAAGGCGGGAATAATTTATGTGGATACTACGTTTGCGAGTTCATTCGCCACTCGACCTCTGAGCGGGGCTTGTCTGACCAACAATTTGAAGTACGTAAACAATAATATTCACAATTTTATTTTATTACCATCAATTGTGTTGAGTTTCATTCATATATATGTATTGACCCCCTTCTTTAAATTAGATGTGGCAGATGCGGGATGAACTCCTACCACATGATCGCATACGAGCAATTCAAGAGGAATTGGTGGGATTCTTTCTTGACCACGTCATAAATGAGAAGGGAGAATACCATACGGACGTTCAATGGCAGTTTGGCGCTTGATGATGTCAGGGATGTTATATTGTATATATGTAGTAGCGTCGGATAGATATACGAAAACTTGTTGTTCAACCAAGCACGAAGAAAGAGAGGTCACTTCTCTCTATATATGTTCATGACGATCTTGTGTAATTAATGATTTCCTTCATTTGCTTACTAGCTAGCGTCGAGTTCTCTCTATATGTATAGTAGCTACCGTCGACCAAGCACGGAGAAAGAGAGGTCACTTCTCTCTGTATAGGTTCATGACGATCTTGTGTAATTAATGGTTCCTTCATTTGCTTACTAGCATCGAGTTCTCTCTATATGTAGTAGCTAGCGTCGACCAAGCACGGAGAAAGAGAGGTCACTTCTCTCAATATGTAGTAGCTATAGCTAACACAATATGAAACCCCTAATTAAACCATCCAAAACCCCTAATAAACCCCCCTTAAAAAAACAAAAACCCCAGCGCCTGGGAGCTGCTGACGCGTGGCTGCCCTTTAGTCCCGGTTGGTGTTACCAACCGGGACCAAAGGTCCTCCTGCCTGGGCGCCCCACAGTGGCCACGTGGAGCCCCTTTAATCCCGGTTCGTAAGCCAACCGGGACTAAAGGTTTTGGGTATTAGTCCCATTTGTTTTGTCCCGATTCCAGAACCGGGACTAAAGGCCCTCTGGAACCGGGAGTAATGCCCTGTTTCCTACTAGTGATCTAGAGTATTAAGTTCATAAAGAACGGAGTAACGCCTTAAACAAGATGACATGATGTAGAGGGATAGATCCAATCAATATGGTAAAAACCCCATCTTTTTATCCTTAATGGAAACAATACAAATACATGCCTCGCTACCCCTTCTCTCACTGGGTGAGGACACCGCAAGATTGAACACATCACAAAGCACCTCTCCCATTGCAAGAAAAATCAATCTAGTTGGCCAAACCAAATCAATAGATCGGAGAGAAATACAAAGCTATCTTAATCATGCATAAAAGAGTTCAGAGAAGACTCAAATAATATTCATAGATAATCTGACCATAAATCCACAATTCATCGGATCTCAACAAACACACCGCAAAAGAAGATTACATCGAATAGATCTCCAAGAACATCGATGAGAACATTGTATTGAAGATCAAAGAGAGAGAAGAAGCCATCTAGATACTAGCTATAGACCCTTAGGTCCGTGGTAAACTACTCACACATCATCGGAAGGGCATCAAGGTTGGTGTAGAGGCCCTCTGTGATCGAATCCCCCTCCGGCAGAGTCCCGAAAAAGGCCCCAAGATGGGATCTCACGAGAACAGAAACTTGCGGCGGCGGAAAAGTATTTTTGGTGTGCCCTCTGGTATATGGGGAATATTTGGGTATTTATGGAGCTGAGATTAGGGTTAGGGGAGTCCCAAGGGGCCCACAAGCTTGGGGGCGCCCCCCCTGGGGCGCGCCCTGCAGGCTTGTGGCCCTCTCGTGCCTCCTCTGGCCTCCTCCCAAAGCTTCGTGGTTGTCTTCTGGTCCAAGAAAAACCCTCAAAAAGTTTCGTACCATTTGGACTCCGTTTGGTATTGATTTTCTGTAAAAGACAAAAACAAGGAAAAAACAGCAACTGGCACTAGGCACTAGGTTAATAGGCTAGTCCCAAAAAAATGATATAAAATAGCATAATAATGCATATAAAACATCCAAGATGGATAATATAATAGCATGGAATAATAAAAAATTATAGATACGTTGGAGACGTATCAAGCATCCCCAAGCTTAATTACTGCTCGTCCTCGAGTAGGTAAATGATAAAAACAGAATTTTTGATGTGGAATGCTACCTAACATGTTTATCAATGTAATCTTTCTTAATGTGGCATGAATATTCAGATCCATTAGATTCAAAACAAAAGTTTAATATTGACATAAAAACAATAATACTTCAAGCATACTAATAAAGCAATCATGTCTTCTCAAAATATCATGGCTAAAGAAAGTTATCCTTACAAAATCATATAATCTTGTCATGCTCTATCTTCATCACACAAAGTATTTATCATGCACAACCCCGATGACAAGCCAAGCAATTGTTTCATACTTTTGGTGTTCTCAAACTTTTTCAACTCTCACGCAATATATGAGCGTGAGCCATGGTTATAGCACTATAGGTGGAATAGAGTATGATGGTGGAGGTAGGGTGGAGAAGACAAAAAGGAGAAAGTCTCACATTGACGAGGCTAATCAATGGGCTATGAAGATGCCCATCAATTGAGGTCAATGCAAGGAGTAGGGATTGCCATGCAACGGATGCACTAGAGCTATAAGTGTATGAAAGCTGAAAAGAAAACTAAGTGGGTGTGCATCCAACTCGCTTGCTCATGAAGACCTAGGGCAATTTGAGGAAGCCCATCATTGGAATATACAAGCCAAGATCTATAATGAAAAATTCCCACTAGTAATATATGAAAGTGACAAAACAGGAGACTCTCTATATGAAGAACATGGTGCTACTTTGAAGCACAAGTGTGGAAAAGGATAGTAACATTGTCCCTTCTCTCTTTTTCTCTCATTTTTTTTATTTTGGGCTCTTTGGGCACTTTTTTTATATTTATTTTGGGCTCTTTGGCCTCTTTTTATTTTAAGTCCGGAATCTCATCCCAACTTGTGGGGGAATCATAGCCTCCATCATCCTTTCCTCACATGGGACAATGCTCTAATAATGATGATCATCACACTTTTATTTACTTACAACTCAAGAATTACAACTCGATACTAGAACAAAGATATGACTCTATATGAATGCCCCATGCATATGAAAGCAATATGACAATGATGGTACGTGTCATAATAAACGGAACGGTGGAAGTTGCATGGCAATATATCTCAAAATGGCTATGGAAATGCCATAATAGGTAGGTATGGTGGCTGTTTTGAGGAAGATATAATGTGGCTTATGTGTGAAAGAGCGTATCATATCACGGGGTTTGGATGCATCGGGAAGTTTGCACCAACTCTCAAGGTGAGAAAGGGCAATGCGCGGTACCGAAGAGGCTAGCAATGATGGAAGGGTGAGAGTGCGCATAATCCATGGACTCAACATTAGACATAAGAACTCACATACTTATTACAAAAGTTTATTAGCCATCGAAACAAAGTACTAATACGCATGCTCCTAGGGGAGAGGTTGGTAGGAGTTAACCATCGCGCGCTCCCGACCCCCACGCAAAGGAAGACAATAAAAAATAAATCATGCTCCAATATCATCGCATAATGAGAGACCATACGTGCATGCTCCGGGAATCACAAACCTTAACACAAATATTCTTACTAATCCACAATTACCAACTAGCATGAATCTTATATCACCATCTTTATATCTCAAAACAAATGCAAGGAATCAAACTTCTCATATATCCAATGATCTTCATGAAAGTTTTTATTATATCCCTCTTGAATACCCATCTTATTAGGATTAAATTCATAACCTAAGCAAATTGCCATACTATTTATAAGACTCTCAAAATAATATAAGTGAAGCATGAGAGTTCATCAATTTCTTCAAAATAAAACCACCTCCGTGCTCTAAAAGATATAAGTGAAGCACTAGAGCAACTACCTAGCTCAAAAGATATAAGTGAAGCACGTAGAGTATTCTAATAAATTCACGATTAATGTGTGTCCCTCTCAAAAGGTGTGTACAGCAAGGATGATTGTGGAAAACTAAAAAGCAAAGACTCATATAATACAAGACGCTCCAAGCAAAACACATATCATGTGGTGGATAAAAATATAGCCTCAAGTAATTTTACTGATGGATTGAAGATAAAAGAGGGGATGCCATCCGGGGCATCCCCAAGCTTAGATGCTTGGCTGCCCTTGAATATTTCCTTGGGGTGCCTTGGTCATCCCCAAACTTAGGCTCTTGCCACTCCTTATTCCATAGTCCATCAAAACTTCACCCAAAACTTGAAAACTTCACAACACAAAACTCAACAGAAAACTCATGAGATCCGTTAGTGAAACAAAGCAAATAATCACATTTAGGTACTGTTGTAAACTCATTCCAATTTTATATTGGTGTTATATCTAATGTATTCTAACTTCTCCATGGTTCATACCCCCCGATACTACCCATAGATTCATCAAAATAAGCAAACAACACAATGAAAACAGAATCTGTCAAAAATAGAACAGTCTGTAGTAATCTGGACTTTGGCCAAACTTCTGTAACTCCAAAAATTCTAAAAAATTAGGACAACGTAGGCAATTTGTATATCAATCTTGTGTAAAAAAATTCAAGAATTTATCGCGTTCCAGAAGACAAGATCAATTATGTTACTGGGCGCAAAAGTTTCTGTTTTTCAGCAAAATCAAATCAACTATCTCCCAAATCATCCCAAAGGTCTTACTTGGCTCAAACACTAATTAAAACACTAAAACACAATTATTAAAAAATTAATATTGCATATTTATTCAAGAACAGAAGCAAAAACAAAAAACACAAAATAAAATTGGGTTGCCTCCCAACAAGCGCTATTGTTTAACGCCCCTAGCTAGGCATAGTGCATAGATCTAGGTATTGTCATCTTTGGTATTTAATATTTTTTAATCAAATCTTCCAAAATCTTTCTTAGTAAATCTCTTTTCTCATTTTCTTCCTTCTTAGAGGTGGAGCTTAATTGGTGGAAAGGACTTTGGTTGGTGATTTTGACATTCATAATTTCATACTCAGGATCATCACCAAAAATATCTTCATAAGAAACATGGATCTCATCTTTAATAGGTTCCCTAGACATCTCTTCAATCCACTCCTTATCAAATCCCTCATCAATTCCCTTAGTGACCCAATCAAATTTATCATACGCACCCAAATATAAAGCTTGAATAACTTCCGGATAAGGGGCTCCTTTTCTTAGATTGGTACTAAAAGCAAGGTAATCCTTAGATTCCAAACCCCGTATAATTTCTTTATCATGGAGAATTTCTTCTATGGGAGGATGCTCAATTTTTTTATTGTAATAGGAAAAGATTTCTCTAGCCTCCCTAATTACGTAATCGAATTCATGCATAAGGGTGATAGTAGCAATTTTCTTGGCTTTAGGATCGTGTATGTTGGGAAGTTCGTAAAACATCTTTTGTAAAGCCGGATGAATATGCAAAAATTCTATTTCTAATTTAACCACAAGCATGGAAATAGCATCCGCATAGCAACTTGTATTATGAAGGATAGATCCCTTCTCTAAAGGCATAACTCCCGTGCAATCAAAGAATTCTTGAATAATATTCTTCCCAATAATGTTCCCATCACCCACATGATAGATCTTTGTCTTAATAGGCGTAAGGGTTTCAACATCAAGGGAATCATGATTTAGAATGCAAGATTCAAGTTTTTCCCCAAGATTTTCACTAATATTTACGATAACAAGCTTCTCAGATTCAGACATGATGGCAAAGCAAGCAATCTAGCACACAAGCAAAAAACAAACGAAAAGACGAACGGAAAGAAGCCAAAATAAAAAGGCAAATATTTTTTGTGTTTTTTCTGAAAACGTTTTAGAAGTGGGGGAGAGGAAAACGAGAGGCAAATGGCGAATAATGTAATGCAAGAGATAAGACTTTATGATAGTTACTTGGTAGGCTTGATGTAGAACCTCCCCGGCAACGGCGCCAGAAATTCTTCCTGCTACTTCTTGAGCTTGCGTTGGTTTTCCCTTGAAGAGGAAAGGGTGATGCAGCAAAGTAGAGATAAGTATTTCCCTCAGTTAAGAACCAAGGTATCAATCCAGTAGGAGGTACACCCAATTCTCCAATAGTTGCACCTACACAAACAAACAAATACTTGCACCCAACGAGATAAAGGGGTTATCAATCCCTTCACGGTTACTTGCAAGGATGAGATCTGATAGAGATAGGTATAAAAGATAAATAAAAGTGCAAAAGTAAATAAATTGCAGCAAGGTATTTTTGGGTTTTTGGTTTTATAGATCTGAAAATATAATGATAAAAATAGACCCGGGGGCCATAGGTTTCACTAGAGGCTTCTCTCTTGAAGAAAGCATACAGTGGGTAAACAAATTACCGTTGAGCAATTGATAGAAAAGCGCAAAGTTATGAAGACATCTAAGGCAATGATCATGAATATAGGCATCACGTTTGTGACAAGTAGACCGAAACAATTCTGCATCTACTACTATTACTCCACACATCGACCGCTATCCAGCATCTAGAGTATTAAGTTCATAAAGAACGGAGTAACTCCTTAAGCAAAATGACATGATGTAGAGGGATAGATCCAATCAATATGGTAAAAATCCCATCTTTTTATCCTTAATGGCAACAATACAAATACGTGCCTCGCTACCCCTTCTGTCACTGGGTGAGGACACCGCAAGATTGAACCCATGACAAAGCACCTCTCCCATTGCAAGAAAAATCAATCTAGTTGGCCAAACCTAGTCAATAGATCGGAGAGAAATACAAAGCTATCTTAATCATGCATAAAAGAGTTCAGAGAAGACTCAAATAATATTCATAGATAATCTGATCATAAATCCACAATTCATTGGATCTCAACAAACACACCACAAAAGAATATTACATCGAATAGATCTCCAAGAACATTGAGGAGAACATTGTATTGAAGATCAAATAGAGAGAAGAAGCCATCTAGATACTAGCTATGGACCCTTAGGTCCATGGTAAACTACTCACACAACATCGGAAGGGCAGCAAGGTTGGTGTAGAGGCCCTCCGTGATCGAATCCCCCTCCGGCAGAGTGCCAGAAAAGGCCCCAAGATGGGACCTCACGAGAACAGAAACTTGCGGCGGCGGAAAAGTATTTTTGGTGTGCCCTCTGGTATACGGGGAATATTTGGGTATTTATGGAGCAGATATTAGGGTTAGGGGAGTCCCGAGGGGCCCACAAGCTTGGGGGGCACCCCCCCGGGGCGCGCCCTGCAGGCTTGTGGCCCTCTCGTGGCTCCTCTGGCCTCCTCCCGAAGCTTCGTGGTTGTCTTCTGGTCCAAGAAAAATCCTCAAAAAGTTTCTATCCGTTTGGACTCCGTTTGGTATTGATTTTCTGTAAAAGATAAAAATAAGGAAAAAAACAGCAACTGACACTAGGCACTAGGTTAATAGGTTAGTCCCAAAAATTGATATAAAATAGCATAATAATGCATATAAAACATCCAAGATGGATAATATAATAGTATGGAACAATAAAAAATTATAGATACGTTGGAGACGTATCAGCCGTCTGGATCGAAAAATCGTGACCGGTCAGTGACCAGGCGTGCTGCTCGGGCGTTTGACTCGCAATGTGGCATCAACAAACAAAACGAGTTTTGACATGGCATATCCAAAGTTAAGGTACACACAGCCGCCACAAATGCGTGCTCTAAAAAAAGCATGGCTACACTACCTTGCTATCATCGCTTTTTGAATGCATTAATTTGGCAAAAGTTATATATAACCTCCAAACCACAAATTTAAACCATCGGATATCGTTTCAATTCGGGCCCCTCCTCACAACCTTAACCTCTTTGGTGTTAGGAATAATAAAACATGTCGAAACCCAACATCCGCGAGGTGTTGAAAAGATGCTGCTTCGGAGGTTATGTAGGAGATATGCCCTAGAGGCAATAATAAATGTTATTATTTATCTCCATGCTCATAATTATGTTTATGTTCCATGCTATAACTGCTGTGGTTCCCGAGCCCGTATATCCATAAAGGCTCTGGGGAAAACCCATGTGCACGTGTGGAATAATAAACGGTAAAATGTATTCCTAGTCATGCCTCTAAGACTAGCTCAAGTGTTGCATGATGATTATGTTTTCCCAATCATGGGCATGTCTATGCCAGCAACTTTGAGGGCACCATGTTAGAAGAACATTTGTGTTGAATCGACCCGAATTGATGTTATGCTATGAGATTCATTCGTCACAAGTTAATGGTTAATAACACAGAGATGGTTAACGTTTGCATGATTCCTCAGACCATGAGAGTATCGAGTTTCTTCATGCTTGATTCATGAACTTTGGGGTTTGTTAAACGTCATCCGTAACTGGATGGCTATTACGGCGGCTTACAGGTTCATGGGAAAGTATGTCAAGTAACTCTATAGCTCAAGATTGGGATTTGCTCCTCCGACGATGGAGAGATATCTCTGGGCCCTCTCGGTGTTACAGTATCCATCATCATCTGGCCAGACACAGGGTGATTTGATCACAGGGATGCCGGAACACGGTAACGAGAAAAGAGAACAATACCGGTAACGAGGTAACTGGCATAGTGGACAAGTTGTTGATCCACGGGAATGCCAACATGTCTCACCTCGGGTATTTGTAACATATCACGAAGCAACAGGAATAGCACACGGCAACTGGAGGTTCACTCGAATATTCATTCGTGTGGGTATAGGGGTCAATATGGGTGTCCACGACTCCGATGTTGATCATTGATCGGAAAGAGTTCCGGTCATGTCTATACTTCACTGAACCTATAGGGTCACACGCTTAAGGGTCATCTATCTGCTGAATACTAGACAGGGAGTCCGAGAGAAAATCACCGGAAAAGTTTCGGACGCAACGAAAACGTTCCGGAGAGGACATCGGAATAGTTCCGGTAAAACCGAAAAGTGGTTTCGGGGTATTCCATTAAGTCAAATTGGTTCCGGGACATGCCTGATAATTCTTGGAGGGTGTCAGAATTATTCTGGAAACTTCTGGGAATTTTTCGGGATAAAAACCGGAAATGTTCCGGAGCTGCCGGAACCACTTCAGATGCTTTTCGCAGATGAAAATCACTAATCCGGAATTGTTCCGGAACGCATTGAAAATTATTTTAGTGGGTGCTGGAAATGTTCTAAGCCCACATAAATATTTTCAGTTCGAACGGACGATGAAAAATGTCGTTGTGAATAGTGAAAATCACTTTATGGATATTTTTTTGGAAAGCCACCTTTTAGGGCTTTTGCAAAAAGGCTTCTAGAAGGAGTGGGGACCAAGGAACCCCCAAGGGGGGGGGGGGGCTAGGGGTGGCTGGCCAAAGGAGGAGCTCCTCCATGGAGCTCCACATGGCACTCCTTTTTCCCCTTATGCCCTTTATGTGGGACATAAAGTGTGGGTAGTTTTGGTATTTTTGTGCCAACTCTACCCCTTGGTTTTCCTATAAAAGGAGTGGAGGGGGCTGCCCAACCACTCACCCCTTGCTCTCATACACATGCCATGACTTGTCTGGCTTCTCTCTCCCTCCCAGCGAAATAGTTTCGTAGAGCCGAAAGGCTGTCTGGGTTCCGGTGGAACTAGTTCTGGACGGCGAAGCCCTGCCGGATAGATGACACCGTATGTGTGCAACCCTGTAGAGAGGTCGTAGTTTCGATCTTTGTGCCCGAGGGGCTGTTTTGGGGGTGCCTCCTGAAGGGCTGTCCAAGTGACAGTCCGAGTTCTGTGAGTCCTCCCGAAGGGCTGTCCGCGACACCGTCCGAGGGACTATCCGACCGCCTCCCGGAGGGCTGTCCGTGGGGCAGATGAGGGAGTACATCCTCGCGGTTGGGAGGTTGTGAATCCTAGATGCGGGGATCTGCACCGCCGATCATCATCGACTCTACTTCCGCTGCGCTACGAGTCGGTAACGAAAAGATCAAACCTTGTATGCAGTCTCCATAGTGGTCCTGGGCGTGCTCGCAGTACCGAAGATTTTTGTTTTCTGCTGCGTTACCCTACAGGTTATAACTGAAATCTTGTTTAGACCAAGGAACCTAACATCTATGTACATGTGTACAAGCATCGATTCCTTCTTTATTAAGACGTTGTCTTTGAGAGCATATGACCGAGTGGAATGGCCTTTTCTGAAGGAAATTATGCTGAAACTGGGATTCTAAGAGAAGTGGGTAAATTTAATTACGCAATGTGTATCCTCTGCAGAGTACCGGGTTTGTTTTAATACTGAAGAGAATGAGTTTTAACCCTACTAGAGGATTGAGGTAGGGAGTTCCTCTCTCTCCATACTTATTCTTGTGATGTACGGAGGGGCCGACTGCTCTCTTAGCTAATGCGGAGGAGAATGATCAGATCCCTGGAATAAAGGTTTGTAGAGATGCCCCATCGATTTCAAACCTTCTCTTCACCGATGATTCTTTGATCCTTATGAAAGCAAATGCTATGAATGCGGCGGCCTTGAAATTAGTGTTGGATTCTTATTGTGCTGCCTCGAGGCAAATGCTGAGCGTTGAAAAGTCTAGTATTTTCTTTAGTCCAAATACAAAACTGGAAGACAAGGCACAAATTTGTGTAACTCTGAATATTATGACTGAAGCCCTCAATGAAACATTTTTTGGTTTGCCTGCAAATGTGGGTATGGACAAAAGTGATTGCTTCCAATTCCTAATTGATCAAATTATTACAAAATTAGTGGAAGGAATGAAAAATTGTTATCTGCTGGAGGAAAGGAAATACTGCTAAAATCAGTTGTACAAGCTATCCCAACTTATGTGTTGGAAATATGCCCTAGAGGCAATAATAAAGTGGTTATTATTATATTTCCTTGTTCATGATAATAGTTTATTATCCATGCTATAATTGTATTGACCGGAAACTCAAATGCATGTGTGGATACATAGACAACAACATGTCCCTACTAAGCCTCTACCGGACTAGCTCGTTGATCAAAGATGGCTATGGTTTCCTAGCCATGGACATGAGTTGTCATTTGATAACGGGATCACATCATTAGGAGAATGATGTGATGGACAAGACCCAAACTATAAACGTAGCATATAATCGTGTCAAGTTTATTGCTATCGTTTTCTGCATGTCAAGTATATGTTCCTATGACCATGAGATCATGCAACTCATTGACACCGGAGGAGTACATTGTGTGTACTAAACGTCGCAACGTAACTGGGTGACTATAAAGGTGCTCTACAGGTATCTCCGAGGGTGTCTGTTGAGTTGGCATGGATCAAGACTGGGATTTGTCACTCCGTATGACGGAGAGGTATCTCAGGGCCCACTCGGTAATACATCATCGCAATGAGCTTGCAAGCAATGTGACTAATGGGTTAGCCACGGGATCTTGTATTACGGAACGAGTAAAGAGACTTGCCGGTAACGAGATTGAACTAGGTATGGTGATACCGACGATCGAATCTCGGGCAAGTAACATACCGATAGACAAAGGGAACTGCATACGGGATTAGCTGAATCCTTGACATCGAGGTTCGACCGATAAGATCTTCGTAGAATATGTGGGAACCAATATGGACATCTAGGTCCCGCTATTGGTTGTTGACCATAGAGGTGTCTCGGTCATGTCTGCATAGTTCTCGAACCCGTAGGGTCTACACACTTAACGTTTGGTGACGATATAAATATAGTTGAGTCATTATGGTGGTTACCGAAGGTTGTTCGGATCCCGGATGAGATCCCGGATGTGACGAGGAACTCCAGAATGGTCCGGAGATGAAGATTGATATATTGGACGAAGGGTATTGGAGTCCGGAATTGTTCCGGGGGTACCGGGTGATGACCAGCATGACCGAAAGGGGTTTCGAGGGGCCCCGGCAAGTGTTGGGGGGCCCCATGGGCCAAGGGGAGGGGGCAAACCAGCCCACTAAGCGGCTGTGCGCCCCCCTCACCCTTTCCCACGTAACCAGGAGAGGTGGGGCACCCCCTCTAGGGTTCCCTCCACCTGGCTTGGGGGGCAAGCCACCCTAGGGTTTCCCTAGGGGGCGCCTCCATCTCCTTTGGCCGCCGCCCCCCCTAGATGGGATCTATGGGCGCCACCCCTCCTCCCTTCCCCCTATATATAGAGGGGTAGAGGAAGGGCAGCCGCACCCATCTATGCCACGGAGCTGCCCTCCCTCTCCCTCGTAGTCCTCTTCCTCACCGTAGTGCTTAGCGAAGCTCTGCCGAGATTCCACCACCACCACCGCCACCATGCCGTCGTGCTGCCAGAGGACTCGAGCTACTACTTCACCATCACTCGCTGGATCAAGGAGGTGAAAGCGTTATCAAGCCGTACGTGTGTTGAACGCGGAGGTGCCGTCGGTTCGGCACTTGGATCGGGAGTTCGCGGGACGGATCGTGATTGGATCGCGAAGACGTTCGACTACATCAACCGCGTTTCTTAACGCTTCCGCTTAAACATCTACAAGGGTATGTAGATGCAATCTCTCCTCTCGTAGATGTTCATCTCCTAGATTGATCTTGGTGAGCGTAGGAAATTTTTTGTTTCCCATGCAACGTTCCCCAATAGTGGCATCATGTGCTAGGTCTATGCGTAGATGACATCACGAGTAGAACACAAAGGAGTTTGTGGGCGTTGATATTCAGATTGCTTCCTTCCTTGGTCTTTTCTTGATTCGGCGGTATTGTGGGATGAAGCGGCCCGGACCAACTTTACATGTCCACGTACATGAGACCGGTTCCATCGACTGACATGTGACTTTGTTGCATAAAGATGGCTGGCGGGTGTCTGTCTCTCCCACCTTAGTTGAATCGGATTCGACAAAGGCGGTCCTTGTAGAAGGTTAAATAGCAACTTGCATATCACCGTTGTGGCTTTGCGTAGGTAAGAATCGTTCTTGCTAAATACCCATAGCAGCCACGTAAAACATGCAACAATAATTAGAGGACGTCTAACTTGTTTTTGCAGGGTATGTTGTGATATGATATGGCCAAGGACATGATGAAATATATTTGATGTATGAGATTATCATCTTTGTAATAGTTTATATCGACTTGCATGTCGATGCATACGGCAACCGGCAGGAGCCATAGGGTTGTCTTTAATTATTGTATGACCTGCGTGTCAATCATTAAGCGCTATGTAATGCTTTACTTTATCGCTAAACGGTAGCAATAGTAGTAGAAGCATGGTTGGCGTGACAACCCCGATGGCGGCACGATGATGGAGATCATGATGATGGAGATCATGGTGTCATGCCGGTGACGATGGAGATCATGCCGGTGCTTTGGAGATGGAGATCAAAAGCACAAGTTGATGGCCATATCATGTCACTTATGATTTGCATGTGATGTTAATCCTTTTTTGCATCTTATTTTGCTTAGGACGATGGTAGCATTATAAGGTGATCCCTCAATAAAATTTCAAGATAAAATTGTGTTCTCCCCAAGTGTGCACCGTTGCGAAAGTTCGTCGTTTCGAAGCACCACGTGATGATCGGGTCTGATAGACTCTACGTTCACATACAACGGGTGCAAGCCAGTTTTGCACATGTAGAACACTTGGGTTAAACTTGACGAGCCTAGCATGTACAGACATGGCCTCGGAACACAGGAGACCGAAAGGTCGAACACGAGTCATATAGTAGATATGATCAACATGGAGATGTTCACCATTGAAACCACCTCATCTCACGTGATGATCGGACTTGGGTTGGTGAATTTGGATCGTGTTACACTCGGACAACCGGAGGGATGTTGATTTGAGTGGGAGTTCTTAGGTAATATGATTAATTGAACTCATTTATCATGAACAATAGTCTAAGTTGCCTTTGCAAATTTATGTTGTAGATCAATGGCTCGCGCAGTAGCTCCCCTGAATTTCAATGCGTTCCTAGAGAAAGCTAAGCTGAAAGATGATCGAAGTAACTTTGTGGAATGGGCCCGTAATCTGAGGATTATCCTCACGGCTGCCCAAAAGGCTTATGTCCTTGATGCACCGCTTGGTGCGCCACCCCCTCCAGCGACTGTGGACGTTGTGAACGCCTGGCAGTCACGTGTTGATGACTACTCAATAGTTCAGTGCGCCATGCTGTATGGCTTAGAGCCAGGACTTCAAAGGCGTTTTGAACGTCATGGAGCATATGAGATGTTCCAGGAGTTGAAGTTTATCTTTGAGAAGAATGTCCGGATCGAGAGGTATGAGACCTCCGATAAGTTCTATGCCTGCAAGATGGAGGAGAATGGGTCTGTCAGTGAGCACATACTCAGAATGTCTGGGTACTACAACCGTCTGGCTGAGTTGGGAGTTGAGCGCCCGCCAGAGGCTGTCACTGACAGAGTTCTTCAATCGCTACCACCTAGCTACAAGAGCTTTGTGTTGAACTATAACATGCAAGGGATGAACAAGTCAGTCTCCGAGCTGTTTGCGATGCTGAAAGTCGCTGAGTCAGACATCCAAAAGGAGCGTCAAGTGTTGATGGTAAATAAAACCACTAGTTTCAAGAAAGGCAAGGGAAAGAAGGGAAACTTCAAGAAAGGTGGCAAAGCAGTTGCTCCTCCCGTGAAGAAACCCAAGGCTGGACCCAAGCCGGAGACTGAGTGCTTCTATTGCAAGGGAACTGGCCACTGGAAGCGGAACTGCCCCAAGTATCTGGCCGACAAGAAGGGGGCCAACGTCAACAAAGGTATATATGATATACATGTTATTGATGTGTACCTTACCAACTCTCGTTGTAGTGCCTGGGTATTTGATACCGGTTCAGTTGCTCACATTTGCAACTCAAAGCAGGAACTACGGAATAGACGGAGGCTGGCGAAGGACGAAGTGACGATGTGCATGGGAAATGGTTCCAAGGTTGATGTGATCGCCGTCGGCATGCTCGCTCTTCGATTACCATCGGGATTAGTGATGAACCTGAATAATTGTTATTTAGTTCCTGCGTTGAGCATGAACATTATATCTGGATCTTGTTTAATGCGAGACGGTTACTCATTTAAATCAGAGAATAATGGTTGTTCTATTTATATGGGTAATATCTTTTATGGTCATGCACCCATTGTGAGGGGTTTATTCTTATTGAATCTCGATAGTGATGATACACATGTTCATAACATTGATGCCAAAAGATGTAGAGTTGATAATGATAGTACCACTTTCTTGTGGCACTGCCGCTTAGGTCATATTGGTGTAAAGCGCATGAAGAAACTCCATGCTGATTGACTTTTGGAGTCACTTGATTTTGAATCACTTGACACATGCGAACCATGCCTCATGGGCAAGATGACTAAGACCCCGTTTTCCGGAACAATGGAACGGGCAAGTGACTTGTTGGAAATCATACATACTGATGTGTGCGGTCCGATGAGTGTTGACGCGCGCGGTGGATATCGTTATTTTCTCACCTTCACTGATGACTTGAGTAGATATGGGTATGTTTACTTGATGAAGCATAAGTCTGAAACGTTTGAAAAGTTTAAGCAATTTCAGAGTGAAGTTGAGAATCATCGTAACAAGAAGATCAAATTCCTATGATCTGATCGAGGGGGAGAGTATCTGAGTTATGAGTTTGGCAATCACTTAAGACAATGTGGAATCGTTTCACAATTGACGCCACCTGGAACACCACAGCGTAATGGTGTGTCCGAACGTCGTAATCATACCTTATTAGATATGGTGCGTTCTATGATGTCTCTTGCCGATCTGCCACTATCGTTTTGGGGTTATGCATTAGAGACAGCTGCATTCACTTTAAATAGGGCACCATCTAAGTCCGTAGAGACGACACCGTATGAACTGTGGTTTGGCAAGAAACCCAAGTTGTCGTTTCTTAAGGTTTAGGGCTGCGATGCTTATGTCAAAAGGCTTCAGCCGGAAAAGCTCGAGCCCAAAGCAGACAAATGCGTCTTCATAGGATACCCAAAAGAGACGGTTGGGTATACCTTCTATCTCAGATCCGAAGGCAAAGTGTTTGTCGCTAAGAACGGGTCCTTTCTCGAGAAAGAGTTTCTCTCGAAAGAATTGAGTGAGAGGAATATAGAACTTGATGAGGTTGTTGAACCTTTGCTTCAACCAGAGAGTAGCGCAGCACAGAAAGATGTTTCTGTGGCACCTACGTCAGTTGAAGAGGAAGCTAATGATGATGATCATGAAGCTTCGGATCAAGTTACTATCGAACCTCGTAGGTCGACAAGGGTATGTACAGCTCCTGAGTGGTACGGTAACCCTGTCTTAGAGGTCATGTTGTTAGACAACGGTGAACCTACGAGCTATGGAGAAGCGATGGTGGGCCTGGATTCTGACAAATGGTTAGAGGCCATGAAATCCGAGATGGGATCCATGTACGAAAACAAAGTATGGACTTTGGAAGTATTACCTGAAGGGCGAAAGGCCATTCAAAATAAATGGATCTTCAAGAAGAAGACGGACGCGGACGGTAATGTCACCGTCTATAAAGCTCGACTTGTGGCAAAGGGGTTTTCACAAGTTCAAGGAGTTGAGTACGATGAGACTTTCTCACCCGTAGCGATGCTTAAGTCCGTCAGAATCATGTTAGCAATAGATGCATTTTTCGATTATGAAATCTGGCACATGGATGTCAAAACAGCGTTCCTTAATGGTTTCCTTAAGGAAGAGTTGAATATGATGCAACCAGAAGGTTTTGTAGATCCAGGGAATGTTGACAAAGTGTGCAAACTCCAGCGATCCATTTATGGACTGGTGCAAGCATCTCGGAGTTGGAATCTTCGCTTTGATGAGGTGATCAAAGCGTTTGGGTTTATACAAGTTTTTGGAGAATCTTGTATTTACAAGAAAGTGAGTGGGAGATCTATAGCGTTTCTAATATTATATGTGGATGACATATTGCTGATTGGAAACAATATAGAACTTTTGGAAAGCGTGAAGAAATATTTGAACAAGAGTTTTTCAATGAAGGACGTAGGAGAAGCTGCTTTCATATTAGGCATCAAGATCTATAGAGATAGATCGAGACGCTTAATAGGACTTTCACAAAGCACATACCTTGATAAGATTTTGAAGAAGTTCAAAATGGATCAGTCCAAGAAGGGGTTCTTGCCTATTTTGCAAGGTGTGAAGTTGAGTCAGACTCAATGCCCAGCGACTACAGAGGATAGAGAAAAGATGAGTGTCATCCCCTATGCTTCTGCCATAGGCTCTATCATGTATGCTATGCTGTGCACAAGACCGGATGTCAGCCTTGCCATAAGTATGGCCGGAAGGTTTCAAAGTAATCCAGGAGTGGATCACTGGACAGCGGTGAAGAATATCCTTAAGTACCTGAAAAGGACTAAGGAAATGTTTCTCGTTTATGGAGGTGATCAAGAGCTCGTCGTAAAGGGTTACATCGATGCAACCTTTGACACTGATCCGGATGACTCTAAGTCTCAAACCGGATACGTATATATTCTAAATGGGGGAGCGGCAAGCTGGTGCAGTTCCAAGCAAAGCGTGGTAGCTGATTCTACATGCGAAGCGGAGTACATAGCTGCCTCAGAGGCAGCGAAGGAAGGTGTCTGGATGAAGCAGTTCATGACAGATCTTGGAGTTGTGCCCAGTGCACTGGACCCAATGACTCTGTTCTGTGACAACACTGGTGCCATTGCTCTGGCCAAGGAACCAAGGTTTTCACAAGAGGACCAGACACATAAAGCGATGCTTCAATTCCATCCGCGATGCGATCAAGGAGGAGGACATAAACATTTGCAAAGTACATACGGATCTGAATGTTGCAGATCCGTTGACTAAACCTCTTCCACGGGCAAAACATGATCAACACCAGAACTCTATGGGTGTTTGATTTATTACTATGTAATGCTAGATTATTGACTCTAGTGCAAGTGGGAGACTGTTGGAAATATTCCCTAGAGGCAATAATAAAGTGGTTATTATTATATTTCCTTGTTCATGATAATCGTTTATTATCCATGCTATAATTGTATTGACCGGAAACTCAAATGCATGTGTGGATACATAGACAACAACATGTCCCTAGTAAGCCTCTATCGGACTAGCTCGTTGATCAAAGATGGCTATGGTTTCCTAGCCATGGACATGAGTTTTCATTTGATAACGGGATCACATCATTAGGAGAATGATGTGATGGACAAGACCCAAATTATAAACGTAGCATATGATCATGTCAAGTTTATTGCTATCGTTTTCTGCATGTCAAGTATATGTTCCTATGACCATGAGATCATGCAACTCACTGACACCGGAGGAGTACCTTGTGTGTACCAAATGTCGCAACGTAATTGGGTGAATATAAAGGTGCTCTACAGGTATCTCCGAGGGTGTCTGTTGAGTTGGCATGGATCAAGACTGGGATTTGTCACTTCGTATGACGAAGAGGTATCTCAGGGCCCACTCGGTAATACATCATTACAATGAGCTTGCAAGCAATGTGACTAATGGGTTAGCCATGGGATCTTGTATTACGGAACGAGTAAAGAGACTTGCCGGTAACGAGATTGAACTAGGTATGGTGATACCGACGATCGAATCTCGGGCAAGTAACATACCGATAGACAAAGGGAACTGCATACGGGATTAGCTGAATCCTTGACATCGAGGTTCGACCGATAAGATCTTCGTAGAATATGTGGGAACCAATATGGACATCCAGGTCCTGCTATTGGTTATTGACCTTAGAGGTGTCTCGGTCATGTCTGCATAGTTCTCGAACCCACAGGGTCTACACACTTAACGTTTGGTGACGATATAAGTATAGTTGAGTCATTATGGTGGTTACCGAAGGTTGTTCGGAGTCCCAGATGAGATCCCGGACGTGACGAGGAACTCCGGAATGGTCCGGAGGTGAAGAATGATATATTGGACGAAGGGTATTGGAGTCCGGAATTGTTCCGGGGGTACCGGGTGATGACCAGCATGACCGAAAGGGGTTTCGAGGGGCCCCGGCAAGTGTTTGGGGGCCCCATGGGCCAAGGGGAGGGGGCAAACCAGCCCACTAAGGGGCTGTGCGCCCCCTCACCCTTTCCCACGTAACCAGGAGAGGTGGGGCGCCCCCTCTAGGGTTCCCTCCACCTGGCTTGGGGGGCAAGCCACCCTAGGGTTTCCCTAGGGGGCGCCTCCATCTGCTTTGGCCGCCGCCCCTCCTAGATGGGATCTAGGGGCGCCACCCCTCCTCCCTTCCCCCTTTATATAGAGGGGTAGAGGGAGGGCAGCCGCACCTATCTATGCCACGACGCTGCCCTCCCTCTCCCTCGTGGTCCTCTTCCTCTCCGTAGTGCTTAGCGAAGCTCTGCCGAGATTCCACCACCACCACCGCCACCACGCCGTCGTGCTGCCGGAGAACTCGAGCTACTACTTCACCATCGCTCACTGGATCGAGGAGGTGAAGGCGTCATCAAGCCGTACGTGTGTTGAACGCGGAGGTGCCGTCCGTTCGGCACTTGGATCGGGAGTTCGCGGGACGGATCGTGATTGGATCGCGAAGACGTTCGACTACATCAACCGCGTTTCTTAATGCTTCCGCTTAGCGATCTACAAGGGTATGTAGATGCAATCTATCCTCTCGTAGATGTTCATCTCCTAGATTGATCTTGGTGAGCGTA
Organism: Elymus sibiricus; assembly: GCA_039707655.1. NCBI lineage: Eukaryota > Viridiplantae > Streptophyta > Magnoliopsida > Poales > Poaceae > Elymus > Elymus sibiricus. Next base: position 321,837,521 of record CM077664.1, read on the forward strand.
GGAAATTTTTTGTTTCCCATGCAACGTTCCCCAACATTATGCTATGTCCGTCTTTAAAATTCCTAAAAAAAATGCAAAGGAATCATTGACGTGATGTCATAATTTTGTGGGGTGACGAGGACATCAGAAGAGGATGCATTGGATGTGCGTGGTGGAAGATATTTGTCCCAAAAGACCATGGAGGCATGGGCTTCCGAGATATACATTGTTTCAATCTGGCTTTGTGAGCCAAGCAAGCGTGGCGTCTGATTGATAACCCGGAGTCTTTACGTGCTACAATCTTAACAGCTAAAAATTTCCCAGATGGCGATTTAATAAATGCAAGTCCAAAGAAGGGTTCCTCTTTTGCCTGGCAAATCATTATGGTAGGAGTTAACTCTCTAAAGCATGTTTATATCTGGCGAGTTGGAAATGGTCAAAATATTGATATTTGGAAAGATGCATGGATCTCGAATTGTACAAATAGGAAAATTATTACTCGTAGTGCAACCAGTAAAACAGGGGAAGCTGGCTCCCCGGTTGTTGTTTTTTCTGCTTTTGGGAAGCTTCTAGTAGCTTCCAGCCGTTTTTTCCTGCTGGTTTTTATGTGTTTATTTGGCCGATTTTTCTTACGTTTCTTTTTCCTTTTCCTTTTTTTTTATTTTAAGTTTAAATCATGAACCTTCATAAATTTATTAATGTATTTTTTTCAAATCCTCAAACTCTTTTTAAAGTTAGTGAACCTTTTCAGATTGGTGATTTTTTTTCAGATGTGCGGGCTATTTTCAAATTCATGAACTTATTCAAACTGTTAAACATTTTTATATGGGTGAACTTTTTTTGTAATTCATGAACTTTTTAAATTTCTGATTTTTTTTCAAATTTAAAATCGTGAGTTTTTTAAAATTCATGATTTTTTTGATATTGTGAAATTTTTTCAAATTCATAATCGTGAACATTTTCAAATGTACGAACTTTTTTCATTGCCATGAACTTTCTTAAAAAAGTCAATGGTCACACTGGTCAATGGGTCAATGACCTAAGGGTCAAATAAATAAAACTGACGAAGCACACGCAGAGCAATGGGCCGCGGCACATGAATGTGCAGAGACTTAACTAATTCTCATCTAGATAAGAATTAGTAATATCGAAGCTCATTTATTAGCCAATTTTTCTCATTCATTAGATCGAGGGCGCCATGTATGGTTGGGCCAACCCCACGATCTTATTTGTATCCCGTACGATATGAACTATGACTAATAAAGCTTGGCTCTTCTCAAAAAGAAAAAGATAAGAATTAGTAAATCTGATTAATTTATCCCATTGAGATTTATAATTTAGGGGTCGGTCACATAGACGGTAGTACAATCGCAGTGCTAATACTAATAATTAAATTAAGTGTGGAACAAGATACACTTTTTTTGAGAAAGATAGAACAAGATAAACTAAAGAGCACTACTCCGGATTTCTCAAAAAAAAAAAAAAAAAAACACACAGCTCCGGATATTTCAGCCTACATCAACCTCCGTCGTCTGCAGATCAAGCCCCTGCGTGGCTGCATGCCTGCATCTGCAAAATAGTAGCAGAAACAAAACTTAAGAAGAAGAAAGAAGAAAAGGAAAAGCATCTCGATCGTCGCAGACGTGCAGTGCTTGCGTGTTCCTACTTACGATTTCGATCAGAGCTGTGTGGGATACTCTATGTTTCCGCAATGTGAGTACGTAATTCTAAAGGGAGGGGAGATCGATTTTTGTTTACCATGAGACAAGTTAATTAGTTGCCGTCAGTTTCCTCCGGATTCTCGAACTTCATCTTCTTGTGTCCCAGGCTGCAACATGAGAACTTCTCCACCCTCTTCTCGACGTTGAGCCTCTCCATCACCACGCGTTCGTACACCTCCGCAAGCTTCGTCACCACCGCCCCTGGACAACACCTCGCTCTCCCAACCAACTCACAACCACACCCGACCACCTCCTCATTCTTGACGGTCGCCGGCATCGTTGCTGGGAAGCCAGGACTCACCTCCTCCTTGACGGACGATGCCGTCGGCGTCTTGGCAGCCTTCTCCTTCTTGACGGACGATGCCATCGGCGTCTTGGCGGCCTTCTCCTTCTTGACGGATGCCGCCGGCGTCTCGGCGGCGAAGCCAGGAGGCGAGGCGGCCAGGAAGGCCCGGAGCCGGGCGAAGTGGCGCCACGCCAACGTCGGGCGCCCCTTGGCGAGCTCCTTCATGTACTGGTCCTTGAGAGTGTAGACGCGCTTCTGGCACTGGACGAGGGTGCGGTTGAAGCGGCAACCTTCGGCGGCGCGCTGGGCGTTGACGGCGCTGCACACGACGCGCCACTCCTCCACGGCGAGGGGGTCTGGGTTGCGGCGGAGGTGCAGCGGGCCCCAGGCGTCCACGAGGGCCGACGTCTCGCCGTCGCTCCATGGCCCGCGGGCGCCCGGACTCGCTTTGCTGCTGGGCATGTCGGGCGAACTGAACTGAGACGAACCAGAGGCTGCTGCACTGTGAGTTAGGGAGATTGTTTGCGTTGTGACGGTGGCTGTGAAGTGCAATTCAGCAAGGCCTGCTCTTGTACTATAAAGCAGCTGCGTACTGAACCAAATGCAGCCACTGAACAACGAGCCAGGAGGTAAAACTCATGAGAGAAGGTTCTACATAAATCATCCGTGGCCGCCCAATCTAGAAGGTCGCCGTGTGACTTGTGAGTAGCACTCTGTCTTCTGAACGTGCAGTGGAGAGGTGATATGGCATATGATTTCCAAAGTGAAAACAAACACTGAAATGGGCTACATGTAGAAGAACCAGTCGGTAGAACATGCATCAAGGGCCTCCATCAACTACTAGTGGATCTTATTCTTACCTGAATGTACGATGCACAAGCCCCTCGTTCTTGGGACGGCCCTGCCTTTCTCAATGTAACCACGCGTTTCAGTGTGGAGTGTTACATAGTACAATCTCCATCCAAAATTACTTGTCGCAGAAATGAATGTATCTAGACGTATTTTAGTTCTAGATTCGTCCATTTTTATCTATTTCCGCGATAAGTAATTCCGGATGGAGGGAGTATACAATTTTTAAAGAAGGGCAGAAAAAATGAAACTAGTATCAAAGCAGGTACTTGGATGGGTCAACCCCAGATCCTGGCCTTATAAACCACTCCCTTCATCCCAAAATAAGTGACGTGAATTTAGTTCAGATAGTAGTAATTAATCCGCCTCTTATAAACTGTAGCTGTGGTGTTACATGCAAATCTTTTTGAATGAACAAGGTCAACTGAACAAGACTGAATCCAGTTGGATTGCAATGAGTGAACTTTTACATCGCTGGGCAAAATTTAGTCATAATGATATGTTTGAGTATCATCTGCATCTACATACTTCAGTAAAAAAAAAATATCGTCCGAAAATTTATTTGTGCAGTTTGCATTGGAAGGACAAACTCCATATGACATGCCTCACACCTCTGAAGTGGGGTTCACTCCATCTATGAGTCTGTATCTTTTCACCTCAACACCACGGCGCCCATATTATCTCAAAACCTGAAATATGCAAACTATTTGGGAAGTTATTTAAAGAACCAATGTCAACACAATGTCAAACCGTACCAAATTTGACCAATAGGTACCAATAGCAAGCAAGCATTTGAGCCGCAACCAATATGACAAAAGAAACACCAAACCAATGAGAGACACAAGGATTTACATGGAAAACCCTTGCGGGGAAAATCCACTAGCGCAGTGAGCAATCTTCCACTATAAAGATAAAGCATGTATAAGATGGAAGCCAACAAGCAGGAAGGCTCAAAATCCTCAATTTTAGCACTCGGATTTGGGTGGATTGTAGATCAAGTGGCCTTTATTTCTCTCCCTACTCCAGAACTCTTAATAACATATAAGGTTAACTCTCGTCACTATTCTCGGGTTGGGGAAGAGAAATATATAGATTAATTTTACAGAGAGCCCTCTCAACTCGTTGACAATCTCGCGAACCAATCTCTGGTTGGATGGTTAGAGGGACTGTGGTATCCCCAGCCCACCAGGGTTCAAGTCCTGGTGCTCGCATTTATTCCTGGATTTATTTCAGGATTTCCGGCGATGCGCATTCAGTGGGAGGAGACGTTCCCGTCGACGACGAGGCGCCTACGGTGACTTCGTAAATCTCAAGATGATATGCCAGCTCAGTCTCTCGGAGGTGCTCATAGGGGTAGGGTGTGCGTGTGTGCGTTCATAGGGGTGAGTGTATGCGTGTGTATGTGAGCGCTTGCGTCTGTATTGTGTTCAAAAAAAAAAAAAAACTCGTTGACAATCTCGCACATCTAAGTTTCAGGCTAACTTCCATGTGCAGTAACCTAGTCACCGTGTTTCTATATTCGTGTGATAAGAGCTGCATATATCACAATTTTCTACCTCGACGATAATTGAACCATGCATAAAAGGCATCAACTTGATGCCTAAAGTACAATCTCCAAATGATTCATCTCCAAGTGAAAATATCAACAAGTAACAAAAAAACCACCGCCACTAGTGTTCCACAACATGCATGTTTGTTGATTTATCTTTTTATTTCAATCTCCAGGTACAAGGTCTTCTTTCTCACATGTAGCCTAATGAAGAAGTTGAGCGCATCAATATGCTTGGTTCCTTCATAAGTAAAATCATCTGAATCCCACTTTGACTATCACAAAACACCACACAATCAACTTTCTCTATGCCCAAACGATCAAGAAAACCATGCATCAAAATTTCTTCATTCATCATCTTTGTTAATGACATAAACTGAGCTTCCGCTGATGAGAAGCACATATAGTCTGCAACGTTGCCCTCCAACTAACACAAGACCCACGAAGTTGAAACACATAACTAGTGCAGGAACGCCTCTCATTAAGATCGCCAGCATGATCATAATCTGAATAAGCAAGAACACCATCATTCTCGTTGATGTCCCATCCCATCCACCCCGTGCACGCCTGGTATGACTCCTACGACGACGAAGAGGATGCCATCACCCCCCTCGCCTTGTCCTCCCTGTCCTTGTCCATGTTGTCGTCCCAGACCAGTCCAAGCCCGGGAACCCCTATCGGCTTGTACTTTAGCTCTTTGCCCGCAAAGCGGAGGACCGCCACGTCCAAGAGGATGAGTGCTGCCGGCGCTTCGCTGCCCCCGTAGACGGGATGGACGAGCAACAGCAGCAGCTCTAGCTCGTCGCTCCTCGCTCCCTTGAGGAGGTCGAGTGCCAAGCCGAAGATCCAGTGTCGTTGGGTCGCTGGCGAGCCGTTCGACTCCTATGACGGGGTCAACGATGCGTTCCTCTCCTCTGACCAGTACAAGGACTAGACGGCGACACAACACCATTAGTAGCTAATAATCTCGAGTAGCTACATTCTGTCTTTATTAGCTCTGCAAATGTCGTTTAATGACATTTTTAGTCTCAAATTATATGTCAATGCGGCGACTTTCGCTGCCTATTTTAGGAACTAGTTGTTTCAAAGTTTTTTTAATGTTTGATTAATTTTTTTCATTGTTTTAATGGTTAAAATTGACACCATACATTTCAAATAAATGTAAAATAATAATAAAATAAAGATTATGAAGGCTGCGGTTTAAGGATACTGTGTTTGCGCGCAGTCCCAATAACCTCTACAAAATTACAAAGTGCGTCCAGCATGCATGTGCCTGTTTTGTAGGCAGTAGGCCTATCTGCAATTGTGATTGCTAAATCTCGGTCCACTGAGACTTAACGAAGTCGTAGTACTCCCTCCGTCCATTTGAGGGACAAGCTTGGGACGAGCTTTTCCGGACGAAGAGAGTAAATGCTAAATCCGTGAGATCTTACATGAAGATTCGTGCAAAAATTTCTTTTGATTTTTTTGTTGGGAATTAGCACACAAATGCACTTGTGGTTAACTAAAAACTGCAGCGGAAATAAAATAATTTCAGCACCATATCATGTACTAACTCAAGGATCTTTGCTTAGCATGGAAGAAAACATATGCAGCAGCATATATGGAGATAAAATTAGTTACAGCAGACAAGACACTCCTCTGTTGAGTTTCTTGTGGTAGAAGTAACTTTCTAGACAACAGCAAGCATCAACAAAAAGACACCAGATTTTTACGTAGAAAACCCCCTAACTGGAGAGGAAAACCACGGGTCAAAGCCACTCAAATCCTCTTTCACTATTATTAAATGTGGGATACAGCAACTTCTTCCCTAGATAGCACTAGAGGATCTCATACATCAAGATTTCTGAATCTTGAATGAGCACAACAAGATTTGAGGGCTCAAGGGCTAGGAATTGGAACTATCTCATCAAAGATGATGGAACCGGAGCTTGAAGGCGACCAGGTACTGGATTTGGACCATCACAACTTTGAGGAGGAGCTTCCTCTGCTTCTTCTTTCAATCTTCCTTTTAAAAAAATATTATTATTTTTAACAAATTCGGAAAATGTATGCCCTAATTCAATTTTATCATTTCTATGAACCCGTCAGCCTTGCTAAGGCCGAAGACGAGCTTTTCGGTCTCCCTTAGACCAAGAAGGCCTTTTCGGCATTGCTTGAACCGAAGATCAGCAGGCTGGGCTGAAGAGCTGTCTTCGGCGTTAAGTGGGGCGAAGAGATGATCTTCAGCGTGTGTAGACCGAAGAGGTCTTTGATTTCGATCAGGCCGAAGAGTGCCGCATAAGAGCGTAGGCACTCGAAGCTAGCGAATCTAGCCATTAGCCCATGCCACTGAGCGGTGTGTACACATCCACTGCCCATGCATGTGCTGCCAAAGAATCAGGCGAGGCGCATTGAACACATCCACTGTTTCACCATATAGAAATAATTAAAATGTTTGTGCCTCATGATTTGAACTCTAGACATGGAGGTATGAAGAAAACAGGCCTACCACAACAGTATAAAATTGGATTTTAATTTTAAATGATCCAAGTCGGCATTGAAATAGCAATTCAAACCAACACTAGACAGTTGAGAGACTATAAATCTGTATTTTTAAAGTTTTAGCATCAAATTGAACATCTAGAGCAAGTTCTATGACTCATGTTGATATTACATCAGGATTAATTGCATCTGTACTGAGCATACTATAGTTTCAACCCATGACTTATTTTTTTTCTTAGAGCTTCTCCAATAGAAGATGTACATGCAAAAATACCTAACTTTTGCATCTCCAAGGCCCTAAAATCCCTCTCCAACAGATGATGTAGATGAAAAAAATTACATCTCCGCCTTTCGAAGATGTAAAATACAACACCTCAAGGTGCAAATTTACATCTCCGCCGACTGGAGATGTAAAAAGGGCAGCCGCGCGCCAACCGTCGTTCATTTCATCCCCCCCTTCTTCTTCCTCCCGCCGCCCCGCGATTCGGCCGCCGCCAGCCGCAGCGTGCCGCCGTCGCCCCGCAACAGATCCGCCATCTCCTCCACCCCCGCTGCCGATCCCCCACGATTCGCCCGCCGCCCACCGTCCCCGGCCGCGAATCGGGCGATTTTCCACCCGCCGCCGCCACACGATTCGGCCGCCACCCACCGCTCGATTCGTCTCCACCTGCCGGTCAATCCGTCTCCGTCGTCGACGCATCCTCCGCCGAATTTTTTAAATCTCCTGTTTCACATCTCCAAATTTGCATCTTCTATTAGAGATGCTCTTACAATCAAGCCGTGATTTTTATGAAATGTTTGTTAGCGACCAGAGGCAATCTTAATTCTGCAGGAGGTGATTATTTATACATTGACAACGTAGGAGTACTAGTGTGGTACGGCGGCGTGGACATGATTTATCTAGAGAGCACTTTCGAATCTGGCCCCACTAACCACTAAAGTTACATGGTCGGCTCACGTCAAATGTCCACTGTTCATATGTCACGCACGACCGGCACGCCCTTAAATACAAAGACCATTCAAGAGAGAAAAAAGGAGAGCAACTAGTTAACGAGCGCTCCTTCGGAGCGCTCCGAACAAGCGGTTCGGGAGCGCTCCCGCGAGGGAAAACCACCCGACGCGGTTGGTTCCCGGTTTTCCCTTTCCGGTTTGTGGTTTCGTGCGTTTTGCAGTTTAACCCTCCAAATTCTTGAATTTTCCGTTTTTCTCTTTCCGCGCGATAACACACAGAAAATAACGACCAACCGCGTCGGTTCCCTGTTTCCTTTTTGTTTCCCTTTTTGTTCCCATTATATTTCTGGGAAATGGAGATTTATAGGGTAGTTACGGGCGGGGGCTTCCAACACTATCAAATGTGACCTTTCAAGTAAACAAAAAACAGCAACTTTTTCATACACAGGGAGCAAAGGCATGGGTTGACGCACGGTCGTGAAGAGTGCAGAGGCATCGCTCAATCCTGTCAATGCCAATGTGTGAATTGTCTATAGGCACAGGTGCATACTAACAGAGGCATGGTTTGTATAACTTTACTAAATTGGAGCACGGCGCCTCCGGCGCGGGGAACCTCCTGCTCGCCTTCGGCTCGTTTAATTTTCATAAACATCTTGAAGGGGGGGCATAGGTCGAAGTGTGTGTTGGTCGTGCAGCATGTTCGTTCGTGCGGCGCGCTGTCCGTCGTGGTGTCACACGGCACGGCGCCTCCGGCGCGGGGAACCTCCTGCTCGCCTTCGGCTCGTTTAATTTTCATAAACATCTTGAAGGGGGGCATAGGTCGAAGTGTGTGTTGGTCGTGCAGCGTGTTGGTTCGTGCGGCGCGCTGTCCGTCGTGGTGTCACACGGCGCCTCCGGCGCGGGGAACCTCCTGCTCGCCTTCGGCTCGTTTAATTTTCATAAACATCTTGAACGGGGGGCATAGGTCGAAGTGTGTGTTGGTTGTGCAGCGTGTTGGTTCTCGCATTTGGTTGGTTGCTGAAGTTCATGATATTCTATAAGAAGTTCACAGCTCAGGAGAAATTCTTTATACAGGTCGTGCAAAAGCCAAGCTCCTTCGCTTGGAAAGGCACGGGTTTGAAGCATGTGCAGTCACGTGTGTGCAGCACCTAGCTACGGTTGAGGCACTAGAGGTATGTGAGCGCATGCACCTGTGTGAATTCTCCGGAGGCACGGGTGTGAAGCATCTGCAGTCACGTGTGCGGAGCAGCTAGCCACGGTTGAGGCACTAGAGGTATGTGCGTGCATGTACATGTGTGGATCCTCCGGAGGCAGTGGCATGTCGCCTCCGGAGGCACGGGTGTGAAGCATCTGCAGTCACGTGTGCGGAGCAGCTAGTCACGGTTGAGGCACTAGAGGTATGTGCGTGCATGCACATGTGTGGATTGCATCTGCAGTCACGTGTGCGGAGCAGCTAGCCACGGTTGAGGCACTAGAGGTATGTGCGTGCATGTACATGTCTGGATCCTCCGGAGGCAGTGGCATGTCGCCTCCGGAGGCACGGGTGTGAAGCATCTGCAGTCACGTGTGCGGAGCAGCTAGTCACGGTTGAGGCACTAGAGGTATGTCCGTGCATGCACATGTGTGGATTGCATCTGCAGTCACGTGTGCAGAGCAGCTAGCCACGGTTGAGGCACTAGAGGTATGTGCGTGCATGCACATGTGTGGATTCTCCGGAGGCACGGGGCCATGTCGCCTGCGGAGGCACGGGGCCATGTCGCCTCCGGAGGCACTGGCGGGTGGTCTCCAGAGTAATCGGTAGGAGTTCGTTTTGGGAGTCACTGCTGTCGCACAGTTAAAAAGAGGCACTGTTGTTTATAGTGTAGTGGCACTCTGATGATGTTCTCTTTTCAACATGAACACGCAATTTGTAACTAGATTACATATAAATATGAGTCATTGTTAAACTGTTTTGTCACGTTTTGATGGAATTAGGCTCGCTGGCTAAATCAAAAGTTTTAGTCTTCATTCTTGCTGAAGATCTTGCTAATCTCGTCACCCATTTCATTAGCTTTGACTTCATTCATCTCGCTAAGTAAAAGAATGTACATTGCCTCTGCCCTCCAGTCTTCCACTTCATCCTGTGAAATTTTGCCGAGAAGACAAGTATATTCTTAGAGTTGGTGCATGAAAGGTGTGTGTGTGTGTGTGTGTGTATATATATATATATATATATATATATATATATATATATATATTCCAATATTTTCTATGTATTGTGTCCAGAAGATTTACATTGAAAACTTACTGTCAAATCATCCAGGTCTTCGATGAACTTTTCACCATTGTAGAGGAATGCAAGCTTTAGAACAACAAATGGTGATTCGCCCTTTTCTACCACTGGAACATCTTGCACTGTATGAAACTGCCATCTTGTATTCTTGGGATTCATTGTTTGTCCTAGTATGGTGTTCAAGACTTCTTTGATCCTAGGTACCTGGGAATTGCATTTTGTAATTGTTTTAATATTGCAACTTGTAAAACTGAAAAAATCATTATTTAGAAATACTTACGATTGCCGACTTATGATCATGATATTTCTCAAACTGTTTTTTTCTTTCCTCTTCAGCGTCTTCGTTTTCCTGAAGAATTCGATCTGCTTCAAATGGATCCAAATATTCTATGTCTACCTTTCCTTTCTCAAATTCCTCTGGAGTTGCTTCTCGAGGATCAATAATGTGAACTTTGTGTTTATATTTGTCCAGCATATATAGCACGTAGCGGTGACCCTTCTCGAGTGGAATGAATATCTGCGTACAAAATATTTGTTGCTTAGATGATAGTTTAATATAAAGGAATATGATAAAACGCATATTTTTGATTTTGTTGTTGAGTAAAGGGATGTTACCATGTTTGCTGTTGAGAGCTTATTCTGTTGATGTTCTTTGAGATACATGGGAACCAGTTGATTCTTTGTTCTTTGCAATTCAGTTTTAAATTTGCTAATAGTAGTTTTGTGATTCTTTAAATCCAGTATACGCTGCAAACAATAATTACGATAAAAAAACTGTCAGAAAAAACAGCTGTGTAACAATATAAAAGAGCAGGCGTTGCAATATAGACAAGTTTGTGCTTTTTAAAAATTTACCTCTGCAAAGTTTGGGCCTAATATTACTCTATCACTCTCTTTTGAATCTAGTCTGCTTTCCCAGATTTCTGCTATATCATCGAGCACTCTCTTTTCTATATGATGTGGTATGTTCGTCTGTGCTGGTCTCGGACCAAATACTACCTTTAGTTGGGCTCCAGTAAGTTGCGTGCTTTCGCTCTCTCTACGAATGCGCTTAAATACAGTTTTTCTGCGACAGGAAAATAAAATAATTTTGGAGGTGAGAGTCAGTGAGAAACAGAATTTTATATTCTTTTTGGCCTCGGTCCAACTATCTTGAGGTGCAATAGAAAACAACTCACTTTTTGAATTCCTCCTGCCAGCTGTCGCTCATGACTATTTGGAAGAGGTTGGACGCCTCCTTTGTGTGTTGGAAGCAATGTGAATGTTTTGGGTATGGATTGGTGCTTCGTCCTTTTTTCCTTTTTGTTGCATCTGTTTCTGTCAGAGGAAGCAGATATGTAATATATAAGCTCTCGTGATACTAAAAACATTGGTCAACCATGGGTAGGTCATTACAAAAAAAGATAACCAGAAATAATTTTCTTACCTTTGCTGGTGGAAAAGAACTTCGAACTTTCTGGTTTGAATTCTTTGATTCTTCCAGGTAGTTGCTCGCACTTTACTTGGTTGGTTTCACCAAATATGGCTGTAAAAAGGAACTCCGGTTTCCACTCGGCATCTACCTTGCTATGCTGCATGAAGGTGATCGGATATTCTTTTATTTTTCTTTGTTGAAATAATTGAAGAATTCAAGGAGTGCTGCTTCTAAAATAAAATTGTTGCTCGTACTATTCACTTACATGGAAATCCTCATTGTCCTTTGTGAGATCAATGCCATTCCAGTATTTTACAAATTGAACCATGAAGTGTCCGCATTGGGTACCCTGCTATTTTGGCACGCAAACTCTGTTAGGTGTTTCTGCTATCCTCGACCAGTTCGGTTCACTGTTGGCTTCTAGTTCCGCTTCTCCGTAATGCTTCTTCATGAGTGCATACATCCTTTTAATCTGTGATTACGGTTTGGTTTTATTGTTGGATATTGCCATTAAGAAAGGTAATGCAATATGCAAGAATTGGAAAACCAAGGTTGAAATGACGTACCAGTTCTGGGTGATCCTTATGGTGTTTTTTCCATGTATTATTTGTTGTGTGTCTGTAATTCAGTGAGTCAAGTATGTCGATGGAGCTCGTGTACTTGTTCAGCACGTACAATGTGAAGTGTTTAGCTGTGTTGTGAGGTATCATAATCTGCGGTGTTTGGAGACAGAGTGAGTTAAAGATCATTGTTGTCAGGCGAATTAAATGACATGTAAATGTGCAATCTTTAGAAAGAATGATTTATGTTTGTATATTTCTATTAACTTACCAGCTTTTTCTTTAAAAGTTCTTTCCCTCTTACAAGGGGTACAAACTCTTTCAATGCTTCTTCCTCATTGAATTCTCGTAGTCCTCCTTCTTGTCCAAGATTAAGACCGAGCACAAGCTGCGACAAAAAAGTTGTGTACTTTTTAGTTGAAACATATAATCACTGAAATGATGCAAGTGTTTTTTGTCCAATTGAACTTCATACGTTTGCAAATTCTGCGGAGAGTATGGCTTTATCGGTTGTGTTGCATTGTTGCTGCTCCGTCCTTTCTTCGAACAATGCGTTTGCGATGGAGCCCTCCATCTATCCATCTCCTCTTCGTAGCTGTTGCATTATGTTTTGTCCTGTAATCCAATCGGGTCGCTTTGAGCTATTATATACGTTTAGACTGCAAGCAAAAAAGGTTTATACATTAGTTAGGTGGCTTTAAAAAGGAGGAGCACTTCTCTGTTTTTTGTTTTAACAAGAGAAACAACTTACTGTCCGCATTCTTCATGTCCTTCTTTGCTGAATAGGTAATCATGAAGTGCCATGGCTTTGTTCATAAATTTGAAATCTCCTGGGACAAATGTAGGAATCTTGATTTTTCCATGGAGCCTGCTCGAAGGCTTCACCGGCCTCTTCTTGACCGAGATTTTCTTGGCTGAGCTGTTCTCAGATGATTGAGCCATTGAATGTTCTCCTGATTCTTGCTGCAAGCTTGCCAGATACGGCGTGGCTTTTTTGTTGAATTCACGCTATTCGTCCTGAATCCGTAATATTTTGATTTGATCGAATGTATATCCAGACTCTCTAAGTTCATTGTATTGCTTTAGTTGGTCCGGGTCAAGGCTTAAAAGAAATTCATCAACTTCTTCATGTTTTTTCGTCATTTTGGGCTTTAAGAAGTCTAAAGAGATGGTGCTTGAGGTGCCTTGCTGATCGTTTGTCGAGCCTGTTTCTTCTTGAAGAAGAACATGTTGTTTCTTCTGCTCGGAAATCTGTTCTTGTCTAGTTGGTACGTTGTTGCTTCTGTCATCCTCTTTTAAAGGACTGCCTGTTTGTTCAAGTTGCTCTGTGCTCGGGATATTGCTGTTGATATTTTCCTCGTTAGTGGTGACCGTTGCCTCTTCAGATTGGTGTGTTATCTTGTCGTCTGGTTGTGGTTGATCTGGTTCTATTGGTGGATCCTTCTCTTTGTGGTCTGTGCAAGATTCTTTGACGATGACGTGGCTGCTCACATGCATAAGCTCTTTGTGTTCACTGCTTATATCAATAAATTCTTGCTCTTGGGTGGTTCTCGCATGCATAAGATGTTCCTTGGGCTCGGTATTTGGCGGAAACTCTTCTAGTACGCCACATTCTGTCCGTTGCATTTCTTTGTCTCCCATATCGACTTCATACTTCAGCATATCTGTTAGAATCAAAAAATAATAATAAAAATCTTATTAGTAGTTGGTAGTGTGACAAAATTAAAAGGTTTTGTTTCTGAAAAGACTAACCTGTTGTGCACTTGATTAATGACAGTGCGGTATTGCCTCTGTGTTGACTGATTAGTTGATATAGAATTTTTTTCCTCAACTCTGGTACTTGTTCTGCCTGTAAGGCCGCTGTTGTTCCATCTTTGGAGTAGTGCTTCACGTTCATGTACATATAGAATGCGCAGTCCATTCTGCATGTAGAGGAATGGTAATAGTAAAATTGTTGCATTCGAGAAACGGAAAGAAGAGAAATGTTGGAGCAATGGTGGTAGTAATTGTTGCATTGAAAAAACAAAAGAAGAGAATTATTTGAGGAATGGTAGTAGTGAATATTGCATTGAAAAAAAGAAAGAAGAGAAATGTTGGAAGTGTTTACGTGTCTTCTCCCTGAAGTGGCACCTGCAGTTTGACCTTTTTGAAATGGTCGATACTTCTTTGTGAAAGCTGGAGCTCTGTGCTTACGTGCTTCCAGATTTTCATTAATTTGCTGGTTACATTGTTGAAGAATTCTATTGTGCCTGGATATGCAGTTGAAGAGTCAAGGAGTTCAAAGCGCTGTTTTTCCATGTTAACTGTAACGGTGAAGTAATGACTGATAGTTTCGTCTTTCTTAAACCCGCGCATCGAACATGGTAGAAGGAACTGCAAAACACAAAATAAAAAGAAAACATTTGGAAATCTTATTAGATTTAGACATGATTTGTCTGTCATGAAAGAGAAATTTGCATATCCTATGTAATTGGATTTTGTTTTTGTAACAGCTGATCTGCTTACCATGTTATAATCTTGCAGTTTTTCTTCTTTTTCTATGTTGAAAAATGCTCTAGGCCTGGCAGGTAGTAGTTTTTTTCTGATATGTGCTTGATCATTATTTTTGTAGCACATTGGATCTTCGTCGTCGGCTTCCTTTATTGAGTGCTGCTTGTTTTGTCATACATACACAAAGGGAATTTGTCACTTCAGTTATAAACTGATATTTATCGTTTTAAACGTGATTCTTTCACCGTGATCTTTACTTACAGTGTTGCTTAATGATAGAATCTTTCTCCCTGTGCCATTGAGTTGATTTCTCAAGATCGTTAGCATGGGCTCGATTGCTTCGCTGCTCACTGGGTTACCGACCTTGAAGCTTTCGGTGACATGACCTAGATTGACATCGAACCTGTCCGTTGTAATGAAAAGCTCATCCCTGCAAAGTATGTTTAGAAAAATATTTTAGTTTACATAGAATACAGTTAAAATCATTGTATGTAAGAATGTGTTGTGTGTTAGTTACATGAACTTACCTTTCTTTCTTTGTCCATGGCTTGCATACAGCGTTGTACAGGTCTTCGATGGCTTTGTTGATGGTATCACTATGTTTGCCCCCTTTCTCCTTTGTGCCTGGGATGATTTTGAATTTAATATAAATAATTTCAAGTCGCAAGATAGCAAGTAAGTTTCTATTGTCTTGCCTGCTTCGATGCTAGAAGATATACCTTGTCTAGTGTTATTCTTCTCTTGTTCTTGTTCTGCTTCTGGCTGCATGTGATGTTGTCCTTTTTGCGTTGTACATTCGAAGCTGGGTTCGTCGGTACCCTTTTGTCCAGTTTTTGCTGCATCCTCGTTTGAGTCATCTGTGCTTTTGTTAGCGTCATGTTTTTGCTTGTCAACTGTCATGTCTTGCTGGTGGTCTTTTCCGTCTTGTTTTTCAGTCTCGACCTGGTTGGCAATAACCTCTTTGCCAGGAGAATTGCTGTCATACGACGGTGTAGGGTTTTCTTCCATAGTGTCTGGTTCTTTCTCTGAAATATCATAACCAAGTTTCTGTAGAACATTCTGAGTGTTTGCTTCATTGATTGTATCTGTGTGGTTGCCTTTTTCATGTTTCTGCGTTATCATGGAAAAAGCGTTAAATAATTTAATTTGCTACTTTATTTTAATTATAGCAGTTGTGACAGGAAAATAGCGAAGCGTTAGGTGTGTGTTTTGAGCTATGTGATTGTGAATAGGTGTTATTTTATTGAGATTAAGCTGTAATTTTGTAAAAACATTTTACGCAACTTCACCTGTTTAGCTGTCGTTGCTGCTGCTGACTGTTCCACCCGTTCTTCATTGAGTGGAGTTTTTTGGGGATCATCTTGTTGTTTCTTTTGGTGTTCATCGTCACTGTCCTCGTTTTTGTCTTGCAGCTGTTCAAACATAGAGGTGGGTAAGTGGCAGTGCATTTGAGTTTTCATGGAGCTACTTTATATTTTCGTAGAATCAGCTTACGTAACTTTACCTTCTCAGTCGTTGCTGCTTCTGTCATCTCTGGTACTGTTCTCGTTGCTGCTGCTGACTGTTCCGCCCGTTCTTCGTTGAGTGGAGGTTTTTTGGCATCTTCTTGTTCTTTCTTTTGGAGTTCATTGCCACTGTCCTCATTTTTGTCTTGTAGCTTTTCAAACATAGAGGTGGCTAAGTGGCAGTTCATTTGAGGTTCCACGGAGCTACTTTATATTTTCATAGGATCAGCTTATGTAACTTTACCTTTTCAGTCGTTGTCGCTGCTGCCGTGTGTGCTACCTGTTGTTCGGTGAGTGAATATTTCGGGGCTTGGTCTTCTGTGGCGTTGATGTCTACCGTTTGAACAACATGTTGCCCTTGTTCAGTGGCCTCCTCTGGCTGTGACAGGAAAATAGTGAAATGTCAAGTGCGTATTTTTGAACTATAAGATCGTGAAGAGGTATTATGTGACTTCACCTCTTTATTTGTTGTTGTGGCTGCTGATTGTTCTACCTGTTCTTCGTTGAGTGGGGGTTTTTGAGCCTTCTCTTGTTGTTCATTTTGCTGTTCATCATCACTGTCCTCGTTTTTTTCTTGTAGCTGTTCAAACATAGAGGTGGCAAAGTGGGAGTGCATTTGAGTGAACATAGATGTGGTAAGTGGGAGTTTATTTGAGTGTGCACGGAGCTATTTTATAATTTCATAGTTGCAGGTTATGTAACTTTACCTTTTCAATAGTTGACGTTGCTATCGTCTCTGCTACCTGTTGTTCGGTGAGTGAATATTTCGTGGCTTGGTCTTCGGTGGCATTGCTGTCTATCGTTTGAAGAACATGTTCCCCTTGTTCATTGGCCTCCTCTGGTTGTGTTTGATGGTCTTGATTGTTGGTGCTCTCCTGAGCTTTTTGTGCATGTTCCAACACAAAAAGTAATTAAAAAATGGGTGCATTTCTGACTGTGCAGTTACAGTTATTTTTTTATAAGACCTCTTTCTCTGCAGTGGCAGGACTGTCTACTGATGCAAATACGGCTTCTCCTTGTTTCGTGTTGTCCTCTTGTTTTTCATGTTGAATATCTATGCCAGTGCTTTCGTTTGCTTCCTTTTCCTGTTTAATAAAAATTGAAATTATAGATTGAACTTCACTTGTGTCTGAGCTACATCGTACATGTGAACTTCATCGTTGCAACAATATTTTTTTGTCATAGAAACAGGCTTTGTAACCTCACCTCTTCAGCCATTGTTGTTTGAAGTTCTCTGTGCTTTTGAGTTTCCTTTGGTTGTGCTGCTTGTTGATCTTCGAGATTAACGTACTCGTTTGTTTCCTGCATTTGTTCAGAGAAAAGGGTGAGTCATCCCTTATAATCCTTGTATTGCGGTGGCAGGGTGTATTAGGTAGTTCAGACATCATAAATGTTTTGAAAAGGGGTTGTTGTTGTTGAATTTTACCTCTGTGTTGATGATTGGGTTATTCGTGCCTGCGTCGACTGTTTCTTTGTCAGGTATAACAGCCTCGAGTTTCTCATCGGCTGGGATGTCTTGGGCTTTCTCCTCTGTATTTGTGATGGTCATCTGCATTGTTGTGGCACTGGAAATCTCTTGTACACAAACTTCCCGTTCAGTGACGCTTTCGTCTGTTTGAGGTTCATCATGGGGTTCAAGTTCAACACGGGTCGCCTCTTGCTCTTGCAGTGCTTGTGATACCTGGAGATCAAACAATACGAGTTTGCGGTGCATTTTCTTCCTGTCATTATGAGTTTCTGTTGTGGGGCGTAGTGGGCTGTGGAAGTTTACCTCCTCTTCGTTGTTTTCTTCTTGTTTATCGTGTGTGATGCTAACGGTTGATTGTGGGTCAGCTTCTTGTGTTTGGTTGGCGGGACTGCTGATTTGATGGTTGTCCAGCTGAGCCTATATTTTGTTGGAGGTTTGTCAGTTAACTTATAACTCTATCCAGTTTTGAAAGGAAAAAGGGATGTTCATACTGACATGTTCACTGGTTCTGACGTCGATCGTATCTTGTGCTTGTGTTGGGGTAGTTGTTGTTGTAGCATTGTCTGTTGTGAGGTTGCTTGCTTTGTTCCGTTCATTCTTGTTTTTGGGGTTGTTGACATCATCTTGCTGTTGGAGTTCATCTTGGCCTGGCGTGCTATTGGCACGTTCCTGAAAGTATTCAGACAGTTTTTTTCAGTTCAGGTATGAAAACAGGGCTTTGCTTTAGGGGCAGATGGCATCGTGCATTACTATTATTTACCTGTTTCTGCCGCTTTATCTTTTTCTTGTCAATTCCCATGTTCCTTGATTTTGTTCTTCTCTTCCTCTCTTCGTCTTCTTCTTCCTTCTTTCTTTTTCTCCTTTCTCCTGGTTCTGTTCTGGCTACGACTTCTTTCGTGCGGTTGCCATCGACTAGTGTACTTGTGGCTCCTGCATCTGCTTGCTCTAGCATCTGCAGGGTCGCCTCGTCTGTTAAGTTCTTTCTGCAAATCATGTCCTGAAATTCTCTGTGTTGTTCGAAAGCTTCGATCAGGGACATTGTTTGTTGCACCACTGACTTCTTGGATTTTTGATCCAATCTCTCCTATTGTTCGGTGCATTGGTGTTCAGCCCAGGTGGTTATTCCGGGTAAATGTTTTGCTTCGTCAAGCACTTTTTCCAACAATTTCTTTATCGTTTCGAATCTTTCTTCTGATCCTGTGCTGGTGCTTGTGTCGGGTTCCATGCTTCCACTGGTGCTGACACGTGGTTCACGCTGGCGCTTGGGTGGAGGTGGTAGCAGTTTGGTCATGTGCTGGTGCTGTTGTTGTTTACGATCTTGTGCTGGTATCTGTTGAATTGAAGGCGAAGGTGATGCTGTGCTGGTATAGAAGATCCTCTCTGCTGTTCCTTTCCATGTCTGCATTGTTTCGGTAGAATGGAGTGGGTTAGAATGGAAACTGTTTTTAAAAGGAAGGACGGATTTATGTACAATAGAGTTATACCTGTATCTTGCCAAATTCATAGTCATCCGGTCGTGCTTTTCCATCCCTTTTCATGTCTGCTCTAGCTATTTTCGCTAGGTCACTCTCTTTGAGATGGTTTGCTCGTGGTAATGAGGTCTTGTCCATTCTCTTGGCAATCTTCCGCATTTCTTTGCTGTCGGTTGGCAGCAGCAGGGAGTCGAGGTACATGATTACAGGTCCCCGTGCCAAACCATTGACGTGCTTTTTGTTCTTTTTTTCTTGATCCAACGTCCTATGCTCCTGCCATTTCATGGCTCCTGCCTTAATTCTTTCGACGATTACCTCGCAGAAATCCATCTGTGCCATTTCTTCATACTTCATGTCCTTGACCATTATCGCTTGTTGGCTGAAGATAGCGGCGCCTGTCCCGCAGACAACGTTGTGGAAAAAAATAAGGAAAAATATTTTAACTGATTTGCTGCTTGATTCTTCGTCGTCTAGTTCCACCAATTTTTCTAGCTTCTCGAACAGTTTTTTTGGCGGGAAATCTGGACGTTCGAAGCCAAGGTCTGACATCAGTTCTTTCATTGAAGTTTGGCAAGTCCGTGGCCTTGGTGCTGACTTTTGCGTGCCGTTTGGGTATCCAAAGACCTTGTGGATAGCTTCCTTGGTAATCTTGATTGTTTTGTCTTCGGTAGCATCACCGAAGGTTATTGTCATGCTTTCAGTGTCCAGATTGTCGTAGATGTGTGCTGCAAGCGGTCTGCAGATGGAGCCCGTTATTTGGCAGTTATCTATGCTGCCAAATCCTGCCCTCCTAACATCTTGCCTGTGACGTTCTTTAAGTAATTTCCATGCTTTCTTGACATGAGCGAATGCTGCCCCTGCCTTGATTAGGCATTTGTCTTCATTTGTTGCTTCCTCATGTTCGTCAACTGTTGGTGCTGCCAATTCTTTTCCGCTTGTCTTTCTCCTCTTCATGTCCTTCTGGCTTGATTTGGGCTGTTTCAGAAAAAAGGGTTTTGTTAGAAAGGAACGTTTGATTTTGAGTGCTGAATAGTGGCATTCAAAATTAGTATATAAGTGTGTTTTTACATTGTCGTCCTCTTCTGCGTCACTGTCGTGCTCTTCGGCATCATCGCCGTCTGTAGGAATGAAATCTGCATCATGTTGTTTGTCATCGTCGGCATCATCAGTATCTGAATCTTTGCTGTTGGCATCATCTTGTTCTTCTTCTACCCTTTGTCGTTTATTTTTCTTCTTGCTTTCACCTTGTTTCTTTGTGGCGGTTGGTGCTGTTGGCGGGAGTACCATTAGAGGTATTGGCTGATGCTGCAAGGTACTAGTGTCGACGATGTTTTCAATATTGTCCTTTTGCTTTTGCCTTTTTGCTCCAGGAGTAAAAACAGTGCTGGTATCTGATTTTCTCTTTTTTTGCTTGTTGCTAGATGTTTACTCTTATTGAGCCTGGTGTAAGTTACCATTTCTGCCGCAGGTGCTTTGTTCTTGATGTTTTGTTGTGTGCCCTTTTCTGATGAATGAGGAGAGATGCTGTGTGTTTCTGCGATTTCAATATCACCGTCTTCGTGTCCTGCATAATGATCAGGTAACAAAAAAGGATATAGTTTTGTTCAAAAAAATTGATACAGATTTAAAATATATATCTTCCACGATGATGCATAAGGAATGTGAAACTCCCAAAGGGGCTTTTTAGTTTCTTTTTCTTGGGTTAAAAAAGGTTATTAATACTGTTACTGATTGAGCTAATCAGGGGATAGAAAATATGAAATTAGGGTGAGGAAGTGAAGTTAGGGTGAAGCATTTTCTGAGACAAAAATGCACACTCCAGGTGATATTTCATAATGGGAGGAATATCATTAAGCAGAGTGGAAGATTTACTGGGTAAGATAAACAGTTTTTGAATTAAAAATAAGTTAGTGTGCGAACATTTTTAATGTTTTCTATAAAGAAATATATAAAAAGGGGCAGGTAGTTTTATTTGTAGAATAGTTAAGTTATTATTGTCAAGGAGAGCAGTTAAGTTATTAATGTCTCTATATAGTTTATGGTAGATCGACAGTGGACACTTTGCTCAAACCTTTGACAGGAGCATGCTGGATTGCATGCTCTTCCTCAGGGTCTTCGTCAGTACCTTGCTGGGTGTTAGGTTCTTCGTGAGGCTTTCTCATTGCTGCATAAAAAATGGCCAGGTGTTAGAAGCAGAGTTGAGTGTCACAGAAAAAAAAAGACATGCGTTGTGTGAATTTTTTTTTGTATGGATAGAGAGGCACATGTTGTTTCACCCTAGAAGCACAGGTACACCTATTCTTTGTTCACGGTTTTTCACACCAGAGGCACTTAATTTGAAAACAGTTACAGTCAAGGGACAAGGGATGTAGAAAATCTGGTGTAATTATCAGGTTTGGCCTCTCAGGATGCTTGCGGGGTTTGGATCTATTGAGGTATTCTAGTTAGTGATGTGGCAGGTATAGTACGTTTAAGCACGTATCGTCTGGCGAAAATTCCGTAGCGGGGAGCAGTAGCATTTCTATTAAATCTCATCTGTACGCTAGTTCAATTTGTTAGACAAATTGATTTAGGGTATTGGAAAACTCCTTGGTAGCGGTGGCTAGGGTTGCTGTCCCTGGAAGTGGAAAAATCACTACGATCTACCCGGTGAAATGGAATGGGGTAGATTGATAATTACCTTCAATTTCTTGTGTGGTGTTCCTCGCTTCCATTGGCTTATTGTGTCGTTGCTCTTTTTTTGTTGCGATCTCCGCCGCCGGTGTTGAAGTCCTCGCTGTCAGTTGCCGCTGCCGGCGGGGTTCTTGGTGTTGTCACGGGCAGCGTTTGACGGTCTGTATGTCGAAGTGGAGGGCGGTTGGCGAACGCGATGGCGGTTGTCCGGTGACGCGAACTCGATTTCGAATTTGTGTTTGTGTGCAGAAAGAAGGAGGAGACCGTGCGGGAGTGACGAAGGTTTCGAGATTTACTGTGCGAGAGGGGAAGCAAGAGAGTAGAAGAGGGAGGGAGAGATGGAAACCATGGAACCGTCTCTAATCTTCAACCGTCCGTTTGAGCATCAAGATTCGTGCTGCCTAGCTGGAGTAGCATCTTAACAGTCAGTCGGTGGGACGCTAGCATTTTTTATTTATTTTAGTGGTGACACTGGTAGTCTGGAAGTGAAGCCTCTCTACATGCATGTGGATGCAGGCACAGGAGGCACGGAAGTGCAGGTTCTACAGGCACGTGGATGCAGGAACAGGAGGCACGGAAGTGAAGCTTGTACATGCTCGGGCGTGGTGCTTCTCGAGGACTGGTTTGGTATCTACCCTCTGGGTGTACAAAAGTGTGGTAGTAGAGGTCCGAACACTCAGTTAGAGAGGCACATTTGTGAAGTCTATAAAGCCACGGAGGTTTGGCACCACGGGGCATGTAAGAGTCACGGCAAGTGTCATGTGAGGCACGTGGATGTAGGCATGGGATCACGGCATTGAAGGCAACACAGGCACAGACTTGCGGCTACTCGATGCACGGGTATCAACCCTGTGGATGCACAAGAGTGTGGTGGCAGAGGCATGTGTCAGAATGCTCGGTTACAGAGGCACGGTTGTGAAGTCTCAGGAGCCATGCGGGCATGGCACCAGGACCACGTAAGAGTCACGGCACCTGTCACGTTAGGCACGTGGGTGCAGGCACGGAAGGCACAAAAGTGAAGGCACCACAGGCACGTACGTGGGGTTTCTCGAGTCACGGGTGTGGACCCTCTGGATGCACAAAAATCTGGTGGCAGAGGCATGGGTCCGAATACTCAGTTAGAGAACCATGGTTGTGAAGTCACGTGGGTGTGGCACTATGGGGCATGTAAGAGTCACGGCAAGTGTCACGTGAGGCACGTGGATGTAGGCATGGGAGGCACGGCATTGAAGGCAACACAGGCACGGACTTGCGGCTTCTCGAGGCACTGGTATTAACCCTGTGGATGCACAAGAGTGTGGTGGCAGAGGCATGTGTCAGAATGCTCGGTTACAGAGGCACGGTTGTGAAGTCTCAGGAGCCACGCGGGCGTGGCACCAGGACCACGTAAGAGTCACGGCGCCTGTCACGTTAGGCACGTGGGTGCAGGCACGGAAGGCACAAAAGTGAAGCCATCACAGGCACGTACGTGGGGTTTCTCGAGTCATGGGTGTGGACCCTCTGGATGCACAAAAATGTGGTGGCAGAGGCATGGGTCCGAATACTCGGTTAGAGAACCACGGTTGTGAAGTCACGTGGGTGTGGCACTATGGGCACGTAAGAGTCACAACGCATGTCACGTGAGACAGGTGGATGCAGGTACAGGAGGCACGGAAGTAAAGCCACTGCAGTGACGGACATGAGGCACTTAATTTGAAAACAGTTACAATCAAGGGACAAGGGACATAGAAAATCTGGTGTAATTACCAGGTTTGAGCTCTCAGGATGCTCGTAGTGTTTGAATCTATTGAGGTATTCTAGTTAGTGATATGGTAGGTATAGTACGTTTAAGCACATATCGTCTGGCGAAAAATTCCGTAGCGGGGAGCAGTAGCATTTCTATTAAATCTCATGTGTACGGTAGTTCAATTTGTTAGGCAAATTGATTTTGGCTAGTGGAAAACTCGGCTGTTGCGGTGGCTAGGGTTGCTGTCCCTGGAAGCGGAGAAATCACTACGATCTACCTCGAGGAATGGAATCGGATAGATTGATATTTACCTTCGATTGCTTGCGTTGGGCTTCTCGCCTCCGTTGGTCTATTCTGTTGTTGCTCTTTTTTTTTGTTGCGATCTCTGCCGTCGGTGTTGGAGTCCTCGCTTCGGCGCCGCCGGGTGGGGACTTTGTGCTGTTGGGGGCACCGTTTGACGGTCTGTATCTCGAAGTGGAGGGCGGTTGGCGAAGCGCGGTGGCGGTTGTGCGGTGAGGCGAACTCTACTTCGAATTTGGGTTCGTGTGCAGAAGGGAGGAGGAGACCGTGTGTGAGTGCGGAAGGTTTCGAGATTTACTGTGGGAGAGAGGAAGCAAGAGAGTAGTAGAGGTGGGAGAGATGGAAATGATGGAACCGTCTGTAATCTTCGACGGTCCGCTTGAGCATCAAGATTCGTGCCGCCTGGCTGTGGTTTTTTTTGTTCGCTATAGCATCTTAACAGTCGTGTGAGGCACGTGGATGCATGCGCCCGAGGCACGGAAGTCCAGTCTCTACAGGCACGGACGTGGGGATTCTCGAGGCACTGTTATCAACCCTGTGGATGCACAAAAGTGTGGTGGCAGAGGCATGCATCCGAAGACTCACTTAGAGAGGCACGGTTGTGAAGTCTTTAGAGTTACGGGCGTGTGTCACCACGGGCACGTAAGAGTCATGGGTCCGAAAGTGTGGTAGTAGAGGCATGGGTCCGAAAGTGTTGTAGTAGAGGCATGGGTGCGAATACCTGGTTAGAGAGGATCGGTTGTGGGTCCACATGTGTGAAGTCTCTACAGCCATGGTCGTGCGGTACCACAGGCATGGGTTCGAATAGACATTTAAATAGCCACTGTTTAAGGCACAGCTGTGTACGCACAAGAGGCACTGGATTGAAGTCTGTGCACGTAGGGACATGGGGCAGAGGCACGGGAGTGATGCCTGTACATGCAGGGACGTGGGGCAGAGGCATGGGTATCAACCCTCTGGAAGTACAGAAGTGCGGTAGTAGTGGCATCCGTCCGAATACCGAGTTAGAGAGGCACAGTAGTGAAGTCTGTGGAGTCACGGGCGTGTGGCAACACAAGCACGTAGAGCATGTCACGTGAGGCACGTGAATGCATCGGGAAATGTGCATGCAGTTCAACATAGTAGCCAAGGCAGTGCAGTAGGTGCTTAAACGAGGTATGCAAAAACAATTGTACGTGCTTAAACGGACGCTTTGACGGTTGTTTTTTCCCGGCAACCGCGAGCACTGCCACTCGGCGGTTGCCCCGACGCATTGCAACGGCGAGCGCATGTCTACCACCCCCACTACCACGACGAGCCCTCGTCCAACCGCCTCCTCCACGACTCAAACCACTCCACAAAAAGGCAACTCCGCTTCCATTGCCTCTCAATTCCGAAAACACCATTGCCGCTCCATCTCAACTAGCAACTCCCCACAATCTCTATCTCAAGCCCGCCATCGCTGGAGGAGGGCAATGGCGGAGGAACCATCTGCCAAGCGTCCCCGTGGTGAGACGTCCGACCAGACCACGGAGGTCGACGACGTTCAGGTCCCCGGTCAGAAGGTCGACTACACCAGGTACCTCAAGGAGGTTGACATCCACAGCAAGGAGAAGCTGGATGTCGTATGCACCAGCAATCCAGACGAAGCCGACAAGATGATCACCAGGATCAGGAAGAGGGTCGGCGGCTTGTACCCTCAGTACATCGGCGTTGATGTGGAGTATACCAGGGAAGACGAACCTCCGCAGAGGGCAGCAGTTCTGCAGTTATGCGTGGAGGAACTCTGCCTGGTATACCACATCACCGCGGCAACAAAATGGTGAACCATCCTACAAATTCAACCTCTTCATGCATCTGTTTAATTAGTGATGCACCCTGAAATTTGATTAAATTAGTTGATGAACTTGATGTACTAGTGAAGTTTCTGAAGTAGATGCAGTAGAATAGATTTTGAACCTGACGTACCAGATCAGTTTATGAATTTGATGCACTAGATTAATTTATGAATTTGATTTACGAGATTATTTTCTGAACTTGATGTACTAGTGTAGTTTTTTGTTCTTGGTGCAATAATATAGTTTCCTGAATTGATGTAGTAAACTAGTTTCTGAATTTGGCCTGATGTTTTTATCATCAGCAAGGAAAACTAAACTAGTACTAAGAAGTAGATAGATCATTGACTCTAGTGTAAATACCAAAAGAAAAATAACATGTTGTGCTTGAATTTAATTTCTGAACTTTGTATAGTAGTTTTTGAAATTTATTCATCCATGAATTATACTATATAAGCATGTACTTGATGGATTCACCTTCAATCTGTAATCCTCCTTGCAGGCCCAAGAGCCTGCGCCCGTTCCTAAAGGAGGACAAGTTGTACACCTTTGCCGGCTTCAGTATTAAAGGTGACAAACAGAAGCTGCAGAAATCTGGTTTGGAGATCAACCCCGACAAGTACATCGACATCCAGCGCAAATGGAGAGTTCCGTTCAAGGAAAGAAAGAGGTTCCACTCTTTGGCTGATGTTGCAGGCAGCGTGATCCACCCATTCTACAACAAGATGAAGAAAAAGATTGACAGGGATGAAGACCATAAACTGTGGGGGATCAGCCCACTGCCAAATTACCTCATCGAGTATGCAGCGATAGATGCGTACGCCACCTACGAGTCGTGGAAGAAAATTGAAAACATCAGAGAAGGTCTGGAGAGTGCAAAAGAGGCAGAGAAGAATTATGACGATCCCTACTACGGCTACTAGTGATGACGAAAACTTAAAAATCTGGCCTTGGAGTTGCTTGTGTTTGTGCTTGTCCTTTCTATTGTTTCAAGTTCGTAGTTTACTTCTGTTAGAACAAACCAGTTTCCTAATGTCATGTGTATCAGGTTAAATAAGTTTGCTTATGTCAAGTTTGTAGTTTGTTTATGTGATTGAACAAGTTATGTAGCTTGCTTAGTATTATGTTTATGCAACAATCATGCCATTTTGAAGTAGTTATGTTGCTCTTCACTCTAAGAACAACAAAATACAAAGCAGTCTTGGACGCTAAGTACAGTTTAGTTGTGCACACAAGTACTGTCACAAAAAAAAGGCCCAGAAGTACAGTTAAAAATAATGACAACAAAAAAGGTGCGATCACACTAAAAATAGTAAGTTCCAGCCGATCGAAACATTCAGTACTAAATAAATCAGTTTCTATCGGGCCGGAAAATTAATAAGCACTATGACAAAAAATGCTAAGAAGTATCATTTCGCATTTTCTTAAGCACTGACGGGCTAAGGTTAACAGTTCCAGTACTCCAAAACACTAAGTACATTTAGAGACCATCAGTTAGAGAGGCACGGTTGTGAAATTTCTAGAGCCACTGTCGTGTGGCTCTGGAGGCATGGGATCGAATAGACATTTAGAGAACCATGTCATGAGGTACGAGTGTGTAGGCACCAGATGCACGAGAGTGAAGCCTCTACATGCAGGGTCGTGGGGATTCTCGAGGCACGGGTATCAACCCTCTGGATGCACAAAAGTGTGGTACCAGAGGCATGCTTCGGAATACGCAGTTAGGGAGTCACGGTTGTGAAGTCTCTAGAGTCACGCGGGTGTGGCATCACGGGCACGTAAGAGTCACGGCAGGGGCGTGGGGCTTCGCGAGGCACCAGTCTCAACCCTCTGGATGCATGGTGGTATGGTAGCAGAGGCATGCTTGCGAATACTGAGGTAGGGAGGCACCGTCGTGGATGCACAGGTGTGAAGTCTCAAGAGGCACGGGTGTGTGGCACCACAGGCATTGGTTCGAATACTCATTTAGAGAGCCACGCCTGTACTCAGGCCAGATGCACACAGCGCTGTAGGTTGGTGGCATTCGGCAGCACACGGTTGTATGGAGAGGAATGTCTGTGCAACAGCAGAGAGTCACGGGTGATCACGCGTGAGGAGCATGTAGAGTCACGGCGCGTGCACGTGAGGCACGCGTGTGTAGGGAGGGACGTGGGGCTTCTTGGGGCATGGTTATCAACCCTCTGGATGCACAGTTGTGAAGTGTCTAGGGGCACCGGCTTGTGTTCGAATACTCAGTTGGAGAAGCAACAAGGAAGTACATGAATAAAAATAGTTGGTTGTTTCATTATCGCAATACGAGGTGTGGTTAAACCATTTTCTGAGGTTCCGATTGAGTTAGGCTCATTCGCTTATCAACAACTTTTAGACTGCATTGTTCTCGAACATCTTTCTAATCTCATCACCCATATCGCTGGGTTTGATTTCATTCTGTTGGCTAAGTAACAACCTGTATAGTTCTTCTGCTTTCCATTGTTTCGTGTCATCCTATGAAAAGTTCACCAAAAGAAGGAGAAAAAACACATCAGAATTAGTTGATGTAGTTGTATGATATCTAGCAGATTTAGTGCGAGTTTTCAATGAAAACTTACGTCAAAATTATCTATGTCTTCGACGAAGTCGTTGCCGTCATAGAGATACACGAACCTTAGAACAGCAAACGGAGTTTCTCCTTTGTTTACTTTTGGAACGCCGTTTACAAAATGAATGTCCCATTTACCCTTTTCCTTTTCGAATTGTTCATTGAGTAATACTTCGAAGACTTCTCTAAACCTAGGCACCTGGGAATTGCATTTTGTTTTTGTTTTAGAGAGACATGTAGTGCAATTTGTAAAACTGAAAGATGGTGTTATTTACAATTCTTACCAGTTTGTCTTTATGGTTGTGGTATTTTTTATGCTCCCTTCCTTTTCTCTCTTCATTGCTTTCCATCTTAGCAATTGCATTACTTACTCGGTCATCATGCACACCTCGATCACGTAGATTTTTTAGGTATTGTTGCTTCTTTAATTCTTCAAGAGAGGTTTCTTGAGGTTCGATAATTTGAAGTTTCCTTGTATATCTGTCGAGCACGAATAGTATGTACCGGTCTTCCTTTTCGAGTGGCATGAAGATCTGCGGTACAAAAGTTTTATTGTTAGAGGAGAGTTTAGAATAAAGTATTCTGTTGAAATGCTTATTTTTATTTTGTTGTATGGAAAACGCTATTACCATTTTTGCTGTTGAGAGCTTCTTTGATTGACAGTGCTTAAGGAACAAGGGAACCAAGTTATCCTTGTCTTGTTTGAAATTATCTCTGAACTTCGTGAGAGATTTTGTTGTACCCTTTAAATCCAGTATATGCTGCAGGCAATAAATAAATACGATAAAAACGAGTTAGAAAAAACAGATCGGTACCAAGAGATTATACAGTCGTTGCAAAAAGACGATTTCAGTTGATCATTGTGGTTTTTTGAAATTTACCTCTGCAAAGCTTGGGCCTAATAATAGCCTATGTCTTTTGTCTGAAGTTTGCGTGCTTTCCCATATTTCTACTAACTCATCGAGCACCTTCTTTTCCATACCTTGACGTTTGTTCTTCTTTGCAGGCCCAAATACTTCCTTCAGGTTTGATCCAGTAAGAGATGTGTTGTCGCTCTCTAAATGTTGCCGCAAGTATACATGTTTTCTGCTTACAGGCAGGACAGTAGAAGAAATTTTTGTTGAGAAAGTCAGTAACTAACAAGCTGATAAACAGGAATTTAAGGTTCTTTTTAGTTTCCTGTCTTATTTGTGTAATTGCCGCCTAATTTTAACTAATTTCAGGTGCAAAAGGAACCAAGTCACCTTTTGAATTTGTTCTGCCATGTGTCACTCATGACTATCTGGTAGAGCTCAGTCGCCTTATCCACGTGTTGAAACGAATGTCGATGTCACGGGTATTTCTTGCTGCTCCCTGATTAATGCTTGTTGTTTGTGACTCGCTCTGTCAAAACAGATAAAAATTTATGGCTGTTTTTTCTAAAAGAAATATTTGAAGCTCTTGTCATGTTGAATAATAGTAAAAAGGAAATTAGTTATATTACCTTTCATGGGCGAAAAAAGGTTTATAGTCTCTGGTTTGAAATCTTTGATTTTTCCAGGAAGTTGATGCTGCTTTATTTGGTTGGTTTTACCGAATATGAGTGTGAATACGTACTCTGGTTTCCATTCCCCATCCACCTTGGTAGGCTGCAGGCATGTCAAAATGTATGGTTTATAGTTACATTGTTCACAATTGTAAATAAACTAATTACGCTAATAAAGAAATCAAGTTATTCGACGTGTATGTATTGTTAACTTACATGAAAATCCTCTCTGTCCTTGACCAGTTCATTCCCATTCCAGTATTTTGCAAATTGAGCTGTGAAGTGTCCGCATTGTGTTCCCTCTTGCTTTGGTGTGCAGACCCTGTAAGGCCTTTCTGCTATCCTTCCCCAGTTTGGTTCGTTGTTGTCTTTTAGTCGGTGATACTTGTTCATCAGTACACACATCCTTCTCATCTGTGATTACATTTTGGCTTTGTTGTTTGGGTGCGGCATTGAGAAAAGTAAGCGTATCATACTATCACGAGGAAAAGAATAAATCAATGTACAAAAGTACATACCAGTTTTGTTCGATACACATGGTGTTCACTCCAAGACCTATCGGCGTAGTATACGTAGTTCAGTGAGTCAAGAATGTCGATGGTGCCTCTGTATTTGTTCAAGACATAGAGCGTGAAGTGGCTGTCTGTGTGATGAGGTATCATGATCTACGTTGAGAGAAGATTATTGTTGATGTAAAAATTAAATTTCATTTAATTGTTGAAGCTTAAGGAGAATAAGTCATGCGTTCAGTAATAATTCTGAACTTACCATCTTCTTATGTAGGATGTTTTTACCTCTCACAAGGACTTCAAATTCTTTTAGTGCCTCCTCCTCGTTGAATTCTGATAGTTCTCCTTTTTTATAATTGAGACCGAGCACCAGCTGCAAGAAAGAGAGTGTGTGGTTTTAGTTAAATATTTTTATCATAGTAATGACGGTGGTGTTTTCGTGGGAGAGGTATGCATACATTTGCGAAATCTGCAGGGAGTACAATTGTATCGTCTGAGTTGAATTGTTTTTGTTCTGTC
This sequence comes from Elymus sibiricus, assembly GCA_039707655.1. NCBI lineage: Eukaryota > Viridiplantae > Streptophyta > Magnoliopsida > Poales > Poaceae > Elymus > Elymus sibiricus. The sequence goes on from CM077664.1 coordinate 321,868,165, forward strand.
CATTCCTCCAATAACGCGTTTAGCATGGAGCCCTCCATTTGTGTTTGTCCTTTTCCTGCCTGTTCCTTCAAGGATTTTCCGGTAATGTAATCTTCTCGCTTTGAGCTTTTATATACCCGTAGTCTGCAAGCAAGGAGGGTTTACAACTAGGTGAGTGAATGGTTAGTTGGATTTTATATGATCTGCAGCTCTCTGGTAATTGTTTCCATGGAAGAAGGAGAATCTACTTACTCTCCGCAATCTTTCTGTCCTTGTCGGCTCATTATATATTTATAGAGTTCCATGGCCTTTTCTTTGTAAATGAAATCTCCTAGAACGAGTGTTGCAACGTTGACTTTCTCAAAGAACTTGCTCGTTCGCTTCAATGGCCTCTTAATTGAGATTATGTTTGCTGAGCTGATATCAGATGATTGAATCGTTGAGGGTTTTGGGGAACTTGTCTGCACTCTTGCCAGATGCCTTGCCTTTTTCTTGTCGTGACCTAACTGTGCCTGCTCGTTAAGCTGCTCAGATGTTGTTGTTTCCTTTTGTGTGTTGTCGTTTTTGATGCTCTGTTCTACTGAGATTGCAGCATCGTGTTTCCTCTTTTGAAGTATCTTTTGTTGTAAATCCCTGTCTTTCCGGTTCTTTTCTTCTTGTGCATGTTTCGCCTCAGGTGATGTTGCTGATATGCGATCTTCGCCAACAGGGTTCTTGTTCTGTTCGGAAAGCTGTTGTTGGTGAGTTGGTATGCTCTTTGTCCTGTTGTCCACTTCTAAAGGAGAGCCTGTTATGTCTTCGGACTTTTTATCTGGGGGTGGTCTGTCTGGCTCTATCGGTGGATCCTTTCGTTCGTCTTCCTTTTGTAAATCAGTGTCTGGTTGCGCATGTTGTTCCCTCTGTGAATCATCATCTGTTTGCGCATGTTCTTCTGTTAGTGTTTCTTCACTCACTTCGGTAGTATCCTTGCTGCTTACATGATAATCTTCTTTCTCCTCATCGCTGGTTGTGTCATTAATTTCAATAACTTCTAACTCTTGAGCGCTTCTCCCAATGGGCTCGGGAGTTGGAGGACACTCTTCTTCTAGTATGTCACAATCTATTCGTTGCATTTCTCTGTCTTCTATATCGGCTTCACCGTTGAGCATATCTGTTAAAATAAAAAAAAAACCTATTGGTATGTCTCTAAAAATTAGATAAGTAAAATTTTACTTTGCTGTCTTTAGAAAGAGAAACCTGTGGTGTAGTTGATTAATGACAGTGTGGTCGTATCTCTGTATTGGCTGATTATTTGATAGAGAATTTTCTTCCTCAACTCTGGGACTTGTTCTTCTGTTAGTAGCACTGTTTTTCCATCATCGGTGTAGTGCTTCACGTTCATGAACATATAGAACGCACAGTCCAGTCTGCAAGTAGAAGGATGATTGGTTATTGTAGCTGTCCAAAGATGTTTGGGCAGTTTAGATGAAGTTGCCCTGACGTCCTATGTTTTTATGAATTGTATTAATAATTGTTACAGTGAGTAAGGAAAAGGAGAAAGGTTTGTAGTGCTTACGTTGCTCCCTGAAGTGGCACCTGCATTTTGACCTTTTTGAAATGGTCAATACTTTTTGGAGATAGTTGGAGCCATGTGCTTATTTGCTTCCATATCTTCTTTACTCTGCTTGTTACTATGTTGAAGTAATCCATTGTGCCTGGATATTCAGTTGTTGAAGAGTCAAGGAGTTCAAAGCGCTCTTTTTTCATGTTAATTGTAACAGTGAAGTAGTGACCGATAGTTTTGTCTTTATCAGTCCCGCCGATGCAAGCTGGTAGAAAGAACTGCAAAATGCAAAATAAATAAATAAGGAAAACACTTTGGGGGTCCTTCTTAGATTTAGTCATGATTTGTTGATCGTAAAAGGCAATAGTAGAGCAGTGATTGTATCTCTTATCTGTAACATGAGATGTGCTTACCATGTCATAATCTTGCAGTTGTTCTCCTTCTTCCACATCAAGGAATCTTTTAAGCCTTTTAGGCATTGTTTTATCTCTGACGTGTGCTTCATCTTTATTTTTGAACTCCAATGGATCTTCCTGACTGGCTCTGTGTATTGATTCCTGCTTGTTTTGTCACACGTGCGTAAAAGAAATTTGTAAATTCAGTTGTACACAAAGGTTGATTGATCGATAGACTGATATTCATTGTTGAAACTTGAGCTTTTGCCGTGATCTTTACTTACGGTGTTTTATATTGATAGAATCTTTCTCTTTGGGCCCCTGAGTTGCTTTTTCAACATCAGTAGCATGGGATGGATGGTTTCGCTGCCCACTGGATTTCCAATCTTGAAGCTTCGTGCCACTTGGCTGACCTTTACTTGTGACGTCTCTGTTTTTATTAAAATCTCGTCTCTGCAATATATATATATATATATATATATATATATATATATATATATATATATACATATAAAATGTTTAAGGGGGGAAATTATTGGAAGAAATAATTCTTTGGTGGTAACATGAACTTACCCTTTCTCCTTTGTTGCTATCATGACATTGTTGTACAGGTGTTCAATGCCTTTGCTCATGTGATCGCTATCTTTGATCCCTTCCTCTTTTGTGCCTTCCTCTGTGACCAGGCGTTGCATGATCAATTGTTCATGTTTTGTTCGAGTGGCGTCCTGGGTTACTGTCATGCTTGTGGCAGCAACCTCTTTTACAGCACAATCTTCGTTGTCCGAAGGTGCGGCGTTTTTCTCGTTGTTGTCTGACTCTTTCTCTGGAATATCAGCTCCATGCTTTTCCAATGCACTCTGACCCTTTGCTTCTTTGCTTGTGTCCGTGTGCGTGTCTTGTTGAGGTTTCTGCGTTATCATGCAAAAGCGTGGTTAAAAATAAATAAATATGCTCGTTATTTTCATTGTAGTTTAGTGTCTATTCCCTAAGAAAAATACTCAAATGTTTAGTCTGACTTTGAACTTTTTAAATGTAACTTCACCTTTTCAGTCGTTTCCGCCGCTAGAGTCTGTTCGACCTTTCCTTCGATGAGTGGAGTTTTTTGGACCTCCTCTGGATCTTTGCCTTGTTGTTCATCGTTGGTGTCGTCATTTATGTCTTGTGGCTATTGAGACATAGAGGTAAGTAAATGAGATTGCATTTGCGTCCGTGTTCAGTCAATTTCTATTTTCATAAAAGCAGCTTATCTCACTCCACCTTTTCGATCTTTTGCGCCGCTGCCATCCCTATTATTTCTTGTCCGGACAGTGAAGGTTTTCTGGCTTGTTCTCCAGCGGTGATGCTGTCTGTCGTTGGAAGAACGTCTTCCGCTTGTTCCTTGCCCTTATCTTGTTGTGTTTGTTGGTCTTGAATGTTGGTGCTCTCCTCTGTTTCTTGCATCTGTTGGAACGCAAACAGTAATTAAAACGTGTCTGCATTTCTGACTGTGGATGTATTTTTTTATATGCTATAGAAACAGGTTTTGTAGCTTGGCCTGTACATTCATTGTCTCTGGTGCCGTGTCTGTTACTTCTTCTTCGTGTTCTGAAGTTTTTGGAGATTGTCGAGCTGCGGAAGCACTTCCTATCGCTTGTCGAGTGACATCTTCTGCTTCATTTGTTTCTTTCTTCTGTTCAATCAAAAAATGTAAATGAGGTTAGGACTGCATCTGTGTCTGCATAACTTTTTTCTTTTAATGTTATAGGAACAGGTCATGTAACTTCACCTCCTCGGTGTTTGATGCTGGTGGGATCTCTTCTGGATTGTGTTTGTTAGGTGAAGACTGCTCTTTAGTTGGGGTACTGGGTAATATTTGAATGACAATTTGCCCTTGTTTTTTGGCTTGCTCCGTTTGTACTCCTTGCTGTTCTTTGAGATGAGCGTTCTCGTTTGTTTCCTGCGTCTCGTGATAGAAAAGCGTGATTCATTCCTTGTAATTCTTGTATTACTGTGGCAGGATGTACTAGGTAGTTCATTCCTTATAAATCTTTGAAAAATGGTGCTTGTTGAATTTTACCTTTGCGTCGGTGGTTGGGATATTCGTGTCTGTGTCCACTTTTTCTTTGCTATGTATACCAGCCTTGGGTGTGTCATCAACTGGTATGTCCGAAGCTTTCTCCCCTGTATCGGTCATGTGGAATGTTGTGGCGCTGAAAAGCTCTTCTCCATCAACTTTCTGTTTTGCATGGGCAGCCTCTTGTTTTTGCTGTGTTTGTAGTACCTGAAGATGAAACAATATGAGTTTGTGCTGCACATGATGAGTTAACGGTATTTGGCAAAGTGGGTTTGGATGTTTTACCTCTCCTTTGTTGTTTTCTTCTTGTTTATCTTGTGTGCTGTTAACGGTTGATGGTAGATCAGCTCGTGTCTTGTTTGCAGGACTGCTAAGATAATGGTTGTCCAGCTGAGTATATATTTCATTGCAGATTTGTCAGTTAACTCAAAACCGTATCTAGTTTAGAAAGAAGAAACTCATTTTTATACGCATGTGTTTGCTGGTTCCGATCCTGTTTGTCTCTTGTACTGCTCTTGTGGACGTTCCTGAGGGAGCATTATCTATTGTGGGGTTGCTTGTTTTATTGCTTTCATCCTCTTGCTCGGTGTTCTCGACATCATGCTGCTGTTGGCCTTTATGTTGGGCTTGCGTTATGTTCCCTTGTCCCTGACAGTATGAAAGACAGATTTTTTAAGTTCAAGTTTGAAAGCATGGCTTTTGAGTCAGACGGATTATGTATTGTTCTCATTTACCTGTTTCTCTTGTTGATGCTCTGCTTCTGCAGCTACTTTTCTACCTTGGTTTTGCTGTTCTTTGGTGCTTGCTGTGTTGGTTGATACGTGCTTCTTGCTCTGCTCCTTGTGCACCTTGTTATGTTCTTTTGTCTCCCTCTTGTTAATTCTTGAGGTTTGTGTTTTTGAATTTGTTATTCTTTTCTTCCTTTGGTGTTCCTTTTCTTGGTCTTCTTCTTCCTTCTTTCTTTTTCTCCTTACTCCTGCTTCTGCTGCGGCTACGACTTCTTTCGTGCGGTTGCCATAGACTAGTGTAGTTGTGGCTCCTGCATCTGCTTGATCTAGCACCTGCACGGTCACCTCGTCTTTTAAGTTCTTTCTTGCGATGCAAACCATGTCCTGAAATTCTCTGTGTTGTTCGAAAGCTTCCATCAAGGACATTGTTTGTTGCACCACTGATTTCTTGGATTTTTGATCCAATCTCTCCTCTTGATCGGTGCATTGGTGTTCAGCCCTGGTGGTTATTCCGGGTAACTGTTTTGCTTCGGCAAGTACTTTTTCCAACATTTCATTTATCATTCAGAATCTTTCGGTGCTTGTGTCGGGTTCCCTGCTTCCACTTGTGCTGACACGTGCTTCGTGCTGGCTCTTGGGTGGAGGTGGTAGCAGTTTGGTCGTGTGCTGGTGCTTCTGTTGTTGTGCTGGTATCAATTGTATTGAAGACGAAGGTGATGCTGTGCTAGTATAGAAGATCCTCTCTGCTGTTCCTTTCCATGTCTGCATTGTTTCGGTAGAATGGAATTGGTTAGATTGGAAACCGTTTTTATAAGGAAGAATGGATTTATATACAACAGAGCCATACCTGTATCTTGCCAAATTCATAGTCATCCGGTCGTGCTTTTCCGTCCCTTTTCATGTCTGCTCTAGCTATTTTCGCTAGGTCACTCTCTTTGAGATGGTTTGCTCGTGGTAATGAGGTCTTGTCCATTGTCTTAGCAATCTTCCGCATTTCTCTGGTGTCGGTTGGCAGCAGCAGGGAGTCGAGGTACATGATTACTGGTCCCTGTGCCAAACCATTGAGGTGCTTTTTGTTCTTTTTTTCCTGAGCCAACGTCCTGTGCTTCTGCCATTCTATGGCTCCTGCCTTAATCCTTTCGACGATTACCTCGCAGAAATCCATGTTTGGCATTTGTTCATAGTTCATGTCCTTGACCATTATCGCTTGTTGGCTGAAGATAGAGGCGGTTGTCCCACAGGCAACGTTGTGGAAAAAAATAAGGAAAAATATTTTAACTGATTTCCTGTTTGATACTGGGTCGTCTAGTAGTACCAATTCCCGTAGCTTTTTAAACAGATCTTCGTGTTTGAAATCTATTTTGTCGAGGTCAAGTTCTGAGACCAGTTTCCTCATTGTATTGGTGCAAGTCCGTGGCCTTGGTGCTGACTTCTGCATGCCGTTTGGGTATCCAAACACCTTGTGGATGCCTTCCTTTGTTATCTTGATTTCCTTCTGTTCACCAGCGTCACCGAACGTTATTGTCATGCTTTCTGTGTCCAAGTTGTCGTAGATGTGTGCTGCAAGCGGTCTGCAGATGGAGCGCGTTATTTGGCATTTCTCTATGCTGCCAAATCCGGCCGTCCTAACATCTTGTTGGTGACGTTCTTCAAGCATATTCCATGCTTTATTGACCTGAACAAATGCTGCCCCTGCCTTGATTTTGCATTTGTCCTCATTTGTTGTTGCCTCCTGTTCATCATCCGTTGGTGCTGCCAATTCTTTTCCGCTTGTCTTTCTCCTCTTTGTGCGCTTCCGGTTTGATTTTCGCTGTTGAGAAAAAGAGGGTTTTGTTAGAGAGGAACATTTGGTTTTCATGGGTGAAAAGTGGCAACAAAAATTTGTAGAGAAAATGTGTTTTACATCATCGTTGCTGTCCTCTACGGCGCCACTGTTGTCCTCTGCGGCATCATCGCCCTCTGTAGGAATGAAATCATCATCATGTTTTGTGCCATCGTCGGCAGTATCACACTCTGGCTCTTTGCTGGCATCATCCTCGTCTTCTTTCACCCGTTGTCGTTTGTTTTTTTTCTTGCCTTCAGTTAGTTTATTCTTGACGTGTGGAACTGCTGGTGGGAGTACCATTAGAGGACTTGGCTGCTGCTGCAAGGTATTACCGTCGTTGATGAGTTGAGTCTTGTCCTTTCTCTTTTGTCTTTTTGCTGTAGGAGCTGAAGGAGGAATAACAGTCTTGGTTTCTGATTGCCTCTCTTTTCTGCTGCTAGTTACTTGTTTTTTGTTGCCCTCCCTGCTATAAGTTAGTGCTGGCACTTGCTCAGGTGCTTCGTTGTCCATGTTCTGCTTCGTTCTTTTCTCTGGCGGGTCAGGAGAGATGCCTAGTGCTTGTGGATACTGAATATTAAGTTCAGACAGTATCGTTTCAATATCTCCTCCTCCATGACCTGCACGATGATTATGTAACAAAAGGAGGATGTACTATCATCGAAAAAAATGGGATATAGTTTTAAAACTATGTCTTCCACGACTGTACATAAAGAATCTGAAACTTAATCTACGTAAACTCATAAAATAGCACTTTTCTTTCATTTCTTGACCTAAAAAGGCGATCAATCCATTCTTTTCTTGTTATATCAAGTCTTCCTCACCCTTGGTTTGGTCAATCAGTGATAGAAATTAGGGTCAGGTGTGAGCAGTATGGCTGTTGCGAAGTTCAGTGAAGTGAGGGGAAGTGTTTTTTTATAGGCAAAATACACCACAAATGATATTCTGTAAATTGGAGGAATAATTGTAAGGTTTAGAGGATAAGATAAAATGTTTTTGAATGAATAATAATACATTGTGTGAAAAATTTCAATGAAGTGTAATTTTCCAGGATTGTGTGGAGGTAAGTGGTTAACTTACTGCTGTTACTATATAGTTTTTATTATATGGATTGTGTGAGCCTTTTATAGTACCTTGCTGCACAGCAGGGTCTTCCGCAGGTATCCTGTTTTCCTTGTTACCAGTCCTTGCTGCATAAAAATGGCCAGGTTTTAGCAGCACTAGAAGCAGAATTGAATTTCACAGCAAAAGAGGAGATGCATCCCGTGGACAAAAAAATAGCATTGTCGGAGAGGCACAGGTTGTTTCACGCTATAAGCACAGCTAGACCTATTCTTGGAGCACGGATTTTAATATGAGAGAGGCACATAATTTGAAACAGATACAATCAACGGACATATGGAATCTCGTGTAAGTATCAGGTTTGATGTGTAAGGATGCTCTCAGGGTTTGAAGCTACAGCGGTGTCCTAGATAGTTCTGGCATGTATAGTACGTTTTAAGCAAATATCTTGCGAGCAAATTTCTGTGGCGGGTAGGGGTAGCATTCTATTGCACACGTGTCTACCCTATTCCAATTTTGTTAGACAAGTTTAAACAGACTATTCGAAAACACGGTTGTTGTGGCAGCTAGGGTTCATGTCCGTGAAAAAGGGGAAAAATCGCTTCGATCGACCTGTGGTAATGGAATGTAATGGATTAATATTTTACCTTCGATTGCTTGTGAGGGATTCGTCGCATCCATCGGCTGGTTTTTGTCCTTGCTCTCTGTTGGTATCTCCGCCGCCGGTATTGAGAGCACAGGTCCTCGCCGTCAGTCGCCGCCGCCGGGAGAGGATTTTGGTGCTGTTGCGGGCACCGACCGACTGTCTGTATCTCGAAGTGGATGGCGGCTGGTGGGTGAGGCGAACCCGATTTCGATTTTTGGTTGGTCTGCTGGTTTGGACAATGCGGGCAGAAGGAGAGAGGAGGGTGTTCAAGAGAGGGGAACTGGCGAAGTGTTCGAGATTTTCGGTGCGAAAGGAAAAGCAAGAAGGTAGTAGAGCGAGAGAGGGAAATGGTCGAACCGTCTCGAATCTTCGACCGTCCGTTTGGACATCAGGATTGGTGCAACTTTCTGTGGGCTTCGGTGGGCTTGTTTTTTGCTTGCTTGCTCAACTGTCAGTCGGTGGGACGCTAGCATTTTTTGATTTTAGTGTGATGACACCCACGGGGGCATGGTATGGCGTTACCCAGAGTCACGTTCATGCTTCTTCGTGTTCCAATTGATTCCGCTCACCAGTTCATTTGGAGGGGCATGGACATGAACTCAAAGGAAGCACGTTTACCTATTAGACAGAGTCACATTCGTGCATACGCGTGTTACAGACGTTTTCTTTGACGTTTCACGGTGAGACGCGTGGAAGTGAGGCCACCAGCGCTCACCCTCCGATGGAAATGGTCAAACCGTCTCGAATCTTCGACCGTCCATTTGGACATCAAGATTGGTGCAACTTTCTGTGTGCTTCGATGAGCTTGTTTTTTGCTTGCTTGCTTAACTGTCAGTCGGTGGGACGCTATCATTTTTTGATTTTAGTGTGGTGACACCCACGGGGGCATGGTTTGGCGTTACTCAGAGTCACGTTCATGGTTCTTTGTGTTCCAAATGATTCCGCTCGCCAGTTCATTTGGAGAGGTGTGGACATGAAGTCAAAGGAAGCACGTTTACCTATTAGACAGAGTCACGTTCCCACGGGGGTATGCTTTTGGTATTTCCAAATGATTCCGCTCACTCGTTCTCTTGGAGAGGCATGGACTTGAATCCTGCGGAGGCACGTCTTCTTATTAGCCAGCGTCACATTTGTGCTTGCGTTTGTTACATACGTTTTCTCTGGCGAGTCACTGTGAGGTGCGTGGAAGTGATGCCGAGTTGGCACTGTGTTACTAATGCAACAGGCGCATTCGTGACTCTGTGTATGAAATGTTTTCCCTGTCGGGACGTTCCTTTGTTGTGGAGAGTCGTGGTCGTGCGTTCCAGGGAGGCATGGTTTGGTATTAGACAGAGTCACGTTCGTGCCTGCGTGTGTTACAGATGTTTTCACTGAGGAGTCACCTTGAGACGCGTGGAAGTTAATTCGCGGATTTAGTAAGATTTTGATATAAATATCATTTCAAAACAAAAAATGGGACAACGAAAAATAGTAGGAATTTGACAGTAACTTCTTTGGAATACAGATGAACGCAGACAGTAAATTTACTTTGAGAGTGACGAACTTACCTGCAAAGAAGGCACGTTCATGAAGTGAAGCACAAAGATGCCTCTCTGGTCCAAATGTTTTCAGTGAGACGAGTTAACTGTGTTTGAAATGTCTTCTGTGGAATATATACGGACCATTAGGAAGAAGTTGAGTGGTTGTAGTGTGGACAAACGCACGGGGAGACGAAAGGAGAGTACTGGTGTTTCCTAGGCGTGCAGAGTTCGAGGTATTTAACAGAGATTGTGAGAATTCTAGGCGTCGGTTACTCCGTTTGACCGTCTGACCGCTGTGCATATGTTATAAAAGGTACCTACTCATGGAACACTCTACGTTTGTACTCGTCCACAATTCTCCAGAGACAGGCACCTCTTTCTTGCTGGTAGCTCCTTGCTTGCGCCATGGCCGGTAAAAGGGGTTCTGGGTGTTCAAGTAACCAGGCAGCGAGGACCAAAGCCGCGGAAAGAAGAGAGAGGTGCCACCGCTACGCGGTAGCGGCGGCAGGGATATCCTGCCCCGTTGCCCAGGTGTCGAACGATCTCTCGCATGGAGGCGATTGCTCTCACAAGCGCATTCGCCATGGAGACGATCTCGGCAAGATGGCAGTACCGAATTCCTTAGCCAGCGACGACGTGCTCGATGAGCTAATTAAGCAGCAGGAGTTCATCGCTCGCTTGGAAAAGTTGGTGCAGCAGAGCAATGCCTCGGTGGAGAAGTCCACTGGTCTCATATTTCGAGCTGTGTGTGAGAATGAGAAGTTTGCCAACGAGCTCGACCAGAAGGATCAGGAGGCCGCCCACTGGAAGAAACTGTATGAGGAGAGCAGTGCGTTGGTGGAGAAGCTGTCCGGCGTCGCGGGGGAGCTTATGGATGAGAAGGCGGAGCTCCTAGTCAAGTATAAGAGCCTGGTGGAGGATTCCTTTGCTGCTGTCAAGGAAGGTCATGAGGCGACGAAGAAGGAGATTGAGGATATCCGCGCCCAGCAACTGATCAAGAAGGTTGCTAGAGTGTAGGTAGAGAGCTTGGAGCGGGTCGTTTTTCTGCGTCTTCCTTCTTCTTTTGTCATCTTCTCTTCTGCGTGTTTCTTCGTTGCGTTGCCGCATGTGGCCTTTTGTACTTTCATGGATTTGTAAGGCATTTATGCGTTGCATTGTCGTCGTGTTATTTCATTTGTTGGTACATGTAGATGAGTAAGCTCGAAGCATGGATGTCGCGTGTTAGCAGTAGAAGCACGGTTGTGCTTGCACCAGAGGCACTTCGTAGGGCCACGGGAAGCACGTTTGTGTGGTCGTGGTGCCTTTATCAAAATGTTTTTGCGACTGATTCGTTTACATTCATGGATGAACAGTCAGTATGTCATGTACGTGCGTCTCCGTGGTCCAAATGATTCCGCTTACTCGTTCACTTGGATAGGCACGGACGTCAAGCCTATTGAGGCACGTTTTTCAATTAGGCAGAGTCACGTTAGTGTGTGGGTGTGTTTACAGACGTTTTCTCTGAGAGAGGCGCCGCTTCGAAAACCCAACGGTTGGACGGCGTCTCCTCGTATTCGGTTGTGAACGCCACGTGGCGTCGCTCCGGAAACCCAATGGTCCGACGGGCGTCTCCTCCGGTGATGCCGCTCTGGCTCGTCGCCCGAGGCGAAGCTCCGGCTATTTAAGCCAGACGGAGTCTCCAAACCCTAGCCACATCCTCTTCCTCCCTTTGTCCGCCGCCAGGCCATCCATTCCTCTTGCTGTTCTCTATCCCGACCCTCTCCGCCATGGCTGGGCAGAAGGAGACTACTCCGGAGAGCCGTGTCCAGACGCTGGAGGAGATCCCGGCTGGCGATGGTTCCTCATCTGTAAGTTGATCCTGCTTCTGCTTCATTTGTTTTTTCTCTTTTCCAGCTATCTGATTTAGTTGTGAATTATTGTGGTCAGCTTCCTCCTAGTCTGATGGGTGTGTGTCTTCCTGATACTGAATTACAGTCAATTGTAGCTAGGGTTAGGCTGCGTCGCGATCTTGAACACAAGTCCCCTACTGTAGGATCGGGGAGCAGTCGTGGGCCGAGAAAGAAGAAGGGAATGGTGAGCGGGGCGGCGACGGGAGGTGCTAAGAGGCCTCGTGGTGATGCGTAGGCCTTATGGGCTGGCGACGGCTCAAATCAGCTAACTCGTCTTGGAGGCGAACAAACTGTTAGCTCCATGTTAATTACTCTCAATAAGCTGATCCATCAGATGAATGCCTTGGTTTCAAGGCCGAAGGTTGACAAAACGTCCGGGCAGCTGCTGGAGATCATCTACGGGTGGCAGAAGCTCTACGAGAAAAGAAGTGAAGATTTGGAGAAGGCGAACGCCAGGATCGTAGAAATTATGGGTTTGAAGAAGAATCTCCTTGACGAGCACGTCCGGTTGTTGGAGGAATCCGTGGCAGCTGTGAAGCAACGTGATGAGTATATGAAGGTCGTGGAGGCGATGAAGAAGCAGATTGATGAACTGCGCGGGCAGCAAACCAGCAAGAAGGTCGGTGGGGACTAAGTATACAGCAGCGTCCCTGGCTGTTGTGTGCATCTGGGGTTGTTAAGCAGTGGACTCGAGTTTCTTTCCTTGTCTTGTGAAATTTCGTTGTCAGTTACTTTGTTAACAAATGTATTTCGGTTTCCAGTATCGTTGTAATTAGGCATTGTTAGTATGCAGTGGATTGAAGCTTCTCTTTTTTTCATTTTGTAATATCATTGTGTGTCACGTTGGTTGTCCTAAGTTTTTCGCATTATATTTGTCAGAACTGTAGGTCTTAGAACAAAATGGTACAATAAGTACAGCTAACACTAACTGTTTATTTTGTGAGGCACGCAATGGCCGATTCGAGAGACACGGTTTTTAAAAGCACGAACTTGAAGTCTGTACAGCCACGGTTCTGTACTCATGAAGGCGTGGACGTTCGTGGCTTTCAGGGTTGCAATGTTTCCGGTCACAGGCACGGTCGTGAAGCCCACAAAGGCATTCTGTGGTATTACGTAGAGTCACGTTCGTGTGTCTTTGTGTTCCAAATAATTCTATTCACTCGTTTAGACGGAGAGGCACCGAGGCATGGTTTGGTCTTACGCAGAGTCACCTGCGTGCGTTTAGTCTGGAAACCCAATGGTTTGACGGGCGTCTCCTCGTATTCGGGTGTGAACGCCACGTGCGTCGCTCCGGAAACCCAATGGTCTGACGGGTGTCTCCTCTGTGTTCTCGTAAACGCGTGGACGTTCGTGCCTCTCTGTGTTGCAATGTTTCGGGTCACAGTCACGGACGTGAAGCCCATAAAGGCATGATGTGGTATTACATAGGGTCACGGTTCTGTGCTAAGTAGCGTCATGACTTGTGTACTCATGAAGGCGTGTACGTTCGTGGCTTTCTGTGTTGCAGTGTTTCGGGTCACAGGCACGGGCGTGAAGCCCACAAAGGCGAGGTGTGGTATTATATAGAGTCACGTTCGCTTGTGTTTGTGTTCCGAATGATTCCGTCGACTCGTTCAGACGGAGAGGCACGGGTGGGGATCCCACAAAGGCATGGTTTGGTGTTACTGAGAGTCACGTTCGTGCGTTTATTGCGGAAACCCAACGGAATTGTGAACACTAACTGATTACTTTGTGAGGCACGGAATGGCCGATTCGAGAGACGCGGTTTTTAAAAGCATGGACGTGAAGTCTCTACAGCCACGGTTCTGTGCTAAGTAGCGTCATGACTTGTGTACTCATGAAGACGTGGACGTTGGTGGCTCTCTGTGTTTCGTGTCACAGGCACGGTCGTGAAGCCCACAAATGCATGCTTTTGTATTATGTAGAGGCACGTTCGCTTGTCTCTCTGTTCCAAATGATTCCGTTGACTCGTTTGCAAGGAGACATGGCTTAGTGTTACATAGAGTCATGTTCGTGCGTTTATTACTTTGTGAGGCACGGAATGTGCGATTCGAGAAACACGGTCATGAAAAGCACGGACGTGAAGTCTCTACAGCCACGGTTCTGTACTAAGTAGCGTCATGACTTGTGCACTCACGATGGCGTGGACGTTCGTGGCTGTCTGTGTTTCAGTGTTACACAGGCACGGGCGTGAAGCCCTCAAAGGCATGGTGCGGTATTATATAGAGTCACGCTCGCCTGTGTTTGTGTTCCGAATGATTCCGTCGACTCGATCAGACGAAGAGGCACGGGCATTAAGCCTACAGAGGCATAACTTTGTCTTACGCACAGTCACGTTCGTTCTTTAATTGGGGAAACCCAGCGGAATGGGTTCAGATGTGAACACTCATTGTTTACTTTGTGAGGCACGGAATGGCCTATTCGAGAGACGGTGTTCTTAAAAGCTTATTTTCTTGTTTTTAAAAGCATGGATGTGAACTCTCTACGGACACGGCTCCGTACTGAGTTGCTTCACGCTTCTTTCTTGATGTTACATATATTATTCGATAAAGGCGTGGACGTTGGTGGCTGTCTGTGTTTCAGTGTTAAGGGTCACAGGCACGGGCGTAAATCCCTCAAAGGCATGGTGCGGTATTATATAGAGTCACGCTCACATGTGTTTGTGCTCCGAATGATTCCGTCGACTCGATCAGACGGAGAGGCACGGGCGTTAAGCCCACAAAGGCATAATTTGATCTTACGCACAATCACGTTCGTTCTTTAATTGCGGAAACCCAGCGGAATGGGTTCAGATGTGAACACTCACAGTTTACTCACTCTGTGAGGCACGGAATGGCCTATTCGAGAGACGCTGGTGTGGTATATTCTTCGCATGATCGTGAGTCCCAGAAAGGCACGGCGTGGTATTGTGTAGAGTCACGTTAGTTTGTCTTCGTGTTCCAAATGATTCCGTTGAACCGTTCGCAAGGACAGGCACAGCCGTGAAGCCCGGAGAGGCATGGTTATGCCTTACACAGAGTCACATTCATGCGTTTATTGCGGAAACCCAACGGGTCGACGGGCGTCTCCTCGTATTCGGGTGTGAACGCCACGTGGCGTTGCTCCGGAAACCCAATGGTCCGACGGGTGTCTCCTCCGGTGACGCCGCTCTAGCTCGTCGCCCGAGGCGAAGCTCCGGCTATTTAAGCCGGACAGAGTCTCGAAACCCTAGCCACATCCTCTTCCTCCCTTTGTTCGCCGCCAGGCCATCCATTCCTCTTGCTGTTCTCTATCCTGACCCTCTCCGCCATGGCTGGGCAGAAGGAGACTACTCCGGAGCGCCGTGTCCAGACGCGGGAGGAGATCCCGGCTGCCGAGGGTTCCTCATCTGTATGTTCACTCTGCTTCTGCTTCATTCGTTTTTTCTTTCTTTCGGCTACTTGATTTAATTGTGAAACGTGAATTATTGTGGTGAGCTTCCTCCTAATTTGATGAGGGTGTGTCTTGCTGATACTGATTTACAGTCAATTGGAGCTAGGGTTAGGCTGCGTCACGGTCTTCAACAGAAGTCCCCTACTGTAGAATTGGGGAGCAGTTGTGGCTCGAGAAAGAAGAAGGGAATGGTGAGCGGGGCGGCGACGGGAAGTGCTAAGAGGTCCCGTGGCGACGGGGAGGCCTTACGGGCTGGCTACGGCTCAAGCCAGCTAACTCGTCTTGGAGGCGAACAAACTGAGAGCTCCTTGCTAATTAATCTCAATAAGCTGGAAGATCATATCGATGCCTTGCTTTCAAGGCTGAAGGTTGAAACGTTTGAGCAGCTGTTGCAGACCACCTACGGGTGGAAGAAGCTCTTCGAGGAGACAAGTGAAGCTTTGGAGAAGGTGAACGCCATCATCGTAGAAACTATGGGTCAGAAGAACAATCTCCTTGACGAGCACATCCGGTTATTGGAGAAATCCGTGGCAGCTGTGAGGCAACGTGACGAGTATATGAAGGCCGTGGAGGCGATGAAGATGCAGATTGATGAACTGCGCGGGCAGCAAACCAGCAAGAAGGTCGGTGGGGACTAGGTATGCAGCAGCGTCCCTGGTTGTTCTGTGCGTCTGCGGTTCTTAAGCAGTGGATTGGAGTTTCCTAACTTGTTTAGTGAAATTTCGTTGTCAGTTACTTTGTTACCAAATGTATTCTGGTTTCCAGTATCATTGTAATTAGGCACTGTTAGTGGATTGAAGTTTCTCTTCTCTTTTTTTTCCTTTTGTAATATCGTTGTGTGGAACTTTGTTAACAAATGTAATCTGGTTTCCTGTGTCACGTTGTTGTCCTTAGTTTTTCGCATTATATTTGTCGGAACTGTAGGTCTTAGAACAAAATGGTACAATAAGTACAGCTAACACTAACTGATTACTTTCGCAATGGCCATTTCGAGAGACACGGTTTTTAAAAGCACGAACCTGAAGTCTGTACAGCCACGGTTCTATAGTAAGTATCGTCATGACTTGTGTACTCATGAAGGCGTGGACGTTCGTGGCTTTCAGGGTTGCAATGTTTCGGGTCAGAGGCACAGTCGTGAAGCCCACAAAGGCATCTTGTGGTATTATGTAGAGTCACGTTCATGTGTCTTTGTGTTCCAAATCATTCTGTTGACTCGTTCAGACGGAGAGGCACGGAGGAATGGTTTGTGAGGCACGGAGGCATGGTTTGTGAGGGCCGATTCAAGAGACGCTGTTTTTAAAACCATAATTTCCTTGTTTTTAAAAGCACGTACGTGAAGTCTCTACAGCCACAGTTCTGTACTGAGTAGCGTCACGGCGGAGCCTGTGTGTTCCAAAATATTTCTGGCTCACTCGTTCAGTTATAGAGGCATGGACATGGAGGGGGCCTGGCGTGAATTCAAGGTAGGGCCGCTTTTACAAGCATATGTTTGTGCTTCCAATCGATATGAGCACGGCCGTGTGTGGATGGTCCGTTTGTTTTCAATGATACATTCACTGATGGAGGTACGGCCGTGTGTCCGTTTGTGCTCCAATTGACGTTACGACAGGCACGGTCACGCGTTCTGTAGATTCATGGACGTGAAGCAATTAGACACGAGGGCGTGAAGCAACGGGAGGCACGGATGTGAAACAACGAGAGCCATAGGTGTGAAGCCACGTGATGCACAAATATGATGGTACGTGCGAAGCCATTCTTCAAATGTTTTTCAGTGATAGGTTTACTCTGAGAAGCACGATTTTGCTACCATAGGGGGCATGTCCGTGCCTCCGTGTTCCAGATGCTTTAGTAGCACCGGAGGCACGGACGTGAAGATGTTGGTGGCACGTTTGCCAGCCAAACGACGTACACAGGTGACCTTTGTGGAGACACAAAATTACATCACGCGGCGGAGAGGTCGAGGTATTTAATAGAGTTGGTGAGAATACGAGGCGTCTCCTCCGGTGGGCATGTGAGCGCCACGTGCCGGCGCTGCGGAAGCCAAAAGGACCGACGGGCGTCTCATCCGGTGGCGAAGTGAACGCCGCGTGGCACCGTTCTGGCTCCTAGCCCGAGGTCAAGGACCAGTTATTTAAGCCGAGCGGCGTCCGCCACCACTAGACATCATCTTGCTTCTCCCTCTTTTCGCCAGCAACCCTAGGAAATCATCCGTCTTCCTCTTTTTGCTTGTGACCGCCCCCGCCATGGTTCGGCACAGGAAAACTACTTACGCCATGCTTACTCCGGAGCGCCGTTTCCAGATCCAGGAGGACATTCGTTCGAGGCGAGCCGCTCGGGTCGCAGCGGGCCTATCTCCGGACTCGCCCGAGTCGGAGGAGAATGGGGAGGTGGAGGAAGGGGAGGGGGACGCGTCGGAGCTCATGCAGGGAGTTGATCCAGTGGGGGAAGACGTGGTGGAGCCGGAGGTGGAGGAAGAGGAGGGGGATGACGAGGATGACGAGGATGACGAGGCGCAGTTCTATCTCGGTGAGGCAGCCTTGATGGCGGAGCAGACCGCTATCTTGGAGTCCATCCAGGATGAGGCGTACGTGTAGTC
Source organism: Elymus sibiricus (assembly GCA_039707655.1). Taxonomy (NCBI): domain Eukaryota; kingdom Viridiplantae; phylum Streptophyta; class Magnoliopsida; order Poales; family Poaceae; genus Elymus; species Elymus sibiricus. The sequence goes on from CM077664.1 coordinate 321,885,809, forward strand.
CAACCGGCGCTTCCTCCGGGAAGAACAGGCGAAGACCGATGCGCTCTTCAATGAGCTGGATGCGGAACAGGAGGCGGAGGCCGACGACGTCGATCTCAGAATGGAGATAGTGGACATCTCCGACGACGGGGAGTAGTGTAGTCTTGTTCGTAGATGTTTGCTTTGCATGGTTTGTATGGTTTCCATGGTTTGTATGCCTATGTAACGGTTGAACTATGAAGTGTTTGAATGCGGACAGTTATGTTTCCATGTGAAGCAATCGTGTTTTGTTCTTAAGTAGTACTACCCTGTCCCAAAATAAATGTCTCAACTTTGTACTAACTTTGTACCAGTCAGTACAAAAGACATTGTACTAGTTAGTACAAAGTTGAGTCATTTAATTTGGGACGGAGGGCGTATGTTTTATTACAAATTGCAGTTTCAAGTACCATGTTTGAGATACTCTGCACTTTCAGTTCGTAGGGGCACATATTTGACTCTAGAGATTTCAATATGGTTTCGAATTGTTTTAACGATAATTTCACAAGACAAGAGATGTAATGCTAAGAGAGGCACTCAACAACATGCGCAAAAAGCCACAGATGTGCTTCTGAGAAGTACCGGCCTGCATGGTTTTACAACAAAATAGGATTGGGCATTTATCCAGGGCATTCCCGGTTTTACAAGTGTAGGGGAATCGTTTTTCACTTATATGTTCTGTGGGAGAGGCACGGCTATGACTTCTGTGAGGAAGGAATGAACGTCGCACAGACGTGACGTGAGGACTGACAATACGCGTTCGTTACTGTTTTTCCAGAATGTTTTTCAATTCACTGTGAGAGGCACGAATGTGCCGACTAAACAGGCACGGTCATGTCTGAAATAGAGGCACGGTGGAAGTATCAGCTATACGCTTCACTATTACAAGCACGGTCGTTATTCTTGTGGAGGCACGAACATGAAGGATGGAGCCTATGCCTTTGCGATAGTCACGTCCCATATTAATAGTGACAATACCCAATACGTCGGAAGAACCTGGCCGTAATGCACGGTCCCGCCTCTGTGTTTTCGCTGACGTCACGTTTAGTGTCAGCGGGGTGGACGTAAGGCTCGGTTTTAGAAGCACGAGAGGGGCGGCCGTGCTCCTCTTTTTCTGGTGTTTTTGTTCTCAGCAACTTTGTTAACATATTACGCACGAGAGAGGCACGATTTAACCTGAGGTACAGGCACGCAAATGACGGACTGGAGGCACGGACGTGATGCAAAGGGAGGTACGGACGCGAAGGCTCGTGATGCATGCACATGAAGTCGTGCCTCTGTTTTCCAGATGCTTTCAGTGACACGTTTTCATTGCTAGGGGCATGGCCTATGAGCTCCATGTGTATTCGAAGGCATTCGGCCTCATTGATGAACTTATCAGTGACAAGGTGAAGCTCCGGGTTGACGTCGAGAATGTTGCGTAAACGGACGTGAAGCCAAGTTACGCACAGTCCCCTTAGGAGTGGAGGCACGGAAGTGCCTCTGTGTTCCAAATGTTTTCAATGATGCGTTCTCTGAGAGAGGCGTGGTCTTTAAGCAGTTGGGGCATGGTTGTACGTGTCAATGACGCATAACCGTGCCTCTGTTTTTCGTAGTGTTTTTCCCTGAGACGGTCTCTCGGAGGGACACGGACGTGAAGCCACGTTACGCACGGTTCTCCAAGGAGAAGAAGCACGTAACTACCTCTGTATTCAAAATGTTTTCCGAAGTGTTCCATACGAATGTTTTTTAATACTGTGTGTGCAATGCTTTGTTAGAACATTGTGCACTGCATTTAAGAACATTATGTAATTGTTGTCCCTACAATTCCGCACTGCATCCACAAAGATAGTACTGCACTACATGGATCTTGATTTGTGTACCTGCTTTGTGCGTTACGCTAATCGTATACTATCTGTACTGTGTTTATATTTTCAGTGCACTGCAATATATTCTAATAGAGAACTCCAACATTGCACTGGAAATAAACTTGTTCAAAAGATATGTAAACTGCAAGCAAACTACAAGGTTAACTGCGACACAAGCAAACCTAAATTTATAACAAGCAAATTACAATCTTGAGAGAAAGCAAATCTAATGAGAAATCTAGAATGGCACGAGCAATCTTCTAGATATTTTTTTGGCCGGGACCACCTGCTTCAGTAGTCGTAGTCGCCCCAGGACCTAGCGCACTTCCTCGACTGCTGCTTCTCGAGTTTTGCCCGGCGGAGACCTTCCTGGATGATGGTGAGGCGGCTCCATATCTCGTACGCAGCGTAAGCGTCCTTTGCCGCGTACTCGATGTGCCTCATGGACAGGGGCATGCACTCCCAGCGCCTGTGTTCTGCGTTGGTCAACTTCTTCTTCATGTCGCTATAGTAGTCGTCGACGAGGATGCCCGAGACGTCTCCAAGGGAGTCCAGAGGCTTGGTAGCTGTAGGCACCCTCCATTCCTTCTGGATGTCGACGAAGTGGGCGATCTCCAGCCCGACGCGGCCGAGCTTCTCTATGTCGCCGTCGATGCAGAAGCCAGCAAACGTGTACCTGGGGTCGGCGAGGAAGTTGTCGAACTTGGTGCAGTTGTTGTCGGCGGCGCTCAGTTGGAAGAGCAGCACCGGATGATTCTTGCCGACGAAGAGCTGGACGAGGGCGGGTTTCTGATTCGCGCCATCGTCGTTGGTGTACTCCACATCAACTCCGACGATCTTGTGGCGCTCGAACTGGAGGTGTCGCTCGTACTGCTCGATGGTGGTCGCCGCCTTCTGCAAGTCGTTGGTGTGGATCACGTGCAACTTGGTGTTGCCGTGGGCCTGCACCTCCTTGAACTCCTTGATGAACCCCATGGCCTGGAGCAGTTCTTCCTCCTCCAACCTGGTATTTTGTGGGGATCGATGAGTGGGAGCGCAATGGCGATTTCTGTTGTTTGTGGGTGAGAAGGCCCCGGCGGAGGTCTAAATTTAAGGGCGGGATGGCGGCAAAGGAGTGCACGATCTCCCTGCCGATGTGGTTGTGCACATCGTGGGTTTTGGATCGTGGTTCGATCTCCCTGTCGATGCGGTTGTGCACATCCTAGGTTTTTGATCGTGGTTTAAAAAAAATATCATCAGTGATGTTTTTAAACAACCGTTGCATCTCCAAATGAGCATTGTTTTGGTACTTGGTAGGCGGTTGAAGGAACCTGATTCAGTTGCCGAACTGCGTTATAGATGAAACCCCACTTCTTTGTAGAACACGCCGTACTGCATTGTAGAACCCCACTTCTTGCGTAATTTGGTTGCGACACTATCAAATGTCAATTTTAACAATTTATCTCGTGAGGCACGCAAGGGCAGCATGCAGAGGCACGCTTCTCTAACCAAGAGAAGTATGCTTTCAGTCGCTGGTTTAACTCTGAGAGACACAGGCGTGAAGTATCCATGTTGCATTTGTTTTCCGTGATACGTTCACTGAGAGGAGCACTGCTGTGTTTTTCTAGAGGCACTGTTGTGCGTCCGTGTTGCAAGTGACGCTACGACATGGACAGAATCTGAAAAACCGGTCACCTCCATTCTGTCGTCGGTTTGTATGGAGTACGTCATGCTCATGTCTATTGCATCATACACCTCTGTTAGGCTTATTGCACCGTTTTGAGGTAGATATACAAGGTTCAGCTTTAGAAGTCTCACAACAGCAGAGGGATTCTCTGCAGATTGTACCGATATTACTAGATAAAATCAATGTACAAGGACATAAAACATCGAAAATAGCAAACGAAACCATGGGAGTGGATCAAAACAAATATTGAATGACTAACCTGGCGACCATTTATGACATTGGTGACGTTTAGACACTGGACAAAGGGTATGGTGGGGAACTCGTCGGCCTCAAACACAAAGTATATCATCTGTCCAAATTGCCTGTATGAGAGGTTTATGCCTCGACCAAACACTGTTTTCCCAATGTACTCCTTCTCCAAATCATTTAGATAATCAAGAGCTACAGGGAAAAAATAACTCATTTTCAAACGAATTTGTTTAAATAAATGAACTCGCTTTGAAAGTTGAAAAAGTATGCTTAAATTCAATCCATGTGATCAAGTTGAGATGATAATCAACAGAATTGCAAAAAATGTTTTGAAAATAACTATGACTATAGATATGACATACATTTCATGGACAGAGGTAGGAGCACCAAAGTACGCCGATAAAGAAAGTTGATAAAGCAGGATAGAAGTTGATGCACTTACCTAGTGATGGTTTGGGAAGGGGTCTGTGACCTCCTCGAGAATCACTGAGCCTCAGATCTATCTCAATGGACAGACTCCCAATTTCCAGGTTTATGATGATTAGATCTCGATAACGAAGATCGTAGTCGCTAATTAACTTTTCCCAGCCAGGTCCATGAATTTTAGACCGGTTAGGTTCATCGGTGATGCAGATCTCATATGACAGATCCTCATTGCTCATCAGTACTGGATTCCTTTGTTTTCCTTCTTCTTGAAATGCTTCCTCTTTCCACTGATTGATTGAAGAAGTGACTTGCTGCCTGCAATAGCATGGCACATACTGCCCAAAAAAAGAAAAAAATATTCACCCTGTAAGAAGGAATCCTTGAATACTGAGATGTATAATCAACACAGATAGCGGTTTTCATATTTCTACGAATTGTTTTCAACAGGTAGCATTTGATAAAACAAAACATATCAAAAATTGAAAACATCTCGTTAAATGTAGGCATTCCATTTCAACAATATTGGAGAAACTTTTATTTCCTGCCATCAGAAACATACAGTAGTTGGTAGTAAGTGTTGGGCATGGGGTGCCAAACATTTCTCCTTACTAGGCATGTCTTGTAGCAGCGAGGAAGAGGCACTGTTAACGCGCTGTGGAGAACGCCTGACTCCAATCCAGGGCAACCAAAGTTGCTACATATATCACAAGACAAGGTTTCCCCTGGAATACGTTGCAAAACAACGTTTATATGAAATTCTCGACACAAGGAAAATTAAATTATCTTGAAAAATTATTCGGCTAAAGGGGGACTTTTCATAAATAGTCATTCACACACAAATACCTAAAAAGACATGTGCACAGGATGACAGTTTTACAACGGTAGTAATAAAAGAGGAAATATTAAAATAATTAAATCAGTATTAATTTTCCAAAAGGATTGCTTAATTCATAACAATTCAGTATTGACTATTTTTAGAGCAGTTCACAATCTTGAATGTCACTGTCACTCAACGAAGGGATCTCTGCTGCTTGGTTATAAAAGCAGCTTTGGGAAATGTATATTTCAAGACAAGACAACCAAAGAACAGAAACAAATAGTATAACATCATGTGACCCAGCAACGTCATCCGCAACCCTACGCTACCGTCGCCAACGCCAACCACCCGAGCATGTGTAGGTAGGTAGTATTTGAAACGGGTGATCCAGGAACGTTAACCTCGCCCCCAGCGTACAGGACCCCAAACACCGTCCTCAAGCACAAATGCCGACTCCCAGTCAACACCACCCCAAACGCCGACCTCCAACACCCCATGGCCGGCTAGCAATACAGCGCAACGTCTGCCCACTCCCTTCGACTTCCGGCTACCGCCATTGTTTGCAAGCCCTATCGGGCCTCAATTTAAACTACCAACCTCCCTCGGCGAAGTTCATTTCTCACCTGGAACTTGGACGCCGTAAGGCGCTGCAGTTCGTAGTGTCGTGCCTTGCTCCGGCGAGGTCATTGGCCTAAGAGGCACGGGTCGTGTACAGGTTTGGCCTCGTACTGCGCGGATTTGGCTGAGTTCACAACAAATTTCCAGGCAATTCTTAGCATAACAGCATAGATGTATCGCTTTCAAACATGAACAGACAAACCAACAAAGAGGGAAACGGATCGTAGCAAAAAATTCACATAGAAATGTAGAGAAAATGGACTAATCCTAGGTCGAGATGGAGAATCGAGAGAGAAAAGACGGTGAACTCCACAGCGGGTGAGTGGGAGCAGGGATCTGGACTGGCACAAAACAGACAGTTATAATACGTGCCTGCTCACTGACATGGGGCCACTATACAGCGGCAAAGATAATGAGTTTTTCTTCTTTTTCTTTCCTTTCAAGGAACGCACGTTGCGCTCAGGATGTAGAGGGACGTACGGGTTGGCAGAAAACGATGTCAGTTCCAGAAAAAGTCCACAATGACACAACTAGTGCACTGCTCTTCCTAGATGTAGCTTATCAGGGGAATAGAGGCACGGACGGACGGCCCCAACACGCACGGATTTACAAGCCCATAAGGCACGGCTTTGCCTCTGTATTCCAAATATTCTCAGTGAGGCATTCACTGTGAGAGGCGCGGTCTTTAAGCAGTCGTGGGACGGTTGTACATGTCCATGACGCACGACCATGCTTCTGTTTTCCGAGGTATTTCCCCTAACACGGTCTCTCGGAGGGACAGGGACGTGAAGCCATGGTACGCACGGTTCTGTAAGGATAAGAATAAGACGCACGGAAGTGCCTCTGTATTCGAAATGTTCTCAGTGACGCGTTCACTGACAGAGGCGCGGTCTTTAAGCAGTTGGCGCACGGTTGTACATGTGCACGACGCATGAACGTGTTTGTGTTCTCCCAATTGTTTTCCCCTGACACGGCCACTCTGAGGGACAGGGACGTGAAGCCACGGTACGCACGGTTCTCTAAGGAGAAAATGCACTGAAGTGCCTCTGTTTTCGTAATATTTTCAGTTGTTTGTTCACTGAGAGAGGCCCGGTCTCTAAGCAGCAGGGGCACGGGTGTACGTGTAAATGACGCACGACCGTGCTACTGCTTTCCGAATTGTTTTTTCTGACACGGTATCTCAGACGGACACGGTCTCTACAATGAAAAGGGGCACTGAAGTGCCTGTGTATTCCAAATGTTTTCAGTGACGCGTTCACACAGATGCATGATTTCACAACCTCTTGATGCACGTTTCCTGTGGGATGCACGGACGTCCTTCGGAGAGGCACGGTTGCAGCAGATGCACGTTTGCAGTAGATGCATGTTGCTTTTAAAAGACAGAATTTGATGCCAAGCAACTGAGATAAAGAACATGAAACTAGTTTGATTTTTTAGCATGTGTGAGCTGATTTCTTTTAGCTTTGGGTAATTGTTCATGGATCTACAAACATATGATCAATATTGTAAACAGAAAGCACGTAATTGATATCATAAATATTCATATTCCTGTTTTTAAATATGAGCTTACTGCCTGAAAATAAAAAATAGCTTACAGACGGTACGGTGTAAAAGGAATGAGAATTGTTTGACCATCTTTACACAATGCACTCATTCAATATCGCAAGTACATCTCTCCAGTCCTGTTTTCAACATTCACAGTTGAATGGATCTGGCAAATCCAGATATTCAACACCTGTGTTTTTTAAATCCATGTGCATATGCTTGCAAGTTGTTGTTAATTTAAGCTGAGCACAATTAGAAGCCCTTTTCTCCATCTGCAGTACCTCTTGTTGCCGTTTGTAAAATTCACCAGTGAAATCTGTGCGCAAGCCAAACTTAAGCCTGATGGTCAGTAACATCCTAGCATTCAGAATAAAGAATGTCACAAATTCAGTGTTTGCATCTATGACTTCATAGTCTTCCAGCGTTAATGTCCTCAAACAAATGTCGTGATTCTTGAGAAACACCCGCTGCTTTTGGCGCCATTCATTTGTTATACCTCTTTTATCCCATCCTCCTCCCTAAACACACATGAAGAGCAAACTGAGCGGTTAGAGCCAGTATATTATGTATATTGTGCGTGGGCTTTCAACGTGTGTGAAATCATCACCTCAATAAACAAGTTCTGCAAGCATTGAAAGCATCGCAGCAAGTCAACAACCTCATCCAGATTAAAGCATGTCTGTGAGATAAACAAGGTCTTGACAAAATCCAGCACCGCAGATAGGCTACTTATGCAGAGACCCTTCATTGAGCACAGAACATGATATTATTAGCTTGTGGATGTGAATCTTATGTGCTTTTGAATAACGTAGGTCAAAGTAACGTGCAGAGGCAGTACCTAAATAACTGTAGACCCAATGACGATATTCGTTTCATTGGATAATTCAGAAATTTTTCCCAAGGTGTCCAAATTAGGCGCAGACACAACAGTTATTTGTAGTTGTGCATCTACAGAATCATGTAGCAGTCTTCGGAGTGAAGGGGCATCCTCAATGATGAGTTTTCCTCCGTCAGAACGAATGCCAATGCTTACAAGCCTAGCTGAGTTTATTCGCAGACAGCAGAATTTCTTGTTGCAAACAAGCAGCAGGCACTGCAAGGCAGGGTAACTGGAGTGGATGACGTTCTGCAAGGTACATCCGATATATAAACCTCCACCAGCGAAAGTCTCATGAGCAGTGGGAGGCGAAGCATTTCTACTAGATTGTCTTCTAGTTTGCACATGGCGAAGGTGACGGTGTGGAGAGACGAGTGAAATCTCGAGATGGATGCCGGTGGCGACGGCATAGATGAAGAGAATCTGCGTGGTTGCCTGGGCCCTGGGTAGAAGAAATTTGGGAATATGTGATAGAACTCTAAAACCTGGAGTTTGTCCAGATTCCGAGACAGGAACAACTCATCGACGGCACAAGGTTGGCACTGGAGGTAGCTTGTCGGGATGCAGAGGTGGTGAATCGGGCCCTCGTGATCGGAGACGATAGATACAGGAAGACTGAAATCATCAGCCACAGATTCTCCGCGGTAGTCGCAACTAAGATGTCGGCATTGAGTTCCGACGTATGTTTTCTGGACGATTTGCTTGCTGGGGAGAACGCGGATGATTTCGCAACAGATTTTTTCCAGAGAGCTGGTAGAACGAGTATCAGGGATCGCACGAAAGTCGAGATCGAGAGGTGCGGTGCGCCATATGTGGCGCCACCGAGATGCGCGCACTTGTGTGCGGATGCCCTCCTTTGTGGGCAGACGAGAGATGATCTCGCCGAGGATGGCGTCCGGGAGATCGCTGATGCGGTCCGGACCAGACTCAACATGGTTCTCGGATCCAGTGGGCGGGCCATAGCCGCTCCTCTTAATGAGCTTAGAGGGCACGTGTACAACCGCGAACCTCGTCTTCTTTTTGCTAGAGGCACGCTTCTTCATCTCCATTGCCGAGCTCGTGCCGCCTCCGTTGCAGTTCTCTGTCCGGTGGATCTGGAAAGAGGGTTAGGGTTTCACGATTCACCTTTTTTCCTGAAATATATATATATATGTACCTAAACTAGAAGATTTCGATGCGGTGGTGGACTAGTCACGGCCTCGACGGACGTGCGGCTTCTCGAGGCACGGGTATCAACTGTCCGGATACACAAAAGTTTGGTGGCAGAGGCATGGGTCCGAATACTCAGTTAGGGAGGCATGGTTGTGAAGTCTCTAGAGACACGGGGGTGTGGCGCCACGACCACGAAAGAGTCACGACAAGTGTCATGTGAGGCACGTGCATGCAGGTGCCGGTGGCACCTAATTGAAGCCTCTACAGGCACGGACCTAATTGAAGCATCTACAGACACAGGTATCAACTCTCTGGATGCACAAAAGTGTGGTGGCAGAGGCATGGGTGCGAACACTCAGGTGGAAAGACACGGTTGTGAAGTCTCTGGATCCACAGGCGTGTGTCTCCACGGGAACGTAAAATCCATGGCTCGTGTCACGTGAGGCACAAGGATGCAGGCTCCGGAGGCACCGAAGTGAAGCCTGTACACGCACGCACGAGTATCAACCCTTTGGATGCACAAAATTATGGTGGCAGAGGCATGGATCCGAATACTCAATTAGGGAGGCACGGTTGTGAATTCTCTAGAACCATGAGGGTGTGGCACCACGGGCACGTAAGAGTCACGGCAAGTGTCATGTGAGGCACGTGGATTGAGACATCGGAGGCACGGAAATGAAGCCTCTTAGGCACGGACGTCAGGGTTCTCGAGACACGAGTATCAACCCTCTGGATGCACAAAAGTGTGGTGGCAGAGGCATGGGTGAGAATACTCTGTTGGAGAGGCACCGTTGTGAAGTCTCTGGACCCACGGGCGTCTGGCTCCACGGGCACGTAAGAGTCACGGCTCGTGTCACGTGAGGCACGTAGATGCAGTCACCGGAGGCACTGTTGTGAAGCCGCTATACGCACAGGCGTGGCGTTTCTCTAGGCCTGGCTCGGCATCAACCCTCTCTGGGTGCACAAAAGTGTGGTAGAAGAGGTCCGAATACTGAGATAGAGAGCCACGGTTATGAAGCCTCTAGAGTTACGGTGCGGTCACGTGAGGCACATGTACGTGGATGCAGGCACAGAAGGCACCGAAGTGAGGCCTCTACTGGCACGTGTACCAACCCTCTGGATGCACAAAAGTGTGGTGGCAGAGGCATGGGTGCGAATACTCAGTTAGAAAACCACGATTGTGAAGTTTCTAGACAAAGTCTGACCTTGAGACGAAGATATCCAAGCTTCAGCCTAGGGTCATCGGTAACAACAGCCTTCATGTCACGAGAGGCACGGTTCTACGGGCGGACGAAGCACGGACGTGCTTCGGTATTGGAAAGGTTCCCACTGACGAGTTCAGTATCAGGAGCATGGTCCTATACTAACAAGAGTCAGGGTCGTGACTAAATACTCAGAATATTTCCGCTGAAACATTCACTGTGGAAGGCACGGACGTCCCGTAGCACGGAGCACGAGTTTACAACCAGTAGATCCACCGGTTTACAGGTCGTGTAAATACACTCTGAGCATCTTGTTCATTCTAACAACAATTATATTTTTTGCAGCTTCAATGTTTTTTTCCGTGCAGCTGCGTACTGCTCTACATCACAAAACCAATCTAGTAACATAATATAAAGCCATATCAAATGGTACCATATTAAAAATGCTTACAGCTTGTGTCGTCTGTTAGAAGACAAGCACAGTTACAAGACTTTCTAACCAAGGATTGTTATGGCAAGCTTACAGAAGGTGCAAAAAAGTACAAGGGTTGTTTGTTCATGTTCAGACAAAACCCACGTTCAAAAGGGCGCAACAACATGTAACCTTGCAAGCTTGAACAACTTACTCAGGCTCTGTTTTCAGCAGTCACAGCTGAATGGGTCCGTCAAATCCAGGTATTCAACACGCGTGAGTTTTAAATAAAAGAACCGATGCTTGCACGCTGCTGATAATATAAGGCGAGCACGTTCAGAATCCTTTTTGTGCCACAGAAGATCCTTTTGTTGCTCTTCGTAAAATTCTTCCGTGAAATCTTGGTGGAAGCGATAGTTAAGCCTCATGGTCTCAAGCTTGCTTGCATTCAGAACAAAGAATCTCACAAATTCAATGTTTACCAAGTAGGGTTCATAGTCATCCAGCGTTACAGTCTTCAAACGAAAGTCATGTTGTCTGAGAAATACCCGGTGCTTACGACGCCACATATTTCTTTCTCCGTAACAGACTCCTCCCTAGATGTACATGAAGATTGAAAATACTTAAGGTCTAAAAATAGAGATTCTGTCGAAAGAGCAGATGAATGATTAATTCTATTACCTCTGTCCTGGTAAAGTATTTATTAGATTTTTGTAAATACGGGTGTATGTAATACTAAAACATGTCTAGCCACGGGTGTATCCATTTACAGACAAATGTAAGACAAGCTTTTTAAGACAGACAGGAGAAGTAGTACAGTATGCATGTTATGGGCTTTCAATGTGTGTGAGAATCCTCACCTTGATAAACAAGTTCTCAAGGCTTCGAAAGCATTGCATCAAGGCAACGACCACGTCCACTTCAAAACACATCTTGATGAGCAAAGTCTTGACCGTTTGAAGCACTGTTGATAGGCTGACTGTCAGCAAACCCTGCATGGTGCACGCACAATGATATTAGAATTGAATAAAAGGTTGTATTACATGAAACTTGTTTACTCGGACAAATGCAGCTGAAAAGTAAGTACCCGGATAACTGTAGGGTTACGCGTGACCTTGGATTCAGAGAAAAAATCATGGAATTTGCCCACGGTCTCCAGTTTAGGTGCAGATATGACAGTTATCTGCAAGTTGCTGCTCAGAATATCGTTAAGCAACAGTTGAAGTGACGGGGCATCCTCTATAACAAGTTTGCCATGTCTACAGCGAATTCCAATGCTTACAAGGTTACGTGAGTTTATTCTGATGCAACGGCTTTCCATATTCCAAGTAAGCAGAAGGCACCGAAGTGCGGGGCAACTAGAGTGGATGATGCTTTGAAGCGAGACGTCTGATATATCAACGTCCACAAGTGAAAGTCTCTTGAGGAGTGGTAGTTTAAGAGCCCGAATGTAACTGTCTGGTATTTGGCAAAGAGCAAAGGTGGCGGTGTGTAGTGAGGAGGCAAACTGAGAGAAGGACGCCGGTGCAAAGGGCGCAGATGAAGGGCATGTGAGTGGTCGTATGACACAGTCTCTCATGAAATCTGGGAACATTTAATAGAACTCGAGCACCTGGAGATTGTTCAGTTTGGATGATTTGAGCCAGGCGTCGACGGCGGAGGGTCTGGACTGGAGGTAGCACGCCGGTATGCAGAGGCGGTGAACTGCGCCCCCATGGGCAGAGAGGATGGCTTCCAGAAGGGTCATATCATCAGTGCCATATTTGCGACGGCACCGAGTTCAGAAGTGTCTTTCGCGGGCGAGCTCCCAGGTGGGAGGTTCACCGCGGGGCGCTATGGAGATTTTCTCGATATGAAATGTTTCTAGAGGCTTAAAAAGACGAGCGGCAAGGATCTCACGGCAGTCGAGATTAAGAGTCGCGGTGCGCCATAGAGGGCGCCACGGAGATGCGAGGACTTGAGTGCGAATGCCATCCTTGGTGGGAAGACGGGAGATAATCTCACCTAGGATGCCGTTCGGAAGGTCGCTGATGCGGTCCGGACGAGTTTTTTTCTCGTGCTCCTCAGATCCAGTGGGCGGACCCTCACCGGTTCCCGCCGGTACCGCCAAACACCCAGAGGAATGCGTCGTCGGTGGCACGAGCCTTGCCCTCTTGGTACTAGAAGCATCGGAATCCATCTAGTAATGATGGGTGCGGTGGATCTGGAAAGACGGTTTGGAGGACGGAGGTGTTGCAACAACACGGTTTAACCTATTTTTTAACTGATGTCGTTGCGAGAACAGTGACTAGACTAGACTCGCGGATGTGCCTCCCCGAGTACAGGAGTCAGCCGAACCAATGATAACACGGTGGCCATGCCTCCACTTGATTCACGCACATGCCTCTCCGAGCAACGCGTCACTACAAACATACTGAACACAGACGCACGACCGCAACTCTTCTTCTTAACATGGGACGCACGACCGTAAGTCTTCTTCTTAATATGGGACCGTACCTCCACTTGCTCGATCGACGTGCCTATCTGAGTACACAACTCAGCTGAAATAATGACAACTGAGAGGCACGACCGTCTCCTCTTATACTATAGGACCGTGCCTTCACTAACTTCACGGTCGTGCCTCTCTTACTGCACGAGTCAGCTAAGTTAATCGAAACACAGAGGCATGACCATGAGCCTTCATAACATAGGACCGGACCTGCACTAGATTCAAGTGCCTCTCTGAGCAAACATGTCGAAGGAAACATTTCGAACCGAGAGACACACCCACAACAACAACAACAACAACCAAAACAACAACAACAACAGCAACAACAACCACGTTTAGCTTTGCATCTGCTTTCAGTACCATAGTTTGAATAAGAATTTGAACTGATAAGTTCTATTAGTAGTGTACTGCGAGGATTTCAACTGCACGCATAGTTTGAAATACCACACATACGATACTTAACTTGATACTAGTAGTTAAAATTTATATGGTGTAATGCCATCCCTCCATCACCGTACACGTCTCGTGTCATGCCGTTTTTTTGTAAAGACCGGTGATCACAAGTGAGAGCAAGTCCTTGCCGCGCACAGTGCGCCACTGGATACTGATGAGTACAACCCAATCAACTGTCAGCCTGGCTGCATCTGCAAAAGCAGAAAACCTGGTGATCGCCATCCTTCCATCTTTGTGTATACAGTAGGTGCCAGGCAAATCAAGGGTGCTGAAAATTTGAACAAGCCTGATGCTGCCCTTCAGAGGCAGATATCCAAGCTTCATCCTAAGATCATTGGTAACAATAGCCTGGATTTTCTGTACAAGAACAAATTATTCTGGCATTAAATTAGGAGGACAGACATGTTGACGGTGGATTAGAGAAAGAAACAATGACGTACCAAATGGTCTGTGTGAACGTTGGTGAAACATAGACAGTGCACAAAGGTAATGGCAGGGATGTGTTTAGCATTTAAGACTAGTTTAATCATGCAAGCCATGTGGATATAGGAAAGTTTTATGCCCCGGGTGTAGACTGTCTTGTCTATGTAGCTCCTTTGTGATAAACTGAGACCTTCAAGAGCTAAATAAATACAACCATGTATTAGCCACTATGTGTGAAGCAATGAATATAGCAGTTAAAACTAAAATAAAAGAATAATGGTTTTTAAAAGGGAAATTACAGTTTTAAACTACATTGTGAGCACAAAGAAAGATTTAATACATTATATCACAGAGATTAAGCATATAAATGCCAACGGCATGCCACAGTAAAATTATAATAGATAAATGTTAAACTAGAACAAATATTAAGTCAAGTAGCATCTTGATAAGCGATCAGAACATACCAACGGAAGGTTTGGGAAAGGCTTTGTGACCTCCTCGAGATTCACTCAACATCAAATCAATGTGAAAGAAGAAATCTTCTGCTTGCAAATCCAGTTTAATAATATCACCGTAAAACAGATCATAGTCACGTATCAACTTTTCCCATCCACGTCCATGAAACTTAGGCCTGTGGTTGCCATCTGTAAACTTAATCTTGTAAGACAATTCCTCGGTAGTGCCAAACACAAGGTCAAAATCTTCTTCTTCAAAACCATCCTCGAAAGCTTCATCTTTCCATAAAGAGATCAAAGAAAGGACCTGGTTCCGGTAGTAGCATGGGACATACTGCAAAAAAGTAAAATTAAAACAAAAGTATATAAAAGTTTTACTGATTTTCAGAAAAATGCATGAAAGTGTTTTTTTCCTTGTAATTACTTGGCTTTCAGGCACAGGCACAGACACCTTCTATGATATTTAATTAAACCTATACAACACAGTTGAGCTTCTATTTACATCAAGGCCTATAAAATAAAAACAAGCATGCGCAGTATATTTTGTTGCGAGGGAATATGTGTGGCTGCTGACTGCGGATTAAAGGTAACTGTAGCAACGACAGTGACGAAGGTTATTTACTAGCCACGTGATTGGTAGTAAAACTTACCAGGCACGACTCATAACAACGAGGCAAAGGCACAATCAATAAAGATTGGGCAACATCAGATTCAACACCAGGACAGTTGAGGTTCCTGCAAACACCACACGCCATGGTTGTCTGGAAGATGTAACAATATATAAGACTCGGGTTCATTAATTATTAAAGATGCTGGTATCCAATGAGAATGACTATATAGATCTGACTATATACATCCATTTATTTCAACACTCCGCTAATGGTACATAGAATTAAAGCACTATAGATCACTCATACATGCTTGTTGCAACGAGTAAGATAGAGCGGAGCGAATGCTGATTTGGTGATATCCCTTGATGTCAGTGTCTCTGTAAAAATAAAAAAACATGCACAGACCTCCTCAAATCTACTAGCTGGCAGGGAACTAGCTAAAAAAAATCAACTGTATTCCTCCAAGATTATTCCCCTATAGAACATCTTAAAAGGGGTAAGATCTTATCACAAAAACTAAAATTAAAAGGGTAACATACAGCAAGAATCCAACTAACAAAACACAGTGCGCAACGCATAAGTAATCAGCAGAGGGGAAAAAATTACTGTATTTCAGAAGAAGTGGGCGAACCGTAGATCTATCTGTGTGGACTGTAGAGTGAGGAAGACGAAGCAAGTAAGACAGAAGGAACCAGAGAAGAGGAGGGAGCGGAAGAGCAAGTGACTCGGGAGAGGAGATGCACATAACGATGTATTTATGGAGTAATTATGGAGAGGGAAGTAATTTTGTGTATTCACTCGCCAAAACTGAAACTACTGGGAAAAGTAAATGGCTCCTTGCCATCCCAGCGCAAAAAAAAGGGGGGTAGGGGGGGAGGAGGGTGGTGGGTCTGGCGAGTAGCTGGAATCTTTGGTCGAGCCGGACCATGTCGAAGCCCCTCGCTTTCATTTCCCCTCTCGCTCTCTCACTATCTCTCTTCCCCTTTCTCTCTCTCCCTCTTTCTCTCTCTCTCTTTCCTCACGAATTCGACGCCGCCTACGGCACCGCATCTGCTCACATCCTCCGTGCCATGTCGACACCAAAGATCGGAGAAGAGAGGAGGAAGGAAGGCTTGAACTTCCTTGAGCTGGATTTTGATTTCTATGTAGGTGATTTCCTGCTGCATATGGAGTGTTGAACTGGGGTTTTGTTTTCCCAACAAAAGATCTGAGCTCAAAACATTCATGTGTCCTTGTAGGAGAACCCTGATACCATTGAAGACCGGGATTTTTGTGGTAAAGAGGTCGACCATCCTCTCTATTGCATTCTCCACGATACCAAGCCTCTCAGGTGTGTGGCCTTTGAAGGAAGTGACACGGGAAGGAGGTTCTACGGCTGTGCTGTGAAAGTTAGTCACTTTCGAAAATCCGTGCTACTTTCTTGTTGAATCAAACTGGTTGGATATAGGACATGTAGTCTCCAAAGAAGACTGATTACTTCTTGTGTTTTGCGGTTGATTGTAGGAAACATTGTGTAGTCCTTTTAGTTTACATAAAAGTTAAAGATCACTACTTATTATACATCACTGTACACAAAAGAAGTGATCTAAACACTCTCATGTTTGTTTACAAAGGGACTTCTGTTTAATGGTCAGTATATTCTTCAAAAAAAAACTCTCTAAATAAGTTGGCTGCAAAGGTAGCTCCATATTAATTGAAGCTGGCTTAAAAGAAACTAAGTACAATTTTCAAATAACTCCGTGGACAGGGTGGGCGAAGTACATAATTAGTGATGCGGATACCTAACCATTGACGTGCCACATTACATAAGCACAATACATAGTTAGTTGAATGAGGTTATAAACCAAGTATATGTCAACTTTATTATATCCCAGAGCTTGAGCAGTAGTATATTAATAGTTTTTGTTCATTTTGTTCCTTTTTGTTCGCAGAGAGGCGTGAACCGTGGAGTCGTCGAATGGGTTGACAACCCATGGCCTATCATTTTGCAGAGGTGCCTACTCAAGCTCTGGGAGATGTTGCATGAGAGCAATGATGATAGGCAAGCACAGAATGAAGAGATAAGCAGGCTTAAAATGGAGATTGAACAAGTGAAGCTTAAGCTCAAGAATCTTGTTGCAGCTATGGAAAGAACTAATGTAACTACCATAGAGATTGACAGGCAGAAGAAGCAGATGGGTATCGTTGATAAAGATGTCAAGCGCATTCAAAAGTCTCTCACAGGTGCCATTCAGAATCTTAAGGACGCGAGGGGTGAAATTAAGCTGGACATGGATTTTCTGAAGGAGGAGGTGCATATGCTGAAGGAGAATAGGAAGAAGATGCAAAGCGTCATCTGTGATCTTTTGGAGCAAGGGTTTGCGAACACTGATGACCTCCTGATGATAAAGGCAATCCTCGAAGAATGATCATTAACAATTGTCTTCTTTTGAAACGTTGCAAGGAATACTCGTCTAGTATAAGTCTATGCTTGGACATGGTTATTTGGCTAAAGGCATCTATCTTATTTTTTGCAATCTTTCAGAGGGCGTGTGATGGTATACGCAGATGAAATATTGATCTCCTAAATATTTTATTTTCAAAGACACGTGCTGCTAGCGAGGCGCATCCAGCAATCTTTTGGCTCGGATCATTCCACAAGACATGGGTTACTATGGTCTAGCAACGCACAGCCCTCGCTTCAGCACGCATGGGGAACCATGCCTCTGCTAACTTGGCACTGAGTTGTCAAACTTGCAGAACAGGCACGGTTCTATGCGAAGCAGGAGCACCGCACTACCGCTGACACACATAGAATCTATAATCTACAGAGGCACGCTTACTCATGAGGCCGACGCACGCCTGTGCCTCCGTGACTCGAATGTTTGTAGTCAGACATAAACTCGTTCACGGCCATGCGTTTCCATGTCAGGCACGTAGGAATTCGCACAGGAGCACGGTCGTCAATCTACAACAAGGCGTACGTTTCTAGATCCATCGTGCCTCTCGGCGTCCAAAAATTTCACACGGGTCACGTTTAGTGGGACATGCAACATCGTGAGTTCGCTGGAAGCACAGTTTCACATTAAGCAGGGTCACGGCCATGCGTGTGTGTGCACGGAGGCAGTACCGTCCGGTCACTACAGACGCACTGGTTTACATGCACTAGATGCACGTTCATTGCAGAACAGGCAAGGCCCTGCATCTTCTGTTCCAAATGTTTTTGTTCCCTGGTCCACTTAACAGAGAGCAACACATTCATTCGAGGACTTCCACACACAAATGTTGTAGCAACAAGACAAAATGACATAAAACTAGGTTGATTGATTTTAGTACATGTGAGCTGCCTCGTAGCTGCATAGCACAAAAACATCTAACTGTTTAGACAGAACCCAGTCTCGGAATGGCGCGACGACATCTAACTATATTAACTTGAACAACTAACTACAGCCCTGTTTCCAGCAGTCACAAGTGAACGGATCTGACAAATCTAGGTATTCACACGCCTGTGTTTCAAATCCAAGCACGCATGATCGCAACATGCTGATAGTTTGAGGTGGGCGCGTTTGGAAGGTTTATTCTCCCACTGGAACAACTTCTGTTGCTGTTCGTAAAATTCTTGCGTGAAGTTTGAGGGAAAGCGAAACTTAATCCTGATGGTCTCTAGCTCCGTTGCATTCAGAATAAAGAACCTCACAAATTCAATGTTCTTCCCGCTTCTTTCATAATCTTCCAACATTACTGTCTTCAAATGAATGCTGTGTTCTTTGACAAACTCCTTGTGCTTGCGACGCCAAATATTTCTTGCACCATCAGCAACGTATCCTCCCTGAAAACGCATAAATGTTGAAAAATACTTAAGGTATATAGAAGGAGAAAATGAACGATAAATTCTATGACCCCCGTCCCAAACACTTTGTCATACATTTGCCTACATACGGATGTATATACAATACAAAAATACTTTGGAGTACTGCACTATGCATGGTATGAGCTTTCCATTGTGCGTGAGAATCATCACCTCAACAAACAAGTTCTCCAGGTTTGGAAGGCATTGAATCAAGTGAACGACCATGTCCACTTTATAAGACATGATCAAAAGCAAGGTCTTGATAGATTGCCGCATTGTAGTTAGGCTGTCCGTCGCCAAATCCTTCGCGGAGCATAGAAAATAAATCATAAAATTAATAAAACAAAGGTTGGATGACATGAAACTCCTTTCCTCAAGCAAATGCAGCTGAAAGTATTGTGAAATGTCAGTACCATAAGACCTGTGGAGTCAAGCGAGATTCTGAATTTGCGCAGTGTCTCCAATATAGGTGCAGAGACGATGAATACCTCCATGTTATTGCTCTGGATATCGTGAATCAGCCGTTGAAGTGAGGGGGCATCCTCGATGATGAATTTTCCTTTCTCACCACAGATGCCGATGCTTACAAGGTTAGGCGAGTTTATTGTGATGCGATGCCTTTCTCTATTGCAAGCAAGCAGCAGGCACTCGAGTGCAGGGCAACTAGAGTTGATTATGCTTTCCAACGAGAAGTCTGATATATCAACCTCAACAAGCGAAAGTCTCTTGACTAGTGGTAGTTCAAGCGCCCGTACATAATGGTCTGGTATCTGGCAACATGCGAAGCTGACAGTGCGCAGAGAACAGGAAAACCGAAAGATGGACTTCGGTAGTGAGGGCGTAGATGAAGAGCATGTGTGTGGTAGTTTGACAGTTTCTTTCATGAATCGTGGGAACAGGTAGTAAAACTCAGGCACCTGGAGATTGTTGAATCTGGAGGACTCGAGCCAGGCGTGGACAGTAGAGGGTCTGCACTGGAGGTAGCACGCCGGTATGCAAAGGCGGTGAACTGCGCCCTCATGGCCGGAGAGGATGGACTCTGGAAGGCACGAACCATCATCAGGAACTATTTTTCCACGATGCCAAGTTCCGATGTATCGTATGCGAACAAGCTCCGCGCTGTAGGCAGAGGCCCTACTGATGATCTCGGTATGAACTGTTTCTAGGGAGTTAAAAAGACGAGCGACAGGGATCCCACGGCAGTCCAGATTCAGAGGAGCGATGCGCCAAACAGGGCGCCACCGACGTGCGAGGATTTGAGTGCGGATGCCCTCCTTAGTGGGGAGACAGTAGATGATCTCACCGAGGATAGCGTCCGGGAGCTCGCTGATGCGGTCCGGACCAGACTCTTCTTCCAGATCCTCAGATCCAGTAGGCGCACCCTCGCCGCTTCCAGCCGCTACCGCCAAACCACCAGAGAAGGGCATCACCGGTGGCGTGAGCCTCGCCCTCTTGGTGCTTGGCGCACCGGAGTGGATCTCCATCTTCATCTCCGTTCCTGGGTTCACGCCGCCTACCAGCACCGCTATATATGGCGTGGATCTGGAAAGACGGCTAAGCGTAACCGGGGACAGGAGGGAAGGGGAGAGGAGTGGAGGGATCAAAGGGGCAGTTGGAGAACAACTATATTATTAATATTGATATTATTTCCCCCGCAAAAAAATATTGATATTATTTCTTTCCTGTTGAGGAAGGAAACGAGGCACGGCCTTTTAGATACGGGACGCACTGTCCTTCATGCAACAGAGGCACGCTCGTCGATCGGAGGAGCAAGAGCAGGTTGTACATACACCATGCTTCTTTGCAGTGCAAACAGTTCCGCTTTGTGAGCAGAGCCACGGATGTACACGAAGCAGGGGCACGATAATTTGCGAGCAACTTACATGGACAGGCATGGCTGCGAAGCTAGCGACGACACGCTTTTAAATAAAGCACAAGCACAGTGGTTCCACGACAAGCACGTCTCAATTTGCAGAAAAGAGCACTGTCATGGTTCTACATGACGCATTGTTCTAGATGCATCTTGCCTCCTTTCGTATAATTTTTTATCCACGGTCAGGACACTCAGGTCAGTGGAGGCATGTTTTTACATTAAGCAAAGTCACAGCCGTGCTAGACTGTGCAACATGTTTCCACCGAAACGTTCACCACAGAGTCACGGACATACACAGAGGCAGTGTCGTGCAGTGACAACAAACGCACAGTTTTACAGGTACAAGAGGCACGAGTGCCTCTGTATTGTAAAATATTTCAGCTAACACGTTATTTGGAGAGGCACGGCCGTCACATCACACATGACTGCGTGTTCCAGATGTTTTCAGTCGCTCGTTCTATTCACACAGATAGCCACACACTCACTCAATCATATCAGCAAGGTTGGAGTCTCTAGGAAAGGTTGTAACATGAAAAGGAAATAAACTAGATAGATTTTTGCACTTGTGAGTTGCTTCACGGCTGAAGAGCACAAAAACAAGTTTCTGACAAGCTTACAGACGGTGCATAAAGTACAAGCTGGAAATCCAAACTGGAAAGCACGCAACAACACCTATCTCTGTCAGCCGGATAACCGTTTTCAGCATTCACAGGTCAATGGATCCGGCAAATCCATGATTGGACACTGGTTTGTCCAGATGTGTACTTTTAAATCCAAGTTCATATGCCTACAATACCCTGACAATATAAGACGAGCACGTCTAGAAGCCTTGTTGCCCCATTGAAGCACCTCTTCTTGATGTTCGTAAAATCCTTTAGTGATGTCTGGGGGGGAGCGAAACTTAAGCCTCATGGTCTCTAACTCCTTTGCGTTCAGAATAAAGAATGTTGCAAATTCAAAGTTTTTCTGGCAGTGTACATATTTTTCCAGCGTTACTGTCTTCAGACGAATGTCATGCTGTTCGAGAAACACCCGGTGCTTGTGGCGCCACTTATTTGTTACACCTTCCTCGCGACATACTCCTCCCTGAAAATGCATGAAGAGTGAGAATACTCGAGGACTACAAGGGGAGAGAGAGGCTTCCAATATAGTACACTATGCATGGTATGTGCTTTCAATGTGTGTGGAAATCATTACCTCGATAAACAGGTTCTCTAGGCTTGGAAAGCATCGCATCAAGGCAACAACCTTGTTCAGATTTAATGACATGTGGATAAGCAGGGTCTTGACAGATTGAACCGCCATTGATAGGCTGACTACAGACAAAGCCTGCATCAAGCACATATCATAAAATTAGCTGAATAAAGGTTGCATGACATGAAACTTGGGCACCGGAACGAATGCAACTCAAGAGTATAGTGCAAAAAGTGAGTACCTGAATAACTGTAGAGCCAAAAGCAATCTTGGATTCAGGAAATCCTTCGTAAAAATTGCCCAGACACTCAAGTTTAGGTGCAGAGAAGACAGTTATCTGCAAGTGCCGGCTCTGAATATCGTGAATCAACCGTTTAAGTGAGGGCGCATCCTCAACAACGAGTTCACCATTCTCACAAAGGATGCAGATGACTTCAACTTTGGCTGAGTTTATTCTGATGCAGTGGTCCAGGTTATTGCAAACAAGCAGGAGCCACTCGAGGGCAGGGCAACCATAGTTGATTATGCTTTGCAGTGAGACGTCTGATATATCAACCTCCAAAAATGAAAGCCTCTTAAGTAGTGGAAGTTTAAACGATCGTGCATAGTTATCAGGTATTTGGCAAAGAGCAAATGTGACGGTGTGCAGTGAGGAGGAAAACAGCAGCGTGGAAGTCGCTGGTGAGGGCGCGGACGAAGAGATTTTGTGTGGTAGTGTGATGGTTTTTCCCACGAAATGTGGGAACATGTAGTAGAACTCGAGAACCTGGAGATTGTTCAGTCTTGGGGATCGAAGCCAGGCGTCGACTGTAGAGGGTCTGCAGTGGAGGTAGCACGCCGGAATGCAGAGGCGATGAACTGCGCCCTCATGGCCGGACAGCATGGCTTCCGGAAGGCTCAAACCATCAACGTCAGGTTGAAAACTTCACCGAGTTCCAAAATATCTTATGCGAATGACATCCTTGCTGGGGAGCATGGAGACTATGTCGATATGAACTGTTTCTAGGGGCTTAAAAAGACGAGCGACAGGGATCTCACTGCAGTCGAGATTCAGAGGAGCGGTGCGCCATAAAGGACGCCACCGACGTGAGAGGATTTGAGTGCGGATGCCCTCCTTAGTGGACAGACGGGAGATGATCTCACCGAGGACACCGCCCGGGAGGTCGCTGATGCGGTCCGGACCAGACTCCTCCTCGTGCTTCTCCGAACCAGTGAGTGGACCCGCACCGCTTCCGGCCACTACCGCCATACCCCCAGAGGAGGGCGTCGCCGGTGGCGCGAGCCTCGCCTTCTTGTTGCTCGGGGCACCTGGACGGATCTCCATCTCCGTCTCCATTGCTGGGTTCGCGCCGCCTACGAGCAGCGCTCTATGCGGTGTGGATCTGGACAGATGGTTAGGTCTTCACTGCGCGTGGATCCAAGTGTGAGGAGGGGAGGGGAGGGGAGGGGACGGCGAGCAGTTGGACGACAACTATAAATTATCTTTTTTCTTCCCTGTTGCGGAAGAAAACAAAGCACGGCCTTTTAGATACGGAACGCACTGTCCTACATGCATCGGACGCACGCAAGTCGATCAGAAAGGCAAGAGCACGGCTCTGCTTACATCGCGCTTCTCTGTATTGCAAGCAGTTACGGCTTGAATCGTGTCTCCCTGAATTCAAGAATTTTCCGCTGACACGAGCACTCTATGAGCAGTGCCATGAGAATAAACGAACCAGACGCACAGTCCTGCCTCTATGATCCAAATGTTTTTCCGTGAACATGTCTACTCTGTGAGGCAGGACTCTGAAGCTACCCGGGGTATGGTTTTAAATAAAGCACATGCACGGTGCTTCCACGACAAGCACGTCTCATTTTCCAGTAACAGCACTGTAATGAATCCACAGGACGCAGAGAAAACATAACCGTCTTTCCGACCCCTCGCATCTGCTCTCCTCCTAGATTATCTTTTAACTCATTTGGATCGGCGAGCAGCGAAGAGCTAACCGTCTGTCCAGATCCACACCGCACAGAGCGCTGCTAGTAGGCGGCGCGAACCCAGCAATGGAGACGGAGATGGAGATCCGGCCAGGTGCCCCGAGCAACAAGAGGGCGAGGCTCGCGCGACCGGCCACGCCCTCCTCTGGGGGTTTGGCGGAAGCGGCGGCGGCCCGCCCACTGGTTCCGTGGAGCACGAGCAGGACTCTGGTCCGGACCGCATCAGCCACCTCCCGGACGCCATCCTCGGTGAGATCATCTCCCATCTCTCCACTAAGGAGGGCATCCGCACTCAAATCCTCGCACGTCGGTGGCGCCCTCTATGGCGCGCTGCTCCTCTGAATCTGGACTGTCGTGAGATCCCTGTCGCACGTCTTTTTAACCCCCTAGATCAAGTAGATTTCGAGTTGATCACCGCGTACTCCGCCACACCGGAGGAACTCATCCGCATAACATACACTGGAACTTTTTTTAGTGGAGAACATGTCGGTGAAGATGATTCGTGCCTTCCAGAGGCCATCCTCTGCGGCCATGAGAGCACAGTTCACCGCCTCTGCATACCGACGTTCTACCTCCAGTGCAGACCCTCGACCGTCGATGCCTGGCTTGAATCCCCTAGATTGAACAATCTCCAGGTGCTTGAGTTTTACTACCTGTTCCCAGCATTTATGAGAACACGTGACATAGTACCATTCTCATGCCCCACGGTTATGCCGCCACCACCACCGCTCAACCCTCGAATTTCATCCTCTCTCCACACCGTCGCCTTTGCTCTTTGCAAGTTACCAGACAATTATGTACGGGCGCTTAAACTACCACTGCTCAGGAGACTCTCGCTTGTGGATATTGATATATCAGATGTCTCATTACAAAGCATAATCGACTCTAGTTGTCCTGCACTTGAGTCTCTGCTGCTTGTTTGGACAGTCAAGAACCAATGCATCAGAATAAACTCACCTAACCTTATAAGCATTGGCATTTGTGGTCACCGTGGGAAAGTTGTTATAGAGGATGCCTCCTCACTTCAACGGTTGCTTTGTGATGAGCGTAGCAAGAACTTGTGGATAGTTATCACCTCTGCACCTAAACTGCAGGTCATGGGCAAATTATCTGATATTTTTGATGAATCCAGCATCGCAAATGACCGTATAGTTATTCAGGTACTGACTTTCAACAATACTTTCACCTGCACTTGTTCGAACAAACAAGTTCCATGTAATCCAACCTTTATTCTACTAATATTATGTTTTATTCTACATGAAGTGTTTGCCGATAGTCAGCACATCCATAGCGGTTCATTCTGTCAAGATGTTGCTTATCAGCATGGATTATGATCTGCACGCAGTCTTTGCCTTGGTGCACCGCTTCCGAAGCTTGGAAAACTTATATATCGAGGTGATGCTTCTCACACACATTGTAAACACATACCATGCATGGTGTAGTACTCCATTCATCTAAAAAGGTGTCACTTACATTTGTATGTAATGGACAAAGTTGTATATAGTCATGAACCAGTATTAGACACGTCTGTGTCTAGACAAAACTAAAAAAGCTTTTATCACAACGGAGGTTATAGAATTATTCCTTCACTTGCTCTCTCAACAGAATCACTCTTTATAGACCTTAAGCATTTTAAATCTTCATGTTTATTTAGGGAGGAGTCTCTAATGAAGAAAGTCTTACAAACGACTGTTCTTGTGAGCACCATCACGACATTCGTTTGAAGTCAGTGACGCTGGAAGGCTATGTACAATGCGAGAAAAGCATTCAATTTGCGACATTCTTTATTCTCAACGCAAGACAGCCGGAGACTATCAGGATTAAGTTTCTTCTTCACGAAGACTTCACGGAACGATTTTACAAACAGCAACAAGAAGTGCTTCAGTGGGACAAAAAGGCTTCTAAACATGCTTGCCTTAGGTTGTCGCCAAGTTGCAACCACAAGAACTTGGATCTAAGGCACGCACGCGTTGAGCACTTGGATTTAACGGATCCATTCACTTGTAAGTGCTGAAAACAGTGCTGGAGTGGGATGTTGCTGCCACTTTCCAGTTTGGGTTTTACGTAGGCGTGGTGAAACAATGCCCGTACCTTTTGCTCAATCTGTAACCTTGCCAACAGCATTGTTATTGGGCTGTGCACCCATGAAGGAGCTCGCAACTGCTAAAATCAAACTAATTTGTCTGCCTTTATCTCGCTGCAACAACATTTTATACTCTCCAGCCCTGTTCAGTAAGCAAAAACATTTTTACTCTCCGCTGAGTGATCTCGCTGAGGATAGCGTCCGGAAAATCACCGATGCGGTCCGGGATGAGATTCTTCTTCGTCTTATTCAGGTCCAGCGGGCGGACCTTCGCCGATTCTCGCCGCTTCAACCACCAACACACAACCCTAGAGGAAGGCGTTGACGATTCACAGGAGCCTCGATCTCCTGGTACTAGAAACACCAGACTTGATATCCGTCTCCACTGCTGGGTTCGCGCCGCTTCCTAGAAAGGCTGTGTGCGGAGGATCCAGATAGAGAGTTAGGTTAGGTCTTCACTGCGCACATCCAAAAAACACAAGAGCTTAACTGAGGAGGAGGAGAAGATCTCAAAAAAAAACCGAGGAGGAGACACAATGCAAGAACACAACTACAGATGTCACTGCTGTCGCGGGGTTTTTAAAAGCACGGGCGTGTAGTCTCTACAGCCACGGTTATGTACCAAGTAGAGTCATGACTTGTGCACTCATGAATGTGTGGACCTTCGTGGCTTTCTGTGTTTCAGTGTTAAGGGTCACAAGCACGGGCGTGAAGCCCACAAAGGCATGGTGTGGTATTATATAGAGTTTTGTGTTTGTGTTGCGAATGATTCCGTCGACTCATTCAGAAGGAGAGGCACGGACGTGAAGCCGATGGAGGCATAGTTTATTGTGAGGCAATGAATGGCCGATTCGATAGACGCGGTTTTTAAAAGCACGGGCGTGAAGTCTCTACAGTCACGGTTCTGTACCAAGTAGCTTCATGTCTTGTGTACTCATGAAGGCATGGTCGTGGCTTTCATTGTTGCAGTGTTTCGAGTCACAGGCACGGTCGCGAAGCCCACAAAGGCATTGTGTCATATTATGTAGAGTCACGTTCGTGTGTCTTTGTGTTCCAAATGATTCCGTTGACTCATTAGCAAGGAGAGGCAAGGGCGTGAAGCCCACGGAGGCATGGTTTGGTCTTACCCAGAGTCACGTTTGTGCATTTATTACGGAAACCTATCGGAATTGGGTTCAGATGTCAACACTTTGTGAGACACGTAATGGTCGATTCGAGAGACAGAAAGAGGCACACGTTTATTCGCGCATTTCCACACGACTGGGGACTATGACATAAAGTAGCATAAACATAAAAAAGACATAAAAGTAGATTGATTTTATCACTTGGGAGCTCCTTCGTGGCTGCACACAGCACAAAAACAAACAAAGCCTACAGACAGTGCAAAGAGTACAACGGTTGTTTGACAATGTTTACACAAAACGCGAACTCAAAAAGGTCACAACAACAAATAACTCCAATAACTTGAACAACCAACTCAAGACCTATTTTCAGCATGCACATCTGAATGGATCTGTCAAATCCAGATATTCAACACTTCTATTTTCTAAATCCGGACAAGCGTGGCTGCAACTTGATGATAACCTAAGACGAGCGCATTTAGAAGCATTTTTGGCCCACTTAAGAACCCTTTGTTGCTCTTTGTAAAATGCTTCCGTGAACTCTGCAGGAGGCGAGCGAAACTTAATGCAGATGGTCTCAAGCTCCTTTGCACTCAGAACAAAGAACGTCGCAAATTCAATGTTACTCCGGGAGGGATCATAATCTTCCAGCGTTACTGCCTTCAGACAAATGTCGTGATGTTTGAGAAACTGCCGGTGCTTAAGACGCCATTTGTTTTTTTTCACCATGACGAATGAATCCTCCCTAAAATATACATGAAAGTTGCAAATACCTGACATGTATGAAAAGAGAGAGTCCATCGAAAGACCGAATGAAACAATTAATTCTACCAACTCCATCCCGAAAAGCTTGTCATACACTTGTCCAGATACGGGTGCAACGATTCTAGTCAAATGTAAGACAAGCTTTTTGAGACGGAAGGTGTACTACACTATGAACGTTTGTGAAGATAATCACCTCGAGAAAGAAGTTCTCCAGTTTTGGAAAGAACTGCAACAAGGGAACAACCAAGTCCACTATCTAAGACATGCAGATAAATAAGGTCTTGACAGATTGCCGCAATGGTGTTAGCCTGAATGCCCCCAAACCCTTCATGAAAATTAACAAAAGATGGATCATAAAACTAATATAATAAAGGTTCGATCACATAAAACTTGTTTCCACTCAAACAAAATGCAGCTGCAAGTATTGGGAAAACTCAGTACCGCAAGGCATGTCACACCACAAGCATCCGTGAATTTATCTAGTACAGTTGCAGAGACACCAATTTTCACCAAGTCCTCTCTCTGCATGGAGCATAAAACATAGATCATCAAATTAATAGAAACAAAGACCGGAACAAGTACAGCTGAAAGTATCGTGGAAAGTCAGTACCTCAAGACATGTACTGACTTTCACAAAACACAAATTCACCCAGCGTCTCCAGTTTAGGTGCAGAGACGACGGTTATCAAAAAGTCGTCGACCTGAATATCGTGGATCAACCGTTGAAGCGAAGGGGCATCCTCAATAATGAGTTCGCCATGTGCACAACAAATGCCGATGCTTACAAGGTTACGAGACTTTATTGTGATGCGACGACCTCCTCTACAGCAAACAAGTAGCAAGGACTCAAGTGCAGGGCAACTAGAGTGGATTATGCTTTGTAGCGAGACGTCTGATATATCAACTTCCACGAGGGAAAGTCTCTTGAGCAGTGGTAGCTTAAGCGTCCGTACATAATTGTCTGGTATTTGGCAAAGAGCAAAGGCGAGGGTGTGCAGTGAGGAGGAAAACCGAAACACGGACATCGGTGCTGAGGGCGTAGATGAAGTGCATTCATCCAGTAGTGTGACCTCTTGCGTCAGGAATCATGGGAACAGGTAGTAGAACTCAAGAACCTGGAGATTGTTCAGCTTTGAGGATCGGAGCCAGGCATCAACGGTGGAGGGTCTGCACTGTAGGTAGCACGCCGGGATAGAGAGGCGGCTAACCGAGCCCTCATGGCCAGACAGGATGGATTCAGGAAGACTGACAACATCAGCGACAGATTTTCGAGAGCGCCGAGTTCCGGAATAGCATTTGCGGACGCGCTCCTCGTGAAGGCGGACAGCTTAGAGATGGTCTCGATATGAACTGTTTCAAAATCGTTAAAAAGACGAGCGACAGAAATCTCGCGGCAGTCGAGATTCAGAGGAGCGGTGCGCCATAAAGGACGCCACCGACGTGCGAGGATTCGAGTATGGATGCCCTCCTTGATGGGGAGACAAGAGATGATCTCACCTAGGATGACGTCCGGGAGATCGCTGATGCGGTACGGACGAGATTCCTCTTCTTCCTCCTCGGATCGAGGGGGCGCACGTTCGCCGCTTCCCTCCCCTCCGACGACCAGCACACCACCAGAAGGCGGCGTCGCCGGTGGCGCCACTCTCGCCCTCTTGGTGCTAGGAGCAGCGCATTCCATCTCCACCTCCATTGCTGGGGTCGCGCCGCCCATGACCAGTGCTCAGTGAGGTGGATCTGGAAAAATGGATTACAGCCTGTCGATCCATGAAACGACTTAAATACCGAGGGGGGGCGGAGGGGTCCAGATTAATTACCTCTCTTTTTTTTTTGACGGGAGGGTCCGGGTTAATTACTACTCGTAACAAGTAAATGGTAGATGGCTGCTTGAAACATTAAATAGAGCCACGGCTTTGATGGTACGAGATGCACTGTTGTACACGCAGACCAGGCACGGGCGTGCCCCTCCCTGTTTTAATTAATTACGGCACACATTCATTAGAAGAATCTGTTCGACGCTGGAAGCACGGTTCTACAATCATCTTGCCTCTGTGAGCTGCAAAATTTTCCACGGGCACGTTAACCATGAAGTCACTATAAGGACCGTTTCAAAGTTAAGGAGATTCAAGGCCGTGCCTCTGCCTTGCAGATGATTCTGCTGAAACGCTCACCGGCAGAAGCAAGGAAGTGAAGTGATGGCAGAGGCACGGTTTGTCACGTACCAGACACACGGTCCTGCCTTCGGCATTGTAGATATGAGACGCACTGTTCTACATGCCACACAGGCACGACCGTGATTCCACGTGCTTCAGTAACATGTAAAGACGTGATTCTCTCACAGGAAACGCCGTGAACCAACTGCCAGGCACTATATCCATTTGTGAAACAGAAACACAAACACAACCGTGACCCGTTGTGTTTGAAATCTTTGCATCACAGAAGCATGGCGTCAAGCCACATGAGGCACAGTTCGACACGCATCGCAAGCACGGTTATCTGCTCTATATTTCAATTACTTACAGACATGCATTCATTACAGAAGAACGGCCGTGAGAACAGGCGAGGCACAGTTACCAAGAAAGCCACGGTTATGCGCCCCCCAAAAGCACGACCCAGATTCTGTGCTTCAAATGTTTCCGTGCAACGACGGTGGGCGTGACCATGAAACAGTGAGAGTCACGGTTGAACACTTACCAGTGCCATGGCCGTGGCTGCCTGCCCTTCAGTTATTTTTATCTCTCTGTGTCACAGCAGAGAAGCATGCTTCTATACTTACAACATCCACGTTCAGAAACCCACGGCTGCGGAAAATAATAAGGAAACATGTGCCTCTGATATTTTTCTCCGCTGAGTAAAAATACATAAAGAAGCAAAATGTGTTCTTATTTAAATTTGTTTTGTTTCTATAACTGCAGCAAATTAACTTACAAGCCATTCTTATAACCACAATGCGAGAAAATAAACATTTGGCACCCGCCCACCCTCCTCACCAATCACTTGATGTTTCATCGCTCCACATGCGGTCTTGTTTTTGAATCTTCAGCAATCCATTCTTCCTTCTCCACCTTTGTGCGTAGCTATTCAACCTATTTACCTGTAATATTAATATACATAAAAACCAAAAAACAATGAGAAAGATGGCGGTCATCACTGTTTTTTGCTTATGTCCTGTTTAAGCTGCATTATTACCTTTTAATTTTTTATTCGTACTGTTCTCCGGTACCAAAGAGTCTCCATTCAGATCTTTCCTTTCTGGAAGTGGACTGGGCAGATTCCGTGCCTTGTCCCGGGCTTCCCTGGATGCATTCTGTCTGCCTGGCTTGTGTGATGTTGGATTCTGGCGTAGATGCGAGACTTTGGTAAATGTTGGCTGTTGTCAATGGGGTGGTTGGAGTTGCTGGCGTTTGCCGTCTTCCTCCTGGGCCTGGAGTGCATTCTCCTGAGCCGTTTGATGTCCTCGATGGTGTTGTCGGTGTTGTCGGCCATTTCATTGACCTTGCCCTCTTCTCCTGCTGCAATTTCCTCTTCTCCTCTTCAATCCTCATCCTCTCCTGAACTTTTGGGTTTCCCGGGCAGTTTGTTTTCCTGTGACCCTTTTCTCCACAACGGCCGCACTTGGATGTGGCTTTGTTGGATTTTCCTTTCTTCTCAGAACCAGCTTTGATTCGATCTCCTTTTTTCGTGCCCTTTGAGCCACTCATGGGAGGGTTTTTGAGAGTTTCGGCAAGAATGCCTGTGTCTGGTTCCTCAGCAAGTGCCGCCATGACTTTTATTTTCATATCTTGCGTACACTCACGCAGCACACTGTATGCTTTGTCTTTTCTGCAAGCATGTGAACAGATATCCGACAACTCAGCGTAAGCGAGGCCGAATCTCATAGTTTCATCATCTTGTGCGGTCATGCTATTATCTTGACTTGTAGACAGGACTTTCAAGCTCTCTGATAGATTCTTAGTCCATCTGGGGATGATGAAGGATTTTGGAAGATGATTGACCATGCCTGTTTGGTCCATCACCTTAAGCACATGGTAGCACTGAATGCCATCCCTACTCATTTTCTTGCAACTGCAACTGTATATTTCCTTTTGCTCATCCACATCTACCCTTAACTCAGACCTATCAAATTCCTCGCCCGGATATGGTTTCCACACTTTTGTTCCAGGCTCAATAATCCTTTTTAAAAAATACTGCCTCCCCTTTGCCAGGTCAGAGCACTTGTAGTATGTCCGGTTCCGTAGCTCCAGCTGGAATTTCCTGAAAATTTCATTCGTGTATATTTCACTTGCTTTTGTTTCAATCTGAAAACCCGTCTCTCGTGATGGCGTCTTCTTGACTGTTCGGTGTCTTTTCTTGTCAAGCGTGGCAAGGCAAGTTTGCTGAATGATGTGATATGCACCAACAAACCTTGTTATAGTGTCCTTGTGGTTGACATAATTCTTCCACATCGAATTTGTGCTCTCACTGCGTGTGGTTGTTGACGAGAAAGGATAGAAGCAGTCCTTGAAGTAGGCCGGCACCCAGAAATTTCGGAGTTCCCATAGCGTGTTCAGGTGTTTGTTGCCTTCTGCCTTGTGCACAGAAATTGCTGCTTTCCAAGAACGCTCAAACTCGTCTTGATCTAGTGAGTTTTTGACGATTCGAAATAAATCATCAGACATCCCTGGGTGCTGCGCAAACACTGCTGCGTTATTTTCCTTCATGTTCTTCCTAATATGCCACCAGCAGAACCTGTGCCTCGTTCTGGGAAGAGCTTCCTTTATTGCAGTCTTCATCACCTGGTCCTGGTCTGTTATTATGTATTTCGGCTCTTTTCCTCCCATTGCCTCGACAAACGTGCTTAGGAGCCATTTGAATGACCCTATTTTCTCATCCTTTAAAAGGCCTACTCCGAACAGGACGGTCGACCCATGGTTGTCGACACCTATAATTGGTGCAAATGGCAAGCCATATATATTCGTAGAGAATGTCGTGTCAAAAGACACGTACTCTCCATATAAATCATAATTCATCTTGCACAAGGAGTCTGTCCGGAACAGGCTCCGCACTGTATTGTTGCAGTCTGTCTCTTCCACGTGGTGGAATCCCGCCCTCTTCCTCTGCATATCGGCAAACAGTTTCATGGTGTCCTCGATATCAGTATTGCGCTCTCCAGCCCTGTCCCGGCATGCAATGTTGCTTATGTCAATCGTGTCGAACATAATTTCTCGCCTCGGTTTCCCCATCGCAGTAAAAATCTGCATAACCTTCCTTGGCTCTAACCTTGCCTTCTGCAGCACTTGTATAAAGAATTTCTCCTGAGGTGTCATCTTCTTATAGCATCTCATGAACTTCAGCATCCAATCAGATGGGTGAAGTTGGTGGTTGTGCTCTAGGCGTACGTTCTTCAGGTACCATTTCCTCCTATCTGTATCCCGCTTCGCTATTATTTGGACTGGGCAGCCTGTCCTGATCAAGCTGTTGCTCCTTCTCTCCTTAACAAGTCTCTCGGTTGTTTTATTCTGCCCTTCCTTGGTGCACTGGAACACCTGCTTGTCAAGCTCCCCGTCAAATACAGATCTTCTGCTCGTTGATCGCTTCACCGCAAAGCCAACCCTTCTCGCATATCTGTAGAAATAGAAGAAGCCCTCATCCAATGATTCGAATGGCATACCACCCTCTGGTTCGAGCGCTTCGGTGACCTCCTGAATCATTGGGAATGTGCCTTCTTTGAACATGTCGTCCATTTCTTTCTCTTGAATCGTCGGCGGCGCCATGATGATGCTGTCTACCGTGTCTTCATTCGTGTCATCGCATTCACTTCTGGCGGCATCAGTTTCATGGCCAGCAACAAGTCCATTTACCACAGAGCTGCTGCTGCTCTCTTGTTTGTCACATGTAGGAGCGTCGTTTCTGCATGCCACGGTCAAATCCATAAAAGATTCTGCTTCTCCACTGTCGCCTTCTGGAATGCTGCTCCCTATTTCTCCGGCACTCGTGCATCCAAAGGACTGTGCTGCTTCTACCATGGCATCTATGCTGCCGTGGTGACTGCCGCTGTGTACTACTTGCTGCTGGGGACGTTGTTTTCCCTTCATGACGGATGGAGGACTATGATATTTCTTTGCCTCATCTGTTATCCCCTCCGCCAAGTCCTGAACACATGGCATGTAACTAAATTAGATATCATAGGCTGTTGAAACATATGCATTTTTATTTAAATTTGAAAACAAA
This sequence comes from Elymus sibiricus, assembly GCA_039707655.1. Classification (NCBI taxonomy): domain Eukaryota; kingdom Viridiplantae; phylum Streptophyta; class Magnoliopsida; order Poales; family Poaceae; genus Elymus; species Elymus sibiricus. The sequence goes on from CM077664.1 coordinate 321,920,117, forward strand.
ATGATTATATGATTCATCAGGGCTCATCTGGCAGAGATTATCGGTTATACCAAAACAACAACCGTGCCTCTTCTGCACGTATATGTGGTATACCAGAGGCACTGTTCACATTTTACCCAGCAGCACAGATGTGACCATGCTACGCATACATCTGAACCAGAGGCACAACTGTGCTTCTGTTTGCACCATACAACCAGAGAGGCACACCTGTGCTTCTGGTAGCATACTATACAGGAGGACAACTGCACGTACATCCGGACCAGACGCACAGCCGTGCTCCTGTTTTGCACTTTACCCTGTTCTTGGAAAAAACTGTTTCTGTGGTGAATTGAAAAAGCATAGTTCTGACGTAACCTTTGTTTTCTCATCTCTCTCCTGTCCAGCAAATCTTGGCGACATCCTCCGTGCATTGGTGATTTCGCTGACGATTCTGAATGCCATCGGAGACCCTTTGGAAGGACCCCTCATGTTGAACGCCATAGGTGATCCTTTCAAAGGCCCTTGCCTTATGTTTTCGGTGAGCCGTGGACTGCCATGATGCTTGCTTCCTTGCTCATACACCTGCGTATGCAATATAATATAATTTATTATACCGTGCGAAAAAACAGAAAAATTTGCTAACAAAAAAAAATAGGAGCGTTAGATGTTGTTGCGTGTTCGTATTTTGCTGTCACCTGTATTGCTTTCTGGTGCTGCTGTACGGTAAAGTTTCTTCCTCCTATGTTTGATTTTGTTGTTGGGCTCTTCTTGTTTGTGCAAACCGTACTCAATCCTTCAACATCAGTGCTTTTGTTGCCAATGATCCTTCTGCTTGCATCAATGGAAATTATGTTACCTTGTACCTCTCCATTATGACCGCCTTCAAACGTTGGGCCATCACAACGCCTGCTCTGCACCTTTGCGGACATCTGTGTTTTGAAACAACAAAATCATTAGATGCACGTGCAAGTATTACGAAGAATTAACGCGTAAAACTTCCACGCATGTTCAAAACTAGGGTTTGAAGTTTTCGACGTTACCTGCACAGTCTGGTTAGTGGAGTTTCTGCTGCTTAGAATGCTCCTCTTCGCAGGTGTCTGTTGCACACCATGCTCCTGGTTGGGACGTTTGCTAAGAACTTGTATCTCACTCTTGACTCCAATTATTCCAGCCCGCATGGCATGTGCCTGTTGGACGGCATTTGCATCCTTTTTCTTCTTCTCGCTTTGTAGTACTTTCGTTTTCTTCCACCTCTTGAGACTCAACTACGGAGTACATGCACAGGATAAACAGATATTACAGCATTCAGCCAGGAGATATTCATTTTTTTTTCTTATTGATCTACACTTTGGTGTTCAGTGGTGGCACCTTGACAGCATATATTGCAGAAATGAAAGACCAAATAACCCCAAACGCTAATGTTCAACTGCCTTAGTATTACCTTCCTTCCATAATCCTTGCCAATGCCGTTTAAAGACCGACCGTCCCTGTTGTCCTGATCAGATGACGCAGTCCTGAACATCTGCTGGAAAAAGAGACGTATTAAAAAAAAGTTGTACACCTGCAGCATCAGTGTTGTTACCTTTTCCAAGTCGATCTCAAACGTTCTTACTAACCTTTTACACTTACCATACAACAGAGATATATTTTTAGTTCTATAGAATTGAGATATATATATATATATATATACATATTTTAATTTTTAATTACACTGTAACCTCAACCAAAGTGAGATCCTGATGCTAGTTTGGTACTGCATCACTTAACACAAGATAACCATGAATCCTAACAAAAGGAACAAGCTGATATTACAAGGATGAGAGTACGCAAAACAAAGAACAAGCTCAAATAAGAGCTGCAGAGTAGAACAAAACAGTTTTATTCTATGAATCCCGACCACAACGAATTCATAAACAACGTAGAACCAAGCAGTTTTATACTATGCATTCCAACCTCAGGGATTTCATCAACAACGTCACAGTGATTCTAAGCAATAACAGTTAGGGAACAGAATTTCTGTCTGCAGCTTCCCGAGGACCAACTTAGGCAGTAACATCGTAATATTTTTTAACAGAAGCGCAATGTTGAATTAAGAACCACACTACCTACTGCCGTAAAAGAAGGACTCGAAAACTGAAAAAGCATCCAGCATGTACCACGACAACATAGATATAATGAAGTGAGATTTCGGCATAGACCCAAAACCAGCATCGCGAAAATTGAATCTCGTGTATCAGGAGTCGCCACGCGAAGGTGCGTTGATAATTTTTTTACTAACCTTTGATTGCCGAATCTTATGCGCTGATTGTTCGGAACTGACACCTTTCGAATTTGTGTGTGGGGGGGGGGGGTCTGCTTCCCCGCAGTTTGTGAGCGATCTCCTTGGATAATTTTGAATCTGGAAGAGGGAGAGAGAGAGAGAGAGAGAAAGAGAGAGAGAGAGAGAGAGAGAAAGAGAGAGAGCCTGCTTTGATTTTTTGCGTGCAGGAAAAGAATCACCTAATTGGTGGGGTAAGTTTTGCGGCGCATGAGAGATGCACATGTTTTTCGGCGTGACGAGATGTGGTAGGTCGACTTCACTTCACCGTAGAACTGACAAGTGGGCTCTCAAATACTACTTCCTCTAAATCTCTCACTAACTTGTGGGGTCGGCCGTATATGAGTTCTAGGACTACCTCCATCTGGCGTGAGAAGATGTGGTACGTGGACTTGATCGTCGTACTGACATGTGGGCTCTCAAATAGTTCCTCTAAGTATTTGACTAACTTGTGGGGTCGTCCGTAGATGAGTTCCAGATCTCTCTCCATCTAGCGTCCGTGGCGACAGGGGAAGGATATTCTAGCTCTCCAAAGGAAAACCTACAGTCTCGTCGTGATCCCTCCACAGCCCTCGCTCTTCCCTGAAAAATTGTCGGTTTCCTTCATCTCACTCGGCGTGGATATCCTGCTCAGGTAATCCATTGCTTCCTTGCCATGCTTATCCCACCAATTCATCGTTTGAACAAAAAAATTCCGGTGCTAGCAATTCCGCAGGCTGGGTAGACATCACATGTGCGCAACACGGCAGGTGGGGCGCGATTTAAATTTCCGTTCCGGATCCAATTATTTTCCGCTGGTCCGTGCTCAAACTGTTGCGCCTTGTTAATGGGAGAAGGGTTATGGACGTTACTTAAAATTCGGACTCAGCTGACCTCACTTTAATCCTGCCAGCTGCAAGTTTGCGCCGTGGTTTTGCTAAGTTGACTTATATCTCCAGCCATGCAAAACTTAAGGACTCTCGTGACCACAGATTAAATTAGTTGCAGAGCTCAATGAGACTGCAGTCAAAATTCACTATGTTGATCCCTATCATGAGGTCACAGGTCAAATGATTGTATAGATCCGCAATTTAGAGGAGGGATCCAAAGGACTTACGTTCGTTTTTGCAAAGTAGTTACTAACTCAGAGTTACAATCCGTCTTAGCTAACAGAGCTATTGATGATGGTCTCACATGGTCTCCTAACAACTGTCTTACGTAGCTGACCTGGTAACGATGATGTCTCATGACCTCTTATGTAGAGTTCAATGAGATGGACTCCACCCCACAGCTGTCGGAGACTCAGTCTCAGTCTGTCGATGGCACAGAGATTGTGACGCAAGATTTCATGGTTCATGAGCAACTAGAGCCAGAGAGACTAAGGATCGAGTCAAAACGTGCAGCGCACAAAAAGCTTGTTGAGGAGTACAGGCGAAAGAAGCAGCTTGCTGCCTCGAAGTAGGTGTTTTTTTTCATCCTTCTCGCGTGTGTCGTTGAAATTTCTTTGGAAATCAATGCCTCTCATTCTACCTGCCTTTTTCATCTCGGCTTAAATATTGTGTCTGTTTTGCTGACTCGACGTTTATATATAAGCTTCTCCCAGAAAAGCATGTGCTTCAACAATACATTTGTTAAAGGTCATTTCTTATCTTTGTCCACAGGGCTGTTACAATGGCTGAATATGAAGAAGAGTTCAGCACAAAACTGAGCTTGCAGAAATTCATTACTGTCTGTGAGAAGCTAACAGAACCACAAAAGCAGCTTCTCAGAGATATTGGTTTTGGATACCTTCTGGATCTTTGCTGCCGCGAGCTTCCGAGGTGTTTGGTTCGCTGGCTTGTCCGTTATTTTGATTGCCCATCCAGGTGTTTCATACTACCTAGTGGATACAGATTCTTTATCAACTCTTACACCGTGCATCGGATCTTAGGAATTCCATGGGGGGGGGGGGCAGATTATCCCTAGAAAATGCTCAGAAGCTTTCAGATGTCAGGTTAAGTCTGAGACTCGGTGTGCTGCGCACGCTCCAAACATCAGAGAGTTAACTGATCTCATGACCCCGGAGCTGACAGGAGAAGTGTTTCAGCGGGTTTTCATGATGTTTGCGACAACGGTATTTCTATGCCCAACGACATATGATTGCGTTAGCCCCGACTACTTAGCCGCTCTAGAAGGACCAGCAAGTAACATATCATCGTATGATTGGTCCAATGCTGTCACAGAGAAGTTGGTGGCATCACTCCAGACCTTCTTGATTCCAGTGGTTCGTTCATTAACTTGTATATTTCTTTATACCCAGAAGCAGCTACAAGAACATGATTCATTTTTACCTCTTCCCCCCTGGCAGATAACGTATTTTGAGTACCTGGATACGAAGATTATGGACCTGAAATCTGATACTCCTGCAAGGCTTGTTATATGGGATACAGAGGCCATTAAGAATTATGCTAACATAGACAGCCTGTCAACAGAGGACGGAATTTTTGGGAAACACACGGTGAGTGAACTTTTCATCATTTTACTTTGGTGAAGTTTTCAACTCAACATAATGATTTAGCTGCCATATATTAATTTGACTTGATTGTCATTGTTTCTTTCCGCATGGCAGCTGAAAGATATTAGGCGCACGCCTTTCCACCCACCGCCTGGCTTTGAGGGGCCGTTTTTTCAATGAGTCCTAGACTAGAGGCCTACCTAGAAGAATTTGTGCCTCAAGAAAAATTATGTTCAGTAAGTGATTTCCAGCTTGTGCACTTGATTTATGTTTGAAATGATGTTCTCTAAGTTTTTACGAAAAAGATACATGTCCTCCCTGCATTACCTAATGTGTGCTACCATGATGCTTATAGCTCCGCTTCCCTGCGGTGGGTTAGACATACTTCATAAAGTAGGTTACGAGTCTTCGTCCAGTTGGTTTCCTATGACTGCTGGAAAATGTAACCTGTGCTTGCTGCAGCGTATTAGGTGTGCTTCCTATAGTAGGTTAGCTGTGCTTTTGTGATAAATATAACAATGCTTCCCTGCGGCGGTAGGTCAACCATGCTTCATACAGTACGTCGGGTGTGCTTCGTCCAGTACGTTTGTTGTGCTCCTTCAAGGAATGTGTTGACTATGATTCATGGACTTTGTTAGCCGTGCTTCCCGCAGCACATCATGTGTGCTTCTGTGCACATTATACCTGCCTTTTCTGCAATTCTTTACAAAACGTACAGTAGGTCAGACGTTATTTTTAATTTTCCGTATTAACAATATCTGATGTTTTTTTTTCAATTCCAGGCCAAGGCGAAAATTGGCAAAGTTGTTAATGAAATGTACACAAAACTTTTCTCCCTGTTTCAACCAGTTCTCGAGGAGAAATTGGAGAAGGTCCTCTCTCTTGGTAGGGATCTTAGTGCAAAAGAAATCAAGACCTGCGACCGGGGCGTTTATTGTAACTTTCAACAGGACAACTCGGATGAAAAAGAAACTTTTTCATCGCTCCCTTCAACATATTCTTCACTTCCCAGTTCTAGCAGAACAAGCAGTCAAAGTTCTTCTAGCAGTGGCTCGACAAGTGTCCTTCACGCCACACCATACTCCCTGCAAAATTTAAAGGGTTGCTGCGATACTCCTGACCCAGACTCACAGAATCCGTACGACAAGGAGCAGTCCCAAATTTATCTATCTTCACTCCTAAAATCATGTACTCAGTTTAAGTTGCTGCCGGAGGTGAACGAGATCGACTACAACAAAGAGGACATTGATGAAGAAGCCAAGATTCATCTGGATCATGTGCATAACCATCTCAACAATTGCCTTGATGGCTTGCCGGTTCATGAGCCCTTCGTGCCAACATCTGAGATGTTGGACAACGGGGCAATTATACTAACAGGTGAAAATTCATCTGAGTTTTCTGTACCGACTGAAACCCGCAATTCTGGACAATCTGCAGACCACAATTCTCTGACAAACCCACTGGAGAAGCTCTTGGAGAAAACAGCAAATCCTACTGCAACTGAACCATCAACCTCGCACTCTGCGGTTGACAAACAATTGCTGACCGGTCCAATGTCAACCGAGACACTTGAACCACCTGTTTATCTGATTGGGCAAACGTCACCAACTACTGCACGGTCCAGTGGTTCTGATAGCGCTCACAACAACTTTTCAACCAACACAAAGAGCCTCACTGTATCCGAACCTGCACCAAAGTTACACATTATTACTGAACAACATTCTTCTTCGCTGCCAGAAGCTAAGGTCCATGTTGTTTCAACTTTGAGAGATGAGAAGAACATTGCTGAAACTGAACGCTCCAGAGCTAGTTGCTCCCTTGCTCCTACAGTAGCCGTCCCCAGTGATTCTGGCAGCGGTTCTGGCATAGTACTGGACACAGGAAAAGCACTTCCATCCACTAGTGATGCTCCATTCATTGCTGCTGCATCTATCGATGTGAAAGACAATGTCATTGCAGAAGAACATGAACAATGTACTAAGCAACCACATATTGATCCCACAGACTGCGTCCCTGTTACCACAAGCGCACATCCGCCAAAACCAGAAGCACAAATGGCAGCTCACAAGAGGTCCTTACAGCAGTCAGAAGATACAGGAAACGAGAGTACGACGCCTCCTAAGAAAAGAGTTAGGATACTGGAGCCTCCACATAATTCAACAGAAACTGCAAACAATGAGTTTGTACCTGCTGACAATCGCAGATGCCTCCTTGATTGTGGATTCATTGATGATGATAAAATATGGTCTGACCCATCTATCTATGAACAACTTGACAAGGTCATTGAACAAAAGAAGAAGCAACCCGTTCGTAGCCAAGTAGCATCCCAACAATGCCAACCTGATACTCTCTCGCACTTGGCCAAGAATTCAAGCTCATCAGCGAGATCTTCCATTTCTTACTATCCAGAGCCACCTATGCCCAGCGGATCAGGCTCAATGTCAGGCGGTAGCCACCTCTCACAGGCTTTTGATATGTCATACTCTACAGGTTTAACTCAAACTGTCTTGTCCGAAAGTTTGCCAGCAACTTCTTTGTCCCAACACTGCCACCAACCAGCTCCTAGTTTCAAAACCCACTTCTACAAACGTCCTAGTGCTCAGAATAACGGTGGTTCACATAGCAGCCAGCACTCACCTTATGCAATGAACAACCAAAGTCACAAACAGTACCAGCAACAAAGCCCTGTCTCTAATGTCCACTACTCCCAACACAATGATGTTCAGAATAACAACGGTCCGCGGTGCCAACAACGCCAACCTCAAGAGCAGAACCATCAGCAACCACGCAGAGGCGAGTCTCATGGGCAAAGTTACAGTGCCTTACAACCACAGTTCAACAGAATGCAGTATTCCTGCCATCCTTTGCAGCATTTAGCAACAAATATTCCTTCGAGCTCAACCGGTTATCTAACTGTCAGTACATCAGCACTGCACATGCAGCAACAACCACAAGGCCCAATGGTCGAAAGAAACAACAATTATAATGAGGGCCATCTGCAACTCAGTAATGGTCAAATGAACTCCGGCGGTCATGTCTTCCATCCTCATCAACATCATTCTCAGCTAGAACAGACTCGATTCACTGACCCAGCGAATGACCATCATGAACACTGTCAAGTTTTGGAAATAAGAGATTCTACAATCGAGGAGAAAGATGTGTATGAAACTATCGTCGACAATACGCCAGCCATTGGTCAAAATAGTAGGTAATGAGTTGGTTGTTCCTCTTACAGTAAAGTTACGGTTCCTTCTTTTTACTACCGTAATGTATTCTGCCTGAAGCTATCATATTCAAGTGTTTCGGCTCGATTCTTCTACTACTGTAATTGAATACTCATCACCTCTAATGCTAAATAAGAAAATCATACGATTTAAAATGCATTTTTTTTGGCAGCAAGAGGATATTCTACGTCGAATGACGTTGGGCCAATCATCGAACTTTAGGTTTGTCAATGAAGATCTACGGATATATCAACACATTCGTGGTCGACGCTTACTCAGCGTTGCTGATGAAAGAACAGTTTAACGGACCGCCAACAAATTTGCACAAGCATATAATGTACATGGACGCTTCTGTAAGTTCTTGCTTCTCATAAATAATAATAATAAACCACATTTACTACTACTACCACGCTGAGTGACACAGCTTCAATTTTCTGCAGGAAAAATTTACAGTTCTAGGTGCAAGCACTGAACTACTGAAGGAACACATTGTAGAAAAAACTGTTGGGTACAGGCTGCCCAACAAATGTAACATCGTGAGTTGACCCTACTCACTCTATTTGTCCAGTGTTCGTCTTCATTTCTACCAGTTTTTGTTGTTACACTGATATTATTTCCTGTTCATTGTTTTAGATCTTAGTACCTGTGAGAAAGAAACCACATTTTATCTACCTCATCATCGTGAATCTTGCAATGCGTCGCTTCGAAATTCTGTGTCCTTATATCAATTGCGATGGTATAAAGGAACATTCAGACATTGTCATCGAATACTTCAAGAGAGCCTACCATTCTGCTTACAACACCCATCCGCACACCATAGCCTCCTTTCGTGTTAAACCTGTGCAGAGTGTATGTAACTCAGACAAAGAGTGAGTTTCTTATAACTATAGCTCTACCTCACCATCATTTTTTTGTTCCACTACATATCCCATATCTACTGTTCACCTTCTAATCAGTAACATAATGCTCTCAATTTTCAGGGATGACAGTGGTATTTACATCATGCATTTGATGCCGCTCATTAGTTTCAATAATAATTCATTTTTATACATTAGTGTAAGTTCACTCTCATTGACAAGACATCAACATACGTTCATCCGAGCGAGCTGTACATTATGTTTTACAATAAATTTTATTAGTTTGTTTTGTTATGTGTTTGCAGATCTATGTGAAACCGATGAGAGAACAACTAACTTTCAAAATGATGACATCCAACTACAACACAGGCCCTGTATTTGAGGCACCGAGCATCGTCTTCGACCAATACAATATCCAGCGCGAAAGAAGAGTTGGAAGGAGGTGACTACTGCTTAACTGTGCCTTAATTTAGCTTGAGCCATCCGAACATTGTTTCAGCTATTTCAACTCATGTCATCACAACAACAGTGTTTCAGCTATTTTTATGTCGGTCCAAGATATATGTTATGGATTCCATTAAACACAGCTGTGCGTTCAAATGTTCAAGTCTTCAAATCCTGAACAGCAAACATTATAAATAAAAATCGTATTTTTCCAAAAGAAGTTGTAAAGATGATATTCAAGACATCACTTCCTTGCACTAGAACACCACTCATTTCGAGTAGACATAATAAAAGAAACATTTGGAACAAATAGGAACAACGCTGTCTGTTCGTAAGCATCTGACGAACGTGGTAAACGACTCACTTGGAATAATGGGGTAACAGAGCCACGACCATGCCTCCTATCCACATAGAACTTGCCTCTCTGACATAGACAACTAAGCTGAAAAAATAACAACACACACAGACGAGTGCGCCACCATTTAACACAGCACCGTCCCCTCGATAGCTTAACACCGGTGCCTCTCCAAGCCAGCGTGTCAGGGAAGCACGACCGTGTCTCAAGGTAACGAAAGAAGGCCCATCCTCTGACATAGACGACTAAACTGAAAAAAATACCAAAACAGAGGAACGACCGTGACTTCAATTGTAAAAGGTCCGTGACCTGACAAGTTTCACCGACGTGCCTCTCTGAGCGAAGCAGTGAGAGCAAACATTTCGAAAGAAAGGCAAGACCGTGCCATGAATAACATCGTAGACGTGCCTCTCCGAGCGAACGTGTCAGAGGAAACATTTACGAACAAGAGACAGAACTCTGACTCAACATAACATAGGGCATGCCTCCACTAACTCGAGAGACGTGCTTCCACTAGCAGACTAACTGGAAATATTACAGAACATACAGCCACGACAGTGACTCATACTAACATAGCGCCGTGCCTCTCCGAATTTAGTACCCACAGGAAGGACAATGCCTCTGCCAAACATACGATAGTGCATCCACTAGCTTCACGGCCGTGCCATTCTCAATCAAAGTATCACCACAATAATTGGAACACAGAAACACAACCGTAATTTGAAGAGTGACTAACACAATACTCCCACAGCAACTCTCACACTGGATAACCGTCCCTAAAATAGTCATCATATATTGAAACAGACAGCACAGAGAGGAAATCTGAAGAATCTTAAACAGACTCAAGGTCTGCGTAAAAACATTTCAAACACACAACCACAACCGTATATTCGATATAAAAACAACCGTGCCAAACACAGTGGGAACACAAAGTGAAAGTAACGCCCCTACCTGTCCGTGTGACCATATTCAAAGAAGAACTGACGCAGCTAGCCATCTAAACCACGTACGAAAACACGCACTTCTTATTCGCACTGATATACACGACTCAGCTAAAAAATAGAAACACAAACCCATGACCGTGCCTACTGATAACACCGGACCGTGCCTACTGATAACACTGGACCGTGCCTTGCCTACATCAAAGACAATGCCTCCCTGAGCAAACTACTGTGCACTGTCTAGATTCACGAACGTGCACATCTGAGTGATAATCTTAATACATCTCATCTTATACCGACACGAAGCATCGAATCATAGAGGAAAATATTCTTGAAGGCATCCAAACAAAGAAAACCATAATACAATGAAAATAAACTTAAATTTCCAAACTAGTAAACTCCATCCGGTTGAAGTAAAACCACTACATTTATAATTCATCAGTCGATGTACTATTACCCCATACAATAACTAGCAATTAACCAATTCATCAGACGATCTATCTTCGCAGCACTTCCACCAGGAGTCCTGCTCAGAAACGTCCTCGCCATCTGAGATCAGGAAGACAGCGAAGATGCAGGATGCCCCTCATCGACAGAAACCGGCGGTATAGCTCATAGCTCACATACCCTTCCTGCAGGAAAAGCAAATGAAAACATAAATTTACAAAAAAGAAAAAGCATACTGTTCTTGCAACAAAGGCAGAAACTAACGAAAATGAAATCTTCACTTACAATAGCTCCATATTACAGGTGATCAAAGGTAAGTGGCTTCCAATCCCAGTAGTGACGCAGAAGTTCTGGAAAAGAGGACTCCAGCTTCGAGTAAGATTCGTCAATGATGGCTCCTGCTAAGTCTTCCATGGAGTCCCTTTCTTCGCCGCCCTTGATCATGAAGTTCTCATGGATGTCGATGTGGTACTCTATTGGAATTCTGATGAAATCTTGAAAAAGAGCATCTCTAACATTCCTGACGTCCACACTAGAGAAAGTTATACCTCTATTCTCAAGGAAATCCTTTAGGGCAGGGCACTCCGTCCTGGCCTTGCAGAAGTGATAGACCAAAACATGATTCCGCATAGCCAGTTGCATGACGGCGACTTTTCTACGCCCATAACAGTCCTTTCGAGTGTACTCCAGGCCAAGACCAACAAACTTGTACTTCTCCTCGCGCAACCACTCCTCGTACAAGGCAATGGTCTCCTCCACCTTGTAAGGCTCATTCGTGTACCACACGTCGAGCTTGGTATTACCATCGACAACTATCGGTCGGTACTCGGTAGTGTTCAAGAAGTCGTCCATGGCAGCGAGCAGCAAGGTGCCAAAGGAGATTCCTGAGACTCTGTGACGATGTTGGGAAGTGGTGAGAACGGTGGGAACTGCCTGATCTTCTGTGGCTACAATGCGACGTGGTGACCTTAAAAACACGACCAATATTTAACCTTGGCGAAGGACGTTTCAGTTACCATGCGCATTAACGTGTGAACTAGGAACAGTGAATAGACGGTTGTGCTTCTGCAGCTCGTGGAACCATGCACTTCCTAAAGTCACGGCTGTGAAAAATATTTGATGCCGTGGAGAAATCGAGGAGCCTCTAACTTTTTTTTACGGTAACTGACACACTGAATAGTCACATCGAACAGCCGCCACATCGGTCATCAATTCCTCCTTTGAACAAAGACCACCGACAGAAGAATCCAATGAGGCAAACGAAGAGCCTACCGTAGACCTTAGATTCGAAGGCCAAAACTGATCCGTGCCTCACCTAGCTAGATTCAAACCATCTCTCCCTCGGTAAGCTAATAAAAATGATCCAATCAAAGCTATAATAGCAACGGCAGTTTTTTCAACTGTTTCATGTCAGTTAAGACCATAGAAGCACGGGCGTGACGAATAATAAGGCACGGAGCAAACATCTCTAAACTTCGACTGTCTCTAATCTTCGACCGTCCGTTTTGAGCATCAATATTCGTGCTGCCTGGCTGTGGATGCAGGCACCGGAGGCATGAAGTGAGGCCTCTACACGCACGCACGTGGAGTTCTCGAGCACGAGTACTAACCCTCTGCATGCACAAGAATGTGGTAGCAGAGGCATCCGTCCGAATACCTAGATAGAGAGGCATGGTTGTGAAGTCTCTAGAGCCACTGGCGTGTGGCACCAGAGGCACGTAGAGTCACAGGAGGCGAAGGCACGGAAGTGAAGCCTCTACAGGCGGGGACGTGAGGCATGGGTATCAACCTTCTAGATGCACAAAAGTGTGGTGGCGGATGTGAGGCATACGTATCAACCTTCTAGATTCAAGCCGGGTTTCACGTGAGGCACGTGGATGCAGGCACGGGACGCACAGAAGTGTAGATTCTACAGACACGGGCGTAGGACTTCTCGAGGTCTCGCTCGGTATCAACACTCTGGGTGCACAAAATTGTGTTAGGAGAGGTCCGATTACTAAGTCAGAGAGCCACAGTTATGAAGCCTACTGAGGCACGGGCGTGTAGCACCATAGGCATGACGAGTCACAGTCAGCGTGTGGCCTGAGGCACGGGCGTCTGGCACCACAGGCACGTAGAGTCACAGGCAGCGTGTCGCCCGAAACACGTGAATGCAGGCAGCTGAGGCACGGAACTGAAGCCTGTACAGGCACGGAATTCCGGCTTCTCGAGGCACGGGTACGGCCTTGGAATCGGCGTTCTCGAGCCACGGGTACAAACCCTCTGGATGCACAAAAGTGCGGTGGCAGAGGTATCGGTGAGAATACTCAGTTGGAGAGGCATTGTTACGAAGTCTCTAGAGGCACAGCCGTGTGACACCACAGGCACATAGAGTCATGGCGTGTGTCACGTGAGCTACATGGATAGAGGCAGCGAAGCCACGGGAGTGAAGCCTCCACAGGCACGGATGTGGGGCTTCTCGACGCACGGTCCTGAAGCACACAAAGACAGGAAACTGAACCATCTAAAACACAGACGCACGGACGTGCTTCGTGTACACAAAGATACATGCCTCTAGCATTCCAAGGCCATGCATCTCAGGATGAACAAATAAAAGGAAACATTTAAAACTAAAATGCCAAATCCATACATCTACCTTCATGCACAAATGTTGCCTCGTACATTAGCAGACATGCCTCTCTTGTGCGAACGTGTAAAAGACAACAATACAAACACAAACGCACGACACTGAATATAAGTCAAACACAAAGGGCGCTTCTCCCAAACAATACATGTGCGCCACTTCGACCGATTCTCTAAATGTACCTGAACTCGCGCAGACGTCAACAATGAACTTGTAACATAAAAAAACATAGAAAAATTATATTCCCGTAACATGAGACAAGCCAAACATGATACTGTGAAAATAAAACCAAAATCCCAAAACGGTACTCCATAGGATTGAACTAAAAGTACGACATCAATTATACATGAAATGAAGTATTATCTCCCCCGCAAAAAAAGAAATGAAATCTATCTCCATAGAGGTATCTCTTTTCGAAGCCTTCCGGGCGTCCATTCTACTCACAAACGTCCACATAAACGTCCACGGCGTCCATTCTACTCAGTTGGAGTTCTGCTCACAAACATCCACGGCGTCTACGGTCGGGAAGACAACGAGGATGCATCATGTCCTTCATCGACAGAACTCGGCGGTTGAGCTCGTAGCTGACATACCCATCCTAAAACAAAAAGCGGATGAGAATGAAGATATAGGTAAAGGAAAAAAAAGTCCTATTGTTGCAATAAAACAAAAATATAAAGACAGAAAATCCACATAAACGAAATTTTCACTTACAATTGCAGCATATTTCAGGTGGTCAAGGGAAAGCGGCTTCCATTCCCAGTAGTCATGCTGACCTCGTGGAAAAGATGACTTCATACTCAAGTAAGATTTGTCTATGACGGCTCCTGCCAAATATGCCATGGAGTCCCTTAGATCGCCTCCTTTGATCATGAGCTCCTCTTGAAGGTCGATGTGATACTCTCTTGGAATTTTGAGGAAACTATTTGAGAGAACTTCTCTATCGTTCCTGACGTTGACACTAGCGAAAGTTATACCTTTGTTCCGAAGAAAATCCTTCAGAGCAGGGCACTCCATCCTGGCCTTGCACAAGTGATAGACAAGAACATGCTTGCGCATCGCCAGTTGCATGACAGCGACTTTTCTGCTCCGATCAAAATAATCCTCTCGTGTGTACTCCAGATCAAGACCAACAAACTTGTACCTGTCCTCACGCAGCCATTCCTCATAAAGAGAAAGAGTCTCCTCCACCTTGTAGGGCTCGTTGGTGTACCACACCTCGAGCTTGGTGTTACCGTCGGCATCTATAAAGAGACGCTCAGTAGTGTTCCTGAAGTCGTCCATGGAAACGAGGGTGAAAGTGACAATGGAGTTTGACTGTGCTTCTCCGGCGTCACTCGTACGTGGTGAGGATGATGGGAACTGCCTGCAGTTCTGTGGCGAGAATAAGACGGGGTGACCTCCCGGAATAGACCAGTATTTAACCTTGGGGAGAGACGACTCAGTTACCATGCGCCCAATAAATTGCATCGGGAACTGTGAATAGACGGTTGTGCTTCTCCAGCTTGTGGAACCATGCACTTCAAAAGTCACGGCTGCCACGCTGTAATCGAGGAGCCTCTAGATTAACTCTAGCACGGTATCTGGCACATTGAATACTAACAACCAATAGCCATCCCATCGGTCACCAGCACATCTTTTGACCAACAAAAGAATGCGAGGAGGCAAACGATGACCCTATTTTGCAACCTAGATCTCTGGAATACATATACTACATGGGGAGTGAACCAAAATAGAAGCACGGTTCGGCTAGCAGCAAAGCCACACGTGTGCCTCCACGTTGTTAAAGAGAAACCTCAGTGATATTGACGGACCTGCATCTCTATGTCTGCGTACCACCAAAAACATTGCCAAAACAAAGGCACGGCCATGCTTCTTACATACGTATAACCGTGGGCTATCATACAGATTCCCGCTTGAACCTACAGATTCCCGCCTGAACCCAACGAACATTTGAAAAACAGTGGCTCTCTGGGTCAACAAGTAGCTGAAAAACATTTGCAAACGCAGAGTCACGAACCGTGACTCCACTTCAGGTGCAACAGTGCCTCTCAGACTCATTTTTGGGAACGATCATGCCTCTCTTGAATTTGCCTCCCCCGATGTATCGATCATGCCTCTCCTGCTTTCACGACCGTGCATCTAATAACGTCATTACCGTTCCTCTCGTAAAGACACACCCAACCCTATCTGATCAAACATGTGATTAAAAACAATTAAATCACAGAAGCACGAGTATGCTTTTCAGCTTGTATAACCGTGCCTCACATAGGTCTGTGAGGCACGATAGGCACGTAGAAGAGTCTAGTGGGAGGCAGCACAGCTGGACAACTACAGTGGGAGGCAGCTGGACGAGTCAAACGTCTCGTGTCCCCATAACACCTCGGAATGCACACACCATCTACAACCAGCATTCATTCCATTTCGCAGAATAAAAAATAAAAAAACAAGCACTCAATACTACTCTTGCTCTCTCGCGTCTCCTTTATATTTCAATCCGCTCCGACTCCCTGAGCCACATCGCTACCCATCTGCCTTCTCTGTCATCTGCATCTAGGGTTCGTGCTTCTTCGCCGCACACAATCTGATTTCAAACAAGTTATTATAGAGTTTTTATTGGGTCTCTCGATTAATTTCTAAGCCGTACTTCTCTCGTAGATTGCTCGTGGGTTCTTGCCCTAAGCTTCCCCTGCCCCAATCTCCGTTCGTCGACGGCCGCTGTTCTTCTTTCCCAGGTAAAAAGCATATGCGTAAGCATGCTCCGATCTGTATTTACGTTTTGAAAACAATATTTCAATTATTATTGTTTTACGTTTAGGTTTTTCATTTGATAGTTATTGAAGTATTAGATCCGGTACAACGACTTCATTCTCTAAAGGAATATAAAAGCGTTTGCAAATCTAAACACTGTCATACTGCTTTTCTGGAGGGAGTAGATGAGAAGATTTCTGGTAAATTTGTAGTTGTTGTCTACCTTCCTACCGATATTTTTAATTTGGCTAACGTTGAAGCTTGTTTTAAATTGTTATGATATTCTTGTTTTCTTAACATAGTTGTTCTGAATTATTTAGGTATGGTTTGCCCTACCTGCCGCCAACCAGGCGGCCCTTGCGAACCACACCCTGAAGCTCTCCAGCAGTTTGAGGTTATTTTTGATGAGAAATGCTGGAGCCGCATGGTTAGTAAGCATTTCTAACATATAGTTATCTTTTTATCTTAAACAATGGTCGTTTGGTATAATTACAACTACTAGTTGCTTACAACACAGTGGAAATCGTCACTGTTACTCATACCCCTTTGCACCTACGCTAGGTTCCCCTGCTGTCACTTCTTTGCACCTGTCCTCAGTTTTCTTTTTTCCATTAGTTTGCGTGCCTATGCCTTAATCATTATAGTGCATCTTCAGTTGTAATTAAAATTCGTCAACCTATGCCAAAATCTGTATCCATTAATTTATCATACCATTATGTTATTATCTTTAATTGTTATCAAATATTCAGATGCAAGCTAAGAAAACTTTTAACATTAATGATCGGTGAGTTCAAATTTATACTTACAGGTTGTTATTTTTACTATTTTTTCCATTATGTACCTTGTAATGTCAGAGCTTTTCTCGCTGAATACATTGATGAGAGGAAGGAAGAAGCAAGAATATTGCGTAAAGAGCAGGTAGGGCCAGCCCTTCTTACACATGAAGGAAGGTCTTACAATGCTTTGTTTAAGCATAGGGCGAACTACACAAAGTTCTGCGGTGGTGAGTGGTGCATCTTTGCGGATGATTATGAACTATGTGCTGGAGACCGCATAGAATTTGAACTACCAGATGAGGGACTCAATCTGGAAATACAAACATATCGGGGTGACAAAAGGCTGCTTCCATTACCCCACTTTGGTAGGTATTTAATATTCCAAAATAATTTTCTTTCGTTGTATTTTTATATGCATGCATCATACTAAATAATATTAACCCCGTGTTGGATATAACTTTATCTAACTTTGAATACTTGTTCTTTTTCTAGCTCTCGACGATCTTTCTTCTGACGATTTCGACCACGTTCAGTGCTGTGTCAACTCTAAGGATATTGAGCTTACCTACGACCAGACACGATTCTTTCTACAACGCCTTTTCCGAGATACTTTCAACCGTTGCCGTCCATTTGTCCACGTGTTGACTCCCACTAACACCAAAGACTGCATCACGGTTGGTTACAACTGTCCTTGTTAAAATACCAAACATATTTTGCTTCTTATTCTCCTAAAACAAAGGATATTGACCTAATATTGCTTATATGTAAAATTATAAAGAAACGACTTATTAATCCTAAAACAACAAAACTTTTGTTGCTCTCTTAATATTTTGTTTTATCTGCTTACTCGCGAACCTGAACATGTCAAGAAATATATTAGTTTCAATATGGAATTTCTTAATGATTGCGCACTCACCGTATCCATCCATTCTTTTATTTAATGTCCAAGTGGCAAATCAACACTTTTAATTTCTATTTAATTTCGGTTTCTTGTAGAAAATTCCGAGGAGTGTTGTCTCGACACTAAAGAGATGGGTGGACGTGCCAACCAATGGCAGGGTGACCCTTGAAGCTCCTGATGAACCTACCCATGTCATCACTCGTTCGTCGTACTACATCTGCAAAAAAGACGGCAGGATGGTAATTGAAAAGTCTTCTTTCAGAGACTTCATATCAGCTGCAACCTTTGTTGAAGAGAACGTTGTTCTGATCACTTTCAAAGAGCGCCATGATCGTTCTGTGTCCATCATCCTTCAGCGCATTCCATAGATTCCGTTGGAACCAGCACTTAAAATGGAAGAAACAGTGCATCTCCTAGGATGTTCAGTGGTCGTTTCATGATGATGCCTCCCAGGAGCAAATCACTGGTTACTATAAGTTTGCTTATTAGAATGGTAGTAATGTAGCTATTATGGACCAAGTGGTTGCTTGAACTATCAGAATGATCTTTTGGAACTTATGTAGCTCTTATGGACCCTCAACTCGCTGTTTGAACTGTCGGAATGATCCTTTGGAACTAATGTAGTTCTTATGGACACTCAAGTAGCTGGTTAACGTTTGAAATATTCACAATTCCAAAAATCAAAAATCAAAAACAAATCATTTTCTATTAAACTCTGATTCAAAAAATCAAACAAATCAAGAATCAGTTTTTGCATCAAAATCTATAGCAATGCCATGTTATCAAAGTTATTCAAACCATCTAGTGAAACATATCTCAATTAAACACCAAGCAGGACTCCATTATTCAAGTGCACACTATGTTTACTTCACCAACTTTTTTTAAACATACAATTGTGCACCGAATAACATAACAATAGTGCCTCATTGACTAAGGAATGTTGATAACCGAAAAAAACGTTTCGACAACAAAGGCACGACCATGACTCTGCTGAGTGTTCCACCGTTACTCGACTACCTTCACAGACAAAGATGGAATACACACACATGGATCACGCAGGCAGCACGCGATGAATAAAACATTTAATTGAACAAGATAAGTGAAAATCTTAAAAAAAACTGATCCAACAAACGCCTGTTTCCGTAAATCTACCCCTGGAACCGCCGGATGACTACCAACTGCTCTTTGACGGTTACCTTTTTTGCACGACAAAGTAAAGATCCCTTTCATTTTACTGAGTCCATTTCCATCTTCTTCATCGAACGTTTCTCGTCGGCCGCAACAATTCACCACCGCACACCTGCAGCCATGGACGATGGGAAACTAACAACACTCACCAAACACATCACTGCCCACGGTACAACCGTGCTGGAGGTGGTGTACACCAACGACCCAAAGACCGTGGAGCGAATCATCAAAAAGTACGAGGAATGGCTAAAGGAGGAGAAGAACAAGTTCGTCGGCCTCGACCTCGAGTACACACGTAAGAGTAGTTACATACGACAAGGGATCACCGTCGTCCAACTTGCCATGCGCGAGCATGTCCTCGTATACCACTACTGCAGGTCCGAGCGCTCCCAGGCGTTACTTGGCTTCCTGCAACGCAAAGCGGTAACTTTCGCTAGCGTCGACACCAGGGGCGACAAGACCATGCTTGCCCGTGCATGGATTAAAATTCCAGACGAGCACCACGTCGACATCCAGAGGCAATTCTGTATCAAGGGTGGTGGAGAAAGGGACTCCATGGGTGACCTTGCAGCGGCCATCATCGACCCCTCCTACAAGAACATGAAGAAATCATTCCCAAAGGAGAAGCACAAGTTCTGGGAGTGGAAGCCGCTTTCCCCACTACACCTTGAGTACGCAGCAAAAGACGGGTATGTTAGCTACGAGTTGTACCGTAGAATCCTAATCATCAAGCACGGGCTACGTCACCTCCACAAACAACCAATGAAGGAAAGACTCCGCCCACGTAAGAACAAAGACGAGGGATCTTCCAGCGGCTGGAAGCGCCGGAAGGGAAACAGTGGTTGGTAAAATGCGAGAAAATGGATGTCTACATTAAACTAGTAGTAACTAGTATTATGATAATTTAGATTGAATGAACCTATGTTGTAAATATGATTGTTGTTGCTCAAAGATGCTGTGTGTACTGTATTACTGTTTTACGTTTGAACACAGTGGTGTGCTCATGTACAAATGCATAGTACGTTTTGCATGTCTAAATGCAATTAGTAAGTTATCTCCTAGTATTGAGCAAACATATGTTGTATCCATGATTATAGAAGGACAAATATGACGCACGATATTGTATTATAATTTTCATACTTATCCTGTACAAGATGCATCGTGCATTTACAAGAATATGTGATTGTATCGTTGTTAACTTTCTGTAAAATGCTTATTCAACATTGGCGTGAACAATTCATAAATATTGTAGAAGAACATTCAGTACACAGACGCAAGGGACAAGCACTTTGTTAGTTTAACCACATTGAAAAAAAATTAAAATCACACAACAACCATTTCACATCAAACACTGCTCTGTCCATTCAGAACATCCTTGCTATTGCACACAGGTTCCTCTCCGTACACCCGTTCTGCAGGATGCCACAAAACTACACTGCTGTGTGCAACTGACCTATGTACAACCGTCGCTTTCTAAATGTCTATTCGAACCCATGCCTATGGTGCCACACGCCCGTGACCCTAGAGACTTCACACCTGTGCATCCACAACCGAGCCTCTCTAACCAAGTATTCGGATCGATGCCTCTGCTGCCATACTTCCGTGCCTCTAGGAACTTCACACCTTTTGTACATCAAGAGGGTTGATACCCGTGCCTCAAGCCACACAACCGTGCCTGTAGTGACTTCACTTCCGTGCCTGTACTGACTTCAATTCCGTGCCTCCGTTGACTCAATCCATGTGCCTCACATGAAACCCACAGTGACTCTACGTGCTCCGCACGCGTGATCGCCCGTGCAACTTTGGTGCTGCACACACGTTCCTCTCAGTACAGCCGTATGCTGCCGGATGCCACCAACCTATACCTGTGCCTCCTGCCTATAGAGGCTACACTCACGTGACTCTGGTGCCCACACACCCGTGCCTCGCGTAACACGCGCCGTGACTCTACAAGCTATTCACGCGTGATCGCCCGTGCCTCTTTGCTGTTGCACAGACGTTCCTGTCTCCACAACCCATGTCAGAGGAAACATAGAAAAAACAAAGGCACACACGTGCCTCTAATCTATGTATAACTATGCCTCCAATTAACTAACATCCGTCCAAAAAAACATCTAAAAAAGAGATGCACAGCCATGCCTCTTCTACAAACGAAGTACAACAATGAACAGTTAGGTTAATATCGTTTCATATATCTAAGTAACATTACACTGTAGCATAGATTTTTAAACAAAATCCATTATGTTCAAAGGCTATAACTAACATCACTGCGGCAGAAGATTGAAGATAACAACAAGCCTCCCATCACGCTTTTTGAAAGTTATGAGCACCAAGCTGTTTACTTCAATAGACGATGCCTGGAGAAAATCACTGAATCCTTCCTTTTTGAACACCATTCTGTTACCCAAGCCAATGAAGTAGGAGCAAGGAGTGCTCACATATATATCATCATCACGAGATTCCAAAGTAACTTCAAGAGTTAAAACGCCAGTCCTGGGAAATGTCACAAACTCCTTCAAACTACTCACAACCATACCAGGAATAACCTGACAAAAACATCAAGCTATTAGAAATAGAACAAAAATTAAAAACTATAAATAGAAGAAATAATAAAAATAAATAAATAAACATAAACAAAGAAAAACAGTGGAAAATAAATCTGACCATATGATGACCATTAACATTCATGGAATTAATCATGTGAACAAAAGGACAACAGAGTATGTACTCGTCATCAAATAGTTGACACGTCATGAAATACATCTGCTGATAATTGAGATCAACACCACGGGTGTAAAAACAACTCCCAACAAGTTACTTCTCGGAGTCACTCAAACCATCAAGAGCTACAAAATAAAATTACACAGGTTCAAGGGAACAGAAAAATCATGTGAAATGAAACAAGCTAAACACTTCCTTAAAAAGAAACCTTACCAAAAGAAGGTAAAGGAGACAACATATCTCCACCCCGATAAAAGTCAACACCAATCAACGTTCCATAGCGCTCAAGCCTAACGGTCATTCTATCACGATGACGAAGACCATAATCAATGACCAAATCTTCCCAGAAAGGACCATGGAATTTGCTCCTCACCCGACCATGACTAAACAGAACACCATACAAATAACCCTCACTAGAGTGAAGAGCAAGATCAGTATGTCTGTCACCCCTCCTTATGGCTAAATCCTTACACTCCTCGATGTAACGAGCAAGATGAGCTCTAACACTGCACGGAACATACTGCAAAACGAATGATCATAATCAAAAAAAGAAGACCTAGAATAATTTCCATTCAAAACAACAACAACAGAACCAAAAGAAATAAGTATGTGTGCCAAAAATTGATCAAATATAAAATGTTATTCTTACAACACGAGTCGAACAACGCCGATCCAGAACCACAGTGAACACATCTACAGAAGAATCAACAGACGAACACGGGCCACCCGGTGTCAGGGATATAACCCCGCGATATAACCCGGCCGGAGTATAACCCGGCCAGGACTTGGCGATTCACTGAAGACCCGGTCACCAGCTTGGCGGTTCATAGTCAAGACCCATAAGGTGGGCCAGAAGACGGAGACCAAGCCACATGGCGGGTTACCAAGTGGGCCAAGAGGAAGACAAGACATGAAGACCAGGCCATATGGCGGCTTGCCAGATGGGCTGAGGTCAAGGCCCAAGAGGCATGAGGCGACTCATGGGCCAGAAGATGTAAGCCGCCATAAGATGACTTGTTCTGTAAGACTAAGGAGTTGGAACCAGGATCGGTTACGTTGTATAAACCGACCCGGACTCGTGTAAGCCCAGGGCCTCGACCTGTGTATATAAAGGTGAGCCCCTGCGGCGAGTTAGACAAGTTAAGTAAGACAGAAACCAAGTATCGAGAGCTAGGGCAAGCAAGCCGCCCCTTGTAATCGATACACCAGTTAATACAGCATAAGCAGGACGTAGGCTTTTACCTCCACCGTGAGGGGCCGAACCTGGGTAAACTCGTGTCCCTTGTCCCGTTTAACCCCTTTGAGTCCACCTCTTTAGCGATGGCCTCGAACCTAAGTCTTCGGACATCTGCCGTGACAAAACCACGACAGTTGGCGCCCACCGTGGGGCTAGCGCTCGGTGGTGTTGAGTTCTCAAAGGGTTCTCTCTCTGGGAGCGAGGGGGACGTCAATGGTGAGATGACCAAGAGTCGCCATGGGAGACTCTACCTCGACGATGCCGGCTGGGGTCCTGAGGCCGACACAATCGAGTATGGTTTCCGGGTCCCCTTCGGTGGAATCAACGTCTTCATCGGCAAGACTGGCGGATCTGAACCCGGGCCGGACATCTGCACCGACATCGTCGAGCCGGCTCGGCGCAAGCAACTCGCCCGGAGCGTGCAACCCGCCCATGTTGAACCGGGTAAGAAGCACGTCTTCGTTGGCTTTACTCAGGGCATGGAACTTGAAGGTTCTATGTCACAGGAGGAAACTCTTGTCTACTTAGAGGAAGGATCCTCGAGTAGAGAGACGGAATCGATCTATCAGCTTCATAATGGTGGACTTGGGGGCTACGACGAGCCTTACCCCGAGTCGGAGTACCATGAGCCGGAGGAATATGAGCCGCCAAGCCATGTCGCCGTCTTCATGGCGAGAGCAGCGGCGGCTCAGGGCAGCACAGCCGCCGGTCTAACTGGGTCCGGGTCAGGCACCCCCCCGGCTCAGGTTCTTCTGGATCTAATGAACGAGCTTACAGCCTTGATGGAGACTGAGGTCACTGCTGAAAACCAAGCGGCCCGTAATGCGGAGATCGCAAAGTTGAAGAATCAGATGGCCGGAGTCCAACAGGAGATCAATGAGCTGAAGGCTCAGATGGATGCGGAGGCAGAATGCCTTAAGGCGGACGCTTTTCGTTTTGAGTTAGAGCAGCAGTCAGCAGCGGCGGTTTATCGCATGAGACATCAATCCCGCTTGCCAGAGCAATATGAAGCTCGGAATCTTTTTAACACGCCAGGAACGGGACGAAGTGTGCCTTTGACCGTAACCCGGACGGCGGAAATACCTGGAAGCCGGGCGGCGGCTCAACGTCAGCAGCTAGACCCGCCCCGACGGAATAAAAACCCGCCACCTTTCTATCCAACGCCGCCGGGTCATTATGCTAACCCGACGGAGAACATGGTGGCGGCGGCAACCAGGCTTGATACAATCCCGATCCCCGATGAGGCGCCCTACGCAGAGGAGGTGCGGAATGCCATCGGATACCTGCGCACGGTGATGGCCCAGCAGGGGAAATATAATTACAGCCGGAGTCGTGTGCACTCAACCCCCATCCACAGCCGTAGCTACAGCCGGCGTTATGAGTCGCCGGCGGTCTCTAGCAGTAACCCGCCGCAAGCTGATCGGGCGGCTCTGGATGTTCAAACACGGGTGGAACGGGCAAAAGCACAGCAAGAATCGGCGGCTCTGGCAGCAGCGGCGGCTTATCAGGATCCCACAGTTGCCCCTTCCGTCTCAGGAGGAGCGGGGGCGATTTCCAGGGCTGTGGGAGTACCATGTTTGGTGCCGGCTCTGCGGAATGAGCGTCTGCCGAAGGATTTCAAGGGTCCTCGTAAGGTGCCCAATTACACTGCTGATTTACCTCCAGAGGCCTGGGTTGAAAGTTATGAGCTAGCCATGGAGATGTTGGACGTTAGTGATGCGGTCTGCACCAAGTATTTCATCATGATGCTGGAAGGGCCGGCTCGCACATGGTTGAAGGGTTTGCCACCCAACACCATTAACTCCTGGGCCGAGTTAAGGGCGAAATTCATCAAAATTTTAAAAGGAACATGCAAGCAGCCCATGACGATTGTGGATTTGGACCAGTGTGTGCAGCGTGAGGACGAGTCGGCTCATCACTGGGTCTGGCGAGTCTCCGAAATCATCCACTCTTCTGAGCAGATTACGGCCTCTCAGGCGGTTTTGATTCTAGAGAAGAATTGTCGCTTCACGCCTTTGAAGCAGAAACTTGGCCGGCTCAAACGCTCATGCCAAGACATGTGGGAGCTCATGGCGGCTCTCACCAAGTACGCAGATTCTGATAACACGAAGGACCCGGACTCTGATAATGAGAAATCAGGTCAGGGGAAGAAAGGTAGCAATGGCAAGCGGAAGCACCCAGATGGCGGGTCAGAACTGGTGGCAAACACCAACGTCAGGAACAACCGTGCTAAGAGCAACAGGAACTTCGAGCAGTCTTTTAACAAGGGAAAAACTACTTTCAACCTGGAGGAGAGGCTTAGCCAACCTTGTCCAGAGCATACCCGGCCGAATAAGCCGGCAAACCATCTATGGAGGGATTGTTATACTATGAGACAGTTCCGGAATTACAGCATTCAATAGCATCGTGATAACGGTGATGGCCCATCGGGCGGCTCAGGTCCGGGCGGCTCAGAAGCCGGCTTTGATGCTGGTGGCTCAAGGTCCGGTTACCAGGGTCAAGGCAACCATGGAGGTCATAATCAACAGCCTCGCGGCGGAGGCCAGCGGCAGAATAACCAGTCAGGGTATCAGAGGAACCCGAAACGCCTTAACGAGGATTACTAAAACACCTCAAACGGGATCATTTATAACCCGCAATGGGCAACTTCAACCTTCAGTGGAGATTATTAAGCCGGCTCCTCAAGTCATCTTAAAGACTTGGGGGCTATGCAATTATGACTCGGCAAAGAGCGTTATTTCAAAGAAGATAAAACCTGGTCCTGGAGATTGCCGCCACATTCCAACAGGTGACCCGCCGTTCTCTTTGACAGTCAATCCATATGACCCTGAACTGTCAAAGAGCCGGCTTATGATTTACGTCTCTTTGACAGTCAATCCATATGACCCTGAACTGTCAAAGAGCCGGCTTATGATTTACGTCTCTTGACGGTCAATCTATATGACCCTGAACTGTCAAGAGCCGGCTTATGATTTACGTCTCTTGACGGTCAATCTATATGACCCTGAACTGTCAAGAGCCGGCTTATGATTTACGTCTCTTGACGGTCAATCTATATGACCCTGAACTGTCAAGAGCCGGCTTATGAATTACGTCTCTTGACGGTCAATCTATATGACCCTGAACTGTCAAGAGCCGGCTTATGATTTACGTCTCTTAACGGTCAATCTATATGACCCTGAACTGTCAAGAGCCGGCTTATGATTTACGTCTCTTTGACAGTCAATCTATATGACCCTGAACTGTCAAGAGCCGGATTATGATTTACCTCTCTTTGACAGTCAATCTATAAGACACTGAACTTGTCAGAAGAGTCGGTTTTATAAATTGTTGTACTCTTAAACAGTCAATTTTTAGAGACCCTGAGCTTGTCTCTTGACAGTTAATCTCGCAATAAGACCCTGATCTGGTTAAGGTTAAAACGACGAATCTGTGCCATGAGCTGGCACATGAGTGGCAATCATGGCTATGTCTTTACAAGATAAAGCCTGAGTTTTAAGCAAATTTGTGAGAGTTAACCTCTCCGGGTTGTGCTTTTCAAGACACTAAATAGCCGACATGGCTGGCTATTCTTGAAGAGTCGCCCTGTTAATTATAATGCCGGGTCATCTAATTGACCGGCTCTTGGATTTCTTCAAACAGTGCCCTGTAGTATACTACAGCACTCATGGATTTCTCAAGCACATATTTGCCGGGTTGCATCGCAACCACGAGCAGGGATTTCATTATTAATACTGGGTTACAACCACGGTCAAGGAATCACAATATTCTTATACAGTCCCGAGTCGCCGCAGGCAGGCAACCCGGCTCTTGGGGGCTATATTATTCAAATCCGGTTTATATCAAGTACGCAAGTCCCATGTCGCTGCAGGCATGCGACCCGACACTTGGGGGCTACAGTATTCAGCTGTTCAAGCAGATTATAAGGTTCTCATTGAAGACCCGGCCCATCACATGCTGAAGAGCCGGCTCTTGGGGGCTACACCAGTTGAAGCCTTATAAGGTATAAGACAGTTATAAGTCCCAGGCTGCTGCAGGGGAGACAACCTGGTACTTGGGGGCTGCACAGTCAAAGATATTATTGCAAAGCGCCAAGTCATCATGGATACACTTGGAGCTTGGGGGCTACATGTAATATGGATATATCAAAAAAGTTGAAAAGAGTTATCAAAGTCAGCTGGAGTCTGGTTATCTGACCCGGCGTCACCAACATTACATGACCCGGCGATTCAAATATTATAACCCGGCGGTGATAACCCGCCGAGAGTATTGGAGGCCGACTCAATGGCATATGGGTGTTATATTCCCAGAATTTTACTTCGAAGGACACTAACAAGCAAGACGGTTGAGAAGACGGCTCGAGCTTAGCATGAATAAATTCAAGCTAACTTGGGGGCTAATGTCAGGGATATAACCCCGCGATATAACCCGGCCGGAGTATAACCCGGCCAGGACTTGGCGATTCACTGAAGACCCGGTCACCAGCTTGGCGGTTCATAGTCAAGACCCATAAGGTGGGCCAGAAGACGGAGACCAAGCCACATGGCGGGTTACCAAGTGGGCCAAGAGGAAGACAAGACATGAAGACCAGGCCATATGGCGGCTTGCCAGATGGGCTGAGGTCAAGGCCCAAGAGGCATGAGGCGACTCATGGGCCAGAAGATGTAAGTCGCCATAAGATGACATGTTCTGTAAGACTAAGGAGTTGGAACCAGGATCGGTTACGTTGTATAAACCGACCCGGACTCGTGTAAGCCCAGGGCCTCGACCTGTGTATATAAAGGTGAGCCCCTGCGGCGAGTTAGACAAGTTAAGTAAGACAGAAACCAAGTATCGAGAGCTAGGGCAAGCAAGCCGCCCCTTGTAATCGATACACCAGTTAATACAGCATAAGCAGGACGTAGGCTTTTACCTCCACCATGAGGGGCCGAACCTGGGTAAACTCGTGTCCCTTGTCCCGTTTAACCCCTTTGAGTCCACCTCTTTAGCGATGGCCTCGAACCTAAGTCTTCGGACATCTGCCGTGACAAAACCACGGCATACGGCAAAAAGGACAAGCCATACCTGCAAAGAACACAATGATTATCAAGAACTAATTCCACAAACCGAGTTGAAACTTGACATCTGATAGTATTGGAAGCCTCCACCCGTAACTACCCCATAAATCTCCATATCCCAGAAATATAATGGGAACAAAAAGAGAAAAAAAAAGGAAACAGGGAACCCACGAATGCAACCGGTAGGAAACGATGATCGTGCGAACGGGGAAGCGCCGTCCACGGTAAATAAGGACCGCCGTAAGCAGGCGACAAGCGCGGCGGGCGTGATGGGGGCCGCCGTAAGCACGCGACAAGAGCGGCATGCGCGACGGGCGGCGACGACGGCAACAAAAGAACAGTCGGCGGCGACGGTTCGACGACACCAGAGAGAAACAGATCTCAAAACAGATCAAAAGTGTATTACAAAACACTAAAAGAACAAGGACTAAAGTGAAAAAAGGAAAAACCAGAAAGGAAAACCGGAAACCGGAAATCACGGGAGTGCCCCTCAGCGCGACAAGTGTCGCGCGTGGAGCGCCCTGGAAAAGTCTCACGAGCGCCCCGCGCTGACACTTGTTGCGCGCGGAGCGCTCCCCGACTAATCGTTGCGGGGAGCGCTCGTCAACTAGTGATTTCGAGAAAAAAGGGTACTCTTTGGTCATGGGAAAGCTGAAGGTTACACTTCGGCCTGGTTTAGGCCGAAGTACATGCAACTCCATTTACGCAAAGTGGTGGGCCGCAGCACTCTTTGGCCTGGTGAAAACCAAAGAGTCCTTTTTGGTCTAAGCATGGCTGAAGTGTACCTTTTCAACCTTGAGCACTCGGTTTTTGGCGAAATCATTAGTTGAGCAGCGCTCCCCGCAACGATTAGTCGGGGAGCGCTCCGTGCGCGACAAGTGTCATGCGCGGAGCGCTCGTGAGATTTTTCCAGGGCGCTCCGCGCGCGACACTTGTCGCGCTGAGGGGCACTCCCGTGATTTCCGGTTTTCAGTTTTCCTTTCTGGTTTTTCCTTTTCTACTTTAGTCCTTGTATTTTTAGTGCTTTGTAATACACTTTTGATCTGTTTCTGAGATCTGTTTCTCTCTGGTGTCGTCGACCCGTCGCCGCCGACTGGGCTTTCGTTGCCGTCCTCGCCGCGCGTCGCGCCCGCCGCTCTTATCGCCTGCTTACGGCGGCTCTTCTTTACCGTCGACGGCGCTTCCCCATTCGCACCATCGTCGTTGCCTACCGGTTGCATTCGTTGGTTCACTATTTCCTTTTTGTTTCCCTATTTGTTCCCATTATATTTCCGGAAAATGGAGATTTATGGGTGATTATGGGTGGGGGCTTCCAATACTATCAGATGTCAACTTTCAACTCGGTTTGTGCAATTAGTTCTTGATAATCACTGTGTTCTTTGCAGGTATGGCTTGTCCTTTCTGCCGTATGCCGGGTGGCCCGTGTTCCTCTATTGATTCTTCTGTAGATGTGTTCACCGTGGTTCTGGATCGGCGTTGTTCGAGTCGTGTTGTAAGAATAATATTTTATAATTGTTCAATTTTTGGCACACATACTTATTTCTTTTGGTGCTGCTGATGCTATTTTGAATGTAAATTATTCTAGGTCTTCTTTTTTTGATTATGATGATTGTTTTGATTCGTTTTGCAGTATGTTCCGTGTAGTGTTAGAGCTCATCTTGCTCGTTACATCAAGGAGTGTAGGGCTTTAGCCATAAGGAGGGATGACAAAGATACTGATCTTGCTCTTCACTCAAGTGAGAGGGTGATTTGTATGGTGTTCTGTTTAGTCAAGGTCGGGTGAGCAGCAAATTCCATGGTTCTTCCTGGGAATGATTGGTCAATGATTATGGTCTTCGTCATTGTGATATAATGACCGTTAGGCTTGAGCACTATGGAACGTTGATTGGTGTTGATTTTTATCGGGGTGGAGATATGTTGTCCCCTTTACCTTTTGTTGGTAAGGTTTATTTTTAAGGAAGTATTTAGGTTGTTTCATTTCAAATGATTTTTCTGTTCCCTTGAACCTGTGAAATTTTATTTTGTAGCTCTTGAGGATTTGAGCGACTTTGAGAAGGAACTTGTTGGTAGTTGTTTTTACACTCGTGGTGTTGATCTCAATTATCAGCAGATGTATTTCATGTCGCGACAACTCTTTGATGATGACTACATACTCTGTTGTCCTTTTGTTCACAGGATTAATTCCATGAATGTTAATGGTCGTCATATGGTCAGATTTATTTTCCACTGTTTTTCTTTGTTTCTATTTTTTTTCATCTTTTTATAGTTTTTAATTTTGGTTTTATTTCTAATAGCTTGATGTTTTTGTCAGGTTATTCCTGGTATAGTTGTGAGGAGTTTGAAGGAGTTTGTGTCATTTCCCAGGACTGGCATTTTAACTCTTGAAGTTACTTTGGAATCTCATGATGATGATATATATGTGAGCACTCGTTCCTACTTCATTGGTATGGGTAATAGAATGGTGTTCAAAAAGGAAGGGTTCAGTTATTTTCTTCAGGCATCGTCTATTGAAGTAAACAGCTTGGTGCTCATAACCTTCAAAGAGCGTGATGGGAGGCTTGTTGTTATCTTCAGTCTTTGCCGCAGTGATGTTTGTTATAGCCTTTGAAGGGAATGGATATTGTTTAAAAATCTATGCTAGAGTATAATGTTATTTAGATATATAAAACCGATATGAACCTAACTGTTCATTGTTGTACTTCGTATGTAGAAGAGGCAGGGCGGTGCATCTCTTTTTTAGATGTTTTTTTGGGACGGATGTTAATTCATTAGAGGCATAGTTATACATAAATTAGAGGCACATGTGTGCCTTTCTTTTTTCTATGTTTCCTCTGACATGGGCTGTAGAGAGAGGAACGTCTGTGCAACAACAAAGAGGCACGGGCGATCATGCGTGAGGAGCATGTACAGTCACGGCGCGTGTTACGCGAGGCACGGGTGTGTAGGCACCAGAGTCACGGGAGTGAAGCCTCTATAGGCAGGGATGTGGGGCTTGTCGAGGCATGGGTATCAACCCTCTGGATGCACAATTGTGATGTCTCTAGAGGCACAGGCATAGGTTGGTGGCATCCGGCAGCACACGGCTGTACAGAGAGGAACGTGTGTGCAACACCAAAGATGCACGGGCGATCACGTGTGCGGAGCACGTACAGTCATAGCATGTTTCATGTGAGGCACGTGGATGGAGTCACCGGAGGCACGGAAGTGAAGTCACTACAGGCACGGATGTGGGGCTTCTCGAGGCACGGGTATCAACCATCTGGATGCACAGGTGTGAAGTCCCTAGAGGCATGGAAGTATGGCATTAGAGGCATCGGTCCGAATACTTAGTTAGAGAGGCTCGGTTGTGGATGCACAGGTGTGAAGTCTCTAGAACCACGTGGTTCGAATAGACATTTAGAGAGCCACGGCTGTACACATGTCAGTTGCACACAACAGTGTAGGTTGGTGGCATCCGGTAGCACACAGCTGTACAGAGAGGAACCTGTGTGCAACAGCAAAGAGGTTCTCAATGCGCTAGGGACTTGCCTCTGTGTTGTAGTTGTGGCGTGATCCTATATTTAGACAGTGTTTGATGTCAAATGGTGGTTGTGTGATTTTAATTTATTTTCAATGCGCTAAGACTCTCAAAGTGCTCTCAGTGTTTACTATATTGGAATATCAAATTTGTTTAAGATCTCACACTCTTTTAGAAAAGTTGGGCATGGGGTATAATGAAGTTCTTCTGAAATATTTATGAATTGTTCACGCCAATCTTGAATAAGCATTTTACAGAAAGTTAACACCGATACAATCACATATTCTTGCATAGTACGATGCATCTTGTACAAAATAAGTATGAAAATTATAATACAATATCCTGCGACATCTTTGTCCTTCTATAATCATAGTTACAACATATGTTCGCTCAATAGCAGATAACTTACTAATTGCATTTAGACATGCAAAACGTACTATGCATTTGTACATGAGCACTCCACTATGTTCAACGTAAATCAGTAATACAGTACACACAGCATCTTTGACCAACAACAATCATAGTTACAACATAGGTTCATTCAATCTAAATTATCATACTACTAGATACTACTAGTTTAATCGAGACATCCAATTTCTCGCAATTCACCACCCGCTGTTTCCCTTCCAGCGCTTCCAGCCGCTGGAACATCCCTCGTCTTTGTTCTTACGGGGGCAGAGTCTTTCCTTCAACGGTTGTTGGTGGAGGTGATGTAGCCCGTCCTTGATGATTAGGATTCTACGGTACAACTCATAGCTAACATACCCGTCTTTTGCTGCGTACTCAAGGTGTAGCAGGGAAAGCGGCTTCCACTCCTAGTACTGGTGCTTATCCTTTGGGAATGATTTCTTCATGTTCTTGTAGGAGGGGTCGATGATGGCCGCTGCAAGGTCACCCATGGAGTCCCTTTCTCCATCACCCTTGATACAGAATTGCCTCTGGATGTCGACGTGGTGCTCGTCTGGAATTCTGATCCATGCACGGGCAAGCATGGTCTTGTCTCCCCTGGTGTCGATGCTAGCGAAAGTTATCGCTTTACGTTGCAGGAAGTCTAGCAACGCCTGGGAGTGCTCGGACCTGCAGTAGTGGTATACGAGGACATGCTCGCGCATGGCAAGTTGCACGACAGCGATCCCTTGACGTCTGTAACTACTCTTACGTGTGTACTCGAGGTCGAGGACGACGAACTTGTTCTTCTCCTCCTTTAGCCATTCCTCGTACTTTTTGATGATTCACTCCACGGTCTTTGGGTCGTTGGTGTACACCACCTCCAGCACGGTTGTGCCGTGGGCAGTGACGTGTTTGGTGTCTGTTGTTAGTTTCTCGTCGTCCATGGCTGCAGGTATGCGGTGGTGAATTGTTGCGGGTGACGAGAAACATGCGAGGAAGAAGATGGAAATCGATTCAGTAAAATGAATGGGATCTTTACTTTGTCATGCAAAAAAGTAACCGTCAAAGAGTAGTTACGAAGTCATCCGGCGGTTCCAGGAGTAGAGTTACGGAAACATGCGTTTGTTGGATCAATTTTTTTTAGGTTTTCACTTATTTTTTTCAATGAAATTTATTATTCGTCGCATGCTGCCTGCATGTTCCATGTGTGCGTATTCCATCTTGGCCTGTGAAGGTAGTCGAGTAACGGTGGAACACGCAGCAGAGTCATGGTCGTGCCTCTGTTGTCGAAACATTTTTTTTGGTTAACAACATTCCTTACTCAAACGAGGCACTGTTATTATGTTATTGGGTGCACAATTGTACGTTTAAAAAAAGTCGATGAAGTAAACATAGTGTGCACTTGAAAATGGAGTCCTGTTTGGTGTTTAATTAAGATATGTTCGACTAGATGGTTTGAATAACTTTGATAAGATGCTATTGTTTTAGTTTTTGATGCAAAAACTGATTCTTGATTTGTTTCATTTTTGACTCAGAGTTGAACAAAAAATGATTTGTTTGTTTTTTCAATTTTGGAATTGTGGAGATTTGAAAGGTCAACCAGCCACTTGAGGCTCCATAAGAGCTACATTAGTTCCAAAAGATCATTCGGATAGTTCAAACAGCCACTTGGTCCATAAGAGCTACATTACTACCATCCTAATAACCAAACTAATAGTAACCAGTCATTTATGCTTGAGAGTGATAGCGACCACTGAACATCCCAGGAGATGCACCGTTTCTTCCATTTTAAGTGCTGGTACTAACGGAATCTACGGAATGCGATGAATGATGATGGACACAGAACGATCATTGCGCTCTTTGAATGTGATCAGAACAACGTTCTCTTCAACAAAGGATGCCGCTGATATGAAGTCTCTGAAAGAAGACTTTTCAATTACCATCCTGCCGTCTTTTTTGCAGATGTAGTATGACGAAGGAGTGATGACATGGGTAGGTTCATCAGGAGCTTCAAGGGCCACCCTGGCATTGGTTGGCACGTCCACTCATCTCTTCAGGGTCGAGACAACACTCCTCGGAATTTTCTAAAAGAAACAGAAATTGAAGAGAAATTAAAAGCATTGATTTGCCACTTGGACATTAAAAAAAGAAATGTTGAATACGGTGAGTGCGCAATCATTAAGAAATTCCATATGGAAACTAATATATTTCTCAGCGTGTTCAAGTTCGTGAGTAAGCAGATAAAAGAATATATTAAGAGAGCAACAAAAGTTTTATTGCTTTAGGATTAATAAATCGTTTCTTTATAATTTTATATATAAGCAAGATTAACTCAATATCGTAGAGGAGAAGATGTAGACATACAAAGCAAAATATGTTTGGTATTTTAACAAGGGCGGATGTAACCAACCATGATGCAGTCTTTGGTGTTAGTGGGAGTCAACACGTGGACAAACGGATGGCAACGGATGAAAGTATCTTGGAAAAGGCGTTGTAGAAAGAAGCGTGTCTGGTCGTAGGTAAGCTCAATATCCCGAGAGTAGACACAACACTGAACGTGGTCGAAATCGTCAGAAGGAAGATCGTCGAGAGCTAGAAGAAGACCAAGTATTCAAAGTTAGATAAAGATATATCCAACACGGGGTTACTATTATTTAGCATCATGCATGTATATAACAATGCAACGAAAAAATTTATTTTGTAATATTAAATACCTACCAACGTGAGGTAATGGAAGCAGCCTTTTGTCACCCCGATATGTTTGTATTGCCAGATTCAGTCCCTCGCCTGGTAGTTCAAATTGTATGCGGTCTCCAGCACGTAGATCATAATCATCCGCAAAGATGCACCAATCACCACCACAGAACTTGGTGTAGTTTGCCCTATGCTTAAACAAAGCATTGTAAGACCTTCATTCATTGGTAAGAAGGGCTGGTTCTACCTGCTCTTTACGCAATATTCTTGCATCTTCCTTCCTCTCATCAATGTATTCAGCGAGAAAAGCTCTGACATTACAAGGTACATACTGGAAAAAATAGTAAAAATAACAACCTGTAAGTATAATTTCGAACTCATCGACCATTAACGTTAAAAGTTTTTTTAGATTGCATCTGAATATTTGATAACAATTAAAGATAACAACATAATGGTATGATAAATTAATGGATACAGATTTTGGCATGGGTGGATGATTTTTAATTGGAACTAAAGACGCACTAGAATAATTAAGGCATAGACAGGCAAACTAATGGAAAAGAAAACATAGTACAAGTGCAAAGAAGTGACAACAGGGGAACCTAGTGTAGGTGCAAAGGGATACGAATAAGAGTGACAATTTCTATTGTGTTCTAAGCAACTAATAGTTGTAATTCTACCAAACAACCAGTGTTTAAGATAAAAAGATAACTATGGTAAAAATGCTCACTAACCATGCAGCTCCTGCAATTCTCATCACGAATAACCTCAAACTGCTGGAGAGCTTCAGGATGTGGTTGGCAAGGGCCGCCTGGATGGCGGCAGGTAGGGCAAACCATACCTAAATAATTCAGAACAACTATGTTAAAAAAACAAGAATATGGTAATAATCTAAAACATGCTTTAACGTCAACCAATTTAAAAATATGCGTATCAGGAGCTTGAGGATATAGGTACGAAGGTAGACAACAACTACAAATTTACCAGAAATCTACTCATCTACTCCCTCCAGAAAGCAGTATGAGAGTGTTTGGATCACTGCTTTAGTTATGCAAACGCTTTTATATTTCTTTAGAGAAGGTAGTCGTTGTACCAGATCTAATACTTCAATAACTAACAAATGAAAAACCTAAACGTAAAACAAAAATAATTAAAATATCATTTTCAAAACATAAAGACGGATCGGAGCATGCTGACGCATATGCTTTTTACCCGAGGAAGAAGAATAGCAGCCGTTGAAGAATGGGGATGGGGTAGAGGAAGCTTAGGGCAAGCACCTGCGACCAAACTACGAGAGAAGTACGACTTAGAAATTAATCGAGAAACCCAATAAAAACCCTATAATAACTTATGTGAAATCAGATTGTGTGCGCCAAGAAGCACGAACCCTAGAAGAAGACGACTGAAAAGGCAGATGGGTAGCGATGTGGCTCAGGGAGTCGGAGCAGATTGAAATATAAAGGAGACGCGACAGAGCAAGAGTAGTATTGAATGCTTGTTTTTTTCTCTGCGAAATGGAATGAATGCTAATTGTAGAGGGTGTGTGCATTCCGAGGGGTTATGGGGACATGAGACGTTTGACTCGTCCAGCTGCCTCCCACTGAAGTCGTCCAGCTGAGCTGCCTCCCACGGGACTCGTCCAGCTGGCTATTGTGCCTCACAGACCTACGTAAGGCACGGTTCTAGAAGCCAAAAAGCATAGTCGTGCTTCTGTGATTTAAACATTTTTAATCACATGTTTAATCAGATAGGGTTGGGTGTGTCTTCAGGAGAGGAACGGTATTGACGCTAGGAGATGCACGTACGGTCGTGAAACCAGGAGAGGCATGATCGTTATGTCAGGGGAGGCAAATTGAGGAGAGGCATGATCATTTACAAAAGAGAGTCACAGAGGCACTGTTTACCTAAAGTAGAGTCACGGTTCGTGGCTCTGCGTTCGCAATGTTTTCAGTCACTTGTTGACCCAGAGAGCCACTGTTTTTCCAATGTTCATTGGGTCAGGCGTGAATCTGTATGAGAGCCCACGGTTATACCTAAGTCAGAAGCATGGCCGCGCCTTTGTTTTCGCAATGTTTTTGGTGGTACGCAGACTTAGAGATGCACGTCCGTCGATATCATGGAGGCATGTCTTTAAACGAAGTGGAGGCACGTTTGTGGCTTTGCTGCTAGTCGAACCATGCTTCTATTTGGTTCACTCCCCGTGTAGTATATGTATTCGACAGATCTAAGTTGCACAATAAGGTCTTCGCTTGCCTCCTCGGATTCTTCTCTCGGTCAAAAGATGTGCTGATGACCGATGGGATGGCTGTTGGATGTGAGTATTCAATGTGCCAGTTACCATGCTACAGTTAATTTAGACGCTCCTTGATTACAGCGTGGCAGCCGTGACTTTAGAAGTGCACGATTCCACAAGCTGCAGAAGCACAACTGTCTATTCACGGTTCCCAATGCAATTTAATGGGCATGGTAACTGAGTCGTCTTTCCCCAAGGTTAAATACTGGTCTATTCCGGGAGGTCACCATGTCGTATTCTCGCCACAGAACTGCAGGCAGTTCCCATCAGCCTCACCACGTCCGAGTGACGCCGAAGAAGCATAGCCAAACTCCATTGGCACTCTCACCCTCGTTTCCATGGAAGACTTCAGGAACACTATTGAGCGTCTCTTTATAGATGCCGACGGTAACACCAAGATCGTGGTGTGGTACACCAACGAGCCCTACAAGGTGGAGGAGACTATTGCTCTTTATGAGCAATGGCTGCGTGAGGACAGGTACAAGTTTGTTGTTCTTCATCTGGAGTACACACGAGAGGATTATTTTCATCGGTACAGGAAAGTCGCCGTCATGCAACTGGCGATGCGCAAGCATGTTCTTGTCTATCACTTGTGCAAGGCCAGGAGGGAGTGCCCTGCTCTGAAGGATTTCCTTCGGAACAGAGGTATAACTTTCGCTAGTGTCGACATCAGGAATGATAGAGAAGTTCTCTCAAATAGTTTCTTCAAAATTCCAAGAGAGTATCACATCGACCTTCAAGAGGAGCTCATGATCAAAGGCGGCAATCTAAGGGACTCCATGCCAGATCTGGCGGGAGCCGTCATAGACAAATCTTACTCGAGTATGAAGTCATCTTTTCCAAGAGGTCAGCATGACTACTGGGAATGGAAGCCGCTTTCCTTTGACCACCTGAAATTTGCGGCAATTTTAAAGGAAAATTTCATTTATGTGGATTTTCTGTCTTTATATTTTTTATTGCAAGAATAGCACGTTTTTCCTTTTCCTATATTTTCATTCTCATCCGCTTTTTGTTTTAGGATGGGTATGTGAGCTACGAGCTTTACCGCCGAGTTCTATCGATGAAGGACATGATGCATTCTCGTTGTCTTCCTGACCGCAGACGCCATGGATGTTTGTGAGCAGAACTCCAACTGGAAGGCTTCGAAAAGAGATATCTCTATGTAGATAGTAGTTCATTTCTTTTTTCCGGGGGAGATAGTTCTTCATTTCATGTATAATTAATGTCGTAGTTGTAGTTCAATCCTATGGAGTACTGTTTTGGGAATTTGGGTTTATTTTCACAGTATTATGTTTGGCTTATCTTATGCTACGGGAATATATTTTTCTATGTTTTTTTATGTTACAAGTTCATTGTTGACGTCGGTGCGAGTTCAGATATATTTAGAGAATCACTTGAAGTGGCGCAGATGTATAGTTTGGGAGAAGCGCCCTTTGTGTTTGGCTTATATTCACTGTCGTGTGTTTGTGTTTGTATTGTTGTCATTCACACGTTCGCAGAAGAGAGGCACAGCCGCTAACGTACGAGGCAACATTCTGCATGAAGGCAGATGTATGGATTTGTCATTTTAGTTTTAAATGTTTCCTTACATTTGTTCATTCTGAGGTGCACGGCCTTGGAATGCTAGAGGCATGTATCTTTGTGTACACGAAGCACGTCTGTGCCTGTGTGTTTTAGATGGTTCAGGTTCCTGTCTTTGTGTGCTTCAGGACCATGCCACGAGAAGCCCCACGTCCGTGCCTGTTGAGGGTTCACTCCAGTGCCTCCGCTGCCTGCATCCATGTACCTCACGTGACACGCGCCATGACTCTACGTGCCTGTGGTGCCACACGCCCGTGCCTCTAGAGACTTCACAATAGTGGTTCTCTAACTCAGTATTCGGACCCATGCCTCTGCCACAACACTTTTGTGCATCCAGAGGGTTGGTACCCGTGCCTCGAGAAGCCCCACATCCGTGCCTGTGGAGGCTTTCACTTCCGTGCCTCCGGTGCCTGCATTCACATACCTCACGTGACACGCTGCCTATGACTCTATGTGCCCGTGGTGCCACACGCCCATGCCTCTAGATACTTCATAACCGTGCCTCTCTAACCGAGGGTTGATACTGAGCCAGGCCTCGAGAAGTCCCACGCCCATGCCTGTAGAAGCTTCACTTCCGTGCCTCCGGTGCCTACATCCACGTGCCTTACGTGACACCCGTCATGACTCTATGTGCCTGTGCTGCCACACACCCGTGGCTCTAGAGACTCCACAACCGTGCCTCTCTAACTCAGTATTCGGACCCATGCCTCTGCTACCACACTTTTGTGCGTCCAGAAGGTTGATACCCATGCCTCAAAAAGCTCCACGTCCGTTCCTGTAGAGGCTTCACTTCCGTGCCTCCGCTGCCTGTGACTCTACGTGCCTGTGGTCCCACGCGCCAGTGGCTCTAGAGACTTCACAACCGTGCCTCTCTAACTGAGTATTCGGACGCATGCCTCTGTTACCACACTTTTGTGCATCCAGAGGATTGATACCCGTGCCCCGAGAAGCCCCATGCCCCTGCCTGTAGAGGCTTCTCTTCCGTGCCTCCGGTGCCTGCATCTAGGTGCCTCACGTGACACGCGCCGTGACTCTCCGTGCCTATGGTGCCACACACCTTTGCCTCTAGAGACTTCACCACCGTGCCTCTCTAACTCAGTATTCGAACCCATGCCTCTGTCACCACACTTTTGTGCATCCAGTGGGTTAGTACCCATGCCTCGAGAAGCCGCACGTCCGTGCCTGTAGAGGCCTCACTTCATGCCTCCAGCGCCTGCATCCACATGCCTGTAGTGGCTTCACTTCCGTACCTTTTTTTAGCAGTGTCACTACACTAAAATAAAAAAATGCTAGCGTCCCACCGACTGACTGTTAGATGCTAGCAAACAAAAAAACCCAGCCAGGCAACACGAATCTTGATGCTCAAACAGCCGGTCGAAGATTAGAGACGGTCGAAGTTTAGAGATGTTCGGTCTCTAGAGTCATTGTCAGTGTTTGTGTTCAGATTGTTATGCATAGGTCAGGGGCCCGGTCGTGCCTTCGTTTTCTGTGGATCCGTGCCTCATTATTCGTCACGCCCGTGCTTCTATAGGCTTAACTGACATGAAACAGTTGAAAAACACTGCCGTTGCTCTTATAGCTTTAATTGGATCATTTTTATTAGTTTACTGAGGGAGGCACGGGGTGAAGCTAGGTGAGGCACGGATCAGTATTGGCCGTTGGATCTAAGATGTACGATTGGCTCTTCGTTTGCCTCATTGGATTCTTCTGTCGGTGGTCTTTGTTCAAAGGAGGAACTGATGACCGATGTGACGGCTGTTCGATGTGACTATTCAGTGTGTCAGTTACCATAAAAAAAGTTAGAGGCTCCTCGATTTCTCCACGACATCAAATATTTTGCACAGCCATGACTTTAGGAACTGCACGGTTCCACGAGCTGCAGAAGCACAACCATCTATTCACTGTTCCCAATTCACGCGTTAATGCGAATGGTAACTGAAACATCCTTCGCCAAGGTTAAATACTCGTCGAGTTTTTAAGGTCACCACGTCGCATTGTAGCCACAGAACATCAGGCAGTTCCAATCGGCCTCACCACTTCCCAATCTCGTCACAGAGTCTCAGGAATCTCCATTGGCACCTTCTTGCTCGCTGCCATGGACTTCTTGAACACTACTGAGTACCAACCGATAGTTGCCGATGGTAACACCAAGCTCGACGTGTGGTACAAGAACGAGCCTTACAAGGTGGAGGAGACCATTGCCTTGTGTGAGCAGTGGTTGCGGGAGGAGAAGTACAAGTTTGTTGGTCTTGGCCTGGAGTACACACGAAAGGATTGTTATGGGCGTAGAAAAGTCGCCGTCATGCAACTGGCGATGCGGAATCATGTTTTGGTCTATCACTTCTGCAAGGCCAGGACGGAGTGCCCTGCCCTGAAGGATTTCCTTGAGAATAGAGGTATAACTTTCTCTAGTGTGGACGTCAGGAATGATAGAGATGTTCTTTTTCAAGATTTCATCAGAATTCCAAGAGAGTACCACATCGACATCCAAGAGAAGTTCACGATCAAAAGCGGCGAAGAAAGGGACCTCATGGAAGACCTAGCGGGAGCCATCGTTGACAAATCTTACTCCAAGCTGGAGTCCTCTTTTCCAGAACTTCTGTGTCACTACTGGGATTGGAAGCCACTTACCTTTGAACACCTGAAATATGCAGCTATTGTAAGTGAAAATTTCATTTTCGTTAGTTTCTGCCTTTGTTGTTTTTTGTTTCATTGCAAGAACAGTATGCTTGTCCTTTTTGTAAATTTTTGTTTTCATCTGTTTTTCCTCTAGGAAGGGTATGTGAGCTACGAGCTATACTGCCGGTTTTTGTCGATGAGGGACATGCTGCATCATCGCTCTCTTCCTGATCTCAGATGGCGAGGACGTTTCTGAGTAGGACTCCAGGTCGACGTGCTGCGAAGATAGATCGTCTGACGAATTGGTTAATTGCTAGTAATTGTATGGGTAATAGTACATCGTCTGATGAATTATAAATGTAGTGGTTTTACTTCAACCGGATGGAGTATACTAGTTTGGAAATTTGAGTTTATTTTCAGTGTGTTATGTTTTTCTTGTTTGGATGCCTTCAAGAATATTTTCCTCTATGTTTGATGCTTCGCGTCGGTATAAGTTGAGATGGATTAAGAGGATCACTCAGATGTGCACGGTCGTGAATCTAGACAGGGCACACTCGTTTGCTCAGAGAGGCATGGTCGTGGATGTAGACAAGGCATGGTCCTGTGTTAGCAGTAGGCACGGTCGTGGGTTTGTGTTTCTATTTTTTTAGCTGACTCGTGTATATCAGTGCGGATAAGAAGCATGTGTTTTCCTCCATGTTTTAGATGGCTAGGTGCCTCAGTTCTTCTCTGAATATGATCACACAGACAAGTAGGGCCGTTACTTTGTTACTTTGTGTTCCCACTGTTTTAGGCACGGTTATTTTTAAATCGAAGATACGGTTGTCGTTGTGTGTTTGAAATGTTTTTACGCAGACGTTGAGTCTGTTTAAGATTCTTCAGATTTACTCTCTGTGCTGTCTGCTTCAATATATGTATTTTGGGGTTGGATCTAAAATGGAGGATAGGCTGCTCATTTGTATTCTTCTATGTTGTTCTTCCTATGCTATTATCCAGTGTGACAGTTGCTGTGTGAGTATTGGGTTAGTCACTCTTCGAATTACGGTTGTGCTTTTGTGTTCCAATTATTGCGGTGATACTTTCATTGAGAAAGGCACGGCCGTGAAGCTAGTGGATGCACTGTCGTATGTGTGGCAGAGGCGTTGTCCTTCCTGTGGGTACTAAATTCAGAGAGGCACTGCGCTATGTTAGTATGAGTCACTGTCGTGGCTCTACGTTCCGTAATATTTCTAGCTAGTCTACTAGTGGAGGCACGTCCGTCCAGTTAGTGCAGGCACGTCCTATGTTTTGTTGAGTCACAGTTGTGCCTCTCATTTGCAAATGTTTCCTCTGACACGTTCGCTCGGAGAGGCACGGCTACGATGTTATTCAGGGCACGGTCGTGCCTTTCTTTTTGAAATGTTTCCTCTGACTGGTTCGCTCAGAGAGGCACATCGGTGAAGCTTGTCAGGGCACGGTCCTTTTACAAGAGAAGGCACGGTCGTTCCTCTGTTTTGGTACTTTTTCAGTTTAGTCGTCTATGTCAGAGGATGGATCTTCTTTCGTTACCTTGAGTCACGGTCGTGCTTCCCTGACACATTCGCTTGGAGAGGCACCGCTGTTAAGCTATCCAGGGCACGGTCCTGTGTTAACTGGTGGTGCAGTCGTGTGTCTGTGTTATTATTTTTTCAGCTTAGTTGTATATGTCAGAGAGGCACGTTCTATGTGGAGAGGAGGCACGGTCGTGCCTCTGTGACCCCATTATTCCAGCTGAGTTATTTACCACCTTCGTCAGATGCTTACGAAGAGACAGTGTTGTGCCTCTCTGTTCCAAATGTTTCTTTTATTATGTTTACTCCAAGTGAGTGATGTTCTAGTGCAAGGAAGTGATGTCTTGAATATCATCCTTACAAGTTCTTTTGGAAAAATACGATTTTACTTATAATAATTGTTGTTCCGGTTTTGAAGACTTGAACATTTGAACGCACAGCTGTGTTTAATGGGACCCATAACAGATATCTTGAACCGACTTAAAAATAGCTGAAACACTGTTGTTGTGAGGACATGAGTCGAAATAGCTGAAACCATGTTCGAATGGCTCTAGCTAAAATAATGCACAGTTAAGCAGTAGTCATCTTCTTCCAAGTCCTCTTTCGCGCTGGATATTGTATTGCTTGAAGACGACCCTTAGTGCCTCAAATGTAGGGCCTGTATTGTAGTTGGATGTCATCATTTTGAAAGTTAGTTGTTCTCTCATCGGCTGCACATAGATCTGCAAACACATAACAGAACAAACTAATAAAATTTATTGTAAAACAGAATGTACAGCTCGCTCGGTTGAACATATATTGATGTCTTGTCAATGAGGGTGAACTTACACTATTGATAAAAAATGAATTCTTGAAACTAATGAGCAGC
Organism: Elymus sibiricus; assembly: GCA_039707655.1. Lineage (NCBI taxonomy): Eukaryota > Viridiplantae > Streptophyta > Magnoliopsida > Poales > Poaceae > Elymus > Elymus sibiricus. The sequence continues at coordinate 321,963,899 of CM077664.1, forward strand.
ATCAAATGCATGATGTAAATACCACTTTCATCCCTGAAAATTGAGAGCATTATGGTACTGATTAGAGGCTGAACAGTAGATATGGAATTTGTACTAGAACAAAAAAAGGATGGTGAGGTAGAGCTACAGTTACAAGAAACTCACTCTCTGTCTGAGTTACATACACTCTGCACATGTTTAATAGCAAAGGAGGCTATGCTATGTGGATAAGTGTTGTAAGCAGAATAGTAGGCTCTCTTGAAGTTTTCGATGACAATGTCTGAATGTCCCCTTATACCATCGCAATTGATATAAGGACACAATATTTTGAAGCGACGCATTTCAAGATTCACGACGATCAGGTAGATAAAATGTGGTTTCTTTCTCACAGGTATTAAGATCTAAAACAATGAACAACAAAGATTATCAGTGTAACAACAAAAAACTGGTAGAAATGAATACGAACACTGGACAATAGAGTGAGTAGGGTCAACTCACGATCTTACATTTGTTGGGTAGCCTGTACCCAACAGTTTTTTCTACGATGTGTTCCTTAAGTAGTTCAGTGCTTGCACCTTGAACTGTAAATTTTTCCTGCAGAAAATTGAAGCTGTGTCACCCAGCGTGGTAGTAGTAGTAAATGTGGTTTTTTATTATTATTTATGAAAAGCAAGAACTTACAGAAGCTTCCATCAACATTATATGCTTGTGCAAATTTGTGGGCGCTCTGTTAAACTGTTCTTTCATCAACAACGTTGAGTACGTGTCCATCACAAATGTGTTCATATATCCATAGACCTTCATTGACAAACCTAAAGTTCGATGATCGGCCCAACGTCGTTCGACGTAGAATATCCTCTTGCTGCCAAAAAAATGCATTTTAAATCGTATGATTTTCTTATTTAACATTAGAGGTGCTGAGTATTCAAAGTGAAAAATAATGTCTCGCTGTAATCTGCTACCTGCAGAAGAACATGTAGGTCAAGCAAGCTATGAGGACAAGTACATTGATATATTACATAACCGAAAAAGTAAGTAGGTGGTTTGAGGGAGTATTGAAATTCAGCAAGAACTATCGGTATTGGAAAAATTCAAAAACTCCCAGAAATCGAGCCGAAGCACTTGAATATGATAGCTTCAGGCAGAATACATTACAGTAGTAAAAGAAGGAACCAAAACTACCGCAAGAGGAACAACCAACTCATTACCTATTATTTTCACCAATGCTTCGGCTCGATTTCTGGGAGTATTATTGACGATTGTTTCATACACATGTTTCTCCTCGATTGTAGAATCTCTTATTTCCAAAAATTGACAGTGATCTTGATGGTCATTCGCTGGGTTAGTGAATCGAGGCTGTTCTAGCTGAGAATGATGTTGATGAAGCTGGAAGACATGTCCGCCGGAGTTCATTTGACCATTATTGAGTCATTGATGGCCCTCATTATAATTGTTGTTTCTTTGGAACATAAGGCCCTGTGGTTGGTGCTGCATGTGCACTGCTGATGTACTGACAGTTGGATGACTGGTTGAGCTCGAAGGAATATCTGTTGCTATATGCCGCTGAGGATGGCCGGAATACTGCATGCTGTTGAACTGTGGTTGTAAGGCACTGTAACTTTGCCCATGAGACTCACCTCCGTGTGGTTGCTGATGGTTCAGCTCTTCAGGTTGGCGTTGTTGGCACCACGGACCACTGTTATTTTGAACATCATTGTGTTGGGAGAAGTGGAGATTAGAGATGGGGGTTTGTTGTTGGTACTATTTGTGACTTTGGTTGTTCATTGCATAAGGTGAGTGTTCGCTACTGTGTGAACCGCCGTTATTCTGAACACTAGGACGTTGGCAGAAGTGGGTATTGAAATCAGCAGGTGGTTGCTGGCAGTGTTGGGACAAAGCAGTTGCTGGAAAACTTTCGGACAAGACAGTTTGAGTTAAACTCGTAGAGTATGACGTATCAAAAGGCTGTGAGAGGTGACTACCGCCTGACATTGAGCCTGATCTGCTGGGCATAGGTGGCCCGGGACAGTAAGAAAGGGAAGATCTCGCTGACGAGCTTGAATTCTTGGCCAAGTGCGAGAGTGTATCAGGTTGGCATTCTTGGAAGGCTACGTGGCTAGCAATGGGTTGCTTCTTCTTTTGTTCAATGACCCTGTCAAGTTGTTCATAGATAGATGGGTCAGACCATATGGTATCGTCATCAATGAATCCACAATCAAGCAGGCATTTGAGATTGTCAGCAGGTACAGACTGATTGGTTGCAGCTTCTGTTGAATTGTCTAGAGGCTCCAGTATCCTAACTCTTTTCTTAGGAGGTGTCATACTCTTCTTTCCTGGATCTTCTGACTGCAGTAAGGACCTCTTGTGACCTGCCATTTGTGCATCCGGTTGTGGCGGATGCGTGCTTCTGGTAACAGGGACGCAGTCGATGGGATCAATATGTGGTTGCTCGGTACATTGTGCATGTACTTATACAATGACATTGTCTTTGGCATCGATAGATGCAGCAGCAACGAATGGAGCATCACTACTGGATGGAAGTGCTTTTCCCGTGTCCAGTACTGTGCTAGAACTGCTGCCAGAATCGCAGGGGACAGGTACTGTAGGAGCAAGGGAGCAACTAGCTCTGGAGCGTTCAGTTTCAGCAATGTTCTTCTCATCTCTCAAAGTGGAAAGAACATCGACCTTAGCCTTTGGCAGTCAAGAAGAACATTGTTCAATAACAGTGTGTAACTTGGGTGCAGGTTTGGATACAGTGAGGCTCTTTGTGTTGGTTGAAAATTTGTTATGAGCGCTATCAGAGCCACTGGACCGTGCAGTAGTTGATGACGTTTGCGCAATCAAATAAACAGGTGCTTCAAGAGCCTCGACTGACATTGGACCGGTCAGTAATTGTTTCTCAACCGCAGAGCGTGTGGTTGATGGTTCAGTTGTAGTAGGTTTTGCTGTTTTCTCCAAGAGCTTCTCCAGTGGGTTTGTCACAGAATTGTGGTCTGCAGATCGTCCAGAATTGCGGGTTTCAGTCGATACAGAAAACTCAGAGGAATTTTCACCCGTTAATATAATTGCTCCGCTCTCCAACATCTCAGACGTTGGCACAAAATGCTCATGAACCGGCAAGCCATCAAGGTAGTTGTTCAGATGGTTATGCACTTGTTCCAGATGAATCTTGGTTTCTTCATCAATGTGCTCTTTGTTGTAGTCGATCTCATTTATCTCTAGCAGCAACTTAATCTGAGTAGATGTTTTAAGTACTGAAGATTGATAGATATGGGACTGCTCCTTGTCGTACAGATTCTGTGAATCTGACTCAGGAGTATCGCAGCAACCCTTTAAATTTTCTAGGGAATATGATGTGGCGTGAACAACACTGGTTGAGCCACTGCTAGAAGAACTTTGACTGTTTGTTCTGCTAGAACTGGGAAGTGACGAATAGGTTGAAGGGAGCGATGAAAAAGTTTATTTTCCATTGGAGATGTCCCGTTGCAAGTTACAGTAAATGCCGAGGTCACAGGTCTTGATTTTTTTTTTGCACTAAGATCCCTACCAAGAGAGAGAACCTTCTCCAATTTCTCCTTGATTACTGGTTGAATCAGGAAGAAAAGTTCTGTGTACATTTCATTAACAACTTTGCCAATATTTGTCTTGGCCTGGAATTGAAAAAAAAACACATCAGAAATGATTAATACCCAAAATGAAAAATAACGTCTGACCTACTGTGCGTTAGCGTATATAACTTTGTGCACGAAGCTCAACTAACATATTTGAGTAAGCATAATAAAGCTACTGGAGGAATCACCTCCGATGTAAAACAGGAAGCACACCCGACATAGAGCATGAAGCATATTTTATCTTAAGTTTTATCAAAAATCGCAGAAAGGGCAGGTATAATGTTCACAAAAGCACACATGATGTGCTGCGGGAAGCACGGCTAACAAACTCCACGAATCATAGTCAACACATTCCTTGAAGGAGCACAACAAACGTACTGGACGAAGCACATCCAACGTATTGTATGAAGCATGGTTGACCTACCGCAGGGAAGCACTGCTATAATTATCACAGAAGCACAACTAACCTACTATAGGAAGCACACCTAATACACTGGAAGAAGCACATGTTACACTTTCCAGCAGTCACAGGAAACCAATTGGACAAAGACTCATAACCTACTGTATGAAGTATGTCTAACCTACCGCAGGGAAGCGGACCTATAAGCATCATGGTAGCACACATTACCTAATGCAGGGAGCACACGTATCTGTTTCCTAAAAACTTAGAGAACATCATTTCAAACAGAAATCAAGGGCACAAGCTGGAAAATCACTTACTGAACATAATATTTCTTGAGGCACACATTCTTCTAGGTAGGCCTGTAGTCTGGGACTCATTTGAAAAAACGGCCCCTCAAAGCTAGGCGGTGGGTGGAAAGGCGTGTGCCTAATATCCTTCAGCTGTCATGCGGAAAGAAACAATAACCATCAAGTCAAATTAATATATGGCAGCTAAATCATTTTGTTGAGTTAAAAACTTCACCAAAGGAGAATGATGAAAAGTACACTCACCGTGTGTTTCCCAAAAATTCCGGCTTCTCTTGACAGGCTGTCTATGTTAGCATAATTCTTAACTGTATCTGTATCCCAGATAGCAAGCCTTGTAGGACAATCAGATTTCAGGTCCATAATCTTCGTATCCAGGTACTCAAAATACGTTATCTGCCAGGGACAAAAACGTAAAATTGAATCATGTTCTTCTTGCTGATTCTGGGTATAAAGAAATATACAAGTTAATGAACGAACCACTGGAATCAGGAGGCAGCCACACAAGGCGCCTGTGAATCCCTTGTCCTTGAAGGTCTGGAGTGATGTCACCAACTTCTCTGTGACAGCCTTGGACCAATCATACGATAATATGTTACTTGCTGGTCCTTCGAGAGCCGCTCAGTAGTCGGGGCTAATGCGATCATATGTCGTTGGGCATAGAAATACAGCTGTCGCAAACATCACGAAAACCCGCTGAAACACTTCTCCTGTCAGCTCCGGGGTCATGAGATCAGTCAACTCTCTAATGTTTGGAGCGTGTGCAGCACACTGAGTCTCGGACTTAACCAGACATCTGAAAGCTTCTGAGCATTTTCTAAGGATAATTTGGCCCCATGTGGAATTCCCAAGATGCGGTGCACGGTGTAAGAGTTGATAAAGAATATGTATCCACTAGGCAATATGAATTACCTGGATGGGCAATCAAAGTAGCGGACAAGCCAGCGAACCAAACACCTCGGAAGCTCGCGGTAGCACAGATCCAGAAGGTATCCAAAACCAATATCTCTGACAAGCTACTTTTGAGGTTCTGTCAGCTTCTCACAGACAGTAATGAATTTCTGCAAGCTCAGCCTTGTGCCGAACTCTTCTTCATATTCAGCCATTGTAACAGCCCTGTGGACAAAAATAAGAAATGACCTTTAACAAATGTATTGTTGAAGCACATGCTAGTACGAAACATACTTTTTTGAGAGAAGCTTATATATAAACGTCGAGTTAGCAAAACAAACACAATATTTAAGCCGAGATGCAAAAGACAGGTAGTATGAGAGGCACTGATTTCCAAAGCAATTTCAACGCCACACACGAGAAGCATGATAAAAACACCTACTTCGAGGCAGCAAGGTGCTTCTTTCTCTTGTACTCCTCAACGAGCTTTTTGTGCGCTGCACGTTTTGACTCGATCCTTAGTCTCTCTGTCTCTAGTTGGTCATGAACCATGAAATCTTGCGTGACAATATCTGTGCCATCCACAGACTGAGACTGAGTCTCCGACAGCTGTGGGGTGGAGTCCATCTCATCGAACGCTACATAAGAGGTCATGAAACATCATCGTTACCAGCTCAGCGAGCTAAGATAGTTGTTAGCAGGCCATGTGACACCATCATCAACACCTCGGTTAGCTAAGACGGATTTTAACTCTGAGTTACTAACTGCTTTGCAAAAACGAACGTAAGTCCTTTGGATCCCTCCTCTAAATTGCAGATCTATAAAATCATTTGATCTGTGACCTCATGATAGGGATCAGCATAGTGAATTTTGGCTGCAGTCTCAATGAGCTCTCCAACTAATTTAATCTGTGGTCACGAGAGTCCTTAGGTTTTGCATGGCTGGAGATATAACTCAACTAGCAAAACCACGGTGTAAACATGGAACTGGCAGGATTAAACTAAGGTCAGCTGAGTCCGAACTTTAAGTAACGTCCATAACCCTTCTCCCGTGAACAAGCCGCAACGGCTGGACCATGGAGCATGGCACCTGTGATTTTGGAAAATAATTGGATGCGGAACGGAAATTTAAATCGCGCCCCACCTGCTGTGTTGCGTGCCTGCGATGTCTACCCAGCCCGCGGAAGTGCTAGCACCGGAATTTTTTTGTTCAAACGATGAATCAATGGGATAAGCACGGTGAGGAAGTAATGGATTACCTAAGCAAGAGATGCATGGCGAGTGAGATGAAGGAAACCGATGATTTTTCAGGGAAGAGGGAGGGCGGTGGAGGAATCACGACGAGACTGCAGGTTTTCCTTTGGAGATCTAGAATATCCTTCCCCTGTCGCCACCGACGCTAGTTGGAGAGAGATCTGGAACTCATCTACGGCCGACCCCACAAGTTAGTGAAAGTGCAACTAATCCTCGGGTGGTTTTGGTAATTCATAACAACATATATCTCATTGAACTAATATCCATTCAAGATAAATATTTCAGGAAGTTCAATGAATGGCATGGCATGGACTAGAGATGTGGACCCCTCAAAATGCTAAGGACATGTGTTGGCAAAAGCTCAAGACTCTTCATCTTTATTTTAGTGATCCAAGATCACATTGAGTCCATAGGAAAGCCAATGCTATTAAAAGGGGATGAGGTGTTGCTTAATGGCTTGCTTGCTCAAATGCTTAGTGATATTGCTCCAAAACCCTCAACCACTTTCTCCATCCAAATATGTCAAAACCCTAAACTCCAACTCGGCCCACCGATTCTTCCTATCCGGCGCCACCGAGTTCATATGACATAGCCACTGCCAGAAACCCTAGCAATTCGGTCTCACCGATACGGGTCTCGGTCTCACCGAGATGGCCTTGCCAACGCTCTGTGACTTGTTGCATTTACTTCGGTCTCACCGAGTTATGCGATCGGTCTCACCGAGTTGGCTTGACATTTTCTGTGTTGCATTATTGCTTCACTTTGGTCTCACCGAGTTGATGCAATCGGTGCCACCGAGATGATGTTTGCCTTAAACCCTAGCACATCGTTCTCACCGAGTTGTTCCAGTCGGTCCCACCGAGATTCCTAACGTTCACATTTTGAACTAATCGAGCCACTGAGTTTAATCATTCGGTCTCACCGAGATGGGTCAAATATATACCTCTCCACCCCCTTCTCCATTAGAGAGAGAGCCATCAGAACGTGCCTACACTTCCACCATACATTTTCTGAGAGAGAACCAACTACTCATGTGTTGATATCAAGATATTCCAATCCTACCACAAGAATCTTGATTTCTAGCCTTCCCCCAAGTTGCTTTCCACTCAAATCTTCTTTCCACCATAGCCAAATCTGTGAGAGAGAGTTGAGTGTTGGGGAGACTATCATTTGAAGCACAAGAGCAAGGAGTTCATCATCAACACACCATCTATTACCTTTTGGAGAGTGGTGTCTCCTAGATTGGTTAGGTGTCGCTTGGGAGCCTCCGTCAAGATGTCGAGTTGAACCAAGAAGTTTGTAAGGGCAAGGAGATAGCCTACTTCATGAAGATCTACCCGAGTGAGGCAAGTCCTTCGTGGGCGATGGCCATGGTGGGATAGACAAGGTTGCTTCTTCGTGGACCCTTTGTGGGTGGAGCCCTCCGTGGACTCGCACAGCCATTACCCTTCATGGGTTGAAGTCTCCATCAACGTGGACGTATGATAGCACCACCTATCGGAACCACGCCAAAAATCTCCGTGTCTCCATTGTGTTTGCCTTCTCCAAACTTTTCCCTTTACCTTCATATGCAATGTTCTACTTTCCGCTGCTATACTCTTAGAATTGCATGTGTAGGTTGATTGCTTGACTTGTGCAAATAGCTAAAATCTGCCCACAACTAAAATTCGGAAAAGGTTAGATTTTTATTTGGTCAAGTAGTCTAATCACCCCCCTCTAGACATACTTTCGATCCTACAGTTAGTCAAAGACTTAGAGGAACTATTTGAGAGCCCACATGTCAGTACGACGATCAAGTCCACCTACCACATCTTCTCACGCCAGATGGAGGGAGACCTGGAACTCATATACGACAGACCCCACAAGGTAGTCAGAGACTTAGAGGAAGTATTTGAGAGCCCACAAGTCAGTTTGACGGTGAAGTGAAGTCCACCTACCACATCTCATCACGCCGAAAAAAATGTTGCATCTGTCATGTGCCACAAAACTTACCCCACCTATCAGCTGAGTCTTTTCCTCCACGCAAAAAATCGAAGCAGGGTCTCTCTCTCTCTCTCTCTATCTCTCTCTTCCAGATTCAAAATTATCCAAGGAGATCGCTCACAAGCTACAGGGAAGCAGACCCCCCCCCCCATAAATTCAAAAGGTGTCAGGTCCGAACAATCAGGGCATAAAATTCGGCAATCAAAGGTTAGTAAAAAATTTGATCAACCCACCTTCTCCTGGCGATTCCTGACGCACGAGATTCAATTTTCACCATGCGGGTTTTGAATCTATGCCAAAGTCTCACTTCATTATATCTATGTTGTCGTGGTACGTGTTGGATTCTTTTTTAGTTTCCGAGTCCTTCTTTTATGTCGTAGCAGTAGGTAGTGTGGTTCTTAATTCAATATTGCGCTTCTGTTAAAAAATATTACAATCCTACTGCCTAAGTTGGTCCTCGGGAAGCTGCAGAAAGAAATTCTGTGCCCTAATTGTTGTTGCTTAGTATCACTGTGACAGTGTTGTTGAAATCCCTGAGGTTGGGATGCATAGAATAAAACTGCTTGGTTCTACGTTGTTGATGAAATCCCTGAGGTCGGGATTCATATAATAAAACTGTTTGGTTCTACACTGCAGCTGGGATGTGAGCTTGTTCTTTGTTTTGTGTACTCTGATCTTTGTAGGATCAGCTTGTTCCTTTTGGTAGGATTCATGGTTATCTTGTGTTAATTGATGCACTACCAAACTAGCATCAGGATCTCACTTTGGTTGAGGTTGCAATGTAATTTTCAGTATATTTGTTTTTTTGTTGAAAAAAATAAATATATATATATATATATATATATATATATATATATATATATATATATATATATATTTCAATTATATAGAACTAAAAATATATCTCTGTTGTATGGTAAGTGTAAAAGGCTAGTAAGAACACATGAGATCCACTTGGAAAAGGTAACAACAACTGATGTTGCAGGTGTTTTTTTTTTTTTCTAAAACTCTTTTTCCTGCAGAAGTTCAGGATTGTGTCATCTGATCAGGACAACAGGGATGGCCTATCTTTGGACAATATTGGCAAGGATTATGAAAGGAAGGTAATGCTAAGGCAGTTGAGCCTTAGCGTTTGAGGTTATTTGCTGTTTTTTTCCTCAATGTATACTGTCAAGGTGCCACCACTGAACACCAAGGAGTAGATCAATAACAAAAAAAAATCATGAATATGTCTTGGATGATTGCTGTAATAACTGCTCATCCCGTGCATGTACTCCACAGTTAAGTCTCGAGAGGTGGAAGAAAAAGAAAGTACTACAAAGCGAGAAGAAGAAAAAGGATGCAGATGCCGTCAAACAGGCAAATGCCATGCGGGCTGGAATAAATGTTGTCAAGACTGCGATACAAGATCTTGGCAAACGTCCCAACCAGGAGCATGGTGCACAACAGACACCTGCGAAGAGGAGCATTCTAAGGAGCAGAAATTCTACTAACCAGACTGTGCAGGTAACGACGAAACCTTCAAAACCCAGCTTTGAACATGCGTGGAAGTTTTACATGCTAATGCTTCATAATACTCACACGTTCATCTAATGATTACGTGGTTTCAAAACACAGATGTCCACAAAGGCGTAGAGCAGACGTTGTGATGGCCCAACGTTTGAAGGCGGTCATAATGAAGAGGTACAGGGTACCAGAATTTTCATTGATGCAAGCAGAAAGAACATTGGCAACAAAAGCACTGGTGTTGAAGGATTGAGTACGGTTTGCACAAGCAAGAAGAGCCCAACAACAAAATCAAACATAGGAGGAAGAAACTTTACCGTACAGCAGCACCAGAAAGCAATACAGGTGACAGCAAATACGAACACGCAATAACATCTAAATCACCTGTATTTTTTTGTGAGCAATTTTTTCTGTGTTTTCGCATGGTATAATAAATTATAATATATTGCATATGCAGGTGTATGAGCAAGGAAGCAAGCATCACGCCAGTCCATGGCTCGCCGAAAACATAAGGCAAGGGCCTTTGAAAGGATCACCTATGGCATTGAACATGAGGGTCCTTCCAAAGGATCTCCGATGGCATTCAGAATCGTCAGCGAAATCACCAATGCACGGAGGATGTCGCCAAGATTTGCTGAACAGGAGAGACATGAGAAAACAAAGGTGACGTCGGAACTATGCTTTTCAATTCACTACACAAACAGTTTTTTCCAAAAAACAGGGTAAAGTGCAAAACACGAGCACGGTTGTGCTTCTGGTCCGGATGTATGTGCAGTTGTTCTCCTGTATAGGATGCTACCAGAAGCACATGTGTGCCTCTGGTCCAGATGTATCTGTAGCATGGTCACATCTGTGCTGCTGGGTAAAATGTGAACAGTGCCTCTGGTATACCACATATACGTGCAGAAGAGGCACGGGTGTGGTTTTGGTATATCCGATAATTTCTACCAGATGAGCCGTGATGAATCATATAAACCTTTTGTTTTCAAATTAAAAAAATGCACATGTTTAAACTGCGTCTGACATCTAATTTTGTTGCATGCCATGTGTTCAGGACTTGGCGGAGGGGATAACAGATGAGTCAAAGAAATATCATAGTCCTCCATCCATCATTAAGGGAAAATAACCACCACAGCAACAAGCAGTATACAGTGGCAGCCACCACGGCAGCACAGATGCCAGGGTAGAAGCAGCACAGTTCCGTCGATGCACGAGTGCCAGAGAAACAGGGAGCAGCATTCGAGAAGGCGACAGTGGAGAAGCAGAATCATTTATGGATTTGACCGTGGCATGCAAAAACGACGCTCCTGCATCTGACAAACAACAGAGCAGCAGCAGCTCTGTGCTAAATGGACTTGTACCTGGCCATGAAACTGATGCCGCCGGAAGTGACTGCGATGACATGAATGAAGACACGGTAGACATCATCAGCATTGGGCCACAGACGCTTCAAGAGAAAGAAATGGACGATATGTTCCAAGAAGGTACATTCCCAACGATTCAAGAGGTGACCGAAGCGCGCAAACCAGAGGGTGTTATTCCATTCAAAACATTGGATGAGGCCTTCTTCTTCTTCAATAGATATGCGAGAAGGGTTGGCTTTGCGGTGAAGCGATCAACTAGCAGAAGATCGGAACTTGACGGGCAGCTTGACAAGCAGGTGTTCCTGTGCACCAAGGAAGGGGAGAACAAAACAACCGAGAGACTTGTTAAACAGAGAAGGAGCAACTGCTTGATCAGGACAGGCTGCCCAGTCCAAATAACAACGAAGAGGGATACAGAGGGGGGGGAAATTGTATCTGAAGAACATACGCCTAGAGCACAACCACCAACTTCACCCATCTGATTGGATGCTGAAGTTCATGAGATGCTATAAGAAGATGACACCTCAGGAGAAATTCTTTATACAAGTCTTGCAGAAGGCAAGGTTAGAGCCAAGGAAGGTTATGCAGATTTTTACTGCGATGGGGAAACCGAGGCGAGAAATTATGTTCGACACGATTGACATAAGCAACATTGCATGCCTGGACAGGGCTGGAGAGCAGAATACTGATATCGAGGACACCATGAAACTGTTTGCGGATATGCAGAGGAAGAGGGCGGGATTCCACCACGTGGAAGAGACAGACTGCAACAACACGGTGCGGAGCCTGTTCTGGACAGACTCGTGCAAGATGAATTATGATCTATATGGAGATTATGTGTCTTTCGACACGACAGTTTCTACAAATATATATGGCTTACCATTTGCACCAATTATAGGTGTCGACAACCATGGGTCGACCGTCCTGTTCGGAGTAGGCCTTCTAAAGGACGAGAAAATAGGGTCATTCAAATGGCTCCTAAGCACGTTTGTCGAGGCAATGGGAGGAAAAGAACCGAAATACATAATAACAGACCAGGACAAGGCGATGAAGACTGCAATAGAGGAAGCTCTTCCAAGAACGAGGCACAGGTTCTGCTGGTGGCATATTAGGAAGAACATGAAGGAAAATAACGCAGTAGTGTTTGCACAGCATCTAGGGATGTCTGATGAATTATTTCAAATCGTCAACAACTTACTAGATCCAGATGAGTTTGAGCGTTGTTGGAAAAGAGCAATTTCTCTGCACAAGGCAGAAGGCAAAAAACACCTGAACACGCTATGGGAACTCCGAACATTCTGGGTGCCAGCCTACTTCAAGGACTGCTTCTATCCTTTCTCGTCAACAACCACACACAGTGAGAGCAAAAATTCGATGTGGAAGAATTATGTTAACCACAAGGACACTATAACAAGGTTTGTTGCCGCGTATCACATCATTCAGCAAACTTGCCTTGCTATGCTTGACAAGAAAAGACACCGAACAGTCGAGAAGACGCCATCACGAGAGACGGGGTTTCCGATTGAAACAGAAGCAAGTCAAATATGCACGAATGAAATTTTCAGGAGATTCCAGCTGGAGCTATGGAACCGGACATACTACAAGTGCTTTGACCTGGCAAAGGGGAGGCAGCATTTTTTTAAAAGGATTTATGATCCAAAAAAGAGTGGAAACCGTACCCGGGTGAGGAATTTGATAGGTCTGAGTTCAGGGTAGATGTGGATGAGCACAAGGAAATATACAATGGCAGCCGCAAGAAAATGAGTAGGGATGGCATTCAGTGCTGCCATGTGCTTAAGTTGATGGACCAAACAGGCATGGTCAATCATCTTCCAAAATCATTTATCAACCCCAGATGGACTAAGAATCTATCAGATAGCTTGAAAGTTCTGGCTACAAGTCCAGAAGATAATAGCATGACTGCACAAGATGATGAAACTATGAGATTTGGCCTCGCCTACGCTGAGTTGTCGGATATTTGTTCACATGCTTGCAGAAAAGACAAAGCATACAATGTGCTACTAGAGCATACAAAGCATACAATGTCATAAAAGTCATGGCCGCACTTGCTTAGGAACCAGACACAGGCATTCTTGCCACAACTCTCAACAACCCTCCCATGAGTGGCTCAAAGGGCACGAAAAAAGGAGATCGAATCAAAGCTGGTTCTGAGAAGAAATTCACTCCAAAAAAAAACCACTTCCGTGATGATACGTGTTTGTCACAGTAGGTCACGTTTTCTGTCATGCATGTACATCCATGATGATTTTATGACAGAATCAAGATAGTCATACATGTGCTATCATAGAAGTGTTCCATGTCCACTCCCATGACGATAAATGGCGCGTCAACGAACTGTTTTTGTCAAGGGTAACCGACACGTGGCATCCACCGTAAAGGGTCGCCATTAAGCTATCAGGTTCCAGTTTGGATCCGATAACCCGTTAACAGCCAGCACCAATGGGGATTTTCCACGTGTAAAATTCTCATTCGCCGGAGGATCCACGTGTTGGCTCAGCATTGGGACAGATGTCATCCACTCATTGTACGGGAGGCACCTATGATACGTCGACACGTGGCAACTCCCAACAGCGGCCCATTCAGGTCAAAAGGCCGGCCCATTTGACTTGGTCAAAAGGAAGCGGGCCGGCCCACGGAAAGCCTGTTAACGGCCTTCTCGCATATTGCCCATTTACAGCCCGCTAACTCATGGCCCGTTATGGCCTATCCGAATTAGGCCCAGTAGCGTCATCTGGGCTGTACCATATGATTCCAGCCCGTTGTAACTTCCGGACCATGTATGGGCCATGACGTCTTTCGGCCCATATGAGGCCCTTTGTAACTCTAGGCCCATTAAAGGCCCGTGGTGAAATTGGCCTATAATGAACAGTGTATCGCTTTATACCCATTAACGGCCCATTATTCTGTTCGGTCGTTTCCAGCCCGTGTTAACTTTCGGCCTTCTAAGGACCCATTTATTCTTGGGCTCATTTCCAGCATTCGGTTACTTACGGTCCGTTACTGGCCTATTCCGCTTGTGGGTCAAATTCAGCCCGTGGTTACAGTCGGCCCATTTGTGGCCCGTTAACCCATTGGGCTATTTTCATAGCGTCATCAAATACGGCCCATTAACGACGCGTGATGCCTGTCGATAGAATTAAGCCTGTTATACATTTCGGCCTATTAACGGCCCGTTATGGTCGGGCCATAAACAGACGATTTCCACTCTAGCCCGTTTACGGCCCATTTTGCGGACCGTTATTGGTCCACGAATAGTACGGCCCATGTTTGGCCAATCTATCATATGGCCCATAGAAGGCCCATTGATTATACGGCCCGTAGAAGGCCCATGGATCCTACGGCCCGTAGGAGGCACATGTTCACTAGCAAACTGCGGAAAAAGAACTGCAATGACTACAACCAAACAAATAAACAAGACAATAAGGAAATAAATAAGCAAGCAACTTACGCTAGGCTATTACGGCTATTACACATATTACATCTACTGGGCATCAAAGTTCACCACCAGTGCAAATATAGGGAACAAAGCAGCATATTACATACACTGGGTCTAAATTGGCCACCAGTGCAAATAAACGCGGCAGCAAAATAAGTCCAGAACTGAAACCACTTTAGAAGAGCTCAAGAAACGATATCCTGGATACCCACCATGCTGGCGAGAAGCTTAGCAAGCTTATTAGTTTTCTCTTGTTTGGCGCTAAAATCCTCCAGCGCTTGCTGTTGCACCAGAAAGTATGCATGTGAATTCTGCAGGGACTTCCTCAGTCCTTCGGCTTCTTGCCGCAACACAGCTGACTGATGCCTTTCAGCTTGTAGCTGAGACTGAAGAAGCCGAAGTGATTCAGGCAGCGAGTTTGAAGAGCTTGTGCCAGCGGTAGTGGCCAGTAACTCGAACACTACATCAACACAGGACTTTGGGGTTGTCTCACTGTCTACAAGATAGTTTTATCACCTTTCTTGGAGACCAATAGGGTTGTCTCACTATCTTGAACCTTATCTGCATTACTTTCTCTACCATTGCATAATGGGGTGCTCTTCTCCAACATTCTGTTCTCATTCTACAAGAGAAACAAGCAGACACATCAACGGTTTATCATGTAGTATATGAAACTCATTTTGGTAAACCGGTTCAGTAGTAAGGTGGACAGGATAACAGCATGAAACAAATATATATCTATGTACTATGGTCACTGTATTGTCTATATCATTCTAGTTTATGTTGCCAAATCAAGATAGAGACACAGTTCAAATCATATCTTTTTAAGACACAGCAGCATAGACAGAATATAAGTGTGGGAAACTACACAGCACTAACAACACTTGTAATGTGCATGGCATGAGAACATAATTGTTTATTCAATTGAAACTGAAATCAACATAGAGCTAGTTACAACAGCAAACCAGTTAAAGAAACAGGTTTAAAACATACCTGTTGCGCCATTGGAGTTTCAATTGCATCCTTCAAATTTGAAATTAGTTGGTATGAGTAAATACAGTGATGCAAGAGAAAAGGAGTATGAACCATAGCTACTGAACCTGACCTGAGAACAATTCTTCTTCTACTTTAAGCATTGACTTGGGGTTCAGAGTAGTGGTCCTCGTGCTTTGGGCACTGCAGTTGCCTTACTAACTGCTCGTGTTTGGGCGCTCTGTGGTGGAGACGGTGCTGTGTCAACTGGAACTGGGTTACTATCTGCTGGAGTTGGGGTTAGAAGGGCTGTAGCTGGTTCTCTGTCCAACTGGGTAGGAGTACAATCTGCGTGAGTCTGGGCTATGTTTGGTGGGGCTGGTTCTTGGGCAAGTACAACCGTGGTTCTATCTACATCGACGGGTAGCACTATCTTTTCTGAAGACCGTGTTTTTACTCCCATAGATACTACCATCACCCCCTCCAATTCAAATGGCTGATAAACAAGAAAATTAATTGAATGTACAGACATTGTATGATAGACAGGTGCAATGGATAGTAGGGAAGAAAACAGGGTATGAAATAATTCACATTTATGTTGTCTAACCAAACAGGATAGCATGACACAATTTCACATATATGATGGCTAACTAAATAGGATAGCATGACACAATTTCACATATAGGATGGCTAACTAAACAGGATAGATTGACATACTTCAAAATATGATGACTATGTAAACAGGATGACATGATATAACTATACGATGTGTCTATTAAAGTGGTTGGCATGCCATAATTCACATTCATGCCGTCGATGGAAACATGATGGCATGATATAATTCACGGATAGAATGGCATAATTCAAAATATGATGACTATGTAAACAGGATGAGATGATATAACTATATTAAGTCTTTAGAAAATGGGTTGGCATGCCATAATTCAGATACATGCTGTCTATGTAAACATCATGGCATGATATAATTCAAATATATGATTTATATACTAAGCAAGTAAGCAGAGGGCAATCGCATATATGATGTGTAAACTAAGCAGATGGCATTCAATATTGTTTATATGATGTAAAAACTAAGCATTGCAAGACAACATATGCATGTTATGAGTAATATAACCCTGCCAAGTTTGAGCATACACCTCAGGGGGTAAATAGGACTGGTCATCTATCTCTGAATCCTCCCCTGAGGAGCTATCTGTAACCAGCAAGATATCTGCTTCAGCAGGTAGCACTGTCTCCTCTGAAGACCTTGTTTTCACTCCAGATTTTTCCATCACCAATTCAAATGGCTGATGCACAGGAAGAGTAGTTGAATATACAAACATTGTTGACAAATGGAATATGTAATACAAAAAAAGGATGGCATGATATAATTCACATATATGATGCTTGGCTAAACAACATGGCATTGCACAATTCACATATATAATGCCTTGCAACAAGATAGCATTGCATAATTCACATATATAATGTCTTGCAACAAGATGGCATTGCATAATTCACATATATGGTAATTAGATACAAAACAGGTGGCATTCACACAAAGCATGTCTAAACTAAGTAAATGACATAGCAATGCAAGACACCATATGCACGATATGAGGAATATAACCCTGTCAAGTTAGAGCATGCACCCCCGGGGGGGGGGGGAATAGGACTAGTCATCTATCTCTGAATCCTCCTCTGAGGAGCTATCCGTAACCAGCAAGACATGTGCTTCGTCAGATAGCATTGTCTGCTCTGAAGACGTTGTTTTCACTCCAGATTTTTCCATGACCGTCTCGAATGGCTGATGCACAGGAAGAGTAATTGAATGTACTAACATTGTTGACAAATTTAATATGTAATAAAAAAAGGATGGCATGATATAATTCACATATAAGATGACTGACTAACCAGGATGGCATTGCAAAATTCACATATATGATGCCTAGCTAAACAAGATGGCATTGCATGATTCACATATATGATATAGAAACTAAACATATGGCATTCACACAAAGCATGTCTAAACTAAGCAGATGACTTATTTTATGTACAAAGTAAGCAATGCAAGGCGCCATATGTATGATATGACCAACATCAGCATGCCAAGTTAGAGCAAAAGACCTCAGGGGGTAAATAGGAGTGGTCTGCTCCCTCTGAATCCCCCTCTGAACAGTTATCTTCCTCTTGATTACAGTCTGGAATGGGGGGAGGGGGTTGCTTTTGCGCCCTCCATGGAGTGACGTCTGCATGAAATTTTATTGCCATGCAAGGCTCGTCTCTTTTGATCTACATGTTCAGTACCATTGTGTACAATAACTGACATGCATAGGAATAAAACATAGTGAGATTATGTAAGGAGTGCATGCACAAATCCAGAGTGATGGTAGCAACCTGTGGATAGACCCAAAACCAATGATAGCAGGCAGATAATAGCTTCAGTTAAAAAATACAGATAATGGCTCCTTTAATGTTTGTTTCCCACCCAACATGAAACTCATAGTAGACATCCGAGATTAACCAGATTTTAGACAGATACTATTGATTGCTGCCCCAATATGTACCCCACAACTATTTAAAAACTCAAGTTTGAGCATTAGTTCGGACCTGACTCGGAGTCTAATCGGTGAACAGGACGATAAAGTAGCATGTCATATTAAGCGATGCATAACGTAAGCAGACACGAAAGAGTGTGACCTCTCTTGCGGACCCGTGTAGTCCTCAAGGTCATCTGCTCAGTTGATGATGTTAATGCAGTTGTCATGGCTGCCGGCGGCGGGGAAGAAGATCTGAGGCGGCGAAAGATAGTCTGGAGGGCGGATCCCTGCTGTGGTGAACCCTTCCGTCGTTGGAGCAGCTGAGCTGGGATGGATGACAGCGCAGCAGGAGTGAGACAAACCACACAAGGTTTTCTTTGACACATATCTGTAATAGAAGTAATTCTGTAAGGGCTTGTTTGAATTGGAGGATTCTAACAATGCAGGGATAGGAAATACACAGGAATAGGATAGGAATGCACGTGCAAAATATAGAATTTAAAAACACAGGATTTCTGTCAATCTAGGTGTTTGGTTCACAAGAATTGGAAGATCACAGGAATGCAAAGAAGCATGGTGAAACTAAGTCAAACCACAAGAAAATGTACATTTATAATGCTATTATGCTACTATCTCTTAGTCTTGTGCTTCATGAATAGGAATTTGAAAAGGAGGCCAAGTGGATATTAAAATTGCTACGGTTTTTCTTTGAAGGAGACAATAAAGGAACAAATCCTACAGTTTTCCTTTGCTCCATTCCTTTGAACCAAATGCATGAATAGTAGTACCATAGAAAACTTTCCAATTCCTATGTTTTTCCTTCACTTTTCCTTTCAAGCATTGGCGATTCTAGTATGTAGGCTTGAACAGGCAAAAGCCTACACTCCAAAAATGTTTTTGTGCTACTTCTACTACTTTGGACCCAGGCCACTTTCCTAGTAGCTCAACTCCCAGACCCATCTACAAATGCACAGCTGAAACGCGTAGCAATAAATAATGATGGCTTTCGAGAGAGTCCATCACGGATAGCTAAGTTGCCTGGTACCTCACTGCTTGTCATATAGTAGGAGAAACTAATCGTATTTCACGTTACTACGCGTGCTCAGTGGACAATATATATAACATGTAGAGTAAAAAAGCGATGCAACAAGTGTACAACCTCTTTGGCAAAGCCATGTCGATCTCAGCATCATTGGGTTGGTCGCTGAGGATGCTGCAGCTGATGTGGCTGTCAGAGTAGGGGAAGAAGATCTTAGGCGTCTGGAGATGGAGCCGAGGGTACTGCTCCGCTGTGATGGAGGGTTTCATCGTTGGAGCAACTCCGGTGAGTTGTACGACGGCGAGGCTGAAGCAGGACAAGAGAGACAATGTTAACCTGAGTGGAATTCTAATAGCATCTCCAATAGATGACGTAAAATACATAACCATAAAGTGCTAGATGTAAAATACATCAGCTGCTCATCTCTGAACTTAATTGTCGAAATTGAATTTAACTGTCGAAACTGAATTTTACTGTCGAAACTGAATTTTGCTGTCGAAACTGAATTTAACTGTCGAAACTGAACGCACTAGTAGCAGAAAAGCAGTGCACTAATAGTTTTAGCCGCTCGAGCACTAGTGGCAGAGTAGCAGTGATCTAAATCTGTAGCCACTTCGGCATGGAACGTACGACTAGAGAGCAGCCGGGGCAGCTGGTTGTGCAGCAGCAGCAGCGCGTGCGAGAGACGGGGCAGCTGGTCGTGCAGCAGCGTGTCGGGTAGCAGCAGCAGGAACTCGAGCGAGAGCTGGAGTTGCTGCTCGTGCAGCAGCAGCGCGAGCAAGAGTAGAGCAGCAGCGCAAGCAAGAGCAAGAGCAGCAGCGCGAGCAAGAGCAAGAGCAGACCAGGCAGGGGACCGAGAGCAAGAGCAGAGCCTCAGCGCGAGCGAGAGCCGAAGCAACAGTAGCAGCAGCTCCTACTGATGTGGGCGTCGCCGCCAAGGGAGCGACACCGTTGAGGAAGTGGCCGGCGACGCCACCGTAGATGGAGCCGCGCCATGGCGGCTCGAGACCAAGCGCCGGCAGCACAGTGATATCGAATCAAGAAGAAAATGCAGCGATTAGTGTAGAACCTCTTTCGTGGCGCCGATTAGGCCTCAGCTTCATCCGAGGAATTGGTGTTGGTGCTGCTCTTCCGGTGGTGTAGGTGAAGACGGCGGCGTGACAATGGAGGTGGCGCAATAGACGAGGCGAACGTCGGGGCAGCTCCTTGGAGGTGGAGGACAGGGTGGCTGAACCGGCGGGACGACAAGATCAACGACGGATCCTCATCCGGTGCGGTGGATGAGGGATTTCGAGTTTTTGCAGTGGACGATGTCGTCGGGGAAGAGACTCTGGCTGGGTGGTGGATGGAGGAGGGTGTGGGGCTTTGTGGATTTTCGCGGCCTCGGTGTACGAATGGGGGGCGGAGGGGATGGGAGGGGAGAACCATGGCTTAGGGACGCGCTTGTCCGAAATGTGGGGTAAGTTACGAAAGTAGCCCCACCGATTTGAACTAGGTGGTTCTTTCGGTTCAGGGGTATCACGGGAATTTCGCAGGAGGTTGGAGTTTTCGCGCGCGTTGTAATTTTGGAATAGCAAGGCGCGGGTTGAGGCTATAGTTGGGTTGAGATGGAGGGAGTTTTCGGAGCACAACGAGATAAAGTGATATCTTAAAATTTCGGGATAACAAGGCACGGGTTGAAGAGGCGGGAGTTTCGCAGCACGATAGATGGAGATGCTAGCTTGAAATTTCGGCATAACAAGGCGCGGCTTGAAATTTCGGGAGAACAAGCTTAACGTGTACAAAAAAAAACAAAACAAAAAAGACAATTCGCAACCCACTAGAGAGAGCCATGTCCCTTTTACTATATTACTAGAAATGCCATTCAAAAACAACATCAAAGAACTAAAAAAATCGGGAGAACAAGCTTAACGTGTACAGTACCAAATCAATTTGCACTTCCGTCAACAATAAAAAAACAATTTGTACTGTCTAGCATATGGACTAAATTTGAGTACAATTTTCCTGTTTGAATGGGATTGTACTTGGGTTAGTTATACAACCATCTAAATATTATCTTCACAACACATGACATGAATATAGGAGTAGTAAATTCCCATATAAATATGAACTACATGTACATACGATCTCGAATTCAAAAATATGTATCCATTTTATGTTGAATTCAAATCATAGTACATGTATGTTCTAGCTAGATGTTCGGAATCTAAACCATGTATGATACTATGTACAATGTGTTTAACACGCACAACACACACACACACACCATTTAGATATGTGCTGCGAAAGCCACCCATCATCTCCAATTTGAATAGTGTGTCCATGCATGGATGCAATGTGGCCAAATGGTGCCTGCCATCGGTATCTCAAATTCAAATCAGTTTGACGTTGTTCAATGTGTATACAGTATAGCTTGCTTGTTTCAAAACCACACCACGCATATCTCAATTATATTCATGCATACATGGGTTTCAAAGATCACGATCCCTTATTCAAATATTTGAATTCAACTTTACATTGATTATGACCTCACCAAGTCTTTTACACCCACACAATCGTCTTCTCTTTATAGTTGTACCTCTAACTTTCTCTCGTGCATGCATGCACACACACTACCACTCGGCATTATCCATCGCACACACGCAATCTTTTTCTTTAGGTCGGTCTCCCATGCATGCACACACACACACACCTCCCCCTCTTCATCACTTCGGCATTCTTTATCTCTCACATGCATGCGCAACGATCGATGTTCCTCTATGTGTGTATATATATAGCTAGGTCTTTCCCAGTTTTCCACATAAACCAATCGATCTATATCTCTAGTCAGGTCTCACCCTGCTCTTTCCCACGTACACATCAATCAAATCTACCTCTCTATATAGGACTACATAGCTAATACACACACATTATCTATCCATCGTCTCCCTCTCATCATCCATGCCTTCCGCTTCATCTCTCAGACGCGCGCACAGTGGCGAAGACAGGGGGCAGCAAGGGCCCTAGCCCCCCTAACATCACTATATTGAGGCTAATATGAATGTGATCAGTAGATCAATTGCTGGTAAAATGGTTTAAGTTGATTAATTGGCCCTCCCCATAAAGGATTAGCAATGGTTGGCCCCCTAGCTCATTTAATTTTCATGGCTCCGCCACTATGTGCAACCGCGCACGTTCTCGCCCCCTCTCTTTAAATATCGATTTCGCACTTGTGCACTCCTTCCCAGTCTCCCTCCACTTGGCCCCTCGCACCATCTTCCAGCACCCCCCATATCCCAATGCTTGTACGCTCATAGAGCTCTTCCCTCTATCTGTCTCTATCGATAGCTCGCGCGGTCGAGCCCTCCCCTCCTTCTCGTATATCACCCCGGCCCCATGCACATACATGTATGTATATAGGCCTCTCCTTCACACAAATTGCATTGACACGTATTCCTTCACCATATCCCAGTATCTCTCACACACATGGACTACGTGTACGAAAGATAAGAGGTGCACACACGCACTCGTTTCCACATACAAACGTGCGGATGCACGGTGGAGCACATTTGTACAAAAAATGAGCGTGCAGAAAGGCTTTAGACGATGTGCCACTATTCTATATCTATACCCCTATATAGTGTGCGAATAACTTTGAAAGATGGTCATTGGATGAAGCCAATCCGATGGTGCAGAGATGGCAAATCGGAGCACTACTGGCCGTTGGATATCATCTACATTCCACCAGATTCTGCCACATGTACAATCTAGAAGACTCCATGGTTGAACTTAAGCATAATGCACAAACCTCAAAACACAAGCACTTCTCCTTTGTTCTAGAATCTTCCGTATCATAATTGACCAAACTTTTTTTTAGATGAATTGCCATTATTTGTTTTTACTTTATGCTTTACAACGCATAATTCCATGAATCTTAAAATAGATTAAGTTTTTTATAAAAACTAATTGATTTTGAATGAGATGAACTATAAGAATTAAACAAACATTTACATCATGCATATATGACTCAAAGCTTATATGCTATAGTGTGGTATTTATTTATAATTTGGTTGCCAAATCTCGTGCATGTAATGCACGTGTACCTTACTAGTACTTCCAGTATGTGCAAAACACGTAAATTAGAATTCCAATGGCATGCTACAGTGTCTATCCCTTTTTTAGTTAATATATTATGATTAAAATAATGTGGGGGGCATCCATGAAGCCACGTGGCACATGTGGAGGTATTGTCGCGACCTTCTTGTGTGGATTGATCTCAGTGATGTGTTGCTGGTTCCAGAAGAATGTACTCGTCCTCTCTCACGCACACTGGCGGAGTACGTGCACAAAGCGAAGATGTGCACGCACGCACTCATTCCCTCGCACGCACACGCGCGTACACGGTGGAACGCATTTTTGTACGAAGATCCACCCCATGTGATAATTTGACGCGTGTAAAGTTGTTCACTCTATGGATGGTCAATTAATACAGCGCATGCAAATTGAGTGGACGTGAGGGAGTAAGTAGTTGAGAATGACATTACTACTCCACTGCGTGGATGCGAGTAGTTAAATCATGGGTTGCAACTTCCATTGGTCTCCTTCGTATTTTGTGCAAATTTTTGACCATAATTTTAAGTAACACAATTTTATGCATGTCATAAAAAGTAATATGATCGAAAACTATGTTCAAATGCGATTCCAATGATATAATTTTTGGTGACATGCACTAACATTTTCTTAGTTAAATTTTTGGTCAAAATTTGGCACAAAATAAAAAGGGGGCCAATAAACCAGGACGCAGGCAGCTTGATCAATTTTTGCCTGGGTTACTGTTGGTGGCCTTTGTATTTAAATATGGATGGAGTGGAGTAGTACTATCTTTATCTTAGCCTCGTAGGGCTCTCCCAGCGCCTACGCTCGCCTCCCCGCCTCGCCCACCGGATCCCGCCATGGAGGATCCCGCCATGGATAATCCCTTAGATCCGAGGATCTCGTGGGCTGCCCTCTCGCTGCGGCCTGCAGCACTGCCGCCTTTGAGCGAAACCCACATGTGTTTAAGAGGGGATCCATTGCTCTGGAATCACAGATTGGTGGTGCCGGAGGACATGCCAGGGCTGCGTTTCAGGTGGTGGGCAGCAAGGGCAAATCGGATCGAGGAAGCATCGCATTGATTGGAGACAAGTTCGAAGGAGCTACGCCTGGCGAAGCACAAGGCGGAGGCGCAAGTTGATCTCAGGGGAGAGATGCTGAGGGATGTCAGCATCTGGCAGCGTCGCATTGATTTTGAGCTAGGGCTAATGGCAGAGATCATATTCACGGAGTCGACTGCGGAGGAAAGAACGCGCATGCCTGCGGGATGGGATGAGCAGCCGGTGCAACTGTTCAAATGGGCGGTAGGAGAAGCCAAATCGTGGAGCTAGCTGCGGCGGCGGCGCTGGGGATGCATCATAGGCGAGGTGAGCTGCCCTCCTTCCCCGCCAACGATGTAGTGACTTACTCGGTTGCTGCTGGAGTGAACTTGTGGCGCCATGGCGGTTTGCAACCGTGACAATCACTCCATCTATATGTATTGTATTTCTGTGAAAATACTTGGTCGTTAGGGAAAAGATGGTAATTGATTTATCATGAGTTTTTGAATGCTTGGTCGTGACAATCACCCGAAGCCACAACCTCAAGTCTCCATCGCGTAATACTTGACGGTCGGTCGCACCAACAGACGGTTGGTCGGACCTGCGTCTCACCGAAGGGACACGCATCGGCTTGGTCTGACATGTACGACCAGTTACATCACTGACTTGTGCGACTGCATTTGAGCAGTAGTACTTGAGATTTGTGTTCTAGGAAACTCATCGGGAGCCGTTTCGGGCCTCGAAACCAAAACCATCAATTAATCTTTAGCTTGTTCCCATCACATTCCAAAGTAGTACTACCATGCTATAATTAAGTGCTGACCTATTCACACCTACGTATCAAACCTGAACATGTTCCCACTATGCAGGTTTTAGTACTAGTCACTAGTGGAAAAAGTGCTAGCCACAACTTTCGTTGGTGGCGCGCCATTTTCAACCAACGCCGGCACTATTTTTTTCAAATAGTGGTGGTGTTGTCTTATTTGGTACGACGTTAGTAGGGGCATAGTGGTGGCGTTGGAAAATAGGTGAGCGTCAGAAGTATATGGGATCAACAATTTGTACCAGGCGTAATATAGTGCTGGCGTGGAATAGCATAGAACGCCAGCAATATTATGTTTATTTCTGTCATAATGTTGGTTCCCACGTCAGTAATGTACTTTGAGACTTTAAATTAACTTTTTTTATAGTATATTATAGTTTACTTTTATTAAATTTATATTATTGAGACTTGAAAATTTTAAAATATGTACTTTGAAACTTCAAATTTACTTTTTTCCTTTTTAGTTTGAAACTTGAAATATGTAGTTCTGAGCCTTCAAATATGTAGTTTGACACTTCCAAATTTTTTTCTTTTTAGTTTTTTATGTGGTGATCATTTTTATAGTATATTATAGTTTACTTTTATTAAATTTATATTATTTTAAATGGAAATACTGACAATTTTCAAAATATGTACTTTGAGCCTTCAAATTTACTTTTTTCCTTTTTAGTTTGAAACTTGAAATATGTAGTTTTGAGCCTTCAAATATGTAGTTTGACACTTCCAAAAAAATTTCTTTTTAGTTTTTTATGTGGTGATCTTTTTTATAGTATATTATAGTTTACTTTTATTAAATTTATATTACTTTAAATGGAAATACTAACAATTTTTAAAATATGTACTTTGAGACCTCAAATTTACTTTTCTCCTTTTTGGTTTGAAACTTGAAATATGTAGTTTTGAGCCTTCAAATATGTAGTTTGACACTTCCAAAAAAAAATTAGTTTTTTATGTGGTGATCTTTTTTATAGCATTGGGCCAAGCCCAAGTATTAGGAGGCCGTGGGGGTCAAAACCAGGGCAACGACACCCTCGCCCCACTCCCTCTGTCTCGTTCCCCTTCCTCTCCCTCTCTCCCCGCTCATCGTTGCCGCTCTCCCTCTCTCGCCGCTCTCTCCCTCTCTCGCCGGTGGTTAGGTAATCTTCCGCTCTCTCCCCCTCTCTCCCTCTCTCGCTGCTCGTTGCCCTCCAATTTGATTGGAGTTCATTTCGTTTTGAGCTAGGGTTTCTTCAACGGCGGCGGCGGCGGAAGAGACGATGGCGGCGGAAGTGACGGACTGCTAGGGTTCATCGCCACCATCTTCGTCCCTTGGTGAGTTCATCCCCTCCACTTTTTTATTGCTAGGGTTCATCGTGGCTAGTGCTTGTATAATATTCTTGTTAGATTGTAGTGTTCCTAATGTAGTGTTCCTAATCTACTGTTCCTAATGCTAAATTGTAGTGTTAAATTGTTAAATTGTAGTGTTCCTAATGCTAAATTGTAGGGTCTTTGGTAAAGGAAGAGCGTAAAACAAACTGAAATGTAGTGTTCCTAATGCTAAAAGGACTTGCTAGTTATCACTGCCAGTATTTGTAGTATATACAATTTCTTTGCTTGTTTATCACTTTCTTAGGTTTCTACAGCATAACTAAAATGAAGCAGAACTAAGGATAAATGAAGATAGCAGGTGGTATCATTATCGAGGCCTTTTAGTTGTATGGTAACATGAATGAACATATGACAGTGGCAGTGGCATTTTGTATCTGCATTTTGCATCAATGATCATCATGTGGATGTTTAGATCAGGGTTCCATTGTTTACTCCCATAAAAGAACATAATTTCCTTTGTTTACTTGACAAGTTGCCATGCCTCTGTATAGACCAGTTAGGTTGTAGAATTTGTGTATGTGTATTAGATCACTTGCCATACTTTGATTGGCATTATTATCAACTTACTTGTTATGATTGGCATTAGATCACTTGCCATACTTGCCATACTTTGATTGGCATTATTATCAACTTACTTGTTATTCTTGTTTGATCAGCAAGGCAATATTATCAACTTAAAAAACATTTTCCAACTTGCAACACATAGCAAAGATGGGCATGGATGCAACTTACTTCTTATTCTTGTTTGACATGTGTGTTTGGTTCTTGTCAGAACTAGGGAAATTTTTTGTTAGCACTAAGGAAATTCTTGTTTGACATTGTGATGCTATCTATATATATTTTTGTAGTGATTGGCATTAGATCACTTGCCATGTGTGTTTTGTTTCTTGTCATAATAACCTATACTTGTTATTATTTTGAAGTTCCAGCCATGACTAGCTGGACCAGCCACTACCAGTCCTCATGCAACTTCGCGGCCTATGAAGTTGACAAAGGCGAAACGAGCACCAACCAGGTAATATTACAAAAACATCCATGAGCATTGCAAACACATGCATATATACATATATCATCTAACCATTCATTATTGATGATTTCAAATATTTGACTTGCCAGGCGTATGTACGAGACCCATCTCCAGAACCTGTCCAGCAGCAGCTACCGGTACGTGACGAGGACATGCTCAGCCGTGAGCTTGTCGCGTCAAAGGAGAGTACAATGAAGGCACTTAAGGAGTTGAATGACTCCCTGAAGAAAGAGAAGGAAGAGATGATCAACGAGAACTCTGATCTCTGCGATAAGAAAGTGAAGCTCATCGACCAGAAGGAGCTACTGGTCACCGAGATCGAGTCTATGAAGAAGGAGATACGGCTCCTGAAGGCCAAGAGGGAGGAACTGAAGACCCGCAAAGTCTATTTCAAAAAGGAGGGACAGAGCAACAGGAACAAGTTGCGTGAGATGAGGATCATTCTTCATCGATCGTAGCTAGCTAGCGGATAACAAGTTGCGTGAGATGAGGATAACTTTTGTTGTAGCTAGCTACCGGATACCTTTTGCTTGTAGGTAGCAAGCTAGTTGATCACTATTGTTTGTGGATTTGAAGTTACCACTAGAAGTTTAAATGGCTGCACATATACTAATAGCTGGGTATATATTTTTTATTACTGAAAAATACAAATTGCCGGCGTTGCCTCACAATAAACGCCATAGCTAACACAATATATTGCTGGCGTTAGCCAGGTGGCACGCCATCAGTACTAAAATACTGCTGACGTGTCTACCAACGCCAGCACTAAATTGTCTTCACTGGCGCCATATTGGTGGCGTTGGGTGTCTATGCCAGCAAGGCACTTTTTGCCACACCATAGCTAGGCTTTTTTCCACTAGTGAGTGCTAGTAGGTTATAAAAAGGGGAACTACCTAGCCAAAAATTACTCTACCTTCCTCCTCATAAGTCTTTCTTGTTCGTCCGTCCTTGCCATGGCCGGTGTGCAGAGCTCTAGGTCGAGAACTACTAGTAACAAGGGAGCGGCGACCAAGGACATGGAAAGAAGAAGAGAGGGCTCGCCGCCTCGCAGAGGCCTCGAAAGATCTCTCATGGGCAGGCGAGGGCTCCCAGGAGCGCCCTAGCCGTGGAGGCGAACATGCTGAGCTGGCGGTGCTGGAGTCGTTATCCCTCGATGACATGCACGCTCAGCTCAAGAAGCAAAAGGAGTTGACTCACGGCTTGGTGAAGCTACTGAAGGAGAGCCTTGATGACATGCCCGCTGAGCTCAATAAGCAGGAGGAGTTGACCGCCGGCTTGGTGAAGCTGCTGAAGGAGAGCATTGCCTCGGGTAAGAAGGCGACCGGCGAAATCCTGCAACTTCAGGAGGACAAGGCGAAGCTCCGCCACAAGCTAGACCTGCTGATGGAGGAGAACGCCGGCTGGAAGAAGCTGCATGAGAAGAGGAGTTCGTCGGTGAAGATACTGAACGCCCTCGTCATGGAACAGAAGGAGGAGTTGGCGAAGCTCCGCATCGAGCACCCGGCTGCTGTCAAGCTACGTAATGCGGCCGTGGAAGAGATGATGAACGCTCGCCTCGAGAAATCCCGCATGATGGACAGAATGAACAATATCGCGGAGGAGATGCGTGAGGAGATGAAGGTCGTGGAGGCGATGAAGAAGCAGTTAGGACTCCGCGGCCAGCAACCCTTCATGAAGTAGAGAGTAGCGCCCTAGGCTTGTGTCTATGTCTTCCTTCTTTTTTGGGGGGGGGTGTAATCTTCCTTCTTCTTTTGCTCCTGTGTTTCTTCTTTTGCTTTGGGTGTTTCGCCGCATGTGTCACGTTCTCTGCGAGGCAGGAATAGAACAATGCTAACGATGAGCGGCGCCGTGAGATCGATGACTAGCAAATTAAATCATTTTTTATGGGTGTGGCTAGGTCTTAGTCGACTGAGATTTAACCAAGTCTCAGTCAAGTGGCATTACATGCAAGAGAGAAAAAGAAAAAACAGAAAGGAAAATTTTACACAGATCTCAATGTAAGATCTCACGGGTATAGCATTGACTGAGACTTCACGAAGTCTCAGTCAACTGAGACTTAGCAAGACTATAAATTGCCATATCGCACTGGGCTGCCGTGTTTCGCGCTCCTCCATCGTACTAGTACTCGAGTGGAAAACTAGAGTATACCGCATGGTTCTTTGCTCCTCCTCAGGTCATCGGCAACAATTCTATAAGCAGTCTAATCACAAGGCCCCACTTCCAGCAGTAATGAGCCGTCAAATCACAAAGGCCCTCGCCTCTCGTCAAACCGACCAGGCGAGACTGCCCCGCCCTCTAGCCTTTTAAATGTACTTTTGTACAGTAGTAGTATGGATTGCGCCATGGAGCAAAATAACAAGTTGAAATTAAAGAAAAAAGGTGGTACATATACAGAGCGCTCGTCACCAAATTATGCATAGTACTATTAAAAAAGCTAGTACATGCTTACTAGATGGGGTGCTAAAGTCTATTAAAGAAATTAGCATACGTATTTAATTCTTTGACAACTAAACTCCTTCATGCTTTGGGTAAACTTCTCTCATTTAAGTTTTTTTTAGAATTACTTATCTCATTTAAGTGTTTTGCGTATGTGGCATGCTTAGAGCGTGGTTAATAGTATAGCCAACTGCTGGCTATATGATGTTGGCCATATCATATATAGTACGTATATAATGTGAAGAAACGAGTGGTAGTACTACCAACTACAAGATGAACTGTAAGAAATACTAGTATGTACGTACTGAAGAGTTAAAGTAACGAGAAAGAACATAACATAGTTCTGCTGGGGGCTCAGCACAACACACCCCTCAAATAAAACTAAGCACCCTGAAATTAATCTAAGCAACTAATCCGGTAGACACTGCATTAGAACCACCATGAGCAATGACACTTCCACCTTACTCGGACTCCTCGTCCACGTCCTGGACTTCGTCCTTGTCCCTCTTCCTCTTGGACGATACTTCTTTGCTTGAACCGCACACTAGGCTCTCGCTCTTCATCCAACCCTTGTAGATATTGAAACAAAGGTAGGCATCCATTGCAGCGTACTGGATGTGGTCTTTATCTATTAAATTCCACTCCCATGCAAGATGAAACTTGTGGTGAGGTTTCGTCAGTTTGCCGTACGAAGGATCAACCATGGCTCCTGCCAGGGTCAGCATTGAAGGCTGACGGGAGGACACCAGCCTATTCTTCTGGAGGTCGAAGGGCTGGCCTACAACGAGGCCTATCCGACCCAGGACTTCCTCGTCGTTATGAAAGTCTACAGTAACGAATTTGACTCTGTCATCCGCGAGGAAGTTCTTAAAATCCTCGCACTTAACATCGGCATGGCATATGTGGTAGACCAAGCACAAGTTATGCACGCAAACCTGGATAACGGCGGGCTTCTTCTTCTCTCCCTCCTTTAGCTTCTTCTCTTTTCCCAGGACTGTGGTGTACTCAAAATCTAGCCCAGCGACCCAGTCATCACCATCTGACTTTTCGAACATGCGTTTGAAGCGAGCAAGGCATCCTTTCACCGTCGCGGAAGAACGGGTGTAGAGGACGCCGAACTCATCGCTGGTGATGCTTCTAACCTTGTACTCACCGCCGATCATGGAGATTTGGGACGCCATGGATTTTGGAGGAGGGTTAGGATTAGTGGAACTGCTGTAATGTGAAAGGACGGGACGACTAGCAGCGAACTGCCGTAATGTTAAAGGACGGCTGGGGACGAGTAGGAGCGAACTGCTTGCGGTTTTCCGATTGTAAAAATGCTGAGTGGGGCGTGCGCACGGCAGGGTAGTGGCTTGCCCGATGGATAAATGGCTTCATGCACAGTACTATGGGGGCCCAATTAGATGTCATGTCTACTAGACCCACTTCGTAGGCCTGACAGTATAGCATCTGCGTGTTCGCACGTCAAGCGTCGGGAAAATTACAGGTGATACGAAGCTTTCCATGCTCCCATGATACGGGCTTCCGAGAGCCCTTGGATCTGAGATCTAATGGTTGCATGGCGTGATTCTACACCTATGGGTGAATATCCTATCCTGGAGGGTTATTCTGCAAATTTTCAGCAACTTAGCATGTGACACAAGGGCTGTCAGCAGCCCGTATCATAGATTCAAGGGCCATCAGCAGCCCGTATCATAGTCGCGCCTACCACGATCGTCGCCTCGCTTACGTGGTCGCGCCCTTGGAGATTTCAGACGGCTATAAATGAGCATTTTTTTTGCCTACTTCGCATGCATGAAACTACTTCCTCCGTCCAGGTGCATTAGGCTATGTGATGT
Source organism: Elymus sibiricus (assembly GCA_039707655.1). Classification (NCBI taxonomy): domain Eukaryota; kingdom Viridiplantae; phylum Streptophyta; class Magnoliopsida; order Poales; family Poaceae; genus Elymus; species Elymus sibiricus. The sequence goes on from CM077664.1 coordinate 321,995,808, forward strand.
TGGCATGTCATACATAGTCATCACTTATAGTCATTCATACAACAAGGTTAGCTATATGGTTGGCTATAAGAGTATTTTTTACTTCTCTCTATCTCTTTCTTCGTAGTATTTATTGCATTTGCCAAGGAGTAAGTAGCTAGGGTCTTGCACAATAGACCACTCCCACCATTTTTCCCATGTCTCCCTCGTCGACATATAAGAGCAAGTACAATAAGGTGACTGATACGTCTCCAATGTATCTATAATTTTTGATTGTTCCATGCTACTATATTATCAGTTTTGGATGTTTTATATGCATTAATATGCTATTTTATATTATTTTTGGGACTAACCTATTAACCTAGAGCCCAGTGCCAGTTTCTGTTTTTTCCTTGTTTTTGAGTTTTACAGAAAAGGAATATCAAACGGAGTCCAAACGGAATAAAAATTTTGCGATGATTTTTCTTGGACCAGAAGACACCCAGAAGAATTGGGGAGGGGGTCAGAAGACTCACGAGGAGCCCACAAGCCCTCAGGGCGCGCCCTAGGGGGCGCCCCCCTGGCTTGTGGACCCTTCAGGAGTCCCCCAACCCTAATCTTTGCACTATAAATTCCCAAATATTCCCCCAACATCAGAAGCATCCACGAAAATACTTTTCCGCCGCCGCAAGCCTCTGTTCCCATGAGATCCCATCTTGGGGCCTTTTCTGGCACCCTGCCAGGGGGGGTTTCGATCACGGAGGGCCTCTACATCAACCTTGCTGCCCTTCCGATGAAGCGTGAATAGTTTACCACAGACCTACGGGTCCATAGCAAGTAGCTAGATGGCTTCTTCTCTCTCTTTGATCTTCAATACAATGTTCTCCTCGATGTTCTTGGAGATCTATCCAATGTAATATTCTTTTGCGGTGTGTTTGTCGAGATCCGATGAATTGTGGATTTATGATCAATTTATCTATGAATATAATTTGAGTCTTCTCTGAACTCTTTTATGCATGATTAAGATATCTTTGTATTTCTCTTCGAACTATCGGTTTGGTTTGGCCAACTAGATTGGTTTTTCTTGCAATGGGAGAGGTGCTTAGTTTTGGGTTCAATCTTGCGGTGTCCTCACCCAGTGACAGAAGGGGTAGCGAGGCACGTATTGTATTGTTGCCATCAAGGATAAAAAGATGGGGTTTATATCATATTGCTTGAGTTTATCCCTCTGCATCATGCCATCTTACTTAAAGTGTTCCTCCGTTCTTATGAACTTAATACTCTAGATGCATGCTGGATAGCGATCGGTGTGTGGAGTAATAGTAGTATATGCAGAATCGTTTCGGTCTACTTGTCACGGACGTGATGCCTATATTCATGATCATTGCCTTAGATATCATCATAACTATGTGATTTTCTATCAATTGCTCGACAGTAATTTGCTTACCCACCATATGTTATCTTTCAAGAGAGAAGCCTCTAGTGAAACCTATGGCCCCCGGGTCTATTTTCCATCATATATTTTCAGATCTATAAACCAAAAAACCCAAAAATACCTTGCAGCAATTTATTTATATTTATTTTAGTTTGCTCTTTTATTTATCTTTTATACATATCTCTATTAGATCTCACTCTTGTTCGTAACCGTGAAGGGATTGACAACCCCTTTTTCGTGTTGTGTGCAATTGTTTGTTAGTTTGTGCAGGTGCATATATTGGGGACTTGCTTGTGCCTCCTACTGGATTGATACCTTGGTTCTTAACTGAGGGAAATACTTATCTCTACTTTGCTGCATCACCCTTTCCTCTTCAAGGGAAAAATCAACGCAAGCTCAAGAAGTAGCAGGAAGAATTTCTGGCACCGTTGCGAGGGAGGTTCTACATCAAGCCTACCAAGTACCCATCATAAACTCTCATCTCTTGCATTTACATTATATGCCATTTGCCTCTCGTTTTCCTCTCCCCCACTTCTAAAACGTTTTCAAAAAAATACAAAAATATTTGCCTTTTTATTCACCCTTCTTTCGTTCGTCTTTTCGTTTGCTTGTGTGCTAGATTGTTTGCTGGCCCTTATGGCTCAACCCAAGAGTTTTGATCCTTATTATAGGAAGTTGGAGGAAATTGAAAATAATGCAAAAAGTTTTATGTCCTTACAATTTGAGCATAATAGTTTCTTTAGGAATGAACTTAAAGAACAAAAAACTATGATGGAATATATCAATAAAGAGCTTGATGATGTTACTAAGGAAATTTATGGTCTTAAATCTCAATTTGCTCATATTGAAAATTTAGTAGGTCAAATTTCTGATAAACAAACCACTTTGGTAAATAAGATGGCCGCTAAACCGGAGTCTTGTGATAATAATCATGAAGATCTTAAAGTGATTGGTGTGACTCCTATTGAATCTTTGTTTGCTAATATAAATCTTGATAAATATGGGACTGGAGATGAGTCAACTTTAGCTAGAAAGCGTCCCAATAATTTGGAGTTTAAAGATCTTAATGAAAAAATTGATAAAAGTGGGATTGGAGAAGTCAAGACTTTAAGTAGCGATGAACCCACTCTTTTGGATTTCAAGGACTTTAATTATGATAATTGTTCTTTGATAGATTGTATTTCCTTGTTGCAATCCATGCTTAATTCACCGCATGCTTATAATCAAAATAAAGCTTTTACTAAACATATCGTTGATGCTATGATGAAATCTTTTGAAGAAAAACTTGAGTTGGAAGTTTCTATCCCTAGAAAGCTTTATGATGAGTGGGAACCTACTATTAAGATTAAAATTAAGGATTATGAGTGCAATGCTTTGTGTGATTTGGGTGCTAGTGTTTCCACGATTCCAAAAACTTTATGTGATGTGCTAGATTTCCATAAACTTGATGATTGTTCTTTGAATTTGCATCTAGAAGATTCCACTATTAAGAAACCTATGGGAAGGATTAATGATGTTATTATTGTTGCAAATAGGAATTATGTGCATGTAGATTTTATTGTGCTTGATATAGATTGCAATCCTACATGTCCTATTATTCTTGGTAGACCTTTCCTTAGAACGATTGGTGCAATTAATGATATGAAAGAAGGAAACATTAGATTTCAATTTCCATTAAGGAAGGGCATGGAACACTTCCCAAGAAATAAAATTAAATTTCCATATGAATCTATTATGAGGGCTACTTATGGATTGCATACCAAAGATGACAATACCTAGATCTATGTTTTATGCCTAGCTAGGGGCGTTAAACAATAGCGCTTGTTGGGAGGCAACCCAATTTTTATTTTTGTGTTTTTTGTTTTTTCTACTGTTCTTCAATAAATACACATTATTACTTCTGTAGTAATTGTTTTTTGGTGTTTTAATTAGTGTCTGAGCCAAGTAAGACCTTTGGGATGGTCTATGGTGATAGTTGATTTGATCTTGCTGAAAAACAGAAACTTTTGCGTCCAGCAGAAGAATTGTTTAGAATCACAGAAGTGTGATAAAATTCTGAATTGTTTACACAAGATTTATATACAAATTTCCTAGGTTTTCCTAATTTTTCAGAATTTTTGGAGTTACAGAAGTATACGAAGTTTCCATATTACTACAGACTATTCTGTTTTTGACAGATTCTGTTTTCTATGTGTTGTTTGCTTATTTTGATGAATCTATGGGTAGTATCGGGGGGAATGAACCATGGAGAAGTTGGAATACAGTAGATATTACACCAATATAAATTTATAATGAGTTCACAATAGTACATAAAGTGGTGATTTATTTTATTATACTAACGGAGCTTACGAGTTTTCAGTTGAGTTTTGTGTTGTGAAGTTTTCAAGTTTTGGGTAAAGATTTGATGGACAACGGAATAAGGAGTGGCAAGAGCCTAAGCTTGGGTATGCCCAAGGCACCCCAAGGTAATATTCAAGGATAACCAAGCATCTAAGCTTGGGGATGCCCCGGATGGCATCCCCTCTTTTGTCTTCAATCCATCGGTAAATTTACTTGAGGCTATATTTTTATTCACCACATGATATGTGTTTTGCTTGGAGCATCTTGTATGATATGAGTCTTTGATTTTTAGTTTTCCACAATCATCCTTGCTGTACACACCTTTTGAGAGGGACACGCATTAATCGTGAATTTATTAGAATACTCTATGTGCTTCACTTATATCTTTTGAGCTAGGCGGTTTTGCTCTAGTGCTTCACTTATATCTTTTTAGAGCACGGTGGTGGTTTTATTTTATAGAAATTGATGCTTCACTTATATTATTTTGAGAGTCTTTAAACATCATGGTAATTTTCTTAGGTTATGAATTTAGTCCTAATATGATGGGCATCCAAGAGGGATATAATAAAAACTTTCATATAAAGAGCATTGAATATATGAGAAGTCTGATTCCTTGCAAATTGTTTTGAGATATAAAGATGGTGATATTAGAGTCATGCTAGTGAGTAATTGTGGATTGGTAGAAATACTTGTGTAAAAGTTTGTGATTCCCGTAGCATGCACGTATGGTGAACCGTTATGTGATGAAGTCGGAGCATGATTTATTTTTTGATTGTCATCCTTTGTGTGGAGGCCGGGAGCGCGCGATGGTTAACTCCTACCAACCTCTCCCCTAGGAGCATGCGTGTAGTACTTTGTTTCGATGGCTAATAAATTTTTGCAATAAGTATGTGAGTTCTTTATGACTAATGTTGAGTCCATGGATTATACGCACTCTCACCCTTCCACCATTGCTAGCCTCACTAGTACCGCGCAACTTTAGCCGGTGCATTAAACCCACCATATACCTTCCTCAAAACAGCCACCATACCTACCTATTATGGCATTTCCATAGCCATTCCAAGATATATTGCCATGCAACTTCCACCGTTCCGTTTATTATGACACATATCATCATTGTCATATTGTTTTCATATGCATGAGGCATTCATATAGAGTCATATTTTGTTCTAAGTATTGAGTTGTAATTCTTGAGTTGTAAGTAAATAAAAGTGTGATGATCATCATTATTAGAGCATTGTCCCATGTGAGGATAGGATGATGGAAGCTATGATTCCCTCACAAGTTGGGATGAGTCTCTGGACTTTATAAAAATAAAAGAGGCCAAAGAAGCCCAAATAAAAAAAGAGGCCAAAGAAGCCCAAACAAAAAAATAGGAGAAAAAAATGAGAGAAAAGAGAGAAGGGACAATGTTACTATCCTTTTTCCACACTTGTGCTTTCAAATGGCACCAAGTTCTTCATGATAGAGAGTCTCCTATTTTGTCACTTTCATATACTAGTGGGAATTTTTCATTATAGAACTTGGCTTGTATATTCCAATGATGGGCTTCCTCAAATTGCCCTAGGTCTTCATGAGCAAGCAAGTTGGATGCACACCCACTTAGTTTCTTTTTGAGCTTTCATACACTTATAGCTCTAGTGCATCCGTTGCATGGCAATCCCTACTCACTTGAATCGATATCAATTGATGGGCATCCATAGCCCATTGATTTGCCTAGTTGATGTGAGACTTTCTCCTTCTTTTTGTCTTCTCCACAACCACCATATTCTATTCCACCTATAGTGCTATATCCATGGCTCACTCTCATGTATTGCGTGAAAGTTGAAAAAGTTTGAGAATACTAAAGTATGAAACAATTGCTTGGCTTGTCATCGGGGTTGTGCATGATAAAATACTTTGTGTGATGAAGATGGAGCATAGCCAGACTATATGATTTTGTAGGGATAACTTTCTTTTGCCATGTTATTTTGAGAAGACATGATTGCTTTATTAGTATGCTTGAAGTATTATTGTTTTTATGTCAAAATTAAACTTTTGTTTTGAATCTTATGGATCTGAACATTCATGCCACAATAAATAAGATTACATGGATAAATATGTTAGGTAGCATTCCACATCAAAAATTCTATTTTTATCACTTACCTACTCGAGGACGAGCAGGAATTAAGCTTGGGGATGCTTGATACATCTCCAACGTATCTATAATTTTTGATTGTTCATGCTATTATATTATCTGTTTTGGATGTTTTATATGCATCAATATGCTATTTTATATTATTTTTGGGACTAACCTATTAACCTAGAGCCCAGTGCCAGTTTCTGTTTTTTCCTTGTTTTTGAGTTTTACAGAAAAGGAATACCAAACGGAGTCCAAACGGAATAAAACTTTCGCGATGATTTTTCTTGGACCAGAAGACACCCAGAAGACTTGGGGAGGGGGTCAGAAGACTCACGAGGAGCCCACAAGCCCTCAGGGCGCGCCCTAGGGGGGGGGGCGCCCCCCCTGTGATGCGACACCGTCTTCGGAGGAAATGGTGTACAAGGGGAGGTCCGATCTTCACGGTGTAGGATCGATAATGGATGGGGATAACTAGCTGCAAGCAGCCGAAAATGGAAAATTAGAGATTATAACCCGACGAGGAGGATGCTCACCGAAGCCTGCAATCCGAACATTCGCCGATCCACAACCCGCAATACTACCCCACACAACCATGCTCAAGTCGTGGAGCACGGGATAGGTGCAATCCGCAAGGGAAACCACGAACTCTAACCCACACAACACGATCTAGTCGTGGAGCACGAATTAGGAGCAATTTCTCATGGAATCACGAGAATAAGGATAGCAAGAGCTCTCCAATCTCAGGAGGTGAAGGCACAACCATGTTTTCAAGGTCAAATGATAGACTTAAGTTAGCGTTCACCTGATCATGTATTTGCATTGTGCGACTTCTTGTGATTGGGCCGTTGATGATTGGTGGTGTGGTGCCCATGGTTGGGATGACCTCATCATCCTCCCCCTTTTGAGAAGGAGTCGTCCTCGACTCTAAAGGCCCAAAGTATGGGGAAAGATCAGAGACATTGAAGGTTGGGCTAACACCATATTCTTCTGGAAGATCGATCTTGTAAGCATTGTCGTTGATCCTCTCGAGCACCACAAATGGTTCATCACCGCGTGGCTGCAACTTGCACTTGCGTTCCTCAGGAAAATGGTCCTTCCGAAGGTGTACCCATACCAAATCGCCTTGCTCAAACACCAGCTTCTTCCTGGTCTTGTTTACCCGCTTCGTATATTGTTCAGTCATTTTCTCAATGTTCTCCTTTGCCTGGGCATGAAGTTTCTTGACAAAACCAGCATGCTTACTTGCATCAAGGCTAGTTCGTTCCTGCAGTGGCAAAGGCAAAAGATCGATGGGAGCAATAGGTTTGAATCCATAAACAAGTTCAAATGGGCAAAATTTAGTGGTCGAATGTACCGCCCTGTTATACGCGAACTCCAAATGAGGTAGGCACTCTTCCCACATCTTCAAATTCTTCTTGAGGACTACTCGTAGCATCATGGACAACGTTCGGTTGACATCTTCAGTCTGTCCATCAGTTTGTGGGTGGCATGTCGTGGAAAATAGGAGCTTGGTGCCAAGTTTTCTCCACAAGGTCTTCCAAAAGTAGCTCAGAAATTTGGTGTCACGGTCTGACACAATCGTGCGTGGTACTCCATGTAGCCGAACAACTTCCCTGAAAAACAGATCAGCAATGTGTGAAGCATCATCGCTCTTATGACATGGGATAAAATGTGCCATTTCGCTAAAATGATCAACTACCACAAACACCGAGTCACTCCCCCTCGTAGTCCGTGGTAAACCAAGAACAAAATCCATAGAAATATCTTCCCACGGAGTATTTGGAATAGATAGAGGAGTATATAAACCATGAGGATTCAAGCGGGACTTAGCTTTGTGACAAATCTCACATCTCATCACGTAGCGTTCCACGTCACATCTCATTCGCGGCCAAAAGAAGTGATCAACGAGCACACTTTCAGTTTTCTTGGCTCCAAAATGTCCCATGAGACCACCAGCATGAGCCTCCTGCAAGAGCAACAAACGAACAGAACAATCTGGGATGCACAATTTGTTAGCTCGAAATAGAAATCCATGATGCAAGTGAAACTTCTCCCATCCCTTTCCCTTGTTGCACTTTGAAAATGGTTCAGCAAAGTATGAGTTGTTAGCATACAATTCTTTGATGCTTTCTAAACCAAGGATTTTAACATCAAGTTGGGAAAGTAAAATGTGACGCCTAGACAATGCGTCGGGAACAACACTATCCTTCCCTTTCTTGTACTTGAAAATATAAGGAAAAGACTCTATGAACTCACTCCATTTTGCATGTCTACGGTTCAGTTTGAGTTGGCCCTTTAGATGTTTTAAAGATTCATGGTCAGAATGTATTACAAACTCTTTTGGCCATAAGTAATGCTGCCATGTTTCCAAAGATCGAACAAGTGCATACAATTCTTTATCATAGACGGAATAATTAAGAGTTGGACCATTAAGCTTCTCACTAAAATAGGCGATGGGTTTACCTTCTTGCATTAGAACTCCACCAATGCCAACACCACTTGCATCACATTCAATCTCAAATGTCTTACCAAAATTAGGAAGTGAAAGCAATGGGGCTGATGTCAATCTCATCTTTAGTTCTTGGAAGGACTTGTCTTGGGCATCACCCCATTGGAATGGAGTGTCTTTCTTTGTTAACTCATTCATTGGTGCAGCAATGGTGCTGAAATCCTTCACGAACTGGCGGTAGAAACCTGCAAGTCTGAGGAAGCTATGTACTTGGCTCACATTGTGTGGAGGCATCCACTCACGAATAGCCTTGATCTTCTCTTCATCGACCTCCACACCTTTTGCTGAAACAACAAAGCCAAGAAACACAACCTTGTTTGTGCAAAATGTGCACTTTTCGACGTTAGCATACAACTTTTCCTCACGTAGGACAGCAAGCACACATTTTATATGTCCAACATGATCCTCCAAAGTTTTGCTATAAATCAATATGTCATCAAAGTAAACCACTACAAACTGGCCAATGAAGGATCTAAGCACATGATTCATCAATCTCATGAAAGTACTAGGTGCATTCGTTAATCCAAAAGGCATAACCAACCATTCATACAAGCCAAATTTTATCTTAAATGCAGTTTTCCATTCGTCACCCTCTTTAATTCTTATTTGGTGGTAACCACTTCACAAATCAATTTTGGAAAATATGGTGGAGCCACAAAGTTCATCAAGCATGTCATCGAGCCTAGGAACAGGGTGCCGATATCTCACAGTTATGTTATTAATGGATCTACAATCAGTGCACATGCGCATGGTACCGTCTTTCTTTGGAACTAAAAGAATGGGAACAGCTGAAGGAGAAAGACTTTCCCTTACATACCCTTTGTTAAGAAGATCTTCTACTTGCCTCTGAATTTCCTTCGTCTCCTCTGGGTTTGCTCGGTACGGTGGTCGGTTTGGTAGTGGGGAGCCCAGAACCAAGTCGATTTGGTGCTCAATGCCCCGCTTCGGTGGCAAACCAGGTGGTACCTCCTTGGGAAACACATCCTCATAGTCCTGCAAAAGATCAAAAACAACACTAGGAAGAGTTGAGGGTAAGTCGTTAGCAGCCAATAAAGTTTCCTTGTACATGAGTACAAAGAATGGAGTATTAGGTTCTCTCAATTCCCGCATATCCCTTTTCCTAGCCATCATAACTAATCCCTGTTTTTCCTGGGGCTTGGTCATATTTGGCTGTGGGGCTTTTGGCTGTGGAAACACTCCCTCACTATGTTGGTGGCTCACTCTTTGTGTATGATCACTCTCTCCCTTTTTCTTTCCTTTTCTTTTCATCTCATCAAGATAGACTTCCTCGGGTGTCATGGGCAGCCAAGTGAACTTTTCTCCTCTATGGACAAAACATAAGCGATTCACATGCCCGCTGATTTGCACATCGCGGTGATGCAACCACGGTCGTCCAAGAAGCAAGTGACAAGCGTGCATCGGCACCACATCGCACTCAACATCATCTTGATATGTCCCTACTGAAATTGGTATTCGCACGCTGCTAATCACCATAATTGTACCACAATCATTCAGCCATTGCATGCGGTATGGATGTGGGTGACGTTTTGTTTGCAATTGAAGCTTCTCGACCATCTCTGTGCTTGCAATATTGTTGCAGCTACCACTATCAACAATCACTCGACATATCTTTGAGTTGATAAGGCAACGGGTGTGGAAAATATTATGCCGCTGCCCCTTTTCCTCCTCCACAACCTGGGCATTAAGTGAACGACATACAACCAAAGCTTCACCATCAAGTTCTTCATGAGATAAAATAGTGCCTCCTACTTCCCAACCTTGCTCCTCTTCCACTTCATCATTGCCACCTTCAGGGTCACTTTCAGACTCCCATTCACCTCGTTCATTGATGATCATAGTTCTTTTGCTTGGACATTCCGAAGAAATGTGACCTCTTCCTTTGCACATGTGGCATTGAATGTCACTGCTGCGTGTGGAACTCTTTTCTGGAGGTGGAGCAGAGGATACTCCTACTGCAGATGATGACCTCTTATCTTGATTGCGAATAGCAGGTGAGGAAGCCGTCGAGGCATGTGGGTGCCTAGGTGGTGCACCCTCAAATTGAGAACCATATGGCTGTTGTGTTCGCTGCCATGAGCGTGTGGTGGTGCGGCCTTGGAAAGCACGAGTACGACCATTACGCATATTCTTCTTCTCAACTCGTATAGCTTGATGTACCACATCTTGTAATGTATCATAAGGAAACATCTCCACAAAACCTGATATTTCATCATTCAGCCCATGTAAAAATCTCGCCATCTTCGCCTCATCACTTTCACGGGTTCTTGTCCGAATTAGCAGCACCTCCATCTCTTTATAGTACTCCTCAATAGTGCGGGAACCTTGAGTGAGCCCCTGCAACCGCTTGTACAATTGCCTCTCATAGTATGATGGAACAAAACGGCGCCTCATGACTTCCTTCATCAAGGTCCAGCTGCGGATATGATTATTGCCCGACATCAACCGATCGTCTTGCAGCTGATTCCACCATGTAAGAGCATAACCAGAGAACTCCATAACAGCAAGATCAACTCTCTTGGCTTCAGAAAAACCATGGATGCGAAAGATTTGATTGCATTTTTCCTCCCACTCAATATATGTATCTGGATCCTCTGTTCCCGTGAAGGATGGCACATGTAGCTTCACTCTCGCTTGGTTGTCATGGTCATCTTGATCACAACGGTCATAATGATGACCATTGCGACCAAAAATAGCACCACGGCGAGGCGGGGAGTAGGGTTCATGGTCCCCCATGCCTTCATCTTTGTCACCATGCTCGGAGAGATCTTCAAGGGAGATGGCATCACCATCATGTGCCGCTCGTCGCCGGTGATCAGCGGCAAACCCGCGGGGGTCATGGCCTCGCCCGCGAGCTTCTCCTCCATGCAGCCCACCCTCACGGGGGGCAGCAAAGTTATCACGCCTCCGTTCAGCACCAACAGCAGGGGCGCCGTGAGCAGCAGCTCATGCCGCTCTTCCACGACCATCGTGGCGATCCTCATTTCCTTGACGTCGTCGGTTGTCGGCGGCCAGCGAGGCAGCGGGGCTATGTTGATGTTGATCCCCATTACCCGTGATAGGGAGACGGTCTCCGAACATCCTTCGCATAGCTGCAGTTACACTCTCCTCAATCATTTCACCAAGTGCTGCGCGAGTTTTTTGGAGATCATCATCCACATGTTGATGTCCATGTACACTCGAGTTGGATCCTGTCATGTTAACTCTCGGAAACAAGTGGACAAAAGAAAAATATATGTGGAAAACACTCAGCTCATCTTCTTGCTTACCCAAATTCTAATGATTCCTTGGCGGTTGTGGGGTGGTAGCAAAACAGGAGTGGACGGGCGAATGAAAGGAAGGAAGCTGACGGTTTCTAGGTGGATCTGGGTGGGGTAAAATGAGGAGGGCTAGTGCTGAGATGCAATCGATTTAAACCAAATGAACAAGAAAAATTTGTAGATCCTTGCACCATGTTTGAGCTGCAACACTTGCCACTGCAACTTCTGAGATTTCTCACCAAACTGAATATGATTGCACACTTGCTCAACACTTTCTCTTCTCTTTTTTTTTTGCTCTATTTTTTACTCTTTTTTCTCTCTCTCTTTTTTTTGCTTTTTTTTGCAACACAATAGATCCAACAATAAGACTCAAAGAAAAACAGCAGCAACTTTGGATAGAACTTGGTGCAAACACAAAGAGGAAAGCAAACAACTAGATCTCAGCAAACAAAGGCTTGGATTTTTTTTGTGGCTTTTTGGCTTTGGACTCTAGGATGGGAAAAACCAAACTAAAAAGGATAGATCTAGAACAAAGATACAGATCCAACCGTGTAAACCTTGCTCTGAATACCAGATGATGCGACACCGTCTTCGGAGGAGAGGGTGTACAAGGGGAGGTCCGATCTTCACGGCATAGGATCGATAATGGATGGGGATAACTAGCTGCAAGCAGTCGAAAACGGAAAATAAGAGATTATGACCCGACGAGGAGGATGCTCACCGAAGCCTGCAATCCGAACATTCGCCGATCCACAACCCGCAATACTACCCCACACAACCACGCTCAAGTCGTGGAGCACGGGATAGGTGCAATCCGCAAGGGAAACCACGAACTCTAACCCACACAACACGATCTAGTCGTGGAGCACGAATTAGGAGCAATTTCTCAAGGAATCACGAGAATAAGGACAACAAGAGCTCTCCAATCTCAGGAGGAGTCTATGTCTTTCGTCTTTGATAGAAATGGCAAAAGCCCCAACGAAGGGAAGAGTTAGCCTATTTATAATCGGGACAACCCCCTGGATAGGTGTGAAAGAGAACCAGCTTTGGTTTGACTAAATGGCTTACAGGCTTAATGAGGTAGCTCTGGAAAACTCTCGTTGGAGGTGGTTGGCAGTTCCCGACCAAACATTGTTCACTGGAGTCGAACAATGTTTCCTTCAGCAGCAAACTCGAGTTCTGGGAACCTTTCGCAAGTTGGGATATCCAAACTCATGCAAAACATTGTTTCGTCAGAATTGGAACAATGTTTCTTCAACAGACAACTCATTTCTTCATGAATTCCTAACTTTGTTTCTTCACCATAAAACATTGTTTTGCACGGACTGAAATCTATTTGGCCTTCTTCGATATCGCACCTGAGTTCAACCAACAACAAAGGAGGTGAAGGCACAACCATGTTTTCAAGGTCAAATGATTGACTTAAGTTAGCGTTCACCTGATCATGTATTTGCATTGCGCGACTTCTTGTGATTGGGCCGTTGATGATTGGTGGTGTGGTGCCCATGGTTGGGATGTCCTCATCACCCTGGCTTGTGGACCCCTCGGGAGTCCCCCAACCCTAATCTTTGCACTATAAATTCCCATATATTCCCCGAACATCAGACGCATCCACGAAAATACTTTTCCGCCGCCGCAAGCCTCTATTCCCATGAGATCCCATCTTGGGGCCTTTTTTGGCACCCTACCGGGGGGGGATTCGATCACGGAGGGCCTCTACATCAACCTTGCTACCCTTCCGATGAAGCGTGAGTAGTTTACCACAGACCTACGGGTCCATAGCTAGTAGCTAGATGGCTTCTTCTCTCTCTTTGATCTTCAATACAATGTTCTCCTCGATGTTCTTGGAGATCTATCCGGTGTAATATTCTTTTGCGGTGTGTTTGTCGAGATCCGATGAATTGTGGATTTATGATCAGTTTATCTATGAATATTATTTGAGTCTTCTCTGAACTCTTTTATGCATGATTAAGATATCTTTGTATTTCTCTTCGAACTATCGGTTTGGTTTGGCCAACTAGATTGGTTTTTCTTGCAATGGGAGAGGTGCTTAGTTTTGGGTTCAATCTTGCGGTGTCCTCACCCAGTGACAGAAGGGGTAGCGAGGCACGTATTGTATTGTTGCCATCAAGGATAAAAAGATGGGGTTTATATCATATTGCTTGAGTTTATCCCTCTACATCATATCATCTTACTTAAAGCGTTACTCCGTTCTTATGAACTTAATACTCTAGATGCATGCTGGATAGCAGTCGATGGGCGGAGTAATAGTAGTAGATGCAGAATCGTTTTGGTCTACTTGTCACGGACGTGATGCCTATATTCATGATCATTGCCTTAGATATCGTCAGAACTATGCGCTTTTCTATCAATTGCTCGACAGTAATTTGCTTACCCACCGTATGTTTTCTGTCAAGAGAGAAGCCTCCAGTGAAACCTATGGCCCCGGGTCTATTTTCTATCATATATTTTCATATCTATAAACCAAAAAAACCCAAAAATACCTTGCTGCAATTTATTTATATTTAGTTTAGTTTGCTCTTTTATTTATCTTTTATACCTATCTCTATTAGATCTCACTCTTGTTCGTGACCGTGAAGGGATTGACAACCCCTTTTTCGCTTTGTGTGCAAGTGTTTGTTAGTTTGTGCAGGTGCATATATTGGGGACTTGCTTGTGCCTCCTACTGGATTGATACCTTGGTTCTTAACTGATGAAAATACTTATCTCTACTTTGCTGCATCACCCTTTCCTCTTCAAGGGAAAAATCAACGCAAGCTCAAGAAGTAGCAGTGACATAAGCGGGCTATAAGGATTTAAATATTATATCTTTGGTTAGTTGGAGGAGAGAGAAGAGGAGAGAGAAAAGAAGCGGGCTCTTCACTAGTAGCCAGCTTCAGCATGAGCCCCAATACTCTTTGTGAGGTTGTAAGGTGGGCCAACTATCAATGATGTAGCACACATTTAAAATTTGCTATTGTACATGCCGGCTATTAGGTTGGCCATAGATGACATGGCAACCTCTTGTAGCCGATTGTTGGCTGTATTATTAACCATGCTCTAAGCAAAAGTGCCATGTAAGCAGGCTATAAGCCCATTATTGTAGAGTACTTGTTCTTAGCACTTGTTGTATACCATGGAGGGGATCAAGGGAGACTCACCCCAGTCGTAGCGCCGCAGTAATAATGATAATGGCCAGTCAAATCATAGGGCCCCACCTGTCCCGCAGTAACGAGCCGTCAAATCACACAGCCCTACGTTTGCAGCAGTAAATTCAATCCGGTACTCCCTCATCTTCTCGCCTATCTGTCGAACCGACTAGGCGGAACTGCCCCGCCTACCGCGCGGGAAAATCCCCGCCCTCGACTTTTAAATATAATTTTGTATCCATGGATTGCGCCATGGAGCAAAGCCAGAAGAAAACGGTGGTACACATGTATACAGGACGCCCGTCGCGTTCGCGTCGCACCCCAGACGGTCGGTCGGTCTGGCACGCTGCTGACCGAATGGAACGCACGTCATATTGCGTTTGCACACACATGTGGGACCGCAATTGAGAACCGACCATAGGCACACTCCCCCGTCCCCGTAAGTCGGCTGAGTTAATAGAAGAGAGAGATGAGCGATAGTAGAGTACTGGAGCAGTGATGTACACACGTCGGTGCCTGGACGATCCCTGCACGACACGGGAGATTAGTTCGTCCACGCATGTGACCAGACTCCAGCAGACGGCTGGATTGGCTATCGTCGACATATCGTGCAGGCTGTGTTGTACAGGGTTGTAGTTCTGATGAGAAATCTAAAAAAAGGTTTCTTGTCATCTCCCAATATTAGGTGTCATGTGCTTCGGATCACTATGAGGGTTAAACAGCGACAACTGCGTTCCTCCAAGGCGCTGGTCATTGGAGGCACATGCACGAAGACTACTCGGCTACCATCAAGGTCAAGCCGGCTATGTTAATTAGGAAATCTATTGATTGACCCCTTTTCTATGAGTTTGTCTTTAATTTGAGCTTTGATCCTCGTCTAGTTTATCCGTCGGGATTCATGTTGTCTCCTTGGGGCAGTGAGGTTATAGTTTCTTGTCATGTGGCATTGTTTCGTGTTATATGTTAATCCGGTGCTTCAGATCAAAATGACGACAACTGCGCCTCCGGGGCACGTGCATGAAGACTTCTCGACAGTCATTGATGAGGTCAAGCCGGCTCTGGTAGAAAAAGGAAAACTACTCCACTATATAGGCAGGAGCCTCCGCGCTTGCTTGCTAGTGTTGCTCTCTTCACACTCTCTCGTCCTCTCCAGATTTAAAACAGCGGTGGCCACACACTCTCTCTGCTCACCGCCGGTCACAGATCCGGCCGGATCCCCTCCGCCGGGGAAGGTGAGAAGGTGCAACGTTCACGCGGTCGTCCTCGGCGGCAGCTCTGACCCACTGTCGGCGCGTCCCGATCAGCGTGCCTTGCCATTCTCTCCCATGCAGCGCCGGCTAGGGAGGGCCTCCGACCCCTTCTTCGTCGCCGCCGTAGTGTGGGCAGATCCGGCCTCCTGCCGCCCACCTAGCGACATCCCGGCGACCCTCAGGTATAACTTCCTTCGAAACCGGCCTTGCTCTACTGCCCCAGCTCCTCATGTCGCTGCATTTCTATCTTTTACTACTTCTCAGTCCCCCTCCTAGATAGGGTCGATCGGCTGTTCGAAAGCCACCTAAATTTTTACCGTTAAGAGGTAAAACTACTTCATGCAGTCGAATCTAGTAGTACTACTTCATGCAGTCGAATCTAGTACTACTTGGTTCAAACAGGGAAGAAAGGGGGTGGGGGTGGGGGAGATTTGTTACCTGAATCTAGGACTTGGTCGAAAGAGGAAATAATGGGGGCGAAAAGTAGCAGAGACTGGCTATCCAACTGGTCTCTTGGTCTAATAGGGAAATAAAGGGAAAGACAGTACAAACTCGATATAAACCGATCTATTTGTTGAAAAAGGAAAGAAAGTGGGGACTGGGGTACAAGTCAACAGAGTATGTCCAGCACTAGATTTGCTGGCCTCACACAGTAAAAGGTGGCTATACCGAACAAAAATGGGACCAACCCAGATATCCTATTTGGATGTTTGTTGCCCCGAGCCCCTCTTATGTAATGCCACTGGTAAAATGTACTAGCAGTCCCACTGTTAAAGTAAGGACACGTTAAACCAATGTTGTTTTCAATGTAATGCCTGCAGTAATATGAATCAAGCACTGTTTTTCATGTCCTCCTAAATTTCCCATTAACATAAGTTGCTTCTTTTCATTAGAAATGCAACTATCCTGGTCCGCCTACTCTCCCGTGCCCAAATACCAACTCTTTAGCAGCTGTCAATGTAATGTTGCTGGTAAAATGAAGCAATGGAACCATTAAAGTAATGTTGTATTTAACGGTTGTCATAGTTAATCCTAATGCCCACACTAATATCTAGCGATGCTGCTGCTTTAGAAATTACTATTGTCCTTGTAGGATCGCCATTCAGATAAGGAACATGCTTCTTTTCATTTGATGTATGTTTCATCACTTGTTAGTCACCCTCCTTTCCACCTTTTTGTGCAAACAGGGATATACATTTCACGCTTGATCTTAGTTGAACTGCACAAAATGATATCCAAATTATAGTTGAACATTCCATGAGCTTCACGACCAACCTTGATGTTGCTCGATTTTATTGCAACTAATGAAGAAGAAGCTGCTAGCTCATGGGACCAAGTACTTGCTAACTGCATGATGCAAACATTGCTTCATTTTAGATGAACTGCACAGAAAGGTCCCATGAATTGAATCATCCATGTTGGTGACTGGTGTCATCCCTTCTACGATGGCATTGACTGCAGATATGGTTCCCATCACGAGGTATGTTCCTTTTTGGTCCGACCGTTTGCCAAAGATCCTGCATGTTGACTCTGTTCTTGTGCTACTGTTTTGCCACTGCCATGATAAAGTAGTAATGTTATTATTTTGCACCTTAATCTAGTGGCACTATTAATTTGAGGCAATGTTTGGCACCGCTAGTGCCACTGATTTTATTTATTTATTTATCAAAAGAGGGGGTTTCCTTTGATTTCATTAAAGAAACCCAACGGTTTCCTTCGATTTCAATAAAGAAACCCAACCATAGAGAACCATTATCCAACAACATCTCAGTGTAAACGGGCAGTTATGCAACTACTACTAGAACGGACTGACTACTAGCAGGAGACAAGTTTGCCACATAAGCTAGGCAGGTAGGGGGACGCAGCCCTAGCTCGACCAAGTTTGGATTACAACCCAAAAGCTACCACAGAAACATGAGGGGGGGAGATAGGGACTGAAAGAGGCAGCTTCAGCATCCCAGTCTAAGCACCCCCGGCCTCCATCCTTGCGACGCACGGTACACCTCGCTTGCCACCTGCTCGACCCTAGTGCCACTGATAAAATGAACTAATAATACAGTTAAAATAGAGCTACTGTCCTCTCTATCATTTCATTTCCAATGTAGATAAAGAAAGTGCTTCTCTTTGTTAGTATATGTTTCATCAACTAGTCCCATTGTTAATGTTTAAGTGTTTCTGCAAACTGGGGTGCTTAATTTTAGTTGAACTGCACAAAAATAGAGATTGGAATGTCTCAAGGCCCCTCCTTGTACTACCGCTGTACACTGATGTTCATCACTAGCAGAAGGTGTATCGGGGAGAATTGGGTAGATTTCCAGTATGAAGCCTACCGTATGAGGCGTCGCAGGGCCCATCTCGCCCTCGCAGCATGGCATACTGTGATACTATCGCAATCTTTTCCCATAAAGAAAATGAAGTTTCTTCTATTAATTAGTGTATGTTTCATCAACTAGTGCCACTATAATGTAATCACGCTTTTTCATTATCTGTGCAAACAGGGTAATCTTTTCCCATTAAGAAAATGAAGTTTCTTCTATTTATTAGTGTATGTTTCATCAACTAATGCCACTATAATGTAATCACACTTTTTCATTATCTGTGCAAACAGGGTTATTCAACTACATCTTGGTGGAATTGCACAAACGTACGGATGGAACCAGCATATATGCAGAGTGCGAGGTGCCAATATCTAACATAAACGTGGCTTGGAAAAGCACAGATGCTCGGATGGTTCCTCAAGTTCTTGCCTACCCGCTGCAGAATATTTTAATCTGCCGGTGTTTCGCTTGCACTTTACTTGTTTTTTTTAGGAGACACTTTACTTGTTTCAGTGTTGCAGCAAATCCTCTAATCAAATAGGAGTAGCTTATATTGGCACTTTTCTAGGGAGTAC
Source organism: Elymus sibiricus (assembly GCA_039707655.1). Classification (NCBI taxonomy): domain Eukaryota; kingdom Viridiplantae; phylum Streptophyta; class Magnoliopsida; order Poales; family Poaceae; genus Elymus; species Elymus sibiricus. The sequence continues at coordinate 322,014,742 of CM077664.1, forward strand.
TCTTTTCTGAAAGAAGCACCAATCGATTTTTCTTTATTTGTACACATTGTCACAACTTTGTTTTTGGTCCACAGCTATTTTAGGGTGATTGGCGTAGTACTCGGAGACTCGGAGTACTACCTAGTACTTACCCGTATGATTTTCATTAGCCGTCACACTGATTGTAAGCATGAGCAGATGGAAGATTAGGTTAGTGCGAAGCTTACCTTAAACCCTACCGCCGCTGTTGAAACAAGGCGAGCGGCGAGGGAACAGTGGAGAACGGCGGGGAAGCGACGTCGCGCCATCAGATCTCCTCTTGCGGTGGGAGAACGAATACTCCTGTGGCTCCGGCTCGCACTGCACCCTCACGAACGGCACACCGTACTCGATCGATTCGTTATCCTCTGGATGCTCGACCTTGGACCTGTATGCCCACCACCTCCGCCTGACTTTCACCTCAGGCGAATCTGTCTACTCCATCGCCCAGAGGAGATACTCGATGAACTCAAAGGAGTGCGGCGTGACTGCCGCCGGGGAGTACATTGCCGCCCTCATCGCCGTCGTCTCACTCTTTATCATACATTGCCACATGGCCCTCACCGTCCTCGAAATCTCCCACTCGTTGTCAAACCAAGTAAGTATCTCCTTCAACCTGGCTAACTTCGCCTGGTCGCCGTCGGCGATCTGCCCGATTCGCTGCTGCATCCTCTCCATAGATGTGCTTCTGAGAGGTTCGGTGCTGGCTTTGGAAGATGGGAGGAGAGACGGTGGTCTTGCAATGGAGAAGAGGGAGAGGCGAGACGGTGGTTTTGCAATGGAGAAGATGGAGAGGAGAGGGGGGTGGTTTTGCAATGGAGAAGAGGGAGAGGCGAGACGGTGGTTTTGGAATGGAGAAGATGGAGAGGAGAGGGGGTGGTTTTGCAATGGAGAAGAGGGAGAGGAGCGTGCGGCAGTGATTTAGGATTGGACGAGAGGGCAGGCGCGCTGTGACTGGATCAAAATCAAAATCAACTAGCGGAGTAGCCCGCGCATTTGCGCGGCTAGGTATCTTAAAGGTCTTTCTGTCATGTTTGCTTGAATTTAAATAGGCCAAATTACCATTATAGTGTTAAAAATTACCATATTTGTTCCAACATGCCGTTAGATTTGGACATAGATGTTTGTTTTGCATTCGATTTTTATTGCATTGAGATATTGTGTATGTATATTAAGAAATAATTCAACGAATTATTGCGTTTACTTCTTAAAAGTTAAGGTCGTTTGATTTTTTTTTGCGGGGATTGAATTATCATTTCGTTTAGAATGGTCATACACATTGAATCCTCATAAGAACTCCCAACGGAGTGTTTTGAAGCCCATAACGTACTTGATGTTTCATTCTCTTTATTTAGTCTCACGTCACACGGTTCCTCTTCTAACCAACTTTAATTACTCTTCTCAGTTTCGTTCATCGCATTGTGCCACTTTTAATTGGTCCGCTAAATCCTAAGTGCGAAATTATGGATAGTATCACTCCAGAAATAGCACCATTGACAGTGTGACGCAGAGAGAGTTCTTCATTGAGCTTTGACGGCATGGAGGCACCCCTTCCCCCCTCACCCCATGATCCACTTCATCCTCATATTCTTGCTATCCTGCTGAAGAAAAACTCCGTGCCTTACGGGCCTTGATCCGTATGTAAAAAATTTAGTGTACTTCGATGTGAATTGCTTTATTAATTGCTCCATATAAATATTTCATAAGTGTATAAATAGATGCATGATTCAACTCTACCTACGAATGAATGTGTATATAGCTATGTAAAATGAAACACCTCTCGTAGTTACACATGTCACTTAAAAAAGCATGTTAACCATGCATGAGAGGTCTACATGTAGTGAGTACTTTGACTCTATGTGTCAAGCATGAGTAGTCTACGCTACAGTAATAGTATCTTGTATTTAGTTTTGTGCACTATTTTATCTGTTGGACGTATTTTCAGATGCATACCTTGTATTGTCGATCAGCAATCAAGCCCATCGAACATGGCTTTAATTACCCAAAGTGCATTTTACATTAGAATGTCTATTAGCATAAAATATTCTTAATGCGACTGAACTTTCTACATATATTTGTGTTTGGAGCATATATAATTTTATTGTTTATATTGAAGAGTTATTTGAGATGCATATGTATATAGCTATCCATAACAGAACACTTCTAGATAACACGCCTTCATCTAACTCATGAACGGTCGCTCTGAGTAGTAGTGACCACTTATATCTCGTGGAAGTGCAGTTTGTTAGTAGTTAGTACTATCCTTCGGCGGTCTGGCGTTTCACTGTCAACAGTTTAACCCTTTAAAGATAATATAGTAATATGTCTTATCTTATCACCCCTAGGATTTGGTTACAAAATAGCTACGGGCAGTCTTAATTTTGAAGATAATGAGCAAATTTATCTTAGTTTAGATTTATTGTTTTGCTTAGCTATTTTTTTCTTGTATATAGTAGTGTATTTACATGTTATCCTTGATTTTACCGTCTAAATCATGGCGTGTAATCGACATATAAATTTGAAGATTAGTGACTTTTAAATTAGGAAAGATGGATCACATGGAAGAAAAAATACTTATCAGCATAGACATGCCTGAACATTGATGCTTTTTTTGTCAGTTCTTGTGTGAAAAAAACACACACAGAAGAAGCGCTTGCGAGCAGATATTACCCAACATTGATAGTGTAGTTGTGGTTACTTTAATTTTTTCTGGATGCTTTGTCATGCCTTTGTCTATCCGAGAGCCAATCAGCTTGTACTGGATGTAATTGAAGACGTTGTTCGCCATGCTTTATACCTGAGCCTCTGACAGTGGCTTCATTCCTCCGAAGTCTTGACTACATCGGGACATGCCTCGTGTGTATCGTGCCCTCAATTTGCTGAGCATTGGGCCGTGCCTCGGATGAGCAGGAGATCGCCACCGTCCTGTGTGGCATCCCGCGCTTGGGCGTGTTAAGTTTTATAGCTAAGAATCTGATGATGCCTTCCTTCATCCAAAGTATTAGCAACATCCGTACGTACCTGGTGTGTATTGTGCCCTTGATTTGCTGAGCGGTTGGTCGTACCTCGGATGTTCAGGCGATTGCCATCATCCTGTGTGGCGGCTCGTGCTTGGGCATGTTGTGGCGTTTGGCCATGCCTCGGATGGGCAGGGGATCACCATCGTCCTACATGGCGGCTCACGCTTGGGCGTGTTATGTTTTATAGCTGAGAATCTGACGATGCCTTCGTTCATCCAATGTCTCAGGCAACATCCGGACGTGCGTGGTGTGTATCATGCCCTTGATTTGCTAAGCGTTTGGTTGTGCCTCGGATGGTCAGGAAATCGCCATCATCCTGTGCGGCGGGTAGTGCTTGGGTATGTTGTGTCGTTTGGCCGTGCCTCGGATGGGCAGGAAATCGCCATTGTCCTGCGTGGCTGGTCGTGCTTGGACGTATTGTGTTTCACCAAAGGCACTTTGAGTTTATGTATCCGTGTCTGTGTGTTTCTCCTTTTGCTATTTTTTTTGTCCCTAAACCTAATTGGAGTTGGTCTTGTGCACGACGATAGCTACATCAATCGGTTTTTTAACGGGCCTCCTATTGGAAATTAATTTCAATGTATATATGTACGCATCTATTAATCACCAAGCCTTAGCTTTCTACGTGTTACTTTTGGCAATATACGTATCCTAGTAGGACAGATCGAACGTCCGTTAAAATAATTAATCAGGAAACTGTTGGTCACGTTGTATTTTCCTTGTCCATCTACATGTGCGTGATCGACTTGTACTCCTATTTTTAATTTTTAGGCAGGCTAATTGATCTAGTACGTGGGCTGATTGATCTAGTACGTGGGTTTTTAGGCAGGCTGATTGATCTAGTACGTGGGTGCATATGTTGTGATAAATCTAGACCGTTCAAATGTCTTAATTCTAGAGCGACAAATCTTCACCGTTCATTTTCTATCGTTTTAATAATATAATAGATTTACCCTTCAATTAAGAAGCGACCCCACATTAACTAGTCTCCCTTGTATTCTGGGTCATATTTTGACCATAATTTTAACAAATAACATATATGTTATACGTTGCAAAAATAATATAATTTGAAAGTACATTCAGATACGAACCAAACGATACAATTTTTTATGACATGCATTCACATTTTGCTTGTCAAATACAGTACGTGGTCAAACTTTGACCCAAAATACGCAAAACAAAAAAAATACTTCCAAGACCACCGCCGCTCCTCTCCTCTTCCATTTCAAAACCACGGCCGCTCCTCTCCTGTTCCAATCCAAAACCAGCGCCGCTCCTCTCCTCTTCCATTTCAAAACCACAGCCGCTCCTCTCTTGTTCCAATCCAAAACCAGCGCCGCTCCTCTCCTCTTCCATTCAAAAACCACCGCCGGTGAGTGAAGGTGCTGTGGAGAAGTAGATCGATGGAGGCGTACAACCGATATGTGAGGATCACAGACGGCGACCCTGTGAAGCTAGGCAGGATGTTGGAGATACAGTCTTGGTTTGACAACCAAGAGCAATTAGCGGCGACGGCGACGGCGATGGCCAAATATCTGGAACAGAGCGAAAAGGCGGCGATACTCCCGAAGGGAGTCGCGCGGGAGTACATAGAGCTGCTCGTCTGGGCCATGGAGCAAATAGATTCACCGAATCCGATCGTGAGGCAGCGGTGGTGGGAGTATCGATCCAAGATGGAGCATCCACCAGAGATTGAAGGATCGAGCATCTGCACGGTGCCGTTTGTGAGGGTGTTGTGGCAGAGCGAGCCGGTGGAATCTTCATCGAACGAACCCAACTCCAAGAGGAGAAAAGCAGTTAGCGCGATGACGCTTCCCCGCCATCCTCTCCCTAGCCGTTCACCTAATCTCACGGGGCGGCTGTCTGCCGCCGAGGAATAAGAGGGGACTGCCCCCCAATAGTCTGAGGAGGAGCTTAGGGTTGTCAGTATTTGCAGGTTGTGAATTGTGTTGTGTATTTTGAGAGTACTTTCAGATATGAATGTCTTTTGAATTTTAGATTTGCAGTATTGAGCATATCAAGTATTTTATGAATTCTAGAGATCTATTTTTAGCACTTTAAAAAATGTAGTTTCATATAAAAGTGCAGACAATGTGATTCTCAGAGAAGAAACTGCAAGTTTCAGTTTCAGATAAGAACTGCAAGTTTCAGAGGCAGAACATTTATATTAACACGCCCTTTTCAAACAGGGATAACATCATGTTGGAAGTTTTATTCATGGTCAAAAATGGAACTACCAGGCAGTTAACATCATGCTGATCAACACTCATGCATAGCACATCTTCATATGATGCACAGTCAAAAAGATATGCTATTTTCAAAATGCCCACACAATGTTGAGTGTGCGAAAAACAGAGAAACCGAGGGACAAAGTTTTGGCGAGGTGGTGTGCGTAGATGACAATGGACACCCACATGTCAAAGGTAGAGGCAAAAATTTGGGGATATTTTCACTGCATGAGGTGGAATCGAACTCGTGCGGAGCAGCGGTTGGGGAGTGGAATTTGGCTACTGGGCTACTCCAGTACTTTCGCTAGAAATTAGGCACAACATCTACCACTACTATAGCACGTCTTCCCTGGCTCAGGTGTGTTCTCGTCCGGGGCCTGGACGTCATCCTCCGCCTTTGTGCGCTCGCCGTGGCGCCGCTGTCTGCCATTGTGAACATGCTCAACAAACGAGAGGAATTTGGAGAGGACTGTACGTGGAGAGGCGGACAGTCGGGACCCACCAGGTCCATGGCCGTACGCAAGCAAGTGCCTCATTGAAAAAATACTTCCTCCTAATGCTATACTGACGTTGGGGCCCACGGGTTTGTCAACGTAGTTACTAAAGGAGATAAATTTACAACGAAGCCAGTCATCGGGGAGCTGGCAGGTATCATTTATTATCAGTGGGTCAGCAAGTATCAACTAGGTTGTGGGCTGCCCAGTCTAGGCTTTCTTTTTTAACATGCGCAGCCCACGACATGCCGGTTTGTATTTTTTTGAGGGCCGTCATGTATCGACTGGCCTATGGCCCTCCCATCCTAGGTTTTATTTTTTCTTAATCATCCGCAGCCCAACTTATGTGCTTTTTTGAAGAAAACGCAGAGGTCTGTTCTATTTTTCTATATAAGAATAGGAACGCCAGGTCCAACTTATGTGTCCCTTCTAACTATATTATATATATATTTATATAACTTTATATGTTATTATACATTATTGTTATTATCATCATATATTTAACAGATACTTACATATATAAGAAAAAAATATCCCATGTCTTATTAACTTATAAAAATAAATTTTTAACAATAAAATCCTAGGTTTTTTACATTAAGGCAACTAAAATCCTGGTGATTGTGTACAAAAGCTTGGTAAGATTTAAGGACCAATGTAATAATAAAGCACTTATTATTTAAATATATTTATAACAAAATGCTCAGCCCCTGTTTATTTTTTGATAACATTGCTGCGCCCAACCCAACATTATAATTAGAACCAGACCAGCAAAATCGTGTATTTCGAGAAAGTGCAAATGGGCTCTAATTTTTTAGGAAAAAATAAATGGGCCGCATGGACGATACATTATTGTTCACCCAGGCCAGCAAATTCGTGTATTTCGAGAAAGTGCAAATGGGCTGTAGTCTTTTAGAAAAAAAATAAATGGGTCGCTGAAAGCACAAGTGCTCCCTGGGTGATTTTGGTAATTAATGTCAACATATCTCTTGTTGGACTAATGGTTTTATCTAGTGCATTTCAGACAAGTTCAACAATGGCGTGGAAAGGACTAGAGGATGTGGAACCCCTTCAAAATGCTAAGGACACATATTGGCAAAAGCTCAAGACTCTTCATTTATATTTTAGTGATCCAAGATCACATTGAGTCCATAGGAAAGCCAATACTATTAAAAGGGGATGAGGTGTTGCTTAATGGTCTACTTGCTCAAAGTGCTTACTGATATTGCTCCAAAGCCCTCAACCACTTTCTCATTCCAAATATGTCCAAAACCCAAAGTCAAACTCGGCCTCACCGATTCTTTCTATCCGGCGCCACCGAATTCATATGACATAGCCACTACGAGAAACCCTAACAGTTCGGTCACACCGATACGAATCTCGGTCTCACCGAGATAGCCTTGCAAACTCTCTGTTGCCTGTTGCAATTGTTTCGTTCTCACCGAAATTGCGATCGGTCACACCGAGTTGGCTTGACATCTTCTCTGTTGCCTTATTGCTTCACTTCGATCTCACCGAGTTGATGCAATCGGTGCCACCGAGTTGATGTTTTCCCTAAGCCCTACCACATCAGTCCCACCGAGTTGTTCCAGTCGGTCCAACCGAGATTCCTAACGTTCACATTTTGAACTGAATCGGTCTCACCTAGTTCTTCTATTCGGTCTGACCGAGTTGGGTAAAATGTGTGTAACGGTTGGATTTTGTGTGGAGGCTATATATACTCCTCCACCCCCTTCTCCATATGTGAGAGAGCCATCAGAACGTGCCTACACTTCTAGCATACATTTTCTGTGAGAGAACCACCTACTCATGTGTTGAGATCAAGATATACCAATCCTACCACAAGAATCTTGATTTCTAGTCTTCCCCAAGTTGCTTTCCAGTCAAATCATCTTTCCACCATATCCAAATCTGTGAGAGAGAGTTGAGTGTTGGGGAGACTATCATTTGAAGCACAAGAGCAAGGAGTTCATCATCAGCACACCATCTATTACCTTTTGGAGAGTGGTGTCTCCTAGATTGGTTAGGTGTCGCTTGGGAGCCTCCGACAAGATTGTGGAGTTGAACCAAGAAGTTTGTAAGGGCAAGGAGATCGCCTACTTCGTGAAGATCTACCCGAGTGAGGCAAGTCCTTCGTGGGCGATGGCCATGGTGGGATAGACAAGGTTGCTTCTTCGTGGACCCTTCGTGGGTAGAGCCCTCCGTGGACTCGCGCAACCGTTACCCTTCGTGGGTTGAAGTCTCCATCAACGTGGATGTACGATAGCACCACCTATCGGAACCACGCCAAAAATCTCCGTGTCTTCATTGCGTTTGCACACTCCAATCCCATCCCTTTACTTTCTTGCGAATAGCATGCTTTACTCTTTCCGCTGCCCATACTCTTGTCATGCTTGCTTGAAATATATTGTGAATGCTTAAACTTGTGCTAAGACTCCACCTTAACTTGAAGAACTTAAAAACTGCCACTTTTACTTGTTGAGGGTGTAATCACCCCACCCCCCTCTAGACCCCTCTTCTCGATCCTTTCAATTGGTATCAGAGCTTTGGTCTCCATTGCTTTGGTTTAACCACCATTGGAGGAAGATGGATGAGTCTACGATTGGGAGTATTAGACGTAGAGTGCCTATGCTTGACGGAGAGTTCTATAATTCTTGGAAGAATGAGATGCTTGAGATTTTCAATGAATATAATTTGAACAAGTATATTACTAGCCCTTATGTGCCCCCCATTGATCCTTTGCATCCTACCCCCGATGAGTATCTTGACATGACTCGCAATCTTAGAACTATTGATCTTATCATGAGAGGATTGCCTAGGAATTTCCTTGTATGCTTGCCTACATTTGAATGTGCTTATACTATATGGAAATATCTTGAGGAGCGCTTTCCAAACTATTCCTTGAAAAATCTAGATGAGATTCTTCAAAAGTCAATTGCTTTTTAAAATATGGATCCTAGTGATCCTAAATTTGATGATTGTCTATTTGAGCTCCGTGACCTTATGCGTGCCAAAGGAGATGTTGGAGTCATTAGTAGCATCATCTCACAAATTATTAGAATTCATAAGCATGCACATTGTCATGGCCATATATCTAATGAATCACACTCTCTAGGTGATGATCATTCACATGATGATGTTGAGCATGGATATTATGATGAGGATGATGATAGTGACTTTGATCTTGATGAGTCAATGAGACACTTTGGTCTTATGGCTAATCTTCGTGGTTATATGGCTGGAGTAAAGGAATGGGTTCTTGATAGTGGATGTACTGATCATATGACCAGAGATAAGGACATGTTTCGTGAGCTTGCTGAGAACGACGGTCCCCGCAAGTATGTCACTTTTGGTGACAACTCCAAGGGTAAGGTAGTTGGCCTTGGTAAGGTGGCCATCTCCCATGATAGCTCCATCCAGAACGTTATGCTCGTTGAATCTCTTGGTTATAATATACTTTCTGTATCTAGACTAGCTGACTTCGGTTTCAATGTTCTATTTACTTAAGTAGATTGCCAAGTGTTTCGAAGAGATAATCATAATATGGTCTTTACCGGTATTCGTAGAGGTGATCTATACATTGTTGATTTCACTAAGAGAGCTCAACCTCGTACTTGCTTAATTGCTAAATCTTCTAAAGGATGGTCATGGCATAGAAGACTAGGTCATGTGGGCATGCGAAATCTTGATAAGCTTATTAAAGGTGATCATATCCTTGGTGTTAAAGATGTCATATTTGACAAGGATAGACTTTGTAGTGCTTGTCAAGCAGGAAAACAGGTTGGAGGAAGTCATCCCGTGAAGAACATCATGACCACGAGAAGACCGCTTGAGCTACTTCACATGGATCATTTTGGTCCCAACGCCTACAAGAGTCTCGGTGGTAACTCATTCGGTTTGGTTATTGTTGACAATTTTTCAAGATTTACGTGGGTGTTCTTTCTTGATGATAAATCGCAGGTCCAAAAGATCTTCAAGAACTTCGCTAGGAAGGCCCAAAACCAATTTGAAGTGAAGATCAAGAAGGTTCGAAGCGACAATGGAACGGAGTTCAAGAACGCCAATGTGGATACCTTTCTTGACGAAGAAGGGATTTCACATGAGTTCTCGGCTACGTACACACCTCAACAAAATGGAGTTGTTGAGAGGAAGAACCGGACACTTATTGAGATGGCAAGAACGATGCTTGATGAATACAAGACGCCAAGACACTTTTGGGCGGAAGCGGTTGAGATAGCTTGTCATGCTCCAAATCGACTATATCTTCACAAGCTTCTCGGCAAGACAGCATACGAGCTTCTCATCAGTAACAAACCCCAAGTTGGATACTTTCGAGTATTTGGCTCAAAGTGCTACATTCTTGATAAGCATCGTCGTTCAAAATTTGCTCCTAAATCTCATGAAGGTTTTCTACTCGGTTATGGCTCAAACTCTCACACTTACCGTGTCTACAACAATTTCACCCGAAAGGTTGAAGAGACGGTAGATGTGAAGTTTGATGAATCTAACGGCTCGCAAGTAGAGCAATTGCCAATTGATGTAGGAGACAAAGATCCTTCGGAAGCAATTCAAGACTTGTCTATTGGCAAGATTCGTCCAACGGAGGTGAAGGAGAGTACTTCGTCCATTCAAGTGGAAGCCTCAACTTCACATCAAGGTGAACCACAAGTTGACTTGGAGGCATCCACAAGTGGAACACGTCAAGACGGAGGAAATGAGGAAGTGCAACAAGATGAACCACCTCGACCTCCCTCTCCACCTCCACAAGAGAACGACAACGCCAACAACAATGAAGGAGGACAAGAAGAATAAGAAGACAATGAAGAGGATGTTCCACCCCAACCCAAACAAAATCTCTCACGAGTTAGAGCAAGAGTCACAAGAGACCATCCCGTCGAACAAATCTTCGATGATATTCAAACCGGGAGAATTACTCACTCTAAAACTCATTTGGCTAACTTTTGTGAACACTACTCATTCATTTCTAGTATTGAACCTATGAAGGTTGAAGAAGCTCTTGAGGATCCGGATTGGGTGAATGCTATGCACGAAGAGCTACACAACCTCGAGAGGAATCAAGTGTGGACATTGGTTGAGAAGCCGGACGACAAGCACAATGTCATTGGAACCAAATGGGTGTTTCGGAATAAGCAAGGTGAAGATGGACAAGTTGTACGCAACAAGGCCCGTCTTGTCGCCCAAGGCAACACTCAAGTCGAAGGTATGGACTATGGTGAGACATATGCCCCCGTTGCTAGACTTGAGTCCATACGCATCTTACTTGCTTATGCCAATCACCATGACATCACTTTATACCAAATGGACATTAAAAGTGCTTTTCTAAATGGAGAAATTGAGGAGGAAGTCTATGTTAAACAACCTCCCGGCTTTGTTAATCCCAAGAAACCTAATCATGTCTACAAACTTCACAAAGCTCTTTATGGTCTTAAACAAGCTCCTAGAGCATAGTATAAATGCTTGACAAAGTTTCTTATTGAAAAAGGCTTTGAAATTGGGAAGATTGATTCCACTCTTTTTACTAAAAGGGTTAATGGTGAATTATTTGTGTGCCAAATTTATGTGGATGATATCATATTTGGTTCTACTAAACCCATTTTAGTGAAAAGTTTGGAAGGCTAATGTCGGAGAAGTTTGAGATGTCTATGATGAGTGAACTCAAGTTCTTTCTTGGTTTGCAAATCAAGCAAACTAAGGAAGGTTCCTTTGTTTCTTAAACAAAGTATACCAAGGATCTTTTCAGGAAGTTCAATATGGAAGAAAGCAAAGGTATGAAAACACCCATGCCTACTAGTGGACATCTTGACTTGACTAAGGATGGCAAACCGGTTGATCAAAAGGTTTACCGCTCTATGATTGGTTCATTGTTATATCTATGTGCCTCCCATCCCGATATTATGCTAAGTGTGTGCATGTGTGCACGATATCAAGCGGCCCCTAAAGAATGTCATCTTAAGGTCGTGAAAAGGATAGTGAGATACTTAATTCATACACCAAACTTTGGCATTTGGTATCCTAAGAGGGCATCTTTTGATCTTCTTGGCTACTCCGATTCGGACTATGACGGTGACAAGGTTGATAGAAAGTCCACTTCGGGTACTTGTCAATTTCTTGGTAGATCCCTTGTGTCTTGGTCCTCCAAGAAACAAAACTCGGTATCCTTATCTACTGCCGAAGCGGAATACATTGCCGCCGGATCATGTTGTGCTCAATTACTTTGGATGACCCAAACCCTTAAGGATTATGGAATACATGTGAAACATGTTCCATTGCTTTGCGATAATGAAAGTGCTATTAAGATTGCTCACAATCCCGTGCAACACTCTCGAACTAAGCATATTGAAGTTCGTCATCACTTCATTCGAGATCATGTTGCTAAAGGGGACATCAATCTTAAGCATGTTCATACCGATAAGCAATTGGCGGATATATTCACCAAACTGCTTGATGAGAAAGTATTTTGCCGTTTGAGAGGTGAATTGAATATCATTGATGCCTCAAACTTGGAGTAGAAGCTCCATTTGGATGCATGCAAGGCATGAGCCTTTTATGATTATCTTTGATATTTCTCTTATGATGATGATCATATGTCTTGGATCCATACTTGTACCCTTGCATGTTATCTAACCCTTGTAGGTACTTGGATGAACTCAAATCTATGGGATTGCTAGTCATTCACATTTTGAGCAATCTCTACATCACCAAGTCCCTATGATATGGTTGTTGAATACAAGGAAGCATGAACTCACTCAACATATCCTTTGACAATTTCAATATATCAAATTTCATTTGGTATCAAGTTTCATGATTGTCATTTTGGATACACAAGTGCTCTTCCTTGCAAGACTAACCCATGTAGGAAGATGAACTCAAACTACTAGGGGTGCTCCAAACTCTTGATGGACAACATCAACCTTGAGCATCCAACACAAGTTCGACTACATGATCAAGATCAACACCACAACCCAAGGTATGTCATTCCACCTTAGAGAAGCTTTTCTCAAAGTCATGAGCTAAAGCAACTGAACAAGGTGTGAATACATCAAAATGCTTAAACGAAAAATGGTAACCCCATTTTGAGCTTAAACGATGAGTATGACCTACGATCAAGTGCTATCACTTGACTCCTCAGTCAATATACTCTAACATAGGTGAATTTGTCGCCGACCCCTTCTAGATGAAGTTCTCTAGTGTTCCTTTGCGCATTTGCTTTGTGTTCTTGCATATGTTTCTTGCTATTGTGTTCCCCTCTAAAACAAAAAAAAACTTCATCTAGATCTCTTTTCTGTCTTTATTCTGTGTTTAATTCATTGCAAATCTTTCTGCTAATTCCTTGCAAATCCTTGTGAGATTTCATTTGCCAAGTGAGCTGAGTTGACAAAATCTTTACTCTGTGTTGAACTCAGTCCCTCCGATTCAAACCTATCGGCTTGACCGAAATACAAGGTCTCCTTGTGAATAGTTCATCGGTACAACCGACATGGACCAACTCGGTCGCACCGATAAGTACCTTCTGTGACTCTGTCATTTTGGAGCCACCGATGGAAAACGCATCGGCGTCACTGATTTCAACTCTGAGAAAATGTTTTGCCATTCCCTATTGCCTATTTTATTCAGCTCCACTCAATGATTCTATCCTCCATCAGTATCATAGACTACCTGTTGTTTTGTAGTGACTCTCAAGGACCACACCTATTTGGCTCATAATCCAGAAGTGCCCTTCTTGGAAATTGATGTCAAAGGGGGAGAGAGAGAGCACATCAAAGCTTATCATATGAGCACATCTAAGCTCTTCTACAGATGCTTGTTATCAAAGAGGAGAAAAGTCACATGTCTTTAAGAGGGGAAAGACATGTCAATATGTTTGATCTTAGCTAAGCTATTGCTAATATTCTTGTTGCTCTGATTTTTTCTCACCCTACCTTCTCCCATTATCCCACATCAGATTCAGGGGGAGAAAGAGTCCAAGTCTAGGGGGAGAAAAATCTTTGGAATTCATTGCACATCTTTAAATCTTTGGGGACATGTCTATATCTAAATGAAGTACTAAGTACTCACCCATTACATGTCATCCCAGTCTTGGTATCTTTGTGGTTCTCTGAAATTGCTTTACTAGGAGTGTTCTTGTGTTATCTAACCCTATTTTCTCAAGTCCACTCCTTCCAAAGTCAGCTCAAGACCACAAGGTAAGTATATGCATCACACTCATGTGCATGATGATCTCTTGCTGATGTACATATTGTTTGCAAGAGGGATTCATAAACATGGAGGTACACTTCTTTACCACATCATTTGCTCTGATGCATATAGCCAAGATACATGTAACTCCTTGCTTGCTCTGTCATGATTATGCATTCACATGTTCTTATATTCTATCTTCACATGATTGCATACATGTAGGGGGAGCTTATGCATGTTACATGTTTCTCCAAAGCTTTACCTGCTACTCTTCATATTGTTTACCTAAAGCTTTGATGTATGTTGTCATTAATTACCAAAAAGGGGGAGATTGAAAGCACAAGTGCTCCCTGGGTGATTTTGGTAATTAATGTCAACATATCTCTTGTTGGACTAATGGTTTTATCTAGTGCATTTCAGACAAGTTCAACAATGGCGTGGAAAGGACTAGAGGATGTGGAACCCCTTCAAAATGCTAAGGACACATATTGGCAAAAGCTCAAGACTCTTCATTTATATTTTAGTGATCCAAGATCACATTGAGTCCATAGGAAAGCCAATACTATGAAAAGGGGGTGAGGTGTTGCTTAATGGTCTACTTGCTCAAAGTGCTTAGTGATATTGCTCCAAAGCCCTCAACCACTTTCTCATTCCAAATATGTCCAAAACCCAAAGTCAAACTCGGCCTCACCGATTCTTTCTATCCGGCACCACCGAGTTCATATGACATAGCCACTGCCAGAAACCCTAACAGTTCGGTCACACCGATACGGATCTCGGTCTCACCGAGATGGCCTTGCAAACTCTCTGTTACCTATTGCAATTGTTTCGGTGTCACCGAAATTGCGATCGGTCACACCGAGTTGGCTTGACATCTTCTCTGTTGACTTATTGCTTCACTTCGGTCTCACCGAGTTGATGCAATCGGTGCCACCGAGTTGATGTTTTCCCTAAGCCCTAGCACAACGGTCCCACCAAGATTCCTAAAATTCACATTTTGAATTGAATCGGTCTCACCGAGTTCTTCTATTCGGTCTGACCGAGTTGGGTCAAATGTGTGTAACGGTTGGATTTTGTGTGGAGGCTATATATACCCCTCCACCCCCTTCTCCATATGTGAGAGAGCCATCAGAACGTGCCTACACTTCCAGCATACATTTTCTGAGAGAGAACCACCTACTCATATGTTGAGATCAAGATATACCAATCCTACCACAAGAATCTTGATTTCTAGCCTTCCCCAAGTTGCTTTCCACCCAAATCATCTTTCCACCATATCCAAATCTGTGAGAGAGAGTTGAGTGTTGGGGAGACTATCATTTGAAGCACAAGAGCAAGGAGTTCATCATCAACACACCATCTATTACCTTTTGGAGAGTGGTGTCTCCTAGATTGGTTAGATGTCGCTTGGGAGCCTCCGACAAGATTGTGGAGTTGAACCAAGAAGTTTGTAAGGGCAAGGAGATCGCCTACTTCGTGAAGATCTACCCGAGTGAGGCAAGTCCTTCGTGGGCGATGGCCATGGTGGGATAGACAAGGTTGCTTCTTCATGGACCCTTCGTGGGTGGAGCCCTCCGTGGACTCGCGCAACTGTTACCCTTCGTGGGTTGAAGTCTCCATCAACGTGGATGTACGATAGCACCACCTATCAGAACCACGCCAAAAATCTCCGTCTCTTCATTGCGTTTGCACACTCCAATCCCATCCCTTTACTTTCTTGCAAATAGCATACTTTACTCTTTCCGCTGCTCATACTCTTGTCATGCTTGCTTGAAATGTATTGTGAATGCTTAAACTTGTGCTAAAACTCCACCTTAACTTGAAGAACTTAAAAACTGCCACTTTTACTTGTTGAGGGTCTAATCATCCCCCCCCCCTCTAGACCCCTCTTCTCGATCCTTTCAATCGCATGGACGCTACATTATTTGTTCACCCAGCCCAGCAAATCGACTGTAAATTCTAAAAAAATGGGTTGAATATGTGCCACATTTTTGGAGACTGAAATGTGGGCCAATAGGTCGAAGCCAACGCAAGGCGTTGTCAACTTAGTTAACAAATGATTCTGACATCGATAGCCGTTGGATTAACATCCAATGGCTGGCAGCCATCTACAATCTCTCGTCTTCTTCCTGCAGCGCCGCCGGGACCACCTGCTCCTGCCTCCGGCTGCTAGCAGCTCTGCTTAGCACGCTTCGCTGCGAAGCGCTACCCCACTGCCGGCCAGGCCATCCCTCCACCCCTCCACACCTCCTGTTATTCTCTGCTGACTGCAGAACCACACCGCACCAGAACTAGTTAACCCTCGTACACCTCTCCGTCTGCGACTCCACTGCCGCGTCTTCCCATCTCCGGCTCGTTGCCGTCCGGGGCCACGCCGTCGTCCACCGCCTTGGTGCGCTCGGCGCGGCGTGGTCAACGTGGTCAACAAACGAGAACCATCGGAAGAGGACTGTACGTGGAGAGGCTGATAGTGGGGACGCACCAGGTCCATGGACGCACGCATGCAACCACCTCCTTATTACGCGAAAATAAAATTATTCCTCCCCCTGAAATCTGGGACCCACCACGTATATCTTCGCATGGAAGGAAGTGCCTCCTTATTCCTGCCCCTGACAACTGGGACCCACCAACAACATCTTTGCATGCAAGGAAGTGCCTCCTTATTACGGGCAAAAAATATATGATTCCGCCCCTGACAGCAGGGACCCGCCAGCTATATATTCGCACGCAAAGAAGTGCCTCCTTGTCCTCCCTGACAGTTGGGACCCACCCGGTCGAAGCATACATAGCGTTATCTGTTCGATCGCGAACGTGTACGTACATACTGGTCGATCGGTCTCTCTGTAGCGATGAACCCTGGCCGAGTAAGGAGCGGCAGGTGTCGTAGTAGAACCGCCGACGTAGCATGTCACGCAGTCCCGTCTATATCGTGTACACGTACGTACATCCACGCTGCAAGAAAGTAAATACGGCTACGTACGTACATCCGGGCGGGGTCTCGAACGCGTACAGCGACGGCGTCCTGTTCAACGGCAGCCAACCGGCTGGGTCAGAACGGAGGAAACAGCGTCGTGTTCATCGGGAGGCAACCGACTAGGTCGGAATATGTCCTGTTCATCGGGAGCCAACCGGTTTGGACGGAACAGCCGAAACTAGGTCTGGCGTACCGCAGAACAGAGGAAACGGCCTTCTGTTCGACCACGTACGGTCAAAACGTGGTCCTATTCATCGGGAAGGGTCTGGCATACCGCAAAACAGAGGAAACGGACTTCTGTTCGAGCTCCTACGATCGAAACGGGGTGCTGTTGATCGGGAGGGGTGTGGCGTATCACAAAACGGAGGAAACGGACTTGTGTTGGAGCGCCTACGGTCGAAACGGGGTCCTGTTCATCGGGAGGGGTGTGGCATACCGCAAAACGGGACTCCACGGACTACTGTTCATCCACCGTCTACTGCCTCGCTCCAGCCTCCATGGGATACTGTTCATCCACCGTCGACTTCCTCCAGCCTCCACCTGCTACTGTTCATACACCGCGTCTTCCTCCTACCTCCACGGGATACTATTCATCCAGCATCCACCGGCTACTGTTCAACCAGCCCTCCACGGGGTCCTGTTCATCCACCCCCAACCGTCTCGGGTGTGGAGGCCTCCTCGGGGTCCTGTTCATCCAGCGGCAACGACCTACTACCACGGGGTCCTGTTCATCCAACCCCCACTGGGAACTGTTCATCCAACCCCCAACAACAGTCACTGTTCATCAAGAGGTAGGCTCGATCGGCTTCAGTTAGCAGCAGTAGCGAAGGAATCGCTCGGGTTCATCCAGCAGCGAAGGAATCGCTCGGGTTCAGTTAACAGCCAAGCGATCGATCGCTCGGGTTCAGTAACGTAGCTAGTGCGATCGCTCGGGTTCAGTTAGCCAACGCCTCGCACACACGCGCGTACACGAGAGAAACGCACAAACCACAGTGCATCGCTCGGCCCCGACCACCCACCGTAACCGGGAACTCCCCGATATTTCCTCGCCTTCGCTTCTACCACGATTTTTTCCGTCATGGACGGCCCAAAGAATGTCATGTAGGTGCGTCCCCGGCCCGCCCAGGACGAAAAGCCCATTTTATGTCATGATTTTTTGTCATACAAGTAGGAGCCCACCACATCTATGATGATACGTGGTTTTGTCACAATTATCGTCATAGAAGTGTCACAAGCATGACAGAAAAACTTTTCGTTCGAGCCAAAATGTCACGGATGTGTCTTTTTTTTGTAGTGAAAGGAAAAGGCTACAAAGCCATACCCAAGTGCGGCCATTGTGCAGTAAAGGGTCACAGGAAAACAAACTGCCCGACAAATCCAGAAGTCCAGGAGAGGATGAGGATTGAAGAGGAGAAGAGGAAAATGCAGCAGGAGAAGAGGGCAAGGTTAATGAAATGGCCCACAACACCGACAAAACCATTGAGGACATCATACGGCTCAGGAGAATGCACTCCAAGCGCGGAAGGAAGACAACAAACGCCAGCAACTCCATCCACCCCACTGACAACAGACAACATTAACCAAAGTCTTGCATCTACGCCAGAATCCAATATCACACAAGCCAGGCTGACAGAATGCGCGCAGGGAAGCCCGGGACAAGGCACGGAATCTGCCCAGCCCACTTTCAGAAAAGAAAGATCTGAATGGAGACTCTTTGGTGCCGGAGAACAGTACGAATAAAAAATTAAAAGGTAATAATGCAGCTTAAATAAGACATAAGCAAAAGATTGATGACTGCCATCTTTCTCATTGTTTTTTGGTTTTTATGTATATTAATATTACAGGGAAAGAGGTGGATAGCTACGCACAAGGGTGGAGAAGGAAGAATGGATTGTTGAAGATTCAAAAACAAGACCGTATGTGGAGCGATGAAACATCAAGTGATTGGTGGGGGGGTGTCAAATGTTTATTTTTCTCGTGCTGTTGTTATAAAAATGGCTTGTAAGTTAATTTGGTGCAGTTATAGAAACAAAACAAATTTAAAGAAGAACACATTTTGCTTCTTTAGGTATTTTTACTCAGCGGAGAAAAATATAAGAGCCACAGGTTTCCTTATTATTTTCCGCAACCGTGGGTTTCTCAACGTGGATGTTGTAAGTATAGAAGCATGCTTCTCTGCTGCGACACAGAGAGATCAAAATAACTAAAGCACAGACAGCCACGACCATGGCACTGCTAAGTGTTGAACCGTGACTCTCACGGTTTCATGGTCTTGTCCACCGTCGTTGCACGGAAACATTTGAAACACAGAATCAGGGCCGTGCTTCTGGGGAACGTATAACCGTGGCTTTCTTGGTACCCGTGCCTCGCCTGTTCTCACGGCTATTCTTCTGTAATGAATGTGTGTCTGTAAGTAATTGAAATATAGAGTGGATAACCATTCCTGCGATGCGTGTTGAACCGTGCCTCGTGTGGCTTCACGTCGTGCTTCTGTGATGCAAAGAATTCAAACACAACGATTCACGGTTGTGTTTCTGTTTCACAAATGGACATAGTGCCTGGCAGTAGGTTCACGGTGTTTCCTGTGAGGGCGAACGCATCAGAGGAAACATTTTGAACACCAGTAGATGCATGGCCGTGTTCCTGCCCATGCGATCGTCATGTCTTTAGAAACAATTGAAACACGTGGAGGCACGCTCGTGCCTGTGTAGTATGTAGAACAGTGCGTCTCGTATCTACTAGGCCGAAGGCTGGACCGTGTGTCTGGTACGTGAAAAACCATGCCTCTGCCATCACTACACGTCCTTGCTTCTGTCGGTGAGCATTTCAGCAGAATCAACTGGAAGGCAGAGGCACGGCCGTGAATCTCCTTAATTTGAAACGGTGCTTCTAGTGACTTCATAGTTAACGTGCCCATGGAAAATTTTGCAGCTCACAGAGGCAAGATGCATGTAGAACCATGCTTCCGGCGTCGAACAGATTCTTCTAATGAATGTGTGCAGTAAACAATTAAAACACGGAGGGGCATGCCCGTGCTTGGTCTGCGTGTACAATAGTGCATCTCATACCTTCAAGGCTGTGGCTCTATTTAATCTTTCAAGTAGGCATTTACTTGTTAGTAATTAATCCGGACCCTCCCGTCCAAAAAAAGAGGTAATTAATCTGGACCCCTCCCCTTCCCCTTCACATTTAACTTCTTTCGTGGATCGACAGGTTGTAATCCATTTTTCCAGATCCACCTCACTGAGCACTGGTCGTGGGCGGCGCGACCCCGGCAATGGAGATGGAGATGGAATGCGCTGCCCCTAGCACCAAGAGTGCGAGACTCGCGCCACCGGTGACGCCGTCTTCTAGTGCTGCGCTGGTGGTCGAAGGGGCGGGAAGCGGCAAGGGTGCGCCCCCTCGATCCGAGGAGCAAGAAGAGGAATCGCGTCTGGACCGCATCAGCGATCTCCCGGACGTCATCCTAGGAGAGATCATCTCCCGTCTCTCCACCAAGGAGGGCATCCGTACTCAAATCCTCGCACGTCGGTGGCATCCTTTATGGTGCACCGCTCCTCTGAATCTCGACTGCCGCGAGATCTCTGCTGCTCGTATTTTTAACGATGGAGAAACAGTACATATCGAGATCATCTCTAAGTTGTCCGTCTTCATCGAGGAGCGCGTCCACAAATGCTACTTCGGAACCTAGTGCTCTCGAAAATCTCTCGATAATGTTGTCAGTCTTCCGGAGTCCATCCTGTCCGGCCGTGAGGGCTCGGTTAACCGCCTCTCCATGCCGGCGTGCTACCTACAGTGTAGACCCTCCACCGTTGATGCCTGGCTCCAATCCCCAAAGCTAAATAACCTCCAGGTTCTTGAGTTCTACTACCTCTTCCCATGATTCCTGAAACAAGAGGTCACACTACTGGATGCATGCACTTCATCTACGCCCTCAGCACCGACGTTCGTGTTTCGGTTTTCCTCCTCACTGCACACCGTCGCCTTTGCTCTTTTCCAAATACCAGACAACTATGTACGGACGCTTAAGCTACCACTGCTCAAGAGACTTTCGCTTGTGGAAGTTGATATATCAGACGTCTCACTGCAAAGCATAATCCACTCTAGTTGTCTCGCACTTGAGTCCCTGCTACTTGTTTGCAGTACAGGAGGTCGTTGCATCACAATAAACTCATGTAACCTTGTAAGCATCGGCATTTGTTGTGCACGCGGCGAACTCATTATTGAGGATGCCCCTTCGCTTCAACGGTTGATCCACGATATTCAAGTCGACGACTCGGTGATAACCATCGTCTCTGCACCTAAACAGGAGACGCTGGGTGAATTCGTGTTCGTGTCTGCCTCCTCATGTCTTGAGGTACTGACTTTCCATGATACTTTCAGCTGCACTTGTTTCGGTCTTTGTTCTATTAATTTGATGATCTATGTTCTATGCTTCATGCAGAGTGAGGACTTGGAGGTAACCGGTGTCTCTGCACCTGAACTGGATAAATTCAGGGATGCGTCTGATTTTTCACAATACTTCCAGCTGCATTTTGTTTGAGAGGAAACAAGTTTTATGTCATCCAACCTTTATTCTATTAGTTTTATGATCCATCTTCTGTTAATTTTCATGAAGCGTTTGGGGGCAGTCAGTCTAACAACAATGCGGCAATCTATCAAGACCTTGTTTATCTACATGTATTATAAGGTGGACTTCGTCATTCGCTTGTTGCAATTCTTTCCAAAACTGGAGAACTTGTTTGTCGAGGTGATGATCTTCAGAAATGTGCATACTGTAGTACTCCTTCCGTCTCAAAAAGCTTGTCTTAAATTTGACTGGAATGGATGCACCCGTATCTACACATGATCTATTGTTGGATACATCCATATCTAGACAAGTCTATGTCAAACTTTTTGTTACGGAGGTGGTAGAATTAATTGTTTCATTTGCTCTTTCGATGGACTCTATCTCTTTCTATAGACGCTAAGTATTTTCAACCTTCATGTATATTTTAGGGACAATTGACTTGTTATGGTGAAAAAAACAAATGGCGTCGTAAGCACCGGTAGTTTCTCAAACATCACGACATTTGTCTGAAGACAGTAACGCTGGAAGATTATGACCCCTCCCGGAGAAACATTGAATTTGCGATGTTCTTTGTTCTGGGTGCAAAGGAACTGGATACCATCAATATTAAGTTTTGCTCCCCTCCCGCAGAGTTCACGGAAGTATTTTACAAAGAGCAACAAAGGGTTCTTAAGTGGGACAAAAGGCTTCTAAATGCGCTCGTCTTAGATTATCATCAAGTTGCGGCCACACGGGTCCGGATTTAAAAAACAGGAGTGTTGAATATCTAGATTTGACAGATCCATTCAGATGTGGATGCTGAAATCAGGTCTGGGGTTAGTTGTTCAAGCTTATGGAGTTATTTGTTGTTGCGATCTTTTGAGCTCGGGTTTTGTGTAAACATTATCAAACAACCGTTGTAGTCTTTGCACCGTGTGTAGGCTTGTTTGTTTTTGTGCTATGTGCAGCCATGAAGGAGCTCCCAACTGCTAAAATCAATCTAGTTTTATGTCTTTTTATGTTGATGCTACAACATGTCATTGTCCCCAGTCCTGTGGAAATGTGCGAAAAAACGTGTGCCTCTTTGTCTGTAGTGAACGAGCGACCTCTCCATTTTCGAGAACAGAGGCACGGCCGTCCTTATTCTGATCTACTGCTGTGTCAAATGTGAAGTTTTGCGCCTTTGTACAGGCCTGAGGACTATAAAATGCTGTGGTACCAAGATAAAAAAGACATAAAGTAGATTGATTTTTGCAATAGAGAGAAGCACGGTGTATGTGTAACCGTGCCTGTGTTGCATGTACAACAGTGCCTCTCGTATGTACCTGTCATGCACACAATGCATGTAGAATCGTGCCTGTGTTGCAGGTAGAGCAGTGCTTCTCGTATGTACCTGCCATACACACAGAGGCAGCTGCAGTTGAGTCCCTGCACTGTCTCTCCTCCTCAGTTAACCTCTTGTGTTTTTCTCGTGATGTGGTTATAAAAATGGCTTGTAAGTTAATTTGGTGCAGTTATAGAAAGAAAACAAATTTAAGAAGAACACATTTTGGTTCTTTAGGTATTTTTACTCAGCGGAGAAAAATATAAGAGCGACAGGTTTCCTTATAATTTTCCGCAGCCGTTGCTTTCTCAACGTGGATGTTGTAAGAATAGAACCATGCCTCTCTGCTGCGACACAGAGAGATGAAAAGAACTGAAGCATAGACGGCCACGACCATGGCAGTGCTAAGTGTTGAACCGTGACTCTCATGGTTTCATGGTCGTGCCCACCATCGTTGCACGGAGACATTTGAAACACAGAATCAGGGTCGTGCTTCTATAATGAACACGTGTCATAGTCCCCAGTCCTGTGGAAATGCGCGAATAAACATGTGCCTCTTTGTGTGTAGTGAACGAGCGACCTCTCCATTTTCAAGAACAGAGGCACGGCCGTCCTTATTCTGCATGTATGATCGTGCCCGTGCCTCTCGTGATGCAACGGTCTTGCCTCTGACAATGAACGCGTCAGCTGAAACCGTGCGTCTTGAAACTGTAAAACCGTGCGTTTGTCGTGGTCTGACGTTACTGTCTCTCTTCGACAACCTCTGTGTGAACTGGATGAACGACCGAGGTCATTCGGTGGAGTTAGAAATGTTTTCGCTCACTCGGATGCATGGCTTCTGGGTATCTTCTTGCTGCAGAAAGAGCACATTCAGAGCAGTGTGACTGATTCACTGCTGTGTCAAATGTGAAGTTTTGGGCCTTTGTACAGGCCTGAGGACTATAAAATGTTGTGGCAGAAAGATAAAAAGACATAAAGTAGATTGATTTTTGCAATAGAGAGAAGCAAGATGTATGTATAACGGTGCCTTTGTTGCATGTACATCAGTGCCTCTCGTATCTACCTGTCATGCACACATTACATGTAGACCCGTGCCTGTGTTGCAGGTAGAACAGTGCTTCTCGTATCTACCTGCCATACACACAGAGGCATCTGCAGTTGTGTCCCTGCACTGTGTCTCCTCCTTAGTTAAGCTCTTGTCTTTTTGGATGTGCGCAGTGAAGACCTAACCTAACTCTCTATCTGGATCCACCGCACACAGTCCTGCTAGGAAGCGACGTGAAACCAGCAATGGAGACGGAGATCAAGTTTGGTGTTCTTAGTACCAGGAGATCGAGACTCCTGTGAATCGGCAACGCCTTCCTCTGGGGTTGTGTGCTGGTGGTTGAAGCGGCAAGAATCGGCGAGGGTCCGCCCCCTGGACCTGAAGAAGACGAAGAAGAATCTCGTCCGTACCGCATCAGTGATCTCCCGGGCACTATCCTCGGCGAGATCACTTGGCGGAGAGTAAAATGTTTTTGCTTAGTGCACAGGGCTGGAGAGTATAAAATGTTGTTGCACCGAGATAAAAGGAGACAAATTAGTTTGATTTTAGCAGTTGCGAGCTCCTTCGTGGGTGCGCAACACAATAACAATGCTGTTAACAAAGTTACAGATTGAGCAAAAGGTACATGCATTGTTTCACCACGCCTACGTAAACCCAAACTAGAAAGTGGCAGCAACATCCAACTCCAGCACTGTTTTCAGCACTTACAAGTGAATGGATCCGTTAAATCCAGGTGCTCAACGCGTGCGTGTCTTAAATCCAAGTGCTTGTGGTCGCAACTTGGCGACAACCTAAGGCAAGCATGTTTAGAAGCCTTTTTGTCCCACTGAAGCACCTCTTGTTGTTGTTTGTAAAATCCTTCCGTGAAGTCTTCGTGAAAAAGAAACTTAAGCCTGATAGTCTCCAGCTGTCTTGCGTTGAGAATAAAGAATGTCGCAAATTCAATGCTTTTCTCGCATTGTACATAGCCTTCCAGCGTTACTGACTTCAATAGAACATCATGATGGTGCTCACGAGAACACTCGTTCGTAAGACTTTCTTCATTAGAGACTCCTCCCTAAATAAACATGAAGATTTAAAATGCTTAAGGTCTGTAAGGAGAGATTCTGTTGAAAGAGCAAGTGAAGGATTAATTCTATTACCTCCGTTCTGATAAAGTTTTTTTAGTTTTGCCTAGACACAGATGTGACTAATACTAGTACATGACTATATACATCTTTGTCCATTACATACAAATGTAACACAAGCCTTTTTAGATGGATGGAGTAGTACACCATGCATGGTATGCATTTTCAATGTGTGTGAGAATCATCACCTCGATATACAAGTTTTCCAAGCTTCGGAAGCATTGCACCAAGGCAACGACTGCATCCAGATTATAATCCATGCTGATAAGCAACGTCTTGACAGATTGAACCGATGTGGATGTGCTGACTGTCAGCAAGCACTTCATGTGGAATAAAACATAATATTAATAGAATAAAGGTTGGATTACATGGAACTTGTTTGTTGGAACGAATGCAGCTGAAAGTATTGTGGAAAGTCAGTACCTGAATAACTATACGGTGATGTGCGTTGCTGGATTCATCAAAAATATCATATAATTTGCCCATGACCTCCAGTTTAGGGGCAGAGATGATAACTATCCGCAAGTTCTCGCTATGATCTTCACAAAGGAACCGTTGAAGTGAGGAGGCATCCTCTATAACAACTTTCCCATGGTGACCATAAATGCCAGTGCTTATAAGGTTAGGTGAGTTTATTCTGATGCAATGGTTCTTGATTGTCCAAACAAGCAGCAAGCATTTGAGTGCAGGGCAAGTACTACAGTGGATTATGCTTTGTAACGAGACGTCTGATATGTCAACATCCACATGCGAGAGTCTCCTGAGCAGTGGAAGTTGAAGCATTCCTACATAATTGTCTGGTATCTTGCAAAGAGCAAAGGCCACAGTGTGGAGAGAGGAGGAAATCCGAGGGTTGAACGCCGGTGGTGATGGCATAAGCGAAGGGCATGAGAATGGTAGTATGTCACGTTGCCTCCTATATGGTGGGAACAGGTAGTAAAACTCAAGCACCTAGAGATTGTTCAATCTGGGGGATTCAAGCCAGGCGTCGACGGTCGAGGGTCTGCACTGGAGGTAGTATGCCGGTATGCAGAGGCGGTGAACTGCGCCCTCATGGCCGGAGAGGATGGCCTTTTGAAGGTTCGAATCATCATCACCGACATGTTCTCCACTAAAAAAGTACCAGTGTACGTTATGCGGATGAGCTCCTCCGGTGTGGCGGAGTATGCGGTGATCAACTCAAAATCTGCTTTTTCTAAGGGGTTAAAGACTCGAGCGAGAGGGATGTCATAGCAGTCGAGATTCAGAGGAGCGGTGCGCCATAGAGGGCGCCAACGAGTTGCGAGGATTTGAGTGCGGATGCCCTCCTTAGTTGAGAGACGGGAGATGATCTCACCGAGGACGGCGTCCGTGAGGTCGCTGATGTGGTCCAGACCAGACTCCTCTTCGTGCTCCTCTGAACCAGCGGGCGGACCCCCTCCGCTTCCGGCCGCTACCGCCAAACCTCCAGAGGAGGGCGTCGCCGGTGACGCGAGCCTCATCCTCTTCTTGCTCGGGGCACCGGGCAGGATCTCCATCTCCGTCTCCATTGTTGGGTTCGCGCCGCCTACGAGTAGCGCTATATGTGGTGTGGATCTGGAAAGACGGTTAGGTCTTTACTGCACGCAGATCCAAGTGAGTTAAAGATAACCGAGGAGGAGAGCACACGGGAGGGGTCGGAAAGACGGTTAGGTTTTCTCTGCGTCATGTAGATTCATTACAGTCCTGTTACTGCAAATTGAGACATGCTTGTCGTGGAAGCACAACCGTGCATGTGCTTTATTTAAAACCGTGCCCCGGCTAGCTTCAGAGCCTTGCCTCTTATGGTAAACATGTTCGAGGAAAAACCTTAGGAACACAGAGGCAGGACCATGCGTCTGGTTCGTTTATACTCGTGGCACTGCTCACACAATGCTCATGTGAGCGGAAAATTATTGAATTCAGAGAGACACGATGCAAGGCGTAACTGCTTGGAATACAGAGAAGCGCGATGTATGCAGAACCATGCTCTTGCCTTTCTGATCGACGTG
This sequence comes from Elymus sibiricus, assembly GCA_039707655.1. Taxonomy (NCBI): domain Eukaryota; kingdom Viridiplantae; phylum Streptophyta; class Magnoliopsida; order Poales; family Poaceae; genus Elymus; species Elymus sibiricus. The sequence continues at coordinate 322,041,723 of CM077664.1, forward strand.
CATGCGTCTGATGCATGTCGGACAGTGTGTTCTGTATCTAAAAGGCCGTGCCTCGTTTTCTTCCGCAACAGGGAAGAAAAAAATTATAGTTGTCGTCCAACTACTCGATGTCCCCTCCCCACCCCTCCTCACACTTGGATCTGTGCGCAGTGAACACCAAACCGTGTTTCCAGATCCACACCGCACAGAGCGCTGCTCGTAGGCGGCGCGAACCCAGCAATGGAGACGGAGATGGAGATCCAGCCCGGTGCCCTGAGCAACAAGAGGGCGCGGCTCGCGTTACCGGCGACGCCCTCCTATGGGGGTTTGGCGGTAGCTGCCGGAAGCGGCGGGGGTCCGCCCACTAGTTCGGAGGAGCACGAAGAGGAGTCTGGTCCGGACCACATCAGCAACCTCCCGGACGCCATCCTCGGTGAGATCATCTCCCGTCTCTCAACTAAGGAGGGCATTGCTGCTTCTTGAGCTTGCGTTGATTTTTCCCTTAAAGAGGAAAGGGTGATGCAGCAAAGTAGAGGTAAGTATTTCCCTTAGTTAAGAACCAAGGTATCAATCCAGTAGGAGGCACAAGCAAGTCCCCAATATATGCACCTGCACAAACTAACAAACACTTGCACTCAACGCGAAAAAGGGGTTGTCAATCCCTTCACGGTCACTTGCAAGAGTGAGATCTAATAGAGATAGATATAAAAGATAAGTAAAAGGCAAAATAACGTAAATATAAATAAATTGCAGCAAGATATTTTTGGGTTTTTGGTTTTATAGATCTGAAAATATATGATGGAAAATAGACCCGGGGCCATAGCTTTCACTAGAGGCTTCTCTCTTGAAGAAAGCATACGGTGGGTAAACAAATTACTGCAGAGCAATTGATAGAAAAGCGCATAGTTATGACGATATCTAAGGCAATGATCATGAATATAGGCATCACGTCCATGACAAGTAGACCGACTCCTGCCTGCATCTACTACTATTACTCCACACATCGACCGACTCCTGCCTGCATCTAGAGTGTTAAGTTCAGAAGAACGGAGTAACACCTTAAGCAAGATGACATGATGTAGAGGGATAGATCCAATCAATATGGTAAAAACCCCATCTTTTTATCCTTAATGGCAACAATACAATACGTGCCTCGCTAACCCTGCTGTCACTGGGTGAGGACACCGCAATATTGAACCCATCACAAAGCACCTCTCCCATTGCAAGAAAAACCAATCTAGTAGGCCAAACCAAATCGATAGATCGGAGAGAAATACAAAGCTATTTTAATCATGCATAAAAGAGTTCAGAAAAGACTCAAATAATATTCATAGTTAATCTGATCATAAATCCACAATTCATCGGATCTCAACAAATGCACCGCAAAAGAAGATTACATCGAATAGATCTCCAAGAACATCGAGGAGAACATTGTATTGAAGATCAAAGAGAGAGAAGAAGCCATCTAGCTACTAGCTATGGACCCTTAGGTTTGTGGTAAACTACTCACGCATCATCGGAAGTGCAGCAAGGTTGGTGTAGAGGACCTATGTGATCGAATCCCCCTCCGGCGGAGTGCCGGAAAAGGCCCCAAGATGGGATCTCACGAGAACAGAAGCTTGCGGCGGCGAAAAAGTATTTTGGGAGTGCCCTCTGACATCAGGGGAATATTTAGGAATTTATAGTACTGGAGTTAGGGTTAGAAGAGCCACGAGGGGCCCACAAGCCTAGGGGGCGCGCCCCTAGGGCTTGTGGCCTCCTCGTGGGTCTTCTGGCCTCCTCCCGAAGCTTCCTAGGTGTCTTGTTGTCCAAGAAAAATTGTCAAAATGTTTCGTTCCGTTTGGACTCCGTTTGGTATTGATTTTCTGTAAAAGACAAAAACAAGGAAAAAAACAGCAACTGGCACTGGGCACTAGGTTAATAGGTTAGTCCCAAAAATAATATAAAATAGCATATTAATGCATCCCCAAGCTTAATTCCTGCTCGTCCTCGAGTAGGTAAATGATAAAAACAAAATTTTTGATGTGGAATGCTACCTAACATATTTATCAATGCAATTCTTCTTATTGTGGCATGAATGTTCAGATCCATAAGATTCAAAACAAAATTTTATTATTGACATAAAAACAATAATACTTCAAGCATACTAATAAAGCAGTCATGTCTTCTCAAAATATCATGGCTAAATAAAGTTATCCCTACAAAATCATAAAGTCTTGTCATGCTCTATCTTCATCACACAAAGTATTTATCATGCACAACCCTAGTGTTAGCCAAGCAATTGTTTCATACTTTTGGTGTTCTCAAACTTTTTCAACTCTCACGCAATACATGAGCGTGAGCCATGCATATACCACTATATGTGGAATAGAATATGGTGGAGGTTGTGAGGAGAAGACAAAAAAGGAGAAAGTCTCACATCAACTAGGCAAATTAATGGGCTATGGAGATGCCCATCGATTGATATCGATGCAAGTGAGTAGGGATTGCCATGCAACGGATGCACTAGAGCTATAAGTGTATGAAAGCTCAAAAGAAAACTAAGTGGGTGTGCATCCAACTTGCTTGCTCACGAAGACCTAGGGCAATTTGAGGAAGCCCATCATTGGAATATGCAAGCCAAGTTCTATAATGAAAAATTCCCACTAGTATATGAAAGTGATAAAATAGGAGACTCTCTATCATGAAGAACATGGTGCTATTTTTGAAGCACAAGTGTGGAAAAGGATAGTAACATTGTCCCTTCTCTCTTTTTCTCTCATTTTTTTTCTTTTGGGCTCTTTGGCCTCTTTTTTTTATTTTTTTTGTTGGGCTCTTTGGCCTGTTTTTTATTTTAAGTCCGGAGCCTCATCTCGACTTGTGGGAGAATCATAGCCTCCATCATCCTTTCCTCACATGGGACAATGCTCTAATAATGATGATCATCACACTTTTATTTACTTACAACTCAAGAATTACAACTCGATACTAGAACAAAGATATGACTCTATATGAATGCCTCCGGTGGTGTACCGGGATGTGCAATGATCTAGCGTGACATGTATAAAAAATATGAACGGTGGACAAGCCACAAATACTATGCCAACTACATGATCATGCAAAGCAATATGACAATGATGGTGCGTGTCATAATAAACGAAATGGTGGAAGTTGCATGGCAATATATCTCGGAATGGCTATGGAAATGCCATAATAGGTAGGTATAGTGGTTGTTTTGAGGAAGGGTATATGGTGGGTTTAATGCACCAGCGAAAGTTGTGCGGTACTAGAGAGGCTAGCAATGGTGGAAGGGTGAGAGTGCGTATAATCCATGGATTCAACATTAGTCATAAAGAACTCACATAATTATTGCAAAAGTTTATTAGCCATAATACGCATGCTCCTAGGGGAGAGGTTGGTAGGAGTTAACCATCGCGCGCTCCCGACCTCCACAGAAAGGATGACAATCAATAATAAATCATGCTCTAACTTCATCACATAACGATAGACCATACGTGCATGCTTCGGGAATCACAAACTTTAACACAAGTATTTCTACTAATCCATAATTACTCTCAAGCATGACTCTAATATCACCATCTTTATATCTCAAAACAAATGCAAGGAATCAAACTTCTCATATATTCAATGCTCTTTATGAAAGATTTTATTATATCCCTCTCGGATGCCCATCATATTAGGACCAAATTCATAACCTAAGCAAATTGCCATACTGTTTTAAGACTCTCAAAATAATATAAGTGAAGCATGAGAGTTCATCAAATTCTACAAAATAAAACCACCGCCGTGCTCTAAAAAGATATAAGTGAAGCACTAGAGCAACTACCTAGCTCAAAAGATATAAGTGAAGCACATATAGTATTCTAATAAATTCACAATTAATGTGTGTCCCTCTCAAAAGGTGTGTACAGAAAGGATTGTGGCAAACTAAAAAGCAAAGACTCATATAATACAAGACGCTCCAAGCAAAACACATATCATGTGGTGAATAAAAATATAGCCTCAAGTAAATTTACCGATGGATTGAAGACGAAAGAGGGGATGCCATCCGGGGCATCCCCAAGATTAGTTGCTTGGTTGTCCTTGAATATTACCTTGGGGTGCCTTGGGCATCCCCAAGCTTAGGCTCTTGCCACTCTTTATTCCATAGTCCATCAAATCTTTACCCAAAACTTGAAAACTTCACAACACAAAACTCAACAGAAAACTCGTAAGATCCGTTAGTATAATAAAGCAAATCACCACTTTAGGTACTGTTTTGAACTCATTCTAAATTTATATTGGTGTTATACCTACTGTATTCCAACATCTCCATGGTTCATACCCCCCGATACTACCCATAGATTCATCAAAATAAGCAAACAACACAAAGAAAACAGATTCTGTCAAAAACAGAACAGTCTGTAGTAATCTGGAAATTTCGTATACTTATGTAACTCCACAAATTCTGAACAATTAGGAAAATCTAGGTAATTTGTATATCAATATTTTGTAAAAAAATCAAGAATTTATCACGTTCCAGCAGCTCAGATCAATTATGATACTGGGCGCAAAAGTTTCTGTTTTTCAGCAAAATCAAATCAACTGTCACCATGGATCATCCCAAAGGTCTTACTTGGCACAAACACTAATTAAAACACTAAAACACAATTATTACAGAAGTAATATTGTGTAACTCATAAAAACAGAAAATAAAAATATTGGGTTGTCTCCCAACAAGCGCTTTTCTTTAAAGCCTTTTAGCTAGGCATTGATAATTTTAATGATGCTCACATGAAAGATAGCTATTAAAACACGAATCGAGCATCATGTAGCATGTGAAAAATAAGTTTAATTCTAACATACTTCCTATGCATAGGCATTTTATAAGCAAAAAAATTATCAAGACAAGCAAAAACTAGCATATGCGAGGAAGAAGAAAGAAACAATAGCAATCTCAACATAACAAGAGGTAATGTAGTGACATGAAAATTTCTACAACCATATTTTCCTCTCTCATAATAATTACATGTAGGATCATAATGAAATTCAACAATATAGCTATCATGTAAAATTTTCTCTTCATGTCTCACATGCATGCAAAGTTGACACTCTTCCAAAATAGTGGGATTATAATCAAATAAAGTTATGACCTCTCCAAGCCCACTTTTATCAAAAAATTCATAACATTGATCATACTCCAAAGTAGTGGCCTCATTATTACCTAGAGTTGACACTCTTCCAAACCCACTTTCAATATTATTGCAAACACTATTATCATTATTGTATTCATCATAAGGCTTAAATAATTTTTCAAGATCATAAGAAGAATCACCCCAATCATGATCATTACAATAAGTAGTGGACATAGCAAAATTAGCATCCCCAAGCTTGGGATTTTGCATATTATTAGCACAATTGACATTAATAGAATTTATAATAACATCATTGCAATCATGCTTTTCATTCAAGGAGTTATCGTGAATCACTTTATAAATTTTTTCTTTTAACGCTTCATTACAATTTTCAGATTCACGAATTTCAAGCAAAACTTCATAAAGATAATTTAGTGCACTCAACTCACTAGCAATTGGTTCATCATAGTTGTATATTTTAAAAAGATTAGCAAGTGGATGAGGATCCATAGACTTTTTGCTTTCTGATTTGGAATAAATACACAATTGTGCCAAGCAAACGAGCAAACAAACCAAGTAAGACATAAAGGCAAACAAAAAGGGCAAATAAAAAGGCAAATATTTTTGTGCTTTTCTAAAAATGTTTTAGAAGTGGAGGAGAGGAAAACGAGAGGCAACTGGCAAATAATGTAATGCAAGAGATGAGAGTTTATGATAGGTACATGGTAGGCTTGATGTAGAACCTCCCCGGCAACGGCGCCAGAAATTCTTCCTGCTACTTCCTGAGCTTGCGTTGATTTTTCCCTTGAAGAGGAAAGGGTGATGCAGCAAAGTAGAGGTAAGTATTTCCCTCAGTTAAGAACCAAGGTATCAATCCAGTAGAAGGCACAAGCAAGTCCCCAATATATGCACCTACACAAACTAACAAACACTTGCAGTCAACGCGAAAAAGGGGTTGTCAATCCCTTCACGGTCACTTGCAAGAGTGAGATCTAATAGTGATAGATATAAAAGATAAGTAAAAGGCAAAATAAAGTAAATATAAATAAATTGCAGCAAGGTATTTTTGGGTTTTTAGTTTTATAGATCTGAAAAAATATATGATGCAAAATAGACCCGGGGGCCATAGGTTTCACTAGAGGCTTCTCTCTTGAAGAAAGCATACGGTGGGTAAACAAATTACTGTTGAGCAATTGATAGAAAAGCGCATAGTTATGACTATATCTAAGGCAATGATCATGAATATAGGCATCACGTCCGTGACAAGTAGACTGACTCCTGCCTGCATCTACTACTATTACTCCACACATCGACCGACTCCTGCCTGCATCTAGAGTAATAAGTTCATAAGAACGGAGTAACGCCTTAAGCAAGATGACATGATGTAGAGGGATAGATCCAATCAATATGGTAAAAAACCCATCTTTTTATCCTTAATGACAACAATACAATACGTGCCTCGATGCCCCTACTCTCACTGGGTGAGGACACCGCAAGATTGAACCCATCACAAAGCACCTCTCCCATTGCAAGAAAAACCAATCTAGTAGGCCAAACCAAATTGATAGGTCGGAGAGAAATACAAAGCTATTTTAATCATGCATAAAAGAGTTCAGAAAAGACTCAAATAATATTCATAGATAATCTGATCATAAATCCATAATTCATTGGATCTCAACAAACACACCGCAAAAGAAGATTACATCGAATAGATCTCCAAGAACATCGAGGAGAACATTGTATTGAAGATCAAAGAGAGAGAAGAAGCCATCTTGCTACTAGCTATGGACCCTTAGGTCCGTGGTAAACTACTCACGCATCATCGGAAGGGCAGCAAGGTTGGTGTAGAGGCCCTCTGTGATCGAATCCCCCTCCGGCGGAGTGCCGAAAAAGGCCCCAAGATGGGATCTCACGAGAACAGAAGCTTGCGGCGGCGGAAAAGTATTTTTGGTGTGCCCTCTGACGTAAGGGGAATATTTGGGAATTTATAGTGCTGGAGTTAGGGTTAGGAGAGCCACGAGGGGCCCACTAGCCTGTGGGTCTCCTCGCGGGTCTTCTGGCCTCCTCCCGAAGCTTCCTAGGTGTCTTGTTGTCCAAGAAAAAGCATCAAAAAGTTTCGTTCCGTTTGGACTCCGTTTGGTATTGATTTTCTGAAAAAGACAAAAACAAGGAAAAAACAGCAACTGGCACTGGGCACTAGGTTAATAGGTTAGTCCCAAAAATAATATAAAATAGAATATTAATGCATATAAAACATCCAAAATAGATAATATAATAGCATGGAACAATCAAAAATTATAGATACTTTGGAGACGTATCAGGCATCCGCACTTAAATCCTCGCAACTCGTTGGCGCCCTCTATGGTGCACCACTCCTCTGAATCTCGACTACAGTGAGATCCCTGTCCCTCATCTTTTTAAGCCTCTAGAAACAGTTCATATCAACATAGTTTCCATGCTCGGTAGTAAGGATCTCATCCGCATAAGATATTTTGGAACTCGGTGCCGTCGTCAAACTGACGTTGATGATTTGAGCCTTCCGGAAGCCATGCTCTCCGGCCATGAAGGCGCAGTTTATCGCCTCTGCATTCCGGCGTGCTACCCCACTGCAGACCCTCCACAGTCAACGCCTGGCTTTGATCCCCCAGACTGAACAATCTCTAGGTTCTCGAGTTCTACTACATGTTCCCACAATTCATGAGAAAAAACATCACACTACAACATAAAATCCCTTCGTCCGCGCCCTGACCACCGACTTCCATGCTGTGGTTTTCCTCGTCACTGCACACCGTCACATTTGCTCTTTGCCAAATACCAGATAACTATGCATGATCGCTTAAACTTCCACTGCTGAACAGGATTTCGTTTGTGGAGGTTGATATATTAGACGTCTCGCTAGAAAGCATAGTCAACACTAGTTGCCCTGCCCTCGAGTGGCTCCTGCTTGTCTGCAATAACCTGGGCCATTGCATCAGAATAAACTCAGCTAAAGTTGAAAGCATTTGCATCCTTTGTGAGAATGGCGAACTCATTGTTGAGGATGCGCCCTCACTTAAACGGTTGATTCACGATATTCAGAGCCGGCACTTGCAGATAACTGTCTTCCATGCACCTAAACTTGAGTGTCTGGGCAATTTTTATGAAGGATTTCCTGAATCCAAGATTGCGTTTTGCTCTACAGTTATTCAGGTACTCACTTTTGCACTATACTCTTGAGTTGCATTCGTTCCAGTACACAGGTTTCATGTCATGCAACCTTTATTCAATTAATTTTATGATATGTGCTCGATGCAGGCTTTGTCTGTAGTCAGCCTATCAATAGTGGTTCAATCTGTCAAGACCCTGCTTATCCACATGTCATTAAATCTGAACAAGGTTGTTGCGTTGATGCGATGCTTTCCAAGCCTACAGAACTTGTTTATCGAGGTGATGATTTCCACACACATTGAAAGCACATACCATGCATAGTGTACTATATCGGAAGTATCTCCCTCCCTTTGTAGACCTCAAGTATTCTCACTCTTCATGCATTTTCAGGGAGGAGTATGTCGTGAGGAAGGTGTAACAAGTAAGTGGCGCCACAAGCACCGGGTGTTTCTCGAACAGCATGACATTCGTCTGAAGACAGTAACGCTGGAAAAATATGTACACTGCCAGAAAAACTTTGAATTTGCAACGTTCTTTATTCTGAACGCAAAGGAGCTAGAGACCATGAGGCTTAAGTTTCGCTCCCTGTCGGGGGAATTACCCGCGGTTTAACTCGGCTCATGGCGTTAAGCCATCTCTGGACCTGACCCGGCAGACAGGTTGTAACCCGGCAGACAGATTGTAACCCGGCAGACAGTTATAAGCCGGCAGATAGGTTGTAACCCGGCAGACAGATTGTAACCCGGCAGACAGTTATAAGCCGGCAGACAGATCCTAACCCGGCAAGTACTTAGCCATGAAAATGAGCCGCCTGGAGATAAGAAGCCCAGGCGTTAAGAAGCCCATGAAGAGAAGCCCAGGGTTAAGAAGCCCACGAGAAGAAGCCAGAAATAGGCTAAGTCCTAATCCTACTAGGACTCTACATGTAACCCGCCCCTTCAACTTATATAAGGAGGGGCGGAGCACCCCAAGAGGGTCAGGTTTTTACAGGTCACAAGAGATAGGTCTTAGACAGACAAGTCTTAGACAAGATCAAAGTAGATGCTCTCGAGATAGAGGTAGCGAAACTCCGCCCTTGTAACCGAGATTGTCATCATCATCAATATCAATCAAGCAGGATGTAGGCTTTTACCTCCACCATGAGGGGCCGAACCTGGGTAAAATCTCGCGTCTCTCGTCCCGCTCAACCCCGTTCAAGCTACCACTTAGATGCGTTGGCGTCACGACTAAGTCTTCACACTAGGACATCTTGCCGTGACAAAACCACGACGGTTGACGCCCACCTTGGGGCCCGCGCACGGTGGTGTTGAGTTCTTGGAGGGATCTCTCCCAGGGATCGAGAAGTTCGCAATTTTCCGGATACTAGTAAGATGCCTGCGCTACGCTACGGGATCACACAAGATTAGGTGGACTTAAGTTATAGTCAGAAACCTGTACATAAAAAGAATATATACCGAGACATGCTTATGGACCTGTATGCTGCTATGGTAATAGAAAAAAGTATACATATCGAGACATAGTTAGGAACCTGTATGTTCTTATGAATAATAAAAATGTACTGAGACACCGCCTTGACATTGATCGAAGTGATGTTATATTTCTAATACGTACACATCGAGCACAATCAACATAATGTTTTCAATTGATAAACCATGTCGAAGCCAAACATTTTCTTCTCCATCTTCACCTTGCAAGAAGACTTCTTGCTCTCCCTACTCACCTTTCTCATTGCTTGCTCTATCCTATATCGAGTGGACAGAGAGCATGGAGCAACTAAAAAAATCCATCCACGCGCATGTGGCAACTTGCGACGACTACTGCTTTCATCCTTTAACCCTAGCCGATGGGCCGCATATGTCATATCTCCATGTATGTGCGATTTATACGATGCAGCATGCCGCCCATTGGCAAAATATAATGATAAATGACATCGCAAATTAATTGCTGTTGTGACATACCAACCAGTTTGCAAGATTTGAAGAAAAAAGAATCATCACATATCAGATAAAGGTTAGGCACACCAGACTTAAATGTGAATATAAATGGCAGAAATTAATATATCCAAATAACATACATACTATGGTTTGAGCACACACTTATAATGGTTCCAGGAAAAACAAGAATGAAGTAGAAGTGTTTAACAGAATGGTTTGCTAAATATGCACATGAAAAATGAATCTACATACAATGCCACGATGAAGAAAAGAAATATTCTAGACATATCTCACACAGCTAGTTCCACTTAATTAGTTATATACCGTAGGCATCTATCAGTATTAGGACATAGAATCATTTGTTAAGCATGGTATATCCTTCTTTTAGTTGCTTGCTCAAAACATATATGCCAACAATTTTAGTTATGGGGTTTTCTCTTCATTTATCTGCACCTAAAAGGACATTAGACAACCTCTATTGTTGGTGTCGACGATGTCATAGGCAGCAACTGTTGGTGAAGATGTGGTTGCAGCAGATGGTGGTGCAGCAGCTCGACTGGATCAAGGCACACTGGTAGGCGTTGTCTTCAAGGAGATTCACACCCTCGCCGTGGTGCACGATTTAAACGGCGGCTCTCCTCCAAGATACAATGATCTCGTATCTCCTGTTGTGCACTCAAGAGGAGATGAACCAACAGGTTCTCACCAACGTAGCTCTCTCTATGCCAAGGTTCAGATGTATGTGGAGGAACACCAGATGAGATTGATGCAGAGGATCTGCCATACATGATACATGGCTTTATACATAGACTCATTCTTAACAAGAAAATCTTATCTCTTGGCCAGCAAGTTTCAAAGCTATCAAGCTCAATTCGTTGGCCAAAATATTAGGAGATATTTGAGTCCTTATCTAGCACGTACAGCAGAAAGCAAGGCGATTCAAAGAACCAAAGACACAACAAAAAAATGAATAGAGGATCATGTTCAGAGGCGTCCTATCAGAACGACCGCAGAAGATATACCTGTCCAGCTAGCCAAACGGAAACAGAGGATACAATCTCAATGAATAACAACCAAATTTTACAAGAAGTTCCTTTGTAACTTTCTTCAGAAAAAGGAACACTGAAAGTCTGAAGAAAACTAACACTGGAACAAGCCTGAACATTACTGAATTCCAACAACTATTGCATACATAATTGACTGCATACATTTTGTACCAAGCAAAGAAACTGAATGTACAATAAAAGATGATCTGAAATGACGTGTATGTACATACACACACAAAAAAATGTACTGGACCTCTTGTAACTTTCTTACATCAACCAAGTTTCTGTCAGAAAAAGATGCTGATAACACACAACAAGGAAATAAATATTCGGGGTCTGACCTGAAATTTGGATGTGGAGCTACCAAACAAAGGAGAGGCCTTGATGACAAAGAGACCTGCTATAGGTGTCATCCAAATTTTTTGAATAGAGGGAGTAACAAAGAGAATTGTCAAAAAAAGAATTCTAACACTAAAGTAAGTATTTAAGTTATTTCTCTGAAAGTCTTCTGCACAAACTTCAGACCATACATGGGAAGCAATTTCACATGACTGACCCTAGTTAGATATATTGAATTTTTACAGCCACCAAATTGTACTTGATTCATACCTTGGACTGCATACCGAGAACTTTTTTGTCGATCACTTCTTCGTAAATTTTGCAATGGAGTTGGAGTGACCTTCCTTTTGCTTATTCAGGAGAGTAAGAATCTTTATATTACACTTCTAATGGTAGCTCTAGAAAGAGAAACATAGAGCTGCTCGTGTGAAAATACCGGTTCAGAGAGGTATACACCAACATTTCCAATACCCAAAATTTTATTCCACAAGAAGATTCTGGATAATAAATTGAAAGAAAACATTGTTACAGTGGACACTGCTTATGGATAGAATATAAGGCAGTTCCATCTGTTACCACAATCACATATATGCAATTGCACAAGTAAGGATTGTCTAACAGAGATGAAGCAACGGGTTCATGAGAAGTAGAGAAGATTCTACCATTCGTCCACACCCAAACCATGGTCCTTGAAAAAGTAGATTAGAAGGAGAATAACAGTGACTCACACCTCCTCACACTTCGTTCAAACTAAAGATTGTGTGGCTTCTTGGGGATGTAGTTTGAGCAGCGTTGAGTCCCATATTGGGCTACATGAGTGGTTTCTAGATATGCGTGTGGTTTTGAAGTTTGGGTGACGGAAAATTTTGACTTGGGACTGGAAAGGCGAGGGACCATCAGAGCACAATACCTTCACGTCAACCATCACACCAGATTAGCCATCTCCAAGATGGAAGGAGGACGCCGGTGTGGACTGTGGAGCTCGTGGGTGGTGCTCCAGTTGCAAGCGGTGTATAGTTCCTCGGGAGCAGCTCATACTCGAATTGGAAGGACGTGCAGCGCGTTGGCGGGAAGGAGGTGAAGGTGGTGGGCGCCGGGGCTGCTGTATGAGAGCCGTTGCTGAATCAGGGGGCGGACGATGCCAGTGGCGTACTTGCCGATGTCGGCGTCGGAGGAGATGGGGGTAGGGGGAGATGGTGGGCTAAGGGGCTGCTGCATCAAAGAAGGAGATAGAAGAGGCGTCGCGAACCTTGGGGACAGAAGGCACCAGCAATTTACATGCCGACGTCGGTGCCAAAGGAGCTCCTGCGGAAGAGGAGATAACGGGGAGGAGGGGGAAGGTGGAGGTGGCAGTGAGTGGTGGGGCTGCAGCGGAAGAGGACTTGGGAGCGGCCGGCGGCGGTGGCGTGTGAGTGACAGCGGCAGCTGCCCAGTTCGGTTCCCCTGTTTTCTCCCCTTTTCGGGAAGGATCGAATGCCTCTAGTTACCTGGTTGGATGAGGTGGGGATGGATGGAGCAGGACATAGAGAACAAGGGGTCCCTTTTAGCAAATGTGAAGTGGGGTTGCCTCCCATGCGTCGGATACAGATCTATGGTCAAAAATGATGGATGGCAGACACACCATCATCACCAACTCAGATTTTTATAGGAATAGAGAAAGAATGACTCAGCTCAGAAAGATGTGCATCAACTTCGAGTTCATCGGTCCAGATTTTACAATCCGTGAGATTTAAGTCAGAGAAAAATTAGGGTTACGGTCAGTTCGCTGCTGCCGTCCTGCAATTTATTTGATGGATTTCGAGTCGCCGAGACCGACGGATTTCTGAAAAGGACATGTCCGATCAAGCCGCTGCCCTCACGTGTGCCTACTCTACTGCTGTTTCGAGTCTAAACCAGAAAACATGGAGTCAAGTCAAGCCGGTGTTTTTTCCACTGTGATTTGGAAAAAGACTCGGACATGGATTAGTCAAGTCAGCCACGACCTGGAGGAGAGTGCCGTAATTCGCCGGCATAACGACCCGCCTCAGTGGCTCGCTGGTGTGACGGCCGCCGCGCCTCCGTTCCGAGCTGTTTCCGGTTCAACAGCTGCGTCGAGCCGCCTCCACGGCCATGCCTCCGCCTTCGCCCGCTCGGACTTACCTTCGCCCGATCTGAGCCGGCCTACCGCGGCCTCGCTGAGCCGCCTCGCCTCACCAGGGAGGCATCCACAGCCGTATCTCCGTCTCGAGCCTCTGCTTGTTTCTGAGCCGCCGTGGGTTTCTGTCGCCGAAAGTCAGCCTCCATCACCGTTTACGAGCCGGATTCCACCTCACTTGGGGCCTCCTCGAGCGCCGTTTCCGCCAACGGACGACTCGCGCTGCTCCACCTCGCTGTGGGCCTCCTCAGTCCTCACCCGCGGCCGCGACCGAGCCGCCGGGGCTGAAGCCGCCTCAAAAACGCCGCTGGCCTCCTTGAGTCGCCGGGGCCCTGCAAGCCGCCTCACAGGCCTCGCGCCTAGTCAAGCCGCCTCGCCGCGCCTCCGTTCCGAGAGTCGCCGCCGAGTTTGCCTCCGCTGGACTCCGTCAAGTCGCCGCGGTCGCCTCGCCCCGGCCTCATGCCGTCGTCCGCTTCTAAATCAGACACTGTTCTAAAAGCTCACTTTCGCCGTTCTCTGCCGCGTGGTCACGCCAAGTCGCCAGCCTCGTCGACCCGCCTCCATGGTCGAGCTGCTCCGAGCTGGCCCCGGACTTGCCTCTACGGCACCGTGCAGCTGCCCCGGCCTCACACTTGCTTCGAGCCGCCCTCGCCGGCGAGCCTAAGCCGCCGCAGTAAGCCGCCTCGCCATAGGCCACTCACCCGCGGGCTTGCCTCGCGCCTGAGCCGCCCGCTTCAGCTCCGGCGCTGCGCCTCCGTCCGCCATCACCTCACCGGTCTTGCGTGGAGCTGCTCCGGCCACGGTCATGACCTCGAGCCGCCGGCTGCCTCAACGTCTTCTAGTCGCCTCCGAGCCACCGCCATGGCCAAACCCCTGTCAATTCGCTTCAGCCGTTCCGCCCAGCGGCCTGACTCAGCCACCGTCGACTGAGCCGCGGCACCTGCGAGTCGCCACCGCGCCTTTGCCTCCTCGCCAGCAAGCCGCCTGTGCGTCGTCGTTGTGCCTTGCATCCGCTTCCAAGGCACCTTCGCCCTTCGTCGGCCTCACCTCCGAGCGGCCTCATTTTCAGCCGCCCTGCGGCCGTCCGAGCCACTGCCGCCGCTGCCCGATGAGCCGGCCCCGCCGCTTCTATCTCCACAGCCTCACTGCCTGCCGCGGCTCTCCTCCGCCGGCCGCCTTCATTGCCTTGTGGCCATCAAATCACTAAAACCGTTTCTCCTCTGGTCAGAAATTATCGCTATTGCGTACAAGCTTCAGACCCGAGGTGATTCTGCTCCTTCACGTTGTTAAGCCAGTACCATGGTGTCAGGGATATAACCCCGCGATATAACCCTGCCAGGATTTGGCGATTCACTGAAGACCCGGTCACCAGCTTGGCGGTTCATAGTCAAGACCCATAAGGTGGGCCAGAAGACGGAGACCAAGCCACATGGCGGGTTACCAAGTGGGCCAAGAGGAAGACAAGACATGAAGACCAGGCCATATGGCGGCTTCCCAGATGGGCTGAGGTCAAGGCCCAAGAGGCATGAGGCGACTCATGGGCCAGAAGATGTAAGCCGCCATAAGATGACTTGTTCTGTAAGACTAAAGAGTTGGAACCAGGATCGGTTACGTTGTATAACCCGATCCGGACTCGTGTAAGCCCAAGGCCTCGACCTATGTATATAAAGGTGAGCCCCTGCGGCGTGTGGGAAAGGTTAAGACAGACAGACAAGCCTTACGGCGAGAGAGACCAAGCAGTCGAGAGCTAGGGCAAGCAAGCCGCCCTTTGTAATCGATACACCAGTTAATACAGCGTAAGCAGGACGTAGGCTTTTACCTCCACCGAGAGGGGCCGAACCTGGGTAAACTCGTGTCCCTTGTCCCGTTTAACCCCTTTGAGTCCACCTCTTTAGTGATGGCCTCGAACCTAAGCCTTCGGGCATCTGCCGTGACAAAACCACGATAGTTGGCGTCCACCGTGGGGCTAGCGCTTGATGGTGTTGAGTTCTCAAAGGGTTCTCTCTCAGAGATCGAGGGGTACGAGGTTGACAGGATGACCGAGAGTCGCCGCAGAAAGCTTTACATCGACAACGCCGACCAGGGCCCCGAGGCCGACTCAATCGAGTGTGGTTTCCGGGTCCACTTTGGCGGAATCCGCGTCTTCATCGGCAATATCAGCGGATCTGAACCCGAGCCGGACATCTGCACCGACATCGTCGAGCCGGCTCGGCGCAAGCAACTCGCCCGGAGCGTGCAACCCGCCCATGTTGACTCGGGCAAGAAGCACGTCTTCGTTGGCTTTACTCAGGGCATGAAACTTGAAGGTTCTATGTCACAGGAGGAAACTCTTGTCTACTTAGAGGAAGGATCCTCGAGTGGAGAGACGGAATCGATCTATCAGCTTCATAATGGTGGACTTGGGGGCTACGACAAGCCGTACCCCGAGTCGGAGTACCATGAGCCGGAGGAATATGAGCCGCCAAGCCATGCCGCCGTCTTCATGGCGGGTGCAGCGGCGGCTCAGGGCAGCACAGCCGCCGGTCTAACTGGGTCCAGGTCAGGCACCCCCCCGGCTCAGGTTCTTCTGGATCTAATGAACGAGCTTACAGCCTTGATGGAGACTGAGGTCACTGCTGAAAACCAAGCGGCCCGTAATGCGGAGATCGCAAAGTTGAAGAATCAGATGGCCGGAGTCCAACAGGAGATCAATGAGCTGAAGGCTCAAATGGATGCAGAGGCAGAATGCCTCAAGGCGGACGCTTTTCGTTTTGAGTTAGAGCAGCAGTCAGCAGCGGTGGTTTATCGCATGAGACATCAATCCCGCTTGCCAGAGCAATATGAAGCTCGGAGTCTTTTTAACACGCCAGGAACGGGACGAATTGTGCCTTTGGCCATAACCCGGACGGCGGAAATACCTGGGAGCCGGGCGGCGGTTCAGCGTCAAGACCCGCCACGACGGGGCCAAAACCCGCCACTACTTTATTCAACACCGCCGGGTCATTATTCTAGCCCGGTGGAGAACATGGTGGCGGCGGCAACCAGGCTTGATACAATCCCGATCCCCGATGAGGCGCCCCACGCAGAAGAGGTGCGGAATGCCATCGGATACCTGCGCACGGCGATGGCCCAGCAGGGAAATATAATTACAGCCGGAGTCGTGTGCATTCAACCCCCATCCACAGCCGTAGCTACAGCCGGCGTTATGAGTCGCCGGCGGTCTCTAGCAGTAACCCGGCGCAAGCTGATCGGGCGGCTCTGGATGTTCAAACACGGGTGGAACGGGCAAAAGCACAGCAAGAAGCGGCGGCTCTGGCAGCAGTGGCGGCTTATCAGGATCCCACAGTTGCCCCTTCCGTCTCAGGAGGAACGGGGGCGACTTCCAGGGCTGTGGGAATACCATGTTTGGTGCCGGCTCTGCGGAATGAGCGTCTGCCGAAGGATTTCAAGGGTCCTCGTAAGGTGCCCAATTACACTGCTGATTTACCTCCAGAGGCCTGGGTTGAAAGTTATGAGCTAGCCATGGAGATGCTGGACGTTAGTGATGCGGTCTGCGCCAAGTATTTCATCATGATGCTGGAAGGGCCGGCTCGCACATGGTTGAAGGGTTTGCCACCCAACACCATTAACTCCTGGGCCGAGTTAAGGGCGAAATTCATCAAAAAATTTAAAGGAACATGCAAGCAGCCCATGACGACTGTAGATTTGGACCAGTGTGTGCAGCGTGAGGACGAGTCGGCTCATCACTGGGTCCGGCGAGTCTCCGAAATCATCCACTCTTCTGAGCAGATTACGGCCTCTCAGGCGGTTTTGATTCTAGAGAAGAATTGTCACTTCACGCCTTTGAAGCAGAAACTTGGCCGGCTCAAACGCTCATGCCAAGACATGGGGGAGCTCATGGCGGCTCTCACCAAGTACGCAGATTCTGATAACACGAAGGACCCGGACTCTGATAATGAGAAATCAGGTCAGGGGAAGAAAGGTAGCAATGGCAAGCGGAAGCACCCAGATGGCGGGTCAGAATTGGTGGCAAACACCAACGTCAGGAACAACCGTGCTAAGGGCAACGGGAACTTCGAGCAGTCTTTTAACAAGGGAAAAACTACTTTCAACCTGGAGGAGAGGCTTAGCCAACCTTGTCCAGAGCACACCCGGCCGAATAAGCCGGCAAACCATCTATGGAGGGATTGTTATACTATGAGACAGTTCCGGAATTACAGCATTCAACAGCATCGTGATAACGGTGATGGCCCATCGGGCGGCTCAGGTCCGGGCGGCTCAGAAGCCGGCTTTGATGCTGGTGGCTCAGGGTCCGGTTACCAGGGTCAAGGCAACCATGGAGGTCATAATCAACAGCCTCGCGGCGGAGGCCAGCGGCAGAATAACCAGTCAGGGTATCAGAGGAACCCGAAACGCCTTAACGAGGATTACTAAAACACCTCAAACGGGATCATTTATAACCCGCAATGGGCAACTTCAACCTTCAGTGGAGATTATTAAGCCGACTCCTCAAGTCATCTTAAAGACTTGGGGGCTATGCAGTTATGACTCGGCAAGGATCGTTCTTTCAAAGAAGATAAAACCTGGTCTTGGAGATTGCCGCCACATTCCAACAGGTGACCCGCCATTCTCTTTGACAGTCAATCTATATGACCCTGAACTGTCAAGAGCCGGCTTATGATTTATGTCTCTTTGACAGTCAATCTATGTGACCCTGAACTGTCAAGAGCCGGCTTATGATTTACGTCTCTTTGACAGTCAATCTATGTGACCCTGAACTATCAAGAGCCGGCTTATGATTTACGTCTCTTTGACAGTTAATCTATATGACCCTGAACTGTCAAGAGCACGCTTATGATTTACGTCTCTTGACGGTCAATCTATATGACCCTGAACTGTCAAGAGCCGGATTATGATTTACCTCTCTTTGACAGTCAATCTATATGATCCTGAACTGTCAAGAGCCGGCTTATGATTTACGTCTCTTGACAGTCAATCTATATGACCCTGAACTGTCAAGAGCCGGATTATGATTTACCTCTCTTTGACAGTCAATCTATAAAACACTGAACTTGTCAAAAGAGTCGGTTTTATAAATTGTTGTACTCTTAAACAGTCAATCTTTAGAGACCCTGAACTTGTCTCTTGACAGTTAATCTCGCAATAAGACCCTGAGCTGGTTAAGGTTAAAACGACGAATTTGTGCCATATGAGAGCCGGCACATGAGTGGCAATCATGCCTAAGTCTTTACATCGTAACCCCTGCAAGTATAATAAAGACACTAAATAGCCGACATGGCTGGCTATTCTTGAAGAGCCGTCTTATTGATTATAATGCCGGGTTATCTAGATCGACCGGCTCTTGGATTTCTTCAACCAGTGCTATACTACAGCATTCATGGATTTCTCAAGCATATATTTGCCGGGTTGCACCGCAACCATGAGCAGGGATTTCATTATTCATAACCGGGTTACAACCCCGGTCAAGGAATCATGTTACTCTTATACAGTCCCAAGTCGCCGCAGGCAGACAACCCGGAACTTGGGGGCTACATTATTCAAATCCGGCTTGTATCAAAGTACACAAGTCCCATGTCGCTGCAAGCATGCGCCACAGCACTTGGGGGCTAAGGCAAGCCGGTTTTCAAGACAGTACATTATCAAGCAAGACCCTGTTATTTCAAGGAGATGACCGGTTTTCTACAATCCTTCTAAAGTCCCGGCCCAGTACATATTACTGACCCGGCACTTGGGGGCTACACCGCTCAGATCAAATTCTCTAAAGTCCCAAGTCGCCGCAGGCATGCGACCCGGCACTTGGGGGCTACAGTATTCAGCTGTTCAAAGCAGACTATAAGGTTCCCATTGAAGACCCGGCCCATCACATACTGAAGAGCCGGCTCTTGGGGGCTACACCAGCTGAAGCTTTATAAGGTATAAGATAGTTATAAGTCCCAGGCTGCTGCAAGCAAGACAACCTGATACTTGGGGGCTGCACAGTCAAAGATATTATTGCAAAGCGCCAAGTCATCATGGATAAACTTGGAGCTTGGGGGCTACAGGTAATAAGGATATATCAAAATTGAAAAGAGTGTTCAAGATGTCAATTCTGGAGACTGGTTATTTGACCCGGTGTCACCAACATTACATGACCCGACGTCATCAAAGATTATAACCCGGTGGTGGTAACCGCCGAGAGTATTGGAGGCCGACTCAATGGCATATAGGTGTTGTATTTCCAGAATATTATTTCGGAGGACACTGATAAGCAAGACAATAGAGAAGACGGAGCTTAGCATGAATAAATTCAAGCTAACCTGGGGGCTAATGTCAGGGATATAACCCCGCGATATAACCCGGCCAGGACTTGGCGATTCACTGAAGACCCGGTCACCAGCTTGGCGGTTCATAGTCAAGACCCATAAGGTGGGCCAGAAGACGGAGACCAAGCCACATGGCGGGTTACCAAGTGGGCCAAGAGGAAGACAAGACATGAAGACCAGGCCATATGGCGGCTTGCCAGATGGGCTGAGGTCAAGGCCCAAGAGGCATGAGGCGACTCATGGGTCAGAAGATGTAAGCCGCCATAAGATGACTTGTTCTGTAAGACTAAAGAGTTGGAACCAGGATCGGTTACGTTGTATAACCCGATCCAGACTCGTGTAAGCCCAGGGCCTCGACCTATGTATATAAAGGTGAGCCCCTGCGGCGTGTGGGAAAGGTTAAGACAGACAGACAAGCCTTACGGCGAGAGAGACCAAGCAGTCGAGAGCTAGGGCAAGCAAGCCGCCCTTTGTAATCGATACACCAGTTAATACAGCGTAAGCAGGACGTAGGCTTTTACCTCCACCGAGAGGGGCCGAACCTGGGTAAACTCGTGTCCCTTGTCCCGTTTAACCCCTTTGAGTCCACCTCTTTAGCGATGGCCTCGAACCTAAGCCTTCGGGCATCTGCCATGACAAAACCACGACACGTGGGCTAGTAAGTGATCCATCCATCGATCCATCAGCACATTGAAGACATACAGCTAGTCAACATCAGCTGCCACCCGATCAAATTTCAAGGCAAAATCAGTGTGAAACTGTAGGGTGCAGGCCTCAAGCAATCGTCTGCCTCCATGGCTCGCAATGAGCCAGCGACCTCAAGCCAACCCGCCTCCGAGCGGCCCTGACCTCGCCTCTGCTGCGAGTAGGCGAGCTACTCCGTTTCAAGTCGCCGCCGTCGACCCGCCGTCTGCCTAAGTCGCCGCTGTGGGCTCATCCTCCGCCCCTGCCGCAGGCCGCCCTGCTGCGAGCCGCCACCGCCTCCACCTCACCGTCGCACTGAGTCGCCTTACTCGCCGTCGTACCGAGCCGCCGTGGCCTGGACCGGCCATGCTTCACCTCAGCGCCACTCCTTGCGCGCCTCTACAACTCGCCCTGTCTCTGTGACCCGCCGCGGGCAAGCTGCCTCAATTGCAGCAGGGGCAAGCCGCCACCCGCCTGAGCCGCAGCCGTACCTCGGCCTGGCCTGCCGCCTCGCCGGCCTCCCCGATCGAGCCGCCTTCTGCAACCTCGCCTCACCCCCACGTTTGGGTCCCCCCGCGCCACGGCGTTTAGCCACGGCCGTCGCGCCACCCCTCCCTCCGCCGTCGGGTCCCCTGTACGCGCCAAGTCGCCGCGGCCCCTCCGCTCTGCCCCTTTGCGGTCTCTTCCGCGTGCCCGCGAGCACCGGCTCTGGTGCACCCCGCTGGCTCGCCGCCTCACTGAAGTGAGTCGCCACGCTGTCCGCCTTCGCTTCGCTTAGCCGCAGGCTGCCGAATCCGCCGCTCTGAGCCGCCGGATCTGCCCCGCTCGCCTCTAAACCGCCTTGCCGCGCCACAGCCGCCGCCGCTGTGTTGAGCTGCCAGCCGGCAAGCCCTGCGAGCCGCCCCATGCCTCGCCTCGTGCCTGAGCCGCCCCGCGCCGCAAGTCGCCTCCGCCATCGTGCTCGCCTCCTCAGCCGCGGACCGGCCCCCACCTGCCTTGTCCAACCCGCCTCGCCTCGCTGCTCCAAGTCGCCCTTGAGGCCCCGCCACTCGCCGACCGCGCGTCACGCCGGCCGTGGCTACCTCTACCCCGCCGGCCTCAATCCAGCGCGCCACCGGTTCAGCTGCGCTTCAAACCGACTTGCCGCCGCCGTCGACCGGGCCTCGAGGACGCCGCCTCTGCATCGCGGTCAGAGCCGCCGGATTCATCCATAGGCCCCTTCACCCCTGCAGTCGGCGTCGTGCCGCTCGGCCCCCTGTACGCGCTAGCCTGGGTCGCCCTTTGTGCGCTCCTCCTGCTGGCTGGAAGAAAGGATAAGAGGGGATTGGTTGGAAGAAAAGTCAAGGGCGGCTTAAAAAAAGAGATAAGGATTGCGAGCATCTACGACTCGCCTGCGGTTGACTTCAGCTTCACGGCAGTGATCATCAACTCCGCGGCGGATAAATTCCGGCCAAACATATCAGGTGAAATCCATCCTGTCAATTTTTTATTAATACATTTTTATTATTTTGAGAACAATTACTCTCGCCTGCAATATCCTTTATGCAGGACAATTAGTCACGACAAAAGTGGCTTATATCGCGGGTACGGAGCACGCGCTGGCGACATTCTGCACCGGCGTTCGTCCGTGCCACACTACCCGGTGAACGGACGTGCGCAAGTCGCCGCCCCTGCAGCTTGGTCTACATCAACTCGCCAGGACCGCGCCCGCGGTCGACTCGCCCGACCGTGCAAGCTTACAACCCCGCGGCTGACTCATCCGTCCACGCCCGCGGCCGACTTATCCGTCCGCGCCCGCGGCCGACTCACCCGCGTCTGCGCCGCCTCCAACGTCGCGGCCGTCTCTACCGTCCGCCCCCACGGTCCGGTCTACATCATCACACCGGTGTTAAACCCGTCTGCACGAGCTGCTTCGTGAGCGCACGCAAGTCGCCGCTCTTGCGGTGCACAAGTCGCTGCCACATTGGTTTGGTTAAACTTCAACAACCGGCAAGGATGAACCATTCGCCGGGTTATTGAAACAACTCATACGGGATCATTTATAACCCGCCATGATCAACCTCAACCTTCTGTGGATTCACATCGCGTTAACAACGCCAAGGATACATAGTGAGTGTCGCGAAGGTCATCAACTCGCCACCTCGTCTCCAGCTCCAGCACATTGCAGCGTTCTGCTGTTCAACTTTATCCCGGTTTATATCACGGTCAAGTATGGAGAATCTCAAGCCAACTCCTCGAGTCGTCTTAAGACTCAGGGGCTATACAGACATGACTCGGCAAATTTTGCCGGTTTCAGCAAATTCAAGAACCCCGGGTCATTGGAGGGAAAATAACCCGGTCCTGGAGACTACTGCCACATTCGTGAAAATTTAAAGACTGTCAGAAAATTTCCGGCTTAAAAAATGCCGAGCAATCAGAAAGTTCCGGCTCAAAAGAAAGATTTCGGGTTATCAGAAAAGATTCCGGTTCAGAATCCGGCTCAAGGGAAATCTGTCTTTCACAAAGTTTTAAGCTCTCAATATCCGGCTCAACGTCCGGTTCAAGAGGAATTCATCTCTCGCAAGTTCGAGTCTTCGAAAAAAATTAAAGGTGGCCAAAGAGGACTAGCTGCCAAGATGCACGGTTCAAACATGGGTATCCTGCCTTATTGGCTTATCATATTATGATCAACGTAATAAGGCCGGCATCCCCGAAATTCGGGGCCTCTGTCGTTTCATCTCATATTTTCTGTGCAAGAGTCTTTATTGATTGATCATCAGGTCATTTGGGGGCTTCCTACTCAATGAGTATAGCTATTCTTACCCTCTTGATCGGCTTCCATGCTATATTATAGGTCACTTGGGGGCTTCCTACTCAATGAGTATAGCTATTCTTACCCTCTTGATCGGCTTCCATGCCATATTATAGGTCACTTGGGGGCTTCCTGCTCAATGAGCATAGCTATTCTTACCCTCTTAATCGGCTTCCATGCCATAGGTCGCTTGGGGGCTTCCTACTCAACGAGTATAGCTTTCATACCCACTTGACCGGCTTCCATGCCATAATTGGGTTACACCTGCCTGTTTGCAACTTGCTACTCCGCCAGGTGACTCGCTGTACTCTTGACAGTCAATCTTTTAAATAAGACCCTGAACTCGTCAAGGTTAAAACGGCAGCTTATGTCACGTGAGAGCCGGCTTATAGAGAGCTAGGATAAACTCACCTGTCTGCTGTAGTCTCTCCGCTATGTGGGCTGTTCGTACTCTTAACAGTCAATCTTTTCAATAAGACCCTGAACTCGTTAAGGTTAAAACGACGGATTTATGTCACGTGAGAGCTGGCTTATGGGATGACAGGCTTTCATGCCAAGCTTCTTTGAAGCAAAACTTGAGTTTTTCAAAAAACAAAACAGAGCTAGTCTCTTTTTGTCGAGCCTTGAAAGCTGACATTTTTATACTCAATTATCATACACATACATCATCATACATTGCATCATCATACCATATGCATGGATATCCTCGTTTATGTTGCAGGAACCGGTTTTCAAAACCGGGTTATATTATTCAAATCTTAAATAGCCAACATGGCTGGATTTTTATTATGGTTATCATAACCAATATTGGATGATTGGCGTTTTTAAAGCCGCTTCAGAGTAATGGCTATTATTCCCTTATCCAAAAATACCAGCTCACAGCAGGGAGCATGGTTCAACATTAATATGCAAAGCATTCAGCAATATCGTCCAGACAATGGATATCATTTATTCTGCAATGAAAGGAATAGTCCCGAGTCGCTGCAGGCACACGACCCGGCACTTGGGGGTTATATTATTCAAATCAGGATTACATCAAGTATGCAAGTCACATGTCACTACAAAGCATGCACCATGGCACTTGGGGGCTACATTATTCAAGTCAGGATTATATCAAATATGCAAGTCCCATGTCGCTGCAAGCATGCACCACGGCACTTGGGGGCTAATGCAAGTTGCTTTTTAAATCATCATATTGTCAATAAACCCGGTTATCTCAAGGAGATGAGCCGGCCTTTTTATCATTTTCTAAGTCCCAGCCCAGTATTGTTTTACTGAGCCGGCCCTTGGGGGCTACACATTGCTCCTCAAGTTTATATGATCAGATCTGCAAAAGTCCCTGCTCATTATTGCATAATGACCCGGCCCTTGGGGGCTACACTGGCTGAAGTTTTTATTAGCATAAGTCAATTACAAGTCCCAGGTTGCTGCAGGCAAGACAACCCGGTACTTGGGGGCTACATATGTGGAATACAAAACAGTTAATTTATGACTGGTGACTCACACGAACAACCCGGATTTCTCCACAGTTGCAACATTTATATTGAAGCAAGTCTTAAGTTATCACTATGTTCCCCTCTTAAGACTTGGGGGCTACAGGTAATATGGATATGAGTATACCTTCAAATTCTCAGTTATGAGTGAACCAGGTCTCATATTTTTTGTGAAAAAATTGGCAAAAGTTTATCTTCTCCAAGTTATTCGCACAAGTCAATTCAACATCATATGGATTTTTGTTCATCAAAATCTGAAGCATTGAAAGATTGGTACAATATCAGACGGATTTTCTTCTTATCAAGCCAAGGCATTTTGAAGACAACTCAAGATACCATATGGACTATTTTTCCTGCATGGAATTACCATTGGCATATTGATATAACAGAGACCCAGATTTTCAAGGAGCCGGTTCACTATCTATTCTTATTTCAAGAAGCTTAGCATGAATGCATGACAAGCCTGTATTCAAGCTAATCTGGGGGCTAATGTCGGGGGAATTACCCGCGGTTTAACCCGGCTCATGGCGTTAAGCCATCTCTGGACCTGACCCGGCAGATCCTGACCCGGCAGATCCTGACCCGACAGGTTCTAACCCGGCAGACAGGTTGTAACCCGGCAGACAGTTATAAGCCGGCAGATAGGTTGTAACCCGGCAGACAGATTGTAACCCGGCAGACAGTTAGAAGCCGGCAGACAGATCCTAACCCAGCAAGTACTTAGCCATGAAAATGAGCCGCCTGGAGATAAGAAGCCCAGGCGTTAAGAAGCCCACGAAGAGAAGCCCAGGGTTAAGAAGCCCACGAGAAGAAGCCAGAAATAGGCTAAGTCCTAATCCTACTAGGACTCTACATGTAACCCGCCCCTTCAACTTATATAAGGAGGGGCGGGGCACCCCAAGAGGGTCAGGTTTTTACAGGTCACAAGAGATAGGTCTTAGACAGACAAGTCTTAGACAAGATCAAAGTAGATGCTCTCGAGATAGAGGTAGCGAAACTCCGCCCTTGTAACCGAGATTGTCATCATTATCAATATCAATCAAGCAGGATGTAGGCTTTTTTACCTCCACCGTGAGGGGCCGAACCTGGGTAAAATCTCGCGTCTCTCGTCCCGCTCAACCCCGTTCAAGCTACCACTTAGATGCGTTGGCCTCACGACTAAGTCCTCACACTAGGACATCTTGCCGTGACAAAACCACGACACTCCCCCCAAACATCACGGAAGGATTTTACGAACATCAACAAGAGGTGCTTCAATGGGGCAACAAGGCTTCTAGACGTGCTCGTCTTAAATTGTCAGCGTATTGCAGGCATATGAACTTGGATTTAAAAGTACACATCTGGACAAACCAGTGTCCAATCATGGATTTGCCGGATCCATTGACCTGTGAATGCTGAAAACGGTTCTCAGGCTGACAGAGATAGGTGTTGTTGCGCGCTTTCCAGTTAGAATTTTGTCTATACATGATCAAGGAATGCTCGTACTTTATGCACCGTCTTTAAGCTTGTCATAAAATTGTTTTTGTGCTGTTCAGCCGTGAAGCAACTCACAACTGCACAAATGTATCTAGTTTATTTCTTTTTTATGCTACAACATTTCGTAGAGAATCCAACCTTGCTGATATGGTTGAGTGAATGTTTGGCTCTCTATGTGAAATGAACGAGCGACTGAAAACCTCTGGAACACGCAGCCACGTGTGACGTGACGGTCGTGCCTCTCCAAATGAACCTGTCAGCAGAAATATTTTTCAACAGGGAGGCACGACCGTGCCTCTAGTACCTGTAAAATTGTGTGTCTGTTGTCACTGGACGACACTGCCTCTGTGTATGCCCATGACTCTGTGGTGAACCTTTCAGTGGAAACATCTTGGACACAGAAGCACGGCTGTGACTTTGCTTAATGTAAAACCATGCTTCCACTAACCTGAGTGTCCTGACCGTGGAAAAAAAATTATACGAAGGGAGGAAAAATGCATATTGAACAATGCGTCATGTAGATGTGCTCTTGCTGGAAACTGAGACACGCTTGTCGTGGAACCACTGTGCTTGTGCTTTATTTAAAAGCGTGCCGCGGCAAGCTTCACAGACATGCCTCTCCAAGTAAACCTATTCGCGGATAAACATTTGGAACAAAGAGGCAGGATCGTGCCTCTTCTTCGTCCACATCCGTGGCTCTGCTCACAAAGCGGAGCTGTTTGCACTACAGAGAAGCATAATGTATGTAGAACCGTGCTCTTGCTCCTCCGATCGACGACCGTGCCTCTGTTGCATGTAGGACAGTGCGTCCCGTATCTAAAAGGCCGTGACTAATTTTCTTTCGCAACAAGAAAGAAAATAATAATATTATAGTTGTCCTCCAACTGCCCCTCGATCCCTTCACTCCTCTCCCCTTCCCTTCCGTCCTTGGTTACACTTTAACCTTTTTGTGATCTGCGTGGTGAAGACGTAGCCGTCTCTCCAGATCCACACCACATATAGTGCTGGTCGCAGGCGGCGCGAACCTAGGAATCGAGACGGAGATAGAGATCCACTCCGGTGCCCCGAGCACCAAGAGGGCGAGGCTCGCGCCACCGGCGACGCCCTCCTCTGGGGGTTTGGCGGTAGCGGCCGGAAGCAGCGGGGGTCCGCCCACTGGTTCCGAGGAGGACGAAGAGGAGTCTTGTCTGGACGGCATCAGCAACCTCCCGGACGCCATCCTCGGTGAGATCATCTCCCGTATCCCCACTAAGGAGGGCATCCGCACTCAAATCATCTCAACACGGTGGCGCCCTCTTTGGCGCACCGCTCCTCTGAATCTGGACTGCCGTGAGATCCCTGTCACTCGTCTTTTTAACACCCAAGAAATAGTTCGTATCGAGATCATCAGTAGGGCCTCTGCCTACAGCGAGGAGCTTGTTCGCATACGATACATCGGAAGTTGGCATCGTGGAAAAACCGTTCTTGATGATGATTCATACCTTCCAGGGTCCATCCTCTCCGGCCATGAGGGCACAGTTCACCGCCTCTGCATACCGGCGTGCTACCTCCAGTGCAGACCCTCTACCGTCGACGCCTGGCTTGAATCCTCTAGATTGAACAATCTCCAGGTGCTTGAGTTTTACTACTTGTTCCCACGATTCATGAAACAAACGGTCAAACTACCACACACATGCTCTTCATCTACGCCGTCACTACCGACCTCCATCTTTCGGTTTTCCTGTTCTCTGCATGCTGTCAAATTTGCGTGTTGCCAGATACCAGACCATTATGTATGGGCGCTTGAACTACCACTGGTCAAGAGACTTTCGCTTGTTGAGGTTGATATATCAGACTTCTCGTTGGAAAGCATAATCCACTCTAGTTGCCCTGCACTCAAGTGCCTGCTGCTTGTTTGTAATAGAGAAAGGCATTGCATTAGAATAAATTCGCCTAACCTTGTAAGCATCGGCATCCGTGGTGAGAAAGGAAAACTCATCATCGAGGATGTCCCCTCACTTCAACGGTTGATTCACAATATTCAGATCAATAACATGGAGGTATCCATCGTCTTTGCACCTAAACTGGAGACCTTGGGTAAACTCAGGATCTCGCATGACTCCACAGGCCTCATGGTACTGACTTTTCACAATACATTCAGCTGCATTTCCTCAATGAAATGAGTTTCATGTCATCCAACCTTTATTGTATTAATATTACGTTCTTTTTTCTATGCTTCGTTAAGGACTTGGCATCGGTCAGCCTAACTACAATGCGGCAATCTGTCAAGACCTTGCTTTTCATCATGTCTTATAAAGTGGACCTTGTCGTTCACTTGTTGCAATGCCTTCCAAACCTGGAGAAGTTGTTTGTCGAGGTGATAATTCTCATGCACAATGGAAGCCCATACCATGCATAGTGCAGTACTTCCTCTGCCTCAAATAGCTTGTCTTACTTTTGTCTGTAATGGATACATTTGTATCTGGGCATGTTTTTGTATTATATACATCCGTAACTAGACAAATGTACGACGAACTGTTTGGGACGGAGGTGATAGAATTTATTGTTCATTTTCTCTTTCTATAGACCTTAAGTATTTTTCAACTTTTTTGTGTTTTCAGGGAGGCTTCGTTGCTGATGGTGCAAGAAATAATTGGCGTTGCAAACACCGGGCGTTTCTCAAAGGACACAACATTCATTTGAAGACAATAACGTTGGAAGATTATGAAAGCAGCGGGAAGAACATTGAATTTGTGAGATTCTTTATTATGAATGCAACGGAGCTAGAGACCATCAGGATTAAGTTTCGCTTCCCCTCAAACTTCACGCAAGAATTTTACGAGCAGCAACAGAAGTTGTTCCAGTGGGAGAATAAGGCTTCTAAACGCGCCCACCTAAATTATCAGCATGTTGCGATCATGCGTGCTTGGATTTGAAACACAGGCGTGTTGAATACCTGGATTTGACAGATCCGTTCACTTGTGACTGTTGGAAACAGGGCTGTAGTTAGTTGTTCAAGCTAATACAGTTAGATGTTGTCGCGTCCTTCCGAGACTGGGTTCTGTCTAAACATGGCCAAACAATTCATTCACCTTTTGCACCGTTTTGTAAGCTTGTTATAACAATGTTTTTGTGCTATGCAGCTACGAGGCAGCTCACATGTACTAAAATCAATCAATCTTGTTTTATGTCATTTTATCTTGATGCTACAACATTTGTGTGTGGAAATCCCCGAATGAACATGTTGCTCTCTGTTAAGTGAACCAGGGAACAAAAACATTTGGAACAAAAGAGGCAGGGTCGTGCCTCTTCTGCAATGAACGTGCATCTAGTGCATGTAAACCAGTGCGTCTGTAGTGACCGGACGGCACTGCCTCTGTGCACACACACGCATGGCCGTGACTCTTCTTAATGTGAAACCGTGCTTCCAGCGACCTCACGATCTTGCCTCTCCCACTGAACGTGACCGTGGGAAATTTTGGAACACCGAGAGGCACGATGTATCTAGAAACGTACGCCATGTTGTAGATTCACGACCGTGCTCTTGTGCAAATTGGTACGTGCCTGTCATGGAAACGCATGGCCGTGAACGAGTTTATCTTTGATTACAAACATTCGAGTCACGGAGGCATAGCCGTGCGTCGGCTTCAGGAGTAAGCGTGCCTCTGTAGATTCTAGATTCTATGTGTGTCAGCGGTAGTGCGCTGCTCCTGCTTCACATAGAACCGTGCCTGTTCTGCAAGTTTGACAACTCGGTGCCAAGTTAGCAGAGGCATGGTTCCCCATGCGCGCCAAAGCGAGGGTCGTGCCTTGCTAGACCATAGTAACCCATGTCTTGTGGAACGATCCGAGCCGAAAGATTGCCGGATGCGCCTCGCTAGTACCACGTGTCTTTGAAAATAAAACATTTAGGAGATCTATATCACATGTGCGTAGACCACCACACGCCCCTTGAAAGATTGCAAAAAATAAGATAGATGCCATTAACCAAATAACCATGTCCAAACATAAACTTATACTAGACGAGTATTCCTCCCAACGTTCAACAGAAGACAATTGTTAATGATCATTCTTCAAGGATTGCCTTGATCATCAGCAGGTCATCAGTGTTCGCAAACCCTTGCCCCAAGAGATCACAAATGACGCTTTGCATCTTCTTCCTATTCTCCTTCAGCATATGCACCTCCTCCTTTAGAAAATCCATGTCCAGCTTAATCTCACCCCTCTCGTCCTTAAGATTCTGAATGGCACCGGTGAGAGACTTCTGAATGCGCTTGACGTCATTATCAACGATACCCATCTGCTTCTTCTGCCTGTCAATCTCCATGGTAGTTACATTAGTTCTTTCCACGGCTGCAACAAGATTCTTGAGCTTAAGGTTCACTTGTTCATTCTCCATTTTAAGCCTGCTTATCTCTTCATTATGTGCTTGCCTATCATCACTGCTCTCATGCAACATCTACCAGAGCTTGAGTAGGCACCTCTGCATAATGATAGGCCATGGGTGGTCAACCCATTCGACGACTCCACAGTTCACGCCTCTCTGCGAACAAAAGGAACAAATGTGAACAGAAACTATTAATATACTGCTAGAGATATAATAAAGTTGACATATACTTGGTTTATAACCTCATTCAACTAACTATGTACTGTGCTTATGTAATGTGGCACGTCAATGGTTAGGTATCCGCATCACTAATTATGTACTTCGCCCCCCTTGCCGTGCTTCTCCTGTCCACGGAGTTATTTCAAAATTGTACTTAGTTTCTTTTAAGCCAGATTCAATTAATATGGAGCTACCTTTCCAGCCAACTTATTTAGAGAGTTTTTTTTAAGAATCTACTGACCATTAAACAGAACTCCCTCTGTAAACAAACATGAGAGTGTTTAGATCACAAAAGAAGTGATCTAAATGCTCTTATATTTCTTTACAGAGTGAGTACAATCTATGACTAGCTAATTATAGAGAGCTAGGTAGTGATTTAAACGCTCTTATATTTCTTTAGAGAGGGAGTACAATCTATGACTAGCTAATTATAGAGAGCTAGGTATAATAAGTAGTGATCTTTAACTTTCATGTAAACTAAAAGGACTACACAATGTTTCTTACAATCAACCGCAAAACACAAGAAGTGATCAGTCTTCTTTGGAGACTACATGTCCTATATCCAACCAGTTTGATTCATCAAGAAAGTAGCACAGATTTTCAAAAGTTACTTTCACAACACAGCCGTAGAACCTCCTTCCCGTGTCACTTCCTTCAAAAGCCACACACCTGAGAGGCTTGGTATCATGGAGAACGCAATACAGAGGACGGACGACCTCTTTACCACAAAAATCCCGGTCTTCAATGGTATCAGGGTTCTCCTACAAGGACACATGAATGTTCAGAGCTCAGACCTTTTGTTTGGAAAACAAAACCCCAGTTGAACACTCCGTATGTAGCAGGAAATCACCTAGATAGAAATCAAAATCCAGCTCAAGGAAGTTCAAGCCTTCCTTCCTCCTCTCTTCTCCGATCTTAGGTGTCGACATGGCACGGAGGATGTGAGCAGATGTGGCGCCGTAGGCGTCGTCGAATTCATGAGGAAAGAGAGAGAGAGAGAAAGAGGGGGAGAGAGAGAGAGGGGGCGAGAGATAGTGAGACAGCGAGAGCAGAAATGAAAGCGAGGGACTTTGACATGGTCCGGCTTGACCAAAGGTCTGGTCTGGTCTGATCCGGAGGAAAGATTCCACCTACTCGCCAGACCCACCACCCCCTACCTCCCCTTTTTTTTGCACTGGGGTAGCGAGGAGCCATTTACTTTTCCCAGGAATTTCATTTTTGGCAAGTGAGGACACAAAATTACTTCCCTCTCTCTCGAGAGTGAGGGAGAGCAAGTATCACCTCCATCTCCAAGAGTAAGGCGTTTTTTGTTTCGGCATTTCACCAATAATCTCTACTCCTAATGTCTCGGTTGGTGGGATTGCCTCACCGGTTTATTTTCGTCTGGCTATTTTTCGTCTGGTTTTTTTCCGTCGTCCTCCCACCTCCCCCAAAACGGTCCGGTCTCCCCCTCGCACGAAAATAAACCGGACGAATCGGACTAGCGAGGCCCCCTCGCACGACCCTGGGAGCGAGGACACCTCGCACGTGATTTTTTTTTTGACGAGGGAGGCTGCCCTCGATCTATTCACTACCACGACCGGAACCACGCCCCAGCCACCACTGATCCCTCCGCCGGCGCCGAGGTCCTAGAGGAGGCGCTGCCGCCTTCGTTGCGGACCTCCATGTCGCCGTCAGGACACCGCTGCCGAGGTCCGCCTTCGCCTGGATTCCTTTGCCTGTTCATGGTCGCCGCGCTTCGTCTCTCCTAAATCCCATCACAATTCGTCTCTCCGCCCGCCGCCGCGCTGCCTCCCGTCCATGGTCGCGCTACCTCCCCCGCTTCCTCCTACTGCTTCTCCAGCTCACCGCGGCACCACGCCGGGATGGAGATCGAGGACGAGGTGAGGAGGGCCGAGGGTTCCTTCCGCCCGAGATCGAGATCGAGGACGAGGTGAGGAGGGCCAAGGGTTCCTTGCGCCCTCTCCTCTCCCAGATATCCCTCGCGTGCGCTAGGGTTCCTTGCGCCGCCGCAGCATAGGAGCTCCTCGATCAGCCCCGCCTCCTGCTGTTGCGCCCCCACTTCCCTCTCGCATTCCCCGCCGGTCGCCGCCTTCCCTGCTGGTCACCGCCTTGTGTTTGGCGAACTCAACAGCCCTGGTCTGACGCACATGGGGAAGCCACCCCCTTTACAGGCTACAACCTTGGTCGAATTCGGTTGTCTTCCTCGACTCCGTTCACCTGTCGCCGCGCCCGACCTCTCCACCCATGGTGAGCCCCTACAGAATGCTTTACAGTAGGAAGATTGGCTTATGAGTTGGTGCATACCTTCAAGATCAAATCAGTTGTTTGTTCACGTGGTGTTAACTGCTGTGGTTTTATTCTATTGTGAATTTCTGATTGTGTGCAAAGGGAGCATATGTTCAACTGATTAGATCAGTTTGTTAAATGGAATGTGTTATTGGGAATATATACGGATCAATTGTACGCACATGAAATGTGGGATGCAGTAGAAGTCGTTGTTGACAACTTACTTTGGTGATACAGAGGTGCATGGAAGATTACTTCTAACAAGCCTTTTCAGACTCTACTCTACTGATTTTCTCAAGGCTTTCTATCACATATTAAGATTTTGTTCCTTCATCATAATATTTTCTGTATAATATATATTTGTTTATTTTTACCACAGAAGTCTTGCTATGCTAGGCCTCCGTCGCTGCTGTTGAAGAGAATGGAGTCATCGTCGAGCCGCTCGAGAATTGTTGAAGGAGAGAACAAACTACTACACTACCCAGCAACTTATGCAGGTACATTGCCCTATATTTTCACCACTACCGGACCTGCCATTTATGTATTTGTCTATGGAGAGTTGTACTGGTTAGTAGTTAGTGCAAAAAGCATGTTTTATGTTCCTTTTTTCTTCTTCCCAGAAAACAGTTCAGGTTGTATGTGTTGCTGACTCCTTACTTTGGTGATACAGAGGTATGATCTCGACCCTGCTCGGCCACATCGCTTCACCGTAGCTGCTTCTCTGAGTCTCTGTCATCTTCTTCGCCACTGGTTCGGTAATCCTCCCAGTTTCCTTCGCTGCTCCCCTTCCTTTCTTGTGCTCTCTGCCCCACACATTAATTGATCGATGTGGGTCTTGCGATGCCGGCCATCGAGCTATCACTCTTGTGAAGTCTTGTGATACCATCCATCGAGCTATCGCTCTTGTGACGCCAGCCATCCAGCCGGGAAAGATTGTTTTGGTCGCGGAGTGTCATGCCTGAATGCTTGCTTAATTT
This sequence comes from Elymus sibiricus, assembly GCA_039707655.1. Lineage (NCBI taxonomy): Eukaryota > Viridiplantae > Streptophyta > Magnoliopsida > Poales > Poaceae > Elymus > Elymus sibiricus. The sequence goes on from CM077664.1 coordinate 322,076,013, forward strand.
AGGTTTATAGGTAAGAGCTACAACTGAACCATACTAATTCTCATATCAGATTTGGGCATACAAATAGCTCTCAATTATATAGAAAATAAAAAATGGATGATGGTGTTGTATTCCGGAATCGATCTATCAGCTTCATAATGGTGGACTTGGGGGCTACGATGAGCTTTACCCCGAGTCAGAGTATCATGAGCCGGAGGAGGATGAGCCGCCAAACCGCGCTGCCGTCTTTATGGCGGGTTCCGCGGCGGCTCCGAGCGGTACAGCCGCCGGTGCGACCGGGTCTGGGGCTGGCAGGCCGCCGGCTCAGGTTCTTCTGGATCTGATGAATGAGTTTACAACCCTAATGGAGACTGAGGTCACTGCTGAAAACCAAGCGGCCCGTAACGCGGAGATCGCAAGGTTGAAAGATCAGATGGCCGGAGTCCAACATGAGATCAATGAGCTGAAGGCTCAGATGGATGCGGAGGCAGAACGCCTTAAGGCGGACGCTTTTCGTTTTGAGTTAGAGCAGCAGTCAGCAGCGGCGGTTTATCGCATGAGACATCAATCCCGCTTGCCAGAGCAATATGAAGCTACGAATCTTTTTAACACGCCAGGAACGGGACGGAATGTACCTTTGACCGTAACCCGGACGGTGGAAATACCTGGAAGCCGGGCGGCGGCTCAACGTCAGCAGTTAGACCCGCCCCGACGGAATCAAAACCCGCCACCTTTCTATCCAATGCCGCCGGGTCATTATGCTAACCCGGCGGAGAACATGGTGGCAGCGGCAACCAGGCTTGATACAATCCCAATTCCCGATGAGGCGCCTTATGCAGAGGAGGTGCGGAATGCCATCGGATACTTACGAACGGCGATAGCCCAGCAGGAGAAATACAATTACAGCCGGAGTCGCGTGCACTCAACCCCCATCCGCAGCCGTAGCTACAACCGGCGTTATGAGTCGTCGGCGGTTTCTAGCAGTGAACGACATCATAACCCGCCGCAAACTGATCGGGCGGCTCTGGATGCTCAGGCGCTGGTGGATCAGGCAAAAGCACAGCGAGAAGCGGCGGCTCTGGCAGCGGCGGCGGCTTATCAGGAACCCATAGTTGCACCTTCCGTCTCAGGAGGAGTGGGGGCCACTTCCAGGGCTGTGGGAGTGCCATGTTTGGTGCCGGCTCTGCGGAATGAGCGTCTGCAGAAGGATTTCAAGGGTCCTCGTAAGGTGACCAGTTATACAGCTGACTTACCTCCGGAGGCTTGGATTGAAAGCTATGAACTAGCCATGGATATGTTAGACGTCAGTGATGCAGTATGCGCCAAATATTTTATCATGATGCTGGAAGGGCCGGCTCGTACATGGTTGAAGGGCTTGCCACCCAACACCATTAATTCCTGGGCCGAGTTAAGGGCGAAATTCATCAAAAACTTTCAAGGAACGTGCAAGCAGCCCATGACGATTGTGGATTTGGACCATTGTGTGCAGCGTGAGGATGAGTCGGCTCATCACTGGGTCCGGCGGGTCTCCGAAATCATCCACTCTTCTGACCAGATTACGGCGTCTCAGGCAGTTTTGATTCTAGAAAAGAATTGTCACTTCACGCCTTTGAAGCAGAAGCTTGGCCGGCTCAAACGCTCATGCCAAGACATGGGGGAGCTCATGGCGGCTCTCACCAAGTACGCAGATTCTGATAACATGAAGGACCCGGACTCTGATAATGAGAAATCAGGTCAGGGGAAGAAAGGTAGCAATGACAAGCGGAAGCACCCAGATGGCAGGTCAGAACTGGTGGCAAACACCAACGTCAGGAACAACCGTGCTAAGGGTAACGGGAACTTCGAGCAGTCTTTTAACAAGGGAAAAACTACTTTCAACCTGGAGGAAAGGCTCAGCCAACCTTGTCCAGAGCACACCCGGCCAAATAAGCCGGCAAACCATCTATGGAGGGATTGCTATACTATGCGACAGTTCCGGAATTACAGCATTCAACAGCATTGGTGAGAGCCCATCGGGCGGCTCAGGTCCGGGCAGCTCAGAAGCCAGCTTTGATGCTGATGGCTCAGGGTCCGGTTACCAGGGTCAAGGCAACCATGGAGGTCATAATCAACAGCCTCGCGGCGGAGGCCAGCGGCAGAATAACCAGTCAGGGTATCAGAGGAACCCGAAACGCCTCAACGAGGATTACTAAAACACCTCAAATGGGACCATTTATAACCCGCAATGGGCAACTTCAACCTTCAGTGGAGATTATTAAGCCGACTCCTCAAGTCATCTTAAAGACTTGGGGGCTATGCAGTTATGACTCGGCAAAGATCGGTATTTCAAAGAAGATAAAACCTGGTCCTGGACATTGCCGCCACATTCCAACAGGTGACCCGCCGTTCTCTTTGACAGTCAATCTATATGACCCTGAACTGTCAAGAGCCGGCTTATGATTTACGTCTCTTGACAGTCAATCTATATGACCCTGAACTGTCAAGAGCCGGCTTATGATTTACGACTCTTTGACAGTCAATCTATATGACCCTGAACTGTCAAGAGCCGGCTTATGACTTACGACTCTTTGACAGTCAATCTATATGACCCTGAACTGTCAAGAGCCGGCTTATGATTTACGACTCTTTGACAGTCAATCTATATGACCCTGAACTGTCAAGAGACGGCTTATGACTTACGACTCTTTGACAGTCAATCTATATGACCCTGAACTGTCAAGAGCCGGCTTATGATTTACGACTCTTTGACAGTCAATCTATATGACCATGAACTGTCAAGAGCCGGCTTATGACTTACGTCTCTTGACGGTCAATCCATATGACCCTAAACTATCAAGAGCCGGCTTATGGTTTATGACTCTTGACGGTCAATCTATATGACCCTGAACTGTCAAGAGCCGGATTATGATTTACGTCTCTTGACCGTCAATCTATATGACCCTGAACTGTCAAGAGCCGGCTTATGATTTACGTCTCTTGACGGTCAATCTGTATGACCCTGAACTGTCAAGAGCCGGGTTATGATTTACCTCTCTTTTGACAGTCAATCTATAAGACACTGAACTTGTCAAAGAGTCAGTTTTATAAATTGTTGTACTCTTAACAGTCAATCTTTAGAGACCCTGAACTTGTCTCTTGACAGTTAATCTCGTAATAAGACCCTGAGCTGGTTAAGGTTAAAACGACGAATCTGTGCCATGTGAGAGCCGGCACATGAGTGGCAATCTTGCCTAAGTCTTTACAAGATAAAGCCTGAGTTTTAAGCAAGTTTGTGAAAGTTAACCTCTCCAGGTTTATGCTTTTTCAAGCCGCCCGCCATACCGGGTTACATCGTAACCTCTGCAAGCATAATAAAGATACTAAATAGCCGACATGGCTGGCTATTCTTGAAGAGCCGCCCTATTGATTATAATGCCGGGTTATCTAGATCGACCGGCTCTTGGATTTCTTCAACCAGTGCTCTGTAGTATACTACAACACTCATGGATTTCTCAAGCATATATTTGCCGGGTTGCACCGCAACCACGAGCAGGGATTTCACTATTGACACCGGGTTACAACCACAGTCAAGGAGTCATATTATTCTTATACAGTCCCGAGTCGCCTCAGGCAGACAACCCGGCACTTGGGGGCTACATTATTCAAGTCCGGTTTACATCAAGTGTGCAAGTCCCATGTCGCTGCAAGCATGCACCACGGCACTTGAGGGCTAATGCAAGCTGGTTTTGAAATCAGTATATTATCAACAAGACCCTGTTATCTCAAGGAGATGAGCCGGCCTTTCTATATTTTTCTAAGTCCCGGCCCAGTACATATTACTGACCCGGCACTCGGGGGCTACACCGCTCAGATCAAATTCTCTAAAGTCCCAAGTCGTTGCAGGCATGCGACCCGGCACTTGGGGGCTACAGTATTCAGTTGTTCAAGCAGACTATAAGGTTCCCATTGAAGACCCGGCCCGTCACATACTGAAGAGACGGCTCTTGAGGGCTACACCAGCTGAAGCTTTATAAGGTAAAAGATAGTTATAAGTCCCAGGCTGCTGCAAGCAAGACAACCTAATACTTGGGGGCTGCACAGTCAAAGATATTATTGCAAAGCGCCAAGTCATCATGGATAAACTCGGAGCTTGGGGGCTACAGGTAATAAGGATATATCAAAATTGAAAAGAGTGTTCAAGATGTTAATTCTGGAGTCTGGTTATTTGACCCGGCATCACCAACATTACATGACCCGGCATCGTCAAAGTATTGGAGGCCGACTCAATGGCATATGGGTGTTGTATTCCAGAATTTTACTTCGAAGGACACTGACAAGCAAGACGATTGAGAAGACGGCTCGTACACATGAAACCCGGATTTTGAAAGGAACTACTTCATTAAAGCCGGCCAGTGGAGCGAGCCGGTCACTTAACATATTTATTCTTATTTCAGGAGCTTAGCATGAATAAATTCAAGTTAACCTAGGGGCTAATGTCAGGGATATAACCCCGCGATATAACCCGGCCGGAGTATAACCCGGCCAGGACTTGGCGATTCACTGAAGACCCGGTCACTAGCTTGGCGGTTCATAGTCAAGACCCATAAGGTGGGCCAGAAGACGGAGACCAAACCACATGGCGGGTTACCAAGTGGGCCAAGAGGAAGACAAGACATGAAGACCAGGCCATATGGCGGCTTACCAGATGGGCTGAGGTCAAGGCCCAAGAGGCAGGAGGCGACTCATGGGCCAGAAGGTATAAGCCGCCATAAGATGACTTGTTCTGTAAGACTAGGGAGTTGGAGCCAGGATCGGTTACATTGCATAACCCGACCCGGATTCTTGTAAGCCCAGGGCCTCGACCTATGTATATAAGGGTGAGCCCCTGCGGCGAGTTAGACAAGTTAAGAAAGATAGAGAAGCCTTACGGCGAAAAACACCTTACGGCGAGAGACGCCTTACGGCGGGAGACGCCTTACGGCGAGAGAGACCAAGCAATCGAGAGTTAGGGCAAGCAAGCCGCCCCTTGTAATCGATACACCAGTTAATACAGCATAAGCAGGACGTAGGCTTTTACCTCCACCGTGAGGGGCCGAACCTGGGTAAACTTGTGTCCCTTGTCCCGTTTAACCCCCTTGAGTCCACCTCTTTAGCGATGGCCTCGAACCTAAGCCTTCGGGCATCTGCCGTGACAAAACCACGACAGTGGAGGAGTGGCAGATGGCGGAGGTGGAGGAGATCAGCAATTAATTCAAGAGGGAGGTGGTTCTCGTCAACAGCTCAGAGGCGGAGCAGGTGGACAAGGCCTCTTTCTTGCTCAACAAGATTGCTGAGATCTGTTAAGTTTAATTTTTGGAATGCTGAGATCTGTTCAGATGCTTTGTTTACTAGCTAAAAAATTACAGCAGATAGGGACTGAAATTTGTTGATTTTGCTCAACTTGGTGCTGCTTGATCAGTACTTAGTCAAGATGAACTGACCATCATAGCCGTTGTTGATTACAGGTACATGCACTGAATTTTCCGTTGTGCCACAGCTAACGTATTAGAATCTTCCTAATTGTTGCTACCACATTTCAAAGTAAGAACACGATGATGCAAAGGAATCTCATTATCTAGCCATATGTAATCTCAGTTTCGTACTATGCAAAACTGTCATAGGAGTAAACCCACATTAATGTCGCTCCATTTGTGCTGTCTATTGATCTATGACAAAGGGGATGTGCTGGCGCCAGTGCCCGTTGCTATTCAAACAAAGCAGTGGATCTGGCAATATTACAATCAATAAAGGTTATCTTTCCTATGGCTTTTGTTATTAGGTACATGCAGATGTGTGTCACTTCCTTAGATCATATCTGGTTCCTAAAGTTTTATGACCATCATTTATTCCATTGGCAGTGCTTGTACATGTTTTTTTATCTGCTTTAAAAATTTATTGTGAAGCAAAATAAAGTTGTATGTAAGAATATCCTAGATTGTGTTTATATATACAAGGGTCGCTTCAAGTTACCACTTTTTTTAGTGAAGCATTAAACTGAGAATGTAGAATGGGGGACCAAAATACTTCTTATGAAAGTACGGGAGCAGGAACTGAAATTAGTCTACCTTGTGATGGGTGTGTGTGTGTGTGTGTGTGTGTGTGTGTGTGTGTGTCCATTTATCTCTGGTCCAGATTTAGTTGTCCTTGATGCTTGGTTTTCATTTTCTACCAGCGTATAATTGTTGTTTCTGAATGTTATGAACGAATGAAACTTCATCAAAACAGAATAGCACAGCTAAAAGGTCTTAAGAGACTCTGTCCTCTTTCAATGCAAGCTTGCCGGTAATTTTAGTAGCAATTATTGTTTATGTGTGTTTGTTCTTCATTTTTTTAGTGATGTCACTTTTAATTAGTGGCATCATATGCACCATGCATGGCGCCACCCACTTTACTTTCTGGAGTTTGGACCAGTGCGTTTACTATTTCCTACAGGCCTTCCAAAAAAAAAGAGCTCCCAACTATTCTACCCAATCATATATCTCATCTACTCCCTTGAACGACATTTTGTTTCTCCTAAGCGAATCTATTATTATTCCCCTTATACCTCATGGAAAAAGTATGAGTTCTTAATTCTTCTTCCACTCGATCATATTCACCTGCATCTACTCAGTTGAATGAAATCATGTTTTCTTCTCAGTGACTCCCTTGCTTGTGTGCAAGTGCTACACAGGAGTACCCAGGACTATTCTTAATGTTAATGGCTTCAGGCTAGATTTTGTTTAGAACATAAATTTTGAACATATGAGTCTAGATATTGCATGCTTTAATATGCTGGAGATGTGTATTTGGATGGTGTAAGTGCAATTCCGGTTCACCAACCCCGTCATGAAGGCCGGCAGGAGCACCGTGTGACAACACATCTAACGATTCAGAAACTATTCCAGTTGAGACGTTTCAATTTTTTGCTTGATTTCAGATGAAAACACATGTTGTGTAACAGAACTCATGTAATGTGTGTAATAGTACTAACTGCTATATATTTGTTCTGGTCTCAACGTATCACCGAGGCATGCAGCGAAGGAACAAAGTTTAGGACTGCATAAGAATTTCTTGATTTTAGAAGGAAAACTAAGGTGCATGCAAGATTACTTCTAGCAAGCCTTTTCAGACTCTACTCTACTGATTTTCTCAAGGCTTTCTATCAAAGGAAATGACATATTAAGATTTTGTTCCTTCATCATAATATTTTCTGTATAATATATATTTGTTTATTTTTACCACAGAAGTCTTGCTATGCTAGGCCTCCGTCGCTGCTGTTGAAGAGAATGGAGTCATCGTCGAGCCGCTCGAGAATTGTTGAAGGAGAGAACAAACTACTACACTACCCAGCAACTTATGCAGGTGTATTGCCCTATATTTTCACCACTACAGGACCTGCCAGTTATGTATTTGTCTATGGAGAGTTGTACTGGTTAGTAGTTAGTGCAAAAAGCATGTTTTATGTTCCGTTTTTCTTCTTCCCAGAAAACAATTCAGGTTGTATGTGTTGCTGACACCTTACTTTGGTGATACAGAGGTATGATCTCGACCCTGCTGGGCCACATCGCTTCACTGTAGCTGCTTCTCTGAGTCTCTGTCACCTTCTTCGCCACTGGTTCGGTAACCCACACATTAATTGATCGATGTGGGTCTTGTGATGCCGACCATCGAGCTATCACTCTTGTGAAGTCTTGTGATACCGGCCATCGAGCTATCGCTCTTGTGACGCCAGCCATCGAGCCGGGGCAAGATTGTTTTGTTCGCGGAGTGGCATGCCTGAATGCTTGCTTAATTTAGGTTTATAGGTAAGAGCTGCAACTGAACCATACTAATTCTCAGATCAGATTTGGGCATACAAATAGCTCTCAATTATATAGAAAATAAAAATGGATGTAGTAGCATATGTTCAGGGTGAGCGTAAAAATTAGACCAAAGGATGGGATCACTCCTATTCTTTCATGTTTAGTACTATTATTGTTTTCCATTGCAGATGTTGCATGCTATCCCAAAGAAATCAAACCGTCGGTTTTGTCATCTCATTAGTAAATGACTTCCTATGATCCCCCCCACCTTTTGTTGCACAATGACATGCTCATTGGTGATTTACATGATAGTCTTCTTTGATTGATGAAATGATATGCCTAAAATTTTGAACAAACAAATTAGCCACACCTTGGCTGCGCCCGCTACCGTGACGTAATGGCTGAATGCTTGCTTATTTTAGGTATAGGTAAGAGCTAAAATTGAACCATACTAATTCTAAGATCATATTTGGGCATACAAATAACTCTCAGTTATATAGAAAACTAGAAATGTATGTACTGTATTAGCACATGTTCAGGTTGAGGGTAAAAATAACACATGCTCCAAAAATACAGTGTGTTGCACAATAAAGTAAAAAATATATTCTTAATAGCAAGGCTATGTATACTAAGAAGTGGTTTTTTTTTATGCGGGTGTTACTTTTGACCAATACAGCCGTATTAAACTTTATTGTCCTTCTGGCACAACTATTTACATCTCACACATAATGTTTACTTCTTCTTAAATGCCGCAGTTTAATTGGAAGAGGGAAGGGAGGGAGGGAGAGAGAGAATGTTGCATTGCAGCGAGAGAGGCCGAGAGAGGGAGAAGTTAAACAGTGTGAGATGTAAATCAAGTGCATGGTTAAAGTCTGGGTGGAGATGGAAGGTGTGATTGCGAGCTAGATGCACCATTGAATGTGGCGAGCTTGGGCTCGGGAGGCGGAGAGGCAAAGATAATGGGTGGAGGAAGAGAAGGAAAAGAGTAATTTAACGGTAAAAAAAGACAACATTCGCTGATGTACACGAGGAATCTAAAGGTACTCCACTTGTTCTAAATTTATGTATCTTTTCACAAATAAATTTGGAACTGTGTACTGACATGCCTCCTTATCTGGAATCTCCATTTGCACCATCTAGAAGAAAATTTGAGGAAGGGACTAAAAGGCACATTACATGAGTAGTCTGATTCTTGTCTTAGAAAGTTGGTTCTTGTGTATATGTCTTGGATTAGAAAGAGCATGAGAACTTGCCAAGCCATCTGGAAATGCCATCAGAGATGAAACTTTTTTTAGGTTGCTGACAGCACTGAGCTGGACTTGCTTTTGTTGCTACTGCTGGTGAAGACAAACTCCAGAAAAGGGAGTGAAAGCAAAAAAAGAAGAGAGGTTGCACAAGATGAGTAATGATGGGTAGCGGTAGAGGCTGAAACTGTGATGATGATGCGGATCTGACCATTAGTATGTTTCCCATCAAGGAAACCTACAATTTCTATTATGATACATATTTTCTATTATGAGGTGTGTTTCTCATAAAGAATGTGATTTCATGCATGATAGTTTTCTGAAAATGTGAAGGTTTTATGCAAAGACTGATATTTAAGAAGGATGTAGTAAAATGTAAACCTTTGTAGATACTCCTGAAGTTGAAGTTGCTCAGGCAATAGTAATTTGTTTTTGCGAGCATTGAACTACCGTTTCGGGTTTTGCTTAATATATTGTTATTCCTCATAGGATGTTCAAGAGGAACACCGTTCAAATTTTGTTCTTATCATAGCTTCAGGTCCACTTGTGAGCTCTTCTGCAATTTTGCTTAAGTTAGATTAGGATGGGGTTCCTTTGACCTTATGGTCATGTATATAATAATGAGGACCTATTACATATCCTTTTTTTCCCTCAGAAATCTTCAGGTACAACTGCATGGTTACGTGCTTCGAATTAAAAGCGTGTATGGTTGGCGGTGGAAGGAAAGATTGCAAGTCAGATGCATCACTGATATACAGTAGACACAATTCGTGTTAAACCATTGAAATGTTTATGACCCGTTCCAGTGCACTGGCAGTTAACTAATTCGATACGCCATCATCTCTCGGGGTAGTGATAACCGTCTCATTTTTTCAATCAGATGTACAATACGCCATCATCTCTCGGAGTATGTGGGAAAGTTTAGAAAATATGCAAGAAATGGTGCGGTGAGATGGCATACCTTCTAAGTGGCAACAATGCTACATGCTGCTTTGTCTTTAAATTTTTTATTCAATATATTTTTATATGTTCACTTTTGTAGATCAGAGATAATAAAAAATTGATGGCTTCGGATGATGCTTTGAAAATGTCGATTGACAAAGTCACGGATGTAACTATGAGGGACTGGACACAATATATGCAATCAGAAAAAAGCTAAAAAGCCCGTGGCAACGCACGGGCATTCTACTAGTTACTCCATAAATACAACGTTATGTGCATCTCATCTCCCGAGTCACTTGCTCTTCCGCTCTCTCCTCTTCTCTGGTTCCTTCCGTCTTACTTCCTTCGTCTTCCTCACTCTACAGTCCACACATATAGATCTACGGTTCGCCCACTTCCTCTGAAATACAGTAATTTTTCCCCTCTGCTGATTACTTATGCGTTGCGCACTATGTTTTGTTAGTTGGTTTCTTGCTGTATGTTACCCTTTTAATTTTATTTTTTGAGATAAGATGTTACCCCTCTTAAGGATCTAGGGGAACAATCTTGAAGGACTATAGTTGATTTTTTCCCGCTAGTTCCCTCCCAGCTAGTAGATTTGAGCAGGTTTGTGTGTGTTTTTTTATAGAGACACTGACATCAAGGGATATCACCAAATCAGCATTTGTTCCGCTCTATCTTACTCGTTGAAACGAGCATGTATCAGTGATGTATAGTCCTTTAATTCTATGTACCATTAGCGTGTTGAAATAAATGGATCTATATAGTCAGATCTATATAATCATTCTCGTTGGATATCAGTATCTGTAAAAATTAATGAACTCGAGTCTTATAAATTCTTACATCTTGCAAACAACCATGGCGTGTGGTGTTTGCAGGAACCTCAACTGCCCCGGTGTTGAATCTGATGTTGCCCAATCTTTCTTGATTGTGCCTTTGCCTCGTTGTTATGAGTCGTGCCTGGTAAGTTTTACTACCAATCACGTGGCTACTAAAAAACCTTCGTCACTGTCATTGCTACAGTTACCTTTATTCCGCAGTCAGAATCCACACATATTCCTCCCTAACAAAATATATTGGGCATGGTTGTTTTTATTTTGTATGCCTTGATGTAATTAGAAGCTCAACTGTGTTGTATAGGTTTAATAAAATATGATAAACGGTGTCTGTGCCTGTGCCTGAAAGCCAAGTAATTACAAGAAAAAAATACACTTCCATGCATTTTCTGAAAATCAGTAAAGCTTTTATATATTTTTGTTTCATTTTTACTTTTTTGCAGTATGTCCCATGCTACTACCGGAAGCAGGTCCTTTCTTTGATCTCTTTATGGAAAGAAGAAGCTTTTGAGGATGGTTTTGAAGAAGAAGATTTTGACCTTGTGTTTGGCACTACTGAGGAATTGTCTTACAAGATTTAGTTTACGGATGGCAACCACAGGTCTAAGTTTCATGGATGTGGATGGGAAAAGTTGATACGTGACTATGATCTGTTTTACGGTGATATTATTAAACTGGATTTGCAAGGAGAAGATTTCTTCTTTCACATTGATATGATGTTGAGTGAATCTCGAGGAGGTCACAAAGCCTTTCCCAAACCTTCTGTTGGTATGTTCTGATGGCTTATAAGGATGCTACTTGACTGAATATTTGTTCTAGTTTAACATTTATCTTTTATAATTTTACCGTGGCATGCCGTTAGCATTTATATGCTTAATCTTTGTGATATAATGTATTAAATCTTTCTTTGTGCTGACAATGTAGTACAAAACTGTAATTTCCCTTTTAAAAACCATTATTCGCTTATTTTAGTTTTAACTGCTCTATTCACTGCTTCACACATAGTGGCTAATACATGGTTGTATTTATTTAGCTCTTGAAGGTCTCAGTTTATCACAGAGGAGCTACATAGACAAGACAGTCTACACCTGGGGCATAAAACTCTCCTATATTCACATGGCGTGCATGATTAAACTAGTATTAAGTGCTAAACACATCCCTGCCATTACCTTTGTGCACTGTCTATGTTTCACCAACGTTCACACAAACCGTTTGGTACGTCATTGTTTCTTTCTCTAATCCACCGTCCACATGTTTGTCCTCCTAATTTAATGCTAGAATGATTTGTTCTTGTATAGAACCGTGGCTGTAGAGACTTCACGTCCGTGCTTTTAAAAACCGTGTCTCTCGAATCATCCATTCTGTGCCTCACAAAGTAAACAGTTATTGTTAACATCTGAACCCATTCCGTTGGGTTTCCGCAATAAACGCACGAACGTGACTCTGTGTAAGGCCAAACCATGCCTCCGTGGGCTTCACGCCCGTGCCTCTCCGTCTGAACAAGTCAACGGAATCTTTTGGAACACAAAGACAAGCGAGCGTGACTCTATATAATACCACAACATGCCTTTGTGGGCTTCACGACCGTGCCTGTGACCCGAAACATTGCAACACAGAGAGCCACGAACGTCCACGCCTTCATGAGTTATGGCGCTACTTAGTACAGAACCGTGGCTGTAGAAACCTCACGTCCGTGATTTTAAAAACCGTGTCTCTCGAATCGGCCATTCCGTGCCTCACAAAGTAAACAGTTAGTGTTAACATCTGAACCCATAAACCTCCAATCAACGTGAGACAGGAAACCAAAATATATTTGTTAACAAAAATCCCACAACCAAATTACGTAAGACATCCACTGCTTAATAACATTGACTAATTAACGAAAATTACCGCGATGCAAGAAACCACATCACGTTTGTTAACAAAGTTACTGACAACGAGGTTACACAAGACAGAGAGGTTACACAAGACAAAATAAGAAACTCTTAGTCCACTACTTAATAGCTTCAGATACAACGATCAGGGTCGCTGTTGTCTACTTAGTCACCAGAGACTTCTTGTTGGGTTGCTGGGCGCACAGTTCCTCAATCTCCTTTTTCATACCCTCTGATTGCTCCACCAGCCGGTCATGCTCAACGAGGAGCTTCGCCTTCTCATACCTAAGATCTGCGATGGTGTCCTTTCTCTCATCGTACAGCTCCTTCCAGCTGTAGAGGTTCTTCTCCAGCATCGCTATCTCAGGACGGCTCTCCTTGTAGAGCTTCCTCCAACCCTCGACGGCCCTCAACAGCTCAGCATTCTCGGCCTCCTCGCGTTCGTACAGCTTCTTCCAGGAGTTGATGACGTCCACCGCATTATCCTGCTTAACTAAGACCCAAAAGGAGGTCTCAGACTGATCGCCTCCAAGATGAATCTGCTTGTGTGAGCCATCGCCTGCTCGTAAGAGTTTCGCGTCGCCACGGGAACTCATAGCTCTTCCCAACGATGCCCTGCTCACCGCTCCCTTCTTTTTTCTCGACTCAGAGCTGCTCCCTAATCATACTGCAGGGGACTTCTGTTCAAGTTCGTGACACAGCCTAACCCTGGCTCCAATTGACTATAATTCAGTATCAGCAAGACACACCCTCATCATATTAGGAGGAAGCTGACCACAATAATTCACATTTCACAACTAAATGAAGTAGCTGGAAGAGAGAAAAGACAAATGAAGCAGAGGCAGAGTCAACTTACAGATGAGGAACCCTCGTCAGCCGGGATCTCCTCCCGCATCTGGACACAGCGCTCCGGAGTAGTCTTCTTCTGCCCAGCCATGTCGGAGAGGGTCAGGATAGAGAACAGCCAGAGGAATGGATGGCATGACGGCGCACAAAGGGGGGAAGAGGATGTCGCTAGGGTTTGGCGACTCCGTCCGGCTTAAATAGCCGAAACTTGGCCTCGGGCGATGAGCCAGAGCGGCGTCATCGGAGGATATGCCCATAGGACCATTGGGTTTCCGGAGCGACGCCACCTGGAGTTCACACCCGAATACGAGGAGACGCCCGTTGAACCGTTGTGTTTCCACAATAAACGCACGAACGTGACTCTGCGTAAGACCAAACCATGCCTCCATGGGCTTCAAGCTCGTGCCTCTCCTTGCGAACGAGTCAACGGAATCATTTGGAACACAAAGACACACAAACATGACACTACATAATACCACGCCATGCCTTTGTGGGCTTCACGACTGTGCCTGTGACCCGAAACATTGCAACACAGAAAGCCACGAACGTCCACGCCTTCATGTGTAAACAAGTCATGACGCTACTTAGTAAAGAACCATCGCTGTAGAGACTTCACGTTCGTGCTTTTAAAAACCGCGTCTCTCGAATCGGCTATTCCGTGCCTCACAAAGTACACAGTTAATGTTGACATCTGAACACATAAACCTCCAATCAACGTGACACGGGAAACCAAAATATATTTGTTAACAAAGATCCCACAACCAAATTACGTAAGGCAAAATGAGGAACTCCTATCCACTGCTTAATAACACTGACTAATTAACGAAAATTACCGCGATGCAGGAATTTGTTAACAAAGTTACTGACAACGAGGTTACACAAGACAGAGAGGTTACACAAGACAAAATAAGAAACTCTTAGTTCACTACTTAATAGCTTCAGATACAACGATCAGGGTCGCTGCTGCCTACTTAGTCCCCAGAGACTTCTTTCTGGGTTCTGGGCGCGCAGTTCCTCAATCTCCTTTTTCATACCCTCTGATTCCTCCACTAGCCGGTCGCGCTCAACGAGGAGCTTCGCCTTCTCATCCATAAGATCTGCGACAGAGGCTTTGCTCTCCTCGTAGAGCTTCCTCCAGCCCTCGACGGCCCTCAACAGCTCACCATTCGCAGCCTCCTCGCGTTCGTACAGCTTCTTCCAAGACTTGATGACATCAACCACATTATCCTTCTTAACTAAGTCAATGGTCTCCTCGAGCAGCTTATTCATCTCGACAAAGAAGGAGGTCTCAGACTGATCGCCTCCGAGATGAAACTGCTTATGTGAGCCATCGCCTGCTCGTGAGAGTTCCGAGTCGCCACGTGTGACGCCCCTGACTCGACCGTACACTAATCATACACGCAAACGTGTACGATCAAGATCAGGGACTCACGGGAAGATATCACAACACAACTCTAAACACAAATAAAAGACATACAAGCTTCATATTACAAGCCAGGGGCCTCGAGGGCTCGAATACAGAAGCTCGAATACAAATGAGTCAGCGGAAGCAACAATATCTGAGTACAGACATAAGTTAAACAAGTTTGCCTTAAGAAGGCTAGCACAAACATCAACGATCAAAGAGGCAAGGCCTCCTGCCTGGGACCTCCTAACTACTCATGGTCGTCGGCGGTCTCCACGTAGTAGTAGGCACCCCTCGAGGTAGTAGCAGTAGTCGACGGTGGTGGCATCTGGCTCCTGGGATCCGCCATCTGATCGCAACATCCGAAAAGAAGAAAGAAGGGGGAGAAAGGGTAGCAAAGCAACCGTGAGTACTCATCCAAAGTACTCGCAAGCATCAGATCCAGGGCCGGTCCTGACAGGGCAGGGGCCCTAGTGCAAAACAACAAAGAGGGCCCTTTGTGTATGTAATACGCATATGAGCACTTAGTTTTTCTTGTTGCTAAAAAGACATGATTTTTCTTATATTTTATTTAGTTCCTAAAATCGAATGCATCACAAAATCAGGTGCTCAATTTTTTCTAGTACAATTGCTACTCGGTAAGTACACATCATAGTTTCTCACTAAATGTTTGAAAATACATAACAAAGCACAAACCAATACTCCATCCATTCCGATGAATATGATGCGCACACATCGCAAAATTCAACTTTAACCGTAAATTAGATCTATTATTAAATTTGAATTCATATTTGAAAGAACAATTTAGAGATTTTTAAAGTCAAATATATGTAAAATACCTTTTCATTAGAATGGAGGGAGTATTTTCTTTGCCGGGAAAAACACAAACAAAAAGGTGATGATGTTAAGTTCAAGAAAAAGTATGGCATTCATAAATTCATTGGTCCTCGCTCGTTGAACGCCCCCTCGCAGGATATTGCAACTCAGCAACACGTTCCCTCGCGGTCGAGTCAACGGTCTAGTTTGACCATTTCTAGCACTTCGCCGGTCTCGTTTATTTGCATTTTGGGCTCAATGCTAGTGCTAGGTGCTGGGCCGCTAGCTCTACTCCGCGTGTTTTGTACAATTTGCAGGCTGCCTAATACAAAGTGCGCTCATCTACATGTCGTACGTACCTGTGGCGGGGCGGGGCCCCTTGCCTCCGGGGCCCTGTGCGGCCGCACCGGCTGCACATGCCCAGGGCCGGCCCTGATCAGATCTATACTAAGTATGCATTGGTATTAAAGGGAAGGGATGTATCTGTGAACTGAATTGCAGAATGCCAGAGGAGAAGGGAAAGCCTAGCCTATCAAAGACTAGCATCTTCAAGCATCTTGCAGCATTCAGAAGAGTACATAATAGCAATTTAATTAACAAGCATGTTGTAGAATTAACGCCCAGAGATCCTTCCTCGACTCCCTGCGAGAAAGCAATCCCGGAGCCAACATATCCATCACATGTCTCAAGTATCCATTTCTAGTTGTAATAGATCAGGATACCACTCCGAACATCCATTACCGTGGACACGGCTATTCGAATAGATAATCTTCCCTGCAGGGGTGCCCCACATTTCCCAACACGCTTGTTTACTCAGGCCGGACACACTTTCCTGGGTCATTGCTCGGCCTCAGAAGATCAACACGTCGCAGCCCTACCTAGGCTCCACAGAGAGGTCCCCGCCGGTCTACATCCTAAGCACTCCGGGGTCTTGGGCCCATCGCCCATCGCACTCCGGGTCATTGCGAGCAGGGTGGATACCAGCGCCACCTCGGATGGTCGACACGATCCGACCGTGTCGCAATGCTGAACTGGACGTCTAACAGAGCTTCGGCTGATACTACGACGCCGAGTGCCCATATCTGTTCCCGCGTGGTGGTTAGTGCGTATAGGCCAGTGGCCAACTCAGATCAAATACCCAAACCTGTTAGTGCATTATTAAAAGAAGTGACGGCTGTCGGGACAAGTCCGGAGCTACCACCCCCTCCTGGGTGATACCGCTAAACAGCCAGCCGCCACGGTAACATCTCGCGGGTGCTCTCTGGGCCCACCCGACTTTCACAAGTATCTCTCGCGGGTGCTCACTGGGCCCGCACGACTTTAACAAAGGTCTGAAGTAAAGTCAAGGTAACCGTGTGTCCAAAACATCAAGGGGGAAAACCCGAGGAATCACCCTCGATGGATTCCACTCGATGTAATCATCAAGGTGAACATAGGAGGAATCACCCTCGAGGTTCACACTTGAGGGGTTGCACGACAGAGTCGTATTGGGAGTGGTGAAGGAGGAATCACCCTCGATAGACCACGACCGATTAGCTACGCTACAGAGTTATCATCAGGAGTGCGTTACGAGGTATCACCCTCGGCACTCGATAGTAGCTCTACAGAGTCGTACAACTAAAGGGGGGTGAGGTGATGTGTCGGGCTCTGGTCGTCGATCACGTGATCGATTCATCGGTCATCAAGCAGGGGCAACTGGGACAAGGTGAGGGGTCACTAGTGAATCACCAACCAACCTATACTAAGCAGTTTAGGATAAGTAGGAAAGGTACAAGAGCAGGTTACAAAAGCAGGCTATGCATCAGAATAGGAGCAATCAGTAACAGTAGCAAAATCTAATGCAAGCATGAGAGAGAATGGAATGGGCGATATCAGAATGATCAAGGGGGGTTTGCTTGCCTGGAAGCTCTGCTGAAAGGGAAGGAGGGTCGTCGGTGACGTAGTCGATCACAGTGGCATCAGCAGCGGTCTCGGGGTCTACCAGAGAGAAGAGGGGGAAGAAACAGTAAATATAAAGCAAACAGATGCATGAGTAAGCATGACATGACGATACGCGGTGCTAGGGGTGTTCTAATGCAGTGTTACATGATACCGGCGAAGGGGGGAAACATCCGGAAATGTTTTCCCGAAGTTTGGCATTTTCATACAGATGAAACGGAGGGGGACGGTTGCATGTTCTCTATGCTAGGGGCACGTGACAGATGAGCAGAGAGCGTATTCGGATTCGTCATATTTTTATGAGCAACTTTCACGTATAAAACTTTTTCATCCGAGTTACGGTTTATTTTCTACGAATTTCTAAAGTTTTAGCAATTTTCTGAAATTATTATTAATTCGAACATAAATATTAAATGCTAGGTGCACCCAGCTCTGTATACACAACAGTGTACACAGAGGATGACATGTGGGTCCAGGGGGTCCCAGCTGACGAGTCAAAGTTTGACTGGTCAATAGGGGGTGGGGCCACCCTGTCATTGACACATTAACTAATTACAGATTAAACAGCTAGTTAATTAACTAATTAATTTATTAATTAATATTATTATTCATTATTTTTTAAAAAAACTTTTTTATATATCTTTTTTTATAAAGGCCAGGGCGTTGGGGCCCGCTGGCAGTGGCGCAAGGCCAGTGGGGCGGGCGTTATCGGGCAGGGGCGTGGGCGTGGGCGCCCGCCGGGGCCGAAGCCCGCCCGAGCGAAGGGGGGGAGGCCGACGGGCGCGGCGCGGCCATGGGGCGCGGCTGGGAGGAGGGGACGGGGCGGCGCGGGGCAGGCAACGCCGCCGGGCGGTGCGGGCGGCGGCAACGCGGTCAGGGGCGAGACGCGGCCGCGGGCGAGGGCGTCGCGAGGGCCATGGCGGAGGCCAGGAGCGGGCCAGGGCGCGCCGGGCCCAGTCGGCAGAGGGCGCGCCAGGGCACGCGTGCGCGAGCGCGAGCGGGGTGAGGCGAGCGCGGCAACGGGGTCGCGGGCGTGAGCGGGCCAGGCGGGGTGCGGTCCAGCGTCGGGGTGCGCGGGCGGCGCGGTGATCGGACGGCGGGCGCGCGGACGCAGCGCGCGGGGTCGAGCGGGGCAGGGGAAAAGAGAAGGAGGGACGGCGGCTCACCCTCGTTGCAGGGGAACACCGGCGAGGCTAGGTGGAGCCGCGGTTGAGGAGGAGGTCGAGGACAGTGCGGTGATGAGGACGAGGCAGCGTGGCGACGTCGGGGCGAGGTGGCGCCGGCGATCCGGCGACGGCGACGGCGCACAACGGCGGGGGCGAAGGGGTCGGGGCTCGCTGCCCCGATCCAGACGAGGGAGGGGAGAGAGGCGTGGCGGATCGAGGGGAGTGGGAGGAATCATGGGGGAGTGGGGTTGGGCTAGGGTTAGGTCGGGGGGGTGGGGTTATACTGGGGGCGGCTGGGCTCGGCCGGTATGGCTGCGGCCAGCTGGGCCACCAGGCCCACTGGGGGAGGGGGGGTCTTTTATTGTTTTTGCTTTTGTTTTAACTTTTGTTTTTCTTTGCCTTTTCTATTTTCTTTAACCTCCAATTTATTTTATAGATTAATAAAATACAGAGAAAACTCCTAAATTAGTGTTATCACCTAGCCCACTGCCACAAAAAGTTTGGTGCAAAAATAAAATACTCTGCACATTTTTATTATTTAAAAGGCAATTAAATGATTGTTTAAGGCACTATTTTAATTATTTTTTAGCACTTATTCATTTTATAAAAACTTGGTTTCTTCACCAATAATACTTATGAATTATTTGCCACAGTTTGCACATTTTAGTTTTGACATTTGAAAACTTTTATTTCTGACTTTATTTTAAATTTGAATTTGAACCGATTTTGAATCAACGCGAGATTAGCAACAGTAACAATGGTGACGTGGCATCATTAGCAGAGGATTACTATAGCATAATTATCCGGACATTACACCACGGGACCTCTCTGCTCTTTCCGACGATGCCCCGCTCACCGCTCCCTTCTTTTTTCTCGACTCGGAGCTGCTACCTAAATGTACGGCAGGGGACTTCTGTTCAAGTTTGCGACGCAGCCTAACCCTAGCTCCAATCGACTACAATTCAGTATTAGCAAGACACACCCTCATCATATTAGGAGGAAGCTGACCACAATAATTCACATTTCACAACTAAATCAAGTAGCTGGAAGAGAGAAATAACAAATGAAGCAGAAGCAGAGTCAACTTACCGATGAGGAACCCTCGCCAGCCGGGATCTCCTCCCGTGTCTGGACACGGCGCTCCGGAGTAGTCTTCTTCTGCCCAGCCATGACGGAGAGGGTCAGGATAGAGAACAGCCAGAGGAATAGATGGCGTGATGGCGGACAAAGGGAGGAAGAGGATGTGGCTAGGATTTGGCGACTCCGTCCGGCTAAAATAGCCAGAGCGGCGTCACCGGAGGAGATGCCCGTCCAGGGCCCTGGGCATGTGCAGCCGGTGCGGCCGCACAGGGCCCCGGAGGCAAGGGGCCCCGCCCCGCCACAGGTACGTACGACATGTAGATGAGCGCACTTTGTATTAGGCAGCCTGCAAATTGTACAAAACACGCGGAGTAGAGCTAGCGGCCCAGCACCTAGCACTAGCATTGAGCCCAAAATGCAAATAAACGAGACCGGCGAAGTGCTAGAAATGGTCAAACTAGACCGTTGACTCGACCGCGAGGGAACGTGTTGCTGAGTTGCAATATCCTGCGAGGGGGCGTTCAACGAGCGAGGACCAATGAATTTATGAATGCCATACTTTTTCTTGAACTTAACATCATCACCTTTTTGTTTGTGTTTTTCCCGGCAAAGAAAATACTCCCTCCATTCTAATGAAAAGGTATTTTACATATATTTGACTTTAAAAATCTCTAAATTGTTCTTTCAAATATGAATTCAAATTTAATAATAGATCTAATTTACGGTTAAAGTTGAATTTTGCGATGTGTGCGCATCATATTCATCGGAATGGATGGAGTATTGGTTTGTGCTTTGTTATGTACTTTCAAACATTTAGTGAGAAACTATGATGTGTACTTACCGAGTAGCAATTGTACTAGAAAAAATTGAGCACCTGATTTTGTGATGCATTCGATTTTAGGAACTAAATAAAATATAAGAAAAATCATGTCTTTTTAGCAACAAGAAAAACTAAGTGCTCATATGCGTATTACATACACAAAGGGCCCTCTTTGTTGTTTTGCACTAGGGCCCCTGCCCTGTCAGGACCAGTGCCCGTCGTACCATTGGGTTTCCGGACCGACGCCACGTGGCATTCACACCCGAATACAAGGAGACGCCCGTCGAACCGTTGGGTTTCCGCAATAAACGCATGAATGTGACTATGTGTAAAACCAAACCATGCCTCCATGGGCTTCACGCCCGTGCCTCTCCTTCCGAACAAGTCAACGGAATCATTTGGAACACAAAGACACACGAACATGACTCTGCATAATACCACGCCATGCCTTTGTGGGCTTCACGACCGTGGCTGTTATCCGAAGCATTGCAACACAGAAAGCCACAAACGTCCACGCCTTTATGAGTAAACAAGTCATCGAATAACATACGCAACATCGAGAAAGGACCATGACGCTACTAAATACGGAACCTGCTCTCTCAGTGAACGTGCCAAAGGAAACATCTCGAACACACACTGACGACCGTGCATTTGAGTTAAAATCTTACAATGAAAACAATTGTAACATGGACAGTCGCCCGTCACTCTGCTGGACTTAATCACCATTTGTTTACGAATATAAATGAAGCAGTTACAAAAACATTTTGTAACACTAAAGGTAGGACGATCACACCATCGTGCCTCTCGGCGCTTTAGGCTGTGCCTCTGGAGGCTGGACAACCAAGATTCTACGCTAACAGGTCACAACTTTGCTTCTACGCTACTCATATTCTCATAGTCAAATTCCAACCAAGATTCACGGCTGTACTTATTTGTACCATTTTGTTTTAAGATCTACAGTTCCGACAAATATAATGCGAAAAACTAAGGACAACCAACGTGACACAGGAAACCAAATTACATTTGTTAACAAAGTTCCACACAACGATATTACAAAAGAAAAAAAGAGAAACTTCAATCCACTGCATACTAACATTGACTAATTACAACGATACCGGAAACCAAAATACATTTGTTAAGAAAGTTACTGACAACGAAATTTCACAAGACAAGATAAGAAACTCTAGTCCACTGCTTAACAAACCCAGATGCACACAACAACCAGGGACGCTGCTGTATACTTAGTCCCCACCGACCTTCTTGCTGGTTTGCTGCCCGCGCAGTTCATCAATCTGCTTCTTCATCGCCTCCAAGACCTTCATATACTGGTCACGTTGCTTCACAGCTTCCACAGATTCCTCCAACAGCCGGTCGCGCTCGATGAGGAGATTCTTCTTCTGACCCATAATTTCTACGATGATGGCGTTCGCCTTCTCCAAATCTTCACTTGTCTCCTCGAAGAGCTTCTTCCACCCGTAGGTGACCTCCAACAGCTGCTCGAACGTTTTGTCAACCTTCGGCCTTGAAACCAAGGCATCCATCTGATCGAGCAGCTTATTGAGATTAATTAACATGGTGTTAACCGTTTGTTCGCCTCCAAGACGAGTTAGCTGGTTTGAGCCGTCGCCAGCCCGTAAGGCCTCCGCGTCGCCACGAGACCTCTTAGCACTTCCCGTTGCCGCCCTGCTCACCATTCCCTTATTCTTTCTCGGCCCACAACTGCTCCCCAATTCTACAGTAGGGGACTTCTGTTCAAGATCGCGACGAAGCCTAACCCTAGCTCCAATTGACTGTAATTCAGTATCAGGAAGACACACACCCATCATACTAGGAGGAAGCTGACCACAATAATTCACAACTAAATCAGATAGCTGGAAGAGAGAAAAGACAAATGAAGCAGAAGCAGGATCAACTTACAGATGAGGAACCTTCGCCTGCCCAGATCTCCTCCCGCGTCTGGACACGGCGCTCTGGAGTAGTCTCCTTCTGCCCAGCCATGGCGGAGAGGGTCAGGATAGAGAACAGCAAGAGGTATGGATGGCCTGGCGGCGGACAAAGGGAGGAAGAGGATGTGGCTAGGGTTTGGCGACTCCGTCCGGTTTAAATAGCCGGAGCTTCGCCTCGGGCGACGAGCCAGAGCGCCGTCACCGGAGGAGACGCCCGTCGGACCATTGGGTTTCCGGAGCGACGCCACGTGGCGTTCACAACCGAGGAGACGCCTTCCAACCGTTGGGTTTCCAGAGCGGCGCCGCACGGGCGTTCACACAACCACTGGAGGAGACGCCTCGTATTCTAACTGCAGTCATCTCCTCTCCACTGCCTGCCCTCTTTTACCCTAAAACCGTGCCATCCATGCTTTCAAGACCATGCCTCTCAGAGGCATGAACTTGTCTCTAGTGCTAATAAATTCATGCCTCTCACAGTAAAAGCGTGGAACTGTAAACATTTGAAATGCACAGGCATGGCTTCACATCCGTGCGTCGCGTCCGTGCATATCGTAGCGCCATGTTCGTAACTCTCTGAGTGAACATGCCAATCAAGACATTTGGAACAACCGTGCTTCTCGAGGCTTTACGAAGTGCCTCTGGAGGCCGCACTGAGGTGCCTCTCGACGCTTTACGACGTACCTCTGGAGGCCGCACAACCGTGCTTCTATGCCAGAGGCCAAACCCACGTGCCTCTGGAGGTTGCACAACGATGATTCTACGCTAACAGATGACATCCGTGCTTTGACGTTACTCAGCTACATTTACCTTGAAACGAAATAACACGATGACAATGCAACTCATGACAATATAAAAGTCGACACGCAAAGGAAGACGCAAACCAACAGGCAGGGGCAAAATAAGAAGGAAGACACAAAAAAACAAAAAAAAACAATCCGCTCGCTGCTCTCTGGCTACTCCCCAACGACCTTCTCCCTGGGTTTGCTGGGCGCGGATTTCCTCAATTTCCTTCTTCATCGCCCCAAACCATGCCTCCTTGGGATTCACGTCCGTGCCTCTCCTTGTGAACGAGTTAACGAAATCATTTGGAACACAAAGACACACCTCACGACTGTGAGCCTAACAAGGGAGGAACGCCAGCTCAGAGAAAGTGCCTCTTGTACTACTAAAACCGTGGCCCACATGGCTTCACTTCCATGCGTCTCACAGTGGCTCGTCAGAGAAAACGTTTGTAACACACCCACACACAAACGTGACTCCGCCTAATAGAAAAATGTGCCTCCATAGGCTTCACGTCCGTGCCTATCCAAGTGAACGAGTCAGCGGAATCATTTGGACCACAAAGACGCACATGCATGTGACTTGAAATTATATACCAGGAAAACAATTGTGACACGGACGGTCGACCGTCACTCTGCTGGACGTAGCGACAGTTCGTCTATGAATATAAACGAATCAGTCACAAAAACATTTTGATAAAGGCACCACGGTCACACAAACGTGCTTCCCGAGGCCTTACGCAGTGCCTCTGGTGGCCGCACAACCGTGCTTCTACTCTACAGGCCACACCCAGGTGCCTCTCGAGGCTTCACGCCGTGTCACTGTAGACGCACAACCATGCTTTCACCTTCATGTCGGGGCACCGTGACGTGCGTTCTTTGCTTGAAAAACGTGCCTTCTACAGCCACGCGACTGTGCTCCTAACAATGGAGGAACGCCTGCTCAGATAAAGTGCCTCTTGTGCTACTAAAACCGTGGACCGCATGGCTTCACTTCCATGCGTCTCACAGTGGCTCGTCAGAGAAAACATCTATAACACATCCGCACACTAACGTGACTCCGTCTAATAGAAAATGTGCCTCCATATAGGCTTCACGCCCGTGCCTATCCAAGTGAACAGTCAGCGGAATCATTTGGACCACAAAGACGCACGTGCATGTGACTTGAAATTATATACTAGGAAAACAATTGTGACACGGACGGTCGACCATCACTCTGCTGGACGTAGCGACCGTTCGTCTGTGAATATAAACGAATCAGTCACAAAAACATTTTGATAAAGGCACCACGGTCACATAAACGTGCTTCCCGGGGCCTTACGCAGTGCCACTGGTGGCCACACAACCGTGCTTCTACTCTACAGGCCACACCCAGGTGCCTCTCGAGGCTTCACGCTATGTCACTGCAGTCGCACAACCATGCTTTCACCTTCATGTCGGGGCACCATGACGTGCGTTCTTTGCTTGAAAAATGTGCCTTCTACAGCCACGCGAGTGTGCGCCTAACAAGGGAGGAACACCAGCTCAGATAAAGTGCCTCTTGTACTACTAAAACCGTGGCCCACATGGCTTCACTTCCATGCGTCTGACAGTGGCTCGTCAGAGAAAACGTCTGTAACAAACCCACACACTAACGTGACTCCGCCTAATAGAAAAATATGCCTCCATGGGCTTCACTTCTGTGCCTATCCAAGTGAACGAGTTAGCGGAATCATTTGGACCACAATGACGCATGTGCATATGAATTGAAATTATATACCAGGATAACAATTGTGACACGGACGGTCGACCGTCACTCTTCTGCACGTAGCGACCGTTCGTCTGTGAATATAAATAAATCAGTCACAAAAACATTTTGATAAAGGCACCACGGTCACACAAACGTGCTTCCCGGGGCCTTACGCAGTGCCTCTGGTGGCCGCACAACCGTGCTTCTACTCACACCCAGGTGCCTCTCGAGGCTTCACGCCGCGTCTCATCTACGCTAACACGCGACATCCATGCTTCGAGCCTACTCATCTACATTTACCTACAAACGAAATAACACGACGACAATGCAACGCATAAATGCCTTACAAATTCATGACAATATAAAAGGCCACACGCGGCAACGCAAGGAAGAAACAGGGGCAAGAGAAGATGACAAAAGAAGAAGGAAAACGCAGAAAAATGATCTGCTCCCTGCTCTCTACCTACGCTCCAGCAACCTTCTTGATGAGTTGCTGGGCGCGCATTTCCTCAAACTCCTTCTTCGTCGCCTCATGACCTTCCTTGACAGCAGCAAAGGAATCCTCCACCAGGCACTTGTACTTGACGAGGAGCTCCGCCTTCTCATCCATAAGTTTCCTCGCGACGCCTTTCAGCTTCTTCACCAACACAATGCTCTCCTCATACAGTTTCTTCCAGCGGGCGGCCTCCCGCTCCTTCTGGTCGAGCTCGTTGGCAAGCTTCTCCTTCTGACCCGCAGCTCAAAAGATGAGACCGGTGGACATCTCCGCCGAGGCATCGCTCTGCTGCAGCAACTTGTGCAAGCGAGCGATGAACTCCTGCTGCTTAATTAGCTCATCGAGCATGTCGTCGCTGGCTAAGGACTTCGGTACTGCTATCTCGCTGAGATCGTCTCCATGGTGAATGCGCTTGTGAGAGCAATCGCCTACACGCGAGAGATTGTTCGAGACCTGGGCAATGGGGCAGGACATCCCTGCCGCCGCTACCGCATAGCGGCGGCATCTCTCTCTTGTTTTCGTGGCTTTGGTCCTTGCTGCCTGGTTATTTGCCCAGCGAGAACCCCTCTTACCGGCCGTGGCACACGTAAGGAGCTACCAGCAAGAAAGACATGCCTGTCTCTGGAGAATTGTGGACAAGTAGAAATGTGGAGTGTTCCATAAGTAGGTACCTTTTATAACATATGCACAACGGTCAGACGGTCAAACGGAGTAACCGACGCCTCGAATTCTCACAATCTCTCTTAAATACCTCGAACTCTGCACGCCTAGAAAACACTAGTACTCTACTTTTCGTCTCCCCGTGCGTTTGTCCACACTACGACCACTCAACTTCTTCCTAATCGTCCGTATATATTCCACAGAAGACATTTCGAGCACAGTTAACTCGTCTCACTGAAAACATTTGGGCCACAGAGGCATGTTTGTGCTTCACATCACGAACGTGTCTTCTTTGCACGTAAGTTCGTGACTCTCAAAGTAAACTTACTATCTGCGTCCGTCTGTATTCCAGAGAAGTTACTGTCAAATTCCTACTATTTTTCTGCCATATTATTGTCCCATTTTTTGTTTTAAAATGATATTTATGTCAAAATCTTACTACATCCACGAATTCACTTCCACACATCTCAAGGTGACTCGTCAGTGAAAACGTCTGTAACACACGCAGCAACAAATGTGATTCTCCATAATACCAAACCATGCCTCCGTGGCACGCACGACCGTGCCTCTCCAAGTGAACCCGTCAGTGGAATCATTCGGAACACAAAGACGCACGAACGTGACTCTGCGTAATACCAAACCATTCCTCCATTGGCCGCACGTCTGTGCCTCTCCAGGTGAACGGGTCACCGGAATCATTGCGAACACAAAACGCACGAACGTGACTCTACGTAAGACCAAACCATACCTCTCGAAGTGAACGGGGTCAGTGGAATCATTTGGAACACAAAGACGCACGAACCTGACTCTACATAATACAAAATGATGCCTTCGTGGGTTTCACGTCCGCGCCTCTCGAAGTGAACGAGTCAGCGGAATCACTCGGAACACAAAAACGCACGAACGTGACTCTGACTAATACCAAACCATGCCTCCGGGGGCTTCTCGTCCATGGCTCTCCAACTGAACGAGTCAGCGGAATCATTGTGAACACAAAACGCACGAACGTGACTGTGCGTAATACAAAATCATGCCTCTTCTCCTTGGGTTGCACGTCCGTGCCTCTCCTTGTGAACGAGTCAACGGAATCAATTCGAACACAAAGACACACAACGTGACTCTACATAATACCAAACAATGCCTCCTTGGGCTTCACGTCTGTGGCTCTCCAAGTGAACGAGTCAGCGGAATCATTGTGAACACAAAACGCACAAACGTGACTCTGTGTAATACAAAATCATGCCTCTTCTCCTTGGGATCCACGTCCGTGCCTCTCCTTGTGAATGATTCAACAGAATCAATTCGAACACAAAGACGCACAACGTGACTATACATAATACCAAACAATGCCTCCTTGGGCTTCACGTCTGTGGCTTTCCAAGTGAACGAGTCAGGGGAATCATTGTGAACACAAAATGCATGAACATGACTCTGCATAAGACAAAATCATGCCTCTTCTCCTTGGGCTCCACGTTCGTACCTCTCTTTGTGAACGAGTCAACTGAATTATTTCGAACACAAAGACACACAATGTGACTCTACATAATACCAAACCATGCCTCCGTGGGCTCCACGTGACTGGAAGATTGAAGCAGACTGGTAGACGGAAGCTCGACCATGACTGCCTTGCTTCATAAACGTGTCTCCAACATGACTCGTCAGCAAAAACCCCTGTAACACAAGCAGGCACGAATGTGACTCTGAATAATAGGAAAACGTGCCTCCGTGGGCTGCACGTCACTGCATCTCCAAGTGAACGAGTCAGCGGAATCACTTGGAACACAAAGACGCACGGACGTGACTCTACCTAATAGTCAAGTCAGCGCCTGTAAGCCGAAAGATCTGCAACACAAAAAGCCATGAACGTCAGTGTGCTTAAAATAGTCACGTCAACGCCTCTTTCACCTTAATGTCGGGGCACCGTGCGTTATTTTTTGAAAAGCGTGCCTCCGCCTCTAACAAGGAAGGAAGGAAGGAATGTGCCTGTTGGGCTAGTAACACTGCGCAGGCACGAATGTCACTCTGCATAATACTAAAACGTGCCTCCACCGGCTTAATGTCCATGCCTCTCCGAGGAAATGAGTCACCAGAATAATTTGCAACACAAAGACGCACGAACCTGACTTTGTGTAATACCAAAGCACAAATACCCACCAAAGTAACTCTGCTTAATAGGGACAGTCACAGCCTCTCCAAAAAATAGGACCGTCAACGCCTCTTGCACCCTCATGTCGGGGCACCGTGCGTCATTTGCTTGAAAACGTGCCTCATATAGCTTCACGTCTGTCCCTACAACAAAGGAACGTCTCGACAGAGAAAACATTTGATAGATAGAGTCACGAATGTGCCTGTTGCGCTAGTAACACCGTGCCCAGCTCGGCTTCACTTCCACGCACCTCACAGTGACTCGCCAGAGAAAACGTATGTAACACACGTAGGCACGAATGTGACTCTGGCTAATAAGAAGACGTGCCTCCGCATGATTCACGTCCATGCCTCTCCAAGAGGACGAGTCAGCGGAATCATTTGGAAATACCAAACCATACCCCCGTGGGCACGTCCGTGCCTCTCTCCAAGTGAACCAGCGAGCGGAATAATTTTGAACACAATGAAGCACGAACATGATTCTGCGTAATACCAAACCATGCCTCCTTGGGCTTCATGTCCGTGCTTGTGACCCACGAAAGTCACCCTGCTTAACAGGGACAGTCGCAACCTCTTCATAAAATAGCTCGGCTTCACTTCCACGTGTCTCACCGTGAAACGTCAAAGAAAACGTCTGTAACACGCGCAGGCACGAACGTGACTCTGTCTAATAGGTAAAGATGCCTCCGTTGACTTCATGTCCATGCCTCTCCAAATGAACGGGCAAGCGGAATCATTTGGAACACAAAGAACCATGAACGTGACTCTGAGTAACGCCAAACCATGCCCCCGTGGGTGTCACTACACTAAAATAAAAAAATGCTAGTGTCCCACCGACTGACAGTTAAGCAAGCAAGCAAAAAACAAGCCCATCGAAGCCCGCAGAAAATTGCACCAATCCTGATGTCCAAACGGACGGTCGAAGATTTGAGACGGTTCGACTATTTCCCTCTCTCTCTCTCTCTCTCTCTTGCTCTACTATCTTCTTGCTTCCCCATTCGCACCGAAAATCTCGAACACTTCGCCAGTTCCCCTCTCTCGAACGCCCTCCCCTTTCCTCCTACCCCCATTGTCCAAACTAGCAGACAAACCCAAAATTCGAAATTGAGTTCGCCTCACCGGCCAGCCGCCATCTACTTTGAGATACAGACCGTCAGACGGTTCCCGCGACAGCACCAAAATCCTCTCCGGGCGGCGGCGACTGACGGCGAGGACCTGTTCTCTCAATACCGGCAACGAAAATCCCAACAGAGAGCAAGGACAAAAACCAGCCGATGGATGCGACGAACCCCTCACAAGCAATCGAAGGTAAAATATTAATCAATTACATTCCATTACCACAGGTCGATCGAAGTGATTTTCCCCCTTTTTCACGGACATGAACCCTAGCCGCCACAACAACCGTGTTTTCAAATAGTCTGTTTAAACTTGTCTAACAAAATTGAAATAGCGTAAACACGAGTGCAATAGAATGCTACTCCTACCCGCTACAGAAATTTGGTCGGAGGATATTTGCTTAAAACGTATTGTACATGCCAGAACTATCTAGGATACCGTTGTAGATTCAAACCCTGAGAGCATCCTCAGACATCAAACCTGATACTTACACGAGATTCTATATGTCCGTTGATTGTATCTGTTTCAAATTAAGTGCCTTTGATATTAAAATCCGTGCTCCAAGAATAGGTCTACCTGTGCTTATAGCGTGAAACAACCTGTGCCTCTCTAACAATGCTATTTTTTGTCCACAGGATGCATCTCCTCTTTTGCTGTGAAATTCAATTATGCTTCTAGTGCTTCTAACACCTGGCCATTTTTATGCAGCAATGACTGGTAACAAGGAAAATAGGAAGCCTGCGGATGAGCCTGCTGTGCAGCAAGGTACTATAAAAGGCTCACACAATCCATCTAATAAAAACTATATAGCAACAGCAGTAAGTTAACCACTTACCTTCACACAATCCTGGAAAATTACACTTCATTCTGAAAATAAAACTGCCTGTGTTTTTTTTTCATAATCCCTAAAGACATTGAAATTGTTCACACAATGTATTATTATTCATTCAAAAACATTTTATCTTATCCTCTAAATCTTCCACTTATTCCTCCAATTTATAGAATATCATTTGTAGTGTATTTTCCCTATCAAAAAACACTTCCCCTCACTTCACTGAACTTCCCAGCAGCCATACTGCTCATACTTGATCCTAATTTCTATCCCTGATTGACCGAACCAGGGGAGAGGAAGACTTGATATAACATGAAAAGAATGGATTGATTGCCTTTTTAGGTCAAGAAATGAAAGGAAAGGGCTATTCTATGAGTTTATGTAGATTAAGTTTCAGATTCTTTATGTACAGTCGTGGAAGACATACTTTTAAAACTATATCCCATTTCTTGCGAACGATACTACATCTCTTTTTGTTACATAATGATCGTGCAGGTCATGGAGGTGGAGATATTGGAACGATACTGTCTGAACTTAATATTCAATTTGCAGAAGCACAAGGCATCTCTCCTAACCCGTCAGAAAAAAGAACGAAGCAGAACACGGAGAACGAAGCACCTGAGCAAGTGCCAGCACTAACTTACAGCGGGAAGGGCAAGAAAAAACAAGTAACTAGCAGCAAAAAAGAGAGGCAATCAGAAACCAAGACTGTTGTTCCTCCTAGACCAAAAAGGCGAAAGAGAAAGGACAAAACTCAACTCATCATCGACGGTACTACCTTGCAGCAACAGCCAAATCCTCTAATGGTACTCCCACCAGCAGTTCCACCCGCCATGAATTAAATAACTGAAGGCAAGAAGAAAAAAAAACGACAACGGGGGCAAGAAGACAAGCATGATGCCAGCAAAGAGCCAGAGTGTGATAGTGCCAACGATGGCACAAAACATGATGACGATTTCATTCCTACAGAGGGCGATGATGCCGCATAGGACAACACTGACGCCGCAGAGGACAACAACGATGACGTAAAACACATTTCTCTACAAATTTTTGTTGCCACTTTTCACCCCTGAAAATCAAATGATCCTTTCTAACAAAACCATTTTTTTCTCAACAGCGAAAATCAAACCGGAAGCGCACAAAGAGGAGAAAGACAAGCGGAAAAGAATTGGCAGCACCAAATGCTATTGAACGGGAGGCAACAACAAATGAAGACAAATGCAAAATCAAAGCAGGAGCAGCATTTGTTCAGGTCAAGAAAGCATGGAAACTACTTAAAGAACGTCACCAACAAGATGTTAGGACGGCCGGATTTGGCAGCATAGAGAAATGCCAAATAACGGGCTCCATCTGCAAACCGCTTGCAGCACACATCTACAACAATTTGGACACAAACAACATGACAATAAGCTTCGGTGACGCTGATGAACAAAAGCAAATAAAGATAACCAAGGAAGGCATCCACAAGGTTTCTAGATACCCAAACGGCACGTAGAAGTCAGCACCAAGGCCACGGACTTCCACCGATACAATGAGGGAACTGATCTCAGAACTTGGCCTCAAAGGTCCAAATTTCTCACATGAAGTTCTGCTTGGCAAGCTACGAGGATTGGTAGAACTAGACGACCCAGTATCAAACAGGAAATCAGTTAAAATATTTTTCCTTATTTTTTCCACAATGTTGTCTGTGGGACAACCGCCTCTATCTTCAGCAAACAAGCGATAATGGTCAAGGACATGGTCTATGAAGAAATGGCACAGATGGATTTCTGTGAGGTAATCATCGAAACGATTAAGGCAGGAGCCATCGAATGGTAGGACCACAAGATGTTAGATCAGGAAAAAATAAATAAAAAGCACCTCAACGGTTTGGCACAGGCACCAGTAATCATGTACCTCGACTCCCTGCTGCTACCCACCGGCACCAGAGAAATGCACAAGATTGCTGAGAGAATGGACAAGACCTCATTACCACGAGCAAAACATCTCAAAGATAGTGAACTAGCAAAAATAGCTACAGCAGACATGAAAAAGGATGGAAAAGCACGACCGGATGACTATGAATTTGGCAAGATACAGGTATGGCTCTGTTGTATATAAATCCGTCCTTCCTTGTAAAAATAGTTTCCATTCTAACCAATTCCATTCTACCAAAACATTGCAGACATGGAAAGGAACAGCAGAGAGGATCTTCTATACCAGCAAAGCATCACCTTCATCTTCAATGCAACTGATACCAGCACAGCATCGTAAACAACAACAGCACCAGCACACGACCAAACTGATACCACCTCCACCCAAGCGCCAGCGCGAAGCACGTGTCAGCACCAGTGGAAGCAGGGATCCCGACACAAGCACCAGCACTGGATCAGAAGAAAGATTCGAAAGGATAAATGAAATGTTGGAAAAAGTGCTTGCCGAAGCAAAACAGTTACCCGGAATTACCACCAGGGCTGAACACCAATGCACTGACCAGGAGGAGAAATTGGATCAACGAGCCAAGAAATCACTGGTGCAACAAACAATATCCCTGATCAAAGCTTTCGAACATCACAAAGACTTTCAGGACATGATTTGCAACGCAAGAAAGAACAAAACAGACGAGGGGACCCTGCAGGTGCTAGAGCAAGTAGATACAGGAGCCACAAGTACACTAGTGGATGGCAACCGCACGAAAGAAGTCGTAGCCAGAACAAAAGCAGGAGAAACACGAAAAAGAAAGACGGAAGAAGAAGACCAAGAAAAGGAACACCAAGAGAAGAAAAGAAGACCAATTTCAAGAACACAAACCTCGAGAATTAACAAGAGGGATACAAAGGAACAGAATCAGGTGCAAAAGGAGCAGAGCAAGAATTACGTACCAACCAACACAAGTACCAAAGAACAACAAAACCAAGGTAGAAAAGTAGCTGCAGAAGCAGAGCATCAACAAGAGAAATGGGTAAATGAGAACAATACATGATCCTTCTAACTCAAAAGCCATGCTTTCAAACTTGAACTTAAAAAATCTGTCTTTCATACTCTCAGGCACATGGCAACAGAACGCCAGCCCAACATAAAGGCCAACAGCAGCATGATGTCAAGAACACGGAGCAAGAGGATGCAAGCAACAAAACAAGCAACCCCGCAACAGATAATGCTTCCCTCAAGAACGACCCCAAAAGCAGTACAAGAGACGAACGGGATCGGAACCAGCAAACACGTGAGTATAAAAACCAATTTCTTCTTTCTAAACTAGATACGGTTTTGAGTTAACTGACAAATCTGCAACGAAATATATACTCAGCTGGAGAACCATCATCTCGACAGTCCCGCAAACAAAGCACGAGCTAATCTACCATCGACCGTTAACACCACACAGGATAAACAAGAAGAAAACAACAAAGAAGAGGTAAAACTTCCAAACCCACTGCGCCCAATAACGTTAACTCATCATGTGCAGCACAAACTCATCATGTTTCATCTTCAGGTATTACAAGCACAGCAAAAACAAGAGGCTGCTCATGCCGAACAGAAAGTTGATGGACAAGAGCTTTCCAGCGCCAGAACATTCCAGATGACCGATACAAAGGAGAAAGCCTCGGACATACCAATTGATGGCACACCCAAGGCTGGTATACATCCCAAAGAAACAATGGACGCATACACGAATATCCCATCCACCGACGCAAAGGTAAGATTCAAGAAAAACCATTTTTCAAAGATTTATAAGGAATGAACTACCCAGTACAACCTGCCACAATAATACAAGAATTACAAGGAATGAATCACCCTTTTCTTCATGAGACGCAGGAAACAAACAAGAACGCTCATGTCAAAGAACAACAAGGAGTACAACCGGAGCAAGCCAAAAAATAAGGGGAAGTTGTCATTCCAATAGTACTCAGTGCTTCAACTAAAGAGCAGTCTTCACCTGACAAACACAATCTAGAAGATATCCCACAGGCATCAAAGACCGAAGAGGTGAAGTTACATGACCTGTTTCTATAACATTAAAAAAAGAAGTTATGCAGACACAGATGAAGTCCCAACTTTATTTACATTTTTTGATTGAACAGAAAAAAGAAACAAATGAAGCAGAAGATGTCTCTCAACAAGCAATGGAAAGTACTGTGGCCGCTGAACAATGCCCAAAAACTTCAGAAGACGAAGAAGAAGTAACAGACACGGCACCAGAGATAGTGAATGTAGAGGTCAAGTTACAAAACCTGTTTCTATAGCATATAAAAAAATACATCCACAGACAGAAATGCAGACACCTTTTAATTACTTTTTGCGTTCCGACAGATGCAAGAAACAGAGGAGAGCACCAACATTCAAGACCAACAAACACAATAAGATAAGGGCAAGGAACAAGCGGAAGATGTTCTTCCAACGGCAGACAGCGTCACCACTAGAGACCAAGCCAGAAAACCTTCACTGACCGGACAAGAAGTAACAGAGATGGCAGCCGCGCAAAAGATCGAAAAGGTGGAGTGAGATAAGCTGCTTCTATGAAATTAGAAAATAAGTGAACACAGACACGAATGCAGTCTCATTTACTTACCTCTATATCTCAACAGCCACAAGACAAAAATGAGGACACCACCAATGAACAACAAGGCAAAGATCCAGAGGAGGTCCAAAAACCTCCACTCAGCGAAGGACAGGTCGAACAGACGGCAGCGACGAAAACAACTGAAAAGGTGAAGTTACATTGAAAAAGTTCAAAGACACACTAAACATTTGACTATTTTTCTTAGGGATTAGACAATAAACTACAATGAAATTAACAAGCATATTTATTTATTTTTAACCACGCTTTAGCATGATAATGCAAAAACCTCAACAAGACAGGTACACAGACACAAGCAAAGAAGCAAACCATCAGAGTGCATTGGAAAAGCATGGAGCTGATATTCCAGAGAAAGAGTCAGACAACATCGAGAAAAACGCCGCACCATCGGACAAGGAAGATTGTGCTGTCAAAGTGGTTGCTGCCACAAGCATGACAGTAACCCAGGACGGCACTCAAACAGAATGTGAACCGTTGATCATGTAACACCTGGTCACTGAGGAAGGTACAAAAGAGGAAGGGACCAAAGATAGTGATCACATGGGCAAAGGCATCGAAGACCTGTACAATGATGTCTGCATGACAGCAACAAAGGAGAAAGGGTAAGTTCATGTTACCACCAAAGAATACTTTCTTTCAATGATTTCCCCCGTGTAAACAATTTATATTTATATATGTATATATATATATATATATATATATATATATATATATATATATATATATATATATATATATATATAGAGAGAGAGAGAGAGAGAGAGAGAGAGAGAGAGAGAGAGACAAAAGTCTATGTATTGTGTAAGTCCATGCTCTCTACAATCAAAGCCGTTCATCCAGCATGTGGATCTGTTCCAGGCAAGCTTTGTCTCTTTCCATCTTTGAATTAAACGATTTTCCGCAGCTCTCTCATATTTCCTCTTTTAGCTTGGTGGTCCATAGCCTAGCTGCAGTCTAGACCACATGCCTATGTGTTTGTCTGGCCGGACGGCACCGTTTGACACAAAGAGTTCCAGACTATGCCGGACCTTTTTTCGATGTTGGCAGAACAACAGACACTCATTTTAGGCAAAGTGCAATACTATTCGTCAATGCTTTGTTTTGTTTCTCTGACCAGCACTAATACCATGTCACGGACATCATATTCATCGCGTTTGCAACGAGCCACGCCCAACAGCCCCCTTGCGAGCATGGATTATTTTACAGTTAAGGAAATTTGGGTTATCAAGTTAGCTGCCGGGGAGCCTCCATGGACGGTGACAGCCCCTTTTTTCTTTGCGACTGCAGCGAGCCGGATGTTAGGCGTCGGTCTTCAGATTCTAGAGACCATGAATGGCCTTTCCTTCGCTGTGTTGGTTATGTGAGAGGCAACGAGGAGGACCTGCGTTGGTTATGTGCATCAAGTTTAGTAGTCTGCAGTCCTATTTTTTGTTATGTCAGTATCTTCAGTTATGGTACGATTTGTATCATGTCGTAACCAACATATTCATTGTCATGTACTGTATTAGACGCATTGTTATCAAATGGATTTACCAGATTTCTTTCACCTGATCTCAATTATCCCAGTTGTACATGCACCATTGTGTCGAATGATTTCTGTCCTATTATTTCTCTGAAAATCCAGCTTCAGTTTTGCACTCTATTTTTGACAGTTGGACACATCAATCTTCAGACATAACCAGTGGTTTTGTTACCTTTCCTTCACTTCCACCCAAAAGCACAACTAGAAAAGTTGAATCTTTTCGTTTCAGAAGGCAGCCTTGGCTGCACCCTAGTTTGCTATACACACAAATATAGCAATGTGCATCCATACTTTCCATCTTAACACTGTCCCAGAATAGCCGTTCATGTGTGTGTGTGTTCGGCAACCGTGCAGCAATTGTGTGTGTAACACGCCTAGTGTATGTCCTCTGGATAAGGGACGCGCACCCTTAGCGTTGTCATAAGGCATCGAATACCTGATAGACATGTAATACGATATCGGGTAGGTTAAGAACGCAGGTTTCCGTTTAATATCATCATCATTTTCCACAATCTACGTGCACTATCTATTTGAATCAGGAACCCTTGATTTGTAAATCTGGCACCCTTTGGTAAATGTAAGTGCACTTTTCCTGAAGGCATGAGCACCCAACAACTATGTGAGGAGGGGGGGGGCATAAAGCTTGACCCTTTAATGTCGAGAGAAATAGAGAAATAAAGAGTTATGGCAAGATAGTACATACGAGAACGTTACCCGTGTGCGATCCCATTTGTGTAAAGCTGTGAATAGAGAGAGAGAGAGAGAGAGTTGGGGAGTTGGAAAGAGTGAAGATAGGCACGATATCGGCTACAGTTATGACCAAAGTCTTGCATTTATCATCATTGTCTTCCTCCTCACACTAAGTCTTACATCCTTTTATATTGTGCACCCTTTCTTTGATGCTCCGGGTACCATGGAGTAAATGTACATGAACCTTTTCCAAAGACGTAAAGCACCGAATATCAATTGTCGGAGGGGTACATCATCATTCATACATCATATCATGCGCCATTCGATGAACACTTTGGGCACCATCTGGACAACGGACGCGCACCCTTAGAATGTCGTAAGGCACCGAATATCCGATAGATGTGTGATATGATATCGAGTAGGTTAAGACCGTAGCTTTGCGTTTAGTACCGTTGTCCTTTTCCTCAATTTACATCCACTATCTATTTAAATCGGGAAACCTTGATTTACAAATCTGGCACCCTTTGGTAAATGTAAGTGCACTTCTCCTGAAGGAATGAAGCACCCAAAAACTATGTGAGAAGGGGGGGCGTAAAGCTTGACCCTTTAATGTCAAGAGAAATAGGAAGATAAAGAGTTAGGGCAAGATAGTACATACAAGAATGTTACCCGTATACGATAATATTTAGGTAAAGATGGGAATAGATAGATAGATAGAGAGAGAGAGAGAGTTACAGAGTGGGAAAGAATGGAGATAAACACGATATCGGCTATAGATATGACCGAAGTCTTGCATTTAACATCATTGTATTCCTACTCACACTAAGTATTGCGTCCTTTTATATCCTGCACCCTTTTTTGCCACTTCGGGTACCTTTGGAGTAAATGCACATGAACTTTTTCCAAAGACGTAAAGCACCGAATATCAATTGTCGAAGGGGTACATTATTGTTCATACATCATATCGTGTGTCATTCAATCAATACTTTGGGCACCATCTGGATTACGGACGTGCACCCTTAGCGTTGTCCACGGGATACCCGATGGACATGTGATACGATATTGGGTAGGTTAAGACATTAGATTTGCGTTTAATATCATGGTCATTTTCCTCAACCTACGTCCACTATCTTTTTAAATCAGGAACCCTTGATTTATAAATATGGCACCCTTTGGTAAATGTAAGTGCACTTTTCC
Organism: Elymus sibiricus; assembly: GCA_039707655.1. Classification (NCBI taxonomy): domain Eukaryota; kingdom Viridiplantae; phylum Streptophyta; class Magnoliopsida; order Poales; family Poaceae; genus Elymus; species Elymus sibiricus. Next base: position 322,114,425 of record CM077664.1, read on the forward strand.
TGAAGGCATGAAGCACCCAACAACTATATGAGGAGGGGACGTAAAGCTTGGCCCTTTATGTCGAGAGAAATAGGACGATAAAGATTATGGCAAGATAGTACGTATGAGAATGTTACCCGTATGCGATAATATTTAGGTAATTAAAGATGGGAATAGATAAAGAGACACACAAACTCATTCACTCACACACACACACAGAGAGAGAGAGAGAGAGAGAGTTGGGGAGTGGAAAAGAGTGGAGATATGCACGATATCGGCTATAGTTACGACCGAAGTCTTTTATTTAACATCATTGTCTTCCTCCTCACACTAACTCTTACATCATTTTATATCGTGCAACCTTTTTTTGACACTCCGGGTACCTTGGGGTAAATGTACATGAACCTTTTTCGAAGACTTAAAACACCGAATATCAATTGTCTTAGGGGTACATGAGCTCCAAGACAACGCCACCAGGAGGATGACGGCGCCAAACATCACCGCTGCCGAGCCCAAAACAAACCAGGATTTTCACCCGGAACCCTGGTACACGGACGAGAGCCACGACAACGTCTCCGGGAAGAGAACGACACCCACGGGCATTGCCGTCGCTAGCGCCAAAGTGCAGAGCTTTTGCTCGGAGACACGCTTGCACCACTCGGAGGCACCCCGATCACTACCACGACGAAGGTCAGCCTAGTCACACCAAATATGGACACCGCTACTTCAGAAGAAAGAGGACCGGCAAGAGCCTCCAGACGCTACACCCCTTGCTGCCCACACAACCAAGAGGTGCAGCCACCAGTGCCACCACCTAGCCTGCCGGAAAAGCTAGACGTGTAGCCCACCACCCGAGTCCGCCGCCCCGGCATACTCAGACAAACTCACCACCAACGCCATAATACGAGGACACCACCCCAACCAAGCCACACGAGTCTCCGCCTCGACATGGATAGAGGAGGTCCAGAGCATGAACGGGCGACAACCAGCCTCCAACAGGGGGACCAAGTCCAACCCTTGCACCGGCGGCCATCTGCCAACCAGTGCTACCGGGAGAGGCGAGCGTTGCCCCATCAAATCTGGCCGTCCAGATCCAGACGGAGGGATCTCCATGGCAACCGGCACCTCCGGCTACCTCGTGGCAACCGACACCTTCGACCACCAAATAACCACCTCCGTTGGCTCCCTACGACATGCTCTACCACCATCGCTGACCCACTGCCGAGGGCCACCGTCCATCTGCAACTGCCAACGTCCCAAGCCCGCGGAGGAGAATGCCACCGCCGACCAAACCGAAACAAGGCCAAACGGTCAGGCCTCCGGCAGACCACGGCCCAAGCTGAACGCCTCAGCCCATGCCGCCCGCCACAGCAGCCGCCAAATCGAGGAGGTGAAAGATCCCCACCGCCGTCGACGTTGCGGGAAGGTAGGAGGGAAGGGGAGGTGGGGGTGCGGGCGGCGGCTAGTGTTTCCCCCGTCGCCCGCGGGAGCGAGGAAGGGAGGGAGGAGGGGAAAGGAGTATATAGCAAAAAACTACCACATTACGGGCTCTCGCTACAAAAAACTACCACTTTTCTTAATTTTTCAAAAAACTACCACAAATTTGGTTGGCTGTTCTAAAAAACACTAGTTGCTGAAGCATTAAATTTTAACCGCGATTATGACAATGCTGGCCCACCCGTCAGGTCTGACGTGGCATAAAAGTCAACACCATTAGCTTTGACCGTTAGGTAGACCGTTATGACATGGGGGGTCCACATGTCGGTCCCTTCCAAAAAAATAAGAAACAATCAGATCCCTGTGATTATTTTAAAAAAGCAATCAGATCCCTGTAACTTTTTAGAAAAAGCAATCAGGTCCCTGTGACTTATTTTTATAAAGGCAAACAAGTCCATGTAACTTTTTTTAAAAAGTGATCGTGTCCCTGCATTTTTTTAGAAAAAGCGATCAGGTCCCTATTGGTTCTAAAAAAAAGCCATCCGGTCCCTGTGCGCCGGCGGCGGCGACGCCGGCCATGGCTGCGTGCACCACCTGCGTAGGGTCGTGGCTGCACCAGCAGCGGCGGCGCCGGCCGTGGATGCGTGCACCACCTGCGCTGAGCTGTGGCTGCACCGGCAGGGGTAGCGCCGGCGTGGCTGCGTGCACCACCTGCCTGCCGACAGGCCGTGGCTGCGTGCGAGTGCGCGCACCACCTTCGAGTTTGGCGGCGACGTGCCATGGGGACGACGGCGACGCGAGGTAGGAAGGTGACGGCGGCGCATCCCATTTTGGCTATGGTGGCACGACTCCTGCCATTGCCAGCGAGGACGGCTGCGGCTAGAACGGGGCGGGGAGGAGAGGGTCCGGCTAGGAGGCGGCGGATCCCGGCGGGGTCGGGAGAGAGAGTGTGTTCCCGCGGGAGGGAGAGAGAGATATGGGGAGGGGAGGGTCCGGCGGCGGATCCCGGCGGGGTCGGGAGAGAGAGTGTGTTCCCGCGGGAGGGAGAGAGAGATATGGGGAGTGGAGGGTCCGGCGGCGATCCGGTCGGGCTCGGGAGAGACAGAGAGTTCTAGCGGGAGGGGAAAGAGATAAGGGGAGGAGAGGGAGATATAAGAGCTTACACGTGGGCCCTACATGTAAGTAGCGGTCAAAGAAACGGTTTGACTAGCGGCGTTATATCTATTGCCATGTGGACCTGACGGGTGGGCCAGCGTTGTCATAATCATGATTAAAATTTAACGCTTCAGCAACTAGTGTTTTTTGGAACAGCCAACCAAATTTGTGGTAATTTTTTGAAAAATTACGAAAAGTGGTAGTTTTTTGTAGCGAGAGGCTGTAATGTGATAGTTTTTTGCTATATACTCGAGGGGAAAGGGTGTGGTGACATAAGTTCGAGCTACTTTGTATTTTTAGCACTCGAGTTTAATTGTCTGGAGAAAACGAGATGGATAGCCTGTGTACTGTGAGACCACGGAGACAGGATTTGGTCACGGTATTACGACAAATTTTCAGTGGCTGCAGTATCGTAAAGCCATGGTTGGAGGCAGTCCAAAACAACATTGTTGACCAGCACACGTAAAGGATCACAAGATCCTGAGCCAAGCACACACATGCCCCCCGTGACGTGAGTGTGCTCTGAGCAACATACAGCCTTGCATCGCATGCCACTAGAGACAAAACACCACAGCCTGAGCCTGATACAGGATCACGACCCCCTCTTCCTTGCTCGACACACCTTACCGAAGAGGCGAAGATCTAGAGTTCCTGCGACCGCCGCCATCCTGCCGTCGGCAACCATACTTCCACTACGGCAACCAGACGCTCCAACACCGACGCCACCCCACCCCATGCCATGGTAGGAGGAGCGGCTTCTCCGCCTCTGACCGACATTGGCCGCCGTGAACCAGGTGAAGGAATCGATCTCAGAGAGGGTGCGCCTTCTCCGCCATTCTCAGACCTTGGCCGCCGCGCACCAGTAGAAGGAATCAATCTCCCAGGATGTCAGGTGAGTCGCCATCACCATATACAATGGGAATCATCTTGCTGTTTTCTCTTTTCTCAAGCAATCTAGGTGACAATACGAATTTTCATTCATCTCCTGCTGCATTGTAGATTTTAGAAGATAACAAACACCATGGGTCATTCCGAGTGCCTCGCAGAACATCTGCACTCGGGGGAGGACACGGTGTGGAAACGTTAGCAGCAGGTAATATGAGGATTGTATTATCACAGCTTCATATCCTGAACACACAAAATTGTGCGCCACAATTTCTTCCTCTGTTATCCTTTTGTATTGTTCGTTTCCTTCATGTTGGTTGTGACATCACAAATAACATATTTTTCACTTTGATACAATATTACTACAGAGGAAGAGAAGATCCCTTCGGACACTAATGGCCGATGCAACGTCCCGAGGGCGGAGAACATTCATGAGCCTGAAGAAGAACCAAAGAGTGAGAATGGGACACCCACCGGGGAGAATGTGCCAACAGCAGTGGAGGAAGGTAACACTGAAGGATGGATTAGAAGACAAAGGTACACACTTTCGTTAAGAACTTTTTAAATTAAGAACCGGCAACCTGATAACCATTAGTGACGTCTATTACTCAGAAACCGCCAGGGGAAATCGTTCAGGGTACAGCCAAGCGATTGCAGTGGACACTTGGAGAGAGCACTTGGGGATGCCGGCAAGGAAGGGAAGAGAGTGATTTTCGAGCCATACAAGGGGATGGAATTCAACTCTGAGCAAGAGGCCTACCAGTTCTACAACGCTTATTCATGGGAGCTTGGTTTTGGAATAAAGCATGGCAACAAGTACGAAAACAAGTATGGATACAAGTCCAGGCAAGATCTTTTATGCTCCTGCGAGGTAAGTTTGAAAATGATAGAAACACAGCTTAGTAGAGCAATGTTTATAGATTCGAAATAATTAACTGAGTGTGAATGTTGTTACAGGGTTCTTGCAAAAAAGCAGACACAAAGTCATCTCGAACAAACTGTCCTGCCATGGTAAGACTACATAGAACTGATGACGATGGATGGTATTATGCTGAAGTGCTGGTAGAGCACAACCACAGAATGGCTGATACTGTTGGTGAAAGGAAGGCATGGAAGTGTCACAAGTACGTGGACTCATCTATCAAGGAGATTGTGAAGCATTTGTGTGCTAACAATGTGTCTCTTACCAAGGTATATGGTGTTATGGCCGATATGCATGGTTCGTATGAAGATGTGCCATTCCGTAAAAGATCACCGAAGTCAATGTGCTCTTCAATTGCTCATGAACACAGCCAAGATGACATTAACAAGACTCTAGCACTCTTTTCAAAGATGCAGGAAAAGAACTCTGGTTTCTTTTTCGCAGTCAAAACTGACGAAGAAAGAAGGGTTTCAGGATTGTTTTGGTGCCACCAAAAAAGTAGGGAAGATTACAGTTGTTTCGGCGATGCCGTGACATTTGACACGACCTATAAGAGCAACTTGTATGAGATGCCGGTAGGTATGTTTGTCAGCGTCAACAACCACTATCAATGCTGCATTTTTGGTTGTGTTTTTCTCCATGAAGAGACGATTGATTCATTCAAGAGGGCTTTTGAAACTTTCCTGTCTGCAATGGACAACAAACAGCCCTTGACTATCTTGACAGGTAATTTGCATTGAAAAACTAGCATCCGTGAAACTTACAAGTTACAACATATATTTTATCATACCGGCTCTCACAACATTTTTGAATTATCTTTTTAACAGACCAAAGTAGGCAAATGGAGTGTGCTATCATGGCAGTCATGCATTCTTCCACACACGTCTGGTGTAAATGGCATGTGCTGAAGAAGATGAGGGAGAAAGTGGGAAGTATGTACAGAAATGGCACGCCATTTCGCAATGACTTCAACATGCTCATCAACGAGATGATGACAAAACAGGAGTTTGAAAAGGAGTGGGAGGAAATAACTCTGCATTACGGACTTGAAGCAAACTCATTCATGAAACAAGTGTATGAAGTCAGGCACAAATGGGCGAAGCCGTATCTGAAAGGCATTTTCTGCGCTAAAATGTGCAGCACCCAAAGAAGCGAGTGCATGAACAATGTACTGAAATCATATGTTTCTAGGTCTGCACCGATCAATTCCTTTGTCAATCAGTACACAAAGCTTTACTCGGACAGATGTGCTGAAGAAGATTTTGAGCATGGGCACATGAACAAGGTGATATATCTTGCCCCCAACATATACGCGCCTATTGTTTTTCATTCGAACACTTATTAGAAAATTTCACAACTGAATATGCTTGATTTCAGGACCAGAAAATAATAAGATCCAATGTCCTTATTGAGAGGCATGCGTCTAAGGTATACACGAGGGCAATCTTCAAATTATTCTCTCTGGAGCTGTTTCAGTCGGGATGTTTCCATGTTAAGGGCAATCAAGTTGATGGAAAGATTGTCTTAGAACACGCTGATGCTGAGAGGAGGCAGCGTTGGTGCAAAGTGGTGTATGAGGTGAATGTTGATAGGGAGGGTGATGTGTACACATGTGAGTGCGGAATGTTCGAGCACTCTGGGTTGCTTTGTCGTCACATATTGAAGGTAATGCATTTTATTTTCCGGATGGTATGTGTGTTAACGACTAGTTGTCATATTAATTATAAACGATCATGATGTTTTTTTAGGTCATGGTACACGTTGGAGCTCGACAGATTCCTACTAGATACATCATGAAGAGATGGACAAAAGATGCTAGGGACAATCTTCCAGAACACTTGAAAGCCTATCAGAAGGATGCTAGCGTGCAAGTGTCCAAGACTTTCAGGCACAACATCATTTATGCTAAAGCTTTGGAGATTGTAAAGCTGTCAGACAGGGGAGTAGATCATTTTCGGCACGGTTTGGTTGCCCTTGATGCGTTGAAGAAGGAAATGATGTCAATTGTTGTAGCTCCAGAAGCAGGGCATGGCACCAGCGATGCAACTGCTGTTAAAAAAAATTCTGAATAGCCAAACGTGAACCATCAAGTACCTGAGAATGGAAACCCACTAGAAGTTACCCAAGAATCGGGCCACTGTTCAAAGCAAGGTGTCGATGAAGCTGCACAGCCACACACAGGAGTGGAAATCCATGAAACGGCACATCTTTTTCCTCCTGAGAAGAAGGCCAGCAAGGGAAGACCAAAAACAAAGCGCTTCAAGGCAGCCGCTGACAACTCAACCAGGACAAGTAAGTGTGCAATATGTGGATCAAAGGACCATTTCACAAGGTCTTGCCCTTGTCACCTGGTAGGTCCAGTCAGTGGCGGATCCAGGAATTGAACTTAGCCGGGGCGAAACATTTAAGGTCTAAATTTTTTGATGGAGAAATGCAAGTCTGCTGCAATATGAAGCTAGATGCACTCGAAAATTAACATAACTAATGATTCAAAATTGTTCAAGATTCTTGACAAGTACGTGATGTAACCACCAAAAATCACAAAATATAACATAAACGTCACAAGAACTACTAACATGAACAGATGAACTCACTACCGGAATTACTGGCTATGCCGACGGCCAAAGCCGTCGGCATTGGTCCAAATCCCGTCGGGATAGGCCTATGCCGACGGCCGCCGTCGGCATAGCCCCCTCGGCATCGTATGCGTCGGCGTACCTGGGCCTGCCGTCGGCATAGAGAAAGCCGTCGGCATAGGTATCTACGCCGACGGTGTCCATACGACCGTCGGCACAGATTGGCCGTCGGCAAACTCGTTCGTATGACGGCGTCAGATGGCGCCACCGTCAAGTTACACCCAGCAAAAACGCCCCACGTGTCACCACTATGCCGACGGCCTCGCCGTCGACATATGTTTAAATATATGCCGACGGTTGAACCGTCGACATACGTCTGACACGTGGCACATGCTGGTGTTCCCTGGCGCCACTGTGTGCCGACGGCCTGGCCGTCGGCATATATTTGAACATATGCCGACGGCGAGGCTGTCGGCATAGTCTGGTGCCAGGGAGTACAGTTGGCCAACACGTGGCACCTATGCCGACGGCTTAGCCGTCGGCGTAGAGTTAAATGTATGCCGACGGCCTTCCCGTCGGCATGGGTGCCACGCGGCAGCCACTGGTAGCTCGGCCTAGACCTATGCCGACGGTTAGGCCGTCGGCATAGTTTCTTTCTGATTTTTTTTCTTTTCTCTGTTTTAATTCAAATCAATTCAATTCAAATACACAGCAGATATATATGATGAAATAGACATACACAACAGATATAAGTGTCATCCTCACAACCAACATCACAAGAACATAAATATCATCACAAACATAAGCATCGTCGCAACAACGTAAGCATCGCAAAGTCATCTAAAGCATCGTCGCAAGAACATCATCTAAAGCATCGTCGCAACAACATAAACAACATAAGCACGTAAGCATCATCTAGAGGAGCATAAAAGAAGTCATCTAAAGACCCACATGCTTAAGCGCCAGGACGTCCACCACCACCGCCAAGGTCGTCACCGCCAAAGCACCGGTCGTCACTGCTAGCGGCAGCGCTACCGCCACCGCCACCTCCTCGGTGGATGGGAGTGACCGGGCTCCGTGACTCGGGAGTCATGCGAAGACCGGCACCACCACCAACGGAAGATCCACCGGTTGCCTGGATGTTTGAAAAGACATGTTCAGGGGATATATGATTGTGTTGAATAAACGGTAAGGAGTGGCTGATGAGAACAATATATACACCTAATAATCAAGAGAAAATGATGCTTCTTTTGCCAAATGTTTACAAATTTGTAAACTAAATCTAGAAATTTGACTAATGGTGAAGTGAGTGTTTTTCAGCGAGGAAGTGAGTGTTGTGTTCATGACTAATGGTGAAGATGTGACATTCTAAGTTTCACAGTTATCTGTCAAAGCATCAATGGCAACCAGAGGGTTAAACGGTAAGCAGTGGTTGATGAGTTTGGGGAAGTACTAACCGCAGCCTCCATGTTCTGTGCCAGAAACTCCTCAAAGGTAAGGAGCACTGGTGCAGGTCCAGCAGGTGGTGGTGGTGGTTCCATTACAGGAACCGTGCCGGCCGCCATGCTCTCAAAAACGCGCTGCATGTGAATTGACCAAGCAAACACGAAGGTCAGAAGAAATGGAAGTGCAAATATGGAAGTGAAATGAAAGAGGCTAAACTAACCGTCATCATGCGAGTGCTGTGCTCCTGGACTACTGCAACTCTCGCCTGCCACGCCATGGTCTCCTGGCGTGTGTACTCAATGTAGGCCTACGATATGACATGATGAACTCATAAAACATCTCAATGCGGAAAATAAAGTGAGCAAAAAGAAAGATAAGAGGGAAAATACTTACGCTGGTCTGCTGGGCTAGGAGGGAGTGTGACTGTGCACAGGTCGTGCTCGTGCGCTGGCTCAGGCTCGGGTTCGTAGTTCGGAGCCGTGTGAAGGAGATAGAAGGAGTACACACGGCATCCAGAACCGCCTCCCGACCATGAAGCTTCGGCCCTATGCCCACCACCGCCCTCTCGTTCGTAGCCTGCTTTAAGGGGTCAGGTGTGCCAGGATTTACCTTCAGATACACCTCCTTGTAGGCCTTCAGGTTCTCCCCGCTATTGCCGTAGTAGTTGCCCTTGCCCTCCTTGGACTTACTCCGCGTATGGGCGATCTGCCACGCCTCTATGTCAGAGAGCGGCCGCTTTAGTTTCTCCTCCTGCACCACCAAACAGAGGTTAGTGATACATAAGAAAGTGACGGTAAATAGAAGAAGAAGAAGAATGTTTCATGTAAATAAATATACCTGAACTTTCTTGTGGCTAAAGTGGTTCCGGTTTCCCTGACCATGTGTTCCGTCGGTCCCTCGGTTAGCCCGGTTTTTCTGGCTCTTAGCAGCCCACTCTGCATCCTGACCGAGCCACAGATCCACCAATGCCGCCCATCCATCGGCCTTTCCATAACACCAACCAGGACACACCTACATAATGAAAGCATAATGGCATGTCAACACGAAACGATGAAATTTAGCACAAACGCCGGAATGAAAAGTTTGTTATACTTACGGCAAAGTACTCCTCCCTCTCCAAGGTAACATGCATCCTCCGCGCGTCTTCCTTGGTCATCTTCGTATCAAGAGCGTCGTGATAATATTGCGAGATGGCCACCCAGCGCACCTCGTACTGCATCTGACGGGCCTTCTTCCTCGCTTGGCGCAGCACGATCTCGTCGGCAGTGAACTTGTGCTCCTCAAGAACTCGATAGTATCTCTACAATCATTCAGAAAACAAGAATGAAAGAAGCCATGAGTTAAACCATTCGATGATAAACTACGAACGAAACTCAAGACTCGTGCTTCTGAAGAGAACTTACCCAAAAATTTGTGATCATGGCCTTAGCATACGTGGTATGGTCCGGGTGGGGGGCCACTTCCCAGTGGTCCCAGCTGGTGGCCAAAACCCGGTGCTCAGGCTGCCTGACTGGATCCGGACGAAACAGCCCCGGCCAGTGTTCCTTCAGCAAAACGGTGATGACGCCGTTTGGAAGACGGGCCCCTTTAGGAATTATCCAGTTGCTGCAAAAGATAGAAAGAATGAAAATATGAGCATGTGTACAATCAAAAGAAGGAAAATATTAGCATGTGTACAAGCAAAAGAATTAAATTATGATTAAGTGGCACTTACTATTTCCCCTTGGGCTCAATGAGCCACTTCTGCTCCTCGGTAGCAGGAAGGGGAGGGAGCTTTGCATTACCACGCAGCCACCCCTTGTTGTGGGCAACCCCCTCGCTGCCACCACCATCCTCCCCGCCACCACCATCCTCCTCCTCCTTGTCCCCCTCCCCAACCTCCTCCTGAACCTCCTCCTCCTCGCGAACCTCCTCCTCCTCCTCCTCCTCCTCGGTAGAGGAGGGCCTCGAAGAGGACACCCCTAAGTCGGTGAGGGAGCGCTGTTTCTGGCCCCGACCCTGTCCTCCTCTAGGGGCACCTCTCCCTCGACCTCCCTGTGAGGAGTCATCCTCAAGTAGTCGGGAGGGAAGAGTACGGGGTCGACCACTCCGACTAGTCATCCTGGTGAGCTTCGATAGGAAACCCGTGCCGTCGGCCTTCCCCTTGCCCATGTTTAGCGAACCTGCATTGAAAAGAGAATAAACAATTAGTACATTAATAATGAAGAAAAAAGTATAATAATAAGGAATAAAAAACACATTAATAAATAAGCATAAAAAGGCATATTAACAAACCATAGAAAAAACGTACATCTGCTAGAACCCATACGAATCATCACTGTTTTAACCGATTCCTCGATCGGTCTCATCATCACTATCACGCATATCATCTTCGTTGTCTGACGAAGGTGGAGGCTCTTCCTCGTCGTCAGCGTCTTCGTTTAAATTTTCTAGCATAAGTATGTCATTTTCATTAACAATGGTCTCACCATCATTCCGTACATCGTCATCGTTTCTATCCACGTCATCATCACCCAAGGCGTCAGCGTCATCGTTTCTGACCACATCATCATCAGGTTGCTCTTGATAGAACACTCCCTCGTATGTCATGGGGTTAATGTTGTAGTAATCGTCATCGTTCGGGTCCGGTAGCTTACCATGTGGCGGCACCTTGAACACAACTTACCAACCCTTTAGGTACTCTTTCTGGCATGGGTAAGGCAGATAATAAACTTGTGTGGCTTGGGTAGCCGCAATAAAGAGATCGGCTTCGGCATACACGGTTGATGGTTTAACTTCGACCAAACCAACGGAAGGCGTATGTCTCAGCCCCTCTACTGGGTCGAACCATCGGCATTTGAACACAGGGAGACTTAGGGTTTCGCGCCCACGGCTGAATGTAAGCTCGTATATTTTTTCTACCCTTCCGTAGTAGTCAACTGAATTTTGACCTTGCGTGTACACCCCGGTATTTATAGTCTTGGGATCAGGTCGGCTGTTCTGGTGCTCCTCTGTATGGAAGCGATACCCATTCACATCATACTTTTCACATGTCTTGACCCGAGGGTCAAAACCCATGGAAACCCATCTCAATTCGTCATCCATGGATATGTTCGGATCTTGTCCCTACAAGTTTAATTGAAATTGCTGGGTGCATTAGTTCGGTAAACTAATAAATGTTGAACTAGGTATTTAATAGGTGAATGTGAAAGTTTACTTTCTCCATGAACCAAGCAACAAAATTTTTCCTTCCAGGGTTTCCATGCCGGAGAAGAGTAAGTTCCTCCGCCTCAGTAGGAGGAATCATTCCCGTCCACTCCTCACAAACGAATTGACTAAAAGAAGAAAAGCGGTGTTAGAACGGGACTAAGTGAACATAGAACATGATGTTGTGCAAGACATAAAGGAATGGTGTAGTGGTATTACCTCATCCACACATCCTCAACTTCCTTGATGTTGTGCAAGACATAGAACATGAGGTCCTCCCACTCTTGTTGTGGCATGTTATAAGATTTCGAGCCCCCAGCCCTGCCACCTTGCCCGCTGAATAGATGGAGCTTGGGTTTATACTTCGGCTCTTCTATATTGTATCGAGGCACCTTATTATGCAGAGTGGGAACGTGGTCTGGATAGTACGATGTCCTGAGGTCTGACACCTCCTCTAGGATAACTGCCTCAGCTATGGAAGCTTCAATCTTAGCTTTGTTTCCACATTTGTGTCGGAGATGCTTGTTCTGTCTCTTAGGGCCGTACTGCCAACGATTCTGCACAGCCCCCCCCCCCCAACAATACCTCGTTCGTGAGGTGCAAAATGAGATGTGTCATCGGAGTAAAGAAGCCTGGCGGAAAGATCTTCTCTAGCTTGCATATCAACTCCGGTGCCTTCTTATGCAATTGTCTAATCACCTCGGGACATACTTCTTTAGCACAGAGCGTGCGGAAGAAATGGCTTAGCTCCGCAAGCACTCGCCAGACATGCTCGGGGACATAACCTCGAACCATCACTGGCATTATCCGCTCAATCCATACATGATAGTCATGACTCTTGAGCCCGGTCACTTTGCCCCTTGAAAGATTGACTCCCTTACTTATATTCGATGCATAACCATCAGTGAACTTCACTATGTGTTTGAGCCACTTCAATACCTCCATCTTTTCTGGGTTTTTAAGTACGAAGTCAGCATCTGGCTTGAACCAGTTTCTTCGACCGCCTGTGGGAGGCTTCATGTTTAGACGTGGTCTATCACAAATTTTCTGTTGATCGGCTCTAGCTTTAACATTATCCTTCGTCTGATCAGGAATGTTGAGTATCGTGCGGAAAAGGGACTCTGCGACATTCTTTTCGGTGTGCATCACATCGATGTTGTAAGGAAGTTTGAGGTCCTTGAAATAGGGAAGCTTCGTGAAGGGGGTAATGTGAGTCCAGTTGTGCGTCTCACCATATCCCTCGAAGCCTTTGGCTTTGGCTTTGCCTTTGCCTTCGCCTTCGCCTTCTCCTTTGGCTTTGGCTTTGCCTTTGCCTTTGCCTTCAACTTTAGGCTCGAGAGCTTTTAGCTGAGCAAGAACATCTGCCCCCGAAAATGTTGGAATATCGTTTACTTCATGGACAACCCGGCCTTTCGTGAAGTTCTTCTTGTCTTCCCTGTCTGGATGATCTGGAGGGAGGAACTGTCGATGCAGGTCAAATGCTAAATACTTGCCACCCTTCTTCAGCCAAATTAAACGTAGAGCCTGCATGCACACTGGGCATGGCATCTTCCCACTTGTACACCATCCGCAAAAAGGGCATAACCGGGAAAGTCATGCATGCAATAGTGCAACCAAACTTTCATCAAGAAATTTCTCTGTAGATCTCGGTCGTATGTCAACCTCGGGAAGTACCAAGAATGGTGCAAATCATCCACCAGCGGCTGCATAAACACACCCAAATTCTTCCCCGGGTATTCAGGCCCCGGAATGATGAGCGACAAGAACATGGTCTTGCGTTGCATTAGGGCACCGGGAGGGAGATTGAGCGGAATAACAAACACGGGCCAGCAGTTGTATGCATTGGACGACATACCATATGGATTGAACCCATCACCTGATATGGCAATTCTGATATTCCCAGCCTCGGCTGCTTCCTCGGGGTATTCTTCATCGAACGACTTCCATGCTTCGCCTTCTGATGGATGTACGATTTTATTTGGATGGTACCTTATACCTTCCTTGTGCCACTTCATCATTTTGGCAGACTCCTCCGTGATGAAAAGGCACTGTAGTCTTTCTATAAAATGCAGATACCGAAGAACCTTTGCAGGGATGCCTAGCTGCCTCTTCTCACCATCCTCACCGACCACCTCAAGGTACCGAGAGGAACCGCACTCCCTACAGTACTTGTCATCCACATACTCGTGCCTAAACAAAAGGCAATTCTTCGGACAAACATGTATTTTCTCATAATCCATAGAGAGTGCCTTCATGAGTTTCTTCGTGGCATACATACTTTTCGGCAGTTCATGACCCTCGGGGAGGCTGTTAGACCATACTCCCAGAAATGCTTCGAAGCATTTCTGGCTACAGCCGTACTCAGCCTTGACTGCCATCAGTTGCGAGATGGCATCCAGCTGAGAGACTTTGGCACCCGCATAAAGAGGTTTCTTTGACGAGGCCAAGATCTCCAAGAAGGCCTTTGCGGTTGCCTTCGGCTCCTCTGGTTCATTCTTTGAAGGTGTCGCATGTGCCATCTCTGCAGCAATGACATCATCTAGCATGTCCCTGACCCCGTCGTCTGCATAACCATCGATGCGTTGTCGCATCACCTCCTCTCTACCACGGTCCCGCTCGGCAAAGTTTATCGGCGGCATGTCAAAGTTTGGCATATATCCGTGCGTGCGAAGGTGGTCAGTCATGTCCTTCTGATTTCTACGGTGACGTCTGCCACATCTCGCACAGGGGCATTGTGGGATAATTCTCATTGGACTACGGAATATCTCCTTCAAATAAGCATCGGTTTTCGCGATCCACTCTGATGTTACTCGATTCCGACGGATAAAACCACTGTACATCCACTGATTATCTGCCATCCTCTGCTTTATTGGGAGCCACACAACAAAATTAAGGATTCATTTAAATTAATCACATCAAAATTTTATTTTCTACCGCGTTGAAGGCATTGAATCCACCTACATCTCTAATAGGTAAAGACAGGTCCTAATCCCACCCGAGGATGTGTAGATTGAGTACGTTCTCCATGCTCTACCCCGTTCCGAGACAAAATTTCGGCAGCACCTCCCCGCTGTTCTCCAGATACACGTCTCGGCAAATAGCCGAGAGAATGTGCTCCGGAGAACAACGGGGAGGCGCCGCCGAAATCCTGTCTCGGAACGGGGTAGAGCTTGGAGAATGTACCCAATCTACACATCCTCGGGCTGTCCGTGGAAAACGCTGGACAATCCGAAAGAGCTTCGGTGATAAATATGCAATTGAATGCATATTTATCGATGCAACCCTTTCGGACGGGAGACGCCTAGGTTACGCGACTTGACTTGAAAATAAAATCTAGTGACATGAAAAAAACGGAGGAGGAGATGGATTTGTAGCTCACCCTCGGATGTAGAGGAAGTAGTCCAACAGGGATGGGATGATCAGGGACCAATGCTTCCGACGACGGTCACTCCGGGGAGATGCGACACCACAAAGTCTGCAAATTCCACCGAAAGAACAACTTAGATCATCACATCTCAGTCAAGTGTCAAAATTTTGTCTTCTATTTTTTTAGCAATCTCATCATATATTCTACATTCAAAATACATAAAGTGAAAAACTTAGATGATCATGATACTTCAAATTAATTTTTACCTCATTGGTCAAAATTTTTTGTCACAACTTAAATATACCTACCTATCCATTCATTCATCTAGCTAGCAATTTATCTACTTATCTGTCCATATCATTGAACTATCCCAATTTTAACATTTGTCTACCTATCTACTAAAATTGCACTAAACATACAAAAAAAATTGCACTACACTTTCATTCAACTATCTATCCATCCATCTAGCTAGTTATCTATCCATTTCATTCAACTATCTAGCTAGTTATCTATCCATTTCATTCAACTATCTATCCATCCCTCTATTACTATCTATGTACATATCTAAAAAAAGCCCTAAACAACGGCGGCCAACAGCGGCAACACAACAGCGGCAGTGGCAACAACTCGGGTGATTGTCCGGGTGGCGGGGGAGCTCACCGAGGGGAGGCAGCAGCGGAGTGGCAGGAGGACAGCAGGGGGCGGGGGACGCGGTGTCGGAGGGGGCCGGGACGAGGAAGGGGCGGGGCCGGGACGAGGCAGGGGCGGTGTCGGGCGGACGGTGGTCGGGGCGGCGGCGGAGGAGGCCGACCAGAGCCAGGCCAAGAGAGGGGTGAGCGCCAAGGCCGGAGTCGAGACGACGACGCGGCGCGGAGACGCCGGGGCGCGGCGCGGAGTGGAGACGACGGCGCGGGGCGGCGGCGGGGCTGGAGCGGGGCGGCGCGGGCGGCGGAGGAGACGGGTGCGGGGCTGGGGCGGGGCGGCGCAGGCGGCGGAGGAGACGCGTGGGTGCGGGGCTGGGGCGGCGCGGGCGGCGGAGGAGACAGCCGGGTGCGGGGCTGGGGCGGCGCGGTACGGCGGAGGAGACGGGTGCGGGGCTGGGGCGGGGCGGCGCGGGCGGCGGAGGAGACGCGCGGGTGCGGGGTGGGGTGGGAATGACTGGAGGAGAGAGCGGCCGCGAGTGGATAAGGGGCATCTATGCCGACGGCAGGATAAGGCGGGCTATGCCGACGGTGTAACCGTCGGCATAGGCAGCGGCACTACCGCTTACAAGCGGTAGTACCGAATCGAGGCGGCGCTACCGCTTACAAGCGGTACTACCGCGTCCAGCCGCGGTACTACCGCTGGCAGCTGTCCGAGCACTCCTGCATACCGCTGGCGGCGACGTCGGTGAGGGGGGTCACACCACGGAGCCCTGTGCCGTGTGCTTGGACACGCCACCGCACTTCCGGACGTGTAGGAGGGCCCAGAGAAAGACCCGACGGCATAGCTACCCCCCAAACTACACCCGTCACGCCTAACCCTGCGAGAGTTGACCGGGCGGTCTACGCCTTTGACTTTCGCCGCACGGGGTTCGACCGATGGACATTTTCACCTGGGTGTGATAGCCCAGCCCCTAGGTACACTTCGGATCAAGGTCCGGGCACAACCCAACGCAAGATTCCCTCCGTTACTGCCCGACGTGGCCGTTCCCCCCCTCCGTGCGACGGCGGCGGCGACGTCGGTGAGGGGGGTCACACCACGGAGCCCCGTGCCGTGTGCTTGCACCCGCCACCGCACTTCCGGACGTGTAGGAGGGCCCAGAGAAAGACCCGGCGGCATAGCTAACCCCCAAACTACACCCGTCCCGCCTAACCCTGCGAGAGTTGACCGGGCGGTCTACGCCTTTGACTTTCGCCGGACGGGGTTCGACCGATGGACATTTTCACCTGGGTGTGATAGCCAAGCACATAGGTACACTTCGGATCAAGGTCCGGACACAACCCACGCCAAGATTCCCTCCGTTACTGCCCGACGTGGCCGTTCCCCCCCTCCGTGCGACGGCGGCGGCGACGTCGGTGAGGGGGGTCACACCACGGAGCCCCGTGCCTTGTGCTTGCACCCACCACCGCACTTCCGGACGTGTAGGAGGGCCCAGAGAAAGACCCGGCGGCATAGCTACCCCCCAAACTACACCCGTCCCGCCTAACCCTGCGAGAGTTGACCGGGCGGTCTACGCCTTTGACTTTCGCCGGACGGGGTTCGACCGATGGACATTTTCACCTGGGTGTGATAGCCAAGCACATAGGTACACTTCGGATCAAGGTCCGGACAAAACCCACACCAAGATTCCCTCCGTTACTGCCCGACGTGGCCGTTCCCCCCCTCCGTGCGTTGGTGGCGGGGACGTCGGTGAGGGGGGTCACACCACGGAGCCCCGTGCCGTGTGCTTGCACCCGCCACCGCACTTCCGGACGTGTAGGAGGGCCCAGAGGAAGACCCGGCGGCATAGATACCCCCCAAACTACACCCGTCCCGCCTAACCCTGCGAGAGTTGACCGAGCGGTCTACGCCTTTCACTTTCGCCGGAAGGGGTTCGACCGATGGACATTTTCACCTGGGTGTGATAGCCCAGCCCCTAGGTACACTTCGGATCAAGGTCCGGGCACAACCCACACCAAGATTCCCTCCGTTACTGCCCGACGTGGCCGTTCCCCCCTCCGTGCGACGGCGGCGGGGACGTCGGTGAGGGGGGTCACACCACGGAGCCCCGTGCCGTGTGCTTGCACCCGCCACCGCACTTCCGGACATGTAGGAGGGCCCAGAGAAAGACCCGGCGGCATAGCTACCCCCCAAACTACACCCGTCCCGCCTAACCCTGCGAGAGTTGACGGGGCGGTAAACTGGGCCCAAGAGACACGCGTGGTTTATCTATGTGTGTTTATGTATAGATAAGACACAATTTAATTAATGGATTTTTTTTGAAAAAAAAATTATATATAAAAAAAGAATAAAAAAAAATGAACGTAGATATGCCGACGGCCGTCGGCATACCTTCGGGCCCACGGTGCCGCGGATCGATGACGTGGCGCGGAGAGGTATGCCGACGGTTAACGTTTGGGCCGTCGGCATACGTTTGACGGCGGCAACCAGCCGGTAGAACCGGGGCGGCCGGTCCCACACATACGCCGACGGTGATGCTACGCCGACGGCCACCGTAGGCATAGATGGAGGTATGCCGACGGCCTAGCTGTGCCGACGGCCACCGTAGGCATAGATGGAGGTATGCCGACGGCCTGGATACGCTGACGGTCGGCCATCGGCCGTCGGCATACTGCCCTATATGCCGACGGTGGCCGTCGGCATAGACTAGGCCGTCGGCGTCGGCATAAATTCCGGTAGTGACTCCCGCTGCTTGAATCATTCATTCCATGGCCCAAAATATCCAACTCCATGACAAATAGATACCTACAATAGGTCAACAAGATGCATATCAATATATATATTAGCACAAGATGCATATCATTCTTTTTTTTTGAAGATTCCCTACATTACAACGTCAGAAGAAATTGGCAATATAAGCAGCAATTGCCTTGATCAATTGTAACATATATGGCCATATCAGCAGGCTTCAAAAATGTGAACCAAGCACTTATAAAACGCATATACTACGTAATGATGCTTTGCCTCTATGACCATCAGTTCAATAATTGGCTAGAAATTGAAGCAGTATTGAATTGAAGGCCATATTCAGAAGTAAATGGACTGTCTCTATTGGTGTGTACCTGCTGGCTGCGCTTGCTTATTTTACAAACTCCAGCTGCCGGCCGTTTGCACGAGCTCGATGCCGTATATCGAAGCTGCTCTTCAAGACTATGCGAGGAGCGGTGTCGCTGCAGCTTCCTCCCACGCAGGCCGCGCCCGGGATTGCTTCTTTTGGCTCGCCCATTGGCGGATCTGGATCAGGTGCCCGGCGGCCGGCGGCCGGTGAGGCGGACTGGCATCTGGCGGAGCTCTGTGGCGGCGAGTCGGCGATGGCTAGGCTACGCAGTTACGCTCGCTTCCTCGCCCGATTGGGGATTTCCTTCCTGGGAGCTAGTTTGGGGCGTGGGTCAATGGGTGTGGTCGTGCTAGCGTTTGGGCTTTGTGCTGCAACTGGGCTTTGGTGTGGCTGTTCTCTCATATCTTTGTTAGCCCATGTACAACGAATCGTATTTTTCTGTATACGTTTTTCTGTCTACCCGGGGCGGCCGACCATACTGGCCCCTACCGTGGCGCCGCCACTGGGTCCAGTTACATCAAGCGATTCAGAGAAGGAAATTGCTAACCAAGAGGAAGGACCAGATGAAGCTGATATTCAAGATAAAGATGTTGAGGAGGAAGAAACACAGGTGAACTTTGGAAGTCAAATCGGAAGCTTTAGCATGACTCCCAAGACAAACAAACATCCCCAATCTGCAAAGAGGAGGTGCAAAAACTGTGGGTTGGAAGGACACTATACTCAAAGTGCCTAGATTACAACGGCCCCAAGAAGCCTCCGAAGGAGGTGACCTGCAAGAAATGCGGCCTTGGCGGTCACTATGCATCAACATGTGGAGGGGAGTCGTCTTACAAGCGTAAGCGGTAGTAATCCGAAAATATAAGGGTAATATCATTTACTATGTCACCCTTAATAATTTGCTCATTTTCATGTCGCAAAAGACCTAAATTTGTGGGAGTGTTTAATTTTATTTGTTGTGGCAATAGCGACAACTGGACGTTAAATACTTGAATTCCGCAATTTGTAATCTGGATTCCATAATGACTATTCAGAACCGCATTTTCGCTGCTGTTTATTTGAAGTTGATTCCATATTTTTGTTCCCTACTGCTACGTCATATGCTGTTTATTTGAAGTTGACTCTATGTTTTGTTCCGTACTGTCAGAATGATCATGAGGATACATTGGAAGCATTTTTTGCAAATTGCTTGTCCTAACATTATGATTTCGAACCGTAAGGAATTGAATATCTCATCCGACATACTCCCTCCGATCCATCGTGGTTTTAGGGCCTTTTTATTACCATTATTAAATTTATTTATATTTAAAACAAACTGATGCTAACATCTCTGACAGGTCAGCAGCTTTTTTTTGCAAAGGCAAATAGTCTTTTTCCGTTGTATGAAAAGAACTCATTCGGTGGTGAATCTATTTAAATGCATACGAGATAATAGTGATGATGTTGTCTCCATCTGACAACAATACAGACAGGAGGTATTGTTTGAAAACATGATATATGGTGGTACGAGCATTAATATACGCAGTAAGTATATTTAACGGTAGAGATGCAAGCGGAGCAGGCTACCGGACAATATCATAGTACAAATATAGTGTTTACTTTAGGCAAGTGGCGAGCAAATTTTAAACTAACTGATAGTTTCACAGGACAGGCTGCCGCTTGCACCTCTATTTACGGTGGTACTAATGTGAATATGACGGGAGCACAAATTCTGAAGCTTTCTGACACGGGCGTTGCACGCTTCTTGGACTTTGGTTAGCATGGGCTAGCAGGGAATCCTGGCATGGTGAACAGTGACATGCTTATTGGAGTTCACGGGACTGTATTTGACCATAGGTTTTCTTGATTCATGAGCTACAGCACGCAACAACACTAGACACCACTACTTGAAGCAGACCAGCACTTCTTGAAAGCCAAGAAAACTCGCAAATACAAGCAGGAGAAGCTCGGAAGGCATGGCGGTGTTTTGAGGATCGATTCATTGATAGTTGGCTCAATGAAACTAGACATTTTAAGTACTGTATAAGTAGAGTTCCGTCTGCGAAAACAAATAACAACTCAGGGTGATACCACATCCTAGCTTCTATCGCGCCTGTGCCATCATCGAGCAAGAGAGGTTACATGATATTTATCCCTCATTGCTGTTTTCATCATTCTGCCAGCGCACTTGACCTCTGTTCATGGCCACGGCTAGACATAAACAAAAAAAATCAGGACCTTCGGACATATGGATGTAGATGGACCAAGGCACAAACTGTTGACAACTGAACCACATGGAAAGTGAAAGCAGCTTCTCGTAGTTGTCAGATGATTCCACCACGCCAAGTGTCTTGAAAGTCGCAGAGATGAATGTGGACTGGCGAGAGGGCTGCTCACAAATTATACATTTATCAGAAGAAAATACATTCTGAACTCTTTTTGAAAATAACAACGACTCGTACCTACAGCGAGGAACAATGAGCCAACTTCTTTCTGGATAGAATGAGCTTTGTGAGTCTCGGCACTTTGCTGTATGTATAGCAAGTTATTTTATTGCATATGGCTCGGTAGAGCTAGATTGGTTGGTTTGCTAGGTGCTTCATTTGAAAGTCACACACGTACTGTGCTAGACTTAATGCAAATTTCAGAAAAAAGGAAGATTTAACACCTACATACCAAACCGCTGGCCCAATGTTTTGCCAAGGAGCTAGCTTGTACACGTAAGACTTGATGATGTCTTTCAAAAACTCAGGCAGGTTCAGATACGACCAAAAAAGTTCACATGGGCCAGCTGGGGTAATTGATTTCAAGAACTTTATGGAGATGTATCAGAATGGCAAAGTCAGAAAGCTGCCACACACCCTGCCGCAATGCAGTTTTTGCATGCAAAGTTTCACCAATATAGCAACACATGGTCCTGGCAAAATGGAAAGCTATAGCAAAAGTTTGCACAGAACCTTTGCTCAGATACAACGGTCAGCCAAATGGCACGAAGCTTCACAATTGGAAATCCAGTGTGCAGCGAAGCCAACAAACCCATGCTAGCGATGTTGAAAAAGCAACTCAGGGGCACAAGAGAAAGATTCTATCAATATACCACACCGTAAGTAAAGATCATGGCAAAAGCTCAAGTTTCGACAATGAATATCAATCTATCGATCAATCAACCTTTGTGTACAATTGGACTTACAAATTTCTTTCGTGCACGTGTGACAAAACAAGCAGGAAGCAATACACAGAGCCAATCACGGAGATCCAATGGAGTTCAAAAATAAAGATGAAGCACACATTAGAGATAAAACAATGCCTGCAAGGCTTAAAAGATTCCTCGATGTGGAAGAAGGAGAACAACTGCAAGATTATGACATGGTAAGCAGATCACATGTTACAGATAAGAGATACAATCACGGCTCTACACTTCCCTTTTATGATCAACAAATCATGAATAAATCTAAGAAGGATTCCAAAGTGTTTTCCTTATTTATTTATTTTGCATTTTGTAGTTCTTTCTACTAGTTTGCATAGGCGGGACTAAGAAAGACGGACCTATCGGTCACTACTTCACCGTTACAGTTAACATGAAAAAAGAGCGCTTTGAACTCCTTGACTCCTCAACTACATATCCAGGCACAATAGAATACTTCAACACAGTAACAAGCAGAGTAAAGAAGATATGGAAGCAAATAAGCACACGGCTCCAACTCTCACCAAGAATTATTGACCATTTCAAAAAGGTCAAAATGCAGGTGCCACTTCAGGGACAAACGTAAGCACTACAAACCCTTCTCCTTTTCTGTTTCACTTTAACATTTATTAATACAATTGATAAAAACATAGTACGTTAGGGCAACTTCATCTAAACTGCCCAAACGTCTTAGGACAGCGACAATAACCAATCATCCTTCTACTTGCAGTCTGGACTGTGCGTTCTATATGTTCATGAACGTGAAGCGCTACACTCATGATGGAAAAACAGTGCTACTAACAGAAGAACAAGTCCCAGAGTTGAGGAAGAAAATTCTCTATCAAATAATCACCCAATACAGAGATACAACCGCACTGTCATTAATGAACTATACCACAGGTTTGTCTTTCTAAAGACAAAAAAGTAATATTTTGCTTAACTAATTTTCAGAGACATACCAATAGGTTTTTTTTAACAGATATGCTCAATGCTGAAGTTGATATAGAAGACAGAGAAATGCAACGGATAGATTGTGACATACTAGAACAAGAGTTTCCTCCAACTGCCGAGCCCATTGGGACAAGCGGTCAAGAGCAAGAAGTTATCTAAATTAATGACACAAGCAGTGATGAAGAGAAAGAAGATTATCATGTGAGCAGCAAGGATACTACCGAAGTGACCGAAGAAACATTCACAGAACAACATGCGCAAACAGATGCTGATTTACAGAGGGAACAACATGCGCAACCAGACACTGATTTACAAAAGGAAGACAAACGCAAGGATCCACCGATAGAACCAGACCGACCACCCCCAGATAAAAAGACCGAAGACATAACAAGCACTCCTTTAAAAGTGGACAACAGGACGAAGAGCATACCAACTCGCCAACAACAGCTTTCCGAACAGAACAAGCACCCTGTTGGCGAAGATCGCATATCAGCAACATCACGTGAGGCGAAACACGCACAAGAAGAAAAGAAGCGGAAGGAGAAGGATTTCAACAAAAGATACTTCAAAAGAGGAAACACGATGCTGCAATCTCAGTAGAACAGAGCATCAAAAATGACAACACACAAAAGGAAACACCAACATCTGAGCAGCTTAACGAGCAGGCACAGTTAGGTTGTGACAAGAAAAACACGAAACAACTGGCAAGATTGCAGACAGGTTCCCCAAAGCCCTCAATAATTCAACCATCTGAGATCAGCTCAACAAACATAATCTCAATTAAGAGGCCATTGAAGCGAACAAGCAAGGTCTTTGAGAAAGTCAACGTTCCAACATTTGTCCCAAGAGATTTCATTTACAAAAAAAGGCCATAGCACTCTATCAATATCTAAAGAGCCGAGAAGGACAGAAAGATTGCGGAGGGTAAGTAGATTCTCCTTCTTCCATGGAAACAATTATCAGAGAACTGCAGCTCCTCTAAAAACTAACTAACCATTGACTCATCTAGTTGTAAACCCTTCTTGCTTGCAGACTACAGGTATATAAAAGCTCAAAGCGAGTAGATTACATTACCGGAAAAGCCATGAAGGAACAGGCAGGAAAAGGACATGCACAAATGGAGGGCTCCATGCTAAATGCGTCATTGGAGGAATGGACAGAACAGAAACAATTCAACTCAAACGATACAATTGTACTCCCTGCAGATTTCGCAAATGTATGGATACCTCTCCCATGAAAACACCAGCATCATTACTATGATAAATTGTTTAACTAAAACCACATACTCTCTTTCTTGCAGCTGGTGCTCGGCCTCAATTATAGAAAAGGAGACCTATCAGAATTCAACAAGGAAGAGGCACTAAAAGAATTTGAAGTCCTTGTGAAAGGAAAAAACCTCCTAAATAAGTAGATGGTAAGTTTAGAATCATTACAGAGTAAAAGTATGCACGCATGACTTGTTCTCCTTAAGCTTCAACAATTAAATGAAATTTAATTTTTACATCATCAATGATCTTCTCTCAACGTAGATCATGATCCCCCATCACACAGCCAGCCACTTCACGCTCTATGTGTTGAACAAGTACAGGAGTACCATCGACATACTTGACTCATTGAATTACGTATACTACGCCGATAAGTCTTGGAGTGAACACCATATACACCGTTTAGAACTGGTATGTACTTTTGTACCTTGATTTATTCTTTTCCTGGCAATAGTATGATACGATTACTTTTCTCAATGCCGCATCCAAACAACAAAACCAAAATGTATCCACAGATGAGAAGGATGTATGTACTGATGAATAAGTATTATGGACTAAAAGACAATAATGAACCAAACTGGGCGAGGATCGCAGAAAGGCCTTACAGGGTCTGCGCACCAAAACAAGAAGGCACACAATGCGGACACTTCACGGTCCAATTTGCAAAATACTGGAATGGGAATGAACTGGTCAAGGATTGAGAGGATTTTCATGTAAGTTAATAGCACATACACGTCGAATACTTGATTTCTTTATTAGCATAATTAGTTTATTTACATGTGTGAACAATGTAAATATAAACCATACAATCACATGCCTGCAGCCTACCAATGTGGACCCCGAATGGAAACTAGAGTACGTATTCACGCGTGCCTCACGTGCCGTGCCTCTGGTGCAACCACGCGTGCCTCACGTGCCACGCGCCGTGACTCTACGTGCCTTGCACACGTGTGTGCTGCCGAATGCCACCAACCTACACCGCTGTGTGCATCTGGCCTATGTACAGCCGTGGATATTCGAACCTATGCCTGTGGTGCCACACACCCGTGGCTCTATAGACTTCACACCTGTCCATCCACAACCGAGCCTCTCTAACTAAGTATTTGGACCCATGCCTCTACTACCACACTTCCGTGCCTCTAGGCACTTCAAACATGTGCATCCAGAGGGTTGATACCTGTGCCTCGAGAAGCCCCACATCCGTTCCTGTAGTGGCTTCACTTCCGTGCCACCGATGCCTCCATCCACGTGCCTCACATGACACGCGCCATGACTCTATGTGCTCCGCATGCGTGACCGCCCGTGCATCTTTGGTGTTGCACACAAGTTCCTCTTTGTACAGCCGTGTGCTACCGGATGCCACCAACCTATGCCAGTGCCTCTAGAGACTTCACAATTGTGCATCCAGAGGGTTGATACCCATGCCTCGAGAAGCCCCACGTCCCTGCCTACACACGCGTGGCTCACGTCCATGCGCCGTGACTCTACATGCTCCTCACACGTGATCGCCCGTGACTCTTTGTTGTTGCACAGACATTCCTCTCTGTGCAGCCGTGTGCTGCCGAATGCCACCAACCTACACCGCTGTGTGCATCTGGCCTATGTACAGTCGTGGCTCTCTAAATGAGTATTTGAACCCATGCCTGTGGTGCCACACGCCCGTGCCTCTAGAGACTTCACACATGTGCATCCACAACCGTGCCTCCCTAACTCAGTATTCGGAAGCATGCCTCTGCTACCACACTACCGTGCCTCTAGAGACTTCACACATGTGCATCCAGAGGGTTGAGACCGGTGCCTCGAGAAGCCCCACGCCCCTGCCGTGACTCTTACGTGCCCGTGGTGCCACACCCGCGTGGCTCTAGAGACTTCACAACCATGGTTCTCTAACTGAGTATTCGGACCCATGCTTCTGCCACCACATTTTTGTGCATCCAGAGGGTTGATACCCGTACCTCAAGAAGCCCCACGTCCGTGCCTGTAGTGGCTTCACTTTCGTGCCTCCCGTGCCTGCATCCACGAGCCTCACGTGACACTTGTCGTGACTCTTACATGTCCGTGGTGCCACACCCCCGTGGCTGTACAGATTTCACAACCGTGCCTCTCTAACTGAGTATTCGGACCCATGCCTCTGCCACCACACTTTTGTGCATCCAGAGAGTTGATACCCGTGCCTCGAGAAGCCCCACATCCGTGCCTATAATGGCTTCAGTTCCGTGCCTCTGGTGCCTGCATCCACGTGCCTCACATGACACTTGTTGTGACTCTTACGTGCCCGTAGTGCCACACCCCCGTGGCTCTAGAGACTTCACAACCATGCTTCTCTAACTGAGTATTCGCACCCATGCCTCTGCCACCACACTTTTGTGCATCCAGAGGGTTGATACCCGTGCCTCGAGAAGCCTCACAGTCTACGTGCCTGTAGAGGCTTCTGTCGGTGTCAAAACCGGCGGATCTCGGGTAGGGGGTCCCGAACTTTGGATCTTGGATCGATGGGGAACAAGGGATGCGGGACACGATATTTACCCAGGTTTGGGCCCTCTCTAAGAGGTAATACCCTATGTACTGCTTAATTATATTGCTTGTGTATATGGGGATTACAGAGTTGATCTACCACGAGATCAGATGAACTAAACCCTAAACTAGTAGGATGGCGATTGTTCTCCTAGCCTCTACGGACTAAACCCTCTGGTTTATCTAGACACCAGGGGTACTAGGGTTTACATATAGTCGGTTACATTAAAGGAATGTCGGATCTTCCATCTTGACTTGGAGCACACACCAAGGTACCACTACTAGGAGAAAGCCTACTAGCAGCGCTAGAAATACCTATAGCAGTAGCGCTGGGGCCAGCGCTACTGCTAACGCGCTACAGCTAAGTTGTAGCAGTAGCGCTGCTCGGACCAGCGCTACTGCTAATTATCTGTAGTGCTGCACCGAAGCAAACGCTGCTGCTAAACCAGCGCTGCCGCTAGACGCCAACCAGCTCTACTGCTAATATTGCTGCTTTCATATTTTTATTTCCCCTCTACGTATTTGTGATGTATTTGTGCATGCTGTATACAGTAGTTTCATCATATCATAACAAACATACATTATTCTCATCATATCATACACATACAGTAGTGTCGTCATACCATCATCATCATCATCATCATCCAACACAAATATCATCACATCTCGAAAATAGCGATACACAAGTCATGTCATGTCTCGAATAAATGCAACTGCATGGTCATGGCACACACACAAGTTTCATCATCTCTATCTAGACCATGATGTAGAAGAGAAGAGTGATCAACATGAGCAAGAGCGCGACTATGTAGTACTTCTTGAGGCACCGGTTTCGCTCCCTCTCTTGCCGGAGCGTCCACCTCAAGTAACTATTTTCTGCTTCGGCTCTGCTATCGAACCCTCTGTGGCTAGCGCCCGGGTACCTGTCCACCTGGGCCTGAGCGTCTGGCCAGTGGTCGTACACTCCTGGAACCCTCCCAACGAATACGGCGTAGCAGTCCTTCGCCATCTCTGATCTATGTACCTGCATCGTTAGTTGATGAATTCAACGATAATATGCAACATAATGTACTTAAGAAACACAAAGAGGCATAATTAGCAAAATACAAGCAACCTATAGTAAACATAAATAACGAAGTTCCTCATACCCAAACTAATTAACTAGAGCGATCTACGCTAGTTCGGGACGACGGTTTAATTACATCACAGAGTTTCGCCGTGCATAAATTCAAAGTTTTGCCATAGAAAGACAGTAGTGACACATTGTCATCGACAATCAGTCCTCCATGTCGGTGGTCAAATCTTCATAGTTAGGGAGGAAGCACCCGAGCTTGTTGAAAGGCTTTAGGTCCAGACACTGAGCGAGTAGCAGTGCTCGGACATCATCCCGCGTGATTGGCCCATGGTAGAACATCCCTGTTAGTTCGAGGACCTCCTTCATGATCACTTGGGCAAGTTCACACTCTACGTGATAAAACTCTGCTCAGATTCGATGGTCCGGTGTCTTTCCTATGCTTGTGGCCCAGTTGACAATCTCAGCATCGTTGGAAGTAGCTGACATGCAAAGGCGTTGATTATCCCTTCTCTACTCGATCAGGTGATGCATGAGGTAGAATCCATCAGCCTTACTGGTGTACGGTTGCTGGATGCAGCAGAAGTCGGTGTTATGGCCGAAACCCAGCCCGTTCTTCCTGTACTTTTTCACCTTGATATATCCACCAGACAGGCTGAAGGTTAACAGGGCACTATCGAGAACACTCTTTATGTGCATGTAATCCTTTTTCTTGATGTTCTTCGATGAGTCCAAGTACATAGCATGGGAGTATTCTGGGTACAGACAGATGAGGACGGCGCCCCCCCCCCCCCGCTGCGCAAAACAAGTACACCTCAAATTAGCCTCCATGCTTGCAAAGGAATGATTAAAACTTACAAAAGGATATCCGCGGATGACTTACGTGGGATGATAAGGCAGTAGGTTTCCTTGTCCTTATTAGCGATCATGAACTCGCCGATGTACTTGCTCGCATAGTCACGGTGCTCTTTGCTGACTGCCAAGAAGCTCTCATGCATATAGTACGGGTCCGTGACGCAGATATATTTTATGTTCTCATGCCTGATGATGTAGTTGACATACATCGCATACATGCGGATGAACTGGAAATCCAGCTTGGTCATGTGGAACATGTCGTAGATGTAGTCAAATCGTAGGATGAACTTATCCGCGGGCCATCTCTCGACGTACAACTTCCCGCCCGGCACCTGAGCCGCGTAAAGCGGGTATCCTGGTTTTTCCGAGATGAGAAGGCTTTTCTCTCTGGCCAGCACATCTTCATGAAGTCTCCTTAGATCATTGTTCAGTATGTGCTCTAGCGCTTTCGGAGGTAGGATCGGGTGGCCGGCGACATGGAAACGCTCCGCACCTTCGACAGGTATTCTGTCTACCTCCCGGGGCTTCAGAGGCGGCTGGCTGCTTGAAGCAGCTCTGGCGCCTTTAGGGCCTTTCTTGTCCAGTCTCCTCCTTTGCTTCTTGGCGGGTGGCGGTAGTGAGCCCACCATACCTTCCCTAACCACCACCCCCAGTGTCGTCGGGCTAATCAGTGGACGGCCCTCGGGTTGTTGCTGGGTAGAGGCGGCATCTGGAGGCGTCTCCTGCGAGGATCACATGAAGAGAGACTTTTTGCATTCCGCCTTAGGACGTTCCGGCTCCGGCAAATCAGGCAGCATCAAGTCATCTCCACGTTCATAGCCTGAGTCATAGTCCCGAGCCATCAATCCTCCATCGTCATAGGCGGTATTGATATACTTGAGAGGGTCATCATCCTCCTCCTCCATGAAATCATCAGCATTTGCTTCTTCGATGGGGGCGACGTCATCTGGCACTAATGGAGGCTCTCCCTCGCGTCGTCCGCTATCACCCGCCACGACAGGTGCAGGTAATTTGGTAGGTGGGGTGGTGTTCATACCTTCTTGATGAGCTGTCGTTGGTGTGATACCGGGCGCCTCGACACGAAGAAGAGTCTTTGGCCAAGGCAAGAACCAGCTCTTGCATGCGCCAATCCGTTTAGGGGTCTCCTCGTCATCGACTGGTACCGGAGGAGGCAAATCCTCGAAGCCCGCTTTGACACTGGCCACGTTAACCTTGAAGACGCCATGGGGCATCTCTCGGTTGTGGAACATGCGGTCCTTCGGCTTCACGATCGTTGCCTTTCCCACGGCCACCTTCTGGCCATTGATGTTGTACAGTAGGGTGCACGGGGTATCATCGGCCTACGAAGACATGTCTGTGATGTCAAACATCCGAAAGGCAACTGAAACGGAAGACTATAGACATGCTGGTGAAAAGGGTATGACCCGTAATTACCGTGAGGGCGTCGAGCTCAGCCAAAGATGAAGCCCCGCCGAGCATGCAAGAGACGGAGGTCGGGCTGCTATGAAAGGAGCAGGACCTTTTGCGGTTGCGTGAGCAGGTGCTGGTGGTGCGATGTTCACCGAATTGCTCCCGACGTAGCTGGGAAGGGGAAAGTCTGCTGGCGCTTTATCTGGATTGCTCTTCGACCAATCAATAATTGCCGGAATCAAGCTGGTAATAATGGAAGATTGGAAGTCAGCCGTGACGCCAGCTACCGTTGCATTGACCGCTGCATTGACTACCCCGAGCAACTCTTCTTTGGTCTCAGATTTGGTCTTATTGACCGCAATCACGACCTTCTCGTCGATGGTCTATTGAGTAAGCAACCGTCTCTTCCTTCTTTCGTCCGGCTGCTTGTGGTAGCACGTCTTCCACGAGGCGCCATCTCCGACGCCGTGCACATGTCCATAGGACGGCGATTTGTCCTCCGGGACCTTTTTCAGTATGTTCAGGGCCCGGTTGAAAGGGGTGTCCCACTTGGGCCTCGCCGATGACTATGATGACTCGTCGCTTTTGGCTGCCTTTTGGTGCTACTCTTTCTGCAAAAGGAACGTGGATGGTTTACTAATGTGACAAAACTTGTAGTCGAATTGATTGGAAGCTAATATAATAAGGTGGTAATATAACAATTACCAGAAGTCTCATGAACTCCCTCGTGTTCGGGTCCGTGTAAAAGATCTTATTGACGCGGTCCCACTTGTACCGGGCCCTGGTCCAGTCACGCTCCTGTGGGTCGGTGAACTCCGCCAAGGGGTCTGGGATTCCGTGACTTTCATGTTCGGCGTCCTCCTTGGCCCATACATGCCTCTTCCCCTCGTAACCACGGCTTCCGAGGCGGTGGGGAGGCATGTTCCTGGCCTGGAGCACCTTCATTTTCTCCGACCTTTGCTTGACTTCTTCTTTAGCGCAAGTCTCCTTGAATTTTTCAAAGTCCTCTTCCTTTAGTGACGGATTGTCAGCATGAATCTTGGACCACGGTTCATTCTTCGCAATTGCTTTTTTCACCCTAACTTTCCAGGCGGACAAGTCATTGGTGAACGTCACCATCGCCTTGCTGTTTATCTTTGTCATGGGTTCGTCGTCCCATGGATCTTTGCTTTCATCCCGGCCGGGGAACAGGAACCTATTGTGCAACTTCTTTAGGAGCATGTGCTCCATATGTGGTATCTTCTTCAACTTCTCGTCGTTGATGTTGGTGGTTTCCCTGAGGATGGATCCTAGTTGATTGCCCCAGCATGAGCGCGCTTCCTCAAGCGCTGTTGGCTCTAATTTGTTGGGGTGCATCTCCGTGACCACAATTTGTCCGATGCCGAGCTCGTTTGGTCTTCGTGTCCTCTTCTGCTTCGGTGCTTTACTGGCTACGACAGCATCGTTGCCGATCTCGGGGGTAGTGTCGGTGCCGGTGTCGGGGTTGGTGCCACTGCCAAGACCCTGCATCCGCAACTGGTGTTCGTCCAGGTAATTGAAATAATGATTTGCTGCCTCGACGGGGTCTTCTTCGAGGCGACCAGAACCCCCGGCTTCGGCGTGGCTAGACATGTTTCCTATTCAACAATTGTAAATAAAAGATATAATGAAGAGAAAAAAGGGGCCTATATTTGGTCGGAATGTTGATTCATTCCCCTTCCGGCAAATCCCGGGCACTCCATATGTCCTAGTTTCTAGCACAAGTCATGCCAAAATTCACGGAAGTTTTCGGCATGACCTTTGCTAAAAAGTGGACATATGGAGCGCCTGAAATTTGCCAGAACGGAAATGAATCAACATTCCGGCAAAACATAGGCCACTCAGATATTCTTCGACACTCAACCAACATTGCAGAATCATATAACATCAATGACATATATCATATAACATCAATGACATATGAGCATCACAGGAGCACATATATAAAGCAAGTACAGATAGTGAAATGACCTCACTAAACATTGCAAAATAGTGGTCTTTTCAAAAACCAAAAACCTTTGCAAAATGACCTCACTAAACATTTGCTACTGTTTTTTATTTATAGCTAAAAAAGTCTAGGAAGGGAGCTACTGTTTTTTATTTATAGCTATTTTATATACCTACAAAAATTGCCTAGCTAATTTCCTAAAAAAAAATGCTACTGTTTTTTATTTATAGCTAAAAAAGTCCACTGTTTTATTAATAGCTAAAAAAGTCCACTGATTTTGCAATTTTAGGGAGCTACTGTTTTTGATAAATTGCCTAGCTACAAATAATTTGCTACTGTTTTTTATTTATATCTAAAAATTTTGCTACTGTATTTTATTTATAGCTACAAAAATTTCCTAGCTATTTATAGCTATTATATATACCTACAAAATTGGTAAATGCTCTCTCTCTCTCTGCCCTAATTTCCTAAACAAATTTGCTACTGCCCTAAACAATAGCTAGGGTTCATCACACAGAGAGAGAGAGGAGGGCGGGGGAGAGGAGAGGGAGAGGCTTACGGGCTCGGGCGGCGGCGGTCGAGGGCGGGCAGGGGAGAGGGCGGCAGCGGCGAGGTCGAGGGCGGGCAGGGGAGAGGTCGGCGGCGGTGGTGAGGTCGAGGGCGGGCAGGGGCTCGGGCCGGCGTCGAGGGCGAGGTCGAGGGCGGGCAGGGGCTCGGGCCGGCGTCGAGGTCGAGGTCGAGGGGCGGGCAGGGGCGACGGCCGGCGTCGAGGTCGAGGGCGGGCAGGGCGATCGACGGCGGCGCGCGACAGAGAGGAGGGGGAGAGGTGGGAGAGGGGGGGAAGGGACTTGGCAAAATTTTGAGCCCGCGCGGCGGGTTAACTAAAAATAGCAGTAGCGCTGGGTTAGGATCCAGCGCTATAGCTAAGTTAGCTATAGCGCTGGGTGGTAATCCAGCGCTACTGCTAACTGTTCCAATTTTTACTTTTTTGAAAATTCTAAAATACACATAGCAATAGCGCTGGATTAGGATCCAGCGCTATAGCTAACTTAGCTATGGTGCTGGTTCATAATCCAGCGCTACTGATATGTTTCTTTTCTTTTTATTATTTTCCTTTTCTAGTTTTTAGTTTTCTTTTCTTTTTATTATTTTCCTTTACTTTTCTGTTTATTTTTCTTTTTCTTTTGTATTGCTTTCTCCCTTTTGTTTTTGTTTTTTGTTTTTCTCCCGACGGCCTCACACGCAGTCGACGAGAACGTCTCCCTCCCACACTGCGCGAATATCACCGGAACCATGCATGTGGTGGTAATTGAAGGGGATACGATGTATACATCATTTGACAGATAACGGTTACTTAAGTGCGTACACCAAATAGATACATATATATAAATGATGGTTTCTCAGCTACGTCGATGACGTTTCACATTGAGCTTCTTCCCTTTCTTGTTCGTTGTCGAATAATTGAGCCCCTCATTGTGACTTTTCCGGCACCATGGAGTACGATCTTTCTTAGGTAATGTAGTATTGATTCTTCTTTTCATGTATGCTTCATCATCATCGTCATCTTCCCTCATCAGGTTGCCGTATTGGTCATAGTCTTCCTCGTTGGCAACTCCATCCATTCCGACGATGCTCCTTTTGCCTCTCGTCATGACAACACGGCTGGGATTGGTCGGGTCGGTTATGAAGAAGCATTGTGTCACGTGCTTAGCGTGTACCCATGGCTCAGTTTTGGCGATGACGTTAATGTTCACGGTAGCGCTCTTCGCGTCGGGTATAGACATGGAAGTGAAATACTTGTTTTCTCTTACGACGTCCTTAGCCCATCTGACACGGAACATCGTCGCATCATGCATTCCAGCGTAGTCAAGCTCCCAGATCTCTTCGACCCTTCCGTAGAATCTTTCAGTTGTGCCGTTGGAGTCGGTCACGTATTCAATCGTCACCCCTGAGTTCTGGTAATCACTGTCCTTGTCTTTGTCCTTCGTGTAGAACGTGTACCCGTTGATATCGTATGCCTGATAGGTCGCGAGTGTGGGCGTGGGGCCATGTGCTAAGGCGTGTATGAGCAATCCGTCCCAACTGCCGTCTTCCGGGGGATTAGCAAGAACTTGCTCTTTGAACCAACGCAAGAAAGTGGCGTTGTGCTCTACAGTAACTTCGTCGTCTGTCTTGCGCATCCCCTTATCACGGTACTTCTTTGCGATGGTTTCTTTGTGCAGTGTTACATAATCATCTACCACATCTAGGTGTTGTAGCACTACTAAGTTAGCCCTGTCAAAGTCGTTCCGTCGATCCGAGTAGTCCACGTGCAATTCCCTCCGGCTGTTGTTGTGACCTTCTCCTCCGAGCCTCCCATGGTGCTTCTTGATGGGCAAACCAACAACAGGGTCTCCGACGCCTATATAATTCTCGCAAAAGGAGATGCACTCTTGCGTCAGATACCTCTGAACGATGCTTCCATCAGGACGGGACATGTTATGAATGAATCCTTTGATGACCCCATTCATCCTCTCGAACGGCATCATGCTATGAAGGAATGTCGGCCCGAGGTCGATGATGTCGTCCATGATGTGGACACATAGATGCACCATGACGTCAAAGAACGCGGGCAGGAAGTACATCTCAAGCTCACATAGTATGACAACGATCTCTTCCTGTAGCCTTCGGAGCTGCTTCACACTGATGGACTTTCGAGAGATAACGTCGAAGAAGTTGCAGAGACCAGTAAGCGTGTCACGGACATGCTTGTCCATTATCCCTCTAATGGCAACCGGGAGTATCTGCGTCATCATCACGTGACAGTCATGAGACTTCATCCCGCTGAACCTTTTCTTCTTGGTGTCTAGAAATCTGCTTATCTTCCCACAGTAACCAGAACTGACTTTGATTCCCGTAAGGCACTTGATGAATTGATCGATCTCCTTCGCACTTAAGGTGAAGCAAGAAGGGGGGCAATAATTCTCCTCCTTCTTGTTGACTTTTCTGCCCCTTTCCCCCTCCTCCATCTCCGTCTCCTCCGTCGACTTTTTACGGGGCGGCATGTGGAGATCTCTCCTGATCTTCAAATCTTCCAAGTCTTTCCTTGCCTTCGGCCCATCCTTGGTCTTCTCTGGCATGTTCATCAGTGTGCCAAGCAAGCTCTTGAGGACATTCTTCGTGATATGCATTTGATCAAGGCAATTAGGCGTGTCGTGATTGGGCCAGTACTCCAAGTCCCAGAAAATAGACCTCATTTTCCATACCTTCAGCAGCGGCTCCGGCGCCTTTTTCATCTTTCCCGGCGCGGGGCACTGTTCCCAGTTTTTCAACAGCTTGTTGATTTCGGCGCTGCTCCTCTTACGTGGAGGTCCTCGATGCTCAGCCAAACCATTGAATAGATCTCCACATTTTCTCCACGGTTCATCCTTCTTGTGCCATCTACGATGCCCCATGTACACGATTTTCCCAGACCCGCCATCTTTCGTTGACGTAAGCTGCTGAGACGTTGAATCATCCATGCACCTCATGCATCCGCAGTATCCGTGGCACACATGGCCTGAGGTGTACCCGTAACCGAGATAGTCGTGCACCGTCGTCATCAGCGCGGCTCTCATATAGAAATACTCTCCTTTGCTGGCGTCCCATGTCCATGCCGGTGTTTTCCATAACGTGTCTAGCTCCTCTTTCAGAAGCCCCATATACAGGTTAATATTATTTCCCAGTTGTTTCGGCCCTTGAATCAGCATGCTCATGTGTATGTACTTTGTCTTCATGCACTTCCATGGGGGGAGGTTGTACATCCATACAAAGACAGGCCATGTGCTGTGGTTGGTGTTCTGGTTTCCAAACGGATTCATGCCATCGGTACTCGCACCAAGCATGATGTTCCTTGCATCTTCTACGGCAAATCCATATACGGCGTTGAATTCTCTCCACTGGCTAGCATCTGCGAGGTGTCTCAGCTTTGGATCATCTCCATCATCGGGCTTCTTCCTCTCCGCGTGCCAGCGCATGAGCTTTGCTTCCTTAGGATCTACAAAATACCGCTGCAGATGGGGAGTGATCGGAAAGTGCCATACAACTTTCTGAGGAGATTTTTTTCCCGTCTTCTTGTATCAAGAAGCATTGCACACTGGACAGCAGTTTTTTCTGCATGCTCCCCCCGATAAATGATGCAATCGTTGATGCATGCGTGGTATCTAATGTGTGGCAAATCAAGAGGGCAAATGATTTTCTTGGCCTCCTCGACACTAGTAGGACACAAGTTCCCCGCGGGAAGAACTTTATTATGTAGAAACTTCAAATGCTCATCGAGGCTTTTGTCTGTCCATTTGTTTTTGGCCTTTGTCTTTAGAAGTTCGAGCGTGAAACTCAAGCGGGTCACCTCGGGATCGCAACCGTCATACAATGGAGTCTTCAAGTCTACTTCAAGTTGCGCCCGCTTGGCCTCCTCTCTAGAAGCAGCTCTCTCGCTAGTCGTACTCTTGCGAAGGAGGTCTCGAACATGAGGGTCATGCATGACTGAACTTAGTAGCGTCGAAGCCTACTGCGTGACCGCCGCCTCTTCTCCGCCATGTCCGAACTCTTCTTCGCCATCTCCGGAATCTTCTCCGCCGCTGCCATGTAAGGACTCTTCCCCGCCGCCATGTCCGGCGCCATCGTCTTCGTGTCAATCGGTCATCTCTTCGTCTAGCCCCATGTCGTTATTCCCTGCCATGTGGACGTCCTCATCATCATCTTCACTTATCCACCGAGTATAGCCATCCATGAAACCATTCATCAGCAGGTGCGCCTTCAAACTGCCATGATCAAAAGGGTCCAAAAGGACTCCTTCTTTGCATCTTGTACACGGACATCTAATCCTAGTCCGATTATTTGCATACATGTCCATCACCGCGGATTGCAAGTATCGCTCCACCTTCCATCCACTCACCTTCATGACCGACTGCACGGTATAACAAGCAAAAGGGTTATAAACAAAATGCATGCATGCATCAAAGTCATATAAAAATTTGGCATGACCTTACCTAAAAATAGGACATATCGAGTTTGCTCAAAATTCACCGAAACGGAAATAAATCGACATTTCGGCAAAACATAAGCAACTCGGGGGCATGTCACTCGCACAAATCTCTCCATATCTCAAACACACATATTCCCATTCTTGAAATGCACAACTTTTTACTCACCTATCTCCCGAGAGAGATCGAGCACGGTTAGATGAGGCCTTCGCTACATATAGGGACGATTGAAAGTGTGGATGGCTAAATAGCTAGCTAGATCTAGTTGTTGGGAGGAGAGATGACTCTAGCTAACTAATGGAGAGGGTGAGAGATGAGCTAGCTAGATCTATATGTATGGAAGGAGGGAGAGCCAAATAAATGAGGTAGCTAGATAGAGATGAGAGGCCATTTATGGAGGAGAATTATGGTGGAGGGTGGCATTAATGGGGAGAGAAGAGAGGTAGAAGGAAGAGAGAAGAAGGGCAACAATGGTGGAGAACTAACTTAGAGAGGGGAGAGGGGAAAGGAGGGGGAGAGGGCAAAGGGGGGAGGAGGGGGAGGGGGAGATGGGGGTCAAAAGGTGGCACACCAGCCACGCCTAGCAGTAGCGCTGTTTTCTAGACAGTGCTACTGCTATGGTGCTTAGTAGTAGCGCTTGCCAGGAAAAGTGCTACTACTAAGTGGGGCCCATTATCAGTAGCGGTGTTGTCAAAGCAAGCGTACTGCTAAAATCTTAGCAGTAGCGCTGTATTTTGGGCCGCGCTGCTACTACAGCTAGCGTCGGTGGGCTCGTTGGGTCCCACTTAGTAGTAGCACTTTTTTCATTTCCAGCGCTACTGCTAAAGCATCACTTGTAGCGCTGCAAGAGACCAACGCTACTGCTAATTAGCAGCAGCGCTTTTTATTTTCCAGCGCTACTACTGATGTCCTACCTATAAGCATTTCCCTAGTAGGGTACAAAAGGTCTTCGGTCCGGATACAGTGCGGCCCAATAGTCCGGCCCATGAGAGATAGGCCGGCCACCCGAGGACCCCCTAGTCCAGGACTCCCTCAGTAGCCCCCGAACTAGCCTTCAATGCCAGCTTCTTGTAACTCCCATGACTACAGACTCCGGCTTGCAGGCAAGTTCCCTTTCTTCTGAGTATTCGGAATAATCTTCTCCAGTTAAGTCTTCAAACGGTGCTCGGTCTAGTATGGCCATGCGTCGAGTTGTGTCTGGATTCCGAACTATTGATTTTACTTAGCCTCGAAGGCCAACCGTTCAAATATGAATAGTATTTTTGGCTGACAACTTTTGGCGAAGGGTCGCGGCCGGCCATAAACATGAGAACTCGATGCGTGGCTCGAGGTAGCCCCTTCAATGGCACGTCCCGTCGGGGTGGAGATCATGTCCCACTTTTTAAGGGATTTGATCAATGATACCCAGTATGCGCAAAACATCACGAGTATATCGGGAAGTGGTGAGGCCAACAACGCGTTTAAAGCACTCTTGGTATCACGTCCGCTTATAAAAAGGGACCAGCCGCAGTCATCCCCTCACGCTTTCTTCTTCCTTTCGCCATAGCCTTTCCCAATCCACAGAGCTCATGCGCTCCGATCCAACTTCCCTCACATACCTTTCCACGAGCTTGGCAATGGCCGGATCTGGAGAGAAGGGAAAGTGGGAGGCCTCGTGCATCACCAATGATGACATCGAGGGCCTGAAGTGAGCGGGCTACCTTTCGGCCGACATTGCTCATCGAGCTCCAGAGGAGGGCCAGGTCATACCGACGCCCCGTCCCGGCGAACGGGTGGTGTTCATTCCCCATTTTATCCGAGGGTTGGGCTTCCCTCTCCACCCATTCGTCCGGGGACTGTTATTTTTCTACGGGCTGGACTTCCATGACCTGACACCGAATTCTTTTCTTCACATCTCGGTCTTCATCACCATCTGTGAAGCCTTTCTCCGGATCCAGCCGCACTTTGGCCTATGGCTAAAAGTGTTCAACGTCAAGCCAAAGATCGTCGACGGCCAGCACGCGGACTGCTGGGGGGCGATGGTGAGTAGGCTCACCCGAGTTGGATGGCCGGAGGGCATGTTCGTCAACACCGTCAAAAATCTGGCAGAAAGAATGGTTCTACATCACAGAGCCTCGCGACGAGACCTGGGCAGCTACTCCGGCATTCAGATCTGGACCCCCAGCGAGGCTAACCTCATGGACCAAGAAGGGTCTTGAGGAGGGGTCCACTACAAACGTGGAGACGCTGCAGACGCGCGTCTCCAATATGATAAAGGCGGGAGCCAAGCTAACCAACATGGTCCAGGTCATGCTCCATCGCCGCCTCCTTCCTTGCCAACTCCGGGCCACCCCAATGTGGTCCTGGAAGCCCGAAGACCCCCGCACCGTGCAATGCTTCTTCGGAACCACCCACGAGAAGCTGTGGAGGGTGCTGTTCAAGCCGTAGGAAACATGGCCGGCCGAGAAGGAGGACATCGGCCTCGACGCCGAACACCCCGCTAAGGAGGTAACGGAAAATCATCTGCTTTATATTTGGATTTATAATTCCGCAAGGGCCCTTATCTTCTTCTTCTCATTTCTGCAGGGCTGGCGTAAGAAGTCCGCGCTAATCTCTAGCCCGGCCCCCCTGCCCGAGGACTCCAGGTCAGCTCAACTGGAGGAGCTGTTGACTGTGGCGCTGTATACGGTGCCCGAAAAGAGGGAAAGAAGAAGAAAAGGGAAATGAGGGAGGCCAGAGAGGGCCTTCGCTCAAGAGCCCCTCCGGACACGAAGTCCGGGGACACCCAAGCCCTTTCCACCCACGAGGGGGAACAGGGAGAGGAAGAGGATGAGGAGGAGGACAGTGACTCCTCCCGCACCAGGAAGAGAGCGGCGTCGGCCGAAGCCGAAGAAGAGCACCCTTCCCCGGCTCCTAAGCAGAGGAGCAGGGGCAAATTGGTTTTGCCCGATGATAGTTCGGACTCCGATGAGGAGTCCGCAGCCTCCGAGAAGGTCCCGGAGAGGATTCCCAGGGTGAAGCCTCGTGCTGAAATGTGAGAGTCCGAAGACTGTTCGGATG
Source organism: Elymus sibiricus (assembly GCA_039707655.1). Classification (NCBI taxonomy): domain Eukaryota; kingdom Viridiplantae; phylum Streptophyta; class Magnoliopsida; order Poales; family Poaceae; genus Elymus; species Elymus sibiricus. The sequence goes on from CM077664.1 coordinate 322,154,373, forward strand.
CCGGATTTACTAACCCATTACTAAAATCGTGTGCGCTCCCGTGCTGCAGCCCGCTGCGCGACCTCCCCACCGACCAGATCTCGGAGGGTACATCTCCGCCAGCCGATCTGGCAGAGAGCAGAGGCGCATCGCACTCCGCACCTCCTCTGGTCATCGGAGAGACCGGGGAGGTGTTGTCCCAAAGGACCCCACCCATGCCGAACACGGGGGGGGGGGGGGGGCGATGGAGACATCGACATGGCCGAGGCTAACGCTTCGGCCGTCGAAGACCAGGAGAAGGAGCTCGGGCAAGCCGAGCCCTCTCGAAAGATGGTTCTGGGGCCCTCACGGCCTTCTGAAGCATCACAGCCACCCCCTACCAAAGGGGGAGCCGGGGCCCCACCACCGGTGCCGAACACCAGGGACCGGGTCATGGTAGAGTGGCCGGACATAATGGAGGAGGCTGTGAACAGCTCCTCCAGAGTCGCGGAACACCGCGCCCTGATGGGCGCGGCTTTGCAAAGCATTCGGTCCATTAACAGCGGACTGAAAGATGCTTTTGGTGGCCTCTTAACGGGCTACGAGGTAAACCAAGTAATATTTCTTTTGTAAAGAATGTTCTTTGGAAACAAGATTTGAGCAGTCCTTGTATATAGCAGCCCCCGAGACTCTGGCAGGTTTTGAAGAAACCTGGCAGAGGATCGAAAATCATGAGGACAGTGGCCTAAGTGTCATGTTGGCTTTATGTTGCAGGCTTCGGCGTTGGCGGCTGCTGCCAATGCCACGGAGCTTGTTGAGATAAATCGGAAGCTGCAGAATTCCGATGAGGAGCTCAGTCTCGTCAACAAGCAGTTTGACGAAGCACAAGGTTAGTAACACAGTCTTTTTCATGTTTCGTGTTAAGTATGGTATTCAGGATGATCCCTAAGCAAGAAATGATTGCAGCTATCGCCGCGGAGGTTGAGGGCCTCAAGGCCAAGCTGCAGAAGGCCAAAGCCGAAGCAGCCGAACAGAAGGCGGCGGCCGAGCGAGCGGCCGCTGAGCTCATGTTGGTGAAAACCTACAATGATAAGCATGAGGCCAGGGTGGATGAAGTGCAACAGGAGCTCAAGGATGCCATCACTAAATGTGAGGACCTTGAGCAGAAGAATAAGGATCATGCCGCCGAGCTGGCAAAGATGAAGATGGAGATCTAGGAGGCGCGGACGGAGATGCGGGGTGTTCGGGAAGAGCTCCAACAAGTAAAGCAAATTGCGAATGATAAGCAATACTTACTACAAAGTGTCTTTGGTGGCCAAAGATTCGCATTGCTTACACGGGTCTAGCGTTCCGCAGGCGCCTTTGCGGAGCTCCCGAAGAGTGCGGCAGATGCGTCAAGGCACTATGCGGCTCGGGAGGGTGATTCCGAGCTGAGGCTATTCTGTGCACAGTTCCAGGCGCCCGAGCACCCTCCCCTCCTTGTTAACCAAATGAAGCAATTGATGGAGCTGCACCGAATGGCGGAGGCAGCCATGAAGGACATTTGTGTCCGGCTGTGGCCCTCCGAGCCCCTACCGAGCAGCTATTTCGGTCTGGTGGCGAAGCTGTGTGACGCTGCTGCCCGTGTTGAGACCCTTAAGCGCTCGGTGTGTATCGAGGGGGCTCGGATGGCGTTCTCGAAGACCATGGTGCATTGGCCAAAGATTAAGCCTGCTGAGATGGCCACCGGACCTCCTCCAGCAGGAAAAGAGCATAGGCGCCCAGAGCAGTATTTCTCCGCCGTGATGGACGGCGCTCGGGCAGTGGAGGCGCAGTGCTCGAAGGATGTACTCCGTGAGTAGTTGTGCCTGTTTATGTATTAAACTTTGGTCGAACCTTATGTTTTATGTTGCGATTATGTTTTGTATGGGTTATCATACTTGCATGTGTTTATGTTTAATTTTGACTCCTGTTCGGCCGTTTCATTCTGAAAATTACCAGTCGGCGGCTTCAGCCCCCATGTAGATGCTACGAGGGGTGTTCCGTCCTTTGCACTGTAACCCTTAGCTGACGTCTCGGTGCCCAGAGGTGGTAGTGTAGGAGGGGAATGAGGCAATCGGACTATGCGGCTTTATGACTTTCACTTAGCCATAGGAGCTTGAATGCGGGGGCTGGTAACCAACCCCCAGTGTGGGGAGATGTTCGGCGAACCAGAGGGCCGGGCGTCTACCACTTGATTTGTGCAAGGACAAACCCTTCGTGTTACACGGTATAATCGCCAACGATTTTGGGTTTGACACCAGTCATCGGATCGCCAACCAGTTCTCGCCTATTATGACAGTCAATTTTTGGCTTTTTCCACTGAGGTACTTAACCAAACTAGGCGGAAGTACAATCGCAGCGGTTCTCCCTTTACCTTCTTAGCCGAACGTGCGGAACGTAAGGAGGTAAGCACAGGAGCGGGGCAACCAAACTATTGACCCAAGACATAATTCGGAACCGATGCATATAGTGCAATATCCGAGACGCCGGACACGTTAGAAAATAGGTTGCCGGACTTAGTGTGTGGGACGAGTGTTACGGTCGAGCCCCCAGTCTATTAGCCGATTTGCACTTTAGAGCAAATATGTGCCATACAGTCTTAAGACAGGTTCGAAGAGCGGGGAAAAAAGGTGCAGTGGGACCTCAAAAGGTTTGCTTTTATTTCCCATGAGCTCGTGACGTTTCGTCGTACAATTCGAACTGCCGAACAAAGCTTCAAATAGGGATACATTCTTAAAACGACGAAGAGAAATTTACAGATGAAAGGCTTACGTAGGTGTCGGTGCAACAAACATCCGCGTTTGCTGACCGAACCCATGCACAGGCATGGCGACGGTCGCATATTCAAAAACCAAAGCATGGCATCAAGTCAAGCCAGAAAAGCCGCTCTTCGTGAGGTCAAGGAGAGCAATAAGAAGAACAAGGTAGCTGCGGGCCGCCCTGGGAAGGCATCCCCTGCCGGGCAGGAGAGCCTGGCGGGGTCGAGGCCGCTCCCAAGGGCAAGCCCAGATTCGCCCCGGTAGGCCAGCCGGGGCCGCCAAAGGTCAAACCCCACCAATCTACTTCAACAAGGAACCTTCACCGAGGCGCCACCGCTCCACCTCACCGCACCCAAGTCACTAATCAGCGCGGTGTCACGGTGCCAAACAACTACGTGGATTCTATCAAGCACATGGCAGCGTCAAGGAGAAGAAATTAGCTTTATTGACACCCGTCCAGGAGGCGTGTCAAGCTGATAAGAAGAGGCAGATAAGCGACGCGACAGGCTTGCCGGGATTCGCCCTCTACACGACACCTAGTGATGCATTTAATGCACTTTGTCCTAACTGCCAGAGTTAGGTATGATAGCACTGTTAGCTATCTAATCACACCCAAATGACTGTTTTGCCACTGTGGTCACCCCTTGACCTATAAAAGGAGGCCCGAGGCAACCTAGCAAAGGGGTCGAACACTTCGACCCCTTGCACTTGTAAGCTCACGCCGCTCTCCTTGAGGCACTCTTGCCGGGTTGGAGCGCGTCGAGCCTTCGTCTACCTCCAGATCAATCCACCAAAGCAGGAGTAGGGTTTTACGCTGCAAAGAGGCCCGAACATGGGTAAAAGAGAGGGAGTCCACCGCCGTGCTGTCCCCCACTGTTTCTGCTCTTTGTGCAACACGGCCGTCCCCATGCCGAACCACAAAGGGGCACCCCTGCCCCATAGGTGATCGTGCTTCCACGCCGACATCTTTGGTGCGCTAGGTAGGGGGCATCGCTTGTGCGAACCTGAAGCAGTAACCAGCGCGATGATCTTCGTCTACTTTATTCATCCATGTCTCCCAAGAAGAAGAGCGGAGCCGGAGCGCATCCTTCCTCCTCGAAGGCCTTGTTGCCCATGGCTGCGGGCGCTGCGGCTGCGGTGGACGGGGCCGGCGAGGTGAGTGGTGCCACTAACACTCCCGCTGCGGCTGGGGCGGGGGCCGCGGGCGCGACCCAACCCCTTCAGCATGTCACTGATCAAGCTCCTGCCGGTACGGGTCACGGAGGCGCTCAGCATCCTGCTACTCATCCCACCGGCATGACCAACCAACGCAACATCGACACCCGCTCCGGTGCAAGCCGAGATCCATTGGCTGCGCCGCCCGGAGGGGCGGAGATAGGGCGTGCGCCCCGCCCCGCGTCGGGCGAGCACGACAACACCCAGAACGGCGCCATCGACCCCCAGCACCCATGCCCGCACGGGAAGGGTCCGGCTAACCAAGATCCTGGTCAACAAGAGCAACTTCGGTCACACCCAGTCCCCGTGGCAACTGGTCCAAGGCGGCGAGAGCCTAACGGCGCTCCTTCTGGTTTATCCAGGAGATGAGCGGTGCCGCACTCTGCCTCCCACGCCATGCCAGGAACGGCGGCTGAAGCAGTAGCGAGAGCTCAACTACTGTTGGACTTCCCTCCAGCAGCAGACAGAATGGATGCATGGAGAGCAACCATTCAAAGTCTCCTCGGGTTCACTGAGGTCAACAAGCCACCATGCGCGGAGCCGTCGCAGCGCCCGCAGGCGACGCCGGCGACTCCCACCGGTGGCCGAGACGGGAGGACCGCACCCACAGTGTAGTCCCCGTCGCGGCAGCTCTCCCAAGGGCAGCCATGGCGAACTCAGCAACCACCTGACAATGATGATCGTGATGAGGCATCAATGGCCTCGTCTGATCCGCAACTCCGGCGAGACCAACGTGAAGTGTTGAGGGAAAGGAAGAAGAAGGATGCTCACGTCACCATTGAGCGGCGTCGCGAGACACGCCGTCAATCCGACAGGCGCAATGGAGCTGATGTCAATGAACCCGCGTCCAGTGCTGGCGGGTACCTACCTTACGAGGTAGGGTGCCCAGCCTTCACACGAGAGTTGCGGCAAGTCCAGTGGCCATCATCTCGCACCTTCAAGCCTGACCTGCCAGAGAAGTACAAAGGAAAACTGAACCAGGCAGAGTTCTTGGGCATCTATACGATCGCCATTCAAGCTGCCGGGGGAAGGGATGAAAAGGTGCTCGCCAACTACTTCCCATTGGCACTCAAGCCGAATGTGAGGTCTTGGTTGATGCACCTGCCAGAAGATTCCATCTCCTCCTAGGCAGATCTGTGCAAGGAGTTCGTGGGCGCCTTCACGGGTAGACACCAGGAACCAGGGCGGCCTAGTGACCTGCAAACCCTCCTGCAAAAGGAAGGAGAAAGTTTGCGCAAGTATCTGCGGAGGTTCAGCCGAGTTCACCGCAACATTCCAAAGATACACCCGGCAGCTGTGATTGCCGCATTCCATACGAATGTGTGCAACTGCAGAATGCGGGCTAAGATAAATGTCCGGTTGCCCAAGACCGTCAGCGAACTCTACACGCTGGCAGATAAGTGTGCTCATGCTGAAGAAGGGAGAAGACTTCCCGGAGAAGAAGTTGCCGTCGAAGTCAATTCAGAGGACGACGACGATGCTGCCGCCCCCAGGAAGAAGAACAATAAATGCAACAAGAAGCAGAAGGAGAAGGCAGTGATGGCCGTAGAAAGTACTGGTGATCTTAGCGCTGGCAAGAAGGCAAAAATTGAGACGCCCGGCAAGGAAGCTACTGCATGCGCTGATTGCCGGGCGACAGTGGCTGCTGAGAAAACCGGCAAGTCTGACGGGCCGTACTGCAAGATCCATAGGACCAAGGGTCATGATCTCCAAGATTGCAAGCAAGTCGAGCAATTGGTTGAGAAACAGAAAGCCGAATACGAAAGGCGCGACAAGGAGAGAAACCAGAATGGTACTGGTGGGAGGAGCGGTGGTGGCCGTAACGGACACCGCAGCAAGTCTGATCAGCAGAAAGAAAAACCCGCCAGAGGCCGTGAGAGGAAAGAAAATGAAGATGATAGTGAACAGGAGTTCCTGAAAGCTACCGAGGCGATGTGCATTGACGGGGGTGCATCTTTGCACTCCTCTCACCGCCAGCTCAAACAGTGGGCGCGTGAGGTTAATGCGGCAGAACCAGTAGCAAGCGCTCGAGAACCACTCAAGTGGTCCCGCACGCCCATCATTTTTGACATTGAGGATCATCCAGACCGCACCACTACGGTAGGATGTTTGCCATTGTAGGTTTCACCAACAATCCGCAACCTCAAAGTCACTAAGATGTTGGTTGACGGCGGGGCAGGCTTGAATTTGATTTCTCCGGATGTGCTGAAGAAACTCCAGATTCCAGATGAGGACTTGAAGAAAACTGGCACTTTCCAAGGGATCAACCAAGGAAGGAGCCAGCCGAAGGGAAAGATTACCTTGCCCTGCCATTCAATGGGGAAATAAACTTCAGGATGGGGAAGGTTGTGTTCGACGTTGTTGAACTTCCCCTGCCATTCAATGGGATTCTTGGCCAGTCAGCTCTGGCCAAGTTCATGGCGGCGTCCCACTACACCTACAACACATTGAAGATGCCTGGCCCTATGGGAGTCATTACCATCCCGTCGGATAAGAGAGATGCAGTTATCTGTGTGGATAAGATGTACAGGGATGTGGTTGCAGCAGAGGCCATCGGGGCCCCAGCTCCCGACAAGAGGGAGAAGAAAGTCAAGGGAGCCGACGAGAACTCCAATAAGGACTCCGGGAAGCACATCTCTTCGGAGTATGTCGCGCCTAGCAACGACTTGCCGGAAAGTTCAAATAGCAAGAGAACCAAGGTTGTTCCCTTGGCAACCAAGAATGTTTCGGCGCGGCAGGACGGTACTGATGGTACCTTCACCATCAGTGCTACCCTTGATGACAAATAGGAAAGCGCGCACGTTACCTTCCTGCGGGCGAATGTCGATGTGTTTGCCTGGCAACCTTCCGACATCCCCGGTGTTTCCAGGGAGGTAATCGAGCACCACCTTGCTGTCTGTCCTCATGCCCGCCCCGTCAAGCAAAAAGTCAAAAAGCAGGCCTTGGATAGACAACAGTTCATTGCTGAGGAGATCAAGAAGCTAGAAGCAGCGGGTTTTGTCCGAGGAGTATTGCATCCAACTTGGTTAGCTAATCCTGTGGTGGTGCACAAGGCTAATGGGAAGTGGAGACTTTGTATCGACTTCACTGACTTGAATAAAGCTTCTCCAAAGGACCCCTTCCCCTTGCCGCGCATCGATCAGATTGTTGATTCCACCTCTGGATGTGACTTGCTGTCCTTCCTGGATGCATACTCTGGGTATCACCAAATCTTCATGGCCAAGGAAGACGAAGAAAAAACCGCCTTCATCACCCCGTGTGGCACATACTGCTTCCTGCGTATGCCATTCGGGCTGAAGAATGTTGGTTCTACGTTCGCAAGGGCCGTGCAGATTGGGTTCGAGCCACAGCTGCACAGGAACATTGAAGCATACATGGATGATATCGTGGTCAAAACCAAAGACAAATCGTCACTCATAAAGGATTTAGAAGAAACCTTTGCAAGCTTGTGGAATATGAACTTGAAGCTTAATCCAGAGAAATGAGTATTTGGCATTCCGTCCAGCAGGCTCCTTGGGTTCTTTGTGTCTCAGCGAGGGATAGAAGCCAACCCCGACAAGATCAAAGCAATAGAGCAGATCCAAGCCCCGAAGACAGTTAAGGATGTGAGATGCTTGACTGGTTGTGTAGCCGCACTAAGCAGGTTCATTTCTAAATCCGCTGAGCGCGCCTTGCCATTCTTCAAAATTTTGAAGAAGGCTGGTCCAGTAAAATGGACTCCAGAGGCCGAGGCTGCGCTGCAGGATTTGAAAGCTTACCTTTCTTCTACTCCAACCTTGGTCGCACCGAAGCCACAAAGCCGTTGCTGCTATACCTAGCGGCAATGAATCAAGTGGTTAGTGCAGCCTTGGTAGTGCAGAGGGAAGTGGACAGCGGAGAAGCTACTGCGGCAGAAACCACAGATCAACGCTGACGAGCAGGAGGGGGTGGCGAGAAAGAAAATATTGCAGCGACCAGTTTACTTTGTCAACTCCCTCTTGCAGCGGGCTAGGTCAAGGTACTCTGGGGTCCAAAAACTGATCTTCGGCCTCCTCATGGCCTCAAGAAAGCTACGCCATTACTTTCAAGCCCATGAGATCACTGTTGTGACTCGCCTCCCAGTACAGCAGATCTTGAGGAACCCCGAGGCTACCGGCAGAATAGTAGAATGGGCTCTGGAGCTGTCATGTTTTGCCTTGAAGTTTGAAAGCACAACAACTATCCAAAGCAGAGCATTAGCGGAATTCATAGCAAAATGGAGGCCAACTCCTGATGAAGAACTTATGGAAACTGCCCTCCCCCGCAAGGAGGCCCCTACGGAATGGATCATGTACTTTGACGGTGCTTTCTCGCTCCAAGGTGCAGGCGCAGGAGTATTACTCGTTGTGCCCACCGGAGAACACCTCAAGTACGTGGTCCAAATGCATTTCCCCAGGGAAGACGCCACCAACAACATGGTAGAATATGAAGGGCTCCTTGCCGGGCTCCGAATTGCTGTCGAATGGAATCAAGAAGTTGATTATACGCGGTGACTCCCAGCTTGTGGTGAAGCAGGTGAACAAAGACTATCAGAGCCCACTGTTGGAAGCCTACGTGGAAGAGGTGAGGAAGTTGGAAGAGCACTTCGACGGGCTGCAAACAGAGCACGTACCCCGTGCGGAAAACAGCATCGCTGATCACCTATCGAAGTGCGCTGCACAGAAGCTCCCTGTGGAGCCAGGCACTTTTGTGCTCCACTCTTCACCCAACCAATAGTTTCTCCGTCAGCCTTGGCCAGAAAAAGAAGGAAGCTCAACACCGGCAAGCATTTCCCGGCAGAGCTCCCTGGAGCTGCTGGTGAAAAGGCTATCGGGAGAAATCCTGCACTGGATGAGGAGCCACACTCTCAGGCGGAATCCCAGGTTCTTGCCGTTGATGCAAGTGCTCCCACAGCAGAAGAAATGCCTTTGGTCCTTGTCGTTGAGCCTCAGGCTCCGATATGGGCACATCACGTAGTCCAATTCTTGCAAACTGGAGAACTTCCGGATGACCCAGAGCAATCTGAGAAAGTAGCCCAGCAATCGAGTATGTACCAGTTTGTAGACAACATTCTATACAGAAAGAGGCCGAACGACGTGAAGTTGAAGTGCATCAGTCAAGAGGATGGACTAGAGCTATTGGCAGAGATACATGGAGGCGTGTGTGGCGCACATCTGGGATCAAGAGCACTTGTTGGGAAAGCTTTCCGGCAAGGATTCTACTGGCCCACCGCCCTCCAGGATGCAACTGAGCTCATCACCAAGTGTGAAGCATGCCTATTCCACTCCAAGAATATTCACCAGCCAGCTCAAGCCCTGCAGACCATCCCTTTGTCCTGGCCTTTCGCGGTCTGGGGGCTCGACATCTTGGGCCCCTTCCCCCGTGCTACCGGGGGCTTTGAATTCTTGTACGTTGCAATCGACAAGTTTACAAAGTGGCCTGAAGTGGAATCAGTGAGAAAGGTGATGGCGCAGTCAGCTATCAAGTTCTTCAAGGGACTGGTGTGTCGTTTCGGAGTGCCCAATAGGGTAATCACCAACAATGGCACCCAGTTCACAAGCCGCGCCTTCATGCAGTACATCCAGAGCCTTGGGAGCAAGGTCTCTTTCGCCTCCGTTGCTCACCCAAGGAGCAACGGGCAGGCTGAGAGGATGAACGCTGAAGTGCTGCGGGGGCTGAAGACAAGAACCATTGATAGACTGCAAAAATGCGGCAAGCGCTGGATTGATGAGTTGCCGGTGGTTCTTTGGTCAATCAGGACGACACCAAATCGAGCTACTGGCCAGACTCCCTTCTCCCTGGTATACGGGGCAGAAGCAGTGCTCCCCACGGAACTCATATACGGGTCACCTCGGGTACTTGCCTATGATGAAGTAGCGCAAGAGCAGCTACGGCATGACGATGCCATGCTCCTCGAGGAGAACCGTCTCTGGGTAGCTGTACGTGCTGCACGATACCAACAAGCCCTACGCCGCTATCATAGCCACAGGGTTCACAGCCGGAGTCTTGAGGAAGGTGACCTTGTCCTTAGGCGCGCTCAGTCCGCCAAGGGTTCAAACAAGTTGACACTGAAGTGGGAAGGCCCTTACTGGGTAGTACGTGTCACCAGACCCGGCGCAGTTCGTCTGGAGACAGAAGATGGCATCCCAATGTAAAACTCATAGAATATTGAGCATCTTCGTAAGTTCTACCCATAAGGCGCGGTTGCCGGGCCTTGCCCCGGCAGCCTGTTTTGTACAAGAAAATTCCCCTGGACTTGTAACCCTTTGTACAAAGCCAGGCGAAGACCCTGTGCAAAGATAATGAAACGAAGCGCTGGCACAAAAACCTGCATGCATGTTTACTTAAGTACGATTTTGCTATAATGACTAATCTTTTAGGAAGGATCATATGCAACTGTTTTCTCTCCTGCGTTCCTTTTTTGATCAATGGCAGGCCCCCCCACCGTGGAGGGACTTCCCGAAGTGAAAAGTGAAAACGTGCCAGCATATTGGTCCCCCGCAGCTCCTCCTTATCGGGAGCGATAAGAATGACAGCAAACACAGATAAGTTCCCCTCGTCATCCATAATGTGTCCCTGTATGAAAAAGCTTGTGTGTAAGGAAACCTTGTCTCTCCCAACATCTGTGCTCCCATCCTTTGATTTGAAGTTTTTTCAGTCAGGTTGGTCGCAGTAGCATTTGTGGGGGGGGGGGGGGACCGACGAGGGGACGGTCTCTATCCACGCTCCTAACCCATCCGACAGGGTTCTGTAGCAGCTATGGAAGGGACCGGCAAGATGTCTTGCCGAGGGACTCTTGTTTACTTGAAAGTATTGAGGGATTACCCTCAGCATGAATATGATGCATGCACAAGTACCCAGTAGTCATTCTTTTTTCCATTAATACGCCGATAAACAAGTAGGAATCATACATGATACAAGCATGGATAGAGGGTTACATAATTTGAACTAAAATTTGGCAAATGCCTACATCTTTTGATTCAAAAAAAAGATAAGTGCCCCGTAATGCCTTTCTTTTCCCTCTCCTCCTAGGAGTTGCATCGAGAAGGAAAGAGGGAAAAAGGGGCGCCTAGGCAGAAGCCCAGCCTGACCCCATCAGGGCCAGCGGGACGCAGCCTGACAAGATCGGGAGGGCGCCTCCCCAGCAAGGAAGAAGAGGCCGGGTCCGGGGAGAGCGGCTAGGCGATGCCCTGGTCACCCCCGCCAGGACCAGAGGAACGCGGCAGGAGGGACACCAGTAGGGAAGACGAAGCCGGAGTCCACGAGGAAGCCTGCCGGGGTCCAGCTGGTGGAAGCGGAGTCAACCAGGCCAAGCACCCCCAGCAAATCGCTCTACCGGGGGTCCAGCTACAGATGATGGTGCTGCCGGCGCCTAGCTGACGGTGACGATGCGTCCGGCGCTCAGCCGGAGTCTGAGTCATCGGCTTCATGCTTGATGACCGGGGGCTCGGCACCGTCGTCTTTGCCGTTAGTGTCCTCTTCGTCGCTCTCGCTCGAGGAGGAGCTTTCGTCATCAGTCGAGCTATCCGCGTAGCACCCTAAGCGAGCAGCCGAACGCCCTTAGACCTTGATGGAGAGCAGATCGGCCTCCATTAGCTTAAAATGAAGGATGTGCCCCTCCGCCAAGCTATGGGCACATGCAAAAGTTTTCCAGCCGCGCCGGAGAAGCATGACATGAGGTGCGGGGAACTCGACGTCCACCCACATGTTGCCATTACAGCAACCCCTCATGTGCAACTTCAACCCGTGCGGCTGTTCAACCTCCATCACCCTTGCAAAAGGGCCAGGAAGCCGAAGACGGCTGCGCGGGGGCTCGCGCAGCCTGACAATGAACTCCAGCGGTGTGTCCCCGATGTGGCCCTCCATTGGAATCGGAGCGGCTGGGGGAGGAGCGACCGGAGCACCACCGCGTCCTCCTCGGCCCCGAGTACCGCGACGGCCACGACCACGTCCTGCGGCGCCACCTTGCGCACTAGATCCTACCCCGGCATCCCCAGCAGGGGCGGGGATGCGGTGTCGAGAGGAGGCCCTCGTCGCTGCCGGCGGAGCTTGAGCGTGCCCTCTTCCTCTCACCATGATGGGAGGAGGGCACGAGAAGGAGAAGGAGAAGATGCATGGGTGAGCCTCTCAGTTCACCTCCGCGGCCCTTTTTATAGCGGATCGTGGCAAGGGGGCTGGCTCCCCACCATCCTGTGGCAACCGCCCCGCTCCACCAATCCGACGCATCTGCGCCACTGACGGCGCCCAGATTCGCTGACAGCCCTTCCGCACCAATCCGTGGCACCATGCTTTCTGCCATGGCACTCATTCCCGCACCCTACGCGTCCGCCACCTACCCTGTGCAATGCATGCAGCATACGTGGCGGAAACGGTAGGCGTGGTGGGAAGAGTAAAATGGCAGTTACCCCCTCCCCCGGGGTCATGCGCGGGCACTTCAATTAACTCCCCGTGAACATGGGCGTCGTCTTGCCCGTGGCATGGGTAGACCCACACCGTTTGACATCACACGACTCGCGGAGAACCCGGGATAGATTCAATCTTAGGTTAATGAAGAAGCAAAGAAAATCTCAGAGACTTGGGTCTTGCCGCAGCAAGGTCAGGTTGCCTGCCTGTGCATTGTTAGGGCCTACCCCAACGATGCCCGGCAGCACATGTGGGCCAGGCTCGGGGGATCCTGTCAGTGCAACAAACATCCGCGTTTGCTGACCGAACCCATGCACAGGCATGGTGACGGTCACATATTCAAACACCAAAGCATGGCATCAAGTCAAGCCAGAAAAGCCGCTCTTCGTGAGATCAAGGAGAGCATTAAGAAGAACAAGGTAGCTGCGGGCCGCCCTGGGAAGGCCTCCCCCGCTGGGCAGGAGAGCCTGGCGGGGCCGAGGCCACTCCCAAGGGCAAGCCCAGATTCACCTCGGTAGGCCTGCCGGGGCCGCCCAAGGTAAAACCCCACCAATCTACTTCAACAAGGAACCTTCATCGAGGCACCACCGCTCCACCTCACCGCACCCAAGTCACTAATCAGTGCGGTGTCATGGTGCCAAACAACCAGGTGGATTCAATCAAGCACGTGGCAGCGTCAAGGAGAAGAAATTAGCTTTATTGACACCCGTCCAGGAGGCGTGTCAAGCTGATAAGAAGAGGCAGATAAGCGGCGTGACATGCTTGCCGGGATTCACCCTCGACATGACACCTAGCGGTGCATTTAATGCACTTTGTCCTAACTACCAGACTTAGGTATGATAGCATTGTTAGCTATCTAATCACACCCAAATGACTGTTTTGCCACTGTGATCACCCCTTAACCTATAAAAGGAGGCCTGAGGCAACCTAGCAAAGGGTTCGAACACTTCGACCCCCTGCACTTGTAAGCTCATGCCGCTCTCCCCAAGGCACCCTTGCCGGGTTAGAGCGCATCGAGCCTTCGTCTACCTCCAGATCAATCCACCAAAGCAGGAGTAGGGTTTTACGCTGCAAAGCGGGCCGAACCTGGGTAAAAGAGAGGGAGTTCACCGCCGTGCTGTCCCCCACTGTTTCTGCTCTTTGTGCAACACGGCCGTCCCCATGCCGAATTACAAAGGGGCACTCCTGCCCCATAGGTGATCGTGCTTCCACGCCGACAGTAGGGCCTTGATGTGTGGGTTAACACCCGAACTATGCCCTACTGCACGTCTGCGCCTTTGCTTCTACTGGAAGGAACAATTTCATTGGGTGGTTGTCCGATGACGGGTCCTTGACAAGGAGTCTTCGGGAGGTCACTGCGTTGGCGGGGCTTGATGCCGGATAGGTCCTAGATGGTACCTGTTCGTCGTCCGAAGACGCATTATTCCATGAGACGGTCTTACCGAACTCTTAGTGGTTAAGCCCCACAGCTGCCCATGGTATTTTGAGCGCGAAGTTGTGATATCGAGGCATGTAGTGTGCTGCTGGGGTGGGCATGCCATGGGGGGCGTATCCCAATGCACGTCGAACGCAGGGAGGCCCCTTGGCTGGAGATAGGGCCTGCGCTCGCTTGCTTGCCTCTCTCGTCTTGATGGCGAGATGGCCCTTCGGCCCTTCATATTCGGCCACCAAGGCCGCAGTGTGCTCCTCAGTCCGGAGAGAGCGCTCCATGTTGCCATTAACTGTGATGACGCCTCTTGGTCCGGGCATCTTCAATTTGAGGTAGGCATAGTGGGGGACGATGTTGAAGCGAGCGAACGCCATTCGGCCTAGGAGGGCGTGATAGCCACTTCGGAAGAGGGCGATGTCAAAGATCAAGTCATCGCTCCGGAAGTTATCCGGAGAGCCGAATACTACTTCCAAAGTGAGAGTGCCCGAACAGCGGGCCTCAATACCGGTGATGACCCCCTTGAAGGTGGTGCTGCTGGGCTTGATCCTTGATGGGTCAATTCCCATTTTCCTTACTGTATCTTCATATAGATCAGGTTGAGGCTGCTGCCACCGTCCATAAGGACTCTGGTAAGGTGGTATCCATCAATAATGGGATCGAGGACTAAAGCCGCCGATCCTCCATGATGGATACTGGTCGGGTGGTCCTTGCGATCGAAGGTGATTGGACATGCCGACCATGGATTGAATTTCGGGGCTACAGGCTCTATGGCATAGATGTCCCGAAGTGCGTGCTTCCTCTCCTTCTTGGGTATATGGGTGGCATAGATCATATTCACTGTTTTGACCTCAGGAGGGAATTGTTTCTGGCCCCCATTGTTCGGCCTGCGAGGTTCCTCATCATCCTTGCTGCGGGGGCTTTTGCCTGTGTCCTCGGTTGTGAGTTTGCCGGCTTGCTTGATTACCCAACAATTACGGTTTGTGTGGTTGGCGGGCTTGTCCGAGGTGCCATGGATCTGGCAAGGCCTGTCAAGGTTGACGTCCAACTTGGTGGGTCAGTCCTGGTTTCCTTTAGAGGGCTTTTTCGCGGCCCTGACTTGGAATTACGGAATCCGGCATTTACTGTCGTGTCGTCGGCCTCGGCGCCATTGTGTCGACGTTTATTTTTATTGCGCCGTGGCTTTCCGTTGCCATCCCAGACCTCTGAAGTGCCGGGGTCTTCTAGGTTGGTGCTTCTACGAGCTAACCAGCTATCTTCTCCTACACAAAAGCGGGTCATGAGGGAGGTAAGAGCCGCCATTATCTTCGGCTTATCTTGGTCAAGATGGCGTGCGAGCCATTCGTCTCGGATACTGTGTCTAAACGCGGCTATGGCGTCAGCGTCCGGGCAATCGACTATTTGATTCTTCTTGGTCAAAAATCGATTCCAAAATTGTTGGGCCGACTCGCCGGGCTGTTGGACCACGTCACTCAGGTCATCGGCGTCCGGCGGCCGAACATAGGTGCCTTGAAAGTTGGCTCAGAAAGCATCCTCGAGCTCTTCCCAGCTCCCCATGGAGTCTTCGGGGGGGTTGTTCAACCAGTGCCGGTGTCGGTTCTATATCCGGCATATCTCGTAGTAGGGGTCCTAAGCTAGGCGTCTTGGAGCGATGGTAACACGGACACAGGATTTTACCCAGGTTCGGGCTCTCTCGAAGAGATAATACCCTACGTCCTGCTTTTGATTGTATTCATATGGGGTGTAGTACATGGTGCATGTCTCTACCACGAGATTGTTCTAATGAATATTCGACGATCTATTGACTAGCCTGGCCTCGGTTTATATAATACACCAGAAGCCTAGGGTTTAGGAGAGTCCTCGTCTTGGGCGCCAAGTCTTGTGGAATATCCCTTGTATGCGGCATGGGCTGCCCGAACTGGCCCAATAGTGAACCGCCATGCGGGTCCTCGGCCCGATCCACCTGGTCGGGAGACGACACGGTGAGTACCCCCTAGTCCAGGACACCGTCAGTAGCGCCGTGAACCGGTCTTCAAGTTGGGGACGCTCCTCGGTTCTTCCGAACTGTTCTTCATCTTTGGTCATCGGTCTTGAAAACCGGTTCAACAAATCTTCTCATCTTCGATCTTGAGGATTGCCGAGCTAAATCCGAAGAGTTCACACGTCGAGCATCCGAGGAGCCCTTTAAGTCTTCGGCCTTTATCAATGCCTTGTTATTTTTTACGCCACACCTTGAGTTTGAAGTGTTCCCCGTGCAGCGGTGTCCTCTTGCGTCCGAGCTCCAACACCGGACTGCATCCGAGGTGTCTTTTTGCAGCCAAGATCCAACACCGGACTGCATCCAAGCTCCAACGCCGGACTGTATCCGAGCTCCAACACCGGATTGTATTCGAGCTCCAACGCCGGACTGTATCCAAGCTCCAACGCCGGACTGTATCCGAGGTCCAACGCCGGACTACATCCAAGGTGTCATAGATCACCTTGGTTCGAAAAAGTTTGAAGGAGCACAGCCGAGCTTAATGCCGGAAATGCCCTCTATGGAGCCAGCCACTTGTATCCGAGCTTTATGCCGGACTGCATCCGAGGTGGTGCACCACCTCGGCCGTGGGCTGATTGTTTGCGGATTTTATTTCCGATTGGTGCAATTTATTTGCTGATGAGATGTATAGCCAGTAGCCCTCAAGGTGTGTGTCGGCCTAAAATCCGAGATGCACCTGAAGGAAAATATGAAACCGCTGACCCCGGTAGCCCCTGAGACTCAGGTTGATTCACAAAATCGACCTGAGGATCAACTCCTAGCTCGACAGCATACGTAGGAATAGAAACGCAGTGTAATATATTAGAGGAGATAGTGATCGGCGGACGGGCCCTTGAGAGAGGGTCTTGAGAAGTCGCCGTAATATATTAGCTTGATGCCGGATAAGTCCCAGATGGTACCTATTATTGGCCGAAGACACGTTTGCCCATAGCTCGGTCAAGCCAAACACCGGGCACTTTCAATTTTCTGCATTGAATAGGCAATGCAGTAGCCCCCGATCCACTGGTCGGGTGGCAACACCAGATCAGGGGACCGATGTGCCCCTTTAATATTTGTAAATGATAAGCGCGAAGCCCAGTAGCCCCCGAGCCTTAATGTGGGCACGGGTGGCCGAATTAAGGATCGATATCTGTTTGACAAAAAAATTTGTTCTGTTTAACACAAACTTCTCGGAAAGAGAATAAAGATCTCTTAAAGGAGCTAGAGCTAGCGAAATCTAGGCTCGACAAGATCGGCCCCAGGGGGTTTAATAAATAGGAAATCAATGGGGAATTATGAGAGCATTATGCCAGTTGTTCGGTTGTCTCAGCGAGATTTTGCCCTTGACTCTTTGAAAGATGGGCTGCAGTAAATTGACTTACTCGCAATTTATGTGTAATGATTTTATGTATCCAAGTACTTTACATCATTAATGCTCGGATCTGCATTGTACAAAACTTTGTTGACCGACCATCGGCTTCAACCTCCTTGGCCAGTAGCCGGGGAGTGTTTGTCCCACTTTATAAAGCCGTTATAAGGGCAAAGATTTATGGAAAACAAGGCAATCCGGCCACACGGTTTTATAAACAAAGGTACGTGGAGAGATATATTATATTACTTTTTAACGTAAGAAACATATTCTGGGAAAAATAGTTCCTTTATAAGTTCCTTTTCCCAGGCTATCATGTTGACCATGATCGTGAAACCTCAACTCCGATCAGTGTGGGAGGAAAATAGTGAGGATTTAGTTCGGGGAAAGTTCCCGAACTCTATGGTCTTAATGAACTGAAATTTTCACTTCCGTCGTTGCCGACCAATTATATTCTTAAGATAGCTAGCTTTCGGCTTCACCCAGTCTGAGGTACTAACCCGGATGACCCGGTAGTAACAATCACAGAGGTGCTCCCTTTACCCCCTAGCCGAACAATCGGGAACGTAGGGTTAAACATAGGAGCCAGGCAACCCAGCTTGGCCAAAATCTTAAGTCAAATTGATGCATATTTATGGCTTTATAATGATAATTACGGAAGGAAGCACTCGTATATTGAATACAAACGCTGATGATATATGTTTATTTTGACTCCGTTGCGACCGTTTATCATTTGAAAGTGGCCCATCGTCGGCTTCTACCCCTTTGTAGATGCTACATAGGGTGTTTCCGCAGTAACAAGACAACCCTTAGCCGACGTCTCGGTGCCCGGAGGCGGTTGTGTTAGCGGAGACGAGGCAATCAGATATGCGGGCTTTATAACTCTCACTTAGTCATAGGAGCTTAAAGTTGGGAGGCCAGTTACTAGCCCCCGGTTAGTGTTCAGCATTAGCCATTAACACTTTGGCCAGTTTTATGAAAGGCTCATCGTATAACACGGGGTGACCTCTATCGATTTATAGTTTGACATAGTCATCGGATCGCTGACCAGTTTACGCTTATTGTGACAGTCAGTTTTTGGCTTTCTCCACTGAGGCGCCTAACCATTCGAGCTGGAAGCACAATCGCAGTGGTTCTCCCTTTGCACACCTAGCCGAACAAAGCGGAACGTAGGAGGCAATCACAGGAGCCAGGCAACCCAACTATTGACCGAACACACAATTCGAAACTAATGCATATAAAGCAATATCCAAGAATGTTTTGCCGAGGACTCCTCGGAGTACCTTGGCTTTTGGTGGGTTCGGCTCTAGTCGCAGCCCCCATTGATATTGCCGATGCTTTTTTTAGCCGTCTTGCATTGCGCTACTCGGGAACTAGTCCAGATGTGGTGCGTGTTTTGACAAAGCCGAGGTGCAGGTGTTGGAAATATGCCCAAGAGGCAATAATAAATTGGTTATTATCATATTTTCTTGTTCATGATAATCGTTTATTATCCATGCTATAATTGTATTGATTGGAAACTCAAATACATGTGTGGGTACATAGACAACACTGTGTCCCTAGTAAGCCTCTAGTTAACTAGCTCGTTGATCAAAAGATGGTGAAGGTTTCCTAGCCATGGACATGAGATGTCATTTGATAACGGGATCACATCATTAGGAGAATGATGTGATGGACAAGACCCAAACTATAAACGTAGCATATGATCGTGTCAGTTTATTGCTATTGTTTTCTGCATGTCAAGTATCTGTTCCTATGACCATGCGATCATGCAACTCACTGACACCGGAGGAATACCTTGTGTGTATCAAACGTCGCAACGTAACTGGGTGACTATAAAGGTGCTCTATAGGTATCTCCGAGGGTATCTGTTGGGTTGGCATGGATCAAGACTGGGATTTGTTACTCCGTGTGACGGAGAGGTATCTCAGGGCCCACTCGGTAATACAACATCACAATGAGCCTTGCAAGCAATGTGACTAAAGTGTTAGCCACGAGATCTTGTATTACGGAACGAGTAAAGAGACTTGTCGGTAACGAGATTGAACTAGGTATAGAGATACCGACGATCGAATCTCGGGCAAGTAACATACCGAAGAACAAAGGGAACAACATACGGGATTAATTGAATCCTTGACATAGAGGTTCGACCGATATAGATCTTCGTAGAATATGTAGGAACCAATATGGGCATCCAGGTCCCGCTATTGGTTATTGGCCGTAGAGGTGTCTCGGTCATGTCTACATAGTTCTCGAACCCGCAGGGTCTGCACACTTAAGGTTCGGTGACGTTTCGGTAGAATTGAGTTATGTATGATTGGTGACCGAAGGTTGTTCGGAGTCCCGGATGAGATCCCGGACATCACGAGGAGCTCCGGAATGGTCCGGAGGTAAAGATTGATATATAGGAAGTCCCGTTTTGGCCACCGGAAAAGTTTCGGGTATTTCCGGTAGTGTACCGGGAGTACCGGAGGGCCATCGGGAGAGGCCACCCACGCCGGGAGGCCACATGGGCCTGAAGGGGGTTGCACCAGTCCTTAGTGGGCTGGGCAAACCAGCCCTACAAGGCCCATGTGGCTAGGAATAAGTGGGAAAGGAAAAACCCCAAAGAAAAGGGAAGGGAGACCAAATATGGAAGGTGTCCTATTTGGACTAGGATTGAAGTAGAGGAGTCCACCTCCTCCACCTTCAAATTTCGGCCAGCCCTTGAGGGTTTGAGGCTGACTCCTCCCCTCCCTCCCTCCTATATATACTAGAGGATTTAGAGGAGAAAAATAACCCTAATTGCCACGTGCTCCCTCTACTTCATCTAGATCGGTTTCTCCTCTAGTCTAGTTTCAGCGGTGCTTAGGCGAAGCCCTGCCGGAATTGTTCCACCACCATAGCCGCCGCGCCGTCGTGCCGCCGGAGAACTCTTCTACCTCTCCGCTCTCTCTCTTACTGGATCAAGGAGGCGGAGATCGTCATCGAGCTGTACGTGTGCTGAACGCGGAGGTGCCGTCCGTTCGGCGCTAGATCGGAAGGACCGTGATCAGTATCGCGAGACGATTCATGATTTGATCGCGGGACGGATCGTGATGGGATCGTGGGACGGATCGAGATTGGATCGCGAGATGGATCGTGATGAGATCGCGGGACACTCGGCGATTTGGATCGCGAAGACGTTCGACTACATCAACCGCGTTTCTTAACGCTTCCGCTTAGCGATCTATAAGGGTATGTAGATTCACTCTCCCTCTCGTAGATTCTCATCACCATGGATAGATCTTGTGTGTGCGTAGGAAAATTTTTGTTTCCCATGCAACGTTCCCCAACAGTGGCATCTGAGCTAGGTCTATGCGTAGATGAGATCTCGAGTAGAACACAAAGGAGTTTGTGGGCGTTGATATTCAGATTGCTTCCCTCCTTAGTCTTTTCTTGATTCAGCGGTATTGTGGGATGAAGCGGCTCGGACCAACCTTACTCGTCCACGTACGAGAGACCGGTTCCATCGACTGACATGTAACTTTGTTGCATAAGATGGCTGGCGGGTGTCTGTCTCTCCCACTTTAGTTGAATCGGATTCGACAGAGGCGGTCCTTGTAGAAGGTGAAATAGCAACTTTTATATCATCGTTGTGGTTTTTGCGTAGGTAAGAATCGTTCTTGCTAGATACCCGTAGCAGCCACGTAAAACTTGCAACAACAATTAGAGGACGTGTAACTTGTTTTTGCAGGGTATGTTGTGATGTGATATGGCCAATTACATGATGAGATATATGTGATGTATGAGATGATCATGTGTTGTATAGAATATCACGACTTGCATGTCGATGAGTACGGCAATTGGCAGGAGCCATAGAGTTGTCTTTAATTATTTTCGCCGTTTTTGCTTTACTTTATCGCTATGAGTTAGCTATAGTCGTGGAAGCAACAGTCGGCGCGACAACCTCATGGCGACACGTTGATGGAGATCAAGATGATGGAGATCATGGTGTCATGCCGGTGATGATGGAGATCATGCCGGTGCTTTGGAGATGGAGATCAAAAGCACAAGTTCATGGCCATATCATGTCACTTATGATTAGCATGTGATGTTAATCCTTTTATGCATCTTATTTTGCTTAGGACGACGGTAGCATTATAAGGTGATCCCTCACTTAAATTTCAAGATAAAATTGTGTTCTCCCTGAGTGTGCACCGTTGCGAAAGTTCGTCGTTTCGAGACACCACGTGATGATCGGGTGTGATAGACTCTACGTTCGCATACAACGGGTGCAAGCCAGTGTTGCACGTGCGGAACACTCGGGTTAAACTTGACGAGCCTAGCATGTACAGACATGGCCTCGGAACACAAGAGACCGAAAGGTCGAACATGAGTCATATAGTAGATATAATCAACATGAAGATGTTCACCATTGAAACCACCTCAACTCACGTGATGATCGGACTTGAGTTGGTGGATTTGGATCATGTTACACTCGAATGACCGGAGGGATGTCAATTTGAGTGGGAGTTTTAAGTAATATGATTAACAAAACTCATTATCATGAACATAGTCAAAGTGTCTTTGCAAATTATGTTGTAGATTACTAGATCGCGCTGTAGCTCCCTTGAATTTTATATGTTCCTAGAGAAATAGATTTGAAAGATGATGGTAGCAATAATGCGGACTGGGTCCATGATCTGAGGATTGTCCTCAAATTGCTGCACAGAAGGCTTATGTCCTTAATGCACCGCTCGGTGCACCACCCCCTCTAGCGTCGTCTGTAGATGTTGTGAACATCTGACAGGCACGTTCCGATGACTACTTAATAGTTCAGTGCGTCATGCATTACGGCTTAGAATTGAGGCTCCAAAACGTTTTGAACGTCACGGAACATATGAGATGTTTTAAGAGCTGAAATTGGGATCTCAGACTCGTGCCCATGTTGAGAGGTATGAGACCTCCAACAAGATTCTTTGCCTGCAAGATGATGGAGAATAGCTCAATCGTTGAGCATGTGCTCAAATTGTTTGAGTGCTACAATCACTTGAATCGAGTGGGAGTTGATCTTCCAGATAAGATAGTGATTGATATAGCTCTCCAAGTCACTGTCACTAAGCTACTAGAGCTTCGTGATGAACTATAAAAGGCCAGAGATGGAAATAATGATCCCTGAGCTGTTCGCAATGTTTGACACCGCGAAGGTAGAAATCAAGAAGGAAGCATCAAGTGTTGATGGTTAGTGAAACCACTAGTCTCGAGAAGGGCAAGGGCAAGGAGGGATACTTCATGGATGGCAAGCCAATTGCTGCTCCAGTGAAGAAACCCAAGGTTGAACCCAAACCCGAGACTAAGTGCTTCTATTATGAGGAGAACGGTCGCTGAAGTGGAACAACCATAGATACTTGGTAGATAAGAAGGTTAGCAAAGTCGACAGAAGTATATTTGATATACGTGTTATTGATGTGTACCTTACTAGTACTCCTAGTAGCACCTGGGTATTAGATACCGGTTCGGTTGCTAAATGTTAGTAACTCGAAATTAAAGCTACGGAATAAACGGAAGCTAGCTAAGGATGAGGTGACGATGAGTGTTGGAAGTGTTTCCAAGGTTGATGTGATCACCATCGCACGCTCTCTCTACCTTCAGGATTAGTGATGAACCTAAATAAATGTTATTTGGTGTTTGCGTTAAGCATGAACGTGATTAGATCATGTTTATTGCAATACGGTTATTCATTTAAAAAGAAATAATGGTTATTCTGTTTACATGAATAATACCTTCAATGGTCATACACCCAATAAGAGTGGTTTATTGAATCTTGATCGTAGTGATACACATGTTCATAATATTGATGCCAAAAGATACAAAGTTAATAATGATAGTACCGCATACTTGTGGCACTGCCGCTAAATGTCATATTGGTGTAAAACGCATGAAGAAACTCCATGCTGATGGATCTTTGGACTCATTCGATTTCGAATCGGTTGAGACATGCGGACCATGCCTCATGGGCAAGATGACTAAAACCCCGTTTTCCGGTATGATGGAGCGGGCAATTGACTTATTGGAAATGATACATATTGATGTATGCGGTCCAGTGAGTATTATAGTGTGCGGTGAATATCGTTATTTTCCTACCTTCACTGATGATTTGAGTAGATATGGGTATATTTACTTAATGAAACACAAGTCTGAAACGTTTGAAAAGTTCAAACAAAATCAGAGTGAAGTTTGAGATAATCGTGACAAGAAGATAAAATGTCTACGATATGATCGTGGAGGTGAATATCTGAGTTACGAGTTTGGTATACAACTTAAGACAATGTGGAAGTTGTTTCACAACTCACGCCACCTGGAACACCATAGTGTGATGGTGTGTCCGAACGTCGTAGTCATGCTCTATTGGATATGGTGCGAACTATGATGTCTCTTACCGATTTACCACTATCGTTTTAGGGTTATGCATTAGAGACAACCACATTCACTTTAAAAGGGGCACCATCTAAATCCGTTGAGATGACACCGTATGAATTTTGGTTTGGCGGAAACCTAAGCTGTCATTTCTTAATGTTTGGGGCTGCGACGCTTATGTGAAAAAGGGTTTTCACCTAATGAGCTCGAACCCAAAGCGAAGAAATGCATCTTCATAGAATACCCTAACGTAACAGTTGGGTAAACCTTCTATCTTAGATCCAAGCACAAAGTGTTTGTTGCTAAAACGGGTCTTTTCTCGAGAAAGAGTTTCTTTCAAAAGATTGAGTGGGAGGAAGATAGTACTTGATGAGGTTGTTGAACCTTTACTTCAACCTGAGAGTAGCGCAGCGCAGAAAGTTGTTTCTGTGGAGCCTACGTTAGTTGAAAAGGAAGTTAATGATGATGATCATGAAACTTCGGATCAAGTTACTATCGAACATCGTGGGTCGACAAGGACGCGTACTGCTCCTAAGTGGTACGGCAACCCTGTCTTAGAGGTCATGTTGTTGGACAACACCGAACCTACGAGCTATGGAGAAGCGATGATGGGCCCGGATTCCGAGAAATGGTTAAGACCATGAAATCCGAGATGGGATCCATGTAAGAAAACAAAGTATGGGCTTTGGAAGTATTACCTGAAGGGCGAAAGGCCATTCAGAACAAATGGATCTTTAAAAGGAAGACGGACGCGGACGGTAATGTCACCGTCTATAAAGCTCGACTTGTGGCAAAGGGTTTATCACAAGTTCAAGGAGTTGACTATGATGAGACTTTCTCACCCGTAGCGATGCTCAAAGTCTGTTGGAATCATGTTAGCAGTTGCTGCATTTTTCAATTATGAAATCTGGCAGATGGATGTCAAAACATCATTTCGTTAACGGTATCCGTAAGGAAATGTTGTATGTGATACAACCGGATGGTTTTGTCAGTCCTAAGGATGCTAAAATATATGCAAACTCCAGCGATCCTTCTATGGACTGGAGCAAGCATCTCGGAGTTGGAATATACGCTTTGATGAGGTGATCAAAGTTTTTGAGTCTATACAAAGTTTATGAGAAACTTGTATTTACAATAAAGTGAGTGGGAGCACTATAGAATTTCTGATAAGTATATGTGATTGACATATTGTTGATCGGAAATGATGCAGAATTTATGGAAAGCATAAAGGGTCGTTTGAAAAGAGTTTTTCAAAGGAAGACCTAGAATGAAGCTACTTAAATATTGGGCATCAAGATCTATAGAGATAGATCAAGACGTCTGATAAGACTTTCAATGAGTACATACCTTGACAAGATTTTGAAAGAGTTCAAAATGGATCAGTCGAAGAAAGAGTTCTTGCCTGATTTGTAAGGTGTGGAGTTGAGTGAGACTCAAAGCTCGACCACGGCAGAAGAAAGGGAAAGGACGAAGGTCGTCCCCTATGACTTATCCATAGGCTCTGTATAATATGCCATGCTGTGTACCGCACCTGATGTGTGCCTTGCCATGATTCTGTCAAGGGGTACAAGAGTGATCCAGGAGTGGATCAT
Organism: Elymus sibiricus; assembly: GCA_039707655.1. Taxonomy (NCBI): domain Eukaryota; kingdom Viridiplantae; phylum Streptophyta; class Magnoliopsida; order Poales; family Poaceae; genus Elymus; species Elymus sibiricus. Next base: position 322,179,508 of record CM077664.1, read on the forward strand.
TGGACAGCGGTCAAGATTATCCTTAGTAACTACAGGACTAAGGAAATATTTCTCGATTATGGAGGTGATAAAGAGTTCGTCGTAAAGGGTTACGTCGATGCAAGCTTTGACACCTATCCGGACGACTCTAAATAGTAGTCAGGATACATATAGTGGAGCAGCCATTTGGAATAGCTCCAAGTGGAGTGTGGTAGAAGTGTCTACAGTATGACATAGAGATTTGCAAAGTACACACGGATCTGAATGTCGCAGACCCGTTGACTAAAGACCTCTCTCACATGCAAAGCATGATCTGATCGAACCCCAGAACTCATTGGGTGTTAGATTCATAACAATGTAAATCACATGGTGATGTGAACTAGATTATTGACTCTAGTGCAAGTGGGAGACTGTTGGAAATATGCCCTAGAGGCAATAATAAATTGGTTATTATCATATTTTCTTGTTCATGATAATCGTTTATTATCCATGCTATAATTGTATTGATTGGAAACTCAAATACATGTGTGGGTACATAGACAACACTGTGTCCCTAGTAAGCCTCTAGTTAACTAGCTCGTTGATCAAAAGATGGTGAAGGTTTCCTAGCCATGGACATGAGATGTCATTTGATAACGGGATCACATCATTAGGAGAATGATGTGATGGACAAGACCCAAACTATAAACGTAGCATATGATCGTGTCAGTTTATTGCTATTGTTTTCTGCATGTCAAGTATCTGTTCCTATGACCATGAGATCATGCAACTCACTGACACCGGAGGAATACCTTGTGTGTATCAAACGTCGCAACATAACTGGGTGACTATAAAGGTGCTCTACAGGTATCTCCGAGGGTGTCTGTTGGGTTGGCATGGATCAAGACTGGGATTTGCTACTCCGTGTGACGGAGAGGTATCTCAGGGCCCACTCGGTAATACAACATCACAATGAGCCTTGCAAGCAATGTGACTAAAGTGTTAGCCACGAGATCTTGTATTACGGAACGAGTAAAGAGACTTGTCGGTAACGAGATTGAACTAGGTATAGAGATACCGACGATCGAATCTCGGGCAAGTAACATACCGAAGAACAAAGGGAACAGCATACGGGATTAATTGAATCCTTGACATAGAGGTTCGACCGATATAGATCTTCGTAGAATATGTAGGAACCAATATGGGCATCCAGGTCCCGCTATTGGTTATTGGCCGTAGAGGTGTCTCGGTCATGTCTACATAGTTCTCGAACCCGCAGGGTCTGCACACTTAAGGTTCGGTGACGTTTCGGTAGAATTGAGTTATGTATGATTGGTGACCGAAGGTTGTTCGGAGTCCCGGATGAGATCCCGGACATCACGAGGAGCTCCGGAATGGTCCGGAGGTAAAGATTGATATATAGGAAGTCCCGTTTTGGCCACCGGAAAAGTTTCGGGTATTTCCGGTAGTGTACCGGGAGTACCGGAGGGCCATCGGGAGGGGCCACCCACGCCGGGAGGCCACATGGGCCTGAAGGGGGTTGCACCAGCCCTTAGTAGGCTGGGCAAACCAGCCCTACAAGGCCCATGCGGCTAGGAATAAGTGGGAAAGGAAAAACCCCAAAGAAAAATAAAGGGAGACCAAATATGGAAGGTGTCCTATTTGGACTAGGATTGAAGTAGAGGAGTCCACCTCCTCCACCTCCAAATTTCGGCCAGCCCTTGAGGGTTTGAGGCTGCCTCCTCCCCTCCCTCCCTCCTATATATACTAGAGGATTTAGAGGAGAAAAATAACCTTAATTGCCACGTGCTCCCTCTACTTCATCTAGATCGGTTTCTCCTCTAGTCTAGTTTCAGCGGTGCTTAGGCGAAGCCCTGCCGGAATTGTTCCACCACCATAGCCGTCGCGCCGTCGCGCCGCCGGAGAACTCTTCTACCTCTCCGCTCTCTCTCTTGCTGGATCAAGGAGGCGGAGATCGTCATCGAGCTGTACGTGTGCTGAACGCGGAGGTGCCGTCCGTTCGGCGCTAGATCGGAAGGACCGTGATCAGGATCGCGAGACGATTCATGATTTGATCGCGGGACGGATCGTGATGGGATCGTGGGACGGATCGAGATTGGATCGCGAGATGGATCGTGATGAGATCGCGGGACACTCGGCGATTTGGATCGCGAAGACGTTCGACTACATCAACCGCGTTTCTTAACGCTTCCGCTTAGCGATCTATAAGGGTATGTAGATTCACTCTCCCTCTCGTAGATGCTCATCACCATGGATAGATCTTGTGTGTGCGTAGGAAATTTTTTGTTTCCCATGCAACGTTCCCCAACAGCAGGTCGGCAGGAAGGTTGCCGAGCTACGGGTCGGAAAAGATTTCCCGAGCTAAATTACTACGTAGGGCACCCCGTTCAAGAGGATGTCCCGCCTCCTTAAATAAAAACAAACAAAAGGTTAAGGGTGCCATAAGCTTGAAAAACCAAAAAGCTTGTGCGAAAACTTTACGTCTGAATTAAATCATGTTTTTTGGTGCCAATCCAAACATTGGTCTTAAAATTAGTTTGTGCTTCCATCGTGCTTTAACATGATACATCCGAACTCCAGACTTCAAGTGGGCCAGCCTTCGGCTTTAACCTCCAATCCCGAGGGCGGAGTGCTTCTCAGGCCAGTTAGCGAACTAAACTCGAACGGTTTAAAGAGAAGCCATGCTATCCGGCTATTGACCACACAGAGTGGTAGAAAAAGACTTTGCAACGACTAAGAAGAAAACATGTATTATAAAACGACTCATATAATTTTAAGAGCCCCCAGTTAACTTAGGTGAAAGAAGTGTTTTTAACAAACAACGTTTTTGATAAACTGAGTTTGTAACAGAAAAATAATTTTTGGTCGAACCAAACAAGAATTAAAAAAACTGAGCATGGAAGCGACTTAGCTGGTTAATGTGCTCAGCGTTGATGACGCGGTCCGGGCATGTGACGGGACGAAGACGTAGTCCTCAGCTTGGCCGAGGTTCCAGCCCCAAGCCTGAGGTGACCGGGCGAAGAGTTCGGCTTGACGAAGTGGCAACACAGCACGGTTGATGTAGCGAGGCGAATCCCCCGGTCCAGCTAATCATGATGAAGTTGGTCGGCTGGTGACGCCGAAGTCCCCAAGGTAGGTTGATGAAGACATGGCGAAGCCCCCGGTCTAGCCGAGGTGACAGAGCAGGTCGTTAAGGAGACGTTGCAGCTGCCATGCCAGCCGAAGTGTTGAAGCAGTTCGGCGTGATGGACATCGGCTTGAAGAAGCAACAGTGCGGCCATGCCGACGCAGGTCGTAACTTGTGACGCAGTCAATGTCGGCTTGATGAAGTGACCGTGCGGCGATGCCGGTGTGCCCGCTCTGTGTAATCCGTGGGGCGATGACGTTGGTGATGATTTATCCTTCGCGATGCCGAACTCTTGTTCGGCTCGCCGAGATGATGATCCGAAGAGGTTGAGCTCGGCTCAACAAAGCGACGACGTGTCTAGCGCAGATCGGCAGCCGTGGAGCAATGTTGCCGGGTTGGTTTGACACCAGCGTAATGGTGAATATTACCTCAAAAAATGCTTAAAATTTTATGGGCACGTATTTAAGAACAACACACAATACCCTAGAAAGAAATTCCTTCAAAAAGGTTGTCCAATATCCCGTTCATGAAGAAACATGAACTCCGGTCGGATTCGTATTCGCGCAGAAAACAGATCCGAAAATTGGTCCACTCATTGGATGGTTCCCAGAGTTTGAACGGTCGGATCGAGCTGAAATTTTGAGGGGTGGTAGATATAGGAATTCCGCAGCAGATGAACGGTTGGATCTTCCAAAGGACGTCCGAGCTAGACGCTGGACTCCTCTCCCCAAACTCATCCAGATTCCCGTCCAGATTCGACAGGGCTCCGGTATATCGTAGATCGCCGGAGATTCCTCCATCGGAACGCGACGAAATTTTACAGGGTTGTTGTAGACTCAATTTCGCACAATTCCATAGGAGCAATCGCCAAAGCGACGCTCGAGGAGGCAGTGATGGCGGATACAACTTCGCTGTCCAGAAAAACAGCACGGTCGCTCAAGGGCAATGTTGACGTTGAGCCCCCGAGCTCCATGGATGATTCCTCCATGATCTTGATAGAGATCGGAGTTGATGTTGATGAAGGCCCTCGTCCAAACAGGACATTCTGACGTGGAGCGTAGTCCTCGGTCCAGCCGAAGTGACCAGTTGAGCCGGCGACGAAGATGCCAACATCGACAATAAAGCTCGGTTCCGACGCGTAGATCGCACCGGAGACGACCTGAATTCCCATCGCACCGTGGCGACTGCCAGCAGGCTCTCAATGAAAGCACCAATGTCGGTTCTATATCCGGCATATCTCATAGTAGGGGTCCTAAGCTAGGCGTCTTGGAGCGATGGTAACACGGACACAGGATTTTATCCAGGTTCGGGCTCTCTCGAAGAGATAATACCCTACGGCCTGCTTTTGATTGTATTCATATGGGGTGTAGTACATGGTACATGTCTCTAACACGAGATTTTTCTAATGAATATTCGACGATCTATTGACTAGCCTGGCCTCGGTTTATATAATACACCGGAAGCCTAGGGTTTAGGAGAGTCCTCGTCTTGGGCGCCAAGTCTTGTGGAATATCCCTTGTATGCGGCATGGGCTGCCCGAACTGGCCCAATAGTGAACCGCCATGGGGGTCCTCGGCCCGATCCACCTGGTCGGGAGACGACGCGGTGAGTACCCCCTAGTCCAGGACACCGTCAGCCGGGCTGGTCCTTTAAGCTTTAATGGCAGGTATTTGATGGCGTGGATGTCATCTCCTTGTGCCATATGAATGTGGAGAAGAAAATCCTCAATCCACACGGCCGAGTCTGTAGTTCCATCGTATAGCTCGATGTTTACGGGTTTAAACCCTTCTGGGAATTGGTGCTGCAGCACCTCATCGGTGAAGCACATTGGGTGAGCGGCGCCCCTTATTCGGGCCACATCGCGTCGAACCTCTGATTCCATCCTGGCCCGGTGTTGATCCTGAACTCTATCGTTCCGGTCGAGCCATGCTTGGTATCCGTCTCTTCTATTGGGAGGGTAATCTCTTGACCCATAGATGGATCTTGAGTGACCTGCTCTAGCGGCCAGGTCGCGTCGAAGATCGTATTGATATTCTGGCTGTGCCGCCTCCCTTCCTTTATGGCGAGGAGGGGCAGGTGGGTATTCGGCCTCGCCAGCCGGCCTGTCCCTTCCTCAAGGGGGGCGGTCGGGCTGGTTGCCTTGAGTTCGTCTGGGCGGTGCGGGCTCGAAGGTCTTGTCATCGAATTGCGGCAACAGTTTGCGCTTGGGGTAGCTCTTTGTTTGCCACTCGTAGCCGTACCCTTCTTCGGCTACTAGGACCTTCGTCCATCTTTCGTTGAGGGTGTCTTGTTCGGCTTTTATCTGTTGCTGCTTCTTCTTCAAGCTTCGCGCGGTGGCTATGAGCTGTTGCTTGAACCGCTTTTGTCCCAATGGATCTTCTGGGACGATAAAGTCTTCAGCTCCAAGGCTGACCTCCTCTTCGGAGAGAGGCATGTAATTGCTATCTTCGGAATCATTGGGGTTCTCGGGAGTATGCTGACCCTCATGCTCCTCTAAGCCGTCGGGCTGGTGCTCGGGGGCGTGGTCGCCGAGGTCTTCCCCGTTGTGTGGGGTGTCGCCCTCTTCGGTGCCCGTGTTGCTTTCCCTCCCTCGTCGCCCCTTGGATCGTTGGCGTTGTCTCCGGCGTTTGGGGGGCTCCTCTCCAGGCTTGTTACTGTCCCTTCTGGGGGTGCCATCGCCATTAGCGCCATCACCATCGTCCTTAGGGGTGTCCACCATGTAGATGTTATAGGTGGATGTGGCCGTCCATCGGCCGGTGACGGGAGGGGCGGCGTCCGTGTGGGCCGTGGCTTCACTGTCGTCATCCATGTCATCAGCCTCCTCAGAGGCATAGTCCAGCATGTTGGTTAGGTCTTCGACAGTGGCAACTAAGTGGGTGGTGGGTGGGACGTAAAATTCCCTGTGGCCTACCTCAAGGTTCCGTTGAGCATGAGCCTCGGGCGGGCCATCGGCAATAGTCATCATCTGAATCCGATCGAGTGCTTCGTTTAACAGGGCGAGGCTGACCAGACTGGCGTATGAGGTTTCTTCGGAGCTGACCTCCGTCGTCACTGTGAGGCGAGGCATGGGTCCGGCCTGGGCGAGATCCTGGTCTTCGGACCCCGTACTTGTGTGAAGGCTTGAAGCCGAGACTACGGTGAGGAGGGCGAGTCCGGCTGGGGTTAGCCCCCCGTGTTCGGATGCCGAACTCCCATTGGGGCTCGAACATAAGAGTTAATTCCTGGTCTTCGGACATAAGAGTTGCTTCCGAGCTCGAAGCTGACAGAGCGGTAAGGGCCGATCCGGAGACCAGATCGGGGAAAAGCCCTGAAGTCGATGCTTCGGAGGTCGTGGTCGTTCCAGATAAGGCTGAAAAGCCAGTGAAGATCAGATCGCCCCGAGTATCGGTGACATACTTGAAGTTACCAAACCTGATCTGATGCTCAGGGGCGAAGCTGTCGACCTGGTTGAGATGACCGATCGAGTCGGCGTGCAGGACAATGCTACCGAACGCAAAAAGTTGCCCGGGGACGAAGATGTCCCCAGTGTTGATGCCGTCTCCGATGATCAGACGAGCCATCGATCCCTCGGCGATCCAACAGCGGAACTCTCAATGAAAGCACCAATGTCGGTCTCAAAACCAGCGGATCTCAGGTAGGGGGTCTCGAACTGTGGATCTTGGATCCATGGGGAACAAGGGACGTGGGACACGATATTTACCCAGGTTCGGGCCCTCTCTAAGAGGTAATACCCTACGTCCTGCTTGATTATATTGCTTGTGTATATGGGGATTATAGAGTTGATCTACCACGAGATCGAATGAACTAAACCCTAGACTAGTAGGATGGTGATTGTTCTCCTAGCCTCTACGGACTAAACCCTCTGGTTTATCTAGACACCAGGGGTACTAGGGTTTACATATAGTCGGTTACATTAAGGGAACGCCGGATCTTCCATCTTGACTTGGAGCACACACCAAGGTACAAAAGGTCTTCGGTCCGGATACAGTGCGGCCCAACAGTCCGGCCCATGAGAGATAGGCCGGCCACCCGAGGACCCCCTAGTCCAGGACTCCCTCAGCTTCACTTTGGAGCCTCCGGTGCCTGCATCCACATCCACCCAAGACGCTGCCTCACTAACTTAGTATTCGGAAGCATGCCTCTGCTACCAAACTACTGTGCCTCTAGAGACTTCACACATGTGCATCCAGAGGGTTGAGACCGGTGCCGCGAGAAGCCCCACGCCCCTGCCGTGACTCTTACGTGCCCGTGGTGCCACACCCACGTGGCTCTAGAGACTTCACAACCGTGCCTCTCTAACAGAGTATTCGCACCCATGCCTCTGCCACCACACTTTTGTGCATCCAGAGGGTTGATACCCGTGCCTCGAGAAGCCTCACGGTCTACGTGCCTGTAGAGGCTTCACTTCGGTGCCTCCAGTGCCTGAATCCACATCCACCCAAGCCGCTGCCTCCCTAACTCAGTATTCGGAAGCACGTCTCTGCTACCACACTACCATGCCTCTAGAGACTTCACACATGTGCATCCAGAGGGTTGAGACCAGTGCCTTGAGAAGCCCCACGTCCGTGCCGTGACACTTACGTGCCCGTGGTGCCACACCCCTGTGGCTCTAGAGATTTCACAACCGTGCCTCTCTAACCAAGCATTCGGACCCATGCCTCTGCCACCACACTCTTGTGCATCCAGAGGGTTGACACCCGTGCCTCGAGAAAGCCCCACGTCCGTGCCTGTGGTGGCTTCACTTCCGTGCCTTTCGTGCCTGCATCCACGTACCTAACGTGACACACGCCGTGACTCTTATGTGGTCGTGGTGCCACGCCCGCGTGGCTCCAGAGACTTCACAACCGTGCCTCTCTAACCGAGCATTCGGACCCATGCCTCTGCCGCCACACTCTTGTGCATCCAGAGGGTTGATACCCGTGCCTCGAGAAGCCCCACGTCCGTGCCTGTGGTGGCTTCACGTTCGTGCCACCGGTGCCTGCATCCACGTGCCTCACGTGACACGCGCCGTGAATCTTACGTGGCCGTGGTGCCACGCCTGCGTGGCTCCAGAGACTTCACAACCGTGCCTCTCTAACCGAGAATTCGGACCCATGCCTCTGCCACCACAATCTTGTGCATCCAGAGGGTTGACACCCGTGCCTCGAGAAAGCCCCACGTCCGTGCCTGTGGTGGCTTCACTTTCGTGCCTTTCGTGCCTGCATCCACGTACCTAACGTGACACGCGCCGTGACTCTTATGTGGTCGTGGTGCCACGCCCGCGTGGCTCCAGAGACTTCATAACCGTGCCTCTCTAACCGAGCATTCGGACCCATGCCTCTGTCGCCACACTCTTGTGCATCCAGAGGGTTGATACCCGTGCCTCGAGAAGCCCCACGTCCGTGCCTGTGGTGGCTTCACTTCCGTGCCTCCCGTGCCTGCATCCACGTGCCTCACGTGACACTTGCCATGACTCTTACATGCCCCGTGGTGCCACACCCCCGTGGCTCTAGAGACTTCACAACCGTGCCTCTCTAACTGAGTATTCGGACCTCTCCTACCACACTTTTGTACACCCAGAGGGTTGATACCGAGCCAGTCCTCGAGAAGCCCCACGCCCGTGCCTGTAGAAGCTTCACTTCCGTGCCTTCGGTGCCTGCATCCACGTGCCTGTAGTGGCTTCACTTCCGTACTACGAGTGTCACTACACTAAAAAAAAGCTAGCGTCCCACCGACTGACTATTAAGATGCTAGCAAGCTAGAAAAAACCCAGCCAGGTAGCACGAATCTTGATGCTCAAACGGACAGTCGAAGATTAGAGATGGTTCCATCATTTCCATCTCTCCCTCGCTCTTCTACTCTCTTGCTTCCCCTCTCGCACAGTAAATCTCGAAACCTTCATCACTCCCGCATGGTCTCTTCCTTCCTTCTGCACACGAACCCAAATTCGAAATCGAGTTCGCCTCACCGGACAACCGCCACCGCGCTTCGCCAACCGCCCTCCACTTCGAGATACAAACCGTCAAACGGTGCCCGTGACAACAACAAGTCCCCCACCGGCAGCGGCGACTGACGGCAAGGACTTCAACACCGGCGGCGGAGATCGCAACAAAAAAAGAGCAACGAGCAAATAAGCTGATGGAGGCGAGAAACCCCACACAAGCAATCGAAGGTAAATATCAATCTATCCCATTACATTCCACAAGGTAGATCATAGTGATTTCTCCACATCCAGGGACAGCAACCCTAGCCATCGCTACAACCGAGTTTTCGAATAGCCTAATTCAATTTGTCTAACAAATTGAACTAGCGTACACATGAGATTTAATAGAAATGCTACTGCTCCCCGCTACGGAATTTTGGTCAGACGATATGTGCTTAAACGTACTATACCTGCCATATCACTAACTAGAATACCTCAATAGATTCAAACCCTGCGAGCATCCTGAGAGGTCAAACTTCGTAATTACACGAGATTTTCTATGTCCCTTGTCCCTTGATTGTAACTGTTTCAAATTAAGTGCCTCTGGTCTGAAAAACCATGAACCAAGAATAGGTGTACCTGTGCTTCTAGGGTGAAACAACCTGTGCCTCTCTAACTATACAATTTTTTTCAACCAATGCATATCTTATTTTTTCTATGACACTCAACTTTGCTTCTAACACCTGGCCATTTTTTATGCAGCAATGAGAAAGCCTGACGAACAGCCTAACATCCAGCAAGGTACTGACGAAGACCCTGAGGAAGAACATGCAATCTAGCAAGCTCCTGTCAAAGGTTTAAGCAAAGTGTCCACTATCGATCTACCAAAAACTATATAGGGACAATAATAACTTAACTGCTCTCCATGACAAAGCATAAAAACATATATTCTATTCTACAAATAAAACTACCTGCCCTTCTTTATATATTTCTTTCTAGAAAACATTAAAAATGTTCACACACTATCTTATTTTTAATTCAAAAACAGTTTATCTTACCCAGTAAATCTTCCACTCTGCTTAATGATATTCCTCCCATTATGGAATATCACTTGGACTGTGTATTTTTCTCTCAGAAAATGCTTCGCGCTAACTTCACTTGCTCAGCTGCACTTCTAACCATATTTCATAACTTCCATCCCCTTATTAACTCAATCAGGATGAGTATTAATTACCTTTTTTAACCCAAGAAAAGAAACTAAAAGGCCCCTTTAGGAGTTTTACATTCTTTATGCATAATCCTGGAAGATATATATTTTAAATCTATATCCTTTTTTTCGAACAAATCTATATCCTTTTTTGTTACCTGATCATTATGCAGGGCACGAAGACGGTGATATTGAAATCGCAGAAAGACACATCATCTCTCCTCATTCATCAGAAAAGGGCACACAACAAAACATAAAGAACAAAGCACCTGCGGTAGCAATGGTAACTTACAGCAGGCTCAATAAGAGTAAACAAGTAGCAACAAGCAAAAAAATAGGAAATCAGATACTAGCACTGTTTTTACTCCTGGAGCAAAAAGGCAAAAGCAAAAGGTCAATATTGAAAACATCGCCGACAGTAGTACCTTGCAGCATCAGCCAATACCTCTAATGGTACTCCCGCCAACAGCACCATCCACCACGAAGAAACAAGGTGAAAGCAAGAAGAAAAACAAACAACAACGGGTAGAAGAAGAACAAGATGATGCCAACAGCAAAGATTCAGAGGCTGATGATGCCGACGATGACAAAAAACATGATGCAGATTTCATTCCTACAGATGGCGACGATGCCAAAGAGCACGACAGTAACGCAGAAGAGGACGACAATGTAAAAACACATTTATCTACTAATTTTGAATGCCACTATTCAGCACTCAAAATCAAACGTTCCTTTCTAACAAGACGCTTTTTTCTGAAACAGCCCAAATCAAGCCAGAAGGCCATAAAGAGGAGAAAGACAAGCGAAAAAGAATTGGCAGCACCAACAGTTGACGAACGCGAGGTAGCAACAAATGAAGACAAATGCCTAATCAAAGCAGGAGCGGCATTCGCTCATGTCAAGAAAGCATGGAAGTTACTTAAAGAACGTCACAAGCAAGATGTTAGGACGGCAGGATTTGGCAGCATAGAGCGATGCCTAATAACGAGCTCCATTTGCAGACCGCTTGCAGCACACATCTACAACAATTTGGACACAGAAAACATGACAATAAGCTTCGGTGATGTTACCGAAGACAAAAAAATCAAGATTACCAAGGAAGCTATCCGCAAGGTCTTTGGATGCCCAAATGGCACGCAGAAGTCAGCACCAAGGCCACGGACTTGCACAACTTCAATGAAAGAACTGATGTCAGACCTTGGCTTCAAACGTCCAGATTTCTTGCCCAAAGAACTGTTCAAGAAGCTAGAAAAAATGGTAGAACTAGACGACCCAGTATCAAACAGCAAATCAGTTTAAATATTTTTCCTTATTTATTTCCACAACATTGTCTGCGGGACAATCGCCGCTATCTTCAGCAAACAAGCGATAATGGTCAAGGACATGGTCTACGAAGGAATGGCATAGATGGATTTCTGCGAGGTAATCGTCGAAAGAATTAAGGCAGGAGCCATTGAATGGCAGGACCACAAGATGTTACATCAGGAAAAAAAGAAAAAAAGCACCTCAATGGTTTGGCACAGGGACCAGTAATCATGTACCTCGACTTCCTGCTCCTACCCACCGACAACAGAGAAATGCGGAACATTGCCAAGAGAATGGACAAGACCTCATTACCACGAGCAAACCATCTCAAAGAGAGTGAACTAGCGAAAATAGCTAGAGCAGACATGAGAAAAGATGGAAAAGCACGACCGGATGACTATGAATTTGGCAAGATACAGGTATGGCTGTGTTGTATATAAACCCGTTCTTTCTTGTCAAAATAGTTTCCATTCTAACCAATTCCATTCTACCGAAACAATGCAGACATGGAAAGGAACAGCAGAGAGGATCTTCTATACCAGCACAGCATCACCTTCGTCTTCAATGCAACTGATACCAGCACAGCATCGTAAACAACAACAGCACCAGCACACGACCAAACTGCTACCACCTCCACCCAAGCGCCAGCATGAAGCACTTGTCAGCACCAGTGGAAGCAGGGAACCCGACACAAGCACCAGCACAGGATCAGAAGAAAGATTCAAAAGGATAAATGAAATGTTAGAAAAAGTGCTTGCCGAAGCAAAACATTTACCCGGAATAGCCACCAGGACTGAACACCAATGCACTGATCAAGAGGAGAAATTGGATCAACAAGCCAAGAAATCACTGGTGCAACAAACAATGTCCCTGATCAAAGCTTTCGAACATCACAGAGACCTTCAGGACATGATTTGCAATGCAAGAAAGAACAAAACAGACGAGGGGACCCTGCAAATGCTAGACCAAGCCGATGCAGGAGCCACAAGTACACTAGTGGATGGGAACCGCACGAAAGAAGTCGTAGCCGCAACAGAAGCAGGAGAAACGCGAAAAAGAAAGACGAAAGAAGAAGACCAAGAGAAGAAGAGAAGAACAACATCAAGGGACACGGGAATTGACAAGGGACAGATAAAACGCCAGAAACAGGTACAGAAGCAGTAGAAGGAGAAGCACATACCAACTAACACAAGCTTCGAAGAACAGCAAAACCAAGGAACAAAAGAAGGAGCAGAAAAAAAAGATGCAGGCCGTGAACAAGAAAAACAGGTAAATAATAGTAATGCATGATGCCATCTGCCTCTAAAGCCCTGTTTACATACCTGAACTAAAAAAACTGTGTGAATACTTTCAGGTACGTGTCAATAGCACGCCAGGCCAAGATGAACTCCAATAGCAGGATGATGTCAACAATCCCAAAAACAAGGATGAACGCAACAAAGAAAGCAACCTCACAACAGATAGTGCTACATCAACAACGACCCCAAAACAAGCACAAGACACGGTCGACATCAAAACCAGTGAATAAGTCAGTATGAACATCCCTTTTTCCTTTCTAAACTGGATATAGTTATAAGTTAACTGACAAACTTGCAACAAAATATAGGCTCAGCTGAACAACCATCAAATCAGCAGTCCCGCCAACAAAACACAAGAAGCTGACCCACAATCGACCATTAGCATCACACATGATAAACAAGAAGAAAACAACAAAGAGGAGGTAAACTTCCACAGCCCACTACGCCCCACACCGGAAACTCATAATAGCAGGGAGAAAATGCACCGCAAACTCATATTGTTTGATCTCCAGGTCTCACAAGCACTACAAGAGCAAGAGGGGACCTGTGTTGAAGTTGAATCCCATGATGAACCTCAAACGGATGAAAGCGTCACCGAACGGGAAGTTTGTGTACAAGAGATTTTCAGTGCCACAACATTGCAGATGACCATGACAAATACAGAGGAGAAAGCCCCAGACATCCCAGTCGATGACAAACTCGAGACTGTTATACCTGACAAAGAAACAGTCGACACAGACATGAATATCCCAATCACCGACACAAAGGTAAAATTCAACAACAACAACCCCTTTTCAAAATATTTATGATGTCTGAACTACCTACTACACCCTTCCACTATAATACAAGAATTATAAGGGATGAATGACCCTTTTCTCTGAACAAATGCAGGAAACAAACGAGTACGTTAATCTCGAAGATCAACAAGGAGCACAACCAGAGGAAGCCCAAAAACACAGAGAAGTTCAAACAACAATGGCTAAAGAGGTGAACTTACATAGCCTGTTTCTATAACATAAAAAATTGTTACACAGACACAAATGAAGTTCAATCTATAATTTCATTTTTTATTAAACAGGGAAAAGAAACAAATGAAGGCACTGACATAGATATTCAACATGAAGAACAAGGGGGCAACACGAAACAAGGAGAAGCCGTATTTCCAGCAGTAGACAGTCCTGCCACTACAGAGAAAGGGGTCTTACAAATCCTGTCCCTATAACATATAAAAAATAACTGCAATTGCACAGTCAGAAATGCACCCATTTAATTACTTTTTGTGTTGGAACAGGCGCAAGAAGCTCAGGAGAGCACCAACAATCAAGACCATCAAACACAACCAGAGGAGGCCAATGAACAAGGGGAACATGTTCTTCAAACGGTAGACAGCAATGCCACCGAAGACCAAGCCGCGAAATGTTCACTCACCGAACAACAGGTAGCAGAGATGGCAGCAGCGACAACGACTGAAAAGGTAAAGTTACATAACCTGCTACTATGAAATTATAAAATAGCTCCATGCACACTCAAATGCATTCCCACTTACCACCTCTATGTTCACTCAAATGCACTCCCACTTAGCCACCTCTATGTTTGAACAGCTGCAAGAGAAAAACGAGGACAGTGACGATGAACAGCAAAACAAACAACAAGAGGAGGCCCAAAAACCTCCACTCAATGAAGAACAGGTAGAACAGTCAGCAGCAGCAACAACGAATAAAGAGGTGAAGTCGCATAAAGTGTTTCTACAAAATTATAGCTTAACTTCCATGAACACCACCACAAATATCAATAAAATAATACCTCTTCACGATCACATAGTTCAAAAATACGCACTTGGCATTTCACTATTTTCCTGTCACAGCCAGAGGATGCCAATGAGCAAGAAGAGGCCAATGAACAAGCGCAACATGTTCTTCAAACGGTAGACATCAACGCCACAGAAGACCAAGCCCCAAAATATTCACTCACCAAACAACAGGTAGCAGAGATGGCAGCAGCGACAACGACTAAAAGGGTAAAGTTACATAAGCTGATTCTACGAAAATATAAAATAGCTCCGTGAAAACTCAAATGCACTCCCACTTAGCCACCTCTATGTTTGAACAACTGGAAGACAAAAAACGAGGACAGTGGCAATGAACACCAAAAGAAAGAACAAGAGGATGCCCAAAAACCTCCACTCAACGAAGAACAGGTGGAACAGTCAGCAGCAGCAACAACAACTAAAGAGGTGAAGTTGCATAAAATGTTTCTATAAAATGATAGCTTAATCTCAATAAAATAACGCATCTTCACAATCACATAGTTCAAAACACGCACCGGACGTTTCGCTATTTTCCTGTCACATCTGCTATAATTAAAATAAAGTAGCAAATGAAATTATTTAACGTTTTTTCTATGATAACACAGAAACCTGAAAAAGGCAACCACACAGATACAATCAATGAAGCAAACACTCAGAGTGTTGTGCAAAAACATGGGTATGATATTTCAGAGAAAGAATCAGACACTATCCAAGAAAACCCTCCACCATTGTACCACGGCGATTCTCCTGGCAAAGTGGTTGCTGCCAACCATGACGAGACTGAAAAAGAAGACGGAAAAAACCACCAGCAAGACACGATGTTTGACGAGCAAAAACATGACGCTAAGAAACGCACAGCGGACTCAAACGAGGATGCAGCAGAAACTGGACAAAAGGGTACTGATGAATTCAGCTTTGAACGTACAACCCAAAAAGGACAACATCACATGCAGCCAGAAGCAGAAGGAGAACAAGAAAGGAACAACACTAGACAAGGCATATCTTCTAGCAGCGAAACAAGCAAGACAAAACAAAATTAATTGCTATCTTGCGACTTGAAATTATTTACATTAAATTCAAAATCATCCTAGGCACAAAGGAGAAAGGGGCCAAACATAGTGATGCCGCAACAAAGCCATCGAAGACCTGTACAACGCTGTATGCAAGCCCTGAACAAAGAAAGAAAGGTAAGTTCATGTAACTAATACAGAACACATTCTTACAATGTTTTTACCTGTATTATGTGTAAACTAAAATATTTTTCTAAATATACTCTACAGAGATGAGCTTTTCATTACAACGGACGGGTTAGATGTCAATCTAGGACATGTCGCCGAAAGCTTCAAAATCGGTAACCCAGTGAGCAGCGAAGCCATCGAGCCCATGCTAATGATCTTGAGAAATCAACAGAATGGCACAGGGCGAAAGATTCTATCATTAAGCAACACTGTAAGTAGAGATCACGGCAAAGGATCACGTTTAAAACAATGAATATCAGTTTATAAATACATAAACTTCGCATGTAAGTGAACTGACAAATTCCATTTGTGTATGTATGACAAAACAAGAAGCACTCAATAAAGGCAGCCGACGACGAAGATCCAATGTGCTTCAAAAATAAAGATCAAGCCCAAATCAGGAAAAAAACTACTACCTGCCAGGCTTAGAACATTTTTCAACGCAGAAGAAGAAGAAAAACTGCAAGATTATGACATGGTAAGCAGATCACCTGTTACAAAAACTAAATCCAGTCACGATCGATATGCAAAGTTCTCTTTTATGACCGACAAATCATGTCTAAATCTAAGAAGACTTCCAAATGTTTTCTTTTTATTTTGTGTTTTGCAGTTCCTTCTACCATGTTCGATACGCGGGTTTGAGAAAGACGAAACTATCAGTCACTACTTCACCGTTACAGTTAACATGAAAAAACAGCGCTTTGAACTCCTTAACTCTTCAACTGCATATCCAGGCACAACAGAATTCTTCAACACTGTAACCAGCAAATTAAAAAAATCTAGAAGCACATAAGCACAGAGCTCCAGCTTTCACAAAGAAGTATCGACCATTTCAAAAAGGTCAAGCTGCAGGCGCCACTTCAGGGAGGAGACACGTAAGCACTTCCAACATTTCTCTTCTTTCTTTTTTTCAATGCAACATTTACTACTACCTTTGCTCCAACATTTCTCTTCTTTCCGTTTCTCAATGCAACATTTTACTACTACCATTCCTCTACATGCAGAATGGACTGCGCATTCTATATGTTCATGAACGTGAAGCACTACTCCCAAGATGGAACAACAGCGGCCTTAGAGGCAGAACAAGTGCTAGAGTTGAGGAAAAAAATTCTATATCAACTAATCAGTCAACACAGAGGCAATACCGTACTATCATTAATCAAGTGTACAACAGGTTAGTCTTTCTAGAAAAAAATAAGTAATAATTTTGGAGAAATTTTCAGAAACAAAACCTCACAATTTTGTCAGCCTACCAGGTAATAATAAGATTTTTTTATTTTTTGATTCTAATAGATATGCTGAAATATGAAGTCGATATGGGAGACAAAGAAATGCAACAGACAGAATGTTACATACTAGAAGAGTTTCCACCAAATCTCGAGCCCAAGGAACATCTTATGCATGTGAGAACCACCCAAGAGCAAGAAGTTATTGATATATGCACTGAACACAAAGGGTTTATGCATGTGAGCAGCCACGCCGTCGTCAAAGAAACTTGCACAGACCACAAACAGAAGGATACACCAATAGAACCAGATCAACCACCCCTAGATGACAAGATAGCACACCAATCTGAAGAGGTAACGGTCACCACTAACAAGCAAAACATCAACATCAATATCCCCAGCACAAAGCAACTTGAACAAACAGGCACTGCTTTAAAAGAGGATAACAGAAGCAACGACGTACCGACTAGACAAGGACAGCTTTCCGAGAAGAACAAACAGCCTGTTCTTCAAAAAGAAACAGGCTCGACAAACGATCAGCAAGGCACCTCAACCACCGTCTCTTTCGACTTCTTAGCCCCCAAAACGACGAAAAAGCATGAAGAAGTTGATGAATTTCTTTTAAGCCTTGACCCGGACCAACTAAAGCAATACAATGAACTTATAGAGTGGGGATATGAATTCGATGAAATCAAAACAGCACGCGTTCAGCATGAAGAGTGTGATTTCAACAAAAAAGGTACGCAGTATCTGGCAAGCTTGCAGCAAGAATCAGCAGAACCTTCAATGGCTCAATCATCTGAGAACAACTCTGCAAAGAAAATCTCAATCAAGAAGAGGCCGGTGAAGCCATCGAGCAGGCTCCATTGAAAAATCAAGATTCCTACATTTGTGTCAGGAGATTTCAATTGTATGAACAAGGCCATGGTACTTTATGATTATCTAATCAGCAAAGAAGGACAGGAAGAATACGGAGAGTAAGTAGTTTCTCTTCTGAAAACAAAAAACAGAGAAGTGCTGATCTCTTTTAAACCCACCTAACAAGTGTATAAACCTTTTGTGCTTGCAGTCTAAACGTATATAAGAGCTCAAAATGACCCGATTGGATTACAGGAAAAAACATAATGCAACAGCTACGAAGAGGAGATGCACAGATGGAGGGCTCCATGACAAACGCATTGTTCGAAGAATGGACGGAGCATCAACAATACAACACAAGCGATAAAGCCATACTCTCCGCAGAATTTGCAAACGTATGAAGTCCACTTGGACAAAAACACTTGTATCATTTCAGTGATTATATGTTTTAACTAAAAGTACACAACTTTTTTGTCGCAGCTTGTGCTCGGTCTTAATCTTGGAGAAGAAGGAGGACTACGAGAATTCAATGAGGAAGAAGCATTGAAAGAGTTTGAACCCCTTGTAAGAGGGAAAGAACTTTTAAAGAAAAAGCTGGTAAGTTAAGAATTAACACTTAATAGAAATATACAAACATAATTCATTCTTCCTAAGATTGCACATTTGCATGTGATTTAATTCTCCTGACAACAATGATCTTTAACTCTCTCTGTCTCCAAACACCGTAGATCATGATACCTCAGAACACAGCTCATCACTTCACAGTGTACGTGCTGAACAAGTACACGAACTCCATCGACATACTTGACTCATTGAATTACAGATACACAAACGATAATACATGGAAAAAACACCATGAAGATCACCCAGAACTGGTACGTGCTTTCAACCTTGGTTTTTTAATTCTTGCATTACCTTTCTTAACGGCAACATTCAACAACAAAACCAAACCGTAATCACAGATTAAAAGGATGTATGCACTGATGAAGAAGCATAACGGAGAAGCGGAACTAGAAGCCAACAGTGAACCGAACTGGTCGAGGATAGCAGAAACACCTAACAGAATTTGCGTGCCAAAACAGGGGGGTACGCAATGCGGACACTTCATGGTCCAATTTGTAAAATACTGGAATGGCATTGATATGACAAAGGACGATGAGGATTTCCGTGTAAGTAATAGTACAAGCAAAAAATTTATTTTAGAAGTAGCATTCCTTGAATTCTTGAATTTTTTTCCACAAAGAAAAATAAAGAATATCCAATGACCTTAATGCAGCATAGCAAGGTAGATGCCGAGTGGAAACTGCAGTTCCTATTTACAGCCATATTTGGTGAAACCAACCAAGTAAAGTGCGAGCAACTACCTGGAAGAATCAAAGAATTCAAACCAGAAACTTCAAAGTTCTTTTCCACCAGCAAAGGTAACAAAATTATTTTCTGGTTACCTTTTTTGTAATGACCTACCCATGGTTGACCAATGTCTTTAGTATCACGAAAGCTTACATATTACATATCTAGAATGAAAATAAGATTTGGTTTTTAGTTATCCATCTGGCATGAAAATAACAACCATCAATATCTGCTTCCTCTAACAGAAATAGATGCGATAAAAAGGAATAAAGGACGAAGCACCAACCCATACCGAAAACATGAATATTCCTTCCAACACACAAACGAGGCGTCCGAGCTCTTCCCAATAGTCATGAGCGATAGTTGGCATGAGGAATTCAAAAAGTGAGTTGAATAGTTGGACCGAGGCCAAAAAGATTATCAAATTCAGTTTCTCACTGACTCTCACCTCGAAATTTATTTTATTTTTCTGTCGCAGCAAAACTATATTTAAGCGCATACGTAGAGAAAGCGAAAGCACGCATCTTACAGGAGCCCACCTGAAGGCAATATTTGGTCCAAGACCAGCACAGATGTCTGGGAAAGCAGACTAGATTCAAAAGAGAGTGATAGACTAATATTAGGCCCAAACTTTGCAGAGGTAAATTTTTAAAAAGCACAAACTTGTCTATATTGCAATGCATGTTCTTTATATTGATACCAAGCTGTTTTTTCTGACAACTTTTTTATCGTAATTATTGTTTGCAGCATATACTGGATTTAAAGAATCACAAAACTACTCCTAGCGAATTTAAAACTGCATTGTAAAGAACAAAGCATCAACTGGTTCCCATGTATCTCAAAGAACATCAACAGAATAAGTTCTCAACAACAAACATGGTAACATCCCTTTACTCCACAACAAAATCAAAAATATGCGTTTTATCATATTCCTTTATATTAAACTGTCATCTAAACACCAAATCTTTTGTACACAGATATTCATACCACTCGAGAAGGATGACCGCTACGTCCTATATATGCTGGACAAATATAAAAAGAAAGTTCATATTATTGATCCTCGAGAAAAAAACTCCTGAGGAATTAGAGAAAGAAAAGGTAAACGTAGAATATTTGGATCCAATTGAAGCAGATCGAATGCTTCAGGAAATCGAGGACGCTGAAAAGGAAAGGCAAAAACAGTTTGAGGAATATCATGTTCATAAGTCGGCAATCGTAAGCATTTCTAAATAATGATTTTTTCAGTTTTACAAGTTGCAATATTAAAACAGTTACAAAATGCAATTCCCAGGTACCTAGGATTAAAGAAGTCTTCAACATCATACTAGAACAAACAATGAAACCCAACAATGCAAAATGGCAGTTTCATACTGTACAAGATGTTCCATTGGTAGAAAAGGGCGAATCACCATTTGCCGTTCTAAAGCTTGCATTCCTCTACAATGGTGAAAAGTTCATCGAAGACATAGATGATTTGAGCGTAAGTTTTCAATGAAAATCTTCTGGACACAATACATAGAAAATATTGGAATGTTTTCTTTTACTTACGATACATATATACACCTTTTATGCACCAACTCTAAGAATATATTTTTGTTCTCGGCAAAATTTCACAGGATGAAGTGAAAGACTGGAGGGCAGAGGCACTGTACATTCTTTTACTTAGCGAGAAGAATGAAATCAAACCTAATGAAATGGGTGATGAGATTAGCAAGATCTTCGGCAAGAATGAAGACTAAAACTTTTGATTTAGCAGCGAGGCTAATTCCATCCAAACGTGACAAAACAGTTTAACCATGACTCTTACAGTGAATGTATCAGTGAAAACATCTCATATTTATATGTAATCTCGTTACAAATTGGATGTTCATGTTGAAAAGAGAACATCATCACAGTGCCACTACACTATGAACAACAGTGCCTCTTTTAACAGTGCGAGAACAGTGACTCCCAAGACGAATTCCTACCCATGACTCTGGAGACCACTCGCCTGTGCCTCCAGAGATGACATGCCCGTGCCTGTGGAGAATTCACACATGTGCACGCACATACCTCACGTGCCTCAACCGTGGCTAGGTGCTACGCACACGTGACTGTAGATGCTTCACGCCCGTGCCTTTCCAGGCGAAGCAGCATGGCTGTAACGTTGCCTTCTGCAGGACTTGTATAAAGAATTTCTCCTGAGGTGTCAACTTCTTATAGCATCTCATGAACTTCAGCAACCAACCAAATGCGTGAAAAACGCGCTGCACGACCAACACGCTGCACGACCAACACACACTTCGACCTATGCCCCCCCCCCCTTCAAGATGTTTATGAAAATTTAACAAGCCGAAAGCGAGTAGGAGGGTCCTCGCGCCGGAGGCGTCGTGTGCCACCACGACAAAGAACGCGCTACACGACCAACACGCTGCACGACCAACACACACTTCGACCTATGGCCCCCCTTCAAGATGTTTATGAAAATTTAACGAGCCAAAGGCGAGCAGGAGGGTCCCCGCGCCGGAGGCGCCGTGTGCCACCACGACGGAGAACGCGCTGCACGACCAACATGCTGCACGACCAACATGCTGCACGACCAACACACACTTCGACCTATGCCCCCCCCCCTTCACGATGTTTATGAAAATTTAACGAGCCGAAGGCGAGCAGGAGGGTCCTCGCGCCGGAGGCGCCGTGTGCCACCACGACGGAGAATGTGCTACACGACCAACACGCTGCCCGTCGAAGCTGATACAGCAAGCTACATCACTGTGATGCTGCTCTATGCTTTAAGTCAGTAAGCTGATAGAACTCATGCCTCTGCTACTATACGCCCGTGCCTATAGAGAATTCATACATTGGCATTGACAGGATTCACACATGCCTCTAGACTCTTCACGACCGTGCGTTAACATGTTTTCCCGTCCAAGCGTGTGTATGATAAAGTTCTTGTTTTGCTTACTTGAAAGGTCACATTTGATAGTGTTGGAATCCCCGCCCATAATTACCCCATAAATCTTCATTTCCCGGAAATATAATGGGAACAAAAAGGGAAACAAAAAGGAAACAGGGATCCGCCGAGGCGGTTGGCCGTTATTTTCTGTTTGTTATCGCGCGGAAAAGGAAAAACCGAAAACTAAAGTTTTTGGAGGGTTAAACTACAAAACGCACGAAACCACAAACCGGAAAGGGAAACCGGGAACCAACCGCATTGGCTGGTTTTCCCTCGCGGGAGCGCTCCGCGTACGACAAGTTTCGCGCGCGGAGCGCTCCGAAGGAGCGCTCGTTAACTAGTTGCTCTCGGTTTTCGGTCTAACGTAGATCAAAAAGGCATTTTCGGCCTTAGCGAGGCTGACCGGGTCAAAGAATTGATAAAATCAAATTAGGGCATACATTTTTTGAATTTGTTAAAATAATAATAATAATTTTTTTTTAAATCTCTCTTTTCTTTCTTGTTTTCTCTCTTCTTCTCCAATGTAGGTTGGACTGATTTTCGTCACACTTGATGGTGGCTGCTACATGGAGGGTAAAGCATCCCCATCCTCTCATATGCAAAGTCCAAAATATCATAACGCTAATGGGTAGCGGGCTTATACACCTCTTTGGGCTACCTAAAAGAAAAAATAAGACCAACCCAAGGGCTAACCCTCGTTGCCATTTTTTTATAGGAGAAACTCCACGAGCACCGCTCGTCCGAGCCGGGGCTCGAACTCGGGTGGGCTGGCAGCTACCCCAGCTGCCCAGCCAACGGGTCGACGCCCTGTCCTCGCTACCTAAAAGGCTTTAAATGGTCATCTTCTCATAGCCCATATGAGGAGGATATCCTACACTTTTATATGTTTTTTTAGGGGAACACTTTTATGTGTCATTTGGTTAAGTCTCAGTTGAGATCTAATCATACCCATATGCAATTCATGCTTCCTATACGGAAAAAATTCCGGTATACACGATTTTTTTCCCCTGTACGACGCAGCGTCTCGCGGCTCGTGGCATCGGAGACATACAACACACAGAGTGCCGTAATTTTTTTTTTGAACACAGTACAGACGCAAGCGCTCATATACACGCGCATACACTCACCCCTATGAACGCACACACGCACACCCTACCCCTATGAGCACCTCCGAGAGACTGAGCCGGCATATCATCTTGAAATTTACGAAGTCACCGTAGGCACCTCGTCGTCGACGGGAACGTCTCCTCCCACTGAATGCGCATTGCCGGAAATCCTGAAATAATTTCAGGAATAAATGCGAGCACCAGGATTTGAACTCTGGTGGGCTGGGAATACCACAGTCTCTCTAACCATCCAACCACAGGTTGGTTCGCCACATAGTGCCGTAATTTAGCAGGTAATGCTCTGGTGTCCATTGTCACTAATTTTTTTTTTTTTCTGATATGATTCATCGTCACTAATTCAGCAGCACAGTGTTCGTTCCTCCTCTCGGTAAATCAGCGTCTCGCGGTTCGGAATAATAGTGGCACGGTACAGCGAACACGCAACAAAAAACAACAGTGCGGCACGTTAAACAAATAGGACGTGCACCACGTGACACATGTGGTAAGCAATCCAAACAACTTAAAAAAACAGTACGTGCACGTTAAAAAGTTACAGGAGAGACACCCGATCGATCGAGCACATCAGCAAATACCAGTGCGGCACGATCGACCGCCCGGCACGTACTTTCCGATCACTTGGACGCCCTCTTCTTCCACAGGTCGGCGAGCAGCCGCACGGCGCCGCCGGCCGGCTTCCTCTTCACACCGGAGTCCCCATCTCCCGCGTCCCGCTGCCTGTCCTCGTCCGTCTCCTCCGTGCCAACGTGGTGACCCGCGCCGCCGAGCACCGCCGCGGCCTCCTCGGCCGCCTTGCGCCACTGCTCGCTCTGGACGCGGATGCGGCGCGCCTCGGCCTCCAGCGCCTCCCGCGCGCGTTCCGACTCCCTCAGCCGCTCGGCTAGCCGGGCCTCACGCGCCGCGCTGTCCATCAGCGCGCGCTCGGCTTCCCTCGCCTTGGCGGCCGTCGTCTTCCTGTCGGCCTCGGAGGCGTCGGAGGCCGTCTTGGTGAGCTCGGCGTTCTCGGCTCTGAGAGCGGCGAACTCGGCCTCTCTGGCGACCAGTTCTGCCGTCAGCGTGCCGATGTTCGCGTCCTTCGCCGTCAGCTCCAATTTCAGCGCGTCGACCTCCATGTCCTTCAGCATCAGCTTCGCCCTCAGCTCGTACACCTCCCTGTCTTTGGCCACAAGCTTGTTCCACAGCTGGTCGGCCTCCAGGTTCCGCTCGTTGCCACCACCGTCGTCTCCAACGATGGCAATATTATTAGTGTTCGCCACATCGCCATTATCAGTCATCTTCTCGGCCACCTCCTCAACCCGGGGACTCATTGTCCTCGCGCTCGACCATGCCTCTTCTCTCCTCGCTGTCACCATTTGCAACGTCGTCTGCGACAACTTCTGCCTCCTCCTCCTCCCGCTGCTTCTGTTTTGGCGGCACATTGGTATCCTGTTCGACCGGCGCCGGAGCGGCGACCTCCCTCTTCTTCGCGTTCGCGGCGAATCGCTTCTTGACCTCGGCGAAGGCGCCGCGCGCGTCCTTCCTGGCCTTCTCGGCGGCCGCGAGCTGCTCCCGCATCGCCGCAAGCTGGTCGTGCGCCTTCCCCAGCTTGGCCTCCAGCTCCGCCGCCCGCGGCCCTGCACCACCGCCACCACCAGCGACCGCACCTGCGGGTTTCTTCTGCAAACCCACCACCATGCAGAGTTACATCATGTCAGTCAGGTGTCATGTCTCTGCTATATGTAGATCAGTTCGCGCGCGAGAACGTGCTTGCCTCATGCAGTGGGCTGCGGGGCGCCGCCCCTCGGCCGACGCGCGACGCCATTCGCCTCCACGCCCACGGCCACCGTCGCCGTCCTCGGGCTCATGGGCACACGAGTCGCGGCCCGGTGCGGGTGTATGACGTGGGAA
The DNA here is from genome assembly GCA_039707655.1 of Elymus sibiricus. Classification (NCBI taxonomy): domain Eukaryota; kingdom Viridiplantae; phylum Streptophyta; class Magnoliopsida; order Poales; family Poaceae; genus Elymus; species Elymus sibiricus. The sequence goes on from CM077664.1 coordinate 322,204,751, forward strand.
TTGCACAATGTATTACTCAGGTGCAAACGCACGTATATATGATGTACAAAGGTGGGCCACGACCTCAACTATACAAGGCAACTAGGAGGTGGGCCCAATACACAGATATGCACAACACATATATTCAACACCCCCCGCAGTCAAAGCGGCACCACTGCTGACGCAAAGGCTGGACCGGAACTCCTCAAATGACGCCGTAGGCAAGCCCTTGGTCATGATATCTGCAAATTGTTGGGAAGTAGGAACGTGTAGAACACGAATATGGCCGAGAGCCACCTGTTCCCGAACAAAATGAATATCCAACTCAATATGCTTGGTCCGACGATGATGTACCGGGTTAGCGGAGAGGTAGACCGCCGAGACGTTGTCGAAGTAGACCACCGTAGCACGATCCACAGGACAAGAGAGCTCCTGAAGCAGCTGGCGAAGCCACGAACACTCGGCGACGACGTTGGCCACAGCACGATACTCAGCCTCAGCACTGGAGCGAGAGACCGTAGGCTGCCGCTTGGACGACCACGAGATGAGTGAGGGTCCAAGGAAGACACAGTAGCCCGAGGTGGAGCGACGAGTGTCGGGGCAGCCCGCCCAGTCTGCATCAGAGTAGGCGGTGAGGGTGGTGTCAGCGGAGGCGTGGAGGGTGACGCCGAGGTCCATAGTGCCACAGACATAGCGGAGAATCCGCTTGACAGCGGCCCAGTGAACGTCCCGAGGAGCATGCATATGCAGACACACCTGCTGGACGGCATACTGGATCTCCGGTCGAGTCAGAGTGAGGTACTGGAGAGCACCAACGATAGACCGGTAGAAGGCAACATCCGAAGCAGGAGAACCATCCGTGGCAGAGAGCTTGGCCTTCGTATCAACAGGCGTAGCGGCGGGCTTGCAGTTAAGCATGCCAGCACGATCCAAGAGCTCATGAGCGTACTTCCGCTGATGAAGGAAGAAGCCATCGGGACGTCGCACCACCTCAACACCGAGGAAGTAGTGCAAAGGACCCAAGTCCTTGATGGCGAACTCAGCGCGAAGACGAGCAGTGAGTTGACTGAGAAGACCAGCCGTACATGCCGTCAGGATGATGTCGTCGACATAAAGGAGCAAGAAAGCCGTGTCGGAACCCTGGTGATAGACGAAGAGCGATGCGTCCGAGCGGGTGGAGCGAAACCCGAGCTGGTGCAGAAACGCCGCGATGCGCTGGTACCAAGCGCGCGGAGCCTGCTTGAGTCCGTACAAGGACCGCGAGAGCAGGCACACGTGGTCGGGAAGTGCTGGATCAACAAACCCTGTGGGCTGCTGGCAGAAGACCTGCTCCTCGAGGTGACCATGAAGGAAGGCGTTGGAGACGTCCATCTGGTGCACCGGCCAAGCACGGGAGACCGCAAGATGGAGAACCGTACGAATCGTACCAGGCTTAACAACCGGAGCGAAGGTGTCGGTGAAGTCGATGCCGGCACGTTGCCGGAAGCCACGAACAACCCAGCGCGCTTTATAGCGATCAAGGGTACCATCAGGACGGAGCTTGTGTTTGAAGACCCACTTCCCGGTAATCACGTTGGCGTGCCGGGGACGGGGAACAAGCTGCCACGTCCGGTTGCGCAGCAGGGCATCAAACTCCTCTTGCATCGCAGCCATCCAGAGCGGATCACGAAGAGCGGCTCGAACGGAGGACGGCAATGGCGATGGCGTAGAGGTGGATGCCGCGTGGACGTACTCGTCCGAGGCATAACGCGAGCTCGGGCGAAAAACACCCGTACGGGCGCGGGTGACCGGACCAACCGCGGAAGGCTCGGCCGCAGTCGCCGGTGAAGAGGGCGCCGGAGCCCCCTGAGCCATGGGCGCCGAGGCCGCGGTCGAGGGGACCGCCGGGGCCAGGGGCGCGGGGGCCGCGGGCGCCGAGGCCGCGGTCGAGGGGACCGCCAGGGGCGGGGGCGCGGTGGCCGCGGGCGCCGAGGCCGCGGTCGAGGGGACCGCCAGGGGCGCCGGGGCCGCGGGCACCATGGCCGCGGGAAGAGGGGGCGCCGGGGGCGCCAGGGCCGCGGGCACAATAGCCGCGGGCGGGGTACGCGCCTCAAAGCCAGGGGGCGGGCCAAGAGCGGCGTGCGAGCGCCCTGGGAGAGGCGTCGAGGCTCCCGCGTCATCGTCGGCGGGAGGAACAGCCGGGGGTACCTGCTGAAACGGAAACACATGCTCATCAAAGTAAACGTGCCGGGAAGTGAACACACGGTGGGAGACGGGATCGTAGCACCGATATCCCTTGGAGTTAGAAGGGTAGCCGATGAAGATGCATGCAACAGAACGTGGTGCAAGTTTGTGAGGAGCAGTGTCGGCAGTGCTAGGATAGCAAAGGCACCCAAAGATACGCAGACCATCATAAGACGGTGGCGTACCAAAGAGAAGGTGATGAGGTGCGTAGTTCCACCGTGGGCGGCAGGGTCGAAGGTTAAGAAGAAGTGATGCGGTAGCAAGTGCGTCCGGCCAGAAGCGAGGCGGCACGTTAGCATGGAACAGGAGCGTGCGAACGCAGTCGTTCAGAGTGCGAAGGACGCGTTCGGCTCGACCGTTCTGCTGTGAAGTATACGGGCATGTGAGACGAAAAACTGTGCCATGGTGCGACAACAAGGTGCGGAAAGCAAGGTTGTCGAACTCTTTTCCATTGTCAGTCTGAAGAGCAAGAATGGGACGCCCAAACTGCGTGCTGACATAGGAGTAAAAGGCCGTCAAAGTGGAGAGTGCATCCGACTTTCGTCGCAAAGGAAAGGTCCACACATAATGAGAATAATCATCAAGAATAACCAGATAATATAAGTAGCCCGAATTACTAGGAACCGGAGAGGTCCACACATCGCTATGAATCAACTGAAAGGGAAAAGAAGCAATGGTGGTGGAGTTATTAAACGGGAGGCGAACATGTTTGCCGACACGACAGGCATGACAAGTGTGATCCTCGATCTTATTACAACTGAAACTGAAACTCCTAAGAATATGACGAAGTGTGACGGGGTTGGGATGACCCAAACGAGCGTCCCAGAGATCGACGCCAGCGGAGAGAGCAACCGGCGCGGTGGTGGTGGATGAAGGTGAATGCACCGGATAGAGCTCGTCGGGGCTGTCACATCGGTGGAGTACCATCCTGGTTCGAGCGTCCTTAACACAAAAACCAAGCTCGTCAAATTCAACAGTGACAGGATTTTCACGAGTAAAACAACGAACGGAAATAAGATTCTTAATAAGATGAGGAGACACAAGTATGTTAGACAAAGATAAAGGCATGTAATTAGAAGGAAAAGAAGTGTGCCCGACGTGTGTGATAGGAAGTGTGGAACCGTCGCCGACAATGATGCGGCGGTCGGTGGTGACGGGAGTGAAAGAGGCAAGATTACCAGGATGAGCAAACATGTGAGCCGTGGCCCCGGTGTCCATGTACCAATCACCGCCGCCAGTGTAGTTGTTCGGCGTAGGGGCGGTGTGCAGCGCGGCGAGGAGCGCCGGATCCCAGGGCACCGGCGGCAGGGCCGGCGAGGGGGGCGGGGGCGCCATCGGGTAGCCGTAACCGCCGCTCAGCTGTGGCGGTGGGTACCGTCCATAGGGCTGCGGAGCCGCGTAGTACGCCTGATGCGCCGGCGGGCGCGGCATGGGAAGGGTCGGTGCAGGGGCCCGTGAGACCGGCATGGTGTGTGCATGAACGACACCGGTCCACGGGTTGTAGCCGGAGGCCCACGGAGGAGGCACCTGGAGCTGCGGCTGCTGCTGCTGACGAGGCGCGCCGGCGCCCTGCTGCTGCTGCTGCTGACCGCCGCGCCGGCCACCGCGGCGCCTTTCGGCGGGAGGGGCGGGAGGCCCGGACGGGAGGGAGAGCAGCCCCGGCTGCTGCTGCACTGGGTACGGTGGCGGCGGCGTCGGGTAGGGCGCCTGATGGCGCTGCGGGGGTGGCGCGGCCGGGGCAGCGGGGGGCGGCGGGGGCCCGCCGCGAGTGGTGCCGGCGGCGAGGGCGGTGTGGATGGCCCGCGCCTTCACCTGCTTCATCCGCCGCTCCTCCAGCCGGAGGTACGCAACGAACTTGGCGAAGGAGGGCTCGGGGATGAGGGTGAGGTTCGCCGCGGCGTTGCCGAAGTCCTCGTTGAGCCCGGCGTTGAGCGTGCTGAGGAGGAGGTCATCATCGATCTTCGCGCCAATGTCGCGGAGCTCGTCAGCGAGAGTCTTGAGGCGGCGACAATAGTCGTCGACGGAGGAGTTGTCCTGGTGGCACCCAAAAAACTCTTGCTGCAAAAAAACACGACGTTGGAGTTGATTGTCGGTGAAGAGCCCGTTCAGCTTGGTCCACACGGCGCGGGCGTCATCACCGTCCTGCACGACCGTCTGAAAGAGGTCCGGCGAGATGGTGAGGAAGAACCACCGGATGATCGTGGTGTCGATGGTGGACCAGTCATGGAACTCGGGGACGAGGCTGGAGTCGACGGAGCCGTCCACATGATCGACGAGGTGGTACTCCCGGAACACGAGGGAGAAGTACGTCTTCCACGTGTAGTAGGAGGAGTCCGTCTGGGAGAGACGAACCGGCACCCGCTCGTAGATGTTGAGGTTGCGGATGTCGTTGACGTCGGGCGGGTTGGCGTCGGCAAACGGGTTGGAGTTGATGGTGGAGCCGGACGAGGTGACGGACGACATGGCAATGGATGGGAAAGAGTGGCGCGGCGGCTCGCGACGAGCGATGGGATCTAGGAAAGCTAGCTAGATGGAGGCAGCAGCAGTACGTGCAAGCTAGCTAGATGGAGGCAGCAGCAGTACGTACGTACGGCGCGCGGGCGAGTAGGCAGGAGTGGCGACGGGAGCTAGGAAAGCTACAGCGGCGACGCGGCTAGGTTTAGGCAGCGGGTGCGACAGGGGCGCGGGCGGCGGCGGCTGGGGTGGCGGCGGCGGCGGCGGCGCGGAGGAGACGCGCGGCGGCGACGGCGGCAAGGCGGAAGCGAGGTCGTAACCTAAAAACTGATACCATGTATGACGTGGGAATTGCACAATGTATTACTCAGGTGCAAACGCACGTATATATGATGTACAAAGGTGGGCCACGACCTCAATTATACAAAGGCAACTAGGAGGTGGGCCCAATACACAGATATGCACAACACATATATTCAACAGCGGCAGCTCCGACATGGCCCTGAAGGGAAGTTCGATCAGTCAGGGCACAAACTTGAAGCAGTTAAACATGACATTACTACGAGACACATTCAGATCAGGTCAGCACTGGTCGATCGATACCTAGGTCGTGACATGCGGCTGCTGCTGTCCTCGTCCTCGAACTTGCTCGCCTTCTTGGCGGCCCCCGCGCGCCCGAGCATCGGAACCAACCGGAGTTTCTCTCTGTCGAAACAAGCTAGCTAGAACGATGGTTTCTGAAAACAGAATGCAACTTCAAACTCGGAATTATATTCGCTCAAGGACTGGGCGTTGGGGACGTACGTTTTGGTTGGATTGCAAGTCTCATTTGGGTACTAATTGATGTAGGTTACGTGGACATTCTCCGGATTATTGCTGTGATTGAGAATTTGGAACTGCATGCTTAATCTTGTTTCAGCGTTAAGGTTCTTGACTTGTACTAGCACAGTGGGTGCCTTCCTTTTCCTCTTTCTTCTTAGAGCATCTCCAACAGGCGCGTTATATATGGCGCGCGCGGGGAAAAAGGTATTTTTAGCGTGCGCGGGCTGGTTTGGCGCGCTCCAGGAGGCGCGGGAAAATCCGGCGCGGGAAAAAGAACTGCGCGCGCGCGCGAAAAAGCGGCAACGCGCGGGGCAGTTTTGGCGCGCGGCATCGGGCGCGCTCTATAAAACACGCGCGCGCGAGACCGCCAACCGCCACTCCATCGCGTCCTTCTTCCGCGCCGCGCCCTTCTTCCTCGCCTCCAGCGCCCGCCGCTGCCGCCGCGCCTTCCCCCCCCCCCCCCCCCGGCGACATGCCGCCGCGCGCCCGGAGCAGCTCCGGCTACAGCGGCGTCCGCGCCCGCCCCTCCGGCGTGTATTACTCGGAGATCCGCTCAGGTAACACACGTCTCGGTCTGGGGACGTTCGAGACCGCCCGCGCGTACGACGCGACGGCATGGCGCCTCTCGAAACCACGTTCGCAGATGAATTTCTAGGACGCGCGGACGCGCCAGCAGGCGCAGGACCTCGCGCCTCTGCCGCGGCTAATCATCGACGAGGACCGCCGCATCCAGCGTAGGCGGGAGCGCCGCCTCCTCATCGTCGAGGCGGACGAGTATGCCATGGCGGAGTGGCGCCAGCGCTTCCCGGAGGATGTCGCCGTCGAGAACGACTTCTGGGCGCAGAGGAGGGCACAGCGAGCCACGGATCGGGCGGACAGGCGTCCGCGGAAGGCACTGGCGATAACGCAGTGCGAACTGGGATCTGCGTCGACCTTTGACGACAATGATCCTCGGTGGGATGACGCGTTTCTGTCGTCGGACTACATCACCGAGGAGGAGGACGACAACGAGGTGTAGTTTCTAGTATATTTGCATCGTAGTATAGTTTTTATCTATTTTTATTTGTATCATATGGACTAGTTTGTGGTGTTGGGCTTGAACTATGATATTTGAATTTTATCTATATATTGTTTCATATTGTTCGTATGTGTTGCATCGTAGTACCGGTTGCTCGCGCGCCGAATTTTACAGCGCCTGCTGGAGCTATGGCGCCGTGTCTTATTTTGCAGCGCCTGCTGGAGCAAGCGCCCTCCTGCGTGCAAAAAAAGCTATTTCGGCGCTGTAAAAATTATTTAGCGCGCCGCGCCTGTTGGAGATGCTCTTAGGGATATAACAATCCAGTTAGATTGTCATCATCAACAGCAAGAAGTTGATCTGCCTCCATCGACTTCTTGGATCCCTCATCCGTACTTGCATTCAACTCTGCCAGTTTCAGAAAGATATATCCAGCACACACACACTGTTCGTCACCACGCTGCTATTATGTTTTTGACGGTCTTCTCGGCAGAAAAATATTAAAAATTACGAGATAGAATCAGGAACCGAGTTTTTTATCCCGACCGGCCGAGTGATGGGAGTTTTAACCAGCGTCGGCACGTACGAAGGTGCACTCACTGCACGGGGACGTGAGTAGCTTCTAAGTTTGCACTTGGCGTCTTGCTTCAGCGCGCAGCTATATGGAAGCCTCTCGCTGTGCATATAGCGGCGGGTACGTGCGGGAAATGAAGATTAGGAATCACGTCGTTTTTTCTTTACTAATAATTGTTTGTGCGTTGCAAACGGAGCATAAATAGTTTAGTTTTTTTTTTATAAACACGCATTATATTAAATATACATAGTACAATCAGGACAAACACACGTGGAGACTGCTAGACAAATTGGATGAAGACATATGTCCCGAAAATTATGCTGTGGCCATCAACAGTCACCTGGTCGTGTCCCCTAGGTCCACCGGTACTGGATGGAGATGCAGGTGTGGGCACTTCCTACCATGGAGGTGCGGACCCAAACTCCGTGATAGATGTCGGGCTAGGACTAGTTGAAGGTGCCTTTCCTCTTTCTACCGTGGTTGGTGCGCTGTGATGTGGGCGGTTGGCGGGGTCTCGGGCCTTGGATGCCGAGGCGGCGACCCCAAAGGGTGGTCTGCATGGTTGGCCCTCCGGCGGGCACCATAGCGACGATGGTGGCTATGCCTTTTGGTCGTGTGGGCGGCAAGGGGCGTAGCGAAGGGTGGCTCGGGCTCGTTCTCTGTCGTCACAGTGACAATGCCCAGATCCGAATATGTAAGCTTCGGCTCGTCGCGACTGTTCTGGGTGCCTCATGGTGGCACGGGTGAGCTGACGAGCGAAAGCTCCGCGCTTTGGCGCTGATGGAAGCGATGCCCGTGGGTGTTGTTATCCTCTTGAGGATGTTATTGTAGTTCTCATCTTCATGGCAAGGGTCCGGATGAAGAACCTAGTCTGTCTCAGGCTCGACAGCGGCGATGCTTCTCGCTGTTTTCCCTCTTGAGGGCGTTACCGTGGAGCTTAGGTGTCATAGGGCATGTTGTAACGTTGTATTCAGCTCATCCTGTATTTTCTTTTGGCAATGTAGGCATGTGCATTTGTATTGTCTGGTTATCCCGGATCATATCTTGTGAGGATCCATAAACCTAGAAGCACAATGGTTTCATCAATTAATTTTATTGCCTCCTTTTAAATACTATGAATATGAGATTTAGCAATCAGTTCGGTGTAACCCTGGATGCATATTCATATTTTGTCGCTCCCAAGGGATTTGCGGGGCCAAAGTGGTGCCAAGATCCTACAAACCCCCATTGACTTGTATGCCTCCACCTATTTCTATCGCTTTCTTTTTTGATTTAATCCTTTGATTTTTTTTCCTCTGTTCAAGTTGCAGTTCCATGGATCTGGAAGTATGTCTATTGATGGTTGCAATCGATGAAAGGTGTCATTATGAGCTAAAAAGAATTGATTGTTGAGCATTTAACTTTGAAAACAATAGTTTACTGACCTTACCTGCCCTACTAAACCAAGCTATTTATCTTTGAAAACTTCCAATCACATATACTCGGCTTGAAAAATACTACTAATATGGAATTTTGCAATAATTTTGATGCAGGAATGTCATCCGAAGTTTAGCGATTCTATGTACAGAAGGAATGACATTGTTCGTAGATTAAATCCACTAACGGATGCATGATGTGGGATTGAAGTTGATTTATTGGATGACTACAAAAGATTCAAACGGATACAAGGTATATAAAACTATTTTTTTGTTATTTCCCAATAATTCTTCCATCACCCTTGATAGTCCAGGATTAAAAATGAATTGGAATGTTAGAGCAGGGTAATGAATCTGCGTATGCTTGGTAGTGTTAATGTCCCTTGTTATAATTACTATGTTGTAATTGTGATTTTCTGATGTCTGAAAATTTTATTTTTATTATTTTTACCCATTTTGTCTTGGAATACATTCCTTCCATACTCTGGTGCAATCAACGTTCTATCATTCCGTACTAAAATAATTATCCAGTTGTAGTCTTAACTATCAATTTAACTATTACAGACCAATATATAGGTTTGTCTATGCTAATTTATGTCTCTTGTCTCTTGTCTCCATATATTTACGTAAATTACTACTAGTTTATCAGAAAAATATATGTGCACGATAACTTGTGCCATCAACGATCTAGTTATACTTAGCAACCACCATGCTAAATATTTGAATTGGAATTGCGTGGTAAATTAAATTGTGTGACCTTATGATTGACAAATATCTTTTTGACGCATGTTTCAATTCATTTACTGCACTTAGCAAAATTAACCACATAGATACCATGCAGAATATTTAGGTTTGTCGTTACTCGTTATACAACTTTATCATCTATTACTACAAACACATTTGCATTGAGTTTAGACTATGTTCTGTTAAAACATTGGAATTATAAATACATGTTTGTTTATCCAAAGTGTGGTGTGAAATAGAAAGGACAAAATAGCATGACTCTACATGAATGCCACTAAGATGGATAATACATGTGTTTGAGTGTTTTTTTTCATCTATTTATATCCTTAGATATATGTGTTTGCAGCGAGCTCTAAAACATATTGTTAATAATTATCTTGATAGAGTTTTCTAGAGTTAATGCTGGTCTATCTTAGGTATAAGCAAAAGAAGATATATAATAGTTACAAGAAATGCCCGCGAAGAGTTTCTTCTCGATAAGTTTCTTGTTCTTTCGTTGTCGATTAGACTTTAATGTTTCTATTCACTTAACACAAAATTGAAAAAACACATGTGCTTTGTATTTGTTACTTAAATCTTGTCCCTAGCTTGCAAGAGGCATGTAAATTTGTGTATTTTTTTCCTTTGATGTATCTACAGTTTGCATAAATATTTCAAATTCATCTTGAAAATGGTAGTTACTTTCACCTCCTATGATGTTCAAAACCAACATAACCAAGCATGTGGATTTACACACTAGTTTGGAAAACATATATCTTGTCATGGGTGTTGATTACAAAAAGTTCCATACCGCCTCGACCTAGTACAACACAATCAAATACTTTTCACATCCATGGATGGGATTGCCTCTATGAAAGAGGGGCTTTATCGGCGTTCTCATTAACCACCGGTGATCTCTATGGTTGAGACTGATGAAGGAGTCTTCCCCACTACCCCATCTCACCATGGTCCTTGTAAGACGGCAAAGGGACGACATAGGTGACTCGGGAGGGAAGCCAAGAGCCTGTCCCGGAGGCACTCATCCCATCAAGTGATGACTGGCGATGGCGGCTAATTTGTGTGCCGCTAGATGAGCGGTTTTTGACAACCTTCCTTTTCATCAGAATTACCTCGCAGCTCCTTTCCTTTTCTCAATATACCAATGTTGACAAGGTATTGGCCAACTAAATATAAAGATTTCAAAGAAGAAATTGTGGAAGGAAGATTTCAAATTTTTCTATAAAGCGAAATCTTCACTCCCAAAGCCAAGTTTCACTTGCCATTTCAACTACAAATTTCAAAAACTTACTTTCTCCAAGGAGCCGGAGCTCTCTATTAATCAAACAACAACATTACAATAAAACACCTAACATAAGAAGGAAATACAATCTAGTCATTGGGGAATCCTTCATCCTCTTCATCCCACACATGCCTATGGTGCACCGATGTTGCTGGCGAAAAAAAAGTGTAGTATCCACACAGGCAGCCGGGAAGTCACCGATCTCCATCGGGATGTCAACCCCGGAGAGTCCACGGCTTGAAGAAGAAGACCACATTGGGTTGATTAAAAGTAGGCGTCCTCCCTAGTAAACGGAAAAACCAAATCGGCGGGTCCTCTTTCTAAATATATTTGATTCGGAACTCTTATATGTCCAAGGTGAATATGGAAATTCTTTCATAGGTTTTCCCGTTGTTTCTGAAGCAATACTGAACTGAGAATGACCCAAGCAACCCCCTACTTCCACATAGAGAAAGGCAAACCCATCCACCCGATCTTGTCACTAGATTTGATGACGCATGCACCGCCAAAGCCGAAGGGGACTTCAGTAAACATCACCGTCAGAAGGGCCAAACTCGTGAACAATGAATACCTACTTGTCCAACCAATTTTGGCGTTGTATCGATGGTGCACGGACCGCCAGGTCTGGAGAATAAGCTGGAGGAACCATTGTTTAACACCGCTGTCACCATCATTAGAAGGGCCAAAGTGACGAACAAGCCGATGCATACCTGATTCTCCAAGACGGAGGAAACTACGGCTTCCTCCCAGTAGATCAGAGCCTCCCTGCACACCACCACCGGCAGAGGACGAGGAGGCCGGTGATCTACCAGTAGAGGAAGAACCCTAGATTGCCAAATTCGAAAAACTTTCAACTAAATATGAATCAGTATCAATCAGACTCATCAACAATTAAAAGTAAAACCTTATACATCACATAATCTAGCTTCTGAAGTAGAAAACATGATCTTTTAGTTTCCAAATAGAAAAACAAATCTTAGTTACCCCTATCGCCTTCTCACATGTTGATGGTGTGGGGAGGCTTAACCAATGGAGGTGGCCTCTGGAGGATCAAGTTAGGCGATGTCAGGAGGAGTGGATAACACAATCGCCTAGTAGCCAACATGTCACAAGTATATGAATGCCTAGTAGCTTGTAGAGGCATGACACTCAGAGCATCTCCAATCACAGTGGGTTATTTTCACCCTTATATGTCCCAGAACGTGTCGATGGACAAGAGCTGGCCGAACCCCATTTGTTCGCCCGGGCAGCCACGCCCTCCATATTGAAACCCTCAATTTCATACAGAACCATGGAACCAAGATCTCATACATAGTTCATAAACAGGGTAGATAAAAATGAAGTGCAACCGCATACTAAAAGAAGTTTGCAAATTAAAACAAACTACAAATGATCATACTCCTTGTGGAAGGAGATCTTGAGGGGCCGTTGACCTCATGGTCATTGGCGATAGGGTGAATCTAAGGCATCTCCTCGCCGTTGGGATTCTCTGCAAAGATCCGCTTGATACGTCTCCGTCGTATCTACTTTTACAAACACTTTTTCTCTTGTTTTGGACTCTAATTTGCATGATTTGAATGAAACTAACCCGGACTGACGCTGTTTTTAGCACAACTACCATGGTGTTGTTTTGTGCAGAAATAAAAGTTCTCGGAATTGGACGAAACTTTTTGGAGAATTATTTTGGAATAAAAGAAAAATACTGGAGCAAAGACGCACTGGAGGGGGGCCCGTGCTGCCCACTAGGCACCAGGGCGTGCCACCCCCCTCTGGCGTGCCTTGGTGGGTAGTGGGCCCCTCGAGGCTCCGCTGACCCTAACTCCAACTCTATAAATTCCTATTTCCCGAGAAAAAAATCAGAGAGGAAGTTTCATCGCGTTTTACGATACGGAGCCGCCGCCACCTCCTGTTCTTCATCGGGAGGCCAGATCTGGAGTCCGTTCAGGGCTCCGGAGAGTGGGATCTTCCGTCTTTGTCATCATCAACCATCCTCCATCACCAATTTCATGATGCTCACCGCAGGGAATGAGTAATTTCTTCGTAGGCTTGCTGGACGGTGATGGGTTGGATGAGATTCATCATGTAATCGAGTTAGTTTTGTTAGGGCTTGATCCCTTGTATCCACTATGTTCTGAGATTGATGTTGCTATGACTTTGCTATGCTTAATGCTTGTCACTAGGGCCCGAGTGCCATAATTTCATATCTAAACCGTTTATGTTTTCACCAATATATCTGTGTTCTTGATCCTACCATGCAAGTTATACGCACCTATTACGTGTTATGATCCGCATACCCCAAGGTGACAATAATTTGGATTCTTTCCGGTGATACCGTAATTTGAGGAGTTCATGTATTCACTATGTGTTAATGCTTTGTTCCCATTCTCTATTAAAAGGAGGCCTTAATATCCCTTAGTTTCCTTATGGACCAGCTGCCACTGGAGGGTAGGACAAAAGATGTCATGCAAGTTCTTTTCCATAAGCACGTATGACTATTTACGGAATACATGCCTACATTACATTGATGAATTGGAGCTAGTTCTGTGTCGCCCTAGGTTATGACTGTTATATGATGAATATTATCCAACGTTATCACCGATCCAATGCCTACGAGCTTTTCACATATTGATCTTTGCTAAGTTGCTACTCTTGCTGCTACTGTTAAAATTGCTATAAAACTACTACTGTTACCGTTACCGCTACTATTGCTATTGCTACTATTGCTACTAAATTATCATACTACTGTGCTACTGATCACTCTACTGCAGATATTTAATCTCCAGGTGTGGTTGAATTGACAACTCAACTGCTAATACTAACAAGTATTCTTTGGCTCCCCTTGTGTCGAATCAATAAATTTGGGTTGAATACTCTACCCTCGAAAACGGTTGTGATCCCCTATACTTGTGGGTTATCAAGACCTTTTTTTGGTGTCGTTGCCGGGGAGCATAACTATATTCGTTGAGTCACTCGGGATTTATATCTGTTGATCACTATGAAGAATCTTAAGGATGATAGAACCAAGATCGTTCCCTCTAAGATGAGGGGAGGTAAGGAACTGTTATCTAGCTCTGCAATTGATTCACCTTCTGTTTTGAGTAAGCTTGCAACACCACCACCTGCTATTAATTCTGATATGTCACAAGTAATTGATGATGCTACTTCTGCTATGAATGATGCTATTGATGATGCTAGTACTTTGCTTGATAAGACTATGCCACTAGGTGAATTTCTTGATGAACAACTTGCTAGAGCTAAAGAAATTGAGAATGCTGAAACTGATGAGATTACTGAAACTGGTGAAGTTATTGAAACTGAAAATTATGAAACACCTGTTAGACCTAGCTCTCCTAGATATGAATGGCCTAAGATACCTGAGGGTTATGTTATCGATCGAGAGGTAGCTAGGGACTTTCCTGCTTGTAAGGATAGAGATGATCTTAAGAAATTACTATGCAAGTTGAAAGAAAAATCTTTGAATGCTAGAATGAAATATGATCCTAAGTTTGCTACTTCACCTATCTTTATTACTGATAAGGATTATGAATTCTCTGTCGACCCAGAGCTAATTACTTTGGTTGAATCTGATCCTTTCCATGGCTATGAGACTGAAACTGTTGTGGCACATCTTACTAAATTAAATGATATAGCCACCCTATTTGCTCATGATGAAAAAATTCGCTATTACTATATTCTCAAGTTATTTCCTTTCTCGTTAAAGGGTGATGCTAAGATATGGTATAATACTCTTGCTCCTGGTTGTGTGCGTAGTCCCCAGGATATGATTTATTACTTCTCTAAAAAATATTTTCCTACTCATAAGAAATAAACTGCCTTACAAGAAATATTTAACTTTGTGCAAATTGAAGAAGAGAGTCTCCCACAAGCTTAGGGGAGGCTTCCCCAATTATTGAATGTATTGCTTGAGCATCCTCTTAAGAAAAATGAAATACTTGATATCTTCTATAATGGACTAACCGATGCTTCTAGGGACTACCTAGATAGTTGTGCTGGTTGTGTTTTCAGGGAACGAACTATTAAACAAGCTAAGGAACTATTGAATAATATATTGAAGAATTATGATGATTGGACACTTCCTGAACCACCGCCTAAACCCACTTCGAAGAAGAGGGGTATTTTATTTCTCGGTCCTGAAGATATGCAAGAAGCAAAGAAATGTATGAAAGAAAAAGGTATTAAAGCTGAAGATGTTAAGAATTTGCCACCTATTGAAGAAATACATGGTCTCGACACACCACCACAGGTGGTAGAGGTAAATTCTTTTATAAAGTTTGATGAAGGTGATATCCCTTATAATAAATCTCCTAGTCAATGCTTGTATAAATTTGATAATTACATTATTAATCAAGATCATTTAAATGCAAATGTTATGAAACAATTGAAAAAAAATACTTACATGATTGATCTCTTGAGTGACTTGTTGTTTAGAATTGTTAATGATGTCAAAGGTGTTAGTAAACACGCTTCTATGCTCCAAACTCAGTTAGAACAAGTTGCTAAATCTCAAGGTGAATTGCTCAATGAAATGAATAATAATATGAATGATCATGCTATTAGAGTAATGACTAGAGGAGGTAAAATGACTCAGGAGCCACTTTATCCTGAAGGTCACCCTAAAAGAATTGAACAAGACTCTCAAAGAATTAATGTTAATGCGCCTAGTCCTTCTAAAAAGAAAAAGAAAAAGTAAAATGATAGGACTTTGCATACTTCTAGTGAACCTGAGGTAGAAAAACCTTCTGAGGATGATAATGATGTTTCTATTTCTGATGCTGAAACACAATCTGGTAATGAACATTCACCTAGTGATAATGATAATGACAATGATGATGTTCATGTAGATTCTCAACCAGACAATGATAAAGAACCAGATAATGATGTTGAAATAGAACCTGTTGTTGATCTTGATAACCCACCTTCTAAAAATAAACGTTATGATAAGCGAGATTTTGTTGCTAGAAAACATGGTAAAGAAAGAGAACCATGGGTTCAGAAACTCATGCCCTTTCCACCTAAACCATCTAAGAAAAAGGATGAGGAAGAATTTGAACGCTTTGCTGAAATGCTTACCACAGTCTTTTTGCGTACTCGTTTGACTGATATTTTAAGGATGACCCCTTATGCTAAATATATGAAAGATATTGTCACTAATAAAAGAAAAATACCTGAAGCTGAAATCTCCACCATGCTTGCAAACTACTCTTTTAAGGATGGAGTACCTAAGAAATTAGGAGATCCAGGAATACCAACTATACCATGCTCCATTAAAATAAATTATGTCAAAACTGCTTTATGTGATTTAGGAGCCGGTGTTAGTGTTATGCCTTTCTCTTTATACAAAAGACTTGATTTGAATAAACTCACACCTACTGAAATATCATTGCAAATGGTGGATAAATCAACTGCCATACCTATCGGTATTTGTGAGGATGTGCCCGTTGTGGTTGCAAATGTTACTATCTTAACAGACTTTATTATACTTGATATGCCCGAGGACGACAACATGTCGATTATCCTTTGTAGACCCTTTTTGAACACTGCAGGGGCTGTTATTGATTGCAACAAAAGCTTGGGGTATTTCCCCGGTTTCAAATTGTGGATAAATCAATTACCATTGGAAGTTTTCAAATTCCTCTTCCTACTGTCAAAAATAAATATGGAACACTTATTGTTGGGGAGATGCATATCCCCGTTGAGGTAACTTAGTGTTTTACGAAGATTCTTCAGGTTCATGCTAATCGGAAGTGATTGTTAATAAGACTTGATCAACCTTATTAATGGATTATTTTCGAGAGGCATGTGGTCGATGAATTTAGTAGGCACAACCTTCTGTACTCATTTTATATTTCCTATTATTTTTAGTTAAATACAATAAAATGCCATGAATATCCTATTTTCTGAATTATCCGTGCAGTGAAAAAGTGCCCAAAAATGTAAGTGCTTAAAATGACCTGAGATTTTAACACAATTTTTTTCTAAATATTTGAGAATTTCTGGCACTGAAAACACCACAGGGGGGGTGCCCCAGGTGCCCACTAGGCACCAGGGCGCGCCACACCCCTCTGGCATGCCCTGGCGGGTAGTGGGCCCCACAACTCCCCCTCACTTACTCTCTTACCTCACATTGTCACTCACCTCCAGAAAAAAATCCCTCTAGCTCTCTCTCTCTCTTGTGTTCTTACTCCCAAAGCTGAGATTTTCGATCTCTTTGCTCGGAGCTCCGTTTCCGAAACTGTTTTGGGGGGTTTCTACTTGGTATGTGACTCCTCCATTGTTCCGATTAGTTTTTGCTTTAGTGGTTTATATTTTGAGTAATTCGCTGCTCTTGGTGCTACTGAAAATGAGCTTGCATGTTGAATTCTTTGACTTCCAAGTAGTTTGAATGCTTGATATAGCCTCTAGACATCCAAATGAGTAGTTGCTATCAGTTTTGTGAAGTTTTATTGATATCATTTTGTGACCCAATTTTTTTCAGAAATTGTTCGCAGATAAAATGCACCTATTTAGGAGGAGTTCTTCGAGGCGGAGGTCCTCGAAGGCATCGTCGAGTGAGAGCTCGATACAACAAGCCTATGTTGAACCAAGGGCAAGCTCGGTGCAGGATACCGACACCAGATCGTTCCTATGGCCGTGTGACGAGTTCATGATAGGTGCGGGTATTAAAGAAGAATTTGATCAGTATGTCCACAACACTAAGCTCGCCACCATCATTGTAGATAAGTGTGTTCAGCATTGCAACCTTACTGACTCGTTCACCAAAAAGTTAAATATCATTCTCGTGATTCTAGAGTCTCATTTTGCCTTTATGATAGAACCTATAGTATGCCTTTAGAAGAATTTTGTGATGCATGCAAAATTCCATACTGGGGTTCGTTAGATGAACCACCAAAATCTGATTATGAAATGTTCCTGAGCAGCCTCTGTTGTGGTGAGGATAGGGGAGTTGCACAAGCTAGAATAAAAAGTATACAATTCCCCTCCATCTGTTACTTTGCACTCTTTAATGGCAAATGCGTCGTGGGTAAACAAGACTTCAGTACAGTCTGTGCCCCTGATTTGAGCCTTATACATACTGCTTTGACGGGCACTAAACGATATAATCTTGGAGCAATTGTTGCACGGAGGTTGCAACGCAATGCTGATAGTGGTCATTTATATGGAGGAATTTATGCCTCCCGCTTAGCTGCAAAGCTAAGAGTTGCACCTTTGCCTAATGATCCTGTTTTACCTAATAGATACTTAGATTTTGATGCAATGCAGCGTCATAAGTTCATTAAGTATGGAGCCATGAATTACAACTATAACTTGATGTTCGATAAAAAAAACTATTGTACCTGTTATTTTGCCTGCGCCTCCTCTCTTTGATTTCCAGAGTAAAGGAAGGTATTAAATTTATGAGAGAGAGGCACGTGAGTATAATGCAGCAATAGAAGCTGCCCGTCTGGCTGAGGAGGCCGCACCAAGAGCCTCCCGAGCTATCACTCTAACTATTATCCCGGCTACGGATGATGATTACCAAGCTAGGCAAAAGCCTAAGCTTTGGGGAGTACGTATTTCCCACCGACATTACATTCATGTTCACACATTTCATTCCAGTTGTTGGTGTCCACACTTTTTTTCATTGTATAATCCATGTTAGTTTTATTTTCTCGCTTTCTTCTTTTTGTGTGTTTGAAAAACTTTGAGAAAATCCAAAAATATTTCTCGCTTCTTTTTGGTTTTTCTTTCTAGTTTAAATTAGTTGTAGTATTAAAAGAAAACCCAAAAAAATCCCGTTCTTCTTTTGCTTGTTGGGAGCTTTCCCGTGTAAATAGTTTTTCTCATTTTTGTTTTTATTCCTTTATTTTGCTTTCTTCAAGAAAAATCAAAAACTGCAAAAATATTTCAGTGTGTTTCTCTGAAATTCTTTTCTTTTGTTGAGTCAGTATGAGGAGAAGACCACGATGAAAATGTGGAGTGGCTCTCATATGCATTATTGTTGATCTAACAAAGAGCCCATATTATTTTGTCTTCTCCTTTGAATAAAGTGTTTGCAGATTCCAGCTTAGTCCACATCACCCTTTCACTATTATTATTTTCATATCATTCGGTCGTGCCAGTGAAAGGCAATAATGACGATATATGATGAACTGACTGGGGCAAGGAAAGGCGGGTATGAACTCAACTTGTTTTTGTTTTTGTAAATATGTTTAACTCAATATCCATGATTTAGCATATTATGATCAAACATGTTTATGATGAAAATTAGAGATAATAGTTGCTCATGCCATGCTTAAGTAGCTAGGAGTGGATAATGATTTATCTTGGGTGTCAACATGCATTAAAATGATTGTGATGTAGTATGATGATTTGGTATCCTCCTCTGAATGTTTCAAGTGGCTTGACTTGGCACATGTTCACGCATGTAGTTGATTCAAAACCAACATAGCCTCCACGATATTTATGTTCATGGTGTTTATATCCTACTCATGCTAGTATTCAATGTTAATTATTCATAACGCATGATTATGACCATTTTCGCTCTCTAGTTGGTCGCTTCTCATCCTATTTGCTAGCCTTCACCTGTACTAAGAGGGAATACTGCTTGTTCATCAAAATCCTTAAACCAAAGTTATTCCAGATGAGTCCACTATATCTATCTATATGCGGTATTATTCTGTTGTTCCAAGTAAATTTGCATGTGCCACCTCTAAATATTCAGTTGAACATCTGTTTTGTGTGCCTGTATCGCTCATGGAGCGACAGGGGGTGATCAATATCTTCCATGCTAAGCGGGTTATTCAAATGATGAGTGTTTATTCACTCATCCTTGTACGAGAGGGGCCGGTAATCGGGATGCCCAGTCCCATGATCAAAATTGCAATAATAATAAAACAAACTCCCCCGGACTGTTGTTGGTATGGAGGGCACCCGAGGATTCGGCTAGCCATGGCTTGTGTTTGTTGGTGGAGGGGGAGTAAACTTTACTTTTACCGCTTGGGAACCGCCGCTAATTTGTTTCGCATGGAAGATATTTAGAACTCTTGGTCGTAACATTGACAGGAAAGGTATACCTCCCAAAATTATATTTATCTCTGATTTAAGCTTCGAGCTCTGGCACCTCTGCAAATCCCTGCTTCCCTCTGCGAAGGGCCTATCTATTTACTTTTATGTTATTTTACTTTTATTGTTGAGTCATCACCTTCTCAAAAAAGCACCAGTCCTAAGAGCACTATTGTCTTTCTCATGCATTGTGTATAGTTAATGTTGTGTGCATCATGACTGGATCTCTTCTACCATGAATTACATTGTTTAGTCGCTGCTTGAACTTTGGAGGTGCTCTGCATTTATGTTTTGCGGTCTCAGAAAGGGCTAGCGAGATACCATTATTGTCATATTATATCATTATTGTTTTGACAAAGTGTTGGCATTTGAGATATCTTATTATTGCTCGCTAGTTGATTATGCCATTGATATGAGTGAATATAATTTTTAAGAGTTATCATTTGCATGGTTAGTCATGATCTTTACTGAAAACCTGGGTATTATTTAAGCATATATATGAACACAAGAACAAAAGAGTTCGTAAAAATTTTTCTTTGTCACTTTCAGTTTGTCAACTGAATTGCTTGAGGACAAGCAATGAGTGAAGCTTGGGGGAGTTGATACGTCTCCGTCGTATCTACTTTTCCAAACACTTTTGCTCTTGTTTTTGACTCTAATTTAAATGATTTGAATGAAACTAACCTGGACTGACGTTGTTTTCAGCAGAACTACCATGGTGTTGTTTTTGTGCAAAAATAAAAGTTCTCGGAATTGGACAAAACTTTTTGGATAATTATTTTGGAATAAAAGAAAAATACTGGAGCAAAGACCCACTGGAGGGGGGGCTGCTGCCCACTAGGCACTAGGGCGCGCCACCCCCCCTCTGGCGCGCCCTGGTGGGTAGTGGGCCCATCAAGGCTCCGCTGACCCTAACTCCAACTCTATAAATTGCTATTTCCTGAGAAAAAAATTAAGAGGAAGTTTCATCGCGTTTTACGATACAGAGCCGCCACCACCTCCTATTCTTCATCGTGAGGCCAGATCTGGAGTCTGTTTGGGGCTCCAGAGAGGGGGATCTTCCGTCTTCGTCATCATCAACCATCCTCCATCACCAATTTCATGATGCTCACCGCCGGGAGTGAGTAATTTCTTCTTAGGCTTCCTGGATGGTGATGGGTTGGATGTGATTCATCATGTAATCGAGTTAGTTTTGTTAGGGCTTGATCCCTAGTATCCACTATGTTCCGAGATTGATGTTGCTATGACTTTGCTATGCTTAATGCTTGTCACTAGGGCCCGAGTGCCATGATTTCAGATCTGAACCGTTTATGTTTTCACCAATATATCTGTGTTCTTGATCCTACCATGCAAGTTATACGCACCTATTACGTGTTATGATCCGCATACCCCAAGGTGACAATAATTTGGATTCTTTCCGGTGATACCTTAATTTGAGGAGTTCATGTATTCACTATGTGTTAATGCTTTGTTCCCATTCTCTATTAAAAGGAGGCCTTAATATCCCTTAGTTTCCTTATGGACCCCGCTGCCACGGGAGGGTGATACGTCTCCAACGTATCTATAATTTTTTATTGTTCCATGCTATTATATTATCCATCTTGGATGTTTTATATGCATTATTATGCTATTTTATATCATTTTTTTGGACTAACCTATTGACCTAGTGCCAAGTGTCAGTTGCTGTTTTTCCTTGTTTTTGTCTTTTACAGAAAATCAATACCAAATGGAGTCCAAATGGAACGAAACTTTTTGAGGATTTTCTTGGACCAGAAGACACCCCAGAACCTTCGGGAGGGGGTCAGAGGGGCCACCAGTATGCGACAAGCTCGGGAGGCACGCCCTAGGGGGGCGCTCCCAGGCTTGTGGGCCCCCTGATGCTCCTCCAACCCTAATCTTTGCTCTATAAATACCCAAATATTCCCCGTATACCAGAGAGCACACCAAAAATAGTTTTCCGCCACCGCAAGTTTCTGTCCTCGTGAGATCCCATCTGGAGACCTGTTCCGGTACTCCGCCGGAGGAGGATTCGATCACGGAGGGCCTCTAGCTACATCAACCTTGCTGCCCTTCCGATGATGTGTGAGTAGTTTACCACAGACGTACGGGTCCATAGCTAGTAGCTGGATGGCTTCTTCTCTCTCTTTGATCTTCAGTACAATGTTCTCCTCGATGTTCTTGGAGATCTATTCCATGTAATCTTCTTTTGCGGTGCGTTTGTTGAGATCCGATGAATTGTGGATTTATGATCAAATTATCTATGAATATTATTTGAGTCTTCTCTGAACTATTTTATGCATGATTCAGACAGTTTTGTATTTCTCTCCGATCTATTGATTTGGTTTGGCCAACTAGATTGATTTTCCTTGCCATGGGAGAGGTGCTTTGTAATGGGTTCAATCTTGCGGTGTCCTCACTCAGTGACAGAAGGGGTAGAGAGGCATGAATTTGTATTGTTGCCATTAAGGATAAAAAGGTGGGGTTTTTTCATATTGAATTGATCGATCCCTCTACATCATGTCATCTTGCTTAAGGCGTTACTCCGTTCTTGTTAACTTAATACACTAGATGCATGCTGGATAGCGGTCGATGTGTGGAGTAATAGTAGTAGATGCAAGAAGGAGTCGGTCTACTTGTCACGGACGTGATGCCTATATTCATGATCATTGCCTTAAATATCGTCATAACTTTGCGCTTTTTCTATTAATTGCTCAACAGTAATTTGTTTACCCACCGTATACGTTCTTTCAAGAGAGAAGCCTCTAGTGAAAACTATGCCCCCCGGGTCTATCTTTTATCATACTATTTTCAGATCTACAAAACCAAAAACCCAAAAATACCTTGCTGACATTTATTTACCTTTACTCTATTTTGCACTTTTATTTATCTTTTATACCTATCTCTATCAGATCTCATCCTTGCAAGTAACCGTGAAGGTATTGACAACCCCTTTATCACGTTGGGTGCAAGTATTTGTTTGTTTGTGTAGGTGCAACCATTGCTGACTTATGTGATCCTCCTACTGGATTGATACCTTGGTTCTCAAACTGAATGAAATACTTATCTCTACTTTGCTGCATCACCCTTTCCTCTTCAAGGGAAAAACCAACGCAAGCTCAAGAAGTAGCAGGAAGAATTTCTGGCGCCGTTGCCAGGGAGGATCTACATCAAGCTTACCAAGTACCCATCATAAACTATCATCTCTTGCATTTACATTATTTGCCATTTGCCTCTCGTTTTCCTCTCCCCCACTTCTAAAACGTTTTCAAAAAAAACAGAAAAATATTTTCCTTTTTATTCACCTTCTTTCCGTTTGTCTTTTCGTTTGCTTTTTGTTTGCTTGTGTGCTAGATTGCTTGCTTTGTCACGATGTCCCAAGAAAATACTAAGTTGTGTGATTTTTCCAACACTAATAATAATGATTTTATTAGTACACCGATTGCTCCCGCTACAAGTGCGGAATCTTATGAAATTAATGCTGCTTTGTTGAATCTTGTTATGAAAGAACAACCTTCTGGTAGTCCTAATGAAGATGTTGCATCCCATCTTAATACTTTCGTTGAATTGTGTGATATGCAAAAACAAAAAGATGTGGATAATGATATTGTTAAATTGAAGCTATTTCCATTCTCACTACGAGATCGTACTAAAACTTGGTTTTCATCCTTGCCTAAAAATAGTATTGATTCATGGAATAAGTGTAAGGATATTTTTATTTCCAAGTATTTTCCACCCGCTAAGATCATCTCTCTTAGGAAATATATACTGAATTTTAAGCAACTTGATCATGAACATGTTGCACAATCATGGGAGAGGATGAAATTGATGATAAGAAATTGCCCTACTCATGGTTTAAGTTTATGAATGATCATACAAAATTTTTATGTTGGATTAAATTTTGCATCTAGAAATCTTTTAGATTCCGCCGCGAGAGGTACTTTTATGGAAATCACATTAGGAGAAGCTACTAAACTCCTAGACAATATTATGGCAAATTAATCTCAGTGGCATACCGAAAGATCTTCTACTAGTAAAAAAGTGCATGCTATTGAAGAAATTAATACTTTGAGTGTAAAGATGGATGAACTTATGAAATTGATTGCTATCAAGAGTGCTCCTATTGATCCTAATGATATGCCTTTGTCTACTTTGATTGAGAATAATAATGAATCTATGGATGTGAATTTTGTTGGTAGGAACAATTTTGGTAATAACGCGTATAGAGGTAATTTTAATCCTAGGCCGTTTCCTAGTAATTCCTCTAATAATTATGGTAATTCCTACAAAAATTCTTATGGAAATTATAATAAGATACCCTCTGATATTGAGAACAATATTAAAGATTTTATTAACTCCCAAAAGATTTTCAATGCTATGGTAGAAGAAAAATTGCTTAAGATTGATGATTTGGCTGGAAACATTGATAGAATTTCTCATGAGATTGATTCTTTTAAGATTAGATATATGCCACCCAAGCTTGATATTAATGAGTCTCTGAAAGCTATTCAAATTTCTATTAATGAAAGTAGGGAGAGAACCGGTAGGATGCGTGCTAAGAGAGAATGGCTAGGAAAAGTATGTTCCTCTAGTTTTCGATATAATCATGATGAAGATCTTAAAGTGATTGGTGTGACTCCTATTGAATCTTTGTTTGCTAATATAAACTTGATAAAGAAGGGACTGGAGATGAGTCAACTTTAGCTAGAAGTTGTCCCAATAATTTGGAGGGTGAAGATCTTAATAATTTTTTTTGATAAAAGTGGGTTTGGCGAGGTCAAAACTTTAACTAGTGATGAGCCCACTCTTTTGGATTTCAAGGAATTTAATTATGATAATTTTTCTTTGATTGATTGTATTTCCTTGTTACAATCTATGCTTAATTCACCTCATGCTTATAGTCAAAATAAAGCTTTTACTAAACATATCGCGATGCTATGATGAAATCTTTTGAAGAAAAACTTGAGTTGAAAGTTTCAACCCCTAGAAAGCTTTATGATGAATGAGAACCTACAATTAAGATTAAGATTAAAGATTATGAGTGCAATGCTTTGTGTGATTTGGGTGCTAGCATTTCCACTATTCCAAAAACTTAATGTGATGTGCTAGGTTTCCATCAACTTGATGATTGTTCTTTAAATTTGCACTTAGCAGATTCCACTATTAAGAAACCTACGGGAAGAATTAATGATATTATTATTGTTGAAAATAGGAATTATGTGCCCGTAGATTTTATTGTGCTTGATATAGATTGCAATCCTACATGCCCTATTATTCTTGGTAGACCTTTCCTTAGAGCGATTGGTGCAATTATTGATATGAAAGAAGGAAACATTACATTTCAATTTCCGTTAAGGAAGGGCATGGAACACTTTCCAAGAAAGAAAATTAAGTTGCCATATGAATTTATTATGAGGGTCACTTATGGATTGAATACCAAAGATGACAATACCTAGATCTATGCAATATGCCTAGCTAGGGGCGTAAAACAATAGCGCTTGTTGGGAGGCAACCCAATTTTATTTTTTATTTTTTGTTTCTGCTTCTGTTTTTCAATAAATATGCAATTATACTTATGTTATGATTATGTTTTTGTGTTTTAATTAGTGTTTGTGCCAAGTAAGACCATTGGGATGATTTGGGTGATAATTGATTTCATTTTGCTAAAAAATAGAAACTTTTGCGTCCAGTAGCAGAATTGTTAAAATTTGCTGGAGCATGATAAATTCTAAAAAATTTCACAAGATTCATATACAAATTGCCTATGTTGTCCTAATTTTTTAGAATTTTTGGAGTTACAGAAGTTTGGCGAAAGTCCAGATTACTACAGACTGTTCTGTTTTTGACAGATTCTGTTTTCAATGTGTTGTTCGCTTATTTTGATGAATCTATGGGTTGTATCGGGGGGTATGAACCACAGAGAAGTTAGAATACAGTAGATATAATGCAAATATAAAATTGGAATGAGTTTACAACAGCACCTAAAAGTGGTTATTTGCTTTGTTTCACTAACGGATCTCACGAGTTTTCTGTTGAGTTTTGTGTTGTGAAGATTTCAAGTTTTGGGTGAAGTTTCGATGGACTATGGAATAAGGAGTGGCAAGAGCCTAAGCTTGGGGATGCCCATGGCACCCCAAGGTAATATTCAAGGCCAACAAGCATCTAAGCTTGGGGATGCCCCGGATGGCATCCCCTCTTTTGTCTACGATCCATCAGTAAATTACTTGAGGCTATATTTTTATTCACTACATGATATGTGTTTTGCTTGGAACGTCTTGTATTATATGAGTCTTTGCTTTATTTGCTTTTTAGTTTGCCACAATCATCCCCATACTTTGGGCCTTCAATGTCTCTGATCTTTCCCCATACTTTGGGCCTTTAGAGTCGAGGACGACTCCTTCTCAAAAGGGGGAGGATGATGAGGTCATCCCAACCATGGGCACCACACCACCAATCATCAACGGCCCAATCACAAGAAGTCGCACAATGCAAATACATGATCAGGTGAACGCTAACTTAAGTCTATCATTTGACCTTGAAAACATGGTTGTGCCTTCACCTCCTTGCTGTACACACCTTTTTAGTGGGACACACATCAATCGTGAATTTATTAGAATACTCTATGTGCTTGACTTATATCTTTTGAGCTAGGTAGTTGCTCTAGTGCTTCGCTTATATCTTTTAGAGCATGGCGGTGGTTATATTTTGAAGAAATTGATGAACTCTCATGCTTCACTTATATTATTTTGAGAGTCTTATAAATAATATGGCAATTTGCTTAGGTTATGAATTTAGTCCTAATATGATGGGTATTCAAGAGGGATATAATAAAAACTTTCATGAAGATCATTGAATATATGAGAAGTTTGATTCCTTGCATTTATTTTGAGATATAAAGATGGTGATATTAGAGACATACTAGTGAGTAATTGTGGTTTAGTAAGAATATTTGTGTTAAGGTTTGTGATTCCTGAAGCATGCACGTGATGTCTACTACGCAACTTGTTCTTGTAGACTCGTGTTGGGCCTCCAAGCGCAGAGTTTTGTAGGACAGTAGCAAATTTTCCTCAAGTGGATGACCTAAGGTTTATCAATCCGTGGGAGGTGTAGGATGAAGATGGTATCTCTCAAACAACCCTGCAACCAAATAACAAAGAGTCTCTTGTGTTCCCAACACACCAAATACAATGGTAATTTGTATAGGTGCATAGTTCGGCGAAGAGATGGTGATACAAGTGTAGTAATGATAGTAGATATTGATTTTTGTAATAGGAACAATAAAAAACAGCAAGGTGGCAATTGATAAAACGGAGCACAAACAGTATTGCAATGCTTTAAAATGAGGCCTAGGGTCCGTACTTTCGCTAGTGCAATCTCTCAACAATGCTAATATAATTGGATCATATAACCATCCCTCAATGTGCGATGAAGAATCACTTCAAAGTTCTTATCTAGCGGAGAACATAAGACGAAATTGTTTGTAGGGTACAAAACCACCTTAAACTTATCCTTTCCGATCGATCTAGCTAAGAGTTCGTACTAAAATAACACCATATGATACACATCAACCAACTCTAATGTCCAATGTCACCACGAGTATCCGTGAGTTGATTATACGATATGCATCAAACAATTTCAGATTCAAAATACTCAATCCAACACAAAGAACCTCAAATAGTGCCCCAAGATTTCTACCGGAGAAACAAGGACGAAAACGTGCATCAACCCCTATGCATAGATTACCCCAATGTCACCTCGGGAATCCGCGAGTTGAGTGCCAAAACACACATCAAGTGAATCAATATGACACCCCATTGTCACCACGGGTATTCATAGCAAGACATACATCAAGTGTTCTCAAATCCATAAAAGTATTCAATCCGATAAGAACAAAATCTCAAAGAGAAAACTCAATTCATCACAACAAGATAGAGAGGGAGAAACACCATATGATCCAACTATATTAACAAAGCCCGCGATACATCAAGATCGTGCCAACTCAAGAACATGAGAGAGAGAGATTAAACACATAACTACTCGTACAAACCCTCAGCCCTGAGGGTGGACTACTCCCTCCTCATCATGGTGGCCGCCGGGATGATGAAGATGGCCACCGGTGATGATTTCCCCCTCCGGCAGGGTGCCGAAACGGAGTCTAGATTGGTTTTTCGTGGCTATAGAGGCTTGCGGCGGCGGAACTTCTGATCTAGGGTTATTTCTGATGGTTTCTCTATTTATAGGATTTTTTAGCGTTGGAATCACGCGAAGATGGGCCTCGAGGTGAGCACAACCCACCTGCACACGGGTTGGGCTCCAGGCGCACCCTGGTGGGTTGTGCCCACCTCGCGGCTCTTCTGGCCCTCCCACGAAGCTTCTAGTGCCTCTTTTGTTCCAAAAAAATATCGTCAAAAAGTTTCAGCTCATTTGGAGAACTTTCATTTCTGCACAAAAAACAACACCACGGTAGTTCTGCTGAAAACAGCGTCAGTCCGGGTTAGTTCCCTGCAAATCATACGAAAACCATATAAAATTGTTGTAAACATGGCATGAATACTTCATAAATTATAGATACGTTGGAGACGTATCAGCATCCCCAAGCTTAATTCCTACTCGTCCTCGAGCAGGTAAATGATAAAAGAAATAATTTATGAAGTGTGAATGCTAGCAAAGTGCATAAGTTTGATCAATGACAATTTCAATCACTTTTCCTAGCATCATAACAGCAACTCTTTCTCATAAAACTCATCATGTTAAAGTAGCAACCATTTCACATGTTATGGTTCAAACAATGAATTCTCTTGAAACTTAACAACCTATGTTCTCAGTCACCAAGCAATTGCAATTCAACTTATTCAACAAAGTCTAAGTAAGAGCTCCACATACTCAATCATCATATAGTCTTCTATGATTGCTAGTACTCAAAGCATATTCTTCGAACAAATGGCATCCATCAAACAAAGAGAAAGATAGGGGCTTAATGTTTCGCCTCCCAACTCATTTATCATAGAGATAATTGTCAACAATAATAATTCATGATCAAATATATTTGACTAGTCATATGTGCCTAGATCTTTCCCCACCACATGATGCTTGCCAACTAGAGAATAATTGAGTTTGAAATGAGAATGCATACTATTGACTCTTGCATAAAAGTAAATACTGAAAAGTAAAAGATAGGCCCTTCGCAGAGGGAAGCAGAGGTTGTCATGCGCTTTTTATTTGGATGCCCAAGCTCTTAATGCAAAGGAACCTCATGTTATATTGCCCTTTATGATAGCAACCTTTATTATGCAGTCCGTCACTTTTATTACTTTGCCATCACAAGTTCGTACAACGCTCAATTTTCCCTTACAATAAAAGATCAAACATATTTAGGAGCAATTTTTATTGCTTTATGCACCGATGACAACTTACTTGAAGGATCTTATTCAATCCATAGGTAGGTATGGTGGACACTCATGGCAAGAAACTGGGTTTAAGGGTTTTGGATGCACAAGTAGTATCTCTACTTAGTACGAATTTTTGGCTAGCAAAAGATCCTAGGCAAACACCACATGTTGGAGGATCCATAACAATATAACTTCTATGCAAATATACCCAAACATAACTCGTTACGTTGTCTTCCTTGTCCAACTTCAACTAATTTGCTCAAGTTTGAAAATAATTAATGGGTATTCACAATCATAGAAGATGTCCAAGATAATATATTTGTATGTGAAAGTTCTCTTCCTTATACTAATCATTCATGAATTGCTTGTATGACCAATATTGCGATTGTCAAGCTTCAAAAGATTTCACTTTCTAAACCCAATGTGAAGCTACTACTAGGCATAACATGAACATATAATTTCAACTTCATGATATTCAATTCATTCAACAATTTACTCATAGGATATAAGTGAAGCACAAGAGTAAAAGACAAACTACTCCAAAAAGATATAAGTGAAGATCAAATGAGTAGTTAAGTAAATGGTAGCTAATTGAGGACTCTCTATTATTTAAAACTTTCACATCTAAGTATTTTATTAAAACAGCAAGCAAAACAAAATAAAATGACATTCCAAGAATAGCACAACTCATTTGAAGAAGCAAAAACTTAGGCTCAACCGAGACTAACCGATAATTGTTGATGAAGAAAGGTGGGATGCCTACCGGGGCATCCCCAAGCTTAGATGCTTGAGACTTATTGTAATATTATCTTGGGATGCCTTGGTAATCCCCAAGCTTGAGCTTTTGTGTCTCCTTAATTCCTTTTATATCCCAGTTTCCCTCATTCTTAAAAACTTCATCCACACAAAACTCAACAAGAACTCGTGATATAAGTTAGTATAAATCAATGCAATAACGTTATCATTCTCTACTGTACAAAATCACTAAAATTATTATTTAACATTGCATACTAAGTGCCTCTGCATATTTAATACTCCTATCCTCAAATAGAATCATTAAACAAGCAAACATATGCAAACAATGCAAACATAACAGCAATCTGCCAAAACGGGACAGTCTGTAAAGAATGCAAGAAGATCCATACTTCTTTAACTCCAAAAATTCTGTAAATTTACCACACTGTAGAAAATTTGTTTTAGCTAATTGTGTAAAAATTTCAAGATTTTATCGCGTTCTGACTTTCCAGAAGAATTCAGACAATGATGGAAAACTTTCTGTTTTTAAGCAGCAACATGTAGACTTACAAAATAAGCATGGTAAAGGCTATACTTGACATTTTTATTGAAGTAAAAGATGCAAAACATTATTATAAATAACAGAAAGCAAATAATAATAAAATAAAATGATGCTCCAAGCAAAACACATATCATGTGACGAATGAAAATTTAGCTCCAAGTGAGGTTACCGATAATGTTGGAGACGAAAGAGGGGATGCCTTCCGGGGCATCCCCAAGCTTAGTTGCTTGGATCTTCCTTGAATATTACCTTGGGGTGCCTTGGGCATCCCCAATCTTAGGGTCTTTTCACTCCTTATTCTCCTCATATCGATATCTCACCCAAAACTTGAAAACTTCAATCACACAAAACTTAACGGAACTTTGTGAGATGGGTTAGTATGATAAAGATCAAACCATTCACTTTGGTACTGTTAAAGACAAGATTCATAATTGTTCTCACACAATTCCTACTATAACTCATCATTTACACAATTTATATTGAGCAATATAAGCCATAGAAACTAGAAAACAAGCAAACTATGCATTGAAAACTGAATCTGTCCAAAACAGAACAGTCTGTAATGATCTGGATAACGACCATACTTCTGCTACTCCAAAAATTCTGAAAAATTAGGAAAACGTGAGAAATTTGTATATCAATCATCTTTAAAAAAATTCAAGATTTTATCACGTTCCAGCAGAGGAGATCAATTCTGTTACTGGGCACAAAAGTTTCTGTTTTTGCGCAGAATCAAATCAACTATTATCCACACTATCCCAAAGGCTTTACTTGGCACTTTATTGAAACAGAAGCTATAAAATATGATTAATACAGTAGCTTAATCATTTTAACACACAAAAACAGTAGGTATAAGTGTTGGGTTGTCTCCCAACAAGCGCTTTTCTTTAATGCCTTTTAGCTAGGCATGATGATTTCAATGATGCTCACTTAAAAGTAAAGAATTGAAACATAACGGGAGCATCATGAAGCATATGGCTAGCACATTTAAGTCTAACCCACTTCCTATGTATAGGGATTTTGTGATCAAATAATTTATGGGAGCAATAATTAACTAGTATAGGAAGGCAAAACAAGCAATACTTCAAAACTTTCAACACATAGAAAGGAAACTTGATATTATTGAGATATGTAAAAGCATATGTTCCTCTCTCATAATAATTTTCAGTAGCATCATGAATGAATTCAACAATATAACTTTCACATAAAGCATTCTTTTCATGATCCACAAGCATAGAAATTTTATTACTTTCCACATAAGCAAATTTATTCTCATGAATAGTAGTGAGAGCAAACTCAACAAAATAACTATCATGTGATACTTGATTGGGATAATCAAATTGAGCATTAAAATCATGATGACAAGTTTCATGGATATCATTACTCTTTATAGCATACATATCATCACAATAATCATCATAGATAGCAACTTTTTTATCATAGTCAATTGAAACCTCTTCCAAAATAGTGGAATCATCATTAAATAAAGTCATGACCTCTCCGAATCCACTTTCATCAATATTGTAATAATATTCAACACCCTCCAAAATAGTGGGATCATTACCTAGAGTTTACACTCTTCCAAACTCACTTTCATCAATATAATCATCATAAATAGGAGGCATGCTTTCATCATAATAAATTTTCTCATCAAAACTTGGGGGACAAAAATATCATCTACATCAAACATAGCATCCCCAAGCTTGTAGCTTTGCATATCATTAGCATCATGGATATTCAAAGAATTCATACTAACAACATTGCAATCATGCTCATCATTCAAAGATTTTATACGAAACATTTTATTGAATTCTTCTTCTATCAATTGAGAACAATATTCCTTTCCATCATTTTCAAGAAAGACATGATAAAGACGAATAATATGAGGCCACATCAATTCCATTTTTTTGTAGTTTTCTTTTATAAACCAAACTAGTGATAAAACAAGAAACTAAAAGATTCAATTGCAAGATCTAAAGATATACCTTCAAGCACTCACCTCCCTGGCAACGGCGCCAGAAAAGAGCTTGATGTCTACTACGCAACTTGTTCTTGTAGACTCGTGTTGGGCCTCCAAGCGCAGAGTTTTGTAGGACAGTAGCAAATTTCTCTCAAGTGGATGACCTAAGGTTTATTAATCCGTGGGAGGCGTAGGATGAAGATGGTATCTCTCAAACAACCCTGCAACCAAATAACAAAGAGTCTCTTGTGTCCCCAACACACCAAATACAATGGTAATTTGTATAGGTGCACTAGTTCGGCGAAGAGATGGTGATACAAGTGTAGTAATGATAGTAGATATTGATTTTTGTAATAGGAACAATAAAAAACAGCAAGGTGGCAATTGATAAAACGGAGCACAAATAGTATTGCAATGCTTTAAAATGAGGCCTAGGTTCCGTACTTTCGCTAGTGCAATCTCTCAACAATGCTAATATAATTGGATCATATAACCATCCCTCAACGTGCGATGAAGAATCACTCCAAAGTTCTTATCTAGCAGAGAACATAAGATGAAATTGTTTGTAGGGTACAAAACCACCTTAAAGTTATCCTTTCCGATCGATCTAGCTAAGAGTTCGTACTAAAATAACACCATATGATACACATCAACCAACTCTAATGTCACTTAGATACTCCAATGTCACCACGAGTATCCGTGAGTTGATTATACGATATGCATCAAACAATTTCAGATTCATAATACTCAATCCAACACAAAGAACCTCAAAGAGTGCCCCAATATTTCTACCGGAGAAACAAGGACGAAAACGTGCATCAACCCCTATGCATAGATTACCCCAATGTCACCTCGGGAATCCGCGAGTTGAGTGCCAAAACACACATCAAGTGAATCAATATGATACCCCATTGTCACCACGGGTATTCATAGCAAGACATACATCAAGTGTTCTCAAATCCATAAAAGTATTCAATCCGATAAGAACGAAATCTCGAAGGGAAAACTCAATTCATCACAACAAGATAGAGAGGGAGAAACACCATATGATCCAACTATATTAACAAAGCCCGCGATACATCAAGATCGTGACAACTCAAGAACACGAGAGAGAGAGAGATTAAACACATAGCTACTCATACAAACCCTCAGCCCTGAGGGTGGACTACTCCCTCCTCATCATGGTGGCCGCCGGGATGATGAAGATGGCCACCGGTGATGATTTCCCCCTCCGGCAGGGTGCCGGAACGGGGTCTAGATTGGTTTTTCGTGGCTACAGAGGCTTGCGGCGGCGGAACTTCTAATCTAGGGTTATTTCTGATGGTTTCTCTATTTATAGGATTTTCTAGCATTGGAATCACGTGAAGATGGGCCTCGAGGTGAGAACAACCCACCTGCACACGGGTTGGGCTCCAGACGCGCCCTGGTGGGTTGTGCCCACCTCGTGGCTCTTCTGGCCCTCCCACGAAGCTTCTAGTGCCTCTTTTTTCCAAAAAAATCGTCAAAATGTTTCAAATCATTTGAAGAACTTTCATTTCTGCACAAAAAACAACACCACGGTAGTTTTGCTGAAAACAGCGTCAGTCCGGGTTAGTTCCCTGCAAATTATACCAAAACCATATAAACTTGTTGTAAACATGGCATGAATACTTCATAAATTATAGATACGTTGGAGACGTATCAGCACGTATGGTCTCTCGTTATGCGATGAAGTTGGAGCATGATTTATTTTTGATTGTTTTCCTTATGAGTGGCGGTCGGGGACAAGCGATGGTCTTTTCCTACCAATCTACCCCCCTAGGAGCATGCGTAGTAGTACTTTGCTTCGAGGGCTAATAAACTTTTGCAATAAGTATGTGAGTTCTTTATAACTAATGTTGAGTCCATGGATTATACGCACTCTCACCCTTCCACCATTGCTAGCCTCTCTAGTACCGCGCAACTTTCGCCGGTGCATAAACCCACCTTATATCTTCCTCAAAACAGCCACCATACCTACCTATTATGGCATTTCCATAGTCATTCTGAGATATATTGTCATGCAACTTCCATCGTTCCATTTTATTATGACACATACCATCATTGTCATATTGCTTTGCATGATCATATAGTTGACATAGTATTTGTGGCTTGGCCACCGTTCATATTTTTTATACATGTCACGCTAGATCATTGCATGAGGCATTCATATAGAGTCATATTTTTGTTCTAGTATCGAGTTGTAATTCTTGAGTTGTAAGTAAATAAAAGTGTGATGATCATCATTATTAGAGCATTGTCCCATGTGAGGAAAGGATGATGGAGACTATGATTCCCCCACAAGTCGGGATGAGACTTCGGACTTAAATAAAAAAGAGGCCAAAGAGCCCAAAATAAAAAAAATAAAAACAAAGAGACCAAAGAGCCCAAAATAAAAAAAGATAAAAAAAAGAAATAAAAAAATGAGAGAAAAAGAGAGAAGGGACAATGTTACTATCCTTTTCCACACTTGTGCTTCAAAGTAGCACCATGTTCTTCATAATAGAGAGTCTCCTATTTTGTCACTTTCATATATTACTAGTGGGAAGTTTTCATTATAGAACTTGGCTTGTATATTCCAATGATGGACTTCCTCAAATTGCCCTAGGTCTTCATGAGCAAGCAAGTTGGATGCACACCCACTTAGTTTTCTTTTGAGCTTTCATACACTTATAGCTCTAGTGCATCCGTTGCATGGAAATCCCTACTCACTCACATTGATATCGATTAATGGGCATCTCCATAGCCTATTAATTTGCCTAGTTGATGTGAGACTTTCTCCTTTTTTGTCTTCTCCACACAACCTCCATCATCATATTCTATTCCACCCATAGAGCTATATCCATGGCTCATGCTCATGTATTGCATGAGAGTTGAAAAAGCTGAAGCGCGTTAAAAAGTATGAACCAATTGCTTGGCTTGTCATTGGGGTTGTGCATGATAAATACTTTGTGTTAAGAAGATAGAGCATGACAAGATTATATGATTTTGTAGGGATAACTTTCTTTAGCCATGATATTTTGAGAAGACATGATTGCTTTTTCGTATTATTGTTTTTATGTCAATATTAAACTTTTGTTTTTATGTCAATATTAAACTTTTGTTTTGAATCTTATGGATCTGAATATTCATGCCACATTAAGAAATATTACATGATAAACATGTTAGGTAGGATTCCACATCAAAAATTCTGTTTTTATCATTTACCTACTCGAGGACAAGCAGGAATTAAGCTTGGGGATGCTTGATACGTCTCCAACGTATCTATAATTTTTGATTGATCCATGCTATTATATTATCCATCTTGGATGTTTTATATGCATTATTATGCTATTTTATATCATTTTTTGGGACTAACCTATTAACCTAGTGCCAAGTGCCAGATGCTGTTTTTTCCTTGTTTTCCTCTTTTACAGAAAATCAATACCAAACGGAGTCCAAATGGAACGAAACTTTTTGAGGATTTTTCTTGGACCAGAAGACACCCAGGAACCTTTGGGAGGGGGTCAGAGGGGCCACCAGTTGGCGACAAGCTCAGGAGGCGCGCCCTAGGGGGGCGCGCCCCCAGGCTTGTGGGCCCCCTGATGCTCCTCCAACCCTAATATTTGCTCGATAAATACCCAAATATTCCCATATACCAGATGGAACACCAAAAATACTTTTCCGCCGCCGCAAGTTTCTGTCCTCGTGAGATCCCATCTGGAGACCTGTTCCGGTACTCCGCTGGAGGGGGATTCGGTCACGGAGGGCCTCTACATCAACCTTGCTGCCCTTCCGATGATGTGTGGGTAGTTTACCACAGACCTACGGGTCCATAGCTAGTAGCTAGATGGCTTCTTCTCTTTCTTTGATCTTCAATACAATGTTCTCCTTGATGTTCTTGGAGATCTATTCGATGTAATCTTCTTTTGTGGTGCGTTTGTTGAGATCCGATGAATTGTGGATTTATGATCAGATTATCTAAGAATATTATTTGAGTCTTCTCTGAACTCTTTTATGCATGATTAAGATAGCTTTGTATTTCTCCCCGATCTATTGATTTGGTTTGGCCAACTAGATTGATTTTTCTTGCCATGGGAGAGGTGCTTTGTAATGGGTTCAATCTTGCGGTGTCCTCACCCAGTGACAGAAGGGGTAGCGAGGCACGTATTTGTATTGTTGCCATTAAGGATAAAAAGGTGGGGTTTATTCATATTGATTTGATCTATCCCTCTACATCATGTCATCTTGCTTAAGGTGTTACTCCGTTCTTGTTAACTTAATACACTAGATGCATGCTGGATAGCGGTCGATGTGTCGAGTAATTGTAGTAGATGCAGGCAGGAGTCGGTCTACTTGTCACGGACGTGATGCCTATATTCATGATCATTGCCTTAGATATCGTCATAACTTTGCGCATTTCTACCAATTGCTCAACAGTAATTCGTTTACCCATCGTATGTGTTCTTTCAAGAGAGAAGCCTCTAGTGAAAACTATGGCCCCGGGTCTATCTTTTATCATATTATTTTCAGATCTACAAAACCAAAAACCAAAAAATACCTTGCTGCAATTTATTTACCTTTACTTTATTTTGCACTTTTATTTATCTTTTATACCCATCTCTATCATATCTCATCCTTGCAAGTAACCGTGAAGGGATTGACAACCCCTTTATCGCGTTGGGTGCAAGTATTTGTTTGTTTGTGTAGGTGCAACCATTGGTGACTTGTGTGTTCCTCCTACTGGATTGATACCTTGGTTCTCAAACTAAGGGAAATACTTATCTCTACTTTGCTACATCACCCTTTCCTCTTCAAGGGAAAAACCAACGCAAGCTCAAGAAGTAGTAGAGAGTAGGACAAAAGATGTCATGCAAGTTCTTTTCCATAAGCACGTATGACTATTTTCGGAATACATGCCTACATTACATTGATGAATTGGAGCTAGTTCTATGTCGCCCTAGGTTATGACTGTTATATGATGAATATTATCCAACGTTATCACCGATCCAATGCCCACGAGCTTTTCACATATTGATCTTTGCTAAGTTACTACTGTTGCTACTACTGTTATAATTGCTATAAAACTACTACTATTACCGTTACCGCTACTATTGCTATTGCTACTATTGCTACTAAATTATCATACTACTGTGCTACTAATCACTCTACTGCAGATATTTAGTCTCCTGGTGTAGTTGAATTGACAACTCAACTGCTAATACTTACATGTATTCTTTGGCTCCCATTGTGTCGAATCAATAAATTTGGGTTGAATACTCTACCTCGAAAACTGTTGCGATCCCCTATACTTGTAGGTTATCACCGCTCTTGCTTGACGTCGCAGAGGTGGATATTTTGGCAGTCCGCCCCCACTACCACGCTGAGACTTGAGGCACTGGAGGATGGTGCGATTCTCCACAAAGAGGGTGGGGTCAGTGAAGGCAGAAACATCCACGCGCTTGGCCTCGAGTTGCATCTCTGCTGCGAGGTGCTCCACCTCCTCAGCTTGAGCGAGGAGGGATTTCTGAAGGGGGACGAAGCATGAAAATCAAAAAAATTCCTAAGAACACCCAAGATCCAATCTAGGAGATGTATAGCAACGAGAGGGGAGTGTGTCTACATAACCTTGTAGACCAAAAGCATTAGCGTCGTAACATGGTTAATGTAGTCGTACTCTTCACGATCCAATCGCGATCCAATCCGATCTAGTGCGAAACGGACGGCACCTCTGAGTTTAGCACACGTACGGCTCGGCGGCGTCCTCTCCTTCTTGATCTAGCAAGGGAGGGAGAGGAGGTAGATGAGATCTGAACCAACACGACGGCTTGGTGGTGGTGGTGGCCGCAGCGGAATTCTGGCAGGGCTTCGCCAAGCGCGTACCAGTGAAACGTGGGAAGAGTTGGGAGAGGTAATGGGCAAGGACCGAAGGGAGGCTGCCCCCAATGCCTTCCCTCCTT
This sequence comes from Elymus sibiricus, assembly GCA_039707655.1. NCBI lineage: Eukaryota > Viridiplantae > Streptophyta > Magnoliopsida > Poales > Poaceae > Elymus > Elymus sibiricus. Next base: position 322,242,919 of record CM077664.1, read on the forward strand.
TATATAGGTGTGGAGGGGGATGTTGGCTTGCCCTCCAAGGCCCTAGAGTCGTTGGTCAAAGGAGGAGGAAGGAAATCACTCCTTTCCTTCCCCACCGATCGGTATCCCCCTTTTTGGGATCCTGATCTTATCCCTTCGGGATATGATACTGTCGGATTCAGGGCTCCGCAGACCCAAGAAGGTTCGAACTCTAGGGTGTGCGCGAATATCTACCTCAGCTCTAATCTCATGCCCATCGCCTCATGGCTTGGCCTCGTCGAGTTTGCGCGAGCGGGGAAGAAGATGAACACGGAGATTTACCCAGGTTCGGGCCACCTTGCTGTGTAAAACCCTACTCCTGCTTTTGGTGGATTGGCCTCATGAGGAGGCTGAGGATGAACTAGTACAGTGGAAGAGCTGCCTCACGAGGGCTCTGGGAGTGAAGGTGGAATCGGATCCCATTGGGTCGGGATCCTCCTTTTCTACGGTGGTGGCTAGCCTATATTTATAGTGGTCTTGGTCCTCTTCCCTCATAGCTTAGGTGGGAAGGGATTCCACAACAGCCAATTTTGAAAGGGGACAAGGAGTACATCTTATCCTGACGAAAGGTGGTCTTCGCCTGCAAAGCTTCTGGCCATGACGCAGCGGTGGGCTCGGCGATGACATCCATCCTACTGAGCTCGTGGTCTTGGTCTTGTTGCACTGGAATGGAAACCTTTGGGGGACTCCTTGGGAACCCGCGTACGTCCTTGCCTCCTTAGCACCAAAGAGGAAACTGTCCCCTCTGCGCCCGCTGGCGCCCGCCTGGGCTTGGTCGTCATGGCTCACGTCATCAGGAGCCTCATGAGGTTGGGTACCTGCATAGAAGTTTCCGCCCCTCGGGAGGCATGCTCGGGGAGCCGCCCCTCGGGAGGTCTTGGCGTCGTCCGCCTCGCAAGGCCGGGGGCCCTCGCGAGGGTCTTGTCTTGGAAGTCTTGTAGCTGGGCCATACCAGGCCGACGAGGGAGCCACGTCCTAGGCCGCAGGCAAGCAAGTGTGGGTACCCCCGATCCCAGAACGCCGATAGTTTCCCCTGGGCCCAAGGCGCGCTCGGGCTGGTTTCGAGGCGAAGCCAAGGAGGGAAGGCCGAAGCGCCGCGGGCCCCAATCGCCTGCGGGCCAGGCTCGACACATGGCGCACGACAGGGCGCGGGCACCTCCACTTCCCCACGTCGCCTCGGCAACTACCCAGGCTGACAAAAGACTGGCGCACGCTCCAGGGCCATCATTGCTCGGAATGCGGAGGGGCGCCGGTTAGCCTCCGTTTGCCTATAAGAGGGTGAGCGGGGGCGGAGCCCCTAGCCTGTCTTCATCTTCTTGCCTCCTTGTTCCGCACTCTTGCTGCAGCATCCATGGCGCCAGCGAGAAGGTTTTCAGCCGCCGAGAAGGGGAAGGATCCACGGAAGGAACCGGAGTCGCCCCCGCCGAAGAGAGGGTGAGGTCGTCCCCGCAAGATCACCACGACGCCTGTGGCGGCCCCTCTCCGACGCGAGCGTGCTCTGCTAGGAGTGCGCGCCGGCTCCAGTACTCGCGGGAGGGGTCATTCTGGCGGGGGTAGCCACGGAAGCCGCGATGGTCGAGGCCGAGGAGGGAGGCACGCGACAGTGGCCCGACCTCTCCGCCCACCGATTCACGTGGAGCCCAGGGCACAAGAGTTTGTGGTGTGGGTGGCGAGGCCGCCAAGCACCTGGATCCGGCTCCCGCATTCCTTGGTGGAGGAGCTGCCAGCGAGGGGGCCCGTCGAGCTATGGCTGCAGCATGACGGCTGCTGCAATCAGTCCTCGCAGGCGGAGGTTGAGGTCATCCCCTCCGACTACGTCTACATGACCCAGGGATGGGGAGCAATCGCCCACGCCTACGGCTCGAAGGGAAGGCACGCCTTCCACTTCAAGTACGACGGGGTGACGACGCTCTTCTTCAAGGTCTTCGGGGAAGACGGTGGGCGCCTGGAGTGCTGCTCGGAGGGCGGCGATGGCGGCGGCGCCCACCCCCCTGACAATGGCGGCCAAAAGGGCGGCGACGCCCTTGGCGGTGAACTTGCCCTTGGCGACGTCCGCAACGCCTCCAGCAACGGCGACACCTCCCCCGGGGGAAGCTCAAGCGATGATGACTACGACGAGCCGCCGCGTCGCCATGCCCGAGTCAAGGAGGAGGAGGACACCAACTAGGTGCCGCGACGCTGGAGCCGATGCCTCCCGAGCCGTGGCCCTCGGGAGGCCACCTCTTTTGTTCTCTTTCCTGCATTAAGGTCATGAAAGGCCCCGTGGGGGCGTGTAAGAACCGTGGCGCTCGCACCTTTTATCTTAATGTTTCATTCGTGTTTTCAAGTTGCGTTTGCGTCTCCCGTCTAAACTTAAGCCCTTTTCCCCTCGCGATAGCTTAGTGCCATGCGCCGCCAGGACCCAGTCCCCAGGTAAGCTTCTGCCGTCGCTGGTATGCCAGGTCATGATGCCGTGCGCAAGGCCAGGAGGTGAGCGACCCAAGGTCCGGTAAGAGCTCCTGAGGCGTGATGCTCAAGAGGTCCCCCTTGACGCGCAGGCAGCTTTCAGACTGGAAAAGGTTTTTGCTTAAATGGGATCGCGGAAACAGAAGTGCGGTGTCGATGGTAAAGCTCACGCTCGGCGTGGGGAAGATGACTTAGCTCTAGGTGCTCATGATCCGTGAGGTGTTCCTGTGTTGCGGGGGCGCGCTTTCCTAGAGCCTGGCTCTCCTTTCCACCCTAAAACATATCAAGGCATACCTGGCTATGGGTGCGTGAAAAACCCGGTGCATCTTTAGTATTTCAAATAATGCCTGCGTGACCGGACGGCACCCTACTTCTCGTACCCCTGAGCGGGGTTTGCCTCGCCCCTTCTTTCTCACCAGGGTGCTCTATGTTCTCAGGGCCCGGCCCTCAGGCGAGCTCAGCCGCCGTTGGTATGTCAGGTCGCGATGCCTGGGACAAGGCCAGGGGGTGAGGTCTCGAGAGCCAGTAGGGGCTCCTGAGGCGAGATGCTCAAGAGCCCCCCTTTTAACGTGCAAGCGGTTTGCGCGAAAAAGGAGTGGTTTTTGCCCCGCAAGGCGCCTAGGGAGGGCTTTGTCCAGCAACACGCGGCATACGGAGCGAATTTACTTAGCCTTTTGCACATCAGGCTGCCACTTGATCGCGGCGAGCCCCTTCTATGGTGACGAGGCTTCGGCGAGGCCGCTCGATGCCCTATCTCTTGAGGTTCCTGCATGTTAGTTAGCTACGAAGTGCAAGGGGCGACGCGTGCTTGCTGATCTGCTCGAGATCATTCCGTGAGAAAAGACGGAGGCACTAAGGACTTGGTGAGGTGACGTACGCAGGGCCGGCCCGCGAGCCAGAGCTCAGTCTCTTAGGTTTATCAGCGCTGCAGGGACGGATCCAAGCACAGGCACCGTGCCGGTAGTCCCCTCACATGGGACGTTCAAGGGAAGAGCTGGCAACACGCGGGGCCCCTTGAGGTGACTCCCGAGGTAGTATATCATCAAACGCAAGGTTAACAGCCATGGCTGCTCATGAAAGCATAATCGGTTCGAGGTACATAAATGAAGTGATACGGCTGCAGGGTCGGGCCCAGACAGTTTGAGGATAATGCAGCCCGGGGGGCGCCCTCAACTGAACAAACCAAAAGATCACCTGGCACCAGTGTTGTAGAAGCGTCGAGGTAGCTGCAGATGCGTGTTGTGGAGATTGCTCCTCATGAGGCGGGCGGCTCCGGAGGCCTGGGAGACTCGCAAGGCCCAGGGGGCTCGCGAGGGTCCGGGACCTCCCGAGACACGACCGCCAGGCACCTGGCCTCGTGAGACGCCACAGCACACTGCGCCAGGCGCTAGTATGAGGCGCCCACGTTCAGCAGGCCGAACGGCATGCGGACGTAGTTGCAGGGGTAGCCCCCGCTCCGGCCGATGCACGACGGCCAGAAGAGGTCCTGCAAAGCGGCCCTGTTGAGGCCCGGGATGTTGACGCAGACGCGCAGCTCGCCACCCGCGTCAGGGGCTACAGCTGCACTGGGTGGTGCGGGGCGACGCTCGCCATGCATGGCCCGCGCCTCCTGAAGCTCCTCGGTCGCCTTGGTGATGAATTCTCGCGTCCCTGGTGCCTCGCGCCTCGCTCCTTGCTTGTGGGGGCGTGCATCGAAGCACGCCTCCAAGTGGTGCCCGAGCACCTCCCTCGTCGCACTGGTCAGGTCAGAGGCTCTCCAGACGGAAGCCCCCGAGCCCGAGGTGATTCAGGGCACCTTGGGAGACTGGGTGGAGGACCACGTGGATGACCTGATCGCGGAGTTCACTCCCGCAGGCGGTGAAGGCTAGCCTGAGGTCGAGGGGCGTGAGGCTGACGGCAGCGACGGCGACAACAGCGATGGTGACATCAGCGATGGCGACCGCAAGTCTCCCTAGGTTGTCTTTTTCCTATTCGCCTGTCAAGGTTTTGAACATGACCCCGCGGGGATATAAAAGTATTTTGGGAAAAATCCCGTTGTGATGCATGTATGAAGTAACGATATACTCCCTTAGGCCGCCTTCCCTTTGTTTACTGCGCGCCCGCGGCCCCTGGGCAGGGGTGGCTCGTTAATGTTACGCTGGGTCGCGATGCCCGGGCAGGACCAGGAGACGAGTGTTCGCCAAGGACTTGGGCAACGTTCGCCTGCTGGCTCGCCCGAGAGCATCGCGCGAGGACTCAGGCACCAAGGCCTTAGTGAGGTGTGCGTAGAGGCAGGCCCACGGTAGAACGGCCGTGTTTGGGCTGACTTTAACGCAGGCACCGGCCCAGCCCCTGCTCGCGAGACGGTCGAGAGGCGGGCAAGCAGGCAGCCGTTGCTGCTCTTAAGAAAAAAACTCGAGGAACAGAAAATGCTGCAGAAAAACCCTATCCCCTTGCGAATAAAGAAGCGAGAACTTCAAATTTCATTGCAAAAAGTGGCAAATTGGTTACAAGAGCAAGCGAAAGAAAAAGCCGCGTCCGGCGCCTATGCTAGTCTTCCCACCAGCGTGGAGCATGGGGCCTCCACTTGGGCATGGGCATAGTCGCTGTTCGACCGTGACGTCCGCCAGCGTGGAGCATGGGGCTTCAACTTGGGCATGGGCATAGTCGCTATTCGACCGTGTCGTCCGCCAGCGTGGAGCATGGGGCATCCACTTGGGCGTGGGTGGGAGCCCCCGTGAGGCCAAGGGGTGGCGCTCAGGGAGACTCCGGGGCGTGTACAGCCCCACTCATTATTACGTGAGAGTGTCACGGGTAGAGCTTGGGGAGGTGCAGGGCGCTCCGAGCACTCCGGACGGGGACCCCACCCTCCATCTCCGGGCGTGCGGCGCCGGGCCTGGAGACACGAGCAGCCTTGAACGGGCCCTCCCCCCGGGGCAAGAGCCTATGGAGGCCCTCCCTGGAAAAGACCCGCCTCAGGACGGGGTCTCCAACTTCGAGGGTCCGGAGGAGGATGTTGCGGCAATGGCAGCGCCGCAACGCCTGCCGGCGCCTCGCGGCGCGGAGCGAGGCTTGGCGACGGTCCTCCTCCCCGAGCACAAGATCTGTTCCCCGCGAGGCATCCTGACGCACCTCATCGAATGCCAAGGCTCACGGGGGATGTTGTTTGACCTCGCGCGGGAGGATCGCCTCAGCCCCGTAGACGAGGAAGAACGGGGTCTCGCCGGTGGGCTTAGTCACTATGGTGTGGATGAACCACAGCACGGACTGAAGCTCACCGCGCCAACCCATACCGCAGGCCTCCAGCTTCTTCTTGAAGCTCCTTGGCTTGAGGCTCCTCAAGACCTCCACGTTGGCGCGCTTGGTCTGGCCGTTGCTCCGTGGGTGCGCCATTGAAGTGTGATCCACCTGCGTTCCAGGGTTAACACAATATGTTATGAAGAGATGGGTTGTAACTGAGGGTCGTCGCTGTTAATGATGCGGTTGGGGGAGCTGCATTGGCTCACGAGGGGCCCTGGTCTCGCGAGGCCTTGACGATCTTGACGACCGAGCCGGCGGGGATGGTGCACGCGGGTCTTACTTCTGCCCACTTAGCGAACTTGTTCATCGGCGACACACGGGTAGAGGCGGCACCATGCCCGCTCGTGATGTCGCTTGCTTCCTTGCCCATGCGCCTATGCCTGAAATCAGCCTTCGGGTTCCTTTGCCTTGTCGACCGCCATTGCCGTCGCCGAATCATGCCGGCCAGGAGGTGGCCCGCCGTGGCGCCTCCCGCGGAGGGCCACTTACCCCGACTGAAACCTGGGGGAGCACCCCTCGGGCTAGAGGGGGCATCCCGTCCGCAGCCTCGCCACTGCGGGGCTCCCCAGGTCCTCCCCGGAAAGACGAGCAGACGAGACAAGGGCAAGCGCGGACCCGGGGCGGGGGCCGCGATATAGGTAGGGGGCGAAAAGGTTCCATGCCCCCACAAGCGGCGTCTAGCAGCTCAGCGACCCTGTTGAGCCAAGTGTCATAGTCACCACCGGTAGGACGGTAGCGCAACAACTCACGTGCCACAAGGAGCGCAGCCTGCGCGTCTGTCAGCCCACGATGAGTGCGGGGGAACGATGCTGTGGCGGGGCCGAAGGAGGGCGCGGCGGTGCGGCCGTTGCACTGCACGAAGAGTGGTGTTGATGGGTTCTGCCGCCGACGAGCGGCAGCGCCAGTGGCCGTGTTAGCCGTGGGGGGAACGGTGTGGCGAGGAGTACCACGGCTGAGGGGCACTGCCTGGGCGACACGAGCGGCCCAACGCTCAGCGCGAGCTCGGCGAGCTTTCGCCATGAACGCGGCGGAGCGAGAATGGAGCGGAACTGGAAGGAGGATTTCGACACGCCCCTACCTGGTGCACCAAATGTCGGATTCAGGGCTCCGCAGACCCAAGAAGGTTTGAACTTTGGGGCGTGTGCGAAGATCTACCTCAGCTCTAATCTCATGCCCATCGCCTCATGGCTTGGCCTCGCCGAGTTTGCGCGAGCGGGGAAGAAGATGAACACGGAGATTTACCCAGGTTCGGGCCACCTTGCGGTGTAAAACCCTACTCCTGCTTTTGGTGGATTGGCCTCACGAGGAGGCTGAGGATGAACGAGTACAGTGGAAGAGCTACCTCGCGAGGGCTCTGGGAGTGAAGGTGGAATCGGATCCCATTGGGTCGGGATCCTCCTTTTCTACGGTGGTGGCTAGCCTATATTTATAGTGGCCTTGGTCCTCTTCCCTCATAGCTTAGTTGGGAAGGGATTCCACAACAGCCAATTTTGAAAGGGGACAAGGAGTACATCTTATCCTGACGAAAGGTGGTCTTCGCCTGCAAAGCTTCTAGCCATGACACAGCGGTGGGCTCGGCGATGACATCCGTCCTATCGAGCTCGTGGTCTTGGTCTTGTTGCACTGGAATGGAGACCTTTGGGGGACTCCTTGGGAAACCGCGTACGTCCTTGCCTCCTTAGCACCAAAGAGGAAACTGTCCCCTCTGCGCCCGCTGGCGCCAGCCTGGGCTTGGTCGTCATGGCTCACGTCATCAGGAGCCTCATGAGTTTGGGTACCTGCATAGAAGTTTCCGCCCCTCGGGAGGCAGGCTCGGGGAGCTGCCCCTCGGGAGGTCTTGGCGTCGTCCGCCTCGCGAGGCCGGGGGGCCTCACGAGGGTCTTGTCTTGGGAGTCTTGTAGCTGGGCCGTACCAGGCCGACGAGGGAGCCACGTCCTGGGCCGCAGGCAGGCAGGTCTGGTACCCCCGATCCCAGAACGCCGACAGATACTATTCCTTTTAAGGGAGGATCTTGGTGCGCCTAGACCAGGGTTGTGGGGACTTTCCCCACTACCCACATTCATGTGGGTCCCCCCATGCAGGTGGGCCCCACTCCAGAACCTTCCCGGTACAATACCGAAAAAACTCAAACTTTTTCCGGAACCCCGATAACAACTTTCCATATATGAATCTTTACCTCCGGACCATTCCAGAGCTCCTCGTGATGTCCCAGATCCCATCCGAGACTCCGAACAACCTTCGGACTTTCCACTATTAATATCTCAACACTACCCTAGTGCTACTGAACGTTAAGCGTGCGACCCTACGGGTTCGAGAATCATGTAGACATGACCGAAACTCCTCTCCGGTCAATAACCAATAGCGGGACCTGGATGCCCATATTGATTCCTACATATTCAACGAAGATCTTTGTCGGTTGAACCATGATGTCAAGGATTCAGTCAATCCCGTATGCAATTCCCTTTGTCCAACGATATGTTACTTGCCCGAGATTTGATCGTCGGTATCTCTATACCCAGTTCAATCTCGTTACCGGCAAGTCTCTTTACTCGTTCCGTAATACAAGATCCCGTGACTAAACTCATTAGTCACATGAAGCTTCTTATGATGTTGTATTACCCAGAGGGCCCAGAGATATCTCTCCGTCACACGGAGCGACAAATCCCAGTCTCGATCCATGCAACCCAACAGACACCTTCGGAGATACCTGTAGAGCACCTTTATGATCACCCAGTTACAAAGTGACATTTGATAGCACACAAGGCATTCCTCCGATACCCGGGAGTGGCATGATCTCATGGTTGAAGGAACATATACTTGACATGAAGAAAGCTATAACAAGTAACTAAATGATCTGATGCTAAGCTTAAGATTGGGTCTGTCCATCACATCATTCTCCTAATGATGTGATCCCGTTATCAAATTACAACTCATGTCCATGGTTACGAAACCTTAACCATCTTTGATCAGCGAGCTAGTCTAGTAGAGGCTTACTAGGGACATGGTGTAGTTTATGTATTCACACATGTATTTAAGTTTCCGGTCAATACAATTCTAGCATGAATAATAAATATTTATCATGAACGGGAAATATGATAATAACCATTCATTATTGCCTCTAGGGCATATTTCCAACAGTCTCCCACTTGCACTAGAGTCAATAATCTAGTTCACATCGCCATGTGATTAACACCCAATGAGTTCTGGGGTTTGATCATGTTTTGCTTGTGAGAGAGGTTTTAGTCAACGGGTCTGCAACATTCAGATCCATATGTACTTTGCAAATCTCTATGTCTACAATGCTCTGTATGGAGCTACTCTAGCTAACTGCTCCCACATTTAATACGTATTCGGATTGAGACTCTGAGTCATCTGGATCGGCGTCAAAGCTTACATCGACGTAACCCTTTACGACGAACTCTATATCACCTCCATAACCGAGAAATGTTTCCTTAGTCCTCTTTAGGTACCTAAGGATATTCTTGACCGTTGTGCAGTGATCCACTCCTGGATCACTCTTGTCCCCCTTGCCAGACTCATGGCGAGGCACACATCAGGTATGGTACACAGCATGGCATACATTATAGAGCCTATGACTGAGGCATAGGGAACGACCTTCATCCTTTCTCTTTCTTCTGCCGTGGTCGAGCTTTGAGTCTTACTCAACTTCACACCTTACAATACAGGAAAGAACTCCTTCTTTGACTGATCCATTTTGAACTCCTTCAAAATTTTGTCGAGGTATGTGCTCTGTGAAAGTCTTATCAGACGTCTTGATCTATCTCTATAGATCTTGATGCCCAATATGTAAGCAGCTTTACCCAAGTCTTCCTTTGAAAAACTCCTTTCAAATAACCCTTTATGTTTTCCAGAAATTCTACATCATTTCCAATCAACAATATGTCATTTCCAATCAACAATATGTCATCCACTCACTTTCTTGTAAATACAAGTTTCTTCATAAACTTTGTATAAACCCAAAAGCTTTGATCGCCTTATCAAAGAGTATATTCCAACTCCGAGATGCTTGCACCAGTCCATAAATGGATCGCTGGAGCTTGCATACTTTGTTAGCATCCTTAGGATCGACAAAAACCTTCCGGTTGCATCATATACAACTCTTCCTTAAGGAAACCGTTAAGGAACGTTCTTTTGACGTCCATCTGCCAGATTTCATAATCATAGTATGTGGCAATTGCTAACATAATTCTAACAGTCTTAAGCATCGCTACGGGTGAGAAAGTCTCATCGTAGTCAACTCCTTGAATTTGTCGAAAACCTTTTGCGACAAGTCAAGCTTTACAGACGGTGACATTACCATCAGCGTCTGTCTTCTTCTTAAAGATCCATTTATTCTCAATGGCCTGCCGGTCATCGGGAAAGTCTACCAAAGTCCATACTTTGTTCTCATAGATGGATCCTACCTCGGATTTCATGGCCTCAAGCCATTTGTCGGAATCCGGGCTCATCGTTGCTTCTTCATAGTTCGTAGGTTCGCCGTTGTCTATCAACATGACTTCCAGGACGGGATTACCGTACCACTCTGGTGCGGAACGTATCTTGGTCGACCTACGAAGTTCGGTGGTAACTTGATCAGAAGTTTCATGATCATCATCATTAGCTTCCTCTCCGGTTGGTGTAGGCATCACGGGAACTGCTTTCTGTGATGTGCTACTCTCCAGTTCGAGAGAAGATACAATTCACTCATCAAGTTCCACTTTCCTCCCACTCACTTCTTTCGAGAGAAACTCCTTCTCTAGAAAGGACCCATTCTTGGCAACAAAAATCTTACCCTCGGATCTGTGATAGAAGGTATACCCAATGGTCTCTTTAGGGTATCCTATGAAGACGCACTTCTCCGCTTTGGGTTTGAGCTTATCAGGCTGAAGCCTCTTAACATAAGCATCGCATCCCCAAACTTTAAGAAACGACAATTTAGGTTTCTTGCCAAACCATAATTCATACGGTGTCGTCTCAACGGACTTAGACGGTGCCCTATTTAAAGTGAATGCGGTTGTCTCTAATGCATAACCCCAAAATGATAGTGGCAAATTAGTAAGAGACATCATAGAATGCACCATATCTCATAAAGTACGATTATGACGTTCGGACACACCATTACGCTGTGGTATTCCACGTGGCGTGAGTTGTGAAATAATTCCACATTGTCTTAAATGAGCGCCAAACTCGTAACTCAAATATTCACCTCCACGATCAGATCGTAGAAACTTTATTTTCTTGTTACAATGATTCTCCACTTCACTCCGAAATTCCTTGAACTTTTCAAATGTTTCAGACTTGTGTTTCATTAAGTAAATATACCCATATCTACTCAAATCATCTATGAAGGTAAAGAAAATAACGATGTCCACCGCGTGCTTCAACACTCATCGGACTGCATACATCGGTATGTATTATTTCCAATAAGTCACTAGCCCGCTCCATTGTACTGGAAAACGGGGTTTTAGTCATCTTGCCCATAAGGCATGGTTCACATGTATCAAATGATTCATAATCAATTGATTCCAAAAGTCCATCAGCATGGAGTTTCTTCATGCGCTTTACACCAATATGACCTAAGCGGCAGTGCCACAAGTACGTGGTACTATCATCATTAACTTTGCATCTTTTGGCATCAATATTATGAATATGTGTATCACTACGATCGAGATTCAACAAGAATAAACCATTCACAAGGGGTGCATGACCATAAAAGATATTATCCATGTAAATAGAACAGCCATTATTCTCTGACTTAAATGAATAACCATCTCGTAATAAACATGATCCAAATATAATGTTCATGCTCAATGCAGGCACCAAATAACAATTATTTATGTTCATAACTAATCCCGAAGGTAAACGTAGAGGGAGCGTGCCGACGGCGATCACATCAACCTTGGAATCATTTCCGGCGTGCATCTTCACCTCGTCCTTAGCTAGCCTTCGTTTATTCTGCAGCTCTTGTTTCAAGTTACAAATATTAGCAACCGAACCAGTATCAAATACACAGGCGCTACTACGAGCACTAGTAAGGTACACATCAATAACATGTATATCAAATATACCTTTGTTGAGGTTGCCAGTCTTCTTATCTGCCAAGTACTTGAGGCAGTTCCGCTTCCAATGTTCCTTCCCCTTGCAATAGAAGCACTCAGTCTCGGGTTTGGGTCCAGCCTTGGGTTTCTTCACAGGAGCAACAACTGCCTTGCCATTCTTCTTGAAGTTCCCTTTCTTTCTCTTGCCCTTCTTGAAACTGGTGGTCTTATTGACCATCAACACTTGATGCTCTTTCTTGATTTCTACCTCTGCGGCCTTAAGCATCGCGAAGAGCTCAGGAATCATTTCTTCATCCCTTGCATATTATAGTTCATCACAAAGCCCTTCTAGCTTGGTGGCAGTGACTGAAGAACTCTATTAATCGCTACTTCATCTGGAAGATTAACTCCCAACTGATTCAAGCTTGTAGTACCCAGACATTCTGAGTACATGCTCACTAACAGAGTTGTTCTCCTCCATCTTGCAGCTAAAGAACTTGTCGGAGGTGTCATACCTCTCAACCCGGGCATGAGCCTGAAATACCAATTTCAGATTATGGAACATCTCATATGCTCCATGGTGCTCAAAACGTCTTTGGAGCCCCGGTTCTAAGTCGTAAAGCACGGCGCACTGAACTATCATGTAGTCATCACTTCTAGTCTGCGAGACGTTCATAGCGTCCAGATTTGCGGGAGCGGGTGGCACACCTAGCGGTGCTTCGAGGACATAAGCCTTCTGTGCAGCAGTGAGGATAATCCTCAAATTACGGACCCAGTCCGCATAGATGCTTCCATCATCTTTCAACTTAGCTTTCTCTAGGAACGCATTAAAATCCAGGGGAGCTACAGCGCGAGCCATTGATCTACAACATAATTTTCCAAAGACAATTCAGACTATGTTCATGATAATGGGTTCAGTTAATTAAATTACTAGTGAACTCCCACTTAAATCAACATCCCTCAAGTTGTCTAAGTGTTCACACGATCCATATCAACCAACCCATGTCCGATCATCACGTGAGATGGGGTGGTCATCAACGGTGAACATCTCCATGTTGATCATATCTACTATATGACTCGTGTTTGACCTTTCGGTCCTCCGTGTTCCGAGGCCATGTCTGTACATGCTAGGCTCGTCAAGTTTAACCCAAGTATTCCGCATGTGTAAAACTGGCTTACACATGTTGTATACGAACGTAGAGTCTATCACACCCGATCATCACGAGGTGCTTCGAAACGGCGAACTTTCGCAAAGGTGCATACTTAGGGAGAACACATTTATCTTGAAATTAAGTGAAGGGGTCATCTTATAATGCTACCATCGTCCTAAGAAAAATAAGATGCATAAAATATAAACATCACATGCAATCAAAATATGTGACATGATATGGCCATTATCATCTTGTGCTTTTGATCTCCATCTCCAAAGCACTGGCATGATCTCCATCGTCACCGGCATGACACCATGATCTCCATCATCGTGTCGTCACGTGGTTGTCTCGCCAACTATTGCTTCTACAACTATTGCTAACGCATAGCGATAAAGTAAAACAATTACATGGCGTTTAAGAATTGACACGCAGGTCATATAATAAATTAAAGACAAATCTATGGCTCCTGCCGGTTGCCGTACTCATCGACATGCAAGTCGTGAACCTATTACAAAACATGATCATCTCATACATCAACATATATCACATCACGTTTTGGCCAGACCACATCACAAGATGCCCTGCAAAAACAAGTTACACGTCATCTACTTTGTTGGTGCAGTTTTTACGTGCCTGCTAGGGCAAACTATAAGAACCGTTCTTATCTACGCAAAACCATAACAGTGATATACAAGTTGCCTTTTAACCTTCTACAAGGACCGCCCTCGTCAAATCAGATTCAACTAAGGTGGGAGAGACAGACACCTGCAAAGCTACTTTTATGCAAGACAAGTTGCATGTCAAACAGTGGAATCGGTCTCATGTGCGTGGACATGTAAGGTTGGTCCGAGCCGCTTCATCCCACAATACCGCCGAATCCAAAGAAGTCAAGGGAAGTAAGCAATTTGAACATCAACACCCACAACAACTTTGTGTTCTACTCGTGCATATACATTTACGCATAGACCTAGCTCATGATGCCACTGAAGGGGAACGAAGCATGAAAATCAAAAAAATTCCTACGAATACCCAAGATCCAATCTAGGAGATGTATAGCAACAAGAAGGGAGATGTATAGCCCGAAAGCATTAGCGTCGTAACGCGGTTGATGTAGTCGTACTCTTCACGATCCAATTGTGATCCAATCCGATCTAGTGCCGAACGGACGGCACCTCCGAGTTTAGCACACGTATGGCTCGGCGGCATCCTCTCCTTCTTGATCCAGCAAGGGAGGGAGAGGACGTAGATGAGATCTGAACCAACACGACGGCGTGGTGGTGGTGGTGGTGGCAGCGGAATTCAGGCAGGGCTTCGCCAAGCGCGTACCGGTGAAACGTGGGAGGAGTTGGGAGAGGTAACGGGCAAGGACCGAAGAGGGGCTGCCCCCAACGCCTCCCCACCTTTATACAGGCATGGAGGGGGATGTTGGCTTGCCCTCCAAGGCCCTAGGGTCGATGGTCAAAGGGGGAGGAAGGAAATCCCTCCTTTCCTTCCCCACTGATCGCTAAGCCCCCTTTTTAGGGATCCTGATCTTATCCCTTCGGGATATGATACTATTTCTTTTAAGGGAGGATCTTGGTACGCCTAGACCAGGGTTGTGGGGACTTTGACCACTACCCATGTTCATGTGGGTCCCCCCATGCAGGTGGGCCCCACTCCAGAACCTTCTAGAACCTTCCCGATACAATACCAAAAAAACTCGAACTTTTTCCGGAACCCCGATAACAACTTTCCATATATGAATCTTTACCTCCGGACCATTCCAGAGCTCTTTGTGATGTCCCGGATCCCATCCGGGACTCCGAACAACCTTCGGACTTTCCACTATTAATATCTCAACACTACCCTAGTGCTACTGGACGTTAAGCGTGCGACCCTACGGGTTCGAGAATCATGTAGACATGACCGAGACTCCTCTCCGGTCAATAACCAATAGCGGGACATAGATGCCCATATTGATTCCTACATATTCAACGAAGATCTTTATCGGTTGAACCACGATGTCAAGGATTCAGTCAATCCCGTATGTAATTCCCTTTGTCAGGCGATATGATACTTGCCCGAGATTCGATCGTCGATATCTCTATACCTACTTCAATCTCGTTACCGGCAAGTCTCTTTACTCGTTCCGTAATACAAGATCCCGTGACTAAACTCATTAGTCACATGAAGCTTCTTATGATGTTGTATTACCAAGAGGGCCCAGAGATATCTCTCCGTCACACGGAGCGACAAATCCCAGTCTCGATCCATGCAACCCAACAGACACCTTCCGAGATACCAGTAGAGCACCTTTATGATCACCCAGTTACGAAGTGACGTTTGATAGCACACAAGGCATTCCTCCGATATCCGGGAGTGGCATGATCTCATGGTCGAAGGAAAAGATACTTGACATAAAGAAAGCTATAGCAAATAACTAAACGATCTGATGCTAAGCTTACGATTGGGTCTGTCCATCACATCATTCTCCTAATGATGTGATCCCGTTATCAAATGACAACTCATGTCCATGGTTAGGAAACCTTAACCATCTTTGATCAACGAGCTAGTCTAGTAGAGGGTTACTAGGAACACGGTGTAGTTTATGTATTCACACATTATTTAAGCATGAGTAATAAACATTTATCATGAACGGGAAATATGCTAATAACCATTTTATTATTGCCTCTATAGCATATTTCCAACAATTTCTCCCTCCGCCTCTTCCATTGAGAGGAAGTAGATGTTATCACCCTTGTCGGCCGCCGCGTTGGCCACCTTGAACTCAATAGTAGGTACGACCCCCATGCCCACTGCCTCCTACTCCTACTACTACTGCTCCTCCTCCTCCAAGCTCAGCTCCGAAGAGCTCGGAGGTTGTTCGGCTGCAATGCAGTCGCACGCCAGACCTCGGTGGCTTGCGCCTCCATCGCGATCTCCGCGCAGCGCTCAGGCGTGAGCATATTGTAGTAGGTCAACTTCTCGTGGACCATTGCGGGCAGCCGATGGCGGCGTGGACGGGAGGGGAAATGGGGGAATGTGGGCGGCTAGGGTTTGACCGTCGCAGTTCGGCTTTAGCCAGGCCTAGGCTCCTTGAGCACTGTGCCGATGTTATGCCATGAATGCGGGTAGACAAATCGGTGAGGTCCTATGCGGACCCTTGGCTTTTTCGTGGGTCCGAAATGACAGTCCAATGTGACGGGCGTGTCCCACATTTCGGCTTAAAATGTAGGGCGCTGGACATCGTAGACATATGGGCTGGAAGTAGGGGTACTTTCCGGGCCAGTCTGGGTTGTCCGCTTGGAAATATGGGGGGTAGGTTTGGGGTCCGGTTAGAGATGCTCCTAGTGGGAGGAGGGGGCTGGAAGGAGGAAGGGAGAGACCGGGATAGAAAAAAAGGTTAAACTATGTCCAAATTCACCCACAAGGTGTATGAAGTTTCAAGTAGGGATGAAAATGGAGCAGAAACCTTCCGCTTTTTCCGGCGAAAATATGAAAAAGGAGAGGAAAAATGGAAGTGGAAACGGAAATTTGCAAAACGGAAAAAGAAGCGGGATTTTTTTATGCGGAAACAAAAATAAAAACAAATTGATGTTTTTCGATGGAATAGGCACGGAAACGGAATTTTCCATTTACGTTAATATGAAACTTTCCGTTTTGAATATGAGCACACGGTTATTTTGCAGCCCAATGAGTATACAGTTAGGCCCAACAAATGATGAGCCGAATTGCCCAGATGACCCAACTACTACAGTGCTACTAATACATCAAGCATGGCAGCACGAGAGCAGAATCCCTAATCCCTAAGCGAGCATGTCGCCATATTGTATATCATAATATTTAGTAACCATCTTATCAATTGAACAACTTATGTTGGTTTCCTTGTTTTTTTTTGGTCTATGTTTCAAGGGATCTTTAGTTTCGGTGAACACTCCGCTTCCGTCTCTATCCCCATGTTGTATTCGGTTCATTTTCATTTTCGGTAGTATTCGTTTCTGTATCTGTTTCCGGCATTTCTGTATTGGTTTCCGTTTTCACAAAAAAACAAAACAAATGGCAGTACCCAATTTCGTCCGTTTCCACTCTTTTCATCCCTAACTCTTTTTTCATCCCTAGTTTCAAGGGAGCGCCTAGAGCTCAGTTGAATTTCCCAATTGTCTCCAATAAAAACAGTAGAAAAAATAACAACAATAAAAAACAAAAAACAAAAATGAGAACGAATCTCTGCGTACAACCCGACCACTATAGCATCTATTGAGCTATAACTATTCCTCGATCGATTGAGAAATAGCAAACCCGAAGTTTCAATCGACAGGAGCTGGGGAGCCTGAATTTGCAACTTTTTACATTGTTGGACATACGGCAACAAATTCAAACATTATTCATGCATATTGATTGATCCGAAGAGACGAAGGGCTTAGTTGGACGTCCCCGTTGACCTGACCTTGGGCTGGGTACTGATGAACGAGCCACCAGCACTGCTCCATCTCTCCGTGGCCGAGGTAAGCCGGCGGCGGGACGGCCTGAGACCATCCATGATCGGGGTGGAAGCCAAGCCCATTCGGCATCCCCGGAGACGCCGGTCCTGCCAAGTGGTGGTCGGCAACACTCATGACCGTGGAGGCACCGTGCAGCACCGGGCGGTTCTTGCGGCGGCCGGAGCCGACGGGCACGCTGCGGATGGCGCCGCCGGCCGTCCAGTAGCGGTGGCAGGCCCGGCAGAAGTGCCGCGGCTGGTTGACGTTGTAGTTGTTGAAGTAGCAGAACTTGGTGTCCTCGCTCCGGCACCGCGGGCACGGCAGCCGCGCCTCCACCGCCGCCGCGCGTGCCCTCGCGGCCTCCTCGAGCTGCTCGGCGCTCCCGCGCCCCGACGACGACGACAATGACGACATGGGCGCCGCCTGCTGCGTCTTGGACGCCACCACGCCGCCGCCGCCGTCTGTGCCCGTGCGTGTCGGCTGTCGCGTGATGACCTTGCCGAAGAGCTTGATCCCCGCCGCGCCGCCCATCTCAAGGTGAGAGTGAGACACCATGTCGGTCGGTGTGTGTCCGGTGCTCTCTGATGCTACGGAGAGGTGCCGTCTCATCCGGTGGACATGGCCGTATATATAGCTCGCTTGCTAGCTAGGAATAGGATACGTGCTCCGTGGTGGATGTTGGGTGGGCGCCGTGATTTCTTCTTTCCTTTAACAGGGCGAAGCGAGGGAAAGTAACAGCTAACTGCGGTGCAGTGCATGTGGGATACGGTGACGTGTAATGCTGTTTGGTTCGTGTCCCCGTCTCAGCACCTGGCCACACTAGCTTCATTGCCTCGATGACTAATAAATGAGTAGATCAAGGACCCATTTGGAACGCTGTAAATTCGATGTATGCATGCCGACTTGACAAAGATCAAGCTCATGCATGGCCCCGTACGTGATGCCTGGGCTTAACCCTGTTTGTTTGTATCGGTTTTTACTCAGTTTTCCGTAATTAGCTGAGCAAGAGTCTTTCTTACTTCATGGATTTGGGGCTTGCGTTTCGAAAATGGTTCAAGTGAAGCCGGTGTCGAACTTCCGCTGAAATCGAGAGAGAAATTCCCTGTTCTAAACAGGGCCAAATTAAGCTTGTTTTAGCAGCAAGAAATGACCCATTTTCGACGCACCGTCGTCGTCAACGAACGCGATACTTACCCACTAAGAGTCTTGATGATCATCTCTAATCACTTTTGCGGCAGGAATGTAAAAGCGACGAAAGATGGCTTCCTTGCTTTACAATCAACTGGACATTTGATGGCTTTTTCGTGGCGGGGAGAAAGGCGATAAAGACTATCCGAAACAAGGTGCCTCGCTTTACTCGCTTTGGCTGCGGAAAGGGGGCGCCTTTTGTGTCTTTTCCCGTATGGTGGCACGGCACTGCTAACAGTGGCTTTTGAAAGGGAAATGCTTGCGAATCTTCTTGGTTGGAAAGGCTCCGGCGATGGCCTCCTCGCTAGCAAGCTGCTTTGCTTTAGGGCTTTCCCTGCCAATGCAAAAGCTTTCCTTTAGGGCTTTTGTGCCACTTTGTAGCTAAACTTAGATTTTCTTTCTTCCTTCTTTCTTTCTTTAGAGCTTCTTTCTTTCTTTCTTTCTGTTGAAAAGTGCTTTCTGTGCAGTAATGATGTTGTATTCAGACATTTTTGCAAGATATATTAGCACTTTTTCGACTACTCTAATCCACGAGTAAACAGTAAACATGACATTCACAGCATGCAGCTCATACCGATACCTAAACATGTGAGCACGTATATAGCATAGAACCGAAACATTTATGAACAGAGCATATACGGCTAGCACATGAACGACCAAGTAGGGGATGAATAAGTCATACCCTCTGGTAGGCCAGGCAAGGCCCGCGGCGGCAGCAGCAGTTCGTGGCCTTCTTCATGGCGGCGGCGGCGGCCATAGCGGCGGTGCAGGGAAATAGTCGAAGCAGAGGACAGAGACGGGGACAGATCGGGAGCCGTCGCACCGAGACGCTCCCCAAAAAACCTTATCGCCCTTCTCCCGGTGCAGGATCTCGATGGACAGGGTTCTGGAGGCCTGCTCTCCCGACCGACCGTGCCCATGGTCGTCGGAAAGGGACCGACTGAAGCATCACAAAGCTTGGAACAATAGATGACGGAGGAGGGAGTGAGTGTGTGCGCTGCACTAGCCAACACCTCCAATATATAGGTCGTCATGTTGGGAGTCGTGGGCCTAGGTTTAGGCCCATGACCTAGTCGACGCACCCCCGAGAAGGGAGTCATCATACCCCGCAAAGGGTGTCGTATCCCGAGAAGGCAAACAGTCCATGGTCCAACGTCTCAGACAGTGGCGTTTCTGTTACCGACTCATTAATCAATCCCCGATTAATTAACCGTTTCCGACTGGCAAAAATAAAGCGCAAGCATAGGTCTAAGCTTGGTTTGGCTCATTGACGAAACATAACGCGTGTGCGCGACGCGTGGCATGGCGTGGCGAGGCGGGCAGCAGAGGAGAAGCGCACGGGAAGCAATCCTCTTCTCAAGCTCCAATAGCATGTAGAAGAGAAAATCCTTATAAAGGGTCCAACTCGTCTTCCACTAGCAGCATGGTATAAAACTTCCCACCACTCGTCATGCACCTACATTTTTTTAAAATCGAAACAGCGCACCTTATTTATTCAAGAATGTTTCTAGGGATACAAAGGTTACTAGAAGGAGTAGATAGCCACAAATGACGCCCCACATCCAAGCTAGTAGCCATTCTAGCAATATTATGTGCTTCAAAGTTATGCTAGCGCTGCTCGTGGCATATTTCACATGCCAAAAAAGAAGATATGTGAACTAAAATTTCATTCGCAATCATACAGTAAGCTCCCAGATGATTAGCCGCCCCTAAGTCTTGAGTGACTCTCAGACAGTCAGTAGCGATGCAAATTCTACGCAGCGCCAGGTCTTCCGCAAGAGCTTGGGCCTCTCTACATGCATAAGCTTCGAGTATTTCCGGCTCGGTGATGCCTTCAAAAAATAACCGTTGAGGCCCCAAGGAAATTTCCGTCCACATCTCAACATACCACTCCCACTGCCCCTCTATTAGCATTCTTTACTACCGCTGCATCAGGGTTTAACTTTGAAAATCCGGGCGGTGGTGGCTTCCATGCATTCATCTTGGTGGGAACCGATGGGCCATGGTTGCATGACCTTACAAGGCATGCATTAACTTCATCCAAGTACCTACATATGAATATATGAGTTGGCAGTGGACTTTGAAATTCTTCTTCATGGATAGCCTTGCGCCTCGCCCACCATATGGCCCATAATGTGACAAGAACTTCTATAAATTGACCTTGTTGTAGAGTTTTTGCTAAGTTGAACAGCCACAGCTTCGCATTTGGGGTATCGTCCCCAACTAGCGGCACAATCAGATCGTCCTCCCTCATCACCCATACTGCCTTGGCCATGTTGCAATCGAGCAGAGCATGGCGCCATGAATCAGTTGCTGCGTTGCAAATAGTACACACAGCCGAGGTGGCCATATGTCTGCGTACCCGCTCCTCGTCGGTCGGCAGTGGTGACCGCGCCAATCTCCACGCGAAGACCCTCAACTTGGGTGGCACTTTGACCTTCCACAAAGATTTCCACCCCTTCTCTTCTTGCTCAGAATTTGAAGTTGTTGCAACACCATTTAACCAATCTTCTCTTCGCTTATTTGTCTCAACAACCTGTTTATAGGCTGACCTAACAGAGAAGGACCCAGTTCGTTCATACTGCCATGTCCAAAAATCTGGTTGGGAGACATGGCTGATAGGTATCTGTTTGATCCTCTCCACATCCATAGGTAACAAATACTGTTCCAGCATTGCCACATCCCATGTTCTCGTGACTGGGCTGAAAATGCAACTAATCCCCGGGTGGTTTTGGCAATTCATAACAACATATAGCTCATTGAACTAATATCCATTCAAGATAAATATTTCAGGATGTTCAATGATTAGCATGGTATGGACTAGAGATGTGGACCCCTCAAAATGCTAAAGACAAAGATTGGCAAAAGCTCAAGACTCTTCATTTCTATTTAAGTGATCCAAGATCACATTGAGTCCATAGGAAAGCCAATACTATTAAAAGGGGATGATGTGTTGCTTAATGGTCTGCTTGCTCAAAGTGCTTAGTGATGTTGCTCCGAAACCCTCAGCCACTTTCTCCATCCAAATATGTCCAAACCCTAATTCCAAACACGGCCCCACCAATTCTTTCTACCCGGAGCCACCGAGTTCATTTGACATAGTCACTGCCAGAAACCCTAACAGTTCAGTCACACCAATACGGATCTCGGTTCCACCGAGATGGCCTTGCCAGCGCTCTGTGATCTATTGCATTTACTTCGGTCCCACCGAGTTTATGCAATGGTTTCACCAAGTTGGCTTGACAGATTCTCTGTTGCTTATTGCTTCACTTCGGTCTCACCGAGTTGATGCAATCGGCGCGACCGAGATGAAGTTTGCCCTAAGCCCTAGCACATCGGTCCCACCGAGTTGTTCTAGTCGGTCCCACCGAGATTCCTAACGTTCATATTTTTTAACATATCGGTGCCACCGAGTTTCCTAATCGGTGCCACCGAGATGAGTCAAAAGTGTGTAACGGCTGGATTTTGTGTGGAGGCTATATATACCCCTCCACCCCCTCTTCATAACAAAAGAGAGCCATCAGAACGTGCCTACACTTCCACCATTCATTTTCTGAGAGAGAACAACCTACTCATGTGTTGCGATCAAGAGATTCCATTCCAACCATTTGAACCTTGATTTCTAGCCTTCCCCAAGTTGCTTTCCACTCAAATCCCTCCTCCACCATAGCCAAATCTGTGAGAGAGAGTTGAGTGTTGGGGAGACTATCATTTGAAGCACAAGAGCAAGGAGTTCATCATCAACACACCGTCTATTACCTTTTGGAGAGTGGTGTCTCCTAGATTGGTTAGGTGTCACTTGGGAGCCTCCGTCGTGATGTGGAGTTGAACCAAGAAGTTTGTAAGGGCAAGGAGATCGCCTACTTCGTGAAGATCTACCCGAGTGAGGCAAGTCCTTCGTGGACGATGGCCATGGTGGGATAGACAAGGTTGCTTCTTCGTGGACCCTTCGTGGGTGGAGCCCTCCGTGGACTCGCGCAGCCGTTACCCTTCGTGGGTTGAAGCCTCCATCAACGTGGACATACGATAGCACCATCTATAGGAACCACGCCAAAAATCTCCGTGTCTCCATTGCGTTTGCCTTCTCCAAACCCTTCCCTTTACCTTCATATGCAATGTTTTACATTCTGCTGCTATACTCTTAGAATTGCATGTGTAGGTTGATTGCTTGACTTGTGCTAATTGCTAAAATCTGCCACAACTAAAATTGGGAAAATGATAGATTTCTATTTGGTCAAGTAGTCTAATCACCCCCCTCTAGACATACTTTCGATCCTACAAGTGGTATCAGAGCTTTGGTCTCCATTAGCCTTGATTTCCATAGCTTTGGTGATCATAGCCTTGTTTCACAACCTAGGAGAGTATGGCGTCTAGCGAGGGTAACTATCACCGTAGAGGTCCTTATTTTGATGGTACAAATTTTGCTAGTTGGAAGCATAAGATGAAAATGCATAATCTTGGTCATAACCCCGCCATTTGGGCTGTTGTGCGTGTTGGCTTGTAAGGTGAATTCTTCGAAGATGGTAGAGAACCGGATCGTGAAGCAACCGCAAAAGAATTAAAGATGTTGCAATACAATGCTTAAGCTTTCGATATTCTCTTCAATGGATTGTGCCCCGAGGAATTCAACAAAATCAGCCGCCTTGAGAATGCAAAGGAAATTTGGGATACTTTGGTTGATATGCACGAAGGTAACGAGTCCGTCAAGGAATCCAAGTTGGATGTGCTACAAAGTCAACTTGACAAGTTCAAGATGAAGGATGGTGAAGGAATCGCCGAAATGTACTCTAGGTTTGCTCTCATCGCAAATGAGATTGCCGGCTTAGGAAGTGAAGAGATGACCGACAAATTTATCATCAAGAAGATCCTTAGAGCCTTGGATGGAAAATATGATACCATGTGCACGTTGATCCAAATGATGCCCAATTACAAAGATCTCAAGCCTACGGAAGTCATTGGTAGAATTGTTTCTCATGAGATGTCACTCAAGGATAAGGAAGAGCTTCACAATAAGTCAAGTGGTGCTTACAAAGCCTCAAGTGATGCTCCTACAACATCAAGTGAAAAGCAAGTCTCCAATGAAGAATTGAGCTTATTGGTGAAGAACTTCAACAAATTCTACAAGAGTAGAAGCAAAGAGAGAAGCTCCAAGTCAAGGTCCTACAATGACAAAAGATCTTCTAGTCGTGATCGTAATTGCTACAATTGTGGAAGACCCGGACACTACTCTAATGAGTGTACGATTCCCTATAAGAAAAGAGAAGACTCACCAAGAAGGAGGAGTAGAAGAGATGAATCACCTTCAAGAGAGAGAAGGAGTAGAGATGATCGTTATGAACGAAGACCCTCTCAAAGAAGCAAGGATTCGGAAAGGAAGGACAAGTCATCAATGAGCTACACAAGATGAAGATATCAAGCTCACGTTGGTGAATGGGTTTCCGGTTCCGACTCCGACAACTACTCCGAGAGAAGCTATCACTCCGACTCCGAATATACTCAAGATGAAGGTGTTGCCGGTCTTGCACTAGTGTCATCCAACTCCTATGACATATTTGATTCACCAAATGAAGGAATTGGAAGATGCTTCATGGCTAAAGGCCCCAAGGTATCACACCCCAAGTATCTTGATTTTGATAGTGATGAAGATGATTTGCTAGGTGATGATGATTTACTTGTTGACAAAACTAGTGATAAAAACTATAATGAACTTGCTAGTAATCATGCTAATCAAGATGACACGAATGACAATGATAAGAAGGAGATTGAGCGTCTAACTAAATAATTAAACACTCTTAAGTTAGCTCATGAAACAACTCAAGAGGATCATAGAGAGCTCCTAAGGACTCATGAGAAGCTACACTTCGAGAAGCTAAATTTAGAGCAAGAGCATGAGTTCCTAAAAGCTATCAATGATGATCTTCGAAAGAAGAGTTCTTCTTACATTGCCAAACATCTCCTCTTGTCTACTTATATGCCACAAGTAAAATCTAGCAACAAGAGCAAGAAAGATTCTTCTTCTAGTAGTAACAATAATCATGCTAAATCCAATATTGTTGCTTCTAGTAGTTCTCTTGATTCCACTAATGATTCTCTTAGCCAAGTTAGACTTGAGCAAGAAAATAGCTTACTGAAGGGAATTATAGAGAAAGGTGTTTACAAGAGCCTTGCCAGGAGTAAGCAATTTGAGGAAATTGTACGCAAGCAAGGAAGGCACCGGAAGAATCAAGGTGTTGGTTTTGAACGAAAGTTCAATGCCAATGGAGTTGAATGGGAAGAAGATCAATACCCCAAGACGAAGTTTGTTCCTCAACAAGAGAAGTATGACCCAGTGGCGGCGCCACGGTAGGGGCCAGTATGGTCGGCCGCCCCGGGTAGACGGAAAAACGTATACAGAAAAATACGATTCGTTGTACATGGGCTAACACAGATATGAGAGAACAGCCACACCAAAGCCCAGTTGCAGCATAAAGCCCAAACGCTAGCACGACCACACCCATTGACCCACGCCCCAAACTAGCTCCCAGGAAGGAAATCCCCAATCGGGCAAGGAAGCGAGCGTAACTGCGTAGCCTAGCCATCGCCGACTCGCCGCCATAGAGCTCCGCCAGATGCCAGTCCGCCTCACCGGCCGCCGGCCGTCGGCCGCCGGGCACCTGATCCAGATCCGCCAATGGGCGAGCCAAAAGAAGCAATCCCAGGCGCGGCCTGCGTGGGAGGAAGCTGCAGCGGCACCGCTCCTCACATAGTCTTGAAGAGCAGCTTCGATATACGGCATCGAGCTCGTGCAAACGGCCGGCAGCTGGAGTTTGTAAAATAGGCAAGCGCAGCCAGCAGGTACACACCAATAGAGACAGTCCATTTACTTGTGAATATGGCCTTCAATTCAATACTGCTTCAATTTCTAGCCAATTACTGAACTGATGGTCATCGAGGCAAAGCATCATTACGTAGTATATGCGTTTTATAAGTGCTTGGTTCACATCTTTTGAAGCCTGCTGATATGGCCATATATGTTACAATTGATCAAGGCAATTGCTGCTTATATTGCCAATTTCTTCTGACGTTGTAATGTAGGGAATCTTCAAAAAAAAGAATGATATGCATCTTGTGCTAATATATATATTGATATGCATCTTGTTCACCTATTGTAGGGATATTTTGGGCCATGGAATGAATGATTCAAGCAGCGGGAGTTCATCTGTTCATGTTAGTAGTTCTTGTGACGTTTATGTTGTATTTTGTGATTTTTGGTGGTTACATCACGTACTTGTCAAGAATCTTGAACAATTTTGAATCATTAGTTATGTTAATTTTTGAGTGCATCTAGCTTCGTATTGCAGCAGACTTGCATTTCTCCATCAAAAAATTTAGACCTTAAATGTTTCGCCCCGGCTAGGTTCAATTCCTGGATCCGCCACTGGTATGACCCCACTTATTTTGAGGGAACACAAGCTCAAGACGGTCTTCCACCACAAGACCACAAGCTAAAAGGCAAGGACAAGCTTCAAGAAGAGATTGACTCATTTGAAGAAGCTCCTAAGGCCATGGTCAAGTGGGTTCCCAAGACTACGTCAAGCTCTACTTCATGAAGTTCAACTACAACTCCAAGGATTCCCATCAAATTGATGTGGGTCCCAAAGAAGAAGAACTAGAGTGTTCTTGAGGGTGACTCCGTCAACATACTTCACTCATATTCACTTTCGCAAGGACTTGTGCAATCAACTTTCATATCTTGCACTAGTTCATGGATCACAAACCCTCTTGTTGGTAAGACAAGGGACAAGGTAACCTAATGCTTTCATGGACATCATCATATGTGCAATTCACCCTATGTCTTTGGATATCCTTGCATGTTCCTTGTGGGATTGACCCATGTAGGTATTGAAAGTGCAACACTCCAAAGGATTGCTCCGAATGATCTACATCAACATTGAGCATCCACATCTTCACTATCTACATGAAGTCATCATCGACAAAACCCAAGGTTAGTTCATCCCTCTTTGGGGGGATATCACATCTAGGGGGAGCTTTGGTCTAAAAATTGAGCTAAAGCAACTCTAATGGTGTGAACACATTAATGCTTTATGTAAAAGTGGTAACCCCACTTGTTCTTAAACGATGAGTATGACCTATGATCAAATGTTCTCATTTGACTCCTAAGTCAATATACTCATATATAGATGACCTAGTCATCGCCAATTGCATGGTAGATACTAGAATTGATTGTGCATGCTTTGACACATATTTCATTTGCTATCTTATTGTGTGAGCATGTTGGTTGCATATTTTCTCCATTCGAGGACATCCATTTGTTGCTTTGTCTTGGTTTTCATTGGCCAAGTGGATGTACAAGAATGCCTAAGAACTTTCTCTAGCTATCTATGCTCTTCTTGTCTCAAACTCTATTCATCCTATATCATAAAAATTGAACAAGTTCTTTTCGGACCCTCCGGGTGAGGAGCACTCGGAGCCACCGATCCGTCAAGGGCTGCCTTCCAAAATCTTCTATTGCATTTCGGTCAGACCAGTCCACTCAAACTCGGTCACACCAAAAGCATTAGATTGATCTAGGTTTTCATCTCGGTGCTACCAATTAGACCGACTCGGTCCCAACGATTTATTGTAACTGCACGCAATTTCACATCTCGGTGCCACCGATTCGTTCCACTCGGTGCCACCGATAGCACATGGGTATATATATCTTGTGGCCCGTACGGTTGAAAAATTCTTCAAACGTTTCGAGCCCGCGCCCCATTGCTGCCGCCCCCTTGGTCTCCGGATCGTCCTCGTCGTCTCCTATGCGTCGTCGCCGCAGGAATCCGCCGCCGTCAATAGAATCTACTCCACCGTTGCCGCCGTAGAGGATCATCACCGAGTTAGGGTCAGATTCGATCTCCTCGTGCTTCTATTTATCCGATTCAATGCACAAGGATTTTGCCTAGTATCTTGCCACGTTTGAGATTCATCTATCCACCAAACAGATTCGTTAGAATAGATTTGAAGAAAAAAATTAGTGTTAGGTTTCCGCTGAACTCATCTCGGACCGACCGAATTGAAATTTTCGGTCCCACCGATTGGCCCTGGCCATTGCACAAGTACAACTCGGTTCCACCGAAACGTACTGAACGGTGAGACCGAAAGTAAAATTTCAGTGAAACCCTAGCATCTCGGAGCCACAGAACCACAACTCGGTCCGACCAAAATGGTGTGTTTAGGCTCTGTGAGTGCTTCGGTGTCACCGAAATGATCAACTCGGTAGCTCCGAAATGCTTTCTGTGGAAAACTAAAACTAAAGTTTGGACTCAAATTTTTGAAAAACTATCTGCTTTTTGTGATAACTCATCTACTCTACCCATATCCATCTATTCACAGGGTCAGCTTTGCAAGATGTCAAGTGCAACTGACAGTCAGAATCAGTCAGAGCAGGATGTTGATCTCAGTGAGGGCTCTAGTCCCAATGAGAGCTACTATGAGGGAGAGAGGAGTTCTCCAGATTTTCCAAAGGCTGCCACAAGGACAAAGAAGAAGAAAACCTCAGATAGTGAGGATGAAGACTTTGTGGCTGGAGATGCCACATCAAAGAAAAAGGCAATTCTGAGGAAGGAATATGGCTCTGCAGCTAGCTCTAGGCCAAGTGCCAAGGAAATAACTGTGGTCAGAAAAGTGCCATTGTCAAAGGCAAGCAAAGCTTCAGCTCCAAAGGAAACCATGACTTTCACACTTGAGGAGTCAAGTGGTGAAGAAGCTACTGCAAGTAAGAGGAAGAAAAGGGCTAGGAAAACAACTGCTACGGTGCTTGCACTGGTACAGCGAGCTGCTATACAAACGGTTTTTAACCCCTTTCCGCGACGGCATTTTAAACCGTTGCCTAGTGAGTGTGGGCGATAGGGGGGTCCTTCCCACACGACCCAAAAACCGTCGGGGATAGGGAGCCATGATGCAGACGCCTTGCCAAATGTAATCGTATGCAATGCAGCACACACCAAATTCTGTCACACGTGTGGGATCGATGATTAAACGTTTCTAATGACGCAGTGAAACCAAACGGTGTTTCGTAATGAACCGTTTGGGAAATAGTATCTAAGGCACACAGGCCAACATATAAACTGTGTGCGATATGTGCCCCATCGCACACGAGTTTTCTGCGGAACTCGTCTGCCATGTATGACTCCATCGCACACGTTTTCGAACAATTACCGTGTGCGATAATGTTTTATCACAAAGGGTTCAAGAGCCCCTTTGCACACATACAAGTGCTGCAGACCGTTTGTGATTTGTTGTGTATCACCGACGGTTAAGGTATGAGTGACGTGTGCTTTTCGTTTGGGATCCCACACGTTTCCTGAAAATTTTACAACTGGGATTGTATTTTACATTGGCCATGGTTTACTCTGAGCTCTCGTGTGCAATAATGTGGTATCACAAACGGTTCCGGAGCCCCTACGCACACGTAGTAGTGCTGCAAATCGTCTGCGATCTGCTGTGTATCACCGACGGTTCCGCTATGATTAACGTATGCTTTCCGATGTGGATCGCACACACTCATTTAGTTGAACCGTGTGCGGAGCAATTGCCAGGTTAAAGCAAAAATATCCCATTTGAATCGGCATGCAAAAAGCAAATTTGCCACAATATGCAATTGAACAAATAGTGTCCACAGGAAGAACATTCATCAGATTTCGCAGCAATTGCAATTGAACAAATGGTAGCTAAATTCCAATGATTTGTCGACATATATATGCATTACATAATTAATCATAGTGTACGAAATACGAAGACCTCGTCACATGGAAAACAATGGATCCTTGTGTATATGTTTAGCGGCTAACTCTTACTCAATGTTTCAGGAGAAGGCATGCTGAAATCGTCATTATCACCAGTGGGATTGATGTAGTGATTCAGGAAGAAGTCGTTGATAAATCTCCGAACCATCAGCAATTCACCAGCGGGGAGCGGTTCAGGGGTCCTCGGTTCTAAGATGAGGTGCAGTATTTTTAAGATCAGAATTATGTGTCTGCAAACATAGTATCCACAAAGGTTGGTCCCTGCTTGTTGCTGAGGACACTGAAATTTTTTGTACAGAATTAGTCATGTATTTGTCCTGTTAGGAACGACCTAACCAGTGTTAGATGTATTTTGTTTTCTTTGGACAGAAATAGAAAGAGGTTTATTTACAAGCTTTAACATTTGACGAGCGTAAGAAAAGGTATTTGCAGACTATTGGATATATTTTCCGAAGATAACGGATTTCGGTGTGTTACCGGAGAAACGATCTCGTGCTGCATAGGTAGTTCCCTCTTGAACAGGTTCCCTGGTTTAGTTTTCCACAATGCGAACACACTGCAAATGAAGATGAATTTTAACAACATCAATTCTTGAACCAGATATGAATGCAAATTAATTTCAACATCATAGAATTCAATACCTATTCATGAATTGCTGAAGATGCATCAGATCCTGAGCGTTTATTGACTCTCTGAGAGAATCCATGTAGTAAACTATGTTCTTGTTTGGAACAATGAATACCAAGATCCAGTGATTGCTACATATTAAGAAAACCATGAACTTACGAATTATGTTGAAATCTGAAAGACAATCAGTGTATGTGTGGTTGTTTATTTGACTTACCGTTCATGATATGGCCAGAGAAATGATTTTGCATGGGACGTGTTTTCGAAGATACGGGCGACAGTGTTAATGGCCCACTCCCGTTCATCCTTACCATGTAATGTTGTGCCATTTGCTAATGCAGGATCCATGAAATACACACTCTCCCTTTTTCTTCTTTGCGCAGTCAATCCCCTGAGAGGAATAAAATGCAGTTAGTTGTTTATCATTTACAGCCTTGTATGGAGAAGTTGATCAGAGTTTGTTAAGTACTTACAAAATCAGGCATCTAACAAGAGTGGCATCGAGCACGTTGAAGTTGAAGAAGAGATGTAAGTCCTCGAAATCCACACTGATGGAACTAGGATCGTGTCGGAAATGATCACTGTTGTAGCAGACTAGCAGAACATGACGACCTGCTGACATTTGATCCATGCAATATTTATGTAACTCGTGGCAACTGGAGCTACACTCATCAAAGTATTCGCCAACAAGAAATGGCTGGCCATGGACGTAATTGCGTGCTTCAAGTACGTCTGCTTTATTTTTATCAAGCACCAAATCTATTTCTGCATCATTCATCCGTCAGAAATAATATTACTCTCCGATTCAAACAACTTGCTGTTAATTTGGTTCTGGGCGATGAGTGCCTTAAGTAAGAGGCAATCGTTCTCATTCCTCTCTCTGGGCGCGCTTCCTCACGGGTGCAGCCTTTTTGCCCGCTTCCTTCTTGGTACTTGAAGCACTTCTAGTACAAGGTCTGGATGGCTGAAAGGCGGACTGCCGAGTAGACGGTAAAGCTTCTACGGACTGCTTAGCAGACGGTTTAGCTACGCCGGACTGCTGAGCTGGCGGTGCTGCTGTGACGGACTGTTGGGCTGTAGGAGCAGAGGCATCAGACTGCTGACCATGCATTGAAGCTATGTCGGGTTTCTGCGCAGGTGGTGCCAACTTGTCGGTGTGCTGAGGAGGCCGTGCCAACGCATTGGTTTGCTGAGCAGGCAGTGCTGACGCATTGGTATGCTGATCACGCGGCTGTGGACCGACGGACTGATGAGCAGTCGGTTCTAGACCTACAGACTGCTTAGTAGGCGGTTCCGAAGCATCAGACTGCTTAGCAGTCCGTTCCACCAGGTTGGACTGCTGAGGATGTGGTGCAGCTGGGTCTCCCCCCGCTGCTTCAGCGACCGGCATCTGAACCGGTGGTGCATCTTCAGCAATTGTAGGCCTTGCCACTGGCTGCTCTGGGGCGGACGATGACATGGCCTGTACGGCACAAAGTCGGGCGGCTGATCACAAGTTGATGCATCAGCCGTCGGATTACGAGTATTAGGTTCCTTGGGGGAAGCACGCGAGAGCTGCTATGGCACGGAGAGCGTCACCGGTTGAGGGGCAACATTGGTTGCTCTTGGCAGGGCTTCAGGGATCTCATCCATGAAGTATATTTCTTTTCGTGGCCACTCGATGTGATGTAACAGTGTTTCTCCCAGGGTCCTATGCTCATCAAAGTCCCCTAGGACATTCTTCAGGGCAAATTCATTGAATCCCGGCTTTACTTCAGTCACGTAGCACTTCACACAGCCCGGCTTCAATAGCACATTGTCCAACAAGAGGCCCTCTTCCAAGAAGGGTGGGCAAACCCAGGTTGTTGCACATTTTAATGTACCTTCATAATGTGTAAGCACGCCCTTCAGTTTGTCTTTCATTCCAGATAGATCAGATATAGCATCATCATGAGCAGTTGCAGTCTCAGTGTCGCTGGGGTCAGCTGATGCACAGCTACTCTTGTGCGGTGTTGTCGCGCAATAACCAGCATCCTCCATACCCGCCTCCCCTCCCATCTGCTGGCTATCTGTCAGTGTTAGAGTCTTCTGCATCATCATTGACTCCTCAATTTCCTTTCGAATAGTCGGATACATGTCCTTCCTCAACCTTTCATACAATTCATTCTGCTTCATTTCACTCCTCGCCTTTTTCATGCTGAGCCTCTCTTCTTTGCTGAGTGTGAAAGCCCTCTTGTGCGGAACATTAACACCTATACCCCTTGCACGGCCAGGGGGCTCTCTTATTTCCAGAGCATCGTACAGAATGTCACATGGCCCTGAGTTCCTGTAGAACCTTCTACGGATCTTGGAAGCCTTTAACATCACGCGATACAGTTCTTCGTCATGTGAGTTTTCAAAGTAATAAGTTCCGTCATCACGCCTCCTTGCACGTGCCCGCAAGTAGTCTCTAGCGCGTTCGCCCCTGATTTCACTAAAGGCCGGTTTCCCACCCACAGCTACCGCTTCTTTATCCTCCTGGTCCCATATCGGTTTCATGCCGTAGTATCCTAAAACACCCATACGGTGGGGGTGTGTGTTCCTCTTCTGAAGTTCCGATTGCTTGGCACTCTTCTCAGCAAACTCTGTAGTTGCCCTGACCCTTTTGAATTATGTCCAGTCTGCCTTTGTAATTTGGGGGTATGCGGGGATTGGGTCCTTGCCTTCACTCAAGTACTTCTTGTACAGCACGTGCTTCCAGTTTCTCCAAGCATCCCTAGCCTTCTTCAGTGTAGTGTGTTCCACCTGCATTCTCCACTGCTCTGGAATGTTGAAGTAATCCATGATCTCCCGGACTATCCTTTGCCGTGTTTCTCTGTCAGCCTTCTGAAACCCCGGCAGATTAATGTTGAGCCTTGCCCTGCCAACAAATCCACACACACTCCTGAACCTCGTGTGTGCTTTATCTAGTTTAATTAGAGCCCAAGACTTTAAATCGATGTTGGTTACTTCATATACACCTTTAGGCTAGTGTGTGGGCTTCCTTGGAGTGTTCCTTCGTGTCCTGACCGGAAGGGTAATTACTGCAGCTCTATCCCGTTCCAGATTACTTGATCCCTCACCATCTACTGGAGACCTAGGGTTGTCGGACTCAGATGAAGATACATCGCCTGAAGCATGAGTGTTGTCGCTGCTACTCGGCATCTACAGAGAACACATGCGAAACTCAGGAAAGGAGGATAAGCATAAAGCTAACAACTTGGTATCAAGCTGTCTAAACATGTCATGCAATAATTTAGAAAATGTACGGCTAATTTGTTAAGTTTGTGTGACTCGGGCGTCCACGATCTGTAAATCGACAATAACTTATTAGAACAAATACAGCTTATATGTACTAGTTAAGAAGGTAGATAATGAACATATATACGCTCTCCGTTATTTTATAGCCAATTTGGGAACATACCGAATGAAATAGGAAGAGGGATTGCGAGGAAATATGCCTCACCGCGGTGGAGAGCAGTAACTAATAGGTCTCTTGTGCAAACCCGGCAGGACCATAGGAGAGGTGAGGGTTACAGGATCGATATGCTTGAGGGTGGCTGGCGAGCAAATGAAGACAGCGAGGTGCGGGCAGCCGCATGTTGGGAACGGCAGTGGAGGTAGGGTTGACGCCGAAGAGCGGGCACACGGCTGGGTTGAGCACGCCGGCGCCGGAGAGGGTTCTGCTGTGGATCTGGGGGAGGGGGGAGCTGGCGATGGAGATTGGGTGGACTATTGAGTGAAACGCGGGCGGGAGGTGGGGGTGTTGGCGGCCTAGGTGAAAAGGGTGAAAAAAAGATCCCCGGTCGCCGCGTGGAAAGGCCTATGCAAACGGTTGCCTCTAAGCGCTCGTGTGCATAAACAGCATAATTTTGTTTGAAATGAAGATGTGCTAATTTTGAAATGAAGACATGAGTTCATCGTTTCGCCTCTAATTTTTTTCCACGGTAAGCAATCACCATTATACCACAAGTTTGATTTGCTGGCACATTTCAGGTCTCGTGTGCTATATTTAAGCCATATTTGGCATTTACCATGCAGTTTGGCATATAAATCAAATCCTAGACGGAATTGCATGTGCTGATGAAAGGGATGAGGATTGTCGTTTGATCTGGGAGCATCCAACGGTGCAAAAGTACGATTCGAGGGGTTTGGGTTCTAGCCAATCAGTAGGCAGACGGCTTTCGTGAGTGAAATGTGTGCTATTTGAAAACATTTACATGAACTAACAGCATATTTTCGTTTGAATGAAAACATGAGTTCATCGTTTCGCCTCGAATTTTTTTCCACGGTAAGAAATCACCGTTGTACCCTAAGGTTCGATTTTCTGGTGCATTTGAGATCTTGTTTGCTATATTTGACTCATTTTTTGTATTTACCAACCATGTCGCAACTACACGTGGGTGTTAACATGATCATTTGTGCGTCGCTTTGTGAGTTTTCATTCATTGTCTGAGAAACAGGAAACAATTTCAAACAGTTCGGCCGCAGGGTGCGGCCAGAGGCGTAGGCCTTGTTGGTATTTTAATTACAGGAAATGCATATAGAGTCCGGAAATAACAAAAATCGGTGTGTCACCGTGGAGTGCTCTCACGACCCTATGGAAAAAAATTGGTAAAGTTTGGCACAAGTTTTGATGATCGCTCCTTGGAAACCGGAGCATCTCACAAGAAGGATCATGGTATCCAAAAGGAGATGTGTCAATTCAAACTCCAGTGGCCGGTGACTTCATCGTTTGGCCTCATAAAAATTTCCACGGTACGCAATCACCATTATACCATGGGTTTGATTTTCTGGCGCATTTCAGGTATCGTTTGCTATATTTAAGACATTTTTTAAATTTAACGTGCATTTTGTGCATATAAATAAAATCACAACCGGAACTGTATGTGTTGTCGAAAGGGATAAGGATTGCCGTTCGATCTGGGAGCATCCAACGGTGCAGACGTACGATCCGTGGGGTTTGGGTTCTGGCCAATCAGAACGCACGACTCAGATCGCGTGCGCAGCAGGGGGGGCATCGGCCAAGGTTTGGTAGGCACACGGCTTTCGTGAGTAAACCGTGTGCTATTTGAAAACATTTACATGAACTAACAGCATATTTTCATTTGAATTAAAACATGAGTTCATCGTTTCGCCTCGAATTTTTTTCCATGGTAAGAAATCACCATTGTACCCTAAGGTTCGATTTTCTGGTGCATTTGAGATCTCGTTTGCTATATTTGAGTCATTTTTTTGCATTTACCATGTCGCAACTACACGTGGGTGTTAGCAAGATCATTTGTGTGTCGCTTTGCGAGTTTTCATTCATTGTCCGAGAAATGGGAAAAAATTCAAACAGTTCGGCCACAGGGTGCGGCCAGAGGCGTAGGCCTTGTTGGTATTTTAATTACAGGAAGTGCATATAGAGTCCGGAAATAACGAAAATCGGTGTGTCACCGTGGTGTGCTCTCATGATCCCATGGAAAAAATTTGGTAAAGTTTGGCACAAGTTTTGATGCTCGCACCTTCCAAACCGGAGCATTTCACAAGAAGGATCATGGTTTCCAAAAGGAGACGCGGCACTTTGGACTCCAATCGTCGGTGACTTCATCGTTCCGCCTTAATTTTTGTTTTCACGGTAAACAATCACAGATATACCCTAGGTTTGATTTTCTAGCCCATTTCAGGTCTCGTCTACTATATTTAAGTCATTTTTTGCATTTACCTTGCATTTAGTGCATATAAAATCAAAACCCTACTACAACTACATGTGGGTGTTAGTTAGCAAAGAAAGTGTACAAATCATTTGTGTCGTGGGGTTAACACGGCAGATGTCCTAGTGAAAGGACTTAGGTGTGAGGCCATCGCTACGGTGATTAGCTCGAAGGGGTTGAACGGGACGAAGGACACGAGTTTACCCAGGTTCGTCCCCTCACGATCGAGGTAAAAGCCTACGTCCTGCTTTGAGTTGTATTGCTTGAATATCGATTACAAGGGAGCGAACTCGCTTAACCTAGCTATCGATCGATTGTAACTTAGGTTTACCCGCCGCAAGGACTCGTCTTTATATACACAGGTCGAGGCCCTAGGCTTACAAGAGTCCGGGTCAGGTTATACTTCGCAACCGACCCTGGATCTAAGTCCCTTTGCCTTCCTGGGCAAGTCGCCGTTGGGCTGGTCACACCTCCGGCCGGGTCACGCACCGTCTCCGGGTCTTGGGCCTTCAGTTGGCCCGCCTCGTAAGCTGCCTCCAGGCTTCATGTCTTGGCTTCTTGGGCCTGTCTAGGCTTCATTGTTGAGTCGCCAATAGCGTAACCCGGCCTTTCCTGGGCGGGTTACACCCTGGGGTTATATCCCCAACATTAGGCCCCAGATTGATTTGAACTTGTTCATGTCAATCTTCACTCTCTGGTTGGCGAGTCTTCCTTGGTTCTTCTAGAAGTTTAACCTTGAACGGATCTTTATAACCCGCCATATGAAAGGATGACGTCATCTTCATAAATTCAAAAAAAACTCATGACGTCACAACAAATCTTTCGCATTAACCAGCCATCCCGAGAATCGAGGTGCCCCCTTTGCCGCAGTCGTTATCACGTCTCCTCGATTTTCGCACATGCATGTTACTGTTCCTTCCTTTCCCATATAAATAGGCACGGGGGGGCTGCCCTTTTTCACTTTTACCCCCGTCGCCTCCACTTCTTCTTCTTCCTCACAGCGACCAACGCGACCGGAGCTCCGCCGCACCAGCCGAACCTCACCAGTTGTTCCGTCGAAGGCCGCTGCATCAACCTGTTGTGACCAGAGTTCAGCGGCGCGCGTCCTCTCTGTTCCAGCACCGTCAGGTATCATTCTTCTCCTCCCACAGATCCGCATTAGGTCACCCGAGTTCATAGAGTTCGTCGGCGTTCATCTAAGTTCATCTTGTTTTTCTGAATAGAACTCGTATTTCAATCCAAACGAGGTAGGAGTAGTGCGGTAGTAGTTTATCCTTCATCTTGTATCCTGGGTAGATTGCTTCCCCCTCAGAATCAATACATAATCCGCTAGCTTTTCCGTCACTGCCTTTTTTAGGTCTAGCAATTATTTTCCTTTTTGCACTGTTCGTAGATCCGTAAATATAGCTGTGAACTGTTAAACATGTTTGTCCCATACTTAGCAAAATTCAACAATCTTGGATCCATAGATAACTGACCCGCCCTTCACTTTTCGGGCGGCTTAGCAATGACCTTGTAACTCGCCAAGAATTCCAAAAACTGCTTCTTTCAATTAACCCGCCAACATGCCACCGGCTTATACTTTCATGACTTAACCCGCCATATTCTCATAACCTGATAGTCACTTCACTCCATGGCTAGGGCGGCCCATAATTTCTTAATGGCTCACCACAATGTGTTTACCGTCTTATAGTTATAACTGGCCCATCACTGTTGAGATGTCATATAATCACCTTAGGTGGCTTATCACTATAGTTTTAATCCGTCGTACCTTCACCTTTTATCTGCAGTTGTTAACCCGGCCAACCATGTCTAAAGCTCCCACTTCTTGTGACTGGGAAGCCTCCCAAGTCTCAGAACTCATGCTCAATGAGTATGTGGACATGGGTGTTTTACCGGCTAAAGAAGCTGTCCACTGGCGGGTTCCCGGTCCTGAAGCCATTCCACAACCCGGAGAGGGTGAAGTTGTAATCTTTACAGACCACCTTCTCCGTGGCTTTTCACCACCCGGGTCAAAGTTTTTCTGGGACGCTCTGCATTTTTATAACCTTCATCCTCAGGACATCGGTCCCAACTCCGTCTCCAACCTATGCCAGTTTCAAATATTCTGTGAAGTGTATCTGCAAGAAGAGCCTACTGTTGACCTCTTCAAGGATTTCTTTTACATCAACCGCCAGACTGAGATGATAGATGGACCCAGTCTAGAACTTGGAGGTGTTTCCATCCAGCGGCGAAGAGATGTGACCTTCCCCTCAGCTGTACTACCAAGCCACCCCAAAGGTTGGAACCGCACTTGGTTTTATTGCAGAAATACTGCCCCGGCTGAAGAGAACCCCCTGCCGGGTTATCGCCCCTACCGGCTCAGCACCAACAGCGAACTCCCGGGTCGATTAACTGCCGCAGAACGTGCCCGATATGCGCCCACCTTTTCAAAGATAAGAGCCCTTATAGCCAACGGCTTAACTGGAGTTGATTTGACCCGTTGCTGGGTCTCATGGAGGATCTTGCCTTTGAGCCGGCGCGACGGCTTAATGTGCCAGTATACCGGTGATGTGAAAGACCCACAACGCTACAATCAAAAGTCTTTGACTGATAAAGAAATCAATGAAATAGTTAAGTCCTTGCTTGGAGAGCCTCAAGAGAATTGCAATAAGGCGGGGCTGAATCCTTTCTGCACTGTTAACCCGGCCCCTGCAGTAAGTACTTTTAGTAAATCTTCCTCTCACTCATTTATCCTTTACGCTTTAACCCTTTTAAATCACTGCCAACATGTATATATATACAGGCTGATCATGCTTTCTGGAAGAGGAAAATAATAGCCGCTCCACCACCTAAAAAGACTAAAGCAGTGAAGCCTCGAGGTGGAGGTCGCCGTAAAAAACAGACGGTAGAAGAGCTACTCGAGCTAGATGAGTCGGAGGTAGAACTTGACTCCCTTGGTCTTCTTTTCATGCAAA
Organism: Elymus sibiricus; assembly: GCA_039707655.1. NCBI lineage: Eukaryota > Viridiplantae > Streptophyta > Magnoliopsida > Poales > Poaceae > Elymus > Elymus sibiricus. Next base: position 322,281,559 of record CM077664.1, read on the forward strand.
TTATTGATGTTGATTCCTCTCAGGACGAAGTGGAGACAAGCCAGGCCAACGCAGAAGAGGTAATTCCTGTCTCCTCTGACTCAGAACCCTTGCCAAGAAAGAAAACACGGCGGGTCATCAGGAAAGTAAGATTTTCTCACCCTCATGCTTATTTGGACCCCAACTTTCTTTTGAAGAAACAACAGCATGAGTCCAGGCGTCAGACCCGGAGTGGCGGCACTGAAGATCTCGTGGCCGGCTTATCCAACACTCTGGCTCCCCGGAAACGTCGTAATGAGGTGCCTCATAGCCCGACTCTATCTCTTCCACAGGCCGGTCTCATGCGTCAACCTCTTAATCCTTCTGACTCAAACTATCAGGGAACGCCTCCGTCATCTGGCGATTCAACTGGAACAGAGCTTCCTGTCTTCGTTGTTGCCCAGGGGTAAGCGTCTTCATTTGTTGATAAAAACTTGTTGTCATATACTCATAAACTCTTGTATTCTTGTCACAGGGGCAAAGCAAAAACGGGTAAAAAGGAAAAAGTGGGCGGCTCTTCCAAGGCCCCTGAGGCTTCTGAGCCGGAGAAGCAGGTGCTGGAGACCCCTGAGGCCCCAATCCAGAATCCTGAAGATCTTATTAACCAGCAAAATGACCCGCCTCCACAGACTGACGCTGTAGCTTTTGAGCCCATAGATACTGATGTTAACCCGGCAGCCAGCCATGACCCGCCAAGTCCTAAGCCTCCATCTCCTGCCAAGTCAACTGACAAAAGCCCTGCTGCTGACAATGTCGATGACATTACTATTACCGGGTCAGCTTTTAAAGCGCCCAAAGCCTCCAGGGTGTTAGCCAAGCACTCCGCAAAAGAAGAGGCGCCCTTATTAGAGAAGGGCAAGACCAAACTGGAACTTGAGAATTACTCCACATTTAGTGCAAGCGAGTTGCACGCAGGCTATCTAAGCCGCCTTCACACAAGCCGTGACGTGGAGGCTGGCTTAGTGAATTTGATGAAACAGAAGATGAGGTATGTATGCACTTAACCCCTTTGAATCCTGCATATATATATCCATATAGCCGCCAAGTCTTAAGGATAGGAATGACCTGAGTATGCTTGAGACTTTATGAAAACTTCCAAAGTGTAGCCCCCAAGTGCCGGCTTATCTTTCAAAGATGAGTCGGGTCTTCTAAAATGATAAATTGGAGAAAAACACTTGTATAGCCCCCAAGGGCCGGCTTATCTTTATAAGATGAGCCGGGTCTTGCAATCACTTGTGAGAACCAAATATGTAGCCCCCAAGTGCCGGCTTATCTTTGAGCCGGGTCATAATATAAATTGAAATGACCTACATTAGCCCCCAAGTGCCAAGTATATTGCTTGCAATGTGCTTGGGACTTGAATAGTTTTATTATAACAAAGCTGCTCAATACTGATTTTGTACCCATTGTTTCAATTTCTTGTTCTTAGGAGTCGTTAAGCCTGAAGGAGTCGCAACTTGGTGACTTAAAGAAAAATGTAGAACTTCAGCAAGCTGAAACCATCAAGGCCGAGTCAAAACTGAAGGCTTCATTGGAGCAAATTGAGAAGATCAAGGCAGGCTTTGATGCCGAAAGAGCCGCCTGGGACACTGAAAAAACTGCGCTGTTGAAGAGAGCAGAATATGCAGAAAAAGGGCTAAAACCAGTTACTAAGGAACTTTCCGGCTTAAAACAGCACATATCTCAAATGACAGCCGCCATCTTTGGTAAGTCTAACTTTGTACTCAATTGAAGCAACTTATCAACCGGTTAATGCATCTTAACTCGCCTGGCGACTCAAAATACTTGATTTCTAACCCGCCTGGCGACTTATGTGCAAAATCCTTTAACAGGTACCAGAAGCGCTAGCCTTGGTCAGAATATGCTATTGAAGCTGAAGGCTTTTTACTCTTTAACTGAGAAGCTATACGCTGGCACTCTGCGAACCCTTGTGGCCGTATCAAACGGCAAAAAACCTCCAACCCTCATCAAGACTGTGCTGGATCATCTATCCACGGTGCCAGAGCAGATTGAGGAGCTGAAATTGTCAGCCGCCCGCATAGGAGCCATCACAGCGTTAAGCCGGGCAAAAGCTTGGCAATCAGAACTAGACCCAACAGAGATGGCTGGCGGGTGTCCAGAGTTTAATGATGACGGATCTATCTTTGAAGAAGCCGACTTTGCCCAATGTGTCAAAGAGATGAGGCCTCTAGCCTGCCAACTTGCACAAGAAGCGGATCTGTCAAAGTATAAGAAGGGTTATGACAGCAATAATGTTCGTATGAAGCCGCCGACACATGAGATTGTGGACTTAACCCCTCAAAGGCGTAAGCATATCTTCACTCCTGATATTGACCCTTCTCTTATTCTTAACGATGAAGCGACCTTTGAGGCGTTAACTGGCATCGACTGGACGTCGGGTGATCTCCAGATGGTAGACAATGAAGAGCCAGCACGGGATGACCCGGAGGCCTCTACCTCAAGGCGCCATGATGACAGTAACCCGCCTGGTCAGAACCCGGACGGCGCTGAGGCCGACTCAAGGGAGTGATGTAACTCCCGAAAACACTTAAGCGAAAAAACTGTTGGGCTCAGCTATAGCCTTGTAATAGTGTAGCTTAAAACAGTTATCTGCCCTGTCATGCCTTCGTGCATGTTTTTTATCAACCTGTGCTTCAGCAGCTGAACGTCTGTGATCTTGTCATATATATGCAGAGTTGTTCTTGCGACATTGCCAAAAAAATTCTAAGGCCTTGTTATATAATCTGTCAAAGAGCCATCAATCTTTGAACTGGCGACTTAGAGTCAGGATCCAAGACGAGTTAAATAATCCAACAATCCAGGGCGACTTATAGTCATACCCAGTCTTTGAAAAAAATCACTTTGGCGGCTTAAAGCCATAATAGGCTCAATAGAGACCAATATAACCCGGATATGTATAACTCGGCAATTCCTCAATTGTACATAAATAGTTGCTGCAAAATAGAAATAGAGAATATATATCTCAAATATGCATTAAGCCGGCTTGTAGGGCACGACCCAAAAGATTGATTTTGAAAAAACTCAATTTTGTGCTTCAAAGAAGTTGGCATGAAAGCCTGTCATCCCGTAAGCCGGCTCTCACATGACATAAATCCGTCATTTTAACCTTAACGAGTTCAGGGTCTTATTGAAAATATTGACTGTTAAGAGTACGAACGGGCCACATAGCAGAGAGACTACAGCAGACAGGTGAGTTTATCCTAGCTCTCTATAAGCCGGCTCTCACGTGACGTAAGCCGCTGTTTTAACCTTGACGAGTTCAGGGTCTTATTTAAAAGATTGACTGTCAAGAGTACAGCGGGTCACCTGGCGGAGTAGCAAGTTGCAAATAGGCAGGTTTAACCCAATTATGGCATGGAAGCCGGTCAAGTGGGTATGAAAGCTATACTCGTTGAGTAGGAAGCCCCCAAGCGACCTATGGCATGGAAGCCGATCAAGAGGGTAAGAATAGCTATGCTCATTGAGCAGGAAGCCCCCAAGTGACCTATAATATGGCATGGAAGCCGATCAAGAGGGTAAGAACAGCTATACTCATTGAGTAGGAAGCCCCCAAGTGACCTATAATATGGCATGGAAGCCGATCAAGAGGGTAAGAAGAGCTATACTCATTGAGTAGGAAGCCCCCAAGTGACCTATAATATGGCATGGAAGCCGATCAAGAGGGTAAGAATAGCTATGCTCATTGAGCAGGAAGCCCCCAAATGACCTTATGATCAATCAATAAAGACTCTTGCACAGAAAATATGAGATGAAAACGACAGAGGCCCTGAAATTTGGGGATGTCGGCTTTATTATGTTGACCATAAAAAGATATGTACATCAATGAAGGTATATACAATGATGAGAGAAAATGACTCAAGTGTAGTAAGGCCGAAGATGAGCAATGTTCCACGGCATGTGGGTCTCCTCCTCAGATGTGCAGGAATCTTTGTTCTCTCGTATGTCGATGAGGTAAAAAGACCCGTTGTTAAGGTTTTTGCTGACCACAAAAGGTCCCTCCCAAGGAGGTGAAAGCTTATGCATCCCTGTCTGATCTTGAATCAAACGGAGCACTAAGTTGCCCTCTTGAAAAGTCCGGCTTCGAACCCTACGGCTGTGATAGCGACGTAGGTCTTGCTGATAAATTGTTGAACGAGCCGCCGCAAGATCACGCTCTTCCTCAAGAGCATCCAAAGCATTCTGATGCACCGTCTCATTGTCAGCCTCCACATAAGACGCCACTCTGGGCAAGTCATGATAAATATCGCTTGGGAGAACTGCTTCAGCTCCATAAACCATGAAGAAGGGTGTATAACACATTGATCTGTTGGGGGTGGTCCTGATGCTCCAAAGGACCGAAGGAAGCTCTTCCACCCAACAACCCGGAGTCCTTTTTAAGGGAACCATGAGTTGGGGTTTGATTCCTCTCAAAATCTCCTGGTTAGCACTTTCTGCCTGACGATTGGACTGAGGATGTGCAACTGATGAAACATCAAGCCGGATGTGCTCTCTTTGACAAAGTGCCTTCATAGCACCTTTAGACAAATTCGTCCCATTATCAGTGATGATACTATGAGGATAACCAAAATGAAAAATCAGTTTTTTGACAAACTGAACTGCAGTGGCCGCCTCACAATTACTGACTGGCTCTGCCTCAACCCACTTAGTGAACTTGTCAACCGCCACCAGAAGATGAGTCTTCTTATCCTTAGACCTCTTGAAAGGTCCAACCATATCAAGCCCCCAGACCGCAAACGGCCAAGTGATTGGGATCATCCTCAATTCCTGAGCCGGCACGTGAGCTTGCCTTGCGAATTTCTGACACCCGTCACACTTACGAACAATAACCTTTGTGTCAGCATGAGCTGTTAACCAGAAAAATCCATGACAAAACGCCTTAGCCACCAACGACCGTGAGCCGGCATGATGACCATAGTCACCTGCATGTATCTCTTGCAGAATCTGACGGCCCTTTTCAGGAGAGACACAACGTTGGAAAACACCAGTCACACTACATCGATGTAACTCGCCATTGATAATAGTCATGGACTTAGAACGCCGTGTGATCTCTCGTGCCAAATTTTCATCCTCGGGTAACTCGCCACGAGTGAGATACGCCAGATAAGGCAGCGTCCAGTTAGGAATAGCATGAAGAGCCGCCACCATCTGTCCTTCCGGGTCAGGTATAGCAAGATCCTCCTCGGATGGTAACTTGACCGAAGGATTGTGTAAAACATCGAGGAACACATTGGGGGGGTACCAGCTTACGTTGAGATCCAAGCCAAGACAGTGCATCAGCCGCCTTGTTTTTCCGTCGATCTAGGTGATCCACCTGATAACCTTTAAAGTGACCAGCAATATTATCAACCGCCCGACGATAAGCCGCCATGAGCGGGTCTTTAGAATCCCACTTCCCTGAGACTTGCTGTGCCACCAAGTCTGAGTCGCCCAGACATCTAACCCGGCTTAAATTCATTTCTTTGGCTATACAAAGCCCATGGAGCAAGGCCTCATACTCCGCTGCATTGTTAGTACAAGGAAACATTAACCTTAAAACATAACAGAATTTATCACCCCGTGGGGAAGTTAAGATAACTCCAGCCCCCGAGCCTTCCAACTGCCTAGACCCATCAAAATGGATTGTCCAATATGTGTTGTCAGGTCTCTCCTCAGGTGTTTGCAATTCTGTCCAGTCATTGATGAAGTCAACCAAAGCTTGAGATTTGATGGCTGTTCTTGGCACATACTTCAAATTATGAGGCCCAAGCTCGATTGCCCACTTAGCAACCCGGCCAGTGGCTTCTCTGTTCTGAATAATATCTCCCAAAGGAGGAGAGCTGACCACAGTAATAGGATGCCCAAGGAAAAATGTTTCAACTTGCGACTCGCCATGAACACCCTAAACACCAACTTCTGCCAATGTGGGTATCTTTGCTTGGATTCAATCAAAACCTCACTAACATAATAAGCCGGCCGCTGAACTGGGTACTCTTTCCCTGCCTCCTTGCGCTCCACGACAACTGCTACGCTGACCACCTTATTATTAGCAGCCACGTACAGGAACAAAGGCTCTTTGTCTATAGGAGCAGCTAAGATGGGCGGCTCAGCTAACTGCTTCTTAAGGTCCTCAAACGCTTGATCAGCGGCATCGCTCCAGACAAAGTGGTCCGTCTTCTTCATCATCTGATATAGAGGAATTGCTTTCTCTCCCAGGCGACTTATGAACTGGCTCAAGGCCGCAATACGACCCGCCAGACGCTGGATGTCATTGACACACGCCGGCTTAGAAAGCGAAGTTATGGCCTTTATCTTCTCCGGGTTAGCCTCAATGCCCCGCTCTGAGACCAGAAACCCTAGCAGTTTACCTGCGGGCACACCAAAGACACACTTGGCCGGGTTAAGCATCATTTTGTAGACCCGGAGATTGTCAAAAGTTTCCTTCAAATCATCAAGGAGAGTCTCCTTCTTCCTTGACTTGACCACAATATCATCCACATAAGCATGAATGTTGCGCCCAATCTGACTATGAAAACAATTTTGAACACAGCGCTGGTAAGTCGCCTGAGCACTCTTGAGCCCGAAAGGCATAGAAACATAGCAGAAAGCCCCAAAAGGTGTGATGAAGGACGTCTTCTCTTGGTCTTTAACTGCCATTTTGATCTGATGATAACCAGAATAAGCATCCAGGAAGCATAAGCTCTCACAACCCGCCGTTGCATCAATGATCTGGTTGATACGAGGGAGGGCAAACGGATCAGCTGGACAAGCCTTGTTAAGATCTGTGTAATCAACACACATACGCCATGTGCCATTTTTCTGAAGTACAAGCACAGGGTTAGCCAACCACTCAGGGTGAAAAACTTCCACGATAAATCCGGCCGCCAAGAGCCGGGCTATCTCTTCTCCAATAGCCTTGCGCCTTTCTTCATTGAAACGGCGGAGGAACTGTTTGACCGGCTTAACTTTGGAATCCACATTAAGGTGCTGCTCAGTGAATTCTCTCGGTACACCCAGCATGTCAGAAGGTTTCCATGCAAAAATGTCCTGATTCTCACGGATGAACTCGATGAGCGCGCTTTCCTATTTGGGACCCATATTAGCCCCCACAGTGAACTGCTGAGATGAGTCGCCAGGGACGAAATCCACCTACTTAGTATCATCAGCCGACTTAAATTTCAACAGAGGGTCCTGTTCAGTGCTAGGCTTCTTCAGAGGGGTCATATCAGCCGGGTCAACATTGTCCTTATAAAATTTGAGCTCCTCAGTAGCACAAGCTGATTCTGCATAAGCTGCATCTCCTTCCTCGCACTCCAGGGCGACTTTCCGATCACCATGAACCATAATCGTCCCGTTTGGCCCTGGCATCTTAAGCTGTAAGTAAATATAACAAGGGCGAGCCATAAACCGAGCATAAGCTGGCCGTCCAAACAGAGCATGATATGGACTCTTGATCTTGACCACCTCGAACCACGCCATGAAAAACTATAGAGAACGGCTTGAGATGTTTGTCAGTCAGATTCATTCGGCGAAAGGTATCGTAATATAATATGTTGATGCTGCTACCACCATCCATGAGCACTTTTATGAACTTATAGCCGCCCACTTGAGGGGCTACCACCAATGCCAGATGACCCGGATTCTCAACCCAGGGCGGGTGATCATCCCGACTCCATGTGATCGGATGCTCTGACCATCGTAGGTATTGGGGTATTACCGGCTCAACAGCATTGACTGCGCGCTTATGAACCTTCTGATCTCGTTTGCAAAGACTTGTAGTGAAAACGTGGTATTGACCTCCGTTAAGCTGCTTTGGATTACTCTGATATCCTGACTGATTATTTTGCTGCTGGTTACCTTGACTAGACTGCTGATTATAACCACCTTGACCCTGATAACCAGAGTTTGAGCCGCCACCACCAAAGCCGGACCCTTGAGAGCCGGATCCTGACCCGCCTGGCGGCCCATTTCTATTATCATGATGCTGGTTAAGGCTGTGATTTCTGAACTCCCGCATAATGAAACAATCCTTCCAGGCATGAGTGGACGGCCTGTTGGGAAGACTATGATTCGGGCACGGGTCATTAAGTGCTGCCTCAAGATTAAAAGGCTTTGCTCTGCCAAAAGGCGGCTTACCATTACCATTGCGGCGCCGGTTCTTGTACCCAGTGTTGGTGTTAGCCACTAGATCTGACCCGCCGTCGGGGTGTCTGCGCTTACCACCGTTACCCTGGTTGTTGCCATTATGCCCTGCTACATTCTGCTGCTGACCCTTACCATTTCCATTCTTCTTGCCCTTGTTGGATTTCTCATCATCAGATCCAGGGTCTTTTGTGTTATCAGAGTCTACATACTTAATAAGAGCCGCCATGAGCTCGCCCATGTCAGTGCAATAACACTTAAGCCGCCCGAGTTTTTGCTTAAGCGGGACAAAGTGACAGTTCTTCTCCAAGACCAGAACCGCCTGACCCGCCGCAATACTATCCGATGAGTGCAAAATAGCGGAGACCCGCCGGACCCAATGGTGGGCCAACTCATCCTCACGCTACACGCAGTTATCCAGATCAATAATCGTCAGAGGCTGCTTGCATGTCCCTTGAAAGTTTTTGATGAAACGTGCCTTCAACTCTGCCCATGAGCTGATAGAATTAGGAGGTAAACCTTTTAACCATGTACGAGCTGGCCCATCCAACATCATAGTAAAGTATTTGGCACATACAGCATCATTGACATCCAACATCTCCATGGCTAACTCATAACTCTCAATCCATCCTTCAGGAGGGAGATCAGTTGTATAATTGGGCACCTTGCGAGGACCCTTAAAGTCTTTAGGCAGGCATTCATTACGCAAAGCCGGGACTAAACACGGCACTCCCACCATCCTGGAAATCATCCCGACCCCTACTCAGGCCGAAGGGGTCACCGGAGGCTGCTGATAAGCCCCCTGCTCAGCCGTTGCTGCCGCCTCACGGCGAGCTCTGGCTTCATCCACGATTACTTGAGTGTTGACCATTGGGTTATGGGGTGGGTTATTATCACGGGGTGGGTTATCATCACAGGGCAGGTTATGTCGCCGTTCACTGCTGGAAACCGTGGGCGACTCAATGCGCCGGTTGTAGCTATGGCTCGGAAGAGGAGTTGAATGTACCCGATCACGGCTGTGTGAATAAGCCGCCTGCTGCGCGATGGCTGTCTGCAAAAGCTCAACTGCGTTCCGGGTTTCAACCGCGACTGGTGACTCGCCAGTAATAGGAATCGCCGCTAACCGGGTTGCCGCTGCTAACATGTTATCCACCGGGTTAGAAAAATGCCCGGGGGGCGTCAGGACGCGCGGGGGCGGTGTCTGATTGGGGTGCGGGTTAGGTACCCGATCTTCCCTTCGTGCCGACTCAGGCTGGCGAGGCTGAGCCGCCGCCCGATTCTCTGGCATATCCGGGTTTAACTGAGGATTCACCCGTGCGTCTGGAGTGCTCGGACCCGCCCCAGCGGTGTTAAACAAACGCCTCGGATCATACGTCAACGGTAGGCGACTCTGATACCTTCTCTGGAATACTGCATTAGATGCATCCTGATCCAAACTTAGACGCCAAGCATCCGCCTTGACACGCTCTGCTTCTGCATCAATCTAAGCCTTCAGCGCAGCTCTCTGGTTGTTCTCAGCCACGATATCCTCTTGGACCTTGGTGATCTCCTCCCGAATCCTCGTGACCTCTGCGTTGCGCTCCGCCTGATTAGCTGCAGTGACCTCCATTGCCAACAGAGCTGTCAAGGTGCCCATGAGATCCAGCAGCACTTGAGCCGGCGGCCTGCCTGACCCGGATCCATCAGCCCTTGCCGCGGCCGGGTCAGAGGCTGTTGCAGCCGTCGTTGAAGAGTTGAGAGCCGGCCCTATGCCAGCCATGAAGATAGCAGCCCTGCTCGGTGGCTCATAGGGGTCCGGAATACTGTGGCCATCGGAATAGCCCCCAAGCCCGTCGTCCTGAAGCTGATAGATTGATTCCGTCTCTCCGGTTGAGGACTCATCACCTGAGTAGATGAGAGTATCTCCCCCAGATGCAGAATTTTCCGCAAGCTCCTAGCCTTGCGTGAAACCGACGAAGACATGCTTCCGGCCGGGTTGAACCCGGGCGGGTTATGTGCGCCGAGCCAACTCGATGAGGTCAGTGCAGGTGTCCGGCTCAGGCTTAGATCCGCCGATTTTGCCAATGAAGACGTGAATTCCGCCGAAGGGAACCCGGTACCCGTACTCGATTGAGTCGGCCTCGGGGCCCCAGCCAGCGTCGTCGACGTAGAGCTTGCCGCGGTGACTCTTAGTCATCCTGCCAACAGCGAACCCTTCGATCCCTGGGAAAGAGCCCTTCAAGAACTTGAAACCACCGTGCGCTGGCGCCACGGTGGGTGCCAACTGTCGTGGGGTTAACACGGCAGATGTCCTAGTGAAAGGACTTAGGTGCGAGGTCATCGCTACGATGATTAGCTCGAAGGGGTTGAAAGGGATGAAGGACACGAGTTTACCCAGGTTCGGCCCCTCACGATCGAGGTAAAAGCCTATGTCCTGCTTTGAGTTGTATTGCTTGAATATTGATTACAAGGGAGCGAACTCGCTTAACCTAGCTACCGATCGATTGTAACTTAGGTTTACCCGCCGCAGGGACTCGCCTTTAAATACACAGGTCGAGGCCCTGGGCTTACAAGAGTCCGGGTCGGGTTATAGTTCACAACCGACCCTGGATCTAAGTCGCCTTGCCTTCCTGGGCAAGTCACCGTTGGGCGGCTCACACCTCCGGGTCACGCACCGTCTCTGGGTCTTGGACCTTCAGTTGACCCGCCTCGTAAGCCGCCTCCAGGCTTCATGTCTTGGCTTCTTGGGCCTGCCTAGGCTTCATTGTTGAGTCGCCAATAGCGTAACCCGGCCTTTCCTGGGCGGGTTACACCCTGGGGTTATATCCCCAACAATTTGTGTGTCGCTTTGCGAGTTTTCATCCATTGTCCGAGAAGCGGGGAGAAGTTTCAAACATTTCGGCTGCGAGGTGCGGCCACCGGCGTAGGCCTAGTTGGTATTTTAATTACAGGAAATTCAGATGGAGTCCGGACATCGTTAAAATTGATGTGTGCCTGTGGCGTGCTCTCACGACACCGTGGAAAAATTTGGTAAAGTTTGGCACAAGTTTTGATGATCGCTCCTTGGAAACAGGAGCATCTCACAAGAAGGGTCATGGTTTCCAAAAGTGGACGTGTCAATTCAAACTCCAGTGGCCGGTGACTTCATCATTTGGCCTCATAAAAATTTCCACGGTACGCAATCACCATTATACCACGGGTTTGATTTTCTGGCGCATTTCTGGTATCGTTTGCTATATCTAAGATCGCGCGCGTGGTTTGGTCGGCACATGGCTTTCATGAATGAACTGTGTGCTATTCGCAAACCAGATTGCATATCTTCTGTTCATACATACTGGAGTGAGATCAATTGAGTGTGCTACCTCTATGGTATAATAATAATAAACAGTTCAAATTCATTGCCTGAGCTGACAGCATATCAATGTCAACATATTAACGGTTCTTACATCAACAGAAGAACGGGCATAACTCACAAATCCAGTACACGCGACAGTTCTAAATTGAACGAATTAAGTTGTAGGGTAGGCATAAAAACTAGTCTTACGGCTTAATTCCCATGTACATGGGGGAACTGGGATCATTAGGTTGACCCCGAATGAACTTAGGTTTTCTGATGATTTTACGCTTCTCTGTTTGGAAGGTGTGTGATCCCTTGGCTGGCAACTCAGCAAATTCATCGTACTCATCCTCATCGGCAACATCCTCGATGCCCAGTACCCTCCTCTTCCCATGCATCACTACATGGCAGTTCTTATGCAAGGGGTCTTCCACATAGAAAATCTGGGTAGCATCACTGGCAAGAATGAACGGGTCCGCGTGATATGCCATTGTTGTCCTGTTAACATGGGTCTTCCTGTAATCATCAACCTTTACCTGACTAAGAGGGATCCATGTGCACCTGAATAATGCCACCTTAACTTTCACATAGTTAAGCTCCCAAATCTCTTTGATGCTTACATAGTATACCCTTTTATCAGCTTCATCTACAGTCATGCATTCTATTCGAACAGAGCTGTTCTGATATGAGGTCTTCTCATCATGTTCCTCAGTGTAGAACGTGTAGCCATTTATGTCATATGCTTGGTACATCAACACCGTAGGTGATGGCTTTTGTGCCAACCACATAGCAATGTCATCCATGGATCCTTGTGCCAAATGATTCTTCAGCCATCTGGTGTAGTTCTTAGTGTGCTCCTTCATCTCCACATCTAATGGATACACCATTGGTAAGAAGCTTTGGCGTATCTCCGCCAAGTGTTCGTCAGCATAAGCGCTGAGAACTGGGCTGTTAAGCAGTACCGTCAAATGGGCTTTGTCGGCCAAATCTCCGGGTGCAGCCTTTTGCGTGCCAGCAAGGACCAGCTTACCTTTCAGCCTTCCCTCGTGGCAAGAGAGGGCAAACCTATAGGTCTTTGTTTCATGTATTCGGTGCAAAACTCAACCACCTCCTCCGCGGTATAACCTTGTAGGATGCTTGCCTCTGGATGGCTTCGATTCCGACAATAGCGCTTCAGTATTCCCATGAACCGCTCGAAGGGATACATGTTGCGAAGAAACACAGGACCACAATACTTTATCTCGTCGACAAGGTGCACAGTGAGATGGACCATGACATCAAAGAATGATGGTGGGAAAAACATCTCTAGGCTGGACAATATTCTTGCAATATCCTCTTGCATATAATCCAACTCTTCAGGATCTACAACTTTCTGCCATAGTTTGTTGAAGAAATCATAGAGCTCAATGAGTGTGTTTCTTATATCTTTGTCCATCAGATTCCTGATGGCCACTGGGAGGATTTGTGTCAACATTACGTGGAAATCATGTGACTTCATGTGTCCCAACTTCATTTTACCTGAGCTCGCATCCACGAGACTTCTGATGTTTGCGGAGTAGGAAGAGGGAGTCTTAACTGACAACAAATAGTTGAAGAACTTTGTTGCTTCTTTTGTACTGAAATTGTAACACTGGTGAGCGTGGAGGAATTTGTTATCATCTTCTGCTTCACTCCTGCGTTTTGATTGATCACCAAGCATATCGAGTCATGCACCGTCACCATCCTTTGTTTTACCTTTAATCTTGAGCAGAGTACCAAGGATGCTTTCACATACGTTCTTCTCTACGTGCATGACATCGATGCAGTGACGTAGACGTAGAATCTCCCAGTAAGGTAAATCCCAGAACACCGATTTCTTCTTAAACACTTGATGATGGAAATATGCCCTAGAGGCAATAATAAAATGGTTATTATAATATTTCCTAAATCATGATAAAGGTTTATTATTCATGCTAGAATTGTATTGATCGGAAACTTAAATACATGTGTGAATAGATAAACAAATACCGTGTCCCTAGTAAGCCTCTACTAGACTAGCTCGTTGATCAAAGATGGTTAAGGTTTCCTAACCATAGACATGTGTTGTCATTTGATAACAGGATCACATCATTAGGAGAATGATGTGATGGAAAAGACCCATCCATTAGCTTAGCATATTGATCGTTCAGTTTATTGCTATTGCTTTCTTCATGTCAAATACATATTCCTTCGACTATGAGATTATGCAACTCCCGGATACCGGAGGAATACCTTGTGTGCTATCAAACGTCACAACGTAACTTGGTGATCATAAAGATGCTCTACAGGTATCTCCGAAGGTGTTTGTTGAGTTGGCATAGATCGAGATTAGGATTTGTCACTCCGAGTATCGGAGAGGTATCTCTGGGCCCTCTCGGTAATACACATCATAAGCTTGCAAGCAAATGACTAAGGAGTTTAGTCATGAGGTGATGTATTACGGAACGAGTAGAGACACTTGCCGGTAACGAGATTGAACTAGGTATCAAGATACCGACGATCGAATCTCGGGCAAGTAACATACCGATGGACAAAGGGAATTACGTATGTTGTCATAACGGTTCGACCAATAAAGATCTTCGTAGAATATGTAGGAGCCAATATGGGCATCCAGGTTCCGCTATTGGTTATTGACCGGAAAGGTGTCTCGGTCATGTCTACATAGTTCTCGAACCCGTAGGGTCCGCACGCTTAACGTTCGTTGACGATATAGTGTTATATGAGTTATATGATTTGGTGACCGAATGTTGTTCGGAGTCCCGGATGAGATCACGGACATGACGAGTCTCGAAATGGTCGAGAGGTAAAGATTGATATATAGGACGATGGTATTCGGACACCGGAAGAGTTTCGGAGTGCACCGGGTAGTCATCGGGTCACCGGAAGGGGTTCCGGACACCCCCGGTAAGTGTATGGGCCTAATGGGCCAAAGGGGGGGACAGACCAGCCCCTGGTGCACCCCTTCCTTGGACAGCAGGCCCTAGGGGAAGCAAAGGGAAGGGGTGGCCCCTCCTTGCTGTCCCTCCTCAAGTGAGAAAGGAAAGGGGGGCACCACCCTCCCCTGCCTTTCCCCCGCACTTATACAAGGCAGGGGGAGGGCGCGGCTAGGGAGAAACCCCAAGTAGGATTCCTCCTACTTGGGCGCCCCCTTTGGCTGCTCCTCCCTCCCTCCCACCTATATATATATGTGGGAGGGGGTGCCTAGCACACAACAGACAATTGTCTTAGCCGTGTGCGGCGCCCCCCTCCACCGTTTACACCCCGGTCATATTTTCGTAGTGCTTAGGCGAAGCCCTGCGAAGATCACTTCACCATCACCATCACCACGGCGTCGTGCTGCCGGAACTCATACACTACTTCGCCCGTCTTGCTGGATCAAGAAGGCGAGGACGTCACCGAGCTGAACGTGTGCAGAACTCGGAGGTGCCGTACGTTCGGTAGTTGATCGGTTGGAGCGCGAAGAGGTTTGACTACATCAACCGCGTTACCAAATGCTTCCGCTTACGGTCTACGAGGGTACATAGACACACTCTCCCCCTCGTTGCTATGCATCTCCGTGGATAGATCATTGCGTGTGCGTAGAAAATTTTTGTTTTCCATGCAACGATTCCCAACAGTGGCATCCGAGCCAGGTCTATGCGTAGATGATATGCACGAGTAGAACTCAAAGAGTTGTGGGCGGTGATGTTCATACTGCTTACCACCAACGTCTTATTTTGATTCGGCGGCATTGTGGGATGAAGCTGCCCGGACCAACCTTACATGTCCACGTACATGAGACCGGTTCCACCGACTGACATGCAACTAGTTTTGCATAAAGGTGGCTGGCGGGTGTCTGTTTCTCCTACTTTAGTTGAATCGAATTTGACTGTGGCCGGTCCTTGAAGAAGGTTAAAACAGCAAACTTGATAATTCACCGTTGTGGTTTTTGCCGTAGGTAAGAACGGTTCTTGCTAGAAGCCCGTAGCAGCCACGTAAAACTTGCAACAACAAAGTAGAGGAAGTCTAACTTGTTTTCGCAGGGCATGTTGTGATGTGATATGGTCAAGACATGATGTGATATATGTTATTGTATGAGATGATCATGTTTTGTAATTTATCGGCAACCGACAGGAGCCTTATGGTTGTCTCTTTATTGATGAAATGCAAATGCCATGTAATTGCTTTACTTTATCGCTATGCGTTAGCAATAGTTGTAGAAGCAATAGTTGGCGAGACGACCACGACGCAACGATGGAGATCAAGGTGTCGAGCCGGTGACGATGGAGATCATGACGATGCTTTGGAGATGGAGATCAAAAGCACGAGATGATGATGGCCATATCGTGTCACATATTTTGATTGCATGTGATGTTTATCTTTTATGCATCTTATTTTTCTTAGAACGACGGTAGCATTATAAGATGATCCCTTCACTAAATTTCAAGATATAAGTGTTCTCCCCGAGTATGCACCATTGCGAAAGTTTGTCGTTTCGAGACACCACGTGATGATCGGGTGTGATAGACTCTACGTTCACATGCAACGGGTGTAAGACAGTTTTGCACATGCAGAATACTTGGGTTAAACTTGACAAGCCTAGCATGTACAGACATGGTCTCGGAACACTGGAGACCGAAAGGTCGAACGTGAGTCATATAGTAGATATGATCAACATAGAGATGTTCACCATTGATAACTACCCCATCTCATGTGATGATCGGACATGGGTAAGTTGATTTGGATCACGTATCACTTAGATAACTTGAGGGATGTTTATTTAAGTGGGAGTTCATTAGTAATTTGATTAATTGAACTTAATTTATCATGAACTTAGTCCTGATAGTTTTTGCAAATTATGTTGTAGATCAATAGCTCGCGATATAGCTCCCCTATTTTTAATATGTTCCTAGAGAAAACTAAGTTGAAAGATGATAGTAGCAATGATGTGGACTGGGTCCGTGATCTGAGGATTATCCTCATTCCTGCACAGAAGAATTATGTCCTTGATGCACCGCTAGGTGACAAACCTATTGCAGGAGCAGATGCAGACGTTATGAACGTTTTGCAAGCTCGATATGATGACTACTTGATAGTTTAGTGCGCCATGCTTTACGGTTTAGAACCGGGACTTCAAAAATGTTTTGAACTCCACGGAGCATATGAGATGTTCCAAGAGCTGAAAATTGGTATTTCAGATTCATGCCCGTGTCGAGAGGTATGAGACCTCTGACAAGTACTTTGCCTACAAGATGGAGGAAAATAGCTCAGCCAGTGAGCATGTACTCAGAATGTCTGGGTACTACAATCGCTTGAATCAAGTGGGAGTTAATCTTCTAGATAAGATAAGTGATTGACAGAGTTCTCTAGTCACTATTACCAAGCTACTAGAACTTCGTGATGAACTATAATATGCAAGGGATGACGAAAACGATTCCCGAGCTCTTCGCGATGCTGAAATCGACGAAGGTAGAAACCAAGAAAGAGCATTAAGTGTTGATGGTTAACAAGACCACTAGTTTCAAGAAAAAGGGCAAATGGAAAGAAAGGGAACTTCAAGAAGAATGGCAAGCAAGTTGCCACTCCCGTGAAGAAGCCCAAAGCTGAACCCAAGCCTGAAACTGAGTGCTTCTACTGCAAAGGAAATGGTCACTCGAAGCGGAACTGCCCCAAATACTTGGCGGATAAGAAGGATGGCAATGCGAACAAAGGTATATTTGATATACATGTTATTGATGTGTGCCTTACTAGTATTCGTAGTAACCCCTGGGTATATGATACCGGTTCAGTTGCTAAGATTAAGTAACTCGAAACAGGAGTTGCAGAATAAACAGAGACTAGTAAAGGGCAAAGTGATGATGTGTGTTGGAAGTGTTTCCAAGATTGATATGATCACCATCGCACACTCCCTCTACCTTCGGGATTAGTGTTAAGCCTAAATAAATGTTATTTGGTGTTTGCGTTGAGCATGAACATGATTAGATCGTGTTTATTGCAATACGGTTATTCATTTAATTCAAAGAATAATTGTTGTTCTATTTACATGAATAAAACCTTCTATGGTCATACACCCAATGTGAATGGTTTATTGAATCTCGATCGTAGTGATACACATATTCATAATATTGATGCCAAAAGATGCAAAGTTGATAATGATAGTGCAACATATTTGCGGCACTGCCGTTTAGGTCATATTGGTGTAAAGTGCATGAAGAAACTCCATGTGGATGGACTTTTGGAATCACTTGATTATGAATCATTTGATACTTACGAACCATGCCTCATGGGCAAGATGACTAAAACTCCGTTCTCCGGAACAATGGAGCGAGCCAATGACTTATTGGAAATAATACATACCGATGTATGCGGTCCGATGAGTGTTGAGGCACGCGGCGGGTATCGTTATTTTCTGACCTTCACAGATGATTTGAGTAGATATGGGTATATCTACTTAATGAAACACAAGTCTGAAACATTTGAAAAGTTCAAAGAATTTCAGAGTGAAGTGGAGAATCATCGTAACAAGAAAATAAAGTTTCTACAATCTGATCACGGAGGTGAATATTTGAGTTACGAGTTTGGCCTTCATTTAAAACAATGTGGAATTGTTTCACAACTCACGCCACCTAGAACACCACAGCGTAATGGTGTGTCTGAACGTCGTAACCGTACCTTATTAGATATGGTGCGTTCTATGATGTCTCTTACCGATTTACCACTATCGTTTGGGGGTTATGCATTAGAGACAGCTGCATTCACGTTAAATAGGGCACCATCTAAATCCGTTGAGATGACACCGTATGAACTGTGGTTTGGCAAGAAACCTAAGCTGTCGTTTCTTAAAGTTTGGGGATGCCACGCTTATGTCAAAAGGCTTCAGCCTGATAAGCTCGAACCTAAATCGGAGAAGTGCGTCTTCATAGGATACCCTAAGGAAACAATTGGGTACACCTTCTACCACAGATCCGAAGGCAAAATCTTTGTTGCTAAGAATGGGTCCTTTCTAGAGAAGGAGTTTCTCTCGAAAGAAGTGAGTGGGAGGAAAGTAGAACTTGATGAGGTAATCGTACCTTCTCTCGAATTGGAAAGTAGCACATCAGGGAAATCCGTTCCCGTGATGCCTACACCAACTAGAGAGGAAGCAAATGATGATGATCATCAAGCTTCGGATCAAGTTGCTACTACACCTCATAGATCGACCAGAGTACGTTCCGCACCAGAGTGGTACGGTAATCCTGTCCTGGAAGTCATGTTATTAGACCATGGCGAACCTACGAACTATGAAGAAGCTATGATGAGCCCAGATTCCGACAGATGGCTTGAGGCCATGAAATCTGAGATAGGATCCATGTATGAGAACAAAGTGTGGACTTTGGTGAACTTGCCCGATGATCGGCAAGCCATTGAGAATAAATGGATCTTCAAGAAGAAGACAGACGCTGATGGTAATGTCACCATCTACAAAGCTCGACTTGTCGCAAAAGGTTTTCGACAAGTTCAAGGAGTTGACTACGATGAGACCTTCTCACCTGTAGCGATGCTTAAGTCAGTCTGAATCATGTTAGCAATTGCCGCATTTTATAATTATGAAATCTGGCAAATGGACGTCAAAACTGCATTCCTTAATGGATTTCTTAAAGAAGAGTTGTATATGATGCAACCAGAAGGTTTTGTCGATCCTAAAGGTGCTAACAAAGTGTGCAAGCTCCAGCGATCCATCTATGGACTGGTGCAAGCATCTCGGAGTTGGAATATACGCTTTGATGAGGTGATCAAAGCATATGGTTTTATACAGACTTATGGTGAAGCCTGTATTTACAAGAAAGTGAGTGGGAGCTCTGTAGCATTTCTGATATTATATGTGGATGACATATTATTGATAGGAAATGATATAGAATTTCTGGATAGCATAAAAGGATACTTGAATAAGAATTTTTCAATGAAAGACCTCGGTGAAGCTACTTACATATTGAGCATCAAGATCTATAGGGATAGATCGAGACGCTTAATAGGACTTTCACAAAGCACATACCTTGGTAAAGTTTTGAAGAAGTTCAAAATGGATCAGTCTAAGAAAGGGTTCTTGCCTGTGTTACAAGGTGTGAAGTTGAGTAAGACTCAAAACCCGACCACGGCAGAATATAGAGAGAAAATGAAAGTCATTCCCTATGCCTCAGTCATAGGTTCTATAAAGTATGCCATGTACCAGACCTGTTGTGTGCCTTGCCATGAGTTTGGCAAGGGGGTACAATAGTGATCCAGGAGTAGATCACTGGACAGCGGTCAAAATTATCCTTAGGTACCTAAAGAGGACTAAGGAAATGTTTCTCGGTTATGGAGGTGATAAAGAGTTCATCGTAAAGAGTTACGTCGATGCAAGCTTTGACACCGATCCGGATGACTCTGAGTCTCGATCTGGATACATATTGAAAGTGGGAGCAATTAGCTAGAGTAGCTCCATGCAGAGCATTGTAGAGACATAGAAATTTGCAAAATACATACGGATCTGAATGTGAAAGACCCGTTGACTAAACCTCTCTCACAAGCAAAACATGATCACACCTTAGTACTCTTTGGGTGTTAATCACATGGCGATGTGAACTAGATTATTGACTCTAGTAAACTCTTTGGGTGTTGGTCACATGGCGATGTGAACTATGGGTGTTAAATCACATGGTGATGTGAACTAGATTATTGACTCTAGTGCAAGTGGGAGACTGGTGGAAATATGCCCTAGAGGCAATAATAAAATGGTTATTATAATATTTCCTAAATCATGATAAAGGTTTATTATTCATGCTAGAATTGTATTGATCAGAAACTTAAATACATGTGTGAATACATAAACAAATACCGTGTCCCTAGTAAGCCTCTACTAGACTAGCTCGTTGATCAAAGATGGTTAAGGTTTCCTAACCATAGACATGTGTTGTCATTTGATAATGGGATCACATCATTAGGAGAATGATGTGATGGACAAGACCCATCCATTAGCTTAGCATATTGATCGTTCAGTTTATTGCTATTGCTTTCTTCATGTCAAATACATATTCCTTCGACTATGAGATTATGCAACTCCCGGATACCGAAGGAATACCTTGTGTCGTGGTTTTGTCACGGCAGATGCCCGAAGGCTTAGGTTCGAGGCCATCGCTAAAGAGGTGGACTCAAAGGGGTTAAACGGGACAAGGGACACGAGTTTACCCAGGTTCAGCCCCTCTCGGTGGAGGTAAAAGCCTACGTCCTGCTTACGCTGTATTAACTGGTGTATCGATTACAAAGGGCGGCTTGCTTGCCCTAGCTCTCGACTGCTTGGTCTCTCTCGCCGTAAGGCTTGTCTGTCTGTCTTAACCTTTCCCACACGCCGCAGGGGCTCACCTTTATATACATAGGTCGAGGCCCTGGGCTTACACAAGTCCGGATCGGGTTATACAACGTAACCGATCCTGGTTCCAACTCTTTAGTCTTACAGAACAAGTCATCTTATGGCGGCTTACATCTTCTGGCCCATGAGTCGCCTCATGCCTCTTGGGCCTTGACCTCAGCCCATCTGGCAAGCCGCCATATGGCCTGGTCTTCATGTCTTGTCTTCCTCTTGGCCCACTTGGTAACCCGCCATGTGGCTTGGTCTCCGTCTTCTGGCCCACCTTATGGGTCTTGACTATGAACCGCCAAGCTGGTGACCGGGTCTTCAGTGAATCGCCAAGTCCTGGCCGGGTTATATCGCGGGGTTATATCCCTGACATTAGCCCCCAGGTTAGCTTGAATTTATTCATGGTAAGCTCCTTCTTCTCTATTGTCTTGCTTATCAGTGTCCTCCGAAATAATATTCTGGAAATACAACACCTATATGCCATTGAGTCGGCCTCCAATACTCTCGGCGGGTTACCACCACCGGGTTATAATCTTTGATGACGTCGGGTCATGTAATGTTGGTGACACCGGGTCAAATAACCAGTCTCCAGAATTGACATCTTGAACACTCTTTTCAATTTTGATATATCCTTATTACCTGTAGCCCCCAAGCTCCAAGTTTATCCATGATGACTTGGCGCTTTGCAATAATATCTTTGACTGTGCAGCCCCCAAGTATCAGGTTGTCTTGCTTGCAGCAGCCTGGGACTTATAACTGTCTTATACCTTATAAAGCTTTAGCTGGTGTAGCCCCCAAGAGCCGGCTCTTCAGTATGTGATGGGCCGGGTCTTCAATGGGAACCTTATAGTCTGCTTTGAACAGCTGAATACTGTAGCCCCCAAGTGTCGGGTCGCATGCCTGCGGCGACTTGGGACTTTAGAGAATTTGATCTGAGCGGTGTAGCCCCCAAGTGCCGGGTCAGTAATATGTACTGGGCCGGGACTTTAGAAGGATTGTAGAAAACCGGTCATCTCCTTGAAATAACAGGGTCTTGCTTGATAATGTACTGTCTTGAAAACCGGCTTGCATTAGCCCCCAAGTGCTGTGGCGCATGCTTGCAGCGACAGGGGACTTGCGTACTTGATATAAGCCGGATTTGAATAATGTAGCCCCCAAGTGCCGGGTTGTCTGCCTGCGGCGACTCAGGACTGTATAAGAGTAATATGATTCCTTGACCGTGGTTGTAACCCGGTTATGAATAATGAACTCCCTGCTCGTGGTTGCGGTGCAACCCGGCAAATATATGCTTGAGAAATCCATGAATGCTGTAGTATACTACATAGTACTGGTTGAAGAAATCCAAGAGCCGGTCGATCTAGATAACCCGGAATTATAATCAATAGGACGGCTCTTCAAGAAGAGCCAGCCATGTCGGCTATTTAGTGTCTTTATTATACTTGCAGGGGTTACGATGTAAAGACTTAGGCATGATTGCCACTCATGTGCCGGCTCTCATATGGCACAGATTCGTCGTTTTAACCTTAACCAGCTCAGGGTCTTATTGCGAGATTAACTGTCAAGAGACAAGTTCAGGGTCTCTAAAGATTGACTGTTTAAGAGTACAACAATTTATAAAACCGACTCTTTTGACAAGTTCAGTGTCTTATAGATTGACTGTCAAAGAGAGGTAAATCATAATCCGGCTCTTGACAGTTCAGGGTCATATAGATTGACCGTCAAGAGACGTAAATCATAAGCCGGCTCTTGACAGTTCAGGGTCATATAGATTGACTGTCAAAGAGAGGTAAATCATAATCCGGCTCTTGACAGTTCAGGGTCATATAGATTGACCGTCAAGAGACGTAAATCATAAGCCTGCTCTTGACAGTTCAGGGTCATATAGATTAACTGTCAAAGAGACGTAAATCATAAGCCGGCTCTTGACAGTTCAGGGTCACATAGATTGACTGTCAAAGAGACGTAAATCATAAGCCGGCTCTTGACAGTTCAGGGTCATATAGATTGACTGTCAAAGAGACGTAAATCATAAGCCGGCTCTTGACAGTTCAGGGTCATATAGATTGACTGTCAAAGAGACGTAAATCATAAGCCGGCTCTTGACAGTTCAGGGTCATATAGATTGACTGTCAAAGAGACGTAAATCATAAGCCGGCTCTTGACAGTTCAGGGTCATATAGATTGACTGTCAAAGAGACGTAAATCATAAGCCGGCTCTTGACAGTTCAGGGTCACATAGATTGACTGTCAAAGAGACGTAAATCATAAGCCGGCTCTTGATAGTTCAGGGTCATATAGATTGACTGTCAAAGAGAACGGCGGGTCACCTGTTGGAATGTGGCGGCAATCTCCAGGACCGGGTTTTATCTTCTTTGAAAGAACGATCTTTGCCGAGTCATAACTGCATAGCCCCCAAGTCTTTAAGATGACTTGAGGAGTCGGCTTAATAATCTCCACTGAAGGTTGAAGTTGCCCATTGCGGGTTATAAATGATCCCGTTTGAGGTGTTTTAGTAATCCTCGTTAAGGCGTTTCGGGTTCCTCTGATACCCTGACTGGTTATTCTGCCGCTGGCCTCCGCCGCGAGGCTGTTGATTATGACCTCCATGGTTGCCTTGACCCTGGTAACCGGACCCTGAGCCACCAGCATCAAAGCCGGCTTCCGAGCCGCCCGGACCTGAGCCGCCCGATGGGCCATCACCGTTATCATGATGCTGTTGAATGCTGTAATTCCGGAACTGTCTCATAGTATAACAATCCCTCCATAGATGGTTTGCCGGCTTATTCGGCCGGGTGTGCTCTGGACAAGGTTGGCTAAGCCTCTCCTCCAGGTTGAAAGTAGTTTTTCCCTTGTTAAAATACTGCTCGAAGTTCCCGTTGCCCTTAGCACGGTTGTTCCTGACGTTGGTGTTTGCCACCAATTCTGACCCGCCATCTGGGTGCTTCCGCTTGCCATTGCTACCTTTCTTCCCCTGACCTGATTTCTCATTATCAGAGTCCGGGTCCTTCGTGTTATCAGAATCTGCGTACTTGGTGAGAGCCGCCATGAGCTCCCCCATGTCTTGGCATGAGCGTTTGAGCCGGCCAAGTTTCTGCTTCAAAGGCGTGAAGTGACAATTCTTCTCTAGAATCAAAACCGCCTGAGAGGCCGTAATCTGCTCAGAAGAGTGGATGATTTCGGAGACTCGCCGGACCCAGTGATGAGCCGACTCGTCCTCACGCTGCACACACTGGTCCAAATCTACAATCGTCATGGGCTGCTTGCATGTTCCGTTAAAAAATTTGATGAATTTCGCCCTTAACTCGGCCCAGGAGTTAATGGTGTTCGGTGGCAAACCCTTCAACCATGTGCGAGCCGGCCCTTCCAGCATCATGATGAAATACTTGGCGCAGACCGCATCACTAACGTCCAGCATCTCCATGGCTAGCTCATAACTTTCAACCCAGGCCTCTGGAGGTAAATCAGCAGTGTAATTGGGCACCTTACGAGGACCCTTGAAATCCTTCGGCAGACGCTCATTCCGCAGAGCCGGCACCAAACATGGTAATCCCACAGCCCTGGAAGTCGCCCCCGTTCCTCCTGAGACGGAAGGGGCAACTGTGGGATCCTGATAAGCTGCCGCTGCTGCCAGAGCCGCCGCTTCTTGCTGTGCTTTTGCCCGTTCCACCCGTGTTTGAACATCCAGAGCCACCCGATCAGCTTGCGACGGGTTACTGCTAGAGACTGCCGGCGACTCATAACGCCGGCTGTAGCTACGGCTGTGGGTGGGGGTTGAATGCACACGACTCTGGCTGTAATTATATTTCCCCTGCTGGGCCATCGCCGTGCGCAGGTATCCGATGGCATTCCGCACCTCTTCTGCGTAGGGCGCCTCATCGGAGATCGGGATTGTATCAAGCCTGGTTGCCGCCGCCACCATGTTCTCCACCGGGCTAGAATAATGACCCGGCGGTGTTGAATAAAGTAGTGGCGGGTTTTGGCCCAGTCGTGGCGGGTCTTGACGCTGAACCGCCGCCCGGCTCCCAGGTATTTCCGTCGTCCGGGTTATGGCCAAAGGCACACTTCGTCCCGTTCCTGGCGTGTTAAAAAGACTCCGAGCTTCATATTGCTCTGGCAAGCGGGATTGATGTCTCATGCGATAAACCGCCGCTGCTGACTGCTGCTCTAACTCAAAATGAAAAGCGTTCGCCTTAAGGCATTCTGCCTCTGCATCCATCTGAGCCTTCAGCTCATTGATCTCCTGTTGGACTCCGGCCATCTGATTCTTCAACTTTGCGATCTCCGCATTACGGGCCGCTTGGTTTTCAGTAGTGACCTCAGTCTCCATCAAGGCTGTAAGCTCATTCATTAGATCCAGAAGAACCTGAGCCGGGGGGGTGCCTCACCTGGACCCAGTTAGACCGGCGGCTGTGCTGCCCTGAGCCGCCGCTGCACCCGCCATGATGACGGCGGCATGGCTTGGCGGCTCATATTCCTCCGGCTCATGGTACTCCGACTCGGGGTAAGGCTCGTCGTAACCCCCAAGTCCACCATTATGAAGCTGATAGATCGATTCCGTCTCTCCACTCGAGGATCCTTCCTCTAAGTAGACAAGAGTTTCCTCCTGTGACATAGAACCTTCAAGTTCCGTGCCCTGAGTAAAGCCAATGAAGACGTGCTTCTTGCCCGAGTCAACATGGGCGGGTTGCATGCTCCGGGTGAGTTGCTTGCGCCGAGCCGGCTCGACGATGTCGGTGCAGATGTCCGGCTCGGGTTCAGATCCGCTGATCTTGCCGATGAAGACGCGGATTCCGCCAAAGTGGACCCGGAAACCACACTCGATTGAGTCGGCCTCGGGGCCCTGGTCGGAGTTGTCGATGTAAAGCTTTCTGTGGCGACTCTCGGTCATCCTGTCAACCTCGTACCCCTCGATCTCTGAGAGAGAACCTTTTGAGAACTCAACACCATCAAGCGCTAGCCCCACGGTGGGCGCCAACTGTCGTGGTTTTGTCACGGTAGATGCCCGAAGGCTTAGGTTCGAGGCCATCGCTAAAGAGGTGGACTCAAAGGGGTTAAACGGGACAAGGGACACGAGTTTACCCAGGTTCGGCCCCTCTCGGTGGACGTAAAAGCCTACGTCCTGCTTACGCTGTATTAACTGGTGTATCGATTACAAAGGGCGGCTTGCTTGCCCTAGCTCTCGACTGCTTGGTCTCTCTCGCCGTATGGCTTGTCTGTCTGTCTTAACCTTTCCCACACGCCGCAGGGGCTCACCTTTATATACATAGGTCGAGGCCCTGGGCTTACACGAGTCCGGATCGGGTTATACAACGTAACCGATCCTGGTTCCAACTCTTTAGTCTTACAGAACAAGTCATCTTATGGCGGCTTACATCTTCTGGCCCATGAGTCGCCTCATGCCTCTTGGGCCTTGACCTCAGCCCATCTGGCAAGCCGCCATATGGCCTGGTCTTCATGTCTTGTCTTCCTCTTGGCCCACTTGGTAACCCGCCATGTGGCTTGGTCTCCGTCTTCTGGCCCACCTTATGGGTCTTGACTATGAACCGCCAAGCTGGTGACCGGGTCTTCAGTGAATCGCCAAGTCCTGGCCGGGTTATATCGCGGGGTTATATCCCTGACACCTTCTGTGCTATCAAACATCACAACGTAACTGGGTGATCATAAAGATGCTCTACAGGTATCTCCGAAGGTGTTTGTTGAGTTGGCATAGATCGAGATTAGGATTTGTCACTCCGAGTATCAGAGAGGTATCTCTGGGCCCTCTCAGTAATACACATCATAAGCTTGCAAGCAAATGACTAAGGACTTTAATCACCAGGTGATGTATTACGGTATGAGTAAAGAGACTTGCCGGTAACGAGATTGAACTAGGTATGAAGATACCGACGATCGAATCTCGGGCAAGTAACATACCGATGGACAAAGGGAATTACGTATGCTGTCATAACGGTTCGACCAATAAAGATCTTCGTAGAATATGTAGGAGCCAATATGGGCATCCAGGTTCCGCTATTGGTTATTGACCGGAGAGGTGTCTCGGTCATGTCTACATAGTTCTCGAACCCGTAGGGTTCGCACGCTTAACGTTCGTTGACGATATGAGTTATATGATTTGGTGACCGAATGTTGTTCGGAGTCCCGGATGAGATCACGGACATGACGAGGAGTCTTGAAATGGTCGAGAGGTAAAGATTGATATATAGGACAATGGTATTCGGACACCGGAACAGTTTCGGAGTGCACCGGGTAGTCATCGGGTCACCGGAAGGGGTTCCGGACACCCCCGGTAAGTGTATGGGCCTAATGGGCCAAAGGGGGGGACAGATCAGCCCCTGGTGCGCCCCTTTCTTGGATAGCAGGCTCTAGGGGAAGGAAAGGGGAGGGGTGGCCCCTCCTTCCTTTCCCTCCTCAAGTGAGAAAGGAAAGGGGGGGCGCCACCCTCCCCTGCCTTTCCCCTGCACTTATACAAGGCAGGGGGAGGGCGCGGCTTGGGAGCAACCCCAAGTAGGATTCCTCCTACTTGGGCGCCCCCTTTGGCTGCTCCTCCCTCCCTCCCACCTATATATATGTGGGAGGGGGTGCCTAGCACACAACAGACAATTGTCTTAGCCGTGTGCGGCGCCCCCCTCCACCGTTTACACCCCGGTCATATTTTCGTAGTGCTTAGGCGAAGCCCTGCGAAGATCACTTCACCATCACCGTCACCATGCCATCGTGCTGCCGGAACTCATACACTACTTCGCCCGTCTTGCTGGATCAAGAAGGCGAGGACGTCACCGAGCAAAACGTGTGCAGAACTCGGAGGTGTCGTACGTTCGGTACTTGATCGGTTGGAGCGCAAAGAGGTTTGACTACATCAACCGCGTTACTAAACGCTTCCGCTTACGGTCTATGAGGGTACGTAGACACACTCTCCCCCTCGTTGCTATGCATCTCCATGGATAGATCATTGCATGTGCGTAGAAATTTTTTTGTTTTCCATGCAACGATTCCCAACACTTGATCCCTGAGTGTTTGTTTCACCGTCAAAGCGTGTTTCTTGCCAAGCACAACATTAATTTGTTTAGCCATGTCGTGGACCACCTCCCCAGCATAAGGTCTTGGGCCCAAACCTACCTCTGTCGTACCATCAAGTTCGGCTTTCATCTTTCGGTATGGGTGATCTCTCCGTAAGAACCTACGATGATGCAAATACACGGTTTTGCGCGAGTTGGGAAGAAATCTGCTAGCTGTCCTATCCATGCATGTGACACACCCTACATCTCCCTTTGTTTTCTGGCCCGATGTGTTGCTTAATGCCGGCATATCTTGAATGGTGTGCAGCAGCATCACATGTAGATCGAAAATCTCCTTTTTGTAAGCATCATAACATTTTACAGCAGGCTCTTTTAGCCACAATGTCAGTAGTTCTTCTACCAGTAGCTGAAAGTAAATGTCGATGTCATTTCTAGGTTGCTTTGGGCCTTGGATAATCATTGACATCATAATGTATTTTTTTCTTCATACACAACCAAGGAGCAAGGTTATATATGCATAGAAGCACCGGCCATGTGCTGTGTTTGGTGCTCATATCGCCAAAATGATTCATCCCGTCAGTACACTCCCCGAGCCTTATACTTCTAGGATCCTTGGCAAAGTCTTCAAACTTGTTGTCGATTAATTCCCACTAAGCCCCATCTTTCGGGTGCCTCATATATTTATCCGCAGTTCGCTCATCATGATGCCACCGCAACCTCTTTGCCTCTCTAGGGTTTGCAAACAAACGCCTCAACCTTGGAATTAAAGGCAAGTACCAAACAACCTTGAACGGGATTCCTGTCTTGATCTCGTCGTCCAATTTGTACTTGTCCTTTGCTCTCCTACGATTGTATCATGCATGCTTGCATATGAGACATGCACGCAAATCTTTGTACTCACCACGGTACAATATGCAATCATTCACACAAGCGTGTATCTTCTGTACTTCAAGTTCCAATGGGCAAACAATTTTCTTCGCTTCATTCGTGCTTTTGGGGAGCACATTACCTAACAACTCTGTGAAGCCCTTGTTTGATAGACCGATTGCTGCTTTAAATCTGAGAAGCGCCAGTGTGGCACTCAACTTGGAATATTTCTTTTTGCAACCTGGATACAAATCTTTCTTGGAGTCCGCATCAATGGTTGGCAGATCCTTGTACCCAATCATATCTTTTTTTGGGCCCTTGAAATCTGCAATCATAGCAGCAAAATCTAGCATATCAAGGTCGTCGTCGTCGGCGTCGCCGTCTTGGTTTTCCAGTGGGGGTTTCGGCTTTCCGGTGTTCCATTGGTAGATTGATGCCTCAGCCCCGATGTTAGATTCAGCATCCATGTGATTCTGACCGGGGTTTGGCATCTCGCAGCCCTAGGTATATTCATCCATGACCTGCTCTTCACCGTGTCTGGTCCAACGTGTATATCCATCCATGAATCCCCGAGTGAGTAAGTGCAACTCGACATTTGTAACTAAATGTGACTCTGTATTGGCACAACGACTGCATGGACACAGGATGTAATCCTCATCACCAATTCTCTTCTTTGTACTTTCAGCCAAATTGATGAACTCCGTCACGCCACTGATAAAATCTGAGCTTCTCCAATTCTTCATCCATTCAGATCGTTCCATCTGCACCACACGAAGGGTAATTAAAAACAAAACAACAACATTAATACACGGATTAACTGATGCCCAAAGATGCGTGCATAAATCACAAGATTTTATTTTCATAATTACTGAGGGCGCTCCATATTGTTATCCAGCCGTGCGATGAAAAAAATTAATGGCCAGTCAATTTACACGCAGAGTACTACAACACTACCCTTAGGAATTGAATACCTTAATTAAGCCACTCACGAAAAGAATACCTTAATTAATTAGCCATGCGGCGACCTCCACCCAGCAGACAGAGAAGCGCGATGCGGTGGCACGCCGAGACAGCAGGGTCGAGGAGCAAGGCTTAGTGGGGCTACCGCCTGAAGTTCTACCTCCACTATCCCGCCATCGACCGCGATGGATGTGCTCCAATCACGCCGCCGCCGACCTCGATGGTTGAGCTCCTCCTATCTCCCGCCGCAGACCGAGGATTGACATCCTATGACGCCGCCACCGCCCACCGACCGAGGATTGACCTCTTATCCGGTAGCCGCTGCTCGGTCACCGCCGTCGCCGCCATCTCTATCTGCAGAGCGGCTGTTTTATTTTTTGACGGATATCTGCAGAGCGGCTGTTTACCCTAAGTATTATTACTGTAACTCAAGTATTGCAGACCCATATGTATAGGGTAGTACATCACATACAGTTATGTCACGGCAACTGTGTCTCGCCTACGTTGTCTTCTCACACGGTTTGGTGCGGAAATCGTGTGTGAAGTTGTAATACCTAACACAAACGACATGTATAAACCGTGTGCCGTATACAACATAGTGCCATAAGTAGTTCCCGACCGTTAGCTTATCCCCACAGTTTCCCCATTTCCCCCAAATCCCTAGATAGCCTCCAAATTCCCTAGCGTGGCACTGACATTGGGGGAATGCGGATGAGTGGTGCTGATGGTTTCGGTGCGGCTGCTCTTGCTCGTATCGCCGCTCTCGGTAGTGCCGCCACGACGGCGGTCACCACCGAGCACTTGCCTAAGGTCATCAGAAGGCAGGTGTACTACGGATCTGAATCGTCCTGTCAGGTTCCAATCTATCCCGATCTTATTTAGCATGTCCAAAGCAGCTCCCTGTTGAATCCGTCCTGAATGAGACCCCCCCCAGGAAAGCGATCAGCCGCCGGATCCGAAGTATGACTCCAGACTCCCGCAACACGAGTTCGACTCCGAGTTTTGCGCCACCGAGAAGTACCAAAAGCTAAGTTGTGTGCACGGGCACACTCCCGCTCAACGTGTATGCACGGAGGGATTCGACATTGGTAGACGGTTTCTCAGTTGCCCCTTAGAGGTTAGTGCTAAGTTCATCATTTTAGTTGAGTTAATGCCACCGCTCATCCTGAATACTATTTAACATTGGCAGGGATATGACGCTTGTGCCTTTGTTAACTGGCTAGATGAAGAATGGCATGGTAGGGCTCGGAGTGTTATCACCAAGCTTGCAGAAGATAACGTAAAGCTGAAGAAGAAACTGATTGATCTGGAGTGTACAATCAGTACGATGAAGCAAGAAAGAATCAATCACAGGCAATAGATGAAAGCAAGAGACAAGAAGGAACTAGCATGTGTAGTTGTGGTTGTCGCATTAGCCATCTTCTATGCGCTGTTTGCAATGATGATTAGGGGTTTTGTTTGACAATATTGCTAAAGTACATCTAGATGTGCTCTAAGTATTGCACATCTAGGTCCTATGCCATTGATGTTACGCGAAGATTCGTGCAAATATTTTCCTTTGTCTTTTTTCTTTTCCTTTGTAGTTTGATTATTACTGGCTTCATCAATAAGAAGAGCTTAATGTATTGCTTGCCAACTGTCCTACTCCGTTCGTACCGGTGCATAAGTCACATTACGAAAACCAAATAATCCCAAAACTCGTTCCTTGTTTTTTGTCCTGAAAAAAGAAATCAGCCAATAGGAGTCGTCGGGCTTGTATGCATTCAATGACTTCAGACTACTTAGCATAACATGCAATGGTCAATTCTATGCACGCAATGGTATTGATTACCAAATAATCATCAAGTTCTCTCGTTTTTTCCCCACCTAGGTCGCCGGTACGGAGGTAGTATGAAAAATGCTTGTTTCATATTTGGACGCTCCAACACATGTGCATAATTATCACATTGAGAACTGCGCAACCCCGGGAATTTGGAGTGACTGGGTACAAATAATTGTGGTTGATTATATCAGCGGTTAGATAATACATCAATCCCCCGCTTCAATTGACATTCCTCTTCTCTGCATAGCCCGCTTAAGTGTCCACCATCTTCATTGTCCCCGGCCGGCCGCACTACACACTTGCACACACTCTGCAATCTCACTTTCTTGCGGTTTGTATACATACCGCAGCCATGTCGAGCGACAGTGAGGATGACAGTTCCGCCAGCAGTCTGGCGCCCGATGATAGGTCAATATCGGAATCATCCCGCTCATCTTCCATGAGTCCGGCGTCGAGCCCATACCTCGATTATATCCAGATCATGGAAGGGACGCCGCCTCCGGAGTCGTCAGACGACAACCAGACGGACGAGGAGCCGTCGGAGGACGAAGAAGAGGACGACGATGATGAGGAGGAGGAATGGTCGAACGAGGAGGAGGACGAAGATGACAGCAACGACGATGACGACGGCGCGGCGATGAAAATCCAACGGTCAGCGGCAAGAAGCGTCCTCGCCAAGACGATGTCATGGGGCCATCCAACAACAACAAGAAGAAGGACTAAATTAAGCAGACTGTATATATCTCTGTTTCCGTTCGCTCATATTAATTCGTTATCTCTGTTTCCCCTGTCAATCTCATCGCAGACGGTTAGTAATACGTATTCGACAGAGATCTTTTACATTATCGCCCACAGGTTGGTTTCTTGAATTGTGTGCCCTGTCGAGCACACAATTCACAAAAAAAGATCGTATGGGCTGTCTATAACGATCGCACACAATTCTGATTACCGACCTGTTTGCCGGGTATCACACACATCTTGTTACGTCGAATCGTTTGTGTTCAACTCCATCATCGCAAACGGTTCATCGGAGCGAACTGTATGTCGTATATCGCACACACCTTGATCTGGCTGCCCGTTTCTGTTGTTCTGGATCATCGCAAACAATTCGTATGGATCAACCGTATACCACGCATTGCACACGCAAGTAAAATCTGGATCGTGTTTGATGTCTCCGCAATCGCAAACGTTTCGCATCTTTTTTGACGGTTTTATTACATCACCGTTTGCGATTAATGCATCGCACACAGTTTCGTCGAAGGGTCTCTGATTATAGTGTCGCGTTAGCAGCATCCTGCAGTAGTGTTGGCAAGCCTTCCATGAGGGAAGATGATGAGGAGGAGAAGGAGGAACCTGTTGCACCTCCAGATAAGACACAGAAACTCATGGCAGATGCTATGAAGTCAGCTGCTGCTCCCTCCAAGCCCAAGTCAAAGCCCAAGGTTTCTGCACCCAAGAGGTCAACAAGAAATATTTCAGCTGCTGAGAAGAACAAGGCCCCAGTGCCTGAGGTTCAAGATGATGATGAGACACTAGTGCTCAGGAAGCTCAAGCCCAAGATCCCAGACCATGACAATGCACACCCTGTTGCAGAAAATATGATGCTCAGGAAGAACAAGGGTCTGCGAGAGTGGAGGAGAGAGGATCCCTATTCAGTTAGGAGGAGGACTACTTGTGACTACCGTTTCCACACCAGAGAACAACAAGATTTCTATGAGACAGTTTTGCTTGATAAGAAGCCCATTGTCAGTGACATGAAGTGGGTGGACTGGAAATACATTGATGCAAAGGAGGATTATTTCCCCCATGTTCATGAGAGTTTCAAACTTGCCGGAGTTGATACATTTGTTGGTCAGAAGCTCACCAAGTGGAATGATGAGATGATCATGCAATTCTACTCCACGGCACACTTCTATCCAGATGGGAGGATTGCATGGATGACTGAGGGTTCCAAGTACTAGTCGTCAATCTCTGAGTGGGCTACTCTTATTAATGCCCCTAAGGAAGATGAAGATGATGTTGATGTTTATGGGAAGCCCAGGATGGACCACAACTCAATGGCAAACATGTACAAGGAAATTCCCAAGAAAGATCTTGGTATACACAAGCTTGGGTTAGTTAAGCACTTGCTAGCTAGGTTGGCTACAACCAACACTATCTTGAGGCATACCCTTTTGCCCAAGTCTGGAGATGACAAGGTGATACGTGGCCACTCCATCAACCTGCTTCACTTGTTTGACTCCCCACCTCAGAAGTTCAAAGTTATGAGTTTAATTGTTGAGATGGTCAAGAGGACAGCTGCTGACCAGAAGAGGTCTTGTGGATATGCCCCACACATTCAGATGCTTATCAACTCCAAAGTTGGTACAGACACATATCTACTAGACCGTGAGCACCTCCCTCTTCAGCCAGAGTTCGAGGATAATGTGGTGGTGATGGATCCCTCATACCCCACATCAGTTGAGGCTCAAGAGGAGGCCCAGGCAGCAGCAGCAGCTAAAGCAGCTCAGGAAGCCGCAGCTCCCAATGCACCCATTGCAAACCTCAAGTCCAAGAACGATCAGATGACATATTTGCTAGAGGCCACCCTGAGGATTGAGAGGAGTCTGACCAACATCTCCAAGAACCAGGAGAGTCTAGAGAGGGTTGTCGAGACAAAGATTCATGATCTTGGTGTGAAGATCACCGAGGTTCAGATAGTTGTGGAGAAGCTGTAGGCAGATGTTGAGGCAAGCAGGATTGCTGCCGAGGACAGTGGAGATGAGAGACCTACCACTCAGAGGTTCGAGACTGTACCCAGAGTAGCCAAGTCTTTAGCCATGCCAATTGCAGACACGAGGACCACTCACTCTGCACCTGCCGCCACTGCTCCAGTGCCACCTCCAGTGTCTACTCCACCAGTTCAGTAGACATCAGCAGAGGCATTTGCAGACGCAGTTCTCTCAACGCCATCTACGCACACTGGAGCCACCAGCCAGAAGACCCCTTCAGGAGCTCCAGAGGATCGTGCCTAGAGAGACGCATAGCTCTATACCTTTTCAAGCTTTTTGGTAATTTGTTGCCAAAGGGGGAGAAATTGTATAGATCGTTAGGCTTCGAGAGAGAGAGTGTCTCACTTTTGCTCTTTGGTTTTTATCGCGTTTTTGCTACTATGTTCGTTTGATCCGTGCTACTTGATCGTTTGATGCTTGTGAGATACTACGTTTGGTTGTGTGGTTGATCATACTTTGCTTAATGTGTGCTTAATGCTTATTCCTACAATTACTTGTGTATGATCATTCACTTATGTCTTTGGTGATGCATGCATGTTATTTAACTCATATCATTTTGCGCGCTCCACCAAGATGTATGTGACATGGAAGAGTGACCCATGATCCTAATCAATTGTGCATTTGCACTCAAACGCAATTTTTTAATAATGCACAAATTTAGGGGGGGGGCTCTTGCTTATCACATACTTCTCAAAGCGACGATGTATTTCATTCATTTAATCATTTGTCGAAGCTTTGATCTATATATTGTCATCAATTACCAAAAAGGGGGAGATTGAAAGTGCAACTAATCCCCGGGTGGTTTTAATAATTCATAACAACATATAGCTCATTGAACTAATATCCATTCAAGATAAATATTTCAGGATGTTCAATGATGGCATGGCATGGACTAGAGATGTGGACCCCTCAAAATGCTAAGGACAAAGATTGGCAAAAGCTCAAGACTCTTCATTTCTATTTAAGTGATCCAAGATCACATTGAGTCCATAGGAAAGCCAATACTATTAAAAGGGGATGAGGTGTTGCTTAATAGTCTGCTTGCTCAAAGTGCTTAGTGATATTGCTCCAAAACCCTCAGCCACTTTCTCCATCCAAATATGTCCAAACCCTAATTCCAAACTCGGCCCCACCGATTCTTTCTACCCGGAGCCATCGAGTTCATTTGACACAGCCACTGCCAGAAACCCTAATAGTTCAGTCACACCGATACGGATCTCGGTTCCACCGAGATGGCCTTTCCAATGCTCTATGATCTATTGCATTCACTTCGGTCCCACCGAGTTTATGCAATCGGTCTCACCGAGTTGGCTTGACAGATTCTCTGTTTCTTATTGCTTCACTTCGGTCTCACCGAGTTGATGCAATTGGCGCCACCGAGATGAAGTTTTCCCTAAGCCCTAGCACATCGGTCCCACCGAGTTTTTCCAGTCGGTCCCACCGAGATTCCTAACGTTCATATTTTTGAACATATCGGTGCCACCGAGTTTCCTAATCGGTGCCACCGAGATGGGTCAAAAGTGTGTAACGGTTGGATTTTGTGTGGAGGCTATATATACCCCTCTACCCCCTCTTCATAACAGAAGAGAGCCATCAGAACGTGCCTACACTTCCACCATTCATTTTCTAAGAGAGAACCACCTACTCATGTGTTGAGATCAAGAGATTCCATTCCAACCATTTGAACCTTGATTTCTAGCCTTCCCCAAGTTGCTTTCCACTCATATCCTTCCTCCACCATAGCCAAATCTGTGAGAGAGAGTTGAATGTTGGGGAGACTATCATTTTAAGCACAAGATCAAGGAGTTCATCATCAACACACCATCTATTACCTTTTGGAGAGTGGTGTCTCCTAGATTGGTTAGGTGTCGCTTGGGAGCCTCCGTTGTGATGTGGAGTTGAACCAAGAAGTTTGTAAGGGCAAGGAGATCGCCTACTTCGTGAAGATCTACCCGAGTGAGGCAAGTCCTTCGTGGACGATGGCCATGGTGGGATAGACAAGGTTGCTTCTTCGTGGACCCTTCGTGGGTGGAGCCCTCCGTGCACTCGCGCAGCCGTTACGCTTCGTGGTTTGAAGTCTCCATTAATGTGGACATACGATAGCACCACCTATCGGAACTACGCCAAAAATCTCCGTGTCTCCATTGCATTTGCCTTCTCCAAACCCTTCCCTTTACCTTCATATGCAATGTTTTACATTCCACTGCTATACTCTTAGAATTGCATGTGTAGGTTGATTGCTTGACTTGTGCTAATTGCTAAAATCTGCCCACAACTAAAATTGGGAAAAGGATAGATTTTTATTTGGTCAAGTAGTCTAATCACCCCCCCCTCTAGACATACTTTCGATCCTACAAGCAGAACAGTTCGGCCACAACTTCAGGAGGATTCGAGGATATAGAGTTAATTGGACGCAGATTATGGTCTCTACAAATCCAACTATCATTCCATATGTTGGTTGTTTGGCCATCACCAATTCGCCTAATGAGGCCCGATCTCAGAATGTCTCTTCCATCACAAATTGATCTCCACACATGAGAGGGATGATTACCAACTTCTGCATTCAGTATGTCACTTGTTCGGAAGTAGACCGCCTTCACCATGCGGGCACTCAACCAAGTTGGATCTTGCAGTATTCGCCACGCCTACTTCGCTAAGAGAGCGAGATTAAAAATCTCAAGATCTCTAAATCCTAGGCCTCCCTTGTACTTTGGCATCGTCATATCATCCCAAGCAACCCATGCGGTTTTCCTCTCCCCTGCCTTGCTGCCCCACCAAAATTTCTGAATAAGTTATATTAAGTGTTGGCACAAACCCCTCGGTAACTTAAAGAGAGCCATGGAATAAGTAGGGATTGCTTGTAACACCAATTTGATCAGATTTTCCTTGCCACTCCCAGCCAATGTCTTCTCTATCCATCCTTGAACACATTTCCAAATTCGGTCCTTTAGATAAGCAAACACACCATTTTTTGATCGCCCCATATCTTTAGGCAATCCCAAGTACTTTTCGTTCAGAGATTCATTGTGCACCTGCATCACAACTTTTATTTCTTGCCTAACCACTTCCGGGCATCCCTTCCCAAAGTAAATGGTCGACTTGTCCACATTAATGCGTTGGCCTGACGCCGCACAGTAGGTGTCCAGAACCTGCCTCAAAGATGTTACTTCCTCATTCTTGGCTTTGCGGAATAGAATGCAATCATCTGCAAATAATAGATGATGAACCATTGGGGATTGGGGTGCAATTTTTATACCTTCTGTCACTCCATTAGCATTTGCATGATGGAAAAGACATGAGAGTCCTTCTCATGCCAGTAAAAGCAAATTAAATAAGGGGACATAGGGTCCCCCTGTCTTATCCCTCTCAAGGGTGAGAATTCCCTCGTTCGGCTTCCATTAAAGAGGACTGAGAATGAGACCGATCGTACTCCTCGCATAACTGCGTCCACAAAGCTCCCAGCAAGTCCTACTTTCCTCATGATGGCTTCCAAGTAATTCCATTCAATCCTATCATAGGCCTTCTGCATATCAACTTTTATCGCACAATTTGAATTTTTCTTGCTTTATTCCTTTTCATATAATGTAGGCACTCATAGACCGCAATGACATTGTCAGTGATGAGCCTTCCAGGCACAAAGGCCGATTGCTCTTCGTAAATTATATAAGGGAGAATCTGCTTCAAACGGTTAGCAAGCACCTTTGATGCAATTTTAAAAACCACATTGCACAAGCTAATTGGCCTGAACTGAGTCAGAGAAGCTGGGTTTTTTTACCTTGGGTATAATGACGATGAACGTTTTGTTAATCTCCTCCGGCGACTCTTCTCCCCTCAAAATACGGATAACAACCTTGGTTACCTCCTCACCACATAGATGCCAATACTTCTGAAAGAAGTGTGCGGGAAAGCCATCTGGCCCCGGCGCTTTAGTTGGGAACAATTGAAATAGGGTCGTTTTAACCTCCTATTCAGTGTATGGTTTGCTTAATCCTTCATCCATCTCCTCTGGCACTTTACATGGCACGTGGGACAGCACCTCTTCGATGCCCACAACCCCTTCTGAAGCATACAAGTGTTCATAGAAGTTTACAGTCATTGTCTCTAGTTCCGCTGGATCTTCAAAGAATGATCCGTCCTCTCTAACTAACCTAGACACTCGCCCTTAGAGATTAAACAGGAAACATTGTCTTATATGGGTGAAAGCCCATCTATAATTCAACAATTTTCCCTTACGGATTGTGCTTGATGCGGGAGCTATATCTCGCATTAAGCGAGATGGAAGGATCTCTCTGTCAAGCGCTACAGTAACGGGCTGGCCCTTTATGTTCGGGAACGAAGCATGAAAATCAAAAAAAATCATACGAACACCCAAGATCTATCTAGGAGAAGCATAGCAACGAGAGGGGAGAGTGTGTCTATGTACCTTCATAGGCCGAAAGCGGAAGCGTATATAACGCGGTTGATGTAGTCGTACTCTTCGCGATCCGATCACGATTCAACCGATCTAGTGCCGAACGGACGGCACCTCCGAGTTTAGCACACGTGCGGCTCGATGACGTCTCCTCCTCCTTGATCCAGCAAGAGAAGGCAGAGAAGTAGATGGGATCACAACCAGCATGATGGCGTGGTGGTGATGGTGGTGGTGGAGTCGGAATACCGGCAAGGCTTCGCTAAGCGAAAAAACCGTGGACGAGAACTATGCCGGGAGGGAGAGACGGGGCAGCAACCAAGGCCAATGTGTTGGGTTGCCTTGCTGCGCCCCCTCCCCTATATTTATGCGTGGGAGGGTTGGGAGTCCAGCCCTACTCCTAATAGGAGTTGGGGACAAAGGGGGAGAGGACTTGGACTCCAAGTCCAATCCTATTCCTACTAGGACTCCCATATTTTCCCTTCCCTAGCCACATGGGCTTTTGAGGACTTGGTGCGCCTAGCCCAATAAGGCTAGGGTGCCTCCCCTTAGCCCATGCCAGGCCCACTTGTGGACTTACGAACCTCTCCGGAATCCACCGGAACCTTCTGGAAGCTTCCCGGTACAATACCGAAAAAACTGCACCTTTTTCCGGAACCCAAAATATGACTTCCCATATATTAATCTTTACCTCTCGACCATTCTGAGGCTCCTTGTAATGTTCGGGATCTCATCCAGGACTCCAAACAACATTCGGTTACCAATCATCAAATATCCCAATACTACTCTAGCGTCAACGAACGTTAAGCGTGCGACCCTGCGGGTTCGGGAATCATGTAGTCATGACCAAGACACCTCTCCGGTCAATAACCAATAGCGGGACCTGGATGCCCATATTGGTTACTACATATTCCACGAAGATCTTTTATTGGTTGAACCACGATGTCAAGGATTCGGTTAATCCCGTATGCAATTCCCTTTGTCCGGCGATATGTTACTTGCCCGAGATTCGATCGTCGGTATCTCCATACCTAGTTCAATCTCGTTACCGGCAAGTCTCTTTACTCGTTCTGTAATACAAGATCCCATGACTAACTCCTTAGTCACATTGCTTGCAAGCTCTTTACGATGTTGTATTGCCAACAGGGCCCAGAGATATCTCCCCGTCACACGGAGTGACAAATCCTAGTCTCGATCCATGCCAACCCAACAAACACCTTCGGAAATACCTATAGAGACCTTTATGATCACCCAGTTATGAAGTGACGTTTGATAGCACAAAGGCATTCCTCCGATATTCGGGAGTGACATGATCTCATGGTCTAAGGAACTGATACTTGACATGAAGAAAGTTGTAGCAAATAACTAAATGATCTGATGCTGAGCTTATGGTTGGGTCTTGTCCATCACATCATTCTCCTAATGATGTGATCCCGTTATCAAATGACAACTCATGTCTATGGTTAGGAAACCTTAACCATGTTTGATCAACGAGCTAGTCAAGTAGAGGCTCACTAGGGAATAGTATTTGTTTATGTAATCACACATGTATTTAAGTTTCCGGTCAATACAATTCTAGCATGAATAATAAACCTTTATCATGAATAAGGAAATATGATAATAACCAATTTATTATTGCCTCTAGGGCATATTGCCAACAGTCTCCCACTTGCACTAGAGTCAATAATCTAGTTTACATAGTTAGGAATCTAACACCCATGGAGTCTTGGTGCTGATCATGTTTTGCCCGTGGAAGAGGTTTAGTCAATGGGTCTGCCACATTCAGATCCGTATGTACTTTGCAAAGTTCTATGTCTCCATCCTTAACATAATTACGAATGGAGTTGAAACGGCGCTTGATGTGCTTGGTTCTCTTGTGAAACCTGGTCTCCTTGGCAATGGCAATAGCTCCAGTGTTGTCACAAAAAATAGTCATTGGATCCGATGCACTAGGTATAACACCCAGATCGGATATGAAATCCTTCATCCAGAATCCTTCTTGCGCTGCTTCCGAAGCAGCTATATACTCCGCTTCACATGTAGATCCCGCCACGACGCTCTGTTTGGAACTGCACCAACTGACCACTCCACCATTTAATATAAATACGTATCCAGTTTGAGACTTAGAGTCATCCGGATCTGTATCGAAGCTAGCATCGACGTAACCCTTTACGACAAGCTCTTTGTCACCTCCATAAATGAGAAACATGTCCTTAGTCCTTTTCAGGTACTTCAGGATATTCTTGACCGCTGTCCAGTGATCTACTCCTGGATCACTTTGGTACCTCCCTACCAGACTTATGGCAAGGCACACATCAGGTCTGGTACACAGCATGACATACATTATAGAGCCTATGGCTGAGGCATGGGGAATGACTTTCATCCTTTCTCTTTCTTCTGCCGTGGTTGGGCTTTGAGTCTTACTCAACTTCACACCTTGCAATACAGGCAAGAACCCTTTCTTTGATTGATCCATTTTGAACTTCTTCAAAACTTTGTCAAGGTGTGTGCTTTGTGAAAGTCCTATTAAGCGTCTTGATCTATCTCTATAGATTTTGATGCCCAATATGTAAGCAGCTTCACCGAGGTCTTTCATTGAAAAAATCTTGTTCAAATATCCTTTTATGCTTTCCAGAAATTCTATATCATTTCCAATCAACAATATGTCATCCACATATAATATTAGAAATGCTATAGAGCTCCCACTCACTTTCTTGTAAATACAAGCTTCTCCGTAAGTTTGTATAAAACCAAAAGCTTTGATCACCTCATCAAAGCGTATATTCCAACTCCGAGATGCTTGCACCAGTCCATTGATGGATCGTTGGAGCTTGCATACTTTGTTAGCATCCTTAGGATCGACAAAACCTTCTGGTTGCATCATATACAACTCTTCCTAAAGAAACCCGTTAAGGAATGCCGTTTTGACGTCCATTTGCCAGATCTCATAATCATGAAATGCGGCAATTTCTAACATAATTCTAACAGACTTAAGCATCACTACGGGTGAGAAAGTCTCATCGTAGTCAACCCCTTGAACTTGTCGGAAACCATTTGCGACAAGTCGAGCTTTATAGACGGTGACATTACCATCAGCGTCTGTCTTCTTCTTAAAGATCCATTTATTCTCAATGGCTTGCCGATCATCGGGCAAGTCCACCAAAGTCCATACTTTGTTCTCATACATGGATCATATCTCGGATTTCATGGCCTGAAGCCATTTGTCTAAATCCGGGCTCATCATAGCTTCTTCATAGTTCATAGGTTCGCCGTTGTCTAACAACATAATTTCCAGGACTGGATTACCGTACCACTCTGGTGCGAAACATACCCTGGTTGACCTACGAAGTTCAGTAGTAACTTGATCTGAAGTTTCATGATCATCATCATTAGCTTCCTCTTCATTTGGTGTAGGCATCACGGGAACTGCTTTCTGTGATGTGCTACCTTCCAATTTGAGAGAAGGTACGATTACCTCATCAAGTTGTACTTTCCTCCCACTCACTTCTTTCGAGAGAAACTCCTTCTCTAGAAAGGACTCATTCTTGGCAACAAAGATCTTGCCCTCGGATCTATGGTAGAAGGTATACCCAATGGTCTCTTTAGGGTATCCTATGAGGACGCACTTCTCCGCTTTGGGTTCGAGCTTATAAGGCTGAAGCCTCTTGACATAAGTATCGCATCCCCAAACTTTAAGAAACGACAACTTTGGTTTCTTGCCAAACCATAACCCATACGGTGTCGTCTCAACAGATTTAGACGGTGCCCTATTTAAAGTGAATGCGGTTGTCTCTAATGCATAACCCCAAAACGATAATGGCAAATCGGTAAGAGACATCATAGAACGCACCATATCCAATAGAGTACGATTGCGACGTTCGGATACACCATTACCCTGTGGTGTTCCAGGTGGCGTGAGCTGTGAAATAATTCCACATTGTCTTAAATGCATACCAAACTCGTAACTCAAATATTCACCTCCACGATCAGATCATAGAAACTTTATTTTCTTGTTACAATGATTCTCCACTTCACTCTGAAATTCCTTAAACTTTTCAAATGTTTCAGACTTGTGTTTCATTAAGTAAATATACCCATATCTACTCAAATCATCTGTGATGGTAAGAAAATAACAATATCCACCGCGTGCTTCAATACTCATTGGACCGCATACATCGGTATGTATTATTTCCAATAAGTCACTAGCTCGCTCCATTGTTCCAGAGAACGGAGTTTTAGTCATCTTGCCCATGACGCATGGTTCACATGTCTCAAATGATTCATAATCAAGAGATTCCAAAAGTCCATCAGCATGGAGTTTCTTCATGCATTTTACACCAATACGACCTAAGCGGCAGTGCCACAAATATGTGGTACTATCATTATTAACTTTGTATCTTTTGGCATAAATATTATGAATATGTGTATCACTACGATCGAGATTCAATAAGAATAAACCATTCACAAGGGGTGCATGACCATAAAAGTTGTTACTCATATAAATAGAACAACCATTATTCTCTGACTTAAATGAATAATCGTCTCGCAATAAACAAGATCCAGATATAATGTTCATGCTCAACGCAGGCACCAAATAACAATTATTTAGGTTTAAAACTAATCCCGAAGGTAGATGTAGAGGTAGCGTGCCGACGGCGATCACATCAACCTTGGAACCATTTCCGACGCGCATCGTCACCTCGTCCTTAGCCAGTCTTCGTTTATTCCGCAGCTCCTGTTTCGAGTTACAAATATTAGCAACCGAACCAGTATCAAATACCCAGGCGCTACTACGAGCACTAGTAAGGTACACATCAATAACATGTATATCACATATACCTTTCTTGACGTTGCCAGCCTTCTTATCTGCCAAGTACTTGGGGCAGTTCCGCTTCCAGTGACCATTCCCCTTGCAGTAGAAGCACTCAGTCTCAGGTTTGGATCCAGCCTTGGGTTTCTTCATGGGGGCGGCAACTATCTTGCCCTTCTTCTTGAAGTTCCCTTTCTTTCCCTTGCCTTTCTTGAAACTAGTGGTATTTTTAACCATCAACACTTGATGCAACTTCTTGATTTCTACCTCCGCGGCCTTAAGCATCACGAATAGCTCGGGAATCGTTTTCTCCATCCCTTGCATATTATAGTTCATCACAAAGCCTTTATAGCTTGGTGGCAGGGACTGGAGAACTCTGTCAATGACCGTGTCATCTGGAAGATTAACTCCCAACTGAGTCAAGCGGTTGTGAAACCCAGACATTCTGAGTATATGTTCACTAACAGAACTGTTCACCTCCATCTTGCAGCTAAAGAACTTGTCGGAGGTGTCATACCTCTCGACCCGGGCATGAGCTTGAAATAACAATTTCAGCTCCTCGAACATCTCATATGCTCCGTGGTGCTCAAAACGTCTTTTGAGCCCCAGTTCTAAGCCGTAAAGCATGGCGCACTGAACTATCGAGTAGTCATTAGAACGTGCCTGCCAGATGTTCACAACATCCACAGACGACGCTGGAGGGGGTGTGGCACCTAGCGGTGCATCAAGGACATAAGCCTTTTGTGTAGTAATGAGGATAATCCTCAAGTTACGGACCCAGTC
The DNA here is from genome assembly GCA_039707655.1 of Elymus sibiricus. Taxonomy (NCBI): domain Eukaryota; kingdom Viridiplantae; phylum Streptophyta; class Magnoliopsida; order Poales; family Poaceae; genus Elymus; species Elymus sibiricus. Next base: position 322,325,839 of record CM077664.1, read on the forward strand.
CGCATAATTGCTTCCATCATCTTTCAACTTAGCTTTCTCTAGGAACGCATTAAAATTCAGGGGAACTACAGCGCGGGCCATTGATCCACAACATAAGTTTTGCAAAGACAATTAAAACTAATTTCATGATAATTAGTTCAGTTAATCAAATTACTAATGAAATCCCACTTAAATCAACATCCCTCAAGTTGTCTAAGTGATACATGATCCAAATCAACTAACCCATGTCCGATCATCACGTGAGATGGGGTAGTCATCAATGGTGAACATCTCCATGTTGATCATATCTACTATATGACTCATGTTCGACCTTTCGGTCTCCTATGTTCTGAGGCCATGTCTGTACATGCTAGGCTTGTCAAGGTTAACCCAAGTATTCTACATGTGTAAAACTGGCTTACACCCGTTGTATGCGAACGTAGAGTCTATCACACCCGATCATCACGAGGTGCTTCGAAACAACGAGCTTTTGCAACGGTGCATACTTACGGAGAACACAATTTCTTGAAATTAAGTGAAGGGATCATCTTATAATGCTACTGTCGTTCTAAGCAAAATAAGATGCATAAAAAGATAAACATCACATGCAATCAATATGTGACATGATATGGCCATTATCATCTCGTGCCTTTGATCTCCATCTCCAAAGCACCGGCATGATCTCCATCGTCACCGGCATAACACCATGATCTCCATCATCGTGTCGTCACGTGGTCGTCTCGCCAACTATTGCTTCTACAACTATTGCTAACGCATAGCGATAAAGTAAAGCAATTACATGACGAATAATAAATTAAAGACAACCCTATGGCTCCTGCCGGTTGCCGTACTCATCGACATGCAAGTCGTGAACCTATTACATAACATGATCATCTCATACATCAACATATATCACATCACGTTTTGGCCATACCACATCACAACATGCCCTGCAAAAACAAGTTAGACGTCCTCTACTTTGTTGTTGCAAATTTTACGTGGTTGCTATGGGCAACTAGCAAGAATCGTTCTTACCTACGTAAAGCCACAACGGTGATAATCAAGTTGCCTTTTAACCTTCTACAAGGACCGCCTTCGTCAAATTAGATTCAACTAAAGTAGGAGAGATAGACGCCCGCTAGCCACCTTATGCAAAACAAGTTGCATGTCTGTCGGTGGAACCAGTCTCTTCTGCGTGGACAAGTAAGGTTGGTCCAGGCCGCTTCATCCCATAGTACCGCCGAATCCAAATAAGACAAGAGAGGTAAGCAATTTGAGAATCAACGCCCACAACTCTTTGTGCTCTACTCGTGCATATACATCTACGCATAGACCAAGCTCATGATGCCACGGTTGGGGGACGAAGCATGAAAATCAAAAAATTTCCTACAAACACCCAAGATCTATCTAGGAGAAGCATAGCAACGAGAGGGGAGAGTGTGTCTACGTACCCTCATAGACCGAAAGCGGAAGCGTGTATAACGCGGTTGATGTAGTCATACTCTTCGCGATCCGATCACGATCCAACCGATCTAGTGCCGAACGGACGGCACCTCCGAGTTTAGAACACGTGCGCCTTGATGACGTCTCCTCCTCCTTGATCCAGCAAGAGAAGGTGGAGAAGTAGATGGGATCACAACTAGCACAATGGCGTGGTGGTGATGCTGGTGGTGGAGTCAGAATACCGGCAGGGCTTCGCTAAGCGAAAAAACCGTGGACGAGAACTATGCCGGGAGGAGAGACGGGGCAGCAGCCAAGGCCAATGTGTTGGGTTGCCTTGCTGTGCCCCCTCCCCTATATTTATATTCGTGGGAGGGTTGGGATTTCAGCCCTACTCCTAATAGGAGTTGGGGACAAAGGGGGAGAGGACTTGGACTCCAAGTCCAATCATATTCCTACTAGGACTCCCCTATTTTCCCTTCCCTAGCCACATGGGCTTTTGAGGACTTGGTGCACCTAGCCCAATAAGGCCAGGGTGCCTCCCCTCAGCCCATGGCAGCCCTTGGGACATGGTGGACCCACTTGTGGACTTCCGGACTCCTCCGGAATCCACCAGAACCTTCTGGAAGCTTCCCGGTACAATACCGAAAAAACTGCACCTTTTTCAGGAACCCAAAATATGACTTCCCATATATAAATATTTACCTCGCGACCATTCTGAGACTCCTCGTTATGTCCGGGATCTCATCCGGGACTCCGAACAACATTCAGTTACCAATCATCAAATATCCCAATACTACTCTAACGTCACCGAACGTTAAGCGTGCGACCCTGCGGGTTCGGGAATCATGTAGTCATGACCGAGACACCTCTCCGGTCAATAACCAATAGCGGGACCTGGATGCCCATATTGGTTCCTACATATTCCACGAAGATCTTTTATCGGTTTAACCATGATGTCAAGGATTCGGTTAATCCCATATGCAATTCCCTTTGTCCGGCGGTATGTTATTTGCCCGAGATTCGATCGTCGGTATCTCCATACCTAGTTCAATCTCGTTTCCGGAAAGTCTCTTTACTCGTTCCATAATACAAGATCTCGTGACTAACTCATTAGGCACATTGCTTGCAAGCTCTTTACGATGTTGTATTACCGAGAGGGCCCAGAGATATCTCCCCGTCACACGGAGTGACAAATCCCAGTCTCGATCCATGCCAACCCAACAGACACCTTCAGAAATACCTTTAGAACACCTTTATGATCACCCAGTTACGAAGTGATGTTTGATAGCACACAAGGCATTCCTCCGATATCCGGGGTGACCTGATCTCATGGTTTAAGGAACTGATACTTGACATGAAGAAAGTTGTAGCAAATAACTAAACGATCTGATGCTAAGCTTACGGTTGGGTCTTGTCCATCACATCATTCTCCTAATGATGTGATCCCGTTATCAAATGACAACTCATGTCTATGGTTAGGAAACCTTAACCATCTTTGATCAACGAGCTAGTCTAGTAGAGGCTCACTAGGGACATAGTATTTGTTTATGTATTCACACATGTATTTAAGTTTCCGGTCAATACAATTCTAGCATGAATAATAAACCTTTATCATGAATAAGGAAATATGATAATAACCAAGTTATTATTGCCTCTAGGGCATATTGCCAACACTTTAGCACTTGCGCGTGAGGGAAGAAAAAGGTAGAGAAAAGGGATCGTGCGGGGATTCAATCCCAAGACCTCACCGTCCCAAAGTAGCGATGCATGCCAATACGCCATCATCGAGTTCGTGTTGTACTACTTGGGTGTGAATCACTTGAAAAGCGGGGTTTCTTTCTTTTTCTTCTGTTTTATTCGGTTTTCTTTGGGTTTTTTTTTGCATTTTCTTTTGTTTCTTTTCTTTTTTCTTCTCTGGATTTTTGTTTTTTATTCTTTTTGCTTTGTTTCTTTGGTTTCATTTTTTTTCTTCGGTTTATTTTGTTTCTTTTTCAGTTTTCAATTTTTTGGTTTTCCTTGTTTCGATTGGTTTTCATTCAACATTTTTGTACATGTCAACAATATTTTCCTATTACACGTTTATCATTTTTCCAATACAAATTTATCATTTGTTTACTACATGGTCAAGCTTTTTATATACACATTTTTAACATTTTTTAAATGTTTGATTAACATTTTTCAAATACAAGATTAACATTTTTTGAATACATGGTCAACATTTTTCCTATACACACTTTAAACTTTTTCAAATGCTTGTTTAACATTTTTCAAATACAAGATTAACATTTTCTAATACATGGTCAACATTTCTCTATGCCCATTTAAATTTTTTTCAAATTCTTTATTAACATCTTTAAAAGCAATATTAACATTTTTTAACACATGATAAACATTTTTTCTAAACACATTTAACATTTTTCAAATGTCTCACTAACATTATACTTGTTTAACATTTTGTCAAATGCTTGATTAACATTTTTATATACATGATCAAAAATTTATGTTTTTTAATACATGGTCAACATTTTTTCTATGCACATTTAACATTTTTCAAATGCTTGATTAACATTTTTATATACATGATAAAAAAATCATCATTTTTTTAATACAGAGTCAACATTGTTTCTATACACATTTAGCATTTTCCAAATGATTGATTAACATTTTTCAAATGCCTGATTAAATTTTTATATACATGATCAAATTTTTTGCATCATTTTTTAATACATGGTCAACATTTTTTCTATACACATTTAGCATTTTTCAAGTGCTTGATTAACATTTTCAAAAACTTGTTCAACATTATTTTCAAATGCTTGATTAATATTTTTTAATACATGATCAGATTGTTTCATACACATTTTTTTTCTATATACATTTTTCGTACGTGATAAACATTTTTTTCTATACACATTTAACATTTTTCAAATGCTTGGTCAACACTTTTCAAAAAAATTATGTAGTGTAATTTTTGTGATATATTTATTTGAAATATTTGGAAGTATAAACAAAACTAAAAAGGAAGGCAAAAAGAAAACAAAAAAGTAAAAAACGAGGTTGTTGTTCTCGTGCGCGTGGGTCAGCCCATCTCGCGCCACCCTTCAGTGAGGGTTCCCTCTGTCTCGCGTGAAGCGAGACATAGAGGTTTTCTGGAGAGGCAGACAAGATTGTTTGACATGGATTGTTTTGCTATTGCACTGTGTTTACAACAAGTTGGCCCGGAGGCAAGAGGAAGTCCAGCTTTAGGGCCAAGGTTTGGGGCTCTTGGATCGAGTATGGGTCTACCGTATGGACCATATAACTAGAAGTCAACGTTCTACATAAGGAAACGAGAAAAAGTATAGTTTTCTGCGGGAGCTATATCTCGCTTCACGCGAGATAGAAGGTTATCTTGCCTAAAGCTTTTCTTGTGCGCTACAATAACAGATCGGCCTATTTTTCACGCATTGATCGCTAGCTTGTTACTTTTTGTTCTTCTCTTTTTCGGTTTGTATCTGTTTCTTCTTGGATTTCTTTGTTCTTTCATCTTTTTCCTTCAGTTATTTCCCTTTTTTTCTTCATTATACATCATTTTTCTTTGTTTCATCATTGATTTTCTTCAGTTTTTGTTGTTTCTTCAACAGTTTTCTTTTTTTTTTGTTATACCTTGGTTTTCTTTGTTTCTTCACCGGGTTTTTTCATTTTCTTCGTTTCTTTTCTTTTCTTTCATTTGTTCTTCTTCTTCTTCGGGGTTTTTTGGTACCATTCTTGTTTGCATTGTTTTCCTTTGGTTTTACCTTTTTCTTTCATTTCTTCTTCTTTTTCTTCGGGTTTCTTTTTGTATCTTTCTTATTTTTCATCGTTTTTCTTTGTTTCTTTCTCGGTTTTGGCTGCTTTCCAATCTTTTTGTGGTGGTTCTCTTTTAGGTTTTTTCCTTTCTCATTTTTCTTTTCATTCCTTTGTTTCTTTTTTTGGTTTTCTTTGTTTTTTTGTCTATATAAAAAATGTTCATCACGTATTTTCAAAATCATAAACATATATAAAAAAGTTCCTGGTGTACACAAAAAATGTATGCCATGCATAAAGAAAAGTAGGCACCAAAAACATATATTTCAAAAAAAGTTAATTCTGCATTTAAAAAATGTTAACCATGTATATAGAAATGGTTCTAACGTATATGAAAAATGTACATTATGTGTGAAAAAATGCTTATTGCCATTAACAAAATGGTCAACACATGATCACATTTTTTATACACGTATAACATTTTTTACATACATGATCACATGTTTTATACATGTTTCACATTTTATAAATACATGATCCACTTGCTTTCATACACATTGTATATTTCTTTGTGCATTTTTCTTATACATGTGAAACATTTTCTCTATACACATTTAACATTTTTCAAATGTTTTATTAATATTTTTCAAATACTTGATTATTATTATTTTCAAAAGCTTGATTACCAATTTTTAAGTACATGGTCAAATTTTTCATACACATTATATATTTTTTGTATGCATTTTCGTATACATGAGAAATACTTTTTCTATACACATTTAACATTTTTAGAATGCTTCATTAACATTTTCAAATGTTTTATGTAAAGTGTTTTTTTAATACATATACTTAGAATATTTGAAAGTATAAACAAAACTAATAAAAGAAAGCAAAAAACAAAAAAAGTGAAAAATAAACAGAAAAAGGAAGGTTGTGGCCTTGCGCGCGCCTTGGCCAACCCATCTCGGGGTCGCCTTCACGCTCTTCACGCTAGGTTACCTTACGTCTCGCGTCAAGAGAGACATAGGCGTGCCCGCGCGGAAGCGCAGGTTCGCTTACGTATACACTAGGAAACATGCGCGTGCATTGCAACGGGAGAAAACTATAAAAGCGAGTCAACGGGTCACCGTCTACTCCGGTGTCTGCCTACTACAAGACCATTGTGTGCCCCATCCTCTCCGAGTCTAATAAATGTCTGCCCTATTCTCTATTACACCTTTACTATGAAAATAGTTCATAAGAAACGTCAACCACTTTTCGATAATAATTATGGCCATGGTGTTCTTTCTATTCTACCTTATGTCCCTTTTGATCCAACACCTTTTCATGTAGATTCAGAAGGTTGAACCCATATGATCTTTTTCTAGGCGCTCTATTGTTTTGCACTACAATTCTTAGGAAAAAAATTCATTCCACACTGAACTCTTTAAACGATCCTTCATTTTCTTTGAGTGCATTCTACCTAAAATAGCTCGCTCGCAAATTTAATCCAGAATAGCAAGTTATGGGAGCATCTTGGGGTCCTGGGGCTTGCCACGAGTTCTGCCTGCATCGCCGACTTCGTGCAATGGCGGACACCTGCCGACATGTTTGGTCGTGTGTGGGTTGTTATATTTGCTGCTTGTGTTGTGTCACCATGGCATGCTCGAAACGACAAGGTGTTCGACAAGAAGATCTAGCCTGATTCAAGGGTGCTTGCTATTGTGGCTGATCATGTCAAGCTTTGGTGCAATCGTGCGACCCGGACAACGGATAAAGAGAAGTTACTGCAATGGGTGAACTCGCTTATCTAGCTCCCTGGGCACCCTTGTAACTCTGTGATATCCCCTTCAGCCGGCTGCACCTTTGGTGCAGCGTTCTCATAGGCTTTCATGTAATTGCCGTCAGCCAATCAAGCATTGCCTGTTTTAACAGGAATAAGTTAGAAAATGATCTACCTTTTGTTTCAAAAATAAAATAAAATAAATCCAGAATCAAATGAGCAAATTAGACATTCAAAAAACTTCATGTACATCAGAAACATATTTCATATACACATTTAACATTTTTTGAATACATGATTAGCATCTTTTTTATAAATATGATTTGCATTTTTTGAAAACTTATATTTTTATGTCTACTTTTTTCCATACACATTGTACATTTTTGGTCTAATGCATTTTTTATACATTTTTACCATTTTTGACAAGATTAATATTTCTTCAATACATGATCAACATTTTTTTAATACACGGTGAATATTTTTTAATGGAAATAATCATTAATTCACACACAATGTACGGTGTATACATCAGGAACATTTTTATATATATGTTTAACATTTTTTTAATACAGAACTAACTTTTAAAATATATGTTTTTTGATGCCTACTTTTATTTAATGTACGTTGTACACTTCTCGTATACACCGGGAATATTTTTTATGCATGTTTTAACATTTTTTAAATACATGATCAATATTATTTATACACACTATATTTTTTTGTATATATTTTTCATATATATGACAAACATTTTTCCTATACATATTAAACTTTTTTTAAATGCTTGATTAACATTTTTCAAATACATGATTAACTTTTGCATACATATTGTATATTTTTTGTATATGTGAGAAACATTATTTTATATACACATTTAACATTTTTCATGTAGTTGGTTAACATTTTTAAATGTTTTCATAAAGTGTTTTTTGTAATATATATTTAGAATATTTGGAAGCATAAACAAGAATAAAATAATAAAGCAGAAAATGAAACAAGAAATGCGAAAAAAAACAAAAACAAAAAGGCAGTGGCCTTCCACGCGCTAGGCCAGCCCAGTCAGGCGCTTGCTTTAGGCGAGGCTACCCTGCATCTCGCTACTAAAATCCTCTGAGTTTCTCAAAAAAAATCCTCTATGATGGATCCATATCACCTCAATTGGGGTGAATTTAAGGTGGTTTTGGTTGTAATGATGCTGACCTCAGAGTCGTCACCTTCCTCCAAAGATGCCCCAGGCCTGCCTACCCCTGCATGAGCAAGCTCTGTTGCCAGGATCTACCTGTGCAACAATGACGCTCAACCAGCTGCACGGTCCAGCCCGGTGCATGTGCATGCGATCAGACCGCTCTGACGCGCCGCACCCGTCCACTCGCCGAAGCTCATGCATCGCTCCGCCAAATCTAAGGGAGCTCGATGCCGGCAGGTTTGTGATCCGACCGTGGTCACCCTTTCCGCTTCCCTTGTCCATGAACGGTGGATTAGAGATCGAGTTTGGCCCTTGTGTAGAAAAAATTGTTGTTGTGTCACTAGTCGTTGGCCTCATCACCTTCAACGAGGCAGAGAACAACTCCATGGTGAGCAGGGCCGCCGGAGGTGGCTAAACAAGGCGCGCGACTATCATGTCAGCAGCGAACCGCTGCACCGAGAACACGAGCTCGAGCAGTGAACATCAGAAACTCGAATAGGGCAGTCGCCAGGGGACCTTGAGACAAGGGGAATAAGCTTGAAGATGAAGATTAGCCGACGGGAGCTTGAAGAAGAGATAAATGACAAGCGGGATGGAGACGGGCAACATGCGCGGCAGGGAACTAGCACATCCCTGGGTGGGATCAGTGACATTGCTAGAGGGAGGGTCCCAGTGTGGGACAGGGCGCGGCGGCGTTGTTCGATGGCGCTCCATGCGAGTCGAGGTGATGCTATTGATGGGAACGGGGGTCACAACCTTGTTCGTCTCGCTATTAACGGAAACATCGCCTCCCACTGAAAGAATATTCCATTTATGAAACATCAAAGCGGTGTTCTCCGGGTAGGTGAGGTTTGGGCTCGGCCCGGGATGTACCCGTGAGTGCTGTCCTCGCGGGTGCGGTGTGCTGTGGTGGTGGTGCTGACACTGCGTACTCGTCATGCTGTGTGGCATCGATGATCTCGGATTTGGCGTCGTGTAAGCTCGGCTTAGCGGCGGCCGTCAGCAGTCCTTGGGTCGTGTACCCAGGTCCACCGGGACTGGTTGGGGATGCAGGCGTCGGCGCCTCCTACTGTGAAGGTGCTGACCCAGATCCAGGGGCTGATGCCGGGCTAGGTGTGGAAGGACGGCCTTCTACCCTACCTGCCGGGGTTGGTGTGCCGTGTGGTGGATGGGTGGCGGGGTCATGGGCAGGGATGCCGGGGCGGCGGTCCCCATGTTTGGCTCTCCGGCGGGCCTCATGGCAGCGATGGTGGCTTTTCTTCTTGGTCGTGGGGGCGGCGAGAGGTCTAGCGGCTGGTGGCTCGGGCACGTCATGTTGGTAGTGCCCGGATCCGGATCTGGGAGTCGGAACACGTCGCGTATGTCCTGGGTACCTCCGTGTGACATGCGTGAGTTGCCGAGCGAAAGCTCCGCGCTTTGGCGCCGACGACGGCGACGCTTGCGGGCGCCGCTATCTTCCTGAAGACGTCGTTGTGGTTCTCCTCCCTGTGTCCGGGCTCCGGGTGTAGACCCTTGTCCATTCCGGACTCGGCAACGGCGACGCTCTGCGCCGTTCTCCCTCCTGAGGGCGTTGTCGTGGAGCCTAGGTGTGCTAGGGCGTGGCGTGGTGTTGTACTCTGACCTCCCCTTATTCTTCTTTGATAGCGTAGTCTCTGCGTAGTACCGAGATCTCAGGATATGCTTTGTAAGGGAGCTACCTCTCCACTTTGTATCGTTCGGCCGTGTACTTTGGTTGTTGCTTTATCTATAAAGCAGGGCGCAAGCCTGTTTCCAGAGTTTTTTCCCTGGTGGGCTGGCGGTACAATGCCCTCCTAACCATTCGACCACAAGTTTGTTTACTACTAAGTACTAGTTTCTTCTTTGAGGTGCAAGATCTAAGGCTTTTCTTTTGCACTAGCACGGTGCCTGTGCATTGCTATGGAGCTATTAAAAAGGCGAGATGTTAGGCCACCGACTTAGGAGATAATTAAAATCCATTAGTATCTTGCACGATTCATGACATAAAAAAAAGCAAAAATACAGTAAGAGGGATGAGGTAGGCGTCAAAGATTTTTTTTTGTGACTGTAGTAGGTCCTTTGAAAGATTTAGGGCCTGTTCTGAACCTCTCCCGCTCTGAACTTCACAACTCCAAAGTCAAAACCAAGCCGAACACAACCGCTTCAAGAAGCTAAATTCCCGGAGCTGTCATGGGCCGTAGTGCAATTTGTGGAGCATGGAAAACCCAGCTTCGCTTTTAACAGGAATCTGGAGTTCCACGTATTTACAAGAGTTGGCCACCACCCAGGAAAATTATTCGACCTGAGCCAAGACGTACAGGCACTTCGTGCTGGCCCGAATCGTTTTCCATTTGTCACCCTCCCTCGGTCTCGCACAGTCCTCTCCTTCTCAAACCCTCACGCCACCGCCAGTAGCGTCTTCACGCCCGCTTCCCCCCGTCGCCGGCCGGTTCCTGTCCTCCGCGTACAGATCCGGCCATCCCAGCCTCGTTCCCGTCGGATCCCTTTGATTCTTATTATCCTAGTACATGTTAGGACCAATGTGACATGCATTTTCATAGAGAAGTGTCAAGCATGACTGCTGAATGGAGCATTGAAAACACTCAGATTTTCTGTGAGTTGTTCGCTAAGCAAGTAAACGCTGGAAATAGGCCTGGCAATTATTTGACCCCAAATGCATTTGATGAGGTGACAAGACAATTTAAGATGAGAACCAGGCTTGACTACACACATATGCAATTGAAAAACAAATGGGACAAGCTTAAAGCTAATTTCACGGTGTCACCCTGTTAGAGGGCCGACGCACGCCACTCCCAGGATAAGACCTGGCGTACGTCTGAGACATGATACAGCAATCCAGGCACGAAAATGGCTTTATTATGTGAAATGAAGAGTTACAATACTTTTGCTTACAACAATATTCCATGGCTCCAAGGCTCTAACTACATGACAGCGGAGGTCAGCGGCAACGGCGTCTCTGGTTGGGCTCCACAACTCACAGGACTGGCTGGGTTACGATCTAGCACGACGGATCTTCTCCTGCAACTGGCCACGTGCAAGGCCAGGTGAGTACTTTGAATGTACTCGCAATACAACCAAATGCATAGCATCCAAACAAGCAGATAACAAAGCAAGCCCTATGCTTATGTAGGAATTTGTTCTAAGTATGGCATGGAATTAACAGGAAAACATGGATCAAACATGGCATGGCATGGATCAGGCATATCAACTACATAGCATGGCATGGCATACCTGCTTCTACGGGACATGGTATCCAAAATCAAACTGGAACCTACACTACGCTTACCTCCCTTGGAGCATTACAGTCACAGGTGGTGACATCACTCAGTTTTACTGCCCCTCTGGGCTAACTCATGGCTCACCGAGATCTCAGCTCGTGACCAGAACAACATGGTGACTGCTCGCAATTATCCAAATTACCACAAGCACTTAGTAACACATTCTTTAACGAGTTTATATTAACCGGTTTGTCCTCCAGATCGACTAAGACCAACTAGTGTGACCTAGTATGAACTGTGTCCAATACCGTGGACGTGGCTATTCGAATAGATTCTTACACTCTGCAGAGGTTGCGCACTTTACCCACACCATGGAGCTCCTGGCCTCGTGGTCCCATTCGGGTGGACCAGTGCTGCTCCAACGAAACTTGCCTAACCCGTGACTCCTCCATCGTACCACCGACAATCATACCCTCCCAGGGTCATGTCCTGGGTGGCCCCTGTGTCACCCCGTGACACCTGCCACCGTCGTGGCTAACTAAACTGTCCCAAACGGGGACGCCGGCAAAACAACCAACTGGGCTCACAAGGTTATCATCGCCTACCGGGCCAGGGTAGCACGCGCGCATAACCTTCCCTCTTTGGTGGTACCGATAAAAGAGCACAAAGCTAGACCAAGTCAAGGCCGTCCCATACCGGCAAATGTGGCTGCACGGGTAAGCTCGGTTCGGTGGCACTATGACTCGATCCCATCGATGACGGAGGAGGTTTAATTTAATAAGTTCAATTTAACATTTCCACCATCTCATCATAACCTCAGCGTTTGCGAGTATGAACAATCACTTAACAATGGCATAGCAAAATCATAGCAATAGTGACAGTCATGGCATGAGACCAAATCATAGCGCTAGCATGATAACGGTATTAAGAGTATTGTTACTAGTATGGGAAAATATGACATGAAAGCAATTCATTATATGATAAATATCAGGACTATGCCGGTGCAGACTAACAGATAATCTACAACATACTGCAACACACACAGGGTGCAAGCAAAGTCATCACGCAAGTCCGGAGCTCATGATAAGAGGTTGGCTTGCCTTGGGGTTGGAGGATACGCCGGGAGGAAGTGCAAGGAACTCGCGGAGCGATTCGCCGGAAAAGCTTCTCTCCTGGAGGGGCTGATTAAAGGCAAGGGCATAATGGTCATTTCCAGTATGTGACAACATAGTGAGAATGGTACCAACAGAACAGGCTCGACGAGACGAAGACGTGAGACTTGGGTTCACCTCATTTAGAGTTAGGGTTGAAGAGATATAGCCAAACGAAGTTCAGGGACCAATCTGTAAAAATAAACTCTACAAACAGGCGCCTGGCTGGAAAAATAGAAAACGTATTCCAGGAAATACGCTTTCGGGACAGTGAAAACGTATCTCAGGCCGAAGCCGTAGCACTTTACGCTTTCACTGAAACGAAAGCGTAAAACAGAAAATACGCTTCCACTTGAAATCTGGCGGGCCCGGGGTCAATGCCCTTATGCGGCTGACCGGTGGGACCGAGGGGGTGGCGGGGCCCGCCTGGCCAGGTCAGCGCCTTCAACCTCTCGCCTGCGCGCGTCTGAGGCAGAGGCGAGGCTCGACCGGCGGTTGCTGGCGCCTCCGACCGTCTCTCGCGGCGCTCCGCCTATGGGCGAGCTCAGTGTGGAGAGGCGCTTCCGCTGGTGTATACTACGGTCGCCGGGGATGGACGGGGAGGTAGCAGCGTCGACACCGGCGGAGGAGCTCGTCGGCCATCGGTGGCGCCGAGCGTGCAGGCATCTTGGAGATGAACAGAGATGTTGGGGAGGCTCGCCGAACGTCGGTGTTTCTCATGGAGGTGGAACGAGGTGGAGGAGGGATCGGCTTCGGGCTAATTTAGCCGGAGGGGAGCGGCGGCCATTGCGGCCATGGAGGGGCAGGGGAGCAGCTCGAGCTCAACGGAGTGGTCGGGGAGGCGGGTAGGAGAGTGGGGAGGAGGCTGGTGAGCTCGAGGGGTCTCGGGGCGGGCTTAAATAGCCGGGGCGATGGCGAGGGCGAGCGCGGCCACGGCGACGCGTGTGCCGGCGAGCTGGCGCGTCGAGGCCACGCGGAGGGCAGGGGCGGCGCGTCCAGAGAACTCACGGAGGAGCAGGGGGACTCGGGCGTGCTCGAGAAGGCTCGGGGGCGATGCGTCGGGCGACCATGGAGGTGGCAGACGCGGTCTGTCCGCGGACGCGGCCACGGCACTGCATAGGAAGTGACTGGAGAGGGGGAGAGGGATCCAGAGCAAAGGCGACGACGAGGGGAAGCTCCTGGACATGGGTAGGTGTCGAGGGCGCGAAGAAACGGACGACCCCGAGGGTCCCATTCACCAGAGCACGCAAATGGACATGCCAGCCGCGTGGTCACCGCGTGAACCCGGCGGTGACACGCACTCTGGGCTGTCGAACTGTGTCTGTGAGGTGGACTAGCCAACAGAGAGTGCCAAGGAGGAAAGAACCAAGTGCAGGGGCAAAGAAGAGATTTGGACTTAGCTCCAATTCAGGTGAACAGCAAAGTGTTTGTGCTGTGGTGAGGAAAATCCAAGAGGAGATAGAGACTGATCTTTGGTATGGTGTTGACACATGCTAAGAACACTGTGTTGGACAAAAATCAGCTTAATTGGAGAAGAAAATATAGCACTTGCTTCACAATGTGCCAAACTGGACAGAATTGGAAATGTTGAAGTGGCACTCCCATGGATGCTTGGATTGAGCTGAATTTTGGAGGAGGTGAGTTATATGAGTATATGAACACACTGTATAAATTTCATACCATTTGGATACACCAAAATGGTACTTGCTTCACAGTGCTCTTCTCTGGACAGAAACTAAGAAAAATTCTAGAGAAATATTGGATGAATGAAATGAGCCCAAATTTGGTGAAGAGAGTTTATATGTGTATGAGTATGTCCTGGTAAATTTCCAGTAATAATGAAGCAATATAAAATATAGTTGCTTCACATACTGAAAATCTGGCCAGCAACAAAGATTTGATGCTGAGCTCACATAGATAGCTGGATGGAGCTCAAAATTGGAGGGGAGCTATGAATTGAACATATTGAGGTCATGTAAAAATTTCAACTCATTTGGATACTCCCAGCTAGTACCTCCTTCACAAAGTTTCTTTCTGGTCAGAAACTTTGGAAATTAGCTGAGAAATATTTACTAGGCAAATTGAGTTGAATTTTGGCATGTGGCCATAATATGGATATTAAAGAGTGTCCAAAAAGTTTGGGGGGGAATCAGAAAGATTTAAATCACTTCCTTCACAAAGTGTCATTTAGGGCAGAATGGGAAAAGGAGTGTTTGTGAATTATTTTTGAACTAGGCAAGGGTGGGTTTTGACATATTTGTGGAATATATGACCCAAACAATTTATGAGAATTATTTGGGAATTTTGGGAGTGACAGAAATATAGGTTGCTTCACAACCTAGAGCAAATAGGGTTATTCCTTTAATAGAAAAAGGAATATTCCCAAGAAAAAGAATTTGGGATTATGGCTAAGATGGAAATGACATGGGATTGGGATGGTTTTGAGGATGACAAGTCACTTGGGAGCCTGAGAAGAGATGATCTTCCCAGGTTTCAAGACCACAGAGCCACAGAGAAAAAAAATTCAAAGCGAACATCCAAAGAAATACAAAAGAAAAAGAAAGGGCCGAAATCCAGGGTGTTACATTCACCTTATTCAAGAAACTCATAATCATGTTTGTTGTTACTTTGTGTAGGCAAGTATTACCTTGTAGATGCCGGTTATCCTAACAGAGATGGCTAACTAGCACCCTACAAAGGAGAACACTATCACGTCCCCGACTTCCAAAGAGGTGCGCCACCAACTACTCCTGTAGAGATGTTCAACCGGATCCACTCTCCCAAGCGCAATACCATAGAGAGAACCTTTGGTGCGTGGAAGATGAAATGGCAAATCTTGCTCAAGATGCCAAACTACTCGATTGCAACACAAAAGATGCTTGTTGTGGCTACCATGACACTAAACAACTACGTCCGCCTCCATGACAAAGAGGATCTCCACTTTCTTCGGTGTGAGAGGGATCCCTATTATGTTTCAACTATTCCTGATAGATACAAGAAGTATGTTATTCCTTCAAATGCATTGGATGCTTCAACAACGGCAGAAAGTGGTCCTAACATGGATTTGTTTAGGCATGAACTAGCTACCACCATTGCTCTTAGTTGGTGAAGTAATCATGTTCGTGTCTTTAGATGTGTGGCCATTTGATTTGCAAACTTATATGCAAATGGAGCTTTTGTTGTATGAAACATGACAAAACTAGTTGTATATATCTATTAGAACTTGTGTTAACTGGGAAACATTTGATCTTTCAAAAAGTTGCATTTGTGCTATACATATCACAATTCATACAGTGCAGAAATGCTCTCTGTACAGCCTACAATCATAGTTAGAAGTTCCCTGTGAAAAAATTGGTTCTCTATGGGGAAAAATTGGTTAAAAGCCCAACCGTTTCCCCTCATGATTATGCAGGTTTCCCTAGGCTGGGCGACTTGGCTGCTTCTAGCTGGCCCATTATGGCTGGCGACCAGAGAAGCTAGCGATCGCTGCCGACCACAGCTGGCTCGTTCCGTGGAGTTCGAAGCTGGGATGGGAAGCTGGAATCATGGAGTTTGTGGAGTTGGTAGGAGATCAAAACAGGCCCTATAGTGAGACAACATTTTTGAATTTGGAAACATGGAGAATGGGATTTACAATTTGTTCACTCTCCCGTGGTATGATATAGAACTTAAAAAAAATTGTTGGGGAGAGAAACCAAAACCAAAATCATGATTTTGAGTTGGAGTCATATTTTTTGCAAATTTTTGTTGTTTCTTCTACATGAGTGTTGGTTTCCCATTAAAGTAGTAGTTTATTTGTTTGTGTTAGGTCCTACACATGAGTAAATACAATTGTTTATATATCTCTTAAAAGTTTGGTACTTCCACATGTGAAGAAAAAGAGGACTGTATTTGTTTATTGTGAAGGCTGTTGGCCTCACAGGTGAACTTACCCTAACTTCAACCTTTATATGAGCATGTACAATAGCAGGCTTATAGCCCGCAGGGCCGGTCCTAGGATTTTTGGGGCCCGGGGCGAGATTAGAGCTCGGGGCCCCTTAGAGGATTGCCCTCAGGACCGATTTCCTAGCCGTCTTTCCTGCTTCTTGTTTGATCCCAAGATTCAATCTTGTGCCCAACACCCAAAGAAATTGTTTTACTCACTAGGAGGAGAAATTGAAAGTACTATCAAATCCAGTGCGTTTAGAGAAAAATAGATTAACCATAATCTTAACCTATATCTTTTAAATGAAAATTTCAAATTAAGTTTTGTTTTCATATTCATGTTTCTCGTGACCAGTACTTTTAAATAAGATCCATTTTGAATATATTTTGACGACTTTTAAAAAAATGTTAAGTTTCAGTGTTGAAACTTAGTACGAGTGAGGATAAAAAATCAGTTATTTTGTGTCTACGACCCATAGGAAAAATTGGTTAAAATTATATCTCTAAAACTTGTTGAAATTTGGCAGTTTTAGATGCAAAACCCGTAAGTTTCATCGTTGAAACTTAAAACTTACAGTGCCCTCTCGGGTAGGATCCAACTACTTCGCGAATCGCGAGCAAACGGCAGGACTTGACAGGCCCCCGCACTCGTGTGCCTTTGCGAATTTTTGCATTGTTCCCTACTTGTATATGTTAGTGGTAGATATGGCTTCTACAACAAACAAACAAAATACAACAATGATGCTAGTAGTATTAAGTTTGTGTTGGCCCAGAGGTGTAAATTGGCACTTGAATGCAAAACAACTAGCTAGTGAACGAGCAGACGACAGATCAGAGTCGTTGGCCGCATAGATGCACACAGCATTATACAGCTTAAATGCAAAAACCCAAGACCACCTAATTTAAAGCGCCACTAGTCTAGTAGTGTTGGACTATACTACTACTACACCAGCAGAGTAGAATGGACAGTGTCGATCGACGGTGCTCTCTCGCGCTCCCGGCGACGACGAAAACGACGTGTCTCGACGCAAGCTGCATGGTATCCTATCACGAGTCACGACCATGTATGATTGACCATGACCGTGCGTCTACCTATGTAATAACGGTACTCTCCGGCCGACAAAATGGACAACGTCACCTACCGGTTGTTACGACCTCCTCACATCACATATATACCATTGAAATTGGGTTGCAAGTTCCAAGAGAATTTACCAGCTGAGGAGGACGCCGGATCGTCCAAGTACTTTCTCCTTTCAGCATATGCATGCGGCAGCAGCCGACGGCGAGCAAACCAAATCGACCACGTACAAGGTGAATAGTGTTACCCCTTCGTGCTCGCTCGATCATGTGACCACGTACGTACATGCCGGCTCGGTGGTCATGTCTGGCCACGTCGTGTTACTGATAAAATTATAAGAAAGAATTATGAACAATAATCGCCCTGATTGAGCAGGTCGATCGATCCAAGGGGATGCCTTTTATTTTAAAGGCCAGATCGGTGGTTGAGAATGAGTAGTGCATTCCATTGGCGATCGAGGTCACTCACACTGTCACTCAGCTAGTGGTAGAGCTAGAGCAGTGGTTAGAGAGGAGGAGGAAGGTGAGGCCATGGCCGACGCGAACAAGCGCATCGACCTCGCCGCGCCGCTGCTCTCCGTGCGACGCCACGGCGGGTTGGGCCTGGAAGGTGAGGCCATGGAAGAGAAGGCAAGAGGGGGCAGCCCCTCTTCCTTCCTTCCCTAGGGCCGGCGGCCATGAGGTGGGGCGCGCCAGCCCCATGTGGGCTGGTGTGCTCTCCCTCGTTGGCCCGTTTGGTCCAATATGCTCCCGTGGCCTCCAGGAACCCCTTTCGGCACTCCGATGATTATCCGGTGTATTCCGAAACTCTTCCGGAGACCAGATACTATCATCCTATATATCAATCTTTACCTTCGGACCATTCCGGAGCTCCTCGTCATGTCCGTGATCACATCCGGGACTCCGAACAATATTCGGTCACCAACATACACAACTCATATAGTACTATGTCGTCAACGAACGTTAAGCGTGCGGACCCTACGGGTTTGAGAATGATGTAGACATGACCGAGACGCTTCTCCGGTCAATAACCAATAGCGGGACCTGGATGCCCATATTAGTTCCTACATATTCTACGAAGATCTTTATCGGTCGAACCTTTATGACAACATACGTAGTTCCCTTTGTCTGTCGGTATGTTACTTGCCCGAGATTCGATCGTCGGTATCTCCATACCTAGTTCAATCTCGTTACCGGCAAGTCTCTTTACTCATTCCGTAATACATCATCTTGTAACTAACTCCTCAGTTACTTTGCTTGCAAGCTTCTTGTGATGTTGTATTACCGAGAGGGCCCAGAGATACCTCTCCGTCATACGGAGTGACAAATCCCAATCTCGATTCATGCCAACTCAACAGACACCTTCGGAGATACCTGTAGAGCACCTTTATGATCACCCACTTATGAAGTGACGTTTGATAGCACACAAGGTATTCCTCCGGTATCCGGGAGTTGCATGATCTCATGGTCGAAGGAATATGTATATGACATTAAGAAAGCAGTAGCAATAAACTGAACGATCATATGCTAAGCTAACGGATGGGTCTTGTCCATCACATCATTTTTCTAATGATGTGATCCCATTATCAAATGACAACTCATGTCTATGGTCAGGAAACCTTAACCATCTTTTGATCAACGAGCTAGTCTAGTAGAGGCTTACTGTCGTGGGAAACGAACACCTATGGGATAAAGGAGATCCCTTACGGTTCGGCAAGGGGAGAGGATTGCATAAAGAGCAGAACTAACGAACAGCACACGGGGATTTACCCAGGTTCGGGCCGCACGGATGCGTAAAACCCTACTCCTGCTTTGATTGTATTATTGTGGATGTTCTTGGCCAAGTTCTGGGAGCTACAGTAGCAGCTACGCATGCAGAATGGGCCTCCAGAAAAAATGCCCCTTCCTTTTGTACGCCTTGGGCCTCCTTTTATATTAATCAAAGGGGCTACCACAGTGGTGTACGAGATAAGGCATGAGGTGGAAAGTAGCTACAGTGTTATCATACCTAACCCTGACGGCTTAGGACAAGCTCATTAAATGCACCGTGAGGTGTCCGTCAGCGTCTTGGGCTTGGAAAAGCTTTTCAGGGGATGGGCAAAAGCAGCCATCCCATCAGCACCGCTTAAGCATCTCATGGCCAGCATCGCACCACGTCACCATGAGGACAAGCCCTAAACGACAAGGCTAGCCGCTGCACTGGAGCGATAGCGCTGCACTGTGCAGAGCCTTGCCGGGGCTGAATCCTTGCCGGGGCTGAATCCTTGCCGGGCCTGGGGCTTGCCGGGACCGGGTCTTGCCGGGCGCGAGGCCTTGCCGGCAAGGGTCTTGCCGGGCCTCCGCAACCCTTTGGTCTTCTGTCTTCTGGTCTGATCGTTGACTTGAATGTCTCCTTGTCATCTTAATCTTGTGATTACTCCTAGCTATTCCCCGGCAAGGCTTGCCACGGTACGGCTACAATTGCCCGTGCACAAGTAAGGGGTACTAAAAAGACCCATACTTTAGTACACCGACAGGAGCCCCCGGGCCTAGGCCATACACGGGTGCCAGGCCTGTTGGGCTAGGCCCAAAACAGTGCACGGGCACGCGTGGCAGGGAATAACTACTCGTAATCATTATCTCTTTTACCACGCCCCTCCACTACGCGCATTAATCGCGCGACGTGGGAGACGTGGGCGAAAACTCCGCTGCAAAAGCGGGCGGTAAAGAGCCTGCCTCGCGCCTTCCCCATAAAAAGGGAATCGCAGAGGGCACTGCTCATTTACCCCCTCCGCCTTTCCAATCTCAATCTCAGAGCCGTCGCCATCGTCTTCTTCCTTGCGCCCAAAGCAGAGCCTTTCTCCCTCCATCCGCCTCCACCACGCTCTCGACGTCTTCAGCGCCCACTTCCATAGCCACCATGCCGCCCAAACTGAGCAAGGGCAAGGCGGCGGAAGCGGCCGCCGCGGCGGAGAGCAAGTTGGTGAAGATGCGGAAGGAACGCGCTGTCTTCCCCTCGACGCTTGATGCGGAGACCTTGAAGAAGAGGTACCAGTTCGCATGGGCGACTGAGACCACGGCGCATCCAGCCACCAAAGTGAGTGTAGCTTCTCGCAAGGCAAAGCCAGGAGATTATCCCTTCTTTGCCGATTACTTCTGGTGCGGCCTCTGCCCTCCGTACTCGGATTTCTTCGTAGACATCATGCTCACCTACGGCTTCCAGTTGCTAGATTTCACGCCGAATGCCGTGACTTGCATGTCCGTCTTCGCGCACCTTTGCGAGAATTTTGTTGGGGTCATCCCGAGCACTGCACTTTTCCGGCACTACTTTTATCCCCGCATCCAAAAGGGCGACGCCCTCTCCGGCAGCATCGCTTGGATTCCGAGGACGGTAACCAAGGAGACGTACCCAGAGGGGCTCTACCGCGAGAGATGGGATGAGTGGCGCGGCAAGTGGTGCTGGGTCTGGGAAAAGGAACCCAAACCGTTCTGCGAGGTGCGGAAGCAGAAGGTGGTCCGCAGCAAGGATTGGGGCGCCGCGGACCCTGACGACAGCAAGCTCACCATCGCCATCACCAGGATACTACGCCTCAAGGCTGCCGGGCTGAAGGTGGAGATGATTGCTTCAGATTTCCTTCGCCGGCGCATCGCCCCACTGCAGAACAAGGGGCGCCCTGCCTGGGAGTACATGAACGCTGTCGACGTCATGAGGGTGCGGCCTGGGCTGGATAATGATCTGACAGCCATGGGGCACACAGCCCTCTGCCAACAGCTGTTCAAATCTGGAGCAGTGGGAGAGTTGCCGGCAAGCGTCGTCCCACTGTGCAACAACTCGTCGCTGACCTCCATCATCGCCATGATGCCGGTGCTCAATGCCCATAGCATCGACGAGAGGTGGATCGAGCCGTCCGCGGAGCAGGCGCTGGCGTTCTTCGACAACTTGACGGAGAAGGCCATCCGCGCGGAGAACCTTGTCCGCGCCACCACGGAGGAGGAGCTCGCCTACATCGCCAACAGGGCGGAAGAGGCGAACCTTGCCGAAGAGGCCGGCAGCGCTGAGTCCAGCGAAGGCGAGGACCCACTGCGGGAAGATCTTGTTGGGCGGGACGAGGCTGCCGGGGAGCCAAGCGGAGCCGCTGCCGAGAGCTCTTCTACCGGAGGCGCCGCCGAAGAGGAAGAAGAGGAGGAGGAAGAGCCCCCAGCTCTTCAACACAGGAAGAGGCGCGTCCTCTGGAAGAACGTCACTGGCGCTCCAGCCCGCCAACCTTCCTCAAGCAGCGAGGCCTCCGGCAAGGGGGCGGCCGGCGAGGCCGCACCGCAACCTGCCGTTGCCAAGCGCCCCAGGGCCACTCCTCCTCCTCCTCCGTCAGGAACTGCGGCGGGGGTCGGCTTCGACCTCTCCGCCATCAGCTCCGAGGAAGAAGAAGAAGAGTAAGAGTCCCGCCGCAGCCTTGATTCTTGTCCTTCTAGTTTTGCTTGATTAACTTGCTCTGTTTTTATCTCCACAGGGAAATGGAGACCTTGGCGCAGAGGATGGCGAAGAGGGCCAAGACCTCGACAAGCGTCGAGCCGCCGGCAAGCACCTCGGGCGCATCGGAAACGGTTCTCGTCAGCTCGAAGTCAAGCCCAGAACGCAACCCTCGATGCAGCCCTCGACGCAGCCCCCGGTGCAGCCCCCAGCGTGAGTCTTCTACTCACTACCCACTGGCGCGTGCCGGGGTGTGCATCTTCTCTGCTGACATCTCCGGGCGTGCAGGAGCGGAGCAACAGCGAGAAGCAACAGCGGGAGCTGCCTCTGCCATGCCACCTCCGTCGACCACACCGCCCAGGGGTGAGTCTTCGGGCAAGCTCTACCGCGACGATGAGGAGGGGCCGGCAAGCGCAAGCTCCGACAACCCCTTCCTTGACGCAGGTAAATGGCTCAGCCCAGAACTCTTGTTGCTTTGGTTTTTCTTCTTTTGTCTTCTTGAACTTCCTTCCCAGCTTCATCTTAATCAAGTCCTTGGCTTTCAATCTTCTTCTGACAGAGCTCATGGACACTGACGTTGTCATTGAAGAGACTGCCAAGGATGCCGCCACTGAAGCCGGCAAGGTTGCTGCCGAAGAGGCCGCCAAGCATGCCGCCGCCGAGGCCGCCAAAGCTGCTGCCGCCGAGGCTGCCAAGGCCGCTGCCGCTGAGGCCGCCGAGGCCGCTGCCGCTGAGGCCGCCAAGGCCGCCGAGGGAGCCGGTGAGGGGACCCGCGGCAATACTGACGGCGCTTCCGCCACAGGAGCGCCAGGCGCTTCTACTGCCGCGGGGCCCTCGACTGCCGAAGACCAACCCTCGTCGTCCCAGGCCCCTCCCTCAAGCCAATACATCAGGGTCGGCAAGAACGTTGTCAGCATGCCGGGGTCGGCAAACATTGAAGAGCTGGTTGAAGGAGAACATCTTGACGGGGAAATCACCGTCGCTGCCACCAGTGAGCTCAAGGAGGAGCAGCTACTTCAAGCCATGAATGACAATTATCAGAAGCTCCAGACGCTCTACCGCGCCCGGAAGGAGAAACTGGACTCCCGGGCAGCGCTCGTCGAGGCCGCGGAAGGAGACTTCCAACAACGCGTCACTGAGACACGGGCTTGGTATGGCGAGGCCCTCCAAGAGCTGAATATTTATCGGGAGCAGCTGGCGGAAGAGCGGAACGTCCTCCTGCTGAAGCAATCAGACATCGAGAAAGCGCAGGAGGAGGCCGCCCAGCAAGCCGCCGCGGCGGAAGCCCACTTGACGCAGCGCCGCATCAGCCTCGACGCCCAAGAAGAGGACCTTGCCGCCAAGCTTCGCAACAAGGATGAAGAGCTCGAAAGTCTTGTCGCACGGCGGGTCCATGAGCTTGAGCAGAAACACTTGAAGACAGTCAGAGCTCTAACTGAAGACCACGCCGGCAAGCTCAAAGAGGCCCTCGACGCTGCCGGAGCCGCGGAGACCGCTAAGAACTTGCTGGAGGAGAAGACGAAGCAGCTGGAGGCCGCTCTCGAGGACCACGGCAAGAAGGTCTCAACACTCGAGGCCGAGAGAGACAAGGCTCTCCACAGCCTGATGGAGACGCAGGCTGCCGCATCCGAGAAGATTCAGCAGCTCTCCTCTGCCAAGGACTCCATTGAAGATCTGAAGCTGAAGCTATCCACGTTGGAGAAGTCTCTTGAGGCCGCCCGAGTTCGCGAGAGGACTCTTATGAAAGACCTCCACGACGAACAGGAGCTGCTCCAGAACGCCACCACCACCCACAACGAGTACACGTCAAGCGTGAAGCTCTGGACTGCCAGGCTGGCGGACGTTGCCGAGAAGCTTGGCGCGGAGCTGGAGGCCATGGACTTGCCGGGCTTCGGATATTCTGTCGATGACAACATATACTCAAGCGCTAGGCTAACCATGTTCTTCGACAAGCTCGTAGACGCCCTCAAGCTACTCCAGGCGAACCAGACAAGCAAGCTGGCCGACGAATCCCGGAAGCTCTGCCAGCTCGTCCTCCGCAAGGTGTTGATGAAGGTGGCGTACAGGAACCCTGGCGTCGACCTCTCCAAAGCCTTGAAGAGCTTGCCGAAGGACGCGGACGTCAAGGCTCTCGAAGAGCTTGTCGCGCCCATCGTCGATCGGGTGAGCCAGGTGAAGAGGGTCGAGGGCGATCGTCGGGACTAGCTGTAGCCTCCTATCTCTTCTTCATCTTGCCGTCAGCATTCCATGTAAAAGACAATTTGTCTTATGTCAGAAACGCGGCAAGCACTGGACGTAGTATAACTTGCTCTATTTGAATCACGGCATGTTATTCCCTTTGTTCAATTTCTTTCTGTATAGCATATACCCTACGCTTTGCTGGGAACTTGCCGGAGCATAACCCCGTCGCGAGCGCTGGATTCGGGTCGTCAGCAGCTTGCGGGTGGTGCTGCTCGCGGCAAGAAATCTTGACGCTTTCAGCGCGGCCACCTAGACTGTTGAGCGGACTCGAAACAGAGTAAGGGCGCAGCCGATCGCGACAAGATTCCATCGCGTGCAGGTTTTCCATACAAAGCCGAAATCGTCCAAGGAAATACAGCCTTACAAAAATCAAAATCTGCTTAAGGGGTCTAGCAACTTAGCTCTACTTTTTGTCGCTATTCCTTTTCTTCCGGAAAGGCGCCAACCTTGAACGTCGTCTGGCATCCATACCACCATTCTCCTTCCCCCCCCCCCCCCCCCCCGGCAAACTTGCGCACGAGGGAATCTTCTATCTCTTGAGAAAAAGAAAGAAGAGAAAATAAAGGTATGGAACCTTGACGGTTCGTTAGCTCTTACCGGGATCGAGTGCAATACATATCTCAGATAATACATGCATATAGAATGACATGAAATCAACAAGAAATGTAAAGCACACATATCTTATTAAATATGCACAGGGATGTGCCTGCTCTGTACAAAGGATTACACGCCAGCGGCAACACTTGTACAGAATGGCGTTGCCGGGATCTTGCCGGAGCGTTACGCTGCCGCGAGCGCTGGATTCGGGTCGTCAGCAGCCTGCTGGCCGTATCGCTATCACAGCAAGAAAACTGAACAACCGCGCCTTACGGGTAGAACTTGCGAAGGTGCTCGATATTCCAGGAGTTGCTCACTGGTAAGCCCTCTTCGGTCTCCAGGCGGACCGCGCCAGGCCTGGTGACTCGCACTACCCGGTAAGGGCCTTCCCACTTCGGCGTCAACTTGTTGGAATTCTTGGCCGACTGAACGCGCCGAAGAACAAGGTCGCCTTCCTCAAGACTCCGGGCGTGAACCTTGCGGCTATGGTAGCGGCGCAAAGCTTGCAGATAGCGAGCGGCTCGCACAGCAGCCCAACAAACGGTCCTCCTCAAGGAGCAGCGCGTCATCTTGCCGCAGCTGCTCTTGCTCAAGCTCATCATAAGGACCACCGGCAGCTCATCAATCCAGCGTCTTCCGTGGGGAGAACTGCTTCCGCTCCGTAAACCAGAGCGAAGGGGGTCTGGCCGGTGGCTCGATTCGGCGTCGTCCTGATCGACCAAAGAACCGCCGGCAGCTCATCAATCCAGTGTCTTCCATGCTTGTGCAGCTTGTCGAAAGTTCTGGTCCGGAGACCACGCAACACTTCAGCGTTCGCCCTTTCCGCTTGGCCATTGCTTCTCGGGTGAGCAACAGAGGCAAAACAAATCTTGCCGCCAAGGTCTTGGACGTACTGCATGAAGGTGCGACTAGTGAACTGCGTACCGTTGTCGGTGATGATCCTGTTCGGCACACCAAAACGGCACACAATCCCTTTGAAGAACTTGACTGCTGACTGTGTTGTCACCCTCCTCACTGCTTCCACTTCTGGCCACTTCGTGAACTTGTCGATAGCGACGTACAAGTACTCGAAGCCCCCGGCAGCGCGGGGGAAGGGACCCAGTATGTCGAGCCCCCAGACCGAGAAGGGCCAGGAGAGAGGGATCGTCTGGAGAGCTTGAGCTGGCTGATGAAGTTGCTTCGAATGAAACTGGCACGCTTCACACTTGGTTACTAGTGCAGTTGCATCCTGGAGAGCAGTAGGCCAGAAGAATCCTTGCCGGAAGGCCTTGCCGACAAGGGCTCTTGAGCCTATGTGGGATCCACATATGCCCCCATGAATCTCTGCCATCAGCTTTAGTCCGTCCTCCCGAGGAATGCACTTCAATTTCACACCGTTGGGTCTCTTTCTGTACAGGACGTCGTCGACGAACTGGTACATACTTGACTGACGGGCTACTTTCTCAGCTTCTTCTTGCTCCTCAGGGAGTTTCCCTGTCTGAAGGAAATGGACTATTTGCTGTGCCCATGCCGGAGCCTGTGGCTCGACGACAAGGACTAAAGGCGACTCTTCAGCTGCGGGAGCATTTGCTTCTACGGCAAGAAACTGAGGTTCTTGGTGGAGCAGCTGCTCACCGGCAACCGGTATTTCTTCGGCAGCAGGGGCGCTTGCTCCCGCGTCAAGAACCTGAGGTTCTGTGCGAAGCCGCTGCTCACCGGCAACCGGTATTTCTTCGGCAGCAGGGGCGCTTGCTCCCGCGGCAAGAACCTGAGGTTCTGCGCGAAGCCGCTGCTCACCGGCAACCGTGTCGTTCCCGGCAAGATCCTTGCCGGGGGCTTCGGGAAGCCCTGCCGGGAAGTACTCGCCGGTACTTAACTTTCTTCTCTTATCAGGCCTTGTCGATGGCGACACGGATGGTTGAGTCAAGCGGAGCACAAAAGTCCCTGGTTCCACAGGTAGCTTGAGTGCGGCACGCTTCGACAGGTCGTCGGCAATGCTGTTCTCTGATCGAGGAACATGCTCTGTCTGAAGACCGTCAAAGCGCTCCTCCAGCTTCCTCACTTCATCGACATATGCTTCCATCAGCAGGCTCTGATAATCTTTGTTGACCTGCCTCACGACGAGCTGGGAGTCACCCCTGACGATGAGCTTCCTGATCCCAAGGTCTGCCGCGATCCTGAGACCGGCAAGCAGTCCTTCATACTCTGTCGTGTTGTTGGTCGATCTCTCCCGGGGAAAATGCATCTGGACGACGTACTTGAGGTTCTCTCCGGTGGGTGCGACAAGCAGCATGCCGGCACCGGCGCCTTGCAGCGAAAAAGCCCCATCAAAGTACATGATCCATTCGCGATCTGTTTCCTTGCCGGGAATCGCTGATTCTTGAACTTCGTCGTCTGGCGTTGGGGTCCATTCTGCAATGAACTCTGCCAAGGCTCTGCTCTGGATAGTTGAAGAACTTTCGAACTTGAGACCAAAGCATGACAGCTCCAACGCCCACTCCACAATCCTGCCGGTTGCTTCTGGGTTCCGGAGAATCCGTTGCAGCGGAAAGCGAGTGACAACGGTGATGTCATGTGCTTGGAAGTAATGGCGCAGCTTCCTCGAGGCCATGAGAAGGCCGAAGAGCAACTTCTGCACACCAGAATATCTCGATCTAGCCCCCTGCAACAGGGAGCTGACGAAATAGACTGGGTGCTGCACCATCTTTTTCTTCTGCACTGCTTGACTTGACTGCGCGGATCTTTCCTTGTTGGCACCAGACTCTGCCGGGGCTGGCCCCGGCAAGTCGCTTGGCGGGCCTGCCGTTGCCGCCGCATCCTCCTCTGCTTCTCTTTCTGCCACCAGCGCAGCACTAACCACTTGATTCGTTGCCGCTAGATATAGCAGCAACGGCTCTTGTGGCCTAGGCGCGACTAGTACTGGCGGAGAGGAGAGGTACCTCTTCAAATCCTGCAGTGCTGCCTCCGCTTCGGGAGTCCATTTCATTGGACCTGCCTTCTTCAAAATTTTGAAAAATGGCAGGGCGCGCTCAGCAGACTTTGAGATGAACCTACTCAAAGCAGCGACACAGCCGGCAAGGCGGCGCACATCCTTGACTCGTCTTGGCGCTTCAATCTGCTCAATTGCCTTGATCTTGTCGGGATTGGCTTCAATTCCACGCTGAGATACAAAGAACCCGAGAAGCTTGCCGGATGGGACGCCAAACACGCACTTCTCGGGGTTGAGCTTCAGGTTGATCCTGCGCAGATTTGCAAATGTCTCCTCCAGATCTTGAATGAGCGTTGCTTTGTCCTTGGTTTTGACCACTATGTCATCCATGTACGCTTCCATATTTCTATGCAGCTGGGCCCCAAAACCAATCTGGACGGCTCTAGCAAAGGTCGAACCAGCACTTTTCAACCCGAAAGGCATACGCAAGAAGCAGTATGTGCCACATGGGGTGATAAATGCGGTCTTCTCTTCGTCTTCTTTCGCCATGAAGATCTGGTGATAGCCTGAGTATGCGTCAAGGAATGACAGCAGATCGCAGCCGGCAGTGGAATCCACAATCTGGTCGATGCGCGGCAAGGGAAAGGGATCTTTCGGACAGGCTTTATTGATATCTGTAAAGTCAATACATAGCCTCCATTTACCATTCGCCTTGCACACAACAACTGGATTGGCCAACCATGTAGGATGGAGGACTCCTCTAACCAGGCCTGCCTCCTCAAGCTTCTTTATCTCTTCCGCAATAAACTCTTGCCGCTCCAAAGCTTGCTTCCGTACCTTCTGCTTGATGGGCCGCGCGTGAGGACAGACAGCCAGGTGGTGCTCAATTACCTCCCTGGGAACACCGGGGATGTCAGATGGTTGCCATGCAAACACATCGACATTCGCCCGCAGGAAGGCAACGAGCGCGCTTTCCTATTTGTCATCAAGGGTGGAGCTTATGGTGAAAGTCCCCCCCCCCCCGTCCCGTCCTCCTTGGCGGGCACCTTCTTGGTCTCAGGCGGAGCAGCCTTGGATTTCTTGGTCTGGTCGGCAGAGCTCTCTGGGGCACCCTCGACGGCAGCGCAGCACTCCGGAGAGGCGCGCTTGCCGGAGTTCGTACCAGAGGTCTTGCCGGGCTTCTTCTTCTTGCCGGGATCTTGAGCGGCAGGAGCATGCGCCTTGACGGCGGACGCTGCAACTGCTTCCCGGTAGAGCTTGTCGGTGCAAATGAGCGCGTCTTTCTTGTCGGAGTGGACAGTGATGACGCTCATTGGACCGGGCATCTTCAAGACGTTGTAGGCGTAGTGCGAGGCCGCCATGAACTTAGCCAGCGCTGGGCGGCCAAGGATTCCATTGTACGGCAACGGTATCTTGGCAACGTCGAAGACGACCTTCTCCGTCCTGAAGTTCAGCTCGCTGCCGAATGTTACCGGCAGCATGATTTTGCCCTTCGGCTGGTACCTTCCCGGATTGACCCCTTGGAAAGAGCCTGTTTCCTCGAGATCTTCGTCGGGAATTTGCAGCCTCTTGATCACATCGGGCGAGATCAGGTTCAGGCCGGCCCCACCGTCAACTAACATTTTCGTCACCTGGAGGTTGCGGATCGTTGGTGAAACCAACAACGGCAAACACCCGACCGCAGTTGTGCGATCAGGGTGATCCTCGGCGTCAAAAATGATAGGCGTGTGGGACCACTTCAGTGGCTTCCGGGCATCGAGGGATGGCTCTGCTGCATTAATCTCACGCGCCCACTGCTTGAGCTGGCGGGTGAGAGGAATGCAACAAAGCGCCCCCGTCGACGCACATGGCCTCTGTAGCCTTCTGGAACTCGTGTTCGCTGGACCCGTCGCCCTCTGCATCATCGTCCTCATCTCTCTGCTCTTTGGCGCGGCCCCGGGCAGGCTTCTCTTGCTGCTGCCTGGGCTTGCCGCGGCGACCTCCTCGACCGCGCTTCCTGCCGGAGCGGCAAGCCCAGGCAGCAGCAAGAGAAGCCTGCCCGGGGCCGCACCAAAGAGCAGAGAGATGAGGACGATGATGCAGAGGGCGACGGGTCCAGCGAACACGAGTTCCAGAAGGCTACAGAGGCCATGTGCGTCAACGGGGGCGCTTTGTTGCATTCCTCTCACCCGCCAGCTCAAGCAGTGGGCGCGTGAGATTAATGCAGCAGAGCCATCCCTCGATGCCCGGAAGCCACTGAAGTGGTCCCACACGCCTATCATTTTTGACGCCGAGGATCACCCTGATCGCACAACTGCGGTCGGGTGTTTGCCGTTGTTGGTTTCACCAACGATCCGCAACCTCCAGGTGACGAAAATGTTAGTTGACGGTGGGGCCGGCCTGAACCTGATCTCGCCCGATGTGATCAAGAGGCTGCAAATTCCCGACGAAGATCTCGAGGAAACAGGCTCTTTCCAAGGGGTCAATCCGGGAAGGTACCAGCCGAAGGGCAAAATCATGCTGCCGGTAACATTCGGCAGCGAGCTGAACTTCAGGACGGAGAAGGTCGTCTTCGACGTTGCCAAGATACCGTTGCCGTACAATGGAATCCTTGGCCGCCCAGCGCTGGCTAAGTTCATGGCGGCCTCGCACTACGCCTACAACGTCTTGAAGATGCCCGGTCCAATGAGCGTCATCACTGTCCACTCCGACAAGAAAGACGCGCTCATTTGCACCGACAAGCTCTACTGGGAAGCAGTTGCAGCGTCCGCCGTCAAGGCGCATGCTCCTGCCTCTCAAGATCCCGGCAAGAAGAAGAAGCCCGGCAAGACCTCTGGTACGAACTCCGGCAAGCGCGCCTCTCCGGAGTGCTGCGCTGCCGTCGAGGGTGCCCCAGAGAGCTCTGCCGACCAGACCAAGAAATCCAAGGCTGCTCCGCCTGAGACCAAGAAGGTGCCCGCCAAGGAGGACGGGACGGGGGGGGGGACTTTCACCATAAGCTCCACCCTTGATGACAAATAGGAAAGCGCGCTCGTTGCCTTCCTGCGGGCGAATGTCGATGTGTTTGCATGGCAACCATCTGACATCCCCGGTGTTCCCAGGGAGGTAATTGAGCACCACCTGGCTGTCTGTCCTCACGCGCGGCCCATCAAGCAGAAGGTACGGAAGCAAGCTTTGGAGCGGCAAGAGTTTATTGCGGAAGAGATAAAGAAGCTTGAGGAGGCAGGCCTGGTTAGAGGAGTCCTCCATCCTACATGGTTGGCCAATCCAGTTGTTGTGTGCAAGGCGAATGGTAAATGGAGGCTATGTATTGACTTTACAGATATCAATAAAGCCTGTCCGAAAGATCCCTTTCCCTTGCCGCGCATCGACCAGATTGTGGATTCCACTGCCGGCTGCGATCTGCTGTCATTCCTTGACGCATACTCAGGCTATCACCAGATCTTCATGGCGAAAGAAGACGAAGAGAAGACCGCATTTATCACCCCATGTGGCACATACTGCTTCTTGCGTATGCCTTTCGGGTTGAAAAGTGCTGGTTCGACCTTTGCTAGAGCCGTCCAGATTGGTTTCGGGGCCCAGCTGCATAGAAATATGGAAGCGTACATGGATGACATAGTGGTCAAAACCAAGGACAAAGCAACGCTCATTCAAGATCTGGAGGAGACATTTGCAAATCTGCGCAGGATCAACCTGAAGCTCAACCCCGAGAAGTGCGTGTTTGGCGTCCCATCCGGCAAGCTTCTCGGGTTCTTTGTATCTCAGCGTGGAATTGAAGCCAATCCCGACAAGATCAAGGCAATTGAGCAGATTGAAGTGCCAAGACGAGTCAAGGATGTGCGCCGCCTTGCTGGCTGCGTCGCTGCTTTGAGTAGGTTCATCTCAAAGTCTGCTGAGCGCGCCCTGCCATTTTTCAAAATTTTGAAGAAGGCAGGTCCAATGAAATGGACTCCCGAAGCGGAGGCAGCGCTGCAGGATTTGAAGAGGTACCTCTCCTCTCCGCCAGTACTAGTCGCGCCTAGGCCACAAGAGCCGTTGCTGCTATATCTAGCGGCAACGAATCAAGTGGTTAGTGCTGCGCTGGTGGCAGAAAGAGAAGCAGAGGAGGATGCGGCGGCAACGGCAGGCCCGCCAAGCGACTTGCCGGGGCCAGCCCCGGCAGAGTCTGGTGCCAACAAGGAAAGATCCGCGCAGTCAAGTCAAGCAGTGCAGAAGAAGAAGATGGTGCAGCACCCAGTCTATTTCGTCAGCTCCCTGTTGCAGGGGGCTAGATCGAGATATTCTGGTGTGCAGAAGTTGCTCTTCGGCCTTCTCATGGCCTCGAGGAAGCTGCGCCATTACTTCCAAGCACATGACATCACCGTTGTCACTCGCTTTCCGCTGCAACGGATTCTCCGGAACCCAGAAGCAACCGGCAGGATTGTGGAGTGGGCGTTGGAGCTGTCATGCTTTGGTCTCAAGTTCGAAAGTTCTTCAACTATCCAGAGCAGAGCCTTGGAAGAGTTCATTGCAGAATGGACCCCAACGCCAGACGACGAAGTTCAAGAATCAGCGATTCCCGGCAAGGAAACAGATCGCGAATGGATCATGTACTTTGATGGGGCTTTTTCGCTGCAAGGCGCCGGTGCCGGCGTGCTGCTTGTCGCACCCACCGGAGAGCACCTCAAGTACGTCGTCCAGATGCATTTTCCCCGGGATAGATCGACCAACAACACGGCAGAGTATGAAGGACTGCTTGCCGGTCTCAGGATCGCGGCAGACCTTGGGATCAGGAAGCTCATCGTCAGGGGTGACTCCCAGCTCGTCATGAGGCAGGTCAACAAAGATTATCAGAGCCCGCTGATGGAAGCATACGTCGATGAAGTGAGGAAGCTGGAGGAGCGCTTTGACGGTCTTCAGACAGAGCATGTTCCTCGATCAGAGAACAGCATTGCCGACGACCTATCGAAGCGTGCCGCACTCAAGCTACCTGTGGAACCAGGGACTTTTGTGCTCCGCTTGACTCAACCATCCGTGTCGCCATCGACAAGGCCTGATAAGAGAAGAAAGTTAAGTACCGGCGAGTACTTCCCGGCAGGGCTTCCTGAAGCCCCCCTATGGGATCAAGGAGATCCCTTACGGTTCGGCAAGGGGAGAGGATTGCACAAAGAGCAGAACTAACGAACATCACACGGGGATTTACCCAGGTTCGGGCCGCACGGATGCGTAAAACCCTACTCCTGCTTTGATTGTATTATTGTGGATGTTCTTGGCCAAGTTCTGGGAGCTACAGTAGCAGCTACGCATGCAGAATGGGCCTCCAAAAAAAATGCCCCTTCCTTTTGTACGCCTCGGGCCTCCTTTTATATTAATCAAAGGGGCTACCACAGTGGTGTACGAGATAAGGCATGAGGTGGAAAGTAGCTACAGTGTTATCATACCTAACCCTGACGGCTTAGGACAAGCTCATTAAATGCACCGTGAGGTGTCCGTCAGCGTCTTGGGCTTGGAAAAGCTTTTCAGGGGATGGGCAAAAGCAGCCATCCCATCAGCACCGCTTAAGCATCTCATGGCCAGCATCGCACCACGTCACCATGAGGACAAGCCCTAAACGACAAGGCTAGCCGCTGCACTGGAGCGATAGCGCTGCACTGTGCAGAGCCTTGCCGGGGCTAAATCCTTGCCGGGGCTGAATCCTTGCCGGGCCCGGGGCTTGCCGGGACCGGGTCTTGCCGGGCACGAGGCCTTGCCGGCAAGGGTCTTGCCGGGCCTCTGCAACCCTTTGGTCTTCTGTCTTCTGGTCTGATCGTTGACTTGAATGTCTCCTTGTCATCTTAATCTTGTGATTACTCCTAGCTATTCCCCGGCAAGGCTTGCCACGGTACGGCTACAATTGCCCGTGCACAAGTAAGGGGTACTAAAAAGACCCATACTTTAGTACACCGACACTTACTAGGGACTTGATATTTGCTTATGTATTCACACATGTATTTAAGTTTCCAATCAATACAATTATAGCATGAATAATAAACCTTTATCATGATTAAGGAAATATAATAATAACCACTTTATTATTGCCTCTAGGGCATATTTTTAATAATTTTCGAATTTGGAAACATGAAGAATGGGATTTACAATTTGTTCACTCTCCCGTGGTATGATATAGAACTTAAAACAATTGTTGGGGAGAGAAACCAAAACCAAAATCATGATTTTGAGTTGGAGTCATATTTTTTGCAATTTTTTTTGTTTCTTGTACATGAGTGTTGGTTTCCCATTAAAGTAGTAGTTTATTTGTTTGTGTTAGGTCCGACACATGAGTAAATACAATTGTTTATATATCTCTTAAAAGTTTGGTACTTCCACATGTGTAGAGAAAGAGGACTGTATTTGTTTATTGTGAAGGTTGTTGGCCTCACAGGTGAACTTACCCTAACTTCAACCTTTATATGAGCATGAAAAAAGTCCATTTTACTACCCTGAAAAAAATGGCTGGTTCACATAACCCCCTGATTATATTTTCTGTTCTTTTAACCCCCTGATCTATCCAATGCCATTCATAGATCATCCTGAGTCGGTTTGTTCGGCTGATTTGCTGACGTGGACGTGGTCAAAGTGGTATTTGACCTGCGGGTCCCTCTCGTCAGGTAAGGATGTGATCCCTCGTCGCGCCGCCGCCCTCCCCTTTTTTGGCCGCTGCTGCTGATCCCACCTCTCGACCACCGGCTCGTCTCTGCTCGCAAGGCCGTCAGCTCCGCTGGGCCGCCCTTCCTTGCCTGGTTGCCCCTGCTTTGCACCGCCTATGTCTGCCGCTGCTTATGCACCGCCACCAGAGACCGGCTCCCCGGCGTCTCAGTCGAAGACCGGAGCCTATCTATCCATCCGTCTATATCGGAGCGGAATCGCATTAGGATTTCCCGACCGAATCGAGCGGCACTGATCGAAGCCGAATAACTCGAGGATTTCTCAACCGAATCGAGCGGCGAACAGAGAGATAAGTACTCCCGAAGCTCGAGGAGAGATCATGGAATGTGATGTGCGCATCGGCGTGGAGCTAAGATCCGAAGTGACGGTCAGGCAGCTCGGCTTGCCTCCAATGGAGGAGCGTTGTGAGCTTGCCTGTCGTCGGTGTTGGAATTGCAGGTAGGCCGCACGCCTCGGCACCCAGCTCACCATGGCCGGCATGGTCCTCACTCTCCATGGTTGGGACCATGCCTCTCGTCCATCTGCGTGGATGCGTCCGCCCATGACCACTGGGGCCGCCGCCGTCAAGGACCATTGTCCATTGCCGAGAGGTAGCTGCCGTCGTCGCCCGTGTGTGTGCGTTGATGCGGGCAATAGATGGGCTACCTCCTGCCGACGTAATCGTGGTTCTCATGGCTCATGGCCGCACAACAACCAGCCAAGCGCCATATCATTCAATGTCAACACATTTGCAGATCGGGTGTAGGTGGTGGAGGGGTGCCTATGCGAGGGGCCTGCACACGCCTGCTAGCTTCGTCCGATGGCAGAAGCGGCACCAAACGCCGCCCTGAAGAGAGGGGGAGAGGGAGCTCGTCGGGTGAGGGGATTGAGGAGCCACCAGATGCGTAGAAAAAAAATACCTGACAAGGGGGACCTGCGGGTCAAATACCGCTTTGACCATGTCCACGTCAGCAAACCACCCGAGAAAACCCACTCAGGACCATTTATGAACGGTATTGGATAGATCAGGGGGTTCAAAGAGCAAAAAAAATGATCAGGGAGTTATGTGAACCAGCCATTTTCTTCAGGGTAGTAAAATGAACTTTTTTCTATGAGCATGTACAATAGCAGGCTTATAGCCCGCAGGGCCGGTCCTAGGATTTTAGGGGCCCGGGGCGAGATTAGAGCTCGGGGCCCTTTAGAGGATTGCCCTCAGGACCGATTTCCTAGCCGTCTTTCCTGCTTCTTGTTTGATCCCAAGATTCAATCTTGTGCCCAACACCCAAAGAAATTGTTTTACTCACTAGGAGGAGAAATTGAAAGTACTATCAAATCCAGTGCGTTTAGAGAAAAATAGATTAACCATAATCATAGACTAGTTTCTTTTCCTGGATTACTGCTTTGCATCTATGAGTTCCCTGGGAGGGAGCCCCTGCGTTCTGGGGGGCCCGAGCCGCCCCCCCCCCCCCCATCAGGACCGGGCCTGATAGCCCGCTTAGAACATCACCGGAGTATAGGGGCATCCTTGCTTGGTTGCTTCTAAGGTAGGACCCACATGACTTGCCTCTAACCAAATGAAA
This sequence comes from Elymus sibiricus, assembly GCA_039707655.1. NCBI lineage: Eukaryota > Viridiplantae > Streptophyta > Magnoliopsida > Poales > Poaceae > Elymus > Elymus sibiricus. The sequence continues at coordinate 322,361,777 of CM077664.1, forward strand.
AAGCTCACAATGTATTGTAGCACCCAAGATGCGATTCTATCCCGATCACGTGATGAATTCGTGATTGGGGCACAACCGCATTTCGAGCGCATAGCAAGGTGGATATCATTACAACATACCATGTATTGAATAGATGAGAATACCAGATAAAGGCTTACACTCGCCACAAGCTACAACATGAATACATCAATACATAGCAATCATCATACAGAAGAGCAGGATCCGACTACGGATGAAATCAAACGAAAAAGAAGAACGACATCCACCCTGCTAATCCCAGGCTCCCGACCCGGAACCTATCCCTTGATCGAAGAAGAAGAAGCAGAAGAAGAACTCCAAACAAGCAAGCATCGCTCTCACGTCAAAGCTTCGCTTTACCTGTACCTGCACCTGGTGTTGTAGTAATCTGTGAGCCACGAGGACTCAGCAATCCCATTACCATGGGTATCAAGACTAGCAAAGCTTAATGGGTATGGAATGGATAAGTGGCGAGGTTGCAGCAGCACTAAGCATTTGTATGGTGGCTAACTTACGAGTACAAGAATAAGAAGAGAAACTACGCATAACGGTCGCAATCTAGTAATGATCAATAAGTGATCCTGTACTACTTACGAGTCAAACATAACCCCACCGTGTTCTCTTCCCGAACTTGCTCGAAAAGAAACAGTCACGGTTACGCACGCGGTTGGTGTATTTTATTTCGGATCTGGTGTCAAGTTCTCTACAACCGGATATTATAAATTTCCCATCTGCCACATAACCGCGGGCACGGCTTTCGATAAGATTTAACCCTGCAGGGGTGTCCCAACTTAGTCCATCACAAACTCTCATGATCCGCGAAGGTAAAACCTCCATCTAGGGACAACCCGAGTGTTCTCGGAATCCCGGTGCACAAGTTCTTCGAAGAAAGGAAAACTATCCCAAGGAGATCTCCCCGGTGAGTCAGATCCGTGTCCAGAGCCGCGCGCTCTCTATCTACGGACTCATCCGTCTATGCTAAGTGGACGATAGCCAAATACCTCGAGTTGCCCCGAGGCGGCACCGCCAACTGCTGGGTAGGTGGACCAACACTCATGTCGAGCACTGGCCCGGGGTTGTTGATTAAGAATCCTCGGGTACCGGTAAGTCCCTATGCAAGTTTTAGTTGTTATTAGGCAAATGGTAAAACCAATGTTGGATCTCCTCAGGAAAGCTTTACTTTAGGCGAAGAATCAAGGGGGGCCCATAAACCCCGACCGTGTTAGGAATGCAAAATCAAGGAACATAACACCGGTATGACGGAAAGTAAGGCGGCAAGAGTGGAACAAAACACCAAGCAAAAGGCCAAGCCTTCCACCCTTTACCAAGTATATAGATGCATTAATTAAATAAGAGATATTGTGATATCCCATGATATCCATGTCCCAACATGGAACAACCTGCAACTGCACCTGCAACTAGCAACGCTATAAGAGGCGCTGAGCAAAGCGGTAACATAGCCAAACAACGGTTTGCTGGGATGATGGAAAAGGTTAGAGGCTTATCATGGCATTTTGGGGAGGCTTGACAAACAAGTGGTAGGTAGCGCGACATAGCGATAGCATCGAGACAACTAGCAAGCAAAGATAGTAGTGGTATCCAAGGTAATGATCATCTTGCCTGAAATCCCGCTAGGAAAAAAAACCGAATCCATGAAGAAGACGAACGGGCGTAGTCGAACGGATCCTCACAATCGCAACGCAACTGGAACTATCAAGAAGAAGCACAACCGGAAAGAAGCAAGCAACATGGTAAACAAACATCACATAAACATGGCATGATGCTCAATCAAGTATGATGCATGTCCGGTTTAATGAGTCATGGCATGGCAAAGTGCAACAAACAATACTACAAATTAAGTGGAGTTCAATATGCAACGAGTTGCATATTGACGAAACACCACATTCAAATATTTAGTTCACTCTCGTTTATGCTACCCATCAATATTAAATGTTGGTTAACATGGCAAGAGGTTAAGCATAAATAACTACATTATCTAGGCATTTTAAATGAGGCCGGAAACAACAAACAACAATTCCGGAAAATCCCCATATGCATATTTCGAAGTCGGTACTGTTCTGCCCTATACACAATTTTAGAGTTATTAAACATGCAAAGTAATGCCACCATGTTAATCTATGCATTTTTTCACCTCATTTACATATAAAGTTTATTTAATTCAGAGCTACGGTTATTTAGTTATGAAATAAATCATTTTAACATGCTATTTATGCAAATTAAATGCAAACAGCAATTTAAACATTTTAAACATGGATGAAAGTTGCATATTATGAAACTAGATGAAATTCTAAGCATTTTACATATATAGATCATTTTAATCCGATGCACGGTTGTGGAGTTTTTATATGCATGATGTTTGAGGGGTTTTCTGCAAAACTGCAGTTTTGTGGATAATAGAGAAATTCGTCCAGAGAAAAAAAAACGCATGCGGGCTGAATCTGCTGGGTGCTGGGCTTTCTCACCATGGGCCAAGCCCAGGTCGATGGAGAGGCCAAGGCAGGCCGGCTCGCTTGCTGGATCGGGTCGAGGCAGACCCGGTGCTGTCAACGCGCGCACGCGCTCGTGCCTGGACGGACGCGAAGCAGGGCGGGGGGTCGTCCTGCTCGTGCAGGGGCGAAGCAGAGGAGGCGAGCAGGGCGCAGGGTAGGCTGGCGGCGGGGATCCGGCGAATCCGATCGAGGACGTGGCTGGAGGCAGCGGAGAACTTGAGGAGGCGGCGCGAGGCGGGGCTGGAGCTGCGGCTGTTCTTCCCGGCGCTCGACGGGAAGACGCGGGCGAGGAACTTGGCGGAGCGGCGGTTCCCGAGGCAGGGAGGCCAGCAGACGACGGGGAAACGGGCGGAGGCGGAGGATCCGAGGCGGAGGTCGCCGGATCTGGCGGTGGCGGAGCTTGATGTGGAGGCCGGTGGCAGCTGCTTCCGCGGTGGCTTCCATGGCGCGGGGAGCTCCTGTGCAAGAACGGGAGAGAGAGGGTCCGTGAGAGGAGAGAGGGAAAAGAAAGGGAGAATTAGAGGAGGAAGAGAAGGGGCAGGGGCGACGCTCGGCCTGGTTCCGGTGGCGGCCTCCGGCGGCGGGGGATTGGGGCGAGGCGCCCTGGAACTCGGAGACGAGCTCGCCTCGATCTGAATCGGGGCCAGCTGCGGGCGAGCGGACGCATCCAGGGGCTTCCTGGTCGTCTGATGGGGCGTGGACGGTTGAGATGGATGGATCGGGGGTGTGGCTGGATTGGATCTAAGGGAGCAGGTGGTTGGCTGGTTGGGGAAAACGAGGAGAGGCAGCTGGGTCAGATCCCGATGGGACTAGGAGCTGGCGGCGGGATGGATGGAATGGACGGGACAGCCTAGTGGTCTAGGGTTTCATCTGCTTTATATAGCATGTAGGGATTGGGTAGGGGCTATCGGATCCCTCCGATCGTAATCGGATGGTCCGAGAAAAATAGGCTAGGGGGTCCAACAAAGAACCGAAGATGTTTTGGGGATGATCCGGAACCATTGGTCATGACCGTGCGGTTCGGGTACGGGAAAGTTACCGGACACGCACGCGAGGGGGTCTGAGAGAGATCGACAAGACAAAGGGGCCTGACAAAAGGTCATGGAGACAAAGGGAGAAGCGGCAACTACGAACGACTACAAGTTTTATGAAAACATGCGGATGCAATGCACATGATGCCATGATGAAATGAAACAAGTCAAATAAATCACACGGCGATAACGAAAAACATGGAAGGTGTCTGGAGCGTCGGTCTCGGGTCGTTACATGTATGAAGACTCCAACTAGCCTCTAAGGTGGACCCTAGTTGAGACAAAAAAAATGCTAAATAACACCACATTTATCCAACCACTCACCCTTCTCTTGGGCTTTCCTTGGACCACAAGTGGGGCCAAATGATTTGATGGCATGTTGGAGGCAGCCTCTAAGCTTAGAGGCGCCTCTAGCTGGTTTTTGGTTAGAGGCAACTAGCACAGTGTATAGAGGTTGCCTTTAAGAGAAGAGAGGGGGCTTAGAGGCAGCAAAAATCATACACTGTGGGTGCCTTTACATGGCAATTTTGCCTATGTGAAGAAGAGAGACATGAAAAAATAAGGGAAGTGGGCATTCATGCAAGAGTCTGGTTGTACGCGTGCTCCTAGGCAGATACAACAAAAATGAAGAAAGTGATAGAGAGAAGGTGAAAAAAAAATACTGACTTTATAGCTAACCTTGTTGTATGACTGACTATAAATGATCACTATAGATGATATGGCTACATCATATAGCCGGCAGTTGGCTATATTATTAACCATGCTCTAAGGAGGAAAGAAATGCACTCAATGTTCCCAGGCTCTTTTTCTTTGTACTTTTCGCAAGATCTACTTAGATACGTTCATTCTTTTTTTTTGTGTGTGGGTAGATATGTTCATTGTTCCCGGACGAGGATTTAGGGCACGCAAGTGCGGGGGCAGGTAGGTTCCTGGTGCCGGCTTTTTATTTTGGCTTCTGATTTTCAAAGTCCTATATCTTTTAAATAAAAAATTCAAATTAATTTTTGTTTTCATATTCATGTTTCTCGTGACCAGCGCTTTCAAATAAAATCCATTTTAAATATATTTTGACGAATTTTTTTAAAAATGTTAAGTTTTAGTGTTGAAACTTGGTACGAGCGAGCGATAAAAAATCCATTATTTTATGTCTACGACCGACAGAAAAAATTGCTTAAATTATATCTCTAAAACTTGTTGAAATTTGGCAGTTTTAGATGCAAAGCCCCGTAAGTTTCATCTTTGAAACTTAAAACTTATTGTGCCCTCTCGTGTGCCTTCGTGTAGGATCCAACTACTTCGTGAATCGCGAGTAAATCGAGCGGACGGCCGGACTTGACAGGTGTGTGCCCCCGCACTCGCGTGCCCCTACGAATTTTCGCATTGTTCCCTACTTGTATATGTTAGTGGTAGATATGGTTTCTACAACAAACAAACAAAATACAAGAATGATCGTAGTATTAAGTTTGTGTTGGCCCAGAGGGGTAAATTGGCACTTGAATGCAAAACAACTACTAGCTAGTGAACGAGCAGACGACAGATCAGAGTCGTTGGCCGCATAGATGCACACAGCATTATACAGCTTAAATGCAAAAAACCAAGACCACCTAATTTAAAGCGCCACTAGTCTAGTAGTGTGTACTACTACTACTAGCCGAAGCACATATCACACCAGGAGAGTAGAATGGACAGTGTCGCTCCCGGCGACGACGAAAACGACGTGTACGTCTCGATGCAAGCTGCATGGTATCCTATCACGAGTCACGACCATGTATGGTCGATAGACCATGACCGTGCGTCTACCTATGTAATAACGGTACTCTCCGGCCGACAAAATGGACAATGTCACCTACCGGTTGTTACGACCTCCTCACATCACATATATACCATCGAAATTGGGTTGCAAGTTCCAAGAGAATTTACCAGCTGAGGAGGACGCCGGATCGTCCAAGTACTTTCTCCTTTCAGCATATGCATGCGGCAGCAGCCGACGGCGAGCAAACCAAATGGACTCGGTGGTCATGTCTGGCCACGTCATGCATGTTACTGATAAGATCATAAGAATTATGAATAATCGCCTTGATTGAGCAGGTCGATCCAAGGGGATGCGTTTTATTTTAAGGGCCTGATCGGTGGTTGGATCACTAGTGCGTTGCATCAGCGATCGAGTTCACTCACTCACACTGTTACTCGGCTACTGGTAGAGATAGAGCGGTGGCTGGGGAGGAGGACGGTGAGGTCATGGCCGACGCGAGCAAGCGCATCGACCTCGCCGTGCCGCTGCTCTCCGTGCGACGCCACGGCGGGTTGGGCTTGGGCGGCGCGTTGCGGTACGGCGAACGCTGCGACGATGCCACGCCCGGAGGCGTGCCGTTCGGGTGGGAGCGCCGGCCCGGCCACCCCAAGGGCGTAGGCACGACCCAGAGCGCGCCACCGCTGCCCGGGACGGACCAGGAGGCCGCGGTGCGGTTCTCGGACGCGCTCTCCCGGCCCGACAGCTGCTACACCGTGAGCTGCAGCGACTCGGCCGGCGCAACCGCGTCGGCGTCGGCGTCGGCGGCCCCGAGCCCCCGCGGCAGCGTCATGATGAACCGCTTCTTGCTGGCGGCCAAGGAGCAGTGCGTCTTCCGGAAGGCCGCCGCTGCTGCCAACACGCGCGCCCCCACCAGCCACAGGTTGCCGGGGCGCCTCCCCGTCCAGCACCTGCCGGCGAGCCACGTGCAGCGTAACCATGTAAAGGGCACGGACGGCAACGGCGAGGACGACGAATGGGAGGCGCACAGCACGGCGGGCTTCGCGTCCAAGAGGAAGTGCGGGCTGCTCCCCACGAGGTGCGCCAAGAGCGCCCTGCTGCTCCTGAACCCAGCGCGGTCCACGATGAGGCGCCGCCGCGGCGCGCGGCGCTTCCTGTCCGGCTGCGGCAGCGGCCGGCGCGAGACGAACCCGCTCCTGCCGCGGATCGGGCAGCACCCTCATCACGACGCTGGCACGGTCACGGTGAGCAGCAGCTTGCTTCACGTTCTCATGTATTACTAGGCACTAGCCAAGACATGCACGTCTTGATCTTGACTCTGGGTGTGCTCTGCAGCGAAGCAGCTGGGAGGAGGTGTACATCAACTCGCTGCGGCGATCGGACCGAGGCGCCGTCCATCCCAAGGCCACCCATCTCGGCTTGCTCCTCGTCCTCGACAGGGCCGACGGCGGTGCGGCCTCGCCGCTGCCGCCTCCCAATCCCAAGTGCGGCAGACCGCCGACGGAGAAGGCGAACGTCGGCGAGAAGACACCCCGCAGGCTCAACGCCGCCGGCCAGGGCTTCCCACCGCCGCTACCTCCCTCGCAGGAGAGGGCCGTGGCTGGCCGTGACAACATGGTGCTCGCATTGCCGTCGCCCAAGACGCCGTCGGAGTCGTGGCTGTCGCGGACGCTGCCGTCCGTGTCCAACAGGCCACCGGCCACGTCGTTCATGGGGATCCACGTGCAGCAGCTCAAGAAGCAGCACGCTCTGTCTCGCTGGCGCTCCAGCGATCAGGCCAAGGTTGTCGATCATGGCGCCAGGCCACGGCAGATACGAATATATGATCCACACAAGTGATACTCCTTGCTAGTGTAGTTGCATCCATTTGGTTATGATCTGGTTATGTGTTGCTCCGCAGCTCAATCTGCAGTAAATACTATGCTCATCCTGCTGCGTAGTTGCGCCCATTTGGTTCCATGGCGGTGAATTGCGGGTGTTTTCCATTGGCGCCATCGTTTGCAGCTCCAGAAGTGCGCCTAGTTCAGTGTATAGGTCTGCAGATGTAATACTGCATTTCTCAGTCGATACTTGTTTTACCCCGGCTTAGGTACATCAAATCACAATGACCACAAAAGGTATACATTGCAAAACGGCATTGGAGGAAGGTAATCATAATGACATGTAGAATGAATGGGTTACATACATGGTTTATTATGATTTATCAAAGCAGATTAGCAGCCCCAAACCATGTCAAGCTTCTGTCTATCTACGTGAAGGGTAAAACGGCATTGGAGGAAGGTACACACCATGCTCCATGGGTAAATCACCGAAAGAAATGGAGTGCCATTTACAAATAACAATCACAACCATAGAGTCAAATCCACATCCATCATCAGACGAGAACGGGGACAGCAGAGATTGCAAGTACAGACGATGCATCACCCCTTTCTCCCGAATTAACAGAGCATAAGAGTTCAGGATGTCATCAACCACCCTGCTCACAAGTACACACGCTGACACGATAACATCAACTGTCACACGATAAAATCATGAAGCACATCTCCTAACACTTTCTTCAATACATGATGTAACCAAAGGACATGACCATGCATATGCAGTTATGCACGGAATAGTACACACTGATGAATTAACTACTTGCTCCGATCCAAATTAATTGACGCAGCTTTAGAGCATGGTTAATAATACAGTCAACAATCGGCTATAAGAAGTTGTCATGTCTTCTAGAGTCAACCTAATAGCCGGCTTGTACAATAGTAAGTTTAGATATGTACTACTTTATTAATAGTTGGCTCACCTTACAATCTCACAAAGTGTCTTGGGTCTCGTGCTATAGCCGGCTCTTATCCTACAGCCCGCTTTCCTTCTCTCTCATCTTCTCTCTCCTCTAACTAAGCACAAATATAATATATTAGTCCTTATAGTCTGCTTATGTCACCCTATTGTACTTGCTCTTAGGCTGCTTGTAATGGGAGTATCATAGTTAGTATCATGCATGTCAACTTGGCAATTTTGATGAGGTGGCATGAAATTAAATGAAGAAAGAGAGTGTTGAGTATCATATCATGATACCGTATCATATTAAATGATGTGCTACTATGTGTCGGGCGTAGATTCTCTGCCTTGGCATGGCAAAGGCTGCCTCTGCCTTACCCCTGACGGATGCCCTCCCTTTCTGATCCCACGGCTGCTGAGCGAGCTGCCTCTCTCTCTCTCTGCACATCAACCAGCCCAACCTGAAACGAAGCCAACCCGTATTTACCCAGAGAAGGCCCAGCTAGAGGACGTGTTTTTCTCAACAACAAAAAAAAGCTAGAGGACGTGTTGGAGGGAAAGCGAGAGGATTTTGGCGGGTGAGCAGCCGCCAGATGCGATTTTTGGCGGGGGCGCGGGAGTCCAGCGCGGGTTCTCATCTCAGTTAGCGATTGGGGCGATTGTCGGGGTGCCTGGACGCCTCGCCGGCTGGGCCGTCCTAGTTGAGCGTCGGAGCAGATCGAAGCTGCTCATCTTCACTCTGCTTCAGGTTCGTGTCCTTCTTCGATTTTAAGAAACAAAGGCTGCCTAGTATTTTAGGTTTGTGTCCAAGTCGCTGAGAGCATGAACGCAAGCTGCCTGGTATTGCTATTTGTCTGAAATATTCACTCTTTCACTGCCTAGTATGATTGATTTATTTGTTCAGTTATGCTAAAGAAATCTACACACTTTCACTTGTAATTATCTGAAATATTCAGTCTATTTGTTCATAATATGTGCAGTATACATCGACTTCTTGCCTTCCAATTAAGATTCAATGGCACAATCTAACGACAAGTAAGTTAGACTTTCCATTCGAAAAAATGTATTTGCTTGCAACCAGATCTGTAGCAACAAAGATTAATTAATTTTTGTGTAGGGAGAATGAGAATCCTATCTGGTTACCTCAAGTTGGTCTGAAATTCAGAAACTTAGATGATGCTTGGTTGTTCTGGGTAAACTATGGAGGTCGTGCAGGTTTTGAGGTCAGAAAAAGGTATAAAAATAAGAGTAAATTTGACGGGAAGGCAAGATCATGTAGATATGTGTGTGCCAAAGAGGGTCTTCGAGCACACGACAAGAGGGATCATATCACAAAGAATCCTCGAGCTCAAACAAGAACAAATTGTGAAGTTCGGATGACACTTTCATTGGATCGAGTGGTAGGGAATTATGAAGTGGTTGATGTAATGCTTGTACACAATCATGGTCTTTACTTGCCACAAACATTCCATTTGATGTTATCACAAAGGAAGATTTTAGAAGTTCAAGCTTTTGAAATTGAGACAGCCGATGATTCTGGAATTAGGCCAAAAGCTTCACATGAGCTAGCTAGTCGCCGAGTTGGAGGACCAATGAATCTCACCTACACTCCTCGTGATCTAAAGAATCACTTGCAGGGCAGGCGCCAAAGAGAGTTGGCATATGGACAGGCAGGAAGCATGTTAAAATATTTTCAAGGCAAGATCGCCGAGAATCCTTCTTACCAATATGCTTTGCAATTGGATTGTGAGGAGAATATAAGCAATATATTTTGGGCTGATGCTAATATGGTCATTGATTATGCGCACTTTGGCGATGTTGTCACATTCGATACTACTTTTGGCACCAACAAAGAATATAGGCCGTTTGGTGTTTTCGTTGGATTCAATCAATTCAGGGAGACCGTTATTTTTGGTGCTGCTCTTATGTTTGATGAAATATTTGCCGCTTTCCAATGGCTATTTGAGGCTTTTCTAGCTGCACACAATGGAAAGCAACCTAGAGCTATATTTACTGACCAAGACACTGCAATGGGAAATGCCGTTGGGGAAGTATTCACAGAAGGATGGCATGGGTTATGTACCTTATGCAGAATGCTGTGAAGCACTTATGCAATAGTAAGGCCGATGACTCACATTCCCCAAAAGATAAAAATGAGGTGGATGAAGAACCCCGTATTCTCTTAGAGTTCAGTGCTTGCATGTATAACATTGAGGACACAACGGCCTTTGAAGAAGCATTTGACATCATGAGGAATAAGGTGGACGATAAGAAGAAATCATGGCTGGATAGCATCTACAAGTTCAAGACAAAATGGGATGAATGTTACATGAGGGACATTTTCACATTGGGAACGAGAAGCACACAATTAAGTGAAAGTTTCAATAGTGACTTGAAAAAACATCTTAAATCTGATTCTGACATCATTCGGTTCTTAAAGCATTTTGAAAGGGCGGTGCAAGGAAAAAGAAATAAGGAACTAGATGCAGAATTTGAGGCTAGGAAAAAGCTACCTAGAATACGCATGAAGACACCTATGCTGTTGCAAACAAGCAAACTTTACACACCCATGATATTTGAAGTATTCCAAACTGAATATGAAAGATCCATGGCTGCATGTGCTACATCATTGGATGGAAATAACAAATATTCTGTTGCAATTGTGAGGGCAGATGGTGATTTAAGTTCTAAACTAGAGCGCATTGTTGTTGGTGATCCATTGGAGCAAACATCTTCATGTAGTCGTGGGCAGTTTAAAAGGACCGGAATATTGTGTGGCCATGCTTTGAAAGTTCTTGACTTGATGAATATCAAGTTGTTGCCTAACCATTACATTCTTAAGCGATGGACAAGGGAAGCAAGGTATGGAACTGTACAAGACAACTAAGGGAAGAGCATCATTGAAAATCCAAATTTGGATGCTATGCTCCGCTATAAGTCTTGGTCTCACAAATTCCTAAATTTGGCATGTCAAGCCACAAGCTCTCCAGAATGTTGCATATTGGTGGACAACACACTCGATTGCCTCCAGAAGTAACTTCATGACAAACTTAGTGCATCTACAAGTATTTTGAGTGATTCATATCATCTCCAACATGTTGTTCCACAAGATGAAGGTTTGCTTAGTGCTGCACGCTTAAAGAAAAAGGAGGTTAAAGAAAAAACTTCAAAGAGGCGCGGCAGTTGGCTCGATAAGATGCGCAAGTTCAAAAGGAAAAAACAAACTAAATCTAGCGTATGTTACTGAAAACCATTGCAATATAGAGTTCTTATTCATTATTACTACATGCTAAATAACAAAGCTGATTTTTTATGTAGAAACAAAAGAATGGTGGTGGTGTAGAAACTCAAGTACCAATGGATGCCCCTCATAAATCTAGCGTTTGTTGCTGAAAACCCTTGTAGTTGTGAGTTCTTGTTCCCTACTGTACGCTAAATAACTACGTTGATCGCTTTGTGCAGCAACATGAGAATGGCGGTGGTGTAGGTTCTCAAGTACCAATGAGTGTTTCTCATAAGGACGGCAATGCCTTCACCAGCTACACAAATTTGTTGATGGTATTTCCATATTTCTCTGTTTCATCTTCTCTAAACTAGTTTCAATATTGCCATGTTTTAAGCATGTCTTCCCCTTTTGCAGGTCTTGGTGAAATTGATGATATGTCCTTTCAAGATCTTCTTTAGGGCTCTATTTTAGTACCTGCATCTAGAGGAGAGGATAGTTTGATCTTTTGGGATGAAGTCGGTGATAAGTAGTGTGGTAATTGATGGCTTTTGGTTATTTCAGAGATTAGGTGTGTGGTAATTGATGGCTTTTGTGGAGAACTAGATCCCAAATTGGTGGTTTGTAATGAAGTAACTATTTCTAAAGTTTTTGAACTGAATCAGTGCATACTTTCTCTTTTTCTGAACTCTTTACTGAACTGGATATGTTCCTCTGTCTCTCTATCTGTTCTCTGTCTATTCGGTAGCTAAAGTTCAGCGGCAGTTTTCACAGCAAAAATGCAGGCTGAACTGACCGAACAAGTATGTATAAGCTCGATGGGAACAAGGAGATGATAGCCATGGGGTTCTTCAAATATTTCTGGATCTTTATCATCTTGCTATGTTGCTACAAGTGATCAAACAAACTCCTGCTAAAAGTTATGTACTGCTGAACTGAATACGCTATTGTCTCTATGTCTGTTTTTTTAGGCAAGTCTCTCTGTCTGTTCTCGCCCTGCTCCCGAGCTGGGCTCATTTAGCTACCGAACAGGGCCTTATTTGGGCTACTTTTCTATCTGGGCTGGTTGCTGTGCACTAGAAAAGATGGAACGTTCAGCAGCCATTGGATCAGAAAGGGAGGGCATCCATGAGGGGAAAGGTAGAGGCAGCCTTTGCCATCCCAAGGCAGAGAATATGCGCCCCTATGTGTCATGCATGACAATTAATAAGACCACATATGATACTAACCTATGATACTATGCACTACGGGTGTAGTATCATACACTAGTATCATATGCGTGATACTAGCATATGATACTCCCCACTTTGAGTGGGAGTACCATAAATTGAGAGATGGGGTATTCATTAATTCACTTTGCATACTATTGAAACAGTAATAAGATTGTTTGGAAGAACACGTCAGCAATGAAAAACGAGGTTAACATGAATGAGCATGATGCCTGATTCCAATGCTTAATGATCACATCATACTTCTAGTGACTTCACCTGAAACTTGATTAAAAAAAAGGTCTACTTTGTAATCCAGTAGTCATGAATAATCCACCAATCAGCTAGCAAAACCGAAGTTACAGCATGTTTAGACCTCACCTCAGCTTTCCAACACCTGAATCACTTCATGGATATAGATCATCAGTCATAAGAGATGATATACTCGGTGTGTGCCCCGTGTCTGAATCTTCAAGCAGCTAGTAGAAACTTCCCTTTATCCGTTAGGGCTGTCAAAAGACTAATGCGATTGGTGTGAGGTTTCTTGTGGGTCCAGGGGTCATGGCCGCCGCCTCTCTGCCTATTGGGATTGGTGGGGTTCTTCTGCACATCCCAATTGTTCAAGTACGTACACCCCAATTTAGAGACTTCTTTGCACATTGCTATTGTTCTGCACATAGCAAGTATAATCAACTGAAGAAAATCAGATCAAGAGTTGAGTAACGTGATGAATTCGCATTGCAGGCTGCTCTTCCGCAAGGGTCCATCCTTACATTCTCAGCACAGCTGTTCGGCAAATAGTACAATGTCCATCCTAACATTCTCAGCACAGCGTATGATCTCTTAACACCACCTCTATCTTTCTTCTTGTGCACTATTATCAATTTTAGTCAAGGAAAGCCTTCAAAAAACATATCAAACAAGGGCAGTGCAAGAATGCATAATGATTGAATTTCCGATACAAAATTCAGCAAGACGGTGGACAAGGTTGTACAGGCAGAGCAGGGTGGCGGACGGCTCCATCGGGCCGCTCGAGATCCGCGTCGTCTAGCCCAGCACGTTCGAGGAGTTGATAGACTACGCCATCTCCCGTGGCGCCACCATCAACCAATGCAAGGCGCCCTGGTGCTTGACGTTCCCGCCGATCATCTTGCTGCTCGACTCGCGCGTGGTGTCCAGCCACATTAGCCCTGCCCTGCCGCATTGGACCCCGACTTCCAACCTGCGCTCCGACTAGAACAGAGATCGCTGCACGAAGTACGATGTTTTCACCTAAATTCGCTTGCAATTTTAGGGTATCCAACTCTTTGTTTTTCAACAGGATCCGAGTCAATGTGTAGTGTATTACAAATGTAGAAGGCCTTCTGTTCAAATTCCATACTGAATATTTCTTCAAGAATTGCATATGACAGCCGTTGTCGCCATCGCTCCTTTGGTAGTACTCTCTAAACTAAGTGTGTATGGTCAAGAAGCAGCGACACTTTTAGGCGAGCCTTTGCTTTTCAATATGATCTATGTTAATGCGTAGTGTATACAAAATGGACAAAACCTTATGTTCAGAATTCAGTGTTCTTCGTCGCATGATCCCAGTGTGCATGAGTTCAAAAAAGCATGACCACACTTCAGTGAAGTGTAGTGGTAGCTGGTTTTCATTATTTCCAAATAATAACAGATTTAGAAGATGTGTTTATTTAATATTATTAAGGGTGAGTTTCATTAGAGAGAAGCAAAAAAAAGGATTTCTAGTATCTTTTAGGATTATATTTTTTGTTCGATTTTTTGTATTTGTTCTCTGTTGCTCATCTTTTTTTTTTTGTAGAAACAGTTGCTGTTGATGATGTTGACGCTATGGGAGAGAATCTTTCTGGAAGTTCTGCCTCTGGTGTTGATCAATTTGGTGTCCCAAATCTCATTTCAAGTTCAGTCATCTGCCGTTAAAAAAAAGTTTAGTCATCTGATGAGAGTTTATGACAAGCTTTAGATAATTATGCATGAACAACTCAATTGTGGTTTATTTATACGTGCATAGTTCACCCTTTGTCGGTCGGCATGTAGTACTACTGTCATGTGTGTGCTCATATGCACTTTAGCTACATTTCAGTCAGCTGACTTTTCATTTTGTGGTCAGTCGATTTTCTGTTCGTTGGATCGTGCTTTGAGATATGTGATGTTTTCATTTTTTTCTGTTTAATTTTGTTGTTGGGTTGGGCTGGAAGGAATCGATTGACGCGTTGTCTTGGTCAGTCGAATCGGTACCGGGCCGATTTCTTTGTCTTGGTTGCGCCCGTTTAATTCTGGGTTGCATATTTTCTTTTTCCTTTTTTCTTTCCTTTATTGGTTATATTTTGTTTTTGTGGGTTTTTGGCTGGGTGAATACAAATACTACATAATATGTGCCAAAATTTCATGATTATACGATTATTTTTGAATATTACGAGAAAATGCAATTTCGGTGCAAAGTTGTGCGTAAGTTTTTGTTATAAATTGTATTTCTTCTTAAAGAAAATACCAACGCCATTAATTCATTCTTTTTCAAAAAATACATTATTTTGATATTGTTTGTCTTTACTTCATTTTCATTCTACTTTAAGGTTAATACGATTGCCACTATTCATTTGTTCTTAGATTTTGTTCTTGCAAAAGTTCCACTTTTTATATGATTATTCTTGCATATTGTAAAGAAGCGCATTTTTTATGTATTTCGTGCAAATTTTGTCAGTGCTTGTTTTAGATTCTTTTTCCCATTTTTTTTGTTCTTAAATGGTAATACCAATGCCGCTCATTCATTCTTCCTTAGGAAATTTAATTCTTTCTTTTATGGGTATTTTTGCTTCATTTTTTATTTCTGTTTTTTGTTTCTATGCGTTTTTCTTTCCTTTATTGGTTATTTTTTGTTTTTGTGGGTTTTTGGCTGAGTGTAATTATATACAAACAAATACTATAGAATATGTGCCAAAATTTCATGATTATATGATTATTTTTACATATTACGATAAAGTGCAATTTCGGTGCAAAGTTGTGCATAAGTTTTTTTAATCTTCTTCTTAAAGGAAATATATTATTTCAGTTAAACTATGTGTAAATTATAGTAGAATGCGAAAAAAGCATTATTATATGCATATTATTTGCATATTTCAAAAAGTGCAATTTCGGTGCATATTGTGTGCAAGTTTTGAAAGTTTTTTTTTTATTTTGTTTCTTCTTAAAGAGTTTCATTCTTTCTTAGAAAACTTCATTATTTTGATTTTCTTGTAGTTTTTTTCTGAAAGGGTAATACCAATGCCACGAATTCATTTTTCCATAGAAAAATTCATTTTTATTGTTTTATTGTTTTATTTCATTTTTATTTTGTTTTAGTTTTCACTACGTATTATATATTTATTCTCGCATATTATAAAAAATGCAATTTCTGTGTAAGTTGTGTGCAATTTTTTTCAACATTATTCCATTTTCTTTCTTTTTGAATGGTAATACCAATGCCAATAATTTATGCAAATTTAATTCGTTTCTCCTTTTAAAAGTTCTTATTAGTTTTAGTATTAATTATGCTCCATCCGCACAACCAAAAAAGCTAATGATGAGTGTATATGTGTTTCATTTTCTTATGCTAATCATGAAATTTTGCTTCATTTTTTTATTTCTGTTTTTTGTTTCTATGTGTTTTTTCCTTTTTCTTTCCTTTATTTTTTTGTGGGTTTTTGGCTGAGGGTAATTATATACAAACAAATACTATATAATATGTGCCAAAATTTCATGATTATTTTTACATATTATGGTAAAGTGAAATTTCGGTGCAAAGTTGTGCGTAAGTTTTTTTTAATCTTCTTCTTAAAGGAAATACATTATTTCAGTTACACTATGTGTAAATTATAGTAGAATGCGAAAAAAGCATTATTATATGCATATTCTTTGCATATTTCAAAAAGTGCAATTTCAGTGCATATTGTGTGCAAGTTTTGAAAGTTTTTTTTCATTTTGTTTCTTCTTAAAGAGTTTCATTCTGTCTTAGAAAACTTCATTATTTTGATTTTCTTGTAGTTTTTTTCTGAAAGGGTAATACCAATGCTACGAATTCATTTTTCCATAGAAAAATTTATTTTTTATTGTTTTATTTTTTATTTCATTTTTTATTTTGTTTTAGTTTTCACTATTATATATTTATTCTCGCATATTATAAAAAATGCAATTTTTGTGTAAGTTGTGTGCAATTTTTTTCAACATTATTCCATTTTCTTTCTTTTTGAATGGTAATACCAATGCCAATAATTTATGCAAATTTAATTCGTTTCTCCTTTAAAAAGTTCTTATTAGTTTTAGTACTAATTATGCTCCATCCGCACAACCAAAAAGGCTAATGATGAGTGTCTATGTGTTTCATTTTCTTATGCTAATCATGAATTTTTGCTTCATTTTTTTATTTCTGTTTTTTGTTTCTATGTGTTTTTTCCTTTTTCTTTCCTTTATTTTTTTTGTTTTTTGTGGGTTTTTGGCTGAGTGTAATTATATACAAACAAATACTATATAATATGTGCCAAAATTTCATGATTATATGATTATTTTTACATATTACGATAAAGTGCAATTTCGGTGCAAAGTTGTGCGTAGGGTTTTTTTTTAATCTTCTTCTTAAAGGAAATACATTATTTCAGTTAACTATGTGTAAATTATAGTAGAATGCAAAAAATGCATTATTATATGCTTATTCTTTGCATATTTCAAAAAGTGCAATTTCAGTGCAAATTGTGTGCAAGTTTTGAAATATTTTATTTTTCATTTTGTTTCTTCTTAAAGAGTTTCATTCTTTCTTAGAAAACTTCATTATTTTGATTTTGTTTTAGTTTTCACTATTATATATTTATTCTTCCATAGAAAACTTAATTTTTTATTGTTTTATTTCATTTCTGATTTTGTTTTAGTTTTCACTATTATATATTTATTCTTGCATATTATAAAAAATGCAATTTTTGTGTAAATTTGGTCATCATTTGTTTAAGTTATTTTCCATTTTCTTTCTTTTTGAATGGTAATGCCAATGCCAATAATTTGTGCAAATTTAATTCGTTTCTCCTTTAAAAAGTTCTTTTAGTTTTGTATTAGTTTTAGTATTCTCCATCCGCACAATCAAAAAGCTAATGATGAGTGTCTGTGGTGCATGTGTGTGTATGCATGTGGGCGTGTCTGCATGTTTATGTGCGCGTGGACGCGTGGTGCCTACATGTACGTGCTCTTGCGTCACAGCCTAGCATAGTTTTGGCCGCCAAAGCCCACGGTTTTCATGCATGCTTTGAGACGAATATGTGGGGCTACAAGGTGGTTCAGAAAAAAATCATAACGCTCAATCTGTAGCTGCATCCATTTGGTTCCATGGTGGTGAGTTGCTGGTATTTTTCAGTCCTGCCATCGTTTGAAGCTACACTAAACAATCAGATAATGATACTATAAATGTTACTACTGAACATTACAATGACATGTAGACCACAAAAGGGATACATTGCCGGTAAAACGGCATTGGAGGAAGGTAATCATAATGACATGTACAAGGGTTAATTTGTCAATGCAGATTAGCAGCCCCAGACCATGTCAAGCTTCTGTCTATCTACGTGAAGGGTAAAACGGCATTGGAGGAAGGTACACACGCTCCATGGGTAAATCACCGAAAGAAATGGAGTGCCATTTACAAACAACAATCACAGCCATAGTCAAATCCACATCCATCATCAGACGAGAAAGAGAACAGCAGAGATTGTGGGTACAGTATCACAGTGCCACCCCTTTCTCCCGGATTAACAGAGCAAGAGTTCATGCTATCCGCCACATGATTCACACGATAACATCAACAGAGTTGCACCTTTATTCACAAGCCAGCTTCGTGCCAAAGCTGGTGAGACAGATGGCGAACGCCTGGTAGGCCGACAAGGGATGCCGGAAGTCCATCGTGAAAGCATCGTCCTCAATCTTACCAAACTGGAGGATCACCGTCTCCTCATCCCCGACGCCCCATGGATCGCTGGTGCCAGCCGGGGCGACGAGCTGGAAATTCTTCACGGAGGCGACGGTCACCCTGCCGTGAAAATTCAAGCACCAGCACTGCAGGTGATCGTGCCATCGAGGCGCTTTGTTTTTTAGAGACAAGGAACTGGAGGTACTCGGTGGCTTCTCCTTGGATGGATCGGATGCGGTGCCCTGACCTACGGGGCACTGGATACTGCAGTGCATTCTTCTTGGCCCTCTTGATTTGAGGAAGTTGAACCTGTATGACACCTGTCCAACTTCAAGATTATCGCCTGAAACGTGTGGGCTGATTTGTTTGCTTGCAAAGCGACGACTTGATCGGCTCTTCAAGGACTTGGCGCCGTCGTATGGTTTCTGATTGTCGTACATGACGAATTTTGTCCCCAGGAAGTCCGATCTAGAAGTGTGAAGATAAAACAATGTTCAGGCCAACAAACAAATATCCAGGAAATAGACTTGAATAAAGTGGCAAACTATAGGGTTTAGCCAGCGCCAAAATACTTGGGTACTTATCGGCGGTCACTATCAAATGCACTTGAAACATGACTGAGGTCCGCCAATAATAGTCAGACCAGAAGTAGCTTTGGTTGGCTTCAAAATTTAACATTCTTTTGTTGCTGACAATCTAAACTCAAGTAGCCAACATCTAAATATCCTTGAAAAGCATTACCAATCAAAAATTTGCCGGGTAAAAAAAATCTGTGGAAGCAGTACATCCTACTAGATGGAGAATGCATGAAGATGTGAATGGTGTATGCAACTGTGGCAAGCAGTTGGTAAGGGTAGCTGGTGCCAAAAAAAAGCATGGCCCTAGCAGCATGGCAGCGGGGCGAAAGGAATAACTAGGTGGAAGAGGTGCTAAACAGCTAAAGGCAGTTCAGGATGGGCATTACTGCGCTTATCCATACCCCTATATTCAACTTGGCCAAGACAGAACTTTATTTTGGCAGAATGTCAAAAGGATCATGTGGTCCTTCTTTTGATTCAAATGTTCTAATGCAAAGTATCGCTGTGAAGAAGCTAACATAGCAAAGGTAGCCAAAATCCATTGGCATGAGCCATCATCAGGTGTAAATTGGCATATTTTGGCAACTATCAGCTGAATCCAACATGATAGGCAGCTCGAATGCACGGATACTTCACTGAACCAGCGCACCCGTATCGGATACCGTATCCGATACTCCGATACGCAGCTGGATACGTATCGCCTGAGTATCGGGGAATAAAGGAATTAAAACAATGCCGATACGTGTTGGATACTCGATGGGTGCGTTTTGGATACGGCCCAGCCCAGTTAAGAGGTAACTAACCCACGCAAGACGCAACCCTAGGCCCTGACGCCGCATCCTTTCCCTCCCCGCATCCTTCCGAGCTCGACAGCAGGCGGCGGCTGCTCACCCAGCGGCGGCGGCAGACCGGCGGCAAGCCGACGACGAGCTGCTCCTCCTTCCTCACCGACTCCCCGTCGTCCTCGTCCCCGACTCCCCCTCACCCTCAGCCGGCAGCAAGCAGTAGCTCGGCTCCTCCCCCCCTCTGTCTTCAGTAGCAGCAAGGTAATCCTCCTCCCTCCTCTCTCTCATGTGGATTTAATGGCAGCTCCCTCCCTTTCTCTCATGTAGATTCCTATCTAACGGCTTGGAAGTGTTGGATTGGATAGCTTGGAAGGCATCAGCCGGCTGCTGCACCGCCGCTGCATCAAAGATTCAAAGCCGGGATGAAGTGACTTTGGAGCTGCTTCTCTATGGTTAGGAAGAACAAAACAAGAAGGTAATCTGCTGTCCCTAGCATTAGCAAGATATATTTATTATTAATTGTAAAAGAATAGTCAAACGTATCCACGTATTGGCACTTTTTCAAAATGACGAATTTACGTATCGGTATCCGCCTGATACTGATACCCGTATCCGTATCGGTGCTTCGCAGATAGGCAGAAAATCATAAAGCAGATCACCTAGCACTTTCTTCATTACATGATGTAACCAAAGGACATGACTATGCATATGCAGTTATGCACAGAATAATACATACTGATGAATTAACTACCAGAAACTGAGAGATGGGATATTCATTAATTCACTTTGCATACTATTGAAACAGTAATAAGATTGTTTGGAAGAACACGTCAGCAATGAAAACAAGGTTAAAATGAATGAACATGATGCCTGATTCCAATGCTTGATGATCACATCATAGTTCTGGTGACCTCACTTGAAACTTAATCGAAAAAGGTCTACTTTGTAATCCAGTAGTCATGAATAATCCATAAATCAGCTAGCAAAACTGAAGTTACAGAATGTTTAGACCTCACCTCAGCTTTCCAACACCTGAATTACTTCCTGGGTATAGATCATCAGAGTCATAAGAGATGATATATTCGGTGTGTGCCCCGTGTCTGAATCTTCGAGCAGCCAGTAGAAACTTCCCTTTATCCGTTAGGGCTGTCAAAACAGTAAGTACAATTAACTTAATAACATATGAGGCTGCATTCTGATATGTGATATATCTATCTAAGCATACTGGAAAGATAAGTCTGCATGGAGGAAATCCTTTAGATTACATTGCAGTTTTCATTACTGCAATCTATAAAGTGTGTCATGAGGTTGACAATCGGGCAAATCAAAATACAGATGAGGGAAATTAGATTGTTTGCTGGGTTCATCCACGTTTTGAACTTCATCAAACATAGGAATACCTAGGCCTCGAATCCCAGAGACATCCATCAAATATGCACCACGTAATTTAAAAGTGCCATAAGCTGTAACCATGGGTCACTAATCATCTTCTGTGCCTAATATTTATGAGAGTTACCATGGAAAAGGTCAAATGAACAAGTGTGGTGGTTAATCATTGTCTCTATTTTGATTAATCTCCTAAGATGTAATGTCTATACTCAGTTGTTCAAGCCGTCATGCGAAAATACTACACAAACGAAAGAATGACACGGACTAAGCATGCCTTCTTTTCAGTCCCTACTCTGCTTTAGCAAATCATAAACTGGATTCTAATGTAATTGGAGATGTACCACGGATAAGCAGATGACCCCATCTAACTTCGAACAAGTCAAGACCCCCCACCCCCACCCCTCAACCACCACACACAAACAAGAAAAGGTATGACATATTAGGTGGTTTTGTCAGACAGTACTTTGAAATTGCATGCTGACCATCAAGAATTCGAGATCATATCAAGTAGGTAAGATGTCATCGCTACAAGGAATGTATTCAATTAAAAATAACTTGCCAACCACCCAACTAACGAATCGTCCTGTTCCCTTGCTAGGATTCTATTTAGACTTCAGGAAGTCTTCTTTAAATAATAGAAGTGGGACACCGGAGTAGGTATAAGGGTCCTTGTCGTGAATGTATAAGTTGTGACTGAGTAAAAGAAGTACCACCCTGTTTTCTAAACAAGACTGTACTTTGGTAAAAAGATCGAAAAGACAAAAGTCATACGCAGCAGGAGAGTAGGCAACGGTGTTACCCGTGTGCGCACTTCTTATTTGGAAGTACCTACATTATTTTCCTTATTCTAAACAAGTTTTGATAAGATTATAAGATTGCATCATCAATTCATCATGTATGAACCTTGAAAAAGACAGATATACTTGTCCTTTAAGTTGCTTATTACTAGACAGTTTGGCGCTAGTTATTAAAAATATGTGATGTGGAAACCCTATTGAAGCCCATGAAGCGGCGTCAATTTCATAATACCATTGAGTTATAAACACAAAGGAGCCAAAAATATTGATGGTGACTTACCCTGTGTTAAGCTGAGATAAAGATAAAAGGTGGAGGTGCTTTTGTTCCTCCTGATGAAGCAGTGCATCGGCGCATCCCTCGGTCCAGGCTGTGCGGAAAATATAGAGGTCAATTAAATCATTATGTATAGAACCCCTAAATAGAAGTGAAGCTTTTATGTATCATCAGGCAAGAATCGATTACAATCGGTCACAATAAGCAACTTCCATATATGAACATACCAAATACCCTACTATGGTTTTACTAACTTGGTCCTATAATCTCACTGTATTAGCGTTGGTCACCAAAAAGTAAGTTGTGAACTCGTGATGCAAACAAATGGAGAAAATAAAGAGGATAAGGTCAACATGTTCCTCGCTTCTAGTAAATGCTTGCATCTGAAGATATCACTAACCCCAAAAAGGAGCAACAAAGATTGTTGATTCACCAGACGTCAATCGTTCAACGCATCTGGACTCGTATTGAAGACAAAATTTTAACATTTTTTGATAAACCGCTCTGAACCTGCTGCAATTCATTCCCGCGATTGCATCTAGCATATCTATAGATGCTACTGGCGAGGAGATGGCCTGAAATGGATGAAATGAAACTACAGGACCATTTCCACAATCAACAGCTGCAAATCTGAAGCGGATGGAGTCAACATAAGGACCAAACGCCCGCCAAATCCTCGAACCACGCAACAAGTAACGCGCAAATCGGGCGACGAATTAACCAGATCGGAGCGGCGGCGACAGAGAAAGGTGAGGATCCGGGCGAGGGGCTCGCACCTGCTTGAGCGAGGAAGGGAAGGTGATCCTGCCGCACTCGAGCGGCGGGCGCACGACGGAGACGGCGGCGTCGCGCCAGCGGCGGCAGACGCAGGCGCAGGCGACGACGTCGCGGCGCGGGGGCCAGCGCTCGGCGCCGGCGTCGACGCGGCGCACGATGTCCGTGAGCAGCTCCAGCAGCAGGCGGGACCACCTCTCCTCGTCGACCTCCCCCTGGTCCTCCCGCGCCTCCTCCGGGGCGACCTCGGGCGAGACCTTGGCCTCGTTCCCGCCGACGATGCCGGCCGGGGCGCGCGAGCAGGACGTGAGCCAGGACGAGCTGCGCCGCCACAGAGCCATGGTGGAACGGAGGAGACGGTCGCACGGGCGGGCGGGCGGAAGGGGCTGTGATCTCTCTCCCCGAGAGCTTGTGGAAGCTTCCGAGGCGAGAGATGGGGGGGGGGGGACGAGGGGCGGATAAAGGGGATCGGAGGGAGGAGGGAGACGACGACCAGCGCAGCGAGCGAGCGAGCCAAGGAAAAAAGGCGAATAAAAGCGGAAAGTTGGGGTGTCACGGATAAATAAGCGGGATCGCAGATCTTTTCCCCCCCTAACCACACGCTGCGTGTGCCATGACGAGTGGGCCTGGCGGATGCACGGGGCCCATACATTAATGCTGTCCGTATAGGTATGCTTCTCCTGGTCTGAAGCTTTCTGTGTGTGTGTGGGTGGTGCGAAATGGTAAGTGGGGTGGTGAAAATCACGGGAAGCCGGAGCGGAGGCTGGGTCCGCCCGGGGTGGACGTCGCCGTCGGCCGCGGGATAGAAAGGTGGGGTGCGACCGTGCGTGCGCGTGTGCGTGCGGGTGGACTCGACGTCAACGTCGACCCCCCGCACCGGCAGGAACAAAGTGCGGCCTGTAGAGTAGAGTGGCCGTGACGCCGTGTCGCCGGCGGACGCGTTCTCCGCTCCATCGGCGAGGAGAGCCAACCACCGTGCCGACAGCGACGTCCGCTCGCGCGCCCCCCTTCTTCGTGGCCGCGCCTCGGCCACCCGGACCCGGGGCGACAGCGGCAGGAGGGCGTCGCCACCGTGCACTGCACGCGGCCCCTCGGTGCCCCGGTCCACGCGCCCGCGCACCGATCGCGCACTGCTCCCGACTGCACGCGCGCCCGGCTGGTTGGAATCGGACGTGCGCGCGGTGCCCGTGGCCGTGTGCCGCTCGTCACCCGCTACATCGATCGGTGCGGTGCGGTCCAGGCAGAGGTACGTACGTTCCGCCGACGGCGACGTCCTCGCCTCGTGGACCCATCGAGACCAGCAGTGGACTTGGCCCCTCAGGGGCGGCCGGCCTGGCGAAAGTCGTGCGCCAGTGTCATCCGTCCAGACATCTCCAGGCTCTGCTAGCTTCGCGGCGTGCGCCCGTGGTTAGGTTAGGCGGGTGACAGCGTCGTTTACCTGTTCCTGACGGCATCGCGCGGCCACGCCACCGCTGCCGGGCCAACTGTCCGGACGGCGCATCCATCGGGCTGCAGTGCACGGACTGAAAGATGCCCCGGCAAACGGGAGGTCCATGAACAGCGGGCTGACGAGCACCGGCCGATGCAACCCAGCTTTCAGCTCCAGGGAGGAACAATCGGTGAACATCATCGCTCGGGCAACAGTGAACAAACAGCAAGATAAGATGATTGACAGCTGCAGAACAATGCCTGCTCAACATTTTGATTGTGCAAAAGTAAACAGCACTGACACTCACTGATGCTCAACAGTACCTAAGTGCTTTAATAAGTTAATAAACATAATTATTTTTCACATATATATGTTATGTGGTACAGTCTTAGTTAGGACATCGGACCCTAAAACGGACATCCTATCTGCCAGTGGACAGTGATACATGAGCCGACCATTCAACCTTATACCTTAAACGTCCACATAACCGCATACATTTCAAACATAATTTAAACAAACCGGACGATTTTCATGCAACCAAATGATTTTCATTTGAAACGTACCACATTCATTACATTTTTGACAAATTTCATTAAACAAAAGCGTCTGAAAGTTAACCTAGTCTAAATCTTCGTCGGCGTCCGTCCTCCAAGTCCTTGTTGTTCTCCATGTCTGGCATCCTCGGCGATCCTAAGCCTGGGGAAGTGAAGATGCGGGTCGCGCGGCGAGGAAGTGTAAAACATGGGACACGAACACCTCTGTCTCCCATGTTCTACTCTTGCTCGTCAGAGTCCGTGGCCTCGACGTCGCCGGTGAAGGTGAGGTCGACGATGGACGTGCACGGGCGGCACGAATGACGCACATCTGTCGGCGTTCCCGTCCGCGGTCGCCTGCGCCTCGACCGCTATACAGCCGGAGCGAGCACGTGCGGCTTCGTAGAGCGCCCGTTGCTCAGCGACGAAGTTCTGGTTCTCCGTGGCCATGGCCGCCATGGCCTCCTCGCTCGCGAACTCGCCATAGATTTGGTCCTCCGCCAACCGATGATGCACGAGGAGGGGAGATTGTAGCGCTGCTCCTCCTGCGCCTACCAAAATGCCGACACCGGCCGCGGCACCGGCTGCTCCTCCCCATGATGGCATTGAAGTGCGCATGCGCCTGCTCCATGGTGAAGCCGGCATGGACAGGCGCGCGCGGGGTTGTCGGCTCGTTGTCGGGCGCCTCCTCCATCATGGGGTCGTCGTCACTCACCTCCGGCGAGCTCGCCGGCAAGCCGGCCTCTATTCATCGCGCACGACGGGCCTGCCAGTCGGACGCAAGGCCGGCCAACTCAAGCTTCTTCTCCGTCGAGGGCTCTCCCACATCGCTCTAGAGCTCGCGGTCATGGCGGACGTGGTGCACGGAGGAGGAAAGGAAGCAGACGTGGAGTTGTGCGGATCATGTCAGGTGTCGCTACGTATAAATGGCGAGCGCCAGCCAGTCCCAGCGACGAGATGTGTCAATGCAGGCGCCGGAGTTGGTTTCTCGGCTGTCGCGCATGTTTAATGTCGGCGGGCGGACGAATGGGCAGCCGGTTCAAATGCGGTCGATAGCCGTCTCGTCCAGTCCAGTCACATCTCTCTGGCATTGTACGTGCGCGGAGATCGATCTGGATGCGGCGTGGGCGGCACTATCGGTCGGCACACGCTTCAATGCTGGCTCCGATGACCAATCGCGTCCGCTCTGGACCGGTATGAATGTGGCGCGAAGAGCGGAGGTTTGTTCGCGCGGAAGTTGTTTTTTGGTGGGACCAGGGTGTCGGACGTGGTGGAGGCAGTTTGGACGCCCACAAAACTTCCCCTAATTTGCGTCCAGTTTGTGTGATTTCGGACAACCGGACACGTCCACGGACAGAGGAGGTACCGCATTGGGTGACAAAGTGCGCCCGGACTGCTTGGTCCGGATGTTTACGGACTTTTTCTCCGGTTTGAATCGAACCCCCGTCTTGCTTCAGAACGACATTTCTATGCAACCAAATTCAAGCTGACTATTTAGTCTGGTGTTCCAAGTCAAAATCCTTCCTACCAATAGCGTTGGCGGGTACCATTCTAGGCAACCAAATTCCAGAGACAACGCCATTGGTAGCGCAACTAGATAGGGAAACTTCTCTGTGTGACTGAAACCGGCCAACCTGCAACCAATAGCAAGATGTCAGACCCGTTTTATGTATGATATGAAGACCAAATCAACATCTTATCTTCTTGTCATCACAGCCTTTCACATTTTTAGATAACAGAAATTAAGAGTCTGCCAAACATTTCAAATCAATCCGCATCCCTCGATCACTTTCGAAATAATAACTGAATATGGATACGAAATTGCTTCACACACGACGTTCTACGCCCGATACCAACCTGACGCTGTCATGCATCGTCAGATTTGCTTCTCACGTTCGATCAAAGGACACGGCTCGGTGTCGTGCATGTATCGCGCGAGAAATTGTCGTGTGTATAGCAGCGGCGGAGGACCCAGTAGGGCGAGGCAGGGCGCCCGCCCTACCTTGATTTGGCCGGTGCAGGCAGGGCGCAAGGCGGCGCAGCCGCGCAGCGGCGTTGCCGGTGGCCGAGTGCAGGCAGCCCGCCCTACCTCAATTTTTGTGCGTCCTCCGCCACTGGTGTATAGCACTTCTCATATGGATACAATAGAATGGGATAAGAAGCACTTCTCATAAGGAGCAGAGAGAAAAAAAATCAGCATTTCTGTTATTTAAACATGAAAAGGTAGTCAGCATGACAACCTTATGCGCATTCTGTTATGCACAACATTGGTATTTTTGAAGCATTTCCCTTCCTTCACGCCACATTGCAATTTCCCAATCAATCTACTTGTAAATTTATTTGATGGAGTGAATTAATAAACAAGAACCCGCGGCGGTATAGTAGGTATTCACACGATCAGTTTGCCGGTATGTACATCTTCCAAACTGGATAAGAACACATCCATAATCAAAGATCATAAATTAAGCATGCCATCCTTTTTTTTCACTGCATTCAGCTACCATTCATCATCACAGTTACTGGCATGATTGAGCTCCTATTACCCCAGTGTTGGAAGCTGCTTATTGCACCTCCTCTGAAATAACATATCAACCTTTGATGTACATGGAGTAGATTGGAATAGACATATGTAACACAAATAATTCAGTAAATCTGTAAATGTTTATATCCTGACCCCTAACCTGGCCAACTTTACCTTATTCAGTGTGACAACCGTATGCATTCAGCTAAAAATAGATCTTTTGTCACAATTCTTGGCCTGATTGAGCTATTACCCCTTTGAAATTTGTCACGCCATACTGTTCTTATATTAGTTATATTATTATAACAATTAAGTTATGTTGTCAAATTTCATATGATTACATAAGAAAACTTATCAAGTGTCCAGTTGCTTGGAAGCTACTGTACTTAATTGTACCTCCTCTGAAATAACATATCAACCTCTGATGTACATGGAATAGATTAGGAATAGGCATATGCAACATAAAATATTTAGTAAATGCTTATATCCTGAGTCCTGACCCCTAAAACTTCACCTTATTCAGTGTGATGCCTGCTCTAACTTTATTCATATAGCAGTGCCCAATCTTAAGCTCCAGTGGCCTGCATTGACCATCCCCCCAACTAGAAGCATTCCTCCCTGCCCCTCCTGTCCTATCGTTCCCCCTACCCATCCTAACTCCAGAATCATGGAGTACATGCTAAGTGTCTTACCCATTCTCGCATACACGACTATACAGGAGCACAGAACCATTGGTCCTCTTCATTTGCAATGTTTGAGGCAAAAAAGGATAGGCACTAAGCTTCAGTCTGTCTTTCCTTTTTCTGGGCCAACAGATTTGGAACTAATAGACGATTATTAGAATATGCAAGTAACTTACCGCACCTCTTTCTGAATAACACTGATATGTAACATATGTTTGTGACCTTGCAGGAACAGGAATTGAATTGTTTGCAACCCTTCGCTTCTGCTCGGTTTCTGTCAAGACCAACTTGACTCAGAAGGAAGAGAGAGAATAACACGATTTTGTACTAATTCAGTGGATAAGAAAGCCGAGTTGATATATAGAGTTGATTCAAGTTCTCTGTTTTGTTCAACTGAAACCATCAGTAGAGCATCACTTCCTCAGATCTTATTTTGTTTTGATCAAATAACAGCATGGTCTGAATTAGTATATCGCGGAAGCTGCACATCGGTGAGCCAATGGCCCTTCTGCTTATGATGTGATACTTTTTTGATGAAAGCAAAGAAAATAATCCACAAGTTACACAGCAACTATAATACTCGGAAGTCTCTAGCACTCACGAAAGTTCCAATGGTACATTACTTTTTAAGAGATGAGTTAATTACAGATGAAATTTGTACATTATTATGAATAAAGCATAATTTAACGTGAGCACTTAAACTAGGATAAACATTAATAATGTAGCGAAAGCGAAATCCACAACTCCCTTTAGACTGTATATATGTATGTAACAACTGCAACAAACACAGTAAACGCTAGCATAACAAATTCTGGATTGCAAAAATGAATAATACTAACACAAAGGGACTAAGGAATATGAATAGCATGTTTCTGCTCAGGTCCCATGTTTAAATAAACATATAAAAGACACATCCTTTTAATCCAAAATTTCTTTATATTCCTTTCAAGCAAGAGAGCTACCTTTAGAACTACTCAGTATCAGAAGGTACATTTCGAGCCGAGCCCGGTTGGTGGTGCACGAGAGGCTCCATCCCAGGTTTCAACTCCTTGTTGCAGAAGTCATCATACTCTGCTTTATCCCCTGCCTTCTTTTTCACCTCCAACACCAAGAGGCTTGGTGTAAGCTCAAATATCTCAGCCCCAATTGTCAATGGCCCCTTCTCCCCTTCCCTGGTGCCTTCTATGCTTACACGCCAGTCCTTGCGCCGAATGGAGAAGCTCTTCATCTTGGCAATCTCCTCCAATTTTGTAACAATGGTTTCCATGGGCTCTGCTGAGATGAATCTCACTTCGCTCCCTCGCTCCTCGAACAGCCCTGATAGATCAAATCCCTTGGAGAAGGATATGATATCGAAAGCGTTGAGGCTTGCTGGCCGTGTGAGACGCCCGGCAGGCTGCTGCCGCTCCTCGGACGACAGTGTGGCAGGGCAGGATGCGACGGAGGAATCCGACTCCCACCCTGAGTCATCATCCTCTTGCTGCTGTGGCGGAGGCAGCGGCGGCGGAAGAGGAGGAGGAGGAGGGGGCTCGGTAGGTTCAACGAGCCCCAGCTCCTCACTCTCACCGTCCGCTAAGCTGTGCAGCTGATCGTCTTCAACATAGAACCTGACGGGCCGAAATCCCTTCTGAAACCATCTGCTCTGCATGACTTCTGCCATGGTGATCCTTGTCTCCGGGTTGGTGTCGAGAAGCCGATTCAATAGGCTGGTGAGATCTCTGGAGAACCATCTCGGGCAGCGGAATTCCCCTCTGTAAATCTTGCGGTACATGGCCATGAGGTTCTGGTCATGGAAAGGGAGGTAGCCGGCCATGAGGACGAAGAGAATGACGCCGCAGGACCATATGTCGGCCTTGGCGCCGTCGTAGCCGCGGCGCGCGAGCATCTCCGGCGCGACGTAGGAGGGCGTGCCGCAGAAGGTGTGGAGGAGGCCGTCGGGGTGGAACTGGTCGGCGACGGCGGAGAGGCCGAAGTCGGAGACCTTGAGGTCCCCGCGCTCGTCGACGAGGAGGTTCTCGGGCTTGAGGTCGCGGTGGAAGACGCCGCGCGCGTGGCAGAAGCCGACGGCGGAGATGAGCTGCTGGAAGTAGCGGCGCGCGGTGTCCTCCTTGAGGCGGCCCTTGGCGACGCGCGCGAAGAGCTCGCCGCCGCGGACGAACTCCATGACGAAGTAGATCTTGGACTTGGTGGCCATGACCTCGAAGAGGCGCACGATGTTGGGGTGGCGGACGCGGCGGAGGATGGTGATCTCGCGCTTGATGTGCGGGACGAGGCCCGCCCGCAGGGCCTTCTCCTTGTCGAGCACCTTGATGGCGACGGTCTCGCCCGTGTCGGCGTGGCGCGCGTGGTAGACCTTGGCGAAGGTACCGTGGCCGAGGATGCGGCCCAGCTCGTAGCGGCCGAGCAGGAGGCCGCCGCGCTTGCCGTTGCCGGCGCCGCTGGCAACGGGCCGGCCCGCGGCGGAGGCCGGCCGGCGGGGCTGCGGCGACGCGTCCCGCGACGACGGCGGGGTGGCCGCCATGGGGACGGTGGGAGGAGGGCGGGACGGGCGGAGGCGCGGGGAGGGAGGCGGATTGCGCGGGGGTGGGAGGAACGGAACGGGACGGGAACAGCTTGGCTTGGGCGCTTGGCTTAGCTTTCCTGTTGTTTCGCTGTATTTGATGCTGGCTGGTTGCGGTTGGGGCTGGGTCTGTCTGTCTGGCAGGCTCCGGAGAGCTTTCCTTCCTTTTTGTTCCCTTTCTCTTCTGGTTTTTAAATGGTTTCTGCCGTGTGTTTACAGCTCAATGCCAACTTCTTCTTTTTCTAGAGAGGCAACAGCTCCATGCCAGTGTGTTTCTTCTCAATTCCTTCCCTTTCAGACTCATCAGTGTGTGATGAAATTTCTGGATTTTCGAGGCTTCTGCGGCTTTGGTGAAAAAGTAAAACAATTGGGTGACATATAAATTCAAGTCATATTCAAATACAGCCTATTTTTAGACAAAATGGGGGCGGTATCGGTCGAATATGTAACTATCGGATGAAAAAGATCAGTCTTTTATACCGAGCTAACAATAGAAGTTGCTAAAAATTCTATGATTTTAGCGGTGAGCAAATCTCACAGAAATCGCGAATACCAACCTTGGCGCGTCGAGCTTGAAAAATAATTTTGTCTTTGGAAAAATATAAGTAGAAGGCTCCCCAGAAAATGCATCCCTGCCATACGGCAACTCCATGGAATAAGATCAAACAAAAATATGATTGCGTTAATTGTTCAAAATCTATACAGATATAATTAACAAAGTTGTACATTATTGAATATCAAACATATGTGAATTTAGTTATGTGTTGCCGCAATTCTAGTCATTACAATTTTTAATCAAGGTTTGTCCCCTCAAATAGTCTTTTCGAATAGGTTTTGAACCGAAAAGGCTTTACACTCTGCTTTATAGATAAAGCATCACACCAAAACATCCATACAAGTTCAAGTTCGACAAAACAGAAGAAAAAAAGGTATTCCCTTGTACTAAATCAGCGACAATTAATATGGATCGGGGGGAGTAGTACAACACTGGAGGCACCAGCTTAACATATGCCCAGGCAAACAAAAGGGATAGCCACTACGAAACAACGGGCATCGGAGGCGACAGTCGAGCAGCCACACCTCTTAGTTTGTCGATGAGATCATCAATTGTGTCGCGCTCCTGTTGCTTACTGAGCACCCTCCAATGCTGCAAGAAACCGCAAAGTTTACATATAGAGGAGGGTTCAATAACAAGTTTATTGCGAATCGTCCAAAGCGACCAAGCCAAACCACCAAAACCAACCAAAAGGATTTTGTGATCACTAACAAAACTACTTTGCATAATATGAAAAAAAAAGTCTGGAAAGTTGGAGGGGCACCACCCGCATCTAACAACCCCCCAAGACAACTCCAAAGAAATTGTGCAGTCACACAAGAAAATAATAATATGATTGGAGTCTTCCTCAACACATCACAAGGGGCGGTGCCCATTGCTGAGGCCGTTGCGCTTTAAGACCTACATTCTCGAAGGGGTCAGACCACGAATAAGTTGCCAAAGAAAAATATGGATTTTAAATGGGATCTTGGTGCTCCAGATGTGAGTCAATTCCTCCGAGCCAGGAGAGGCCCGTAATGGCAATGATACAACGACTTGGTCGAAAATGCCCCGAAGGGCTCCAAATGCCAAGACATGTGATCAGACTCGTCGGACAAAGAAGCCTCATTTAGGAACTCTATGTGATGCCCCCGACTCGACCGTGCGCTAATCATACACGCAAATGCACACGATCAAGTCTAAGGACTCACTTGAAGATATCACAACACAACTCTAAACACAAAATAAAATAATACAAGCTTTATATTACAAGCCAGGGGCCTCGAGGGCTCGAATACATAAGCTAGAGTTACACAAGCGTTAGCGAAAGCAACAATGTCTGGGACAGACATAATTAGACAAGAGTGCCTCAAGAAGGCGAAAACAAACAACGGCTCTGATCGAAAGAGGCAAGGCCTCCTGCCTGGGAGCCTCCTAAACTACTCCTGGTCGTCGGTCTCCATGCAGTAGTAGGCTCCACCGTGGTAGTAGTAGTCATCGACGGGGCAGCTGGCTCCGGGGCTCCGTCATCTGGTCGCAGCAATCGGGTATGGGGAAAAAGGGGAAGCAAAGCAACCGTGAGTACTCATCCAAAGTACTCGCAAGACTTACATTAGATCTATACTAATTATGCATCGGTATCAAAGGGGAGGCTGTATCTATGGACTAGACTGCAGAAATGTCAGAACAGAGGGGAAAGGCCTAGCATATCGAAGACTAGCATCTTGCAGCGTCTTGCAGCATTAGAAGAGTGCAGATTAGTAGCATATATTAAAGCAAGAAGCATGTAGTAACAAAGCCCAGGAATCCTTCCTCGACTCCCTGCGAGAAAGCGATCCCGGAGCTAACATATTAATTAACATGTATCCAGTTCAAGTTGTAGTAGATCGGGATACAACACTAAGCGTCCTGTTACCATGGACACGGCTATTCGAATAGATAACTTCCCTGCAGGGGTACACTACTGTTACCCAACACGCTCGATTAACTCTGGCCGGACACACTTCTCCGGGTCATGCCCGGCCTTGGCTGATCGACACGACGTAGTCCTACCTAGGCTCAGCAGAGAGGTCCCCGCCGGTCTACATCCTAAGTGCTCAGGGGTCTTGGGCCCATCGCCCTTTGCACTCCGGGTCGTTGTGTGCAGGGTGGATACCAGCACCACCTCTGCCTGGATGGCGCGATCCGGCTCGGCCACAATGCTGAACCGGATATCTGACAGAGCTTTCGGCTGATACATACGGCGCCGAGGGCCCCATTAAACTATTATCCCGCATGGTGGTAGTGCGTATAGGCCAGTGGTCAACTCAGATCAAATACCCAAATCCGTTAAGCGTGTTATTAGTATCTCGCGGACGCGAACAGGGCTCAAGGCTCACCTCCAACACCCTGCCGCACCGACTTGGTAACCTGCGGACCAATGACTAGGGACCAGAACCACCTCTCTCCTAGGTGGTCTCCACCTGCCCTGACGTTCCGCCACAATAATCTCTCGCGGGTACCCTCACGGTCAACCCGACTTCACACCTCTCGCGGGTACCCCTCGGGGTCGACCCGACTTTAACAAGGGCTTGAGGTAAAAGCCAAGGTAACCGTGTGGCCATTACATCAAGGGGGAAATCCGATGAATCACCCTCGATGGATTCCCACTCGATGTATCTGTTAAGGTGAACTTGGAGGAATCACCCTCGATGGGTTCACACTTGAGGGGTTGCACGACAGAGGCATCATCGGAGGTGGTGAAAGAGGAATCACCCTCGGTAACCCACAACCGACTAGCTACGCTACAGAGATATCATCAAGAGTGAGGTAGGAGGTATCACCCTGGGCACTCGATAGTAGCTCTGCAGAGTCGTACAACTAAGGGGGTGTGCGGTGCTGTGTCGGTCTCTGAACATCGATCACATTGATCGGGGCACCAGTAACAAAGCGGGGCAACATGGACAAGGGTGAGGGGGTCACTGATGGATCACTAACCAACCTATACTAAGCATTTAGGATAGCAGGTAAGGTATCAACAGCAGTTACAAAAACAGGCTATGCATCAGAATATGAGCAATCAAATACAGTAGCAAAATCTAATGCAAGCATGGGGGAGAAAGGATGGGCGATATAGGAATGATCAAGGGGGTTTGCTTGCCTGGAAGCTCTGCGGTAAAAGAGGGGTCGTCGATGGAGTAGCAGTCCTCGGGGGCAACGTCGGTCTCGGGGTCTACCGGAGAGAAGAGGGGGAGGAAACAGATAAATACATAGCAAACAAATGCACTCACAGAGCATGACATGGCAATATGCAACGCAGGGGTGACCTAATACATCCCTAAACCATTTTAGTTAATTTAGGAATTATTTACTGGAGGTCAGACACTATTCATCTATCAGAAACAGGCCTAAAGTTACAGGTTCACCTACTTAGAGGATTCTAACATGAATGCAGATGACATATTCGGATTCGATAGATTTTTCTGATATTTTTCATATATAAATTATTTTCATCCGACTTACGGTTTATTTTATATGATTTTTCAAAGTTTTAATCATTTTCTGAATTTTCTGGATTTAATTTAATTCGAAATTAAATGAATAAAATGCTATGGGTACACAGAGAGTGTACCCAGCCAGGCCACACAGTGGCTGACTGGTGGGCCCTGTTGACTGGGTCAACTCCCAGTCAGCAGAGGCTGACATGTGGGCCAGCCTGCTGACTCAGCAGGGTCTTATCCAAAGGAATAGTGGGCTGGGCCCACATGTCATTCACAGTAGGTTAATTTAGAGTTTGTTTTAATTAACAAAGATTAATTAGGGGTGGGCCCCGTGCGTCAGTGGCACAGTAAGTTAATTACCTAGCTTTAATCTAACCCGTGACTTAATTAATTGTGGGGCCCGCCTGTCATTCACCCAGGGGGGTAATTAGGCAGGTCATTAGCCGTTAACTGGCCGGACACGTCAGCCCACCGGCGACATGTCGCCGGAGACCAAAATACGCGGCGGCGCACCGCGGGATTTCGCTATGGGGCTCGGGCGGGCATGCGGATGGTGGCATTCGAACGCCCGTGCTTCGCCGCGTCGAATGGGGGCAATGGCAGGAGCGAAGGCGGCCGGAGTCGAGCGCCACGACGACGGCAGGCGGCGCCGGAGTTCGGGCAAGGCCGGATCCGTCCATGCAAAGCGCGACAAGCAACGGAGCTAAGCGCGTTGGGTTCCTGGAGAGCCCAGGAACACGACTGCGAGTACGAGCGCGGCTGGCAGCAGCTGGGAGCACGACGGCAACCAGAACGGCGGCAACGAGCGGCGCATGTCGGGAACACAGCTAGGGGACGCGGGGAAGAGAGGGGAGAGGTCAGGGAGATCCGGGAGCTCACATCGAGCTTGGAAGCGTGCACCGGGAGGTCGGAGAGGCTCGGGGTGGAGCGGATCGAGACGGCGACCGTGGCGGATGCAGTCGGCGGAGACGGCGTTTGCGACGACTCGGAGGGGCTTCCGCTCGAACCGGTGCTTGTCGTCGATGCAGAAGAGGACGGCGGTGCTCCGAGACATCCTCCAGTGGCTCGAGACGCACGGTGGCCGCGGCAACGTGAAGGCGCAGCGGCAGCAGTGTTCGGTGACGACGTAAACGAGAGAGAGAGAGGCGAGTGAGGGAAAGAGGGAGGCTAGGGTTTGTCCAACGCGTCGCAGGGGTCCTTATCCACGACGGGGAGCCGCGGGATGGCCGGCGCGTGGCGATCCGCGGCCACGGATGCGCACGCGGCGTCCACCCAGCCTCTGGTGAACAGAGGTAGTGGACGACTCGCTGTTGGGCTGGGCTGTGCACTGTGCACTTGCGGCCCAGTCCAACAGTGAGCCTTTCCAATTTTCTTTTTTTATTGTCTGTTTCTTTATTTCTTTCTGTTTTGCAAATTGTTAGGCCACAAAAAGACTTTTGTAAAATATGGAATTGTGCCACATAAATACTTTGCATTATTTAGCACTGCGATAAAAAGGTTTGGAGGCAAAAATGATTTCATTTGAACTTTGTATAAATGAAAATGTATTAATTGGGCTGTTTTGGGTAGTGACTTTGGATGTTAGGGTCAATCTGGGAATTCAAATAATGTTGTTTTTATTTTTATAATAGCTTTGGGAATTTTTGCAATATTATGAACTATTTTGTTTAATTATTTGGAGTTTTTCTAATTTCACTTGTTATTTGAATTTTTAATTTGAGTTGAATTATTTCTTAATTGCATTTCTTAGGATATAATGATGATAACTTGGCATCATTAGTGTGAGGTCACTGTAGCATGACACTGTGGGTGTTACACTCTAGCAGGGCCGCCCAAGCAAGACCTTTGGGCTGCCCAAAGGATCCGCGAAACCGCATGGTTCCAATATTCCCAAGGTCCGACGCAGCCGAGATGTGGGGGTTGTCACAAATGGAGAACAACTTTGGGAAACGAACCCCAAGGGGCTCGGTTCCCAGCCAACGGTCGAGCTAGAAAAGGGTCGACGAACCGGACCCCACCGATACCAACGTCCCTAACCGCATCACCGGAATGAGGGAAATGCTGGACTGCCACAATTGGGAGCCTCCCCTTCTTTGGCAAAACACAATGGGCTGACCACAAGTTCTTACAGTTGATGATAGATTTTTTTTCAAAAGTATGACTAAATTTATAACAAATTTGAAAATTATACGGCGAAATGAAAAAATACCGAAAATATGACCCCGTCGGCCTGCGGTGGGCCGAAAGGGGCCCTGTCGGCCAGTAGTAGGCCGAGCGCAGCCTGTCGGCCACCAGTAGGCCGACTGGTGAGTTGTCGGCCACCAGTAGGCCGACTGGTGGGCTGTCGGCCACCAGCAGGCCGAAAGGTGGCTGTCGGCCACCAGCAGGCCGAAAGGGGGCTGTCGGCCGCCCGACCGTTTTCTTCTTCCTCTCGCTCTCTCTCTCTCGTTCCTGGTCGCTGGCAGCTCTCTCTCTCTCTCTCTCTCTCTCTCATTTCCTCTCTATACTCTCCCCCCCTCACCGATCTACTCATTCTTCCACCGATTTTCCGTTCCAAGCCGCAGAATCAATAGATCATAGCATTCTCCAGCGTCCTACGGTCATTTTTTTTGCAATGGGATAGTTATTTGTGCGTAAGTGAGGAGGAGCCATGGTGGGGTGGAGGAGGTGAGGAGGTGGTGGGGTGGAGGAGGTGTGGCTGGTGAGGAGGTGGTGGTGTGGAGAGGAAGAAGAAGGGGACACACGCGTCGAAGGTATATTTTTGTTCGTGTAGTTAGTGTAGTTTTATTGTACAGTTTATTTAGTGTACATAGTAATTTTAGGGGATAGTTAGTGTAGCCGGTAATAATTTTGTATGTGTTGTAGAGTTTATTTAGTGTACATAGTAATTTTAGCGGATAGTTAGTGTAGCCGGTAATAATTTTGTTCGTTGCGATTAATGAAAGGTGGCAATGTCTGACAGGTGAAAATGTCTGAATCAGTAAATTTGACTGTTTACTACGGCCCTGGTAATGTTCGATATAATGAGTTGGGGGTTGATCTTAGCGAGTTTAAAAATGGCGTCATGACACTTTCACACCCGGACATACTGGACATTAGACAGTTGAAGCACTGGTTGACTACTAGTTTTGGGCTAGATCCTGAAGTATGTTCCGTCAGTATTCATGCACTGTGGACAAAATCCTGTAAAAATGTTAAGTGGGAGTTGATGCCGATAGATAGGAGCCAGCATTGGGTGACCTTGTTAAGTCGTTGCCGAGACCGAACAATCCACCCATATGCCCTAGTGCAACCAATGGCGAAGGAGGAGAATACGGTACAACTTCACGTGGGGTATGAACCAGGCCAGGGTAGTCAAGTGGCTAACGAGAATTATTTATCCGGGTCACAGCCACCGGATGTGGATGCTAGCCAAGCCGAGAAAGAGTCAGACTACATGTCACACAATGTTTGTGGTCATGATACTGGGCAGAGTATTCAGTCAAAAATATTAGCTGGTTCTGGTGTTGCTGATGGGGATGAGGAAGGCGATGAAATGCAGAGGGTGATGGAGGAAGATGACGAGGATGGATTTGCGGAGGATCTGGATTCTGAAAATTCCGAGGATGAAGTGGAGGTACCGATTCCTTCTGCATGGGATCAGGACATATCCACCGGCCTTACTGTCAACGATGGCCATGAGACTCCATGGCAATATAATCTGAACCAAGTCCAGATAGGGGCTATGTTTGATACAAAGAAAAAATTGAAGTATGCGGTGATAAAGTGGGCTATGTCTACGCAGAGGGTTTTCCGGACACACATATCGAGTCCAACAAAATATACCGTGAAGTGTGTTGAAGCAGGTTGTCCTGGGAAGGTGCACGGGCACGTGCCGAAGTATGACATCTACTGGCTTGTCACCAATGTGGTCCCACATAATTATGTGAGGAAAAACCTGTTGGTTAGTCATCCAAACCTGACTTCAACTCTCATTGCGCAACTCATGTATACTGAGATAGTGGAGAAGAAAGATATGGAAGCAAAACAC
The DNA here is from genome assembly GCA_039707655.1 of Elymus sibiricus. Classification (NCBI taxonomy): domain Eukaryota; kingdom Viridiplantae; phylum Streptophyta; class Magnoliopsida; order Poales; family Poaceae; genus Elymus; species Elymus sibiricus. The sequence goes on from CM077664.1 coordinate 322,400,600, forward strand.
ATCCAGAGAGCAGTGAAGGTCAGATGAAATTATGACATTCCATATGGGAAGGCTTGGAGGGCTAAGCAGAAGGCTATGGAGGAAAGGTTTGGGACGTTCTTCGACTCATATGATAATGTTGTCCGTCTCCTTGACATACTGAAGGAGAGAAATCCTGGCACTTATGTTAACATACAACACACGAGGTTGGACATTATACCAGATCACAAGGTGTTGAAACAAGTATTCTTCTCTTTCGCTATGTGCATCGAAGCTTTCCGGCATTGTCCTCCTGTGATGTTTGTGGATGGTACATTCCTGACTGGTCAGTACAAAGGGCAAATCCTGACTGCTATTGGTGTGGACGGGAACAATCAAATCATCCCACTAGCCATGGCATTTGTGGAGGGTGAGAACTTTCCGAGCTGGGTATGGTTCTTCCGGCAAGTTAAAATTGCGATCGTGAAGGACCGACCAAACGTGTGTGTCATTCATGACAGACATCCTGGTATATTGAAGGCCGTGAAGACACTAAGGAATCCAACTGCTGACGAACCAACACCTTGGAAGGACTTGTAGAGCCGGTGGTGCATGCGCCATCTTGGGGCTAATTTTTTCTCACAGTTCAAGAACAAGCGGTTGATGAACTTGTTTAAAAAATTATGCAAGAAGAACCAGCAGCGTAAATACCATTTTATTTGGTCAAAACTTGATGAGTTCACTAAGAAGCAGGTCCGCGCGAGGAAGAAAATGGAAGCAGATCAGGTTAAATTAGCAACACTCATGGCGGAGCTAGAGGAGCCAGTAGGTCTTTGTGACTTGCCAGCAATTGACCCTCCTAATACCAAGAGAAAGAAGGGCAGGGCAATAAAGAATTTTTCTGAGTGGATAGAGAAAGAGCCTCCAGTGAATTGGTCTTTGCTGCATGATACCCATGGAGCTAGGTATGGCCACATGACAACCAATCTTGCAGAGGTGTATAACTTTGTACTCAGAGGGAATAGAGCATTGCCACTGACAGCTATTGTGGAGGGTGTATTCCATGGCACTTTGAGATATTTCAGAGAAAGGCACGAGTTAGCAAAGAAGCATATTGCAGTTAATCAGAACACACCTTATTGTAGCCGTGTCATGGAGTACATGGCTCAGAAGATAAAGAAAGCAAAAAAGCACACTGTCACACTCATAGGTAATCAGGAAAGGAGGTATGAGGTTCAGCTTCCTACTGATGGTTTTGGTTCTGCAAATGAGGTGAAGACGCATGAGGTTAAAATTGGAACGGAATTTTATCCAACTTGTGAGTGTACATGCAACAAACCGCAGTTGTTGCACCTGCCTTGCTCACATGTGTTGGCTGCCTGTGGCCAGATTGAGTTGGACGCTATCTCCTTCGTGTCTCCGTACTATTCAAAAGAGGCAGTACTCAATGTCTGGATAGGTGAGATGATGGGGTTTAGAGTCGTCAGCAATTTCAACAAGGTAAACGATGGTGAGAGAGTATACATCCCGGATCCAGGACTTCGGCGAACAAGCAGGGGCAGACGCAAGGTAAAGCGCATCCGAAACGATATGGACCAATCTGAAGCTGGTGGAGCAACCATACAATGTTTGCTATGCGCGGCTTATGGGCATAGGATGAAATATTGTCCCGACCTGAACAAAGACGGTGCTTCCACATCGACGAGTGCTTCCACATCGACGACTGCGACAACAGTAGCAAGAGGTGGTCGTGGCAGTCGTGGTGGTCGTGGAAGTCGAGGCCGAAGGGGCGGACAAGGAAGAAATAACTCAGAAGCTATATAATGTGTCGCACTATGTTTTAATTTGTAATATGACGGACTATGTTTTATTCTGTAATATGTGTGGACTATGTTTTAATGTGTAATATGACGGACTATGTTTTATTCTGTAATATGTCTGGACGATGTTATAATTTGTAATATGTCTGGACTATGTTTTAATTTGTAATATGCCTGGGCTATGTTTTAATTGCAGATATGGCTTCGTATCCGTTGCTTAATGGGAATATCGATAGAGGGCACCGGGCCGCAGATATGGAAGCGGGCAAGAACTTAGACGTGTTGATCACTCGCACCCCAAAGCGTAACTGGATGATACACCCTTTATGGGTTGATAGGTATGTGTCGGTATAATGACTTACTATGTTTGACATCCTTTTGATAGCCGCTAACTGTAAGCTACATTCTATTTATTTTGTAGGTTAAATTGGGCTGGACTTCTACCCTTGGCACGGCTGGTTGAGGGTACATTGGATGAGTGGGTTGATCATCCGGAATTGGATGAGGCAGGTGAACCAATGCAGTTACAGAAGAAGCAAGTTACACGCTTCTCTTACGACAGGTCACTCCTTACCTGCTTAGTAGATAGATGGAGACCAGAGACACATACGTTTCACTTTCCCTGGGGAGAGATGGCGCCAACATTACAGGATGTGTCTTACTTGTTGGGATTACCTCTGGCCGGTGCTGCCATAGGTCCTTTAGAGCCAGAACCTGGTTGGCTAGCATCGATTCGTCGCCGTTTTCTGGATGCGGTGCCAACTACTACGGTGCTAGGCAACGATCGTCACGGGCCTCTTTTTAGGTGGTACAGCCAGTTTCAGATTGTCTCCTTAGGATATCCCAATGTTGAGTTGTCAGAGGCACAGATTGACCGATCCCTAGAGGCATATATTATGTGGTTGTTCGGCAAGACGATGTTCACGGAAAACCACGTGACCACTGTCGATGCACGACTCATCGGTATTGCACGAGAGACAGCTGATGCACGTTGCCCGGGGGACATTGTGCAGAGGAGTTTTGGTTCTGCTGTGTTAGCGGCTACGTACAGAGGCCTGTGCAAAGCTTGCCAGTTGAAGTCTAGAAAATCAGGTCTTCTTGGATGTCCACTATTGTTGCAGCTCTGGTCATATGAGAGATTCCCTATTGGTCGACCCTATGTCAGCGTTGAAAAATCTTTTGGTAATGAGGACATGGCTGGGACTTACGTGCCTTCTATCGGCGACTTGCCTACTATGGGATCTGTTTGGACACGGAGAGAGGTATTTTCATAATTTGTAACAATATGAATTACTAATGTTTATTTCTCGCTATTCAATAGTATTACTAATGTTTGTTGTAAAATACAGAGACAGTTTGCGCATAGCCAGGTGAGGGGCTGCTACCCCTCCTTCACGGCGCAGTTTGACAGTTTGCACGAGGATCAAGTTATCTGGGAGCCATACTCCGATCGTGCTATTTCCTCCAGATGTGCAGATGGGATTTCTGGAATGTGCACTAGAGATCGGCATTATTGGATGACCAAGGTCAGGTTGGTGTTCGACGTGACGGTTGAGGAGATGGCTATTCATAGGGTGATGAGACAGTTCGGTCGATGCCAAGAGCCTGACATTCTTGTTATTCCACACTTACCAGATCACGTGCACAAGTAAGTAATACTACTTTAGTTGTCATGTCTGCATTCAGAATATAACTAATCATGTAACGTGCATTTCAATCTCAGGTACACTCGCTCAGGAGGAAACAAGTCCCAGGATTCTTGGCTTCGTGACATTAGCCCTTACGTGGACGAATGGACTACTGCGCCGACAAATATCTGGGATGAAGTTCGGCCCTTTGACTGGGACAAGTTCGGGTTGTATCTTCAGCGTTACTGGCATAGCACGAGGATCTACTTGGTTCCATCATCAGCTCCTGATCAGATCGAAGCCCCTCTCACCAGCGATCTGTTCCCAACTGCCTCTGTTGTCGGTGTTGGGGAACGTTGCATGGGAAACAAAAATTTTCCTACGCACACACAAGATCTATCCATGGTGATGAGCATCTACGAGAGGGAGAGTGAATCTACATACCCTTGTAGATCGCTAAGCGGAAGCGTTTAAGAAACGCGGTTGATGTAGTCGAACGTCTCCGCGATCCAAATCGCAAGTCGTCCCTCGATCCGATCACGAACTAGCGCCGAACGGACGGCACCTCCGCGTTCAACACACGTACGGCTTGATGACGCCTTCACCTCCTCGATCCAGCGAGCGATGGTGAAGTAGTGGTTGAGTTCCAGCAGCACGACGGCGTGGTGATGGTGGTGAGGAACAATCTCTGCAGGGCTTCGCCAAGCGCTATGGAGATTATGACGGAGGAACTAGAGGGTTAGGGTTGCCGCACACGGCTTGGGGAAATCTTGATGTGTCCCGTGTGCTAGCCCTGCCCCTCTATTTATATCTTGAGCCTTGGGGTCTAAACTTGGAGTAAAAGCCTCCTCCAGGTCGGTTTTGCCCGCACAAGGTCGGTTTGGCCCGCAGGGAAAGAGTCCAACTCAGATCCCTGCCGAACCGCGCACAGCCGCGCACAAGCGGTAGTACCGCTTCACACAAGCGGTAGTACCGCTTGGGCGGTAGTACCGCTTCACACAAGCGGTAGTACCGCTTGGGCGGTAGTACCGCTTCACACAAGCGGTAGTACCGCTTACGCGGCAGCAAAACTACTTTTGCACTTTCCAATACCTCGTGGGCTTTTATCCCTTGGCCCATATAAAGTGTTGCTGCACCCGAACACTTCGGTAAACATCCGGAACCCCTTCCGGTGAACTCCGGAACCCTTCCGGAGATCAAAACACTATTATCACATATATCAATCTTTACCTCCGGACTATTCCGGAGATCCTCGTCATGTCCGGGATCTTATCCGGGACTCCGAACAACTTTCGGTCACCAACATAATAACTCAATTATACTAATCGTCACGAAACGTTAAGTGTGTAGACCCTGCGGGTTCGAGAACTATGTAGACATGACCGAGACACCTCTACGGCCAATAACCAATAGCGGGACCTGGATGCCCATATTGGCTCCTACATATTCTACGAAGATCTTTTATCGGTCGAACCTCTATGTCAAGGATTCAGTTAATCCCGTATGTTGTTCCCTTTGTTCTTCGGTATGTTACTTGCCCGAGATTCGATCATCGGTATCTCTATACCTAGTTCAATCTCGTTACCGGCAAGTCTCTTTACTCGTTCCGTAATACAAGATCTCGTGGCTAACACTTTAGTCACATTGCTTGCAAGGCTCATTGTGATGTTGTATTACCGAGTGGGCCCTGAGATACCTCTCCGTCATACGGAGTAACAAATCCCAGTCTTGATCCATGCCAACCCAACAGACATCCTCAGAGATACCTGTAGAGCACCTTTATAGTCGCCCAGTTACGTTGCGACGTTTGATACACACAAGGTACTCCTCCGATGTCAGGGAGTTGCATGATCTCATGGTCATAGGAACAGATACTTGACATGCAGAAAACAATAGCAATAAACTGACACGATCATATGCTACGTTCGTAGTTTGGGTCTTGTCCATCACATCATTCTCCTAATGATGTGATCCCGTTATCAAATGACATCTCATGTCAATGGCTAGGAAACCTTAACCATCTTTGATCAACGAACTAGTCAACTAGAGGCTTACTAGGGACACAGTGTTGTCTATGTACCCACACATGTATTTGAGTTTCCAATCAATACAATTATAGCATGGATAATAAACGATTATCATGAACAAGGAAATATAATAATAACCAATTTATTTTTGCCTCTAGGGCATATTTCCAACAGTCTCCCACTTGCACTAGAGTCAATAATCTAGTTCACATCACTATGTGATTTACATTGTAATGAATCGAACACCCATGCAGTTCTGGTGTTGTTCATGTTTAGCCCTTGGAAGAGGTTTAGTCATCGGATCTGCAACATTTAGATCCGTGTGTACTTTGCAAATATTTATGTCGTCCTCCTTGATGTAATCGCGGATGGAATTGAAACGTCGCTTTATGTGTCTGGTCCTCTTGTGAAATCTTGGTTCCTTGGCTAGAGCAATGGCACCAGTATTATCACAAAACAGAGTCATTGGGTTAAGCGCACTAGGCACTACTCCAAGATCTGTCATGAACTCCTTCATCCAGACACCTTCCTTCGCCGCCTCCGAGGCAGCGATGTACTCCGCTTCGCATGTAGAATCTGCTACCACGCTTTGCTTGGAACTGCACCAGCTAACCGCACCCCCATTTAGAATAAATACGTATCCGGTTTGCGACTTAGAGTCATCCGGATCAGTGTCAAAGCTTGCATCGACGTAACCCTTTACGACGAGCTCTTGATCACCTCCATAAACGAGAAACATGTCCTTAGTCCTTTTCAGGTACTTCAGGATATTCTTGACCGCCGTCCAGTGTTCCATTCCTGGATCACTTTGAAACCTTCCGACCATACTTATGGCAAGGCTGACATCGGGTCTTGTGCACAGCATTGCATACATGATAGAGCCTATGGCCGAAGCATAGGGGATGACACTCATCTTTTCTCTATCTTCTGCAGTCACTGGGCATTGAGTCTTACTCAACTTCACACCTTGCAATACAGGCAAGAACCCCTTCTTGGACTGATCCATTTTGAACTTCTTCAAAACTTTGTCAAGGTATGTGCTTTGTGAAAGTCCTATTAAGCGTCTCGATCTATCTCTATAGATCTTGATGCCTAATATGAAAGCAGCTTCTCCTAGGTCCTTCATTGAAAAACTCTTGTTCAAATATTCCTTTACGCTTTCCAACATTTCTATATTGTTTCCAATCAGCAATATGTCATCCACATATAATATTAGAAACGCTATAGAGCTCCCACTCACTTTCTTGTAAATACAAGCTTCTCCGTAAACTTGTATAAACTCGAACGCTTTGATCACCTCATCAAAACGAAGATTCCAACTCCGAGATGCTTGCACCAGTCCATAAATGGATCGCTGGAGTTTGCAAACTTTGTCAGCATTCTCTGGATCGACAAAACCTTCTGGTTGCATCATATACAACTCTTCCTTAAGGTAACCGTTAAGGAACGTTGTTTTGACATCCATCTGCCAAATTTCATAATCGAAAAAGGCAGCTATTGCTAACATGATTCTGACGGACTTAAGCATCGCTACGGGTGAGAAGGTCTCATCGTAGTCAACTCCTTGAACTTGTGAAAAACCCTTTGCCACAAGTCGAGCTTTATAGACGGTGACATTACCGTCCGCGTCCGTCTTCCTCTTAAAGATCCATTTGTTCTGAATGGCCTTACGCCCTTCAGGTAATACTTCCAAAGTCCATACTTTGTTTTCATACATGGATCCCATCTCGGATTTCATGGCCTCTAACCACTTCTCGGAATCCGGGCCCATCATCGCTTCTCCATAGCTCGTAGGTTCATCGTTGTCTAACAACATGACCTCTAAGACAGGGTTGCCGTACCACTCGGGAGCAGTACGCGTCCTTGTCGACCTACGAGGTTCGATAGCAACTTGATCCAAAGCTTCATGATCATCATCATTAACTTCTTCTTCAGCTAATGTAGGCTCCACAGAAACAACTTTCTGCGCTGTGCTACTCTCAGGTTGAAGTAAAGGTTCAACAACCTCATCAAGTTCTATCTTCCTCCCACTCAATTCTTTCGAGAGAAACTCTTTCTCAAGAAATGTTCCGTTTTTAGCGACAAACACTTTGCCTTCGGATCTGAGGTAGAAGGTATACCCAACTGTCTCTTTTGGGTATCCTATGAAGACGCATTTCTCCGCTTTGGGTTCCAGCTTTTCAGGCTGAAGCTTTTTGACATAAGCATCACATCCCCAAACTTTAAGAAACGACAGCTTTGGCTTCTTGCCAAACCAAAGTTCATATGGCGTCGTCTCAACGGATTTCGATGGTGCCCTATTTAAAGTGAATGCAGCTGTCTCTAATGCATAACCCCAAAACGATAGTGGCAAATCGGCAAGAGACATCATAGATCGCACCATATCCAATAAAGTTCGATTACGACGTTCGGACACACCATTACGCTGTGGTGTTCCAGGCGGTGTCAGTTGTGAAACAATTCCACATTGTCTTAAGTGACTGCCAAACTCATAACTCAGATATTCTCCTCCTCGATCAGATCGTAGGAATTTAATCTTCTTGTTACGATGATTCTCAACTTCACTCTGAAATTGTTTGAACTTTTCAAATGTTTCAGACTTGTGTTTCATTAAGTAAATATACCCATATCTACTTAAGTCATCAGTGAAGGTGAGAAAGTAACAATAACCACCGCGCGCCTCAATGCTCATCGGACCGCACACATCAGTATGTATGATTTCCAATAAGTCACTTGCCCGTTCCATTGTTCCAGAGAACGGCGTTTTAGTCATCTTGCCCATGAGGCATGGCTCACATGTGTCAAGTGATTCAAAATCAAGTGACTCCAAAAGTCCATCAGCATGGAGCTTCTTCATGCGTTTTACGCCAATATGACCTAAACGGCAGTGCCACAAGAAAGTGGTATTATCATTATCAATTCTACATCTTTTGGCATCAATGTTATGAACATGTGTATCATTACTATCGAGATTCAATAAGAATAAACCCCTCACATTGGGTGCATGACCATAAAAGATATTACTCATATAAATAGAACAACCATTATTCTCTGATTTAAATGAGTAACCGTCTCGCAATAAACAAGATCCAGATATAATGTTCATGCTTAACGCAGGCACCAAATAACACTTATTTAGGTTCATCACTAATCCCGACGGTAATCGAAGAGCGAGCGTGCCGACGGCGATCACATCAACCTTGGAACCATTTCCCACGCGCATCGTCACTTCGTCCTTTGCCAGCCTCCGTCTATTCCGCAGTTCCTGTTTTGAGTTGCAAATATGAGCAACCGCACCGGTATCAAATACCCAGGCACTACAACGAGAGTTGGTAAGGTACACATCAATAACATGTATATCATATATACCTTGTTTGTTGTTGGCCGCCTTCTTGTCAGCCAAATACTTGGGGCAATTCCGCTTCCAGTGTCCAGTTCCCTTGCAATGAAAGCACTCAGTTTCTGGTTTGGGTCCAGCCTTGGGTTTCTTCACAGGAGCAGCAACTGCTTTGCCACCCTTCTTAGATTTACCCTTCTTACCCTTGCCATTTTTCTTGAAACTAGTGGTTTTATTGACCATCAACACTTGATGCTCCTTCTGAATTTCAGACTCAGCGACTTTCAGCATCGCAAACAGCTCGGTGACTGACTTGTTCATCCCGTGCATGTTATAGTTCAACACGAAGCTCTTGTAGCTAGGTGGCAATGATTGAAGAACTCTGTCAGTGATAGCCTCTGGCGGAAGGGGCATCCCTAACTCAGCCAGACGGGTGGAGTACCCAGACATTCTGAGCACGTGATCACTGATAGACCCGTTCTCCTCCATCTTGCAAGCATAGAACTTATCGGAGATCTCATATCTCTCGATCCGGGCATTCTTCTGAAAGATAAACTTCAACTCCTGGAACATCTCATATGCTCCATGACGTTCAAAACGTCTTTGAAGTCCCGGTTCTAAGCCATACAACATTGCACATTGAACTATTGAGTAATCATCAGAACGAGCCTGCCAGGCGTTCACAACGTCTAGAGACTCAACTGGAGCGGGTGGATCACCAAGCGGTGCATCAAGGACATAAGCCTTCTGGGAAGGTGTAAGGATAATCCTTAGATTACGGGCCCAGTCCACAAAGTTACTTCCATCATCTTTCAACTTAGCTTTCTCTAGGAACGCATTAAAATTCAGGGGTGCTACTGCGCGAGCCATGATCTACAACATAAATATAGCAAAGACAACTTAGACTATTGTTCTAGATAATGAGTTTAGTTAATCATATTACTTAAAAACTCCCACTCAAATTGACATCCCTCCGGTCATTCGAGTGTAACATGATCCAAATCCATCAACTCAAGTCCGATCATCACGTGAGTTGAGGTGGTTTCAATGGTGAACATCTTCATGTTGATCATATCTACTATATGACTCATGTTCGACCTTTCGGTCTCTTGTGTTCCGAGGCCATGTCTGTACATGCTAGGCTCGTCAAGTTTAACCCGAGTGTTCCGCGTGTGCAACATGGCTTGCACCCGTTGTATGCGAACGTAGAGTCTATCACACCCGATCATCACGGCGTGTCTCGAAACGACGAACTTTCGCAACGGTGCACACTTGGGGAGAACACAATTTATCTTGAAATTTAAGTGAGGGATCACCTTATAATGCTACCGTCGTCCTAAGCAAAATAAGATGCATAAAAGGATTAACATCACATGCAAATCATAAGTGACATGATATGGCCATGAACTTGTGCTTTTGATCTCCATCTCCAAAGCACCGGCATGATCTCCATCGTCACCGGCATGACACCATGATCTCCATCATCTTGATCTCCATCAACGTGTCGCCATAAGGTTGTCGCGCCGACTGTTGCTTCCACGACTATTGCTAACGTTTAGCGATAAAGTAAAGCATTACATAGCGCTTAATGATTGACACGCAGGTCATACAATAATTAAAGACAACTCTATGGCTCCTGCCAGTTGCCGTATTCATCGACATGCAAGTCGTGATATTCTATACAACACATGATCATCTCATACATCACATATATCTCATCATGTAATTGGCCATATCACATCACAACATACCCTGCAAAAACAAGTTAGACGTCCTCTAATTGTTGTTGCAAATTTTACGTGGCTGCTACGGGTTTGCAAGAACCGTTCTTACCTACGCAAAACCACAACGTGGTGTAGTGATTGCTTTTTGATCTTCTAAAAGAACCCTCTTCATTGAAATCGATCCAACTAAAGCGAGAGAGACAGACACCCGCTAGCCATCTTTATGCAACGAAGTTACATGTTAGTTGAAGGAACCTGTCTCGCGTAAGTGTACGCGTAATGTCGGTCCGGGCCGCTTCATCTCACAGTACCGCCGAATCAAATATCAACTAGTAACGGCAAGCAGTATGTATACACCCACGCCCACAACTCGTTTGTGTTCTACTCGAGATCTCATCTACGCATAGACCTGGCTCATGATGCCACTGTTGGGGAACGTTGCATGGGAAACAAAAATTTTCCTACGCACACACAAGATCTATCCATGGTGATGAGCATCTACGAGAGGGAGAGTGAATCTACATACCCTTGTAGATCGCTAAGCGGAAGCGTTTAAGAAACGCGGTTGATGTAGTCGAACGTCTCCGCGATCCAAATCGCAAGTCGTCCCTCGATCCGATCACGAACTAGCGCCGAACGGACGGCACCTCCGCGTTCAACACACGTACGGCTTGATGACGCCTTCACCTCCTCGATCCAGCGAGCGATGGTGAAGTAGTGGTTGAGTTCCAGCAGCACGACGGCGTGGTGATGGTGGTGAGGAACAATCTCTGCAGGGCTTCGCCAAGCGCTATGGAGATTATGACGGAGGAACTAGAGGGTTAGGGTTGCCGCACACGGCTTGGGGAAATCTTGATGTGTCCCGTGTGCTAGCCCTGCCCCTCTATTTATATGTTGAGCCTTGGGGTCTAAACTTGGAGTAAAAGCCTCCTCCAGGTCGGTTTTGCCCGCACAAGGTCGGTTTGGCCCGCAGGGAAAGAGTCCAACTCGGATCCCTGCCGAACCGCGCATAGCCGCGCACAAGCGGTAGTACCGCTTCACACAAGCGGTAGTACCGCTTGGGCGGTAGTACCGCTTCACACAAGCGGTAGTACCGCTTACGCGGCAGCAAAACTACTTTTGCACTTTCCAATACCTCGTGGGCTTTTATCCCTTGGCCCATATAAAGTGTTGCTGCACCCGAACACTTCGGTAAACATCCGGAACCCCTTCCGGTGAACTCCGGAACCCTTCCGAAGATCAAAACACTATTATCACATATATCAATCTTTACCTCCGGACTATTCCGGAGATCCTCGTCATGTCCGGGATCTTATCCGGGACTCCGAACAACTTTCGGTCACCAACATAATAACTCAATTATACTAATCGTCACGAAACGTTAAGTGTGTAGACCCTGCGGGTTCGAGAACTATGTAGACATGACCGAGACACCTCTACGGCCAATAACCAATAGCGGGACCTGGATGCCCATATTGGCTCCTACATATTCTACGAAGATCTTTTATCGGTCGAACCTCTATGTCAAGGATTCAGTTAATCCCGTATGCTGTTCCCTTTGTTCTTCGGTATGTTACTTGCCCGAGATTCGATCGTCGGTATCTCTATACCTAGTTCAATCTCGTTACCGGCAAGTCTCTTTACTCGTTCCGTAATACAAGATCTCGTGGCTAACACTTTAGTCACATTGCTTGCAAGGCTCATTGTGATGTTGTATTACCGAGTGGGCCCTGAGATACCTCTCCGTCATACGGAGTAACAAATCCCAGTCTTGATCCATGCCAACCCAACAGACATCCTCAGAGATACCTGTAGAGCACCTTTATAGTCGCCCAGTTACGTTGCGACGTTTGATACACACAAGGTACTCCTCCGATGTCAGGGAGTTGCATGATCTCATGGTCATAGGAACAGATACTTGACATGCAGAAAACAATAGCAATAAACTGACACGATCATATGCTACGTTCGTAGTTTGGGTCTTGTCCATCACATCATTCTCCTAATGATGTGATCCCGTTATCAAATGACATCTCATGTCAATGGCTAGGAAACCTTAACCATCTTTGATCAACGAACTAGTCAACTAGAGGCTTACTAGGGACACAGTGTTGTCTATGTACCCACACATGTATTTGAGTTTCCAATCAATACAATTATAGCATGGATAATAAACGATTATCATGAACAAGGAAATATAATAATAACCAATTTATTTTTGCCTCTAGGGCATATTTCCAACAGTCGGAACCAGACACCACGCGGTACGTGCTATGTTTCTCACATGTTAAGTTTTTTCTTAACCTGAACATATACAATTGGTTAACTATTCGTGTTGTCTGCCATACAACGATGATCTAATTGGTTAACTCTCCGTGTACAGGGTGACTTGGCATGCGAGGTGCTAGATGAGGTTTCCTCTTTAATGCAACGCTTTGAGAGAGGAGATAATATCCCACCGCGAGAGCACGTCTCATGGTTGAGGGGTCTTCATGAGAAGGTACGCGGGATTTACGCAGCTGTTACATGTAGACGATCTTCGGATGTTGCTATTCCTGGTCCAGCACATCGTCCGCCACACCCCTCTCTGCAGCGTTCAGAACCTCGAACCTCTGTGCACCGTTCGGAACCACGACCTTCACAACCAGGGAGCTCTTCCTGGCAGCAGACACCTCCTTCACAACCAGGGAGCTCTTCCTGGCAACAGACACCTCCTTCACAACCAATGAGCTCTTCATGGCAGCAGATACCTCCTTCACAACCAGGGAGCTCTTTCTGGCATAATCAGATGGACCTAGGTAACATTACTTTGTACATTCTTTTAAACATTCTAGGTTCGCAAATCAATTTTACATGTTTTACTTTACTGCAGTCGGCAGCCAGTCGCAACCGTTCATGCAGTCTAATGTCCAGTCACCGATGTTTACTGGTGCTGGTTCGTTCTTTGCCAGCGACGGCGACGACGATGACCGAGCTGCAAACACCTATGATTTCTCGGAGACAGTTCTTGCCACTCCACCACCACCAGCACCGCACCGCACCGCAGACAGCAGGAATCAGACAAAGCAGACAACAGGAATCAGACAAAGCAAACAAAGCAGACACCCGCTCGGCCGAATCTTTGCCTAAAAATCAGCGCCGTTTGCATAAAAATCAGCGCCGTCACTACAGTCTGCCAATCACTACAGTGTGTGCATCGAAATCAGCGTCTGCGCATGGGAAAAGCAAAGGAAAAGCGAGCTGGCTGAGGGAGAAGCCGTCGGTGGCAATTGGTTTAGAGAGATAACACTTGTACTGCGAACTAAATGCATCCAACTGAAATTAAACATTACCACTGAATTAAACAGTACAACTGAAATAAACAGTACAACTGAAATATACACTACAACTGAATTAAACACTACAACTGAAAATAAACAATACTACATAAAACAATACTACATTAATGCATCATCCTCCTCTTCCGTCGATGCAGATCTCTTGCCCTTTGTCGAAGTAGAACTCTTGGCCTTCGACGATGCGGTAGTCTTGACCTTGGTGCTCGGCATGAAGACGTCCTCTTCGTCCTCCGTCGATGCAGATCTCTTGCCCTTCGTCGATGTAGAGCTCTTGCCCTTCGACGATGCGGTAGTCTTGACCTTGGTGCTCGGCATGAAGAGGTCGTCTTCGTCCTCACTGTCTGCTGACCATAAATCTGAATTATTCCTCGCAAGCCTGATGTAAGATTCACTCTTATGCAGTTTGACCTTCTGCCATCTGCCATGCAACCTGAGAAGTTCTTTCCGTATCTCCTCAAATGTCCTGGGAGGCCACCCACTCCTAGCTAATGAGTGAGCCAACTCATTCATTATGGTGTCACTACTGATGAGTTCCTCCCATGGAACTACTCTATCATCCATCTTGAAATTGGCGGCTAGTTTGAGAAGACGATCGGACATACTAGAGTGAAAACTACGATCAAAAGGATAATGAGGATGAGACATCTCCACGAAAGGATGGCGGGAGCGAAAGGCGTGAGAGAAAGGGGGACAGAAGGGCCTGCTCACCCACCTTACTGCGGATGTGGTTATATAGGTTGTTCACAAGAGAAGATGGCGGGAGAGAAAGGCGGGAAAGATAGGCGGGAAAGAAAATGGCGGGAGAGAATGGCGGGAGAAAAAGTGGCGGGAGAGTATGGCGGGAAAGAAAATGGCGGGATAGTAGGGCGGGAAAAGAAAATGGGGGGATAGTAGGGCGAGATAGTACGATCACTGTGGCAGATGACTTCGGCGAAGGAAATACCAAAAAAATGTACTATTTCTGAAAAAAATTCAAGAAAACTTTTGGGCAGGCTATCTACGGGCCTATCGGCCTCTGGTAGGCCGACAGCCACCTTTCGGCCTGCTGGTGGCCGACAGCCCACCAGTCGGCCTACTGGTGGCCGACAGGCTGCGCTCGGCCCACTGCTGGCCGACAGGGCCCCTTTCGGCCCACCGCAGGCCGACGGGGTCATATTTTCGGTATTTTTTCATTTCGCCGTATAATTTTCAAATTTGTTATAAATTTAGTCATACTTTTGAAAAAAAATCTTGATGATAGACAACCACAAACTACCCTCGCCGGAGACAATACGCCAAATCCACTTGGAGAGAAGAGCCAAATTCATGTGTTTAGTCAAGATGGTGCCCAGACCCCCCCTCCCCCCCGGGGGGTCTTTTTGCTTGCACAACTCGGACTATTTGACCATATGATATTTTTGTTTGCCCTTCTCACCAAGCCAAAAGAACATAAATTGATATTTGGCAATCTTCTCATGAATACTTTCATGCATATGATAAAACCCCATAATAAGTGTGGGGAGAATCGACAAGGACGAGTTAATCAACCACTTCGGCTTCCCCGAAGGGCCGGAGAAGGGCCTCATTATCCGCCGCTGACACCTATATAGCCCTAGGCCAAACATTGGTGGCGGGCCTTAAAAATTCATCGACATGGGTTTCTAATAGATTTTGACAAATAGTCTTTTCTAACGTGGAAAAAAAACATTTATGTTGTCAATTAGAATAATTTCTCCAGGAGCTTGATCTCTTTTTTTGGGTGCATCACTTACTTACTTATACAAAGATACAATAAAACGTTCTGTTTGAAATAAAAGTTAACGAACTTATTGTATGTATGGAGTTGTATGTAGTGCAGTGTGGACGAGGATGGTTGCTCTTGTTTTGGTCCAAATGCTAAGAAATTAAACACTCCTCTCCTGCCTTTTCTTCTTTCCATTTTTGCCAAATGCGAATTTCCACTTGAGGAAACAATCAATTATACAGAAATGTAAGATATGGTGGTACAACAAGATACAACAAGGCCACGAGGGCATCAGGGCCACGAAAACAACAGCCGAGCTGTAGTGCTCTACAAACCACTCCAAGTTGCAAGTTGCAACCATTATATTTTCAAAGTCTCTTTCCCCGAATCCACGTTCTAGATCCTTCCGGCCAGCATGCATGCTGGGCCTAGCTAGCTTCTCTGCACCGGTGGACAATTGAGGCGCAACCTGTCCTGGTTATTTATGGTAGGGACCAACAAGTGCGCAAATAATGACAAGCAAGGAAAACAACAGAGGTAGGTCTGCCAAGAAAAAGAAGGCTTTAAAAGTGCAAGTTGCACTGCGAGTTCACCAAACTGACCATACTAAAAGGTTTCCCTTGTACAAGAAAGAACATCCAACAAAATCGGGTGACGGAGGGACGCGCAAAATCTAACCTTAAAGCTACCGGACACGGCCGGCGTACGTACGGCTGTGCGGCCCAAAGTCTCCCGCCATGTCGTTCTCTTCTCTCGAAGAGGGTGACTATGGCATAGCTACCATGTCACGCAGTTGACATGAGCCTTGTCCTTTCCAGCCCCCCTGGCTAGATCGTGGATCCGTGATTAGATTCTGCTTGGTGAGAAAGCTTTTCTTAAGCATCGGCCATGAGATATGTTGACGTTGAAGAAGAGAACTCCGGCCGTCTACCAATTATCTGGGGAGGCGCCAATTCAAAATTTACATTGGTCCGCCGGGGTGAGCCCTCGATCGGCCGCCTCTTGGCCGTTTGACCTGGCTTAAATAAAACTAGGACATATGCCCGTGCGTTGCAACGGGAAGGAAAAATAGGCGTGCATGTGCAAACTATACCTGGCCATGGACAGCCCGGCCCAGACGGTCCGATCTGACCCGGCTCGAAAATCCCGGGCCGGACCGGGCATAAACTTGCCATCGGGCGGGCTCGGGCCTGGAATTTGAGCCCGGTGGTCGGACCGGGCCGGGCTCGAGGATTACAGATTTTAAGCCGCGGTCGGGTCGGGCCGGTCGGACTTTTTCAGGCTCGGGCCCAATATCTAGGCCCGACGGTAGGGCCGGGCCAAGCTCGGGCCGGTCGACAAAATGCGAGGTTACACATATTTTGCCCTTATATAGTTGTTGACCGAACACGCTCGGACTGAAATGATAGGTGTCTATGTTTTCTGTTCGTCACTGTCAGCACGTCCGTTCCATAAGTGTCTTGGACCATGCACACATTCGCCCATCTTTGACCATGCACACATTCGCCCATCTTTTTTCATGCACAATTCCTTCCATCCTTGGATTCCATAATAATTCCTCGTATCAATCCTCCCTTTAATAGGCCAGCAATTCCTTTTTATAATGGTGTAGAGACGTCATGCATTTCATTCCTTTTAATCATCCAATTTTCTTGCATCCCATAATAATCCTCAAATCTCTCCATCCTTTTATAGCCCGCAATTTCATTTCACAAGGCACGTATGCAACGTCATGCACCTTCTAGCCAGCTTGTTACCCTGGCTACTCGCGGACATATTTAAACGGATCTGGTTAAATATACGGGGGCAAGGTGGGACTATTTTCTCTTTTTTGTTATTGCGCATATACGCTAGCCTCTGCCTCCGTCTCCCTCAATGAGACGGCCATCTCCCTGGAGTGCATGGGGCTGGAGCTGGACCATGATAGCGGTAGGCAGGCTGGGCGCTTCCTGGACCATGGTAGCGTTAGGTAGGCTGGGTGCCTCTACCTCTGCTAGTCCAAGAAGGACGCCGTCGTCTGGCTCGGTGCCTGATGCTCCGCTAGCTACAAGCCTACAACGACGAGCCCTTCTTCGGCGAGGTTGACGACGACCACAGCGCCAGGGCGCGGCGAGCGTGGGGAGATGGGGAGCGTCCAGGGCGTCGCCGCCAAGCCAAGTCTGACCACGCTGGCGCTGACGCCACCCATCCTCCATTCCTCCTCCCCCCTGCCTCCCCAGCGGCGCAGGCTACTTCGCTCGGCCACGCCGCGCCGTGCGGGCCGCCGTTCGGTGCGAGCTCGCCGCTGCCACCGCCTCCTACGCGGCACCCGCGGCCGCTCCTGGATCCGTGGCCGCCGTCCGCCTCTGCCTCCCCACGGGCGCAGGTTCCTCTGCCTGGCCGCGCCGCGCCGTGCGGGCCGCCGTCCGGTGCAAACTCGCCGCCGCCGCCTCCTCCGCGACGCCCGCGGCCGCTCCCGGATCCGTGGCTGCCGTACGGTGCGAGCACACACGCACGTCTCCTCGCATCTCGGCTTGAACGTGCATCGATTCGTACCTTGTACCTGGACTCGATCTGCCAGTGCTGAATATTACGACGCCGGCGGAGTGATTCGAGGAAACCGCTGCTGATTCCAGGACCACCGGCTGGCTGAGCCATCCGAGCAGCGCCAGTCGCGTCGCGCGCGTCCTGCTGCGGCCGTGGGCGCGAGCTCGAGGATGGAGCTTTGTTGAGAGGAGGGAAGGAGGGCGACGGGGGAAGTGCCTTCGCTAGTCGCCGGAGGCAGTTGGTGCTGCCGGCGACAGTTGGCCTCGTAGGCTTCATACGGAAGGAGGAAGAAGCTGGAAGGAAGAAGAAATCGGGAGGGCACGTCCTGCCGTATGAACTGACGTATCTATCGGGCTATACACGCCAATGTAAAGAAAAATCTAAAAAAAAACTGGATGAGGTGGACGGACAAAAAACAGACCAAATTACGGTGGTAAGAAGCAATAGCCCCTTTATTAATAGGTATAGAAAACAGTCTTTTAAGAGTATTCAGATCTATTATAAAATTTTGTATATGAAATACAAAGCACCCAAATATAATGAAAAATGCATTGACCACTACCGCCGTCAGAATGAGCCGCCGACGCGCCGTTGTCGCCACTCACATAATGGAGCTGGACTGACCTTGTTGATAATAGCCGAAAAGTCTTTATGCACGTGCCCTCGGGGCCATAGTCATCGCCGTGGAACCGTTGAATCGATTTGAAGAATCTGACATCAAATCTCGCATCGCATACGCGTAACGAGAAACCTAACCTTGCCACCCGAACGAGCTGACATGAATCTACGCCGAAGCTCCGTCTAATAACAGATGAACTTGAGAAGGATTGGAGTCCGGAAGACCGACTTGAAGAAGAAGCGTCACCGTTCGTCCGCTCGCTGCCTCTGTGAGGGCTAAAACCCTAACCTATCTACTACCCGGAGCCGAGACACCAGGATTCCCTTTCCCTCCCCGTCACCACCCGCCCGAGCGGCAGATAAAGGGGAGGTGAATCCACATGCTCGCTGCCAAGGGGAGAATGACTTTGACCTAGTCACCTTGTGAGAGAGGAAAAAATTAAAATAAGACACCTGGACCCATCTAACACAAAAATCTTAGCCGAAGTATTCTTACGTGTATTCAACTATGCAACATGGTAGTTCATATACACGCTACTCATCCATGAGTGTAACTCAACATTGTTTAGTGCCATCTACTTCATGCTTATTGTTGTCCACTTCTAAAAATTAATACCATTTTTTTTATTTCATCGCACAACAAATCATGATATATATGTGCTGGAATGCTAAAATGTGGTATATATGTTCTAAAATATTGTGTATATGTATGCAAAAATGCTGGAAAAAAAAAACTTGGTGAAGTGTGAATTGGGTAATGTGGCTGAGATGGGTATTTTTACCCACGGAACAGTTTGAAACCCGAGGTGCGGGTACGAATACGGAATTGGGCGAAAAATATATAGATGGGTACGAGTTTGGACGACCATTGCCGGCACCGAAACCCGGTGGGCGCCATGTTGAGGACATCTATATCAGAACAAAAAACCCGTTGCAAGCAACATTCAGAAACAGCATATAACACATTTGCGACATGAGAAAAACAGCCCCTTACGACACAACCAAAATCATTAGAAGATACCCCCAATTTGTACGCGACAGAGAGCGTGGGCATTTTCATGGTTAGTTCGAGCGCACATCAACTCAATCATAGTTACGTTCTCGAAAAAACGTTATTCATCCAAAAAAAAAAGTTATTCACCTAGGGAAATTTAGCTACGCACGGCACGAAGTTAGGCGTGTCGGCCAATAAGTCGGGCCTGGGCATGATCACGCAGGCGGCCGGCAAGCCGAACATGCCCGCGCATCCATGTAGTACGAGCACGTCGACGCACATGGATTTCCTACAACGAGGGAATAATCTCGTCTGGATCCTGCCTGCACAGCTCGCGTCTCCGCGCGGGGGTGCAGACCGCGACGACCGCCGATGGACACGGCGGAGAGCATCGAAACGAAGAAAAAGAGACCGACACGGGCGACGTGGTGCGCAGCCAGTGGCCGGGAGGGAGCGGTGGCGACCAAGTGAAGTCTACTACGCTACGACACGGCCACGCGGGCTGGAGCTTTTCTGGGCGGCGCGTGCGCCGCGTCGGCAGAAGTTTTCTTGCTCGGGGTCGCCGCGAACGTGGGGAAGGAGGGGGACGGCGGCTGGCGAATTCAATTCGTTCGGGGTGTTGGGCGGTTTGGGCCGGCGCGGACGTGGGGCGGCGGGAGCGGTCAGCCGGCTGAGACGGCCAGCGGTGAGGCGTCAAGGCAGCTACTGTACACCTGCGGAAACTGTGGATGATCTTTTCGCGGCGATTTCTCGCGTTCGATTTGAAGCACGCCTGCGATTGTTCAACTTGTGAAATGTGGGATCTTTGTTTTGTTCTTGCACGAAGATAATCTGGTTATTACATATATATTTTGCTGCTTCAACAAATTCTTTTTAAATAAAAAACAAATCCATTAACAACCAAACCAATAGTACAAACAACTTTGAAAAATTAAAAATACTGCTGTCGCTCAAAAGTGGCACAATCATAAAAGAGTAGCTTGAAGTTATATCAAGATGAAGTCAAAATTATAGTTGTAAGTCACCATTCGATGACCCTTTTCGAGAAGATCAAAATTGATATAAAGATGGTCCAAAACGGATCCCGGACGCAAAAAGTATGACAATTTCAAGAGATGCCCGTGTTGCCATCAGATTATGAAATGACATGAAACATATTTAAAATTGTCTCGGATGGAAAAAGTTTCAACATGAAAGTTATTCGTCTCGTCGAAACGAACGATTTTGATATAAAAATCGTTTTAATCCGAGGTCGTATGAAAAATTTACAGCCAAAACTGTGCGCTGCAGCACTGCATGGCCGGATCATCCGGGCCGGGATCCGGATCATCTGGCCGGAGGCCGAACGAACGACCCAGGCAATAGAAGGTTGATGACGAAGCCGGATGATCTAGGACAAGTCCCGGATGATCCGGTAGAGGCCGGACAATCCGGGCAAGAGTCCGGACGTCCGGACAATTTTTTTCTTCTGCAGACTTTAGGAAACAGTCCAAAACCCCTTAATGATGACCTCAAATCGAAAAGTGTTCAACATCAAAGTTGTGCGTCTCGTCGAAACGGTCGATTTTGATATAAAAATTGTTTTAATCCTAGGTCGTATGCAAAAGTTACACCCCGATCAATATGTTGATGTCAGAAATCTGGGCTTGGCCGGATCATCCGGGCCTCCAGCCGGACATCCGGGCCGGTGGTCGTGAACAGTCCGTGTTTGGTTAGCTTTTTATGATTTGGACGGCAAGGCAAGTCCTTTTCTTGTACGGGAAGTCCATCCGCCTCTTATATAGACAAGAGGTGACGGCCGATTGAACAACAACACACAATCGATCAATCCATCTACCACTTTACCTTTACCTTTATCTTCTCTCTTGTATCTTTCTTCTCGTTCTTCGTCGTTGGAGGGCAGCGAACCTCGAGGCCCTAGGGGCGAGCGAATCGAGGTAGGGCAGCTCACAGCCTCCGCGCGCCCTGATGGAGTCCCTCCCGGGCGTGTGGGGTTTCGGGTCCTCAAAAGCGCCCGTCGGACTGCTTGCGTATCGCGCTTCCGGCCGGGTCTCCTTCGATGTAAGCTGCGGTGCATCACCCCCAGCGTCGAGGGTACACGGTGACGTGTTCGTGCGCAAACACACTTTTTGGCGACTCCGCTGGGGACGAAGCTTTGAACGGTGTCCAACCCGTTCTTGCTACGAAGAGATCGTCATCTAGGGTTTGCAATCTACAAAGGTAATATGAATATCCAATTCACTTATGTAGATGCAAATAATGCATATGTTGTTGCTAGATCGTTTAATGAGCATAATGCATCGGCTGGCCCTAGCTTTATCAATCATGCATCTAATTATGTGCAAGAGCCGATCCAACAAAATCTCCATGCTTGTACCTCATATAATTTTAGCAACATGCAACACATGTATTCCAACTCCCATGCATCGGCAACCCCACAAATCCATATGCCGATGAACAACATGATGAGTTCGGTTAATCAAGTTAAAACACCCCATGTAGGAACTTTCAATAGCATGCAACAAAGTGTTTCACCTTTTTATTCATCGGCGACTAACTTGCAACATGTTAATCCAAACATGCCGGTGGATAGGGAAATTGGCCATGCTACTACTAGTTATTCGGCCAATTGCTCTCAAACATCATATGCTACACCTCATGCTATTAATTTTTCGGCACCATATGCAATTGTAAGTATTCATAATTCGGCTTCGCACCTTCATGCCCATGGCCGAAGTGAAAAATCTACTGAAGCACATGTGTCTTCACCTAGTACCGTAGCATACAATGTTGTCCCTACACAATTACAGAATTTCAGTGACATCTCGTTACCGAAAGAGTCTAAAAGTGTCGGGGGGCAATTCTATCCAGATTGGGTTATTAAAGAAAATCTTACGTCTTTTTGGGACGAATGCATTGGTGTTTTACATGAACTAATAAAAGAGGGAAAGCCTGTTAATTCTGCTGCAATACAAGCTAGATTATGTCAAAAAGAGAAAGCATTGCGAGTGGATAGAATTATCAAAAAGAGTGGTGATTCGGATAACAAAGTTAATTGGGTTATTGAAAAGGCCGAATCAAACATTACATGTACCGAATCAACTACAGAAGAAGTCTTGCCAATTATAGTAACCAATGAAAAGAATAATGATTAGGATAACAAATGTAATTCGGTTATTGAAAAGGATGAATCAAATAGTACATGTGCCGAATTAATTCAAGAAAAAGAGGACGACAAGGTGTTGGAGAGTTATCCAAAAGTGGAGCAAGCTATTGTTCATATCACACAACCATCACACTCTCCCAACATATTTGAAAAGGTATGTCTAGCAAGTAATTTACCTATTTTTCGATTTGGTCGCAACTTTATTGTTGATGCATATATTTGAAAAATTCTCATAAGAAATTTGGAAGACCAATGAAGACGAGTAATTTATTTGTTAGCAATAAAATCGTTCCAAAGCATGTCGGTCAACACATTGTGCCATTTATAGAGACCGATAGTGACTTATTATTGCAGCCAAAGCTTCCCCCGTTGCTTTACTTAAAACTTATATCTAAGTGGGTAGCTTTGCTTGTTTCATACTTGGCTTACACTTGGTATTAACTGAGGCATGTATGTTCTAACTATTTTCGTTTCACAAACTTAAAGCTAAGGTTAAATTCTTTTGAGGAAACCGATGCCAGTATAATATCTTACCCAATGATATTGGAATTAGAATGCGAACGAAAATTTATAACTGAATGGGGAGATGCCAAATCTGAAGGGGAACATAGCATGAAAATCAAAAAAATTCCTACGAAACACCCAAGATCTAATCTAGGAGATGCATAGCAATAAGAGGGGAGAGTGTGTCTACGTACCCTCGTAGACCATTAAGCGTTAGCGTCGTAACGCAGTTGATGTAGTCGTACTCGTCGCGATCCAATCCGATCTAGTGCCGAACGGACGGCACCTCCGAGTTTAGCACACGTATGGCTCGGCAACGTATCCACCTTCTTGATCCAGCAAGAGAGGGAGAATAGGTAGATGAGATCTGAACCAACACAACGGCGTGGTGGTGGTAATGGCAGCGGAACACCGATGGGGCTTTGCCAAGCGCTGACGGATCGAGGTGGAGGCTTATCGGGAGAGAGAGGAAGCTTGGGTTTTGTCTCTCCAGCCCTTGTGCCCCCTCCCCACTATATATAGAGGTGTGGGAGGGCTGGGGGCGCAGCCCTAGCCCCTCCTCCAAGGAGGGGAGGCGTCCAAGGGAGGAAACTTGCCTCCCAAGGCAAGTGGACTCCCTCCCACTTAGGGTTTCTCCTTCCCAGGCGCATGGGCCTTGTAGGGGCTAGTGCCCCTGGCCCATTAAGGCCAGGGTGCCCCCCTACAGCCCATGCTACTGTATGGGACGTGGTGGAACCCTCCGAGGACTTCCAGACTGTGACGCCCCCGACTCGACCGTGCACTAATCATACATGCAAACATGCACGATCAAGACCAGAGACTCACGGGAAGATATCACAACACAACGCTAGACACAAATTAAAACATAAATCTTTATATTACAAGCCAGGGCCACGAAGGCTCGAATACATAAGTCAACGAAAGCAACAATATCTGAGTACAAACATAATTAGACAAGTTTGCCTTAAGAAGGCTGAGCAAAACAACGACATCTAGATTGAAAAGGCGCAGGCCTCCTGCCTGGGAGCCTTCGAACTACTCCTGGTTGTCAGTCTCCACGTAGTAGTAGGCTCCATCGGTGTAGTAGTAGTCGTCGGCGGGATCAGCTGTCTCCTGGGCTCCGTCATCTGATCGCAGCAACCGGGTAGGGGGAAAAGGGGTAGCAAAGCAACCATGAGTACTCATCCAAAGTACTCGCAAGACTTATATCAGATCTATGCTAAGTATGCATTGGTATCAAAGGGAAGGGGCTATATCTGTGGACTAAACTGCAGAATGCTAGAGTAGAGGGGTAAGGCCTAGCCTATCGAAGACTAGCATCTTGCAGCGTCTTGCAGCAACCGAAGAGAATAGAGTAACATAGCATATAGTAACAAATATATATCAGCAACGCCCAGAGATCCTTCCTCGACTCCCTGCGAGAAAGTGATCCCAGAGCCATAATATCAGTTTAGTATCACAAGTATCCAGTTCTAGTTGTAGTAGATCGGGATATAACTCCGAGCGTCCTGTTACCGTGGACACGGCTATTCGAATAGATAACTTCCCTGCAGGGGTGCACCAACTTACCCAACACGCTCGATTAACTCCGGCCGAACACACTTTTATCGGGTCATGCCCGGCCTCGGCTGATCGACACACCGTAGTCCTACCTAGGCTCAACAGAGAGGCCAGCACGCCGGTCTACAATCCTAAGTGCGAAGGGGTCATGGGCCAATCGTCCTTTGCACTCCCGCGCATTGCAAACGCGGCCGGGAGCAGACCCACCCCCTTAATACAAGCGCGGGCGATTACCGTCCAACCCGACGTGCGCCACTCAATTGCTGGCATCTGAGAGCTTTCGGAAGAATCGTACGACGCCGAGTGCCCACTTTTATTCCCGCGTGGTGGTCAGTGCGAAAAGGCCAGAGGCCGACTCAGATCATATATCCAAACCCATAGTGTGTTGGGAGCTCGCGGTAACGATCAGTGATCCTGTCGCCCCGTCTCACGGAAGTACGGCAAGGGTCAGGCCCATCCCTCTCCTGGGGCAGTCTGCCTGCCCGGCCGTGCCGCGTAATTATCTCGCGGGTACCCTCACGGTCAACCCGACGTCACATCTCTCGCGGGTACCCCTCGGGGTCGACCCGACTTCATCAAGGGACTGAGGTAAATACAGGGTATCCGTGTGTCCATAACATCAAGGGGGAAATCTGAGGAATCCCCCTCAATGGATTCCTACTCGATGTAACCGTTAAGGTGAACTTGGAGGAATCACCCTCGATGGGTTCACACTTGAGGGGCTGCATGACAGAGGCATCATCGGAGGTGGTGAAAGAGGAATCACCCTCGGTAACCCACAATCGACTAGCTACACTACAGAGATATCAACAGGAGTGAGGTAGGAGGTATCACCCTCGGCACTCAGTAGTAGCTCTGCAAATTCGTACAACTAAGGGGGTGTGCGGTGATGTGTCGGTCTCTGCACATCGATCCCGTTGATCGAAACATCCGGAAGCAAGGCATGGCAACACGGACAAGGGTGCGGGGCCACTGATGGATCACTAACCAACCTATACTAAGCATTTAGGATAGCAAGTAAGGTATCAACAGCAGTTACAAAAACAGGCTATGCATCAGAATAGGAGCTTTCGGACAACAGTAGCAAAATCTAATGCAAGCACGAGAGAGAAAGAATGGGCGTTATAGGAATGATCAAGGGGGTTTTGCTCGCCTGGAAGCTCTGCGGAGAGGGGCTGGATGTTAGGGGCGTAGTCGTACTCGGGAGCAGCGTCAGTCTCGGAGTCTACCGGAGAGAAGAGGGGGAAGAAACAATAAATACAAAGCAAACAAAAGCAACACAAAGCATGACATGGCAGTATGTTGTGCTAGGGGTGACCTAACGCAGTGCTACACGTTACAGACGGAGCGGGAAAATATCTGGGGATATTTTCCCGGCTCTGGCCAGTTATCGGACAGGCGATCCAGAGGGAAAGGTTCCATGTTTGCAGTGTTAGAGGCATGTAACAGTTACATGTAGGGCACCTACGGATTCATCTCATTTTTCTGAACATTTTTCATATATAAAACATTTTCAGCGGAGTTACGGTTTATTTTATATGAATTTTTGAAGTTTAAACAATATTCTAAAAATTCCTGGAATTAAATTAAATTCAAAAACAGAGGGCTAAAATGCTAAGTACACCCGAAAGTGTACCCAGCCAGAAGCCACAGGGGCTGACAGTGGACCCAGTTGACTGGGTCAACTGTCCAGTCAGTAGAGGCTGACTGGTGGGGCCCCTGCTGAGTCAGCAGGCTAACTGGGTCAACCCTATCCACTTAAACAGTGGTAGGGCCCCACATGTCAGTGAGTGTTAGCAACTAACAGAGTTAAATTAATCTAACGGGTTAATTAGAGCCGTGGGGCCCTCCTGTCAGTGACTGTTGGGTTAGTTAATTAGTCAATTAAGTTAACCACTAACTAATTAGCGCGTGGGGGCCCACCGGTCAGTGGCACAGAGCGTGGTTAGGATTAAACTAACGGCGGTCACATCGGACCACCGGTGTTTAGCCGCCGGCGACGTCGAAACACGGCGGAGGGCATGGGAGGCGATCGGGATCCGCCGTCCGGCGCCCATTTGACGCGCGGGAGGCACCGTTCGAACGCGAAGAGCAAGCCGCGTCGATCTACGCTACGGGCGCGAGCTAGGGTGGCCGAAGACGAGCCATACGGTGGCAGCAGGCGGCAGTGGCGTTCGGGCGAGCTCGAGCTCGTTGATACAGGGCACGACTAAGCGCGCGGACGGGCGCGTTGGCCTCCTGGGGATCCCAGGGGCTCGGCACAAGGCTCGGACGCGGTCAGCGCTAGCGGTGGCCGCGACGGCGAGGCGATCAGCGGCGGTGAGCTCACTGCAACGGCAGCGGGCAGCTAGAGGGCGTACACGAGCACGAAGAGAGATGGAGAGGGAAGGAGGGCTCACAGAGAGCCTGCAGGTGAGCTAGATGGGCTCGGGGAAGGCTTGGGGCAGACGGCGCGGCGGCGGCGATCTCCGGCGACCGAAGGGGAAGAAGAAGCGAGGGCGGAGATGCAGAGTGACGGTGTCCTGGATTCGGGGGTGCTAACCTAGCCAGCCTGTCTCTTCGGTTGGGCCGGTGGGCCCCCGTGCGTGATCAAGGTGGACTCCGGAGGCCGTATACAGGAGGCGTGATCAAGACTGCATCCACCGAAGACTTGACGTATACTCCAAGATCTCTACCACCGCCTATCTCCTAGCTACCGACCTTGTAACCCTAGATACCCTCCCTGGCATGTATATAAGCCATAGGGTTTAGCCCATAGAGGGAACATCAACGCAATATCATTCACCTAGCCCTAGAGTTAGATACACATTACGATCTCGAGGTAGATCAACTCTGTACTCGATACATCTCCATCAATATAAATAAGAGCAGGACGTAGGGTTTTACCTCCATCAAGAGGGCCTGAACCTGGGTAAACATCGTCGCCCTTGTCTCTGCTACCATTGATCCACGATCCACAGCTCGGGACCCGCTACCCCGAGGTCTGCCGGTTTTGACACCGGCACTGGTGCTTTCATTGAGAGTTCCGTTGTGCGATCACCGGAAGGATCGATGGCTCACCTGCAGATCAACTGCGCCAACGACCATGGGAACGTTTACACCCCCGGCCAGCTTTTTGTTTTCAGCAGCATGGTATTTTGCGCTGACTCGACGGGTCATCTGGCCTCTGTCGAGAACTATGCCCCAGGTCGGATCGTGACCTTCGGTGGCCTCGAATACACCGCGGATTCCCGCGACGATCTCGTCCTATCGGGATGGACTCCCGGCCGAATTGAGAGCTTGTCCTGCTTCGAAGACTCGACTCCGGAACTGATCTCCGTCGCGGCACCTTTAGAGACCCCCGACGCGACTAGTCCGGCCAGTCTCCTTCCGATCTTCAGTCCGGACATAAATCCGGCTCCCACCTCCAAAATTACATCAGTATTAGAACTGACTTCGGTGCAAAACCCGGAATTTTGTTCAGATTCCCTTCGCACCGAAGACGCATCAATTTACATGCCGGTCATACTTCGAGTCAACCCTGCTTATAGCGCAGCAATGAATCCCGAAGAGCTATCTCACCTCAATGAGATGCTTGACCGCATCCAGAGTATGTCCATCTCAGACGGCAAGACTTCGGTTCACGATCAGATCGGACTTAAAGCCGACGATCGGGAGATTTACATCCCACCCACCACCCACCTAGTCGCCACGGTAGACGATTTAACCGATGTGCTGGACTATGGTGAGCCACAGACATGGATGAAGATGCTGATGGCCCCATCGAGAACACCTTGCCCTGGTAAACGCGGGGAGGTGGACTGCCACGTCCACCTATGACGTTTACATGGTGGACACCCCCATATCCCCTCCAAGACGTCGGCGAAGATGCCGAACAGGCAATAATGGGGAACCCAGTGGTAATAACGCGATAGTCAATAACGGCGACGCGGAGGACGGTGATGCCGATAACCCTGAGGAGGACCTTGCTACTTGTGATCTGCGTTGGTTTTTCCTCGAAGAGGAGGGGATGATGCAGTACAGTATAGATAAGTATTTCCCTCAGTTATGAAACCAAGGTTATCAATCCAGTAGGAGAATCACGCAACAACTCGTTAGCAGTACCTGCACACAAAACAACAAATCCTCGCACCCAACGCGAACAAGGGGTTGTCAATCCCTTGGCGGTCAATTGCAAGATTAAATTGTATGGTGATAGATAGATAGATCGAACAACAATACAAAATAAAATAAATAAAGTAAAATTGCAGCAAGGTATTTTTAGGATTTTTAATATATGATAAAGGTAGACCCGGGGTCCATAGTTTTCACTAGAGGCTTCTCTCTTGAAAATAGCATACCGTGGGTAGACAAATCACTGTTGGGCAATTGATAGAAAAGCAAATAATCATGATGATATCCAAGGCAATGATCATGTATATAGGCATCACGTTCGAGACAAGTAGACCGACTCCTGCCTGCATCTACTACTATTACTCCACCCATCGACCGCTATCCAGCATGCATCTAGAATATTAAGTTCATAAAGAACGGAGTAACGCCTTAAGCAAGATTACATGATGTAGACAAAGTAAACTCACGCATGAATAAACCCCATCTTTTTACCCTCAATAGCAACGATACATACGTGTCATGTCCCCTACTGTCACTGGGATTGAGCACCGCAAGATCGAACCCATTACAAAGCACCTCTCCCATTGCAAGATAAATCAATCTAGTTGGCCAAACCAAATCAATAGATCGGAGAGAAATACGAAGCTATAACAATCATGCATAAAAGAGTTCAGAGAAAACTCAAATAATATTCATGGATAATCTGATCATAAACTCACAATTCATGGGATCCCAACAAACACACCGCAAAAAGTGATTACATCGGATAGAACTCCAAGAACATCGAGGAGAACATTGTATTGAAGATCAAAAAGAGAGAAGAAGCTATCTTGCTACTAACTATGGACCCGAAGGTCTGTGGTAAACTACTCACGCATCATCGGAAGGGCAGCAAGGTTGATGTAGAGCCCCTCCGTGATCGAATCCCCCTCCGGCAGAGTGCCAGAAAAGGCCTCCAGATGGGATCTCTCGAGAACAGAGACTTGCGGCGGCGGAAAAAGTATTTCGTGGACTCCCTGGTTGGTTTCCCGATTTTAGAGAATTTATAGAGGTGGAATTAGGTCAAACGAAGCCTTGTGGGCCCCAGGAGGTACCAGGGCGCCCCCCCGGGGCGCGCCGTGGTGCCTCGTGGGCCACTGCTTCATCTTCTTGTCCCCTCCCGAAGCTTCTAGTGTCTCTTATGTCCAGAAAAAAATCTCCAAAAAGTTTCATGGCATTTGGACTTCATTTGGTACTGATATTCTGGAAAACCAAAAACAGACAAAAAACAGCAACTGGCACTGGGCACTAAGTTAATAGGTTAGTCCCAAAAAAATGATATATAATTGCTTGTAAATGTATATAAAACATCCAAGATTGATACTATAATAGCATGGAACAATCAAAAATTATAGATACGTTGGAGATGTATCAAGCATCCCCAAGCTTAATTCTTGCTCGTCCTCGAGTAGGTAAATGATAAAAACAGAATTTTTGATGTGGAATGCTACCTATCATATTCATCATATAATCATTTCTTTTGTAGCATGGACATTTGGACTTGAATGATTCAAAGCAATAGTCTATAATTTGACATGAAGACATAAATACTCAAGCATACTAACAAGCAACCATGTCTTTCAAAATATCAACGCTAAAGAAAGTTATCCCTAGCCCATTATGCTCAATCATTGATCCATTCATGAAACACACTCAATATTAGCTACATCCAATGCACAAGTATGACAATAGTGCTCTCTAGTTGGTGATTTGTAAGAGAAGCTGGAGACTCAAAATAAAAATAAAAATTGCATAAAAGTAAATAGATAGGCCCTTCGCAGTGGGAAGCAGAGATTTGCAGAGGTGTCAGAGCTCAAGGCTTAAATTAGAGAGATAAAAATATTTTGAGAGGCATGCTTTTCCTGTCAACGAAAACGACCAAGAATTCCCAATATCTTCCATGCTAGACACATCATAGGCGGTTCCCAAATAGAAAATAAAGTTTATTTCCTTTCTACCATTCTTTCACAATCCATGGCTAGCCGTATCCACGGGTGTCTTCCATACCAACACTTTCCAAGGAATTTATTATTAGCATCATATTAAAAAAAATTGCATTTCGGGACTGGGCATCCCTATTACCTGCCACTCTCTCGTGCAATGACAAGTGAATAAACACTCATTGTGAGAATAACACACCTAGCATGGAAAATATTGGCCACCCCCTGCCGCTTCATGAGCGGTACGGGCACACAAAATGGAAAATTATTTTGAAAATTTAGAGTTGGCACATGCAAATTTACTTGGAACGGCATGGAAATACCGCATATAGGTAGGTATGGTGGACTCATTTGGCACAACTTTAGGTTTAAGGAGTTGGATGCACAAGCAGTATTCCCGCTTAGTACAAATGAAGGCTAGCAAATAGATTGAGAAGCGACCAACCAAAAAGCGAAAACGGTCATAAACATGCATTGAACATAACTAACACTGAATAATGCACCATAAGTAGGATATAATTTTGTTGCATAACTATTGACTTTACGTGCATGCATAGGGAATCACAAACCTTAACACCAATATTCTTCCTAAATCACAATTACTCACTAACATGACTCACATATTATCATCTCCATATCGCAAAACTATTGCAAGGAATCAAACTTATCATATCCAATGATCTTTATGAAAGTGTTTATTATATCCCTCTTGAATATTCATCACTTTGGGATCAAATTCATATCTTGTGCAAATTACCATTGCTGTTATCAACTCTCAAAAAGATATAAGTGAAGCATGAGAGTGCAAATATTTCTTCAAAATTTTAATCTTATCAGCTCTCAAAATAATATAAGTGAAGCATGAGAGTTCAAATATTTCTTCAAAATATAGCCACCGCCGTGCTAAAAAAGATTTAAGTGAAGTACTAGAGCAACTGCCTAGCTCAAAAAATTTAAGTGAAGCACATAGAGTATTCTAACAAATCATGATGAACGTGTGGCTCTCTCAAATAGGTGTGTCCAGCAAAGATGATTGTGATAAACTAAAAAGCAAACAAAGCAAAGACTCATATAATACAAGACGCTCCAAGCAGAACTCATATCATGTGATGAATAAAAATATAGCTCCAAGTAAAATTACCGATAGTTGGTAGAAGAAAGAGGGGATGCCTTCCGGGGCATCCCCAAGCTTAGATGCTTGAGTATTCCTTGAATATTACCTTGGATGCCTTGGGCATCCCCAAGCTTAGGCTCTTGCCACGCCTTATTCCTTCATCTATCATGATCTCACCCAAAACTTGAAAACTTCAATCACACAAAACTCAACAAAACCTTCTTGAGATCCGTTATTATAACAAATAAATCCTTAACTCTAAGTACTATTATAAATTGATTCATATTTAATATTGGCATAATGCTACTGTCCTCCAACTTCTTCATGGCTTATACCCCCCGATACAATCCATAGATTCATCAAAATAAGCAAACTATGCAACAAAAACAGAATCTGTCTAAAACAGAACAGTATGTAAAGATATATTTAAAAGCTATACTTCTGTAACTCCAAAAATTCTGAAAAATTAGACAGCGTGGGAAATTCATATACCAATACTGTGTACAAATTTCAGATTTTTCTGATGCTACAGTACAGAACTAAAATTCCAGCACTGGACGCAAAACTTTCTATTTTCCAAACAGCCTCAATTATACTATCTTCCAAATCATCCCAAAGGCTTTACTTGGCACAAACACTAATTAAAACATAAAAACACAATCATAACAGTAGCACAATTGTGTGAACAAACAAGAACAGAAATAAAAAGCAAAAATTTATTTTATTCATTAGGTTGCCTCCCAACAAGCGCTATTGTTTTATGCCCCTAGCTAGGCATAATGCACAGTTTCAAGTATTGTCATACTTGGTTTCCAATTCCTCAAGCACACATCCATATTTACTAGGAGTTCTAGCATGCATATTTTTAATGATCACACTCCTAGGAACAAAGTTAGGGAATTTATTCTCGTAACTGGGTTTCTTTATCAATTCAACAAAATTGGGGTGAACACTAATCATTTTAAGATCTTCGCTGTGGTTGCTGGGTGTAGCACCTATCTTTAGGAACATATATAAATTTGCAATTCTTGCTAGGAGGAGTTTTTCAACAGTTTTAGCGGAAGAAAAAGCGGAACCCAAATTATTAATAATTTCTTCCAACTTATCAGTCCTAGCGGGACTTTGTTCCATCCTTTCATTAATTATTGGTTCTTTCTCTTTTAGCATCTTAAGAGTAATCCCTACCTTTGATCCAAACTGAGTAATATGATTATGGATCTTTTTATCTAAATTTTCAATATGCTCTACGGTAGGCATTTTATTTTCAATAGCATCTAACCTTTCCATAACATGTTCCAAGGTCAAAGTTGTTTCATTAATAGTGATAGGTGGTGATCCCACTAAATTTCCCTTAGCATTGAAAGCATCCATAGAGGGACACATCAAGAAATTCCCTTCGGTAATAGTATCAAGTACAAATCTATACCAAGTAGTAATGCCCACATAAAAATTGCGAAGAAGAATGGTGGTAGATTGCTTACGAGTTGATCTATTATGAGCATCACAAATCCTATACCAAGCATCTTTTAAATTCTCTCCTCCCCTTTGTTTAAAATTAAGCACTTCATGTTCAGGGGTAATAACAACAAGGGAAGAACTAGCCATCGCGATAAAATGAGCAAACAAGAAGAAAGACAAACAGAAAATATTTTTGTATTTTTTTAGAAGTGGGAGAGATGAAAACGAGAGGCAAAAGCAAATAAAATAAATGCAAGGAGATGAAGGTTTATGCGTAGGTACTTGATAGATGTTTATGATGTCTCCCCGGCAACGGCGCTAGAAATTCTTCCTGCTACTTGTGATCTGCGTTGGTTTTTCCCCGAAGAGGAGGGGATGATGCAGTATAGTAGAGATAAGTATTTCCCTCAGTTATGAAACCAAGGTTATCAATCCAGTAGGAGAATCATGCAACAACTCGTTAGCAGTACCTGCACACAAAATAACAAATCCTTGCACCCAACGCGAACAAGGGGTTGTCAATCCCTTGGCGGTCAATTGCAAGATTAAATTGTATGGTGATAGATAGATAGATCGAACAAAAATACAAAATAAAATAAATAAAGTAAAATTTCAGCAAGGTATTTTTAGGGTTTTTAATATATGATAAAGGTAGACCCGGGGGCCATAGTTTTCACTAGAGGCTTCTCTCTTGAAAATAGCATACAATGGGTAAAAAAATTATTGTTGGGCAATTGATAGAAAAGCAAATAATCATGACGATATCCAAGGCAATGATCATGTATATAGGCATCACGTCCGAGACAAGTAGACCGACTCCTGCCTGCATCTACTATTATTACTCCACCCATCGACCGCTATCCAGCATGCATCTAGAGTATTAAGTTCATAAAGAACGGAGTAACGCCTTAAGCAAGATGACATGATGTAGACAAAGTAAACTCATGCATGAATAAACCCCATCTTTTTACCCTTAATAGCAATGATACATACGTGTCATGTCCCCTACTATCACTGGGATTGAGCACCGCAAGATCGAACCCATTACAAAGCACCTCTCCCATTGCAAGATAAATCAATCTAGTTGGCCAAACCAAATTAATAGATCGGAGAGAAATACGAAGCTATAACAATCATGCATAAAAGAGTTCAGAGAAAACTCAAATAATATTCATGGATAATCTGATCATAAACTCACAATTCATGGGATCCCAACAAACACACCGCAAAAAGTGATTACATCGGATAGAACTCCAAGAACATCGAGGAGAACATTGTATTGAAGATCAAAAAGAGAGAAGAAGCCATCTAGCTACTAACTATGGACCCGAAGGTCTATGGTAAACTACTCACGCATCATCGGAAGGGCAGCAAGGTTGATGTAGAGCCCCTCCGTGATCGAATCCCCCTCCTACAGAGTGCCGGAAAAGGCCTCCAGATGGGATCTCTCGAGAACAGAGACTTGCGGCGGCGGAAAAAGTATTTTGTGGACTCCCTGGTTGGTTTCCCGATTTTAGAGAATTTATAGAGGTGGAATTAGGTCAAACGGAGCCTTGTGGGCCCCATGAGGTACCAGGGCGCCCCCTTGGGGCGCACCGTGGTGCCTTGTGGGCCACTGCTTCATTTTCTCATCCCCTACCGAAGCTTCTAGTGTCTCTTATGTCCAGAAAAAAATCTCCAAAAAGTTTCGTGGCATTTGGACTTCATTTGGTACTGATATTCTGGAAAACCAAAAACAAGCAAAAAAACAGCAACTGACACTGGGCACTAACTTAATAGGTTAGTCCCAAAAAATGATATATAATTGCTTGTAAATGTATATAAAACATCCAAGATTGATACTATAATAGCATGGAACAATAAAAAAATATAGATACGTTGGAGACGTATCAGACCTTCAAGCCTCCCCAGTGAGGAACGGCACACCCGACTGACTTCTCAGGGACTCAGATCCCGACGACCTCTTTGAAGGGGCCGACGATAACTATATGCCGGAATCCGAGGAGGACGAGAGCCTCGGTACCGAGGACTACATCGTTCCCGAAGACCCTTTTGAACAAGAGCGCTTCCGGTGGTGCCTCATTGCGACGGCCCGGAGCATGAAACGCAAGCAGCAGCAGTTGGAGGCCAATACCGACGCACTGAATGAAAATTGGGTCGAAGTGCTCTCCACCGAGCAAGACATGGAAAACCGGCGCGCCGAAATCATACCCACGTAGGCGTCTCTTGCCGGAGTTCGAAGAGGAGCTTGCTGACGACCATGACCGACCCCCTAGAGGCCGGGACAGGCCAAGACGAGAAAACCTCAGTGACCGGCCACCTCCATGCCGTTATGGCAAGGACCCCGTGGATTACCCAGATCCCCACGACGCTAGACGTCGCATTGAGGAAAACAGGGCACCTCATCGGTCCATCTATGGATCAAGAGGACGCGCGCCCGCCGGGCTTGACGGCTACGATGCCTGGATGGACAGGAACGACCGTGCCCGAGATCAGGCCTACTCACGGCTCTCTCCCGATCTCCGACGAGATGCTCCTCGGTTCTGAGGTCCGGCTTGTAGGAGATATGCCCAAGAGGCAATAATAAATGTTATTGATTATCTCCCTGTTCATAATTATGTTTATGTCCCATGCTATAACTGCTATGGTTCTCGAGTCTACAATAACACGAGGCTCGGAGGAAGACTCATATGCACGTGTGGAATAATAAACGGTAAAATGTATTCCTAGTCTAGCCTCTAAGACTAGCTCAAGTGTTGCATGATGGTTCTGTTTTCCTGATCATGGGCATGACTATGCCGGCAACTTTGAGGGCACAATGTTAGAAGAACATTTGTGTTGAATCGACCCGATTGATGTTATGCTATGAGATACATTCGTCACAAGTTAATGGTTAATAACACAGAGATGGTTAATGTTTGCATGATTCCTTAGACCATGAGAGTATCGAGTTTCTTCATGCTTGCTTCATGAACTTTGGGGTTTGTTAAACGTCATCCGTAACTGGGTGGCAATTACGGCGGCTTACGGGTTCATGGAAAAGTATGTCAAGGGACTTGATAGCTCAAGATTGGGATTTACTCCTCCGACGATGGAGAGATATTCTCGGGCCCTCTCGGTGTTATGGTATCCATCATCGTCTGGCCAGACACAATGTGATTTGATCACGGGGATGCCGGAACACGGAAACGAGAAAAGAGAACAAAACCGGCAACGAGGTAACTGGCATTGTGGACAAGTGTTGATCCACGGGAATGCCGACAAATCTCACCTCGGGTTTTGTAACATATCGTGAAGTAAAAGGAATAGCACACCACAACTGGAGGTTCACTCGAATATTCATTCGTGTGGGTATAGGGGTCAATATGGGTGTCCACGGCTCCGATGTTGATCATTGATCGGAAGGTGTTCCGGGTCATGTCTATACTTCACTGAACCTATAGGGTCACACGCTTAAGGGTCATCTATCTGCTGAATTCTAGATAGGGAGTCTGAGAGAAATTCACCGAAAAAGTTTCGGAGTCAAACGGAAGAGTTCCGGAGAGAGAACATCGAAATAGTTTTGGTAAAACCGAAAAGTTGTTTCGCAGTATACCATTAAGTCAAAATGGTTTCGGCACACGTCTGGAAATTCTTGGAGGGTGCCAGAATGATTCTGGGAACTTCTGGGATTTTTCCGGAGAAAGAAACCGGAAGTGTTCCGGAGCTGCCGGAACCTCTTTGGTTGCTTTTCGCTGAAGAAAAACATTGTTCCGAAAA
Organism: Elymus sibiricus; assembly: GCA_039707655.1. Taxonomy (NCBI): domain Eukaryota; kingdom Viridiplantae; phylum Streptophyta; class Magnoliopsida; order Poales; family Poaceae; genus Elymus; species Elymus sibiricus. Next base: position 322,437,946 of record CM077664.1, read on the forward strand.
TGTTTCGGAATGCGTACAGAATTGTTTTAGTGGGTACTGGAATTATTCTAAGACTCACAGAAACTTTTCAGAATTAACGGACGCAGAAAAATGTCTTCATGAATAGTGAAAGTGATTTTTAGGTTACTTTTTGGAAAGCCATTATTTTTGGGCTTTGCTCAAAAGATCTAAGGGATGACTTGGTGGATGGGAAGGTGGTGGAGCCACCCAAGGGGGCAGCCATTTTCGTTCATGGCCTTGGGGGCCCCCCATGGGGCTTCCTTCCACCATTTGGTGCTCCACTTGCCTCCCCATTTTGCCCTTATGTATGACATAAAGCATGGGCACTTTGGGTGTTTCAGATGCCACACTACCCCTTGGTTTTCCTATAAATAGGAGGTGAGGGGGCTGCCCAAACCTCATCCTTGCTCTCATACACATGCCATAGACTTGTCTGGCTTCTCTCTCCCTCCCAGCGAAATAGTTTCGTAGAGCCGAAAGGATGTCTGGGTTCCGGTGGGAACTAGTTCTGGACGGCGAAGCCCTGCCAGATAGATGACACCGTATGTGTGCAACCCCGTAGAGAGGTCGTAGTTTTGTCCTTTTTGCCCGAGGGGCTGTTCAAGTGTGCCTCCCGAAGGGCTGTCCGAGTGACCGTCCGAGATTCTGAGGTCCTCCCGAAGGGCTGTTCGAGGATTCGTCCGATGGGACTATCCGAGGGACTGTCCCGAGGCCTCCCAAAGGGCTGCCCGGAGATGCGTCCGGGGGCAGACGGGGGTGTACATCCTCGCGGTTGGGAGGTTGTAAATCCTAGCTGCGGGGATCTGCATCGACGATCGACATCGACTCTACTTCCACTGCGCTACGAGTCGGTAATGATCAGATCAAACCTTGTATGCATCTCCATAGTGATCCTGGGCGTGCTCGCTGTGCAGAAATTTTTTGTTTTCTGTTGCGTTCCCTTACAGTGGCATCATGAGCCGTGCTATGCGTAGATGCAGGTTGCGATCTAGAATACATGAGATGTATGGGTATTGCACAATATAATTTGTAGTAGAAGAGTTCTATTACTGAAAATTATTTGTGCGGGTAGCAGATGAAATCTGTTACCCGAGGTTCTTGTAGCTTCCCTGGAATTTGCGTATTTCTGATCTTGATAACGGTATGGTGGAATTTCACAATGTTCTGGCAATCCGCGATCCTGATTGATCAACGAAGTGCTTCATTTCTTTGGGTTCCGCCATAGTTAAAAGAAAGATGAAATCGCAGACGAAAGGGCAATGCAGATATGATCTGCACGGGGGTCATGCGTATGACGAAGTTCAGTATGGGGCTCGAGATTTTATTATCTCGTGTTTCATACACCCCACAAAGTTAATCTAGCGACTTGAATAGTCATGCTTGATGAGGAACGTTGGTAGCTTCGGTTTGTTTCGAAACCTTAGAAGCCACGTAAAATAAAATTTTGCATAAACCGATTAGAGGTGTCTAACTTGGTTTTGCAGGATGACATGAGGTTTGCATATGATGTGGTATAGCGGTGCTCATATTTAATTTGATTATGTATGAGATGGCTATATAATGTAAATTAACATGACCCGCGTGTCATGATTCGGCATGATGGCTGGAGCCATATGATTGTCACTTTAATAACCTGCGTGTTAACCTTTTTGCAATGCACTTATTTTATTAGCTATAGAGATAGCAATATTATCTGGTGCATCGACAAGGTGGTGGCAATCTTCGCGAAGGTGAACACCGACGCGAATGCCGAAGACGAAGAAATGCAAGACTTCTCCGTCAGAAAGGGCTATACCATATCATGCAATTATGAATTGCCTGAGATGTTTATCCCTAATGATGCACCCTTCTTGATTGCGCGGTAGTCACTTTTTATTAGGGTGATCTCTCACAAAAATATCAAGTTGATAGTGTTCTCCCAAGTGTAGCACCGTCACGGCACCTAGCTTTTCGGGGTGCGCCATGGATACATGGGTACGAACGATTAGGGATGTGTGAGGCGGGTGAGTTGAGACCTCGCAGCGAGATCACTTGGTTGTCTTGACGTTCAGGCATGAAAGTCATGAGCTTGGAACACACGCATCGAAAGATGAACAAGAGTCACATAGAGATGTGATTGGCAAGTTGGCCTACCGATTGCAATTCTCGTCACTTGAGATGGACACATCCTTGGCGTTGAATTGTAATATGGATCTTGAATCACTCACAATCAATTATGAGAGATATTGATTTGAGTGGGAGCGCACTGTTGAATTAACTTTTTAATTCTCGGTGCAATTAATTATGAACATTGTCTAAGTGAAATTTGCATAATAGTTGTAAAATAATGGCTCGCATTTCCACCTTCCCTATTAAAATTGAATAAGCTGTTTTTATCTGGTTAAAACTTTACGGTTGGTAACGTAATGTGAGGATTGTCCTCAAGAGTGCCGAGAAGGACTTTGTCCTATCGCATGCTTTCGGTATTCTCCCGCCGATGCTATGGATGATGTGACTCTCGTCCTTCGATCCAAAAGCTAGAATTCCGTTACAGTCAAGTGCAATATGTTTGCTTCCATAAGACCCGAACTTTGCAAGTTTGGGATAGTTATGTGATATTCATGGAACTGAAAATCATTTTCAGATACAAACAAAGCAATGTTTGTTTGCAAAGGATTAGTAAAGTGTTTATTGGGCATTTGACTGTTAGGAAAGGGATCAAGAAGAACGCCTGTCATGTAAATGAAGGTGAATAAAACAAACAACTTAAAGAGAAAGGGAATGTCCGAAGGGTGTTAATGAGACTTTCACCCCTAGGAAGTCCAGGGCTAACGCCACTCTTAAAGTTGGGTGCTTCTTCTGAGAGTAGGAGATATACTGAAAGTAAAACTGTTAGAAGTATAAAGGCAAAAAGGAAAGAAGACTGGGATATCCAGCTCATGTATGAATGTCATACAAGTTATTGATGTATGGAAGGCTGGTCAAAAATAAATAGTTCTTGGGAATTATGATTAAACATGTTAATCACTGATTCTTGGGTATTGTGAGTTGATCACAGGAATACCCGCTCGATTGCATTCAGTTGCGACTCGATACAAGAACTACTACGGCCTAACAGACTTGCCAGGAATGAGGTTTAGATACACACAGGGAACATAGTAAATGTGACTATACCTTCCATTGGTGTATTACCGTATGTATTTATTTTCATAATTCATTAGAGAGTTTTACACACTCTAGCCCATTGCATAAGGTATCTTGCAAGAAGGTTGTTCATAAGAGAACTTTTCATGTTCGGTGTTATGAATAACATAAGGGCCATACTTTCATTATGAATGAGATGTATGTTATGAATATTGATAATAATACATTACCTCTGGATTTACTTTCATGATTCATTTTAGAGTTTTACACACTCTAGCCCATTTGCATAATGTTTTTTGCAAAAGTGTTGTTCATAATAGAACAATTGTTGTTCAGTATTATGAATAAAAAAAGGGGCCATGCTTCCATCATGGGATGTGATGTATGTTATGATTATTGATGGTAATATGATACATCCATAACACTAACGCTAAATGTCGCAAGACTAAAACAATACCACACGAGTGTGGCACTGCATTTGGTCACATTGGAGAAACACGCATGGAAAAATTCCATTATGATGGATTTTGAAGTCGTTTGATTTTTGAATCATCTGACACTTGCAACTTTCCTCCAAAAAGTGAAGTGACTGAAATACCGTTCATAGGCCATAAGGAACGAGGAATGAACTTATTGGTGATCATACATTTTGATGTGTGTAGTCCAATAAATGTTGTTGCAAACAGTGGATTTGTCTTTCTTCAAAAATGACTCAAGTAGATATATGGATATTTGCTTGATGAGACGTAAGTCTGGATCTTTTGAATTCATTCATAAGGTTTTCAAAAATGAAGTAGAAGTTATTGTAACAAGAAAATTATGTTTCTACAATGATATTGTGGAAAGGAATATTTTGAGTTACAAGTTTAGCGAATGTCTGATGAGTTGTGAAAGGGGTTTCATAACTTACACCTCCCGGAACACCACTGCAAGTGGAAAGTCCGTGAAGATGTAATCAAACCATTTATGACATGGTAAGATCAAAGATGACATAAATAAATTTGCCATTATCCCTTTTAATAGTAATGCTTTAGAGACTGCGGCTTTTACACTGAAAAGAGCTCCATCAGGTCTGTTGAAATGAAGCCATGGTATGGTACACCCAACCATGTTATATCTTTTCTTAAACATTTGGAATATGGGGCTTGTGTAAAAGGTTATAGACCTATTCCAAATCAGACAAGTTCTACTTTGTAGGTTATCCCAAGTCATTGGGTATTCCCCCACCACTATACCGAGGCAAAGGATTTTGCCACAAAAATGGTATGCTTTTAAAGAGAATAGTTCTTGCAAAAAGGTGAGTGGGAGGACAGTGCAACTCGATGAGATAACAAGTATCTTCGTCATCAGATCAAAGGAAAGGAACCTTGGAAGTGATTCCAGAGTTTCCTACTGCGACTGATACGGAAGCCTCTACATGAGATGTATGGACTTCGGTCGAACTTGCAGTTGAACAACGTAGGCAAAGCTCGTGCAAACCTCTCAGGTGCGCAAACGAGATATTGTTGTTAGACAACAGTATACCTACGATACACAAGGAAGCGTTGATGGGCCCTGACTCCGGAATTGGCTAAATGCCAATACAATCCGAGATAGTTTCCATATAAGTGATTCAAGATTAAAACCTTGATACACCTTTCGGAGGACTTAGAGTCTAACGAATATTTATGGAACTAAAAACTGATACGGATAAAAATGTTTTATCCATAAAGCTCGACTTGTTGCAATAACAAGTTCAAGGAGTTGACTACAATGAGGTTGTTTCACCGTAGCGATGCTTAAAGTCGGTTCGTGTTAAACTAGCAATTAATACATATTTCAATCATGAGATATGAAACATGGATGACGAAAGGATTTCCATCTGATGGAAATGAAACCAAGGACTTGCTTGTGATACAGTCCAAGGTATTTTGTCAATCCAGAGGATGCTAGTAAGTATGCAAACTTCAGAGTTCCAGCAATGGACAGAAGAGAGCAAAATGGAGTTGGAATCTTCGTTTTTGATGGAATGGTCAAAGGGGTTTGACTTCATCAATGGGTAACGAAGATGCTTGTGGTTTCAAGAAAGTAAGTGGGAGCATAATAATATTTCTAAAAACCTTGTGTGCTTGACACATTGTTAATTGGAAATAAATTTCTTGACACGAATTAGGACTTCATTTGAAAATAGTTTTTCGATGAAGTGCTTGGGCTAAATAGACTCAATATTAGGCATGATGATCTATGGAGATAGATTTACCTAATGGGGCTGAGGAAAAAAAATACATATTGACAAGATGCTAAAACCTTTTAGCATTAAAACGTCAAGGAGTGATTCTTGCCGAAGTCACATGGAAATAATTTTTGCAAGACTCGGTGTCTCAAAACACTGATGAGCAAAATACATGATGGAGATTCCACACACTCTTGTGTTTGGATTAATCATGTATTCCATGGTATGTAAAACAACAAGATATGTCTGATACTCCCAAGGTGTTGCGAGTATAGATACCAAAGTGATCAAAAGTACTGATCATGGGACAACAGTGAAAAAGGGTCATTGAGTACTAAAGTAGCACTGATGACATGTTTTCTCGCAAGCGGAGATCAGGAAGAGTTCGTTGTAAAAGGTTACATCGATACAGTCTTCATCATTTCTCCATGCGATTTTCGATTTAAAGTTAAGGGTTTTGTGTAACACGCAATATGGTGGCACAGTAGTTGGAAATTGTTCCAAACAAGTTACTGTGGCGAATTCTATAATAGAGGCTAAGTATGTTGCCGCTTTCGAAGCGACAAAGAAGATGTTGAATCGTACAGTTCGTTCATGAACTTAGTGTGGTTCCAAGAAGGCTTTGGTCAATGGGACACTTTTGCAGATAGTTGCTCCATAGCTCAGTCTGAGGAATCAAGGTTCGACCAGTGATTCACATACATACAAAGCCAAGTCCACACAAAATATGAATTTTGTGAAAGCGTGAAAACACGAGGATATGCAATGATACACACAGAGCTGAAGTTGTCAGATCCGTTGGACATCAGGCTATACCACATGCGAAGCATATTTTACACCAGTGTGCCATGGGTGTAAAGTGCATTAGCATTAACTAGATTATTGACTCTAGTGCAAGTGGGAGTCTGTAGGAGATATGCCCTAGAGGCAATAATAAATGTTATTGATTATCACCCTGTTCATAATTATGTTTATCTCCCATGCTATAACTGCTATGGTTCTCGAGTCTGCAATAACACGAGGCTCGAAGGAAGACTCATATGCACGTGTGGAATAATAAACGGTAAAATGTATTCCTAGTCTAGCCTCTAAGACTAGCTCAACTGTTGCATGATGGTTCTGTTTTCCTGATCATGGGCATGACTATGCCGGCAACTTTGAGGGCACAATGTTAGAAGAACATTTATGTTGAATCGACCCGATTGATGTTATGCTATGAGATACATTCGTCACAAGTTAATGGTTAATAACACAGAGATGGTTAACGTTTGCATGATTCCTTAGACCATGAGAGTATCAAGTTTCTTCATGCTTGCTTCATGAACTTTGGGGTTTGTTAAACGTCATCCGTAACTTGGTGGCAATTACGGCGGCTTACGGGTTCATGGAAAAGTATGTCAAGGGACTTGATAGCTCAAGATTGGGATTTACTCCTCCGACGATGGAGAGATACTCTCGGGCCCTCTCGGTGTTACGGTATCCATCATCGTCTGGCCAGACACAATGTGATTTGATCACGGGAATGCCGGAATGCGGAAACGAGAAAAGAGAACAAAACTGGCAACGAGGCAACTGGCATTGTGGACAACTATTGATCCACGGGGATGCCGACAAATCTCACCTCGGGTTTTGTAACATATCGTGAAGTAAAAGGAATAGCACACCGCAACTGGAGGTTCACTCGAATATTCATTCGTGTGGGTATAGGGGTCAATATGGGTGTCCACAGCTCCGATGTTGACCATTGATCGGAAGGTGTTCCGGGTCATGTCTATACTTCACCGAACCTATAGGGTCACACGCTTAAGGGTCATCTATCTGCTGAATTCTAGACAGGGAGTCTGAGTGAAATTCACCGAAAATTTTTCGGTGTCAAACGGAAGAGTTTCGGAGAGAGAACATCGGAATAGTTTCGGTAAAACCGAAAAGTTGTTTCAGAGTATACCATTAAGTCAAAATGGTTTCGGCACACGTCTGGAAATTCTTGGAGGGTGCCAGAATGATTCTGGGAACTACTGGGATTTTTCCGGAGAAAGAAACCGGAAGTGTTCCGGAGCTGCCGGAACCGCATTGGTTGCTTTTCGCGGAAGTAAAACATTGTTCCGAAAATGTTTCAGAATGCGCTCAGAATTGTTTTAGTGGGTACTGGAATTATTCTAAGACTCACAGAAACTTTTCGGAATTAACGGACGCAGAAAAATGTCTTCATGAATAGTGAAAGTGCTTTTTGGGTTACTTTTTGGAAAGCCATTTTTTTTGGGCTTTGCTCAAAGATCTAAGGGATGACTTGGTGGATGGGAAGGTGGTGGAGCCACCCAAGGGGGCAGCCATTTTTGTTCATGGCCTTGGGGGCCCCCCATGGGGCTTCCTTCCACCATTTGGTGCTCCACTTGCCTCCCCATTTTGCCCTTATGTATGACATAAAGCATGGGCACTTTGGGTGTTTCAGGTGCCACACTACCCCTTGGTTTTCCTATAAATAGGAGGTGAGGGGGCTGCCCAAACCTCATCCTTGCTCTCATACACATGCCATAGACTTGTCTGGCTTCTCTCTCCCTCCCAGCGAAATAGTTTCGTAGAGCCGAAAGGATGTCTGGGTTCCGGTGGGAACTAGTTCTGGACAGCGAAGCCCTGCCGGATAGATGACACCGTATGTGTTCAACCCCGTAGAGAGGTCGTAGTTTCATCCTTTTTGCCCGAGGGGATGTTCAAGTGTGCCTCCCGAAGGGCTGTCCGAGTGACCGTCCAAGATTCCGAGGTCCTCCCGAAGGGCTGTCCGAGGATTAGTCCGGTGGGACTATCTGAGGGACTGTCCCGAGGCCTCCCGAAGGGCTGCCCGGAGATCCGTCCGGGGGCAGACGGGGGAGTACATCCTCGCTGTTGGGAGGTTGTAAATCCTAGCTGCGGGGATCTGCACCGACGATCGACATCGACTCTACTTCTGCTGCGCTACAAGTCGGTAACGATCAGATCAAACCTTGTATGTGTCTCCATAGTGATCTTGGGCGTGCTCGCTGTGCGGAAATTTTTTGTTTTCTGTTGCATTCCCCTACACGGCTCACCCAATCTGCATTACAGACAGGGTGATGGAACATCAATTCCCGGAAGGATTTAAGCCCATCAATATAGAATCATACGATGGCACCACCGACCCAGCAGTATGGATCGAGGACTTCCTTCTCCACATACACATGGCCAACGGAGATGATCTCCACGCCATTAAATACCTGCCGCTCAAGCTAAAGGGGCCGGCGAGGCATTGGCTTAACAGCCTGCCTCCTCACTCTATTGGTAGCTGGGAGGCCCTAGAAGACGCTTTTCGAGCAAACTTCCAGGGCACGTACGTCCGACCACCGGACGCTGATGACCTCAGCCGCGTCACCCAACAGCCAGGCGAATCGGCCCGGAAATTCTGGAATAGGTTCCTCACCAAGAAGAACCAGATCATAGACTGCTCTGAAGCCGAGGCCATCGCCGCATTCAAGAACAATATACGAGATGAATGGCTTGTAGGAGATATGCCCTAGAGGCAATAATAAATGTTATTGTTTATCTCCAAGTTCATAATTATGTTTATGTTCCATGCTATAACTGCTATGGTTCTCGAGTCTGCAATAACCACGAGGCTCGAAGGAAGACTCATATGCACGTGTGGAATAATAAACGGTAAAATGTATTCCTAGTCTAGCCTCTAAGACTAGCTCGACCCGATTGATGTTATGCTATGAGATACATTCGTCACAAGTTAATGGTTAATAACACAGAGATGGTTAACATTTGCATGATTCCTTAGACCATGAGAGTATCGAGTTTCTTCATGCTTGCTTCATGAACTTTGGGGTTTGTTAAACGTCATCCGTAAATGGGTGCCTATTACGGCGGCTTACGGGTTCATGGAAAAGTGCGTCAAGTAACTTGATAGCTCAAGATTGGGATTTGCTCCTCCAACGATGGAGAGATATTCTTTGGGCCCTCTCGGTGTTACGGTATCCACCATCATCTGGCCAGACACATTGTGATTTGATCACAGGGATGCCGGAACACGGGATCGAGAAAAGAGAACAAAACCGGTAACGAGGTAACTGGCATAGTGGACAAGTTGTTGATCCAGGGGGATGCCGATAAATCTCACCTCGGGTTTTGTAACATATCGCGAAGCAATAGGAATAGCACACGGCAACTGGAGGTTCACTCGAATATTTATTCGTGTGGGTATAGGGGTCAATATGGGTGTCCACGGCCCCGATGTTGATCATTGATCGGAAAGTGTTCCAGTCATGTCTATACTTCACCGAACCTATAGGGTCACACGCTTAAGGGTCATCTATCTGCTGAATACTAGACAGGGAGTTTGAGAGAAAGTCACCGGAAAAGTTTCGGAGACAGCGGAAAAGTTCCGGAGAGAGAACACCGGAAGAGTTTCGGTAAAACCGAAAAGTTGTTTCGGAGTATACCATTAAGTCAAAATGGTTTCGGCACATGCCTAGAAATTCTTGGAGGGTGCCAGAATTGTTCTGGGAACTTCTGGGATTTTTCCGGAGAAAAAACCGGAAATGTTCCGGAGCAACCGGAACTGCTTTGGTTGCTTTTCGCAGATGAAAATCACTAATCCAGAATTGTCTCGGAACGCGTCCAAAATTATTTTGGTGGGTACTAGAAATGTTCTAAGACCTACAGAAATATTTTTGGATTTAACGGTCGCGGAAAAATGTTTCTGTGAATAGTGAAAATCATTTTATGGAAAGCCACCTTTTTGGGTTTGTCCCAAAATATCTTGGGGATGACATGGATGGATGAGAGCCACCCTACCCCTTGGGTTTTCCTATAAATAGAGGTGGAGAGGCACTCTCCACACTCACTCTTTCTCACATACAAATGCCATGCATGATCTGGCCTTCTCTCTCCCTCCCCGCGAAATAGTTTCGTAGAGCCGAAAGGCTGTCTGGGTTCTGGTGGGAACTAGTTCTGGACGGCGAAGCCCTGCCGGATAGGTGACACCGTATGTGTGCAACCCCGTAGAGAGGTCGTAGGTTTGATCTTTTGTCCGAGGGGCTGTTCGAGTGTCCTCCCGAAGGGCTATCTGAGTGACCGACCGAGTTTTTGAGGGTCCTCCCGAAGGGCTGTCCGTGACACCATCCGAGGGACTGTCCGACCGCCTCCCGGAGGACTGTCCGAGAAGCAGACGAGGGAGAACATCCTCGCGGTTGGGAGGTTGTAAATCCTAGCTACGGGGATCTGCACCAACGATCTACATCGACTCTACTTCCGCTGCGCTACGAGTCGATAACGATCAGATCCAAACCTTGTGTGCATCTCCGTAGTGGTCCTGGGCTGGTGCGTAGGTCAGAATTTTTTGTTTTCTGTAATTGTTCCCCAGCAGTGGCATCAAGAGCAGTGCTATGCGTAGATGCAGGTTATGATCTAGAATACATGAGATGTATGGGTGTTGCACAATATAATTTGTAGTAGATGAGTTCTTTTACTGAAAATTATTTGTGCAGGTAGCAGATGAAATCTGTTACCCGATGTTCTTGTTGCTTCCCTGAAATTTGCGTATTTCTGATCTTGATAACGGCATGGTGGAGTTTCAAAGTTCTGGCAATCCGCGATCCTGATTGGTCAACGAAGTGCTAACAGTTCATTGAATTCCACCATAGTTAAAAGAAAGATGAAATTGTAGGGTAACGCAGCAGAAAACAAAAAATTTCCGACCTACGCACCAGCCCAGGACCACTATGAAGACTGCATACAAGGTTTCGATCTTTTCGTTACCGACTCGTAGCGCAGCGGAAGTAGAGTCGATGACGATCGGCGGTGCAGATCCCCGCAGCTAGGATTTACAACCTCCCAACCGCGAGGATGTACTCCCTCGTCTGCCCCTCGGACAGCCCTCCGGGAGGCGGTTGGACAGTCTCTCGGACGGTGTCGCGGACAGCCCTTCGGGAGGACCTTCGAAACTCAGACGGTCACTCGGACAGCCCTTCGGGAGGACCCTCAAAACCCGGACGGTCACTCAGACAGCCCTTCAGGAGGCACTCTCGAACTAAGACCGAAACTACGATCTCTCTACAGAGTTGCACACATACGGTGTCATCTATCCGGCAGGGCTTCGCCGTCCAGAACTAGTTCCCACCGGAACCCAGACAGCCTTTCGGCTCTACGAAACTATTTCGCTGGGAGGGGAGAAGCCAGACAAGTCTATGGCATGTGTATGAGAGCAAGGATGAGTGTTTGGGCAGCCCCCTCCACTCCTTTTATAGGAAAACCAAGGGGTAGAGTTGGCATAAAAAATACCAAAAATACCAACTCTTTATGTCACACATAAAGAGCATAAAGGGAAAAAGGGATGCCATGTGGAGCTCCATGGAGGAGCTCCACCCTTGGCCGGCCACCCTCATGCCCCCCCAAAGGGGGTTCCTTGGTCCCTAAGTCCTTCTAGAAGCCTTTTTGCAAAAGCCCTAAAGGTGGCTTTCAAATAAAGTAACCATAAAGTGATTTTCACTATTCACGGAGACAATTTTCCGCGACCGTTAAATCCGAAAATATTTCTGTGGGTCTTAGAACAATTCCAGTACCCACTAAAATGATTTTGGATTCGTTCCGAAACAATTCCGGATTAGTGATTTTCATCTGCGAAAAGCAACCAAACCGGTTCCGGCAACTCCGGAACATTTCCGGTTTTTATCCCGGAAAATTCCCAGAAGTTTCCAGAATAAAACTGGCACCCTCCAAGAATTTCCAGACGTGTGCCGAAACCATTTTGACTTAATGGTATACTCCGAAACAACTTTTCGGTTTTACCAAAACTATTCCGGTGTTCTCTCTCCGGAACTCTTCCGTTTGACTCCGAAACTTTTTCGGTGAATTTCTCTCAGACTCCCGGTCTAGAATTCAGCAGATAGATGACCCTTAAGCGTGTGACCCTATAGGTTCGGTGAAGTATAGACATGACCCGGAACACCTTCCGATCAATGATCAACATCGGAGCCGTGGACACCCATATTGACCCCTATACCCACACGAATGAATATTCGAGTGAACCTCTAGTTGTGGTGTGCTATTCCTTTTACTTCATGGTATGTTACAAAACCCGAGGTGAGATTTGTCGGCATTCCCGTGGATCAAGACTTGTCCACAATGCCAGTTACCTCGTTGCCGGTTTTGTTCTCTTTTCTCGTTTCCGTGTTCCGGCATCCCCGTGATCAAATCACATTGTGTCTGGCCAGACGATGATGGATACCGTAACACCGAGAGGGCCCGAGAATATCTCTCCATCATCGGAGGAGTAAATCCCAATCTTGAGCTATCAAGTCCCTTGACATACTTTTCCATGAACCCGTAAGCCGCCGTAATTGCCACCTAGTTACGGATGACGTTTAACAAACCCCAAAGTTCATGAAGCAAGCATGAAGAAACTCGATACTCTCATGGTCTAAGGAATCATGCAAACTTTAACCATCTCTTCGTTATTAACCATTAACTTGTGACGATTGTATCTCATGGCATAACACCAATTTGGGTCGATTCAATACAAATGTTCTACTAACATTGTGCCCTCAAAGTTGCTGGCATTGACATGCCCATGATCAGGAAAACAGAACCATCATGCAACACTTGAGCTAGTCTTAGAGGCCAGACTAGGAATACATCTTATCATTTATTATTCCACACGTGCATATGAGTCTTCCTCCGAGCCTCGTGGTTATTGCAGACTCGAGAACCATAGCAGTTATAGCATGGAACATAAACATAATTATGAACAGGGAGATAATCAACAACATTTATTATTGGCTCTAGGGCATATCTCCTACAGACTCCCACTTGCACTAGAGTCAATAATCTAGTCGATGCTAATGCACTTTACACCTTTGGCACACTGGTGTAAAATATGCTTTGCATGTGGTATAGCCTGATGTCCAACGGATCTGACGACTTCAGCTCCGTGTGTATCTTTGCATATCCTCGCGTTTTCACGCTTTCACAAAATTCATATTTTGTGTGGACTTTGGCTTTGTATATATGTGAATCATAGGTCGAACCTTGATTCCTCAGACTGAGCTATGGAGCAACTATCTGCAATAGTGTCCCATTGAACAAAGCCTTCTTGGAATCATATTAAGTTCATGAATGAACTATATGATTCAACATCTTGTTTGTCGCTTCGAAAGCGGCAACATACTTAGCCTCTGTTATAGAATTCGCCACAGTAACTTGTTTGGAACAATTTCCAACTACTGTGCCACCATATTGTGTGTTACACAAAACCCTTAACTTTAAATCGAAAATCGCATGGAGAAATGATGAAGACTGTATCAATGTAACCTTTTACAACGAACTCTTCATGATCTCCGCTTGCGAGAAAACATGTCATCAGTGCTACTTTAGTACTCAATGACCCTTTTTCACTGTTGTCCCATGATCAGTACTTTTGATCACTTTGGTATCTATACTCGCAACAACTTTGGAGTATTGGACATATCTGGTTGTTTTTACATACCATGGAATACATGATTAATCCAAACACAAGAGTGTGTGGAATCTCCATCATGTACTTTACTTATCAGTGTTTTTGGGACACCGAGTCTTGCAAAAACTCTTTCCATGTGACTTCGGCAAGAATCACTCCTTGACGTTTCAATGCTAAAAGGTTTTAGCATCTTGTCAATATGTATTTTTGCTCAGCCCCATTAGGTAAATCTATCTCCATAGATCATCATGCCTAATATTGAGTCTATTTAGCCCAAACACTTCATCGAAAAACTATTTTCAAATGAAGTCCTAACTCGTGTCAAGAAATTTATTTCCAATTAACAATGTGTCAAGCACACAAGGTTTTTAGAAATATTATTATGCTCCCACTTACTTTCTTGAAACCACAAGCATCTTCGTTACCCATTGATGAAGTCAAACCCCTTTGCCATTCCATCAAAAACGAAGATTCCAACTCCATTTTGCTCTCTTCTGTCCATTGCTGGAACTCTGAAGTTTGCATACTTACTAACATCCTCTGGATTGACAAAATACCTTGGACTGTATCACAAGCAAGTCCTTGGTTTCATTTCCATCAGATGGAAATCCTTTCGTCATCCATGTTTCATATCTCATGATTGAAATATGTATTAATTGCTAGTTTAACACGAACCGACTTTAAGCATCGCTACGGTGAGGTTGACTACGATGAGGTTGTCTCACCGTAGCGATGCTTAAAGTCGGTTCGGGTTAAACTAGCAATTAATACATATTTCAAACATGAGATATGAAACATGGATGCCAAAAGGATTTCCATGAAATGGAAATACAAACTAGGACTTGTATGTGATACAGTCCAAAGTGTTTTGTCGATCCAGAGGATGCTAGTGAGTATGAAAACTTCAGAGTTCCAGCGATAGACAGAAGAGAGCAAAATGGAGTTGGAATCTTCGTTTTTGATGAAATAGTCAAAAGAGTTTGATTTCATCAATGGATAACGAAGATGCTTGTGGTTACAAGAAAGTACGTGGGAGCGTAATAATATTTCTGAAAACCTTGTGTGCTTGACACATTGTTGATTGGAAATAATATAAATTTCTTGACACGAATTAGGACTTCATTGAAAAATAGTCTTACGATGAAGTGCTTGGGCTGGGTAGCCTTGATATTAGGCATAATAGGGCTAAGCCATAATACATATTGACAAGATGCTAAAACAGTTTAGCATTAAAACACCAAGGAGTGATTCTTGCCGAAGTCACATGGAAAGAGTTTTTGCAAGACTCGGTGTCCCAAAACACTGATGAGCAAAATACATGATGGAGATTCCACACACTCTTGTGTTTGGATTAATCATGTATTCCATGGTATGTAAAACAACCAGATATGTCTGATACTCCCAAGCTGTTGCGAGTATAGATACCAAAGTGATCAAAGTACTGATCATGGGACAACAATGAAAAATGTCATTGAGTACTAAAGTAGCACTGATGACATGTTTTCTCGCAAGCAGAGATTATGAAGAGTTTGTTGTAAAAGGTTACATCGATATAGTCTTCATCAATGTTCCATGCGATTTTCGATTTAAGTTAAGGGTTTTGTGTAATACACAATATGGTGGCACGGTAAGTTGAAAATTGTTCCCAACAGGTTACTGTGGCGAATTCTATAACAAATGGCTAAGTATGTTGACGCTTTGGAAGCGACAAAGAAGATGTTGAATCCTATAGTTCATTCATGAACTTAGAATGGTTCCAAGATGGCTTTGGTCAATGGGACACTATTGCAGATAATTGCTCCATAGCTCAGTCTGAGGAATCAAGGTTTGACATGTGATTCACATATATACAAAGCCAAGTCCACACAAAATATGAATTTTGTGAAAGCGTGAAAACGCGAGGAGATGCAAAGATACACACGGAACTAAAGTTGTCAGATCCGTTGGACATCAGGCTATACCACAAGCGAAGCATTTTTTTCACCGGTATGCCATAGGTGTAAAGTGCATTAGCATTGACTAGATTATTGACTCTAGTGCAAGTGGGAGTCTGTAGGCGATATGCCCTAGAGGCAATAATAAATGTTATTGTTTATCTCCATGTTCATAATTATGTTTATGTTCCATGCTATAACTGCTATGGTTCTCGAGTCTGCAATAACCATGAGGTTCGAAGGAAGACTCATATGCACGTGTGGAATAATAAACGGTAAAATGTATTCCTAGTATGGCCTTTAAGACTAGCTCAAGTGTTGCATGATGGTTCTGTTTTCCTGATCATGGGCATGACTATGCCGGCAACTTTGAGGGCACAATGTTAGAAGAACATTTGTGTTGAATCGACCCAAATTGATGTTATGCTATGAGATACATTTGTCACAAGTTAATGGTTAATAACACAGAGAAAGTTAACATTTGCATGATTCGTTAGACCATGAGAGTATCGAGTTTCTTCATGCTTGCTTCATGAACTTTGGCGTTTGTTAAACATCATCCGTAAATGGGTGGCTATTACGGCGGCTTACGGGTTCATGGAAAAGCGTGTCAAGTAACTTGATATCTCAAGATTGGGATTTGCTCCTCCGACGATGGAGATATATTCTTTGGGCCCTCTCAGTGTTATGGTATCCACCATCGTCTGGCCAGACACATTGTGATTTGATCACAGGGATGCCGGAACACGGGAACAAGAAAAGAGAACAAAACCGGTAACAAGGTAACTGGCATAGTGGGCAAGTTGTTGATCCACGGGGATGCCGATAAATCTCACCTCGGGTTTTGTAACATCTCGCGAAGCAATAGTAATAGGACACGGCAACTGGAGGTTCACTCGAATATTTATTCTTGTGGGTATAGGGGTCAATATGGGTGTCCACGGCTCCGATGTTGATCATTGATCGGAAAGTGTTCCGGTCATGTCTATACTTCACCGAACCTATAGGGTCACACACTTAAGGGTCATCTATCTGCTGAATACTAGACAGGGAGTCTGAGAGAAAGTCACCGGAAAAGTTTCGGAGACAGCGGAAAAGTTCCGGAGAGAGAACACCGGAAGAGTTTCGGTAAAACTGAAAAGTTGTTTTAGAGTATACCATTAAGTCAAAATGGTTTCGGCACACGCATGGAAATTCTTGGAGGGTGCCAGAATTGTTCTGGGAACTTCTGGGATTTTTTCGGAGAAAAAACCTGAAATGTTCCGGAGCTGCCGGAACTGCTTTGGTTGCTTTTCGCAGATGAAAATCACTAATCCGGAATTGTCTCGGAACGCGTCCAAAATTATTTTGGTGGGTACTGGAAATGTTCTAAGACCTACAGAAATATTTTTGGATTTAACGGTCGCGGAAAAATGTTTCCATGAATAGTGAAAAGCGCTTTATGGAAAGCCACCTTTTTGGGCTTTGTCCCAAAATATCTTGGGGATGACATGGATGGATGAGAGCCACCCTACCCCTTGGGTTTTCCTATAAGCAGAGGTGGAGAGGCACTCTCCACACTCACTCTTTCTCACATACAAATGCTATGCATTATCTGGCCTTCTCTCTCCCTCCCCGCAAAATAGTTTCGTAGAGCCGAAAGGCTGTCTGGGTTCCGGTGGGAACTAGTTCTGGACGGCGAAACCCTACCGGATAGGTGACACCGTATGTGCGCAACCCCCAGAGATGTCGTAGGTTTGATCTTTTGCCCGAGGGGCTGTTCGAGTGTCCTCCCGAAGGGCTGTCCGAGTGACCGTCCGAGTTTTTGAGGGTCCTCCCGAAGGGCTGTCCATGACACCGTCCGAGCGACTGTCCGGCCGCCTCCCGGAGGGCTGTCTGAGAAGTAGACGAGGGAGAACATCCTCGCAGTTGGGAGGTTGTAAATCCTAGCTGTGGGTATCTGCACCAATGATCTACATTGACTCTACTTCCGCTGCGCTACGAGTCGGTAATGATCAGATCCAAACCTTGTATGCATCTCCATAGTGGTCCTGGGCTGGTGCGTAGGTCGGAATTTTTTGTTTTCTGCTGCATTCCCCAACATGGCTGGCCCGCCAACTCGGCCAGGATAAGCCGAGGACTATGGCGGCCCTCACCTCGCTGAGGACTCACTTTTGTGTGGGAGAGGACAGTTGGCTCGCCCATAGTACTCACAACGGCGAGGCAGGCACCTCGGAAACACGCGACACCAATGGAAAACCCATGCGCAACAAAAATAAGCGCATGTATAAAAATGGCAGAAGCGATACGGAAGACGCTGCGGTCAACGCGGGGTTCACCGGACCTAAGTCCGGACAGAAAAGAAAACCCTTTAAAGGGAACAAGGACGGACCTGGCCAGCTTGATAGACTCCTGGACCGCCCATGTGGAATCCATGGAACTCAAGACAAACCAGCAACCCACACTAGCAGGAATTGCTGGGTCTTTAAACAAGCCAGCAAGGTAGCGACAGAGGGTCAAAATAAAACCCAAAATCGCAGCAAAGACGAGGAAGAACCTCGGCGGCCCAATAACGGAGGCCAGAAGAAGTTTCCTAATGAGGTAATAGAGGTCAATATGATCTATGTCACCCACATCCCCAAAAAGGAGAGGAAGCATGCGCTTCGGGACGTATACGCGCTAGAGCCAGTCACCCCGAAGTATAACCCATGGCCGGCTTACCCGATCACATTTGACAAGCATGATCATCCGGCCAGCATCAGGCTTGGCGGATCGGCGGCGCTCGTCCTGGACCCTATTGTTGATGGTTATCATCTGACACGTGTCCTCATGGACGGGGGAAGCAGCCTTAACCTCATTTACGAGGATACGGTTAGGAAGATGGGCATCGACTCATCCCGGATCAAGCCGAGCACCACCGCCTTTAAGGGTGTCATCCATGGCGTCGAAGCCCACTGCACCAGAACGGTATCCCTGGAGGTAGTCTTCGGCTCGCCCAAGAACTTCAGAAGCGAGGAGTTAATCTTCGACATTGTCCCCTTCCGGAGCGGATACCACGCGCTTCTAGGGCGCACAGCCTTCGCACGCTTCAATGCAGTCCCACATTATGCGTATCTCAAGCTCAAAATGCCAGGACCCAATGGTGTTATAACAGTCAATGGTAACACCGAGCGCTCACTCCGAATGGAGGAGCAGACTGCGGCTTTCGCAGCCGAGGTACATGCATCCGAGGAGGCGGCCCACAGCGGTAAATGCACCGCTAGCTCTTCGAAGCGCACCTGGGCCGCACAAGTCGACCTCGGCCACATACCCCTGCACCCTAAATAGGGATGCGGGCTCCTCGCGTGCCCTCTCTGGATGGGGCACTACGTCCCCAGGGTGCACAATTTTGCACTCAAGATTCCTTGGGCCGCCGAGGAGCCAAAATTTTTATTAAGACATCGGCACGGTACAAGCAACGACGCGGCTTCGAGCCCCCGCACAGGCAAGTCTCTGTCAAAGAAACAGCCAAACATGTCCACATCAAGGTGGCTTCAACCACATAACGGACTTCGGCAATGCCTCCTTCAAGGAGCCCGGTCAATCAAATGCATTGAGCATACAAAGGGCCGGAAAGGCTTCAGCCTCCGTGAGTCCCCACCATTAATGGTGACCAGCTGGTCAACATCTTAGAAGCGCAAACGTGCGGCAGGAAGCGGCCCGGGTTCCTAAAAATCCGATGACAAGTATCCGCCCTATTTCTTCCTTCCTTCTTTACTTTTTACATTGTATTCTTTCAGTTCTTCTTGTTGCATCTGGACATGTAAAGGCTTGAAATTATGAAACAAAGAAATCATGCCCTTTAAAGGTCTTTATCGTATTTCTTTATAAGCATAGCCCCTGCGCTACGAAGAAGTTCTCTAAAAAGATACAATTGTATTACAAGTCCAAAGTATTCGGTGTCTCGGATTTTGGCTTTATATGCATCAGTTTCGAACCTAGATTTTGGTCAATAGTTGGGTTGCCCGGCTCCTATGTGTACCCCTTACATTCCCGATGAATTCGGCTAAGGGCGTAACGGGAGAACCACTGCGATTGCACCACCAGGTCAATTGGCATAGCGCCAAGGTGGAGAAAGCCGAAAGCTGACTATCTAGGTAGGCGCAAACTGGTCCGCCATCCGTAGACCGCGTTAAGCGATGTGACGATAGAGATCACCCGTGTTAAACGAAGAGCTTTAATTTCTAGCCGAAGTGAGTTATGGCCTAGACCTCGGCCAACCAGGCCGACCACTTCCCACACCGGGGGCTGGTCATCAGCCCCCACAGTCAAACTCCTACGACTAAGTGAAAGTCATAAAGTCACTATAGTCTGATTGCCTAGTTCCTATAAGCACCGACCACCTCCGGGCACCGAGACGTCGGCTAAGGGTCAAGAGTGCCTCAAGGAACACCCTTTGTATGATCTACACTAGGGCTGAAGCCGATGGCTGGCCACTTTCAGTTTGAGATAGTCACTCAGGAGGTAAAAATAATTAACACACATGGAATCTAAAGCCATATTCATTCAAGCAAAAGATAAAGTTTTGTACATCACACACTTCGGTATTCTGAAGTACTATTTAGAAATACATAGTGTCCTTTGGACACATGGATTCCGTGATATGGGCTCCCTCCTCCACCTCGGCGAAGAACTGTTCGGCGGTGCGCGGCTTGTCGGTAGGAGGGCCCGTGGCACATGTCACCGCATCAACCTTTCGGAAGTGCGTCTTCACGCAGGCGTATGCCCCCCGCGCTCCTTCAAAGCACGCGGACCTCCTCCAGCGGTTCACGCAGGGCACGACATCTTGGAGACGGGCCGTAAGGCCGAAGAGGCTGTTGGGCATGGCTTCGGCAGGCAACAACGCGATGCAGAGGTCCTGGAGCGCCGGTCTCATCATGCGAAACAACTCCACCAGCTGCTTCACTCGATGATTTAGCAGCTGTGCCGACGGTGACCCCGGGTACTGCTCCCAAAAGGCCTTCTCCGCCTCATGGCCCGCTAGCTGGCCGAAGTACGCCACCGCATGCGCCGCGCTCTGTGGAAGATCCGCAAAGACCTCTGCGGAACGCCATAATTGGGTGAGCTCGATACACCCTTTGCTGCCAAACGCACACTGCAGCAGAAATAGCTTACCCGAGGCAATTTGCTCCACTTGCTGGAGCACCTCGCGGTCAGTCCGGGCCGTGGTCTTGAGCTCGGAATGGGCAAGTTGAAGCTTCTCGAGCTCCTCCTTTGTTCATTGCCCCTCCACCTAAAGCTTGTCGCATGCTTCAAACACGCCCTTCAGGATCTCTTCGACCTCAAGAACCCGTGCCCAATCCTTGTCCCTGGCCACCTTCTTGGCGGCTCGGGCCTTCTCCGCCTCGGCGGCCGCAGCCTCATGCTGCTTCACCTCCTGCCAAACCTTTTTGAGCTTGGCCTTGAGCGTCTCAAGCTCCGCTAACGCTGCTGTCATTGAAACAGTTCGGCCTTAGTTCTTCATTGAGCAAAACCTATCATAAATCTTTCTTACAAAGTATAACATAAGTTTAACTTGCTTACCTTGAGACTGCTCGAATTTTTGGTTTACTAGGGTGAGCTCCACCTGGGACCTCTCGAGCTTCTGGTTCATCTCCGCAATCTCCTCGGAGACGGAGTCCGGAACCGAGGTCGAAACCTGGCAGCAAAAATCCTTATTACAAAGGAAATAGTTACATTATTAAAAGAGTTCCAGGACGGCTGCCTTGAGCAGCGCCCTGGGGGCTACTTGATAGGCTCCTACTCAATTAAACGACCCCAATGCCAGTTTCTTGAAACCGACTTCAGGCTCGGGGGCTACTCACTCACTAAGCCGTTTAGCAGGCTGTGCTACTATGTCCTCGGAGAAATGCATAAAAAAAATGAACAAGTTAAACTTGGTGCGAGGATAGAAGCATACCTTGAAAATCACTACGAGGTTCTTAAAAACCTCATGCAGGCCGGCCCCTGTGGACCGGAAGCCCTGCAGTGCCGCGCCTATCAAGGCACAGTGCTCTTCCTTGATGGAGGAGCCCTTCAGGGTGTCCTCCATCTCCTCGGTCCACCCCGCGCCAGCCCGTCCTTGGGTAGTTGGCGGGAGTGGAGGGATGACCTCGGATGTACCGACCCGAGCAGCCTCCACCTGCGGTGGTGGAGCTGAAGCGGATATCGGCTGGACCGATGACTAGCCCAGCCCCTCCTCGACGACCTTGGGGCGCTTCTCCCCCGGGTCTTGTTGGGCCGAGGTGTCGACCTCGGCCATGACGGCCACCTCCCCGACCCTTGTCATGTCGATGTCGGGAGCTAGGGTGGATGTCGCCTCCCCTAGCCCGTCATGGGCTGGGGGAGGAGCAGCGGGCTCTGGAGTCCCGCTGGCGGATGGCAACCCGCTCGAGGAACCGCTGGGGATTACCCTCGGCGGACTGCGTGAGAAAGGACGCTCTATGAGTTTTCCCTTGCTAAAAAGAACTTGTCAAATTAAAAACGGGACATAAAGACGACGGCTTACCCTCGAGGCGTCGGTTTCTTCCTTCCCATTGCGAGAAGGTCTTCTTCTGAGTCGCCGGAGAGCTCGACTCTCTCCGACAACTTGCTGGCGGCCCCGGATGAGGTTCTCCTCGGCCTCTTCGGGCCCTTGGGCGGCATACCAGCTTCGGCGTCCTCTGACGCCGACCTCTTCCCTTTCGGGAGAGGGATCTCCTCGACCTCGCTCTCCTCTCCGTTGCCGTCATGGGCAGCGGAGGTGTGGGTCTCTTCGGACCAGGTGACCGAGGTTGTCGTGGGAAACGAACACCTATGGGATCAAGGAGATCCCTTACGGTTTGGCAAGGGGAGAGGGTTGCACAAAGAGCAGAACTAACGAACAGCACGCGGGGGATTTACCCAGGTTCGGGCCGCACGGATGCGTAAAACCCTACTCCTGCTTTGATTGTATTATTGTCGATGTTCTTGGCCAAGTTCTGGGAGCTACAGTAGCAGCTACGCATGCAGAATGGGCTTTCGAAGTGTCCTCCCCCTCCCCTGTACGTCTTGGGCCTCCTTTTATATTAGTCAAAGGGGCTACCACAGTGACGTACAAGATAAGGCATGAGGTGGAAAGTAACTACAGTGTTACCACAGTATTATCATACCTAACCCTGACGGCTTAGGACAAACTCATTAAATGCACCGTGAGGTGTCCCTTAGCTTCTCGGGCTTGGAAAAGCTTTACAGGGGATGGGCAAAAGCAGCCATCCCATCAACACCGCTTAAGCATCGCGTGGCCAGCATTACGCCACGTCACCATGAGGACAAGCCCTAAACGACAAGGCTGGCCGCTGCACTGGAGCGATAGCGCTGTACTGTGCAGAGCCTTGCCGGGGCTGAATCCTTGCCGGGCCCGGGGCTTGTCGGGACCGAATCCTTGCCGGTCCCGGGGCTTGCCGGGACCGAATCCTTGCCGGGCCCGGGACTTGCCGGGACCGAATCCTTGCCGGGCCCGGGGCTTGCCGGGACCGGGTCTTGTCTGGCGCGAGGCCTTGCCGGCAAGGGTCTTGCCGGGCCTCCGCAACCCTTTGGTCTTCTGTTTTCTGGTCTGATCGTTGACATGAATGTCTCCTTGTCGTCTTAGTCTCGTGATTACTCCTAGCTATTCCCCGGCAAGGCTTGCCGCGGAACGGCTACAATTGCCCGTGCATAAGTACGGGGTACTAAAAAGACCCATACTTTGGTACACCGACAGGAGCCCCCGGGCCTAGGCCATACACGGGTGCCAGGCCTGTTGGGCTAGGCCCAAAACAGTGCATGGGCATGCGTGGCAGCGAATAACTGCTCGTAATCATTATCTCTTTTACCACGCCCCCCCACTACGCGCATTAATCGCGCGACGTGAGAGACGTGGGCGGAAACTCCGCTGTAAAAGCGGGCGGTAAAGAGCCCGCCTCGCGCCTTCCCCATAAAAAGGGAATCGCAGAGGGCACTGCTCATTTACCCCCTCCGCCTTTCCAATCTCAATCTCAGAGCCGTCGCCATCGTCTTCTTCCTCGCGCCCAAAGCAGAGCCTTTCTTCCTCCACCCGCCTCCACCGCGCTCTCGACGTCTTCAGCGCCCACTTCCATAGCCACCATGCCACCCAAGCTGAGCAAGGGCAAGGCGGCGGAAGCGGCCGCCGCGGCGGAGAGCAAGCTGGTGAAGATGCGGAAGGAATGCGCCGTCTTCCCCTCGACGCTTGATGCGGAGACCTTGAAGAAGAGGTACCAGTTCGCATGGGCGACTGAGACCACGGCGCATCCGGCCACCAAAGTGAGTGTAGCTTCTCGCAAGGCAAAGCCAGGAGACTATCCCTTCTTTGCCGATTACTTCTGGTGCGGCCTCTGTCCCCCGTACTCGGATTTCTTCGTAGATATCATGCTCACCTACGGCTTCCAGCTGTTAGATTTCATGCCGAATGCCGTGACTTGTATGTCCGTCTTCGCGCACCTTTGCGAGAATTTTGTTGGGGTCATCCCGAGCACTGCACTTTTCCGGCACTACTTCTACCCCCGCATCCAAAGGGGCGACGCCCTCTCCGGCAGCATCGCTTGGATCCCGAGGACGGCAACCAAGGAGACATACCCAGAGGGGCTCTACCACGATAGATGGGATGAGTGGCGCGGCAAGTGGTGCTGGGTCCGGGAAAAGGAGCCCCAACCGTTCTGCGAGGTGCGGAAGCAGAAGGTGGCCCGCGGCAAGGATTGGGGCGCCGCGGACCCTGACGACAACAAACTCACCATCGCCACCACTAGGATACTGCGCCTCAGGGCTGCCGGGCTGAAGGTGGAGATGATTGCTTCAGATTTCCTTCGCCGGCGCATCGCCCCACTGCAGAACAAGGGGCGCCCTGCCTGGGAGTACATGAACGCTGCCGACGTCATGAGGGTGCAGCCTGGGCTGGATAATGATCTGACAGCCATGGGGCACGCAGCCCTCTGCCAACAGCTCTTCAATTCTGGATCAGTGGGAGACTTGCCGGCGGGCGTCGTCCCACTATGCAACAACTCATCACTGACCTCCATCATCGCCATGATGCCGGCGTTTAATGCCCATAGCATCGACGAGAGGTGGATCGAGCCGTCCGCGGAGCAGGCGCTGGCGTTCTTTGACAGCTTGACGGAGAAGGCCATCCGCGCGGAGAACCTTGTCCGCGCCACCACGGAGGAGGAGCTCGCCTACATCGCCAACAGGGCGGAAGAGGTGAACCTTGCCGAAGAAGCCGGCAGCGCTGAGTCCAGCGAAGGCGAGGACTTGCTGCTGGAAGATCTTGCCGGGCGAGACGAGGCTACCGGGGAGACAAGCGGAGCCGCTGCCGGGAGCTCTTCTGCCGGAGGCGCTGCCGAAGAGGAAGAAGAGGAGGAGGAAGAGCCCCCAACTCTTCAACACAGAAAGAGGCGCGTCCTCCGGAAGAACGCCACTGGCGCTCCAGCCTGCCAACCTCCCTCAAGCAGCGAGGCTTCCGGGAAAGGGGCGGCTGGCGAGGCCGCGCCGCAACCCGCCGCTGCCAAGCGGCCCAGGGCCAATCCTCCTCCTCCTCCGTCAGGAACTGCGGCGAGGGTCGGCTTCGACCTCTCCGCCATCAGCTCTGAGGAAGAAGAAGACGAGTAAGAGTCCCGCCACAGCCTTGATTCTCGTCCTTCTAGTTTTGCTTGATTAACTTGCTCTGTTTTTGCCTCCTCAGGGATGCGGAGACTCCGGCACAGAGGGCGGCGAAGAGGGCCAAGACCTCAGCAAGCGTCGAGCCGCCGGCAAGCACCTCGGGCGCGCCGGAAACGGTTCTCGTCAGCTCGGAGTCAAGCCCAGAACGCAACCCTCGATGCAGTCCTCGACGCAGCCCCCGGCGCAGCCCCCAGCGTGAGTCTTCTACTCACTACCCACTGGCGCGTGCCGGGGTGTGCATCTTCTCTGCTGACATCTCCGGGCGTGCAGGAGCGGAGCAACAGCGAGAAGCGACAGCAGGAGCTGCCTCTGCCATGCCACCTCCGTCGACCACACCGCCCAGGGGTGAGTCTTCGGGCAAGCTCTACCGCGACGATGAGGAGGGGCCGGCAAGCGCAAGCTTCGGCAACCCCTTCCTTGACGCAGGTAAAGTTACCTGCCCCAAAGAATTCTTGTCGCTTTGGTTTTTCTTCTTTTTGTCTTCTTGGACTTCCTTCCCAGCTTCATCTTAATCAAGTTCTTGGCTTTCAATCTTCTTCTGACAGAGCTCATGGATACTGACGCCGTCATTGAAGAGACCGCCAAGGATGCCGCCACTGAAGCCGGCAAGGTTGCTGCCGAAGAGGCCGCCAAGCATGCCGCCGCCGAGGCTGCCAAAGCTGCTGCCGCTGAGGCCACCAAGGCCGCTGCCGCTGAGGCCGCCAAGGCCGCCGAGGGGGCCGGCGAGGAGACCCGCGGCAACACTGACGGCGCTTCCGCCGCGGGAGCGCCAGGCGCTTCTACTGCCGCGGGGCCCTCGACTGCCGAAGACCAATCCTCGTCGTTCCAGGCCCCTCCCTCAAGCCAATATATCAGGGCCGGCAAGAACGTTGTCAGCATGCCGGGGTCGGCAAACATTGAAGAGCTGGTTGAAGGGGAACATCTTGACGGGGAAATCACCGTCGCTGCCGTCAGTGAGCCCAAGGAGGAGCAACTACTTCAAGCCATGAATGACAATTATCAGAAGCTCCAGACGCTCTATCGTGCCCGGAAGGAGAAACTGGACTCCCGGGCAGCGCTCGTCGAGGCCGCGGAAGGAGACTTCCAACAACGCGTCACGGAGACACAGGCTTGGTATGGCGAGGCCCTCCAAGAGCTGAATATTTATCGGGAGCAGCTGGCGGAAGAGCGGAACGTCCTCCTGCTGAAGCAATCAGACATCGAGAAAGCGCAGGAGGAGGCCGCCCAGCAAGCCGCCGCGGCAGAAGCCCTCTTGACGCAGCGCCGCATCAGCCTTGACGCCCAAGAAGAGGACCTTGCCGCCCGCGAGGCGGCGCTTGCCGCCAAGCTTCGCAACAATGATGAAGAGCTCGAAAGTCTTGTCGCGCGGTAGGTCCAGGAGCTTGAGCAGAAACACTTGAAGACGCTCAGAGCTCTAACTGAAGACCACGCCGGCAAGCTCAAAGAGGCCCTCGACGCTGCCGGAGCTGCGGAGACCGCCAAGAACTTGCTGGAGGAGAAGACGAAGCAGCTGGAGGTCGCTCTCGAGGACCACGGCAAGAAGGTCTCAACACTCGAGGCCGAGAGAGACAAGGCTCTCCACAGCCTGATGGAGACGCAGGCCGCCGCATCCGAGAGGATCCAGCAGCTCTCCTCCGCCAAGGACTCCATTGAAGATCTGAAGCTAAAGCTATCCACGCTGGAGGAGTCTCTTGAGGCCGCCCGAGTTCGCGAGAGGACTCTTATCAAAGACCTCCATGACGAACAGGAGCTGCTCCAGAACGCCGCCACCACCCACAACGAGTACACTTCAAGCGTGAAGCTCTGGACCGCCAGGCTGGCGGACGTCGCCGAGAAGCTTGGCGCGGAGCTAGAGACCATGGACTTGCCGGGCTTCGAATACTCAGTCGACGACAACATATCCTCAAGCGCCAGGCTAACCATGTTCTTCGACAAGCTCGTCGACGCCCTCAAGCTACTCCAGGCGAATCAGACAAGCAAGCTGGTCGATGAATCCCGGAAGCTCTGCCAGCTCGTCCTCCGCAAGGTGTTGATGAAGGTGGCGTACAGGAACCCTGGCGTCGACCTCTTCAAAGCCTTGAAGAGCTTGCCGAAGGACGCGGACGTCAAGGCTCTCGAGGAGCTTGTCGCGCCCATCGTCGATCGGGTGAGCCAGGTGAAGAGGGTCGAGGGCGATCGCCGGGATTAACTGTAGACTCCTATCTCTTCCTCATCTTGCCGCCAGCATTCCATGTAAAAGACAATTCGTCTTATGTCAGAAACGCGGCAAGCACTAGATGTAATATAACTTGCTCTCTTTGAATTATGGCATGCTATTCCCTTTGTTCAATTTCTCTCTGTATGGCGTGTACCCTACGCTTTGCTGGGAACTTGCCGGAGCATAACCCTGTCGCGAGCGCTGGATTCGGGTCGTCAGCAGCTTGCGGGTAGTGCTGCTCACGGCAAGAAATCTTGACGCTTTCAGCGCGGCCACCTAGACTGTTGAGCGGACTCGAAATAGAGTAGGGGCGCAGCCGATCACGACAAGATTCCATCGCGTGCAGGTTTTCCATACAAAGCCGAAATCGTTCAAGGGAATACAGCCTTACAAAAATCAAAATCTGCTTAAGGGGTTTAGCAACTTAGCTCAGCTCTGCTTTTTGTCGCTATTCCTTTTCTTCCGGCAAGGCGCCAACCTTGAACGTCGTCTGGCCTCCATACCACCATTCTCCTACCCCCCCGGCAAACTTGCGGGCGAGGGAATCTTCTATCTCTTGAGAAAAAGAAAGAAGAGAAAATAAAGGTATGGAACCCTGACGGTTCGTTAGCTCTTACCGGTATCAAGTGCGATACATATCTCAGATAATACATGCATATAGAATGACATGAAATCAACAAGAGATGTAAAGCACACAGATCTCATTAAAATATGCACAGGGATATGCCTGCTCTGTACAAAGGATTACATGCCAGCGGCAACACTTGTACAGAATGGCGTTGCCGGGATCTTGCCGGAGCGTTACGCTGCCGCGAGCGCTGGATTCGGGTCGTCAGCAGCCTGCTGGTCGTATCGCTATCACAGCAAGAAACCCGAACAACGGCACCTTACGGGTAGAACTTGCGAAGGTGCTCGATGTTCCAGGAGTTGCTTACTGGCAAGCCCTTTTCGGTCTCCAGGCGGACAGCGCCATGCCTGGTGACTCGCACTACCCGGTAAGGGCCTTCCCACTTCGGCGTCAACTTGTTGGAATTCTTGGCCGACTGAACGCGCCGAAGAACAAGGTCGCCTTCCTCAAGACTCCGGGCGTGAACCTTGCGGCTATGGTAGCAGCGCAAAGCTTGCTGGTAGCGAGCGGCTCGCATAGCAGCCCAAAGACGGTTCTCCTCAAGGAGCAGCGCGTCATCTTGCCGCAGCTGCTCTTGCTCAAGCTCATCATAAGCGAGCACTCGAGGTGACCCGTATATGAGTTCCGTGGGGAGAACTGCCTCCGCTCCGTAGATCAGAGCGAAGGGCGTCTGGCCGGTGGCTCGATTTGGCGTCGTCCTGATCGACCAAAGAACCGCCGGCAGCTCATCAATCCAGCGTCTTCCATGCTTCTGCAGCTTGTCGAAAGTTCTGGTCCAGAGACCACGCAGGACCTCAGCGTTTGCCCTCTCCGCTTGGCCATTGCTTCTCGGGTGAGCAACAGAGGCAAAACAAATCTTGCCGCCAAGGTCTTGGACGTACTGCATGAAGGTGCGGCTTGTGAACTGTGTATCGTTGTCAGTGATGATCCTGTTCGGCACACCAAAACGGCACACAATCCCCTTGAAGAACTTGACTGCTGACTGTGCTGTCACCCTCCTCACTGCTTCCACTTCTGGCCACTTCGTGAACTTGTCGATAGCAACGTACAAGTACTCGAAGCCCCCGGTAGCGCGGGGGAAGGGACCCAGTATGTCGAGCCCCCAGACCGAGAAGGGCCAGGAGAGAGGGATCGTTTGGAGAGCTTGAGCTGGCTGATGAAGTTGCTTCGAATGAAACTGGCACGCTTCACACTTGGTTACTAGTGTCGTTGCATCCTGGAGGGCAGTAGGCCAGAAGAATCCTTGCCGGAATGCCTTGCCGACAAGGGCTCTTGAGCCTATGTGGGATCCACATACGCCCCCATGAATCTCTGCCAACAGCTCTAGTCCGTCCTCCCGAGGGATGCACTTCAATTTCACGCCGTTAGGTCTCTTTCTGTACAGGACGTCGTCGACGAACTGGTACATACTTGACTGACGGGCTAATTTCTCAGCTTCTTCCTGCTCCTCAGGGAGTTCTCCTGTCTGAAGGAAATGGACTATTTGCTGTGCCCATGCCGGAGCCTGTGGCTCGACGACAAGGACTAAAGGCAACTCTTCAGCTGCGGGAGCATTTGCTTCTACGGCAAGAACCTAAGGCTCTTGGCGGAACAGCTGCTCACCGGCAACTGGTATTTCTTCGGCAGCAAGGGCGCTTGCTTCGGCGGCAAGAACCAGAGGTTCTGCGCGAAGCCGCTGCTCACCGGCAACCGGTATTTCTTCGGCAGCAGGGGCGCTTGCTTCCGCGGCAAGAACCTGAGGTTCTGCGCGAAGCCGCTGCTCACCGGCAACCGTGTCGTTCCCGGCAAGATCCTTGCCGGGGGCTTCGGGAAGCCTTGCCGGGAAGTGCTCGCCGGTACTTAACTTTCTTCTCTTATCAGGCCTTGTCGATGGCGACACGGATGGTTGAGTCAAGCGGAGCACAAAAGTCCCTGGTTCCACAGGTAGCTTGAGTGCGGCACGCTTCGACAGGTCGTCGGGAATGCTGTTCTCTGATCGAGGAACATGCTCTGTCTGAAGACCGTCAAAGCGCTCCTCCAGCTTCCTCACTTCATTGACGTATGCTTCCATCAGCAGGCTCTGATAATCTTTGTTGACCTGCCTCACGACGAGCTGGGAGTCACCCCTGACGATGAGCTTCCTGATCCCAAGGTCTGCCGCGATCCTGAGACCGGCAAGCAGTCCTTCATACTCTGCCGTGTTGTTGGTCGATCTCTCCCGGGGAAAATGCATCTGGATGACGTACTTGAGGTGCTCTCCGGTGGGTGCGACAAGCAGCACGCCGGCACCGGCGCCCTGCAGCGAAAAGGCTCCATCAAAGTACATGATCCATTCGCGATCTGTTTCCTTGTCGGGAATCGCTGATTCTTGAACTTCGTCGTCTGGCGTTGGGGTCCATTCTGCAATGAATTCTGCCAAGGCCCTGCTCTGGATAGTTGAAGAACTTTCAAACTTGAGACCAAAGCATGACAGCTCCAACGCCCACTCCACGATCCTGCCGGTTGCTTCTGGGTTCCGGAGAATCCGTTGTAGCGGAAAGCGAGTGACGACGGTGATCTCATGTGTTTGGAAGTAATGGCGCAGCTTCCTCGAGGCCATGAGAAGGCCGAAGAGCAACTTCTGCACACCAGAATACCTCGACCTAGCCCCCCTGCAACAGGGAGCTGACGAAATAGACTGGGCGCTGCACCATCTTCTTCTTCTGCACTGCCTGACTTGACTGCGCAGGTCTTTCCTTGTCGGCACCAGACTTTGCCGGGGCTGGCCCCGGCAAGTCGCTTGGCGGGCCTGCCGTTGCCGCTGCATCTTCCTCTGCTTTTCTCTCTGCCACCAGCGCAGCACTAACCACTTGATTCGTTGCCGCCAGATATAGCAGCAACGGCTCTTGTGGTCTAGGCGCGACTAGTACTTGCGAAGAGGAGAGGTACTTCTTCAAATCCTGCAGCGCTGCCTCCGCTTCTGGAGTCCATTTCATTGGACCTGCCTTCTTCAAAATTTTGAAAAACGGCAGGGCGCGCTCAGCAGACTTTGAGATGAACCTACTCAAAGCAGCGACGCAGCCGGCAAGGCGGCGCACATCCTTAACTCGTCTTGGCGCTTCTATCTGCTCAATTGCCTTGATCTTGTCGGGATTGGCTTCAATTCCATGCTGAGATACAAAGAACCCGAGAAGCTTGCCGGATGGGACGCCAAACACGCACTTCTCGGGATTGAGCTTCAGGTTGATCCTGCGCAGATTTGCAAATGTCTCCTCCAGATCTTGAATGAGCGTTGCCTTGTCCTTGGTTTTGACCACTATGTCATCCATGTAAGCCTCCATATTTCTATGCAGCTGGGCCCCGAAACCAATCTGGACAGCTCTAGCGAAGGTCGAACCAGCACTTTTCAACCCGAAAGGCATACGCAAGAAGCAATATGTGCCACACGGGGTGATAAATGCGGTCTTCTCTTCGTCTTCTTTCGCCATGAAGATCTGGTGATAGCCTGAGTATGGGTCAAGAAATGACAGCAAATCGCAGCCGGCAGTGGAATCCACAATCTGGTCGATGCGCGGCAAGGGAAAGGGATCTTTTGGACAGGCTTTATTGATATCTGTAAAGTCAATACATAGCCTCCATTTACCATTCGCCTTGCGCACAACAACTGGGTTGGCCAACCATGTAGGATGGAGGACTCCTCTAACCAGGCCTACCGCCTCAAGCTTCCTAATCTCTTCCGCAATAAACTCTTGCCGCTCCAAGGCTTGCTTCCGCACCTTCTGCTTGACGGGCCGCGCGTGGGGACAGACAGCTAGGTGGTGCTCAATTACCTCCCTGGGAACACCGGGGATGTCAGATGGTTGCCATGCAAACACATCGACATTCGCCCGCAGGAAGGCAACGAGCGCGCCTTCCTATTTGTCATCAAGGGTGGAGCTTATGGTGAAGGTTCCCCCCGTCCCGTCCTCCTTGGCGGGCACCTTCTTGGTCTCAGGCGGAGCAGCCTTGGATTTCTTGATCTGGCCGGCAGAGCTCTCTGGGGCAGCCTCGACGGCAGCGCAGCACTCTGGAGAGGCGCGCTTGCCGGAGTTTTTACCAGAGGTCTTGCCGGGCTGCTTCTTCTTGCCGGGATCTTGAGCGGCAGGAGCATGCGCCTTGGCGGCGGACGCTGCAACTGCTTCCCGGTAGAGCTTGTCGGTGCAAATGAGCGCGTCTTTCTTATCGGAGTGGACAGTGATGACGCTCATTGGACCGGGCATCTTCAAGACGTTGTAGGCGTAGTGCGAGGCCACCATGAACTTAGCCAGCGCTGGGCGGCCAAGGATTCCATTGTATGGCAATGGAATCCTAGCGACGTCGAAGACGACCTTCTCCGTCCTGAAGTTCAGCTCGCTGCCGAAAGTTACCGGCAGCGTAATCTTGCGTTTCGGCTGGTTCCTTCCCGGATTGACCCCTTGGAAAGAACCTGTCTCCTCGAGATCTTCGTCGGGAATTTGCAGCCTCTTGATCACATCGGGCGAGATCAGGTTCAGGCCGGCCCCACCGTCAACTAACATTTTCGTCACCTGGAGGTTGCGAATCGTTGGTGAAACCAACAACGGCAAGCACCCGACCGCAGTTGTGCGATCAGGGTGATCCTCGGCGTCAAAAATGATAGGCGTGAGGGACCACTTCAGTGGCTTCCGGGCATCGAGGGATGGCTCTGCTGCATTAATCTCACGCGCCCACTGCTTGAGCTGGCGGTGAGAGGAATGCAACGAAGCGCCCCCGTCGACGCACATGGCCTCTGTAGCCTTCTGGAACTCGTGTTCGCTGGACTCGTCGCCCTCTGCATCGTCATCATCATTTCCTTGTTCTTTGGCTAGGCCCCGGGCAGGCTTCTCTTGCTGCGGCCTGGGCTTGCCGCGACGACCTCCTCTACCGCGCTTCCTGCCAGACCCTCCGGCACCATCTTGGGCTCTTTCCTTGTCGCGCCGTTCGTACTCGGCGCGCTGCTTCTCGGCAAGCTCCTCAACTTGCCGGCAGTCTTGGAGATCATGGCCCTTGGTACGGTGGATCTTGCAGTACTGCTTGCCGGATCCTTCTGGCTTGTCGGCTGCCGCCAAGGCCTGACACGCCGCACACCCGGCAACCTCCTTGCCGGGGTCGTCGGTCTTGGACTTCTTGGCGGTGCCGGTGTTGCCCGAACCTTCAACGGCGAGCACGGCCTTGCCCTTGCGCTTCTTGTTCTTCCGCCGCCCCTTTCTTGCCGGGGCAGGAACGTCTTCGCTATCGGAGTCGACTCCAGCGCCAGCGTTCTCGCCGGGGAGTCTCCTTCCTTCTTCTGCCCGAGCACATTTGTCGGCCAAGGCGTAGAGCTCGGCGACATCTCTGACTTTGTTCATCGCCAACTCCTCCCGCATCTTACGATTGCGCACATTCTGATGAAAGGCGCTGATGATGGCGGCGGGATGAACGTCAGGAATGTTGTGCTGGATGCGGCTGATCCTCTGGATATACTTGCGCAAAGTTTCGCCCTCCTTCTGGGGAATGATGTGCAGATCACTCTCCTGGCCAGGAGCTTGATGGCCGCCGGTGAAGGCGCCAACAAACTGACGGCACAGGTCGACCCAAGAAGAGATGGAATTCTCGGGCAGGTGCATCAACCACGATCTCACGTTGGGCTTCAGTACCAACGGAAAGTAGTTGGCCAGCACCTTATCGTCACGAGCCTCGGCAGCCTGCACCGCGATGGTGTAGATGCTCAAGAACTCGGACGGATGGGTCTTGCCGTCGTACTTCTCCGGTACTTCCGGCTTGAAGGAGCGGGAGCTAGGCCACTGGACTTGCCGCAGCTCACGAGTAAACGCTGGGCAACCCACCTCGTAAGGTAGGCAGCCAGGGTACCCTGGCGCGGGCTCATCAACAGAGCTCCCAGCGCGCTTGTCGGACTGGCGACGCGCTTCCCTTCGGCGCTCGATGGTGGTTCGAGCGTCCTCCTTCTTCCGTTCCCGAAGAACGTGACGTTGATCACGGCGAACCCGCGGGTCAGACGATGCCGTGGAATCATCCTCACGGGCGCCGATCCGCCGAGTTAACGACCGCTCTTGATGCAGCGGAGGGGAACGCAACGTAGTCGTTCCAGCTCCGGTCTTCTCTCCCTCGCCACGCACCAGCCTAGACGACTGTAGCCGCGAGGGTTCACGCTGCTGCGGTACGTCGTTGTTGGCTAGGCCGATGAGGCTCTGGATAGCGGCTCGCCACTCGTCTAGCTTCTCCGCGGCGGGAGGAAAGTCTAGGAGCAGCTGAGCTCGCGCCAACGCCTCTGCTGGCGTAGGTGGCGGCGACAGGTGCGAAGAGCGTGAGGTGCTCAAACTCCTAACAGGGTTAGAAGGAGCACCATCACGACTCTGCACCCGCGCGCGGCCTCCACCAGCTCGCTGGCGCGGATCTTGGCCCTGCGCACCCTGGGAGTGATGCGCAGGGGTCTTCCCATGCGGACGCCCAGAACCACCAACGTCTTGAGGCCGCACGTCACGCGCGTCCTGAGAAGGTCGCGGTGCATACGCCGGCGTATTCGTCTTGGAAGGTGCCGCTCCATCCTTGGAAGTCGCTGCACCACCCGGAGGTTGCGCAGCTCCATCCTTGGACCTGTTGCTCGTCCGGCTCGGATCGCCGGAACGCCGTGGAAGCTCGGAGCCTCCACCCCCTCCACCCGCGTCTACCCCGTCGCCTGCGCGCGCAGCATCAGGCACGATGGATGCGGATGGACCAACCGCCGTGAAACCCTTCTTCTTGGGAGCCATGGTGGTCAAGATGATCAAAGATCTGACGCGCTGATCACTAGATCAGGTTCGCACAACCTCGATCCCCCTACCTGGCGCGCCAAGGATGTCGTGGGAAACGAACACCTATGGGATCAAGGAGATCCCTTACGGTTCGGCAAGGGGAGAGGGTTGCACAAAGAGCAGAACTAACGAACAGCACGCGGGGGATTTACCCAGGTTCGGGCCGCACGGATGCGTAAAACCCTACTCCTGCTTTGATTGTATTATTGTGGATGTTCTTGGCCAAGTTCTGGGAGCTACAGTAGCAGCTACGCATGCAGAATGGGCTTTCGAAGTGTCCTCCCCCTCCCCTGTACGTCTCGGGCCTCCTTTTATATTAGTCAAAGGGGCTACCACAGTGACGTACAAGATAAGGCATGAGGTGGAAAGTAACTACAGTGTTACCACAGTATTATCATACCTAACCCTGACGGCTTAGGACAAACTCATTAAATGCACCGTGAGGTGTCCCTTAGCTTCTCGGGCTTGGAAAAGCTTTACAGGGGATGGGCAAAAGCAGCCATCCCATCAACACCGCTTAAGCATCGCGTGGCCAGCATTACGCCACGTCACCATGAGGACAAGCCCTAAACGACAAGGCTGGCCGCTGCACTGGAGCGATAGCACTGTACTGTGCAGAGCCTTGCCGGGGCTGAATCCTTGCCGGGCCCGGGGCTTGTCGGGACCGAATCCTTGCCAGTCCCGGGGCTTGCCGGGACCGAATCCTTGCCGGGCCCGGGGCTTGCCGGGACCGAATCCTTGCCGGTCCCGGGGCTTGCCGGGACCGAATCCTTGCCGGGCCCGGGGCTTGCCGGGACCGAATCCTTGCCGGGACCGGGGCTTGCCGGGACCGGGTCTTGTCTGGCGCGAGGCCTTGCCGGCAAGGGTCTTGCCGGGCCTCCGCAACCCTTTGGTCTTCTGTTTTCTGGTTTGATCGTTGACTTGAATGTCTCCTTGTCGTCTTAGTCTCGTGATTACTCCTAGCTATTCCCCGGCAAGGCTTGCCGCGGAACGGCTACAACTGCTCGTGCACAAGTACGGGGTACTAAAAAGACCCATACTTTGGTACACCGACAGAGGTCTCCCGAGTCCGAGCACTTGACCTACCCCTCTGTAGGAGATATGCCCTAGAGGCAATAATAAATGTTATTATTTATCCCCATATTCATAATTATGTTTATGTTCCATGCTATAACTGCTATGGTTCTCGAGTCTGCAATAACACGAGGCTTGAAGAAAGACTCATATGCACGTGTGGAATAATAAACGGTAAAATGTATTCCAAGTCTGGCCTCTAAGACTAGCTCAAGTGTTGCATGATGGTTCTATTTTCTTGATCATGGGCATGACTATGCCGGCAACTTTGAGGGCACAATGTTAGAAGAACATTTGTGTTGAATCGACCCGAATTGGTGTTATGCTATGAGATACATTCGTCAGAAGTTAATGGTCAATAACACAGAGAAAGTTAACGTTTGCATAATTCCTTAGACCATGAGAGCATCGAGTTTCTTCATGCTTGCTTCATGAACTTTGGGGTTTGTTAAACGTCATCCGTAAATGGGTGGCTATTACGGCGGCTTACGGGTTCATGGAAAAGTATGTCAAGGGACTTGATAGCTCAAGATTGGGATTTGCTCCTCCGACGATAGGGAGATATTCTTTGGGCCCTCTCGGTGTTACGGTGTCCATCATCATCTGGCCAGACACATTGTGATTTGATCACAGGGATGCCACAACACGGGAACGAGAAAAGAGAACAATACCTGTAACGAGGTAACTGGCGTAGTGGACAAGTGTTGATTCACAGGGATGCCGATAAATCTCACCTCGGGTATTTGTAACATATCGTGAAGCAACAGGAATAGCACACGGCAACTGGAGGTTCACTCGAATATTTATTCGTGTGGGTATAGGGGTCAATATGGGTGTCCACGGCTCCGATGTTGATCATTGATCGGAAAGTGTTCCGGTCATGTCTATACTTCACCGAACCTATAGGGTCACACGCTTAAGGGTCATCTATCTGCTAAATACTAGACAGGGAGTCTAAGAGAAAGTCATCGGGAAAGTTTCGGAGACAACGGAAGAGTTCCGGAGAGAGAACACCGGAAGAGTTTCGGTAAAGCCGAAAAGTTGTTTCGGAGTATACCATTAAGTCAAAATGGTTTCAACACACGCTTGGAAATTCTTAGAGGGTGCCAGAATTGTTCCGGGAACTTCTGGGATTTTTCCGGAGAAAAAACCCGGAAATGTTCCGGAGCTGCCAGAACCGCTTTGGTTGCTTTTCGCAGATGAAAATCACTAATCCGGAATTGTTTCGGAATGCGTCCAAAATCATTTTAGTGGGTACTAGAATTATTCTAAGACCTACAGAAATATTTTCGGATTTACCGGTCGCGGAAAAATGTTTCCGTGAATAGTGAAAAGCACTTTTTGGTGGTTTCTTGAAGAAGCCACCGTGAGGGCCTTTTGGTATTTTCCCCCTATTGGCTTCTTGGAGAAGCCACCTTGAGGGGCCTATAAATAGAGGTGGAGAGGTGCTCTCCATACACACTCTTTCTCGCATACACATGCCATGCATGATCTGGCTTTCTCTCTCCCTCTCAGCAAAATAGTTTCGTAGAGCCGAAAGGCTATCTGGGTTCCGGTGGGAACTAGTTCTTGACGGCGAAGCCCTGCTGGATAGCTGACACCGTATGTGTGCAACCCTATAGAGAGGTCGTAGGTTCGATCTTTTTGCCCGAGGGGCTGTTCGAGAGTGCCTCCCGAAGGGCTGTCCGAGTGACCGGCCGAGTATTGAGGGTCCTCCCGGAGGGCTGTCCTAGTGACCGTACGAGTTTTGTGGGTCCTCCCGAAGGGCTATCCGTGACACCTTGCGAGGGACTATCCGATCGCCTCCCGGAGGGCTGTCCGAGGGGCAGACGAGGGAGAACATCCTCACGGTTGGGAGGTTGTAAATCCTAGCTGCAGGGATCTGCACCGACGATCTACATCGACTCTACTTCCGCTGCACTACGAGTCGGTAACGATCAGATCAAAACCTTGTATGCAGTCTTCATAGTGGTCCTGGGCTGGTGCGTAGGTCGGAAATTTTTTGTTTTCTGCTGCGTTCCCCTCCAGTGGCATCATGAGCCGTGCTATACGTAGGTGCAGGTTACGATCTAGAATACATAGAGATGTATGGGTGTTGCATAATATAATTTTGTAGTAGATGAGATCAATTGCTGAAAATTATTTATGCGGGTAGCAGATGAAATCTATTACCCGATGTTCTTGTTGCTTCCCTGGAATTTGCATATTTCTGATCTTGATAATGGCATGGTGGAGTTTCAAAGTTCTGTCAATCCGCGTTCCTGATTGATCAACGAAGTGCTAACAGTTCATTGAATTTCACCATAGTTAAAAGAAAGATGAAATTTCATAGATGAAAGGGCAATGCAGATATGATCTGCACGGGGGTCATGCGTATGATGAAGTTCAGTATGGGGCTCGAGATTTTATTATCTCGTGTTTCATACACCCCGCAAAGTTAATCTAGCGACTTGGATAATCATGCTTGATGATGGACGTTGGTAGCTTCGGTTTGTTTCGAAACCTTAGAAGCCACGTAAAATAAAATCTTGTATGAACCGATTAGAGGCGTCTAACTTGGTTTTGCAGGATGATTTGCATGTGACGTGGTATAGCAGTTCTCATATTTAATTTGATTATGTATGAGATGACTATATAATGTAAATTAACATGACCTTCGTGTCATGATTCGGCATGATGGCTGGAGCCATATGATTGTCACTTCGATGACCTGCATGTCAACCATAAGTAATGCACTTATTTTATCAGCTATAGAGATAGCAATATTATCTAGTGCATCGACAAGGTGGTTGCAATCTTCGCAAAGGTGAACACCGACGCGAATGCCGAAGACGAAGAAATTAAAGAATTCTCCGTCAGAAAGGGCTATACCATATCATGCTATTATGAATTGCCTGAGATGTTATTCCCTTATGATGCACCCTTTTTGATTGCGCGGTAGTCACTTTTTATCAGGGTGATCTCTCACAAAAAATATCAAGTAATTAGTGTTCTCCCAAGTGTAGCACCGTCACGGCACCTATCTCTTCGGGGTATCACATGGATGCATGGGTACGAACGATTAGAGAAGTGTGAGGCGGGTGAGTTGAGACCTCGCAGCGAGATCACTTGGTTGTCTTAACGTTCAGGCATGAAAGTCATGAGCTCGGAACACGCGCATCGAAAGATGAACAAGAATCACATAGAGATGTGATTGGCAAGTTGGCCTACCAAATGAAATTCTTGTCACTTGAGATGGATGCATCCTTGGCATTGAATTGAAATTTGGATCTTGAATCACTCACAATCAATTATGAGAGATATTGATTTGAGTGGGAGCACACTTTCGAATTAACTTGTTTAATTCTCAGTGCAATTAATTTTGAACACTGTCTAAGTGTGATTTGCATAATAGTTATAGAATAATGGCTCGCATTTCCACCTTCCCTGTTAAAATTGAATAGCTGTTAAAAATCTGGTTAAAACTTTACGGTTGGTAACGTAATGTGAGGATTGTCCTCAAGAGTGCCGAGAAGGATTTTGTCCTATCGCATGCTTTTGGTATTCTCCCGCTAATGCTATGGATGATGTGACTCTCGTCCTTCGATCCAAAAGCTAGAATTCCGTTACGGTCAAGTGCAATATGTTTGCTTCCATGAGACCCGAACTTCAAAAGTTTGGGATAGCTATGTGATATTGATGGAACTGAAAATTAGTTTCAGATACAAACAAAGGCTAAAAGATATGAAATATCCAAAGCAATGTTTGCTTGCAAACTATTAGTAAAGGTGTTTACTATGCATTAGACTGGTAAGAGAGGGATCCAGAAGAACGCCTGTCATATGATGAGAGGTGAATAAAACAACAACTTAAAAAGAAAGGAAGTGTCCGAAGGGTGTTAGTGAAACTTACACGCCTAGGAAGTCCGAGGCTGACGCCACTCTCAAAGTTGGGTGCTTCTTCTGAGAGTAGGAGAAATACTAAAAGTTAAACTGTTAGAAGTGTAAAGGCAAAAAGAGAGAAGACTGGAATATCCAACTCATGTATGAATGTCATACAAGTTATTGATGTATAGAAGGATGGTCAAAGAAATAGTTCTTGGGAATAATGATTAAACATGTTAATCACTAATTCTTGGGTATTGTGAGTTGATCACAAAGATACCCGCTCGATTGCATTCTGTTGCGACTCGATGCAAGAACTACTACGGCCTAAAAGGCTTGCCGGAGTGAGGTTTAGATACGCGCTGGGAACATAGTAAAATGTTACTATACCTTCCATCGGTGTATTCCCTATGTATTTACTTTCATAATTCATTTTAGAGTTTTACACACTCTAGCCCATTGCATAAGGTATCTTGCAAGAAGGTTGTTCATAAGAGAACTTTTGATGTTCGGTGTTATGAATAACATAAGGGCCATACTTTCATTATGAATGAGATGTTTGTTATGAATATTGATAATAATACATTACCTCTGTATTTACTTTCATAATTCATTTTAGAGTTTTACACACTCTAGCCAATTTGCATAATGTTTGTTGCAAGAGTGTTGTTCATAAAAGAACAATTGTTGTTCAGTATTATGAATAACATAAGGGCCATACTTCCATCATCGATGGGACGTATGTTATGAATATTGATGGTAATATGATACATCCATAACACCGACGCTAAATGTCGCAAGACTAAAGAATACCACATGTGTGTGGCACTGCATTTGGTCACATTGGAGAAACCCACATGGAGAAATTCCATAATGATGGATTTTGAAGTCGTTTGATTATGAATCATCTGACACTTGCAACTTTCCTCCGATAAGTGAAGTGACTGAAATACCATTCACAGGCCATAAGGAACGAGCAACAAACTTATTGGTGATCATACATTTTGATGTGTGTTGTTCGATAAATGTTGTTGCTAGTAGTGGATTTGTCTATCTTCTGAAATGACTCAAGTAGATATATGGATATTTACTTGATGAGACGTAAGTCTGGATCTTTTGAAATCATTCAAAAGGTTTTCAAAATGAAGTAGGAATTATTGTAACAAGAAAATTATGTTTCTGCAATTTGATTGCGGAAAGGAATATTTGAGTTACAAGTTTAGCGAATGTCGGATGAGTTGTGAAAAGAGTTTCATAACTTACACCTCCCGGAACACCACTATGAGTGGAATGTCTGTGAAGAAGTATTCAAACCATTTATGACATGGTAAGATCAAAAATGACATAAATCAATTTGCCATTATTCCTTTTAAGGTAATGCTTTAGAGTCTGTGGCTTTTTCACTGAAAAGAGCGCCATCAAATCTGTTGAAATGACGCCATGGTATGGTACGCCCAACCATGTTATGTCTTTTCTTAACATTTGGAATATGGTGCTTGTGTAAAATATTTACAAACCTATTCCAAATCAGACAAGTGCTACTTTGTAGGTTATCCTAATTTATGGGGAATTCCTCCACCACTATACCGAGGCAAAAGGTTTTGCCACAAAGAATGGTATGCTTTTAAAGAGAATGGCTCTTGCAAAAAGGTGAGTGGGAGGACAATGCAACTCGACGAGATAACAGTATCTTCGTCATCAGATCAAAGGAAAGGAACCTTGGAAGTGATTCCAGAGTTTCCTACTGCGACTGATACGGAAGTCTCTACATGAGATGTATGGACTTCGGTCGAACTTGCAGCTGAACCACATAGGCAAAACTCGTGCAAACCTCTCAGGTGCGCAAACGAGATATTGTTGTTGGACAACAGTATACCTATGATACATAAGGAAGCGTTGATGGGCCCTGACTCCTGAATGGGCTAAATGCCAATATAATCCGAGATAGTTTCCATAGAAATGATTCAAGATTAAAATCTTGTTACACCCTTCGGAAGACTTGGAGTCTAACGAACATTAATGGGACTATAAACTGATGTGGATAAAATGTTTTATCCATAAAGCTCGACTTGTTGCAATAACAAATTCAAGGAGTTGACTACGATGAGATTGTCTCACCGTAGCGATGCTTAAAGTCGGTTCGGGTTAAACTAGCAATTAATACATATTTCAATCATGAGATATGAAACATGGATGAAAAAAGAATTTCCATGAAATGGGAATACAAACTAGGACCTGTATGTGATACAGTCCAAAGTATTTTATGGATCCAGAGGATGCTAGTGAGTACGCAAACTTCAGAGTTCCAGCAATGGACAGAAGAGAGCAAAATGGAGTTGGAATCTTCGTTTTTGATGAAATAGTCAAAAGAGTTTGATTTCATCAATGGATAATGAAGATGCTTGTGGTTAAAAGAAAGTAAGTGGGAGCATAATAATATTTCTTAAAACCTTGTGTGCTTGACACATTGTTGATTGGAAATAATATAAATTTCTTGACACAAATTAGGACTTCATTGAAAATAGTTTTTCCGATGAAGAGCTTGGGCTAAGTAGCCTTGATATTAGGCATATTTATCTTCAGAGATAGAATTGGCTAATAGGCTAAGCCAAAAATACATATTGACAAAATGCTAAAACAGTTTAGCATAAAAACGCCAAGGAGTGATTCTTGCCGAAGTCACATGGAAAGAGTTTTTGCAAGACTCAGTGTCCGAAAACACTGATGAGCAAAATACATGATGGAGATTCCACACACTCTTGTGTTTGGATTAATCATGTATTCCATGGTATGTAGAACAACCAGATATGTCCGATACTCCCAAGCTGTTGCGAGTATAGATACCAAAGTGATCAAAGTGTTGATCATGGGACAACAGTGAAAGATGGCATTGAGTACTAAAGTAGCACTGAATGACATGTTTTCTCGCAAGCAGATATTATGAAGTGCTCGTTGTAAGTAATTACATCGATACAGTCTTCATCAATGCTCCATGTGATTTTCGATTTAAGTTAAGGGTTTTGTGTAATACACGATATGGTGGCACGGTAGTTGGAAATTGTTCCAAACAGGTTACTGTGGCGAATTCTATAACAAAGGCTAAGTATGTTGACGCTTTGGAAGCGACAAAGAAGATGTTGAATCATATAGTTCATTCATGAACTTAGTATCATTCCAAGATGGCTTTGGTCAATGGGA
Organism: Elymus sibiricus; assembly: GCA_039707655.1. Taxonomy (NCBI): domain Eukaryota; kingdom Viridiplantae; phylum Streptophyta; class Magnoliopsida; order Poales; family Poaceae; genus Elymus; species Elymus sibiricus. Next base: position 322,481,093 of record CM077664.1, read on the forward strand.
CACTATTGCAGATAGTTGCTCCATAGCTCAGTCTGAGGAATCAAGGTTTGACCTGTGATTCACATATATACAAAGCCAAGTCCACACAAAATATGAATTTTGTGAAAGCATGAAAACGTGAGGATATGCAAAGATACACACGGAACTGAAGATGTCAGATCCGTTGGACTAAGACTATACCACAAGCGAAGCATATTTTACACCGGTATGCCATAGGTGTAAAGTGCATTAGTATTGACTAGATTGTTGACTCTAGTGCAAGTGGGAGTCTGTAGGAGATATGCCCTAGAGGCAATAATAAATGTTATTATTTATCCCCATGTTCATAATTATGTTTATGTTCCATGCTATAACTACTATGGTTCTTGAGTCTGCAATAACACGAGGCTCGAAGGAAGACTCATATGCACGTGTGGAATAATAAACGGTAAAATGTATTCCTAGTCTGGCCTCTAAGACTAGCTCAAGTGTTGCATGATGGTTCTGTTTTCCTGATCATGGGCATGACTATGCCGGCAACTTTGAGGGCACAATGTTAGAAGAACATTTGTGTTGAATCGACCCGAATTGATGTTATGCTATGAGATACATTCTACACAAGTTAATGGTTAATAACACAGAGAAAGTTAACGTTTGCATAATTCCTTAGACCATGAGAGTATCGAGTTTCTTCAGGCTTGCTTCATGAACTTTGGGGTTTGTTAAATGTCATCCGTAAATGGGTGGCTATTACGGCGGCTTACGGGTTCATGGAAAAGTATGTCAAGGGACTTGATAGCTCAAGATTGGGATTTGCTCCTCCGACGATAGAGAGATATTCTTTGGGCCCTCTCGGTGTTATGGTATCCATCATCGTCTGGCCAGGCACATTGTGATTTGATCACAGGGATGCCGCAACTCGGGAACAAGAAAAGACAACAATACCGGTAACGAGGTAACTGGCATAGTGGACAAGTGTTGATTCACAGGGATGCCGATAAATCTCACCTCGGGTATTTGTAACATATCGCGAAGCAACAGGAATAGCACACGGCAACTGGAGGTTCACTCGAATATTTATTCGTGTGGGTATAGGGGTCAATATGGGTGTCCACGGCTCCGATGTTGATCATTGATCGGAAAGTTTTCCGGTCATGTCTATACTTCACCGAACCTATAGGGTCACATGCTTAAGGGTCATCTATCTGCTGAATACTAGACAGGGAGTCTGAGAGAAACTCACCGGAAAAGTTTCGGAGACAACGGAAGAGTTCCGGAGAGAGAACACCGGAAGAGTTTCGGTAAAACCGAAAAGTTGTTTCGGAGTATACCATTAAGTCAAAATGGTTTCGGCACACGCCTGGAAATTCTTAGAGGGTGCCAGAATTGTTCTGGGAACTTCTGGGATTTTTCCGGAGAAAAAACCCAGAAATGTTCCGGAGCTGCCGGAACCGCTTTGGTTGCTTTTCGCAGATGAAAATCACTAAACCGGAATTGTTTCGGAACGCGTCCAAAATCATTTTAGTGGGTACTGGAATTATTCTAAGATCTACATAAATATTTTCGGATTTAATGGTCGCGGAAAAATGTTTCCGTGAATAGTGAAAAGCACTTTTTGGTGGCTTCTTGGAGAAGCCACCTTGAGGGCCTTTTGGTATTTTTTTCCCTATTGGCTTCTTGGAGAAGCCACTTTGAGGGGCCTATAAATAGAGGTGGAGAGGTGCTCTCCATACACACTCTTTCTCACATACACATGCCATGCATGATCTGGCTTTCTCTCTCCCTCCGAGCAAAATAGTTTCGTAGAGCCGAAAGGCTGTCTGGTTTCGGTGGGAACTAGTTCTGGACGGTGAAGCCCTGCCGGATAGCTGACACCGTATGTGTGCAACCCCGTAGAGAGGTCGTAGGTTTGATCTTTTTGCCCGAGGGGCTGTTCGAGAGTGCCTCCCGAAGGGCTGTCCGAGTGACCGTCCGAGTTTTGAGGGTCGTCCCGGAGGGCTGGCCTAGTGACTGTCCGAGTTTTGTGGGTCCTCCCGAAGGGCTGTCTGTGACACCGTCCGAGGGACTGTCCGACCGCCTCCCAAAGGGCTGTCCAAGGGGCAGACGAGGGAGAACATCCTGCACCGACGATCTACATCGACTCTACTTCCGTTGCGCTACGAGTCGGTAACGATCAGATCAAAACCTTGTATGCAGTCTTCATAGTGGTCCTGGGCTGGTGCGTAGGTCAGAAATATTTTGTTTTCTGCTGCGTTGCCCTACACCCTCTGGGACCTCGTCCCTTTGGGGGCCACCTTGTGCGGCTCCTCGGTCAGGAGCGCCGAGAGCAGGGGAGTCGGGGGCTCCTCTGGCAGTGGAGCCGGGCATCACACTCCTTGTACACAGGCCAGCCACTTCTGCAAAACGTCAAGCATAACGATTCATTAAAACTCTACTCCTCGGTATGGAGGACAAAAATGATAGTTGGTGGGCAGAATCACTTACCGGGGGGGCTTCATAGCCATCCTCGAGGCCACGGTCCTCCCCTTCCTTGGGGATCTTGTCCTTGGCCAGCTTCATGAGCTTCGTCCACATGGCGGCCAAGGTGGAGCGGAAGAAGGTGGTGATGGAGTCCATGTCCTCGGGCTTTTGCGTCCACATTAGGGTAGCCCGAAGCTGGAAAGGGAGTATGCGGCGGTTAAGCATGATGTTGATGACGTCGGCAAGCTCGACCTTCCCCGTGGTGGACCACCATTTGATCCTCTCGACCTGGGCCTCCACCTCTTTTGGGTTCCCCATCCGTGAGGGAAGCATGGAAGAGAAGACGGAAGAAAGGAGAAGGAGACGGCACGGCTGCTGAGCGGAAGCCGAATCATCCGGTCAACCCCATCCGAAGACACCCGAAGGTTGCTCCCCGAAGCCGGATCATCTGGGTCCCCGCCCGGATCATCCGGATGATGCCAGGATCGTCCGGACGGAGTCCCGGACGTCTGGCTGTTCACACTGGCTACGTCCTATCCGGACCATCCGGGTGCCGACCCGGATCATCCGGCCATTGCCCGGATCATCTGGGCCCCCACCCGGATCATCCGGCTGCCTGCGCGCAGAGTTGGCCTTTAGGCCATGTAACTTTCCCACTTTGCCCCCTCACTTACCCCTTCGTGGGTAGCACTATAAATACTCCTCCTCCTCCTCCATTTAGGGTTAGCCAAGATTAGAGCTACACATTAGAGCTTAGCTCATGTATCTCCCCTTGTCGGACTTCTCTTGAGAGCGAGAGAGACACTCCATTGGAGTTCAAGACCCCCTTGTGGTAAGGATCTATCTAGATCATCAAGACCCATCTCTCCTAGAGATTTGGATGAACTACCCTTGTATCTTTATTTCCCTTGTTGTTCTTGGATCTTGATGCACCTCTTGTATTGCTTGTGATTTGAGGAGTACTTGGAGCGAATCTTGTCCAATAGAGTGTTTTTCCCTTTGATTTCTTCGTGTTTTCCCCTTGTGTTCTTCGTGTTCCTCCTCGAATCCACCTCCAATTCGTGAACATCGGGACAAATCTCAACGATTAGGGTTCTACCCTACATCATCTTGGTATCAAGAGACATGTTGACACGAATTTGGAGCCCTAGCCCCCATGTTCTAGCCCTTAGTTCATTGTGTTCTTGCCCAATTTCGAAAATCCCTACAAAAAGAGCCCAAAAAAATTGCTTGCATTTTGTTGTTCTTGTGAGTTTTTGTTGATTTCTTTCCGTGGATCTAGTGTTTGGCAAGTGGATCTACCTCCCTTTGTGTTCCCTAGCCCCACAATTTCTTTTTCCCCTTCCAATTTGACCCCGAAAATCAAAAATTCCGCCCAAAAAATCGTTCCCGAGAGGAAATCCGAGCAGTTTGACCTGCCCGGATCATCCGGGTCCACTCCCGGATCATCCGGACATCACCCGGACATCTTGACCCCTCCCGGACGTCCGGACACCCCACGCAACAGAAACCACGTTGACGAACCCGGATCATCCGGACCTACTCCCGGATGTCCGGGCAACCCTGAAACTGACACGGGCAGATTCTTGTTTCGCCCATAACTAATTCATCCGAACTCCGATTTCGACGTTCCTTAGCTCGTTTTGTAGCTATTGACATTACGCATCCCACAAAAATACCACCACCACCATTTGAATCCATCATATTTTGTGCATTTTGGCATCTTTGCATAGGCCATCCACCAAACTTCTGCACAACCACCATAACCTTTCGCAACATAACCCATTTTAATTTCCATTGCATTTATGGTTGTTTGAGTTGTGATTTGAGTCTCCTAAGGTGTTTCGGCTACTTAGAGACGGTTGCTTCTTCATCAACCACCGGACACGTGTATCGTTTCATCGACTACATCCACCACGAGCTTTCGCATCGACGACGACCATCCATCCTTTTAGACCACCTTCAACCGGAAGCAAGGCCGGTTACCCCCGACTTCGTGAAAAGTTAAGTGTGACGAAGGTATACATTCTGTCATACACTTTTCCTTCCTTGCCATTACATCTTGATAGCCCCACAATCTTTGCGAATACCTTCATACCTATTGAGACTAGCTATCCGAGTATTGTCGGGCTTCGCGAAAACTTGTGCACCTTAATGATACGATATCATATTGTTGCATCATTTGATATATCATATAGTGCAATTGCTTGCTCCCGTGCATATCTTGTGATACTTATCTCATGTTTGTGGTTGAGGCTTATTAAGCATTGTGGAAAGGAAGAAAAGATAAAAAAAAGCTTTTAAGCAAGAAAAAGAAAGATCATAAGCTTATAAGCAAAAGAGAGTTGAGCATGAAAAGACATACTTGTGCATGAGGATACATGGAATAGGAAACATTTTGCTTGCATGAATAGGATCGGTGCCAAGTGGTGAATCATGCCCAAACGTGCAATCAAGCTAGCGTCTCTCCTTGTGTTTGTGCAACACGAGCATAGTCTCCGTTAGCAAATTTTGTGTTGCTCATTCCTATAGTTGCACAAGCCCCATTATCCCACTGTGTGTGTTTCTTTATTGCCTTCGTCTATGTTTGTGATCACTTGCTTTGCATTTTGAGTCCTTTGGATTGATTTTAACATTTACATATCTTGGACTTCAATTTGCTTGATATTTTGTGCCACTAACCCCACCGAGCTCCACTATAAGCTATTTGTGTAGGTTGTGAGAATTGGACAAGGTTTTTCACCAAGTGCACTCTTTTCCTTGCATACATTGTGGTCTTTTGAGATCCATCTACAACTTCGGAAAGAGGTAACTTTGGTATGTTCTTTCCATCTCTTCCACACACCTTCTCGAGTGCTTCTATGGATAGGGACGGCACATCTACTTCGGTCTACAACAACAACGACGAGTTCGATGCCATGAAGGACCACATCAACGCCAAGATGGACAAGCACATGGAGGAGCTCAAAGCCCTCATCAAGACCGGCAAGAGGTCTTCCTCATCTTCCAGAAGACGCTCAAGTGCACATCCTTCCGAGCTACCATCTCCAGCAAGCGCACATCGGCATCGACACCATCACCAACAAGGACGTGAAGGTCAAGAGCTCAACACCAACCACCGCTCTACGACTTCACCATCTACCTTGGCATCTTCGCCAAGCGACTTCAAGGCATCTTCGCCTTTGGATATGCGGCATCTTCGCCAACACGTACCTCAAAAGAAGCTTCCCAAGATCAAGTCCGCGACTTCCACGAGCTACTACGACCTCGACACCGACCACGAGATTCCTTTCTATGGGACTCAAGACCCCGAGGAGTATCTCGAGTGGGAGCGCAAGATGGACGACTACCTCAAGCTACATCATGTCACCTCCGAGGATCACGTGAAGTGCGCCACAAGGAACTTCCACGACTACGCGTCGACATGGTGGCTTCACACACCTTCAAAGAGCTTCAACATGAGTTGGCCCAAGACGAAGAAAGCGATGCGGCGAGAGTTTTTGCCTTTCACCTACACGGAACATCTTCAACGCCAATTGGAGAACACCATCCAAGGATCCAAGTCCCTCGACGAGTACTTCAAGGAGATGAAGAAAGCCTTGCGACGAGCCGGCGTGGACGGCCCCATTTGGATGAAGCTCCACTTCACGATGGGATTGAACAACGACATCGCCAAGACTCTCTTCACCAACAACTATGAGTCCCTCAACGACATGTACATTGGTGCTCTCCAAGCGGACAAAGAACACATGAAGGCCTAGTCTACTCGATCCCGAGCATACTTCGTGACGACCACGCTCCAAGACGGCGAGCATGAGGCTAGTACCACCGAGATGTCCACGCCCGACGAGCTCCAAGATGATGCTTCCAAGTTCGACTTCACCGCCATACCTCTTTGTGGCATTAACGATGCCGAGTCTACCACGACTCTTTTTGAAGACGGCGCGGCGACGACTACGACTACGGAGCACCTCAAGGATCAAGATTTGGAGGCGAGCGACAAGGTGGCGAGCAGGGATGATGCTTCCATCTTTGGAGGCGAGAGTGATGATGTGCCATCTTCGGCCTTCATCCACGGCGACGGCGACGATGACTTGAGCGACTTATGCCACCATATTGAGAGTGAGAGTGACTTCACCACTAGCCCCATATATGATGAGATGACCCAATTCCCATGTGAGGAGAGCCACCACCACCACCACTTGAGTGATTTGAGTGACTCCACCATATGTGACATTGAGTGCACCTATTTGAGGGAGTGAGTGAGCCACCACATAGAGAGAGTGAGGTAGTTGATAGGGCATGTGAGGCCATTTCGATTTCTAACGACTTACCCTCTACCTCTATTGTGTCTTCTCATTTGGTGCTAGGTCCCATATACGACGACGCCCCGATCTTCGACGACTTCGTCCTTCCTTTGGACAAGACGATGGCCATGGTGGACTATGATGCACCCCCCACATGGTTCCATCATGATGATGATGGCCACGAGTTGGTCCTTGCCATCTCACCTACACCACATGAGTGGAATGAGAAAGGTAACATAGGTGAAGGTGATGCTCTTGTCCCACTAGTGGACATTCTTGACATTGCTTGCTTGCATGATGTAGATCCTCCTATTGACACGATTCATGCTAGTATGATTTCTCCATGCGATGATTTACCCATTTATGATGAGTATGATGATTCTCATGTGGAGTCTATTAGTTGTGATGCCATGTTGCATAGGATTTCTTGTGATAATTCTCTCGGTCACATCATGTTTGACAACCCGCTTGACTTGTCATATGCTATGAATGAGATCTCCCATATGTCATATTTGCAATCTCATCGTAGTGACTATGCATATGCCATTAAAATAAACCCAATTTGCACATATGGCATAGATGACAAGCCCATGGTTATTGGCATTTGATGTTCTTGTGATGATATTGATATGCTCCCTTTGCATCATTTCTCTCATATGCCATGCCATGACCACCTAGATTCGGACATGCATTGTTTTCCATGTTGTCAATTTTCTCCATATTATGCGTCCGCTATTGCTCATGAGGCGACCCCCGTAGTTTCCTCATACATGTTAGGAGATTTTGATCCATCCCATCCATTGCATGATCCCAATACTTGTGTGCACAATATGCTCCCCATGAATGAAAATGCTATTGATGTGCTATATACTTGTATGCTCAATTTGTGTCCCCATTGTGTTATACATAACAACTATTCTTTCATGATGGATGACATGTTCATATACCATGCCCCAAATTTCTTTGAGCGATGCTTATCGTGTGCTAACTCTCACGTGCACATACACATCATGATGGATGATGTGTACATTTACCATGCACACACATTGTTTCGTTTGTGTCTTTCTTGTGCAGATCATCACACTTACTCGTCAACCTCGCAAGCGCACGAGTTGACGAAACGAGCTCTAGAGAGCAATGATGATTTGGGATCCCGTGGATTATCATTCCCACCGCTCCCTTCGCGCAAACACTTCGCGCATTTCTTCTACATGGCCCTCACATGGTTATGGGTTATTGTCCATTACACATTCTATGCCCATCTTTCCATGTTCACTTTGCATGATATGCTCATTTCCATTTGGATGACATACTTTGGTGACACATGCTTTGCATTACACATGATCCATGATTCTACTACTTGTATGTGTATTTGTAAGCTTGGTGGAGATATCACTTGTTATTGCCATGTTTGCTTTGTGCCCCATGCCTATGATGATGATTTTTCCATGCTTTCTTTTCATGCTTGCGATATGTCATGCGCATTGTCTATACCTATTATTTGCTCACATGACATGATTGCCATGATTTCCTCTAGTGTGTTGCATCTTCGCTCCGCTAGTTTGCATGACATGATTACTATGATTGCTTGCCTTGTTGCATCACCGATGATTCATACTTGCTCGTTTCATGCGGTTGATAGCACCTATTCCCATGCTTTGCACATGATTGATATTGCCATGGATCATGATATATATGCCTTGTGTATTGCATTGAACATGATTATACCATGCTATTCCCATGTGTTTGATTGCAACAATGCCATAACTTCATATACGCCCTGCACCTATGATTGTCACATGCTTGACTTGATTGCCTCACACATGATGAACAATTGCTCTTTCTATTGTGTTGAGTGCCACACTATCTTCACTACACCATATGCACATTATGCTTGGATTGTCTTGCACTTGACCCATGTGTTTAGACATCTCATCTTCTTCGGTGTTGTGAATGATTTGTATGCCTACCATAGACCTTTCATTGATCGCTTTGTGCATGCTTGCTATAACTTTGAGGTAGATGCTTGTCCACTTGTCACACATATTAGCATCTCTACCTCCCATTTGCATGCTTGTTTCCATGATGCCTTTGCTTATGCTCAATTTATGTGCTTATGTGCCATGCCACAATCCTTTGTCACACCATATGATATGCATGACGACGACACTTGTTGGGTGAATCACCTCTTGAATGCTTGGTTTTGCACTAACGCTAACCACATTTGTTTTTCCAAGTGTTTGTTGTCCTTGTTCCTTTTGAAGGAATCACAAGACGGTGCGACATTGGAGAGTGCCCATTTCGAGCTTCAAGATGATGATTGCTTGGTGATCGTCCACTTCTACACGGCGACGCCATCTCTTTCCCATGGTGATTTGGTTTTTGATCCGAGGACGGATCTTTCCCAAGGGGGAGGGGCTGATGCGGAGCATCCTATGGAGAACACCATGTCAAGAGTTCATTTGGTAAGTAACACGTGCGACATCTACTTCACATACACAAAGGTGAATCATCTCCTTTACACGTGTTCACTTGACCCCTTCAAGGATGGTATACTACTTGACACTCCTCTCGTGTGCATGCATAGCTGTTACCAGAGCTTCACCATCGACGAGGAGGAGTGCGGGCGCATGTGTACGACTACACCATCCGTGAGGGAAGCATGGAAGAGAAGACGGAAGAAAGGAGAAGGAGACGGCGCGGCTGCTGAGCGGAAGCCGGATCATCCGGACCACCTCCCGGATCATCCGGTCAACCCCATCCGAAGACACCCGAAGGTTGCTCCCCGAAGCCGGATCATCCGGGTCCCCGCCCGGATCATCCGGATGATGCCCGGATCGTCCGGACGGAGTCCCGGACGTCTGGCTGTTCATAGTGGCTACGTCCTATCCGGACCATCCGGGTCCCGACCCGGATCATCCGGCCATTGCCCGGATCATCTGGGCCCCCACCCGGATCATCCGGCTGCCTGCGCGCAGAGTTGGCCTTTAGGCCATGTAACTTTCCCACTTTGCCCCCTCACTTACCCCTTCGTGGGCAGTACTATAAATACTCCTCCTCCTCCTCCATTTAGGGTTAGACAAGATTAGAGCTACACATTAGAGCTTAGCTCATGTATCTCCCCTTGTGGGACTTCTCTTGAGAGAGATAGAGACACTCCATTGGAGTTCAAGACCTCCTTGTGGTAAGGATCTATCTAGATCATCAAGACCCATCTCTCCTAGAGATTTGGATGAACTACCCTTGTATCTTTATTTCCCTTGTTGTTCTTGGATCTTGATGCACCTCTTGTATTGCTTGTGATTTGAGGAGTACTTGGAGTGAATCTTGTCCAATAGAGTGTTTTACCCTGTGATTTCTCCGTGTTTTCCCCTTGTGTTCTTCGTGTTCTTCGTGTTCCTCCTCGAATCCACCTCCAATTCGTGAACATCGGGACAAATCTCAACGATTAGGGTTCTACCCTACATCAATATCCCTAAGAAAATGGGCACGATCTCCACCTCGATGGGATGTGCCAGTAAAGAGGCAGCCTCGAACCACGATTTAAGGGAAGCAGTAACTGCCCGACCTGTCGTGGGGCGTGCCGCTTCAATAAAGCTGTCAGACTGGATTGGACCGTTCATACCTAGACGGCAGGCCTTCGAGGCTAAGGGATCTACCCTCTTCGGGCAGGGTACAAGCTCGGTTGGGCCTCGGATGACGTCGCTCCACTAAGAAGAGTAAATTGTAAAGGGGAACTCGTCTGTGAAGCCACGGACTCCGGATCCGAGGTGGCGTCTATTAAGAAAATCGTCCTCGGCGTAGAAGACCAGTTCGGGGGCTACTAACCGTGTCTTGGATTAGGGGGTGCTAACCTAGCCAGCTTGTCTCTTCGGTTGGGCCGGTGGGCCCCCGTACATGATCAAGGTGGACTCCGGAGGCCGTATACAGGAGGCGTGATCAAGACTGCTTCCACCGAAGACTTGACGTATACTCCAAGATCTCTGCCGCCGCCTATCTCCTAGCTACCGACCTTGTAACCCTAGATACCCTCCCTGGCATGTATATAAGCCATAGGGTTTAGACCATAGAGGGAACATCAACGCAATATCATTCACCTAGCCCTAGAGTTAGACACACATTATGATCTCGAGGTAGATCAACTATGTACTCGATACATCTCCATCAATATAAACAAGAGCAGGACGTAGGGTTTTACCTCCATCAAGAGGGCCCGAACCTGGGTAAACATCGTCTCCCTTATCTCTGCTACCATTGATCCATGATCCACAGCTCGGGACCCCCTACCCTAAGGTCTGCCGGTTTTGACACCGACAAAGAGGCTCCTGGCTCCGTCCAGTGGCACTGGAAGGAGCAGCGGACGGCGGCGGAGCTTTAGTACAGGCTGCGGCGATGAGAGGATGATGGTGGCCGCGAGCTTCCGCGGGGCCCGTCCATGGCGGCGCTCGGGAGAGATGGGAGAGCGAGGGAGAGAGGGGAGGAGTGTGGCCAGGGGGGTGCAGGGCGTCGCCCTTATCCCTCCGGCGACGGCGCGGCATCGTGCTGTCGACCAGAGGGACGGGGGCCGGCCTCGGGAGCGCGTGCGAAGGCGACAGCGAGGAGAGAGGAGGGACTGTAGCCCAGAGGCTTAAGTGCACAGTGGGTTAGGCCTTCTTCCCTTTTCCTTTTCTGCTTAACTAAAACAGCCACTATTTGCATTTAAATAAGCCACCAAATGATTTTGCAAAATTGTGGAGCTTGGCCAATAAAATGTATTGCAACATTTGGCAATGCCACAAAAAGTTTGGGAGGCTTTTGAATCCATTTGAAATTTCCACAAGTGAAAAGGCATTTAAAATGCTGCTTTTGGCACTGTTTATATTGCTATAGCCCAATTTAGCTTTAAGGTGATGTTGTTTTCCTTAACAAATATTAGTTAGGGAATATTTGCTAAATAATGGACTATTTTGGAACCATTTTTGTGCAACTTAATATTCCACTTGCAATTTGAATTGAATTCAAAAGGGGGAGTTTGAAATGAGATATGATTTCAAGGATGATCAAGCATGGCAAACCAAAATGATTTAGCTTAATCAGGGGGTCACTGTAGCTCATTACACAAGGGTGTTACACGGACCCCTCTGGAACCATCTGGAACCTTCCGGTGACTTCCCGGTACAATACCGAAAAAACCAGACTTTTTCCCGGAACCCCGACAACAACTTTCCATATAGAAATATTTACCTCCGGACCATTCCAGAGCTCCTCGTGACATATCGGATCCCATCCGGGACTCCGAACAACCTTTGGACTTTCCACTATTAACATCTCAATACTACCCTAGCGATACCGTAAATTAAGCATGCGACCCTACGGGTTCGAGAATCATGTAGACATGACCGAGACTCCTCTCCGGTAAATAACCAATAGCGGGACCTGGATGCCCATATTGATTCCCACATATTCAACGAAGATCTTTATCGGTTGAACCACGATGTCAAGGATTCAGTTAATCCCGTATACAATTCCCTTTGTCCGGTGATATGTTACTTGCCCGAGGTTCGATCGTCGGTATCTCCATACCTAGTTCAATCTCATTACCGGCAAGTCTCTTTACTCGTTCCGTAATACAAGATCCCGTGACTAACTCATTAGCCACATTGCTTGCAAGATCTTTACGATATTGTATTACCGAGAGGGCCCAGAGATATCTCTCCGTCACACGGAGCGACAAATCCCAGTCTCGATCCATGCAACCCAACAGACACCTTCGGAGATACCTGTAGAGCACCTTTATGATCACCCAGTTACGAAGTGACGCTTGATAGCACACAAAGTATTCCTTCGGTATCCGGGAGTGGCACGATCTCATGGTCTAAGGAACTGATACTTGACATGAAGAAAGCTATAGCAAATAACTAAACGATCTGATGCTAAGCTTACGTTTGGGTCTTCTCCATCACATCATTCTCGTAATGACGTGATCCCATTATCAAATGACAACTCATGTCCATGGTTAGGAAACCATAACCATCTTTGATCAACGAGCTAGTCTAGTAGAGGCTTACTAGGGACACGGTATTTTTTATGTATTCACACATGTATTTAAGTTTCCGGTCAATACAATTCTAGCATGAATAATAAACATTTATCATGAACAAGGAAATATGATAATAACCAATTTATTATTGCCTCTAGGGCATATTTCCAACAGTCTCCCACTTGCACTAAAGTCAATAATCTAGTTTACATCGTAATGAATCTAACACCCATGGAGTCCTGGTGCTGATCATGTTTTGCTCGCGGAAGAGGTTTCGTCAACGGGTCTGTCACATTCAGATCCGTATGTACTTTGCAAAGTTCTATGTCTCCCTCCTTGCACTACTAGGGAAAAACTTATAGGTGGAGGCTTAACAGTAGCGAGGGTCAAAGAGATGCGCTACTGGTAATTAGCAGTAGCGCAGGCTATGGACAGGCGCTACTGGTATCAACGTAGCAGCAGCGCGGGTTCACATAACCTCGCTGCTGCTAAGTGGGCCTGTAGCGTCCCGACTCAAAACGAGTCAAGCCTCTGTGTGTCAGTGCCATCCCTGGATCAGTATGCTGGCACACACAGTACATCAATGTATATATCAAAGTGCAAGCACATGTAAATAACGTAAAATTGATATATACCTCTTAAATCTCAACGGAAACAGTCAACGGGAGTGGAGTCCCAATAAACACCAACGGCAGGTTGAGTGTAGACCGTAACCCTAAATCGTACTCTTACTCGTCGTAGAAAAGTATCTGCAACATAAGACGTTGCAGCCGTGTAGGTCAGTACATTGAATGTACCGGCAAGATCACCATAGAATGAAATGATAAAAACTATTCTATATGCAAAAGGCTTTATGGCTCTGTGTCTGAGTTTTTGCAGAAAAGCTGGTTTTATTTTCCCTACAACAAAGGAGTCAAACGGAATATCACTACAAAAGTTGGTTGTTAATGAGATGGTTCCACCAACCAATTCTCATGTCCCCAAAATTATTAATAGACCCACTCATCATAATAATTTATTAATTGTGTTGAGACTGGCTGATAGTATCATCTCCGGTGCTCATGTTGTCCGTAACCGGGGACACGGCTAATCGATTAGTTTAACACTCTGCAGAGGTTTGTACACTTTACCCGCAAGATTCGATCCCTCTCGTTGTGTCCTCGCACTGCCTGATGTTTGAGAACAAGATGATCGAAACATGGTCTTCCAAAGCGATCCTCTGATAGAAAGTCAGTGCCCATCCAATCCTACCGTTCTTCTACATCTCGTAGCAATCTGACCTACCAGAGTCATCACTAAGGTCAACCAAGCCAGAGCCCATATTGACTTGCGGTTGCACATGTAAGCTTTCCGGCCTTGAAGTATCCATCCATCTCTTTGAGCCTGGGTGGCAGTCCGTTGGGATGATCACAGGTAGATACCAGGATTCCCGGCATAACCATGATAGATATCAGGCTGCCAAAATGCATGTCCAATCCACCCAGAGGTATATTGAGTCCTTGAAGTCTTGAAGTCTTGATCATCATGTAGGTCTTGAAATAATTAATTAACCTCACAACACTCCTGAATCTCACAACCAAACCCCGTCTACTAAAGCGTAGCAATTGTGAAGTAACGTCCCTTCCCGGGCAATGGTAACAGGGTGTCGGGTTTCTCCTACCTCATGATACTACAACAAGTTCAAGCTCAATATCCTACTGGATGTATGATGGAGAGATTTATTCTAATGCAAATAAAACATAGGTAATGTAAGATGATCAAAGTGAACTTGCCTGTACAGTTGATGAAGCTAAATATCGCTCTCAGAAATAACTTGATAGAACTATTCGTCACTCTCCGATGAAAATCTATATAATCAAACATTGCACTCATATAAGCAATCATACTAGCAATCAATACTAACAATCAAAAGGCAACACAAAAACCAAACACAAAAGTGTTGTGATGAAGGAAATACTTAAGACAAAAGTTAAAATCAACAAAACTTCATCACAACAACCAAAGGTAGTTTTCCCTACAAATAACCTATTTTCAAATGCAACAAAACAATAACAAAGCAAAATCTAACAAAGGCATTTATCAAATATTTTTACTAGCAAAAGAATTACTTTTGAAGAACAACTAAGAACTATGAAAACAACACACTAAACAATATGAGTTTTCTAACTAATAGAACATAACAGCAAAGAAAACACTAAGATAATAAAAATAACAGAAATAAAAATATAAAACAACTAAGCTAACAGAAAGTAAAACCTAAAAAACACTTTATAAAAATATTTTCAAATAGGAAATCAATCTAGCAATGAAAATCAATTGCAAGTTATAACTGAACTAGAATTGATTTCATGCAAACAAAAAGAATAAACAACATAGAAATAAACTTGGTTGAAATACTACTGCTAACTAACATAAAACAAGGTAAAACTTGTCAACTAATATAAAAGAAAATAAATTTAAAACTATAAAAACAAAAGAAATAGAAATGAACCTAAAAAGAATTAAAACAGAATCTGTTTTGCTTGAAACCATAATTTAAGTATGCTAAAAATTCCCACATTGTTCCTACTGATAAACAAAGTCACTAGTGACCAGTAGCAAAAAGATTCACTCAAAAAAATATTTTTAAACTCAAGTTATAAGCAAAACAAGTTTGAATTCAAATCTGTTTGAATCTGAATTTAAAATATTCAAATATGGTCAAATTTTATATATACAGAAACTAGATAAAATTTGTGACACAATGCAAAAAGAATCACTCAAAAATAATTAAAAACATAAAAGATAGAGCAAAAACAAAATCAGAATATATTCTGGAATTGAAATTAAAACAGAAAAAAAACAAAAACAGAACTAACGGACAGGGGCCACGTGGCGTCTCCTGATTGGCTACGGCACGTGCGTGCGAGGGCTAAACGAGAGGACGGCCGAACGTTTAAAGAAAACGTTTCGCTGCTTAAGTGATCTATTACGGTACGTTGGATCTAAATCGGACGGTGGATGGCGTCGCCGGTGACTTACAGTGGGCGGAGGGATTCTCCGGCGATGTCCGACGGCGGCGGCTGCTCGGGGTTGATGCTGGTGAGCTCCCCGGCGGGTCTCCGATGACGGCAAGAGCTCCAGTAGATGCGGCGGTGAACGGCGCATCCAGAGGTGGTCGAAGGCGAGCTCGGGGACGACGGGGTGACGATGGCGAGCTTCGGGGCGGCGGCGGCGCTCGGGTGGTCGACAGGGAGGGGGGTTCCGAGGGGTGTGGGGCTCGGTGAGCGGGCGGGGGGAAAGCGTACGAGGGAGTCAAGTGCGTGGGTGGCTTCAGGCAGGGGTGAGGTGGTCTGGGTGGTGCGGCAGGACGAAAATGGTGTAGCGGCGGGGCTCTACTCCGACGAGGGATTCCGGCGAGTGGAGAGGGTCGGGCGAGCGGGATTCGGGCGAAACGAGGTGCGGGGCTCTCGGCTTTTATAGGCGGCGGCTCGGAGTGCTCAGAAAGAAAGGGATCGACGGGATCCGGAGGGGATTTGGTCGCCGGCGTCGGGAAGGAAAGGGGAAGGGAGAAAGGAAAGAGATGACCGGGGTGGGATGCGGTCGGACGGTGGGGCCAGCGTGTCAGGGAGAGAGAAAGGAGACGAGGGCGATCGGGCACCGATTAAGAAGGGATTCGTACCCTGTTCAAAATAGATCGGGCCGGATCTGGTTCCTGGGCCGGCTCGGTTTACTTCCTATTAAAGGATTTTTCCTTTTATAAAACAAAACAGAAAAGAAAACTAAATAAAAGTAAAACTAAAATACTTTTATATAGACATATTATATACCAAAACGACCAGAAAAATATTTCCTACAACATGCACATATTTTCTTGTTCAAAATAAATTCTCACAAAATGAGGAAATTCAAACAGTGCTACTGTTGCATATAAAATCCAAAGAAAACATTTTGAAAATACCAAAATGACTCCAAATTCATTTCTCTCCATTTTTATATTGAAGGGAATCATTTTACCCTATTTTCCATATATTTTATTTTTTTGGAGAAAAATAAATTTAGAAAATCACTTCAAAAATGACTTTGTATTTGAATATTCAAATATTTTCCAAATAGTTTTCTGAGTTTTATGAATCCAAATATAATTCCAATTGCCCCTGGTTTGGAGTGTCATATTGCTCCTCTCAAGATTTTAAATTTGGGCAAATGGATTTGAAGTCATTCAAACTCTGATATAGAACCAAATATGAAATGGATTCCAATAGAATATTTCAGAGATTTTCAAATCCACTTTTCAAATCCTTTTTATTTGAAGAAGTCATGTCATCTTCTCTCAATGATTTGAATTGAATGAATTTGAATTTCACAAGCAAGGGGAAAGTCATGTTGTTCCCTCTCATTCAAAATCTTTCAAAAAGTTTTAAATCTCACTCAATTTTCAATCACTCAATCAAACAATCAATCATTCTATTGATTAATATAACATTCCAATTTTTGGGATGTTACAGGGCCTCACCGTATCGACCAGGCTATGTGTAGTAGTAGCGCGGGCTAAGGAACCCGCGCTACTGCTAAGCATATTAGCAGTAGCGTTGGGCCCCTAACACGCGCTACTACTCTGGCCAGCCCGGGACCAGCTCCCCGGCCCCACTTAGCAGCAGCGTTGGCCCTAAAACCGGCGCTACTGCTAAGCTCGACTTATCCCCCCGGCCATCCCTTTCCTTCTCACTCTCCTCACTCTCACTTCTTCATCACACTCTCCTGCCGCTGCCCGCCGCCACCATCGCCCGCCGTCGTCGCCCACTGCCCGCCATCGCCTGCCGCCGTCACCCGTCGCCGTCGCTCGTCGCTCCTCCTCCACCGAGGTAGCTTCTCCCTCCCTCCTCCTTCCACCTCCCTCCTCCTCCCTCCCTTCTTCCCTCCTCCATATCCTCCTTCCACCTCCCCCCTCACTCCTGCCTCCTCGCTCCCTCCCGCATCCACCTCCCAGCTCCCTCCCTCCTCCCCCACCTCCCTCCCTCCCTCCTCCCTCTCTTCGTCCCTCCCTTCCCCTCCCTCTGTTTTTGAATGTAGGTTTATTCTAGTAATCTAGTAATAGAAATTTTTAGTAAAAGAATTTAGTAATAGAATTTTTTAGGTATAGAAATGTATTGGAATGCTATATGAGAATTTTTTAGTAAATGTAGGTCTTTTGAATAGAATAGAAAATTTTCAGTAAATTTTCTTCTTTTGAATAGAATAGAAAATTAGTAAATGTAGAATAGAATAGAAAATTAGAAAATTTTCAGTAAATGTAGGTCTTCTGAATACAATAGAAAATTTTCAGTAAATTTTCTTATTTTGAATAGAATAGAAAATTAGTAAATGTAGGATAGAATAGAAAATTAGAAAATTAGGTTTATTAGGGTTTTACTAATTTAATTTTTGTAGTACATATATTGAAAATGTGAGGCTTGTATTTTTTTGAAATGAAAATGTGAAGCTAGGATTTTTTTTGAAATGAAAATGTAAGGAACTTGACTCTATTTGAACATGTGAAGAAATGAAAATGAAAATGTGAAGAAATGAAGCTAGTATTTTTGAAATGGAAATGTGAAGAAATGAAAATGTCAATAGTGTTTACATGCTCATGTGTGACTCCTCATGTGGTACAAGGTAGATCACACCGACGAGCCGCTCGACGACACCCAGAAGATCACCGACAACACCCCCATCCTCGACAGCCGTCTAGTGAGTAAAGATGATCTATTTGGACATGTGATATGTGGAGTAGTGCTGTGTAGGACTAGCATGTGTATGTGCTTGCCAAGTGTTATCTTGGCTTTTATTGTTTGCAGGGAACACCTCCGAGTGGCCTATGTTTTGCCGGAATGTTGATTCATTTCCGTTCCGGCAAATTTTAGGCGCTCGATATGTCCTATTTTAGCAAAGGTCATTTCGAAATTTTTCGTGAATTTTGGCATGACTTGTGCTAGAAAGTAGGAAATATCGAGTGCCCGTGATTTGCTGAACGGGAATTAATCAACATTCCGGCAGAACATAGGCCATTTTTTATGTCATTGCTCCATATATGTAACGGGTTGACTTTCAGTCTGTCGATGCTCCTTGAGTGACTTTCAGTCTGTTCTTGAAGGAAGGATGCCGACTATTGTCGTGGGGGGCGTTTCCTCTCCTTCTTCTCGTGATATACCTTGGTAATGCACGAGAGAAGGAGGGGAAGCGACCATCACCGCAGTCGAAATATCTGTGAGGGAGTGTCCACCATATACTGTCGAAATATCAGAGAGGAAGAATCCCGACTGTTGTCATGGGGGTCGCTTCTCCTTCGTTCCTGTGTGCTAGACATTTTGGTGTAATGCACTCGGGAACGAAGGGAGGAGCGACCATCACCGACGGTCGCAATATCAGAGAGGGAGTGCCCACCATATACACCACGTGAGATGAGAGTGTAGCAAGGAAGACTCGATGGACCGAAAGTCAACCCGTGCTGAATAGTGATCTGTGTGTTGAGTTTCCTGGTAATTGCCGTTGATCGATTTTTCATCTATGAATTATGAACATAGGAAATGTCTGACGATGATAGCATCCCTGAGTGCTACTACTGCAGCGACAACCGGGGTCTGTGCGACAGGCCTCACCTGGAAGACGGTCGGCGCTTCACTATTAAGCTCGACGAGACCTTCGATGTTTGTACGGTACGCAACGACGACAAGTCTTTTTTCGTAATTAAGCATGACTTCTGCTTCTTTGCTTCCATGTGTAATTTCTATTTTTTACAATTTGACTAGTGCATCCCCTGCCATGCAAGACATTATGTCTTTGAGAAGCTGGATTTCAAAGATCATGAGAATAAGGAGACAAAGAGAGTTCACCTTAGGACCCAACATGGTTACGCTTTTGCCGTAAAGCTATACAATGCGGTGACCTACTCCCATTTTGGTTGCTCGAATTGGATAGCACTATGCAAGGCGTATGGATTTCAGGAGGGTATGCATGTCACCTTCAATATTCGTCCTGAAGATGACATTGAAGATAATATCGACATTTGGGTCGATGTTGATACGCTTCCAGTTCGACCTCTATGTGAGTTTCTCAAACATATTTATTAAGTAATTTGTATTGTTTATTTAAAAATAGTTGACGGCTTATTTCCATTGACAGCTTATTTCCATTCTTCAAGAAATGTACGAAACGTAGTAGACCAAACCTACTACACTTATGTGTCTGAACTAACTTGCGAGGAGATAAATCATTTTGTTTCATGGATTAATGATGTTGAGACTTTTAAGACGAGTTGTCATATTCCTCCAAGTTATGATCAATACGTGCCACTAGTCCATGAGTTGAACTACGGTAACATCCATCGAGATATCATGGTAAGATTTTTCCTATTATGTCACTAGTGCATCTTTTGCATACATTCTTCTTAAGCTAAACTACATTTTGCTAAGTATGTTATTATTGTTCTTCAACAGAAACTCCCGCCGGATTGTGTGCCTCGTCTTCTGGATATGAAAGGTGACATGAACATTATTAGCTTACGGCCAAGTTGGCCTACGTGTCACCGCAGTGCATACACGATTTCTCCAAGAGATGAAGTCCTCACAATCAAAGACTGGAGAAAAGTTCTGAATGATCGCAGGGAACTACTTGGGGGCAACATGAACGCAGCCCACAAATGGGAGACATGTTGATCTGTATTCTCCATAATGGAGATTCAGGGGTTTACCTGTTTTATGCTATTTTACCTTCGAGAGAGTACCAGGTCTTAGGTAGTACGTACTCATCATCTGCTAAGAACAATTAGCTAGTGTTGGTTATGACTATGATGATGATGATGAGTTGTTATCATCATGATGATGATGAGTTATGTGCTACATTGTGCTAGAATGATGAGCTAGTTCTTATATGACTATGATGATGAGTTGTTATTATGATGATGATGATGTATGAGTTCTTATATGAATATGATGATGATGATGATGAGTTATTATGATCATGATGAGTTATTATGTCATTGGGTGGAAGAAACGTGGATTAGATTCATGTGGATAGATCCAAAGTGACCAAAAGTTGGATTAGTAGGACGATCCTACTAATCCATCTTTTGGTCAGTTTGGATCCATCCACATGAATCTAATCCGTGTTTCTTCCACCCAATGATATAATAACTCATCATGATCATAATGATATAACAATCTCTTAATTGCTACTATATCAAAAATTGTATAACGATGTATAAATACAGTATAAAATAAAAGAAATGAAATACAGATGAATAGTAGTAGCGCGGGGTAAAGCCCACGCTGCAGTAGCGCTGGTACAGAAGGACGCTACTGCTAACTGAGTTAGGAGTAGCGCGGGTCAACCCAGCGCTACTGCTGAAGTTTAGCTGTAGCGCCCCCACGCTACTGCTAGGGAAAAACCCCGCGTTACTACTAGGGTTTTCCCTAGTAGTGTTGATGTAATCACGGATGGAGTTGAAGCAGCGTTTGATGTGCTTGGTCTTCTTGTGAAATCTGGGCTCCTTGGTAATGTCAATAGCTCCAGTGTTGTCACAAAAGATAGTCATTGGATCCGATGCACTAGGTATAACTCCCAGATCGGATATGAACTCCTTCATCCAGACTCGTTGCGCTGCTTCCGAAGCAGCTATATATTCCGCTTCACATGTAGATCCTGCTACGATGCTTTGCTTGGAACTGCACCAACTGATTGCTCCACCATTCAATATAAATACGTATCCAGTTTGAGACTTCGAGTCATCTGGATCTATGTCGAAGCTAGCATCGACGTAACCCATTACGACGAGCTCTTTGACACCTCCATAAACGAGAAACATGTCCTTAGTCCTCTTCACGTACGATATTCTTGACCGCTGTCCAGTGATCTACTCCTGGATCACTTTGGTACCTCCCTGCCAGACTTATGGCAAGGCGCACATCAGGTCTGGTACACAGCATGGCATACATTATAGAGCCTATATATGGTTGAGGTATAGGGGATGACTTTCATCCTTTCTCTTTCTTCTGACGTGGTCGGGCTTTGAATCTTACTCAATTTCACACCTTGCAACATAGGCAAGAACCATTTCTTCGACTGGTCCATTTTGAACTTCTTCAAAATCTTGTCAAGGTATGTGCTTTGTGAAAGTTCTATCAGGCGTCTTGATCTATCTCTATAGATTTTAATGCCTAATATGTAAGCAGCTTCACCTAGGTCTTTCATTGAAAAACTCTTGTTCAAATAACCTTTTATGCTTTCCAGAAATTCTATATCATTTCCAATCAATAATATGCCATCCACATACAGTATTAAAAATGCTACAGAGCTCCCGCTCACTTTCTTGTAAATACAAGCTTCTCCGTAAGTTTGTATAAAACCAAAAGCTTTGATCACCTCATCAAAGCGTATATTCCAACTCCGAGATGCTTGCACCAATCCATAGATGGATCGTTGGAGCTTGCATACCTTGTTAGCATCCTTAGGATCGACAAAACCTTCTAGTTGCATCATCTACAACTCTTCCTTAAGAAACCTGTTAAGGAACGCTGTTTTGACGTCCATCTGCCAGATTTCATAATCATAAAATGCGGCAATTGCTAACATAATTCTAACAGACTTAAGCATCGCTAAGGGTGAGAAGGTCTCATCGTAGTCAACCCCATGAATTTGTCGGAAACCCTTTGCGACAAGTCGAGCTTTATAGACGGTGACATTACCATCAGCGTCTGTCTTCTTCTTAAAGATCCATTTGTTTTCAATGGCTTGCCGATCATCGGGCAAGTCCACCAAAGTCCATACTTTGTTCTCATACATGGATCATATCTCGGATTTCATGGCCTCAAGCCATTTGTCGGAATCCGGGCTTATCATTGCTTCCTCATAGTTTGTAGGTTCGCCGTTATCTAACAACATGACTTCCAGGATGGGATTACCGTACCACTCTGGTGCGGAACGTACCCTGGTCGACCTACGAAGTTCAGTAGTAACTTGATCTGAAGTTTCATGATCATCATCATTAGCTTCCTCTCCGGATGGTGTAGGCATCATGGGAACTTCTTTCTATGATGTGCTACTTTTCAATTCAGGAGAAGGTACAACTACCTCATCAAGTTCTACTTTCCTCCCACTCACTTCTTTCGAGAGAAACTCCTTCTCTAGAAAGGACCCATTCTTAGCAACAAAGATTTTGCCCTCGGATCTGTGATAGAAGGTATACCCAATGGTTTCTTTAGGGTATCCTATGAAGATGCACTTCTCCGCTTTGGGTTCGAGCTTATCAGGCTGAAGCCTCTTGACCTAAGCGTCGCATCCCCAAACTTTAAGAAACGACAGCTTAGGTTTCTTACCAAACCATAATTCATACGGTGTCGTCTCAACGGATTTAGACGGTGCCCTGTTTAAAGTGAATGCGGATGTCTCTAATGCATAACCCCAAAACGATAGTGGCAAATCGGTAAGAGACATCATAGAACGCACCATATCCAATAGAGTATGATTACGACGTTCGAACACACCATTATGTTGTGGTGTTCCAGGTGGCGTGAGCTGTGAAACAATTCCACATTGTCTTAAATGCATACCAAACTCGCAACTCAAATATTCACCTCCACGATCAGATCGTAGAAATTTAATTTTCTTATTACGATGATTCTCTACTTCACTCTGAAACTCCTTGAACTTTTCAAACGTTTCAGACTTGTGTTTCATTAAGTAAATATACCCATATCTACTCAAATCATCTGTGAAGGTACGAAAATAACGATATCCACCGCGCGCCTCAATACTCATCGGACCGCATACATCGGTATGTACTATTTCCAACAAGTCACTTGCCCGCTCCATTGATCCAGAAAACGGGGTCTTAGTCATCTTGCCCATGAGGCATGGTTCACATGTATCAAATGATTCATAATCAAGACATTCCAAAAGTCCATCAGCATGGAGTTTCTTCATGCGCTTTACACCAATATGACCTAAGCGACAGTGCCACAAGTATGTGGTACTATCATCATTAACTTTGCATGTTTTGGCATCAATATTATGAACATGTGTATTACTACGATCGAGATTCAACAAGAATAAACCATTCAACAAGGGTGGATGACCATAAAAGATATTATTCATATAAATAGAACAACCATTATTCTCTGACTTAAATGAATAACCGTCTCGCAATAAACAAGATCCAGATATAATATTCATGCTTAATGTAGGCACCAAATAACAATTATTCAGGTTCAAAACTAATCCCAAAGGTAAATGTAGAGGGAGCGTGCCGACGGCGATCACATCAACCTCGGAACCATTTCTGACGCGCATCGTCACCTCGTCCTTAGCTAGTCTTCGTTTATTCCGCAGCTCCTGTTTCGAGTTACAAATATTCACTGTTCAAGAATTCGTCTGATTAATCAGTTAACGGGCCAGTTAATCGCTACTCTTGGGATGGCCGAATCGAATAGCACACATTCATCGTGTTAACTTGTCAGGCCGATTAATTGGCCCGTGAGACCGATTAATCGGTTGTTACGCCGATTAATCGCTGCTGGCCCATTAACTTATGGACAAACAAAGCCCAAATTTTTGGCCCGTAACCCCTCCCATCCCCCTCTTGCTCCTCAATAGCTAGGGTTCGACCAAACCATAACATATTTTGGTATATTAAATAGTTGAGAGCATGAGAGTATGGTATAATACATAAAAAATTAGATATATGTTGGTATATTCCTATTTAATCTACCGATTAATGGTCGACCGATAAATCCAGTTAATAGGCCGATTCACCGATTAATCGCTACTCCCAAGCTGACCGAGCAGGTACCAGTTACCGATTTCCTGAACAATGCAAATATTAGCAACCAAACCAGTATCAAATACCCAGGAGTTACTATGAGCACTAGTAAGGTACACATCAATAACATGTATATCAAATATACCTTTGTTGACGTTGCCAGCCTTCTTATCAGCCAACTACTTGGGGCAGTTCCGCTTCCAGTGACCATTCCCCTTGCAATAGAAGCACTCAGTCTCAGGTTTGGGTCCAGCCTTGGGCTTCTTCATGGGAGCGGCAACTGGCTTGCCATTCTTCTTGAAGTTCCCGTTCTTTCCCTTGTCTTTCTTCTTGAAACTGGTGGTCTTATTGACCATCAACACTTCATGTTCTTTCTTGATTTCTATCTCCGCGGCCTTAAGCATCGCGAAGAGCTCAGGGATCATTTTCTCCATCCCTTGCATGTTATAGTTCATCATGAAGCCTTTGTAGCTCGGTGGCAGTGACTGGAGAACTCTGTCAATCGCTACTTCATCCGGAAGATTAACACCCAACTGGTTTAAGCGGTTGAAGTACCCAGACATTTTGAGTATGTCCTCGCTAATGGAGCCGTTCTCCTCCATCTTGTAGCTAAATAACTTGCTCCTGGAATACCAATTTCAGCTCCTGGAACATCTCATATGCTCCGTGGTGCTCAAAATGTCTTTGGAGCCCCGGTTCTAAGTCGCAAAGCATGGCGCACTGAACTATGGAGTAGTCATCAGAACGTGCCTGCAAGACGTTCATAACATCTGCATGCGAATCTTGAGGGGGTGCATCACCAAGCGGTGCATCAAGGACATATACTTTCTATGCGACAGTGAGGATAATCCTCAAATTACGGACCCAGTCTGCATAGTTGGTTCCATCATCTTTCAACTTAGCTTTCTCTAGGAACGCATTAAAATTCAAGGGAGCTACAGCGCGAGCCATTGATCTACAACATTAATTTGCAAAGACAATTAGACTAAGTTCGTGATAATTCATTCTGTTAATCAAATTACTAAAGAACTCCCACTTAAATCAACATCCCTCAAGTTGTCTAAGTGTTACATGATCCAAATCAACGGACCCATGTCCGATCATCACGTGAGATGGGGCAGTCATCAATGGTGAACATCTCCATGTTGATCATATCTACTATATGACTCATGTTCGACCTTTCGGTCCTCTGTGCTCCGAGGCCATGTCTGTACATACTAGGCTCATCAAGTTTAACCCAAGTATTCCGCATGTGTAAAACTGGCTTACACCCGTTGTATGCGAACGTAGAGTCTATCACACCCGATCATCACGAGGTGCTTCGAAACAACGAACTTTCGCAATGGTGCATACTTAGGGAGAACACTTTATCTTGAAATTAAGTGAAGGGATCATCTTATAATGCTACCGTCATCCTAAGCAAAATAAGATGCATAAAAGGATAAACATCACATGCAATCAATATGTGACATGATATGGCCATTATCATCTCGTGCCTTTGATCTCCATCTCCAAAGCACTGGCATGATCTCCATTGTCACCGGCATGACACCATGATATCCATCATCGTGCCGTCTGTGGTTGTCTCCGCCAACTATTGCTTCTACGACTATTGCTAATGCATAGCGATAAAGTAAAGCAATTACATGGCGTTTAACAGTTGACTCACAGGTCACACAATAAATTAAAGACAACCCTATGGCTCCTGCCGGTTGCCGTACTCATCGACATGCAAGTCGTGAACCTATTACAAAATATGATCATCTCATACATCAACATATATCACATCACGTTCTGGCCATACCACATCACAACATGCCCTGCAAAAACAAGTTAGACGTCCTCTACTTTGTTGTTGCAAGTTTTACGTGGCTGCTAGGGCAAACTATAAGAACCGTTCTTATCTATGCAAAACCACAACGGTGATATACAAGTTGCCTTTTAACCTTCTACAAGGACCGCCCTTATCAAATCAGATTCAACTAAAGTGGGAAAGACAGACACCCGCAAAGCCACTTTTATGCAATACAAGTTGCATGTCAGTCAGTGGAACCGGTCTCTTGTGCGAGGACAAGTAAGGTTGGTCCGAGCCGCTTCATCCCACAATACCGCTGAATCCAAATATGACAAAGGAAGTAAGCAATTTGAACATCAACGCCCACAACTACTTTGTGTTCTACTCGTGCAAATACATCTACGCATAGACCTAGCTCTGATACCACTGAAGGGGAACGTAGCACGAAAATCAAAAAAATTCCTATGAAACACCCAAGATCTAATCTAGGAGATGCATAGCAATGAGAGGGGAGAGTGTGTCTACATACCCTCATAGACCATTAAGCGTTAGCGTCATAACGCGGTTGATGTAGTCGTACTCGTCGCGATCCAATCACGATCCAATCCGATCTAGTGCCGAACGGACGGCACCTCCGAGTTTAGCACACGTACGGCTCGGTGACATATCCACCTTCTTGATCCAGCAAGATAGGGAGAATAGGTAGATGAGATCTGCACCAACACGACGGCTTGGTGGTGGTAATGGCAGCGGAACACCGACAGGGCTTCGCCAAGCGCTGACGGATCGAGGTGGAGGCTTATCGGGAGAGAGAGGAAGCTTGGGTTTTATCTCTCCAGCCCTTGCGCCCCCTCCCCACTATATATAGGGGTGTGGGAGGGCTGGGGGCACAGCCCTAGCCCCTCCTCCAAGGAGGGGAGGCGTCCAAGGGACGAAACTTGCCTCCCAAGGCAAGTGGACTCCCTCCCACTTAGGTTTTCTCCTTCCCAGGCGCATGGGCTTGTAGGGGCTGGTGCCCCTGGCTCATTAAGGCCAGGGCGCCCCCCTACAGCCCGTGCTACTGTATGGGACATGGTGGAACCCTCCGAGGACTTTCGGACCCCTCCGGAACCTTTCGGTGACTTCCCGGTACAATACCGAAAAAACCGGACTTCCGGAACCCCGACAACAACTTTCCATATATAAATCTTTACCTCCGGACCATTCCGGAGCTCCTCGTGATGTCTCGGATCCCATCCAGGACTCTGAACAACCTTCGGACTTTCCACTATTAACATCTCAATACTACCCTAGCGCTACCAAACGTTAAGCATGCGACCCTACGGGTTCGAGAATCATGTAGACAAGACCGAGACTCCGCTCCAGTCAATAACCAATAGCGGGACCTGGATGCCCATATTGATTCCCACATATTCAACGAAGATCTTTATCGGTTGAACCACGATGTCAAGGATTCAGTTAATCCCGTATACAATTCCCTTTGTCCGGTGATATGTTACTTGCCCGAGGTTCGATCGTCGGTATCTCCATACCTAGTTCAATCTCGTTACCGGCAAGTCTCTTTACTCGTTCCGTAATACAAGATCCCGTGACTAACTCATTAGCCACATTGCTTGCAAGATCTTTACGATATTGTATTACCGAGAGGGCCCAGAGATATCTCTCCGTCACACGGAGCGACAAATCCCAGTCTCGATCCATGCAACCCAACAGACACCTTCGGAGATACCTGTAGAGCACCTTTATGATCACCCAGTTACGAAGTGACGCTTGATAGCACACAAAGTATTCCTTCGGTATCCGGGAGTGGCACGATCTCATGGTCTAAGGAACTGATACTTGACATGAAGAAAGCTATAGCAAATAACTAAACGATCTGATGCTAAGCTTACGTTTGGGTCTTCTCCATCACATCATTCTCGTAATGACGTGATCCCATTATCAAATGACAACTCATGTCCATGGTTAGGAAACCATAACCATCTTTGATCAATGAGCTAGTCTAGTAGAGGCTTACTAGGGACACGGTATTTTTTATGTATTCACACATGTATTTAAGTTTCCGGTCAATACAATTCTAGCATGAATAATAAACATTTATCATGAACAAGGAAATATGATAAACATTTATCATGAACATGCATAATTTATTTGTTAGCAATAAAATCGTTCCAAAGCATGTCGGTCAACACATTGTGCCATTTATAAAGACCGATAGTGACTTATTATTGCAGCCAAAGCTTTCCCCGTTGCTTTACTTAAAACTTATATCTAAGTGGGTAGCTTTGCTTGTTTCATACTTGGCTTACACTTAGTGTCAATTGAGGCATGTATGTTCTAACTATTTTCGTTTCACAAACTTAAAGCCAAGGTTAAATTCTGTTGAGGAAACCGATGCCAGTATAATATCTTACCCAATGACATCGGAATTAGAATGCGAAAGAAAATTTATAACTGAATGGGGAGATGCCAAATCTGAACCATTCATGTGCTTAGTTCCAAAGCAATTCGTATAGCAAGATCGGCTAGAAAATAAGAAGTTTACCTTCAATTCAAACATGTGTGACCAAATCTTTGATTTGTTGTTGAGAAATAATTATATTATAATTCTTGATCACCATGTCGAGCCATCTATCCAAGGACAAATGTATTGTAAGTTGCATGATTCGTTCAAGCATAGTTTTGAGGATTGCAACATGTTTCGTCAAATAGTTAAATCGGCCATTGAAAAAGGACGATTGAAATTTGTTGAAACACCAAGAGATGAACAGTCTATTCCGATTGGTCCTGATGGCAAAAGGTTTTTGCATCGACTGCTTCAAGCTGATCCATTTAAAGAGAAGGTAAAAACTGCAGGTGCCGGGATCATGCTTTCAAGTAAAGAAGTTGTTGAAGAGCACAATGAACATGATCTTGAGGGCGAGAATTCCATCAAAGCTACAATGAAGACACCAAGGACTGAGGGGCAGCAAGAGAATCCAAAGATCGATGCAAGCCAAGCCAAAGGAGATAAAGGCCGCAATAAGCACAAGCGCAAGAAATCCAAAGTCACTTTTGCACAATTATTAGATAAATAACAAAAGAAGAGTGAAGAGAATAGTGCTTATCGGCCAACTAATGCAAAAGCATCAAGATCACCCCCTAGGCGCAAATCCGAGGATTGGTATTGGTAAAGTGAGAATTTCAATGCAACATATTCATATCCTTATTTTGGGCCGCCAATGCCAATGTCGTGGATGCCTCCCTATGCTCACGTAAATCTGTATCCATCATGGGACAGGTATGATACAACGGCACATTATCCATCTTATTATAAACCATCTCACCAATATTATGCAGCTTCAGGAAGACCAACGTTCAGTGAGGAGTCATATGTTCAAGACAGTTTCGATAAAAAAAGAGCCAATTAAGATGTTGACATTGGCTACTAAAGGAAATGAGATGAAGCAATCAATTGTTGAGACTCAATCAAGTTCCAAATCTAAAGAGAAGAGGTTGAGAGTGCACAAGGTAAAACAAGAATTGCCATTGCTTCAAAAAAAATCACAGTCGGGGTGCCTACTCGGCTTATCGTATTTGCAAAAGAAGAAGTTGCAAAAGATTAGTGCACAAGGGCTGGAAAAGAGGAACATGGCATGGGTTCCCAAAGGAGGCACTCAAAATAAGAATGATATGCAAGCTTCCATCACAAGAAGTGCAGCAAAGGTGAAGAAAGAGAAGAGTGAATGTTATGAACAACCAAGCCAAAGGTTTCAACATCTTCGGTCCACACATTATCCACATTCTCCAACTATGCCATTGATACGTCTCCAACGTATCTATAATTTATGAAGTATTCATGCCATGTTTATTATAGTTTTGTATGATTTTGGTGCACTTTTATATGGATTTTATATGATTTTTATGGACTAACATATTGACCTAGTGCCCAGTGCCAGTTGCTGTTTTCTGCTTGTTTTTGGTTTTCCAGAAAATCCATATGAAACGAAGTCCAAATCCAGCGAAACTTTTTGACGATTTTTTTTGGACCAAAAGAGACTCCCGAAGCTTCGTGGAAGGACAAGAAGCCTTACGAGGTGCACACAAGCCACCACCGCGCGCCTGGGGGGGGGGCAAGAGTGCCGTGGTACCTCGTGGGCCCATCTTAGCCCATCTTCGCGTGATTCCAACGCCAAAAATTCTTATAAATACCAAAACCCCAGAAATAACCCTAGAACTTAGACTACGCCACCACAAGCCTCTGTACCCAAGAGATCCCATCTGGAGCCCTTTTCCGGCACCCTGCCGGAGGCCATCTTCATCATCCCGGCTGTCTCCATGACGAGGAGGGAGTAGTTCACCCTCGGGGCTGAGGGTATGTACTAGTAGCTATGTGTTTGATCTCTCTCTCGTATTCTTGATTTGACACGATCTTGATGTACCACAAGCTTTGTTAATATAGTTGGATCATATGGTGTTTTTCCCCTCTCTATCTTGTTGTGATGAATTGAGTTTTTACCTTTGAGGTTTCACTATTATCGGATTGAATACTTTTATGGATTTGAGAACACTTGATGTATGTCTTGCATATGAATACCCGTGGTGACAATGGGGTATTATATTGATTCACTTGATGTATGTTTTGGCACTCAACTCACGGATTCCCGAGGTGACATTGGGGTAATCTATGCATAGGGGTTGATGCACGTTTTCGTCCTACTTTCTCCAGTAGAAATCTTGGGGAACTCTTTGAAGTTCTTTGTGTTGGATTGAATATTATGAATCTGAAGTTGTTTGATGCATATCGAATAATCAACTCACGAATACTTGTGGTGACATTGGAGTATCTAGGTGACATTAGAGTTGGTTGATGTGTATCATATGGTGTTATTTTAGTATGAACTCTAGGGCTGTTCGTGACACTTATAGGGATGGCTCAATAGATTGATCGGAAAGAATAACTTTGAGGTGGTTTCGTACCCTACAACAATTTCATCTTATGTTCTCCGCTAGATAAGAACTTTGGAGTGATTCTTTGTCGCACGTTGAGGGATTGTTATATGATTCAATTATGTTAGCACTGTTGAGAGATTGCACTAGTGAAAGTATGAACCCTAGGCCTTGTTTCTAGGCATTGCAATACTGTTTGTGCTCCGTTTTATCACTTGCTACCTTGCTGTTTTTTTTATTTTCAGATTACAAAAACCTATATCTACTATCCATACTACACTTGTATCACCATCTCTTCGCCGAACTAGTGCACCTATACAATTTACCATTGTATTGGGTGTGTTGGGGACACAAGAGATTTCTTGTATTTGGTTGCAGGGTTGTTTGAGAGAGACTATCTTCATCCTACGCCTCCCACGGATTGATAAACCTTAGGTCATCCACTTGAGGGAAATTTGCTACTGTCCTACAAAACTCTGCGCTTGGAGGCCCAACACGAGTCTACAAGAATAAGTTGTGTAGTAGACATCAACCATTGATGTCTTTGCCATGGAATTCTTCCCCAGGTATGATCGGTTACCCTACATGGGCTTATTTAGATCCATGAATGCAATATAATTTCTCATATCATGAAAGGGTATTACCAAATCACTATACATTTGAATAGCTACAAGTTTGTTGCTGATCAAAAGGGCTGAAATATTTGATTTGTCATTTCATTTGTTTATTTCGGCTATACGTGCTTTGGTGGATGAAGTTTACATGGACCTTATGGTAATGACCGATGTTTATCTATCATCCTAAGAATATGTCAATGCATGGCCGGTGTAGTATTCTAAAATCGTCCTTAGTTCGATTAGAGAGCGAGACAAGGTACGTGCTCATGGAAATTTATACGTATACCTATATTATGCTTGCATGGAGTTGAGACATTATGACCGATGCCATTCAAAATATGTTGCGACCAATTCATAGAAAATTTGTGAGTGGGCTTATGCTTTGATTTAATATGATTTGGTTTATAAATCTTTCAAATTTACGAGAGGCCAAATCATTGTTGGTTTCATTATTGAGCATCGGATATATGACATGCATGATATTGATATTAGCCTTGTCTCTCTAGTACAATGGAGATTCATAACAATGGCCAAGGTGTTGGTGTTGTTTATACGTTTCCTTATGGTACTGTTTTTTAAGCCTCATGCCGCTTAGAATATTCTTTGCACAAATAATCAAAGCCGAATATACATTATTATTCGTATTGAAGCTTTTACTTACTATAGGTGCTATACATATTGAGGCTTTTGGTGATTCATTACTAGTAGTGCGATGAATATCAAAAAGTTATCAATGTTTTGATGAATCACTTATAATTTATCCTGAGGCATGTCTAGATGTAATATTCTCCTTGGGTTGCTTTCAAATTGTTCATATATGTTAGAGTATATAGGCATATCTCTGTATATGGTAGACTATGATTTCTAATCATCTCCTGCCTTATCTCTAGGAGAGGCTTCTTGCCCTCCAAGCCTTGTACTCTATATAAACCGCCCGAGATGCTCAATACAACATCAACCGCATTACGCCAATTCTCCCCCTCTTTCCGTTCTTACATGGTATCAGCCTAACCGATCCAAACCCTAGCCGCCGCCCGCCGCTTCCGCTCCGTGCCGCCCCCGGGGCGGTCGGTCTCCATGATCGCCACCGGGGGCCACGTCGCCCGTACCTAGGGTTCGTCCGCCGGTCGTGTTGATCGGCTGCCCTAGAGAGTCTTTTTTCCCGATCCTTTGATCCAGGTTTTTCTCTCTCTCTCGCCGATCGCATTGATTGGCGTTTCTTTTTGGTTTTCCGATCTAAGATCGGTTTGCGTCGCCCGCCGCCGCAGTCGACCCCGCGCGCCTCTACTCCAACACCGGCGCGACCACCCAGCCTCTTCTCCGACCTGGCGGCGTCACGCGACGCGGCAGCCCATCACGGTCGTCATCCGTGCGTCTGCCCGCCCGTCGTTCTGCGCCGGCCGTCGCCGCCCTGTCCCCGAGTACAGCGCACCCTCCACTGATTGAGCAACGGGTTGCCACTATGTCGCCCCGTCGGGACACAGCGCCGTCGCCCCGTGGTTCTCTCCAAGGCTGCACCGACCCGTGCGCTACCGCCGCGTCGCCCTTCGGGCCGTAGTGTCGTGGTCCGCGGTCCACCGCCGTCCCGAGGCCGTCCGCTCCAGGCCGTCCCCATGGTCGTACCAACCCTCGCGCTGCCGCTGCGTAGCCCGTAGCGAGCGTGGCACGCGGTCCCTGTCGCCGCCCCGTGGTTCTCCCCGCGGCTGCACCGACCCGCGCGCTACCGCTGCGTTGCCCCTTCGGTCCATAGTGTCGCGGCCCACAGTCCACCGCCGCCCCAAGGCCGTCCGCTCCAGGCCGTCCCCGTGGCTGTACCGACCCTCGCGCTGCCACTTCTTTGCCCCATTGGGCCGTAGCGAGCGTGGAACGTGGTCCTTGCCGCCGCCCTGAGGTCTTCCCCGCAGTCGGCCCGACCCTGCCGCTGCGTCGCCCCTTCGGGCCGTAACGCCGCGGCACGCAGTTCACGCGCATCGACTTCTGTGTGGTATGCACCACGCCGCCTTCCCAAGCGTGGGAACACCACCGTCCGCGTCGGTCTTCGACACGCTGTCGGGTTCTTCCTCGCCTACTTCGAGCACCACCGTCGTGCTTCTGACATAGCCGCCGCCGCCGCTCTTCTTCCCGGTCCACGGCGACTACCTCGACACTGACCACCCCGACTCGACATCAACCACGATGTTCTTCGCACGGCTACCTCGACCACGGCTGCACCACCCACGCTCTCGGCTACCTCGACAATGGCACAAACGGCTATCACCTCGCTTGAGCAACTCGCCGGCTTCCTTCACAGTCCACGCGTGCGCGACGCGACACCGTCCATGACGCTCCTGCTACGACTGAGGGGGGATATCAGCCCGTCGGCTGCTATTCTCTCCAGTCTGACCGTCCGCGGTGCTCCTATTTTCTGCAACGCTACCGCTATGACTGCAGGGGGATGTTAGTGTATATAGGCATATCTCTGTATATGGTAGACTATGATTTGTAATCATCTCCTACCTTATCTCTAGGAGAGGCTTCTTGCCCTCCAAGCCTTGTACTCTATATAAACCGCCCGAGAGGCTCAATACAACATCCACCGCATTACGCCAATTCTCCCCCTCTTTCCGTTCTTATAGTATATCTAGACATGACAATTGGAAAGAGTTGGCACAACAAGCATCCGGCTACTATGTTGATCATGGTGTACTGCATTTCTATCAATAGCCGATGCTTAGTCTTGTCGACATAGGTAAGGCCGAACCGAAGCCCATCGCTTCGGCCACTAATGAAATTTTTATGCAGGCAAAAGTAAGGATTGGATAAAGTTCATTGTTGATTATCTGCAAAATCCTAGCGAAAGGGTGAAAAAATGGTTCGGAGGATGACCTTGAGATACATATCTATGGAACTTTATCATCGGATTGTTAATGAAGTTGAGAAGGTTTCACCCAAGTTTGCATCAAGGATTCAAACAAGTAATGGCCGATATATACTTATTGCCCTAAGCACATGCAAAATGATCGATGGAGTGTTCACATCGTCCTTAGAACCAACATGGTACAAGTTATTTTTGGGCACGCTAGCTTTGCCGAAAAACAGGGGGCATGTGTTGACGCTCAAAAGTGGCACAATCATAAAAGAGTAGCTTGAAGTTATATCAAGATGAAGTCAAAATTATGGTTGTATGTCACCATTGGATGACCCTTTTCGAGAAGATCAAAATTGATATAAAGATGGTCCAAAACGGAGCCCGGACACAAAAAGTATGACAATTTCAAGAGATGCCCGTGTTGCCATCAGATTATGAAATGTCATGAAACATATTTAAAATGACCTCGGATGGAAAAAGTTTCAACAGGAAAGTTCTTTGTCTCGTCGAAACTGACAATTTTAATATAAAAACGTCTTAATCCAAGGTCGTATGAAAAAGTTACAGTCAAAACTGTGTGCTGCAGCACTGCATGGTGATAACCCACAAGTATAGGGGATCGCAACTGTTTTCGAGGATAGTATTTCACCCAAATTTATTGATTCGACACAAGGGGAGCCAAAGAATATTTGTGAGTATTAGCAGTTGAGTTGTCAATTCAACCACACCTGGAGAACAAAATATCTGCAGCAAAGTATTTACTAGCACAGTAGTATGATAGTTTTGGTAGTAGTAGTAACAGTAGCAATAGTAACAAAGACAGTAACAGTAGCAGTTTTGTAGTGATTGTAACAGCAGCAGCAACAGAGTAACTTAGCAAAACCAATATGAGAAAAGCGTAGGCATTGGATCAGTGATGGATAATTATGTTGGATGACATTCATCATGTAACAGTCACAACCTAGAGCGATACACAATAGCTCCAATTCATCAATGTAATGTAGGCATGTATTCCGTATATAGTCATGCGTGCTTATAGTAATAAGAACTTGCATGACATCTTCTGTCCTACCCTCCCGTGGCAGCGGGGTCCATAAGGAAACTAAGGGATATTAAGGCCTCCTTTTAATAGAGAACCGGAACAAAGCATTAACACATGGTGAATACATGAACTCCTCGAATTACAGTCATCCCCGGAAAGTATCCCACACAATTGTCACTATGGGGTCTACGGATCAGAACAATAACAAGTGCATATGACAAGCGGATAGGATCAAGAACTCAAATATATTCATGAAAACATAAAGGTTCAGATCTGAAATCATGGCACTCGGGCCCTAGTGACAAGCATTAAGCATAGCAAAGTCATAGCAACATCAATCTCAGAACATAGTGGATACTAGGGATCAAGCCCTAACAAAACTGACTCGATTACATGATAAATCTCAACCAACCCATCACCGTCCAGCAAGCCTACGAAGGAATTACTCACACCTGGTGGTGAGCATCATGAAATTGGTGATGGAGGATGGTTGATGATGACGACGGCGTCGAATCCCCCTCTCCGGAGCCCCGAACGGACTCCAGATCAGCCCTCCCGATGAAGAACAGGAGGTGGCGATGGCTCCGTATCGTAAAACGTGATGATTCTTTTTTTTCCTCCATGAATAGGTATATATGGCGTTGGAATTATGGTTGCCGGAGCTTCCAGGGGCCCACAAGCCTGGAGGGCGCACCCTGGGGGGGTAGGCGTGCCCCCTGGGTGGCTCCCCTCTAGTAGATCTCTTCGCCAGTATTTTTTATATATTCTGAAATAATTCTCCATAAATTTTCAGGTCAATCCGAGAACTTTTATTTCTGCACAAAAATAACACCAGGGCAATTCTGCTGAAAACAGCGTCAATCCGGGTTAGTTCCATTCAAGTCATGCAAATTAGAGTCCAAAACAAGAGCAAAAGTGTTTGGAAAAGTAGATACATTTGGGACGTGTCAACTCCCCCAAGCTTAACTCATTGCGTGTCCCCAAGCAATTCAGTTGACAGACTGAAACTGATAAAGAAAAACTTTTACGAACTCTTTTGTTCTTGTTGTTTGTATATATACTTAACTGGCATCCAAGTTTTCAGCAAAGATTATGAACTAACCATATGAATGATAACACTTAGGTCTCACATTTACTCATGTCAATAACATAACCAACTAGCGAGCAATAATAATATATCTCGGATGCCAACAATTTGTCAAAACAATCATGATATAATATGATAACATGGTATCTCGCTAGCCCTTTTTGAGACCGCATAACATAAATGCAGAGCACCTCTGAGGTTCAAGCAGCGACTAAACATTGTAATTCAGGGTAGAAGATATCCATTCATGGTCACACCCAACATTAACTATACTCAATGCATAAAAATGACAATAGTGCTCTCCAACTGGTGCTTGAATGAGAAGGTGATGACTCAACAATAAAAGTAAATAACATAAAAGTAAATAGATAGGCCATTCGCAGAGGGAAGCATGGATTTGCAGAGGTATCAGAGCTCACAGCTTAAATCAGAGATGAAAACAATTTTGAGAGGTATGCCTTTCCTATCAACGTCATGAACGAGGATTTTCAATATCTTCCATGCTAAACACATTATAGGCGGTTCCCAAGCGGAAAGGTAAAGTTTACTCCCCCTCCACCATACCAATACAAGCCATGGCTAGCCGAATTCACGGGTGCCCTCCAGACAATCAAATTTCTAGGGGAGTTTGTTTTATTATATTTTTTCTTTATTTTGATTAAAGGACTGGGTATCCCAGTTACCAGCCTCTCTCGTGCAATGACAAGTGAATAAACACTCATATGAGAATAAACCGCTTAGCATGGAAGATACTGACCGCCCCCTGTCGCTCCATGAGCAGTACGGGCACACAAAACAAATGTTTATTTGAATTATTAGAGGTGGCACATGCAAATTTACTTGGAACTACAGAGTAATACCGCATATAGGTAGATATAGTGGACTCATCTGGAACAACTTTGGTTTAAGGATTGTGGATGCACAATCAGCATTCCCGCTTAGTACAGGCGAAGGCTAGCAAATAGATTGAGAAGCGACAAACTAGAGAGCAACAACGGTCATAGACATGCATTGAGAATAATTAACATTGAATACGAGCATGAGTAGGATATAAGCACCCTGAACATAAATATCATGGAGGCTATGTTGGTTTTGATTCAACTACATGTGTGAACATGTGACAAGTCAAGCCACTCGAATTTCTCAGAGGAGGATACCATACTATCATACTACATCACAACCATTTTAATGCATGTTGACACACAATATAAATCACTATCCACTCCTAGCTACTTAAGCATGGCATGAGCAACTATAATCTCTAATTGCCATCACAAACATGTTTACTCATAATGACGTTGAATCATGAATACTGAATTAAACATATTTACAAAGACAAAAACAAGAAGAGTTCATACCAGCTTTTCTTCACCGCAATCATTTCATCAAATATCATCATTATTGCTGTTCACTTGCACGAC
This sequence comes from Elymus sibiricus, assembly GCA_039707655.1. Classification (NCBI taxonomy): domain Eukaryota; kingdom Viridiplantae; phylum Streptophyta; class Magnoliopsida; order Poales; family Poaceae; genus Elymus; species Elymus sibiricus. Next base: position 322,519,370 of record CM077664.1, read on the forward strand.
CGAATGATGTGATAATAATAATAGTGCATGTGTGCCATGCACTAAGCTGGAATCTGCAAACATTTATTCAAAGGAGAAGACAAGGTAATAGTGGCTCTTCGTTAGATCAACAATAATGCATATGAGAGCCACTGAACAATTTCATCGTGGTCTTCTCCTTACGATGGCTCAACAAAAAGAAAAGAAATTCAGAGAAACACACTGAAATATTTTTGGAGTTTTTGTTTTTTCTGAAGAAAGCAAATTAAAGAAGAAAAACGAAAAGCGAGAAAAACTATTTACATGGGAGAACTCCCAACAAGCAAAAGAAGAAATGAGAAATCTTTTTGGGTTTTCTTTTTGGGTTTTCTTTTACTACTATGAACTAACTAAACAAGAAAGAAAAACCAAAAAGAAGCAAGAAATATTTTTGGGTTTTCGAAGTTTATCAAACACAAAAGAAGAAAACGGAAATAAAACTAACATGGATTATACAATGAAAAAGGATGAACATCGACAACTGGAATGAATGTGTGGTACACGAATGTAATGTCGGTGAGAAATGCGTACTCCCCCAAGCTTAGGCTTTTGGCCTAAGTTGGTCTACGGCCACGGATCGAAGTTAGCACCTCCAGGATAATACCGAGGCTGCTGAGGGTCCCACCATGGTTGCGGCAGATTCCACTGATAGATCGGTGCTGGAATGGGTGCTGGAGGCGGTGTCAGGCCCCAATAAGCGTAGATGTCCTCAGGCATGATGGTATACCTACCACTGGAAAGATCAAACAAAGACGGTGCAGGCAAAGTAATAACCTCACGAGTGCCCTGACTAAACACCAAGTTATATCTAAAGCGAATGTCCCCAGAATTAATAAAGTTATGCCCAACCATGCTGCTATAATCAAGATATCTCATAGGTAAAAGCCTCTCTTCCTCCTTGTCGTGCCTAATAGGAATCTCAAAATGTTTAGCGAGGCGGGAAGCATAAATGCCACCATAGATAACGTCCTTCGAACGGTTGGTGTGTAACCGTCGGGCGACCATAGCTCCTAAACTAAAAGTTCTATCAGCATGAAGAGCATGGCGTAAAATAGCAAGGTCAGGTGCACTGAGCATTCCGCTCTCCCACCGACCAGTCAAACACCTCCTGGCAAATAATGAATAATAACGCAAAATGGGAAAAATGTAAACTAGCAACCCTAGCCTCTGAAACTCCTCTCATTTCCCCCATGGTCACCGCGGATATAAAATCCGCTACGTCCCTTGGACGTGGCTCTATTGGGCTGCCCTTATTAGGAAGTTTGCATACTCGGCAAAATTCCTCAAGTGTCATCTCTCTAGGAATATCATATAGGTTAAATGATTCCATGGGTATCTCTCTCCTAGAATGAAAGTGAAAACTTTGCACAAAAGTATTTGTGAGGAGGAGATATTGTTCACACTTATCTTTGAGGACCGGGACAAGGCCGGCATTGTTCGCTAAGTGATAAAAGTCATCGAAAATTCCCACATCCCTCAAGAATGTGTCGCATGGCCATTCGCACGGCCGCACCTCGGCCGCACATGGAAGGTCGTACTTGGGATTCAGAGCCTCCCTAGGATTCCGGCTTGATACGTCTCCAACGTACCTATAATTTTTTATTGTTCCATGCTATTATAGTATCAATCTTGGATGTTTTTATATGCAATTATATGCAATCATATATCATTTTTTGGGACTAACCTATTAACCTAGTGCCCAGTGTCAGTTGCAGTTTTCTGCTTGTCTTTGGTTTTTCAGGAAATCGGTACCAAACGAAGTCCAAATGCCACGAAACTTTTTGACGATTTTTTCTGGACAAAAGAGACCCAGGAAGCTTTGAGAGGAAGCCAGAAGCCTCACGAGGAGGTGACAAGGCAAAAGGGCGCGGCCCCAGGGGGCGCGCCCTGATGCCTTATGGGCCCCTCGTGGCTCCTTTTGACCTAATTCCACTTCTATAAATTCTCAAATATTCGGAAACCATCAAAGAGCCAGATGAGAAAACCCTACCACCGTCGCAAGCCTCTGTTCTTTCGCGATCCCATCTGGAGGCCTTTTCCGGTACTCTGCCGGAGGGGGAATCGATCACGGAGGGCTTCTACATCAACCTTGCTTCCTTCTGATGATGTGTGAGTAGTTTACCACAGACCTACGGATCCATAGCTAGTAGCTAGATGGCTTCTTCTCTCTCTTTGATCTTCAATACAAAGTTCTCCTTGATGTTCTTGGAGTTCTATCCAATGTAATCTTATTTTGAGGTGTGTTTGTTGGGATGCGATGAATTGTGAGTTTATGATCAGATTATTCATGAATATTATTTGAGTCTTCTCTGAACTCTTTTATGCATGATTGTTATAGCTTTGTATTTCTCTCCGATCTATCCGTTTGGTTTGGCCAACTAGATTGATTTATCTTGCAATGGGAGAGGTGCTTTGTGATGGGTTCAATCTTGCGGTGCTCAATCCCAGTAACAGAAAGGGACATGACACGTATTTGCATTGTTGCCATTAAGGATAAAAAGATGGGGTTTAATCATATTGCTTGAGTTTACTTTGTCTACATCATGTCATCTTGCTTAAGGCGTTACTCTGTTTTATACTTAATACCCTAGATGCATGCTGGATAGCGGTCGATGGCTGGAGTAATAGTAGTAGATGCAGGCAGGAGTCGGTCTACTTGTCTCGGACGTGATGCCTATATACATAATCATTACCTTGAATATCGTCATAACTATGCGCTTTTCTATCAATTGCCCAACAGTAATTTGTTCACCCACCGTATGTTCTGCGCTCGAGAGAGAAGCCTCTAGTGAAAACTATGGCCCCCGGGTCTACCTTTATCATATATTAAAATCCAAAAATACCTTGCTGCAATTTATTTACCTTTATTTTATTTAGTATTTTACTTTACCTATCTATCACTATCAGAATTAATCCTTGCAAATAACCGCTAAGAGGATTGACAACCCTCTTATTTGCGTTGGGTGCAAGTGTTTGCTTTTGTGTGTGGGTGCTGCTAACCAGGTTCTGTGTGGTTCTCCTACTGGATTGATAACCTTGTTTCTTAACTGAGGGAAATACTTATCTCTACTGTACTGCATCATCCTCTTCTGTTCGAGGAAATCCCAACGCAGCTCACAAGTAGCAGGAAGAATTTCTGGAGCCATCACGGGGGATACATCACCAAAATCTATCAAGTACCTTCACACAAACTATCATCCACTTGCATTTATTTTATTTGCCTTTTATTTGTATTTGCCTCTCGTTTTTATCTCCCTCACTTCTAAAACAATTTTCCAAAAACACAAAAATATTTTTATTTGCTTGTTTGCTTCACCACTATGGCTGGTTCTTCACTTGTTACTATTACCCCTGAAAATGAAGTGCTTAATTTTAAACAAAGGGGAGAAGAAAATTTAAAAGATGCTTGGTATAGGATTTGCTATGCTCAAAATAGATCAACTCGTAAGCAATCCACTACCGTTCTTCTTCGCAATTTTTATGTGAAAATTACTACTTGGTATAGATTTGTGCTTGACACTATTACCGGAGGGAATTTCTTGATGTGTACCTCTATGGATGCTTTCAATGCTATGGGAAATTAAGTGGGTTCACCCCCTATCATTATTAATGAAACAGCATTGACTTTGGAACATGTTATGCAAAGGTTAGAAGCTATTGAAAATAAAATGCCTACCATTGAACATCTTGAGAATTTAGACAAAAAGGTTCACAACCATATTACTCAAGTTGGTTCTAAGGTGGGGATTGCATTGAAAACCTTAAAGGAAAAGGAACCGATAATTAACGAAATAATAGAACAAGGTCTCGCTAGAATCGATAAGTTAGAGGAAATTATTAATAATTTGGGTTCCGCTTTTTCCTCCGTTAAAACTATTGATAGGACTCCTCCCAACAAAAATTGCAAGTTTGTGTATGTTCCTAAGACTAAGGGTGCCACTTCTAGCAAAGGAAATGAGGATCTTAAAATGATTAGCGTGCACCCCAATTTCATTGATATAATAAAGGACCCTATCTATAAAAGCAAAACTCTTAATTTTGTGCCTAGAAGCGTGATGATAAGAAACTATTATGTTAAATCTCCTAAAAAGAGTGGGTGTGTAATTGAGGATTTGGAAACTAAGGATGATAACACTTGAAATTATGCGTTATGCCTAGCTAGAGGCATAAAACAATAGCGCTAGTTGGGAGGCAACCCAATGAATAAAATAAATTCTTGTTTTCCTTTTTGTTTTTGTGTGTTTACATAATTATAGCCTCTGTTATGATTGTGTTTTTATCTTTTAATTAGTGTTTATGCCAAGTAATGCCTTTGGGATGATTTGGAAGATAGTATGATTGATGTTGTTTGAAAACAGAAACTTTTGCGTCCAGTGCTGAAATTTTCATTTTTTGCTGGAGCGTGAAAAATTATGATTTTTTTTACACAGTATTGGAATATGAATTGCCCACGTTGTCCTAATTTGTCAGAATTTTTGGAGATGCAAAAGTATGATGTTAATTCAGATCTTTAAAGACTGTTCTGTTTTAGACAGATTCTGTTTTTGTTGCATAGTTTGCTTATTTTGATGAATCTATGGATCGTATCGGGGGGTATGAGTCATGGAGAAGTTGGAGTATAGTAGCATTATACCAATATTAAATATGAATCAATTTACAACAGTACCTAAAGTTTAAGATTTATTTGTTATACTAACGGATCTCACGAGGTTTCTGTTGAGTTTTGTGTGCTGAAGTTTTCAAGTTTTGGGTGAGACTACGATAGATAAAGGAATAAGGAGTGGCAAGAGCCTAAGCTTGGGGATGTCCAAGGCACCCCAAGGTAATATTCAAGGAAGACTCAAGAGTCTAAGCTTGGGGATGCCCAGGATGGCATCCCCTCTTTCGTCTACAATCTATCGGTAACTTACTTGCAGCTATATTTTTATTCATCACATGATATGTGTTTTACTTGGAGCGTCTTGTGCTATAGTTTGTTTGATTTTGTTTGATTTTTTAGTTTGCCACAATCATCTTTGCTGAACACACCTTTTTGAGAGGGACACACATTATTCGTGATTTGTTAGAATACTCTATGTGCTTCATGCTACTTGTAGACTGCGTTGGTATTTCCCCGAAGAGGAGAGGATGATGCAGTATGGTAGAGATAAGTATTTCCCTCAGTTAAGAACCAAGGTTATCAATCCAGTAGGAGAACCACACAAAACCCCTTTAGCAGCACATGCACACACAGGCGCGCCCCCCTCGGGCCGCGCCCTATTGCCGTGTGTCTTACTCATGAGGCTTCTGGCCCCCTCCCGAAGCTTCCAAGGTCTCTTTTGTCCAGAAAAAAAATCTCCAAAAAGTTTCGTGGCATTTGGACTTCGTTTGGTACTGATTTCCCGAAAAACCAAAAACAAGCAGAAAACAGCAACTGGCACTGGGCACTAGGTTAATAGGTTAGTCCCAAAAAATGATATATAATTGCATATAAAACATCCAAGATTGATACTATAATAGCATGGAAAAATCAAAAATTATAGATACGTTGGAGACGTATCAAGCATCCCCAAGCTTAATTCCTGCTCGTCCTTGAGTAGGTAAATGATAAAAACAGAATTTTTGATGTGGAATGCTACCTAACATGTGTCATCATGTAATCTCTCTTACGGTATGAATAATAAGATCCGAATGATTCAAGGCAATAGTCTATAATTTGATATAAAGACATCAATACTCAGGCATAGTAATAAACAATCATGCCTTTCAAAATAAAAATGCTAAAGAAAGTTATCCCTACAAAATCATATAATCCTGTCATGCTCCATCTTCATAACACAAAGTATTTATCATGCACTACCCCGATGAAAAGCCGAGCAATTGGTTCATACTTTTTAATGCGCTTTAGCTTTTTCAACCCCCACGCAATACATGAGCGCAAGCCATGGACATAGCACTATGGGTGGAATAGAATGTGGCGGTAGAGATTAATAAGGGGAAGTCAAAAATAAGAAGATAGTCTCACATCGACGTGGTTAATCAACGGGCTATGGAGATGCCCATCAATTGATGTCAATGTGAGGAGTAGGGATTGCCATGCAACGGATGCACTAAGAGCTATAAGTGTATGAAAGCTCAACATGAAAACTAAGTGGGTGTGCATGCAACTTTCTTGCTCATGAAGACCTCGGGCATTTGAGGAGCCCATCATCGGAATATACAAGCCAAGTTCTATAATGAAAAATTCCCACTAGTATATGAAAGTGACAAAATAGGAGACACTAGTATATGAAAGTATGGAAAAGGATAGTAACACTGCCCCTTCTCTCTTTTTCTCTTTTTTTTCTTTTTTTTCTTTTTCTTTCTTTTTTTTTCTTTTTTTCGTGGGTTCTTTTTTGCCTCTTTTTTTATATTTCCTCACTGGGACAATGCTCTAATAATGATGATCATCATCTATTTACTTACAACTCAAAAGAAAATTACAACTCGAAACTAGAACAAAATATGACTCTATGTGAATGCCTCTGGCGGTGTACCAGGATGTGCAATGATGCAGCGTAACATGTATAAAAAATGATGAATGGTGGCTGAGCCACAAATACTATGTCAGCTATATGATCATGCAAAGCAATATGACAATGACGATGTGTGTCATATAAAAAGAACGATGGAAGTTGCATGGCAATATATCTCGGAATGGCTATGGAAATGCCATGATAGGTAGGTATGGTGGCTGTTTTGAGGAAGATATAAGGAGGCCTATTTGTGATAGAGCGTATCATATCACGGGGTTTGGATGCACCGGCAAAGTTTGCACCGACTCTTGATGTGAGAAAGGGCAATGCACGGTACCGAAGAGGCTAGCAAATTGCGGAAAGGTGAGAGTGCGTATAATCCATGGACTCATATTAGTCATAAAGAACTCACATACTTATTGTGAAAGTTTATTAGCCCTCAAAGCAAAGTACTACTATGCATGCCCCTAGGGGGATAGATTGGCAGGAAAAGACCATCGCTCGTCCCCGACCGCCACTCATAAGGTAGACAATCAATAATAAATCATGCTCCAATTTCATGGCATAAAGACAGATCATACGTGCATGCTTCGGGAATCACAAACCTTAACACAATTATTCTTACTAAACCACAATCATCCACTAGTACCTCCCCCATATTACCATCTCAATATCGCAAAAGTATTGCAAGGAATCAAGTTTATCATATTCAGTGATCTACATGAAAGTTTTTATTATATCCCTCTTGAATACCTATCATATCAAGACCAAATTCATAACACGTGCATATTGACATTGCTATTTATTAGACTCTCAAAAAGATATAAGTGAAGCATGAGAGTGCAACTATTTCTTTAAAATATAACCACGGTCGTGCTCTAAAAGATATAAGTGAAGCACTAGAGCAACTGCCTAGCTCACAAGATATAAGTGAAGCACATAGAGTATTCTAACAAATTCCGAATAATGTGTGTCCCTCTCAAAAAGGTGTGTTCAGCAAATATGATTGTGACAAACTAAAAAGCAAACAACCTATTTCACAAGACGCTCCAAGCAAAACACATATCATGTGATGAATAAAAATATAGCTCCAAGTGAGTTACCGATAGATAGTAGACGAAAGAGGGGATGCCATCCGGGGCATCCCCAAGCTTAGACGCTTGAGTCTTCCTTGAATATTACCTTGGGGTGCCTTGGGCATCCCCAAGCTTAGGCTCTTGCCTCTCCTTATTCCTTTGTCCATCGTAGTCTCACCCAAAACTTGAAAACTTCAGCACACAAAACTCAACAGAAACCTCGTGAGATCCGTTGTATAACATAAAAATCTTTAACTCTAAGTGCTATAGTAAATTGATCCATATTTAATATTGGCATAATTCTACTGTACTCCAACTTCTCCATGACTCATACCCCCCGATACGATCCATAGATACATCAAAATAAGCAAACTATGCATCAAAAACAGAATCTGTCTAAAACAGAACAGTCTGTAAAGATTTGAATAATGGTCATACTTCTGTAACTCTAAAATTTCTAAAAACTTAGGAAAACGTGGGCAATTCATATTCCAATACTGTATAAAAAATTCAGAATTTTATCACTCTCCAGAAAAAATTAGAAATTCCAGTACTGGATGCAAAAGTTTCTGTTTTCAAACAGCATCAATCATACTATCTTCCAAATCATCCCAATGGTATTACTTGGCACAACCACTAATTTAAACATAAAAACACAATCATAACAGAGGCTATAATCATGTAATCACACACAAATTGAAAGTAAAGATGAAAATTATTTTATTCATTGGGTTGCCTCCCAACAAGCGTTATTGTTTTATGCCCCTAGCTAGGCATAATGCATAGTTTCAAGTGTTGTCATCTTTCAAACTAACTCCATAGGTGGCCCTCATAATAGATTCATATGGTGGATTAATTCTCTTTCTAGGGAAGTGTTCCATCCCTTTTCTTAATGGAAATTGAAATCTTATATTACCTTCCTTCATATCAATAATAGCACCAATAGTTCGTAAAAAAGGCCTACCAAGTATTATGGGGCAAGACGGATTGCATTCAATATCAAGAACAATAAGATCCACGGGCACATAATTTCTATTAGAAAGAATAAGCACATCATTTATTCTACCCAATGGCTTTTTAATAGTAGAATCCGCAAGATGTAAATTAAGGGAACATTCATCTATTTCTGTAAGGCTTAGCACATCACATAAAGATTTTGGAATAGTAGAAACGCTAGCACCCAAATCACATAAAGCATTACACTCATAATTTTTAATCTTAACTTTGATAGTAGGTTCCCATTCATCATACAATTTTCTAGGAATTGAAACTTCCAACTCAAGTTTTTCTTCGTGAGCTTTTATCATAGCTTCAACAATATGTTTAGTAAAAGCTTTGTTTTGTTCATAAGCATTTGGTGAATTAATCATGGATTGTAACAAAGACATGCATTCAACCAAATATCAACTATCATAATTAAAGTTTTTATAATCCAAAGTAGTGGGCACATCACTATTTAAAGTTTTTACCTCTCCAAACCCACTTTTTTTCATTTTTATCATTAAGATCATCACCCTTCAAGCAATTGGGACGCCCTCTAGCTAAAGTTGACTCATCTTCAGTCCATTTTTCATCAAGTTTTATGTTACTAAATAAGGATTCAATAGGGGTGATACCAATCATTTTAATATCTTCGTCATTACTACGATAAAAACCGGGTGGAATAGCTTTTTCTAGGAATTCCCGCTTAGCTCTCAACCTAGCGGTTCTTTCTTTGCTTTCATTAATGGAGACATGGATGGCTTTAATAGATTCATTTATATCAATTTTAGGTGGCAAAATTTTAATCTTGAGATTTTCCACATCATGAGCGATTCTATCCATGTTCCTAGACATTTCACCAACTCTATTTAATTTTTCTTCTATCATAGCATTGAAATTCTTTTGAGAATTAATAAATTCTTTAATATTACTTTCAAGATCAGAGGGTATCCTATTATTATTATTATTATTATTATAAGAATTACCATAGTAATTACCATAATTATTAGAGGAATTTCCAGGAAACGGTCTAGCATTGAAATTACCCCTATAAGCATTGTTGTTGAAATTGTTTCGAGATATAAAGTTCACATCCATAGCATCATTATTTTTCTCAATAAAAGTATACAATGGCACATCATTAGGATCAACATGAGCATTCTTACTAGCAAGCATTTTTATAAGAGCATCCATCTTATCATTCAAAGTATTAATTTCTTCAACAGAATTTACCTTACCAGTTGGAGTTCTTTCGGTGTGCCATTGAGAATAATTTGCCATAATATTATCTAGGAGTTTTGTAGCTTCTCCTAGTGTAATTTCCATGAAAGTACCACCTGCGGCAGAGTCTAGCAAATTTCTAGAAACAAAGTTTAGTCCCGCATAATTTTTTTGTATGATCATCCATAAATTTAAGCCATGAGTTGGGCAATTTCTTATCATCAATTTCATTCTCTCCCAAGATTGTGCAACATGCTCATGCTCAAGTTACTTAAAATTCATAATTTGATTTCTTAGAGAAATAATCTTAGCGGGAGGAAAATACTTAGTAATAAAAGCATCCTTACATTTATCCCATGAATCAATACTATTTCTAGGCAAGGATGAAAACCAAGTTTTAGCACGATCTCGTAGCGAGAACGGAAATAATTTCAATTTAACAATATCATTATCCACATATTTTTTATTTTGCATATCACATAATTCAACGAAGGTATTAAGATGGGTTGCAGCATCTTCATTGGGACTACCAGAAAATTGTTCTTTCATAACAAGATTGAGCAAAGCGGCATTAATGTCACACGACTCCGCACTAGTGGCAGGAGGAGCAATAGGAGTACTAATAAAATCATCATTATTAGTATTGGAAAAGTCACACAATTTTGTATTTTCTTGAGACATAGCGACAAAGCAAGCAAACAAACTAGCAAACAAGCAGATAAAAATATTTTTGTGTTTTTGTAAAAAAAAATAGAAGTGGGGGAGATGAAAACGAGAGGCAAATGCAAATAAAAGGCAAATAAAATAAATGCAAGTGATTGATAGTTTGTGTGAAGGTACTTGATAAATTTTGGTGATGTCTCCCCGGCAACGGCGCCAGAAATTCTTCCTGCTACTTGTGAGCTGCGTTGGTAATTCCCCGAAGAGGAGAGAATGATGCAGTATAGTAGAGATAAGTATTTCCCTCATTTAAGAACCAAGGTATTCAATCCAGTAGGAAAACCACGACAAAATCCAGTGAGCAGCACCTACACACACAAAAGCAAACACTTGCACCCAACGCGAATAAGAGGGTTGTCAATCCTCTTAGCGGTTATTTGCAAGGATTAAGTCTGATAGAGATAAATTGATAAAATAAATTACTAAACTAAATAAAAGTAAATAAATTGCAGCAAGGTATTTTTGGTTTTTTTATATATGGTTAAATAGACCCGGGGGCCATAGTTTTCACTAGAGGCTTCTCTCTCGAACAAATAGCATACGGTGGGTAAACAAATTACTGTTGGGCAATTGATAGAAAAGCGAATAATTATGATGGATTCATGGCAATGATCATGTATAAAGGCATCACGTCTGAGACAAATAGACCGACTCCTGCTTGCATCTATTACTATTACTCCACTCATCGACCGCTATCCAGCATGCATCTAGAGTATTAAGTTAATAAAAACAGAGTAAGGCCTTAAGCAAGATGACATGATGTAGAGAAGCAAATTCAAGCAATATGAATAAACCCCATCTTTTTATCCTTAATGGCAACAATACAAATACGTGTCATGTCCCTTTCTATCACTGGGATTGAACACCGCAAGATTGAACCCATCACAACGCACCTCTCCCATTGCAAGATAAACCAATCTAGTTGGCCGAACCAAATTGATAGATCGGAGAGAAATACAAAGCTATATTTAATCATGCATAAAAGAGTTTAGAGAAGACTCAAATACTTCTCATGAATAATCTGATCATAAACTCACAATTCATCGGATCCCAACAAACACACCGCAAAAGAAGATTACATCGGATAGAACTCCAAGAACATCGAGGAGAACATGGTATTGAAGATCAAAGAGAGATAAGAAGCCATCTAGCTACTAGCTATGGACCCGTAGGTCGGTGGTAAACTACTCACACATCATCGGTAGGGCAGCAAGGTTGATGTAGAAGCCCTCCATGATCGATTCCCCCTCCGGCAGAGTACCGGAAAAGGCCTCCAGATGGGATCGCGGAAGAACAGAGGCTTGCGGCAGCGGAAAGGTTTTTTCTCTTCTCTTTTTGGTGTTTCTGGAATATTTGGGAATTTATAGTGGAAGAATTAGGCCAGGGGGAGCCACGAGGGGCACATAAGCCTGGGGGGCGCGGCCACCCCCCTGGGGCGCTCCCCCTGAGCTTGTCTCTCCCTCGTAACTCCACTGGTCTTCTCCCGAAGCTTCGTGGGTCTCTTCTGGTCCAGAAAAAATTAATCGAAAGTTTTTTTCTCGTTTGGACACTTTTTGATAATGATTTTCTGAAAAGACAAAAACAAGAAAAAAACAGCAACTGGCACTGGGCACTGAGTTAATAGGTTAGTCCCAAAAAATGATATATAATTGCATAAAGTTGCATATAAAATATCCAAGATTGATACTATAATAGCATGGAACAATCAAAAATTATAGATACGTTGGAGACGTATCAGCCCTCATTCTCCTTAAGATGGACTCTGAAAGCCGTACGCTAGGGACAAGATCAGGACTACATCTGCCAAAGACTTGACGTATACTCCAAGACTTCTCCTGCCGCCCTCATGCCTCGATACTGACCTTGTAACCCTAGATACCCTACCTGACGTGTATATAAGCCGGAGGGTTTAGTCCGTAGAGAAAACTCTAACACAATCTCATTTTCCTAGCCCTAGAACTAGAACATATCTTACGATCTCGAGGTAGATCAACTCTGTACTTGATACATCTCCATCAATATAAACAAGAGCAGGACGTAGGGTTTTACCTCCATCAAGAGGGCCCAAACCTGGGTAAACACTGTCTTCTTGTTCCTGTTACCATCTGTCCGAGATCCACAACTCGGGACCCCCTACCCCGAGGTCCGCCGGTTTTCACACCGACAAACGGGCACATCCTCGCAAATTCCAATAGGTATAGCAGTTGATTTATCAGCCATTTGCAAAGATATTTCAGTAGGTGTGAGCTTATTCAAATCAAGTCTTCTATATAAAGAGAAAGGCATAACACTAACACCGGCTCCTAAATCACATAAAGCAGTTTTAACATAACATCTTTTAATGGAGCATGGTATAGTAGGTATTCCTGGATCTCCTAACTTCTTAGGCACTCCACCCTTAAAAGAATAATTTGCAAGCATGGTAGAAATTTCAGCTTCAGGTATTTTCATTTTATTAGTGACAATGTCTTTCATATATTTAGCATAAGGAGGCATTTTCAAAATATCAGTCAAGCGAGTGCGCAAAAAGACAGGTCTAAGCATTTCAACAAAATGCTCAAAGTCTTCCTCATCCTTATTTCTAGATGGTTTAGTAGGGAAAGGCATAGGTTTTTTAACCCATTGTTCTCTTTCTTTTCCATGTTTTCTAGCAATGAAATCACTTTTATCATATCTTTTATTCTTAGGAGGTGGGTTATCAAGATCAACAGCAGGTTCTATTTCTACATCATTATCTGGTTGAGCATCAACATGAACATCATTATAATTATCATTATCATTATCATTAAGTGGATGTTCATTACCAGATTGTGTCTCAGCATCAGAAATAGAGATATCATTAGGATTCTCAGAAAGTTTTTCTATCACAGGTTCACTAGAAGCGGGCAAAGTTTTATCAATTTTCTTTTTCTTTTTCTTCTTAGATGAACTAGGTGTGTCAGCATTAATTCTTTGAGAATCTTGCTCAATTCTTTTAGGATGACCTTTAGGATACAGAGGCTCCTGAGTCATTCTACCTCCTCTAGTAACAACTCTAACATCACGATCATTCATTTTATTATTCATCTCATCAAGCAAATCATTTTGGGACTTAGCAATTTGTTCTAGCTGAGTATGAACCATAGAAGCATGTTTACTTAAGCCTTTAACATCATCAGCAGTTCTAAACATCAAATCACTCAAACGATCTATCATGAAGGCATTGCGTTTCAATTGATTGCTAACATACATATTAAAGTGGTCCTGCTTAATGATGTAATTATCAAATTCATACATGCATTGGCTAGCAGATTTATTATAAGGAATATCACCTTCTTACTCTACTACCTGTGTCGGGGTGTCGAGCCCATGTATTTCTTCAATAGGTGGTAAATTCTTAACATCTTCAGATTTAATACCCTTTTCTTTCATAGATTTCTTAGTTTCTTGCATGTCTTCTGGACTGAGGAATAGAATACCTCTCTTCTTCAGAGTTGGCTTAGGTGGTGATTCAAGAAATGTCCAATCATTGGCATTTCTCAACATATTATTCAATAGTTCTTCAGCCTGTCCAACAGTTCGTTCCCTGAAAATAGAACCAGCACAACTATCTAGGTACTCCCTAGAAGCATCGGTTAGTCCATTATAAAAGATATCCAGTATTTCATTTTTCTTAAGAGAATGATCAGGCAAAGCATTAAGTAATTGGAGAAGCCTCCCCCAAGCTTGAGGGAGATTCTCTTCTTCAATTTGCACAAAGTTAAATATTTCCTGTAAGGCAGCTAGTTTCTTATGAGCAGGAAAATATTTTTCAGAGAAGTAATATATCATATCCTGGGGACTACGTACACAACCAGGAGTACGAGTATTAAACCATTTCTTAGCATCACCCTTTAATGAGAAAGGAAACAACTTAAAAATATAGTAGTAACTATTTTTTCCCTCATGAGCAAATAGGGTGGCTATATCATTTAATTTAGTAAGGTGTGCCACAACAGTTTCAGTTTCATAACCATGAAAAAGATCAGATTCAACCAAAGTAATTAACTCAGGATCGACAGAGAATTCATAAACCTTATCAGTAACAAAGATAGGAGAGGTAGCAAACTTAGGATCATATTTCATTCTCTCCATCATAGACTTTTCTTTAAGCTTAGCCAGTAATTTTCTAACATCATCTCTATCATTACAAACAAGGATCTCTCTAGCTATTTCTCCATCTAAAACATAACCATCAGGTATCTTAGGCATTTCAACTCTAGTAGGAGAGCTAGGAATAATAGGTGATTCATAATTTTCATCAGTTTCAGCAGTTTCAACATTCTCAATTTCTTTAGCTTTAGCAATTTGTTCATCAAGAAATTCACCTAGTGGCACAGTATTATCAAGCATAGTACTAGCATCATCACAAGTTTCATTTATAACAGAAGTGGTATCATCAATTACTTGCGACATATCAGAATGAATAGCGGGTGGTGGTGTCGCAAGCCTACTCAAAACAGAAGGTGAATCAAGCGCAGAGTGTGATGGCAGTTCCTTACCTCCCCTCGTCTTAAAGGGAACGATCTTAGTCTTAGCGTCTTTCAGATTCTTCATAGTGATCAACAGATATAAATCCGAAGTGACTCAACAAATAGAGCTATGCTCCCCGGCAATGGCGCCAGAAAAAGGTCTTGATAACCCACAAGTATAGGGGATCGCAACAGTTTTCGAGGGTAGTATTTCACCCAAATTTATTGATTCGACACAAGGGGAGCCAAAGAATATTTGTGAGTATTAGCACTTGAGTTGTCAATTCAACCACACCTGGAGAATAAAATATCTGCAGCAAAGTATTTAGTAGCACAGTAGTATGATAGTTTTGATAGCAGTAGTAACAGTAATAATAGTAACAAAGACAATAACAGTAGCAGTTTTGTAGTGAATGTAACAGCAGCAGCAACAGAGTAACTTGCAAAACCAATATGAGAAAAGCGTAGGCATTGGATCAGTGATAGATAATTATGTTGGATGACATTCATCATGTACAGTCACAACCTAGAGCGATACACAATAGCTCCAATTCATCAATGTAATGTAGGCATGTATTCCGTATATAGTCATGCGTGCCTATAGTAAGAACTTGCATGACATCTTCTGTCCTACCCTCCCGTGGCAGCGGGGTCCATAAGGAAACTAAGGGATATTAAGGCCTCCTTTTAATAGAGAACCGGAATAAAGCATTAACACATGGTGAATACATGAACTCCTCGAATTACAGTCATCCCCGGAGAGTATCCCACACAATTGTCACTATGGGGTCTATGGATCAGAACAATAACAAGTGCATATGACAAGCGGATAGGATCAAGAACTCAAATATATTCATAAAAACATAAAGGTTCAGATCTGAAATCATGACACTCGGGCCCTAGTGACAAGCATTAAGCATAGCAAAGTCATAGCAACATCAATCTCAGAATATAGCGGATACTAGGGATCAAGCCCTAACAAAACTGACTCGATTACATGATAAATCTCATCCAACCCATCACCGTCCAGCAAGCCTACGAAGGAATTACTCACACCCGGTGGTGAGCATCATGAAATTGGTGTTGGAGGATGGTTGATGATGACGGCTCCGTATCGTAAAACGCGATGATTATTTTTTTTCTTTTTTTTCTCCATGAATAGGTATATATGGCGTTGGAATTAGGGTTGCCGGAGCTTCCAGGGGCCCACAAGCCTGGAGGGCGCGCCCTGGGGGTAGGCGCGCCCCCTAGGCTTTTGGCCCCTGGGTGGCTCCCCTCTAGTAGATCTCTTCGTCGGTATTTTTTATATATTTTGAAATACTTCTCCGTAAATTTTCAGGTCAATCCGAGAAATTTTATTTCTACACAAAAATAACACCATGACAATTCTACTGAAAACAGCGTCAGTCCGGGTTAGTTTCATTCAAATCATGCAAATTAGAGTCCAAAACAAGAGCAAAAGTTTTTGGAAAAGTAGATACGTTTGGGACGTATCACATGGCCGGATCATCCGGCCGGAGGTCGAACGAACGAACCTGGCAACAGAAGGTTGATGACGAAGCCGGATGATCTGGGACCAGTTCCGGATGATCCGGGTAGAGGCTGGACAATCCGGGCAAGAGTCCGGACGTCCGGACAATTTTTTCTGCTGCAGACTTTAGAAAACAGTCCGAAACCCCTTCAATATGACCTCAAATCGAAAAGTGTTCAACATTGAAGTTGTGTGTCTCATCGAAACGGTCGATTTTGATATAAAAATTGTCTTAATCCGAGGTCGTATGCAAAAGTTACAGCCCAATCAATATGCTGATGTCAGAAATCTAGGCTTGGCCGGATCATCCGGGCCTCCAGCCGGACATCCGGGCCGGAGGTCGTGAACAGTCTGTGTTTGGTTAGTTTTTGATGATTTGGATGGCAGCGCAAGTCCTTTTCTTGTACGAGAAGTCCATCCGCCTCTTATATAGACAAGAGGCGACGGCCGATTGAACAACAACACATAATCGATCAATCCATCTACCACTTTACCTTTACCTTTATCTTCTCTCTTGTACCTTTCTTCTCATTCTTCAAGATTGGAGGGCAGCGAACCTCGTGGCCCTAGGGGCGAGCGAATCGACCTAGGGTAGCCCATAGCCGCCGCGCCCCCTGACGGGGTCCCTCCCGGGCGTGTGGGGTTTCGGGTCCTCAAAAGCGCCCGTCGGACTGCTTGTGTACCGCGCTTTCGGACGGGTCTCCTTCGACGTGAGCTGCGGTGCATCACCCCCGACGTCGAGGGTACACGGTGACGTGTTCGTGTGCGAACAAATACATTAAATGCCTGTGGCCCACTGTCTTCTTCCTCCCAAACGGGCGGATGGGGTGCGCGCCGCATGCTATTCCAACACTGGAGCCAGTCATTCGTTGTCGATCGCTAATGAAAGGTCATCAAAACAACGCTTCTATCATGCAAACATTCAAAAGAAGAAGTCGTCACAAACGGAAGAGCCCCAAATCCAATAGTCAGATCTCCATTATTTCCCGCAAGCCTTACGAATGATGCATCAACGTGCTAGAGATTAGGCCAGACTCACCGAACCCAACTGCAGAGGGAAGTCATTGCCGCCGCTACATCAACATGCTCTGCAAACACTAGACTCACTGTACAAAAAGGACAATAGGAATCTACACCAGCGTGCGGTGACCGTTAGCATTGAGATGAGAATACTCGAGAAAAACTTATTTGTCAGGTTGGCGCCTCCTTCACCACCTACGAGGCACTAACTATCTATGAGACGACACTGAGGCACTGGATTCCCCACCCCTCACACGCTGGAGAGGCAAGCAGGTAGAGGCTCAACATCAACGGGTGGATGGTGGTGGATGGTGGGGAGCAACGCCTCACCCAACTCGTCTCTAGGGTCGAGCGAGAAGGGAATGAGAGAGACCTATATACAAGCTAGGGTGTTTCATTAAAATCTTAATGTCATGTAAAATTTAAAATGAATTTTCAAAATGCAGAGCATAAATAATATATCCTAAATGCTTGCCAACGCGCCCGCGCGATCCAGCCATCGCGAGCGGCCGCTGCTCAGCCGTCCATCGCTCTTTTGATTCACGCCACACGGACAGGTAGAACCGACCAGGGGAAAGGGAGAGAGGTGAGTCTTGTCGTTTCTGCTCGAGCCCCATGCATTTGAATTTTTGTCCAAAAAGACCACCTGCGGAGTGGTATTGTCAAAAAAGACCACCTGCGAATAAATTTGTCGGATCAGACCCCCCTGCCGCCACCAGCGCAGGCGGCTGGGGCCTGCCGCCACCAGCGCTGGCGGCCGGCCGGCGTGGTGGGACCTGCCGCCACCAGCGCTGGCGGTAGGTACTGTTCACACGAGGTGGCACTGTTCACAGGGGCGACAGATACTGTTCACGCAGATTTCGAAAAAAATTCAAAAAATAGCAGAAAAATTCAAAAAAAATCTGGAATCTTTTTACAGCAAAGAGAATCGAGTGTTCTAAGTGGGTGCAAAATTTCAGTTTTTTTTGAATTTTTCTGCTATTTTTTGAATTTTTTTCGAAATTACTGTTCATTGCGCGAACAGTGTATGTCGCCCCTGTAAACAGTGCCGCCCGTGGTGAACAGTGCCTGCCGCCAGCGCTGGTGGCGGCAGGTCCCACCCCCGCCGGCCAGCCGCCAGCGCTGGTGGCGGCAGGCCCCAGCCGCCTGCGCTGGTGGCGGCAGGGGGGTCTGATCCGACAAATTTATTCGCAGGTGGTCTTTTTTGACAATACCACTCCGCAGGTGGTCTTTTTGGACAAAAATTCCATGCATTTGTCTCGCCGTTCTCCTCCCCACTTCACTCAGCCGCGACGACAGGGAGAGAACCTAGGGTTCGTCGGCCGATGAGAGTCCGGCGATGGCGAGGGCAAGCGGCGGGAGCGCGTACTGCTGACAAGGAGCACCACGCGGGGGCGAGCACCAACATTTGACCGAGCGGCTCGCACGTTCGGCGAGAGAAGAGGAGGAGAAGGGGGCTGCCGGCCGGCGGCGCGAGGGAGATGAACGACGGCGAGTCAAACTGCTACATCTCCGATAGAGAAGGTCAGTCTCGCGCCTTAGCTCTCTAATTTCATCTCGTGGACGGGGGGCAGGGGGATTTTGCCGACGCGGCATCATCTACGTCGACGAAGGGGTTGGGGGCCGGGAGGTAGAGGCGAGCGTGGCCGGAATCGAGGTGGGGAATCCACAGTTAGGGGTCGCCGGAATCGACGCGCGCGACTCCTTCTCACAAAATCCACAACCGTGCACACACTTTTTTCACTCGAGGATTTCATCTGTATGTGATAGCTATTCATGCTTAATCCCATCGAGAGGTTTGATTTAGCTTATCAGTGCGCCATGATTCTAGCCGATTTTTGCAGAATGCTTAGCCGATAGCAAACTAACAAGGTTTTTGATCTGGGCAGAACTGCTTTTCAGGAAGGTAGGCAAGTTTTGGTGTACGTAGATGCAACATTTTCCAGGGACGTAGACAATTAATTGCAGATGCAACACAACTGTTCAGGATGCAGGGGGCAAGTTTTGGTTCATGTAGATGAATTTTTTGGATCACAGTAGGCAATCTTAAGCAGATGGCAGCTTTTCATGATGTAGGCTCAGTTCTATTTTGGGATGAAAGCATTCATTTCCGAGATGCAACACTTTCTTTTTCGTAATGCAGTGGGGCAAGTTTTTTGGGTTCATGTAGATGCAGTCGCAGGGATGCAGGCAATCTTTTATGCGGATGACAACACGTCTTTCGTGAATGATAGACTCCGATATGTTTGCTGGATGTAGGCAACTAATTCCAGAATGCAAAACACTTTTCAGGGATGTCGGGCAATTCATGCTGGTGGTGTTGTGTCTTTTTATTAGTAGTCACCCTCTGTGCGGGAGCTATATGGCCGTATTTTTTGTTCACACACTTTTTTCATTTGAAAAGAGTTGAATTCGTTCACTCGGGTTTTTCCGCAAGCAAAAAACATTCCGAACTTGTCATGTCCAGGGTTGCGCTGGAGCGTAGCAGTATCGTTTTGGCAGTTAAATGCTTCTGTTTTTAGTTAGTGCAGCTGGGGAGCCTTTCTCCATATTTGTTCTAGTTTGATGCTAAGTTTAATAGTATGTCGTTTTATAGTGATAAGCTATGTCGCCTACAGTAGCATTTTTATGTTGCCCCACTTTTTGCACATCATGTCACCTTGGCCCTTTTTGTTTTCATATTTAAAGGCTTATCTGTTCTGTTTTATCCCTTTTTTGTTTTGCTTACTACAAATCAATACATAAGATGCAGGGGGACAATGTGCAT
Source organism: Elymus sibiricus (assembly GCA_039707655.1). NCBI lineage: Eukaryota > Viridiplantae > Streptophyta > Magnoliopsida > Poales > Poaceae > Elymus > Elymus sibiricus. The sequence continues at coordinate 322,539,688 of CM077664.1, forward strand.
AATGAAGGAAAGCAATATGGTGGACCGCTCAGGATAGCACCCCGGCGAGGTATGGGAAAGCTTTCATTATCTCACTTGTCCTTTTTTCTCCAACCGTTTGCATATAACGGGCGGGGGAGGGGGACAAAAGTCAAGCTCACAAGTCGCAGCTGAAGGCTTACTTCCAGCACAACAACGGATGCAACATGTCTGTGGGACTGTCCGAGTCTGAGAAGTTCAATTCAACAAAGCTGCCAACATCTTTCTGTGCAAATGTACAAAAACTCAAACCCTCACCCCCATCTCTTTTTGGTATCGCCTCTGTGTTTTCTGTCCTTTCTTTAAAGCATGGCAAAAAAATGTGTCGCCTCTGTTTTATATGGACTCATTTTTCACTGGGACAGAAATATTGCCTACAACGGCAAACTAAATTAGCCTGCAATAGTAAACCATGTGTTACAGAAATGCACACCATGTTGCCTACACGGCAAATCACAAGATTATTTTCAGGGGTCACAAACATTGCCTACAACGGCAAACCAAGTAGCCTACAGTAGTAAACCAAGTCGCACGGGAATGCACACCATATTGCTTACACGGCAAAGCACAAGATAATTTTCAGGGGTCACAAATATTGCCTACAACGGCAAAGCACAAGATAATTTTCAGGGATAGGCAACAACTCTGAATTGTCTTGGGAAGAGGGTAAGCTGAATAGGCAATAGCACTAAATGTTCGTAGGCAACTATTTCTGAATCCTTTTTTTTAGGCAGAACAGGCAATAGTATGGAATGAAAAAAACACAGGCAACTATCTCTTGAATTTCTTGGACACAACCGGCAATAGTACTGAAATGAAATTGCTGGCAATTATTTCTGCATTTCTCAATTCATAACAGGGTAGGTCCATCATGCGCACTTTTGATATTCAAGGGATAACATGCAGGCATCTTAATTTTCAGACACCATCATAGGCATCTTAACATGCTGGCCTTCTTGGGAGTTTTTTTTTTGTAGTTAACACAGAGAGAGATAAGTAGGCATATTTGAAATTTAGATTACCTGTGTGTGCTTACAGTATATAAACTGAACTACTGACTGCATAATTTGTTTGTTTTTTGTTTTTGCCATCCGAGAGGATGGTCATGGGGATTTTCAGTTTGTAGGTATTCGGGTAGTTGGATTTCACAAGAGGATCACGAGGGGGTGGGGGTGGTGGTGCTCCAGAGTTTTTCACGAGGGGCTGCAGCATCCTTTCTCTGCATCAGCCTCTGAACAGAACCGCTTAGTTTCCAGGACGTAAGCAACAACAATTAGAGAGAGTTTTTGTGTAGGCAATCAGAGAGAGATAAGCAGGCACTTAGAGAGAGTTTTTATCTGTGTTCGTAGGCAACACGGTGTGTTTTTCTAGGCAATCAGAGAGAGATGCAGGCAAAAACACTAGATAAATGCTGCCATGTTTTTATCTGTGTTCGTAGGCAATACCGTGTGTTTTTGCAGGCAATCAGAGAGAGATAAGTATGCAAAAACACCAGATAAATGTTTGCCATGTTTTTATATGTGTTCGTAGACAATACCAGTGTGTTTTTGTAGGCAAGCAGAGAGAGATAAGCAGGCAAATATGTGATGCTCTGTTCAGCATTTTTTTCTCCAGTAGTAGGCAAAATTGAACACCCATGCAGGCATTCCCCTAGATACATTTGTAGGCATTTCCTTCTGGATATATGTAGTCATTTTCAGTTCTGTAGTTGCATTCATTTTTATTGTAGGTAATTTTTGTTCCAACACATGTAGGCATTTTTAATTGTATATTATGTGCTCAACAGGCAACATACATGAAACTGCAGTTTTGAAGCCAATTTACCCCTAGTTTTGGGCTACTTTTTGCAAAGCATGCAGGCAACTAAGTCATTTTCAACCTGCAAATCTTTTTTCCCCTCAAGCAACTATGCCCCCCCTTAGTTCGGTTACGGCAAGGGGTTCTCTAAGCAACTTTTTATATGTTTTTTTCCTGAAACAGAGGCCAGGGGCAAGATAATGGAACAACACCAAACAAGTGCTCAGGATCATCTCTCTCAACATCCAGGGTCACACATCCAGGTTTAACATCAAGGTCCAAAATCAAAGTTGCAAATACGTACATGGGGTGTACAGCAGAGTGTTTTTGCAAACTACAAAGAGATCATGCTTGTTTTTGTCTGATCTAGAGCACACAGTTCTCACAAGGCTCCAATCCTGATTTTTAGCTTTTCTTTTCTTGATTATATTGCCTGGTTTCCTGGTGTTATTGCTGGACAGGGGGACCGCACGTGGCTGGGGGAGAAAGAGTGGTGTGGAGGGCGTAGGGTTTTCTGTGGGGGAGGTGGGGCGCTAGTGTCGCTGGGTTTTTTCTGGCGGGACGTGGTCACGCGGGAGGTGGGAGGTGGAACTTTCCTTTTTCCAGTAACTCAGGGGGACCGCACGTGGGGCAGTTACCTAATATGGCCGGCCGCTAGATCCAGCCATACAGCGCGCGCACTGTGTAGCAGCGTCCTATATCGTTTTTAATGGTTAGATGCCAAACTGCCAATACCTACTGTCACATACATACTACTCCCTCCGATCCAACTGCAACAATTAATTTGGATCGAAGGGAGAACTACAAAATACAGAATATAGTTGACACTCATAATTTGGAACCAAATAATGATAATTGGCTTAGTTGAAATATATGGCTTAATTGCAATTTAAACAATCAAGTGTGAACAAATAAGGATGCAGTATATATTTGGCATTGCCGGTAAAAGCAGGGCATACATTATGGTATGTATTTACACTGATGCAATACCTTAAAGGACATTGATAACTACCAAACGTTATGTTTGTAAGTAACAGATCCTGGCTCCCTCCTCTAAATCCAAGCATTGCTCGCTCCCTTCTTCTTTCCTTTTTAACCTCCAAACATGCATGCATGTAAGACAAAATAGCTGACGTCAGCAATGATTCCATTGAGATTCAAAATTCAAAATGTTTTGTAGCTTAAACCGTCGCTCCGATTAAAAAATCGTTTTCACATAAAAAATTGTCGCGACGAGAGCTTCGAAAGTAAATCCCATGTTGATATGTTCCGACGACTTTTTTTCGGGTAAAAATTACCACGCCTAGGGTATGCAAGTTATCACGTCTATGCTACATAAGTTACCACAATGTTTACATAGGCAAATTCCGGGCATAAAAATGACTTCTTCCAACTTTCTCCTCACGTGCAAATGCACTAAAAGTGTAGAAAAACTAATGTCATCGTAGATTCTCTTTATTTTAAAATTTTAAAATGTTTTGTAGCTCAAACCGTCTGTTCGATCCAAAATCTGTTTTCACAAAAAAAATCCGCCGCGGCGAGACCTTCGAAACTAGATACCATGTTGGCATGTTTCAAATACTTTTTTTCTGGGTCAAAAGTTATCATGCCTGGGCTAAATAAGTTATCAGCTCTGCTATGCGTATATTACCATGTTATTTACACAGATCCTACCAGAGTATGTTTTCAACAATTTTTTTTCACGGGTCAAAATTATCGTGGTGTTTGTACCTAAGTTATCAGGACCGAGAGCCTATATTATCATGCTATTTACACAAAAAGTTATCAGAATATGTTTTCAACAACTTTTTTCACGAGTTAAAGTTATCGTGGTGTTTGTACCTAAGTTATCAGGTCCGGGAGCCTATATTACCATTTTATTTATACAGATGCTATCGGAGTATGTTTCTAAACAACTTTTTTTACATGGGTCAAAGTTATCATGGTGTTTGTACCTAAATTATCATGTCCGGAAGCGTATATTATCATGTTATTTACATGAGAAGTTATCAGTGGTATGTTTTCAACAAAAAAATTCACGGGTCAAAGTTATCGTGGTGTTTGTACCTAAGTTATCAGGACCGGGAGCCTATAATATCTTGCTATTTACACAGAAAGTTTAAGAGTATGTTTTCAACAACTTTTTTTCACGGTTCAAAGTTATCGTGGTGTTTGTACCTAAGTTATTAGGTCCGGGAGCCTATATGACCATGTTATTTACACAGATGTTACCGTAGTATGTTTTCAACAACTTTTTTCCACGGGTCAAAGTTATCGTGGTGTTTATACCCAAGTTATCAAGTCCGGGAGTGTATATTATCATGCTATTTACAAAGAAGTTATCGGTGGTATGTTTTCAACAACTTTTATCCACGGGTCAAAGTTATCGTGGTGTTTGTACCTAAGTTATCAAGTCCAGGAGCCTATATTATCATGCTATTTAAACAAAAAATTATCGATGTTATGTTTTTTACATCTTTTTCCCTCGGGTCAAAGTTATCGTGGTGTTTGTACCTAAGTTATTAGGTCTACGATGTGTATATTACCATGCGATTTACAAAAAGTTACCAGGGGTGTTTTTCAACAACTTATTCCCCGGGTTAAAATTACCCCTCGGTGTTTGTATTCAAGTTATCAGCTCTGTGGTGCCTAAATTATCATGCTATTTACATAGAAGTTACCGGGGTGGTTCGGATTTTAGCATTTTCATAAATATAATAGGACATCTACTTGACACAAACTGCATCTACTGTCCCTCCGATTTATCTGTTGAAACGGAATTTAACTCTTAATTGACCCAAGCTGCAATTCACAGAGAGAAAATGGAACAATGAAAGTCTGAATTTTCTGAAAACTGAAGTAGACCTTGGCCTCATACACTTTCTTCAGAAAAAAAGAACGCTGAAAAACTGAAATTTCTGAATTGGAACGATGCACTTGTACCCGAGCATGTTCTAGCTGCTGCTGCCGCTGCTCAATTGGTACTCTAATTGAAACGATGCACACTGAATTGGTACTCTAATTGAGCACCAGATAGCTGCTGCTGCCGCTGCTAACTTGCAAAGTGCAGTTTCTTCCTCTCCCGTTGCTAACTTGCAAAGTGCGGATCCAGCCCGAGGTTGATGCAGCCGGCGGTGGTGGGCGCCTGGGCTTCTCCCTCTCCCGTTTCTCTTCCTCTAGCAGCCGGAGCTCGCCGAGCTCGGCCATGGCAGCCATGGTGCGAACGGAGCAGAATCTCGCGTGGATGGAGATGAAATCGAGCCCGGGGAAGAGGGGAAAGGTTGAGGGGCTCGATTGGGGGCTGTCAGGGTCGGAGGGAGACGGCGGCCGACGGCGGCGCTCGCGGGAGGGGCGGCGGCGGGCGTTCCTGTCGCGCGCGGTCGCTCGCGGGAGCACTTTCTTTTTCTCGTGCGTGATAGTCATAGGAATTATCGAGCGGCTGCGCGCGTCGTACGTGGAGATCAAAGGGCCATCGGGTCGTTCGGATCTGATGCAAAATTCAGAACGTTTGGAAATTACAAATTTCGTACCTTAAAATATCCGATGTCCTGCTGTTTAAACCATATGCAGACCATATCTCTACTCCTAATGGAGGAGTTGGTAGGGTAGCATCCACGGGTTTTTTTCGTCCGGTTTATTTTCGTCTGGTTCATTTTCGTCTCACCTCCCACCACCCCTCGCACGCTGGTTTTCTTATCTATCGATTTATTTTTCTCTCCACTCTTTTATTGCAAATCAGCACTTTCCTAACGTATAAAAAATCACGGATCTAACTTTCCTAATTTATCCAAATCAACCGATCCTTTCATTAATGCAATTTATTTTAGGAAACAAATAACAATTTTTCAGGAAACAAATAATGGATTTTAAGTAGAGGTAGTACGTAAGTCGTTCGCTCGTTACCCCATGATCACGCTACGAAGGAAAAATATCAAGAGCCGATCTCAGTAACGCATCTCTCTCTTGAAAAAAATAGGAAGGCAATCAAATTGAGGAGAGGGCAACGCTGCCTCCCATTCTTCCATGAGAGCACACCGTACCTCTGCTGTGCCTCTCCCTCATGCGGCCGCCTCCCCTCCACGCCTCCCCGCGGCGCCGACGCCGGCCCTCCACGGTGCTCCTCTGCTTCGCCGCCACCCCACGGTCTCCACCGGCGCGGAGACGGCCGCAATCTTCCACACGCCGCCGCCCCCCCTCCAGATTTGGGCCGCCATCGACCCCCTCTACATCGTTCAAGGTCGGGGGCGCGCCGTCATCCATCTGCCTACGTACGTGGAGGGCGGCCGGGGCCGCGTGTCCCAGCCAAGGGTGCCGTCGCCCAGCGTCCCAAACATCATCTTCCCCTGACGCGCACCTCCATGCTTGCATATGGTGCCAAGTAATGGTAGCATGCTATATGATGCCTTTCTTCAGATCTTGCAGCACCACTGCGACTCCACAAACTTTTTATATCCATTGGTGTGCATCCAGGAGGAAAGATGCAGCATAACCATTAGCTGACATTGGTTTTCATCCAGCATAGAGAGGAGCAACAGTACACCATTTGGTCAAAGTAGTAATCTTCTGAGATCATATATACGACATATCAGCCAAGTTGACCTGTCATCACTTTAGCTCACCATCTGGGTAGTACAATACTAGATTTTTGGGATTAATTATAACTTTATGTGAATATGGTTATAATTAAAAAACTAATTATGTTTTTTTTGCAGATGGTTTTGATTTCTTTTAAGGCAAAGAGTGGCTGAAGGCACCCGGGTTCTCACAATTGTCTGAGCTGGAGGAGTGGGTGGGGTAAAGCACCCAGGTGGTAATCCTTCACAAGCAGCAACTCCACCATCGCCTTTGCCATCCGCGCCAAGTGAGTCAGCTAGATCAAGTTCCCTTCTTGCTATTACCCTCTTGTTGTTTCTTGTGTTGTTTTTCAATGGGATTCCTTGACTGGCGTATTGATATTTAGGCATGTCGTCCATAATGGGTTTCACATATGGACAGTACGTGCCTGAAGCTCAACTCCGTTTACATGGTTATATAAGGGGATAAGATCAAGTCAGGAGCTGATTGAAAATTTCAGAGCCGAGAAACCCATCTACATGAAGACTATTCAACTACAACAAATGTAAAAAAAAAACTTACTGGTGCCTGCATGCAAGTATCTTGACCGTGACACTGACATTACTTTCAAATGTGGACACAATTATATTTTTGGTTAGATTAACATTTAGGATGTCGAGGCAAAAGACAAGTGTTACTCCTATGTCGTTTCCATACGGTTTATTTAATTAGCTTTGGTATGATGTTGATCATGTCACAACTCCAGATTAGGATGTTGAGGCAAAAGACAAGTGTTACTCCTAGGGTCAGCGACATATATTTACTCTTAGCATCTCTTGTAATAGTCACAAATGTCACCTACTAGCATGGCAAATAGGAGGCAAGGTATATTCCTGAAATATTCCCAAAATCTAAGAGCAACATATGTAATAATACAGAACGAAATTGTATTTATATTGCTTAGACCAGTTTTACGCATCATTTATATTTACTGCTAATAGCACTTATATTTCTTAGATTGCCGCTTATGTTTACGGCTTTTTCTATTCCTGTCACTGGTTTTTATTTTTTTGACCAGTCATTCCTGTCACTGGTTTTTATTTTTTTGACCAGTCATTCCTGTCACTGGTTGCTCGAGTTGAAGCCATCATGCCAGCTAACTCCTCCACTGTGTACAGTGTTCCTCTTCAGAAGCAAACCTTGTTTGGGCTCAGATCATGAAAGCTGTACAGATTGCCAGAGTATCTATGCAGTATGGAAACAACAAATATTTTCTCTTTCCCGTGGGTGCACTGGTTGTGCGCTGCGTCCCTCACCTGCTCTTGCCAGGCGCCGGCAGCCGGCCGGTGCTTTCTCCAGGACGCTGCTTGTCGAAGGGGCGAGCAGGAGCTACGGATGCTAGCAACTAATAAGGTTGTGTAGACGGCAACACAGGTGAGGGGTCGCCGTCATCCCCATCCCAGTTTATGTCTATAATACTTTAAATTAGACTATATGACATGCATTAGTTGCTTCCCTTTGCAGCTGACATGCACATGCACCATCATTAATTAGTATTACAATCCATTCTGATAATTAATCTTTTATTGAGTGATCCAGTTCAAACTTTTATCATGCTAAGTACGAATACTAACTTATATTGATAGTATGTGCACTGTATGACATATAATCATCTATTGTGGTTGTGATTTTGTAATTATCTCCAAACAAAAAATCTGTACTGTACAAAAATCACAAACAAACTAATAAATATGAAAGACTATTTTCGAAGGTGCTATATGTTTTTTTTGCTGGGTGAGGTGCTATATGTTTTCTTTTCACAAACAATGCTTTTATTTGGTCAGTTTATACATCTGTTCTTTCCAACAAAGGGAGTATGGTACTGCAATCTCAAACAATCACCTACTATGTTACAATTCCTGTTCTCGCTGGGAGTATATACTTGTGAAGTCGTTGCATTTTGCAAGTTTTGGGAGTAATAAATGAACCAGTTGTTCAACATATCAAATTGTGAGATGAAATTGTTGTGACACATTTCAAATAAATGTTGACATATGTTTTAACCTCAGAAAGACAATAAACAAGAAATTATAGCCGTTTGTTAGACCATGTTGTACTATCTCCTTACTGCTCCTCTTTTTTAATCTTTCCATATTTCCTTTGCAGCATAAGAACTGAATGGTATATTTTTTGCTCTAAATTCTAACCACAGAAAATATTGAGTTGCATCTTCTATGTTATATTCCTTCTTTTACATTTATTCAAACACTATCTGAAAAGTATGCTAATCTTCAGCAAAATTGAATAGTTCTTTTGGGTAATTATTCATGAAACAAGTTATTCCATGGTAGCACACATGCACCTTTTATGTACTACTATGCATTTCCTATATGATTTCTTCATATGTGACACATGTGGTTAAATGTTTGGAATGTGATTATCATTTCTTATTTATTTTAGTTTTTTTTCTTATGTTGCTGATGTGCTCCTGCTTCTATCTACTGATCAAATGATTTGCTATTTCATTGTTTTTTGGCAATATATTATTAAGTAGTAATGACTAATATGAATAAGATAAGCCAGCTGCGAGTGTGAAGTGGCAAGATAGTTTCAAAATTCAGAATCTTCATTGCAAGTACATGAACTGATGTTTTTTTCCCACATATTGCTCAGTGATAATTTATACTATGTGTTTAATTTACTAGATGAGCTGCACACCTGAACTCAGCACTAATGCAAAGATTCAGCATCTTGGTCGGCTGCTCGCGGCGGGGCTTGCGGCTGTGGCAGAGCAGCGTCCGTGAGCGCGGCGCAAGCAGTGGCCCCTGCTATGTGGGCCGATGCGAGCACGCCGTCCAGGCAGCACTTCAAGTCTGACAATGTCCACTCTACACCAAGGTACGTGGGCACTTGTGCAAAGATCTAACATCTTCATCGACTAGGACTAAGGCATGTGTTTTCTTCCGCCCGTGTGATGTGGTGATAATTTGTTCTGTATTATGTTTGTAGATGTTAGTCAGTATTTGGGAGATATGAGGTGGTTTGCCAGATAAGAAATAGAACAAGAACAACAAGGAGCTTTAGTTGGGCCATGTCATGGTGAACTTGGAGCACAGAAATTTATAGGAGGTGGTCGTCGTAAAACTGGGTGCTTAAGATCTACGGAACTATAACATTTTTTTTGAAAGCTATGTATTTTTTTTTACTTTCTGGGTCTAATTTAATTTGTCTATGTTAACAATTTCTTGCGTGAATAGATGGGCCGACGCCGGTGCGAGCTGGTGTTGTCCCGTCGTGGCAATAGGGATGCAGAGGCAGGGTGGAGGCCGGCGATGGCATGGGGAAAAATTACGACGAGCAAGGCAGTGGCATTGTACAGTAACACGGTCGTGTGTGTGGCCTCTGCGCAGCAGCAATGGGTAGCCATCGGAGCAAGGACAATGGCGCACGCACACATGTTTACGATGGTGCTCGAGGCCGCAGGGCCGATCGGGCATGCGGGTGGTACGTGTCTGATTGTCAACATCGGATTCCGAGCGGTCCGTTGAATCTACAGATATTAGTTTTACTTTACAAAATATTCATGACTTATATGCTCTTCTATCAAGTGTTATATTCATATGCAACAGCTGCCTCAACGGCTCACACTTTTGCAAGTCGTCAGCTGCCACTTCATATTTTAGAAAATACAACTGAATTTGATAATGGGATCAAATGCAGTTATATGTCATGTACCTGCTTCGATTGAATCTGAAATTCTGTTAGAAACATAACGAACCACTTAGATATATAAACCATTGATATGTGCAAAAAGAAGAGATGTCGTGTTTTTACAGTTTTTATGTCGTCTGATCAAATTTTCTTATCCCACATTTTATTTCAGATGCCACAGTAAAGAAAATGTTCTCAGCCTTGGACGATGCATTCACTCGATTCTTGAAACCATTACCTTTTTCTGAAGTAAGTCTAACTAGCATGCAAGGTGCTCCGACGGGTGTAGGTTTGTCCATTGGCAATTGACAGCATAACCGCGCAAGACAGTTGACAGCAGATCGCTTATGGTAGGACCTAGCTATTACCAATAATTTATACTATCAAATGCAGTGTTAGTGAATGGTGTTCCTTTATCATGGTTGAAGGATATTGAATGGTGTTCCTTTATCATGGTTGAAGGTTACATGTCTTCTGCTAGGTTCTTTGATACTTTTCGGTCTGTGCTTGAATGTTGCTTACCTAATTTTTTAGTGGGTACTATTCTCAGTGGAGATGACACACGAGATGTTGTTTTGAAGTAAGCTCATGCACACCATTCTTTTGTAGTTATACTTCAGAAGAAATGATTTCAGTCTTTTAGTTGAGACTCAAGAGTGGTTGATGAGGTCAATGATGTGTGATATTCTAGGTTCAGAGGACGGCTTAAAGACCAATTACATCAAACTAGCAAGGTTCCAAAATGCTGCAGGATTGTTGGCTGCGATGTCAGATAATGCAGGGGCAGCTGTTGTTCAATTTGTGAGGAATAAGTAATATGGGTTGCCTATTTGGGTGAGGAAGAAGAGGAAGGGTGCTGTAAAATAATGTCATTTAATATGGAAAATTTAGATTTATGGGTTGAAATAAAAAAAAAACAGAGACTTATGCTTAGTTAAACAAAAACTAGCGGAGTAGCCCGCGCATTTGCGCGGCTAGGTATCTTAAAGGTCTTTCTGTCATGTTTGCTTGAATTTAAATAGGCCAAATTACCATTATAGTGTTAAAAATTACCATATTTGTTCCAATATGCCGTTAGATTTGGACATAGATGTTTGTTTTGCATTTGATTTTTATTGCATTGAGATATTGTGTATGTATATTAAGAAATAATTCAACGAATTATTGCGTTTACTTCTTAAAAGTTAAGGTCGTTTGATTTTTTTTTGCGGGGATTGAATTATCATTTCGTTTAGAATGGTCATACACATTGAATCCTCATAAGAACTCCCAACGGAGTGTTTTGAAGCCCATAACGTACTTGATGTTTCATTCTCTTTATTTAGTCTCACGTCACACGGTTCCTCTTCTAACCAACTTTAATTACTCTTCTCAGTTTCGTTCATCACATTGTGCCACTTTTAATTGGTCCGCTAAATCCTAAGTGCGAAATTATGGATAGTATCACTCCAGAAATAGCACCATTGACAGTGTGACGCGGGGAGAGTTCTTCATTGAGCTTTGACGGCATGGAGGCACCCCTTCCCCCCTCACCCCATGATCCACTTCATCCTCATATTCTTGCTATCCTGCTGAAGCAAAACTCCGTGCCTTACGGGCCTTGATCCGTATGTAAAAAATTTAGTGTACTTCGATGTGAATTGCTTTATTAATTGCTCCATATAAATATTTCATAAGTGTATAAATAGATGCATGATTCAACTCTACCTACGAATGAATGTGTATATAGCTATGTAAAATGAAACACCTCTTGTAGTTACACATGTCACTTAAAAAAGCATGTTAACCATGCATGAGAGGTCTACATGTAGTGAGTACTTTGACTCTATGTGTCAAGCATGAGTAGTCTACGCTACAGTAATAGTATCTTCTATTTAGTTTTGTGCACTATTTTATCTGTTGGACGTATTTTCAGATGCATACCTTGTATTGTCGATCAGCAATCAAGCCCATCGAACATGGCTTTAATTACCCAAAGTGCATTTTACATTAGAATGTCTATTAGCATAAAATATTCTTAATGCGACTGAACTTTCTACATATATTTGTGTTTGGAGTATATATAATTTTATTGTTTATATTGAAGAGTTATTTGAGATGCATATGTATATAGCTATCCATAACAGAACACTTCTAGATAACACGCCTTCATCTAACTCATGAACGGTCGCTCTGAGTAGTAGTGACCACTTATATCTCGTGGAAGTGCAGTTTGTTAGTAGTTAGTACTATCCTTCGGCGGTCTGGCGTTTCACTGTCAACAGTTCAACCCTTTAAAGATAATATAGTAATATGTCTTATCTTATCACCCCTAGGATTTGGTTACAAAATAGCTACGGACAGTCTTAATTTTGAAGATAATGAGCAAATTTATCTTAGTTTAGATTTATTGTTTTGCTTAGCTATTTTTTTCTTGTATATAGTAGTGTATTTACATGTTATCCTTGATTTTACCGTCTAAATCATGGCGTGTAATCCACATATAAATTTGAAGATTAGTGACTTTTAAATTAGGAAAGATGGATCACATGGAAGAAAAAATACTTATCAGCATAGACATGCCTGAACATTGATGCTTTTTTTGTCAGTTCTTGTGTGAAAAAAACACACACAGAAGAAGCGCTTGCGAGCAGATATTACCCAACATTGATAGTGTAGTTGTGGTTACTTTAATTTTTTTCTGGATGCTTTGTCATGCCTTTGTCTATCCGAGAGCCAATCAGCTTGTACTGGATGTAATTGAAGACGTTGTTCGCCATGCTTTATACCTGAGCCTCTGACAGTGGCTTCATTCCTCCGAAGTCTTGACTACATCGGGACATGCCTCGTGTGTATCGTGCCCTCAATTTGCTGAGCATTGGGCCGTGCCTCGGATGAGCAGGAGATCGCCACCGTCCTGTGTGGCATCCCGCGCTTGGGCGTGTTAAGTTTTATAGCTAAGAATCTGATGATGCCTTCCTTCATCCAAAGTATTAGCAACATCCGTACGTGCCTGGTGTGTATTGTGCCCTTGATTTGCTGAGCGGTTGGTCGTACCTCGGATGTTCAGGCGATTGCCATCATCCTGTGTGGCGGCTCGTGCTTGGGCATGTTGTGGCGTTTGGCCATGCCTCGGATGGGCAGGGGATCACCATCGTCCTACATGGCGGCTCACGCTTGGGCGTGTTATGTTTTATAGCTGAGAATCTGACGATGCCTTCGTTCATCCAATGTCTCAGGCAACATCCGGACGTGCGTGGTGTGTATCATGCCCTTGATTTGCTAAGCGTTTGGTTGTGCCTCGGATGGTCAGGAAATCGCCATCATCCTGTGCGGCGGGTAGTGCTTGGGTATGTTGTGTCGTTTGGCCGTGCCTCGGATGGGCAGGAAATCGCCATTGTCCTGCGTGGCTGGTCGTGCTTGGACGTATTGTGTTTCACCAAAGGCACTTTGAGTTTATGTATCCGTGTCTGTGTGTTTCTCCTTTTGCTATTTTTTTTGTCCCTAAACCTAATTGGAGTTGGTCTTGTGCACGACGATAGCTACATCAATCGGTTTTTTTACGGGCCTCCTATTGGAAATTAATTTCAATGTATATATGTACGCATCTATTAATCACCAAGCCTTAGCTTTCTACGTGTTACTTTTGGCAATATACGTATCCTAGTAGGACAGATCGAACGTCCGTTAAAATAACTAGCAAACATGCCCGTGCGTTGCAACGGGGAAAATTCGTATGTACCTAGCACAATAAGCACGACTGAAGACCCCTCCACAGGTGCACGTTATCTATTTGAACATGCAAACATGCCCGTGCGTTGCAACGGGGAAAATTCGTATGTACCTAGCACAATAAGCACGACTGAAGACCCCTCCACAGGTGCACGTTATCTATTTGAACATGGCGCCTTGTTCGTGTTGTCGCTTATCCTCCTTACTGCCTTCACCGACCATGGTCGCCATGTCCACCTGAACGCAATGCGTTCGACGTGGTCAATCCCATGATGATGATCTCGACTACTCCACGCACAGCTGACATTGAACCACGCCATCGCAAATCAATGTCTAATAGTTTTAAAACTAATCTCCTCAAGTTGGATTTGACGGCCGCCTTTCCCGAGCTATGGCCTACACCTAGTCCATATGCTATCCCTCATACACCCACTCACTTTTAAATTGTATATATTGTTTTTCAAAATGCATCAACCTTCTTTTTAAAACACATAAAGACTTTTTAAATCACCTGGACCTTTTTAAAGAGCATAAATATTTTTTAAATTACAAATATATTTGTAAGCACGTGAACACTTTTTAGAATTACATGAACATTTTTTTGAGAAAAGGGTGAACATTTTTCAAAATATATGAACATTATTTTAATACGTGAACACTTTTCTTAAAACTACACAAACAATTTTAAATGCATGAACGATATTTTAAAATTATATAAGATTTTTCAAAAGGCACAAACACATTTTAAATGACACAAAAAATTTAAAATGTGTGAACACTCATATTAATTGAATTTGGAGTGTGATCAGGTTACACGCACGCCCAAGTTTATTCTCAAAGATTTAGCCATCTTTCCGCTGAACACGTCTCACCAACATGAGAATACCTATATTTTATCAGATCCCCACCCGCGTGTCAGTCATTTGGCTCATAATTATGATCGAGCAGGCAGCGTGTCATTCATTTGGCTCATAATTCTGATCTCCGATAGTTTCGGACGAAATCTTTTACTCGCAGCCAGAGGCTGAGTTAATTTCCTCGTTTCTCTTAACCGCACCCTCTCTTTATTTATTGATGCCTTGGCTTGTTGATTGTGGCAACTCACGTGTATATAAATAGGTGTGATTTGATGTCAAAAAGCGATGTGGGACTATGACTTAGAATACTGGCCTACTTTTTTGCACAGAGAAAAATAGCTCAGTTGGTGGCATCCTTAAAAGTTGTTACGTCAGCACATCAGGACCAGTTGGCCCATAACGCACTGGCGAGGCCCAGCTTGGCGACAGACTCGGGAGGCGACGTACGAAAATTATCCGGGCTAGCTATAGTAGCAAGGGATTGACGTACGGAAGCGCTAGCTAGCTATTGATGTACGAAACCTATTTTTATTTTACGCTAACCACTACCCCACAGGACCAGCTGGCCCATATCACTTTATCTAAAAAACAGGCCCATATCACGTGGATTTAGGCCCAGCTGGGCGACCGACGCAGGAGGGATGATAGAACAAAAACCTGGATTCGTACACCAGAGCTAGCTGGGACGGACTAAGATTAATACCACCTCGGATAGAAAAAGATAGATGGGGCGGACGGACGAAAAACGGACGAAATTACGGTGGTAAGAAACGCTTCTCCTTATATAAATATATATATATATAAAATATAATATAATATAATAATATATATATATATATATATATATAATAATAAGGTATATATAGATTAATCAGGAAACTGTTGGTCACGTTGTATTTTCCTTGTCCATCCACATGTGCGTGATCGACTTGTACTCCTATTTTTAATTTTTAGGCAGGCTAATTGATCTAGTACGTGGGCTGATTGATCTAGTACGTGGGTTTTTAGGCAGGCTGATTGATCTAGTACGTGGGTGCATATGTTGTGATAAATCTAGACCGTTCAAATGTCTTAATTCTAGAGCGACAAATCTTCACCGTTCATTTTCTATCGTTTTAATAATATAATAGATAGATAGATACCCTAGATGTATGCAGGATAGCGGTCGATGGGTAGAGTAATAGTAGTAGATGTAGGCAGGAGTCGGTCTACTTGTCTCGGACGTGATGCCTATATACATGATCATTGCCATGAATCCGTCATAATTATTTGCTATTCTGCCAATTGCTCAACAGTAATTTATTTACCCACCGTATGTTTCTGTGCTCGAGAGAGAAGCCTCTAGTGAAAACTATGGCCCCTGGGTCTATCTTTATCATATTAAAAATCCAAAAATACCTTGCTGTAATTTATTTACTTTTATTTTTATTAGCATTTTAGTTTATCAATTTATCTCTATCAGACTTGATCCTTGCAAGTAGCCGCTAAGAGGATTGACAACCCTCTTATTAGCGTTGGGTGCAAGTGTTTGCTTTTCTGTGTGCAGGTGCGCTTAACGAAATTTTGCTTGGTTCTCCTACTGGATTGATAACCATGGTTCTTAACTGAGGGAAATACTTATCTCTACTGTACTGCATCATCCTCTCCTCTTCGGGGAAATACCAACGCAGACTACAAGTAGCAGGAAGAATTTCTGGCGCCGTTGCCAGGGAGACATCATCAAAATTACCAAGTACCTTCGCACAAACTATCAATCACTTGCATTTACTTTATTTACCTTTTATTTGCTTTTGCCTCTCGTTTTCATCTCCCCCACTTCTAAATTTTTTTTTTACAAAAATATTTTTGTTTGCTTGCTTGCTTGCTTTATTGCCTTCATGTCAACACACAAAAACAGAAAGTGAAAGCAAAAATTTAAGATCACTATGGATCCTCATCCACTTGCTAATTTTTTCAAAAGATCCAATTATAATGAACCAATTGCTAGTGATTTGAGTGCTCTTGATTTTCTCTATGAAGTTTTGCTTGAAAATCATGAATCTAAAA
Organism: Elymus sibiricus; assembly: GCA_039707655.1. Taxonomy (NCBI): domain Eukaryota; kingdom Viridiplantae; phylum Streptophyta; class Magnoliopsida; order Poales; family Poaceae; genus Elymus; species Elymus sibiricus. The sequence goes on from CM077664.1 coordinate 322,556,382, forward strand.
ATTGTGATGAAGTGTTAGAAGAAGAAATTTATAAAGTGATTCATGATAGCTCCTTGATTGAAAAGCATGATTGCAATGATGTTACTATAAATTCTATTAATGTGAATTGTGCTAATAATATGCAAAACTACAAGCTTGGGGATGATAATTTTGTTATGTCCACTACTTATTGCAATGATCATGATTGGGGTGATAATGCTTCTTATGATCTTGAAAATTTATTTAAGCCTCATGATGAATATGTTATTGATAATAATGTTTGCAATACTATTAAAAGTGGGTTTGGAAGAGCGTCAACTTTAGGTAATAATGATCCCACTACTTTGGAGAATTATCAATCTTATGAAATTTTTGACAAAAGTGGGTTTGGAGAGGTCATGACTTTAGTTGATGTTAATCCCACTATCTTGGAAGATTATAAATTTTTTATGCATGTGGATCATAGAGAGATTATTGTTTATGATAGCTATATTGTTGAGTTTGATTATGATCCTACATGTAATTATTATGAGAGAGGAAAATATGGTTATAGAAATCTTCATGTTACTAAATTACCTCTCATTATGTTGAAATTATTGATGCTCCATTCTTCCTATTGGCATATGCTAGATATTGCTTGTTTTGATAATTTGTTTGCTTATAAAATGCCAATGCATAGGAAGTATGTTAGACTTAAATGTGTTTTTCACATGTTTCATGATGCTCTCTTCGTGTTTAAATTACTATCTTTCATGTGAGCATCATTGAAATTTCAAGCCTATCTTAATGGCTATAAAGAAAGAGCTTGTTGGGAGACAACCCAATAAATTTTTATTCTGTTTTTGAGTGTTTGCACAATTATAGATTCTGTTATGATTGTATTTTTATGTTTTAATTAGTGTTTGTGCCAAGTTATGCCTTTGAGATGATGTTGATGATAGTATAATTGATGCTGTTTGGAAAACAGAAAGTTTTGCGTCCAGTCCTAGATTTTTAATTCTTTACTGTAGCGTCAGAAAAATCTGAAATTTTTACACAGTATTGGTATATGAATTGTTTACGTTTTCCTAATTTTTCAGAATTTTTGGAGTTACAGAAGTATGGCTTTTAAATAGGTAATTACAGACTATTCTGTTTTACACAGATTCTGTTTTTGTTGCATAGTTTGCTTATTTTGATGAATATATGGATCGTATCGGGGGGGTATGAGTCATGGAGAAGTTGGGGTACAGTAGAATTATGCCAATATTAAATATGAATCAATTTACAACAGTACCTAGAGTTAAAGATTTATTTGTTATACTAACGGATCTCACGAGGTTTCTGTTGAGTTTTGTGTGCTGAAGTTTACAAGTTTTGGGTGAGACTACGATGGATAAAGGAATAAGGAGCGGCAAGAGCCTAAGCTTGGGGATGCCCAAGGCACCCCAAGGTAATATTCAACGAAGACTCAAGCGTCTAAGCTTGGGGATGCCTCGGAAGACATCCCCTTTTCGTCTACAATCTATCGGTAACTCACTTGGAGCTATATTTTTATTCATCACATGATATGTGTTTTACTTGGAGCGTCTTGTGAATTAGTTTGTTTGCTTTTTAGTTTGTCACAATCATCTTTGCTGAACACACCTTTTTGAGAGGGACACACATTATTCGAGATTTGTTAGAATACTCTATGCGCTTCACTTATATCTTTTGAGCTAGGCAGTTGCTCTAGTGCTTCACTTATATCTGTTAGAGCACGGCGGTGGTTATATTTTAAAGAAATAGTTGCACTCTCATGCTTCATTTATATATTTTTGAGAGTTTTATGATAGCAATGGTAATATGCACGGGTTATGAATTTGGTCCTGATATGATAGGTATTCAAGAGGGATATAATAAAAAATTCATGTAGATCACTGAATATGATAAATGTGATTCCTTGCAATTGTTTTGCGATATTAAGATGGTAATATGGGGGAGGTATTAGTAGATAACTATGGTTTAGTAAGAATAATTGTGTTAAGGTTTGTGATTCCCGAAGCATGCACGTATGATCTGTCGTTATGCTATGAAGTTGGAGCATGATTTATTATTGATTGTCTACCTTATGAGTGGCGGTCGGGGACGAGCGATGGACCTTGTCCTACCAATCTATCCCTCTCGGGGCATGCGTAGTAGGACTTTGCTTAGAGGGCTAATAGACTTTCGCAATAAGTATGTGAGTTCTTTATGACTAATGTGAGTCCATGGATTATACGCACTCTCACCCTTCCGCAATTTGCTAGCCTCTTCGGTACCGTGCATTGCCCTTTCTCACACCGAGAGTTGGTGCAAACTTCGCCGGTGCATCCAAACCCCGTGATATGATACGCTCTATCACACATAAGCCTCCTTATATCTTCCTCAAAACAGCCACCATACCTACCTATCATGTCATTTCCATAGCCATTCCGAGATATATTGCCATGCAACTTCCACCGTTCCATTTTTATGACATACATCATCATTGTCATATTTCTTTGCATGATCATATAGCTGACATAGTATTTGTGGCTCAGCCACCGTTCATCATTGTTATACATGTTACGCTAGCATCATTGCACATCCTGGTACACTGCCAGAGGCATTCATATAGAGTCATATTTTGTTCCAGTATCGAGTTGTAAGTAAATAAAAGTGTGATGATCATCATTATTAGAGCATTGTCCCAGTGAGGAAAGGATGATGGAGACCATGATTCCCCCACAAGTCGGGATGAGACTCCGGACGAAAAAAAAAGAGGCGAAAAAGAGCCATGAATAAATAAAAATAAAAAAGAAGAAAAAAGAGAAAAAAAGAAAAAAAATGAGAGAAAAAGAGAGAAGGGGCAATGTTACTATCCTTTTCCACACTTGTGCTTCAGAGTAGCACCATGTTTTTCATATAGAGAGTCTCCTATTTTGTCACTTTCATATACTAGTGGGAATTTTTCATTATAGAACTTGGCTTGTATATTCCGATGATGGGCTTCCTCAAATGCCGAGGTCTTCATGAGCAAGCAAGTTGGATGCACACCCACTTAGTTTTCATGTTGAGCTTTCATACACTTATAGCTCTTAGTGCATCCGTTGCATGGCAATCCCTACTCCTTGCATTGACATCAATTGATGGGCATCTCCATAGCCTGTTGATTAGCCTCGTTGATGTGAGAATTTCTCCATTTTTGACTTCTCTTATTTATCTCTATCACCATACTCTATTCCACCCATAGTGCTATATCCATGGCTTGCGCTCATGTATTGAGTGGGAGTTGAAAAAGCTGAAACGCGTTAAAAAGTATGAACCAATTGCTCGGCTTGTCATCGGGGTAGTGCATGATAAATACTTTGTGTGAAGAAGATGGAGCATGACAAGATTGTATGATTTTGTAGGGATAACGTTCTTTAGCATTTTTATTTTGAAAGACATTATTGTTTGCTAGTATGCCTGAGTATTGATGTCTTTATATCAAACTATAGACTATTGCTTTGAATCATTTGGATCTTATTATTCATACCGTAAGAGAGAGATTACATGAGGCTCGGATGAAGACTCATATGCACGTGTGAAATAATAAACGGTAAAATGTATTCCTAGTCTGGCCTCTAAGACTAGCTCAAGTGTTGCATGATGGTTCTATTTTCCTGATCATGGGCATGACTATGCCGGCAACTTTGAGAGCACAATGTTAGGAGAACACTTGTGTTGAATCGACCCAATTGATGTTATGCTATGAGATACATTCATCACAAGTTAATGGTTAATAACACAGAGAAAGTTAACGTTTGCATAATTCCTCAGACCATGAGAGTATCGAGTTTCTTCATGCTTGATTCATGAACTTTGGGGTTTGTTAAATGTCATCCATAACTGGGTGTCTATTACGGCGGCTTACGGGTTCATGGGAAAGTATGTCAAGGGACTTGGCAGCTCAAGATTGGGATTTGCTCCTCTGACGATGGAGAGATATCTCTGGGCCCTCTCGGTGTTACAGTATCCATCATCGTCTGGCCAGACACATTGTGATTTGATCACAGGGATGCCGGAACATGGGAACGAGAAAAGAGAACAAATGCCGGTAACGAGGTAACTGGCATAGTGGACAAGTTGTTGATTAACAGGCATGTCGATAAATCTCACCTCGGGTATTTGTAACATAGCACATGGTAACTGGAGGTTCACTCGAATACTTATTCGTGTGGGTATTGGGGTCAATATGGGTGTCCACGGCTCCAATGTTGATCATTGATCGGAAAGTGTTCCGGCCATGTCTATGCTTCACCGAACCTATAGGGTCACACGCTTAAGGGTCATCTATCTGCTGAATACTAGACAGGGAGTCTGAGAGAAATTCACCGAAAAAGTTTCGGAGACAACGGAAAAGTTCTGGAGAGAGAACACCGGAAGGGTTTCAGTAAAACCGAAAAGTGTTTTGGAGTAAACCATTGAGCCAAAAAGGTTTCGGCAAGCGCCGGGAACTTTTTGGAGGTTGCCAGATTGTTCTGGTAACTTCTGGAATTTTTCTGGAGAAAAAAACAGGAAATGTTCCGGAGCTGCTGGAAACGCTGTGGTAGCTTTTCGCTGGCGAAAATCACTGATCCAGAAATGTTCTGGAACAAGTCCAAAATTATTTTAGTGGGTACTAGAAATGTTCTAGGCCTACATAAATATTTTCGGTTCAAACGGTCACGGAAAAATGTTTTCGGGAATAGTGAAAAGCATTTTATGGGTTGGTTTCCAAATGGGTTTTTCTTCTAGAAGGAAATCACTTTTGGTGAGAGAGAAAGGGGTGTGAAAGGTGGTGCCCCCCCCCCAAAGGGGGCAGCACGAAATTTCGTCCATGGTGGTGGGGGGGGGGGCCCTTGGGGTTTCCTTCCACCTCATGGTGGATATGTTCTACACACACCCTTATGTGGCATTTGGGTGAAAAGATCTTGAGCCCCTTTTGGTCTTTTAACCCCTTGCCTGTACCCCTTGCTCCTCCTATAAATAGAGGTGGAGAGGGCTCTCCAAAATGATAAATCTCTCTCACATACAAATGCCATGCATGATCTGGCCTTCTCTCTCCCTCCCCGCGAAATAGTTTCGTAGAGCCGAAAGGCTGTCTGGGTTCCGGCAGGAACTAGTTCTGGACGGCGAAGCCCTGCCGGATAGCTGACACCGTATGTGTGCAACCCCGTAGAGAGGTCGTAGGTTCGATCCTTTTGCCCGAGGGGCTGTTCGAGAGTGCCTCCCGAAGGGCTGTCCGAGTGACCATCCGAGTTTTGAGGGTCCTCCCGAAGGGCTGTCCGTGACACCGTCCGAGGGACTGTCCGACCTTCTCCCGGAGGGCTGTCCGTGGGGCAGATGAGGGAGTACATCCTCGCGGTTGGGAGGTTGTAAATCCTAGCTGGGGGGATCTGCACCAACGATCTACATCGACTCTACCTCCGCTGCGCTATGAGTCGGTAACGATCGGATCGAAACCTTGTATGCAGTCTTTATAGTGGTCCTAGGCTGGTGCGTAGGTCGGAATTTTTTTGTTTTCTGCTGTGTTACCCTACAGTGGCCTCATGAGCCGTGCTATGCGTAGATGCAGGTTATGATCTAGAATACATAGAGATGTATGGGTGTTGCACAATATAATTTGTAGTAGATGAGTTCTATTACTGAAAATTATTTGTGGGTTAGCAGATGAAATCTGTTACCCGATGTTCTTGTTGCTTCCCTGGAATTTGCATATTTCTGATCTTGATAATGGCATGGTGGAGTTTCAAAGTTCTGGCAATCCGCGATCCTGATTGATCAACGAAGTGCTAACAGTTCATTGAATTCCACCATAGTTAAAAGAAAGATGAAATTTTGCAGACGAAAGGGCAATGCAGATATGATCTGCACGGGGGTCATGCGTTTGACGAAGTTCAGTATGGGGCTCAAGATTTTATTATCTCGTGTTTCATACACCCCGCAATGTTAATCTAGCGACTTGGATAATCATGCTTGATGATGAACGTTGGTAGCTTCGGTTTGTTTCGAAACCTTAGAAGCCACAAAAATGATTTTTGCATGAACCGATTAGAGGCGTCTAACTTGGTTTTGCAGGATGGTTTGCATGTGATGTGGTATAGCAGTGCTCATAATAATTTGATTATGGATGAGATGACTATATAATGTAAATTAACATGACCTGTGTGTCATGATTCAGCATGATGGCTGGAGCCATATGATTGTCACTTTAATGACCTGCATGTCAACCTTAAGTAATGCACTTATTCTATTAGCTATAGAGATAGCAATATCATCTGGTGCATCGACAAGGTGGTGGCAATCTTCGCGAAGGTGAACACCGACGCGAATGCCGAAGACGAAGAAATTAAAGACTTCTCCGTCAGAAAGGGCTATACCATATCATGCTATTATGAATTGCCTGAGATGTTTAGCCCTTATGATGCACCCTTTTTGTTGGGGATGTAACCCCTGGATATAACCCGCCCATTTAGGGCCGGGTCACCATACGACGACTTAGAAGAAGGCCTCTACAGGTGGGCCGTGGCGATCCAGAAGACCAGAGTCCAGAAGATAAGCCGCCCAGGGTAGGCCGGCTCACGGCCCAGAGCTTTTCCATCTAAGGCGCCTTAAGAGTTTCCTTACTTGTGAAACAAGTTGAGGAATTAGAGTATGACACAGGTCGTCTCTTCGACCCGGACTCTGTTAAACCCAGGGCCTCAACCTATATATAATGGGGAGCCCCTGGGACTAAAGGACTAAGTTACAAGCTCTCGAGTACTAGGTTAGCCAAGTTGCACCCTTGTAATCGAGATCATCATCATCAATACAACCAAAGCAGGACGTAGGCTATTACCTCCTTCGTGAGGGGCCGAACCTGGGTAAACCCTTGTCTCCCCGATTCCGATCAACCCCGTTCAATCTACCACCTATTCACGATGGCCTCACGACTAAGTCCTTTCACGAGGACATCTGCCGTGACAAAACCACGACAGTTGGTGCCCACCATGGGGCTATCGCTCGGTGGTGTTGAGTACTTGAAGGGAACTCCCGTAGGGATCGAGGGATACGCGATCGGCCGCATGACCAAGAGTCGCCGCGGCAAGCTCTACATCGACGATTCAGGCTGGGGTCCCGAGGCCGACTCAATCGAGTACGGGTACCGGGTCCCCTTCGGCAAAATCCACGTCTTCATCTGCAAAGCCGGCGGATCTGAACCCTAGCCGGACATCTGCACCGACATCGTCGAGCCGGCTCGGCGCGCGCAACCCGCTCGGGCTCAAGCCGGCCTTAAACATGTTTTCGTCAGCTTCACTCAGGGAGTTGATTCCGCCGATAACTCTGCGTCCGGCGGTGATACCCTTGTCTACTCCGACGGCGAGTCCTCGGTCGGCGAAACCGGGTCAATCCTCCCGCTTTATGATGGCAGACTTGGGGGCTACTCTGATGACGAGCCGGTTCAGGACTCCTTCAACACACCCACCCGGGCTGCTATCTATATGGCCGGCTCAGCCCCGGCCCTTAATTCCACGGTGGCCGGCGCCGTGACGGGAACCGGAACCTCAGGGGCCGGCTCAGCCGTGCCGCTAGCTCAGGCCTTGGCAGAATTGGCGACCGCCCTGGCGATGCTCCTTGCGACACCAGTGACCGCAGAAAACCAGGCGGAATGCAACACAGAGGTAACTAAACTCCGCGAGCAGATGACTAAGGTACAGGCAGATATCAACGCCGAAAACACTCGCATGGCAGAGTTGCAGTCTCAAGTCCAAACCGAGGTAGAGCGCCTGAAAGCCGAAGCCTGGCGCATAGGGCTCCTACAGAGTGCCTCAGAGGCGGTTCATCAGAGGTGCCACATGAGCCGCCTACCGCCTAACTATGAGCCCATGCATCTGTTCAACACGCCGCAGGACACCCCTATTCAGGGGGCTGGAGCAGGCACCCCGGAAGCACCGTTTGTACCCCCAAGCAGAGGCAGGCAGCCATCGCCGGGTCAACCCTACCAGCCGGCTCAGCAGCGCCAGCAGGAGCCGGCCCAGCCGGTTCAGACGCCTCCGCAGCGTTTCCTCATGCCGGCGGGTCACTTCTCCAATCTGTTGGACAACTTGGTTGCAGCAGTGACCAACTTGGCCACGCTCCCAATCACGGTAAACTCACCGGTGGAGATCGAAGCCAGAAATTCCATTGAGATGTTAAAAACTGCGGTCGCCCAGCAGGCGAACTACTCCTACAGTCGGCAGCGGCTCCACTCTACCCCGCTTCCAAGCCGCAGCAGGAGCCGCCACGATGAGTCGCCGGCCGTCTCTAGCAGCACTCATCGGCGTCGTGAGCCGCCTCATGACCCGCCACGCCTTGGGCCCCTTAACGCCCAGGAGATCGTTGATACAGCTCGGGCTCAGCAGCGGCGGAGGCGGCAAACGTGATGGCTCAAGCACCGCTCGTCACAACCCAATTGACTTCCAGTAGCAGGACCATTGGGATACCGTGTTTGGTGCCAGCTTTACGCAACGAGCGCATGCCCAAGGATTTCAAAGGACCTCGCAAGGTTCCAAATTACACGGCTGACCTTGAGCCGGCCGCCTGGATTGAGAGCTACGAGATAGCCATGGACATGCTGGATGTCAGCGACGCTGTCTGCGCCAAGTACCTAACGATGATGTTGGTGGGGCCAGCTCGTACGTGGTTGAAAAACTTGCCCCCCAACTCTATCAACACTTGGGCGGAGTTGAAGGACCGCTTCATCAAGAACTTCCAGGGAACCTACAAGCGCCCAATGACGATTGTCGATCTTCAGCACTGCATCCAACAAGAGGGTGAGTCGGCCCATCACTGGAGGCGCCGGGTTGCAGACATTATTCACGCCTCTGATAGCATCACGACGGCTCAGGCCGTTTTGATCCTAGAAAAGAACTGTCACTTTGATCCCCTCGTGCAGAAGCTTGGCTGGCTCAAGCAGAAGGTTCAGGACATGGGCGAGCTCATGGACGTCCTCACCAGGTATGCTGAGTCGGACACCACGAAGGATCCTAGCCCAGATGATGATCAGCCTGGCAAGGGCAAGAAAAATGGTGGCGGCAAGGGTAACCAGCAGAACAACTCCGGAAACAATGGTAACCAAGGCAACGGAGGAAAGCGCAAAAACCCGGAGGGCGGGTCAGATTTTGTCGCTAACACCAACACTGGCTATAAGTACCAGAAGGGAAACAACTTCGGAAGGCCCTATGGGAATAAACCTAAGAGTTTTGAGGAAGCCCTTAAAGCCCCATGTCCAAAGCATAGCCTCCCTAACAAACCGTCCACACACTCTTGGGAAAATTGTCATATCATGCGAGCTTACGGTGAGCGTTTCTTCCAGAACCGCCATGGCGGCGAAGGGGGCGACCCGGGCGGCTCCGGGGGCGGCTCATCCAATGGATTCCAGCATCCGGGTTATCACGGCCCGGGTGGCTCAGGTGGAGGTTATCAGGGCTCTGGCAGCAATGGAGGCAACCAGCAGCAAGGGAATCAGCAACAGGGAAATCAGCAGCAGGGCAATCAGACTAGTTTTTAGAGAAATCCCAAACAGCTAAATAGTGGGCAGTATCACGTGTTCACGACTCATACCGACAAACGAGATCGCAAGGTACGGAAACGAGCCGTCAGCCTAGTTGAGCCGGCGGTCCCAGAATACTTACGGTGGTCGGAGTATCCCATTACATGGAGCAGAGAGGATCACCCTCCCCGGGTCGAGAATCCAGGTTGTTTGGCCTTGGTGGTAGCACCTCAAGTCGGCGGTTATTCACTCACAAAGGTACTCATGGACGGAGGAAGCAGCATCAACATCTTGTACTATGACACTTTTCGACGGATGAATCTTTCTGAAAAACAGCTCCAGAAGTCCACCACGGTGTTTCACGGGATCGTTCCCGGAAAATTTGCTTATCCTCTTGGGCGAATCAAGCTGGACATCACGTTCGGCACGGACCATAACTACAGGGTTGAGTCTCTGACCTTCGAGGTGGTCAAAATCAAGAACCCATATCACGCCCTCTTCGGGCGGCTGGCTTATGCGCGTTTCATGGCTCGACCTTGTTATATTTACCTCAAGCTCAAGATGCCTGGACCAAGGGGCACTATCACAGTTAATGGGGATCGAAAGATCGCCCTTGAGTGCGAGGAAGGGGATGCAGCCCATGCCGAGACGGCTTGCGCTGCGGAAGAGTTGAAGTTTTACACTGCAAACGTTGACCCGGCCGATATGACTCCCTTGAAAAAACCCACCACGGAGTCTGACCCGCCACTCAAGTTCAAGTCGGTCGAGGATACCAAGTAGGTTGAGTTTGTCCCTGGTAACCCGTCCCAGAAGTTCACTATTGGGACTGGTATGGATTCCAAATAGGAAAGCGCGCTCATCGAGTTCATCCGTGAGAATCGGAACATCTTCGCATGGAAACCCTCTGACATGCCGGGTGTACCAAGAGAACTCGCTGAGCACCGCCTTAATGTGGATCCAAAAATGAAGCCTGTCAGACAATTCCTCCGTCGTTTTAACGAGGAGAGGCGCAAGGCTATTGGTGAAGAGGTAGCCCGGCTCCTAGCTGCCGGGTTTATCGTTGAAGTGTTTCCCCCTCAGTGGTTGGCTAATCCAGTGCTTGTTCTAAAGAAAAACGGCACTTGGCGCATGTGTGTTGACTACACCGATCTCAACAAGGCTTGTCCCAAAGACCCGTTTGCCCTCCCACGCATTGATCAAATCATCGATGCCACAGCGGGTTGTGAGAGTTTGTGTTTCCTGGATGCTTACTCCGGTTATCATCAGATAAAGATGGCCGTCGAGGATCAGGAGAATACGGCTTTCATCACACCCTTTGGGGCCTTTTGCTATGTCTCTATGCCCTTCGGGCTTAAGAGTGCAGGGGCGACTTATCAGCGGTGTGTCCAGAATTGCTTTCACAAGCAGATTGGGTGCAACGTTCATGCTTATGTGGATGATATCGTGGTCAAGTCATTGAAGAAGGAGACCTTGCTGGACGATCTCAAGGAAACTTTCGCTAATCTTCGGACTTACCAGATGAAGCTTAACCCAGATAAGTGTGTTTTTGGTGTTCCTGTAGGCAAGTTGCTGGGTTTCCTAGGGTCGGAACGAGGCATTGAAGCCAACCCGGACAAAATCAAGGCAGTCACCTCGCTCGCCAAGCCGAAGAATATCAATGACGTTCAGCGCATGGCGGGTCATATTGCGGCTCTAAGCTAGTTCATAAGCCGCCTTGGTGAGAAGGCTATCCCCCTGTACCAGATGCTGAAAAAGACTGATGACTTTGTTTGGAGTGATGCTGCTTTCGAAGCCCTTAAGAAGCAGCTGGCTGAGCCGCCTATCCTCGCTGCTCCTATTACTAAAGAGCCTATGCTCCTGTACATTGCTGCTAATAATCGAGCGGTAAGTGTTGCAGTTGTTGTAGAGAGAAAGGAGGCAGGAAAGGAATATCCAGTGCAGAGGCCAGTCTATTATGTCAGCGAAGTTCTGTCTGAGTCTAAGCAGAGATATCCACATTGGCAGAAGTTGGTTTTCGGTGTCTTCATGGCTAGTCGCAAGCTCAGGCATTATTTCTTGGAGCACCCCATTACTGTGGTCAGTTCAGCACCTTTGGGAGACATCATCCAGAACAGGGAAGCTACAGGTCGGGTTGCCAGGTGGGCGATTGAGCTTGGCCCACATCATCTTAAATATGTGCCTCGCACGGCTATCAAGTCCCAGGCGCTCGTAGACTTCATCAACGATTGGACTGAGCTCTAAGCTCCGGAGGAGAAGCCGGATAACACATATTGGACTATTCACTTCGATGGTTCCAGACAGCTGGAGGGCTCGGGGGCTGGAGCGGCCATTGCTTCCCTTCGAGGTGATAAATTTTGTTATGTCTTGAGGATTATGTTTACCTGTACTAACAATGCAGCGGAGTATGAAGCCCTCCTCCACAGGCTCCTCATGGCCAAAGAGATGAATCTTAGCCGGGTCAGATGTCTGGGCGACTCAGACTTGGTGGCTCAGCAGGTTTCAGGCAAGTGGGATTCTAAGGATCCACTCATGGCAGCTTATCGCCAAGCGGTAACTAACATAGCAGGACACTTCAAGGGATACCAGGTTGATCACATTGATCGGCGGCTTAACGAGGCGGCTGATGCTTTATCACGATTCGGATCTCAACGTAAGCCGGTCCCTCCCAATGTGTTCCTTGACGTGCTCCATCATCCTTCTGTCAAACTGCCTTCCGAGGAGGATCTCGCTATTCCTGACCCGGAGGCACTGTTGGTGGCGGCTCTTCACGCGATTCTAGATTGGACAGTTCCTTACATGGATTACTTGACTCGCGGTGAGCTCCCAGATGATGAGCTCGCGGATCGACAGATCGTCCGCCGCTCCAAGTCTATGTCCATTGTTAATGGCGAGTTACATAAGAGGAGTATCACCGGGGTTTTTCAGCGCTGTGTTTCCCCTGATGAAGGGCGAGAGATTCTCAATGAGATTCATTCTGGGGATTGTGGTCATCATGCCGGCTCAAGATCCTTAGTGGCAAAGGCTTTTCGGCATGGTTTTTACTGGCTTACGGCACACTCTGATGCGGAGGATATCGTTCAAAAGTGTGATGGTTGCCAGAAGTTTGCACGCCAGGCTCATGTTCCGGCTCAGGAACTTCGGATGATCCCAATCACTTGGCCTTTTGCAGTCTGGGGGCTCGACATGGTTGGTCCGTTTAAGCCGTCCAAGGACAAGAAGACCCACCTTTTAGTCGCTGTTGATAAATTCACCAAGTGGATTGAGGCCGAGCCAATCAGCAATTGTGATGCAGCCACAACAGTCAAATTCTTGAAGAAGCTGATTTTTTGCTTCGGTTATCCACATAGCATCATCACTGATAATGGCACAAACTTGTCAAAGGGAGCCATGAAGCAGTTTTGTCAAAGGGAGCATATTCGGCTCGATGTTGCCTCAGTAGCACACCCTCAGTCCAATGGCCAAGCAGAACGTGCTAATCAAGAGATTTTACGAGGTATCAAGCCAAGGCTTATGGTCCCCCTCAAGCGCACGCCGGGTTGCTGGGTTGAGGAGCTCCCTTCTATCCTTTGGAGTATACGGACTACCCCTAACAAATCAACAGGCTTTACGCCTTTCTTTATGGTCTATGGTGCAGAAGCTGTTTTACCCAGCGATATTCGTCACGATTCCCCCCGGGTCACTGCCTATGTTGAAGCAGATAACGAGCAAGCTCGTCAAGATTCTCTTGATGCGTTTGAGGAGGAACGTGACTTAGCAGCAGCACGATCTGCGATCTATCAGCAAGACCTACGTCGCCATCATAGCCATAGAGTTCGTAGCCGTACTTTCCAGGAGGGCGACTTAGTGCTCCGTCTAATACAAGAACAGACAAGTATGCATAAGCTTTCCCCTCCCTGGGAAGGGCCTTTTGTCATCAGCAAGAATCTCAACAACGGGTCATATTACCTGATGGATATACCTGAACACAATAAGTCACGTACGTCGGAGGAGGAGACCAACAGGCCTTGGAATATCGCTCATCTCCGTCCTTACTATACTTAGAGCTACTGGCTCAAGTTTCTTGTACATACCTCTGTATATATCATGATCAATATAAATAAAGCCGGCATCCCCGAAACTCGGGGCCTCTGTCGTATCATCTCAAACTTTGTGCATGAGTCTTTACTTTGTTGATCATTGGTCACTTGGGGGCTTCCAACTCACCGAGTTTAGCTATCTCACCCTCTTGACCCGGCAAATAAATGCCACATTATCTTGGTTAAACCTGCATGTCTGCTTGATGCTTCTCCGATTATGTGACCCGGTGTACTCTTGACAAGTCAATCATTTTTATGACCCTGAACTTGTCTTGGTTAAAACATCGGTTATGTCACGTGAGAGCCGGCTTACAGAGAGCGAGGATAAACCATGGGCTATCACGCCACATTATTTTGGTTAAGCCTGCCTGTCTGCTTGATGCTACTCCGATTAGGTAACCCGGTGTACTCTCGATGAGTCAATCATTTTTATGACCCTGAACTTGTCTTGGTTAAAACATCGGTTATGTCACGCGAGAGCCGGCTTACAGAAAGCAAGGATGAACCATGGGCTATCACGCCAGCTTCGTTGAAGCGAGACTCGAGCCTCGAAAGCCGGTCTATATTGTCGTGCCTTGAAAGCCGACTTAACGTTACATATTAACTTATGATTATACACAATCAATGTTTTTGCAGGTCGTCTATTTTTTATCATAATTGGCCATGAGCCACCGGATCATGGACAAACCGGTTTAAAACAAAAGACGGATGCCTATCGACAATGAGTCAACAAATATCATAGCAGTTTATTTCAGACTGGTGCTAACCACAAGCTGGACAGCTATTAAGCGCCCCGGGTTATTCTACGCCTATGTCATGCAGAGAAGGGTACACTATTGGCGGTTCAAGTTGTTGCTCGCCATACTGTTACTCAACGAAGCGTCGTTTTCTTTCAGAGGAACTGGGTGGGTTAACATACAACCACACCAGTACAGCTTTTTCATCCAAATTACTGCCAAATATTCTAGTGCGCGAAGGCACGTCTGAGCACCTAAGTGTTTCAAATTATCCTATTACAAAGCCACAGCTGGGCTCCATGATATCAAAGTTTTTTGGAGACGTCTACTCCTGGGCACCAGTTTCTATGCCCTCCGGGTCATTAGTTCCCGGGTTAACTCCTTCCTGGTGTTCATCGACGGCTTGGGCCTCCGGGTCATCCTGCTCCGGCTCCGCTCTTCTTCCGATCTGAAGATTTTCCAGATCCCAGATGATAGTTGTCAAGGCTTGAAAGACGACATCCTCTTTCATGATAATTGACGGGTCAACATCAGGAGCAAAGATATGCTTATGCCGTGCTGGAGTTAGGTCGATGGGCATGTAAGATGGCGGGGTGACCCGCATGTTCTCTTCATTGTAAGCCGGCTGGTACCTCTTCAAATCCAACTCTTCAACAAGTTCACTCACCAAAACCCGAGTTTCCTTCATGCACCGGGTGTAATCTGCTGAAGAGAATTCGCTGCCATCAGTGTTGAACTCTGGAAACCCGCCGGCCATCTCGGAAGGATCCATATCTGGCACATAAGCTTTGACCCGGCTTAGGGACAACATGGCGCCCGCTCGGGCGGCTGATTTCTTCAGCTCTTCAATCTGGCTAGGCACGGTTGAAAGTTGCTTCAACACGTCTCTTATGAAACGTGGCGGCTCTTTGTGACCCATCACAGTCATGATTGTGAACAAGCTCCCTGCATAAAGTTGCTCCAAGAAAGTGTAGACCGCCTTGAGCTTGACACGGGGGTCTTGACGCAGATTGGTGCTTCTGCTACCTGCCATATTTGAACACTTCGATTATAGAAATCCATTCAAGTATAATAGAGTTTTGGGCGAGTTATTCAGGGTCGCTTGGCAGGTCACTTACCAAAGATAGCCTGGGTCATGTCGCTAATATACCGCTTCAATCCGTTTAATTCATCAGTAATGGGCTTGAGCTGGTTCTCTGCCTCTTCAGCACGTTTCAACAACGCTGTTTTTTTCTCCCCATGAGAGGTCTTCACAGATTTCAAGTTTTCAGCAGCTGTTGATACAGATTCTTGCAAGGCTGCGACAGATGACTTGGCGTCTATACGAAGCTTCTTCTCAGCTTTGAGTTGCTCTTGTAAGCCGGCAACCTTTGACTCGGCGTCATTGAGCATATCCTGTCATAACCAGATCATGTCAGTGGCATGCTACCTACTATTGAGCCCACAAAATTGCATAACTCGGCCCATGGGGGCTATGAGGTGGCTAAAACTTAACACTTAAAAGTCCCAAGCAGTTTGCTAGCAATCTACATGGCACTTGGGGGCTAATGCAGGTCATTTTCTCTTTTCATGATTACTAGGGGAAAACAGACCCGGCTCATCTTATCAAAATGAGTCGGCCCTTGGGGGCTACATGTCACTTTGCTCTCAATCTTATTGAAGACCCGGCTATTTCACAGAAACAAGCCGGCCCTCTTGGGGGCTACACGTCACTTCGCTCTAAATTTTATTGAAGACCCGGCTGTTTCACAGAAACAAGCCGGCCCTTGGGGGCTACATGTCAATACACTTTTAAGAGACGAAGAAGTTCAAGCACCGACTTGTTATATGCATAACAACTCGGCCCTTGGGGGCTACGGTTCAAAAAGGAGCAAATCATACTTAAAGTCTTACACAGAATCATGTTTGCTTTTGTCTAAGACTTGGCGGCTATATAAGATATATACAGTATGGAAAAATAGGGGCATTTCTTACCTCATATTTCCTCTTCAGCATATTGACCTGTTTTACTTCCATTTCCCGGCTCATAGATAACCGGGTCAAGTACGCCTCATGGAGATCGGCTGCGCCGAGATCTTCAAAATTTGGGAGCTCAAGTTTCTCTCTTCCTTTCTCAGACGCGACCGGCTCATCTTTTGATATAAGCTTGGTCAGAACGCTTGACATCTCTGGAGTCTTGAAGGATACCCCCGTGATGCCAATATCATCATCGGCTTGGGGAGATGATAAGATCGTAGCTTTAGTCGCCTTCATCGGACTAGAAGGGCGAATAGGACTTGGCGGGTTAAGATCCTCCACCATGTCAGTTGCGCCAACTTGAGTATCTACCTCTTCAGTAGTTGGCGGCTCGTTATGCTTGGACGGATCAACATTCTCGTCAGCCTGATCCTTTGCCGCCTCACGTTGCCCTTCAGGGGTCACCAAATTTGGATCTTCCAGCTCAACGTTCTCTGGGGTTGAAGATGACTCGCCCGTTTTCTTTTCTTTGCATTGGCCCTGTGAATAAGCAAGTGGTCAGATAAACAATACAATGGTTGCAGCAAAGCATGACTTAGTGAAAAACACTTACCCCTGCTTAATAACCAAGGGTGGCAGATGAGTCGCCCGACGATGGTGGCGACTCCTGATAATCCGAATCAGACGGGTTAAGTGGTTGTTTAAAAAGGCCGGCAAGCGGATGAGATGGGGTTGGACTGTGAGGCACCTCATTGCGTCGCTTATGGGCGGCTGAAACATCAGGTAAGCCGGCCAAGAGTTCTCCAGAACCACTTCGAGTATGGCGTCTTGCAGAGTCGGCATGCTGCGATTTATTTGAAGAAAATTTTGGGTCTAAGTAAGCAAGTGGATGAGAAAAGGACACTTTCCTCACAGTTTTTCTTGGCCTTTGGGGAACAAAGGTGTCCGAGTCGGAGATGGAAATTACAGTGTCTGAGTCAAAGGAGATGGAAATTACCTCAACAACGTCAGCCCGGCTCATATCAGCATCACCCTGGGAATAAGAGGCATCAGCAAGCTCAATAAAAAAATGGCCAAGGGAGTCAAGTTCTACCTCTGATTCATCATCCACCACTGGCGACTGGCCTCTAGCCGCCGTCTCATGTTCAACAGCTGGCACATTCTTTTTCCGAGCCGGTCCAGCTTTAGTTTTGATTGCTGCTTTCTTCGGTTTCCTGTTCCAGAATGAAGAATCGGCCTGCACAGTTAAACAAGATCAACAAGTAAGCTTAAGTTATGGATTGATAAGCCGGATAAAACGATTACAAGAACGCTTACTGGAGGAGCTTGGTTGAGGGCATAGAATGGTTTTAACCCTGTCTTGTTGCATATTTCTTGAGGCTCCCCGAGTAGCTTCTTCGTAGCCTTATTTATATCATCAGCTGACATATCAATGGGACTGAACCGTTGTGGGTCGGTTGACTCGCCAGAATAATTACACATTAAGGCGTCTCGGCGGCTTAAGGGCAGGATCTTCTAGGTAATCCAGCACCGGGTCAAGTCAACACCAGTCAGACCATTGGCTAGCAAAGCCCTCAACTTTGGATATACATGGGCGACTTGGGCACATTCTTCTTGAGAAGCCCAGCCAGGAAGCTCAAAGGTTGAGGGAAGGCGTTCAGCTCTATAACCCGGCAGAGGATTTTCATCAGCTGGAGCTGTGTTCTTGCAATAGAACCACGTCTTATTCCATCCTTTAGGGTGACTGGGCAGAACAGCTGAAGGAAAAGGAACGTCTCTTCGTCTCTGAATTGAGACTCCGCCAAGTTTTAGGCAGGGGCCATCGGCACACTCAGTTTGGCGGTTGAGATAGAAGAACTCTCTGAAGAGAGGAATGGTGGGTTCCATTTGCAGATATACCTCACACAAGACTTAGAATTGGCACAGGTTGGATACAGAGTTTGGACCAATGTCTTGAGGATGAAGGTTGAAGAAGTGTAGAACATCCCGGAAGAACTTTGACCCGGGTGGAGAAAAACCCCTAAGGAGATGGTCTGTAAAAATCATGACTTCCCCTTCACGGGGGTGAGGAATGTTTTCTGTTGCTTGGGGGGCTCGATAGCCAATTACTTCCTGAGCCGGTAGAAAGCCTTGCTCTTTAAAATCATTCAGTACAAGGTCAGAAACTTGAGAACACACCCAGTTGCAGATTGTGGTCTTCGCCATAGCAAGTCGCCTAAATATAAATGAGAAATGCAAAAACATAAATGGCGGGTTACTCATGTTCATGATGAGCTAGCAACATACGACTAAAGGTACAAGGGCGAGTCACCATGTTCAGTAAATCGCCAAAGTTATAAGTCACCCGACTGGATTTCAGTTATGGTTATCAAATTGGGCGGATCATAATAAGTGGACACGAGTCGCCATGAGTAAGGGCGGCTTATCCCTTCGATTTATTCCTAAGTGTTGTAGAAACAGGTTTCGAACAAGAACGATTGCTATAACGGATCTACAAAACAGCTTAAAAAGAGAAATATTTACTATACCTAGTTCATACAGTGGAAGCACAGTTTGATCTACTCCAAGTTTCTAGCAAAGGTCCGAGGTTCCTAGATGCAAAAATGGTACTACGGATAGCGGCGGGATATTTCTATGGAGAAAGCATTTGGAAATAGATCTAAACAGTGGCAATGGCGATGCGGCCTGTGCAAGAACACCGACGAACTAGGGTAAGTCACTGCTATGAATCTAAGGAGCAATGAAGTGTACCTGGATGCGGTGAGTGGCTCTGAGATGATCCTGAGCAGCCTCGACGATGGCGCGTACGAAGAAGAGGATGCGGTTGAGGCCACCGGCGCGTGTCGGGGTCGTACGGCGGCGGAGCTCCTGTTGCAGGCGACGCGTCGCGAGGAAGAAGAAGCAGTGGGGCGGTCAAAATGATAAAGTGCAAATGAAACCCTTTCGGGAATATTTATAAGGGAAAGAAAGAAGGGGAAACGGCAAGCACGAGAATCAAGGCGACACTGTGATAAAAGGCGCCTCGATCATCGGGACTGTCAGGTCCACTCAAAGATCTGGAATGACGTCACGCGAGATTTACGGAGATCAGTTGAATGAGGACATGGATTTCAAAGTATGAAGCAGGATGTAAGCCGGCAAATATAAGCCGGTCACGACCCGGAAGATGAGTCTGGGTTATTATTGTTCTGAAGGTTGACATGAATAAATTCAAATCAACCTGGGGGCTAATGTTGGGGATGTAACCCCTGGATATAACCCGCCCATTTAGGGCCGGGTCACCATACGGCGACTTAGAAGAAGGCCTCTACAGGTGGGCCGTGGCGATCCAGAAGACCAGAGTCCAGAAGATAAGCCGCCCAGGGTAGGCCGGCTCACGGCCCAGAGCTTTTCCATCTAAGGCGCCTTAAGAGTTTCCTTACTTGTGAAACAAGTTGAGTAGGAATTAGAGTATGACACGGGTCGTCTCTTCGACCCGGACTCTGTTGTAAACCCAGGGCCTCAACCTATATATAATGGGGAGCCCCTGGGACTAAAGGACTAAGTTACAAGCTCTCGAGTACTAGGTTAGCCAAGTTGCACCCTTGTAATCGAGATCATCATCATCAATACAACAAAAGCAGGACGTAGGCTATTACCTCCTTCATGAGGGGCCGAACCTGGGTAAACCCTTGTCTCCCCGATTCCGATCAACCCCGTTCAAGCTACCACCTATTCACGATGGCCTCACGACTAAGTCCTTTCACGAGGACATCTGCCGTGACAAAACAACTACACTTTTGATTGCGCGGTAGTCGCTTTTTATTAGGGTGATCTCTCACTTAAAATATTAAGTAGTTAGTGTTCTCCCAATTGTAACACCATCTACAACACGTATCTTTTCGGGGTGTGCCATGTACACATGAGCACGAATGATTAGAGAGGTGTAAGGCGAGTGAAGGTCAGACCTCACTGCGTGATCACTTGGTTGTCTTGACGTTCAGGCAGGACAGTCCTGAGCTCGGAACACGTGCATCGAAAGATGGACAAGAATCACATAGAGATGTGATTGGCAAGTTGGCCTACCGATTGAAATTCACATCATCTGTGATGAACCCGTCAATGGCATCGAATTGAAATGCGGATCTTGAATCACTCACAATCAATTATGAGAGATATTGATTTGAGTGGGAGCGCACTATTGAATTAACTTGTTTAGTTCTCAGTGCAATTAATTATGGACACTGTCTAAGTGTGATTTGCATAATAGTTGTAGAAGAATGGCTCGCGTTTCCACCTTCCCTATTAAAATTGAATAGCTGTTAAATATCTGGTTAAAACTTTACGGTTGGTAACGTAATGTGAGGATTGTCCTCAAGAGTGCCGAGAAGGACTTTGTCCTATCGCATGCTTTCGGTATTCTCCCGCTAATGCTATGGATAATGTGACTCTCATCCTTCGATCCAATAGCTCAAATTCCGTTTCAGTCAAGTGCAATACGTTTGCTTCCATGAGACCTGAACTTCAAAAGTTTGGGATAGTTATGTGATATTCATGGAACTAAAAATTGTTTTCAGATGCATACAAAGGCTAAAAGATATGAGATATCCAAAGCAATGTTTGTTTTGCAAACTATTAGTAAAGGTGTTTACTATGCATTAGACTGATAAGAGAGGGATCCAGAAGAACGCCTGTCATATGATGAAAGGTGAATAAAACAAAAAACTTAAAGAGAAAGTAAATGTCCAAAGGGTGTTAGTGTGACTTACACACCTAGGAAGTCCAGGGCTAACGCCACTCTTAAGTTGGGTGCTTCTTCTGAGAGTAAGAGAAATACTAAAAGTTAAACTGTTAGAAGTATAAAGGCAAAAAGAGAGAAGACTAGAATATCTAGCTCATGTATGAAAGTCATACGAGTTATTGATGTATGGAAGGCTGGTCAAAAGAAATAGTTCTTGGGGATTATGATTAAACATGTTAATCGCTGATTCTTGGGTATTGTGAGTTGATCACAGAAATACCCGCTCGATTGCATTCTGTTGCAACTCGATGCAAGAACTACTACGGCCTAAAAGACTTGCCGGGAATGAGGTTTTGATACGCGCTGGGAACATAGTAAAAGTTACTATACCTTCCATCAGTGTATTCCCTATGTATTTACTTTCATAATTCATTTTAGAGTTTTACACACTCTAGCCCATTGCATAAGGTATCTTGCAAGAAGGTTGTTCATAAGAGAACTTTTGATGTTCAGTGTTATGAATAACATAAGGGCCATACTTTCATTATGAATGAGATGTATGTTATGAATATTAATAATAATACATTACCACTGTATTTACTTTCATAATTCATTCTAGAGTTTTACACACTCTAGCCCATTTGCATAATGTTTGTTGCAAGAGTGTTGTTCATAAAAGAACAATTGTTGTTCAGTGTTATGAATAACATAAAGGCCATACTTCCATCATCGATGGGACGTATGTTATGAATATTGATGGTAATATGATACATCCATAACACTGATGCTAAATGTCGCAAGACTAAAAGAATACCACACAAGTGTGGCACTGCATTTGGTCACATTGGAGAAACCCGCATGGAAAAATTCCATTATGATGGATTTTGAAGTCATTTGATTTTGAATCATCTGACACTTGCAACTTTCCTCTGAAAAGTGAAGTGACTGAAATACCGTTCACAGGCCATAAGGAACGAGCAACGAACTTATTGGTGATCATACATTATGATGTGTGTAATCCAATAAAGGTTATTGCTGGCAGTGGATTTGCTGAAAAGTGAAGTGACTGAAATACCGTTCCAAATTATGTTTCTGCAATTTGATTGCGGAAAGGAATATCTGAGTTACAAGTCTAGCAAATGTCTGGTGAGTTGTGAAAAGAGTTTCATAACTTACACCTCCCGGAACACCACTGTGAGTGGAATGTCCGTGAAGATGTAATCAAACCATTTATGACATGGTAAGATCAAAGATGACATAAATCAATTTGCCATTATCCCTTTTAATGTAATGCTTTAGAGACTGCGGCTTTTACACTGAAAAGAGCACCATCAGGTCTGTTGAAATGACGCCATGGTATGGTACGCCCAACCATGTTATATCTTTTCTTAACATTTGGAATATGGGGCTTGTGTTAAATATTTACAAACCTATTCCAAATCAGACAAGTGTTACTTTATAGGTTATGCTAATTTATTGGGTATTCCTGCATCACTATACCGAGGCAAAAATGTTTGCCACAAATACGGTATGATTTTGTAGAAAATGGTTCTTACAAAAAGGTGAGTGAGAGAACGGTGCAACTCGACGAGATAACAGTATCTTCGTCATCAGCTCAAAGGAAAGAAACCTTGGAAGTAAATTCCAGAGTTTCCTACTGCGACTGATACGGAAGCCTCTACATGAGATGTATGGACTTCGGTCGAACTTGCAGCTGAACCACGTAGGCAAAACTCGTGCAAACATCTCAGGTGCGCAAACGAGATATTCTTGTTAGACAACAGTATACCTATGATACACAAGGAAGCGTTGATGGGCCCTGACTCCGGAATTGGCTAAATGCCAATATAATCCGAGATAGTTTCCATATGAATGATTCAAGATTATATCTTGATAAACCCTTCGGAAGACTTGGAGTCTAACGAACATTAATGGAACTATAAACTGATGTGGATGAAATGTTTTATCCATAAAGCTCGACTTGTTGCAATAACAAGTTCAAGGAGTTGACTACGATGAGATTGTCTCACCGTAGCAATGCTTAAAGTCGGTTCGGGTTAAACTAGCAATTAATACATATTTCAATGATGAGATATGATACTTGGATGCCAAAAAGGATTTCCATGTGATGGAAATGCAACCTAGGACTTGCATGTGATACAGTCCAAAGTATTTTGTTGATCCAAAGGATGCTAGTGAGTGTGCAAACTTCAAAGTTCCAGCAATGGACAGAAGAGAGCAAAACGGAGTTGGAATATTCGTTTTTGATGAAATAGTCAAAAGAGTTTGATTTCATCAATGTATAACGAAGATGCTTGTGGTTACAAGAAAGTAAGTGGGAGCATAATAATATTTCTGAAAACCTTGTGTGCTTGACACATTGTTGATTGGAAATATAAATTTCCTGACACAAATTAGGACTTCATTGAAAATAGTTTTTCCGATGAAGTGCTTGGGCTAAGTAGCCGTGATATTAGGCATAATTATCTTCGGAGATAGGATTGCCTAATAGGCTAAGCCAAAAATACATATTGACAAAATGCTAAAACAGTTTAGCATAAAACCGCCAAGGAGTGATTCTTGCCGAAGTCATATGGAAAGAGTTTTTGCAAGACTCGATGTCCCAAAGCACTGATGAGCAAAATACATGATGGAGATTCCACACACTTTTGTGTTTGGATTAATCATGTATTCCATGGTATGTAAAACAACTAGATATGTCCGATACTCCCAAGCTATTGCGAGTATAGATACCAAAGTGATCAAAGTACTGATCATGGGACAACAGTGAAAGATGTCATTAAGTACTAAAGTAGCACTGATGACATGTTTTCTCGCAAGCAGAGAGTATGAAGTGCTCGTTGTAAGTAATTACATCGATACAGTCTTCATCGATGCTCCAAGCGATTTTCGATTTAAGTTAAAGGTTTTGTGTAATACACAATATGGTGGCACAGTAGATTGGAAATTGTTCCAAACAGGATACTGTGGCGAATTCTATAACAAAGGCTAAGTATGTTAACGCTTTGGAAGCAACAAAGAAATGTTGAATCATATAGTTCATTCACGAACTTAGTATGGTTCCAAGATGGCTTTGGTCAATGGGACACTATTGCAGATAGTTGCTCCATAGCTCAGTCTGAGGAATCAAGGTTCGACCAGTGATTCACATATATACAAAGCCAAGTCCACACAAAATATGAATTTTGTGAAAGCGTGAAAACGCGAGGATATGCAAAGATACACACGGAGCTGAAGTTGTCAGATCCGTTGGACATCACCAAAAGCGAAGCATTTTTTACACCGGTATGCCATAGGTGTAAAGTGAATTAGCATTGACTAGCTCAAGTGTTGCATGATAGTTCTGTTTTCCTGATCATGGGCATGACTATGCCGGCAACTTTGAGAGCACAATGTTAGGAGAACACTTGTGTTGAATCGACCCAATTGATGTTATGCTATGAGATACATTCGTCACAAGTTAATGGTTAATAACACAGAGAAAGGTAACGTTTGCATAATTCCTCAGACCATGAGAGTATCGAGTTTCTTCATGCTTGATTCATGAATTTTGGGGTTTGTTAAACGTCATCCATAACTGGGTGGCTATTACGGCAGCTTACGGGTTCATGGGATAGTATGTCCAGGGACTTGGTAGTTCAAGATTGGGATTTGCTCCTCCGACGATGGAGAGATATCTCTGGGCCCTCTCGGTGTTACGGTATCCATCATCGTTTGGCCAGACACATTGTGATTTGATCACAGGGATGCCGGAACACGGGAACGAGAAAAGAGAACAAATGCCGGTAACGAGGTAACTGGCATAGTGGACAAGTTGTTGATTCACAGGGATGCCGATAAATCTCACCTCGGGTATTTGTAACATATCGCGAAGCAACAGGAAGAGCACACGGCAACTGGAGGTTCACTCAAATATTTATTCGTGTGGGTATAGGGGTCAATATGGGTGTCCACGGCTCCGATGTTGATCATTGATCGGAAAGTGTTCCGGCCATGTCTATGCTTCACCGAACCTATAGGGTCACATGCTTAAGGGTCATCTATCTGCTGAATACTAAACAAGGAGTCTGAGAGAAATTCACCGAAAAAGTTTCGGAGACAACGGAAAAGTTCCGGAGAGAGAACACCGGAAGGGTTTCGGTAAAACCGAAAAGTTGTTTCAGAGTAAACCATTGAGCCAAAAAGGTTTCGGCAAGCGCCAGGAACTTTTTGGAGGTTGCCAGATTGTTCTGGTAACTTCTGGAATTTTTCTGTAGAAAAAAACCGGAAATGTTCCAGAGCTGCCGGAAACGCTGTGGTAGCTTTTCGCTCGCGAAAATCACAGATCCAGAAATGTTCCGAAACACGTCCAAAATTATTTTAGTGGGTACTAGAAATGTTCTAGGCCTACATAAATATTTTTGGTTCAAACGGTCACGGAAAAATGTTTTTGTGAATAGTGAAAAGCACTTTATGGGTTGGTTTCCAAATGGGTTTTTCTTTTAGAAGGAAATCACTTTTGGTGAGAGAGAAAGGTGTGTGAAAGGTGGTGCCCCCCCCAAAGGGGGCAGCACCAAATTTCGTCCATGGTGGTGGGGGGGGGGCCTTGGGGTTTCCTTCCACCTCATGGTGGATATGTTCTACACACACCCTTACGTGGCATTTGGGTGAAAAGATCTTGAGCCCCTTTTGGTCTTTTAACCCCTTGCCTCTACCCCTTGCTCCTCCTATAAATAGAGGTGGAGAGGGCTCTCCAAAATGAGAAATCTCTCTCACATACAAATGCCATGCATGATCTGGCCTTCTCTCTCCCTCCCCGCGAAATAGTTTCGTAGAGCCGAAAGGTTGTCTGGGTTCCGGCAGGAACTAGTTCTGGACGGCGAAGCCCTGTTGATGGCGTCCTGGACTAGGGGGTACTCGCTACGTCGTCTCCCGACCTGTGGGTCGGGCCGAAGACCCCCATGGCGGTTCACCAATGGGCCACTTCGGGCAGCCCATGCCGTATACAAGGAAGACTCCACAAGACTTGGCGCCCAAGACGAGGACTCTCCTAAACCCTAGGCCTCCGGTGCATATATAAACTGAGGCCAGGCTAGTCAATAGTTCGACGAAGATTCATTAGAACAATCTCGTGGTAGCCACATGTACTCTGTACTATACCTCATATCAATACAATCAAAAGCAGGACGTAGGGTATTACCTCTTCGAGAGGGCCCGAACCTGGGTAAACCTTTGTGTCCCTCGTTCATCCTGTTACCATCGCCCCAAGACGCCTAGCTTAGGACCCCTACTACGAGATATGCCGGATTTAGAACCGACATTGGTGCTTTCATTGAGAGCCTGTTGGGTAGTCGCCGCGGTGCGATGGGAATTCAGATCGGCTCCATCGCGATCTACGCGTCGGAACCGAGCTATATCGTCAGCGTCGGCATCTTCGTCGCCGACCCGACTGGTCACCTTGGCTGGACCGAGGACTAGGCTTCTCTTCGGATCGACAAGTTCGGACGGATGTCTTCGTCATCATCAACTCCGATCTCATCCGGGATAATGGAAAAATCGTCCATGATGCTCGGGGGCTCAACGTCAACATTGCCCTCGCGCGATCATGCAGTTTTTTCTGGACAACGGATTCGTGTTCGCCGTCCCCATCTCCTCGAGCGTCGCTTTGACGATTTCTTTGGTGGAATTGCGCGGAATTGAGTCTAGAACAACCCTGCAAAATTTCGTCGCGTTCCGATGGAGGAATCTCCGGCGATCTCCGATATACCGAAGCCCTGTCGAATCTGGACGGGAATCTGGACGAGTTTAGGGCGAGGAGTCCAGCAGTCAGCTCGGATGTCGTTTGGAAGATCCAACCGTTCAACGGCTGCGGAATTCCTATATCTACTACCCCTCAAAATTTCAGCTCGATCCGACCGTTCAAACTCCGGGAAGCGTGCGATGAGTGCATCAATTTTCGGATCTGTTTTCTGCGCGAAAACGAATCCGGCCCGAGTTCATCTTTGTCATGAACAGATTATCGGACATCTTTTTTTAAGGGAATTTTCTATAGGGTATTGTGTTTTGTTTTCAAGCACGTGCCTGCAAATTTTAACCCTTTTCTGAGGTGATCTTCGTCGTCGTGCCGGTGTCAAACCAGCCTGGCCACGTTGCTCCATGGCTGCCGACCTGCGCCAGCATCGACTGCGCCGTCGCTTCATCGAGCCGACGACAACCACCTCGGCGAGCCGACCAAGAGTTCGGCACCGCTCTCCCTAATGATCGTCAAGATAACATCGTCACCTTACGGATTGTACGGGTCGGGCGCGCCAGCATCGCCGCGCGGACACTTCTCAAGCCGGCATTGACCGCGTCACAAGTTCCGACCTGCGTCGGCATCGCCGCGCCGTTGCTTCTTCAAGCCGATGTCCACCACGCCGACCTGCTTTGACACCTCGGCTGGCATGGGGCTGCAACCTCACCTTACCGACCTGCTCCGTCACCTCAGCTAGATCGGGGGCTTCGCCATCTCTTTGTCAACCTACTCCGGAGACTTCGGCGTCACCAGCCGACCAGCTTCGTCAGCTCGGCCGGACCTGGGGCTTCGCCTCAACATCTCGGCAGTGTCGTACTACCACTTCATCAAGCCGAGCTCTTCGCTCGGACACCTCGGTCGGACCGGGGGCTTCGCCATCGCTTCATCGACCTACTCCGGCGTCACCCTACCGACCTACTCTGTCTCCTCGGCTGGACCAGGGGCTTCGCCTCGGCACATCGGCAGTTTTGTGCTGCCACTTCATCAGCCGAGCTCTTCGCTCGGCCACCCCAGGACCGGCTTGGGGGCTGGGATCTCGATCCGTTGCAAGCCCGGACTACGTCATCAACGCCGAGCACATTAACCAGCTAAGTCGCTTTCATGCTTAAATTTTCTAAATTCTTAATTTTTTTTGTTCGGTTCGACCAAGCATTATATCTATGTTAAAATCTGTTTGTTAAAAACGAGGTTCGTTAAAAACCACTTCCTTTACCCATGTTAACTGGGGGCTCTTAAATTTATATGAGCCGTTATAATAAGTGTTTTCTTCTTAGTCATTGCAAAGTCTTTTTGTACCACTCCTTTCTCGACACGAGTGTGTGGTCAATAGCCGGATAGCCTGGTTTCTCTCTAAAGCCGCTCGGGTTTGGTTCGCTAAACTGGCCTGAGAAGCACTCCGCCTTCGGGAATAGGAGGTTGAAGCCGAAGGCTGACCCGCTTGAAGTCTTGAGATCGGATGTGTCATGTTAAAGCACGACGGAAGTACAAACTAATTTTAAGACCAATTTTCGGATTGGCACCAAAAAACTTGATTTAGTTCGGACGTAAAGTTTTTCCTAAAGTTTTTTGGTTTTCCGAGCTTATGGCACATTTAAGCTATTTGTGTGTTTTTCTTTCAGGAGGCGGGACATCATCATGACCGAGGTGCCTTGCGTAATAATTCAGCTTGGGAGATCTTTTCCGACCCACAGCTCGGCATCTTTCCTGCCGACCTACACCCAACCTGAGTCTCGGGGGATTTACTGTGTGTCTCCAGCATAACTCTCGTAGTACAACGTCGGATGCCTTTAAAGCATCGGCAATATCAACGGGGGGCTGCGACTAGAGCCGAACCCATCAAAAGCCAAGGTACTCTGAGGAGTCCTCGGCAAAATGTTCTCGGATATTGCTTTATATGCATCAGTTTCGAATTGTGTCTGCGGTCAATAGTTGGGTTGCCTGGCTCCTGTGCTTGCCTTCTACGTTCCACTTTGTTCGGCTAGGTGTGCAAAGGGAGAACCACTGCGATTGTACTTCTGATTTAACTGGTCAAGTACCTCAGTGGAGAAAGCCGAAAACTGATTGTCACAATGAGCGCAAACTGGTCAGCGATCCGATGACTGTGTCAAACTATAGATCGAGAGAGGTTACCCCATGGGCCTTTCATAAAATTGGCTGAAGTGTTAATGGCTAGACCTTGGTCGGCGCCGAACACTAACCGGGGGCTCGTAACTAGCCTCCCCAATTTATGCTCCTATGACTAAGTGAAAGTTATAAAGCCCACATATCTGATTGCCTCGTTTCCGCTAACACAACCGCCTCCGGGCACCGAGACGTCGGCTAAGCACTAGTACAAAACAGGGCATCGGTCCACCCCTGAGAAGCCCATTAGTCCCGGTTCACTCACGAACCGGGACCCATGGGGGCATCGGTCCCGGTTCGTGAGGCCAGGGCGCCGGCCGGGCCTCGTGGGCCATTGGTCCCGGTTCGTCGGACCCCTTTTGTCCCGGTTCTAGACACGAACCGGGACCAATGCGCCTCGCTCCTGGCCCACAACCATTGGTCCCGGTTTGTGGCTGGAACCGGGACTAAAGGTGACCCCTTTTGTCCCGGTTCCAGCCACAAACCGGGACCAATGCGCCTCGCTCCTGGCCCACAACCATTGGTCCCGGTTTGTGGCTGGAACCGGGACCAATGGTTGGCCTATATATAGCCCCCGCCCGCGAGCAGAGCAATGCATTGCTCTGTTTTTTTGCCCGGCCGTGGAAGAGCTTTTGTGGTGCTCTAGCTCACCTCCTATGCACATGAGGTGTTCGATGAAATGCCCGAGCCACACTTAAGCTTTCTCCTCTCGAAGCTCCTTGTCCAAGCTCCATTTTCCTCAAGATTTGTCTAGGTTTGGCGGTCCGTCCTGTCCCGTCCCCGTCCTCACGCCGTCGATCGCCCGCGCCCATCTCAGCGCCGGCAACACCGTGGTTAGCCTCTTCTTCTTATCTTCTTTCTAAAAGAAAAAAGTTCTTAATTGTGTGTTTTAATTAGATGCTCTAGAGAGTTATATGTTGTTCAATAATAAGAACTATATAACGCACGCAGATGAACCGGCAATGGATGTACGGTGACCGACGCACCTCTGAGTATATTAAGGGCCTGCATAATTTTCTCGAAGCGGCTGAGGCAAACAAGCAGAATGGTTTTATGCATTGTCCATGTACTGTCTGTGAGAATACGAAGGCTTTCTCCAACTCTAAAACCCTTCACTTCCACCTGCTTGAGAAGGGTTTTATGCCACACTATAATGTTTGGACCAAGCACGGAGAAAGAGGGGTTATGATGGAAGACAACGAAGAAGAAGAGGATGATGACAACTACCCGCCCCCCTGAATACGGTGATGCTGCAATGGGGGAAGCTGAAGATCAAGAGGAACCAGACGATGTGCCCGATGATGATCTTCGCCGGGTCATTGTTGATGCGCAGAGAGAATGCGAAAGTGAAAGGGAGAAGTTGAAGTTCGATCGCATGTTAGAGGATCACAAAAAAGGGTTGTACCCAAATTGCGAAGATGACAACAGAAAGCTCGGTACCACACTGGAATTGCTGCAATGGAAGGCAGACAATGGTGTATCTGACAAGGGATTTAGTTCGCTGCTGAAAATAATGAAGAAGAAGCTTCCAAAGGATAACGAATTGCCCGGAAGTACGTACGAAGCAAAGAAGGTTCTATGCCCTCTAGGATTGGAGGTGCAGAAGATACATGCATGCCCTAATGACTGCATCCTCTACCGCGGTGAGTACGAGGATTTGAACGCATGCCCGGTATGCGGTGCATTGCGGTATAAGATCAGACGAGATGACCCTGGTGATGTTGAGGGCGAGCGCCCCAGGAAGAGGGTTCCTGCCAAGGTGATGTGGTATGCTCCTATAATACCACGGCTGAAACGTCTGTTCAGAAACAAAGAGCATGCCAAGTTGATGCGATGGCACAAAGAAGACCGTAAGAAAGACGGGAAGTTGAGAGCACCCGCTGACGGGTCGCAGTGGAGAAAAATCGAGAGAAGGTGGGGGGACTTTGCAGGTGACGCAAGGAACGTATGGTTTGGTTTAAGTGCAGATGGCATTAATCCTTTTGGGGAGCAGAGCAGCAATCATAGCACCTGGCCCGTGACTCTATGTATCTATAACCTTCCTCCTTGGTTGTGCATGAAGCGGAAGTTCATTATGATGCCATTGCTCATCCAAGGCCCTAAGCAACCCGGCAATGACATTGATGTGTACCTAAGGCCATTAGTTGAAGAACTTTTACAGCTGTGGAATGGAGAAGGTGTACGTGTGTGGGATGAGCACAAATAGGAGGAATTTGACCTACATGCGTTGCTGTTTGTAACCATCAACGATTGGCCTGCTCTCAGTAACCTTTCAGGACAGACAAACAAGGGATACCATGCATGCACACACTGTTTAGATGACACCGACAATATATATTTGGACAAATGCAGGAAGAATGTGTACCTGGGGCATCGTCGATTTCTTCTGACCAACCATCAATGTCGAAAGAAAGGAAAGCATTTCAAAGGTGAGGCAGATTACCGGAAGAAGCCCGCCCTCCGTACTGGTGATCACATACTTGATATGGTCAATGATTTACAAGTAATCTTTGGAAAGGGTCCTGGCGGACTATCTGTTCCGACTGACGATGCGGGACGCGCACCCATGTGGAAGAAGAAATCTATATTTTGGGACCTACCCTATTGGAAAGACCTAGAGGTCCGCTCTGCAATCGACGTGATGCACGTGACGAAGAATCTTTGCGTGAACCTGCTAGGCTTCTTGGGAGTGTATGGGAAGACAAAAGATACACCGGAGGCACGGGAGGAACAGCAACGTGTGCATGAAAAAGACGGCATGCATCCAAAGCAGTATGAAGGTCCTGCCAGCTACGCTCTTACCAAAGATGAGAAGGAAATCTTCTTTGAATGCCTGCTCAGTATGAAGGTCCCGTCTGGCTTCTCGTCGAATATAAAGGGAATAATAAATATGGCAGAGAAAAAGTTCCAGAACCTAAAGTCTCATGACTGCCACGTGATTATGACGCAACTGCTTCCGGTTGCATTGAGGGGGCTTCTACCGGAAAATGTTCAATTAGCGATTGTGAAGCTATGTGCATTCCTCAATGCAATCTCTCAGAAGGTGATCGATCCAGAAATCCTGTCAAGGTTAAGGAGTGATTTGGTGCAATGTCTTGTTAGTTTTGAGCTGGTGTTCCCACCATCTTTCTTCAATATCATGACGCACGTCCTAGTTCATCTAGTCGACGAGATTGTCGTTCTGGGCCCTGTATTTCTACACAATATGTTCCCCTTTGAGAGGTTCATGGGAGTCTTAAAGAAATATGTTCGTAACCGCGCTAGGCCAGAAGCAAGCATCTCCATGGGCCATCAAACAGAGGATGTCATTGGGTTTTGTGTTGACTTCATTCCTGACCTTAAGAAGATTGGTCTCCCTCAATCGCGGTATGAGGGGAGACTGACTGGAAAAGGCACGCTAGGAGCGGACTCAATAATATGTAGGGACGGGCGTTCTTGGTCTCAAGCACACTACACAGTTCTACAGAATTCTACCTTGGTGACCCCGTATGTCGATGAACACAAGAATATTCTGCGCTCCAAACACCCGGAGCAGTGTGACGACTGGATTACATATGAACACATCAGGACTTTCGGCAGTTGGTTGCAAACACGTCTCATGGGTGACAACACTGTTTCTGATGAGCCGACTCGTTGGCCAGGGGACCATCTTCGACTGTATTGACTTACAAAGGGTACGAGATAAATGGGAATACATTTTACACGATCGCCCAAGATCAAAAGAGCACCAACCAAAACAGCGGTGTCCGCTTTGATGCAGCAACCAAGAGGGGAAAGGACACATATTATGGTTACATAGTGGACATATGGGAACTTGACTATGGACATGATTTCAAGGTCCCTTTGTTTCAGTGCAAATGGGTCAATCTGTCAGGAGGCGGGGTACAGGTAGACCCACAGTACGGAATGACAACAGTGGATCTCAACAATCTTGGGTACACAGACGAACCATTCGTCCTAGCCAATGATGTGGCGCAGGTTTTCTATGTGAAGGACATGTCTACCAAACCGAGAAAAAGAAAAGATAAGGAAGCGAATACATCATACGATGAGCCAAAGCGCCACATAGTTCTTTCAGGAAAAAGAGACATCGTGGGATTGGAGGGCAAGACAGACATGTCTGAAGATTATGAAAAGTTTCATGAAATTCCTCCCTTCAAAGTCAAGGCTGACCCAAGCACCCTGTTAAACGATGAAGATTATCCATGGTTACGGCGCAATAAGCAAAGGACACAAGCGAAGAAAAAGTGAAGACTTTCTCTCCACAACTATATCATTGCAGTTACATGTGAAGAAATTAAATGCCTTTTGTAACAGATGAGTTTTCGTCCGAAACCCTGATACTTTGAAAGAGATTGTCCGTTTTGTACACGAAGTGCATCCAGTTTTTGCCGTAACCCTCTCAACTTTTTAGCACATGCTATGTGGGTGAAATGATGATACCATGCAAACTTTCAACCTGTTCAGAGTTCATTTGTAGTGCTTTTCAATTTCAGGGTCATTTAGCTTAAAAAATCAGTAAATGCATGAAAAATAGGAAATGAAGTCAGAAAGGGTTGAAAATTGATGATGTGGCTTTGAATGGTGCATTTTGAACACACAAAAAGTCTGGAGTTCAAATAAGTTCAAAAAAATGAAATCCCTTTGTAACAGATGAGTTTTCGTCCGAAACCCTGATACTTCGAAAGAGATTGTCCATTTTGTACATGAAGTGCATCCAGTTTTTGCCGTAACCCTCTCAACTTTTTAGAACATGCTATGTGGGTGTAATGATGATACCATGCCAACTTTCAACCTTTTAAGAGTTCATTTGAAGTGCTTTTCAATTTCAGGGTCATTTAGGTCAAAGAATGAACTAATAGCAAAAAGAATGAACTAGAAAACCTTTATGAAACTCTAATAGCAAAAATAATGAACTAAAAATAATTAATTAAAAAATTCTGTTATGATCAACTAAAATAAAACTATAATATTCTTCAATAGCAAAAAGAATCAACTAAAAAACTTTTATAAAACTCTAATAGCAAAAGGAATCAACTAAAAATATTTTATAAACCTCTAGTATTTATGAAACTAAAATTATATAAAATTTATGCAACTAAAGTTATCAAAGTATTTTTTGTTCAAAACATTAATAGCAAAAAGAATTTTCATAAAGAATTTTTTTAGAAACTTTAATAGCAAACTAAAATAACAAAATCTGTTTTTGGTTAAAACGGACATTTAAAATTACCTAAAAATTACCAAATTGAATATAATGATAAAACACAGTAATATTAAATAGCAGGAAAAAGAATCACTCTAAAATCTATTTTTATAGTAAAGTTATTCACAAACTAGTGATTCACACCAATTTAAAAGAATTCAAATTTAAACTATTCAAATTTGGAAACTAATGGCACTAACAGAAAGTTTATAATTTTTGTGACCTAAAAGCAAAAAGAATCACTGAAAAACTAGAAGTAGAAACAAAATAAAATAAATAAAGCAAAAAAGAAAACAAAAAAAGTAGAAAAAAATTAAAAAAAATGCCGCCTAGTGGGCCACCACGGCCTGAATACGACTAGAAACCCAACCATCTAGTTGGGCCAGGATTCAGGCCCGCAGAAGGCCCAGAAGGTCCACAGGCAGAGGTGTGTGCGATTAGGCCCGTAAGCCTGCAGTTGAGAGGAGCTCGAGAGAGCTGGCGCAGCAGCGCTTATAAACCACTCTCGAGCCCTCTCAGCTAGCGAGGTGGGACTAAACTTTTGGCCCCGGGCAGCACCACCCTTTAGTCCCGGATGGTGGCACCAACCGGGACCAATGCCAACCTTTGGTCCCGGTTGGTGGCACCAACCGGGACCACTGCCACCCTTTAGTCCCGGTTGGTGCCACCAACCGGGACCAAAGGTCTCTGCATCCCGCCCTTTGGGCTGACGAAAAGAGACCTTTGGTCCCGGTTGGTGGCACCAACCGGGACTAAAGGTGGGCATTGGTCCCGGTTGGTGCCACCAACCGGGACCAATGCTTCTTGTATATAAGAAAACCCTTAGAAAATTTCAGTTTTCATCTACCAGTTGCCCCGAGCCGCCGTCCTCGTCCCCGTCGCCTCCCCGTCGCCTCCCTGAGCCGCCGTCTTCGTCGCCGGCCCCGTCGCCTCCCCAAGCCGCCGTCCTCGTCCCCGTCGCCACCGTCCTCGTCCCCATCGCCGCCGTCCTCGTCGCCTTCCCGTCGCCGCCGTCCTTGTCCCCGTCGCCTCCCCGTCGCCGCCGTCCTCGTCGCCTCCCCGAGCCGCCGTCCTCGTCCCCGTCGCCGCCGTCCTCGTCCCCGTCGCCTCCCCGTCGCCTCCCGGAGCCGCCGTCCTCGTCCCCGTCCCCGTCGCCTCCCCGAGCCGCCGTCCTCGTCCCCGTCGCCGCCGTCCTCGTCTCCGTCGCCGGCCTCCAGCCTTCGCCGCCCCCCCCCCCCAGTGAGCCCCCCTGCTCCCCGTCACCGCGTATATGTGTGTATATGTTCATGTATATGTTTTTTTTCGGGCATGTATATGTGTATATGTTCATGTATATGTTTTTTTTCATTTATGTATATATGTTCATGTATATGTGTGTAGATGTTCATGTATATGTGTGTAGATGTTCATGTATATGTTTTTTTTCATGTATATGTATATATGTTCATGTATATGTGTGTATATGTTCATGTATATGTGTGTATATGTTCATGTATATGTTTTTTTTCATGTATATGTATATATGTTCATGTATATGTGTGTATATGTTCATGTAAAAAGTCTTCGTTGTTTTTCGTATGTACGAAAATGTAGAGTGAAAACGAAAACAAACATATAAGAAAAAACAAAGGAAAAAATGAAGAAGGAAAAGAAAACCGCCCGGCCCGGCCACCACCGCATTTTCATAAAGTTTTTCCACCGAGTCCACGTCGCACCGAGCACCCGCGGCGAAGCAAGTCATTTTTTGAAGGTAGTTTTTTTGTTAAATGAAAATGTTGGCATCGGCTCTATCATCACGTTGGCATCGGCTCTATCTATCAACAAGGCCACGGGAGCACCCCGGCCCCCTATCATCACGTTGGCATCGGCTCCCCGAGAGCTTTCCAACGGATCCGGAATGTATGTCGTTGTTGATATACCCCCTCCCCGATAACTTCGACATGAGGGGGGGGGGGTCGATATACCCCCTCCCCGATAACATTTTTTTCTAAGTTACTAAGGTAAAATGTTCACCCCCCTCTCGATATACCGGGCGACCAACTCTCGAGGCCACCCAAACCCTAGAAAAAAAGCGTTGTCGATATACCCCCTCCCCGATAACATTTTTTTTCTAAGTTACTAAGGTAAAACCCCGACGCCGCCCGCCGTGCCCCCCTGCCCCTGCCCCGACGCCGCCCCCAGTGAGCCCCCCCTTCCCCCGCGCCGCCGCCACTGCTCTGCTTGCCGCGCCGTGCCCCTGCTCTGCTTGCCGCGCCGCCGCCGCCACCGCCGCCCCGGCCGGATCTGCCTTTTTTTTGTATGTATATGCAGTATGTATGTATGTATGTATGGATGATGTATGTATGTATGTATATGCAGTATGTATGTATGTATGGATGATCCATAGAAAGTTTTTATATATGCATTGATACAATTTTATTTTTGTTCATAGATTTTTTTTGTTCATAGATGTATGTTTTTTTCTGTTTATAGAAAGTTTTTATATATGAGCAATGATGATCCATAGAAAGTTTTTATATATGCATTGATATATGAGCAATGATGATCCATAGAAAGTTTTTATATATGCATTGATACAATTTTATATTTGTTCATAGAATTTTTTTTGTTCATAGATGTATGCTTTTTTTTATAGAAAGTTTTTGTCATGAGGGGGGACGTCGGACATGCATGAGAGAGAGGTGGTCCGCTCGTCGGACATGTCATGTGGATTTTTTTTGTTCATATAGAAAACTCCGGTAACTTCGACATGAGGGGGGGAGACGTCGATCAACCCCCTCCCGCCCCTACCCGCAAAAGTTAAAATGTTCATATATTCAAAATGAGTTAAAAGTTACTTACTCCCGGTCCGCTCGCCCGACCAACTCTCGAGGCCACCTGTACCCCCTCCCCGATAACTTCGACATGAGGGGGGACGTCGGACATGAGGGGTGAGCATCGTTGTCGTCTACCCCCTCCCCGATAACTTCGACATGAGGAGGGACGTCGGACATGACATGAGGGGTGAGCGTCGTTGTCGTCTACCCCCTCCGGTAACATAGATAACTCCGGTAACATAGATTTATCAAGAATACCCCCATTATGGATGTGCACAAGTTGATCCAATTTTTTTCTGATCTCATCTATATATATATTCTTCTATATTTGCAGAACTATGGATCAAAGAGACTTGGAACAAGAACAGTTGTTGGGGGAGATAATCCTCGCCGGAGGTGATGCTGTCTTGTCGTTTCTCAACGACACCGATGGAACAATGGAGGAGGAAGGACATGATCATGATGGCTCCGGTGACATGATCATGATGGCTCTGGAGGTGCTAACTAGCTAATTGATGCATTAATTGTTTTGGTATGTACATATATTAACTCTTCTTTCTTCTTTTATAGCCCTCCGGATCGAGCCAAACTTCGGTAACGAGACGAGGCCCGAAGAAGAGGTTGCGCAAGGATGAAAGGTTCACGATCACAGCACTCGCGGACGATGGCCTACCGATTGAACCCAAGCGGACCAAGGACACATTTTCTGCTCAGTGCGGAGCTATTGTTAGGGACAACATCCCGATCAGCATCAAGCAATGGAATAAGCCTAAGGACGACGCCCCTGAAGGTGATTATGTCATCGATAGACAGAAAGATGATCTTTGGACCTTGCTGAAGGCAAATTTCACCCTACCGCCAGAGGAGGATCCGAATAAGCCCGTTATAGAGCCACTGGTCAAGGCATGTGCTCTTAAGAAGATGGCAGATCTATTCAGGAGGTGGAAGAAGGAGTTGAAATCAAAGTTTGTCGACAAAGGTGAGACTCCAGAATTCATCGGCCGATTTGAGAAGATAAGAGATCACTGGCCCGCATTTGTGGCCTACAAGACATCAGACAAGAGTAAGAAAATGTCAGAGACAAACAAGAACAACGCTGCAAAGAAGCAGTATCACCATCACACGGGGTCAGGTGGCTACCTCAAAGCCCGGCCGTTGTGGGACAAAGCTGAGAATGACCTGATTACTAAAGGGGTCGAACCAGAGACATTGAAATGGCCAGACCGTTCAAGGACTTGGTTCTTCGGGGTTGGGGGAACTTTGGACCCTGAAACAGGGAAGTGCCGTTGGACAGAAGAGCAACTTGCAATACCCGTCACGAAGCTTCAGAAGTATATCACCGCAGCGCAGGAAGGGACGTTCATTCCCGACAGAGAGAAGGACGAGCTGACTGAGGCCCTAGGGAATGCTGAGCACCCTGGACGAACAAGAGGCACACCAGGCTCCGTTCCGTGGAAGTTTGGGTTTCCCGACGCAGGCGGTTACAGAAGCCGGGAGAGAAAGAGGAAAGCGGAGCTGAGTGACATGCAGAAGATGAGTGCAAGACTACAAAAGCTAGAGGAAGCTGAGAGCCAGCGAGCTGCCGGCCAACTATCTCAGCGGCACGAAGCTACCCCAGAAGCTACCCCACCATCTCAGCGGAGAAGCAGCGTGGCTTCCACGGAGCCCGTTCAGACTGACTTCACGGAGCCTATCTACCCCGTGGATACTATCACGGAGGCTCAAAATTGCGAGCTTATGACGAAATTCCATAACCTCACTTTCAAGGCGGCTCTCGGCTCTGTTGCACCTCCTCAACCCAACGGAACTTTTCACTGACTTCCGATTCCACATGGCTATGCTGTTGTGATGGTGGATGAAGTAATGGAGGGATTTGAGGAGCTCGAGCTTTACCACTCTACAGGTGAAGGGGAGAATCAGCTGGTTCGTGCTCTGAGGAGTACATGTCTATGGCAGAAGGAGTACATCAAGCTTCCAAACTGGACGCCTCCGCCTCCTCCTCCTCCTCCGGCGAGTCAGGGCACTCCGCCTCCTCCTCCTCCTCCTCCTCCGGCGAGTGATCAGGGCACTCCGCCTCCTTCTCCGGCTCCTCCGACACGTGAGGGCACTCCGCCTCCTCCTTCGCCTACTCCGGCGCGTCGGAGCACTTCGCCTCCTTCTCCGCCTCGTCAGCAACGACGGAAGAGAGACGCCGCCGCTCCGGCGGCTAGCAGTACAAGCAGAGGCGGGAGGCAATTCAGATACGGTCCATCTCTCAAGCCTGTGGAAAAGTTACCATATGAGAGGACCGAGTAGGAAAACGAGGACATATGTCGTGCCCAAGTGAGGGACCATTTTGCAAAGAAAACTCCACCTCCGAAGGAGAAGCTAGATCCGGTGAAAGTGAAGCGCACTATCGATGCCCTGAAGCGACCACCAACGCCTCCGCCGGATTCCAACTATGACCGCATAATTACTAAGACACATGCTAAAGCGCAGCAGTCGGGAAGTACTTCCAGTGCCGCAAGAGCGAAAAAACGAAGAAGTGGGAAAACAATTCCCCAGCTCGGCGAACAGGAGAAGCAATCGTGCCCCCCGCTCAAGGTGTCTAGCAATATCGCTAATCATCCGGTGCTACTGCCCGGTACCACTCTTGATGATTACCTGCCCGATGATGTACAGTTTGAAACGGCTGAGGTAGTAGACGTCTTTAGATACGAGCACGGGAAGCCTCTCGTCAAACCTGATCATCCTCATCTAACAACGATGATGCAAAAATTGCATGACTGGTACATGGAAACCTGCAGGAAGTCTGGGAAAGACAGTTTGTTAGTCGGAATTAAAAAAGAGCATGACTTCCCTGGAGTCGACCTGCTGCCTGTTGAATTTGTGGAGTTATTTCAATTATACAATCAAAAGGCCCTCGACAAACAAATCATGACTTGCTACTGTCTGTAAGTATTACTTCTATAATTAAGTCTCTAGCTCAGCTCGTTCATTGCATGTATATATAATTATCCTCACTATATTATGCAGATTGAAGATGGTCGAATGCCAAAAAATAGGAATCTTCGACGTTGGGTTCATTAGCCCAAATACCGTAAATGAATGGTCGGTACGAAAGGCGGCTGAAGATACCGAGAACAACTTACTACAAACGTTCCTTACACATCAAAACAAAAGGGAAATACTCTTTCCTTACAACTTCAAGTGAGTGTTACTGTCTTCTGCATATTCGGTTCCGCTTACTCGTGGTTAAGTAATGTAATTGATGAGTTATGCGTGCGCAGCTTCCACTATATTCTGCTATCCATTAACCTTGATGGGGCATTAGTAACTGTCTTAGACTCGCTCCGTAAAGATCCCAAGTATTATGCGGACATGACTGCAATGCTCCAGAAGTAAGTTCAATCAATACCGGGACCATATCGGCAACTTTCATTCATTTCCTGATATCAAGTAATCATTTTCTTTGCCTGCCAGGGTTTGAAAAATGTTCACCGCTAAGGTTCCGGGTCTGAAGAAGGAGCTGCGATTTACACACCCCAAAGTAAGTAGTACTATAGCTAGTTCCGCGCATCTCTCATTGATTCTAGTTTCATCAATACCATTATCATGCTTGCTTATTAGTTTGATTGAACTCTATTCTCGTAAAGTGCTTGTTGCAGGCACCCAACACTCATTTATGTGGATACTACGTATGCGAGTTCATTCGCTACTATACCTCTGAACGGGCCTCCTCTGAGAAACAATTTGAAGTACGTAAACAATATTCACAATTTTATTTTATATATTACCATCAATTGTGTTGAGTTTCATTCATATATATGTATTGACCCCTTCTTTAAATTAGATCTGGCAGATGCGGGATGAACTCCTACCACATGATTGCATACGAGCAATTCAAGAGGAATTGGCGGGATTCTTTCTTGACCACGTCATACCTGAACAAGGAGAATACCATGTGAAATTGAAATTGTTGTAAGGGATGTTATATATTGTACATATGTAGCAGCGTCGGATAGATATACGAAAACTTGTTGTTCGACCAAGCACGAAGAAAGAGATGTCACTTCTCTCTATATATGTTCATGACGATCTTGTGTAATTAATGGTTTCCTTTATTTGCTTACTAGCTAGCGTCGAGTTCTCTCTATATGTGTAGTAGCTAGCGTCGACCAAGCACGGAAAAAGAGAGGTCACTTCTCTCTATTAGCTCGCTAACACAATATGAAACCCCTAAATTAACCCTCCAAAACCCCAAAACCCCCACTTCCAAAAAAAAAAAACCCCAGGACGCGTGGCCGCTTTTTGGTCCCGGTTGGTGTTACCAACCGGGACCAAAGGTGGAGCCTTTAGTCCCGGTTGGTAACACCAACCGGGACTAAAGGTCCTCCCTCCCCCGCCCCAGGCAGCGCCACGTGGAGGGCCTTTGGTCCCGGCTCGTAAGCAAACCGGGACTAAAGGTTTTGGGTATTAGTCCCGACCCTTTAGTCCCGGTTCCAGAACCGGGACTAAAGGCCCTTACGAACCGGGACAAATGGCCCTTTTTCTACTAGTGAAGGGTTGTTTTGTTATCGCGGAAACACCCTGCGTAGCATCTACAAAGGGGGGGAAGCCGACGATGGGCCACTTTCAAATGATAAACGGTCGCAACGGAGTCAAAATAAACATGTCCTCAGCATTTGTATTCAATACACGAGCGCTGGCCTTCCGTATTCATCGTTATAAAGCCATAAATGTGCATCAATTTGACTTAAGATCTTGGCCAAGCTGGGTTGCCTTGCTCCTGTGCTTACCCCCTACGTTCCCGATTGTTCGGCTAGGGGGTAAAGGGAGCACCTCTGTGATTGTTACTACCGGGTCATCCAAGTTAGTACCTCAGACTGGGTGAAGCCGAAAGCTAGGCATCTTAAGAATACAATTGGTCGGCAACGACGGAAGTGAAAATTTAGGTTCATTAAAGACTATAGAGTTCGGGAACTTTCCCCAAACTAAATCCTCAATATTTTTCTCCCACATTGATCGGAGTTGAGGTTTCACGATCATGGTCAACATGATAGCCTGAGAAAAGGAACTTATAAAGGAACTATTTTTCTTGGAAGATGTTTCTTACGCTTAAACGTAATATAACATAAGCTCTGTTCCACTTTGTTTGTAGAACCAAATAGCCGGATTGCCTTGTTATCCGAAGAGTCTGGTTCGCCTCGGCAGACCAGGAGTAGGAAACACTCCTCGGCCAATGGTCGAGGAGGGAGAAGCCGAAGGTTGGTTAACAAAGTTTGTAGAACAGAGGCATTTGTAATGATGTAAAGTACTTGGATACATAGAATCATTACACATAAATTGTGATTAAAGTCAATTTACTCCGGATATTGATCCTTAATTCGGCCACCCTTGCCCAACTTAAGGCTCGGGGGCTACTGGGCTTCGCGCTTCTCACTTAAAATCCATTAACGGGTTACATCGATCCCCTGATCTGGTGTTGCCACCCGACCAGTGGCTCGGGGGCTACTGCATCGACGATTCAATGCAAACAATTTACAAAGTGCAAAACTGTTTCCGAGGAGATTATGATCCTCAGGTTGGTCGGCCGCACCCAACCTGAGTCTCGAGAACTATGCACACCGCGTTTATGTTTCTAAGTATGCTGCCGAGCTAGGAGTTGATCCTCGTGCCGATTTCGCGAATCGACCTGAGTCTCAGGGGCTACTGGGATCAGCGGTTTTATGTTATCCTTCAGGTGCATCTCGGATTTTAGGCCGGCACACACCTTGAGGGCTACTGGTTATACATCTCGGCAGAGAATAAATTGCACCAATCCACACAAAAATCAGCCCACGCCCACGGCCGAGGTGGTGCCCCACCTCGGAAGCAGTCTGGCGTAAAGCTTGGATGCAAGTGGCTGGCTCTGTAGAGGGCGTTTCCGGTATTAAGCTCGGCTAAACTCCTTCAAACTTTTTCAAGGATGAGGTATTCTATGCCTCCTCGGATGCAGTCCGGCGTTGGAGCTTGGATACAGACCGGCGTTGGAGCTCGGCTGCTAAAATGTACCTCGGATGCAGTCCGGCGTTGGAGCTCGGATGCAAGAGGACACCTCCGCGCTGGAAACACTTCGAACCCAAGGTGTGGTGTAAAAAATAACAAGGCATTGATAAAGGCCGAGAACTTAAACGACTCCTCGGATACCCGACGTATGAACTCTTCGGATACACCTCGGCGATCCTCAAGATCGGAGATGGGAAGATTTGTTGAACCAGTTTTCAAGACCGACGACCGAAGACGAAGAACAGTTCGGAAGAACCGAGGACCGTCCCCAACTTGAAGACCGGTTCAGGGGGCTACTGATGGTGTCCTGGACTAGGGGGTACTCGCCACGTCGTCTCCCGACCTGTGGGTCGGGCCGAAGACCCCCATGGCGGTTCACCAATGGGCCACTTCGGGCAGCCCATGCCGTATACAAGGAAGACTCCACAAGACTTGGCGCCCAAGACGAGGACTCTCCTAAACCCTAGGCCTCCGGTGCATATATAAACCGAGGCCAGGCTAGTCAATAGTTCGACGAAGATTCATTAGAACAATCTCGTGGTAGCCACATGTACTCTGTACTATACCTCATATCAATACAATCAAAAGCAGGACGTAGGGTATTACCTCTTCGAGAGGGCCCGGACCTGGGTAAACCTTTGTGTCCCTCGTTCATCCTGTTACCATCACCCCAAGACGCCTAGCTTAGGAGCCCTACTACGAGATATGGCGGATTTAGAACCGACACCTGCCGGATAGATGACACCGTATGTGTGCAACCCCGTAGATAGGTCGTAGGTTCGATCCTTTTGCCCGAGGGGCTGTTCGAGAGTGCCTCCTGAAGGGCTGTCCGAGTGATCGTCCGAGTTTTGAGGGTCCTCCCGAAGGGCTGTCCGTGACACCGTCCGAGGGACTGTCCGACCACCTCCCGGAGGGCTGTCCGTGGGGCAGACGAGGGAGTGCATCCTCGCGGTTGGGATGTTGTAAATCCTAGCTACGGGGATCTGCACCGACGATCTACATCGACTCTACTTCCGCTGCGCTACGAGTCGGTAACGATCGGATCGAAACCTTGTATGCAGTCTTCATAGTGGTCCTGGGCTGGTGCGTAGGTCGGAAATTTTTTGTTTCCTGCTGCATTACCCTACAGGAGGCTTGTTCAAGTAAGAACAGTAGCCAAGCACCGGTCCACCCACATATCAAATTATCAAAGTAGCAAAGGCGAATCAAACAAACATGATGAAATTGACTAGATGAAATTCCCATGTGTCCTCGAGAACGTGTTGCCAATTATAAGAAATATCCGGCTTGTCCTTTGCTATAAAAAAGATTCGGCCACCTTGCTGCACCTTTGTTACCGTTACTACTTGTTACTTGTTACGAATTATCTTGCTATCAAATTATCTGTTACCTACAATTTCACTGATTGCAGAGAATACCTTGCTAAAAACCGCTTGTCATTTCCTTCTGCTCCTCAACTTCGGTAGCTTCTTCGTAGCCTTATTTATATCATCAGTTGACATATCAATGGGACTGAACCGTTGTGGGTCGGTTGACTCGTCAGAATAATTACACATTAAGCCGTCTCGGCGGCTTAAGGGCAGGATCTTCCAGGTAATCCAGCACCAGGTCAAGTCAACACCAGTCAGACCGTTGGCTAGCAAAGCCCTCAACTTTGGATATACATGGGCGACTTGGGCACATTCTTCTTGAGAAGCCCAGCCAGAAAGCTCAAAGGTTGGGGGAAGGCGTTCAGCTCTATAACCCGACAGTGGATTTTCATCAGCTGGAGCTGTGTTCTTG
The DNA here is from genome assembly GCA_039707655.1 of Elymus sibiricus. Taxonomy (NCBI): domain Eukaryota; kingdom Viridiplantae; phylum Streptophyta; class Magnoliopsida; order Poales; family Poaceae; genus Elymus; species Elymus sibiricus. The sequence continues at coordinate 322,601,110 of CM077664.1, forward strand.
CAATAGAACCACGTCTTGTTCCATCCTTTAGGGTGACTGGGCAGAACAGCTGAAGGAAAAGGAACGTCTCTTCGTCTCTGAATTGAGACTCCGCCAAGTTCTAGGCAGGGGCCATCGGCGCACTCAGTTTGGCGATTGAGATAGAAGAACTCTCTGAAGAGAGGAATGGTGGGTTCCATTTGCAGATATACCTCACACAAGACTTAGAATTGGCACAGGTTGGATACAGAGTTTGGACCAATGTCTTGAGGATGAAGGTTGAAGAAGTGTAGAACATCCCAGAAGAACTTTGACCCGGGTGGAGAAAACCCCCTAAGGAGATGGTCTGTAAAAATCACGACTTCCCCTTCGCGGAGGTGAGGAATGTTTTCTGCTGCTTGGGGGGCTCGATAGCCAATTACTTCCTGAGCCGGTAGAAAGCCTTGCTCTTTAAAATCATTCAGTACAAGGTCAGAAACTTAAGAACACACCCAGTTGCAGATTGTGGTCTTCGCCATAGCAAGTCGCTTAATATGAATGAGAAATGCAAAAACATAAATGGCGGGTTACTCATGTTCATGATGAGCTAGCAACATACGACTAAAGGTACAAGGGCGAGTCACCATGTTCAGTAAATCGCCAAAGTTATAAGTCACCCGACTGGATTTCAGTTATGGTTATCAAATTGGGCGGATCATAATAAGTGGACACGAGTCGCCATGAGTAAGGGCGGCTTATCCCTTCGATTTATTCCTAAGTGTTGCAGAAACAGGTTTCGAACAAGAACGATTGCTATAACGGATCTACAAAGCAGCTTAAAAAGAGAAATATTTACTATACCTAGTTCATACAGTGGAAGCACAGTTTGATCTACTCCAAGTTTCTAGCAAAGGTCCGAGGTTCCTAGATGCAAAAATGGTACTACGGATAGCGGCGGGATATTTCTATGGAGAAAGCATTTGGAAATAGATCTAAACAGTGGCAATGGCGATGCGGCCTGTGCAAGAACACCGACGAACTAGGGTAAGTCACTGCTATGAATCTAAGGAGCAATGAAGTGTACCTGGATGCGGTGAGTGGCTCTGAGATGATCCTGAGCAGCCTCGACGATGGCGCGTACGAAGAAGAGGATGCGGTTGAGGCCACCGGCGCGTGTCTGAGTCGTACGGCGGCGGAGCTCCTGTTGCAGGCGACGCGTCGCGAGGAAGAAGAAGCAGTGGGGCGGTCAAAATGATAAAGTGCAAATGAAACCCTTTCGGGAATATTTATAAGGGAAAGAAAGAAGGGGAAACGGCAAGCGCGAGAATCAAGGCGACACAGTGATAAAAGGCGCCTCGATCATCGGGACTGTCAGGTCCACTCAAAGATCTGGAATGACGTCACGCGAGATTTACGGAGATCAGTTGAATGAGGACATGGATTTCAAAGTATGAAGCAGGATGTAAGCCGGCAAATATAAGCCGGCCACGACCCGGAAGATGAGTCTGGGTTATTATTGTTCTGAAGGTTGACATGAATAAATTCAAATCAACCTGGGGGCTAATGTTGGGGATGTAACCCCTGGATATAACCCGCCCATTTAGGGCCGGGTCACCATACGGCGACTTAGAAGAAGGCCTCTACAGGTGGGCCGTGGCGATCCAGAAGACCAGAGTCCAGAAGATAAGCCGCCCAGGGTAGGCCGGCTCACGGCCCAGAGCTTTTCCATCTAAGGTGCCTTAAGAGTTTCCTTACTTGTGAAACAAGTTGAGTAGGAATTAGAGTATGACACGGGTCGTCTCTTCGACCCGGACTCTGTTGTAAACCCAGGGCCTCAACCTATATATAATGGGGAGCCCCTGGGACTAAAGGACTAAGTTACAAGCTCTCGAGTACTAGGTTAGCCAAGTTGCACCCTTGTAATCGAGATCATCATCATCAATACAACCAAAGCAGGACGTAGGCTATTACCTCCTTCATGAGGGGCCGAACCTGGGTAAACCCTTGTCTCCCCGATTCCGATCAACCCCGTTCAAGCTACCACCTATTCACGATGGCCTCACGACTAAGTCCTTTCACGAGGACATCTGCCGTGACAAAACAACGACACTTTTGATTGCGCGGTAGTCGCTTTTTATTAGGGTGATCTCTCACTTAAAATATCAAGTAGTTAGTGTTCTCCCAATTGTAACACCGTCTACAACACATATCTTTTCGGGGTGTGCCATGTACACATGAGCACGAATGATTAGAGAGGTGTAAGGCGAGTGAAGGTCAGACCTCACTGCGTGATCACTTGGTTGTCTTGACGTTCAGGCAGGACAGTCCCGAGCTCGGAACACGTGCATCGAAAGATGGACAAGAATCACATAGAGATGTGATTGGCAAGTTGGCCTACCGATTGAAATTCACGTCATCTGTGATGAACCCATCAATGGCATCGAATTGAAATGCGGATCTTGAATCACTCACAATCAATTATGAGAGATATTGATTTGAGTGGGAGCGCACTATTGAATTAACTTGTTTAGTTCTCAGTGCAATTAATTATGGACACTGTCTAAGTGTGATTTGCATAATAGTTGTAGAAGAATGGCTCGCATTTCCACCTTCCCTATTAAAATTGAATAGCTGTTAAATATCTGGTTAAAACTTTACGGTTGGTAACGTAATGTGAGGATTGTCCTCAAGAGTGCCGAGAAGGACTTTGTCCTATCGCATGCTTTCGGTATTCTCCCGCTAATGCTATGGATAATGTGACTCTCGTCCTTCGATCCAATAGCTCAAATTCCGTTTCAGTCAAGTGCAATACGTTTGCTTCCATGAGACCTGAACTTCGAAAGTTTGGGATAGTTATGTGATATTCATGGAACTAAAAATTGTTTTCAGATGCAGACAAAGGCTAAAAGATATGAGATATCCAAAGCAATGTTTGTTTTGCAAACTATTAGTAAAGGTGTTTACTATGCATTAGACTGACAAGAGAGGGATCCAGAAGAACGCCTGTCATATGATGAAAGGTGAATAAAACAAACAACTTAAAGAGAAAGTAAATGTCCAAAGGGTGTTAGTGTGACTTACACACCTAGGAAGTCCAGGGCTAACGCCACTCTTAAGTTGGGTGCTTCTTCTGAGAGTAAGAGAAATACTAAAAGTTAAACTGTTAGAAGTATAAAGGCAAAAAGAGAGAAGACTAGAATATCCAACTCATGTATGAAAGTCATACGAGTTATTGATGTATGGAAGGCTGATCAAAAGAAATAGTTCTTGGGGATTATGATTAAACATGTTAATCGCTGATTCTTGGGTATTGTGAGTTGATCACAGAAATACCCGCTCGATTGCATTCTGTTGCAACTCGATGCAAGAACTACTACGGCCTAAAAGACTTGCCGGGAATGAGGTTTTGATACGCGCTGGGAACATAGTAAAAGTTACTATACCTTCCATCAGTGTATTCCCTATGTATTTACTTTCATAATTCATTTTAGAGTTTTACACACTCTAGCCCATTGCATAAGGTATCTTGCAAGAAGGTTGTTCATAAGAGAACTTTTGATGTTCAGTGTTATGAATAACATAAGGGCCATACTTTCATTATGAATGAGATGTATGTTATGAATATTAATAATAATACATTACCTCTGTATTTACTTTCATAATTCATTCTAGAGTTTTACACACTCTAGCCCATTTGCATAATGTTTGTTGCAAGAGTGTTGTTCATAAAAGAACAATTGTTGTTCAGTGTTATGAATAACATAAAGGCCATACTTCCATCATCGATGGGACGTATGTTATGAATATTGATGGTAATATGATACATCCATAACACTGATGCTAAATGTCGCAAGACTAAAAGAATACCACACAAGTGTGGCACTGCATTTGGTCACATTGGAGAAACCCGCATGGAAAAATTCCATTATGATGGATTTTGAAGTCATTTGATTTTGAATCATCTGACACTTGCAACTTTCCTCTGAAAAGTGAAGTGACTGAAATATCGTTCACAGGCCATAAGGAACAAGCAACGAACTTATTGGTGATCATACATTATGATGTGTGTAATCCAATAAAGGTTATTGCTGGCAGTGGATTTGTCTATCTTAAAAAATGACTCAAGTAGATATATGGATATTTGCTTGATGAGACGTAAGTCTGGATCTTTTGAAATCATTCAAAAGGTTTTCAAAATGAAGTAGGAATTATTGTAACAAGAAAATTATGTTTCTGCAATTTGATTGCGGAAAGGAATATCTGAGTTACAAGTCTAGCAAATGTCTGGTGAGTTGTGAAAAGAGTTTCATAACTTATACCTCCCGGAACACCACTGTGAGTGGAATGTCCGTGAAGATGTAATCAAACCATTTATGACATGGTAAGATCAAAGATGACATAAAATTGCCATTATCCCTTTTAATGTAATGCTTTAGAGACTGCGGCTTTTACACTGAAAAGAGCACCATCAGGTCTGTTGAAATGACGCCATGGTATGGTACGCCCAACCATGTTATATCTTTTCTTAACATTTGGAATATGGGGCTTGTGTTAAATATTTACAAACCTATTCCAAATCAGACAAGTGTTACTTTATAGGTTATCCTAATTTATTGGGTATTCCTGCATCACTATACCGAGGCAAAAATGTTTGCCACAAATACGGTATGATTTTGTAGAAAATGGTTCTTACAAAAAGGTGAGTGAGAGAACGGTGCAACTCGACGAGATAACAGTATCTTCGTCATCAGCTCAAAGGAAAGAAACCTTGGAAGTAAATTCCAGAGTTTCCTACTGTGACTGATACGGAAGCCTCTACATGAGATGTATGGACTTCGGTCGAACTTGCAGCTGAACCACGTAGGCAAAACTCGTGCAAACATCTCAGGTGCGCAAACGAGATATTCTTGGTAGACAACAGTATACCTATGATACACAAGGAAGCGTTGATGGGCCCTGACTCCGGAATTGGCTAAATGCCAATATAATCCGAGATAGTTTCCATATGAATGATTCAAGATTATATCTTGATAAACCCTTCGGAAGACTTGGAGTCTAACGAACATTAATGGAACTATAAACTGATGTGGATGAAATGTTTTATCCATAAAGCTCGACTTGTTGCAATAACAAGTTCAAGGAGTTGACTACGATGAGATTGTCTCACCGTAGCAATGCTTAAAGTCGGTTCGGGTTAAACTAGCAATTAATACATATTTCAATGATGAGATATGATACTTGGATGCCAAAAAGGATTTCCATGTGATGGAAATGCAACCTAGGACTTGCATGTGATACAGTCCAAAGTATTTTGTTGATCCAAAGGATGCTAGTGAGTGTGCAAACTTCAAAGTTCCAGCAATGGACAGAAGAGAGCAAAACGGAGTTGGAATATTCGTTTTTGATGAAATAGTCAAAAGAGTTTGATTTCATCAATGGATAACGAAGATGCTTGTGGTTACAAGAAAGTAAGTGGGAGCATAATAATATTTCTGAAAACCTTGTGTGCTTGACACATTGTTGATTGGAAATATAAATTTCCTGACACAAATTAGGACTTCATTGAAAATAGTTTTTCCGATGAAGTGCTTGGGCTAAGTAGCCGTGATATTAGGCATAATTATCTTCGGAGATAGGATTGCCTAATAGGCTAAGCCAAAAATACATATTGACAAAATGCTAAAACAGTTTAGCATAAAACCGCCAAGGAGTGATTCTTGCCGAAGTCATATGGAAAGAGTTTTTGCAAGACTCGATGTCCCAAAGCACTGATGAGCAAAATACATGATGGAGATTCCACACACTTTTGTGTTTGGATTAATCATGTATTCCATGGTATGTAAAACAACTAGATATGTCCGATACTCCCAAGCTATTGCGAGTATAGATACCAAAGTGATCAAAGTACTGATCATGGGACAACAGTGAAAGATGTCATTAAGTACTAAAGTAGCACTGATGACATGTTTTCTCGCAAGCAGAGAGTATGAAGTGCTCGTTTTAAGTAATTACATCGATACAGTCTTCATCGATGCTCCAAGCGATTTTCGATTTAAGTTAAAGGTTTTGTGTAATACACAATATGGTGGCACCGTAGATTGGAAATTGTTCCAAACAGGATACTGTGGCGAATTCTATAACAAAGGCTAAGTATGTTAACGCTTTGGAAGCAACAAAGAAATGTTGAATCATATAGTTCATTCACGAACTTAGTATGGTTCCAAGATGGCTTTGGTCAATGGGACACTATTGCAGATAGTTGCTCCATAGCTCAGTCTGAGGAATCACGGTTCGACCAGTGATTCACATATATACAAAGCCAAGTCCACACAAAATATGAATTTTGTGAAAGCGTGAAAACGCGAGGATATGCAAAGATACACACGGAGCTGAAGTTGTCAGATCCGTTGGACATCACCAAAAGCGAAGCATTTTTTACACCGGTATGCCATAGGTGTAAAGTGAATTAGCATTGACTAGATTATTGACTCTAGTGCAAGGGGGAGTCTGTAGGAGATATGCCCTAGAGGCAATAATAAAAGTTATTGTTTATCTCCATGTTCATAATTATGTTTATGTTCCATGCTATAACTGCTATGGTTCTCGAGTCTACAATAACACGAGGCTTGGAGGAAGACTCATATGCACGTGTGAAATAATAAACGGTAAAATGTATTCCTAGTCTGGCCTCTAAGACTAGCTCAAGTGTTGCATGATAGTTCTGTTTTCCTGATCATGGGCATGACTATGCCGGCAACTTTGAGAGCACAATGTTAGGAGAACACTTGTGTTGAATCGACCCAATTGATGTTATGCTATGAGATACATTCGTCACAAGTTAATGGTTAATAACACAGAGAAAGGTAACGTTTGCATAATTCCTCAGACCATGAGAGTATCGAGTTTCTTCATGCTTGATTCATGAATTTTGGGGTTTGTTAAACGTCATCCATAACTGGGTGGCTATTACGGCGGCTTACGGGTTCATGGGAAAGTATGTCCAGGGACTTGGTAGTTCAAGATTGGGATTTGCTCCTCCGACGATGGAGAGATATCTCTGGGCCCTCTCAGTGTTACGGTATCCATCATCGTTTGGCCAGACACATTGTGATTTGATCACAGGGATGCCGGAACACGGGAACGAGAAAAGAGAACAAATGCCGGTAACGAGGTAACTGGCATAGTGGACAAGTTGTTGATTCACAGGGATGCCGATAAATCTCACCTCGGGTATTTGTAACATATCGCGAAGCAACAGGAAGAGCACACGGCAACTGGAGGTTCACTCAAATATTTATTCGTGTGGGTATAGGGGTCAATATGGGTGTCCACGGCTCCGATGTTGATCATTGATCGGAAAGTGTTCCGGCCATGTCTATGCTTCACCGAACCTATAGGGTCACATGCTTAAGGGTCATCTATCTGCTGAATACTAAACAAGGAGTCTGAGAGAAATTCACCGAAAAAGTTTCGGAGACAACGGAAAAGTTCCGGAGAGAGAACACCGGAAGGGTTTCGGTAAAACCGAAAAGTTGTTTCAGAGTAAACCATTGAGCCATAATGGTTTCGGCAAGCGCCAGGAACTTTTTGGAGGTTGCCAGATTGTTCTGGTAACTTCTGGAATTTTTCTGTAGAAAAAAACCGGAAATGTTCCAGAGCTGCCGGAAACGCTGTGGTAGCTTTTCGCTGGCGAAAATCACTGATCCGGAAATGTTCCGAAACACGTCCAAAATTATTTTAGTGGGTACTAGAAATGTTCTAGGCCTACATAAATATTTTTGGTTCAAACGGTCACGGAAAAATGTTTTTGTGAATAGTGAAAAGCACTTTATGGGTTGGTTTCCAAATGGGTTTTTCTTCTAGAAGGAAATCAATTTTGGTGAGAGAGAAAGGTGTGTGAAAGGTGGTGCCCCCCCCAAAGGGGGCAGCACCAAATTTCGTCCATGGTGGTGGGGGGGGCCTTGGGGTTTCCTTCCACCTCATGGTGGATATGTTCTACACACACCCTTATGTGGCATTTGGGTGAAAAGATCTTGAGCCCCGTTTGGTCTTTTAACCCCTTGCCTCTACCCCTTGCTCCTCCTATAAATAGAGGTGGAGAGGGCTCTCCAAAATGAGAAATCTCTCTCACATACAAATGCCATGCATGATCTGGCCTTCTCTCTCCCTCCAAGCGAAATAGTTTCGTAGAGCCGAAAGGTTGTCTGGGTTCCGGCAGGAACTAGTTCTGGACGGCGAAGCCCTGCTGATGGTGTCCTGGACTAGGGGGTACTCGCTACGTCGTCTCCCGACCTGTGGGTCGGGCCGAAGACCCCCATGGCGGTTCACCAATGGGCCACTTCGGGCAGCCCATGCCGTATACAAGGAAGACTCCACAAGACTTGGCGCCCAAGACGAGGACTCTCCTAAACCCTAGGCCTCCGGTGCATATATAAACCGAGGCCAGGCTAGTCAATAGTTCGACGAAGATTCATTAGAACAATCTCGTGGTAGCCACATGTACTCTGTACTATACCTCATATCAATACAATCAAAAGCAGGACGTAGGGTATTACCTCTTTGAGAGGGCCCGAACCTGGGTAAACCTTTGTGTCCCTCGTTCATCCTGTTACCATCGCCCCAAGACGCCTAGCTTAGGACCCCTACTACGAGATATGCCGGATTTAGAACCGACATTGGTGCTTTCATTGAGAGCCTGTTGGGTAGTCGCCGCGGTGCGATGGGAATTCAGATCGGCTCCATCGCGATCTACGCGTCGGAACCGAGCTACATCGTCAGCGTCGGCATCTTCGTCGCCGACCCGACTGGTCACCTTGGCTGGACCGAGGACTAGGCTTCTCTTCGGATCGACAAGTTCGGACGGATGTCTTCGTCATCATCAACTCCGATCTCATCCGGGATAATGGAAAAATCGTCCATGATGCTCGGGGGCTCAACGTCAACATTGCCCTCGCGCGATCATGCAGTTTTTTCTGGACAACGGATTCGTGTTCGCCGTCCCCATCTCCTCGAGCGTCGCTTTGACGATTTCTTTGGTGGAATTGCGCGGAATTGAGTCTAGAACAACCCTGCAAAATTTCGTCGCGTTCCGATGGAGGAATCTCCGGCGATCTCCGATATACCGAAGCCTTGTCGAATCTGGACGGGAATCTGGACGAGTTTAGGGCGAGGAGTCCAGCAGTCAGCTCAGATGTCGTTTGGAAGATCCAACCGTTCAACGGCTGCGGAATTCCCATATCTACTACCCCTCAAAATTTCAGCTCGATCCGACCGTTCAAACTCCGGGAAGCGTGCGATGAGTGCATCAATTTTCGGATCTGTTTTCTGCGCGAAAACGAATCCGGCCCGAGTTCATCTTTGTCATGAACAGATTATCGGACATCTTTTTTTAAGGGAATTTTCTATAGGGTATTGTGTTTTGTTTTCAAGCACGTGCCTGCAAATTTTAAGCCTTTTCTGAGGCGATCTTCGTCGTCGTGCCGGTGTCAAACCAGCCTGGCCACGTTGCTCCATGGCTGCCGACCTGCGCCAGCTTCGACTGCGCCGTCGCTTCATCGAGCCGACGACAACCACCTCGGATCATCACCTCGGCGAGCCGACCAAGAGTTCGGCACCGCTCTCCCTAATGATCGTCAAGATAACATCGTCACCTTACGGATTGTACGGGTCGGGCGCGCCAGCATCGCCGCGCGGACACTTCTCAAGCCGGCATTGACCGCATCACAAGTTCCGACCTGCGTCGGCATCGCCGCGCCGTTGCTTCTTCAAGCCGATGTCCACCACGCCGACCTGCTTTGACACCTCGGCTGGCATGGGGCTGCAACCTCACCTTACCGACCTGCTCCGTCACCTCAGCTAGATCGGGGGCTTCGCCATCTCTTTGTCAACCTACTCCGGAGACTTCGGCGTCACCAGCCGACCAGCTTCGTCAGCTCGGCCGGACCTGGGGCTTCGCCTCAACATCTCGGCAGTGTCGTACTACCACTTCATCAAGCCGAGCTCTTCGCTCGGACACCTCGGTCGGACCGGGGGCTTCGCCATCGCTTCATCGACCTACTCCGGCGTCACCCTACCGACCTACTCTGTCTCCTCGGCTGGACCAGGGGCTTCGCCTCGGCACATCGGCAGTTTTGTGCTGCCACTTCATCAGCCGAGCTCTTCGCTTGGCCACCCCAGGACCGGCTTGGGGGCTGGGATCTCGATCCGTTGCAAGCCCGGACTACGTCATCAACGCCGAGCACATTAACCAGCTAAGTCGCTTTCATGCTTAAATTTTCTAAATTCTTAATTTTTTTTGTTTGGTTCGACCAAGCATTATATCTATGTTAAAATCTGTTTGTTAAAAACGAGGTTCGTTAAAAACCACTTCCTTTACCCATGTTAACTGGGGGCTCTTAAATTTATATGAGCCGTTATAATAAGTGTTTTCTTCTTAGTCGTTGCAAAGTCTTTTTGTACCACTCCTTTCTCGACACGAGTGTGTGGTCAATAGCCGGATAGCCTGGTTTCTCTCTAAAGCCGCTCGGGTTTGGTTCGCTAAACTGGCCTGAGAAGCACTCCGCCTTCGGGAATAGGAGGTTGAAGCCGAAGGCTGACCCGCTTGAAGTCTTGAGATCGGATGTGTCATGTTAAAGCACGACGGAAGTACAAACTAATTTTAAGACCAATTTTCGGATTGGCACCAAAAAACTTGATTTAGTTCGGACGTAAAGTTTTTCCTAAAGTTTTTTGGTTTTCCGAGCTTATGGCACATTTAAGCTATTTGTGTGTTTTTCTTTCAGGAGGCGGGACATCCTCATGATCGAGGTGCCTTGCGTAATAATTCAGCTTGGGAGATCTTTTCCGACCCACAGCTCGGCATCTTTCCTGCCGACCTACACCCAACCTGAGTCTCGGGGGATTTACTGTGTGTCTCCAGCATAACTCTCGTAGTACAACGTCGGATGCCTTTAAAGCATCGGCAATATCAACGGGGGGCTGTGACTAGAGCCGAACCCATCAAAAGCCAAGGTACTCTGAGGAGTCCTCGGCAAAATGTTCTCGGATATTGCTTTATATGCATCAGTTTCGAATTGTGTCTGCGGTCAATAGTTGGGTTGCCCGGCTCCTGTGCTTGCCTTCTACGTTCCACTTTGTTCGGCTAGGTGTGCAAAGGGAGAACCATTGCGATTGTACTTCCGATTTAACTGGTCAAGTACCTCAGTGGAGAAAGCCGAAAACTGATTGTCACAATGAGCGCAAACTGGTCAGCGATCCGATGACTGTGTCAAACTATAGATCGAGAGAGGTTACCCCATGGGCCTTTCATAAAATTGGCTGAAGTGTTAATGGCTAGACCTTGGTCGGCGCCGAACACTAACCGGGGGCTCGTAACTAGCCTCCCCAATTTATGCTCCTATGACTAAGTGAAAGTTATAAAGCCCACATATCTGATTGCCTCGTTTCCGCTAACACAACCGCCTCCGGGCACCGAGACGTCGGCTAAGCACTAGTACAAAACAGGGCATCGGTCCACCCCTGAGAAGCCCATTAGTCCCGGTTCACTCACGAACCGGGACCCATGGGGGCATCGGTCCCGGTTCGTGAGGCCAGGGCGCCGGCCGGGCCTCGTGGGCCATTGGTCCCGGTTCGTCGGACCCCTTTTGTCCCGGTTCTAGACACGAACCGGGACCAATGCGCCTCGCTCCTGGCCCACAACCATTGGTCCCGGTTTGTGGCTGGAACCGGGACTAAAGGTGACCCCTTTTGTCCCGGTTCCAGCCACGAACCGGGACCAATGCGCCTCGCTCCTGGCCCACAACCATTGGTCCCGGTTTGTGGCTGGAACCGGGACCAATGGTTGGCCTATATATAGCCCCCGCCCGCGAGCAGAGCAATGCATTGCTCTGTTTTTTTGCCCGGCCGTGGGAGAGCTTTTGTGGTGCTCTAGCTCACCTCCTATGCACATGAGGTGTTCGATGAAATGCCCGAGCCACACTTAAGCTTTCTCCTCTCGAAGCTCCTTGTCCAAGCTCCATTTTCCTCAAGATTTGTCTAGGTTTGGCGGTCCGTCCTGTCCCGTCCCCGTCCTCACGCCGTCGATCGCCCGCGCCCATCTCAGCGCCGGCAACACCGTGGTTAGACTCTTCTTCTTATCTTCTTTCTAAAAGAAAAAAGTTCTTAATTGTGTGTTTTAATTAGATGCTCTAGAGAGTTATATGTTGTTCAATAATAAGAACTATATAACGCACGCAGATGAACCGGCAATGGATGTACGGTGACCAACGCACCTCTGAGTATATTAAGGGCCTGCATAATTTTCTCGAAGCGGCTGAGGCAAACAAGTAGAATGGTTTTATGCATTGTCCATGTACTGTCTGTGAGAATACGAAGGCTTTCTCCAACTCTAAAACCCTTCACTTCCACCTGCTTGAGAAGGGTTTTATGCCACACTATAATGTTTGGACCAAGCACGGAGAAAGAGGGGTTATGATGGAAGACAACGAAGAAGAAGAGGATGATGACAACTACCCGCCCCCTGAATACGGTGATGCTGCAATGGGGGAAGCTGAAGATCAAGAGGAACCAGACGATGTGCCCGATGATGATCTTCGCCGGGTCATTGTTGATGCATAGAGAGAATGCGAAAGTGAAAGGGAGAAGTTGAAGTTCGATCGCATGTTAGAGGATCACAAAAAAGGGTTGTACCCAAATTGCGAAGATGACAACAGAAAGCTCGGTACCACACTGGAATTGCTGCAATGGAAGGCAGACAATGGTGTATCTGACAAGGGATTTAGTTCGCTGCTGAAAATAATGAAGAAGAAGCTTCCAAAGGATAACGAATTGCCCGGCAGTACGTACGAAGCAAAGAAGGTTCTATGCCCTCTAGGATTGGAGGTGCAGAAGATACATGCATGCCCTAATGACTGCATCCTCTACCGCGGTGAGTACGAGGATTTGAACGCATGCCCGGTATGCGATGCATTGCGGTATAAGATCAGACGAGATGACCCTGGTGATGTTGAGGGTGAGCGCCCCAGGAAGAGGGTTCCTGCCAAGGTGATGTGGTATGCTCCTATAATACCACGGCTGAAACGTCTGTTCAGAAACAAAGAGCATGCCAAGTTGATGCGATGGCACAAAGAAGACCGTAAGAAAGACGGGAAGTTGAGAGCACCCGCTGACGGGTCGCAGTGGAGAAAAATCGAGAGAAGGTGGGGGGACTTTGCAGGTGACGCAAGGAACGTATGGTTTGGTTTAAGTGCAGATGGCATTAATCCTTTTGGGGAGCAGAGCAGCAATCATAGCACCTGGCCCGTGACTCTATGTATCTATAACCTTCCTCCTTGGTTGTGCATGAAGCGGAAGTTCATTATGATGCCAGTGCTCATCCAAGGCCCTAAGCAACCCGGCAATGACATTGATGTGTACCTAAGGCCATTAGTTGAAGAACTTTTACAGCTGTGGAATGGAGAAGGTGTACGTGTGTGGGATGAGCACAAACAGGAGGAATTTGACCTACATGCGTTGCTGTTTGTAACCATCAACGATTGGCCTGCTCTCAGTAACCTTTCAGGACAGACAAACAAGGGATACCACGCATGCACACACTGTTTAGATGACACCGACAGTATATATTTGGACAAATGCAGGAAGAATGTGTACCTGGGGCATCGTCGATTTCTTCCGACCAACCATCAATGTCGAAAGAAAGGAAAGCATTTCAAAGGTGAGGCAGATTACCGGAAGAAGCCCGCCCTCCGTACTGGTGATCACATACTTGATATGGTCAATGATTTACAAGTAATCTTTGGAAAGGGTCCTGGCGGACTATCTGTTCCGACTGACGATGCGGGACGCGCACCCATGTGGAAGAAGAAATCTATATTTTGGGACCTACCCTATTGGAAAGACCTAGAGGTCCGCTCTGCAATCGACGTGATGCACGTGACGAAGAATCTTTGCGTGAACCTGCTAGGCTTCTTGGGAGTGTATGGGAAGACAAAAGATACACCGGAGGCACGGGAGGAACAACAACGTGTGCATGAAAAAGACGGCATGCATCCAAAGCAGTATGAAGGTCCTGCCAGCTACGCTCTTACCAAAGAAGAGAAGGAAATCTTCTTTGAATGCCTGCTCAGTATGAAGGTCCCGTCTGGCTTCTCGTCGAATATAAAGGGAATAATAAATATGGCAGAGAAAAAGTTCCAGAACCTAAAGTCTCATGACTGCCACGTGATTATGACGCAACTGCTTCCGGTTGCATTGAGGGGGCTTCTACCGGAAAACATTCAATTAGCCATTGTGAAGCTATGTGCATTCCTCAATGCAATCTCTCAGAAGGTGATCGATCCAGAAATCCTATCAAGGTTAAGGAGTGATTTGGTGCAATGTCTTGTTAGTTTTGAGCTGGTGTTCCCACCATCTTTCTTCAATATCATGACGCACGTCCTAGTTCATCTAGTCGACGAGATTGTCGTTCTGGGCCCTGTATTTCTACACAATATGTTCCCCTTTGAGAGGTTCATGGGAGTCTTAAAGAAATATGTTCGTAACCGCGCTAGGCCAGAAGCAAGCATCTCCATGGGCCATCAAACAGAGGATGTCATTGGGTTTTGTGTTGACTTCATTCCTGACCTTAAGAAGATTGGTCTCCCTCAATCGCGGTATGAGGGGAGACTGACTGGAAAAGGCACGCTAGGAGCGGACTCAATAATATGTAGGGACGGGCATTCTTGGTCTCAAGCACACTACACAGTTCTACAGAATTCTACCTTGGTGACCCCGTATGTCGATGAACACAAGAATATTCTGCGCTCCAAACACCCGGAGCAGTGTGACGACTGGATTACATATGAACACATCAGGACTTTCGGCAGTTGGTTGCAAACACGTCTCATGGGTGACAACACTATTTCTGATGAGCTGTACTCGTTGGCCAGGGGACCATCTTCGACTGTATTGACTTACAAAGGGTACGAGATAAATGGGAATACATTTTACACGATCGCCCAAGATCAAAAGAGCACCAACCAAAACAGCGGTGTCCGCTTTGATGCAGCAACCAAGAGGGGAAAGGACACATATTATGGTTACATAGTGGACATATGGGAACTTGACTATGGACATGATTTCAAGGTCCCTTTGTTTCAGTGCAAATGGGTCAATCTGTCAGGAGGCGGGGTACAGGTAGACCCACAGTACGGAATGACACCAGTGGATCTCAACAATCTTGGGTACACAGACGAACCATTCGTCCTAGCCAATGATGTGGCGCAGGTTTTCTATGTGAAGGACATGTCTACCAAACCGACAAAAAGAAAAGATAAGGAAGCGAATACATCATACGATGAGCCAAAGCGCCACATAGTTCTTTCAAGAAAAAGAGACATCGTGGGATTGGAGGGCAAGACAGACATGTCTGAAGATTATGAAAAGTTTCATGAAATTCCTCCCTTCAAAGTCAAGGCTGACCCAAGCACCCTGTTAAACGATGAAGATTATCCATGGTTACGGCGCAATAAGCAAAGGACACAAGCGAAGAAAAAGTGAAGACTTTCTCTCCACAACTATATCATTGCAGTTACATGTGAAGAAATTAAATGCCTTTTGTAACAAATGAGTTTTCGTCCGAAACCCTGATACTTTGAAACAGATTGTCCGTTTTGTACACGAAGTGCATCCAGTTTTTGCCGTAACCCTCTCAACTTTTTAGCACATGCTATGTGGGTGAAATGATGATACCATGCAAACTTTCAACCTGTTCAGAGTTCATTTGTAGTGCTTTTCAATTTCAGGGTCATTTAGCTTAAAAAATCAGTAAATGCATGAAAAATAGGAAATGAAGTCAGAAAGGGTTGAAAATTGATGATGTGGCTTTGAATGGTGCATTTTGAACACACAAAAAGTCTGGAGTTCAAATAAGTTCAAAAAAATGAAATCCCTTTGTAACAGATGAGTTTTCGTCCGAAACCCTGATACTTCGAAAGAGATTGTCCATTTTGTACATGAAGTGCATCCAGTTTTTGCCGTAACCCTCTCAACTTTTTAGAACATGCTATGTGGGTGTAATGATGATACCATGCCAACTTTCAACCTTTTCAGAGTTCATTTGAAGTGCTTTTCAATTTCAGGGTCATTTAGCTCAAAGAATGAACTAATAGCAAAAAGAATGAACTAGAAAACCTTTATGAAACTCTAATAGCAAAAATAATGAACTAAAAATAATTAATTAAAAAATTCTGTTAAGATCAACTAAAATAAAACTATAATATTCTTCAATAGCAAAAAGAATCAACTAAAAAACTTTTATAAAACTCTAATAGCAAAAGGAATCAACTAAAAATATTTTATAAACCTCTAGTATTTATGAAACTAAAATTATATAAAATTTATGCAACTAAAGTTATCAAAGTATTTTTTGTTCAAAACATTAATAGCAAAAAGAATTTTCATAAAGAATTTTTTTAGAAACTTTAATAGCAAACTAAAATAACAAAATCTGTTTTTGGTTAAAACAGACATTTAAAATTACCTAAAAATTACCAAATTGAATATAATGATAAAACACAGTAATATTAAATAGCAGGAAAAAGAATCACTCAAAAATCTATTTTTATAGTAAAGTTATTCACAAACTAGTGATTCACACCAATTTAAAAGAATTCAAATTTAAACTATTCAAATTTGGAAACTAATGGCACTAACAGAAAGTTTATAATTTTTGTGACCTAAAAGCAAAAAGAATCACTGAAAAACTAGAAGTAGAAACAAAATAAAATAAATAAAGCAAAAAAGAAAACAAAAAAAGTAGAAAAAAATTAAAAAAAATGCCGCCTAGTGGGCCACCACGGCCTGAATACGACTAGAAACCCAACCATCTAGTTGGGCCAGGATTCAGGCCCGCAGAAGGCCCAGAAGGTCCACAGGCAGAGGTGTGTGCGATTAGGCCCGTAAGCCTGCAGTTGAGAGGAGCTCGAGAGGGCTGGCGCAGCAGCGCTTATAAACCACTCTCGAGCCCTCTCAGCTAGCGAGGTGGGACTAAACTTTTGGCCCCGGGCAGCACCACCCTTTAGTCCCGGTTGGTGGCACCAACCGGGACCAATGCCAACCTTTGGTCCCGGTTGGTGGCACCAACCGGGACCACTGCCACCCTTTAGTCCCGGTTGGTGCCACCAACCGGGACCAAAGGTCTCTGCTTCTCGCCCTTTGGGCTGACGAAAAGAGACCTTTGGTCCCGGTTGGTGGCACCAACCGGGACTAAAGGTGGGCATTGGTCCCGGTTGGTGCCACCAACCGGGACCAATGCTTCTTGTATATAAGAAAACCCTTAGAAAATTTCAGTTTTCATCTACCAGTTGCCCCGAGCCGCCGTCCTCGTCCCCGTCGCCTCCCCGTCGCCTCCCCGAGCCGCCGTCTTCGTCGCCGGCCCCGTCGCCTCCCCGAGCCGCCGTCCTCGTCCCCGTCGCCACCGTCCTCGTCCCCGTCGCCGCCGTCCTCGTCGCCTTCCCGTCGCCGCCGTCCTTGTCCCCGTTGCCTCCCCGTCGCCGCCGTCCTCGTCACCTCCCCGAGCCGCCGTCCTCGTCCCCGTCGCCGCCGACCTCGTCCCCGTCGCCTCCCCGTCGCCTCCCCGAGCCGCCGTCCTCGTCCCCGTCCCCGTCGCCTCCCCGAGCCGCCGTCCTCGTCCCCGTCGCCGCCGTCCTCGTCTCCGTCGCCGGCCTCCAGCCTTCGCCGCCCCCCCCCCCCAGTGAGCCCCCCCTGCTCCCCGTCACCGCGTATATGTGTGTATATGTTCATGTATATGTTTTTTTTGGGCATGTATATGTGTATATGTTCATGTATATGTTTTTTTTTCATTTATGTATATATGTTCATGTATATGTGTGTAGATGTTCATGTATATGTGTGTAGATGTTCATGTATATGTTCATGTATATGTTTTTTTTCATGTATATGTATATATGTTCATGTATATGTGTGTATATGTTCATGTATATGTGTGTATATGTTCATGTATATGTTTTTTTTCATGTATATGTATATATGTTCATGTATATGTGTGTATATGTTCATGTAAAAAGTCTTCGTTGTTTTTCGTATGTACGAAAATGTAGAGTGAAAACGAAAACAAACATATAAGAAAAAACAAAGGAAAAAATGAAGAAGGAAAAGAAAACCGCCCGGCCCGGCCACCACCGCATTTTTATAAAGTTTTTCCACCGAGTCCACGTCGCACCGAGCACCCGCGGCGAAGCAAGTCATTTTTTGAAGGTAGTTTTTTTGTTAAATGAAAATGTTGGCATCGGCTCTATCATCACGTTGGCATCGGCTCTATCTATCAACAAGGCCACGGGAGCACCCCGGTCCCCTATCATCACGTTGGCATCGGCTCCCCGAGAGCTTTCCAACGGATCCGAAATGTATGTCGTTGTTGATATACCCCCTCCCCGATAACTTCGACATGAGGGGGGGGGGTCGATATACCCCCTCCCCGATAACATTTTTTTCTAAGTTACTAAGGTAAAATGTTCACCCCCCTCTCGATATACCGGGCGACCAACTCTCGAGGCCACCCAAACCCTAGAAAAAAAAGCGTTGTCGATATACCCCCTCCCCGATAACATTTTTTTTCTAAGTTACTAAGGTAAAACCCCGACGCCGCCCGCCGTGCCCCCCTGCCCCTGCCCCGACGCCGCCCCCAGTGAGCCCCCCCCTTCCCCCGTGCCGCCGCCACTGCTCTGCTTGCCGCGCCGTGCCCCTGCTCTGCTTGCCGCGCCGCCGCCGCCACCGCCGCCCCGGCTGGATCTGCCTTTTTTTTGGTATGTATATGCAGTATGTATGTATGTATGTATGGATGATGTATGTATGTATGTATATGCAGTATGTATGTATGGATGGATGATCCATAGAAAGTTTTTATATATGCATTGATACAATTTTATTTTTGTTCATAGATGTATGTTTTTTTTGTTTATAGAAAGTTTTTATATATGAGCAATGATGATCCATAGAAAGTTTTTATATATGCATTGATATATGAGCAATGATGATCCATAGAAAGTTTTTATATATGCATTGATACAATTTTATTTTTGTTCATAGAATTTTTTTTGTTCATAGATGTATGCTTTTTTTTATAGAAAGTTTTTGTCATGAGGGGGGACGTCGGACATGCATGAGAGAGAGGCGGTCCGCTCGTCGGACATGTCATGTGGATTTTTTTTGTTCATATAGAAAACTCCGGTAACTTCGACATGAGGGGGGGAGACGTCGATCAACCCCCTCCCGCCCCTACCCGCAAAAGTTAAAATGTTCATATATTCAAAATGAGTTAAAAGTTACTTACTCCCGGTCCGCTCGCCCGACCAACTCTCGAGGCCACCTGTACCCCCTCCCCGATAACTTCGACATGAGGGGGGACGTCTGACATGAGGGGTGAGCGTCGTTGTCGTCTACCCCCTCCCCGATAACTTCGACATGAGGAGGGACGTCGGACATGACATGAGGGGTGAGCGTCGTTGTCGTCTACCCCCTCCGGTAACATAGATAACTCCGGTAACATAGATTTATCAAGAATACCCCCATTATGGATGTGCACAAGTTGATCCAATTTTTTTCTGATCTCATCTATATATATATTCTTCTATATTTGCAGAACTATGGATCAAAGAGACTTGGAACAAGAACAGTTGTTGGGGGAGATAATCCTCGCCGGAGGTGATGCTGTCTTGTCGTTTCTCAACGACACCGATGGAACAATGGAGGAGGAAGGACATGATCATGATGGCTCCGGTGACATGATCATGATGGCTCCGGAGGTGCTAACTAGCTAATTGATGCATTAATTGTTTTGGTATGTACATATATTAACTCTTCTTTCTTCTTTTATAGCCCTCCGGATCGAGCCAAACTTCGGTAACGAGACGAGGCCCGAAGAAGAGGTTGCGCAAGGATGAAAGGTTCACGATCACAGCACTCGCGGACGATGGCCTACCGATTGAACCCAAGCGGACCAAGGACGCATTTTCTGCTCAGTGCGGAGCTATTGTTAGGGACAACATCCCGATCAGCATCAAGCAATGGAATAAGCCTAAGGACGACGCCCCTGAAGGTGATTATGTCACCGATAGACAGAAAGATGATCTTTGGACCTTGCTGAAGGCAAATTTCACCCTACCGCCAGAGGAGGATCCGAATAAGCCCGTTATAGAGCCACTGGTCAAGGCGTGTGCTCTTAAGAAGATGGCAGATCTATTCAGGAGGTGGAAGAAGGAGTTGAAATCAAAGTTTGTCGACAAAGGTGAGACTCCAGAATTCATCGGCCGATTTGAGAAGATAAGAGATCACTGGCCCGCATTTGTGGCCTACAAGACATCAGACAAGAGTAAGAAAATGTCAGAGACAAACAAGAACAACGCTGCAAAGAAGCAGTATCACCATCACACGGGGTCAGGTGGCTACCTCAAAGCCCGGCCGTTGTGGGACAAAGATGAGAATGACCTGATTGCTAAAGGGGTCGAACCAGAGACATTGAAATGGCCAGACCGTTCAAGGACTTGGTTCTTCGGGGTTGGGGGAACTTTGGACCCTGAAACAGGGAAGTGCCGTTGGACAGAAGAGCAACTTGCAATACCCGTCACGAAGCTTCAGAAGTATATCACCGCAGCGCAGGAAGGGACGTTCATTCCCGACAGAGAGAAGGACGAGCTGACTGAGGCCCTAGGGAATGCTGAGCACCCTGGACGAACACGAGGCACACCAGGCTCCGTTCCGTGGAAGTTTGGGTTTCCCGACGCAGGCGGTTACAGAAGCCGGGAGAGAAAGAGGAAAGCGGAGCTGAGTGACATGCAGAAGATGAGTGCAAGACTACAAAAGCTAGAGGAAGCTGAGAGCCAGCGAGCTGCCGGCCAACTATCTCAGCGGCACGAAGCTACCCCAGAAGCTACCCCGCCATCTCAGCGGAGAAGCAGCGTGGCTTCCACGGAGCCCGTTCAGACTGACTTCACGGAGCCTATCTACCCCGTGGATACTATCACAGAGGCTCAAAATTGCGAGCTTATGAGGAAATTCCATAACCTCACTTTCAAGGCGGCTCTCGGCTCTGTTGCACCTCCTCAACCCAACGGAACTTTTCACTGCCTTCCGATTCCACATGGCTATGCTGTTGTGATGGTGGATGAAGTAATGGAGGGATTTGAGGAGCTCGAGCTTTACCACTCTACAGGTGAAGGGGAGAATCAGCTGGTTCGTGCTCTGAGGAGTACATGTCTATGGCAGAAGGAGTACATCAAGCTTCCAAACTGGACGCCTCCGCCTCCTCCTCCTCCTCCGGCGAGTCAGGGCACTCCGCCTCCTCCTCCTCCACCTCCTCCGGCGAGTGATCAGGGCACTCCGCCTCCTTCTCCGGCTCCTCCGACACGTGAGGGCACTCCGCCTCCTCCTTCGCCTACTCCGGCGCGTCGGAGCACTTCGCCTCCTTCTCCGCCTCGTCAGCAACGACGGAAGAGAGACGCCGCCGCTCCGGCGGCTAGCAGTACAAGCAGAGGCGGGAGGCAATTCAGATACGGTCCATCTCTCAAGCCTGTGGAAAAGTTACCATATGAGAGGACCGAGTAGGAAAACGAGGACATATGTCGTGCCCAAGTGAGGGACCATTTTGCAAAGAAAACTCCACCTTCGAAGGAGAAGCTAGATCCGGTGAAAGTGAAGCGCACTATCGATGCCCTGAAGCGACCACCACCGCCTCCGCCGGATTCCAACTATGACCGCATAATTACTAAGACACATGCTAAAGCGCAGCAGTCGGGAAGTACTTCCAGTGCCGCAAGAGCGAAAAAACGAAGAAGTGGGAAAACAATTCCCCAGCTCGGCGAACAGGAGAAGCAATCGTGCCCCCCGCTCAAGGTGTCTAGCGATATCGCTAATCATCCGGTGCTACTGCCCGGTACCACTCTTGATGATTACCTGCCCGATGATGTACAGTTTGAAACGGCTGAGGTAGTAGACGTCTTTAGATACGAGCACGGGAAGCCTCTCGTCAAACCTGATCATCCTCATCTAACAACGATGATGCAAAAATTGCATGACTGGTACATGGAAACCTGCAGGAAGTCTGGGAAAGACAGTTTGTTAGTCGGAATTAAAAAAGAGCATGACTTCCCTGGAGTCGACCTGCTGCCTGTTGAATTTGTGGAGTTATTTCAATTATACAATCAAAAGGCCCTCGACAAACAAATCATGACTTGCTACTGTCTGTAAGTATTACTTCTATAATTAAGTCTCTAGCTCAGCTCGTTCATTGCATGTATATATAATTATCCTCACTATATTATGCAGATTGAAGATGGTCGAATGCCAAAAAATAGGAATCTTCGACGTTGGGTTCATTAGCCCAAATACCGTAAATGAATGGTCGGTACGAAAGGCGGCTGAAGATACCGAGAACAACTTACTACAAACGTTCCTTACACATCAAAACAAAAGGGAAATACTCTTTCCTTACAACTTCAAGTGAGTGTTACTGTCTTCTGCATATTCGGTTCCGCTTACTCGTGGTTAAGTAATGTAATTGATGAGTTATGCGTGCGCAGCTTCCACTATATTCTGCTATCCATTAACCTTGACGGGGCATTAGTAACTGTCTTAGACTCGCTCCGTAAAGATCCCAAGTATTATGCGGACATGACTGCAATGCTCCAGAAGTAAGTTCAATCAATACCGGGACCATATCGGCAACTTTCGTTCATTTCCTGATATCAAGTAATCATTTTCTTTGCCTGCCAGGGTTTGGAAAACGTTCACCGCTAAGGTTCCGGGTCTAAAGAAGGAGCTGCGATTTACACACCCCAAAGTAAGTAGTACTATAGCTAGTTCCGCGCATCTCTCATTGATTCTAGTTTCATCAATACCATTATCATGCTTGCTTATTAGTTTGATTGAACTCTATTCTCGTAAAGTGCTTGTTGCAGGCACCCAACACTCATTTATGTGGATACTACGTATGCGAGTTCATTCGCTACTATACCTCTGAACGGGCCTCCTCTGAGAAACAATTTGAAGTACGTAAACAATATTCACAATTTTATTTTATATATTACCATCAATTGTGTTGAGTTTCATTCATATATATGTATTGACCCCTTCTTTAAATTAGATCTGGCAGATGCGGGATGAACTCCTACCACATGATCGCATACGAGCAATTCAAGAGGAATTGGCGGGATTCTTTCTTGACCACGTCATACCTGAACAAGGAGAATACCATGTGAAATTGAAATTGTTGTAAGGGATGTTATATATTGTACATATGTAGCAGCGTCGGATAGATATACGAAAACTTGTTGTTCGACCAAGCACGAAGAAAGAGATGTCACTTCTCTCTATATATGTTCATGACGATCTTGTGCAATTAATGGTTTCCTTTATTTGCTTACTAGCTAGCGTCGAGTTCTCTCTATATGTGTAGTAGCTAGCGTCGACCAAGCACGGAAAAAGAGAGGTCACTTCTCTCTATTAGCTCGCTAACACAATATGAAACCCCTAAATTAACCCTCCAAAACCCCAAAACCCCCACTTCCAAAAAAAAAAAAACCCAGGACGCGTGGCCGCTTTTTGGTCCCGGTTGGTGTTACCAACCGGGACCAAAGGTGGAGCCTTTAGTCCCGGTTGGTAACACCAACCAGGACTAAAGGTCCTCCCTCCCCCGCCCCAGGCAGCGCCACGTGGAGGGCCTTTGGTCCCGGCTCGTAAGCAAACCGGGACTAAAGGTTTTGGGTATTAGTCCCGACCCTTTAGTCCCGGTTCCAGAACCGGGACTAAAGGCCCTTACGAACTGGGACAAATGGCCCTTTTTCTACTAGTGAAGGGTTGTTTTGTTATCGCGGAAACACCCTGCGTAGCATCTACAAAGGGGGGGAAGCCGACGATGGGCCACTTTCAAATGATAAACGGTCGCAACGGAGTCAAAATAAACATGTCCTCAGCATTTGTATTCAATACACGAGCGCTGGCCTTCCGTATTCATCGTTATAAAGCCATAAATGTGCATCAATTTGACTTAAGATCTTGGCCAAGCTGGGTTGCCTTGCTCCTGTGCTTACCCCCTACGTTCCCGATTGTTCGGCTAGGGGGTAAAGGGAGCACCTCTGTGATTGTTACTACCGGGTCATCCAAGTTAGTACCTCAGACTGGGTGAAGCCGAAAGCTAGGCATCTTAAGAATACAATTGGTCGGCAACGACGGAAGTGAAAATTTAGGTTCATTAAAGACTATAGAGTTTGGGAACTTTCCCCAAACTAAATCCTCAATATTTTTCTCCCACATTGATCGGAGTTGAGGTTTCACGATCATGGTCAACATGATAGCCTGAGAAAAGGAACTTATAAAGGAACTATTTTTCTTGGAAGATGTTTCTTACGCTTAAACGTAATATAACATAAGCTCTGTTCCACTTTGTTTGTAGAACCAAATAGCCGGATTGCCTTGTTATCCGAAGAGTCTGGTTCGCCTCGGCAGACCAGGAGTAGGAAACACTCCTCGGCCAATGGTCGAGGAGGGAGAAGCCGAAGGTTGGTTAACAAAGTTTGTAGAACCGAGGCATTTGTAATGATGTAAAGTACTTGGATACATAGAATCATTACACATAAATTGTGATTAAAGTCAATTTACTCCGGATATTGATCCTTAATTCGGCCACCCTTGCCCAACTTAAGGCTCGGGGGCTACTGGGCTTCGCGCTTCTCACTTAAAATCCATTAACGGGTTACATCGATCCCCTGATCTGGTGTTGCCACCCGACCAGTGGCTCGGGGGCTACTGCATCGACGATTCAATGCAGACAATTTACAAAGTGCAAAACTGTTTCCGAGGAGATTATGATCCTCAGGTTGGTCGGCCGCACCCAACCTGAGTCTCGAGAACTATGCACACCGCGTTTATGTTTCTAAGTATGCTGCCGAGCTAGGAGTTGATCCTCGTGCCGATTTCGCGAATCGACCTGAGTCTCAGGGGCTACTGGGATCAGCGGTTTTATGTTATCCTTCAGGTGCATCTCGGATTTTAGGCCGGCACACACCTTGAGGGCTACTGGTTATACATCTCGGCAGAGAATAAATTGCACCAATCCACACAAAAATTAGCCCACGGCCCACGGCCGAGGTGGTGCCCCACCTCGGAAGCAGTCCGGCGTAAAGCTTGGATGCAAGTGGCTGGCTCCGTAGAGGGCGTTTCCGGTATTAAGCTCGGTTAAACTCCTTCAAACTTTTTCAAGGATGAGGTATTCTATGCCTCCTCGGATGCAGTCCGGCGTTGGAGCTCGGCTGCTAAAATGTACCTCGGATGCAGTCCGGCGTTGGAGCTCGGATGCAAGAGGACACTTCCGCGCTGGAAACACTTCGAACCCAAGGTGTGGCGTAAAAAATAACAAGGCATTGATAAAGGCCGAGAACTTAAAGGACTCCTCGGATACCCGACATATGAACTCTTCGGATACACCTCGGCGATCCTCAAGATCGGAGATGGGAAGATTTGTTGAACCAGTTTTCAAGACCGACGACCGAAGACGAAGAACAGTTCGGAAGAACCGAGGACCGTCCCCAACTTGAAGACCGGTTCAGGGGCTACTGATGGTGTCCTGGACTAGGGGGTACTCGCCACGTCGTCTCCCGACCTGTGGGTCAGGCCGAAGACCCCCATGGCGGTTCACCAATGGGCCACTTCGGGCAGCCCATGCCGTATACAAGGAAGACTCCACAAGACTTGGCGCCCAAGACGAGGACTCTCCTTAACCCTAGGCCTCCGGTGCATATATAAACCGAGGCCAGGCTAGTCAATAGTTCGACGAAGATTCATTAGAACAATCTCGTGGTAGCCACATGTACTCTGTACTATACCTCATATCAATACAATCAAAAGCAGGACGTAGGGTATTACCTCTTCGAGAGGGCCCGAACCTGGGTAAACCTTTGTGTCCCTCGTTCATCCTGTTACCATCACCCCAAGACGCCTAGCTTAGGAGCCCTACTACGAGATATGGCGGATTTAGAACCGACACCTGCCGGATAGATGACACCGTATGTGTGCAACCCCGTAGATAGGTCGTAGGTTCGATCCTTTTGCCCGAGGGGCTGTTCGAGAGTGCCTCCCGAAGGGCTGTCCGAGTGATCGTCCGAGTTTTGAGGGTCCTCCCGAAGGGCTGTCCGTGACACCGTCCGAGGGACTGTCCGACCACCTCCCGGAGGGCAGTCCGTGGGGCAGACGAGGGAGTGCATCCTCGCGGTTGGGAGGTTGTAAATCCTAGCTACGGGGATCTGCACCGACGATCTACATCGACTCTACTTCCGCTGCGCTACGAGTCGGTAACGATCGGATCGAAACCTTGTATGCAGTCTTCATAGTGGTCCTGGGCTGGTGCGTAGGTCGGAAATTTTTTGTTTTCTGCTGCATTACCCTACAGGAGGCTTGTTCAAGTAAGAACAGTAGCCAAGCACCGGTCCACCCACATATCAAATTATCAAAGTAGCAAAGGCGAATCAAACAAACATGATGAAATTGACTAGATGAAATTCCCATGTGTCCTCGAGAACGTGTTGCCTATTATAAGAAATATCTGGCTTGTCCTTTGCTATAAAAAAGATTTGGCCACCTTGCTGCACCTTTGTTACCGTTACTACTTGTTACTTGTTACGAATTATCTTGCTATCAAATTATCTGTTACCTACAATTTCACTGATTGCAGAGAATACCTTGCTAAAAACCGCTTGTCATTTCCTTCTGCTCCTCAACTTCAGTAGCTTCTTCGTAGCCTTATTTATATCATCAGTTGACATATCAATGGGACTGAACCGTTGTGGGTCGGTTGACTCGTCAGAATAATTACACATTAAGGCGTCTCGGCGGCTTAAGGGCAGGATCTTCCAGGTAATCCAGCACCAGGTCAAGTCAACACCAGTCAGACCGTTGGCTAGCAAAGCCCTCAACTTTGGATATACATGGGCGACTTGGGCACATTCTTCTTGAGAAGCCCAGCCAGAAAGCTCAAAGGTTGGGGGAAGGCGTTCAGCTCTATAACCCGACAGAGGATTTTCATCAACTGGAGTTATGTTCTTGCAATAGAACCACGAATTGTTCCATCCCTTAGGGTGACTGGGCAGAACAGCTGAAGGAAAAGGAACGTATCTTCGTCTCTGAATTGAGACTCCGCCAAGTTCTAGGCAGGGGCCATCGGCGCACTCAGTTTGGCGGTTGAGATAGAAGAACTCTCTGAAGAGAGGAATGGTGGGTTCCATTTGCAGATATACCTCACACAAGACTTAGAATTGGCACAGGTTGGATACAGAGTTTGGACCAATGTCTTGAGGATGAAGGTTGAAGAAGTGTAGAACATCCCAGAAGAACTTTGACCCGGGTGGAGAAAACCCCCTAAGGAGATGGTCTGTAAAAATCACGACTTCCCCTTCGCGGGGGTGAGGAATGTTTTCTGCTGCTTGGGGGGCTCGATAGCCAATTACTTCCTTAGCCGGTAGAAAGCCTTGCTCTTTAAAATCATTCAGTACAAGGTCAGAAACTTAAGAAGACACCCAGTTGCAGATTGTGGTCTTCGCCATAGCAAGTCGCCTAAATATGAATGAGAAATGCAAAAACATAAATGGCGGGTTACTCATGTTCATGATGATCTAGCAACATACGACTAAAGGTACAAGGGCGAGTCACCATGTTTAGTAAATCGCCAAAGTTATAAGTCACCCGACTGGATTTCAGTTATGGTTATCAAATTGGGCGGATCATAATAAGTGGACACGAGTCGCCATGAGTAAGGGCGGCTTATCCCTTCGATTTATTCCTACGTGTTGCAGAAACAGGTTTCGAACAAGAACGATTGCTATAACGGATCTACAAAACAGCTTAAAAAGAGAAATATTTACTATACCTAGTTCATACAGTGGAAGCACAGTTTGATCTACTCCAAGTTTCTAGCAAAGGTCCGAGGTTCCTAGATGCAAAAATGGTACTACGGATAGCGGCGGGATATTTCTATGGAGAAAGCATTTGGAAATAGATCTAAACAGTGGCAATGGCGATGCGGCCTGTGCAAGAACACCGACGAACTAGGGTAAGTCACTGCTATGAATCTAAGGAGCAATGAAGTGTACCTGGATGCGGTGAGTGGCTCTGAGATGATCCTGAGCAGCCTCGACGATGGCGCGTACGAAGAAGAGGATGCGGTTGAGGCCACCGGCGCGTGTCGCAGTCGTACGGCGGCGGAGCTCCTGTTGCAGGCGACGCGTCGCGAGGAAGAAGAAGCAGTGGGGCGGTCAAAATGATAAAGTGCAAATGAAACCCTTTCGGGAATATTTATAAGGGAAAGAAAGAAGGGGAAACGGCAAGCACGAGAATCAAGGCGACACAGTGATAAAAGGCGCCTCGATCATCGGGACTGTCAGGTCCACTCAAAGATCTGGAATGACGTCACGCGAGATTTACGGAGATCAGTTGAATGAGGACATGGATTTCAAAGTATGAAGCAGGATGTAAGCCGGCAAATATAAGCCGGCCACGACCCGGAAGATGAGTCCGGGTTATTATTGTTCTGAAGGTTGACATGAATAAATTCAAATCAACCTGGGGGCTAATGTTGGGGATGTAACCCCTGGATATAACCCGCCCATTTAGGGCCGGGTCACCATACGGCGACTTAGAAGAAGGCCTCTACAGGTGGGCCGTGGCGATCCAGAAGACCAGAGTCCAGAAGATAAGCCGCCCAGGGTAGGCCGGCTCACGGCCCAGAGCTTTTCCATCTAAGGCGCCTTAAGAGTTTCCTTACTTGTGAAACAAGTTGAGTAGGAATTAGAGTATGACACGGGTCGTCTCTTCGACCCGGACTCTGTTGTAAACCCAGGGCCTCAACCTATATATAATGGGGAGCCCCTGGGACTAAAGGACTAAGTTACAAGCTCTCGAGTACTAGGTTAGCCAAGTTGCACCCTTGTAATCGAGATCATCATCATCAATACAACCAAAGCAGGACGTAGGCTATTACCTCCTTCATGAGGGGCCGAACCTGGGTAAACCCTTGTCTCCCCGATTCCGATCAACCCCGTTCAAGCTACCACCTATTCACGATGGCCTCACGACTAAGTCCTTTCACGAGGACATCTGCCGTGACAAAACAACGACACTTTTGATTGCGCGGTAGTCGCTTTTTATTAGGGTGATCTCTCACTTAAAATATCAAGTAGTTAGTGTTCTCCCAATTGTAACACCGTCTACAACACGTATCTTTTCGGGGTGTGCCATGTACACATGAGCACGAATGATTAGAGAGGTGTAAGGCGAGTGAAGGTCAGACCTCACTGCGTGATCACTTGGTTGTCTTGACGTTCAGGCAGGACAGTCCTGAGCTCGGAACACGTGCATCGAAAGATGGACAAGAATCACATAGAGATGTGATTGGCAAGTTGGCCTACCGATTGAAATTCACGTCATCTGTGATGAACCCGTCAATGGCATCGAATTGAAATGCGGATCTTGAATCACTCACAATCAATTATGAGAGATATTGATTTGAGTGGGAGCGCACTATTGAATTAACTTGTTTAGTTCTCAGTGCAATTAATTATGGACACTGTCTAAGTGTGATTTGCATAATAGTTGTAGAAGAATGGCTCGCGTTTCCACCTTCCCTATTAAAATTGAATAGCTGTTAAATATCTGGTTAAAACTTTACGGTTGGTAACGTAATGTGAGGATTGTCCTCAAGAGTGCCGAGAAGGACTTTGTCCTATCGCATGCTTTCGGTATTCTCCCGCTAATGCTATGGATAATGTGACTCTCATCCTTCGATCCAATAGCTCGAATTCCGTTTCAGTCAAGTGCAATACATTTGCTTCCATGAGACCTGAACTTCGAAAGTTTGGGATAGTTATGTGATATTCATGGAACTAAAAATTGTTTTCAGATGCAGACAAAGGCTAAAAGATATGAGATATCCAAAGCAATGTTTGTTTTGCAAACTATTAGTAAAGGTGTTTACTATGCATTAGACTGATAAGAGAGGGATCCAGAAGAACGCCTGTCATATGATGAAAGGTGAATAAAACAAACAACTTAAAGAGAAAGTAAATGTCCAAAGGGTGTTAGTGTGACTTACACACCTAGGAAGTCCAGGGCTAACGCCACTCTTAAGTTGGGTGCTTCTTCTGAGAGTAAAAGAAATACTAAAAGTTAAACTGTTAGAAGTATAAAGGCAAAAAGAGAGAAGACTAGAATATCCAGCTCATGTATGAAAGTCATACGAGTTATTGATGTATGGAAGGCTGGTCAAAAGAAATAGTTCTTGGGGATTATGATTAAACATGTTAATCGCTGATTCTTGGGTATTGTGAGTTGATCACAGAAATACCCGCTTGATTGCATTCTGTTGCAACTCGATGCAAGAACTACTACGGCCTAAAAGACTTGCCGGGAATGAGGTTTTGATACGCGCTGGGAACATAGTAAAAGTTACTATACCTTCCATCAGTGTATTCCCTATGTATTTACTTTCATAATTCATTTTAGAGTTTTACACACTCTAGCCCATTGCATAAGGTATCTTGCAAGAAGGTTGTTCATAAGAGAACTTTTGATGTTCGGTGTTATGAATAACATAAGGGCCATACTTTCATTATGAATGAGATGTATGTTATGAATATTGATAATAATACATTACCTCTGTATTTACTTTCATAATTCATTTTAGAGTTTTACACACTCTAGCCAATTTGCATAATGTTTGTTGCAAGAGTGTTGTTCATAAAAGAACAATTGTTGTTCAGTATTATGAATAACATAAGGGCCATACTTCCATCATCGATGGGACGTATGTTATGAATATTGATGGTAATATGATACATCCATAACACTGATGCTAAATGTCGCAAGACTAACAGAATACCACACAAGTGTGGCACTGCATTTGGTCACATTGGAGAAACCCGCATGGAAAAATTCCATTATGATGGATTTTAAAGTCATTTGATTTTGAATCATCTGACACTTGCAACTTTACTCCGAAAAGTGAAGTGACTGAAATACCATTCACAGGCCATAAGGAACGAGCAACGAACTTATTGGTGATCATATATTATTATGTGTGTAATCCAATAAAGGTTATTGCTGGCAGTGGATTTGTCTATCTTAAAAAATGACTCAAGTAGATATATGGATATTTGCTTGATGAGACGTAAGTCTGGATCTTTTGAAATCATTAAAAAGGTTTTCAAAATGAAGTAGGAATTATTGTAACAAGAAAATTATGTTTCTGCAAATTGATTGCGGAAAGGAATATCTGAGTTACAAGTCTAGCAAATGTCTGGTGAGTTGTGAAAAGAGTTTCATAACTTACACCTCCCGGAACACCACTGTGAGTGGAATGTCCGTGAAGATGTAATCAAACCATTTGTGACATGGTAAGATCAAAGATGACATAAATCAATTTGCCATTATCCCTTTTAATGTAATGCTTTAGAGACTGCGGCTTTTACACTTAAAAGAGCACCATCAGGTCTGTTGAAATGACGCCATGGTATGGTACGCCCAACCATGTTATATCTTTTCTTAACATTTGGAATATGGGGCTTGTGTTAAATATTTACAAACCTATTCCAAATCAGACAAGTGTTACTTTGTAGGTTATCCTAATTTATTGGGTATTCCTCCATCACTATACCGAGGCAAAAATGTTTGCCACAAATACGGTATGATTTTGTAGAAAATGGTTCTTAAAAAAAGGTGAGTGGGAGAACAGTGCAACTCGACGAGATAACAGTATCTTCATCATGAACTCAAAGGAAAGAAACCTTGGAAGTAAATTCCAGAGTTTCCTACTGCGACTGATACGGAAGCCTCTACATGAGATGTATGGACTTCGGTCGAACTTGCAGCTGAACCACGTAGGCAAAACTCGTGCAAACCTCTCAGGTGCGCAAACGAGATATTGTTGTTAGACAACAGTATACCTATGATACACAAGGAAGAGTTGATGGGCCCTGACTCCGGAATTGGCTAAATGGCAATATAATCCGAGATAGTTTCCATATGAATGATTCAAGATTATATCTTGATAAACCCTTCGGAAGACTTGGAGTCTAACGAACATTAATGGAACTATAAACTGATGTGGATGAAATGTTTTATCCATAAAGCTCGACTTGTTGCAATAACAAGTTCAAGGAGTTGACTACGATGAGATTGTCTCACCGTAGCAATGCTTAAAGTCGGTTCGGGTTAAACTAGCAATTAATACATATTTCAATGATGAGATATGATACTTGGATGCCAAAAAGGATTTCCATGTGATGGAAATGCAACCTAGGACTTGCATGTGATACAGTCCAAAGTATTTTGTCGATCCAAAGGATGCTAGTGAGTGTGCAAACTTCAAAGTTCCAGCAATGGACAGAAGAGAGCAAAATGGAGTTGGAATATTCGTTTTTGATGAAATAGTCAAAAGAGTTTGATTTCATCAATGGATAACGAAGATGCTTGTGGTTACAAGAAAGTAAGTGGGAGCATAATAATATTTCTGAAAACCTTGTGTGCTTGACACATTGTTGATTGGAAATATAAATTTCTTGACACAAATTAGGACTTCATTGAAAATAGTTTTTCCGATGAAGTGCTTGGGCTAAGTAGCCATGATATTAGGCATAATTATCTTCGGAGATAGGATTGCCTAATAGGCTAAGCCAAAAATACATATTGACAAAATGCTAAAACAGTTTAGCATAAAACCGCCAAGGAGTGATTCTTGCCGAAGTCATATGGAAAGAGTTTTTGCAAGACTCGGTGTCCCAAAGCACTGATGAGCAAAATACATGATGGAGATTCCACACACTTTTGTGTTTGGATTAATCATGTATTCCATGGTATGTAAAACAACTAGATATGTCTGATACTCCCAAGCTGTTGCGAGTATAGATACCAAAGTGATCAAAGTACTGATCATGGGACAACAGTGAAAGATATCATTAAGTACTAAAGTAGCACTGATGACATGTTTTCTTGCAAGCAGAGAGTATGAAGTGCTCGTTGTAAGTAATTACATCGATACAGTCTTCATCGATGCTCCAAGCGATTTTCGATTTAAGTTAAAGGTTTTGTGTAATACACAATATGGTGGCACAGTAGATTGGAAATTGTTCCAAACAGGATACTGTGGCGAATTCTATAACAAAGGCTAAGTATGTTAACGCTTTGGAAGCAACAAAGAAATGTTGAATCATATAGTTCATTCACGAACTTAGTATGGTTCCAAGATGGCTTTGGTCAATGGGACACTATTGCAGATAGTTGCTCCATAGCTCAGTCTGAGGAATCAAGGTTCGACCAGTGATTCACATATATACAAAGCCAAATCTACACAAAATATGAATTTTGTGAAAGCGTGAAAACGCGAGGATATGCAAAGATACACACGGAGCTGAAGTTGTCAGATCCGTTGGACATCACCACAAGCGAAGCATTTTTTACACCGGTATGCCATAGGTGTAAAGTGCATTAGCATTGACTAGATTATTGACTCTAGTGCAAGTGGGAGTCTGTAGGAGATATGCCCTAGAGGCAATAATAAAAGTTATTGTTTATCTCCATGTTCATAATTATGTTTATGTTCCATGCTATAACTGCTATGGTTCTCGAGTCTACAATAACACGAGGCTCGGAGGAAGACTCATATGCACGTGTGAAATAATAAACGGTAAAATGTATTCCTAGTCTGGCCTCTAAGACTAGCTCAAGTGTTGCATGATGGTTCTATTTTCCTGATCATGGGCATGACTATGCCGGCAACTTTGAGAGCACAATGTTAGGAGAACACTTGTGTTGAATCGACCCAATTGATGTTATGCTATGAGATACATTCGTCACAAGTTAATGGTTAATAACACAGAGAAAGTTAACGTTTGCATAATTCCTCAGACCATGAGAGTATCGAGTTTCTTCATGCTTGATTCATGAACTTTGGGGTTTGTTAAACGTCATCCATAACTGGGTGGCTATTACGGCGGCTTACGGGTTCATGGGAAAGTATGTCAAGGGACTTGGTAGTTCAAGATTGGGATTTGCTCCTCCGACGATGGAGAGATATCTCTGGGCCCTCTCGGTGTTACGGTATCCATCATCGTCTGGCCAGACACATTGTGATTTGATCACAGGGATGCCGGAACACGGGAACGAGAAAAGAGAACAAATGCCGGTAACGAGGTAACTGGCATAGTGGACAAGTTGTCGATTCACAGGGATGCCGATAAATCTCACCTCGGGTATTTGTAACATATCGCGAAGCAACAGGAATAGCACACGACAACTGGAGGTTCACTAAAATATTTATTCGTGTGGGTATAGGGGTCAATATGGGTGTCCACGGCTCCGATGTTGATCATTGATCGGAAAGTGTTCCGGCCATGTCTATGCTTCACCGAACCTATAGGGTCACATGCTTAAGGGTCATCTATCTGCTGAATACTCAACAAGGAGTCTGAGAGAAATTCACCGAAAAAGTTTCGGAGACAACGGAAAAGTTCCGAAGAGAGAATACCGGAAGGGTTTCGGTAAAACCGAAAAGTTGTTTTAGAGTAAACCATTGAGTCAAAAAGGTGTCGGCAAGCGCCAGGAACTTTTTGGAGGTTGCCAGATTGTTCTGGTAACTTCTGAAATTTTTCTGCAGAAAAAAACCGGAAATGTTCCGGAGCTGCCGGAAACGCTGTGGTAGCTTTTCGCTGGCGAAAATCACTGATCCGGAAATGTTCCGAAACACGTCCAAAATTATTTTAGTGGGTACTAGAAATTTTCTAGGCCTACATAAATATTTTTGGTTCAAACGGTCACGGAAAAATGTTTTCATGAATAGTGAAAAGCACTTTATGGGTTGGTTTCCAAATGGGTTTTTCTTCTAGAAGGAAATCACTTTTGGTGAGAGAGAAAGGTGTGTGAAAGGTGGTGCCCCCCCCAAAGGGGGCAGCACCAAATTTCGTCCATGGTGGTGGGGGGGCCCTTGGGGTTTCCTTCCACCTCATGGTGGATATGTTCTACACACACCCTTATGTGGCATTTGGGTGAAAAGATCTTGAGCCCCTTTTGGTCTTTTAACCCCTTGCCTCTACCCCTTGCTCCTCCTATAAATAGAGGTGGAGAGGGCTCTCCAAAATGAGAAATCTCTCTCACATACAAATGCCATGCATGATCTGGCCTTCTCTCTCCCTCCCCGCGAAATAGTTTCGTAGAGCCGAAAGGTTGTCTGGGTCCGGCAGGAACTAGTTCTGGACGGCGAAGCCCTGCCGGATAGATGACACCGTATGTGTGCAACCCCATAGAGAGGTCGTAGGTTCGATCCTTTTGCCCGAGGGGCTGTTCGAGAGTGCCTCCCGAAGGGCTGTCATAGTGACCGTCTGAGTTTTGAGGGTCCTCCCGAAGGGCTGTCCGTGACACCGTCCGAGGGACTGTCCGACCGCCTCCCGGAGGGCTGTCCATGGGGCAGATGAGGGAGTACATCCTCGCGGTTGGGAGGTTGTAAATCCTAGCTGCGGGGATCTGCACCGACGATCTACATCGACTCTACTTCCGCTGCGCTACGAGTCGGTAACGATCGGATCGAAACCTTGTATGCAGTCTTCATAGTGGTCCTGTGCTGGTGCGTAGGTCGGAATTTTTTTGTTTTCTGCTGCGTTACCCTACAGGAGGCTTGTTCAAGTAAGAACAGCACCCAAGCGCCGGTCCATCCACATATCAAATTATCAAAGTAGCAAACGCGAATCAAACAAACATGATGAAATTGACTAGATGAAATTCCCATGTGTCCTCGAGAACGTGTTGCCTATTATAAGAAATATCCGGCTTGTCCTTTGCTATAAAAAAGATTCGGCCACCTTGCCGCACCTTTGTTACCGTTACTACTTGTTACTTGTTACGAATTATCTTGCTATCAAATTATCTGTTACCTACAATTTCAGTGCTTGCAGAGAATACCTTGCTAAAAACCGCTTGTCATTTCCTTCTGCTCCTCGTTGGGTTCGACACTCTTACTTATTGAAAGGACTACGATTGATCCCCTATACTTGTGGGTCATCAATGCTAAGCTTACAGTTGGGTCTGTCCATCACATCATTCTCCTAATGATGTGATCCTGTTATCAAATGACAACTCATGTCTATGGTTAGGAAACCTTAACCATTTTGATCAATGAGCTAGTCTAGTAGAGGCTTACTAGGGACACGGTGTTGTCTATGTATTCACACATGTATTTAAGTTTCCGGTCAACACAATTCTAGCATGAATAATAAACATTTATCATGAACAAGGAAATATGATAATAACCAATTTATTATTACCTCTAGGGCATATTTCCAACAGTACGAGCGGGCGGCAGCAACGGGAATTGTTCATCCACAGCCAACCAACCGGCTAGGTCAACTCACCATGTCTCGTGCATGGGGCTTGATCGATGCAACAACAGTCTCGAATCGTTCTACGTATCGCGCGCTGCTACTTGTGAGCTGCATTGGGATTTTCGCCGAAGAGGAAGGGTGAAGCAGTACAGTAGAGATAAGTATTTCCCTTAGTGAGAACCAAGGTTTATTGAACCAATAGGAGAATCATGCAAACCCTCGTGAATAGCACCTGCACAGACAAAAGCAAATACTTGCACCCAACGTGGGCAAGAGGGTTGTCAATCCCCTTGAACTCGTTATTGCAAGGAGCAAATCTTGTATAGGTAGATGGATAAATTGCAAAAGAAAATAAATTGCAGTAAGGTATTTTTGGTTTTAGTAATATATGTAAAGTAGACCCGGGGGCCATAGTTTTCACTAGAGGCTTCTCTCTTGAGCACATAACATACAGTGGGTAAACAAATTACTGTTGGGCAATTGATAGAAAAGTGCATATTTATGACGGATTCATGGCAATGATCACATATATAGGCATCACGTCCGAGACAAGTAGATTGACTCCTGCCTGCATCTACTATTATTACTCCACCAATCGACCGCTATCCAACATGCATCTATGGTATTAAGTTCATGACAAACAGAGTAACGCCTTAAGCAAGATGACATGATGTAGACAAAGTAAACTCAATCAATATGACTAAACCCCATTGTTTTACCCTTAATGGCAACAATACAAATACGTGTCTTGTCCCCTACTTTGTCAC
This sequence comes from Elymus sibiricus, assembly GCA_039707655.1. Lineage (NCBI taxonomy): Eukaryota > Viridiplantae > Streptophyta > Magnoliopsida > Poales > Poaceae > Elymus > Elymus sibiricus. Next base: position 322,638,236 of record CM077664.1, read on the forward strand.
TGGGATATAGAGCACCGCAAGATTGAACCCATTACAAAGCACCTCTCCCACTGAAGATAAATCAATCTAGTTGGCCAAACCAAACGGATAGATCGGAGAGAAATACAAAGCTATAATAATCATGCATAATAAAGTTCAGAAAAGACTCAATTACTTTCAATGAATAATCTGATCATAAACTCACAATTCATCGGGTCCCAACAAACACACCGCAAAAGAAGATTACATTGGATAGAACTCCAAGAAGATCGAGGAGAACATTGTATTGAAGATCAAAGAGAGAGAAGAAGCCATCTAGCTATTAGCTATGGACCCGTAGGTCTGTGGTGAACTACTCACACATCATCGGTAGGGCAGCAAGGTTGATGTAGAAGCCCTCCGTGATCGATTCCCCCTTCGGCAGAGAACAGAAGCTTGCGTAGGCAGAAAAGTTATTTCGGGTGGCTCTCTGTTGGTTTCCCAATATTTGAGAATTTATAGAAGTGGAATTAGGTCAGATGGAGCCATGTAGGGCCCACAAGGCATCAGGGCGCGCCTACCCCCCCCCCCCCCAGGGCATGCCCTGTTGCCTTGCCGTCTCCTTGTTTGCCGTCTGGTCTCCTCCTGAAGCTTCTAGGGTCTCTTATGTCCAGAAAAAAATCATCAAAAAGTTTCGTAGCGTTTGGACTCCGTTTGGTACTGATTTTCTGGAAAACCAAAAACAGGCAAAAAAAGCAACTGGCACTAGGCACTAGGTTAATAGGTTAGCTCCCAAAAATGATATAAAATTGCATATTAAAGCATATAAAGTATCCAATATTGATAATATGATAGCATGAAACAATCAAAAATTATAGATACGTTGGAGACATATTAGTGACAGTGATAGATAGTTTGATAGCAAGACAATTCGTAACAAGTAGCAACTAACAATAGTAACAAAGGTGCGGCAAGGTGGCCCAATCCTTTTTATAGCAAAGGACAAGCCGGAAAGTTCTCTTATAGTAAGCAAAGCGTTCTCGAGGACACATGGGAATTCTCGTCTAGTCACGTTCATCATGTTTAGTTGATTCGCGTTTGCTACTTTGATAATTTGATATGTGGGTGGACCGGTGCTAGGATGCTGTTCTTACTTGAACAAGCAACCCTCTTATGATTACCCCCTCTCGCAAGCATCCGCAACTATGAAGGAAGAATTAAGATAAATCTAACCATAGCATGAAACATATGGATCCAAATCAGCCCCTTACGGAATAACGCATAAACTAGGGTTTAAGTTTCTATCACTCTCGCAACCCATCATCTACTTATTACTCCCCAATGCTTTCCCCTAGGCCCAAGTATGGTGAAGTGTCATGTAGTCGCCGTTCACATGACACCACTAGAGGAAGAACAACATACATATCATCAAAATATCGAACGAATACCAACTTCACATGATTACTTATAACAAGACTTCTCCCATGTCCTCAAGAACAAAAGTAACTACTCACAAATAATATTCATGTTCAAGATCAGAGGTGTATTGAATATGCTTAAGGATCTGAACATATAATCTTCCACCAAATAAACCAACTAGCATCAACTACAAGATGTAATCAACACTACTAGCAACCCACAGGTACCAATCTGAGGTTTTGAGACAAAGATTGAATACAAGAGATGAACTAGGGTTTGAGATGAGATGGTGTTGGTGAAGATGTTGATGAAGATTGGTCCTCCCACAAAGGAGGGAACGTTGGTAATGTCGATGGCTTCAATTTCCCCCTCCCGGAGGGAAGTATCCCCAGCGGAATCGCTCCGCCGGAGAGCAAAAGTGCTCCTGCCCAGGTTCCGCCTCGAGACAGCGGCGCTTCGTCTCGAAAGTCTTCTTCTGATTTTTTCTGGGGCAAATGGCTTCATATAGGGGAAGATGGGCCACGGAGGCCTGCTGGTGGAGCCACGAGCTCACCTGGCGTGCCCTAGGGGGGCGCCACCTGAGCTCGTGACTCACTAGTGGGCCCCCTCCCGATGATTCTTCCTCAGGTATTTTTTATTAATTCCAAAATAATTCTCCGTAAATTTTCAGGTCATTTGGAGCTCCGGAGAATATCTATCTCTGATGTAGCCTTTTCAGGTCCAGAATTTCAGCTGCCGGCAATCTCCCTCTTCATGTGAAACTTACAAAATAAGAGAGAAAAGGCATTAGGATTGCTTCATAAAGTGAAATAAAGATAAAAAACATTATAAATATAAGTAGGAAAACATGATGCAAAATGGACGTATCACGCCCATACGAGCGGGCGCGGTCGTATGGAACGTTGTCTTCTGTTCTGGCTCTTCTACTACGCCTCCCACTTGATCTCCTTTATCTCCACTTTACTCCTTTCCATGTATTGGCTTGATTTCGTCCATAAATAGCCCATTTCGTGTGGAAACAAAATAAAGATAAGATATTTGGAATCATTTGCATTCATTAGTCATTAGTAGCAATATCAGAGTGAATATCTCGGGTTTAATGAAATATTTCAATTTAAACTCAGGTTAGAGGAGTGTAAAAATAACACTCATCTGTAGTACCACTTAGTGCAAAACTAGCATAATGGTTGGATTTGGAGATGGACTATAAAAAGGGGGTCTTCTTTCCCAAGTTGACTTACCTCTTTGCTCTCTCTCCTTCATTGTTGCCCAAAACTTTATCTCGCCTGATCTCTCTCTAGCCACTCAAACTTGTTGATCTTCTAGGATTTGGGAGAGAAGACCTAGATCTGCACTTTCACCAAAGGAAATTTGATTCCCTCGTGCTTTCTCTTGTGGATCTTTTTAATCTTGGGTGTTTGGGCAACCTAGACGGAATGGGTCAGCTCGGATCTCAAATTCATTGCGCTGAAGCTTTATGGTGTTGTTGGGAGCCTCCAATTAAGTTGTGGAGGTCGCCCCAACCTTGATAATGAAGGTTTATTTTGTCGCCTCTAAGGGCACTGCATAGGGAATCGTGGCACCTTGCATCTTGCGAGGGCACGAGGAGAATAAGGTGAGCCATTGTGACGCTTGGTGAGCATTGTGCCTCCACACCTCTCCAACAGAGACATATCTCCCCCAAAGGAGGGGACTTCTGAAACTACATCATGGTCTCCACACCTCTAGCTTGTTGTCTTTTGTGAGCTTGCCATATAGGTTGTCCATCTAGTTGCATTTCAAGATAAGCTATATTCTTTTTGTATGCCTAAAACTGAAAAAGAAAATAAAATTGTTAATCACATGTTCACTCCCCCCTCTAGTTGACCATACCGACCGTTTCAGCGTGCATGTCAATCTGGACCCGAGCTGGGCGAGTCCACCAACACGGCAGACCACACTTCTCTTTGAATAACGTCCACGACCTGGAGGTGCGGCAGACACGATGACACCTGAACACCCATCACTGGCTAGCCGGCCCTGAGGGCTGTACCCAGCCAACAATCGCCAATGGAGATAATCGGACCATGGGACCTGTTGCTTGCTCCTGGTGCATTACCTGGCTAGAAATTGGGCCTAGAAATTGAGCCATAGGTTGCCCGTACGGTGGGGCATGTCGGGCACAACCGTACGCGGTGGGTGGACGTGAAATGGGACAGCCAACGATTGCCTTGTGCGTTACACCAAACCCCCTTCTGTCTCTGTCACGTCTACATGTGCGGTCCACAATGTGTGGGCACATGACGGGGTGGATAACTCCCCTCGTCGCTATCAGCATCGCATCTTGTGCTACACGACATCGACAACAATCCATACCAGGCCGACGGCGCCCTTACCGACCTTTCGACGGTGAGAGCCGCGCCGAAAGGAAGCTCTTAAGAAGAACCTCCACGACGAGTTTAGGAAAAGCATGCATTTTTTCAACTAAAAACACAAATCAAAACCAGAAAGCAGAAGCACACTAAAAAACAGAGAGAAAAGCCAAGAACGGCCACACGGAGAAAGCACCGCACTAGGAAGAATCAGCATAACAAAAAAAGGAAAGGGTGACAAACGAGAAGAAAATGAACAAGAACAACAACGCTTAGGTATATAGGCAAGGCGAAGACATGCATGAACCTCGGCGAACGGCAAGAACAAGCGTCAAGAACCGGCACGGCCGAAGAACAAAGGGATCCCCGAGCAGCTGCAAACAAGAGAAGAAAAGAAATAACCAAACCTCAGACACCCGGAGAAGCGGCGACACACGGTGGGGAACTCAAACAGCCGGAGAAACACACGGCACCGCAGCGAACGGAGCGAAGAAAACGCCAACAAGCTGCAAAACCACCCATGGATTCGGAGCAAACGTGAAAGACACAGGGAAAGCAAAAAGAAGGCATATAATTACCGGGCACCAGTCCACACACGGTGCAAAACCCACAGCGCTAGGCGATAACATGTTTGAGTGAAAATGATCAACTGTATGGATTGATAGACACAGTACAACTTATATATATTTGGAAGAGACGCATCGCACACGAGCGATGATTAGAACCGATGCAACGGTTAGAAGAGAAGGGAAAAGAGGCGCGTCTGTTGCTAGAAGGCAACTGCACATGCAGGACAAGTGGATATTTTTCCTCTAATTAGTAGTACAAGCTATTCTTAAGAAGATGGTCCCAATTCTCTCAACATGCAAAGTGTCCACTTCAATGTTCCACAAAGCAAATGCATTTGAGTCTTCTCTTCCACTGAGCCATGCAAATCTGCCACATAAGCGAGTCATGCATTTAACTTATAAATTATAATTATTTTTGCATTAGTCTATGCATGTACCGCTGCTACATCATATATTCATGTTAGTCATCCTTCACATTTTTTGTTCAAAATGACTTTTTAATTGTAATTCAAAAGTTTTTATTCTATTTTTACACACTTTCAAGCTTATACTTTCTTTTCATTATATTTAGTTATTTTTAGCAACTACTTACGCGTTTTTTAGCAAAGTTACCGCAGCAACGCGCGGGGAAAGAGTCATCCGCACTACTCTATTTATCTTGACATGCACACATGCCAACTCAGTTATCATGCCATATCAGCAAGCATGCAATTAAACTACCGAATTTCCCTGCTCTACTGTGATGCCATGTCATCACTTATGTTTTCATTTTTTTTCTTTGCTTCAGTTTACTAACCGTGAGACCATTATCTCCTCCATGCAAAAAGAAGCAGCAGAAACGGCTCGCTGTTCACATCCCCACTATTTAATTGATATTCAACTTCTCCACGAAACAAGTCTAGGAGTAACAGCTGAAGGCATCACTTTATTCCCTCATAACATGTCCTTCTCACATGGGTTCTTCTAATAAATAGCAACGACCTCATCATCTGACGAGGAGTCATGATTTTTTTTCCTTCCCTTGCTCGATCTCTTCCGCAGAACCCATACCAACGTGGGTACTGTACTACTGTACATACCTAGAGGTTCAGAGGCTAAGGTTGGTGCGGGAAGACGATGGCACGATTTTGCTGTGGCCATGGACAACATCGGTGCTGAGATAGGGCCAACAACGAGGCAAGACAAGAGGGCGAAGCGCTACATGTCATCGACCATGCCGGCCAAATCGGACTGGGGCGCCGCGGTCGAGGAGCGCACTGCCGCTGAGGATGTTGCCGTTGGCAACACCATGAAGCCACCTCGATCAAGCCACCTGGTCATTGCATTGCGTCAGCGCCGCTAGGATACCTGGTTGGCCTCCGCCTGCACGCTCCACCTACTTCTCATAACATCTGTTGATTCATCTGCAGCACATCCAGTTGTTGTAAAGAGGAGAAACAGCCTTTAGGTATGGCTCTTAAATCTCGTGCTTCCTTTGTACTGTTTCTAGCATAAACTACCATGACGTTTATTTTACGATCTAGATGCTATACATACATATAGCACTATGTAAGTTCAACGAAGTCACATACCTGAGAAATATTAGCGCTGGGAGTTCATTCAAGCTGCAGCCATGTAATTTGTATTGCAGTATTAATTGCTACTATTTTTATTAGCAGCACATCAGATGTATTGTCTTTTTTTCCATTGAGATGATCAAAGGTAAGATCCTCTGCAAATTTGGTTAGAGAACTGATCGTACTAAGTAAGTTGATTTCAGAGTTACACATTAAATCCAAGCCATTTTCTGCTGCAAAACATTTCTTATTTTTATTTTCTTACTCTTTTTCTTCTTACCGTGTGCGCCTCTCTTTCAAATTGCTTATCACACCACCATCCCGCTGCAACGCGTGGGGTATTGTCTAGTTAATCACAACAATAACGACCCGCATTGACCCAAGAACAGCGCAGGAAAGGCTCCGGGTACACCTTGACCCGACGTAGGCCAACAGCCGGATAGGCACCTGAGCCGTCCCAGCCCGACCAGCGGATGAACCGGCACACGCGATGCAACAAGCTGCCTCGGGCGCCCGCGAGCGTCACCGGCTCGTGCAAGCGACCCACACAATGTCTGGCTCGTGCGAGTGACCCAGCTCGGCAGAAGGCGACTAATGCTGACATGGCGACCCGACATTGCCCATCGCGCGTGAGCGAGAGAGTGAACGCGGGCGTGACGAAAACCAGCATGGGGAGGGGGGACACGCACGCGCCCGCGGCCCACGCGCCATGGACCACGGAGAAAATCCGCCCGGACGCCACTGCAGATCGGACGATACAAAGAGCCCCAGGAGGCCAATGCTAAATGAACGGCGCGCAGGGCACTCCCATGCAAGCAGGCTCGACCCAGCCTGGCAGGCTCGACGCACGGTCGCCCTGGCTGGTGTGAGCGAGTAAGCCTGTACGGTGCCAACGGACGCCGACCGGCGGGTCCGACCTCCCCATCGCATGTGGGACGCCGCATGATGATGACCCCGTGCGCGCGCGGACCACCCGTCATGGACCCCTGAGGTGGGTTGCCCGGGTACGCGTCATCCGTGCAGATCGGACGGTGCGGAGAGCCCTCGAGAGGCCCCCGTGGCACACCACCGCGAAACGGACGACGGCGGAGGGCACTCTCGCCGACGAAGTCCGTGGCACTCCAGTATTCTCTATATAGGAGTAAGGGGCGTGCTACGCGTTCACCGGCTGATCTTTTAAAAAGATGAGCCGGGTCGCAAGCCGTCAGATCTAGCGCATCGAGCGGCCGAGCGACGCCTCCATCATTGCAACAAATGTCTTGTTGCAGATTATTTTTGAAACAAAGGTTTTGTTGCAGAATTTTCTTTTTGCAATAGAAGTCTTGTTACAGATTTTTTTTTTTTTTTTGCAACAGAGGTCTTGTTACAGATTTTTTTTTGCAACAAAGATGGTGTTGCAGATTTTTTTTCATTTTTACTTTTTTTCAACATAGGAGTTGTTGCGGAAGGAACTTCTGCAACACAAGTGATGTTGCAGAAAAAATTGCAATGGAAATCATGTGGCAGAAACACCACGTCGCCGCTGTCCGCCGCCGTCGTTTTCAACTCTGTCGCTTGCAATTGCAACAGGGGGTGGTCGGGGACGACGGGAGGAGGTCGTCGACGGCCGTGCCAAGCAGAGTCGGATGCTCCGCAGCGGCCGACGGACCTGCGACGACTTATGGCCGTGGTGCAGGCAGCCGATGACCGCTATCTGCAGTTGCAAGCACTGCTGCACCCGCGTCAAGCCGGGGAGCGCCCCCTGCCGCTGCTGCTACAGACCCACCATGTGATGCATCTTGCAAGCTCACCACCAGATCTGCACCCAGCCGTGGTGAAGGAGGACATGAACGGAGGTAGTTGATGGCTGCCTTGTTGTGCAGTCAGTCGTAGGAGCGCGAGGTGTAGAAGGTTGCAGCCTTGCAGGTGGGCAAGAGAATGCTCGGGATAAGGAATAAGTGGTTGAGGTTGGATAAAGTAGAGGGGAATTGTGAAGAGCCATGGGCACCACGTCACGCGAACACGTGTCACACAAGCGAAGCGGCGGACGAGAACTCAGAAATCAGTCGGATGATTTGAATCATTTCCCGCTCCGTTTGGATGTTTGCATTCAGGCTTGGTATTGGGCATTGGCATTCATCTGGGCCAAAAATCCCGAATACCACCGTTTGGTTAAACTTGGCATTCAACCGTGGCATTCGGGCTCGATATCGAGCCACCCGTCCCTAACGCAAAAAATCCCTGGCCCAATTCGGAGGGTCTGTGCTCGACATCGTTAGGTATTCGAAACCAGCGTCCTCCCTTCCATCCCCGCTCGAGACAAAAGGTCTCGCCCATCCCTGCGCGTGCCTAAGGAACGGCGGCGGCGCAGGTAGCCCATCCCCCAACCTCCACACCGGGCTCCGGTGGCCCTCGACCCCGAGCTCCGGCGCACGTAGCCCATCCCGAGCTCCAGTGCCCAGCGCCACCCTCCCGCCCCGCCTCCAGCCCGAGCTCCGGCGGCCGGCGTCCCTCCACCCCAAGCTCAGGCGCAGGTAGCCCATCACGAGCTCCAGCGGACAAAGCCACCCTCCCGCCCCGCCTCCACCCCGAGATCCGGCGGCTGGCGCCACCCTTCTGCCCGCCCTCCACCCCGAGATCCAGCGACCGGCGTGCCTCCACCCCGAGCTCTGGCACATCTGACCGCCTCCCTCCCCTCTTCGTAGACATCTGGCCTTCTCCCCTCTCCCCTGTCTGGCCTCTTATTTGCTTGATCTCCTGGCAGTCTCATGCAACTCAATTCCTCACTTTGACCATCCAAACAGAATTTGGCATTCAACCTCAATATCAAGTCTCGAACTCTCCCGTCTCCTCTCTTGCTACTGTACACAGAGGCGACTCAGAGGCGATTTCGAGCAGGTTCCCTCTTGTCGGCGTGCCCGCCGGTTAGCCCCGCCTTCGGCGGCCGTGAGGCTGTGGGAGGTGCGGCGAACCGCGGCTCCTCGCTGGCGGGTGGGGAGTAGGTCGTAGTTGTTTTGGTTTTCGCCGGCGGCGTCTTGGCGAGGATGGCGTCGCTTCTTGTCGAAATAAGGTGCCCCCGACTTCTTCCTCGTGCTGGTGTCGTCCACTCTGGCGACGGCAGCAGGTCTGTGGGGCTCTGTGCTGGCGGATCTGGTGTCCTGGATCCTCGTCGGTGCTGTACAGGAGTCTGCCGCCTGCTCTTCTTCCTTCTCTGGATAGGAGCAGTTGCGTTAATAAGAAGCGGAGGGGAGGCTGGGGTTGGTGGTGTGCGGCGAGTGGAGGCTGGTCTTCCCGGCGGCTTAGTTTGTCGGCGAAGGCAGTTCCAGGTCGGAAAGGGTACGAGGTGTGTCCCCGGCCGATGCGCCTTCAATGGATCTTCGATCCTGTCCTTCGGGGCAGGTGGTTGCTGCGGCCCACAAAGCCACAGGGCGAGAGTACTCTCTCCGGCCAGGGTGTTCAAGCTCGCTGGTTCCTGGTCCTTGTTCCTTTGTATTCGTTGTCTCTGGATTTCTCCGTATGAGCTGGGTTGGGACAGATGTTCCCTTCGTTTCCTCTCTGTGTGCGTATCTGTAAGTTTCGTTTGTTTTCCTTACCAGTGAATACAGATATCTGTTCCTCAAAAAAAAAAAGTCTGTGTTCCTGATACCTAAACATCCAAACAGAAATATTGGCATTCAATCTCAATACCAATATATTGTGATATTGGTATTCAACCCAATGCAATGCCAAGGCTCCCAATGCAAACATCCAATCGGAGCGTAGGAGTAAATAGCACTACCTTTACCAGTTCAAAATAATATATGTTCTCATGTGTATCAACCCAAGAAGTATAGACACGGAGACATAGAAGAAAGTGATGATCAATTCCAAGCCGCCGATGTGTCGATCCAGCAGCCGAGCTCCGTGCTCCTCCGGCCGCCTGCAGTCGACGTCGACGGCCGCCGGCAGCAGTGTGAGTGCCGTCGCAAGCGCCAAAAAGGGCAGGCAGGCACACGCGAGCACTTTTTACCACCCGCCACCCGGCCGCCCGTGGATCGATCGACCGGCGGGCGCCACTCCACTCCCCACTCGCCAAAACGGAAACGGAAACGGAAAACCACCCAAATGATCCGCCCACTCTCTCTTCCCCTCCTCCTCCGCTGTCCCGCCCCCGCACGCCTCTCGCGCCCGCCGCCTCCTCCCCCACCCCGACCCCCCCGTAACCGCCACCACCACCCCGAATCCACGACCCCCACGACCCCCGCCTTATCTCCATGACATCTCACAACTAGATCTCCCTCTCCCTCTTCCAGGAGCACAGGGCCCAGGGAATCGCCGTCTTCTCCGCGCGCACGGCAGGCAGAGGCACCACCGCCGCCCCCGCTCCTCCAGCGCCAGCGCCAGCGCCAGCGTCAGCCTCTCCGGCCTCGAGATGGATCCCGCCGTGCGGAAGGATATGTACCCGCAGGTCGAGCCCTACGACACCGGCCGCCTCAAGGTCTCCGACGTCCACACCATCTACTACGAGCAGTCCGGGAACCCCGGGGGCCACGTGAGCACCACCAACCCAATCCACCCTTCCTTAACCCCTGCCCCGGCGCTAATGTGCTCCTCGCTGACGTGCCTCCTCGTTGTCTGAGAAAACCGGGCTGAATTTTGTTTCGTTTGCAGCCCGTCGTCTTCCTCCACGGCGGCCCTGGAGCCGGCACGTCGCCGGGCAACCGCAGGGTTTTCGATCCGGAGTTCTACAGGATCGTGCTGTTCGACCAGGTTGGTTTCGTTTCGATCCCCTCCTGTGTCTGTTTACCGGTGTTCAGAGGAGATCGACCGCGGTGCAGGTGCTTAATTCGCGTTCTGTTTGTTTGCAGAGAGGTGCTGGCAAGAGCACACCCCATGCTTGTCTAGAGGAGAACACCACCTGGGACTTGGTGGCTGACATCGAGAAGCTCAGGGAGCATCTGGACATTCCAGAGTGGCAGGCAATTGCAATTATCTTTTTCTCAGGAAATTGTTTGCTTCTATGACTTTCAGTAAATAAATTCACCACTTCTGAGGATAATGTAGGTGTTTGGCGGTTCATGGGGAAGCACCTTGGCCCTCGCCTACAGCCAGACTCACCCTGATAAGGTCAGTAATTTACTGTCTGACGCAATTTCGTGTGAGCCTGGATTTAGTAGCAAAAGGAGTTAGTATACTGTACGCTCTGCTAATACTATCCCTAATGGTTTACAGGTCACTGGCATTGTTTTAAGAGGCATTTTCTTGCTTAGGAAAAAGGAGCTTGACTGGTTCTACGAGGGCGGCGCAGCAGCTATTTTCCCAGATGGTATGTTGTGCTATGATAATGATACAAAGAAAACTTGGTTAAATATTACCAGGCTAGTACAAAATTACATGTAGTTGTGTCCATTATGTCCCTTAGAGCAATTCCACTGAAAGAGTTGAAGTTGTCCAAAATAGTGCAGGAAAAAAATGAAGAGCAGACAGTCTTTTTTTAGCTAAAAGCACTCATGTTTCTTGTGAAGCACAAGCATTGTATTTTGCAGTACGCAGTTGTTGTGCGAATAGATTGCTTACTGTAATTTTAATATGCAGCATGGGAACCATTTAGAGATTTTATTCCTGAGGACGAAAGGAACTGTTTCATAGCTGCTTACAACAAAAGGCTAACTTCCTCTGACGCTGATGTCCAGGTAGACTCATCTATCTATGTTATGCTATATATTTGATGGGTTCCTTTTCGTAGTTTCCACATAGTTCCTCCTTTTCATTGCTTATGGTTGAAACATATACCGGTGCCTACATTGGTTTTCTGATGAACAGAAGTTAATTGCGACTGTTTGACCATTTAGATTGAAGCTGCTAAAAGATGGACAACGTGGGAGATGATGACTGCACATCTTGTTCAAAATCACGAGAACATTAAACGAGGGGAGGATGACAAATTTTCATTGGCAAGTACTTTCACAAGCATCAAGTTTTTCTTTTGGGATCACAGTTGCTTCATATGTTCATCAGATTACATTATCTTATTTTTACTGTTGGCCAACTAGCATCATTATCATGAAAAACATATTTGCATTTGTTAGCATTTTTTAGGGAATAATACGATAGTGCCTTCGAAGGGCTCTTTTGGAACTGAAATCCTTGTTCCAATGCTAGTACACTGATAAGTGTCGAATGTTTCTTTAGATGTCTGCAATGACTTCTTTTTTTGCTTTTAAGGTTACACACCACAAGACGTTTGTCTATACACACTTTGGATGTTGTAATACTTTATTGTCTTAACACTTTCTATTCTATATTTGGTAACACATGATTAACTTTCTGCAGGCATTTGCAAGGATTGAAAACCACTACTTTATTAACAAGGGATTCTTAGACTCGGACTCACACTTATTGGACAACGTCGACAAGATTCGTCACATTAAAGCTTTCATTGTACAGGTACATGTGTACTCAAGCTTTCTTGGTTTGCCATTATGTGTGCCCATGTGTGTGTGTGTGTTTTTAATGCATTTAGCTAGACATAGTGTCTAGCTCCTCTAGTCTGTTAATCTTTCCCAGTTGTTACCAAGTTCACATACATCATGTAGCAGTAGGGTGCCACTATCATATTGCTCTGTTGGCGGCTAAAGTGTTCAAACTTCAAAGTGATCTTTGCTACCCTTCCTGCCTTTCTTAGCTGAGATATGATCTTCATGGTAGAAATTAATTTGTAGAAGCGTCATTCCTAAACAATGGTTCGTCAGTTGTATGAATGAAAATTTGATGCATCACAATTCGTTTACGACCGAGTATTTTTCATTTCTGTATGGGCTGTAATAAGTTGGCTACCTATTCCTTTACTATACCGCTCTGCAAACATAATGAGTTTAATGTTACTACTGTTTTTAAGGTTCCATATAGAACAAAAAAAAGGGTGTTCCAAACAAGGTACATTTGTACATTATAGTGATTATGTTGCAGGGGCGGTATGATATGTGCTGTCCTATGATGACTGCTTGGGATCTTCATAAAGCTTGGCCTGAAGCTGAGTTTAAGGTAAACATCATCAATCATTTCCGTATTTTCCAAAATCTGTTCTGCCAAGAACTAGATGCTTTTCCTGTTCCATTGCTATAATTTCCTGATTACTTTGTTCTGAAGCATTAAGCGCGATCTTGTTTGTCTTCAGACTGACATTACTTGACTCATGCTTCTGATAAGTTCTCTAAGAGAAAGCAATCAGGCTCACATTTTCCGACAACTTTGCTTCTGATAAGTTTGCTAGGTTTCACGCATTCCAAACATCGTTGCCATGCATACCGGTCAATCAGACATCACTTTCTGGGTATCTTGCTATCTCTAAACTGCTCGATATAAAATATTGACCTAGGACATACAACTGCAGGTGGTTCCAGATGCAGGACACTCGGCCAATGAAGTTGGCGTTGCGGCTGAACTGGTATCAGCTAACGAAAAGCTTAAAAGCATGTTGAAAAAATGAGCAGCCTGACTCCATAGCGGCACACAGCCTCTGGCAAAGAATTTCAGCTCAATTTTACTGGGGTTACGTTGCAAAATAAGAACTGGTACTGCCATTTTAGCATTTAGCACAGCCTGATTGTACGTGTCAAACAGTTCCCTATTCAATCAAAGTTGGCTGTCTTAATTTTGTCCCTTAGGCTTGTTTCCAGATGTATTTTTGTTTTAAGAAAAGGCTCAGGCCGAGCCTGAGAAAAGCCTCAAGCTTAGCCTGACTTTGAATTAACAAAGCCATTGACCGGCTAGGATTACAACGAACAGCTTACAAAGGAAAGAAAACAAGAAACAGAAGGACATGGAGTTTCTGCTCCTGAACTTGGAACATTAAAACCAAAAATTGGTAAAAGAAAATCAAAACAAAACAAATTTGATTTTTTTGGCAACAAACATTGTTGAATGTTCTACATATGTGCAAGTTTTCGTGAAGATAAAACATTCCTAATGCTCTGATGCTCCGAAAAAACTGCTTTTTAAAGTATTGTGGAGTGCTGATTTTGTTATTTTCTCCAAGACCTCCACGAATGTGATTTAATCACGAAAATTTGCATGCAGGATGAAAACTAAGCAATGTTTGTTGTGAAAAAAATTCAGCATGTTTTCTTTTTATATTTTTGATTCTACTATTTATAGAGGAACATTTTAGCTCGGGATTAGAAAGACATATTTGTGAACGGCAAATACAGAGTGCTAGAACAGCTTACAACCTAACAACGATATGATCAAACTAAAGATAGATAAGGAGCCCAGCCTAAATCACCAAGGTCAAAGCCAAATGTCTAGAACAGCAGCCACACCGGCAACAGGGAGAAAATAAACAAGACACCAGCATGGGTAGCCAACAACTCCCCTACCCCCAAACATGCCAAGAACGGCAAGCCATCCGATTCTACCTCCGAAGAGGACCTAGTCGGCTTCAGGAGCTATTCCAATGCAAAGGGCAAGGTGACATTTTCCGGGAAACCTCTCTTCCTCCAATTTTCATGTTGCCACTTTGTTCTGGAGATGCCATTTGTAGGAGATATACCCTAGAGGCAATAATAAATGTTATTATTTATTCCCATGTTCCTAATTATGTTTATATTCCGTGCTATAACTGCTATGGTTCTCGAGTCTACAATAACCACGAGGCTCGGAGGAAGACTCATATGCACGTGTGGAATAATAAACGGTAAAATGTATTCCTGGTCTGGCCTCTAAGACTGGCTCAAGTGTTGCATGATGGTTCTGTTTTCCTGATCATGGGCATGACTATGCCGGCAACTTTGAGGGCACATTGTTAGAAGAACACTTGTGTTGAATCGACCCGATTTGGTGTTATGCCATGAGATACAATCATCACGATTTAATGGTTCATAACACAGAGAAGTTAATGTTTGCATGATTCCTTAGACCATGAGAGTATCGAGTTTCTTCATACTTGCTTCATGAACTTTGGGGTTTGTTAAACGTCATCCGTAACTGGGTGGCAATTACGGCGGCTTACGGGTTCATGGGAAAGTATGTCAAGGGACTTGATAGCTCAAGATTGGGATTTGCTCCTCCGACGATGGAGATATATTCTCGGGCCCTCTCGGTGTTACGGTATCCATCATCGTCTGGCCAGACACAATGTGATTTGATCACGGGGATGCCGGAACGCGGAAACGAGAAAAGAGAACAAAACCGGCAACGAGGTAACTGGCATTGTGGACAAGTGTTGATCCACGGGGATGCCGATAAATCTCACCTCGGGTTTTGTAACATATCGCGAAGTAAAAGGAATAGCACACAACAACTGGAGGTTCACTCGAATATTTATTCGTGTGGGTATAGGGGTCAATATGGGTGTCCACGGCTCCGATGTTGATCATTGATCGGAAGGTGTTCCGGTCATGTATATACTTCACCGAACCTATAGGGTCACACGCTTAAGGGTCATCTATCTGCTGAATTCTAGACAGGGAGTCTGAGAGAAATTCACCGAAAAAGTTTCGGAGACAACAGAAGAGTTCCGGAGAGAGAACACCGGAATAGTTTTGGTAAAACCGAAAAGTTGTTTCGGAGTATACCATTAAGTCAAATTGGTTTCGGCACACGCCTGGAAATTATTGGAGGGTGCCAGAATTGTTCTGGGAACTTCTGGGAAATTTTCGGGGAAAAAACCGGAAGTGTTCCGGAGCTGCCAGAACCGCCTTGGTTGCTTTTCGCTGAAGAAAATCATTGATCCGAAAAAGTTTCGGAATGCGTCCAAATTTATTTTAGTGGGTACTAGAAATGTTCTAGGCCTACAGAAAAAGTTTCGGATTTAACGGTCGCAGAAAAATGTCTTCATGAATAGTGAAAGTGCTTTTTGGGTTACTTTATGGAAAGCCACCTTTTAGGGCTTTTCCCAAAAGGCTTCTAGAAGGACTTGGGGATCAAGGAACCCCCTTTGGGGGGCCCCATGAAGGTGGGACGTTCAAGGGTGCAGCTCCTCCATGGAGCTCCACTTGTCATCCTTTTATACCCTTTATGCCCTTTATGTGTGACATAAAGTGTGGGCATTTTGGGTTTTTCATGTGCCCCCCTACCCCTTGGGTTTTCCTATAAATAGAGGTGGAGAGGCACTCTCCACACTCACTCTTTCTCACATACAAGTGCCATGCATGATCTGGCTTTCTTTCTCCGTCCCAGCGAAATAGTTTCGTAGAGCCGAAAGGCTGTCTGGGTTCCGGTGGGAACTAGTTCTGGACGGCGAAGCCCTGCCGGATAGATGACACCGCATGTGTGCAACCCCGTAGAGAGGTCGTAGGTTCGTCCTTTTTGCCCGAGGGGCTGTTCGAGTGTGCCTCCCGAAGGGCTGTCCGAGTGACCGTCCGAGATTCTGGTGGCCTCCCGAAGGGCTGTCCGAGGATCCGTCCGGTGGGACTATCCGAGGGACTGTCCCGAGGCCTCCCGAAGGGCTGCCCGGAGATCCGTCCGGGGAGAAGACGAGGGAGTACATCCTCGTGGTTGGGAGGTTGTAAATCCTAGCTGCGGGGATCTGCACCGCCGATCAACATCGACTCTACTTCCGCTGCGCTACGAGTCGGTAACGATCAGATCAAACCTTGTATGCATCTCCATAGTGATCCTGGGTGTGCTCGCTGTACGGAATTTTTTTGTTTTCTGTTGCGTTCCCCTACAGTGGCATCATGAGCCGTGCTATGCGTAGATGCTGGTTACGATCTAGAATACATAGAGATGTATGGGTGTTGCACAATATAATTTGTAGTAGATGAGTTCTATTACTGAAAATTATTTGTGCGGGTAGCAGATGAAATCTGTTACCCGATGTTCTTGTTGCTTCCCCGAAATTTGCGTATTTCTGATCTTGATAACGGCATGGTGGAGTTTCAAAGTTCTGGCAATCCGCAATCTTGATTGATCAACGAAGTGCTAACAGTTCATTGAATTCCACCATAGTTAAAAGAAAGATGAAATTTCGCAGACTTCATTCAGTGACTCCGCGATCGCCCTCTAAACGATCAAAATAAGGTAAAGCTTGAAGATAAGTTTTGAATAATAGGGATTACTTGCCTATACTATAATCTTCGACCGACAGACAAGGTACCCCCCTCTTTTCTCTTGCGAACCTACGTTGAGCTTGGGACGTTTAGTAAAAAAAACGAGAATAAAAAATCAAAAAGCTTTCTTAATTCATGCAGGAAGTCCTTCCAGGTTTTGGAGGTTACACGGTTTAAGGCCCGGATTTCAAATGTTTCAGACTTGTGTTTCATGAAGTAGATATACCCATACCTACTCAAATCATCTGTGAAGGTCAGAAAATAACGATACCCGCCGCGTGCCTCAACACTCATCGGACCGCATACATCGGTATGTATTATTTCCAATAAGTCATTAGCTCGCTCCATTGTTCCGGAGAACGGAGTTTTAGTCATCTTGCCCATGAGGCATGGTTCGCAAGTAGCAAATGATTCATAATCAAGTGATTCCAAAAGTCCATCCGCATGGAGTTTCTTCATGCGCTTTACACCAATATGACCTAAACGGTAGTGCCACAAGTATGTTGCACTATCATTATCAACTTTGCATCTTTTGGCATCAATATTATGAATATGTGTATCACTACGATCGATATTCAACAAGAATAGACCATTCATCAAGGGTGCATGACCATAAAAGATATTACTCATATAAATAGAACAACCATTATTCTCCGATTTAAATGAATAACCATCTCGCAATAAACAAGATCCAGATATAATGTTCATGCTTAACGCTGGCACCAAATAACAATTATTGAGGTCTAAAAGTAATCCCAAAGGTAGATGTAGAGGTAGCGTGCCGACGGCGATCACATCAACCTTGGAACCATTCCCGACGCGCATCGTCACCTCGTCCTTAGCCAATCTTTGTTTATTCCGCAACTCCTGTTTCGAGTTACAAATATGAGCAACCAAACCAGTATCAAATACCCATGCGCTACTACGAGCATTAGTAAGGTACACGTCAATAACATGTATATCAAATATACCTTTGTTCACTTTTCCATCCTTCTTATCCGCCAAGTATTTGGGGCAGTTCCGCTTCTAGTGACCATTCCCTTTGCAGTAGAAGCACTCAGTTTCAGGCTTGGGTCCAGCTTTGGGCTTCTTCCCGGGAGTGGCAACTTGCTTGCCATTCTTCTTGAAGTTCCCTTTCTTTCCCTTGCCCTTTTTCTTGAAACTAGTGGTCTTGTTAACCATCAACACTTGATGCTCCTTCTTGATTTCTACCTCTGCGGCCTTAAGCATTGCGAAGAGCTCAGGAATCGTTTTCGTCATCCCTTGCATATTATAGTTCATCACGAAGCCTTTGTAGCTTGGTGGCAGTGATTGAAGAACTCTGTCAATAACACTATCAACTGGAAGATCAACTCCCAACTGAGTCAAGTGGACCCAGACATTTTGAGTATGTGTTCACTGACAGAACTGTTCTCCTCCATCTTGCATCTATAGAACTTGTTGGAGACTTCATATCTCTCAACCCGGGCATTTGCTTGAAATATTAACTTCAACTCTTGGAACATCTCATATGCTCCATGACGTTCAAAACGTCTTTGAAGTCCCGGTTCTAAGCCGTAAAGCATGGCACACTGAACTATCGAGTAGTCATCAGATCGAGCCTGCTAGACGTTCATAACATCTGCAGTAGCTCCTACAGCAGGTTTGTCACCTAGCGGTGCATCAAGGACATAATTCTTCTGTGCAGCAATGAGGATAATCCTCAAGTTACGGACCCAGTCCGTGTAGTTGCTACCATCATCTTTCAACTTAGCTTTCTCTAGGAACGCATTACAATTCAGGGGAACGGTAGCTCGGGCCATTGATCTACAACATAGATATGTAAAACTATTAAGACTAAGTTCATGATAAATTAAGTTCAATTAATCAAATTACTAATGAACTCCCACTTAAATAAACATCCCTCAAGTTATCTAAGTGATACATGATCCAAATCAACTAACCCATGTCCGATCATCACGTGAGATGGGGTAGTCATCAATGGTGAACATCTCTATGTTGATCATATCTACTATATGACTCACGTTCGACCTTTCAGTCTCTAGTGTTCCGAGACCATGTCTGTACATGCTAGGCTCGTCAAGTTTAACCCAAGTATTCTGCATGTGCAAAACTGTCTTACACCCGTTGTATGTGAACGTAGAGTCTATCACACCCGATCATCACGAGGTGCTTCAAAACGACGAACTTTGGCAACGGTGCATACTCGGGGAGAACACTTTTATCTTGAAATTTAGTGAAGGGATCATCTTATAATGCTACTGCCGTTCTACGCAAAATAAGATGCATAAAGGATAAACATCACATGATATGGCCATCATCATCTTGTGCTTTTGATCTCCATCTCCAAAGCATCGTCATGATCTCCATCATCACCGGCTCGACACCTTGATCTCCATCGTTCCGTCGGGGTCGTCTCGCCAACTATTGCTTCTACAACTATTGCTAACACATAGCGATAAAGTAAAGCAATTACATGGCGCTTGCATTTCATACAATAATTAAGAGACAACCCTAAGGCTCCTGCCAGTTGTCGATATTACAAAACATGATCTTCTCATATAACAATGTATATCACATCACGTCTTGACCATATCACATTACAACATGCCCTGCAAAAACAAGTTAGACGTCCTCTACTTTTTTGTTGCAAGTTTTACGTGGCTGCTACGGGCTTCTAGCAAGAACCGTTCTTAACTACGCAAGAACCACAACGGTGATTTATCAAGTTTGCTGTTTTAACCTTCTTCCAGGACCGGCCGTAGTCAAATTCGATTCAACTAAAGTAGGAGAAAAAGACACCTGTCAGCCACCTTTATGCAAAACAATTTGCATGTCAGTCGGTGGAACCGGTCTCATGTGCATGGACATGTAAGGTTGGTCCGGGCCGCTTCATCCCACAATACCGCCGAATCAAAATAAGACGTTGGTGGTAAGCAGTATGACTATCACCGCCCACAACTCTTTGTGTTCTACTCGTGCATATCATCTACGCATAGACCTGACTCTGATGCCACTATTGGGAAACGTTGCATGGAAAACAAATTTTTTTTCTACGCACACGCAAGATCTATCCATGGAGATGCATAGCAACGAGAGGGGAGAGTGTGTCTACGTACCCTCGTAGACCGTAAGCAGAAGCGTTTAGTAACGCGGTTGATGTAGTCGAACTTCTTCGCGATCCAACCGATCGAGTACCGAACGTACGACACCTCCGCGTTCAGCACACGTTCACCTCGGTGACGTCCTCGCCTTCTTGATCTAGCAAGATGGCGAAGTAGTGGATGATTTCTGGCAGTACGACGGCGTGGTGACGGTGGTGGCGATGCTATCTCCGCAGGGCTTCGCCTAAGCACTACGAAAATATGACCGAGGGACGAAACTGTGGAGAGGGGCGCCGCACACGGCTAAGAGATTGTCGTGGTTATGTTTGGCGCCCCCTCCCACATATATATAGGTGGGGGAGAGGGGAGGCAGCCAGGAGGCGCCCCAAGTGGGGCCAAATCCCACTTGGGCTCCTGCCCCTAGCCGCGCCCCCCTGCCATGTTTGTGTGCGGGAGGAAGGAAGGGGGAGGTGGCACCCCCCTTTCCTTTCTCACATGAGGAGGGAAAGGCAGGAGGGGCCAACCCTCCCCCTTTCCTTCCCCTAGGGCCGGTGGCCAGGGAGAGGGCGCGCCATCCCCCTTGTGGGCTGGTGTGTCCCTCCCCTTGGCCCATTAGGCCCATATACCTCCCGAGGGTGTCCGGAATCCCTTCCGGCGATCCGATGACTACCCGGTGCACTCCGAAACTCTTCCGGTGTCCAAATAGTATCGTCCTATATATAAATCTTTACCTCCGGACCATTCCGGAGCTCCTCGTCATGTCCGTGATCTCATCTGGGACTCCAAACAACATTCGGTCAGCAAATCATATAACTCATATAACACTATATCGTCAACGAACGTTAAGCGTGCGGACCCTACGGGTTCGAGAACTATGTAGACATGACCGAAACACCTCTCCGGTCAATAACTAATAGCAGAACCTGGATGCCGATATTGGCTCCTACATATTCTTCGAAGATCTTTATCGGTCGAACCTTATGACAACATACGTAATTCCCTTTGTCTGTCGGTATGTTACTTGCCCGAGATTCGATCGTCGGTATCTTCATACCTAGTTCAATCTCATTACCGGCAAGTCTCTTTACTCGTTCCATAATACATCATCTTGTAACTAACTCCTTAGTCACTTTGCTTGCAAGGCTTCTTATGATGTGTATTACCGAGAGGGCCCAGAGATACCTCTCCAATACACGGAGTGACAAATCCTAATCTCGATCTATGCCAACTCAACAAACACCTTCGGAGATACCTGCAGAGCATCTTTATGATCACCCAGTTACGTTGTGACGTTTGATAGCACACAAGGTATTCCTCCGGTATCCGAGAGTTGCATAATCTCATAGTCGAAGGAATATGTATTTGACATTAAGAAAGCAATAGCAATAAACTGAACGGTCATATGCTAAGCTAACAGATGGGTCTTGTCCATCCCATCATTCTCCTAATGATGTGATCCCGTTATCAAATGACAACACATGTCTATGGTTAGGAAACCTTAACCATCTTTGATCAACGAGCTAGTCTAGTAGAGGCTTACTAGGGACACGGTATTTGTTTATGTATTCACACATGTATTTCAGTTTCCAATCAATACAATTATAGCATGAATAATAAACCTTTATCATGAATAAGGAATATAAAATAACAACTTTATTATTGCCTCTAGGGCATATTTCCTTCAGATAGATGATAGATGATGATGATAGATGATGATTTTTTTATGCTTCGATGATTGTTAGATGATGATAGATGATGATGATGATGAATATATTGTGATGTTCTAAATTTTTGTCGCAGTGCAATTTGCAGGTTGTGTGGTGTTCCATCTCGGTGGAGTGATCATCATAGGAGCTGTTTGTCCCCGATCGTCCCTCCGCTGTTCGACTACTTCCTCTATAGCCGAGGGTGAGCTACGAATCATGTCACTAGATTTCACTCCCACGTCAAGTCACGTAACCTAGGCGTCTCCCGTCCGAAAGGGTTGCATCGATAAATATGCATTCAATTGCATATTTATCACCGCAGCTCTTTCGGATTGTCCAGCATTTTCCACGGACAGCCCGAGGATGTGTAGATTGGGTACGTTGTCCATGCTCTACCCCGTTCCGAGACAGGATTTCGGCGGCGTCTCCCTGTTGTTCTACGGAGCACATTCTCTCGGCTATTAGCCGAGACGTGTATCTGGAGAACAGCGGGGAGGTGCTGCTGAAATTTTGTCTCGTAACGGGGTAGAGCATGGAGAACTTACTCAATCTACACATCCTCGGGTGGGATTAGGACCCATCTTTACCTATTAGAGATGTAGGTGGTTTCAATGCCGTCAACACGGTAGAAAATAAATTTTTGATGTGATTAATTTAAATGAATCCTTAATTTTGTTGTGTGGCTCCCAATAAAGCAGAGGATGGCAGATAATCAGTGGATGTACAGTGGTTTTATCCGTCGGAATCGAGTAACAGCAGAGTGGATCACGAAAACCGATGTGTATTTGAAGGAGATATTCTGTTGTCCAATGAGAGTTATCCCACAGTGCCCCTGTGCGAAGTGTGCCAGACATCACCGTAGAAATCAGAAGGACATGACTGACCACTGTAAGTGCATCTAGTGCCACCCCTAGTTGGTTTTGGAGTATCGATGACAAACGTGGTTGAGGGACTAATGTGTTTGTGAGAATTGTAGGATAACACAGGTAGAAGTCCCTCATTGATTCGGTTTACCTACCAGAGATGACCCCTAAAAATGTATGAAGACATTGAAGACAATGGTGGTTCATCAAGACATTCACGTTGAAGATAATGACGTGTGAAGACATTCACTTGAAGACTATGGAGTGCGAAGACATAGTTTCTTTCGTAGTTTCGTTTTCTTCTTTATTGAGTCATAGGAACCACCGAACTGTTAAGTGGGGTCCAAGTGAACAAAGTCAGAAGACTGACGTGATGCTCAACCAAAAATCCTATGTCTTCGAGCGAAGACAATGAGAGCAAATCTTATCCTGAGTTGGATGAGTCAGCTTTGCTTGTAGCCCAAGCCAAGGTGCCGCGTGTGTTTGAAATCTGACTGTTGGACACGTGTCGGTTCCTTAGTGACCCAGGGTCATTTCAGACATATCATGTCGGGTTGCCTCCTGGCTATAAATATCCCACCCCCTACACCATAAATTGGTGGCTGCTCAGAGTTAGTGCACGACTTTTGTCGTTTGAGAGCAACCCACCTCCGAAGCCTTTGAGAGAGAGATCCTTGCGAGGACAAAGCACAAAACACCCAGAGCCAAAGAGTGTTAGGCATCACTGAAGTCTTTCTGTCCGCGTGACCTGAAGACTTATTACACTTGAGGACTGTGTATCCTCCAGCCGGTTAGGCGTCACGTTCTGAGGATCCAAGAGTCATTGTGGATCTCCGGTCAACGGAGTCTGTGAAGGTTTGGAAGTCTACCTTGAAGACTTACCAGAGTGATTGGGCGAGGACTGGGTGTCCTTAGCTCAAGGGGAATAAGGTGAAGACGTGGTCTTTTGAGTTCAATCTCAACCTCCCTAACCAGACGTACAGTTGTCACAGCAACTGGAACTGGTCTACCAAATCCTTGTCTTCACCAAGCTACTGGTTCTATTCCCCACCTCCTTTACATTTCAGTTTGTCTTCGTGAAGTCATTGCTTGCTTGCCTGATCTGTTTGACTTCACTGTGCGAAGACTATTGCCTGTTTGGCTTCATTCTGTCTTCCATTCCGATCTGTACTACCTAGCTGCTATTAGTCCTCGTGCTTTCATTACTATGCTTACTTGACTATGGTCTGTCTAGAGTAGTTTATCTTCCGCTGCATATCATATAGGTTCAATTTGATTGATTGTCTTCAAAGACCTCGTGTTTTGAAGACTTTCATAAAAATCGCCTATTCACCCCCCCTCTAGTTGATAACTAGCACTTTCAACCACCTTCGGACGCACGGATATATGCCAAACTTTGACATGCCGCCGATAAACTTAGCCGAGAGGGACCGTGGTAGAGAGGAGGTGATGCGACAACGCATCGATGGTTATGCGGACGACGGGGTCAGAGACATGCTAGATGATGTCATTGCTGCAGAAACGGCACATGCGACACCTTCAGAGAATGAACCGGAGGAGCCGGAGGCTACTGCAAAGGCCTTCTTGGAGGTCTTGGCCTCGTCAAAGAAACCTCTTTATGCGGGTGCCAAAATATCTCAGCTGGATGCCATCTCACAACTGATTGCAGTCAAGGCTGAGTACGGCTGTAGCCAGAAATGCTTCGAAGCATTCCTGGGAGTATGGGCTAACAGCCTCCCTGAGGGTCATGAATTGCCGAAAAGCATGTACGCTACAAAGAAAATCATGAAGGCACTCTCTATGGATTATGAGAAAATACATGTTTGTCCGAAGAATTGCCTTTTGTTTAGGCACGAGTATGCGGATGACAAGTACTGTAGGGAGTCCGGTTCGCCTCGGTACCTTGAGGTGGTCGGTGAGGATGGTGAGAAAAGGCAGCTAGCCATCCCCGCAAAGGTTCTTTGGTATCTCCATTTCATAGAAAGACTGCAGCGCCTTTTCATCACGGAGGAGTCTGCCAAAATGATGAAGTGGCATAAGGAAGGTATAAGGTACCATCCAAATAAAATCGTACATTCATCGGAAGGGGAAGCATGGAAGTCATTCGATGAAGAATACCCCGAGGAAGCAGCCGCGGGTGGGAATGTCAGAATTGCCATATTAGGTGATGGATTCAATCCATATGGTATGTCGTCCAATCCATACACCTGCTGGCCCGTGTTTGTAATTCCGCTCAATCTCCCTCCCAGTGCCCTAATGCAACGCAAGACCATGCTCTTGTCACTCATCATTCCGGGGCCTGAATACCCGGGGAAGAAATTGGGTGTGTTTATGCAGCCGCTGGTGGATGATTTGCACCATTCTTGGTACTTTCCGAGGTTGACATACGACCGGGATCTACAGAGAAATTTCTTGATGAAAGTTTGGTTGCACTATTGCATGCATGACTTTCCCGGCTATGCCCTATTCTGCGGATGGTGTACAAGTGGGAAGATGTCATGCCCAGTGTGCATGCAGGCTCTGTGTTTCATTTGGCTGAATAAGGGTGGCAAGTATGTAGCCTTTGACCTGCATCGACAGTTCCTCCCTCCAGACCATCCAGACAGGGAAGACAAGAAGAACTTCAAGAAAGGCCGGGTTGTCCATGAAGTAACCGAGATTCCAACGTTTTCGGGGGCACATGTTGTTGCTCAGCTAAAAGCTCTCAAGCCTAAAGGCAAAGGCAAAGGCAAAGCCAAAGGCTTCGAGGGATATGGTGAGACGCACAACTGGACTCACATTACCCCCTTCTCGAAGCTTCCCTATTTCAAGGACCTCAAACTTCCTTACAACATCGTTGTGATGCACATCGAAAAGAATGTCGCAGAGTCCCTTTTCCGCACGATCCTCAACATTCCTGATAAGACGAAGGATAACGTTAAAGCTAGAGCCGGTCAACAGAGAATTTGTGATAGACCACGTCTAAACATGAAGCCTCCCACAAGCGGTCGAAGAAACTGGTTCCAGCCAGATGCTGACTTTGTCCTTAAACCGCCAGAAAAGAAGGAAGTACTTATCTGGCTCAAACTCATTTTGAAGTTCACCGATGGTTATGCATCGAATATAAGTAAGGGAGTCAATATTTCAGTGGGCAGAGTGACCAGGATCAAGAGTCATGAATACCATGTATGGATTGAGCGGATAATGCCGGTGATGGTTCGAGGCCATGTCCCCGAGCATGTCTGGCGAGTGCTTGCCGAGCTAAGCCATTTCTTCCGCACGCCCTGTGCTAAAGAAGTAAGTAAAGACGTGATTGAACAATTGCATAAGAAGGCACCGGAGTTGATATGCAAGCTAGAGAAGATCTTTTCGCCATGCTTCTTTACTCTGATGACACATCTCATTTTGCACCTCGCGAACGAGGTATTGTTGGGGGCGGCTGTGCAGAATGGTTAGCAGTACGGCCCAGAGAGACAGAACAAGCATCTCCGACAGAAATGTGGAAACAAAGCTAAGATTGAAGCTTCCGTAGCTGAGGCAGTTATCCTAGAGGAGGTGTCAGACCTCAGGACATCGTACTATCCAGACCACGTTCCCACTCTGCATAATAAGGTGCCTCGATACAATATAGAAGAGCCCATGTATCAACCCAAGCTTCATCTATTCAGCGGGCAAGGTGGCAAGGCTGGGGCCCCGAAACCTTATAACATGCCACAACAAGAGTGGGAGGACCTCATGTTCTATGTCTTGCACAACATCAAGGAAGTTGAGGAAGTGTGGATGAGGTAATACCACTACACCATTCCTTTATGTCTTGCACAACATCATGTTCTATGTTCACTTAGTCCCGGTCTAACACCGCTTTTCTTCTTTTAGTGAATTCGTTCAAGAGGAATGGAAGGGAATGATTCATCCTACTGAGGAGGAGGCACTTACTCTTCTCCGGCATGGAAACCCTGGACGTAAAAATTTTGTTGCTTGGTTCATGGAGAAAGTAATTCTCCACATTCCCCTATTAAATACCTAGTTCAACATTTATTAGTTAACCGAACTAATGCACCCAACAATTTCAATTAAACTTGTAGGGAAAAGATCGGAACATATCTATGGATGACGAATTGAGATGGGTTTCCATGGGTTTTGACCCTGCCGTCATGACATGTAAAAAGAATGATGTGAATGGGTATCGCTTCCATACAGAGGAGCACCAGAACAGCCGGCCTGATCCCAAAACTATAAATACCGGAGTGTACACCCCCGGTCAAAATTCAGTAGACTACTACGGAAGGGTACAAAAAATATACGAGCTTACATTCAACAAAGGGCGCAAAACCCTAAGTCTCCCTGTGTTCAAATGCCGATGGCTCGACCCGCGGGATGGGCAGAGACATACGCCTTCCATTGGTTTGGTTGAAGTTAAACCATCAACTGTCTATGCCGGAGCCGATCTCTTCATTGCGGCTACCCAAGCCACACAAGTTTATTATCTGCCGTACCCATGCCAGAAAGAGTACCTAAAGGGTTGGGAAGTTGTGTTCAAGGTGTCGCCACATGGTAAGCTACCGGACCCGAACAAAGACGATTACTACAACATTAACCCCATGACATACGAGGGAGTGTTCTATCAAGAACAACCTGATGATGATGTGGTCAGAAACGATGACGCTGACGCCTTGGGTGATGATGAAGTGGATCCAAACGATGATGATGCACGGAATGATGGTGAGACCATTGTTAATGCAAATGACATAATTATGCTAGAAAAGTTAAACAAAGACGCCGACGACGAGGAAGAGCCTCCACCTCCGTCAGACAATGAAGATGATATGCGTGATAGTGATGATGAGACCGATCGAGGAATCGGTTACAACAGTGATGATTCGTATGGGTTCTAACAGATGTACGTTTCATGTCTTTTTTTTTCTATGGTTTAGTAATATGCCTTTTTATGCTTATTTATTAATGTGTTTTTTATTCCTTATTAGTATGCTTTTTTCTTCATTATTAATGTACTAATTGTTTATTCTCTTTTCAATGCAGGTTCGCGGAACATGGGCAAGGGGAAGGCCGACGGCACGGGTTTCCTATCCAAGGTCGTCGGCATGGCTAGTCGGAGTGGTCGACCCCGTAATCTTCCCCCTAGACTACTTGAGGATGACTCCTCACAGGGAGGTCGAGGGAGAGGTGCCCCTAGAGGAGGAGGGGGGAGAGCCCCTAGAGGGGGAGGGGGTGGGGGTAGAGCCACTAGAGGGGGTCGCGGCTAGAAACAGCGCACACTCACCGACTTAGGGGTGTTGTCTGCGAGTCCCTCCTCTAGTGAGGTACCCTCCTCTAGTGAGGTACCCTCTGCCGAGGAGGAGGACGAGGAGGAGGAGGTTCAGGAGGAGGAGGTTCAGGAGGAGGAGGAGGAGGTTCGGGAGGGGGGCGAGGAGGAGGAGGTTGGGGAGGGGGATGAGGAGGAGGAGGAGGCAGGCGAGGAGGATGGTGGTGGCGGGGAGGATGGTGGTGGCAACGAGGGGGTTGGCAACAACAAGGGGTGGCTGCGCGGTAATGCAAAGCTCCGTACCCATGTTCCTGCTGCCGAGGAGCAGAAGTGGCTCATTGAGCCCATAGGGAAAGAGTAAGTGCCACTTAATCATAATTTAATTCTGTTGCTTGTACACATGCTAATATTTTCATTCTTTTGATTGTACACATGCTAATATTTTCATTCTTTATATCTTTTGCAGCAACTGGAAAATTCCTAATGGGGCCCGTCTTCCAAACGGCCTCATCACCGTCTTGCTGAAGACACACTGGCCAGGGCTGTTCTGTCCGGATCCAGTCAGGTAGCCGGATCGTCGGGTTTTGGCCACGACCTGGGCCCACTGGGAAGCGGCCCCCACCCGGACCATGATATGCATGTTAAGGCCGTGATCGCCGGGTTTTGGGTGAGTTCTCTTTAGAAGCACGAGTCTTGACTTTCGTTCATAGTTTATCATCGAATGGTTTAACTCATGGCTTCTTCCATTCTGGTTTTCTTAATGATTGTAGAGATACTATCGAGTTCTTGAGGAGCACAAGTCCACTGCCGACGCGATCGTGCTGCGCCAAGCGAGGAAGAAGGCCCGCCAGATGCAGTACGATGTCCGCTGGGTGGCCATCTCGCAATATTATCACGATGCTCTTGGCCAGAAGATGACCAAGGAAGAAGCGCGGAGGGAGAAGCTTACCTTGGAGAGGGAGGAGTACTTGATGGTAAGTATAACATATTTTTCATTCCGACGTTTGTGGTAAATTTCATCGTTTCTTGTTGACATGCCATTATGCTTTCATTATGTAGGTGTGTCCAAATTGGTGTTATGGAAAAGACGAGGGATGGGCGGCATTGGTGGATCTGTGGCTGGGTGAGGATGGAGACTGGGCGGCTAAGAGCATGAAAAACAGGGCTAACCGAGGGAACGAGGGAGTACATGCTCAGGGAAACCAGAACCACTTTGTCCACAAGATACTTCAGGTATATCTATTTACATTAAACATTCTTCTTCTTCTATTTACCGTCACTTTCTTATGTATGACTAACCTCTGTTTGGTGGTGTAGGAGGAGAAACTGAAGCGGCCGCTCTCACACATGGAGGCGTGGGATGTAGGAGATATGCCCTAGAGGCAATAATAAATGTTATTGATTATCTCCCTGTTCATAATTAAGTTTATGTTCCATGCTATAACTGCAATGATTCTCGAGTCTACAAATAAAACGAGGCTTGGAGGGAAACTCATGTGCACGTGTGGGATAATAAACGGTAAAATGTATTCCTGGTCAAGCCTCTATGACTGGCTCAAGTATTGCATGATGATCCTGTTTTCCTGATCATGGGCATGGCTATGCCGGCAATTTTGAGGGCACAATTGTTGGTAGAACACTTGTGTTGAATCGACCCGAATTGATGTTATGCTATGAGATACATTCGTCATAAGTTAATGGTTAATAACACAAAGAAGTTAATGTTTGCATAATTCCTTAGACCATGAGAGTATCGAGTTTCTTCATGCTTGCTTCATGAACTTTGGGGTTTGTTAAACGTCATCCGTAAATGGGTGGCTATTACGGCGGCTTACGGGTTCATGGAAAAGTATGTCAAGTAACTTGATAGCTCAAGATTGGGATTTGCTCCTCCGACGATGGAGAGATATCTCTGGGCCCTCTCGGTGTTACGGTATCCATCATCGTCTGGCCAGACACTTTGTGATTTGATCACGGGGATGCCGGAACACAGAAACGAGAAAAGAGAACAATACCGGTAACGAGGTAACTGGCATAGTGGACAAGGTGTTGATCCACGGGGATGCCAACATGTCTCACCTCGGGTAATTGTAACATATCGCGAAGCAACAGGAATAGCACACGGCAACTGGAGGTTCGCTCGAATATTCATTCGTGTGGGTATAGGGGTCAATATGGGTGTCCACGGCTCCGATGTTGATCATTGATCGGAAGGGGTTCCGGGTCATGTCTATGCTTCACCGAACCTATAGGGTCACACGCTTAAGGGTCATCTATCTGTTGAATACTAGACAGGGAGTCTGAGAGAAAATCACCGAAAAAGTTTCGGACGCCGGATAAGTTTTGGACAGCGGAAAAGTTCCGCAGAGAGGTCACCGGATGAGTTCCGGTGAAACTGAAAAGTTGTTTCAGGGGATACCAAAAAGTCAAATTGGTTTTGGCACATGCCTGATAATTCTTGGAGGATGCCAGAATCATTCTGGAAACTTTCTGGAATTTTCCGGGATGAAAACCGGAAATGTTCCGGAGCTGCCGAAACCGCTTCAGATGCTTTTCGCAGATGAAAATCACTAAACCGGATTGTTCCGGCTCGCGTTGAAAATTATTTTGGTGGGTACTGGAAATGTTCTAAGCCCACTTGAATATTTTCAGTTCGATCAGACGCTGAAATATGTCGTCGTGAATAGTGAAAGTGCTTTTTGGGATATTTTTGGAAAAGTACCTTTTGGGATATTTTCCCAAAAGGCTTCTAGAAGGGATGGATGGATGGGGACCACCTTGGGGGGGCCCCCACAAGGGTTGTGGCCGGCCAAGAAGTGGGCTCCACCTTGGAGCCCCACTTGCCCACTTGCTTTCCCATTTTGCCCTTGGAAAGTGTTTCCTTCATGGGCAAGTTTTGGTATTTTTGAAATGCCCATCCTAGTCCTTGGTTTTCCTATAAATAGAGGTGGAGAGGGCTGCCATCTCTTCATCCTTACTCTCATACACAAGCCATGCATGATCTGGCATTCTCTCTCCCTCCCAGCGAAATAGTTTCGTAGAGCCGAAAGGCTGTCTGGGTTCCGGCAGGAACTAGTTCTGGACGGCGAAGCCCTGCCGGATAGATGACACCGTATGTGTGCAACTCTGTAGAGAGATCGTAGTTTCGGTCTTAGTTTGAGAGTGCCTCCCGAAGGGCTGTCCGTGTGACCGTCCGAGTTTTGGAGGTCCTCCCGAAGGGCTGTCCGAGTGACAGTCCGAGTTTCGGAGGTCCTCCCGAAGGGCTGTCCGCGACACTGTCCGGGGGACTGTGCGACCGCCTCCCGGAGGGCTGTCCGCGGGGCAGATGAGGGTATACATCCTCGCGGTTGGGAGGTTGTAAAATCCTAGCTGCGGGGATCTGCACCGCCGTTTGTCATCGACTCTACTTCCGCTGCGCTACGAGTCGGTAACGAAAGAGATCAAACCTTGTATGCAGTCTCTATAGTGGTCCTGGGCTGGTGCGTAGGTCGGAAATTTTTTGTTTTCTGCTGCGTTACCTTACATGGGAGATCGCCCATACGCGGAGGAAGCCCAAGGCTGGCGAGGCCAAGTATACGGCAAGACCGTGCAGAAGAAGAAGGCCTACTCTGAGGAGTATCTGAGGCTACATCCTGACACACCTTACCCCATGAAGGCGGCTCTGGATGACAGGGTGGTGGTGGGCATGGAGCGAAAGGCTCATGGTCGGCAGCCGGTTCTGGATGCTGTGGTCACTCCTTCTATCTCCTACACACAACTCCGAGCTACCGACTCGAGCCTGAGCCAGCGCACGAGCACGACCACGACCAGTGCGTAGTCACACTCCCTCCTAGCCGAGCGGCACTCCGTAAGTATTTTCCCTCTTATCTTCATTGCTCACTTTATTTTCCGCATTGAGATGTTTAATGAGTTCCATCATGTCATATTGTAGGCCTACATGGAGTACACACGCCAGGAGACCATGGCATGGAGCGCCGAGAGTTGCAGCCGTCCAGGACCACATCACTCGCATGATGACGGTTAGTTTAGCCCCTTTTTCATTTCATTTCCATATTTGCACTTTCATTTCTTTTGACATTCGTGTTTGCTTTATCAATTAACATGCAACTCGTTTTTGAGAGCATGGCGGCATGCACGGTTCCTGTAATGGAACCACCACCACCACCTGCTGGACCACAACCAGTGCTGCTTCCCTTCGAGGAGTTTCTGGCACAGCACCCGGGGACTACGGTGGTTAGTATATCCCAAAACTATTCAACCACCGCTTACCGTTTAGTCAACACAATCATATATCCCCTGCACATGTATTTTCAAACATCCAGGGAACCGGTGGATCATCCGTTGGTGGTGGTGTCGGTCTTCGCATGACTCCCGAGTCACGGAGCCGGGTCACTCCGATCCACCGAGGAGGTGGCGGTGGCGGTCTTGGCGGTAGCGCTGCCGCTAGCAGTGACGACCTGGGCTTTGGTTGACTTGGCAGTGATGACCTTGGCGGTGGTGCTGGACGTCCTGGCGCATAAGCCTGTGGGTCTTTAGATGACTTGTGGTCTTTTATGCTCCTTTAGATGACTTGTGCTTCTTTAGATGCTTATGTTGTTTGCGATGATGCTTAAGTTGTTTGCGATGATGCTTATGTTTATGATGATATTTATATTCTTGTGATGTTGGTTGTGAGGATGTTGGTGCTGTGCTATATGTCTATTTCATCATATATATCTGCTATCTACTTGAATTGAATTGAATTGAATTAAAACAGAGAAAAGAAAAAAAATCAGAAATAAACTACGCCGACGACCTTACCGTCGGCATAGGGAAGGGCCGAGCTACCAGTGGTCGCCACGTGTCCCCTATGCCGACGGCGTTGCCGTCGGCATATCTTTGTATATACGCTGACGGCCTTGCCGTCGGCATAGAGGACACGTGGCGGTCACTGGGTACAGCTGACACATAGGTATGCCGTCGGCAAGGCCGTCGGCATAGATGTGGATCTACGCCGACGGCTTAGCCGTCGGCACAGCTGACACGTGGAGGCCACTGGGCTGCTCCAGGCGCGCAGATATGCCGACTGGGAGGCAGTCGGCATAGATTTGACTCTATGCCGACGGCCTCCCCGTCGGCATATATGTGCCAAGTGGCTCCTCCTGGTTGGGTAGTAGTTGACGACGGCGCCGTCAGTCGCCGTCTGACGTCCAAATTTGCCGACGATGATACTATGCCGACGGGGGTACGGAAGCCGTCGGGACATGCCTCTATGCCGACGGCCCTCCCGGGGTACGCCGACACATATGTTGCCTACGGGGGCCCTCCCAGTTTCCCGTCGGGATAGGCCTATGCCGACCGCTCTGGGCCGTCGGCATAGTCCGTCATTCCGGTAGTGACGCTGTGGTGCGGAGGAATTGATGGCCGGGTCCATCGGCGCACTGTCGCCTAGGACGTGAGGGCCGCCGCCTCGATCGAACGCGAACAGTTCACGTACACGTTGACGGCGCCACCCGCCGGGTGTCGCGGGGCGATCTAGTCAAACGAACACTCAGCGTCTGCAGCCGGATCCATCAAATCCGACCCCTCAGACGTCCACGGACACGCATTCTCAAAGAGTGACCAGTCACGTTTTAAATAACCTCTTTCAGAATCAGAAACCCCAATTAAGAAAGCTGAAATCTGAAAAGACTCTTTAGCGATCGCTCGTGGCAACGCTGGATGCGCTCCTTGCGTCCCAAATCTGTTTCCAACACTGACCTTTCCCTTTCCAAATCAACAACAATGGTCCCTAATCCTCTGCCAAATCCTAATGAAACTGTGCCATACTTTCCTAATTTGCCAAACACTTGCTGTCGGAAAACGAGCGATTCGAGCTCTCGCGTGCGAATTAGCCTTCCCAAATCCATATATACTACTTTAACTAAACGTAAGTCACCTGATTTCTCATTTTGGGTCAGTCAAATTGTTGGGCGTTCTTTTTTTTTCCAAGATACGTGTTAGAGCATGGTTAATAGCACAACCGGCTATAAACCACTACCATGTCATCTATAAAGCCTTCACACACAATTGGTTGGATTTTAGGTAGGCTGTAAGACTGACAATAATAAAGACATGGACAATTAATATTTGCATGTGTACATCACCTCTTATGATCCAATATAAACATCATCTTTGTGGCCATTTCAATCAGCATATATGTCATTCATGCTAACAGGACATACCAAAAGAAAGTGACCAATATTCAAGCAATTTTAATCAGGATATGTATGTCACTGATGCCAACAGCCATATCAATCAAAATTGATTAATATTCACGCAATATCAATCAGCATAAATATGCCATTCATGCCAATAGGACATGAGAAACTAATTAATATTCAAGCAACTGATTAATAACCAAGCAACAAACAGATGCGTATAGCACCATGACACCAAACTTGAAAATTACTTGAACCTTCCTAGGAAGCATTTTTTTCTCTCGAATACGCACGAGTGTGCGTACTATATATTGAAGAGAGGAGTGGTGTAAAGAGCCCCTCCACGCTGGTGTTACATGTTGCGTTACATGAGCCCACCTCCGCCGGTGCTGCATCTAGTCTACACTCTCGCCGTAGCCCACAAGGATAACGCTCCCATGAAGGGGGTTATGTCCCCTTTGAAGCATTAACCAAATGTAGAACTAAATAAGATGCCCGGCAAACAAGCCGTTAGTTTTAATCCTGACGACGATGATCTTCAAGATGGCACATAGCACTTGAAAAATATTAACCAAACAAGAGCATGGAAACAAGCCATCTAGCTTTGATCTTCACGGCGATAAGTTGAAACTTCAATAGAAAGGAGCAGCTAATCCATCTGCATCAACAACCTTCAGCCACTGTATGAAAAAGGGAAACAGAGGTTGATTGTAGATATTTTAGTTACCATGTATGCATAGAGGTCAGTAAAAGCAACACCATATCAAATATGTTGTCAACATCAGTAAGAGGTCCCAAATACTGGCTAGAAATTATTCTTTGATCTCAAGCAACAAATGATATTAGATTTCTTTGCCCAATTTCATGATAATGCAATACCAATTTGTTTCTTTAAGTAGCACATCAACACTTGCTCTTCTGAAGTTAGTTTTTACTCTGCTTTCAACATACATAGACAGAACAAGGTATATGGAAGGCTCTAGCTATTAACCAAAATAATTATAGAGCTAAATGACTGAATACCAAGGCTCGATGATTATAACATATGTTCTGGACATGCCAGCAGCTTATTTTTCTCAATCATGTGTGAATAGGCAGAGCGACAATGCCATCTATGTTAGCTTTTTTTCAATCATGTGGGCACTCTGTAGATAGATTGGTCCAAGGAGTATGGAGCCATATTATACAAACGCACACAGACTAGTTAGCTTCATATCAAATAAAGTAGGCAAATATTTGCACACAGACTAGTTGACTAATTCTTTGTGAATTTTGTACAGAGAGAATATTTTTTGTATTAGAATCAAGTAGGCAAATATTTGCACACAGGGTTAGTTGACTAATTCTGAAGTGTAGGCAAATATTCTGAAGCTTTGTAGTACTAGGTAGCACAGCCAATATTCTCTGTTTTTCATACTGTACATTATATTCCCTGTTCTTCACTTCTTTTTTTTCCACAAAGCTTGACTCAGATAAACTCTATGCAAATACAAAAACAAAATTTCAGTAGGTTTAGTGATCTCGTAAGGTGCTTTATTTTTTATTTATTGCACAATGCTTACAGAAGGTATGAAGCTTCTAAGATTAGATTAATGTGCATGTTTCTCCTTTTCTGACGACTATGAAGGATGGTCTTGCACTAGGATCAGGTACCAATTCAACTTCTATAATTACCTATATGGCTAAAATCTTCTTGGTTGCTGCTACAAATAAATTCTGCAATAGCTTTTCGTCTACATGAATTAGTCTAGTATATCATACAAATGAACAACAACTCCATATTATATAGGGACACAGGTGTATCAACTAGTTAACTAGTATTGCGTACAAATAAAGATTAGCAATCTTAACCGTAGTTGCATATAAGCAATGGAGAACACATACCATGCTTGCGGATCCGAGTCTTCAATATACCAAGGAGCTTTAGAGCCACCAATGTTGGTCGTCGGCTACACTCAGCCTGGAGGGCCAGCATGGTGCAGAGGAGACTGGCGGCACGCTTGAGCCGGGACGAATTGAGGCACCGGTGGCATGACGAGTTCAGGCGCCGACCGAACGAACCGATGCGCCTGCAGCCGGATGAGATGAGGCGCCGGCGGCACCACGATGTGAGGCGTCGATGGAGGGACCTCCAGAGGCGCCGGGGCATGCGTCCTTTTGGACTGCTGGCCCATCTCTATGCGGCGCCGCCGGCAACTCTAGGGTTCGCGAGGTGGCAAATTGAGGGCGATTTGGGGGCTTCATATCTTCGATTTGGCGCAAGAAACGATCTGAGGCAAGGGAAGGGAGGATTTGGAGCGGTGTTGAAGGGAGAAGCAAGGGAGACGAGGGAGACGCACAGGATCGAGAGCGCCGGTTCTAGCGCTCCATCGGGCTGCAAGCGGGCGATTGTTCTTCGATTCATGCGCTGTAGCCGGGCGACTCACGGAGCGCCCGCTCCCTTCTCTCTCCTGCCTTCTCTCCCCTCCAGCTCGATTTTTTCTGACGTGGAACCGCTTGCCGCCGACTGACTGACATTATTGTACTTGCTCTTACTCCCTCCATTCACTTATACAAGGCCACAAACTTAGATTACAGGTACCAAGGTAAAATTTAATAAGTGCTTTGCAAGCCAATTTTTCTTTTGGTTAACTGGGTTCATTAATACGCCTACATGCATGCAAGGAAGGAATGAGAAGGAAGTAGTATGACTACATGCATGCAAGCAACGGCGAACCTATCCGGGGGGCTTCAACGGGCTCGAGCCCCCCCCCCCCCCCCCTCCAAAAGTGAGATTTTTTTACTAGTACTAATCCAGCCCACCAACCCAGCCCAGCTGCCCCGCACGGCCGCACAAGGCCACTCGCAGTCTCGCAGCGAGGCATGGAGCCAGGCTAGCTGCGGCGCCGGCCGCCCCGCACTGCTCCGCGTCCACAAACCCTAGCTGGCAGCTAGTCGTCGTCTCTGTAGAAGACTAAGGATAGGCCGTGCAACACAATTGCATTGATCGGTGCACTGGGCACGTATATATGATGTACATGATGGGGCCACAACCTCAACTATACAGGAGAACTAGGAGGTGGGCACAAGACACAATATACATGCACACAATATATTCAACACCCCCCCGCAGTCGAAGCGTCGCCAGAGACACAGAGACTGGAACGAAACTCCTCGAAGGTGGAAGTAGGCAGTCCCTTAGTCATCACATCGGTGAACTGTTGTGCGGTCGGAACATGGAGAACCCGAATGCGTCCAAGGGCCACCTGTTCACGCACAAAGTGAATGTCCAGCTCAATATGCTTGGTCCGGCGATGATGAACGGGGTTGGCGGAAAGGTACACCGCAGAGACGTTGTCACAGTAGACAACCGTAGCCTGGGAGACATCATGATGCAACTCCTGAAGTAGCTGTCGTAGCCAGGTGCACTCGGCGACTGCGTTAGCCACTGCTCGGTACTCGGCCTCCGCGCTGGAGCGCGAAACTGTGGGTTGTCGCTTGGACGACCACGAGACGAGTGAAGGACCGAGGTAGACGCAGTAGCCAGAGGTGGAGCGACGCGTGTTAGGGCAGCCAACCCAATCAGCATCGGAATAAGCCACCATATCCAGAGAGGTGGACGCCGTGAGAGTGAGTCCAAGAGACATCGTGCCACAGATGTATCGGAGAATCCGTTTCACGAGTGTCCAATGGGAGTCACGAGGGGCGTGCATGTGGAGACACACTTGCTGAACATCATACTGTAGATCTGGCCGGGTGAGTGCCAGATACTGGAGAGCACCGACGATGGACCGGTAGAACGGAGCATCCGACGCGAGCGAGCCCTCGAGAGCAGAAACCTTGGCCTTCGTGTCAATAGGAGTAGCAACAGGATGACAGTTGAGCATGCCGGCACGCTCAAGTAGCTCATGCGCATACTTCTGCTGATGAAGAAAGAAGCCGTCGGGTCGCCGAACAACCTCAATGCCAAGGAAATAATGAAGAGCGCCCAAATCCTTGATGGCAAACTCGTCACGCAGCCGGAGAGTGATCTGTTGAAGAAGGGCGGCGGAGGAGGCCGTCAGGATGATGTCGTCGACGTAGAGCAGCAAATAAGCAGTCGTGTCGCCGCGGTGATAGACGAACAACGAGGCATCCGAGCGGGTGACGCAGAAGCCAAGTGTCTGAAGAAACCCGGCGAAACGCTGGTACCAGGCGCGAGGTGCTTGCTTGAGACCGTACAGAGACCGGGACATCAAGCACACATGGCCAGGCTGAGAGGCGTCGACGAAACCGGTGGGCTGCTCACAGTAAACCTGCTCCTCAAGGTGGCCATGAAGGAAGGCGTTGGAGACATCCATCTGATGAACCGGCCAGCCACGGGAGACCGCCAGCTGAAGGACAGTGCGGATCGTGCCCGGTTTGACAACCGGTGCAAACGTCTCAGTGAAGTCGACGCCAGCACGCTGCCGAAACCCACAGACCACCCAGCGAGCCTTGTAGCGCTCAAGTGTGCCATCCGAGCGGGTCTTATGACAAAAAACCCACTTGCCGCTGATGACGTTGGCGCGAGAAGGCCGGGGAACCAATGTCCAGGTACGGTTCCGCTGAAGAGCGTCGAACTCTTCCTGCATCGCAGCAAGCCAGTGAGGATCACCTAGGGCTGCTCTGGCGGACGCAGGAATCGGGGACGGCTCGGTGGTGGAGGCAGCAAGCAGATACTCGTCGCTGGAGTACCGCAGGCTCGGGCGGTGAACGCCGGCTCGAGCTCGAGTGAGGGGGCGAGACGGCAACTCTGGGACGGGGCCTGAGGAGGCAGCCGAGGCCGGCGAGGCAACCGGAGAGGGCGCCGGCGAGGCCGCCGGTGATGGTGTCGGCGAGGGGGCCGGCGAGGATGCCGGCGAGGCGGCCGACGAAGGGGCGGCGCCCGAGGCAGCCGGAGAGGGGGCCGACGGCGAGGCCGGCGGTGATGGCGAGGGCGGCGTGGGGGCGCGAGGCGCAGCTCGTCCCACGGCGTGAGGACCGCCAAAGCCCGGAGGCGGTCCGAGAGGCGAGCGGGGCCGTCCACCTGACGGGGTCGCCGAAGGGCCGCCGGTGGCCGCCGGCGACGGGGCGACGAGAGGAACCTGCTGCTGAAAAGGAAATACCTTCTCATCAAAGTAAACGTGTCTCGAGGTGAATACTCGATGTGAGACAGGGTCATAGCAGCGGTAGCCTTTAGTGTTAGGTGGGTAGCCAAGGAAGATGCATGCGACGGAGCGGGGTGCAAGCTTATGTGGCGCAGTGGCGGTGATGCTAGGATAGCAGAGACAGCCGAAAATGCGAAGCTCATCATAAGAGGGTGGTGCACCGAAGAGAAGATGATGAGGTGAAGCTATGCTACCATGTAGAAGACTAAGGCAACACAATTGCATTGATCGGTGCACTGGGCACGTATATATGATGTACAGATGGGGCCACAACCTCAACTATACAGGAGAACTAGGAGGTGGGCCCAAGACACAATATACATGCACACAATATATTCAACAGTCTTGCCGCCTCTAGTCGCCGGTCGCCGGATTCCGTCCATCCCAAGTCGTTGGCTCGCTGCTCTCCTTCCTCCCGTGCCGTCCCAACTCCCAAGCAGGTCACGGCGCACCGCTAACGCAGGGCACTAGTCGCCCCCTTCCCGTACTGGAGTGCGTCAGCCGATCGTCGCCCCCTTGCCGGATTGCCGGAGCCATGGCACTGGTCGCCGCCTCACCCACTTCTTCTCGTCTCGTCGGACACTCAGACAGTCAGACCGGGACGGTGACAAGCAACAGCAGAGCAAACCAATTAAGCAAAGGTTTCCCCTTTTTTTAGATTTATGTAAATGTTGAACTCAACTCAGTGATCTCCTCTAGTTATAAACATGTAATCGATGAACCTTTTCTTTGTAGATTTGCAAATGAAGAGAATTTTTTTGCACATTTGGTTTGCTAGCAGTTCAAACAATCCCCCTGTTCCACCTGAACCTCAATGCACACAGCCCGAACATACCCCAATTGTTGTTATCAAACCAGCCCCAATTGCGAACATAAGCCTTCCTACTCCAACAGAGATCCCTAACCCTCCTTCAAGTGAGAGTATTAATCCCCCAACTAATGAGAGCATAAACGAACCAGCAGCTAGGCATCCGATACAAGAATTTCATTCAAGTCAGATTTTTGGTGATCCGGTAGATCGAATACCAATAGAAAGCTATGCCCCAGAAGTTCGAAGTCAAGTGAGAAGAGCCTATTGATACGTCTCCATCGTATCTACTTTTCCTAACGCTTTTGCTCTTGTTTTGGACTCTAATTTGCATGATTTGAATGAAACTAACCCGGACTAACGCTGTTTTCAGCAGAACTACCATGATATTGTTTCTATGCAGAAATAAAAGTTCTCGGAATTGTACGAAACTTTTTGGAGAATTATTTTATAATAAAAGAAAAATACTGGAGCCAAGAACCACTGGAGGGGGGCCCCTGGCTGGGCACAAGACACCAAGGCGTGCCCCCCATCTGGCGCGCCCTGGTGGGTTGTGCCCACCTCGTGGCCCCGCAGACCCTAATTCCAACTCCATAAATACCTATTTTTGGAGAGAAAAATCATGGAGGAAGAATTATCGTGTTTCACGAGACGGAGCCGCCGCCACCTCCTGTTCTTCATCGGGAGTCCAGATCTGGAGTCCGTTCGGGGCTCCGGAGAGGGGAATCTTCGGTCTTCGTCATCACCAACCCTCCTTCATCGCCAATTCCATGATGCTTCCCACCGGGAGTGAGTAATTCCTTCGTAGGCTCGCTGGTCAGTGAGGAGTTGGATGAGATTCATCATCTAATCGAGTTAGTTTTGTTATGGCTTGATCCCTAGTATCCACTATGTTCTGAGATTGATGTTGCTATGACTATGCCATGCTTAATCACTACTGCAGGATGGTCCAAACGCGACACTACGATCAGAGACCCTTCGATGAAACTGTGTGCGATGCATCAATCACAAACGGGGATGTAAAAAAACCGTCAAAAAGATGCAAAACTTTTGCGATGGCGGTGACATCAAACACGGTTCAGATTTTAGTTGCGTGTGCGATGCGTGGCAAACGGTTAATCCAGAAGAACTGTTTGCGATTAGACAGAACAACAGAAACGGGCATCCATATCAATGTGTGTGCGATATACGGCATACAGTTCACTCCGATGAACTGTTTGCTATTAGGGAATGCAACAGAAACGGTTCAACTGAACAAGATGTGTGTGATACGCGGCAAACAGGTCCGTAATCAGAAATGTGTGCGAAGACCAATAATAACACAGACGATTGCTGCTAATAAGCTTTGTGATTTGCTCTGTCTACAGAAGAATAACATATATATATATATATATATATATATATATATATATATATAACTGAAATAAACATCCAATTACATAAGTGACTATACAGATCATTCGCACACACCTCAATAAACAATTGTATGCATTCTAAACTAGGAGAAACAATCGTCTAGTCATCTACTTCTTGTGACGCTCCCGCCACTGCTCTGTGGCTCGATCCCTCGTCTGTGGCAGGAAGAAGACACTCCCTCATGTCAACGATCCGCATGTACATCTCGTAGCTTGTGTACGCGTCCTTGGCCGCGTCCTCCCGTTTAGTTAAGCAGCTGTCCGCACGGCACCTCCTATAGCCATTAAAAGCCAGACACGTGGCGTCACGTGAATGGTTAACAGAACGCACACGATATAAATTATACAAACGTTTGAGATGTTAAAGTGGCAGCTATTTGTTTCAAAATGCCTTTGTTGGCTGTTATTCGAGTGCGCCTTCTCTCAAAATGGACACGAAAAACACCACAGCATGTCGGGTGCCATTCCATGATAGCATGCCAAGTTTCATGAATTTCAGACGAGTTTTGGATTTACTAGAATTTAAAAACAAAGTATCTCAACGTTTTGCCGGCAATCAACAGTGCCCTGGTGTTTGAAATTCATTCCCATTTCTTGCATGGGACCTAAGCATGCACCCAAGGACACACATTTGATATGTCAACCCATTTTTCTGCACAGGAGCATGTGCATGTAGTTCAAATTTGAATTATGCACATAAAATGCCTAGAAAACCCAGTTAATGTATAAAAATGTCCAAGCGAACCCCGAAAAATCCCAAAAATTGACACAACACTCCTTTCATTCTATGTTGACACTAGAAAAATTTTGAAAGCAAGAAGAGGCAACGGATATTGTTTCCTCCCCAAAGGTGGCACGTTCCCTACTGAAACCATCAGGCTTGTTGTGAGAAGCTCTGGTTTGCGGGAAGCTTATACCCAAACCTGCCCCAAATGGGACAAATTTTTTACCACAGCATGTTGATGCCGCTCCATGATAGCATGTCAAGTTTCATGAACTTCAGATGATTTTTGGATTTACTAGAATTTAAAAACCATGTATCTCAATGTTTGCGGTCGAGCGACGGTGGCAAGGTGTTTGACATTCATTCCCATTTCTTGCATGGGACCTAAGCATGCAACCAAGGACACAAATTTGTTTTTTCAACCAATTTACATGCACTGGAACATGTGCCTGTAGTTCAAATTTGAATTATGCACATAAATGCATAGAAAACTCAGTTAATGTATACAAATGTCCAAACGAACCCCGAAAAATTCCTAAAATTAACACAACACTCGTGTTGTTCTATGTTGACACTAGAAAAACAATAGAAATCAAGAAGAGGCAACGGATATCTTTTCGTCCAGAAAGGTGAAACGTACTGTCGGGGGAATGAACCCCGGGCAGGCAACGGAACCCGGATCCTTTTCAAAAAACATCGGGGCCGGCATCGCCCCTCAAGCCGGCTCATACTTGGCCGGGTTCCTCGACCCGGCCAAGTCCCTCAACCCGGCCAAGACTGAAACACGGCCAGGCCTGCTGGCGCACGCCGGCTGGACCCGACAAGCCAAGACTTCTACAACAAGCAAGCGCCACCACGGTGCGCCCCTCAACCCGGCCACGGGTCAGCTCCCGTCCCATCTGGGGCGTACGACGGAACAAGTCCCCGTAAAGGGATGAGCATGGCTACAGTGGCCCACCAACCCCGCTGACCGGCAGGAGCGTGGCAACAGTGGCCCACCTACTCCGCTGACCAGGGCTGGCATGGCTACAATGCATCCCTCGTCCTGCTGACGCAAGCCGACGGCGACCAGGCGACGCTCCACTGTAGCCGAGCCGGCCCAACCACTCCGTGACGCACGACAAGACGGAGAACAGTGCCCCCTGGCGCACGGGGCCCGCGCCCGGAGAACCCGGCGTATCCTGGCACTCGGCGGGCCCCAGCGCCGGCTTCCTAGACGCTGACATCCCGGCCCCATGGCCACGTAACTTTACCACTGTAACCCTGGGGGTTGACCTAAAAAACCCCCCAGGAAGCCCCCGTGCAAACTGTCGACCATCAGTAGAGTACACACACGCATAAGGAGAAGGAGCAGCCTAAGCCTTGGCCTGCCTTCCTTCTTCCCCCAAACAGCTCTAGGAGCAAGCTTGTAACATCCACATATAAACCACTCTCGGCAGGACTAGGGGTGTTATCTCTCCGGAGAGCCCCGAACCTGGGTATGTCTTGCATCCCATGCTCGCTCATGCCGACCTCGCCTCTGGAGCCCACCGGTGCCCTCGAGCCTGTCCCTCTCTTTAGCCGTCCTTTGGCATCTGCCGTGCGCCCACCACGACAGTTGGCGCCCACCGTGGGGCAGCTCGAGGTCCCGGTTGGAGACACGTTCCAGACGGGGCCCATCACCGATTCCGGTGAGCACATCGTGTGCTGCACATCCACCACACCCGACGCGCTGACGGCTGACGGCTGACGTCATCGACACGCTCACCGCCTCCTTCGCCGCGCTGCGCATCTCTGACGCGCCCGCGGCCGATGGGTAGCCCAGCGGGGATCTTGACATCACCGACTCGCCCGTCCCCCTCGGCGACGCCATCTCCGCTGGGGCGGCGGATCTCTGCGTCTGGGTGGAGGTGCTCGTCACCGGCTCCAACTCCGGTTCATCCAGCGCTGCGAGGAAGGCCGCCCAGGCCGCAGCCGCGCGCACAAGTGGAGCCGACCCGCTGCGCGCCATGATGCAGAACCTTAGCGTCCCCATCGGCACCGACGCCAACGCCACCAAAGCCGTTGAGGCCCTGGCTCAGCTCGAGGAGGGCCGCAAGCGCCTGCTAGACAAGGCCGCGACGCTCGCTGC
This sequence comes from Elymus sibiricus, assembly GCA_039707655.1. Lineage (NCBI taxonomy): Eukaryota > Viridiplantae > Streptophyta > Magnoliopsida > Poales > Poaceae > Elymus > Elymus sibiricus. Next base: position 322,682,396 of record CM077664.1, read on the forward strand.
TATGCAGCGCCGGTTGGAGTCCGCCCAGCGGGAACGCGACGCCGCATACGGCTTCACGCCGTCCTTCGCTGAGCCCAACCGGGTTGCCGAGGTGCGGCTCCGAGGCGGCGCCATCGGTCGCGCCCTCGGCGCGGTCCCGAACGTCTACGACACCCCGGTCAAGAACATGCGCGCCGCGGAGGCGGCCGCTGTTGGCTTGGAGCAGCTGCAAGGCGAAGAACTGCAGGAGTGCCTGCGGCTCATGAACGAACTCCTCGGCGCCGCAAATGCGCAGCAAGACCACCTCGACCGTCCGACAGGATCAGTCTCGCACCGCTCCAAAGACCCCGAGCGCGAGCAGCAGAACACAGCGTCTTCCCCGCGCCCGAACGAAGCTCAATCCGGCCAGACCCGAACCCGGCGCAACCGCGCCCTGACGGCTGGAGATGGCCTGGGCGGCAAGCCGACCCCGGAGGATCGGCGCCGGCAAGACCCCCCCCGCAATCCGGCCGGCGTGGCAACCCGGCTACAGCCAACCCGGTGCTTCGCGGTCCCGTCGCAAGCTGGCTGGGCCGGCAGACGCTCGCCATCGCCTCGACCAGCTCGCTCTCTCCTTCGAGCTGGAGGAAGACAACGCCGTCGGGCCGGCTTGTTTCGGTCCGCGCATCCGGGATGAGCCCTTCCACAAAGGGTTCACGCTGCCCCGCGACAGCCCCAAGTACAACGGCTCCATCAAGCCGGAGGACTGGCTCATCGACTACACCACCGCCATCGGCATCGCGGGCGGCAATCGCCGTCTTGCCATGCGCTACGCCCCGCTCATGCTCCAGGGTTCGGCCCGCACGTGGATGAACAGCCTGCCGGCCGGCAGCATAAACGTGTGAGTTGACTTTGAGCAGGCCTTCGTGCGCAACTTCACCGGCACCTACAAGCGTCCCGGCCGTCCCAGCCAGCTCGCCATGTGCGTGCAGGGGCCGACTGAAACCGGCCATGAGTACCTCGCATGCTGGACCGAGCTCCGAAACAGCTGCGAGGTCGTCCATGAGGTCCACGATGCTGGTGGTCGAGCGACCAGAGAAGGGCAAGATCCAGTCTGTCTAGCGCCCGGTCTACTACCTGAGCGAGGTGCTTTCCGCCTCCAAGCAGAACTACCCGCACTACCAGAAGATGTGTTACGGCGTGTACTTCACCGCCAAGAAGCTGAAGCAGTATTTCCAAGAGCATGTCATCACCGTGGTCAGCACAGCCCCCATCGGCGAGATCATGGGCTGCCGGGATGCCTCTGGCCGGGTTGCCAAGTGGGCCATCGAGCTGGCCGGCCACACCATCCTCTACGAGCCCCGCACCACGATCAAGTCCCAGGCCCTGGCCGGCTTCCTTGTCGACTGGACGGAGACCTAGTACCTGCCACCGCCGCCGGATTCAACGCATTGGCGCATGCACTTTGACGGCTCCAAGATGCGCTCCGGCTTGGGAGCCGGCATCGTGCTGTCTTCTCCAAAGGGCGACCGGCTGCGGTACGCACTCCAGATCCACTTCGCTCCCTCCAACAACGTTGCCGAGTACGAAGCCCTTGTGCACGGTCTCCGGCTTGCCAAGGAACTCGGCGTCCGGCGCATCCTATGCTACGGCGACTCGGATCTGGTGGTGGAGCAGTGTTCCGGTGAGTTGGACGCCCGGGATGCCAACATGGCCAGCTACCGTTTCCTGGTCCAGCAACTCTCCGGCACCTTCGACGGCTGCGAGTTCCTCCACATCCCGCGCGCAGAAAACGAAGCCGCTGACACGCTAGCCAAGATTGGCTCATCCCGGCAGGCCATACCATCTGGCGTCTCCCTCGAGCACCTGCGCAAGCCGTCCGTCAAGCCGTCTCCGGATTCCGAGTCCATCTTCATCCCGGACGACCCTGCAGCGCCCCTCCCCAACCCGGACCCGGGGGCTGCCGTCCCAAACTCGGGGGCTGCCGTCCCCAACCTGGTCTCGGGGGCACCGGAACCCGGCCCGGGGACTGCCGATCCCGGCCCGGGGGCTGCTGATCCCGGCCCAGGGACTGCTGATTCCGGCCCGGGGGCTGCTGAACCCGGCCCGGGGACTGCTGTGCTCAACCCGGCCGCCGTCATCCCCAACCCGGGGGCTGCCGCCCCAGAACCCATCATGGTGGCCGTCTTCACCGTGGTGACGGCTCCATCATGGGCCCAGCCAATCTTAACATTCCTGGAGAGCGGAGTGCTCCCCATGGACGAAACCGAGGCCCGGCAAGTGCAACGCCGGGCGTCCGCGTACAGCATCATCAACAACGAGCTCGTCAAGCGCAGCGTGACAGGCGTGTTCCAGCGCTGCGTCGAGCAAGACAAGGGCATAGAGATCCTCCTCGACATACATCAGGGCGAGTGCGGGCACCACGCCGCCTCCAGGTCCCTGGTGGCCAAGGCTTTCCGCCTTGGTTTTTACTGGCCCACGCCCCTTAAAGACGCTGAGTCGCTCGTCCTCAAATGCAAGAGTTGCCAACGCTTCAGCAAGCGCAGCCACCAGCCGGCTTCAGCCCTGCAAACCATCCCGATCACCTGGCCCTTCGCGGTCTGGGGGCTCGACATGGTAGGACCCTTCAAGACCGCCCGGGGCGGCATGACGCATTTGCTGGTGGCGGTCGACAAGTTCACCAAGTGGATCGAGGCGCGGCCGATCAAGAAGCTGGACGGGCCAACGGCCGTCCGGTTCGTCAAGGACATCGTGGTGCGCTACGGCGTCCCGCACAGCATCATCACAGACAACGGCACCAACTTTGCCAAGGGCGCTCTGGCGCAATACTGCTCCGTCTCCGGCATCCGGCTTGACCTGGCCTCTGTAGCTCATCCTCAGTCCAACGGCCAGGTCGAGCGAGCCAACAGCCTCATCCTATCCGGCATCAAGCCACGGCTCGTCGAGCCCCTCATCCGTTCACCCGGCAGCTGGCTTGACGAGCTGCCGGCCGTCCTTTGGAGTCTCCGGACAACGCCGAACCGGTCGACCGGGTTCACCCCGTTCTTCCTCGTCTACGGAGCAGAAGCCATCATCCCGACCAACATCGAGTTTGACTCGCCGCGAGTCGCAATGTACACAGAAGCCCAAGCCAAGGAAGCCCGTGAAGACGGCGTCGACCTACTCAAAGAAGCACGCCTTTTGGCCCTCAGCCGATCCGCCATCTACTAGCAAGGCCTAAGGCACTACCACAGCAAAAAGATCAAGCCCCTCGCGTTCCGCGAGGGTGACCTCGTCCTCCGGCTTGTCCAGCAGCAAGCCGGCCAGCACAAGTTGGCCTCCCCATGGGAGGGCCCCTTCATCATCAGCAAAGCCCTGTGTGACCGCAACGCCTACTACCTCATCGATGCCCGCAAGCCGAACAAGCGCAAAAGAGATACCATCGGCGAAGAGACAAGCCGGCCCTAGAATGCAGAGCTCCTCCGCCCATTTTACAGTTAGCTGTATGCACGTATGTATCGCTGCCTTTTGTAATTCTGTAAAAGACAATGGGACCCCCGAACGACACTCGGGGGCTACCTTTTCCTGCCAAGTTATTGTGTTCTACACATCCTTGTGAATTTTCTTAAAACCTCCACCGCCGGGTTTGTCCGACCAACCCGGGGGCTCGGGGGATGGCCGGCTTGGCCACAACCCGCTGTCCACCTTAGCACATCCCGGCGTGTTTGGGTAGCCGAGGCCCTCCTCTTCGCCCTACACCACAGTCCGGCTTCGGTTGTTGGCCGGCAAGAACTATGGGCCAAAGCACCCACACACCGCGAAAAACTAAGTTGGATCTGCTGGATTGGCCAACCCGGCCTCACCGCACTAAGTTGCCGCACGACCGGCTGCTCGCCAGCCGGCCTCGCCGGCTGCCGCCAGCCGGCCCAGTGGGTGTTTCGCTCGCGCTCAACGTTCGAAGAGCCTAAGTACTGCGCGCTCTTTCCAAGGACCGAACTCCTTGTCACAGACCAGAACCCGGCTGTTCGACTCGCGGGGGGGAGGTCCAAGGAAGGGTCAAGCCAGGAAAAAAGCTTAGAGAACAAAGAGCAAAGGCGCAAACATTCGCGAAAATATTTACATTACGATAATATGGGCCCAAGGCCAGAGTTCATTACATTCACCAACACCCCAGTGGGTGGGTGGACCTGCTACTTAACAAAAGTACGAAAAAGATAAACATGGCGGCTTCAGACGGCTCCCGCGTCGGGTTGTGCAACCACCGGCTCCTCCTCAGTGGCCTCCGGGTTCATCGAGGTGCCGGTATCGGCCAACCCGGCGTCCTCGTCCGCATAGGGGCCTGACTCCTCAGAGCTGCCCAACGGGTCGTCGAGTAGCAAGCCGAAGTCGTCAGGCGGCACCACCCCGCCGTCGTCGGTTAGCTCTACCCGGATCTCATCGTGTCGCGCGAACGAGGCCAGGTAGCTGGCCCTGGCGGCGATCCGGCCCGCCGCCGCCTGCAGCTGGGGCTCCGCGCCAGCTCATTGGGCCACCAGCTGGTCCAGTGCCAGGTCCGGGTACCAGGACATGACGAACCTCAGCGCCACGTCGGCGCCAGCACGGGCGGCAGAGGCGCACCACGCGTGAAGCCGCGCCGGCCCGGCTTCCAGCCACCGCGCCAGCCGCGTGAAGCTGTTAGGGGCAACGACGCCAGGCCAGAGGGCCGCCATCACTCCCACGCCGGCTGCGGAGACCCGCGCCATCTGCTCGCCCAAGACCTGCAGGCGGGCCTTGGCGGCATTCATGATCTCCGAGAAGCTCGAGGCGACGTTTGGGTCAAGCCCAGCACCCGCGTCCGCCTGGGGCGACCGTTGAGCACAAACGGCCTCCTCCGCCGTCCCCTGAATTTCTGGGAAGTGCCCTGTCAAGAAAAAAAGCAAGACAGTTAGCAACAAGAAAGCAAAGCCGGCTTCACAACCCGGCGAAGTCAACAAAGAAGCACTTACTGGCGAAGGCCTCGTCCAGGTGCTGTGCTTCGAGCAACGTACCGTGCCGCTCCAAGTCCCCGGCACGGTTGCGCGCTTGGAGCGCCTTCTCCAGCTCGGCGCACTTGTCGACGGCCGCCTTCAGCTCGACGTCCTTAGCGGCGGTCGCCTTCTCGTGCTCCTCCTTGAGGCGGAGGAGCTCCGCCTGGTGGGCATCCGCCGCCTTGATGGCCTCCGCCTTCAGGTGCTCCACCTCAGCCTGGAGCTGGCTCTTGTCGCTAGCCAGCTGGTCGCGCTACTGGCCGGCTTCGGCGAGCGCCTGCTGGGCCTCCGCCGCCTTGGCCGGCTCCGCCTTCAGGTGCTCTACTTCGGCCTGAAGCCGACTCTTGTCGCCAGCCAGCTGCTCACGCCGCAGGCTGGCTTCGGCAAGCGCCTACTGGGCCTCTGGAACCTTGGCGGTTTCCGGCTTCAGCTGCTCCACCTCGGTCCGGAGCTGGCCGGCATCGGCAACCGCCTGGTCATGCTGTTGGCCGGCTTCAACCAGCCGGGTTCGCAGGTCCGGCACCTCGGCTGCAGCGGCTGCTCGGCAAAGATCCAAAGTCAAGACAATGAAAGAAAGGACGAAAACACTTTAAGATTCGACCCAACTACTACGTAGTTGGCCCGAATCTCGGGGGCTACACCCAGTGGGTGCGCTCGCGCGCCCCCACTAAGAGCACGCAAAACATACCTTCGGCAAGGCAGAGCGCCTCCTCCTTGGCGGCAAGCCGCGCCGTGAGCTGTTGGTGCTTCTCCAGAAGCCGGTTGTAAACACCGACCCGGAAGGCGTCCAGTTGCTACAAAAGAGCAAGAATCAACACAAGACGAAGCATTTGAAGATTCGACCCAACTACTACGTAGTTGGCCCGAATCTCGGGGGCTACACCCAATGGGTGCGCTGGCGCGCCCCCACTAACCGGCTGTAAAGGAAAAACCAGAAGAGGAAAGACTCACCAACACGGAGCACTCCAGCTCCCGCGCCCGCTCCGTCTCGGCCTGAGTGAAGGCCTGAACCCGCTCCGCGCGCCTGCGGAGACGCTGGCTCACGGCGGCCATAGCCGCCTCCTCCTGGGTCATTGGCCCGAAGACGGTCTGGCTGGGCCCAGCCCGGACCTACTGCGGCCCGGCGGCGGAACGGCCTCCCAGCGCCGTTGGCGGCTGCCTGACCACCAGGGCATGCTCGCCGCCCACCGTCTCCTCCGCGGCAGGCCTCGACTCCGGCACGCCGGCCGGCGTTGCCTACGGTGCCCCGTCCACCGTCGCCTGCGGCGCCCCGTCTGCCGTCACCTGCGGCGTCTCCTCCGAGGCGGCCCCGCCTCCGCCTCCCTCCACCTCCACCCGCTCGACCACGTCGGTCCGCGGTGGGGTGTCGTCGCCGATCACCACGACCTCCCGGTCGTCCACCGCCATCTCCGCTCGGCCGTCCGGGCCGCGTCCCTCCTCCGTCGGTGGCACGACAACCGCCGACTCCGTGCCCACCGTCGTCTCCGGCCACGCCGGCCAGGCCTGGGCCGCCGCCTCCAGCTCCTCAAGGGCCTTGTTACGGTCCCTCCAGGCACAGAGCTCCGTGTCCGCCGGGTCCAGGCCGAGATCCTCCCCGGCGACCCCTCGGGCAAGTCGACGGCGCTGCTCCGGGTCTTCCAGAACACGAAGCCGCCCCCGGAAGCGGCGTCCGTCGCCGCCAACGCCAACTCCAGCGGTGACCTGGATCACGACGAGAGAAACATGAGAAAAGAACGACTCGGCACACTACAAGAAATATGTCAACTTGTGACCTTCTGTCAGTGACCCTGGAAGAATTGGTCATAAATCTACGACCATTCGAGACCAATTGGTCAAAAGCTGTTCGGGGGGCTCCAAACCCTAAACTATAACGACCATTTGGGTCAGAAAGGTCGTAATTTCCTTACACGAAATGGTTGTAAAGCAAACAGCACTGGTCCACTGCCTTATTTCTAGCTGATAACGACCAATATAGATGGTCACAGCCTTGTAAATTGTGGTGCATTGCTATGACTAGGCGCCACCTCATCAGTTTTGCCTATGTGTCATGTCTATGTGTCAATTTTTGCCCTAGGTTGTGAAGCAGCCTATATTTCTGTCATTCCCAAAATTCCCAAAAAAATTGGGCATTCTTTACTACCCAAATCATTGCCCCATGACAATATTCAGCTCCATTTGCCTGGTAAATATTCCTCAGCAAATTTCCAAAGTTTCTGTTCAGCTAGAACCATTGTGAAGGAAGTACTAGCTAGGCATATCCTAATGAGCTGAATTTTTGCCACATCTTCTATATTCCCAAATCATATCTCTCCACAAAATTTGAGCCCCATCTAACAATCCATGTGAGCTCACCATCCAATCTTTGTTTCTGGTAATATTTTTAGTTTGTGAAGCAACTATATTTTATGTTAATTTATAATTGCTGAAAATTTACCAGGACATGACCCTACCCATATAACCTCCCTCCACCAAATTTTAGCTCATTTAATCTATCCAATTTCCCTCAACATTTTCCCAATTTTCTGTTCACTGGAGAGCACTGTGAAGGAAGTACCATTTTTATTTATCCAAATGGTATGAAATTTTTACAGCGCCTTCATATGGCCAAATTATCATCCTCCTCCAAACTTCAGATCAATCCATTCATTCATTTGAGTCCAGCTTCAACATTCATATTTCTGTCTAGTGTGGTACTTTGCAAAGCAAGTGACACCTAGGCTCCTCCATTTGAGCTGCAATATGTCATGTGCAGGGAGCTCCGCATCCGAGTCTCGGCCATCCTCTGCAGCAAGTAGCTGGGCCAAAGGAGCAAGCAGCGCTGCTGGTTCCTTGAGGCCAGATCGAGTAAGATGGCGCACCATGGCGTGTGGTGGCGTAGTTTGCTTCCAAGAACAGTACTGTTTATTTGAAGTGAGATGTACTCGTCTAGTGCTTTAGTAGGAGTGAAATGAAATTTTATCTATGATGTAGTGTCATAGTAAAAAATTGAAGGATGAAGTGTCATGTACTGTCTATGATGTAGTGAGCTGTAGTAGGAGTGAAATGAAATTTTATCTGCTGTTTTATGTGCTATTTTCCTGTAATGTGTTGTGTACATTTTACTTGAACATTAAATTCTCCAGAAAATGTTCTTACTGGACCTGATAGTGGCCACGGCCCAAATATACTTGTACTATTAAGATGCCATGGCCCAAAATAACCTGGGCTGAAAAGCTATTCAGAAGTACTATAAGCAGGCCTCGACTTAAATAGAAAATAGAAACAAAAAGGAAACGAACTATGTGGAAAGGTAAAGGCCCATGATAGAAAAGGCCCAAAAACATCAAGAAGAAAAAAAATCATAAAAGGCTGAATTGTTGGGCTCGGCCCATGTAAAACACCCAATTGAACCGGGCTGATTCTAAGCAACGACCTTTTCATTTGGTCGCAAATTTGCCACATCAACTTGCCACGTTGGATCTGACGTGGCCTGGGCAGACAACCAGCGACCAAAACAAAAGGTCGTAGGACCAACGAACTTTTGTTTTGGTCGTTGCCTTCTACGACGATATCACCGAAAAGGTCGTTAAAATTCATTAAAGACGGTCAGCTTTTGACCAATTGTTTTTGGTCATAAAAAGGTCGCAAATGAAAAACAACGACCATTCAGCGAATAATAGTGATGGTCGCAAGTTGACATATTTCTTGTAGTGGCAGCTCGCCGGAGTCAGCAAGAAAACGTACCCGATCGCCGTCGAGATGGTTGGTCTTGCTGGCACCGCCGGGATGGCTCGGCGCCTCTTCTTGGTGGGTGGCTTGCTACCGGCGGCCGGGTCCGCCGTGCGCTTGGCGGCCGGCTTCCGCGGAACCACGTCCTCTTTCCCGTGCGGCCGGCTAGCCACGACCGGCACGCGGGATGACCCGGCCCCGGCCGTGTTTGTCCGCCGTCTCGGCGCGCCGGCGTCGCCATCTCCTCCCCTCGACGGCGCTGCACCACCAACATACAACAAAACCCCCGCATCGCCTTCCGTTCGATCTCGCGGGGGGTCAGGATGCAGAAACTTACCCGTATGGCGCGCCTCACCGGCTTCGGCGTCCGCCGTCTCCGGGTTCTCGGCGAGGGTCTCCGCCTCCTCCGAGCCGGCCTGCTGGGCGGCCGCGACCTGCATTGTTGTTCCGTCATATGGATGCCGGATGGCGTTCAACAACACCTCCCTTGTCGCGTCAGGACAGAGAAAAAGATGAGACATAGCGAAGTACGGAGATCAAGGTCTCACCGCCGGCGCCGGCTTCCCTTGGCTGTAGGGCGCCTTCCCGAACTGCCACTCCTCCTTCAGCCCGGCCTTCGAGATGTCGTTGACCCGGCTGGCGACCTGCTCCTGCGTCAGCCGCCGGGATGACATCCGGTTGGTATCCTGGAGGCCAATCATCTGGCCGATGATATGCGTTCGGCGCTGCAGCGGCAGCACCCGGCGCGACGAAGGTGGCAATGAGGTCCGTCTCGGTGAGCCCCACGCGCGTCGCCCTCTCCATCACCCGGTTGCTCAGATTCAACACCTCCTGCGCTGGGTTCTTGGGGCAGTAGGACCAGTTGGTCTTGGCATGCGGCGTCTTGTCAGCAAAGGGCGGCAGGTTGATGCGGTCCGCGCCGAGGTTGCGGACATAGAAGAAAGAATTCTGCCATTTCTTGGCAGAATCCTCCAGCGGCATCTTGGGGCACCCCCCATGCGACTGGGTCGAGATGACGGTGGCCCCGCAGGCAGACATCACGCCTGCCTCTGGTCCCTGCTGCTTCAAGAAGAAGAAGCAGACCCAGAGATCGACGTTGGGCTCGACGCCCAGATAGCCCTCGCAAAGGGTGACGAACCCTGAGAGCTGCACTACCGCATTCACCCCCAGGTGATGCGGTTGAAGCCCGAAGAACCCCAGGAACGCGCGGAAGATGTCGCTCGCGGGGAGGCCGAACCCACGCTTGAAGTGGGAGAAGAAGACCACGCGCTCGGTCCCCTCCGACCGCGGCGCCAGCTCGCCGTCTGCCAGGCGCACGGCCACCTTCGTCTCTGGCGGCTGCCGCCGCGTGTCGCGCAGATACTGAACATCTTCGTCGGTGACGGTGGATCCCTCCCACGAGAGTTTCGGCGGCGCCATCGGCGGTGCTCGGCGTGGGTGCGAGGCGCAAAGGAGCTAGCGGCGCAGGTGGGCGATCCGAGCGGCGTTTGCTTCTCCGGTGGGCGGTGAGCTCAAGAACTGGGCAAGGGGAGAAGAAGGAGATGGGGGGCCACGTGCGAGAATGATTTCCGCCGCCCCCTCCCCCCGATTTATAGCCACGGACAGAACGTGGGGAAGTGGGATCAGTTGCGCCCGCCTCTCCCACTTCCCCGCATTGAGTGGGCATGATCCACGCGCCAATTAACTGCATCGAGAGGGGCAACCGCCCGCGGCCGCCACATTAAATCCCCGCACGGGGGCCGAGGGCGCGGAGTGGCGGGCCCCAGCCCACTGTCACGTCCCGTCCCGCGCCTTGCGTGTCAGGGCCTCTTCAATTTCTGGGCGCCACGTGGCGCCCGCGCCGAAACCAAGGGGTCGCGTCCTTTCCCCTTCAAGATTCAACGGACTCTTCGATTTCCCGCCCGTGCCGGGATGCCGCGATCCGGTTTCCAGAAGCCGGCACACAGTGGGTGTTGCTGGACCCGGCGGCCACAAGCCTCATCAACATCTGCCGCTTCCTCAGGGGGTGAAACTGCGAAGGCCTCCCTGCTCGAAGCCGGCGAGCCTTCACAGCTTCGAGGACTACTGTCGGGGGGATGAACCCCGGGCAGGCAACAGAACCCGGATCCTATTCAAAAAACATCGGGGCTGGCATCGCCCCTCAATCCGGCTCATACTTGGCCGGGTTCCTCGACCCGGCCAAGTCCCTCAACCTGGCCAAGACTGCAACACGGCCAGGCCTGCTGGCACACGCCGGCCGGACCCGACAAGCCAAGACTTCTACAACAAGCAAGCGCCACCACGGTGCGCCCCTCAACCCGACCACGGGTCAGCTCCCGTCCCATCTGGGGCGTACGACGGAACAAGTCCCCCTAAAGGGCTGAGCATGGCTACAGTGGCCCACCAACCCCGCTGACCGGCAGGAGCGTGGCAATAGTGGCCCACCTACTCCACTGACCAGGGCCGGCATGGCTACAATGCATCCCTCGTCCTGCTGACGCAAGCCGACGGCGACCAGGCGACGCGCCACTGTAGCCGAGCCGGCCCAACCTCTCCGTGACGCACGACAAGACGAAGAACAGTGCCCCCTGGCGCACGGGGCCCGCGCCCGGAGAACCCGGCGTACCCTGGCACCCGGCGGGCCCCAGCGCTGGCTTCCCAGACGCTGACATCCCGGCCCCACGGCCACGTAACTTTACCATTGCAACCCTGGGGGGTTGACCTATAAAACCCCCCAGGAAGCCCCCGTGCAAAGGGTCGACCATCAGTAGAGTACACACACGCATAAGGAGAAGGAGCAGCCTAAGCCTTGGCCTGCCTTCCTTCCTCCCCCAAACAGCTCTAGGAGCAAGCTTGTAACATCCACATATAAACCACTCTCGGCAGGACTAGGGGTGTTATCTCTCCGAAGAGCCCCGAACCTGGGTATGTCTTGCGTCCCACGCTCACTCATGCCGACCTCGCCTCTGGAGCCCACCAGTGCCCTCGAGCCTGTCCCTCTCTTTAGCCGTCCTTTGGCATCTGCCGTGCGCCCACCACGACACGTTCCCTACCGTAACCATGAGGCTTGTTGTGAGAAGCTTATACCCCAACCTGCCCCAAATGGGACAATATTTTTACCACGGCATGTTGATGCCGTTCCATGCTAGCATGTCAAGTTTCATAAATTTCAGACGCGTTATCGATTTACTAGAATTTAAAAACCATGTATCTCAATGTTAGCGTCCGAGCGACGGTGGCAAGGTGTTTGACATTCATTCTCATTTCTTGCATGGGACTTAAGCATGCAACCAAGGACACACATTTCAATTTTGAACCCATTTAAATGCACTGGAGCATGTGCATGTAGTTCAAATTTGAATTATGCACATAAATGCATAGAAAACTCAGTTAATGTATAAAAATGTCCAAGCGAACCCCGAAAAATCCCAACAATTGACACAACACTCCTGTTGTTCTATGTTGACACGAGAAAATTTTTGAAAGTAAGAAGAGGCAACAGATATCGTTTCGTCTCCCAAGGTGGCACGTTCCCTACCGAAACCATCAGGCTTGTTGTGAGAGAAGCTCTGGTTTGTGAGAAGCTTATACCCAAACCTGCCCCAAATGTGACAATATTTTTACCATGGCATGTCGATGCCGTTCCATGATATCATGTCAAGTTTCATGAATTTCAGACGAGTTTTCGATTTACTAGAATTTTAAAACCATGTATCTCAATGTTAGCGGCCGAGCGACAGTGTCAAGGTGTTTGACATTCATTCTCATTTCTTGCATGTGACCTAAGCTTGCAACCAAGGACACACATATGATTTTTCAACCCGTTTTTATGCACGGGAGCATGTGCATGTAGTTCAATTTTGAATTATGCACATAAATGCCTAGAAAACTCAGTTAACGTATAAAAATGTCGAAACAATCCCCGAAAAATTCCAAAATTTAACACGACACTCCTTTTGTTCTATGTTGACACCAGGAAAAAATTGAAAGAAAGAAGAGGCGACGAATATCGTTTTGTCCAAAAAGGTGAGACGTTTCCCTAACGAAACCATGAGGCTTCTTGTGAGAAGCTCTGGTTTGTGAGAAGCTTATACCATAACCTGCCCCAAATGGGACAATATTTTTTACCCCATCATGTTGACGCCATTCCATGATAGCATGCCAAGGTTCATGAATTTCAGACGGGTTTTGGATTTACTAGAATTACAAAAGCGAGTACCTCAACGTTTGCCGGAGAGCCACGGTGCCGTGGTGTTCAAAATTCATCCCCATCTCTTGCATGGAACATAAGCATAAACCCATGGACACATATATGGTTTTACAACCCATGTTGGTGCACCGGAGCATGTGCATGTAGTTTAATTTTGAATTGTGCACCTGAAATGGCTAGAAAACCAAGTTAATGTATAAAATGTCCAAACGAACCCTGAATAATTCCAAATTTTTTATGACACACATATAGTTACATGTTCACTGCAGATAAAAGTTCTAGCAATTCAAACACCCTCCATTGCCGCTGTGACCCCATTATGTAATTCAAATCAAGATGAAAAATCAAGTAGATCGCACACAGTTTATTGTCACCAACCGTGTGAGATGCAGTTCAAAATATCTTGGAGCAACGTCGGAGTATAGTCCGCCTATGGCTTACGCGAGAAGGTGCGTCGGCTGCATTCCACAGCCGGCGTGTCAAGCACACTAGCTCGCTCCCCAAATATCATTTCACTGTTCAATCGTCGCCGGTGAAAGATGGGGACGTGGACCCGCGTCGTGAGGGCAACTTCGGCGGCCCACTCCGGCATGAGCGCGGCCGCAATCTGCGACTGAGCGGCCAAGGCAGCCCAAACGGCTGATGTTGCTTCTCAGGTGGCAGCAGCAACATCTGCCTCGGGGATAGCAACTGGCGAGAGCGGCACAACAGCTGTCCGTTCCGCAGCAGCGGCCTTAGCCCTGATGGAGGCCGCCCACGCCCAGCTCGTGGCGGTCACCGCACAAATCGAACAAAGCTTCTTCGACAACGGTCGACAACCCACGGCCGAAGAGTTGGCAATCGCCGAGAGCGTTCGAGCAGCCGTCCGTTCCTCCGCCGCATACCTTGCCACGACGGAGCCCGTCCAAGCCCAGATCGCGGCCTCCCACGCCCAGCTCGGGGCGGCCTTTTCCAAAGAGATGGCGGACGCGGATGGCGAGATGCTTGCCGAGTATGGTGGGATGGATGCCATGGAGCCCCTTCCCCAGGAGACCGTCGGGCGCGAGCTGGACATGGAGGAGGCGGCGGAGATCGACGAGCACCAGCCATAGTAGTACTCTTTGTTTTGTTTAATTAAGAGCACCGGTCTTTAATTTGTTAGAGTAATGTTTAGGTCAGCTAGCTCTGTTTAATTGCTGAACTTGCTCGATTAAGAAGTGTGGGTGTGCTATAGTCTCCTTTGTGTACCCAAATTATGCAATGATTTGGATGACCACTGTAACCAGGGAAATTCGAACCAAAATTTGCACATTCAAACTCATCACACACGGGTTAAGCTATATGAATCATTTGTGATGTTCACATATCATACACAGTGCTGAATAAGGGACCGTGTCTGATGACACTTTGCGCGCCAGTCTTTTCGCTGCACCGATTCAAAATTTTTGGCTTCCGCGGAAATATCTACCTCCCCGCCCCCTCCCCCTTACCAAAAGCCACATTTCCCCTGTTTCCGCCTTCCTTTCCAAGTTGAAACCTTCACTCCTTGCTTGCAGCGCTGCCTCCTCGCAGGCGACCCTCCTTCACGCTGCTCGGCCTCGTCTATCCAGGCGGGTAATCCACACCCGACCCCCATCCTCCTCCTCCTTCCACATCCCACATGCCCCGACCGCCGGTGCGACACCTTCCACCCAAATCACCGACCCCTCCACCAAATAAGTGCTGCCCTAAGCCATGGTGCACGCAGTTTAGCCAGGAGCTCAAGGAGCATTTGGCAGCGGAGAAGCAAATCGCGGCCGCACGCGCGGATGAGGTCGCGATGGCTGCCATTCGTGCCCCCCCAGATCTTGGAGGAGCACCTCGCCGTCGAGGCCACCGTCGACGCCTCACGCACCGATGCCGCGACGTGGTTGGCTGCTTTAAACGACAGTTCGTGGCATTTTCTCGAGGGCACCCTCGGTGCCTTCGACAAAGACTACGAGGTGTTTTCTCAGCGTGCACGTGCTTACCTCAACTCGAGAGCCAACAGGTTGGTGCCCGGAGTGGCTCAGGCAACTCACCACTACGACGAGGGCACCCACGATGTGGAGGCCTTGCCCTCTTCCATGTCCAAGGAGCCAATCATCATCGATATCTCCGACGATGAGGAGTAGCTTGTCTTATTAGCTCACTATAAGGACCCATGTTCAGTTTGCTAGCTACGCCGGTTAAGCATGCTCGGTTTACCCGTTGCATGTGCTGCTCCTGCCTTTCCTTAACAAATTCTAGTGAATTGTGCTATCTAATTTTACCATGCAATCTATTGCTCTAGTTTATATGTTCTATATGTCGTGCAATGTGGTGCTCACTTATTAACTATTTGGTTAATTAGTTGTCATCTTCAGTTAACTATTTGGTTCAATTATGCAAATGTGATGTTCAATTCTTCAGGCTGCAATTTTGTATTGTCTTCCATGTGAGAAATAAATCGAATTTATCTTTACAAAATACATGAGAAACAAATACAATTGCTATATTTCCAAGTTGTCAAGCATGCTTGGTTTGGTTAACTGTCTGATCTTCTAGTATGTTATACATTGTGCAATGTGGTGCTCAGTTAATGTTTGGTTCATTTGTTGTGGTGTTTAGTTAACTGTTTGGTTCAATTCTGCAAAGCGATGTTCAATTGTTGTGGGTGCATTCTGTTATTGTATACCATGTGAGAAATAAATCGAATTTGGCTATACTAAATACATGAGAAACAAATACAATTGCTATATTTCCAAGTTGTTAAGCATGCTTGGTTTGGTTAACTGTCTGGTCTTCTATTAGGAGTATGTTATATTGTGCAATGTGGTGCTCAGTTAACGTTTGGTTCATTTGTTGTGGTGTTTAGTTAACTGTTTGGTTCAATTCTGCAATGCGATGTTCAATTGTTGTGGGTGCATTCTGTTATTGTATACCATGTGAGAAATAAATCGAATTTGGATGTACTAAATACATGAGAAACAAATACAATTGCTATATTTCCATTTTGTTAAGCATGCTTGGTTTGGTTAACTGTCTGATCTTCTATTAGGAGTATGTTATATTGTGCAATGTGGTGCTCAGTTAATGTTTGGTTCATTTGTTGTGGTGTTTAGTTAACTGCTTGGTTCAATTCTGCAATGCGATGTCCAATTGTCGTGGGTAGAATTTTGTATTGTTGTGCATGTGAGGAATAAATCGAATTTGGCAGCACTTAATACATGAGAAACATATACAACTGCTATATTTCCTAGTTCTTAATCATGCTGGTTTGGATAAATGGGTTTTCCATGTGGCTTGAATTAATCTGATGAATCTGCAATGTGCTTATTTTTCATCAAGAAATTTTTACTGATAGCATGCGAACCCTCACTTAACCTGATGACTAACTACCTTATATGTGTTGCAGGGAAACAATGGGAAGCACTGAGGTTTACAATCGAGGTTTGCACATGCATGGTCCTTTGTCTAATAGCACATTATTGTGCAATTGCAGGAACCATTCTAATATTTAGGTTTTTAACAATTTGGTCTTGCACATGTAGGTCCTGCTGTCAGAGGTTTTGACCCACTGTTCGACCCTTTTTGCATATGGGGAAATGAGTTGTCCATGAATATCAGTCAAGTCAAGAAACTCAGAAAGATTGTTAGGATAAAGAAATTAGTGACAAAAAATAACAAGAGCTTTGTCTGCACAATGAAGAAGACATCAGTTCACTACAAGATGGTACTAACTATTATACCTTGCCTTTTTTTATTCCTTTGCCCCATTTCCAATATAGAGAAGATATTTATGCACATTCTTGTTTTTAGGCCTTTCCAAAGTAGTTCACTGATGATTACCTCTCAAACCACCTCTATGGTCAGGAGGCGAGGAAGGTTTTCATACAACACCCACGGTTCAATATTGAAGTGTTCCTGAAGAGGACGAAGGATGGACGGTCAATCATCCACCGGCACTGGCCTAAAGTTGCATAGACCCTCAACATCAATGAAGGCTTAATATTCGCCTTCCGCTTCAGCAGTTTTCCAGATGAGATGCATTTGTCTATGTACCGTCTATGATGCTAATTTCAAAAGGCTCTAGATGTTGCATGTGAAACTTGGTGCTGGTGCAGTTGTGTAATGGGGTAGCTGAGTGCTGAAGCTATATGATGTTTTACTCTGATGTATTTCAATTATGAAATCCTGCTTCCTTAATATGGAAATGAAATATATTGTGTGCTTAATATGAAATGTCAATTAGATTAATAAATGGATTATTAATAATAGGGCAATTAGCCTGCTAATGGCCAATTAGCCTGCTAATTGGGTTTTTCTATTGCAAACGGTTATTGAGAAAACACCGTGGGCGATGACCTCAGGCAACGCACACAGTTTCTAGGAATAAACCGTGTTGGATCAATGAACAATCACACACGACATCCTCTTGAAAACTGTTTGCGTTAGGCCACCTCGTGCAAATGTTTACGACATAAAAAGTGTGTGTGATGGACAGCCTTTGCCACACAGTTTCTTCTACGCACCATGTGTGATGCATTCAATAACGCAAACGATAAAATTGTTAATATCTTGTGCAATGGCAACGCTATCAGAAATGATTTAATGGGGAAAATTGTGTGTGATGTACCTGCGAACGGAAACGTTTTCCTTGGAGTGACTGTGTGGGATGTATATACGAACGGAAATGTACTTCTTGGATTAACTGTGCGGGATGTACATACTAATGGAAACGTATTCCTTGGATTGACTGTGTGGAATGTACATACGAATGGAAACGTTTAGCAGGGACTGACTGTGTGGGATGTACTTACGACCGGAAACGATTTGGCCTGTATAATTGTATTTTTTAGCACAATTGTACGTATAACCGTATTTGATCGCTTGCCGGTCGCACACGACCTCATTTTGCCGAGCGTGTGTGCCAGGAGGGCATATCCCCGACGGTTTCTGGGTCGTGTGGGAAGGACCCCCCTATCGCAGTCACTCACTAGGCGACGGTTCAGAACGCCGTCGCGGAAAGGGGTTAAAAACCGTTTGTATAGCACCTCGCTGTACCGGTGAATGCTTGTCACTAGGGCCCGCGTGCCATGATTTCAGATCTGAACTGTTTATGTTTTCACCATTATATCTATGTTCTAGATCCGATCTTGCTAGTTATATGCACCTGCTATGTGTTATGATCCGTAAACCCTGGGGTGACAATAACCGGGATACTTTCCAGTGATGACCGTAGTTTGAGGAGTTCATGTATTCACTATGTGTTAATGCTTTGTTCCGGTTCTCTATTAAAAGGAGGCCTTAATATCCCTTAGTTTCCTTATGGACCCCGCTGCCACGGGAGGGTAGGACAAAATATGTCATGCGAGTTCTTTTCCATAAGCACGTATGACTATTTACGGAATACATGCCTACATTATATTTATGAACTGGAGCTAGTTCTATGTCTCCCTAGGTTATGACTGTTATATGATGAATATCATCCAACGAATTCATCGATCCAATGCCTACGAGTTTTTCACATATTGTTCTTGAGTTACTATTGCCATTACTACTGTTACAACTGCTAGAAAACTGTTACCACTGTTACCGTTACCGCTACTATTGTTACAACTGGTATCAAAACTATCAAACTACTGTGCTACTGATCACTTTGCTGCAGATATTAATCTCCAGGTGTGGTTGAATTGACAACTCAGCTGCTAATACTTGCAAATATTCTTTGGCTCCCCTTGTGTCGAATCTATAAATTTGGGTTGAATACTCTACCCTCGAAAACTGTTGTGATCCCCTATACTTGTGGGTTATCAAGACCTTTTTCTGGCGCCGTTGCCGGGGAGCATAGCTATATTTGTTGAGTCACTTGGGATTATTATCAATTTATCACTATGAAGAATCTGAAGGATACCAAAACGAAGACCGTTCCCACTAGGACGAGGGGAGGTAAGGAACTGCCATCACACTCCGCACTTGATTCACCTTCTGTTTTAAGTAAACTTGCAACACCACCACATGCTATTAATCCTCATATGTCGCAAGTTATTGATGATGCTACTTCTGCTATGAATGATACTTATGATAATGCTAGTGCCTTGCTTGAGGATAATGTGCCACTAGGTGAATTTCTTGATGAACAAATTGCTAGAGCTAAAGAGAATGAAATTACTGAAACTGATGAGATCACTTAAACTGATGAAGTACTTGAAACTGAAAATCTTGAAACACCTGTTAGACCTCGCTCTCCTAGATATGAATTGCCTAAGATACCTGAAGGTTATGTTATGGATGAGGAGACAGCTAGAGACTTTCTTGCTTGCAATGATAGGGATGATCTTAAGAAATTACTATGCAAACTGAAAGGAAAATCTTTGAATGCTAGAATGAAATGTGATCCTAAGTTTGCTACTTCACCTATCTTTGTTACTGATAAGGATTATGAATTCTCTGTCGACCCAGAGTTAATTACTTTGGTTGCATCTGATCCTTTTCATGGCTATGAAACTGAAACTGTAGTGACACATCTTACTAATTTAAATGATATAGCCACCCTTTTTGCTCATGATGAGAAAATTTGCTGCTATTATATTCTCAAGTTATTCCCGTTCTCATTAAAGGGTGATGCTAAGATATGGTACAATACTCTTGCTCCTGGTTGTTTGCGTAGTCCCCAGGATAGGATTTACCACTTCTCTGAAAAATATTTTCCTGCTGATAAGAAACAAGCTGCCTTACAGGAAATATTTAACTTTGTGCAAATTGAAGAAGAGAGTCTCCCACAAGCTTGGGGGAGGCTTCTCCAATTACTTAATGCTTTGCCTGATCATCCACTTAAGAAAAATGAAACACTTGATATCTTCTATAATGGACTAACCGATGCTTCTAGGGACTTCCTAGATAGTTGTGCTGGTTGTGTTTTCAGGGAACGAACTGTTGAACAAGCTGAGGAATTATTGAATAATATATTGAAAAATTATGATGATTGGACTCTTCCTGAACCACCGCCTAAACCCACTCCAAAGAAGAGGGGTATCTTATATCTCAGTCCTGAAGATATGCAAGAGGCAAAGAAAAGTATGAAGGAAAAAGGTATTAAAGCAGATGATGTTAAGAATTTACCCCCTATTTAAGAAATACATGGACTTGATACATCACCCCCACAGGTGGTAGAGGTAAATTCTTTAATGAAATTTGATGAAAGTGACATCCCTTACAATAGACATCCTAGTCAATGCCTTTATGAATTTGATAATTACATTAGAAAACAAGATCACTTCAATGCCAATGTTATGAAACAATTGAAATATAATTCTGATATGATTGCTCGCTTGAGTGACTTGTTATTTAGAATCACTAATGATGTTAGAGGTGTAGGAAAACATGCCTCTATGGTTCAAACCCAGTTAGAACAAGTTGCTAAATCTCAAAGAGAATTGCTAGATGAAATGAATAATAATATGAATGATCATGCTATTAGAGTAGTAACTAGAGGAGGTAGAATGACTCAGGAACCACTTTATCCCGAGGGACACCCAAAAAGAATTGAACAAGACTCTCAAAGAATTAATACTAATACACCTAGTCCTTCTAAAAAGAAAAAGAAGAAGAAAAATGATAGGACTTTGCATACCTCTAGTGAACCCGAGATAGAAAAACCTTCTGAAGATAACAATGATGTCTCTATTTCTGATGCTGAAACTCAATCTAGTAACAAACATTCACCTAGTGATAATGAAAATGATAATGACAATGTTCATGAAGATACCCAACCAGACAATGCTAAAGAACCATATAATGATGTTGAAATAGAACCTGCTGTTGATCTTGATAAGCCACAAACTAAAAATAAAAGATATGATAAAAGAGACTCTGTGGCTAGAAAACATGGTAAAGAAAGAGAGCCATGGGTTCAGAAACCCATGCCCTTTCCTACTAAACCTTCTAAGAAAAAAGATGATGAAGAATTTGAACGCTTTGCTGAAATGATTAGGCCAGTCTTTTTGCGTACTCGCTTGACTGATATTTTAAAGATGGCCCCTTATGCAAAATACATGAAAGACATCATCACTAATAAAACAAAAATACCTGAAGCTGAAATCTCCACCATGCTTGCTAATTATTCTTTTAAGGATGGAGTACCTAAAAAATTGGAGATCCTGGAATACCAACTATACCTTGCTCCATCAAAAAAAATTATGTCAAAATTGCTTTGTGTGATTTAGGAGCTCGTGTTAGTGTTATGCCTTTCTCTTTATATAAAAGACTTGATTTGAATAAGATCACACCTATTGAAATATCTTTGCAAATGGCTGATAAATCAACTGCCATACCTATCGGTATTTGTGAGGATGTGCCCGTTGTTGTTGCGAATGTTACTATCTTAACAGACTTTGTTATACTTGAGATACCCGAGGACGACAACATGTTGATTATCCTTGGTAGACCCTTTTTGAATACTATAGGGGCTGTTATTGATTGCAATAAAAGCAAGATCAGTTTTCATATCAATGGTAATGAGCATACAGTGCACTTTCCGAAGAAACAATTCCAAGTGAATGGTATAAATGTTATTGAAAAATCTCTGACACTCACTATTGGAAGTTTTCAGTTACCTATACCTTGTACCAAAAAGAAACATGACATACTTATTATTGAGGTAACTTAGTGTTTTACGAAAGTTCTTCGGTTTCATGCTAATCGAAGGTGGTTGTTAATAAGACTTGATCAACCTTATTAATGGATCATTTTTCAGAGGTATGAAGTTGATGAATTTAGTGAGCACAACCTTCTGCTCCCACCTTTTATTTTCTGTTTTTCTTAGTTAAATAAAATAAAATGCCATGTTTGTCCTGTTTTCTGATTTTTTTTCGTGCAATAAAAAAATGATCCAAAAATAGAAGTTCTCAGAATGTCCTGAAAATTTGATACGATTTTTTTTTGAATATTTGAGAATTTGTGGTGCAAATAACATCTGAGGGGGTGCACCTGGTGACCACAAGACACCAGGGCGCGCCAGCAACCCCAGGCGCGCCCTGGTGGGTTGTGGTCCCCACGTCGGTCCCCTCACTTATCCCTTCAGCCCATTCCCTCTCCTACCTCCAGAAAAAAATCACCATAGCTCTCTCTCTCTCTCTCGTGTTCTTGCTCTCAAACCCGCGGATTTCGATCTCTTTGCTCGAAGCTCCATTTCCGAAACTGTTTTGGGGGATTGCTAGCTACTTGGTATGTGACTCCCCCATTGTTCCAATTATTTTTTGCTTTAGTGGTTTATATTTAGAGTAATTAGCTACTCTTGGTGCTGCTGTAAATGGGCTTTCATGTTGAATTCTTAGAGTTCTAAGTAGTTTGAATGCTTGATATAGCCTCTAGGCATCCTTATGAGTAGTTGCTATCAGTCTTGTGAAGTTTTGTTGATAAAAATTTGGTGGACTAAAATTTTCAGAATTTTATCTAGGGGAATAAGATGAGTTTCTTTAGGAAGTTTGCCTCCAATAAAAATGCTAAAGGAGTCATTGGGGAATCATCGGATAACAACCTCAATACTCCGAGAAGGGCGGAGGTGCGGCCATGTGAATGGCCGCATAATGCCTTCATGGATGGGGCCGGGTTCCGTCAAGAGTTCGCCCAATTTGTTGCAAATGCTGGGCTGACTGACTTCCTCGCAGCTGAGTGTGACCAATACCATCTCCTTACAAATTCCTTTGTGCAAAATTTTCATTTTCTGAGTAGGAATAACCCCCCTGAGGTGCAGTTTAATTTATATGCTGAAACCCGTCAGATACCACTCACTGACTTTTGTGATATATGCTTGATCCCTTCTGACGGGGAAATAAGGGAGCCTGACCTGCAGAGTTTGAGAAATTTTATCGTTCTCTGACAGTGGGAGATGAGAGAGGCGTATCGAGTGTCACCGCCACTAGTTTGCAGTTTCCTTCTGTGCATTACTTTGCTCTATTCATCGCGAAGTGTTTAACTGCTAGGGAGAAGGTCGGTGCACTCAGTGCCCCTGACTTCGCCATTTTACACCGCGCACTACACAATGATCACACCTTTAACTTAGGGGCTATTGTTGCACGTCGTCTGCACCTCAACAGGACTAAGGGCAAAATTCATGGTGGTATTTATGCTACTCGCTTAGCGAGCCACTTTAACATTCAGATACGCCAACATGATTATCCTTTGTCCCGAGTTTATCTAGATCACTAGGCAATGGTGGCTCACCATTTTACTGATGATGCTGACTCTCTTCATAATATTCTTTACAACCTGGTTTTTAGTGTGGATTCCCGTGATGTTATCCCGTTGCCTGCACCTGCTTTGTTTGATTCTATTGCCAGGAACAGATACAGGGTCATGCCTGAGGACATTGTTGCTTACCAAAACAACCAGGCAGCTGCTGAGGAGGAACCTCAGGAGTGGGATGCCCAGGTACCCGCACCACAACACTTCAACGTGGGACCGGATGGCTACTACGAGTGGTGATTACCAAGCTAGGCCAAAAGCCTAAGCATGTGGGAGTACGGATTTCCACCGACATTATATTCATGTTCACACATTTCATTATAGTTGTCGGTGTTCACACTTTTTCATTGTATTATCCATGATAGATTTATTTTCTCACTTTCTTTTTGTGTGTTTGAAAAACTTTGAGAAAATTGAAAAATGTTTCTTGCGTCTTTTCTGTTTTTCTTTCTAGTTTAATTAGTTGTAGTATTAAAAGAAAACCCTAAAAGATTTCTCGATTCTTCTTCTGTTTGTTGCGAGCTTTCCCGTGTAAATAGTTTTTCTCGTTTTGTTTTCCTTTATTTAATTTGCTTTCTTCAAGAAAAAACTAAATACTCCAAAAATATTTCAGTGTGTTTCTCTGAACTTCTTTTCTTTTGTTGAGTCATACCAAGGAGAAGACCACGATGAAAATGTTGAGTGGCTCTCATATGCATTATTGTTGATATAACAAAGAGCCCATATCACCTTGTCTTCTCCTTTTAAATAAAATGTTTGCAGATTCCAGCTTAATCCACGGCACTCTTGCACTATTATTATTTTCATACTATTCGGTCATGCAAGTGAAAGGCAATAATGACGATACTTGATGAAGTGACTGTGGCAGAAAAAAGCGGGTATGAACTTGACTTGTTCTGTTTTTGTAAATATGTTTAACCTAGTATCCATGATTCAACATATTATGATCAAACATATTTGCAATGACAATTAGAGATTATAGTTTCTCATGCCATGCTTAAGTAGTTAGGAGTGGAAAATGATTTATCTTGGATGTCAACATTGCGTTAAAATGATTGTGATGTAGTATGATTATATAGTATCCTCCTCTGAATGTTTCAAGTGGCTTGACTTGGCACATGTTCACGCATGTAGTTGAATCAAAACCAACATAACCTCTATGATATTTATGTTCATGGTGTCCATATCGTACTCATGCTAGTATTCAATGTTCATTATTCATAATACATGTTCATGACCGTTTTCGCTCTCTAGCTGGCCGCTACTCAACCTATTTTATAGCCTTCGCCTGTACTAAGCGGAAATACAGCTTGTGCATCAAAATCTTTAAAACCCAAGTTATTCCATATGAGTCCACTATATCTACCTATATGCGGTATTATCCTACCGTTCTAAGTAAATTTGCATGTGCCACCTCTAAAAATTCAAATGAACATCTATTTTTGTGTGCCTGGATTGTTCATAGAGTGACAGGGGGTAGTCAGTATCTTCCATGCTAAGCGGGTTATTCTCATGATGAGTGTTTATTCACTTGTCCTTGCACGAGAGGGGCGGTAATAGGGATTCTCAGTCCCGAAATCAAAAATTACAAATAATTAAACAAAACTCCCCCAGGATTGTTGTTGGTATGGACGGCACCCGTGGATTTGGCTAGCCGTGGAGTGTGTTTGTTGGTGGAGGGGGAGTAAACCTTTACTTTTATCGCTTGGGAACCTCTACTAATGTGTTTAGCATGGAAGATATCGATAATTCTTGTCGTGAAGTAAACAGGAAGGGTGCATTTCCCCAAAATTTCATTTATCTCTGATTTAAGCTTCGAGCTCTGGCACCTTTGGAAATCCCTGCTTCCCTCTGCGAAGGGACTATCCTTTTAATTTTATGTTGAGTCATCACCTTCTTAAACAAGCGTCAGATCTGAGAGCAGTATTGTCATCCTCATTCATTGTGTATAGTTAATGTTGAATGCATCATGACTGGATCTTTTCTACCATGAATTACAATGTTTAGTCGCTGCTTGAACTTTGGAGGTGCTCTGCATTTATGTTTTGCGGTCTCAGAAAGGTCTAGCGAGATACCACTGTTATCATATTATATCATGATTGTTTTGACAAAGTGTTGGCATTTGAAATATTTTATTATTGCTTGCTAGTTGCTTATGCCATTGATATGAGTTAATATAATTTCTAAGAGTTATTATTGACATGGTTAGTCAAGATCTTTGCTGAAAACCTGGGTGCTACTTCAGCCTATTTATGTAAACAAGAACAAAAGAGTTCGTAAAAGTTTTTCTTTATCACTTTCAGTTTATCAACTGAATTGCTTGAGGAGAAGCAAAGGTTTAAGCTTGGGGGAGTTGATACGTCTCTGTAGTATCTACTTTTCCTAACGCTTTTGCTCTTGTTTTGGACTCTAATTTGCATGATTTGAATGAAACTAACCCGGACTTACGCTGTTTTCAGCAGAACTACCATGATGTTGTTTTTGTGCAGAAATAAAAGTTCTCGGAATGGTACGAAACTTTTTGGAGAATTATTTTATAATAAAAGAAACATACTGGAGCCAAGAACCACCAGAGGGGGGCCCCTGGCTGGGCACAAGACACCAAGGCGTGCCCCCCCTCTGGCGCGCCCTGGTGGGTTGTGCTCACCTCGTGGCCCCGCAGACCCTAATTCCAACTCCATAAATACCTATTTTTGGAGAGAAAAATCATGGAGGAAGAATTATCACGTTTCACGAGACAGAGCCGCCGCCACCTCCTGTTCTTCATCGAGAGGCCAGATCTGGAGTCCGTTCGGGGCTCCGGAGATGGGAATCTTCGGTCTTCGTCATCACCAACCCTCCTTCATCACCAATTCCATGATGCTCCCCACCAGGAGTGAGTAATTCCTTCATAGGCTCGCTGGTCGGTGAGGAGTTGGATGAGATTCATCATGTAATCGAGTTAGTTTTGTTAGGGCTTGATCCCTAGTATCCACTATGTTCTGAGATTGATGTTGCTATGACTATGCCGTGCTTAATGCTTGTCACTAGGGCCCGAGTGCCATGATTTCAGATCTGAACCGTTTATGTTTTCACCATTATATCTATGTTCTAGATCCGATCTTACTAGTTATATGCACCTGCTATGTGTTATGATCCGTAAACCCCAGGGTGACAATAACCGGGATACTTTCCGGTGATGACCGTAGTTTGAGGAGTTCATGTATTCACTATGTGTTAATGCTTTGTTCCGGCTCTCTATTAAAAGGAATCCTTAATAACCCTTAGTTTCCTTATGGACCCCGCTGCCACGGGAGGGTAGGACAAAAGATGGCATGCAAGTTCTTTTCCACAAGCACGTATGACTATTTACGGAATACATGCCTACATTATATTTATGAACTTTGTGTCGCCCTAGGTTATGATTGTTATATGATGAATATCATCCAACGAATTCACCGATCCAATCCCTACGAGTTTTTCACATATTGTTCTTCCTAAGTTACTATTGCCATTGCTACTGTTACAAATGCTGCAAAACTGTTACCACTGTTACCGTTACGGCTACTATTGTTACTACTGCTATCAAAACTATCAAACTACTATGCTACTGATCACTTTGCTGCAGATATTAATCTCCAGTTGTGGTTGAATTGACAACTCAACTGCTAATACTTGCAAATATTCTTTGGCTCCCCTTGTGTCGAATCTATAAATTTGGGTTGAATACTCTACCCTCGAAAACTGTTGCGATCCCCTATACTTGTGGGTTACCACCTATTTGTTGAAAGGGAGAAATAAATTTGAAGCCAAATTGGATGGTAAAATTTGGAGATCTTTTCAACCACAATGGCTAGATAGGTTTGATTGGTTGGAATATAGTGTGAAAAAGGAGGCTACCTTCTGCTTCTGTTGTTTCCTTTTCAAGAAACCATCACAAGCCGCTACATTTGGAAATGATGTATTCATAGTAGATGGTTACAAACGTTGGAAATCATCTTTGAATTTTTTTCAGAAACATGTTGGTGGGCCATCTAGTTACCACAACATTGTGAAAGGATTGTGTGATGATTTCAATAATCAAAGGGCAAATGTGGCTACCAGATTCTCTGTTTATAATAAGGAGGTGGACATAGCCTATAAAATCCATTTGAGTGCATCATTGGATTGTGCAAGGTATCTCATAGCACAAGGGGAAGCATTTCGTGGACATGATGAGGCCTCCAATTCCATCAACACAGGCAATTTCAGGGAGTTCTTGGACTGGTACAAGGACAAAAAGAATGATGTGAAGCAGGCATTTGATAAAGGGCAAGGAAATGCGCTTATGATATGTCCAGAAATTCAGAAGGACCTTGCTGAATGTTGTGCAATGGAGGTTACGAAAGTCATCAAGAATGAGCTTGGACTTAAGAATTTTTCGGTGCTTGTTGATGAGACTAGGGATTGCTCAATAAAGGAGCAATTAGCAGTGATTTTGAGGTAATGCATACGAATTTCCATTGTTCTTTTATGTTGCCATTATTGTTTGATTGTGTTCTAATTTGTAACTACTCAAATGTGCAGATTTTTGGATGATCACGGGGAGCTTCAAGAACGATTTCCTGCAATTAAGCACATAATAGATTGTACATCCGCTGGAATTAAAGAAGCTTTGGTTAGTGTGTTAGATAACCATGGCTTGCTTATTTCTAGGCTTCGCGGACAGGGTTACAATGGAGCTTCCAATATGAGAGGGGAATTCAACGGTCTGCAAAAGTTGATTAGAGATGAGAGTCCATATGCTTTCTTCGTCCATTGTTTTGCCCATCAATTATAGTTGGTGTTCATCACAGTAGCTCAATGTTGTACAGTCATGGCAGATTTCTTCAACTATCTTCCCTTGATAGTGACTCAGGTGCCTTCATCTTGTTAGAGAAAAGATGCATTGCTTGCAAACCATCATGATAACTTGATAGAATTGATGGAGAATGGTAAGATTTCAGGTGGAACTGGGTTACATCAGGAAAGTAACCTAGCTATGCCAGGAGCTACTCGTTGGGGCTCACATCTTCGAACCTTGCTTCGTATTTTCACAATGTGGGATGCAGTGGTGGATGTGTTAGCAATCGTAGTTGACGATGCCCGGGAACACACTTGTCAAGGTGGAGCTTCAGGTTTGATCATGAAGATGGAGTGCTTTGAATTTGTGTTTATCATGCTATTCTTGATAAACTTGTTGAAGACCACAAACATGCTATCACAAGCTTTGGAGAGGAAGAATCAAGATGTTGTTGAGACCATGCGTTTGATCTTGGATGTGAAAGAAGGTTTGCAAGATATGAGGGACAATGGGTATGAGTCATTGTGCGACCAAGCCGAAACCTTTTGTGTGGAACATGACATTGATGTGCCAAGTATGGGTGATCTTGTTGGAGCTATGGGTTAATCAGTTCGCAGCAAGAATAAGGTGTCTCGACATCATTATTTCAAGGTTAGCATATTCTATGTTGCTATTGATGCAACTATCAGTGAGATCAACCATCGATTCAATGAGGTTAACACCGAGTTAGTGGATTGCATGCCTTGTCTTAATCCAGCAAACAACTTCTCAAAGTTTAACATTGACAAACTTATTAGACTTGCTAAAATTTATGATGAGGATTTTACAAAAGCTGATCGATTCTTGCTAAGAATTGAACTTCCATCATTCTGTAGAAATATTAGGAGAAGTGAGGAATTTAATGGATGTCCGGATGTTTTCACCCTTGCTCGGTTGATGGTTCAAACAGCAAAACATACAGCTGATACGTCTCCAATGTATTGCTACTTCTTGAGCTTGCGTTGATTTTTTCCTTGAAGAGGAAAGGGTGATGCAGCAAAGTAGAGATAAGTATTTCCCTCAGTTAAGAACCAAGGTATCAATCCAGTAGGAGGCACAAGCAAGTCTCCAATATATACACCTGCACAAACTAACAAACACTTGCACACAACGCGAAAAAGGGGTTGTCAATCCCTTCACGGCCACAAACAAGAGTGAGATCTAAAAGGGATAGGTATAAAAGATAAATAAAAGAGCAAACTAAAGTAAATCTAAATAAATTGCAGCAAGGTATTTTTGGGTTTTTTGGTTTATAGATCTGAAAATATATGATGGAAAATAGACCCGGGGGCCATAAGTTTCACTAGAGGCTTCTCTCTTGAAGATAGCATACGGTGGGTAAACAAATTACAGTTGAGCAATCTATCTATCTTCTATCTATCTATTATCTACTAAAAGCAAAATACGGATCAAAAATAGGAAAATAAACTAGAAAATCCCACATTAATCAGAAATATCCTGCCATCAGTTTAATGCACGGAAAAACACCAGCCATTAGATTTAGTAATAGCCTAAAACCTTGGAGTTAATAGAAATAACCCACTTTTGCCATTATAAAAGAAAACGTTTCATCTTATTTACCCACGCGCAACATCAGAAATAGATCAAAAACTTATCTTCCTCCGCTGCCTCTACTTCCATAATCACGTTCTTCCATTGGCCATGGCCTCCTTCGCTCCAATGCCTCCTCCTCCTGCAGGCGGTCAAAAAGAAGAACACTCTGCGGCCTCCTTCGCTTGGCTTCATTGAGAAAGCATGCTGCTACCGCTGTTCTTTATCCTTGCCTCAGCTGCTCTCCCACCGTTCTCAGTTTCGATCATGCAATCATGGCTGAATCCGTTGTTGAAAAGAATATCCCCTGGTGGCTTCCTTCGTTGAGAGACCTTGCCGCTGCCATTGTTCTTCAACCTTGCCGCAACTGCTCTCCCGATGTTCTCAGTTTCAATCTTCCAATCATGGCTAAATCTGTTTATTAAAACGTACGACCAAACTGCGGCTCCTCAGCTGTCCTCTCTAATCTCCTTCTTTTGGTTTGCTGTTAATAAATCTCCTTTGCTTTGCCGCCGTCATCGGGAGTCCACCGCGTGCTGCCTGCGTTGCTGCGATATGAATACTTTCCGATGGAGGCACGCACGTAGGTGCTAGCTTGAAGCATGTTATTTTCCGGCAAGACACGGTTTTCTGATATAAGTACCTACGTTGATTCTCTGGGGAGGCTGAAGCTCGCTTACGCATATAGCAGATCGATCCAGACGACCCTATGCGTAGGTACAGGTTATACATATGCACAATTTGCAGCCTTGCATACGTACGTCTTAGTAAGACCAACAACCTTACTGTCGTTTAGGTCCTGGTCAATGCTGCTGTTGCCGGGGCGCTGAAGATGTAGAAACGAGAGAGGCGAGGAATTGGTCCTGGTCAATGCCGCCTACATAAATTACATGTACAAACTATCACCCAAGGAACCACATAATATGATCATTGCAGCCGAGGAATAAGTTCCTAATCAGGAACCTGTATGTATACTTATAACCATCCATATTCCATCACCCTGTTTTGTTGTCTTTCAATTTTACTACCTGCATCCACGTGTTGTACACATTGCTGGTACACTTCACGGTCCATATCAGGAAAAGTTATATGCCACCCCCCGGGTTCTTCATAGTGATATAGATAAATATTATTACATAATTAATAAATGGATTACTAGATAATATTAACAGGCTAATTTTAGTCTTTCTTTTTTGTGCTAATGAAGTTTAGGTATTGAAGTAATTAGTTAATGGTTGATGCAAACTGATGACAATTGATTTGAAACAAATTGGTAGGTTCTCTCCATGGAGCCCAGCTGTTCACCTCCCATGCCATGACCTCTAGATGATGCCACTTCCTGCTGGAGTTGTGTGGTTGTGCCCGTGAAAAAAAAGGAAGTCCAAGCGTGAGATGGATCTTGCATGGCTTGCAGCAAGAAAGAAGTCTAGGTAAGTGCACAACGGTTTATACTAAAATTTCCGCAGTTAGATGCATGTTCACTAAATCAGCTACAACGAAGGTATTTTCTTTGTACAAAACAGCCATGATTTTTTCTATCATACTTTATATGATAAATTATTATTTTTCACAAAATTACAGATATAATGTTGGGCTACAGATGGTGGAGGCGCTAGAGAAGGAAGATTAGAATATATATGTGAATCTATGTTGTAAGCTAGCATTAATCATCCAACTTCAATGCATGAATAAGGTTACAAGGATTATGTTTTATTGTTAAACCATTTGCAAAACAAAATAGTTACAAATATTATACCCTCTGTAAACCGTTCTGGCTTTAAGGAGCCAATATCATGTAAAACTAACCTATCTGCTTAGTAAAAGTGACCAATGGAACAATCTACAATAATATATTTATTTGTACCAACATAAACTTAATCTGGGTAAAAAATTATAATATTAAATCACATACAAATGACGGTCTGTGGTACATTAAAATGTATCAACCTCTAAATTGGCATGTGTTATGCAATAAAGAGGGTAGATATCTATACTTTTAGTTGATAATTGTTCATCCAGATATTACCAATAAAGGGGATATTCTAATTAATACGAATTTATTGTTCATTGAGGAGTATATAAGATATATTTAGATATTTAACACTTTCAATGCAGTAAAGATGATGCCCTCGCATTTGCGAGGGCCACCATGCTAGTTGATATAAAAGCGCAAAGTTATGACGATATCTAAGGCAATGATCATGAATATAGGCATCACATCCGTGACAAGTAGACCGACTCCTGCCTGCATCTACTACTATTACTCCACACATCGATCGACTCCTACCTGCATCTAGAGTATTAAGTTCATAAGAACAGAGCAACGCTTTAAGTAAGATGACATGATGTAGAGGGATAAACTCAAGCAATATGATGAAAACCCCATCTTTTCACTATTAGAAAACAGGGCTTAGGTCCTGGGCAGATTAGAGCATTAGTCCCGGTCGCGTTATGAACCGGGACTAATGTGAGCATTAGTCCCGGTTCGAGCGGCTAGGACGCCAGACGGGGCTCGGCTAGCTTTAGTCCCGGGTCAAACACAACCTTTAGTCCCGGTTGGAGATACCAACCGGGACTAAAGGGGCTGCGGCAGGATGCGGCCGGTGCGAACCCCTTTAGTCCCGGTTGGAGACACCAACCGGGACTAAAGGGGTTGAGGCTTATTCCCGGTTGGTGTCTCCAACCGGGACTAAAGGTTACCTTTAGTCCCGGTTGGAGATACCAACCGGGACTAAAGGGGTTTTGAAAGTTTCTTTTCAGTTTTTCCATTTGTTTTCTGTTTTTAGTTTCTGTTTTAAATTGCTTATATCTTTTAGGATATTTGATGTTTTTGAGTGATTATTTTTGCATTAGATTCAAAATTTTGTCTAGTTTCTGTTTGTGCCATTAGTTTTCAAATTTGAATGGTTTAAATTTGAATTTGTTCAAATTTGCTTCAAACCCTAGGTTGTGAATAACTTGAGTTTAAAAATAGTTTTTAATTTAATTCTTTTTGCCCCTAGTCACATGTTAGATTGTAGTCATAGTAAGATTTGTTTGGTTATTTTTAGAATAATTTAAATTAGGATTTTAATTAAAACAATATTGTTTTGCTTATATAGTTGTTTTAGTCATTTAATTGTTGTTTTTAATTATTTTTAGTTAGTTCTTTCTGTAGATTTTAACATGTTGTAGTATGCTTCTCTTAGACAACAGTAGATAAAATTTTATAATTAATTAATATTAATTTTGCTACTGTTTTGTATTAATAGTTGTTTAGCCTTTAATTATAGTTGATAGAATTAGTTTTGCTATATTAAAAAGTAATTCTTTTTGCTACTTTAATATAATTAACTTTAGTTTCTGTTGTTTGACAATAAATTAGTCGACGGTAGCAGATGTAGTCAATGGTAGGATTGGATTGTAGTTCTCATCCTAATCACATCACCAAGAAGCAATTGATTCCAGCATATGAGAAATAATTTTAAAAATTAATTTTATTCAAAAAAAATAAATGATGTCATATTTGGATTCCTCACATTTTTCTGATAATAATGGATATATTATTTGTCGAATTTCCATTTACAGATTTAAAGATATTAATTATGCCATATTAAATGAATAAATGGCAAAAAAATGAATAAAATAATATTATTACTTATTTCATTGAAATTCAATATTATTATTACTTATTTTATTTTAATAATTGTTTTGAATTCAAAAAATTAAATCATGTGACATCAAGACCTAAGGGTTAATAGGATTGATAGCTTACTATTGTCAGGAAAACAACAAGTGCAGACTTGGAAACTAGGGGAAATAGAACTGGGAAGTTAAGCGTGCTTAGACTTGAGTAGTGAGAAGATGGGTGACCGGCCGGGAAGTTACACGATTTGGAATGAGCGCTCCACGCTGGAGCAGTGGAGGGGTGATTAGAGATTAAGTTGTCAAATAATTTGAAAATCTGAAAATCGAAAAAAATCAAAAAAAAATTCAAAAAACAATTTAAGAAAAATTTCAAAAAAATTCCTTTAGTCCCGGTTGGTAACACCAACCGGGACTAAAGGTCCTCCAGCCCCGCTCCAGACAGCGGCCACGTGGAGCCCCTTTAGTCCCGGTTCGTAACACAACCGGGACTAAAAGTGGTGGCCTTTAGTCCCGATTGCTTAGTCCCGGTTGGGAAACCGGGACTAAAGGCCCTTACGAACCGGGACTAAAGGCCCGTTTTCTACCAGTGTTTTATCCTCGATGGCAACAATACAATACGTGCCTCGCTACCCCTACTATGTCACTGGGTGAGGACACCGCAAGATTGAACCCAAAACTAAGCACCTCTCCCATTGCAAGAAAAACCAATCTAATTGGGCAAACCAAACCGATAATTCAAAGAGAAATACAAAGATATCTTAATCATGCATAAAAGAGTTCAGAGAAGACTCAAATAATATTCATAGATAATCTGATCATAAACCCACAATTCATCGGAGCTCCACAAACGCACTGCAAAAGAAGATCATCGGATAGAACTCCAAGAACATCGAGGAGAACATGGTATTGAAGATCAAAGAGAGAGAAGAAGCCATCTAGCTACTAGCTATGGACTCGTAGGTCTATGGTAAACTACTCACGCATCATCGGTAGGGCAGCAAGGTTGATGTAGAAGCCCTCCGTGATCGAATCCCCCTCCGGCAGATCGCCGAAAAAGGCCCCAAGATGGGATCTCACGAGAACAGAAGCTTGCGGCGGCGGAAAAGTATTTTTGTGGACGCTTCTGATATTGGGGCAATATTTGATGATTTATAGTGCCGGAGTTAGGGTTGGAAGGTCTCTAGGGGGCCCACAAGCCAGGGGGCGCGCCCCTACGGCTTGTGGACTTCTCGTAGGTCTTCTGACCTCCTCTCCAAGTCTCGTTGGTGTCTTCTGGTCCAAGAAAAATCGTCATGAGAGTTTTATTCCATTTGGACTCTGTTTGATATCCCTTTCTGAAAAAGTCAAAAACAAGGAAAAAACAGCAACTGGCACTGGGCACTAGGTTAATAGGTTAGTCCCAAAAAATGATATAAAATAGCATATTAATTCATATAAAACATCCAAGACAGATAATATAATAGCATGGAACAATAAAAAATTATAGATATGTTGGAGACGTATCACGTATCTATAATTTTTTATTGTTCCATGCTATTATATTATCCATCTTGAATGTTTTATATGCATTATGGTACTATTTTATATCATTTTTTGGGACTAACCTATTAACTCAGTGCCAAGTACCAGTTGTTGTTTTTTCCTTGTTTTTGTCTTTTATAGAAAATCCATATCAAATGGAGTCCAAACGGAATAAAACTTTACAATGATTTTTCTTGGACCAGAAGACACCTAGGAGACTTGGAGAGGAGGCGAGATGACCTACGAGGAGGCCACAAGCCCTAGGGGCGCCCCCCCAGGCTAGTGGGCCCCTCGTAGACCTCCTAACCCTAATCTTTGCTCCATAAATACCAAAATATTCCCCCAACATCAGAAGCGTCCAAACATAATCTGTGCAAGTATGAACTGTGCAGTTCAATTTCATCAATACCAGTTTCAACAATACCACTATGAATGACTACATTTGGTTGCTGTTAAGCATGTAGTAGTTAACACGCCTTTCCATTTTTATTTAACAATAACAAGTGTACTTAGACCGTCACAATACCAGTTTGAATGACTATATTTGCTTGTTGTTAAATGTTAGGCCTGTTGCAGTTAGCACACCTTTCCAGTACTACTTGTTATGCTTAACTAGCGAGCTTAAACCTGCACACTGAAGCTATCGTTTGGAGATTATTTTGTCTACCATGGATATATTTGGTTGATGTTTAGCCTGTTGCGCTTAACATTCCTCTCAATGTACTTACACAGGACAATTTTGGGAACAACTGCTATTTTCCATCGAGGTTAGTTTCATCCCATGGCTTATATATACTCATTGTTCAGGATATCGGTAGCTGGTACCATATAGGCCGGGGGCTGATAAGGGATTAATCGGTGAATCGGACTTTTAACTGAATATATCTATAACTCATTTATCGGTAGGTTAACTAGGGCCATATCTAATATATCTTAGGCTACATAGCAACATGCACTGTACTGAATGTCTACATATGAAATCCTAGGCTACATAGCAACTAGGAAGAGTGTTACCTTAATGTTCTGATAATGTCTAGATGTACATAGAAGAGCAGCAACAACAACACAGCAGCAGTTAACTGCAGTTAATCGGCCGATAATTTGTAAAAATGCAATAAACTCCCTCCGGCCCATAATATAAGATGTTAATTCATCGAATATTTGAGTATGTTGGAAGTTATAATATATTATATAATGGGACCGAGGGAGTGTTGTACTACATCATTGTGCAATTGTTGTTTAGCTTCTAATATTAACTTGGTGCTTTTAGGTACATATGTTATTGGTAAAGATCCACGCTTCGACCCTTTCTGCGTATGGGGCAATGAGATATTGATGAACTAGCATCAAATGAGGAAGCTGATAAAGGTTGTTAGTAAAATGGGTCAAAAGATGGCCATTAAACTATTTGTTTACACTTTATCCAAGACAACAACGAACTGCAGGATGGTAAGTAAGAACTCTGCAGCCTTCTTTTTACTACTCATAATGAGTTGTGTTAGATGACAATGTATGAATCTTTTTCCTTTGCAGTGGTTCCCAACGCAGTTTACTCAAGATTACATCTCAAACTACATGATTGGTGGGCATGCAAAGGTTAAAGTATTTCTACCAGAACACAATGACTATCTAGATGTGTTCATGAAGACAGTGAAGGATGGGCGGTCGGCGATCAAAAGGGGTTGGACTAGAGTCGTGCATGCCTTCTGCATGGAGGAGGGCACAATATGGGCATTCCGCTTCACCTTGTTCAGCAACCAGAATGTCTTTCGCCTCTTTCTTTACCGTCTTTAATAGTACAAGTATACAACTGTGGTTCATCATTCTTTATTTGGTGCTTATGTAATTCTTGAACATTTGTACCTGTCAATCAAATAATGCATTGGTTGTTTGAACCTGATGGATATGAATAAAGCTATAGCATACTTTCAAATTCAAATTCGGTACAATTTTAAATAGCAGCAATTAAATTAGGGTGAAATTATGCTCTGTAGGTTGTTGCGGCGCACACGTTCCATAAAATACAAACGTGTGTGATGTACACCATAATCCGATGCGGTTCACAGAGAGGAAACGTGTGAGAGCATTCACACAGTTGCTGTTTGCAAACACGTGTGTGATTTCGGACAATATCATAAACGGTGCGAGCAAACTAAATGTTTGTGATAGTCGCCTTATCGTACACGATTTACAATCATGAACTGTTTCTGATGTGGTACGCATCGTAAACGTTGCACCACAGAATAGCATGTGCGATAGTTATCCTGTACGACACTGTTACGACGGTCCGACGTTTCGTAATCCTCTCCGACACTCGTACGATGATTAGCTAATCTTCTTAATTAGTTATCGCATACGGTTCAGGAAAAGTGAATGTGTGTGATTGTCTACTTATCATACACGTTCCATAATTGTGAACTGTTTGTGATGGGCCGCGCATCGTAAACGCAACATCACAGAATATATCCCAAACAGTTGTGTGAAGAATTGCATTTGTGATAGGTGCGAGCATCGCATACGCTTTGTTCTGGAAAATGTATGCATTCCTACTCCCTATCCCCGACGGTTTTTGGGTCGTGTGGGAAGGACCCCCATATCGCCCACACTCACTAGGCGACGGTTTAAAATTTTCTCGCGGAAAGGGGTTAAAAACCATTTGTATAGCAGCTCGATGTACCAGTGTAGGTAACCACCGCTACTGCTAAGCCTGTAGCTGTAGCGCTGGCCCGAGAGACGGTGCTACCAAAATGTGTGTACTATGCGAGTAGGTGGGCCCAACTTAGAAGCAGCGCGGGATAACTAGCCAGCGCTACTGCTATCACTACAAAAAAAAGGCACATCCGTGACATTTTGGGCCGAACGAAAAAAAATTCTGTCATGCTTATGACACTTCTAT
This sequence comes from Elymus sibiricus, assembly GCA_039707655.1. Lineage (NCBI taxonomy): Eukaryota > Viridiplantae > Streptophyta > Magnoliopsida > Poales > Poaceae > Elymus > Elymus sibiricus. Next base: position 322,719,895 of record CM077664.1, read on the forward strand.
GACGATAATTGTGAGAAAACCACGCATCATCATAGATGTGTTGGGCTCCTACTTCTATGACAAAAAATCATGACAGAAAATGGGCTTTTCTTCCTGGGCGGGCAGGGGACGCACCTGCATGACATTCTTTGGGCCGTCCATGACGAAAAAACTCGTGGTAGAAGCGAGGGCGAGGAAAATATCGGGGAGTTCCCAGTTACGGTGGGTGGTCGGGGCCGAGCGATGCACGGAGGTTTGCGCGTTTCTCTCATACACGTACGCGCGTGTGTGCAAGGCGTTGGGCTCTAACTGAACCCGAGCGAGGCATTCGCTTATTGAACCCGAGCGATTGCACTAGCTAGCTACGTTACTGAACCCGAGCGATCGATCCCTTGGCTATTAACTGAACCCGAGCGATTCCTTCGCTACCGCTGCTAACTAAAGCCGATCGAACCTGCTGCCTCTTGATGAACAGTGACCGTTGTTGGGTGTTGGATGAACAGTTCCCGGTGGGGGTTGGATAAACAGGACCCCGTCGTAGTAGAGGCCGTTGCCGCTGGATGAACAGGACCCCGATCGAGAGGAGGCCGCCAAATACCCGAGCCGGTTGGGGGTGGATGAACATGACCCCGTGGAGAGCTGGTTGAATAGTAGCCGGTGGAGGCTGGATGAACATGACCCCGTGGAGGGCTGGTTGAACAGTAGCCCGTGGATGAACAGTAGCTGGTGGAGGCAGGAGGAAGGTCGCGGTGGATGAACAGTAGCAGGTGGAGGCTAGCGGAAGTCGACGGTGGATGAACAGTAGCCCGTGGAGGCTGGAGCGAGGCAGTAGACGGTGGATGAACAGTAGCCCCGTGGAGGCTGGAGCGAGGCAGTAGACGGTGGATGAACAGTAGCCCCGTGGAGTCCCGTTTTGCGGTACGCCACACCCCTCCCGATGAACAGGACCCCGTTTCGACCGTAGGCGCTCCAACACAAGTCCGTTTCCTCCATTTTGCGGTACGCCACACCCCTCCCGATCAACAGGACCCCATTTCGACCGTAGGCACTCGAACAGAAGTCCGTTTCCTCCGTTTTGCGGTACGCCAGACCCTTCCTGATGAACAGGACCCCGTTTCGACCGTAGGCGGTCGAACAGAAGGCCGTTTCCTCCGTTCTGCGGTATGCCAGACCTCGTTTCGGCTGTTCCGTCCAAGCCGGTTAGCTCCAGATGAACACGCGACGCTGTTTACTCCGTTCTGACCCAGCCGGTTGGTTATCGATGAACAGGATGACATCGTTGTACGCATTAGAGACCCCGCCCGTATGTACATAGATAGCCGTATTTACTGTCTTGCAGCGTGGCTGTACGTACCTGTACACGATATAGACGGGACTGCGTGCCATGCTACGTCGGCGCCTCTACTTCAACACGTGCCGCTCCTTACTCGGCCACGGTACGTCGTTGCAGAGAGACTGATCAACCGCTATGTACGTACACATTCGCGGCCAGACAGATAATGCTACCTTCGCTTCAACCTGGTGGGTCCCAGCTGTCAGGGGGTAAGAAGGCACTTCCTTCCGTGCGAAGATAAAGCTGGTGGGTCCCAGCTGTTAGGGGGGAATGTTTTTTCGCGAAATACAGAGGCCCTTCCGGTGGGTCCGAGCTGTCAGGTGGAGGAATCATTATTTTGCGCGTAATAAGGAGGCACTTCCTTGCGTGCGGCCATGGACCCAGCTATCAGCCTCTCCATTTATAGTCCTCTTCTGAGGGCTGTCGTTCGTTGCCCGCGTTGACGACGCCGTACCGTCCGAGAGCACCAAGGTGGTGAACGACGGCGCGACCTAGGAAGGGAACGACCCGGAGCCGGGGAATACCTAGCAGTGGATGCCCATGCGGAGGGGAGTATGAGGGTTGACTGGTTCGGCTGCGGTTTGAGGCTGCCGTCGCCGGAGAATAACAGGGGGTGTGCGTGAGTAGAGGAAGGCCTGGCCAGCGGTGGGAGTAGGGTGGGGCGTTGAGGCCTACGCGGCAGCACAACCGGCCACTTGAGGCAGGAGCAGGCGGTCCCGCCGGTGCTGGTTTAGGCGGCTGGTGCAAGAAGATCAGAGATTGAAGAAGCAGCAGGACCGTTCGATTAAAATCCAACGGTCACTGCTGCTAGAATCGTTTGTTGACTAAGTTGACCAAGCCCTGCGTACGCGTCAACTTACTAGCCCCATAGGTCAGCCTACGAACCGGTGCGCCCCAGATGTCAGTGGGTGGAATCATTTTTTTCGCGTAATAAGGAGGCAGTTGCTTGCGTGCGGCCAGGGACCATGGGGGTCCCTACTGTCAGCCTCTCCACGTACATCCCTATTCCGATGGCTGTAGTTTGTTGAATGTTGACCACGTTGAGCACGCCGCGCCTAGAGCACCAAGGCGGTGGACAACGGTGAGGCCTAGGAATGGAACGACCCGGAGCGAGCGAAGACAGAACAGTGGATGCTCACGCTTAGGGGAGTATGACGGTTGACTGGTTCGGCTGCGGCGTGAGGCTGCCGTCACCGGAGAATAACAGGAGGTGAGGGTGGGTAGAGGGATAGCCAGGCCAGCGGGGGGAGTAGGGTGGGCCGGTGAAGCCTGCGCGGCATCATAGCCGGCCACAAGAGGAGGTAGCATGCAGTCCCGCTGGCGTTGGTTTAGGCGGCTGGAGCAGGAAGATCAGAGAATGAAGAAGCACGTCGGTCGTTGGATGGACATCCAACAGTCACTGCTGCTAGAATCGTGTGTTCACTATAAGTTGACAAAGCCTTGCGTAAACAAGTCAGCCTCGAAATCTGTGGCGTGTACAGCCCATTTGCTATTATTTTTATAATTTACAGCCCATTTGCTAATTCATATGGAATTTATTGCTGCACATTTTCTGGTCAGTACCAAGGTTAAAAATTTGAACTAAAAATTATGCGAAATTTTAAAAATTCGCATATTTTTGTTGGGGAACAAAATATTTTTAATCCCAAAATTAGTAGCCATACTAAAACTACTTTAAAAATAAAGTAATACTATGTTATGTTAAAATCCAATGAAATATAAAATATCAGTGAAGAACAAAAACAAAAAACGAAACTAATTGCCCATTTGCTATATTTTTTTTTGGAATTTGCAACCCCTTTCATATTACTTTTAAGATTTACTGCCCATACTCTCTGGCCAGGCCGGAATGCATACCTCCTCGTCTTCAAAGATTTGCAGCCTAGCAAGTCGGAGAAAACAAATAGGCCTAGCTTGGGTATTCTTCAAAAAGAAATAGTGGCCTACCTATTTTCCCAAAGAAAAAAACTGCTGGGCTGGTCATGTTGTTAGACGGGCCACAGAGACCGCACAACCCAGTTTATAGCCTGCTCCTCTGAACAAATCCTCAAAAAAAAGCGTTGTGCAAGTCTGTCGTTAATTGACTATATGTTGACAATGATGTGGGTCCCAGATATCAGCAGGGTGGATTAGAGTAAAAAAATTCGAGGGGTGCATCTGAGTAGTAAAGAGGCACTTGCTTGTGTTCGGGAGTGGACCTGGTGGGTCCGTACTGTCATACTCACAACTGCAGTCCTCTCCCGATTCAATATGTTGACAGGGCCGGACGGCGGCGCCGCGGCGAGCGCACCAAGGCGGAGGACGACGGCGAGGCCTCGGACGGGAATGAACAGGAGCCGGGGAACATGCGGCAGTATGGCCGTAGGCGGAGGGGAGTACGAGGGTTCACTGGTTCTGGTGCGGGGTAGGCTGCCGTCGCCGGAGAAGAATAGGATGTCGTGGGGAGTAAAGGGATGACCTGGCTAGCATTTCAGGGTACGACAGGGCGGCGATGCGTGCACGGCAGCACAACCAGCCGTAGAAGGCGGGAACAGGCGCTCCCGCCGGCGTAGGTTTGGTTTTGGCGGCTGAACCGGTCAGACCTAAAAACTCATTATGCTGGATTATAAGAATTAATTTTATATGGCTACAACTTATTGTAAAATGCTGCGGAGCACCTTTTTCTTCTTGATGTTTTTTTAGACAATTTTCTTCTTGAGGTGTGAAGCCGAGCACATTCAGAAGCCCTGGGATAAAGTGGTGTCGCCAGTGTGTTGGGCTGGGTTGGGCATTCTTATCGAAAAATAATAATGGACCAGAACTATTTACGACGTTGACTACGATTTGCATGGGTCCGCTGGTTGCAGGAAGAAAATGGTGGGAGAAAAAAAGACTGGTCGCTATCTTTGCCTAAGAATAATATCGACTGAATGTAACGACACTCTCATAGGAAATAATATCCTCCTGTTAAAATTTGACTTTTCAAATCATAAATTTAAAGAACTGGTGCATGTGCATTTAGCTTTATTTATGTTTAGGGGACCATTGAGCATGTACTTGGGCAGGATTCATGTGAGAGCCTCCCTTCCAGTTAATTATGGGCTCCTCTATTGGGCCTTCATCACTGGGCTGCATGTGTGATCGACAAGTGGAAAATGTGTTCCGTACCAAAAATAGTATGCGCTACGTACGGGGCACTAAAGGATCGGACCGTGCAAACTCTTCCAAAACTTTGTGTTTGTCGTTCTAACAACACATTTATTCAACCAACAGACGAAATATATTACTGATTGTACATTGAAAACAGCAGCAGCAGCAACCAGGGCTGGGGATGCAACAGAAGTAGTAAGCAGGCTAGAAGAGTAAAGACGCAGCTCTCTCTTCCAAACCAAACATTAGCCAATATTACAAAAGGGCTACAAAAAAGAACAAGTGTATGCATCAAACTAAATAAAGATCCTACTACACCAAGTGTACGCATCTAACTAACAGGCTCAGTTAGATGTTACTATTTATTAAGCTGTGGAGATTGGCTGACGGCTTGAACCAGATGGGCGCCTGACGGGGGAAACTCCAGCCAGCAGGTCGAAGTTTGATACTTGCGACCCTCTCTCCTACTTTGGGCTGCAGAGCGTGGCGGCACATATCAGGGTATGGTGCATGGAGAGACGCATGGTATGCTGTGTACACATAGTTTTGCCCGATGAACGAAACCGCGATGCCATCATGATCCTTGCCGTCGGTTATCTCCTGGTTAATCGGATAATTCAGTCCGAGAAACAGAGAGCGTGTACCAAAGCTACTGACCGGCCTCCAGTCAAAAATTCCTGAACGCCCAGAGAAGCTGGGATCTTGCTCAAAGACCTTGCAGTGACTGTGATTGTATTCCGTGAAACAACACGTCCGGTACGTGCGAACGATCATCAATCATTCGCCGTCGTCTGATCGAGCCAGGAACAACCTGCAACTGCCATGCCGCTTTTCTTTGAAAGGTTCTGGGATTAGGAAGGGTAGTGACACCAGGCGGCCTACAACATCATATCAAGTTGGAGTCAAATAAAAAAGGGCTTGTACTGTAGTCAATCTTAAGAACAACATGTTATGAGCATGAATATTGTTTCAGTAAATGTTGACAGTAATATAAGCAAGCCATCATGATATCATAGGAAAGTAACATACTGCTGTAACAGCCCATTGTAGCGATGACTGGAGTAGGCCAGCAATACGTCCAGCCATAGAAGGAGTCCACAGCGAAAATGAAGCCCTTGTGTTCAATGGCATCAGAGAGCCATGGAGGATGTATGATCCTGCGATGGATGTGCAGATTTATCCACTTACCCCAGTGGCCTGTCAGATAGGCGAGACCGCGGTTGAAGAACGCAATTTGCCTGAAGTCTTTATAATTCGCAGATCTTGTGGGCACTTGGCAGATTACAACCTTGAGCAAATCAAACTTGGTATCATGTTGGCTACTGTAAGATTCCGAGTATTCTGGGACGCGATGCCAAAGCAGCGCAGTGTTAATCGAAGGAAGGGGGATCAATCGCCGGGTGTAGACCTCCACGAGCATCCAGCTACCGTGACCATCGATGAGCACCATCCAAGACGTGTTCATGCCGACCTAGTACATACCGTTAATGTAGTTGAGGGTGACGGGGATCGGATCGCAGTTGAGGGGGTTGATGCTCGCCACCCTATGATCGTTATGCTGCGTGACACACCGTTTCTGAAGATCAGGCGGCTTCAGCAAGCAGGGAGCTGGCTTAAAAAGCTCCGGCCTGAGGGCTTTGAGTAAACGGTACAGCCCCGACGAGCACGCGGCGAGCGGCATGGTACTGAGATTGTCCACACGCGAAACAATGAGCTTGATTACCTCTGTGGGGATTGAATTCCAGCCACTCTTTCGGCGGACGCTGCTCGGTTATGCCTTTGTTAGTGCTTGGGTTTGGGAAGAGGGGGGAGGCGCCTAGCGGGGATGGAAGATTGGACGATTATGTGCGGACGAGGATGGAGAAGCGAATATGTGCTGTGGGAAGTGGACAGGTGATGATGACAATGTAGCAGCAGCACGCCGCTTGACTTACGAGACACATCCCAGCAACATTGGGTCATATCGATGCCAGACAACTTGCTTGAGTGATCACAGTACTAGTACAATAAACTACAGTACCTACTACTATGCCCGAGTAGTATAGTGGAGTAGGACTCTACTCTACTACTAGCACCGGAGGAGTAGTATATTGTAAAATAGTTACAAACTTCAATGCCCGAGCGTGGAACGACTACGAACCACCATCGGTGCTAACTCCAATCCCCAGCAAACGTTCGCTGCGAGACATGGCAGTTGCAAACGCCCGCGACGCAGTTACAGTATGTGTGTAAGGGTGGTAGTTTTGTCGAATACTATGGCTTAAAAACAGGCCACCGTTGGATGGAAATCTGACGGTTATGTGGGATTCGCCAGGATTGGGCTCGTGGCGAACAATCGCCAGATATCATTACTAAAAAAAGGTTAAAACACCCGGGGCTATAACTTGCACCGGCTAACCACAAACAATGATACTAACATAGTGTTAAAATGGTCAGAGAACGTGTCTACGTGGTGTTTGGAATTATATGCAAACTAGCAAGATGCCCGTGCATTGCACGAAACATCAAGATGCACACTTTTTTACAAAAAACCTGTTGTGATTGACCCATGCAGGAGTAATCCCATGTATAAAAACTAATGATATCTCAAGAATTTCATCGGAAAAATGGTATCTCGAGAATTTTATTGAAAAAATGATATCTCGAGAAAGATGAGAGATAAGGTGAGGAGGAGTGGGGCGCGGTGGTGATTGGTGGTCGGACTTAGTGGAGGCATGGGGATGGACGACGCCGGCAGCGGCCACCATGCTAGATTGTTCCAGAGGCTTCCTTTTTTAATTACTCAACAATGAATTTGTGGAAGATATGGATGAATGAGAGAGGTGCGGGTATCCTTTTGCAAAATTGCCATAGTTTGCTTTCTATCCGTCAGATATAGATCGGACGGTCTGTATTGCAAGATGGCAAGCACACCATCATCACCAACTTGGTTTTTTATAAGAGTAGAGAGTACAGAAGTAGAGAGTACAAAAGTAGAGAGTAGAGATAGAGAGTAGAGAGTAGAGACTAGTAAAAGAAACGGAGGGAGTACTAGTAAGTACACCATCTACCACTTCATGTGCTACTCCTGCGCTCCATGCGGCGGGCGCAACGTCCCCTACAGCCACTCCCGTTTCATGGACGGCCTGGTCGATGCCTGCAAGGTGCCCTGCGTCTACAAGAGTTTCGGCTGCGAGAGGTACGTCGACCAGCACTCGCTGGCGGAGCATAGTTCCAGATGCGCGCACGCGCCCTGCTACTGCTATGAGTGCACCCCGCCGTTTGAGGGCTCGCCGGCGAGCCTCGTGCATCACCTCACGGCACCGTCCGGCAATCACTACTGGCCTACTGTCAACATCAAGTACGAGACGTGCTACCCGTTCACCGTGTCGGAGTCGCTGGAGGATCACCGCCGCCTGCTAGTCGCGGAGGAGGACGGCAGCGTCTTCGTCTTGGCCGTGGGCACCGGCAAGGCCGCGCAGGCCGCCGCCCCGTCTCAGTATTGTGCGTCAGGGGCAACGCCGCTGACGCTGACACAAGGCCGCTGTACTGGTGCATGCTCACTGTTACTGCCCCTCCGGCATACGTGGGCGACCTCGGCGCCTCCCACACACTGAATGGGTCTGTGCCGAGCTACTCCGTTCCCGGCAATGTGGACATGGAAGAGGCCTGGTATCATTTTCACCCCAAGATGATGCACGGGGACTCCAAGGAGGTTCACCTGGGCAAATGCATTACCAAGTTAACTGTTCATCATTAGACTTCGCTCCATGTAAGCCGCTGTCTAAGCATGTGGAGACTTCTTATTTATATAGTATAGAACCTTCCATGCATGATCTTGCTCTATTAGAGTATCGCACTTGAATAAAAGTGTATCCATTTATGATTTAGTCTAGAATCTTCCATGTATGCTTTTGCTCCATTAGAGTTCTCGCTTGCCATTTATGAGATTAATTGTGAATTTTTACTACAGTAATGGTGAAAGACTTATGATGAACGATTTCTTACATCTCCTCTGCCCCCTTCCAAGTCATCCTGATTTACATTCATGGTGGTCTAGAAAAAATAAACAAAATCGATACTCAAAAAATAATTCTTAAAGATCATTTCTTGCAAAGCACAATAAGTGTTATTTCTTCAAAAGATTTGGATGCAGGTTGAACAGTTGAACGCTTTTGTTTGCAAAACATACTTTTTTATCTATTTAGCCTACATTTACTATTCACTCGGATGCTTGTGAGCTCTAGAGAAGAAATAATATCCGAAGAAACCTATCGATACTCGTTACACATGAGATGACCCCCACATACTTTGTCAAAATAAACAACTCCCCGTTCAATGCATTTCACTGTTCCGTGCAACGCACGGGCACCTTACTATATATAGTACGACCATAAATTTAACTAACATTATATATAGTACGATAAATGCTCATGCATGTCACCAAAAATTATATCATTGAAAACTATGTTCAAATACGTATCCAACGATATAGTTTTTGTTGACATGCACTAACATTTTGTCAGTTAAATCTTCAGTCAAATTACATGGGGGACTAATAAACCACGACGGAGGTAGTACTAGTGTAGAGGGCGGCGCTGCACGGGAGTCTCACCCCGCTCGTGGCGCGGCTGTAAAGCCGTCATATCACAAAACCCCACCACTCCCAGTAATAAGTGGCCTGGTAAAATAAACCGACAAGCAACCATCACATCCCTCTGTCTTTTTTGCATTTCATCTCTCTGCATTTACTTTGTCCGGTTCATCTCGCACACTCGATCCCTAGCTACTACTCCTAGTATCCCTAGCTACTACTCCTAGTACTCCTAGTAGTAGTACTCAAGTTGGAATTCCAATTGCACGGCACAACTTGTTAGGCAAAAAATTCGATACAGGGTGTACGAAGCGGTTTGGGAATTTGCATGCCTTCCTGACCAGTGAGATACTCCGTACAAAGTACGATAGAGAAATAACCACAGAGAGAAGGAAGCTAAAGTAAACAATCAAACGAGCATTTTTGCATTTCTTTTGCATTGAATCGTTTCACAAGCTTGACTAGTGTTGTTTTTCTACTTTTACAAAAACCGGATCATAATCTTAAAACGTGCATTTGCACGTGTGTGTATACATAATAGTAGTAGTACAGTCTACAAGCATATATAGAGAGAGACGTGTACTGCGATATATAGTTAAGTTTGTGCTACATGCACGTACTTACAAATGCGTACAGATACACAAGGTTTCCAAACTTTTCCTTTTACATACTTAATTAACGATGGTAATAATTCCTGAATGTTCGGGATTTATCATTTCCGTCCCAAAACTAATGAGATCGCCTTACGACACTAAATTATTCCTAATAAAAGCCACGGCGCTGGGTGGAGCGCTTGCGGCGTGCCACGAGTGCCCTGGTGCGCGGCCGTTTCCCAGCCCGGCGACACAACGCCTCTTCCTCGGCCTCGCAACTCGCGAGGTGCTGATTGGCGGCTTGCCAGCGGGCGAGCGCGATCTCACTCATCTGGTGATCCGGCGCCAACAGGTACTCCTCCTCGCTGGAAGCGTGCACCTGGTCCATGTACCGCCAAGTGTAGATGAGGCGCTTGGGCCCGACTGCACTCAGGGCTTTGCCACGGGCGTCCTCCGCCACCAACACGGCCCTCGCACAAGCCTTCTACCAAAGAGCCAATTGCCTGACTCTCTCGGACGCAACATAGGCCTGCCAGGCAGCATGCCTCGTGGTGCGCTTCTCTTCCTCGGCCTTTTTCTCCGCCTCTCTTTTGGCGTGCTCTGCCTAAGGCAAAGCCTCCCACAAGGCGACCTCCATTTCTTTCCAAAGCTCCTCCAAGCTGGGGGGGCTCGGGGGGTGGCGCGACGTTCTCCTCATAGCGGGGAGCCGACGCGTCCTCCGATGCGCGTGGTGGCGAGAGTGGGAACGCCGACGCGTCCTCCGATGCGTGTGGTGGCGAGAGTGGGAACGCCGACGCGTCCACCTCGATGCATCACGGCAAGGAGCGGAACACCGACGAGTCATCCTCCACTGGTGGCAGCGAGCACTAGAAAAAAAGACACATCCGTGACATTTTGGCCCAAACGATTTTTTTTCTGTCATGCTTATGACACTTCTATGACGATAATTGTTACAAAACCACGTATCATCATAGATGTGGTGAGCTCCTACTTCTATGAAAAAAAATCATGACAGAAAATGGGCTTTTCATCCTGGGCGGGCCGGGGACGCACCTGCATGACATTCTTTGGGCCGTCCATGACGGAAAAAATCATGGTAGAAGCGAGGGCGAGGAAAATTTCGGGGAGCTCCCGGTTACGGTGGGTGGTTGGGGCCAAGCGATGCACGGAGGTTTGCGTGTTTCTCTCGTACACGTACGCTCGTGTGTGCGAGGCGTTGGGCTCTAACTGAACCCGAGCGAGGCGTTCGCTTACTGAACCCGAGCGATTGCACTAGCTACGTTACTGAACCCAAGCGATCGATCCCTTGGCTGTTAACTGAACCCGAGCGATTCCTTCGCTACTCCTGCTAACTGAAGCCGATCGAACCTGCTGCCTCTTGATGAACAGTGACCGTTGTTGGGGGTTGGATGAACAGTTCCCGGTGGGTGTTGGATGAACAGGACTCCGTGGTAGTAGAGGCCATTGCCGCTGGAACAACAGGACCCCGATCGAGGAGGCCGCCACACACCCGAGCCGGTTGGGGGTGGATGAATAGGACCCCGTGGAGGGCTGGTTGAACAGTAGCCGGTGGAGGCTGGATGAACAGTATCCCGTGGATGAACAGTGGCTGGTGGAGGCTGGAGGAAGTCAACGGTGGATGAACAGTAGCAGGTGGAGGCTGGAGGAAGTCGATGGTGGATGAACAGTAGCCCGTGGAGGCTGGAGCGAGGCAGTAGACGGTGGATGAACAGTAGCCCGTGGAGTCCCGTTTTGTGGTACGCCACACCCCTCCCGATGAACATGACCCCCGTTTCGACCGTAGGCGCTCCAACACAAGTCCGTTTCCTTTGTTTTGCGGTACGCCAGACCCCTCCCAATCAACAGCACCCCGTTTCGACCGTAGGAGCTCGAACACAAGTCCGTTTCCTCTGTTTTGCGTAATGCCAGACCCCTTCCGATGAACAGGATGCCGTTTTGACCGTAGCCGGTCGAACAGAAGGCCGTTTCCTCCGTACTGCGGTACGCCAGACCCCGTTTTGGCTGTTCCGTCCAAGCCGGTTGGCTCCCGATGAACACGACGCATTCCGACCCAGTCTGTTGCCTCCCGATGAACAGGACGCTATTTCTCCGTTCCAACCCAGCCGGTTGGCTGCCGATGAACAGGACGCCGTCACTGTACGCGTTCGAGACCCCGCCCGTATGTGCATACGTAGCCGTATTTACTTTCTTGCAGCGTGGCTGTACGTACGTGTACACGGTATAGACGGGACTGCCTGAACAGCTACCGCTCCTTACTGGGCCACAGTTCATCGTGGCAGAAAGACCGATGGACCAATATGTACGTACACGTTTGCGACCAGAATGACAACGCTACGTACGCTTCGACCTGGTGGGTCCCGGCTGTCAAGGAGGATAAGGAGGCACTTCCTTGCGTGCGAATATATTGATGGTGGTCCGACTTGACAGGGGGAGGATTCATTTTGTTGCGCGTAATAAGGAGGCACTTCCTTGCGTGCGAAGATGTAGCTGGTGGTCCATCTGTCAGCCTCACCGCGTACAGTCCTCTTCCGATGGTTGTCGTTCGTTGACCACGTTGACCACGCCGCGCGGACAGCACCCAGGCGATGGACGACGGTGAGGCAGGGAACGACGTGAAGCCTGGGAACACACGGAGGGTAGTACGAGGGTTGACTGGTTCGGCTGCTGTGTGAGGCTGCCGTCGCCGCAGAATAACAGGGGGTGTGGGTGAGTAGAGCGATGGCCTGGCCAGCGGTTGGAGTAGTAGGGGGCGGCGAGGCCTACGCGGCAGCACAGCCGCCACGGGAGGCAGGAGCACGCGGTGGTTTGGACGACTGAAGCAAGAAAATCAGAGGTTGAAGAAGCAGGACGACCGTTGGATGTTAACAATCCAAGGGTCACTGATGATAGAATCATTTGTTGACTATGTTGACAAAGCCCTGTGTACGCGTCAACTTAATAGGGCCACAAGTCAACCTCCAAATCTGTTGGGCCCCACTGTCATGGGGAGCAATCGTTATTTTTTGCTTAATAAGGAGGCACTTCCTTCCGTGCCAAGATATAGCTAGTGGGTTCCAGCTGTCATGGGGAGGATTCATTTTTTATGGCGTAATATGGAGGTACTTGCTTGCCTGCGGCCATGGACCATGTGGATCCCAACTGTCAGCCTCTCCAAGTACATCCCTCTTCCGATGTTGTCGTTTGTTGACAACGTTGACCACGCCGTGCCGAGAACACCAACGTGATGGACGACGGCGAGACCCAGGAAGGGAATGACCCGGAGGCGGCGAAACCACAGCAGTGGAGGGACGTGGGTGAGTAGAGGGATGGCCTGGCCAGCGGTGGGAGTAGTAGGGGGCGGTGAGGCCTGCGCGGCAGCATAGCCGGCCACGGGAGGCGGGAGCAGGCGGTCCCGCCGGCGTTGTATTTGGTGGCTGGAGGAAGAAGATCAGAGATTGAAGAAGCACGACGGCCGTTGGATTGACATCCAACGGTCACTTCTGCTAGAATCGTTTATTGACGTATATAATAAGTAAAAAAATCTTGCAGACGCGTCAACTTAATAGGCCCACAAGTCAGCCCATTCCCTATTTTTTTTAATAATTTACAGCTCATTTGCAACTTCTTATGATATTTATTGCAGTCTGTTTTCTTTTTGTTGGCTAGGGCCAGGGTTAAAAATTTAAACGAAATTTCGCATATTTCGGTGGGGTACAAACTATTTTTAATATCGAAATGTTGAGCCAGATTTAAAGTACTTTGAAGATATATTTAAATTAGGTAAAAGCCCAGTCAAATTGGAATCTGAAAATGTGAAAAACATCATAAATTTGAAAGTAATTGCCAATTTGTCGTGTGTTTTTTATATTTACAGCCAATTTCATATAACTTTTAAGATTTGCAGCCCTCTTGAAAGAGTTGCAGCCTAGTAGGGCGGAGAAAAATAAGTAGGCCTGTGTTGGGTATGCCTGGATTGGGTATTCTTCAGAAAAAATAAACTTGGCAAGGCATTTTTACAAAGAAAAAATAGCTGGGCTGGTCATGTGGTGAACGTAAAATAGAAGCCTGGGCTAGACGGGCCACAGCCAAGTTGAAACCCTGCTCCGTCTCAACAATAACAAAAAAAATTACTGCTCGAGCAGCTACGTCCCAGGTGTCAGCCGATCTTGTGCTGTTCTCTTGTCTATTGACTATACGCTGACAATGTCGTGGGTCCCAGATGTCAGCAAACCACTAGGAGGAAGCATTTTCTTTTTCTATACACTGACAATGGAGTATATAACAAAATATGAGTAACTTGCTTGCTTACGGCCATGGACATGGTGGGTCCTTACTGTCATCCTCTCCACATACAGTCCTCTCCCGATTCCTCTTGTTTGTTGACCATGTTGACAACGCGAGAGGGCGGCACCGCGGCGGGCGCACCAAAGTGCGCGGAGGACGACGACGAGGCCTCGGATGGGAACAAACAGGAGCCGGGGAAGATGCGGCGGTGAAGTCACGGGCGAAGGGGAGTACAAGGATTGACTGGTTCGGGTGCGGGGTGGGGCTGACGTCGGCGTTAACAATTTAGGAGACGGTGGGGCGGCGATGAGTGTGCTGAGGCGCAGCCAGCCGTGAGAGGCGGAAGCAGGCGGCCCCGCCGGTGCTGGTTTGGTTTTGGCGGCCGGAGGAAGACGACACTGAAGAAACACGACAGACTGTAAAAGCAGCAGGAGTACTTAACAACCTTAACTGAAACCAGCAGGGGCACTTAACAACCATAGCTGAAAGCAGTATGAGTACTTATATAGGTTCAACCGTACAAAGCACACCTCGAACAGTACTACTTTTCCTATAGTTAACCAAGGGTGAGGCCACCAATCCCCAGGACAAGGCCCAGGCGCCACCCCGTGCATCCACAACCTTCTGAAAGCGGCTTCATGTCACGCCCAATATGCGATCCTATCCGAGAGGAACTCGAAGGTCCCACCAAGGATAGAGCCGCATATTGAAGACGCTTTGCAAGGTGGATATCATTACATCGTACCATGACATAATAGTTGGGGATACATACAAAGGCATACAAATGCCACATGAATAAATCAATACATAGCAAACATCATACAGAAGAGCGGCATCCGACTATGGATGAAAAGAAATGGAAAACAAGAATGACATCCACCCTGCTAGCCCAGGCTGCCGACCAGGAACCTATCCCCTGATCGAAGAAGAAGCAGAAGAACTCGAAAACAAGCAAGCATCGCTCTCACGTCAGATCATCGCATTACCTGTACCTGCAACTGTTGTTGTAGTAATCTATGAGCCACGAGGACTCAGCAATCCCATTACCATGGGTATCAAGACTAGCAAAGCTTAATGGCTATGTAATTGATAAGTGGTGAGGTTGCAGCAGCACTAAGCATTGTATGGTGGCTAACTTACGAGTACAAGAATAAGATGAGAAACTATGCAAATGGTCGCAAACTAGTAATGATCAAGAAGTGATCCTGAACTACTTACGAGTCAAACATAACCCCACCGTGTTCTCTTCTCGAACTCACTCGAAAAGAGACGGTCACGGTTACGCACGTGGTTGGTGTATTTTAATTCGGATCTAGTGTCAAGTTCTCTACAACCGGATATTAAAAATTCCCATCTGCCACATAACCGCGGGCATGACTCTCGAAAAGATTAAACGCTGCAGGGGTGTCCCAACTTAGTCCATCATAAACTCTCACGATCCATGGAGGAAAATCCTCCATTCCGGAACAACCCGATCAAGCTCGGAATCCCGGTTCACAAGACATTTCGACAATGGTAAAACAAATCCAGCAAGACCACCCGGTGCGTCGATACCCCGATAAGAGCCGCGCGTATCTCGTTCTCAGGACAACACCGTCTATGCAAAGTGGACGGTAGCCAAAATACCATCGAGTTGCCCCGAGGCGGCACCGCCGACTGCTAGGTAGGTGGACCAACACTCATGAGGAGCACTGGCCCAGGGTTGTTGATTGAGAGTCCTCGGGTGCTAGCCGGTCCCTATGCAAGTTTTAGTTATTATTAGGCAAATGGTAAAACCAATGTTGGGCCTTGCTGGAAGAGTTTTATTCAAAGCGAACTGTCAAGGGGGGCCCATAAACCCCGACCGTGTTAGGAACGCAAAATCAAGGAACATAACACCGGTATGACGGAAACTAAGGCGGCAAGAGTGGAACAAAACACCAGGCTAAAGGCCGAGCCTTACACCCTTTACCAAGTATATAAATGCATTAAATAAATAAGAGATATTGTGAAATCCCATGATATCCATGTCCCAACATGGAACAACCTGCAACTGCACCTGCAACTAGCAACGCTATAAGAGGGGCTGAGCAAAGCGGTAACATAGCCAAACAATGGTTTGCTGGGATGGTGGAAATGTTAGAGGCTTATCATGGCAAATTAGGAGGCTTGATAAACAAGTGGTGGGTAGCGCGACATAGCGATAGCATTGAGACAACTAGCATAGGAAAGATAGTAGTGAGATCCAAGGTTATGGCCATCTTGCCTGAAATCCCCCTAGGAAGAAGATCGAGTCCAAGAAGTAGTCGAACCAACGTAGTCGAACGAATCCTCACGATCGCAACGAAACAGGAACTATCGAGAAGAAGCACAACCGGAAAGAAGCAAACAACACGGTAAACACACAACATATGACATGGCAGGATGCTCATCCAAGTATGATGCATGATAAGGCTACATGATGCTACTCATGGCAAGATATGATGCATACAAGAACCTCACATCAAAGCAAGTTTAAATGAGGCTGGAAACAACATATAACAATATTTCCGGAAACTCCCCATATGCAAATTTCGAAATTGGTCCAGATATGAATAACACATTATGTTGAAGTTGTTAAACAACAAGTTAACATGCACCATGATGATCTACACGTTTTTCTAGTCAAGTTACATATAAGGTTCATTTAATTCGGAGCTACGGCCTAGAAGATATGAGCAAAACAAGTTCAACATGGCATTGATGCAAAATGCATACAAATATCAAGCACACATACTCAAATCAAGGATGCAACATGACATGATGAAACTACATGTAAAACCAAGCAAGTTTCATATAGGACATGAACAAAACGGAGCAACGGTTCAACACATACACACAATGCAAGATATAAAAACAATCTGCCCAGAACAGCAACTAGGCATATTGCAAGCAGAAAACAACATGCTACAGGACCTATATGAGCACAAACTTGATATGCACTTAAAGTAGAGATGACATGCTTCAATACATCTTTACTAATTAGGTTCATAAGCACCATGGTTAATTTATTATGATCCATGCAAAATGCAAAGTTCTGTTACAGATTAGGACTTAGTGAAAAACTGGGCATATACATGAGGAGAGTTAATATGATGGCATGTTTGAGGCATGAAATAAATATGCTACAGTGCTTAAACATGGCATCAAATGGCAAATCATGCTAGTACATATCATGGAGCTCAAAACACATAACATGGCATATACATAGGAGCAACAGGTTCACAAGAATCATCAAAACAATATGCAAACATGATATAGCAGATTCGCAGACTTAGAGAAAATCTGGGAATGCAAGCAGGAACATTATGGTGCTGACTTTGGAGGCACATAACAGCAAGCATACCAATTTTAATATTTATGAAAAGCACATGAGCATATAGTAGACATGTCATACTTCCAATTAATCCATTGGCACAATTTATAAGATGCATAGATTAATTACTATGAGCTTTGCAAAATGGAACATGCTATTAACAGGTTGACAGATTTAGCATGATGGCAACTTTAGAGGAAGAATGAAACATGCTACAGCAAACCTACATGGCAAACAAGGGCATGGCATCAAAGTACACATAACATAAAGCAAATCACACGAAGAAACCATATGCATATGAGCTCTAGATCAATGGGAACCATCCAGCAAAGATGACAAGTTTTATAACAGACTGTTTTTAACTTGGTGAAATTAACAAGTCTGAAATCAGCAACATCGACTAGGCATGTTTACAAGCTCATGGCAGTTACATTATGCCATATCATGGCATGAAATAAATACTAGCAACAATAAGACATAAAAATGCACCAAACACATGTTGACAGGATGCTCATATGACATATGCATTAAATCACACAAAAATAACAAAAGGGCAATTTATAACAGTTTTCAGCAGTTAACAGCAACATGCACTTTTGCAACGAAGATTAAGACATGAAGATGAACCCTAACATGAATGCAACAGCCACCATCATGAAGAGCACAAAGAGTAGATCATTTTCATATATAAATCATGTTCATAGGACGCACGGTTACGGAGATACAAGAGTCACAAAGATGCAATATGATATTTAAAATTCGGGACTTAGCAAAATTCGCAGAGGCAAAACTGGACTGGGGCATCACCTCGTGGGCTTCGGCCCAGGCAGCAGAGGGGGCCGGCTGGGCTGCTGGGGCTTGCGCAGGCGCGGCCCATGTCGGGTGGAGGCGGGCGCTCGTCATCTCCCTCGACAGGAGGTCGAGCGAGGCCATGACAAGGGCGCCGGCGGCTGTCCACGGCGATGGCGGACGGCGGAGGGGCGGAGGCGGCGCGCGCGGGGTGCGGCAGCGGGGTCGGGCGCTCCGGACAGAGGATAGGTCGGCGGCTCGTCTGGTCGCCGGCGAGACGGCTGGTCGGGGGCGGCGGCCATGGATCGGGGCTGCTCGAGGGGCTCGTCCCCTCAGGTGAGCTCGAGCGGGCGGAGCGCTGCGGGCGGCGGCGCGTGAGATCCGGGCCCGGGCGGGCTGGCGATGGGCCTGGCGGGCCCGGTGCGGGAGGAGGGAGGCAGGGACAGGGCGACGTGGCGGCCTCTGGTTGGCCGCAGGCGGCGGCGGGTGGCGGCGCAGCCACTGGAGGTGAGACAAGTGGCGGCGAGGTGCTGGCTGGGCACGGATTTCAAGGCGAGGGTGGCTGCTGGAGGTAGGGGAAGGGGTCTAGGGGCTAGGGTTGCCCAAATTTGGAAGGGGAGGGTGTTTAAATTTTTAGAGGGAGCTAGGAGAGGGGTATTGGGGAGCCGTTTTCGCCCACACGATCATGATCCGACGGCGATGAACATAGGAGGGAGTTAGATGGGCTAGGTGGGCTGCAGGTGGGCTGTGCAGAAGGGCTTGGGCTGAGGGAGAGAAGAGAGAGAGAGGCCCGTCGACTGTTTCCGGATACCGAAAACGTCCGACGAATAAACCGGCTATAGTGTCGCTATAGTTATCCGTTGGGGCATCAAACGGACTCCGAATGAGACGAAATTTGGCAGACGGTCTTCCGGCAATATAACAAGACCACACGCCAACTTTCATCCCATCCCGAGAACATTTTTATCCCACTTATAAAATAATATTTCGGAGATGCCGCGGGCGCGTGCGAGTGTGGTTGGACTCAGATCGGACAACGGAGAGAACTGAGAGACCCGGACGGATGCAAGTTTTGGAAAACATGCAGATGAAATGCATATGATGACATGGCAAAGTGCAACACGCAAGCGAATGACATGGCAACGCCGGCGAATAACCGGAAGACATCTGGAGCATCGGTCTCGGGGCGTCACAACTCTCCTCCACTAACAGAAGATCTCGTCCCGAGATCTTAGGAACGAGACGGAAGAGGAAGAGGATGAGGTAAAACAAGCGCGCGACACTACAAAAAAACCACTTCCGTGATGTTACGTGTTTGTCACAGTAGGTCACGTTTTTTGTCATGCATGTACATCCATGACGATTTTATGACAGAATCAAGATAGTCATACCTGTGCTATCGTAGAAGTGTTCCATGACAATACCAAAATTATCATCACGGAAGTGTCCACTTCCATGACGATAAATGCCGCGTCATGGAAGTGCTTTCGTCAAGGGTAACCGACACATGGCATCCACCGTAACGGGTCGCTGTTATGCTATCGGGTCCAGTTTTGGATCCGATAACCCGCCAACAGCCACGACCAATGGCGATTTTCCATGTGTAAAATTCTCATTGGCCGACGGAAGCACGTGTCAACTCTGCGTTGGCACAGATGTCACTCATCCAATGGGCGAGATGTGCCTATGATATGTTGACACGTGGACCGGCCCAAAAGTGGCCCATAAAGATTAAATGGGCCGGCCCAGCTAAAGGCCCACAAGATTTTGCAGACCATAATGGGCCGGCCCAGCTAAAGGCCCACGAGATTTTGCAGACCATAATGGGCCGGCCCAGCTAAAGGCCCTCAAGATTTTGAAGACACTAGTGGGCCGGCCCGTTAACAGGCTTCCATGTTTTGGGCCAAATGCCGGCCCATATTTGATCCGGTCCATTAACAGCCTGCCACGTTCTGGGCCTAATAAGGGCCCATATCAGATCCGGCCCGTTAATAGCCCACCACGTTCTGGGCCATATTACGGCCCATATCAGCTCCGTCCCTTTAAGAGCCTTTCATTCTTTGGGCTAAATTATGGCCCATATTAGATTCGGCCCGTCAACTGGACGCTGTGCTTTTGGGCCCACTTGAGGCCTGGTTAGGATTTCTGTTTGCTAAAGGCCCATTTAATAGTACGGCCTGATATTAGTTTTGGCCTGTTAAAGGCCCGTTTAACATTTCGGCCCTATATTTATTTCGGCCTGTTAAAAGCCCGTCATATAGTTGGGCCTAATTATGGCCCGCTTTGCATCCGGCCTGCTCACAGCCGATAATCTGATTGGGCCAAACAAGGACCGAGACAATTTTGGCCTGTTAACAACCCGTGATGTGATTGGCACAATCATGGGCCGGGGTCTATTTCGGCCTGTTGTCGGCCCGTGAGCTGTTCGGCACGATTCAGGCCCAACCTACTTTTCAGCCTACTAAAAGCCCATTGAATTTTCTTCCCAAAATAGGGCCGGCAGTTTACTCGGCCTATTAAAGGCCCGAAACTACTAGTGGGCCAGTTTACATTTAGGCCTGTTAACGGACCAAAATGACTGGGCCCATGATGCGGCCCATACATAGTGATTTGCATAACGGCCCGATTATGTACCGTAATTTTACGGTTTGGCCGGTTTACTTTTCATGGACCGAAGACAGGATATATATACAGTAAAATAACTGTAGCATCGTGAATAAGAAAAAACCTAGACTATACAATAAAGAAATTACGGCATATTACATCCACTGGGCATCAAAGTTCGCCACTATGATAATAAAGCACAAGCAGACAGCAGATTACATACACTGGGCATCAAAGATCGCCACCAGTGCAAATAAACACGCCGACAAAATAATATACAAAACCGACAGCACTTCAATAGAGTTCAAGAAAGGTTAGCCCTGCTCGGGAGCTACAACGCAAGCAGCTAAGCAAGCTGATGAGACTGCGCTTGTTTGATGCTTATATCCTCCTCACTCTGAAAGAGAAACAAGCAGACATATGACAGGTTTTGCACATATACGTATCAGTGCTAACAATTCATCACATTTCTTATTGGCGAATAAAGTGACACAGTTTAAATAGCATTAACACAATATGGTATTGTTCAGGTTAAGACATGGCAGGAAATGACATTGTGAAGGAGTTGGCAGCTTCACGACACCACTGGATTATAGATCAAGAACTCATAAGTATCAATGGTTAGTGTGCTGTCAATTTATCCCATTTCAGATTGGCAAATAAAGAGACGGTTTAAATAATAGTAGAATGATATGACATTGTTCATAGTTAAGACATTGCAGAATATGACATTGTGCTGTAGTGGGTAGTTTCACCACACCACTGGATTACAGATCAAGAACAGAAGCATACATGCAGTGCAAAAGAAGCTCACTTGCTCTGTATAGTTTAATTTACATGGTATGAAGAAGGAACTTGGTTGTACAACTGAAAACTTAAATTGAGAAGGACAAACTTTTGTTTATGAACTTCATAATAAACTTTAAACATGCAATTTGATGCAAACACCAAAAATAAACAGCGGTTGCAGTCATGCCTAACCAAATATACACAACAAAGTTTGAAGGCTTGAGAAGGACAAACTTACATTAGTGGTGAAGACCGGCTCTATAAAGCCCTTGTCCATGCTGATGGGGGGGGGGAATTCATGAAGTTTACCACAGAATCTTCTTCATAAGCATTGCCTTTATTCTACATTTTGTTAAGAGTAAATATAGATGTGATAATATAAGAAAAAATGGAGAATATTTAAGATAAGATGAAGAGTGATGCTACATAACCAAGTAGCTATAAATGTAAGTACAGCGATACAGGCAAAAGGTACAGCCAAGAGCAATGCAGAGCTAAACTTCTTCAGTACCATTGGTGTTATCCAACCTTATGGTAAGAGTAAATATAGATCTGATGTGTAGAAAATGGAGGGCAAAGGAAGATAAGCTGCAGAGTGATGGTACATGAACAACTAGCTGTCAATATAAGTACACTGATAAAGGACATCATGTACTTACAAGAACAATGCAGAGCTAAACTTTTTCATTGGCATTGGGTATATTCTACATTAATGTAACCATTAATATAGATCTGATAATTTGGAGAGAACAATTGATAAGCAAGGTATCATGCATACTGCTGTCACATAATGAACCAGGTATGAATGCAAGTACAGTGTTACAGGACAACAGGTACTAACAAGAGCAAAGCAGCGGGCAGCATATTTGCGATATCCTGTCGTCCTTTTGAAACCGGAATTCTTCTTCGAGCAGATTTCCTGCAAAAGAGATCCGTAAGGCACATGCAGAAAAGTAGAAGTTCAAATTGTCATGTGATATCATAGACAGTACCTCATCCTGGGAACGAGACCAGTGGATACCAAGGTTTTTCCATTCAATGTCTTCTAAATTTAGCACAGGAGACTTCACCGGAAATTTGTTTATAGACTTGCCATCAAAGTGTGATTTCCTCATGTAACACCAATACTGCTGCAATGCTTCCTTGAAAAGCGCAAGCAAGCTTTGCTTGTCATGACTATCTAGATTGACCCTCGCCTACTTACAACAATGTAATGTAAATCATTGATGTGTTCAATCAGCAGAAAACAGGAAAATAATCACCATGAATAATAGCACTTACACGTAAGTGGGACAGGAAGATGTGAAAATGGTGTTTGTCTTCACTATAATCTTCCCATGATGGGAATATATGCACGTTGTCCCTAACAACATTGAAAGCATTGTCTTTTAAACTGGGAATAACTTGAATGGGGTTCCAATCTACAGGAATTGGCCGTCTCTGCAGTTGGGATAGGTCTTTGGCCGGTGGACTTGCTGTACTTTTTGCTGGAGTGGGATTTTTTTGTGGTACGGCTGGTGCTATGGCAACTGAAATCGGCATACCTTTTGCTGGAGTGCAGGTCCTGTGTGGTGGGGCTGGTGGTGTGGCCAGTGAAGTATGGGTACAGTTTGCTGGAGTCGGTCCTACGTTTTGTGTCACTGGTTGTAGAGCCAATATAAGTGGGGTGCTATCTGATTTCTCTGGCACCACCATGTTTTTCAAGGACTTTGCTAGTGCTCCTTCAGGTTCGGCAATCACCCTCTTCCTTTTTGATGTCTGATGCACAAGAACAACATTTGAGTGGAAAAACATGGTATGATGACAGATGGAATATGTATTGATAATGGATGGGCATGGCATCTTGACATATATGATGAGTAAACTAAGCAGATGGTGGTGCAACAAAGTAGAAGAAATGCAAGACACCTTATGCAAGATACGCGCAATCAATAAAACCTTGCCAAATTAGAACAGGCACCTTGATGGGTGAACATGACAGGCCATCTGCCTTCGACTCCTCGAGGTCAGAATAGTCATTAGGATCATATTCTGAACAAGAATCTGCAGGTGGGGAGCATATGAGTTTCATTGCATCCAGAATGGAACTCAATGCCTTGGTGCCAATTTTGTTAGTCATTGCAGTGTTCCACAATATTCTTCTGATGCGCGCATTCTGATATTCATTGTGATTACGTACAATATCTGAGAAGCATGAAAACATAAATAGTAGTGAGATTATCTTTGTAATGCAGAGGATATTCTAATATAGGGGCTCCGTGTAAACCCTTGTGTGCTATAGCTGGATTCTGATGAGAGAGCCCATGTGTGCTGTAATATGGTGCGTGCATTAATATAATCTGGCACAAGTACACAAAAAAATAGGCTACAAAAGTAAGGATAGTTGGCAGATGATAGGTTCATAATATACTGTATAGAGAGTTTATTGCCAAACCATGATAACAAGAGCACACAGCAACTAGGCAGATCGTAGTGTACATAAAAGGGGTACACCATAACCAGCATATATAAATCGGGAAAGTGGAACTGGCTGGAAAATACGGTGTTGTATTGCCGCTACTAATTGAAAGCCTATCGATCACGTACATGCCAGCTCTATCAGCTGTTGACTGCAGATGTCCCTGCTCCCCTTCCTGACAAGGAACATACTGTACGTACTAAATACAGAATAACAAAAGAGGAACATGTTAAAGAACAGAAGAGGAAGCATATTCTTGAGGTTCCGCTTCTTTCCATACAATGTTGGTTGCCCACTCATGATGAATCACAGCGCCCAAAGAAATGCAATTCCATGCTGTCTCTCTATATGTGGCCACATGCATTTGGAAAATCAAGTGGGAGCATTAGCTGACCAATTAAATGTGTGTCTGTTAACTAATATCAGTATCATATCACAATTCGTATTTGAAGAAGTAAGCTTTGGACTTATGATTGGTGTGTTGTTTAGCTTCAAGAGTGGACTGCTGCTAGTGTGACACAAAGCAGCTACACAGATCACAGTGTAGATATATCGGGAAAACCGTAAGCATCACAAGTAAAATCAGGAAAGTGGAACTTGCTGGAAAATATGGGCTACTATTGCTGGTACGACTAGAAAGGCTTCGGATACCAGCTCTCTTTGAAGGTGCGGTACTGTTAATATCAGTGTAACTCTCAAAGGCGACACAGCTCCCCGCATTTCCTTGCTAATCTTATAGGATTCAAGTGGCAGGCCACTAAAATTCCTATTCCTATGTTTACAAAATCCTACGAATCAAAGAGGCCCGAAGAGTTGAAAGTGTCCATCACAACCGACCGAATAGACCTCTACACTGCAAATGTCCCTGCTCCTCTTCTCTACAAGGAACATACTGTACTACTATCATACTCCCTCCGTTCCAAAATATAAGTCTTTGTGGAGATTTCCACTATGGATCACATACAGATGTATACAGATACATTTTAGAGTGTAGATTCACTCATTTTGCTCCATATGTAGTCCATGGTGGAATCTATACAAAGACTTGTATTTAGGAACGGAGAGAGTACTTACTAAAGAAGAACAGAAGAGGAACATGCTAAAGAAGAGCAAGCAGATTTTGGATAATAAAATGTTCGTTGCGCAGTGCCCACACATGATGAACCAGAGCGCATTAAGAATGCAACTCCCTGCTGTCTCTCTATATGTGGTGCACGTGCTTTTCAAAAGTAAAGTAGGAACATTAGCTGACCAATTAAACGTTATCTATTTTAGTAATATCAGCATCATATCAAATTCGTATTTGAGCAACAAGTTTGGAATTATGAGTGGCACGTTGTTTAGCTTGATGGATTGAGGAGCAGTGCTAAGCAGCTACGATGATGGTACTGAATATAAAGGAATGTCTGCATGCAAGTCACATGACTTTCGTCATTTGGGTCAGTCGACCATTTCAGGCGGTTGGATGAAGATCCTACGTCTCCTAACCCTTCTTCTTCCTCGTCTCTGATTCTTCCCCTACAGAACAACGCACGGGCCGCCGGTCGAACCACCGGCCCCGACCCCCCCGCCCTCCCCTGAACCGCCCCCCACCGCCTGTGTTCCTCCGCCACCCCCACCCCCGCCCACACATGCGTCGAGTTTTTTTCGTTCGGCGAGGCCTCACCACCGCCAGGCCACCACCTCCCACAACCACCGTCCCCACCCGAGCCCCTTCCTTCCCTCCGGCGAACTCCGGCGAGCTCTCAAAAATTGACTGACCCAATTTTGAAATTTAGTCTACTGTCATTTAACTAGTGTGGAATATAAAAGGGGAAAACCATAAGCATTGCGAGTATAGTGTTGAGCGTGCCATGGCGGATCTGAAGGTGCAAACCGGACAAAGGCAACTTCGCAACCAATGTTTGCTTTCAACTAACGAGTAAGATCCTAAGTGATGGACAAGAAATCACAATAAAGCAATGGTGATCTATTTTCTTGCTGCGATAAATAAGTTGAGCAGATACGAAAGAGTACCGCCTCTGGTGCGGCGCCGTGTATGCATCTACTGAGAATTTGACGGTGTTGCGGTAGCGATGGCTGTCGGCGGTGTGGAAGCAGATCTAGGAGGGTAGACGGTGGCGGCAGGGGAAATATGCCGGCGCGGTGGACGAGACGGTCGTAGGAGTGGCGCCGGCAAGGTGGACGACAGCGGGGATGAAGCGAGGGGACGGGATGCAAGGATCCTGGTCCGAAGCCGTGGATGAGATAGGTCGATCTCTTGTAATGGACGACGGCGTCGGGGTATCAGCTCCGGCATGGTGGAGGAGGATGGCGGTGGATGGGGTGGCGGACGGAGGAGGCTGGGGTGGAGAGGGTGTTTTGGCGCCCACGGAGTACGAATGGGGAAATGGAGGGAGAGAGGTAGGGGGAACCATGTCTTTGGGACGCGCTTGTCTCAAATGCGGGGAAGGTTACCAACTTATCCCCCGTTTAAAATTTCAGACATCACAGGAATATTGGGCTGTTGGGGATAGGACGGTAATCTCGCATACACCGAATATTTGCCGACGGAGATTTTGGCCGAGGAGAGTTTGTTTTGGCGCCCACCGTGCATGAATCCGGGTGAGAGGTGATTTCGGCCGAGGAGACACTGTGTTTTGGCGCCCACCGTGTATGAATCCGGGTGAGAGGCGGTTATGTCATGTTTGAGTGAAATTACAAACCTGCCCCTATCAAGACCTATTGAAATCGAGCCGACATGTGTTGCATGTCAGGGACATGCAGTAATTTCCATCTCCCATATTTTGGTTTCGGGCGGTTACTGCGAGTTTGGCCACTTCGTTCAAATTTTTGAGAAAAAGCTTGCACGTTTACCGTGCCAACTCAATTCCAATCCATTTTGTATTCTTTTTTTTCGGGCAGGATCCATTTTCGATTCGAATAAAATTCTATATACATCATTTTTTTATATATACTTTCAAAAGCACAACAAAGAATTCTGCTCCTTTATATATATAATATGATTTACAAATACAATGATCTCAAAATCATAAGGTTGAATTCAAAAAATTTAAACCAAATTATGTTCTACTCAAATGTATGGATCAGTAATATCTAGATATAAAATAACATAGATGCGCATGAATTCATATGAGTATGCATGTTTGATAGATCAATTTTGGTTCGACTATGAATTACATGTATCATCATCTCGAATTCAAATATTTGAATCCCTTTTATGTTGACATTTTCTATACACGCAACTAAATATTTGAATCTCCTTTCACGCCCATCTCTCTCGCGTGCTCCTTCATGTAGCTATCACTCTCTTTTCTCCAGCTCACCCGCACGCTCACTTCATGTTTCTCCTATTTTCGCAAACATGGTCTCTCGACGTCTCCCTTGAGAAGTGTCACACTCTCCCTATCATTATACATTACACGGTTTTCATTATCTCTCATGTCTCTATCGTTCTCTGGTATTACTAGGTACCTAAGCTTTCTTTTTCACCGCCACACACACACTCTCACTCGTCTTTCACTTTGTATTTATCTCTAGGGTTCTCTCACGCACCCAATATCTTTCTAGATATGACTCCTACCACTAAAATTACTCTCTCCTGCACACACAATGTTTGTTGCGGTCTCCTTTCCGTCTTCATCTTAGTTATAAAACTGACATTATTCATTTGTTTACTGATCAGACAAACTCTCCCCCCTTTCTCTCTCTCTCACACACACACACAACTCCTGCTTTCACTCCCCCTCCCGACTACCGCCTCTCTCTCACACACACAAAACTCTCGCTTTCGCACCCCCGACTCATATTTCTCTCACAAACATTGATCGACTAGCCTCCAGATAGGTTTATACATCTGCACACTCTTGCTTCCACTATCTCCTACATGTCTCTCTCGCGCTCCTTGTATGTATGTAGATTTTTCGTCCCTTCTTGAGACACGCCCTCTCGATCATGCACACACACACTATCACCTCATTTTATGGTGATACCTCTCGCACACACACTCTTTGTGTCTTTGTCACACACGCACTCCGTCCTCCTCCTCTCTCCCTCTCTCTCTCTCACACACCACACACACACACATAGGCTTTTTGCAACAATATACCACTTCTCGAATCTTGAAACCAACCACATTCCTCCCTTATCTCATCAAAACCGCCAAAGGAATATATTTTGAGTGAAACATAACATATTTTTAGTGATATACGTATTTCAAAACTAGACTCTTTTCTATCAAATCAGTGAATATGTATTAATCTACTTTGAATGTGTGGAAACGCATTGGCACATTGCTAGTTATTACTACTGTATAATTTTTTGGACACCAGACAAACGGTGGAGTACATATACGAAGAGAAGAGGCGCACGCATGCAGTCGGTATCTCGCTGTCTTGCACACATGAGAGTTACGTAAAGGCACCGTAAACAAATAAACCCTAAAACCCTAGGTGCACGATTGCTGCATGCGCGGGTACCGGGTACGTGGTGGAGCGCACCTTTGTAGGAATAGTCAGCTCGCGTGATAATTTGATCCGTAGGAGTTGTTGGTCGGGACCACAGGTGAACGACCTGGAGGCGGTGGCTCGTTAGTCGCCACTGATCGAGTAGCCACGTTTAAAATATCATTTTTTTAGCGGGGTAAGAGTTCTGATTTTCAATGACACGTTATACTAGTTTTTAGAATGATTGGTATGGAGCGAAAATGGAATTCATAACTACTGCCTCTGCTCTGGTTTACTAGTCCCCATCGTATTTTGGGTCAAAGTTTGTCCACGAATTTTACTTGTAAAATGTGAATGGAAAATGAGATTTTGTTATACCCAAAGAAAAAAGGACTGGAGGGAGTGATTGCTCTGACACGGACGCGACCTCTCATAGCGCAGGCATTGAACCGGCGCGCCGACCAAGAGGGCCCCACTCGCTGCAGGCCAGGCTAAACACGCCTCCTCGCCACATGCAACCTGCTTCAGACTGCCCCGCCTGCCTCCATTGAATCTGCGCGTGTGCCGGCAACAGGTCCTTCCGCGAGCCGGCCGGCATTTTAGAACACAGCGCCGGTTGGCTCCTCTCGTCCGCCCGCTATTTAAACTCTCCTCACATTTTTTTTGGCTTTGAAGTGAATCATGGTTGTGGACATTATCTATGAATGTGCAGATATCTGTGAACATGAGTTTGATGTGGAAGTTGAACTTGGAATGTTGGGCTTGCGTGTGAACTATACCATGTCCAATGCTTCGTCTGTTATTGTTTGGAAAGTAATTGCTGTTATTACATGACCCGAAAAAAAATTATTTTGTGCCACATCAGTAGATGCACGGACATCACAACAGGCATGCTGACTAGATAAACATTTGAACCTAGCTATTATGAAGGAAAATTTGTATTGAGAACAGTTTTAGATAGCAGGAGACGCCTAGCCTGCTCTGCCTCTGCTAGCTTCTTTCTGGCTTCTTCCATCTCTTCTTTGGCTTGGGTGAAGAAAGCATCTGATTGCTCTTTTCGCTTCTTCAGGAACTCAGCTACATTCTCAAGGGTTGCTGCATGCTTTCTTTCAGCCTTTACTAGAGCCACGAGGACACGAACAGTTGACGACTCCACCTGGCTTGTGTGTAATCCAGCATCATCTGGGAATTTGCACCTTGTGTCTAATCCAGCATCATTAGGGAACGGGCACCTTGTGTGTAATCCAGCCTCATTTTGGAAACATGATCGCGAGGTTGACCATACTTCCCTCCTCGCAGGAACTGCATCCTGACATGAAGTTACTTCTTTTTTAGATCAATAGTTAGAGCAACCCAGATCCATTTAGTAGAAGCCAGATAAACAGGACTCGGAGAAGTGAATTCAAAAGGAGAAATATAAAAACAGACTCCAAGGTGAGAACACCCACTTCCTACATCAAGCTAAAAACGAAAGCATTAGGACGATTAAGACTCTTCTTATAACACATCGAAGAACACGAGGCTAAGAGAAATAGAAACTACAACATATACACATCGAAGAGCACGAGGCTAAATGAAAGTAATTGAAAGGGTGTTACTTACCAAAGCTCGTTTTACAGGTTCGGTGCAGCTCCTCTTTAACTTCCCACGGTCCTTGAAGATGTCCCCAATATCCCGTGTTTGGTCTTCATTGCTCCTCTGCATGTTCGCACTCGTAGTTTTAAAATCTCAACATGGCAAGAAAAATATAGTAATACTCTGACTCGATACACATTCGACTCCGAGTCGATACTGACATAGATAGATACATAGATAGTTCTCAGCATAGATATAGCATAGATAGATAAAAAAATAGATAGTTCAACTACTCCTCATCGTCCGACTCCGCCTCAGTGATGTCCTCCTCCGACGTCTCAATGTAGGCGTCAAGATACCGATCGTCGTCGGAGTCCCATTGCGACGCTGCCCCTAGCTTGATGTTGAATTGAGTTGCCGCCTTCCGCGTACGCCTGTCCTCGCGATAGGCGGCTCGCTCCGCCCTCCTCTTCTTCCTCTCCACCCTCCTTTGCGCGTAGAACTCGCGCTCGTTGATGATGTCCGGCGGGAAGCGTTGGTGCCACATCGCCATTGCTTCCTCGTCCATCTCGGCGATGCCGAGACGGTGCTCCCGCCTCCGGTTGTCACGATGATCCTCGTCGGTGATAAGCCGCGGCGGAGGCGCGAGCTCCTGCGCCCGCTCCCGCGTCGGTTTGGTGGGGAAGTTCATGTCCCTACAAGGCCGCCGGAGGTGCCACGCCGCCGCGTCGTACGCGCGGGCGGCCTCGTGGGCAGTGTCGAAAGTGCCGAGGCTGAGGCGCATCTCGCGGAACCGGATCTCGGCGGAGAAGCCGCCAGAGGGGCGCGCGCGGATGCCGCGGTAGCCCCAAGTTTCCCGGCGGCGCGGCGGCATGGTGGCGCGGCGGCGGCGAGGCAAGAAAGAGCGGGGAGAGAGCGGTGGCGAGGCACAGAGCAGTGGGAGGGCGTTGGATTTTATAAAGCGCGCCGGACGCCGCGCGCCAAAACTAGCGCGCGCCCGGCCTCTTTTTCCCGCGCGCGCGCGATCCTTTCCCGACGTCCCTGCTATCTCTACTCTCTTCTCTATTCTTATATATATATTATATATATATTATATTATATATTTATTTTATATTTATATTTATCACTACTCTTATAAAAAAAGTTGGTGATGATGGTGTGCCTGCCATCCTGCAATATAGGCCGTCCGATTTATATCTGACGGATAGGAAGGAAACTATGGCAATTTTGCAAAAAGATACCCGCACCTCTCTCCACGTTTGCAGATAAGGCCTTCCCTCGTTCATCCTTTTCTCCCACAAGATAAACTACTCATACAAATGCATCTTGATGTTCCGTGCAACGCATGGGCATATTGCTAGTTCTAAAAAACTTTCCATCATTTGCCACACTACTGGTTGCAGATGAAGAACCTACCCAAGCACAACGCAATATAGGAGTGACGCACAATTACAAGGTGATATTCTGTTGGACAATGCAAGCTATAACCAATTACTTTTACGGGAACAATAGCAACCAGGAAATTTGAAGGGTAGGTATGAACAAAATTGGAACTGCACATGTAATGCTAAGAGATTCAATATACACATTACCAATCGAGGAGGAGTACGATGGTCGCGGCGGCCTCTGTGCATCATGGTCGGCAACGGGAGTCAGTTCATTGTCCACGACGGTGGTGCTTCTGCGCTTGGCGTCGGCTTCCGGGAAGCAGATCCGAGACCGTGGAAGACGGTGCCGGGGAAGAGGCTCCGTGTACGACGACGACGGTGGACCGGCTCCAGTGCGGCGTACGACGTCGTCGATGAGGCAGATGCACTGCGGTGGACGAGTGCGCCAATGTAGAAGGGGAGGAGCATGAAGGCTGTGGTGCCGTGGAGAAATCTATTTTGCTGTGGGGATAGAAAATGGGGAGTATTCAGGTGTACTACTCTGGGTGCCGGGGTGGGGTTGGCTGGGTAGGGTGAACCTGAAGTTACCAAAATAGCCCCCTACCCACCAGCATCCGTAGGCCTGTTCCGAAGGGTATGATGGTAACTTCGCACTGCTCGAATCAGGGTCGCGGGAGATTTTCCCGCCGACCTCAAAATTTTGTAACACTGAACTCCCCTTTTGGCATGTTGGGTGATTGGGCTAAGCAACTAGCGAGTAGTACTAGTAACTACTAGTACTCCATCCGTTTTTATTAACTCTGCATATTAGGTTTGACCGAAGTCAAACTTCCTAAAGTTTGACCAAGTTTATAGAAAAATATAAACATTTACCATTGCAAATATGTATGATGTGAAAGTACATTCAATAATGAATCTAATGGTATTTATTTGTTATTGTATATGTTAATATTTTTTGTTATAAACTTTGTGAGAGTTTACAAAACTTGACTTTGACCAATGCTAATACGCGGAATTAATCATTTGTTGTAATCATGAAATAAATATATTAGGCTACTGACTACGAATGTAATGGTTCATACAATTCAATAGTTAGAATCATTGTTGAATTCCAAGATGTATACGAGGTCTATAGTACTTCACAATATGCTCAAACTCACATAATCCCAGTCAAATGAAAATCTAAATGCATTTCATAGTTATTACTTTGTAGGATGCAACAAAACCAACCATAACTCTACATGATCCATTATAAAGCAACATTTTGAACACATCCCAATGTGTGAATGAAACTTGTAGAGAGAGTTTGCGAAGATGGAGCAAATAGGGCAGGAAAGATTATATGTATGTGGGCGAGAGAGTAGGAGACAAACCTAACGAGAGAGAGAGAGAGTGAGAGAGAGAGAGAGAGAGAGGAAGAAGTTAGGTCTGTGAGAAAGATGGAGACATGTAATATACGTGAGATGCGTGTGCATCCGGATTTTGTACATGTGGAAGGAGAAGAGACAACGGGTTTGATGAGAGAGCTGGAAAAGGGTGGACGAGAGGGGAAGGATCTCGTGGGTTGAGGGATTCATAATTTTGTGCGGGAGAGAGAGGGGAGGGGGAGGAGTCAGTCAACGGTCGTCACATCATCCTGCTTCCAAATGGCCCCGCATTCTCTAGTGCAGTGTGGTCGCCGTCTTCGATCTCCTCGATGCCCTCTTTGAAGATTAAGGTGGTGTGCATGCTGGGGTGCAGAGAAGCACAAGCGAGAGTGGTCGCCATATAACCTTGGATGGGGATGAATTGTGTGCTCGGGGGAGGGGGAGTGTGTGTGCCGTGTGCGTGCATGTGTGTGTGTGTGTGTGTGTGTGTGTGTGTGTGTGTGAAAGAGAGAGATATTGAGAGAAATCAAACCTATGGAGAGAATGCGTGTGTATGTGATGGAAAGCTACATGCTAAATAGGGTTTTCACGAAGATTGTGCGTGCGAGATAGAGAGCGATGTGCGGGCCTTGAGGTGGGCAGGGGCCGGGTGAGGGTGTAAAATGTGTGCGTTGATGCATGTGTTACATGCGATCGTGCGAGGGACGGACGAATCGAGAGAGATGGTTGTTGTGTTACGGATGCTCCTCTCTCTCTCTCGCACACACACAAGTACAAATAGAAGACCGTTCTCTCATGTATACACAACATATCGGCATCTCTCTAAGTCTCACTCATGCATGATCATTTGCACATTCACACCTCTCTATGTCTCTATCACACGCACACCGTCTCCACATTGCCCTTCCGCCACAACACACATATGGACACATACACGCGTTCTCTCTCAGTCACACACAGAATCAGTATTAAAAAAAATGTCTAGGGCGCACCTAAAACGTCCAAATCCAAATAAGCACGAACTGAAGCTAAATTCAAATATATGGAAATATTGTAGCGTGAAGAACTTTTCCAGGAAAAAAAAGTAGAGTAATATTCGGGGATTGTTTTCACACACACAAAAAGGTTCGGTGGATGTCCTTCGAGCGCGACACGGTGACGCACCGTTCGATCGACCGCGCGGCCGCGGTGCACGCGCTTGCACAGGATTCCGTATCGATGCTGTGCTAACTAATGTGGTAGTATAAGCGCTGCCTCTTCTCTCTCAGGCATCGAACCGCCAGCCCGCCACAGGCCTAACCGCCTACCGCCGCCGCCCCGCCCTTCCCTGAACCGCCTGCCACCGCCATGCTCCCCCCCACCCCCGCCATCCGTTTAACCCCGGCACGATCCATTTTTTCCGGTGAACTGCATTCCACACCCAACACTCATAAGATAGATCATGGGCACCCTGCCACCCTAATATAGATACTGGGGTAGCTTCTCTGCCATCTTCTTCCTTCGCTCCGTCGAACTTCTTTCACAAGTCGACTGACCCAAATTATACTACTAGTACGTATTAAGTACAGTAGGAACGCGAAGATACGAGTAGTAGTACCAACTACAAGAAGAACAGTAGTAAGACATACTAGTACTATACGTACTAAAGAGTTCAAATAACGAGAAAGAACATAAACATAGTTCTGCCGGGGGCTCAGCACAACACACCCCTGAAATAAAACTAAGCAACTAGTCCGCTTGACACTGCAGCAGAACCAGCATGAGCAACGGCACTGTCACCTTACTCGGAGTCCGAGTACACGTCCTCGACTTCGTCCTCGTCCCTCTTCCTCTTCCTCTTCCTCTTTGCCGACACTTCTTTGCTTGAACCGGACACTGGGCTCTGCTTATTCATCTAACCCTTGTAGATATTTAAACAAAGGTAGGCATCCGTTGCTGCGTACACGATGTGATCTTCATCTATTGTCTTCGACTCCCATGCATGATGAAACTACGGGTGAGGTTTCTTCAGTTGAGCGTACGAAGGATCAATCATGGCTACTGCCAGGGTCAGCATTGAAGGCTGAGAGGAGGACACCAGGCTTTCCTTTTGGAGATCGAAGGGCTGGCCTACAATGAGGCCTATCCGACCCAGGACTCTCCTATCGTTCGTAAAGTCTACAGTAACGAATTTCACTCTTTTGTCCTTGAGGAAGAACTCAAAATCCTGGCACCTAACGTCGGCATGGCATATGTGGTAGACCAAGCACACGTTATGTACGCAAACCTGGATCACGGTGGGCTTCTTCATCTCTGCCTCCTTTAGAAGCTTCTCCCTTTCCAGGACTGTGGTGTACTCAACATCTAGCCCAACGACCCACTCATCCTTTGAACTTTTGAACATGTGTAGGAAGCGACCAAGGCATTCTTCCACCGTCGCGGATCTACGGGTGTAGATGACGATGAACTCATCGCCGGTGATGGTTCTAACCTTGTACTCACCGCCGATCATGGAGATTTGGGAGGCCATGGATTTTGGAGGCGGGTTAGGAGAAGTGGAACTGGTGTAATGTGAAAGGACGGGACGACTGGGAGCGAACTGTTGTAAGGTAGAAGACGGGGACGAGTAGGGCGTGTGAACGGCGTGGGGTGGTGGCTTGCCCGGTGGATAAATGGTTGCATGCCCCCAAAGAGTTCTTGAGTACTATGCGGGACCCACTAGATGTCATGTCTACTAGACCCATATCGTAGGCCTGACAGTATAGCTTCTGCGTGTTCGCACGCCATGCCGGCGCGTGCATGTAACTTCACTTAATTCCGTCAACCGTCGCGCCTCCCACGACCTTCGCCTCCCTCACGCGGTCGCGCCCTTTGAGACTTCGGACGGCTATAAATGAGCAATTTTTTTGCCTACTCCGCATGCATGATACTCCCTCTGGTCCTTTTTACTCCGCGTAAGATTTGTGTCAAGTCAAAGTTTAGAAAGTTTGACCAAATTTATACTAAAAATATCAATATCTACAATACCAAATATATATTTTATGAAACTACATTTCATAATGAGTATAAAAATATTGATTTGACATTGTGAATGTTGATACATTTTTCTATAAGTTTGGTCAGAGTAGAGGTACATTGACTTCAGACAAAACTTATATGCACAATGCAGACTAGTTCCTCCGTCCAGGTGCGTGCCATGTCCTATCTAGTCATCACAACAAGGTTAGCTATTAGAGTACTACTACCTCCCTTCTAGTTTAAAGGGCTCGATTCAAAAATTTCACCTACTCTTACCAAGATAGAGGCGGTGGAATAGTTTTTGTAGTCTGCAAAAGTACTCAATTAATGCTCTCGTTGTTCACAAAAAAATGTGTTTACCAATGCATTATCGCATTGCATGCATGCATGAACACTAGTAAATGACAAAGATTTTTACATGCATTAGTCAATATTCTCTTTAGGCTACTCATAGTGGAAAGTATCATATACTAGTATCATGTGCATGATACTAGTGTATGATACGGGACTACCTTTATAGTGCCATGCATGACACAAAGTAGCATAGTGTTTAACATGATACGGTATCTACCTATGTTACTCTAACCCCCCCCCCCCCTCTCTTCTTTAATTCTTTGCCACATCAGCATGTTTGCTATTCCCGTGTGCATGATACCAGCTAAGATACCACCACTATGGCTAGCCTTAATCATCGCATGCAATAATTTAGTGCACCTTGAAATATGAACATGCGTGGGGCGTGTATGTTTTTAATGACTTGAGACTGTACCTAGCCCGGCATGCAATGGTCAGTTCATTGCATGTAAGATGACTTATTATGCACCGTTCCCCATACCTGCAGGAAGCCCGTTCGTCTCCAAATATTTTCCTCTCCATGTGTGAAAACAATCTGCCTGCTTGACTCTCCTTCTCCCTCCGGCAGTCCCACCACTCCACCCCGTGTGGAAAAAATCAGCATGCATGACTCTCCTCCCCCCGCGCTCGTCCAATCCGTTGTGACCAGCAATCTTTCCACCCCTTCCCTCCCCCGGTAATGCTACATCTACGTAACAGAAGTTACGTGTTTTACGTAAAAGGCCACATAGACAATACTGATTGGAGAAGGGGGAGAAAGGGGCCCCACCCACCTGAAAATCAGGGGGGGAGAGAATTATTTTAGGCAGATTACGTAGACTGTTACGTAGCTACCCGTAGATGAAGCATTATCCTCCCTCCCCCGTAATTTACTCCAACAAATATGCCCACGTAGCTGTTACGTTAATCACGCAACATATCTTACGTAGGTGTGCCATTACTCGCTACAAATACTGCGCCTCCCACGGCATTCGGAAGAACGGTCACGTTCATCGCTATCTCCTCCCCCTCCCTCTCACGTCGACCACCATGGCATCGCCCCTCCCAAGCCCTAGGCGCCCCTCACTGCACAGCGCGGAGGGTCACGCGTCACCGTTCCGTTCCTCGCCGCCACTAGTCGAGGAGGACGCGTCGGCGTTCCGTTCCTCGTCGCGACGCGTCGAGGTGGACGCGTCGGCGTTCCCAGTATCGCCAGCACACGCGTCGGCTCCCTGCTACGAGGAGAACGTCACACCGCCCGCCGAGCCCCCCAGCCTTGAGGAGCTTTGGAAAGAAATGGAGGTCGCCTTGTGGGAGGCTTTGCCTCCGGCAGAGCGCGCCAAAATAGAGGCGGAGAAGAAGGCCGAGGAAGAGAAGCGCGCCGCGAGACATGCTGCCTGGCAGGCCTATGTTGCGTCCGAGAGAGTCAGGCAATTGGCTCTTTGGTAGAAGGCTCGTGCGAGGGCCGTGAGGGTGGCGGAGGACGCCCGTGCCAAAGCCCTGAGTGCAGTCGGGCCCAAGCGCCTCATCTACGCTTGGCGGTACGTGGACCTGGTGTACGCTTCCAGCGAGGAGGAGTACCTGTTGGCGCCGGATCACCACACCGGTGAGATAGCGCTCGCCCGCGGCAAGCCGCCAATCAACACCTCGCGAGTTGCGAGGCTGAGGAAGAGGCGTTGTGTCGGCGCGCTGGGAAACGGCCGCGCACCATGGCACTCGTGGCGCGCCGCAAGCGCTCGTGCGAGTGCCGTGGCTTTTATTAGAAATAATTTAGTTTCGTAAGGCGATCTCATTAGTTTTGGGACGCAAATGATAAATCCCGAACGTTCGGGAATTATTAGCGTCCTTAATTAAGTATGTAAAAGGAAAAGTTTGGAAACCTTGTGTATCCGAACGCATTTTGTAAGTACGTGTATATAGCACAAACTTAACTATATATCGCACTACACGTCTCTCTCTATATATGCTTGCAGACTGTGCTACTACTACTACATATGTACATGCAAATGCACGTTTTAACATTACGATGCAGTTTTTGTAAAAGTAGAAAAACAGCACTAGTCAAGCTTGTGAAACGATTCAATGCAAAAGAAATGCAAAAATGCTCGTTTGATTGTTTACTTTTAGCTTCCTTCTCTGTGGTTATTTCTCTATCGTACTTTGTACGGAGTATCTCACTGGTCGGGAAGGCATGCAAATTCCCAAACCGCTTCGTACACCCTGTATCGAATTTTTTGCCTACCAAGTTGTGTCGTGCAATTGGAATTCATCCTTGAGTACTACTACTAGGAGTACCAGGGGCCAGTTCTTTTAGGCTTCTAGATTAGTAATCCCATAACTACTACCTCCGTCCTGGTTTATTGGTCCCCATTGTAATCTGTGTCAAATTTTGACCATAAATTTAACTAATGAAATGTTTGTGCGTGTCACCAAAAATTATATAACTTTTGTTGACAGGCACTAATCATTTATCTGTTAAATCTTTGGTCAAAATTTAGCACAAATTACAATGGTGACTAATAAACCAGGACGGAGGTAGTAGTTTAGAAGCCCAAATGAATGAGTGAGGTGCCTTATGTTACTCTCCACTGTGGCTACTTCCTCCGTCTCGGTTTATAGGGCATGCACGTCGTTCTAGGTTCAGAATTTAACTAGCTATATATGTATTATATGTGATGAAAAATATATGTTTCGAAACTACATCCGCTTAAGAATCCAATGATATACTTTTTGTGACATATAACTCATATTTAGTTAGTCAAATGGATGACCTAGAACTACGTGCATGCCCTATAAACCGAGATGGAGGGAGTAGTCTTATGGGAAAAGCCGGGGAAGAGACAGCTTATTTTTTAACCCGCCAAAAGAACTGGCCCTAGGAGTAGTAGCTAGGGATACTAGGAGTAGTAGCTAGGGATCGAGTGTGCGAGATGAACCGGACAAAGTAAATGTAGAGAGATGAAATGCAAAAAAGACAGAGGGATGTGATGGTTGCTTGTCCGTTTATTTTATTAGGCCACTTATTACTGGGAGTGGTGGGGTTTTGTGATATGATGGCTTTACTGCCGCGCCACGAGCGGGGTGAGACTCCCGTGCAGCGCCGCCCTCTACACTAGTACTACTACCTCCGTCGTGGTTTATTAGTCCCCCATGTAATTTGACTGAAGATTTAACTGACAAAATGTTAGTGCATGTCAATAAAAACTATATCGTTGGATTCGTATTTGAACATAGTTTTCCATGATATAATTTTTGGTGACATGCATGAGCATTTATCATACTATATATAATGTTAATTAAATTTATGGTCGTACTATATATAGTAAGGTGCCCGTGCGTTGCACGAAACAGTGAAATGCATTGATCGGGGAGTTGTTTATTTTGACAAAGTATGTGGGGGTCATCTCATGCGTAACGAGTATCGATAGGTTTCTTCGGATATTATTTCTTCTCTAGAGCTCACAAACATCCGGGTGAATAGTAAATGTAGGCTAAATAGATAAAAAAGTATCTTTTGCAAACAAAAGCATTCAACTGTTCAACCTGCATCCAAAACTTGTGAAGAAATAACACTTATTGTGCTTTGCAAGAAATGATCTTTAAGAATTAGTTTTTGAGTATCTATTTTGTTTATTTTTTCTAGACCACCATGAATGTACTCCCTCCGTCTAGGTGAATAAGTCATCTTAGGTTGTGCACCGTGACTCTGCTGAGTTGCTACGCCAACACTACAGGAGCAGCCTACCACTTGGTTTTGCTCCTTGGTGAATCCCGACTACTCCCTCCGTCTAGGTGAATAAGTCATCTTGTGCACCGTGACCAAGAAGGAGGGGAAAACGAGAGAACTTAATGTTTATTTGCTAATTAATAGCATTGCATGCAATGAACTAACCACTGCATGTCATGTTTGGTAGTCTTGAGTCATTGAAAACATGCACGCCCCACATCTCTTATTGGTTGATATGTCAAGAAACAAGAAACGAGGTGGGAGTTAATGCACCGCGCCTAAGTGTTTTGGGATTATTTGGTTTTCGTAAGGTGACTTAGAGCGAGTACAATAAGGTACAGTCAGCAGGCTGTAAGAAGTAAAGTAATATTTCTAATGCTTAGTTGGAGGAGAGAGGATAGGAGAGAGAATGTAAGCGGGCTCTCATGCAAGAGCCAGCTACAGCACGTGCTCCTAAGCACTATGTGAGAGTGGAAAGTGGGCCATGTATTAATAAAGTAGCACATACTTATAGCTAATTGTTATACATGTTGGCTATAAGTTGGCTATAGATGACATGGCACTTTCTTATAGTCAATAGTTGGCTATACTATTAACCATGCTCTTATACACCTAGACGGAGGGAGTAAATCAGGATGACTTGGAAGGGGGCTGAGGAGATGTAAGAAATGGTTCATCATAAGTCTTTCACCATAACTGTAGTAAAAATTCTCAATTAATCTCATAAATGGCAAGCGAGAACTCTAATGGAGCAAAAGCATACATGGAAGATTCTAGACTAAACCATAAATGGATACACTTTTATTCAAGCGCGATACTCTAATAAAGCAAGATCATGCATGGAAGGTTCTATACTATATAAATAAGAAGTCTCCACATGCTTAGACAGCGGATTACATTGAGCGAAGACTAATGATGAACATTTGACTTGGTAATGCATATGACCAGGTGAACTTCCTTGGAGTCCCCGTGCACCATCTTGGGGTGAAAATCATACCAAGCGTCTTCCATGTCCACATTGCCAAGAACGGAGCAGCTCGGCACAGTCCCAGTCAGCGTGATGGAGGCGGTGTGGGTGCCCTCGTACTTCGGAGGGGCAGTAACAATGAGCACGCACCCGTACACCGGCCTCGTGTCAGCGTCAGCGGCGTTGCCCCTGACGCACACTACAGAGACGGGGCGGCGGCCTGCGTGGGCCTTGCCGGTGCCCACGGCCAAGAGGAAGACGTTGTCGTCCTCCTCCGCGACTAGCAGGCGGCGGTGATCCTCCAGCGACTCCGGCACGACGAACGGGTAGCACGTCTTGTACTTGATGTTCACCGCCGCTGGCCAGTAGTGATTGATGGACGGTGCCGTGAGGTGATGCACGAGGCTTGCCGGCGAGCCCTCAAACGCAGGGTACCTTGCAGGCATCGACCAAGCCGTCCATGAAACGGGAGTGGCTGTAGGGGATGTTGCGCCCGCCGAATGGAGCGCAGGAGGGAGTGGCTGTAGGGGACGTTGCGCCCGCCGAATGGAGCGCAGGAGTAGCACACGAAGCAGTAGATGGTGTCCTTACTAGTACTCCCTAGTCTCTTATATAAAAAATAGAGTTGGTGATGATGGTGTGCCTGCCATCCTGCAATATAGGCCGTCCGATCTATATCTGACGGATAGGAAGGAAACTATGGCAATTTTGCAAAAAGATACCCACACTCCTCTCCACATTTGCAAATAAGGCCATGCCTCGTTCATCCTTATCTCCCACAACCTCATTGCTGAGCAATCAAAAAAGGAAGTCTCTGGAACAATCTGGCATGGTGGCCGCTGCCGGCGTCGTCCATCCCCATGCCTCCGCCAAGTCCGACCACCAGTCACCACCACGCCCCACTCCTCCTCACCTTATCTCTCATCTTTCTCGAGATATCATTTTTTCGATGAAATTCTAGAGATACCATTTTTCCGATGAAATTCTCGAGATATCATTAGTTTTTACACATGGGATTACTCCTGCATGGGTCAATCACAATAGGTGTTTTGTAAAAAAATGCATCTTGATGTTCCGTGCAATGCAAGGGCATCTTGCTAGTTTGCATATAATTCCAAACACCACGTAGACACGTTCTTTGACCATTTTACAACTATGTTTGTATCATTGTTAGTGGTCAGCCGGTGCAAGTTATAGCCCCGGGTGTTTTAACCTTTTTTTTAGTAATGATATCTGGCGATTGTTCGCCACGAGCCCAATCCTGGCGAATCCCACATAACCGTCAGATTTCCATCCGACGGTGGCCTGTTTTTAAGCCATAGTATTTGACAAAACCGCCACCCTTACACACGTACTGTAACTGTGTCGCGGGCATTTGCAACTGCCGTGTCTCCCAGCGAATGTTTGCTGGGGATTGGAGTTAGCACCGATGGCGGTTCGTAGTCGTTCCACGCTCGGGCATTGAAGTTTGTAACTATTTTAGAATATACTACTCCTTCGGTGCTAGTAGTAGAGCAGAGTCCTAGTCCACTATATGCAAACTAGGGCATAGTAGTAGGTACTGTAGTTTATTGTACTAGTACTGTGATCACTCAAGCAAGTTGTCTGGCATCAATATGACCCTACGCTGCTGGGATGTGTCTCGAAAGTCAAGCGGCGTGCTGTTGTCATCATCACCTGTCCACTTCCCGCAGCACATATTCGCTTCTCCATCCTCGTCCGTACATAATCGTCCAATCTTCCATCCCCGCTAAGGCGCCTCCCCCCTCTTCCGGAACCCAAGCACTAACAATGGCAGAACCGAGCATCGTCCGCCGAAAGAGTGGCTGGAATTCGCTCCCCACAGAGGTAGTCAAGCTCATTGTTTCGCGTGTGGACAATCTCAGTACCATGCCGCTCGCCGCGTGCTCGTCGAGGCTGTTCCATTTACTCAAGGCCCTTAGGCTGGAGCTTTTTAAGCCAGCTCCCTGCTTGCTGATGACGCCTGATCTTCAGAAACGGCGTGTCACGCAGCATAACGATCGTAGGGTGGCGAACATCAACCCCCGCGACTGCGATCCGATCCTCGTCACCCTCAACTACATTAACGGTATGTAGTGGGTCGGCATGAACACGTCTGAAATGGTGCTCGTCGACGGTCGCGGCAGCTGGATGCTCGTGGAGGTCTACACCCGGCGATTGATCCCCCTTCCTTCGATTAACACTGCACTGCTATGGCACCGCAGCCCAGAATACTCGAAATCTTACAGTAGCCAGCATGATACCAAGTTTGATTTGCTCAAGGTTGTAATCTGCCAAGTGCCCACAAGATCTGCGAATTATAAATACTTCAGGCTAATTGCATTCTTTAATCGCGGTCTCGCCTATCTAACAGGTCACGATGGTAAGTGGATAAATCTGCACGTCCATCGTAGGATCATACATCCTCCATGGTTCTCTGATGCCATTGAACACAAGGGCTTCATTTACGCCGTGGACTCCTTCTATGGCTGGACGTATTGCTGGCCTACTCCAGTCATCGCTACAAACGGCTGTTATAGCAATATGTTACTTTCCTATGATATCATGATGGCTTGCTTATATTACTGTCAACATTTACTGAAAAAATATTCATGCTCATAACATGCTATTCTTAAGATTGACTACAGTACGAGCCCTTTTTTATTTGACTCCAACTTGATATGATGTTGTAGGCCGCCTGGTGTCCCTACCCTTCCTAATCCC
This sequence comes from Elymus sibiricus, assembly GCA_039707655.1. Taxonomy (NCBI): domain Eukaryota; kingdom Viridiplantae; phylum Streptophyta; class Magnoliopsida; order Poales; family Poaceae; genus Elymus; species Elymus sibiricus. Next base: position 322,763,283 of record CM077664.1, read on the forward strand.
AGAACCTTTCAAAGAAAAGCGGCATGGCAATTGCAGGTGGTTCCTGGCTCGATCAGGCGACGGTGAACGATTGATGATCCTTCGCACGTACCGGACGTGTTGTTTCGCGGAATACAATCACTGTCACTACAAGGTCTTTGAGCAGGATCCCAGCTTCTCTGGGCCTTCAGGAATTTTTTAATGGAGGCTGGTAAGTAGCCTTGGTACACGCTCTCTATTTCCCGGACTAAATTATCCGATTAACCAGGAGATAACCGACGGCAAGTATCATGATGGCAGCACGGTTTCGTTCATCAGGCAAAACTGTGTGTACACAGCGTACCATGCGTCTCTTCATGCAACATACCCTGATATGTGCCGCCACGCTCTGCAGCCCAAAGTAGGAGAGAGGGTCGGAAGTATCAGACTTCGACCTGCTGGCTGGAGTTTCCCCCGTCAGGGCACCCATCTGGTTGAAGCCGTCATCCAATCTCCACAGCTTAATAAACAGTAACATCTAACTGAGCCAGTTAGTTAGATGCGTACACTTGGTGTAGTAGGATCTTTATTTAGTTTGATGCATACACTTGTTTTTTTGGTAGCCCTTTTGTAATGATGGCTGATGTTTGGTTTGGAAGAGAGAGCTGCGTCTTTACTCTTCTGGCCTGCTTACTGCTTCTGTTGCACCCCCAGCCCTGGTTGTTGCTGCTGCTGTTTTCAATGTACAATCAGTAGTATATTTCGTCTGCTGGTTGAATAAATGTGTTGTTAGAACGACAAACACAATGTTTTGGAAGTCGTTGCACGGTCCGATCCTTTAGTGCCCCGTACGTAGCGCATACTATTTTTGGTACGGAACACATTTTCCACTTGTCGATAACATGCAGCCCACTGATGAAGGCCCAATAGAGGAGCCCATAATTAACTGGAAGGGAGGCTCTCACATGAATCTGGCCCAGGTACATGCTCATGGTTCCCTAAACATAAATAAGTAAATAAATAAATAAAACTAAATGCTCATGCACCAGTTCTGTAAATTTACGATTTGAAAAGTCAAATTTTAACAGGAGGATATTATTTCCTATGAGAGTGTCGTTACATTCAGTCGATATTATTCTTAGGCAAAGATAGCGACCAGTCTTTTTTCTCGCACCATTTTCTTCCTGCAACCAGCGGACCCATGCAAATTGTAGTCGACATCGTAAATAGTTCCGGTCCATTATTATTTTTCGATAAGAATGCCCAACCCAGCCCAACACATTGGCGACACCACTTTATCCCAGGGCTTCTGAATGTGCTCGGCTTCACACCTCAAGAAGAAAATTGTCTAACAAAAACCTCAAGAAGAAAAAGGTGCTCCGCAGCATTTTACAATAAGTTTTAGCCATATAAAATTAATTCTTATAATCCAGCATAATGAGTTTTTGGGTCTGACCGGTCCAGCTGCCAAAACCAAACCTGTGCCGGCGGGAGCGCCTGTTCCCGCCTTCTACGGCTGGTTGCGCTGCCGTGCACGCATCGCCGGCCTGTCGTACCCTGAAATGCTGGCCAGGCCATCCCTTTATGCCCCCCGACATCCTATTCTTCTCCGGCGACGGCAGCCTACCCCGCACTAGAACCAATGAACCCTCGTACTCCCCTCCGCCTACGGCCATACTGCCACATGTTCCCTGGCTCCTGTTCATTCCCGTCCGAGGCCTCGCCGTCGTCCTCTGCCTTGGTGCGCTCGCCGCGGAGCCGCCGTCCGGCCCTGTCAACATAGTGAATCGGGAGAGGACTGTAGTTGTGAGTATGACAGTACGGACCCACCAGGTCCACTCCCGAACACAAGCAAGCGCCTCTTTTACTACTCAGATGCACCCCTCGTTTTTTTACTCTAATCCACCCTGCTGATATCTGGGACCCACATCATTGTCAACGTATAGTCAATTAATGACAGAATTGTACAACTTTTTTTTGAGGATTTGTTCAGAGGAGCAGGCTATAAACTGGGTTGTGCGGTCTCTGTGGCCCGTCTAACAACATGACCAGCCCAGCAGTTTTTTCTTTGGGAAAATAGGTAGCCCACTATTTCTTTTTGAAGAATACCCAAGCTAGGCCTATTTGTTTTCTCTAACTTACTGGGCTGCAAATCTTTCAAGACGAGGAGGGATGCATTCCGGCCTGGCCAACGAGTATGGGCAGTATATCTTAAAAGTAATATGAAAGGGGTTGCAAATTCCAAAAAAATATAGCAAATGTGCAATTAGTTTCGTTTTTTGTTTTTGTTCTTCACTGATATTTTATATTTCAATTTGTTTTAGTATGGCTACTAATTTTAACATGACATAGTACTACTTTATTTTTCAATTTGTTTTAGTATGGCTACTAATTTTTGGATTAAGAATATTTTGTTCCCCAGCAAAAATATGCGAATTTTTAAAATTTCGCATATTTTTTAGTTCAAATTTTTAACCCTGGCACTGACTAGAAAATGGGCAGCAATTCTAAAATTGGAAAATGGGCTGCAATAAATTCCATATGAATTAGCAAATGGGCTGTAAATTATAAAAATAATACCAAATGGGCTGTACACGCCACAGATTTCGAGGCTGACTTGTTTACGCAAGGCTTTGTCAGTCAACACACGATTCTAGCAGCAGTGACTGTTGGATGTCCATCCAACGGCCGATGTGCTTTTTCAATCTCTGATCTTCCTGCTCCAGCCGCCTAAACCAGCGTCGGCGGGACTGCCTGCTCCCTCCTCTTGTGGCCGGTTGTGATGCCGCGCAAGCTTCACCGGCCCACCCTACTCCCTCCGCTGTCCTGGCCATCCCTCTACCCACCCGCACCTCCTATTATTCTCCGGTGACGGCAGCCTCACACCGCAGCCGAACCTGTCAACCGTCATACTCTCCTCAGCGTGGGCATCCACTGCTGTGTCTTCGTCGGCTCCGGGTCGTTCCATTCCTAGGCCTCACCGTCGTCCACCACGTTGGTGCTCTAGGCGCGGCGTGCTCAACATTCAACAAATGACAGCCATCGGAATAGGGATGTACCTGGAGAGGCTGACAGTAGGGACCCCCATGGTCCATGGCCGCACGCAAGCAACTGCCTCCTTATTACGCGAAAAAAATGATTCCTCCCACTGACATCTGCGGCGCACCGGTTCGGAGGCTGACCTGTGGGCCTACTAAGTTGACGCGTACGCAGGGCTTTGTCAACTTAGTCAACAAACGATTCTAGCAACAGTGACCGTTGGATTTTAATCGAACGGTCCTGCTGCTTCTTCAATCGCTGCTCTTCTTGCACCAACCGCCCAAACCAGCGCCGGCGAGACCGCCTGCTGCTGCCTCCAGTGGCCGGCTGTGCTGCCGCGCAGGCCTCACCGCCCCACCCTACTCCCACCGCTGGCCAGGCCATCCCTCTACTCACCCACAACCCGTGTTATTCTGCGGCAACGGCAGCCTCACACCGCAGCCGAACCAGTCAACCCTCGTACTCCTCTCCGCGTGGGCATCCACTGCCACGTCTTCCCCAGCTCCGCGTCGTCCCCTTCCAGGCCTCGCCGTCGTCCACCGCCTTGGTGCTCTCGACGCGGCGTGGTCAACGTGGTCAAGGAATGACTTCCATCGGAAGAGGACTGTACGTGGAGAGGCTGACAGCTGGGTCCACGGCCGCAGCAAGGAAGTGCCTCCTTATTATGCGTAAAATAATTATTCCTCCACCTGACAGCGGGGACCCACCGAAAAGGACTCCGTATTTTGTGAAAAAAACGTTTCCCCCCTGACAGGTGGGACCTACCAGCTACATCTTCGCACGCAAGGAAGTGTATCCATATTACAGGCAAAAAAAATGATTCTCCCCCCTGACCGCTGGGACCCACCATCAATAACTTCGCACGCAAGGAAGTGCCTCCTTATCCTCCCTGACAGTCGGGACCCACCTGGTCGAAGCGTACGTCGCATTGTCATTCTGGTCGCGAACGTGTATGTACATACTGGTCGATCGGTCTCTCTGCAACGATGAACCGTGGCCGAGCAAGCAGCAGCACGTGTAGTAGTAGTGCCCCCGACGTAGCAGTTTAGGCAGTCCAGTCAAAACCGTGTACACATACGTACAGCTAGATGCTAAAAAATACGGCCACGTACGTACATACGGGCGGGGTCTCGAACGCCTACTCGCGCATTTGTACGACCAGGGCTCGTGTACATGGAGAGGCAACGGAGACGTTGTCCTGTTCATCGGCAGCTAACCGGCTGGGTCGGAACGGAGGAAACAGCGTCCTGTTCATCGGGAGCGAAGCCACTGGGTCGGAACGCGTCTTGTTCATCGGGAGCCAAGCCACTGGGTCAGAACGCGTCCTGTTCATCGGGAGCCAACCGGCTTGGACGGAACAGCCGGAATGGGGTCTGGCGTACCGCAAAACGGAGGAAAACAGCCTTCTGTTCGACCGCATACGGTCAAAACAGGGTCCTGTTCATCGGGAAGAGTTTGGCGTACCCCAGAACGGAGGAAACGGCCTTCTGTTCGAGTGCCTACGGTCGAAACGGGGTGCTGTTGATCGGGAGGGGTGTGGCGTACCGCAAAACGAAGAAAACGGACTTGTGTTGGAGCGCCTACGGTCGAAACGGGGTCCTGTTCAACGGGAGGGATGTGGCGTACCGCAAAACGGGACTCCACGGGCTACTGTTCATCCACCGTCTACTGCCTCGCTCCAGCCTCCACCTGCTACTGTTCATCCACCGTCGACTTCCTCCAGCCTCCACCTGCTACTGTTCATCCACCGTCGACTTCCTCCAGCCTCCACCAGCTACTGTTCATCCAGCCTCCACCGGCTACTGTTCAACCATCCCTCCACGGGGTCCTGTTCATCCAGCCTCCACCGGCTGCTGTTCAACCAGCCCTCCACGGGGTCCTGTTCATCAACCCTCCAACGGCTACTGTTCATGGAGCCTCCACGGGGTCCTGTTCATCCACCCTCCACCGGCCTCCTCGATCAGGGTCCTGTTCATCTAGCGGCAACGGCCTCTACTACCACGGGATCCTATTCATCCAATCCCCACCGGGAACTATTCATCCAACCCCCACCGGGGACTATTCATCAAGAGGCAGCTTCGATCGGCTTCAGTTAGCAGCAGTAGCGAAGGAATCACTCGGGTTCAGTTAACAGCAAGGGATCGATCGGGGTTCAGTAACGTAGCTAGTGCAATCGCTCGGGTTCAGTTAGAGCCCAACGCCTCGCTCGGGTTCAGTTAGAGCGCAATGCCTCGCACACATGCGCGTAAGTGTACGAGAGAAATGCGCAAACCTCCGTGCATCACTCGGCCCCGACCATCCACTGTAACCAGGAACTCCCCGAAATTTTCCTCGCCCTCGCTTCTACCATGATTTTTTCCGTCATGGACGGCCCAAAGAATGTCATGCAGGTGCGTCTCCGGCCCGCCCAGGACGAAAAGCCCATTTTCTGTCATGATTTTTTGTCATAGAAGTAGGAGCCCACCACATCTATGATGATACCGGGTTTTGTGACAATTATCATCATAGAAGTGTCATAAGCATGACAGAATTTTTTTTCGTTCGGCCCAAAATGTCATGGATGTGTCTTTTTTTTGTAGTGCAAGAGAGAAGATGAACAAAGTCGAGAGCACTCGGGTAGAAGAGAGGAACGATGATTACGATGAGAATCGAAAGCTCAAGGAACAAGATAGACTCTGACCCCACTCCGGTTAGAACAAGATAGAAAAGGAATAAGAACGATGGAATTGGGATAGCATCCCGGTATAAGAGAAAAAAGGAGAGGTAGACAAGATAAGAGATTTGAAAAAGAGGACACCACACTCTGGTAAATGAATAAACAAGGAAATAAAGTGGTCTTGGAGAAATGAGATAATGGGTCGAAGAGAGCAACATCACCACGCCTCCGTAACGAAAGAATAGAAAGTAAATCATTGGAAGGAAAAGAGTGCGGAAATCAAAAGACAACTTCCACCATAATTGAATTGAGGAGCGTCCTTACAAGGAAGGATTGAATCGAGTTGTTGGAAATTCAACAATGAAAAGAATAAGTTGGTTGAGGGCTTATGGATAACATCTCAAATTATGAGGTGATAACCGGCCACAAACAGAAATGATTGTTTGCTTGAGATGAAAGAAAAGATGCGAAAAAACATGTGTGAAAGACAAGGAATAATTAGTTGCACTTCGGTATGCAAGAAGAGGGATACTTGAGCTTCTCCACAAGGATTATTGATGAACACTTGAAGAATGAATTAAATCATGAAGAACCACCATGAAGAACTCCGGTAACAAAAGGGTGATGAGATAGAAATGAAGGATGAAAAGAATAAGATTAAAGCCTTGCAGTGATTTAGGTGGAGGTTCCGACAAGATAGCCGAGGAAACTTTGAAGTCCGGAGAAGAAAAGATGAACACACTTGGGACTAGAATTTATTCATCATGAACAAACTCCGAAGGAAGGGATTAATCAACTTGATGAAAGAAGAATAAGAATTATGTTATGCTTATCCTCCATCAATTAAATTGATGAAAAGCAATGGATTTGCATACTACTTATTTGCGTTGAAAATGATTAAAAGAGATATAGCGCGAACTTGGGAAGGTCTTCACGAACCACCGGTAGGATTGGAAAGAACGAATGAATTGATATGATAAGAACGGAAGTGAAAATCTTAAACGAACCACCGTGGCAATGAAAACGAACGAAGAGATGAGAACGAGTTGCCGGGAATAATTAGAAATCGAACGAAGAAAAGAACGAAGAGATTGCGAGCTGAATAAATAATACTTGTACGACAAGCCGAGGTAATTGGAGAACGATATCTGGAATGTGAGGATGAAGAATTCTTCTGGAATGATGGCCTTCGGATAATCGAAACGAAAAACAACTCCTGAAATACTCCGGATGGGTAAGAAAAGAATCGCATGATTGGAAATAATTTGAGAGGATAACATCAAGCTAGCACCACGAATCTTCGAGAGAACGGACAAGATTTAGAGGAAAACTCTTCTTCGGTCTTCAAAGCTTAGAATGATGACGAGGAACACCTAGGAGAATTTTTGAGATACTCCAGAAGAAGAATGGAAAGGTTGTACTAACGATGAGAAGAATTTGGAAGCGGTCTTGGAGAAGGCCTATGACTGATGAAATTCATTCTTACGTCACACTTTGAAAAGAATTTGGGAATAACTCCGGAAAAATATTAGAAGAGCCAGGTAAGATCCTGGGAAAAGACCTGTGGGTTAGGGCCCACTCAAAAGGAAACACCGTTGGAACGATTGGTGGAAGAGATGATACACCGGAATGATTCAAAGACTTGAATGAGGTGACAACCCTCGAATTAATTCAAACACAAACACGAACCTTCTGAGATGACTTCATCACTCCGGAACGATTAAATGACGAGAAGCGAACGAGCAAGGGGAAACATTTGAGCCAAGGAAAAGAATATGGTCAACGCCGAGAACTTGAATTGAATGCACCGGAAAAGAAAACGAGACGGACAACAATGAACTAGAGGAGAATTCTCCGGTTGAAACAATTAAGTAAAGAATGAAGAGGCTTCGCACGAATGAAATGGATGCCAGATTCGAGACTTCAGACTTCGTGAAGAAAATGGGTGGGAGGGTGGAAAAAAAAGAAAGACAACTTCGGACGGGGAAACAACGTCGTGGAGAAAGAACTGAGGATTGATCTTGCCAAATACGAAGAGGATCGAATCAACTTGACGAGAAATGCACCGGATGAAAAGACCTGACATGGCAACGAACGAAAAACTAACTGCGTGATCCTAAAGAAAATTTGAAGGGGAAGAGGAGTAGCATCAGAACACCTACGTCAAGATTCCTCACCAGAGCGACAAAGGGGATGAGGAGTAAAAGGAATTCCTACTCTCCGATATAACTAGACTCCAAAAATAGTTTTCTTCTAGACTCGACAATGGCAAAACTACGATCAATCAAGGGGGCTCCTATTGTCGGTCGAGGCTCTGATACCAACTTGTCACGCCCAATATGCGATCCTATCCGACAGGAACTCGAAGGTCCCACCAAGGATAGAGCCGCATATTGAAGACGCTTTGCAAGGTGGATATCATTACATCGTACCATTACATAATAGTTGGGGATACATACAAAGGCATACAAATGCCACATGAATAAATCAATACATAGCAAACATCATACAAAAGAGCGGCATCCGACTACGGATGAAAACAAACGGAAAACAAGAACGACATCCACCCTGCTAGCCCAGGCTGCCGACCAGGAACCTATCCCCTGATCGAAGAAGAAGCAGAAGAACTCGAAAACAAGCAAGCATCGCTCTCACGTCAGATCATCGCATTACCTTTACCTGCAACTATTGTTCTAGTAATCTGTGAGCCACGAGGACTCAGCAATCCAATTACCATGGGTATCAAGACTAGCAAAGCTTAATGGGTATGTAATGGATAAGTGGTGAGGTTGCAGCAGCACTAAGCATTGTATGGTGGCTAACTTATGAGTACAAGAATAAGATGAGAAACTACGCAAACGGTCGCAAACTAGCAATGATCAAGAAGTGATCCTGAACTACTTACGAGTCAAACATAACCCCACCGTGTTATCTTCTCGAACTCACTCGAAAAGAGACGGTCACGGTTACGCACACGGTTGGTGTATTTTAATTCGGATCTGGTGTCAAGTTCTCTACAACCGGATACTAAAAATTCCCATCTGCCACATAAACGCGGGCACGACTCTCGAAAACATTAAACCCTGCAGGGGTGTCCCAACTTAGTCCATCACAAACTCTCACGATCCGCGGAGGAAAATCCTCCATTCCGGAACAACCCGATCAAGCTCGGAATCCCGGTTCACAAGACATTTCGACAATGGTAAAACAAATCCAGCAAGACCACCCGATGCGTCGATACCCCGATAAGAGCCACACGTATCTCGTTCTCAGGACAACACCATCTATGCAAAGTGGACAGTAGCCAAAATACCGTCGAGTTGCCCCGAGGCGGCACCGCCGACTGCTAGGTAGGTGGACCAACACTCATGAGGAGCACTGGCCCGGGGTTGTTGATTAAGAGTCCTCGGGTGCTAGCCGGTCCCTATGCAAGTTTTAGTTATTATTAGGCAAATGGTAAAACCAATGTTGGGCCTTGCTGGAAGAGTTTTGTTCAAAGTGAACTGTCAAGGGGGGCCCATAAACCCCGACTGTGTTAGGAACGCAAAATAAAGGAACATAACACCGGTATGACGGAAACTAAGGCGGCAAGAGTGGAACAAAACACTAGGCAAAAGGCCGAGCCTTCCACCCTTTACCAAGTATATAGATGCATTAATTAAATAAGAGATATTGTGATATCCCATGATATCCATGTCCCAACATGGAACAACCTGCAACTGCACCTGCAACTAGCAACACTATAAGAGGGGCTGAGCAAAGCGGTAACATAGCCAAACAACGGTTTGCTGGGATGGTGGAAATGTTAGAGGCTTATCATGGCAAAGTAGGAGGCTTGATAAACAAGTGCTGGGTAGCGCGACATAGCGATAGCATCGAGACAACTAGCATAGCAAAGATAGTAGTGAGATCCAAGGTTATGGTCATCTTGCCTGAAATCCCGCTATGAAGAAGATAGAGTCCAAGAAGTAGTCGAAACAACGTAGTCGAACGAATCCTCACGATCGCAACGAAATAGGAACTATCGAGAAGAAGCACAACCGGAAAGAAGCAAACAACACGGTAAACACACAACATATGACATGGCAGGATGCTCATCCAAGTATGATGCATGACAAGGCTACATGATGCTACTCATGGCAAGAGATGATGCATACAAGAACCTCACATCAAAGCAAGTTTAAATGAGGCCGGAAACAACATATAACAATTTCGGAAACTCCCCATATGCAAATTTCGAAATTGGTCCAGATCTGAATAACACATTATGCTGAAGTTGTTAAACAGCAAGTTAACATGCACCATGATGATCTACACGTTTTTCTAGTCAAGTTACATCTAAGGTTCATTTAATTCGGAGCTACGGCCTAGAAGATATGAGCAAAACAAGTTCAACATGGCATTGATGCAAAATGCATACAAACATCAAGCACACATACTCAAATCAAGGATGCAAACATGACATGATGAAACTACATGTAAAACCAAGCAAGTTTCATATAGGACATGAACAAAACGGAGCAACGGTTCAACACATACACACAACGCAAGATATAACAACAATCTGCCCAGAACAGCAACTAGGCATATTGCAAGCAGAAAACAACATGGTACAGGACCTATATGAGCACAAACTTGATATGCACTTAAATTAGAAATGACATGCTTCAATACATCTTTACTAATTAGGTTCATAAGCACCATGGTTAATTTATTATGATCCATGCAAAATGCAAAGTTCTGTTACAGATTAGGACTTAGTGAAAAACTGGACATATACATGAGGAGAGTTAATATGATGGCATGTTTGAGGCATGAAATAAATATGCTACAGTGCTTAAACATGGCATCAAATGGCATATCATGCTAGTACATATCCTGGTGCTCAAAACACATAACATGGCATATACATAGGAGCAACAGGTTCATGGGAATCATCAAAACAATATGCAAACATGATATAGCAGATTCTCAGACTTAGAGAAAATCTGGGAATGCAACCAGGAACATTATGATGCTGACTTTGGAGGCATATAACAGCAAGCATAACAATTTTAATATTTATGAAAAGGGCATGATCTTATAGTAGACATGGCATACTTCCAATTAATCCATTGGCACAATTTATAATATGCATAGATTAATTACTATGAGCTTTGCAAAATGGAACATGCTGTTAACAGGTTGACAGATTTAGCATGATGGCAACTTTAGAGCAAGAATGAGTCATGCTACAGCAACCCTACATGGCAAACTAGGGCATGGCATCAAAGTACACATAACATAGAGCAAATGACATGAAGAAACCATATGCATATGAGCTCTAGATCAATGGGAACCATCCAGCAAAGACGGCAAGTTTTATAACAGACAGTTTTTAACTTTGTGAAATTAACAAGTCTGAAATCAGCAACATCGACTAGGCATGTTTGCAAGCTCATGGCTGTCACATCATGTCAAATCATGGCATGAAATAAATACAAGCAGAAAGAAGACATAAAAATGCACCAAACACATGTTGACAAGATGCTCATATGACATATGCATTAAATCACACAAAAATAACAAAAGGGCAAGTTATAACAGTTTTCAGCAGTTAACAGCAACATGCACTCTTGCAACGAAGATTAAGACATGAAGATGAACCCTAACATGAATGCAACAGCCACCATCGTGAAGAGCACAAAGAGTAGATCATTTACATATATAAATCATGTTCATAGGATGCACGGTTACCGAGATACAAGCATCACAAAGATGCAATATGATATTTAAAATTCGGGACTTAGTGAAATTCGCAGAGGCAAAACTGGACTGGGGCATCACCTCGTGGGCTTCGGCCCAGGGAGCAGAGGGGGCCGGCTGGGCTGCTGGGCCTTGCGCAGGCGCGGCCCATGTCGGGTGGAGGCGGGCGCTCGTCGTCTCCCTCGACAGGAGGTCGAGCGAGGCCATGGGAGGGGCGCCGGCGGCGGTCCACGGCGTTGGCGGACGGCGGAGAGGCAGGGGACCGACGGGGAAGGACGGCTGGTCGGGGGCGGCGGCCATGGATCGGGGCTGCTCGAGGGGCTCCTCCCCTCGGATGAGCTCGAGCGGGCGGAGCGCTGCGGGCGGCGGCGTGCGAGATCCAGGCCCGGGTGGGCTTGCGATGGGCCTGGCGGGCCCGGTGCGGGAGGAGGGAGGCAGGGACAGGGCGACGTGGCGGCCTCTGGATGGCCGCAAGCGGCGGCGGTTGGCGGTGCAGCCACTGGAGGCGCGACAAGTGGCGGCGGGGTGCTGGCTGGGCACGGATTTCGAGGCGAGGGTGGCGGCTGGAGGTAGGGGAAGGGGTCTACGGGCTAGGGTTGCCCAAATTTGGAAGGGGAGGGTGTTTAAATAGTTAGAGGGAGCTAGGAGAGGGGTATTAGGGAGCCGTTTTCGCCCAGACGATCGTGATACGACGGCGATCAACATAGGAGGGAGTTAGATGGGCTAGGTGGGCTGCAGGTGGGCTGTGTAGATGGGCTTGGGCTGAGGGAGAGAAGAGAGAGAGAGGCCCGACGACTGTTTCCGGGTACCGAAAACGTCCGACGAATAAACCGGCTATAGTGCCGCTATAGTTATCCGTTGGGGCGTCAAACGGACTCCGAATGAGACGAAATTTGGCAGGCGGTCTTCCGGCAATATAACAAGACCACATGCCAACTTTCAACCCATCCCGAGAACATTTTTATCCCACTTATAAAATAATATTTCGGAGGTGCCGCGGGCGCGTGCGAGTGTGGTTGGACTCAGATCAGACAACGGAGAGAACTGAGAGACCCTGACGGATGCAAGTTTTGGAAAACATGCAGATGAAATGCATATGATGACATGGCAAAGTGCAACACGGAAGCGAATGACATGGCAACGCCGGCGAATAACCGGAAGACATCTGGAGCATCGGTCTCGGGGCATCATACTTCATCTCGCAATGTGGTCAATAAACAGGATATTCGCTTTAGAGCCATGGAAAAGCATGAGCATAACCTTCTGTCCTATTCTCCAAGATGGACGGGCCTTCATTATTTGAGACCACCCATGAATAAGTATCTTTTCACCTCCAAGGGAAATGGAGTAGGTCGACATAAACATCATGTTGTGACCGAGCGCAAGTCTGACCCGACCATGGTCAGGCATCTGTATAGGAACAATAGAACTGGGTAGGGTCTGTTTCAAGAAGATCACAGCTGTAAAACTGTGTATAAGCAAGAGTTTATGAACAACATATATAACAGAAAACAGCTCATACCATAAGTTTCTTGACACAGTTGGAGCTGTTCAACGTGTGCACCAGTGGCACACATATCCCACGTGGCCTTCCACCATTGAAATGCCCCACAAGGACCTCAAGACGATCAATAAAGTGTAAGAACTGGTGGATGTCATCCCAGTCAACTTCAGTGCCATCAGTAACAGTCGAGTTCTTATAGAATAACAAATGAGTAGTGTGCTGAACTTTGAAATAACCTACACGTGCCACCAATTATAAGAAATATTAGTTAGAAGTAGCATCTTCGTGAGAGAAGGGAATCACAAATTGTTGCTACTTCTAAAGTCAAATTGTGATTAGTTAGACAGAATAGGTGGATTAAGAAGTAATGGAGGCAACATGCAAGAACCAGATACAAAACTAACATGGATGAACTACTGGAACGACGTCGGGGTGGAAGATCACAGTGAAGATGAGACCAGGTTCTGCTATTTCCATCAACATTCGTGCGCCAACTTTTAGTCCGTAACAGTTGAGAAATTTTATCCAAGTTCGGCCATAAAAAAAGCAGCGATCTTCTTGGTTCATGAACGCAACTGGGAACTTATATCCATGGCTTGTCTTCAATGTGACCATTAAACTGGTGTATTCAGTTATGGCAAGGCCGACCATCTTGAGTTCATGTGTTCTGGCAGAGCAAGGAATGCACTGCAGAAAAAATTATATGAGAACACAATGTTTTTGCTATTCAAATCTAGAAATAATTTCCTCTTTCACGTCAGTGTTGACCATGGTACTAGTACCTTTTATCCAAATATAGCAATCAAATTTCCAAATTAGTCGACAGCATGTTCAAAAACCCCAACCCTTCCGGATAGAAGAGAGAATTCTAGGACCATACTGTGTGTGTTTTAAAATCCTGTGTTAGGATGAGAAGGAACAAGTGTGGCGTCTCACCGAGGGCACAGAAACCTGTAGGGTCCTCGCACTTTGGGCACTGCAAATGAAGCACACTAGATTCAGTAGGAAGAAAAATGCATCAACGGCGGCTGCTGCCATCCTAGGATTACCCGCGACCAAGGGACTAGGATTTATCGGGGATGGATAAAGAATTCGTACCTGGATCTCCATGAGAAAACCCTACGCAATTGCCGGGAGGAGCTTTTCTCTGAACAAGCAGACGAGGGAAAAGGGGATTTAGTCCCAGTGAAATATTGCCGCTTCGTCTGTCCAGTTTACTACTACTGCTGGAAAGGTAGGGGGTTTTGGGATTTGACGGCTCATTGGAGATTACTACGTCCCTACAACCGGGGTGAGTCGACCGTGTAGTTGTGCACTCTAATTTTGTGCATGGCACATGGACCCCGTTGCCGGATGCCCCGCATATCAGCGAAAGGAAGTAGAAAGGCAGGAGTAACTAGTTACACATAAATATATTTTTGATAGAGAGATACTCCCTCTGTAAAGAAATATAAAAATCTTTTATCACAACTTTATACATAAGAAAAATCAAGGGGAATATATATAACATAATATGGGGTTCAGATGAGAATAAAATACTCAGATTTTTTTTGAGGGGAAATAAAATACTCAGTTATGCTGACGGATCTAGACTTTGGGCCACAGGCCGGTGGGCCTACATGTTTGGGGGCCCATGTGTTCTAAACTCAGCTGTTTTCATCCGGTAAATATTTGGGTGCTGGTTTTAGATGCTGTCGCAAGGCGAATACAGAAAATTAAATAAAGCACGGCAGTTGTTAGAATGAAATTGAACGACAGCTCCTAACCAGCAATCAGAGTTGCAATTCTTTCACGATATCCTACGTGATAAATAATACTGTCGTACTACTTATACACACAGGCCACTTGTATCACCATGCCATATTATTACATCAAAAGCTCTCGGAGGATAGATCACTTCGGCAGTTGTGTGCTGCTACTGAAGAATTTCAATGTTGATTAGGACCAGCTCTCCTTGCCGAGAAAGTTCTATTTTGGCATCATCCCCAACCGCAAGATTTGATAGAGTTTTGAACCTTGACCATCCTTTAGCATCAATCATCATGCGACCATCCTTTCTATTTACGGTATATTGAGCAGGTTCATTCACACCAAGGCAGCGCATGGTAAGAGAAACATGGCCACGGTCGCTCGGATTATTGAACGACTCCCTCATTGATCTAGGAATTCTCTGTTTGCAAACAAGAAGACATACACAAGCAGTTAGATCAACATAGTGAATCATGTGAAACAACATGGAAAGAAAAAAGAACGAAGCACTTGGGCTGCCAATGCTTACCAAGAAGGTGGAGATGTCGGTTTTTGTAAGGACTGTGGTATATGCAGTGCGAACTGCAGCCCAGTCTATTGCCGGTGCAAGTGCTGGTTCCGTTGCCACTGCACGGGCAGGAGCAGATGAAAGTGCAACTTCAAGTGTTGGTGCAGGTGCCAGAGCCATTGCTGGTGGCCATTGCAGTGCGACTGGTAGTGCCTCTGCTGCTGCCGGAGATGGTGCTCCTTGTGGAGCTGGTGCCGGTGTCGCAGCAGGTGCCCTTGTCGGTGCCCGATCCTCCAGTAGATCATCCTGATCCGCTGACGCGGTCGGTGCCCAATCCTCTGGTGGATCAGACTGAGCTGCTGCCGCTGTTAGTGCTAGAGCCAGTGTCGTCGGAGCAGGTGTCGGTGCTTGATCCGATGCTGAAGGTGGTACCGATGTGCGAGACAGCAATGATCGTCTATGGTCTGCTATGATTTCATACTTCAGCTTTCTAACTTCCCTAGGCTCCGTGATCTAGATCCAGTCTTTTTCTTCACTTCTTTTAAACGCGAGAAGGACTAATTGTGGCGTGTTTATTAAAACAAACACTAAAAGAAATACACTTCCGTGATGATACGTGTTTGTCACAGTAGGTCACGTTTTCTGTCATGCATGTACATCCATGACGATTTTATGACAGAATCAAGATAGTCATACCTGTGCTGTCGTAGAAGTGTTCCATGACAATACCAAAATTATCATCACGGAAGTGTTCACTTCCATGACGATAAATGACGCGTCATGGAAGTGCTTTCGTCAAGGGTAACCGACACGTGGCATCCACCGTAACGGGTCGCCGTTAAGCTATCGGGTCCAGTTTTGGATCCGATAACCCATTAACAGCAACGACCACTGGCGATTTTCCACGTGTAAAATTCTCATTGGTCGGAGGAAACACGTGTCAGCTCGTCATTGGGTCAGATAGGCGCCTATGATATGCCGACAGGTGCGACGGCCCAACACTGGCCCATTTAGCTTACAAAGGCCGGCCCATTTGACTTGGTCAAAAGCTAGCGGGCCGGCCTATTAAAAGCCTGTTAACGATCTGTTCGCATATAGCCCATTTTATGGCCCGGTAACTCACGGCCCGTTATGGCGTTCCCGAAATCGGCCCAACAGCGTCATGTGGGCCGTCCAGTATAATACCAGCCCGTTTCATTTTCGGCCTATGTATGGCCCATGACGTCTTTCGGCCCATACGAGGCCTTTCGTATGTTTGGGCCCTTTAATGGGCCGCGGTGACTCTGGCCCATAATAAACAGTAAATTTCTTTATGCCCAGTAACGGCCCATGATTCACATGGGCCGTTTCTAGCCCGTGTTAGCTTTCGGCCTACTGACGGCCCATACATTCTTGGGCTCCTTTCCGGCCCTCGATTACTTCCGGCCCGTTACTGGCATGTTCCCCTAATAGGCCAAATTCGGCCCGTGGTTAGAATCGGCCCGTTTGTGGCCTGTTAACACGTTGCGCCGTTTCCAGCCCGTCTTATATTCTGGCCCATTAACGACCTGTTATGCCTGTGACAGAATTAAGCCTTTGCTGTCTTCCAGCCTGTTAATGGCCCGTTACCGTGCTGGCCCGATACCAATTACGCCCGTTTACGGCCCATGTGGGCCCATTTATCCGATGGCCCGAGGCCCACTGAATCTACCGCCCGTTGGAGGCCCATTTATTCGACGGCCCGTAGGAGGCCCATGGATCCTACGGCCCGTAGCAGGCTCAAGGTTACCATGGTCCGTATATGGCCCATGGTTGTTGCGGCCACTAGCAAACCAAGGAAAAAGAATACTAGGGAAATAAATAAGCCAGAAAGTAACGCTAGGCTATTAAGGCGATTGCACAGATTACATCCACTGGGCATCAAAGTTCGCCACCAGTGCAAATATAGGGAACACCGTACATTATACAAAAATGGCTTGCTGTTTTCTTGAGCCGGTGGCTGCACGTTAAGAACAAATTTTGTATCGCAACAAAACAAATTACAACCATAAAACAAAAGGAAGGTTGGCATAAAAGTTAACAGTCCGGCAGATAAATGCACCACCAGAAGTTTAGAAGCTCAGTTCATTTGACATGACTGTTACGTTTTCGTGCTGTACTGTCCGATGGAGCACCATAACCTTCGCCTTCATTTCTCCTAGGCTCCTGAACAACATAGCAAATGTCTGATAGTCTGGTATCAAAACCATGCATATCTTGACGACATCGAACAATGGATGTCCTTGTTTCACAAAGGGTCTCTGTTAGGGAATGGACTTGTGTCTGGAGCGCAGATATAATATTATTTTGAGCTTGCATATCTTGATCATGAGGCAGTTTGGACGAGATTGCCTTAACAACCAACCCAGTATTACGCAGGAACGTGCTTTTGGCACTGTTAGTGGACAGGTACTGACCCACTGCAGCAAGAGGTGACATTGCGGTTATAGTTGCCTCGTCACCTTCAGAAGGTGGTGGTTCCACCATTTGTTCCATTGCTTGCTGAAAATTTGAGTTTTTACATTAGTAGTACCAGAATAGAAGATATTAAGGAGGCAGCAAAACCAAACAAAATAGCTTTGGTATATATACAGAACTTATTCTGGTGAACCCGTGTAAAATATTAGTTGTATTTTACTACAAAGTACATAATAAAACCAGGTTCCAAACATATGACCATGTACCATGGCTAATGTATTATCTATTTGTTCACATTGTATTGACAACTAAGGATAAAGAGACAAAGTTTATAATACGGTAAGCATAGTATGACATCATTCATATCACAAAACAACTGAGAACAGACAAACAGGCAATTGTAACGTTGTGTAGACAAGTCCAGCACGGAACTAGATAACAGATCAAGATCAAAGGAACATCACTCCTCTCTTTTAAACCTTGTAAGGTGCAATGATACGCTAAGACAATTGTGTATAAAATTGAAAAGAGTAATAGACATTGGCTGCAAACCGTGCAGTTCAATGCACAATTCAGAGTAAGTAGTAGTTAAAAGGCATGAGGATTAAGGACTTACAACAGCGGCTTTGACTGGTGTAGTCATGCCCTTCGTCTTGCTGGTGTGACAGTCCTTGAAGATTGCCAAAGCATTTGTTTTACTTACTTTTTGGTCCTTGCGGGCTTTCCTCTGCATTTGGAACAAGTCAATATAGATCTGATAATATGGCAGAGCGAAAAGAGTGAAACAACAGCTAATTACAAGAGCCTCGCAGTGTGCAATATAGTTACGAGATCCTCTCGTCTGTTGGAATTTCACTTTCGTACGGTTGGCCTTGTTCTTTGAACAGTTCACCTACAAGAAGATAGATTTGTGAGGCACATGCGTAAATAGGAGTTCAACATGTGATCTGATCACATATATATAACGTACTTGATACTTTGGATCAGACCAGTGTTTAACGAGGCCTCTCCAGTCTTCATCTGATATATTTTCCACTGGAGATTTTTAGGCAAGTTCACTCTTAGCCTTGCCTTCAAAGTAAGTTTTCCTCAAGTTATACCGATACTGTCGCAGAGCAGACTTGAAAACATGGGTGCATGCTTGTCTGGTTGCATCATCTTGGCTATCCAACTTGAACCTCATCTGTTGAAAATTATGGGAGTCTCATTACCAGCAAGTTAGAAAGTATGGGACAGAGCAAGACGATATTACTAATTTCCATACATAACCATACTTACAGATACATGGTCGAGGAAGGTGTTGAACTGGGTTTCGTCTTTGTCATTCCTGTACTGAATCCATGTTGGGAGGATACGTGCATGACACCTAACGGCAACCGCTGCCTCTGATACTAACTTGGCTGGCTCTGTAGCATCACGTGGCCTTTTTAAACCTGCCTCAAAACGGATCTCCTTTCTCCCTCCTCTAGATTTAGTTAACCTATCGAGCATTATCCCTGATGTTTGTTTCCTCTTGCGCCTAGGTGCTAGTCCAACAATGAACATAGGAAGTGTTAGTGTACATCAAACTGTGAGACTACATATAAAGAAGCATGCAACTATAACTTGATTCCAGCAACTACCTTCTTTCTATTGAAGCTCACAAGGTTCATCTGATCTTGCCAACTCGTCTTGTGTCAAGAGTGCATCAGAAGTAGTGTCAGGTGGCAAGGGAGCTTGGGAACTTGCTGCTAGCTGAGTTGACAAACGAGTAACTCGTGCAGCTGGTGGTACTGTGGAAGGTGTTGCAACAACTAGGGTTGTCGCTGCTTGTTTGGTGGCAGCTATTAGTTTCTGTTTGGATTGTTTTGCAGCTGGTGTAGCACGGGATACCGTGTTTGTACAATTTTCCGGTGGACTTTGACCTTCTATTGCACCATCAGTACCATCAGAATCTGCATAATTCTTCCGCTTCCGTTTCCATGCGTCCTGAGTACTAACACCATCCCCTGGCATTCTATGTTCCTTCCTCTTTCTCTGTGCCATGTCAAGTCAAGCCGACAAGAAAAAGGAATAAAAATTTAGTTCTTCAGAAAAAATTGATGCGTGATACAGACGAACTAAACTTTGATGTTAGACAACCGCATGATAGGAGGATGTAATATGTTCGAAAAACAGGACGACATGAGATAATCAGAACTATGATGTGTAAACTAAGCAGAAGGCATTTCAATAAATTAGAAGCAATGCAATGGAAGGTAGACACCATATGAAAGATTCTACAAATATCGCTCTACCAAGTTAACAGTGTCTCGTCATAACTGGCATTTAAACAAATGTGAAGCAGTACAAGAAATAAATCATATGCAAGATGCAAACAACATCACACTACCAAGTTAAATGTCTCTCGTCATTAGTGCCATTGCATATTCACAGCATTGCATATTCACAGCTATGATGTGTAAACTAAGCAGAAGGCATTTCAACAAATTAGAAGCAATGAAAGCTAGACACCATATGTAAGACGCAACGAATATCACTCTACCAATTTAAAATTGTCTCGTCATTAGTGCCATTTCAACAAATTAGTAGTACAAGCTAGAAAATAATGTGAGATGTAAACAATATCAGACTCCCAAGTTAAACGTGTCTTGTGAAAAGTGATTGTTGCAGGTTACACAACAGTAGTACTTTGATGTAAGAACATGGTGTGATAGACAGATATTGTATGTTATAGAAACAGGAACACGTGTCTTATTCACAAGTATAATGTGTAAAGTAAGCAGATAGAATTCAACAAAATTAGAAGCAATACAAGCTAGACATCATACATAACATGCAAACACATATAACAGTGCCATGTTAGAGGGAGCACCTGTGATGGTGGACAAGGGGAGACGTGCTCATGATCAACACAGCTACGTTGAGTGTCTATGCATGTGTTGTCTTCCAAATCTTGTTGGGGAGGATGGCGGAGTAGAGTGTGTAGAGGCCCTCTGTTTCAGTTGTTTGGAAGGAGCACCTTTATCCACTGCCTTGCTAATTTCCTTCTGCTTTATTGATTTTTCATTGTCAAGTAAAACCGACAAGAAAAAGCAATAAAATTCACTCTTCAGAACTCATTCATGCATGATACTGACAATCACTACCTTGATGTAAGGCAAACACATGATACGAGGATGGAATATGTACGAAAAACAGGACGGCATGGCATATTCACAACTATTTGTGTAAACTAAGCAGAAGTAATTTAATCAAATTACAAGCAATACAAGCTAGACACCCGTATGCAACATGCAAGACAATATCACACTGCCAAGCTAGAGAAAGCACCTGGGATGCCGGTTTCACTGGAAGACCGCCATCAGTCCCTGGCATAATTTTTTCCTTCCTTTTTATTAATTTTATTGCCTTGTCAAGTCAAACCCACAAGAAAAATGAATAAAAATTCACTTTTCAGAACTCATTGATGCAGGATGCTGACGAGCACTACTTTAATGTAAGGCGACCGCATGATAGGATGATTGAATGTGTAAGAAGAAAGGACAGCATTGCATATTCACAGCTATGATGTGTAAACTAAGCAAAAGGCATTTCAAAAAATTAGAAGCAATGAAAGCTAGACACCATATGAAAGATGCAACGAATATCACTCTACCAAGTTAAAACTGTCTCGTCATAAGTGCCATTTCAACAAATTAGAAGTAGTACAAGCTAGAAAAGAATGCGAGATGTAACCTATATCAAACTCCCAAGTTAAACGTGTCTTATGATAAGTGATTGTTGCTGGTTACACAACAGTAGTACTTTGATGTAAGAACATGGTGTGATAGACAGATATTGTATGTTCTAGAGACATGAACACGTGTCTTATTCACAAGTATAATGTGTAAAGTAAGCAGATGGAATTCAACAAAATTAGAAGCAATACAAGCTAGACATCATACATAACATGCAAACACATATAACAGTGCCAAGTTAGAGGGAGCACCTGTGATGGTGGACTAGGGGAGACGTGCTCATGATCAACAAAGCTACGTTGAGTGTCTATGCATGTGTTGTCTTGCAAATCTTCTTGTGGGGATGGCGGAGTAGAATCTGTAGAGGCCCTCCGTTTCAGTTGTTTAGAAGGAGCACCTTTATCCACTGCCTTGCTAATTTCCTTCCGCTTTATTGATTTTGCATTGTCAAGTAAAACCGACAAGAAAAAGCAATAAAATTCACTCTTCAGAACTCATTCATGCATGATACTGACAATCACTACTTTCATGTAAGGCAAACACATGATACGAGGATGGAATATGTACGAAAAACAGGACGGCATGGCATATTCACAACTATTTGTGTAAACTAAGCAGAAGCCATTTCAACAAATTAGAAGCAATGCAACCTAGACACCACATGAAAGATGTAACCAATATCTTTCCTTATCTTAATAAAGACCGACTTCAGCCTTTTGAATACAAGCTAGACACCATATGCAACATGCAACCACATATCACACCGCGAAGTTAAAGCAAGCACCTGGGATGGTGGTTCATGGCGAGCGAGATCATCAACTCCAGAGCTACGTTTACCGTCTCCATCTATTGAACATGCAACCTTTAAAGTGCTGAGACGTGTCTTGCCTGCCCACGAAGAAAGCAGGAGCGACTTCTCTCTTTTATTTCGTGCTTCTCTCAACAGTTTGGCAGAGGCTGAAATACCCATGCATAAAAAAACAATAGTGAGAGTATGGGTGAAGTGTGTGCAGAACTAGTGCACTGTAAAAGTAGCAGATAGCACGTGGCTGAAGAATAAATGACAGGAGACATATGATAGCTCTACAACATTGCATGGCAAACAAAATTAGATTCTACTCCGTATGATTTTGTAATATATGAGCACAAGGATGGCTGGGAAATGCAGGTACTCCTCCAGCACACCACCACATGTGGTCCTATCAAAATAATAGTCGACTGAAAATAAATAGGTCAGTCGATTTTTTTATGAACCGTCCGATCTACAAGGAACGGGCAGATGGCCTTCGTCTACCTCCCGCCAGTCAGTGTTGATGATCTTTCTCAAACCGCCAGCGACCACCGGCCCAGACCCCTGCCTCCGCCGCCCCGCCCTCCCCTCGACCTCACACCACCGCCATGCTTGGCAGCGCCCCCCGACCATCCCTTTAAGCCCGGCCGACCTCCAGATCAGGCGCTAGCAGCTCCTAGGCCCCACACACCCCTAAGATAAACACCGAGGCGCTGCTTCCCCGGCGTAATAGGTGGACTAGCGCCTGTTACGCCGGGGAATGCTTCCTTTAATTGGGAATCAACTGACCAGGAATTGAAATCCAGGGGGGCGAGGGACCTCTAGCTAAGGTGAAATACTATATGAGGAGAAACCTTGTGCATCGAGAGTTACTAGGAACATCTAGTATCAGGAAGAAGGTGTAGGAAGAAGCAGTCAACTAGTGTCTTCTGTGGGATGAATACCGTGCAAGCAGACACGTAAGATTTGCACGAATAAGGGAAGAGGAGTACCAGTTCTGGTTGCCAGTGATGTGTCCTCCTGATATCGCGGCGATGTTCTTCTTTTTACCGGGGGAACCGATGTTTTGGAGGAGGGTGGAGCCTTGGACAAACCCATGGCCAAATTGTTGACTGTGTTGTGGTGGCCGTCTGTCGGCGGAGGGGAAGCAAATCCGAGGCGGCGAAGGACGACATAGCGGGAACAGCTCCGGTGTGATGGACGGTGGTGACGTTGGAGCGGCAGCAGTGAGGCGCAGGACGGCATGGTTGAATTGGCTCGGGTACGGCGCACGTCGGTGTCCTGGAGGCAGCTCGGCCTCGGCTTCAACTATTAGCCGTGGAGGGCATTGCGTTTGCGGTTGCAGTGGACGACGACGTCGGGGTATCGACTCCGGCGTGATGGAGGAGGGCGGCGGTTGATGGGTGGGATGGGGTGGCGGACGGAGAACGCCGGGGTTTCGCGGCTGGTGGAGAGGTAGTTTTGGCGCCCACGGAGTACGAATGGGGAATCAGACGGGGGGGGGGGGGGGGCAGGGGGAGCTAAGGGGGAACCATGTTTTGGTCTGGGACGTGCTTGTTTGAAATTTGGGGAAGGTACAAACTTTGCCCCCCTCTTAAATTTCAGACCTACTACGGGTCGGGGGTAGGACGGTAATCCCAGGTGTCCCAAATAGTGGGCGGGAGCGATTTCGGCCGAGCGAATGTGTCTTTTGGCAGCCACGGTGTACGAATGTTTTTTGGAGGCGGTTGCCTGGCGTCTAGATGAAGTTACAAACCTACCCCGGTTTAGACCTATAAACGTCGGGCCGGTAGGCTTCACGGGTCGGAGTTAGAAAAGTAATTTCCTTCTACTAAACATTGGTCTCACGCGGTTTCGGGCGAGTAGAGGCTCTTTTGGCGCTTCGTTCGAAAATTTGAAACAGAAGCATTCACGTTTAGAGTACTCTTGAACTTTGAGGATTGACCTAAATAGACAATGTTAAATTTGACCTTGTATGTTTGAAAACCTCATTAAATTATGTGCTTCTTTTTGAAATTTTGACACTTGAAAATACTATAACTACGATTATTTTGGAATGGAGGAGGTAAATTTGAATCTATTTTGTACACGACTATATATGCTATTATGTACAAAAGCAGAGCAAAGATTGGTGCCCCCATAATTTAGGTATGATTTACAAATGCCATGATCTCGAATTCAAATAATTGAATGGACTTCATGTTGAATTCAAATTTTTTAAAACACCTTAAGTTGAATTCAAATGTATGCTAGTTCATAGCTTGCTATTTATAATGTTCATTGTGTAACTTTTGTATGTATAATGTGCTTTACACACACAACATGAACTATACTCATGTTTATATTCGAATTGCTAAAGCGATGCATTGTCTGGAGTTCAAAATACTGACTCTATGGATCAATTATGTCGAATAATAACATAGACATGCTCAAATTTGATAGAATATAGATGTGTGATGGATCAATGACCATTCCTTACGCGAATTGCAAATATCATGATCCCATCCTAATATTTGGATACAATTTATATTTTTAATCAATGTGTACATCAGTCTTTTACGTGTAGTTTCACTCTCCATAGGCCCCTCCTCACACACGCGCTAACTTTATCTCTCACACATACGCACACACGGTGTATATCCATCGGTGGTCTCTCACAGATGCTCACACCACTACTAGAAAAAGGACTGTTAGTGGCGCACCTATTTTTGCCATTAATGGCGCACTATAGGTGCGCCACTATTACCACGCCATTAGTAACAAATACTAATGGCGCACCTCTGGTGCGCCATTAGTATTGCAGGTAACAGTGGCGCACCTTGTAGTGCACCATTACTATTGCTACAGGTGCGCCACTGGTCACATTTTTTTTTTGAAATTTATTGATTTTTTTTGAATTTTGAAGGCGGGAAAATAGTAGTGGCGCACCGTCTAACCCCCACCGTGCGCCATTGCTATTTTTGAATTTTGAATTTGGATCTGGATCTAGATCTGGCTCATTTTTTTGGCTCGTTTTTTTGCTCGTTTTTTTTGGTTGAATTTTTTTCAAATTTCGTTCTCGACCTGGATCTTTTACGTTCTTTGTGCCGGGGGAGCTCCACATGTGGCCGGAAGTAGAGGAGGAGGGAGGAGAGACCGTGAGGAGGAGAGGAGGGAGGAGGAGGTCGCCGGAGAGGAGGAGGAGGAGGACCGTGAGCAGGAGAGGAAGGAGGAGCACCGTGAGGAGGAGAGGAGGGAGGAGGAGGTCGCCGGAGGAGGAGCACCGTGAGGAGGAGAGGTGGGAGGAGGAGGTCGCCGGAGGAGGAGCACCGTGAGGAGGAGGTCACCGGAGGAGGAGCACCGTGAGGAGGAGGAGGTCGCCGGAGAGGAGGAGATGTAATGGAGGACAGGAGGAGAGGAGGATATGGAGTGGAGGAGAGGAGGAGAAGAATGAAGGGGAAGGGAGGAAGAAGGGGAAGGGGAAGGGGAGGCGCGACGGGCGGTGGCGCTCCTGTGGCTCGGTCACCGGCGAGATGAAGGTGCCGGTCTCGGGATAGAGGAAGCCTGCGGGCGGCAGCCATGTCCACTAGGAAACAGAGACGGGGAAGGAGAAGGGAGGAGGAAGGGGAAGGGGATAAGCAGAGAGGAAGGAGAGGGGTGGGTGGGTGCGTACGTGGTGCGCCATGTGTTACATAGTAATGGCGCATCACACCTAGGTGCGCCATTGCTATGTAGCATAGCAGTGGCGCACCTAGGTGTGGTGCGCCATTACTATGTAGCATAGCAATGGCGCACCTTGGTGTGGTGCGCCATTACTATGTAGCATAGCAATGGCGCACCTCGGTGTGGTGCGCCATTACTATTTTTAAATTGTTTTGAATTTTGAAGGCGGGAAAATAATAGTGGCGCACTATGCACTGGTGCGCTATTGCTAACTTTTTTTATTTTTTTTATTTTTTTGCCTCCAGATCTTAAAAGCACTGTAACTTTTTTTCTGTTAGGTTTTTGAGGATTCTAAAAAATCGATAACAGGCATAGCCAGTTGAATTCGGATGTAACTTTTCAAGTAGATGCTTTTTCATATAAAAAACTTTTTCATCGGAGGTCGTATGCAAAAGTTACAACCATTTTACCGAAACACGGCGGCCTTTTGCAAAAAAATTCAAAATTCGTGTTTGTTAATTTTCCTAACAACTAGAACACATAACACATGGGCATCTATTTTTTTTGAATTTTTTTGAACCTTTTATCATTTTTTTTATTTTGTTTTAAACTGAAAAGACGATCCATGGGGGGGGGGGGGGTGGGTGGGTGGGTGTGTGTTTGTGTGTGTGTGAGACGTTAGTAATGGCGCACCCTCCCTGGTGCGCCATTGCTTCACACCAAGGTGTGCCATTACTATGCTACATAGTAATGGCGCACCTTGGTGTGGTGCGCCATTGCTATGTCTGGTGGGGTGGGGGGATGGACAAAAAAAATAGCAATGGCGCACTGCTCAGGTGGTGCGCCACTACTAAAAAAATAACAATGGCGCACCTGCTTCTGGTGCGCCATTGCTATATAGCAGTGGCGCACCACATTCATGGTGCGCCATTAATGTCCATATTAGCTATAGCCGTTTTTCTAGTAGTGCACACTCTCTCCCGAGGTGTCTTTCTCGCACACATGCTCTCGATATCACCCTCCCTCCCTCTCGCAACCATTTACGACTGTTTTCAGTAACCTTTATCACAAGCACTCTTCCTCTCACACGCATATGCACGCACAATCCCCATCGACCCTTTTCTCTATACATAGACCTGCCTACGTGTCTCCCGCACGCACATTATCTTTAGGCCTGTCTCGCACGCATTGTCTCCACCTCTCTTCCTAATTGACGAATATGATTCCAGCAGAGCATTCTATAGGATGCCCCTTAAAGTTAGGTTGGATGAATGGTAATATCAGAGAGAAGGGGTTACCTTAGTCCGAGGACCTAGGGTTACAAATCCTAGCCGGCTTTGTCAGTGGACACAGAGTCGTTCACGACTCTGGTATCTTTGTCTTGTACGAATAGTCCTCCATGGGTCTCCCTGAATGCGTCACGGGCCGACCAATGTGGCGCAGGACGGAACCGGACCAAGGGCCTCACCTCGGCCCACCAGACCTCACGCGGTGACACACCCTCTGCCCCTAGGTCTCGTTATCTTCTCACACCCACACATACCAACATAGACACCACAAAAAATAATTTCTCCTCATGCCTCTACCCCCCCCTTGCATGTACACACTCAAGGGCATCTCTCGCCATGACATCCTATTCGTCTCTCTCTCTCTAGACCTCTCTCATTTCTCGTGCTATCTCTCAAATACGTAATACGTACAATTACCCTCTCTAGACCCTGCCAAATACGTCAACTACACATTCACACATGTTACATCACATACCCCATTGATCTAAAAAGCCCTCTCTTCACGTTTACTTCGCATACAACATTCCTTTTGAATAAAACCACACAAAGTGTGGCGAAAAAATTATTTTAGAATTTCTACATATATACAACATTATAAAGTTATATGGAGTAGTATGAACGTTAATTTGCATTGCATGGTGCACCCAATGATATTTATTCCGCACTGTGAATTTTTATATTTTTATACTATATATAAAGTTAGTCATAATAAAGAGAAACGAAGAGCATCTCTCTCTCCATTGCACACACTCCCTCTACACCCCTTTCACGTACGCACACAAACTATCTCCAGGTCCTCTAAAAGTACGCCCCCAGCATATTCACGCATGTTTCACCTTTCTCTCACGATATATATAGTGACGATCATTGTATTTGAAGCGAAAGCACGATACATATATTGGACTCTAGAATCCACTCATTACGGTCACCATTTACGTTTTGTTGTTATTATACAGTCATGGGCTCACCGTACAGCTCTGTATTTGCTCAAGACACGACTAGTTGACCAATTAAACGCTCCACGTGGCACCTCTAGTGTTGCATCACATTATCTCACTACCATTGGGCCCACCTGTCAGCGTGTATAAGAACGAAAAAAACGATAAAAAATATATTAGACGGTGGTTCGAAGTCATGACCGCGGGCACAGCGGACAAGGTGGCCTTGTATTGGTATGCTGAGCCGTCTGTTTTAACACACAGGAGCTGGTGTGGTGATTATACACACACGCACGCATGCACATGAACTGCATGCACGCAACACTCACACGGACACACGCAGCCACGCACACAAGCAACACTCACACGCACACAGGCACGCATGCATGCACACACCACACGACCAACACACACGCTCACCCTCAAGTGCTCAATCTACACGTGCATGCGCACACATCAGACCCTGACAGACACATACACAACCAGGTGGCTCCCACGCACGGGTTGGAGTCTTGTCGCGCCTGCGTAAATTTGTGTTTATCTTACCTTTTTCCTATGCGAACTGACAGGTGGGACACACAAGGAACGTGGTCAATTTAACCAGTCAACATAGTGCCACGCAGACTATTTGGCCGGTCAACAGAGTGCAATCCGATGCTGAACGGTGAGCAAGTGACCGTATAATCACTGCAAAACGTAGATAGTGACTGTAATGACTGTATTTTGAAGTCCAGTGACCGTATTACGCTTTTCGCTTGAAATACACTGACCGCCAGTTTATTTATCTCTTCTCTCGCTCTCTCTGTGGAGCCAAGTAGGCCAACGTGCCAGTGCCTAAATTGGCGCACGCCACCCCATTATTGCTGTACTGGTTTCGTAAGAGCGAACAAGCATTCACGTCTACTGTACAAACTGTAGATATGAGTTACAAATGCTATGAAGACGAATACAAATATTTGAATCCACTTTATGCCCAATTTCTCTCTGTAGGGCCTCCAAAAGTACATCTCTACACGTTCTCGCATGTTACATCTAACAACTATGCAATACAACACTACTACTACACTCTAACACAATAAATCATATGTGTTTTTAGTTTTACTAGATCTCATATTGTTACTTAAATATTCAGTTTGCATACATTAAAATTGCCTTTGAAATGTATGGCTAGTATCATCTACCGCGCGGGAAAAATCCCGCCCTTGCCTGTTTAATCGGGTTTGTATCGATGGATCGTGCGAAATAGCAAAACTATAGTAGTACTACAGTACAAGTAACAGTTCACTGGGCGCCGTGTCGTGTACTCGTCCGTCGTAAGAGTGGAGCGCTCGCTTTCATAAATGTTCTAGTCCCTTTCGCCGACATGTGGGACATCAAGCAACCGGGTCCACGTGCCATACCGAAATAATAGTGCAGAGCAGCAGGGGTGAAGCACCCCAGTCATGGCGCCGGCGTAGTAATGAGCAATGAGGCGTCAAATCACAAAGCTGCACCTTTCCCGCAGTTAAGTTGAAGGGACGAAGTGATGCTAAAAAAAGAAGTTGGAGGGATGAAGCAACCATCATTTCACTCGTTGCTAAATCCGCTTCTCCCTCATCTTCTTCAAGTTAACCATGTGTTGCTTCTGCCGTTGTTCTGCCTCATGTGGGACGCAGATCGGCTTGGTAAAGCACTGACACGTGGGACGCATGTTAGCAAACCGCCAGGCCAACGTCCTCTAAAAATAAGAAACCCCCGCCCCCCGCCTTCCGCGCGGCAAAATCACCTCCTTTTTACTAATCTTGATACTATAATTGTTTAGATCAATATAATCGAGATTTGTATAGATAGCACACAGGAGCAAAACCAAGTGGTACGGTTAAGGGATCCACAATGTGTAGCCAAATGTGAAAATAGCTTTTGGCATCGATGGGAACCATTGTGGAGGGTGCTGCCAAAGCCAAAAAGATGGAACCAAAACTCCCTAATTGATTGATTGAAGGAATAGAAAAATGCAACCTCTCTCCTCTTTCTCCCGTGCTTGGACGCATGTACAGTATAGAGCACATAGTCTACTCTCCTGTCCCTTCTATCACAAATCTCAAAACAGTGAGGCGTCAAATCACAAAGCACGGACGAAGCAACCATCATTTCACTCTTCGCTGACTACTGATACGTCTCCATCGTATCTACTTTTCCAAACTCTTTTGCCCTTGTTTTGGACTCTAATTTGCATGATTTGAATGGAACTAACCCAGACTGACGCTGTTTTCAGCAGAATTGCCTGGGTGTTTTTTTTGTGCAGAAATAAAAGTTCTCAGATGACCTGAAAATTTACGGAGAATATTTTTGGAATAAATAAAAAATATTGGCAAAAGAATCAACCGGAAAGGACCCACCACGTGTCCACAACTGTGGAGGGCGCCCACCCCCTTGGGCGCGCCCCCCTGCTTTGTGGGTCCCCTGGACCTCCTCCGACCCTAACTCCAACTCTATATATTCACGTTCGGGGAGAAAAAAAATCGGAGAGAAGGATTCATCGCGTTTTATGATACAGAGCCGCCGCCGCCTCCTGTTCTTCATCGGGAGGGCTGATCTGAAGTCCGTTCGAGCCTCCGGAGAGGGGGATTCGTCGCCCTCATCATCACCAACCTTCCTCCATCACCAATTTCATGATGCTCACCGCCGTGCGTGAGTAATTCCATCGTAGGCTTGCTGGACGGTGATGGGTTGGATGAGATTTATCATGTAATCGAGTTAGTTTTGTTAGGGTTTGATCCCTAGTATCCACTATGTTCTGAGATTGATGTTGCTATGACTTTGCTATGCTTAATGCTTGTCACTAGGACCCGAGTGCCATGATTTCAGATCTGAACCTATTATGTTTTCATGAATATATTTGTGTTCATGATCCTATCTTGCAAGTTGTAGACACCTACTACGAGTTATGATCCGCATACCCCAAGGTGACAATAATTGGGATTCTTTCCGGTGATTACCGTAGTTTGAGGAGTTCATGTATTCACTACGTACTAATGCTTTGGTCCGGTTCTCTATTAAAGGGAGGCCTTAATATCCCTTAGTTTCCATTAGGACCCCGCTGCCACGGGAGGGTAGGACAAAAGATGTCATGCAAGTTCTTTTCCATAAGCACGTACGACTATATTCGGAATACATGCCTACATTATATTGATGAATTGGAGCTAGTTCTGTGTCACCCTGGGTTATAACTATTGGATGATGAATGCCATCCGATATAATTATCCATCATTGATCCATTGCCTACGAGCTTTTCACATATTGATCTTTGCTACGTTACGTTGCCGTTGCCACTGTTACAATTGCTACAAAACTGCTACTGTTACTTTTGCCACCGTTATCCTTACTTCCATACTACTTTGCTACTAAATACTTTGCTGCAGATATTAAGTCTTTCAGGTGTGGTTGAATTGACAACTCAGCTGCTAATACTTGGGAATATTCTTTGGCTCCCCTTGTGACGAATCAATAAATTTGGGTTGAATACTCTACCCTCGAAAACTGTTGCGATCCCCTATACTTGTGGGTTATCAACTCCGCTTCTCCATCTTCTTCTTCGAGAAACCACCTTACAGCACTAAGCTGGACGGGTGACGCTATTGTGTAGTACTAGTACATTTACGCCTCCTTTGGTTCAACGGACTTCCTGGATGCAAAGAAGGTTGTTGTCTCGGCTTGCAGGCGGCACTTGCGAACGACTTACCGTGGTCTCCCTCAATGGTGTGCTCCGTCGAACGCACTTCGCCAAAGCCACAACGTTCGAGATATCATCGACGTCACCGCAATGAGGAAGGAAATCAAATAGTTACTACCTCCATTTTTTTTGTATACAAGGCCAGTATCAAAATTACAATTTGCAGAAGGCCACTAACACTAATCGAGGCGAAATTGATGGGGTTTGCCTCGTACTAGCAACCAAGGACATTAATATACCCTTGCATGCATGCGGAAGTGAGAAGGTTGGTTTGCATGGCGCTGCATTAATCAACCAATGAGGAGTGAGATGGTTAGCTCTTTGGGCGTTGGAGAAAAATACGCATTAATTGACACGTCAAACGAGGATTTGTATCGATCAATCCCGTGAAGGAAAACCCCGCCTTTCTTTTTTAACACAAGTAGTACGTACATACTTGTATCCTGTTTGGGTCTAGGCCTTGCATTGCCATACTTTGCCACACATTTTTGCCAAGCTTGCCTAAAGTTTTTCAAAATGAAAAGGAGGTACACTTGCGCACGGCTGTCGCGGTCGCACCGCACCCTCACATAGTCGCTCCTGCACGCCGCAAACCCAACCAAGTTAACACACCCTCACTGGCACATGCTACCGCATGTGATCAAACCAAACTCAGCCATCCTACCGCTGACACATAATTTTCGTTCATACAGTATGTTTATCCAACCGCATGTTGGGGAAGATCCGTGCGGCCCGTGCGGTGGTCTGTTGGGGAAGAAGAAGAGGTGAGGAAGAACAAGGGTTAGGAGACGTAGGATATTCATCCAACCGCCTGAAATGGTCGACTGGCCCAAATGATGAAGGTCACGCGACTTGCATAAATATATGTTTTTACACAGCAAAAGATCCCTAAAAACAACAACATAAAGAAAAACTATCACTGCTCGCGGAACGAGACGGCCTCGTCGTCTTTGGCTGCTGGCGCGAACCAGCCGTAGCTGCCGATGTGTGTCTCCGCACCGTGGTTGTCCTCGGCCTCCAGCTACTCGTTTACGCGGCGCGTGCGGGCGCTCTGCACGGACGCGAGCACCGCCCGGTTCATGTCCACGATGTTCGGTTCCGCCTGCAGGAGGGCCTCGATGACAGCGGCATCCGTGCGCTCCGCGTCGAGTTGAGCCTCCGCCGCCCGGTTCAAGTCCAGGGCGTCCAGTTCCGCCTGTAGGAGGGCCTCGATGGCAGCGGCATCCGCGCGCTCCGCGTCAAGTTGAGCCTCCGCCGCCCGGTTCACATCCACGACATCCGGTTCCGCCTACAGGAGGGCCTCGATGGCAGCGGCATCCGCGCGCTCTGCGTCGAGTTGAGCCTCCGCCTCCCGGTCCTCCTTTAGGATCGCCAGGTTGAACCGCGGGTCCGCCTGCACCATGGCGGACCCGGACGCCGACACGTAGTCGACGTCCATCGTCTCATACGCATCGGGGGCCTTCTGCGCCGCGACCTCTGCCATGAACATTGGATCGGCTTCCTCCTCCTCGGAGCTTGGCTCCAGAGAACTCGGGGATTAGCCTGCCGCAAAGCGAGCTTGGGAACGGAGGTCTGTGGCGCCGACCGCCGCCGCGATTTCTGCGCGGCGCTCCGGTGTCAGCATCTTGTAGTACGTGACCTTGCGGCGCACCATGGCTTTCCGGCGAACTAGGGGACGGCTGATGCGGGGTAGGGGATCGAAACGTGGGGGAATGGGCTGGAGAGGAGGTGTGGTTTTGGGGCAGTGGTGACCGGCCGGCAAGTAGCTGGCGTAGGCCGAGCAGCGAAGGTTTTGGTGTGAATAGTGGTTCTGGTGACGACCGGTTAATCGGTTTTGACTGTGCGGAGTTTGCAAAGTCGGACGGCTGGAGCCTGGAGAGTTGTGGGGTGGGATGGGACCAAAGTTTCGGAGTTTCACGTGGCAGACGTCCGGACCTCCCCACCGTTCCTATCGACGACGAGGCGGTGACTTCGTAAATCTCAAGATGACTAGCAAGATGCCCGTGCATTGCACAAAACATCAGGATGCATTTTTTTAATGATATCTCGAGAATTTCATCGAAAAATGGTATCTCGAGAATTTCATCAAAAAATGATATCTCGAGAAAGATGAGAGACAAGGTGAGGAGGAGTGGGGCGCGGTGGTGATTGGTGGTCGGACTTAGCGGAGGCATGGGGATGGACGACGCCCGCAGCAGCCACCATGCCAGATTGTTCTAGAGGCTTCCTTTTTTTAGTTACTCAACAATGAAGTTCTGGGAGATAAGGATGAACGATAGAGGTGCGGGTATCCTTTTGCAAAATTGCCATAGTTTTCTTTCTATCCGTCAGATATAGATCGGACGGTCTATATTGCAAGATGGTAGGCACACCATCATCACCGAGAGTAGAGATAAGAGTAGAGATGGAGGTATGACGGCTCAGTCTCTCGAAGGTGCTCATAGGGGTAGGGTGTGCGTGTGTGCGTTGATAGGGGTGAGTGTATGCACGCATGTATGAGCGCCTGCGTTTGTACTGTGTTAAAAAAAGGAGTACTCGAAGTATGCAAGTTCATAAGGAACGGACGGTGTACATCACTCTGGTCGCGTTCGCGTTGCACCCCGGCACGCTGGACCCTCCACGTCGCTCACCGAATGGAACGCGCTTCGTCTTGCGTTTTCGCTCGCTTGTGGGACCGTAGTTGTAAGCAAACCGACGTCCCTCCCCCTCCCCCGCCCGCGTCATTTATACTACTAGAAGAGAGAGAGAGGTCGGCCGAGTGTTACTAGTACTCCCTCCGTTTTTATTTACTCCGCATATTAGTTTTGGTCAAAGTCAAGCTTTACAAACTTTGACAAAGTTTATAGACAAAAATATTAACATATACAATCACAAATCAATACCATTAGATTTGTTGATGAATGTACTTCCACGTCATATAGATTTGTTATGCTAAATATTTATATTATTTTCTATAAATTTGGTCAAACTTTACAAAGTTTGACTTCGGTCGACTCTAATATGCGGAGTAAATAAAAACGGTGGGAGTGGTATACTACTAGTACTATGAGCACTGCATACTCTACTGCAGATGTTGACAGTACTCCACTAGTACTACTACTTCTACTACTATTGGACAGGGAGCTTAAAAAAAGTTACTATTGGACTGGCTACACGTGGCGAAATCCTAGTAGGAAGAGCATGCTCGAGAACAAGCATTCACGTGTTTTGAATACAAATTGGAAACCATTTCTGTTTGAATACAAATCTAGGAGTACGTACGAATCTAACAATATTGATTGGGCGTTGTTGAATGTTGATACTTTTTTCTGTAAGTTTGATCAAAGTAGAGATACTTTGACTACACATAAAACTTATATGTAAACTAGAAAGGATCGGAGGGAGTATATTGTACGTTCAAAAGCGAAACGAACATTGAATACCTTTATATATGATTTGCTGATGCTATGATCACCGGTTCAAAATTTTGAATCCGCCTTAGGTATCACACATGCACCCACTCGTTCTCTCTCGGTTTCATCTCGGGGTCTCTCTCTCTGCCTCCCTCCCTCTCTCCCTCTCTCTCTCTCTCTCTGTATCTCTCTCTCTCGCACACACACACATACCACCTCTCTTCCTCTTTGTGCTTGTCAAACCTAATTGATCTCCCGAGGTATCGGGATTGTATCTCGCTCGTCGTCAGGTCGCTCTTCGACACACGCCTAGGTCACTCTACCATGCATTAATTGTAACCAAGCCTTTCATCTATCTTTTTTAAGCATACATTCATCCTCTCCGTCCCTCTCTAGATCGGTCGATCTCCGGACCCACCCTAGTCCTCTTTCAATCGATCTAGCTAGATGGTACATGACCGACACGCACACACAGACCCCCCCCCCCCCGGTCATTTCTATCGTAGAAACACACCAAACCTTTATCTCCTTGCACGACACGCACTTGATCTCTCAACATCAATCGATCTCGTCAAGATGTGTCGGGGCATGAACCGAATGGGATGGCAAAACTAAGATGGGAAGCGGCACGTAGTGGAGGCAAAGCGAAACTTTAAATGAACCGTTTGTCTGTATGCATGTCGGACAAATTACAACATTGGAACTACAAGCATGTTCTAGGCCCACATGCGAATGACACTCGGCGGAATGTTGAAATGAGGCATGCGGGAGGATGGACTCGACCGGAGGGCGGCATGATCGATGGAGAAGAGGGTTGGAGAGGAATGAGAAATAAGCAACGCCACATGATTATACTTGAACAGCTCAAATAAACATTAAGTTGTCTCGTTTTCCCTTCTATCTTGGTCACGGAGTAAGATACTCCCTCCGTTTTGATTTACTGTGCATATTAGGTTTGAGTGAAGTCAAACTTCATAAAATTTGACCAAATTTATAGAAAAAAATATGAACATTTACAATAGCAAATCTATATGAAGTGAAAGTATATTCAACAATGAATCTAATGGTATTGATTTGTTATTGTATATGTTATTATTTCTGTCTATAAACTTTGTCAAAGTTTACAAAGTTTGACTTTGAGCAAAGCTAAAATGCGGAGTAAATAAAAATAGAGGGAGTACGCAGGGACTAGTATAGTTACTACTGCCGGAATATGGTAAGTTGGACCCCTAAATGCGGGCACGGACTGGGCACACCTCAATTATTCCTTCAAACAGTCGGACACCTAAATTAGCACACCATCCGGCTACTTAATAAAGTGTTATGCTTCACGAGTTGAAATGGAAAAGGGTGGTACTTTACCCAAAACCACCACACTTGGTGCTAGGGTAACAAGTTGATATTGTACCACATTTGAACCAGGGCACAAAAACCACCTGTTCTGCGCCTAATGCGTAACGCGGAACACTGACACTCGAATTTGGCTGGGAAAACAGGGAAACCGACATGTGGGGCACACCTGTCAGGATGACGTGGGGCAGACTAGTCCCATGGAGGAGCTGGCCCACGACCTCCTCGCCACCGGCAACCGTTCATGTGGGTCATGGGGGCCAGCAACGTGGCGCAGCTCCCGCACCGCCTCTGGACACGGCGATTGCGGTGAGCGACACACTCATCGTCGCTGGACACGCTCGGCTTCAGGGTGCCGAGGGTGGCGCTACCGCTGTGGCACGACTAGCAGATCAACACCCGGCTCATCGAGGATGCACGGGGCGCCGAAGTGCGCGCGCGCCGCGCCACGTCCGGGAGTGTTCTAGCGCGGCCAACTGCATCCCCAGGACCTGAGACCATGCCGGGTCGTCTTGCTTTTTCAATGACATGTGGGGATCGCATGTTAGCAAAGGGCATCTCCAATGTTGCCACAACCGCAGCTAACTACCCTGGCACACCAAAAACCCTCGTCCCTCGCGCCGTAGCGCTTGTGCGTTCCAAGCCAGCACCAGCTCCCCGCATTCATGTCGTCCGTCCGTATGCCGTCATTAAGCAGGCTCGGTGCCTGAGGAACCAACTCCGGCGACTTAATGACGCACCCGGACGCTTGGCCTCACCGGAATGTGCTACTTAAAGCGGCAACGCCCAGCTAAACTCCACACCATAGGGCATCCTCCTACCTGGCACCACATCCACCATGACCGTGAGCGGGAACTCTCTGCGGGAGAGCTTGTCTTCGGGGATGAAGCTCGAGGTCACTTCCCTCACTCAAGTTGCCGCTCGCAACACAATAACGGCGTAGCCGGACGCGGACGCGACCGCACAAGCGGTGGCCACGCTGGCGGCCGATGATGGGAGCACCGTCAGCCACGCGTCCTACTTGCCGCCGTCCAACGTTCGGTGCCGCATGTGGCAGGTGAAGCGACGTACCATCCACGTCCATCATCATCGACCTCATGTCCACCGGCACTGCCAAGGTCGGGGACTCCTCCGAGGATGAGTAGGGCATGGGAGGTGGCAGGGCATGGTGTGCCAACTGGCCAGTCCGTCTCCCGTGTTCTACTCTTCCTCGCCGTAGACCGCACCTTCACTTCACGGGTCTTGAACCCCGCCCCCGTACATGGAAACGGCAGATGGAGGACGTCGGTCGCCGCCGTAGAATAGGTTTAGTGTCGGGTTTCTTTTATTTTTCTATCCTATAAAAATTCGAAATGTAATGAAAATCTGCCGTGTTTGCATGAATCTCGTCCGGTGTATATGAACTTTCAGAATAATAGTAAGATATATTGTATGAAAATATATGGAATGATGATTCGTTTTTGTGTGTATAAACTTAGAAGGTTTGACCCGAGACAAAGCTAACATGCGAAGTAAATAAACACATAGGGTCTACATACACAATTTATCTTAGGCACTCCAATAGTACGTCCACTACACATTCACGCATTTCACATCTTTCTACATCTACGGGAGCCTACGAAAGGGTTAACGTAAATTGCCTCTCTCTCTCCCCCCTGATTTTCATGGTGGTGGGCCCCTCCCTCCCCCAATCTCCAATCAACAGCCCACAGGTTTCACATTACGTTAATTACATAACTGGGATTAAGTAGGTGTAGCATTACTCGTCCTAAAAAAACCAACTAAGCCAACCTCCCAGCATATCGCGCGGGAAAAGACCCGGCCGTGCCGTTTTAGTCGGGATTACCGGATTACTAGTAGTAGTATTGATGGATCGCGTGAAGCACCAAGTTTAAAATGGAAAAGGCGGTACACTCACAGCACGCCTGTCGCGGTCGCATTGCACCCCTCACACGGTCAGTCCTGCACACGGCTCACGCAAACGGAACGCGCTTCGGCTTGCCTCTTCACTGACACGTGGGACCGCATTTGGAGAAACCGACCATGCGCCAAATTCCCCCGCCCACCGCGTGAAAATTCCCCCCAAAAATTCCCCCCAAATCCCAAATTCAACTGCCCTTCGTCCAACTAGCCAATTATATTCCCCAAACCCCTCCCCCCAGCCCCCTCCACTCCGTTCGCTCCGCCAAAGCCGCCCTCCCTGCCGCGCCGATACGTCGGCACCGCGGTTCGTCGAGGGGACGCACGGTGATCCTCTCGCTCCCACAGTACGCTCTCGTAGACTGCCGTCCTCCAGCCGCGCCACCACCGTTGGCGATGTTCTTGTGGAGACGCACGGCGGTCAGCTTCTCCCACAGTATGCGCATTCTAGACTGAGGCCCCGTGCATGTCGGAGTAGCGCTGAATGTTAGCTGATAGATGCTGTTAATCTCACTATTTGCCGAAATAGTTTACAATCAATATGCTCTGCTTAAGAAGCTTCCTTGCCCTGTTCTGCACTGAATCTGCTTTGCTGAGATGGCATGCCACGCCCGATTAGTTCCTAAAATATCCTGCCATATATTTATTGTGAAGTAGATTGCCATGGTCTAGTAGCCATTCTGTTAGGTGAAATAGCTCGACACCGTTTTATACTTGATCTTTGTTGCTGAGATGGCCTTTGATGGTTGTGTGCTCGGCCTCATTGACTCCTGAAATAGCCTGCCATAATTTAGCACTCATATCTGTTTGCTGAATTAGCTTTACATATATTTCATTACTTAGATCTGCTTGTCCAAATATCTTGCCATAGCTTTAGACATCGACCTAGGTATTTTTTTATGGACTTCATGAAAAAGCATATATGTTTTTCCTATAATATCTAGTAGAAGAACTAATTTGTATGTCTAACAGATGGACAGGACTTGGATAACTTCTGCTCGAAGATTCTCCGCTGCATATGTCGAGGGGGTTGAAAACTTCAAGAACTTTATCAGAGCTGAGTAGGGTGGTCCGAAATTAGATGTGCTCTGCCCGTGTATCTGTTGTATGAATTCAGTTACAAGACCCCAGTCAACTATGCAAAATCATCTACACCTGTATGGGATGTCGGTCAAATATACTAGGTGGGTTCATCATGGTGAAGCTGTGAACGTCAATGTTACTAACTATGCGGAAGCAGCAGATCACCAACTTGATCTGCCTGATGCTCAGGTGGAAGAGGAGGAGGAGGAGGTGGTGGCGGCGGAGCCAGTGAGTTTGACCAACATTGAAACAATGCTACGAAATGCTCGCGCATTTCGTGAACTTTCACCTGCAGAAGAAAAACGGTGGGCTCGCATGTTGCAACAATGCAACGTGACAGTCACCCCAGGAAATAAGTTGTCAGTATTCTCAGCTATGGTCACCT
Organism: Elymus sibiricus; assembly: GCA_039707655.1. Lineage (NCBI taxonomy): Eukaryota > Viridiplantae > Streptophyta > Magnoliopsida > Poales > Poaceae > Elymus > Elymus sibiricus. The sequence goes on from CM077664.1 coordinate 322,803,098, forward strand.
TTCTTTAGGTGAAGACATCTGAGCGGATGACCAACAAATCATTCGATGCGATGTTGGCTGCTTTTCGCAAATCTTTCCCAGATGCGTCTGAGCTGCCACACACCTACAGTTAAATGAAGAATTTCCTTCGTGCAGTTGGAATTTGATATGATATGATCCATGTTTGTAAGAATAATTGTGTTCTGTTCCGGAAGGATGATGCCAACTTAAGTGAATGCCCGAAATGCAAATCATCAAGATGGAAAGATTGCGATGCTGTGAAGAGGATTCCTCATAATGTGCTGAGACATTTTCCAATTATACCAAGATTGCAGAGGTTGTTTCATGATGCTGAAACAAGAGAGGATGTACTGTGGCATTCTAGGAACCAAGAGTACAGAGATCAGAATGTAATGAGCCATCCATCTCATGGTAGTGACTGGAAAAGCTTCAATTAGAAACACAAAAAGTTTGCTGCTGACCCGAGAAACATTAGACTTGGCTTAGCTACAGATGGATTTAACCCATTTGGCCACCAGAGCGCCACATATAGCATGTGGCCAGTGCTTGTTATCCCTTACAACATGCCACCAAATGTCTGCACCAAAGAATCAAACTACATGATGGCCTTGCTCATCCCAGGTCCAAAAAGTCCTGGAAAGGATTTTGATTTATTCATAAAGCCTCTTGTGGAGGGACTTCAATAGCTATGGAGGGGTGTTCTCACTCGAGACCTATATAGCAGGCCACCAGCTGATTTCTTTCTGCGTGCTGTTATAATTTGGTGCATTCATGATTATCCGGCCTTGGGCACTATGTCAGGGCGAACGACACATGGTTACAATGCATGTGTTCGCTGTGACAAGAATCCGCTGTCATACGCAATACTTCGCAATATTTTTTACATTGGACACCGCCGTTTCCTTGCCAAGGACAAGCCGTGTCCTACAAAATACCGAAGACATGTGTTCAATGCAAAGCATGAAAACCATGATGCGCCAAAGAGGCTCACCGACGATGAGTTGCAAGAGGAATTAGAGAAGGTCAGGCATATTACACCAGGAAACCATCCTGATAATGGTAGCAGGAAAAGGAAGCGTGGCAGGGCAGAAGAGAGATTATTGTTTACCCGTAGGTCCACTTTGTGGGACTTTGAGTATTGGAAAGATTTGGATCTGCGGTATAATCTTGATGTGATGCACATCAAGAAAAATATATGTGACAACATTATCGGCACACTTCTTAATATTGAAGGCAAGACGAAAGATACCTTAAAATCTAGGATTGATTTGACACACCTGGGTATCAGAACTGATTTGCAGGTGAAGGCTGATGGTGCATCACGGGATATGGCACCAGCTGTGTACGTATTGGACAAGGTAAAAAGAAAAGAATTCCGCAAGATCCTGTCACGTGTGAGATTCCCACATGGATTTGCTTCCAACCCTGAAAGGAGAGTCAGTGCAGATGGAAACAAGGTACAAGGGTTGAAAACTCATAACTGCCACGTCCTACTTCAAAGGGTTTTACCTGTTATCCTTAGAGGATTGGGCTGCTCTGAGTTATACAGAGCAGTTGCAGAATTGGGACAATTCTTCAGGGAACTCTGCAGTAGAAATGTCAGGATAGATGCTTTGGAGCGTCTTAGAGACAAGATACCAACTATCCTATGCGACCTTGAGAAGATATATCCTCCAACCTTCTTTGATGTGATGGTGCATTTGGCTGTTCATCTACCTGATGAGGCACTACTTAGAGGTCCAGTACAGCATGGCTGGATGTACCCTATTGAAAGGCGGCTATCCACTTTCAAGGGCTATGTTAGGAACAGAGCTGGACCTGAGGGTTCCATTGCAGAGGCCTACATTACTACATAAGCGTTGACATTCTGCTCAAAATACATTGAAACAGCTGGTCAGCTTAGCAAAAAGGTGGGTGTAGACAATCCCGAGCTCAATGTTTTCGATTGTTCTGTTCGAGTTATAGGGAAGAGTCGACAAGATGACAAACCTAAAGATTTGGACAAAATGGTTTGGTTTGTGTTGAATAACTGTCCTGAGATTCTACCTTATATCGCGTAAGTGCTAAGTACTGCAGCTTATACATCGTAATCTACTAAACTTGTAGCACATTCTTATATATTTAGATGTTTGACGCGATCACTATGTTGTGCAACATCTACAAAAAGGAGTTACTGGAGCAAAATCCAAGAAACATTGACAAACTGGTTATGGCAGGATTTGCGAAATGGTTCAAGAGCCGTGTAAGCTTTTGAATTGCACTGTCAGTTTTTTAATATATTGAGTACATAAGATGATCAGCCTGTCTATTTTCTAACCATAGGTTCAGAAGATGCGGGAGGATGGGCAGGCAGTTAATGATGCCCTTTACGCACTAGCAATGGGTCCTGATACTCGAGTAAGACATTATGAATCTTGCGTTGTTAGAGATGTGCGCTACAACACCCTTGCACGCGACGAAGGCAGGAAGACACAAAACAGTGCCGTCATGAGCACGGATACGTACGGCGATGAAACAACTGAAATGTATGCTAACATAACAGACATTGTTCAGTTGCAGTATATCTCCAGTTTCGAGGTTCATCGATGTGTGGTTCTGTTCTGCTGTCGTTGGTACAACCTGTTTTCCAGGATCGCAAAACCCAAAGCTGATGATTATTTCAAATCCATCAATGTCAAGGCGGCGTACCACACCGACGAGCCTTTTATTTTGGCAAATCAAGCAACACAGATATTTTTCTTGGAAGACACATATGCACGTAGCGATGACTGGAGAGTATTGCAAAGGTTTGAGCAGAGGAATTCATTTCATGAAGTTGCACAACAAGATGATGCTTACACTGCTCCTGATGTAGAAGATTCCACAGAAGTTCGTAGTATCTTTGAGGACCATCGCGTCAATAAGGCTGGCGAAAAGATTCCCTGTCTGGCTGTGGACGTACGAGAGTTGATGGATAAGAGGCCAACGTTCGAGGACATTGAGGATGAAGAAGAAGATGACACTGGGGGGAATTATGATTCACACTGATACACATGGCGAAGATGTTGATACTGCTGCTGCGGATGATGATTAGATTGCTTTTGTCGTATTTTCCTGTGAGAAGACGACTTTTTATCTACTATGTGAAATTGTGTTTGATGTGACAATTGAAACCTGATGAAGTTGTTGTTTAGTATTTTGCTGTGAGAACATCACTTATTATGTATGTTGATTTGTGTTTGGTGATTGTATGATGACTAAAAGATGATGACATTGTTGTTTAGTTGTACTCATATTTGGCTGTGAAACTTGTATTTGATGACATAGTTTGTTGTTGGACTGCAATTTGCTCTACGTCTTCGAATGGGAACGAAGCTGACCCGACAGGGCCTCTGCTAATTTATTTATTTATTAGAAAAAGGGCCTCTGCTATTTATTTATTTATGAGCAAAACGGGATACGCCCCGATTTCCGTTAGTAGAAATCATTAGATGTTCACAACACTACGCCCAGCCTGCTAAACAGGTTTCATTCATTACTAGTTTCAGCAAAGTGCTCATGTCATAGCCACTGAATACATCACGAGTGCAACATACACTGCAAATAAAGAGACAATCATCCTACAGAGCACAATGATTTTGCCCATTATCTTCACAAGCTCTTTCATCTCCTCATTGCTGTCAAGGCCGTTCAGTAGTTGTTGCTTGGCCATGATCAGAGGAACTGCATCTTTAACCTTTTGCTCTGCATCTTCCTCTTTTGCCGTTCCTTCAGTTACTTGTCCAACACCCCAACCTGCTGGTATTGGGATTCCTCGGCTAACCAAATAATCAGCGTAGTTCCATTCCCCCACATCAGCAACTTCCCAGAAATACAAAACACACGAATCTTCCCTTTTCTGCACGAATCAAATTGGAAGATCATCAACCAAACTATTAAAAAAATCAGCAACTAAAAGCAGCCGAACAACACTTAAACATATTATTACCCCATGTTTCAGGCATTTGTAGAAGACTCGGCCAGGGTTGAGGATTGTGGTTGAGACGCGACGGATGACTCTGCGTGATTTGCAGCAGTGGCACCACACCAACGGCAGCGGGTTGCGATGAGCAACCGGCTGTGGTGCGTGTGCCGGCGGGGGTGTGATGAGACCCACATGCGATGGTATGGGTGGCGACTTGGCTCATATCTGGTTGTTGCCTGCAGAAGTGCAGGTGGACGAGCCGCCAGCGGACATGGTTGCTGCGGCCAGAGCTTCTGATGCTAGGCAGAGTAAGTAGAGAAGAGGAGAAGCGAACGTTGGATATGTCAGTTTCATTACTTGCAGAGTAGCATAGCACCATATATAGTCATAGTCTAGGTTTGGATTCGAACCAGCTACAGGAGCACGTCTCTCTTTTTTCTAAAACTCAGCAACGTCTCTTTACTGGTACACTAGCTTGTTCTGTACGCCTTCTCAAGTCTTTGATTTTCTTTTTTTTGCGAGGAAGGAAGGAGGAGAAAATTGAGGGTTCCTGGGACTCGAACCCAAGACCTCTCGGTTGAAAACCAAGGGTGCTAGTCACTTATGTGGCGAACGTTCCCTGGGAGGAGGACGACAAACGAACGCATTTTCCTGGCAGTTTTAGTTGCGACGCAAGATCAAACGGTCGCAGTTTTGGGAATGTTATCTGGCGAATGAGCCTAGTTTTTCTTTTCTTCCTATAAAAAAGTATGCTACGTGGTGTCGGCTTAGTCAACAAACTATTGTGCCAACTTTGACCGTTGGATTGACATTCAACATCTGTCATGTTTCTTCAGTCTCTTCTTCCTCCAGCTGCCAAAGCCAAACCAGCGCCGGCGGGACCGCCTGCTCCCGCCTCCCACGGCTGGCTGTGCTGCCGCGCACGCATCATGGCCACATCGCACCCTAAAACTCTGCGCATCTTCCCCGGCTCCTGTTCGTTCCCGTCCGAGGCCTCACCATCGTCCTCCGCCTTGGTTCGCTCGCCGCGGCGCCGCCCTCGGGTGTTGTCAACATGGTCAACAACCAAGAGGAATAAGGAGATGATTGTACATGGTGAGGATGACAGTAGGGACCACCAGGATCATGGCAGTAGGCAAGCAAGTGCCTCCTTTATTACAAGAAAAAAAGGGTTCCTCCTGATGGTTTCCTGACATCTGGGTCGCACACCACTGTCAACGTAGTCAATAAGGGAGATAACTGCACACGGAGCGGCTGACACCTGGGACCCAGCAGCGCGCGCAGTATTTTTTTGTTTTGTTTTCGGGACGGAGAACGGTATCAACTGGGTTGTGCGGGAGTTGTGGCCCGTCTAGCCCAGGCTTTGATTTCATATGTTTACCACATGACCAGCCCAGTTTTTTTTCCTTTCTGAAAATGGCTAGACCAGCTATTTTGTTTTTTGCAGAATAACCAACGTAGGCCTACTTGCTTTTCTACGCCCTGCTAGGCCGGAAATCTTTCAAGACGAGGAGGGATGCATTCGGGCTTGCCCAGAAAATGGGCTATAAGTAATAAGAAATGGGCTATAAAATGAAAAAATACAGCAAACAGGCAATTAGTTCCAAAATACTTTTTTCTTTCGGATTTTGATATTTTAAATTTCATTGTTTTTGTGCGGGTAAAATTTCATTGGATTTAAATTAAGGTATGTTTAGTTTTAAATTAATTTGAATCTGGCTAGAAATTTTGGGCTGTATGCTGTTTGGGACAGATTTGGAGGTTGACTTGTGGGTCTACTAGGTTGACGTGTACGAAAGGATTTGTCAACTTAGTCCACAAACGATTCTAGCAGCAGCGACCGTTGGATGTTAATCCAACGGCCATGCTGCTTCTTCAATATCTGATCTTCTTGCTCCAGCCGCCCAAACCAGCGCCGGTGGTGCTGCCTGCTCCCGCCTCCCGTGGCCGGCTGTGCTGCCGCACAGGCCGCACCGCCCCACCCTACTCCATAGCTGGCCAGGCCATTCCTCTACTCACCCACACCTCCTGTTATTTTCCGGCGACGGCAGCCAAACCAGTAAACCGTCGTACTCCCCACCGCGTGGGAAACCACTGCCGAGTCTTCCCCGGCTCCGGGTCGTTCCCTTCCTAGGCCTCGCCGTCGTCCACCGCCCTGGTGCTATCGGCGCGGCGTGGTGAACGTGGTCAAGGAATGACATCCATCGGAAGAGGATTGTACGTGGAGAGGCTGACAGCTGGGTCCACGGCCGTATGCAATTAAGTGCCTCCTTATTATGCTCAAAATAATGATTCCTCCACCTGACAGCGGGGACCCACCGGAAGGGCCTCTGTATTTCACGAAAAAAATGTTCCTCCCGCTGACAGCTCGCACCCACCAGCTATATCTTCGCACGCAAGGAAGTGCCACCTTATTACGCGCAAAAAAAAAGAATACTCCCCCTGCTAGCTGGGACCCACCATATTTGGAGGCTAACATGTGGGCCTACTAAGTTGACGGGGAGGCAGGATTTGTCAACTTAGTCAATATAAACGATTCTAGTTGCAGCGACCGTACGATGTCCATCCAACGCCCGTCGTGCTTCTTCAACCTCTGGTCTTCTTGCTCCAACCGCCCAAACCATCACCGGCCGTGCCGCCTGCTCCTGCGTCCCGTGGCCGGCTGTGCTGCCGCGCAGGCCTCACAGCCCCACACTACTACCATCGCTGGCCTGGCCATCCCCGTACTCACCCAGACCTCCTGTTATTCTCCGGCGACGGCAGCCTCACACTACAGCCGAAGCCGTAAACCCTCCTACTCCCCTCCACGTGGGAAACAACTGCCAAGTCTTCCCCGGCTCCTGGTCATTCCCTTCCTAGGCCTCGCCGTCGTCCCCGTCTTGGTGCTCTCGACGCGGCGTGGTCAACGTGGTCAAGGAACGACTTCCATCAGAAGAGGACTGTACTTGGAGAGGCTGATAGCTGGGTACATGGCCGCAGCAAGGAAGTGCCTCCTTATTACGCGCAAAATAATGTTTCCTCCACCTGACAGCGGGGACCCACCGGAAGGGCCACCGCATTTTGCAAAAAAAATGTTTCCTCCCTGACAGCTGGGACCCACCAGCTACATCTTTGCATGCAAAGAAGTGCGTCCATATTATGGGCAAAAAAATGATTCTTCCCCCTGACAGCTGGGACCCACCAGCTATATCTTCGCACGCAAGGAAGTGCATCTTTATCCTCCCTACCAGCTGGGACCCACCCGGTCGAAGCGTATGTAGCGTTGTCGCGATCGTGTACGTACATACTGGTCGGTCGGTCTCTCTGCAGCGATGAACTGTGGCCGAGTAAGGAGCGGCACGTGTCGTAGTAGAGGCGCGGATGTAGCATGTCACGCAGTCCCGTCTATATCGTGTACATGTACGTACAGCCACGCTGCAAGAAAGTAAATACGGCTACGTACTTACATACGGGCGGGGTCTCGAACGCATACAGCGAAGTCGCCCTGTTCATCGGCAGCCAACCGGCTGGTTCGCAATGGAGGAAACAACGTCGTGTTCATCGGGAGGCAACCGACTGGGTCGAAATACGTCGTGTTCATTGGGAGCCAGCCGGCTTGGACGGAACAGTCGAAACGAGGTCTGGCGTACCGCAGAACGGAGGAAACGGGCCTTCTGTTCGACCGCGTATGCTCGAAACGGGGTCCTGTTAATCGGGAAGGGTCTGGCGTACCGCAAAATGGAGGAAACGAACTTCTGTTTGAGTGCCTACGGTCGAAACGGGGTCCTGTTGATCGGGAGGGGTGTGGCGTACCGCAAAACGAAGGAAACGGACTTCTGTTGGAGCGCCTACGGTCGAAACGGGGTCCTGTTCATCCACCGTCTACTGCCTCACTCCAGCCTCCATGGGCTACTGTTCATCCATCGTCGACCTCGCTCCAGCCTCCACGGGGTCCTGTTCATCCAACCCCCACTGGGAACTGTTCATCCACAGCCAACCAACCGGCTCGACTCACCACGTCTCGACTCGATCTACGTACCGCGTGCACGGTAGCAATGGTCACTGTTCATCGATAAGCAACCCAACGCACCGGCTGGCTACGTCTCGCATGAGGGCTCGATCGGCTTCAGTAAGCAGCAACAGTGATCGATCGCTCGGGTTCAGTTAGCAGCAGCAGCGAAGGAATCGCTCGGGTTTAGTCACCAGCGAATGAATCGCTCAGGTTCAGTTAACAGCCAAGGTATCGATCGCTCGCGTTCAGTAACGTGCGATCGCTCGGGTTCAGTTAGCCAACGCCTCGCACACACGCGCGGTGAGAGAAACGCGCAAACCATAGTGCATCGCTCGGCCCCGACCACCCACCGTAACCGGGAACTCCCTGATATTTTCCTCACCCTCGCTTCTACCAGGATTTTTTCCGTCATCGACGGCCCAAAGAATGTCATGCAGCTGCGTCTCCGGCCCGCCCAGGGCGAAAAGCCCATTTTCTGTCATGATTTTTTGTCATAGAAGTAGGAGCCCACCACATCTATGATGATACGTGTTTTTGTCACAATTATCGTCATAGAAGTGTCATAAGCATGACAAAAAAAAATCGTTCGGGCCAAAATGTCACGGATGTGTCTTTTTTTTGTAGTGAAACTGCAGTTCATCATACGGCTTCAGATTGTACTCAGACAATAGACTGATCCAATTGTGTCCAGTAATATAAGTGATGGACAGTTCCTTCGTTACTGACACGTCATAAGATGTGAAACCTGCTAAAATAACCATCCTAGAGCAAACCAAACGGTTTATTCTGTGATGAATGTGACATGGCAAAACCTGCAACGTAAAATTGCAGCAAAAGTAAGAAAACATGATTGTAAATCAATAAGATTTACTTGATGTGACACGAGTGAATCCTTACCAGGATATCACATGTTCAAGTTCTAAATAGAAGGTTGATTGTCGAATTACGTGTCGGCGTTCTGGGAACCAGGGTACGCAGACTTGCCTACATGCGGCCCATGGCGTGACTCCGTCAGCGGCCTGGTACGGCCCATCTACAACACCTTCAAGACAAGACCTTCGCGAGGGGCCAAGCCTCGCGAGGCGGGCGACACCAAGACCTCCGGAGGGAGGGGCCTCCCTAGGCTGGCTCCTGAGGAGAGGAGATTTCAATGCAGGTACCCACCTCATGAGATGGAGGAGACGCAAGCCATGACGACCAAGGCCAGGCGGGCGCCAGTGGGTGCAGAGAAGCAGGTTTCCTCTTTGGTGCTAAGGAGGTAAGCGCAGGCGCGGGGTCCCGAGGAATCAGCCAAAGGTTTCCATTCCCGTGCAATGAGACCAAGACCGCCAGGACAGCAGGACGGATGTCCTCGCCGAGCCCACCATGGCGTCATGACCAGAAGCTTTGCAGGCGAAGACCACCTTTCGTCAGGATAAGATGTACTTCTTGTCGCCCTTCAAATTGGCCGTTGTGGGATCCCTTCCCGCCTTCGTTTTGGGGGAAGAGGACTGAGGCCACTATAAAGATAGGCTAGCCACCACCGTAGTAGGGGATCCGATCTTGAGATACCTCACCAGCATACCCACACTAGAGCAGACCTCGTGAGGTTGTTCTACCCTTGTACTAGTTCATCCTCAGCCCCCCGAGGCAAATCCACCACAAAGCAGGAGTAGGGTATTACACTGCAAGGTGGCCCAAACCTGGGTAAACTGCCATGTCTTTCTTATTCCTTGTTCATCGAGCTAGGCTATAGGGTAGCGCGTTTGGTTGGCTGGATAGGTTGATTTCTTCGCACACGCCCCATAGTTCGAACCTTCCTTTGCGTCTGCGCAGCCCTGAATCCGACATTTGGCGCGCCAGGTAGGGGCGTGTCGAAGATCCGCTTCTCCATCGACCGCGCTCCGCCCACGCCGCGCGTCTTCCATGGTAGGCGCTGCACCACCCGCCGGGCCGCCGTGCGCATTCGGTGGCATCGTGGGCCTCCGAGCTTTCTCCCCCGCCTTGCGACAGGTGCGGTGGCCGCTGAAGTTCAGGCCGGAGTTGCCGCCGCGGTACGACGGCGCGGCGGACCCCACGGAGTTTCTCCGGGTGTACGCGAAGGCCATCTGGGCGGCAGGCGGCGACGACAAGGTCATGGCGAATTGGCTCCCCATGGCCCTCACGGGCGCGCCGCGCGCCTGGCTGCTCAGCCTGCCAGAATCTTCGGTGGCCTCCTGGGAAGAGGTGCGCGACCTGTTCGTCGCGCACTTCGCGGCACCGGCGCCCCATGCCGTTGCAGCCATCCTCGGCGGGTCGCAGGCGCCGGCCTCGAGCCGCCACGTCAAGCAGTTCCTCCGGCAGATAGGGGCCGCCCGGCCACGCTCGGGGGCTCCCTTGGGCCGGGCGGCGCCCGAGGCCGACATCACCTTCGACTCCAGGGATCATCCCAAGACTACGGTCGGCGCGGGCATGCTTCCCTTGCTGTGCACGCCCACCATCAGCAGCGTTGCAGTAACCCGAACCCTCATCGACGGCGGCGCTGGCCTCAACATCCTCTCCGTGGAGGCCTTCGACCTGCTTCAGGTGCCTTATGACCAGCTCGCCCCCACCAGGCCCTTTTCAGGGGTGCTCAACGGCTCCATCATCCCCCTGGGGCAGATCCGCCGCCCCGTCACCTTCCGCACGCGCTCCAACTACCGCACCAAGCTCATCGACTTCGACGTCGCTCGCATCGGCCTCCCTTACAATGCCATCCTCGGATACCCAGCCCTCGCCAAGTTCATGGCAGCAACGCACCCTGGCTACAACGTCATCAAAATGCTGGGGAGCAGTGGCATCATTACTATGGTGGGAGACACCAAGGATGCCCTCCTGGCCCTCAAGCTCGCTTTCAAAGCCGCGGCGGCTGCGCGACCGGTTGCGGGGGGCACTCCGGAGACCCCGGAGGCCGCGCCCGCGAAGAAAAAACAGCTGTTCTCTCAGGACCGGGCCGAGACGAAGCAGCTGCGGGTCGACGATGAGGGCTCCAGCCTCACCTTCACCATAAGCGCCGGCCTCCCACCGGACCAGGAAGAGGCGCTGGTCAGCTTCCTCTGTGCGAACAAGGATGTGTTCGCATAGGAGGCGATGGACCTGGTTGGCGTCCCGCGGGACGTGATTCAGCACCACTTGATGGTCTGCCCCAGTGCGCGTCCGGTGAAACAAAAGGCGCGGCGACAAGCCCCGGAGAAGCAATAGTTCATCGTCCAGGAGGTCCACAAGCTGCAAGAAGCCGGCGTCATCCGAGAGGTGCGGCACCCGGATTGGCTGGCCAACCCGGTCATCGTCCCCAAGAAGGGTGGGAAGGAGCGCATGTGCGTCGACTTCACGAGCCTCAACAAGGCTTGCCCTCAAGACCCTTTCCGTCTTCCGCGCATCGACCAGATCATGGACTCCACCGCCGAGTGCGACCTGCTGTGTTTCCTAGACGCCTTCTCGGGCTACCACCAGATCAAGATGGCGGTGCAAGATGTCGAGAAGACGGCCTTCCTCTCCCCGTGCGGGGTGTACTGCTACACCAGCATGCCGTTCGGGCTGCGCAATGCTGGGGCGACCTTCCAGTGATTGATGCACATCGCCCTGGGCAAGCAGCTCAGAAGGAATGCCGAGGCATACGTCAACGACATAGTAGTCAAGTCGCGGGAGGCAAAGACCCTCATCAAGGACCTGGAGGAAACATTTACCAACTTACACAAGGTAAACTTGCGGCTCAATCCGGAGAAGTGCGTGTTCGGCGTACCGTCCGGCAAGCTGCTGGGTTTCTTGGTGTCGCACAGGGGAATTGAGGCCAACCCCAAGAAGATCAAGGCAATAGAAAGGATGAGCCCGCCACAGACCCTCAAGGAAATGTAGAAGCTCGCGGGCTGCGTGACCTCGCTGGGGCGCTTCATCTCCAAGCTCGGTGAACGCGCTCTTCCGTTTTTCAAGTTGATGAAGAAAAAGGGCCCGTTTGAATGGACTCCGGAGGCTGAGGAAGCCTTCCAAGACCTCAAGAAGTATCTCACCAGCCCTCCAGTGATGGTGGCGCCTCGACCCCTTGAGCCCCTGGTGCTTTACCTAGCCGCCACACCCCACTCGGCTAGCACGGCACTCGTGGCGGTCCGGGAGGAGCACGCGGGCGCCGGTGCGCGGCACCGTGCCTCAGCTTCTGCCACGCCACCGCCGCCTCAGGACGGCGCTCCTGAGGCCTCGATCATCCCGACAGAAGGAGAGGCTCCTGAGGCCCCCACGCCTCAGGCAGGGACGGACGCCATCGACACCTCTTCCCTCGTCGAGCATCCGGTGTACTTCGTCAGCACGGTGTTGCGCGACGCGCGCTCGCGCTACCCCATGCCGCAGAAGCTCCTGCTCGCGCTCCTCGTCGCTTCCAGGAAGCTGCACCACTACTTCCAAGGCCACCCCATCAAAGTCGTCTCGGCTTACCCCCTGGAGAAGGTGCTCCGGAGCCCTAACGCTGTATGTAGGGTTGCCGAGTGGAACATCGAGCTGCAGGCATTCCAGCTACAATTCAGCACCACCAGGGTCATCAAGGGTGCGGCCCTCGCTGACTTCGTGGCGGAATGGATCGACGCCCCTGACCGAGGGGTGGGCGAGGACCGTTCCCTCATGCCCGGGGACGAGGCACCAGATGGCTGGGTCATGTACTTTGACGGCGCGTTCGCACGGCAGAGCACGGGGGCTGGAGCTGTGCTCATCTCGCCCACTCAGGACAAGCTCTACTACGCTATGCAGCTCTGCTTCCAGCATGGTGAGAAGGTCTCCAACAACATCGCGGACTACGAGGGCCTGATTGCTGGCCTCAAGGTCGCGGCGGCCCTAGGGATCAGGCGGCTCACCATCAAAGGTGACTCTCAGCTCCTCGTCAGCTTCTCCAACAAGGAGTACAAGCCGAAAGATGAGCACATGGAAGCGTATCTAGAGGAGGTACGCAAGATTGAAAAACAATTCTTGGGCTTGGAATTGCAGCACGTACCGCGCGGCACGAACAAGGAGGCAGACGACATCGCCAAGAGGGCGTCCAGGCGCCAACCCCAGAAGCCTGGTGTCTTCGAAGAGCGGCTCTTCAAGCCATCGGCGGCTCCCCCCACTGCAATCCCAACGCTGCTTCGGGAGGAGCCGCCCATGGCACCCCCCTCAGGCGCCCCCGCCTGTGGCCCGACCTCGGGGGCCCTCCTGCTCCTCGCGCTCGAACCTCAGGAGGGGTGCTGGACCGAGGAGTTCAAGGCGTACCTGCTCGGGGGCACCTTGCCAGAGAAGGAGGAAGACGCAGAGCGTGTGGCCCGCCAGGCCACCGCGTACTACATCCGGGATGGCGAGCTCTACCGAAGGCGCCCGAACGACGTCTCCCTGTGGTGCATCTCCAAGGAACAGGGGTGCGAGCTACTGGCCGACATCCACAGCGGGGACTGCGGGCATCACTCCTCGTCACGCACCCTCGTGGGGAAGGCGTTCCGTGGCGGGTTCTACTGGCCCACGGCACTCAACGACGCCACTGAGCTGGTGAGATCCTGCGAGGCATGTCAGTTCCATGCCAAGCAGATCCACCAGCCCGCTCAGGGCCTCCAGACCATCCCGCTCTCATGGCCGTTCGTGGTCTGGGGGCTGGATATCCTGGGCCCGTTTCCCCGAGCAGCCGGGGGCTACCGCTACCTCTACGTCGCCATCGACAAGTTCACCAAGTGGGCGGAGGTGGAGCCCGTGCGCACCATACCAGCTGGCTCGGCTGTCAAGTTCATCAAGGGCCTCGTGAGCCGCTTTGGGGTCCCCAACCGTATCATCACTGACAATGGCTCCCAGTTCACGAGCAACCTTTTCAAAACATATTGTGCTAACCTTGGAATGCAGATATGCTATGCTTCGGTGGCACACCCGCAGAGCAACGGCCAAGCCGAGCGTGCCAACACGGAGGTCCTGAGGGGCCTCAAGGCAAGGAGCTTCAAGAAGAAGCTCGAGACCTGCAGCAGGGGCTGGCTCGATGAGCTCCAGTACGTGCTGTGGTCCATCCGCACCACCGCGACCAAACCCACGGGCGAGACCCCGTTCTTCCTTATCTACGGGGCTGAGGGGGTCCTCCCTCATGAGGTCAAACATCGCTTCCTGCGGGTCTTGGCATTTGACGAGGCACGCCAGGACGCCTCGCGGGAGATGGACCTCATGCTGGGGCAGGAGGGCCGCCACCAGGCCTCGCTCCGTGCCGCGAGGTACCAGCAGGCGCTGCGGCGGTATCACTGCCGCAGCATCCGCTCCAGGACCCTCGAGGTGGGTGACCTCGTCCTGAGGTGGGTGCTCTCCAGGGAAGGGCTTCACAAGCTCTCTCCTATGTGGGAGGGCCCGTTCAGGATCGCCCGCGTCTCCAGGCCTGGCACCACGCGCCTGGAGACGCAGGACGGGGTCCCCATCCAGAACGCCTGGAACATCCAGCACCTCCGGAAGTTCTATCCGTGATCAAGGCCTTGCGCCTCTCAAGTCTCCACTCATGACACTCTCACGTAATAATGAGTTGGGGCTGTACACGCCCCGGAGTCTCCTGAGTGCCGCCCTTTGGCCTCACGGGGGCTCCCACCCATGTCCTAGTGGAGGCCCCATGCTCCGCGTTGGTGGGAAGACCCGAAGACTAGTGTAGGTGCCAGACGCGGCTGTTCTTTTGCTTGCTTTCTGTAGCTGACTTGCAACTTATTGAAATGAAATTTGAAGCTTTCGCGTCTTTTATTTGAAGGGTTGGGAAATTTTTTCTCCTCGCAGCACTCGCTCTTTCAGGTCTTGCCTTAGGGAGAGTGACAGTTGCCCGTCGCTCTCCCTCGCGCGTCGCGCGCGTGGGGCTGGGCACGGTGTGTACCCCGGGACGACCCGCGAGCACACCTCGCCAAAGCCTTGGTCAAAACCATGGTGCCCCAGCCTTTGGCGTCTTAATCCTCGCGCGACGCTCTCAAACCATGGTGCCCCAGCCTTTGGCGTCTTAATCCTCGCGCGACGTGACGTACTAACGGCAACCATCCCACGCTCGGGGGCTCGCGCAAGGTGCGGCACCTCCGGAGGTTTCCTAACCCTACAGTCACAGGGTGCCTCCTAAGGCTTGACGACCTTCGAATATTCAAGAAGGAAACCCAAGCCCTAGAAAGGCATGTCCTCGCAGCACGAGAATCTGCCGCGAGCACACCAAGCTAAGTCATCTCAATCACAAATCAATAGCAACACGGATATCACGACATGACACAAAAGCAATAGCATAACGGTGCAAGCGCCTGGTTCATTACACGCCCCAACAGGGCCTTCTACTTTTCTGTGCAGAAAAAAAAAGCGGCCGCGCGACTACAGCGGCTCCCGAGACCCGGCTCCAGCAACGCCCGCGCTCAGTCGGAGTCCCCCTCCTGCTTCACCGGGGCGCGGCGGCGAGGCAGCTCGTCGCCCTCCCTGGTCCGAGCCCGGCGGCGTGGTGGCTCGTCGCAGTCGCCGTCACTCGTGCTCTCCCCGGAAGAGGAGCCGCCGCTGCTGCAGGCGGCGCGACCGTCGTCAAGGGCAAGCTCACCGCCAGCGATGGTGCCGCCCCTCCGGCCGTCGTCGTCGTCGCTGTCGCTCTCCGGGCAGCACCCCAGCCGCTGGCCGTCCTCCCCGAAGACCTTGACGAAGAGGGTCGCGGCGCCATCATACTTGAAGTGAAGGGTGCACCTCCCGTGCAGGCCGCGCGCGCGGGCAAACGGCATTCACCCGCGGTTCAGGAACACGTTACCGGCGGCGGTGACCTCGACCTCCACCCATGAGGCCTTGCTGCAGCAGCCGTCGGCCTACAGCCAGAGGCCACCGGGTCCCCCGGCCGGCAGCGCGCCCGCAAAGAAGCGCGGGAGCTGGAACCAAATGCTGGCGGGCCTCTTCGTCCACACCACGAGCTCCGGGGACGCGTCGGCCGAATGGGAGCGTGGGCGCGGCGGCCGGATAGACACCACATGCCTTCCCCCGTCGCTTGGGCCGCCCCTACCACGACAACTTCCGCCGCGGGAAGAGGCACCCCCATGACTGCCGGAGGCGGCGCCGGCCTTCGAAGGGGTGCGACCGCGCCCTCGAGAAGCCATCGCTGGCATCGCGGCGTGCTTCTGGGGCCAACCGCGGCCTCTCTTGGGCGGCGGCGAGCCCGGCCCTTCCTGGGGAGCCTTCCCCTTCTCAGCGGTAGAGAACCTCCTCACTGGCACCATGGACGCTCTGGCAGGGTGGCAAGATGAAGAAGAGGGAGAAGGAGGAGCATGCGGCGAGAAGATGAAGATGGGCTAGGGGCTCCGCCCCCGCCCCATTTATAGCCGGAAGAAGGCCAACCGCCGGCCTATCGCGTCCGGGCAATGATGGCTTTTCTGCATGCACCAGGCAGTTGTCAAGTCGGGCAGTTGCCGAGGCAGCGTGGGGAAGTGGAGACGCCCACATCCCATCAAGCACCACGCGTCGGCTCGGTCCGCAGGCGATTGGGGCCCGCAGCGCTTCGCCCTTGCCCTTTGGCTTCGCCTCGAAGCCAAGTCCGAGCGCGCCTTGGGCCCGGGGGCTACTGTCGGCGTTCTGGGAACCAGGGTACCCAGACTTGCCTGCCTGCGGCCCATGGCGTGGCTCCATCAGCGGCCTGGTACGGCCCATGTACAACACCTTCAAGACAAGACCTTCGCGAGGGGCCAAGCCTCGCGAGGCGGGCGACACAAGACCTCCGGAGGGAGCGGCCTCCCTAGGCTGGCTCCTGAGGAGCGGAGATTTCTATGCAGGTACCCACCTCATGAGATGGAGGTGACACAAGCCATGACGACCAAGGCCAGGCGGGCGCCAGTGGGCATAGAGAAGCAGGTTTCCTCTTTGGTTCTAAGGAGGTAAGCGCAGGCGCGGGGTCCCGAGGAATCAGCCAAAGGTTTCCATTCCCGTTCAATGAGACCGAGACCGCGAGGACAGCAGGACGGATGACATCGCCGAGCCCACCGCGGCGTCACGACCAGAAGCTTTGCAGGCGAAGACCACCTTTCGTCAGGATAAGATGTACTTCTTGCCCCCCTTCAAATTGGCCGTTGTGGGATCCCTTCCCGCCTTCGTTTTGGGGGAAGAGGACCGAGGCCACTATAAAGATAGGCTAGCCACCACCGTAGGAGGGGATCCGATCTTGAGATACCTCACTAGCACACCCACACTAGAGCAGACCTCGTGAGGTGGTTCTTCCCTTGTACTAGTTCATCCTCAGCCCCCCGAGGCAAATCCACCACAAAGCAGGAGTAGGGTATTACACCGCAAGGTGGCCCGAACCTGGGTAAACTGCCGTGTCTTTCTTCTTCCTTGTTCATCGAGCTAGGCTATAGGGCAGCGCGTTTGGTTGGCTGGATAGGTTGAGTTCTTTGCACATGCCCCAGCTAGGCTATCGAGCCAGGAACCTTCCTTTGGGTCTGCGAAGCCCTGAATCCGACATTACGGGTGGCATGCAGGGCCCCCACTTACTCCCACAAGCAGGACAGTCCAAAGGTCGTGACAAGTCATTTGGAGGGAACATCCATGGGACTAGAAATCCTGGTGGGTGCGATAAACCCTGCAATGCATACAGATATTGGAGTGTAACCATAATTGATAAACCATCCTCACAAAAAAGATGATCTGGATACTTCAAAATATACAGACTGAATTGAGTGGACAAACATTAACATAGACTGTTCTCAGGACTCACCACACAACAAAAGCGGCAATACTAAACAATACAGGCTTCACACACACAAATCAAGTACTAAACAATTTTACTTACTACAGACAAGCAAACTTGCACTAATTAAACTCTGCAGACTATCTGTTGCCACCGACCTACGAGATGTACCCCACATAACTGACTAGGCCATGGACTTCGTGAGAGATGTCAACCGGCACCATCGACATCTCGTCAACCTTAGAGAACCTAACAGAGTGGTCTTTCCACTCATAAACATGACGATGAAGATAGTCCGCATCAGATTTGTCGGGAAGCTTTACAAGAACCACACCCTTCGTAATCGAAGGCACGGCTAGGAAATTGTTGTGGTGAAGTACACCCTCGAGAACACGCCTGACAACAATGCTATAGGAAAACACTTGTTCACGACACGTGGCGACAAGGACACAGCGGCTGGATAGTTTAATAGTAGAACACATCCTTAGGTCTTCCAGTTCACACGACATGACTTTGAGAACTTCATCTCCACCGCGGACCTGGTTCTAATTCAAAGAGAAACCAAATATTTTATTACTACCTCCGTTCAGAAATATAAGAAGATTTTTGATACTTTACTCCATATAAGACTACACATACGCACAGAAATGAGTGAACAAAGACACTAGAACATGTCTACATGAGATGCACAAAAAAGTTAGAACATCTTATATTTGTGAACAGAGGGATTACTCGCAATATCCATAACACAAGTTACTGAGGCTACTATACTCTCTTCCAAGGCATGAGAGCTAAAATCTTGCATTTCCTATAGCTATCATTGATGTTCATAAAGTAGTTGAAAAGTAATCTATAAGAAATCAGTGTTATGTGCAAAAATCATATGTATGTCAACCTCTCGCATGTTTTGGTCAAAAAAGCAATTTAGAACCGTCATTTGGCACACAAAAATCACATGGAAGATCGCCCAGAAAGTTGTGCTACTAGTACTAGTACTGCGTGTAGATGAAAAAACACGATCAAGATCGCCAAAAAGATCGTCAAGAAGAGATATTACCTGGACTGGCTTAACGAGGCATCCCAGAGAGGGGAGCTTGGACAGGGCTATGGCCTTGAGCTTGTCTGCGGTAGTCTCGGCGGGGTGCTTGCGCTTCTTCGTACCCTGAGCCTCGATGGTTTTGGCCAGAGCCATAGACATCACTTCGGCCAGTGCTGCAAAGTCCATCAAGAAACTGTCAAATAGAAATAAAAGAAAAGAAACCATAATCACAAACCCAAAAGAAGAACAGAGAGGGAGTTAGGATCGGTCGCGGGGTTGCAAGACCGGGCCTTGGCCAGAAGCAACACCATTGATGCGCTCACCTTTCCTTCTTTGGGAGAGAAGAACAATGGCAGAAGCGCGTCGGGGTTTTCTTCAAGAAATGAGGAACAAGATGAGGGAGACGCGAGTTGGGGTTTTCTTCAAGAGAGGAAGACGAGGGAGAAGAGTGAAATGATGGTTGCTTCGTCCGTCCAACTTACTGCTGGAAAGGTGGGGGTTTTGTGATTTGACGGCTCATTGGGCATTACTGCGGCGCTTCGACCGTGCAGTTGTGCAATCTAGTACGGATTAATTTAGTGCAGGGCAAGTGGACCCCGATGCTGGCTGTCCCACACATCGGCGAAAGTGAGTAGCAAGGTTCCCGATGACCATCGAGGAGGATCCGCACGGTAGAGCGTGTCCACTGTTTCTGAAGAAAAAAAATGATTACATCAAGCGTTTCCACTCTTACGACAGAGGAGTGCAAAACACGGCAGCGACTTGAACTTACACAGTACTCCTACTACTAGGCATGTGCAGTGGTTCATACGCCAGTACTATATAATCTTGTTGCTAGTGTAGTAAGATATGACGATAAAAAATGATGTTGTGCGCATGTCAACTATATGAACAGTAATGTAACATACCCCCTTTTTTGACTGTCCGGTCGAGAATGAACGGTGATATCAATGTTAACAGAACTAGGTCTACAGTGCTGGAGAGTACGGTGCTACAGTACTCCATGGAATATGAAGCATGAATCAGTGTTAGGTAGGGTGTATGAAGGGTGCATGGGAGCAAAAGTTCTCTTCTCGACCCACTTTAGGGTGTTTGGCAGAGTGCATGAAGGGTGCATGAGTCCACACTAGTAGGTTAACACAAATACACTAGGAGCATGCATGAAGAGGGTTGCTGAGATGAGCATGCACGAAGAGGGAAGAACTATATTCAGATGAGAATGCAACCAAACACACCCACACGCTTTGTGCTAGAGTGACTGATCTACACCGTCTGAGTTTGATCCAACGGTCATGTTGTGCCGCGACATGCCCATGCAGAGGACGCCTAAACACCACCGAAGTCCCTCAGCTTCTTGAGGTGCACGACGTTGGTGATGCAGGGTGCCACCGCCCGCAGAGCCCGCTCCCGGTCGACGGGAGCCAGCTCGTCAAAGACGGCGTCCAATGGCACGAATGGATTCCGGTGACGAAGCCCTGAGAGGATTCGCTCGGCAACGACGACGGCCGCACGCAACCCCTCCTTGTCCAGCTCCGCCTCCACCATCGCGCGGAGACGACTCAGCTCCTCGGAGATATAGGTGAACAAGGAGGCTAGGTCAGGAAGCCGCAGCGAGTTGAAGTCGATGGGGTGGTCGAACGGGTTTAGCCCGACGGCCGGCATGGTCGCGCTGGCACGACGGTAGGCATCGCGCAGCGGCAACACGTGCGTGGCAACATGGTCCACCAAGTAGTTGAGGCGATCCTGGACCTCGTCACGATCGGCCTGCTCGCGCTCCAGCCGGTTCGCCTGACCGCCTATTGTCGGGGTACACAAACAGAGGTGCATGTTTCCCCTGACTTGTGCACGGACAGTAGGCCTCCGACCCGGCAGCCCAAGCACCCGAAGTGTCGTGGCAGAACACGATCACCTATGGGGCCATCGGCCCCTTGTGGTTCGGCAAGGGGGAAGGGTGCATCGCACAAAGAGCTGAGGCCGTAGAACAGCACGGCAGTGGTGACGCTGGTGATTTTTACCCAGGTTCGGGCCGCCGTGAGGCGTAAAACCCTACTCCTTCTTTGGTGGATTGATGGAAGGATTGTGGTGAAGACGCAACGCCCAAGCCCGGCAAGGTCGCCTTGGGATGAGAGCAGCTACGCGCGTATGAGCGTACAGGGGTCTGAATCCTTTCTAAGGTTGCCACGGCCATCCTTTTATAGGTCAAGG
Organism: Elymus sibiricus; assembly: GCA_039707655.1. Taxonomy (NCBI): domain Eukaryota; kingdom Viridiplantae; phylum Streptophyta; class Magnoliopsida; order Poales; family Poaceae; genus Elymus; species Elymus sibiricus. Next base: position 322,823,922 of record CM077664.1, read on the forward strand.
GGTTACCACAATGGCAAAACAGTCATTATCCAGCGATTAGATAGACAACAGTGCTATCATACCTAACTCTGCAGACTGGACAAGGTGCATTAAATGCACCGCTTAGTGTCACGTCGTGGGTGTAGCCCGGCAAGCCTTGCCGTGCTGTTTTAGCCATCTCTCGCCTGTCTGCTTGACACACCTCTGGACGGGTGTCACGTGGAGATACTCTTCCTTCCAAATGGCTGCCACATGCCAAATGACGGACAGTTAGCTATCTGGGGGCTCGACACCGCATCGATGGATGACATGCGTCCTGATGAGGTGGAGCGGTGGATTCCTGGCGGGGACACAGATCGTCAGCAGCCCCGGCAACCCTTGCCGGGGAAGTCTTGGGACTTGTCCTCGAGGTGGCCTTGACCTGACCAGGCTCGCCTGCCTGGCAAGGGAGGCTTCTTCTTGGTGATGTCTTGGTCTTCTTGATCCGCCCTTTGATTTCTCAAAGAGCTTCTTCTCAGGCTCGGTCTTTGTCTAGCATGCTTGATGTTGCCGGGCCGAAGGCCTACTGTCCGTGCACAAGTCAGGGGAAACATACACCCCTGTCTGTGTACCCCGACAGAAGCCCTCGGGCCTGAGCCAAACGTGTCGCCGGGCACGTTGGGTTAGGCCCCAAACTGTGCACGGACACGTGTCGAAGGAACGCTGCGCATGCAGCGGTTTCATCATGAGGACTAGCCGACCCAACGTCCACTCCGCATAATTACCGCAGGTCGTGGGGTCATGGGACCGTAGCAGTTAATGTAAAATGGTAACTTTCTGAGGGAAAGTAGCGAAGAGCCGCCCCTTCTTCCACGTTTGTTGCTCATAAAAGGGAAAAACGCGAAAGGGCGCGGCTCATTCGCACCCGTTTCTCCATCATCTTCCTCCTCAAGCCAAGCGACCGCTCCCGCGCCCACATTCGCTTCCAATGCCTCACCTGACCTTCCATCCCTCCCATAGCTTCTGGAGATGGGAAAGAAAACCGCTGCTGCCAAGGGGAAGCACGCAACCACCGCGAAGGAGACGGCCGTGGAGGGGAGCAAGAAGAGAGCGGCAGAGCTGGACAAGAAGTGACGGGGAGATGTGGTCTTCTTCCCGTCTAGCTTGGACGGCGACGCCTTGGTTGCAAGGTATGGATATATGTGGGGGAGGGAAGTTCCAAAGGGGCATGGTGCGCCCGTGGTCCTGCCGGAGGGAAAAGAGGATCCGCCGGATTCATACCGATTTTTCCTCGCGTATTTCTTCTGCGGCCTCTGTCCCCCCTTCTCAAATTTCTTTGAGGCGATGATGGTGATATATGGATTCCACCTCTTGGATTTCACGCCGAATGCAATGGCGTGCATGGCGATTTTCACAAATTTGTGTGAGAACTTCGTCGGGGTCGCCCCCAATGTGGATCTGTTCCGGCACTTTTTTGTTCCACGGGTGGAAAACAAGGCCCACCGCTCTGGAAACATAAGCTGGATCCCCCAGGAGAAGAGGGAGATTTGGGATTATCTTCCCGGGCAGGAACGTGGTAGATGGGAGGAATGGAGGGCGGACTGGTGCTGGATCAAGGATGAGGAAGCTCCAGAGTATTGCCAGGCGCGGACGTAGTGCATCGTGCGTGGTAATGACTGGAGGGAATTGGGTCTTACTGATGACAGGCTTTGCCCAGCGCTGAACAGGATTGCCCGTCTCAAAGCTGCCTCACTAACCATCGAACAGGTGGGAGCTGACTTCCTCCGACGCCGCATTGCACCGATGTAGAAAAGGGACAGGTTTGCCTTGCGGTACGGAGACGCTGTGGACAGGATGCGCCTATATCCAGGCCTTATCAACAACCCGTCGGTCTACGGCCACGGTTGGCTGTGCGAACAACTGTTCGGCAGCCTTGTGCCATTCAAATTGCTGGCAGGAGTTGTTCCGCTGAATGTCAACTCTGCGCTGGACCAGATTTTGAAGTGGATGCCCGAGTGCAATGCTTATGGGGTTGCGAGTGATTGGCAACTACCCGAGCTTGATGTAGAGCTTGAGTGGGCTTCCAACTTGGTGGAAAGGGCTACCAGGGTGGAGAGAAACATATTCAAGCGCACCTCCAAGGTGGAGGCGGAGTTTATCAAGAGGAGGATCGAGGAGGACAAGGCGTCCCGGGCCGCCGGGAGGGCATGGCCTGGAAGGGTGGAGGAGGAAGAGGAAGGAGAGGCTGAAGGCGAGGGGTCCTTCCACGGCAAGAGCGAGGTGCACGCCATGGAGGAGATTGCTGGAGATGATCCTGCCGGGGCAGAGCCTGCCGGGATCGAAGCCTTATACGCCGCGGCAGCAAAGGCCCAGGAAGAGGACGGGGCCGAGGAGGTGGAGTAGCCCAAGGAGGAGTGGCTCGCAGTGGGCCCACAAGCCCCCGAGCCACACTTGGATCAACGTCCCCGCAGACGAGCGGCTCCTGCCCCAGTGCCTGCCGCCAAGAAGATGAAGAAGATCGCTTCTAAGAGCGACAGGCCGGACACGGCGCGCCGGCATTCTTCCCGCCTTTCCGAGGCCAAGACCCCTCCCGCTAAGCGATGGGCGGTCACAGGAGTTCACTCTAGCTCCCAATCAGACTCGAGCTCCTCGCGCAGCTCGTCCTCGCTAGATCCCCTTGCGCCTCAGCAGGGCTTGGAGTTGCCGGGTAGTACTGCCCCTCCAACCCTGAAGAGAACCAGAGCGCCCCCGCCACCCATGGAGTTCGCGTTGGGCTCCATGCTCATGGACTCAGAGTAAGGAAAATACTTTCTTTTCCCATTGAAGTCTTGCGCATTCGTTGGTTTGCTGATCCTGTCTTGTCTGCTGCCTTCGACAGGGAAGAAGAGGAGGAGGAGACCCTCATCCATCGGACAAAACGGCTCAGGCAGGCGGAGCCGTCGGGGCCCCCGGAGGGCACGGGCTTGGCGGGGAGCAGTACGAATGATCCAGCGCCAAGCCCCCAGCCTGGAAGCACGGGACTGGTCTCCCCCGCCAAGGGTGGCGTGGAGGAACATGTCCCATCTCTTGCCAAGGAAGAAAGGGAGATTCCCTCGGGCGAGGCTCTTCAAGAGGGGCCCACCCTTCCCGATACCCGAGCCGAGGGATCCCCGGTGAGGGCCTCCACGGAAGGATCGGCTCAAGCTGATGCCGTGGTTACCAAGGAAGAGGGCGGCGGCCGCATCCCGGCAACTGATACTACCGGGGAAATCGAAGCCCTTCCACGGCAAACACTTCCGGGTAATTCGCTCATCTTTCTGTCTTCCGTTGCCTTCATCATTTTGTTTTAAGTCTTTGTCCTCTTGACGCATATTCTTTCCTTGCCGTGGCTTGCTGATCTCGTTTGCAGTCCCGACGGCCGAGGAACCAGAGCTGCTGGAAGAGGTGGCCAGCATCGGTAAGGATGCTGCTGAAGAGGCGGCCAAGATCGCCGCTGCGGAAGGCCAGGAACACGCTGCCGGGGATATTCGAGAAGTCCCAGAGGAGGCCCCTGGCAGTGTGCCAGGACTAGGGGTGGTGGACGAAGAGAAGGTTCCCCTCTAGACCATGAGCCCCCCTCCCCAATTTGGCACCCCGGTCGCGGCCCCGCAGCCATCTTCGAGCAGTCTGGAGCTGGTTCTTGCCCAACCCAGACTTGGAGCGCCTGGCTCATCCATGACAGTGAGCACAGATCTTGATGAGGAGATTCAGCGCATCATGGCGCCGCTGTCCCAGTGAGTTGAAGAAGACGATGACTCCGTCAGTGTAGTCATGGACCTGTCCTTTCTGGAGTCCGTGGCGACAGGCATCAAGGAAATGCAGAGCAGGTACGGCCAGAAATGGCAAGCGCTTAAGGAGCAGCGTAACTCCGCCAACAGCGTGGATCAGAAACTGAGGGACAAGGGTAGCGAGCTGCGCGAGTGGCACAGTAGGCAGTTCCAGGGTCTTCTGCGGCAACAGGAGACGATTACCATGGCGAAAGAGGATGCCGCTGCCTGGGAAGCCCGTTTGGCGGAACGCACAGCGTTTCTGAACGCCGGGGAGAAGGACATTTCTTCCCGGGAAGAGAACCTCGAGGCCACCCTTCGCAGCAAGGAAGGAGAACTGGAGGCCCTTGTCCAGCAATGCACCAAGGAGCTGGAGGACAATCACAAGGCAGCCCTGGATGCGCTCACCCTTGACTCCGCTGCTCAGCTGAAGAAGGTTGCCGATGATCTTGCCACTGCATCCACTGCCAAAGCTGATCTTGACCAACGGGTGGCCGACCTGACAGAGGAGCTTGCCGGGAGCGCCAAAGAAGTTGTGGCCCTCAAGGAGGAGGCGCAGAAAGCAGAGATCCTCTTGAAAGATGTGCAATCACAGCTCTCCTCCAAGAGCGAAGACCTTGAAGCTGCCAATGGCACCATTACTGACATGAAGGAAAGGCTTGGCACCCTGGAGGGCGAAATCGAGTCTGCCGGGGCCCGCGATAAGCAGCTGATGAGGGACTTGGATAATGGCAGAGTCCTCCAAAAGGATGCGGAGGACAAACTGGCAAACCAAGTTCAGCAGCGCGACCTTTGGATCAAGAGCCTGGTCGACATAGCTGAACGCCTCACGGCCCAGATCGCAGCAATGGGCATGGAGGGCCCAGTCCTCTCGGTTAGCAGGCATGAGGTCCCAAGCGTCAAGCTGGCGCTCTTCTTCAACGGGTTGATCGAAGGGCTGAAGGTACACGAAGAGGGAAGAACCGCTCATTTTGCAAGTGAGTCCCGGAAGTTTGCCCGCAACGCCCTCTTCATGGTTTTGAGCAACATCGCCTACCGCCATCCGGACTTCAACCTCGCTGATGGCTTGAGGAGGCTGCCGGCAGGCGCTGATGTTTCTGCTGCCGAAAAGAAAGCTGTCCCCTTCACCGACATGGTCCTCTCCGTTCCCAGGGCTTCATAAGGCCGCCAAGCACGGCTCCGAACCATTCGCATTGCCGTATTGCTCTGTAACAAAACATTATGCATGTCTCGTGTTTAGATCTAGTCCCACTTTTGCTGTTGCTGAAGCGGTGTTTTAATTAATTTCAAATGTGCGCTATCCCTCTTGTGTTTTATCCATGGATGTTCGTATGGTTAGTTTCTTTTTGTGTGTTTTGGCTGCCCGCCAGTAGCATGCTGCCGCGATTGCTGTGAGGAACGGTGTCGGTGTAAAAACCGGCAGACCTCGGGGTAGGGGGTCCCAAGCTGCGGATCTCGGATCGATGGTAACAGAGACAAAGGAGACGATGTTTCCCTAGGTTCGGGCCCTCTTGATGGAGGTAAAACCCTATGTCCTGCTCTTGTTTATATTAATGGAGATGTATCGAGTACAGAGTTGATCTACCTCGAGCTCGTAATATGGGTCTAATCTCTAGGGCTAGGTGTTCAATATTGCGTTGATGTCCCCTCCGGGCTAAACCCTATGGCTTATATACATGCCAGGGAGGGTATCTAGGGTTACAAAGTCAGTATCTTTGGAGTAAGGCGGCTGGAACAATCTTGGAGTATACTGCAAGTCTTCAGTAGAGGCAGCTTTGATCACGTCCCATGTGCGGCTTCCGGAGTCCATCTTGATCACGTCCAGGGGTCATATCGGCCCATCCGAGAAGACGGGCCGGCTAGGTCAGCACCCCCTAATCCAGGACACCGTCAGTAGCCCCTGAACTGGTCTTCGATGCCGAGGTCGACGCCTTCCACTTCCCGGAGTCTTGGCTCGATAGACAAGTTCCCGTGCTTTATTCTCTGACCAAATTTAAAGACTTCGGCCAACTGTCAGAATTCCATTGGGGCCCAATTTAAGATTTCGAGAATCGCGCTGTCCAGGCAATCGGGCCTCTCTATGGGAAAAACGTCGAAACGTCAGCCCCTGCTACCCTTATTTATTGGACGCATAACCCTTGCTGGTGACAGTTTGTGCAGTCGCAGCAAAAAATCCCCCCCCCTCAGCCAAACTCGAGAGCACGAACAATGGCGAGCTGCGAAGGATCGTCAAGGCATCCTCATGGCCCTGATAGAGGAGACTGGGGGAGCTGCTCCATCGCGCGCCTTTAATTAGAGCGCTTGGCGACACAAGGGTATCTACCTAACACGGATCTAGCCGCCACCCATCCCGGACAACCATCCCTTGACGGTCAGGCCCATGCTGAAAATTACCCCTCGCCACGGGGAGATGAGCGGGTATGTTTCGTGCCTTTCCTCCTCCGCGGTTTAGGGTTTCCAATCCACCCCTTCCTCCATGGCCTACTGGAGTTTTACGGGCTGCAGTTACACCATCTTTCCCCGAATTCGATACTGCATATTGCGGGGTTCATTGCGCTTTGCGAGTTACACCTCGGCTGTCAAGCGCACTTCGGATTGTGACGGAAGTATTTCTGCGTCGTGCCCCGTTCCTCGGTCGACAAGCTATTCGAGGTGGGAGTAGCCATGGTCTGCCGCATCGACAATACGGGCTATCCAGCGGGAACACCTCGGGAGGACGCCGATTACTGCCCATCCGAATGGTTTTATATCAATGACGTCCCGTTGTACGAGCCAGTCCGGCCAGGCCTCCCCCCTTTTCATTGGAGCCACCGAAGAAACGCTATAGCTGGAGGCCGCGGAGCTTGGCTCAAGATGAAGACGAAGTCGTGACCAATCTAGCGGCCAAAGTGAAGCTTCTGTCACGCGCTGGCCTTACCATCATTGATGTGATGGCCGTGGCCCTAGACCGAAGAATCCAACCTCTCCGGCAGCGTCAACATTTATTGTGTGAGTACAACGGGTCCGAAGACACCTCTCGATCCATCAAAGGGGGCTTTCATGGACCAAATGACCCTTGGCACCGTACTAGCCAGCATGTACCAAGGGTCCGTCGAGGAGTTCGCCAATCGCCAATTCTGAGACGGGCTGTCTTACTACAACCCTGCCGATATAGTAAGTTTCTATTTCTGGGCTTTATGTCTATTTCCGAGATCTTTGTTAACTCGTAACACCTTGGCCCTTGAACAGCGGTGCAGGCATTGGCTTGAAGGCATAAGCAATCCGGTCCCTGAGCCAGAGCTGCACTGCCGTGCGGAAAATCCTCTCTATAACGAGGATGAAGACCTGGATCTGATCTATGAAGGAAAGAAGTTTTTCTTGGAGAGCCTTGACGGCTCAAGAGTGGCTGTTACTCCCGACGTGCCGGGAACAAGGCCAGCCTCATCGGTAACCATCCCTTCTTCTAAACGAAAGAGAAGCCCTTGTCCTCCAGCCACTAGCCATCTGACTTCCCCACCGATGGGGCGGCGTTCTCAACGTCTTCGCAGAGAGACAACCTCACTTGGAAGGACTCCGGTGGAAGCACAAGAAGCCCCGGCCGAGGTCCCGGGGGCAGGAGAAAGCGCCCCCTCCCTTACTAGGTTATATTTTAAATTGTGCCGCCAAAAAGACACCGTGGATTCTAACATCTCTGATTATTTGCAAACAGCCTCCACCCTCTACCGTGGAAGGCACGTCGCAGCCCCAGGAAATAGAGGTCCGAAACCCTACGAGGGGTGATCCTGGAGCCGCCCAGGCCGAGGACTCAGCGACATCTGCCACACCGTCCGAAATCCAATGCGCCACAAATTATCGTCAGCGCAAAGCTTCCTTGAACAATCCGGTGTTCTCGGACAGGAAGCTTAACGCTGTGAGCGCGGTGGACGCATACCTCGGGGCGACCCGAGGTGCTTTTGATGAATCGCTGGATGTCCTATCGCGAGGGCTACGGGTAAGGTTTTGAAAACAAGTATGACTACCAAGTAAGGTAGTAGCCCCTAAGGCTTGATACGAGCCCCTGGGGTCGGATCAAGACTTGATTGTATGACCCGCAATCTTTGTCATAACAGGAGGCTTGCTTAAGGAACGAGCAGCTTACCTCGGCCTTGGATCAAACAAAGGTGCAGCTTGACGCAGCGTTATCCGAGGTTGAGCAGGTGAAGAAATTCACCAGAGAGGCGCACGGTAAGTGCCGATTGCTTGAAATAAGTAATGTCCGAAAAGTAGAGCTAACTCCCTGATTCCGTATAGCAGCGGAAGCCCTGGGCCATCTTGAAAGAGACCTGAAGCAGGCCCGCGACGATCTGGCGTATGCTGAAGCGCAACGCCAGGCAAATCAACACGTGGCCACTCAGAGGGGGGCAGTATAAATGCGCTAAGGGCGGAAAATGCCCGCCAAGCCCAGGAAATTGAGAGCTTGAAAGCTCGCCTGGTTACTTCAGAAGCAAAGAATCGGCGAACGGACGACATGATTTACAGTAAGTTATGAATCACCACGGACGTATGTTACGCGGTTTTATCCGAGGAGATTTGTCATTCGAAATGTTGTTTGTGACAGCTTGCTTGACCGGGCTTCCTCCGGAGCCTCGTGTTCCGACGTCCGAAGACACGAGCATGCGGCTTTCCGAGGTGCATGAAGGAACGAGGAAAGTAATGAAGGACGTTCACCAGGTTTTATGGCCCGAGGTGATGCCGGTTCCCGAGTACATGGCCGCGCTGGCCGAACAGCTCAAGAGAGCGCGGTGCCGGATCCAAGCGTGGAAAGTGTCAGCTTGCCGAGAAGGTGCAAGGGAGGCCTGGGCCATGGTAAAGACCCACTATACCGGTCTGAAGACATTGGAATTGGCAGAGGTGGGACCCATGGGGCCTGATGGGAGGGAAATTCCTACCAGCCTAGCATACGAGAATGTAATGCCTGCGGCACGCCTCTCGCAAAGAGATTGTGCGTTAGACACCCTGATAGACGGGATAGACCGTGTGTGACAAGTGCTGTATGACTTTATGTACCGAGGTATGCTATGTCAATTTTCTCCGTCCGTTTATCCAAACTCTGTCAGCCAGCTGTCGGCTTCCTCCTCCTTGGATAAACTCCAAGGAGTGTCCCGTACTACTGGCCGAGGTCATCGGACCAGATGCTTCAGGGGACCAGGCAATCGGGCTATGAGGCTTGAAAGACAAGAGGGTAACGAAAGGTTATGTTATATTACTATTTAACGTAAGAAACATCTTCCGAGGAAAATAGTTCATCCAACGGTTCCTTTCCTCGGGTTGTTGTGTCGAACACGTTTGTCCGAAGATGGATGACCTCGGGGGTAAAGCCCCTGGTCGGGGTTTGAAAAGACCCATGCCAGGTTATTCCTATGTCATAGTCGACCAATCCACATAATAAGACCGCTAGCTTTCGGCTTTGTCCGTCTGAGGTACTTCATCGGTTAACCCGTGAGTAACAATCACAGCGGTGCTCCCTTTGCCCCCTAGCCGAAATATCGGGAACATAGAGGGCAAGCACAGGAGCCGGGCAACCTAGCTTGGCCAAATCTTAGAGTGGATCGATGCATATATTGGCTTGAAGGACAATAGTTCATAAGGGGCGGAGTAGCTTATGTTTTGAAAAGAACATGCTAGATTATCCTCGGGGTGGTTGAATAACCGACCGAGGTGAGGGAAAAAAATAGAAAAAATAGAAATGTGCAAGGTATTTACACAGACCGTATGCGTGGCTTCAAGCATAAAAACGTCGGAGTAGCGCCGCGTTCCACGGGTGGGGCTCCAGTCGTCCATCCTCTGGATCTCGGATTCGATAAGCTCCTCCGACAAGCACTTGATCGATTATAATTGGTCCGTCCCATCTAGGGGAGAGCTTGTGTTTTTGGTTTTCGGGGTGCAATCTCATTACGAGGTCCCTGACATTGAATTATTTGGCGCGAACCTCTCTAGCGTGGTAGCGCCGTGCTTGCTGTTGGTAGATAGCTGACCTAGCCCGTGCGACGTTGCACTCTTCATCGAGTTCGGCCTCCAACTCTTCGTACATGCGCACCCGAGGTGCGTCGTGTATGATATCGGAGTGGAGGACCGCCTCGGCACCATATACCATAAAAAATGGGGTATACCCTTTGGATCTGTTCGGTGTGGTACGGAAGCCCCATAATACGGAATCGAGTTCCTCAACCCATTTGCAATCGGCTTTCTTGTGGGAGCGAACGAGCCGTGGTTTGATTCCACTAAGGATGAGTCTGTTGGCACGCTCCACTTGGCCATTAGACTGCGGGTGGTAGACGGACGCGTAATCGAGCTTGATGCCCATCTTCTTACACCATGCCTTGACCTCTTTGGCCGTGAAGTTGGTTCCGTTATCTGTGCTCAGACTATGGGGAACACCATAACGGTGGACTACCCCCGAAATAAATCCGACGACCTGGACGGCCTCGGCCGAGGTAACTGGCTTTCCTTCGATCCACTTGGTGAACTTGTCTACCATAACGAGTAGGTATTTGTTTTTATTTGATCCTCCCTTGAGTGGCCCAACCATATCAAGCCCCCAGACCGCAAAGGGCCACGTAATGGGGATGGTGCGCAGGGCCGTGGGGGGCATGTGGCTTTGTTTGGCGAATACCTGGCAGCCTGGGCAGCGCTGTACTAATGCCGAGGCATCGGCACTTGCTGTCGGCCAGTAGAAACCAGCTCGAAAGGCCTTGCTGACCAGGGTCCGAGCAGTGCGTGATGCCCGCTCATGCCGGAGTGTATCTCGCGTAACACGAGTTTTCCTTCTTCCTCGGATATGCATCTCTGAAGGACGCCCGTTGTGCTCATCTTATAGATTTCTCCTTCATAAACTTTGTAGGCTTTAGACTGTCTGACAATCCGACGGGAGTCGGCCTGGTTATCAGGGAGCTCTTTTCGGAGCAGGTATGCGAGGAGCGGCTCGGTCCATGGTGCGATAACTGCCATGACCTCGTGCGCTGAATCGGTCTTCCGGATTGTCGATCCGCCTATGATACCATCGTCATTTTCGGGCGGGGCATGCTGCCCAGCATCGGTTGAGTCCGATGTTCCTTGGCTATCTAGCCAGACTATGGATGGCTTAAAGAGCCGCTCGAGGAAGGTATTCTCGGGAACCTTATCCCATTTTGCGCCCATCCGGGCGAGTACATGTGCGGCCTGGTTGCTATCCCGGGGTATATGGTGGAATTCCAGCCCCTCGAACCTGGCCGAGATCTTTATGACGGCATTACGATAAGCTATCATCTTTGGGTCCTTGGCGTCGAATTCGCCGTTAATTTGCGAGATAGAGAGGTTGGAATCACCTCGGACCTCAAGGCGCTTAACACCCATGGAGACTGCTATCCGAAGTCCGTGTAAGAGGGCTTCGTACTCAGCCACGTTGTTGGAATCGGTGTACAGAATTTGCAGTACATATTTAATGTTCTCTCCCGTGGGGGAAGTGAGCACCACGCCAGCCCCTAGGCCGGCAAGCATTTTGGAGCCATCGAAATACATCGTCCAATGTGAGTAGGTACTGTACTCCCGGGGTAGTTCGGCTTCGGTCCATTCGGCGACGAAGTCCGCCAACACTTGGGATTTAATGGCCCGGCGTGGTTTGTAGATAATTTCAAAAGGTAGGAGCTCTATAGCCCATTTGGCGATGCGCCCCGTTGCGTCTCTGTTGTTGATTATGTCGCTCAGCGGGATGTCGGATGCCACCGTTACCGCGCACTCTTGAAAGTAGTGCTGAAGCTTGCGCGACGCCATAAAGACTGCGTAAGCTATCTTTTGATAGTGAGGGTAGCGTGTCTTGCAAGGGGTTAAGACCTCGGACACATAGTATACGGGTTTCTGGACCTGGAACTTATGACCTTCCATGTCTCGTTCAACCACGAGGACTGCGCTAACCACCTGGTTTGTGGCCGAGATGTATAATATCATTGCCTCGCAAACACCTGGTGCTGCCAGGATAGGATTAGTGGCGAGGAGACCTTTGATGTCTTCCAGGGCCGCCGCAGCCTCCTTAGTCCATTTAAATGTTTTATTCTGCTTTAACAGCCTGTACAATGGCAAGGCTTTTTCTACGAGCCGTGATATAAAACGGCTCGGTGCTGCTATGCAACCTGCCAGTTTTTGTACATGCTTGAGCTCTGTTGGAATCTCCAATCGATCCAAAGCTCGAATTTTTGCCGGATTGGCTTCAATTCCTCTGTTAGATACAATGAAGCCGAGGAGTTTGCCCGCTGGGACTCCGAAGACACATTTCTCCGGATTAAGCTTAATTTGATACTCCCGTAAGCTGGCAAATGTATCACGAAGGTTGTCGACCAACTAGTCGACGTGTCTAGTTTTGATAACAACATCGTCTACGTAGGCCTCGACGGTCTTTCCGATGTGTTTTTGTAGGCATGTTTGAATCATGCGCTGGTACGTGGCGCCGGCGTTTTTTAGTCCGAAAGGCATTGTGTTGAAGCAAAATGGCCCGTAAGGCGTGATAAATGCCGTGGCTGCCTGGTCCGACTCTTTCATCTTTATCTGATGATATCCTGAATAGGTGTCCAGGAAGCACAATGCGTCGTGGCCAGCCGTGGCGTCCATGATTTGGTCAATGCGGGGTAAGGGGAAGGGGTCTTTGGGGCAAGCTTTGTTGAGGTCAGTGAAAGCGACGCACAACCGCCAGGACTTGTCCTTTTTTGGCACCATGACCAAATTGGCTAGCCACTCAGGGTGTTTTATGTCCCTGATAAATCCAGCGATAAATCCAGCTTCCAACAGCTTTGCTAGCGCTTCGCCCATTGCTTGACGCTTGGGTTCGGAGAAGCGCCGAAGTGTTTGTTTGATGGGCTTATAGCCTGTTAATATGTTTAGGCCATGCTCTGCAAGCCTACGGGGTATCCCTGGCATATCGGATGGGTGCCAGGCGAATATGTCCCAGTTTTCTTTAAGGAAAGCGCGTAGGGCCTCGGCCACTTCCGGATCGAGGTTAGCCCCTATGGACGCCGTTTTAGCGGGGTCCATTGGGTGAACTTGAAATTTGATTATCTCATCGGCCGGTTTGAAAGAGGTGGGCTTTGATCTCTGGTCAAGAATAATATCGTCCCGGTTGACCTCGGCGCGCAACGCGGTTAGCTCCTCGGCCGCGAAGGCCTCGACAAGAGTCTCGAGGGCGAGGGACGCTGTTTTGTTCTCGGCTTTGAGCGCCCTATCAGGATCACTTGAGATAGTAATGATCCATTTTGGGCCCGGCATCTTGAGCTTCATGTAGCCGTAGTGGGGCACCGCTAGAAATCTAGAGAAGGCGTCCCGTCCGAGGATGGCGTGGTATCCGCTCCTGAAAGGCGCGATGTGGAACGTGATCTCTTCGGAGCGATAATTATCCGAGGTCCCGAAGACCACGTCCAGGGTTATTTTTCCACTGCAGCGTGCCTCTCGTCCGGGAACTATTCCTTTGAAGGTGGTAGTGCTCCGCTCTATGCGCGATCTATCGATGTGCATTTTATCCAGGGTGTCCTCGTATATCAAATTCAGGCTGTTGCCTCTGTCCATAAGGACCTTGTGAAGGCGATAGTGATCCACAATGGGGTTGAGTACTAGCGCAGCGGGGGACCTGCCCAAGGCAGACCTCGGTTGATCGTTCTGAGTGAAAGTGATCGGCGTGTCTATCCACGCGCCCCGAGGTGGCACCTGCCGGACAGCGTTAATTTCCCGCAGGGCCCGCTTGCGCTGATTGTTAGACGTAAAGGTCTCATAGATCAAAAGGACCTCGTCCTCATCTGAGGCTTGTCCGGGGTGGCTGGGGACGCCCGTCAAGAGGGCGAGTCCTCCCTTTGCTACCTGCCTCAACACCCAACAGTCACGAAGGTTGTGGGTCGGGCAGGAGTTAACTAATACGGCGTGGATCGGGCATGGTTTACCCAGGAAGCCATCCATGGCCGTTCTGGAGTGATCAGAGGTTTTCCTTTTCTTCCGGGGTCGATCGCCCGGGGTGTTTCGTTTGTGATTTTTGCCCCGAGGCGCCGGCTGATCGCGTCCCGGGTCGTCGTCACAGATCGAGTCTGTATCCTCCTCGGTCCGCCAGGCGTCTTCGATGGTGCAAAATCGAGTGACCAAATTGGTTAATTCGGGGAGTGTTTGGACGCAACGGCGAGCTAGGGCATTCGAAATGCCTTTATCCTTGCATCCATGCTCGAAGGCGGCAATTATATCAGAATCTTGGTAATCCGGTATCCTGTTCTTGATGGACAAGAATCTGGTCCAATATTGTCGGATCGGTTCGCCGGGGATCTGCCACACGTAGGCTAAGTCCCAGATGTCGGACGGGCCGGAATTGTCGGGGCGATATTCCGCGCAGGGGGCGGGCAAGCCAGATCCGATCTCTAGAGATGGCTGGCCGAGGACCCCATCGCCCTCTCCTGATGCTAGGTCCGCGGTCACCAGCTTAGCCGATTTGATCTGGGAATCGGTCGCCGGCCGGTCGTCATCCGATTCGCTTTCCAGGAAGTATCTTAGCCCCTTGCCCGTGAGGGGGTTCTCTGGTTGAGCTAGAGAGGGGTCAGAGCCTGCTTCCACTTTATGTGGGGGTGTCATCTTGGCCAAGGCTTCGACTATAGGGGTGTGCTCTGTGGGCTTAAGGCCGTTGACAGGCGATCCCATCGATCCTTCCGGCGATCACGCAGTGGAACTCTCAATGAAAGCACCAGTGTCGGTGTAAAAACCGGCAGACCTCGGGGTAGGGGGTCCCGAGCTGCGGATCTCGGATCGATGGTAACAGAGACAAAGGAGACGGTGTTTACCCAGGTTTGGGCCCTCTTGATGCAGGTAAAACCCTACGTCCTACTCTGGTTTATATTAATGGAGATGTATCGAGTACAGAGTTGATCTACCTCGAGATCGTAATATGGGTCTAATCTCTAGGGCTAGGTGTTCAATATTGCGTTGATGTCCCCTGCGGGCTAAACCCTATTGCTTATATACACGCCAGGGAGGGTATCTAGGGTTATAAAGTCGGTATCTTTGGAGTAAGGCGGCTGGAACAATCTTGGAGTATACTGCAAGTCTTCGGTAGAGGCAGCTTTGATCACGTCCCATGTGCGGCTTCCGGAGTCCATCTTGACCACGTCCAGGGGCATATCGGCCCATCCGAGAAGACGGGACGGCTAGGTCAGCACCCCCTAATCCAGGACACCGTCAAACGGGTCCTTAGCATTCAGCTGGCGAGAACACGCCCCGGCAGGTTTTTCCTTAGGTGTCTTTGATCCAGCCACCCGCTCTGTGAGCAGGCTCGAAACAGAGCGGGGGCGCAGGCAAATCCGACAAGGTGCCATCACACGAAAGACTTAACCATACGAAAAACATCGATTGTCCGAGGGACAAGCAAATGCAAACTTTTGTAGAAAAAAGGCAGTGGATATGTTGACTTAGCTTTTGTCCACGCTTTCCTCCCTCTTCCGTCGCGGTCGTTCGTCACGCCCGCACGTCTTAGGAGGACGGTGCTCGTGCGTCATTTTTAGATCCCCAACAAGGGCTGGAGGGGATCATAGATCTCTCGGCGGGCGATAATGCATGGTGATTGGTACGGCAGGCTTTTCTCTCCTTCCCCTTTACACTTTTAACGATATTACGGCAGTTGGCACAAAGGTCACACTGACGCGAACGGCCTTGTCGGCGCACGCTTGCCGGGGGGGGGTTCAATCAATGGATTCACACTGCCGCTTTACTCAGGATTTCCCATAGCAGGGTAAATGCTGGACCGAGTTCCGCCTGGGCTCATCGACGTAGACGACGCTAAAACCCCGCGTGGCTCAATCGTCTACAAGTGAAAGTGGTGGAGGAAGAAACCATGTACCATATCACCTCGCCTTTTTCCCGAACATGGGTTGCGCGGAGGCCACGCTCCCAAACCGTCCGAGGTTGTCTCATCGTCGCCACTTCTTATCTCGCCGCTGCCGTAGCCGCGGCGGAGATGGGTGACGGAAACTGGGTTGGATGAACAAGGGAGCGACGTCTCCTGTCCCCCCCCTTTTTCCCCTCCGAAACCGTTGGGGTAGGGGGCGTCGATCTTGAAAACGCCGTGCACGACCTCGGGTTTGCGCAAACGTTCCCCCTACATGGCGCGCCAAAGATGTCGTGGCAGAACACGATCACCTCTGGGGCCATCGGCCCCTTATGGTTCGGCAAGGGGGAAGAGCGCATTGCAGAAAGAGCGGAGGCTGTGGAACAGCACGGCAGTAGTGACTCTTGTGATTTTTACCCAGGTTCGGGCCACTGTGAGGCGTAAAACCCTACTCCTGCTTTGGTGGATTGATGGAAGGACTGTGGTGAAGACGCAACGCCCAAGCCCGGCAAGGTCGCCTTGGGACGAGAGCAGCTACGCGCGTATGAGCGTACAGGGGTCCGAATCCTTTCTAAGGTTGCCACGGCCCTCCTTTTATAGGTCAAGGGGTTACCACAATGGCAGAACAGTCATTATCCAGTGATTAGATAGCCAACAGTGCTATCATACCTAACTCTGCAGACTGGACAAGGTGCATTAAATGCACCGCTTAGTGTCACGTCGTGGGTGTAGCCCAGCAACCTTGTCGTGCTGTTTTAGCCATCTCTCGCCTATCTGCTTGACACGCCTCTGGACGGGTGTCACGTGGAGATAATCTTCCTTCCAAATGGCTGCCACGCATCAAATGACGGCCACTTAGCTATTTGGGGGCTCGACACCGCATCGATGGATGACATGCATCGTGATGAGGTGGAGAGGTGGAGTCCTGGCGGGGACGCAGACCGTCAGCAGCCCCGACAACCCTTGCCGGGGAAGTCTTGGGACTTGTTCTCGAGGTGGCCTCGACCTGACCAGGCTCGCCTGCCTGGCAAGGGAGGTTTCTTCTTGGTGATGTCTTGGTCTTCTTGATCCGCACTTTGATTTCTCAAAGAGCTTCTTCTCAGGCTCGGTCTTTGTCTAGCATGCTTGATGTTGGCGGGCCGGAGGTCTACTGTCCGTGCACAAGTCAGGGGAAACATACACCCCTGTCTGTGTACCCCGACACGAAGCAAGACCCAGCCAGAGAAGCAGCTCTTTGAGAGATCAAAGGGCGGATCAAGAACGCCAAGACAAGCCAAGGGAACAAGATATCACTATGGAAAAGCCTCCCTTGCCGGGCAGGCGAGCCTGGTCAGGTCGAGGCCGCCCCAAAGACAAGTCCCAAGATTTCCCCGGTAGGCTTGCCGGGGCCGCCAAGGGCAAATCTCCCCGCCAAGACTTTACCGCTCCACCACACCACGACGCAAGTCACCTATCGATGCGGTGTCGAGCCCTCGATGTGATTAAGTGACTTCTACTAAGCACGTGGCAGCCATTTGGAAGGCAATTTACCTCTATATGACACCCGTCCAAAGGCGTGTCAAGAAGATAAGCAGGAGATGATTAAGTGGCGCGCCAGGCTTGCCGGGTTGCATCCTCAGCATGACACCTAGCAGTGCATTTAATGCACTTTGTCCTAACTGCCAGAGCTAGGTATGATAGCACTGTTAGCTATCTAATCACTAGATAATGACTGTTTTGCCACTGTGGTTACCCCTTAGCCTATAAAAGGAGGGCCATGGCAAACTAATAAGGGATTCGTACCCTCGCACACTTGGACGCACGTAGCTGCTCTCCCCGAGGCACCCTTGTCGGGCTTGTGCACTGCGTGCTAATTGTGTTCATCCACTCAGTCCACCAAAGCATGAGTAGGGTTTTACGCCTCACGGCGGCCCGAACCTGGGAAAAAACCACCAATGTCACCCCTGTCGTGCTGCTGCATGGCTTCCGCTCTTTGTGCAACGTGGCCTTCCCCCTTGCCGAACCACAAGGGGCTCATTGCCCCATAGGTGATCGTGTTCCACCACGACATCTTTGGCACGCCAGGTAGGGGGCGGCGCACTTGGTCGAACCCGAAGTTGTGAGCAACATGTCAAGTTGCGCCGACACCTTCGTCGGCGCTCTCTCCATTAATGGCGTTGTGGAGAAAGGACAACGTCGTTTCCTCGCCTCGTTCTACTCCGGCTCCACCGCTCGTCCCCGCCACAGCCACGGCGGCGATGGCGGTGCGACAGCCACGGGCGGCACGGATGACAAGGCCACCGTGCTACCCACATTCGGAATGGGAAACAAGGTGTGCAAAGGCGTTATCCTCCTTGCGAGCTCCGGTTAAATACTGAAAAAGCTTCGTTTGGATAGACGAGAGGAATGGTACGTCATCGTCCCCCTCCTTCCTTTTCGCTTGTCAATGACCGAGCCATGCAGTAGTGACGTCGTCAGCGTCGAAAAGCCCGCGCGGAACTCGGTTCAGCATTTATCCCGTCGAAGATAAATCCTGAGTGAAATGCTGGTGCGAATCCGTTGATTGATGACCCGGCAAACGTGTTCCGGCAAGGTTTTTCGCACGGGCATGTCCTTTATGCCCGCTGCCGTGGGATCATTGATAGTCCAGGAAAAGGAGAAGGGGGACCAGCCCTCCCTTGTTTTCTACCATACGGCATCAATTACAAGAGTATTGTTAGTTTCTCCAGCCCTTGCCGGGGGTGGGTACGTAACTGATAAACTACCATGTCTTCCCCTTGTGCGCCTTCTTGTTTGTTGTCTTTACAGGCCTATGGTGCATATGCGAGCGCTATCTCCTTAAGATATACGAACAAGAGGAATGGTAGCAAATGGGGAGGGAGATATTGTACATACATGTCCAGCAAGAGAGGAGAGCATGAACAAAAGCTAAGTTGACATGTTCATTTAGTTTTTCTTCAGAACTTGCATTGTCCATCCCTCGGAAGACTGAGATTTTCATATGGCAAGCCTTTCGTATAATGGTACCTTTTTGTGTTTGTCGGCGCCCCCGCTTTGTTTCGAGCCTGCTCAACAAAGTGGGCGGCAGCGTCAAAGACCATTAAGGAAAAACCTGCCGGGGCATACCCTCGCCAGTAGAATGATAAGGACATGTTCCTCACAGCAATCGCGGCAGTATGTTATTGGCGGGCAACCAGAGTATGCAAAAGAGACTAACCATATGAATATCAATAAGTAAACACAAAGAGGGATGGCATGCATTGGCATAATTAAACATCAGTTCAACAAGTGGAGAATCAGGAGCAGTACGAAACCTAAACACAAGACATATGTTATGTTTTGTTACAGGGCTCCACGACAACAACAATAGCTCAAGGCTGAGCACGCTGATCTTCAGGGACCCTTGGGACGGAGATGACCTTGTCGGCAAAAGGGGTTGCCTTCGCCTCGGCAGCAGAAACATCGGCGCCCACCGGCAGCCTCTTGAAGCCGTCAGAGAGATTGAGATCTGGGTGGCGGTAGGCAAGGTTGCTCAATACCATAAAGAGGGCTTCGCGGGCAAGTTTCCAGGACTCGTTTGCAGAGCAAACAGCTCTCTCGTCTTCATACGTCTTCAGCCCTTCGATCAAGCCTTCGAAGAAGAGCATTAGCTTGACGCTTGGAACCTCATGCCTGTTGACTAAGAAGGCCCAGCTCTTCATATCCATCGTTGCGATCTGGGCAGTGAGGCGCTCGGCAATGTCAACCAGACTCTTGATCCAGAGGTCGCGCTGCTCAACTTGATTCGCCAATTTGTCCTCTGCGTCTTTCCGGAGAGCTCTTGCACTGTCCAAGTCCTTCGGCAGCAGCTTCTCACGGACACCGGCAGATTCGATCTCACTCTCCAGGGTGCCAAGCCGCGCCTTCATATCTTAATGGCGCCGTTGGCAGTATCAAGGTCCTGGCTCTTGGAGGAAAGTTGTGATTGCACCTCTTTCAGAAGGGTTTCCGCTTTCTGCGCTTCCTCTTTGAGAGCCACGATTTCCTTGGCACTCCTGGCAAGATCCTCTGTCAGTTTGGCCACCTGTTGGTCGAGGTCAGTCTTGGCAGCGGATGCAGCAGCAAGCTCTTCAGCAACCTTCTTCAATTGAGCAGCAGAATCAAGGGAGAGGGTGTCGAGAGCTACTTTGTGCTTGTCCTCCAGGTCTTTGGTGCACTGCTGGACAAGGGCCTCGAGTTCTTCATCCTTGTCGCGGAGGGTGGCTTCCAGGGTCCCTTCCTGGCCAAACGGACCTCCCGGGCAGCGACATCCTCTTTGGCCATGGTGATCACCTCCTGTTGCCGCAGAAGGGATTGGAACTGTTTGATGTGCCACTCGCGCAGCTCGCTGCCCTTGTCCCTCTGTTTTTTATCCATGAGGCCGACAGAGTTACGCTGCTCCTTGAGCGCCTGCCACTTCTGGCTGTACCGACTCTGCATATCTTTGATACCTGTTGCCACAGACTCCAAGAAGTACAAGTCCATGGCAATGGCAACAGAGTCGTCAACCTCTTAAGTTCTCTGGGACAGCGGCACCAGGATGCGCCGGATCTCTTCATCAAAGTCTGCACTTACTGCCACGGATGAGCCGGGGGCTCCGAGCCCAGGTTGGCCAAGAACCAGCGCCAGCTTGCTTGAATATGGTTGTAGAGCTGCAGCCGAAGTGCCAAACGGGGGAAGAGGGCCCATAACTTCAAGAGGAGCTTTTTCTTCAACCACCACCTCTGACCCTGAGACGTTGCTGGGGGCCCTCTCTGCTTCCTTTGAGGCGTCTTGAATGTCCCCGGCAATGTGTTCATGGGCTTCCGCGGCAGCAATCTTGGCAGCCTCTTCGGCAACATCCTTGCCGATACTGGCCACTTCCTCCAATAGCTCGGGTTCCTCGACCACCAAAGCTGGAAAAAAAAGTTAAGAAGCAATCGTGAGGAGATGCTACGAATCGCTGAGTCAGAGACTTGAAAAGAAAAAGACAATTCAAGCAATGAAAGACAAAGAGCAAGCAGGATACCCGGTGATGATGACTGCGGAGGGGCATCGGTTTCCCCGGCAGCATCAGTTGCCGGGACGCGGCCTGCATCCGCTCCCTCGGTGGCCGTAGCTTCGGTATGGGCTGACACCTCGGTGAAGGCCCTAGCCGGTGACTTCTCTGCTTGGGCCCTGGGTGGGGTGGACCTCTCTTGGTGAGCCTCGTCCTGGTGAACCCCCTCTCATTCCTTGGGGGAGAGGGGACATGTTCTTCCGCGTCTCTCCGGACAGACGAAACTTGCCCCATGCCTTCACGCCGGGGCCTGGTCTGGGGGCTCGGCACAGGGTCATTTGTGCTATCCCCCGCCAGACCTGCGTCCGCTGAGGGCCCCGCCGACGCCTCCTGCTTGGATCGTTTGGCCTGGTGGATGAGCGGTTCTTCGTCTCTGTTAAGTCAACAAACAGAGGTGGATCAACAAAATTATAAAGTCTATGATCCCGCAACAAGGAATGTCGTTGTTCCCCTTACTCTGAATCAATGAGCATGGAGCCCAGCGCGTACCCCATGGGTGGCGGGGTCGCTCTTCCTCTCTTCAGGGTCGGGGGAGTAGAGCTTCCCGGCAACTTCGAGCTCTTTGGCGGGGCCAGGGGCTCCGACAAAGCTGAGCTGCGCGAGGAGTTCGAGCTTGACTGGGGCTGGGATCAACCCCCGTGACCGTTCGTTGCTTGGCCGGAGGAGTTCGAGCTTGACTGGAGCTTGACTGGGGCAAGAAGAATGGCGGCGCACCACATCCGGCGTGTCACTCTTGGAGGCAATCTTCTTTACCCTCTTGGTGGCAGGCGCAGGAACAGGAGCCGCTGCTCCCCGGCTAGCCCGCCTGCGAGGACGCTGGTCCAAGTCTGGCTCTGGGGCTTGAGGGCCCATTGCAAGCCACTCCTCCTCAGGCTGCTCCGCTTCCTCGGTCCCATCCCCATCTTGAGCCTCTGCTGCCATGGCATAAAGGGCTTCAACCCCGGCAGGCTCGTCCCCGGCAGCCTCCTCCGCGGCATGCCCTTCGCTCCTGTCATGGGAAGAACCTTCGTCTTCAGCCTCCAAATCTTCCTCCTCCTCCTCCTCCTCCCCTCTGGGCCTTGTCTTCCCGGCAGCCTGGAGCGCCTTGTCCTCCTCAATCCGCCTCCTGATGAACTCTGCTTCTACCGTGGAGGTGCGCTTGAACATGTTGCCCTCTACCCTGGAAGCCCTTTCTTCCAGGTTGGAAACCCACTCGATCTCTGCATCAAGATCGGGTAGTTGCCAATCAGCCTCAACTCCATAGGCGTTGCAGTCAGGCATCCACTTCAGAATCTGGTCCCGGGCAGAGTTGATGTTCAGCGGGACGACCCTTGCCGGCAAGTTGAACGGCCAGAGGCTGCCGAACAGCTGTTTGCATAGCCAACCGTGGCCATAAATCGACAGGTTGTTGGCAAGGCCCGGATATAGGCGCATCCTGTCCGCAGCATCTCCATACTGCCAGGCGAACCTGTCCCTCTTCTGCAGTGGCGCGATGCGGCGTCGGAGGAAATCAGCCCCCACCTGTTCGATGGTTAGCCCGGCAGCTCTGAGACGGGCAACCTGTTCAGCGTCGGGCGGAGCCTGTCATCAGTAAGGCCTGGTTTCCCCCAATCGCTGCCGCGTACGACGCACTCCATCCGCACCCGGCAGTACTCTGGGGCATCCGCATCCTGAATCCAACACCAGTCCACCCTCCATTCTTCCCATTTGCCGCGCTGCTGGCCAGGGAGGTAGTCCCAAACATTCCTCTTTCCCCGGGGAACTTATATTCCCTGAGCGGTGAGTCTTGTCTTCAACCCGCGGGACGAAGAAGTGCCTGAACAGATCCACATTGGGGGTGACTCCGATAAAGTTCTCGTAGAGATGAGCAAAGATCGCCATGCACGCCATTGCATTTGGCGTGAAATCCAAGAGATGGAATCCGTACACCACCATCATCGCCTCGAAGAAATCTGAGAAAGGGGAGGTAAGGCCGTAGAGGAAGTACGCGCAGAAGAAGCGGTACGAGTTCGGCGGAACCTAGTCCCCCTCCGGCAGGACCACAGGCGCTCCATTCCCCTTCGGGACTTCCCTCCCCCACATGTATGCGTACCTTGCGATCGAGGCATTGCTGTCCAGACTCGACAGGAAGAAGACCACATCCTCTTGCCGCCTCCTGTCCAACTCCGCCGCTCTCTTCTTCTTCCCCTCCCCTGCTGCATCCTTTGTGGTGGTCGCCCACTTCCCCCTTGCGGCGGTGGCCTTCTTTCCCATCCTTCAGGGTCATGGAAAGGGTGGAAGATTGAGCGGGGTGTTGGAGGCGAGTGTGGGCGCAAGAGCGATCGCTTGGCTTGAGGGAGAAGATGATGGAGGGAGAAACGGACGCGAATGAGCAGCGTCCTTTCACGTTTCCTCTTTTAGGGGGAACGAACGTGGGAGCTGGCTCTTCGCTATTTTTCTGAGAAAGTTACCATTTCACATTAACTGCTACAAACCCACGATCTGCGGTAATTGTGCGGAGTGGACGTTGAGTTGACTGGCCATCATAACAAACCACTGCATGCGCAGCATTTCCTCGACACGTGTCCGTGCACTGTTTGGGGCCTAACCCAACATGCCCGGCGACACGTATGGCTCAGGCCCGGGGGCTTCTATCGGGGTACACAAACAGGGGTGCATGTTTCCCCTGACTTGTGCACGGACAGAAGGCCTCCGACCCGGCAGCCCAAGCACCCGAAGCAAGACCCAGCCAGAGAAGCAGCTCTTTGAGAGATCAAAGGGCGGATCAAGAAGACCAAGACAAGCCAAGGGAACAAGATATCACATTGGGAAAGCCTCCCTTGCCAGGCAGGCGAGCCTGGTCAGGTCGAGGCCGCCCCAAAGACAAGTCCCAAGATTTCCCCGGCAGGCTTGCCGGGGCCGTCAAGGGCAAATCTCCCCGCCAAGACTTCACCGCTCCACCGCACCACCACGCAAGTCACCTATCGATGCGGTGTCGAGCCCTCGAGGTGATTAAGTGGCTTACTAAGCACGTGGCAGCCATTTGGAAGGAAGATTACCTCTATATGACAACCGTCAGAGGCGTGTCAAGCAGATAGGCAGGAGATGATTAAGCGGCGTGGCAGGCTTGCCGGGCTGCTTCCTCAGCATGACACCTAGCAGTGCATTTAATGCACTTTGTCCTAACTACCATAGTTAGGTATGATAGCACTGTTAGCTCACTGGTACAGCGAGGTGCTATACAAATGGTTTTTAACCCCTTTCCGCGACGGCATTTGGAACCGTCGCCAAGTGAGTGTGGGCGATAGGGGGGTCCTTCCCACAGGACCCAGAAACCGTCGGGGATAGGGAGCCTTGATGCATATACAGTACTCGCTACTCATTTGTGCTCACATTGCCATCGCATTCCGTATTCTGTGGTGCTAAGTTTATGATGCGCGGCCCATCACAAACGGTTCACTATTATAGAACGTGTATGATAAGCAGATAATTACACACATTCGCTTTTCCCAAACCGTATGCGATAACTAATTAAGAAGATTAGCTAATCGTCGTACGAGTGTCGTACAGGATTACGAAACGTCGGACCATCGTAACATCGTCGTACACGACAACTATCGCACACACTATTCTGTGGTGCAACGTTTACAATGCATACCACATCAGAAACAGTTCATGGTTGCGAATCGTGTACGATAAGGCAACTATCACAAACGTTTAGTTTTCCCGCACCATTTGTGATATTGTCTGACATCGCACAAGCTTTGCAAACGGCAACTGTGTGCATGCTTGCACATGTTTCCTCTCTGTGAACCGTGTCGGATTATGGTGTATATCGCAAACGTTTGTGTTTTACCAACCGTGTGTGCCGTAACGACCTGCAGAGCGTAATTTCACCGTAATTTAATTGCTGCTATTTCAAATTGTACCGGATTTGAATTTGAATATATGCTATAGCTTTATTCATATCCATCAGGTTCAAACAACCAATGCATTATTCGATTCATAGGTACATATGTTCAAGAATTACATAAGAACCAAATAAAGAATGATGAACCACAATTGTATACTTGTACTATTAAAGACGATAAAGAAAGAGGCGAAATACATTCTGGTTGCTGAACAAGGTGAAGCGGAATGCCCATATTGTGCCCTCCTCCATGCAGAAGGCACGCACGACTCTAGTCCAACCCCTTGTGATGGCCGACCGCCCATCCTTCACGGTCTTCATGAAAACATCTAGATAATCATCGTGTTCTGGTAGAAATACTTTAACCTTTGCATGCCCACCAATCATTTAGTTTGAGAGGTAATCTTGAGTAAACTGCTTTGGGAACCACTGCAAAGGAAAAAGATTCAGACATTGTCATCTAACACAACTCATTATGGGCAGTAAAAAGAAGGCTGCAGAGTTCTTACTTACTATCCTGCAGTTCGCTGTTGTCTTGGATAAAGTGTAAACAAATAGTTTAATTGCCATCTTTTGACCCATTTTACTAACAATCTTTATCAGCTTCCTCACTTGATGCTGGTTCATCGATATCTCATTGCCCCATACGCAGAAAGGGTCAAAGCGCGGATCTTTACCAATGACATATGTACCTAAAAGCACCAAGTTAATATTAGAAGCTAAACAACAATTGCACAATGATGTAGTACAACACTCTTTTATAATATATTATAACATCCAATATACTCACATATTAGATGAATTAACATCTTATATTATGGGCCGGAAGGAGTTTATTGCATTCTTACAAATTATCGGCTGATTAACTGCTGCTGTATCCATGGGTTAGAGTTAGTTTGAGCTAGTTCGGGCTCAAATAGCCCTAAAGTTTATCCAAACATGAGGGCTAGTTTGAGCTAGTTGCATCTAACCCACCCAAAAAAACTATCCAACCCAAGAGGTGCTAATTGGAGCTAGTTCTCCTAGTGCATTTATTGTCAATCTAACCCTATCATCCAAACACCTCTTTGGATGGAGTTAGTTCAGGGTTAGTCATGAGCTAGAAACTAACTCTAACCTCTAGCTAAGTTGAGTATCCAAACAGGGTTGTGTTGTTGTTGTTGTTGTTGTTGTTGTTGTTGTTGCTGCTGCTCTTCTACGTATATAGACATCATTAGAACATTAAGGTAACACTCTTCCTTGTTGCTATGTAGCCTAGGATTGCATATTTAGACATTAAGTACAGTGCATGTTTCTATGTAGCCTCAGATATATTACATATGGCCCTAGTTAACCTAACAATAAATGGGTTACAGATATATTCAGTTAAAAGTCCGATTCACCGATTAGTCCCTTATCAGCCCCCGGCCTATATGGTACCAGCCACCGATATCCTGAACAGTGAGTATATATAAGCCATGGGATGAAACTAACCTCGATGGAAAATAGCAGTCGTTCCCAAAATTGTCCTGTGTAGGTACATCGAGAGGCATGTTAAGCACAACAGGCTAAACATCAACCAAATATATCCATGGCAGACAAAATAATCTCCAAAAGATAGCATCAGTGTGCAGGTTTAAGCACGCTAGTAAAGCAAAACAAGTGGAAAGGTGTGTTAACTGCAACAGGCCTACCATTTAACAACAAGCAAACATAGTCATTCAAACTGGTTTTGTGCCGGTCTAAGTACACTGGTTATTGTTAAATAAAAATGGAAAGGCGTGTTAACTACAAGATGCAGCAACCAAATGTAGTCATTCATAGTGCTATTGTTGAAACTGGTATTGATGAAATTGAACTGCACAGTTCATACTTGCACATATAGAACATCACGTTGTGAATAACTGGAATAAACAAGGCATACTACGAACAAACAAAGATAGCATTTGAAACTGGACATATGCTAACTACAAACAACCGAATAATCAAAAAACTTTAAAAGAGGCATATGCTAGCAATAACAGGCTTAACAGCAAGCAAATATATGCATTCCTATCGGCATGTTTAAAACTGGATTGATGAAATGTACTGCACAGTAAATAATTGCACATATAGAGCATCACATTGTGAACAACTGAAATAAACAAGGCATATTGCAAACAACCAAATATAGCAATTAAAACTGGACATATTCTCACTACATTACAAAAGGGACTCGACAAAACAAATCATGGGTTCCCCCCTATGAAGAGGCACGGCAAAAGAAATCATGGGTTTCCTCACTTGTCATAGATGGGTTCGTTCCCGTGGGAAGAGCACGGACCCTGGATGCGCTCCATGTTGTCGCAGATGGGCTCCTTCCCCTTGGAAGAGCACAGCTGTAGGGTGCCCTCCCTGATGTCGCAGACAGGCTTTTTCCCCTTGGAAGAGCAGATGGGCTCTTTCCCTTGGAAGAGCCGGAGAGGGTGCCCTCCTCGTGGTCGCCGTCGATGAGGTCTGACTTGGAAGCTGTGGATCCCAAGCCAGCATCGCAGAACGTGTCCTTCAGAAATGACAAAAGGGGCTCGATGGCGATGTAGGATGGCAAATTCTTGACAGTGAGCCAGAGAAGATCAACGGCGGGGCCATGGATGAGATCGACGGCGGTTGAACCCGAGGGGTTGGGGGTGGGCCACTTAACTTGTGACATAGCCCGCCTCAGGCCGTCGCTGTCGACGACCTTGATGTCGTAGCCGGCGTCCGCGACATACCCACATACTCTGGCCTGCTGATTTAGTGCCTGTGGCTAGTAATGGTCGTCGGCTTCCTCGGCGACGTCGGGCGAAGAGACCGCGATACACCTCTTTTGGGCCAGTCGCTCCTCGAGCTCCACGGGAAGCGTAGCGGGGCTTAGGCTGCGATGCTCTGGAGTGGGGGATGGGGATGGGGATCTGTGGGAAAGGGGGTGTTTGGCAGGCGTCATCTAAGAAACTCAGGGCGGCCTGGTTATGGAGATCGGTGGGTAAGCCGCACGGGCCAACCGGCAGATGTTGACAATGGAGGCCTTGCGGCCGCGGCGGCGGCGGCGACCTTGCTAGGGTTTCGAGCGAGGGAGTGGGGTGTGTGTGTGCGTGAAGGGGGGGGGGCGGGGTTGTGTTTGAGGAAATGACGTGACTACTAAAATTTTTACTACGCGGGAGTCAAATGCGGGAGTGAAATGCCGGGGCTATTGAAAATTTGGATGATGGTGCATCGCACACGGTCCGGAGATAACAACCGTGTGTTATGAAATAGAAAAACCCTCGAGGCGGGCAGATATTTTCGAGGGATGCAGGCGGGAGCAGGAACAAGAAACATCACACACGGTCGAAACATAATAACCGTGTGTTATCAAACAGAAAAAAGCTGCAGGCGGGTAGATATTTTTGAGAGGGGAAGCCTCGTGGAGCCCAATGTACTGTGCGGATGTGCGTGACAGGGGCACCGGCGTGGCACATGGTTAGTGTGAGTGAACCTTGTCTGTTGTGTCATCCAACTTGTCTAATGTTCATAAATTTGGCGAAAAATGACGCGGGAGAGGGTCAGAACACAAACACACTTGCATGTGGACCAAATATATGTATGAAAAGGGTGGTTTGATGTTCAAATACCAAATGCAACTTCGATGTGGCACCTATCTCGCAAAGCGCATGGTATTGCTTGCCCCCCCCCACCTCATGTCGGCGGGAAGGGAATCCTAAGCTATGAATGCATGCCCCCCCACATAGGTTCACCTAGCAAAGTGCGAAGTAGCAGTCACCCCCCCCCCCCCACACACACACACACACTTTCAGTCGGCGGGCCAGAGAGGCATCTCACCAAGATGGATCATAAAACGGACCAAGAATAATCCACCTTGGTCGTACAACCTCTCTCTTGTTGTTGGTCAAAGTGATGGCCGTCCATGCGACCCCGGAGATGGGCTAGCTCGCCAATAATCACGCAAGTAGCTAGTCCCCGAAGACAACCACTGCCTGCGTGTGGCCCAAACATATGTATGGAGAGGTGTGTTTGAATAAACAATGGAACAACTTTGATGTGGCACCGTGCTTTCGAACCAGAAATCCCCACACTGAGTGAGGGTTAGTTGACGATGCATATGTATGTCACACCACACTTCAAGCCGATGACGGAGATTCATGCATGCATGCGTGCATAGTATGCGCTCAAACATAATTAGGTCTGAATCTCACCATGACCTATACTACGATAACACGAACCAGAGGAAGAATCTGCCATGGTAACCTATCTTGTTGTCGGTCAAGGTGATCATGGATGTCCACGCGGGCCCACGAATATATAGGCTTGTCGCCGATAACCACGCGAGGGAGTGTACCATTCGAAGACAACCATTACATGCATATGTATGGAGGTGATGCGTGCATGCATGTTTGAATACCATTTCACAACATTGATGTGGCGCGTGCGTCGAAAATCGTACAGTCCCCACACAGAGCGAGATCGGTTCATGACGTGTCGTGGTACTAGCCACTTCGACTCGATGGGAGGGATTCATGCGTACACACGCATGTGTGTGCTCAAACTGTATCATGTCATCCCAGAGCATGACCTATATATATACCGTATTACAAACAAAAAAATAATCCCCTCCTAAGTCAAATTAACCTCTCTCGTTGTCAGGCAAAGTACTGATGGACCAAGCGGGCCCACAGATGGAAAGCATCGATATCGCTGATAACCGCTTAAGTGGGTGCGAGAGGACAACCACCATCGCTTTGCATGTGGGCCAAACATATGTTGAATACCCAAAATGCACAACTTTGATGTGGCACATGCCTCGAAAACCATAAAGTCCCCGCACAGAGCGATGTTCATGAAGCGTACTACATATGATGGTCCCCTTCCCCCTCTTCGACGCATACTATATGCTACAACCCAAAAAGAATCCTCCTTGATGGTGAAATTAATTAACCTCTCCCGATGTAGGTCAAAGTGATGCATGCATCGACGATGGCCTTGTGGGCACACAGATGGAAGCGTCACATGTGAGTGTCCTAGGATAACCACCGCCTGCATGCATGTGGCCCAAAGAGGTGTTGTGTGATGTTTGAATAGCCAATTTCACAACTTTGATGTGGCACGTGCCTCCGAAACCGAAAAGTCCCGACACTGAGTGAGGTGTACTTGTTCACGGACGCGTACGTATAGTATATATGCTAGTCCCCTCCCACCTCTTCGACGCGTACTATATATATACTCCCACCATAACACAAACAAAAAAGATTCTACCTTGCTGGTCAAATTAACATCACTGTCGGCTGTTCGTCAAAGTGATGGCCGACGACCTCGCGGGCCCACAAAAAGCATCACACGCGAGTATCGAGTGTCGTGTAGGACAACCATCGACTGCATGTGGCCAAAACATGTATGTATGAAAGGGTTGTGTAATGTTTTAAATAACGAATTCACGACTCTGATGTGGCACCTACCTCACAAAACGGCCAACCCACACGGTGGCTCATGACTCGTAGTGTACTGCGAGCCACACGCCACCCCCAGACGCACACACACACACACACACACCGCGAATCGACCGCAACTACGATGCATGTTAAATTATCCCGCGGTGAACATATGTTACCAAGGGAGGGACGTTTTAATTTTGAAAAAAAAACAGAGATCATTAAGACGTTTTAGTACATTGATTGATTTTCTAGGGGTATAATGTGCAAAAATCAAATTTGAGCTACATGCACACGTGACAGTGTGCCTAAATGGATTGCAAAAACACATGTGTCTCACTGGGTGCATGTTTACTCCCCGTGCAAGAAATTTCAAACATTGAGAATCTTGATTCTTAAATTCTAGTACATCCAAAACTAATTTGAAATTCATGAAACTTATCGTGTTGTCATATGGACACCAATACAAAGTGACATTGTACCTTTTTTTTGTCAAATTTGAGACCAGTTTTGATGTAATCTTTATCTTCCTACAAACGGGAGATTATTAATAATTGGGAACCAATATCCCAAACGGATTATTTATTCGAACCGTGAGCGTTAGACCAACAATGGATACATGCCATGCTTCGGTTAAGCAATAAAGCGGCAACATTAATCATCCAAATAGAAAAACAATATACGTGCCGCCACGCGACCCGTGTGCCGTGCGAGCAGGCGTGAGTTGATGGGACGCATGCGAGCAGTCCGCCGTGCAGGCAGACCGGGAGGCGTGCGTGCAGGTGTGTGAATTGACGGGAGGCGTGCTCGCTGCGCAGTGTCATAGGGAGGCATGCGAGTAGCTGTGTGAAACGACGGTAGGCATGCCAGCAGTCCGGTGCGCGGGCTCACCGGGAGGCGAGCCAGCGGTTTGACCGCCGCCCGCCTCTCTCCCACTACTCCATATTAATGGCACGCCCAAGCGGCCGCACCCCCAGCCTCGCCACACACACAATCCTCTCTCTCCGCTTGCATCCTCGACGCCGCTCTCAGTCCTCAAAAGCCATCAGTGTATGAAGATGCCGCCGAAGCGCCCCATCGGAGGGAGTAGCGACGCCGGGGCTGCTGAAGCACCGGAGCACGGTGTGGAGATGGAGACAGAGGTTGCCGTCACCGCCGGTGAGGTATCGCTGCACCCTGACGTCGTCGACGGCGTCGAGCTTCCACAGCCGGAGGCGGAGGTCCACACCGACTCCGGTGACGATTCGGGCGATGACCCCGGCGACGACTCCGACGACCACTCCGGCGACGACTCCGACGACGACGGACAACTGGTTAGTCATCTATACCCATTTATGTGTCAAATAGATCCTAGGGTTTCTCTGGTTACTCCTGCCTCCCCCTTTTTGGAATAGAAATCCTATGGTTATGTTCTCCCAATCCATGAAATCTGAGTAAGTTTCGTTAGATCCGTGTAGTGTATTGATTGTTTGAATGGTACAAGTGATAAGTGATCAGTTGTTTCATGTGTGCAAATGATTTCTGCTAGTAATCCGACTAGGGTTAGTGTTTGTGCTAATAATTCCTAGCCAGGACTTGACAATTGATTTTGAATGACCTACATATATGTTTGTGCCATTTTTTTCTTCAAGAATGGTCTGTAGAAAGACGACTACGCTTAAAAATCGAACCATAATCTCTGGATATGTATAAAAAAAATAGCCATAAATTCCTAATCCTACTTCACGGCATGTAAACATTGATTTGATGCCAAATTTTGGCAACTGCCAAATGTTCGCTAGAGATTAGTTTGTAAACATTAATTTGACGCCACATTTTTTTTACTATTTGTATAGGTGCTGTCTGACGATGTGGACAGCGAGGATGAAGATGGCCAAAGGAGGTACAAGAGGCAAATCCTGAGGGAGCTTTATGCGGGAATGCATAACAGGTGTATTAGGACCTGGGACGGCGGCTATCGATGCCCATTTTGCAACCACAAGCTTCATGACGCGTATCAAAGTGTTCTGGCGCATGCAAGAGGACGGGCCGTTGGCTCCTTCAAGCTGAAGTATTCTCGCAGGGTGGCGCATGGCGCGTACGCCGAGTACCTGGAGAAGCTTCAGGATCGTGCCGGCAGATGAGATGAGATGTGGGATCGAACTATGTATGGCTCTGTAGTGTCTTAATGATGGTTGAACTATGTACTTATGGTTGAACTATGCTTGTGTACGCTTATTATATATGTCTGAGTATGTTTAATCTATGTTTACTTGTGTCTAAATGTGGGATATGGATGCAGTCAGTTCGGTTGATGGAATCTACCTCCGTCCTGGTTTATTGGTCCCCTTTGTAATTTGTGTTAAATTTTGACCAAAGATTTAACTGTCAAAATGTTAGTGCAGGTCAGCAAAAATTATATCATTGGATGCGTATTTGAACATAGTGTTCAATGATATAATTTTTGGTGACATGCATAAACATTTGTTAGTTAAATATTTGGTCAAAATGTGGTACAAATTACAAAGGGGACCAATAAACCAGGACAGAGGTAGTACGTCAATCACACACGGTTCCCAAAATTGGAACCGTGTGCAATGACTTTCATTTTGCCTCTTACGTCAATCACACACGGTTGGCTCTAGCAAACCATTGCCTCCGAAACTCTTTGTGGGACAGAAAACCCGCACCACCCAATTCAAAAAAGAAAAAAGAAAACCCTCACCATCCCCATGTGACAAAAACCCTCACCCCGCCCGCCACCCCCTCCGGTCCCCATTCACACCTGCACAAGCTCCTCCGCGTCTATGCATGGCATCGCCTATCGCGGCGGCAACCACTTAGCTCGATGCCTGCCGCCACCGCCAGGCTGCCGGCAAACCCCACCGCATTTCGCCAGTTCCGCTTGCCGCCGCCTATCGCCATCGACTTTCTCGACGCTGCTCGCGGTCGACCCAGGTCCGCTCGGTTGGGGAATCCGCCGTACTGAGGGTTTTTTCTCATGGACAACAAGGTAACTAATTTAATGAGATATTATCTCATCTCTTATCCCAGTTCATCTGCCTCCTTTAATCACCCGGCCGAAATCGCCGTGAATTCATTTTTATTCGAGCTGATTTGAGGGTTTTCTTTCATTCATAGAGTGTACAGTGCGCGGACACATCAGGACTTTGCGGCCTCCGCCAGACATCCATGGAGTTCCATCTCACCGTACCAGATGACTTGAGGATGCGCGCGGTATGTTCAATCTCACCCTAAATCGGTTGGCATGGCCTACTTTCCTAAACATATACTAAATATTGCTACATTTGGATAAAAGGTGCCACATGCACCATATACGTCAAAGGGGATTTTTTTTCCCTCTTCTTTCTATATTAGGCAAATTAATGATGTATTGTTCTTTCGATTACTCTCATATTTCCATGACATCATGTTTACCCTATCTGTTTAATTATAGATTTTTGTCCTTTGATTTCAACTATTGTACAGTTCTTTCAATTTGGGCCCATATTTAATTTGCATGTTACCATATTTTCTTTAACAATCCTACCATTTTCTGCAGCACGTCCCTTGCTATGCAACAGAATCTGTAGTGCACAATCTTTCCCTTTCCATAAATCAAGACTGCAGGGATGTCATACTGAACACAAACCATGGATTTACAATCGTTGCTACTGTAAGACTTGATGAACGTGGTGACTCCTATTTTGGCACTGGCCTTTGGAAAGAAATTTCTAAGTTTTATGTACTGAAAGCTGGCACTAAAATTGCACTGCACATAAAAGAGCCTGGTCATGAGATATATGCTAACATCCCCGACGATATCATCCGTCCAGACTTTGTTCGAAGTAAGTTTTCTTTTCAAGTATCTGCATTTGACTTACCCAGCAATATTAAATGAATTGTGTAGTATTTAAGCAACCAATTGTTATTCCATTTTCTTACTATATTCCTACCTACTAACTTCTAGTTACCAATACACTTTTCTATTGCCCTGTTTTAACTAAATATTCCCTGTACTCCCACTTCTATCAGAAAGCGCCGCTGACAAGGAGACTCCGGAGGTGGAGAACGGGGCTGCCAACAAGTGGAGGCGGGGTGAGCAAGAACCGCAAGCGACTCCAGCAGGCCTAGACTTCATCAGCAGCCTCCCCGATGATATGTTGACAGTCATCATCTCCCTCCTCCCAATCAAATATGGGGCGCGGACAACCGTCCTTTCCCGGCGGTGGCGCCCCCTATGGAACTCCACCCCTCTCGACCTCATCGACACCCACGAGCTCTTCCATGGCTATCGCAAAAGCTTGGATGCATTCTCCAAGATCCTCGGCAGTCACCCTGGCCCAACCAGAGGCCTTAGAATGGGCAAGTTCCGTTCCAACGGCAAGGACCGAGCCAAGCTTGACGACTGGTTCCGATCCCCCGCCCTAGATCAGCTCGAGGAGCTCACTTTTGATGATGGGCATATGCACTCGCTGCCAACGTCCGCGCTCCGCCTCGCGCTGATGCTGCGTGTCGCCAAGTTCAGGAACTGCCATTTCCCCCCCTTAATGACGTGCCCGCTCTTATTCTACCATGACTGAAGCACCTCGAGCTCGTCGCCATTTGCCTCCCAAATGGTGACATGGAGCGCCTGCTCCGTGGCTGTACTGCACTCGAGTACCTTCGTCTTCAGGTGATCAATGGGTTGAGTAGCTTCCACATCACCTCCATGACTCTCCGGACTATTTATGTGTGTTGCTGGTGCGGCAAGAAGACATCACAAGATGTGTACCACGGTATAGTCATTGAGGACACACCTTCACTTGAGAGATTACTTGTAGTTGATCAAGAAGGTCCAACAAGAATCAATGTCATTTCTGCGCCGAAATTGACAGTGGTGGGCTACTCGTCTGACAAATACTCCGAACTTGTTATTGGATCCACACCCGTTCAGGTACAACAGCCGCCTTCTACCTCTCCTTCTAGAAATTAACATTATTTCTAATTTTGAAGATGTATGTTCGTCTGTCATCCACAAAATGATTTCGACAAGCTTGACTCCGAAACTGCGCACAGTGAAGGTCTTGGCACTAGAATCTATCGGCCCCAACCTGGAGCAAGTTGTCAGTTTCCTGAGATGCTTTTCGTGCCTGGAGAAGCTATATATCGAGGTGATGTTCCTTTCCTGTTAAATGTTAACCATAAGGGAGTTCAATTTGTGACACCTTTTTCCAAGTTTACAATGACAATGTACTACGATTTCTTAAGGATTTTTTGGAGGATTTCAGTACAAACATGTTCCCCCGCCATATTGGTTACTTGATCCATATGGTTAGAATCCATAAGCATTTCTCCTTTGGATTCATCTGTACTAGTTTTCTTAGGGAACTTTTCATCCAGTCCAACCTCTTGTGAAGAAGGCTACATTTTTCTAGATTGTAATCAAATGCCCATGTTAATCATGTAGGATCGAAGATGGCATGTTAGTGCATTTTACAAATCCTGCAAACCAAATAGGCCTGTAGTAGTGTTCAAAACTGCATGTAGGCACTAACACGTTTTCTTCTTTTGCAGATAAGATTAGGCCCGGTGGTGGATAATGTGATACAATATAACAATCATGTCGAGTGCCTAGATCTGCATCTCTCGGAAATTACTTTGAACTCCTACCGAGGGACCTTACCGGAGATTATATTCGCCAGGTTCTTTGTTGTCAGAGCAAGGGTGCTGAAGGTAATGAGGTTTGCCCTACATTTATTTCGCAAAAATGAATGGTTTGTTGATCAGCACCGGCGGCTGCGGCAGATTGGAATAGGCTCCGAAAATGCTGAATTTCATTTTGGAACTTCAGATGACAGAGTAATCGGAAGTCATCGTGTCAACCCCATACATGACTTCTCAGTGGCTGTCCCCTTTGCAAAAATTATGAGGTTTCGAAATCAGAATTAGGACTGGTAATATTAGTTTGAACCTCTCTGATATCCATGTTCAGCGGATCAGCGCGAGCGTTTGCAGCTGATGAGCTGAATTTCATTTCTAATATCAGTTTGAACCTTGTAATCTTCGAATTTGAGCCATATAACTCTAGAATTTGAACCTTGTAATATTTCGAGCTTTTGTGGTACAATCATTGAAATGGCATCGTATGAGACTCATATATTGGTAGCACTATTTTGACCTTAATATGCAATGGAGTTAGATTTTATTAACCATTCTCGAATCTGTTTACCTTGTCGATCTAATAGCACACGATCTGTATAGCTAACTCGACTGCGATCTTCGACATTATTGCACACAGTCGGTTTCTTCAACTGTGTGCCCTGTAGAGCGCATAATTAATTATCGCACTCGAGTGTCCATCATCACCCTTCTGTGTAACTTTGACCTCATCACCCACGGGTAAACTTATGACCGAAGTCATTCCACACACTTCGTTTTTACAAAGCTTTCTGCCAATAAACGCCCACGATTTGTCCCTCTTCTAGCCGACGCGTGGCCAAACTAGCCGGTCGGGAAGCTTGCGCGGTAAACTGCGCGGTAGCGCGGGAACAGGCTCACCGACGATACATTTGGCGCCTCTTCGAGCCCACGTGTGGTCAAACGAAACACGTGCGGTGCGGTGTTGTCAAGCGTGCACTGGAATCCTCCGCTATGAACGCCGTGACAAGACGTGACAATTACAGGCCGGCCGGCCCCCATTTATTACAGTGGCCATTTAACCCTTGTGTCTCTTCAACCTTTCGATAGTGCCCCACCATTGCAAGAAGCACACCCACCACGACAAATTCTTAGAGGGTATCCTACATGGCTCCAATGGCGCTTCGAGCGGCTGCCAACGACGAGCAGCAGTTCACCATGCATGCCGTGGTGGACACCACAGAAGGTTCACGGAGCTCTCGGTGGTGTACACCAACAACCTGGTCTGGGTGGAGCACTCCATCCACATCATGGAGCTGTTGCTTGCAGAGGAGAAGTACAAGGTGGTCAGGTTCGACCTCGAGTACACCCGCGCTCGTGCTGGGTCTCGTCCCAAGGTCGCCGTCGCCCAGATGTGCGTGCGCAACCACGTCCTCGTCTACCACTACTGCCTGGCCACAAGGCCTTGTGAGCGTTTTGCCAGGTTTGTCAACAGCCCCCACTACATGTTCGCTACGGTGGACATCACCAACGATGTAAAGGTGCTCAAGAATTCGGGCATCGCCTGCCAGAATCTTGTTGACATCCAGGGCCAATACAAGACCTGGGGCAGGAAGGAGCATGAGAAGGACTCACTGGTTCACCTCACCGAGGCCATCATCGACCCCTACTACAGAGACATGAAGGATTCCTGCAACAAGGACAACCGTGCCTGGCACTCGGCCTGGATGGAGAAACTCGACAAAGCTCATGTCGTGTACGCGGCCAAGGAGGCGTACACGAGCTACGACATGTACAGGCATATCATTGACATGAGGAAGTGCCTCCTTCCCCAAAACGGCCAGGGATCCAGCCGGAAGCAGAGCAATGGCAAGCGTCGTCGCAACAATAAGTAGATGATTAGATCCTCATTTCTCCTAGTTTAGTATGCATGTAATTGCTTACTTTGGTGTGTGGAAATGTTATGTGTGTAGACACTTGTGTAATTGTATGCTTAATTTGGTTTTGCAATGTTGTCTTTTTAAGTATATATGTTGATGCTCTGTAGACAGAGCAAATCACATTGCACACGGACTAAACAATGAAACCCGTCGGTGATGATTTCATCAATCACTGACAATTGTATACCAGCAATCGTTTGCTCACAACACACACGGCTTGTTAACAGGAATCGTCTGTGTTGTTATCGGTCTTCCCACACGTTTCCGATTACAGACCTGCTTGCCGCGTATCACACACATCTTGTTAAGTTGAACCGTTTCTATTCTCTTGGCTCAACGCAAACAGTTCATCCGAGTGAACTGTATGCCGTATATCGCACACACCTTCATCTGGCTGCCCGTTTCTGTTGTAACGCCTCATCACAAATATTTTATCTGAGTGAACTGTATGTCGTATATCGCACACGCCTTCATCTGGCTGCCCGTTTCTTTTGTTCTGCCTCATTGCAAACAGTTCATTGAACTGAACCGTATGCCCCGCATCGCACACGCAACTAAAATCTGAACCGTGTTTGATGTATCCTTCATCGCAAACGTTTTGCATCTTTTTTGACGGTTATTTTACATCACCGTTTGCGATTAATGCATCGCACACAGTTTCGTCAAAGGGTCTCTGATCGTAG
The DNA here is from genome assembly GCA_039707655.1 of Elymus sibiricus. Taxonomy (NCBI): domain Eukaryota; kingdom Viridiplantae; phylum Streptophyta; class Magnoliopsida; order Poales; family Poaceae; genus Elymus; species Elymus sibiricus. Next base: position 322,862,042 of record CM077664.1, read on the forward strand.
TGTCGCGTTAGCAGCATCCTGCAGTAGTGGCTATCTAATCACTAGATAATGACTGTTTTGCCACTGTGGTTACCCCTTAGCCTATAAAAGGAGGGCCATGGCAAACTAGAAAGGGGTTCGTACCCTCGCACACTTGGACGCGCGTAGTTTCTCTCCCCGAGGTACCCTTGCCGGGCTTGCGCACTGCGTGCTCATTGTGTTCATCCACTCAATCCACCAAAGCAGGAGTAGGATTTTACGCCTCATGGCGGCCCGAACCTGGGTAAAAACCACCAGTGTCACCCCTGTCATGCTGCTTCATGGCTTCCGCTCTTTGTGCAACGTGACCTTCCCTCTTGCCGAACCACAAGGGGCTCATGGCCCCATAGGTGATCGTGTTCCACCACGACACCTATCGTATCTCCCGCTTTCTGCAGCAATGCCGCCGACGCCTCGAGCATCTTTGTGGTGGAAGCCTGTCGCTTTTGAAGCTCCGTGAACTCCCGCACATAAAGGAGGAGCATGGAACTCCTCTCCTCCTTGAGCTCACGGAGCTCCACGTCCTTGGCCCTGACCTCCACATCCTTGGCCTGGAGCTCCTGTGTCTGGCGCCTCACCTCAGACTCTGTGATCTGGTGTGCCGCCATGGAACCAGGTAGAAGCAATGGGGAGAGGAAGCAAAGAGGGCGAAATGGCTGAAAGGCAATGCGTTCTACGGGAAGGCGGAGGGAGCCAGCCGAGGAGCAGGGTGAATCTTTTGGTTTTCACCATGGGAAAACACCAATCAACGACTTTTCACATCAGGGAGCAGTCGGTTTTACAGGTAGAGTCATCATGACTAATTACTGCCGCGCCTGCTCCCGTCAATCAAAAAAATAAAAACCCTGCCGCGCCTGCCGCACCCAAAGCCTAGAGCAACGCCGCGGTGGATATTTAAATTTACCTGCCGGCAAGTGTCGGTACAACAAACATTCGAGTATGTTGCCCGGCCTGTACATAGGCATGATGGCTTCATACAAGCTATGCCAAGCATCCAAGTCGAAGACCAAGCCAGAGAAGCAGCTCTTTGAGAGATCGAAGGGCGGATCAAGAAGACCAAGACAAGCCAAGGGAACAGGATATCACTTTAGTAAAGCCTCCCTTGCCGGACAGGCTAGCCTGGTCAGGTCAAGGCCGCCCCAAGGACAAGTCCCAAGATTTCCCCGGCAGGCTTGCCGGGGCCGCCAAGGGCAAATCTCCCCACAAAACACCACCGCTCCATTGCTCCACCGCACCGCGACACAAGTCACCTATCAATGCAGTGTCGAGCCCTCGAGGTGATTAAGTGGCTTCTACTAAGCACGTGGCAGCCATTTGGAAGGAAGATTACCTCTATATGACACCCGTCTAGAGGCGTGTCAAGCAGATAAGCATGAGATGATTAAGCGGCGCGGCAGGCTTGCCGGGCTGCATCCTCAGCATGACACCTAGCAGTGCATTTAATGCACTTTGTCCTAACTGCTAGAGTTAGGTATGATAGCACTGTTAGCCATCTAATCACTAGATAATGACTGTTTTGCCACTGTGGTTGCCCCTTAGCCGATAAAAGGAGGGCCATGGCAAACTACAAAAGGATTCAGACCCTCGCACACTTGTACGCGCGTAGCTGCTCTCCCCGAGGCGACCTTGCCGGGCTTGAGCAATGTGTGCCCATCTGTGATCCTTCCCTCAATCCACCCAAGCAGGAGTAGAGTTTGACGCTTCTCAGCGGCCCGAACCTGGGTAAAAACCACCAGTGTCACCACCATCGCACTGCTTCATGGCTTCTGCTCTTTGTGCAACATGACCTTCCCCCTCGCCGAACCACAAGGGGCCGATGGCCCCATAGGTGATCGTATTCCTCAAAGACATCTTTGGCGCGCCAGGTAGGGGAAGTGCTTGCGTGAATCCAAGGTTGTGAACAGTGCGTCAATCTTCATCATCATCTTCTTCATCGTTAGCTTCATCATCCATGGCGCCCAAGAAGAAGCCTGGCGCAACAGCTCATCATTCCACTTCGAAGGCCGCCTCGCACGCAGCCGATGATGCCGTAGGCATCGCGGTGGCTTTGGGAGACGTGGGTGGCGTAGGTGACTCGACCAGCGCAGGCGGCGCTGTCGTCGTGCCCCCTGTGGCCGAATCTGGAACGGAAGATGCCATGGGAGGGCGACATCAACAACACCCCGACGGCTGTGTTCCGCAGGACGTGGGCGGGGAGAATATTCAGTCTCCACCTCCCCGCCGTGCTAGTGGGCGTAGCCGCAGCAAGAACGCCCGCTCTGGTGCGAGCCGTGACCACCTAGCTACCCCTGTTACGGGCGCAGCTACGGGGCACACGCCTTGCCCGGGGCAGTACAACCAAGACGGAGCGCCAAACGAGGTCGTCAACCCTCAGGCGCACCCTACTCACCACCGAACTGCCGTGGCGGCCGGCTCACAGCGGCGAGAACGCGGCGCCGCCCCTGCTGGTACTACCAGGAGTCGAGCAACGTTGCGGTCCACCTCGTAATCGATGCCAAGCACTGCTTTGGAAGCCATGGCGCGGGCCCAACTCCTGCTAAGATTCCCGCCAGCAGCTGATCAAATGAATGAATGGAGAGCCACCATCCAGAGTTTGATCGGCTTCGCTGAAGCCGAAAAATCCCAGCAGGCGGGGTCACCACAGCACCAACGAACAACAATACCAGCCCGGACTGCTGGTCGTGCCGAGGGGGCCACGCCAACGGTGCAGTCCCCTCCACGGCAGTAGACCCAGGGGCAGCGACAAGGGCAACGCAACTACGAGCCTGACAAAGCATCGATGGCCTCATCCAACCCGCGAGCCCATCGAGATCAGTGGCAGGTCCTGGAAGATCGGCGGAGGGAAGATGCGCGCATCACTATAGAGTGGCACCGTGAAACCCGCCGCCAATCTGACAGACGCAATGGTCCAGACGCCGACGAACCCGCGCCCAGTGAAGGCGGATACTTACCTTTTGAGCTGCGGCAAGTCCGATGGCCATCTGCCCGTGTTTTCAAGCCAGAAATACGAGAAAAATACGATGGAAGGATGAACCCGGCAGAGTTCTTGAGCATTTACACAATTGCTGTTCAAGCCGCCGGAGGGAAAGATGAGAAGGTGTTCGCCAACTACTTCCCTTTGGCACTCAAGCCGAACGTGAGGTCGTGGTTGATGCACCTGCCAGAGAACTCCATTTCATCCTGGGCTGACCTGTGCAAACAGTTTGTTGGTGCCTTCACGGGCGGCCACCAAGAACCAGGACGGCCCAGCGACCTGCAACTCCTTCCGCAGAAGGAAGGGGAAAGTTTGCGGAAGTACATGCAGAGGTTTAGCTGGGTACACAGGAATATTCAGATATCCACCCGGCAGCTGTTATCGCCGCATTCTAGTCCAACATGCCCAACAGAAGGATACATTCCAAAATGAACGTCCGGTTGCCCAAGACTGTGAATGAGTTGTACACCTTGGCGGATAAATGCCCCCGTAAGGAGGAAGGGAGGCGACTCCCCGGAGAAGAGGACGGCATCGAAATTGATTCAGAGGATGACGACGATGCAACTAATCCGAAGAGGAAGAATCGGAAGCGCAACAAGAAGCGCAAAGAGAAGTCAGTAGTGGTTGTTGAGTGTTCTAGCACCCCTAGTACCGGCAAGAAAGCCAAGACCGAAGCCCCCGGCAAGGAAGTTGCCGCGTGCACTGATTGCCGGGAGGCTGCGGCGGCAGAAAAATCCAGGAAGACCGATGGACCGTAATGTAAGATCCACCGAACCAAGGGCCATGATCTCCAACAGTGTCATCAAGTTGTTTATCTGCAGAAAGCTGAGTATGAGAAGCGTGACAAGGAGAGGGACCAAGAAGGTGCTGGCGGGAAGGGCCGTGGCGACAGAGGAGGCCGCCGCGGCAATACTCCTCAGCAAAAGGAGAAACCTGCTAGGTGCCGTGAAAAGAAGGAGGGTGATGATGAAATTGAATAACGGGATGAAGAGGAAACCAGTGAGCAAGAATTCCAAAAAGCAACTGAAGCCCTGTGCATTGACGAAGGCGCTTCTTTGCACTCCTCTCACCACCAGCTTAAACAGTGGGCGCGTGAAGTCAATGCCGCGGAGCCAGCAGCAGATTCCCGGAAGCCGCTCAAATGGTCCCGCACGCCTATCATGTTTGATGAAGAGGATCACCCTGACCGCACCACTGTGGTAGGGTGTTTGCCGTTGTTGGTTTCACCGACAATCCGCAACCTCAAAGTCACAAAGATGTTAGTTGACGACGGGGCAGGACTAAATTTGATCTCCCCCAAAGTGATTAGCAAACTACAGATATCAAATGAAGAGCTCAAGGTTACTGGCACATTCCAAGGAATCAACCCCGGCAGGAGCCGTCCTAAGGGGAAGATCGCACTGCCGGTAACATTTGGAGGAGAGCTGAATTACCGGACCGAGATGGTTGTGTTTGATGTTGTCGAACTCCCTTTGCCGTACAATGGGATTCTTGGCCGTCTGGCTCTGGCGAAGTTCATGGCGGCATCCCACTATGCATACAACACTCTGAAAATGCCAGGGCCGATGGGTGTCATTTCCATCCCGTCAGACAAGAAAGATGCTCTTATATGTATGGATAAGATGTACCGGGAAGCGGTAGCTGCCGAGGCCGCTGAGACTGCAGTTCCCGCCAAGGAAACCAAGAAAGGAAAGAAGGCTAGCAGGGATGCCGGCAAGGAATCCGGGAAGCGCGCCTCTCCGGAGTACGCTGCACCCGTCGATGACTTGCCAGAGAGTTCCACTAGTAAGAGATCCAAGGTTGCTTCACTTGCTATGAAGAAGGTCCCGGTAGGACAGGATGGCGGTGACGGTACGTTCACCATCAGTGCCACCCTTGACGACAAATAGGAAAGCGCGCTCATTGCCTTCCTGCGGGCGAATGTCGATGTGTTTGCTTGGCAGCCATCTGACATCCCCGGCATTCCCAGGGAGGTAATCGAGCACCACCTTGCTATCTGTCCTCATATCCGGCCCGTCAAGCAGAAGGTCAGAAAGCAAGCTTTGGAACGGCAGCAGTTCATTGCCGAGGAAATCAAGAAACTTGAAGGAGCTGGTTTGGTCCGAGGAGTTTTGCACCCAACATGGTTAGCGAATCCAGTGGTAGTGCGCAAGGCGAATGGGAAATGGAGGCTTTGCATAGACTTCACAGATCTGAACAAGGCATGCCCGAAGGACCCTTTCCCCTTGCCGCGCATCGATCAGATTGTGGATTCCACTTCCGGATGTGATCTGCTCTCCTTTTTGGATGCATACTCAGGATACCATCAAATATTCATGTCTAAGGAAGATGAAGAGAAAACGGCATTCATAACTCCCTGTGGCACGTACTGCTTTGTACGAATGCCCTTCCGGTTAAAGAGCGCTGGATCCACCTTTGCGAGAGCAGTACAGATTGGTTTCGAGCCGCAGCTGCACAGAAATGTGGAGGCCTACATGTATGATATAGTGGTCAAAACCAAGGACAAATCAACACTTATTCAAGATTTGGAAGAAACTTTTGTGAACCTGCACAAGATCAATTTGAAGTAGAACCCTGAGAAGTGTGTGTTTGGCGTGCCCTCCGGCAAGCTACTCGGTTTCTTTGTCTCACACCGAGGGATAGAAGCTAATCCCGACAAAATCAGAGCAATTGAGCAGATTCAAGCATCCAGAACCGTCAAGGATGTGAGGCGCCTGACTGGATGCGTTGCCGCATTGAGTAGGTTCATTTCCAAGTCTGCCGAGCGCGCCTTGCCGTTCTTCAAAATTTTGAAGAAGGCAGGGCCAATGAAGTGGACCCCGGAGGCAGAAGCTGCACTGCGAGACCTGAAGACATACCTTTGCTCTGCCCCACCTTAGTCACTCCTAGGCCACAAGAGCCGTTGTTGCTATATCTGGCGGCAACGAATCAAGTAGTTAGTGCAGCGCTACTGGCGCAGCGGGAAATGGATGAAGAAGCAGCCGCGGTAGCCGCTCCCTCCGAAGGTGAAACTGAACCAGTCACGGCATGAACAAGCACAGATCGGGATAAAGAACAGCAAGATAGCGAAGGCAATTCCAAGACCACGGCAAGGAAGAAAGTGGTGCAACAGCCAGTGTACTTTGTCAGCTCCCTGTTGCAGGGGGCTAGGTCAAGGTACTCTGGAGTGCAAAAGTTGATCTTCGGCCTCATCATGGCCTCAAGTAAACTACGACACTACTTCCAAGCCCATGAGATCACAGTTGTCACTCGTTTCCCATTGCAACGCATACTGAGGAACCCTGAGGCCACCGGCAGGATAGTTGAATGGGCGCTAGAGCTATCAAGTTTTGGTCTGAAGTATGAGAGTACCTCAACCATTCAGAGCAGGGCACTGGTGGAGTTCATCGCAGAATGGACGCCCACCCTAGATGAAGAAGTTCCAGAGACGGCTATCCCCAGCAAGGAAGCACCCCAAGAATGGATCACGTATTTTGATGGTGCTTTCTCGTTACAAGGCGCAGGAGCTGGCGTGCTTCGTGTTGCACCCACCGGAGAGCACCTCAAGTATGTGGTTCAGATGCACTTCCCTCGGGAGGTGGCCACCAATAACACTGCTGAATATGAGGGGCTCCTTGCCGGGCTCAGAATTGCAATAGAATTGGGAATCAGGAAGTTGATCATCCGTGGAGACTCGCAACTCGTTGTGAGACAAGTAAACAAGGATTACCAAAGCCCGTTGATGGAGGCATATGTTGAGGAAGTGAGGAAGCTGGAAGAGCATTTTGATGGATTGCAAACAGAGCACGTGCCACGTGCGGAAAACAGCATTGCTGATCATCTGTCAAAATGGGCTGCATAAAAGCTCCCTGTGGAACCAGGGACTTTTGTTCTCCACCTGACTCAGCCCTCAATATCCCCGACAACGATGGCCAGAAAAAGGAGGAAGTTGGGCTCCGGCAAGCATATCCCGGCAGGGCTTCCTGAAGTCCCCGGTAGAGAAGCTGCCAGGAATAACTCTACTTCGCTTGGTGAGCCGCACCCTCCCGTCGAACTACAAGTTCTTGCAGTCGAGATATGTGCTCCCACGAACGAGGAGGTCCCATTTTTCCTTGTTGCCGAGCCTTAGGCTCCAACTTGGGCACGACATATAGTCCACTACCTCCAAACAGGAGAACTTCCCGAGGAGCAAGAAGAAGTCGAAAGGGTAGCCCGGAGGGCCAGTATGTATCAATTTGTCAATGACACATTATACAGAAGAAGGCCCAATGGTGTGAAGTTAAAGTGCATTTGCCGGGAAGAGGGGCAGGAACTGTTGGCAGAAATACACAAAGGCATGTGCGGCTCCCATATTGGATCAAGGGCCTTGGTTGGAAAAGCTTTCCGGCAAGGTTTCTACTGGCCCACGACCCTCCAAGATGCGATTGAGCTAGTCACCAGATGTGAAGCCTGCCAGTTCCACTCCAAGAACATCCATCAACCAGCTCAAGCTCTCCAGATGATCCCTTTATCCTGGCCATTTTTGGTTTGGGGCTCGACATCTTGGGCCCCTTCCCCCGTGCTACCGGGGGCTTTGAATTCTTGTACGTTGCAATCGACAAGTTTACAAAGTGGCCAGAAGTAGAGCCTGTAAGAAAGGTAACCGCACAGTTAGCTATCAAGTTCTTGAAGGAATTGGTGTGCCGTTTTGGAGTACCCGCCAGAGTAATCACTGACAATGGCACCCAGTTCACAAGTCGCGCCTTCATGCAATATGTTCAATCCCTCGGAAGCAAGGTTTCGTTTGCCTCTGTTGCTCATCCCAGGAGCAACGGACAAGCTGAGAGGATGAACGCTGAAGTGCTGCGTGGGCTCAAGACAACGACTTTTGATAAGTTGCAAAAGTGCGGCAGACGCTGGATCGACGAGCTGCCGGTGGTTCTTTGGTCCCTCCGTACGACACCAAATCGAGCTACCGGCCAGACTCCCTTCTCCCTAGTCTATGGGGCAGAAGTAGTGCTCCCCATGGAACACATATACGGGTCACCTCGAGTATTTTCCTACGACGAAGTAGAGCAAGAGCAGCACCGGCATGACGATGCCGTGCTCCTTGAGGAAGATCGTCTCCGGGCTGCTGTGCGTGCTGCACGCTACCAGCAAGCCTTGCGCCACTATCATAGCCGCAGGGTCCATGCCCGGAGCCTTGAGTAAGGCGACCTTGTCCTTCGGCATGTTCAGTCCGCCAAGGGTTCCAACAAGTTGACGCCGAAGTGGGAAGGCCCTTACCGGGTAGCGCGAGTCACCAGACCTGGCGCAGTACGTCTGGAGACCAAAGATGGCATCAAAATGCAAAACTCATGGAATATTGAGCATCTTCGCAAGTTCTACCCGTAAGGCGCGGCTGCCGGGCCCAGCCCCGGCAGCCACCCTTTTGTACAAGCCTTGCCGATGCGCATGTAACCCTTTGTACAAAGCCAGGTGCAGACCCTGAGCACAGATAATAAAACGAAGCGCTGGCCCCTAAAAACTTGCATGCATGTTTAGTTTAGCGTAAATTTGCCATGATCATTTAGAGGAGATCATATGCTGTTATGTTTTCCCTCTGTACTAACTACAGGGCCCCTGCCATGGAAACGATCACGAAATGGAGGAACGGAGACAAGTTTACATATTGATCCCCGACAAGCTAAACAGATAAGTTTCCTTTAAGATATCCATAACGTATCTCTGTAAGGGAAAAGCTTGTGCATAGAAAAACCTTGTCACCTTCGAAACATTTGTGCTCCCAGCCTTTGATTCGAATGGTTTCGATCAGACTGGTTGTAGTGGCATTTGACATAGAAGGTTTGACAAGGGGCCGATTCCCTTCCACAGTCTTGAGCCCGACAGGCCAAGCCTCGCGGCAACGACGGAAGGTACCGGCAAGATATCATGCCGGGATAACTTGTTTACTTCAAAGTATAGAGGGGTTCCTCCTCTGCATGGATGTAATACATGCACAAGTACCCAGAAAATTTGTCTTTTTTTCATTAATATGCAGATAAACAAGTACAAACCTTACAGAGTACAAATATATGGATAAAAGAGATTACATATTCAAGACTAAAGTTTGGCAAGCGCCTACATGTTTTAGATTGTAAAAAGATAAGTGCCCCGTAATCCCTTTCTTGTCCCTCTCCTCTTAGGGACTACAGGGAGAGGCGAAGAGGGCAAAGGGAGCGTCTGGGCAGAAGCCCAGCCTGACCCTGTCAGGGCCTGCGGGACGCAGCCTGACAAGATCGGGAGTGCGCGAACGAAGGCGAGGGACGAAGAGAGCGGCTAGGAGATGCCCTGGTCACCGCCACCAGGGCCAGCAGGACGCGACAGCATGGACACCGGCAGGTAAGACGAAGCCGGAGTCCACGGGGAAACCTACCGGGGTCCAGCTGGAAGGCTGCTGGAGGAGGCGGAGGCATCCACACCCAACACCCCGGCAAATCGCCTTGCCGGGGAGAAGACCCAGGAGCAGATGGTGGTGGCACCGGCCCCCTGCTGACGGTGATGGTGCGTTCGGCGCTTAGGCGGAGTCAGAGTCATCTTCCTCCCGCTCAACGCCATCGTCTTCGCCGACACTATCCTCTTCGTCGCTGTCACTCGAGGAGGAGCTTTCGTCCTCGGTTGAGCTCTCCGCGCAGCACCCTAAGCGAGCACCCGAACGCCCGAAGACCTTGATGGAGAGCAGGGTGGCGTCCATTAGCTTGAAGTGAAGGATGTGCCCTGCAGCCAAGCTATTGGCACGGGCAAAGGTTTTCCAGCCACGCCGGAGAAGCATGACATGAGGTGCGGGGAACTCTACGTCCGCCCGCATGCTGCCATTACAGCAACCCCTCATGTGCAGCCTTAGTCCTGGCGGCTGTTCTACCTCCATCACCCTTGCGAATGGGGTTGGAAGCCGAAGACGGCTGCGTGGAGGCCCGCGCAGCTTGACGATGAATTCCAGTGGCTGGTCCCCAACGTGGCCTTCGTTCGGGCCCAGGGCAACGGGAGGAGGGGCGATCAAGGCACCTCCCCGTCCTCCTCGGCCCCGGGCACCACGACGGCCGCGTCCTCATCCTCTACCGCCCCCTCTCACGCTGGGCTCCGCCCCTGCGTTCCCAGCTGGAGGAGGGAGGCGCTGTCGAGCAGAGACCCTCGTTGCCACCATTGGAGTACCACCACACCCTCTCCCCCTTACCATGGTGGAGAGAAGATGCCAGAGGGAAGAAGGAAGAGATGTGTGTGAGTAAGCACCTCGCCCACATCCCCTTTTATAGGCGAACGTGGCCGGGGGCTGGCTCCTCACCCAGGAGGCAACCGCCCCACTCCGCCAATCCGACTCCTCTACGTCACCAACGGCGCACAGAATCAAGGCCATCCTCCTGCGCCTATCTGTGGCGCCTGGTTTTCTGCCATGGCACTCATTCCCGCGCCCTCCGCGTCCGCCACCAACCCCACGCAATGCATGCAGCATACGTGGCGGAAACGGCAGGAGCGAAAGAACGAGTGAAATGGCAATTACCGCCCCGTGAACGTGGGACGTGGGCAGCCCACGGATCGTGGTGTAAATTTCCCCACACCGTCTTGCACGACGCACGGGGAAACCGGAAACTGACTCAAACACAAGTTAATGAAGAAGCAAGGAAATTATCAAGGAAGAAGAGAATATCAGCACAAGTGTTCTGCCGGTGTACCTGATAGGGCCTACCCCAACGGTCCCCGGCAGCATGTTTGGGCCAGGCCCAGGGGCTCCTGTCGGTACAACAAACATTCGAGTATGTTGCCCAGACTGTACACAGGCATGACGGCTTCATACAAGCTACGCCAAGCATCCAAGTCGAAGACCAAGCCAGAGAAGCAGCTCTTTGAGAGATCGAAGGGCGGATCAAGAAGACCAAGACAAGCCAAGGGAACAGGATATCACTTTGGGAAAGCCTCCCTTTCCGGGCAGGCGAGCCTAGTCAGGTCGAGGCCGCCCCAAGGACAAGTCCCAGGATTTCCCCGGCAGGCTTGCCGGGGCCGCCAAGGGAAAATCTCCCCGCGAAGACACCACCGCTCCACCGCTCCACCGCACTGCGACACAAGTCACCTATCAATTCGGTGTCGAGCCCTCGAGGTGATTAAGTGGCTTCTACTAAGCACGTGGAAGCCATTTGGAAGGAAGATTACCTCTATATGAGACCAGTCTAGAGGTGTGTCAAGCAGATAAGCATGAGATGATTAAGCGGCGTAGCAGGCTTGCCGGGCTGCATCCTCAGCATGACACCTAGGAGTGCATTTAATGCACTTTGTCCTAACTGCCAGAGTTAGGTATGATAGCACTGTTAGCCATCTAATCACTAGATAACGACTGTTTTGCCACTGTGGTTGCCCCTTAGCCTATAAAAGGAGGACCACGGCAAACTAGAAAACGATTCGGACCCTCGCACACTTGTACGCGCGTAGCTGCTCTCCCTGAGGCGACCTTGCCGGGCTTGAGCACTACGTGCCCATCTGTGATCCTTCCCTCAATCCACCCAAGCAGGAGTAGGGTTTTACGCTTCTCAGCGGCCCGAACCTGGGTAAAAACCACCAGTGTCACCAACATCGCGTTGCTTCATGGCTTCTGCTCTTTGTGCAACGTGACCTTCCCCCTCGCCGAACCACAAGGGGCCAATGGCCCCATATGTGATCGTGTTCCACCACGACAGCAAGGAAAGAAAAAAAGGGGTGAAAAAACAAATGCGGCGGCGGCCAACTAATCGGTCGCACTAGCCCAACTAGCTAGCCACCGTGCTTCACTGGAGTACTCGATGGGAAAGGTGGGCTTTTGTGATTTGATGACTCATTTACTTGCTTCGGCGCTACGACTGAGGAGGACCTAGAAAACGAGCGGTAGGGCGCCCCACGTCTCGGCAAGGAAGAACATATGCGTGCACCACCCGGGAGGACCCAGAAACCGTGCGGTAGGGTGTGCCATGCCTCGGCACGGAGGAAAAATGTGCGTGTAAAAATATACTGTATCAGACGTACTACCTATGGTTCGACCTCGGGACCCAGCCAGTCGGTCGAAAACACCCCACTAGCCACACAGCTTCATCATGCTAACGTGGCACGGAGGATAGGTGTGGTTAGCTCTGTCTCGACCAGCCACAACGTCTCTTGTTCTAGGCGACTCTTCTATTTTCCAAGCATTTTTTTAGTTATAATAACACTAAGGCAAAGCTCGCGCCGCTCTTCGTGTGTGCCATGCGTCTAAAGGTTGTACTAGATGGAGAGGAGAGAGAGAATGTAGACATGGGACCCACCAGTAAGTGAGTCAACGATCATGCACGTGTTGACGAGCCACTCCCTCTACTCTACACAACGTAATACGGAGTACTATATAAAATCAAGTTATGCAACAAAGCCAACAACTGTTGCTGATTCAGGCTATGGACGTACGCTTTGTAGTCCAGGTTGCCAGTTCGAATCTCGTCTTTCAGATTTGTTAGTTTTAGGTCCAAATTTGTTCAATGACAAGTGGGACCCCCGTGTGTTGTTCCGATATTTCAATGTAGGATGGTTTCTTTGCACAAACACTTTGCGTGGTTAGACAAGTTACGGCACCAGTTACACGTATTTTGCAGGTTTAAGAACAAAAATGACAGTGGCATACAATATCACATGCACCCCGCATCTTAGATACTATGGTGATATGAGTTTTTACGTTGTTGGATCTGAGATCCAATGGCTTGGGAGTAGTCTTTGTAATTATGCGCAATTTCCAAACTCTCCAAGGTTTTTTTTTGCAAATAAAACATTCATGCCTCGTGTGTGCCGCTGCATCTTGGATCCAACGGCTCCCAGTAGCTCATATTAGGTGCTCCCCGCAGCTTAATTAGCCGTTGCGGTGATACGAGCATCTAGGTCGTATGATCTGTGATCAGATGCCACATGCGTAGTACTTGTACTTTCTGCGCAATTCCCAAACTCTTTGAGACCTATATTGCAAAAACATTCAAACCTCTTACTGTGAGCCATTAGATCTCCCGGGAACTCGTATCACCATAGAATCTACGGTGTGGGAGCACCTCATATTCTCCCGTGCGAGAAAACATCAGTGCTCTCGCAGCTTGGATGCTACGGTGATATGAGCTTCGAGGTCGTTCGATCTGAGATCCAATGGCATCTGAGCAGTCTTTGTGCTTGTGAGCAGTGCCCGAACTCTTTGGGGGCTTTTCTGAAGAAAAAACATTCGAACCACCAAGGAGTTGTTGGATCACAGATCCAACGGCTCCGAAGAGCTTGTATCACCAAAGCATATAAGGTGTGGTAGCACATGATATCTCTACTCTTATAAAAAACTAGTTGGTGTTGATGGTGTGCCTGCCATCCTACAATATAGACCGTCCGATCTATATCTGACGGATAGAAAGCAAACTATGGCAATTTTGCAAAAAGATACCCGCACCCCTCTCCACATTTGCAGATAAGGCCTTCCCTCGTTCATCTTTGTCTCCCACAAGATAAACAACTCGCATAAATGCATCTTGATGTTCCGTGCAACGCATGGGCCTCTTGCTAGTTCTTACATACAAGAGAATATGAGGTCCTCCCTCATCTGAGATGCTATGGTGATACGAGCTTCGAGGTCATTGGATATGGGATCCAAGGGCATCTGAGGAGTTTTTGTACAAATTGTGTGCAATTCTGGAACTCATTAAGGTTTCTTGTAAAAATATTAAGACATCTTGTGAGCTGCTATATCTCAGATCTACAAGCTCCAAGGAACTCTTATCAGCATATAGCATCTAAGGTCTGGGGGCACATGATATTCTCCCGGGGAGGGGGGTGCACAACCCATCGATGTTTGGGAGGGTGGGGACAAATATAATGTTCAAAAAATATAATCTAAACAATCCTAAACAGAGCTTCACAATTTTATCTAAGGTCGAGGGGTTACCCCCCGACAATCTACATAGCTCCGACTATGAAAGAGGTGTAGTGCGAGCGTCTATGTGCGAGAGAGACGACGCGAAAAAGCGAGGTCAATCGAGTCATTTATAGAGGGAGAGATCGAGTGAGTGTGGCCTAGCGTACACTCAAATGTTAAAGACGATATACCGAGATATCGTGCGGCGAAGCTGTAGTGAGGGCTGGAGGGAGATAGTTCCCGAGAGAGTGGCCTAGATAGACTTTGTGTGTGCGTGCACGGTGAAGGTGTTTTACAAAGGCAACACATGTGTCTTGAGAGAGAGAGGGAGCGTTTGTCATGGAGGGCACGACGAGGTTGTGTATGAGAAATACATTTGTTGAGAGTCTGAGGGCGGGAATGACATAAATGGAGATCGAAACGTGAAGAGAAATAATGAGCGCGCGTGTGTCGGATACCAATAGCTCTATTAACAAAGAAATGAACATCAATCGATACATGAAGTATGTGTGGTGGGGGGTCGATGGAGAGACCTAAACACAACATTTGCATGTATGTAGTACTAGACTTAATATTCATGTTTCAGTTTACTGTGCATTTTAAATATTGAATTGAGGACCATGCATGGCTTATATTTTACTCCCTCCGTTCCTAAATATTTGTCTTTTTAGAGATTTCAAATGGACTGCCACATACGGATGTATATAGACATATTTTATAGTGTAGATTCACTCATTTTTCTCCGTATGTAGTCACTTGTTGAAATCTCTAAAAGACAAATATTTAGGAACAGAGGGAGTATTTTTGATTTCGTGTCATACATGCATGGTCTGGAAAAATAGATACACTATACTTACTGGATTGTTGTTGTATTCGTGTGTGTGTGTGTGGTCATATGCTTGAATACATACAAAGTTTTCTCACCACCATACCGTTCATCTTTTAAATTTGAATTTGCAATGAAAAACTTACTGGGGATACCATGAAATGTGAAATCCATGTTGAGATCACTATATCACAAACTCACTCTAATTCAAGAACTCGTCATAAATCAATTACCATGCCTTTTGGAATGACCAGTTATTTGCAAGGAAAATACGGGCATTGTAATACATATAGATTCGTTTGGCAATTTAAAAGATTCCTTTCATATTCTCGAATGGTAGGACCCGACGGCGTACCATCCAGACCTGGGCTCGTGTTGATCCTAAAAAAAGACCCGGGCTCGTGTCCTGCTGGTGGCGTGCATGGTACGCACATTAGCCAACCCCAACCACTCGAGCCTCCGCGTTTCGAGTCGAAATATCTGGCGGCCAGAATTCCAGCCCTAGGAAATTCCCCTCATGTCCCCTGTCCATAATGACTATCGATGAACAATGGAGGGATGCTTTAGTAACTAGACCACGTTACCTACCATGCCGAGCACGGTTCAATTCCATCGGTCGCCGCTACCCAAGGTCACCCATCAACTCCATTGCCTAGTACTGATAGTACTACACCAGGATGAGCACAGAATTGAGCTCCGTTTGTTCGTGCCTAGTACTAGAGTTACTATATCAGGCAATGCACTGGTACGGAGGGATTATCCTTTTACTCTGCATATATAACTTGTCAGAAGTCTAACTAAGCAAAATGTTTGACCAAATCCTTTCTTAAGAAATATTAACATCTACAACAGTAAAGATGCATGGCTTGAAAATTTATTTCATGATGCAGGTTATGATATTGTTTCGAATCCTGGATTTTACATTTCAGAAAATCCAAAAGTGACCTGAAATTCATGAAACTGAGCATGGTCTCGTGATATGGCACAAATAGGCTCTCGTAATGTTTGTGTTCAATTTGAGACAAGCTGCTTATGAAAAGTTGCACAAATGAAGAGCCAAGGTATTTTGGAACAAAGACATGTCACGTTAACGCGAACGGTTTCACTATTCAAACCGTGGGCGTGTATGTGCCGCCACGAGTCCCGCTTCTCATCAGCAGGTGCCGTCCGAGCAAGTGTGTGAGTCGACGGGAGGCGTGCGAGCAGACCGCTGCGCCGGCTGACCGGGAGGCGTGCGACCAGGCCGCTGCGCAGCCTGACCGGGAGGCGTGCGACCAGGCCGCTGCGTAGGCTCACCGGGAGGCGAGCCCTTTGACCAGGCTCCGCCGCCCACCTTCGTCCCAACTGCCCCCCACTTTTAGTGGCACCGGTGCCGCAGTTTAAAATCACCCCCGCACTACCCGGTATCGCATCAATCTTCTCTCTTCCTCTCTGATTCTCCTGTCATCTACCTCCAACCAGCCTGACCTAACCGTACGCCATGCCGCATCACGATGGGCTGCCCTTAGTCTTCCAGTTTCCTGAGGAAGACACCCAGTCGGAGTCTCAAGGACATAAGGCGCTTTGGGACGAGCTTGAACTGGCCTTGTGGGAAGACGCCGCGCCTGTCCCCACTCCCGTTCCAGCTCTCGTCGCCCCGACTGTGCCAGCACCCATCCCCATGGCATTGATGGGCTGGGAGCCGCACATTGTTGCCGAGCTTGATGCCACGGGGTTCCACGAGGTCCCCGCCGACTTTCACGCGCCCGTGCACCTGCCAACGCATGCGCCTGCACGTGCACTGATGCGCGCGCCTGTGCTGGTGCCTGTGCACATGAATGTCTCCGCCGCGCTGTTGCCAGCGCTTGTCCCCGCACCGGTGCCAGTGCCCCCCTCAGCGGCATGGATCGCCGCCGTCGACCGCTTCCTTGCACCAACGCCAGTCGCCTCCTCCCTCCAGTTGACTGGCTCCTGGAGACCGAAGTCCAGAACATTCTGGTCTTCCCTGAAGCTAGGGCCAACGTCCAGGAGTACGCCAAGAACAGCGCAAGACGTCGTGATCGCTGTCGCCATCAGTCAGTGGCCCGACGACACACAGAGCACGGCAGAGGAGCCGGTTCCCACCACAAGACGCCCCCGCCGCCGCCGCGTAATCTAAATTTGCCATGAAGAACGTTCGGATTTCCATGCTTAAAATCCGAACGTTTGGGATTTATCATTTCCGTTTATTTTAGTTCGATCGTCGTATGAATGTAAAGTCGGAGTCAGACTGAATGAAATATTGTTTGATCGATTGAATGTTCTGCTAGAGCCGTATCAAATTAAATATAAAACATCATCAAGCGACATGTATTCCTTCTCATTTTTTAGGGAAGTCAATTCCAAATATTTTTTTAGGGAAGTCAATTCAAAATACTTGTAGGGCGCGACCAGTCCCCTTGTTCGAGCACTAGGCGATACATCTATTTATCCACGCATTTAATTATTACGGAGTAGTAGATAAATAGTACTACAACTAGCCTAACTTGTCCATCACAGTTACTTTTGTTCCTAAACTAGTTACATGTATAATACTACTAGTACGTGAAACTGGTGCCGTAACTTGTGAACACGTCCAGATATGGTCAACGGCAACACCGCCCGCGCGTTCGTCGTGTTTGCCTGTGCATCTAAACGTAGAAGGGGAGGAGAGAGAGAAAGAGTAGACATGGAACCCACTAGTAAGTGAGTACGTGCTCTAGCTGTGGTAAAACATTATATCAACAAAGGGGAGTACAACAAACATTGCTACTATGTTACCTATTGACGTGTGGCTTGAAGGCCCTGGTTGCATGTTCGATCCTCGTCCTTTTTCATTTTTAATTTATATACGGGTCCAAATTTGTTCCATGACAGGTGGGCCCCTCAGTGTGTAGTTTGTAGCACTTTAATTTCTGGGTCGAAATTTGTTCCATCACAGGTGGACTATCGGTGTGTAGTTTGTAGCTTATTTGTAATAATTAAAGAGAACAACAGAGTTTTTTGCAAAAATACCATGGTGCAACGTGGAAGATGAGAAAGGGCATGCGAGAGAGCGGTGACCGAGCCAGAGGGAAATCAATTGGGGGAGGTGTGGGGGTTGCAACGGTGTTTGGAGTAGTTGTGGGCCGAATGCTACGAAAATATAATCTAAACCCACCGGAATAAATTCCTTCACAAATTAATCCAAGGTTGGAGTCCCCCTCACAATGTAAATAGCTCCGGCTCTGCGATGGATGGAGAGGTAGCTTTAATGTGTGGAACATACGGCGTGAGAAAGCGAGGTCAATCAAGAGATAGATAGATAGAGAGACAAAGTGAGTGTGGTCCGGCATTCGTTGAAAAGATATATATGCTCTAGAGAGATATTATCCGATTGAGCTTTTGGGAAGGGTGAGGGCTGTAAGAGAGCTTGAGAGATGATCCAGTCACAGTCAGGTAGATATATTTTGTGCGTGGGAGGAAGCAAGGTCAATCGATACATAGATAAAGGGAGAGAGATTGAGCAAGTGTGGGTCGTCATGCGATCGAAAGAGTGAGACGGGTTGGAGAGAGTGACCTAGATAGACAATGTGTGTGAGAGAGTATACAATATGAATATGTCGAATTGGGCCCAAACATGGAGATATATCGTCTGTGTGTGAGAAAGAGCGAGGTCAATCAAGACATACATAAAAGAGAGAGAGAGAGGCAGAGAGAGAGAGAGATTGAGCGAGCGTGGGTCGCGATGAGGTCTAAAGAGTGGGGGCGGCTTGGATGGACGGACCTAGATAGACAATCTGCGTGAGAGAGTATAGAGTGTGTCGATCGAGGCCCGAACAGGGAGATATATCATTTGTGTGTGAGAGAAAGCGAGGTTAATCGAGACTTAGATAAAGAGAGAGAGATTGAGCGAGTGAGGGCCGCCGTGTGGAAGAAAGAGTGAGACAGTCTCGAGAGAGTGACATAGATAGACAATGTGCATGCGTGCGCACGAGAGGGGGGGGTCTAGATAGGCAATGCATGTATCTAGCGAGAGAGAGTGGGAGGGAGAGAGAGAGATATAGAGAGCTCGGCATGGAGTGCAATGGCGGGTGTGTGAGAGAGATACATTTGTTAATAGAGTGGAAAAAGGGGGTTGTGTAGTTGAGAGAGTTAGAGATCGAAACATGGATAGAAAGAATGAACGTGTCTCGGAAACCAATAGCTTTGTAAGGTGGTTAGGAGAGGAAGATTGATCGATACAGGAAGTATGTAGCGTGTGTGCCGAGGGGGGGGTGGGGCTAAAAACAACATTTGAATGTAGATAGTACTAGACTTAATATTGACGTTTCAATTTAGTGTACATTGTAAGATTTGAATTGAGGACCATGCATATGGCTTCCGTAATTATTTTGAATTTTGTGCCATACTAGGTTTGGAAAAGTTGACATTGACTCGATTGTTGTGGTATTTTGTATGTGTGTGGTCATATGCTTGAATCCATCCAAAGTTTTCTCACCACCATGGTGTTCATCTTATACATATGAATTTGTATTAAAAAAGTAGCGTGGATACCGTGAAATGCGTAATCAACGTTAGAATTGGAGTTCGCTATGTGACACACACTCTAACTCAAAGAACTCCTCATTAATTAATTTATAGTATCTCGTTTCGAAGGACTAATTATTTGCAAGGAAAAGACGGGCATGGTAATTGATACGTCTCCAACGTATCTATAATTTTTGATTGTTCCATGCTATTATATTATCTGTTTTGGATGTTTTATATGCATTATTATGCTATTTTATATTATTTTTGGGACTAACTTATTAACCTAGAGCCCAGTGCCAGTTTCTGTTTTTTCCTTGTTTTTGAGTTTTACAGAAAAGGAATATCAAACGGTGTCCAAATGGAATAAAACTTTTGCGATGATTTTTCTTGGACCAGAAGACACCCACGGAACTTGGAGTCCAAGTCAGAAGAGTCCCGAGGAGGCGACAAGCCTCCAGGGCGCGCCCTAGGGGGGCACGCCCCCCTGGCTTGTGGCCCCCCTGGGAGTCCACCGACCTCCCTCTCAGCTCTATAAATCCTAAAATATTCCCAAACCATCAGAGGAGTCCACGAAAATACTTTTCGGCCGCCGCAAGCCTCTGTTCCCGTGAGATCCCATCTTGGGGCCTTTTCCGGCGATCTGCCGGAGGGGGAAGAGATCACGGAGGGCATCTACATCAACTCTATTGCCCTTCCGATGAAGCGTGAGTAGTTTACCACAGACCTACGGGTCTATAGCTAGTAGCTAGATGGCTTCTTCTCTCTTTTTGATCTTCAATACAATGTTCTCCTCGATGTTCTTGGAGATCTATCTGATGTAATCTTCTTTTGCGGTGTGTTTGTCGAGATCCGATGAATTGTGGATTTATGATCAGCTTATCTATGAATATTATTTGAATCTTCTCTGAATTCTTATATGCATGATTTAATATTTTTGTATTTCTCTTCGAATAATCGGTTTGGTTTGGCCAACTAGATTGGTATTTCTTGCAATGGGAGAGGTGCTTAGCTTTGGGTTCAATCTTGCGTGATTTCACCCAGTGACAAAGTAGGGGTAGTGAGACACGTACTGCATTGTTGCCATCGAGGATAACAAGATGGGGTTTTCATCATATTTCTTGAGTTTATCCTGCTACATCATGTCATCTTACTTAATGCGTTACTCTGTTCTTATGAACTTAATACTCTAGATGCAGGCAGGAGTCGGTCGATGTGTGGAGTAATACTAGTAGATGCAGAATCGTTTCGGTCTACTTGACATGAACGTGCTACCTATATGCATAATCATTGCCTTGGATATCGTCACAACTTTGCGCTTTTCTATCAATTGCTCGACAGTAATTTGTTCACCCACCGTATTATTTTCCTTCAAGAGAGAAGCCTCTAGTGAAACCTATGGCCCCCGGGTCTATTTTCCATCATATATTTTCAGATCTATAAAACAAAAAACCCAAAAATACCTTGCTACAATTTATTTACTTTTATTTTGTTTTACGTTTTAGCAATCTTTTATATCTATCTCTATCTGATCTCACCATTGCAGTTAACCGTGAAGGGATTGACAACCCCTTTATCGCGTTGGGTGCAAGTGTTTGATTGTTTGTGTAGTTGCATATATTGGGGACTTGCTTGTGCCTCCTACTGGATTGATACCTTGGTTCTCTAACTGAGGGAAATACTTATCTCTATTTTGCTGCATCACCCTTTCCTCTTCAAGGGAAAAACCAATGCAAGCTCAAGAAGTAGCAGGAAGAATTTCTGGCGCCATTGCCGGGGAGGTTCTACATCAAGCCTACCAAGTACCCATCATAAACTCTCATCTCTTGCATTACATTATTTGCCATTTGCCTCTCGTTTTCCTCTCCCCCACTTCTAAAACATTTTCAGAAAAATACAAAAATATTTGCCTTTTTATTTGCCCTTCTTTCGTTCGTCTTTTCGTTTGCCTTTTGTTTGCTCGTGTGTTAGATTGCTTGCTTTGTCACGATGTCTCAAGAAAATACCAAATTGTGTGACTTTTCCAATACTAATAATAATGATTTTATTAGTACTCCGATTGCTCCCGCCACTAGTGCGGAATCTTATGAAATTAATGCCGCCTTGCTGAATCTTGTTATGAAAGATCAATTTTCCGACCTTCCTAGTGAAGATGCCGCATCCCATCTAAACAATTTCGTTGAGTTGTGTGATATGCAAACGAAGAAAGATGTGGATAATGATATTGTTAAATTGAAGCTATTTCCATTCTCACTACGAGATCATGCTAAAACTTGGTTTTCATCTTTGCCTAAAAATAGTATTGATTCATGGAATAAGTGTAAAGATGCTTTTATTTCCAAGTATTTTCCTCCCGCTAAGATCATCTCCCTTAGGAACGATATAATGAATTTTAAGCAACTTGATCATGAACATGTTGCATAATCTTGGGAGAGGATGAAATTGATGATACGAAATTGCCCTACTCATGGTTTAAATCTATGGATGATCATACAAAAAATTTATGCCGGATTGAATTTTGCTTCTAGAAATCTTTTAGATTCGGCCACGGGAGGTACTTTTATGGAAATTACTTTAGGAGAAGCTACTTAACTCCTATATAATATTATGGTTAATTATTCTCAATGGCATACCGAAAGATCTTCTACTAGTAAAAAAGTGCATGCGATTGGAGAGATTAATGTTTTGAGTAGTAAGATGGATGAACTTATGAAATTGTTTGCTAGTAAGAGTGCTCCTATTGATCCCAATGATATGCCTTTGTCTACCTTGATTGAGAATAATAATGAATTTATGGATGTGAATTTTGTTGGTAGGAATAATTTTGGTAATAACGCGTATCTCTACTCCTAATGTCTCAGTACGTAGGTCGTCGTTCGCTTTGTTCGTTTCCCATCGTAGCGCTCCGATGTAGCTCAAGATCTGCATCCGTACACGGCCTGCCAACGCCAGCGCATCACCTTCAACGGCTCTGAAGTGACCCGCACTCTAGGCGAGCATGCCCAAACACCGGCCCAAACTAGGTATCCACATATCACTCCCATGCGCACTGTTTCGACGATGTTTGGATATCCTTTTACTGCTCTCTTAGCTTACACGCCTATGCAACTCTGACTTCAACTCTTATTTCTTCTTGAGATATCATCTGAAACAAGCAAAACCATTTTTTAGCGAAGCATGATGGCGCTATGGGATCTGGTACACATCCTGCACGCCGGTATAACCTTGTAAGTGCTTGTCCTCCGGTACAACAGCAAGGTCGATTCCCCTCATTTGATCAACCATTCGTCGTGCCAAAAATGCAGAGGAGGATGCAAGGAGCACAATGCCTGCACATCCAAGCAAGTGGTAACATGGACTTGTACATGGAACATCCCAAGCGCAAGCAGAGCTGCAGTGAGCCTGTACAACGAGCTAGCGTAAGTCCCTGCATTTCATTTAATTCGTACTGGCGTGCGTGTATGATTTGTGTGTAGTGGCGGATACATGAATTCAAGTTACCAGGGGCGAAAATTTAACTTAAAAAATACGAAGGCACTTGTACTCCGGAAATCAACATAACTTGAGAAATGTGAAGCTACATGCACTTTGAAAACCAGCTAAAGATCCAAAGTAGTTCCAGATCATAAAACACTAGATGTAAGCACCAAAAAACACAAAATACAACATGGTGTACAAGGACTACTAACATGGACTGTACCTGCTTGATATTCGTTCTCTGGCCAAAAATATCCAAGTCTAGTTGCACCTATAACCAGTGCGTAAACTGCATATCAATATATCTATCTTGCACAAGTATGCCAATAGTTTCAAACAACATATTAGAAAAGTAGTTATGCTAGGTTTTCATGATAGGGGTACTTGTATGTTTGCACTGAAAACTTGATTAGACACATCAGGTTCAGTCAGTTCAGTATTTATTGGGGGAGTTATAAAATAAGCAGAAATTGGTTTCATTTTCTTATAGATTCCCTACATACAAGCAGTTTTACAACACCATCAGTTTAACTATTGGCCAAAAATTGAAAAGTTGAATTAGATATAATCAGGGATGTGATGTACCTGCTCGTTGCGCATGCTGCTCTTGCAAGCTGTGACTGTCCGTTTGCGCAAGCTCGATGCCATGCCCGTGGTGCCGCCGCTGCCTCCCACGCAGGCTACACCCAGGGATGGATCTTCATCTTCTTGTCCTTCCATTCGCTTGAAGCACAGCGACCGGCGTCCAACGAGGGTGCGAGGAAGAGCTCTGTCGGTCTGTCCAGTGGCGGCTAGGTTAGGAGCAAACTAGACTGGAGGCTGGAGCGAACAAATTGGGGATTTTTCCTGCTGTCGATCGATATGGGAGGCACTCGTTTTGGTCGCGAGCCTGCTATAGGGCCTGCCTTGCACTTAAGTTATTGGCCCAACCAAATTGAAACGTTTTTCTTCATTTTTTACATTGCCTGCTCATGCGCTGGGACGAACAAAACTAGCCTGGGCCAACCTGGACCACTCAAACTAGGTGCGCACTTTCCAGCCACCCGAGGCGGCCGCCCATACCAGCCCCAACGGTGGCGCTGCCCCTTTTTGCATGTATGATTAGGGTAGTGAAAAATATTCCAGTGGCGCTTTTGATTTACCCACAGAATGGTTGAATTGCATGTTTCTATGAACTGAGTTCGCCAATAATGTGAAGGATGGCAGTCTTTTCATCCTATTCTAGATTGCTTAGATCTCGATATGCCAAATGTAATCACATGAAATATATAGTAAAAGCTAGTTTGATGTGTGTTGCTACAACTAGTCTGACAACCCATCCTCATATAACATATCAAGGACGCACCATCTTATCAGATTAACCATTCGACTTACCAATGCAGTGTGGGAAGAAAGAAGTATTTGGACTGCGTATCCAAGCAACTGATGCCATGGACTCCTTCGTAGAACCTTGTAAGCGAAAAAGAAGTTGTAGTGTGCCTGTACAAAGAGCTAGCATAAGTTCAGTTACCTGCTTCTTGGAATTTTAGTTTGCCACTGATTGCAGAATTGTTCGATTACCTTGCTTGGCTTAACTTAGTTTGCTACTGATTTAGTCATAACAGAAAACCACTTACTGTTTATAGAATTACCTGTTTGCCTGAACTTAAATAGCTACTTAAGCACGTAGATAGCTGGTCATATGTACTTCTAGGGTGCAGCAAAATTCATGTGTAATTTATGTTCTGATACCCAGTTTGTTTAAATGGTTTGCTGATATGACTTGTAGCACTAGTAATGTTTGCATGTTCATAGACAGACAATTGTCAGGTTTATATGAGGGACAACGTCTTTTTAACTTATATATGTGTCAGAATCATTTTGCTTACATCAAAGAAATTTACAGATGTCTGTGTTGCTCATAAACGGTACCGACTTGTTACTTTAATATGTTGCCAAGAACTTAGTTTTACTAGTTCATGTGTAATTAAATACATTGCCAAAACTGGTTAGTTTTACTAGTTTGATGTTAGTTTCTTATGGCTCTTGCAACACTTTATTTATGATTGCTAACATTCAAGTTTGCAGGATCCAACTGAAACTCCAATGGCACAACAGGTATGTTTTCAAAAACTTCCTTGTTTACCTGGTTTGCTGCTGTAATTTGTAGCTGTTATCATCTTACCAACTTCAACTTTTCAGGATCCAATTGGAAGTCCAATTGCACAGCAGGTACATTTTAAAAAAATTATTTGTGTAACAGGTTTGCTGCTGTAACTTGTTGCTATAATCATCTTACCAACTTCAACTTTTCAGGATCCAATTGGAAGTCCAATTGCATAGCAGGTACATTTTCAAAAATATATTTGTGTAACAGGTTTGCAGTTGTAACTTGTTGCTCTAGTCAAGTTACTGTCTACTCAACTTTTCAGGATCCAAGAGAAACTCCAATGCCACAACAGGTGCCTTTTGCAAAACTTGTTTCTTTAACTGCTTTGCTGCTGCAACCGGTTGCTCTAATCATGTTACTGTCTACTCAAATTTTCAGGATCCAAGAGAAACTCCAATGCCACAACAAGTACCTTTTGCAAAACTTGTTTGTTTAACTGCTTTGCTGCTGAAACCGGTTGCAATGATGTTAATAACTACTTTTCAGCATCCAATCAAAACTCTTTACTTCCTTGTTTGTTTAACTGGGTTGCTGTTCTAACTCCCAGTTGAGATGTTTTGCTAACTTCAACTTTTCCAAATCCAATCGGAACTTTGATGGCAAAACAGGTTAGCCCAAGATCAAAGAGCGAGGTCCCCATGGACGTTGTATCATCCCACAGCAGTGGCACCGGCCCAATCGTGCATCATGAATTGCCAACTGTTGATGCTCGAGAGGCTAAACTATTGGTAGAAAGAGATTCTGCTTCTGCACTTAGAGATGAAGTTGACATGTTGAGGAAGCAAACAACACAATCACAAGCAGTACTCAAGACAACCATTAAATATTTGGTGGATTTGAAAACGAAGCAAGCTGAGACTGGCCGCATTGTTAAGGTCCTGAAGGAAAAAAGGAAATTAAATTCCCACTTTGTAAATCATAGGTGAAATGTTGTTTCCATCGTTGAATAACCTTTGTGTTGTTTGTTCATGTAATCGATCAAACCATTTGTTTTAAAGATCATTTAATAATTGTTTTTTTTTCTGTATTTTTTTAGCACGAGTTTATATTAATTCATAAGACCGAGACATTTCATTTTGTTTGCTATGCCAGACCTACAAATATGCCAATAGACTGAATGTGCATTCAGCAATAATAGTAGTATAGATGGTCCTTAAGTAGCACGCATCTGAAAGGGCCAAGATGATGTACTAGCTTTGCTAAAAAGATGATGCTCTTCTAGCAAAAAAAGTACAGCGTCCTGGCTTATGTATGTTAGTTGAGATTATTGATCCATATACTCTATAAGTGTTTATATGTCTGTTAGTTCTATACATTATTGGTTGATTGACTTAGTGTTTTCAATCTTGAGACGTCGCTTGTGTACATATCTAAATGGGAGTACACTATATGCTGCGTGGGTCATACATGTTACACTTGAGTTGGACATAAAGTGGTTTCAAATATTCGAATTCACCTTAAACTGGATTCTACCTTCTGAATTCGAGTATCGACATTTGTAAATCATATTCATATATGATAGTGGAATACATCTTTGTTGTGCTTTTGAAAATATATAAAAAAACATAGAATGATTTATAAAGATTCGTATAAGAATACAAAATGGATTTGAATTTAGTTGCCAGGGTAAACGTGTCCCAAAATTTGAAAGAAGCAGCAAAACATCCACTTCCACGTCGGCTGCCCGAAGCCAGTGTTTGCGAGATGGAAATTACTGTCTACCCCTTACACGGACAATCCATCGGCCCGATTTCCACTGCTCTCAATAGGGGTAGGTTAGTAACTTCAATCAGACGTGACACGACCGCATCTGAGCCCATTCAGACGTGGGCGGCAAACGTGGGCGGCAAAACACATTTGATTCAAGCTCGTCCGAAAGACCTCTGTTTCTCCCTCCATTTCCGCATTCATACACGGTGGGTGGCAAAAAAAATTCGACTCGGCCGAAATCGATGTAGGCAAATATTTTTAATAGGGGCAGGTTTGTAACTTCACTCATACGTGACACAACCGCCCTACCTGTCTGCCCCGTTCATACACCGTGAGCGCCAACCGTGGGCGCCAAAACACCCTCTCCTCGCCCGAAATCGCTCTGGGCAAATATTGGGGAGATGCCAGATTACCGTCCTATC
Source organism: Elymus sibiricus (assembly GCA_039707655.1). Taxonomy (NCBI): domain Eukaryota; kingdom Viridiplantae; phylum Streptophyta; class Magnoliopsida; order Poales; family Poaceae; genus Elymus; species Elymus sibiricus. The sequence continues at coordinate 322,888,991 of CM077664.1, forward strand.
CCCAACCGACGAGACGTCCAAATTTTAAACGGGGGCTAAGGTCATAACTTTCCCATATTTCAGACAGGAGCGTCCCAAAGTCATGGTTCCCCGTACCTCCCCCTCCATTTTCCCATTCATACACCATCCGCGCTAGAACACTATCCCCACACCAGCCTCCTCCGTCCGCCACCCCATCCATCGCCGCCGTCCTCCACCTTGCTGGAGCGCCTACCAAGACCGCGTCGTCCACTGCTAGAGATGGACGTTTGTCATCCACGGCGACAGACCAGGAGCCTTGCATTGCGTCCTCTCGCTTCATCGGCGCCGTCGTCCTCCTTGCCGGGGCCGCTCCGACGACCTTCTCGTCCACCACAACGGGACTTATCCCCCAATGCACCCGTCTACCGTCGTAGATTTGCTTCCATGCCACCGACAGCCATCGCACCCCCGATGCCTACACACCGCCGCAAGAGAGGTGGTACTACTTCATATCTGCTCAACTTTTTGATCTCAACCAGAAAATAGATCTTAACTTGGTTACTGTACTTTCTTTTCAGCTCTCAGAATCTTAGTTCTTAGCTCGAAGCAAACAATGGTTGCTAAGTAGCATTTCAGCGGTTTGCAGCTTCAAACCTGCCATGAGTCATAATAGGGTTTAATTGATCATGCTTAGGGTTTCCCCCCTTTTATGATCACTATACGATCAGCCTACATGCTTCGTGTCATAATAGCACTGCTCCACCCATCAAGCTAAACAAGCTTAGTTGTTCAAATACGAATCTGATATTATTAAAACAGAGTCATTTAATTTTTTTTGAGCGAAACAGAGTCGTTTAATTGGTCAGCTAAATGTTCCTAATTTAGTTTCGAAATGCATGTATGCCGCTGGGGTGGATCTACAGGGTGGCCACGGTGGGCCGCGGCCCACCCTGGGATTTTGTGTCGGCCCAGACCCCGATTCCCCTCTGTTCTGCTGCGCTTCCGATCTCTACTCGCTCCCAGCCGCCTGCCTCGCCGGCGTCTTGCCGTCGAGGGACGGCATGACTTTAGGAGGAGACGCCGGACTAACAGGAGGTCAGGAGCCGCTTACCCAACAGCGTCACCGCTGCCCAGGCGCGCCGCCGTGCCTACGTTCCCAGTCTGTTCAGGGCTCAGGCGTGCAGCACCCACTAAGCCAAACCGATTTATCCTGAGATACGTCCTCAACACTCAGTAGCCACTCCCCATCACCCATTTTCTAATTGATTCATTACTCATTAGGCAAGACTATCATTAGGGTTTGTTGTGTACTGACTGCTACCTACACTTAATGGTTCAGATATTTCAGTAATCTTTAGTACCTGTAAAGTTCACAGGGTTTCAAAATTCCAGCCCTAGGAACAGACACTAGTCATGTTGGATTGTTGGTCATAGTGACATTGACCCAGATTACTACTGTAGGCCAGGTTTGTTGACAATTTTACTTGTCTTTGTGAATTATTCGATATGATATCCAATTATTCACTTCGATTAGTTGCAAACAATAAGTGCTAGACCAACTTGTTGATTCAGATTTTGGACCGTCTCTTACTGCAGATACAATTCTGCATACTTGTCCTAGTAAGCTCACAAGTAATGATTGATTCACTACCTCTATGCTTGCCTTGTCATATTTGTTGTCAATATTCTTTTAGGGTGGACCACCCTATTTAAAAATATTGGAACCACAGACATGAGTGAATAGTATTTCTCTGTGTGATCTCTTCCATCATGTGTGGGCAACGAAAACTACATTGTATAGAAAGAAAAGTGTCATACCCACCTTTTACATAGACTACGACCTTTTACATGGAATACAATCTGCCTACTTGCTTTGTGTCGGACTACCAGCACGCCACCCTTGAAGCTAAACATCATGCCACTCATAATTCCTTAGTTTATTTGTTGAAATGCGAATTTGAGATGATTCTAATGTTCTACTTCAGTTTGGAAATGTGTGTCCGCCCCTTATAGAGACATAAGAGGTTTGTATTTCTGTGTGTGGTCTGGTCAACACGGTTTGGGGTTGAACTTTGTATAATCAGGGGTTTGTAGGGAGACACTCTTGGAGTTGAATCCGCAATGCATTCCATAGATAATCTGACTACTGTTTATGTTTTCATGAATCTCAGATAATGAACAGCATCATAATGATTATGAGCTTGCGCGCTTGAAAAGAATAAAGCAGAACAATGCCATGGCTGTCAAACTTGGCATTAAGGGACTGAGATCCAGTCTGGATGCAATGCAATGCAAACGCTCTCCACCTACAGATTCGTGTTCAGAATATGATCCTAACAGTGATTTGGAGCTAGAGGGAGACCTAAGTCAATGTAGCTCCCTAGTGGAGGAGTCAGAGGTAGATGCCCTATCTTATTCACCCATCAAGGTACTTGCTCTAACTTTGCAAGGTTATATTGGTCGCCCATATCTTGCAACTGATGCTTTGCATTGCTTCTACTTTGTTGCACTGCCATTTGCTTAGTTTACACATCGTGTATGTGAATACGCCCTGCCTATCCATTTTCAGTACATATTCCATCTGTCATCATACCATATTTATCCATTCAAATCATGTTCTTGTGTATCAGACGTTCAAAAGGAAGAGGGCGATTGCTGATTGCGAAGGAGCACGAACAAAGTATTTGGAGAAGGTAGTGACACCTGATAAATCAAATAGCCCATTAGGTGTACTTGCAATATCACCAGACCCACAAAACACGGCCCCAACTCAAGCAGCCTCTAGCCCTACTACACTAGTCATCTCTGATGCCCCAACTCAGCAGACTCCAACTGCAGCAAACAGTATGATGATGCGAGTTGATATAGCACCACCTCTACGACGCAAAACCCCAATTCCAGCAAAGAGTACACCAAATCCAGTTGACAAATCCCTTTTCGAATGAGAGAGAGCCCCAATTGCAGCAAATAGGACCCCTATTCCACTTCTTCCCAGTTTAGAAGACGAAGCTTATATTGTTGTCAGGAACTTTGTGCGCATCTTTCCTTCATGGAAAGATTATACCACAGACAAAGAACAATTTCCAATCTTCCTCCGCAACTTATGTGTAAGGAATGTACTAATGTTATTCATGGTAATTAGTGCATATGTTTCTGCTGACAGAAGACACAAGATTTCATTCTTTTAAATAGGCGAGGACCAAACTGGATAGTCAAGACGAGCAAGGGTTGGTTGCGGTTTTCAAGCACTCGTTGATGAAGTATCGTTCCTACCTGAGGCAAGCGCACTTCGATGGCAAGCCTCTAAATGAAATTTCTGTAAAGTCTCCGGTGCTACATTTATCAGACAGTGACTGGAATAATCTTGTTATACATTGGTCTCTTCTGCAGCGTAAGGTACTGTCTATGATATCACATCACAATTTGAACTCCATTTCTGCATGTGCCTTACCGTCTCACTTGTACGAAAACTGTTTGCAGAAGAATATTCATTCTCAAGGGACCACAGAACCTCGCAACTATACTGCACACTGCATTGCTCTTGTGAGTACCTCTTGCCTTGTCTAACCATACTTACTTTCATAGCTGGTTGATTATGTAGCATCACTGCACATGTTATCCTCCTTATCCTCCATTTTGTGGACATTATAAGATCCATATCGACTCTTACATAAATTTAGAATCAACCCAATGCCTTTGAAGAGGTTTAGCTCTGCAGTCCTCTTGTAAGGACCAAACGTCTTCTATCACTATATTTACATTAACAGCTACTCCCTCTGTCCCCTAATATAAGAGAGTTTTGTACAGTACACCAGTGTACAAAACACTCTTATATTATGGGAAGGAGGGATTGGTTCATTGTGTAGCATTACTCTGCATCTTATCTCCCTCACCCACCATTTACTAAAAAATATCAGATCTATATTTAATATTACCAAAAAGTTGAATACATAGACAATGCCAGTGCAGAAGTGTAGCCCATTGCTCTTGTCAGTACATTTTTTTCATGTAACGCTTGTACTTACAGGGATAGGTAGTTGATTATGTAGCATCAATCTGCATCTTATCTTCATTATCCTCTATCCCCTCCAGTATTATCATATCTATAATACTCTCTACAAAATGTAGATTACAGGCAATGCTTATGAAGAAGTTTCTGTGCTGAAATTCTTGAGTTATCCTTCCCTTGACATGGAGAAGGGCATTATAGAGCCGATGTTAACTATTAATGTAAGTCAGTCCTTCTAAAGCCTTTATCCTCAACTGCTGTTTAATTTGCTCATACTCCCTATCGTCAACTGCTGTTTAGTTTGCTGTTTCTATCAAAATGCATGTTCGCAACAACTGTAAGTTCCAAGTTTTAGTTGTAAAACCAAATTCCTTGCTCATACCATGCACATTACTCAATACAGATCGAATGATTTTCTTTAGCCCTGCATGTATGCTTGTTTTTGTTGATCTATAATCCAGTGTGTGGGGAAGCAGCCCACATTTGCACCTTGTCATTTCCTGCATTATCTTACTGATGTGACTGATGATGTGAACAACATGCCATGCACATTAACCAAAATAGATACAATGATTGTCTTTTGCCCTTCATCTATGCTTGTTTTGTTGACATGGTAATTCAGTAGTGTGTTGAAGCTCCCTGCATTATGAACAATGCCAAATTATGCTATTAACATTTTGAACTGTCTCTTTATTTTCTAATTTGAAACTGGATGGAATTGATAGCACAGTTACCATCTTTATTTATATACGTGCAAAACCTGTCATCTCTGTGCTTGTTTCAGGGTGATATGCCTGATGGCATGCACAAGTCTGCTGAAGGCTGTGAGACAAACCCAACACATATTGCAGCAAAGAAGGCAAAACATCTTGAAGATAGTGAGACAACCCCAAAGTCATGTCTTGATGCAGTGTTCAAGTTACTTGAGACTAGCAGTCACACAAGCTCACAGAATTCGCTGCTTGAATCAGTTCGACTTCTTCAGTCTCAACTTCAAGCAGAAAGGCATTCTGCAAATCAACTTCGACTTGAAGTCCAATCTCTAAGGAAGATCGCGAAGAACTCCAATGAGAACCTCATTGCTAATGAGCTACAGCTGGAAGCTATGACCGACATGCTAGGCCGGTCTCACAGCCTTGCTCAGCTGCTTGCGCAGCAGCTCCCGCGCAAGGCTAACCTTTCTGAAACTGTCTTGGAAGTGGTCTTGGTTCAGTATTATTTTGTTACCCTGCAATAGCACCCAGTTTTTGTAATCTGCTTGTTCGTTGAGCTTTATGATCACTGGTGGTGAACTTCGATGCCCAGTGGATGTAATATACCCTAAATCCTTTATTGTATAGTGTAGGTTTATTATTCTAAGTTACTATGCCGTAATTACTTTATTGTATAGAGTAGGTTTGTTCTTAATTCTTACTAGTTACCGTACATGCCATCATTCGAAAAAAACGGCAAAAATCTGGTATAGGCGACCAGGCCGAAACATTCACCTTTAACGGGGCTGCATTTTAGCGGGCCACAATTGGGCCGGCCCGCAACTTTCTTGTGCCTGCGCTGACTGGGCATTTGGGCCCTTCGTGGGTGCGCCAGGCCCACAACTTACATGGGCCTCCATTGGGCCCAACGTTTAGTTGGGCCTGCTGTGGACACAACGCTTAGTTGGGCCTATGTAGCCTCGGGCCTTTAACAGGGTGAATATTCTCCTGGCCTATTACGGCCCAGAAGATACCATGGGCCTTTAGCAGGCCGAAATGCATGTTGGGCCTCAATTTTGAATAGTTGTCCATGGGCCTTTATCAGGCTGAAATCTAGACCGGGCCACTATTGCCCAGTTATGTGACGGGCTGTTACCAGGCCGAAAGATATCTCGGGCCTTATTTAGCCCACTGAAAACATGGGCCTTTAAGAGGCCGAAAGCTTAGTAGAGGCATCACGGCCGAATTATACTACAGGCCTTTAACAGGCCCAAAGTCACGTTGGGCTGAACTGTTGCCACCTTGATCTCGGGCCGTTAGTGGGCCAGATGTCGCGTCAGACCATATATGGCCCATGGGCAGCACGGGCATTACCAGGCCGAAAGTCACACGGGGCTGAAATGGGCCCATGTCTACGTCGGGCCACTAACAGGACGAAATCTCACTGGGCCGTAATTGGGCCCAAAGACTCGGCGAACAATTGACGGGCTAGATCTCGCGGTGGGCCATAAATGGGCCATGTTTAATCAGCCATTAGTGGGCCAGCCCACCAGTACCTGAGTAAATCAAACGGGCCTTTGACTGGCCGGCCTTTTTAACCAATATGGGCCTCTGTTGGGCTATCATAGGCACGTCTCCTCCATTGGACTGATGACATCTGGCCCATCGCGGAGCCGACACGTGTTCCTCCGGCCAATGAGAATTTTACACGTGGAAAATCGCCATTGGTCGTTGTTGTTAACCGGTTACCGGATCCAAAATCGGACACGATAGCTTAACGGCGACCCGTTACGGTGGATGCCACGTGTCGGTTACCCTTGACGAAAGCACTTCCATGACGCGTCATTTATCGTCATGGAAGTGAACACTTATGACCCACAAGTATAGGGGATCAATCGTAGTCCTTTCGATAAGTAAGAGTGTCGAACCCAACGAGGAGCAGAAGGAAATGACAAGCGGTTTTCAGCAAGGTATTCTCTGCAAGCACTGAAATTATAAGTAACGAGTAGTTTGATAGCAAGATAATTTGTAACGAGCAAGTAACGGTAACGACAAATAATATGCAGCAAGGTAGCCCAATCCTTTTATGGCAAAGGACAGGCCAAAACGGTCTCTTATGATAAGCAAAGCATTCTTGAGGGTACACGGGAATTTCATCTAGTCACTTTCATCATGTTGGTTTGATTCGTGTTCGCTACTTTGATAATTTGATATGTGGGTGGACCGGTGCTTAGGTGATGTTCTTACTTGAACAAACCTCCTACTTATGATTAACCCCCTCGCAAGCATCCACAACTACGAGAAAAGTATTAAGATAAAATCTAACCATAGCATTAAACTTTTGGATCCAAATCAGTCCCTTACAAAGTAGCGCATAAACTAGGGTTTAAGCTTCTGTCACCGCAACCCATCATCTAATAACTACTCCACAATGCATTCCCTTAGGCCCAAATATGTTGAAGTGCCATGTATTCGACGTTCACATGACACCACTAAGGGAATCACAACATACATACCATCAAAATATCGAACACATATCAAGTTCACATGATTACTTGCAACAAGATTTCTCCCGTGGCCTCAAGAACAAAAGTAACTACTCACAAATGATAATCATGCTCAAGATCAGAGGGGTATTAAATAGCATAATGGATCTGAACATATAATCTTCCACCAAATAAACCATATAGTAATCAACTACAAGATGTGATCAACACTACTAGTCACCCACAAGCACCAATCTAAGGTTCCGGTACAAAGATTGAACACAAGAGATGACCTAGGGTTTGAGAGGAGATGGTGCTGTTGAAGATGTTGATGGAGATTGCTCTCCCCAAGATGGGAGAGTTGTTGGTGATGATGATGACGATGATTTCCCCCTCCGGGAGGGAAGTTCCCCCGGCGGAATCGCTCCGCCGGAGGGCAAAAGTGCTCCTGCCCAAGTTCCACCTCGAGAAGGTGGCGCTTTGTCCCGAAAGTCCTCTCCTTATTTTTTCTAGGTCAAAATGACTTATATACCAGAAGAGCGGCACCGGAGGTGGGCCGAGGAGGGCACAACCCACAAGGGCGCGCCTGGGGGCCCTGGCGTGCCCAGGTGGGTTGTGCCCACCTGGTGGGCCCCCTCTGGTAGTTATTTGCTCTAATAATTCTTAAATATTCCATAAAAATTCTCCGTGAAGTTTTAGCTCCTTTGGAGTTGTGCAGAATAGGTGGCCTGACGTAGCTTTTTCAGGTCCAGAATTCCAGCTGCCGGTATTCTCCCTCTTTGTGTGAACCTTGCATATTATGAGAGAAAAGGCATTAGAATTACTCCATAAAGCATTATTAGGCATAAAAACATCATAAATAACAGTAGGAAAACATGATGCAAAATGGATGTATCAAACACTTCCGTGATGATAATTTTGGTATTTTCATGGAACACTTCTACGACAACACAGGTATGACTATCTTGATTCTGTCAAAAAAGCATCATGGATGTACATGCATGACAGAAAACATGACCTACTGTGACAAACACGTATCATCACGCAAGTGGTTTTTCTATAGTGGAGGAACGGAACACCGACGTGTCCTCCTCGACTAGTGGCGGCGAGGAACGGAACGACAACGCGTGACCCTCCGCACGGGACAACGAGGGGCGGCTAGGGCTTGGGAGGGGTGATGCCATGGTGGTCGATGGGTCCTTAATTGAGAGGGAGGAGGAGGAGATAAAGGCGATGAACGTGAGCGTTCTTCCGATTGCCGTGGGAGGCGCAGTATTTATAGCGAGCAATGCCACACCTACGTAAGATATGTTGCGTGATTAACATAACTGCTAGGTGGGCATATTTTTGTTGGAGTAAATTACGGGGGAGGGGAGCGGTGGAAATATTACTGGTCACAACGCATTGGACGAGCGCGGGGGGAGGAGAATCATGCATGCAGATTGTTTTCACACAGGAGGAGTGGTGGGACTGCCGGAGGGAGACGGGGAGTCAAGCATGAAGATTGTTTTCACACATGATGGAGAGGAAAAGATTTGGAGACTAGTGAAGAACGCGAACATTAATTGAGTACTTTTGCAGACTACAAAAACTATTCCACCGCCTCTATCTTCGTAAAGAGTAGGTGCCATTTTTGAATCGAGCCCTTTAAACAAGAAGGGAGGTAGTAGTACTCTAACCTTGTTGTGATGACTATATATGACATGGCAATATCATAACGCACCAGGATGGAGGAACTAGTCTGCATAGTGCATATAAGTTTTGTCTGAAGTCAAAGTACCTCTACTTTGACCAAATTTATAGAAAAATGTATCAACATTCACAATGTCAAATCAATATTTTTATAATCATTATGAAATGTAGTTTCATAAAATATATATTTGGTATTGTAGATATTGATATTTTTAGTATAAATTTGGTCAAACTTTGCAAACTTTGACTTGACACAAATCTTACGCGGAGTAAAAAGGACCAGAGGGAGTATCGTGCATGCGGAGTAGGCAAAAAAATGCTCATTTATAGCCGTCCGAAGTCTCAAAGGGCGCGACCGCGCGAGGGAGGCGAAGGTCGTGGGAGGCACGACGGTTGACGGACACGCTGACATGGCGTGCGAACACGCAGAAGCTATACCGTCAGGCCTACGATGTGGGTCTAGTAGACATGACATCTAGTGGGTCCCACATAGGACTCGAGAACTCTTTGGGGGCATGCAACTGTTTATCCACCGGGCAAGCCACCACCCCACGCCGTTCGCATGCCCTACTCGTCCCCGTCTTCTACCTTATAATAGTTCACTCCCAGTCGTCCTGTCCTTTCACACCAGTTCCACTTCTCCTAACCCGCCTCCAAAATCCATGGCCTCCCAAATCTCCATGATCGGTGGTGAGTACAAGGTTAGAACCATCACCGGCGATGAGTTGATCGTCATCTACACCCATAGATCCGCAACGGTGGAAGCATGCCTTGGTCGCTTCCTACACATGTTCGAAAGTTCAAAGGATGAGTGGGTCGCTGGGCTAGATGTTGAGTAAACCATAGTCCTAGAAAAGGAGAAGCTTCTAAAGGTGGCAGAGATGAAGAAGCCCGACGTGATCCAGGTTTGCGTACATAACGTGTGCTTGGTCTACCACATATGCCATGCCGACGTTATGTGCCAGGATTTTGAGTTCTTCCTCAAGGACAAAAGAGTGAAATTCGTTACTGTATACTTTACGAACGACAGGAGAGTCCTGGATCGGATAGGCCTCGTTGTAGGCCAGCCCTTCGATCTCCAGAAGGAAAGCCTAGTGTCCTCCTCTCAGCCTTCAATGCTGACCCTGGCAGCAGCCATGATTGATCCTTCGTACGCTGAACTGAAGAAACCTCAACCCAAGTTTCATCATGCATGGGAGTCGAAGACAATAGATGAAGATCACATCGTGTACACAGCAATGGATGCCTACCTTTGTTTAAATATCTACAAGGGTTGGATGAAGAAGCAGAGCCCAGTGTCTGGTTCAGGCAAAGAAGTGTCGGCGAAGAGGAAGACAAAGAGGGACGAGGACGAAGTCGAGGATGTGGACGAGGACTCCGAGTAAGGTGGCAGTGCCGTTGCTCATTCTGGTTCTACTGCAGTGTCAAGCGGACTAGTTGCTTAGTTTTATTTCAGGGGTGTGTTGTGTTGAGCCCCCAGCAAAACTATGTTATGTTCTTTCTCATTATTTGAACTCTTTAGTACGTACAGTAGTAGTAGTATGTCTTCACTACAAAAAAAGACACATCCGTGACATTTTGGCCCGAACGAAATTTTTTTCTGTCATGCTTGTGACACTTCTATGACGATAATTGTGACAAAAACACGTATCATCATAGATGTGGTGGGCTCCTACTTCTATGACAAAAAATCATGACAGAAAATTGGCTTTTCGTCCTGGGCGGGCCGGAGACGCAGCTGCATGACATTCTTTGGGCCGTCCATGACGGAAAAAATCGTGGTAGAAGCAAGGGCGAGGAAAATATCGGGGATTTTCCGATTACGGTGGGTGGTCGGGGCCGAGCGATGCACGGAGGTTTGCGCGTTTCTCTCGTGTACGCGCGTGTGTGCGAGGCGTTGGGCTCTAACTGAACCTGAGCGATCGCACTGCTAGCTATGTTACTGAACCCGAGCGATCGATCCCTTGGCTGTTAAATGAACTCGAGCGATTCATTCGCTGCTGACTGAACCCGAGCGATTCCTTCGCTGCCGCTACTAACTGAACCGAGTGATCGATCACTGCTGTTGCTTACACTGAAGCCGATCGAGCCCCCGTGCGAGACGTAGCTAGCCAGCCGGTGTTGGTTGCCTCTCGATGAACAGTGATCGTTGCTACCGTGCGCACGGTATGTAGAACGAGTCGAGACGTGGTGAGTCGAGCCGGTTGGTTGGCTGTGGATGAACAGTTCCCGGTGGGGGTTGGATGAACATGACCCCGTGGTAGTAGGCCGTTGCCGCTGGATGAACAGGACCCTGAGGAGGCCGCCGCACCCCTGCCGTTTGGGGGTGGATGAACAGGACCCCATGGAGGCTCAATGAACAGTAGCCGGTGGAGGCTGGATGAACAGTAGCCCGTGGAGGCTGGAGGAGGTCGACGGTGGATGAATAGTAGCCCATGGAGGCTGGAGCGAGGCAGTAGGCGGTGGATGAATAGGACCCCGTTTCGACCGTAGGCGCTCCAACACAAGTCCGTTTCCTCCGTTTTGTGGTACGCCACACCCCTCCCGATCAACAGGACCCCGTTTCGACCGTAGCCACTCGAACACAAGTCCGTTTCCTCCGTTTTGCGGTACGCCAGACCCTTCCTGATGAACAGGACCCCGTTTCGACCATACGCGGTCGAACAAAAGGCCCGTTTCCTCCGTTCTGCGGTACGCCAGACCTCGTTTCGGCTGTTCCGTCCAAGCCGGTTGGCTCCCGTTGAACATGACCTATTCCGTTGCCTCCCGATGAACACGACGCATTCCGTTGCCTCTCGATGAACACGACGCAGTTTCTCCGTTCCGACCCAGTCGGTTGGCTTCCGATGAACAGGACACCGTTGATGCCGTCTGTTGCCTCTCCATGTACACGAGCCCTGGCCGTACGTATGCGCGAGTACGGGTTCGAGACCCCACCCGTATGTACGTACGTGGCCGTATTTTTTGGCATCTGGTTGTACGTACGTGTACACGGTTTTGATTGGACTGCCTGAACTGCTACCGCTCCTTACTCGGCCATGGTTCATCGTGGCAGACAGACCGATCGACCGGTATGTACACAGACAACGCTACGTACGCTTCGACCGGGTAGGTCCCAGCTGTAAGGGAGGATAAGGACGCACTTCCTTGCATCCGAAGATATAGCTGGTGGGTCCCAGCTGTCAGGGGGGAGAATCATTTTATTGCCCATAATAAGGATGCACTTCCTTGCGTGCGAAGATGTAGCTGGTGGGTCCCAGTTGTCAGGGGGAGAAAACATTATTTTTCAGGCTAAAAAGGATGCAGTTGCATGCATGCGTCCATGGGCGTGGTGCGTCCCCACTGTCAGCCTCTCCACGTACAGTCATCTTCCGATGACTCTCGTTTGTTGACCACGTTGACCACACCGTGCAGAGCGCACCAAGGCCGGTGGACGACGGCGAGGCCCCAGACTGGAACGCCCTGGAGATGGGGAAGACGCGGCAGTGGAGTCGCAGACGGAGAGGAGTGGGAAACTTGACTGGTTCGGCTACAGGGTGGGCCTACACTCGGCAGAGAATAACAGGAGGTGCGGAGGAGTGGAGGGATGGCCTGGCCGTCGGTGGGGTAGCGTTTCGCTGCGAGGCGCGCAAAACAGCGCCGCTGGACGCCGGAGGCTGGAGCACGCGATCCCGGTAGCGCTGGGGGAAGAAGACGAGAGATTGAAGAAGAATGCCGGCCGTTGGATGTAAATCCAACGCCTTGCTTAGGCTTCGACCTTTGTATTTTTATTTTTTGTGAAAATGCTTAGGCTTCGACCTACTGGCCCACATGTCAGCCAGTCCATTTGGTGGGCTGGGTGAAACAATGATGTAGTGTCTATGCAGCCCGTTTATATATTATGTTAGAATTTAAAGCCCATTTGCATTTTTCTCAAAATCCACGGACTTGCTGGGCTGGGTGAAAATATCATGTTGGGCTGGACGGAGAAATATTATAAAAACATAAACACATGATTGCACGTCTATTACTGCATTGGTCAGTAAAATCTTTGCAAGCTTATGTACGCAATCACCAGGAGTTAACTTGCCAAGTTATATATAAACAATTATTATTATTATTTTGTAAGAACTTTCGATTTATGAAATAAAATATCATTTTAATTTGATGAGTTAATAGGACGTGGGGTATTATTATTTTTTAGGCTAGACATGGGACAGTTGAGTTGGTTCTAGGGAAAAGTACTGGGAGAAAACTCAGATTACATCGAAAAAGAAAGTGGGAGAAACTTCAGATATAGGATTAATAAAAACGAAAAATAAAGGAAGTGGGAAGGTCTATACAATGGTTGGACGAACGACAGGTTTAACAGAACCTTATGTTGTTTCTATTATATATATGTAATAAAATAAGATATAAATATAAATATATATACTATTATAGAAGGGAAAACATAGGTTCAAATTTGCATTCTTATAGAAAAATAGAACTGAGCTGTGCGTCGTCTTGGAAAAACAAACATAACTTGGGCTGCTGATGTTATAGGCAAGCTAGGCTGGGAGGCCCAGAGGCCGCTTGATACCTGCTGGACCCAAAAAAAAGTTGAAACATGTCATGGGCTGCGCATGTTAAACAACAAAACCTAGGCCATGGACCTGGTGGGCCCGGGACTATCAGCCTCTCGACGAACAGTCGTCTCCCGATTCCTCTTGTTTTGCTGACCATGTTGGGAACGACATACGGCGGCGTCGCGGCGAGAGCACCAAGGCAGGGGACGACGTTGATACCTCGGACCGAACGAACCAGAGCGGGGGAAGACGCAGGCGGAGGGGAGTACGAGGGTTGACTTGTTCGGGTGCAGGGTGGGCCGGTGGAGCTGCCGCAGCCGGAGAATGTGTGGGAGTAGAAGGATGGCCTGGCCAGCGCCATAGGCTATGATGGGTCACCGAGGCGTGCGCGGCAGCGCCGCCAGCCGCTGTAGGAAGAGGACGAAAGATTGAACAAAATAAATAAATACAAATGGATAGGTGGTTGGTCCCAGATGTCTGTGTACGAGACCTGCTGGGTCCACCTGAGAAGGGGAATATGTTGGGAGGAAGGAGATTCAAAGCACGGCAGCCCAGTGAACTAGTTATATACATAAGCAAATAGCCACTAAAAAAAGCAAACAGGTTAATGGGTTCTTAGACGAAATATTTCTTACAAAATATATAATTATGACACATAGGCTAATGCATGAAACACTCAGATGATAAAGGTGCTTAAACAGATAAATTACATCATCTAGACCTTCCTGGCACGCTTGATCATGACGCTGCGGCTGTCCATGTACTCGTTGGTTACGGGAAGCAGACACGCCCTCATGTCCAAGATCCGCCTGTACATGTCGTAGCATGCGTATGCGTCCTTGGCCGCGTAGGTTATCTAGGCTAGATTCAGAGGTACCTCCCACGTGTTCAGGTCCTTGGTATCGTCGTCTTCTTTCATGTTGGCATAGCAGGGATCGATGATGGTTTCGGCGAGGTCAACCACGGAGTCCTTCTCCTGCCCATTGCCGATGATCTTGTATTGCTTCTGGATGTCGACAAGCTTGTTGCACCAGATGGACAAATCGTCGCGTTCTTCCTTCTCTCCACCGTAGCGAAGGTGCGGTCGGCACTGCCGATGAAACGGGTGAATGCTCCAGAACCTCTGATGGCCCTACAACAGTGGTAGACGAGAACCTCGTCCCGCATGCATACCTGGGCGACGGCGATCCGCTGGTCCCTGTCAGGAGACGAATGGATGGGCACAAGGTCTAGTCCTACGACCTTGTGCTTTTTCATCCTGTAGGTACTGCTTGAACTCGACGAGGTAGAGCTTCACCGAGTCCGGATCGTTGGTGTACATCACATTCAACTTGGTGCTGCCATGGGTCTGAACGGCGAACTCAAAGGTGAACTCCTTGCTGAAGTCCATATTCGGCAGGCTCACCCCTCGGATCGCCATTGGAGTCTCTTCAAGTGAACGAGTGGGTAGGCAGTGGCAGCAGTTCGTTTTTCAGCTCTTGGGGAACTGGATTCAATAGTAAACTGCGTGTGTACAGGCGACAACAGTTACTACCCCTCCCTCGCCCGCTGCACGCCCGGCAGAACATGCACCCTCGGCGCATTCAAACGCCTCCATTAAGAAACCTATTCCGGCCACACGTCGGTTCACGAGCGGGTCTGTATTGGTACTATAATAACAAGTGTTAGTGGTCACTTTACTTAAATTTAATTAGCTTTAATTAAAATTTATTCTTAAAATAAGCAAAGCATTGGCTCGTTCTATCAGTGCCACAGGATCAACATGCACAACAATTAGAATTATTATTCTCAGGACGCACACGATCAGCACATTTGCCGCACTTTCACACAGACAATACTACCAAGTTTGAACAGATTGTTATGGTTGCTGTCCTCTGCATCATCATGCCGTGTTTCCCAGCTTGCAAGATTCAGAACCAACAAATAAGATTCAAATAATAAGTACAACAAAGATGCCTACACATCTCATTGATTCCCAGCTTGCAAGATTCAGAACCAACAAATAAGATTCAAATAATAAGTACAACAAAGATGCCTACACATCTCATTGATTCCCAGCTTGCAAGATTCAGAACCAACCCATTAGAGCCTTTTGATAAAGTGAATATCGGGATTAAATCCATCTTGGCTAGCCGTGTCATACAACCCAAGAACTTGGCGAATGCTCTTGACCATCACAACATCTGTAGTTGAGTATTCCTGTTTGCACAGATAAGAAAGAGCGTGATTACTATAATAGTGGCACTAGTTGAAGCAAACTTTATTTCCAAAACGAGAAAAGATTGCGATAGAATAGCTTTATTTAAAAAATACAACGCTAGCACTGTATGACAAAGCACAATCATGTTGATAAAGGACAGTACTGACCGGTGTGAGATGACTTTGGGAGATCAAGTTATTCTTCATGTCCCCATATCTTGCCATGAAAGCGATTCATTGACATTCATTAACACCTCAGTGTGGCAGTAGAAGGAGGAGCGTCGACTCATTTCAATCACTTTTTTGTGCAGTTCAACTAAAATTATGGCAACCGCCAGTTAGAGAGGAGGAGCGTCGACTCATTTCAATCACTTTTTTTCTGCAAATTATCTACATTGGAAATGAAATGGTAGCTAAGATAGTAGCTCTATTTTAAATGTATTATTACTTCATTTTATCAGTGGCAGTAGCAGTACCAAAACAGTAGCACAAGATCACTAGCTGGATGCAGAGTCAAAATCAACCAAAAAGGAACATACCCGGTCATGGGAACCATAACTGAGAGAGGGGCCCCTACGCCGCCACGACTCAATGAGGTCAACCTACAGATCCATGATTCAATTCATGCGACTTTTTCTGCAGTTCACCTGAAATGAAGCAAAGATTGCATCATTCAGCTAGCAAGAAGTAGTTGCTCTCATGAGCTGGCAGGTTCTTCTTTAGTAGTTGCACTAAAATTGACCAACATTAAGGTTGGCTGTCCTGCTCATGTAAGGTGCAACTATAATTTGCTTATCCTTTTGTGCAGTTCCACTAAAATAAAGTGCCATTGTGGTGACAGTGACGGCTCATCTTGCAAAGGCTAATAAAATGTTGCACGAGATTACCAGCAGAGTTTGACGGAGATTTTGGGACCTCCAATCACCATTTTGTGCAGTTCCACCAAAATTGAGAGACGTTGCCCACGTGACATTTTAGTTGAACTGCACAAGCACTAATTCCAAAAAAAAAGTGTTTTGTGTACAATTCACCAAAAGGTCACAATAGCAACGAGGTGAAATGGATATCCCTATCGGCACAAAAAGATAGAAAGAAAATAGTTGTTGGTCAATAACAAGATACGAAACATACACGAAATGAAAGAAGCATCTTGATTATGTTCATGGCAATCACGCAAGGACAGTAGAAATTTTAAAATGGCAGCATTGCTTCATGTTACCGGAAGCATTACGATCAACAATGACATTCGTCAAATATGGGATTACTTTAATGGTGGCATTGCTTGTTTACCAGATACAGTAGATCAACAGCAGCTAAAGAGTTGGTTTCAGGGCATGGGACAGTGGGGACACCAGGACACTCAGCAGCGTAAATAAGCAACTTACTTATCATACTAGGGAATACAGCAGGAGTACCATTTGTAACACAGTTTAATTGCATCATATTACTGGAGGCATTAGATTAACAATAACACTGGTTAGACATGTCCTGGTAATAGTGTGATCGCTTCATTTTACATGCGCCCTTACATTAACAACAGCAAAAAGTTGGTATAAGTACATGCGACAGTGGACACATCAGCACAATGTACCTACAAGGAGGCATAAAGTGGTGATGCCGAGTTTGTTCATACTCTGTGAGGGCAGCAAATCTAATCCTGGAGACCTTTTACTATGTGAGGGCAGCAAATCTAATCCTGGACATACTCTGTTGACTTGTCCACCAGCCGCCACTTTCTATCCTTTTTTCAACCAATAATAGATCTGTTCCTTATCCAGTTTGTACTGCCTTTTCCCTTTATTTCCCTTTTCAACCAAGAGACCAGTTGGGTATCCAGTCTCTACTACTTTCCCCCTGTTATTTCCTCTTTGAACCAAGTCCTAGATTCATGCTACGACTTTCCCCCCTTTCTTTGTTGTTTGAACCAAGTCCTAGATTCGACTGCATGAAGTAGCTTTGCCTCCAATAATACTAAAAATTTAGGTGGCTTTGGAAGAGCTGATGGAAGTAGAAAAAGATCCACATGCAGACACGTGGGGAGCTGGGGCAGTAGAACAAGGCCACTTTCGAAGGAACTTATACCTGAGGATCGTCGGGATGTCGGCGGTGGCAGGTCGGATCTGCGCACAATACGACAGGGAGGAAGAAGGGTCAGAGGACCTCCCGAGCCGGCGCTGTGTTGGAGAGAACGGCACGGGCAGAGGATCGGGACCCGCCGGCAGCTGTGGGTTTCCTCCCTCGCCGACGATGACCGCGTGAACAATGCACCTAGTCCTCTACACACACCGGCCGAAGGGATCCGGTCGGATCTGTGACCAGCGGTGAGCAGAGAGAAAATGTCACTACCGTTGTCTTGTTTAGATCTGGAGAGGATGAGAGAATGAAGAGAGCAACCCTAGTAAAGCAAGCGCTCAGGCCCCTGCCTATATATATAGTGGAGTGATAATCTTTTTCTCTCCACAACAAGCGTTTCAATTTGTGTATGTGGCATTTAAGAAAAGAAACTCTCTATTTAACGTGACTAACTGTATGACTCCTACTTACTAGTAGTAGTATTGTTCACTTGTGCTCCCCGGCCCTCCATTCATTGAACAACCCCACGGGTGAATAAACATATAGTACTAGTATTTATATAGAACGAACAAGCTCGAACTATTTTGGCTTTGAGATATCGATGGTACAGTTTCACCACATTGCATCAATGGACTCAGTACTTTGAAGTGACCTATACGTATAAACACATGCACGGTTTACATTCTGAATCGCTAGCTAGAGCTTGAACTGTATTTGTTTACATGTACCACCTTTTTCTTTTGGTTTTCTGCTCCATGGCGCAATTCATCGATACAAAATTATACTATGAGTAGTTAAAAGTTGAGGGCAGGGCTTTTCCCGGGCAGTACGCGCGGCAGTTTTTGGGTAGGCGGTTTGACAGAGAGGCGAGGAGGGTGAGGGAGTAGCGGATTCAACTTACTGCTGGAAAGGTAGGACTGTGCGATTTGACGGCGCGTTACTGCTGGAAAGACGGGGTCTTGTGATATGACTACTCACTATAGTCATTAATTACTGGCGCTACGACCGGCCGGGGTGATGCCCCCCCCCCCCTTCCGTTCCCCACTCTAATCTGGTGCATGACACGTCGACCCGGATGCTGGCTCTCCCACATGTCGGCGAAATACGTAAGAAGGAGCAAAGAATCATGCGGTATATATAGTGTATATACTAGTACTACTACTCACGTCGGGGGAGTACGAACCATGGCAGCCCAGTGAACCAGCAGGCAATAGGCCATAGAAAACAATGTGGTGATATGGCCATAAAAAACAATGTGCTACAGTCCAGTCTCTAGCATGTACAGTACTCCTCCTCTTCCTCCTCCTCTCGGTTCATCGCCATCATACTTTCCCCATTCCTGTGTTTTCAGTATCCTGCGAATCAAAGAGGCCCTTAGACTGGTTTAGGTCCGGTCATTTTTTGTAAATGTGTTATGTCCAAAATTTAATGAACGTGCTTCGGTTTCTATGAAAATAATCCGGTTTGCATGTAGTAATTCATTTATTTATTTATTCTTCTGCGGGGGGTTTGCATGTAATTCGTGAGGTCTGAAATGTAAAGTACGTTGGCATTGTTGCATATGCTCCGAGTCGTGCATGCACTACGACCTAGAGGCTCTATGTCCCACATGTCGGCGAAAGGGAGCACGTGGAAATAGCCTAGGAGTACATATAGGAGGATAAATGCGTGAAAAAAATATGTACTATGAAGCGTAGCTGCGGTTCGAAAAGGAGACCTAAGGTGATGACAGGTATAGGTCGCACGCACCCAACTAGTGGTACTAGACGTACGACTACTTTTTCCCTCAAAAAAAAAGAGGTACGAGTACTCAGTACTCCTATTCTATCAACACGAGTCCCATCTGACAACAGCGTCTGTGCTACAGCTAGCTCTTCCCCCTCATTTCTCTCTTCTAATTCTAACTCAGCCGACGCGCGGTGGGTGGGGTGGGGATTTGCCGATAGTCGGTTTGCTCAACTATGGCCCCACCTGACAGTGAAAATGCTAAGACAACAAGCGTTCCCTAGCTTGACCGGCGTGCCGGACAGACCGTGTGGGGGTGCGACGCGAATGGCACAGGCATGCTGTACTTGTTCCACTTTCTCATTTTGAACTTGTGACATGTAGTAACGCTCAGTTTTGAATATATAAGTTTGGTTGTCGCGCCAATGAATACAGTACTCCCTCCATGTAGGTTGGGTCGCTGAAGTCAAAATTAGACACAAAACACAATGCTGACGGACCAGTCTACCTCCGTCCTGGTTTATTGCTCCCCAACGTAATCTGTGCCAAATTTTGACCATAAATTTGACTAACAAAAGGTTCATGCATGTCATCAAAACTATATCATTGAAAACTATGTTCAAATACAAATCAAACAATATAATTTTTGTTGACATGCACTAACATTTTGTCAATTAAATCTTTGGTCAATATTTAGCACAAATTACAAAAGGGACTAATAAACCAGGACCTAGGTAGTACACCAGGACGAAGACAGTGATACTACATATAATTAACACCAAATAAGAGCAAGGGATCACACATGTCATTTACGACTGGAATAAAAATGCCATACACTAATAAAACATTAAGGCCACGAGGCGATGCAGTGTTGGTTACAGGAGGCAAGAAGAAAGATGCATCCATCGACGACGTCCACGTCCTCGACTCAGGGCGCCGGCCCACCGAACGGCGGCTAAGTAGCAGCGGCTTTCATGGCCAGGTCGACGTGCTTCTGAACAATGGCGTCCAAAGATTCCAGCCACTAGAAGAAGGCCAACGTCTTTCTGTCCTCGCTGGCCTTGTAGTGGCCTAAGTAGACGATTTCCTCATAGCCGTGGATGTGCAGGTCGACGGTTTCTTACATGCCGAGGCGCTGCGCGGCGAGCGCGGCCTCGAGGTGCACATTCTTCGTCGCGACCTCCGGCAGCTGCAGGGCCACCAGTGCTTCAAAGAGTTCGTCACCTTGGAGGCTGATGAGGGTGGCAGGCAACGAGGAGCCTGGGTGCACGGGCTGGAGCAGTACGGCAAGGTTGTCTGCGCGCTTCTTGACGGCGGTGAACTTGTGGATGGAGTTGACCATGATCTCGCACATGGGAGAGGCGAAGCCGGCGTCGACGAGGGCTATGACGCCGGTGGTCACCAGCACCGTCTGGAAACGCTACGCGGTGCGGGGCCACAGGCCGGCATCTTGGACGATCCGGCACAGCCGACTGCCGCTCGCGTCCATCGACGCCATGGGTGCTTGTGGCTTCTGGTCACTTGGTCTTGGTCTTGGATTGGAGTGGGCAGTGTTGCGCAGAGACTAGGAGTAGATGGATTGGAGTGGTGGGACGCCTTTATATGAGAGTCCAAACCGCGTTGCATTCACATCGTGCTGGCTCCATTCTGCTTCTCCAATTACTTACCTCTGCATGCTAATTGAATGCGGAGGCATCATTGACCGTTCAATGTTTCGGGAACCGCTACCCTCTCCCTCGTTGGCATTCAAGCCGTATCAACGTAAATGCGTGTCAAAAAGAGACTAGTCAGTAGTAGTATACTCAATATTGTGCACCGCGGCCAAGGCGGAGAGGAAAACGAGAGAACTTAATACGTATTTATTTACAGTGTAGTTCACTCATTTTGCTCCGTATGTACTCATTTACGGTGTAGTCACTTGTTGAAATCTCTAGAAAGACAAATATTTAGGAACGGAGGGAGTAGTCCCTCCTTTCTGGTTTACAGGGCTATACTATTAAGAGCAAGTACAATAGTGGGCTTATAGCCTGCTTACATGGCAATTTTGTCTATGTGGAGGAGAGAGACATAAAAAAGTAAGGGGAGTGGGCTCTCATGCAAGAGCCTGGCTATATGCGTGCTCCAAGGCAGATGCAATAAATGTGAGGAAAGAGATAGAGAGAAGATGAGAGGCAGATGCAATAAATGTGAGGAAAGAGATGGAGTACTAATCTTAGCCAACCTTATAGCTAAGCTTGTTGTATATGTGTTGGCTATAAATGATATGGCAACATCTTATAGTCAGCAGTTGGATGTATTATTAACTTTTTTATGTCTCTCTCCTCAACATAGGCAAAGTTGCCATGTAAGCAGGCTATAAGCCCACTATTGTACTTGCTCTGAACTGACCGCTGCATGCCGTGCTAGGTACTACGTCCCACGTCTCTCATTGGTTGATTCCTATTCATGTCTAGAAACAAGAAACGTGGTCGGGTTTGTTTTGGGATTATTTGATTTTCGTAAGATGACTATTACTAGCAATCGCCACAATAATCGTAAGATCTGCATCCGACGGTGGCACCTATTGGACGCAAAGAGCAGTAGAAAATAATTGCCACAAAACGGCCGCACCACGCCCCACCCCTACACAAAGACTGCCACGCGAGCGTTCGCAACTGCCACGTTTGGGTTGCGCTTGGCTCTTCGCCTCTTCAAGAAGACGAACAATGATGTTACTACTTCTACAGTATCGAATCAACTGCTGCATGTCCGTCCACCGAGTGTGGGAGGGATAGCTTGTTGTAGTAAGCAAAAGCCTCTACTCGTCTGCGAGCCACCGCGCGCATGGGCGAGGGAGAGGGCGTACTAGTAGTAAAATCAAGCTTCTCCTCGTTGTACGAGTTGACGCGACACATCATAGCACTGGCCCCACATGCTTGCCTCTAAACTTGGCTAAAAGACCCGCAGTGTACAATATATTTGCTGCAACCTCTAACCTTTACCCCACCACAAATTAAAATATATATTCTTGTCATGACCAGATCAGCGTGCAAACTACAATCACCAGGATGACAGGTAGGGCCAGAAGATTATTTTAATCAAAAAAATGCTTCGAGACGGCCTCATAGCATGGAGCCGACTCCAACGATTTTAAGCTTAGAGGCACGGTACACGCTATCCTAGACTATGTTACTATACTACCTCCCCTACACATGAAACTGCCACACGAGCGTTCGGGTTGCGCTTGGCTCTTCGCCTCTTCGGGAAGTCAAACAATGATGGTACTACTATAGTGGAGTACTACTAGTATGCTTCTGGCCATCTGACACCGAATGAACTGCTGCATGTCCACCGCGTGCGGGAGGGAGAGCGTGTAGCGAAAGCTTCTCCTAGTCCTGCGAGCCACCACGCTCATGGGCGAGGGAGAGGGTGTTGTAATCAAACTTCTCCTTGTTGTACGAGTTGACGCGACACATCAAAGCAGTGCACTCGATATATTTCAATAATTTGCGTTTACCGATGCATTAATTACAACGCATGCATGCATCACTACAAAAAAATACACTTCCGTGATGATACGTGTTTGTCACAGTAGGTCACGTTTTCTGTCATGCATGTACATCCATGACGATTTTATGATAGAATCAAGATAGTCATACCTGTGCTGTCGTAGAAGTGTTCCATGACAATACCAAAATTATCATCACGGAAGTGTTCACTTCCATGACGATAAATGACGCGTCATGGAAGTGCTTTCGTCAAGGGTAACCGACAGGTGGCATCCACCGTAACAGGTTGCCGTTAAGCTATCGGGTTCGGTTTTGGATCCGATAACCCGTTAACAGCCCGGACCAATGGGGATTTTCCACGTGTAATATTCTCATTGGCCGAAGGAAACACGTGTCAGCTCGTCATTGGGTCAGATAGGCGCCTATGATATGTCGACACGTGCGACGGCCCAACACTGGCCCATTTAGCTTACAAAGGCCAGCCCGTTTGACTTGGTCAAAATCTAGCGGGCCGGCCCATGAAAAGCCTGTTAACGGTCTGTTCGCATATAGCCCATTTTACGGCCCGGTAACTCACGGCCCGTTAGGGCCTTCTCGAAATCGGCCCAACAGCGTCATGTGGGCCGTCGAATATAACACCAGCCCGTTTCACTTTTGGCCCATGTATTGCCGACGACGTCTTTCGGCCCATATGAGGCCTTTCGTATCTTTGGGCCCTTTAGTGGCCCACGGTGACTCTGGCCCATAATGAACAGTAAATTTCTTTGTACCCATTAACGGCCCATATTCACATGGGCCGTTTCCAGCCCGTGTTAGCTTTCGGCCTACTGACGGCCCATACTTTCTTGGGCTCCTTTCCGTCCCTCGATTATTTCCGGCCCATTACTGGCCTCTTCCCCTAATGGGCCAAATTCGGCCCGTGGTTAGAATCGGCCCGTTTGTGGCCTGCTAACCCGTTGTGTCGTTTCCAGCCCGTCCTATATTCTGGCCCATTAACGACCCGTTATGCCTGTGACAGAATTAAGCCTTTGCTGTCTTCTGGCCTATTAATGGCCCGTTACCGTGCTGGCCCGATACCAATTACACCCGTTTACGGCCCATGTGGGCCCATTTATCCGACGGCCCGATGCCCACTGATTCTACGGCCCGTTGGAGGCCCATTTATCCGACGGCCCGTTGGAAGCCCATGGATTCTACGGCCTGTAGCAGGCCCAAGGATACCACGGTCCGTATATGGCCCATGGTTGTTGCGGCCACTAGCAAACCAAGGAAAAAGAAGACTAGGAAATAAATAATCCAGAAACTAACGCTAGGCTATTAAGGCGATTGCATAGATTACATCCACTGGGCATCAAAGTTCGCCACCAGTGCAAATATAGGGAACACCCTACACTATACAAAAATGGCTTGCTATTTTCTTGAGCCGGTGGCTGCACGTTAAGAACAAATTTTGTATCAAAACAAAACAAATTACAACCATAAAACAAAAGGAAGGTTGGCATAAAAGTTAACAGTCCGGCAGATAAATGCACCACCAGAAGTTCAGAAGCTCAGTTCATTTGACCTGACTGTTACGTTTTCATGCTGTACTATCCGATGGAGCACCATAACCTTCGCCTTCATTTCTCCTAGGCTCCTGAACAACATAGCAAATGTCTGATAGTCTGGTTTCAAAACCATGCATATCTTGACGACATCGAACAATGGATGTCCTTGTTTCACAAAGGTTCTCTGTTAGGGAATGGACTTGTGTCTGGAGCGCAGATATAACATTGTTTTGAGCTTGCATATCTTGATCATGAGGCAGTTTGGACGAGATTGCCTTAACAACCAACCCAGTATTACGCATGAACGTGCTTTTGGCACTGTTAGTGGACAGGTACTGACCCACTGCAGCAAGAGGTGACATTGCGTTTATAGTTGCCTTGTCACCTTCAGAAGGTGGCGGTTCCACCATTTGTTCCATAGCTTGCTGAAAAGTTGAGTTCTTACATTAGTAGTACCAGAACAGAAGATATTAAGGAGGCAGCAAAACCAAACAAAATAGCTTTGGTCTATATACAAAACTTATTCTGGTGAAGCCGTGTAAAATATTAGTTGTATTTTACTGCAAAGTACATAATAAAACCAGGTTCCAAACATATGACCATGTACCATGGCTACTGTATTGTCTATTTCTTCACATTGTATTGACAGCTAAGGATAAAGAGACAAAGTTTATAATACGGTAAGCATAGTATGACATCATTCATATCACAAGACAACTAAGAATAGACAAACTGGCAATTGTAACGTTGTGTGGGCAAGTCCAACACGGAACTAGATTACAGATCAAGATCAAAGGAACATCACTCCTCTCTTTTAAACCTTGTAAGGTGCAATGATATGCTAAGACAATTGTGTATAAATTGAAAAGAGTAATAGACATTGGCTGCAAACTGTGCAGTTCAATGCACAAGTTAGAGTAAGTAGTAGTTAAAAGGCATGAGGATTAAGGACTTACAACAGCGGCTTTGACTGGTGTAGTCATGCCCTTCGTCTTGCTGGTGTGACAGTCCTTGAAGATTTCCACAGCATTTGGTTCAGGTACTTTTTGGTCCTTGCGGGCTTTCCTCTGCATTTGGAACAAGTCAATATAGATCTGATAATATGGCACAGCGAAAAGAGTGAAACAGCAGCTAATTACAAGAGCCTCGCAGTGTGCAATATAGCTACGAGATCCTGTCATCTGTTGGAATTTCACTTTCATACGGTTGGCCTTGTTCTTTGAACAGTTCACCTACAAGAAGATAGATTTGTGAGGCACATGCGTAAATAGGAGTTCAACATGTGATCTGATCACATATATATAACGTACTTGATACTTTGCATCAGACCAGTGTTTAACGAGGCCTCTCCAGTCTTCATCCGATATATTTTCCACTGGAGATGTTTGGGCAAGTTCACTGTTAGCCTTGCCTTCAAAGTGAGTTTTCCTCGAGTTGTACCGATACTGTCGCAGAGCAGACTAGAAAAAATGGGTGCAAGCTTTTCTGGTTGCATCATCTTGGCTATCCAACTTGAACCTCATCTGTTGAAAATTATGGGAGCCTCATTATCAGCAACCTAGAAAGTATGGGACAGAGCAAGACGATATTACTAGTTTCCATACATAACCATACTTACAGATAAATGGTCGAGGAAGGTGTTGAACTGGGTTTCGTCTTTGTCATTCCTGTACTGAATCCATGTTGGGAGGATACGTGCATGACACCTAACGGCAACCGCTGCCTCTGATACTAACTTGGCTGACTCTGTAGCATCACGTGGCCTTTTTAAACCTGCCTCAAAACGGATCTCCATTCTTCCTCCTCTAGATTTAGTTAACCTATCGAGCATTATCCCTGATGTCTGTTTCCTCTTGCGCCTAGGTGCTAGTCCAACAACGAACATAGGAAGTGTTAGTGTACATCAAACTGTGAGACTACATATAAAGAAGCATGCAACTGTAACTTGACTCCAGCAACTACCTTCTTGCTGTTGAAGCTCACAAGGTTCATCTGATCTTGCCAACTCGTCTTGTGTCAAGAGTGCTTCGGAAGTAGTGTCAGGTGGCAAGGGAGCTTGGGAACGTGCTGCTAGCTGAGTTGACAAATGAGTAACTCGTGCAGCTGGTGGTACTGTGGAAGGTGATGCAACGACTAGGGTTGTCGCTGCTTGTTTGGTGGAAGCTATTAGTTTCTGTTTGGCTTGTTTTGCAGCTCGTGTGGCACGGGATACCGCGTTTGTACAATTTTCCGGTGGACTTTGACCTTCTATTGCACCATCAGTACCAGCAGAATCTTCATAATTCTTCCGCTTCCATTTCTGTGTGTCCTCAGTACTAACACCATCCCCTGCCATTCTGTGTTCCTTCCTCTTTCTCTGTGCCATGTCAAGTCAAGCCGACAAGAAAAAGGAATAAAAATTTAGTTATTCAGAACAAATTGATGCGTGATACAGACGAACTGAACTTTGATGTTAGACAACCACATGATAGGAGGATGTAATATGTACGAAAAACAGGACGGCATGAGATAATCAGAACTATGATGTGTAAACTAAGCAGAAGGCATTTCAATAAATTAGAAGCAATGCAATGGAAGGTAGACACCATATGAAAGATGCTACAAATATCACTCTGCCAAGTTAACAGTGTCTCGTCATAACTGGCATTTAAACAAATGTGAAGCAGTACAAGAAATAAATCATATGCAAGATACAAACAACATCACACTACCAAGTTAAAGGTCTCTCGTCATTAGTGCCATTGCATATTCACAGCATTGCATATTCACAGCTTATGATGTGTAAACTAAGCAGAAGGCATTTCAACAAATTAGAAGCAATGAAAGCTAGACACCATATGTAAGACGCAACGAATATCACTCTACCAAGTTAAAACTGTCTCGTCATTAGTGCCATTCAACAAATTAGTAGTACAAGCTAGAAAATAATGCGAGATGTAAACTATATCAGACTCCCAAGTTAAACGTGTCTTGTGAAAAGTGATTGTTGCAGGTACAAGCTAGACACCGTATGCAACATGCATGACAATATCACACTGCCAAGCTAGAGAAAGCACCTGGGATGCCAGTTTCGCCGGAAGACCGCCATCAGTCCCTGCCTTATTTTTTCCTTCCTCTTTCTTAATTGTATTGCCTTGTCAAGTCAAACCCACAAGAAAAATGAATAAAAATTCGCTTTTCAGAACTCATTGATGCAGGATGTTGACGAGCACTACTTTAATGTAAGGCGACCGCATGATAGGACGATTGAATGTGTAAGAAAAGAGGACATCATTGCATATTCACATCTATGATGTGTAAACTAAGCAGAAGGCATTTCAACAAATTAGAAGCAATGAAAGCTAGACACCATATGAAAGATGCAACGAATATCACTCTACCAAGTTAAAACTGTATCTTCATAAGTGCCATTTCAACAAATTAGAAGTAGTACAAGCTAGAAAAGAATGCGAGATGTAACATGTATCACACTCCCAAGTTAAACGTGTCTTATGATAAGTGATTGTTGCAGGTTACACAACAGTTGTACTTTGATGTAAGAACATGGTGTGATAGATAGATATTGTATGTTCTAGAAACAGGAACACGTGTCTTATTCACAAGTATAATGTGTAAAGTAAGCAGATGGAATTCAACAAAATTAGAAGCACTACAAGCTAGACATCATACATAACATGCAACCACATATAACAGTGCCATGTTAGAGGGAGCACCTGTGATGGTGGACAAGGGGGGATGTGCTCATCATCAACACAGCTACGTTGAGTGTCTATGCATGTGTTGTCTTCCAAAGCTTCTTGGGGGGGTGGCGGAGTAGAATCTGTAGAGGCCCTCCGTTTGGAAGGAGCACCTTTATCCATTGCATTGCTAATTTCCTTCTGCTTTATTGATTTTACATTGTCAAGTAAAACCGACAAGAAAAAGCAATAAAATTCACTCTTCAGAACTCATTCATGCATGATACTGACAATCACTACCTTGATGTAAGGCAAACACATGATACGAGGATGGAATATGTACGAAAAACAGGACGGCATGGCATATTCACAACTATTTGTGTAAACTATGCAGAAGTAATTTAATCAAATTACCAGCAATACAAGCTAGACACCGTATGCAACATGCAAGACAATATCACACTGCCAAGCTAGAGAAAGCACCTAGGATGCCGGTTTCGCCGGAAGACCGCCATCAGTCCTTGCCTTATTTTTTTCCTTCCTCTTTCTTAATTGTATTGCCTTGTCAAGTCAAACCCACAAGAAAAATGAATAAAAATTCGCTTTTTAGAACTCATTGATGCAGGATGCTGACGAGCACTACTTTAATGTAAGGCGACCGCATGATAGGACGATTGAATGTGTAAGAAAAAAGGACAGCATTGCATATTCATAGCTATGATGTGTAAACTAAGCAGAAGGCATTTCAACAAATTAGAAGCAATGAAAGCTAGACACCATATGAAGGATGCAACGAATATCAATCTACCAACTTAAAACTGTCTCGTCATAAGTGCCATTTCAACAAATTAGAAGTAGTACAAGCTAGAAAAGAATGCGAGATGTAACCTATATCACACTCCCAACTTAAACGTGTCTTATGATAAGTGATTGTTGCAGGTTACACAACAGTAGTACTTTGATGTAAGAACATGGTGTGATAGACAGATATTGTATGTTCTAGAAACAGGAACACATGTCTTATTCACAAGTATAATGTGTAAAGTAAGCAGATGGAATTCAACAAAATTAGAAGGAGTACAAGCTAGACATCATACATAACATGCAACCACATATAACAGTGCCAAGTTAGAGGGAGCACCTGTGATGATGGACTAGGGGAGACGTGCTCATCATCAACACAGCTACGTTGAGTGTCTATGTATGTGTTGTCTTGCAAATCTTCTTGGGGGGTGGCGGAGTAGAATCTGTAGAGGCCCTCCATTTGGAAGGAGCACCTTTATCCACTGCCTTGCTAATTTCCTTCCGCTTTATTGATTTTGAATTGTCAAGTAAAACCGACAAGAAAAAGCAATAAAATTCACTCTTCAGAACTCATTCATGCATGATACTGACAATCACTACTTTGATGTAAGGCAAACACATGATACCAGGATGGAATATGTACGAAAAACAGGACGACATGGCATATTCACAACTATTTGTGTAAACTAAGCAGAAGCCATTTCAACAAATAAGAAGCAATGCAAGCTAGACACCACATGAAAGATGCAACCAATATGACTCTGCCAAGTTAAAAGCGTCCCATCATAAATGGTGTTTCATCAAATTAGAAGCAGCGCATGCTATAAATCATATGAAAGATGCAACCAATATCACACTGCATATACTAAAGGTGTCTCATCATATTGATTGATGCGGGATACAAAAAAATAGTAGTTTTATGTAAGGACATGCTTAATAGACAGATGTACTATGTACCAAAAATAGGAAGGCATGTCACATTAACAGGTATAATGTATAAACTAAGCAGAATAGCACATGCAATTTAACCAGATTGGAAGAATTACAATCTAGACACTATATGCAACATGCAACCACATATCACGCTGCCAAGTTAGAGCAAGCACCTGCGATGGTGGTGTAGGGGAAATGCGGCCATCAACTACAGAACTACGTTGACTATCTTCATCTAGCATTGTTGTTTCTTGAGAATCATGTGGGGAGGCTGACACTGCATTCTTTAAAAGAGCATCTTTTCTCACAGTAGCCCACTGGGGTGACTGTCTCATCATAAGTGATTGATGAGGGATACACAAGAACATTAGTTTGATGTAAGAACATGGTTAATAGACAGATGTACTAGTATGTACCAAAAACAGGAAGGCATGTCATATTCAAAGGTATAATGTGTAAGCTAAGCAGATGCAATTTAACCAAATTGGAAGCAATACAAGCTAGACATCCGGCTGGAGTGGTGAGCATGATCATCGAGGACCTGAGAGCCTGGTGGGAGGCGGGCTGCTTCGCCACCATCGTGGCTTTTTAGTTGGCTTCCAGGTGATGCCTGTCTGTGTTGGGCTTGTCACTAGCTCGGCCAATGCCCTGACTAGCTATTTGTCTTCTGGTGCTCCCGGGATGGTTGTTAATTTAAAAAATATCTTTCCTTATCTTAATAAAGACCGACTTCGGTCTTTCGAATACAAGCTAGACACCATATGCAACATGCAACCACATATGACACCGTGAAGTTAAAGCAAGCACCTGGGATGGTGGTTCATGGCGAGCGAGATCATTAACTCCAGAGCTACGTTTACCGTCTCCATCTGCTGACAGTGCATCCTTTATAGCGACGAAACGTGTCTTGCCTAAGCCCGAAGAAAGCTGCAGCTGCTTCTCTCTTTTATTTCGTGCTTCTATCAACCGGTTGGCATTGGCTGAAATACCAATGCATAAAAAAACAATAGTGAGAGTATGGGTGAAGTGTGTGCAGAACTAGTGCACTGTAAAAGTAGCAGATAGTAGGTGGCTGAAAAATAAATGACAGGAGACATATGATAGCTCTACAACATTGCATGGCAAACAAAATTAGATTCTACTCCGTATGATTTTGCAATATATGAGCACAGGGATGGCTGGGAAATGCAGGTACTCCTCCAGCACACCACCACATGTGGTCATATCAAAATAACAGTCGACTGAAAATAAATAGGTCAGTCGATTTTTTTATGAACCGTCCGATCTACAAGGAACGGGCAGATGGCCTTCGTCTACCTCCCGCCAGTCACTGTTGACGATCTTTCTCGAACCGCCAGCGACCACCGGCCGAGAGCCCTGCCTCCGCCGCCCCGCCCTCCCCTCGACCTCACACCACCGCCGTGCTTGGCAGCGCCCCCCGGCCATCCCTTTAAGCCTGGCCGACCTCCAGATCGGGCGCCAGCAGCTCCTAGGCCCCACCCACACCTAAGATAAACACCGAGGCGCTGCTTCCCTGGCGTAATAGGCGGACTAGCGCCTGTTACACCGGGGAATGCTTCCTTTAATTGGGAATCAACTGACCAGTAATTGAAATCCAGGGGGGCGACGGACCTCTAGCTAAGGTGAAATAGTATATTTGGAGAAACCTTGTGCATCGCGAGTTACTACGAACATCTAGTATCAGGAAGAAGGTGTAGGAAGAAGCGGTCAACTAGTGTCTTCTGTGGGATGAATACCATGCAAGCAGACACGTAAGATTTGCACGAATAAGGGAAGAGGAGTACCATTTCCGGTTGCCAGTGTTGTGTCCTCCTTATATCACGGCGATGTTCTTCTTTTTACCGGGGGAACCGATGTTTTGGAGGAGGGTGGAGCCTTGGACGAACCCATAGCCAAATTGTTGATTGTGTTGCGGTGGCCGTCTGTCGGCGGAGGGGAAGCAGATCCGAGGCGGCGAAGGACTGTGTAGTGGGAACAGCTCCGGTGCGGTGGACGGTGGCGACGTTGGAGCGGCAGCGATGAGACGCAAGACGGCGTGGTTGAACTGGCTCGGGTACGGCGCACGTCGGCGTCCTGGAGGCAGCTCGGCCTCGGCTTCAACTACTAGCCGTGGAGGGCGTTGCGGTTGCGGTTGCGGTGGACGACGACGTCGGGGTATTGGCTCCGGCGTGGTGGAGGAGGGCGGCGGTTGATGGGTGGGATGGGGTGGCGGACGGAGGACGCCAGGGTTTCGCGGCTGGTGGAGAGGTAGTTTTGGCGCCCACGGAGTGCGAATGGGGAATCGGACGGGGGGGCGGGGGTGGCGGGGGGAGCTAAGGGGGAACCATGTTTCGGTCTGGGACGCGCTTGTTTTTTTTTTTTGAACAGATGGGACGCGCTTGTTTGAAATTTGGGGAAAGTACAAACTTTGCCCCCCTCTTAAATTTCGGACCTACTGCGGGTCGGGGGTAGGACGGTAATCCCAGGTGTCCCAAATAGTGGGTGGGAGCGATTTCGGCCGAGTGAATGTGAGTTTAGGCTTCCACGGTGTATGAATGTTTTTCGGAGGCGGTTGCATGGTGTCTAGATGAAGTTACAAACCTACCCCGGCTTAGACCTATAGACGTCGGGCCGGTAGGCTTCACGGGTCGGAGTTATAAAAGTAATTTCCTTCTACCAAACATTGGTCTCACGCGGTTTCGGGCGAGTAGAGGCTCTTTTGGCGCTTCGTTCGAAATTTTGAAACAGAAGCATTCACGTTTAGAGTACTCTTGAACTTTGAGGATTGACCTAAATAGACAACGTTAAATTTGACCTTGTATGTTTGAAAACCTCATTAAATTATGCACTTCTTTTTGAAATTTTGACACTTGAAAATCCTATAACTACGATTATTTTGGAATGGAGGAGGTAAATTTGAATCTATTTTGTACACGACTATATATGCTATTATGTACAAAAGCAGAGCAAAGATTGGTGCCCCCATAATTTAGGTATGATTTACAAATGCCATGATCTCGAATTCAAATAATTGAATGGACTTCATGTTGAATTCGAATTTTTTAAACCACCTTAAGTTGAATTCAAATGTATGCTAGTTCATAGCTAGCTATTTATAATGTTCATTGTGTAACTTTTGTATGTATAATGTGCTTTACACACACAACATGAACTATACTCACGTTTATATTCGATTGCTAAAGCGATGCATTGTCTGGAGTTCAAAATACTAACTCTGTGGATCAATTATGTCGAATAATAACATAGACATGCTCAAATTCGATAGAATAGAGATGTCTGATGAATCAATGACCGTTCCTTACGCGAATTGCAAATATCATGATCCCATCCTAATATTTGGATACAATTTATATTTTTAATCAATGTGTACATCAGTCTTTTACGTGTAGTTTCACTCTCCATAGGCCCCTCCTCACACACGCGCTGACTTTCTCTCTCACACATACGCGCACACGGTGTATATCCATCGGTGGTCTCTCACACATGCTCACACACTCTCTCCAGAGGTATCTTTCTCACAGACATGCTCTCGATATAACCCTCCCTCCCTCTCGCAACCATTTACGTCTGTTTTCACTAACCTTTATCACAAGCACTCTTCCTCTCACAAGCATACACACGCACAATCCCCGTTGACCCTTCTTATATACATAGACCTGCCTACGTGTGTCCCGCACGAACATTATCTTTAGGCCTGTCTCGCACGCATTGTCTCCACCTCTCTTCCTAATTGACGAGTATGATTCTAGCAGAGCATTCTGTAGGATGCCCCTTAAAGTTAGGTTGGATGAATGGTAATATCAGAGATAAGGGGTTACCTTAGTCTGAGGACCTAGGGTTACAAATCCTAGCCGGCTTTGTCAGTGGACACAGAGTCCTTCACGACTCTGGTATCTTTGTCTTGTACGACTAGTCCTCCATGGGTCTCCCTAAATGCGTCACGGGCCGACCAATGTGGCGCAGGACGGAACCGAACCAAGGGTCTCACCTCGGCCCACCGTACCTCACGCGGTGACACACCCTCTGCCCCCAGGTCTCGTTATCTTCTCACACCCACACATACCAACACAGACACCACACAAAATATTTTCTCCTCGTGCCTCTATCCCCTCCCCCCTTGTATATACACACTCAAGGGGATCTCTCGCCATGACATCCTATTCGTCTCTCTCTCTCTAGACCTCTCTCGTTTCTCGTGCTATCTCTCCCACGTCCCCCCCCCCCCCGCCGGCCCCTCTATCCATGCCTCTCTCGAATACGTAATACATACACATACCTCTCTAGGCCCTGCCAAATACGTCAACTACACATTCACACATGTTACATCACGTACCCCATTGATCTAGAAAGCCCTCTCTTCACGTTTATTTCGCATACAACATTCCTTTTGAATAAAACCACACAAAGTGTGGCCAAAAAATTATTTTAGAATTTCTACATATATACAACATTACAAAGTTATATGGAGGAGTATGAACGTTAATTTGCATTGCATGGTGCACCCAATGATATTTATTCTGCACTGTGAATTTTTATATTTTTATACTATATATAAAGTTAGTCATAATAAAGAGAAATGAAGAGCATCTCTCTCTCCATCGCATACACCCCCTCTACGCCCCTTTCACGTACGCACACAAACTATCTCCAGGTCCTCTAAAAGTACGCCCCCAGCACATTCACCCAAGTTTCATCTTTCTCTCGCGATATATACAGTGACGATCATTGTATTTGAAGCGAAAGCACGATACGTACATTGGACTTCAAAATCCACTCATTACGGTCACCATTTACGTTTTGTGGTTATTATACAGTCACGGGCTTACCGTACAGCTTTGTATTTGCTCAAGACACGACTAGTTGACCGGTTAAACGCTCCACGTGGCACCTCTAGTGTTGCATCACATTATCTCACTACCATTGGGCCCACCTGTCGGCGTGTATAAGAATGAAAACAAACGATAAAAAAATATTGTACGGTGGTTCGTAGTCATGACCGCGGGCACAGCGGACAAGGTGGCCTTGTATTGGTATGCTGAGTCGTCTGTTTTAACACATAGGAGCTGGTGTGGTGATTATACACACACGCACGGATGCACACGAACTGCATGCACGCAACACTCACACGAACACACGCAGCCACGCACGCACGCAACACTCACACGTACACACACAGCCACACACACACTCTCACGCTCAAGTGCTCAACCTACACGTGCATGCGCACACATCAGGCCCTGACAGACACATAGACAACTAGGTGGTTCCCGCGCACGGGTTGGAGTCTTGTCGCGCCTGCGTAAATTTGTGTTTATCTCACCTTTTTCCTATGCGAACTGACAGGTGGGACCCACAAGGAACATGGTCAATTTAACCAGTCAACATAGTGCCACGCAGACTATTTGGCCGGTCAACAGAGTGCAATCCGATGCTGAACGGTGAGCAAGTGACCGTATAATCACCGCAAAACGTATATAGTGACCGTAATGAGCGTATTCTGAAGTCCGGTGACCGTATTACGCTTTTCGCTTGAAATACACTGACCGCCCGTGTATTTATCTCTTCTCTCGCTCTCTCTGTGGAGCCGAGTAGGCCAACGTGCCAGTGCCTAAATTGGCGCACGCCACCCCATTATTGCTGTACTGGTTTCGTAAGAGCGAACAAGCATTCACGTCTACTGTACAAACTATAGATATGAGTTACAAATGCTATGAAGACGAATACAAATATTTGAATCCACTTTATGCCCAATTTCTCTCTGTAGGCCCTCCAAATGTACATCTCTACACGTTCTCGCATGTTACATCTAACAACTATGCAATACAGCACTACTACTACACTCTAACACAATAAATCATATGTGTTTTTAGTTTTACTAGATCTCATATTGTTACTTAATTATTCAGTTTGCATACATTAAAATTGCCTTTGAAATGTATGGCTAGTATCATCTACCGCACGGGAAAAATCCCGCCCTTGCCTGTTTAATCGGGTTTGTATCGATGGATCGTGCGAAACAGCAAAACTATAGTAGTATACTACAGTACAAGTAACAGTTCACTGGGCCGCCATTTCGTGTACTCCTCCGTCATAAGAGTGGAGCGCTCGCTTTCATAAATGTTCTAGTCCCTTTCGCTGACATGTGGGACATCAAGCAACCGGGTCCACGTGCCATACCGAAATAACAGTGTAGAGCAGCAGGGGTGAAGCACCCCAGTCATGGCGCCGACGTAGTAATGAGCAATGAGGCGTCAAATCACAAAGCTGCACCTTTCCCGCAGTTAAGTTGGAGGGACGAAGTAATGCTAAAAAAAGTTGGAGGGATGAAGCAACCATCATTTCACTCGTTGCTGAATCCGCTTCTCCCTCGTCTTCTTCAAGTTAACCACGTGTTGCTTCTGCCGTTGTTCTGCCTCATGTGGGACGCGGATCGGCTTGGTAAAGCACTGACACGTGGGACCGCATGTTAGCAAACCGCCAGGCCAACGTCCTCTAAAAATAAGAAACCTCCCCCGCCTTCCGCGCGGCAAAATCACCTCCTTTTTACTAATCTTGATACTATAATTTTTTAGATCAATATAATCGAGATTTGTATAGATAGCACACAGGAGCAAAACCAAGTGGTACGGTTAAGGGCATCCACAATGTGTAGCCTAATGTGAAAATAGCTTTTGGCATCAATGGGAACCATTGTGGACGGTGCTGCCAAAGCCAAAAAGATGGAACCGAAGCTCCCTAATTGATTGACTGAAGGAATAGAAAAATGCAACCTCTCTCCTCTTTCTCCCGTGCTTGGATGCATGTACAGTATAGAGCACAGAGTCTACTCCCCTGTCCCTTCTATCACAAATCACAAAGCAGTGAGGCGTCAAATCACAAAGCACGGACGAAGCAACCATCATTTCACTCTTCGCTAACTCCGCCTCTCCATCGTCTTCTTCGAGAAACCACCTTACCGCACTAAGCTGGACGGACGACGCTATTGTGTAGTACTAGTACATTTACGCGTCCTTTGGTTCAATGGACTTCCTGGATGCAAAGAAGGCGGTAGTCTCGGCTTCCAGGCGGCACTTGCGAACGACTTACCGTGGTCTCCCTCAATGGTGTGCTCTGTCGAACGCACTTCGCCAAACCACAACGTTCGAGATATCATTGACGTCACCGCAATGGGGAAGGAAGTCAAATAGTTACTACCTCCATTTTTTTTGTATACAAGGCCAGTATCAAAATTACAATTTGCAGAAGGCCACTAACACTAATCGAGGCAAAATTGATGGGGTTTGCCTCGTACTAGCAATCAAGGACATTAATATACCCTTGCATGCATGCGGAAGTGAGAAGGTTGGTTTGCATGGCACTGCATTAATCAAGCAATGAGGAGTGAGATGGTTAGCTCTTTGGGCGTTGGAGAAAAAAATACGCATTAATTGACACGTCAAACGAGGATTTGTATCGATCAATCCCGCGAAGGAAAACCCCGCCTTTCTTTTTTAACACAAGTAGTACGTACGTACTTGTATCCTGTTTGGGTCTAGGCCTTGTATTGCCATACTTCACCACACATTTTTGCAAGCTTGCCTAAAGTTTTCAAAATGAAAAGGAGGTACACTTGCGCACGGCTGTCGCAGTCGCACCGCACCCTCACACAGTCGCTCCTGCACGCCGCAAACCCAACCAAGGGAACGCACCCTCACTGACACGTGCTACCGCATGTGATCAAACCAAACTCAGCCATCCTACTGCTGACACATAATCTTCGTTCATACAGTATGTTTATCCAACCGCATGTTCGGGAAGATCCGTACGGCCCGTGCGGTGGTCTGTTGGGGAAGAAGAAGAGGTGAGGAAGAAGAAGGGTTAGGAGACGTAGGATATTCATCCAACCGCCTGAAATGGTCGACTGACCCAAATGATGAAAGTCAGGCGACTTGCATAAATATAGGATTTTACACAGCAAAAGATCCCTAAAAACAACAACATAAAGAAAAACTATCACTGCTCGCGAACCAGCCGTAGCTGCCGACGTGTGTCTCCGCACCATGGTTGTCCTCGGCCTCCAGCTACTCGTTCACGCGGAGCGTGCGGGCGCTCTGCACGGACGCGAGCACCGCCCGGTTCAAGTCCAGGACACCCGGTTCCGCCTGCAGGAGGGCCT
The DNA here is from genome assembly GCA_039707655.1 of Elymus sibiricus. Classification (NCBI taxonomy): domain Eukaryota; kingdom Viridiplantae; phylum Streptophyta; class Magnoliopsida; order Poales; family Poaceae; genus Elymus; species Elymus sibiricus. The sequence continues at coordinate 322,927,000 of CM077664.1, forward strand.
TGATGGCAGCGGCATCCGCGCGCTCCTCATCGAGTTGAGCCTCCGCCGCCCGGTTCAAGTCCAGGACGTCCGGTTCCGCCTGCAGGAGGGCCTCGATGGCAGCGGCATCCACGCGCTCCGCGTCGACTTAAGCCTCTGCCGCCCGGTTCAAGTCCAGGACGTCCGGTTCCGCCTGTAGGAGGGCCTCGATGGTAGCGGCATCCGCGCGCTCCGCGTCAAGTTGAGCCTCCGCCGCCCGGTTCACATCCACGACATCCGGTTCCGCCTGCAGGAGGGCCTTGATGGCAGCGGCATCCGCGCGCTCCGCGTCGAGTTCAGCCTCCGCCTCCCGGTCCTCCTTTAGGATCGCCAGGTTGAACCGCTGGTCCACTTCCACCATGGGGGACCCGGACGCCGGCACGAAGTCGACATCCATCGTCTCATACGCATCGGGGGCCTTCTGCGCCGCGACCTCCGCCATGAACATTGGATCGGCTTCCTCCTCCTTGGAGCTTGGCGCCAGAGAACTCGGGGATTGGCCCGCCGCAAAGCGAGCTTGGGAACGGAGGTCTGTGGCGCCGACCGCCGCCACGATTTCTGCGCGGCGCTCCGGCGTCAGCATCTTGTAGTACGTGATCTTGCGACGCACCATGGCTTTCCGGCAAACTAGGGGACGGTTGATGCGGGCTTGGCGATCGAAAGGTGGGGGAATGGGCTGGAGAGGAGGTGTGGTTTTGGGGCAGTGGTGACCCGCCGGCAAGTAGCTGGCGTAGGCCGAGCAGCGAAGGTTCTGGTGTGAATAGTGGTTCCAGTGATGACCGGTTAATCGGTTTTGACTGTGCGGAGTTTGCAAAGCCGGACGGCTGGAGCCTGGAGAGTTGTGGGGTGGGATGGGACCAAAGTTTCGGAGTTTCATGTGGCAGACGTCCGGACCTCCCCACCGTTCCTGTCGACGACGAGGCGGTGACTTCGTAAATCTCAAGATGACTAGCAAGATGCCCATGCATTGCACGGAACATCAGGATGCATTTTTTTATGATATCTCGAGAATTTCATCGAAAAATGGTATCTCGAGAATTTCATCGAAAAATGATATCTCGAGAAAGATGAGAGATAAGGTGAGGAGGAGTGGGGCGCGGTGGTGATTGGTGGTCGGACTTAGCGGAGGCATGGGGATGGACGACGCCGGCAGCAGCCACCATGCCAGATTGTTCTAGAGGCTTCCTTTTTTAATTACTCAACAATGAAGTTGTGGGAGATAAGGATGAACGATAGAGGTGCGGGTATCCTTTTGCAAAATTGCCATAGTTTGCTTTCTATCCGTCAGATATAGATCGGACGGTCTATATTGCAAGATGGCAGGCGCACCATCATCACCGAGAGTAGAGATAAGAGTAGAGATAGAGGTATGATGGTTCAGTCTCTCGAAGGTGCTCATAGGGGTAGGGTGTGCGTGTGTGCGTTCATAGGGGTGAGTGTATGCGCGCATGTATGAGCGCTTGCGTCTGTACTGTGTTAAAAAAAGGAGTACTCGAAGTATGCAAGTTCAAAAGGAACGGATGGTGTACATCACTCTTGTCGCGTTCGCATTGCACCCCGGCACGCTAGACCCTCCATGTCACTCACCGAATGGAACGCGCTTCGTCTTGCGTTTTCGCTTGCTTGTGGGCCCGCAGTTGAGAGCAAACCGACGTCCCTCCCCCTCCCCCGCCCGCGTCATTTATACTACTAGAAGAGAGAGAGGTCGGCCGAGTGTTTCCCTCCGTTTTATGCGGAGTAAATAAAAACGGAGGGAGTATACTACTAGTACTATGAGCACTGCATACTCTACTGCAGATGTTGTCAGTACTCCACTAGTACTACTACTTCTACTACTATTGGACAGGGAGCTTAAAAAAAAGTTACTATTGGACTGGCTATACGTGGCGAAATCCTAGTAGGAAGAGCGTGCGCGAGAACAAGCACTTTCACGTGTTTGAAAACAAATTGGAAACCATCTCTGTTTGAATACAAATCTTGGAGTACGTACGAATCTAACAATATTGATTGGGCATTGTTGAATGTTGATACTTTTTTCTGTAAGTTTGGTCAAAGTAGAGATACTTTGACTACACATAAAACTTATATGTAAACTAGAAAGGATCGGAGGGAGTATATGGTACGTTCAAACGCGAAACGAATATTGAATACCGTTTATATATGATTTGCTGATGCTATGATCACCGGTTCAAAATTTTGAATCCGCCTTAGGTATCACACATGCACCCACTCGTTCTCTCTCGGTTTCATCTCGGGGTCCGGAGATTGATTGAAAGAGGACTAGGGTGGGTACAGTACATTCGTTTCGCTTTTGAACGTACAATATACTCCCTCCGATCCACACAGACCCCCCCGGGTCATTTCTATCATAGAAACACACCAAACCTTTATCTCCTTGCACGACATGCACTTGATCTCTCAACATCAATCGATCTCGTCAAGATGTGTCGGGGCATGAACCGAATGGGATGTCAAAACTAAGATGGGAAGCCACACGTAGTGGAGGCAAAGTGAAACTTTAAACGAGCCGTTTGTCTGTATGCATGTCGGACAAATTACAACGTTGGAAATACAAGCATGGTCTAGGCCCACATGCGAATGATACTCGGCGGAATATTCAAATGAGGCATGCGGGAGGATGGACTCAACCGGAGGGCGGCATGATTGATGGAGAAGAGGGTTGGAGAGGAATGAGAAATAAGCAACGCCACATGATTATACTTGAACGGCTCAAATAAACATAAATTTGTCTCGTTTTCCCTTCCGTCTTGGTCACGGAGTAAGATACTCCCTCCGTTTTTATTTACTCTACATATTAGGTTTGACTGAAGTCAAACTTCATAAAATTTGACCAAATTTATAGAAAAAATATGAACATTTACAATAGCAAATCTATATGATGTGAAAGTATATTCAATAATGAATCTAATGGTATTGATTTGTTATTGTATATGTTATTATTTCTGTCTATAAACTTTGTCAAAGTTTACAAAGTTTGACTTTGAGCAAAGCTAAAATGCGGAGTAAATAAAAACAAAGGGAGTACGCAGGGACTAGTATATAGTTACTACTGCCGGAACATGGTAAGTTGGACCCCTAAATGCGGGCACGGACCGGGCACACCTCAATTATTCCTTCAAACAGTCGGACACCTACATTAGCACACCATCCGGCTACTTAATCAAGTGTTACGCTTCACTAGTTGAAAAGGAAAAGGGTGGTACCGTACCCAAAACCACCACACTTGGGGCTAGGGTAACAACTTGGTACTGTACCACATTTGAACCAGGGCACAAAAACCACCTGTTCTGTGCCTAATGCGTAACGCGGAGCACTGACGCTCGAATTTGGCCGGGAAAACAGGGAAACCGACATGTGGGGCACACCTTTCAGGATGACGTGGCGCGGACTAGTCCAATGGAGGAGTTGGCCCACGACCTCCTCGCCACCAGCAACCGTTCATGTGGGTCGTGGGGGCCAGCATCGTGGCGCAGCTCCCGCACCACCTCTGGACACGGCGACCGCGGTGAGCGACACGCTCATCGTCGCTGGACACTCTCGGCTTCAGGGTGCTGAGGGTGGCGTTAGCGTTGTGGCACGACTAGCAGATCAACACCCGGCTCGTCGAGGATTCACGGGGCGCCGAAGTGCGCGCGCGCCGCGACGCGTCCGCGGAGTGTTCTAGTGCGGCCAACTGCATCCCTAGGACCTGAGACCATGCCGGGTCGTCTTGCTTTTTCAATGACATGTGGGGATCGCATGTGAGCAAAGGGCATCTCCAACGTTCCCACGACCGCAGCTGACTACCCTGGCACACCAAAAAGCCTCGTCCCTCGCGCCGTCGCGCGGTGCGTTCCCAGCCGGCGCCAGCTGCCCGCATTCGTGCCGTCTGTCCGTATGCCGTCATTAAGAGGCTCGGTGCCCGAGGAACCAACTCCGGCGACTTAATGACGCACCCAGGCGCTTGGCCTCACCGGAATGCGCTACTTAAAGCGGCAACGCCCAGCTAAACTCCACACCATAGCGCATCCTCCTGCTACCTGGCACGGTGACACCACATCCACCATGGCTGCGAGTGCGAACGCTCTGTGGGAGAGCTTGTCTTTGGGGATGAAGCTCGAGGTCGCCGCCCTCACTCAAGTCGCCGCTCGCAACGCAATAGCGGCGTAGCCGGACGCGGACGCGATCGCACAAGCGGTGGCCACGCTGGCGTCCGACGACGGGAGCACCGTCAGCCATGCGTCCTACTTGCCGCCGTCCAACGTTCGGTGGCGCATGTGGCAGGTGAAGCGACGGACCGTCCACGTCCATCATCATCGACCTCACGTCCACCGGCACCACCGAGGTCGAGGACTCCTCCGAGGATGAGAAGGGCATGGGAGGCGGCAGGGCATGGTGTGCCAACTGGCCGGTCCGTCTCCCGTGTTCTACTTTTTCTTGCCGGAGACCGCACCTTCACTTCACGGGTCTTGAACCCCGCCCGCGTACCTGGAGATGGCAGATGGAGGACGTCGGTCGCCGCCGTAGAAAAGGTTTAGGGTCGGGTTTCTTTTATTTTTCTGTCGTATAAAAGTTCGAAATGTAATGAAAATCTGCCGTGTTTGCATGAATCTCGTCCAGTGTATATGAACTTTCACAATAATAGTAAGATATATTGTAGGAGTATGAAAATATATGGAATGATGATTCATTTTTGTGTGTATAAACTTAGAACGTTTGACCCGAGACAAATCTAACATGCGAAGTAAATAAACACATAGGGTCTACATACACAATTTATCTTAGGCACTCCAATAGTACGTCCACTACACATTCACGCATTTCACATCTTTCTACATCTACGGGAACCTACGAAAGGGTTAACGTAAATTGCCTCTCTCTCTCCTCCCTGATTTTCATGGTGGTGGGCCCCTCCCTCCCCCCAATCTCCAATCAACAGCCCACACGTTTCACATTACGTTAATTACGTAACTCGGATTATGTAGTGTAGCATTACTCGTCCTAAAAAAACCAACTAAGCCAACCTCCCAGCATATCGCGCGGGAAAAGACCTGGCCGCGCCGTTTTAGTCGGGATTACAGGATTACTAGTAGTAGTATCGATGGATCGCGCGAAACACCAAGTTTAAAAGGAAAAAGGCGGTACACTCACAGCACGCCTGTCGCGGTCGCATTGCACCCCTCACACGGTCGGTCCTGCACACGGCTCACGCAAACGGAACGCGCTTCAGCTTGCCTCTTCACTGACACGTGGGACCGTACTTGGAGAAACCGACCATGGGCCAAACTCCCCCGCCCACCGCGCGAAAATTCCCCCCAAAAATTCCCCCCAAATCCCAAATTCAACCGCCCTTTGGCCAACTAGCCAATAATATCCCCCAAACCCCCCTCCCCCCGGCCCCCTCCACTCCATTCGCTCTGCCAAAGCCGCCCTCCCCACCGCGCTGATACGTCGGCGCCGCGGTTCGTCGAGGGGACGCACGGCGATCCTCTCGCTCCCACAGTATGCTCACGTATACTGCCGTCCTCTAGCCGTGCCGCCACCGCTGGCGACATTCTTATGGAGACGCATGGCGGTCAGCTTCTCCCACGGTACGCGCATTCTAGACTGAGGCCCCGTGCATGTCGGAGTAGCGCTGAATGTTAGTTGATAGACGCTGTTAATCTCACTGTTTGCCGAAATAGTTTACAGTCAATATGCTCTGCTTAAGAAGCTTCCTTGCCCTGTTCTGCACTCAATCTGCTTAGCTGAGATGGCATGCCACGCCCGATTAGTTGCTAAAATATCCTGCCATATATTTATTGTGACGTAGATTGCCATGGTCTAGTAGCCAATCTGTTAGGTGAAATAGCTCTACACCGTTTTATACTCGATCTTTGTTGCTGAGATGGCCTTCGATGGATGTGTGCTCGGCCTCATTGACTGCTGAAACAGCCTGCCATAATTTAGCAGTCAAATCTGTTTGTTGAATTAGCTTTACATATATTTCATTACTTAGATCTGCTTGTCCAAATATCTTGCCATAGCTTTAGACATCGACCTAGGTATTTTTTTCTGGACTTCATAAAAAAGCATATATGTTTTTCCTATAATATCTAGTAGAAGAACTAATTTGTATGTCGAACAGATGGACAGGACTTGGAAAACTTCTGCTCGAAGATTCTCCGCTGCATATGCCGAGGGGGTTGAAAACTTCATGAACTTTATCAGAGTTGAGTACGGTGGTCCGAAATCAGATGTGCTCTGCCCGTGTAGCAGTTGTATGAATTTAGTTACAAGACCCCAGTCAACTGTGCAAAATCATCTACACTTGTATGGGATGTCGGTCACATATACTAGGTGGGTTCATCATGGTGAAGCTGTGAACGTCAATGTTACTGACTATGTGGAAGCAGCAGATCACCATCTTGATCTGCCTGATGCTCAGGTGGAAGAGGAGGAGGAGGTGCTGGTGGCGGAGCCAGTGAGTTTGACCAACATTGAAACAATGCTACGAAATGCTCGCGCATTTCGTGAACTTTCACCTGCAGAAGAAAAACGGTGGGCCCGCATGTTGGAACAATGCAACGTGGCTGTCACCCCAGGAAATAAGCTATCAGTATTCTCAGCTATGGTCACCTTTCTTCAGGTGAAGACATCTGAGCGGATGACCAACAAATCATTCAATGCGATGTTGGCTGCTTTCCGCAAATCTTTCCCAGATGCGTCTGAGCTGCCACACACCTACAGTAAAATGAAGAATTTCCTTTGTGCAGTTGGAATTGGATATGATATGATCCATGTTTGTAAGAATAATTGTGTTCTGTTCCGGAAGGATTATGCCAACTTAAGTGAATGCCCAAAATGCAAATCATCAAGATGGAAAGATGGCGATGCTGTGAAGAGGATTCCTCATAATGTTCTGAGACATTTTCCAATTATACCAAGATTGCAGAGGTTGTTTCATGATGCTGAAACAAGAGAGGATGTACTGTGGCATTCTAGGAACCAGGAGTACAGAGATCAGAATGTAATGAGCCATCCATCTCATGGTAGTGACTGGAAAAGCTTCAATCAGAAACACAAAGAGTTTGCTGCTGACCCGAGAAACATTAGACTTGGCTTAGCTTCAGATGGATTTAACCCATTTGGCCACCAGAGTGCCACATATAGCATGTGGCCAGTGCTTGTTATCCCTTACAACATGCCTCCAAATGTCTGCACCAAAGAATCAAACTACATGATGGCCTTGCTCATCCCAGGTCCAAAAAGTCCTGGAAAGGATTTTGATTTATTCATGGATCCTCTTGTGGAGGAACTTCAACAGCTATGGAGGGGTGTTCTCACTCGAGACCTATATAGCAGCCCACCAGCTGATTTCTTTCTGCGTGCTGTTATAATTTGGTGAATCCATGATTATCCAGCTTTGGACACTATGTCAAGGCGAACGACACATGGTTACAACGCATGTGTTCGCTGTGACAAGAATCCGCTGTCATACGCAATACTTAGCAAGATCTGTTACATTGGACACCGCCGTTTCCTTGCCAAGGACAAGCCATGTCCTACAAAATAGCGAAGACATGTGTTCAATGCAAAGCATGAAAATCGTGATGCGCCAAAGAGGCTCACCGGCGATGAGTTGCAAGTGGAATTAGAGAAGGTCAGGCATATTACACCAAGAAACCATCCTGATAATGGTAGCGGGAAAAGGAAGCATGGCAGGGCAAAAGAGAGATTATTGTTTACCCGCAGGTCCACTTTGTGGGACTTGGAGTATTGGAAAGATTTGGATCTGCGGCATAATCTTGATGTGATGCACATCGAGAAAAATATATGTGACAGCATTATCGGCACACTTCTTAATATTGAAGGCAAGACGAAAGATACCTTAAAATCTAGGATTGATTTGACACACCTGGGTATCAGAAAGGATTTGCAGGTGGAAGATGAAGGTAAACCACGGGATATGGCACCAGCTGTGTACATCTTGGACAAGGTAAAAAGAAAAGAATTCTGCAAGGTCCTATCACGTGTGAGATTCCCACATGGATTTGCTTCCAACCCTGAAAGGAGAGTCAGTGCAGATGGAAACAAGGTACAAGGGTTGAAAACTCATGACTGCCACATCCTACTTCAAAGGGTTTTACCTGTTATCCTTAGAGGATTGGGCCGCCCTGACTTATACAGAGCAGTTGCAGAGTTGGGACAATTCTTCAGGGAACTCTGCAGTAGAAATATCAGGATAGATGCTTTGGAGCGTCTTAGAGACAAGATACCAACTATCCTATGCGACCTTGAGAAGATATATCCTCCAGCCTTCTTTGATGTGATGGTGCATTTGGCTGTTCATCTACCTGATGAGGCACTACTTAGAGGTCCAGTACAGTATGGCTGGATGTACCCTATTGAAAGGTGGCTAGGCACTTTCAAGGGCTATGTTAGGAACAGAGCTAGACCTGAGGGTTCCATTGCAGAGGCCTACATTGCTACAGAAGCGTTGACATTCTGCTCAAAATACATTGAAACAGCTGATGAGCTTAGCAAAGAGGTGGGTGAAGACAATCCCGAGCTCAATGTTTTTGATTGTTCTGTTCGAGTTACAGGGAAGAGTCGACAAGACGACAAACCTAAAGATTTGGACAAAATGGTTTGGTATGTGTTGAATAACTGTCCTGATATTCTACCTTATATCGAGTAAGTGCTAAGTACTGCAGCTTATACATCGTAATCTACTAAACTTGCAGCACATTCTTATATATTTAGATGTTTGACGCGATCACTATGTTGTGCAGCACCTACAAAAAGGAGTTACTGCCGCAAAATCCAAGAAACATTGACAAACTGGTTATGGCATGATTTGCGAAATGGTTAAAGAGCCATGTAAGCTTTTGAATTGCACTGTCAGTTTTTTTAATATCAGTTTTGCTAAGTCTCAGTCGACTTAGACTTCATTATGTCTCAGTCGATGCTATATTCCTTTGATCTTACATGGAGATTCATAGAAAAAAAAATCTTTTCAGTTTTTCTTTTTCTTCTTATATACTATATCACTTGACTGAGACTTGGTTAAGTCTCAGTCGACTGAGACCTAGACACACCCTCTTAATATATTGAGTACATAAGATGATCAGCTTGTCTATTTTCTAACCATAGGTTAAGAAGATGCGGGAGGATGGGCAGGCAGTTAATGATGCCCTTTACACACTAGCAATGGGTCCTGATACTCGGGTAAGACATTAGGAATCTTGCGTTGTTGGAGATGTGCGCTACAACACCCTTGCACGCGACGAAGGAAGGAAGACACAAAACAGTGCCATCATGAGCACGGATACGTACGGCAAAGAGACAACTGAAATGTATGCTAACATAACAGACATTGTTCAGTTGCAGTATATATCCAGTTTTGAGGTTCATCGGTGTGTGGTTCTGTTGTGCTGTCGTTGGTATAACCTGTTTTCCCGGATCGCAAAACCCAGAGCTGATGATTATTTCAAATCCATCAATGTCATGGCAGCGTACCAGACAGATGAGCCTTTTATTTTGGCAAATTAAGCAACACAGATAGTTTTCTTGGAAGACACATATGCACGTAGCGATGACTGGAGAGTATTGCAAAGGTTTGAGCAGAGGAATTCGTATAATGAAGTTGCACAACAAGATGATGCTTACACTGCTCCTGATGTAGAAGATTCCACAGATAATTAGGATTCCTTGTCCAACACCCCAACCTACTGGTATTGGGATTCCTCGGCTAACCAAATAATTAGCGTAGTTCCATTCCCCCGCATCAGCAACTTCCTAGAAATACAAATCACATGAATCTTCCCTTTTCTGCACGAATCAAATTGGAAGATCATCAACCAAACTATTAAAAAAATCAGCAACTCAAAGCAGCGGAACAACACTTAAACATATTATTACCCCATGATTCGGGCATTTGTAGAAGACTCGGCTAGGGTTGAGGATTGTGGTTGTGACGCGACGGATGACTCTACGTGATTTGCAGCAGTGGCACCACACCAACGGCAGCGGGTTGCGATGATCAACCGGCTGCGGTGCGTGTGCCGGCGGGGGTGTGATGAGACCAACAGGCGATGGTACGGGTGGCGACTTGGCGTTGTTGCCTGCTGAAGAGCAGGTGGACGAGCCGCCAGCGGACATGGTTGTTGCGGCCAGAGCTTCTGATGCTAGGCAGAGTAAGTAGAGAAGAGGAGAAGCGAACGTTGGATATGTCAGTTTCATTACTTGCAGAGTAGCATAGCACCATATATAGTCATAGTCTAGGTTTGGATTTGAACCAGCTACAGGAGCACGTCTCTCTTTTTTCTAAAACTCAGCAACGTCTCTTTACTGGTACACTAGCTTGTTCTATACGCCTTCTCAAGTCTTTGATTTTCTTTTCTTTTTTTTTTGCGAGGAAGGAAGGAGGAGAAAATTGAGGGTTCCTGGGACTCGAACCCAAGACCTCTCGGTTGAAAACCAAGGGTGCTACTCACTTATGTGGCGAACGTTCCCTGGAAGGAGGACGGCAAACAAACGCATTTTCCTCGCAGTTTTAGTTGCGACGCAAGATCAAACGGTCGCAGTTTCGGGAATGTTATCTGGCGAACGAGCCCAGTTTTTCTTTCTTCCTATATATATAAAAAAGTATGCTACTTGGTGTCGGCTTAGTCAACAAACGATTGTGCCAACCTTGACCGTTGGATTGACATTCAACGTCTGTCATGTTTCTTCAGTCGCTTCTTCCTCCAGCCGCCAAACCCAAACCAGCGCCGGCGGGACCGCCTGCTCCCGCCTCCCACGGCTGGCTGTGCTGCCGCGCACGCATCGTGGCCACATCGCACCCTAAAACTCTGCGCATCTTCCCCGGCTCCTGTTCGTTCCCGTCCGAGGCCTCACCATCGTCCTCCGCCTTGGTTCGCTCGCCGCGGCGCCACCCTCCGGTGTTGTCAACATGGTCAACAACCGAGAGGAATAAGGAGATGACTGTACATGGTGAGGATGACAGTATGGACCCACCAGGATCATGGCAGTAGGCAAGCAAGTGCCTCCTTTATTACAAGAAAAAAAGGGTTCCTCCTGATGGTTTCCTGATATCTGGGTCGCACGCCACTGTCAACGTAGTCAATAAGCGAGATAACTGCACAAGGAGCGGCAGACACCCGGGACCCAGCAGCGCGCGCAGTAAAAAAAATTCGGGACGGAGAAGGGTATCAACTGGGTTGTGCGAGAGCTATGGCCCATCTAGCCCAGGATTTTATTTCATATGTTTACCACATGACCAGCCCAGTTTTTTTTTCCTTTCTGAAAATGGCTAGCCCAGCTATTTTGTTTTTTGCAGAATAACCAACGTAGGCCTACTTGCTTTTCTACGCCCTGCTGGGCCAGAAATCTTTCAAGACGAGGAGGGATGCATTCGGGCTTGCCCAGAAAATGGGCTATAAGTAATAAGAAATGGGCTATAAGTAATAAGAAATGGGCTGTAAAATGAAAAAATACAGCAAACAAGCAATTAGTTCCAAAATACTTTTTTCTTTTGGATTTTGATATTTTAAATTTCATTGTTTTTGTGCGGGTAAAATTTCATTGGATTTAAATTAAGGTATTTTAGTTTTTAAATTAATTTGAATCTGGCTAGAAATTTCGGGCTGTATGCTGTTTGGGACAGATTTGGAGGCTGACTTGTGGGTCTAATAGGTTGACGTGTACGAAAGGCTTTGTCAACTTAGTCCACAAACGATTCTAGCAACAGTGACCGTTGGATGTTAATCCAACGGCCGTGCTGCTTCTTCAATATCTGATCTTCTTGCTCCAGCCGCCCAAACCAGTGCCGGTGGGACTGCCTGCTCCCGCCTCCCGTGGCCGGCTGTGCTGCCGCACAGGCTGCACCGCCCCACCCTACTCCATCGCTGGCCAGGCCATTCCTCTACTCACCCACACCTCCTGTTATTTTCCGGCGATGGCGGGCGAACCAGTAAACCCTCGTACTCCCCACCGCGTGGGCAACCACTGCCGAGTCTTCCCCGGCTCCGGGTCGTTCCCTTCCTAGGCCTCGTCGTCGTCCACCGCCCTGGTGCTCTTGGCGCGGCGTGGTCAACGTGGTCAACGAACGACATCCATCGGAAGAGGACTGTACGTGGAGAGGCTGACAGCTGGGTCCACGGCCGCACGCAAGGAAGTGCCTCCTTATTACGTGCAAAATAATGATTCCTCCACCTGACAGCAGGGACCCACCGGAAGGGCCTCTGTATTTCGCGAAAAAAACATTTCTCCCGCTGACAGCTCGGACCCACCAGCTATATCTTCGCACGCAAGGACGTGCCTCCTTATTACGCACAAAAAAATGAATACTCCACCTGCTATCTGGGACCCACCATAGTTGGAGGCTGACTTGTGGGCCTACTAAGTTGACGCTGATGGAGGGCTTTGTCAACTTAGTCAATATGAACGATTCTAGCTCCAGTGATCGTACGATGTCCATCCAACGGCCGTAGTGCTTCTTCAACCACTGGCCTTCTTGCTCCAGCCGCCCAAACCAGTGCCGGTCGTGCCGCCTGCTCCTGCCTCCCGTGGCCGGCTCTGCTGCCGCGCAGGCCTCACCGCCCCACCTACTCCCATCGCTGGCCTGGCCATCCCTGTACTCACCCAGACCTGCTGTTATTCTCCGGCGACGGCAGCCTCACACTGCAGCCCAACCAGTAAATCCTCATATGCCCCTCCGCGTGGGAAACAACTGCCTAGTCTTCCCCGGCTCCGGGTCATTCCCTTCCTAGGCCTCGCCGTCGTCCACCGCCTTGGTGCTCTCGGCACGGCGTGGTCAACGTGGTCAAGGAATGACTTACATCGGAAGAGGACTGTACGTGGAGAGGCTGACAGCTGGGTGGACGGCCGCAGCAAGGAAGTGCCTCCTTATTACGCGCAAAATAATGATTCCTCCACCTGACAGCAGGGACCTACCGGAAGGGCCTCTGTATTTTGGCTTAGCTGTATTTTGCGAAAAAAACGTTTTCCCCCCTGACAGTTGGGACCCACCAGCTATATCTTTGGACGCAAGGAAAGTGCCTACATATTAGGCGCGAAAAAAAATGAATCCTCCCCCTGACAGCTCGGACCAACCATCAATAACTTCGCACGCAAGGAAGTGCGTCCTTATCCTCCCTGACAGCCGGGACCCACCTGGTCGAAGCGTACGTAGCGTTGTCGCGAACTTGTACGTACATACTGGTCGATCGGTCTCTCTGCAACGATGAACCGTGGCCGAGCAAGCAGCGGCACGTGTAGTAGTAGAGCCCCCGACATAGCAGTTCAGGCAGTCCCTTCTAAACCGTGTACACGTACGTACAGCCACATGCCAAAAAATACGGCCACGTACGTACATACGGGTGGGGTCTCGAACGCCTACTCGCGCATACGTACGGCCAGGACTTGTGTACATGGAGAGGCAACGGACAGCAGCAACGGCGTCCTGTTCATCGGGCAGCCAACCGGCTGGGTCGAAATGGAGAAACAGTGTCCTATTCATCGGGAGGCAACAGACTGGGTCAGAATGCGTCCTGTTCAACGGGAGCCAACCGGCTTGGACGGAACAGCCGAAACGGGGTCTGGCGTACCACAGTACGGAGGAAACGGCCTTCTGTTCGACCGGCTACGGTCGAAACGGGGGTCCTGTTCATCAGGAGGGGTGTGGTGTACCGCAAAACGGAGGAAACGGACTTGTGTTGGAGCGCTATGGTCGAAACGGGGGTCCTGTTCATCGGAGGGGTGTGGCGTACCGCAAAACGGGACTCCACGGGCTACTGTTCACCCACCGTCAACTTCCTTCAGCCTCCACCTGCACTGTTCATCCACAGTGTCTTCCTCCTGCCTCCACCAGCTACTGTTCATCCACGGTCTACTGTTCATCCTGCCCTCCACCGGCTACTGTTCAACCAGCCCTCCACGGGGTCCTGTTCATCCACCCCCAACCAGCTCGGCTGTGGCGGCCTCCTCTCGGGGTCCTGTTCATCCAGCGGCAACGGCCTACAACTACTACCACGGGGTCCTGTTCATCCAACCACCACCGGGAACTATTCATCCAACCCCAACCACGTACGTCTCGACTCGTTCAACCAACCCCCACGTTCACTGTTCATCAAGAGGCAGCAGGTTCAATCGGCTTTAGTTAGCAGCAGTGGCGAAGGAATCACTCGATCGGGTTCAGTTAACAGCCAGGGATCGATCGATCGCTCGGGTTCAGTAACGCGTAGCCAGTGCAATCGCTCGGGTTCAGTAAGTGAATGCCTCGCTCGGGTTCAGTTAGAGCCCAACGCCTCACACCCACGCGCGTACGTGTAAGAGAGAAACGCGCAATCCCTCCGTGCATCGCTCAGCCCTGACCACCCACCGTAACCGGGAACTCTTTGAAATTTTCCTCGCCCTCGCTTCTACCACGATTTTTTCCGTCATGGACGGCCCAAAGAATGTCATGCAGGTGCGTCTCCAGCCCGCCCAGTGCGAAAAGCCCATTTTCTGTCATGATTTTTTGTCATAGAAGTAGGAGCCCACCACATCTATGATGATACCGGGTTTTGTCATAATTATCGTCATAGAAGTGTCATAAGCATGACAGAAAAAAAATTCGTTCGGCCCAAAATGTCACGGATGTGTCTTTTTTTTGTAGTGCATGCCGTGACTTTCCTTTTGATACTTGCATGTGTTGATTTAATGCACCTTGAAGTAGTATGAATATGTGATGGTAAAACTTTCTAATGCCCCTGCCCTAAAGTGAGAGATGGTGGTGCACGAGGAGGGCGAGATAATGCCGACGGAACAGGACCCGGCGATGGAGCTCTCTATGGTCTCTATGGACCTCACCTTGAGCCACTGGCCCTTGTGCCTCCGCCCCTTGAAGCCTCCAGTGTATGAGGTTCGAATACACCTCGTCCGTTCGGCTGATCGAGCAAGGTGCAGGTTTCTTGATTGATGTGTTGTTCGATTGATTTGTGCAGTGCAAGGGAGGGCACCTGGCCTACGCGGACTGCCGCGGCGAGCGCCCCGGGAACCAGTGGCAGTGTTAGAAGTGCGAGGTGTATTCGAACCCTTGCACTGATGGATGCCGTCCTCTCCTCGGTAAGGGTGGAGTGCCCGCACGAAGGCTGTGGGCTCTACGTCACTTACCACAAGCTCGCTGATCACCAGAGCATGTGTCCGCTCGTGCCCTGCAAATGCCCTGTGCCCGTCTACGGCTACGAAGGCCCGCCGCAGGCGCTCCCCCACCACATCAGCACCGTGCATCCCATGCCCGTGCACAGGATCCAGTACGGCAAGGTGCTCCAGCTGCAAGTGCCAGTGTCGGAGCCGTGGCTCTTGCTGTTCGCGGAGGAGGACGGCCGCGCGTTTTTCTTGGTCGGCGGCGTGCTCGACATCGGCGCGCCTATCGCCGTGTCGGTCGTCTGCATCAGAGCGGGGGCGTCCCCACCGCCGCACTACGCGGCCAAGCTGTGGGCGAACGGCCCACCGGGGGAGCTCAAAGGCAGGACCGACGCCATCAAGGTGGAAATCGAGGTGACAAGCAGCAAGGATCCCGGCGACGTCGCCGTGCAGGAGCTGACCTTCTTCACAGTTCCGCCCAAGCTGCTGGCCGGGGCTGGGTTGTCGTGGACGGTGTCCCTCCACATTCAGATTGACAAGCTCACCTCCTAAATGATTCTACAGTGCCTTCTGTTTATCTTAGTAATATGCTAATATAGGGGTTAGCTCGGTCTACTTTAGCTTAAGAGATGGTGGATTTTGGTGGCGATGTAGCAATTACTTCGACATCAGATCAGCAGTTAAAGTAATTTCCAACAGTCGAACGGATATTTTGTGTCTGTTGGATATAAAGATCCTTTGGGTAAGAAGTATAAGCAGCTTATATGCTTGTTTGTTGAGGAAGTGTTGCATACTTCTGCGAGTTGACACGACACATCAAAGTAGTACTACTACTAGTAGTACTCACCCGACTGCGCACTAGGCAGACGAAGCTCGTGTCGTGTTGGTGCCGTGTGCGGCCCGCACATTAACCAAAACCTCGCGCCTCCAGCTTAGCCTCCGCGTTTTAAACTTCTCAATCTCAAGGCCAAGGAGCAATGGGAATCTATGATAGAGCCAATCGGATGGTTGAGAACACTACAATTCGTAGCTACAGATGCGTGTGTGAGAGAGGACGAGTGCGTGCGCGCACCTCTTCTCTTCGTGTATAACGTACTAAACTCAGAGTACAAGTGTATGTGGGTGGCATCGACCTAGGGAGCTAGAGATGGTGCATGTGAGAAGTCCCGAGAGACTACGTGTGTGCGTGGGAAAGAGGGAGAGAGATGATATGTGTCGATGTAATGCGTGTGAAAAAAAGACTAGTCTATAGCTCGCCACGAGGCTATTCCTATCGAACGCCCCAATAACCGTAAGATATGTATCCGACGGTGCCAGTTATTGCACGTACACAGCAGTAGAAAAAGAAGTACCATGGCATATTACAAAACTGCTACACCACGGCCGAGAACGCGTGCCCACGTTACGCCATCCGGGAATAGTGCCGCACTTCGAAACTAGAACCGTCAATAAATTTTGAGCTTGCGTCTCGTCACATTCCAAATTACTACCACGCTATATTTAATTGCAAACATGTTCACAACGATCACAACCTAAACAGTTTCCCACTTAGGAGCGTATTAGTACTCGGTTATAAATACTCTACTCCAAGATGACTGCACATTCCTCCTCAACTCCTCATCCACAAAAACAAACAAGTCTTTCATCGTCGTTCCCTTGCGTCTGCCATGGCCCGCATGAGTTCTGGGTCGAGAGATTACTACCAGGGGGAGGCGAGCATGGAAGCGGAAGCACGAGAGATGTCCCGCCTCGCCGCCGTAGCAGCCGACATGTCCCGCCGCACCGCCGTAGCAGCACAGAGGTCCCGCCGCGCCGCCGAAGCAGCACAGAGGTCTCGCCGCGCCGTCGATGCAGCAGATTGGTCCGGCCGCGCCGCGGAAGCAGCAGAGATGTCCCGCAGCACCGTGAATGCAGCAGGGAGGTCCTCCCGCACCACGGCGGCCTGGGAAAATGTCTCGCGGGCAGGCGAGGACTCTCACAGGCGCATGCGCGCTATGCGCGATGGCCTGATGGGTCGGATCTCTGGCTGGATGAAGCTGCAGGACGAGATGAATGCCTCGTTTGAAAATGCTACCGCCGTCATCCGAGGACTAGGGGAGGACAAGGCGAAGGTCCGCACCGAGCGCGACCTGCTGAGGGAGAAGATCGCCGAAAGGGCGAAGCAGGCGGAGGAGACCGCTGCCTTGTTGAAGAGGACGGGCGTCATCGTCAAGAAACTTATGGACGAGAATGCCATGCTCCGCATCAAGCGCGAAAGGCTGGTGGAAGAATCCGTGGATGCTGCCAAGCAGCGTATTAAGGACATGAAACTGATGAAAGAGATCATCGCCGCTCGCCGCGAGAACTAGTCTCCGCGACCTGCAGCGCATCAGGAAAGTAGAGATCAGCGAGCCAGATCATTGTATGCGTCTTCCTTCTTCTTTTGCCCTTGTGTATTACGGGCGTAGCCGCATGTGGCTTTTTTAATTATCTTCCTAAATATGTAAGACAATTATTATCCACTGCCGTCGTCCTTATATATTCATCAGTCTTGCTATAAGTCGCAGTAGATGCTATATAGGTCCGTCGGATCTTACATCAAGATCCGTGCAAAAAATTCTTTTCAGATTTTCTTTTTTCTCTCTTAAATCTCAGTCGAGTGAGACATAGCCACGCCATTAAACAGGGGCTCGGGTGCCATTAATGGAGACCTTGGGAGAGAGGTGGGCGGTAGATGGAGGTCAAAGGGCTCTCCTCCCGATAAGCACGCGCAGGGGTCTGATCGCACGCCTCCCGTACTCAAATAGCTACCCCGCACGGCGCCTCCTAGCCAATAAAAAAAGGGGACGTGTGGCGGCACGTAAATGGTAAGTAGAACGCCCATGGTTTCAATAATACTTGTGTTTCCGATTGTAACGTGACAGCACTTGTTCCAAAATGACTTTGTTGATTGTTAATGTGTGCGCCTTCGCAAATCGGACAGCAAAATTACCACAGCATGTTGGTGCCATGTCATGACACCAAGCCAAGTTTAATGATTTTCATGCGTGTTTTGGATTTACAGGAATTAAAAAACCAAGTTTCTCAATGTTTCCGGCTGAGCCAAGACGCCCAGATGTTTGAATTTCATTCCCATTTCTTGCATGGGACCTAGAAATTTACCCTAGGACACACATGTGATTTTTCAACCAACTTTGGTGCACTGGAGCATGTGCTTGTAGTTAAAATTTGAATTATGCACATTAAATGACCAGAAACTCAATTAATGTATAAAAAAGGCCAAAAGAACCCGGAATAATTCCAAAATTTAACACGACACTCATATAGTTCTATGTTGCCTCTGTAAAGAAAATCAAGGGGGGGGCAGCGTATATCGTTTCGCACACAAAGGTGACACATTCCCTCTCAGAACCACGAGCCTTCTTGAGAGAAGCTCCGGTTTGCAAGAAGCTTATACCAAAACTTGTTCCAATTCGGCCAAAAAATTTACCACAACATGTTAGTGCCATGACATGACACCATGCCAAGTTTCATGATTTCTATGTGAGTTTTGGATTTACAGGAATTTAAAAACCGAGTTTCTCAATGTTCTCGGCCGAGTCACGACGCCCAGATGTTTGAATTTCATTCCCATTTCTTGCATGGGACCTAGAAATTCACCCAAGGACACACATGTGATTTTTCAACCAACTTTGGTGCACCGGAGCATGTGCTTGTAGTTCAAATTTGAATTATGCACATTGAATGACCAGAAACTCAATTAATGTATAAAAAAGGCCAAACGAACCCGGAATAAATCCAAAATTTAACAGGGCACTCATATAGTTCTATGTTGCCTCTGTAAAGAAAATCAGGGCGGAGGCAGCGTATATCGTTTCGCACACAAAGGTGACACGTTCCCCCTCGGAACCACGAGGCTTGTTGCGAGAATCTGCAGTTTGCAAGAAGCTTATACCAAAACTTGTCCCAATTCGGGCAAAAATTATACATATGAAAACAGGGTTTAGATTATCCCGAACATCTCGCTACCTAGACCAATGTACTGTGATTTGAATTCAACATAAAATGGATACAAATATTTGAATTGGAGATCGTATGGTACATGTAGTTCATAGTGAAATATGATTACTACTATATGCATGTTTTCTGTTATCAAGATAATATTTAAATGATGGCATAACTTGACAACAATCGTATTCAAATAAGGAAAATTGATTCAAATTTAGTCCATATGGTAGACGACAATATATATGTTCATAGGGTGGAGTAAAATGTTCATATAAGATGGAAGATCCAAATGTAGGACTACATCCATTATAAACCGCAAGATCACCTAACGATATATTCGAATTCAACATAACATGGATTCAAAAATTGAAATTCGAGATCATGGCATTTGTAATCATATAAAAAGGGACATGACTCTTTCTTGTGGTGGGAATTGATTTGTTTTTTGATGTTGTTGAGGGAAGTGCGAATTGATTTGGTACTGTACAGGCTAATCTTGTTCTCCCGATTTTTTTTACATTTTTCTTGTAGTTTTTTCAATGGCATTTATAGCAATATAGTAAAAGGGGACATGACTCTCTTGTGTCTCGTATGAATTGTTTTTTGTTGTACACGTTAAGTTTGTTCTGCCGAACATGGAATCCGCGCCTTGTTATCCCAAAATTTTCAAGCTCGAGTATCTTTTGTCTCTTCTGCTGTGAAACTCCCACCTCTTCAACCCGTGCCGCGCCTTGTTATCCCGAAATTTCAACGCGCGCGAAAACTCCCTCCTCATCCGAAATCGGTCCCGCAGCCTAGACATGCGAAATCCCCCTTCTACCCCTCAGCCGGAAATGCCGCCTCGACGTCTTGTGGTCAAAACCATTGGGGGTACGTTCGTAACTTACCCTACATTTCGGACAAGCGCGTCCCTAAGCCATGGCTCCCCCCTACCTACACCTTCGTCCCCCCCCCCCATTCGTAGACCGAGGCTGCCAAAACCCGAGAAACCCCACGCTCCTCCGTCGGCCTCCCGACCGCCGCCCAACCAGAGACTCTTCCCTGACGACGTCCCTCATCCACCGCACCAGATGAGGATCCATCGTCGATCTCGTCGTCCCGCCGGATCAGCCGCCCCGTCCTCCACCTCCAAGGAGCTGCCCCGACGTTCACCTCGTCTATCGCGCCACCTCCATCCCCACAGCGCCATCTTGACCTGCCCCACCAGAACCGCAACACCCTCACCAATTCCTCCGATGAAGCCGAGGCCTACTCGGTGCCACCAAGGAGGTTCTGCACTCACCGCTGCATTTTATCTTTTATTTGATCTCACGGGGCTGCCATTGCTCGATACCAAGCAGCCATGGCGGGTCTCCATCGACGGCGCCGTCGCCGGCCACTTCCTCCACGGAGTCTCTCCCCCATGTCGTTGCTTCCTCGGCGGCGACTTCCACAACAGCACTAGCTGTTGCTGCTCCGGCTCTCGGTCGCGCTGCTGCTGCTGCTGCTGCTCCGGCTCTCGCTCGCGCTACGGCTCTGTTCTTGATGTCGGTCGCGCTGCTGCACTGCTCTTGCTTTCATTCGTGCTGCTGCTCTGCTCTGCTAATGCTGTCGGTCGCGTTGCTGCTCCGCTCTTGCTCTTGTTCGTGTTGCTTCTCTGCTCTGCTCTTGCTCTCGCTCGCACTGCTGCTGCTGCACGACCTGCGGCAGCTATAGGAGTTGCTGCTTTAGCACTCGCTCGCGGTGCTGCTGCACGAGTTGCTCTCTGCTAGTGCGCTCCCTGCTCGAGCGGCTGCTGATTTAGATCACTCCTTCTCTGCTACTAGTGTTTGAATGCCCTAAACTTCTATTGTAATGCTCTGCTACTAGTTCAATCAGTTTCGACAGTAAAATTCAGTTTCGACTGTAAAGTTCAGTTTCTTCAGTTAAGTTCAGAGTGAACAGTATTTACAGCATCTGTCGGAGCGGCCGTGGCACGGCTGATGCATTTTACATCTAGCACTTTTTGGTGATGTGTTTTACATCATCTATTGCAGATGCTATTAGAGTCCCACTTCAGATTAACGTTGTCTGTCTTGTCCTGCTTCAGCCTCGCCGTCGTACACCTCACCGAAGCTGCTCCAACAACGGAACCGTCCATCACAGCGGAGCAGTACCCTCGGCGCCGTCTCCAGAGGTTTCAGATCTTCTTCCCCGCCTCCGACAGTCACACCAGCATCACCATCCTCCACGTCCAACCCAATGATGCTGAGGTCGACAAGGCTATGCCAAAGAGGTTGTACACTCGTCGCATCACTTTGTTACTCTGCATTCATGTCGATCCCTCAGGGATCCTTTGGTTCAAAGCAGTTGCAAATCTAGAAATAAATGAATCGTGGTCACAAAGTTAACAGGGAGAAAACTAAATGCTCTTTTGAACCACAATTTGAATCGGTTTAGCAAGATAGCCATTATATGATACTCATGTGGACCAAATCTAGGCTCACAAAATATTTCGAGGGCAGGCTTCAGCCTGTTGAAGACTGCCTACTAGAATCGCCACTAGTTCAAAGAAAAAGTGAAGGAAAACATAGGAACTGGAAACTTTATTATGGTACTACTATTCATGCATTTGGTTAGAAGGAATGGAGCAAAGCAAAACTGGAGGATTTTTTTTCCTTTGGTGTCTCTTTCAAAGAAAAAACGTAGCAATTTTAATATCCACTTGGACGTCCTTTTCAAATTAATATGCATGAAGAACAGGACTAATTGCATTACTGGCATAATAAGACTCTTATTTTTTCATTTTCATGTGGTTTGACTTGAATTTGACCATGTTTCTCCATTCCTGTATTCTTCCAATTCATGTGAACCAAACACCCAGGTTGACAGAAATCCTATGTTTGCAAATGCTCTGTTTTGCACGTGCATTCCTATCCTATTCCTGTGTTTTTCCTGTCCCTGCGTTTATAGAATCCTCCAATTCTAAGGAGCCCTTACAGATTTACTTCATTTTCAGATAGGTGTCAAAGAAAACTCTGTGTGTTATGTCCTGCTCCTGCCGTGCGTCATCCACCCCACCTGAGGTGCACCATCGACGGAAACGTTCACTGCAGTAGAGATTCCCCCTGCAGACTTTCTTTCGCCGCCTCAGATCATCTTCCCCGTTGTCGGCAGCCACGCCAACTGCATTACCATCATCGACTGAGCAGATGAACCTGAGGACTACACAGTTCCGGAAGAGAGGTCACACTCTTTCGTGTCTGCTTACGTTATACATCGGTTATTATTACCTGCTACATTATAGTCTTGTTCACCTCTTAGACTCCGAGTCAGGTCCAAACTAATGTTCAAACTTGAGTTTTAAAATGCTTGTGGGGCACATATCGAGGCAGCAACGAATAGTATCTGTCTACTATCTGGTTCATCTGGGGTCTTCTATGTGGTTCATGTTGGGTGGGCAACAAACAGTAGATGATCCATCGTCTATCTTTTTAAACTGAAGCTATAATCTACCTGCTATCATTAGTTTTGGATCTATCCACTCGTTTGCTACCATCAGTCTTGATTTCTGCATGCACCCCTTAGGCCTTACATAATCTAACTATGTTTTTTTATTATGCATGTCAGTTATTGTACACAATCGTACTGAACATGTAGAGAAAAAGAGAAGACCGTTGCGTGGGAATATAATGTCATGCAGACGCCGCTCCATGGTGGGCGAAGTGGGCCCCCCCTCCCGCCATTCCAGATTGTATTCCAGAGGAAGATAACTGTTCAGAGGGGGATTCAGAGGGAGCCGACCACTCCTATTTACCCCCTGAGGTGTTTGCTCTAACCTGGCATGCTGATGTTGGTCATATCATGCATATGGCGCCTCGCATTGCTTACATTATACATCTTATATGTCATCAGCTTAGTTTAGATTTGCTTTGTGTGAATGCCACCTGTTTGGTTTCTATATCATACTCCCACCATTCCTAAATATTTGTCTTTTTAGAGATTTCAACAGGTGACTACATACGGAGCAAAATGAGTGAATCTACACTCTAAAATATGTCTATATACATCCGTATGTGGTAGTCCATTTGAAATCTCTAAAAAGAAAAATATTTAGGAACGGAGGGAGTATATGTGAATTATGCAATGCCATCTTCTTTAGCCAGGCATCATATTCGTGAATCATGCAATGCCATCCTGTTTAGCCAGTCATCGTATATGTGAATTGTATCGTGCCATTTTTTTTTCATAATGTATTCCATTTGTCAACAATGTTTATACATTCATCTACTCTTCCTGTGCATCAGCCATTTGAGTTGGTCATGGGAAAATCTGGAGTGAAAACAAGGTCTTCTGAGCAGTCAGTGCTACCTGTCGATGCAGATTTCTTGCTGGTTACGGATAGCTCCTTAGAGGAGGATTCAGAGACAGATGACCAGTCGTATTCCCCCCCCCCCTGAGGTGTATGCTCTAACTTCGCAGGGTTATATTGCTCATATCATGCATATGGTGTCTTGCATTGCCATGCCATCTGCTTAGATGAGACATGCTTTGTGTGAATGCCTCCTATTTGCTTTCTATATCAGATATGTGAATTATGCAATGCCATGTTTTTCAGCCAGTTATCATATATGTGAATTATGCACCGCCATGTAGCCAGGCATCATATATGTGAATTATCTCATGCCATCCTTTTTTTTCATTACGTATTCCATTTGTCGACAATCTGTGTATATTGAACTACTCTTCATGTGTATCAGCCATTTGAGCCGGTTATGGAAAAATCAGGAGTGAAAACAAGGTCTTCAGAGCAGGCAATGGTACCTGTTGAAGCACATATCTCGATGGTTACAGGTAGCTCCTCAGAGGAGGATTCAGAGATAGATGACCAGTCCTATATCCCACCTGAGGTGTATGCTCTAACTAGCAATGTTTATATTTCTCATATCATGCATATGGTGTCTTGCATTGCTTAGTTTAGACATCATATACACAATATTCAATGCCATCTGCTTAGTTTAGAGATCATACACGCGAGTGCCAGCTGCTTAGTATATGAATCAATTATGTGAATTATATCATGCCATCATGTATACTTAGACAACATGTATGTGAATTATTTCATCCCAACCTATTTTACAAAGACATCATATAATTTTGTCATGTCATCCTGTTTAGATACTCATCATATGTTGAAGTATGCCATTATATCTTGTTAAGTTATCCATCATATATCTGAAACTGTGTCATGCTATCCTGTTTAGTTAGCCATCATATATGTGAAATTGTGTCATGCTGTCCTGTTTGGTTAGACAACACATATGTGAATTACCACATCTGTCTATCATACAATGTCTGTACTTTCAATTTATTTTCTTGTTTATCAGCCATTTGAATTGGAGGGGGTGATGGCAGTATCTACGAGACTAAAAACCCGTTCTTCACAAAACACGGTGCGACCCGTCGATGCAGATAGAACCATGGTTGTACTGGCCCACGAACTAGCCCCACCACACATAATCGAGACTCTTCCAGATTGTACACTTACACCGTTGGACAGAGAACCAGCTACACCCCATCTAACCCCAACCCCAGCGGATAGTAACCCACTTCTAGTTGACACAGCACCATGTCCACCACAGAGTACCCCCACACGAGCAGTTTGTAAAGCAACTGCAGTGCCCAAAGCACGAAGACCACCACAGCGAACCCAAACTCCACGTTTAAAGCAGAAGAGCAACTGTTCTCAGGTCAGATTCCGTAGCTATGGTCTATACTCCTTTGCTCTTGCATCACTGTATTTACTCATACCAACTAATTTCGAATTTGAAGGATCCAATTGAAACTTCAATGGCGCAACAGGTATGTTTTAAACCTATTTCTTTAACTGGATTGCTATTCTAACTTCTTGCTCTATGTTGATTTCAGTTTCAGTTGTATAAACAGTTATGTTCTCATGTCATGCACATTACAAGTGTTGCCAGTGATGTGTAGTTTCCCACACTTATATTTTGTCTATGCTGCTGTGTCTTAAAAATATATGATTTGAACTGTGTCTCTATCATGATTTGGCAACATAAACTAGAATGATATGGACAATACAGTGACCATAGTACATAGATATATGTTTGTTTCATGCTGTTATCCTGTCCACCTTACTACTGAACCGGTTTACCAAAATGAGTTTCATATAGTACATGCTAAGCCTGTGATGTGTCGGCTTGTTTCTCTTGTAGAATGCGAACAGAATATTGGAGAAGAGCACCCCATTATGCAATGGTAGAGAAAGTAATGCAGATAAGGTTCAAGATAGTGAGACAACCCTGTTGGTCTCCAAGAAAGGTGATAAAACTATCTTGTAGACAGTGAGACAACCCCAAAGTCCTGCGTTGATGTAGTGTTCGAGTTACTGGCCACTACCGCTGGCACAAGCTCTTTGAACTCATTGCCTGAATCACTTCGGCTTCTTTAGTCTCAGCTACAAGCTGAAAGGCATCAGTCAGCTGTGCTGCGGCAAGAAGCCGAAGGGCTGAGGAAGTTCCTGCAGAACTCAGATGCATACTTTCTGGTGCAACAGCAAGCGCTGGACGATTTTAGCGCCAAACAAGAGAAAACTAATAAGCTTGCTAAGCTTCTTGCCAACATGGTGGGTATCCAGGATATCGTTTCTTGAGCTCTTCTGAAGTGGTTTCAGTTCTAGACTTGTTTTGCTGCCGCGTTTATTTTCACTGCTGGCCAATTTAGACGCCCAGTGTATGTAATATGCTGCTTTGTTCACTATATTTGCACTGGTGGCGAACTTTGATGCCCAGTGGATGTAATATTTGTAATAGCCGTAATAGCCTAGCGTAAGTTACTTGCTTGTTTATTTCCTTATTGTCTTGTTTATTTTTTTGCTGGTAGTCGCTGCAGTTCTTTTTCCGCGGTAACCTTTTTATTTAGAACTAGGCCACAGTAAACATGGGCAACATACTGACCGTTGTAACCATGGTCCTTCTGCCTGCTGTAGTGGGCCTCCTAAGGTCCGTATGATCCATGGGCCTTCTACGGGCCGTAGATTCAATGGGACTTCTACGGGACGTATGATCGATTGGCCAAACATGGGCCGTACTTTCGTGGGCAATTAACGGACCGCAATATGGCCGTAAACGGGCTATAATGGGAATCGTCTGTTTATGGGCCGTTAACAGGCCCATGTGTACAACGGGCTTAATTCCAACGGCAGGCATAACGGGTCGTTAATGGGCCATATTTGATGACGCCATGAAAACGGCCCAACGGATTAAAGGGCCACAGACGGGCCGACTTTAACCACGGGCTGAATTGGGCCCACAAGCGGGAAAGGCCAGTAACGGACCGTAAGTAATCGAATGCCGGAAATGAGCCCAATAATAAATGGGCCTTTAGAAGGCCGAAAGATAACACGGGCTGAAACGGCCCAATGGAATAATGGGTCGTTAATGGGTATAAAGCTATACACTGTTCATTATGGGCTAGTTTCACCACGGGCCGTTTATGGGACAAGATTTAGAAAGGGCCTCATATGGGCCAAAAGACGTCATGGGCCGGAAGTTACAACGGGCTGGAATCATATTGGACGGCCCATATGGCGCTACTGGGCCTAATTCGGATAGGCTATAACGGGCCGTGAGTTAGCGGGCTGTAAATGGGCTATATGCGAACAGGCCGTTAACATGCCTTTGGTGGGCCGGGCCGCTACCTTTTGACTAAGTCAAACGGGCCGGCCTTTTGACCTGAATGGGCCACTGTTGGGCCATGCCATGTGTCGACGTATCATAGGCGCGTCCCGTCCATTCACTGGATGACATCTGTCCCAGCATTGAGCTGACACGTGGATACTTCGGCGAATGAGAATTACATGTGGAAAATCCCCAATGGTTAGGGCTGTTAACGGGTTATCGGATCCAAACCGGAACCCGATAGCTTAACGGCGACCCGTTACGGTGGATGCCACGTGTCGGTTACCCTTGACGAAAACACTTCCATGACACGCGATTTATCGCCATGGAAGTGGACACTTCCGTGATGATAATTTTGGTATTGTCATGGAACACTTCTACGATAGCACAGCTATGACTATCTTGATTCTGTCATAAAATCGTCATGGATGTACATGCATGACAGAAAACGTGACCTACTGTGACAAAGACGTATCATCACGGAAGTGGTTTTTTTTGTAGTGCTTACTACTACTCGTATCTTCGCGTTCCTACTGTACTTAATACGTACTAGTAGTATAATTTGGGCCAGTCGATTTGTGAAAGAAGTTCGACGGAGCGAAGGAAGAAGACGGCAGAGAAGCTACCCCAGTATCTATATTAGGGTGGCAGGGTGCCCATGATCTATCTTATGAGTGTTGGGTGTGGAATGCAGTTTGCCAGAAAAAATGGATCGTGCCCGGGGTTAAACGGATGGTGGGGTGGGGGGAGCATGGCGGTGGCAGGCGGTTCAGGGGAGGGCGGGGTGGCGGCGGCAGGCGGTTAGGCCTGTGGCGGGCTGGCGGCTCGATGGTTGAGAGACAAGATGAATAGTGCATCATTTTCGGAGGTTGAAGAAGCCCTTCTGGCCATCCATGTTGCATCCAACGGCTCACAAGAGTCGACTGACCCAAATTGTTCCTTCAGATTGCATGATCCACGTGGCATTGAAGGTCTCGAGGGTAGATTCCACGTCCACACCCGGTTTGCAGGCTCGGCACGGGCGCGACCGGCTCCAACCGTGACAGCCACCATGCGAGCCTCCTCCATGCGGGCGGAGACGCCAATGACACGCTAGCTCCTCCTCGCCGGCGTGCTGGAGCACGCGCTCGTCCTCCTCCTCTTCGTAAGCTGCAGGCATAGACGCGGCTCGACCTGCTCGCGTGCTTGGCAGTGCGGCGTCATCGCGAGGAGGGACTGCAGATGATGTGAGGGGTTGAGATCCTCTACAGTACCGTACGGTGCTGTAGTGCGGATGACATGTGGGGCCGAGTCCTACATGGCAGGGATAGTACTGCACCATACAGTACTCGGCGACTGTACGCATGCGGAACGGCGGCGGCGGCATATTGATGAGTGCGCTTATGGGAGCTTGGTTATATGGTTGGTCAAACTTAAAAGAACACCGTACTAGTACACGTAATCTTGTGCAAGTGCGTGCATCGCGGCCGCGCCTATACACCACATTAGTTAGCACAGCATCGATACGGAATCATGTGCAAGCGCGTGCATCGACCCCTTGTGGTTCGGCGGGGGGAGATCACGTAGCACAAAGAGCAGAAACCCTGGAGCAGCACGACAATGGTGACGCTGGCAGTTTTTACCCAGGTTCGGGCCGCTGGGAAGCGTAAAACCCTACTCCTGCTTTGGTGGATTTGGGTGGAAGAACACAACCAGCGCGCAACGCTCAAGCCCGGCAAGGGTGCCTTGAGGAGAGCAGCTACGCGCGTACAAGTGTGCTGGAGTCTGAATCCTTTTTTAGGTTGCCATGGCCCTCCTTTAATAGGCTAAGGGGTTACCACAGTGGCAAAACAGTCATTTATCTACTGATTAGATAGCTAACAGTGCTATCATACCTAACTTTGGCAGTTAGGACAAAGTGCATTAAATGCACTGCTAGGTGTCACGCTGAGGACGCAGCCCGGCAAGCCTGTCGCGCCGCTTAATCGTCTTCTATCTGTCTGCATGACACGCCTCTGGAAGGGTGTCATATAGAGGGAATCTTCCTTCCAAATGGCTGCCACGTGCCAAATGACAGCCACTTAATCACTTGGGGGCTCGACACCACACTGATAAGTGACTTGCGTCGCTGTGCGGTGTAGCGGTGTAGCTGTGGAGTCTTGGCGGGGAGACTTGCCCTTGGCGGCCCCAGCAAGCCTGTCAGGGAGATCTTTGGGACTTGTCCTTTGGGGCGGCCTCTACCAGACCAAGCTCGTCTCTTGGCAAGGGAGGGTTTCCTTTAGTGATATCTTGCTGCCTTAGCTTGTCTTGGTCTTCTTGATCCGCCCTTTGATTTCTCAAAATGCTATCTCTCTGGCTTGGACTTGTCTTGGATGCTTGGTGCTGCCGGGTTGGAGGCCTACTGTCCGTGCACAAGTCAGGGGAAACATACACCCCTGTTTGTGTACGCCGACAGAAGCCCCCGGGCCTGAGCCATACGTGTCGCCGGGCACGTTGTGTTAGGCCCCAAACAGTGCACGGACACGTGTCGAGGAAGTTATAGAGAGAAAACTTGATATTATTGAGATATGTAAAAGCATATGTTCCTCTCTCATGGTAATTTTCAGTAGCATCATGAATGAATTCAACAATATAACTATCACATAAAGCATTCCTTTCATGATCCACAAGCATAGAATTTTTATTACTCTCCACATAACCAAATTTATTCTCACTCATAATAGTGGGAGCAAATTCAATGAAATAACTATCATATGATACTTGATTGGCATAATCGATTTGAGCATTAAAATCATGATGACAAGTTTCATGGTTATCATTATTCCTTATAGCATACATGTCATCACAATAATCATCATAGATAGCAACTTTGTTGTCATAATCAATTGAAACCTCTTCCAAAATAGTGGAATCGTCTTTAAATAAAGTCATGACCTCTCCAAATCCACTTTCATAATTATAATCATCATAAATAGGAGGCATGCAATCATCATAATAAATTTGCTCATCAAAACTTGGGGGACTAAAAATATCAGCTTCATCAAACATAGCATCCCCAAGCTTATGGCTTTGCATATCATTAGCATCATGGATATTCAAAGAATTCATACTAGCAAAATTGCAATCATGCTTATCATTCAAAGATCTTATCCCAAACATTTTATTGAATTCTTCTTCTATCAATTGAGCACAATTTTCTGATCCATCATTTTCAAGAAAGACATTATAAAGATCAATAATATGTGGCAACCTCAATTCCATTTTTTTGTAGTTTTCTTTTATAAACCAAACTAGTGATAAAACAAGAAACTAAAAAGATTCGATTGCAAGATCTAAAGATATACCTTCAAGCACTCACCTCCCCGGCAACGGTGCCAGAAAAGAGCTTGATGTCAACTACACAACTTATTCTTGTAGACTCGTGTTGGGCCTCCAAGCGCAGAGTTTTGTAGGACAGTAGCAATTTTCACTCAAGTGGATGACCTAAGGTTTATCAATCCGTGGGAGGCGTAGGATGAAGATGGTCTCTCTCAAACAACCCTGCAATCAAATACAAGAAATCTCTTGTGTCGCCAACACACCCAATACAATGGTAAATTGTATAGGTGCACTAGTTCGGCGAAGAGATGGTGATACAAGTGTAGTATGGATAGTAGATATAGGTTTTTGTAATCTGAAAATATAAAAACAGCAAGGTATCAAGTGATAAAATGGAGCGCAAACGGTATTGCAATGCTTAGAAACAAGGCCTAGGGTTCATACTTTCACTAGTGCAATCTCTCAACAATGCTAACATAATTGGATCATATAACAATCCCTCAGCATGCGATAAAGAATCACTCCAAAGTTCCTATTAGCGGAGAACATAAGATAGAAATTGTTGTAGGGTACGAAACCACCTCAAAGTTATTCTTTCCGATCAATCTATTGGGCTATTCCTATAAGTGTCACAAACAGCCCTAGAGTTCGTACTAAAATAACACCATATGATACACATCAACCAACTCTAATGTCACCTAGATACTCTAATGTCACCACAAGTATCCGTGAGTTGATTATACGATATGCATCAAACAACTTCATAATCATAATATTCAATCCACACAAAGAACTTCAAAGAGTGCCCCAATATTTCTACTGGAGAAAGTAGGACGAAAACATGCATCAACCCCTATGCATAGATTACCCCAATGTCACCTTGGGAATCCGCGAGTTGAGTGCCAAAACATACATCAAGTGAATCAATATAATACCCCATTGTCACCACAGGTATTCATATGCAAGACATACATCAAGTGTTCAAATCCATAAAAGTATTCAATCCGATAATAGTGAAACCTCAAAGGTAAAACTAAATTCATCACAACAAGATAGAGAGGGGGAAACACCATATGATCCAACTATATTAACAAACTTATGGTACATCAAGATCGTGCCAAATCAAGAACACGAGAGAGAGAGAGAGAGAGAGAGAGAGAGAGAGAGAGATCAAACACATAGCTACTAGTACATACCCTCAGCCCCGAGGGTGAACTACTCCCTCCTCATCATGGAGACCGCCGGGATGATGAAGATGGCCTCCGATGATGATTCCCCCCTCTGGTAGGGTGCCGGAACGGAGCTCCAGATGAGATCGCTTTGGAACAGAGGCTTGCAGCGGCGTAAAAACGCATCTAGGTTAACTTTCGGGGGTTTCTGAATATATAGGATTTTTTAGCGTTGGAATCACGCAAAGAGGTGCCACAGGGGCCCCACGAGGCACCAGGGCGCGCCTGGGGGGTGGCGCATCCTGATGGCTTGTGGGGCCCCTGTGGCTCTTCTGGTGCTCCCCCGAAGCTTCCTGGGTATGTTTCCTTCCAAAAAAATCGTCAAAGAGTTTCGCTGCATTTGGACTTCATTTGATATGGATTTTCTGGAAAACCAAAAACAAGCAGAAAACAGCAACTGCCACTGGGCACTAGGTCAATATGTTAGTCCATAAAAATCATATAAAATCCATATAAAAGTGCACCAAAATCATACAAAACTATAATAAACATGGCATGAATACTTCATAAATTATAGATACATTGGAGACGTATCACCCCCTCCCTTGGAGGAGGGGTTAGGGCCGGCGCCCCCTCCCCCTCACCCCTATATATAGTGGGGAGGGGCGCAGGGGGCTGCACCCTTCCGCCCGGCGCCTCCCTCTCTCCCGTATACTCCGCCACCACCTTCCGGTACGTGCTTGGCGAAGCCCTGCCGGAATTCCGCTGCTGCCACCACCACCACACCGCCGTGCTGGTTCTGATCTCATCTACCTTCTCCCCCTCTCTTGCTGGATCAAGAAGGAGAGGACGCCATCGAGCTGAACGTATGCTAATCTCGGAGCTGCCGTCCGTTCAGCACTAGCTCGGATTGGATCGTGATTGGATCGTGAAGAGTATGACTACATCAACCGTGTTACGACGCTAACGCTTTCAGTCTACGAGGGTATGTAGACACACTCCCCTCTCGTTGCTATGCATCTCCTAGATTAGATCTTGGGTGTTCGTAGGAATTTTTTTGATTTTCATGCAACATTCTCCATCAGTGGCATCATGAGCTAGGTCTATGCGTAGATGTATTTGCACGAGTAGAACATAAAGAAGTTGTGGGCGTTGATGTTTAAATTGCTTACTTCCTTTGTCTTATTTGGATTCGACGGTATTGTGGGATGAAGTGGCTCGGACCAACCTTACTTGTCCACGCACAAGAGACCGGTTCCACTGACTGACATGCAACTTGTATTGCATAAAAGTAGCTTTGCAGGTGTCTGTCTCTCCCACTTTAGTTGAATCTGATTTGACGAGGGCGGTCCTTGTAGAAGGTTAAAAGGCAACTTGTATATCACCGTTGTGGTTTTGCGTAGATAAGAACGGTTCTTATAGTTTGCCCTAGCAGCCACGTAAAAATTGTAACAACAAAGTAGAGGACGTCTAACTTGTTTATGCAGGGCATGTTGTGATGTGGTATGGCCAAAACGTGATGTGATATATGTTGATGTATGAGATGATCATGTTTTGTAATAGGTTCACGACTTGCATGTCTATGAGTACGGCAACCGGCAGGAGCCATAGGGTTGTCTTTAAGTTTTTGTATGACATGCGTGTCAATCATTAAACGCCATGTAATTGCTTTACTTTATCGCTATGCGTTAGCAATAGTTGTAGAAGCAATAGTTGGCGAGACAACCACGTGACGACATGATGATGGAGATCATGATGATGGAGATCATGGTGCCATGCCGGTGACGATGGAGTTCATGCCAGTGCTTTGGAGATGGAGATCAAAAGCACAAGATGATGATGGCCATATCATGTCACATATTGATTGCATGTGATGTTTATCTTTTTATGCATCTTATTTTGCTTAGGACGGCGGTAGCATTATAAGATGATCCCTTCACTTAATTTCAAGATAAAAGTGTTCTCCCTAAGTATGCACCGTTGCGAAAGTTCATCGTTTCGAAGCACCACGTGATGATCGGGTGTGATAGACTCTACGTTCACATACAACGGGTGTAAGCCAGTTTTACACATGCAGAATTCTTGGGTTAAACTTGACGAGCCTAGCATGTACAGACATGGCCTCGGAGCACGAGAGACCGAAAGGTCGAACATGAGTCATATAGTAGATATGATCAACATGGAGATGTTCACCATTGATGAATGCCCCATCTCACGTGATGATTGGACATGGGTCAGTTGATGTGGATCATGTAACACTTAGACAACTTGAGGGATGTTGATTTAAGTGGGAGTTCTTTAGTAATTTGATTAGAAGAACCAATTATCATGAACTTAGTCTAATTGTCTTTGCAAATTAATGTTGTAGATCAATGGCTCGCGCTGTAGCTCCCCTGATTTTTAATACATTCCTAGAGAAAGAAAAGTTGAAAGATGATGGTAGCAACTATGCGGACTGGGCCCGTAATCTGAGGATTATCCTCACTGCTGCACAGAAAGTATACGTCCTTGATGCACCGCTAGGTGATCCACCCGCTCCCGCAAATCTGGATGCTATGAACGTCTGGCAGACAAGGAATGATGACTACATGATAGTTCAGTGCGCCATGCTTTACGGCTTAGAACCGGGGCTCCAAAGACGTTTTGAGCACCACGGAGCATATGAGATGTTCCAGGAGCTGAAATTGGTATTTCAGGCTCATGCTCGGGTTGAGAGGTATGACACCTCCGACAAGTTCTTTAGCTGTAAGATGGAGGAGAACAGCTCCGTTAGTGAGCACGTACTCAAAATGTCTGGGTACTATAATTGCTTGAATCAGTTGGGAGTTAATCTTCCGGATGAAGTAGCGATTGACAGAGTTCTTCAGTCACTACCACCGAGCTACAAGGGCTTTGTGATGAACTATAACATGCAAGGAATGGAGAAGACGGTCCCTGAGCTCTTCGCCATGCTTAAAGCCGCGAAGGTAGAAATTAAGAAAGAGCATCAAGTGTTGATGGTCAATAAGACCACCAGTTTCAAGAAGAAAGGCAAGGGAAAGAAAGGGACCTTCAAGAAGAACGGCAAGCTAGTTGCCGCTCCCGTGAAGAAGCCCAAGGCTGGACCCAAACCTGAGACTGAGTGCTTCTATTGCAAGGGGAATGGTCACTGGAAGCGGAACTGCCCCATGTACTTGGCAGATAAGAAGGCTGGCAACATCAACAAAGGTATATTTGATATACATGTTATTGATGTGTACCTTACTAGTGCTCGTAGTAGAGCCTGGGTATTTGATACTGGTTCGGTTGCTAATATTTGTAACTCGAAACAGGAGCTGCGGAATAAACAGACACAAGCTAAGGACGAGGTGATGATGCGCGTTGGAAATGGTTCCAAGGTTGATGTGATTGCCGTCGGCACGCTCCCTCTACGTTTACCTTCGGGATTAGTTATGAACCTGAATAATTGTTATTTGGTTCCTGCGTTAAGCATGAACATTATATCTGGATCTTGTTTATTGCGAGACGGTTATTCATTTAAGTCGGAGAATAATGGTTGTTCTATTTATATGGATAATATCTTTTATGGTCATGCACCCTTAGTGAATGGTTTATTTCTGTTGAATCTCGATCGTAGTAATACACATGTTCATAATATTGATGCCAAAAGATGCAAAGTTAATGATGATAGTACCACATACTTGTTGGAAATATGCCCTAGAGGCAATAATAAATTGGTTATTATTATATTTCCTTGTTCATGATAATCGTTTATTATCCATGCTATAATTGTATTGATTGGAAACTCAAATACATGTGTGGGTACATAGACAACACTGTGTCCCTAGTAAGCCTCTAGTTGACTAGCTCGTTGATCAAAGATGGTTAAGGTTTCCTAGCCATTGACATGAGATGTCATTTGATAACGGGATCACATCATTAGGAGAATGATGTGATGGACAAGACCCAAACTACGAACGTAGCATATGATCATGTCAGTTTATTGCTATTGTTTTCTGCATGTCAAGTATCTTTTCCTTTGACCATGAGATCATGCAACTCCCTGACATCGGAGGAATACCTTGTGTGTATCAAACGTCACAACGTAACTGGGTGACTATAAAGGTGCTCTACAGGTATCTCCGAGGGTGTCTGTTGGGTTGGCATGGATCAAGACTGGGATTTGTTACTCTGTGTGACGGAGAGGTATCTCAGGGCCCACTCGGTAATACAACATCACAATGAGCCTTGCAAGCAATGTGACTAAAGTGTTAGCCACGAGATCTTGTATTACGGAACGAGTAAAGAGACTTGCCGGTAACGAGATTGAACTAGGTATAGAGATACCGACGATCGAATCTCGGGCAAGTAACATACCGAAGAACAAAGGGAACAGTATACGGGATTAACTGAATCCTTGACATAGAGGTTCGACCGATAAAGATCTTCGTAGAATATGTAGGAGCCAATATGGGCGTCCAGGTCCCGCTATTGGTTATTGATCGTAGAGGTGTCTCGGTCATGTCTACATAGTTCTCGAACCCGCAGGGTCTACACACTTAACGTTTGGTGACGATTAGTATAGTTGAGTTATTTTGTTGGTGACCGAAGGTTGTTCGGAGTCCCGGATAAGATCCCGGACATGACGAGGATCTCCGGAATAGTCCGGAGGTAAAGATTGATATATGTGATAATAGTGTTTTGATCTCCGGAAGGGTTCCGGAATTCGCCGGAAGAAGTTTCGGATGTTTACCGAAGTGTTCGGGTGCGAGAACACTTTATATGGGCCAAGGGATAAAAGCCCACGAGGTATTGGAAAGTGCAAAAGTAGTTTTGCTGCCGCGTAAGCGGTACTACCGCTTGTGTGAAGCGGTACTACCGCCCGAGCGGTACTACCGCTTGTGTGAAGCGGTACTACCGCCCAAGCGGTACTACCGCTTGTTTGAAGCGGTACTACCGCTTGTGCGCGGTACTGCAGGGATCCGAGTTGGACTCTTCCCTGCGGGCCAAACCGACCTTGTGCGGGCAAAACCGACCTGGAGGAGGCTTTTACTCCAAGTTTAGACCCCAAGGCTCAACATATAAATAGAGGGGCAGGGCTAGCACACGGGATACATCAAGATTTCCCAAGCCGTGTGTCGGCAACCCTAACCCTCTAGTTCTCCCGTCATAATCTCCATAGTGCTTGGCGAAGCCCTGCAGAGATTGTTCCTCACCACCATCACCACGCCGTCGTGCTGCCGGAACTCATCTACTACTTCACCATCGCTCGCTGGATCGAGGAGGTGAAGGCGTCATCAAGCCGTACGTGTGTTGAACGCGGAGGTGCCGTCCGTTCGGCACTAGTTCGTGATCGGATCGAGGGACGACTTGCGATTTGGATCGCGGAGACGTTCGACTACATCAACCGCGTTTCTTAACGCTTCCGCTTAGCGATCTACAAGGGTATGTAGATTCACTCTCCCTCTCGTAGATGCTCATCACCATGGATAGATCTTGTGTGTGCGTAGGAAAATTTTTGTTTCCCATGCAACGTTCCCCAACAGTGGTATCAGAGCCAGGTCTATGCGTAGATGAGATCTCGAGTAGAACACAAACGAGTTGTGGGCGTGGGTGTATACATATTGCTTGCCGTTACTAGTTGATACTTGATTCGGCGGCATTGTGAGATGAAGCGGCCCGGACCGACATTACGCGTACGCTTACGCGAGACAGGTTCCTTCAACTGACATGTAACTTCGTTGCATAAAGATGGCTAGCGGGTGTCTGTCTCTCTCACTTTAGTTGAATCGATTTCAATGAAGAGGGTTCTTTTAGAAGATCAAAAAGCAATCACTACACCACGTTATGGTTTTGCGTAGGTGAGAACGGTTCTTGCAAACCCGTAGCAGCCACGTAAAATTTGCAACAACAATTAGAGGACGTCTAACTTGTTTTTGCAGGGTATGTTGTGATGTGATATGGCCAATTACATGATGAGATATATGTGATGTATGAGATGATCATGTGTTGTATAGAATATCACGACTTGCATGTCGATGAGTACGGCAACTGGCAGGAGCCATAGAGTTGTCTTTAATTATTTTCGCCGTTTTTGCTTTACTTTATCGCTATGAGTTAGCAATAGTCGTGGAAGCAACAGTCGGCGCGACAACCTCATGGCGACACGTTGATGGAGATCAAGATGATGGAGATCATGGTGTCATGCCGGTGACGATGGAGATCATGCCGGTGCTTTGGAGATGGAGATCAAAAGCACAAGTTCATGGCCATATCATGTCACTTATGAATTGCATGTGATGTTAATCCTTTTATGCATCTTATTTTGCTTAGGACGACGGTAGCATTATAAGGTGATCCCTCACTTAAATTTCAAGATAAATTGTGTTCTCCCCGAGTGTGCACCGTTGCGAAAGTTCGTCGTTTCGAGACACGCCGTGATGATCGGGTGTGATAGACTCTACGTTCACATACAACGGGTGTAAGCCATGTTGCACGTGCGGAACACTCGGGTTAAACTTGACGAGCCTAGCATGTACAGACATGGCCTCGGAACACAAGAGACCGAAAGGTCGAACATGAGTCATATAGTAGATATGATCAACATGAAGATGTTCACCATTGAAACCACCTCAACTCACGTGATGATCGGACTTGAGTTGGTGGATTTGGATCATGTTACACTCGAATGATCGAAGGGATGTCAATTTGAGTGGGAGTTTTTAAGTAATATAATTAACTAAACTCATTATCTTGAACAATAGTCTAAGTTGTCTTTGCTATATTTATGTTGTAGATCATGGCTCGCGCAGTAGCACCCCTGAATTTTAATGCGTTCCTAGAGAAAGCTAAGTTGAAAGATGATGGAAGTAACTTTGTGGACTGGGCCCGTAATCTAAGGATTATCCTTACGGCTTCCCAAAAGGCTGATGTCCTTGATGCACCGCTTGGTGATCCACCCGCTCCAGTTGAGTCTCTAGACGTTGTGAACGCCTGGCAGGCTCGTTCTGAAGATTACTCAATAGTTCAATGTGCAATATTGTATGGCTTAGAACCGGGACTTCAAAGACGTTTTGAACGTCATGGAGCATATGAGATGTTCCAGGAGTTGAAGTTTATCTTTCAGAAGAATTCCCGGATAGAGAGATATGAGATCTCCGATAAGTTTTATGCTTGCAAGATGGAGGAGAACGGGTCTATCAGTGATCACGTACTCAGAATGTCTGGGTACTCCACCCGTCTGGCAGAATTGGGGATGCCCCTTCCGCTAGAGGCTATCACTGACAGAGTTCTTCAATCATTGCCACCTAGCTACAAGAGCTTTGTGTTGAACTATAACATGCACAGGATGAACAAGTCAGTCGCCGAGCTGTTTGCGATGCTGAAAGCCGCTGAGTCTGAAATTCAGAAGGAGCATCAAGTGTTGATGGTCAATAAAACCACTAGTTTCAAGAAAAATGGCAAGGGTAAGAAGGGTAACTACAAGAAGAGTAGCAAAGCAGTTGCTCCTCTCGTGAAGAAACCCAAGGCTGGACCCAAACCAGAAACTGTGTGCTTTCATTGCAAGGGAACTGGACACTGGAAGCGGAACTGCCCCAAGTATTTGGCTGACAAGAAGGCGGCCAGCAACAAACAAGGTATATATGATATACATGTTATTGATGTGTACCTTACCAACTCTCGTTGTAGTGCCTGGGTATTTGGTACCGGTGCGGTTGCTCATATTTGCAACTCAAAACAGGAACTGCGGAATAGACGGAGGCTGGCAAAGGACGAAGTGACGATGCGCGTGGGAAATGGTTCCAAGGTTGATGTGATCGCCTTCGGCACGCTCGCTCTTCGATTACCATCGGGATTAGTGATGAACCTGAATAATTGTTATTTAGTGCCTGCGTTAAGCATGAACATTATATCTGGATCTTGTTTATTGCGAGACGGTTACTCATTTAAATCAGAGAATAATGGTTGTTCTATTTATATGAGTAATATCTTTTATGGTCATGCACCCAATGTGAGGGGTTTATTCTTATTGAATCTCGATAGTAATGATACACATGTTCATAACATTGATGCCAAAAGATGTAGAATTGATAATGATAATACCACTTTCTTGTGGCACTGCCGTTTAGGTCATATTGGCGTAAAATGCATGAGGAAGCTCCATGCTGATGGACTTTTAGAGTCACTTGATTTTGAATCACTTGACACATGTGAGCCATGCCTCATGGGCAAGATGACTAAAACGCCGTTCTCTGGAACAATGGAACGGGCAAGTGACTTATTGGAAATCATACATACTGATGTGTGCGGTCCGATGAGTATTGAGGCGCGCGGTGGTTATCGTTACTTTCTCACCTTCACTGATGACTTAAGTAGATATGGGTATATTAACTTAATGAAACACAAGTCTGAAACATTTGAAAAGTTCAAACAATTTCAGAGTGAAGTTGAGAATCATCGTAACAAGAAGATTAAATTCCTACGATCTGATCGAGGAGGAGAATATCTGAGTTATGAGTTTGGCAGTCACTTAAGACAGTGTGGAATTGTTTCACAATTGACACCGCCTGGAACACCACAGCGTAATGTTGTGTCCAAACGTCGTAATCGAACCTTATTGGATATGGTGCGATCTATGATGTCTCTTGCCGATTTGCCACTATCGTTTTGGGGCTATGCATTAGAGACAGCTGCATTCACTTTAAATAGGGCACCATCGAAATCCGTTGAGACGACGCCATATGAACTTTGGTTTGGCAAGAAGCCAAAGCTGTCGTTTCTTAAAGTTTGGGGATGTGATGCTTATGTCAAAAAGCTTCAGCCTGAAAAGCTGGAACCCAAAGCGGAGAAATGCGTCTTCATAGGATACCCAAAAGAGACAGTTGGGTATACCTTCTACCTCAGATCCGAAGGCAAAGTGTTTGTCGCTAAAAACGGAACGTTTCTTGAGAAAGAATTTCTATCGAAAGAATTGAGTGGGAGGAAGATAGAACTTGATGAGGTTGTTGAACCTTTACTTCAACCTGAAAGTAGCGCAGCGCAGAAAGATGTTTCTGTAGAGCCTACATCAGCTGAAGAGGAAGTTAATGATGATGATCATGAAGCTTTGGATCAAGTTGCTATCGAACCTCGTAGGTCGACAAGGATGCGTACTGCTCCTGAGTGGTACGGCAACCCTGTCTTAGAAGTCATGTTGTTGGACAACGATGAACCTACGAGCTATGGAGAAGCGATGATGGGCCCGGATTCCGAGAAGTGGTTAGAGGCCATGAAATCCGAGATGGGATCCATGTATGAAAACAAAGTGTGGACTTTGGAAGTATTACCTGAAGGGCGTAAGGCCATTCAGAACAAATGGATCTTTAAGAGGAAGACGGACGCGGACGGTAATGTCACCGTCTATAAAGCTCGACTTGTGGCAAAGGGTTTTTCACAAGTTCAAGGAGTTGACTACGATGAGACCTTCTCACCCGTAGCGATGCTTAAGTCCGTCAGAATCATGTTAGCAATAGCTGCCTTTTTCGATTATGAAATTTGGCAGATGGATGTCAAAACAGCGTTCCTTAACGGTTTCCTTAAGGAAGAGATTTATATGATGCAACCAGAAGGTTTTGTCGATCCAGAGAATGCTGA
This sequence comes from Elymus sibiricus, assembly GCA_039707655.1. Classification (NCBI taxonomy): domain Eukaryota; kingdom Viridiplantae; phylum Streptophyta; class Magnoliopsida; order Poales; family Poaceae; genus Elymus; species Elymus sibiricus. Next base: position 322,967,852 of record CM077664.1, read on the forward strand.
CAACGTTTGCAAACTCCAGCGATCCATTTATGGGCTGGTGCAAGCATCTCGGAGTTGGAATCTTCGCTTTGATGAGGTGATCAAAGCGTTCGAGTTTATACAAGTTTACGGAGAAGCTTGTATTTACAACAAAGTGAGTGGGAGCTCTATAGCGTTTCTAATATTATATGTGGATGACATATTACTAATTGGAAACAATATAGAAATGTTGGAAAGCGTGAAGGAATATTTGAACAAGAGTTTTTCAATGAAGGACCTAGGAGAAGCTGCTTTCATATTAGGCATCAAGATCTATAGAGATAGATCAAGACGCTTAATAGGACTTTCACAAAGCACATACCTTGACAAAGTTTTGAAGAAGTTCAAAATGGATCAGTCCAAGAAGGGGTTCTTGCCTGTTTTGCAAGGTATGAAGTTGAGTAAGACTCAATGCCCAGTGACTGCAGGAGATAGAGAAAAGATGAGTCTCATCCCCTATGCTTCAGCCATAGGCTCTATCATGTATGCAATGTTGTGCACAAGACCCGATGTCAGCCTTGCCATAAGTATGGTCGGAAGGTTTCAAAGTGATCCAGGAATGGAACACTGGACGGCGGTCAAGAATATCCTGAAGTACCTGAAAAGGACTAAGGACATGTTTCTCGTTTATGGAGGTGATCAAGAGCTCGTCGTAAAGGGTTACGTCGATGCAAGCTTTGACACTGATCCGGATGACTCTAAGTCACAAACCGGATACGTATTTATTCTTAATGGGGTGCGGTTAGCTGGTGCAGTTCCAAGCAGAACGTGCTAGCTGATTCTACATGCGAAGCGGAGTACATCGCTGCCTCGGAGGCGGCGAAGGAAGGTGTCTGGATGAAGGAGTTCATGACAGATTTTGGAGTAGTGCCTAGTGCACTTAACCCAATGACTCTGTTTTGTGATAATACTGGTGCCATTGCTCTAGCCAAGGAACCAAGATTTCACAAGAGGACCAGACACATAAAGCGATGCTTCAATTCCATCCGCGATTACATCAAGGAGGACGACATAAATATTTGCAAAGTACACACGGATCTGAATGTTGCAGATCCGATGACTAAACCTCTTCCAAGGGCTAAACATGAACAACACCAGAACTGCATGGGTGTTCGATTCATTACAATGTAAATCACATAGTGATGTGAACTAGATTATTGACTCTAGTGCAAGTGGGAGACTGTTGGAAATATGCCCTAGAGGCAATAATAAATTGGTTATTATTATATTTCCTTGTTCATGATAATCGTTTATTATCCATGCTATAATTGTATTGATTGGAAACTCAAATACATGTGTGGGTACATAGACAACACTGTGTCCCTAGTAAGCCTCTAGTTGACTAGCTCGTTGATCAAAGATGGTTAAGGTTTCCTAGCCATTGACATGAGATGTCATTTGATAACGGGATCACAACATTAGGAGAATGATGTGATGGACAAGACCCAAACTACGAACGTAGCATATGATCGTGTCAGTTTATTGCTATTGTTTTCTGCATGTCAAGTATCTTTTCCTTTGACCATGAGATCATGCAACTCCCTGACATCGGAGGAATACCTTGTGTGTATCAAACGTCGCAACGTAACTGGGTGACTATAAAGGTGCTCTACAGGTATCTCCGAGGGTGTCTGTTGGGTTGGCATGGATCAAGACTGGGATTTGTTACTCCGTGTGACGGAGAGGTATCTCAGGGCCCACTCGGTAATACAACATCACAATGAGCCTTGCAAGCAATGTGACTAAAGTGTTAGCCACGAGATCTTGTATTACGGAACGAGTAAAGAGACTTGTCGGTAACGAGATTGAACTAGGTATAGAGATACCGACGATCGAATCTCGGGCAAGTAACATACCGAAGAACAAAGGGAACAGTATACGGGATTAACTGAATCCTTGACATAGAGGTTCGACCGATAAAGATCTTCGTAGAATATGTAGGAGCCAATATGGGCGTCCAGGTCCCGCTATTGGTTATTGATCGTAGAGGTGTCTCGGTCATGTCTACATAGTTCTCGAACCCGCAGTGTCTACACACTTAACGTTTGGTGACGATTAGTATAGTTGAGTTATTTTGTTGGTGACCGAAGGTTGTTCGGAGTCCCGGATAAGATCCCGGACATGACGAGGATCTCCGGAATAGTCCGGAGGTAAAGATTGATATATGTGATAATAGTGTTTTGATCTCCGAAAGGGTTCCGGAATTCGCCGGAAGAAGTTTCGGATGTTTACCGAAGTGTTCGGGTGCGAGAACACTTTATATGGGCCAAGGGATAAAAGCCCACGAGGTATTGGAAAGTGCAAAAGTAGTTTTGCTGCCGCGTAAGCGGTACTACCGCTTGTGTGAAGCGGTACTACCGCCCGAGCGGTACTACCGCTTGTGTGAAGCGGTACTACCGCCCAAGCGGTACTACCGCTTGTTTGAAGCGGTACTACCGCTTGTGCGCGGTACTGCAGGGATCCGAGTTGGACTCTTTCCCTGCGGGCCAAACCGACCTTGTGCGGGCAAAACCGACCTGGAGGAGGCTTTTACTCCAAGTTTACACCCCAAGGCTCAACATATAAATAGAGGGGCAGGGCTAGCACACGGGATACATCAAGATTTCCCAAGCCGTGTGTCGGCAACCCTAACCCTCTAGTTCTCCCGTCATAATCTCCGTAGTGCTTGGCGAAGCCCTGCAGAGATTGTTCCTCACCACCATCACCACGCCGTCGTGCTGCCGGAACTCATCTACTACTTCACCATCGCTCGCTGGATCGAGGAGGTGAAGGCGTCATCAAGCCGTACGTGTGTTGAACGCGGAGGTGCCGTCCGTTCGGCACTAGTTCGTGATCGGATCGAGGGACGACTTGCGATTTGGATCGCGGAGACGTTCGACTACATCAACCGCGTTTCTTAACGCTTCCGCTTAGCGATCTACAAGGGTATGTAGATTCACTCTCCCTCTCGTAGATGCTCATCACCATGGATAGATCTTGTGTGTGCGTAGGAAAAATTTTGTTTCCCATGCAACGTTCCCCAACAATACTTGTGGCACTGCCGCTTAGGTCATATTGGTGTAAAGCGCATGAAGAAACTCCATGCTGATGGACTTTTGGAATCTCTTGATTATGAATCATTTGATACATGTGAACCATGCCTCATGGGCAAGATGACTAAAACCCCGTTTTCCGGAACAATGGAGCGGGCAAGTGACTTGTTTGAAATAATAAATACCAATGTATGCGGTCCGATGAGTGTTGAAGCATGCGGTGGATATCATTATTTTCTTACCTTCACAGATGATTTGAGTAGATATGGGTATATTTACTTAATGAAACACAAGTCTGAAACATTTGAAAAGTTCAAAGAGTTCCAGAGTGAAGTAGAGAATCATCGTAATAAGAATATTAAATTTCTACGATCTGATCATGGAGGTGTTACAAGTTTGGCATGCATTTAAGACAATGTGGAATTGTTTCACAGCTCACGCCACCTGGAACACCACAGCGTAATGGTGTGTCCGAACGTCGTAATCGTACTCTATTGGATATGGTGCATTCTATGATGTCACTTACCGATTTGCCACTATCGTTTTGGGGTTATGCATTAGAGACAGCCGCATTCACTTTAAACAGGGCATCGTCTAAATCCATTGAGACGACACCGTATGAGTTATGGTTTGGCAAGAAACCTAAGCTGTCGTTTCTTAAAGTTTGGGAATGCGACGCTTATGTCAAGAGGCTTCAGCCTGATAAGCTCGGACCCAAAGCGGAGAAGTGCGTCTTCATAGGATACCCTAAAGAGACCATTGGGTATACCTTCTATCACGGATCCGAGGGCAAGATTTTTGTTGCCAGGAATGGGTCCTTTCTAGAGAAGGAGTTTCTCTCGAAAGAAGTGAGTGGGAGGAAAGTAGAACTTGATGAGGTAATTGTACCTTCTCTCTAATTGGAAAGTAGCACATCACAGAAAGAAGTTCCCATGATGTCTACACCAGCCGGAGAGGAAGCTAATGATGATGATCATGAAGCTTTGGATCAAGTTACTACTGAACTTCATAGGTCGACCAGGGTACATTCCGCACCAGAGTGGCATGGTAATCCCGTCCTGGAAGTCATGTTGTTAGACAACGGCGAACCTACGAACTATGAAAAGCAATGATGAGCCTGGATTCTAACAAATGGCTTGAGGCCATGAAATCCGAGATAGGATCCATGTATGAGAACAAAGTATGGACTTTGGTGGACTTGCCCGATGACCGGCAAGCCATTGAGAGTAAATGGATCTTTAAGAAGAAGACAGACGCTGATGGTAATGTCACCATCTATAAAGCTCGACTTGTCGCAAAGGGTTTCCGACAAATTCAAGGGGTTGACTACGATGAGACCTTCTCACCCGTAGCGATGCTTAAGTCTGTTAGAATTATGTTAGCAATTAACGCATTTTATGATTATGAGATCTGGCAGATGGACATCAAAACAGCGTTCCTTAATTGGTTTCTTAAGGAAGAGTTGTATATGATGCAACCAGAAGGTTTTGTCGATCCTAAGGATGCTAACAAAGTATGCAAGCTCCAGCGATCCATCTATGGACTGGTGCAAGCATCTCGGGGTTGGTGGAATATACGCTTTGATGAGGTGATCAAAGCTTTTGGTTTTATACAAACTTACGGAGAAGCTTGTATTTACAAGAAAGTGAGTGGGAGCTCTGTAGCATTTCTAATATTATATGTGGATGACATATTGTTGATTGGAAATGATATAGAATTTTTGGAAAGCATAAAGGGTTATTTGAACAAGAGTTTTTCAATGAAAGACCTGGGTGAAGCTGCTTACATATTGGGCATCAAGATCTATAGAGATAGATCAAGACACCTGATAGGACTTTCACAGAGCACATACCTTGACAAGATTTTGAAGAAGTTCAAAATGGACCAGTCAAAGAAGGGGTTCTTGCCTGTGTTGCAAGGTGTGAAGTTGAGTAAGACTCAAAGCCAGACCATGGTAGAAGAAAGAGAAAGGATGAAAGGCATCCCCTATGCCTCAGCCATAGGCTCTATAATGTATGCCATGCTGTGTACCAGACCTGATGTGTGCCTTGCCATAAGTCTGGCAGGGAGGTACCAAAGTGATCCAGGAGTAGATCACTGGACAGCGGTCAAGAATATCCTTAAGTACCTGAAGAGGACTAAGGACATGTTTCTCGTTTATGGAGGTGACGAAGAGCTCGTCGTAAAGGGTTATGTCGATGCTAGCTTCGACACAGATCCGGATGACTCTAAGTCTCAAACCGGATACGTATTTATATTGAATGGTGGAGTAGTCAATTGGTGCAGTTCCAAGAAAAGCGTCATAGCGGGATCTACATGTGAAGCGGAATATATAGCTGCTTCGGAAGCAGCGCAAGAAGGAGTGGGATGAAGGAGTTCATATCTGATCTAGGAGTAATACCTAGTGCATCGGATCCAATGACTATCTTTTGTGACAACACTGGAGCTATTGCCATTGCCAAGGAGCCCAGGTTTCACAAGAAGACAAAGCACATCAAGCGCCACTTCAACTCCATTTGTAATTACATTAAGGATGGAGACATAGAACTTTGCAAAGTACATACGGATCTGAATGTGGCAGACCCGTTGACTAAACCTCTTCCACGAGCAAAACATGATCAGCACCGGGACTCCATGGGTGTTAGATTCATTACAATGTAAACTAGATTATTGACTCTAGTGCAAGTGGGAGACTGTTGGAAATACACCCTAGAGGCAATAATAAATTGGTTATTATCATATTTCCTTGTTCATGAGAAATGTTCATGATTCATGCTAGAATTGTATTGACCGGAAACTTAAATACATGCGTGAATACATAAACTACACCGTGTCCCTAGTAAGCCTCTACTTGACTAACTCGTTGATCAAAGATGGTTATGGTTTCCTGACCATAGACATGAGTTGTCATTTGATAACGGGATCACATCATTAGGAGAATGATGTGATGGATGATACGTCTCCAACGTATCTATAATTTTTTATTGTTCCATGTTGTTATAATATCAATCTTGGATGTTTTTATAATCATTTACAGCAATTTTATATCATTTTTGGAGAATAACCTATTAACCTAGTGCCCTGTGCCAGTTGTTGTTTTCTGCCCTGTTTTTGTTTCACAGAAAATCAATATCAAACGAAGTCCAAATACAGCGAAACTTTTTGGAGATTTTTTCTTGGGCATGAAGAATACCAAAAGCTTCGAGGGGAGGCCAGAAGACCTTGGTGGGCCCCACGAGCCACCAGGGCGCGCCTGGGGGGCAGGTCCGCCCTAATGCCTCGTGGGCCCCACCAAGCCCCGTTTGATCTAATTCCTCCACTATAAATTCAGAAAAAATCAGAAACCCTCAGGGGAGTCCACGAAATACTTTTTACGCCACCGCAAGCTTCTGTTCCAGAGAGATCCCATCTGGGGTCCTTCTCCGGTAATCTGCCGGAGGGGAAATCGATCGCGGAGGGGCTCTACATCAACCTTGCTGCCTCTTCGATGATGCGTGAGTAGTTTACCACAGACCTTCGGGTCCATAGGCAGTAGCTAGATGGCTTCTTCTCTCTTTTTGATGTTCAATACAATGTTCTCCTTGATGTTCTTGGAGATCTATTCGATGTAATCTTTCTTTGCGGTGTGTTTGTTGGGATCCGATGAATTGTGAGTTTATGATCAGATTCTCCATGAAATTATTTGAGTCTTCTCTGATCTCTTTTATGCATGATTATTATAGCCTCGTATTTCTTCTCCGATCTATTGATTTTGTTTGGCCAACTAAGTTGATTTATCTTGCCATGGGAAGAGGTGCTTTGTAGTGGGTTCGATCTTGCGGTGCTCAATCCCAATGACAGAAGGGGACATGACACGTATGTATCGTTGCTACTAAGGGTAAAAAGATGGGATCTATTCATTGGGTTTATTAATTCATGAGTTTGTCTTGTCTACATCATGTCATCGTTCTTAAGGCATTACTCCGTTCTTATGGACTTAATACACTAGATGCATGCTGGATAGCCCATCGATGTGTGGAGTAATAGTAGTAGATGCAGGCAGGAGTCGGTCTACTAATCTTGGACGTGATGCCTATATACATGATCATTGCCTTGGATATCGTCATGATTATTTGCTTTTCTATCAATTGCCCAACAGTAATTTGTCTACCCACCGTATGCTATTTTCTCGAGAGAAGCCTCTAGTGAAATCTATGGCCCCCGGGTCTATCAAAATCATATTACTAAAACCCTAAAAATATTGCTGCCATTTTCTTTTATTTATTTTATTTAGTATTTTTGCTGCAATCTATCAATCTATCAAATACAATTTAATCTTGCAATCTTACCGCCAAGGGATTGACAACCCCTTGTTTGCGTTGGGTGCAAGGATTTGTTGTTTGTGTGCAGGTACTGCTTACTAGGTGTTGTGTGATTCTCCTACTGGTTCGATAACCTTGGTTTCATAATCGAGGGAAATACTTATCTCTACTGTGCTGCATCATCCCTTCCTCTTCGGGGAAATACCAACGCAAGCTACAAGTAGCAGGAAGAATTTCTGGCGCCGTTGCCGGGGAGACATCATCAACATTTATCAAGTACCTTTGCACAAACTCTCATCTCCTTGCATTTACTTTATTTACCATTTGCCTCTCGAGTTCATCTCCCTCACTTCTAAAAAGTTTTTACAAAAATACAAAAATATTTTCCGTTTGCCTTTTTGCCTTTTTGCTTGTTTGCTATCTTTGCTTATGTTGCCACGTGCCTTCTACTTGCTTGCATCTTCGCTTGCTAGAAATCTATTGATATGGATCCACATAGAGTTTACTATGTGAATCATCTCCTATCCATTCGTGCTCGTGCTGAAACCCCAACTAGTTTAGTTGAGGGAAAATCATTAGATGAGCATACTCATTTTGTGCGTCACCGTTTGTCTGAAAAAGGGAAACTCATATGGCGTCAAATAAATTGTGTGCTATGTTATGCTCGGAATCTATGTGAAATTTATGATTTTACTTGTTGCTCTAAGAACCCTGAAAAACACCTTCCCTACCTATGTGAGTTCAATGATAATGAAATCTTATCTTCTTATGAAAAGGGTGTTTATAGTTACTATGATATCGAACAAATTGAAGAATTTGTTGCTTTTAAGGGTGCTTATGAAGTTGCTTCCTTGATTGAAAAGTATGATATTACTTTCCACAAATCTGAAAATTTTGCCATACTTAAATATTGCTATGAAAATTATGCTCATAATGTTTATGTTAAAGAATTTATTGAGAGAATGTCTGCTGCTTTGGAAGAGAATAATGATATGCATGAATCTATAGATAATTGTGATTCCGATGATTCGATTGAAATATCCCCTCTTGATGAACATGATGCTTGTGTCCACGATGCCAATATTAAAGAAGCTTATAGAGATGAACTTGCTATAGTTCCTTATGTCAAAAATGAAATTATTGCTATAACACCCATACTTGATAGCCCCTTGAATGAAAAGCATGATTGCAATTATGTTACTATAAATTCTATTAGTGTCAATTGTGCTAATGATATGCAAAACCACAAGCTTGGGGATGATGATTTTGTTATGTCCACTACTTATTGGAATGATCATGATTGGGGTGATAATGATTCTTATGATCTTGAAAATTTATTTAAACCTCATGATGAAAATGCTTGCGATAATATTGAAAGTGGGTTCGGAAGAGTGTCAACTTTATCTAAAAATAATCTCACATATTTGGAGAGTGTTCAATCTTATGAAATTTTTGATAAGAGTGGGTTTGGAGAGGTCATAACTTTAGTTAATGCTAATCCCAGTATTTCAAAAGATTATAAAAACTTTATGCATGTGGACCATAAAGAGAGTATTGTTTATGATAGCTATATTGTTGAATTTGAGTATGATCCTACATGTAATTATTATGAGAGAGGAAAATATGGTTGTAAAAAATTTCATATTACTAAATTACCTCTCGTTATGTTGAAATCATCAATGTTTTATTATTCTCCTTTGCGTATGATAAAAATTGCTTGCCTTGATAACTTGTTTGCTTATAAAATGCCTATGCATAGGAAGTATGTTAGACTTAAATATGTTTTTCACATGCTACATGATGCTCTCTTTGTGTTTCAATTATTATCTTTCATGTGAGCATCATTGAAATCTCAAGCCTATCTTAATGGCTATAAAGAAAGAGCTTGTTGGGAGGCAACCCAATGAATAAAATAAATTTTTGTTATAAGTTTCTGTTATGGCGTGTTTTTACTATCATGCTACTGGTATGATAGTGTTTTTATGTTTTTAATTAGTGTTTGTGCCAAGTAAAGTCTTTAGGATGATTTGGAAGATAGTATAATTGATGTTGTTTGAAAACAGAAAGTTTTGCGTCCAGTGCTGGAATTTTGTTTTTTCACTTTTACGTCAGAACCTTCTGAATTTTTTACACAGTATTGATATATGAATTTTCCACGTTGCCCTAATTTTTCAGAATTTTTAGAGTTACATAAGTATGACCATAATTCAGATCTCTACAGACTGTTCTATTTTTGACAGATTCTGTTTTTGATGCACTACTTGCTTGTTTTGATGAATCTATGGATTGTATTGGGGGGTATAAGCCATGGTGAAGTTAGAGTAATGTAGGTTTAATGCAAAAATAAAATATGAATGGGTTTGCAACAGTACTTATAGTAGTGATTTGTTTGTTATGCTAACGGATCTCACGAAGGTTTTGTTGAGTTTTGTGTGATTGAAGTTTTCAAGTTTTGGGTGAGATCACGATGGATGAAGGAATACGGAGTAGCAAAAGCCTAAGCTTGGGGATGCCCAAGGCACCCCAAGGTAATATTCAAGGAAGACTCAAGCGTCTAATCTTGGGGATGCCCCGGAAGGCATCCCCTCTTTATTCTACCGACCATCGGTAATTTTACTTGGAGCTATATTTTTATTCGTCACATGATATGTGTTTTGCTTGGAGCGTCTTGTATGATATGAGTCTTTGCTTTGTTTGCATTTTAGTTTGTCACAATCATCTTTGCTGCACACACCTATTTTGAGAGAACCACACGTTATCATCATAATTTGTAGAATACTCTATGTGCTTCACTTAAATCTTTTGAGCTAGGCAGTTGCTCTAGTGCTTCACTTAAATCTTTTTGAGCACGGTGGTGGCTGAAATTTTGTAGAAATAAACTCTCATGCTTCACTTATATTATTTTGAGAGTTGACTGAAATTTTGTAGAAATAAACTCTCATGCTTCACTTATATTATTTTGAGAGTTGGTTGAAATTTTGTAGAAATAAATTCTCATGCTTCACTTATATCTTTTTGAGAATTGACTTGATTAAAATTTTGAAGAAATGAATTCTCATGCTTCACTTATATTATTTTGAGAATTGTTAAGATTGAAATTTTGAAGAAATATTTGCACTCTCATGCTTCAGTTAAATATTTTTGAGAGATGATGATAGTAACGGTAATTTGCACATGTTATGCAATTGGTCCCAAAGTGATGAATATTCAAGAGGGATATAGATAAAAACTTTCATATAGATCATTGGATATGACAAGTGTGATTCCTTGCAATAGTTTTGCGATATGGAAATGATGATATGTGATGCCATGTTAGTGAGTAATTGTGCTTAAGTAAGAATATTAGTGTTAAGGTTTGTGATTCCCTATGCAAGCACGTTAAGTCAATAGTTATGCAATGAAGTTATATCCTACTATGGTGCATTATTCGGTGTTAGTTATGTTCAATGCATGTTTATGACCATTTTCGTTTTTTGGTTGGTTGCTTCTCAATCTTTTGCTAGCCTTCATTTGTACTAAGCGGAAATACTGCTTGTGCATCCAAAATCCTTAAAACCAGTTTTGCCTTATGAGTCCACAATATCTACCTATATGCGGTATTCCAATGCCGTTCCAAGTAAATTTGCGTGTGCCAAATCTAATTTTCAAAATAATTTTTCTGTTTTGTGTGCCTGTACCGCTCATGAAGCGGAAGGGGGTAGCCAATATCTTCCATGCTAGGTGTGTTATTCTCACGATGAGTGTTTATTCACTTGTCATTGCACGAGAGTGTGGCAGTAATAGGGATGCCCAGTCCCGAATTGTGAAATGAAATGAAATGAAAAATCTTATGTGATCACAATAATAAATTCCTTGGAAAGTGATGGTATGGAGGGCACCCGTGGATACGGCTAGCCATGGATTGTGAAAGAATTGGTGGAAAGGAATAAACTTTATTTTCCGTTTGGGAACCGCCTATGATGTATGTAGCATGGAAGATATTGGGAATTCTCATTCGTTTTCGTTGACAGGAAAAGCATGCCTCCCAAAATATTTTTATCTCTTTAATTTTCAGCTTTGAGCTCTGGCACATTTGACAAATCTCTGCTTCCCTCTGCGAAGGGCCTATCTATTTACTTTTATGCAATTTTTATTTTTCTTGAGTCTCCATCTTCTCTTACAAAAGCACCAACTAGAGAACACTATTGTCATACTTGTGCATTGGTTGTAGCTAATATTTGAATGTGTTTTCATAAATGGATCAATGATTGAGCATAATGGGCTAGGGATAACTTTCTTTAGCGTTGATATTTTGAAAGACATGGTTGCTTGTTAGTATGCTTGAGTATCTATGTTCTCATGTCAAATTATAGACTATTGCTTTGAATCATACAAGTTCAATGTCCATGCTACAAGAGAAAAGAATATGTGATAAATATGTTAGGCAGCATTCCACATCAAAAATTCTGTTTTTATCATTTACCTACTCGAGGACGAGCAGGAATTAAGCTTGGGGATGCTGATACGTCTCCAACGTATCTATAATTTTTTATTGTTCCATGCTGTTATAATATCAATCTTGGATGTTTTTATAATCATTTACAGCAATTTTATATCATTTTTGGAGACTAACCGATTAACCTAGTGCCCAATGCCAGTTGCTGTTTTCTGCCCTGTTTTTGTTTCACAGAAAATCAATATCAAACGAAGTCCAAATACAGCGAAACTTTTTGGAGATTTTTTCTTGGGCATGAAGAATACCAGAAGCTTTGAGGGGAGGCCAGAAGACCTTGGTGGGCCCCACGAGCCACCAGGGCGCGCCTGGGGGGGCAGGCGCGCCCTGATGCCTCGTGGGCCCCACCAAGCCCCGTTTGACCTAATTCTTCCACTATAAATTCAGAAAAAATCAGAAACCCTCAGGGGAGTCCACGAAATACTTTTTACGCCGCCGCAAGCTTCTGTTCCAGAGAGATCCCATCTGGGGTCCTTCTCCGGTAATCTGCCGGAGGGGGAATCGATCACAGAGGGGCTCTACATCAACCTTGCTGCCTCTCCGATGATGCGTGAGTAGTTTACCATAGACCATCGGGTCCATAGGCAGTAGCTAGACGGCTTCTTCTCTCTTTTTGATGTTCAATACAATGTTCTCCTTGATGTTCTTGGAGATCTATCCGATGTAATCTTTCTTTGCGGTGTGTTTGTTTGGATCCGATGAATTGTGAGTTTATGATCAGATTATCCATGAAATTATTTGAGTCTTCTCTAATCTCTTTTATGCATGATTAATATAGCCTTGTATTTCTTCTCCGATCTATTTATTTGGTTTGGCCAACTAAGTTGATTTATCTTGCCATGGGAAGAGGTGCTTTGTAGTGGGTTCGATCTTGCGGTGCTCAATCCCAGTGACAGAAGGGGACATGACACGTATGTATCGTTGCTACTAAGGGTAAAAAGATGGGATCTATTCATTGGGTTTATTAATTCGTGAGTTTGTTTTGTCTACATCATGTCATCGTTCTTAAGGCATTACTCCGTTCTTATGGACTTAATACACTAGATGCATGCTGGATAGCCCATCGATGTGTGGAGTAATAGTAGTAGATGCAGGCAGGAGTCGGTCTACTAATCTTGGACGTGATGCCTATATACATGATCATTGCCTTGGATATCGTCATGATTATTTGCTTTTCTATCAATTGCCCAACAGTAATTTGTCTACCCACCGTATGCTATTTTATCGAGAGAAGCCTCTAGTGAAATCTATGACCCCCGGGTCTATCAAAATCATATTACTAAAACCCTAAAAATATTACTGTCATTTTCTTTTATTTATTTTATTTAGTATTTTTGCTGCAATCTATCAATCTATCAAATACAATTTAATCTTGCAATCTTACCGCCAAGGGATTGACAACCCCTTGTTTGCGTTGGGTGCAAGGATTTGTTGTTTGTGTGCAGGTACTGCTTACTAGGTGTTGTGTGATTCTCCTACTGGTTCGATAACCTTGGTTTCATAATCGAGGGAAATACTTATCTCTACTGTGCTGCATCTGTAGGGTAACGCAACAGAAAACAAAAATTTTCCGACCTATGCACCAGCTCAGGACCACTATGGAGACTGCATACAAGGTTTGATCTTTTTCGTTACCGACTCGTAGCGCAGCGGAAGTAGAGTCAATGACGATCGGCGGTGCAGATCCCCGTAGCTAGGATTTACAACCTCCCAACCGCGAGGATGTACTCCCACGTCTGCCCCTCGGACAGCCCTCCGGGAGGCAGTCAGACAGTCCCTCGGACGGTGTCACGGACAGCCCTCCGGGAGGACCTTCGAAACTCGAACGGTCACTCGGACAGCCCTTCGGGAGGACACCTGAAACTCAAACTGTAACTCGGACAGCCCTCCGGGAGGCACTCTCGAACTAAGACCGAAACTACGATCTCTCTACAGAGTTGCACAAATAGGGTGTCATCTATCGGGCAGGGCTTCGCCGTCCAGAACTAGTTCCCACCGGAACACAGACAGCCTTTCGGCTCTACGAAACTATTTCGTGGGAGGGAGAGAGAGAGCCAAATGAGCATGGCACTTGTATGTGAGAAGGAGTGAGTGTGGAGGCAGCCCCTCCACCTCTATTTATAGGAAAAGAAAGGGGTAGGATGGGCACTTCCAAAAAACCCAAAATGCCCATGAAGGAAAACCTTTCACAAGGACATAAAGGGAATTAATGGAGCAAGTGGGGCCCCATGGAGGACCCACACATGTGGCCGGCCACACCCCTCATGGGGGCCCCTCCAAGGAGGTTTCTTAGCCCCCAAGCCTTCTAAAAGCCTTTTGGAAAATATCCCAAAAGGTGCTTCTCCAAAAATATCCAAAAAGCACTTTCACTATTCACGAAGACATTTTTCTGTGTCCGTTAAATCCCAAATTATTTCTGTGTGCCTAGAACAATTCCAGTACCCACTAAAATAATTTTGAACGCATTTCGAAACAATTTCGGAACAATGTTTCTTTAGCGAAAAGCAACCAAAGCGGTTCCGGCTGCTCTGGAACATTTCCGGTTTTTCCTCCGGAAAAATCCCAGAAGTTACCAGAACGATTCTGGCACCCTCCAAGAATTTCCAGACGTGTGCCGAAACCATTTTGACTTAATGGAATACCCTGAAACAACTTTTCTGTTTTACCGGAACTATTCCGATATCCTCTCCGGAACGTTTCCGTTTCGTCCGAAACTTTTTCGGTGATTCTTTGGCATTCGCGACGGTGTTCACCTTCGCGAAGTTTGCCACCACCTTGTCGATGCACCAGAAAATATTGCTATCTCTATAGCTAATAAAATAAGTGCATTGCAAAAAGGTTGACACGTAGGTCATTAAAGTGACAATCATATGGCTCCAGCCATCATGCCAAATCATGACACGCAGGTCATGTTAATTTACATTATATAGTCATCTCATACATAATCAAATTAAATATGAGCACCACTATACCACATCATATGCACATGCAAACCATCCTGCAAAACCAAGTTAGACGCCTCTAATCGGTTTATGCAAAAATTTATTTTACGTGGCTTCTAAGGTTTCGAACAAACTGCAGCTACCAACGTTTAATCATCAAGTATGATTATTCAAGTCGCTAGATTAACATCGCCGGGTGTATGAAACGCGAGATAATAAAATCTCGAGCCCCATACTAAACTTCCTCATACGCATGACCCCCGTGCAGATCATATCTGCATTGCCCTTTCGTCTGCGATTTCATCTTTCTTTTTAACTATGGCGGAACCCAAAGAACTGAAGCACTTCGTTGATCAATCAGGATCGCGGATTGCCAGAACTTTGTGAAATTCCACCATACTGTTATTAAGATCAGAAATACGCAAATTCCAGGGAAGCAACAAGAACATCGGGTAACAGATTTCATCTGCTACCCGCACAAATAATTTTCAGCAATAGATCTCATCTACTACCTAATTATATTATGCAATACCCATACATCTCATGTATTCTAGATCGCAACCTACATCTACGCATAGCACGGCTCATGATGCCACTGTAGGGTAACGCAGCAGAAAACAAAAAATTTCCGACCTACGCACCAGCTCGGGACCACTATGGAGACTGCATACAAGGTTTGATCTTTTTCGTTACCGACTCGTAGCGCAGCGGAAGTAGAGTCGATGACGATCGGCGGTGCAGATCCCCGCAGCTAGGATTTACAACCTCCCAACCACGAGGATGTACTCCCACATCTGCCCCTCGAACAGCCCTCCGGGAGGCAGTCAGCCAGTCCCTCGGACGGTGTCGCGGACATCCCTCCGGGAGGACCTTCGAAACTTGAACGGTCACTCGGACAGCCCTTCGGGAGGACACCCGAAACTCAAACTGTAACTCGGACAGCCCTCCGGGATGCACTCTCGAACTAAGACCGAAACTATGATCTCTCTACAGAGTTGCACACATACGGTGTCATCTATCCGGCAGGGCTTCGCCGTCCAGAACTAGTTCCCACCGGAACACAGACAGCCTTTCGGCTCTACGAAAATATTTCGTGGGAGGGAGAGAGAGAGCCAGACGAGCATGGCACTTGTATGTGAGAAGGAGTGAGTGTGGAGGCAGCCCCTCCACCTCTATTTATAGGAAAAGCAAGGGGTAGGATGGGCACTTCCAAAAAACGCAAAATGCCCATGAAGGAAAACCTTTCACAAGGACATAAAGGGAATTAATGGAGCAAGTGGGGCCCCATGGAGGACCCACACATGTGGCCGGCCACACCTCTCATGGGGGCCCCTCCAAGGAGGTTTCTTAGCCCCCAAGCCTTCTAGAAGCCTTTTGGAAAATATCCCAAAAGGTGCTTTTCCAAAAATATCCAAAAAGCACTTTCACTATTCACGAAGACATTTTTCTGCGTCCGTTAAATCCCAAATTATTTTTGTGTGCCTAGAACAATTCCAGTACCCACTAAAATAATTTTGATCACATTCCGAAACAATTTTGGAACAATGTTTCTTCAGCGAAAAGCAACCAAAGCGGTTCCGGCTGCTCCGGAACATTTCCGGTTTTTCCTCCGGAAAAATCCCAGAAGTTACCAGAACGATTCTGGCACCCTCCAAGAATTTCTAGACGTGTGCCGAAACCATTTTGAGTTAATGGAATACCCTGAAACAACTTTTCTGTTTTACCGGAACTATTCCGATATCCTCTCCGGAACGTTTCCGTTTCGTCCAAAACTTTTTCGGTGATTTTCTCTCAGACTCCCTGTCTAGTATTCAGCAGATAGATGACCCTTAAGCGTGTGACCCTATAGGTTTGGTGAAGTATAGACATGACCGGAACATCTTTCCGATCAATGATCAACATCGGAGCCGTGGACACCCATATTGACCCCTATACCCACACGAATGAATATTCGAGTGAACCTCCAGTTGCCGTGTGCTATTCCTGTTGCTTCACGATATGTTACAAATACCCGAGGTGAGATTTTCTGCATCCCCGTGGATCAACAACTTGTCCACTATGCAAGTTACCTCGTTACCGGTATTGTTCTCTTTTCTCGTTTCTGTGTTTCGGCATCCCTATGATCAAATCACCTTGTGTCTGGCCAGACGATGATGGATACCATAACACCGAGAGGGCCCAGAGATATCTCTCCATCGTCGGCGGAGCAAATCCCAATCTTGAGCTATCAAGTCCCTTCACACACCTTTCCATGAACCCGTAAGCCGCCGTAACAGCCACCCATTTACGGATGACGTTTAACAAACCCCAAAGTTCATGAAGCAAGTATGAAGAAACTCAACACTCTCATGGTCTAAGGAATTATGCAAACATTAACTTCTCTGTGTTATTAACCATTAACTTATGACGAGTGTATCTCATAGCATAACATCAATCGGGTCGATTCAACACAAATATTCTACTAACATTGTGCCCTCAAAGTTGCTGGCATAGACATGCCCATGATTGGGAAAACATAATCATCATGCAACACTTGAGCTAGTCTTAGAGGCATGACTAGGAATACATTTTACCATTTATTATTCCACACGTGCACATGGGTTTTCCCCAGAGCCTTTATGGATATACGGGCTCGGGAACCACAGCAGTTATAGCATGGAACATAAACATAATTATGAACATGGAGATAAACAATAACATTTATTATTGCCTCTAGGGCATATCTCCTACAGCATCATCCCTTCCTCTTCGGGGAAATACCAACGCAAGCTACAAGTAGCAGTGGACAAGACCCAACTGTAAGCTTAGCATCAGATTGTTTAGTTTATTTGCTACAGCTTTCTTCATGTCAAGTATCAGTTCCTTAGACCATGAGATCGTGCAACTCCCTAATACCGGACGAATACTTAGTGTGTATCCAAATGTCACTTCATAACTGGGTGATCATAAAGGTGCTCTACAGGTATCTCTGAAGGTGTTTGTTGGGTTGGCACGGATCGAGACTGGGATTTGTCACTCCGTATGACGGAGAGATATCTCTGGGCCCTCTCGGTAATACAACATCGTAAAGAGCTTGCAAGGAATGCGGCTAATGAGTTAGCCATGGGATCTTGTATTATGGAACAAGTAAAGAGACTTGCCGGTAACGAGATTGAACTAGTTATGGAGATACCGACGATCGAATCTCGGGCAAGTAACATATCGCCGGACAAAGGGAATTGCATACGGGATTAACTGAATCCTCGACATCATGGTTCAACTGATAAAATCTTCGTTGAATATGTAGGAATCAATATGGGCATCCAAGTCCCGCTATTGGTTATTGACCGGAGAGGAGTCTCGGTCATGTCTGCATGTTCCGAACCCGTAGGGTCGCACGCTTAACGTTCGATAGCGCTAGGGTAGTATTGAGATATCAACAGTGGAAAGTCCGAAGGTTGTTCAGAGTCTCGAATGGGTTTTGGGATATCACGAGGAGCTCCGGAATGGTCCGGAGGTAAAGATTCGTATATGGGAAGTCCTATTTTGGTCGCCGGAAAAGTTCGGAGGTATATTGGTATTGTACCGGATGCACCGAAGGGATTCCGGAGGTCCACCGGGGGGTCCCACCTGCCCCGGAGGGCCACATGGGCAGCAAAAGGGGCGCACCAGCCCCTGGTGGGCTGGGCGCCACTTCCCCCCATCGGCCCATGCGCCTATCGTTTGGGGGAAGCCTAGATGGCCCCCCGTCCCTTGGCTTGGGGGGCAAGCCACCGCCCCCTCCCTTGGAGGAGGGGCTAGGGCCGCCGCCCCCTCCCCCTCACCCCTATATATAGTGGGGAGGGGCGCAGGGGGCTGCACCCTTCCGCCCGGCACCTCCCTCTCTCCCGTATACTCCTCCACCACCTTCCGGTACGTGCTTGGCGAAGCCCTGCCGGAATTCCGCGGCTGCCACCACCACCACACCGCCGTGCTGGTTCCGATCTCATCAACCTCCTCCCCCTCTCTTGTTGGATCAAGAAGGATAGGATGCCATCGAGCTGAACGTGTGCTAATATCGGAGGTGACGTCCGTTCGGCACTAGATCGGATTGGATCGCGATTGGATCGTGAGGAGTACGACTACATCAACAGCGTTACGACGCTAACGCTTTCGGTCTACGAGGGTATGTAGACACACTTGTAGGAGATATGCCCTAGAGGCAGTAATAACAGTTATTTTGTATCTCCAAGTTTGTAATGGATGTTTATGTTCCATGCTATAACTGCAATGATTCTCGAGTCTGCAATATCCACAAGGCTCGGAGGGAAACTCATGTGCACGTGTGGTATAATAAATGGTAAAATGTATTCCTAGTCATGCCTCTAAGACTAGCTCAAGTATTGCATGATGATCCTGTTTTCCTGATCATGGGCATGACTATGCCGGCAATTTTGAGGGCACATTGTTAGAAGAACACTTGTGTTGAATCGACCCGAATTGATGTTATGCTATGAGATATTGTCGTCACAAGTAAATGGTTTTATAACACAGAGAAAGTTAATGTTTGCATAATTCCTTAGACCATGAGAGTATCGAGTTCCTTCGTACTTGCTTCGTGAACTTTGGGGTTTGTTAAACATCATCCGTAACTGGGTGGCTATTACGGCGGCTTACGGGTTCACGGAAAAGTATGACAAGGAACAAGATAGCTCAAGATTGGGATTTGCTCCTTCAACGATGGAGAGATATTCATAGGGCCCTCTCGGTGTTACGGTATCCATCATCGTCTGGCCGGACACAATGTGATTCAATCACGGGGATGCCGGAATGCGGAAATGAGATCAGATAACAAAAATGGTAACGAGGCAACTGGCATAGTGGACAAGTGTTGATTCATGGAGATGCCAATAATTCTCACCTCGGGTGTTTGTAACATATCGCGAAGCAACAGGAATAGCACACGGCAACAAACAGGTTCACTCGAATATTCATTTGTGTGGGTATAGGGATCAATATGGGTGTCCACGATTCCTCTATTGATCATTGATCGGAAAGTGTTTCGGTCATGTCTATACTTCACCGAACCTACAGGGTCACACGCTTAAGGGTCATCTATCTGCTGAATACTAGACAGGGAGTTTGAGAGAAAGTCACCGGAAAAGTTTCAGAGACAACGAAAGAGTTCCGGAGAAAGAACACCGGAAGAGTTTCGGTAAAACTGAAAAGTTGTTTCGGAGTATACCATTAAGTCAAATTGGTTTCGGCACATGCCTCGAAATTCTTGGAGGGTGCCAGAATTGTTCTGGGAACTTCTGGGATTTTTCCGGGGAAAAAACCGGAAATGTTCCGGAGCTGCCGGAACCGCTTTGGTTGCTTTTCGCTGATGAAAATCATTGATCTGAAAATGTTTCGGAACACGTCAAGAATTATTTTAGTGGGTACTGGAATTATTCTAAGACCCACAGAAATATTTTCGGATTTATCGGTCGCGGAAAAATGGGTTCATGAATAGTGAAAAAGCACTTTATGGTTACTTTATGGAAAGCCACCTTTTTGGGCTTTGTCCCAAAATATCTTGGGGATGACATGGATGGATGGGAGCCCCTCATGGGGGGCCCACTAGGAGTGGCCGGCCAAGGGAGGAGCTCCTCCATGGAGCTCCTCTAGTCTTCCCATTATGCCCCTTTTAAAACTCCATGTGATGGGTTTTTTTGGGTATTTCAAATGCCACCCTACCCCTTGGGTTTTCCTATAAATAGAGGTGGAGAGGCACTCTCCACACTCACTCTTTATCACATACACATGCCATGCATGATCTGGCTTTCTCTCTCCCTCCCAGCGAAATAGTTTCGTACAGCCGAAAGGTTGTCTGGGTAACGGTGGGAACTAGTTCTGGACGGCGAAGCCCTGCCGGATAGCTGACACCGTATGTGTGCAACCCCGTAGAGAGGTCGTAGGTTCGATCTTTTGCCCGTGGGGCTGTTCGAGGGTCCTCCCGAAGGGCTGTCCGAGTTACCGTTCGAGCTTCGAAGGTCCTCCCGATGGGTTGTCTGTGACATCGTCCGGGGGACTGTCCGACCGCCTCCCGAAGGGCTGTCCGACGAGGGAGTACATCCTTGCGGTTGGGAGGTTGTAAATCCTAGCTGCGGGGATCTGCACCGATGATCTACATCGACTCTACTTCCGCTGCGCTACGAGTCGGTAATGATCAGATCAAACCTTGTATGCCATCTCCATAATGATCCTGGGCGTGCTCGCTGTACCGAAAAGTTTGGTTTTCTGTCGCGTTCCCCTACAATGGCATCAAGAGCCTTGCTATGCGTAGATGCAGATTATGATCTAGAATACATAGAGATGTATGGGTATTGCATAATATAATTTTGTAGTAGATGAGATCTATTGCTGAAAATTATTTATGCGGGTGGCAGATGAAATCTGTTACCCGATGTTCTTGTTGCTTCCCTAGAATTTGCGTATTTTTTATCTTGAAACGGCATGGTGGAATTTCACAAAGTTCTGGCAATCCGCGATCCTGATTGATCAATGAAGTGCTATTAGTTCTTTGGGTTCCACCATAGTTAAAAGAAAGATGAAATTTCGCAGACGAAAGGGCAATGCAGATATGATCTGCACGGGGGTCATGCATATGACAAAGTTTAGTATGGGGCTCAAGATTTTATTATCTCGTGTTTCATACACCCCGTAAAGTTAATCTAGCGACTTGAATAATCATTTTTGATGATAAACGTTGGTAGCTGCGGTTTAAGTCAAAACCTTAGAAGCCACATAAAATAAAATTTTACATAAACCGATTAGAGGCATCTAACTTGGTTTTGTAGGATGTGCATGTGATGTGGTATAGCAGTTCTCATATTAATTCGATTATGTATGAGATGACTATATGATGTAAATTTACTAACATGACCGGCGTGTCATGATTCGGCATGATGACTGGAGCCATATGATTGTCACTTTAATGACCTGCGTGTCAACCTTAAGAAATGCACTTATTTTATTAGCTATAAAGATAGCAATATTATCTGGTGCATCGACAAGGTGGTGGCAATCTTCGTGAAGGTGAACACCGACGCAAATGCCGAAGACGAAGAAATTAAAGACTTCTCCGTCAGAAAGGGCTATACCATATCATGCTATTATGAATTGCCTGAGATGTTTATCCCTTATGATGCACCCTTTTTGATTGCACGGTAGTCGCTTTTTATTAGGGTGATCTCTCACTTAAAATATCAACTAGATAGTGTTCTCCCAAATGTAGCACCGTCACAGCATCTATCCTTTCGAGGTGCGCCACGGATGCATGGGTATGAACGATTGGAGAAATGTAAGGCGGGTGAGGTCAGACCTCACAGCAAGATCACTTGGTTGTCTTGATGTTCATGGCAAGATCGTCCTGAGCTCGGAACACACGCATCGAAAGATGAACACGAATCACATAGAGATGTGATCGGCAAGTTGGCCTACCGATTGAAATCCTCGTCATGAGATGATGATTCTTTGACGTTGAATTGATATTCAGATCTTGAATCACTCATAATCAATTTTGAGAGATATTGATTTGAGTAGGAGCGCAGTTTAGAATAAAATTGTTTATTCACTAATGCAAATTAATTATGAACAAAGTCTAAGTGAAACTTGTGTTTATCGTTGTAGATCAAATGGCTCGCAACACCGCATTCAACTTAGGCCCGATGTTAGAGAAAGAGAAGTTAGCTGCGACTGGAAACAACTATGCGGACTGGGTCCGTAACCTGAGGATTGTCCTCAGGAGCGCTAAGAGAATATATGTGCTTGAAACTCCTCTTCCAGCTAAACCGGCGGAAACTACCCCGGAAGATGAACAAAATGTCTAGGCCACTAAGGATGATGATCACAACTTAGTGCAGTGCCTCATGCTAGCTTGCATGAGTCCAGAGCTTCAAAAATGTTTTGAATTCCATAATGCCCGCGATATGATCCGGGAATTGGATGCTCTGTACAAGTGATACGTCTCCAACGTATCTATAATTTTTTATTGTTCCATGCTATTATAATATCAATCTTGGATGTTTTTATGATCATTTACAGCAATTATATATCATTTTTGGAGACTAACCTATTAACTTAGTGCCCAGTGCCAGTTGTTGTTTTCTGCCCTGTTTTTGTTTTACAGAAAATCAATACCAAATGAAGTCCAAATGCCATGAAACTTTTTGGAGATTTTTTATTGGCCAAGATAAACACTAGAAGCTTCGGGAGGAAGCCAGAAGACCCATGTGGGGCCCACGAGCCACCAGGGCGCACCTGGGGGGGCAGGCGCGCCCTGGTGCCTCATGGGGCCCACAGAGCTCCGTTTGACCTAATTCCAGCACTACAAATTCCAGAAAAATCAAAAACCCTCAGGGGAGTCCACAAAATACTTTTTCCGCCGCCGCAAGCTTCTGTTCCAGAGAGATCCCATCTGGGGTCCTTCTCCGATAATCTGCCGGAGGGGGAATCGATCACGGAGGGGTTCTGCATCAACCTTGCTGCCTCTCAGATGATGCATGAGTAGTTTACCACAGACCTTCGGGTCCATAGTTAGTAGCTAGATGGCTTCTTCTCTCTTTTTGATCTTCAATACAATGTTCTCCTTGATGTTCTTGGAGATCTATCCGATGTACTCTCTTTTTGCGGTGTGTTTGTTGGGATCCGATGAATTGTGAGTTTATGATCAGATTATCCATGAAATTATTTGAGTCTTTGCTGCACTCTTTTATGCATGATTATTATAGTCTCGTATTTCTTCTCCGATCTATTGATTTGGTTTGGCCAACTGAGTTGATTTATCTTGCCATGGGGAGAGGTGCTTTGTAGTGGGTTCGATCTTGCGGTGCTCAATCCCAGTGACAGAAAGGGACATGACACGTATGTATCATTGCTACTAAGGGTAAAAAGATGGGGTTTATTCATACGTGAGTTTATCTTGTCTACATCATGTCATCATTCTTAAGGCATTACTCCGTTCTTTATCGGACTTAATACACTAGATGCATGCTGGATAGCGGTCGATGTGTGGAGTAATAGTAGTAGATGCAGGCAGGAGTCGGTCTACTAATCTTGGACGTGATGCCTATATGCATGATCATTGCCTTGGATATCGTCATGATTATTTGCTTTTCTATCAATTACCCAACAGTAATTTGTCTACCCACCGTATGCTATTTTCTCGAGAGAAGCCTCTAGTGAAAACTATGGGCCCTGGGTCTATCTAAATCATATTACTAAAACCCTAAAAATATTGCTGCCATCTTTCTTTATTTATTTTATTTTGTATTTTTGTTTCAATCTATCAATCTATCACATACAATTTAATCTTGCAATTTACCGCCGAGAGATTGACAACCTCTCGTTTGCGTTGGGTGCAAGGGTTTGTTGTTTGTGTGCAGGTACTGCTAATGAGGTGTTGTGTGATTCTCCTACTGGTTCGATAACCTTGGTTTCATAACTGAGGGAAATACTTATCTCTACTGTGCTGCATCATCCCTTCCTCTTCGGTGAAATGCCAACGCAAGCTACAAGTAGCAACAAGCAAAACGCACGGTCTGAACGTTTTGATATTATGAAGACCGTGATGGATTGCAAGATGGCTGAGGGCAGCTCAGTTGGCGAACACGTGGTCAATATGATTGGCTACGCTGAAAGGCTTAATACCCTGGAATTTCTAATTCCACCAGCCCATATGATGGACATGTTGCTTTCTTCACTCCCCCCGTCTTACGATGGTTTTATCATGAACTACAACATGAGTGGGATGGAGAAGACACTAAATGAGGTGCTCGCCATGCTGAAAACTGCGGAAGGAGGACTGCGGAAAAATCGCAAGCAAGTGTTGCTTGTGAATAAAACCTCCAGTTTCAAAAAGAAAGGCAAGTCCAAGAAGGGCAAGGGCGCCGGTAAGACCGGCTCCCGAAGCAACTCTAAGGGCAGAGCCAAGAATGAAACTGAGTGCTTCTACTGCAAGGGCACAGGACACTGGAAGAGAAACTACAAGAAGTATCTGGAAGATAAGATGTCCAGGAAAACTCGAAAAGGTATAACTGTTATACAGGTTAATGTCATTGACGTTTTGCTTGCTAGCGAAAATTCTAAGTCTTGGGTATTTGATACCGGATCAGTTGCAAACATTTGCAACTCGATACAGGGGCTTCAGAAGGTGCGCAAGCTGGCAAAGAATGAAGTCATGATGCGCGTCGGGAACGGCGCTGGGATCGCCGCTCAAACCGTCGGCATTATGCCTCTATGTCTCCCTTTAGGATTTACCTTAGAACTAAGTAACTGTTATTTTGTTCAGGCATTGTGTAGAAACATTATCTCTGGATCATGTTTAGTACACGATGGGTACTCCTACAAGTCTAAGAACAATGGTTGTTCGCTTTATTGTAAGGATATGTTTTATGGATTTGCACCCATTGTTGGGGGCCTTTTCATACTAAATCTTGAATGTGGAAATGATGTCTTTAACGTGAATGCTAAACGCCTTAAGAAGGCTGATACCACCACCACTTACTTGTGGCACTGTCCGCTTGGCCACATCGGAAAGAAACGCATGCAAAGACTCCAGAGAGATGGAGTTTTACCATCCTCTGATTTTGAATCATTTGACACATGTGAAGCTTGTCTGATGGGGAAAATGACCAAGACGCCGTTCATGGGCCATCCTGAATGGGCGGGTGAATTATTGGAAATAATACATAGTGATGTATGTGGTCCAATGAGCACAGCCGTACGGGGTGGGTATTTCTACTTCGTGACTTTTACTGATGATTTAAGTCGGTATGGCTATATCTACTTGATGAAGCATAAGTCGGAAACCTTTGAAAAGTTCAAAGAATTTCAGAATGAGGTAGAAAATCATCATAACAAAAGGATTAAGTTTCTGCGATCAGATCGCGGGGGCGAATATCTTAGTGATGAGTTTAGCCAACATCTGAGTGACCGTGGAATCGTTTCACAGCTTACGCCTCCCGGAACTCCACAGAGAAACGGAGTATCAGAAAGACATAACCGAACCCTGTTAGACATGGTAAGGTCGATGATGTCCCTTACAGATCTGCCGATATCTTTTTGGGGTCACGCACTGGAAACTGCCGCTCACACACTAAACAAAGCACCGTTTAAGTCTGTTAAGACGACACCACATGAGATGTGGAATGGGAAGAAACCCAGTTTGTCGCATCTTAAGATTTGAGGATGTGAGGTACATGTAAAATGTTTACAACCTACCAAACTCGATCCCAGATCAGACAAATGTAACTTTGTAGGTTATCCAAAAGAAACAGTTGGGTATTCCTTCTACCTACCCTCCGAGCACAAAGTGTTTGTCGCTAAAAGCGGAGTCTTTCTTGAGAAAGAGTTTCTCGCTAAAGAATTGAGTGGGAGGACAGTACAGCTTGATGAGATTAGTGAATCTTTGGCAACTGTTGATATGGCTAAGGAACCGGAAGAAATTCCGCAAATTATCCCTACAACCGAGCCGGAAGTTGTCGCATGTGATGCGGAAACTTCAGACAAGTTTGTATTTGAACCGCGTAGATCAGGTAGGGCTATTGAGCCACCTGAGTGGTTTCATAATGAAATCTCCATCCTTGAAGACGATGAACCTGTGCACTACAAGGAAGCGATGGTGGGGCCCAGCTCAAGGGAATGGCACAAAGCCATGAAATCCGAAATGAAATCCATGTACGAAAATCAAGTTTGGAACTTGGTAGAACTTCCAGAAGGCGTAAAGCCCATTGGTTGTAAATGGATTTTCAAAAGAAAGACAGACGCAGATGGTAACATTACTATCCATAAAGCTAGACTTGTCGCGAAAGGGTTCACGCAAGTTCCAGGAGTGGACTACGACGAGACTTTCTCGCCCGTAGCTATGCTTAAGTCTGTTCGGATATTACTAGCAATTGCTGCTTATTTCGATTATGAAATATGGCAGATGGACGTCAAAACGGCTTTCCTAAATGGAAATCTCAAAGAAGATGTATACATGATACAGCCTGAAGGTTTTGTCGTTCATGAGGATGCTGGAAAGGTATGCAAACTTCAGAAGGCCATTTATGGTCTGAAGCAAGCATCAAGGAGCTGGAACATTCGTTTCGATGAAGTGGTCAAATAGTTTGGCTTCATCAGGAATGATGAAGAATCTTGTGTTTACAAGAAGTTTAGTGGGAGCGTAAAAGCATTTCTAATCTTGTATGCGGATGACATATTGTTGATTGGAAATGATGTGAATTTCCTTAGCGAAATAAAAGACTCATTAAAGAAGAGTTTTTCAATGAAAGACTTAGGCAAAGGGGCATATGTATTGGGCATCAAAATCTATAGATATAGATCAAAACGCCTGATAGCGCTTAGCCAAAGCACGTACATTGACAAGGTGTTGAAAAGGTTCAACATGGAGAACTCCAAGAAAGGCCTACTCCCCATGTCACCTGGCACAGTGCTTTGCAAGAATCGGTGTCCTCGGACTCTCGATGAGCGAGTGCAAATGAATGATGTTCCATATGCTTCGGCAGTTGGTTCTATTATGTATGCCATGCTATGTACAAGACAGGATGTTTCCTATGCGCTAAGTGTTAGCAGCCGGTACCAAAGTGATCCAGGATTGGAACACTGGGCCGCAGTCAAAACTATTCTTAAGTACCTCAGAAGGACCAAGGATTTACTCCTTGTGTACGGAGGTGATGAAGAGCTCATTGTAAGTGGTTACACTGATGCAGGCTTCATGACTGACCCAGATGACTTCAAATCTCAATCAGGCTATGTTTTCATATTGAACGGTGCCGCAGTTGATTGGAAAAGTTCCAAACAAAAGACTGTGGCAGATTCTACGATGGAGGCGGAATATGTTGCAGCTTCAAAAGCCTCCAAGGAGGCGGTCTGGATCAAGCAGTTTCTTGAAGACCTTGGTGTGGTTCCAAGTGCACTAGACCCGGTGGAGATCTATTGCGATAATAGTGGCGTCGTGGCTCAGGCTACGGAGCCATCTTCGCACCATAAGACAAGACATATTGAATGCAAATATAAACTCATTCGACATCATGTCGAAGCGGGTTTACTGAAAGTACACAAAGTTCACACAGATCTGAATGTGTCAGACCCGATGACAAAGCCTCTACCACGAGCAAAGCATGAGCAGCACCGGATAGCCATTGGTGTTAGGGAAGCCATGTAACTGGATTATGGCTCTAGTGCAAGTGGGAGCCTGTAGGAGATATGCCCTAGAGGCAGTAATAACAGTTATTTTGTATCTCCAAGTTTGTAATGGATGTTTATGTTCCATGCTATAACTGCAATGATTCTCGAGTCTGCAATATCGACGAGGCTCGGAGGGAAACTCATGTGCATGTGTGGTATAATAAATGGTAAAATGTATTCCTAGTCATGCCTCTAAGACTAGCTCAAGTATTGCATGATGATCATGTTTTCCTGATCATGGGCATGACTATGCCGGCAATTTTGAGGGCACATTGTTAGAAGAACACTTGTGTTGAATCAACCCGAATTGACGTTATGCTATGAGATACATTTGTCACAAGTAAATGGTTTTATAACACAGAGAAAGTTAATGTTTGCATAATTCCTTAGACCATGAGAGTATCGAGTTCCTTCGTACTTGCTTCGTGAACTTTGGGGTTTGTTAAACGTCATCCGTAACTGGGTGGCTACTACGGCGGCTTACGGGTTCACGGAAAAGTATGACAAGGAACAAGATAGCTCAAGATTGGGATTTGCTCCTCCGACGATGGAGAGATATTCTTAGGGCCCTCTCGGTGTTACTGTATCCATCATCATCTGGCCAGACACAATGTGATTGGATCACGGGGATGCTGGAATGCGGAAACGAGATAAGATAACAAAACCAGTAACGAGGCAACTGGCATAGTGGACAAGTGTTGATTCATGGAGATGCCGATAATTCTCACCTCGGGTGTTTGTAACATATCACGAAGCAACAGGAATAGCACACGGCAACAAACAGGTTCACTCGAATATTCAATCGTGTAGGTATAGGGATCAATATGGGTGTCCACGGTTCCGCTGTTGATCATTGATCGGAAAGTGTTCCGGTCATGTATATACTTCACCGAACCTACAGGGTCACATGCTTAAGGGTCATCTATCTGTTGAATACTAGACAGGGAGTCTGAGAGAAAGTCACCGGAAAAGTTTCAGAGACAACAGAAGAGTTCCGGAGAGAGAACACCGGAAGAGTTTCGGTAAAACTGAAAAGTTGTTTCGGAGTATACCATTAAGTCAAATTGGTTTTGGCACATGCCTGAAGTTCTTGGAGGGTGCCAGAATTGTTCTGGGAACTTCTGGGATTTTTCCGGGGAAAAAACCGGAAATGTTCCGGAGCTGCCGGAACCGCTTTGGTTGCTTTTCGCTGATGAAAATCATTGATCTGGAAATGTTTCGGAACGTGTCGAGAATTATTTTAGTGGGTACCGGAATTATTCTAAGACCCACAGAAATATTTTCGGATTTATCGATCGCAGAAAAATGGGTTTATGAATAGTGAAAAAGCACTTTATGGTTACTTTATGGAAAGCCACCTTTTGGGGCTTTGTCCCAAAATATCTTGGGGATGACATGGATGGATGGGAGCCTCTCATGGGGGGCCCACTAGGAGTGGCCAGCCAAGGGAGGAGCTCCTCCATGGAGCTCCTATAGCCTTCCCATTATGCCCCTTTTGAAACTCCATGTGATGGGTTTTTTGGGTATTTCAAGTGCCACCCTACCCCTTGGGTTTTCCTATAAATAGAGGTGGAGAGGTACTCTCCACACTCACTCTTTCTCACATACACATGCCATGCATGATCTGGCTTTCTCTCTCCCTCCCAGCGAAATAGTTTCGTAGAGCCGAAAGGCTGTCTGGGTTCCGGTGGGAACTAGTTCTGGACGGCGAAGCCCTGCCGGATAGCTGACATCGTATGTGTGCAGCCCCGTGGAGAGGTCATAGGTTCGATCTTTTGCCCGAGGGGCTGTTCGAGGATCCTCCCGAAGGGCTGTCCGAGTTACCGTTCGAGCTTCGAGGGTCCTCCCGAAGGGCTGTCCGTGACATCGTCCGGGGGACTGTCCGACCGCCTCCCGAAGGGCTATCCGACGAGGGAGTACATCCTCACGGTTGGGAGGTTGTAAATCCTAGCTGCGGGGATCTGCACCGACGATCTACATCGACACTGTTGCCGCTGCGCTACGAGTCGGTAATGATCAGATCAAACCTTGTATGCCATCTCCATAGTGATCCTAGGCGTGCTTGCTGTACCGAAAATTTTTGTTTTCTGTTGCGTTCCCCTACAACTCCCCTCTCGTTGCTATGCATCTCCTAGAATAGATCTTGGGTGTTCATAGGAAATTTTTTGATTTTCATGCAACGTTCTCCATCAAATTTTGCTTACATGGGAGCCAATACAATATTCCTTTCTTCAAACGGAAGACTGGAAAATAAGTAGTGAAAACAATTAGGAATTTTTAAAAGCTTAACAATCATAAATATTGCAAAAACTCATGGAATTCAATAATATTCAAGAGGGTTTTATTTTCTAGTTTATTTTTTCTAAAATCCCCATATTTTTTAACAACTTATTTGGTATGTTCATGTTTTTATAATTTCCTATTTTTATCTTATTCTTCTATTTTTTTAAACATTTTTATGCTGGCTAAGCTAGAATGTGTGTGTAACAGATGCAACATCGTCACATAACTTCTCTTAATATGATACATGACAAAATCTAGATGATTTTGACACTGTGGGATCAATAATTTTTTACATGAGAGTAGTTGGCAGGCCAAAAACATTCTTTCCCAAAATTATAACATGGGAGATTCTAGTTAGATTATTCTAGAACTGAGCTAGCTCACTGATACGTCCCAAACGTATCTACTTTTCCAAACACTTTTCCTCTAGTTTTGGACTCTAATTTGCTTGATTTGAATGAAACTAACCCGGACTGACGCTGTTTTCAGTAGAATTGTCATGGTGTTGTTTTTGTGCAGAAATAAAAGTTCTCGGATGGACCTGAAAATTTATGGAGAATTATTTTAGAATATATAAAAAATACTGGAGCAAAGATCCACCAGAGGGGGGGCCACCAGGCGCCACAAGCCTGGGGGCACGCCCACCCTCCCAAGGCGCGCCTGGCAGGCTTGTGGGGCCCAGCCAACTCCATTTACCCTAATTCCAGTGCTATAAGTACCTATTCATGGAGAGAAAAATCAGAGAGAAAGAATCATCACGTTTTACGATACAGAGCCGCCGCCACCTCCTATTCTTCATCGGGAGGGCTGATCTGGAGTCCGTTCGGGGCTCCGGAGAGGGGGGTTCGACGCCGTCGTCATCATCAACCATCCTCCATCACCAATTTCATGATGCTCACCACCGTGTGTGAGTAATTTCTTCGTAGGCTTGCTGGACGGTGATGAGTTGGATGATATTTACCATGTAATCGAGTCAATTTGTTAGGGCTTTGATCCCTAGAATCCACTATGTTCTGAGATTGATGTTGCTATGACTTTGCTATGCTTAATGCTTGTCACTAGGGCCCGAGTGCCATGATTTCAGATCTGAACCCTTATGTTTTCATGAATATATTTGAGTTCTTGATCCTATCTTGCAAGTTATATGCACCTATTACGTGTCATGATCCGCATACCACAAGGTGACAATAATTGGGATTCTTTCCGGTGATTGCCGTAGTTTGAGGAGTTCATGTATTCACTATGTGTTAATGCTTTGTTTTGGTTCTCTATTAAAAGGAGGCCTTAATATCCCTTAGATTTCCTTATGGACCCCGCTGCCACGGGAGGGTAGGACAAAAGATGCCATGCAAGTTCTTACTATAAGCACGTATGACTATATACGGAATACATGCCTACAGTACATTGATGAATTGGAGCTATTGTGTATCGCCCTAGGTTGTGACTATTACATGATGAATGTCATCCAACATAATTATCCATCATCGATCCAATGCCTATGCTTTTTGCATATTGATCTTTGCTAAGTTACTTTCGTTGTTGCTGCTGTTACAATCACTACAAAACTGCTTCTGCTACTGTTACTACTGCTCTTGAAACTATCATACTACTGTGCTACTAAACACTTTGCTGCAGATATTTAGTTCTCCAGGTGTGGTTGAATTGACAACTCAACTGCTAATACTCGCAAATATTCTTTGGCTCCCCTTGTGTCGAATCAATAAATCTGGGTGAAATACTAGCCGCGAAAATTGTTGCGATCCCCTATACTTGTGGATTATCAAGACCTTTTTCTGGCACCGTTGCCGAGGAGCATAGCTCTATTTGTTGAGTCACTTGGGATTTATATCTGTTGATCACTATGAAGAATCTGAAAGATGCTAAGACTAAGATCGTCCCCTCTATCACGAGAGGAGGTAAGGAACTTCCATCACACTCTGCACTTGATTCACCTTCTGTTTTGAGTAGGCTTGCGACACCACCACCTGCTATTCATTCTGATATGTCGCAAGTTATTGATGATACTACTTCTGCTATGAATGAAATTGTTGATGATGCTAGTACTATGCTTGATAATACTATGCCACTTGGTGAATTTCTTGATGAACAAATTGCTAAAGCTAAAGGAATTGAAAATATTGAAACTCTTGAAAATTATGATTCACCTATTATGCCTAGCTCTCCTACTAGAGTTGAAATGCCTAAGAAGGGAGACAGCTAGGGCAATTCTTGCTTGTAATGATAGAGACAAGGTTAGAAAATTGCTTGCTGAGTTGAAAGAAAAATCTATGAGGGAGAGAATGAAATATGATCCTAAGTTTGCTACCTCTCCCATATTTGTTTCCGATAAGGATTATGAATTCTCTGTCGATCCTGAGTTAATTACTTTGGTTGAATCTGATCCTTTTCAGATTTATGAAACTGAAACTGTTGTGGCACACCTTACTAAATTGAATGATATAGCCACCCTATTTGCTCATGAGGAAAAGATTTGTTATTACTACATTCTTAAGTTGTTTCCTTTTTCATTAAAAGGTCATGCTAAGAAATGGTTTAATACTCTTGCTCCTGGATGTGTGCGTAGTCCCCAGGATATGATTTATTACTTATCTGAGAAATATTTTCCTGCTCATAGGAAACAAGCTGCCTTACAGGAAGTTTTTAACTTTGTGCAAATTGAAGAAGAGAATCTCCCTCAAGCTTAGGGGAGGCTTCTCCAACTACTTAATGCTTTGCCTGATCATCCTCTTAAGAAAAATGAAATACTTGATATCTTTTATAATGGAATAACCGATGCTTCTAGGGACTACCTAGATAGTTGTGCTGGTTGTGTTTTCAGAGAACGAACTGTTGGACAGGCTGAAGTACTATTGAATAATATATTGAGAAATGCCGATGATTGGACACTTCCTGAACCACCACCTAAGCCAACTCCAAAGAAGAGAGGTATTCTATTCCTCGGTCCAGAAGATATGAAGAAGCTAAGAAATCTATGAAGGAAAAAGGTATTAAAGTTGAAGATGTTAAGAATTTACCACCTATTGAAGAAATACATGGGCTCAACATCCCGACACAGGTAGTGGAGGTAAATTTTCTCACTAGATTTGATGAAGGTGATATTCCGTATAATAAATCTGCTAATCAATGCCTCTATGAATTTGATAATTACATCATTAAACAGGAGCACTTTAATATGTATGTTAGCAATCAACTAAAACGGAATGCCATCATGATTGAATGCTTGAGTGATTTGATGTTTAGAACTGCTAATGATGTTAAATGCTTGATTAAACATGCTTCTATGGTCCAGACTCAGTTAGAACAAATTGCTAAGTCACAAAATGATTTGCTTGATGAGATGAATAATAAAAGGAATGATCATGCTGTTAGAGTATTTACTAGAGGAGGTAGCATGACTTGGGATCCTCTATATCCTGAAGGTCATCCTAAAAGAATTGAACAAGATTCTCAAAGAATTAATATTGATGAACCTAGTCCATCTAAGAAGAAAAAGAAAAACAAAAATGATAGGACTTTGCATGCTTCTAGTGAACCTGAGATAGAAAAACCTCCTGAGGATCATAATGATGTTCCTATTTCTGTTGCTGAGACACAATCTGGTAATGAACATACACCTAGTGATAATGATAATGATAGTGATGATGTTCATGTTGATGCTCAACCAGATAATGATGTAGAAATAGAACCTGCTGTTGATCTTGATAACCCACCTCCTAAGAATAAAAGATATGATAAAAGAGATTTTGTTGCTAGAAAACATGGAAATGAAAGAGAACCATGGGTTTAGAAACCTATGCCTTTTCCCACTAAACCATCTAAAAACAAGGATGATGAAGACTTTGAGCGCTTTGTTGAAATGCTTAGACATGTCCTTTTGCGCACTCGCATGATTGATATGTTGAAAATGTCTCCCTATGCTAAATACATGAAAGATATTGTCACAAATAAAAGAAAGATACCTGAAGATGGAATTTCCACCATGCTTGCAAATTATTCTTTTAAGGGTGGAATACCTAAGAAGTTAGGAGATCCAGGAATACCTACTATACCATGCTCCATTAAAAGAAGTTATGTTAAAACTGCTTTATGTGATTTGGGAGCCGGTGTTAGTGTTATGCCTTTCTCTTTATATAGAAGACTTGATTTGAATAAGCTCACACCTACTGAAATATCTTTGCAAATGGCTGATAAATCAACTGCTATACCTATTGAAATCTGCGAGGATGTGCCCGTTGTAGTTGCAAACGTTACTATCTTGACAGACTTTGTTATACTTGATATGCCCGAGGACGACAACATGTCGATTATCCTTGGTAGACCCTTTTTTAATACTGCAGGCGCTGTTATTGATTGCAACAAAAGCAAGGTTACTTTTCATGTCAATGGTAATGAGCATACGGTTTATTTTCCGAAGAAACAAAGTTCGGTGAATGGTATCAATTGTATTGAAAAAGTTTCGACGATCACTATTGGAGGTTTCAAATTTCCTCTCCCTACTGTCAGAAAGAAATATGAAATTCTTATTGTTGGGGAGATGCATATCCCCATTGAGGTAACTTAGTGTTATACGAAGATTCTTCGGTTTCATGCCATTCGGAAATAGTTTGTTAATAAGACTTGATCAACCTTATTAATGGATTCTTTTTGAGGGGCATGTGGTCGATGAATTTAGTACGCACAACTTTCTGTACCCACCTTTTGCTCTTTGTTATTTGTAGTTGAATAAAATAAAATGCCATGATTACCCTATTTTCTAAATTTTCCATGCAATAAAAAATGGCCCAACAATAAAAGTTCTCAGAATGCCTTGAAAATTTAGTATGATTTTTTCCAGAATATTTAAGAATTTTTGGCACTGAACACACCCCAGGGGGTGCACCTGTGAGCCACAAGCCCACAGGGCGCGCCCACCCCCCCGGGCGCGCCCAGTAGGCTTGTGGGTCCCACAGGGACTCACTCACTTATGCTAGCCACCCATCTCCTTCTTCTTCCTCCAGAAAAAATCAAACTTGCTCCCAAGCCCGTGTTCTTGCTCATTTTGTTGTGATTTTCGATCTCCTTGCTCGGAACCCCATTTCCAAAACTGTTTTGAGGAATTACTCCTTGGTATGTGACTCCTCCAATGCTCCAATTAGTTTTTGTTCTGGTGCTTTATACTTTACAAATTTTTGCTGCTATGGTGACCATGTTTATGAGCTTGCATGTTGAATTTGTATGGTCCACAGTAGTTTTTATGCATGATATAGCCTCTAGATACTTGTAAGAGTAGTTGCTATCAATTTTGTTGGGTTTTGTTCACTTTTATTTTGAGTCACTAAAAATTTCAGAAATTTTTCAGAGAAAAGAAAATGTTTAGGAAGATGTTCCATGGTGGTTCCTCGAGCAAGAGTGCTCCTAGGCCCATAATACACGAGCCGGATACTGAACCGCCATGAGAGGCCACGGTGCTACCGTGCAAGTGGCCGTCGGATGCCTTCATGATTCGAGCCGGCATCAAGGAAGAGTTTGATATGTACGTGCGCAACGCCGAGCTCACGGAGTTCCTGGCAGACACGTGCCCGCAATACTATGATCTCACTGACTCCTTTGTGCGAAGATTCAAGTATGTATATCAGCGCACTTCACATGATGTTATTTTCAACCTATATGAAAATCCTTTTCTCATGTCTGTTGAAGAATTTAGTGAAGTATGCAAAATTCCATTCTGGGGAACTTGCACTGAACCTCGTAAATCTGATTGCAATGAATTCCTCATGAACATTACTAAGGGTGAAACCAGAGGCATCACACAAGCTACTATGGGGAGCATTCATTTTCCTGCCATACATTATTTTGCTCTTTTCATTGGTAGATGCATTAATGGTAAACATGATCATAGTCATCTTTGCACCCCTGACCTGAGCATTCTTAAGAGTGCGGTGCTAGGATATAGACAATTTAACATGGGGGCTATTGTTGCACATTGTTTACGTAATAATGCCTTAGTTGGTGATTTCTTTGGTGGAATTTATGCCACTCGCTTAGCTACCTATCTTGGTGTGCCCATTAAACAAAATGACACCCTTTTGCCACCTAGTTTTCTTGATTATGATGATATGGAACGCCACCAGTTCCTTGAGAGGGGTTACCCCCCCCCCCATTCAGATACAGGCTAATCTTTAATAGACGACGTGTTTTCCATATTGTTTTGCCTGCTCCTGCCTTCTTTGATTTCCAGGGAAAACATAGAAATTTCATACTTGAGGAGGAGGCTAAGGAGTACGAGAGGGCAGCAGAGACCGAGCGCCTTAACGAGGCAGCTCGCCAAGCTATGGCAGCCGCATTTCAGTACAACCCGAACTATCACCACGGGCACTATCCAGGCCAGGAGTAGCCGTAAACCAACTTAGGCCAAAAGCCTAAGCTTGGGGGAGTACGTATTTCTCACCGACATTACGTTCATGTTCACGCACTCATTCCAGTTGTCGGTGTTCATCCTTTTTCATTGTATATCCATGTTAGTTTTATTTTCACTTTCTTTTTGTTTGAAAAACTTTCGAAAATCAAAAAAAAATAGGTGTAGTTTCTTTCTTGCTTAGTTAATTCGTAGAAGTAAAAGAAAACCCAAAAAGATTTCTCGTTTCTTCTTTTACTTGTTGGGAGCTTTCCCATGTAAATAGTTTTTCTCGTTTTTCGCTTTTCCTTCATTAATTTGCTTTCTTCAGAAAAACCAAAAACTCCAAAAATATTTTAGTGTGTTTCTCTGAATTTCCGTTCTTTTCGTTAAGTCGTCGTAAGGAGAAGACCACGATGAAAATGTTGGGTGGCTCCCATATGCTTTATTGTTGATCTAACAATGAGCCCCTATTACTTTGTCTTCTCCTTTGAATAAATGTTTGCAGATTCCAGCTTAGTCCACGGCACGCTTGCACCATTCTTATTATTATCACATCATTCGGTCATGCAAGTGAAAGGCAATAATGACGATATTTGATGAAGTGATTGCGGTGAAGAAAAGCTGGTATGAACTCTTCTTGTTTTTGTCTTTGCAAATATGTTTAGCTCAGTATTCATGATTCAGCATTATTATGAGTAAACATATTTTTTATGACAATTAGAGATTATAGTTTCTCATGCCATGCTTAAATAGCTAGGAGTGGATAATGATTTATCTTGAGTGTCAGCATGCATTAAAATGGTTGTGATGTAGTATGTTAGCATGGTATCCTCCTCTGAGTAATTCGAGTGGCTTGACTTGGCACATGTTCATACATGTAGTTGAATCAAAACCAACATAGCCTTGATGATATTTATGTTCAGGGTGTTGATATCCTACTCATGCTCGTGTTCAATGTTAATTATTCGCAATGCATGTCTATGACCGTTTTCGCTCTCTAGCTGGTCGCTTCTCAATCTATTTGCTAGCCTTCGCCTGTACTAAGCGGGAATACTGCTTGTGCATCCAAATCCTTAAACCAAAGTTGTTCCAGATGAGTCCACTATATCTACCTATATGCAGTACTACTCTGCCGTTCCAAGTAAATTTGCATGTGCCACCTCTAAACATTCAAACGAACATCTGTTTTGTGTGCCCGTACCGCTCATGGAGCGACATGGGGCGGTCAGTATCTTCCATGCTAAGCTGGTTACTCTCAGATGAGTGTTTATTCACTTGTCATTGCACGAGAGAGGCTGGTAATCGGGATGCCCAGTCCTTGCTCAAATCGAAATCATATAATGCAAACAAACTCCCCGGGAAAGTTGTTGGTATGGAGGGTACCCGTGAATTCGGCTAGCCATGGCTTATGTTGGTATGGTGGAAGGGGAGTAAACTTTACCTTTCCGCTTGGGAACCGCCTATAATGCGTTTAGCATGGAAGATATTGAAAACTCTCGGTCGTGACGTTGACAGGAAAAGCATACCTCCCAAAATTATTTTCATCTCTGTTTTAAGCTTTGAGCTCTGGCACCGCTGCAAATCCATGCTTCCCTTTGCGAACAGCCTATCCATTTACTTTTATGTTATTTTACTTTTATTGTTGAGTCATCACCCTCTCATTTAAGCACCAGTTGGAGAGCACTATTGTCATTTTTATGCATTGAGTATAGTGAATGTTGGGTGTGACCATGAAT
Source organism: Elymus sibiricus (assembly GCA_039707655.1). Taxonomy (NCBI): domain Eukaryota; kingdom Viridiplantae; phylum Streptophyta; class Magnoliopsida; order Poales; family Poaceae; genus Elymus; species Elymus sibiricus. The sequence continues at coordinate 323,006,244 of CM077664.1, forward strand.
GGATATCCTCTACCCTGAATTACAATGTTTAGTCGTTGCTTGAATCTCAGAGGTGCTCTGCATTTATGTTTTGCAGTCTCAGAAAGGGCTAGCGAGATACCATGTTATCATATTATATCATGCTTGTTTTGACAAAGTGTTGGCATCCGAGATATCTTATTATTGCTCGCTAGTTGGTTATGTTATTGCCATGAGTAAATGTGAGACCTAAGTGTTATCATTCATGTGGTTAGTTGATGTCTGCTACACAACTTATTCTTGTAGACTCGTGTTGGGCCTCCAAGCGCAGAGTTTTGTAGGACAGTAGCAATTTTCCCCCAAGTGGATGACCTAAGGTTTATCAATCCGTGGGAGGTGTAGGTTGAAGATGGTATCTCTCAAACAACCCTGCAACCAAATACAAGAAATCTCTTGTGTCCCCAACACACCCAATACAATGGTAAATTGTATAAGTGCACTAGTTCGGCGAAGAGATGGTGATAAAAGTGTAGTATGGATAGTAGATATAGGTTTTTGTAATCTGAAAATATAAAAACAGCAAGGTAGCAAGTAACAAAAGTGAGCACAAACGGTATTGCAATGCTTAAAAACAAGGCCTAGGGTTCATACTTTCGCTAGTGCAATCTATCAACAATGCTAATATAATTGGATCATATAACCATCCCTCAACGTGCAATAAAGAATCACTCCCAAGTTCCTATTAGCGGAGAACATAAGATAGAAATTATTTGTAGGGTACGAAACCACCTCAAAGTTATTCTTTCCGATCGATCTATTGAGCTATTCCTATAAGTGTCACAAACAGCCCTAGAGTTCGTACTAAAATAACACCATATGATACACATCAACGAACTCTAATGTCACCTAGATACTCCAATGTCACCACAAGTATCCGTGAGTTGATTATACGATATGCATCAAACAACTTCATAATCATAATATTCAATCCACACAAAGAACTCCAAGGAGCACCCCAAAGTTTCTATCAGAGAAAAGATAATGAAAACATGCATCAACCCCTATGCATAGATTGCCCCAATGTCACCACGGGAATCCGCGAGTTGAGTGCCAAAACATATATCAAGTGAATCAATATAATACCTCATTGTCACCACGGGTATTCATATGCAAGACATACATCAAGTGTTCTCAAATCTGAATATTCAATCCGACAATAACTAAACCTCAAAGGGAAAAGATTCGATTCATCACAACAAAGATAGAGAGGGAAGAAACACCATATGATCCAACTATATTAACAAAGCTCGTGATACATCAAGATCGTGCCATATCAAGAACACGAGAGAGAGAGAGAGAGAGAGAGAGAGAGAGAGATCAAACACATAGCTACTAGTACATACCCTCAGCCCCGAGGGTGAACTACTCCCTCCTCGTCATGGAGACCGCCGGGATGATGAAGATGGCCTCCGGTGATGATTTCCCCCTTCGGCAGGGTGCCAGAAAAGGGCTGTAGATGAGATCGCGGAGGTACAGAGGCTTGCGGTGGCGTAAAAACTCATCTAGGTTAACTTTCGGGGTTTCTGAATATATATGATTTTTTTGCGTTGGAATCACGCGAAGAAGGGCCACAGGGGACCCATGAGGCACCAGGGCACGCCTGGGGGGGTGGCGCGCCCTGGTGGCTCGTGGGGCCCCTGTGGGTCTTCTGGCCACCTCTCGAAGCTTCTAGTGTCTCTTATGTTCCAGAAAAAATCGTCAAAAAGTTTCGCTGCATTTGGACTTCATTTGATATGGATTTTCTGGAAAACCAAAAACAAGCAGAAAACAGCAACTGGCACTGGGCACTAGGTCAATATGTTAGTCCATGAAAATCATATAAAAGCCATATAAAACTGCACCAAAACCATACAAAACTATAATAAACATGGCATGAATACTTCATAAATTATAGATACGTTGGAGACGTGTCAGCATCCCCAAGCTTAATTCCTGCTCGTCGTCGAGTAGGTAAATGATAAAAGAAATAATTTATGAAGTGTGAATGCTAGCATAATGCATAAGGTTGATCAATAATAATTTCAATCACTTTTTCTAGCATCAATATATATCATAATCAGTAGCTCATCTCATAAAACTTCTCATGATCAAGTAGCAAGCTATTCACATGTTTAAAGTATAGGCCATAAATTTTCTTGAAAACTAACAAACTATGTTCTCAGTCATCAAACAATCGCAATTCATCTTATTTTCAGGAAGGGTCTATGTAAGAGCTTTGATCTAGCAAATTCCATATACTCAACCATCTTTTAGTCTTCCATGATTGCTGACACTCAAAGCATATTTTTAGAACAAACCATTTCAGTCAAACACATAGGAAGATAGGGGCTTAATGTTTCGCCTCCCAACTTATTTATCTCAGGGATAATGTCAACAATAATAACTCATGATCACCTATGTTCAACTGGATATATGTGCCTGGATCTTTCCCTACCACATAATGCTTTCCAACTAAAGAATAAATAGAGCGGAATAGGGATGAACATTAATGACTCTTGCATAAAAGTAAATACAGAAAAGTAAATGCATAAAAGTAAAAGATAGGCCCTTTGCAGAGGGAAGCAGAGGTTGTCATGCGCTTTTGTTGTTGGATGCACAAGCTTTTAACGCAAAAGAACGTCACGTTATATTGCCCCTTGTGATAGCAACCTTTATTATGCAGTCCATCGTTTTTATTTCTTTACCATCACAAGTTCGTACAACGCTTATTTTCCCTTGCAATAAAATATCATACATATTTTAGGAGCAATTTTTATTGCTTTTTGCACCGATGACAACTTACTTGAAGGATCTTATTCAATCCATAGGTAGATATGGTGGACACTCATGGCAAGAGACTGGGTTTAAGGGTTTTTGGATGCACAAGTAGTATCTCTACTTAGTACGAATTTTTGGCTAGCAAAAGATCCTAAGCAAGCACCACATGTTAGAGGATACATGACAATATAACTTCTATGTGAATATAAACAAACATAACTCATTACGTTGTCTTCCTTGTCCAACGTCAACTACTTGATCAAGCTTGAAAATAATTAATGGGGGCTCACAATCATAGAAGATGTCCAAGATAGTATATTTATATGTGAAATTTCTCTTCCTTCAAAATTCTTTCATGAATTGTACAAGTGACCAATGCTATGTTTGTTAACTTTCAATAAATTTTACCACTTATACTTCTTGTATGTGAAGTCACTACTCCCCATGGGACAAGAATATGAAGCATATAAATTTCAACTTTATGATATTCAATTCATTTCAACAATTTACTCATAGGATATAAGTGAATAACAAGAGTAAACGAGAAACTACTCCAAAAGGTATAAGTGAAAATCAATGAGTAGTTGAGCAAATAAGTAGCTATGTGAGGACTCTCTCTCATTTAAAATTTCAGATCTTGATAATTTTATTCAAACAGCAAAGAAAACAAAATAAAATGACATTCCAAGAATAGCACGTCTCATGTGAAGAAGCAAAAATTTAGGCTCAACCAAGACTAACCGATAATTGTTGATGAAGAAAGGTGGGATGCCTACCGGGGCATCCCAAAGCTTAGAGGCTTGAGACTTCTTGAAATATTAATTTGGGATGCCTTGGGAATCCCCAAACTTGAGCTCTTGTGTCTCCTTAATTCCTCTCATATCACGGTTTCTCTACATCTTAAAAACTTCATCCACATAAAACTCAACAAGAACTCGTGAGATAAGTTAGTATAAATCAACTCAAAACCTTAACATTCTCTACGGTAACAAATCACTAAAATTATAATTAAACATTGCATACTAAATGCCTCTGCATATTTAATACTCCTATCCTCAAATAGAAACATTAAACAAGCAAACATATGCAAACAATGCAACTGTAACAGCAATCTCCCAAAACAGAACAGTCTGTAAAGGGTGAATAAGAATTCATACTTTCCTAACTCCAAAAATTCTGAAAAATTACCAAGTGACAGAGAACTAATGCATGCTTACTGTGTAAAAATTTCAGATTTTTATCATGTTCTGACTATTCAGGAATATTCTGGACATAATAGAAAACTTTCTGTTTTCAAACAGCAACACATGAACTTGCAAACTGAGCATGGTAAAGGCTATAATTGGCATTTTATTGAACTAAAAGATACAAAACATGATTATTGATAACAGCAAGAAAATATCAATATAATAAAATGATGCTCCAAGCAAAACTCATATTATGTGACGAATAAAAATATAGATCCAAGTGAGGTTACCGATAGTATTGAAGACGAAAGAGGGGATGCCTTCCGGGGCATCCCCAAGATTAGGCGCTTGAGTCTTCCTTAAGTATTAACTTGGGGTGCCTTGGGCATCCCCAAGATTAGGGTCTTGCCACTCCTTATTCTCCTCATATCGATATCTCACCCAAAACTTAAAAACTTCAATCACACAAAACTTAACAGAACTTCGTGAGATAGGTTAGTATGATAAAAATAAATCTTCTACTTAGGTACTGTCAAGACATGATTCATAATTGTTCTCACATAATTCCTACTGTATTATATCATTTCCACAGTTTATATTACTCAATATAAGCTATGGAAACACTAAAACAAGCAAACTATGCACCGAAAACAGAATCTGTTAAAAACAGAACAGCATGTAGTGAGTGATTTAAAAACCATACTTCTGTACCTCCGAAAATTCTGAAAAATTAGGAAAACGTAAAAAATTTGTAACCCAATACTCTGTACAAATTTCAGAATTTTTTCACGCTCCAATACAGAATGGAAATTCCAGCACTGGACGCAAAAGTTTCTGTTTTTGCACAGAATCAAATCAACAAGCATCCACACTATCCCAAAGGCTTTACTTGGCACATTATTGAAAGAAAACATATAAAACATGATTACTACAGTAGCTTAATCACTTTTACACACAAAAACAATAGGTATAAGTATTGGGTTGTCTCCCAACAAGCGCTTTTCTCTAATACCTTTTTAGCTAGGCATGATGATTTCAATGATGCTCACATAAAAGTAAAGAATTGAAACACAAAGAGAGCATCATGAAGCATATGACTAGCACATTTAAGCTTAACCCACTTCCTATGCATAGGGATTTTGTGAGCAAACAATTTATGGGAGCAAGAATCAACAAGCATAGGAAGGCAAAACAAGCATAACTTCAAAACTTTCAACACATAGAGAGGAAACTTGATATTTTTGCAACACCTACAAGCATATGATCCTCTCTCATAATAATTTTCAGTAGCATCATGAAGAAATTTAAAAATATATCCATTACACAAAGCATTCTTGTCATGATACATAAGCATAGAATTTTTATTACTCTCCACATAAGCAATTTTATTCTCATTCATAATAGTGGGAGTATCATATGAAACTCGAATACTATAAATTGTTTCCACATTAAAAGAGTAATGTTCAGTAAAAGGGTATTCATAATTATGACAAGTTTTATAAATATAATCATCACTACTTTTTATAACATAAGTTTCATCACAATAATCATCATAGATAGGAGGCATGAAATCATCATAACAAATTTGATCATTCAAAGTAGGGGGACTAAAAAGATCATCTTCATTAAGTATAGCATCTCCAAGCCTGGGACAAACATCAATTGCAGCAAATAAATTCTCAAACATGTCATTCTCATCAAACATAGCATCCCCAAGCTTGTGGCTTTGCATATCATAAGCATAATCACTATTATCATCAATAGTATGAATAGCACCAATATTATAACAATTATTATCATCACAATTTTCTAAGTTGGTGCCAAAAAGAATTTCAAGATTATAAGAAGTATCATTATTCTCCCAATCATAATCATCATAATGAGTAATAGGCATAATAAAATCATCCTTAATAGTTCCTTCAGACATTGTACCATAAGACAAAGAAGCAATATCATCATCAAGTATATCATCTTCCACAATTATTTTTGATTCACTCTCATGAGGCACAACAATAATAGGAGAAACATTATTTGGGAGGGATACCTTTTTACCTCTACTCTTCCTTCTTTTCTTCTTCTTCACCACATCATGTGTGGGTTTAATCAATTTTTTTGAGCTTCTTATTGATGAGATTGGTTGAATAGGAAGCTCCTCCTTGTCACCTATTTCGTCATGAGAGATGATACGTCTCCAACGTATCTATAATTTATGAAGTATTCATGCCATGTTTATTATAGTTTTGTATGGTTTTGGTGCACTTTTATATGGCTTTTATATGATTTTCATGGACTAACATATTGACCTAGTGCCCAGTGCCAGTTGCTGTTTTCTGCCCTATTTTTGTTTTACAGAAAATCAATACCAAACGAAGTCCAAATGCCATGAAACTTTTTGGAGATTTTTTATTGGCCAAGATAAACACTAGAAGCTTCGGGAGGAGGCCAGAAGACCCATAGGGGCTCCACGAGCCACCAGGGCGCGCCACCCCCCCCCCAGGCGCGCCCTGGTGCCTCGTGGGCCCCCTATGGCCCTTCTTCGCGTGATTCCAACGCCAAACAATCATATATATTCAAAAAAACCTGAAAGTTAACCTAGATGAGTTTTTACGCCGCCGCAAGCCTCTGTACCTCCACGATCCCATTTACAGCCCTTTTCCGGCACCCTGCCGGGGAAAGCATCACCGGAGGCCATCTTCATCATCCCGGCGGTCTCCATGACGAGGAGGGAGTAGTTCACCCTCGGGGCTGAGGGTTTATACCAGTAGCTATGTGTTTTATCTCTCTCTCTCGTGTTCTTGAGATGGCACGATCTTGATGTACCTCGAGCTTTGTTGATATAGATGAATCATATGGAGTTTTCCCCTCTCTATCTCGGATTGAGTCTTTAAGGATTTGAGAACACTTGATGTATGTCTTGCATATGGATATCTGTGGTGACAATGGGATATTCACTTGAGTCACTTGATGTATGTTTTGGTGATCAACTTGCGGGTTCCGTGACCTTGGGGATTTATGCATAAGGGTTGGCACACGTTTCCGTCTTGACTTTCCGGTAGAAACTTTGGGGCACTCTTTGAAGTTCTTTGAGTTGGTTTGAATAGATGAATCTGAGATTGTGTGATGCATATCATATAATCAAACCCGTGGGTACTCGTGGTGACATTGGAGTGCCTAGGTGACATTAGGGTTTTGGTTGATGTGTATCTTAAGGTGTTATTCTAGTACGAACTCTAGGGCTGTTCGTGACAATTAATGGGGATGGCTCATAAGATTGATCGGGAAGGATAACTTTGAGGTGGTTTCGTACCCTACAACAATTTCTTCGTTTGTTCTCCGCTATTTGTGACTTTGGAGTTAACTCTTTGTCGCACGTGAGGGATTCACATATGATTCAACTATGTCAACAATGTTGGGAGATCGCACTAGTGAAAGTATGAACCCTAGGCCTTGTTTCTAAGCATTGCAATACCGTTGTTATGCCCGTTTACTTTTTGTTACCTTGCTGTTTTTATATTTTCAGATTACAAAAACCTTTATCTATTATCCATACTACACTTTTATCATCATCTCTTCGCCGAACTAGTGCACCTATACAATTTACCATTGTATTGGGTGTGTTGGGGACACAAGAGATTTCTTGCATTTGGTTGCAGGGTTGTTTGAGAGATACCATCTTCAACCTACGCCTCCCATGGATTGATAAACCTTAGATCATCCACTTGAGGGAAAATTGCTACTGTCCTACAAAACTCTGCGCTTGGAGGCCCAACACGAGTCTACAAGAATAAGTTGTGTAGTAGACATCAAGAGACAATAGGAGGGAAAGTGGAAATCTTTACCCTTTCATTAGTGTTCCTTTTATATTCTATTGGTTTTCCCATCTTTCTGTAGTTGGCAATATAAGCATTTTCATTGCAATTTACCACACAAAACATATAGATTTCCTCTAGATTAGTTTCAATGTTGTCTGTGAGAATGAATACTTCAAACCAACTATTTTTATGTGTCAATTCCTCACACCCCAAAAATAGATAAAGCTCATTATATAGTTCAAGGGAGGTCAAGTCATTACAATATTTAGCCATGATTCGATCATGAAAAAGTATGCATTGAAAATTAAGGTGACCAACTTTATTGCAAAGTTCACAAGTAATGGGATGAAGAGAGCATAATTTTGTAGCAAATTCATCTATCACTTTGAGCAAAAAATTGGTTCTATCATGTTTATGCTTCTTACAAAATCTATAATCCCTATAAGGCATGTCTTCACAAACTTTATGCACTCCACAAAAATTGACATGCTTATAAGAAACATTTTTGTCATGACTAGTGCAATCATCATTAGTATTTTGGATATTCATAGAATTAATACTAACAACATTGCAATCATGCTCATCATTCAAATATTTTATGCCAAACATTTTATTGAATTCTTCTTCTATCAATTGAGCACAATTTTCCGCTCCATCATTTTCAAGAAAGACATGATAAAGACGAATAATATGAGGCAACCTCAATTCCATTTTTTTTTTGTAGTTTTCTTTTTATAAACCAAACTAGTGATAAACAAGAAACTAAAAGATTCAATTGCAAGATCTAAAGATATACCTTCAAGCACTCACCTCCCCGGCAACGGCGCCAGAAAAGAGCTTGATGTCTACTACACAACTTATTCTTGTAGACTCGTGTTGGGCCTCCAAGCGCAGAGTTTTGTAGGACAGTAGCAATTTTCCCCCAAGTGGATGACCTAAGGTTTATCAATCCGTGGGAGGTGTAGGTTGAAGATGGTATCTCTCAAACAACCCTGCAACCAAATACAAGAAATCTCTTGTGTCCCCAACACACCCAATACAATGGTAAATTGTATAGGTGCACTAGTTCGGCGAAGAGATGGTGATAAAAGTGTAGTATGGATAGTAGATATAGGTTTTTGTAATCTGAAAATATAAAAACAGCAAGGTATCAAGTAAAAAAAGTGAGCACAAACGGTATTGCAATGCTTAAAAACAAGGCCCAGGGTTCATACTTTCGCTAGTGCAATCTCTCAACAATGCTAATATAATTGGATCATATAACCATCCCTCAACGTGCAATAAAGAATCACTCCCAAGTTCCTATTAGCGGAGAACATAAGATAGAAATTATTTGTAGGGTACGAAACCACCTCAAAGTTATTCTTTCCGATCGATCTATTGAGCTATTCCTATAAGTGTCACAAACAGCCCTAGAGTTCGTACTAAAATAACACCATATGATACACATCAACCAACTCTAATGTCACCTAGATACTCCAATGTCACCACAAGTATCCATGAGTTGATTATACGATATGCATCAAACAACTTCATAATCATAATATTCAATCCACACAAAGAACTCCAAGGAGCACCCCCAAAGTTTCTATCGGAGAAAAGATAATGAAAACATGCATCAACCCCTATGCATAGATTGCCCCAATGTCACCACGGGAATCCGCGAGTTGAGTGCCAAAACATATATCAAGTGAATCAATATAATACCCCATTGTCACCACGGGTATTCATATGCAAGACATACATCAAGTGTTCTCAAATCTGAATATTCAATCCGACAATAACAAAACCTCAAAGGAAAAAGATTCGATTCATCACAACAAAGATAGAGAGGGAAGAAACACCATATGATCCAATTATATTAACAAAGCTCGCGATACATCAAGATCGTGCCATATCAAGAACATGAGAGAGAGAGATCAAACACATTGCTACTAATACATACCCTCAGCCCCGAGGATGAACTACTCCCTCCTCGTCATGATGACCTCCGGGATGATGAAGATGGCCTCCGGTGATGATTTCCCCCTCCGGCAGGGTGTCGAAAAAGGGCTATAGATGAGATCGCGGAGGTACAGAGGCTTGCGGCGGCGTAAAAACTCATCTAGGTTAACTTTCGGGGGTTTCTGAATATATATAATTTTTTGGCATTGGAATCACGTGAAGAAGGGCCACAGGGGGCCCACGAGGCACCAGGGTGCGCCTGGGGGGGTGGCGCGCCCTGGTGGCTCGTGGGGCCCCTGTGGGTCTTCTGGCCACCTCCCGAAGCTTCTAGTGTCTCTTATGTTCCAGAAAAAATCGTCAAAAAGTTTCGCTGCACTTGGACTTCATTTGATATGGATTTTCTGGAAAACCAAAAACAAGCAGAAAATAGCAACTGGCACTGGGCACTAGGTCGATATCTTAGTCCATGAAAATCATATAAAAGCCATATAAAAGTGCACCAAAATCATACAAAACTATAATAAACATGGCATGAATACTTCATAAATTATAGATACGTTGGAGACGTATCATTTGTTCATAATCCTTGCTGAAAACTTGGATGCTAGTTAAGTATATATACAGACAACAAGAACAAAAGAGTTTGTAAAAGTTTTTCTTTATCACTTTCAGTTTGTCAACTGAATTGCTTGAGGACCAGCAATGAGTTAAGCTTGGGGGAGTTGATACGTCCCAAACGTATCTACTTTTCCAAACACTTTTGCTCTAGTTTTGGACTCTAATTTACATGATTTGAATGAAACTAACCCGGACTGACACTGTTTTCAGCAGAATTGCCATGGTGTTGTTTTTGTGCAGAAATAAAAGTTCTCGGATGGACCTGAAAATTTACAGAGAATTATTTCAGAATATATAAAAAATACTGGCGCAAAGATCCACCAGAGGGGGGGCCACCAGGCGCCACAAGCCTGGGGGGCGCGCCCACCCCCTAGGGCGCGCCTGGCAGGCTTGTGGGGCCCTGCCAACTCCGTTTACCCTAATTCTGGTGCTATAAGTACCTATTCATGGAGAAAAAAATCAGAGAGAAAGAATCATCGCGTTTTACGATACGGAACTGCCGCCACCTCCTGTTCTTCATCGGGAAGGCTGATCTGGAGTCCGTTCGGGGCTCCGGAGAGGGGGATTCGACGCCGTCGTCATCATCAACCATCCTCCATCACCAATTTCATGATGCTCACCGCCGTGTGTGAGTAATTTCTTCGTAGGCTTGCTGGACGGTGATGGGTTGGATGAGATTTACCATGTAATCGAGTCAATTTGTTAGGGCTTTGATCCCTAGTATCCACTATGTTCTGAGATTGATGTTGCTATGACTTTGCTATGCTTAATGCTTGTCACTAGGGCCCGGGTGCCATGATTTTAGATCTGAACCTTTATGTTTTCATGAATATATTTGAGTTCTTGATCCTATCTTGCAAGTTATATGCACCTATTACGTGTCATGATCCGCATACCCCAAGGTGACAATAATTGGGATTCTTTCCGGTGATTGCCGTAGTTTGAGGAGTTCATGTATTCACTATGTGTTAATGCTTTGTTCCGGTTCTCTATTAAAAGGAGGCCTTAATATACCTTAGATTTCCTTATGGACCCCGCTGCCACGGGAGGGTAGGACAAAAGATGTCATGCAAGTTCTTACTATAAGCACGTATGACTATATACGGAATACATGCCTACAGTACATTGATGAATTGGAGCTATTGTGTATCGCCTTAGGTTGTGACTGTTACATGATGAATGTCATCCAACATAATTATCCATCACCGATCCAATGCCTACGCTTTTCGCATATTGATCTTTGCTAAGTTACTTTCGTCGCTGCTGCTGTTACAATCACTACAAAACTGCTTCTGCTACTGTTACTACTGCTCTTGAAACTATCATACTACTGTGCTACTAAACACTTTGCTGCAGATATTTAGTTCTCTAGGTGTGGTTGAATTGATAACTCAACTGCTAATACTCGCAAATATTCTTTGCCTCCCCTTGTGTCGAATCAATAAATCTGGGTGAAATACTACCCGCGAAAACTGTTGCGATCCCCTATACTTGTGGGTTATCACTCACTTGGTAGGTAGAGTGGACTTATGACCTTAGAACTTGATTTCAATCCTTCATGGACATGAATTTGTGTTTTTATTTATACTAGTGGGTCTTTTATTATATATATTTTTCCAAAATAAAATACAATTTTCAATCTTATTAAGTGATGCATGTATTGAGATTTTGCTTAGATCTCATACACGCCTTAAGAGGTTTGTCTCTAACTAATGGCCTTCATTCCGTCCAAATTTAACCAGTGCATGCATCTTTAATCCATGTGTAGGCAACAGCAAGAAAATGTACAATAAAGAAAAGGCGTAAGGATAAACACGTCGCTTCAAAGAAAAATTCTAACATGAAAAATTCTTGGAACAAAATATCTAACTTGGAGCTCCGAGCTAAAGCTCACATGTATGTGTAATCCAATACACAAATTAAAGCATTTGCATAGTAGTAATAAATGAGATAGTCATGAATCAATCTACTCCATAATAGATAGGCAAGCGGGCAAATGCAACTAGAGAAGAACATGCGCTTGAAGCATCAAATAGAGGTGTTGATCTTTCTTTATTACTGCGGACATGGGTAAATGAGAGTGAGATGTATATCGGATGAAATAAAAATAAAAATAATACCATCCATATAATCCCTCTGTAAGAACCTTTAAGCAACGAAATATTTTGATAATTATATTTTTAGTATTAAAAATTAATAAAAATATCAACCAATACAGTTGCAACACGAGGACTGGTGGAGGTAGAGAACAGAAAGTTTCACTGTTATTCGTTGAGTTCAATTTACTTAATGGTGACACTTTCCTAAGAAATCGCTTGTAAAAAGAGAAACTTTGGCAAATAACACGTAGGACAAGAAAATTTACAAATTAATGGCATCGGTCTTCTATGGTCACACACTAAGGGTACAAAAGTTCAATCGAGTGTATTAAAGACTCTTTATTTATTTATAATTAATATGTTTAATAGTTTATATGATAAATTATTGGATTAAAAATATTTTTATTAACCCCTTAAAATATATTTTTATTAATAACAATGTAAGATAGCTATATTTGCATGGGTTACCTTAGTTTGAATTGTAAATTTTACTTGTAGCTCGAGAGTCAAAAATAATATATTTTACTTGTTAACGGTCCAGTTTTTTTTTTCCAGGGTAACGGTCCAGTTAATAGCCCGGTTTATATTAACTTTTTTCTAGAGGAGGTATATATTAACAATTTATATTATTATTATTATTACCAGTTATGACTTGAAGTTATAACTGAATATGTTTTTTTACAACAAGTGAAATTATTATTTAGTACATACTCGATGCCACTAATGCTCACTCAGCACTTTTTTGTTTTGAGAATTTGAAAAAAAAAATGAGACAAGTTTTGAGAATTTGATGCTCACTCAGCATGGGTATATCTTTGTACGCAGTTCCCAGTTGAGTCATACTCGTAGCCCAGCTTGACACAACAACCTAACCCGGGTTTTCGCAAAAGCGGACTTGGCCCAGCTACCACCTCCTGTAAGCATGGGCCTGCATTTCGCTAAGCTCATCACGCCAACACGCCGCCGCACGCCTGCGACTGCGTGGCTCACGTACGGATCTTCGCCGGTCAGCATTGGTGCATGCGGGACGACGACGTTGCAGTGCATGCGCTGTGTGCGGATAAAGCAGCAGATTTCCGCGGCTTCCCCGCCGTCCAGCAACGCATTCTCGAGCGGGACACACATGTTTGTCGTCGTTCTCCTTCCGTGCGCCAGATGGCCAACGAAACGCCACAGATTCTTCCGGCGAGCCTTATCTCGCCTCGACATGCAAGCTTCTTTCGGTCCGTACACGTCGCACTCGCACGCCTGCGTACGCATGCTCTGTTAAGGCGTCGTGTGCAAGCGTGCCGTAGTCTTGTGGAACGAACGCTCTGCTAGCGCTCATGGCTTCTCCTCAGCTCGACTCTACCCTAGTCCTCTGCCTCGTCTTCGTGGTCTCTTGCTTGGCCCTCGTCGTTAGAGGCTTCAGATCAAGCGACAAGGATGGCGCCGGTCGTGATGCACCGCCTTCGCCTCCGACGCTGCCCATCATCGGCAACCTGCACCAGCTCGGCACCGGCCACCACCACCGGAGGCTGCAGGCGCTGGCCCAGAGCTACGGCCCGCTCTTCCTCCTCCGCCTTGGCTCCGTGCCCACCATCGTGGTCTCCTCGGCCTCCGTCGCCGAGGCCGTGCTCAGGACCCAGGACCACGTCTTCTGCAGTCGGCCGCAGCAGCACACGGCCTACGGCACGCTCTACCGCTGCAGGGACATCGCCTTCAGCCCCTACGGTGAGCGGTGGCGTCAAACCCGCCGCATCGCCGTCGTGCACCTACTCAGCGCCAAGCGTGTGGACTCCTTCCACACGCTCCGGGAGGAGGAGGTCGCGCGCTTCGTGGGACGGATCCGCACGGCGAGTGGCGCCCAGGAGAACGGCAGCGAGCGCCGGGGAGTCAACGTGACCGAGCTCATACTCAGCTTAACCAACACCGTCATCTCGAGGGCGGCGTTCGGGAACAAGCTCGGGGGAGTGGAACCGGCGATGCTCCGGGACATGATGGGAGAGATCAGCAATCTGCTCGGTACGATCGCCGTGAGCGACGTGTTTCCGCGACTCCGTTGGGTGGACTGGGCAACGGGGCTCGACGCGAGGGTGAAGAGGGCGGCAGCTAAGCTCGATAACATTCTCGAGGAGGCCGTCCAGGAGCACGAGAAAAGCAAAGGAGACGACGACGGCGAGGCTGGTGACCTCATGGACGACTTGCTCTCGATCGTCAAGGATGGTGATCAGGGGTTCAAGTTGGACCGGACTGATGTCAAGGCAGTCATCTCGGTAAGTCCTAAGTCGATCAACAGCATGTTTACCTTACCTGCTAGGAGGGCACCATTAGCATAGTGTCAAGTGTTAACACGAACTCTCTTATGGCAGGACATGTTCCTGGCAGGAACAGACACAACTTCTAAGACGATAGAATGGACAATGGCCGAGCTTGTCAAGAATCCAAGAGAAATGGAGAAGGTGCAGCAAGAGGTGAGACGGGTTGTCGGTGCACGAGCAGGAGTCATGGAGGAGGATCTGGAGAAAATGAGTCGCCTAAAAGCGGCCATGAAAGAAGCACTGCGGCTGCACTCGACGGTGCCGCTCCTCATCCCGCACGAGTCGATTCGGGACACCTGGCTCCAGGGCTACTACATCCCGGCAAAGACCCGGGTCATCATCAACGCGTGGGCGATCGGGAGGGACAACAAAACATGGGAGCATGCCGAGGAGTTCTGGCCGGAGAGGTTCATGCGCGAGAGCATCGACTACGGCGGTAGGGATCCCCGGTTCATACCTTTTGGTGCCGGAAGGAGAGGATGCCCCGGCATTGGCTTCGCAACGCGCCTAGCCGAGCTTACGCTAGCAAACATGATGTACCATTTCGACTGGGAGCTGCCGCACGGGCAGGACCCCAAGTCGTTTGAGGTCATCGAGTCCAACGGGATATCTCCTGGCCTTAAGTCTGCCTTGATCCTTACCACGAAACCACTGTAATATCTGTTGGAATAGGTGTTTCGTTACTGCTTTTCCCATGCATGGCCACTTTGCTCACTTAATCTATTGGCTTAGCTCACTTTACCTTTCAAATATTTTGGACTGAGATAACCTTCTATGGCCTTCCTTGTTGGCTTCAGTCGAAACAGTTGTAGACTTGCTGCAGTGAAAACGTTGTTGTGCCGATTGCGATGAAGGTTAGTTGTGTGGCAATGTTGTTGTGAAAGCGGGTGTGAGTGGGTGAAAAGGCTAAAATGTTCCTAGAGTGCTAAGATCTGTTGAGCAATAAAACATGTGATCAATTGTATGGGGGGATGCCTCCCAGGAGGTGTCTGTTGGGAAAAAAAGTGTCTCCCCACCCATTCACCATGTATATAAGTGAGTCTCCCACGTTGCAATGAAACGAGAGAATCATTTGGATTCTTCGTTTGTCTACTTTGCTTTCGCTCTATAAAACGTTATCAGCACACTCATAACCGAGAGCGACTTGGCCGCACAGAAAAGAAAAGATAGAAGGGCCTCCACGGCAGTTCCATCCAGCGCACGGGCAGGACCCTGAGTCGTTCGATGTCATCGAGTCCAATGGTATTTCTCATGTCCTTAAGTCTGCCTTGATCCTTACCACGAAACCACGGTAATATCTATTGGAATAGGTGTTTCGTTACTGCTTTGCCCATGGCCACTTTGCTCACTTAATCTATTGGCTTAGCTCACTTTACCTTTCAAATATTTTGGAGTGAGATAACCTTCTATGGCCTTCCTTGTTGGCTCGGTCGAAACAATTGTAGACTTGCTGTAGTGAAAACGTTGTTGTGCCGAGGAAGCGGTTGTGATAAAGGTTAGTTGTGTGGCAATGTTGCTGTAAAAGCGAGTGTGAGTGGGTGAGGAGTGCTGAGATCATTGCGATTTGCTGATTAATCATTTGTTTTGACTCTGATTTAATTATCATAATCAGCGCATAACCAGACAGTCCCTTCTTTATCAGGATTTATTCTCTTTGATTATTTTAGCGCTCACATCCCCACAGTTTTTTTAGTTAGCGCCAAACCAGCATATTCTCTTTTATTGACACGTGTCCACAATTTATTTTAATTATAGCCGACCAGCATATTCTCTTTTATCGTCAAATAGCGCATGGGACGCACCACAGTTCACGTCTGAGCCAGCCCACTGGCAGGCACCAAAACGACCTATGTTTGTAAGGCGCATGTAAAAATCCAAATAAATGACGAGTTTTTTTTTTTTTGAAGGATCGAACTCAAGACCTCAAAAACTCAACCACATGTTGCTAGCCACTCGAACAAACGGGTCTTGCTACCCAAAGGCCAGCGCGAATGTTTAAAAACATACTACAGCGTTATATTCGAAATAAAGTATTTCTTAATTTTTTTGAACTTTTCAAAAATTATATTAATAATTATCAATTGCCTAATATTCTTGGAAACGTGAATGTTTTTAGAAATCCCGAACATTTTTCAAAAATAGGAACAGGTTTTTGAAAATTTTATTCAATTTTGGAAAAACCCAACAAAATTTGAAACGGAAAGTTTTTTTGAAATTCACAAATATTTTATGAAAACATGAACCTTTTATAAAAACAAGAACATTTTTCGTATTTGTGAACAATTTTTTAAAATGGGGAAAAATTTGAACATTGAGAACAATTTTAGAAAATGTGCTTTTTAAACACGACCATCATTTTGAATTTGTGAGAGTTTCATTACAAGAAGAATAATTTCCGAATTTAGAACATTTTTTAAAATGCAATTTTATTTAGAAAATCTCGAAAAAAAATTGGAAAACACAAAAAAATCGTTTGAAAAAAAATTTGTACGAGAACAAAAATTTAAAGATCCAAACATTTTCATAACGGGAACAAAAACTTTGAATTCTGAACTTTTAAGAAAAATTGAAATTATAAATGCTTTCTGAAAATTATGAATTTACGAAAAAAGGGAAAAAGAAAAATAAACTTGGAAGGGAAAAAATAAAAACAAACAGGAAAGAAAAAGAGAAAGAAAAAGAAAAATAAAATTGGAAATAGAGCACAGAAAAAATGAAAACTTGCCGGCCCAGTCTTGGGCACCCTGTGCGAAGCTCTGACTATTTGCCGCAGCGCCGACAAATAGGGTTTTCCCAGCTGCGTGGGCAGGGAAATAAGTGGGCTGGCTTCGCTGGGCCACAGCCCGCACGGCATACGTATGAAATCCTGGACAAAAATTTAGTACCACCTCGGATAGAAAAAAAATATTTTCGGTGGTGAACGGATGAAAAAATCGGAGAAACGTACCTTGCGTCGAATTTTTCCTCTCCCTGGTCGTTACTGAGCCGGCCCGTCATCGCTCTTAAAGCAAAGAGATCAGAGGAAGCCATTGCTCTTTTCATGTTTGGGCGTTGGATTTGATCCCTGGATCTCCTTGTTACTTTATTGCTCTTCTAACCAGTAAGCCATTGCTCTTTTCATGTTTCAATTGAAGGGCGCGGTCTACTTGAAGTAAATAAAACCGGATTTCCACTGGCATTTTATGTTTTCGTGTTTTTTTGTGTTCACCGGTTTTTCTTCATTTCTTTCTCTGTTTTACTAGGTTTTTTCTTTTCTTTCTTTCTTGGTTTTCATTTATTTTCTTCAGTTTTATTTTTCATTTTCTTCTACATTTCTTCTTTATTATTTCATTTGTTTCTTCGGTTTTATTTTTATTTTTTCTTTTGGTTTATTTTGTTTCTTTTTTGGTTTACAGCTTTTTGGTTATCTTTTTTCTTTTGTTTTTCATTTCTACATTTTTTTCTATATGTCAACAAAAAAACTCTAATATACGTTTAAAATTTTTCCAATAGAAATTTAACATTTTTTTAATACACGGTCAACATTTTTATACATATTTTAAACATTTTACAATTGCTTGATTAACATTTTTCTAAATGCAGTATTAACATTTTTTAACACATGGTCAACATTTTTTCTATACACGTTTAACATTTTTCCACATGCTTGATCAACATTTTACAAATATTTGTTCAACATTTTTTTCGAATGCTTAATTAACATTTTTATATACATGATAGAAAAAACTCATCATTTTTTTAATACATGGTCAAAAAAAATTCTATAGACATTTAATATTTTTCAAATGCTTGATCACCATTTTTCAAATACTTATTCAACATTTTTTTTCCAAATGCTCAAATCATCACTTTTTTAATACATGGTCAACATTTTTTCTATACACATTTAACATTTTTCAAATGCTTGATCACCATTTTCTAAATACTTATTCAATATTTTTTACAAATGCTTGATTAACATGTTCATATACATGATAAAAAAAATCAGCATTTTTTAATACATGGTCAACATTTTTTCTATACACATTTAATATTTTTCAAATGCTTGATCACCATTTTTCAAATACTTATTCAACATTTATTCAAATGATTGATTAACATGTTTATATACATGGTCAAAAAAATTCATCATTTTTTTAATACATGGTCAACATTTTTTCTATACACATTTAAGATTTTTTTTAATGCTTTATCAACATTTTTCAAATACTTGTTCAAAAAAATTCAAATGCTTGATTAACATTTTTTTAATACATGATCAAATTTTTATACACATTTTTTATACATTTTCCGTATACATAATAAACATTTTTTCTATACATATTTAACATTTTTCAAATGCTTGGTCCATATTTTCCAAATGTTTTTTATAGAGTGTTTTTTGTAATATATATATTTAGAATATTTTAAAGTATAAAAAAATGAAATAATAAAGCAAAAAAATAAAACAAAAAACGCAAAAAAACAGAAAACATGAGGCTGCTCCCACGCTCCTGGGCTGGCCCAACTCGGTCTCCCCTTCAGCGAGGGTTCCTACCCCTCTCTCGCTGAAGGCGAGACATAGGGGTGCCCATAGATATGGGGGTAAGCTCCTAGTGTCAAGCCCAAGACGATTTTGCAAGAAGGTAACATGGGTCGGGCCGTCGGGCGCCCCTCGGTAATTAGCGAAGTTGCCCCTTGCCGCGCATCAAACCTGAGTAAGATTCTACGAGTCTATGATGCGCCTGAGTAAGATTCTACGAGTCTATGCGCTACGGTCAGTCAGGCGGCCGTGTGAACCATACTACCAGAGGTCCAAAGGCGGAGGTGTTGTTAGTTTGATTACACAAACCTTGACACCAATTAATCAATTGTTCGTAGTTAGTACATAGTAGTATATTTTGTAACTTGTCAGATTAATTACAGGTTACATATTTGCTTTGTGCTAATATGAGAATTGCATAGGTCATGAAGAGGAAGAAACCATGGATAAGTAATTTCTTCAAGCCATGGCTACAAACTCTAACTCTACAGTTGAAGATGCAAATCCAACCGGGGAGATAAAATGTCACAGAGCAACCTACTGGACACAATGTCCACAATCTCAGTTCAGTTGATATGCGAACATCTCAGCATAATGTACCCAATCTCACGTCTCAAGGTATCACCACCGACAAATAAACTAGTAGTTAGGGATTTTATTAGAATGCTTACAAATTGTTGACTAGAGAAAAATAAATTAATTGATCAATGGAAAAATAATTATTTATTTGTTACCAGGATCGCTTCGTCATATTTGTTTTATCAGTTTTGCTAAAGCACATCTAGATGTGCTTAATTAGTGCACATCTAAGTCCTATGTCATTTATTTTACGCTAAGATTCGTGCAAGCATTTTTTTTAATATTTTATCTTTTTTCTTTCTAGTTTGATTGAGTCACTTTTATGTGCAATAACTAGTGCACATCTAGATGTGTCCTAGACAGACCTTTGTATTATCTTTCCACTTATTGTATGTTGCTTAAACAAACAATAAAACCAAGTTGATTGACTGAAAATGAAAAATATACCATATATCAATTTTATCATCTTTCAATAATGAAGATGAAGACTACATAATTAAGTAGTTTGATGGGCCTGCTAGCAATTCGTAACTCTATACCTAAATTTTAAAATGTAGCTTTGTATTTTTGTTATATGTAAGACTTAATTATATTGATATATCATATATGATGAACTATATCATTATATTCTTTGGCCCCCTATGCTCAAATCCTGGCTCCACCCATATATACAGTTTATTTCCTTCTTTCATGTGCACTGATCAAATTCCTTTAGACCATCATCAAGTCGTTTCATTGCTTGAAAAAACAACTCGTTTCATTACTTTAACGAAACCGATGTTCGAGCCTACAATGTTGGTTGTTAGAATTCCAAACTGCAAGTAGCCGGCTCCTCGACTCCACGCCCCAACAACGCCGCCGCAGCGAACCTCCTCCCAGTGCTCCTCCCCTCGCCGCTGCCGCCGCCGGCCGCCTGGCCGGCCGCGGTGGCGGCGGGCGCGCCCCTTTCTCTCTAGATCCCCTCTCCGCTCGATCCCATGGCGAATCTTGGCCTCTTCCGCGACAGCGTGCTCCTGCTCGTGTATGTTCGCATCGGATCCAGGGACTCGATCGCTCATGGCAGTTCGCATCGGATCCAGGACTCGATCGCTCATGGCGGCGCTCCAACAGATCGGGCCGGTGCCTTCGGTCCGGTGACTGGATCGCTCACGGCGGCGCTCC
This sequence comes from Elymus sibiricus, assembly GCA_039707655.1. Lineage (NCBI taxonomy): Eukaryota > Viridiplantae > Streptophyta > Magnoliopsida > Poales > Poaceae > Elymus > Elymus sibiricus. The sequence goes on from CM077664.1 coordinate 323,027,241, forward strand.
AACAGATCGGGTGGATGCCTTCGATCAAGTGAATCGATCGCTCGCGGCAGCGCTCCAACAGATCGGGCCGGTGCCTTCTGTCCTAGCGGGCTCCCGTGGTGTGGCTCGGGCCAGGTCAAGGGATGTGTCCCCCGCGTGGTCTGGCCGCAGCCAGCCCACCGGATTTGATGGCAGCCAGGTCCTACTGGCTGCTAGCGTCCGGATCGGACCGGGAGATGTCCACTACGGCCGGATCTTCGCCGTGAAGGATGTCGAAGCCGTTGTTGGGGCGTCTAGCGTGAAATTGACGATGTTGCGGGATGCAGCCGGAAGACTCTTTCATGGTTTTGGCGGCTCTCGCTCCGGTCAATTTTCTTTTGACAGTAAAATGCAATCTACAAATGACAACTTGACACAGAGGGTATGGTTGTGCAGCGGTGGCAATTCTAGCCAAACATTGCTCTGGATTGTGGAAAAGTGGTGGCGACAACACATGATTGACTCCGAGTTGATGGTGCTTACCCGGTCTCGAGCTCCGGGATGAAAATCCTAGGTTTGACCTGCTTGGATATGCTCAGACCTGTTTTTCAGGGTGAAAACTTAGAATCTGACCTTTGGTGGTGGTTGGATCCGGTGACGATGACGCTTGAGCGGCGTTTCCTTCCTGAAGGCGTTGCTGTTGAAGAACCTCGCTGTCTTTGTGGTGTCAAGAGATGGTTGGTGCGGATATGGTTGTTGTTGTAGTTTGCCGGTCGTAGTTCTTCGCTTTGGGGTCATTTTCTTTTTCCTTGCTTAGGCAAAGCTTTGGTCTTGTATGACTTTGCTATTCGCCTGCGTATTTTTGTGTGTGTGCGTTAGAGTTGGCTATGTGCATCCTAACTATGCAGTGGCCGGGTGTGTGCTCATTGTGTTTGTATCCACTTGATGCTTCATTTTGAGTTAATAAAATCCACCCTTTATCGAAAAACAATGTTGGTTGTTGGCTTGTTGGATAAAGGCATCTATAGCGTGGACCTTTAAACCGATCGCATCCGTCTAGACTAGACCTTGACATTTCCGGGCCGGGCCAGGTTTCAAAAAGCCCGACCCCAAAATCCCAAGCCCGGGCCCGGCCCTGCCTGCAGCCCGGCAAAATGCCTACTTTCCGTATTTTAAATGCCTATATTTATATAAAAAAAACTTGACAATTATGTTTTGCCGGGCTTTTCCCGGGCTTCGGGCCGGGCTGTGGGCCGAAAAGTGAGGCCCGAGCCCGCCCGGACGTCGAGCTTCGGGCCGGGCCACCCATACCCAAGTTTAGTCCAGACCAAGTGGTCCGGGCGCATTTTGCCAACCAACGTGGTACCACATCTGTGGACCGGTCTGGATGTTCGTTTTCCCGTAAATCGGAGGCAAATTAGGGGGCTTTGCGGGCTTCTGAACCGCTCCCACGTATGCATCGGACCCACCGAAAACCTTCTCCAGCGCAAAGCGATTGCCGCGCATTCATGCTGATCAGCACTGCTCCAGAGCGTCAGCACCGCATTCCTGCTGGCTCATAGCAGACATGACTTCTAACTAGAGCCGACATTGAAATGGCATGCCAACCGAGAGTGCCACCCACACCACCTCCTAGTCTCTGTGTCTGTTCAATGCCGGAGCGACGTGACCTGACTATTCTCTGCGCATTCAAATAGGCTGCATGTTCGTCCGCTTGCGGACATTAAACAAGCGTGATTGCTGAGAAACCCACTCGGACGCCCACATTCACATGACCCGTCGCTTGGCCTGGCCGGCGCCCGCTATTTATAGGTGGCCAGGCCGGCACAATCCGCACTGCACCACACCTCCGCTCCCGATCTCCTCCGTGCACCACGTTCGCCATGACCTCAAGCTCCAAAGCGTTGTAGGATAGCCTCTCCACCAAATAGAAGTAGGAGCTGGCCGGCTGGCTGGCCCGCCGTGCCGGTCAAATAGAGGTTGGCTTAACGGCAAGCTTGCCAAAGGGCAGCGACTCAACGAGACGATGGACGAGGCGTACGACGACGAGCCGGTGCCACCGCCCTCACCAGTCCATGTCGGCATCACCTTAGAGCAGGCGCGCGCACACTTCGACGCCGTAAATGGCGGTAAAGCAGCCGGCGCTGCCGGTGTTGGTGTTCTGGCAGGCGCAGGAGGACCAAAGCTACAACCTCTGCCTCCTCGACGAGCACCGGCTCGCGGAGGGGAAAATCGCTGGCGCGCAGACGAACGACAATGCCGTTGCGGCATGGTCGCGGAGGATCCGAGCTTACTAGATGAGCAACGGGCGCTATACTAGTCCATGTGCATCGCCCGCGAGATCCGCCGCGAGCGTGGCAGTTGCGTGTCCTGCGGGCGGAGAGGGACGTCCTGTTCACGGAGATCGACGCGGAGGTGGTCGAAGAGGAGGCGCAAGCGACCGCGGACGACGCTAGCTCCGTGTCGGCTGCGCTGCCACCGCGGTTTGCGCCCTGCCGCCACGACCACGAGGCCGGCCCATCCATGTTCGGCGCCGTTGACACGGCGAATTCGAGCGAGGAAGAGTAATAGGGAAACCGCCACGGCTTGGGTCCTAGGAAGGCCACTCCTATTCTTCTTCTCCCGCTGTTGTGCTCCTGCACTTTCCGGGGGTCACGGTCGGTGAGTTTGCCGGACATGGGGAAAACAAGACGTGGGACACGGACTCCGTCACGTCTTTTGTTTTGTTGAAGTATGTTGAATATGTAATGAATTTGATCCGGTTTAAATGAAAATCATCCGGTTTGCATGAAATCCGTTTGTTTTGTTTAAATTTGGTTTGGAATGTATATATGCGAGTATGATTGAACTGTCGGCTTCTGTATCGAATACAATGTCCGTTTGAAGGTTTGCATTGGAGATTACCTAACTTGTAGGAGCGGGTCCGGTTCGTGCCACACACTGTTCGCCGTACATGCCCCGGTCGCCTCGCTTATCCAAACTCGGCCGAGACCACGAGGGCCACTCACAGCCACGGGGATGGACCCTACAACTCTTCATGACCAGCGTCGCGTCACCGGCCAGCCGCGACTGTAACCAATATCCAAGCACTGTTGCACGCTCCACTGTCGCATTGACCGGTGAACAGCGGCAGCATCCGATGAGCCAGCCCAGTGGCAGCACAGCAAAGCCTGGGGCTGGGCAGTCGCCCCTCGTCTTCCCGGCCGGGCAGGGCACGTGAGCTCGCCAGCGAGTCAGAGGCAGCGGCGTCAGAGCATAGCGAGTACGCGGTCGACACGCCCCCCGGGAAAGCCGAGCCCTCTCCCCGCTCTGCTCCCCCCGCGTCCTGTCACCCGACGCGCCAACACGAGAAAGCCAGCCACGCAAAGCAAGCGCCCACGCCTCACGCGCGAGCGCATGGGCACACATGAGAGTCAGATGACACGCCGTATCGTAGCAAACCCGCCGCTTGGCCGCACGGCGTGCAGCGGCTTTCTGCGAGCTTGGGAGCCACGAGCGAAGGTGAAAAGCGGGTGGAGATCGACGGACGACCTCTCGGGGCGCCCGGCTGAGCCGCCGCTGGCCGCGCCGTGCTGCCGAGTTAAAGGCGGAGGGACGGAGGGGACCCGTGGGACGCGACGGGCCCTCCGTGCTGTGGTGAGTGCTGACGCCTGCCCCGACTGCTGTGCACGTCGCCTCGTCGTCCTCATTGATTTCCCCTGCTTCGCGCGATCTTTTTCCACTGTCTGTCTGTACCGCTGGAGATGAAAGGAGTGGGTGGGGAAGCGAGGAAAAAGCGGGGAATCTCGGGGAGGTCGGGCTCGGCTGTATTCCCGGGCTCTCTTGTCGCGCCGCTTCGCCATCTGCTCCGCCCCACACGACCACGGGCAGCAGCAGCTCTGCGGGGACCATTGGCGGGCCCCGGTGTCATCAAGATCGGCCGTCGACGGACGGACCGCGGCAGCGGACCCGTTTGCTTGCTGTTGTGTTGCGGACTTGCTGTGCCGGTGGTGGTTATCCGTTTCTTTGGTCACGTGAAAAAACCGTGTCTTCCCTGTGACAAAGTTTTTCCACGTAAACAATGACTTTGGTGGTCGTCTTGGGTACGCGGTTTCAGGTGGAGGCATGTGTTTTCACACTTGTGTTTAACCTACGTACTCTACTCCAATGTTTCTCAATATATTCAATGTTCCCAAGAATACATTTCTTTTCTTTTTTTAGTTCGATGATCACTGCCTGTACTCTGTAGTACTACAACTATCAACTGATGAATACTTTCTTTCAAGTTAAAAAAAAAACTGAATACTTTCTTTTTGAACTGAACTGGTTACCTTTTCTCAGTAAAGAGAATGCATTCCTTTAGCAGCAGAAACGCCTTTCGCCCTTTGTTCCAGTTCCATTTGAGTTGCGACGACCGACCCTTTAAAGTTTATAAAACCACGTCCCACACTAGAAGGCACAGCAAAGCTATCGCATACACACCACACTCTCGTAGTAGCAAAGCAAACCATGGAAGAGGAATTTATAATATATATATTTAGAAGTTTAAAAAAATGTCAATTTTTTTTCTACAGATACATATGTATATTCTTCAAGTTTGTATAAAATTTCATGAACTAATTTGATTATTTGCATGCTACACAAAAAAGACAAACATCTGACCCGAATACAACAAAGAAAAAGACTATTTTAATCTGTGTATTTGTCTTTTTTGTGTGGATCACATATAAATATGTATGTCCATGAAATTTTATACGTGTATACTACAACTATATGTCTACATGTATATACTTTTTTTTCAGAATTTGTTTAGGTATAAAAAAAGCATTGTCTCTGAAAAGAAAATATAGGGCTCTATGGAGCCCGGCCTTTGGGTGCACTTTTGGAGCAAACCATGCGCATTTGCGGCAGTACAACGTGACGGTGACACTGCCGGGCCTCACTCTCTCCCCCTGAGACAAGTCACGCACTACGCAGGCGCAAATAGACGAGCAGCCTCCCCCACCTTTGCCGCATTCCGCTTTGCTTTCTCTCTTTGCCCCGACGCGCGGCCCGAGGGAGCCCCCTCTCTCTCTCTCTTGCTGTGCGGGAACAGGGGAGGAGCGGCAGCCACCACCCGACCGGACCCGGCCGAGCAGAGCCGAGACCATCCATCCAAGCGCGGAACCCGACGCAGGGCAAGCAAACAAAGACCACCGGAAAAAGCCAGCGGGCGAGCCAAGCCCGGGAGCCTTTCGAGGCCCCCATCGCCATAAAGGCGCCGCGGCACGGCACAGGCCTGGCGGGGGGCAGCCGCAGCGCGCTACAGTGAGAGAGCGAGCAGGGCGGAATAGCGACCGCCGCAGACAGCCCAGCCGAGCGTCCGGGGGAGACCACGGTGGGGGCGGGGGCCAGTTGGCGTACTCCCTGGCTTAGCACTAGTAGATGGGACGGGCGGAGCGACATGGCTAGAGCGCGACGCGTTCGTCTTCGCGGGGTGGGCATTCATTGTTTGGGTCTGCCGCTGCCGCCGCTGCCATAACTCGCTCCTCTGCGCGCCGCTATCCACCGCGCCGCGACAGCATTAACGTGGCGGAAGTCTAGCTAGCTAGAGCTTTGGGTTGGGGGAGAGCGACCGATGGGGATCGACCTGAACAGCGTGGAGGAGGACGGGGAGGCGGCGGCTGCTGGCGTGTGCGGGGAGCTGTGGCACGCGTGCGCGGGGCCGGGGGTGGCGCTGCCGCGGCGGGGGAGCGCGGTCGTGTACCTGCCGCAGGCGCACCTCGCGGCGGGCGGCGAGGAGGCCCCCGCCGGGGCGCCGCGCGTGCCGCCGCACGTGGCGTGCCGCGTCGTCGGCGTCGAGCTATGCGTGAGTCCCCTTGCCATCCTGCGTCCGGCCATTCCGCTTCTTCTTCTTCTTCTGAAACGAAGTCCCATGATCGTTGCTGTGATTTTCGTGGCGCGCTTGCAGGCGGATGCGGCGACGGACGAGGTGTACGCGCGGCTCGCGCTGGTGGCGGAGGCCGAGGTGAGTGCCGCCGCTTGAATCTCTTACTGTCAGTCTATCGCATTTCCATTTTGGGATCTGGGCTGTTCTGTATCAGTCGCTTGCTCCCCCGTTCCATTTGCATTTGGTTGGTCAGAGCGCAGAGGATTGGCATCAGTAATGTGATATGGTTTCCGACAGTGAAATGTTGGAGCCTGAAAGATGAACATTATAGTATATCTCATGCATCATTGTTTCCCATGGTGAAATGTTGGAACCTGAAACATGAACATCACCTCCCAGACTCCCATGGATCATCCATTGTTTCTTTACTCAACTGTGCCGTCAGTCACTCCCATTTCCATTTGGGGATCTGGGCTGTTCTGTATCAGTCGCTTGCTCGCCCGTTCGATATGCATTTGGTTCCTCGGAGCGTAGACGGTAGATTCCGACATTCAATTGTTGGAGCCTGAAAGATGAACATTATCTCTCATGCATCATTGTTTTCGGCATTGAAATGTTGGAACCTGAAACATGAACATCACCTCCCAGGCTCCCATGCATCCTTGTTTCTTTACTCAAGTGTGCTCTACAGCTGTGCGAATGTTTGGTGTTTGAAGCGTACAAGCTCACTCTGGCATCAGTTGCTAGTATTAAATCGTTGCTCAATTACTTCTCTCCATCTTTTGCTTCTGGATGTTAGTCTTTCATTGTGACCTTGGAGAAGGTACACTTGTTTTCCTCCAAGAGAATTCATAGTAGTACATGAGAGCATGAATACACCGGTCCTGCCATAACCGTAAGCTTAACTACAGATGCCACATAGTTATGACAGTACGATTTTGCTTGCAATGGAGTAGGGAGTAGTATCCTTGCGAACTTGCAAAATAAGGTAAAATGCCATTCATTGCTCTGTGTAAGTGTTCCTCTTCTGTGCTTCAGATGTTCAGACAAAACGTCCGTGAGTCTGCATCCGAAGAGGGAGAAGACGAGATGGCGGGTGGCGACGGAGAAAAGAAGCCCCGTATGCCTCACATGTTCTGCAAGACCCTCACTGCCTCCGATACGAGCACGCATGGAGGCTTCTCTGTTCCTCGCCGGGCGGCCGAGGACTGTTTCGCACCTTTGGTGAGGCGCTTGGAAAAAATAATTCTGAACCTGCACATTCGTGTAGTCACTTGTGTTGCTGATCTCACCGCTTCATTCTCTTCAATTCTTTGTAGGACTACAAGCAGGTCAGGCCTTCTCAAGAGCTCGTCACCAAGGACTTGCATGGCACCCAATGGAGGTTTCGCCATATTTATAGAGGTGTGTAACATGTCATGTTTGCTTGGAGATTTTGTTGTTGCTGTTGCGATATTCATATACCTTCATGCTTTGCGTGGAAAGTAAAAAAAAAAAAACTGCTATGCTTGCTGCATGTGCTTGGTAAAGGCTGAATTTAGGGGTATCAAATTTGGTTATGAAATTTGTTAGCTTGATGATTGTGGTTGTATTTCGAATTCAAGTCATTAGATGAGTAAGGTGGGCAATTCAATTTTATAAAAGGGGTGTCATCAAGTTTCTGTTAGTATTTTGTAGTATGAAAATGGTAATTTGTCTCCCCTTTCTTGATTGCTGACTTAAATTATGAAAGCGAAAATATGTCCCCTATTGTGATTGCTTACGCTCTTGTTGTCATTTCTCTTGATAGGTGAGCTAGCTTTCGTTTTATTTTATCTGATATCCTAGTGTGATCAGTTTTCTAGTCGCGTTTGGTGAGTTTGTTCTTGTTTTGACCTACTTAATACCCCTGAAGTTCTTGGGCAATGGATTTAATTGTTAAACGTCATCTTCAGTAACTTACTAATTTTACTAGCATTGTTCAATATGTTTATTTCACCTTCTCTCAACTTGGTTCGCAATTGTGATGTGCGGTAAATACTTTCTGGAATTCCAGGTCAACCTCGTAGACATCTTCTAACAACAGGATGGAGTTCGTTTGTCAACAAGAAAAAACTAGTCTCCGGAGATGCAGTCTTATTTCTTCGGTAAGCATCTGGCAATTTATTGAATTAATGCTTTGTATGTTTTCTACATTCTTTTCAGTACCATAGACATTCTTTTTTCTTTACAGAGGCGGTGATGGTGAACTAAGATTGGGTGTACGGAGAGCAGTTCAGCTTAGAAATGAAGCCCTTCTTAAAGCTGTCAACAGTAATGAATCAAAGCTGCACACACTATCTGCTGTTGCCAGTTCATTGGAAAATAGAAGTATTTTCCATGTTTGTTTCGACCCAAGGTTTGTCTGTCAATGCACATTAGGTTAGGAAATTCTGATTATTCCCTTGGGCTATGCATATATTCTGTATTTGCAATTTGATGGTCCTTTTGTCTTCATGGTGCTTCAGTCTTGTGCTTTACTATGCCTTTTAAGTATTATAAAATAGCTAGTGACCTAAATAATTCCAGTTTCTCATCCTTCCGCAGGAGTGGTGCATCAGAATTTATTGTGCCATATTGGAGGTTCTCTAAGAGCTTGAACCATCCGTTTTCCATTGGAATGAGATTTAAAGATTCCAATGAGAGTGATGATGCAAATGAGAGGTCTGTCTTGTTAGCTCACTGAAAATTGCATTTTTGTACATCAGTCGTTGAATTTTCATTTTTGTTCTGCAGGTCTACTGGATTGATTTCAGGTATTAGTGAAGTAGACCCCATAAGATGGCCTGGATCAAAATGGAGATGCCTACAGGTATACATGTGACTAAGATACTAGTTATGGTTCTCAACTCTGGCTTGTAGGCTCTTCACTTCTATGTTCATTGACTGTCATGTTCTAGAAGTACTTGCCACTGTTTCTCCTGAAATAAAGACCGTGCGGAATTCCAACTCTTAGTGAAATGAGCTTGTAGAAGCTAAGTTGAATGAAATATTAGAGAAAATATTAACCCTATCAAGTTATCAACTGTCAAAAGCCGGATCTTGTATTTACAATGAACCACAGCACTTTCGTCATTTTTTGGGTCTAAGACTTTGAATTTTACTCCATCAAAGTAAAATACTTTTCAAAACTGAACTTAGGTGATGGGTTGCCATTGCTATGATCAGATCCATATCTGAGTTCTGATTCAAAGTCATAACATCATTGACCTGAAAATGGAAAATATCCATCACTTTTAGGAAGTTCCCGCTTGCAAAGTATAACCACAGATACATTTTACTTGTAGTAGTACATAGTAAGTTGTGGTCCTCAAATTTCTGCTGAAGTGAAGTGTTGCTTTGTTTTCATGTTTTACAGGTAAGATGGGATGATGGTAACCATTGCAACCACCAACGCAGGGTTTCTCCGTGGGAGATTGAGAGAGTTGGTGGTTCAATTCAAGTTACTGATTGTCTGTCAGCATCCAGTTCGAAGCGAGCCAAATTGTACTTTCCTCAAGGCAACTTGGATGCTCCAGTTACCGGTAGGTCCTGCAGCATGACTCAGACATCTGTTTTGATATATGTTAGCTCAATCGTGTCATTTTCGAATTAACCCTGTGATCAAACTTGTAGATGGAAATGGTTTTCCGGACTCGGTGGAAACTGGAAACCTCCACAGGGTCTTGCAAGGTCAAGAATTGTTGATGGGCTCTAGGACTCAGGGCGCTGCGCTCTCCCAGTCACCCGACGTCGCAAAGTTTCGAACTCCGGATCACCAGCAGTTCTCTGCCAATGCGCGGAGCTACATGCCGCAGCAGAGCTCGGCGGAGTTTCCCTACCATTCCTCAGGCTTCGGCGAATCCCTCAGGTTCCCAGAGGTCTTGCAAGGTCAAGAATTGTCTCAAGCACTTCGCTTCTACCAAGGAACTGCTTTTGACGCCCGCACGCAGCATGGCAGTGCTGGCCCGTTTGGTTACGCGCAGCGATCAGCGGCGCCGAGTGGACTGTCTCCTGCAGTTCAGGGATATGCTCTTGGGCAGTTCACGACGTCGGCCGCAGCTGCGAAAGTGTCGTCTCCCTCCTCCGTCCTGATGTTCAACCAGGCGACGGTCCCGCAGTTCGACTTGGAAGGCAGAACCAGCAGCTACAGAGGCACGTATGGCGGCCAGTGCCCTCCCATGGAGATGGTGAGGGAGACGGAGGAGACCTGGCCGTGCGCACAGCGCCGGACGCCAAGCGTAACGGGAACGGGATGCCGCCGGTTCGAAGAATGGATCAAGGCCTCGACTCCGGCGAGTGCTGACGGTGGCAGGTCTCGATCGGCGGCTGCCGGAGACGTCGTCGGGCGGAGCAACTGCAGGCTGTTTGGTTTCTCCCTGACTGATCAGAAGGTGCTTGGAGGAGCAGGTGAAGGTGGTGCGAAGGAAGGGGACGCGGATGATGAGGCGGCGGATTGCGCGGACCCGCGGGTGCTCGACTTGTTTGGGCGCGGCCACCCTGCTCCCGGCGCTCTGCATGCCATCGTTGCTGCTCCCCTGGGGATGTGATGTGATGCTCAGCTGCGTGCGTTGTAGTATCGGACAATTCGCTTTCCGTGGTTGAAGGCAGGCGCCATCGGTGATCTCTCACCTAGGCTACTTTTAAATTCTTGATTCTACTTGACGTTCACTTGCGTGGATCTTGATGCTACCTTTTCTTTTTTTTCGGCAAACCTGATGCTACATGCTGCTGCTGCTTATGAGTCGTCGCCTTCTGAACATCTGCGTGGGCGTGGAACCTGATGCTACTTGCTGTGTTCTCCTCCATGTCTTCTTCTTTTCGGAATCAATAACTCCCGAACACCCTGTATTTTAGGATTTGGGGCCGAACGTCCCATGGACCATTGGATCAAATCACGAATCTTAAAGCAGGTCTGACCATCCACGTCATTGATTTTTATCGTTCGGAAAAGCAGGAGGTCGCCGCGAACGTTTCATCTCTCCACAGCCGCACTACTCCTCACCCCACCCACCCACTCACAAGCAAACCACCACACCACTTTCCCCTCCATGGAGCTCTTGTGCACGGCACCAGCCCCGGCGACGAGCCTCTACACCACCCCCGGCGACGCGGCCCGCACCACAGCACGGCGACGCGCCTCCGGATCCTGCCTCCCCCGCATCAAGCCCAGCGCCGGCATAGGGGGTGGCGGCCGCGGTGGTCGACACAGGGGGATCGACGGCTGGCGGGGTTGCCGGCTTCCCACGCACATCCAGATGAAGTGGCGGCTGTGGGATCCACCGGAGGCCGGCGCCAAGGGCTTGAGACCGTGGCGGGGGTCGTCTTCTCGTTGCCGGATCTAGCCGACGGGGAGGCCGCATCCGCGGTAGGAGGTTGTGCGTCGACGACGCCCGCGGCGACGGCAACCGCCTCCAGGCTTCTGCCGCTCCCCCCGACGCGGGGCTGCGTCGACGACGCCCGCGGCGGCGACGACCATGTCCACGCATCTGCCGCTCCCTGACGTGGGGCTGCGCTTCGACGACGACCGTGGGGACGACGACCACCCCAGGCATCAGCACTCCCCGACGTGGTCACGAACGCGAGCTGCCCCGCTCCCGCCGGGGTGCTTGGAGATCAGCGCCGGTGTCCTAGTCAGAGCTTTGCTCGGTAATGCCCAGCCCCAGAATTCTTCCATTTCTATGATTTTTTCTGTTCTAGCGATGCATACATCACAAGTGAATCGGCTGGGCAGAGGTGAACTAGGCTATTTTGTTTTGAATGTGTCAACTGAACAATTAGAACAAGTGATTCTGGGAGTTATTGATTCCGTAGAACAACTTTTTCTGTGTATTTCGTTACCACTCTACTGACTGAAAATCATTTGCTTTGTGTGATCTGAACAAAACAGAGATGCATACTAGTCTTCCATGACGGAATGGCATTTTTTGTGTCCATAGATTTTATTGTAGTGGTGATAGGCTATGAGTTTTGAGAAGAAAATAAATGATTTGCAGCTAGATGTGCGCTGAATTTCTGTAGTGGGGAAAGGGATTTTTAGAGTTTGTGGTCATCTTCGTTGAACATCATCAGAGATAGTTAAACTGAAAAAGGATATGGAGTAATCAAAGCTTGCTTTTCGTTTAGAGAGAAGGATTCAGAACTAAACATGTACTGTACTATACAATTTTTCTTAAATTTCACGTCTCACTGTACAATTTTTCTTAAATTTTCCTGGAAGATGGCAAATATAGTTATCGAATCATGGCAAATTTAGTTCTCGGATCATGAAAAATTCATTGCTTTCTTGCCATGGCAACTTTCGATTTTGGATCATGGCGCAATTTTACTGTTTTCTACCATGGCAACTAATCTTATACTTTTTGCCATGTAAACATAAAAAAAATTAGTTATTTGATGATGGCAAATTTAGTTTACGCATCATAGCAAATTTGCTTCCCGGAAGATGGCAAAAATAGTTATCGAATCATGGCAAATTTAGTTCTCGGATCATGGTAAATTCATTGCTTTCTTGCCATGGCAACTTTTGATTTTTTTTAAATTGTTGCGGTAATTCTTTAAATTGTCCAAAACAACACAAAATGGCAAATATTGCCATGGCAAGTTTTAATAATTATTTCACCTTCATTAACATGGCGAATTTACCTACATCCCCCATGGCAATTTTTAACATTTTATTGCCATGGCAAGTTTTACTATTTATTTGCCATGGCAAATTTACCTTTTATTAACATGGCAAATTTACCTAAGTCCCGATGGCAATATTTAACTTTTATAGCCATGGCAAGTTTTACTATTTATTTGACTTTTTATTAACATGGCAAATTTACCTAAATCCCCATGGCAATATTGAACTTTTATTCCCATGGCAAGTTTTACTATTTATTTTCCATGGCTAATATACCTTCATTAACATGGCAAATTTACCTAAATCCCCATGGCAATATTGAACTTTTATTCCCATGGCAAGTTTTACTATTTATTTTCCATGGCTAATATACCTTCATTAACATGGCAAATTTACCTAAATCCCCATGGCAATTTTTAACTTTTATTGCCATGGCAAGTTTTACTTTTTATTTTGCCGATGGCAAATTGATCCTTATTAACATGGCAAATTTACCTAAATCCCCATGGCAATTTTTAACTTTTATTGCCATGGCAAGATTTACTATTTATTTGACCTTTATTAACATGGAAGATTTTTACCTTTTTTGCCATGTCAAATATATGCAAATTTTAATATGATTTTGGTTATGGCGTTTTTCTTTGTTCATTTTTTTGTTTTTGTACTTTTTGTGTTTTTTCACACACGGCATTTTTCGCATACATTACATGTAAATTTAAGAAAAGTTACCATGACATTTTTTGCTATGACTTTTCCATTTGCAAATTATTTTGTTTGTATGATGGAAATTGCCATGACTTTTTTTTTTTTCCTTTTTGGGGTTATTGTTAAAATATATTCTTGTTCACTCATGGCAATTTTCTGCGTTTGAAAGTTGATGGCCTATTTTTTACTTAACAAAGCAAAAAATTGGGCTGTTTTTGTCACAACAAAAAGAAAAGACAAATCTGGGCTTTTTCTTCTTTTTTTCGTTACTGGGCTTTTTGATTCACCTTTTGGGCTGTTAGGGGCTGGGGAGGCGTTCGCGCTGGGGCTTTCTCGTCCCGAACGAGTGGGTTCGGTAGTTCCCCTCCCATACTGAACGAAACGTTCGATCTGGGGTGCTCCCAGACCGAACGTTCCCGCATTACCGGGGTCCTAATTTTAAACTCTCATGGCAATTTTTTACTTTCTATTTTTTTTGCCACGGGAAATTTACTTTTATGGACAATGGAATGTAGTTTATACAACATGGCAATTTTCTTTTTTGATGGACCATGGCAAATTTCATTTGTTTTCAACCATGGCAAAAAATTACTTTTTATTTTCCATGGCAAATTTTACCTGTATTTTTGGCATGGCCAATCTTCCTATATTGCCATGGCAATTTTACTACAACATACCCAGGCAAATTTAATTTTAAACCCTCATGGCAAATTTTTACTTTCTATTTTTTGTCACGACAATTTTTTTAATGGACAATGGCAAATGTAGTTTATACAACATGACAATTTCAATTTTTTAGACCATGGCAATGTTTCATTGCTTTTTCAACCATGGCAAAATTTACTTTTTATTTCCCATGGCTCTATTTCTCATAAAAATTTGTTGTGGCTAATTATACATTTTTTTTCACAGCCCAGTTTCCTCACAGCAGAAAAACAAAATCTGGCTTTTCTTTTTGTTTTGCTACTGGGCTTTAATTTTCTTTTTCGTTTTTTTACAGGGGGAAGGCCTGTCCGTGGCGATGGGATGCGTTCGGGCTGTGGGGTTCTCCCATCGAACGAAAGCGTTCGTTGGGGATGATCCCTCGTACCGAACGATTTGTTCGGCCTGGGGAACCCCCAGACCGAACGTACGCGCATTATCGGCGTCCCTTTTTTTCCCGTGCGTTCTTGAAATTGAACGGAACAGCTAAACGACTTTTGGAAACGCAATACATTGCCACAATAATTTCGCAGCGGTGATAAATCCTTTCTGTCCCTTTTCAAAAACATGTACGGCCTCCGTCTGGATTTATAGCATGTGTACTTGACCAACAAAATATGAGTTTTATGCCATAAAAATATGCATTTTGAAACTCATTCGAATATGAACTCAATTATATGCTTTTCGTGAAATACAACACATATTTTTTTTGAGGGTGTGGCTAGGTCTCAGTCGACTGAGACTTGGTTAAGTCTCAGTCAAGTGATATAGTATATAAAAAGAAAAAAGAAAAACTGAAAAGAAATTTTTGTACGAATCTCCATGCAAAATCAAAAGAAGATAGTATCGACTGAGACATAAGGAAGTCTCAGTCGACTGAGACTTAGCAAAACTGTTTTTTTGATCTAATAAAGGACATAAGAACACATGCATGCCCTATAAACCGGGGGAGAGGGAGTATTTTAGGGCTTCCATACTTGACATTAACAGCTACATGAAACATATAACTGTACTTTTACCCAAAACTCGGGCCTAATCAACCAAACCCTTATTCGGTTTCCATGAGCATGCATGTCTGCAGACATACTCACAAAATCACTTCTATGGGTAGACCTCGATGATTGACCTGAACCCTAGAATTGGTTTAATCTTGTAGCCACTAAACCCAGCTTCGAGGAAGATCTTTTCCCACTCTTGCTCATCTCGCTCAATGCCATCGACAATCATGATGTAGAGGTCGAACATGGACTGTAGCTCCCGGTGCTTTACGTGTGACGGTCCGGCTCCGATCACTATGTCGATGATTATTACCTTTCCTCCTTTCTCTCTCGGAGGAATAGATTTCTTGCAGTTCTTTAGTATCTTCACACAATCCTCATGACCCCAGTCGTGTAGTACCCACTGGAAAAGTACATACATTGACAGTTAGAAAACTAATATGTGTGGCTTCATTGAGCACTTACAAAATGCTTACATTGGCATCTTTAAATTTAGTTCCGCCAAGCACATACTCCCTCCGTTCCAAAATATAATGCGTCAGCACAGATTTAAGTCATGACAAACCATTTGAGACGGCTATGTGTATTAATCGTGCCAAACGGTTTGGTGCGACTTCGAGAGGCTAGATGTGGAAATAAGTTTTTCGAAGGGTCAGTGATGGACTTAAGTTTGAACCGGGGCCATTCACGAGAACAGATAGGTGCATGGCATCACTTTTTAACTTCAGAGATCTAGATCCATCGAACTCCTGTAGGTAGGCACGTTGGTACGTAGGACGACGACGACGGTTCGTTCCGTATATTTAGGTAGCTTGTTACAGCGTGATAACGAACGGCGTACGCAGTGCACATGCATGTACGAAGACATGAAGTTTGCTGGACCTACGTATGAGTACGATGTACGTACCTTGAGAAAGACGGCGTCTGCCGGTGGAACGCCCTCGAACATGTCGCCGACGACGTACTTCACGTCGGTGCCAGTCGGAGCCTTGGCGACGACGTGGCCGAGGTCCATCACGGTGCATTCCAGACGCGGGAACGCCCTGGAGATGGCCTGGGCCGCCGCGCCGAGGCCGCCTCCGACGTCCATCAGGGAGCTTATCCCCTGGAAGACCTCGCCGCACTCCCTGATGGCGATGTCTATGATGAAGCTGCTGTCCGAGACCATCCCGTCGTTGATGAGCGCGTCGAAGGTGGCGTCGTGGTCGGCCATCGTCCACAGGGCCTTACCATGCGCCTGCGTGAAGAGGCACGGGTCCGGCAGCGAGTGCTCGAACCACGCGCCGATCCCCAGGAAGGGGGTGACGAAGTTGGGGCTGAGGAGCATGGTGATGATCGACACCAGGTTCCGCGAGCCCACGAGGAGGCGGGACACCGGCGTGAGGGCATACAAGGGCTCGGCGGCGACGGCGCCGTTGCAGGTGCCGTTGTTCACGAGGGCAGCCGGGACGACGACGTGCTGCTGCTGGACGACGCTGAAGACGCCCGAGACGGTGAGCGTGCGCATGAGGCGGCGTAGGCAGGGGATCTTGGACGGGTGCACCGCGACCCTGGCGACTATCTGGGGGAGGGTGGCGGCGCCGCCGTGGTGGTGGATGGCGTCGGCGAGGCGGAGGTCCAGGGTCGACTTGAGCGCCATGGACTTGATGTAGGAGAATGTGGTCGCCCAGAGCTCGTGCTCCGCGTCGAGCAAGGCGTGGTCGTCGGTGCTCTTGACGGTGAGCGCCATGGTGCAGTGTGCTTGTGCTTCCCTACGTTTGGGTTGGTGGATGAATCTACATGGAGAACCAAATCGTGTCTTCTTTATATAGAGATCGACGTGCCGCTCGTGGTACACAAAGATACAAAATGAGCGGTGCGACGTTTGTAAGAACTGACGCAGCATCTGAGGTAGGAAGATGCGTGCCGATGAGAGTGGGTAGGAGTACATTCCCCCTTTTAATAATCCTTTGTTGCAAAATGTGATACTTGCAAAATGCATGAGAAGCTACCTCCAAGTTCGAGCTAACAAACACTCTTCCAAGAGCAAGATTAAGATTAGGTAGCGGTGTCAATTTATTTTGGAAATTTTAACAGGAAATTGTTGCACACTTCAAGCAGATGCAGTTAATTTCATCCCAACTTTTTGGGACGAGCCGATGCATTTTTATTCCGATAAAAGGGTGGATTTTATTTATGAAGTATCAAGGGATACAAACACAATGAGTACACACCCGATCACCGCATGACTAGGATGCACACATCCAATATCAACACACACATAACGAACTATACCGGAAAATAGCAAAGTCATACAAGACCGAAGCTATGCCTGGGTGGAGTAGAAAGAAAAACTCTGAAGCGATCGATGAACTACAACAACGACCATCTGCACCAAGCATATCTTAACATCACAAGAACAAGAAAGGTTCTCCAGCAACAACGTCTCCAGGGCGGGAACGACGCTCAAACACCATCATCGCTAGATCCGACCACCAAAGGTCAGATTTTAGGACTCACCTTGGAGATCAAGTCAAAGCAAATCCGAGCAATGCCTTCAAAAAGTTAACGACACAAAAACACCGCCATAGTCAGGTATAAGCAACTAGGGTCAGACCTAAGGCTTTCACTCCGGAGCTCGAGACTGGTTATTCGAGAAGCACCGCCAAATCAAAGTCATCATGTGATGTCGCCACCACTTTCCGCAATCCCGTTAGCTATATGTATAGCACGGACTTGATGTGAGATTCCACGCAAGTGAAGACCATGCCCGTACAAGTAGGTAGTTGGGCCGCAATAAAAGCCGGCCGCCGCCAAAGGGTCCAAACGATCGCACATGCGATGAAGATTGACGAGCGGGGAAATTCACCGGCAGTCCCACTCCATCCCATGCTCCGCTATCCTTGCCCGTGGCAATAGAATTGATCAGCAAAACATACTTGTCGTTGCCGTCAGATCTGAAGGTCTAGGACCCTCCAGTCCATTCCGACAGCCACCTAGCAACACAGGACCATGGCGCCATCCGCACACCCAAGCGGGGGACCACCTCGTTTTGTTATTTATCAGTTGCCTGAAATTACAACTTCGATCAATTGACCTTCGGTGAAGCTCCGAGGTGGGAGATGGCGGCGCCTTGGCGAGCGGTAACGAGGCGCGGAGATGCCGATGAGGCTGAGCCAGGAGCGTCACAGAGCTGGGGATGACACGGCACCGTCGTCGTAGGTGGAGGGGATTCAGAGGTTGACGGGTTCAGATGCGGTGGAGCTGCGGGTAAGTCACCGGGCATGGAAGCTTGTGGCGTTAAAGGGAGGCCGGGGGCAGCGACAACACGACGGAGGAGGTGGCTCGGGCATCGCATGGCGGCACCCGCGGCTGTGTGGGTGCGGGAGCAGGCGGTTAGGCCAAGGCAGCGGGAGAGTAGATGAGGAAAAAAAATGAATAGTGTGGAACGGTTGGAGAGTAGGAAAAAGAAGATAGGACAACCCTTAGATCTCAATTAGACGGCTCTGATGAAAACGGGTGAAACTAAACGTTTCTTCGTTCAGCCAATCTCTCGACATGAAAGGTATCAACACAAGCCAACTTACCATTTCCAGGCAATACCTCTTATGCTCTCGCTAGCTTCCTCAAGATAGCTACTCCCTCAATCTCATAATATAAAAACGTTTTTGACACTACATAGTGTCAAAAACGCTTTTATATTATGGGACGGAGGGAGTATTTTTTTCTCTACACTTTTTAGCTAGATTATTGTTCTCTACTACTCGAGATAAACACGCTCCTTTCTTAATATGGATGGATTTGGTACACTGTCCCACAAGTTAAAAGTAATTAGATACACCCATATGCATGCCGCCCTTTCTACTAGTAGAAGTTCGCTAGCTACTCCGAATTAAAGCAGATATACTACTAAAAACCTCACTATACTCGTGCTGAGTAAAATATATGTTCTAGCTCATCTGTCACTTGATTTTCTCCCTGCTGCTCGATTCACGTCTGTACATTCATTGGTTGCCAACTTGCTGTATACAGATGATCAGCTAACTGGTCGGCCGGTCGGACTGTCTACTGGCTGCTTACGTAGAGACCTTTCGCTCCACTGATTCGTCACAGTACGAGTAGCCACAGAGCGCCTGAGCAAGTAGCAGCCGCTGGTAATCAATCAATCAATCAATGCCAGATCAATGGAGATGCAGTGGATCTTATCTGGTCACTGCACAGAGAGCTTCAACTTGCGCGACTGATCGTCGTCGATTTATGTTGGATCCCCACACATTTACCCCGCTGGGGACTGGTTTGGCTGTCATTTGACTCATTTCGATCGATGGCAAAGTGTATTTCAAGCAACTGCTTTTCACGTGGTGATATTTTTATTCCACCACCTATCTACGTCTGTTCCAACCGAAGTTTTCGCCTCTTCGCTACAAGATATGGCGGCGGTGCACTCATCTTCTCCGGGATCGATCCATTTTCTTAGGGCATCTGCAGCTGGACTTGCAAATTCGAACCCCTAAACGTCTGTGAACGCGTCCGGACGTGACCACGGACAGCGTCAGATGGCCTCTCATATTAGTTGCTGGGTAGTGACACACCTTAAACTCATGCAAATGTGATGTAGGGTGGAACCCTAATTTGACGATCTTTTCACACTTGGAGGGGGAAAAGAGAGGAACAACAAAATCAACCAAGGAAAATCACTCAAACAAACCCAAATCACACATCCACTAGGATAGCATACATGAGATCCACAAGTATACAAGGACAATCCAAGAAAACAAGCACAAGGTAAAGTTCTTCCCACTCCAAAGAAGGTGAGGTCTTGATGATATAGGTGAGATCCCTCTCCCTTAGGAGGTCTTGACGATCCTATGATGGGGATCCTTCTCCCTAAAGAGGTCTTGATTCCCCAAGAGGAGATACAAGGAGCAAAGCTCTACTCTATGTCTCAAAATACTTTGCTAACCCTAGAAAGGATGAGGAGGAGGTCTATTTATAGTCTAGGGCGAAGTGGGGATGAGTGGATGAGATTACACGGCCGATTGGCCTAAAGCTGCTGACAGGGGGCCGGATGTCCGGCGGTTTGCGGGGGTGCCGGATGTCCGGCCTGAAAGGGCTCAGCTACTGTGATGGGGCGCCGGATTTCCGGGCAGGGGCCGGATGTCCGGGCCTCTGGCCGGATGTCCGGGCCCTGTAGCATATGCGCGGCTGGGCTGCTGCTGCTGCGTTTCTTCTTCAGGGGCCGGATGTCCGGGCCATGGGCCGGATGTCCGGCCGCTGTAGCCTTCCAGCGGTCTTCCTCCTCGCGCACGTCCGTCCGTGTACTTGCCGACTTGGTCTTTGTTCCGAGCATTCCCGAGGCGATCTTCTTCATACCTGATCACACATAACACTTCGGCTTGAGGTAGTAGCCATGTCTCACCCGAGTTGAATGGAAGTTCACTAAGGAGAGATGTCATCTCGGTTTCGAGAGCTCTTGCACGTGCTCGTGTCATAGGTCCACTTGGCACTTGAGGAGACGTAGGTAGGTCCATGGGGATGACCGTGGGATGCTCCGCATCATCTCCCCCCCTTGAAAAAGATCCGTCCTCGGATCGGAATCCACATCACCATGGAAGGGAGATAAGTCCTTGACGTTGTATGTGTCGCTCACGTTGTACTTGTCGCGAGGGATGTCGATCTTGTAGGCATTATTGTTGTAGCGTGCTAGCACCTTGAAAGGTCCGTCGGCTTGGGGTAGTAGTTTGGACTTGCGTTCGTTGGGGAAGCGGTCTTTGCGAAGGTGTAGCCACACAAGATCTCCTGGGTGAACACCATGGGCTGCTTGTTGATGTTGACCTTGGTCGCGAGTCGTTGTACTTGGCGTTCGATCGTATGCCTTGTATCTTCGTGCATCTTCTTGAGGTAGCTCGCTCGTGCACTCGCATCCATGTCGATGCGCTCTTGTAGAGGTAGCGGTAGAATGTCCGATGGAGACAACGGATTGAATCCATAGACGACCTTGAAGGGGGACTTGCCAGTAGTAGAGTGTTGTGCTCGATTGTAGGCGTACTCGGCGATGAGTAGACATTCCTCCCACTCCCTTATGTTCTTCTTGATCAACACGCGGAGTAGTGTGGAAAGAGTCTGGTTCGTGATCTCCGTTTGGCCGTCGGTTTGAGGGTGATATGCCGATGAGAATAGGAGCTTGATTCCGAGCTTGGCGCATAGTGTCTTCCAAAAGTAGCTAAGGAACTTGACGTCTCGGTCCGACACGATCGTCTTTGGCACTCCATGTAATCGCAAGATTTCCCTACAAAAGAGATTTGCAACATGTGAATCGTCTATCTTGTTGCAAGGAATGAAATGTGCCATCTTAAAGAAACGGTCCACAACAACAAATACGGAATCTTTGCCGTTTTGAGTTCGAGGCAAACCAAGCACGAAATCCATGCTAATATCTTCCCTTGGATGATATGGAATAAGCAGTGGCATATATAGACCATGAGATTGAGCTTTGGACTTAGCTTTGCGGCATGTAGGGCACCGGTTGGTGTAGCGAGAAACGTCTCAAAACATCTTTGGCCAAAAGTAGTTCTTGGAGAGCGTAGCAAATGTCTTGTCGCGTCCGAAATGTCCCATGAGTCCTCCACCGTGAGCCTCTTGCAAAAGCAATAAACGAAGAGAAGCCTCGGGGATACAAAGTTTGTTAGCTCGCATAAGATAATCATCTTTCAAATAGTATCGCTCCCAAGTGTTGTGTAATAAGCATTTGGCATAAGGAATCGAAAATGAAGCATCATGCGCATACAAGTCTTTAATGTGCTCAAATCCTATGACATTCAATTCAAGTTTAGTAACTACCATGCACTTGCGGGAAAGAGCGTCCGCCATAACATTTTCCTTACCTTTGATATACTTGATAACATAAGGAAATGACTCAATGAACTCTCTCCATTTAGCATGACGCTTATTCAATTTTGTTTGTCCCTTAAGGTACTTCAGTGTTTCATGATCCGTATGGATGACAAACTCACATGGACGGAGATAATGTTCCCACACATGCAAGACTCTCACTAAAGCATATAACTCTTTGTCATAGATGGGGTAGTTAAGGTGCGCGCCGGATAGCTTCTCACTAAAATATGCAATGGGTCGCTTCTCTTGCATCAACACACCACCAATACCATTACCACTAGCGTCACAATGCACTTCAAAAGTTTTGTCAAAGTTGGGTAATGCAAGTAATGGAGCATGTGTAAGCAAGTTCTTAAGCTCATGAAATGCGGCATCTTGAGATGGACCCCAAACAAATGGTGCATTCTTCTTACTTAATGCGTGCAATGGTGATGCAATGGTGCTAAAATCCTTCACAAAGCGACGATAAAAGCCGGCTAAGCCAAGGAAACTACGCACTTGAAGCAAATTGGTTGGTTGTGGCCAATTCTTAATAGCATCAATTTTAGTTTCATCCACTTGAACACCCTTAGAGGAGACAACAAAGCCCAAGAAAACAAGCTTATCAACACCGAAAGTGCATTTTTCCATGTTAGCATAAAGTTGCTCGTCTCTAAGAACTTGCAATACGTCTCTAAGGTGTTTGACATGATCTTCAAGAGTTTCACTAAACACAAGGATGTCGTCAAAGTAAACCACAACACAAATGCCAATATATTTGCGAAGAACATAATGCATCACGCGCATAAAAGTGCTAGGAGCTTGCGACAAACCCATAGGCATGACTAACCATTCATACAAGCCAAATTTGGTTTTGAAAGCGGTTTTCCATTCATCACCTTCTTGCATGCGAATTTGATAGTAGCCACTTTTAAGATCAATTTTAGAGAAAATTGTGGCTCCACTAAGTTCATCAAGCATGTCATCAAGGCGTGGAATGGGATGGCGATATCTAACGGTGATAGCATTAATGGGACGACAATCGGAACACATGCGATAAGTACCATCTTTCTTAGGCACAAGAATGACCGGAACGGCACAAGGGCTCAAGCTTTCGCGTACATACCCATTCTCCATGAGATGTTGCACTTGCCTTTGTATCTCTTTGGTTTCTTCGGGGTTGACGCGGTAAGGTGCCTTGTTCGGTAGAGGTGCGCCGGGGATGAGGTCGATGTGGTGTTCGATTCCGCGTAGTGGAGGAAGTCCGGGAGGTAGCTCATCGAGAAACACGTCCGTGAATTCCTGCAATAAATGAGATAATACCAAAGGAAGATGTTGTGAAGTATTAGTCCGCACCACTTCATCTTTGCACACAAGCATAAAGTGAAGAACACTTGATGGGCTCTCACTCACATCCCTCAAATCTCTTTTGGTGGCTATAAGGACTAGGTCTCTCTTGTCGCTCATCCCGGAGTCGCTCATTTTGGGCTTGTGGCGCTCACTCTCTTTTTGGTGGTTCACTCGCTCACTTGTCTCTCCACGATGGGTAGATGCTTGCTTGTCCGCGATGACTTGACTTGGTGTCATAGGTCGAAGAACGAATTCCTTGCCCTTCATCTTGAAGCTATAGTGATTGGTCCGTCCGTTGTGGATGATGCCGCGGTCGAATTGCCAAGGTCTTCCAAGGAGGAGATGGCACATGGACATAGGAACCACATCAAACTCCAAGTTGTCTTCGTAGGCACCAATCTTGAAGGACACTTGGACGGTGTGCTCCACTTGAATGGTGCTGGAGTTGCTAAGCCATTGGACCTTGTATGGGCGAGGGTGCTTCTTCTTAACTAATTGGAGCTTGGTACATAACTCTTCACTTGCCAAGTTGTGGCAACTTCCGCCGTCGATGATGACCTTGACGGAACGTCCTTGGATACCCGCTTTGGTATGGAAGATGTGTAGGGGAACGCGACAGAAAACAAAAATTTTCGGTACAACGAGCACGCCCAGGACCACTATGGAGATGTCATACAGGGTTTGATCTGATCCGTACCGACTCGTAGCGCAGCGGAAGAAGAGTCGGTGTAGATCGTCGGTGCAGATCCCCGCAGCTAGGATTAGCAACCTCCCAACCGCGAGGATGTAGTCCCTCATCGGACAGCCCTTCGGGAGGCGGTCGGACAGTCCCTCGGACGATGTCACGGACAGCCCTTCGGGAGGACACTCGAAACTCGAACGGTAACTCGGACAACCCTTCGGGAGGACAGTCGAATAGCCCCTCGGGCAAAAGATCGAAACTACGACCTCTCTACGGGGTTGCACACATACGGTGTCAGCTATCCGGCAGGGCTTCGCCGTCCAGAACTAGTTCCTGCCGGAACCCAGACAACCTTTCGGCTCTACGAAGCCAGACAAGTCTATGGCATGTGTATGAGAGCAAAGGATGCGTGTGGAGAGCACCCCCTCCACCTCTATTTATAGGAAAGCCAAGGGGTAAAGTTGGCATACAAAAATACCAAAAGTACCCCCACTTTATGTCTCACATAAAAGAATAAAAGGCAAAAAGGGATGGCATGTGGAGCTCCATGGAGGAGCCCCACCTTGGCTGGCCACCCTCATGCGCCCCCCAAGGGGGCTTCCTTAGTGCCTAAGTCATTCTAGAAGCCTTTTGGGAAAATCCCAAAAGGTGGCTTTCCAAAAAAATATCCATAAAGTGATTTTCACTATTCATGGAACCAATTTTCCGCGACCGTTAAATCCGAAAATATTTCTGTGGGTCTTAGAATAATTCCAGTACCCACACAAATGATTTTGGACGCGTTCCGAAACAATTTCGGATTAGTGATTTTCATCTGCGAAAAGCAACCAAATCGGTTCCGGCAGCTCCGGAACATTTCCGGTTTTTATCCCGGAAAATTCCCAGAAGTTTCCAGAACACTTCTGGCATCCTCCAAGAATTTCCAGGCGTGTGCCGAAACCAATTTGACTTAATGGTATCCCCTGAAACAACTTTTCAGTTTTACCGGAACTATTCCGGTGTACTCTCCGGAACGTTTCCGTTGCGTCCAAAACTTTTTCGGTGATTTTCTCTCAGACTCCTTGTCTAGTATTCAACAGATAGATGACCCTCACTAC
The DNA here is from genome assembly GCA_039707655.1 of Elymus sibiricus. Taxonomy (NCBI): domain Eukaryota; kingdom Viridiplantae; phylum Streptophyta; class Magnoliopsida; order Poales; family Poaceae; genus Elymus; species Elymus sibiricus. Next base: position 323,052,058 of record CM077664.1, read on the forward strand.
TGGAATCAGGGAATTTGCCATCAGCCAGTTCTTTGTCCGCTAGCAGACGGCAAAGAAGGTCTTTGCCGTCCGCTTAAATAAAACTGACGGCAAAGCACAGGCTGATGGCAAAGATATAGTTTACCGTCCGTCAGTTCTTTGCCGTCGGCCAGCAGACGGCAAAGGGCCCAAAGGCAGACGGCAAAGAGACCAGCTAGGCCCCACTGGACCCTGGAGATGGTTAGGTCAGACGGACGGGCTGGATGCCGTCCGCCTGTTTTCTCTTTGCCGTCCGCCAGCTGACGGCAAAGAAGGATACCTAACTAACGGCCGTTCCCCTCGGCCCCACCCCTCTTTGCCGTCTGCTAGCCTACCTCTTTGCCGTCTGCTAGCAGACGGCAAAGAAGTGACCTAACTAAAATCGACCGTCCCCCCCGGCCCCATCCCCCCCTCTCTCTCTCCCCCACCTCACCCGCGCGTGCACCGCCCCCCGGAGCCAGAGCCGCTGCCGGCCAGCCCCGCCCACCGGAGCCAGACCTGCCGCCGGCCAGCCCGCCCGCCCCGCCCCCGGACCCAGGCCGCGGCGGCCGCCCCGCCCCGCCCCATCGCCGGAGCAAGGCCGCGCGGCCCCGCCCCGCCGCCAGAGCCGCGCCGCCCCTCCCAGCGGCCTTCCTCCACCGGCCCCCTCCCCGCGGCCATCCTCCACCGGCCGACCTCGCCGGAGCCAAGCAAGGTGAGGTTCATTTTTTTCTGTTTTTTCCTGTTTAGGTTTAGGTTTAGTGCTAGGTGTAGGTCAGTAATAGGTTTAGGATTAGGTTTAGGTTTAGATAATTAGAAGAGGAAGAAGAAAGATGAAAAAAAAAGAATAAGTAGAAGAAGAGGAAAAAGGAAAAGAAGAAGAAGAAGAATAAGAAGAAGAAGAAGAAGAAGGAGAAGAGGAGAAGAAGAAGAGGAAAAAGGAAAAGAAGAAGAAGAAGAAGAAGAAGAAGAAGAAGAAGAAGAAGAAGAAGAGGAGAATTAATTTATTGGCCTAGAAAATATTTAAATTATTGCCTATTTGGTGATTTCAAAAAGTTCTCTAGAGGGTTTGATGTACCATCTAGGTGTACATAACGGCATGATGTGAGAGCTGCTAATGTGATATCCATACTTCTATATTCTTTAGTTCGGTCTTAGTTATTTCAAAAATAGAACGTACAACAAAAATATATTGCGGTATTTAGTGGCGTAATCAAATCATAGTTGCACTTAATCAGTTTCATATTATAGTGTGAATTGGTTTTCTCAAAAGTCAAATTTCATATACCATATCAAAATATATTTCGTGGTGTAATGGTAATGGTTTGGTATTGTAGATCTTGAATTTGTTTCTATAAACTTGGTCAATGTTTATAAAGTTTGAATTGCAAAAATCTAATATGCAATGTATTTCAGAAAAAATGGATAATTATTATTGTGGTTTGACATTTATTGAACAAAAAACTGTTTAAAAAATAATATGCTTTCCAGTCCTCTATTTTCAACTTGCATCAAAATTCTTAAGTTTTAAAATTCTGCGTGCCAATAAGTTTGCTTTTTGATGATATTCAATTTAGCAGCGGCAATAGAATATCAAAAAAATTATTTTACCCAATATTTTCAGAACGATAAAGGAGGCGCCCTCGCATTGCCAGTTACATTAACAATACAATAACTAAGGGTATTAGTCGAGTAAACAAAAGATCACAAGGAAATTAATACATAACAAGTTGTTTGAAAGGAGCCTATCTAGCGACTAGGGACGTCAGCAATCGATGAGAACAAGTCAGCGACGACATCGTTCATATGCTTGGTGTTGCATTCAGGCATCTCGTTCCTCCTTCATCTCTGCCACGCAGTGGAACATCCCGCCCTCCCTCACGACCTCCCTGTTGATGATATTGGCCAACACGTTCTGGAGGCGCACATACTCTCTCGAGAAGTCTGCTATGTCACTCTCCCTATCCTTCTCTTTGGACCACTGGGTGATGTGTGCATGATCTTTCAAAAGTGATCTTGTGGGTACATAGTCATCAATGCTTGACCGATTACAGAACGGCCTTCCACATGTTGATGCTGCCGAACCCGATGAGCACGTCATTCATGACGACACGCGTGATAGTGATGATGATGATGATGATCCCGGAGCATATATAGACGATCCAGACTATTATTAGTTTGTATGCATCCCAACTTAAATTATATACATATTATTATTCATGTCAGTTATTCAATTTTTTTATGTTGTACTAATTTCGTTTACTCTTTGTCATGGCAGGTGTCGAAAGATGGTGGGCGCGGGTCCAGAGCGCCCCGCGGGTACTTCTTCGACGGCGGCCCGCGGGAGGGGTACTTCCATTCCACCCGTACCTCTCCGGAGAGCGTTGTTAGACAGTATGGGGACACCGCCGGGCGCTTCTTCGTCGGCGTCGTTGCCCACCAGGAGAGGAGGTCGGGGGCGAAGAAGAGAGGAGGTAGATCAGGATGCAGGGGCGGGAGAGGTAGGCAGGCTGCTACGCCTTCCTCGCCGCCACCCCCAGCTGATTCACCCGAGCACATTACTGCTAGGGTGGACCCGTTTGAGGTGGAGGCTACGGGGACTCCGCACCACGAGCCTCGGGTCGACGGGCCTTCGGCCCACGAGACTCCGGACCCAGAGGCTTCGGCCCACGACACTCCGGACCAGGCTACGTCCCGGGAGACGTCCGGATGGGGTACCTGGCCGAATCTGCATGAGGGGCCAAGTGGCCATGCTGATGATGGCGGGGATGATCCCTCTACTGATAGTGAGGGCGAGGTGGTTGAGGGGGCCACCGTGTACCAGCGTGGTGGTACACGGCTCCCGCCCATGCCGGCGACCCGCGAGCTGGGGCCGGTGATTAGGCCTGATGGGGAGAAGTAAGTGCATTTACTCTTTTTGTACCTTTTGCCTTCAGGTTTCTTCAAATATCTAATGCGTTGGCCTTGTCATACTACAGGGGTTGGGTACACGCCAGTGGAGTCCGCAGGCCCAACACCGTACTTGGTGTGCTTTGCCGGCAAAACTTCCCAGGGTTTGTCACGTTGCCCGGTGAGGGTCAGCTTGCAGAGCTAGGATTGAGCTGGGAGCACTACTTGCAGAGCTAGGGTTGGTGTGCCACACCATCAAGGCAGCGCCAACTTATTTCAGTTCGGGCGGAACTGGGTATGTGGTTTGCTAATGCATAGCGATAAAGTAAAGCAATTACATGGCGCTTGCATTTCATACAATAAAGAGACAACCATAAGGCTCCTACCGGTTGCCGATAAATTACAAAACATGATCATCTCATACAATAACGTATATCACATCATGTCTTGACCATATCACATCACAACATACCCTGCAAAAACAAGTTAGACGTCCTCTACTTTGTTGTTGCAAGTTTTACGTGGCTGCTACGGGCTTCTAGCAAGAACCGTTCTTACCTACGGCACAAAACCACAACGGTGATTTATCAAGTTTGCTGTTTTAACCTTCAACAAGGACCGGCCGCAGTCAAATTCGATTCAACTAAAGTAGGAGAAACAGACACCCGCCAGCCACATTTATGCAAAACAAGTTGCATGTCTGTCGGTGGAACCGGTCTCATGTACGTGGACATGTAAGTTTGGTCCGGGCCGCTTCATCTTACAATACCGCCGAATCAAAATAAGACGTTGGTGGTAAGCAGTATGACGATCACCGCCCACAACTCTTTGTGTTCTACTCGTGCATATCATCTACGCATAGACCTGGCTCATGATGCCACTGTTGGGGAATGTTGCATGGAAAAAAAAATCTACGCACACGCAAGATCTATCCATGGAGATGCATAGCTATGAGAGGGGGAGTGTGTCTATGTACCCTCGTAGACCGTAAGCGGAAGCGTTAGAACAACGCAGTTGATGTCGTTGAACAACTTCACGATCCAACCGACCGAGTACCGAACGTACGGCACCTCCGCGTTCAGCACACGTTCAGCTCGGTGACGTCCTCGACTTCTTGATCCAGCAAGACGGCGAGGTAGTGGATGAGTTCCGGTAGCACGACGGTGTGGTGACGGTGATGGTGATGCTATCTTCGTAGGGCTTCGCCCAAGCACTGCGAAAATATGACCGAGGGACGGAACTGTGGAGGGGGGCGCCGCACACGGCTAAGACAATGTTGTGTGTACTTTGGGGCGCCCCCTCTCCTCTATTTATATATGTGTAGGGGCTTGGAGTAGAAGGAATAGTGCCATGTGAACAGTAACCGTGAATAGTACACACGTGGACTTGGACTCCAAAGTCGAATCCTATTCCTACTAGGACTCTCCCTTTTTCCTTCCCTAGCTGCGTGGGCTTTTGAGGACTTGGTGCGCCTGGCCCAATAAGGCCAGGGCGCCTCCCCTTAGCCCATGCCAGCCCTTGGGACGTGGTGGACCCACTTGTGGACTTCCGGACCCCTCCGGAATCCTCCGGAACCTTCTGGAAGCTTCCCGGTACAATACCGAAAAAACTACACCTTTTTCCGGAACCCAAAATATGACTTCCCATATATAAATCTTTACCTCCCGACCATTCCGAGACTCCTCGTGGCGTCCGGGATCTCATCCGGGACTCCGAACAATATTCAGTTACCAATTCACATAACTCATATAACACTATATCGTCAACGAACGTTAAGCGTGCGGACCCTACGGGTTCGGGAATGATGTAGACATGACTGAGACGCCTCTCCGGTCAATAACCAATAGCGGAACCTGGATGCTCATATTGGTTCCTACATATTCCACGAAGATCTTATCGGTCGAACCGCAATGACAACATACGTAATTCCCTTTGTCCATCGGTATGTTACTTGCCCGAGATTCGATCGTCGGTATCTCCATACCTAGTTCAATCTCGTTACCGGCAAGTCTCTTTACTCGTTCCGTAATACATTATCCCATAACTAACTCCTTAGTCACTTTGCTTGCAAGCTTCTTATGATGTGCATTACCGAGAGGGCCCAGAGATACCTCTCCGAAACACGGAGTGACAAATCCCAGTTTCGATCGATGCCAACTCAACGGACACCTTTGGAGATACCTGTAGAGCATCTTTATGATCACCCAGTTACGTTGTGACGTTTGATAGCACACGAGGTATTCCTCCGGTATCCGGGAGTTGCATGATCTCATGGTCTGAGGAACATGTATTTGACATTCAAGAAAGCAGTAGCAATAAACAGAACGATCATATGCTAAGCTAACGGATGGGTCTTGTCCATCACATCATTCTCCTAATGATGTGATCCCGTTATCAAATGACAACTCATGTCTATGGTTAGGAAACCTTAACCATCTTTGATCAACGAGCTAGTCTAGTAGAGGCTCACTAGGGACACGGTATTTGTTTATGTATTCACACATGTATTTAAGTTTCCGGTCAATACAATTCTAGCATGAATAATAAACCTTTATCATGAACAAGGAAATATAAAATAATAACAACTTTATTATTGCCTCTAGGGCATATTTCCATCAGTCTCCCACTTGCACTAGAGTCAATAATCTAGATTACATAGTAATGAATCTAACACCCATGTTGTCTTGGTGCTGATCATGTTTTGCTCGTGGAAGAGGCTTAGTCAACGGGTCTGCCACATTCAGATCCGTGTGTACTTTGCAAATTTCTATGTCTCCATCCTTGACATATTCACGAATGGAGTTGAAGCGTCTCTTGATGTGTTTGGTCTTCTTGTGAAACCTGGGCTCCTTGGCTATGGCAATTGCTCCAGTGTTGTCACAAAAGATTGTCATTGGACCCGATGCACTAGGTATTACACCTAGATCGGATATGAACTCCTTCATCCAGACTCCTTCATGTGCTGCTTCCGAAGCAGCTATGTATTCCGCTTCACACGTAGATCCCGCCACGACGCTCTGCTTGGAACTGCACCAACTGACAGCTCCACCATTTAATATAAATACGTATCCGGTTTGTGACTTAGAGTCATCCGGATCAGTGTCGAAGCTTGCATCGACGTAACCCTTTACGACGAGCTCTTCGTCACCTCCATAAACGAGAAACATGTCCTTGGTCCTTTTCAGGTACTTCAGGATATTTTTGACCGTTGTCCAGTGATCCACTCCTGGATTACTCTGGTACCTCCCTGCCAAACTTATGGCAAGGCACACATCAGGTCTGGTACACAGCATGGCATACATAATAGAATCTATGGCTGAGGCATAGGGAATGACTTTCATTTTCTCTATATCTTCTGCCGTGGTCGGGCATTGAGTCTGACTCAACTTCACACCTTGCAAGACAGGCAAGAACCCTTTCTTTGACTGATCCATTTTGAACTTCTTCAAAACTTTGTCAAGGTATGTGCTTTGTGAAAGTCCTATCAAGCGTCTTGATCTATCCCTATAGATCTTGATGCCCAATATATAAGCAGCTTCACCGAGGTCTTTCATTGAAAAATTCTTATTCAAGTATCCCTTTATGCCATCTAGAAATTCTATATCATTTCCAATCAACAATATGTCATCCACATGTAATATTAGAAATGCTACAGAGCTCCCACTCACTTTCTTGTAAATACAGGCTTCACCGTAAGTCTATACAAAACCATATTCTTTGATCACCTCAATAAAGCGTATATTCCAACTCCGAGATGCTTGCACCAGTCCATAGATGGATCGCTAGAGCTTGCACACTTTGTTAGCACCCTTAGGATCGACAAAACCTTCTGGTTGCATCATATACAACTCTTCTTTGAGAAAACCATTAAGGAATGCAGTTTTGACATCCATTTGCCAGATTTCATAATCATAAAATGCGGCAATTGCTAACATGATTCGGACAGACTTAAGCATCGCTACGGGTGAGAAAGTCTCATCGTAGTCAACCCCTTGAACTTGTCGAAAACCTTTCGCGACAAGTCGAGCTTTGTAGACAGTGATATTACCATCAGTATCCGTCTTCCTCTTAAAAATCCATTTATTCTCAATGGCTTGCCGATCATCGGGCAAGTCCACCAAAGTCCACACTTTGTTCTCATACATGGATCCTATCTCAGATTTCATGGCCTCAAGCCATTTGTCGAAATCCGGGCTTATCATAGCTTCTTCATAGTTCGTAGGTTCGCCGTTGTCTAACAACATAACTTCCAGAACAGGATTACCGTACTACTCTGGTGCGGAACGTACTCTGGTCGATCTACGAAGTTCAGTAGTAACTTGATCTGAAGTTTCATGATCTTTATCATTATCTTCCTCTCTTATTGGTGTAGGCATCACGGGAACGGTTTTGTCTGATGAGCTACTTTCCAATTCGAGAGAAGGTACAATTACCTCATCAAGTTCTACTTTCCTCCCACTCACTTCTTTCGAGAGAAACTCTTTCTCTAGAAAGGATCCATTCTTGGCAACAAAGACCTTGCCTTCGGATCTGTCGTAGAAGGTGTACCCAATTGTTTCTTTAGGGTATCCTATGAAGACGCACTTCTCCACTTTGGGTTCGAGCTTATCAGGTTGAAGCTTTTTCACATAAGCATCGCATCCCCAAACTTTAAGAAACGACAGCTTAGGTTTCTTGCCAAACCATAGTTCATACGGTGTCGTCTCAACGGATTTAGACGGTGCCCTATTTAACGTGAATGCAGTTGTCTCTATTGCATAACCCCAAAACGATAGTGGCAAATCGGTAAGAGGCATCATAGAACGCACCATATCTAATAAAGTACAGTTACGACGTTCGGACACACCATTACGCTGTGGTGTTCCAGGTGGCGTGAGTTGTGAAACAATTCCACATTTTCTTAAATGAAGGCCAAACTCGTAACTCAAATATTCGCCTCCGCGATCAGATCGTAGAAACTTTATTTTCTTGTTACGATGATTCTCTACTTCACTCTGAAATTCTTTGAACTTTTCAAATGTTTCAGACTTGTGTTTCATCAAGTAGATATACCCATATCTACTCAAATCATCTGTGAAGGTTAGAAAATAATGATACCCGCCGCATGCTTCAACATTCATCAGACAGCATACATCGGTATGTATTATTTCCAACAAATAAGTAGCTCGCTCCATTGTTCCGGAGAACGGAGTTTTAGTCATCTTGCCCATGAGGCATGGTTCGCAAGTATCAAATGATTCATAATCAAGAGATTCCAAAAGTCCATCCGCATGGAGTTTCTTCATGCGCTTTACACCAATATGACCTAAACGGCAGTGCCACAAGTATGTTGCACTATCATTATCAACTTTGCATCTTTTGGCATCAATATTATGAATATGTGTATCACTACGATCGAGATTCAACAAGAATAGACCATTCACAAAAGGTGCGTGACCATAAAAGATGTTACTCATATAAATAGAACAACTATTATTCTCTGACTTAAATGAATAACCGTCTCGCAATAAACAAGATCCAGATATAATGTTCATGCTCAACGCTGGCACCAAATAACAATTATTGAGGTCTAAAACTAATCCCGAAGGTAGATGTAGAGGTAGCGTGCCGACGGCGATCACATCAACCTTGGAACCATTCCCGACGCGCATCGTCACCTCGTCCTTAGCCAATCTTCGCTTATTCCGTAGTTCCTGTTTCGAGTTACAAATATGAGCAACCGAACCAGTATCAAATACCCAGGCGCTACTGCGAGCATTAGTGAGGAACACATCAATAACATGTATATCAAATATACCTTTGCTCACTTTGCCATCCTTCTTATCCGCCAAATACTTGGGGCAGTTCCGCTTCCAGTGACCAGTCCCTTTGCAGTAGAAGCACTCTGTTTCAGGCCTGGGTCCAGCTTTGGGTTTCTTCGTGGGAGCGGCAACTTGCTTGCCATTCTTCTTGAAGTTCCCCTTCTTTCCCTTGACCTTTTTATTGAAACTAGTGGTTTTGTTAACCATCAACACTTGATGCTCCTTCTTGATTTCTACCTCCGCTGATTTCAGCATCGCGAAGAGCTCGGGAATTGTCTTCTCCATCGCTTGCATATTATAGTTCATCACGAAGCCTTTATAGCTTGGTGGCAGTGACTGAAGAACTCTGTCAATAACACTCTCAACCGGAAGATCAATTCCCAGATGAGTCAAGTGGTTGTGGTACCCAGACATTTTGAGTATGTGTTCACTGACAAAACTGTTCTCCTCCATCTTACAGCTAAAGAACTTGTTGGAGACTTCATATCTCTCAACCCGGGCATTAGCTTGAAATATCAATTTCAGCTCTTGGAACATCTCATATGCTCCGTGGCGTTCAAAACGCTTTTGCAGTCCCGGTTCTAAGCCGTAGAGCATGGCACACTGAACTATCGAGTAGTCATCAGATCGAGCCTGCCAGGCATTCACAACATCTGCAGCAGCTCCTGCAGCAGGTCCATCACCTAGCGGTGCATCAAGGACATAATTCTTCTGTGCAGCAATGAGGATAATCCTCAAGTTACGAACCCAGTCCGTGTAATTGCTACCATCATCTTTCTACTTAGCTTTCTCTAGGAACGCATTAAAATTCAACGGAACAGTAGCACGGGCCATTTATCTACAACATAGATATGCAAAGAAACCATCAAGACTAAGTTCATGATAAATTAAGTTCAATTAATCAAATTACTAATGAACTCCCACTTAAATTAACATCCCTCAAGTTAACTAAGTGATACATGATCCAAATCAACTAGCCCATGTCCAATCATCACGTGAGATGGGATAGTCATCAATGGTGAACATCTCCATGTTGATCATATCTACTATATGACTCATGTTCGACCTTTCGGTCTCCAGTGTTCCGAGACCATGTCTGTACATGCTAGGCTCGTCAAGTTTAACCCAAGTATTCTGCTTGTGTAAAACTGGCTTACACCCGTTGTATGTGAACGTAGAATCTATCACACCCGATCATCACGAGATGCTTCGAAACGACGAACTTTAGCAACTGTGCATACTCGGGGAGAACACTTTTATCTTGAAATTTAGTGAAGGGATCATCTTATAATGCTACCATCGTTCTAAGCAAAATAAGATGCATAAAGGATAAACATCACATGCAATCAAAATATGTGACATGATATGGCCATCATCTTGTGCTTTTGATCTCCATCTCCAAAGCATCGTCATGATCTCCATCGTCACCGGCTCGACACCTTGATCTCCATCGTTGCGTCGTGGTCGTCTCGCCAACTATTGCTTCTACAACTATTGCTAATGCATAGCGATAAAGTAAAGCAATTACATGGCGCTTGCATTTCATACAATAAAGAGACAACCATAAGGCTCCTGCCGGTTGCCGATAAATTACAAAACATGATCATCTCATACAATAACGTATATCACATCATGTCTTGACCATATCACATCACAGCATACCCTGCAAAAACAAGTTAGACGTCCTCTACTTTGTTGTTGCAAGTTTTACGTGGCTGCTACGGGCTTCTAGCAAGAACCGTTCTTACCTACGGCACAAAACCACAACGGTGATTTATCAAGTTTGCTGTTTTAACCTTCAACAAGGACCGGCCGCAGTCAAATTCGATTCAACTAAAGTAGGAGAAACAGACACCCGCCAGTCACCTTTATGCAAAACAAGTTGCATGTCTGTCGGTGGAACCGGTCTCATGTACGTGGACATGTAAGGTTGGTCCGGGCCGCTTCATCTTACAATACCGCCGAATCAAAATAAGACGTTGGTGGTAAGCAGTACGACGATCACCGCCCACAACTCTTTGTGTTCTACTCGTGCATATCATCTACGCATAGACCTGGCTCATGATGCCACTGTTGGGGAACGTTGCATGGAAAACAAAATTTTTTCTACGCACACGCAAGATCTATCCATGGAGATGCATAGCTACGAGAGGGGGAGTGTGTCTACGTACCCTCATAGACCGTAAGCGGAAGCGTTAGAACAACGCGGTTGATGTCATCGAACAACTTCACGATCCAACCGACCGAGTACCGAACGTACGGCACCTCCGCGTTCAACACACGTTCAGCTCGGTGACGTCCTCGACTTCTTGATCCAGCAAGACGGCGAGGTAGTGGATGAGTTCCGACAGCACGACGGCGTGGTGACGGTGATGGTGATGCTATCTCCGCAGGGCTTCGCCCAAGCACTGCGAAAATATGACCGAGGGACGGACCTGTGGAGGGGGGCGCCGCACACGGCTAAGACAATGTTGTGTGTACTTTGGGGCGCCCCCTCTCCTCTATTTATATATGTGTAGGGGCTTGGAGTAGAAGGAATAGTGCCACATGAACAGTAACCATGAATAGTACACACGTGGACTTGGACTCCAAAGTCCAATCCTATTCCTACTAGGACTCTCCCTTTTTCCTTCCCTAGCTGCGTGGGCTTTTGAGGACTTGGTGCGCCTGGCCCAATAAGGCCAGGGCGCCTCCCCTTAGCCCATGCCAGCCCTTGGGACATGGTGGACCTACTTGTGGACTTGCGGACCCCTCCGGAATCCTCCGGAACCTTCTGGAAGCTTCCCGGTACAATACCGAAAAAACTGCACCTTTTTCCGGAACCCAAAATATGACTTCCCATATATTAATCTTTACCTCTCGACCATTCCGAGACTCCTCGTGACGTCCGGGATCTCATCCGGGACTCCGAACAATATTCGGTTACCAATTCACATAACTCATATAACACTATATCGTCAACGAACGTTAAGCGTGCGGACCCTACGGGTTTGGGAATGATGTAGACATGACTGAGACGCCTCTCTGGTCAATAACCAATAGCGGAACCTGGATGCTCATATTGGTTCCTACATATTCCACGAAGATCTTATCGGTCGAACCGCAGTGACAACATACGTAATTCCCTTTGTCCATCGGTATGTTACTTGCCCGAGATTCGATCGTCGGTATCTCCATACCTAGTTCAATCTCGTTACCGGCAAGTCTCTTTACTCGTTCCGTAATACATCATCCCGTAACTAACTCCTTAGTCACTTTGCTTGCAAGCTTCTTATGATGTGCATTACCGAGAGGGCCCAGAGACACCTCTCCGAAACACGGAGTGACAAATCCCAGTCTCGATCCATGCCAACTCAACGGACACCTTCGGAGATACCTGTAGAGCATCTTTATGATCATCCAGTTACGTTGTGACGTTTGATAGCACACGAGGTATTCCTCCGGTATCCGGGAGTTGCATGATCTCATGGTCTGAGGAACATGTATTTGACATTCAAGAAAGCAGTAGCAATAAACAGAACGATCATATGCTAAGCTAACGGATGGGTCTTGTCCATCACATCATTCTCCTAATGATGTGATCCCGTTATCAAATGACAACTCATGTCTATGGTTAGGAAACCTTAACCATCTTTGATCAACGAGCTAGTCTAGTAGAGGCTCACTAGGGACACGGTATTTGTTTATGTATTCACACATGTATTTAAGTTTCCGGTCAATACAATTCTAGCATGAATAATAAACCTTTATCATGAACAAGGAAATATAAAATAATAACAACTTTATTATTGCCTCTTGGGCATATTTCTATCTGGACTTTAACCCGAGCCAGGAGCCCTTTGATCCAGAGCTGGTGATGATATCTGGTGGCGGGAGGCCCCATGGCTCGATAGCCATTGGAGATGGACTTATACGCTGTCCTAGCACTCTCCCGGAGATCAAGGCGCGCCAAACGAGCTCCTGTCCTGAGATAAGGCCTCGTCCACGGCCAGTCGAGCTCGCCATCGAGGTTAGTTATACGGACTCAGATATCTTTCCTCCATTACATTGTGTGTGTGTGCCCATCTATGATTAAAATGCTAACGAGGAGTGGTGTTGCAGGCTGCTCTTCATAAAGAGAGAGAGACAACCCAGGCGCTTCTGCAGGAGAGGAACCGGCTGGCGGCGAAGAGGGAACGGATGGCGGTGGAGAGGGAATGGATGGCGGAGGAGAAGACGGCTAGGTTGTTGGAGGAGGAGAGGGCACGGAATGATGCGTCTCACCGGGCCATGTACGAGCTCCTCGTGGTAAGTTTCTTATGCATATTAGCCAAATCATGCACGTAATATGTTTGTTTCATTACTATAACCTATATGACTGACTCGTGAAAACCAAATGTGCAGTCTATGTGCGAGAAGACCGGTCAGACCCCTCCGCCGATGCCGGTCATTACTAGAGCGGGAATGGTGAGTTTCATTTGAATGGTCATTAGTTACAAGTCTTAACATTTGAGTGTCATCATGCTAACGAGACTTGCAAATGATCTTTGGTGCAGCATAACTCCAAAGCCGCATCGCACAACCCTTCTCCAGGTGAAAACGGCCCGCCGAACCCCGATGCTTGACCTCCGGTAAGTTTTCTCTATTATGCCACATACTTAGCTTATTTTCCCCAAAAAATAGATACTTATATAGCTAATTATCCTCCACAATGACATAATTAGCTCTAAAATGACATATACTAACCTAATTTAGCTAAAAAATGGCATAATTACCTAGGTTAGCACAAAAATGACCTATACTTACCTAATTTTCCTAGGTTAGCACAAAAATGGCATACTTACATAGGTTAGCTCTAAAATGACACAAATAAGGAATAAGATGAAGAAAAACAAGGAAGAGGAGGAAAAGAAGGAATAGAAGAAGAAGAAGAAGACTAGAAGAAGAAGAAGAAATCTTCTTCTTCTTCTTCTTAGCTTATTTTCCCCAAAAAAGACATACTTATATAGTTAATTATCCTCCACAATGACATAATTAGCTTATTTAGTCCATTTATGACATAATTAGCTTAGTCGTTGCAAAAATGGCATAATAACCTTGGTTACCTCATAAATGTCATATACTTAGCTTATTATCCTCCAAAATGACATAATTACCTAAGTTAGCTCTAAAATGACATATACTTACCTAATTTAGCTCAAAAATGGCATAATTACCTAGGTTAGCACAAAAATGACCTATACTTACCTAATTTTCGTAGGTTAGCACAAAAATGGCATACTTACACAGGTTAGCTCTAAAATGACACAAATAAGGAATAAGATGAAGAAAAACAAGGAAGAGGAGGAAAAGAAGGAATAGAAGAAGAATAAAGAGAAGAAGAAGAAGAAGAAGAAGAAGACTAGAAGAAGATTCTTCTTCTTCTAGTCTTCTTCTTCTTCTTCGCTTATTTTCCCCAAAAAAGACATACTTATATAGTTAATTATCCTCCACAATGACATAATTAGCTTATTTAGTCCATTTATGACCTAATTAGCTTATTTGTTGCAAAAATGGCATAATAACCTTGGTTACCTCATAAATGTCATATACTTAGCTTATTTTCCTCCAAAATGACACAATAAGCTTAGTTAGGTAAAAAATGGCATAATTACCTAGGTTAGCTCTAAAATGACACAAACAAGCAATAAGAAGAAGAAAAACAAGAGGAGAAAAAGAGAAGAAAAACTCTTCTTCTTCTTCTTCTTCTAGTCTTCTTCTTCTAACTTTCTTATTTCCCATTTTGCAGATTTGATTCACTTGACGGGAGCTTGCATTGATGGAGTGCTTGTCTTTACTTTTTGTTTTGATTTTGTATCCATGAACAATGTGAAACTTGCTACCTATGGATGAAACTATTGTTATATGGTGAAACTTACACATTTTGTTTTGGTATATCTATTGGATGATCATATCCTTATGGCAGGGATATAGTTTCTTATGTGTTGGATATCATATCCTGTGAAATATATATATATATATATATATATATATCATATTTTTGCTGTGAAAATGCTTGGATATAACAAAAAACAGAATAAAAAGGGGCAATACAGGAACTTTGCCGTCGGCGGCAAAGGTGACACGTGGCATGAACCTGTGCAACCTGGAAGCACTGGGTCTGACCCATTTGGTCATTATGTCGTCCGCTGGCAGACGGCAAAGGAGAATGCTTCTTTGCCGTCCGCTGGCGGACGGCAAAGAAAAAGAGAGGCAGACGGCAAAGAGAGGGGAAGAGTGATGATATGCCACGGCCTGCTGACGTCTGGAAGCTGACGGCAAAGGGGAGGGCACCTTTGCCGGCAGCCGGCGGACGGCAAAGTCTCCCGTTAGCCACCTAACGTGGCTAACGTGTATTCTTTGCCGTCCACTTTATTTGCCGTCTGCTTGGGTAGGAAAGCTAATGGCAAAGGTCTTTGCCGTCCGCTGTGAGTGAGCAGACGGTAAAGAAGGTCATTACCATAGCATACAGTGCCGGAACTGTTTGCCGTCTGCGGCTGACGGCAAAGACCTTTGCCGTTCGCTTTCTGGTCCTTTGCCGTCTGCCATGGCAGACGGCAAAACAGCTGAATCCTGTAGTGCCTTAAGCATGTGACCCTATAGGTTCGGTGAAGTATAGACATGACCGGGAACACTTTCCGATCAATGATCAACATCGGAGCCGTGGACACCCATATTGACCCCCATACCCACACGAATGAATATTCGAGTGAACCTCTAGTTGCCGTGTGCTATTCCTGTTGCTTCACGATATATTACAAACACCCAAGGTGATGGATACCGTAACACCGAGAGGGCCCGAGAATATCTCTCCATCGTCGGAGGAGCAAATCCCAATCTTGAGCTATCTCGTTTCTTGTCATACTTTTCCGTGAACCCGTAAGCCGCCGTAATAGCCACCCAGTTACGGATGACGTTTAACAAACCCCAAAGTTCACGAAGCAAGTACGAAGGAACTCGATACTCTCATGGTTGATGACCCACAAGTATAGGGGATCAATCGTAGTCCTTTCGATAAGTAAGAGTGTCGAACCCAACGAGGAGCAGAAGGAAATGACAAGCGGTTTTCAGCAAGGTGTTTTCTGCAAGCACTGAAATTATCGGTAACGAGTAGTTTGATAGCAAGATAATTTGTAACAAGTGACAAGTAACAATAGTAACAAAGAGTGCAGCAAGTTGGCCCAATCCTTTTTATAGCAAAGGACAAGCCGGAATGATCTCTTATAATAAGCAACACGTTCTCGAGGACACATGGGAATTTCATCTAGTCACTTTCATCATGTTTGTTTGATTCGCGTTCGCTACTTTGATAATTTGATATGTGGGTGGACCGGTGCTTGGGTGCTGTTCTTACTTGAACAAACCTCCCACATATGATTACCCCCTCTCGCAAGCATCCACAACTACGAAAGAAGAATTAAGATAACTCTAACCATAGCATTAAACATTTGGATCCAAATCAGCCCCTTACGGAATAGCGCATAAACTAGGGTTTAAGCTTCTGTCACTCTAGCAACCCATCATCTAATTACTACTCCACAATGCATTCCCTTAGGCCCAAAGATGGTGAAGTGTCATGTAGTCGACGTTCACACGACACCACTAAGAGAATCAACAACATACATATCATCAAAATATCGAACGAATACCAAATTCACATGATTACTTATGACAAGACTTCTCCCATGTCCTCAAGAACTAAAGTAACTACTCACAAATCATCAACATGCCCATGATCAGTAGGGTATTGAATTGCATAATAGATCTAAACATATAATCTTCCACCAAATAAACCAACTAGCATCAACTACAAGGTGTAATCAACACTACTAGCAACCCACATGTACCAATCTGAGGTTTTGGGACAAAGATTGAATACAAGAGATGAACTAGGGTTTGAGATGAGATGGTGCTGGTGAAGATGTTGATGAAGATTGGCCCTCCCATGATGAGAGGGTCGCTGGTGATGTCGATGGCGACGATTTCCCCCTCCCGGAGGGAAGTATCCTTGGCGGAATCTCTCCGCCGAAGAGCAAAAGTGCTCCTGCCCAAGTTCCGCCTCGAGACGGTGGCGCACCGTCCCAAAAGTATTCTCTCTATTTTTTAGGTGAAATGCACTTATATACCAGAAAATGGGGGCCAAAAGTGGGCCAGGGGCCCCACGAGGTACCAGGGCGCGCCTGGGGGGGGGGGGGTGGCGCGCCCTGGTGCCTCGTGGGCACCTGGGTGGCCCCCTCTGGTACTTTTTGCTTCCAATATTTTTTATATATTCCAAAATAAATCTCCAGAAAATTTCAGCTCATTTGGAGATGTGCAGAATAGGTATCTCTGACATAGCTTTTTCAGGTCCAGAATTCCAGCTGCCGGCATTCTCCCTCCTTGTGTGAATCTTGCATATTAAGAGAGAAAAGGCATTATAATTACTCCAAAGAGTGTTATAATGATTAAAAACACTATAAATAACAGTAGCAAAACATGATGCAAAATGGACGTATCAACTCCCCCAAGCTTAGACCTCGCTTGTCCTCAAGCGAAAGCCGATATCGATAATCATGTCCACATGTTTAGAGAGAGAGGTGTCGATAAAAACAAAATACGGACATAGAAGCATCGTGATCATTATTATAACAACACTATTTATTATCATAGTAGCAATATTTATTATCATAAACTTCTCATGAGCAAGTAACAATTCATCACAACGATGGAGTATAAGGCATAAACTTTCTTGAAAACTAACAAACTATGTTCTCAGTCAACAATGCAATTGCAATTCATCCTATTTTCAGGAAGGGTCTCATGTAGGAGCTATTTAGCAAGGCCACATGCTCAACCATCATCTAATCTTCTATGATTGCTAACACTCACGACATATATATGGAGCAAAAAATTTCAGCCAGACACATAGAAAGATAGGGGCTTGTGATTTTGCCTCCCAACTTATTCACCTCAAGGGTGATGTCAACAATAATAACTCATGATCACTCATATCCAACTAGAAATATGTGCCTAGATCTTTCCCCACCTCATGATGCTTGCAAAAGAGAAAAATAAAAAGGAAATAGAGGAGAACACTATTTACTCTTGCATAAAAAGTAAATACATAAAAGTAAATGATAGGCCCTTCGCAGAGGGAAGCAGAGGTTGTCATGCGCTTTTTGTTGTTGGATGCAAGAGCTCTTAATGCAAAGGAACATCACTTTAAATTGCCCCTTGTGATAGCAACCTTTATATGTAGTCTGTCGCTTTTATTCCTTTACCATCACAAGTTCGTACAAAGCTTATTTCCCTTACAATAAAAGTTCAGACATATTTAGAGGCAATTTTTATTGCTTTTTGCACCGATGACAACTTACTTGAAGGATCTTATTCAATCCATAGGTAGATATAGTGGACTCTCATGACATGAAACCGGGTTTAAGGGTTTTGGATGCACAAGTACACTAGTAGAAAACGGGCCTTTAATCCCGGTTTGTAAGGCCCTTTAGTGCCGGTTCTACAACCGGCATTAAAGGGGGGGGACTAAAGCCCCCCCCCTTTAGTCCCGGTTCGTCACGGCCCGGCACTAAAGGCCCACCACGTGGCGCCTGCCGGGGCCGTTCACTGGGGGACCTTTAGTCCCGGTTGGTGTTACCAACCGGGACTAAAGGCTCCACCTTTAGTCCCGGTTGGTAACACCAATCGGGACTAAAAGTATTTAATTCTTTTAATTTTGGTTTATTTTTCCTTTTAATTTTGTGTTTTCCATTTAATTATTTTTCATTTCAAACATATATTACGCTACTACATACTGTACACGTTGTGCATACATATATAAATCGAATTTCTCGTACGACGACCATTCACATACATATATATATATACAATTTGGTATATACAATTTCTCCTACAATTTGCGGATCATTACATATGCAGGGCATTACTGCTTGATCTTGTAATGGTATTCTCCTTTGGGATCTATGACCTGGTCGACCAGAAATCCAGCTATTTCCTCTTGAATTGCTCGTACGCGAGCCGTTGGTAGGAGCTGGCCCCGCATCTCTATCATCTATAATCAGGAGATCAAGATGAATATATTAGTTGTGTGTATATATATTAGCTAGATCATGATAAAAAAATTATGGATAGTGTTCTGGCAAACGTACCCAAAGAGTTTTTTCATCTATGCTCCTTTCAGACGTGATCATGCGAATATTCTCACAAACGTAGTATGCGCATAAACTATTCCCCTTCTCCTGCCTCATGCACTTTACGAGAATAAAATTCAACCAGGTAATAATTAATCAAGCATGATAATGGTATTGAAACTAGAATTAAAGAGATACACGGACGTAGCTAGCTAGTACTACTTAATTACCTTGGGTCGCACCCATTTTAGCTGTTGTTTCCATTGGCCGGGGACCTCTTCGATGAACTTTTTCCAAGCCCTGCCCGCCGGCAAAGAAAATGAATAAAGGAGTTATTAACTAGTTGATATCAGGAAATGAAGTAAAGAGGCAGACATAGTGCGATAATGATTGAAATTACCTGTCGAACATCCCCTTCACGGTTGCGTATTCGGATGGATCCTTATATAGTGAGTCCAGTACTTCAACTTTTCCCTTGTCAACTTCAATGATTAACAAGATCCAGTGGAAACTGCATGCGCACACGTTTTTTTATAAATAAGCGGGCATGTGCATAACTCATCAACTACACTTATTAACATCTAGTAAGCAAAAAATAGAATTTGTAGTACAAGATATAGTAACACTCACCCGAAGTTGTAAGGAAGTAGTATTTTTGGTTGGGTGTTTAGTTGCTTCAAAAACTCTAGCAGGAATCTCTCTGTGTCTTCTCTCGAATATTGATCTTCCCATATCGCCTGATTAATTGTATTTGGGTCAATGAACCCAACTCCATAGCGTCTAGTTTTTTTCATTTCATACATCTTCATTCTGCATAATACCACAGAAAAGAATATAGTGAGGATAATTACAGTTAATGAACGAGAGCACATCTAGCTAGCTAGCTAGAGACTTAAATTACAGAAAGAAATCACTTACAGACAATAGCAACTGACGATAGATTTGTCGAGTGCGTCTTGATTGAATAACTGAAGCAACTCTGAATAATGAATCCACACGTCTTTTTTATGGAAGTAATGCCTTTTCCCGACTTTCACCATGAGGGACTCTTCATTGGTATTTGCTGTTTTTTGCATGTACCACGTATGCAACTCGTACATTCTCGTTGGTAGAAGCTTGACTTCGTCAGGCTTGACCAGAGGTTTGCCACGGACATATTGGTATTTTACTTCCTCCTCTATAATCCCGGGGATTTCCTCAAGGCCTAGGAGTTGTTCAACAGTGACACCGGCCTCTTTAGCCTGCCTTCTAAGATCGTCGGTTATTGCCGGCCGATTGGCGGTACTCACATGTGTTTGTACAATGAGCGGGGGGATCGATTGCACTGCTTGTTCTCCCAGCTGGGGAACAGTTTTCCCGCTTTTTTTGCCAACTGCTTGGCTCGAGCTCGAGCTCGACTCCTTTTGCCCTGCAGAATATGACCTCTTGATAGACCGCACATAGTCGGAGTCCTTCTGATTGTCAGCCGGTCGAGCCATATCAATAAAGTGTTGTGATACATGCTCAGGTACTTTCTCCTTTGGCGGCACGGGCGGTTTCGGTGCAAAATGGGCCTTCAATTGGGCATCACATGCGTCGTCGAGTTCCTCCTGAGTCAGGTGGTAAGACAACTTCGGAAGAGGCTTGAGGTCTGGACCATATTTGAATTTCTTGCTTGTTGTACCGCTAGCCGTCGTAGCTACGGCCTCTCTCTTCCGCTGTTGCTTAGGCGGAGCACGCTGAGTCGGCTGACTTGGAGGAGGAGGAGTTGGCTGACGCCGTGCCGGACTTGGAGGAGGAGTCGGCTGACGCGGTGCCGGACTTGGAGGAGGAGGAGTCGACTGAAGCGGCGGAGGACTTGGAGGAGGAGGAGTTGGCTGACGCCGTGCCGGACTTGGAGGAGGAGTCGGCTGACGCGGTGCCGGACTTGGAGGAGGAGGAGTCGGCTGACGCGGCGGCGGACTTGGAGGAGGAGTCGGCTGACGCCGTGCCGGACTTGGAGGAGGAGGAGTCGACTGACGCGGCGGCGGACTTGGAGGAGGAGGAGTCGGTGGCCTTGGAAAGACGATGCAATCCTTTTTCCATAGAATGATACGATGTATGGCCTCTCCCAGTGTTCTCTCCTCGTCACCTCCAAGAATGTCAAGTTGTAGCTCGTGATATGCTGACATCACTTCATCAACCCCGACACGAGCATAGCCAGCTGGAATGGGATTGCAATGGAAGGTTGCTTCAGGGGGATTTGCTAAAGCATAGCCGTCCGCCACCTTCATGGATAAGTTCTTCACTTTCATGTGTAGCTCACAGTTAGTCCTGTCTTTGATATCATCCACAGGGTAGCTAGCTAGCAGTGCATTATCGATATCGGCCGGGGCGGAACCCACGCTGCTTCTCGGCATAGATGGGATGGTGCTATCCAATGCTGGATCGATCTGCTCATGCTGCCGCTGAGACGCCCTTTCCTGGCTGAGTGAGTCGATCTGCTCCTGCTGCCGCCTGACAAATCGTTCCAACTCCAGGTGCGAGGATATTAGGCCTTCAAGGCGGAGTGCTTCCTCCTTCTTCTTCCGCTCCTCATGCTTCTTCTTTCTCGCACGGCTTCTATAGTCGTCGTTCCAATCCGCAAACCCCTCATACCACGGAACAACGCCTTTGCCTCGTGTTCTTCCCGGGTGTTCAGGATTCTTCAGGGCGCGCGTAAGCTCGTCGTTATCTCTGTTGGGCGTGAACACCCCCGATCGAGCTTCTTCTATTGCAATAAGTATTTCGTCTGTCGCTTCTTTAAGACTTGCCTTCACCATAACCAGCCCTGTCTCTGGGTCCAACTCCCCCCCATGCGCATAAAACCATGTCCTGCACCTGGGGGGCCATGTCAATGTAACTGGACTGACCCGTTTACTAATCATCTCTTGCTCAGATTGATGCCACTTAGGCAGGGCCACCTGGTAGCCACCTGGCCCCAGACGATGGTGCCACTTCTTTTTCGCAGCATTAATCTTGTTTTTCCTCGACAGTTCCTTAGCTTCTTCCGATTCCTTGAACTTCACGAAAGCGTCCCAGTGATCTTTTGCCTTCACCAGTGCTCCCGTGAATTCTGGAGTCTTCTTTTTTGATTTGACGTACTTAGCCCATGCATTTTTCTTGAAGGTGTTGAATGCGATCGCCATCTTTTTAAGAGCATAGTTTCTGACTTTCTTCAGATCTGCATCTGTCAAATTATCTGGTAGGGTGAAATGTTCCATGAGCGTAGTCCAAAGCACATCTTTTGCTCTTTCGTCGACAAAAGTAACTCCTGCTCGATCTCCCTTTGCTGGCTTTCTCCATTCTTGAACGGAGATCGGGATTTGGTCCCTGACAATAACTCCGCATTGATTCTTGAACGTGGTCGCATTTTTCTTAGGTTCAAGCGGTTCGCCAGTTGATGTTTTGATGGAATCGATGTTGAACTTTACGCCTTTGTCCAACTTTTTGGCCGGGCCTCGAACTACCCTGTCGCTTGTACAAGATTTGCTCGATCCGGAGGCCTAAAAGAAGAAAGATCGATTCGTTAATACATACAAATCAATTAAGACATGTAATGATCACCGGATGGCTTATATATTAAATATACCTCGCCGGTCATTGTTATTTGAAGAACATTTTCTTCGTCAACATCGTTGTCGCCACCTTCATCTATTCGTTCGTCTTCATCAAACATCATACCCTCACCCGAAGGGTTCAGATATTGCGAGCCGTCATCATGATCATCTGGGCTCGTGGAGCGTATGATGTCGAACACAGCCTCTTCTCCTTCTCTGCCGGTATTGTCCATAGCTTTTATTTAACTAATCCAGAAGAAAGATAAAACAATTTAGTATTCAGAGATCCGAAAGGTAGATGCATGAGATCAGAAAGAAATTGGATCAACTTGTGCACATCCATAATGGGGGCATTCCTGATAATTAATCCCTTAAAGGACTAAGAAAATCTATTGCAAATACAACATTAAAATATGCAACTTTTGTAAATACTAATTGCTATACATTGGATCAAATGTCAAAATTCCTCAACGTTTTTATATCTAACATTTATCTAGCTATAACTAAAAGTATAAAAAACTAAAAAACATTCATCTAACATTTCTATATCTAAAAGTATAAAAAATTAAAAAACAGAAAAAGAAACACTAATTAAGCATACTTCTATACATCCATTAAAAAACAGAAAAAGAAACATTATATAAAAAAAATCTATACTAATTAAACACTAATTATATCCATCTAACATGCATTCATACATACATATATACTAGTGAAAAACAACTAAAACATCTAAATAGAAAATGTGTGTGTGTGTGTGTGTTCATGCATGTGTGTGTGTGGGGGGGCTCGGGGCCGGACGGGCGGCCATGGCGCGCGGCAGGGGGCGAGGGAGGGGGGGGGAGAGGGAGGAACTGAGTTCACAGCGGGGCGACGGCGAGGCGAGGCTAATCGGGGGCAGCGACGGCGTCGGGGCAGGCGGCGCAGCGAGGAGCGGGCGCGCGCGCGCGGGCCGGCGGCGCCGTCGGGGATCGGCGAGGAAGGGCGCGTCCGGAGTAGGGGTCGACGAGGAGGGACGGGCGGCCGGCGTCGGGGGCGGCGACGGCGTCGATCGGGGCAGGCGGCGGCGCGCAGCAGCCTGGCGGCGTCGTTTGTGTTTGGCGTCGAGAGAATGGAGAGGATCGTAAGTGGAGTTATATATATGAGAGCCTTTAGTCGCGGTTGGTGGCTCCAACCGCGACTAAAGGCCACCTTTAGTCGCGGTTGGAGCCACCAACCGCGACTAAAGGTCTCGCTTCCCGCCGCTTGGACTGGATGAAATTCACCTTTAGTCGCGGTTGGTGGCTCCAACCACGACTAAAGGCCCCCCTTTAGTCGCGGTTGGTGGCTCCAACCGCGACTAAAGGCCTGTTCCTGGCACGGCGCAGTGTGGTGGATGTTTAGTCCCACCTCGCCCAGCGAAGGGCGCTCGCACTGGTTTATAAACCCCGGCGCGGTAGCTCATTCGAGCTCCTCTCTAAAGCAGGCCTACAAGGCCTACCGTTCTTTCCTGCCCTGTGGGCCATACTGGGCCTTGCGGGCCTGCATCCTGGCCCAACTAGTGGGTGTCTAGTCGTATGCACGCCGTGGCGGCCCAGTAGGCGGGTTTTTTTTTTACTTTTCAGTTTTTTTTTTGTTTTCTTCTATATTTATTTTCTTTTGTTTCTTGGTTGTTTTTTGCTTTATTTAGAGTTTCTGAGTGAATCTTTTTTGCTTTAGGTCAAAAAAATTATAAACTTTCTGTTAGTGCCAGTAGTTTTCAAATCTGAATTATTTGAAATTTGTGTGAATCACTAGTTTGTGAATAACTTTATTTAAAAAAAAGATTTTTCAGTGATTCTTTTTTCTGCTGTTTAATATTAGTGTGTTTTATCATTATATTCAATTTGGTAATTCTTAGGTTATTTAAAAAAAATGAAATGCCTTTGTAACAGACGAGTTTTCGTCCGAAAGCGTGATACTTCGAAAGAGATTGTCCATTTTGTACACGAAGTGCATCCAGTTTTTGCCGTAACCCTCTCAACTTTTTAGCACATGCTATGTGGGTGAAATGATGGTACCATGCCTACTTTCAACCTTTTCTGATTGTGATTTGTAGTGCTTTTCAATTTCAGGGTCACTTAGCTAAAAAAATCAGTAAATGCATGAAAAATAGCAAATGAAGTCAGAAAGGGTTGAAAATTGATGTCGTGGCTTTGGACATAATATTTCTTCGCGTTTCAAATGCCAAAACACATAAGTCGGAGTTCTATTACAAAGATTCCCTCCGGTTTGTCCGAAGTGGGACTTTCCAGATATATAAGTCCGGAAACTAACTAGAGAAGCCGGTCACATCCCAGAGTGGGATCTTTGGATATAAAACTTTTTCTTCGCGTGTGTCCCTTTGTGCCGTAACCATGGACAATCTTCATCGTTTAACTTGATGCTCGGGTCAACATTCACTGTGAAGGGAGCAATTTCATGAAACTTTTCATAATCTTCTGACATGTCTGTCTTGTCCTCCACTCCCACGATGTTTCTTTTCCCTGAAAGAACTATGTGGCGCTTTGGCTCATCGTATGATGTATTCGCTTCCTTATCTTTTCTTTTTCTCGGCTTGGTAGACATGTCCTTCACATAGAAAACCTGCGCCACATCATTGGCTAGGACGAATGGTTCGTCTGCGTACCCAAGATTGTTGAGATCCACTGTTGTCATTTCATACTGCGGGTCTTCCTTTACCCCGCCTCCTCTCAGATTGACCCATTTGCACCGAAACAAAGGGACCTTCAAACCAAGTCCATAGTCAAGTTCCCATATCTCCTCTATGTAACCATAATATGTGTCCTTTGGCCTATTGGTGTTTGCTGCATCAAAGCGGACACCACTGTTTTGGTTGGCGCTCTTTTTATCTTGGGCGATCGTGTAAAATGTATTCCCATTTATCTCGTACCCTTTGAAAGTCAATATAGTCGAAGATGGTAACTTGGACAGCAAGTACATGTCATCTGCAACAGTGTCGTCATGCATGAGACGTGTCTGCAACCAACCGGCGAAAGTCACAGTTTGTTCATGTGTAACCCTGTCGTCAGACTGCTCCGGGTGTTTGGAGCGTAGAATATTCTTGTGTTGCTCGATATACGGAGCCACCAAGGCGGAACTTTGTAGAACTGTGTAGTGTGCTTGCGCCAAAGAATGCCCGTCCCGGCATATTACTGAATTCTTTCCTAGCGTGCCTTTTCCACCCAGTCTGCCCTCATGCCGCGATTCAGGAACACCAATCGGCTTAATGTCAGGAATAAAGTCAACACAAAACTCAATGACCTCCTCTGTTTCATGGCCCTTGGAGATGCTTCCTTCTGGCCTAGCACGATTACGAACATATTTCTTTAAGACTCCCATGAACCTCTCAAAGGGGAACATATTGTGTAGAAATACAAGACCCAGAATGGCAATCTCCTCGACTAGGTGAACTAGGACGTGCGTCATGATATTGAAGAAGGATGGTGGGAACACCAACTCGAAACTGACAAGACATTGCACCAAATCATTCTCTAACCTTGGTAAGATTTCTGGATCGATTACCTTCTGAGAGATTGCATTGAGGAATGCACATAGCTTCACAATGGCTAATCGAACGTTTTCCGGTAGAAGTCACCTCAATGCAACCGGAAGCAGTTGCGTCATAATCACGTGGCAGTCATGAGACTTTAGGTTCTGGAACTTTTTCTCTGCCATATTTATTATTCCCTTTATATTCGACGAGAAGCCAGACGGGACCTTCATACTGAGCAGGCATTTGAAGAAGATTTCCTTCTCTTCTTTGGTAAGAGCGTAGCTGGCATGACCCTGAAACTGCTTTGGATCCATGCCGTCTTCTCCGTGCATACGTTGCTGGTCCTCCCGTGCCTCCGGTGTATCTTTTGTCTTCCCATACATGCCCAAGAAGCTTAGCAGGTTCACGCAAAGATTCTTCGTCACGTGCATCACATCGATTGCAGAGCGGACCTCTAGGTCTTTCCAATAGGGTAGGTCCCAAAATATAGATTTCTTCTTCCACATGGGTGCGCGTCCGTCAGCGTCATTCGGAACAGATTGTCCGCCAGGACCCTTTCCAAAGATTACTTTTAAATCCTTGACCATATCAAGTATATCATCACCAGTACGGTGGCGAGGCTTCTTCCAGTGATCTGCCTCACCTTTGAAATGCTTGCCTTTCTTTCTTACGGGATGCCTGCTCTGAAGAAATCGACGATGCCCCAGGTACACATTCTTCTTACATTTATCCAAATATATACTGTCGGTATCATCTAAACAGTGCATGCATGCGTGGCATCCCTTGTTTGTCTGTCCTGAAAGGTTACTGAGAGCAGGCCAATCATTGATGGTTACAAACAGCAACGCTCGCAGGTCAAATTCCTGTTGTTTGTGCTCATCCCACGCACGTACACCTTTTCCATTCCACAGCTCTAAAAGTTCTTCGACTAATGGCCTTAGGTACACATCAATGTCATTGCCGGGTTGCTTGGGGCTTTGGATGAGCACTGGCATCATAATGAACTTCCGCTTCATGCACAACCAAGGAGGAAGGTTATAGATACATAGAGTCACAGGCCAGGTGCTATGATTGCTGCTCTGCTCCCCAAAAGGATTGATGCCATCTGCACTTAAACCAAACCATACGTTCCTTCCGTCATCTGCAAAGTCCTTCCACTTTCTCTCGATTTTTCTCCACTGTGATCCGTCAGCGGGTACTCTCAACTTCCCGTCTTTCTTACGGTCATCTTTGTGCCATTGCATCAACTTGGCATGCTCTTTGTTTTGGAACAAACGTTTCAACCGTGGTATTATAGGAGCATACCACATCACCTTGGCAGGAATCTTCTTCCTGGGGCGCTCGCCCGCAACATCACCAGGGTCATCGTGGCCGATCTTATAGCGCAATGCACAACATACCGGGCATGCATTCAAATCCTCGTACTCACCGCGGTAGAGGATGCAGTCATTAGGGCATGCATGTATCTTCTGCACCTCTAATCCTAGAGGGCAGACGGCCTTCTTTGCTTCGTACGTACTGTCGGGCAATTCGTTGTCCTTTGGTAGCTTATTCTTCATTATTTTCAGCAACTTTTCAAATGCCTTGTCAGGTACACCATTCTCTGCCTTCCATTGCAGCAATTCCAGTGTGGTACCCAGCTTTTTCTTGTCATCTTCGCAATTTGGGTACAACAATTTCTTGTGATCCTCTAACATGCGCTGCAACTTCAGCTTCTCCTTTTCACTTGCACAGTTTCTATTTGCATCGGCAATGGCCCGACCAAGATCATCAGCGGGCTCATCTGATGCCTCTTCTTCAGCTCCTTCCTGCATTGCCGGCTCAGCTTCTTCCCCCATTGTTGTACCATCGTATTCATGGAACCCATGGCCAGGATAGCTGTCGTCATCCTCTTCTTCTTCATTCTCTTCCATTAGGACCCCTCTTTCTCCGTGCTTGGTCCAACAGTTATAGCCGGACATGAAACCGGACTCAAACAGGTGGACGTGAATGGTTCTTGAGTTAGAGTAATTTCGATCATTCTTACAGCCAGCACATGGACAATACATAAAACCATCCGCCCGCTTGTTTGCCTCAGCCGCAACCAGAAAAGTATGCACGCCATTAATGAACTGGGGAGAGCATCGGTCATCGTACATCCATTGCCGGCTCATCTTCATTACACAACACCGAAAAGACCAAATTAATACAAGTTCATACATAAAGTTCATACACACTTGTTCTCATAAAGCAACATACAAACTCTCTTGCTAAAGCATTTAAATGCAACAACAAATGCGATCAAGATCGCAACTAAGGTAACAATTGATCCAACAGCATAGTGATACCAAGCCTCACTATCAATGGCATAGTTTTAAATTTTCTAATCTTCAAGCGCATTGCATCCATCTTGATCTTGTGATCATCGACGACATCGGCAACATACAACTCCAGTTTCATCTTCTCTTCTTCAACTCTTTTCAATTTTTCTTTCAAATACTCGTTTTCTTTTTCAACTAAATTTAACTTCTTGACAAGAATATCTATGTCAGTTGCAATTTCCGGTTCACATACCTCCTAGATAAAAATATCTATGTCAACTTGATGGGCATAATTGTCATAAACGCGAAATGCAACAAATAGTTATAAAAGAGAATATATATACCACATCCGAATCATAAACCGGACGAGGGCCGACGGGGACGGATATCAAAGTCATGGCACTATGTATAACAAACAATCATACATGTAAGAAAATTATACAATTAACTATCTAAATCATACAAATAAGATTTTTTTTATAAAAAGGATAAGAACGAACAAGAGGCTCACCAAGGTGTGGTGACGGCGACGGGACGGTGCGGGCGATCGACGGTGGTTAGGACGGGGACGGGAAGGCACTAAGTAAACCACACCTACACATGCAAAGTAAGAAGTTAATTTGAGCTCAAATTGCATATAAATCAAATGAACTACTACCACATGTAAATACTCCCAAACTAAAACCCACAAATCACTATACTTATAGAGCATTGCAAGAGCTAATCTAGCAATGAGAGATGAAAGGACAAAGTTGCTAACCTTTGTGAACACTTGGATGGATGGGGTGCCTCCAAATCTTGACAAATTTTGGCAAAAATGGAGGATGAGCTCGAGGAAGAGGGAAGAACAAAGGAGGGGAAGAAGGGGAAAAAAAGGGAGGAGTACTGTGATCGGGCTGGCCGAATTCATATAGGGGATCTTTAGTCCCGGTTGGTATCTCCAACCGGGACTAAAGGGGGGGCCTTTAGTCCCGGTTGGTGATACCAACCGGGACTAAAGGGGCTCGTGGGGGCCCCAGCTGACACCAGCCTGCCACCACCCTTTAGTCCCGGTTCGTGTTACGAACCGGGACTAAAGGGGGGCCCTGTAGTCCCGGTTGGTGATACCAACCGGGACTAAAGGGGCTCGTGGGGGCCCAGCTGACACCAGCCTGCCACCACCACATTAGTCCCGGTTCGTGTTACGAACCGGGACTAAAGGTCCGGAACGAACCGCGACTAATGATGCCCGTCCTGAACCGGGACTAATGGTCACATTAGTGCCGGTTCAAAACCCGACCGGGACTAAAGCTGCGGACAAAAGGTCCGTTTTCAACTAGTGGTAGTATCTCTACTTGGTGCGGATTTTTGGCTAGCAAAGATATTGGGGAAACACCACATGTTGGAGGATCTATAACAATATAACTTCTATGTGAATATGAACAAACATAATTCATTACGTTGTCTTCCTTGTCCAACGTCAACAATTTGACATAAAATACTTAATGGGGGCTCACAATCATAAAAGATGTCCAAGATAGTATATTTGCATGTGAATCTTCTCTTCCCTTATTAATTCTTTCATGAATTGCATCATTGACTAATACTATGTTTGTTATCCTCCAATAAATTTTACCATTAATACTTTTCTTTATGTAATGTCATCACTTTACATAAGATTAGCATATGATCCCCTTTTTTTTCATTATTTTCATTGCTAAGATTGAAACATGAAGGCAAAGAAACAAAAACTCAAACTACTCTTTATTATATAACTCTCAACTCGATTACATAGACAGATGGATCCCGAAGCTAACACTCGAAAATAGATCATACTAAACTTTTATTCAACTAGATCATGAAATAACTAAAGATCGAACTAAAAATAGGTAATGATAATAAAAGTGATGGTGATACGATACCGGGGCACCTACCCCAAGCTTGGCACAAGCCAAGGGGAGTGCCCATACCCATGTGCTCAAGTTTCCTTCTTCGGTGATGATGGTGGTGGTGCAGTGGCAAGCTTGTTCTTTAGCTCAAGCAGATACATCAATCTGCGGTTGATGCTCCGCAGGGCGATGTTTTGCTCCTCCAACAAAATAACTTCGCGAGTGAGAGATGTATTCTGAACACTAACTATTTCAAAGACTCTTAGGGCTTCAATTACGGATGGAGAGAGATGATCATATAAGGGTTGAAGGATATCTCCCTTCTATGCGTTCTCCTCCATGGGGATGGCTTGCCCTCCTTCTGGAGCCTGGGCTCCTGCAACTTCCTCGACCTTGTCCTCCTTGCCATTGTCTTCTTCTCCCGACGACAACTCATAGTAGACCTCGCTGTAGGGGCATTTGCCCAGCGATGATTGCACAATGCGGTGCTTGGCACGCAGCTTTTGGGGAGCCATTACAATCTAGATCTGTCAGAAAAATAGCACGAAACAAGAACAGAGGAGATTTCTGTGATACGGTGGTCAAAACGTCTGGAAGTATATATATATAGATTTTTTATCTTGCAAAACAAGTAATACAGAAGAAAAACAGAGTCGGAAAGGCACACGTGGGGCCCACGAGGTACCAGGGCGCGCCTGGGGGAGGGGGGTGGTGCGCCCTGGTGCCTCGTGGGCACCAGGTGGGTCCCCCGGCTATTTTTTATTTTTTATATTTTTCTAAATATTCCAAAACTGATAGAAAATATTTTTATGGAATTTTTGGAGTCGGTTTACTTACCGTATCACATACCTCTTCCTTTTCAGGGTTCTGGAGTGTTCCGGAAGGTTTCCCTTATGTATTCTTCCGATGTAATTGTTTCAATAATATTAGTTTCAACATTAATGGGGGTACCTGAAATATAATGCTTAATTCTTTGCCCATTCACCACTCTCGGATTGGTGCCTTCGGAGTTATTTATTTTGATGGCTCCGGAGCGATAAACTTCTTCGATGATATACGGTCCTTCCCACTTAGAGAGAAGCTTTCCTGCAAAGAGTCTCAAACAAGAGTTGTATAGTAGAACTTGCTCACCCACTTGGAATTCCCGTTTTTGAATTCTTCTATCATGCCATCTTTTAACTTTTTCTTTAAACAATTTGGCATTTTCATAAGCTTGGGTTCTCCATTCATCTAATGAGCTAATATCAAATAACCTCTTTTCACCGGCAAGTTTAAAATCATAATTCAGTTCTTTAATTGCCCAATATGCTTTATGTTCTAACTCAAGAGGCAAATGACATGCTTTTCCATATACCATTTTATAAGGAGACATACCCATAGGATTTTTATAAGCAGTTCTGTAACCACCTTTTCCATATATCTTTAGAATCAGGTTTAGCAATTCTAGCTGCTTCATCGCAGAAGTAAATAACATGCCCATCTATATTATCAACCAAGAGATCTTTAACCATAGCAACATTAGGTTCAACTTTAATTTGATCAGAGGATCTAGGTGTTCTGGTGTGACTTTTGTTAACCACAGTTGAAACTTTAGCATGTTCCTTAATCCTAACAGGAAAAGGTGGTTTCTCAATATAAGCGGTAGGCACAACTGGATCAACATGGTAAACAATTGTTTCTTCTTTAATACTAACAGGTTCCTCAATCTTTTCTTTAACAGGGGGATGATATTTAGACCACTTCTCCTTAGGGAGATCAACATGAGTAGCAAATGATTCACAAAAGGAAGCTATTATCTCAGGGTCAAGTCCATATTTAGTGCTAAACTTATGAAAGGCATCGGTAGTCATAAGAGATTTAACACAATCGAACTCAAGTATTATACATGACTCATTACCTTTGTCGAGTTCCCAATCTTCAGAGTTGCGTTTAATTCTATCCAGAAGATCCCATCTGAATTCAATAGTTTTCTTCATAAAGGAGCCAGTCGAAGAAGAATCGAGAGTATTTTGATTATCATGAGAAAGCCGAGCATAAAAATTCTGTAAGATAATTTCCTTTGTGAGCTCATGATTGGGGCATGTGTACATCATGTACTTAAGCCTCCCCCAAGCTTGAGCGATGCTTTCGCCTTCACGAGGCCAAAAATTATATATATAATTCTGATCACGATGAACCAAATGCATAGGATAAAATTTCTGATGGAATTCTAGTTTCAATCGGTTCCAGTCCCATGTATCGGTATCATCACATAGCCTATACCATGTCAATGCTTTTCCCACCAAAGATAAAGGGAATACTTTCTTCTTAACTCCATCTCCGCATAAACCTGCAAGCTTAAACAATCCACAAATTTCATCCACATAGATCAAGTGCATATCAGGATGTATTGTTCCATCTCGTGCATAAGGATTAGCTAGCAGTTTCTCTATCATACCCAAAGGAATTTCATATTCAATATTTTCAGTAGGTGCAGTAGGTAGAGGAGCAACTTTTGGTGTTTCCGGTCGAGGGGAAGATACCCCGAACAAACCCCTCAAAGGATTACTTTCCATAGTGACAAGTGACAGTAAATTTCAGCACGTAATATAAATGTTTCCTTACCAAATTCCACTCACCAAAGGCGCTTCACTCCCCGGCAACGGCGCCAAAAAAGAGTCTTGATGACCCACAAGTATAGGGGATCAATCGTAGTCCTTTCGATAAGTAAGAGTGTCGAACCCAACGAGGAGCAGAAGGAAATGACAAGCGGTTTTCAGCAAGGTGTTTTCTGCAAGCACTGAAATTATCGGTAATGAGTAGTTTGATAGCAAGATAATTTGTAACAAGTGACAAGTAACAATAGTAACAAAGAGTGCAGCAAGTTGGCCCAATCCTTTTTATAGCAAAGGACAAGCCGGAACGATCTCTTATAATAAGCAACACGTTCTCGAGGACACATGGGAATTTCATCTAGTCACTTTCATCATGTTTGTTTGATTCGCGTTCGCTACTTTGATAATTTGATATCTGGGTGGACCGGTGCTTGGGTGCTGTTCTTACTTGAACAAACCTCCCACTTATGATTACCCCCTCTCGCAAGCATCCGCAACTACGAAAGAAGAATTAAGATAACTCTAACCATATCATTAAACATTTGGATCCAAATCAGCCCCTTACGGAATAGCGCATAAACTAGGGTTTAAGCTTCTGTCACTCTAGCAACCCATCATCTAATTACTACTCCACAATGCATTCCCTTAGGCCCAAAGATGGTGAAGTGTCATGTAGTCGACGTTCACACGACACCACTAAGAGAATCAACAACATACATATCATCAAAATATCGAACGAATACCAAATTCACATGATTACTTATGACAAGACTTCTCCCATGTCCTCAAGAACAAAAGTAACTACTCACAAATCATCAACATGCCCATGATCAGTAGGGTATTGAATTGCATAATAGATCTAAACATATAATCTTCCACCAAATAAACCAACTAGCATCAACTACAAGGTGTAATCAACACTACTAGCAACCCACATGTACCAATCTGAGGTTTTGGGACAAAGATTGAATACAAGAGATGAACTAGGGTTTGAGATGAGATGGTGCTGGTGAAGATGTTGATGAAGATTGGCCCTCCCATGATGAGAGGGTCGCTGGTGATGTTGATGGCGACGATTTCCCCCTCCCGGAGGGAAGTATCCCCGGCGGAATCTCTCCGCCGGAGAGCAAAAGTGCTCCTGCCCAAGTTCTGCCTCGAGACGGCGGCGCACCGTCCCAAAAGTCTTCTCTCTATTTTTTAGGTCAAATGCACTTATATACCAGAAAATGGGGTCCAGAAGTGTGCCAGGGGCCCCACGAGGTACCAGGGCGCGCCTGGGTGGGGGGTGGCGCGCCCTGGTGCCTCGTGGGCACCTGGGTGCCCCCCTCTGGTACTTTTTGCTTCCAATATTTTTTATATATTCCAAAATAAATCTCCAGAAAATTTCAGCTCATTTGGAGATGTGCAGAATAGGTATCTCTGACATAGCTTTTTCAGGTCCAGAATTCCAGCTGCCGGCATTCTCCCTCCTTGTGTGAATCTTGCATATTAAGAGAGAAAAGGCATTAGAATTACTCCAAAGAGTGTTATAATGATTAAAAACACTATAAATAACAGTAGCAAAACATGATGCAAAATGGACGTATCAACTCCCCCAAGCTTAGACCTCGCTTGTCCTCAAGCGAAAGCCGATATCGATAATCATGTCCACATGTTTAGAGAGAGAGGTGTCGATAAAAACAAAATACGGACATAGAAGCATCATGATCATTATTCTAATAGCAATATTTATTATCATAGTAGCTATATTTATTATCATAAACTTCTCATGAGCAAGTAACAATTCATCACAACGATGGAGTATAAGGCATAAACTTTCTTGAAAACTAACAAACTATGTTCTCAGTCAACAATGCAATTGCAATTCATCCTATTTTCAGGAAGGGTCTCATGTAGGAGCTATTTGGCAAGTCCACATGCTCAACCATTCTTTTTCGAGAGTACGCCAATGGCGTACCATATTTTTATAGAAGGCAGAGAACATATGTACAAGAGGCCGAACGAGGATGCGGACATCGATGTTGGCCTAACCCCACACCAACACCAGCCACACTAACCTAGCTAACCTCTCATGAAAGGGTCTAGACCACCTACACCGAAGCCTGCAAGTCTCCACTCTTTAATCTGATCGAACACCTGGATCACAAGCTGATTCGGGGTTTTTTGGTCCGCTGTTCGGTTGAAAACCCTTGCGTTTCTTTGCTTCCAAAGCGCCCACGCTGTCCCAATCACGAAGGAATCGAAGCCACGCAAAATTTTCTCCGAGAAGTTCCTCCTCCTGTCGAGCCACCAATCCACGAATGTGGTGAGAGTTGTGGGAGGCAAGATGTTCAGATTGAGCCCCTCGAAACAGCGGTGCCAAACTTCTCGCGCATAGACACAATGGCCTAGGATATGATCGACGTTGTCTTGCTCCTGCAAACAAGTGTAACATGCCGATGGGTCGTCCTGAAGTCCGTGTTTGGCCCGCCTGTCCGAGGTCCAAAGTCTGTATTGCACCATTAGCCAAGCGAAAATCTTGCACCGGAGAGGTGCCCAACTCCTCCAGATACACGCCGCCGTCGGCGATC
Source organism: Elymus sibiricus (assembly GCA_039707655.1). Taxonomy (NCBI): domain Eukaryota; kingdom Viridiplantae; phylum Streptophyta; class Magnoliopsida; order Poales; family Poaceae; genus Elymus; species Elymus sibiricus. The sequence continues at coordinate 323,087,293 of CM077664.1, forward strand.
TCACCAGCCCCATTGACAGCCTCTGGTATACCGATTTGGCCGTGTACTTCCCTGACACATCAGCCGGCCAGTGAAACTGATCAGGCGCAAGCTCGTTGCGCGGCACGGTGGCTATTGCGGCGCATAGATTGGCAATCTGAATGTGTGTCATGAAAGAAATGTCGCCTTCCACATCCAGAGCCCAGGCGTTATCGATCAGAGCTTGTTGGACCGTCCTATTGTTGCGCGCCCTGGTGTTAACCATCACGAGTACGGCGGGCGCAATCTCGCCCACCGTGAATCCATGGACCCACCTGTCCTTCGAGAATAGGACCCGGTCCCCTACTCCCAGCGTGATCTTGATTAGGCTGTTGAACACAAGTTTGGCCTCCTTGTCTTCTACCATTGGTATACCCTGCCATGGCCTGCTAAGATCCGATCTGCGTAACCACTCCCATCTGACGCGAAGTGCGATAGCCTGCATCCAGAGATCCTTCATACCCAGCCCACCAAAGGCAAGCGGGCGGCACACCGTGTCCCAAGCTACCGAACAAACACCACCGTTGACCTTCTCCTTCCCCGCCCAAAAGAAAGCCCGCATCCATTTGTCAATCTGCTCGAAAACCCACAATGGTGCATTAAGGACCAGTAGCTGATGGATTGGCCTGGCGGAGATCACTGATTTGACTAAGATCAGCCGACCTGGTCTTTGAATGAGGCCGCGCTGCCAAGCTGGGATGAATTTCCTCACTTGATCCAGAGTGGTTGCCAGTCCGCTCGCACCAAGCTCTTGATGGCCAACGGGATGCCTAGGTACCGACAGGGGAAAACACCCAATCTGCAATTGAGGATATCCCTTACTCTAGCTGCATCCTCTTCAGTACCCCTGATCAGCGTTGCCGTGGATTTGTTGTAGTTGATTCTCAGGCCCGAAGCACCACCAAAAATGTCTAGTAATTCTCTGATGCAGATAAGGTCCGTCATCTCCGGTTTGATAAACATAGCCACATCGTCGGCGTAGACTGAAAGCCGTTGTAGCGGAGTGATGCCACGGAACGAGCTCAACGTCCCTTCGGCCGTGGCCTTGCACATAATAGCAGATAGTGCGTCCATGGCGATCACAAAGAGCAGGGGGGAGATCGGGTCCCCTTGCCTCAATCCCTTCGCGTGAATAATCGACCTTCCCGGGACTCCGTTCACTATGATTTTGGTGCTCGCCGTAGCTAGGAGTGTGGTCACCCAATACAACCATTTACTGCCGAACCCCCTTGCCCGCAGCACCTCCAAAAGGAATGGCCAAGAGAGTGAGTCGAAGGCCCTGGAGATGTCTAGTTTGAGGAAGATGCCCGACACTTTGGAGGAGTGAATTTTGCGAGCCACTTGGCGGACCAACATGTAGTTGTCGTGGATGCTCCTTCCTTTGATGAACGCGGACTGATTGATGCATACTATCTCGTGCATTTTCTTGCGAGCTCTCAGCGCGAGCGCCTTGGCAAACAATTTGGAAAAGCTGTGCGGGAGACTGATCGGCCTGTAATCACCAACGTCCAGCACCTCAGCCGTTTTGGGGATGAGCACGATGTGCGCTTTGTTTAATTTGCCAAAACCTCGACCATCTCCCACGAAAAGCTTGAGCAAAGCCGCCATGAGATCATGCTTTATCACTGGCCAAGCTTTATGGTAAAAGATTCCGATGAATCCGTCCGGTCCGGGAGCTCTGTCCGGAGGGAGCTCTTTAATGACTTGCCATATCTCGTCTTCTGTGAAAATCTCCTCGAGCTCTGAGAGATCAATCTGAGTCGTGCCCAAATAATCAAGATCCAGTGTGTGATCCCGCGCGGTTGCCTTGCCCAGCAAGTTGTCGTAAGCCTCCGAGAAAATCTCCTCAATTCTGCCTTGCTCAGTTATGATCTCGGTACCATGTCTCACTTTGGGTATGAAAATTTTCGATCTTCGACCATTGGCCACTGCCTGGAACAGTTTGGTATTTGCATCTCCCTCTCTAAGCCAATTGATACGGGAACGTTGCCGATCGATAGTCCTTTCCAGAGATGCCAATCCGAGCAGCGCTAGCTTGAGCGATCTCCTAAGCCATAGCTCCATATCTGAGAGCTGGCGAGCCTCCTGCACTTGATCGAACCTGAAGATAACCCAGGTCGCCACCGCCATCAGCGTCTTGATATTACCTACCTTGCGTTGGCCCCATGCTTGGAGATACACCGCCGTATTTCGGAAAAGCGCATCGAGCCTTTTGAAAGGGTCGACAATGGCATTGTCACATTGCCACGCCTCGCGAATGGCCTCCTCGAAGCCTTCCAGTTTCGTCCAAAACACCTCGAAGCGAAAACGCTTTTTCTGATAGTAATGCACACTCGTGGATAAGTGGAGCGGCGCGTGATCCGAGACACCTGACGAAAGCGCCTGTAGCAGATGGTCCGGATGAGCCAATTCCCAATCGACCGAAGCCAACACCCTGTCGATCTTGGTGAAGGTTGGCGCGTTCCTCTCGTTGGACCACGTGTATGTGCGGCCATGCATGTATAGCTCCTTCAACTCGTGGTCGTCGACAAAGCTCCTGAACTTGCCCATCATCGTTCTGTTGATGTTAGAGTTACTCTTCTCGCTGGCCCGGAGGATCATATTGAAATCGCCTAACACCATCCACGGCCCGGGCACACTGCTCTTCTTGCGTAGAGATCGTTTAAGAATTGTGTTTTCAACTCATCACCTTGTGGTGCATAGACCGCGGAAATCCACCATATGGAGCCATCCTTATTGTGCACACGTCCTGTCAAGAAGTTAGCATCTAGCTGAACTAGATCAATGGTAAGAATGGTGGTGTCCCACGCCAATAGGATACCACCACGGGTCTCAATCGCCGGCAAGTACGCATAGCCGTCAAAGGATGGGCCTAGACATTGCATTACCACGAAAGGATCAAGTACATCCATTTTAGTTTCTTGTAGACACACCATATTCACTTTCACCGAAGCGACGAACTCCCTCACTGCCTTCCTCTTAGCTGGATTATTGAGTCCGCGGACATTCCAGCATAGTACCTCAGGATTGTAAAACATGGAGACCGCATGTTCCACCAACACCAACCGCGACCTCCTCAGAGCACGGCTACGGCCGCAGCCCCTTCCCTCGCGAGCTCCTCGGCCGGTGGCACGATCTTCCCGAACAGACCCGCGATGACGCGCACGTGTTGAGCGCGTAGGGGTGAGTCGAACAGCTGCTGCAGCTCCTGCACAGCCGTCTCATCTGCCACCAGGTCCTCTGGCACTAGACCCAATGCGCGTAGGAGGACGCTCTCAGCCGGTTTTACCTTCGGAACACTCGGGGCGGCATTGCGCTTAGCCGCCCGCGTCGTACGCTTCGGGGTGAACGGTTCAGCCTCCGGCCTAAGATTTGAGGCTTGCACTTCTCGGCAGTGGCGGAGCTTCTCAGGGGCCAACCTGGGCAGCTGCCCCCCCAGCCCATGAATTTTTTCTGAAATACCCCTTAGTATTTAGCCCATATGTCAAGGAAAATCAGTCTAGAACACGTATTGTTTGCCCCCCCAGCCCATTGCCCCCCCTAGAATTCAGCCCAAGCTCCGCCACTGCTTCTCGGAGCAGTGGCGGGGCGAGCTTCTTCATTATGTTAGCGCAAAAGGACTTCAACTTCTCGTAGGCAACAGCCTCTTGAGGCGTCATGCAGCTCCTTGTGTTCCCATCCCTCGTGGCCAGCTCCGTGGAAGGCTCTACCTGAGCACCTGGCAAATCAGTAGGCTCGAGCTCCCCGCACCTTTGGTGTTCTTGCATGTTCAGGCCCTCCATGTCCTGCTCCTGAATTTCATCTCATGATTTAGTTTGCCGCTCCATGCATGGTGCACGACCCTGCATGCCCAGCTCCCTCGCCGAACCAATCTCCTGCGTGGCATGTGCATGATTTCCATCCGGGGGCTCCATCACCAAATCATTTTGGTCCACCACGTCGCCCTCCACTGGCTCGGGAACCCCCCCTCTCGCCTCCATCTCCTTGGGAACCTCGCGCTCGAGCATGATTGGGACATCCGTCCGCGGCTCCAAGCTTCGGTCCACAATCATTTGGTCCGGGGCCACCAATTGCTGCCCCACCGTGACATTGGCTGCCCCAGCCTGGCATTGGTCGATGGGATTTATCCTGTCCGTCCCCACCACATCCTGCTGCAACTGCGGGACCACCACCACCTGCGCGTCCTGCGCAACGACCAGAATCGGATCAGCTTGAGGAACGACGATGATCGACTCCAGCTGTCTCCCTTGCCTTGGTTCGGGACCCTCTGCTCCGGCCTCCCTGTTTGAATTTCGGGGAGCTCTCTCCTCTGTCACCAGCTGCCTACCCACCAAAGTGTCACCCACCACAGTACGCTTCACTTGGCAGCGTCAAACGGTCAAAAGTAGATGGCCTTATCGCAATCCTATCGTGAACAGTGGATGTCCGGCTGCCAGGAACCGTTGCTGACGACGGCTGCATGTGGGGGAGCCTCCAGTCCTGCACTGCCATGACCGTTCCCACGGAGCTGGTCACACCACCGGCGCCGGCACCGCCGCCGGCACCCGGAACCCCTCTCGCGTCGCGGACTCCGAAACTCCAGTCTTTGCGCACGGGCGACACACCGCCCCCACCGCCCAGGCCGGGACCGTCCTCCGAAACTGGGATCCCGCTCTGACCGCTCCCTGAGGAAGCTGCAAGGAACCATGGCTCCTCCGCCGCCGTGTAGTCGAAGATCTCGTCGAGATGAATCAACACCATCATCTAGTCTTCTATGATTGCTAACACTCGTGACATATATATGGAGCAAAAAATTTCAGCCAGACACATAGAAAGATAGGGGCCTGTGATTTCGCCTCCCAACTTATTCACCTCAAGGGTGATGTCAACAATAATAACTCATAATCACTCATATCTAACTGGATATATGTGCCTAGATCTTTCCCCACCACACGATGCTTGCAAAAGAGAAAAATAAAAAGGAAATAGAGGAGAACACTATTGACTCTTGCATAAAAAGTAAATACATAAAAGTAAAGGATAGACCCTTCGCAGAGGGAAGCAGAGGTTGTCATGCGCTTTTTGTTGTTGGATGCAAGAGCTCTTAATGCAAAGGAACATCACTTTATATTGCCCCTTGTGATAGCAACCTTTATTATGCAGTCTGTCGCTTTTATTCCTTTACCATCACAAGTTCGTACAAAGCTTATTTCCCTTACAATAAAAGTTCAGACATATTTAGAGGCAATTTTTATTGCTTTTTGCACCTATGACAACTTACTTGAAGGATCTTATTCAATCCATAGGTAGATATAGTGGACTCTCATGACATGAAACCGGGTTTAAGGGTTTTGGATGCACAAGTAGTATCTCTACTTGGTGCGGATTTTTGGCTAGCAAAGATATTGGGCAACACCACATGTTGGAGGATCTATAACAATATAACTTCTATGTGAATAATAACAAACATAATTCATTACATTGTCTTCCTTGTCCAACGTCAACAATTTGACATAAAATACTTAATGGGGGCTCACAATCATAAAAGATGTCCAAAATAGTATATTTGCATGTGAATCTTCTCTTCCCTTATTAATTCTTTCATGAATTGCATCATTGACTAATACTATGTTTGTTATCCTCCAATAAATTTTACCACTTATACTTTTCTTTATGTAATGTCATCACTTTACATAAGATTAGCATATGATCCCCTTTTTTCATTATTTTTATTGCTAAGATTGAAACATGAAGGCAAAGAAACAAAAACTCAAACTACTCTTTATTATATAACTCTCAACTCGATTACATAGACAGATGGATCACGAAGCTAACACTCGAAAATAGATCATACTAAACTTTTATTCAACTAGATCACGAAATAACTAAAGATCGAACTAAAAATAGGTAATGATAATAAAAGTGATGGTGATACGATACCGGGGCACCTCCCCCAAGCTTGGCACAAGCCAAGGGGAGTGCCCATACCCATGTGCTCAAGTTTCCTTCTCCGGTGATGGTGGTGGTGGTGCCGTGGCAAGCTTGTTCTTCAGCTCAAGCAGATACATCAATCTGCGGTTGATGCTCCGCAGGGCGATGTTTTGCTCCTCCAAAAAAATAACTTCGCGAGTGAGAGATGTATTCTGAACACTAACTATTTCAAAGACTCTTAGGGCTTCAATTACGGATGGAGAGAGATGATCATATAAGGGTTGAAGGATATCTCCCTTCTCTGCGTTCTCCTCCATGGGGATGGCTTGCCCTCCTTCTGGAGCCTGGGCTCCTGCAACTTCCTCGACCTTGTCCTCCTTGCCATTGTCTTCTTCTCCCGACGGCAACTCATAGTAGACCTCGCTGTAGGGGCGTTTGCCCGGCGATGATTGCACAATGCGGTGCTTGGCACACAGCTTTTGGGGAGCCATTACAATCTAGATCTGTCAGAAAAATAGCACGAAACAAGAACATAGGAGATTTCTGCGATACGGTGGTCAAAACGTCTGGAAGTATATATATAGATTTTTTTAATCTTGCAAAACAAGTAATACGGAAGAAAAACGGAGTCGGAAAGGCACACGTGGGGCCCACGAGGTACCTGGGCGCACCTGGGGGGGGGGGTGGCGTGGGTCCTCCCGGCTATTTCTTATTTTTTTATTTTTCTAAATATTCCAAAACTGACCGAAAATATTTTTATGGAATTTTTGGAGTCGGTTTACTTACCGTATCACATACCTCTTCCTTTTCAGGGTTCTGGAGTGTTCCGAAAGGTTTCCCTTATGTATTCTTCCGGTGTAATTGTTTCAATAATATTAGTTTCAACATTAATGGGGGTACCTGAAATATAATGCTTAATTCTTTGCCCATTCACCACTCTCGGATTGGTGCCTTCGGAGTTATTTATTTTGATGGCTCCAGAGCGATAAACTTCTTCGATGATATACGGTCCTTCCCACTTAGAGAGAAGCTTTCCTGCAAAGAGTCGCAAACGAGAGTTGTATAGTAGAACTTGCTCACCCACTTGGAATTCCCGTTTTTGAATTCTCGAGGACACATGGGAATTTCATCTAGTCACTTTCATCATGTTTGTTTGATTCGCGTTCGCTACTTTGATAATTTGATATCTGGGTGGACCGGTGCTTGGGTGCTGTTCTTACTTGAACAAACCTCCCACTTATGATTACCCCCTCTCGCAAGCATCCGCAACTACGAAAGAAGAATTAAGATAACTCTAACCATAGCATTAAACATTTGGATCCAAATCAGCCCCTTACGGAATAGCGCATAAACTAGGGTTTAAGCTTCTGTCACTCTAGCAACCCATCATCTAATTACTACTCCACAATGCATTCCCTTAGGCCCAAAGATGGTGAAGTGTCATGTAGTCGACGTTCACACGACACCACTAAGAGAATCAACAACATACATATCATCAAAATATCGAACGAATACCAAATTCACATGATTACTTATGACAAGACTTCTCCCATGTCCTCAAGAACAAAAGTAACTACTCACAAATCATCAACATGCCCATGATCAGTAGGGTATTGAATTGCATAATAGATCTAAACATATAATCTTCCACCAAATAAACCAACTAGCATCAACTACAAGGTGTAATCAACACTACTAGCAACCCACATGTACCAATCTGAGGTTTTGGGACAAAGATTGAATACAAGAGATGAACTAGGGTTTGAGATGAGATGGTGCTGGTGAAGATGTTGATGAAGATTGGCCCTCCCATGATGAGAGGGTCGCTGGTGATGTTGATGGCGACGATTTCCCCCCTCCCGGAGGGAAGTATCCCCGGCGGAATCTCTCCACCGGAGAGCAAAAGTGCTCCTGCCCAAGTTCTACCTCGAGACGGCGGCGCACCGTCCCAAAAGTCTTCTCTCTATTTTTTAGGTCAAATGCACTTATATACCAGAAAATGGGGGCCAGAAGTGTGCCAGGGGCCCCACGAGGTACCAGGGCGCGCCTGGGTGGGGGGTGGCGCGCCCTGGTGCCTCGTGGGCACCTGGGTGCCCCCCTCTGGTACTTTTTGCTTCCAATATTTTTTATATATTCCAAAATAAATCTCCAGAAAATTTCAGCTCATTTGGAGATGTGCAGAATAGGTATCTCTGACATAGCTTTTTCAGGTCCAGAATTCCAGCTGCCGGCATTCTCCCTCCTTGTGTGAATCTTGCATATTAAGAGAGAAAAGGCATTAGAATTACTCCAAAGAGTGTTATAATGATTAAAAACACTATAAATAACAGTAGCAAAACATGATGCAAAATGGACGTATCAACTCCCCCAAGCTTAGACCTCGCTTGTCCTCAAGCGAAAGCCGATATCGATAATCATGTCCACATGTTTACAGAGAGAGGTGTCGATAAAAACAAAATACGGACATAGAAGCATCATGATCATTATTATAATAGCAATATTTATTATCATAGTAGCTATATTTATTATCATAAACTTCTCATGAGCAAGTAACAATTCATCACAACGATGGAGTATAAGGCATAAACTTTCTTGAAAACTAACAAACTATGTTCTCAGTCAACAATGCAATTGCAATTCATCCTATTTTCAGGAAGGGTCTCATGTAGGAGCTATTTGGCAAGTCCACATGCTCAACCATTCTTTTTCGAGAGTACGCCAATGGCGTACCATATTTTTATAGAAGGCAGAGAACATATGTACAAGAGGCCGAACGAGGATGCGGACATCGATGTTGGCCTAACCCCACACCAACACCAGCCACACTAACCTAGCTAACCTCTCATGAAAGGGTCTAGACCACCTACACCGAAGCCTGCAAGTCTCCACTCTTTAATCTGATCGAACACCTGGATCACAAGCTGATTCGGGGTTTTTTGGTCCGCTGTTCGGTTGAAAACCCTTGCGTTTCTTTGCTTCCAAAGCGCCCACGCTGTCCCAATCACGAAGGAATCGAAGCCACGCAAAATTTTCTCCGAGAAGTTCCTCCTCCTGTCGAGCCACCAATCCACGAATGTGGTGAGAGTTGTGGGAGGCAAGATGTTCAGATTGAGCCCCTCGAAACAGCGGTGCCAAACTTCTCGCGCATAGACACAATGGCCTAGGATATGATCGACGTTGTCTTGCTCCTGCAAACAAGTGTAACATGCCGATGGGTCATCCTGAAGTCCGTGTTTGGCCCGCCTGTCCGAGGTCCAAAGTCTGTATTGCACCATTAGCCAAGCGAAAATCTTGCACCGGAGAGGTGCCCAACTCCTCCAGATACACGCCGCCGTCGGCGATCTCACCAGCCCCATCGACAGCCTCTGGTATACCGATTTGGCCGTGTACTTCCCTGACACATCGGCCGGCCAGTGAAACTGATCAGGCGCAAGCTCGTTGCGCGGCACGGTGGCTATTGCGGCGCATAGATTGGCAATCTGAATGTGTGTCATGAAAGAAATGTCGCCTTCCACATCCAGAGCCCAGGCGTTATCGATCAGAGCTTGTTGGACCGTCCTATTGTTGCGCGCCCTGGTGTTAACCATCACGAGTACGGCGGGCGCAATCTCGCCCACCGTGAATCCATGGACCCACCTGTCCTTCGAGAATAGGACCCGGTCCCCTACTCCCAGCGTGATCTTGATTAGGCTGTTGAACACAAGTTTGGCCTCCTTGTCTTCTACCATTGGTATACCCTGCCATGGCCTGCTAAGATCCGATCTACGTAACCACTCCCATCTGACGCGAAGTGCGATAGCCTGCATCCGGAGATCCTTCATACCCAGCCCACCAAAGGCAAGCGGGCGGCACACCGTGTCCCAAGCTACCGAACAAACACCACCGTTGACCTTCTCCTTCCCCGCCCAAAAGAAAGCCCGCATCCATTTGTCAATCTGCTCGAAAACCCACAATGGTGCATTAAGGACCAGTAGCTGATGGATTGGCCTGGCGGAGATCACTGATTTGACTAAGATCAGCCGACCTGGTCTTTGAATGAGGCCGCGCTGCCAAGCTGGGATGAATTTCCTCACTTGATCCAGCAGTGGTTGCCAGTCCGCTCGCACCAAGCTCTTGATGGCCAACGGGATGCCTAGGTACCGACAGGGGAAAACACCCAATCTGCAATTGAGGATATCCCTTACTCTAGCTGCATCCTCTTCAGTACCCCTGATCAGCGTTGCCGTGGATTTGTTGTAGTTGATTCTCAGGCCCGAAGCACCACCAAAAATGTCTAGTAATTCTCTGATGCAGATAAGGTCCGTCATCTCCGGTTTGATAAACATAGCCACATCGTCGGCGTAGACTGAAAGCCGTTGTAGCGGAGTGATGCCACGGAACGAGCTCAATGCCCCTTCGGCCGTGGCCTTGCACATAATAGCAGATAGTGCGTCCATGGCGATCACAAAGAGCAGGGGGGAGATCGGGTCCCCCTGCCTCAATCCCTTCGCGTGAATAATCGACCTTCCCGGGACTCCGTTCACTATGATTTTGGTGCTCGCCGTAGCTAGGAGTGTGGTCACCCAATACAACCATTTACTGCCGAACCCCCTTGCCCGCAGCACCTCCAAAAGGAATGGCCAAGAGAGTGAGTCGAAGGCCCTGGAGATGTCTAGTTTGAGGAAGATGCCCGACACTTTGGAGGAGTGAATTTTGCGAGCCACTTGGCGGACCAACATGTAGTTGTCGTGGATGCTCCTTCCTTTGATGAACGCGGACTGATTGATGCATACTATCTCGTGCATTTTCTTGCGAGCTCTCAGCGCGAGCGCCTTGGCAAACAATTTGGAAAAGCTGTGCGGGAGACTGATCGGCCTGTAATCACCAACGTCCAGCACCTCAGCCGTTTTGGGGATGAGCACGATGTGCGCTTTGTTTAATTTGCCAAAACCTCGACCATCTCCCACGAAAAGCTTGAGCAAAGCCGCCATGAGATCATGCTTTATCACTGGCCAAGCTTTATGGTAAAAGATTCCGATGAATCCGTCCGGTCCGGGAGCTCTGTCCGGAGGGAGCTCTTTAATGACTTGCCATATCTCGTCTTCTGTGAAAATCTCCTCGAGCTCTGAGAGATCAATCTGAGTCGTGCCCAAATAATCAAGATCCAGTGTGTGATCCCGCGCGGTTGCCTTGCCCAGCAAGTTGTCGTAAGCCTCCGAGAAAATCTCCTCAATTCTGCCTTGCTCAGTTATGATCTCGGTACCATGTCTCACTTTGGGTATGAAAATTTTCGATCTTCGACCATTGGCCACTGCCTGGAACAGTTTGGTATTTGCATCTCCCTCTCTAAGCCAATTGATACGGGAACGTTGCCGATCGATAGTCCTTTCCAGAGATTCCAATCCGAGCAGCGCTAGCTTGAGCGATCTCCTAAGCCATAGCTCCATATCTGAGAGCTGGCGAGCCTCCTGCACTTGATCGAACCTGAAGATAACCCAGGTCGCCACCGCCATCAGCGTCTTGATATTACCTACCTTGCGTTGGCCCCATGCTTGGAGATACACCGCCGTATTTCGGAAAAGCGCGTCGAGCCTTTTGAAAGGGTCGACAATGGCATTGTCACATTGCCACGCCTCGCGAATGGCCTCCTCGAAGCCTTCCAGTTTCGTCCAAAACACCTCGAAGCGAAAACGCTTTTTCTGATAGTAATGCACACTCGTGGATAAGTGGAGCGGCGCGTGATCCGAGACACCTGACGAAAGCGCCTGTAGCAGATGGTCCGGATGAGCCAATTCCCAATCGACCGAAGCCAACACCCTGTCGATCTTGGTGAAGGTTGGCGCGTTCCTCTCGTTGGACCACGTGTATGTGCGGCCATGCATGTATAGCTCCTTCAACTCGTGGTCGTCGACAAAGCTCCTGAACTTGCCCATCATCGTTCTGTTGATGTTAGAGTTACTCTTCTCGCTGGCCCGGAGGATCATATTGAAATCGCCTAACACCATCCACGGCCCGGGCACACTGCTCTTCTTGCGTAGAGATCGTTTAAGAATTGTGTTTTCAACTCATCACCTTGTGGTGCATAGACCGCGGAAATCCACCATATGGAGCCATCCTTATTGTGCACACGTCCTGTCAAGAAGTTAGCATCTAGCTGAACTAGATCAATGGTAAGAATGGTGGTGTCCCACGCCAATAGGATACCACCACGGGTCTCAATCGCCGGCAAGTACGCATAGCCGTCAAAGGATGGGCCTAGACATTGCATTACCACGAAAGGATCAAGTACATCCATTTTAGTTTCTTGTAGACACACCATATTCACTTTCACCGAAGCGACGAACTCCCTCACTGCCTTCCTCTTAGCTGGATTATTGAGTCCGCGGACATTCCAGCATAGTACCTCGGGATTGTAAAACATGGAGACCGCATGTTCCACCAACACCAACCGCGACCTCCTCAGAGCACGGCTACGGCCGCAGCCCCTTCCCTCGCGAGCTCCTCGGCCGGTGGCACGATCTTCCCGAACAGACCCGCGATGACGCGCACGTGTTGAGCGCGTAGGGGTGAGTCGAACAGCTGCTGCAGCTCCTGCACAGCCGTCTCATCTGCCACCAGGTCCTCTGGCACTAGACCCAATGCGCGTAGGAGGACGCTCTCAGCCGGTTTTACCTTCGGAACACTCGGGGCGGCATTGCGCTTAGCCGCCTGCGTCGTACGCTTCGGGGTGAACGGTTCAGCCTCCGGCCTAAGATTTGAGGCTTGCACTTCTCGGCAGTGGCGGAGCTTCTCAGGGGCCAACCTGGGCAGCTGCCCCCCCAGCCCATGAATTTTTTCTGAAATACCCCTTAGTATTTAGCCCATATGTCAAGGAAAATCAGTCTAGAACACGTATTGTTTGCCCCCCCAGCCCATTGCCCCCCCTAGAATTCAGCCCAAGCTCCGCCACTGCTTCTCGGAGCAGTGGCGGGGCGAGCTTCTTCATTATGTTAGCGCAAAAGGACTTCAACTTCTCGTAGGCAACAGCCTCTTGAGGCGTCATGCAGCTCCTTGTGTTCCCATCCCTCGTGGCCAGCTCCGTGGAAGGCTCTACCTGAGCACCTGGCAAATCAGTAGGCTCGAGCTCCCCGCACCTTTGGTGTTCTTGCATGTTCAGGCCCTCCATGTCCTGCTCCTGAATTTCATCTCATGATTTAGTTTGCCGCTCCATGCATGGTGCACGACCCTGCATGCCCAGCTCCCTCGCCGAACCAATCTCCTGCGTGGCATGTGCATGATTTCCATCCGGGGGCTCCATCACCAAATCATTTTGGTCCACCACGTCGCCCTCCACTGGCTCGGGAACCCCCCCTCTCGCCTCCATCTCCTTGGGAACCTCGCGCTCGAGCATGATTGGGACATCCGTCCGCGGCTCCAAGCTTCGGTCCACAATCATTTGGTCCGGGGCCACCAATTGCTGCCCCACCGTGACATTGGCTGCCCCAGCCTGGCATTGGTCGATGGGATTTATCCTGTCCGTCCCCACCACATCCTGCTGCAACTGCGGGACCACCACCACCTGCGCGTCCTGCGCAACGACCAGAATCGGATCAGCTTGAGGAACGACGATGATCGACTCCAGCTGTCTCCCTTGCCTTGGTTCGGGACCCTCTGCTCCGGCCTCCCTGTTTGAATTTCGGGGAGCTCTCTCCTCTGTCACCAGCTGCCTACCCACCAAAGTGTCACCCACCACAGTACGCTTCACTTGGCAGCGTCAAACGGTCAAAAGTAGATGGCCTTATCGCAATCCTATCGTGAACAGTGGATGTCCGGCTGCCAGGAACCGTTGCTGACGACGGCTGCATGTGGGGGAGCCTCCAGTCCTGCACTGCCATGACCGTTCCCACGGAGCTGGTCACACCACCGGCGCCGGCACCGCCGCCGGCACCCGGAACCCCTCTCGCGTCGCGGACTCCGAAACTCCAGTCTTTGCGCACGGGCGACACACCGCCCCCACCGCCCAGGCCGGGACCGTCCTCCGAAACTGGGATCCCGCTCTGACCGCTCCCTGAGGAAGCTGCAAGGAACCATGGCTCCTCCGCCGCCGTGTAGTCGAAGATCTCGTCGAGATGAATCAACACCATCATCTAGTCTTCTATGATTGCTAACACTCGTGACATATATATGGAGCAAAAAATTTCAGCCAGACACATAGAAAGATAGGGGCCTGTGATTTCGCCTCCCAACTTATTCACCTCAAGGGTGATGTCAACAATAATAACTCATAATCACTCATATCTAACTGGATATATGTGCCTAGATCTTTCCCCACCACACGATGCTTGCAAAAGAGAAAAATAAAAAGGAAATAGAGGAGAACACTATTGACTCTTGCATAAAAAGTAAATACATAAAAGTAAAGGATAGGCCCTTCGCAGAGGGAAGCAGAGGTTGTCATGCGCTTTTTGTTGTTGGATGCAAGAGCTCTTAATGCAAAGGAACATCACTTTATATTGCCCCTTGTGATAGCAACCTTTATTATGCAGTCTGTCGCTTTTATTCCTTTACCATCACAAGTTCGTACAAAGCTTATTTCCCTTACAATAAAAGTTCAGACATATTTAGAGGCAATTTTTATTGCTTTTTGCACCGATGACAACTTACTTGAAGGATCTTATTCAATCCATAGGTAGATATAGTGGACTCTCATGACATGAAACCGGGTTTAAGGGTTTTGGATGCACAAGTAGTATCTCTACTTGGTGCGGATTTTTGGCTAGCAAAGATATTGGGTAAAAACCACATGTTGGAGGATCTATAACAATATAACTTCTATGTGAATAATAACAAACATAATTCATTACATTGTCTTCCTTGTCCAACGTCAACAATTTGACATAAAATACTTAATGGGGGCTCACAATCATAAAAGATGTCCAAAATAGTATATTTGCATGTGAATCTTCTCTTCCCTTATTAATTCTTTCATGAATTGCATCATTGACTAATACTATGTTTGATATCCTCCAATAAATTTTACCACTTATACTTTTCTTTATGTAATGTCATCACTTTACATAAGATTAGCATATGATCCCCTTTTTTCATTATTTTTATTGCTAAGATTGAAACATGAAGGCAAACAAACAAAAACTCAAACTACTCTTTATTATATAACTCTCAACTCGATTACATAGACAGATGGATCACGAAGCTAACACTCGAAAATAGATCATACTAAACTTTTATTCAACTAGATCACGAAATAACTAAAGATCGAACTAAAAATAGGTAATGATAATAAAAGTGATGGTGATACGATACCGGGGCACCTCCCCCAAGCTTGGCACAAGCCAAGGGGAGTGCCCATACCCATGTGCTCAAGTTTCCTTCTCCGGTGATGGTGGTGGTGGTGCAGTGGCAAGCTTGTTCTTCAGCTCAAGCAGATACATCAATCTGCGGTTGATGCTCCGCAGGGCGATGTTTTGCTCCTCCAACAAAATAACTTCGCGAGTGAGAGATGTATTCTGAACACTAACTATTTCAAAGACTCTTAGGGCTTCAATTACGGATGGAGAGAGATGATCATATAAGGGTTGAAGGATATCTCCCTTCTCTGCGTTCTCCTCCATGGGGATGGCTTGCCCTCCTTCTGGAGCCTGGGCTCCTGCAACTTCCTCGACCTTGTCCTCCTTGCCATTGTCTTCTTCTCCCGACGGCAACTCATAGTAGACCTCGCTGTAGGGGCGTTTGCCCGGCGATGATTGCACAATGCGGTGCTTGGCACGCAGCTTTTGGGGAGCCATTACAATCTAGATCTGTCAGAAAAATAGCACGAAACAAGAACATAGGAGATTTCTGCGATACGGTGGTCAAAATGTCTGGAAGTATATATATAGATTTTTTTATCTTGCAAAACAAGTAATACGGAAGAAAAACGAAGTCGGAAAGGCACACGTGGGGCCCACGAGGTACCTGGGCGCACCTAGGGGGGGGGGGGTGGCGTGGGTCCCCCCTGCTATTTCTTATTTTTTTATTTTTCTAAATATTCCAAATCTGACAGAAAATATTTTTATGGAATTTTTGGAGTCGGTTTACTTACCGTATCACATACCTCTTCCTTTTCAGGGTTCTGGAGTGTTCCGGAAGGTTTCCCTTATGTATTCTTCCGATGTAATTGTTTCAATAATATTAGTTTCAACATTAATGGGGGTACCTGAAATATAATGCTTAATTCTTTGCCCATTCACCACTCTCGGATTGGTGCCTTCGGAGTTATTTATTTTGATGGCTCCAGAGCGATAAACTTCTTCGATGATATACGGTCCTTCCCACTTAGAGAGAAGCTTTCCTGCAAAGAGTCGCAAACGAGAGTTGTATAGTAGAACTTGCTCACCCACTTGGAATTCCCGTTTTTGAATTCTTCTATCATGCCATCTTTTAACTTTTTCTTTAAACAATTTGGCATTTTCATAAGCTTGGGTTCTCCATTCATCTAATGAGCTAATATCAAATAACCTCTTTTCACCGGCAAGTTTAAAATCATAATTCAGTTCTTTAATTGCCCAATATGCTTTATGTTCTAACTCAAGAGGCAAATGACATGCTTTTCCATATACCATTTTATAAGGAGACATACCCATAGGATTTTTATAAGCAGTTCTGTAAGCCCATAATGCATCGTCAAGTTTCTTAGACCAATTCTTTCTAGATCTATTAACGGTTTTTTGCAAAATTAATTTTATTTCTCTATTGCTCAATTCAACTTGACCACTAGTTTGAGGGTGATATGGAGATGCAATTCTATGGTTGGCATCATATTTAGCAAGCAATTTACGGAATGCACCATGAAGAAAATGTGAACCACCATCAGTCATTAGATATGTAGGGACTCCAAACCTTGGGAAAATAACTTCTTTAAGCATTTAATAGAGGTGTTATGATCAGTACTACAAGTTGTAATAGCTTCTACCCACTTAGTAACGTAATCAACAGCAACTAAAATATGAGTATACCCATTGGATTTAGGAAAAGGTCCCATATAATCAAATGCCCATACATCAAATGGTTCAACAGCAAGTGAATAATTCATAGGCATTTCCTGACGTCTACCAACATTACCAATTCTTTGACATTCATCACAAGAGGAGACAAACCTTCGAGCATGTTTGAAAAGGGTAGGCCAATAAAACCCAGATTGTAATACCTTGTGTGCAGTCCTGTCTCCCGCATGGTGTCCTCCGCAAGCTTTGGAGTGACACTTCCGTAGGATTTGTTCCTGTCCATGCTCAGGTATACAACACCTAATAATACCATCTACTCCTTCTTTATAAAGATGTGGGTCATCCCAGAAGTAATGTCTTAAATCATAAAAGAACTTTTTCTTTTGTTGGTATGTGAAACTAGGTGGTATAAATTTAGCAACAATGTAATTAGCATAGTCTGCATACCAAGGAGTATTGCGAGAAGCATTTATGACAGCTAATTGTTCATCAGGAAAATCATCATTAATAGGAAGTGGGTCATCAAGAACATTTTCAATTCTAGACAAATTATCTGCTACGGGATTCTCAGCTCCCTTTCTATCAATATTATGTAAGTCAAATTCTTGTAGCAATAGAACCCACCTAATAAGTCTAGGTTTAGCATCTTTCTTTTCCATAAGATATTTAATAGCAGCATGATCAATGTGAATAGTTACTTTAGAATCAACTATGTAGGATCTGAATTTATCACATGCAAACACAACTGCTAGAAATTCTTTTACAGTAGTAGCATAATTTCTTTGGGCACTGTCTAGAGTTTTACTAGCATAATGGATAACATTTAATTTCTTATCAACTCTTTGTCCTAGAATAGCACCAACAACATAATCACTAGCATCACACATAATTTCAAAAGGCAAGTTCCAATCAGGTGGTTGAACAATGGGTGCAGTGGTTAAGGCTTTCTTAAGTGTTTCAAAGACTTCTAGACAATCATCATCAAAAACAAATGGAACATCTTTTTGCAAAAGATTGGTAAGAGGCCTAGAAATTTTAGAGAAGTCTTTAATAAACCTCCTATAGAAACCAGCATGACCAAGGAAACTTCTTATACCTTTAATATCTTTAGGACATGGCATTTTCTCAATGGCATCAACCTTAGCTTTATCAACTTCAATACCTCGCTCAGAAATTTTATGCCCCAAGACAATACCTTCATTCACCATAAAGTGGCACTTCTCCCAATTCAAGACAAGATTAGTTTCTTCACATTTCTGCAAAACTCGATCAAGGTTGCTTAAGCAATCATCAAAAGAAGTTCCGTAAACGGAAAAATCATCTATAAATACCTCAACAATCTTTTCACAAAAGTCAGAGAATATAGCAGTCATACATCTTTGAAAGGTAGCAGGTGCATTGCACAAACCAAAAGGCATACGTCTATAAGCATAAGTTCCAAAAGGACAAGTAAAGGTGGTTTTCTCTTGATCAGATTGTGCTACAGGTATTTGAGAAAAACCAGAATAACCGTCTAGGAAACAAAAGTGCGTATGCTTAGACAATCTTTCTAACATTTGATCAATGAAAGGTAAGGGGTAATGATCTTTTCTAGTAGCTTTGTTTAATTTTCTAAAATCAATTACCATCCTATAACCAGTCACAATTCTTTGTTGAATGAGTTCATTTTTATCATTGGGAATAACGGTAATACCCCCTTTCTTAGGGACACAATGAACATGACTTACCCATCTACTATCAGCTATGGGATAGATTATACCTGCTTCTAGAAGTTTTAATATTTCAGTTCTTACCACCTCCGTCATCTTAGGATTTAATCGTCGTTGGTGATCGACAACTGGTTTAGCATCAGGCTCCATATTAATTTTGTGCTGACATAGAGTGGGGCTAATGCCCTTAAGATCATCAAGAGTATATCCGATAGCAGCTCGGTGCTTCCTCAGAGTTTTTAGTAATCTCTTTTCTTCATGTGCTGAAAGGTTTGCACTAATAATAACAGGATATATCTTCTTTTCATCAAGATAAGCATATTTCAATGTATCAGGCAATTGCTTCAATTCGAATACAGGATCACCCTTAGGTGGAGGAGGACCTCCAAGAGTTTCAACAGGCAAATTATGTTTAAGGATGGGTGGCTGATCAAAGAACATTCTATCTATTTCATTTCTTTCATTCATATGCATATCATTTTCGTGGTCTAGCAAATATTGTTCCAACGGATCAGTAGGAGGTACGGCAATAGAAGCAAGACCAATAATTTCATCTTTACTAGGCAATTCTTTATCATGAGGTTGTCTATGAAATTTAGAGAAATTAAACTCATGAGACATACCACCAAAATCAACACTAACAATTTCTTTAGTGCAATCAATCTTGGCATTAACAGTGTTCAAGAAAGGTCTACCAAATATAATGGGACAAAAATCATCTTGTGGGGAACCAAGGACTAGAAAATCAGTAGGGTATTTCATTTTTCCACACAAGACTTCAACATCTCTAACGATCCCAAGCGGTGTAATGGTATCTCTGTTTGCAAGTTTAATAGTAACATCAATGTCCTCAATTTCAGCAGGTGCAATATCATTCATAATTTCCTGATATAAGGTAAACGGAATAGCACTCACACTAGCACCCAAATCACATAAGCCATGATAACAATGATCTCCTATTTTAACTGAGACAACAGGCATGCCCACAACGGGTCTGTTTTTATCTTTAGAATCAGGTTTAGCAATTCTAGCTGCTTCATCGAAGAAGTAAATAACATGCCCATCTATATTATCAACCAAGAGATCTTTAACCATAGCAACATTAGGTTCAACTTTAATTTGATCAGAGGGTCTAGGTGCTCTGGTGTGACTTTTGATAACCACAGTTGAAACTTTAGCATGTTCCTTAATCCTAACAGGAAAAGGTGGTTTCTCAATATAAGCGGTAGGCACAACTGGATCAACATGGTAAACAATTGTTTCTTCTTTAATACTAACAGGTTCCTCAATCTTTTCTTTAACAGGGGGATGATATTTAAACCACTTCTCCTTAGGGAGATCAACATGAGTAGCAAATGATTCACAAAAGGAAGCTACTATCTCAGGGTCAAGTCCATATTTAGTGCTAAACTTATGAAAGGCATCGGTAGTCATAAGAGATTTAACACAATCGAACTCAAGTATTATACATGCTCATTACCTTTGTCGAGTTCCCAATCTTCAGAGTTGCGTTTAATTCTATCCAGAAGATCCCATCTGAATTCAATAGTTTTCTTCATAAAGGAGCCAGTCGAAGAAGAATCGAGAGTATTTTGATTATCATGAGAAAGCCGAGCATAAAAATTCTGTAAGATAATTTCCTTTGCGAGCTCACGATTGGGGCATGTGTACATCATGTACTTAAGCCTCCCCCAAGCTTGAGCGATGCTTTCGCCTTCACGAGGCCAAAAATTATATATATAATTCCGATCACGATGAACCAAATGCATAGGATAAAATTTCTGATGGAATTCTAGTTTCAATCGGTTCCAGTCCCATGTATCGGTATCATCACATAGCCTATACCATGTCAATGCTTTTCCCCCCAAAGATAAAGGGAATACTTTCTTCTTAACTCCATCTCTGCATAAACCTGCAAGCTTAAACAATCCACAAATTTCATCCACATAGATCAAGTGCATATCAGGATGTATTGTTCCATCTCGTGCATAAGGATTAGCTAGCAGTTTCTCTATCATACCCAAAGGAATTTCATATTCAATATTTTCAGTAGGTGCAGTAGGTTGAGGAGCAACTTTTGGTGTTTCTGGTCGAGGTGAAGATACCCCGAACAAACCCCTCAAAGGATTACTTTCCATAGTGACAAGTGACAGTAAATTTCAGCACGTAATATAAATGTTTCCTTACCAAATTCCACTCACCAAAGGCGCTTCACTCCCTAGCAACGGCGCCAGAAAAGAGTCTTGATGACCCACAAGTATAGGGGATCAATCGTAGTCCTTTCGATAAGTAAGAGTGTCGAACCCAACGAGGAGCAGAAGGAAATGACAAGCGGTTTTCAGCAAGGTGTTTTCTGCAAGCACTGAAATTATCGGTAACGAGTAGTTTGATAGCAAGATAATTTGTAACAAGTGACAAGTAACAATAGTAACAAAGAGTGTAGCAAGTTGGCCCAATCCTTTTTATAGCAAAGGACAAGCCGGAACGATCTCTTATAATAAGCAACACGTTCTCGAGGACACATGGGAATTTCATGTAGTCACTTTCATCATGTTTGTTTGATTCGCGTTCGCTACTTTGATAATTTGATATGTGGGTGGACCGGTGCTTGGGTGCTGTTCTTACTTGAACAAACCTCCCACTTATGATTGCCCCCTCTCGCAAGCATCCGCAACTATGAAAGAAGAATTAAGATAACTCTAACCATAGCATTAAATATTTGGATCCAAATCAGCCCCTTACGGAATAGCGCATAAACTAGGGTTTAAGCTTCTGTCACTCTAGCAACCCATCATCTAATTACTACTCCACAATGCATTCCCTTAGGCCCAAAGATGGTGAAGTGTCATGTAGTCGACGTTCACACGACACCACTAAGAGAATCAACAACATACATATCATCAAAATATCGAACGAATACCAAATTCACATGATTACTTATGACAAGACTTCTCCCATGTCCTCAAGAACAAAAGTAACTACTCACAAATCATCAACATGCCCATGATCAGTAGGGTATAGAATTGCATAATAGATCTAAACATATAATCTTCCACCAAATAAACCAACTAGCATCAACTACAAGGTGTAATCAACACTACTAGCCTCGTGCCTCGTGGGCACCTGGATGGCCCCCTCTGGTACTTTTTGCTTCCAATATTTTTTTATATATTCCAAAATAAATCTCCAAAAAATTTCAGCTCATTTGGAGATGTGCAGAATAGGTATCTCTGACATAGCTTTTTCAGGTCCAGAATTCCAGCTGCCGGCATTCTCCCTCCTTGTGTGAATCTTGCATATTAAGAGAGAAAAGGCATTAGAATTACTCCAAAGAGTGTTATAATGATTAAAAAAACTATAAATAACAGTAGCAAAACATGATGCAAAATGGACGTATCAATGGTCTAAGGAATTATGCAAACATTAACTATCTCTGTGTTATTAACCATTAACTTGTGACGAATGTATCTCATAGCATAACATCAATTCGGGTTGATTCAACACAAGTGTTATACTAACATTGTGCCCTCAAAATTGCTGGCATAGACATGCCCATGATCAGGAAAATAGGATCATCGTGCAATACTTGAGCCAGTCTTAGAGGCATGACCATGAATACAATTTACCGTTTATTATACCACACGTGCACATGAGTTTCCCTCCGAGCCTCGTGGATATTGCAGACTCGAGAATCATTGCAGTTATAGCATGGAAAATAAACATTCATTACAAACTCGGAGATACAAAATAACTGTTATTACTGGCTCTAGGGCATATCTCCTACAAGATGTGGCAACGTTGGTCTTCATCTTGATGTTGTTGAAGTGTCAAGACCTTGGAGACAACAAGAGCGGGGCTCGAATCATTGTCGCCAAACACTTGATCATCTTCTTCTTCATTCACTTGTCGATGCTTTGCCACGTGCTCAAGTGCTTCCATTTCTTCTTCACTCATAGAGTCATAGGTGCCGTCGGCGTTGAGGATCATAGTGCATCGTGTTGGGCACTCGAAAGATTTGTGGCCTCGGCCCTTGCAAGTAAAGCACTTGATGTCACTTGTCTTGTCGTTGGTATCAGTAGGAGTTGTTGATGACGAAGCTCTTGGCTTGGAGTTTCTTGTAGTAGTAGGAGGACGACTTGAAGATGTCGAAGGTTCTTGTGGCTTGACTTGTCATCGGTACTTGGTGTAGCACGAGTCGTTGGAGGAGGTGTCGTAGTCGTTGATGCTTGAGTGTACGAACCGTAGGTCTTGGAAGAGTACTTGGAGTACTTGTAATCATCTTGCACTTGACGCTCCGCTTTGGTGGCTTGGTGCACTAGCTCGAGGAGGTTGGAGTATGGTTGAAAGTCCGCAATTTTCTTGATTGGATGGTTGAGACCATTCAAGAAACGCGCCATCGTTTATTCATCATCTTCCTTGACGTTGGCTCGTATCATTGCAATCTCCATTTCTTTGTAGTATTCAACCGACTTGGTGCCTTGGTTGAGGAGTGGAAGTTTCTTGATGAGGTCGCGGCTATAGTGTGTAGGTACAAAACGAGCTCTCATGACATCCTTCATTTGAGTCCACATTGTGATAGGTGGTTCGCCTTCCTCTTGGCGTCTCTCGACCACTTCCTCCCACCAAATGAGAACATAGTCTTGGAACTCAAGCGATGCCATGGCTACCTTCTCTTCTTCGTCATAGTTTTGTAGACGGAATATCTTGTCAACCTTTAAGGCCCATGAGAGGTTGTCTTCGGGGTCGTTGCTTCCGGAAAGCTTGGGCATGTTGAACTTGAGCTTGCCGTAGAGTTGTTCATCATTATGTCGATGGTGTCGTCGTTCTTTTCTTGGAGGTGGGTCGTCATCCCCGTTTTCTTCTTGCTCCACGCGATTGGCTTGACGGTGGGGACGAGGTACTCTTGCCCGGTTCGTCCTTTCTTGATTCTCTTCTTGGTGTGCGGCTTCTTCTTGAAGACGTGCCTCTTCTTCTTCACGCACGCGACGGTTGTGTTCTTCTGGAGCACGAGTGGCTTCGCGAAGGGCACGTTGTGCTTCGAGGGCTTGTTGTTCACGACATTGTTGCTCTTGCCGAAGTGGATCGCCGTCTTGGGCATCTTGTTGTTGACGTCGTGGAACTTGCTTTTGATGTGTGTCGTCTTGAACTTGGTGGCGTTGACGTTCACGCTCTCGAAGTCGTTGTTGCAAACCATTGCCATGTAATGGATTTTGGCGAGCTTGATGTTCTTGCCGAGGATGTAGACGAGCTCGATGAAGACTTGCATCCGATGATGAATCCGAAGAATGGCGTCTTGACCGTGTTCTCCTTGTCGAGGATGAAGTTGTAGAAGCGCGGTCAATCATCATGGCACGAAATTCTTCCATTTGTGTAGTAAGCTTGGTGTCAAGGTAGTCTCTTGTCCGCGTTTCGGAGTGACGCAAGTCGGTGGCGAGTTGCTCGATGCGATCACCCAAAGCTTCATTTTCTTGATGCAAGGCTCGTTGTACCCCAAAGAGATGGCTCTTGGAGACGTAGTCGTTCGGTGCTTCGAGCTCGTCGAAGAGAGGATTCGAAGATGTACTTGGCCTATCCATCATGATCAAGTAGGGGTGAGTAGGAAATGAGAGAACAAAACCAAAGTTACCTTTTCCGAAGATTGAAGATGTATCGAGTATCACTCAATGTAGTGCTATGATAGTAGAATTGGTACCGGGTTTGTTTCTCACACCTACACAAAAGGCTTATGGTGTAGCTTGGTTAGGATGGTGGCACAAAATAGTTGCAATTTGCAAGTAAGATATCAATAATGTTGAAGAAGATTCACAAGTTCGCAAGTGTAACAAGTAGACCAATAGCAATAAGTAGTACATGGAAACACACGCACAGATAGATAAATGAGGTCGTGCAACCAAGGAATGAGCTCAAAATGTGGAATCCACGGAAAATGCTCTTGTTGCACAACACTAGAGAGACACTAGCACGCTTGCTCAATAGGCGGATACGAACTTGTGCACAACCTATAAGAGACAAAACGTATGGCTTTCTATCTCACTTATGCTATGGATGTATGATTCCCGGTGAACTTGTCACAATGATCCAAGATGATCAAAGATGCTATGTAATGTGGCGATGCTATGGCTATTGCTTATAAGCTTGTTGCTCTTTTTCTTTTGCTTAAAAGCTTCTCTTTCTTTTGATGGTTTTCCTTTGGCCACTTATGCGAAATGCTCGTACGAAGATAGCAATTATGTATACGTGGGAACAAAATTTTGGCACAAGAGGTGATATGTGTATGCATGCACGCTATGATAGCTATGCGGATCGGTAGCACTAAAGTGCACAAGTAGCGTTGCCCGGCAATACTCAAATGGCTAGTCTCGTAGGTAAGCTACACAAAAGATGGTCTTGGGGTTTCACAATGTAATGGCAAGGATATGAACAAGTTGTCGTCGATGTTACCGTCCTTGCTTACAGTTAGGGTGTCACAATGGTGGAGTTGGTGTTGTCGATGACGAGTTCCGTGGCGATGATGAGCAGCGGTGATGTCGATGTCGAATCTTTCCTAAGTAGCCGAAACACGTTAGGAAACGGAAAACCCGCGACTCAAAATCTCAACGGCTCAAAGTGGTGGTTTGCGGAAATCGGTGGTGGAGTGGCTCAAGTGATTGCGGAAGAAACAATGGGAAAGGGCGAAAAATTGAAGGAAGTGTGATGTGTTGGCGTGCTGACTCCTAGGGGCCGGATGTCCGGGCCTTGTGGTCGGATGTCCGGGGCGCCGGATGTCCGGGCGCTCGGGCCGGATGTCCGGGCTGCTGGATCCGTGGATGAACTCGAAGAACAAGTAGGTAAGAGAAAATTTTGGGATAAAATTCGGACGATTTTGTGAATGAAATTGATGGAGAAGATGGGGGAAATCTAGATCCACTTGAAACACAGCAAATCCATGGATCAAAATCAACAAAACATCATCAAACCAACAAATCACAAATTTTTTGGTATGGCTATTTTTGTCGGGAATTTTTGAAATTGGGTAAAAAGCAAACAAAATTGGGCTAGAAAACGAGAGGAAAGGATGCAAAGTGTGAATCAACGTGGCTCTGATCCAAGATGATGTAGGGTGGAACCCTAATTTGACGATCTTTCCACACTTGGAGGGGGAAAAGAGAGGAACAACAAAATCAACCAAGGGAAATCACTCAAACAAACCCAAATCTCACATCCACTAGGATAGCATACATGAGATCCACAAGTATACAAGGACAATCCAAGGAAACAAGCACAAGGTAAAGTTCTTCCCACTCCAAAGGAGGTGAGGTCTTGATGATCTAGGTGAGATCCCTCTCCCTTAGGAGGTCTTGATGATCCTATGATGGGGATCCTTCTCCCTAGAGAGGTCTTGATTCCCCAAGAGGAGATACAAGGAGCAAAGCTCTACTCTATGTCTCAAAATACTTTGCTAACCCTAGAAAGGTTGAGGAGGAGGTCAATTTATAGTCTAGGTCGAAGTGGGGATGAGTGGATGAGATTACACGACCGATTGGTCTAAAGCTACTGACAGGGGGCCGGATGTCCGACGGTTCGCGGGGGTGCCGGATGTCCGGCCTGAAAGGGCTCAGCTACTATGATGGGGCGCCGGATTTCCAGGCAGGGGCCGGATGTCCGGCCTGGTCGGGCCGGATGTCCGGGCCCGGTAGGATTAGCATGGCTGGGCTGCTGCTGCTGCGTTTCTTCTTCAGGGGCCGGATGTCCGGGCCATGGGCCGGATGTCCGGCTGCTGTAGCCTTCCAGCGGTCTTCCTCCTCGTGCACGTCCGTCCGTGTACTTTCCGACTTGGTCTTCGTTCCGAGCATTCCCGAGGCGGTCTTCTTCATACCTGATCACACATAGCACTTCGGCTTGAGGTAGTAGCCATGTCTCACCCGAGTCGAATGGAAGTTCACTAAGGAGAGATGTCACCTCGGTTTCGGGAGCTCTTGCACGTGCTTGTGTCATAGGTCCACTTGGCACTTGAGGAGACATAGGTAGGTCCATGGGGATGACCGTGGGATGCTCCGCATCAAAATGCATCACACGTCCGGACATGACCACGAACAGTGTCGGATGGCCTCTCACATTAGTTGCCGGGTAGTGACACACCTTAAACTCATGCAAATCCATCCACGTCCGTCACACATGAATATCACACGTAAATAACAAATTGTTGGTAGGGGAAATACATAGTTCGAACATAAAATTTATTTTAAGTGCACAATTCATCGATTTTCATCGTGGGTCCACATATGCTCCACAAGATCACTGAGTAGTTGCACGTGCACTTGATGATCTCGAAGATTCTGATGCATCTGCAGAAAATTAATAAGCTGATCTGCATCTTGTTGTTTCGGGATGTGGACTCGTTCTCCAGACTTGTCAAAATCATGGGTTCGGGCTGCCCCTCCACCCTCGTCCTCGAAAATCATATTGTGCGAAATGGCACAACATGTCATCAGCTGCCACAAAGTCTCTGATTCCCACATTATTGCAGCTCCACGAACAATTCCCCAAGGAGTTTGGAGCACTCCGAATGCCCTCTCCACATCCTTGTTAGTTGCTTCTTGCATTGTTGCAAAGTGACTGGTTTCTTCCAGTGCGGATCAGATATGGTCTTCACAAACATCGCCCACCGAGGATAGACACCCTCAGCAAGGTAGTACCCCATGTTTTAGTTGTGGCCGTTGACAGCGAAGTTGCACGCCGGCGCTTTCCCATTGCAACGTCTCCTGAACACAGGATTTCGCTGAACACTACACGAAATATGTCAACTTGTGACCTTCTGTCAGTGACCCTGGAAGAAATGGTCGTAAATCTACGACTATTTGAGACCAATTCGTCATAAGCTGTTCGGGGGGCTCCAAACGCTAAACCATAACAACCATTTTGGTCAGAAAGGTTGTAATTTGCTTACACGAAATGGTCGTAAAGCAGACAACACTGGTCCGCTGCCTTATTTCTAGCTGATCACGACCAATATAGATGGTCATAGCCTTGTAAATTGTGGTGCATTGCTATGACTAGGCACCACCTCATCAGTTTTGCCTATGTGTCATGTCCATGTGTCAATTTTTGCCTATGTGTCATGTCCATGTGTCAATTTTTGCCCTAGGTTGTGAAGCAGCCTACATTTCTGTCATTCCCAAAATTCTCAAAAAATTCTCATAAATTCTTTGGATCGTATCTTCCTCAAATATGTCAAAAACCTTCCTTGTCTAGTCCAAAAATAATTCAGAAATATTCATTTTCCTATTCTGTTTAGAACAACACTTTGTGAAGGAAGTGCTATTTATATTTTCTTGATTGCCCTCAAAATTTTTGGGCACTCTTTCCTATCCAAATCATTGACTCATGACAAAATTCAGCTCCATTTGCCAAGTAAATCTTCCTCAGCAAATTTTCAAAGTTTCTGTTCAGCTAGAAGCTTTGTGAAGGAATTACTAGCTAGGCATATCCTAATAAGTTTAATTTTTGCCACATCTTCTATATGCCCAAATCATAGCTCTCCACAAAATTTGAGCCCCATCTAACAATCCATGTGAGCTCACCATCCAATCTTTGTTTCTGGTAATATTTTCAGTTTGTGAAGCAACTATATTTTATATTGCTTTATAATTGCTGAAAATTTACCAGGACATGACCCTGCCCATAGAACCTCCCTCCACCAAATTTTAGCTCATTTAATTTATCCAATTTCCCTCAATATTTTCCCAATTTTCTGTTCAGTGGAGAGCATTGTGAAGGAAGTACCATTTTTATTTATCCAAATGGTATGAAATTTCTACAGTAACTTCATATTCCCAAATTATCATCCTCCTCCAAATTGCATCTCAATCCAATCATCTATGTGAGCCCAGCTTCAATTTCTATTTTTGGCCAGATTGGCACATTGCAAAGCAAGTTCTATCTAGACCCATCCTTTTCCCCTCAAAATTTTTGGGCACTCTTCCATATCCAAATCTTTGGCACATGCCCATATTCAGCTCCATTTTCCTAGCAAATCTTCCTCAGCAAATTTCCAAAGTTTCTATCCAGAGAGAAGCTTTGTGAAGGAAGTACTACCTAGGATTATCCAAATGATCTGAGATTTTCCAAATCTTCCATATGCTCAAATAATCACTCTCCACAGAATTTGAGCTTTATCCAGCAATTCATGCAAGCTCATCATCCAATCTTTTATTCTGGTCATATTTTCAGTTTGTGAAGCAACTATATTTTATGTTGCTTAATTATTGCTGAACCTTTACTAGGGCATGTTCCTACCTATATAACTTCCCTCCACCAAATTTGAGCTCATTTCATTTAGCCAATTTCTCTCAATAATTTTCCCAAATTTCTGTCCAGAGAAGAGCTTTGTGAAGGAAGTACCACTTTGGCATGTCCAAATGGTATCAAATTTTTACAGTGCTTTCCTATGACCAAATGACCATCCTACACCAAATTTCAGCTCAATCCATTCATTCATTTTAGCCCAGTTTCAACATCCATATTTCTGTCTAGTGTGGTACTTTGCAAAGCAAGTGTCACCTAGGCTCCTCCATTTGAGCTGCAAATTTGCCAAGACAGTCTCCTTAGTAGATGATCATCCTCAGCCAAAACTCTGGCCCATTGGCCATGTGCATTTCCCCCACCGCTAATCAAACACTTGGCTGCTAATTCATGTTTGAGCTTAGTTCGGTCTCCTCGTGAGATTCTTCTGTTGTATTCTTCTTCCTAACACCTACGGGGGGAGTTCCCAACCCACCAGACATGCCTAGGCCGCCCAGAACGCATGGCAACACCACGGTCACGCGGTGACCACGTGGTTGGCATGCCAATTTACCCGATCTAGAGTTGGGGCCCTCGGCCACCGTCCAAACCTCGATGTCTCGCCACCACACCATGTATATCTGATTGAATAGATACTTATGTACCTAGAAATGATTTTTGGAAAAAATAAAGAGCAAACTATAAGGCAGCTGCAGTTCAAATTTGACCCGCTTCCATCTAAATCGGCGGAAATTTATCTTTTTCACGAGAGGTGGATCAAAGCTTTTGATACCCAACCATTTGGTTAATTGTACATTAAATATGGCCTAATATTTTAGAAAATTGATTTGGTCCAATTTTGCAACAAATATATGGTAGGTCCTTCACAAAAAACTCATTTTGGGCACTCGAAAAATGGAAAATGAATTTTTCGTCCAAAGAAAATGAAAACTCCTTAGACAACATTGTTTGCCATTCCAAGATGCAAACTTGTGCACAATATGAGATCATTTGAACAAATTATGCCATAAATGTGGCCATAAGATTGATTATTTGGCTTGAAAGCCATGAATCTTCACACGTGATAGCTCATTTCTGAGAACACTTTTTTAAAATAATTGCCGTATTATAAGTTTATTATTTTTCCTGGCAACTTGGTCACATATAATGACACAATGCGAAGGTTTTCCAATTTTTTGATTTTTTTTGAATTTTTCATGCCCATTTCAAAATGCGGTCAAAACGGCGGGCATGACCGTTCCTAGCTAGTGGTTGAATCTTGGAAAACTTTTGGTGTTTCTCTGATTAAATAGATACTTTTGTACCTAAAAATGTTTTTTGGAAAAAAAATGAGCAAACTATGAGGCAGTTGTAGTTCAAACTTGACCCACTTCCTACTGAATCGGCGGAAATTTGTCTTTTTCACAAGAGGTGGCTCAAAGCTTTTGACACCCAACCATTTGGTCAATTGTACATTAAATATGGCATAATATTTTAGAAAATTGATTTGGTACAATTTTGCAACAAATATATGGTAGGACCTTCACAAAAAAACTCATTTTGGGCACTCGAAAAATGGAAAATGAATTTTTCGTCCAAAGAAAATGAAAACTTCCTTAGGAAACATTGTTTTGTTGGGGAACGTTGCATGGATTTTTTTTTCTACGCACACGCAAGATCTATCCATGGAGATGCATAGCTACGAGAGGGGGAGTGTGTCTACGTACCCTCGTAGACCGTAAGCGGAAGCGTTAGAACAACGCGGTTGATGTCGTCGAACAACTTCACGATCCAACCGACCGAGTACCGAACGTACGGCACCTCCGAGTTCAGCACACGTTCAGCTCGGTGATGTCCTTGACTTCTTGATCCAGCAAGACGGCGAGGTAGTGGATGAGTTCCGGCAGCACGATGGCGTGGTGACGGTGATGGTGATGCTATCTTCGCAGGCCTTCGCCCAAGCACTGCGAAAATATGACCGAGGGACGGAACTTTGGAGGGGGGCGCCGCACACGGCTAAGACATTGTTGTGTCTCCTTTGGGGCGCCCCCTCTCCTCTATTTATATATGTGTAGGGGCTTGGAGTAGAAGGAATAGTGCCACGTGAACAGTAACCATGAATAGTACACAAGTGGACTTGGACTCCAAAGTCCAATCCTATTCCTACTAGGACTCTCCCTTTTTCCTTCCCTAGCTGCGTGGGCTTTTGAGGACTTGGTGCGCCTGGCCCAATAAGGCCAGGGCGCCTGCCCTTGGCCCATGCCAGACCTTGGGACGTGGTGGAACCACTTGTGGACTTCCGGACCCCTCCGGAACCTTCTGGAAGCTTCCCGGTACAATACCGAAAAAACTGCACCTTTTTCCGGAACCCAAAATATGACTTCCCATATATAAATCTTTACCTCTCGACCATTCCGAGACTCCTCGTGATGTCCGGGATCTCATCCGGGACTCCGAACAATATTCGGTTACCAATTCACATAACTCATATAACACTATATCGTCAACGAACGTTAAGCGTGCGGACCCTACGGGTTCGGGAATGATGTAGGCATGACTGAGACGCCTCTCCGGTCAATAACCAATAGTGGAACCTGGATGCTCATATTGGTTCCTACATATTCCACGAAGATCTTATCGGTCGAACCGCAATGACAACATACGTAATTCCCTTTGTCCGTCGGTATGTTACTTGCCCGAGATTCGATCGTCGGTATCTCCATACCTAGTTCAATCTCGTTACCGGCAAGTCTCTTTACTCGTTCCGTAGTACATCATCCCGTAACTAACTCCTTAGTCACTTTGCTTGCAAGCTTCTTATGATGTGCATTACCGAGAGGGCCCAGAGATACCTCTCCGAAACACGGAGTGACAAATCCCAGTCTCAATCCATGCCAACTCAACGGACACCTTCGGAGATACCTGTAGAGCATCTTTATGATCACCCAGTTACGTTGTGACGTTTGATAGCACACAAGGTATTCCTCCGGTATCCGGGAGTTGCATGATCTCATGGTCTGAGGAACATGTATTTGACATTCAAGAAAGCAGTAGCAATAAACAGAACGATCATATGCTAAGCTAATGGATGGGTCTTGTCCATCACATCATTCTCCTAATGATGTGATCCCGTTATCAAATGACAACTCATGTCTATGGTTAGGAAACCTTAACCATCTTTGATCAACGAGCTAGTCTAGTAGAGGCTCACTAGGGACACGGTATTTGTTTATGTATTCACACATGTATTTAAGTTTCCGGTCAATACAATTCTAGCATGAATAATAAACCTTTATCATGAACAAGGAAATATAAAATAATAACAACTTTATTATTGCCTCTAGGGCATACTTCCATCAGTCTCCCACTTGCACTAGAGTCAATAATCTAGATTACATAGTAATGAATCTAACACCCATGGAGTCTTGGTGCTGATCATGTTTCGCTCGTGGAAGAGGCTTAGTCAACGGGTCTGCCACATTCAGATCTGTGTGTACTTTGCAAATTTCTATGTCTCCATCCTTGACATATTCATGAATGGAGTTGAAGCGTCTCTTGATGTGTTTGATCTTCTTGTGAAACCTGGGCTCCTTGGCTATGGCAATTGCTCCAGTGTTGTCACAAAAGATTGTCATTGGACCCGATGCACTAGGTATTACACCTAGATCGGATATGAACTCCTTCATCCAGACTCCTTCATGTGCTGCTTCCGAAGCAGCTATGTATTCCGCTTCACACGTAGATCCCGCCACGACGCTCTACTTGGAACTACACCAACTGACAGCTCCACCATTTAATATAAATACGTATCCGGTTTGTGGCTTAGAGTCATCCGGATCAGTGTCGAAGCTTGCATCGATGTAACCCTTCACGACGAGCTCTTCAACACCTCCATAAACGAGAAACATGTCCTTGATCCTTTTCAGGTACTTCAGGATATTCTTGACCGCTGTCCAGTGATCCACTCCTGGATTACTCTGGTACCTTCCTGCCAAACTTATGGCAAGGCACACATCAGGCTGGTACACAGCATTGCATACATAATAGAACCTATGGCTGAGGCATAGGGAACAACTTTCATTTTCTCTATATCTTCTGCCGTGGTCGGGCATTGAGTCTGACTCAACTTCACACCTTGGAAGACAGGCAAGAACTCTTTCTTTGACTGATCCATTTTGAACTTCTTCAAAACTTTGTCAAGGTATGTGCTTTGTGAAAGTCCTATCAAGCGTCTTGATCTATCCCTATAGATCTTGATGCCCAATATATAAGCAGCTTCACCGAGGTCTTTCATTGAAAAATTCTTATTCAAGTATCCCTTTATGCCATCTAGAAATTCTATATCATTTCCAATCAACAATATGTCATCCACATATAATATTAGAAATGCTACAGAGCTCCCACTCACTTTCTTGTAAATACAGGCTTCACCGTAAGTCTGTACAAAACCATATGCTTTGATCACCTCATCAAAGCGTATATTCCAACTCCGAGATGCTTGCACCAGTCCATAGATGGATCGCTGGAGCTTGCACACTTTGTTAGCACCCTTAGGATCGACAAAACCTTTTGGTTGCATCATATACAACTCTTCTTTGAGAAAACCATTAAGGAATGCAATTTTGACATCCATTTGCCAGATTTCATAATCATAAAATGCGGCAATTGCTAACATGATTCGGACAGACTTAAGCATCGCTACGGGTGAGAAAGTCTCATCGTAGTCAACCCCTTGAACTTGTCGAAAACCTTTCACGACAAGTCGAGCTTTGTAGATAGTGATATTACCATCAGCATCCGTCTTCCTCTTAAAAATCCATTTATTCTCAATGGCTTTCCGATCATCGGGCAAGTCCACCAAAGTCCACACTTTGTTCTCATACATGGATCCTATCTCAGATTTCATGGCCTCAAGCCATTTGTCGGAATCCGGGCTTATCATACCTTCTTCATAGTTCGTAGGTTCGCCATTGTCTAACAACATAACTTCCAGAACAGGATTACCGTACCACTCTGGTGCGGAACGTACTCTGGTCGACCTACGAAGTTCAGTAGTAACTTGATCCGAAGTTTCATGATCTTTATCATTATCTTCCTCTTTTATTGGTGTAGGCATCACGGGAACGGTTTTATCTGATGAGCTACTTTCCAATTCGAGAGAAGGTACAATTACCTTATCAAGTTCTACTTTCCTCCCACTCACTTCTTTTGAGAGAAACTCCTTCTCTAGAAAGGGCCCATTCTTGGCAACAAAGACCTTGCCTTCGGATCTGTGGTAGAAGGTGTACCCAATTGTTTCTTTAGGGTATCCTATGAAGAAGCACTTCTCCGCTTTGGGTTCGAGCTTATCAGGTTGAAGCTTTTTCACATAAGCATCGCATCCCCAAACTTTAAGAAACGACAGCTTAGGTTTCTTGCCAAACCATAGTTCATACGGTGTCGTCTCAACGGATTTAGACGGTGCCCTATTTAATGTGAATGCAGTTGTCTCTAATGCATAACCCCAAAACGATAGTGGAAAATTGTTAAGAGACATCATAGAACGCACCATATCCAATAAAGTACGGTTACGACGTTCGGACACACCATTACGTTGTGGTGTTCCAGGTGGCGTGAGTTGTGAAACAATTCCACATTTTCTTAAATGAAGGCCAAACTCGTAACTCAAATATTCGCCTCCGCGATCAGATCGTAGAAACTTTATTTTCTTATTACGATGATTCTCTACTTCACTCTGAAATTCTTTGAACTTTTCAAATGTTTCAGACTTGTGTTTCATCAAGTAGATATACCCATATCTACTCAAATCATCTGTGAAGGTTAGAAAATAACGATACCCGCCGCGTGCTTCAACATTTATCGGACCAAATACATCGGTATGCATTATTTCCAACAAATCAGTAGCTCGCTCCATTGTTCCGGAGAACGGAGTTTTAGTCATATTGCCCATGAGGCATGGTTCGCAAGTATCAAATGATTCATAATCAAGAGATTCCAAAAGTCCATCCGCATGGAGTTTCTTCATGCGCTTTACACCAATATGACCTAAACGGCAGTGCCACAAGTATGTTGCACTATCATTATCAACTTTGCATCTTTTGGCATCAATATTATGAATATGTGTATCACTACGATCGAGATTCAACAAGAATAGACCATTCACAAAAGGTGCGTGACCATAAAAGATGTTACTCATATAAATAGAACAACCATTATTCTCTGACTTAAATGAATAACCGTCTCGCAATAAACAAGATCCAGATATAATGTTCATGCTCAACGCTGGCACCAAATAACAATTGTTGAGGTCTAAAACTAACCCCGAAGGTATATGTAGAGGTAGCGTGCCGACGGCGATCACATCAACCTTGGAACCATTCCCGACGCGCATCGTCACCTCGTCCTTTTCCAATCTTCGCTTATTCCGTAGCTCCTGTTTCGAGTTACAAATATGAGCAACCGAACCAGTATCAAATACCCAGGCGCTACTGCGAGCATTAGTGAGGAACACATCAATAACATGTATATCAAATATACCTTTGCTCACTTGGCCATCCTTCTTATCCGCCAAATACTTGGGGCAGTTCCGCTTCCAGTGACCAGTCCCTTTGCAGTAGAAGCACTCTGTTTCAGGCCTGGGTCCAGCTTTGGGTTTCTTCGTGGGAGCGGCAACTTGCTTGCCGTTCTTCTTGAAGTTTCAATCTTTCCCTTGCCCTTTTTCTTGGAACTAGTGGTTTTGTTAACCATCAACACTTGATGCCCCTTCTTGATTTCTACCTCCGCTGATTTTAGCATCGCGAAGAGATCGGGAATTGTCTTCTCCATCCCTTGCATATTATAGTTCATCACGAAGCCTTTATAGCTTGGTGGCAGTGATGGAAGAACTCTGTCAATAACACTCTCAACCGGAAGATCAATTCCCAGCTGAGTTAAGTGGTTGTGGTACCCAGACATTCTGAGTATGTGTTCACAGACAGAACTGTTCTCCTCCATCTTACCGCTAAAGAACTTGTTGGAGACTTCATATCTCTCAACCCGGGCATTAGCTTGAAATATCAATTTCAGCTCTTGGAACATCTCATATGCTCCGTGGCGTTCAAAATTCTTTTGCAGTCCCGGTTCTAAGCCGTAGAGCATGGCACACTGAACTATCGAGTAGTCATCAGATCGAGCCTGCCAAGCGTTCACAACGTCTGCAGCAGCTCCTGCAGCAGGTCCATCACCTAGCGGTGCATCAAGGACATAATTCTTCTGTGCAGCAATGAGGATAATCCTCAAGTTACGGACCCAGTCCGTGTAGTTGCTACCATCATCTTTCAACTTAGCTTTCTCTAGGAACGCATTAAAATTCAACGGAACAGTAGCACGGGCCATTTATCTACAACATAGATATGCAAAGAAACCATCAAGACTAAGTTCATGGTAAATTAAGTTCATTTAATCAAATTACTAATGAACTCCCACTTAAATTAACATCCCTCAAGTTAACTAAGTGATACATGATCCAAATCAACTAGCCCATGTCCGATCATCACGTGAGATGGGATAGTCATCAATGGTGAACATCTCCATGTTGATCATAACTACTATATAACTCATGTTCGACCTTTCGGTCTCCAGTGTTCCGAGACCATGTCTGTACATGCTAGGCTCGTCAAGTTTAACCCAAGTATTTTTCTTGTGTAAAACTGGCTTACACCCGTTGTATGTGAACGTAGAATCTATCACACCCGATCATCACGAGGTGCTTCGAAACAACTCTTTAGCAACGGTGCATACTCGGGGAGAACACTTTTATCTTGAAATTTATTGAATGGATCTCCATCTCCAAAGCATCGTCATGATCTCCATCGTCACCGGCTCGACACCTTGATATCCATCGTTGCATCGTGGTCGTCTCGCCAACTATTGCTTCTACAACTATTGCTAACGCATAGCGATAAAGTAAAGCAATTACATGGCGCTTGCATTTCATACAATAAAGAGACAACCATAAGGCTCCTGCCGGTTGCCGATAAATTACAAAACATGATCATCTCATACAATAACGTATATCACATCATGTCATCACAGCATACCCTGCAAAAACAAGTTAGACGTCCTCTACTTTGTTGTTGCAAGTTCTACGTGGCTGCTACGGGCTTCTAGCAAGAACCGTTCTTACCTACGGCACAAAACCACAATGGTGATTTATCAAGTTTGCTATTTTAACCTTCAACAAGGACCGGCCGCAGTCAAATTCGATTCAACTAAAGTAGGAGAAACAGACACCCGCCAACCACCTTTATGCAAAACAAGTTGCATGTCTGTCGGTGGAACCGGTCTCATGTACGTGGACATGTAAGGTTGGATCGGGCCGCTTCATCTTACAATACCGCCGAATCAAAATAAGACGTTCGTGGTAAGCAGTATGACGATCACCGCCCACAACTCTTTGTGTTCTACTCGTGCATATCATCTACGCATAGACCTGGCGCATGATGCATGCCACTGTTGGGGAACGTTGCATGGAAAACAAAAAAAATTCTAGGCACACGCAAGATCTATCCATGGAGATGCATAGCTACGAGAGGGGGAGTGTGTCTACGTACCCTCGTAGACCATAAGCGGAAGCGTTAGAACAACGCGGTTGATGTTGTCGAACAACTTCACGATCCAACCGACCGAGTACCGAACGTACGACACCTCTGCGTTCAGCACACGTTCAGCTCGGTGACGTCCTCGACTTCTTGATCCAGCAAGATGGCGAGGTAGTGGATGAGTTCCGGCAGCACGACGGCGTGGTGACGGTGATGGTGATGCTATCTCCGCAGGGCTTCGCCCAAGCACTGCGAAAATATGACCGAGGGACGGAACTGTGGAGGGAGGCGCCGCACACGGCTAAGACAATGTTGTGTCTCCTTTGGGGCGCCCCCTCTCCTCTATTTATATATGTGTAGGGGCTTGGTGTAGAAGGAATAGTGCCACGTGAACAGTAAATGTGAATAGTACACACGGGGACTTGGACTCCAAAGTCCAATCCTATTCCTACTAGGACTCTCCCTTTTTCCTTCCCTAGCTGCGTGGGCTGTTGAGGACTTGGTGCACCTGGCCCAATAAGGCCAGGGTGCCTCCCCTTGGCCCATGCCAGCCCTTGGGACGTGGTGGACCCACTTGTGGACTTCCGGACCCCTCCGGAATCCTCCGGAACCTTCTGGAAGCTTCCCGGTACAATACCGAAAAAACTGCACCTTTTTCCGGAACCCAAAATATGACTTCCCATATATAAATCTTTACCTCTCGACCATTCTGAGACTCCTCGTGACGTCCGGGATCTCATCCGGGACTCCGAACAATATTCGGTTACCAATTCACATAACTGATATAACACTATATCGTCAACGAACGTTAAGCGTGCGGACCCTACGAGTTCGGGAATGATGTAGACATGACTGAGACGCCTCTCCGGTCAATAACCAATAGCGGAACCTGGATGCTCATATTGGTTCCTACATATTCCACGAAGATCTTATCGGTCGAACCGCAATGAGAACATACGTAATTCCCTTTGTCCGTCGGTATGTTACTTGCCCGAGATTCGATCGTCGGTATCTCCATACCTAGTTCAATCTCGTTACCAGCAAGTCTCTTTACTCGTTCCGTAATACATCATCCCGTAACTAACTCCTTAGTCACTTTTCTTGCAAGCTTCTTATGATGTGCATTACCAAGAGGGCCCAGAAATACCTCTCCGAAACACGGAGTGACAAATCCCAGTCTCGATCCAAGCCAACTCAACGGACACCTTCGGAGATACCTGTAGAGCATCTTTATGATCACCCAGTTACGTTGTGATGTTTGATAGCACACAAGGTATTCCTCCGGTATCCGGGAGTTGCATGATCTCATGGTCTGAGGAACATGTATTTGACATTCAAGAAAGGAGTAGCAATAAACATGTATTTGATCTCATATGCTAAGCTAACGGATGGGTCTTGTCCATCACATCATTCTCCTAATGATGTGATCCCGTTATCAAATGACAACTCATGTCTATGGTTAGGAAACCTTAACCATCTTTGATCAACGAGCTAGTCTAGTAGAGGCTCACTAGGGACACGGTATTTGTTTATGTATTCACACATGTATTTAAGTTTCCGGTCAATACAATTCTAGCATGAATAATAAACCTTTATCATGAACAAGGAAATATAAAATAATAACAACTTTATTATTGCCTCTAGGGCATATTTCCATCATGTTTGCCATTCCAAGATGCAAACTTTTGCACAATATGAGATCATTTGAACAAACTATGCCATGAATGTGGCCATAAGATTGATCATTTAGCTTGAAAGCCATGAATCTTCACACATGATAGCTCATTTCTGAGAACACTTTTTTAAAATAATTGCCGTATTACAAGTTTATTATTTTTCCTGGTAACTTGGTCACATATAATGACACAATGCGAAGGTTTTCCAATTTTTTGTTTTTTTTGGAATTTCTTATGCCGATTTCAAAATGCGGTCAAATTTGCCAGTATGATCGTTCTTATCTAGGCGTGGAATCTTGTGAAACTTTTGGTGTTTTTGTGATGAAATAGATACTTGTGTACCTAAAAATGATTTTTGCAAAAAATAAAGAGCAAACTATGATGCAGCTCTAGTTCAAATTTGACCCGCTTCCAGATGATTCGGCAGAAATTTGTCAATTTGATGAGAGGTGGGTGAAAAGCTTTTGACACCCAACCGTTTGGTCAATTGTACATTAAATATGGTATAGTATTTTTGAAAAATGGATTGGTTCCATTTTGCAACAAAGAGTGGGTAGGTCCTTCACAAAAACCCCCATTTTTCGCACTCAGAAAATGGAAAATGATTTTTTGGTGCAAAGAAAATGAAAATTCCCTTCGGCAACATTGTTTGCCATTACAATATGCACACTTTTGCATAGTATGAGATCATTTTAACAAACTATGCCATGAAAGTGGCCATAACACCGGTCATTTGGCTTGAAAGCCATGAATCTTCATAGATGATAGCTCATTTATGAGAGCACTTTTTTAAAATAATTGTTGTATTTCAAGTTTTTTATTTCCCCTGGAATGTAGGTCACATATAATGACACAACGCGAAGGTTTTCCATTTTTCTGATTTGTTTTTAATTTCTTATGCCGATTTCAAAATGCGATCAAATTTGCCAGTATGACCGTTCTTATCTAGGTGTGGAATCTTGTGAAACTTTTGGTGTTTCTGTGATGAAATAGATACTTGTGTACCTAAAAATGATTTTTGCAAAAAATAAAGAGCAAACTATGATGCAGCTCTAGTTCAAATTTGACCCGCTTCCAGCTGATTCGGCAGCAATTTGACGAGAGGTGGGTGGAAAGCTTTTGACACCCAACCGTTTGGTCAATTGTACATTAAATATGGTCTAATATTTTTGAAAATGCCATTTTGCAACAAAGATGGGTAGGTCCTTCATAAAAACCCGTTTTTCGCACTCAGAAAATGGAAAATATTTTTTCGTGCAAAGAAAATGAAAACTCCCTTCGGCAACATTGTTTGCCATTCCAATATGCACACTTTTGCATAGTATGAGATCGTTTTAACAAACTATGCCATGAAAGTGGCCATAACACCGGTCATTTGGCTTGAAAGCCATGAATCTTCATAGATGATACCTCATTTATGAAAACACTTTTTTAAAATAATTGTTGTATTTCATGTTTTTTATTTCCCCTAGAATCTAGGTCACATATAATGACACAATGCGAAGGTTTTCCATTTTTTTGATTTTTTTAATTTCTTATGCCGATTTCAAAATGCGGTCAAATTTGCCCGTATGACCGTTCTTATGTAGGGGTGGAATCTTGTGAAACTTTTGGTGTTTCTGTGATGAAATAGATACTTGTGTACCTAAAAATGATTTTTGCAGAAAATAAAGAGCAGACTATGAGGCAGCTCTAGTTCAAATTTGACCCGCTTCCAGCTGAATCGGTAGAAATTTGTTAATTTGACGAGAGGTGGATGGAAAGCTTTTGAGAACCAACCGTTTGGTCAATTGGACATTAAATATGGTCTAATATTTTTGAAAATTGAGGCTGTTCAATTTTGCAACAAAGAGTTGGTAGGTTCTTCACAACAAAATCGAAATGGAAAATGCTTTTTTCGTGCAAAAAATACTTATTTCAATCAATTAAGACCAATTTAGATGGTCATAAGATTGTCAAAGCATTTACCGCGTTTTGATTGGTCCATAGGCATCTCACGCGGATCACGCATCAAACACCGTCGGATACTCCCGGATCCGACGGCAGCCCTCACGCCCCTCACGGCTTGACCCTCTCACCCCACGTAGCCCAACCCATAGCCCCTTCTCTCCCACGCACCCACGGTTGCCAACCCTAACCCTCTCCCTCCCTTAGATCTCAATCTGCCGCCGCCCCTATCCCTACCCCCACGTAGCACAACCCTAACCCTTACTGTAGACTGAGGTCGAGGCTCGCAATGGACGCAGCGGGGATTCACCGGCGACGTCCTCTGCTCCAGTCGCACCAGCGACCTCCTACTCTCCCCCAACCCCATCGCCGGCAGCCCCTCCCCTCTCCTCCAAGATCGACTCAAGCTGCTCATGTCATGGCCAGATCTGGCAGGAACTCCCTCCCTCCCACCTCGCTCCGCATCCTGATCCAGACGAACACACAGACAGAGCTTTTGGCAGCCCCTGCTCGGCTGCTCCCATGGCCCTCTGCCTGTCCGTGGCCCTGTGGAAGGACATGGCCTACGCCCACTGCCGGGCCGTGTAGCACGACGATGCCAGATGGTGCATGGCGGCGGCTCTGACTATGGGCTTCTGGCAGGGGCTGGATTGCCGGAGGCAGAGGAGGCCGTGGCCGTGGCGGCGCCGAGATCATGGCGGGCAAGCGAGCTCAGGATCCGCAGCACAGCAAGGTACGCATCCCTGCTCCTCCCCTTCTCTTCTCCTTCATCTCGCCCCCCTCCCCAAATCTGATGCGTGCGCCCGTTTTTTTGCATGTTCGTGAAGAGAGCCGATCTGGTTTTGTGAAGGAAGGGGCCGGCCATGGAGAAGATCCTGCGGGCATCAGATCATCCATGGCGGCCTAGGAGGAGCACCACCAGCTCAGGTTCGTCACTTGCTCCTCCCCTTCTATTCTCTTCTTCTTCTCCATCTATGCATCTGATCCATGCAATTTTTTGCAGGTTGCTCCGATCTGGTTGTTTGAAGGGGAACAAGCAAGGCCGATCTACTGCTGCTGCTGTGCTCCCCTTGAACAATCTGGTGAAGGACAAGTTGATCCATAGGTCCGCCTCCCCTGCTATCGCTCTCTGCTGCATAGATAGGTTCTATTTTCTTTTGTTCTCTTTCTAGTTTAAGCATTAGCAGATTCCAATAAGTGTCTATGTATGCAGATCATAAGTCAGAACATCTAATCTAATTAGTGACTGCATACTTGCCCTGTGATGTGCAAACTTGCTTGCATTCAGTTCAGAAAATTTCTGAATTCTCTGTTGTTTGTTTTCACTCAACTATTATGGTAGTCAAATTAGATGCTTCCTCCGTTGCAACTCACTCCTTGTCATGTGGCAGATGCTCTAACTGGAATGCCTCTTAGCTTGTGTCATGACTCACGTGGTAATCACACACGTGTCTAGACTAGTTAGATGACATGTTGTCAGCGTGGCATGATGGAAGATTCAGGTTTTTGCTACTGATTTGTGTCATCATCATTATGCATGTGTACTTGGTGAACCAGGACACCCATTAGGAGTTGAATGCCTCTCTTAAATAAGTTTACTAATATTCTATTTGTATCTCAGCGGTTGCTATGGTCGTGTGCTAGAGCCTAATTAGCTATAGGAACAATTTACTTTACTTAAAGATGTTACTGTTGTGTCGTAGAAAATTTGATTTATATCTACTATTTTGTCCAGATTAGAAATATGTGTGATGTGTGCTTTCAAAAACTAATGCTATATGTAGGCTTAAGAAACTGAGCAAGGGAAACCATT
This sequence comes from Elymus sibiricus, assembly GCA_039707655.1. Taxonomy (NCBI): domain Eukaryota; kingdom Viridiplantae; phylum Streptophyta; class Magnoliopsida; order Poales; family Poaceae; genus Elymus; species Elymus sibiricus. Next base: position 323,130,166 of record CM077664.1, read on the forward strand.
ATATCCCCTTCCTTGTTTTGTAAACTGTAATTCTGTCAGATCATATGATGTCAAGTAACGGTTCTTTGTTCTGTGTTATGGTAAAAGAAAATATGATTGAAACAATTTTTTTTACTTAGGCGGGCTAGGTAGAAGAAGAAGAAGATGGAGAGGGATAAGGAGGAGGCATGGCAACAAGAAACTAGGTACCTTGCCACTTCTTTGCTTGCAGGTGACATCCATTAATCTCAATTAGGCGAATCTGGAATTTTGTGAGAATGCAACCTTTTGGGAATTCTGGACTTTTCTTTTGTGGTAATATAATGATATTAGATGTCTGCTGGTTGCTATATATGGGCAAGACGAATTGAATCCTGCTGTTTTCTTTTTGATGTACGCACACAAATGATTGTCACTCATGAACAACAAGCAACCACACTAGTGACTACCTATGTGTTCCAGATATTGTTGTATGTATTATTTATGTTCTTTTTTACTTCCAGAGCTATAGTGCTCTCAAACTGTCATCTCATTGCCTGCTGTTGCTGCATACCTATATCTCAAGCATTGCACATTTGTGTTTGTTTAGGCAGACAACTACTCGTATAATATGCAAACAACAACAGAGCTAGTGATGCTATGCTAAAATTAATGTGTACTTGTCAAACTCAAGATTATGCCTGTTAAAAGTTTCAAACGTCCTCTTTTTGGAAATTGAAAGAGAGTCCTTCTAGCTTGTGTTGGTGTCTTGCGATCCTGTTCTAATTAATGTGTATAGTGCAAGCTCTTGTTTTTGTCTAAATGCGTGCACATAAGTTCAATTACCTTCTGAGAAATTGTTGATGCATTTTTTTTCAGTTTCTCAAATACAAAATAGCTTGCTCCTTCTAGTTGTGGCATCCCCACTGTTATCTTTCTGATGTTGTTCCTCACTAATATAATATTTACTAATTATTGGTAGTCACTAGTATTCACTGATAACTATGCCTCATTTTGATTGTTCTATTGTTCTTTATGCCTAAAAGTTAACATGTTCGAATTTATTTTGTTCCTAACCATTTTGTTTCATAACATGCAGATGGTGGCCTCTATTCATATTTTGTCGTGAGCTCCAGGATGAAGATGTTGGAAGAAGCAAGGCATGCCGGATCTAGGCACGCATGCATGCTCTAGTATCCCTGCTTCCGCACCTAGCTAGGGAGGTGTAGGACTTTGTTGTAATGCTGATTTTTCTAGGAATTTTGATGTACTGGTAATTTTGCTGAGAATTTAGTGTATATTTGCTTGCCACTATGTTTACTTGAAATTTATTTCTGGATTGGAAGATATATTGGCATTGAATCTGGGCTGAATGTATATCTATGATGTAAATATTATTTGACATGAAGAGGCACAACGCAAATCAAGAAGTGGATGAAATGTCTATTGGACCAAATCTATTTGGGCTTTGAAAAGGCTATGGCCCAAAACATATTAGTGGGAACAAAGGCTGAAAATTAAAAAGAAATTGGACTGTAAAATGACCGAGGCCCAAAAAGGAAATGGCATGTAAAAGGCCACAACCTAGAAAATGAAAGGCTGAATTATTGGCCCAGGCCCATGTAGCCGATCGGAATTAACAGGAAAAAATATATTAAATGGGCTGAATTATTGGGCTCGGCCCATATAGACTGCTGAACTGGACCGGGCTGATTCTAATCAACAACCAATTCATTTGGTCATAATTTTGCCACGTCAGCTTGCCACGTTGGATCCGACGTGGTGTGGGCATGTTGCCAGTGACCAAAATAATTGGTTGTATAACCAACGACCTTTTATTTTGGTCGTTACCTTCTATGACCATTTCACAAAAAAGGTCGTTAAGTTTCATTAAAGACGGCCAGCTTTTGACCAACTGTTTTTGGTCACAAGAAGGTCGCAAATGAAAAACAATGACCATTCAGTGACCAATATTGATGGTCACAAGTTGCCATATTTCTTGTAGTGGAAGCACATTGATGTCGTTATGAGAACCAGGCGTTTCAAAGAAAGCATGTCAAATCCACAAGTCATGTGATGCCACTGCTTCTAGTATGATGATGGCATCTTCAGCGTAACCTTGGTACACCCCATGCAAATCTTTGGGGTAGTTCTTCCATTGCCAATGCATGCAATCAATTGAACCGAGCATACCTGGAAAATCTCTTGTCTCTCCAATAGCCAGAAACTTTTCTATATCTTGCACATTTGGTTCTCTCAGATACTCTGCTCCAAGCACCTGCACCACCACTACAAGAAATATGTCAACTTGTGACCTTCTGTCAGTGACCCTGGAAGAAATGGTCATAAATCTACGACCATTTGAGACCAATTGGTCGTAAGCTATTCGGGGGGCTCCAAACCCTAAACCATAACAACCATTTTGGTCAGAAAGGTCGTAATTTCCTTACACGAAATGGTCGTAAAGCAGACAACACTGGTCCGCTGCCTTATTTCTAACTGATCACGACCAATATAGATGGTCATAACCTTGTAAATTGTGGTGCATTGCTATGACTAGGCGCCACCTCATCAGTTTTGCCTATGTGTCATGTCCATGTGTCAATTTTTGCCCTAGGTTGTGAAGCAGCCTACATTTCTGTCATTCCCAAAATTCCCAAAAAATTCTCATAAATTCTTTGGATCATATCTTCCTCAAATATGTCAAAAACCTTCCTTGCCTAGTTCAAAAATAATTCAGGAATATTCATTTTCCTATTCTGTTCAGAACAACACTTTGTGAAGGAAGTGCTATTTATATTTTCTTGATTGCCCTCAAAATTTTTGGGCAATCTTTCCTATCCAAATCATTGCCTCATGACAAAATTGAGCTCCATTTGCCTAGTAAATCTTCCTCAGCAAATTTCCAAACTTTCTATTCAGCTAGAAGCTTTGTGAAGGAAGTACTATCTAGGCATATCCTAATGCGTTGAATTTTTGCCACATCTTCTATATGCCCAAATCATAGCTCTCCACAAAATTTGAGCCCCATCTAACTATCCATGTGGGCTCACCATCCAATCTTTGTTTCTGGTAATATTTTCAGTTTGTGAAGCAACTATATTTTATATTGCTTTATAATTGCTGAAAATTTACCAGGACATGACCCTGCCCATAGAACCTCCCTCCGCCAAATTTTAGTTCATTTAATTTACCCAATTTCCCTCAATATTGTTCCCAATTTTCTGTTCAGTGGAGAGCATTGTGAAGGAAGTACCATTTTTATTTATCCAAATGGTATGAAATTTTTACAGTGCCTTCATATGCCCAAATTATCATCCTCCTCCAAATTGCAGCTCAATCCAATCATCTATGTGAGCCCAGCTTTATATTGCTTAATTATTGCTCAAATTTTACAGTACCATTGTGAAGCAACTATATTTTATATTGCTTAATTATTGCTGAAATTTTACCAGGGTATGATCCTACCTATATAACTTCCCTCTACCAAATTTAAGCTCATTTCATTTAGCCAATTTCTCTCAATAATTTTCCCAAGTTTCTGTCCAGAGAAGAGCATTGTCAAGGAAGTACCACTTTGGCATGTCCAAATGGTATCAAATTTTACAGTGCTTTCATATGCCCAAATGACCACCCCCCACCAAATTTCAGCTCAATCCATTCATTCATTTGAGCCCAGCTTCAACATTCATATTTCTGTCCAATGTTGTACTTTGCAAAGCAAGTGCCACCTAGGCTCGTCCATTTGAGCTGCAAATTTGCCAAGACAATCTCCTTAGTAGATGATCATCCTCAGCCAAAACTCAGGCCCATTGGCCATGTGCATTTCCCCCACCGCTAATCAAACACTTGGCTGCTAATTCATGTTTGAGCTTAGTTCAGTCTCCTCGTGAGATTCTTCTGTTGTCTTTTTCTTCCTAACACCAACCGGGGGAGTGCCCATCCCACCAGACATGCCTAGGCTGCCCAGAACACGTGGCAACGCCACGGTCACGCGGTGACCACGCGGCTGGCATGCCAATTTACGCGCTCTGGAGTTGGGGCCCTCGGCCACCGTCCAAACCTCGACGTCTCGGCACCACACCATGTATCTCTAATTAAATAGATACTTATGTACCTAGAAATGATTTTTGGAAAAAATAAAGAGCAAACTATAAGGTAGCTGCAGTTCAAATTTGACCCGCTTCCTACTGAATCTGCGAAAGTTTGTCTTTTTCACGAGAGGTGGATCAAAAGCTTTTGACACCCAACCATTTTATCAATTGTACATTAAATATGGTCTAATATTTTATAAAATTGATTTGGTCCAATTTTGCAACAAATATATGGTAGGTCCTTCACAAAAAACTCATTTTGGGCACTCAAAAAATGGAAAATGAAATTTTCGTCCAAAGAAAATGAAAACTTCCTTAGGCAACATTGTTTGTCATTCCAATATGCACCATTGTGCAAAATATGAGATCATTTGAACAAACTATGCCATGAATGTGCCCATAAGATTGATCATTTGGCTTGAAAACCATGAATCTTCACACATGATAGCTTATTTCTGAGAACACTTTTTTGAAATAATTGCCGTATTACAAGTTTATTATTTTTTCTGGAAACTAGGTCACATATAATGACACAATGCAAAGGTTATCGATTTTTTTGATTTTTTTTGAATTTCTTATGCCCATTTCAAAATGCGGTCAAAACGGCAGGCATAACCGTTCGTAGCTAGGGGTTGAATCTTGCAAAACTTTTGGAGTTTCTCTGATTAAATAGATACTTATGTACCTAGAAATGATTTTTGGAAAAAATAAAGAGCAAACTATGAGGCAGCTGCAGTTCAAATTTGACCCGCTTCCTACTGAATCGGCGGAAATTTGTCTTTTTCATGAGAGGTGGATCAAAGCTTTTGAGATGAACCATTTGGTCAATTGTACATTAATATGGCCTAATATTTTAGAAAATTGATTTGGTCTAATTTTGCAACAAATATATGGTAGGTCCTTCAGAAAAAAACTCATTTTGGGCACTCGAAAAATGGAAAATGAAATTTTTGTCCAAAGAAAATGAAAACTTCCTTAGGCAACATTGTTCGCCATTCCAAGATGCACCCTTGTGAAAAATATGAGATCATTTGAACAAACTATGCCATGAATGTGGCCATAAGATTAATCATTTGGCTTGAAAGCCATGAATCTTCACACATGATAGCTTATTTCTGAGAACACTTTTTTAAAATAATTGCCGTATTACAAGTTTATTAATTTTTTCTGAAAACTAGGTCACATATAATGACACAATGCGAAGGTTTTCAACTTTTTTGATTTTTTTGAATTTCTTGTGCCCGTTTCAAAATGAGCTCAAAACGACGGGCATGACCGTTCTTAGCTAGGGGTTGAATCTTGCAAAACTTTTGGAGTTTATCTCATTAAATATATACTTATCTACCTAGAAATTATTTTTGGAAAAAATAAAGAGCAAACTATGAGGCAACTGTAGTTCAAATTTGACCCGCTTCCTACTGAATCGGCAGAAATTTGTCTTTTTCACGAGAGGTGGATCAAAAGCTTTTGACACCCAACCATTTGGTCAATTGTACATTAAATATAGCCTAATATTTTAGAAAATTGATTTGGTCCAGTTTTGCAACAACTATTTGCTAGGTCCGTCACACAAAAACTCATTTTGGGCACTCGAAAAATGAAATTTTCGTGCAAAGAAAATGAAAATTTCCTTAGGCAACATTGTTTGTCATTCCAAGATGCAAACTTGTGCAAAATATGATATCATTTGAACAAACTATGCCATGAATGTTGCCATAACATTGGCCATTTGCCTTGAAAGCCATGGAACTTCATACATGATAGCTCGTTTCTGAGAACACTTTTTTAAGACATTTGCCGTAGTCCAAGTTTGTTATTTTTCCTGGAAACTAGGTCAGATGTAATGACATAATGCGAAGGTTTTTAATTTTCTGATTTTTTTTGAATTTCTTATGCCTGTTTCAAAATGCGGTCAAAATGGCGGGCATGACCGTTCGTAGTTAGGGGTTGAATCTTGCAAAACTTTTGGAGTATCTTTGATGAAATAGATACTTATCTACCTAGAAATGATTTTTGGCAAAAATAAAGAGCAAACTATGAGGCAGCTATAGTTCAAATTTGACCCGCTTCCTGCTAAATCGGCGGAAATTTGTCTTTTTCACGAGAGGTGGATCAAAAGCTTTTGACACCCAACCATTTGGTCAATTGTACATTAAATATGGCCTAGTATTTTAGAAAATTGATTTGGTCCAATTTTGCAACAACTATTTGCTAGGCCCTTCACAAAAAAACTCATTTTGGGCACTCGAAAAATGATTCTCTTGTAAAAAAAACTCATTTCTGAGAACACTTTTTTAAGTTATTTGTTTTATTCAAAGTTTGTTATTTTTACTGAAAAGTAGGTGACACTTGGTGACACAATGCGAAGGTTTCTCTTTTCTATTTTGTTTTATAATTTTCCTAGGCCGTAAAATAGCTGACATGATTTAGCATCTTATTTTTAATCGATTACAACCAATTTGAATGGTCATAACGTCATCAAAGGGGGTACTGCGTTCTGATTGCTCCAAAAACATCTCACGCGGATCATGGATTAAGCACCGTCGGATGCTCCCGGATCTAACGGCGACCCACGTCCCACCCAACAGAACCAAATGGAAAAGGAAAAGAAGAAGAAGAGAAAACAAAGAGCCCACCCAGACACCCACGCACCCATGTCCCTCTTGCTTGTCCCCCTCTCTCTCCCGCTTGATTCACTAGCCGCCGCCAACTCCGGCGCCCGATCCCGGCGACCTCAGGCGGGAATCGACGGCGCCCAACACACCAACATGACCCCCATGATCCGCTCCTTCATCCTGTCCGGCCAGATCCGGCGCGCGTGGCCTCCAGTCGCCTAGAAATCCGGCAAGATCTGGCGCGCGCAGCACGCCTCGATGCTCCCCTCGCTGCGGGCCTTCATCCTCTCCGGCCAGATCCACCGGGCGCGGCCCCTACCCTCGCCCACGGTTAGGATTTCGGGACACTCCAACAGCGGCGTGGCTACGGTAGGTCTTTCCCCTCCATCCTCGCCGGGATCTACAGCAACCACCGCCCCACCCACAACTCTTCACCCCTCACCTCACCTTCTATTCCTTTCCATCCCTGCAGGTCACCCATGGCGCGGACGGGTCGAGGCGCCAGATCCCGAAGCAGGGCGGCGTGGAGGCCTGCCTCCCCCAGCATCCCGATCTAAACGAGCCTAGCGGCCGCCGTCCTTGTCCTGCTCGAGGAGCAGGAGGAGGAGGGGCGCATCTAGCCAGCCACGCCGACCACGGCTCACCGGCAACCAGGATGGCGATGGCGTCGACGGGATCATCGGACGGCCGTCGTCCAGCTCGCGCTGCAGGGAGGGGTCGGTCGTCTCCTCGGGGTGGACGGTCGTGTTCGTTGTTCCCCATCCTGGCAGTCGATCCCGGCCGCCGCTGCTTCACCGGCCTCCTCTGCCGGCGTCTCCAGGAGGGCACCCGATGCCAGGCAGGCTGTGGATGCCCCGGACCTCAAGGCCGGCTGTGCTACTCCAGCTGCTCCTGCCCCGGTGATGTCTACTACACAACTTATTCTTGTAGACTCGTGTTGGGACTCCAAGCGCAGAGTTTTGTAGGACAGTAGCAATTTTCCCTCAAGTGGATGACCTAAGGTTTATCAATCCGTGGGAGGCGTAGGTTGAAGATGGTATCGCTCAAACAACCCTGCAACCAAATACAAGAAATCTCTTGTGTCCCCAACACACCCAATACAATGGTAAATTGTATAGGTGCACTAGTTCGGTGAAGAGATGGTGATAAAAGTGTAGTATGGATAGTAGATATAGTTTTTTGTAATCTGAAAATATAAAAACAGCAAGGTAGCAAAAAGTAAACGGGCATAAAAATGGTATTGCAATGCTTAGAAACAAGGCCTAGGGTTCATACTTTCACTAGTGCGATCCCCCAACATTGTTGACATAGTTGAATCATATGTAAATCCCTCACGTGCGACAAAGAGTTCACTCCAAAGTCACAAATAGCGGAGAACAAACGAAGAAATTGTTGTAGGGTACGAAACCACCTCAAAGTTATCCTTTCCGATCAATCTTATGAGCCATCCCCATTAATTATCACGAACAGCCCTAGAGTTCGTACTAGAATAACACCTTAAGATACACATCAACCAAAACCCTAATGTCACCTAGGCACTCCAATGTCACCATGAGTACCCACGGGTTTGATTATACAATATGCATCACACAATCTCAGAACCATCTATTCAAACCAACACAAAGAACTTCAAAGAGTGCCCCAAAGTTTCTACCGGAAAGTCAAGACAAAAACATGTGCCAACCCTTATGCATAAATCCCCAAGGTCACGGAACCCGCAAGTTGATCGCCAAAACATACATCAAGTGACTCAAGTGAATATCCCATTGTCACCATAGATATCCATATGCAAGACATACATCAAGTGTTCTCAAATCCTTAAAGACTCAATCCGATAAGAAAACTTCAAAGGGAAAACTCAATTCATCACAAGAAGATAGAGAGGGGAAAACTCCATATGATTCATCTATATCAACAAAGCTCGCGATACATCAAGATCGTGCCATCTCAAGAACACGAGAGAGAGAGATCAAACACATAGCTACTGGTACAAATCCTCAGCCCCGAGGGTGAACTACTCCCTCGTCGTCATGGAGACCGTCGGGATGATGAAGATGGCCTCCGGTGATGCTTTCCCCCCCTCCGGCAGGGTGCCGGAAAAGGGTTGTAGATGAGATCGTGGAGGTACAGAGGCTTGCGGCGGCGTAAAAACTCATCTAGGTTAACTTTCGGGGGTTTCTGAATATATAGGATTTTTCAGCGTTGGAATCACGTCAGACGGAGCCACGTGGGCCCCACGAGGTACCAGGGCGCGCATGGGGGGGGGGGGGGGTGGCGCGCCCTGGTGCCTCGTGGGCACTGGGTGGCCCCCCTCCAGTGGGTCTTGGTGCCATTATTTTTTATATATTCCATAAAAAATCTCCAAAAAGTTTCACCCAATTCCAAGAACTTTTATTTCTGCACAAAAAACAACACCATGGCAATTCTGCTGAAAACAGCGTCAGTCCGGGTTAGTTCCATTCAAATCATACCAAAACCATATAGAATTGTTATAAACATGGCATGCATACTTCATAAATTATAGATACGTTGGAGACGTATCAGCATCCCCAAGCTTAATTCCTGCTCGTCCTCAAGTAGGTAAATGATAAAAGAAATAATTTATGAAGTGTGAATGCTTGCATAGTGCATAAGTTTGATCAATGATAATTTCAATCACTTTTCCTAGCATCATAACAACAACTTTTTCTCATAAAACTCAACATGATAAAGTACTAATTAAAAACAAAATTTTTGATGTGGAATGCTACCTATCATAATCATCATATATTCTTTTCTTTTATAGCATGGACATTGGACTTGAATGATTCAAAGCAATATCATCTATTATCTACTAAAAGGAAAATATGGATCAAAAACAGATAAATATTCTAGAAAATCCGACAATAATCAGAAACATCCGTCCATTAATTAAATTAACTGGGCATTCACAGCCGATGGATCTCTGAAATAGTCTATTAACATTACAGTTCAAAACAATTACGCACCAGTGCCCTAGATTAAGTTTCCTCATACCCCTTCGATCTGTCTACCTACAAAGAAAAAAAATGTAAAGAACATAAATCCCATACAACATCGAATAGATCTTCTACGTATCCTGGAAACTCCATCTCTTCGCTGCTCCCTTAGCATCGCCCCTCGAACCCTACCGCGTCCGGCCGCCTCTTCTCTCCATGCCGTCCAGAGTGGAAGCAATTAAAAAAGGTACGATTCCTATCAAACCTCTCTAGGTTCCATTGGATCTATCTTTGAGTCTCCTCTGCTTCCAAGTCTATACACGCTGCAAGTGCAATTCAACATCTATTCTTAACCGAGTATATCAGTCTATCCTATAATGATCGATGAAGTTGAAGGGGACGTGCATGTACTTGATGGCAGATTGGATTAGATTGGGTGGCCGCCGGCATCTAAAAGGCTGTTGAGCAAAGGAACTATGGTGGATTCACTACTGGAATCAGCAACTTTGCCGTCCGCGATGGCTGACGGCAAAGGCATGCTTTGCGGACGGCTGAACAAGCTCCGGTAAAGGCCACTTTGCCGTCTGCTGGCCGACGGCAAAGATGCAAAGATCTTTGCCGTCTGCCAGCAGACGGCAAAGTGCATGGACGGCACACGTGGCAGTTTAGGTCCGTTAAGGGGCTAACGGCGTGCTTTGCCGTCTGCTGGCTGACGGCAAAGATGCAAAGGTCTTTGCCGTCAGCCAGCAGACGACAAAGCTTCCAAATAGGCCAGCCCAAAGCTCTTTGCCATCTGCCAGCAGATGGCAAAGTGCCTATATTGCCCCATTTAATTCTGTTTTTCCTTATATCAATTCATTTTCACAGAAAATCAAACACAGATATATATATATGACCAATATAGCATATCCAACACATATTACCAATAGTCATGAACACATATATATCCAACACATGTTACCAATAGTAGCAAGTTTCATCCATACATATACATAGTTTCATCAATATTACACAGTTTCATCCATAGGTAGCAAGTTTCACAAAGTCAAAACAAAAACTAAAGACAAGCACTCCATATTTGAAATTGCAAGAAATGACCTAAAACTAAATATCTATTTTCCTAAAAACTATCTTATTACTAAGATCTTCTCCGGATCTTCTTCTTTTCTTCCAACCTGCATAACAAAAACACTAAGAAATAGAGAATGGGTTAGGAGTAGAAATGTAGCATTTCACTTGGTGAAATGCAATGCTGTAGGAGCCAGCACTTGAGATCAAGACAATCTTAGTTAAGATCCTGATTTTCAAAGTGATCTTAATTAGAAAGCCAAATAGAGTAAGCCAATACCATAGAGCCAAAGGAGAGAACCAGCCAAGGACCCAATCAAGAAGCCACCACAATTAGTAGTAAGTTAAATGCCAACACAAAGACCACTATCAGTACTAGCTCCAGGAATTAAGCCAACTAAAAACTAGTGATTAAAGCCAAGGATTAGACTTCATCACCACAATCAGTTTTGTCCAGTGACAATAGGTACATGTCACTGTGCAACGCCAAAAACAAAGCTCCAGGAGGAGATATACATCACAACCAGCCGACCAGACCAAGTCCCAACACATCCAGCCACCAGCAGCTTAGAAGAGATAACTATCAAGGAGAGCTTGACACAGCAAGCAGCTCCTGTTAACACCACAATCACCAAAGCCACCCGTGAGGACAGCACAAACACACACACAGCTTAGTCACACCATTCAGGCCAGTATAAATAGGGCAGCCAACCGTAGAGTAGGGTTTGTTAGACACTTGGTGTCCAAAACATCAAACAGGACTGGGCCCAAAACCATATCTGTGAGATAGTGTGAAGCAGCTAGGAGGAGCAGGCTGTGCACAAGAAGCAGGTTTACCAGAATCCACAAGATCAAGCTACAGAAGACCTCAAGGTATACTTGAGGGATTATGTGCTCAGACAGCCTGGAAGTGCCAGGGCTAGTTCATCACAGCACAGGGATAGCCACATGTAAATTAAGCCTAAGAGAGGGGGGCTCAGACCAGCATCACTGCCCAAATCAGATGTAGTATCTGTCTTATCAGTAGAAAACTAGGAAAGTAACAGCCAAAACCAAGTATAGCATCTGTGCATAGGCTATTAGAAAGAGACCAATAGGAATAGCCAAACCAAGTGGTATCTGTTCATATCAGTATTAGAAGTAAAACAACTAAGAACAAGTGAGTATCTGTTCATGAGTAAAGTAACTATAGCATAGAAGAAATAGCAGGGTAGCACCCCAAATGATTATCTCCTTTTGCAGAACACAGCACCACACTTGCACCTGGTATTTTTCTGCAATTAGGGCACTGCACCCACAAGCACAGGGGGCTAGTACCATTATAAACTGCTACTGCAAGTAATAGCAGCAGCAGCAAATAACAATATAAGTGATAACTAATTTCCAAAGGTTAAACAGACCAATGGAAAAGAAAATGTAACACTAGAGATTCAGTTAACTGAATTAAGTAACAACTCCAGGAGCAACTACACAGAACAGAGCCGTACAGGAGCATATATACTTCACAAATACACATAGATGGCCACTGACCAATACCCTGACACAGCAAGAATCCATCACAGAGAGCTCCAACACAAGTTGATGCTCATCTACAACAGCTAACCACAGCTAATAGAGCCTCACATCCAACAAGATCAAGAGCTAGAGCTATGCATTAGAGAGATCAGAGGAGGGGAGCAAGGAGAAGCTCACCAAGAGGAGTTGTAGCCGAAGCAGGATGCGGCCACACCATCACTATGGTGTGACCAGCAGCACAACCAACACCACCACAGCACGCCGGAGCTCGCCAGAGAGCACCACAACGGTGGCGCCAGCGAGAGCACGGGCACGGAGGCGACCACCCAGGGGCTCCGCAGCACGAAGGCGCCACCCAGGGGCACCACCGCGCCACGGCACATCCAGCACCGCCGGAGGATCCTCACGGCGACCGGACCATCATCGGAGCACCATGGCCAAACCAGCACCAGCACCGAAATCCTAACGGGGAGAAACCGAAGGGGACGACCGCAGGAGGCGGGGAAAAGCAGATCGATGCGGAGGAATCGATAGAGCTTGTCGAGAGAAAGCAGTAGAGGGCCAGGGCGTCGCCGGAGACAGCCGGAGCGGCCGGAAATCGGCCGGCGTCCCGGCGTGCTGGATCTGGGAGGGAGAGGAGACGCGACGCGACGCGGTGAGAAAGAGAGGGATGGATGTGACGAGGAGGAGTGAAGCGACTCACCTGAGTCACCGGAGCAACGCCGGAGCAACGCCGGTGACGTGGTGGCCAAAACCCTAGCCGCAGGGGAGGGTCGCGCGTGGTCGCAGGAGGATGCGCGCGTCGGATCTGGTCGGAGGGGATGGAGGAGCGGGGCGAGGGGGTCACGTGGGTGTGCTGGGCGCCGTCGAATCCCGCCGGAGCTCGCCGGAATCGGCTGCCGTAGCTGCTCGCGCGATGGAGAGGGAGAGACGAGCGGGAGAGAGAGAGGGGTGGGGCCGGGCGGAGAGAGAGGGGAGAGAGAGAGAGGAGGTGGGGGCAACGGTTTTATTTTTTACCCGCAAAAAAAAAGATAGCCCCACCTCTTTCTCTAGTGGGGTGGGGGGGGGAACGGCAGTTAGTTGGCCACTTTCTTTGCCGTCTACTAGCAGACGGCAAAGAAAGTGGCCGTTAGGTGGTTCTCGTTAGTGGGCCACCCTCCCTCTTTGCCGTCTGCGAGCTGACGGCAAAGCTTCTATGCCGTCTGCTAGCAGACGGCAAAGAGCTGGCTGACGGCAAACATGATCTTTGCCGTCAGCTCTTTCTTTGCCGTCAGTTTTCTGTAAGCTGATGGCAAAGACCTTCTTTGCCGTCAACTAGCAGACGGCAAAGAGCTGGCTGACGGCAAATTTGCTGATTCCAGTAGTGATTGGTGGCACATCTGTTTACATCTGTAATGTTGTTGCACCCTACGCTCACTCAGTAGGCAAGCAATTCCACAATTTGGAGCACCAATTGCTAATGATATCTAGATGAGGCACAAACCTGTACGTATGTGTCACACCCTAACCCTAGGCAACAAGGCGGTGTTGCAAGAAGTCCAGCGCACAAGAGATGCGCCACCATGGTACTGACAGCCGACAGTTTCTTTATCCCCAGCACAAAAAGATGTTGTTGTCCTCAACGGCCGAGAGTCTTCTGAAGCTGGGACGTGTAGGTATGCTGCTGCCAAGCCATGCATGCATGGATAATCTCTCACGGATGCATTTTATCTCCCTAAATAGTATTCAGTCTGTAAAGAAAAATACGATGAAAAAATAGAGAAATTTCCTAGAAAATCCAATAATAATCAGAAACAGCATATCATTGTTTGACGAATCATTATTGTATTAGTCAATCATAGCTGTGAGATCTTCATAATTAATCATCTGTCCCCGCCTTTCCCATTCCCTTAAATTGTCATGCCACGAATGACATCACAATGCCATGTTCCATGCCGATGAAGCTGCCGGGTGAGTTGATCTGAACTCACCTATGATTTGGGTCGTTGCTCACCAAACCTATGACTCCATGGGCATGTGTATGTGTGCAGGCTGGGATAGGATCATAGGAGTCACAATTTTGCAGCCTTCTCTAACCTAGAACCTAAGAGAAATGATAACAGGGAGGAGTTGTTTGAGATCACTGAGTGGAGCAGCAATAAATTTTCATGGAGAAGTGCTCAGACCCAAGAAGAAAGTTGCACACAGGTGTGTATACCAGGCATCACAATTCTTCCATGGATAAGTGCCTAGAAAATTCAATCTGCAGAATTTGTTTCCCACCTCACCTTAATAGTCATGGTTTCCACAGCCGCCTGCCACCGCATTACCCAGCTACTCCAGGAGGTCTCAGCTCGCCCGGTCGACCTCATTAACTACCACGATATCAGTACGATTTGGATATGAACTCCAGTTCACTACTTTGATGAAACATGATTAATCATGTTCAATTTCAAATCTAGAGGCTGGTCCTCCATCCAATTTTTGATCTTGTAATTCGACAGAAAAAAGAAGAAGAGCCTGACTGAAGCAGGGAAAAACATTTCTTCATGCAAAGGAACGGAAATAAAATCTTCCAATAACATTGGTTCTCAGCAAGGGACGTATAAATATGTCCAATCTGATATCCTACTATGTTCTTTTCACTCTTTCCAATCTCAACTTCTTGATTTTTCCTTCATACGATGAATCAAGCTCAGCCTGAGCTTCAACCTTATATGGTGATGCCAGCTTAATTTAGGAAGGGATACCAAATCGCTATTGTGGACTACTCCCTCTAAAAAGAAATATAATAGCATTTAGATTACTTTATTTTAACAGACTAATTGCAATGGATGCCTTGCTCGCTAACTCTTTAATTTATCCATTTATCATATTCCCATAACGTGTATTTAATAGATTGTTTTATTGCTTTTTAGGATAAAACAGGTAATTTTTCACATGCCCTGTTGTGCCATACAATTAGTTACTTATAAATCGGGCGACGATTGAGTTTTCTTCCTCGATTGAAGAGACATGTGTAGGTGAGACAGAAGAATAATTTTGCAAGTTCTATACAACTACGTCAACCTGTTGCGCTAAAGTCCAACTAATATTTCCCCAAGAAATCAATTAATAATACTTTTAGGAGAAAAAGCTCATACTAATAATCTACAATTACATACGTTATGAAGAAACCAAATAAAGAAACTTATAGGCCATATACGCATAAGCCTAAATTATATATGTTTATATCCTGCAAATTATTAAAAAAACATGCAAAAAAGGAATAAACCATTTAAGGCCTGTTCAAAACATTGATATTTGGACTCTTAACTTTTGGAACCACCCTTTCATATCAAACAGGCAATACAACAATAACACTATCGTGCACTGCATAAGGAATAAACCATGAATATCCAATGAAAGAGGAATTACTCCTTCCAAGAAAATAAATTCCACGTCTAAGAATACAAATATATGCTATGATAGCACTAGCCCTCGCATTTGCGAGGGCCACCTTGCTAGTTATTATAACAACAATATTTATTATCATAAAACTTCTCATGAGCAAGTAACAATTCATCACAACGATGAAGTATAAGGCACAAACTTTCTTGGAAACTAACAAACTATTCCAGTCAACAATGCAATTGCAATTCATCATATTTTAAGGCAGGGTCTCATGTAGGAGCTTTTTAGCAAGTCCACATACTCAACCATCATTTAGTCTTCTATGATTGCTAACACTCACGACATATATATGGAGCAAAAGTTTCAGCCAGACACATAGAAAGATAAGGGCTTGTGATTTCGCCTCCCAACTTATTCACCTCAAGGGTGATGTCAACAATAATAACTCATGATCACTCATATCCAACTGGATATATGTGCCTATATCTTTCCCCACCACATGATGCTTGCAAAAGAGAAAAATAAAAAGGAAGTAGAGGAGAACACTATTGACTCTTGCATAAAAAATAAATACATAAAAGTAAATGCATAAAAGTAAAAGATAGGCCCTTCGCAGAGGGAAGCAGAGGTTGTCATGTGCTTTTTATTTTTGGATGCACAAGCCCTTAATGCAAAGGAACGTCACATTATATTGCCCCTTGTGATAGCAACCTTTATTATGCAGCCCGTCGCTTTTATTTCTTTACCATCACAAGTTCGTACAACGCTTATTTCCCTTACAATAAAAGATCATACATATTTTAGGAGCAATTTTTATTGCTTTTTGCACCAATGACAACTTACTTAAAGGATCTTATTCAATCCATAGGTAGGTATGGTGGACACTCATGGGAAGAAACTGGGTTTAAGGGTTTTGGATGCACAAGTAGTATCTCTACTTGGTGCGGATTTTTGGCTAGCAAAGATATTGGGCAAGCACCACATGTTGGAGGATCTATAACAATATAACTTCTATGTGAATATGAACAAACATAATTCATTACGTTGCCTTCCTTGTCCAACGTCAACACTTTGACATAAAATACTTAATGGGGGCTCACAATCATAAAAGATGTCCAACATAGTATATTTGCATGTGAATCTTCTCTTCCCTTATTAACTTTTTCATGAATTGCATAATTGACTAAAGCTATGCTTGTTAACCTCCAATAAATTTTACCACTTATACTTTTCTTTATGTAATGTCATTACTTTCCATAAGATTAGCATATGATCTCTTTCATTGTTTTCATTGCAAGGAATCACACTTATCATATCCAATGATCTATATGAAAGTTTTTATTAGATCCCTTCTCGAATATTCATCATCTTGGGACCGAATTCATATCTTGTGCAAATTACCATTACTATTATTAACTCTCAAAAAGATATGAGTGAAGCATGAGAATTAATGACAAACTACTCCAAAAAATATATAAGCGAAGATCAATGAGTAGTGAAACAATTAGGTAGCTATGTGAGGACTCTCTCTCATTTTAAAAGTTTCAGATCTTGATATTTTATTTAAACAGCAAGCAAAACAAGGACACAACCAAGTATAGCACACATTATGTGAACAAGTAAAAACTTGGGTTCAATCGAGACTAACCGATAGTTGATGAAGAAAAGTGATGGGATGCCTACCGGGGCATCCCCAAGCTTGAATGCTTGATACTTCTTGGAATATTAACTTGGGGAGACTTGGGAATCCCCAAGCTTAGGGTCTTTCCACTCCTTATTCTCCTCATATTGATATCTCACCCAAAACTTGAAAACTTCAATCACACAAAACTTAACGGAACTTCGTGAGAACAGTTAGTATGATAAAGAGCAAACCATCACTTACGTACTGTCCAAGACAAGATTCATTATTATTTCCACATTATACCGACTGTATTCTATAATTTCCACAATTTATATCACATAATATAAGCTATGGAAACATTAAAACAAGCAAACTATGAATTGAAAACAGAATCTGTCAAAAACAGAACAGTCTGTAATGATCTGAACAACCACCATACTTCTGGAGCTCTAAAAATTATGAAAAATTAGGAAAACGTCAAACATTTGTATATCAGTACTGTGTAAAAATTTCAGAATTTTTTGATTCTCCAGTAAAATCTGGGAAATTAAACACTGGAGGCAAAAGTTTCTGTTTTTGCACAGAATTGAATCAACAAGTATCCACACTATCCCAAAGGTTTTAATTTGCACTTTATTGAAAGAAAACATATAAAACATGATTACCACAGTAGCTTAATCATGTGGACACACAAAAACAGTAGGTATAAATGTTGGGTTGTCTCCCAACAAGCGCTTTTCTTTAATGCCTTTTAGCTAGGCATGATGATTTTAATGATGCTCACATAAAAAGTGAAGAATTGAAACATAACGGGATCATCATGAATCATATGTTCCTCTCTCATAATAATTTTCGGTAGCATCATGAATGGATTCATCAATATAGCTATCATATAAAGCATTCTTTTCATGATCCACAAGCATAGAATTTTTATTACTCTCCACACAAGCAATTTTCTTCTCATTCATAATAGTGGGAGTATAGTATGAAACTCGAATACTATAAATTGTTTCCACATTAAAAGAGTGATGTTCAATAAAAGTATTATAACAAGTATTATAAAAATAATAATCACTATTTTTCTTAACATAAGTATCATCACAATAATCATCATAGATAGGAGGCATGAAATCATCATAACAAATTTGATCATTCAAAGTAGGGGGACTAAAAAGATCATCTTCATTAAGTATAGCATCTCCAAGCTTGGGATAAACATCAATTGCAGCAAATAAATTCTCAAACATGTCATTCTCATCAAACATAGCATCCCCAAGCTTGTGGCTTTGCATATCATAAGCATACTCACTTTCATCATTAATAGTATGAATAGCACCAATATTGTAACAATTATCATCATAATTTTCCAAGTTGGTGCCATAAAGATTTTCAAGATCATAAGAAGTATCATTATATTCCCAATCATAATCATCATAATGAGTAATAGGCATAATAAAATCATCCTCAATAGTTCCTTCGGACATTGTATCATAAGACAAAGAAGCAATATCATCATCAAGTGTATCATCTTCCACAATTATTTTTGATTCACTCTCATGAGGCACAACAATAATAGGAGCAACATTATTTGGGAGGGATACCTTTTTACCTCTACTCTTTCTTCTTTTCTTCTTCTTCACCACATCATGTGTGGGTTTAATCAATTTTTCTGAGCTTCTTATTGATGAGATTGGTTGAATAGGGAGCTCCTTCTCGTCACCTATTTCATCATAAGAAAAAAATAGGAGGATTTTGGGAAACCTCTTCCCCTTCATTAGTATTCTCTTCATCTTCTATTTGTTTTCTTGTCTTTAAATAATTGGAAATATAAGGATTCCCAATGCAATTTACCGCACAATACATATAAATTTTCTCTAGATCAAAATCGAGAAATCTCATGAGATTATATTCTGGAATATCCCTAGTTATATGTTTCATTTCTTCATACCCCAGAAGCAGACTAAGTTCATTATGATGCGCAAGGGTAATCAAGTTATCACAATTTTTGGACACGATTCGATCATGAAACAATTTGCATTGGAGATTTAAATGACCACGTTCATTGCAAAGTTCACAAGGATGGCGAGAAAAATTAAATCTTTCAGCACAATCATCTAGCCTCTCTTGCAACCCTTTAGTTTCTAAATACTTATGCCTCTTACAAAATCTATTTTCCCTTTTTGGTATGCATTTGCACTCCCAATTCACTCCACAAAAATTGGTATCCTTATAGGAGACATCATTATCATGACTAGTGCAATCATCATTAGTATTATGGATATTCAAAGAATTCATACTAGCAACATTGCAATCATGCTCATCATTCATGGATTTTATGCCAAACATTTTATTGAATTCTTCTTCTATCAATTGAGCACAATTATTGGAATCCTTATTTTCAAGAAAGACATTATAAAGACGAATAATATGAGGCAACCTCAATTCCATTTTTTTGTAGTTTTCTTTTATAAACCAAACTAGTGATAAAACAAGAAACTAAAAGATTCGATTGCAAGATCTAAAGATATACCTTCAAGCACTCACCTCCCCGACAACGGCGCCAGAAAAGAGCTTGATGTCTACTACACAACTTATTCTTGTAGACTCGTGTTGGGCCTCCAAGCGCAGAGTTTTGTAGGACAGTAGCAATTTTCCCTCAAGTGGATGACCTAAGGTTTATCAATCCGTGGGAGGCGTAGGTTGAAGATGGTATCTCTCAAACAACCCTGCAACCAAATACAAGAAATCTCTTGTGTCCCCAACACACCCAATACAATGGTAAATTGTATAGGTGCACTAGTTCGGCGAAGAGATGGTGATAAAAGTGTAGTATGGATAGTAGATATAGGTTTTTGTAATCTGAAAATATAAAAACAGCAAGGTAGCAAAAAGTAAATGGGCATAAAAACGGTATTGCAATGCTTAGAAACAAGGCCTAGGGTTCATACTTTCACTAGTGCGATCCCCCAACATTGTTGACATAGTTGAATCATATGTAAATCCCTCACGTGCGACAAAGAGTTCACTCCAAAGTCACAAATAGCGGAGAACAAACGAAGAAATTGTTGTAGGGTACGAAACCACCTCAAAGTTATCCTTTCTGATCAATCTTATGAGCCATCCCCATTAATTGTCACGAACAGCCCTAGAGTTCGTACTAGAATAACACCTTAAGATACACATCAACCAAAACCCTAATGTCACCTAGGCACTCCAATGTCACCACGAGTACCCACGGGTTTGATTATACGATATGCATCACACAATCTCAGATCCATCTATTCAAACCAACACAAAGAACTTCAAAGAGTGCCCCAAAGTTTCTACCGGAAAGTCAAGACGAAAACGTGTGCCAACCCTTATGCATAAATATCAAGTGACTCAAGTGAATATCCCATTGTCACCACAGATATCCATATGCAAGACATACATCAAGTGTTCTCAAATCCTTAAAGACTCAATCCGATAAGAAAACTTCAAAGGGAAAACTCAATTCATCACAAGAAGATAGAGAGGGAAAAACTCCATATGATTCATATATATCAACAAAGCTCGCGATACATCAAGATCGTGCCATCTCAAGAACACGAGAGAGAGAGAGAGATCAAACACATAGCTACTGGTACAAACCCTCAGCCCCGAGGGTGAACTACTCCCTCCTCGTCATGGAGACCACTGGGATGATGAAGATGGCCGTTGGTGATGCTTTCCCCCCTCCGGCAGGGTGCCGGAAAAGGGCTGTAGATGAGATCCTGGAGGTACAGAGGCTTGCGGCGGAGTAAAAACTCATCTAGGTTAACTTTCGGGGGTTTCTGAATATATAGGATTTTTCAGCGTTGGAATCACGTCAGACGGAGCCACGTGGGCCCCACGAGGTACCAGGGCGCACCTGGGGGGGGTGGCACGCCCTGGTGCCTCATGGGCACTGGGTGGCGCCCCTCCAGTGGGTCTTGGTGCCATTATTTTTTATATGTTCCATAAAAAATCTCCAAAAAGTTTCACCCAATTCCAAGAACTTTTATTTCTGTACGAAAAACAACACCATGACAATTCTGCTGAAAACAGCGTCAGTCCGGGTTAGTTCCATTCAAATCATACCAGAACCATATAGAATTGTTATAAACATGGCATGAATACTTCATAAATTATAGATACGTTGGAGACGTATCACCCGGCCATGCTCAACTTCGCTCCTGGTCAGTTGCCGCAGGTGAGACACTTCCCTTCATGCTTGGGTGATTCTATCTACTCACTTATTATCATACTTGAATCTATGCACGAATTTCACAAGTTTGGATGCATCATAGAACTTGTGGTGATGTTGTTTAGATTGCAGCAAGCAAAAATACAAGTGTTGAGATTGTTAGGTGTTTTGATAGGGAGAAATTCGACCCATTTATTGAATTGTAGGATGGTCGACTTTCTATGATTAACTCTTTTTGGTATGTTTGTCTTTTCCATCTCATAATCACATCTATGAATTGGTGTGCTTGAAAACCAAGAAATACTTCTATTCCTTGTAGGTGTTCTTTTTATTGTGGTAAAAGATGAACCAGCTCATTATTTGTTTGGTGATTGGTTTGGATACATGTTCTTTTTCTACAGAAATATGTTGTGGTTCCTTGCAGAATAAATATTAACCATCATAGCTAATCATGTGAAAGTAAAATTATTGGAATTATTGTTTTCCTGCTGTATAATTACCTATTTATTATTTTACTGCTGATGTGAGTTAATCATACTCTATTCCTTTTATTGAGCTACTCCACCACCTCCTCCAGCGTCTCCGCTGGTCGCCCGACGGTAGGCAGGCCGTGTATGTGACAGACCTGCTGCTGCCGGCTGTCTTCCCAGACCACATCCCCGAGCTGCTCCTGCCACCGACCCTCCCCAACTTCACCCGTTGCCCGCTGCTGATGCAGGTGAGACAATTTCCTCGATCTGTCGCTTCTTCCTCCTGTCGTGGCCATATGTGCTACTTCTGTAACTGCTCTAGTTTGGGAGTAGCTGCAACTACTGTCTTTTGGGTGTGATTCGATTTGACCCTGCTATACTGCTGAGAAATTCTGCTGTCATTCTCTTGCACTCTGCTATGCAGCTCATGTTTCCCTTAAATGCAATTATTGGTGCACTTGTTAAATGCCATTATTTGTGCTATTTGCTTCCTTTGGTCATGCATGGTTTCACAGTTCGGTGCCACCATGGCTTGAAATGCATTGAATTGTGGGTGTGTGCTTGACATCTTGTTGCTTAGGGTTTTGTTTCGGGGTTTCTTAATATACTCGTGCTTGAAGAATAAACTAATGATTATTATTTCTTCCTCATCCTAATATCTGGTTTACAATGTGGCGAGAGATTGTCAAGTTTGTAAGCTATTCATCACACAGCCCTTTTCCTCCTCATATGGAGTTGCTCTGTTGTACCAAAAATGTAATCTATTCATATGTGCTTTTACACAAGGATACAATTATTAATTGTCCATTTATGATTTTTAGCATTTGTTGTGCTTCCTAGGGACACAGATCTCTACTCTTCTATATAATCCACACTGATCTTTATTGTTTGATTGACTGGAAGAAGTTTTGATGTAGTTTTTTTTTAATCATGCAGGTGTTTACTTTGGATAACAAATGTGTGTAGATCATCCACCTCCTCAGCGATGCTAACCCAATCCGGTCATCGTCGACACTATCATCATCAGGTCCCTGTTCCCTCTATTCTCTCCTACCTTGTGATGTTAGTCTGTGTGCGCTTACTAGTATTGTTAGATCCTGTCAGTTGAATCGATGGTAGTGGTAGTAGAATAGTATTTTTCTTCAGGTGAATCTGTTACAGTGACGTTCATTGCACGACCTGGACTTGTACCAATGTACCATGTTGCTATTTGGCAATTCAATTTCACATTGCATGTGAATCTTAAACTTATACAATACGCTTAGTTATTTGCATATGTAAAATATGTTGACAAAGTGTAAGTTGGATTACCGCCTCATGTTGATGGCATTGTCTCTAAACATTTAATAATGTTTCTTTTTGGTGATCTAGATCAGGATCTAATGTTTTTCAGGCTGTTGCTGCTGTGACAGAAGATCAGAAGAAGCCTGGAGATGCGCACAACAGTTTTAGTTGATGTTGCACCATGTTTTGGTGCTTGTGTATCTGTTTTTGATTGTAAGCACACTTGTTGGACGTGCAGACTTGTGTGTGCTGTTGTGTGTATTTGGTTGAATGATTTCTGAATGTAATCATTTAATCGAGAGAATTATTGAGTGTTTGCTGTTCAAATGTGTAAACTGGAAATCAGTGAATGAAAAAGACCAAATGTTCTATTGGACCAAATAATATATGGGCTCTAAAAAGGCTACGGCCCAAACAATAGTGGACTGGAACATTGTGCATTTCTGGAAAACCTGAACAAAAAGGCTTAATGAAATGGTCAGCAAAAGGGCCACGACCTAGAAAATAAGAAGGCCAAATTGTTGGGCCAGGCCCATGTGGCTGATCAAAATTGATAGAAAAAAATATATAAATAGGCTGAATTGTTGGGCTTGGCCCATATAGATGGCTAGACTGGACCGGGCTGATTGTGATCTACGACCATTTCGTTTCATCGTAATTTTGCCACGTCAGCTTGCCACGTTGGATCCGACGTGGTGTGGACAGGTTGCCAGTGACCAAAACAATTGGTCGTAGAACCAACGACCTTTTGTTTTGGTCGTTACCTTCTACGACCATTTCACAGTGAAGGTCTTTAAGTTTCATTAAAGACGGCCAGCTTTTGACCAACTGTTTTTGTTCACAAAAAGGTCACAAGTGAAAAACAATGACCATTCAGTGACCAATATTGATGGTCGCAAGTTGCCATATTTCTTTTAGTGCACGGCGCGGGCAAACTTCACAGTTGTCTTTAGGTATGCACTCTCCACCATTCAAACCATCTCACCAACGGCATTGGCAACAGTCCCAAGTGCAAGCATCCCCATAGCGGCCGAGCAATTTTGCTTAGTAGAAAACAACAGTTGTCTGCCACAATCCCTGGTGAGCTTGAAGTAGGGATCGTGTGCCTACACTCCCTCCACCACGCGGAAGAACAAGGGGTGCACATATGAAAGCGTCAACAAAACCATTCACCAGGGAATGTTGGTACGGGATCAAAGTAATCCTTGTAGAGCAGCCGTGCTCCGGAGACCCGATCCCGGTTCAGAACTCTTCTCCCTTTGATCGAAGCCTTGAAGCTTAGGATGTGCTCCACCTCCCGGTCCATTTCCCGTTGGATGCTCATGATCATCACCATCTCCACTTCTTCGTCCGAATCCGATGAATCGAAGAACTCCTTTTGAATTAATTCATCAAGCTCCATGGGTTCACACTCCTCATCCGACGAACCATTCGAATGGATTGTATTGAGATACGTCTCCAATGTATCTATAATTTATGAAGTATTCATGCCATGTTTACAAAAATTCTATATGGTTTTGGTATGATTTGAATGGAACTAACCCGGACTGACGTTGTTTTTAGCAGAACTACCGTGGTGTTGTTTTTTTGTGCAAAAATAAAAGTTCTCCAAATGCAGCGAAACTTTTTGATGATTTTTTTTGGAACATAAGAGACCCCCGAAGCTTCGTGGAAGGACCAGAAGCCTTACGATGTGCTCACAAGCCACCACAGTGCGCCAGGGGGGTATGGCGTGGTGATCCCTCGTGGGCCCATCTTAGCCCATCTTCGCGTGATTCCAACGCTGAAAAATCCTATAAATAGAGAAACCCCTAGAAATTAACCTAGAACTTCGACTCCGCCGCCGCAAGCCTCTGTACCTCCACGATCTCATCTACAGCCCTTTTCCGGCACCCTGCCGGAGGGAGAAATCATCACCGGAGGCCATCTTCATCATCCCGGCAGTCTCCACGAGGAGGAGGGAGTAGTTCACCCTCGGGGCTGAGGGTATGTACCAGTAGCTATGTGTTTGATCTCTCTCTCTCTCTCTCTCTCTCGTGTTCTTGATTTTGCACGATCTTGATGTACCACGAGCTTTGTTAATATAGTTGGATCATATGGTGTTTCTCCCTCTCTATCTTGTTGTGATGAATTCAGTTTTTACCTTTGAGGTTTCACTATTATCGGATTGAATACTTTTATGGATTTGAGAACACTTGATGTATGTCTTGCATATGAATACCCGTGGTGACAATGGGGTATTATATTGATTCACTTGATGTATGTTTTGGCACTCAACTCGCGGATTTCCGAGGTGACATTGGGGTAATCTATGCATAGGGGTTGATGCACGTTTTCGTCCTACTTTCTCCGGTAGAAATCTTGGGGCACTCTTTGAAGTTCTTTGTGTTGGATTGAATATTATGAATCTGAAGTTGTTTGATGCGTATCGAATAATCAACTAACGGATACTTGTGGTGACATTGGAGTATCTAGGTGACATTAGAGTTGGTTGATGCATATCATATGGTGTTATTTTAGTGTGAACTCTAGGGCTGTTTGTGACACTTATTGGGATGGCTCAATAGATTGATCGGAAAAGATAACTTTGAGGTGGTTTCGTACCCTACAACAATTTCATCTTATGTTCTCCGCTTGATAAGAACTTTGGAGTGATTCTTTATCGCACATTGAGGGATTGTTATATGATTCAACTTTGTTAGCACTGTTGAGAGATTGCACTAGTGAAAGTATGAACCCTAGGCCTTGTTTCTAAGCATTGCAATACCGTTTGTGCTCCGTTTTATCACTTTCTACCTTGCTGTTTTTATACTTTCAGATTACAAAAACCTATATCTACTATCCATACTACACTTGTATCACCATCTCTTGTCCTACAAAACTCTGCGCTTGGAGGCCCAACACGAGTCTACAAGAATAAGTTGTGTAGTAGACATCAAGCTCTTTTCTGGCGCCGTTGCCGGGGAGGTGAGTGCTTGAAGGTATATCTTTAGATCTTGCAATTTAATCTTTTAGTTTCTTGTTTTATCACTAGTTTGGTTTATAAAAGAAAACTACAAAAAATATGGAATTGAGGTTGCCTCATATTATTCATCTTTATAATGTCTTTCTTGAAAATGATGGAGCGGAAAATTATGCTCAATTGATAGAAGAAGAATTCAATAAAATATTTGGCATAAAATCTTTGAATGATGAGCATGATTGCAATGTTGTTAGTATGAATTCTATGAATATCCAAAATACTAAAGATGATTGCACTAGTCATGACAAAAATGTTTCTTATAAGCATGTCAATTTTTCTGGAGTGCATAAAGTTTGTGAAGACATGCCTTATCGGGATGATAGATTTTGTATGAAGCAAAAACATGATAGAACCAATTTTTTGCTCAAAGTGATAGATGAATTTGCTACAAAATTATGTTCTCTTTATCCTATTACTTGTGAACTTTGCAATAAAGTTGGTCACCTTAATTTCCAATGCATGCTTTTTTATGATCGAATCATGTCCAAATATTGCAATAACTTGATCACCCTTGAACTTTATAATGAACTTTGTTTATTTTTGGGGTGTGAGGAATTTCCACATAAAAATAGTTGGTTTGAAGGATTCATATTCACAGACCATGCTGAAACTAATTTGAAAGAAATATATATGTTTTGTATGGTAAATTACAATGAGAATGCTTATATTGCCAACTATAGAAAAACGGGAAAACAAATAGAATATAAAAGAAATACTAATGGAAGGGTAAAGATTCCCCCTTTCCCTCCAATTTTCTCTCATGATAAAACAGGTAACGAGGAGGAGCTTCCTATCCAACCGATCTCTTCAATAAGAAGCTCGGAAGAATTAAATAAACCCACACATAATGTGGTAAAGAAAAAGAAAAGAAGGAAAAGTAGAGGTAAAGAGGTATCTCTCCCAAATAATGTTGCTCCTATTATTGTTGTACCTCATGAGAATGAATCAAAAATAATTGTGGAAGATGATACACTTGATGATGATTTTGTTATGCCTATTGCTTGTTGTGATGATTATGATTGGGATGATAATGATACTTCTTATGATCTTGAAAGTCTTTATGGCACCAACTTGGAGGAATATGATAATAATTGTTATACTATTGGTGCTATTCATACTATTGATGATCATAGTGATAATGCTAATGATATGCAAACCAACAAGCTTGGGGATGCTATGTTTGATTGGAATGATATGTTTGATAATTTATTTGCTGCAAATAACGTTTGCCCTAAGCTTGGGGATGCTATGCTTAATGAAAATGATAGTTTTATCCCCCCTACTTTTGATGAGCAAATTTATTATGATGATGACATGCCTCCTATCTATGATGATTATTATGATGATACTTATGTTATGAAAAATAGTGATGATTATTATTATAATACTTGTTATAATTATGAAAATCCTTTTACTGAACATCACTCTTTTAATGTGGAAACAATTTATAGTATTCGAGTTTCATACGATACTCCCACTATTATGAATGAGAGGAAAATTGCTTGTGTGGAGAGTAATAAAAATTCTATGCTTGTGGATCATGAAAAGGATGCTTTATGTGATAGTAATATTGTTGAATTCATTCATGATGCTACTGAAAATTATTATGAGAGAGGATCATATGCTTGTAGGTGTTACAATAATATCAAGTTTCCTTTCTATGTGTTGGAAGTTTTGAAATCATGCTTGTTTTGCCTTCCTATGCTAGTTGATTCTTGCTCCCATAAACTATTTGCTCAAAAAATCCCTATGCATAGGAAGTGAGTTAAGCTTAAATGTGCTAGTCATATGTTTCATGATGCTCCCATTATTTTTTAATTCTTCACTTTTTATGTGAGCATCATTAAAATCATCATGCCTGGCTAAAAAGGCATTAAAGAAAAACGCTTGTTGGGAGACAACCCAATATTTATACCTACTGTTTTTCTTGTGTTCACATGATTAAACTACTGTAGTAATCATGTTTCATATGTTTTCTTTCAATAATGTGCCAAGTAAAGCCTTTGGGATAGTGTGGATGCTTGTTGATTCGATTCTGTGCAAAAACAGAAACTTTTGCGTCCAGTGCTGGAATTTTTATTCTGTACTGGAGAATGAGAAACTTCTGAAATTTTTACAGAGCATTGGGTTACAAATTTTTTACGCTGTCCTAATTTTTCAGAATTTTTGGAGGTACAGAAGTATGGTTTTTAAATCGCTCACTATATGCTGTTCTGTTTTCGACAGATTCTGTTTTCGACGCATAGTTTGCTTGTTTTAGTGTTTCCATAGCTTATATTGAGCAATATAAATTGTGGAAATGATAGACTACAGTAGGAATTATGTTAGAACAATTATGAATCTTGTCTTGACAGTACCTAAGTGGATGATTTATTTTTATCATACTAACGTATCCCACAAGTTCTGTTAAGTTTTGTGTGATTGAAGTTTTGAAGTTTTCGGTGAGATAACGATATGAGGGGAATAAGGAGTAGCAAGAACCTAAGCTTTGGGATGCTCAAGGCACACCAAGGTAATATTCAAGGAATACCCAAGTGTCTAAGCTTGGGGATGCCCTGGAAGGCATCCCCTCTTTCGTCTTCAACATTATCGGTAACCTCACTTAGAGCTATATTTTTTATTCGTCACATAATATGAGTTTTGCTTGGAGCGTCATTTTATTTTTATGAGATTTTCTTGCTGTTATCAATAATCATGTTTTGTATCTTTTAGTTCAATAAAATGCCAATTATAGCCTTTACCATGCTCAGTTTGCAAGTTTATGTGTTGCTGTTTGAAAACAGAAAGTTTTCTGTTATGTTCAGAATATTCCTGAATAGTCAGAACGTGATAAAAATCTGAAATTTTTACACGATAAGAATGCATGAGTTCTCTGTCACGTGGTGATTTTTCAGAATTTTTGGAGTTAGGGAAGTATGAATTCTTATTCACCCTTTATAGACTATTCTGTTTAGACAGATTTCGGTTATAGTTGCATTATTTGCATATGTTGCTTGTTTAATGTTTCTATTTGTGGATAGGAGTATTAAATATGCAGAGGCATTTAGTATGCAATGTTAAATTATAATTTTAGTGATTTGTTACAGTAGAGAAGGATAAGGTTTTGAGTTGATTTATGCTAACTTATCTCACGAGTTCTTGTTGAGTTTTGTGTGGATGAAGTTTTTAAGATTTAGGAGAAGCCATGATATGAGAGGAATTAAGGAGACACAAGAGCTCAAGCTTGGGGATTCCCAAGGCATCCCAAGTTAATATTTCAAGAAGTCTCAAGCACCTAAGCTCGGGGATGCCCCGGTAGGCATCCCACCTTTCTTCATCAACAATTATCGGTTAGTCTTGGTTGAGCCTAAGTTTTTGCTTCTTCACATGAGATGTGCTATTCTTGGAATGTCATTTTATTTTGTTTTCTTTGCTGTTTGAATAAAATACTTAAGATCTGAAATTTTTAAATGAGAGAGAGTCCTCACATAGCTACCTATTTACTTAACTACTCATTTGGTCTTCACTTATATCTTTTTGGAGTAGTTTGTCATTTACTCTTGTTCTTCACTTATATCCTATGAGTAAATTGTTGAATAAATCGAATATCATGAAGTTGAAATAATATGAGCTTCATATGCTTGTATCATGCCTAGTAGTAGCTTCACATTGGGTTTAGAAGGTAAAATCTATTGAAGCTTGACAATCACAATATGGGTCATACAAGCAATTCATGAATGATTAGTATAAGGAAGAGAACTTTCACATATAAATATATTATCTTGGACATCTTTTATGATTGTGAATACCCATTAATTATTTTCAAACTTGAGCAAATTAGTTGAAGTTGGACAAGGAAGACAACGTAATGAGTTATGTTTGGGTATATTTGCATAGAAGTTATATTGTTATGGATCCTCCAACATGTGGTGCTTGCTTAGGATCTTTTGCTAGCCAAAAGTTCGTACTAAGTAGAGATACTTCTTGTGCATCCAAAAACCATTAAACCCAGTTTCTTTCCATGAGTGTCCACCCTATCTACCTATGGATTGAATAAGATCCTTCAAGTAAGTTGTCATCGGTGCAAAAAGCAATGAAAATTGCTCCTAAAATATGTATGATCTTTTATTGCAAGGGAAAATAAGCGTCGTATGAACTTGTGATGGTAAAGAAATAAAAGCGATGGACTGCATAATAAAGGTTGCTATCACAAGGGGCAATATAACGTGACGTTCCTTTGCATTAAGAGCTTGCACATCCCAAAATAAAAAGCACATGACATCCTCTGCTTCCCTCTTCGAAGGGTCTATCTTTTACTTTATGTATTTACTTTTATGCAAGAGTCAATAAGTATTCATTCTCATTTCAACCTAAATTATTCTTTAGTTGGCAAGCATCATGTGGTGGGGAAAGATCCAGGCACATATGGCCATTCAAATATATTTGATCATGAATTATTATTGTTGACAATTATCTCTATGATAAATAAGTTGGGAGGCGAAACATTAAGCCCCTATCTTTCTCTGTGTTCGATGGATGCCATTTGTTCTAATAATATGCTTTGAGTACTAGCAATCATAGAAGACTATATGATAATTGAGTATGTGGAGCTCTTACTTAGACTTTGTTGAAGATAAGTTGAATTGCAATTGTTTGGTGACTAAGAACATAGGTTGTTAAGTTTCAAGAGAATGCATTGTTCGAACCATAACATGTGAATAGATTGCTACTTTATCATGATGAGTTTTATGAGAAAGAGTTGCTGTTATGATGCTAGGAAAAGTGATTGAAATTATCATTGATCAAACTTATGCACTATGCTAGCATTCACACTTCATAAATTATTTCTTTTATCATTTACCTACTCGAGGACGAGCAGGAATTAAGCTTGGGGATGCTGATACGTCTCCAACGTATCTATAATTTATGAAGTATTCATGCCATGTTTACAACAATTCTATATGGTTTTGGTATGATTTGAATGGAACTAACCCGGACTGATGCTGTTTTCAGCAGAACTACCGTGGCGTTGTTTTTTTTTGTGCAGAAATAAAAGTTCTCCAAATGCAGCGAAACTTTTTGACGATTTTTTTTGGAACATAAGAGACCCCCGAAGCTTCGTGAAAGGACCAAAAGCCTTACGAGGTGCTCACAAGCCACCACCGCGCGCCGGGGGGGGGGGGTATGGCGTGGTGATGCCTCATGGGCCCATCTTAGCCCATCTTCACGTGATTCCAATGCTGAAAAATCCTATAAATAGAGAAACCCCCAGAAATTAACCTAGAACTTCGACTCCGCCGCCGCAAGCCTCTGTACCTCCACGATCTCATCTACATCCCTTTTCCGGCACCCTGCCGGAGGGGGAAATCATCATCGGAGGCCATCTTCATCATCCCGGCAGTCTCCATGACGAGGAGGGAGTAGTTCACCCTCGGGGCTGAGGGTATGTACTAGTAGCTATGTGTTTGATCTCTCTCTCTCGTGTTCTTGATTTGGCATGATCTTGATGTACTGCGAGCTTTGTTAATATAGTTGGATCATATGGTGTTTCTCCCTCTCTATCTTGTTGTGATGAATTGAGTTTTTACCTTTGAGGTTTCACTATTATCGGATTGAATACTTTTATGGATTTGAGAACACTTGATGTATGTTTTGCATATGAATACCCGTGGTGACAATGGGCTATTATATTGATTCACTTGATGTATGTTTTGGCACCCAACTCGTGGATTCCCGAGGTGACATTGGGGTAATCTATGCATAGGGGTTGATGCACGTTTTCGTCCTACTTTCTCCGGTAGAAATCTTGGGGCACTCTTTGAAGTTCTTTGTGTTGCATTGAATATTATGAATCTGAAGTTGTTTGATGCGTATCGAATAATCAACTCACGGATACTTGTGGTGACATTGGAGTATTTAGATGACATTACAGTTGGTTGATGCGTATCATATGGTGTTATTTTAGTACGAACTCTAGGGCTGTTTGTGACACTTATTGGGATGGCTCAATAGATTGATCGGAAAAGATAACTTTGAGGTGGTTTCGTTCCCTACAACAATTTCATCTTATGTTCTCCGCTTGATAAGAACTTTGGAGTGATTCTTTATCTCACGTTGATGGATTGTTATATGATTCAACTATGTTAGCACTGTTGAGAGATTGCACTAGTGAAAGTATGAACCCTAGGCCTTGTTTCTAAGCATTGCAATACCGTTTGTGCTCCATTTTATCACTTGCTACCTTGCTGTTTTTATATTTTCATATTACAAAAACCTATATCTACTATCCATACTACACTTGTATCACCATCTCTTCGCCGAACTAGTGCACCTATACAATTTGCCATTGTATTGGGTGTGTTGGGGACACAAGAGATTTCTTGTATTTGGTTGCAGGGTTGTTTGAGAGAGACCATCTTCATCCTACGCCTCCAATGGATTGATAAACCTTAGGTCATCCACTTGAGGGAAAATTGCCACTGTCCTACAAAACTCTGCGCTGACAAAACAATCACAAAAAATTGGTCGGACAATGTGCCGAACACATTGAGGACAAGATGCAGTCCGAGAGGAGGCAGACGTACTGCGGCGGCGTCCGGGCCGGTGAGAGTGTCCGTGGAGGTGAGAGTGGAGGGGAGATGTGTTGTGTCGGTGCTGGCGACGTCGAGGGCTCGGTACGGCGGCGGAGCAAGGGTGGCGGCAGACCTAGGAGAGGGTCGGCATGGATTACTAAGAAGAGAGGGGGGCAAAATGGATGGTCTGTCAGGTCGGGGGGGGGGAGGGGATTTGGTGCAATTTGTGGTGGGTCCTGCCTGTCGGGTCCGACGTGGCGTACGCGCCTCGGCCTCTTCATATCCACCCCAGATTTGGGCTGGAAATGAGGGATGCCGGTTCGACTAGGCTTTTAAGACCGGTATGAGGAGCCCGTCTAGGTCATTTTTTAACCCGTCAATGACCGGGCCGTCCGCCCGAGCGTATAGGGGGGTTTGGGAGCTCGGCTGTAGATGCTCTTACACTGGAACTTTCTCAAAGGAAATTACAGAACATACACTCCTGGACAGAGACCCAACAGTTGTATTACCTTTGCAATGAGGTAAAACGTAGAGTTGCAAGTGGCGGTCCTGCTTATCGGGTGAAACCAGCCAATTAGTTTCCCTATAGCTATAAATTAATAACAAGCTTGTACTCCCTCCGCTCTAAAATAATTGAAGTTTTAAGTTGCCCTAGGTCAAACTTGATAAGTTTGATCAAGTCTATAGGAAAATAAATTAACATCTAGAACACCAAATAATTCATATAATATTCTTTATAAAATATATTTTTGAACCATGTTACTATCTACATGTTATGTTGTAGATTTGTGCACTCTTTTCTATAAAGTTGGTCAAAATTAAACACGTTTTTTGGGATTTCATTTTTTATCTAACGACCTAAAGCATCATAACTTAGTTTCAAATATTAAGTTGCTTACCACACATACCATGTGGTTAAATCAAGAACTTCAAGTTTAAAATAAAATTGAACAAGTTTGACTTGAGGCCAATCGAGAACTTCAATTATTTTGAAACGGAAGGAGTAAATTATTAGCCGAGGGCCGGTGTGGAATAGACGCCGCAATAGTGGTTCAACATTATGGGATAATTCATTCTGCTGATACTATTACGTACATGATAGGTCATCTCGATCTGAAGGATAAAAACTACCATGCCTAACTGTTTTACCATCTCTCAAATGGCCCGAGTTATTGCTAGGCCCTTACATGGTGAGTGCTCAAAGGACTTGTGATGAGCCACATCACTGAGAGGAAATACCGATCAATTCTGGCAATGAGAACAATGTTCACCATTGCATATGAACTATGGAATAATTCTGGTAACGGCATACAATTTGGGTACATTCCCTCTTACTAGTGGTACAATGCCTATGAGCTAACAGAAGATTGCCGATCGTCACTTATTTCGGTAACCTATTTTTCCTTAGTTGGTTGTTTATATGTCTTTGGTCATCTGATTTTTGAAAAAATTGAGCTGTCTCTCGAAGTTTTTAGAAGTAAAAAAATAATACACTCGACATACAGAACAAAACATTTTCTTGTTCATCGCTTCTATTGACGGAACATAGGAAAAATAATTGTCGCACTCCAACACAGGGTCCTCCAACAATTGGTCCATCAGGCCTATATGACCCATCATGCTTATATGGTTTGTCAAGGACCTGACCAAACTCCTGCATTAGAGAGGTGGGAAAGTACCAACGAGTACCTTTAGCACCTCGACCATGGCCTCGACCCATAAAATGCAGGATGGGAGAAACCGAGACAAAAGACGATGTAAAAAAGATGATCTGCGATGTAGAAAAGCCTCATGTGCGTCGCAAAGTACCACCTAAACAACAATTCATCTGATCTAGTGAAGATCAAGATCCGGTGAGCCACACCATTTGTTGTCACCAGTTCAGAGGATGGCGGTTGGCATGCATCTTTGCAACATAAAATTTGAAGTGTCTCACTGTTTTCTTTTCAGCAGGGGTCAAGAATAGCTGGAATATTAGGTGGAATGCTCACGTTGATATTAGGCCTGATATTAATTAGTTGATGGTGCTAAATGTGTTTCGTGCTAAACATGTTTAACGCTAAACATCGGAGCGATATAGACCGTTGGATAGATGCGGTTGAACGGGTGAGATTTGTTGAATCTTCGCAACTTCTTCTTTTTATATTGGTCTAGATGTACGTATATGGGATGGTCCTATTGGTGGTTCACTGGTTGTACATAACATGTAGAGACCTGATGGCAAAATGTTTTGACGGTGTCTATTTCTTTTTGGCGCACCCTTTTGCTCATCCAATTGGCGCACTTTTATGTGCTTAAAGAGTTCCTAATTGCGAACTAGTATTGTGATCCTAGTATGGCAAGGATCTAGTATACTAATGTTATTTCCTGGCTTTTGGATTGGATGGTAAAACCATATAAATTATACAACCATAATGTTAAAATATCAATAGAATATCATTATATCAGAGGCTTCACACAAATGCTTTGAAGTGCCACTAGTGAAATGGGTATCAAGTGAAGTTCACATCAAGTAGGGGTAATCTCTCAACCTCCAACAAGCTGGTAAGGACAATCTAGGAAAAAGATGAATCAAACACGGTTGGCATATTTTTATCTACCTAGGAATAGTTTTAGGCCTTCAACCTTCTTTTGAAGAATAAAAAAAACTAAAATCTAGAGTTTTTGCCATGTCTGACGAGACAATTTTATAATGAATCCAGGGCACCCAAATGCAGGCAACTACAATGACCAAGCAACCTATACATGGGTACAACCAAGTAACTCTAGAACTCTACCTAATAGGGTTTGTTGTACCTCACTCCTTTCCAGCCCGAGGCAGACAACCACGATGGCTATGAAACCTATCCACATTTCTGATATGCACATGGTTACACAAACATCATATTTCAGCTAGATGCACAAATTAGTTGGAAATAATTACTAAGCCGAACCAAGCAAACACATGATGAGGTGAACTCTAACCAAGGTCACTATTATTATATCATGACATTACTATGCTTTCAACTTCTTCTCACATTACATGGAATCAGGTGCATCATATAAGGAGGACAACAATCTCTGAGGTCACAAGGAAACAAAGTTGTTGAAGCAAGTTCTGAGCGAATCCCATGCTTTCAGTTATTTTCTCTGTTCTTTTTGTGTTTCATCACCATTCTGGAAGAGAAATGTGACAATGGGGCATATCATCGAAAGGTCCTTAAATTATACTTTCCATCCCAACAAACCTTGTATTATTTGAAGTTGGTTCAGTAAACATAATGATCATTTTGGTGACAGGTGTCCAGGTTGTTAAAGGCCACATGAGAATTCAGGAAGCTCTTCAATAACTTCAAGTTGGCTTCTTACTCCCCAAGGAATCTATGCAAATGCCGAGTAATACCCCCCATCAAGGTATTGAGTGTTCCTTACCATCGCCGATCTTGTGAGTTCATCCATATTACTTACAATGAGCCTATGGTTCCCACAGTTCGTGATATATGGTTCTAGATGTTTTGTGTTTATTAGTACTTGTTTGTGGTTTTGGGATTGTACAGACACCCAATCAAATTTCTTGTAGCTTCAGATCGCCTTACCCAACACACTTGTCGCATCCAACTTTGGCAAGTTAATGTTAGTTACTCCCGTTGCTTACAACTAGTTACCCTCTCTGATTTGATCCTACGGCGTGATGATCGGCCCACCCTTGGACATTAACTCATTCACTGGGTTCATTCCTATCACATCTTGGCATCAGAGCTTTCGTTGACACGATAGGATCTGTTGTCGTTGTTTATCTTTCTACCAACCCTCTAAATCTAGTGTTCTTGATACTTTCTGCCCCGTCCTACAGCCCTAAAGGCCCAACAAAAAAATCCGAGCCTTTGTTTGGTGTTGAAACTTGTTGTTTGCATTTCTTGCTTGCTCTTTCATCTACTTACCTTTTTTACTTTGCAACAATTTCATCTTCATAGTTGCTTTGAGATATGGTCGTTTTGTTTAGGAATAAAATGAAATAAAAAAATAAAAAATAATGAAATAAAAGAAGTGAAAAAAGGAATCAGAGAAAGAAGCAAAGTGTTATGCAAGTTAGATCCAATAGTTTCAGCTTCATTTATAGTTTTTAGAATTTCATGCGTGTAATGTAATTTTCAATTGTGGTGCAAAGATCAGTACTTATGTATAAATATTTTCTTGGTATGCATCAACTTGATTTCATTACGAGCCCTCGTGTCATTATCCCATCACGCTCCACCAAAAACTAGAGCTAGTTATTTTGGCGCCTATTGCTCAATCACTTTAACACATCCGAGACATCTGCGATCTGATGTGAGCTCGATGAGTAAGAGGTGAGGGCATGTGATACCATAGTGTCACCTTTCCCACTATCAGCAGGACTCACATGGTAGGATCTACACGAAGTTTGCATCAAAAGAATCATGCTGAAGGAAACTTCATGGCCACATGTGCACGCGGAGCTACCGAAAACTGGTTGGGCAGGCCAAGGCGGGCAAAGCTGAAGGGAAACACATACTTTCTCTCCCAAAAGGCTCAGTTCTACTTATATTCCTGTGTATTTCGTGAGAAGGCAACAATTTAGACATCCCACAGTGAGGGTATCATTGCATTGTTTTATTAGCGGAGAAGCGCACACTCCTTTTGGGAACACAACACCAATAGGTACAAACTAATACGGCGACCACACCTACTAGGATTCTAGCACTCCAACAAAACTTACTTCACCAATCAAAGACCAGATGTTCACGGGTAAACCTCGATGATTGATCTCACACCCAGAATGGGCGTGATTTTGTAGTCGCTGAATCCCGCCTCGAAGATGATCTTCTTCCACTCCTGCTCATCTCGCTCGATGCCGTTGACGAACATGATGAAAAGGTCGAACATGGCTTGCGTCTCTTTGTGCTTCGGGTCCTGTGACCCCGCACCAACCACCATGTCGACAATTATCACCTTCCCTCCCACGTCTTTTGGCGCGATGGCTTTCTTGCAATTTTTCAGTATCTTGATGCAGTCCTCGTCACCCCAATCATGCATGACCCACTGAAACAATTGAAGGTGGTCACCCAAATCGTTAATTGACAGCATGCTAATAAGTTTATAGCTATATCTTTCCCAAAATGGACATTGTGATCGTAGACTCTAATGGAGTACCAACATTGTGTTCACTAGTTGACGCACCTTGAGGAAGACAGCGTCGGCCGGTGGAACGCTCTCAAACATGTCGCCCGCGATGTACTCCACGTTGGTACCGCTCGGAGCCTTGTCAACCACGTGGGCGAGGTCCATCACGCTGCACTTCACGTCCGGGAACGCATTCGAGATGGCTTGTGCCGCTCCACCGTGCCCTCCGGCAACGTCGACCAGGGAGCCTATCCCCTGGAAGACGCCCCCACACTCCCTGATGGCGATGTCCATGGGGAAGCTGCTGTCGGAGACCATGCCCTCGTTGACGAGCGCGTCGTACGCCGGGTCCTGGTCGGCCAGCTCCCAGAAGGTCTTGCCGTGCTTCAGCTTGAAGAGGTTCGGCTCCGGCAGTTCGTGCTGGAACCACGCCCCGAGCTGGGAGAACGGGGAGACGAGGATGGGGTGGAGCAGCATCTTCGTCACGTGCACCATGTTCACCGAGGCCGAGCCGACGAGGAGACGGGACGCCGGCGTCAGCGCTTAGACGGCCTCGCCCTCAACGCCGTCGTCCCTGGGTTGCTCGACGCTGAAGACGCCGGAGACGGTGAGCACGCGCATGAGGCGGCGCAGGCAGGAGATCTTTGACGGGTGGAGCGTGGCCGTGGCGGCTATCTGGGAGAGGGTGGCGGCCCGCCGTGGCGGTGGATGGCGTCGGCAATGCCGAGGTCCAGCGCGGACTTGAGCGCCATGGACTTGACGTAGCCGAAGGTGTGGTACCAGAGCTCGAGCTGGGCATCGAGAAGGCCCTGGTCGAGGATGTGCTGCTCCCGGGCGAGCGCCATTGCTACTGTTCTTGATCAGATATGGCTTTTTTTATGGGTGGACTGGGCAGAGAAGAGAACACTCTGTCTATTTATAGACGGGGATCTGGGTTTGCACAGTAGCTTCAAGTGATCACAGGACTTCCGGTAACGACACACTGATCTCACATTGCCTGTGCATGTGACCTCAAATGGTGCTTGTGTTGTGTCTGTCAACTCGTGCGACATGCTTACTCCGATGTCGGTGATCCAACATCGTGAAAGTTGAGGAGCTCGTGCGCTGATGTTGTCGATCCAACGTTGAATGACATTTAACAGTTTCAACGACAGAACAATGCACATGTGTTAACATTGGTGAAGGTCAGAAAATCAGATATTTTTTTTGGACGGGGCTGGAAAGTCGTTGATATAGACAAGAAGATGTCGTCGGCCGCGATCTGCGTAGTAAATCGCCGATCTAGAGAGAGCCTGTAGAATGCCCAAGTTTCGACTAGACGAAGTTGAAGAACACTAATCTAACACGCTACCCGACAAAGCCGATGCTGACCAACCTTTCCCGGTCAGAACTAGAACAGGAGAACAAAGAGGCACAACCATGTTGTCTGCTCCGCAGGACAGCGCAACCGAGACAAAACTTCAGGAAAAAAAAGCCAGGCCTGGAGAACCAGATCTTGAGATACCCCATCTTCCACACGCTTCTCGGCGATACGAAGAAACATCACCGGAATGAGGCGAGGCAGGAGACCTTATTCCATGCCAATGGTGACACCATCATCTCGCCACCGTCGAACGGGAACAAGCCCTAAATATATTCCTAACCCTACCATTACGGGACCAAAGCCCTAGGGTCCTCACTCCCTCCCGCCGTACGGGCGGAGGGAGAGGGGTTCGTGGCAGAAAGTGGCTTTTTAAGAAATATTTGTTGGAATGTGCCGAATACGTGGTGCTTCCAATGCCAATGGCCAGTCCGCTCTTCGTTTGAATGTCTATAGGTCTCTCCGATTTACGCTTCTCTTCATCGACGATGGTTGTTGTTCGGGTGCGTTGGTCTTTTGGAGCCTTAACACAACGACTTTTCGATTGTCTATTACAACAAGGTTTGTCCGGCTACGATGAGGGTGGGCCGATGACGGCGGCGCGCCTTTGGCTCGCTCCAGTGTTTGTAGTCGTCGCAAGGTGGTCTACATGCATGGATGTAACTTATTTTAATTGATGTTCATTGTACTGTCATGATGCTTGAGGAATAGATTGGAAGTATTTTTCTCCAAAAAAAAATTAAAAAAAATGCCAGTGGCCAAATCAAGACACAATCAGCAAAAACTGAGCTCATGTTCACCACGGGGCGAGGGCTATGTCTGAGTTTGAAAACTATTTTTGTCATGATTAGCCTGCAGGATTTCTTCTCTTATTTGTATATTTTTTAACCTTTTTATAGGAATGTCATCATCGAAAATTGCCTTTGGAGCTCGGCCTCCATGGAGGCCTCCAAATTCAAATTTCAAATTTCATCGAAATTCATATTTTTTTCATTTCATAAAATTCTGAAAAAATAAATACAGATATACATGAAGGCATAACACACATGTGTGTAAATTTTCAGGGCAAAATACGTTGAAATGGGGGCTGTGCAAAAAAGACAAATCTAGGGCTTTTTAACACATGATACTATTCATCCTCCCTGGCCATGAATTTGTCTTTTTTGTACAGGTCACATTTCAACGTATTTCATCCTAAAATTTTACACACATACACATAACATCCTTGTTTACTTGCAAAAAAAAATTCAGATTTTTTTGAAACAGAAAAGTTTGAATTTCGAATTTTTCAAAAAAAGGGCCTCCATGGAGGCCGAGAGCCAAACGTCCATTCTCTGTCATCATGGCTTACTTTATTGATCTCAAATAACACTTACATCGTTTACGAGAGAGATAAGGATAAATCAGGGGGCTCATCGACCCAATTACAAGAAATCTTACTCTCAAAATTAAATCTAGCAATCTCTTGAGCAGTGCAATTTGCTTCGTATAAACAATGCTTGAATGGACGTTCCCAATCTCCACAATAAGATCCATACAATCCGCGTAAATTGCCGCAGCTTCTATCCACCATGAGTTTGTTCCTGTGCATGCATTAACAACTTGCAAAGAGTCAAAATCTGCGATGGTTTGATGTATACCGAGCGATGCTGCGAAAATAAGACCATGCTTCGTAGCAAGAGCTTACATAGTGGCAGCGTCTAATGCACAAGTGATGAAAGAACACGAAGCGGCAATGAAATCTCCATTTGCATCCCGGGTGACCGCCCCTGTAGCTCCCTCTCCTTCGTCTCCATGATATGACCCATCAACATTTAATTTCAACATATCACTCGTAGGTTTGGACAACCGTGTGATATCCCTCACCATGTGATTCTGATTTGCTTTCACAAAACAGTCTTGCTAAGTCTCAGTCGACTGAGACTTAACGAAGTGTCAGTCGATGCTATATCCGTAAGATCTTACATTGAGATCCGTGCAAAGTTTTTTCTTTTCAGTTTTTCTTTTTCTCTCTTGCATGTTATGTCACTTGACTGAGACTTGATTAAATCTCAGTCGATTGAGACCTAGACACACCTTTCACAAAATTGTTGCACATTGCTATAATGGACATCTTCCAATTTGTGATGGGCGGAAAGCTTTCACCACAAGCTGCCTGCCTGCGTACCCACCATAAATGCGTACCCACCATAAATACCAACAGGCGGTCGCAATCACCTCGGCTACACCCACTAACCGCAGATTTGGGGTACTGATCAGCAGAAGTATCAAGCAGTTCTTCAAGTATGGCTGATCCTGATCGTGTTTCTATAGATGGGTTTGGTACAAGTACAGTCTGGCAACAAATCAATCATGGCCCGACCACAAATCAATCAAGGCGCCACCGTGATCATTACAAATCTCAACAGAATATTTACTTCTACCTAACCTGGATACTAGCCGATTCTTGGCAAATCCTTATTCGTCTGAATGCCGTGTGTGGAGAAATATGTGGTGACCGTGGAGTTAAGAAATTCTGTCCCGTTGTCGGCTTCCATGGCAACAAGGGAG
This sequence comes from Elymus sibiricus, assembly GCA_039707655.1. Classification (NCBI taxonomy): domain Eukaryota; kingdom Viridiplantae; phylum Streptophyta; class Magnoliopsida; order Poales; family Poaceae; genus Elymus; species Elymus sibiricus. The sequence goes on from CM077664.1 coordinate 323,171,931, forward strand.
CGTGAAAATTGCGTACGGATGTAAGCAACAAAGTTAAGAATAATTTGAGCAGTTTCGGATTTTTGACGAAGGGGAAAAGTCCACATGAAATGAGAAAAATCATCGACAATAACAAGATAATATTTGAAACCAGAATTACTCAAAAGTGGTGATGTCCAAAGATCACAATGTATCAACTGAAATGGTTCGACGCTTACTGAAGTAGACCTAGCGAACGGCAAGCGCACGTGTTTGTCATGCTTGTCAACTTGGCAAACACGTGTGCTTGCCGTTCGCTAGGTCTACTTCAGTAAGCGTCGAACCATTTCAGTTGATACATTGTGATCCTTGGACATCACCACTTTTGAGTAATTCTGGTTTCTCTTGCAACAGGCACGGATGTACCTCGCTTAGGGCATCTTCAACATCAACACGCAAATTTTCTTCCGTATCCGTGTCCGCGGACTGCGGGACAAATCTCCAACAGATGCGGGAGGCCGCCATCCAACGCTAGCAGCATATATCCGGTCAATAATTCGAAGGGAAAATTTTGTTTTTGCCACTCTAGATTTTGCCAATTTTTCTTATGCCACTCTAGATTTTGACATTTCACTTTTGCCACTCTTAGCTTTTGACAATTATCACAATTGCCATTCCGTGGCAAAAGCAAAATAATTTTATTTCATTTTTGCCACTCTTAGCTTTTGACTATTATCACAATTGCCACTCTGAGAATTTTGCTTTTGCCACAGGAATGGCAATTCTGATAATTGTCAAAAACTAAGAGTGGCAAAAGTGAAATGTCAAAATCTAGAGTGACATAAGGAAAATTGGCAAAATCTAGAGTGGCAGAAACAAAATTTTCCCTAATTCGAACCAACCGGACGAAATTCGATCAAACCGGCCGATATTCATCAAAATTCGGATAGAAAATAGCACAAATCATCCATACATAGCATGCAAATTAAGTCTAGTACAACAATGTCTCAAATTCGACTAGATTAACCGGATGTCCACCAAGTTTTTCATCAACACAGGGCATCCCACACATACTCCCCCTTCAGCTTCATCCAACAGTGTGTGCACGTAAATGACCGCCCCTCTGTCCTGTGGTACACCACGGCAGCGCGTGCGGGCTACATATAATGTGTAGACCAACATTGAGTGAATGAATCAAATCGACAATTTGAGCAAGAGGAAGCAAAACTTACGATCTCGTCCTCTGCCGCGTGCAATGGCCACCTTGCCTCCAGCTGATGAACCACGTCACAAAACTTGGTGACGCTGGTCTGGATTGTGTACCGGCTATACGATAACGAGCTCACATTGCGTTGTTGAATGATGTACATGTCGTAGGGCACAATGTGCTTTCGTGCGTGAAAAGTTTCATGCACTTGCTCCCAGAAGGCCTCCCCTTTGCTCCTGCCTACGAAATCCGCGGATACGGCCAACCACGCATCGCACAACAACTCATACTCCATGGTCGAGTAGCTCACCATCCTCCGTACTCTAAAAAACGACATAGCATTTGAAAATAAGCTCAATGGCATTTGACTGAACACCTGCCGGGCGTGGTGTCCGCCATGGAGAACGTCGACAGGGGGCGGAGTATACCTGGGTGGACAACTCCTTCGTAGAGGCGAGTGGGTGTGTCGGTGCTGGTTGTGGACGTCCGGCAATGCCTCTGTGGCGGCGGAGACGTACAGCAGCGGCGGTGGAGGTGGAGGGTGCGGATGCAAAGGAAGGGGGAGAAGTGGTGGAATGGAAGAAAATGGGACCGGGAGGGGGGATTGGGTGGGCCAGGGGTGTCGGAGTCCTACGTGTCTGGTGTCCGGACTCCCGCAAACCTCCCCCCACTTTGTCTCCAATTTACGGGAGAAAACGCGTCCGGACCGCCCTGCGGACCAATACAAGCCCGCGTTGGATGGCTTCCGCGGTCCGGACAGTGCCATACGGACGGATGCGGGCGGTTTGCGGGTCGCCGTTGGAGATGCCCTTAACGTGTGCCACTACATTTCTCTTCCAGTTTTTTTTGATTATTTTCATTTTTGTTTATATTTTGAAAATATTCCTTTTTAGTCGATTTTAAAAATATTCTAAATATATATATATATTCAAACATGATGTTATTTAAATTATAAAAAGTGTTCATCGTGCATTTAAAAATGTTAATGTTGTGTAAAAATTTGTTCGTGCAACTGTTAAAAAATATTTGTACTATTTAGAAAAAATGTTTGTGACATTTATAAAATGTTCACGCATTTCAAAACAATGTTCGTGACACAAAACAATGTTTGCATAATTCATCAAAAAGTTTTGTAGCATTCAAAAAATGGTCATGACATCTAAAAAAATGTTCAGGCATTTCATTATATGTTCGTGACATTTAAAATTATATTTATACAATGTAAACAAATGTTTGTGTAGTTAAAAATAATTGTGTGCCATTAAAAGATGTTCAACGTGTATTTAAAAAATATTTAACATGTATTCCAAAAAACATTCAAAACATGTATTTCAAAAAATATACGTCGTGTATATGAAAATGTTCAACGTGTGTCAAAAAAATGTTCCACAAGTATGCCAAAAATGTACAATGTGTATTGAAAAAATTAGAGTAGTGTTGAGGAAAAGAAAAAGGAAAAAAAGTGAAGAAACCGGTAAAAAACACCGAAAACAAAACACATAGAAACTTCTAAAACAGGTCCAAACAGCTCATAAAAGCTTCCTAAAATCGCTTCCTAGGAACCATTGGGCGAGCCCATCTAGTGACTGCCTAGATATATGAAATCAATAGTTAAGGATTATCCCTTGCAAAGATCACCCCACCTTCTCAGGCGCTGTCAAGTCGCGCACTGCATGTGCGCCACTTGTTGCAACTTGAGAGTTTATCTTTTTTCGTAGATTCGTTTATTCAAAATGTTTTATCTCTTAAACCGTGCGTCCGAATCTCGAACTGTTTTCACTGCTGGATTTCTCGTGTCAAGATCTTCAAAACTAGATCACATGTTGATATGTTTCGACAAACTTTTCTTTTCATGAAAAGAACCGAAAAAACTTGAAACCATATTTTTTTACAAAAAAAGAAAAAAACGAAAAGTGAAAAACCTGGCAACCGAAGAATAAAATGAATGACGAAAAAACCCAGAGCCGGAAGCACGGTTGCGGTTTTTCAATTTTTCCCCTTTTCGACAAGCACAACTATGCTTCTCGCAGAAGCAAATCCGTGCTTCCATAAGAAGCACAATTTTTTTTTTCAAGAACCAAAGCGGAAGCAAATTTGCGCCTCCATGAGAAGCAAGTATGTGCTTCTCGTGAAAGCACATATTTTTCTCTTTCCATTGTGCTTCTCGCATAAGCAAATTTGTGCTTCCACGAGAAGCAAACCTGTGCTTCTTGTGAAAGTACATGGTTTTATTTTCCTCGAGAAGCATAGCCATGCTTCTCGCGGAAGCAAATTTGTGCCTCCATAAGAAGCAAATATGTGCTCGTGAAAGCACATATTTTTCCCCCTTTTCGAGAAGCACACTCGTGAATGCAAATTTGTGCCTCCACGAGAAGCAAATATGTGCTTTTCGTGGAAGCACGGTTTTTCTTTTCATGCCAAAAAAATGACTGCAATTTTTCTCTCTAAAACCTAGGGAAAACTTGACAAAAATCGAAAAGCCGAAAAAACCCGAAAAAAACTCATCTAAAACCCGAAAACTTGTACAGAGAAAAAAAAATTCAGAAGGAGCGTCCAACACGCGACATGTGGCGGTGGCTGGACACACCACTTGGCGTGCTCCAGGCCACCAAAAGTTACCCCGAGGTCCCCGTAAGGGGTAACCTCTAGTTAGTTGCTCACCTAGATATTGCTGCCATGCTCTGCAACTGTTCACATGACTGACACACACAAAGGCAATTTACTGGGCGGCCCTTGTTTTCAATTTTCTTTCGCCTTTTTCTTCTTTTCAAATTTTCTTTCGTTCTCTATTTTTTCCAACGGTTTTCTTGTGGTTCTTCCTTTCAGATTGCTTTTCTGTTTTATTTGTTTCCATCATTACTTTTTTTCATTTTTTTGTTTATGTTTTTCTCTAATACATAAACATTTTTAAACTTCATGAATATTTATATTTTTTAAATTTTCTGAACATATTATGTGTTAGTGAATATTTTGTAAAAAATTATATACACTTTTTAAAACCCATGTATATTTTTTCAAAACCAAGGAATATTTTGAAATTATTTTTTTTTTGTAAAAATTGTGAATATGTAATAACAACTGGAAAAAATAACAAAAACTGAAAAACCGAAAAGAAAAAACTACTTTTCTTAGGCAAGATAGAAAAAACTACTAGAAAAACTAATGAGATTAGCGCTCGGTGTCGTCCATTGGGCTGCACATTATGGCAACCCAAGTGCGCTACCTGTCATTTTGAATCATATAGGGAGAAATAGGGACTCTCCCGACTCTTAGCATATGCCAAACATCTTCCCTGTGTCAGGTTTTCTGAAGGCGTAGGCGACTGAGCTTCTCATAAAATGAACTGAAAATCATGTGCGCCCGAGGCCACATCTTCTCAAACAAAATGGAAATTGATTTTCATGTGTTTTGTTTGAGCATGAAATACCGCCATCAGGTAGGTTGCTTATTGACACACCACATAAATCCAGCTGCATTCGAGAGATTTCCAATTCCCTTAGGACAAATTCGCTTCATTAAACACATTTGCTAGTGCCTTATGCCCAGTCTTGGTGCTCGATCTGAGATCGTGTGTTGCTTCTTTGCGCTGCAAGAGATGAGGTTGGGACCAAGAAACATAACAACCCCTCGTGTTGATCATCGGTCATCAATACACCTAGCCCAGTCGACATCGATTAGTCAAGGGTGACCTCCAAACGACAAGCCGGTGTTAATGTGCCCTTTAGCATAACGAAGGATGCGCTTAAAGATTCCCAATGAACATCTATAGGTCATGAAAAATATTGATACACCTGATTTATATAGTGCTATATATGGATGTGTCAATGTGAGTTACGATACGAAGTGACAACCATACTATGTATTTAACGGTGCCATCTAAACCAAGGACCCGGCCACTGTCATGTCCCATCTTTTCCTCCGCGGACATCGGTGTAGAAGTAGTTTTACAATTCTTCATACTGGCTCGATGAAGCAAATCTGGGGCGTACTTATTATGACTCAACAACAAGCCCCTAAATTGTAAGCTGCTTCGAGGCCGAGAAATACTCATGCTGGCCAAAATCCTTGACTAGAAAGGCAACCGAGAGAGACTGAACGAGACAATTAACAACCCAGTGAGTTTTTTTGTAGGGACATGTGATGTTGACCCAACGATGACAATGTTATCGACATAGACCAACATGAAGGTAATAACACCTCCGCGAGAGAATACAAAAAATGAGGTGTCTGCCTTGAAGGACGAGAAACCGAGCTGATGAAGTTTATCACCAAGGCAAGCATAACAAGATAGAGGAGACTGCTTAAGTCCATAGAGAGTGTGTTGCGACTTGCACACGTAATCATGATGACCTGAATCTACCAACCTCGGGGAGAGCATAAAGTTAGCTGTTTTGTATGAAAAAGGTTTAGGGTTAGGGTTAAATATTTAGGACATCCTAAATTGACTCTCACTTATTCTATAGCACAACCTTGGCCCTTTAATATTTTATATAGAATTGGGTAAAACAATATTGAGACATACGGAATATATAGCACATCCTAAGCTTACTCTCACTTATTTTCTATAACATTACTCATTGCTTATAAATATACAGAAGGGTTGCATAGAACATTAATATATATTATACATGAGCATCTTGAATGTTATATGTCCCTTTCATGCATCTCAACCAGAAGACATAATGCTTGATTACTTATTTAGTTCTTATTAATGTCATGTGGATTCATTATGTCGGAATATGTCGTTATTACATAGTCGTGACCAATGATGAAAATGACAACTCAACTTGAGCTTTAGATAATTAAGCCTTGCAATGATAAGTTTGGTTTCTTCTTACCATATTTTTTCCACTTTGTAACCTTATATTTTATTGACAATGTACAAAAGAAATTGATGATACATATGGTAAACATCTTTTACGAAAATGTGGTTCCATTCATCCACCGCGATCATTGAAGTTACCAAGAGATCTTTCTAACTCTTTTAGAGAAGCAATTGAAACGATCATGTCAAATTGGGTACAAGCTTGAAATCTAGCTCTTTATTCGGATTGCGTTCTCTTCTCGTGTGCCCGGCTGTGTCTTGGCAGTTTCTTGTCCACTAGTCTAGGCATCCTGGTTACTTCAGAGGTCGATGAAGGCGAGACCATAGAGAATTCAATGATGTAACTAAGAAAGGAATCAACAATAGATACATAAGATTTCTTTTTATATTTCCAACATATATGTGTTGGGGAACGAAGCATGAAAATCAAATTTTTTCCTACGAACACCCAAGATCTATCTAGGAGAAGCATAGCAACGAGAGGGGAGAATGTGTCTACGTACCCTCGTAGACCGTTAAGAGGAAGTGTATATTACGCGGTTGATGTAGTCGTACTCGTCACGGTCCAATCACGATCCAAACCGATGAAGTACCGAACGGACGACACCTCCGCGTTCAGCACACGTACGGCTCGATGACGTCTCCTCCTTCTTGATCCAGCAAGTGGGAGAGGAGAAGTAGATGGGATCACAACCAGCACGACGGCGTGGTGGTGATGGTGGTGGTGGAGTGTCGACAGCGCTTCGCTAAGCGTCGTCGGGACGAGGTGGTGGAGTAACGGGAGAGAGGGGCACCCAGGGGCTGGTCTGTGCTTTGGTGCGCCCCCTCCGCTATATTTATATGGGTGGAGGGGCTAGGAGTCCGGCCCCTCTTCCCTCTAGGGCCGGCGGCCATGGGAGAGGAGTTGGACTCCAAGTCCAACTCCTCCCCTCTTGTCCCTTCGGGACTCCTCCCTTCTCCTCTAGGCGCCTGGGCCTTTGAGGGCTAGTGCACCTGGCCCAATAATGCCAGGGTGCCTCCCCTCAGCCCATGTTAGCCCTAGGGACGTGGTGGATCCCTTGGTGGACTTCCGGAACCTTTTGGAAGCTTCCCGGTACAATATCGAAAAAATCGAACTTTTTCCGAAACCCTGAAAACAACTTTCCATATATAAATCTTTACCTCCGGACCATTCCGGAACTCCTCGTGATGTCCGGGATCTCATTCGGGACTCCGAACAACATTCGGTCACCAACATGCATATCCCAATATAACTCTAGCGTCACCGAACGTTAAGCGTGCGGACCCTACGGGTTCGAGAATCATGTAGACATGACCGAGACACCTCTCCGGTCAATAACCAATAGCGGAACCTGGATGCCCATATTGGTTCCTACATATTCCACGAAGATCTTTTATCGGTTGAACCACGATGTCGAGGATCCGGTTAATCCCGTATGCAATTCCCTTTGTCCAGCGATATGTGACTTGCCCGAGATTCGATCGTCGGTATCTCCATACCTAGTTCAATCTCGTTACCGGCAAGTCTCTTTACTCGTTCCGTAATACAAGATCCCGTGACTAACTCATTAGGCACATTGCTTGCAAGCTCTTTACGATGTTGTATTACCGAGAGGGCCCAGAGATATCTCTCCGTCATACAGAGTGACAAATCCTAGTCTCGATCCATGCCAACCCAACAGACACCTTCGGATATACCTGTTGAGCATATTTACGATCACCCAGTTACGAAGTGACATTTGATAGCACACAAAGTATTCCTCCGGTATCCGGGAGTTGCATGATCTCATGGTCTTAGGAATAGATACTTGACATGAAGAAAGCTATGGCAATAAACTTAGTGATACGATCAAATGCTAAGCTTACGGTTGGGTCTTGTCCATCACATCATTCTCCTAATGATGTGATGCTGTTATCAAATGACAACTCATGTCTATGGTTACGAAACCTTAACCATCTTTGATCAACGAGCTAGTCTAGTAGAGGCTTACTAGGGACATTGTATTTGTTTATGTATTCACACATGTATTTAAGTTTTCGGTCAATACAATTATAGCATGAATAATAAACCTTTATCATGAACAAAGAAATATGATAATAACCAATTTATTATTGCCTCTAGGGCATATTTCCTACAGTCTCCCACTTCCACTAGAGTCAATAATCTAGTTTACATAGTTATGAATCTAACACCCATGGAATCTTGGTGCTGATCATGTTTTGCCCGTGGAAGAGGTTTAGTCAACGGGTCTGCCACATTCAGATCCGTATGTACTTTGCAAAGTTCTATGTCTCCATCCTTAACATAATTACGAATGGAGTTGAAGCGGCGCTTGATGTGCTTGGTTCTCTTGTGAAACCTGGGCTCCTTGGCAATGGCAATAGCTCCAGTGTTGTCACAAAAGATAGTCATTGGATCCGATGCACTAGGTATTACACCCAGATCGGATATGAACTCCTTCATCCAGACTCCTTCTTGCGCTGCTTTCGAAGCAGCTATATACTCCGCTTCACATGTAGATCCCGCCACGACGCTCTGCTTGGAACTGCACCAACTGACCGCTCCACCATTTAATATAAATACGTATCCGGTTTGAGACTTAGAGTCATCCGGATCTATGTCGAAGCTAGCATCGATGTAACCCTTTACGATGAGCTCTTCGTCACCTCCATAAACGAGAAACATGTCCTTAGTCCTTTTCAGGTACTTCAGGATATTCTTGACCGCTGTCCAGTGATCTACTCCTGGATCACTTTGGTACCTCCCTGCCAGACTTATGGCAAGGCACACATCAGGTTTGGTACACAGCATGGCATACATTATAGAGCCTATGGCTGAGGCATAGGGAATGACTTCCATCCTTTCTCTTTCTTCTGCCATGGTCGGGCTTTGAGTCTTACTCAACTTCACACCTTGCAATACAGGCAAGAACCCTTTCTTTGACTGATCCATTTTGAACTTCTTCAAAACTTTGCCAAGGTATGTGCTTTGTGAAAGTCCTATTAGGCGTCTTGATCTATTTCTATAGATTTTGATGCCCAATATGTAAGCAGCTTCACCGAGGTCTTTCATTGAAAAACTCTTATTCAAATATCCTTTTATGCTTTCCAGAAATTCTATATCATTTCCAATCAACAATATGTCATCCACATATAATATTAGAAATGCTACAGAGCTCCCACTCACTTTCTTGTAAATACAAGCTTCTACGTAACTTTGTATAAAACCAAAAGCTTTGATCACCTCATCAAAGCGAATATTCCAACTCCGAGATGCTTGCACCAGTCCATAGATGGATCACTGGAGCTTGCATACTTTATTAGCATCCTTAGGATCGACAAAACCTTCTGGTTGCATCATATACAACTCTTCCTTAAGAAACCCGTTAAGGAATGCCGTTTTGACGTCCATTTGCCAGATCTCATAATCATAAAATGCGGCAATAGCTAACATAATTCTAACAGACTTAAGCATCGCTACGGGTGAGAAAGTCTCATCGTAGTCAACCCCTTGAACTTGTCGAAAACCCTTTGCGACAAGTCGCGCTTTACAGACGGTGACATTACCATCAGTGTCTGTCTTCTTCTTAAAGATCCATTTATTCTCAATGGCTTGCCGATCATCGGGCAAGTCCACCAAAGTCCATACTTTGTTCTCATACATGGATCCTATCTCGGATTTCATGGCCTCAAGCCATTTGTCGAAATCCGGGCTCATCATAGCTTCTTCATAGTTCGTAGGTTCGCCGTTGTCTAACAACATGACTTCCGGGACAGGATTATCGTACCACTCTGGTGTGGAACGTACCCTGGTCGACCTACGAAGTTCAGTGGTAACTTGATCCGAAGTTTCATGACCATCATCATTAGCTTCCTCTTCGGTTGGTGTAGGCATCACGGGAACTGCTTTCTGTGATGTGCTACCTTCCAATTCGAGAGAAGGTACAATTACCTCATCAAGTTCTACTTTCCTCCCACTCACTTCTTTTGAGAGAAATTCCTTCTCTAGAAAGGACCCATTCTTGGCATCAAAGATCTTGCCCTCGGATCTATGGTAGAAGGTATACCCAATGGTCTCTTTAGGGTATCCTATGAAGACGCACTTCTCCGCTTTGGGTTCGAGCTTATCAGGCTGAAGCCTCTTAACATAAGCGTTGCATCCCCAAACTTTAAGAAACGACAGCTTAGGTTTCTTGCCAAACCACAACTCATACGGTGTCGTCTGAACGGATTTAGACGGTGCCCTATTTAAAGTGAATGCGGTTGTCTCTAATGCATAACCCCAAAACGATAGTGAAAAATCGGTAAGAGACATCATAGAACGCACCATATCCAATAGAGTACGATTACGACGTTCGGACACACCATTACGCTGTGGTGTTTCAGGTGGCGTGAGCTGTGAAACAATTCCACATTGTCTTAAAATGCACACCAAACTCGTAACTCAAATATTCACCTCCACGATCAGATCGTAGAAACTTTATTTTCTTGTTACAATGATTCTCCACTTCACTCTGAAATTCCTTGAACTTTTCAAATGTTTCAGACTTGTGTTTCATTAAGTAAATATACCCATATCTACTCAAATCATCTGTGAAGCTTAGAAAATAACGATATCCACCGCGTGCTTCAACACTCATCGGACCGCATACATCGGTATGTATTATTTCCAATAAGTCACTAGCTCGCTCCATTGTTCCGGAGAATGGAGTTTTAGTCATCTTGCCCATGAGGCATGGTTCACATGTCTCAAATGATTCATAATCAAGAGATTCCAAAAGTCCATCAGCATGGAGTTTCTTCATTTGCTTTACACCAATATGACCTAAGCGGCAATCCCACAAATATGTGGTACTATCATTATTAACTTTGCATCTTTTGGCATCAATATTATGAATATGTGTATCACTACGATCGAGATTCAACAAGAATAAACCATTCACAAGGGGTGCAAGACCATAAAAGATATTACTCATATAAATAGAAAAATCATTATTCTCTGACTTAAATGAATAACCGTCTCACAATAAATAAGATCCAGATATAATGTTCATGCTTAATGTAGGCACAAAATAACAATTATTTAGGTTTAAAACTAATCCCGAAGGTAGATGTAGAGGTAGCGTGCCGACGGCGATCACATCAACCTTGGAACCATTTCCGACGCGCATCGTCACCTCATCCTTAGCCAGTCTTCGTTTATTCCGCAACTCCTGTTTCGAGTTACAAATATTAGCAACCGAACCAGTATCAAATACCCAGGCACTACTACGAGCACTAGTAAGGTACACATCAATAACATGTATATCAAATATACCTTTGTTGACGTTGCCAGCTTTCTTATCTGCCAAGTACTTGGGGCAGTTCCGCTTCCAGTGACCATTCCCCTTGCAGTAGAAGCACTCAGTCTCAGGTTTGGGTCCAGCCTTGGGTTTCTTCATGGGAGCAGCAACTGTCTTGCCGTTCTTCTTGAAGTTCCCTTTCTTTCCCTTGCCTTTCTTGAAACTAGTGGTCTTTTTAACCATCAGCACTTGATGCTCCTTCTTGATTTCTACCTCCACGCCCTTAAGCATCGCGAAGAGCTCGGGAATTGTTTTCTCCATCCCTTGCATATTATAGTTCATCACAAAGCCCTTATAGCTTGGTGGCAGTGACTGGAGAACTCTGTCAATGACCGTGTCATCTGGAAGATTAACTCCCAACTGAGTCAAGCGGTTGTGAAACCCAGACATTCTGAGTATATGCTCACTAACAGAACTGTTCTCCTCCATCTTGCAGCTAAAGAACTTGTCGGAGGTGTCATACCTCTCAACCCGGGCATGAGCTTGAAATACCAATTTCAGCTCCTGAAACATCTCATATGCTCCGTGGTGCTCAAAACGTGTTTGGAGCCCCGGTTCTAAGCCGTAAAGCATGGCGCACTGAACTATCGAGTAGTCATCAGAACGTGCCGTTCACAACATCCACAGACGACGCTGGAGGGGGTACGGCACCTAGCGGTGCATCAAGGACATAAGCCTTCTGTGCAGCAATAAGGATAATCCTCAAGTTACGGACCGAGTCCGCATAGTTGCTTCCATCATCTTTCAACTTAGCTTTCTCTAGGAACGCATTAAAATTCAGGGGAACTACAGCGCGGGCCATTGATCTACAACACAAATTTTGCAAAGACAATTAAGACTAAGTTCATGATAATTAGTTCAGTTAATCAAATTACTAATGAACTCCCACTTAAATCAACATCCCTCAAGTTGTCTAAGTGATACATGATCCAAATCAACTAACCCATGTCCGATCATCACGTGAGATGTGGTAGTTATCAATGGTGAACATCTCCATGTTGATCATATCTACTATATGATTCATGTTCGACTTTTCGGTTTCCTGTGTTCCGAGGCCATGTTTGTATATGCTAGGCTCGTCAAGTTTAACCCAAGTATTCTGCATGTGTAAAACTGGCTTACACCCGTTGTATGCGAACGTAGAGTCTATCACACCCGATCATCACGAGGTGCTTCAAAACGACAAACTTTTGCAACGATGCAAACTTAGGGAGAACACAATTTCTTGAAATTAAGTGAAGGGATCATCTTATAATGCTACCGTCGTCCTAAGCAAAATAAGATGCATAAAAAGATAAACATCACATGCAATCAATATGTGACATGATATGGCCATTATCATCTCGTGCCTTTGATCTCCATCTCCAAAGCACCGACATGATCTCCATCGTCACCGGCATGACACCATGATCTCCATCATCGTGTCGTCACGTGGTCGTCTCCGCCAACTATTGCTTCTACAACTATTGCTAACGCATAGCCATAAAGTAAAACAATTACATGACGATTAATAAATTAAAGACAACCCTATGGCTCCTGCCGGTTGCCGTACTCATCGACATGCAAGTCGTGAACCTATTACAAAACATGATCATCTCATACATCAAAATATATCACATCACGTTTTGGCCATACCACATCACAACATGCCCTGCAAAAACAAGTTAGACGTCCTCTACTTTGTTGTTGCAAATTTTACGTGGCTGCTATGGGCAACTAGCAAGAACCATTCTTACCTACGCAAAGTCACAACGGTGATAATCAAGTTGCCTTTTTAACCTTCTACAAGGACCGCCTTCGTCAAATTAGATTCAACTAAAGTAGGAGAGACAGACACCCGCTAGCCACCTTATGCAAAACAAGTTGCATGTCAGTCGGTGGAACCGGTCTCATGTGCGAGGACATGTAAAGTTGGTCCGAGCCGCTTCATCCCACAATACCGCCGAATCCAAATAAGACAAGAGAGGTAAGCAATTTGAGCATCAACGCCCACAACTTTTGTGTTCTACTCGTGCATATACATCTACGCATAGACCTAGCTCATGATGCCATTGTTGGGGAACGAAGCATGAAAATCAAAAAAATTCCTACGAACACCCAAGATCTATCTAGGAGAAGCATAGCAACGAGAGGGGAGAGTGTGTCTATGTACCCTCGTAGACCGTTAAGCGGAAGCGTATATTATGCGGTTGATGTAGTCGTACTCGTCACGATCCAATTGCGATCCAAACCGATGAAGTACCGAACAGACGGCACCTCCGCGTTCAGGACACGTACGGCTCGATGACGTCTCCTCCTTCTTGATTCAGCAAGCGGGAGAGGAGAAGTAGATGGGATCACAACCAGCACGACGGCGTGGTGGTGATGGTGGTGGTGGAGTGCCGACAGCGCTTCGATAAGCGTCGTCGGGACGAGGTGGTGGAGTAACGGGAGAGAAGGGCGCCCAGGGGCTGGTCTATGCTTTGGTGCGCTCCCTCCTCTATATTTATATGGGCGGAGGGACTAGGAATCCAGCCCCTCTTCCCTCTAGGGCCGGCGGCCAAGGGAGAAGAGTTGGACTCCAAGTCCAACTCTTCCCCTCTTGTCCCTTCAGGACTCCTCCCTTCTCCTCTAGGCGCCTGGGCCTTTGAGGGCTAGTGCGCCTGGCCCAATAAGGCCAGGGCGCCTCCCCTCAGCCCATTTTAGCCCTAGGGACGTGGTGGATCCCTTGGTGGACTTCTGGACCCCTCCGGAAGTTTTCGGAACCTTCTGGAAGCTTCCCGGTACAATACCAAAAAAATCGAACTTTTTTCGAAACCCTGAAAACAACTTTCCATATATAAATATTTACCTCCGGACCATTCCGGAACACCTCGTGACGTCCGGGATCTCATCCGGGACTCCGAACAACATTCGGTCACCAACATGCATATCCCAATATAACTCTAGCGTCACCGAACGTTAAGCGTGCGGACCCTACGGGTTCGAGAATCATGTAGACATGACCGAGACACCTCTCCGGTCAATAACCAATAGCGGAACCTGCATGCCCATATTGGTTCCTACATATTCCACGAAGATCTTTTATCGGTTGAACCACGATGTCGATGATTCGGTTAATCCCGTACGCAATTCCCTTTGTCCAGCGATATGTTACTTGCCCGAGATTCGATCGTCGGTATCTCCATACCTAGTTCAATCTCGTTACCGGCAAGTCTCTTTACTCGTTCCGTAATGCAAGATCCCGTGACTAACTCATTAGGCACATTGCTTGCAAGCTCTTTACGATGTTGTATTACCGAGAGGGCCCAGAGATATCTCTCCGTCATACGGAGTGACAAATCCCAGTCTCGATTCATGCCAACCCAACAGACACCTTCGGAGATACCTGTAGAGCATCTTTATGATCACCCAGTTACGAAGTGACGTTTGATTGCACACAAAGTACTCCTCTGATATCCGGGAGTTGCATGATCTCATGGTCTTAGGAATAGATACTTGACATGAGGAAAGCTATAGCAATAAACTCAGTGATACGATCAAATGCTAAGCTTACGGTTGGGTCTTGTCCATCACATCATTCTCCTAATGATGTGATCCCGTTATCAAATGATAACTCATGTCTATGGTTAGGAAATCTTAACCATCTTTGATCAATGAGCTAGTCTAGTAGAGGCTTACTAGGGACATTGTATTTGTTTATGTATTCACACATGTATTTATGTTTCCGGTCAATACAATTATAGCATGAATAATAAACCTTTATCATGAACAAAGAAATATGATAATAACCAATTTATTATTGCCTCTAGGGCATATTTCCAACAATATGTTGCCTTGCATTGATATGTCGAATCTCAATGATATTCCCTTTGTCATGTTTGTCAATTCATGGCAGCAAAAACTGACAAATACCGTGAACAGTTAATATATATAAGGGGGTCATCATAATATTATCAACACATCTATATTGCACTGATGAAAAAACAATTTGGAGTAACATGCATACACTGTAAGATACATAAATGAGTACATTCATCTGCGACCCAAACATGAAAACCGACTAATTTGAGCAAATTAAACCCGCACAAACTTGAAGGACAAGTAGGGCGTACACGCGGTGCACATACATACATAAACTATAAATTAATATAAACAATAATTAGCTTACGAAGCTTGAACATTATTTACCAAGGTTGCATAGCAAGTTTGGTGTTTAGTTAAGGATAGACCTCGATGATGGACCTAATTCCTAGCACATGTATGATATTGTAGCCACTGAATCCAGCTTCCAAGAAGATCTTCTCCCACTCGTGCTCTTCTCGTTCACCTCCCTCGAAAACCATGAGGAAGAGATCGTACAATGCTTGTGCCTCCTCCTTTTTAGTACTATTGCCCTTCGACTTTTCAGAACCAACCACCATGTTTATGATTATCACCTTCCCTCCGGCTTCCCTGGAAGGGATTGCCTCTTTGCACCTTCGCATTATCTTGATGCACTCGTCGTCTCGCCAATCGTGCATCACTGACTGCAATACGAAAATATTGATATGATGTGGCATATTTAATCAAAGTGCATGTAGGCTTGTGCATTCAATATTTCAACTTAATCAAGCACGTAAGTGTCGCGTGTGCCCTGGGTAATAAAGTGTATATGTGCATGTCATCCTGATATGCAAAGGCCAGATCTAAGCTCTATGGGTTTGTATGACCATATTTGACGTTTATGAGTCAATAATAAAGCTTCTATTAGTGCCTCTGAAAAAATAAAGCTTCTATTAACATGAAAAAAAAGTACTTCTACACAAAATGATTAATGACTAATACCAGTAGCTAGGTACTAACTCGCAATGCAAGTATGGAACACATGCCTGACTCAAAAAAAAAAAAAGAAGAGTATGGAACACATGTGAAACAAAAATGCTACACCTATGTAGCTATTAACGTAAAGCTGCATTCTTTTCTTTCTCAACCAATCATTCGTAACTTTACGTACTCCCTCCATCCATCTATATAGGGTCTAATGCGTTTTTCGAGACTGCCTTTGACCGTTGATAAGATTAATACTATATAAGATGTATAATGTGAAAATTATATTATTGGGATTTCCTTTCACGTACCTATTTGACGATATGCTTTGCGTAACTTGCATGTCATATGTTATTGCTCTAACATGTGGTCAAAGTTAACCTCGAAAAATGCATTAGACTATATATAGCATAGAGAGAGAGGGAGGGGAAATACACTTCGGAACCTGGTTGTATATACACCCTATATGGGGATTTTTTTAAGGCGGCTGCTACCCATCAGCCGGCTGATCTTTTCCAAAGATCAGCCGCCTGATTAGCCCTTGATTTGTTCAAATACAATCTGATTTGGACCGTTTGATCCCTGAATACAGGACTATGCTATTGCTTAAATCCCCAACATGCCCACGTCTCGCCGCAGCCCTCTAGGCTGTAGCCAACCGCTTCTCGCACCGCACGGGTAGCTCTGCCGATGCAGCAATAGCCGCAGCAGCCAAGTCGCCATCAACTCACAGCAACGGCAGCAGCGACACTGCTGTTGTGATGACCTCGTGAAGTACCGACGCATGCTCCATTGTAGCACCCGTGAATGCTCCGGTAGACCGGCGATGCTTTATTGTACCACCGGTGATGCTCCAGCGGCCTGGCGATGCTCCATTATAGCACCAGTGATGCTCCGGCGGCCCGTCGATGCTCCATTGCAGCACCGACGATGTTCCGGCGGCCCCGACGATGCTCCATTGCAGCACCGGCGATGTTTTGGTGGATCGGTGATGCTCCGGCGGCCCCGACAATGCTCCATTGCAGCACCAGCAAGGTTTCGGTGGCTCGGCGATGCTCCGGCGGCCCCGACGATGCACCATCGCAGCACCGGCGAGGTTTCGGTGGCTCGGCGATGCTCCGGCGGCACCGACGATACTCCATTGCAGCACCGGCAAGGTTCCGGTGGTTCAGCGATGCTCCAGCGGCCCCAAAACGATGCTCCATTATAGCAACGGCGAGGTTTCGGTGGCTCGGTGATGCTCCAGCGGCCCCGACAATGCTCCATTGCAGCACCGGCGAGGTTTCGGTGGCTCGGCGATGCCCCGTTGGCCCCGACGATGCTCCATCGCAGCACCGGCGAGGTTTCGGTGGTTCGGCGATGCTCCGGCGGCCTCGACGATGCTCCATTGCAGCACCGGCGAGGTTCCGGTGGTTCAGCGATGCTCCGGCGGCCCCGACGATGCTGCATTGCAGCGAGGTTCCGGTGCCTCGGCGATGCTCCGACGTCCCGACGATGCTTCGACTTCCCGACGATGCTCTATTGCAGCACCCGCGAGGGTCCGGTGCCCCCGGCTCCATTGCAACATCCACGAGGTTTTGACGGACCGGCGATGCTCCGTTGCAGAACCCGCGAGGTTCCACGGGCGGCGGCCCAGCAAATGCTCCGTTGCAGCAGCCAACAGCGCATGCAGCAGAGGCCGAGACTTGGAGCCCAGCCGGTGCTCCGCCATCCCAGCATCACCGGCCACCGGCGCGCGGCATCGTCGACCCTCCGTCGTAGCAACGCCAGCTCACAGTATCACCGAGACAGACGACCTTGTAGCACCGCCGCTAGGGGGCCGGCTCGTAGCAATGTCGTTGAAGTGCTACCTTTCGCAACACTTTTGCAGCAGACGCCCGCGGCCCTCCCTCACAGCACCGGCTCGCAGCATGTCAGTGCCCAGTCTCGGAGCACCCGGTGGCCAGCTCCCAGCACTCCAGTGCCGCACGAACGATGTTACGAATAGCCGGTCGCAGAATCAACCATCGCCGCATCCACTACCGGAAGCACCAACGCAATCCTTGCAGCAGCACCACCTCAACAGCTCTGATGGTCGCTCTTGTAACAGCTCGGGCACCATGTCTCACTGAGTATCGGCCTTGCAGCGCTGGTGGCGAGCAGTGGCCGGTCTTGAAGCACCGGTGGTCATATTTGTAGCATCACCTCCATAGCACCAGCCACCGCCCACCGCCCTCGCTCGCCGCAGCGGCAAACATCCCTTGGATCAGCAACACCGGCCATGGGGAGAGTCATCTCCTACTCACGTTTCCTTGGTAAGGGTGTGAGGATGGGGTAGGCCACCGAGTTGGGCACTAGAGCTTAGGAAGACGAATCACATGGCGGCTGGTGAGACGTAGCACACGGCAGACGTCGACCCCATCCTTCCTCCTCCCGACGTGGAGCCACATCATAGGGCGGCGGTGCAGCGCCAATCACCACAGTGTTGCGCCCCGCCCCGGCTATGGTGGGCAGCGCCCTCCCATGCTCTGGCTCGACGCACGGCACGTGGCCGACACTCCGCTGCAGCCACGGCTATCCCGCGGCCGGCGGCGGCGTGGCCTCCTCCCCTGCACAGGCGGCAGCGCCCTGCATCACGGCCAAAGGCGTCGCTTCCACGTGACCTGTCCTCTGGTGGGGCGACTGCCGACGGCAGCGGCAACCGCCAGACGTGGCGGCCAGCACACCTTCGAGAGGCGCACATCCCGGCCAAGGAGCGCGCGGCGCCCTCCGGCGCGTGACCCGTCCTCCGGTCGGGCTGCAGCAAAAAAGGAGGAGGAGAAAAGCAACACCGATGAGATCCACGGCAGGGGCGAAGGAAAGGGAACGGATGTGGTCTCGCGTCTTTTGAGGCAGAAATCGTGTGGCTTTGGAGGAGATAAGCTAGAGAGAGAGAGAGAGAGAAAACCGGTGCGTGGGCTCACAGGCCACGTGGCGGAAGAGGGATGCGGTTGATGTTTCGTTCTTTTCAGCCGGTGGAAAACAAGTGTTTCACTTTTTTTAAGTACTTAAACAAAAAGTCAAAATAGTTTAGAACTATTTTTAGAATAAAGTTGACTTACTTTTGCACTAGTATATAAATTTTCACGAAAAAAATTAACTTTGACTTCACAGCGAAAAAGACAAAATTTATCGAAAGTGCTCTTCTAATCCCGAGCTCACATGAGCTCGGGTGAACAGTAAAATCAAAAAAAAATAGTAAAAAAATTCAAAAAATTCTGAATTTTTTTTTTGAGAAACATTGATGTTTTTTCCACATGCGTGCAAATTTTCATCACCATATGACATTCGTGGAAAATGTGGCAAAAAAACAAAATCGATGCTCCAAAATGCTACAAAAAGCAGACTTTTTGGAGCATCGATTTTGTTTTTTTTGCCACATTTTCCACGAATGTCATCTAGTGATGAAATTTTGCACGCATGTGGAAAAAACATCAATGTTTCTAACAAAAAAAAATCAGATTTTTTTGATTTTTTTTACTATTTTTTTTGCTTTTACTGTTCACCCGAGCTCACATGAGCTCGGGATCAGAACAGCTGCGTCCAAAATTTATTTGCTATTATAGCAAAAGGGCCCGTGCGTTGCAACGGGAGAGAAAATTGACGTGTTCATCAAAACATCCACTAATATGGTATGATAGCATCGACGGTGCCACGACAGAGAGGCTCACGCTGAGGTACAGAAGAAATGTATATCAGCTGCACATTAATCATTAACCGAGTCTTGACACTGATGCTAAGGAAACTTACTTCTCCAAAATATTAAAAGGTACACTTAGTTAATTTTACATCTTCATGGATAAAATTTGCTACAACACCGATCGACCTTGCAACGATATGCGTCCGACTTTACATCAATGTCGGTCATCCTTGCACTGTTCATGTGGTCGGCTTTGCGACCTCGTCCTTACGACTAAAATACCACCAACCGTCCTTTTAAGGTATGGATAGATTAAGGTATAGATAGATATAGATAATGAAAGGAAACCGTTTTAGACAATATTATGTTTTGATTGGTCGAGACTCGAGAGGAGCCTCCCACGGATCATGCGTGACCATCGTTCATCTGCGTAGGATCCAACAGACTCCACGCTCCGACCGGGACGCCCCACCCGGCCCCGACGTCCCAATCCCTTCAGCTCTCTCGTTCTCGTTCCATTCCAGAGAGCCGCCGCCCCCTCTCTCCCCACCCCAGCTGCGCCGCCCCCTCTCCCTCCCACCCCTGCTGCGCCGCCCCCACCGGCGAGCTCCTCCTCCGCCGCCGGTCACCACCCTCCCCCCTCCTCACCATCTCTCCCCTCACTTCCCTTGGCCCCAGATCCACCAGCCCATGGCGCTGCCGACAGATCCGAACGAAGCCCGCCTCCTCCTTGTGGTTGTTACTCGAGCTGCTCTCAGCCGGATCCACAGCGACCACGCGGCGGATCTGCAGCGTCTTCAGCTGATCCACGCGGATCCACGACGCCTTGAACCTCTCCTAGCCCCAGTGTGATGCTAGCCTCCCCTTCGCAGCCTCCGCTTCTTCATCCCGTATGTGAGCATGTGCATCGGCCAACGGTGGAGCTGGGGTCGGGGCGGCGGTGTCGGGTCCTTCGCCGTCCAGGTCGAGGTGGGGACATTGGCGACGGAGCACAGGCCGGGCGCGGCCAACGGTGGCGCGCCGGGAGGGGCGGCGGTGCTCTGGTCCGGCGCAGGCCAGATCCTGGTTTGGACGACGACAACGGAGCACGGGTCGGGGGCGATTGGCACGAGCGACCTCCATTCCGAAATCAGGCCTGGCATCTCCATCTCCTCTCTCCCCCGCGTCTTTCTCCATCTCCGGCCGCCACCGCGACCAGGCCGACATGGCGGCACGCCATCCGTCCATCAACACACCATCGCCTTCAGCCACCACTCTATCACCCATCCACCAGCGCCATAACATCACCATCACACCTGTGCCACCACCACCAGCCACTCCTTTTCTCCAAATCACCCTCGTTGTTGCTTTCTACTCTGAACCTGAAGCTCTCCTCAGCTGTGATCTGCTGTTGCATCCCTGCTGAAGCTCTCCTCGCCTGTGATCTGCTGCTGAAGCTCTCTCTCTTTGAAGCTCCCTTCGCTGCTGCTCCTCCCCACATCTAAACCGCTGCTACTCTTCTCCACTTCGAACTGCTGCTGCTCCTCTACATCACACGAAGACGACACCGGATGTTGCCCCTTCAACCTGCTCTCTCGCTCCCTATCTCTCTGAGACATGTGATTATTATTACATATTTTGTTGGCTCGCCGCGACGCATCACCCCTTCTTGACGTCGGCGGTAAGCGGCGGCGCGTACCCGGCGTGGATAAGCCTCGGTGGTGAACCAGTTTATTTAAGGATCGCGGGTAGATTTCTAACTAACGCAGGGATATTTTTGCAAAAAACGAAGCGTTTTTTCCAGATACCCAATTAAAATAGGACCGCGGGTTGAATTCTCAGAAACATAGGGACTTTTTTGTAAAAAGGACGACGACGTACGACCAGAAGTTATCAGCGCTTTATGATTAGATAGAGATAGGTCACTATTCACACTATTTTGGACAAAAAATTGTCTTTTTTGAAAAGAAGTCAAAGGGGGATTTTTCTCACGAGTACAATGGAAGGTCAAGTTTATTTCAAAAATAATTTCAGAATTTTTGTTAAATTACTAATTTGTTTTTTCATATAGAGTGTATATGTCCCCATAGACCAAACGTCCGCTTCCGGGAGGGAGTAGTTTCTTTACGTAGGTGTAGCAAAGCCGCATGTGAAATTACCTTGAGCAGAACAGCGTCGGCCGGGGGAATGTGCTCGAACATATCGCCCGCGATGAATCGCACTTCTCCGTCGGCGGGGGCCTCCGTGACGACGTGTGGGAGATCCAGGGCGCTGCACTCGACGTGTGGGAACGCTGCCGCGATGGCCTTTGCGATGGCGCCGGTGCCGCCGCCGACGTCGACCATCGAGCGCACCCCGCGGAAGACGTCGCGCGCGCGACTCTCCCTCAGGAGCACCTCCACGACGAAGCGGCTGTCGTCGGTCATGCCGTCGTCTATCGTCCTGCTCAGAGCAGCTTCCCGCGCCGCCATGTCCCACATGTCCTCGCCGTGGTGCATCTCGAAGAAGGAGCGCGGCTGCTCGTCGTCCATGAACCACGCGCTCATGCCGGAGAACGGTGCGGTGAGGTTCGGGTCTACCATGAGAGACACGAGGCGGGACAGCCCCGACAATGTCTCGCTGTCGCCTACGAGGAGGCGGGAGGCCGCGGTGAGCCCGTAGACGCCGCCGTCGTCGCGCGTGGGGTCGTCCGGCTGCTGGTGTTGGACGGAGAAGACGCCCGAGACGGAAAGCACGCGCATGAGGCGGCGCAGGCGCGGGAGCCTGGAGGGAGGGAGCGCGATAATGGTGGCCAGCTCGGCGAGCGTGGCGCCGCCGCCGTGGCCGTGGATGGCGCCGGGAATGCCGAGCTCTATGGCGCATTTGAGCGCCATGGACTTGACGAAGCCGTAGGCGTGGATGCAGAGCTCGGCGTGGCCTTGGAGCATGTCCTCGGTGCTGATGAGCTTGTAGTCGCCGGTGAGCGCCATGGAGTACTACGTGCAGGGTGGTTGTTCTTAGCTTGTTCTTCGTACTTGTTGGTAGATCTCCGGTACTGCTCGCTAAATAGTCTCGCCAGTCACCACTCATGCGACTGAATCTTGCTCCGGTTTTAATATTCATCACGAGAAAGTGCAGTTGCATTTTAAGATTGACGAAATCTAGCCCTCCGTCATACGGAGTAAAACATAACTGAAGATTGAACAAAGGTGGTGCGGTAGCAGCGACCGGAAGCGACATGGTGACATCTTCTCCTCGGAAGAATTCTCGTTTGGCCAGATTGTTCTTTCACTCCGTGTAAGCAGGCTGGTAGAGAGGTGGATGGCGGCATTGACGATTGACACCGAGGTTATATTCTCTCCGGGTGAAAATCCATAATTTACCCTTTTGGATAGATCAGACTGGGTCGACGTCTGCATGTTGTTTTCCTGTCAGATGTTAGCTCCAAGTTCGGCTTTGTGGGTGATAGCCCCAGGTTTGACTTTGTGAATGTATTAGTCAACATCGGCATACGAGGGACGATTCCTTGTTGAAAATGTTGTCTTGGAGTCCTGCGCCCTTTGTTAGGTGACATGTAGCTCCACGGGTGAATTGCAGTCACAAAGTTTGCGGTAGGATTGTGGTGATACTATCGCAAAACATGTGCAATGCAGATGGCCTCGGGTTTTTCTTTATTTTTATTTTATATGCCGATTTGTTCAGTTTTGATCCTTGGCTTTACTTATCATTAACTTTTTATATGTTATGGTGTGTTACTACATACTTCGAGTCAAGTTCTCATTCGTCAATCAAGATCTAACTTCATTCATCAATTAGAAAAATTGTAATAAAATGAGTATACTAGAGCTCACAAGGACAACAAAAATCTCCAATTCAATCAAGTCAAGTCATTGCCTCTAGTTTTATCTTTTGCATCTCGACTTTTGTTCAAGCTTACAATGAAGAAACTATGAAAGACCTCCCGAGCCACCCTTGAAAGATTGGGAGCACAGAAAAGTGCAACGGGAGAACCACCGAAGAAACCAAGCTTGAGATCATACTTGCCGCCATTGCTGCTATGCCATGATAGGTCGAGCAAAAGATGACGACCTACTAGATCTAGAGCCGTGTTTGACTCGACAAAAATGCCGCATGCACATCAGGGCAGGGATGGAGTTGTGAGGCCTTGTTCCATGCATATGGCCTCCATCACTTGGATGCTGCCACCATGGACTTATGAGCAAACTCCAAGGTATTTTTACGAAATAAAATAAAATAAAATAAAATCGTTTTAACTCAAAATAGTGTGAATTTTGAGTTGATTAAAGGGAAATGATTGGGATCAGCTGACGGATAACCACGCGTGCGTCCGCCACCTCCATGGCCGTTGGATCAGATTTTAATCAGATGGTTAGAAGCAACGTATTACCTACACTGCTTTTTGCAACTGAGTGGTTGTTGCAATCTCTCCCACCGCAACAACTGGTGTGTTGCGGGATCTGGATCTGGATCCCCACAAGAGCAGCCACCACTCGTGCTCCTCCCAAGCTCCCCGTCAAGCCGACTCCTTCTCGCGTTGCTTCGACCGCCAGCAGCACGCCGACGAGGTCGCCGGCGTGGGCGCCACCACTGCCGCCCACCTTCACCATGAACGTCTGACGTCGCAGTGCTCCCGAACTCAAGCTGCATCCCGCCGTCCCGGGGAGCACCGGCGGCCGTGTCCACCGCGGGGAGCTGCGTCAGCCGTCGCCCCGCCGTCCCGAGGGAGCACCGACCTTTCTTTCGGTCGACATGGTCGCTGCTCGCCGTCCGCTACAACGAGTTTCTGCAACAAGGTCTCTGTTGTAGAAGAAAACTGTAACAAACCTCTGCTGCAAAAAAAAAATTAAATTCCAAGAAGACCTCTGCTGCAAAAAAAAAATTAAATTCCAAGAAGACCTCTGCTGCAAAAAATTTAAATTGCAACAAGACTTCTGTTGCAAAAAACCTACAACAAGACATTTGTTGCAAAAATAATCTGCAAATTGACCTATGTTACAAGAAATTCCGCAACATAACCCGTGTTACAGAAAATTTCTGCAACACGACATGTGTTGCAATCGTAGAATGTGACCCTCGGCCGCTCAATCCGCCATATCCGACGGCTCGCGAGGCGGCGGATCTTTTAAAAAGATCCGCCGGCCGACGCGTAGCAGCGCCCCTGATTAAATGGATTAATCTAAAAATATGTGGTGGGTTAACCAACAACACAGATGATAAACTAGAGGGAAATTCTCGAAATATGTGGGCCCCTGATAAATAGGAAGAAGGGAGTAATCTCACCAAAATGTGTCCTAAAAAGGTAAATCCGAAATAGATTTGGTTGTTGACTGACTTTGACCTGCTAATTTTGTCGCCATCACGTTTCCCACATGATTTCTAAAAGAATTCGAAACATCCGCAAAGTGTGCCAAGACATAAAAATGCTTCCAAACATTAAAGAACAAAATAGATGAGCTCACCGCTGCAACATGCAAACAATTTAATCACATCAGCAAATTACGCTTCGACCTCGTGCTCCGCGTGATGGGTACTATGTATGGTTAACGTAAGCATCGTACGTTAAAGAGATTAGGCAGGACTCTCTTTCGAGATGTTTGGCCAAATATAATACACACATCGACGCCATCTAGGATATCGAGGACCATGACGTAGAGCCAAGAGTATATAACTGAATAAAAAAAAAAAGCATTCCCATTTTCTTTCTTTTTTTCTTTTCCGAGGCCCGAGTCATATCCTTTTCACCGTGATCTCATTGTTCAATCCCCAATCAGTGTATGATGAACATTGTAAATAATTTCATTTCTTTCAATGGCATGTTGTGTGATCTTCCACAACACCAGCTTGCATAGTTTTTCTTCGTTGGCTCACCGTCGGAATTAGAGTTGCGTTGTCGCCGACACATGTGGTTGATTGCTTGGCGAGCTTCATGTAGATTCTCATGGCCTTTGCGGTGTGGGCTTGGTCGCCAGTCGTTTGTGATGAAGTTGAAGTTGCTTGCTCGAGGAGTAATGATGAAGGTGACACCAATGTACAACCTCGGCGAGATCATCTTCATAATGGTGTGGGTGTGATGTATGTTGTGTGTACCTGATCGACGGTTTGTGATCGTTTTCGTCCATTTTTCATTAATTAACATGGCAACTCTATTCTTCTTAATTAAGGGAATGAACCCCAAGGGCTCTGGTAAAAAAAACTCTTTCCAATACCTTCTCATGCCAATGTTTGCATTTGGAACATTGGCATACAAAATTTGTGGAGGCGTATGAAATCTTCAAATCTCGCTAGCTAAAATAATGCAATATGCTTGTTTAATTACACTACACAATGGACCAATGGTTCACTACGGAAGGATCCAAGGAAAACATGTCTTCCTTTTCTTCTTTCTTTTGGAAACATAAACAGATTCATATTTTATTCAATCATAAAGGCACAAGTACATAAAAAAAAGCACTCGTGCCTTTATGTTTTCAGTAATTGCCATGCACGAGTACCTTAAAGGCACATTCATAATTGATGAAAAAAATAATGGGGAGTATGTGGCCGTGATGGTTGGTCATATGGTACGTTCTTCTCCCTCACACACCGCTTGAGGATTGCCATGATGTGAAAATGTTACCAGAATAGAGAATTGTCATGTTGCAACAGAGAAAACTTGGCATATGTTCAGAATTTGCCATGTTGTGCGCCAAGAAAATTGTCATGCTATAAATATTAAAGCATGAAAAATGCTACATTAGAGAAGAATTCCTTGATATAGAAGGGAGAGTTGTCCACATGTTTAGAAATTGTCATGCTACAACATAGAAGTTTGCCACATGATCACGGATTGCCATGCTGGAATTGTTATGCTGTAGCAGAGAGAATTACCACGCTATAGAAGATAAACATGCTCAGGAATTAGCATGCTAGCATACGAGGATTGACATGTTATAGAAAAACGCCGGCATCATTAATTAGCTCCCCCTCCCCTCCCCCTGCGCCCCGGCACCTTGCCGGCAGCGTGGCCGTGCCTCTACCGCTCGATAGTGGCGCCCACCGGCCAGCCCAGGCCCGCGGCCATGGCGGACCCCTCCTCCTCCTCCCAAACTCGTCACCCCCTGTCGGATCTGCTCGTCTTCCCTCCTGATCTGGAGGCCCCCCTCGTCTCCAACGCCTCCACTGCGGCCGGTCCATGCCCCTCCTTCCGCGACATCCTCCTCCTACCGCCTGCTGCACCGCCTTCAATCCCCTGTCCTGCTGCCGCGACCGAGGCGACCACTCGTCCGCGCCTCCGGTCTGTGGTCTCTGTGCCTCCCCATTCCTCTATGGTGTCGGGCGGCATTGATGCCAACCCAGCATGCTCTGTGCGTATTGATGGCGGTGGGTGGCAGTTGGTGGGGTAGGGAGGTCGGCTTGCTTCTTATCCAGAGCCCCCCAGCCCCCTCGACCTCGCCAGCCTTCTCCACCTTTGCAGCTCAAATCCCTCCTCCTCCGCAAAGCTTGGGGCAAGTGTTTTCGCTGCTTGAGAAAGGGGCACCGCATCGCGGACTGTCACAGCAAGGCCAGGTGCTTGTTGTGTAGCTGCACGGGCCACAAGGCGCGTTCGTGTCCCCCGCCGGCCACGCCTCCCCTTCCGCGAGCCCGCTCTGCCGACGCACCGCTCCCTCCGCCGCCACCAGGCCCCCCTCCTCCGTCCGCCGTGCGTCTTCAGGAGCCTGCGTGCGCCTGCCGCTGATGTCCAGTCCCGCCGAGGCCTGGTGGTGGCTACGGCTCCCCACTCCTCCATGTTGGCCGATGCGGAGCGCACCCTCTGCCGGAAGGCGGTTGTGGCCACCGTGGTGGGCCACCGGCCGTTCACGCTGCCGCTGGCGGATATCAAGAGGACCATCACGATGCGGTTTAGGGTTGATCCTCAGGCGGTGAAGGTGTCCCTGCGTGCCACGGGCGAGTACCTGGCTGTGTTCGACGACACCCTTGCCCACGATGCCGCCTTGGCCATTCAAGGGCCGCTTCACTTGGGTGGGCTCTCCTTCCTGCTCATGCCTTGGTCGCGATTCCGGTGGGCTTCCCAAGCTGAGATGCTCTACAAGGTCCGTGTGTGCCTCGAGAGCGTCCCTAAGCACGCCTGGGACGTCGAGAGTGTCAAGACGTTGTTCGACCCAGCCGACCTCATCGAAGGGCTTGACCCTGAGATTTGCTCCGAGGAAGAATCTGGCTACGTCAGGCTCTGGGTGTGGATGGGAGATGTCACCAAGCTACGCACCCGTGGCATCCTGCGTCTTGAGGAGCCGAGGGAGGTTGGCTCGCCGGACATGTGATGTCTACTACACAACTTATTCTTGTAGACTCGTGTTGGGCCTCCAAGCGCAGAGTTTTGTAGGACAGTAGCAATTTTCCCTCAAGTGGATGACCTAAGGTTTATCAATCCGTGGGAGGCGTAGGATGAAGATGGTCTCTCTCAAACAACCCTGCAACCAAATAACAAAGAGTCTCTTGTGTCCCCAACACACACAATACAATGGTAAATTGTATAGGTGCACTAGTTCGGTGAAAAGATGATGATACAAGTGTAGTATGGATAGTAGATATATGTTTTTGTAGTGCGAACAATAAAAAAAAAACAAGGTAGCAAGTAATAAAAGTGAGCATAAACGGTATTGCAATGCTTAGAAACAAGACCTAGGGTTCATACTTAGTGCAATCTCTCAACAATGCTAATATAATTGGATCATATAACCATCCCTCAACGTGCGATAAAGAATCACTCCCAAGTTCCTATTAGCGGAGAACATAAGATAGAAATTATTTGTAGGGTACGAAACCACCTCAAAGTTATCCTTTCCGATCGATCTATTGAGCTATTCCTATAAATGTCACAAACAGCCCTAGAGTTCGTACTAGAATAACACCATATGATACACATCAACCAACTCTAATGTCACCTAGATACTCCAATGTCACCACAAGTATCCGTGAGTTGATTATATGATATGCATCAAACAACTTCATAATCATAATATTCAATCCACACAAAGAACTCCAGGAAGCACCCCAAAGTTTCTATCGGAGAAAAGATAATGAAAACGTGCATCAACCCCTATGCATAGATTACCCCAATGTCACCTCGGGAATCCGCGAGTTGAGTGCCAAAACATATATCAAGTGAATCAATATAATACCCCATTGTCACCACGGGTATTCATATGCAAGACATACATCAAGTGTTCTCAAATCTGAAATATTCAATCCGACAATAACGAAACCTCAAAGGGAAAAGATTCGATTCATCACAATAAGGATAGAGAGGGAAGAAACACCATATGATCCAACTATATTAACAAAGCTCGCGATACATCAAGATCGTGCCATATCAAGAACACGAGAGAGAGAGAGAGAGAGATCAAACACATAGCTACTAGTACATACCCTCAGCCCCGAGGGTGAACTACTCCCTCCTCGTCATGGAGACCGCCGTGATGATGAAGATGGCCTCCGGTGATGATTCCCCCCTCCGGCAGGGTGCCGGAACGGAGCTCCAGATGGGACCTCTTTGGTACAGAGGCTTGCGGCGGCGTAAAAACCCATCTAGGTTAACTGTCGGGGGTTTCTGAATATATATGATTTTCAGCGTTGGAATCACATGAAGAGGTGCCACAGGGGGGCCACGAGGCACCAGGGCACGCCTGGGGGGGCAGGCGCGCCCAGGTGGCTCGTGGGGCCCCTGTGGCTCTTCTGCTGCTCCTCCGAAGCTTCCTGGGTCTGTTTCCTTTCAGAAAAAAATGTCAAAAAGTTTCGCTGCATTTGGACTTCATTTGATATGGATTTTCTGGAAAACCAAAAACAAGTAGAAAACAGGAACTGTCACTGGGCACTTGGTCAATATGTTAGTCCATAAATATCATATAAAAGTCATATAAAAGTGCACCAAAATCATACAAAACTATAATAAAGATGGCATGAATACTTCATAAATTATAGATACGTTGGAGACGTATCAGCATCCCCAAGCTTAATTCCTGCTCGTCCTCGAGTAGGTAAATGATAAAAGAAATAATTTATGAAGTGTGAATGCTAGCATAGTGCATAAGTTTGATCAATGATAATTTCAATCACTTTTTCTAGCATCATAACAGCAACTCTTTCTCATAAAACTCATCATGATAAAGTAGCAATTAATTCACATGTTCTTGTTCAAACAATGCAATCTCTTGAAACTTAACAACCTATGTTCTTAGTCACCAAACAATTGCAATTCAACTTAATTTCAACAAAGTCTAATGAAGAGCTCCACATACTCAATTATCATATAGTTTTCTATGATTGCTAGTACTCAAAGCATATTTTTAGAACAAATGGCATCCATCGAACACAGAGAAAGATTGGGGCTTAATGTTTCGCCTCCCAACTTATTTATCGTAGAGATAATTGTCAACAATAATAATTCATGATCAAATATATTTGACTGGCCATATGTGACTGGATCTTTCCCCACCACATGATGCTTGCCAACTAGAGAATAATTAAGGTTGGAATGAGAATGAATACTTATTGACTCTTGCATAAAGGTAAATACATAAAAGTAAAAGATAGGCCCTTCACAGAGGGAAGCAGAGGTTGTCATGCGCTTTTTATTTTTGGATGCACAAGCTCTTAATGCAAAGGAATGTCACGTTATATTGCCCCTTGTGATAGCAACTCTTTATTATGCAGTCCTTCGCTTTTATTTCTTTACCATCACAAGTTCGTACAACGCTTATTTTCCCTTGCAATGAAAGATCATACATATTTTAGGAGCAATTTTTATTGCTTTTTTGCACCGATGACAACTTATTTGAAGGATCTTATTCAATCCATAGGTAGATATGGTGGACACTCATGGGAAGAAACTGAGTTTAAGGGTTTTTGGATGCACAAGTAGTATCTCTACTTAGTACGAATTTTTGGCTAGCAAAAGATCCTAAGCAAGCACCACATGTTGGAGGATCCATAACAATATAACATCTATGCAAATATACCCAAACATAACTCATTACGTTGTCTTCCTTGTCCAACTTTAACTAATTTGCTTAAGTTTGAAAATAATTAATGGGTATTCACAACCAGTGGTCTCTAGCAGTAGCGAGGGGAAGGGGATAGGGAGAGGTAGGAGGCGGTGACTGTGGGGAAGGGAGGAGGCGGCGACTATCTCTTCAGTACAAGGCGATGCATGGATCCCGATAAGCTTAACCTAAACCACATATATGGTAGTACCTATGCCTTAACTCATTTATAGTCTAATACGAGCATCTTTGCATTTTGGTAACGAGTGTATGGTGCAGTTGACAATCATGGGGTTGATTCCATTGCATTTTTTTCAACCATCTCCCATGTTTTCAAATATAGCGCGTGTTTCGACTGTATTCTATGTGTCATCTACATGCATGAATGGCGTGTTTAGTAGATAAGAATCTAGTAAATGTTTAGTCCGCCAGTTTTGTTATTTATCAGTTGCCTGAAATTACAACTTCGATCAATTGACCTTCGGTGAAGCTCCGAGGTGGGAGATGGCGGCGCCTTGGCGAGCGGTAACGAGGCGCGGGGATGTCGATGAGGCTGAGCTAGGAGCGTCACAGAGCTGGGGATGACATGACACCGTCGTCATAGGTGGAGGGGATTCAGAGGTTGACGGGTTCAGATGCGGTGGAGCTGCGGGTAAGTCACCGGGCATGGAAGCTTGCGGCGTTAAAGGGAGGCCAGGGGCAGCGACAACACGACGGAGGAGGTGGCTCGGGCATCGCATGGCGGCACCCGCGGCTGTGTGGGTGCGGGAGCAGGCGGTTAGGCCAAGGTAGCGGGAGAGTAGATGAGGAAAAAAAATGAATAGTGTGGAACGGTTGGAGAGTAGGAAAAAGAAGATAGGACAACCCTTAGATCTCAATCAGACGGCTCTGATGAAAACGGGTGAAACTAAATGTTTCTTCGTTCAGCCAATCTCTCGACATGAAAGGTATCAACACAAGCCAACTTACCATTTCCAGGCAATACCTCTTATGCTCTCGCTAGCTTCCTCAAGATAGCTACTCCCTCCTTCTCATAATATAAAAGCGTTTTTGACACTACACTAGTGTCAAAAACGCTTTTATATTATGGGACGGAGGGAGTATTTTTTTCTCTACACTTTTTAGCTAGGTTATTGTTCTCTAGCTACTCGAGATAAACACGCTCCTTTCTTAATGGATGGATTTGGTACACTGTCCCACAAGTTAAAAGTACTTCCTCCGTTCCAAAATATAGTGCGCCCGCGCTTCTCGAGGTTCAACTTTGACCATAAATTTAACCAACGAGACCGACTGCGGCGGGAGCAAAAATTATGTATAATTTTTGCTCCCGCCGCAGTCGGTCTCGTTGGTTAAATTTATAGTCAAAGTTGAGGTGTGGAATCCGAGGACGCACTATATTTTGGAACGGAGGGAGTAATTAGATACACCCATATGCATGCTGCCCTTTCTACTAGTAGAAGTTCGCTAGCTACTCCGAATTAAAGCAGATATACTACTAAAAACCTCACTATACTCGTGCTGAGTAAAATATATGTTCTAGCTCATCTGTCACTTGATTTTCTCCCTGCTGCTCGATCCACGTCTGTACATTCATTGGTTGCCAACTTGCTGTATACAGATGATCAGCTGGTTGGCCGGTCGGACTGTCTACTGGCTGCTTACGTAGAGACCTTTCGCTCCACTGATTCGTCACCGTACGAGTAGCCACAGAGCGCCTGAGCAAGTAGCAGCCGCTGGTAATCAATCAATCAATCAATGCCAGATCAATGGAGATGCAGTGGATCTTATCTGGTCACTGCACAGAGAGCTTCAACTTGCGCGACTGATCGTCGTCGATTTATGTTGGATCCCCACACATTTACCCCGCTGGGGACTGGTTTGGCTGTCATTTGACTCATTTCGATCGATGGCAAAGTGTATTTCAAGCAACTGCTTTTCACGTGGTGATATTTTTTTTCCACCACCTATCTACGTCTGTTCCAACCGAAGTTTTCGCCTCTTCGCTACAAGATATGGCGGCGGTGCACTCATCTTCTCCGGGATCGATCCATTTTCTTAGAGCATCTACAGCTGGACTTGCAAATTCGAACCCCTAAACGTCTGTGAATGCGTCCGGACGTGACCACGGACTGCGTCAGATGACCTCTCATATTAGTTGCCGGGTAGTGACACACCTTAAACTCATGCAAATGCATCACACGTCCGGACATGACCACGGACAGCGTCGGATGGCCTCTCACATTAGTTGCCGGGTAGTGACACACCTTAAACTCATGCAAATCCATCCACGTCCGTCACACATGAATATCACACGTAAATAACAAATTGTTGGTAGGGGAAATACATAGTTCGAACATAAAATTTATTTTTAAGTGCACAATTCATCGATTTTCATCGTGGGTCCACATATGCTCCACAAGATCACTGAGTAGTTGCACGTGCACTTGATGATCTCGAAGATTCTGATGCATCTGCAGAAAATTAATAAGCTGATCTGCATCTTGTTGTTTCGGGATGTGGACTCGTTCTCCAGACTTGTCAGAATCATGGGTTCGGGCTGCCCCTCCACCCTCGTCCTCGAAAATCATATTGTGCGAAATGGCACAACATGTCATCAGCTGCCACAAAGTTTCTAATTCCCACATTATTGCAGCTCCACGAACAATTTCCCAAGAAGTTTGGAGCACTCCGAATGCCCTCTCCACATCCTTGTTAGTTGCTTCTTGCATTGTTGCAAAGTGACTTTGTTTCTTCCAGTGCGGATCAGATATGGTCTTCACAAACACCGCCCACCGAGGATAGATACCCTCAGCAAGGTAGTACCCCATGTTTTAGTCGTGGCCGTTGACAGTGAAGTTGCACGCCGGCGCTTTCCCATTGCAACGTCTCCTGAACACAGGAGATCGCTGAAGCACATTGATGTCGTTATGAGAACCAGGCGTTTCAAAGAAAGCATGTCAAATCCACAAGTCATGTGATGCCACTGCTTCTAGTATGATGATGGCATCTTCAGCGTAACCTTGGTACACCCCGTGCAAATCTTTGGGGTAGTTCTTCCATTGCCAATGCATGCAATCAATTGAACCGAGCATACCTGGAAAATCTCTTGTCTCTCCAATAGCCAGAAACTTTTCTATATCCTGCACATTTGGTTCTCTCAGATACTCTGCTCCAAACACCTCCACCACGGCGCGGGCAAACTTCACAGTTGTCTTTAGGTATGCACTCTCCACCATTCAGACCATCTCACCAACGGCATTGGCAACGGTACCAAGTGCAAGCATCCCCATAGCGGCCGAGCAATTCTGCTTAGTAGAAAACAACAGTTGTCCGCCACAATCCCTGGTGAGCTTGAAGTAGGGATCGTGTGCCTACACTCCCTCCACCACGCGGAAGAACAAGGAGTGCACATACGAAAGCGTCAACAAAACCATTCACCAGGGAATGTTGGTACGGGATCAAAGTAATCCTTGTAGAGCAGCCGTGCTCCGGAGACCCGATCCCGGTTCAGAACTCTTCTCCCTTTGATCGAAGCCTTGAAGCTTAGGATGTGCTCCACCTCCCGGTCCATTTCCCGTTGGATGCTCATGATCATCACCATCTCCACTTCTTCGTCCGAATCCGATGAATCGAAGAACTCCTTTTGAATTAATTCATCAAGCTCCATGGGTTCACACTCCTCATCCGACGAACCATTCAAATTTATGAAGTATTCATGCCATGTTTACAAAAATTCTATATGGTTTTGGTATGATTTGAATGGAACTAACCCGGACTGACGTTGTTTTTAGCAGAACTACCGTGGTGTTGTTTTTTTGTGCAGAAATAAAAGTTCTCCAAATGCAGCGAAACTTTTTAATGATTTTTTTTGGAACATAAGAGACCCCCGAAGCTTCATGGAAGGACCAGAAGCCTTACGATGTGCTCACAAGCCACCACCATGCGCCAGGGGGTATGGCGTGGTGATGCCTCGTGGGCCCATCTTAGCCCATCTTCGCGTGATTCCAACGCTGAAAAATCCTATAAATAGAGAAACCCCCAGAAATTAACCTAGAACTTCGACTCCGCCGCCGCAAGCCTCTGTACCTCCACGATCTCATCTACAGCCCTTTTTCGGCACCCTGCCGGAGGGAGAAATCATCACCGGAGGCCATCTTCATCATCCCGGCAGTCTCCACGAGGAGGAGGGAGTAGTTCACCCTCGGGGCTGAGGGTATGTACCAGTAGCTATGTGTTTGATCTCTCTCTCCCTCGTGTTCTTGATTTGACACGATCTTGATGTACTGCGAGCTTTGTTAATATAGTTGGATCATATGGTGTTTCTCCCTCTCTATCTTGTTGTGATGAATTGAGTTTTTACCTTTGAGGTTTCACTATTATCGGATTGAATACTTTTATGGATTTGAGAACACTTGATGTATGTCTTGCATATGAATACCCGTGGTGACAATGGGGTATTATATTGATTCACTTGATGTATGTTTTGGCACTCAACTCGCGGATTTCCGAGGTGACATTGGGGTAATCTATGCATAGGGGTTGATGCACGTTTTCGTCCTACTTTCTCCGGTAGAAATCTTGGGGCACTCTTTGAAGTTCTTTGTGTTGGATTGAATATTATGAATCTGAAGTTGTTTGATGCGTATCGAATAATCAACTCACGGATACTTGTGGTGACATTGGAGTATCTAGGTGACATTAGAGTTGGTTGATGCATATCATATGGTGTTATTTTAGTACGAACTCTAGGGCTGTTTATGACACTTATAGGGATGGCTCAATAGTTTGATCAGAAAAGATAATTTTGAGGTGATTTTGTACCCTATAACAATTTCATCTTATGTTCTCCGCTTGATAAGAACTTTGGAGGGATTCTTTATCGCACCTTGAGAGATTGTTATATGATTCAACTATGTTAGCACTGTTGAGAGATTGTACTAGTGAAAGTATGAACCCTAGGCCTTGTTTCTAAGCATTGCAATACCGTTTGTGCTCCGTTTTATCACTTGCTACCTTGCTGTTTTTATATTTTCAGATTACAAAAAACCTATATCTACTATCCATACTACACTTGTATCACCATCTCTTCACCGAACTAGTGCACCTATACAATTTGCCATTGTATTGGGTGTGTTGGGGACACAAGAGAGTTCTTGTATTTGGTTACAGGGTTGTTTGAGAGAGACCATCTTCATCCTACGCCTCCCACAGATTGATAAACCTTAGGTCATCCACTTGAGGGAAAATTGCTACTGTCCTACAAAACTCTGCGCTTGGAGGCCCAACACGAGTCTACAAGAATAAGTTGTGTAGTAGACATCAAGCTCTTTTCTGGCGCCGTTGCCGGGGAGGTGAGTGCTTGAAGGTATATCTTTAGATCTTGCAATTGAATCTTTTAGTTTCTTGTTTTATCACTAGTTTGGTTTATAAAAGAAAACTACAAAAAATATGGAATTGAGGTTGCCTCATATTATTCATCTTTATAATGTCTTTCTTGAAAATGATGGAGCGGAAAATTGTGCTCAATTGATAGAAGAAGAATTCAATAAAATGTTTGGCATAAAATCTTTGAATGATGAGCATGATTGCAATGTTG
Source organism: Elymus sibiricus (assembly GCA_039707655.1). Lineage (NCBI taxonomy): Eukaryota > Viridiplantae > Streptophyta > Magnoliopsida > Poales > Poaceae > Elymus > Elymus sibiricus. The sequence goes on from CM077664.1 coordinate 323,208,302, forward strand.
TTAGTATGAATTCTATGAATATCCAAAATACTAAAGATGATGGCACTAGTCATGACAAAAATGTTTCTTATAAGCATGTCAATTTTTGTGGAGTGCATAAAGTTTGTGAAGACATGCGCCTTATAGGGATGATAGATTTTGTAAGAAGCATAAACATGATAGAACCAATTTTTTGCTCAAAGTGATAGATGAATTTGCTACAAAATTATGTTCTCTTTATCCTATTACTTGTGAACTTTGCAATAAAGTTGGTCGCCTTAATTTCCAATGCATGATTTTTCATGATCGAATCGTGTCCAAATATTGCAATAACTTGATCACCCTTGAACTTTATAATGAACTTTGTTTATTTTTGGGGTGTGAGGAATTGTCACATAAAAATAGTGGGTTTGAAGCATTCATATTCACAGACCATGCTGAAACTAATTTGAAAGAAATCTATATGTTTTGTATGGTAAATTGCAATGAGAATGCTTATATTGCCAACTATAGAAAAATGGGAAAACAAATATAATATAAAAGAAATACTAATGGAAGGGTAAAGATTCCCCCTTTCCCTCCTATTTTCTCTCATGATGAAACATGTAACGAGGAGGAGCTTCCTATCCAACCAATCTCTTCAATAAGAAGCTCAGAAGAATTAAATAAACCCACACATAATGTGGTAAAGAAAAAGAAAAGAAGGAAAAGTAGAGGTAAAGAGGTATCTCTCGCAAATAATGTTGCTCCTATTATTGTTGTACCTCATGAGAATGAATCAAAAATAATTGTGGAAGATGATACACTTGATGATGATTTTGTTATGCCTATTGCTTGTTGTGATGATTATGATTGGGAAGATAATGATACTTCTTATGATCTTGAAAATCTTTATGGCACCAACTTGGAGGAATATGATAATAATTGTTATACTATTGGTGCTATTCATACTATTGATGATAATAGTGATAATGCTAATGATATGCAAACCAACAAGCTTGGGGATGCTATGTTTGATTGGAATGATATGTTTGATAATTTATTTGCTGCAAATAATGTTTGCCCTAAGCTTGGGGATGCTATGCTTAATGAAAATGATCTTTTTATCCCCCCTACTTTTGATGAGCAAATTTATTATGATGATGACATGCCTCCTATCTATGATGATCATTCTGATGATATTTATGTTATGAAAAATAGTGATGATTATTATTATAATACTTGTTATAATTATGAAAATCCTTTTACTGAACATCACTCTTTTAATGTGGAAACAATTTATAGTATTCGAGTTTCATACGATACTCCCACTATTATGAATGAGAGGAAAATTGCTTGTGTGGAGAGTAATAAAAATTCTATGCTTGTGGATCATGAAAAGGATGCTTTATGTGATAGTAATATTGTTGAATTCATTCATGATGCTACTGAAAATTATTATGAGAGAGGATCATATGCTTGTAGGTGTTACAATAATATCAAGTTTCCTTTCTATGTGTTGGAAGTTTTGAAATCATGCTTGTTTTGCCTTCCTATGCTAGTTGATTCTTGCTCCCATAAACTATTTGCTCAAAAAATCCCTATGCATAGGAAGTGAGTTAGGCTTAAATGTGCTAGTCATATGTTTCATGATGCTCCCATTATTTTTTAATTCTTCACTTTTTATGTGAGCATCATTAAAATCATCATGCCTAGCTAAAAAGGCATTAAAGAAAAACGCTTGTTGGGAGACAACCCAATATTTATACCTACTATTTTTCTTGTGTTCACATGATTAAACTATTGTAGTAATCATGTTTCATATGTTTTCTTTCAATAATGTGCCAAGTAAAGCCTTTGGGATAGTGTGGATGCTTGTTGATTCGATTCTGTGCAAAAACAGAAACTTTTGTGTCCAGTGTTGGAATTTTTATTCTGTACTAGAGCGTGAGAAAATTCTGAAATTTTTGCAGAGTATTGGGTTACAAATTTTTTACGTTGTTCTAATTTTTCAGAATTTTTGGAGGTAGATAAGTATGGTTTTTAAATCACTCACTACATGCTGTTCTGTTTTTGACAGATTCTGTTTTCGATGCATAGTTTACTTGTTTTAGTGTTTCCATAGCTTATATTGAGAAATTTAAATTGTGGAAATGATAGAATATAGTAGGAATTATGTTAGAACAATTATGAATCTTGTCTTGACAGTACCTAAGTGGATGATTTATTTTTATCATACTAACCTATCCCACAAGTTTCGTTAAGTTTTGTGTGATTGAAGTTTTCATGTTTTGGGTGAGATAACGATATGAGGAGAATAAGGAGTGGCAAGAACCTAAGCTTGGGGATGCTCAAGGCACCCCAAGGTAATATTCAAGGGGTTGGTACCAAAACCGGCAGATCTCGGGTAGGGGATCCGAACTATGGGTCTAGGAATCAATGAGTAACAGAGATCGTGGGGGCGATGGTTTACCCAGGTTCGGGCCCTCTCAAGGAGGTAATACCCTACGTCCTGCTTGATTGTATTGATGTGATTGTATGAAGGTTACAGAGTTGATCTACCACGAGATCAGATGGGCTAAACCCTAGGTTATGAATATGATGATTCTGTGCCTCTACGGACTAAACCCTCTGGTTTATATAGACACCAGAGGGATCTAGGGTTACATATGGTCGGTTACCATCAGAGGATAAACATGCCAGCTACGCTAATAATTACTTGGAGGAGACGCCAAGTCTTCGATGGTTTCCTTCTAATACACGGGGTCGCCCACAATCCGGCCTTCCATCGACGAGTAGAGAGCGGCCTGACGAGGGCATGTACTAGGGATAGGGTAATAGGCCCGACCTATAGACCCTACCCTAGGACACCACGCGTCTTATACTGGGCCCCAGGGCCAGATCAGCAACCAAGAATTCCGTAGACTGACATTAACTCGGAGTCCAACAAACCACTCGGAAGGCAAGAGTTCACTCGTCCAGCTCGTTTCACTCGGAGCACCCGAAAGTCACTCGACCAGAGAAGACCAGGAGACTCCAGGAGCGCAACGGTCGGGACGCACGTTCTCCTGTATTAATTGTAATCAATATGCCGTTACATGGCACCCTTAAACCTCCTCTTAACCCCTAGTAATGGCAGTGTACGTGGGGGGACTTGGCAGACACTATATAAGCCACCCCAGCTCCATTCCAAGGGTTCACAACCTGTTGTAACACATACACTCAAGCAATACAGCTCCAGAGCACCGAGACGTAGGGCTATTACCTCCACCGCTGAGGGGCCTGAACTCGTAAATCCAAGTGTAACACCTGCGCCGTAGCTAGGCTCTACCCTTTCATCCGTACCCCTACACACTACTATCAGACTTGCACCCACGTCAGTTGGCGCCCACCTTGGGGCCGGCGTCTAGCGACTCCCGGCGTAGTTGCATTTTTTCCACCGTCATCATGGTTTCCGGTGGCGGACTGACTCTGGGCGGCGAGATCCGTTTTGGCGTCCTCAGCTTCATCACCGACGATTCGGCGTGGCTCCAGGAAGCCCCGCTGGATGTCGAGGCGTTGCCCGTCCGCGGCGCGGCACATTTCCGCGCGAGTACCTTCGGCGTCCTTCTTCGACAACCGTCGACTGCTTCACTTTCCACCCGCCGTCGTCGCAAGCGCTCCGGACGCTCGCAGCTTCAGCGGTGGATCGGGCACGCGTTGACCCTTCAGGCTGCGGCCCCGCAGATCGCGGCAATCGAGCCCGATGAGCCTGTCTTCGATCTGTTCGCCTCCGTGCATGAGCACTCGGAAAGCTTATCCGAGTGCGAGAGCAGCGATCCCGCTGCGGAGGTGCTGATGGCCGATTCCCCGCCCAGTCTGCCTGGGTATGAACGTGGCGGTGCGGAGAACGGTGATCCGTCGCGTGCTGATCGCGGCGCCGGCAGGGACCGACACGACAATGAGTACATCCCCGAACCTCTCACTCGGCAGCAGAGGGAGGAACAGCAGCGCAGGACCGAGCAGGCCCTCCAGACGCCCATCGTTGGGACGACCCCCGAGGCTCAGGATTTGGAGGCCGTGTGCCAGGCCAACTTGGCCGAGCGCAATCGTCTGGAGGCGCTCCAGAAGGCACTCGACAATCGCGCCCGCAGACAGCTTCAGCCCAGTTCCAGTCGGCGACAGCGGCAGTTATTTCCGAATGACCAGCAGCAGAGTTTCCAGGTATTCCGCACACCCGTCCAGAATCTGGCGGCGGCCACTCGGATAGCAGATTCCATTGAGACGTCCCGATCTGAGGCGGGGGAGGGTCTTTGGCAGATCCGGGCCCTGCTCAAGGCGGCAGAGGAGCAAAATTCAGCAGTCTCCCAGTCGCGCAACCGGATTCACAGCAGATTCGTTAGGGCTGACACAGTTCAGTCGGCCCACAGCCCAGTGTCTCCAAGGAGAAATAGGCACTCGCCTCCGCGGAGAAACGACCAAGACCGCCACCGAGACCAGTACTCGGGGTAGAGTCGCAGTCGGAATACGCCCCCGCGGCGTCAGGATGATCGTCACCGCATGCAGTCGCCCCCCCCCCCCCCGTGGGATGGCTCGTACGCGCCCCGGCCGTATGACGCCAGGCGTCCTTACAGCAATGATCGGAGGGCCAGCCCTCCCCGTCAAGGCGATGGTTATCGCCAGAGAGAGCCAGTCGACCATCGTGACCCACAGTTCAACGCGAGATCCGTTCTCGCTCAGAACCTGGTCAACAGAGGCAGAGCTCAGAGAGAGAACTTGGACAGAGATCGTCCGAGTGGAAGTGGAGCATTCATCTCCGGGCCCGAGTGTTTCAGTAGGGCCATCCAGGCTGCAGAGATTCCGCCAAACATCAGATTGGCAGCTGGAGTGAGAAAGTTCACCGGTGAGTCCAAGCCAGAAACTTGGTTAGAGGATTACCGAGTGGCTGTGCAGATCGGAGGAGGAAATGACTATGTGGCTATGAAGCATTTGCCATTGATGCTTGAAGGGTCCGCCCGCGCCTGGCTCAATCAGCTCGCTCCGGGCAGCATATACTCCTGGGAAGATTTGACCCGAGTGTTCATCAAAACATTCAAGGGTACATGCAAACGCCCGGCTGGATTGTCTAAGCTGCAGCATTGTGTGCAGAAGCCGAATGAAACATTGAGGGAGTACATCCAGCGGTGGACAACCTTGCATCACGTGGTGGAGAACGTCACAGAGCATCAAGCCGTCTACGCCTTCAAGGTAGGAGTCAGATATTGGGAGCTCATCCTGAAATTCGGTCAGTCAGGAGCTTTGACCATGAGCCGAATGATGGAGATCGCCACTCGGTACGCAAACGGAGAGGAGGAGGACCGTCTCCGTAACGGCAAAGGGAAAACCAGTGAGCGCAACCCCAGAAACAGTAATCCCAGTCGGAAGCCTAAGCGCAAAGCTGATCGTTCGGTTCAGGCCAAGGCTGTCGCGCTGGCTGGTCAATCCAAGAACAAGGGGAAGCCTAAGGAAAAATGGGTCCCGAAGAAGAAGAGAGATCAGTCGGGGCAAGATGTCCTCGATTTACCGTGTCACATCGACACCAGAAAGGATGAAGAGGGTAATCTGATATTGCTCAAGTATACCACTCGACAGTGCAGACTGTTGATTCAGCAGTTCAGAGAGGGCTCGTCGAGTGAGAAGAGCCCTGAGGACGCTGATGATGGAGACAAAGATGAGCCTTTTCCCAGTGTCAACGCAACCCTGATGATCTTTGCAGATGTAGAGAGCAGGAGCTGGTTGAAAGTTATCAACCGAGAAGTGAACATGGCAGTGCCGGTGACAACAAAGTTTCTGAACTGGTCGAAGACTCCGATCACCTTAGATCAGTCGGATCACCCGGCCTACATTGCCACCCCCGGGCGGCAGGCGCTGGTGGTCGATCCGGTTGTGGGAGGCGTCCGATTGCGCAAGGTCCTCATGGACGGTGGAAGCGGACTGAACATACTGTACGCTGACACCCTGCAAGCGATGGGCATTCCGATGTCCCGACTCAGCGAGAGCAGCATGCAGTTCCACGGAGTGATCCCCGGCAAGAAAGCAAAGTCACTCGGGCAAATCGCCCTGGATGTGGTCTTTGGAGACGACAAGAACTTCCGGAAGGGAATACTGACCTTCGAAGTGGTCGACTTCCGTAGCTCTTACCATGCCATCCTTGGTCGGCCGGCTTACGCACGTTTCATGGCCCGTCCATGTTATGTGTATCTCAAGCTGAAGATGCCCGGCCCCAAGGGTGTGATCACAGTCACTGGCAGTCGGCAGCGCGCGGAAGAGTGTTTGCAGCAAGGGTCCAAGATAGCTGATGAGCAGATGGCCATGGTGGAATTGGAGGAGTACAAGAAGAACGCCGATCCGAGTGATCTCCTGCGCTCCAAGAAGCCAGCTGCAGAATCTGCATTTCAGTCGGCCGGTGACACGAAGCCTGTACACGTCCACCCGGAAGACCCCAATGCTGCTCCCACCAATATATCAACAACACTCGACAGCAAATAGGAAGAAGCGCTCATCCAGTTCCTCCGTGAGAACTGGGACATCTTCGCATGGAAACCATCTGACATGCCGGGTGTACCCAGGGAGCTGGCTGAGCACCGTTTGCGAGTCGACCCAAAGGCGAAACCTGTGAAGGAGCATCTCCATCGCTCTGCCACACAGAAGAGGAAGGCCATTGGCGAAGAAGTTGCTCGGCTCCTGGCAGCCGAGTTCATCCGTGAAGTGTACCACTCTGAGTGGCTCGCCAACGTCGTCATGGTCCCTAAGAAGGACAAGTCTCTCCGAATGTGCATTGAATTCAAGCACATCAATCGGGTCTGCCCCAAGGATCATTTCCCGCTCCCCCGCATAGATCAAATCGTAGATTCGACTGCGGGTTGCGAGCGACTGTCTTTTCTGGATGCGTACTCCGGGTACCACCAGATCCGACTGTATGGGCCAGATGAAATAAAAACAGCCTTCATCACCCCATTCGGGTGTTTATGCTATATCACCATGCCATTCGGTCTAAAAAATGCTGGTGCCACCTTTATGCGCATGGTGCAGAAGTGTTTGCATAAACAGATCAGTTGGAACATCGAGGCGTACATGGATGACATAGTGGTCAAGTCCAGAAAAGGTTCCGACCTACTGGTTGACTTAGCTGAAACTTTCGCAAATTTGCGGAGGTATGATATCAAGTTGAATCTAGCAAAGTGCACTTTCGGAGTTCCTGGGGGCAAACTACTCGGTTTCCTCGTTTCCGAACGAGGGATAGATGCTAATCCTGAGAAGATCGGGGCGATTGTACGAATGAAACATCCTGAACATCTTCATGATGTGCAAAAGCTCACGGGTTGCCTCGCAGTTCTGAGCCGTTTCATTTCCCGTCTCGATGAGAAGGCACTGCCCCTGTACCGATTGATGAAGAAATCACGATGTATTTAAGTTTTCGGTCAATACAATTATAGCATGAATAATAAACCTTTATCATGAACAAAGAAATATGATAATAACCAATTTATTATTGCCTCTAGGGCATATTTCCTACAGTCTCCCACTTCCACTAGAGTCAATAATCTAGTTTACATAGTTATGAATCTAACACCCATGGAATCTTGGTGCTGATCATGTTTTGCCCGTGGAAGAGGTTTAGTCAACGGGTCTGCCACATTCAGATCCGTATGTACTTTGCAAAGTTCTATGTCTCCATCCTTAACATAATTACGAATGGAGTTGAAGCGGCGCTTGATGTGCTTGGTTCTCTTGTGAAACCTGGGCTCCTTGGCAATGGCAATAGCTCCAGTGTTGTCACAAAAGATAGTCATTGGATCCGATGCACTAGGTATTACACCCAGATCGGATATGAACTCCTTCATCCAGACTCCTTCTTGCGCTGCTTTCGAAGCAGCTATATACTCCGCTTCACATGTAGATCCCGCCACGACGCTCTGCTTGGAACTGCACCAACTGACCGCTCCACCATTTAATATAAATACGTATCCGGTTTGAGACTTAGAGTCATCCGGATCTATGTCGAAGCTAGCATCGATGTAACCCTTTACGATGAGCTCTTCGTCACCTCCATAAACGAGAAACATGTCCTTAGTCCTTTTCAGGTACTTCAGGATATTCTTGACCGCTGTCCAGTGATCTACTCCTGGATCACTTTGGTACCTCCCTGCCAGACTTATGGCAAGGCACACATCAGGTTTGGTACACAGCATGGCATACATTATAGAGCCTATGGCTGAGGCATAGGGAATGACTTCCATCCTTTCTCTTTCTTCTGCCGTGGTCGGGCTTTGAGTCTTACTCAACTTCACACCTTGCAATACAGGCAAGAACCCTTTCTTTGACTGATCCATTTTGAACTTCTTCAAAACTTTGCCAAGGTATGTGCTTTGTGAAAGTCCTATTAGGCGTCTTGATCTATTTCTATAGATTTTGATGCCCAATATGTAAGCAGCTTCACCGAGGTCTTTCATTGAAAAACTCTTATTCAAATATCCTTTTATGCTTTCCAGAAATTCTATATCATTTCCAATCAACAATATGTCATCCACATATAATATTAGAAATGCTACAGAGCTCCCACTCACTTTCTTGTAAATACAAGCTTCTACGTAACTTTGTATAAAACCAAAAGCTTTGATCACCTCATCAAAGCGAATATTCCAACTCCGAGATGCTTGCACCAGTCCATAGATGGATCACTGGAGCTTGCATACTTTATTAGCATCCTTAGGATCGACAAAACCTTCTGGTTGCATCATATACAACTCTTCCTTAAGAAACCCGTTAAGGAATGCCGTTTTGACGTCCATTTGCCAGATCTCATAATCATAAAATGCGGCAATAGCTAACATAATTCTAACAGACTTAAGCATCGCTACGGGTGAGAAAGTCTCATCGTAGTCAACCCCTTGAACTTGTCGAAAACCCTTTGCGACAAGTCGCGCTTTACAGACGGTGACATTACCATCAGTGTCTGTCTTCTTCTTAAAGATCCATTTATTCTCAATGGCTTGCCGATCATTGGGCAAGTCCACCAAAGTCCATACTTTGTTCTCATACATGGATCCTATCTCGGATTTCATGGCCTCAAGCCATTTGTCGAAATCCGGGCTCATCATAGCTTCTTCATAGTTCGTAGGTTCGCCGTTGTCTAACAACATGACTTCCGGGACAGGATTATCGTACCACTCTGGTGCGGAACGTACCCTGGTCGACCTACGAAGTTCAGTGGTAACTTGATCCGAAGTTTCATGACCATCATCATTAGCTTCCTCTTCGGTTGGTGTAGGCATCACGGGAACTGCTTTCTGTGATGTGCTACCTTCCAATTCGAGAGAAGGTACAATTACCTCATCAAGTTCTACTTTCCTCCCACTCACTTCTTTTGAGAGAAATTCCTTCTCTAGAAAGGACCCATTCTTGGCATCAAAGATCTTGCCCTCGGATCTATGGTAGAAGGTATACCCAATGGTCTCTTTAGGGTATCCTATGAAGACGCACTTCTCCGCTTTGGGTTCGAGCTTATCAGGCTGAAGCCTCTTAACATAAGCGTTGCATCCCCAAACTTTAAGAAACGACAGCTTAGGTTTCTTTCCAAACCACAACTCATACGGTGTCGTCTGAACGGATTTAGACGGTGCCCTATTTAAAGTGAATGCGGTTGTCTCTAATGCATAACCCCAAAACGATAGTGAAAAATCGGTAAGAGACATCATAGAACGCACCATATCCAATAGAGTACAATTACGACGTTCGGACACACCATTACGCTGTGGTGTTCCAGGTGGCGTGAGCTGTGAAACAATTCCACATTGTCTTAAAATGCACACCAAACTCGTAACTCAAATATTCACCTCCACGATCAGATCGTAGAAACTTTATTTTCTTGTTACAATGATTCTCCACTTCACTCTGAAATTCCTTGAACTTTTCAAATGTTTCAGACTTGTGTTTCATTAAGTAAATATACCCATATCTACTCAAATCATCTGTGAAGCTTAGAAAATAACGATATCCACCGCGTGCTTCAACACTCATCGGACCGCATACATCGGTATGTATTATTTCCAATAAGTCACTAGCTCGCTCCATTGTTCCGGAGAATGGAGTTTTAGTCATCTTGCCCATGAGGCATGGTTCACATGTCTCAAATGATTCATAATCAAGAGATTCCAAAAGTCCATCAGCATGGAGTTTCTTCATTTGCTTTACACCAATATGACCTAAGCGGCAGTGCCACAAATATGTGGTACTATCATTATTAACTTTGCATCTTTTGGCATCAATATTATGAATATGTGTATCACTACGATCGAGATTGAACAAGAATAAACCATTCACAAGGGGTGCATGACCATAAAAGATATTACTCATATAAATAGAAAAATCATTATTCTCTGACTTAAATGAATAACCATCTCACAATAAATAAGATCCATATATAATGTTCATGCTTAATGTAGGCACAAAATAACAATTATTTAGGTTTAAAACTAATCCCGAAGGTAGATGTAGAGGTAGCGTGCCGACGGCGATCACATCAACCTTGGAACCATTTCCGACGCGCATCGTCACCTCATCCTTAGCCAGTCTTCGTTTATTCCGCAGCTCCTGTTTCGAGTTACAAATATTAGCAACCGAACCAGTATCAAATACCCAGGCACTACTACGAGCACTAGTAAGGTACACATCAATAACATGTATATCAAATATACCTTTGTTGACGTTGCCAGCTTTCTTATCTGCCAAGTACTTGGGGCAGTTCCGCTTCCAGTGACCATTCCCCTTGCAGTAGAAGCACTCAGTCTCAGGTTTGGGTCCAGCCTTGGGTTTCTTCATGGGAGCAGCAACTGTCTTGCCGTTCTTCTTGAAGTTCCCTTTCTTTCCCTTGCCTTTCTTGAAACTAGTGGTCTTTTTAACCATCAGCACTTGATGCTCCTTCTTGATTTCTACCTCCACGCCCTTAAGCATCGCGAAGAGCTCGGGAATCGTTTTCTCCATCCCTTGCATATTATAGTTCATCACAAAGCCCTTATAGCTTGGTGGCAGTGACTGGAGAACTCTGTCAATGACCGTGTCATCTGGAAGATTAACTCCCAACTGAGTCAAGCGGTTGTGAAACCCAGACATTCTGAGTATATGCTCACTAACAGAACTGTTCTCCTCCATCTTGCAGCTAAAGAACTTGTCGGAGGTGTCATACCTCTCAACCCGGGCATGAGCTTGAAATACCAATTTCAGCTCCTGAAACATCTCATATGCTCCGTGGTGCTCAAAACGTGTTTGGAGCCCCGGTTCTAAGCCGTAAAGCATGGCGCACTGAACTATCGAGTAGTCATCAGAACGTGCCATTCACAACATCCACAGACGACGCTGGAGGGGGTGCGGCACCTAGCGGTGCATCAAGGACATAAGCCTTCTGTGCAGCAATAAGGATAATCCTCAAGTTACGGACCGAGTCCGCATAGTTGCTTCCATCATCTTTCAACTTAGCTTTCTCTAGGAACGCATTAAAATTCAGGGGAACTACAGCGCGGGCCATTGATCTACAACACAAATTTTGCAAAGACAATTAAGACTAAGTTCATGATAATTAGTTCAGTTAATCAAATTACTAATGAACTCCCACTTAAATCAACATCCCTCAAGTTGTCTAAGTGATACATGATCCAAATCAACTAACCCATGTCCGATCATCACGTGAGATGTGGTAGTTATCAATGGTGAACATCTCCATGTTGATCATATCTACTATATGATTCATGTTCGACTTTTCGGTTTCCTGTGTTCCGAGGCCATGTTTGTACATGCTAGGCTCGTCAAGTTTAACCCAAGTATTCTGCATGTGTAAAACTGGCTTACACCCGTTGTATGCGAACGTAGAGTCTATCACACCCGATCATCACGAGGTGCTTCAAAACGACAAACTTTTGCAACGATGCATACTTAGGGAGAACACAATTTCTTGAAATTAAGTGAAGGGATCATCTTATAATGCTACCGTCGTCCTAAGCAAAATAAGATGCATAAAAAGATAAACATCATATGCAATCAATATGTGACATGATATGGCATTATCATCTCGTGCCTTTGATCTCCATCTCCAAAGCACCGACATGATCTCCATCGTCACCGGCATGACACCATGATCTCCATCATCGTGTCGTCACGTGGTCGTCTCCGCCAACTATTGCTTCTACAACTATTGCTAACGCATAGCCATAAAGTAAAACAATTACATGACGATTAATAAATTAAAGACAACCCTATGGCTCCTGCCGGTTGCCGTACTCATCGACATGCAAGTCGTGAACCTATTACAAAACATGATCATCTCATACATCAAAATATATCACATCACGTTTTGGCCATACCACATCACAACATGCCCTGCAAAAACAAGTTAGACGTCCTCTACTTTGTTGTTGCAAATTTTACGTGGCTGCTATGGGTAACTAGCAAGAACCATTCTTACCTACGCAAAGTCACAACGGTGATAATCAAGTTGCCTTTTTAACCTTCTACAAGGACCGCCTTCGTCAAATTAGATTCAACTAAAGTAGGAGAGACAGACACCCGCTAGCCACCTTATGCAAAACAAGTTGCATGTCAGTCGGTGGAACCGGTCTCATGTGCGAGGACATGTAAAGTTGGTCCGAGCCGCTTCATCCCACAATACCGCCGAATCCAAATAAGACAAGAGAGGTAAGCAATTTGAGCATCAACGCCCACAACTTTTGTGTTCTACTCGTGCATATACATCTACGCATAGACCTAGCTCATGATGCCATTGTTGGGGAACGAAGCATGAAAATCAAAAAAATTCCTACGAACACCCAAGATCTATCTAGGAGAAGCATAGCAACGAGAGGGGAGAGTGTGTCTATGTACCCTCGTAGACCGTTAAGCGGAAGCGTATATTATGCGGTTGATGTAGTCGTACTCGTCACGATCCAATTGCGATCCAAACCGATGAAGTACCGAACAGACGGCACCTCCGCGTTCAGGACACGTACGGCTCGATGACGTCTCCTCCTTCTTGATTCAGCAAGCGGGAGAGGAGAAGTAGATGGGATCACAACCAGCACGACGGCGTGGTGGTGATGGTGGTGGTGGAGTGCCGACAGCGCTTCGATAAGCGTCGTCGGGACGAGGTGGTGGAGTAACGGGAGAGAGGGGCGCCCAGGGGCTGGTCTATGCTTTGGTGCGCTCCCTCCTCTATATTTATATGGGCGGAGGGACTAGGAATCCAGCCCCTCTTCCCTCTAGGGCCGGCGGCCAAGGGAGAAGAGTTGGACTCCAAGTCCAACTCTTCCCCTCTTGTCCCTTCAGGACTCCTCCCTTCTCCTCTAGGCGCCTGGGCCTTTGAGGGCTAGTGCGCCTGGCCCAATAAGGCCAGGGCGCCTCCCCTCAGCCCATTTTAGCCCTAGGGACGTGGTGGATCCCTTGGTGGACTTCTGGACCCCTCCGGAAGTTTTCGGAACCTTCTGGAAGCTTCCCGGTACAATACCAAAAAAATCGAACTTTTTTCGAAACCCTGAAAACAACTTTCCATATATAAATATTTACCTCCGGACCATTCCGGAACACCTCGTGACGTCCGGGATCTCATCCGGGACTCCGAACAACATTCGGTCACCAACATGCATATCCCAATATAACTCTAGCGTCACCGAACGTTAAGCGTGCGGACCCTACGGGTTCGAGAATCATGTAGACATGACCGAGACACCTCTCCGGTCAATAACCAATAGCGGAACCTGCATGCCCATATTGGTTCCTACATATTCCACGAAGATCTTTTATCGGTTGAACCACGATGTCGATGATTCGGTTAATCCCGTACGCAATTCCCTTTGTCCAGCGATATGTTACTTGCCCGAGATTCGATCGTCGGTATCTCCATACCTAGTTCAATCTCGTTACCGGCAAGTCTCTTTACTCGTTCCGTAATGCAAGATCCCGTGACTAACTCATTAGGCACATTGCTTGCAAGCTCTTTACGATGTTGTATTACCGAGAGGGCCCAGAGATATCTCTCCGTCATACGGAGTGACAAATCCCAGTCTCGATTCATGCCAACCCAACAGACACCTTCGGAGATACCTGTAGAGCATCTTTATGATCACCCAGTTACGAAGTGACGTTTGATTGCACACAAAGTACTCCTCTGATATCCGGGAGTTGCATGATCTCATGGTCTTAGGAATAGATACTTGACATGAGGAAAGCTATAGCAATAAACTCAGTGATACGATCAAATGCTAAGCTTACGGTTGGGTCTTGTCCATCACATCATTCTCCTAATGATGTGATCCCGTTATCAAATGATAACTCATGTCTATGGTTAGGAAATCTTAACCATCTTTGATCAATGAGCTAGTCTAGTAGAGGCTTACTAGGGACATTGTATTTGTTTATGTATTCACACATGTATTTATGTTTCCGGTCAATACAATTATAGCATGAATAATAAACCTTTATCATGAACAAAGAAATATGATAATAACCAATTTATTATTGCCTCTAGGGCATATTTCCAACAATATGTTGCCTTGCATTGATATGTCGAATCTCAATGATATTCCCTTTGTCATGTTTGTCAATTCATGGCAGCAAAAACTGACAAATACCGTGAACAGTTAATATATATAAGGGGGTCATCATAATATTATCAACACATCTATATTGCACTGATGAAAAAACAATTTGGAGTAACATGCATACACTGTAAGATACATAAATGAGTACATTCATCTGCGACCCAAACATGAAAACCGACTAATTTGAGCAAATTAAACCCGCACAAACTTGAAGGACAAGTAGGGCGTACACGCGGTGCACATACATACATAAACTATAAATTAATATAAACAATAATTAGCTTACGAAGCTTGAACATTATTTACCAAGGTTGCATAGCAAGTTTGGTGTTTAGTTAAGGATAGACCTCGATGATGGACCTAATTCCTAGCACATGTATGATATTGTAGCCACTGAATCCAGCTTCCAAGAAGATCTTCTCCCACTCGTGCTCTTCTCGTTCACCTCCCTCGAAAACCATGAGGAAGAGATCGTACAATGCTTGTGCCTCCTCCTTTTTAGTACTATTGCCCTTCGACTTTTCAGAACCAACCACCATGTTTATGATTATCACCTTCCCTCCGGCTTCCCTGGAAGGGATTGCCTCTTTGCACCTTCGCATTATCTTGATGCACTCGTCGTCTCGCCAATCGTGCATCACTGACTGCAATACGAAAATATTGATATGATGTGGCATATTTAATCAAAGTGCATGTAGGCTTGTGCATTCAATATTTCAACTTAATCAAGCACGTAAGTGTCGCGTGTGCCCTGGGTAATAAAGTGTATATGTGCATGTCATCCTGATATGCAAAGGCCAGATCTAAGCTCTATGGGTTTGTATGACCATATTTGACGTTTATGAGTCAATAATAAAGCTTCTATTAGTGCCTCTGAAAAAATAAAGCTTCTATTAACATGAAAAAAAAGTACTTCTACACAAAATGATTAATGACTAATACCAGTAGCTAGGTACTAACTCGCAATGCAAGTATGGAACACATGCCTGACTCAAAAAAAAAAAAGAAGAGTATGGAACACATGTGAAACAAAAATGCTACACCTATGTAGCTATTAACGTAAAGCTGCATTCTTTTCTTTCTCAACCAATCATTCGTAACTTTACGTACTCCCTCCATCCATCTATATAGGGTCTAATGCGTTTTTCGAGACTGCCTTTGACCGTTGATAAGATTAATACTATATAAGATGTATAATGTGAAAATTATATTATTGGGATTTCCTTTCACGTACCTATTTGACGATATGCTTTGCGTAACTTGCATGTCATATGTTATTGCTCTAACATGTGGTCAAAGTTAACCTCGAAAAATGCATTAGACTATATATAGCATAGAGAGAGAGGGAGGGGAAATACACTTCGGAACCTGGTTGTATATACACCCTATATGGGGATTTTTTTAAGGCGGCTGCTACCCATCAGCCGGCTGATCTTTTCCAAAGATCAGCCGCCTGATTAGCCCTTGATTTGTTCAAATACAATCTGATTTGGACCGTTTGATCCCTGAATACAGGACTATGCTATTGCTTAAATCCCCAACATGCCCACGTCTCGCCGCAGCCCTCTAGGCTGTAGCCAACCGCTTCTCGCACCGCACGGGTAGCTCTGCCGATGCAGCAATAGCCGCAGCAGCCAAGTCGCCATCAACTCACAGCAACGGCAGCAGCGACACTGCTGTTGTGATGACCTCGTGAAGTACCGACGCATGCTCCATTGTAGCACCCGTGAATGCTCCGGTAGACCGGCGATGCTTTATTGTACCACCGGTGATGCTCCAGCGGCCTGGCGATGCTCCATTATAGCACCAGTGATGCTCCGGCGGCCCGTCGATGCTCCATTGCAGCACCGACGATGTTCCGGCGGCCCCGACGATGCTCCATTGCAGCACCGGCGATGTTTTGGTGGATCGGTGATGCTCCGGCGGCCCCGACAATGCTCCATTGCAGCACCAGCAAGGTTTCGGTGGCTCGGCGATGCTCCGGCGGCCCCGACGATGCACCATCGCAGCACCGGCGAGGTTTCGGTGGCTTGGCGATGCTCCGGCGGCACCGACGATACTCCATTGCAGCACCGGCAAGGTTCCGGTGGTTCAGCGATGCTCCAGCGGCCCCAAAACGATGCTCCATTATAGCAACGGCGAGGTTTCGGTGGCTCGGTGATGCTCCAGCGGCCCCGACAATGCTCCATTGCAGCACCGGCGAGGTTTCGGTGGCTCGGCGATGCCCCGTTGGCCCCGACGATGCTCCATCGCAGCACCGGCGAGGTTTCGGTGGTTCGGCGATGCTCCGGCGGCCTCGACGATGCTCCATTGCAGCACCGGCGAGGTTCCGGTGGTTCAGCGATGCTCCGGCGGCCCCGACGATGCTGCATTGCAGCGAGGTTCCGGTGCCTCGGCGATGCTCCGACGTCCCGACGATGCTTCGACTTCCCGACGATGCTCTATTGCAGCACCCGCGAGGGTCCGGTGCCCCCGGCTCCATTGCAACATCCACGAGGTTTTGACGGACCGGCGATGCTCCGTTGCAGAACCCGCGAGGTTCCACGGGCGGCGGCCCAGCAAATGCTCCGTTGCAGCAGCCAACAGCGCATGCAGCAGAGGCCGAGACTTGGAGCCCAGCCGGTGCTCCGCCATCCCAGCATCACCGGCCACCGGCGCGCGGCATCGTCGACCCTCCGTCGTAGCAACGCCAGCTCACAGTATCACCGAGACAGACGACCTTGTAGCACCGCCGCTAGCGGGCCGGCTCATAGCAATGTCGTTGAAGTGCTACCTTTCGCAACACTTTTGCAGCAGACGCCCGCGGCCCTCCCTCACAGCACCGGCTCGCAGCATGTCAGTGCCCAGTCTCGGAGCACCCGGTGGCCAGCTCCCAGCACTCCAGTGCCGCACGAACGATGTTACGAATAGCCGGTCGCAAAATCAACCATCGCCGCATCCACTACCGGAAGCACCAACGCAATCCTTGCAGCAGCACCACCTCAACAGCTCTGATGGTCGCTCTTGTAACAGCTCGGGCACCATGTCTCACTGAGTATCGGCCTTGCAGCGCTGGTGGCGAGCAGTGGCCGGTCTTGAAGCACCGGTGGTCATATTTGTAGCATCACCTCCATAGCACCAGCCACCGCCCACCGCCCTCGCTCGCCGCAGCGGCAAACATCCCTTGGATCAGCAACACCGGCCATGGGGAGAGTCATCTCCTACTCACGTTTCCTTGGTAAGGGTGTGAGGATGGGGTAGGCCACCGAGTTGGGCACTAGAGCTTAGGAAGACGAATCACATGGCGGCTGGTGAGACGTAGCACACGGCAGACGTCGACCCCATCCTTCCTCCTCCCGACGTGGAGCCACATCATAGGGCGGCGGTGCAGCGCCAATCACCACAGTGTTGCGCCCCGCCCCGGCTATGGTGGGCAGCGCCCTCCCATGCTCTGGCTCGACGCACGGCACGTGGCCGACACTCCGCTGCAGCCACGGCTATCCCGCGGCCGGCGGCGGCGTGGCCTCCTCCCCTGCACAGGCGGCAGCGCCCTGCATCACGGCCAAAGGCGTCGCTTCCACGTGACCTGTCCTCTGGTGGGGCGACTGCCGACGGCAGCGGCAACCGCCAGACGTGGCGGCCAGCACACCTTCGAGAGGCGCACATCCCGGCCAAGGAGCGCGCGGCGCCCTCCGGCGCGTGACCCGTCCTCCGGTCGGGCTGCAGCAAAAAAGGAGGAGGAGAAAAGCAACACCGATGAGATCCACGGCAGGGGCGAAGGAAAGGGAACGGATGTGGTCTCGCGTCTTTTGAGGCAGAAATCGTGTGGCTTTGGAGGAGATAAGCTAGAGAGAGAGAGAGAGAGAGAAAACCGGTGCGTGGGCTCACAGGCCACGTGGCGGAAGAGGGATGCGGTTGATGTTTCGTTCTTTTCAGCCGGTGGAAAACAAGTGTTTCACTTTTTTTAAGTACTTAAACAAAAAGTCAAAATAGTTTAGAACTATTTTTAGAATAAAGTTGACTTACTTTTGCACTAGTATATAAATTTTCACGAAAAAAATTAACTTTGACTTCACAGCGAAAAAGACAAAATTTGTCGAAAGTGCTCTTCTAATCCCGAGCTCACATGAGCTCGGGTGAACAGTAAAATCAAAAAAAAATAGTAAAAAAATTCAAAAAATTCTGAATTTTTTTTGTGAGAAACATTGATGTTTTTTCCACATGCGTGCAAATTTTCATCACCATATGACATTCGTGGAAAATGTGGCAAAAAAACAAAATCGATGCTCCAAAATGCTACAAAAAGCAGACTTTTTGGAGCATCGATGTTGTTTTTTTTGCCACATTTTCCACGAATGTCATCTAGTGATGAAATTTTGCACGCATGTGGAAAAAACATCAATGTTTCTAACAAAAAAAAAATCAGATTTTTTTGATTTTTTTTACTATTTTTTTTGCTTTTACTGTTCACCCGAGCTCACATGAGCTCGGGATCAGAAAAGCTGCGTCCAAAATTTATTTGCTATTATAGCAAAAGGGCCCGTGCGTTGCAACGGGAGAGAAAATTGACGTGTTCATCAAAACATCCACTAATATGGTATGATAGCATCGACGGTGCCACGACAGAGAGGCTCACGCTGAGGTACAGAAGAAATGTATATCAGCTGCACATTAATCATTAACCGAGTCTTGACACTGATGCTAAGGAAACTTACTTCTCCAAAATATTAAAAGGTACACTTAGTTAATTTTACATCTTCATGGATAAAATTTGCTACAACACCGATCGACCTTGCAACGATATGCGTCCGACTTTACATCAATGTCGGTCATCCTTGCACTGTTCATGTGGTCGGCTTTGCGACCTCGTCCTTACGACTAAAATACCACCAACCGTCCTTTTAAGGTATGGATAGATTAAGGTATAGATAGATATAGATAATGAAAGGAAACCGTTTTAGACAATATTATGTTTTGATTGGTCGAGACTCGAGAGGAGCCTCCCACGGATCATGCGTGACCATCGTTCATCTGCGTAGGATCCAACAGACTCCACGCTCCGATCGGGACGCCCCACCCGGCCCCGACGTCCCAATCCCTTCAGCTCTCTCGTTCTCGTTCCATTCCAGAGAGCCGCCGCCCCCTCTCTCCCCACCCCAGCTGCGCCGCCCCCTCTCCCCCCACCCCTGCTGCGCCGCCCCCACCGGCGAGCTCCTCCTCCGCCGCCGGTCACCACCCTCCCCCCTCCTCACCATCTCTCCCCTCACTTCCCTTGGCCCCAGATCCACCAGCCCATGGCGCTGCGGACAGATCCGAACGAAGCCCGCCTCCTCCTTGTGGTTGTTACTCGAGCTGCTCTCAGCCGGATCCACAGCGACCACGCGGCGGATCTGCAGCGTCTTCAGCTGATCCACGCGGATCCACGACGCCTTGAACCTCTCCTAGCCCCAGTGTGATGCTAGCCTCCCCTTCGCAGCCTCCGCTTCTTCATCCCGTATGTGAGCATGTGCATCGGCCAACGGTGGAGCTGGGGTCGGGGCGGCGGTGTCGGGTCCTTCGCCGTCCAGGTCGAGGTGGGGACATTGGCGACGGAGCACAGGCCGGGCGCGGCCAACGGTGGCGCGCCGGGAGGGGCGGCGGTGCTCTGGTCCGGCGCAGGCCAGATCCTGGTTTGGACGACGACAACGGAGCACGGGTCGGGGACGATTGGCACGAGCGACCTCCATTCCGAAATCAGGCCTGGCATCTCCATCTCCTCTCTCCCCCGCGTCTTTCTCCATCTCCGGCCGCCACCGCGACCAGGCCGACATGGCGGCACGCCATCCGTCCATCAACACACCATCGCCTTCAGCCACCACTCTATCACCCATCCACCAGCGCCATAACATCACCATCACACCTGTGCCACCACCACCAGCCACTCCTTTTCTCCAAATCACCCTCGTTGTTGCTTTCTACTCTGAACCTGAAGCTCTCCTCAGCTGTGATCTGCTGTTGCATCCCTGCTGAAGCTCTCCTCGCCTGTGATCTGCTGCTGAAGCTCTCTCTCTTTGAAGCTCCCTTCGCTGCTGCTCCTCCCCACATCTAAACCGCTGCTACTCTTCTCCACTTCGAACTGCTGCTGCTCCTCTACATCACACGAAGACGACACCGGATGTTGCCCCTTCAACCTGCTCTCTCGCTCCCTATCTCTCTGAGACATGTGATTATTATTACATATTTTGTTGGCTCGCCGCGACGCATCACCCCTTCTTGACGTCGGCGGCAAGCGGCGGCGCGTACCCGGCGTGGATAAGCCTCGGTGGTGAACCAGTTTATTTAAGGATCGCGGGTAGATTTCTAACTAACGCAGGGATATTTTTGCAAAAAACGAAGCGTTTTTTCCAGATACCCAATTAAAATAGGACCGCGGGTTGAATTCTTAGAAACATAGGGACTTTTTTGTAAAAAGGACGACGACGTACGACCAGAAGTTATCAGCGCTTTATGATTAGATAGAGATAGGTCACTATTCACACTATTTTGGACAAAAAATTGTCTTTTTTGAAAAGAAGTCAAAGGGGGATTTTCTCACGAGTACAATGGAAGGTCAAGTTTATTTCAAAAATAATTTCAGAATTTTTGTTAAATTACTAATTTGTTTTTTCATATAGAGTGTATATGTCCCCATAGACCAAACGTCCGCTTCCGGGAGGGAGTAGTTTCTTTACGTAGGTGTAGCAAAGCCGCATGTGAAATTACCTTGAGCAGAACAGCGTCGGCCGGGGGAATGTGCTCGAACATATCGCCCGCGATGAATCGCACTTCTCCGTCGGCGGGGGCCTCCGTGACGACGTGTGGGAGATCCAGGACGCTGCACTCGACGTGTGGGAACGCTGCCGCGATGGCCTTTGCGATGGCGCCGGTGCCGCCGCCGACGTCGACCATCGAGCGCACCCCGCGGAAGACGTCGCGCGCGCGACTCTCCCTCAGGAGCACCTCCACGACGAAGCGGCTGTCGTCGGTCATGCCGTCGTCTATCGTCCTGCTCAGAGCAGCTTCCCGCGCCGCCATGTCCCACATGTCCTCGCCGTGGTGCATCTCGAAGAAGGAGCGCGGCTGCTCGTCGTCCATGAACCACGCGCTCATGCCGGAGAACGGTGCGGTGAGGTTCGGGTCTACCATGAGAGACACGAGGCGGGACAGCCCCGACAATGTCTCGCTGTCGCCTACGAGGAGGCGGGAGGCCGCGGTGAGCCCGTAGACGCCACCGTCGTCGCGCGTGGGGTCGTCCGGCTGCTGGTGTTGGACGGAGAAGACGCCCGAGACGGAAAGCACGCGCATGAGGCGGCGCAGGCGCGGGAGCCTGGAGGGAGGGAGCGCGATAATGGTGGCCAGCTCGGCGAGCGTGGCGCCGCCGCCGTGGCCGTGGATGGCGCCGGGAATGCCGAGCTCTATGGCGCATTTGAGCGCCATGGACTTGACGAAGCCGTAGGCGTGGATGCAGAGCTCGGCGTGGCCTTGGAGCATGTCCTCGGTGCTGATGAGCTTGTAGTCGCCGGTGAGCGCCATGGAGTACTACGTGCAGGGTGGTTGTTCTTAGCTTGTTCTTCGTACTTGTTGGTAGATCTCCGGTACTGCTCGCTAAATAGTCTCGCCAGTCACCACTCATGCGACTGAATCTTGCTCCGGTTTTAATATTCATCACGAGAAAGTGCAGTTGCATTTTAAGATTGACGAAATCTAGCCCTCCGTCATACGGAGTAAAACATAACTGAAGATTGAACAAAGGTGGTGCGGTAGCAGCGACCGGAAGCGACATGGTGACATCTTCTCCTCGGAAGAATTCTCGTTTGGCCAGATTGTTCTTTCACTCCGTGTAAGCAGGCTGGTAGAGAGGTGGATGGCGGCATTGACGATTGACACCGAGGTTATATTCTCTCCGGGTGAAAATCCATAATTTACCCTTTTGGATAGATCAGACTGGGTCGACGTCTGCATGTTGTTTTCCTGTCAGATGTTAGCTCCAAGTTCGGCTTTGTGGGTGATAGCCCCAGGTTTGACTTTGTGAATGTATTAGTCAACATCGGCATACGAGGGACGATTCCTTGTTGAAAATGTTGTCTTGGAGTCCTGCGCCCTTTGTTAGGTGACATGTAGCTCCACGGGTGAATTGCAGTCACAAAGTTTGCGGTAGGATTGTGGTGATACTATCGCAAAACATGTGCAATGCAGATGGCCTCGGGTTTTTCTTTATTTTTATTTTATATGCCGATTTGTTCAGTTTTGATCCTTGGCTTTACTTATCATTAACTTTTTATATGTTATGGTGTGTTACTACATACTTCGAGTCAAGTTCTCATTCGTCAATCAAGATCTAACTTCATTCATCAATTAGAAAAATTGTAATAAAATGAGTATACTAGAGCTCACAAGGACAACAAAAATCTCCAATTCAATCAAGTCAAGTCATTGCCTCTAGTTTTATCTTTTGCATCTCGACTTTTGTTCAAGCTTACAATGAAGAAACTATGAAAGACCTCCCGAGCCACCCTTGAAAGATTGGGAGCACAGAAAAGTGCAACGGGAGAACCACCGAAGAAACCAAGCTTGAGATCATACTTGCCGCCATTGCTGCTATGCCATGATAGGTCGAGCAAAAGATGACGACCTACTAGATCTAGAGCCGTGTTTGACTCGACAAAAATGCCGCATGCACATCAGGGCAGGGATGGAGTTGTGAGGCCTTGTTCCATGCATATGGCCTCCATCACTTGGATGCTGCCACCATGGACTTATGAGCAAACTCCAAGGTATTTTTACGAAATAAAATAAAATAAAATAAAATCGTTTTAACTCAAAATAGTGTGAATTTTGAGTTGATTAAAGGGAAATGATTGGGATCAGCTGACGGATAACCACGCGTGCGTCCGCCACCTCCATGGCCGTTGGATCAGATTTTAATCAGATGGTTAGAAGCAACGTATTACCTACACTGCTTTTTGCAACTGAGTGGTTGTTGCAATCTCTCCCACCGCAACAACTGGTGTGTTGCGGGATCTGGATCTGGATCCCCACAAGAGCAGCCACCACTCGTGCTCCTCCCAAGCTCCCCGTCAAGCCGACTCCTTCTCGCGTTGCTTCGACCGCCAGCAGCACGCCGACGAGGTCGCCGGCGTGGGCGCCACCACTGCCGCCCACCTTCACCATGAACGTCTGACGTCGCAGTGCTCCCGAACTCAAGCTGCATCCCGCCGTCCCGGGGAGCACCGGCGGCTGTGTCCACCGCGGGGAGCTGCGTCAGCCGTCGCCCCGCCGTCCCGAGGGAGCACCGACCTTTCTTTCGGTCGACATGGTCGCTGCTCGCCGTCCGCTACAACGAGTTTCTGCAACAAGGTCTCTGTTGTAAAAGAAAACTGTAACAAACCTCTGCTGCAAAAAAAAAAATTAAATTCCAAGAAGACCTCTGCTGCAAAAAAAAAATTAAATTCCAAGAAGACCTCTGCTGCAAAAAATTTAAATTGCAACAAGACTTCTGTTGCAAAAAACCTACAACAAGACATTTGTTGCAAAAATAATCTGCAAATTGACCTATGTTACAAGAAATTCCGCAACATAACCCGTGTTACAGAAAATTTCTGCAACACGACATGTGTTGCAATCGTAGAATGTGACCCTCGGCCGCTCAATCCGCCATATCCGACGGCTCGCGAGGCGGCGGATCTTTTAAAAAGATCCGCCGGCCGACGCGTAGCAGCGCCCCTGATTAAATGGATTAATCTAAAAATATGTGGTGGGTTAACCAACAACACAGATGATAAACTAGAGGGAAATTCTCGAAATATGTGGGCCCCTGATAAATAGGAAGAAGGGAGTAATCTCACCAAAATGTGTCCTAAAAAGGTAAATCCGAAATAGATTTGGTTGTTGACTGACTTTGACCTGCTAATTTTGTCGCCATCACGTTTCCCACATGATTTCTAAAAGAATTCGAAACATCCGCAAAGTGTGCCAAGACATAAAAATGCTTCCAAACATTAAAGAACAAAATAGATGAGCTCACCGCTGCAACATGCAAACAATTTAATCACATCAGCAAATTACGCTTCGACCTCGTGCTCCGCGTGATGGGTACTATGTATGGTTAACGTAAGCATCGTACGTTAAAGAGATTAGGCAGGACTCTCTTTCGAGATGTTTGGCCAAATATAATACACACATCGACGCCATCTAGGATATCGAGGACCATGACGTAGAGCCAAGAGTATATAACTGAATAAAAAAAAAAAGCATTCCCATTTTCTTTCTTTTTTTCTTTTCCGAGGCCCGAGTCATATCCTTTTCACCGTGATCTCATTGTTCAATCCCCAATCAGTGTATGATGAACATTGTAAATAATTTCATTTCTTTCAATGGCATGTTGTGTGATCTTCCACAACACCAGCTTGCATAGTTTTTCTTCGTTGGCTCACCGTCGGAATTAGAGTTGCGTTGTCGCCGACACATGTGGTTGATTGCTTGGCGAGCTTCATGTAGATTCTCATGGCCTTTGCGGTGTGGGCTTGGTCGCCAGTCGTTTGTGATGAAGTTGAAGTTGCTTGCTCGAGGAGTAATGATGAAGGTGACACCAATGTACAACCTCGGCGAGATCATCTTCATAATGGTGTGGGTGTGATGTATGTTGTGTGTACCTGATCGACGGTTTGTGATCGTTTTCGTCCATTTTTCATTAATTAACATGGCAACTCTATTCTTCTTAATTAAGGGAATGAACCCCAAGGGCTCTGGTAAAAAAAACTCTTTCCAATACCTTCTCATGCCAATGTTTGCATTTGGAACATTGGCATACAAAATTTGTGGAGGCGTATGAAATCTTCAAATCTCGCTAGCTAAAATAATGCAATATGCTTGTTTAATTACACTACACAATGGACCAATGGTTCACTACGGAAGGATCCAAGGAAAACATGTCTTCCTTTTCTTCTTTCTTTTGGAAACATAAACAGATTCATATTTTATTCAATCATAAAGGCACAAGTACATAAAAAAAAAGCACTCGTGCCTTTATGTTTTCAGTAATTGCCATGCACGAGTACCTTAAAGGCACATTCATAATTGATGAAAAAAATAATGGGGAGTATGTGGCCGTGATGGTTGGTCATATGGTACGTTCTTCTCCCTCACACACCGCTTGAGGATTGCCATGATGTGAAAATGTTACCAGAATAGAGAATTGTCATGTTGCAACAGAGAAAACTTGGCATATGTTCAGAATTTGCCATGTTGTGCGCCAAGAAAATTGTCATGCTATAAATATTAAAGCATGAAAAATGCTACATTAGAGAAGAATTCCTTGATATAGAAGGGAGAGTTGTCCACATGTTTAGAAATTGTCATGCTACAACATAGAAGTTTGCCACATGATCACGGATTGCCATGCTGGAATTGTTATGCTGTAGCAGAGAGAATTACCACGCTATAGAAGATAAACATGCTCAGGAATTAGCATGCTAGCATACGAGGATTGACATGTTATAGAAAAACGCCGGCATCATTAATTAGCTCCCCCTCCCCTCCCCCTGCGCCCCGGCACCTTGCCGGCAGCGTGGCCGTGCCTCTACCGCTCGATAGTGGCGCCCACCGGCCAGCCCAGGCCCGCGGCCATGGCGGACCCCTCCTCCTCCTCCCAAACTCGTCACCCCCTGTCGGATCTGCTCGTCTTCCCTCCTGATCTGGAGGCCCCCCTCGTCTCCAACGCCTCCACTGCGGCCGGTCCATGCCCCTCCTTCCGCGACATCCTCCTCCTACCGCCTGCTGCACCGCCTTCAATCCCCTGTCCTGCTGCCGCGACCGAGGCGACCACTCGTCCGCGCCTCCGGTCTGTGGTCTCTGTGCCTCCCCATTCCTCTATGGTGTCGGGCGGCATTGATGCCAACCCAGCATGCTCTGTGCGTATTGATGGCGGTGGGTGGCAGTTGGTGGGGTAGGGAGGTCGGCTTGCTTCTTATCCAGAGCCCCCCAGCCCCCTCGACCTCGCCAGCCTTCTCCACCTTTGCAGCTCAAATCCCTCCTCCTCCGCAAAGCTTGGGGCAAGTGTTTTCGCTGCTTGAGAAAGGGGCACCGCATCGCGGACTGTCACAGCAAGGCCAGGTGCTTGTTGTGTAGCTGCACGGGCCACAAGGCGCGTTCGTGTCCCCCGCCGGCCACGCCTCCCCTTCCGCGAGCCCGCTCTGCCGACGCACCGCTCCCTCCGCCGCCACCGGGCCCCCCTCCTCCGTCCGCCGTGCGTCTTCAGGAGCCTGCGTGCGCCTGCCGCTGATGTCCAGTCCCGCCGAGGCCTGGTGGTGGCTACGGCTCCCCACTCCTCCATGTTGGCCGATGCGGAGCGCACCCTCTGCCGGAAGGCGGTTGTGGCCACCGTGGTGGGCCACCGGCCGTTCACGCTGCCGCTGGCGGATATCAAGAGGACCATCACGATGCGGTTTAGGGTTGATCCTCAGGCGGTGAAGGTGTCCCTGCGTGCCACGGGCGAGTACCTGGCTGTGTTCGACGACACCCTTGCCCACGATGCCGCCTTGGCCATTCAAGGGCCGCTTCACTTGGGTGGGCTCTCCTTCCTGCTCATGCCTTGGTCGCGATTCCGGTGGGCTTCCCAAGCTGAGATGCTCTACAAGGTCCGTGTGTGCCTCGAGAGCGTCCCTAAGCACGCCTGGGACGTCGAGAGTGTCAAGACGTTGTTCGACCCAGCCGACCTCATCGAAGGGCTTGACCCTGAGATTTGCTCCGAGGAAGAATCTGGCTACGTCAGGCTCTGGGTGTGGATGGGAGATGTCACCAAGCTACGCACCCGTGGCATCCTGCGTCTTGAGGAGCCGAGGGAGGTTGGCTCGCCGGACATGTGATGTCTACTACACAACTTATTCTTGTAGACTCGTGTTGGGCCTCCAAGCGCAGAGTTTTGTAGGACAGTAGCAATTTTCCCTCAAGTGGATGACCTAAGGTTTATCAATCCGTGGGAGGCGTAGGATGAAGATGGTCTCTCTCAAACAACCCTGCAACCAAATAACAAAGAGTCTCTTGTGTCCCCAACACACACAATACAATGGTAAATTGTATAGGTGCACTAGTTCGGTGAAAAGATGATGATACAAGTGTAGTATGGATAGTAGATATATGTTTTTGTAGTGCGAACAATAAAAAAACAACAAGGTAGCAAGTAATAAAAGTGAGCATAAACGGTATTGCAATGCTTAGAAACAAGACCTAGGGTTCATACTTAGTGCAATCTCTCAACAATGCTAATATAATTGGATCATATAACCATCCCTCAACGTGCGATAAAGAATCACTCCCAAGTTCCTATTAGCGGAGAACATAAGATAGAAATTATTTGTAGGGTACGAAACCACCTCAAAGTTATCCTTTCCGATCGATCTATTGAGCTATTCCTATAAATGTCACAAACAGCCCTAGAGTTCGTACTAGAATAACACCATATGATACACATCAACCAACTCTAATGTCACCTAGATACTCCAATGTCACCACAAGTATCCGTGAGTTGATTATATGATATGCATCAAACAACTTCATAATCATAATATTCAATCCACACAAAGAACTCCAGGAAGCACCCCAAAGTTTCTATCGGAGAAAAGATAATGAAAACGTGCATCAACCCCTATGCATAGATTACCCCAATGTCACCTCGGGAATCCGCGAGTTGAGTGCCAAAACATATATCAAGTGAATCAATATAATACCCCATTGTCACCACGGGTATTCATATGCAAGACATACATCAAGTGTTCTCAAATCTGAAATATTCAATCCGACAATAACGAAACCTCAAAGGGAAAAGATTCGATTCATCACAATAAGGATAGAGAGGGAAGAAACACCATATGATCCAACTATATTAACAAAGCTCGCGATACATCAAGATCGTGCCATATCAAGAACACGAGAGAGAGAGAGAGAGAGATCAAACACATAGCTACTAGTACATACCCTCAGCCCCGAGGGTGAACTACTCCCTCCTCGTCATGGAGACCGCCGTGATGATGAAGATGGCCTCCGGTGATGATTCCCCCCTCCGGCAGGGTGCCGGAACGGAGCTCCAGATGGGACCTCTTTGGTACAGAGGCTTGCGGCGGCGTAAAAACCCATCTAGGTTAACTGTCGGGGGTTTCTGAATATATATGATTTTCAGCGTTGGAATCACACGAAGAGGTGCCACAGGGGGGCCACGAGGCACCAGGGCACGCCTGGGGGGGCAGGCGCGCCCAGGTGGCTCGTGGGGCCCCTGTGGCTCTTCTGCTGCTCCTCCGAAGCTTCCTGGGTCTGTTTCCTTTCAGAAAAAAATGTCAAAAAGTTTCGCTGCATTTGGACTTCATTTGATATGGATTTTCTGGAAAACCAAAAACAAGTAGAAAACAGGAACTGTCACTGGGCACTTGGTCAATATGTTAGTCCATAAATATCATATAAAAGTCATATAAAAGTGCACCAAAATCATACAAAACTATAATAAAGATGGCATGAATACTTCATAAATTATAGATACGTTGGAGACGTATCAGCATCCCCAAGCTTAATTCCTGCTCGTCCTCGAGTAGGTAAATGATAAAAGAAATAATTTATGAAGTGTGAATGCTAGCATAGTGCATAAGTTTGATCAATGATAATTTCAATCACTTTTTCTAGCATCATAACAGCAACTCTTTCTCATAAAACTCATCATGATAAAGTAGCAATTAATTCACATGTTCTTGTTCAAACAATGCAATCTCTTGAAACTTAACAACCTATGTTCTTAGTCACCAAACAATTGCAATTCAACTTAATTTCAACAAAGTCTAATGAAGAGCTCCACATACTCAATTATCATATAGAACAAATGGCATCCATCGAACACAGAGAAAGATTGGGGCTTAATGTTTCGCCTCCCAACTTATTTATCATAGAGATAATTGTCAACAATAATAATTCATGATCAAATATATTTGACTGGCCATATGTGACTGGATCTTTCCCCACCACATGATGCTTGCCAACTAGAGAATAATTAAGGTTGGAATGAGAATGAATACTTATTGACTCTTGCATAAAGGTAAATACATAAAAGTAAAAGATAGGCCCTTCACAGAGGGAAGCAGAGGTTGTCATGCGCTTTTTATTTTTGGATGCACAAGCTCTTAATGCAAAGGAATGTCACGTTATATTGCCCCTTGTGATAGCAACTCTTTATTATGCAGTCCGTCGCTTTTATTTCTTTACCATCACAAGTTCGTACAACGCTTATTTTCCCTTGCAATGAAAGATCATACATATTTTAGGAGCAATTTTTATTGCTTTTTTGCACCGATGACAACTTATTTGAAGGATCTTATTCAATCCATAGGTAGATATGGTGGACACTCATGGGAAGAAACTGAGTTTAAGGGTTTTTGGATGCACAAGTAGTATCTCTACTTAGTACGAATTTTTGGCTAGCAAAAGATCCTAAGCAAGCACCACATGTTGGAGGATCCATAACAATATAACATCTATGCAAATATACCCAAACATAACTCATTACGTTGTCTTCCTTGTCCAACTTTAACTAATTTGCTTAAGTTTGAAAATAATTAATGGGTATTCACAACCAGTGGTCTCTAGTAGTAGCGAGGGGAAGGGGATAGGGAGAGGTAGGAGGCGGTGACTGTGGGGAAGGGAGGAGGCGGCGACTATCTCTTCAGTGCAAGGCGATGCATGGATCCCGATAAGCTTAACCTAAACCACATATATGGTAGTACCTATGCCTTAACTCATTTATAGTCTAATACGAGCATCTTTGCATTTTGGTAACGAGTGTATGGTGCAGTTGACAATCATGGGGTTGATTCCATTGCATTTTTTTCAACCATCTCCCATGTTTTCAAATATAGCGCGTGTTTCGACTGTATTCTATGTGTCATCTACATGCATGAATGGCGTGTTTAGTAGATAAGAATCTAGTAAATGTTTAGTCCGCCAGTTTTGTTATTTATCAGTTGCCTGAAATTACAACTTCGATCAATTGACCTTCGGTGAAGCTCCGAGGTGGGAGATGGCGGCGCCTTGGCGAGCGGTAACGAGGCGCGGGGATGTCGATGAGGCTGAGCTAGGAGCGTCACAGAGCTGGGGATGACATGACACCGTCGTCATAGGTGGAGGGGATTCAGAGGTTGACGGGTTCAGATGCGGTGGAGCTGCGGGTAAGTCACCGGGCATGGAAGCTTGCGGCGTTAAAGGGAGGCCAGGGGCAGCGACAACATGACGGAGGAGGTGGCTCGGGCATCGCATGGCGGCACCCGCGGCTGTGTGGGTGCGGGAGCAGGCGGTTAGGCCAAGGTAGCGGGAGAGTAGATGAGGAAAAAAAATGAATAGTGTGGAACGGTTGGAGAGTAGGAAAAAGAAGATAGGACAACCCTTAGATCTCAATCAGACGGCTCTGATGAAAACGGGTGAAACTAAATGTTTCTTCGTTCAGCCAATCTCTCGACATGAAAGGTATCAACACAAGCCAACTTACCATTTCCAGGCAATACCTCTTATGCTCTCGCTAGCTTCCTCAAGATAGCTACTCCCTCCTTCTCATAATATAAAAGCGTTTTTGACACTACACTAGTGTCAAAAACGCTTTTATATTATGGGACGGAGGGAGTATTTTTTTCTCTACACTTTTTAGCTAGGTTATTGTTCTCTAGCTACTCGAGATAAACACGCTCCTTTCTTAATGGATGGATTTGGTACACTGTCCCACAAGTTAAAAGTACTCCCTCCGTTCCAAAATATAGTGCGCCCGCGCTTCTCGAGGTTCAACTTTGACCATAAATTTAACCAACGAGACCGACTGCGGCGGGAGCAAAAATTATGTATAATTTTTGCTCCCGCCGCAGTCGGTCTCGTTGGTTAAATTTATAGTCAAAGTTGAGGTGTGGAATCCGAGGACGCACTATATTTTGGAACGGAGGGAGTAATTAGATACACCCATATGCATGCTGCCCTTTCTACTAGTAGAAGTTCGCTAGCTACTCCGAATTAAAGCAGATATACTACTAAAAACCTCACTATACTCGTGCTGAGTAAAATATATGTTCTAGCTCATCTGTCACTTGATTTTCTCCCTGCTGCTCGATCCACGTCTGTACATTCATTGGTTGCCAACTTGCTGTATACAGATGATCAGCTGGTTGGCCGGTCGGACTGTCTACTGGCTGCTTACGTAGAGACCTTTCGCTCCACTGATTCGTCACCGTACGAGTAGCCACAGAGCGCCTGAGCAAGTAGCAGCCGCTGGTAATCAATCAATCAATCAATGCCAGATCAATGGAGATGCAGTGGATCTTATCTGGTCACTGCACAGAGAGCTTCAACTTGCGCGACTGATCGTCGTCGATTTATGTTGGATCCCCACACATTTACCCCGCTGGGGACTGGTTTGGCTGTCATTTGACTCATTTCGATCGATGGCAAAGTGTATTTCAAGCAACTGCTTTTCACGTGGTGATATTTTTTTTCCACCACCTATCTACGTCTGTTCCAACCGAAGTTTTCGCCTCTTCGCTACAAGATATGGCGGCGGTGCACTCATCTTCTCCGGGATCGATCCATTTTCTTAGAGCATCTACAGCTGGACTTGCAAATTCGAACCCCTAAACGTCTGTGAATGCGTCCGGACGTGACCACGGACAGCGTCAGATGACCTCTCATATTAGTTGCCGGGTAGTGACACACCTTAAACTCATGCAAATGCATCACACGTCCGGACATGACCACGGACAGCGTCGGATGGCCTCTCACATTAGTTGCCGGGTAGTGACACACCTTAAACTCATGCAAATCCATCCACGTCCGTCACACATGAATATCACACGTAAATAACAAATTGTTGGTAGGGGAAATACATAGTTCGAACATAAAATTTATTTTTAAGTGCACAATTCATCGATTTTCATCGTGGGTCCACATATGCTCCACAAGATCACTGAGTAGTTGCACGTGCACTTGATGATCTCGAAGATTCTGATGCATCTGCAGAAAATTAATAAGCTGATCTGCATCTTGTTGTTTCGGGATGTGGACTCGTTCTCCAGACTTGTCAGAATCATGGGTTCGGGCTGCCCCTCCACCCTCGTCCTCGAAAATCATATTGTGCGAAATGGCACAACATGTCATCAGCTGCCACAAAGTTTCTAATTCCCACATTATTGCAGCTCCACGAACAATTTCCCAAGAAGTTTGGAGCACTCCGAATGCCCTCTCCACATCCTTGTTAGTTGCTTCTTGCATTGTTGCAAAGTGACTTTGTTTCTTCCAGTGCGGATCAGATATGGTCTTCACAAACACCGCCCACCGAGGATAGATACCCTCAGCAAGGTAGTACCCCATGTTTTAGTCGTGGCCGTTGACAGTGAAGTTGCACGCCGGCGCTTTCCCATTGCAACGTCTCCTGAACACAGGAGATCGCTGAAGCACATTGATGTCGTTATGAGAACCAGGCGTTTCAAAGAAAGCATGTCAAATCCACAAGTCATGTGATGCCACTGCTTCTAGTATGATGATGGCATCTTCAGCGTAACCTTGGTACACCCCGTGCAAATCTTTGGGGTAGTTCTTCCATTGCCAATGCATGCAATCAATTGAACCGAGCATACCTGGAAAATCTCTTGTCTCTCCAATAGCCAGAAACTTTTCTATATCCTGCACATTTGGTTCTCTCAGATACTCTGCTCCAAACACCTCCACCACGGCGCGGGCAAACTTCACAGTTGTCTTTAGGTATGCACTCTCCACCATTCAGACCATCTCACCAACGGCATTGGCAACGGTACCAAGTGCAAGCATCCCCATAGCGGCCGAGCAATTCTGCTTAGTAGAAAACAACAGTTGTCTGCCACAATCCCTGGTGAGCTTGAAGTAGGGATCGTGTGCCTACACTCCCTCCACCACGCGGAAGAACAAGGAGTGCACATACGAAAGCGTCAACAAAACCATTCACCAGGGAATGTTGGTACGGGATCAAAGTAATCCTTGTAGAGCAGCCGTGCTCCGGAGACCCGATCCCGGTTCAGAACTCTTCTCCCTTTGATCGAAGCCTTGAAGCTTAGGATGTGCTCCACCTCCCGGTCCATTTCCCGTTGGATGCTCATGATCATCACCATCTCCACTTCTTCGTCCGAATCCGATGAATCGAAGAACTCCTTTTGAATTAATTCATCAAGCTCCATGGGTTCACACTCCTCATCCGACGAACCATTCAAATTTATGAAGTATTCATGCCATGTTTACAAAAATTCTATATGGTTTTGGTATGATTTGAATGGAACTAACCCGGACTGACGTTGTTTTTAGCAGAACTACCGTGGTGTTGTTTTTTTGTGCAGAAATAAAAGTTCTCCAAATGCAGCGAAACTTTTTAATGATTTTTTTTGGAACATAAGAGACCCCCGAAGCTTCATGGAAGGACCAGAAGCCTTACGATGTGCTCACAAGCCACCACCATGCGCCAGGGGGGTATGGCGTGGTGATGCCTCGTGGGCCCATCTTAGCCCATCTTCGCGTGATTCCAACGCTGAAAAATCCTATAAATAGAGAAACCCCCAGAAATTAACCTAGAACTTCGACTCCGCCGCCGCAAGCCTCTGTACCTCCACGATCTCATCTACAGCCCTTTTTCGGCACCCTGCCGGAGGGAGAAATCATCACCGGAGGCCATCTTCATCATCCCGGCAGTCTCCACGAGGAGGAGGGAGTAGTTCACCCTCGGGGCTGAGGGTATGTACCAGTAGCTATGTGTTTGATCTCTCTCTCCCTCGTGTTCTTGATTTGACACGATCTTGATGTACTGCGAGCTTTGTTAATATAGTTGGATCATATGGTGTTTCTCCCTCTCTATCTTGTTGTGATGAATTGAGTTTTTACCTTTGAGGTTTCACTATTATCGGATTGAATACTTTTATGGATTTGAGAACACTTGATGTATGTCTTGCATATGAATACCCGTGGTGACAATGGGGTATTATATTGATTCACTTGATGTATGTTTTGGCACTCAACTCGCGGATTTCCGAGGTGACATTGGGGTAATCTATGCATAGGGGTTGATGCACGTTTTCGTCCTACTTTCTCCGGTAGAAATCTTGGGGCACTCTTTGAAGTTCTTTGTGTTGGATTGAATATTATGAATCTGAAGTTGTTTGATGCGTATCGAATAATCAACTCACGGATACTTGTGGTGACATTGGAGTATCTAGGTGACATTAGAGTTGGTTGATGCATATCATATGGTGTTATTTTAGTACGAACTCTAGGGCTGTTTATGACACTTATAGGGATGGCTCAATAGTTTGATCAGAAAAGATAATTTTGAGGTGGTTTTGTACCCTATAACAATTTCATCTTATGTTCTCCGCTTGATAAGAACTTTGGAGGGATTCTTTATCGCACCTTGAGAGATTGTTATATGATTCAACTATGTTAGCACTGTTGAGAGATTGTACTAGTGAAAGTATGAACCCTAGGCCTTGTTTCTAAGCATTGCAATACCGTTTGTGCTCCGTTTTATCACTTGCTACCTTGCTGTTTTTATATTTTCAGATTACAAAAAACCTATATCTACTATCCATACTACACTTGTATCACCATCTCTTCACCGAACTAGTGCACCTATACAATTTACCATTGTATTGGGTGTGTTGGGGACACAAGAGAGTTCTTGTATTTGGTTACAGGGTTGTTTGAGAGAGACCATCTTCATCCTACGCCTCCCACAGATTGATAAACCTTAGGTCATCCACTTGAGGGAAAATTGCTACTGTCCTACAAAACTCTGCGCTTGGAGGCCCAACACGAGTCTACAAGAATAAGTTGTGTAGTAGACATCAAGCTCTTTTCTGGCGCCGTTGCCGGGGAGGTGAGTGCTTGAAGGTATATCTTTAGATCTTGCAATTGAATCTTTTAGTTTCTTGTTTTATCACTAGTTTGGTTTATAAAAGAAAACTACAAAAAATATGGAATTGAGGTTGCCTCATATTATTCATCTTTATAATGTCTTTCTTGAAAATGATGGAGCGGAAAATTGTGCTCAATTGATAGAAGAAGAATTCAATAAAATGTTTGGCATAAAATCTTTGAATGATGAGCATGATTGCAATGTTGTTAGTATGAATTCTATGAATATCCAAAATACTAAAGATGATGGCACTAGTCATGACAAAAATATTTCTTATAAGCATGTCAATTTTTGTGGAGTGCATAAAGTTTGTGAAGACATGCGCCTTATAGGGATGATAGATTTTGTAAGAAGCATAAACATGATAGAACCAATTTTTTGCTCAAAGTGATAGATGAATTTGCTACAAAATTATGTTCTCTTTATCCTATTACTTGTGAACTTTGCAATAAAGTTGGTCGCCTTAATTTCCAATGCATGATTTTTCATGATCGAATCGTGTCCAAATATTGCAATAACTTGATCACCCTTGAACTTTATAATGAACTTTGTTTATTTTTGGGGTGTGAGGAATTGTCACATAAAAATAGTGGGTTTGAAGCATTCATATTCACAGACCATGCTGAAACTAATTTGAAAGAAATCTATATGTTTTGTATGGTAAATTGCAATGAGAATGCTTATATTGCCAACTATAGAAAAATGGGAAAACAAATATAATATAAAAGAAATACTAATGGAAGGGTAAAGATTCCCCCTTTCCCTCCTATTTTCTCTCATGATGAAACATGTAACGAGGAGGAGCTTCCTATCCAACCAATCTCTTCAATAAGAAGCTCGGAAGAATTAAATAAACCCACACATAATGTGGTAAAGAAAAAGAAAAGAAGTAAAAGTAGAGGTAAAGAGGTATCTCTCGCAAATAATGTTGCTCCTATTATTGTTGTACCTCATGAGAATGAATCAAAAATAATTGTGGAAGATGATACACTTGATGATGATTTTGTTATGCCTATTGCTTGTTGTGATGATTATGATTGGGAAGATAATGATACTTCTTATGATCTTGAAAATCTTTATGGCACCAACTTGGAGGAATATGATAATAATTGTTATACTATTGGTGCTATTCATACTATTGATGATAATAGTGATAATGCTAATGATATGCAAACCAACAAGCTTGGGGATGCTATGTTTGATTGGAATGATATGTTTGATAATTTATTTGCTGCAAATAATGTTTGCCCTAAGCTTGGGGATGCTATGCTTAATGAAAATGATCTTTTTATCCCCCCTACTTTTGATGAGCAAATTTATTATGATGATGACATGCCTCCTATCTATGATGATCATTCTGATGATATTTATGTTATGAAAAATAGTGATGATTATTATTATAATACTTGTTATAATTATGAAAATCCTTTTACTGAACATCACTCTTTTAATGTGGAAACAATTTATAGTATTCGAGTTTCATACGATACTCCCACTATTATGAATGAGAGGAAAATTGCTTGTGTGGAGAGTAATAAAAATTCTATGCTTGTGGATCATGAAAAGGATGCTTTATGTGATAGTAATATTGTTGAATTCATTCATGATGCTACTGAAAATTATTATGAGAGAGGATCATATGCTTGTAGGTGTTACAATAATATCAAGTTTCCTTTCTATGTGTTGGAAGTTTTGAAATCATGCTTGTTTTGCCTTCCTATGCTAGTTGATTCTTGCTCCCATAAACTATTTGCTCAAAAAATCCCTATGCATAGGAAGTGAGTTAGGCTTAAATGTGCTAGTCATATGTTTCATGATGCTCCCATTATTTTTTAATTCTTCACTTTTTATGTGAGCATCATTAAAATCATCATGCCTAGCTAAAAAGGCATTAAAGAAAAACGCTTGTTGGGAGACAACCCAATATTTATACCTACTATTTTTCTTGTGTTCACATGATTAAACTATTGTAGTAATCATGTTTCATATGTTTTCTTTCAATAATGTGCCAAGTAAAGCCTTTGGGATAGTGTGGATGCTTGTTGATTCGATTCTGTGCAAAAACAGAAACTTTTGTGTCCAGTGTTGGAATTTTTATTCTGTACTAGAGCGTGAGAAAATTCTGAAATTTTTGCAGAGTATTGGGTTACAAATTTTTTACGTTGTTCTAATTTTTCAGAATTTTTGGAGGTAGAGAAGTATGGTTTTTAAATCACTCACTACATGCTGTTCTGTTTTTGACAGATTCTGTTTTCGATGCATAGTTTACTTGTTTTAGTGTTTCCATAGCTTATATTGAGCAATTTAAATTGTGGAAATGATAGAATATAGTAGGAATTATGTTAGAACAATTATGAATCTTGTCTTGACAGTACCTAAGTGGATGATTTATTTTTATCATACTAACCTATCCCACAAGTTCCGTTAAGTTTTGTGTGATTGAAGTTTTCATGTTTTGGGTGAGATAACGATATGAGGAGAATAAGGAGTGGCAAGAACCTAAGCTTGGGGATGCTCAAGGAACCCCAAGGTAATATTCAAGGGGTTGGTACCAAAACCGGCAGATCTCGGGTAGGGGATCCGAACTATGGGTCTAGGAATCAATGAGTAACAGAGATCGTGGGGGCGATGGTTTACCCAGGTTCGGGCCCTCTCAAGGAGGTAATACCCTACGTCCTGCTTGATTGTATTGATGTGATTGTATGAAGGTTACAGAGTTGATCTACCACGAGATCAGATGGGCTAAACCCTAGGTTATGAATATGATGATTCTGTGCCTCTACGGACTAAACCCTCTGGTTTATATAGACACCAGAGGGATCTAGGGTTACATATGGTCGGTTACCATCAGAGGATAAACATGCCAGCTACGCTAATAATTACTTGGAGGAGACGCCAAGTCTTCGATGGTTTCCTTCTAATACACGGGGTCGCCCACAATCCGGCCTTCCATCGACGAGTAGAGAGCGGCCTGACGAGGGCATGTACTAGGGATAGGGTAATAGGCCCGACCTATAGACCCTACCCTAGGACACCACGCGTCTTATACTGGGCCCCAGGGCCAGATCAGCAACCAAGAATTCCGTAGACTGACATTAACTCGGAGTCCAACAAACCACTCGGAAGGCAAGAGTTCACTCGTCCAGCTCGTTTCACTCGGAGCACCCGAAAGTCACTCGACCAGAGAAGACCAGGAGACTCCAGGAGCGCAACGGTCGGGACGCACGTTCTCCTGTATTAATTGTAATCAATATGTCGTTACCTGGCACCCTTAAACCTCCTCTTAACCCCTAGTAATGGCAGTGTACGTGGGGGGACTTGGCAGACACTATATAAGCCACCCCAGCTCCATTCCAAGGGTTCACAACCTGTTGTAACACATACACTCAAGCAATACAGCTCCAGAGCACCGAGACGTAGGGCTATTACCTCCACCGCTGAGGGGCCTGAACTCGTAAATCCAAGTGTAACACCTGCGCCGTAGCTAGGCTCTACCCTTTCATCCGTACCCCTACACACTACTATCAGACTTGCACCCACGTCAGTTGGCGCCCACCTTGGGGCCGGCGTCTAGCGACTCCCGGCGTAGTTGCATTTTTTCCACCGTCATCATGGTTTCCGGTGGCGGACTGACTCTGGGCGGCGAGATCCGTTTTGGCGTCCTCAGCTTCATCACCGACGATTCGGCGTGGCTCCAGGAAGCCCCGCTGGATGTCGAGGCGTTGCCCGTCCGCGGCGCGGCACATTTCCGCGCGAGTACCTTCGGCGTCCTTCTTCGACAACCGTCGACTGCTTCACTTTCCACCCGCCGTCGTCGCAAGCGCTCCGGACGCTCGCAGCTTCAGCGGTGGATCGGGCACGCGTTGACCCTTCAGGCTGCGGCCCCGCAGATCGCGGCAATCGAGCCCGATGAGCCTGTCTTCGATCTGTTCGCCTCCGTGCATGAGCACTCGGAAAGCTTATCCGAGTGCGAGAGCAGCGATCCCGCTGCGGAGGTGCTGATGGCCGATTCCCCGCCCAGTCTGCCTGGGTATGAACGTGGCGGTGCGGAGAACGGTGATCCGTCGCGTGCTGATCGCGGCGCCGGCAGGGACCGACACGACAATGAGTACATCCCCGAACCTCTCACTCGGCAGCAGAGGGAGGAACAGCAGCGCAGGACCGAGCAGGCCCTCCAGACGCCCATCGTTGGGACGACCCCCGAGGCTCAGGATTTGGAGGCCGTGTGCCAGGCCAACTTGGCCGAGCGCAATCGTCTGGAGGCGCTCCAGAAGGCACTCGACAATCGCGCCCGCAGACAGCTTCAGCCCAGTTCCAGTCGGCGACAGCGGCAGTTATTTCCGAATGACCAGCAGCAGAGTTTCCAGGTATTCCGCACACCCGTCCAGAATCTGGCGGCGGCCACTCGGATAGCAGATTCCATTGAGCCGTACCGATCTGAGGCGGGGGAGGGTCTTTGGCAGATCCGGGCCCTGCTCAAGGCGGCAGAGGAGCAAAATTCAGCAGTCTCCCAGTCGCGCAACCGGATTCACAGCAGATTCGTTAGGGCTGACACAGTTCAGTCAGCCCACAGCCCAGTGTCTCCAAGGAGAAATAGGCACTCGCCTCCGCGGAGAAACGACCAAGACCGCCACCGAGACCAGTACTCGGGGTAGAGTCGCAGTCGGAATACGCCCCCGCGGCGTCAGGATGATCGTCACCGCATGCAGTCGCCCCCCCCCCCGTGGGATGGCTCGTACGCGCCCCGGCCGTATGACGCCAGGCGTCCTTACAGCAATGATCGGAGGGCCAGCCATCCCCGTCAAGGCGACGGTTATCGCCAGAGAGAGCCAGTCGACCATCGTGACCCACAGTTCAACGCGAGATCCGTTCTCGCTCAGAACCTGGTCAACAGAGGCAGAGCTCAGAGAGAGAACTTGGACAGAGATCGTCCGAGTGGAAGTGGAGCATTCATCTCCGGGCCCGAGTGTTTCAGTAGGGCCATCCAGGCTGCAGAGATTCCGCCAAACATCAGATTGGCAGCTGGAGTGAGAAAGTTCACCGGTGAGTCCAAGCCAGAAACTTGGTTAGAGGATTACCGAGTGGCTGTGCAGATCGGAGGAGGAAATGACTATGTGGCTATGAAGCATTTGCCATTGATGCTTGAAGGGTCCGCCCGCGCCTGGCTCAATCAGCTCGCTCCGGGCAGCATATACTCCTGGGAAGATTTGACCCGAGTGTTCATCAAAACATTCAAGGGTACATGCAAACGCCTGGCTGGATTGTCTAAGCTGCAGCATTGTGTGCAGAAGCCGAATGAAACATTGAGGGAGTACATCCAGCGGTGGACAACCTTGCATCACGTGGTGGAGAACGTCACAGAGCATCAAGCCGTCTGCGCCTTCAAGGTAGGAGTCAGATATTGGGAGCTCATCCTGAAATTCGGTCAGTCAGGAGCTTTGACCATGAGCCGAATGATGGAGATCGCCACTCGGTACGCAAACGGAGAGGAGGAGGACCGTCTCCGTAACGGCAAAGGGAAAACCAGTGAGCGCAACCCCAGAAACAGTAATCCCAGTCGGAAGCCTAAGCGCAAAGCTGATCGTTCGGTTCAGGCCAAGGCTGCCGCGCTGGCTGGTCAATCCAAGAACAAGGGGAAGCCTAAGGAAAAATGGGTCCCGAAGAAGAAGAGAGATCAGTCGGGGCAAGATGTCCTCGATTTACCGTGTCACATCGACACCAGAAAGGATGAAGAGGGTAATCTGATATTGCTCAAGTATACCACTCGACAGTGCAGACTGTTGATTCAGCAGTTCAGAGAGGGCTCGTCGAGTGAGAAGAGCCCTGAGGACGCTGATGATGGAGACAAAGATGAGCCTTTTCCCAGTGTCAACGCAACCCTGATGATCTTTGCAGATGTAGAGAGCAGGAGCTGGTTGAAAGTTATCAACCGAGAAGTGAACATGGCAGTGCCGGTGACAACAAAGTTTCTGAACTGGTCGAAGACTCCGATCACCTTAGATCAGTCGGATCACCCGGCCTACATTGCCACCCCCGGGCGGCAGGCGCTGGTGGTCGATCCGGTTGTGGGAGGCGTCCGATTGCGCAAGGTCCTCATGGACGGTGGAAGCGGACTGAACATACTGTACGCTGACACCCTGCAAGCGATGGGCATTCCGATGTCCCGACTCAGCGAGAGCAGCATGCAGTTCCACGGAGTGATCCCCGGCAAGAAAGCAAAGTCACTCGGGCAAATCGCCCTGGATGTGGTCTTTGGAGACGACAAGAACTTCCGGAAGGGAAGACTGACCTTCGAAGTGGTCGACTTCCGTAGCTCTTACCATGCCATCCTTGGTCGGCCGGCTTACGCACGTTTCATGGCCCGTCCATGTTATGTGTATCTCAAGCTGAAGATGCCCGGCCCCAAGGGTGTGATCACAGTCACTGGCAGTCGGCAGCGCGCGGAAGAGTGTTTGCAGCAAGGGTCCAAGATAGCTGATGAGCAGATGGCTATGGTGGAATTGGAGGAGTACAAGAAGAACGCCGATCCGAGTGATCTCCTGCGCTCCAAGAAGCCAGCTGCAGAATCTGCATTTCAGTCGGCTGGTGACACGAAGCCTGTACACATCCACCCGGAAGACCCCAATGCTGCTCCCACCAATATATCAACAACACTCGACAGCAAATAGGAAGAAGCGCTCATCCAGTTCCTCCGTGAGAACTGGGACATCTTCGCATGGAAACCATCTGACATGCCGAGTGTACCCAGGGAGCTGGCTGAGCACCGTTTGCGAGTCGACCCAAAGGCGAAACCTGTGAAGGAGCATCTCCATCGCTCTGCCACACAGAAGAGGAAGGCCATTGGCGAAGAAGTTGCTCGGCTCCTGGCAGCCGAGTTCATCCGTGAAGTGTACCACTCTGAGTGGCTCGCCAACGTCGTCATGGTCCCTAAGAAGGACAAGTCTCTCCGAATGTGCATTGAATTCAAGCACATCAATCGGGTCTGCCCCAAGGATCATTTCCCGCTCCCCCGCATAGATCAAATCGTAGATTCGACTGCGGGTTGCGAGCGACTGTCTTTTCTGGATGCGTACTCCGGGTACCACCAGATCCGACTGTATGGGCCAGATGAAATAAAAACAGCCTTCATCACCCCATTCGGGTGTTTATGCTATATCACCATGCCATTCGGTCTCAAAAATGCTGGTGCCACCTTTATGCGCATGGTGCAGAAGTGTTTGCATAAACAGATTAGTTGGAACATCGAGGCGTACATGGATGACATAGTGGTCAAGTCCAGAAAAGGTTCCGACCTACTGGCTGACTTAGCTGAAACTTTCGCAAATTTGCGGAGGTATGATATCAAGTTGAATCCAGCAAAGTGCACTTTCGGAGTTCCTGGGG
The DNA here is from genome assembly GCA_039707655.1 of Elymus sibiricus. Taxonomy (NCBI): domain Eukaryota; kingdom Viridiplantae; phylum Streptophyta; class Magnoliopsida; order Poales; family Poaceae; genus Elymus; species Elymus sibiricus. The sequence goes on from CM077664.1 coordinate 323,251,181, forward strand.
GCAAACTACTCGGTTTCCTCGTTTCTGAACGAGGGATAGATGCTAATCCTGAGAAGATCGGGGCGATTGTACGAATGAAACATCCTGAACATCTTCATGATGTGCAAAAGCTCACGGGTTGCCTCGCAGCTCTGAGCCGTTTCATTTCCCGTCTCGATGAGAAGGCACTGCCCCTGTACCGATTGATGAAGAAATCACGATGTATTTAAGTTTTCGGTCAATACAATTATAGCATGAATAATAAACCTTTATCATGAACAAAGAAATATGATAATAACCAATTTATTATTGCCTCTAGGGCATATTTCCTACAGTCTCCCACTTCCACTAGAGTCAATAATCTAGTTTACATAGTTATGAATCTAACACCCATGGAATCTTGGTGCTGATCATGTTTTGCCCGTGGAAGAGGTTTAGTCAACGGGTCTGCCACATTCAGATCCGTATGTACTTTGCAAAGTTCTATGTCTCCATCCTTAACATAATTACGAATGGAGTTGAAGCGGCGCTTGATGTGCTTGGTTCTCTTGTGAAACCTGGGCTCCTTGGCAATGGCAATAGCTCCAGTGTTGTCACAAAAGATAGTCATTGGATCCGATGCACTAGGTATTACACCCAGATCGGATATGAACTCCTTCATCCAGACTCCTTCTTGCGCTGCTTTCGAAGCAGCTATATACTCCGCTTCACATGTAGATCCCGCCACGACGCTCTGCTTGGAACTGCACCAACTGACCGCTCCACCATTTAATATAAATACGTATCCGGTTTGAGACTTAGAGTCATCCGGATCTATGTCGAAGCTAGCATCGATGTAACCCTTTACGATGAGCTCTTCGTCACCTCCATAAACGAGAAACATGTCCTTAGTCCTTTTCAGGTACTTCAGGATATTCTTGACCGCTGTCCAGTGATCTACTCCTGGATCACTTTGGTACCTCCCTGCCAGACTTATGGCAAGGCACACATCAGGTTTGGTACACAGCATGGCATACATTATAGAGCCTATGGCTGAGGCATAGGGAATGACTTCCATCCTTTCTCTTTCTTCTGCCGTGGTCGGGCTTTGAGTCTTACTCAACTTCACACCTTGCAATACAGGCAAGAACCCTTTCTTTGACTGATCCATTTTGAACTTCTTCAAAACTTTGCCAAGGTATGTGCTTTGTGAAAGTCCTATTAGGCGTCTTGATCTATTTCTATAGATTTTGATGCCCAATATGTAAGCAGCTTCACCGAGGTCTTTCATTGAAAAACTCTTATTCAAATATCCTTTTATGCTTTCCAGAAATTCTATATCATTTCCAATCAACAATATGTCATCCACATATAATATTAGAAATGCTACAGAGCTCCCACTCACTTTCTTGTAAATACAAGCTTCTACGTAACTTTGTATAAAACCAAAAGCTTTGATCACCTCATCAAAGCGAATATTCCAACTCCGAGATGCTTGCACCAGTCCATAGATGGATCACAGGAGCTTGCATACTTTATTAGCATCCTTAGGATCGACAAAACCTTCTGGTTGCATCATATACAACTCTTCCTTAAGAAACCCGTTAAGGAATGCCGTTTTGACGTCCATTTGCCAGATCTCATAATCATAAAATGCGGCAATAGCTAACATAATTCTAACAGACTTAAGCATCGCTACGGGTGAGAAAGTCTCATCGTAGTCAACCCCTTGAACTTGTCGAAAACCCTTTGCGACAAGTCGCGCTTTACAGACGGTGACATTACCATCAGTGTCTGTCTTCTTCTTAAAGATCCATTTATTCTCAATGGCTTGCTGATCATTGGGCAAGTCCACCAAAGTCCATACTTTGTTCTCATACATGGATCCCATCTCGGATTTCATGGCCTCAAGCCATTTGTCGAAATCCGGGCTCATCATAGCTTCTTCATAGTTCGTAGGTTCGCCGTTGTCTAACAACATGACTTCCGGGACAGGATTATCGTACCACTCTGGTGCGGAACGTACCCTGGTCGACCTACGAAGTTCAGTGGTAACTTGATCCGAAGTTTCATGACCATCATCATTAGCTTCCTCTTCGGTTGGTGTAGGCATCACGGGAACTGCTTTCCGTGATGTGCTACCTTCCAATTCGAGAGAAGGTACAATTACCTCATCAAGTTCTACTTTCCTCCCACTCACTTCTTTTGAGAGAAATTCCTTCTCTAGAAAGGACCCATTCTTGGCATCAAAGATCTTGCCCTCGGATCTATGGTAGAAGGTATACCCAATGGTCTCTTTAGGGTATCCTATGAAGACGCACTTCTCCGCTTTGGGTTCGAGCTTATCAGGCTGAAGCCTCTTAACATAAGCGTTGCATCCCCAAACTTTAAGAAACGACAGCTTAGGTTTCTTGCCAAACCACAACTCATACGGTGTCGTCTGAACGGATTTAGACGGTGCCCTATTTAAAGTGAATGCGGTTGTCTCTAATGCATAACCCCAAAACGATAGTGAAAAATCGGTAAGAGACATCATAGAACGCACCATATCCAATAGAGTACGATTACGACGTTCGGACACACCATTACGCTGTGGTGTTCCAGGTGGCGTGAGCTGTGAAACAATTCCACATTGTCTTAAAATGCACACCAAACTCGTAACTCAAATATTCACCTCCACGATCAGATCGTAGAAACTTTATTTTCTTGTTACAATGATTCTCCACTTCACTCTGAAATTCCTTGAACTTTTCAAATGTTTCAGACTAGTGTTTCATTAAGTAAATATACCCATATCTACTCAAATCATCTGTGAAGCTTAGAAAATAACGATATCCACCGCGTGCTTCAACACTCATCGGACCGCATACATCGGTATGTATTATTTCCAATAAGTCACTAGCTCGCTCCATTGTTCCGGAGAATGGAGTTTTAGTCATCTTGCCCATGAGGCATGGTTCACATGTCTCAAATGATTCATAATCAAGAGATTCCAAAAGTCCATCAGCATGGAGTTTCTTCATTTGCTTTACACCAATATGACCTAAGCGGCAGTGCCACAAATATGTGGTACTATCATTATTAACTTTGCATCTTTTGGCATCAATATTATGAATATGTGTATCACTACGATCGAGATTCAACAAGAATAAACCATTCACAAGGGGTGCATGACCATAAAAGATATTACTCATATAAATAGAAAAATCATTATTCTCTGACTTAAATGAATAACCGTCTCACAATAAATAAGATCCAGATATAATGTTCATGCTTAATGTAGGCACAAAATAACAATTATTTAGGTTTAAAACTAATCCCGAAGGTAGATGTAGAGGTAGCGTGCCGACGGCGATCACATCAACCTTGGAACCATTTCCGACGCGCATCGTCACCTCATCCTTAGCCAGTCTTCGTTTATTCCGCAGCTCCTGTTTCGAGTTACAAATATTAGCAACCGAACCAGTATCAAATATTGCCGCGCTGGCTGGTCAATCCAAGAACAAGGGGAAGCCTAAGGAAAAATGGGTCCCGAAGAAGAAGAGAGATCAGTCGGGGCAAGATGTCCTCGATTTACCGTGTCACATCGACACCAGAAAGGATGAAGAGGGTAATCTGATATTGCTCAAGTATACCACTCGACAGTGCAGACTGTTGATTCAGCAGTTCAGAGAGGGCTCGTCGAGTGAGAAGAGCCCTGAGGACGCTGATGATGGAGACAAAGATGAGCCTTTTCCCAGTGTCAACGCAACCCTGATGATCTTTGCAGATGTAGAGAGCAGGAGCTGGTTGAAAGTTATCAACCGAGAAGTGAACATGGCAGTGCCGGTGACAACAAAGTTTCTGAACTGGTCGAAGACTCCGATCACCTTAGATCAGTCGGATCACCCGGCCTACATTGCCACCCCCGGGCGGCAGGCGCTGGTGGTCGATCCGGTTGTGGGAGGCGTCCGATTGCGCAAGGTCCTCATGGACGGTGGAAGCGGACTGAACATACTGTACGCTGACACCCTGCAAGCGATGGGCATTCCGATGTCCCGACTCAGCGAGAGCAGCATGCAGTTCCACGGAGTGATCCCCGGCAAGAAAGCAAAGTCACTCGGGCAAATCGCCCTGGATGTGGTCTTTGGAGACGACAAGAACTTCCGGAAGGGAAGACTGACCTTCGAAGTGGTCGACTTCCGTAGCTCTTACCATGCCATCCTTGGTCGGCCGGCTTACGCACGTTTCATGGCCCGTCCATGTTATGTGTATCTCAAGCTGAAGATGCCCGGCCCCAAGGGTGTGATCACAGTCACTGGCAGTCGGCAGCGCGCGGAAGAGTGTTTGCAGCAAGGGTCCAAGATAGCTGATGAGCAGATGGCCATGGTGGAATTGGAGGAGTACAAGAAGAACGCCGATCCGAGTGATCTCCTGCGATCCAAGAAGCCAGCTGCAGAATCTGCATTTCAGTCGGCCGGTGACACGAAGCCTGTACACGTCCACCCGGAAGACCCCAATGCTGCTCCCACCAATATATCAACAACACTCGACAGCAAATAGGAAGAAGCGCTCATCCAGTTCCTCCGTGAGAACTGGGACATCTTCGCATGGAAACCATCTGACATGCCGGGTGTACCCAGGGAGCTGGCTGAGCACCGTTTGCGAGTCGACCCAAAGGCGAAACCTGTGAAGGAGCATCTCCATCGCTCTGCCACACAGAAGAGGAAGGCCATTGGCGAAGAAGTTGCTCGGCTCCTGGCAGCCGAGTTCATCCGTGAAGTGTACCACTCTGAGTGGCTCGCCAACGTCGTCATGGTCCCTAAGAAGGACAAGTCTCTCCGAATGTGCATTGAATTCAAGCACATCAATCGGGTCTGCCCCAAGGATCATTTCCCGCTCCCCCGCATAGATCAAATCGTAGATTCGACTGCGGGTTGCGAGCGACTGTCTTTTCTGGATGCGTACTCCGGGTACCACCAGATCGGACTGTATGGGCCAGATGAAATAAAAACAGCCTTCATCACCCCATTCGGGTGTTTATGCTATATCACCATGCCATTCGGTCTCAAAAATGCTGGTGCCACCTTTATGCGGATGGTGCAGAAGTGTTTGCATAAACAGATCAGTTGGAACATCGAGGCGTACATGGATGACATAGTGGTCAAGTCCAGAAAAGGTTCCGACCTACTGGCTGACTTAGCTGAAACTTTCGCAAATTTGCGGAGGTATGATATCAAGTTGAATCCAGCAAAGTGCACTTTCGGAGTTCCTGGGGGCAAACTACTCGGTTTCCTCGTTTCCGAATGAGGGATAGATGCTAATCCTGAGAAGATCGGGGTGATTGTACGAATGAAACATCCTGAACATCTTCATGATGTGCAAAAGCTCACGGGTTGCCTCGCAGCTCTGAGCCGTTTCATTTCCCGTCTCGATGAGAAGGCACTGCCCCTGTACCGATTGATGAAGAAATCTGATTCGTTCGAATGGACTGCTGAAGCACAAGCAGCGTTTGTCGATCTCAAAGCCCTGCTTTCCACCCAGCCGGTGCTTTCCGCTCCGAACAGCAATGAGCCGTTGCTCCTGTACATCGCGGCCACTGGTCAAGTTGTCAGCACTGTCCTCACAGTCGAGCGAGAAGAACAGGGCAAAGCTTACAAAGTTCAACGCCCAGTCTACTATATTTCTGAAGTTTTGACTCCGTCCAAGCAGAGGTATCCTCATTACCAGAAGCTCGTCTACGGTATTTACTTGACTGCGAAGAAATTAGCCCATTACTTCCAAGAGCACACTGTGTCAGTCGTCATCGACGCCCCACTGCCTGAGATCATGAACAATCGGGATGCGACTGGCCGAGTGGCGAAGTGGGCTATCGAGCTCTTGCCCCTGGACATCAAGTTCGAGGCGAAGAAGGCGATCAAGTCCCAAGCTTTAGCCAATTTCCTAGCCGAGTGGACTGAACAACAGCAACCGACTCAGAGTCACCCGGAACACTGGACCATGTTCTTTGACAGTTCCAAGATGCTGAATGGTTCAGGAGCTGGAGTTGTGTTAATATCTCTGAAAGGCGATTGTCTCCGATATGTTTTGCAGATTCACTTTGATTCCTCTAACAACGAAGCCGAGTACGAAGCACTTCTTTATGGTCTACGTATGGCCATCTCACTCGGCGTCCGACGCCTGATGGTCTATGGAGACTCGGATCTAGTTGTGAACCAAGTGATGAAGGAGTGGGATATCAGAAGCCCCGCTATGACAGGATACTGCAATGCAGTGAGAAAGTTGAAGAAGAAATTTGAAGGCCTGGAGTTGCATCACGTTCCCCGAGCCAAGAATCAGGAGGCAGACAATCTGGCAAAGATCGGATCCACTCAGAAATCCATACCCAGCAATGTGTGTCTCGAACATTTACGTTCTCCGACTGTAAAAGAAGATCCCTTCACGGAAGAGCCCCCGCAAGTGGTCAGTCCTTCTGATCCGACTGAAGTCGAGGTCCCGGCATCATTGATTTGGTCATGGAGGTCTTGGCAATCACACCCGAGTGGACAGCGCCTTACATTGCGTACTTGCTCAGGCAGGAACTTCCAGAAGATGAAGCTGAAGCCCGCCAGATTGTTCGCAGGTCCAAAGCCTTTACAGTGATGGGCGATCAGTTATACAGGAAGAGCATCACCGGTGTGACTCAGCACTGCATTTCTCCAGAAGAAGGTCGATTGATCCTAGAGGAGATTCACTCGGGAACTTGTGGACACCACGTGTCCTCCTGGACGATCGTGGCTAAAGCTTACCGAGCCGGTTTCTTCTGGCCCCGCGCCAATGAAGCTGCACAGGAGATAGTCCAACACTGTGCCGGATGTCAGTTCTATGCCAACTTGTCCCACAAGCCTGCGTCTGCTCTGAAGACAATTCCACTCGTCTGGCTGTTTGCAGTCTGGGGACTTGATATGGTGGCCCCCCTCCGGACAGGGGCGAGTGGTTTCACCCACTTGCTGGTTGCGGTCGATAAATTCACCAAATGGATTGAGGCCAAACCCATCAAGAAGCTAGATTCTCGTACAACGATCAAGTTCAGGAAGGAGATAGTCTTCAGATACGGCGTGCCCCACAACATCATCACTGACAACAGTTCAAACTTCGACTCGGAAGAATTCAGGGCGTTCTGTGCCGCCCAAGGCACCCGAGTCGACTATGCATCTGTGGCGCACCCGCAGTGAATGGACAAGCTGAGAGAGCAAACGGACTGATTCCGCAGGGTTAAAGCCATGACTCATGCGCGATTTGGAACATGCAGCTGGAGCCTGGGTCACCGAGTTGCCATCTGTTCTTTGGGGCTTGAGGACGACCCCCAATCGGTCTACCAATCGCACTCCCTTCTTCATGGTGTACGGAGCTGAAGCCGTCCTGCCGAGTGACTTGCTCCATAATTCACCCCGAGTGGACTTGTACTCTGAAGCTTAAGCAGAGCAAGCACGGCAAGACGCCGTTGATCTCTTGGAGGAGGAAAGGGAGATGGCCCTTATACGCTCGACCATTCACCAGCAAGATCTACGACGTTTTCACAGCAGACACATCAGAAGTCGGACCTTTTAGGAAGGAGATCTTGTGCTCCGAGTGGATCAGCAGCGACCTCAAAAGCTTGCTCCTGTATGGGACGGTCCTTTCATCATTTCAAAGGTTCTGCACAACAGAGCGTACCACCTGTACAACCTTCAGAAGCAAGCAGACGAGCCCCGTGCTTGGAATGCAGATTTGCTACGACGATTTTATACTTAAGGATGTGATGTAATAAAAGTACTCGAGTGATGTTTGATGAAAAAAAGCATGACTTTTCCAGTTCCACATTGAAGTTCACTCGTACGCATTCTCTGGCTTACAACCCCCAGTGGGTGTACGCCATTCAACTTAGCTGCGAACCAGTTTTTGCCTAAGTCTACTCCGAGTGAAGAGCGACCCTCTCGCTCGGAGGCTTGGCTGCGAACCAGCTTTCCCCCAAATTAAAAATCTACTCTGAGTGAAGAGCATCCCTCTCACTCGGGGGCTTGGCTGCGAACCAGCTTTCGCCCAAGTTAAAACGCTACTCCGAGTGAAGAGCATCCCTCTCACTCGGGGGCTTGGCTGCGAACCAGCTTTCGCCCAAGTTAAAACTCTACTCCGAGTGAAGAGCAACCCTCTCACTCGGGGGGCTTGGATGCGAACCAGCTTTCGCCCAAGTTAAAACGCTACTCCGAGTGAAGAGCATCCCTCTCACTCGGGGGCTTGGCTGCGAACCAGCTTTCGCCCAAGTTAAAACTCTACTCCGAGTGAAGAGCATCCCTCTCACTCGGGGGGCTTGGATGCGAACCAGCTTTCGCCCAAGTTAAAACGCTACTCCGAGTGAAGAGCATCCCTCTCACTCGGGGGCTTGGCTGCGAACCAGCTTTCGCCCAAGTTAAAATGCTACTCCGAGTGAAGAGCATCCCTCTCACTCGGGGGCTTGGCTGCGAACCAGCTTTCGCCCAAGTTAAAACGCTACTCCGAGTGAAGAGCATCCCTCTCACTCGGGGACTTGGCTGCGAACCAGCTTTCGCCCAAGTTAAAATGCTACACCGAGTGAAGAGCATCCCTCTCGCTCGGGGACTTGGCTGCGAACCAGCTTTCGCCCAAGTTAAAACGCTACTCCGAGTGAAGACCATCCCTCTCACTCGAGGGCTTGGCTGCGAACCAGCTTTCGCCCAAGTTAAAACACTACTCCGAGTGAAGGGTTTCCCCCTCACTCAGAGGCTTAGCTGCAAACCAGCTTTCGCCTAAGTTGAAACACGTTTCAAAGAAATACTCAAAGGAAAGTATTCAAATAACTCCAGAAGTTCAAAAGCGAATACGAGTACGCGGGCCCGAGGCCCGAAAGAGTTTAACGATTACAACTCCACTCGGCATACCGAGGTTCATGGATAGGACTTAAAGTTTTCTCACTCCGCTGTGGGGCTGGCTGGTTCAACGAAGGAATCCAGGTCGATGCCGTCCGTGATCCGAGTGGCCGCCTTGATGAATGTCTCCATGAAGTCCTCGAACTGGAGCTTCTTCGTGTTGGCAACTTGGAGAGCCTTCAGCTTCTCCTCCTTGACGTCCTTGCAATGCACTCGGACCAGAGAGAGGGCCATGTCGGCTCCACACCGAGCAGCTGAGTTCTTCCACGCTTGCACTCGACTGGGGATGTCGTTAAGGCGAGTCATCATGGCCTCTAGGTCGGTGTCAAATGCGTCTTCGGGCCATAGCTCATTGTCGATTTTCCCGAGTGCACCCCGCAGACGAATGATATACCCTTGGACGTCTTCGATGCGAGTTTCCACCCGCAGGATGCCCAGAGCAGCCTTGTCACCGATGAGTGTCCTGGAAGGGTCCAGATCCCTCTCGATTCTGTCAGTTTCCAGATCGAAGTCCCGGCAGTACTCTGTGAAGAAGAAAAGAGGAGAGTTGAACATCAGCATGCAAGAAGTTCACTCGGAGAAAAGTTGAAATGCACTCAGACACTATAAGCTACCTGCAAGCTTGGTGTACATCTCCTCCGTGAAGTCCTTTATATGCTTCTCCAGGGCGTTCTTCTTCTCGATCAGCTGGGTAATCTTCTCATTCAGAGTCTCCTTCTCTTTTTCGAAGACTTCCGCCTGGACCTTGAGCTTGCTCTCCCACTCGGTTTGCTGCTTCTTGAGCTCCAGGACCTCTTTCTTCAGCGATGCGTTTTCTGCCTCGAGCTTCCCGAGTGAGGCCAGCTTCTCTTCAGCGACCTTGGTCTTCTCCTTTGCCACTCGCTGTGCTCCCGCCAGCTCGTTGTCCTTGTTCTCGAGTGCCTGCTTCATGGTATCTAAAGAGATAGAAGTTGTGAGCCGCACTTGGAGTCGGTGGTTTTCACTACGCACATCTGTTCGAGTGAAATCACTCGGTTCAAAGAATGAAGAAAGGAGAAAGCAGAATGCTCAGCAATTGAAGCTTACCTCCCATGGTCTTGAGCTCTGCTTGAGCGCGCGCAGTGTTCCTTCTCTCCACCTCCAAATTCACGCGAAGCTGGGCTGTTTCCTTCTCCAGTGCCACGTACTGAGTCCCGAGCTCGCAAGTTTTATGAAACACAAGAAAGAGCAGATCAGTTAACGTTAAGAGATATTTCCGAGTGCCCAAAGATTGGCATTCCCAAAAGATACAAGCTTGACCAGTATCAGATCCTGAAGTACCCTTTGACAGGGAGGAGCAAGCTTGAAAAGTATCAGATTCTAAGTTCTAAGACTCCCGCCGACCGCCCGCGGCCGGCGGCAGTCTCGGGGACTACACCCAGTGGGTGCACTCAGCGTGCCCCCACTGGAATGGTATCCACTCGGAACCGGTCCGCCCAACCCGAGTAACGGCCAAAAAACAAAAAAAAACAAAAGACAAAAGGTTCTAAGACTCCCGCCGACCGCCCGCGGTCGACGGCAGTCTCGGGGGCTACACCCAGTGGGTGCACTCAGCGTGCCCCCACTGGAGTGATATCCACTCGGAGCGGTCCGCCCGACCCGAGTGATGGCCAAACACAAAAAAAAAGAGAGAAAGCAACAACAGAACAAAATCTAAACTCTAAGACTCCCGCTGACTGCCCGCAGTCGACGGCAGTCTCGGGGACTACACCCAGTGGGTGCACTCAGCGTGCCCCCACTGGAGCGGTATCCACTCAGAGCGGTCCGTCCGATCCGAGTGATGGCCGAACACACAACACCCACTGGGTGTATCGGATACTTTCCGACTGAAATTCCTATTGAAGAAAAAATGAATTGGAGGTCAACTTACAAGGGCACTTACTCGAACGTTCTCCTGGAGAGCAGCACTGGCATAATATGCCAGCTTCCCAGCCGCGCACATCTCCCGGAGCCGTTGGGTCATCAGCTCCGCTTGGATCATCACCTCCTTGCTGGCCCCAGTTTGGTCCTCTGGCACCTAGTACAGACTGAAGATGTTGACGGGAGGAGTCGGAGCCGAGGTCAGAGCAGTCGACAGAGCCGCGGCAGAACCAGCCCCAGCCTGCCCAAGAGACACAGTCACGGCGGGCGCTGGAGGAGCCTGAGATGCTTTGCTCGGCGCTGCGGTCCCCTTCACGGTGTCCGTCCGCGGCAACTCTTCATCGTCATCCCCAACTTGGATGACCTCTGCAAGCGCTACGATCACTCGACGCAATCAATCACATTACACAATTCAGTCGGATGAAGAAATTTCAGTCGAATGACAGGTCGAAGTAAAAATGAAGTCATTGTTACCTCTTTGAGAAGTGGCCGCGTCCGCTGACTCGGCTTCGGCGCGGTCTCCATCGACCTGCAAGGGAGACGTCGTCGAGGTCGTAGCACTGGTCCATGGGATTCACTCGGTCAGAAGAATCACGAGAGTTGACAAAGACGGAAAAGAAAAGCTGAGAGGGATACTCACGTTGTGGTGACAGGCACAGTGACCTTGATCCGGGGCAGAGCCTTCTGAGGCTTGGAAGAGGTGACCTTGGGTTGCTTGGCGGTCTTCTCAGTCGGCTCGGCCGACGGCGGCCGAGTGCGCTTCGGGGCCTTAGCACTCGGAGCCACCTCCTTCTCCGGACCAGCACTCAGATCATGAGAGAGCTTGGAGCGGCGCTCGGAGCGCAGCTCCGAAGACTGGGAGGACTCGACCTCGCCTCTCCCTTTTGAGTCGTCGCTTTCCTCCGTGTAATCCGCGCTACCATGTTCGCTCTCCACGCCTCCAGCGAGCTGTCCTCCATTCGGCACAGGCGAGAGCATCTTCTGGAATTCCTGCAAGACATGAAGGTCAAAGACAGATAGTTCAGTCAGTTCACTCGGATCATTCAATTCACTCGGATAAGCTGCGCATTGGTAATTCACTCGGATATTCACGCCTTACCTCCAACGGCTGGTTGTTGACGTCGAAGGGCGGGACCCGTCTTGACCCTCGCAGATTGTCACGTGCGCCAGTAATGCACCTGATCCACTGCTCCACCATTTTCTCCTCCGACCGAGAAAGACCTCCAGAAGGTCCAAGCCAGTCAATCCACCATGAATCAGGCTAACCACAGCGGTCATCATGATCCCTACATCCGTCTTCTCCGTTTTGTCAACCGTCAGCGAGGGAGGAGACTGAATTCTCTCGGTCGTGTAAGGAGGAAGGCCAGCCGACGAACCAGAGCACGGCAGGTCGTTGCAGTAAAACCAGGTCGACTGCCAACCCCTCACCGAGTCGGGAAAGGACATAGATGGGAATGCACTCTTACCCCTCATCTGAATCCCTAAGCCCCCGCATATCTGAATCACGTGTGTCCTCTCTCCATCGGGGTCAACCTTCTTAACCGATTGGGATCGACACGTGAAAATATGCTTGAACAAACCCTAGTGCGGTGGACAACCCAGAAAATTCTCACACAAAGAGACGAATGCTGCAAGATACATTATGGCGTTTGGAGGCAGGTGGTGGAGCTGAGCACCGAAGAAGTTCAGGAACCCGCGGAAAAAGGGGTGGAGTGGCATGGAGAAACCTTGTTCGACGTGCGTGGTGAGGAGCACTCGCTCCCCGGCGCGCGGCGCGGGCTCGATCTCCCCTTCTCCCGGCAGCCTCCACGCCCCGTCGCGGATCAGCCCGTCCATGACGAGCCCGTTGATGTCATCGACCGTGGTGGTCGGCTGGAGCCAATCGCCCTGGATCCACCCGGGCGGGAGCACGGCTCGGGAACTCGATGCCTTCGTCCCCTTCGCCGCCTTCTTCGCCTTCTCGAGCTTCGCCATCTTGTCCTTCGCCATCGCCGCCGTGCTCTCCGACGACCAAAGGGGATTCGGGCGGAGTGGATTGCTGGAGGGTGGATCGACCGGGCTGAGAGAGAAAGGGAAAAGGGGATCTGTCCTCTCTCCCTCTCCGCGCCGTGGCCTCTTATGGCATCGCCCGTTCCGCTCCCCAATCTTCTTCCGTGTGTCCCGGGCCCGCAAATCTCCTCGAATCATGCTGGCAGAGTTGCAGCTGTACGTGGCGAGAAGGGGAGCGAAAATCGAGGCGTCACGCCCCACTTTCCCCACTCACCGCGCCGCAACCGTTCACGCGCGCTCGTTGCCGATTTCAAATCCCGCAATATCCGGATTCCAGCGATCCGATGGCTCGTCTTTAAAGACATTCCATGAGTGCACGGATCCGTTCCGCCACTCGGATGGAGACTACTAGTTCCACTCAGATGAAAACTACTCACTCGGATGGAAACTTCTCACTCGGATGGAAACTATTCATTTGGATGGAGACTACTCGTTTCACTCAAACGTCATATGGTCCAGAATCCGTTAAGGTGCCGCACGAAGACAAGGACGTCTAACGACCAGTAAGGGTTCTTGAGCGCCTCCGTAGCGCTCAACCCACCTGGGAGTTCGCCTTGACTCGACCTGCCTAACCTTGACCGATTCGGGGGCTAATGACGAGGGCATGTACTAGGGATAGGGTAATAGGCCCGACCTATAGACCCTACCCTAGGACACCACGCGTCTTATACTGGGCCCCAGGGCCAGATCAGCAACCAAGAATTCCGCAGACTGACATTCACTCGGAGTCCAACAAACCACTCGGAAGGCAAGAGTTCACTCGACTAGCTCATTTCACTCGGAGCACCCGAAAGTCACTCGACCAGAGAAGACCAGGAGACTCCAGGAGCGCAACGGTCGGGACGCACGTTCTCCTGTATTAATTGTAATCAATATGCCGTTACCTGGCACCCTTAAACCTCCTCTTAACCCCTAGTAATGGCAGTGTACGTGGGGCACTTGGAAGACACTATATAAGCCACCCCCCAGCTCCATTCCAAGGGTTCGCAACCTGTTGTAACACATACACCAAAGCAATACAGCTCCAGAGCACCGAGACGTAGGGCTATTACCTCCACCGCTGAGGGGCCTGAACTCGTAAATCCGAGTGTAACACCTGCGCCGTAGCTAGGCTCTGCCCTTTCATCCGTACCCCTACACACTACTGTTAGACTTGCACCCACGACACGGCCCACCAGCCCGGCCTATGAGAGATAGGCCGGCAGCCCGGGTACCCCCTAGTCCGGGACACCCTCAGTAGCCCCCGAACTAGCCTCCAATGCCGAACTGCAGGATGCCAGTCTTCGGCAGCTTCATGCTCCAAAAGTCTTCGGCTTGGGTGGCGAGTTCCTCCCTTTACCTGTATTTGCTTTAACAATAGTCCGGTCACCAGTAACCCGGCCACCGAAGTATCCTCTGATAGGCGAGGCCCATGGGGCCCGTCATACCGCTTTTCTTCGTCTAACCCTCGATTTCTGTGCATCCACGGAATGCGAGTGGTCCGATGGGTTTTTACAAAAACACCCCTCTCTCAGGGGGAGTCAAGGCTATTTTAATAAGCCAATGGCGCGTAGGTTGACGCACCCCACCCCCTGGCATTCTTCCTCACGTCCTTGCGAGGTTGCGACCAGCAAGCAATGGCGAGCGTCCCAGGCTCTTCCTTACTCCCTCACGGCCCCCGTCAAGGTGATTGGGCGAGCTGCTTCGTATCCCTCGTGCATTTACGCAGGCTCGAGACGCAGGGATAGCTCCCTGCTTCAGATCTCGCATCCACCCGCCCCGGATTAACTTCCGCAGACGGGGAGGCCCTCGCAGAGAACTTTCCTTCCCCTCACGAGGAGGAAAGGGTGTGCTTCATGCTCTTCCTCTTGCGAGGTCTGGGTTTCCCCATTCATCCTTTCTTGAGGGGTCTACTAGAGTTTTACGGGATTCAACTCCACCACCTTACCCCAGGGCCGATTCTTCATGTATCGGGCTTCGTTGCTCTTTGCGAGATGTTCCTGGGCTGCGAGGCCCACTTCGAGTTGTGGAGGAAGTTCTTCTGCCTCGTCCCCCGTACCCGAGAAGGGACAATCTACGAGGTTAGCGGGGCCAAAGTATGGCGCATAGCGGGGACCAGATACCCCGTAGGGACGCCGAAGAAAGACGCCGAAGAGTGGTCTTCGGAATGGTTTTATATTGAAGACGTCCCCCTATTCGATCCAGTTCGGAGGGGGCTACCCGAATTCTCATTGGTCTCTTCGAAGAAGCGGTTCAACTGGCGCCCGAAGGGTGCTTCCCAAGAGGAAGGCGCCGAAGTAACTCGGCTGGCCGCTCAAGTGAGGTGGCTAGCCCACAACGGGCTATCTATCATCGACGTGATGGCCATAGCCATTGCTCGGTGTGTCCAACCTCTTCAACAGAGAATACATCCGCTTTGGTGCTACAACGGGGAAGATGATGCAACCTGGTACACGCGGATGGGACCTGCCAATCAGGCGGCGATGGCAGCCATACTGGCCGCTCTCTTCAAGGGAGAAGAGCAAGAATTTGCTCGGCTAAGGCCCAAAGAAGGCTTCTAAAGCTATAAATCCATTGAGACGGTGAGTCCGACCATGTTTTATAGTTCAGAGGGCATCCCAAATTTTTCTTAACCAGATTTTTATCCTGTCCGAACAGAACTGGAGGCGCTGGATCGAGACAGTGAGCTGCCCTGCTCCTCAACCGGTGGATCACTCTCGTGATGATGATCCTTGGTTCCACGATGACCCTGAAACATCAATTGATTTTGAGGAGGGGGTCTTCTACCAGGAGAGCCTTGATGGTTCCAAGGTGGCCCTTTTGGCCGATCATCCCGGGGCGCTTCCCTCTTCCGCTGTAAGTGGCCAATGGGCTTCTTCTCGAAAGAAACACTCAGCCGCGTCTTCTCCGAATACACTGACACCTACTCCCAAGGGCCGACGTACGATGCGCCGGACAGCCACAAGAGCGGCACCAACGGCCCCAGTGACGAGCAGTCATGGGGTGACCAGACGCGCGGCCCCAACGGGAACTACATCATCGGTGCCCCGCCCAAAGAGGTAACGCATTCACCGTACCGTCGTAGCCTCTATCTTCGAGATCCACTGAGTATGCCAATAATTTTCTCCACGGTGTCCTGTAGACGATATGTGAAACCGCCCTTGGCTGAGGATGTTGAAGAGGCGCCAAGGGGTGACTTGAATCCGAGGTCGCCAGCCGTAGCCGGAGTTACTCCGGGGGTCCCAACCGAGGACCAACATCCCGAGGACTCAGGAGGCGTGTCGGTCACTAACTCCGAGGTGGAAAGTGTGATGAATCATCGGCGGCATAAGGCGTCACTTCGGCACTCCGCGTTATCCGATCAGCAGTTTAATGCTCTGAGTTCGGTAGACGCGTACCTCGGCGCTGCCCGAACGGGACTTGAAGGTGCAGTGAAGCTCATGTCTACAAATGTGCAGTTATGGTATTGGTTTTGACAACTAGTATCTAACCCAGTAGCCCCTGAGCCTTAATTTGGGCGGGACGGCCGAGTGAAGGGTTTGATGTTTATGATGCCCTGCTATTGTGCAGACTGTTCGGGAGCAAAACAAACAGCTGTCCGAGGACCTCAAGCTGGCGCGAACAGAGTTAGAGTCTGTGAAAGCCGAGCTAGAGGGGGTGAAGAAATTCACCAGAGAGACACATGGTAAGTGCCAAACTGAAATTCGTTGTGAGGAAAATTTAATTGAACTCCTCAGCTAATGAAAGAGAATTCCATAGCAGCCGAGTCGATAAATCAACTGCAGAATGATTTGGAGACTGCCAGGACAGCTCAAAGGTATGCGGAGTCACAACAAGAGGCCGGCTACCGAGTTCTTTCCAGAAGTCATGAGGAGAGGGATAAGCTCAAAGCGAAGAATCAACAACAGGTCCAAGAAATCAAGAACTTGAAAGCTCAGCTAGCCCAATCCCAGGAAGAGAGCCAGAAACTGAAAACTAGCATGTTCGGTAAGTGCGTTCTAGCTTGTCAGGTTATTGACTGCATACCTGAGACGGTAAGGAGAACAACTCGCTCGTTTGATTGCAGTTCTTCTGACCGGACGCCCCGAGGAGGAGGCGAGCTCTTTCGGACGGGACCTGGTGAAGGAGCTCGCCATTATACACTTGCGGGCTTGGAAAGCCATGAGAAGCATGTTCAAAGCATTGTGGCCTGGCGAAGTGGCCCCGGAAGGGATGGCCGAACTCGCGAATCGCTTCAAAGGAGCTCGGCGCCGCTTTGAGATTTGGAAGATGTCATCTTGCCATGAGGGAGCATGGGAAGCTTGGGCGATGATCAAGACCCGTTTCACCAAGCTGGACCCGGAGCATTTAGCTAAGGTTGGGCCGGTGGGGCCAGATGGGCAGGAAGTGCCCGTCCATCTGGTGTATGACCAGGTTATGCCCGCAGCTCGGCTGTTCCAAGCAGATTGTGCTCTGGAGACCATAATAGATGATCTTGATCAAGATTAACAATTTGATTCTATGTATCGATGTACTTTACATCAAATATTCTCCAAACCATGCTAAAACGTTGTCTTAACCGGCCATCGGCTTCCGCCTCCTCGACCAGAGGCCAAGGAGTGTTTCCTACTACGTGAGCCGAGCAATATCGGCAAACACTTCAGAGAACCAGGCAATCCGGCCACTTGGTGCAAACAGACAAAAACGCGCTCAGGGAGTTATGTTATATTACTTTTTAACGTAAGAAACATCTTTCGACGTAAATAGTTCCTCTATGAGTTCCTTTCTTCGGGTTACCACGTTAATCGTGGACATGTAACCAAATGCCCGAAGAAGACGGGGATGGTTACTTCGGGAAAATAACCCCGGAATCTTGGCTATTGTGACCAATTATTTTCACTTCCTCGCGGCTGACCAATTATGTTCTTAAGAACGCTAGCTTTTGGCTTCACCCGTCTGAGGCACGTACCCGGGAAATCCAGACGTAACAATCACAGAGGTGCTCCCTTTACTCCCTAGCCGAACAAGCGGGAACGTAGGGAGTAAACACAGGAGCGAGGCAACCCAGCTTGGCCAAATCTTAAGTCAAATTGATGCATATAGTGGCTTTCCAAATGATACAGGAAGGTTGCAAACTCGTAGAAGATGAATGATTGCAAAAATAAAATATGATTGGCTCCGTAAAAGAAGCCCCCAAGTATCAGCGTGTGGTACATTCGAAGATGTTTGCCGAAGAAAAACTTAACGTAGTTCGGCGCGTCCGAACACGACCCAGGAAAGACTAACGACTAGGAAAATATATATCCGAGAGGGATAAACCGAGCAAGGTAAGGTCACGGAATTAGCCGTTGAAGCGCCGTAGCCGAGCTGCATTCCATGGGTTTGGTTCGAGGCGGTCGTCCGTTGGATCGCGGAGGCGATATGCTCCGCCCGCGAGTACTTGATCAATTATGAAGGGCCCCTACCATTTGGGCGACACCTTATGCTTCTACTTCTCCGGCAGATGCGGGACGAGATCGCCGACGTTGTAGGCCTTAGCCCATACTTCCCTGCTCTGATAATGTCTGGCCTGCTGCTGATAAAAAGCGGAACGAGCCCGAGCTATGTCGCGCTCGCCCTCCAGGGCGTCCAAGTCATCTTGCCGATCTAGCTCGGCCTCCTTTTCTTCATACATACGCACCCGAGGGGCGTCGTGAATAAGGTCGCTAGGGAGGACGGCTTCTGCCCCATACACCATGAAGAACGGTGTGTAGCCCGTGGATCGATTAGGAGTAGTGCGCAGGCTCCACAGTACGGAGTCAAGCTCCTCGACCCAATGGCAGTTGGATTCCTTTAAAGATCGGACCAAACGGGGCTTGATGCCACTCAAGATCAGTCCATTAGCTCTCTCGACCTGTCCATTAAACTGTGGGTGATATACCGAGGCATAGTCGAGCTTAATGCCTAAATTAGTGCACCAGTCCTTGACTTCCTGGGCGGTAAAATTGGATCCATTGTCCGTGATTATGCTGTGGAGGACACCGTAACGGTGTATGACGCCGGATATAAAATCGATAACCGGCTTAGACTTGGACGAGGTTACCGGTTTTGCCTCAATCCATTTAGTGAATTTGTCTACCATGACGAGTAGATATTTCTTTTTCTTGGTCCCCCCTTTAAGTGGTCCGACCATGTCTAGCCCCCAGACCGTGAAAGGCCAAGTAATTGGGATCGTCCGAAGGGCCGTGGGGGGCATATGACTCTGATTTGCAAAGAGCTGGCATCCAACGCAAAGTTGGACCAATGTTTGGGCGTCTGTTCGGGCAGTGGGCCAGAAGAACCCTGCTGAAAAGCCTTGCTAACCAGGGCCCGAGCTGCCGCGTGGTGACCGCCCATGCCAGCGTGAATCTCGGCCAGGAGCTGCCTTCCCTCCTCTTCGGATATACATCTCTGGAGGACGCCAGTAGTGCTTTTCTTATATAGCTCGCCCTCATGGACTTTATAGGCTTAGATCGTCGAATGATACGCCTTGCCTCAGTCTGGTCAGCCGGTAGTTCTTGGCGGAGGAGGTAGGCGAGGAAGGGCTCGGTCCATGGCGCAATTACCGTCATGACTTCGTGAGCCGAAGATGTCATTTCGATGGCCGAGCCCCCGATAATTCCGTTATCTGGTTCAATAGGTGGAGGGACGGGCTCTCCTGAGGTATTGGTTTCCGAGCCCTGGGCATCCTCCTGCCACATCACGGACGGCTTGAAGAGTCATTCGAAAAAGGTGTTCTCGGGGACGCGGTCGCGCTTAGCGCCCATTCGAGCAAGGATATCCGCAGCTTGATTGCTGTCACGAGGTATATGGTGAAACTCCAGTCCTTCAAAGCGGGCAGAGATTTTCAGGACGGCGTTGCGGTATGCTGTCATTTTTGGGTCTTTTGCATCGAATTCGCCGTTGACTTGAGAGATGGCGAGATTAGAATCTTCCCGTACCTCAAGCCGATGTATGCCCATTGACACCGCCATCCGAAGTCCATGTAACAGAGCTTCATATTCGGCAGCGTTGTTGGAGTCGGTGTACATGATCTGGAGTATGTATCGGATATTATCGCCAGTGGGGGATGTGAGAACCACTCCAGCCCCCAGCCCGGCGAGCATTCTGGAGCCGTCAAAGTACATCGTCCAATGCGAGTATGTATTGTATTCCCGAGGGAGTTCGGCTTCCGTCCATTCCGCAACGAAATCAGCCAAAACCTGAGATTTAATAGCTCGGCGTGGTCGATATATGATTTCGAAGGGGAGGAGTTCTATAGCCCATTTGGCTATTGATGTCTACTACACAACTTATTCTTGTAGATTCGTGTTGGGCCTCCAAGCGCAGAGTTTTGTAGGACAGTAGCAATTTTCCCTCAAGTGGATGACCTAAGGTTTATCAATCCGTGGGAGGCATAGGTTGAAGATGGTATCTCTCAAACAACCCTACAACCAAATACAAGAAATCTCTTGTGTCCCCAACACACCCAATACAATGGTAAATTGTATAGGTGCACTAGTTCAGCGAAGAGATGGTGATAAAAGTGTAGTATGGATAGTAGATATAGGTATTTGTAATCTGAAAATATAAAAACAGCAAGGTAGCAAATAGTAAATGGGCATAAAAACGGTATTGCAATGCTTAAAAACAAGGCGTAGGGCTCATACTTTCACTAGTGCGATCTCCCAACATTGTTGACATAGTTGAATCATATGTAAATCCCTCACGTGCGACAAAGAGTTCACTCCAAAGTCACAAATAGCGGAGAACAAACGAAGAAATTGTTGTAGGGTACGAAACCACCTTAAAGTTATCCTTCCCGATCAATCTTACGAGCCATCCCCATTAATTGTCACAAACAGCCCTAGAGTTCGTACTAGAATAACACCTTAAGATACACATCAACCAAAACCCTAATGTCACCTAGGTACTCCAATGTCACCACGAGTACCCACGGGTTTGATTATACGATATGCATCACACAATCTTAGATTCATATATTCAAACCAACACAAAGAACTTCAAAGAGTGCCCCAAAGTTTCTACCGGAAAGTCAAGACGCAAACGTGTGCCAACCCTTATGCATAAATCCCCAAGGTCACGGAACCCGCAAGTTGATCACCAAAACATACATCAAGTGACTCAAGTGAATATCCCATTGTCACCACAGATATCCATATGCAAGACATACATCAAGTGTTCTCAAATCCTTAAAGACTCAATCCGATAAGAAAACTTCAAAGGGAAAACTCAATTCATCACAAGAAGATAGAGAGGGAAAAACTCCATATGATTCATATATATCAACAAAGCTCGCGATACATCAAGATCGTGCCATCTCAAGAACACGAGAGAGAGAGAGATCAAACACATAGCTACTGGTACAAACCCTCAGCCTTGAGGGTGAACTACTCCCTCCTCGTCATGGAGACCACCGGGATGATGAAGATGGCCTCCGGCGATGCTTCCCCCCCTCCGGCAAGGTGCCGAAAAAGGGCTGTAGATGGGATCTCTCTGGTACAGAGGCTTGCGGCGGCGTAAAAACTCATCTAGGTTAACTTTCGGGGGTTTATGAATATATAGGATTTTTCAGCGTTGGAATCACGCGAAACGGAGCCACGTGGGCCCCACGCGGTACTAGGGCGCGCTTGGGGGGGTGGCGCGCCCTGGTGCCTCGTGGGCACTGGGTGGCCCCCCTCCAGTGGGTCTTGGTGCCAATATTTTTTATTTGTCCAATAAAAAATCTCCAAAAAGTTTCAGCTCATTTGGAAAACTTTCATTTCTGCACAAAAAAAACAACACCACGGTAGTTCTGCTGAAAACAACGTCAATCCGGGTTAGTTCTAATCAAATCATACCAAAACCATATAGAATTGTTATAAATATGGCATGAATACTTCATAAATTATAGATACGTTGGAGATGTATCAGCATCCCCAAGCTTAATTCCTCCTCGTCCTCGAGTAGGTAAATGATAAAAGAAATAATTTATGAAGTGTGAATGCTAGCATAGTGCATAAGTTTGATCAATGATAATTTCAATCACTTTTCCTAGCATCATAACATCAACTTTCTCTCATAAAAGTCATCATGATAAAGTAGCAATTAAAAACAGAAATTTTGATGTGGAATGCTACCTATCATAATCATCATATAATCTTTTCTTTTATAGCATGGACATTGGACTTGAATGATTCAAAGCAAGATCATTATTATAACAGCAATATTTATTATCATAAAACTTCTCATGAGCAAGTAACAATTCATCACAACAATGAAGTATAAGGCATAAACTTTCTTGGAAACTAACAAACTATTCTAGTCAACAATGCAATTGCAATTCATCATATTTTCAGGAAGGGTCTCATGTAGGAGCTTTTTAGCTAGTCCACATACTCAACCATCATTTAGTCTTCTATGATTGCTAACACTCATGACATATATATGGAGCAAAAGTTTCAGCCAGACACATAGAAAGATAGGGGCTTGTGATTTCGCCTCCCAACTTATTCACCTCAAGGGTGATGTCAACAATAATAACTCATGATCACTCATATCCAACTAGATATATGTGCCTAGATCTTTCCCCACCACATGATGCTTGCAAAAGATAAAAATAAAAAGGAAGTAGAGGAGAACACTATTGACTCTTGCATAAAAAATAAATACATAAAAGTAAATGCATAAAAGTAAAAGATAGGCCCTTCGCAGAGGGAAGCAGAGGTTGTCATGCACTTTTTGTTGTTGGATGCACAAGCCTTAATGCAAATGAACGTCACGTTATATTGCCCCTTGTGATAGCAACCTTTATTATGCAGTCCATCGCTTTTATTTCTTTACCATCACAAGTTCGTACAACGCTTATTTCCCTTACAATAAAAGATCATACATATTTAGAGGCAATTTTTATTGTTTTTTGCACCGATGACAACTTACTTGAAGGATCTTATTCAATCCATAGGTAGGTATGGTGGACACTCATGGGAAGAAACTGGGTTTAAGGGTTTTGGATGCTCAAGTAGTATCTCTACTTGGTGCGGATTTTTGGCTAGCAAAGATATTGGGCAAGCACCACATGTTGGAGGATCTATAACAATATAACTTCTATGTGAATATGAATAAACATAATTCATTACATTGTCTTCCTTGTCCAACGTCAACACTTTGACATAAAATACTTAATGGGGGCTCACAATCATAAAAGATGTCCAAGATAGTATATTTGCATGTGAATCTTCTCTTCCCTTATTAACTTTTTCATGAATTGCATCATTGACTAATGCTATGCTTGTTAACCTCCAATAAATTTTACCACTTATACTATTCTTTATGTAATGTCATTACTTTCCATAAGATTAGCATAGGATCTCTTTCATTATTTTCATTGCAAGGAATCACACTTATCATATCAAATGATCTATATGAAAGTTTTTATTATATCCCTCTCGAATATTCATCTTGGGACCAAATTCATATCTTGTGCAAATTACCATTACTATTATTAACTCTCAAAAAGATATAAGTGAAGCATGAGAATTAATGACAAACTACTCCAAAATATATAAGCGAAGATCAATGAGTAGTGAAATAATTAAGTAGCTATGTGAGGATTCTCTCTCATTTAAAAAGTTTCAGATCTTGATAATTTTATTAAAACAGCAAACAAAATGAAGATAAAAGGACACTCCAACAATAGCACTTATCATGTGAAGAAGCAAAAACTTAGGCTCAACCAAAACTGACCGATAGTTGTTGAAGAAGAAAAAAAAGGTGGGATGCCAACCGGGGCATCCCCAATCTTAGATGCTTGAGACTTCTTGAAATATTAATTTGGGATGCCTTGGGCATCCCCAAGCTTGAACTCTTGTGTCTCGTTAATTCTTCTCATATAATAGTTTCCCTAAGTTTCAAAAACTTCATCCACACAAAACTTGACAAGAACTTGTGAGATATGTTAGTATAAATCCACTCAAAACCTCGACATTCTCTACTGTAGCAAATCACTAAAATTATAATTAAACATTCAATACTAAATGCCTCTGCATATTTAATACTCCTATCCTCAAATAGAATCATTAAACAAGCCAACATATGCAAACAATGCAACTATAACAGCAATCTGCCAAAACAAAACAGTCTGTAAAGAGGGAATAAGAATCCATACTTCCCTAACTCCAAAAATTCTGAAAAATTACCATGTGACAGAGAATTCATGCATGCTTACTGTGTAAAAATTTCAGATTTTTATCATGGTCGGTCTATTCAGGAATATTCTGGACATAACAGAAAACTTTCTGTTTTCAAAAAGCAACTCATAAACTTGCAAACTGGGCATGGTAAAGGCTATAATTGGCATTTTATTGAACTAAAAGATACAAAACATGATTATTGATGACACAAAGCAAATATCAACAGTATAAAATGACGCTCCAAGCAAAACGCATATTATGTGACGAATAAAAATATAGCTGCGAGTGAGGTTACCTATAGTGTTGAAGACGAAAGAGGGGATGCCTTCCGGGGCATCCCCAAGCTTAGACGCTTGAGTCTTCCTTGAATATTACCTTGGGGTGCCTTCGGAATCCCCAAGCTTAGGGTATTTCCACTCCTTATTCTCCTCATATTGATATCTCACCCAAAACTTGAAAACTTCAATCACACAAAACTTAACGGAACTTCATGAGAACGGTTAGTATAATAAAGAATAAACCATCCTTAGGTACTGTCCAAGACAAGATTAACAATTGTTCCCATATAATGCCTACTGTATTCTATCATTCCACAATTTATATCTCATAATATAAGCTACAGAAACATTAAAACAAGCAAACTATGCATTGAAAACAGAATCTGTCAAAAACAGAACAGTCTGTAATGATCTGAGCAACTACCATACTTCTGGAACTCATGATCACTCATATCCAACTGGATATATGTGCCTATATCTTTCCCCACCACATGATGCTTGCAAAAGAGAAAAATAAAAAGGAAGTAGAGGAGAACACTATTGACTCTTGCATATCGAAGGTCCGAAGATTATCGAAGGTTTCTCGGAGATCGTTCACCAGCTGGCTGACGTGTTTGGTCTTAACAACCACGTCGTCCACATATGCCTCGACCGTTTCGCCGATTTGTTTTTCCAAACATGTTTGAATCATTTGTTGGTATGTAGCCCCTGCGTTCTTTAATCCGAAGGGCATGGTGTTGAAGCAGAATGGTCCGTAGGGAGTAATGAATGCTGTGGCCGCCTGGTCGGACTCCTTCATCATGATTTGATGGTATCCGGAGTAAGCGTCGAGAAAACACAGCGAGTCATGCCCGGCGGTGGCATCGATGATCTGGTCTATGCGGGGCAAGGGAAATGGATCCTTGGGGCAAGCCTTGTTAAGTCCTTGAAATCGACACACAACCGCCAGGATTTATCCTTCTTGGGTACCATGACCAGATTGGCCAACCATTCAGGATGTTTGATATCTCGGATGAATCCGGCTTCAAGCAATTTTGCCAGTTCCTCGCCCATAGCTTGACGCTTGGGTTCGGAAAACCGACGTAGAGTCTGTTTGACTGGCTTAAAACCCTTAATTATGTTTAGGCTATGCTCGGCTAATCTACGCGGGATCCCTGGCATGTCTGACGGGTGCCAGGCGAAGATATCCTAGTTTGCACACAAAAATTTGCACAACTCTTCATCGACCGCGGGGTCCAGCTGAGCTCCAATGGACGTCGTCTTGTTGGGATCAGTTGGGTGCACTTGGAATTTGACGATCTCATCCGCTGGTTTAAAGGACGTGGATTTGGGCCTTTTGTCAAGGATTACGTCGTCCTTATCCACCGTTAAGCGGAGTGCGGTTAGTTCTTCGGCTGCGAGGGCTTCGGATAGTGCTTCGAGGGCGAGTGATGCCGTTTTATTCTTGGCTCGAAGGGCTCTGTCCGGGTCAATTATTACTGTGATTATGCCGTTTGGCCCTGGCATTTTCAGCTTCATGTACCCATAGTGTGGGATGGCGTGGAATCACGCGAAAGCGTCGCGCCCTAATAAGGCATGGTAGCCACTGTGAAAGGGCACTATGTGTAAAAGCAGTTCTTCGGATCGGTAGTTCTCGGGGGTTCCGAAGACCACATCAAGAGCAACTCGGCCACTACAACGAGCCTCCTTTCCGGGGATGATCCCTCGAAAGGTGGTGTGACTTTGCTCGATGCGGGATCTGTCAAACTGCATTTTGTCCAAGGTGTCCTCGTAAATGAGGTTTAGCCCGCTACCGCCGACCATCAATACCTTTTGGAGTCAAAATCCATCTACTATGGGATCAAGGACAAGGGCGGCAGCAGCTCGAGTAGGGCAGGACCTCGGCTCATCTTGTTCACTGAAAGTGATGGGTGTGTCTGTCCATGAGTCAGTCGCTGCCACATGGTGAATTTGAGCGAGCTCTCGAAGGGCTCTCTTCCTTTGATTCTTCGAGGAATACATCTCATAGATTGTTAGGATCTCGACGTTGTCGTCAAAGGGCGTTGTTGGACGTTCATTTGAGTACGGGCCTCCGAGGATGACTTCGCCGCTCTTGGCGATTTGCCTGACCACCTAGCAAGCTCGAAGGCTGTGGGTTAGGTTTGTGTTGAGGAGGACGGGGTGTATAGGGCATGGTTTGTCCAGTAGTTCGTCAAGAACCGTTCTGGATTTTATTCTTTTCTCGGATGGCTCGTATTGAGTTGTCCGGCGAAGGTGTGCGCGTTTTGCCCGAGCTCGGTGTGGTTCCTCTGTACGGATTGACTCCGTTTGTTCGAGCTGAGCCTGCCAAGCATACTCCATGGTGCAGTATTTGGACACCAGGTCTGATAAATCAGAGAAGTTTTGGATGTGGCGGCGGGCGAGGGCGTTTAAGACGCATTCGTCTTGGCAGTTCTGTCGGAAAACCTCTAGAATTTCCTTGTTACCACCGTCCGTCATCTTGTTTTTGACGATAAGGAATCTAGCCCAGAAATGCCGAACTGACTCTCCGGGCTGCTGTTTTACGTACATTAGGTACCATATGTCGGGCCGTCCTCAGTTATCTGGACAGTACTCGACATGGGGGGTGGGCGGGATGAAAAATTTGATCCCAGCGGAGTGTGAGCCTGGGGCTTTGGCGGCCGTGTCCTGGATCGGCATGGAATCTAACGCGCTGAGCTCTAGATCCGGATAGTTGGCCGAGCTCGAATGCGCGGACTCGAAGTTGCGTGCTGAACCAGACTTCGGCTCTAAACCCTCTCCGGAGCGGAGTTTGGCTTCCGGGCTGGAGGATGGGGCCTGTTGATCATGAACCGGTACTCCATGCGCTTCCGGTTCTAGGGGGATGGGCGAGCCCTCGGTCGGGCCTATTATAGTGGTGACCAAGTGGGCGGCTGGAGGGGTGTGAATTTCCCTGTCATCGGTCTTAAGCCCGATCTGGTCGTAAATCGAGGACTGGCCATCGGTGATTCCGAGGGCTTGTATCTGATCTAGTATCCCGTTTAACAATGAGAGATCCGTCAGGTCCAGGTTCTGGTAGTTCACGGGGTCGACCCGCAGTATGGCCGTGACGGGGGCATCTGAATTTGCCATGCCGTCATGTTCGGCCAAGGCTGATCTTCGGCAGCCGAGCGCGGAGATTAGATCCGGGCTCGAGGCTGGACCCGTAATGGCGGCCGTTCCAGTAGTGGGGTTGGCCGTACCCGAAGTCAATGCTTCAGGGCTTGCGGGTCCTTCAGGCGAGGCTGAGGACCCGGTGAGGATAAGATCTCCCCGGGAGTCGGCGACAAACTCTAAGTTTCCAAACCGGATCTCCTGATCGGGGGTAAAGTTGTCGACTCGGTCGAGGCGACTGGCGGGATCGGCGTGTAGCATGATGCTGCCGAATGCGAAGAGCTGGCCGGGAACGAAAGTGTCCCTGCGGCTAGCGCCGTTGCTGATGATCAGACGGGCCATTGATCCTTGACGACCCACGGCGGAACTCTCAATGAAAGCACCAATGTCGGTACCGAAACTGGCAGATCTCGGGTAGGGGATCCGAACTATGGGTCTAGGAATCAATGAGTAACAGAGGTCGTGGGGGCGATGGTTTACCCAGGTTCGGGCCCTCTCAAGGAGGTAATACCCTATGTCCTGCTTGATTGTATTGATGTGATTGTATGAAGGTTGCAGAGTTGATCTACCTCGAGATCAGATGGGCTAAACCCTAGGTTATGAATATGATGATTCTGTGCCTCTACAGACTAAACCCTCTGGTTTATATAGACACCAGAGGGATCTAGGGTTACATATGGTTGGTTACGATCAGAGGATAAACATGCCAGCTACGCTAATAATTACTTGGAGGAGACGCCAAGTCTTTGATGGTTTCCTTCTGATACACGGGGTCGCCCACAATCCGGCCTTCCATTGACGAGTAGAGAGCGGCCCACCAGCCTGGCCTATGAGAGATAGGCCGGCAGCCCGGGTACCCCCTAGTCTGGGACACCCTCACAAGGAATACCCAAGTGTCTAAGCTTGGGGATGCCCCGGAAGGCATTCCCTCTTTCGTCTTCAACATTATCGGTAACCTCACTTGGAGCTATATTTTTTATTCGTCACATAATATGAGTTTTGCTTGGAGCGTCTTTTTCTTTTGTTGAGATTTTCTTGCTGTTATCAATAATCATGTTTTGTATCTTTTAGTTCAATAAAATGCCAATTATAGCCTTTACCATGCTCAGTTTGCAAGTTTATGTGTTGCTGTTTGAAAACAGAAAGTTTTCTGTTATGTTCAGAATATTCCTGAATAGTCAGAACATGATAAAAATCTGAAATTTTTACATAGTAAGAATGCATGAGTTCTCTGTCACGTGGTAATTTTTCAGAATTTTTGGAGTTAGGGAAGTATGAATTCTTATTCACCCTTTATAGACTGTTCTGTTTAGACAGATTTCGGTTATAGTTGCATTGTTCGCATATGTTGCTTGTTTAATGTTTCTATTTGTGGATAGGAGTATTAAATAAGCAGAGGCATTTAGTATGCAATGTTAAATTATAATTTTAGTGATTTGTTACAGTAGATAAGGATAAGGTTTTGAGTTGATTTATACTAACTTATCTCACGAGTTCTTGTTGAGTTTTGTGTGGATGAAGTTTTTAAGATTTAGGAGAATCCGTGATATGAGAGGAATTAAGGAGACACAAGAGCTCAAGCTTGGGGATTCCCAAGGCATCCCATGTTAATATTTCAAGAAGTCTCAAGCATCTAAGCTTGGGGATGCCCCGGTAGGCATCCCTCCTTTCTTCATCAACAATTATCGGTTAATCTTGGTTGAGCCTAAGTTTTTGCTTCTTCACATGAGATGTGCTATTCTTGGAATGTCATTTTATTTTGTTTTCTTTACTGTTTGAATAAAATACTTAAGATCTGAAATTTTTAAATGAGAGAGAGTCCTCACATAGCTACCTATTTACTTAACTACTCATTTGGTCTTCACTTATATCTTTTTGGAGTAGTTTGTCATTTACTCTTGTTCTTCACTTATATCCTATGAGTAAATTGTTGAATAAATCGAATATCATGAAGTTGAAATAATATGAGCTTCATATGCTTGTATAATGCCTAGTAGTAGCTTCACATTGGGTTTAGAAGGTAAAATCTATTGAAGCTTGACAATCACAATATTGGTCATACAAGCAATTCATGAATGATTAGTATAAGGAAGAGAACTTTCACATATAAATATATTATCTTGGACATCTTTTATGATTGTGAATACCCATGAATTATTTTCAAACTTGAGCAAATTAGTTGAAGTTGCACAAGGAAGACAACGTAATGAGTTATGTTTGGGTATATTTGCATAGAAGTTATATTGGTATGGATCCTCCAACATGTGGTGCTTGCTTAGGATCTTTTGCTAGCCAAAAATTCGTACTAATTAGAGATACTACTTGTGCATCCAACAACCATTAAACCCAGTTTCTTGTCATGAGTGTCCACCCTATCTACCTATGGATTGAATAAGATCCTTCAAGTAAGTTGTCATCGGTGCAAAAAGCAATAAAAATATCTCCTAAAATATGTATGATCTTTTATTGCAATGGAAAATAAGCGTCGTACGAACTTGTGATGGTAAAGAAATAAAAGCGACGGACTGCATAATAAAGGTTGCTATCACAAGGGGCAATATGACGTGACGTTCATTTGCATTAAGAGATTCCACATCCAAAAATCAAAAGCGCATGACATCCTCTGCTTCCCTCTGCGAAGGGTCTATCTTTTACTTTATGTATTTACTTTTATGCAAGAGTCAATAAGTATTCATTCTCATTTCAACCTAAATTATTCTTTAGTTGGCAAGCATCATGTGGTGGGGAAAGATCCAGGCACATATGGCCATTCAAATATATTTGATCATGAATTATTATTGTTGACAATTATCTCTATGATAAATAAGTTGGGAGGCGAAACATTAAGCCCTTATCTTTCTCTGTGTTCGATGGATGCCATTTGTTCTAATAATATGCTTTGAGTACTAGCAATCATAGAAGACTATATGATAATTGAGTATGTGGAGCTCTTACTTAGACTTTGTTGAAGATAAGTTGAATTGCAATTGTTTGGTGACTAAGAACATAGGTTGTTAAGTTTCAATAGAATGCATTGTTTGAACCATAACATGTGAATGGATTGCTACTTTATCATGATGAGTTTTATGAGAAAGAGTTGCTGTTATGATGCTAGGAAAAGTGATTGAAATTATCATTGATCAAACTTATGCACTATGCTAGCATTCACACTTCATAAATTATTTCTTTTATCATTTACCTACTCGAGGATGAGCAGGAATTAAGCTTGGGGATGCTGATACATCTCCAATGTATCTATAATTTATGAAGTATTCATGCCATGTTTACAACAATTCTATATGGTTTTGGTATGATTTGAATGGAACTAACCCAGACTGACGCTGTTTTCAGCAGAACTACCATGGTGTTGTTTTTTCTGCAGAAATAAAAGTTCTCCAAATGCAGTGAAACTTTTTGACGATTTTTTTGGAACATACACTAGTAGAAAACATGGCATCTGTCCCGGTTCCAGAGGGCCTTTAGTCCCGGTTTTGGAACCGGGACAAAACGATCGGGACTAATGCCCAAAACCTTTAGTCCCGGTTGGCCTACGTACCGGGACCAAAGGAGCTCCACGTGGCCGCCGTGGGGCGCCCAGGCAGGAGGACCTTTAGTCCCTGTTGTTAACACGAACCGGGACTAAAGGAGCTCCAAGTGGCCGCTGTGGGCGCCTAGGCAGGAGGACCTTTAGTCCCGGTTGGTAACACCAACTGGGACCAAAAGGCAGCCACGCGTCAGCAGCTCGCAGGCGCTGGGGTTTTTGTTTTTTTTGAAAGGGGGGGTTTAGGGGTTTTGGAGGGTTTAGGGGTTTCATATTGTGTTAGCTAGCTAATAGAGAGAAGTGACCTCTCTTTATCCGTGCTTGGTCGACGCTAGCTACTACATATAGAGAGAACTCGACGCTAGCTAGTAAGCAAATGAAGGAAACCATTAATTACACAAGATCGTCATGAACATATATAGAGAGAAGTGACCTCTCTTTCTCCGTGCTTGGCCGAACAACAAGTTTTCGTATATCTATCCGACGCTACTACATATATACAATATAACATCCCTGACATCATCAAGCGCCAAACTCCCATTGAATTTCCGTATGGTATTCTCCCTTTTCATGTATGACGTGGTCAAGAAAGAATCCTGCCAATTCCTCTTGAATTGCTCGTATGCGATCATGTGGTAGGAGTTCATCCCGCATCTGCGAGATCTAATTTAAAGAAGGGGGTCAATACATATATATGAATGAAACTCAACACAATTGATGGTAATAAAATAAAATTGTGAATATTGTTTACGTACTTCAAATTGTTTGTCAGAAAAGAAGCCCCGCTCAGAGGTCTCCTGGTGAATGAACTCGCAAACGTAGTATCCACATAAATTATTCCCGGGTGCCTGCCACAAGCACTTTACGAGAATAGAGTTCAATCAAACTGATAATCAAGCATGATAATGGTATTGATGAAACTAGAATCAATGAGAGATGCGCGGAACTAGCTAGTACTACTTACTTTGGGGTGTGTAAATCGCAGCTCGTTCTTCAGACCCGGAACCCTTCCGGTGAACTGTTTCCAAACCCTTCCAGGCAAAGAAAATGATTACTTGATATCAGGAAATGAACGAAAGTTGCCGATATGGTCCCGGTATTGATTGAACTTACTTCTGGAGCATTGCAGTCATGTCCGCATAATCCTTGGGATCTTTATGCCTCGAGTCTAAGACAGTTACTACTCCCCCGTCAAGCTTAATGGATAGCAGAATAAAGTGGAACCTGCGCACGCATAACTCATCAATTACAGTACCTAACCTCGAGTAAGCGAAACCGAATATGCACAAGACTGTAACACTCACTTGAAGTTGTAAGGAAAGAGTATTTTCCTTTTGTTTTGATGTCGAAGGAACACTTTTAGCAAGTTTTCCTCAGTATCTTTAACTCTGTTTTGTAGCGTCCATTCATTTACGGTATTTGGGCTAATGAACCCAATGTCATAGATTTGTCTTTTTGGGCATTCAATGATCTTCAATCTGCATAATATAGTGAGGATAATTATATATACATGCAATGAACGAGCTGAGCTAGAGACTTAATTACAGAAGTAATACTTACAGACAGTAGCAAGTCATGAGTTGTTTGTCGAGGGCCTCTTGATTGAATAACTGAAATAACTCCACAAATTCAACAGGCATCAGGTCGACTCCAATGAGGTCATGCTCATCTTTAATTGTCACCATCAAACTATCGGACCCATTCTTCCTGCAGCTTTCCAAGTACCACTCATGCAATCTTCGCATCATCGTTGTTAGATGAGGATGATCAGGTTTGACGAGAGGCTTCCCGTTCTCGTATCTAAAGATCTCTACTACCTCAGCCGTTTCAAACTGTACATCATCGCCCACGTAATCACCAAGAGCGGTACCGGGCAGTAGCCCCGGATGATTAGCGATATCGCTAGACACCTTGAGCGGGGGGGCACGATTGCTTCTCCTGTTCGCCGAGCTGGGGAATTGTTTTCCCACTTCTTCGTCTTGAAGCACTGGCAGTACTTCCCGACCGCCGCGCTTCATCATATGTCTTTTCAATACAGCGGTCATAGTTGGATTGCGGCGGAGGCGGTGGTGGTCGCTTAAGGGCATCCAGAGTGCGCTTCGCTTTCACCGGATCTATTGTTTCCTTCGGAGGTGGACGTTTCCGTTCAAAATGGGCCTGCACTTCGGCTTCCATGATGTCAGCATTTTCCTTGTCAGTCCTGTCATATGGTAACATTGGAGGAACCCTGAGGCTTGGACCAAATTTGAATTTCTTCCCGCCTTTTGTACTGCTAGCCGCCGGAGAGGCGGCGGCTCTCTTCCGCTGTTGCTGAGGTGGCGGAGTCCGCTGACGCGCCGGAGCCCGCTGAGGAGGCGGAGACCGCTGACGCACCGGAGACAGCTGCGGTGGCGGAGACGGCTGACACGCCGGAGACAGCTGAGGCGGAGGAGGATTCTGCTGAGGGGCCTCCTCCGTTAGAGTCTGCTGAGGCGGCGGAGACGGATGATGTGCCGGAGACGACTCAGGCAGCAGAGATAGCACAGCTGGACTGTGAGGAGGAGTCTGCTGAGGATCCGGCTGCGTCTGCTGAGGCGGCGTCCAGTTTGGAAGCTTGATGTTCTCCTTTCTCCATAGACATGTACTCCTTAAGGCATTTTCCAGAAGATTATCCCCTTCACCTGTAGGGTAGTCAAGCTCCAGCCCCTCAAAACTCTCCATTATTTCATCCACCGTGACAATAGCATAGCCATGTGGAATCGGACGGCAATGGAAAGTTCCCTCAGCTCGAGGAGGTAAAATAGAGCCGACCGCCGCCTTCAAGGTCAGGTTCTGGCATTTTGCCATTAGCACACAATGTTCAGCCTCCGTGATACTATCCACGGGTTAGCGAGGACCCGTGAAATCAGGCTGAACGAGCTCCGTGGAAGCCACACTGCTTCTCCGCTGAGATGGTGGGGTAGCTTCTGGGGCAGTGTCGAAGGAAGGATCTTCGTGCCGCCTTGATGGTTGGCCGGTAGCTCGCTGGCTCTCAAGTTCCTCTAGTTTCGCTAATCTTGCACTAAGCTTCTGCATTTCGCTTGCTTCCTCTTTCTTCTTTCTCTCTCGGCTTCTATAACCACCGCTGTCGGGAAACCCATGCACCCACGGAATGGAGCCTGATGTGCCTCATGTTCGTCCAGGGTGTTCAGGATTCCCGAGGGCCTCTGTCAGCTCGTCCTTCTCTCTATCGGGAATGAGACTCCCTTCCTGCGCTGCCTTGATTGCTGCCTGAAGCTTCTTGACGGGTATTGCAAGTTGAGCTTTCGTCCAAACACACTCCCCTGATTCTGGGTCCAAAGTTCCCCCAACCCCGAAGAACCAAGTCCTTGACCGATCTGGCTAGTGCAATGTCACTGGTTGGACCCCTTTAGCAAGCAGGTCTTGCTCAGCTTTGTCCCACGTAGGCCGGGCTTTGTTGTAGCCACCTGACCCCGTAACATGGTGATACTGCTTCTTTGCAGCATTTTACTTGTTTGTCACTGACCTTTGCTTGCCCTTGTCCGATTTCTTGTAGGCCACAAATGCGGGCCAGTGATCTTTTATCTTCTCATATGGATCAGTGAATTCTGGAGTCTTGTCTTTCTCGACAAACTTTTTGTTCAAATCTTTCTTCCACTTCTTGAATAGTTCTGCCATCTTGTTAAGAGCAAACGCCTTGACCTTATTCGGACCCGCCTCTGGCGGTAGGCTAAAATTTGTCATCAGCGAGGTCCAAAGATCATCTTTCTGTCTATCCTGGACATAAGAAACTTCATGGTCCTTCTTCTTATTCCATTCTTGGATGCTGATCGGGACGCTGTCCCTAACAACCACTCCGCACTGATGTATAAATGTGTCCCTGCTCCGCTTGGGAGCAATCGGTTGGCTATCTCGACCGACTTCTTCGATCGTGAACCTTTCATCCTGGCTCAACCTTTTCTTCGGGCCTCGTCTCCTTACGGAAGTTTGGCTCGATCCGGAGGGCTAATTAAAAGAAGAAAGAAGCGTTAATATATGTACATACAAAACAATTAATGCATCAAGTCAGCAGAGGCTAAATTAATATATGTAACAGTTAAGGCTCCCTCCTCCGTTCGGTCACCGGAGCCGTCATGATCTCCTTCCTCCTCCGTTCGGTCACCGGAGCCGTCATGATCTCGTTCCTCCTCCATTGGATCACCGGAGCCGTCATCCTCTCTTTCCTGACCATCGGTGTCGTTGAGAAACGACAAGGTGATATCACCTCCGTCGCGGATTATATCCCCCAACAACTCTTCTTTTTCTAAGTCTCTGTCCATAGTTTCTGCAAATATTACAACCATGAGAGATGGATTAGTGGCAAACATAGACCTAGCTAATCACAACAAGGAATCATATGCATATATGAGCAATGGATTAGTCGCAAACATCATGCAAAGTTATCGGGGGTTATACTTTCGAGAGAGGATACTTTGCGGACCGCCTCTCTCATGCATGTCCGACGTCCCCCCTCATGTCCCTAGGGTTTGGATGGCCTCGAGAGTTGGTTGGGCGAGCGGACCGGGAGTAAATTTTCAATATATGAGTCTTTTAACTCATTTTGAATATATGAACATTTTAACTTAGTAACTTGGTAAATTTTAACTAATTTCTATGAACAAAAAAAATATTCTATGAACAAAAAAAAATCATCATATGAACATTTTCTATATATATACATCCATCCATCCATCCATACATACACATACATACATATATACATCCATACATACATCCATCCATACATACATACATCCATCCATCCATACATACATACATACATGGACAAAAAAATGCTATATGAACAAAAAAAATTGTATGAACAAGGCGGCGGCGGCTAAGCAGAGCAGAGCAGGGGCGGCGGCGGCTAGCAGAGCAGCAGCGGCGGCGGCGGCGGCTAAGCAGAGCAGGGGCGGCGGTGGCTAGTAGAGCGCAGGGGCGGCGGCGGCGGCGGCTAGCAGAGCAGCAGCGGCGGCGGCGGCGGTTAAGCAGAGCAGGGGCGGCGGTGGCTAGTAGAGCGCAGGGGCGGCGGCGGCGGCGACGGTGGCGCAGGGGGGAAGGGGCCGGGGAGCTCACTGGGGGTTGGCGTCGGGGCAGGGAGCAACCGCGGGCGTCGGGGCAGGGAGCGGCGGCCGGCGTCGGGGGAGGCGGAGCAGCCTGGCGGCGTCAGGGCAGGGATGGCGACGGGGATTGGCGGAGCAGCCTGGCGGCGTCGTGCGTTTTGGCGTCGGGGGAGAGAATGGGGAGAAATTCTCTAAGTGCTGCTTATATAGTCACACCTTTGGTCCCGGTTGGTGGCACGAACCAGGACGAAAGGCCCCCCTTTCGTCCCGGTTCGTGCCACCAACCGGGACCAAAGGTGTATTTTGCCAGGCCAAAGGGCGGGAAGCCCAGACCATTATGGAGGGCGGGCTTCTTCCGGTGATCTGCCTCACCTTTGAAATGCTTGCCTTTCTTTCGACATTGAGGTTGGTAGGAAGAAATCGACGATGTCCCAGGTACACATTCTTCCTGCATTTCTCCAAATATATACTTTCGGTGTCATCTAAACAGTGCGTGCATGCGTGGTATCCCTTGTTTGTCTGTCCTGAAAGGTTACTGAGAGCAGGCCAATCATTGATGGTTACAAACAGCAACGCATGTAGGTCAAATTCCTGCTGTTTGTGCTCATCCCACACACGTACACCTTTCCCATTCCACAGGTGTAAAAGTTCTTCAACTAATGGCCTTAGGTACACATCAATGTCGTTGCCGGGTTGCTTAGGGCCTTGGATGAGCACTGGCATCATAATGAACTTCCGCTTCATGCACAACCAAGGAGGTAGGTTATAGATACATAGAGTCATGGGCCAGGTGCTATGATTGCTGCTCTGCTCCCCAAAAGGATTAATGCCATCTGCGCTTAACCCAAACCATACGTTCCTTGTGTCACCAGCAAAGTCCCCCCACCTTCTCTCGATTTTTCTCCACTGTGACCCGTCAGCAGGTGCTCTCAACTTCCCGTCTTTCTTACGGTCTTCTTTGTGCCATCGCATCAACTTGGCATGCTCTTTGTTTCTGAACTGACGTTTCAACCGTGGTATTATAGGAGCATACCACATCACCTTGGCAGGAACCCTCTTCCTGGGGCGCTCGCCCTCAACATCACCAGGGTCATCTCGTCTGATCTTATACC
Source organism: Elymus sibiricus (assembly GCA_039707655.1). Classification (NCBI taxonomy): domain Eukaryota; kingdom Viridiplantae; phylum Streptophyta; class Magnoliopsida; order Poales; family Poaceae; genus Elymus; species Elymus sibiricus. The sequence goes on from CM077664.1 coordinate 323,288,239, forward strand.
GCAATGCACCGCATACCGGGCATGCGTTCAAATCCTCGTACTCACCGCGGTAGAGGATGCAGTCATTAGGGCATGCATGTATCTTCTGCACCTCCAATCCTAGAGGGCATAGAACCTTCTTTGCTTCGTACGTACTGTCGGGAAATTCGTTATCCTTTGGAAGCTTCTTCTTCATTATTTTCAGTAGTTTCCCAAATCCGTTGTCAGATACACCATTGTCTGCCTTCCATTGCAGCAATTCCAGTGTGGTACCGAGCTTTGTGTTGTCATCTTCGCAATTTGGGTACAACAATTTTTTGTGATCCTCTAACATGCGATCGAACTTCAACTTCTCCCTTTCACTTTGGCATTGTCTCTTTGCATCAACAATGACCCGGCGAAGATCATCATCGGGCACATCATCTGGTTCCTCTTGATCTTCAGCTTCCCCCGTTGCAGTATCACCGTATTCAGGGGGATAGTTGTCATCATCCTCTTCTTCTTCGTTGTCTTCCATCATAACCCCTCTTTCTCCATGCTTGGTCCAAACATTATAGTGTGGCATGAAACCCTTCTCAAGCAGGTGGACGTGAAGGGTTTTCAAGTTAGAGTAATCCTTCGTATTCTCACAGACAGGGCATGGACAATACATAAAACCATTCTGCTTTTATCCCTCAGCCACTTCGAGAAATTTATGCAGGCCCTCAAGATACTCGGAGGTGCGTCGGTCACCGTACATCCATTGCCGGTTCATCTGTGTGCATTATATAATTAAGTGTATCAAAAACCATTACAGAACATCATGAATAGAGAAGTGACCAAATTAATACAAGTTCATCATCACATTAAAACCAAAGTACAGTAGTGATCAAATGTTATTACTAAAAAAATACATAGAACAACATATAGCTCTCGAGAGCATCTAATTAAAACATACATTGAAACTATGAAAAACATTTAAATGCAACAACAAATGCGATCATAATCGCAACTAAGGTAACAATTGATCCAACGGCATAATGATACCAAGCCTCATTATGAATGGCATATTTTCTAATCTTTCTAATCTTCAAGCGCATTGCATCCATCTTGATCTTGTGATCATCGACGACATCGGCAACATGCAACTCCAATTCCATCTTCTCCTCCTCAATTCTTTTCAATTTTTTCTTCAAGTAATTGTTTTCTTTTTCAACTAAATTTAACCTCTCGACAAGAGGGTCGGTTGGAATTTCCGGTTCACATACATCCTAGATAAAAACATCTATGTCACGTTGGTCGGCATAATTGTCATAAACACTAAATGAAACAAATAGTAATAAAAGATAATATACCACATCCGAATCATAGACAGGACTTGGGCCGACGGGGGCGGATACCAAAGTCATGGCACTATATAATAACAAACAATAATAAAAGTAAGAAAATTATACAAGTATCTATCTAAATCATACAAGTAAGAATTTTTTTCTTTTAAAAAGAAGATAAGAACAAGAGGCTCACCACAGTGGTGCCGGCGACGAGATCGGCGCGGGCGATCGACGGCGGTGAGGATGGGGACGGGGACAATGGTGCACCGCCAAACCTAGACAAATCTTGGGGAAAATGGAGCTTGGAGGTCGAGCTTGGAAAGGAGAAAGCTTAAGTGTGACTCGGGCATTTCATCTAACACCTCATGTGCATATGAGGTGAGAGCAGAGCAGCACACACCTCCCACACTAGCCGGCCAAAAAACAGAGGAGTGAGCGGGCAGGGGAGAGCCGGGACAGAAGACACACATTTAGTCCCGGTTCGTGGCTAGAACCGGGACAGAAGACACACATTTAGTCCCGGTTCCAGCCACCAACCGGGACTAAAGGGGCTGCGCCAGGAGCGAGGCCCTTTAGTCCCGGTTCGTGTCTGGAACCGGGACCAAAGGGGTCAGACGAACCGGGACTGGTGCCTGCCGTGGCCCGGCCGGCGCCCTGGCCTCACGAAACGGGACTGATGCACCCATTGGTCCCGGTTCGTAACAGAACCGGGATTGATGCTCTTATCTGGCTTGGACCAAAGCCCTGTATTCTACTAGTGATAAGAGACCCCCGAAGCTTCGTGGAAGGACCAGAAGCCTTACGAGGTGCTCACAAGCCACCACCGCGCGCCGGGGGGGGGGGTATGGCGTGGTGATGCCTCCATCTTAGCCCATCTTCGCGTGATTCCAACGCTGAAAAATCCTATAAATAGAGAAACCTCCAGAAATTAACCTAGAACTTTGACTCCGCCGCCGCAAGCCTCTGTACCTCCACGATCTCATCTACAACCCTTTTCCAGCACCCTGCCGGAGGGGGAAATCATCACCGGAGGCCATCTTCATCATCCCGGCGGTATCCATGATGAGGAGGGAGTAGTTCACCCTCGGGGCTGAGGGTATGTACCAGTAGCTATGTGTTTGCTCTCTCTCTCTCTCACGTGTTCTTGATTTGGCACGATCTTGATGTACCGTGAGCTTTGTTAATATAGTTGGATCATATGGTGTTTCTCCCTCTCTATCTTGTTGTGATGAATTGAGATTTTACCTTTGAGGTTTCACTATTATCGGATTGAATACTTTTATGGATTTGAGAACACTTGATGTATGTTTTGCATATGAATACCCGTGGTGACAATGGGGTATTATATTGATTCACTTGATGTATGTTTTGGCACTCAACTCGCGGATTCCCGAGGTGACATTGGGGTAATCTATGCATAGGGGTTGATGCACGTTTTCGTCCTACTTTCTCAGACTCTCGATGAGCGAGTACAGATGAATGATGTTCCATATGCTTCGGCAGTTGGTTCTATTATGTATGCCATGCTATGTACAAGACCGGACGTTTCCTATGCGCTAAGTGTTAGCAGCCGGTACCAAAGTGATCCAGGATTGGAACACTGGGCCACAGTCAAGGGTATTCTTAAGTACCTCAGAAGGACCAAGGATTCACTCCTTGTGTACGGAGCTGATGAAGAGCTCATTGTAAGTTGTTACACTGATGCAGGCTTCATGACTGACCCAGATGACTTCAAATCTCAATCAAGTTATGTTTTCATATTGAACGGCGGTGCAGTTGATTGGAAAAGTTCCAAATAAAAGACTATGGCGGATTCTACGACGGAGGCGGAATATGTTGCTGCTTCAGAATCCTCCAAGGAGGCGGTATGGATCAAGCAATTTCTTGAAGACCTTGGTGTGGTTCCAAGTGCTCTGGACCCGGTGGAGATCTATTGTGATAATAGTGGCGCCGTGGCTCAGGCAAGGGAGCCAAGTTCGCACCATAAGACAAGACATATTGAACGCAAATATAAACTCATTCGACATCATGTCGAAGCGGGTTTAGTGAAAGTACGCAAAGTTCACACGGATCTGAACGTGTCAGACCCGATGACAAAGCCTCTACCACGAGCAAAGCATGAGCAGCACCGGACATCCATTGGTGTTAGGGAAGCCATGTAACTGGATTATGACTCTAGTGCAAGTGGGAGTCTGTAGGAGATATGCCCTAGAGGCAGTAATAACAGTTATTTTGTATCTCCGAGTTTGTAATGAATGTTTATGTTCCATGCTATAACTGCAATGATTCTCGAGTCTGCAATATCCACGAGACTTGGAGGGAAACTCATGTGCACGTGTGGTATAATAAACGGTAAAATGTATTCCTGGTCATGCCTCTAAAACTAGCTCAAGTATTGCATGATGATCCTGTTTTCCTGATCATGGGCATGACTATGCCGGCAAATTTGAGGGCACAATGTTGGTAGAACACTTGTGTTGAATCGACCCGAATTGATGTTATGCTATGAGATACATTCGTCACAAGTTAATGGTTAATAACACAGAGATAGTAAATGTTTGCATAATTCCTTAGACCGTGAGAGTATCGAGTTCCTTCGTACTTGCTTCGTGAACTTTGGGGTTTGTTAAACGTCATCCGTAACTGGGTGGCTATTACGGCGGCTTACGGGTTCACGGAAAAGTATGACAAGAAACGAGATAGCTCAAGATTGGGATTTGCTCCTCCGATGATGGAGAGATATTCTCGGGCCCTCTCGGTGTTACGGTATCCATCATCGTCAGGCCAGACACATTGTGATTTGATCACTGGGATGCCGGAACACGGAAACGAGAAAAGAGAACAAAACCGGTAACGAGGTAACTTGCATAATGGACAAGTTGTTGATCCACGGGGATGCAATAAATCTCACCTCGGGTGTTTGTAATATATCGTGAAGCAACAGGAATAGCACATGGCAACTGGAGGTTCACTCGAATATTCATTCGTGTGAGTATAGGGGTCAATATGGGTGTCCACGGCTCCGATGTTGATCATTGATCCGAAAGTGTTCCGGGTCATGTCTATACTTCACCGAACCTATAGGGTCACACGCTTAAGGGACATCTATCTGTTGAATACTAGACAGGGAGTCTGAAAGAAAATCACCGGAAAAGTTTCGGACGAAACGGAAACGTTCCGGAGAGAACACCGGAATAGTTTCGGTGAAACTGAAAAGTTGTTTCAGGGTATTCCATTAAGTCATATTGGTTCCGGCACATGCCTGGAAATTCTTGGAGGATGCCAGAATTTTTCTGGTAACTTCTGGAATTTTTCCAGAGAGAAAAACCGGAAATGTTCCGGAGCAGCCGGAACCGCAATGGTAGCTTTTCGCTGAAGAAAAACATTGTTTCGGAATTGTTTCGGAATGCGTTCCAAATTGTTTTAGTGGGTACTGGAATTATTCTGGTCACACAGAAATAATTTGGAATTTAACGGACGCAGAAAAATGTCTTCGTGAATAGTGAAAGTGCTTTTTGGATATTTTTTGGAAAGCCACCTTTTGGGATATTTCCAAAAGGCTTCTAGAAGAGCTTGGGGGCCAAGGAAGCCCCTCATGGGGGGCCCCCCAAGGGGTGGCCGGCCATAGGAGGTGGAGCTCCACATGGCACCCCTTTTTTCTTTATTCTTTTATGTAATGACATAAAGTGGGGGTACTTTTGGTATTTTTGAATGCCAACTTTACCCCTTGGTTTTCCTATAAATAGGAGGTGAGGGGGCTGCCCAAAACTCATCCTTGATCTCATACACATGACATGCTCGTCTGGCTCTCTCTCTCCCTCCCACGAAATAGTTTCGTAGAGCCGGAAGGCTGTCTGGGTTCCGGCAGGAACTAGTTCTGGACGGCGAAGCACTGCCGGATAGCTGACACCGTATGTGTGCAACCACGTAGAGAGGTCGTAGTTTCGATCTTTTGCCCGAGGGGTTGTTCGAGTGTCCTCCCGAAGAGCTGTCCGAGTTTCCGTTCGAGTTTCGAAGGTCCTCCCGAAGGGCTGTCCGTGACATCGTCCGAGGGACTATCCGAACGCCTCCCGAAGTGCTGTCCGACGAGGGAGTACATCCTTGCGGTTGGGAGGTTGTAAATCCTAGCTGCAGGGATCTGCACCGACGATCTACACCGTCTCTTCTTCTGCTGCGCTACGAGTCGGTACGGATCAGATCAAACCCTGTATGCAGTCTCCATAGTGATCCTGGGCGTGCTCGCTGTACCGAATTTTTTTGTTTTTTGTCATGTACCCTTATAGTGGCATCATGAGCCGTGCTATGCGTAGATGCAGGTTACGATCTAGAATACATGGAGATGTATGGGTATTGCATAATATAATTTTGGAGTAGATGAGATCTATTGCTGACAATTATTTATGCGGGTAGCAGATGAAATCTGTTACCCGATGTTCTTGTTGCTTCCCTAGAATTTGCATATTTCTGATCTCGAGACAGCATGGTGGAATTTGACAAAGTTTTGGCAATCCACGATCCTGATTGATCAACGAAGTGCTATCAGTTCTTTGGGTTCCGCCATAGTCAAAAGAAAGATGAAATTCGCAGACGAAAGGGCAGTGCAGATATGATCTGCACGGGGGTCATGCGTATGATGAAGTTTAGTATGGGGCTCGAGATTTTATTATCTCCTGTTTCATACACCCTGGAAAGTTAATTTAGCGACTTGAATAATCATACTTGATGATAAAACATTGGTAGCTGCGGTTTAAGTCAAAACCTTAGAAGCCACGTAAAATAAAATTTTGCATAAACCGATTAGAGGCGTCTAACTTGGTTTTGCACGATGTGCATGTGATGTGGTATAGCAATGCTCATATTAATTTGATTATGTATGAGATGACTATATGATGTAAATTTATTAACATGACCTACGTGTCATGATTCGGCATGATGGCTGGAGCCATATGATTGTCACTTTAATGACCTGCGTGTCAACCTTAAGTAATGCACTTATTTTATTAGCTATAGAGATAGCAATATTATCTGGTGCATCGACAAGGTGGTGGCAATCTTCGCGAAGGTGAACACCGACGCAAATGCCGAAGACGAAGGAATACTTGACTTCTCCGTCAGAAAGGGCTATACCATATCATGCTATTATGAATTGCCTGAGATGTTTATCCCTTATGATGCACCCTTTTGATTTCGCGGTAGTCGCTTTTTATTAGGGTGATCTCTCACTTAAAATATCAAGCAGTTAGTGTAGTGTTCTCCCAAGTGTAGCACCGTCACGGCACCTATCTCTTCGGTGTTTCACATGGATGCATGGGTACGAACGATTAGAGAAGTGTGAGGCGGGTGAGTTGAGACCTCGCAGCGAGATCACTTGGTTGTCTTGACGTTCAGGCATGAAAGTCATGAGCTCGGAACACACGCATCGAAAGATGAACAAGAGTCACATAGAGATGTGATTGGCAAGTTGGCCTACCAAATGAAATTCTCGTCACTTGAGATGGATGCATCCTTGGCGTTGAATTGAAATTTGGATCTTGAATCACTCATAATCAATTTTGAGAGATATTGATTTGAGTGGGAGCGCACTTTAGAATAAAATTGTTTATTCACTAGTGCAAAATCATTATAAACAAAGTCTAAGTGAAACTTGTGTTTACCGTTGTAGATCAAATGGCTCGCAACACCGTGTTCAACTTAGGCCCGATGCTAGAGAAAGAAAATTTAGCTGCGACTGGAAGCAACTATGCGGACTGGGTCCGTAACCTGAGGATTGCCCTCAGAAGCGCTAGGAAAATGTATGTGCTTGAAACTGCTCTTCCAGCTAAACCGGTGGCAGATGCCCCGGAAGATGAGCAGAATGTCTGGGCCACTAAGGATGATGATCACAACTTAGTGCAGTGCCTCATACTAGCTTGCATGAGTCCAGGGCTTCAAAAACATTTTGAATTCCATAAACCCCGTGATATGATCCGGGAATTGGATGCCCTGAACAAGGAAACCGCAAGGTCTGAACGATTTGATATCATGAAGGCCTTGATGGAATGCAAGATGGCTGAGGGTAGTTCAGTTGGCGAACACGTAGTCAAAAGGATTGGCTATGCTGAAAGGCTTAAAACCCTGGAATTTCCACTTCCACCTGACCATATGATGGACATGATGCTTTCTTCACTCCCCCCGTCTTACGACGGTTTTATCATGAACTACAACATGAGTGGGATGGAGAAAACACCGGAAGAGGTGCTCGCCATGCTGAAACTACGGAAGGAGGATTGCGGAAAAACCGCAAGCAAGTGTTGCTTGTGAATAAAACCGCCAGTTTTAAAAAGAAAGGCAAGCCAAAGAAGGGCAAGGGCACCGGTAAGACCTGATCCCAAAGCAATTCTAAGGGCGGAGCCAAGAATGAAACTGAGTGCTTCTACTGCAAGGGCACAAGACACTGGAAGAGAAACTGCAAGAAGTATCTGGAAGATAAGAAGTCCGGGAAAACCAGAAAAGGTATAATTGTTATACAAGTTAATGTCATTGACGTTTTGCTTGCTAGCGAAAATTCTAAGTCTTGGGTATTTGATACCGAATCGGTTGCTCACATTTGCAACTCGATACAGGGACTTCAGAAGGTGCGCAAGCTAGCAAAGAATGAAGTCGTGATGTGCGTCGGGAACGGCACTGGAATCGCCGCTCAAGCCGTCGGCATTATGCCTCTACGTCTCCCTTCAGGATTTATCTTAGAACTAAATAACTGTTATTTTGTTCCACTATTGTGTAGAAACATTATCTCTGGATCATGTTTAGTACACGATGGGTATTCGTACAAGTCTGAGAACAATGGTTGTTCACTTTATTGTAAGGATATGTTTTATGGATTTGCACCCATTGTTGGGGGCCTTTTCATACTAAATCTTGAATGTGGAAATGATGTCTTTAACGTGAATGCTAAACGCCTTAAGAAGGCTGATACCACCACCACTTACTTGTGGCATTGTCGCCTTGGCCACATCGGAAAGAAACGCATGCAAAGACTCCATAAAGATGGAGTTTTACCGTCTTTTGATTTTGAATCATTTGACACATGTGAAGCTTGTCTAATGGGAAAAATGACCAAGACGCCGTTCACGGGTCATCCTGAACGGGCGGATGAATTATTGGAAATAATACATAGTGATGTATGTGGTCCGATGAACACAGCCGCACGGGGTGGGTATTTTTACTTTGTGACTTTTACTGATGATTTAAGTAGGTATGGATATATCTACTTGATGAAGCACAAGTCGGAAACCTTTGAAAAGTTCAAAGAATTTTAGAATGAGGTAGAAAATCATCGTGACAAAAAGATTAAGTTTCTGCGGTCTGATCGCGGAGGCGAATATCTTAGTCATGAGTTTGGCCAACATCTGAGTGACCGTGGAATCGTTTCACAGCTTACGCCTCCCGGAACTCCACAGTGAAACGGAGTGTCGGAACGACGTAACCGAACCCTGTTAGACATGGTAAGGTCGATGATGTCTCTTACAGATCTACCGATATCTTTTTGGGGTCACGCACTTGATACTGCCGCTCACACATTAAACAAAGCACCGTCTAAGTCTGTTGAGACGACACCACATGAGATGTGGCATGGGAAGAAACCTTGTGTGTCGCATCTCAAAATTTGGGGTTGTGAGGCATACGTAAAGCGTTTACAGCCAAGCAAACTCGATCCCAGATCAGACAAATGTTACTTTGTAGGTTATCCCAAAAACACCGTTGGGTATTCCTTCTACAACCAATCCGAGGGCAAAGGGTTTGTCGCAAAGGTTGGACACTTTCTCGAGAAAGAATTTCTCGCTAACGAACCAAGTGGGAGGACAGTACAACTTACTGAGATTAGTGAATCTTCGGCGACCGTTGATATGGCTAAGGAACCGGAAGTAATTCCGCAAATTATCCCTACAACCGAGCCGGAAGTTGTCGCATGTGATGCGGAAACTTCACACAATGTTGTAACTGAACCGCGCAGATCAGGTAGGGCTATCTAGCCACCTGAGTGGTTTCATAATGAAATCTTCATTCTTGAAGACGATGAACCTGCGCAGTACAAGGAAGCAATGGCGGGGCCCAGCTCAAGGGAATGGCACAAGGCCATGAAATCCGAGATGTAATCCATGTACGAAAACCAAGTTTGGAACTTGGAAGAACTTCCAGAAGGCGTAAAGCCCGTTGGTTGTAAATGGATTTTCAAAAGAAAGACGGACACGGATGGTAACATTACTATCCAAAAAGCTAGACTTGTCGCGAAAGGGTTCACGCAAGTTCCAGGAGTGGACTACGACGAGACTTTCTCGCCCGTAGCTATGCTTAGGTCTGTTCGGATATTACTAGCAATTGCTGCTTATTTCGATTATGAAATATGGCAGATGGACATCAAAACGGCTTTCCTAAATGGAAACCTCAAAGAGGATGTATACATGATACAGCCAGAAGGTTTTGTCGTTCATAAGGATGCTGGAAAGGTATGCAAACTTCAGAACGCCATTTATGGTCTGAAGCAAGCGTCAAGGAGCTGGAACATTCGTTTTGATGAAGCGGTCAAGCAGTTTGGTTTCATCAGGAATGATGAAGAATCTTGTGTTTACAAGAAGTTTAGTGGGAGCGCAAAAGCATTTCTAATCTTGTATGTGGATGACATATTGTTGATTGGAAATGACGTGAATTTCCATAGCGAAATAAAAGACTCATTGAAAAAGAGTTTTTCAATGAAAGACTTAGGCGAAGCGGCATATGTATTGGGCAACAGAATCTATAGAGATAGATCAAGATGCCTGATAGCGCTTAGCCAAAGCACGTACATTGACAAGGTGTTGAAAAGGTTCAACATGGAGAACGCCAAGAAAGGCCTACTCCCCATGTCACCTGGCACAGTGCTTTGCAAGAATCATTGTCCTCGGACTCTCGATGAGTGAGTACAGATGAATGATGTTCCATATGCTTCGGCAGTTGGTTCTATTATGTATGCCATGCTATGTACAAGACCGGACGTTTCCTATGCGCTAAGTGTTAGCAGCCGGAACCAAAGTGATCCAGGATTGGAACACTGGGCCGCAGTCAAGGGTATTCTTAAGTACCTCAGAAGGACCAAGGATTTACTCCTTGTGTACGGAGGTGATGAAGAGTTCATTGTAAGTGGTTACACTGATGCAGGCTTCATGACTGACCCAGATGACTTCAAATCTCTATCAGGCTATGTTTTCATATTGAACGGCGGTGCAGTTGATTGGAAAAGTTCCAAACAAAAGACTGTGGCGGATTCTACGACGGAGGCGGAATATGTTGCTGCTTCAGAAGCCTCCAAGGAATTTCTTGAAGACCTTGGTGTGGTTCCAAGTGCTCTGGACCCGGTGGAGATCTATTGTGATAATAGTGGCGCCGTGGCTCAGGCAAGGGAGCCAAGTTCGCACCATAAGACAAGACATATTGAACGAAAATATAAACTCATTCGACATCATGTCGAAGCGGGTTTAGTGAAAGTACGCAAAGTTCACATGGATCTGAACGTGTCAGACCCGATGACAAAGCCTCTACCACGAGCAAAGCATGAGCAGCACCAGACATCCATTGGTGTTAGGGAAGCCATGTAACTGGATTATGACTCTAGTGCAAGTGGGAGTCTATAGGAGATATACCCTAGAGGCAGTAATAACAGTTATTTTGTATCTCCGAGTTTGTAATGAATGTTTATGTTCCATGCTATAACCGCAATGATTCTCGAGTCTGCAATATCCACGAGACTTGGAGGGAAACTCATGTGCATGTGTGGTATAATAAACGGTAAAATGTATTCCTGGTCATGCCTCTAAAACTAGCTCAAGTATTGCATGATGATCCTATTTTCCTGATCATGGGCATGACTATGCCGGCAAATTTGAGGGCACAATGTTGGTAGAACACTTGTGTTGAATTGACCTGAATTGATGTTATGCTATGAGATACATTCGTCACAAGTTAATGGTTAATAACACAGAGATAGTTAATGTTTGCATAATTCCTTAGACCATGAGAGTATCGAGTTCCTTCGTACTTGCTTCGTGAACTTTGGGGTTTGTTAAACGTCATCCGTAACTGGGTGGCTATTACGGTGGCTTATGGGTTCACGGAAAAGTATGACAACAAACGAGATAGCTCAAGATTGGGATTTGCTCCTCCGACGATGGAGAGATATTCTCGGGCCCTCTCGGTGTTATGGTATCCATCATCGTCTGGCCAGACACATTGTGATTTGATCACTGGGATGCCGGAACACAGAAACGAGAAAAGAGAACAAAAACGGTAACGAGGTAACTTGCATAGTGGACAAGTTGTTGATCCACGGGGATGCAATAAATCTCACCTCGGGTGTTTGTAATATATCGTGAAGCAACAGGAATAGCACACGGCAACTGGAGGTTCACTCGAATATTCATTCGTGTGAGTATAGGGGTCAATATGGGTGTCCACGGCTCCGATGTTGATCATTGATCCGAAAGTGTTCCGGGTCATGTCTATACTTCACCGAACCTATAGGGTCACACGCTTAAGGGTCATCTATCTGCTGAATACTAGACAGGGAGTCTGAGAGAAAATCACCGGAAAAGTTTTGGACGAAACGGAATCGTTCCGGAGAGAACACCGGAATAGTTTCGGTGAAACTAAAAAGTTGTTTCAGGGTATTCCATTAAGTCATATTGGTTCCGGCACATGCCTGGAAATTCTTGGAGGGTGCCAGAATTGTTCTGGTAACTTCTGGAATTTTTCCGGAGAGAAAAACCGGAAAGGTTCCGGAGCAGCCGGAACCGCAATGGTAGCTTTTCGCTGAAGAAAAACATTGTTCCGGAATTGTTTCGGAATGCGTTCAAAATTGTTTTAGTGGGTACTGGAATTATTCTGGGCATATAGAAATAATTTGGAATTTAACGGACGTAGAAAAATGTCTTCGTGAATAGTGAAAGTGCTTTTTGGATATTTTTTGGAAAGCCACCTTTTGGGATATTTCCAAAAGGCTTCTAGAAGAGCTTGGGGGCCAAGGAAGCCCCTCATGGGGGGCCCCCAAGGGGTGGCTGACCATAGGAGGTGGAGCTCCTTAGAGCTCCACATGGCACCCCTTTTTGCTTTATTCTTTTATGTAATGACATAAAGTGGGGGGTACTTTTGGTATTTTTAAATGACAACTTTACCCCTTGGTTTTCCTATAAATAGGAGGTGAGGGGGCTGCCCAAAACTCATCCTTGCTCTCATACACATGCCATGCTCGTCTGGCTCTCTCTCTCTCCCTTCCACGAAATAGTTTCGTAGAGCCGGAAGGTTGTCTGGGTTCCGGCAGAAACTAGTTCTGGACGGCGAAGCCCTGCCGGATAGCTGACACCGTATGTGTGCAACCCCGTAGAGAGGTCGTAGTTTTGATCTTTTGCCCAAGGGGTTGTTCGAGTGTCCTCCCGAAGGGCTGTCCGAGTTTCCGTTCGAGTTTCGAAGGTCCTCCCGAAGGGCTGTCCGTGACATCGTCCAAGGGACTGTCCGACCGCCTCCCGATGGGCTGTCCGACGAGGGAGTACATCCTTGCGGTTGGGAGGTTGTAAATCCTAGCTGCAGGGATCTGCACCAACGATCTACACCGTCTCTTCTTCCGCTGCGCTACGAGTCGGTACGGATCAGATCAAACCCTGTATGCAGTCTCCATAGTGATCCTGGGCGTGCTCGCTATACCGAAATTTTTTGTTTTCTGTCGCGTACCCTTATAGTACGGCGGCGGAGCAAGGGTGGCGGTAGACCTAGGAGAGGGTCGGCATGGATTACTAAGAAGAGAGGGGGGCAAAATGTATGGTCTGTCAGGTCGGGGGGGAGGGGCTTGGTGCAATTTGTGGTGTGTCGTGGTGAAATCACGGCAGATGTCATGAGATGGCTGAAACTGGGGGGCTGCGTGAGGACGCCGGTGGGTTCCGGAAGCGAGGTTGGCACGCGCGTGCGAGGGACGCAAGACGTACCCAGGTTCAGGGCCATCCGGGGAGGTAACACCCCTAGTCCTGCCGAAATGGGTTGATAGGCTCAGAAGCCACAATGGTTACAATGGTGCTCCTGGAGCTGTTGGGTGGAGGAGGAAGAAGGAGCTAGCTTTCCCTCTGCCTCTCCGTGAGGATGTGTGCGTGTGTTACTACTGAATCCCGCCTGGTGCCGACCCCGCTGCATGGAGGCCTCTTGGGGGGTCTTATAGCCCGACCCCCCAGGGTTACATGGGTAAACCACACGCGCCGGGACCCAGGCGTCGGCGTCTGGATCCGGCTGTGGGCCCGCCGGCTGCTGGGCCCCGCCTGCTGCGGGGCCCGCCGGCTGCTCGGCACTGTGGCCCGTCTCCTCGAGCGTCACGGAGTGGACGGCGCGTGCGCGCTCTGCAGAGGCGTGCAGGAGTGGACGGCGCGTGCACGCTCCGCAGAGGCGTGCAGGCTGCTGACGCCAGCCGTCACGGTCAACAGGGTTGGCAGCTTTGCCGGCGCGCCCTCCCGAGACGGGTCACACTGTAGCCATGTTCCCCCGTCCTGGGGGGCTGTCTTGTCGTCGGACGCGATGGGACGGCCGCCGACCTATCGCCAGCTGGCTAGCGGACAGCCGGACCCGGCCCGGGGCCGGGCCTAGCCAGCTAGCGCTGGGAAGTCGGCCGGTTGGCCAGCCGGCGGGGAGGGGCATGGGCTGCCCTGATGTTTTTGAAATGGGGCTCCGGGTTCGCTTGCCTACCCGGGGGTCATCCCCCGGACAGTAGTCCCCAAAGCTGTAAAGGCTCGCCGGCTCCAAGCGGGGGAGGCTTTGCAGCTTACCCTCTCCCCAAAGGAGCGCGGTTGCGTGGCGAGGATGCGCCGGCTCGAAGTCGCCGCTCGCCGGCTTCCGGGAGCTGGGTTGAGATACTTGATTTCGCCGGAGTTCGATAGGTTTGGCCGGCTGGCCCTGCCGGTACGGGGGAGCGCGCCAGCCGCCAGACGAAATCCCGCCACGTGCAGCCCAGCGGCCGAAGAGGCCTGCCAGGCCACGCGCGCGACGAGACGTCGCGGTGGGCTGGGTCCCACTGGTCCGCGGCCTCGGCCCGCGCGCGGGATTTACTGCGGCCGCACGTGCCTGTTGGATTTCTCGAGGCAGTTAAGGCATGTCTTTAATGCGCCCGCGCATGACTGGGGAGTGGGGATCGTGGGCGCAAACGATCCCACTCCCCCACGTTCGACCGGGGTCTTTAAATGGGAAGGGAGGGGGAGTGGCCGAGGCATTCGTTCCTCTGTCCCCACCCGTTGCTTCGCCTCTGCCTCCCCATCTTCTTTCTCGCGCACACCGCAGCCGTACGCCGTCGCCTGCGCGCCGTCGCTCGCTAGGTGCGCCACCGCACTGCACTGCGACCTTCGCGCGGCCGTTCTCTCCTTGCTCCACCACCGCTGCTTTCTTTCTTCCTCGACCGCGTTTTTCCCGCTTTCGCGAATGGCGCCGCCGAAGGGCTCGTGGGAGGGGTCGGTGGTCACCGACGACGACATCAAATATCTTCGCCGCACGCGGCGGCTGCCGCCGGCGGCGGAGGTGGAGGCGCGCGCGCCCGGCGAGGAGGTGGCGCCGGAGCCACGGAGTGGCGAAGTGGTGGTGTTCTACACCCACTTCCTCCGCGGGCTCGGGCTTCCGGTGAGCGTCTTCTTCAGGCGCTTCCTCACGTACTTCAGTCTCCAGCCGCACCACTTGGGGCCGAACGCCATTCTGCAGCTCGCCGGCTTCGCAACGCTGTGCGAGGGCTACGTCAGCATCCTCCCGTACGTGGAGCTATGGTGCCAGATGTTCTAGCTCAAGAAGCAAGGTGCCTCCGCCGGCGTCATGTCCGAGTGCGGGGCAGCCGTGCCGGTTACCCGGACGGCGGGTCCCTTCCCAAAGCTGCCGCTCGAGGACTCCGCCAAGAAGTGGAAGAAGTCCTTCTTCTACGTGAAGAACGCGAACCCGGCCAACGACCGGATCAACCTCCCTCCATTCGTCGATGTGCCCCCGACCGAGAAGCTGAACTGGGGGCACAACCCGAAGAGCCCGTCCACGGAGATCTTGGGGATCTGCCGCCGGGTCAAGGAGATGACGGACCGCGAGGGGCTCACTGCCGTGGACCTCATTGCTGCCTTCATCGGTCGCCGGGTGCTGCCGCTGCAGAGGCGGCCGCACCGGATCTGCGATATGAGCGGCCGGCGCGACCCCTGCCGGCTGTCGACGAAGGAACTGGCGGCGGAGGAGATCGCTGTGCGCGTCAACGACGTCTCCACTGCCGGGCTCAAGGTGAAGGAGTGGCGGTTCGGCAAGGAGTCGTGCAGCCGGGATGACCCGGCTCCAGCGGTGAGTGTCGGGTCTCTGTTCTTTGCCATGTCCGCCCTTCTCATGCGCCCTGACCACCTGAGCCGGCTGCATCGCTTCCCGAGCCAGCTGGTACATGACGGCCCGAGTCCCATGGTTTTGCAGCCGGAACGGGACGAGTCGGATCCGAAGGACGAGGAAGCTGGCAACGCGGGAGCCGAAGGCGGCGAGGAGCACCTCGCGGACGCGGAAGCCAGCAGCTCCGCTCAAGCCGGTAAGTCTCTGATCCCGGATGCTTTGCACGAATGGCCGGATGACGACGAAGAAGACGAGGACGGGACGGGCGATGCAGCTCCCCAGGACGCGGAGGCGGGCGACGGGGCCGCCCCCAGGGGGCGGCACAGGAGGGCGGCCGGGGAGCCGGCGGGCTCAAGCCGCCCGCACGGGAAACAGCCAGTCGAGGCGCGTCCGGCTGCGAAGCGTCCCGCCACGGCGCAGGCAGGCGCCTTGAAGAGATCCGCCAAGAAGGCGCGCCGGATGGTGGCGCTGGCGGGCCCAACGCGGGCGGTTCCGGTGGTCATAGGGTAAGTTCCTTTTGCGGTTAGAGTCGTCGTCTTATTTACCGCCGCTGCTGTTGTTGTTGTTGTTGTTTCTTCTTCTTCATCTCCCTCGCGCACCGTCCAGGAGCGCGCTCGAGCTGGCGGAGGCGGCCGCGGCGGTGGCAGCCGCAGAGGAGGCCGACCGGCGACGGGGCCAGAGCGGCACGGAGGAGCGCAAGGCGGCGGAGACCGCCAAAGAGGCATGTGCGGCCCGCCAGCCCGTCTCCGCCTTGGAGGACGCCGAGAAGGACGCCTGGAGGGCCCGGGACACGGCCGAGAAGGAGATGGCCGAGACTTCGGCCAAGGCCTGGAGCGCCGCCGTGGCCGAGGTCGTGGCAAGACGGCGGCGGGTTGCGGAGGAAACCGCGTGGCCGGAGTGGACGGCGTCGTCACCACCGCCGTCGCTCGTCGCGGAGCATCGCTCCAAGGCGGTGCATGACTTGGCCCGCCGGGCGGAGGCGGATGCCCGTGCGGCCGCCGAGGAAGCAGCCGGTAACGGCGAATCCGGCGACCACGAGCCGGAGGCCGACCCGACGGCCGACCAGGAGGTGCCGCCTGCTGTAGACCCGACCGATGGAGCCGGAGGCAGAGGCGGAGGGGACCGCGAGCCGGAGGCCGCGCTGAGCGGAGGAGGAGCGCCGCCACCAAGGACGGAGACCGCGCCGTGGAGCTCACGCGCCCTGGTGATGGCGGAGCCGCGGGCCACGGGGCTTAGCCTCGAATTGAGGCCGGCCGGCAACGGGACCAGCGCCGGGTCTGCGGTTCAGCCGCAGTGGACCTGGGCGGCGAGCTCCAGCGAGGCGACGAGCGGCACCCCCCGGAGCGAGCTGGACGCGGCGGTGGACTCTCTGCGGCTACAGATTGCCAACCACCACAGCCAGTGGCAGAGCTTTGCCCAGGCGGAGAGCGGCTGGCTACGACAGCTGGAGCAGACCTTCGCGGTGAGTTCTTTTGCCCTTCATGCTTTCTTGCTTTTCGTTTTCTTTTTGCTCTTTTTGACCGGCGTGGTCGCTTTCCAGTGGGGGCGCGTCAGCGCACCCACTGGGTGTAGCCCCCGAGGCCCGGGCCGGCTGCGCAGCAGGCGGGTCGGGCCTTCTCAGGCGTCCGTGTGCGGACTTGCTTCTTTGCAGTCCATCTACGACCAGCGGGTGGCGGCGTACAACCGCCTCCTGGGCCGGTACCACACGGCTAGGGACCAGCTGGCGGCCAAGGAGGGGCAGCTTCGCCAGGCCAGAGGTATTTTTTTGAACTTCTTTCTTGCATTCCTCCAGTGGGGGCGCGCCAGCGCTCCCACTGGGTGTAGCCCCCGAGATTCGGGCCGGTTGCTCAGTAGCCGGGTGGGATCTTCTTTACTTCTTGTCTTGCTTTCTCGTCCGGCTTCTGACCGGAATCCGGGTCCGGGTGCGCAGCCGTCGCAGTTGACCCGGCGGAGATGGAAACGCTCCGGCACCAGCTGGCCAGCTCCGTGACCAGGCGACCGCGGAGTGCGACCGGCTGCAGGAGGAGGCGGCCCTGGTAGTCCGGGAGAAGGACGAGGCCGCCGCCGCCCATAAGGCCGAGCTGGACCGGCTAGCCGAGGAGCGCCGCCAAGCGGCGGCGCGACAGGAGGAGGCGGCAAAGAAGGCCGCCTAGGAGGTCGCTCAGCTCCAAGCGAACCACGACCACAACGCCAATGCGCTAGCGGCAAGGGAGCGGGAGGCGCTGCAGGAGGCGCTCTACATCTATGAGCTCCTCACGCGTAAGTGTTTTTTACTTGCGTCTTCTGCTTCTTTCTGTTTTCTGCCCTTTGGCGTCTTGGTCAATCTTCTTCCCCTTCTCTTCCAGGGTTCTTCCCCGAGACCCAGGGGTCGGCCGAGGCGGCGGTGAACACCCATCGGTAGGAGCAGATGGCGGCGGGGGCTGCCATCGAGGAGTACGCCGCCTGGTCGGTGGCGGAGATCACCGTGGTCACCAAGGCTCGCTTGGAGGCGGTGGAGCGCTAGATGAACCGGCTATTCAAAGCCGGTTTGTCGATGGTGGCCGCCCTCTGGCCGGGTGCGGTGGTGCCGAGCAGCGTGAGCCGGCTGGCGCATTGACTGGAGGCCGGCGCGGTGCAACTCAACGCGTGAAGGGCCTCCGCAGCTCGAGCCGGTGCGGACATGGCACTCGGGGTCGTGCTGTCTTGGTACCCGACCATCCGCTTGGATCAGCTACGCGCCCGGAGGGCTGGGGCGGAGGCGGACTTGGCGGAGCGGGTGACGGCGATCGCCATGCGGGCTAGCGACAATGCGTCGTTCGCCCCGTACGGGGAGTTCGTGCCGGAGCGGGCGCCGGATGGCGCGGAGCTTCCGGCCGATGACTTCGGCCTGGAGCTCGAGGACCTGAAGGGCAGCTCGGCCGAGATGGACGCCGACGCGGACGACGACGCTGGCGAGCTGGACGACACCGCCACCACGGAGAACCCGGCGCCGAGTGATGCCGACGAGGCCGCAGCTTAGGGCTTTTATTTTTCCTATTTCTTTTGCGCTCGGAACTTTTGTTAGTCGGCAAGTCCACCCACTGGGGGTTGTGAATTAATTGTAATGAACCACTGGCCGCGGGCCTGGCTGTATATATGAAGGCATGTTTCTTTTGTATGCTTGTGCTTGCCGTCTGGCGGTTTCGCCTTTGCTCCTTTCCCTTAGGCGTTTTCTTACTCACTCCCCCTTTCGTCCTCCTCCCCGCCAGCCAGACAGCCGGGAGCCGGTCTGTAGCTGGGACGGGGAGCCGGACTCGGGAGAGAGCGATTAGTACTTAGGCCTTAGGATTTGAGCGCGAGCGAAACACCCACTGGGCTGGCTGGCTGCAGGCGGCGAAGCCGGCTGTAGTGCAGCCGGTCTGTGCGGCGGAGAGTTTGAGGGAGAAGGCCGGGTTGGCCGAGCCGAGCGTTCGTACTTAGCCGTTTTTCACGTGAGGACGCTTGCAGCCTTTGGTTCTCGCCAACCTTGAACAGCCGGGAGCCGGTCTATGGCTTATGGCAGAGAGGGGGCCTTTATCGGCGCGCACGTTACTGACCGGGTTGAGGAGAGCGCGGCGCGGGCTAGCCGGCGAGCCCCCGAGCCCCCGAGCCGGCCGTGCCGACCCAGTGGGAGGGAGGCCAATGCGGTAAAGTGCGCAAGAACTCGATAGAGATGAAAAGGTAGCCCCTGAGTGTCGTTCGGGGGACCTGCTGCTTTTATTAAGTTCAAAAAGGGGTAGTGATACATACATACATGGTTCAACTGTAAAACGAACGGAGGAGCTCCGCGTTCCAGGGGCGTTCCGTCTCCCATAGCACAGCCGGTCGCCCTTGGGGGAGGAGAGCACAACGCCGGCTCCCAAGCCGGAGGCCATCTTCGAGCCGTCAAAGTGCATGCGCCAGTGCGTCGCGTCGGGAGCCGGTGGCAAGTACTGGGTCTCCGCCCAATCGATGAGGAAGTCGGCCAATGCCTGCGATTTGATGGCGGTGCGAGGCTCGTAGAGGATGGTGTGGCCGGCTAGCTCGATGGCCCATTTGGCGATCCGGCCAGAGGCGTCTCGGCATCCCATGATCTCGTCGATGGGGGCTGTGCTCACCACGGTAATGGCGTGCTCCTGGAAGTACTGCCTCAGCTTCTTGGCGGCCAAGTAGACGCCGTAGCACATCTTCTGATAGTGTGGGTAGTTTTGCTTGGAGGTGGAGAGGACCTCGCTTAGGTAGTACACAGGGCGCTGGACCGGCTGTGCCTTGCCTTCCTCGGGGCGCTCTACCACCAGCACCACGCTGACCACACAGGTGGTTGCTGCGATGTACATCAGGAGCGGCTCCTTCTCAGCCGGCGCGGCCAAGACGAGCGTGGTGGAGAGCATGCGCTTGAGGTCGCGGAAAGCTTCGTCCGCCTGGTCGAACCACTCTAACGGCGTCGTCTTCTTCATCAGCTGATATAGGGGCAGGGCCCTCTCCCCCAGCCGGCTGACGAACCGGCTGAGAGAGGCCAAGCAGCCGGTGAACTTCTGGACATCGCGCAGCCGGGCCGGCTTGCGCATGCGGTCGATGGCCTTGATCTTCTCTGGGTTGGCCTCAATGCCGCGCTCTGAGACGAGGAAACCAAGGAGTTGGCCGGCTGGCACGCCGAAAACGCATTTCTCCGGGTTGAGCTTGATCTGGTATTGATGCAGATTGGCAAACGTCTCCCTGAGATCCTCGAGGAGGGTGAGGTGCTGCTTGGTCTTCACCACGATGTCGTCGACGTAGACGTGCACGTTCCAGCCGATCTGAGGCAGGAGGCATTTTTGCATGCAGCGCTGGAAGGTGGCGCCGGCGTTCTTCAAGCCAAACGACATGGTGATGTAGCAATACGCCCCGAAGGGGGTGATGAAGGACGTCTTGAGGGCATCCGCCAGGTCCAGCTTGATCTGGTGGTAGCCGGAGTAGGCGTCCAGGAAGGACAAGAGCTCGCAGCTGCCTGTGGAGTCGATGACTTGGTCGATCCGGGGTAGGACAAACGGGTCCTTGGGGCAGGCCTTGTTCAGGCTGGTGTAGTCGATACACATGTGCCAAGTGCCGTTCTTCTTCAGGACGAGGACCGGGTTGACCAGCCACTTGGGGTGGAACACTTCCATGATGAACCCGGCTTTGAGCAGCCGGGCAATCTTTTCGCCAATGGTTCTTCGCTTCTCCTCGGAGAAGCGACGCAGCGGCTGCCGGACCGGCTTGGCATCCGGCCAGACATGGAGTTTGTGCTCGGCGAACTTCCTCGGAACACCCAGCATGTCTTTAGGGGACCTTGCGAAGATATCCCGATTCTCACGGAGGAAGTTGACGAGCTCGCCTTCCTATTTGCTGTCGAGGCCAAAGCCCACGACGACGTACTCGCTGGAGTTGGGGTTGGCCGGGTCGAGCGAAACTTTCCTCGTGCCCTTAGCCGGCTTGAAGGACCCCTCATCGGCCGGCTGCTTGAGCTGAGCCGGCATGACCGGTTCCTCGCCAGCCAGCGCGACGAGCCGGTCGAGCTGGCGCCTCTCTTCGGCTATGACCAGCGACTCGGCCAGCTTAGAGCCGGCTTTGGCGCACTCCAGGGACTTCTTGTAGTCGCCGGTGACGGTGATGATGCCCTTGGGACCCGGCAGCTTCATCTTGAGGTAGGCGTAGTGGGGAACCGCCATGAACTTCGCCATGGCGGGCCGGCCCAAAAGCGCGTGGTAGAGGCTGGCGAGATTGACCACCTCAAACCAGATCGGCTCGTGGCGGAAGTGGGCGCTGGTGCTGAACAGCACGTCCAGCCGCACCCGGCCGATGGGTGAGCACGAGGCGCCTGGCACGATGCCGTGAAACACCATCTGGGTGGGCTGCAGCTGGCCCTCTTCGACGCCGAGCTTGACCATGGTGTCGCGGTAGAGGATGTTGATGCTGCTGCCGCTGTCGATCAACACCCGCAAAAAGTGGCAGGTGCGCTTCTCAACGACGAAGGTGGGGTCGAGGACGAGCGCGTAGCCACCCGGCGTGGGCATCACGGCCGGGTGGTCCTCACGGGTCCAATTGACGGGACGGTCGGACCAGTGCATGTACTGGGGGACCGGGGGGACGACGGCGTTCACCTCGTGCTGGTACTTGCGCTTGCTGTGCTTGTCGTCGCCTTCGCTGGTGAAGACGACGTAGGTTGCGTCCTGCTGCGGGTAAGGGTTGTTGGCGAGGGCGCCGGCTGCCGGAGGCGGCGGGGGAGGCGGCGGTAGCTGCGGCTCGGGACCGGGTGGTGGCGGCGGGAAATCGCCACGCATCAGGCGCTGGGTGATGCCGCAGTTCCGGAGCGTGTGCGTGGAAGGCTTCGCACCACTGTGGTGCTTGCACGGGCCGTCCAGCATCTGCTCAAAGGAGAACTTGGGCTGCCAGGCCGTCTTGCCGGTGCGCTAGCGTTTGACGCCGCCTTGCTCGGCCGGCTGCTCCTCCGCCACGACAGCCACTTGCTGGTTGCTGTAGCGAGGAGCCGGCTGCTCGGCCTTCCGCTTGTTGTTGTTGTGGTTGTCTTGCCGGCGCTGGTTGGTTTCGCCAGCCGGCTTCGGGGTGGCCGGCTGGACCGGGACCGGCTCGCCGTCCACGTCGACCGTGATCTTTACACGCATCGCGGAGTCAGCCGTGGTGTACTTGTCCGCCACTGCCATGAGCTCCGCCAGGGTGTCCGGCTCGTCGCACATCAGGCGGTGCTTGAGCAAGGTGCCATCTCGGCACCCGTCAACGAAGTACTAGACGGCTTGTACTTCGTGGATGCCCTCGCAGGAGTTGCGCAGCTCGGTCCACCGCGTGAGGAAGTCGTGGAGAGGCTCATCCGGGCTCTGGACGCACATGGATAGCTGGCGAGGCCGACCGGTCGCTTGTACGTGCTGGTGAAGTTGCGTACGAATGCATCCTCGAAGTCCAACCAGGAGTTGACGCTGCCGGCCCTCAGGCTGTTGAGCCATGTCCGGGCCGAGCCGAGCAGCATGAGGGGGACGTAGCGGACCGCCACGCGCCGGTTGCCGCCGGCGATGCCGACGGCCGTGGTGTAGTCGGTTAGCAGTCCTTGGGCTTGGAAGCGCCGCTGTACTTGGGGGAGTCGCGGGGCAATGAGAAGCCTTTAGGGAAGGGCTCCTCGCGAATGCAGGGGCCAAAGCACGCCGGGCCGACAGAGCTCTCCTCCTCGAGAAGCGTGGACCGCGCCAGCCGGTCGATGCGGTGGCGGGCGTCGGTTTCGTCATAGGGCTCGTGGGGGCCTAGCCGGCTTGCGACGGGGCCGCGTGGCACCGCGCCGGCGGAAGCCGGCCGGGGCCGTCGAGGCTGCGGGGGGAGGAAGTTCCGGCTGCCGCACCCGGTCGTTACCGGCTGGCTCGTTGGCAATGCCGTCGCCAGCCGTTGCGACACGGTCATGCCGGCTCCGACTTGCCCGGTGCCGGCCAGAGCGGCTGGTGCTGCCGTCAGGGGAAGACGCCTGCTGCGTGTCCCGAAGGGCCCTCTCCGGGTTCCTGGTTTTGCCTGAGGCGGAGGCGGATGGCTGGGCCGGGTCGAAATGCTGCTGCTGCTCGTTTGCCGTGGTGATGAGGTCGAGGATGCGCTGCTGCTGCTGCAGCAGCTCCTCACCCTCCAGGAACTCGAGATCCGCCATGGCCGCCTGCGCCGCGCGCATGTTCTTGACAGGGGTGTCGTAGATTCGCACCTCTGATACGTCTCCAACGTATCTATAATTTTTTATTTTTCCATGCTATTATAATATCAATTTTGGATGTTTTTATAATCATTTACAGCAATTTTATATCATTTTTGGAGACTAACCTATTAACCTAGTGCCCAGTGCCAGTTGCTGTTTTCTGCCCTGTTTTTGTTTTATAGAAAATCAATACCAAACGAAGTCCAAATAGAACCAAACTTTTTGGAGATTTTTTATTCCTCAAGATAAACACTGGAAGCTTCGGGAGAGGGCCAGAAGAAGAAGAGGTAGGCCACGAGGCACCAGGGCGCGCCCTAGGGGGGTGGCGCGCCCTAGTACCTCGTGGGCCCACCCCAGCTCTGTTTGACCTAATTCCAGCACTATAAATTCAGGAAAAATCAGAAACTCTCAGGGGAGTCCACGAAATACTTTTTACGCCACCGCAAGCTTCTGTTCCAGAGAGATCCCATCTGGGGTCCTTCTCCGGTAATCTGCCGAAGGGGGAATCGATCACGGAGGGGCTCTACATCATCCTTGCTGCCTCTCCGATGATGCGTGAGTAGTCTACCACAGACCTTCGGGTCCATAGGCAGTAGCTAGATGGCTTCTTCTCTCTTTTTGATGTTCAATACACTGTTCTCCTTGATGTTCTTGGAGATCTATCCGATGTAATCTTTCTTTGCGGTGTGTTTGTTGGGATCCGATGAATTGTGAGTTTATGATCAGATTATCCATGAAATTGTTTGAGTCTTCTCTGATCTCTTTTATGCATGATTGTTATAGCCTCGTATTTCTTCTCCGATCTATTGATTTGGTTTGGCCAACTGAGTTGATTTTTCTTGCCATGGGAAGAGGTGCTTTGTAGTGGGTTCGATCTTGCGGTGCTCAATCCCAGTGACAGAAGGGGACATGACATGTATGTATCGTTGCTACTAAGGGTAAAAAGATGGGATCTATTCATTGGGTTTATTAATTCGTGAGTTTGTCTTGTCTACATCATGTCATCGTTCTTAAAGCATTACTCCGTTCTTATTGACTTAATACACTAGATGCATGCTGGATAGCCCATCGATGTGCGGAGTAATAGTAGTAGATGCAGGCAGGAGTCGGTCTACTAATCTTGGACGTGATGCCTATATACATGATCATTGCCTTGGATATCGTCATGATTATTTGCTTTTCTATCAATTGCCCAACAGTAATTTGTCTACCCACCGTATGCTATTTTCTCGGGAGAAGCCTCTAGTGAAATCTATGGCCCCTGGGTCTATCAAAATCATATTACTAAAACCCTAAAAATATTGCTGCTATTTTCTTTTATTTATTTTATTTAGTATTTTTACTACAATCTATCAATCTATCAAATACAATTTAATCTTGCAATCTTACCGCCAAGGGATTGACAACCCCTTGTTCGCGTTGGGTGCAAGGATTTGTTGCTTGTGTGCAGATACTGCTTACTAGGTGTTGTGTGATTCTCCTACTGGTTCGATAACCTTGGTTTCATAATTAAGGGAAATACTTATCTCTACTATGCTGCATCATCCCTTCCTCTTCGGGGAAATACCAACGCAAGCTACAAGTAGCAACCTCCGCGACCCGGCTGGGCTCAGCGGCGGCCGGCATGAAGCCGTGGGCGCTGTCGTACTCTCGCTGGGCGGACTCCGGCCGGCGCCGCTTTGCCGCGAGCTCCGTGGCCTCGACCAGCAGATGCTCATGGTCCTCATTGAGCTGAGCCGCTGCGGCCGCCGTGTCGGCGTCGGGCGTGATGGGGGCTTGCAGGCTCCGGATCGTCTCGCGGAGCGGGTCGGCCCGGCGTGGTGGGGCCGCAGCCGCGGCAGCAGCAGCCGCGGCGGCCTTTTCCTTGCCGCACGAGGACCCGGAGCTAGTGCCGATGGTCAGCACCTCAGCGCAGGCGCAGAGAGCCGCGACGTCGTCGGAGACGGCGCAGCCAACAGGGACGGGGGAGTCGGCGAAGCTGTGTACCTTGCTGGGGTACTCGTCGGGGACGAGAGCGACGAAAACGCGCAGCGCGCCGAAGGGGACGACGAGGCAGCCTGCGGGGCGGGCGGCGTCCGCACCCGGCGCAACGTCGCAGCCGGCCGGGTTGGTCGTGCGAGGCGCACAGACCAAGCCATGCACGATGCGCTCGCCGGAGCTGGTGAAGGGCCTCGTCCGGAACTTGACTCCGGCCGACGCCACGAGCAGCCCCACGGTGGGCGCCAACTGTCGTGGTGAAATCACGGCAGATGCCATGAGATGGCTGAAAGTGGGGGGCTGCGTGAGGACGCCGGTGGGTTCCGGAAGCGAGGTTGGCACGCGCGTGCGAGGGACGCAAGACGTACCCAGGTTCAGGGCCCTCCGGGGAGGTAACACCCCTAGTCCTGCCGAAATGGGTTGATAGGCTCAGAAGCCACAATGGTTACAATGGTGCTCCTGGAGCTGTTGGGTGGAGGAGGAAGAAGGAGCTAGCTTCCCCTCTGCCTCTCCGTGAGGATGTGTGCGTGTATTACTACTGAATCCCGCCTGGTGCCGACCCCGCTGCATGGAGGCCTCCTGGGGGGTCTTATAGCCCGACCCCCAGGGTTACATGGGTAAACCACGCGCGCCGGGACCCGGGCGTCGGCGTCTGGAGCCGGCTGTGAGCCTGCCGGCTGCTGGGCCCCGCCTGCTGCGGGGCCCGCCGGCTGCTCGGCACTGTGGCTCGTCTCCTCGAGCGTCACGGAGTGGACGGCGCGTGCGCGCTCTGCAGAGGCATGTAGGAGTGGACGACGCGTGCGCGCTCCGCAGAGGCGTGCAGGCTGCTGACGCCGGCCGTCACGGTCAACAGGGTTGGCAGCTTTGCCGGCGCGCCCTCCCGAGACGGGTCGCACTGTAGCCATGTTCCCCCGTCGTGGGGGGCTGTCTTGTCGTCGGACGCGATGGGACGGCCGCCGACCTATCGCCAGCCTTCTAGCGGACAGCCGGACCTGGCCCGGGGCCGGGCCTAGCCGGCTAGCGCTGGGAAGCCGGCCGGTTTGCCAGCCGGCGGGGAGGGGCATGGGCTGCCCTGATGTTTTTGAAATGGGGCTTCGGGTTCGCTTGCCTACCCGGGGGTCATCCCCCCGACATGGTGGGTCCTGCCTGTCGGGTCCGATGTGGCATACGCGCCTCGGCCTCTTCATATCCACCCCAGATTTGGGCTGGATATGAGGGATGCCGGTTAGCCTAGGCTTTTAAGACCGGTATGAGGAGCCCGTCTAGGTCGTTTTTTTAACCGCCCGAGCGTATAGGGGCGGTCCTGCTTATCGGGTGGAACTTTCTCAAAGGAAATTACAGAACATACACTCCTGGACAGAGACCCAACAGTTGTATTACCTTTGCAATGAGGTAAAACGTAGAGTTGCAAGTGGCGGTCCTGCTTATCGGGTGAAACCAGCCAATTAGTTTCCCTATAGCTATAAATTAATAACAAGCTTGTACTCCCTCCGCTCTAAAATAATTGAAGTTTTAAGTTGCCCTAGGTCAAACTTGATAAGTTTGATCAAGTCTATAGGAAAATAAATTAACATCTAGAACACCAAATTATTCATATAATATTCTTTATAAAATATATTTTTGAACCATGTTACTATCTACATATTATGTTGTAGATTTGTGCACTCTTCTCCATAAAGTTGGTCAAAATTAAACACGTTTTTTGGGATTTCATTTTTTATCTAACGACCTAAAGCATCATAACTTAATTTCAAATATTAAGTTGCTTACCACACATACCATGTGGTTAAATCAAGAACTTCAAGTTTAAAATAAAATTGAACAAGTTTGACTTGAGGCAAATCGAGAACTTCAATTATTTTGAAACGGAAGGAGTAAATTATTAGCCGAGGGCCGGTGTGGAATAGACGCCGCAATAGTGGTTCAACATTACGGGATAATTCATTCTGCCGATACTATTACGTACATGATAGGTCATCTCGATCTGAAGGATAAAAACTACCATGTCTAACTGTTTTACCATCTCTCAAATGGCCTGAGTTATTGCTAGGCCCTTACATGGTGAGTGCTCAAAGGACTTGTGATGAGCCACATCACTGAGAGGAAATACCGATCAATTCTGGCAATGAGAACAATGTTCACCATTGCATATGAACTATGGAATAATTCTGGTAACGGCATACAATTTGGGTACATTCCCTCTTACTAGTGGTACAATGCCTATGAGCTAACAGAAGATTGCCGATCGTCACTTATTTCGGTAACCTATTTTTCCTTAGTTGGTTGTTTATATGTCTTTGGTCATCTGATTTTTGAAAAAATTGAGCTGTCTCTCGAAGTTTTTAGAAGTAAAAAAATAATACACTCGACATACAGAACAAAACATTTTCTTCTTCATCGCTTCTATTGACGGAACATAGGAAAAATAATTGTTGCACTCCAACACAGGGTCCTCCAACAATTGGTCCATCAGGCCTATATGACCCATCATGCTTATATGGTTTGTCAAGGACCTGACCAAACTCCTGCATTAGAGAGGTGGGAAAGTACCAACGAGTACCTTTAGCACCTCGACCATGGCCTTGACCCATAAAATGCAGGATGGGAGAAACCGAGACAAAAGACGATGTAAGAAAGATGATCTGCGATGTAGAAAAGCCTCATGTGCGTCGCAAAGTACCACCTAAACAACAATTCATCTGATCTAGTGAAGATCAAGATCCGGTGAGCGACACCATTTGTTGTCACCAGTTCAGAGGATGGCGGTTGACATGCATCTTTGCAACATAAAATTTGAAGTGTCTCACTGTTTTCTTTTCAGCAGGGGTCAAGAATAGCTGGAATATTAGGTGGAATGCTCACGTTGATATTAGGCCTGATATTAATCAGTTGATGGTGCTAAATGTGTTTTGTGCTAAACATGTTTAACGCTAAACATCGGAGCGATATAGACCGTTGGATAGATGCGGTTGAACGGGTGAGATTTGTTGAATCTCCGCAACTTCTTCTTTTTATATTGGTCTAGATGTACGTATATGGGATGATCCTATTGGTGGTTCACTGGTTGTACATAACATGTACAGACCTGATGGCAAAATGTTTTGACGATGTCTATTTCTTTTTGGCGCGCCCTTTTGCTCATCCAATTGGCGCACTTTTATGTGCTTAAAGAGTTCCTAATTGCGAACTAGTATTGTGATCCTAGTATGGCAATGATCTAGTATACTAATGTTATTTCCTGGCTTTTGGATTGGATGGTAAAACCATATAAATTATACAACCATAATGTTAAAATATCAATAGAATATCATTATATCAGAGGCTTCACACAAATGCTTTGAAGTGCCACTAGTGAAATGGGTATCAAGTGAAGTTCACATCAAGTAGGGGTAATCTCTCAACCTCCAACAAGCTGGTAAGGACAATCTAGGAAAAATATGAATCAAACACGGTTGGCATATTTTTATCTACCTAGGAATAGTTTTAGGCCTTCAACCTTCTTTCAAAGAATAAAAAAACTAAAATCTAGAGTTTTTGCCATGTCTGATGAGACAATTTTATAATGAATCCAGGGCACCCAAATGCAGGCAACTACAATGACCAAGCAACCTATACATGGGTACAACCAAGTAACTCTAGAACTCTACCTAATAGGGTTTGTTGTACCTCACTACTTTCCAGCCCGAGGCAGACAACCACGATGGCTATGAAACCTATCCACATTTTTGATATGCACATGGTTACACAAACATCACATTTCAGCTAGATGCACAAATTAGTTGGAAATAATTACTAAGCCGAACCAAGCAAACACATGATGAGGTGAACTCTAATCAAGGTCACAATTATTATATCATGACATTACTATGCTTTCAACTTCTTCTCACATTACATGGAATCAGGTGCATCATATAAGGAGGACAACAATCTCTGAGGTCACAAGGAAACAAAGTTGTTGAAGCAAGTTCTGAGTGAATCCCATGCTTTCAGTTATTTTCCCTGTTCTTTTTGTGTTTCACCACCATTCTGGAAGAGAAATGTGACAATGGGGCATATCATCGAAAGGTCCTTAAATTATACTTTCCATCCCAACAAACCTTGTATTATTTGAAGTTGGTTAAACAAACATAATGATCATTTTGGTGACAGGTGTCCACGTTGTTAAAGGCCACATGAGAATTCAGGAAGCTCTTCAATAACTTCAAGTTGGCTTCTTACTCCCCAAGGAATCTATGCAAATGCCAAGTAATTTTTGACCGCTTTCACCCTCGGTGGGGGGGGGGGGGTATCCCTAGTTATACCCCCCATCAAGGTATTGAGTGTTCCTTACCACCGCCGATCTTGTGAGTTCATCCATATTACTTACAATGAGCCTATGGTTCCCACAGTTCGTGATATATGGTTCTAGCTGTTTTGTGTTTATTAGTACTTGTTTGTGGTTTTGGGATTGTACAGACACCCAACCAAATTTCTTGTACCTTCGGATCGCCTTACCCAACACACTTGTCGCATCCAACTTTGGCAAGTTAATGTTAGTTACTCCCGTTGCTTACAACTAGTTACCCTCCCCAATTTGATCCTACAGCGTGATGATCGGTCCACCCTTGGACATTAACTCATTCACTGGGTTCATTCCTATCACATCATGGCATCAGAGCTTTCGTTGACACGATAGGATCTGTTGTCGTTGTTTATCTTTCTACCAACCCTCTAAATCTAGTGTTCTTGATACTTTCTGCCCCGTCCTACAGCCCTAAAGGCCCAACAAAAAAATCCGAGCCTTTGTTTGGTGTTGAAACTTGTTGTTTGCATTTCTTGCTTGCTCTTTCATCTACTTACCTTTTTTACTTTGCAACAATTTCATCTTCATAGTTGCTTTGAGATATGGTCGTTTTGTTTAGGAATAAAATGAAATAAAAAAATAAAAAATAATGAAATAAAAGAAGTGAAAAAAGGAATCAGAGAAAGAAGCAAAGTGTTATGCAAGTTAGATCCAATGGTTTCAGCTTCATTTATAGTTTTTAGAATTTCATGCGTGTAATGTAATTTTCAATTGTGGTGCAAAGATCAGTACTTATGTATAAATATTTTCTTGGTATGCATCAACTTGATTTCATTACGAGCCCTCGTGTCATTATGCCATCACGCTCCACCAAAAACTAGAGCTAGTTATTTTGGCGCCTATTGCTCAATCACTTTAACACATCCGAGACATCTGCGATCTGATGTGAGCTCGATGAGTAAGAGGCGAGGGCATGTGATACCATAGTGTCACCTTTCCCACTATCAGCAGGACTCACATGGTAGGATCTACACGAAGTTTGCATCAAAAGAATCATGGTGAAGGAAACTTCATGGCCACATGTGCACGTGGAGCTACCGAAAACTGGTTGGGCAGGCCAAGGCGGGCAAAGCTGAAGGGAAACACATACTTTCTCTCTCAAAAGGCTCAGTTCTACTTATATTCCTGTGTATTTCGTGAGAAGGCAGCAATTTAGACATCCCACAGTGAGGGTATCATAGCATTGTTTTATTAGCAGACAAGCGCACACTCCTTTTGGGAACACAACACCAAGAGGTACAAACTAATATGGCGACCACACCTACTAGGATTCTAGCACTCCAACAAAACTTACTTCATCAATCAAAGACCAGATGTTCACGGGTAAACCTCGATGATTGATCTCACACCCAGAATGGGCGTGATTTTGTAGTCGCTGAATCCCGCCTCGAAGATGATCTTCTTCCACTCCTGCTCATCTCGCTCGATGCCGTTGACGAACATGATGAAAAGGTCGAACATGACTTGCGTCTCTTTGTGCTTCGGGTCCTGTGACCCCGCACCAACCACCATGTCGACAATTATCACCTTCCCTCCCACGTCTTTTGGCGCGATGGCTTTCTTGCAATTTTTCAGTATCTTGATGCAGTCCTCGTCACCCCAATCATGCATGACCCACTGAAACAATTGAAGGTGGTCACCCAAATCGTTAATTGACAGCATGCTAATAAGTTTATAGCTATATCTTTCCCAAAATGGACATAGACTCTAATGGAGTACCAACATTGTGTTCACTAGTTGACGCACCTTGAGGAAGACAGCGTCGGCCGGTGGAACGCTCTCAAACATGTCGCCCGCGATGTACTCCACGTCGGTACCGCTCGGAGCCTTGTCAACGACGTGGGCGAGGTCCATCACGCTGCACTTCACGTCCGGGAACGCATTCGAGATGGCTTGTGCCGCTCCACCGTGCCCTCCGGCAACGTCGACCAGGGAGCCTATCCCCTGGAAGACACCCCCACACTCCCTGATGGCGATGTCCATGAGGAAGCTGCTGTCGGAGACCATGCCCTCGTTGACGAGCGCGTCGTACGCCGGGTCCTGGTCGGCCAGCTCCCAGAAGGTCTTGCCGTGCTTCAGCTTGGAAGAGGTTCGGCTCCGGCAGCTCGTGCTGGAACCACGCCCCGAGCTCGGAGAACGGGGAGACGAGGATGGGGTGGAGCAGCATCTTCGTCACGTGCACCATGTTCACCGAGGCCGAGCCGACGAGGAGATGGGACGCCGGCGTCAGCGCGTAGACGGCCTCGCCCTCAACGCCGTCGTCCTTGGGTTGCTCGACGCTGAAGACGCCGGAGACGGTGAGCACGCGCATGAGGCGGCGCAGGCAGGAGATCTTTGACGGGTGGAGCGTGGCCGTGGCGGCTATCTGGGAGAGGGTGGCGGCCCCGCCGTGGCGGTGGATGGCGTCGGCAATGCCGAGGTCCAGCGCGGACTTGAGCGCCATGGACTTGACGTAGCCGAAGGTGTGGTACCAGAGCTCGAGCTGGGCATCGAGAAGGCCCTGGTCGAGGATGTGCTGCTCCCGGGCGAGCGCCATTGCTACTGTTCTTGATCAGATATGGCTTTTTTTATGGGTGGACTGGGCAGAGAAGAGAACACTCTGTCTATTTATAGACGGGGATCTGGTTTGCACAGTAGCTTCAAGATCACAGGACTTCCGGTAACGACACACTGATCTCACGTTGCCTGTGCATGTGACCTCAAATGGTGCTTGTGTTGTGTCTGTCAACTCGTGCGACATGCTTACTCCGATGTCGGTGATCCAACATCGTGAAAGTTGAGGAGCTCGTGCGCTGATGTTGTCGATCCAACGTAGAGTCGAGCTCCGAATAACAGTTTCAACGACAGAACAATGCACATGTGTTAACATTGGTGAAGGTCAGAAAATCAGATATTTTTTTGGTTAGGGCTGGAAAGTCGTTGATATAGACAAGAAGATGTCGTCGGCCGCCATCTGCGTAGTAAATCGCCGATCTGGAGAGAGCCTGTAGAATGCCCAAGTTTCGACCAGACGAAGTTGAAGAACACTAATCTAACTAGCTACCCGACAAAGCCGATGCTGACCAACCTTTCCCGGTCAGAACTAGAACAGGAGAACCAAGAGGCACAACCATGTTGTCTGCTCCGCAGGACAGCGCAACCGAGACAAAACTTCAGGAAAAAAAAGCCAGGCCTGGAGAACCAGATCTTGAGATACCCCATCTTCCACACGCTTCCCGGCGATACGAAGAAACATCACCGGAATGAGGCGAGGCAGGAGACCTTATTCCATGCCAATGGTGACACCATCATCTCGCCATCGTCGAACGGGAACAAGCCCTAAATATAGTCTTAACCCTACCATTACCGGACCAAAGCCCTAGGGTCCTCACTCCCTCCCGCCGTACAGGCGGAGGGGGAGGGGTTCGTGGCAGAAAGTGGCTTTTTAAGAAATATTTGTTGGAATGTGCTGAATACGTGGTGCTTCCAATGCCAATGGCCAGTCCGCTCTTCGTTTGAATGTCTATAGGTCTTTCCGATTTACGCTTCTCTTCATCGACGATGATTGTTGTTCGGGTGCGTTGGTCTTTTGGAGCCTTAACACAACGACTTTTCGATTGTCTACTACAACAAGGTTTGTCCGGCTCCGATGAGGGTGGGCCGATGACGGCGGCGCGCCTTCGGCTCGCTCCAGTGTTTGTAGTCATCGCAAGGTGGTTTACAGGCATGGATGTAACTTATTTTACTTGATGTTCATTGTACTGTCATGATGCTTGAGGAATAGATTGGAAGTATTTTTCTCAACAAAAAATTTAAAAAATGCCAGTGGCCAAATCAAGACACAATCAGCAAAAACTGAGCTCATGTTCACCACGGGGCGAGAGCTATGTCTGAGTTTGAAAACTATTTTTGTCATGATTAGCCTGCAGGATTTCTACTCTTATTTGTATATTTTTTTAACCTTTATATAGGAATGTCATCATGGCTTACTTTATTGATCTCAAATAACACTTACATCGTTTACGAGAGAGATAAGGATAAATCAGGGGGCTCATCGACAGTGGCGGAGCTACGGTGAAACAAAACCAGGCCGTGGCCCGCCCAATCCAGGACCAAAACAGTGAACACTAAAGGCGAAGCTGGGTTTTGAGAGCAAAAATCTGTGTTTCCCTTCAGTCTGGTCCGCCCAAGATTTTATCTGTAGCTCCGCTACTGCTCATCGACCCAATTACAAGAAATCTTACTCTCAAAACTAAATCTAGCAATCTCTTGGGCAGTGCAATTTGCTTCGCATAAACAATGCTTGAATGGACGTTCCCAATCTCCACAATAAGATCCGTACAATCCGCGTAAATTGCCACAGCTTCTATCCACCATGAGTTTGTTCCTGTGCATGCATTAACAACTTGCAAAGAGTCAAAATCTGCGATGGTTTGATGTATACCGAGCGATGCTGCGAAAATAAGACCATGCTTCGTAGCAAGAGCTTACATAGTGCCATAGTGGTAGCGTCTAATGCACAAGTGATGAAAGAACACGAACCGGCAATGAAATCTCCATTTGCATCCCGGATGGCCGCCCCTGTAGCTCCCTCTCCTTCGTCTCCATGATATGACCCATCAACATTTAATTTCAACATATCACTTGTAGGTTTGGACAACCGTGTGATATCCCTCACCATGTGATTCTGATTTGCTTTCACAAAACAGTCTTGCTAAGTCTCAGTCGACTGAGACTTAACGAAGTCTCAGTTGATGCTATATCCGTAAGATCTTACATTGAGATCCGTGCAAAAAAAATTCTTTTCAGTTTTTTTTTTCTCTCTTGTATGTTATGTCACTTGACTGAAACTTGATTAAATCTCAGTCGATTGAGACCTAGACACACCTTTCACAAAATTGTTGCACATTGCTATAATAGACATCTTCCAATTTGTACAAGCTGCCTGCCTGCGTACCCACCATAAATACCAACAGGCGGTCGCAATCACCTCGGCTACACCCACTAACCGCAGATTTGGGTACTGATCAGCAGAAGTATCAAGCAGTTCTTCAAGTATGGCTGATCCTGATCTTGTTTCTATAGATGGGTTTGGTACAAGTACAGTCTGGCAACAAATCAATCATGGCCCGACCACAAATCAATCAAGGCCCCACCGCGATCATTACAAATCTCAACAGAATATTTACTTCTACCTAACCTGGATACCAGCCGATTCTTGGCAAATCCTTATTCGTCCCTCTTGCAACGGATCTCCAACGGCAACACGCAAATTTTCTTTCGTATTCGTGTCCGCGGACTGGGGGACAAATCTCCAACGGATGCGGGAGGCCGCCATCCAACGCTAGATGCATATATCCAATCAATAATTCGAACCAACCGGACGAAATTCGATCAAACCGGCCGATATTCATCAAAATTCGGATAGAAAATAGCACAAATCATCCATACATAGCATGCAAATTAAGTCTAGTACAACAATGTCTCAAATTCGACTAGATTAACCGGATGTCCAACAAGTTTTTCATCAACAGGGCATCCCACACATACTCCCCCTTCAGCTTCATCCAACAGTGTGTGCACGTAAATGACCGTCCCTCTGTCCTGTGGTACACCACGGCAGCGCGTGCAGGCTACATATAATGTGTAGATCAACATTGAGTGAATGAATCAAATCGACAAGTTGAGCAAGAGGAAGAAAAACTAACGATCTCGTCCTCTGTCGCGTGCAATGGCCACCTTGCCTCCAGCTGACGAACCACGTCACAAAACTTGGTGACGCTGGTCTGGATTGCGTACCAGCTATACGACAACGACCTCACATTGCGTTGTTGAATGATGTACATGTCGTAGGGCACAATGTGCTTTCGTGCGTGAAACGTTTCATGCACTTGCTCTCAGAAGGCCTCCCCTTTGCTCCTGCCTACGAAATCCGCGGATACGGCCAACCATGCATCGCACAACAACTCATCCTCCATGGTCGAGTAGCTCACCATCCTCTGTACTCTAAAAAACGACATAGCATTTGAAAATAAGCTCAATGGCATTTGACCGAACATCTATCGGGCGTGGTGTCCGCCATGGAGAACGTCAACAGGGGGCGGAGTGTACGTGGGCACAAACGGCTCTAGGGTAGACAGCTCCGTCGTAGAGGCGAGTGGGCGTGTCGGTGCTGGTTGTGGACGTCTGGCAATGCCTCTGTGGCGGCGGAGACGTACAGCAGCGGCGGTGGAGGTGGAGGGTGCGGATGCAAAGCAAGGGGGAGAAGGGGTGGAGTGGAAGAAAATGGGACCGGGAGGGGGGATTGGGTGGGCCGGGGGTGTCGGAGTCCTACGTGTCTGGTGTCCGGACTCCCGCAAACCTGCCCCCACTTTGTCTCCAATTTGCGGGAGAAAACGCGTCCGGACTGCCCACCGGACCAATACAAGCCCGCGGTTGGATGGCTTTCGCGGTCCGGACAGCGCCGTACAGACGGATGCGGGCGGTTTGCGGGTCGCTGTTGGAGATGCCCTTAACGTGTGCCACTACATTTCTCTTCCAGTTTTTTTTGATTATTTTCATTTTTGTTTATATTTTGAAAATATTCCTTTTTAGTCGATTTTAAAAATATTTTAAATATATATATATTCAAACATGATGTTATTTAAATTACAAAAAGTGTTCATCGTGCATTTAAAAATGTTAATGTTGTGTAAAAATTTGTTCGTGCAACTGTTAAAAAATGTTTGTACTATTCAGAAACAATGTTTGTGACATTTATAAAATGCTCACGCATTTCAAAACAATGTTCGTGACACAAAACAATGTTTGCATAATTCATAAAAAAGTTTTGTAGCATTCAAAAAATGGTCATGACATCTAAAAAAATGTTCAGGCATTTCATTATATGTTCGTGACATTTAAAATTATATTTATACAATGTAAACAAATGTTTGTGTAGTTAAAAAAATATTGTGTGCCATTAAAAGATGTTCAACGTGTATTTAAAAAATATTTAACATGTATTCCAAAAAACATTCAAAACATGTATTTGAAAAAATATACGTCGTGTATATGAAAATGTTCAACGTGTGTCAAAAAAATGTTCCACAAGTATGCAAAAAATGTATAATGTGTATTGAAAAAATTAGAGTAGTGTTGAGGAAAAGAAAAAGAAAAAAAGTGAAGAAACCGGTAAAAAACACCGAAAACAAAACACATAGAAACTTCTAAAACAGGTCCAAACAGCTCATAAAAGCTTCCTCAAATCGCTTCCTAGGAACCAATATTGGGCGGGCCCATCTAGTGACTGCCTAGATATACGAAATCAATAGTTAAGGATTATCCCTTGCAAAGATCACCCCACCTTCTCAGGCGCTGTCAAGTCGCGCACTGCATGTGCGCCACTTGTTGCAACTTGAGAGTTTACCTTTTTTCGTAGATTCGTTTATTCAAAATGTTTTATCTCTTAAACCGTGCGTCCGAATCTCGAACTGTTTTCACTGCTGGATTTCTCGTGTCAAGATCTTCAAAACTAGATCACATGTTGATAGGTTTCGACAAACTTTTCTTTTCACGAAAAGAACCGAAAAAACTTGAAACCATATTTTTTTACAAAAAAAGATAAAAACGAAAAGTGAAAAACCTGGCAACCGGAGAATAAAATGAATGACGAAAAAACTCGGAGCCGGAAGCACGGTTGCGGTTTTTCAAAATTTTCCCCTTTTCGACAAGCACAACTATGCTTCTCGCGGAAGCAAATCTGTGCTTCCATAAGAAGCACAATTTTTTTTCAAGAACCAAAGCGGAAGCAAATTTGCACCTCCATGAGAAGCAAGTATGTGCTTCTCGTGAAAGCACATATTTTTCTCTTTCCATTGTGCTTCTCGCAGAAGCAAATTTGTGCTTCCACGAGAAGCAAACCTGTGCTTCTTGTGAAAGTATATGGTTTTATTTTTCTCGAGAAGCATAGCCATGCTTCTCGCGGAAGCAAATTTGTGCCTCCATAAGAAGCAAATATGTGCTCGTGAAAGCACATTTTTTTTCCCTTTTCGAGAAGCACACTCGTGAATGCAAATTTGTGCCTCCACGAGAAGCAAATATGTGCTTTTCGTGGAAGCACGGTTTTTCTTTTCATGCCAAAAAAAAGACTGCAATTTTTCTGTCTAAAACCTAGGGAAAACTTGACGAAAATCGAAAAGCCAAAAAAACCCCAAAAAAACTCATCTAAAACCCGAAAACTTGTACAGAGAAATAAAAAAAAGAAATTCAGAAGGAGCGTCCAACACGCGACATGTGGCGGCGGCTGGACACACCACTTGGCGTGCTCCAGGCCACCAAAAGTTACCCCTAGAGGTCCCCGTAAGGGGTAACCTCCAGTTAGTTGCTCATCTAGATATTGCTCCCATGCTCTGCAACTGTTTACATGACTGACACACACAAAGGCAATTTACTGGGCCGGCCCTTGTTTTCAATTTTCTTTCGCATTTTTCTTCTTTTCAAATTTTCTTTCATTCTCTATTTTTCCAACGGTTTTCTTGCGGTTCTTCCTTTCAGATTGCTTTTCTGTTTTATTTGTTTCCATCATTCCTTTTTTTCATTTTCTTGTTTATGTTTTTCTCTAATACATAAAAAAATTTAAACTTCAAGAATATTTATATTTTTAAATTTTTGTGAACATATTTTGTATTAGTGAATATTTTGTAAAAAAATTATATACACTTTTTAAAAACCATATATATTTTTTCAAAACCAAGGAATATTTTGAAATTATTTTTTTGTAAAAATTGTGAATATGTAAAAACAACTGGAAAAAATAACAAAAACTGAAAAACCGGAAAGAAAAAACTACTTTTTTTAGGCAAGAAAGAAAAAAACTACTTGAAAAACTAATGAGATTAGCGCTCGGTGTCGTCCATTGGGCTGCACATTATGGCAACCCAAGTGCGCTACCTGTCATTTTGAATCATATAGGGAGAAATAGGGACTCTCCCGACTCTTAGCATATGCCAAACATCTTCCCTGTGTCAGTTTTTCTGAAGGCGTAGGCGACTGAGCTTCTCATAAAATGAACTGAAAATCATGTGCGCCCGAGGCCACATCTTCTCAAACAAAACGGAAATTGATTTTGATGTGTTTTGTTTGAGCATGAAATACCGCCATCAGGTAGGTTGCTTATTGACACACCACATAAATCCAGCTGCATTCGAGAGATTTCCAATTCCCTTAGGACAAATTCGCTTCATTAAACACATTTGCTAGTGCCTTATGCCCAGTCTTGGTGCTCGATCTGAGATCGTGTGTTGCTTCTTTGCGCTGCAAGAGATGAGGTTGGGATCAAGAAACATAACAGCCCCTCGTGTTGATCATCGGTCATCAATACACCTAGCCCAGTCGACATCGATTAGTCAAGGGAGACCTCCAAACGACAAGCCGGTGTTAATGTGCCCTTTAACATAACGAAGGATGTGCTTAAAGATTCCCAATGAACATCTGTAGGTCATGAAAAATATTGATACACCCGATTTATATAGTGCTATATATGGATGTGTCAATGTGAGGTACGATACAAAGTGACAACCATACTATGTATTTAACGGTGTCATCTAAACCAAGGACCCGGCCACTGTCATGTCCCATCTTTTCCTCTGTGGACATCGGTGTAGAAGTAGTTTTACAATTCTTCATACTGGCTCGATGAAGCAAATCTGGGGCGTACTTATTATGACTCAACAACAAGCCCCTAAATTGTAAGCTGCTTCGAGGCCGAGAAATACTCATGCTGGCCAAAATCCTTGACTAGAAAGGCAACCAAGAGAGACTGAACGAGACAATTAACAACCCAGTGAGTTTTTTTGTAGGGCCATGTGATGTTGACCCAACGATGACAATGTTATCAACATAGACCAACATGAAGGTAATAACACCTCCGCGAGAGAATACAAAAATGAGGTGTCTGCCTTGAAGGACGAGAAACCGAGCCGATGAAGTTTATCACCAAGGCAAGCATAACAAGATAGAGGAGACTGCTTAAGTCCATAGAGAGTGTGTTGCGACTTGCACACGTAATCATGACGACCAGAATCTACCAACCTCGGGGAGAGCATAAAGTTAGTTGTTTTGTATGAAAAAGGTTTAGGGTTAGGGTTAAATATTTAGCACATCCTAAATTGACTCTCACTTATTCTATAGCACAACCTTGGCCCTTTAATCTTTTATA
Organism: Elymus sibiricus; assembly: GCA_039707655.1. Lineage (NCBI taxonomy): Eukaryota > Viridiplantae > Streptophyta > Magnoliopsida > Poales > Poaceae > Elymus > Elymus sibiricus. The sequence goes on from CM077664.1 coordinate 323,328,075, forward strand.
TAGAATTGGGTAAAACAATATTGAGACATACAGAATATATAGCACATCCTAAGCTTACTCTCACTTATTTTCTATAACATTACTCATTGCTTATAAATATACAGAAGGGTTGCATAGAACATTAATATATATTATACATGAGCATCTTGAATGTTATATGTCCCTTTCATGCATCTCAACCAGAAGACATAATGCTTGATTACTTATTTAGTTCTTATTAATGTCATGTGGATTCATTATGTCGGAATATGTCGTTATTACATAGTCGTGACCAATGATGAAAATGACAACTCAACTTGAGCTTTAGATAATTAAGCCTTGCAATGATAAGTTTGGTTTCTTCTTACCATATTTTTCCACTTTGTATCCTTATATTTTATTGACAATGTACAAAAGAAATTGATGAAACATATGGTAAACATCTTTTACGAAAATGTGGTTCCATTCATCCACCACGATCATTGAAGTTACCAAGAGATCTTTCTAACTCTTCTGGAGAAGCAATTGAAACGGTCATGTCAAATTGGGTACAAGCTTGAAATCTAGCTCTTTATTTGGATTGTGTTCTCTTCTCGTGTGCCCGGCTGTGTCTTGGCAGTTTCTTGTCCACTAGTCCAGGCATCCTGGTCACTTCAGAGGTCCATGAAGGCAAGACCATAGAGAATTCAACGACGTACGTAACTAAGAAAGGAATCAACAATAGTTACATAAGATTTCTTTTTATATTTCCAACATATATGTTGCCTTGCATTGATATGTCGAATCTCAATGATATTGCATTTGTCATGTTTGTCAATTCATTGCAGCAAAAACCGACAAATACCGTGAACAGTTAATATATAAGGGGGTCATCATAATATTATCAACACATCTATATTGCACTGATGAAAAAACAATTTGGAGTAACATGCATACACTCTAAGATACATAAATGAGTACATTCATCTACGACCCAAACATGAAAACCGACTAATTTGAGCAAATTAAACCCGCACAAACTTGAAGGACAAGTAGGGCGTACACGCGGTGCACATACATACATAAACCATAAATTAATATAGGCAATAGTTAGCTTACGAAGCTTGAACATTATTTACCAAGGTTGCATAGCAAGTTTGGTGTTTAGTTAAGGATAGACCTCGATGATGGACCTAATTCCTAGCACAGGTATGATATTGTAGCCACTGAATCCAGCTTCCAAGAAGATCTTCTCCCACTCGTGCTCTTCTCGTTCACCTCCCTCGGAAACCATGAGGAAGAGATCGTACAATGCTTGTGCCTCCTCCTTTTTAGTACTATTGCCCTTCGACTTTTCAGAAGCAACCACCATGTTTATGATTATCACCTTCCCCCCGGCTTCTCTGGAAGGGATTGCCTCTTTGCACCTTCGCAGTATCTTGACACACTCGTCATCTCGCCAATCGTGCATCACTGACTGCAATACAAAAATATCGATATGATGTGGCATATTTAATCAAAGTGCATGTAGGCTTGTGCATTCACTATTTCAACTTAATCAAGCATGTAAGTGTCGCGTGTGCCCTCGGTAATAAAGTGTATATGTGCATGTCATCCTCATATGCAAAGGCCAGGTCTAAGCTCTATGGGTTTGTATGACCATATTTGACGTTTTTGAGTCAATAATAAAGCTTCTATTAGTGCCTCAGAAAAAATAAAGCTTCTATTAACATGAAAAAAGTACTTCTACACAAAATGATTAATGACTAATACCAGTAGCTATAGGTACTAACTCGCAATGCAAGTATGGAACACATGTGAAACAAAAATGCTACACCTACGTAGCTATTAACGTAAAGCTACGTTCTTTTCTTTCTCAACCAATCATTCGTAACTTTACGTAGTTTCTTTACGTAGGTGTAGCAAAGCCGCATGTGAAATTACCTTGAGCAGAACAGCGTCGGCCGGGGGAATGTACTCGAACATATCGCCCGCGATGAATCGCACCTCTCCGTCCACGGGGGCCTCCGCGACGACGTGTGGGAGATCCAGGACGCTGCACTCGACGTGTGGGAACGCTGCCGCGATGGCCTTTGCGATGGCGCCGGTGCCGCCGCCGGCGTCGACCATCGAGCGCACCCCGCGGAAGACGTCGCGCGCGCGGCTCTCCCTCAGGAGCACCTCCACGACGAAGCGGCTGTCGTCGGTCATGCCGTCGCCTATCGTCCTGCTCAGAGCGGCCTCTCGCGCGGCCATGTCCCACATGTCCTCGCCGTGGTGCATCTCGAAGAAGGAGCGCGGCTGCTCGTCGTCCATGAACCACGCGCTCATGCCAGAGAACGGCGCGGTGAGGTTCGGGTCTACCATGAGGGACACGAGGCGGGACAGTCCCGACGATGTCTCACCGTCGCCGACGAGGAGGCGGGATGCCGCGGTGAGCCCGTAGACGGAGGCGCCGTCGCAAGCGGGCTCGTCCGGCTGCTGGTGCTCGACGGAGAAGACGCCCGAGACGGTGAGCACGCGCATGAGGCGGCGCAGGCGCGGGAGCCTGGAGGGAGGGAGCGCGATAATGGTGGCCAGCTCGGCGAGCGTGGCGCCGCCGCCGTAGCCGTGGATGGCGCCGGGAATGCCGAGCTCGATGGCGCATTTGAGCGCCATGGACTTGACGAAGCCGTAGGCGTGGATGCAGAGCTCGGCGTGGCCTTGGAGCATGTCCTCGGTGCTGATGAGCTTGTAGTCGCCGGTGAGCGCCATGGAGTACTTACTACGTGCAGGGTGGTTGTTCTTAGCTTGTTCTTCGTACTTGTTGGTAGATCTCCGGTACTGCTCGCTAAATAGTCTCGCCAGTCACCACTCATGCGACTGAATCTTGCTCCGGTTTTAATATTCATCACGAGAAAGTGCAGTTGCATTTTAAGATTGACGAAATCTAGCCCTCCGTCATACGGAGTAAAACATAACCGAAGATTGAACAAAGGTGGTGCGGTAGCAGCGACCGGAAGCGACATGGTGACATCTTCTCCTCGGAAGAATTCTCGTTTGGCCAGATTGTTCTTTCACTCCGTGTAAGCAGGCTGGTAGAGAGGTGGATGGCGGCATTGACGATTGACACCGAGGTTATATTCTCTCCGGGTGAAAATCCATAATTTAGCCTTTTGGATATATAGATCAGACTGGGTCGACGTCTGCATGTTGTTTTCCTGTCAGATGTTAGCTCCAAGTTCGGCTTTGTGGGTGATAGCCCCAGGTTTGACTTTATGAATGTACTAGTCAACATCGGCATATGAGGGACGATTCCTTCTCGAAGATGTTGTCTTCGAGTCTTGCGATCCTTTGTTAGGTCACATGTGGCTCCACGAGTGAATTGCGTCACAAAGTTTGCGGTGGGATTGTGGTGATGCTACCGCGAAACATGTCCAATGCGGGTGGCCACGGGTTTTCTTTATTTTTATTTTATATGCCGATTTGTTCAGTTTTCATCCTTGGCTTTACTTATTGTTAATTGTTATATGTTATGGTGTTACTACATACTTCGAGTCAAGTTCTCATTCGTCAATCAAGATCTGACTTCATTCATCAATTAGAAAAGTTGTAATAAAATGAGTATACTGGAGCATACAAGGACAAAACAAATCTCCAATTCAATAAATCAAGTCATTGCCTCTGGTTTTATCTTTCGAGATATGTATCTGGCACACCAGATCTTTTTGAGAAAATTACCGAACGACTCGCGTGCCCTTCGATCGGCATCGCACGCACGAGTCTTGTTCCGGTATTCCTCCCTCTCGCCAAGTCCCCAGCCGACGGTGTCTTCCTCTGATACCTCCAAGGTTTTGGTTACCGAATGGCACATTTTTACCGAGGGGGGCCGGTAAACATGGTTACCACGGTTACCGAGAAATACCGAGCATATTTCGAACGAAATTTATAGTTGAATTTTGAATTCAAATTCCTTGAGAATAGTATAGATAAGACATGAACTTGAATTTGTCATAAAAGAGCTACTAGCCTAGTGGGACGTTGTCTACGCCCGATTTGTGAGGTAGTTTTCTCAGTTTCCTAATTTTTCACGTTTTGCACTTATATACGTATTCTGAAAAAGATACAAAAAAAATGGTGCAAGAAGAGAAACTCGAACCAGCGACCTCTCGAAAAGTGAAACGTGATCCTACCAACGCGCCAGAGCAAATTGTGGTACTAATGCTTAGACACTACGTACTTTAGTATACATTGAGCGTTTAAATTCAAAAAATTCAAAATTTTCAGTATTTTTTGGTCGGTATGGGGGTTTACCGAGGGGCAACGAAATACTCGGTAACCACGGTAAATCTCGAAATTTCGTTCGGTAACCAAAACCTTGGATACCTCCTCCCTGCCCCCAAGTTCGAGGCCGCCTCGCCGCGTCCTCCTCCGGCGAGCCACCGCCGGCAAGCCTAACCGCAGCGCCGCTCCTTGCTCCTTCCTCCTCCATCTTCCTTCCTTCCTCCCTCTCTATCATCTCCTTCTCTCTGCTCACGGGAGCTCCCATGGCGCCGCACATGTATTCGAGCAAGCTGCCTCCGGAAACACATCCCATCCACTGGATCCCCTCCGCCCCGACGGCCGCGACCTCTGGCGCCTCCCTGACGTCCGCCGATGCCAAGTCGTCATCCTCCAAGCCCACGACTGCAACACCTTACCCAGGGCCGGACCTAGCGGTGTCAAGCTCCAAGAAACTGTGTAGTTGGGAGGTGTAAACAAGCTCAATTGACCAAAAAATGGAGTTCCGGAGGTTGCTGGATCCAAGCAGAGTGAGGAGCCTGCTGCGTCGCTGTAGAGGATGGACGAGACCCGGCGCCATCGCATCGCACGAGTCTGCTGTGCGTCCCTTGCCCATTCAGTTCCGTTGTGTTGCTTGGTTGTCTACTAAGAAAATCTGAAGGAAAATGTCTTGTCGAGGAATGCCAATACTGTTGCTGCTTCTTTGCAACTTTTTTGTTCATTTCTTACATGAAATTGTAGCCTATTCATATCTAGTGCTGCTACAAACTTATAAAGTGTACAAGTAGACTAGCCTGGTATATTCAGTACTTCAATTTATTGTTCAGTTGTACCACTTGTTGGTACAAAAAAATTATGTTAGTGCTACACATTTCCAGTGTAATGTGCTAGAATTTCAGTGTTAAGTGCTACAAAATTGTTCAGTTTGGAGAGGTTCCGGTACTTTGTTGTTGCTGTTATGTGCTAGAATTCCAGTGTTATAAATTGTTTCTTGTGTTCTTGTTAAGCCTGTAAGTGCTGGCTCTAAAAATGCAGTTTGGAGAGGTTCCAGTGCTTTGTTGCTGCTGTTATGTTGTACACAATCTGCAATTTAAAGAGGGTCCAATGCTTGGATGGTGCCGTTTCTTGCTATTAAGCGTGTAAGTGTGTTGTGAAAATCTGCAATTTGAGATATTCTAGTGCTTTGCTGTTGTTTGTTATTCCTGTACTAGCACTTGTAAGATTCGGCAATCTGGAGACGTTCAAGTCCCATGTTGCTGTTGTTTTCTTGCTTCTGCTAAGTCCGTAGGTGTGGGCTATTTTGTTTCCGAACAATCGCGTGCATTGGATCTGTATTGGATGGCAGATAAAAGAGGGCATGTTACAACGTGACTTGCTAGACTGGATCTCGGTCCAGATAAGACAGATAAGATTGGAGATTATTGCGTCCGTGTTGTGTGGTGGAGGAAGTTAGTTGTTCCTTGGCTAGATACACCGCAATATTGGTACCAGTTTGGAGTTGAGATCAATTTCCATTGCGTGGATGAAAATTGATGCTATTTCCTAGGGTGAAGAAATATTTTGTCAGTCACACCATAATTTTTGTTTCCATTTTTTTTGAAAGATTGATTACTCTTTTTAAATTTTTGAGGTTGACATTGTAATATCGGCAAGAAAAATTCAGAAAACAATTAGGTGACTAAGGGGTGTTCACTTTTCACATGGTAATTTATACATCGCAGATTTGATAACTTACGTACAAACACTATGATAACATTTTGTGTATGTTTCTTAACCGAGAAAAAAAATGTGTAAATACCCATGGTAATTTTGTGTAAATAGCATGGTAATAGACACACTGCAGACCTGATAAATTACGCACAAACACCATGGTAATTTCTAGCTAGGGAACAAAGTTATTAAAAACATACCTCGAGAATTTCTATGTAAATACCATGGTAAATTACTCACCACAGAGTTGTTAATTCACACACAAACACCATGGTAACTTTTGACCCTAGAAAAAAGTTGTTGTAAATATACCCCCACTACCGGTAATTGCTATGTAAATAGTGTGATAATATACCCACTATAGATCTAATAACTTACGCAAAAATACCGGGGTAACATTGACCCGGGATTAAAAAGTTGTTGAAAATATACCCGGTAACTTATGTGAAAATAGCACGGTAATATATGAACCGCACACCCGATAACTTACGTACAAACACTGCGATAATTTTGGCTAAGATTTTTTTTAAACATACCCCCTCCCCCCCCCCCCCCCCCCCCCCCCCGGCGTTAACTTATGTGAAAATAACACGATAATATACAAATCGCATACCCGATAACTTACATACAAACAATGAGGTAACTTTGATCAAGGGGAAAACGTTGTTTCAACACATACTCCGATAACTTATGTGAAAATAGCACGGTAATATAGGAACCGCATACCCGATAACTTACGTACAAACACCGCGGTTACTTTGACAAGGGGGGAATTTTGTTTGAAAACATTCCCCCGATGACTTATGTGAAAATAGCACGGTATACGAACCATTTACCCGGCAACTTACGTACAAACCCCGCGGTAACTTTCACTAACGGGAAAAAGTTGTTCGAAAACGTACCCCCGAAACTTAGGTGAAAATAACATGGTAATATACGAACCGCATACCGATAACTTACATACAAACATCGTTGTAGCTTTGACCAAGGAGGGGAAAAGTTGTTGAAAGTAATACCCCCTGTAACTTATGTGAAAATAGCACGGTAATATACGAACCACATACCTGATAACTTACGTATAAACACCGTGGTAACTTTGAGAAAGTCAGAAAAAAAAGGTTGAAAACCATATCCCCGGTAACTTATGCGAAAATACAACAATAACTGGCATATCACAGGCGTGGTAACTTATATAGCCCAGACATGATAACTTTTGACCCCCCAAAAAAGTCGTCAAAACATACCAATATGAGATCTAGATTTGAAGATCTTGTCGTGACAAATCTTTAATGTAAAAACGTTTTTTGCGTTGGACCGACGGTTTGAGCTACAACACATTTTTAGAATAAGGAGAATATAGGATGACATCAACTTTTTTTTTCCTCTAGTGCAGACATGCATGTGCATGTGGAGAAGGGTAGGAAACCCATTTTTATGCCCCCGGTAACTTATGTGAAAATAACAGGATAACTTGTATATTATAGGCGTGATAAATTATGTAGCACAGTCGTGATAACTTTTGACCTTCAAAAAAAGTCGTCGAAATATACCAACATGGGATCAAGTTTTGAAGATCTCGTCGTGACAAATCTTTTATATGAAAACGATTTTTGCATCGGACCGATGCTTTGAGCTACAAAACATTTTGAATTTTCGAAACAAAGATAATCTAGGATGACATCAGCTTTTTTGTCTTCTAGTGCATGCATATAGTTAGAAGAAGGAATGCACGTGGAAGGAGAGAAAACATGTTAATGCATGCAAACATGTAATTAGAGAGATGAAATGAGATGTGTGGTAGTTTTGCTTATATGGCACACGTGTGCCAAATATCACAGTCCTTTATCTTTTGCATCTGGACTTCCGTTCAAGCTTACAATGAAGAAACTATGAAAGACCGCATTTGCACAAATTGCACTAGCCATGTACGTTTTGAAAGACCTCTTGAGCCGCCCTTGAAAGATTGGGAACACAAAAAAGTGCAACGGGAGAACCACTGAAAAAACAAACTCGAGATCATACTTGTCGCCATTGCTGCCATGCCATGATAGGTCGAAGCATCGGATGACTACCTACTAGATCTAGAGTCAGCGTTTGACGTGACAAAAACACCACATGAACTTCAGGACAGGGAAGGAGTCGTGAGTCCTTGTTCTGTGTCATATGGCCTCCATCACTCGGATGCCGCCACCATGGACTTATGAGCAAACTCTGATGCATTTTTACGAAATAAAATAAAATCAAACTAAATCGTTCTAACTCAAAACAGTGTGACTTTTGAGCTGATTAAATGGCTCAATCTCAAAATATGTGGTGGGTTAACCAACAACACAAATAATAAACTAGAGGGAAATTCTCGAAATATGTGTGCACCTGATAAACTAGGAAGAAGGGAGTAATCTCACCAAAAATGTGTCTTAAAAAGGTAAATCCGAAATAGATTTGGTTGTTGACTGACTTTGACCTGCTAAATTTGCCTCCTGGGAAGAACACACAATGGGTCACCATCACGTTTCCCACATGGTATCTAAAAGAAATTGAAACATCCGCAAAGTGTGCCAAGACATAAAAATGCTTCCAAACATTAAAGAACAAAAAAGATGAGCTCACCGCTGCAACCTGCAAACAATTTAATCACATCAGCAAATTACGCTTCGACCTCGTGCTCCGCGTGATGGGTACTATATATGGTTATGTCTACGTAAGCGTCGTACGTAAAGAGATTAGGAAGGACTCTCTTTCGAGATGTTTGGCCAATATATAATACACACATCGACGCCATCTAGGATATCGACCATGACGTAGTGCCATGAATATATACTGAATAAAATAAGCATTCTCACTTTTTTTCTTTCTTTTCTGAGGCATGATTCATTTCCTTTTCACCATGATCTCATTGCCCAATCCTCAACCAATGTATGATGAACATTGTAAATAATTTCATTTCTTTCGGTGGCATGTTGTGCAATCTTCCACAGTACCAGCTTGCGTAGTTTTTCTTCGTTAGCTCACCGTCAGAATTGGAGTTGCGTTGTCACTTGTCACTGACACATGTGGTTGATTGCATGGGGAGCTTCATGTAGATATCATGGCCTCTGCATTGTGGGCTTGGTCGTCAGTCGTTTGCGAGGAAGGCGGAGTCGCTTGCTCGAGGAGTAATGATGACGGTGACACCAATGTACAACCTCGACAAGATCATCTTCATAGTGGGTGGGTGTGATGTATCTTGTGTGTACCCGATCGACGGTTTGTGATGGTTTTCGCCCATTTTTCATTAATTAACATGGCAACTCTCTTCTTCTTAATTAAGGGAATGAACCCCGAGGGCTTTGGTAAAAAAAACGCTTTCCAATACCTTCTCATGCCAATGTTTGCATTTGAAACATTGGCATACAAAATTTGTGGAGACGTATGAAATGTCCAAGTCTCACTAGCTAAAATAATGCAGTATGCTTGTTTAATTACACTACACAATGGACCAATGGTTCACTACGGAAGGACCCAAGGAAAACATGTTTTCCTTTTCTTCTTTCTTTTGGAAACAGAAACAGATTCATATTTTATTCAATCATAAAGGCACGAGTACATTAAAAAAAGCACTCGTTTTATATTTTCAGTAATTGCCATGCACGAGTACCTTAAAGGCACATTCATAATGGATGAAAAAAATAATGGGGAGTATGTGGCCGTGATGGTTGGTCATATGGTACGTTCTTCTCCCTCACACACCGCTTGAGGATTGCCATGACATGAAAATGTTACCAGAACAGAGAATTGAGAAAACTTGGCATATGTTCAGAATTTGCCATGTTGTGCGCGAAGAAAATTGTCATGCTATAAATATTAGAACATGAAAAATGCTACATTAGAGAAGAATTCTTTGATATAGAAGGGAGAGTTGTCCACATGTTTAGAAACTGTCATGCTACAACATAGAAGTTTGCCACATGATCATGGATTGCTATGCTGGAGTTGTTATGCTGTAGCAGAGAGAATTACCATGCTATAGAAGATAAACATGCTCTGGAATTAGCATGCTAGCATACAAGGATTGACATGTTATAGAAAAAGTTTTGTCATGGTATAACGGAGAAAGTTGCCACACATGTCCAGGAATTGTGATGCTACGACAGGGTGAATTGTCATGCTACAAGCAGTGGAAAAAATGGCATGCTACGCAAAGAAGTTATCACACATGTTTTGAGTAATTGACATGCTACATCAAAGGGGAATGTCATGCTACACATGGAAGTTTCCATGCTCTGGACAAAACCGTCACTGGTTTAAAATTTTCATATATATATACACACGAAAAGTTGCCACCCGAATGAGATCTGGAAGAAGGAAAGAGACTGGACTTCACAATGCAGGTCTCGTTCGCTCAAAAACATAATGAAGTGAACATTTACATCGTCTGCTCGGGAGGGGATGCAGCTAATGGTGCACCCACGAGGATTGCCATATTGTCACAATATTGAGATTCGTGTGCAAGATCAAACGCACAAGAGAGCATTCATGTCAGGAACCGTTTGCAGAACGTTCGCTCATTATCATTTCCAAAAAAAGATATACATGGTTTTTTTTTTTTTTGAAAAGGAGGATGTACCCCCGGCCTCTGCATCTGGGTGATGCATGCAGTCATTTTATTAATTATTCATAAAGCCCTTACAAGGTGATACATTAGTAAGCCTGAAGCCATCATCTTGGCAACGTTTGTCGCTACTTCTATCCCCGTGATGAAGGGGTGCCGAATGTCCAAACCTAATACCAAACAGACATCGCACCAATACCTAACATCTAATGCCGGATGCCCCATCCAAGCCACAAGATATACATGGTTTACGTAAAAGAAATACATTATAGGAGTCAAATTAAAACATGTCTCTTGTAACGATCCGTTTGTCCTTAGATAAAATCACCATATCTACGATTATCACCTGGCCCAACATTTCTAGGAGGGATGGCATCGATCCTTCCACTTTATTAATATCTCCAGTGTCTACATCGCCCCAATCATAGATAGGAAAATGTATCCATCAACCTATTGTCAAAGTCTGAATTTAAAGGGAAAAGTATATTTTTCATCCCTCAACTCTCTCTAAAGTATACAAATGGTCCCTCAACTTTAAAACCGACAATCCTTAGTCCCCTAACTTTTCAAACCGGATAAATTTAGTCCCTCGTACCGCTTTTGGAGCTTTCCATTTGACATGGACATGGTTTTGACCAAAACTTGACGTGTGACCTGTGTTTGACCGCCATGTCACTGTCCACATCACTTAAGTGACCCCAAATCCCTCCCAGCCATCGATGAAGCGCATGTCCATCAGCTCACCAAACCACTGGTCTCGCCACTACGGTTGTCCGAGCGTACGCCGTGTAAAAGTAGTCGGACAGGCAGCTCCGGCCGCACTCCACCACCACCGTCCACGCTGATGCCGTGCCTCTCCGGCAGCTTCACGCTGCGCACAGCGTAGAACCCGTCACCCGCGCGGCCGCCCCGCCCCCGCACTACAGCGGCGTACTATGGGCGCACCTGTCCGACGCGTTTCGCTTGCTTGCGCGACTCCGCCGGCGACCTTGGCAGGAACCATCAGCACGCACGCACTTGTCCGCTCGCCAGCACACAAGCGTACGGGCTCGCTCCAGTGGTAGCTGTAGGTGCTCGCATAGGCCGTCCATGTACCATTGTTTTTTAGGACCACCACGTACCATTGTTGCTCAGCCAAGGAGCCGCCGGCGCCATGCCTCCCTCCCCCGTGCTCGATGCGCTCTCCATCCTCGCCCTGAGCAAAGCGGAAGCTCGACGTCACCTGCGACGCCAACGTCGCCGCCGTCGTGTGACGCGTGCTGCGCGACCACGGCCCGCCGGATCGACGTGCTCGTGAACAACGCCGGGATCGTCTGCAGCCTCCTACCAGCAAGGTAGATACGCATGGGTTCTCGTCGGGAGTCCGGGACTGCCTGGCCGAGCTAGTTTCCTTCCACCACCGAGTCGAGGATTCCCACTGCCACCTCCACATGCTCTCCACCATACCCACACACCTCCATCCAGTACCGCACCACCATCGAGCGTCCGCGATGAGGACGAAGCCGGCGAACCCAGAAACCTCCGCCATGGCTACGATAGCGGCCATCGTTGACGTGTTCAGAGGCCGAGCCCCGGGACCCAGTGGCCGTTGTGGATGACCAGCCAAGGCGCGTAGGACCGGCGGATGGTGCCGGCGGCGTGCTCCTAGCTGATGCTGCCTAGTTGGAGGTGGAGGTTGTGCTGGTGGCGGAAGTGCAGTCGCGCGCACAAGTTGCTCGATCAAATGCCTACTAGAGAGAGATGAGAGGAAGAAGAGATAGGATGAGCAGGAGAGAGAAATTATGCCATGTCAGCGAAGACCGGTCAAAACCAGGCTGAGTCAGCAGCAATACCGGGTTGGCTGAGCGGAGGGACTAAACTTGTCCGGTTTAAATAGTTGAGGGACTAAGATTTGCCGGTTTTGAAGTTGAGGGACCAAATCTAGACTTCCGAAAAAGTTGAAGGACGAAAAATATACTTTTCCCGAATTTAAATGCGCACACACACATCGACACAAAAGTACGTAAACATCAAACATTTCACGGATAGACCTCGATGATTGACCGGAATCCTAGAACAGGTATAATCTTGTAGCCGCTAAACCCAGCTTCTAGGAAGATCTTGCTCCACTCTTGCTCATCTCGCTCAACGCCATTGATGAACATGATGTACAGATCGAGCAAGGCATGCACCTCCCCGTGCTTCTTGTCTGCTCCGACCACTATATCGATGATTATCACCTTCCCTCCTGCCTCTCTTGGAGGAATGGCTTTCCTGCAAGCTGCAAGTCTTCAGTATTTTGACGCACTTCTCGTCGTCCCAATCATGAAGAACCGACTGAACACAAACATGCATGGATATATAACATGAGGTTAATGTCTGGTGAGTAGATAGTATTCTTGACCAAGGAGGATGTAATATACGCGTACCTTGAGGAAGACGGCGTCTGCCGGTGGAACGCTCTCGAACATGTCGCCGGCGACGTACTTGACGCTGGTGCCGGCCGGCGCCTTGCTGACAACGTGCTCAAGCTCCAGCACGCTGCACTCCACGTGCGGGAACGCCTCCGAGATGACTTGGGCCGCCGCACCGAGGCCACCGCCGACGTCGACCAAGGAGCTTATCTCCCGGAAAACGTCGCCGCTCTCCCTGACGGCGATGTCCACGATGAAGCGGCTGTCCGAGATCATGGCGCTGTTGATCAGCGCGTCCAATGGCGCATCGTGCTCTGACATCTCCCACGGCGCCTCCCCGTGCGCCTGCTCGAAGAGGCAGGGGTCTGGCAGCGTGTGCTGGAACCACGCGCCGATCCCGAGGAAGGGGGTGACGAGGATGGGACTAAGTACGAAGGCCGTGATGGAACCCGAGTTCTGCGAGCCGACGAGGAGGCGGGACACCCGCGTGAGGGCGTACAAGGGCTCGGCGACGGCTCCGGTGCCGTTGTTCACGGGGGCAGCCGGGACGACGACGTCCTGCTGTCGGACGACGCTGAAAACGCCCGAGACGGTGAGCGTGCGCATGAGGCGACGCAGGCAGGGGATCTTGGACGGGTGCACCGCGACCCTGGCGACTATCTGGGGGAGAGTGGCGGTGCCGCCGTGGTGGTGGATGGCGTCGGCGAGGCGGAGGTCCAGGGCCGACTTGAGCGCCATGGACTTGATGTAGGAGAATGTGGTTGTCCAGAACTCGTGCTCGGCGTCCAGCACGGCCTGGTCGTCGGTGCTCTGGCCTGGGAGCGCCATGATCGATGCAGTGTGCGTGTGCTGCTTCTGTTTGCGTTGGCAGATATATGTACAGCAGGGAGAACCTGACGTTGCCCCCTCAATATACTATACTCACTGCTTACATAATTTCTATCCAGAAACTCGAAATCTAAGAGAAAGGAATCTGAGATACTCTTGACTGTCAGAAACTGAATCCGACTTACAAAATCTACTGAAGAAAAAAGGTGTGTGATAATCTAAGAATGGATCGCCGCCACGGTTTCCACGAGGTTTCTAAAAAAGGAGAAAGTATGAAAATGCTTACCACTTACCAGCAATTTGGTGATACCAACAGAATACTTTTTGGCACTCGTGCTCCGCGAGGTGGGTTTTGTATCAATATCCCCAGGTGTTTGCAGATCTCACACAGATCCAAGCACCACATAGGATCGTGACAGTGCGCCACGATCATCATATCCAATGATTGAATAATACCAAACGGAAGTCATTTCCCTTTCGCCATGACGTCTCACGGCCCAAAGCCAACCAACGTATACTTGAACAAATTTCCCTTTCACCATGATGTCTCATGGCCCAAAGCCAACCAACGCTTAATTAGCAAATTTCCTCAAGCATTTGGATAGGTTGTCGTAGCTCCCTCTGTTTAGTGTTTGCAAATATATCTTGGCACATCAATCTTTGCCTCTGTGGTGCAAAACTTATTGAGACATACAGCATTCGGGGTCCATGAAGCAAAGTTGGGTGTCAACAGTCAATATACAACTTCCACTAGTTGCATTCTGCTAATGTAAACTACACTGTCGACAATTCCGGGATGGCGCATCAATAATTGCTTTCAGCTTCCTTCTTTTCTTTTCAATGGCCCTTCTTCTTTCTTGAAAGAGGCAGATTCATATTCAGTTCAATCAGAATAGCATGTTGAGTCATATACCTGCTGGCAACTGTCGCATTATCGGCTCAGATTTGACAATAGTGTCAGAGACGATGGACTAGGCTTGTGCACCGTATTGTCATGTTGAGCACCTGAAATATGAACTTCCAATGTCCTCCAGCACAAGATCAGAAAAATCTCCAGGAGGAAGTGCTGAGACCCGAGATTGGCAGTGCTGCTCTTTGTCTTCAGTGTTCCAGGCGACTGAACATATCCCAGCCCAGGTCAGTGTTACTACTCTTCAGGACATCTTCAGAACTGAAGGTTGGTTACACAAAGTGGATGCCATGCCCGCTTCACAACTGCTGCATGAACAACTTACGTGTAAACTTCCCAGGCTAAAAAGATTGAGCACAAACTTCGTAAACCGTGACTTGCGAATTGCGATGCAGAGGGGAACTGCAAATGCTTGTGCGTTGATCCCATTTATGCTGAAATTCTGGGCAGAATCTAGAAAGGTACAATCATTATAGCAAAAGTATAAACACAGCAGCCTGCAGATGCAACTTAGAAATGAATTGACATATTAACTTTTGGACCAAAATATATCAACAGAGCAAATAGGCCACTGCTTAAATATACATGAACTGTAGAATTTCTTTAGTCAGCAATCAGACATGCAATTGGTACCACACGGAACTATGCATAGTTCACAGTAAAACTTGCACTTGATCACGCATTAATGCATACATCAAATCACCAAAGTACCGATGCTGAGTAAGAGGAGAGTGGACTGAAACATAGACGTAACATCTCAATATCATTCATTATCTCCATAAACAAAATATACGCCCAACTGTAAATGGCAATTTATACATAAACACGACCGGAACAGAGTCCATGTAACCTTCTACACATATATGTCTTGCACTAACAGAGGTAACTTGATCACAGGGACTCACACCTCAAAATACAAGCCACATGCATACAACAAGACAGCACACATGTTGTTTATGCTGTCTTGTGAATATGTAATACGTTTACTCCACGTAATTTTCCATGGAGTGTTCAAGGATAGAGCTCAATAACAGATCTAACCCCCAGCACCGTTATAATCTTGTACCCGCTGAACCCGGCATCCATGAATATCTTATTCCACTCAAATTCCTCTCGCTCGATCCCCTCAAGAAACATGATAAATAGATCAAAGAAAACCTGTGTCTCTCTTGTAACAATCTCATTTGGCCCAGATCCAACCACCATATCTACGATTATCACCTTCCCACCAGCATCTTTGGGAGGTATTGCTTCCTTGCATTTTTTCAATATCTTGACACAGTCTTCATTGCCCCAATCATGGAAAACCCACTAAGATGTACATCAACAAAAAATGTTACGATTAGACCCTATAAAATTGGATTTTTTTGAATTTTTCCATAAGTTCTATAGTTAGCTTGCTTTAGTTGTTCAATTGGTACCTACAAGCGGCTAAATACATACTTTATGGCATCTTATTGTAAACTGTGTATGTGTACTTTATGGCATCTTATTGTAAACTGTGTATGTGTGAGAAGGGAAGAAGGAAAATCTAAAGGGTGTACCTTCAGGAAAAGAGCATCTGCTGGTGGAATGTACTTGAACATATCGCCAGAAATAAATGACACATGGTCGTCAGTAGGAGCTTCTTCAACCACATGAGGGAGATCCAACACCGTGCATTTCATTTGCGGGAATGCCTTCGCAATTGCACTGGCAGCTCCACCATGGCCCCCAGCGACATCAATAAGCGAGTTTATATCAAGAAATACATCACCACACTCCCTCAAGATGATATCCATGAGAAAGTTACTATCAGAAACCATCGCATTGTTGATTGACTGGTTGTAAGAATCATTCTTGTCAGCCATCTCCCAGAAGGTAAGGCCGTGAGCCTTTTTGAACAAGGATGTAGAGTGCTCATCTAGGAACCATGAGTTCATGCCAAAAAAGGGGGCAAGGACAGTTGAATCAAGCATCAAAGACAGAATGGGAAATAAATTCGATTTAACTTCATCGCTAACGAGGAGGCAAGTGGTTGGGGTAAGCACATAAACAGCCTCCTTGTCTGCCGTGGTGGATTCATGGACAGCAAAGATGCCTGATACGGTGAGCACCCGCATGAGCCGTCGTAAGCGGGGAAGCTTAGATGGATGAAGCCCGATCTTTGCGGCCAACTCAGAAGGGGTCATAGCGCCACCATGGTGTTGGATGGTGTTAGGGATTTGCAGTTCCATTGCACATTTGAGTGCCATGGATTTGACAAATCCCAATGCATGGTGCCAAAGGTCAACTTGAGCCTGGAGCAAATCCTGAGAGCTATTCTTGCTTTGAGTGGGTGACATTTTCTTGAACTTGCTTTGTTTGGTTGTGGGTGGGATTGGACATATGCCTGCTGGTCTATATATGCACAAACTCAGCTTGCTAAGGCACAACGTAGGGCCATGTGTAATAAGTTATTTAAGAATGATGAGAAATTTACTTGCCAGCATTTTGTGAAGGTATTTGAGATAAACTTACAGCAGCAATATACATATTGCTACATGGCAGGCAAAAATCAATGTGAATGGTGGCTATCAGTTTATTGCCTATTGACATAACGTTTGTAAATTGATTTTTATTTTTCATACTTAGTTCCACTCCTTTTTTTTCAAACATTTCACTTGAGTTCCACTTCTTTCAAATTAAAATATCAGGCTCTACTCTCGAAATTTTTCTGTTAGACACCGGAAGTGATTTTTGCCACACCTACTGAAATGGTTGTACATATTTTGCTTCGTAAAAATCTATAGTTGAACAAGAAAAATAATCACTTGGCAGTAAATTTTATTCCTTGTGGCATACAAGCTACCAAATTACACACCTCAAGAAAATAGAGCAATTCCGGAAGAATGAGTTCCATTTGTGATATGAACCGCCATCTTATCACACGGTCAAGACACGCTTCTCACACCCCAAATATAGAACATTTTCTAGCTGGGACATCACGCTGTCTACTTTTTTAGAGAAAAGGCCAAATGCCCTGCTTTATATAGAAAAGCAGGAGTTTCAGTGGGAAGAGCAGCGCCACGATACAAGAGCTGCAAAAACTAAACAAACAGGCAGCAACCAGACTGCCGAAGAAAGGCTGCCACACATCCCACTAACAACCCCCCTGATGGCAGCCCGAAATATGTTGAATCTCTCTCGCCTTGTTATGAATCGTCTCTTTTGACCGGACATTGCCTCCCTACGCTACGCTGTGCCGCATAGAGAAGCATCCACTACGAAAAAGAGCAATCATAAAGCGCATCCAAGCAAAAACAAAACTTTTGCTTCAAGGGGAAATTAGATTTCCAAAAGATCCATCAACCCATGCTCACTACCAGTGATATCACGCTGTTCATTTCTTGCATGCTAGGCGGCCGTGCCGTAACTAACCTCTTTGTAAATGAGTTGTCGTTAGCAGTGTTGCTTGGACATATGGACAGAGGTGTGAGGTGTCTGAATCCTACTCAGATTTGGCCGGCGATTTGGTAAATTTCGACATGCTCACAGAGACACAGACACAGACTCACGTCGATCACTCACGGGAATTGATCCATGGAATGAGCTACAGAACAAACGGCTTGGCCTGAACCTTTGTGAACTAGTAGTAGTACTAAAATTATAACACATTCAGAGAGTAGGAGTGTAGGACTAGGGTGTGACAAAACCAAGGAAAAAAAATAGCGCACTACAAAAAATAGCGCCGGCCCTGAAACTACGCTATTAGCGTGCTATAGCGCGTTATAGCGTGCTATTAGCAAGGCATTATACACTGATTTATTTAGCGAGACAATTCTCTACACGCTATAGCGTGCTATTAGCGGCCCTATAGCGCGCTATTTTTTTTCAGTGGACAAAACGCCCACTGATGCGCGCCGTCGTACTAGAGTCTATAGCAGTAGAAGATGGAATCAACCGATCAAACAAGCGCTTACTGGGAAATTAATGCGAACGAGGTGGGAGCTCCACCGCCGCGGCGGACACACAGCGTCCGCGAGCAGCTTCGGCGCCTGGGTCGCGCGAGGAAACTAGCCTGGTCGTGCGACGCGACCGCGGCGGCCCGACCACCGGCACAAGGTAACCGCCGCCGCGCTTCGTCGCGACTTTTTTTTTTCTTTTTCGACGAGGGAAATCCTGTCGAACGGCAAAGTGGTTGTGGGCTCTATCCCACGTGTGCAGGAAATTTGTGTGGGGAAGCCCAATAGCGGAAAGCAGTGACAGTGTAAGCCTATACGTTTTCTTTTCTTTTTTTCGAATTTTTATTTGTACCCTTTTAAAGTACAAAATATAATGTGTATATCTCTGCCTAATGAAAAATTTGATCCTATATAAAATATTTGCACGATTTTTTATTAAAAATATTCTCAACCATCTATGAAATAAATATGTGTGTGCGTTTAGATAAAATAAAATATTTATGTATGTCAAATAAAATGTATACGCACCTTAAAAAAGTACCTCATACAAATGTTTCATGTTGAAAAACTTTTATCCTAGAAAATATTCCACTGTGGCATTTTTTTTTTGAATGTAAATAAAAAGTTTAGGTGACTTGTGTAACTTGTTTTGACAAATAATATTTGAACACATTCCACAATTCATGAAATACTTTTTATCCATTTAAGAAAAATGTTCACTCAACTAAGATAATACACGTTGTTATATTGTTTATTTAAATTGCATAGACCGGTGAAAAACCAACTATTACCAGATAAATTTGTAAAATAGCATCAAAAGATTATGAAGTATAACACATGAAAGCTATAAAAGGAAGATATGAATACGAATTTTTAAGTAAAATAATAAAAATAAGGATATTAAAATAATAAAATAAAAATAGTTGAGTAAAAGCAAAACAAAAGGAAAAAATAAGTAAGAAAGAAAAACAAAACTGAAATAGAAAAGTAGAATAGGAAGAAAGTACAAAGAGAAAATAAGGGAAAACTAAAGCAAGAGGAAGAAATAAAAAAATAAGAATATATAATTTAAAGCGTATAAACAAAAGAAAAGACAACAAAAGGAGAAAAATAAAAGGATGAAGGAAAGAAACGTTTAATATACCAGCCCCACTAGGGAGGGAGGACGTGTTAAATCCTGGTCGGTGATTAGAAATTCAGAATGAAAATTGCTGATGCGGCAACAATTTTCTTTGTCGCGGCAGCTCTATCCACAACCAGATGGGAAGAATAAGGGAGTGCGCCGACTGTTTAGAGACGGTATTCTAATAAGTTCATAGGAATAGGATGTGCGTGTGTGCGTCTATAAAGACGAGTGTATGTGCATATACATGAGCGTCTGTAGTGTGTTTCTAAATTGTTTTGAACATGTACTAACTACTAATATGTAGGCCCCACAACAGTGGACATCAACTCGATCCGGGAGTAGAGCAGATGAGTAGCTAAGGCTGTCTGTAGCTCATCTTGGCAGCACACGCCTTCCACACCTTCTCCTCTACAACTACTCTCTCCGTCCCAAAATAAGTGACTCAACTTTGTACTTCGCAGGTACAAAACATTTCTTTCCTTCCTTGTAGGTGGCAAATCAGGTAATCTTCGATTGTCACAGGACACTCTACACATACTCTGCTCTTCCCCAAGTACAGTAGGGACAGCCAAGAGCCAACACATTCATTGGCATGGCATATCCTAACAGCTTGCCTGCTACTGTACAGCCGAATGAATCACGCCCAAACACCTGTCAGGTATAAATATCACTGCCATTACGTTTGCGAATTCTTCAGGTTGCAGCAAGCAGCTGAAATGATAGAAATCACAAACAGTCTTATTACTCTCCATGCAGCTACACCACTAACTGTTTTCTCCACGCATGCAAGCTTACTGCTAATCCAACTTTGAATTCATATTGCATCATCACTTTTGTCATCTCTCCCTTGCCAGGGCCTGCGCTGCATTCATGCAACTTGATGTAAGCAGGCGGTAGGATGAAGATACGAGCTAGGCCGGCTAGTTCCACTTCCAGGCTCCAGCTGCTCACATCAAGGTTTAAAGTAGATGAGATACTATATGATTATGCAATGCGGCTGAGCTGAGTTTAAGCATATCAAGGTTTTCCATTGCCAGGTAGTACTAGTATATAATAGTGTAGAGCTGCTCACTTAACTGTCCAAACCATGCATCCTATCGAATGAATGAACCACCAGAGCAAGTAGCCAATACAGAAAGGGAAACAATTACATAAGATCCAGTCAGTTCATAGGCAATGGGTTTTGCTTAGCACTCTATTGCTGATAGGCCTACTGAATCGCCTTAGTTTCTTTCCAAGCAGTTTAACATATCACCAAGGGATTTAATGGTTCCCAGTGGCATTAATTAATTAGCGCCATATTAAAAGAATAAAGTAAAAAAAAAAAAGAACCGTGAAGCAGAGAAAATGGAACAGTACCCAATTGATTAAGTGGAGACGACGGTCTGATCTGATCTTTCTAGCTAGCTATATAATGCACTTTCTCCTTTTCTCGATCTGATGTATGTCGTCATCGTGCTCCTTGTTCCTTCTTTTTATCTCCTGAACAGGATGCAACTGCTACTATTTCCTGCTTCCCCTCTGCAGCCATTGTGTGGACTAACCAAGCAGATGAAATTAACATGGAACCAATAGGAAGAAATTATAAAACAAGTAAATAGACAAAGCATTCGAACAAACACATTAAGAGGGAGCAGTCAGCGTGCAGTTGTGTTAATTTACCTCCAGATTCGATCAAGTGCTGGGACAGTATATCCCTCACCCTGGCAGCATCCTCCTCTGCCACCTGTCGCACTTGCTCAGTGTAATTATCCTGATCGTTATGCATATCTGCGGCCTCTTCCTCAAAAAAAGTCTATCACAATGTTATGCAAAATGCAGCATGCATAGATAATTTGAGGAAGCCGGCACGAACTGGCCGAGCGCCACATCTCTCTGTCTAGGACCTTCCAAGTGTCTTTCAACCTCGCGAGCGCGGCCAACATGACGTCTGTAGCTGCAGAGTGTCTCCTGTTGAACTCAGCTTGATAAGGAGGAAAATCTGCAGAGGAGTCCTTGTCTTCCAGGTGGTAAGGTGTGAGGAGCCAGGGAAGAAGAGGGTATCCTGCATCACCAATTATGTATTCTCCAACTTGCCATCCATCTGATAAATTCAACTTGCTACCATTCAGCCAAGTACCCTCCTCACAGGACATGAAGAGTCCAGAGTCATGCAGAAGGCTCGATTGGTTCATGCTACCAGGCAGTCCCAACCAAATGTTTGTAAACCTCATATCTGGATCAACGACGGCTTGCAGCCGTCATTCTCCTCATGGTCACAGTTTTGTGATCCAAATGTGATGTGGGCTGTACGTACAACACCGCAGCAGTTTTGCAGGCCATGTGTCGTGGTGAAATCGCGGCAGATGCCATGAGATGGCTAAAAGTGGGGGGCTGCGTGAGGACGCCGGTGGGTTCCGGATGCGAGGTTGGCACGCGCGTGCGGGAGACACAAGGCGTACCCAGGTTCGGGGCCTTCCGGAGAGATAACACCCCTAGTCCCGCCGAATGGGTTGATAGGCACAAGGGCCGCAACGATTACAATGATGCTCCTGGAGCTGTCTAAGCGGAGGAGGGAGAAGGAGCTAGCTCTCCGTTCGGCCTCTCCTGTGTGTGAGTGTGTGTGCAGCTATCGGGGCTGACCGAAGAAGAGTGAACCGACTTGGCCGACCGAGATCAACCTCCCTGCATGGAGGCCTCCTGGGGGGTCTTATAGCCTGACCCCCCAGGGTTACATGGGTAAACTACGTGCACCGGGACCCGGGCGTCGGCGTCTGGAGCCGGCCGGGGGCCCGCCGGCTGCTTGGCACTGTGGCCCGTCGCTTCGAGCGTCACGGAGTGGACGGTGCGTGCGCACTTCTGCAGAGGCGTGCAGGAGTGGTCGGCGCGTGCGCGCTTCTGCCGAGGTGTGCAGGAGTGGACGGCGCGTGCGCCCTCTGCAGAGGCGTGCCGGAGTAGGCGGCGTCGCCCGGGGGGGGGGGGGGGGGGGGGGCTGCACCGGCGCGCTGGTGCTGACACCGGCCGTCGCGGTCAACAGGGTTGGCAACTTTGCCGGCGTGCCCTCCCGAGACGGATGGCACTGTAGCCATGTTCTCCCCTCGTGGGTAGCTGTCTTGTCGTCGGACGCGTTGGGACGGCCGCCGACCCATCGCCAGCCGGTTAGCGGACAGCTAGGCCCGGCCCGGGCCTAGCCGGCTAACGCTGGGAAGCCGGCCGGTTGGCCAGCCGGAGGAGAAGGGCACGGGCTGCCCCGATGTTTCTTGAAAAGGGGCTCCGGGTTCGCTTGCCTACCCGGGGGTCATCCCCCCGACACCATGGATCTTGCCAAACTTGGGCTTGATCTTCTCCATTTTAGCAGAGCCAGGATAGCTGAATTGGTGGTCTGCTCGCTCCCACAAAGCCTCAACAAATATTCGAGTTACCATCAATACAGTTGACTCGTTCACACCAAGAGAGGATCCTACAGTAACCGGTGACTCACCGGAGTTCAGCATCCTCAAAGCAATGGCTACTCCATCTTGTAAAGATAGCACTCTCCCATCAACAAAGGTGTGATCCCAAGGCATCATATATTCAAAAACTGGGATCCTCACCAAGCTGCAGACGTGACTGAAGGTACTTCTTCTCATTTTGTACACAGACTCGAATCCTTCTGCCTCCACCATAAAAGATGACAATCTATCTGCATGGCAAGAAAAATACAGAACTGGTTACATAATCTCTAATTTGCAAGACAAGAACTAACATATCACCCAACATTTGTTGAACTCAAGGTAAAACTAGCAAAACAAGTGAAAAAAGATAAATACTTGCAACATATACGAGGAAGTGCAACCAAATCAGAAAGTAACCATAAAACAACCCACACGTACAGCTAGTGTTGTGGCTAAAACTTAAGTTGCATGTCTGGAACAACTGAACATCCATGTTTATATGTCATCTGAAACGGCTAGTCATGCGAAACAAAAAAATGTGGGGAATATATTCAGTCTCCGTGCAATATATATGGATGAAAAGCAGAGGATAAAATCAAATTACCTTATAAATTAGCAGAGTCAGAGTGCTCAAACAAATTAAGACAAAGCTCATATGTTTGATTTTCTGTACCTGAAAATATGGTGGAGCTGCTAATATTTGAATCCAACTTGAAGTTGTCTCCTCTCGTGTATAACACATACCATTTTCTTTGGTTGTCTCCGTCAGGCGTATATGCCTTGACATGCTCCACATGACTGAACTTGTCCCACTCATGACCAGATTGTCCTGCGGCTATAGAAGATAGCAACCATACCCTGCAGAGCAGCTGCAAATGCCTTAGCTTTATATCTCGCATGTATTCTGGGAGTTCTTCCATGACGTAATCCTCCAGGACCAATCTCTCAAGTACAGGGATACTCTCTAGGACCTTCAACTTTGGGCAATCGGTGATTGTGAGCTTCTGCATATTGGGCAGATTGGTTATCCTCTCCAGATCAGGGCTTCCACACACTGTAAGCTCAACAACAGAAGAAAAGCCCTCAAGGCAGTTGAGGTGTTGAACGTCTTCTACAAATAATTCCTTCAAAGCACGTGCATTGGAGGCAAGGCCAGGAGGAGCACGCCTTAGTTTGCAATTAATGAGCCAAAGCTTCTCCAAACGGGGCATGGCTTCTACATGCTCCTCCCACTCCCACTCCTCCCATTCCATCATTCCTTCTAAGCTCATCTCGGTTAACCTCGGAAATGGAGTCGACTCTGCCTGCAAGAATCCGGTTCCAACACGTCTGATGCATGGAGCTCGGTCAACCTGAAGCAACTGCAGGCAGGGGAGCTGACACAACCCATCGGGAAGTTGGGTACAACAAGCCAGGTCATAAAATGATAGAAACTTCAAGTTGTTGAGGGGCACCCTTGACCTCGACATCATCCAACTCGGCAGTTGATGGCCAAAATACCCGGGGATACGAAGATTTTCTATACTGGGCGGAGGGTAGAGCTCATCGAACACCTTCTGGATTCTTTTCTGCTCTTCAGCAGAGACACCTTCTTTCTCTTTGACCAACCCATCATCTCCCAGCTTGCTGGTGCAGGACAAGAATAGGTTGGTAAGATGCATTTTCTCACCAAGCCTAGCATTAGCAGCAAACGAAGCTAAAAATACATTCTCCAATTGAATTAATTCAATTATTCTGAGTCGGGAAAGAGGCCCCAGCTCATCCAAACTACACCAATCACCATCCATGTGGGCTTGAAACCCAAGTAGTCTCCTCATACTTGTCAGACCACGGAACCCTCTAGGTATCATACATACGTCAGCAAGGCCAAGAAACCTCAGCTGGCCAAGCTTTACAATGCTATCAGGAAGATTTGCCAAATTTTCACATCCACGAAGGTCAAAGGAATTGCAATAGTTTCATGTTGCCAATGTTCACCGGAAGTACAAATATATCAGTTACTAGCTTCAAATACCTCAGGTGCTTCAACTGATGCAACGATTCAACCAATGAAACCACATTTGCAGATACTATATGTAGAGTCCTTAGACTAGAAAAAGTAACCAATGAATCACCGGGCCTCATCTTGATCTGAATAGTTGAGATTAATGTCCTCACCGATTTCTGCTCCTGTAATGATTCCCAGTCGAGGTGACCTGATTGCAGTCGATCGGTTTCTATAGACAACCGAAGAAACTTTTGTGAATGAAGTTTAGTTAGAATATCGGTGTCTCCGTTGTGAGCTATGAGCGCTTCATCTTTAGTCATATACTGAGCAAATGAACGAACAACATCATGCATGCTACAATAAGATTGACCAACATACGATTTATCTGGCTCTATAAGGTTCCTAGATATCAACTCATTGTAGTAACGTCTTCCATATTCTTCTAAATCATTTGAGTTCCCATGAATACATCCTTCGCTGATCCACATGGCAATGACTTGATCCACATGAAACTTTCTACTTTTAGGGAGAAGAGAGTAGTATAGAAAGCACTGCTTCAAATAAGAAGGCATATCTTCATAGCTCAAGTATATTGCATAGTTGAGCTCTTGGGGCATTCTAGTTACTGACCATTTAGAATCATCCAAAACATGCTCCCAGTCATGACGTAGCTCCCCCCTTTTACGCAAGAGTCCTCCCATTACTTTGATGGCAAGTGGTAAACCACCACATTTTTGTATAATTTTCAATCCGACATCCTTCAGCTTATTGATGTGGTCTTCATCTATCTCACTTGAGAGTACCTGGAAACATGCAGTTCAGCAGACCGATAGAGTTAATTAACTACATATCAAGCTCACTCAAATATACCTCTTAATAGACGAGAGGACTAGTTGATATAGCCATCTATTTGCTAGGGTGGGTTTGATTATAAAAAAAATTCAAAGTACAGAAAGTATTCCCTCTGTAAAGAAATATGACCTTTTCGATCCCCGGGAGTACTTGTCAAACAGGAAATGTTATAAATGTACTTACTTATCTTGCTCCTATAACAAAGATTCATGCAATGACTCCCATGTGTACCATACATATATATACTTTATATCAAGAAAGCAGTTTTTCTTTCCTTTTTTTTCAGCACGGATTGTTTTCTTCCAAAAATATACTTTTGCATTATTCTCTTGTCATTGCAATATAAAATTATACTCTGAATTTAGGATAAATATATATTATATAGTTCATTATTTTACGGTCGCCTGAAATTATCTTATCACCCAGTCACCTAAAATGCATAATACTACAGAAACTATTGCATTGTAAAATTTGCATACAATTTTTTTAACAAAATTATACTGCAACAGTTTGTCTAGTTAGCTTTTGTTTCATAGCATGTTGCTTCTGTTGGTAGGGGTTCACCAAAACTGTTGTTTTTCATCATAAAAAATAACTTATCATTTCTATTATGTCATATGGTAGTGGGTCAGAAGCTGAGCATTTAGATCTTCATCCTTGGTTGAGCAAAATAGACTGAAAATTAGTAACATTTTACTCACTACATGAATATACAACCCATGTATCTTCATTGGTAAAACTGATAAATTCATTTATTTTCAGTTTTATTAATTATATTAATCAAGCTCAGCAAAATAAGATCTCAATGTCACGAACGTGTGTCATGTAGGTAGGCATAAATAAAATACTGAAAATCAAATTGGTGCTACAGTATAGTTAAAGAGGTAATTGCACCAGTGGCCTTGAACTTGGCACACATGTGCACTTTAGTCCCAGAACTTACAAACTGTGGTGCATCAGTCACTAATTTGCAAAATGTAGCACCCGGGGTCAAACCGAAACCACATCGGTACCGATGGTTGGCTTGCTTACGCAGATATTTTTAGTGTGAAAATAGCACCTGGCTATGATGTGAGGCCTCCCAGGAGGAAGGGGGGGGGGGGGGGGTTGTTTTTATCTCAACAGAAACACTGAGTTAATGAACTTTCACCAGTGTGTCCTTGCCCCTTTAGTGCACTCCTTCGAGCTCATGTCAGTCATCGATGAAGGTGGAAGCGATCAGGGAGGATGCCGCCACCCTAGTGGCTAGGGACAATGGAGCTGGTCAGGGAGGTGGTGGTGATGAGGAGCGTGAGCAACCTGTCGCATAAGGCAACTGCACTGGGGGCAGGTTGGGTCCCCAGCACAAACAGAGCCGTCCGCGGGGAACGTTCCTCTGTCTTGTCCTCCATCGTTGCACTCCTATGAATGAATAATACAACTCTAGGGGTTCTTTGCAGAAGAGAAAAAAAAAACCAGAGGCCTCACGCTAGTCACGTGCAATTTCTAGGCGAAAAATGCTTGTGTCAGCAAGCCAACTAGCCATCTGAGCCGAATCGGTCTCAGGTTGACCTCTGGTGCAATATTTTGCCAAGTAAACGGCCAGTGCATCACTGTTTCGAAGTAAAGTGCACATCCATGCCAAGTTCAATGACCGCTAGTGCGATCACCACATTTGTAAAAGAGCAAAACTAATATTAGCCCTAAGAAATTATTGAAAACATCTTACCTTTCAAGGGGTAAAGTACTTACAAACCAGTTAATAATACGTAATTAATGGCACATATTAACCTGGAAGCATCCTAATTTTATTCTTAATTAATAACTAAATTGTACTGTTAATAATAAGTAGATGGAGATTGATTATTCACTTGATTAAGACAATACTGTTTAATTGCATACGAACCTGCTTCTTGAGCAATGACCAAGCATCGTCAGGCGCTAATGTGTCGATGTGGTGGTAGGGCCGTGTGGCTGTCATCCCTCGGGCGACACCTTCATCTCTAGTGGTGATGAGGACTCGGCTGCCTGAAGCAGCAGCATTAACTAAGGGTATTTTGAGCACACCCTCCCATGTTCCATGGTTCCACACATCATCCATTACAAGTAAGGTCTTGTGGTCAATCAGGGAGTCTTTGAGGGTTCGCTGAAGCGTGGCCTTTGCATCTCCAGTTGGGTGGTGGTCTCCTCCGGCTTCGATGATGGCTCTTCTCAGCAGCTCAGTCTCACTGAAGTTTTGATTGACGCTCAACCATATCTTTTTGCTGAACTCACTTTGGATGGCCTCGTCGTTGAAGACCTTTTGTGCAAGGGTGGTCTTGCCAATCCCGCCAACGCCTACAATGGCGAACGCCATGATGTTGTTGTTGACCTCTTTCGTTGTTTGGAAGATTTGGGCCACCAGTGCTCTTGTGTCTTCTTCGATTTTCTCCCCAACCAGACCTGACCGATCGAGCTCCCCTGACGTCTCACGGCTAGGATTACCATGACGAGAGGCATGCACCTTGCTGCTATGATCCTCGTAGGACCAGATATTGATGAAGTTCAAAGCAGCGCTCCGCTCCTTGATGGTGTCGAGCCTGTGGTTGAGTGCCTTGATGCGGGTGCCGATTTCATGAGCATGGAAGGGGTTCCGCATACAAAAGAGCAAGGGATTGAAACAACCTGCATCTACAGAGGATGATCCACACTCCATGGCCTTGAGCTGGCAGAGGTCGAGGATGTCAGTAGCTTCATACATGGCACGCTTGAGCTGCCCCACCCACTCTTTGACGGTCTCGTCGGTGATGTTCCTCCTATCGGCATCAGCGAGGAAGTTTTTGAGGTCCCGAAGCTTATCGCCCATCTTGTCTATCCCGCTGGAGACGCCCAATAGCATTCCCAGCTCTTCTTCTGCTACCTGCCTGAGCAAGTCCCCAAGGTAGGATCCAAATGCATCCAGCACCATCGCCATTGTAGTTGCTGTCTTCTGTTGTGATAATAATTGTAAGGTGAAATTTCAGTAGGAGCTCGAGACAAAGAAACAAGCAAGAAGCTTAATTAGCTTGGTGTGATTAAAGGGACAAAATAAAGTTGAACTACCTAGATGGATCGATGGATGTCTTGCTCATTCAGCTCTGGAGAGCAAATCAATCCCGGTAAAGAGGAAGAAGGAGCTTCCAACGTATATCAATGAAAGGGAAACTAGCTAACTAATTGTTTAACAGAAGCGAAACTTCCTAGTGTATAACACAATTTGCCCCATCACATTTCTTCATTATCTACACTTAACATAATAACACTAGCAGACAGCAGCGCTGGACGGAGTTAATTAATTAAATAATGTGGGTTGTCAGGTTGCTTGTCGTGCTTATCTTTTTAACTATTAGTTCTTGCCCTGATTGGCGCGATTCGTTCAGGTCTTACGTAGGTTCGTTGCAGGCTCAGCTGTCAAAAGGTAGCTCTGGTCAATGGTGAGGCTAAGGTGACGAATGTATTGTTTTCTTTTCCAATAATGATGTACTATTTTAGCACCCTGTGGACCTCAAGATGCATACGACCGCCCACGCGCATATTAGTTAGCCTGTCACTGCTCAGCCTTCTCTCAAGTTTATATGTATTTTCGGTCTCAGAAAGAATTTCTATCAATACATATGTCCATGTAGAGAATTTAGAATGGATTACCTTAGATGTGATCGAGATCAAGATCAGTGCGACTTGGACTAATCCATAGCTAATTAACTAGTGCCATTCGCAAAAAAAAAAACCTGTGTCAAAAACGCTCTTATATTATGGGACGGAGGGAGTAATTAACTAGTGCCAAACCGCGTCACTTTTTTTTTTGTATCTAATGGAGATCTTTCCTTGAGAGACGATGAAGACAAGACTGTGCCATGGATTAACTAATAATTAGGCAGGCAGCTAGTTAGTGACAAATGCAATGTACTTTCCTTGAAATCGGGTTAGCTAGGTCTAGTTTATTACTCTACATTGAGCAGGTACGAATTAGGATTATATTTATCCAGAACCCAACAAAGCAGTTCAATGGTAGCTATGGTGGGTGGGGGCAATTTTAGAGCTCTGATGTACTCTGCGCCTAGATCTCATCAAAATTAGGACAAGAGAATTCCAGGCCCTAGGTACCCTCTGTCGATAGATACCATCAAAATCAAGATAAAAAAATTGATTGCACGTAAACAGGGCAAGAAAGGTAAGGAATTTAACAATCACTGATGGAAGGGGAAATGGCGACTGACCGTGCGTGCTTCGCCGCCGCCGCCATGCCACGCACTCTCTTTTGCTGTGGAGAATTGGGGGCGGGGGCGGGGAGGCTATGCTAGAGTAAGATGGTAGAGAGCGGAGGCTTGGTCGCGGTAGCCGGAGTGCTGGAGCTCCTCATTTGGATTTGGCCGTCGGCGAGGGAGCCGATAGTGTGAGGAAGACGACGAGACTGCGCATATGGATCTGGGGCTTTCCACCGAATACGGCCTATCAGCCCATTTCCCTGGAAAGAAAATAGTGGTGTTCTGAAAATAAGTCCACAACTTGCTAATCAGAACTGAGGTGGTTTATAGGAATGGATCCCTTTTCGTGTATAGGATTGTTTCCTATCCTTCACATTTCAAAGGAAAAAAAATATTAGCTTAAACAAAATGGGAAAACAAGATGATACCCCGCGTGTTGCAGCGGGAATATGTTGCAATATATTTCAATAATATTAGGTTGTATGAAAGATTTGGATTGATAATATATGAAAAAACTAAAAATACATATCATATATTGTATGGAATATTGTATCGTTGAAAAATATTGAGTCAATTACACAGGTGGTGCTAGAACTTGGCGCAAATGGTCACTTTAGTGCTAGAACTTGCGGCATACATTAAAGTGGTGCAAAAACTTGGCTGGGACGTGCAAACACGGTGTAAATCTCGTTTGTATACGGCTGCGATGCTGACGAGGCATGACAACATGGCATAGGGCCCGCTGTCGGTGACTGCATGGTGTGACATGCTATTTTTGCAAAAAAAAAAACCTCGGTTTTTTATTATTTTTTTCTCACGAAAACGCCCCTGTCATGTGTGTGGCATCCGATGGGTCCCACTTGTCAGTGAAACATTACAAATTTTATTAGAATGAAGTGAAACATTACAAATTTTATTAGAATGAAAAATATACCGCCGAGGGATTCGTACTGGTGACCACGGTCTAACAAGCATGCGCAGCTAACCATCAGGCCAGAGCTCACATCATGAATTCACGACATAGAAGCATACACACTTTTTATATCTTTGAATTGAGTAACATAATAACTAAAGAATTTTAATCCGTCAAAAGGGTTACGCCCATGGGGTTTCGAGCCAGCTACCCAAGTAAAACAATTAGGAGGGCGTGCGACTCCAACTATGTACTCTCATGTGTAAATATAATTGTTACAGTTTATGTCTATAACAGAACGTGCTCCTGGGCTACAATTTATGTTACTTTTTTCACTTTTCGAAAGCTGTAAAGAAATGTAAATTGTAATTATAAATAATATACATATAAATAAAATATATTAGACTAAAACAATGCTCACATATTAATTTAAAAAAATCCATCAAATTAAATTATGAATTAATTGTATAATTAAAAAGTTTTTGCATATTAAATAAAATATCAAAGCAATTCTAGAAAATATGTGTACTTAAAAAATTATCATATCAGTTCAAAAAAATTACAAGTTTTTTTTTATAAAATATTCATGTTGTGTATAAAATTGTGCAAGCTTTAATGTTTTTATGTTGTTTTAAAAATGTTCATACGTTTTAATAAATTATGTGTGTTTTCTAAAAAATAGATATGTATTTTTAGATTAATATTAATATATGTGTAAAAAAATTAGCCTAGTGTGCCTCGGACTGCAGATTCTCAAATGAATACGTATTTACAATTATACTTTACATTTTTTGGGGCTAAAAAGAAGAAAAGAAAAGAAAACTAACATGTTTCAAATGGGCCGCACTAACTGCAGTCTGTTTAGCCCAGCGGGCGTACTGTTGTAGACATAAAGGTTAACAATCCTATTAATGTACGCCTAAAAATAATAATCCTATTAATGTACGAAATGCCGTTTGTTGTATATTTGCTAGGTCCTCCTCGTGGTAACTGTCAGCTCGCTGGTACGAAATCGCACGGCGGTATCTTTTTTTTCAAATTAATATTCTTATTTTACGTTATTTAGCAAAGATATAAAGGCCAAGTATCCCTATAGGACATCAACTTTTGTCTGGTGGGTTGGCTAGCCGCGCTCTCGGCTGACTGTTGGTCACGGGTTCGAATCGTTGTCGTGCTCCTATTTTTCTTTCTAATACTAATAATAAATTTTGTGATGTTTGGCTGACAGGTGGGACCACCTGATGCCACACATGCAGTTACTGTGTACACCTGACAGGGGCCTTTATGTGAAAAAAAGGAAAAATAAAAAGTTGAGGTTTCTTTTGCAAAAAGAGAACACCACACGCCCAGTCTTCACCATATGGTCACTAACAGCGGGCCCTACGCCATGCTGTCATGCCTCGTCAGCTTCTCCGGCTATTTTAAATCATATTCACACAAAAAGAGAATTCATGTGTTATTTTAAAACATATTCATACAAGTTAAAATATTTATGAATTATAAACTTTTTATTATCCCCGCAATTTTTTATAAGATTTAAATAGTACACATTTCCGAATCTGCAATCTGAGGGCACACTAGACTAGTATTTATTTTTCATGCATATTTTATATTTAATTTTACTTAAAAATAAATAAATATTGTTTTTAGAAAACCCACAAACATGTGTACTCTTTTTAAAACAACCTAAAAGTTTCTTAAACCATGATCACTTTTATATACTACATGAATATGATATTAAAAATCAAGAAAAAAATTCAACATATATAAGAATTTATTTAAATATATAAGTTAATAACAGTTTTTAGAATCATACTTTTTTAATTCATAAGTTAATTATTTGGGTGTTTGTTAAATTAGTAAGTGGATATGGTTTGATGTTATATGAACATTTGTTAATGTAATTTATTTTATTTATATGTATATTATTTATAAGACAAGATTATAATTTACATATTTGTTAAAAAATAAAAATGCAAAAAACCTAAATGTTGAAATTGTGTGCACTGACTGCAATTCAGTTTAGCCACACGATCGTGTTGTGTTATAGTTATAAAGTGTAATTATGCTACCGAAATAAGTGGTTGGAGTGGTATCCCCGGGCACTAATTTAATTATATGGATTTTTGGTAAATTAGTTTGTGGATATGTTTGATGTTATATGAACATTTTTAATGTAGTTTATTTAATTTATATGTATATTATTTCTAACACATTATTATGATTTATATATTTTTTAAAAAAAATTAAAAAAATGCAAAAAACTAAAATGTTGAATGGCTGCACTGACTGCATTCAGTTTAGTCACATGAACGCGCGTTATGTTATATTCATAAAGTGTAATTATACATCAGAAATAAGTTACCTTGTCTGTTGTAGTGGTATGCCCGGGCACTTGAGTCACCGAGCATGCACTTGTTTTTGGATTTAACTTGTTCAGTCAAAATATATAAAGGATATGTATCGTTGAATGATAACAAGTCTGCCCATGTGGGCTGGCTAGACCTGAGCGCACGCAGTCCGCAAATCGCCGGTTCGAACCTCCTGTGTACCAATTTCATTTTTGTACTTTTTCATGAGAGAAAAAAAATATCTAGGGGCTTTTCGCAAAAAAACAGGCCACACGCCCTGCCCTCCCCTTTTGGTCACTGACAGCGGGCCCCCATGCCATCCTGGCACGCATAGTCAGCGCCACAGGCATATGCAACACCGTATTTGCACCGTCAAGCCAAGTTCTTGAACCATTTATTTGTACGCTACAAGTTCTACCACTAAAGTGACCATTTGTGCCAAGTTCTAGCACTAGTGGTGTAATTGACTCAAAAATATTTATTGAATATTGGCAGTATAATATAATGTATTTTTTTCCCATGCATGTTTGGTGGGCCTTTGATGACGTGAGATGTGTGCATGGCTTATGTGTGCATGTTGAAATAAATAGAATTAGTGGAGATCAACTAATGATGATCAACAAATCGAAACCCATCGTCTACTGGTGCCGTATGTGATGCCGCCTGCAACCCGTTTCAATCCCGCTTCCGTACCAGGTTATTCTTGATTAATTCTTTTGTTCCAAGTTTTCCTCTACTTCGGTTCTCTACTGTCACTTGGCATGTTGATTATTTCTGCCCTGCCTTCCTTAAGTATGTTCACAGATGAGCCAGTGTCCGTATTATGAGTCACGCATGTGTGTTACCTATTTTCCCTAGCTTAATGCATCACTACATTATTAGCTAGATTGACTATATAGGCCACTTTGTTAGACGGTGTTAAGGTTGAGTAGCACACAAAACGGAAGAAAAGGGAGCATTATTTACTTTATATGTTATAATCTCTCTCTCATAAATAATAATCCTGTACATCTTCTTGTATCATTTTGTCGCTTTTGTATTGCAGAAATTGGGTATGTAGTTGAACATGTGATTAATTGATTACTTTCTGGATTGGCAACCATTGCATTTTCTTAAGGACGGTCAATCTTTCCATTTTGCTACTTGTACCTGTATGCTTTTCCATGTCTATTTATCTCTTTTGTTATCAGCTGAAGTATCAACTTCTTTCTCTTTTAGATCTTAAGGTCATCGTATGATACAGAAACTACACAAAGTTGTGTTGCATGTGTTTTACATCTTTCAGTTTATGTTTAATTCTCTTTTAGGCAGGTTATGCACTGCTATGAAGACTGCCGTTTTTTGTAGCCTCCTTTGGAATATGACAATTCATATTCAGTGATCAATTGGGTAAGTTCTACACAGTTTACCTTAATCTGATGGGCGCATATATACCGTGCAGGCTGAACTGGTTATATTTTAATCTCCAAGTTAATAAAATTGGTGCCCCCACCTGTAGCTACATTATATTATCCTCCAGAAAAATACATGCTATTGTTTGTTACACTTGAAAACATGGATGTTTGGAAGGAGCACTTAGGTACGATTTGCATTATCCTTCAGATTTGCTATAATTCGTAAAGTATTAATCTCATGTTTTGTTTATCAATATGGTCCTTATACATCCATCTTTTATGTTAGCACATTTGATAAGTAATTTTGAGCTTGTGAATACTATGTTTCTCCTCAGGTGTTCGTATAGCTTCAAAAGAGAATCATCTTCTTTGCATACTTTGAAGGTGTTTATTGGTTGAAATGCTACAATTAGATTTGATTATGTTTTGCTTCCATTCCATTTGTTACACATTAGTATAATAAAATTGAGTAGGGAACACTTTGGATTTTTACCTGCAGATTGTCTAAGTATGATAATGGAATCTTGCATTGTACATTTCAATGTGGTGCCCAGTGGTTGCTCTGCCCTCTACAACAATTCATCATGAACCTTTTTATGACATATGTATTACATTATTTCATTTCACATTGCAGTGTGCTCATGACTGAATGGCCTGTTATAATTCATTGGTTTTGTTTGATGGTATTGCACCGAAGCAAACAAGATGTTACTTTGTGCTAGATTTTTTTTTACGTCGAGCCCATATATGAATCAACACAAATATCTAAAATTCTTCTAATATCCTGGAACAACATGCGGGGAATCATCTAGTTCATAATAATTGCAAGGGCATCAGCGGCAAGATCAAAAAGTAGGGGAGACAAAGAATCCCCCTGTCTTAGTCCTTTAAAAGTAGGAAAGTAAGGTCCTATTGAATCATTAACTTTTATACTCACACGCCCACCTCTCATGGTTTCCATAATCCAACCATTCCACTTATCAGGAAAGCCTTTCAAATTAAGCACTTTATGAACAAAGGGCCATATAATTGTATCATATGTTTCTCAAAGTCAACTTTTAAAAGCAGGTCACTTTGTTTTTAACATGTATGGAATTTAGAGCTTCATGCAAGACCAGCACATCCTCCATGATGTATCTACCTTTAATAAAGGCAATTTGGACAACGGATATGAGTTTTCTAACAAATCTACTTAATCTATTCTTGAGAATTTTAGTA
Source organism: Elymus sibiricus (assembly GCA_039707655.1). NCBI lineage: Eukaryota > Viridiplantae > Streptophyta > Magnoliopsida > Poales > Poaceae > Elymus > Elymus sibiricus. The sequence continues at coordinate 323,364,104 of CM077664.1, forward strand.
AAAAAAAACTCACATTCAGCAAACAGATAGGCCTAAATTTCTGAATTTGCTTAGCATCATTTGATTTAGGAACCAATGTAATTATGTCATAGATCATCTTAGATATATTTAGACTACCTTTATGGAAATCATACAAAATTGCCTACAGATCCCACTTCACTAATTCCCAATGTCTCTGATAGAGTTCAATAGGAAAACCATCACGGCCAGGGCTTTTATATTTTTCTTTATAGAGACCACTCTATGAATCTCTTCCATGGAAAATTCTTCAATAAGTTTCTTAGCTTCATGTTCAGGAATTCTATTAGCTCCATCAATATTCAAAGAAATGTTTGATTGATCGGGTCTCCCAAAAAGGTTTTTATAAAAAAATACTCCCTCTGTATCAAAATATAAGACATTTTTTCACACTGTGATAGTATCAAAAACGTTTTATATTTTGATACAGAGGGAGTAGTAATGTACTCCATCAGTTTCTCTTCATCTTCAATAATTCCTTCATCCCGTTCCAAAGTCACTATTCATTTTTTCTTCTCCTACCATTAGGTTTTGCCTGAAAATATCTAGTATTAGCATCTCATTCCTTAATCTCAATATCTTTGCACCTCTGCATCCACTTCAATTCCTCTTGTTTAATAAGCCAACTCTTCTTCTGGATGAATGAAGCTTGTCGATGCGAGGATGCGAGTTCGATCACAGGATGGGGGACACTTCATACCGGTCGATGCCATCCGTGGTGAGCAAGGCCGGAGAGTTTGCATGTATTCATGCCAATAATATAAGGAGTGTCCCTTTATAAAATGTACAAATGATTAATTCGGCCTCGTCATTAGATCTTGGATAATATGGAGAGCAGCGATTCGGTGTCCAGGCTCATCTGCACCCGCGATGAAGAAACAAGTTCAAAACAAATAGTAGAAAAATTCAAAAAATTCCAATTTTTTTTGCATGGTAGATAATTTGGTGCGTGAGGTGTGCTTCAAATTTCGGATCATTTGGACATCTGAGTAGCTCTCGGCAAAAAAGATAAATTAGGGATAAATTTGGGGTCTGTAAACAAGTTTACTGTTCATGTATTGTTCTGACCCAATTTATCTTTTTTGCTGAGAGCTACTCATATGTCCAAATGATCTGAAATTTGGAGCGCACCTCACGCACCAAATTATCTACCATGCAAAAAAAACATTGGATTTTTTTAATTGTTTTGTATTTTTTGTGAATTTTTTCTTGATCGGGTGCAGATGAGTCTCGGCTCAGAAATGGATATTTGGATAATATGATGTTACTATCACCAGTGTGATGATTAATTCACATCCTTCTTCCTTTATAAATGATGCCACATAGACAAAGGAAAATATGACACTGCTAAAATGTTGGAAATATGCCCTAGAGGCAATAATAAATTGGTTATTATTATATTTCCTTGTTCATGATAATCGTTTATTATCCATGCTATAATTGTATTGATTGGAAACTCAAATACATGTGTGGGTACATAGACAACACTGTGTCCCTAGTAATCCTCTAGTTGACTAGCTCGTTGATCAAAGATGGTTAAGGTTTCCTAGCCATTGACATGAGATGTCATTTGATAACGGGATCACATCATTAGGAGAATGATGTGATGGACAAGACCCAAAACTAAGAACGTAGCATATGATCGTGTCAGTTTATTGCTATTGTTTTCTGCATGTCAAGTATCTGTTCCTATGACCATGAGATCATGCAACTCCCTGACATCGGAGGAGTACCTTGTGTGTATCAAACGTCGCAACGTAACTGGGTGACTATAAAGGTGCTCTACAGGTATCTCCGAGGGTGTCTGTTGGGTTGGCATGGATCAATACTGGGATTTGTTACTCTGTGTGACGGAGAGGTATCTCAGGGCCCACTCGGTAATACAACATCACAATGAGCCTTGCAAGCAATGTGACTAAAGTATTAGCCACGAGATCTTGTATTACGGAACGAGTAAAGAGACTTGCCGGTAACGAGATTGAACTAGGTATAGAGATACCGACGATCGAATCTCGGGCAAGTAACATACCGAAGAACAAAGGGAACAACATACGGGATTAACTGAATCCTTGACATAGAGGTTCGACCGATAAAGATCTTCGTAGAATATGTAGGAGCCAATATGGGCATCTAGGTCCCGCTATTGGTTATTGGCCGTAGAGGTGTCTCGGTCATGTCTACATAGTTCTCGAACCCGCAGGGTCTACACACTTAAACGTTTGGTGACGATTAGTATAGTTGAGTTATTTTGTTGGTGACCGAAAGTTGTTCGGAGTCCCGGATAAGATCCCGGACATGACGAGGATCTCCGGAATAATCCGGAGGTAAAGATTGATATATGTGATAATAGTGTTTTGATCTCCGGAAGAGTTCCGGAGTTCACCGGAATGGGTTCCGGATGTTTACCAAAGTGTTCGGGTGCAGCAACACTTTATATGGGCCAAAGGGATAAAGCCCACGAGGTATTTGAAAGTGCAAAAAGTAGTTTTGCTGCCGCGTAAGCGGTACTACCGTTTTGTGAAGCGGTACTACCGCCCAAGCGGTACTACCGCTTGTGTGAAGCGGTACTACCGCCCAAGCGGTACTACCGCTTGTGTTAAGCGGTACTACCGCCCAAGCGGTACTACCGCTTGTGTTAAGCGGTACTACCGCTTGTGCGCGGTACTGCAGGGATCCGAGTTGGACTCTTTCCCTGCGGGCCAAACCGACCTTGTGCGGGCAAAACCGACCTGGAGGAGGCTTTTACTCCAAGTTTAGACCCCAAGGCTCAACATATAAATAGAGGGGCAGGGCTAGCACACATGATACATCAAGATTTCCCCAAGCCGTGTGCGGCAACCCTAACCCTCTAGTTCCTCCGTCATAATCTCCGTAGCGCTTGGCGAAGCCCTGCAGAGATTGTTCCTCACCACCATCACCACGCCGTCGTGCTGCTGGAACTCAACCACTACTTCACCATCGCTCGCTGGATCGAGGAGGTGAAGGCGTCATCAAGCCGTACGTGTGTTGAACGCGGAGGTGCCGTCCGTTCGGCGCTAGTTCGTGATCGGATCGAGGGACGACTTGCGATTTGGATCGCGGAGACGTTCGACTACATCAACCGCGTTTCTTAAACGCTTCCGCTTAGCGATCTACAAGGGTATGTAGATTTACTCTCCCTCTCGTAGATGCTCATCACCATGGATAGATCTTGTGTGTGCGTAGGAAAATTTTTGTTTCCCATGCAACGTTTCCCAACAGTGGCATCATGAGCCAGGTCTATGCGTAGATGAGATCTCGAGTAGAACACAAACGAGTTGTGGGCGTGGGTGTATACATATTGCTTGCCGTTACTAGTTGATATTTGATTCGGCGGTACTGTGAGATGAAGCAGCCCGGACCGACATTACGCGTACACTTACGCGAGACAGGTTCCTTCAACTGACATGTAACTTCGTTGCATAAAGATGGCTAGCGGGTGTCTGTCTCTCTCACTTTAGTTGAATTGATTTCAATGAAGAGGGTTCTTTTAGAAGATCAAAAAGCAATCACTACACCACGTTGTGGTTTTGCGTAGGTAAGAACGGTTCTTGCAAACCCGTAGCAGCCACGTAAAATTTGCAACAACAATTAGAGGACGTCTAACTTGTTTTTGCAGGGTATGATGTGATATGATATGGCCAATTACATGATGAGATATATGTGATGTATGAGATGATCATGTGTTGTATAGAATATCACGACTTGCATGTCGATGAGTACGGCAACTGGCAGGAGCCATAGAGTTGTCTTTAATTATTGTATGACCTGCGTGTCAATCATTAAGCGCTATGTAATGCTTTACTTTATCGCTAAACGTTAGCAATAGTCGTGGAAGCAACAGTCGGCGCGACAACCTTATGGCGACACGTTGATGGAGATCAAGATGATGGAGATCATGGTGTCATGCCGGTGACGATGGAGATCATGCCGGTGCTTTGGAGATGGAGATCAAAAGCACAAGTTCATGGCCATATCATGTCACTTATGATTTGCATGTGATGTTAATCCTTTTATGCATCTTATTTTGCTTAGGACGACGGTAGCATTATAAGGTGATCCCTCACTTAAATTTCAAGATAAATTGTGTTCTCCCCGAGTGTGCACCGTTGCGAAAGTTCGTCGTTTCGAGACACGCCGTGATGATCGGGTGTGATAGACTCCACGTTCACATACAACGGGTGCAAGCCATGTTGCACACGCGGAACACTCGGGTTAAACTTGACGAGCCTAGCATGTACAGACATGGCCTCGGAACACAAGAGACCGAAAGGTCGAACATGAGTCATATAGTAGATATGATCAACATGAAGATGTTCACCATTGAAACCACCTCGACTCACGTGATGATCGGACTTGAGTTGGTGGATTTGGATCATGTTACACTCGAATGACCGGAGGGATGTCAATTTGAGTGGGAGTTTTTAAGTAGTATGATTAACTAAACTCATTATCTAGAACAATAGTCTAAGTTGTCTTTGCTATATTTATGTTGTAGATCATGGCTCGCGCAGTAGCACCCCTGAATTTTAATGCGTTCCTAGAGAAAGCTAAGTTGAAAGATGATGGAAGTAACTTTGTGGACTGGGCCCGTAATCTAAGGATTATCCTTACGGCTTCCCAGAAAGCTTATGTCCTTGATGCACCGCTTGGTGATCCACCCGCTCCAGTTGAGTCTCTAGACGTTGTGAACGCCTGGCAGGCTCGTTCTGATGATTACTCAATAGTTCAATGTGCAATGTTGTATGGCTTAGAACCGGGACTTCAAAGACGTTTTGAACGTCATGGAGCATATGAGATGTTCCAGGAGTTGAAGTTTATCTTTCAGAAGAATGCCCGGATCGAGAGATATGAGATCTCCGATAAGTTCTATGCTTGCAAGATGGAGGAGAACGGGTCTATCAGTGATCACGTGCTCAGAATGTCTGGGTACTCCACCCGTCTGGCTGAATTGGGGATGCCCCTTCCGCCAGAGGCTATCACTGACAGAGTTCTTCAATCATTGCCACCTAGCTACAAGAGCTTCGTGTTGAACTATAACATGCACGGGATGAACAAGTCAGTCGCCGAGCTGTTTGCGATGCTGAAAGCCGCTGAGTCTGAAATTCAGAAGGAGCATCAAGTGTTGATGGTCAATAAAACCACTAGTTTCAAGAAAAATGGCAAGGGTAAGAAGGGTAACTCCAAGAAGAGTGGCAAAACAGTTGCTCCTCTCGTGAAGAAACCCAAGGCTGGACCCAAACCAGAAACTGTGTGTTTTCATTGCAAGGGAACTGGACACTGGAAGCAGAACTGCCCCAAGTATTTGGCTGACAAGAAGGCGGCCAACAACAAACAAGGTATATATGATATACATGTTATTGATGTGTACCTTACCAACCCTCGTTGTAGTGCCTGGGTATTTGATACCGGTGCGGTTGCTCATATTTGCAACTCTAAACAGGAACTGCGGAATAAACGGAGGCTGGCAAAGGACGAAGTGACGATGCGCGTGGGAAATGGTTCCAAGGTTGATGTGATCGCCGTCGGCACGCTCGCTCTTCGATTACCGTCGGGATTAGTGATGAACCTAAATAAGTGTTATTTGGTGCCTGCGTTAAGCATGAACATTATATCTGGATCTTGTTTATTGCGAGACGGTTACTCATTTAAATCAGAGAATAATGGTTGTTCTATTTATATGAGTAATATCTTTTATGGTCATGCACCCAATGTGAGGGGTTTATTCTTATTGAATCTCGATAGTAATGATACACATGTTCATAACATTGATGCCAAAAGATGTAGAATTGATAATGATAATACCACTTTCTTGTGGCACTGCCGTTTAGGTCATATTGGTGTAAAACACATGAAGAAGCTCCATGCTGATGGACTTTTGGAGTCACTTGATTTTGAATCACTTGACACATGTGAGCCATGCCTCATGGGCAAGATGACTAAAACGCCGTTCTCTGGAACAATGGAACGGGCAAGTGACTTATTGGAAATCATACATACTGATGTGTGTGGTCCGATGAGTATTGAGGCGCGCGGTGGTTATCGTTACTTTCTCACCTTCACTGATGACTTAAGTAGATATGGGTATATTTACTTAATGAAACATAAGTCTGAAACATTTGAAAAGTTCAAACAATTTCAGAGTGAAGTTGAGAATCATCGTAACAAGAAGATTAAATTCCTACGATCTGATCGAGGAGGAGAATATCTGAGTTATGAGTTTGGCAGTCACTTAAGACAGTGTGGAATTGTTTCACAATTGACACCGCCTGGAACACCACAGCGTAATGGTGTGTCCGAACGTCGTAATCGAACCTTATTGGATATGGTGCGATCTATGATGTCTCTTGCCGATTTGCCACTATCGTTTTGGGGTTATGCATTAGAGACAGCTGCATTCACTTTAAATAGGGCACCATCGAAATCCGTTGAGACGACGCCATATGAACTTTGGTTTGGCAAGAAGCCAAAACTGTCGTTTCTTAAAGTTTGGGGATGTGATGCTTATGTCAAAAAGCTTCAGCCTGAAAAGCTGGAACCCAAAGCGGAGAAATGCGTCTTCATAGGATACCCAAAAGAGACAGTTGGGTATACCTTCTACCTCAGATCCGAAGGCAAAGTGTTTGTCGCTAAAAACGGAACATTTCTTGAGAAAGAGTTTCTCTCGAAAGAATTGAGTGGGAGGAAGATAGAACTTGATGAGGTTGTTGAACCTTTACTTCAACCTGAGAGTAGCGCAACGCAGAAAGTTGTTTCTGTGGAGCCTACATTAGCTGAAGAGGAAGTTAATGATGATGATCATGAAGCTTTGGATCAAGTTGCTATCGAACCTCGTAGGTCGACAAGGACGCGTACTGCTCCTGAGTGGTACGGCAACCCTGTCTTAGAGGTCATGTTGTTAGACAACGATGAACCTACGAGCTATGGAGAAGCGATGATGGGCCCGGATTCCAAGAAGTGGTTAGAGGCCATGAAATCCGAGATGGGATCCATGTATGAAAACAAAGTATGGACTTTGGAAGTATTACCTGAAGGGCGTAAGGCCATTCAGAACAAATGGATCTTTAAGAGGAAGACGGACGCGGACGGTAATGTCACCGTCTATAAAGCTCGACTTGTGGCAAAGGGTTTTTCACAAGTTCAAGGAGTTGACTACGATGAGACCTTCTCACCCGTAGCGATGCTTAAGTCCGTCAGAATCATGTTAGCAATAGCTGCCTTTTTCGATTATGAAATTTGGCAGATGGATGTCAAAACAGCGTTCCTTAACGGTTTCCTTAAGGAAGAGTTGTATATGATGCAACCAGAAGGTTTTGTTGATCCAGAGAATGCTGACAAAGTTTGCAAACTCCAGCGATCCATTTATGGACTGGTGCAAGCATCTCGGAGTTGGAATCTTCGTTTTGATGAGGTGATCAAAGCGTTCGAGTTTATACAAGTTTACGGAGAAGCTTGTATTTACAAGAAAGTGAGTGGGAGCTCTATAGCGTTTCTAATATTATATGTGGATGACATATTACTGATTGGAAACAATATAGAAATGCTGGAAAGCGTGAAGGAATATTTGAACAAGAGTTTTTCAATGAAGGACCTAGGAGAAGCTGCTTTCATATTAGGCATCAAGATCTATAGAGATAGATCGAGACGCTTAATAGGACTTTCACAAAGCACATACCTTGACAAAGTTTTGAAGAAGTTCGAAATGGATCAGTCCAAGAAGGGGTTCTTGCCTGTATTGCAAGGTGTAAAGTTGAGTAAGACTCAATGCCCAGTGACTGCAGAAGATAGAGAAAAGATGAGTGTCATCCCCTATGCTTCGACCATAGGCTCTATCATGTATGCAATGCTGTGCACAAGACCCGATGTCAGCCTTGCCATAAGTATGGTCGGAAGGTTTCAAAGTGATCCAGGAATGGAACACTGGACGGCGGTCAAGAATATCCTGAAGTACCTGAAAAGGACTAAGGATATGTTTCTCGTTTATGGAGGTGATCAAGAGCTCGTCGTAAAGGGTTACGTCGATGCAAGCTTTGACACTGATCCGGATGACTCTAAGTCTCAAACCGGATACGTGTTTATTCTTAATGGGGGTGCGGTTAGCTGGTGCAGTTCCAAGCAAAGCGTGGTAGCAGATTCTACATGCGAAGCGGAGTACATCGCTGCCTCGGAGGCGGCGAAGGAAGGTGTCTGGATGAAGGAGTTCATGACAGATCTTGGAGTAGTGCCTAGTGCGCTTAATCCAATGACTCTGTTTTGTGATAATACTGGTGCCATTGCTCTAGCCAAGGAACCAAGATTTCACAAGAGGACCAGACACATAAAGCGACGTTTCAATTCCATCCGCGATTACATCAAGGAGGACGACATAAATATTTGCAAAGTACACACGGATCTGAATGTTGCAGATCCGATGACTAAACCTCTTCCAAGGGCTAAACATGAACAACACCAGAACTGCATGGGTGTTCGATTCATTACAATGTAAATCACATAGTGATGTGAACTAGATTATTGACTCTAGTGCAAGTGGGAGACTGTTGGAAATATGCCCTAGAGGCAATAATAAATTGGTTATTATTATATTTCCTTGTTCATGATAATCGTTTATTATCCATGCTATAATTGTATTGATTGGAAACTCAAATACATGTGTGGGTACATAGACAACACTGTGTCCCTAGTAAACCTCTAGTTGACTAGCTCGTTGATCAAAGAAGGTTAAGGTTTCCTAGCCATTGACATGAGATGTCATTTGATAACGAGATCACATCATTAGGAGAATGATGTGATGGACAAGACCCAAAACTAAGAACGTAGCATATGACCGTGTCAGTTTATTGCTATTGTTTTCTGCATGTCAAGTATCTGTTCCTATGACCATGAGATCATGCAACTCCCTGACATCGGAGGAGTACCTTGTGTGTATCAAACGTCGCAACGTAACTGGGTGACTATAAAGGTGCTCTACAGGTATCTCCGAGGGTGTCTGTTGGGTTGGCATGGATCAAGACTGGGATTTGTTACTCTGTGTGACGGAGAGGTATCTCAGGGCCCACTCGGTAATACAACATCACAATGAGCCTTGCAAGCAATGTGACTAAAGTATTAGCCACGAGATCTTGTATTACGGAACTAGTAAAGAGACTTGCCGGTAACGAGATTGATCTAGGTATAGAGATACCGACGATCGAATCTCGGGCAAGTAACATACCGAAGAACAAAGGGAACAGCATACGGGATTAACTGAATCCTTGACATAGAGGTTCGACCGATAAAGATCTTCGTAGAATATGTAGGAGCCAATATGGGCATCCAGGTCCCGCTATTGGTTATTGGCCGTAGAGGTGTCTCGGTCATGTCTACATAGTTCGCGAACCCGCAGGGTCTACACACTTAAACGTTTGGTGACGATTAGTATAGTTGAGTTATTTTGTTGGTGACCGAAAGTTGTTCGGAGTCCCGGATAAGATCCCGGACATGACGAGGATCTCCGGAATAGTTCGGAGGTAAAGATTGATATATGTGATAATAGTGTTTTGATCTCCGGAAGAGTTCCGGAGTTCACCGGAATGGGTTCCGGATGTTTACCGAAGTGTTCGGGTGCAGCAACACTTTATATGGGCCAAAGGGATAAAGCCCACGAGGTATTGGAAAGTGCAAAAAGTAGTTTTGCTGCCGCGTAAGCGGTACTACCGTTTTGTGAAGCGGTACTACCGCCCAAGCGGTACTACCGCTTGTGTGAAGCGGTACTACCGCCCAAGCGGTACTACCGCTTGTGTTAAGCGGTACTACCTCTTGTGCGCGGTACTGCAGGGATCCGAGTTGGACTCTTTCCCTGCGGGCCAAACCGACCTTGTGCGGGCAAAACCGACCTGGAGGAGGCTTTTACTCCAAGTTTAGACCCCAAGGCTCAACATATAAATAGAGGGGCAGGGCTAGCACACGGGATACATCAAGATTTCCCCAAGCCGTGTGCGGCAACCCTAACCCTCTAGTTCCTCCGTCATAATCTCCGTAGCGCTTGGCGAAGCCCTGCAGAGATTGTTCCTCACCACCATCACCACGCCGTCGTGCTGCTGGAACTCAACCACTACTTCACCATCGCTCGCTGGATCGAGGAGGTGAAGGCGTCATCAAGCCGTACGTGTGTTGAACGCGGAGGTGCCGTCCGTTCGGCGCTAGTTCGTGATCGGATCGAGGGACGACTTGCGATTTGGATCGCGGAGACGTTCGACTACCTCAACCGCGTTTCTTAAACGCTTCCGCTTAGCGATCTACAAGGGTATGTAGATTTACTCTCCCTCTTGTAGATGCTCATCACCATGGATAGATCTTGTGTGTGCGTAGGAAAATTTTTGTTTCCCATGCAACGTTTCCCAACAGTGGCATCATGAGCCAGGTCTATGCGTAGATGAGATCTCGAGTAGAACACAAACGAGTTGTGGGCGTGGGTGTATACATATTGCTTGCCGTTACTAGTTGATATTTGATTTGGCGGTACTGTGAGATGAAGCGGCCCGGACCGACATTACGCGTACACTTACGCGAGACAGGTTCCTTCAACTGACATGTAACTTCGTTGCATAAAGATGGCTAGCGGGTGTCTGTCTCTCTCACTTTAGTTGAATTGATTTCAATGAAGAGGGTTCTTTTAGAAGATCAAAAAGCAATCACTACACCACGTTGTGGTTTTGCGTAGGTAAGAACGGTTCTTGCAAACCCGTAGCAGCCACGTAAAATTTGCAACAACAATTAGTGGACGTCTAACTCGTTTTTGCAGGGTATGATGTGATATGATATGGCCAATTACATGATGAGATATATGTGATGTATGAGATGATCATGTGTTGTATAGAATATCACGACTTGCATGTCGATGAGTACGGCAACTGGCAGGAGCCATAGAGTTGTCTTTAATTATTGTATGACCTGCGTGTCAATCATTAAGCGCTATGTAATGCTTTACTTTATCGCTAAACGTTAGCAATAGTCGTGGAAGCAACAGTCGGCGCGACAACCTTATGGCGACACGTTGATGGAGATCAAGATGATGGAGATCATGGTGTCATGCCGGTGACGATGGAGATCATGCCGGTGCTTTGGAGATGGAGATCAAAAGCACAAGTTCATGGCCATATCATGTCACTTATGATTTGCATGTGATGTTAATCCTTTTATGCATCTTATTTTGCTTAGGACGACGGTAGCATTATAAGGTGATCCCTCACTTAAATTTCAAGATAAATTGTGTTCTCCCCGAGTGTGCACCGTTGCGAAAGTTCGTCGTTTCGAGACACGCCGTGATGATCGGGTGTGATAGACTCCACGTTCACATACAACGGGTGCAAGCCATGTTGCACACGCGGAACACTCGGGTTAAACTTGACGAGCCTAGCATGTACAGACATGGCCTCGGAGCACAAGAGACCGAAAGGTCGAACATGAGTCATATAGTAGATATGATCAACATGAAGATGTTCACCATTGAAACCACCTCGACTCACGTGATGATCGGACTTGAGTTGGTGGATTTGGATCATGTTACACTCGAATGACCGGAGGGATGTCAATTTGAGTGGGAGTTTTTAAGTAATATGATTAACTAAACTCATTATCTAGAACAATAGTCTAAGTTGTCTTTGCTATATTTATGTTGTAGATCATGGCTCGCGCAGTAGCACCCCTGAATTTTAATGCGTTCCTAGAGAAAGCTAAGTTGAAAGATGATGGAAGTAACTTTGTGGACTGGGCCCGTAATCTAAGGATTATCCTTACGGCTTCCCAGAAAGCTTATGTCCTTGATGCACCGCTTGGTGATCCACCCGCTCCAGTTGAGTCTCTAGACGTTGTGAACGCCTGGCAGGCTCGTTCTGATGATTACTCAATAGTTCAATGTGCAATGTTGTATGGCTTAGAACCGGGACTTCAAAGACGTTTTGAACGTCATGGAGCATATGAGATGTTCCAGGAGTTGAAGTTTATCTTTCAGAAGAATGCCCGGATCGAGAGATATGAGATCTCCGATAAGTTCTATGCTTGCAAGATGGAGGAGAACGGGTCTATCAGTGATCACGTGCTCAGAATGTCTGGGTACTCCACCCGTCTGGCTGAATTGGGGATGCCCCTTCCGCCAGAGGCTATCACTGACAGAGTTCTTCAATCATTGCCACCTAGCTACAAGAGCTTCGTGTTGAACTATAACATGCACGGGATGAACAAGTCAGTCGCCGAGCTGTTTGCGATGCTGAAAGCCGCTGAGTCTGAAATTCAGAAGGAGCATCAAGTGTTGATGGTCAATAAAACCACTAGTTTCAAGAAAAATGGCAAGGGTAAGAAGGGTAACTCCAAGAAGAGTGGCAAAACAGTTGCTCCTCTCGTGAAGAAACCCAAGGCTGGACCCAAACCAGAAACTGTGTGTTTTCATTGCAAGGGAACTGGACACTGGAAGCGGAACTGCCCCAAGTATTTGGCTGACAAGAAGGCGGCCAACAACAAACAAGGTATATATGATATACATGTTATTTATGTGTACCTTACCAACCCTCGTTGTAGTGCCTGGGTATTTGATACCGGTGCGGTTGCTCATATTTGCAACTCTAAACAGGAACTGCGGAATAAACAGAGGCTGGCAAAGGACGAAGTGACGATGCGCGTGGGAAATGGTTCCAAGGTTGATGTGATCGCCGTCGGCACGCTCGCTCTTCGATTACCGTCGGGATTAGTGATGAACCTAAATAAGTGTTATTTGGTGCCTGCGTTAAGCATGAACATTATATCTGGATCTTGTTTATTGCGAGACGGTTACTCATTTAAATCAGAGAATAATGGTTGTTCTATTTATATGAGTAATATCTTTTATGGTCATGCACCCAATGTGAGGGGTTTATTCTTATTGAATCTCGATAGTAATGATACACATGTTCATAACATTGATGCCAAAAGATGTAGAATTGATAATGATAATACCACTTTCTTGTGGCACTGCCATTTAGGTCATATTGGTGTAAAACGCATGAAGAAGCTCCATGCTGATGGACTTTTGGAGTCACCTGATTTTGAATCACTTGACACATGTGAGCCATGCCTCATGGGCAAGATGACTAAAACGCCGTTCTCTGGAACAATGGAACGGGCAAGTGACTTATTGGAAATCATACATACTGATGTGTGTGGTCCGATGAGTATTGAGGCGCGCGGTGGTTATCGTTACTTTCTCACCTTCACTGATGACTTAAGTAGATATGGGTATATTTACTTAATGAAACATAAGTCTGAAACATTTGAAAAGTTCAAACAATTTCAGAGTGAAGTTGAGAATCATCGTAACAAGAAGATTAAATTCCTACGATCTGATCGAGGAGGAGAATATCTGAGTTATGAGTTTGGCAGTCACTTAAGACAGTGTGGAATTGTTTCACAATTGACACCGCCTGGAACACCACAGCGTAATGGTGTGTCCGAACGTCGTAATCGAACCTTATTGGATATGGTGCGATCTATGATGTCTCTTGCCGATTTGCCACTATCGTTTTGGGGTTATGCATTAGAGACAGCTGCATTCACTTTAAATAGGGCACCATCGAAATCCGTTGAGACGACGCCATATGAACTTTGGTTTGGCAAGAAGCCAAAACTGTCGTTTCTTAAAGTTTGGGGATGTGATGCTTATGTCAAAAAGCTTCAGCCTGAAAAGCTGGAACCCAAAGCGGAGAAATGCGTCTTCATAGGATACCCAAAAGAGACAGTTGGGTATACCTTCTACCTCAGATCCGAAGGCAAAGTGTTTGTCGCTAAAAACGGAACATTTCTTGAGAAAGAGTTTCTCTCGAAAGAATTGAGTGGGAGGAAGATAGAACTTGATGAGGTTGTTGAACCTTTACTTCAACCTGAGAGTAGCGCAACGCAGAAAGTTGTTTCTGTGGAGCCTACATTAGCTGAAGAGGAAGTTAATGATGATGATCATGAAGCTTTGGATCAAGTTGCTATCGAACCTCGTAGGTCGACAAGGACGCGTACTGCTCCTGAGTGGTACGGCAACCCTGTCTTAGAGGTCATGTTGTTAGACAACGATGAACCTACGAGCTATGGAGAAGCGATGATGGGCCCGGATTCCAAGAAGTGGTTAGAGGCCATGAAATCCGAGATGGGATCCATGTATGAAAACAAAGTATGGACTTTGGAAGTATTACCTGAAGGGCGTAAGGCCATTCAGAACAAATGGATCTTTAAGAGGAAGACGGACGCGGACGGTAATGTCACCGTCTATAAAGCTCGACTTGTGGCAAAGGGTTTTTCACAAGTTCAAGGAGTTGACTACGATGAGACCTTCTCACCCGTAGCGATGCTTAAGTCCGTCAGAATCATGTTAGCAATAGCTGCCTTTTTCGATTATGAAATTTGGCAGATGGATGTCAAAACAGCGTTCCTTAACGGTTTCCTTAAGGAAGAGTTGTATATGATGCAACCAGAAGGTTTTGTTGATCCAGAGAATGCTGACAAAGTTTGCAAACTCCAGCGATCCATTTATGGACTGGTGCAAGCATCTCGGAGTTGGAATCTTCGTTTTGATGAGGTGATCAAAGCGTTCGAGTTTATACAAGTTTACGGAGAAGCTTGTATTTACAAGAAAGTGAGTGGGAGCTCTATAGCGTTTCTAATATTATATGTGGATGACATATTACTGATTGGAAACAATATAGAAATGCTGGAAAGCGTGAAGGAATATTTGAACAAGAGTTTTTCAATGAAGGACCTAGGAGAAGCTGCTTTCATATTAGGCATCAAGATCTATAGAGATAGATCGAGACGCTTAATAGGACTTTCACAAAGCACATACCTTGACAAAGTTTTGAAGAAGTTCGAAATGGATCAGTCCAAGAAGGGGTTCTTGCCTGTATTGCAAGGTGTAAAGTTGAGTAAGACTCAATGCCCAGTGACTGCAGAAGATAGAGAAAAGATGATTGTCATCCCCTATGCTTCGACCATAGGCTCTATCATGTATGCAATGCTGTGCACAAGACCCGATGTCAGCCTTGCCATAAGTATGGTCGGAAGGTTTCAAAGTGATCCAGGAATGGAACACTGGACGGCGGTCAAGAATATCCTGAAGTACCTGAAAAGGACTAAGGATATGTTTCTCGTTTATGGAGGTGATCAAGAGCTCGTCGTAAAGGGTTACGTCGATGCAAGCTTTGACACTGATCCGGATGACTCTAAGTCTCAAACCGGATACGTGTTTATTCTTAATGGGGGTGCGGTTAGCTGGTGCAGTTCCAAGCAAAGCGTGGTAGCAGATTCTACATGCGAAGCGGAGTACATCGCTGCCTCGGAGGCGGCGAAGGAAGGTGTCTGGATGAAGGAGTTCATGACAGATCTTGGAGTAGTGCCTAGTGCGCTTAATCCAATGACTCTGTTTTGTGATAATACTGGTGCCATTGCTCTAGCCAAGGAACCAAGATTTCACAAGAGGACCAGACACATAAAGCGACGTTTCAATTCCATCCGCGATTACATCAAGGAGGACGACATAAATATTTGCAAAGTACACACGGATCTGAATGTTGCAGATCCGATGACTAAACCTCTTCCAAGGGCTAAACATGAACAACACCAGAACTGCATGGGTGTTCGATTCATTACAATGTAAATCACATAGTGATGTGAACTAGATTATTGACTCTAGTGCAAGTGGGAGACTGTTGGAAATATGCCCTAGAGGCAATAATAAATTGGTTATTATTATATTTCCTTGTTCATGATAATCGTTTATTATCCATGCTATAATTGTATTGATTGGAAACTCAAATACATGTGTGGGTACATAGACAACACTGTGTCCCTAGTAAACCTCTAGTTGACTAGCTCGTTGATCAAAGAAGGTTAAGGTTTCCTAGCCATTGACATGAGATGTCATTTGATAACGAGATCACATCATTAGGAGAATGATGTGATGGACAAGACCCAAAACTAAGAACGTAGCATATGACCGTGTCAGTTTATTGCTATTGTTTTCTGCATGTCAAGTATCTGTTCCTATGACCATGAGATCATGCAACTCCCTGACATCGGAGGAGTACCTTGTGTGTATCAAACGTCGCAACGTAACTGGGTGACTATAAAGGTGCTCTACAGGTATCTCCGAGGGTGTCTGTTGGGTTGGCATGGATCAAGACTGGGATTTGTTACTCTGTGTGACGGAGAGGTATCTCAGGGCCCACTCGGTAATACAACATCACAATGAGCCTTGCAAGCAATGTGACTAAAGTATTAGCCACGAGATCTTGTATTACGGAACTAGTAAAGAGACTTGCCGGTAACGAGATTGATCTAGGTATAGAGATACCGACGATCGAATCTCGGGCAAGTAACATACCGAAGAACAAAGGGAACAGCATACGGGATTAACTGAATCCTTGACATAGAGGTTCGACCGATAAAGATCTTCGTAGAATATGTAGGAGCCAATATGGGCATCCAGGTCCCGCTATTGGTTATTGGCCGTAGAGGTGTCTCGGTCATGTCTACATAGTTCGCGAACCCGCAGGGTCTACACACTTAAACGTTTGGTGACGATTAGTATAGTTGAGTTATTTTGTTGGTGACCGAAAGTTGTTCGGAGTCCCGGATAAGATCCCGGACATGACGAGGATCTCCGGAATAGTTCGGAGGTAAAGATTGATATATGTGATAATAGTGTTTTGATCTCCGGAAGAGTTCCGGAGTTCACCGGAATGGGTTCCGGATGTTTACCGAAGTGTTCGGGTGCAGCAACACTTTATATGGGCCAAAGGGATAAAGCCCACGAGGTATTGGAAAGTGCAAAAAGTAGTTTTGCTGCCGCGTAAGCGGTACTACCGTTTTGTGAAGCGGTACTACCGCCCAAGCGGTACTACCGCTTGTGTGAAGCGGTACTACCGCCCAAGCGGTACTACCGCTTGTGTTAAGCGGTACTACCTCTTGTGCGCGGTACTGCAGGGATCCGAGTTGGACTCTTTCCCTGCGGGCCAAACCGACCTTGTGCGGGCAAAACCGACCTGGAGGAGGCTTTTACTCCAAGTTTAGACCCCAAGGCTCAACATATAAATAGAGGGGCAGGGCTAGCACACGGGATACATCAAGATTTCCCCAAGCCGTGTGCGGCAACCCTAACCCTCTAGTTCCTCCGTCATAATCTCCGTAGCGCTTGGCGAAGCCCTGCAGAGATTGTTCCTCACCACCATCACCACGCCGTCGTGCTGCTGGAACTCAACCACTACTTCACCATCGCTCGCTGGATCGAGGAGGTGAAGGCGTCATCAAGCCGTACGTGTGTTGAACGCGGAGGTGCCGTCCGTTCGGCGCTAGTTCGTGATCGGATCGAGGGACGACTTGCGATTTGGATCGCGGAGACGTTCGACTACATCAACCGCGTTTCTTAAACGCTTCCACTTAGCGATCTACAAGGGTATGTAGATTTACTCTCCCTCTCGTAGATGCTCATCACCATGGATAGATCTTGTGTGTGCGTAGGAAAATTTTTGTTTCCCATGCAACGTTTCCCAACATAAAATACACATTAAAGAATTATATGCAGGCACGGAATTATAAAATTTCTTTAACCCGCGATCAGATATGCATTACGGTATCACATTGAATGATCCAACACGGCGATGATCTCGTGACCAGTGTGTAACCTCCTTGCGAGCACACATGGTGCAAAGCCACCACACCTTTGGGGAATACATGCAGATTCATATTTCAGTTAAAGCATAATCGCATAAGTGATCATCCTTGGAATAAAGTATGTGGGGTCACACTGGACTGTCAAGTGTGCATAATACGCTGTAACCTAAACAACTTACGTATGCATACATCGATTCGCTGAAAAACAACAAAGTAAGCACTGAAACATGGACATAGCATCTTAATATCAGTATTATCTCAATTCTCACAAACAAAATATTGACACGGCTGTGCAGATGGTAGTCTATACATGAACACTACTGGAACAAATTCTAGTAACCTGCTACACATATATACTTGCGTTGTGGTAAGAGTGCTAATTCATTGACCACAGCGCTTCACACCTTGCAAAGAGATTCAATAGGGTTGTACACTATTCACCACATTGGACCAAAGGCATGCAACCAGAAAGCACACGTGCTGTTCATGACAGTTTATTTACATACAATACTGATTTACCACGTAATTTAACATGGAGTGATATCCCAACACTGATATAATCTTGTAGTCGCCGAACCCAGCTTCCATGAATATATTTCTCCACTCAAGTTCCTCTCGCTCAATCCCCTCAATAGACATGATAAAGAGATCATACAAAACATGTGTCTCTCTTGTTACAATGTCATTTGGCCCAGATCCAACCACCATGTCAATGATTATCACCTTTCTGCCAGCATCTCTCGTAGGGATAGTTGCCTTGCGATTTTTTAACATCTTGACAGAGTCTTCATCACCCAATCATGAAAACCCCACTAAGATGCTCAGCAGCAAAAAAGAAGTTACCTTTAGTCCCTATATTATTTGAAATTGTAGAGTTTTGTTACAAGAATTTTAGTTAGATTAATTTAGTGGTTCAATTAGTACATATAAGTGGCTAAATACGACTTTATGAGTTATGAAAGCATATTGTCAATTGAGGATGTGATGTATGCAAAGGGAAGAAAAATATGGAGAGTTTACCTTCAGGAAAACAACATTTGCTGGTGGAATGTAATTAAACATATTTCCGAAAATAAATGACACATAGGCATCACTAGGAACTTTAGCAATCACATGAGGGAGATCCAACACGGTGCATTTCATCTGTGGGAACGCCTTTGCAATTGCTCTCGCAGCTCCACCGTGCCCTCCAGCGACATCAACAAGTGAGTTTATGCCAAGAAAAACATCACCACACTCCCTCAAGATGATATCCATGAGAAAATCACTATCAGAAACCATTGCGTTATTGATTTGCTGGTTGTAAGTATTGTCCTGGTCAGTCATCTCACAAACGTCAAGGCCGTGAGCGTTTTTGAACAGGGACATGGAATGCTCATCTAGGAACCATGAGTGCATGCCAAGAAAAGGGGTAATGGAAGTTGTACCAAGTATCAAAGACAGAATGGGAAATATGCTTGATTTAACTTCATCACTAACATGGAGGCATGTGGTTCGGGTAAGCCCATAAGTAACCTCCTTGTCTGGGGAGGCTACTTCATGGACAGCAAAGATGCCTGAGACGGTGAGCACACGCATGAGTCATCGTAAGAGGGGGCTTAGACGGATGGAATCCAATCTTCATGGCCATCATATGTCTCCAGCGTATCTATAATTTTTGATTGTTTCATGCTATTATATTATCAATCTTGGAAGTTTTATATGCAATAATATGCTATTTTATATCATTTTTGGGACTAACTATTAACTCAGTGCCCAGTGCCAGTTGCTGTTTTTCTTGCTTGTTTTTGGCTTTTCAGAAAATCAATATCAAACGAAATCCAAACGGAAAAAAATTCTTTAGATTAATTTTTTTCTGGACCAGAAGGGACCCCAGAAGCTTCGGGAGGAGACCAGACGAGATACGAGAGAGCCACAAGCTCAAGGGGCACGCCCTAGGGGGGTAGGCGTGCCTCCTGAGCTTGTGGGGTCCACGCAGCTCCGTTTGACCTAATTCCAAGCCTATAATTTGCCAAATATTATTCCCAAACCAACAGAGAGCCACCCGAAATAATTTTTCCGCCGCCGCAAGCTTCTGTTCTTTCGTGATCCCATCTGGAGGCCTTTTCCGGTAATATGTCGGAGGAGGAATCGATCACGGAGGGCTTCTACATCAACCTTGCTCCCCTACCGATGATGTGTGAGTACTTCACCACAGACCTACGGGTCCATAGCTAGTAGTTAGATGGCTTGTTCTCTCTCTTTGATCTTCAATACCATGTTCTTCTCGATCTTCTTGGAGTTCTATCCGATGTAATTTTCTTTTGCGGTGTGTTTGTTGGGATCCGATGAATTATGGGTTTATGATCAGATTATTCATTGAAAGTAATTGAGTCTTTTCCGAACTTTATTATGCATTATTATTATAGCTTTGTATTTCTCTCCGATCTATCCGTTTGATTTGGCCAACTAGATTGATTTATCTTCAGTGGGAGATGTGCTTTGTAATGGGTTCAATCTTGCGGTGCTCTATATCCCAGTGACAAAGTAGGGGACAAGACATGTATTTGTATTGTTGCTATTAAGGATAAAATGATGGGGTTTATTTATATTGATTGAGTTTACTTTGTCTACATCATTTCATCTTGCTTAAAGCGTTACTCTGTTTGTCATGAACTTAATACCATAGATGCATGCTGGATAGCGGTCGATTGGTGGAGTAATAGTAGTAGATGCAGGCAGGAGTCCATCTACTTGTCACGGATGTGATGCCTATATATGTGATCATTGCCATGAATACGTCATAACTATGCGCTTTTCTACCAATTGCCCAACAGTAATTTGTTTACCCACCGTATGCTTTGTGTTCGAGAGAGAAGCCTCTAGTGAAAACTATGCCCCCGGGTCTACTTTAAGCATATTAAAAAACCCTAAAAATACCTTGCTGCAATTTATTTACTTCTCTTTTGTTTTGCAATTTACCCATCTGCCTATACAAGATTTAATCCTTGCAATTAACGAGTTCAAGGGGATTGACAACCCTCTTGCCCGTGTTGGGTGCAAGTATTTGCTTTTGTGTGTGCATGTGCTGTTCACGAGGCTTTGTGTGATTCTCCTATTGGTTTGATAAACCTTGGTTCTCACTGCGGGAAATACTTATCTCTACTGTACTGCATCTCCCCTTCTCTTCGGGGAAAATCCCAACGCAGCTCACAAGTAGCAGGAAGAATTTCTGGCGCCGTTGCCGGGGAGACATCATCAAAACCTATCAAGTACCTTCACTCAAACTATCATATACTTGCTCTACTCTTTATTTGCCTCTCTTTTTGATCTCCCTCCACTTCTCAAAAAAAAATCAAAAATACAAAAATATTTTACTTTGCTTGCTTCCAATAATTGTGTGACTCAATGAAAATGAAAATATAGACATATGGATCCTCATCCACTTGCTAATCTTTTCAAACAATCCAACTATGATGAACCAATTTCTAGTGAGTTAAGTGCACTTGATTATCTCTATGAAGTTTTGCTTGAAAATTATGAATCTGAAAATTGTGATGAAGTGTTAAAATAAGAAATTTATAAAGTGATTCATGATAGCTCCTTGAATGAAAAGCATGATTGCAATGATGTTATTATAAATTCTATTATTGTCAATTGTGCTAATGATATGCAAAGCTACAAGCTTGGGGATGATAATTTTGTCATGTCCAATACTTATTGCAATGATCATGATTGGGGTGATAATTCTTCTTATGATCTTGAAAATTTATTTAAGCCTCATGATGAATATGTTATTGATAATAATGTTTGCAATAATATTGAAAGTGGGTCTGGAAGAGTGTCAACTTTAGGTAAAAAGAATCCCACACACTCGGAGAGTGTTCAATCTTATGATATTTTTGATAAATGTGGGTTTGGAGAGGTCACAACTTTAGTTGTTGTTAGTCCCACTATCTTGGAGGATTATAAAACTTTTATGCATGTGGATCATGAAGATAATATTTTATATGATAGCTATATTGTTGAATTTGATTATGATCCTACATGTAATTATTATGAAAGAGGAAAATATGGTTGTAGAAACTTTTATGTCACTAAATTACCTCTCTTTGTGCTGAAATTATTAATGCTTCATTCTTCCTATTTGCATATGTTAGATATTGCTTGTCTTGATAATTTGCTTCCCTATAAAATGCCTATGCATAGGAAGAGGGTTAGGCTTAAATGTGTTAATTGCATGCTATATGATGCTCTCTTTGTGCTTTATGTCTTGTCTTTTATGTGAGCATCATTAATATCTCAAAGCCTATCTTAATGGCTATAAAGAAAGAGCTTGTTGGGAGACAACCCAATATTTCTGTTTTGTGTGTCTGCACAATTATAGCTACTGTTATGATTGTGTTTTTTACCTTTTAATTAGTGTTTGTGCCAAGTAATGCCTTTAGGATGATTTGGATGATAGTATAATTGATGTTGTTTGAAAACAGAAAGTTTTGCGCCCAGTAGTTGATTTTTAATTTATTACCGGAATGTCAGAAAAATCTGAAAGTTTTACATAGTATTGGAATATAAATTTTTTATATTGTCCTAATTTTTTAGAATTTTTGGAGTTACAGAAGTATGGATAAATTTTCTGTCATTCCGTACTGTTCTGTTTTAGACAGTTTCTATTTTTATTGCATAGTGTGTTTGTTTTAATGAAACTATGGATTATATCGGGGGGTATAAGTCATGGGGAAGTTAGAATACAGTAGGTATTATGAAAGAATAATTATGAATGAGTTTATAACAGTACCTAAAGTTTATGATTGATTCATTATACTAATGGATCTCACGAAGTTTCTGTTGAGTTTTGTGTGCTGAAGTTTTCAAGTTTTGGGTGAGATTATGATGGATGAAGGAATAAGGAGCGGCAAGAACCTAAGCTTGGGGATTTCCAAGGCACCCCAAGGTAATATTCAAGTAAGACCCAAGCGTCTAAGCTTGGGGATGCCCCGGATGGCATCCCCTCTTTCGTCTACAATCTATCGGTAACTTACTAGGAGCTATATTTTTATTCATCACATGATATGAGTTTTACTTGGAGTGTCTTGTGCCATAGTTTTGTTTGCTTTTTAGTTTGCCACAATCATTGTTTGCTGGACACATCTTTTGAGAGGGACACACATTTATCGTGATTTGTTAGAATACTCTATGTGCTTCACTTATATCTTTTGAGCTAGGCAGTTGCTCAAGTGCTTCACTTATATCTTTTAGAGCACGACGGTGGTTATATTTTGTAGAAATAATTGCACTCTCATGCTTCACTAAATATTTTTGAGATTCTAATAAATAGTAATGGCAATTTGCACGTGTTATAAGACTAGTCCAGAAAGGATAGGTATTCAAAGGGGATATAATAAAAACTTTCATGTAGATCACTAAATATGAAACGTATGGTTTAATGATATTGATGTCGTAATATGAAAGGATATTGGTTCATGATCATTGGTTAGTAGAAATATCGATATTAAAGCTTGTTATTAACTTCTCATCTAAGTGTTGGTCATGGCATGGTGGGGAGGTTTGAGCATTTTTATGTCTGAAATGAAATCCTTGAGTGCTGTTATAATCGGGGGTGCGCGATGGTTAACTCCTACCAACCTCCTCCCTAGGGGCATGTGAGTAGTACTTTGCTTCGAGGGCTAATAGGCTTTACAATAAGTATTTGAGTTCTTTATGACTAATGTGAGTCCATGGATTATACGCACTCCTACCCTTCCGCATTTTGCTAGCCTCTTCGGTACCGTGCATTGCCCTTTCTCACCTCGAGAGTTGGTACAAACTTCGCAGGTGCATCCAAACCCCGTGATATTATACGCTCTATCACACATAAGCCTCCTTATATCTTCCTCAAAAGAGCCACCATACCTACCTATTATGGCATTTCCATAGCCATTCTGAGATATATTGCCATGAAACTTCCACCGTTCCGTCACATGACTTGTGTGTTCATCATCATATTGCTTTGCATGATCATATAGAGCTGACATGATATTTGTGGCACAGTCACCGTTCATCATTGTCATACATGTTACGCTGGATCATTGCACATCTTGGTACACTGCCAGAGGCATTCATATAGAGTCATATTGTCTTAGTTATCGAGTTGTAAGTAAATAAAAGTGTGATGATCATCATTATTAGAGCATTGTCCCAGTGAGGAAAGGATGATGGAGACTATGATTCCCCCAAAAGTCGGGATGAGACTCCGAACAAAAAAGAAAAAAAGTGCTCAACAAAAAAAGAGAGATAAAGAGAGAAGGGGCAATGTTACTATCCTTTTTCCACACTTGTGCTTCAGAGTAGCACCATGTTCTTCAAATAGAGAGTCTCCTATGTTGTCACTTTCATATACTAGTGGGAATTTTTCGTTATAGAACTTGGCTTGTATATTCCAATGACGGGCTTCCTCAAATGCCTGAGGTCTTCATGAGCAAGCCAGTTGGATGCACACCCACTTAGTTTTCATGTTGAGCTTTCATACACTTATAGCTCTTAGTGCATCCGTTGCATGGCAATCCCTACTCCTCGCATTGATATCGATTGATGGACATCTCCATAGTTCGTTGATCCGCCGAGTTGATGCGAGACTTTCTTCCTTCCCTTATTGATCTCTACCACCGCATTCTATTCCACCTAGTGCTATATTCATGGCTCACGCTCATGTATTGCGTGAAGTTGAAAATGCTGATGCGTGTTAGAAGTACGATCCAGTTGCCCGGTTTAACACCGGGGTGCTTGCTACTTGTAGTCTGCGTTGGTATTTCCCCGAAGAGGAGAGGATTATGTAGTACAGTAGAGATAAGTATTTCCCTCAGTTAAGAACCAAGGTTATCAATCCAGTAGGAGAACCAAGCAAAATTCCATTAAGCGCACCTGCACACACAAGAGCAAACACTTGCACCCAACACAAATAAGAGGGTTGTCAATCCTCTTAGCGGTTATTTGCAAGGATTAAATCTTATCGAGGTAAATAGATAAACTAAAATACTAATTAAAATAAAAGTAAATATATTCCAGCAAGGCATTTTTAGGTTTTTTATATGATAAAGATAGACCCGAGGGCCATAGTTTTCACTAGAGGCTTCTCTCTCGAGCACAGAAACATACGGTGGGTAAACAAATTACTGTTGGGCAATTGATAGAAAAGCAAATAATTATGACAGATTCATGGCAATGATCATGTATATAGGCATCACATCCGAGACAAGTAGACCGACTCCTACCTGCATCTACTACTATTACTCCACTCATCGACCGCTATCCAGCATGCATCTAGAGTATTAAGTTAATAAAAACAGAGTAACGCCTTAAGCAAGATGACATGATGTAGAGAAGCAAATTCAAGCAATATGAATAAACCCCATCTTTTTATCCTTAATGGCAAAAATAAAATATGTGTCATGTCCCCTTATGTCACTGGGATTGAGCATCGCAAGATTGAACCCATCACACTCCCATTGCAAGATAAACCAATCTAGTTGGCCAAACCAAATCGATAGATCGGAGAGAAATAAAAAGCTATATTTAATCATGCATAAAAGAGTTCAGAGGAGACTCAAATATTTCTCATGAATAATCTGATCATAAACTCATAATTCATCGGATCCCAACAAACACACCGCAAAAGAAGATTACATCGGATAGAACTCCAAGAACATCAAGGAGAACATGGTATTGAAGATCAAAGAGAGAGAAGAAGCCATCTAGCTACTAGCTATGGACCCGTAGGTCTGTGGTAAACTACTCACACATCATCGAAAGGGCAGCGAGGTTGATGTAGAAGCCCTCCGTGATCGATTCCCCCTCCGGCAGAGTACCGGAAAAGGCCTCCAGATGGGATCGCGGAAGAACAGAGGCTTGCGGTGGCGGAAAGGTTTTCTCTTCTGGCCCCCTGATGGTTTCCGAATATTTGAGAATTTATAGGAGTGGAATTAGGTCAAACGGAGTCACGTGGGCCCCACAAGGCATCAGGGCGCCCCCCTGGGGCCGCGCCCTATTGCCTTGTGGAAGCTTCGCGAACCTTCTGGCCTCCTCTCCAAGTCTCTAGGGTCTCTTTTGTCCAGAAAAAAATCTCCAAAAAGTTTCGTGGCATTTGGACTTCGTTTGGTACTGATTCTCTGAAAAGCCAAAAACAAGCAGAAAGCAGCAACTGGCACTGGCACTAGGTTAATAGGCTAGTCCCAAAAAATGATATATAATTGCATATATTTGCATATAAAAACATCCAAGATTGATACTACAATAGCATGGAACAATGAAAAATTATAGATACGTTGGAGACGTATCAAGCATCCCCAAGCTTAATTCCTGCACGTCCTCGAGTAGGTAAATGATAAAAATAGAATTTTTGATGTGGAATGCTACCTATCATGTTTCATCATGTAATCTCTCTCTTACGGTATGAATAATAAGATCCAAATGATTCAAAGCAATAGTCTATAGTTTGATATAAAGACATCAATACTCAGGCATACTAATAAACAATCATGTCTTTCAAAATAAAAATGCTAAAGAAAGTTATCCCTACAAAATCATATAATCCTGTCATGCTCCATCTTCTTCACACAAAGTATTTATCATGCACTACCCCGATGACAAGCCGAGCAATTGGTTCATACTTTTTAATGCGCTTTAGCTTTTTCAGCTCCCACTCAATACATGAGCGCAAGCCATGGATATAGCACTATGGGTGGAATAGAGTGTGGTGGTAGAGATAAATAAGGAGAGTCAAAAATAAGAAGATAGTCTCACATTGACGAGGCTAATCAACGGGCTATGGAGATGCCCATCAATTGATGTCAATGCGAGGAGTAGGGATTGCCATGCAACGGATGCACTAAGAGCTATAAGTGTATGAAAGCTCAACATGAAAACTAAGTGGGTGTGCATCCAACTTGCTTGCTCATGAAGACCTCGGGCATTTGAGGAAGCCCGTCATCGGAATATACAAGCCAAGTTCTATAATGAAAAATTCCCACTAGTATATGAAAGTTACAAAATAGGAGACTCTCTATATGAAAAACATGGTGCTACTCTGAAGCACAAGAGTGGAAAAAGGATAGTAACATTGCCCCTTCTCTCTTTTTCTCTTTTTATGGCTCTTTTCGCCTCCTTTTTTTAGAACGGCCTCATGGACCTCATCCCCACTTTTTCGAGGACTCATTAGTCTCCACCATTCTTTCCTCACTGGGACAATGCTCTAATAATGATGATCATCACACTTCTATTTACTTACAACTCAACATTACAACTAAAAGATCATGGATGTCGCCTAGAGGGGGGGGGGGTGAATAGGCGCTTTAAAATAATTACGGTTTAGGCTTGAACAAATGCGGAATAAACCTAGCGGTTAATTTGTCAAGCACAAAACCTACAACAACTAGGCTCATATAAGTGCGCCAACAACTTATGCTAAGCAAGATAAACAACTAAGTGATAGCAAGATATATAACATGAAACACTATGGCTATCACAAAGTAAAGTGCATAAGTAAAGGGTTCGGGTAAGAGATAACCGAGGCACGCGGAGATGACGATGTATCCCGAAGTTCACACCCTTGCGGATGCTAATCTCCATTTGGAGCGGTGTGGAGGCACAATGCTCCCCAAGAAGCCACTAGGGCCACCGTAATCTCCTCACGCCCTCGCACAATGCAAGATGCCGTGATTCCACTAAGGCACCCTTGAGGGCGGTCACCGAACCCGTACAAATGGCAACCCTTGGGGGCAGTCACCGAACCCGTACACTTTGGCAACCCTTGGGGGCGGTCACCGGTACCCTTCAAATTGCTCGGGGCGATCTCCACAACCTAATTGGAGACCCCGACGCTTGCCCGGAGCTTTACACCACAATGATTGAGCTCCGAGGCAACACCAACCGTCTAGGGCGCCCAAGCACCCAAGAGGAACAAGCTCTAGGGTACCAAGCACCCAAGAGTAAAAAGCTTCTCAAACTTCACTTCCACGTATCACCGTGGAGAACTCAAACCGATGCAACAAATGCAATGGCAAGGGCACACGGAGTGCCCAAGTCCTTCTCTCCCGAATCCCACCAAAGCAACTAATGCTAGGGAGGAAAATGAGAGGAAGAATGAAGAAGAGAACACGAAGAACTCCAAGATCTAGATCCAAGGGGTTCCCCTCACATATAGGAGAAAGTGATTGGTGGAAACGTAGATCTAGATCTCCTCTCTCTTTTCCCTCAAGAACTAGCAAGAATCATTGGAGGGGTTGAGAGATAGAAAACTCGAAGAAGGTCAACAATGGGAGAAGAACTCGAGCTAAAAGGATAAGGTTCAAGGGGGAAGAAGACCCCCTTTTATAGGAGGGAAAAAATCCAACCGTTACCTTGCTCTCAGCCCGCACAGAGCGGTACTACCGCTCGGGCAGTAGTAACCCAAAAGCAGTGCAATGGCACGAAGCCACGAGGCGGTAGTGCAGCCGGAGCGGCACTACCGCTCGTCCCAGCGGTAGTACCGCTGGGGTTGCATCTCGGGGTTACTCAGAAGCAGAGCAGGAACAGGGGAGAAGCAGTAGAACTGTTACAGCGGTACTACCGCCCACCTGAGCGGTACTACCGCTTATAGGCAGTAGTGCTGCTCTCCACTGCCGCTTCACTTCCGCTGAGAGTGCATCGAGACCTGGAGGGAGCGGTAGTGCAGCGGTAGTAGCGGGCGGTACTACCGCTTATAGGCGGTACTACCACTTCGCACTACCGTTGCACTTCCGCGCAAACCCGACATGAAAGTCGAGTTCCCAGAATCAGCGGTAGTAACCGCGGAACTGGACATCGGTACTACCGCTTATAAGCGGTACTACCGCTTACCAGAGCGGTACTACCGCTTGTGGCCTCCAGCTCACAAGCACAGCAACAGATGGCTATAAGAAAACCAGAACTGCCATAACTTCTGCAAATGAGCTCCGAATAAAGCAAACTCAAACTTGTTGGATAGAGGATGACAAGAACTATTCAACAGCGATGTGAAACCTCTATGAATGGAGAACTGGCAAAAACTCCAACATCGAAAACATCATAGAAGATGCATGTGAACTCCGTTTTCGATGAACTCAAGCTTGTCATGAAGATGACCATAAGCTCCGAAACTTCACAAGGAGAAAAACCAAACAAGAACTAAGAAAGATGACGTAAGGATGCAATGGTTTGAGCTCTCTACGAACGATACGATCAAGCTACTTACTTGAGAGCCCCCCTTGATAGTACGATAATCGATCCTATAACCCGGTCTCCCAAATACCACCATGAGACCGGTAAAATAGAAAACCTATCAAGGGCAAACCTTTGCCTTGCACATCGTCCACTTGAGCTAGATGATGACAATCTTGACTTCCTCAAGTTGGACCACCTTTCTTGATTGTGTTGGCTCGATGAAGATTAGTAGATTGCTCCCCCATACTCCACTATGGGTGAGCCATTCTTCGACATATCTTCACAAGTCCATTGTAACCACAATGGACGGCAAGCTTCAAGCATGTGATCTCTTCGTGATGCTCCACTTGAACTTGCAAACCGCAACCTTGATGACGATCACCACTTGACGTCATCCTCCATGGGACATATGAGATCTTCCTTTTGATGCATGCCCATGGAAACAAACCTAACCCCACAACGAACTCTCACATAGACCATGGGTTAGTACACAAAGCATAATGAACAATGCTTACCATACCATGAGATCACTTGATCCCACTCGGTACATCTTCTATGCTTTGTGTGTTGATCAACTTGATTCACTCGTTGTACTTATTCTTGATCAACCTTGTATCTTTCCAACTCAAGGCAACCATTAGTCCATAGGGATTGTCATCAATTACCAAAACCAAACATGGGGGCAGCACAGGTTCTTTCAACAACTCGATACTAGAACAAAAATATGACTCTATATGAATGCATCTGGCAGTGTACCAGGATGTGCAATGATGCTAGCATAACATGTATAAAAATGATGAACGGTGGCTGAGCCACAAATACTATGTCAGCTATATGATCATGCAAAGCAATATGACAATGATGATGTATGTCATAAAAACGGAACGGTGGAAGTTGCATGGCAATATATCTTGGAATGGCTATGGTAATGCCATGATAGGTAGGTATGGTGGTTGTTTTGAGGAAGATATAAGGAGGCTTATGTGTGATAGAGCGTATCATATCACGGGGTTTGGATGCACCGGCGAAGTTTGCACCAACTCTCGATGTGAGAAAGGGCAATGCACGGTACCGAAGAGGCTAGCAAATTGTGGAAGGGTGAGAGTGCGTATAATCCATGGACTCACATTAGTCATAAAGAACTCACATACTTATTGCAAAAGTTTATTAGCCTGCGAAGCAAAGTACTACTACGCATGCCCCTAGAGGGATAGATTGGTAGGACAAGCTTCATCGCTCATCCCCGACCGCCACTCATAAGGTAGACAATCAATAATAAATCATGCTCCAACTTCTTAGCATAACGACAGATCATACGTGCATGCTTCGGGAATCACAAACCTTAACAGAATTATTCTTACTAAACCACAATCATCTACTAGCACCTCCCCCATATTACCATCTTAATATCGCAAAACTTTTGCAAGGAATCAAATTTATCATATTCAGTGATCTACATGAAAGTTTTTATTATATCCCTCTTGAATACCTATCATATCAGGACCAAATTCATAACCCGTGCATATTACCATTGCTATCATAAGACTCTCAAAAAGGTATAAGTGAAGCATGAGTGCAACTATTTCTTTAAAATATAACCACCACCGTGCTCTAAAAAATATAAGTGAAGCACTAGAGCAACTGCCTAGGTCAAAAGATATAAGTGAAGCACATAGAGTATTCTAACAAATCGCGAATAATGTGTGTCCCTCTCAAAAAGGTGTGTCCAGCAAAGATGATTGTGACAAACTAAAAAGCAAACAAAAGCAAACAAACTATATCACAAGACGCTCCAAGTAAAACACATATCATGTGATGAATAAAAATATAGCTCCAAGTGAGTTACCGATAGATTGTAGACAAAAGAGGGGATGCCTTCCGGGGCATCCCCAGGCTTAGACGCTTGAGTCTTCCTTGAATATTACCTTGGGGTGCCTTGGGCATCCCCAAGCTTAGGCTCTTGCCGCTCCTTATTCCTTTATCCATCGTAAGTTTCACCCAAAACTTGAAAACTTCAGCACACAAAACTCAACAGAAACCTCGTGAGATCCGTTAGTATAACAAACAAATCTTAAACTATAGGTACTGTAGTAATGTCGGTGTATAAAACATGGGTATTTTATACCCTGACTTATGCACAGACGGTGGTAGCCTCCTTGCCGGCCAAGGCTTGCCGGGATTCGCCAAATAACCAGATCATAGACCCTGTTGCAGAAGCTGCTGGAGAGAAGCTCAAAACAAAGCGTCGACAAGCACTCAACTAGTAATGAAGATGAAGATATTTCTTGCCGGCAAGACTGAACCGGCAAGGTAATGACCCGCCAAGCTCCGTGCCGGCAAGCCTTCGCCAACTCGTCAGCGCTCCACCTCACCGGGCAGCTAGTCTCTAATCGGTGAGGTGTCGACCGCGCAGGCTGGTTGGTGAGATTTGTCGAGCATGTGTCAGCACGCAGGGAAAAGATTTGCCTTTAACGACACCCGTCCAGGAGGCGTGTCAGAACCATACGAGGTAGCTGGGCAAGCAGTGTAGAAACCTTGCCGGGGCTGCCTCTCCACACTACACCTAACGAGGCATTAAATGCCTTTGTCCTAAACTGGCAGAGTTAGGTATGATAGCACCGTTTGCTATCTAATCACTATGTAATTACTGTTTTGCCACTGTGGTAACCCCTTGAGATACAAAAGTTAGGGGGATTCGGATCCTTTTTCAAACACCAGCACGTCTCGCGTAGCTGCCCTCTCCGCACCTTGCCGGAAGAAGCGCTCCTTGTACTTGTGCTCTCATACAACCAATACACCAAAGTAGGAGTAGGGTTTTATGCTTCTCAGCGGCCCGAACCCGGGTAAATCCTGTGCGTCCTCCATTGATTCTGCTCTTCGTGCACGTCGATCTCCCCCGCCGAACCACAAAGGGGCTAGATGGCCCCATAGATGTTCGTACCCACGACATCTTTGGCGTGCCAGGTAGGGGAGTCACTTGCGCAAACCTGAATCAGTGGATTGCGCGTCAACTTCATCATCGTCCTCCTTGTCGTCGATGGCCCCCAAGAAGAAGGGCATCACGATGACGGCCCCCTCGCACGCGTCCGCAGGCGGCGCAGCCAATGCGGGTGGTGCGGATACCGTGGTTGGCACGACCAGCGCAGGCGGCGCGGTTGCCATGCCCACCGCGGTCGGCGCAGGAGACGAGCGCGCTGGGGGCAGTCGACTTCCTCGATCCTCTGGCGAACGAAGCCGCGACGGCGCGGGCGGAGTAGACGGACGACCTCCTCCTCCTCCTCCTCGCCGCGCCGACGAACGCAGCCACCAGAGCGGCAATACCCGGGCCGGCGCGAGCCAAGACCCCGCCGCGGCGGCGTCCAGAGATGCTGCTTCAGGACAGACACCGCGCCCCTCGCACAACGGGCGTAGTACGGCTCCGAGCAGCATCAACGACTCCGCGCGGCGGCGACCTCACGGCAAGACTCCTATTGATCAAATCCCAGATCCTTAGGCACCGCCTCCGCCACAGTAACCCGCTGCTGATCATGTGCCGCGGCAGCAAGACCGCGATGGTGCTCCTGCTGGCTCTGCCAGGAGTAGAGCGACGTCACGCTCCTCGCTTCTGACCATGCCAGTCACATCGGCAGACGCAATGGCGCGAGCCCAGATGCTGCTAAACTTCCCTCCAGCAGCAGAGAAGATCGATGAAGTGAGAGCCACCATCCAGAGCTTGATTGGGTTTGCCGAGGCCAGCAAATCATAGCAAGCAGAGCCCTCACGGTGTCCGCAAACAGCACCAGTAACTCCAACTGGTGACCGCATTGACGGTGCTACGCTAACGGTGCAATCACCCCCGCGGCAACAGTCTCAACAGCAGCAACGCCAACAACCACGGCAAGCTCAACGATCTTTTGAGCCCGACGAGATGTTGATGGCCTCTTCGGATCCATGAGCGCGGCAAGACCAGCGGCAAGTGTTTCGAGACAGGCGGGTAGAAGACGCCCGCACCACCATCGAACGGCGCCGGGAGGCGCGCCATCAATCCGACGCGCGCAACGGCCCCTTCGTTGATGAGCCTGCGCCAGGGGTTGGCGGATATCTACCTTACGAGGTTGGGTGTCCCGCCTTCACCCGTGAGCTGCGGCAAGTCCAATGGCCGTCCGTCCGGGCCTTCAAGCCAGAAGTACCAGAAAAGTACAACAGCAAGCTGAACCTGGCAGAATTTCTGGGCATCTACACGATTGCCGTGCAAGCTACCAGAGGAAGAGATGAGAAAATCCTCGCCAACTACTTTCCATTGGTGCTGAAGCCCAACGTGAGATCTTGGCTAATGAACTTGCCAGAGAACTCCATTTCTTCATGGGCAGATCTCTGTAATGAGTTTGTTGGTGCCTTTACCGGAGGCCACAAGGCCCCTGGATAGCCCAGCGACCTGCAAGTGATCCCACAAAGAGATGGAGAAACTTTACGCAAGTACATCCAGAGGTTTAGCCGTGTGCACCGTAACATTCCAGATGTGCACCCCGCAGCCATCATTGCCGCCTTTCACACGAATGTGCGCAATCGGAGGATGCGGGAGAAGATGAACGTCAACCTACCCAAAACCGTCAACAAGCTCTATACGTTGGCGGATAAGTGCACACATGCTGAGGAAGGGAGAAGGCTTCCCGGGGAAGACTCTGGTGCCAAGGTGGATTCCGAGGACGATGATGCTGCCACCCCGAGGAAAAAGGGCCGAAAGCGCATCAGGAAGCGCAAAGGAAAAACTGTTATGGCTGTTGGGGCTCCGGCAACTCTGAGTCCGCCAAGAAAGCTAAGACTGAGAACTTCGGGAAGGAGGCAGCTGTATGCGCTGCTTGCCAGGAGGCGGCGGCAAATGAGAAGGCCGGCAAGTCTGATGGGCTGTACTGTAAGATTCACCGCACCAAGGGCCACGATCTCCAAGAGTGCCGACAAGTCGAGCACCTTGTTGAGAAGCAGAAGGCTGAATATGAAAAACGTGACAAAGAGAAGGGTCAAGATGGTGCTGGTGGATCTGGCAAAAAGGGCCGTGGCGGTCGTGGAGGCCATTGCGGCAAGGCCAAGCAGCAGAAAGAAAAGCCTGCTAGAGGCCGCGAGAAGAAAGGGGAAGATGATGGAAGTGAAGAGGAAGAGGACGAGGGAGAGTCCAGTGAACAGGAATTCCAGAAGGCAACTGATGCCATGTGCGTTGACGGAGGAGCATCTTTGCACTCCTCTCACCGCCAGCTTAAGTAGTGGGCTCGTGAGGTTAACGCAACAGAACCGGCAATGGGCTCTCAAAAGCCACTCAAGTGGTCACACACGCCTATCATTTTCGATGCCGAGGACCACCCTAATCGCACAACCGCGGTCGGGTGCTTGCCGTTGTTGGTTTTGCCAACAATTTGCAATCTGCAAGTCACGAAAATGTTAGCTGACGGTGGGGCCGGCCTGAACTTGATTTCTCCAGAGGTAATCAAGAGGCTGCAGATTCCCGATGAGGAGCTCGAGAAGACAGGCACTTTTCAAGGAGTAAACCCGGGAAGAAGCCAGCCCAAGGGAAAGATCACATTGCCGGTGATGTTTGGCGGGGAATTGAACTACAGAATATAAAAGATTGTGTTTGACGTTGTCAAGATCCCCTTGCCGTACAATGGAATTCTTGGCCGCCCAGCCTTGGCGAAATTCATGACAGCATCTCACTATGCTTACAACATGTTGAAAATGCCAGGGCCGATGGGTGTCATTTCCATCAACTCCGACAAGAAAGATGCAGTCATTTGCGTCGATAAGATGTACAGAGATGCAGTTGCAGCGGATGCCGCCAAGACGCCAGCTCCCGCCAAGAAGAAGGAAAGCAAGAAATCCAGCAAGACCTCTAGCAAGGATTCCGGGAAGCGCACCTCTTCAGAGTGCTGCGCGCCTGTTAAAGACTTGCCGGAGTGCTCTGCCGGTAAGAAGTCCAAAGCTACTTCACCGGCAACCAAAAATGTGCCGGCGAGGGAGGACGACATTGACGGTACCTTCACCATCAGTGCCACCCTTGACAACAAATAGGAAAGCGCGCTCATTGCCTTCCTGCGGGCGAATGTCGATGTGTGTCGTGGTATTCTCACGGCAGATGCCATGAGATGGCTTAAAATGGTGGGGCTACGTGAGGATGCCGGTGGGTTCCGGAAGCAAGGTTGGGGACAAGCGGAGAGGGACTCGCGATGTACCCAGTTTCGGGGCCCTCCCGAGGAAGGTAAAACCCCTTGTCCTGCCGGATCTGCTAGATGGATCTCACAGAGTGATTACAATGCGCTCCTGGAGCTGTTTGAGCAGAGGATGAAGAAAGAGCTAGGTCTCCGTTCGGCCTCTCCTGTGAGTGTGTGTGCGTGTTGCTACCAAGTGTCCAAGCCAACCCCCCTGCATGGAGGCCTCCTGGGGGGTCTTATAGCTCCCCCCCAGGGTTACAATGGTAAAGGTACATGGGCGTGGGGCCCTGGTGTCATTGTCTGGGAGCCGGCGGTGGGGGCCGCCGGGTCGCCGGGTTCGCCGGGTGCACTGGGTCCGGGCCGTGCCGGGGCCTCCATGTGCGGGTCCGGTCGGCAGAGCGGCACTGTGGCATGTCTTGTCTTGCATCACAGGGCTGCTGGCGCCGCCCAGCTACAAGATTGCGCCGCCCGCACACCGCCCGCCTCGGGCGGGGGCGCAGGGATGCTGTAGCCACGCCCGCTTGGGCCGGCGCAAAGGAGGGAGCGCTGTAGCCACGCTTGCCTCATCATGAGGGTTTGTCCTCTCGTGGCCAGCCGGCATGGGCCAGCCGGCCGGGCCGGGTCGCCGCGCCGAGCCAGCTCGCGCTGGGGAGCCGGCGAGCAGGCTAGCCGGATTGAGGGGCTTGGCCTGCTCCGATATTTTTAAAAGGGCTCCGGGTTCCGTTGCCTACCCGGGGGTCATCCCTCTGACAGTAGTCCCCGAAGCTGTGAAGGCTCGCCGGCTTCAAGCAGGGGGGGCTTCGTAGCTTACCCCCCTGAGGAGTCGGCTTGTTGGTGAAGTGCAGGAGTCTGGCCGGGCGGCACCATTCATTCGCATGCTGGCAATGCGACAGCGGATGCCGGGAACACCCGCTGGGCGCCGGCTTTCGGAAGCCAGATCGCGGCACTCCGGTCGGGGCAGGAAACAGAAGCGTCCGCCGGTTGAGTCTTGTTTCATACGACGATTCACGCCCGCCGCTGTTTGATGGACCACCACATGCTATTTCACGGCGGGCGAGGCCTGCCAGAGCACGCGCACGATGGGACGCGACGGCGGACCGGGCCCCACCACGCCGCGCCCTCGGGCCGCGCGCGGGGGATTTATTGTGGTGCCCCCAACGGTTGCGCTTCCCCGGGCAGTTAATGCGCGCGGGGAACGTGCCCGCACAGTGCAGGGAAGTGGGGATCGTGGGCGCAGACGATCCCACTTCCCCACGTTCTCGCGCGGTGTATAAATGAAAGGGAGGGAGTGCAGCGGAAACCTTCACGCACGCACTCCCGCCCCTTGCTCTGCTTCTTCTTCTTCTTCTCCGCCGCGCTCCGCCGCCGCGCGCTCTCGCACACGCCCGCCGCTGTGCACCGCGACCAGAGGCCCGCAGCGCGCAGCTCTCCCCTTCCTCCTCCTCTTCGTTGCCGCAACCTCACGCCCGGAGAGCCCTCCAATGGCGCTGCCGAAAGGCTCTTGGGAGGGCTCCATTACGACCGAGGCGGATATCCGGTATCTCCGCCGCACGAAGCGGCTGCCGCCGGCGGAGGCGCTGGCCGCGCGCGTGCCCGACTCGGAGAGGGTGCCATGGCCGCGGGAGGGCAAGCACGTCGTCTTCTACTCGCATTTCGAGCGCGGGCTCGGCCTCCCCATGAGCCTCTTCTTCCGCGGCTTCCTCGACTTCTTCGGGTTGCAGCCGCACCATCTCGGCGCCAACGCCGTGCTGCAGATCGCGGGCTTCGCCACGCTCTGCGAGGGCTACCTCGGCATGTTGCCGAATGTAGACTTGCGGGCGACGATGTTCTTCCTCAAGCAGCAGGGGGCGTCGACCGGCGTTATGTCCGACTACGGGGCAGCGGTGGTCGCTGACCGGCCGAACAGGCCGTTTCCCACGCTGCCACTTGAGGACTCGGCCACAAAGTAGCAGAAACGTTCTTCTACGTCCGGAACGCCAACCCGGCGGTGGACGTAATCAATCTCCCGCCCTTCGTCAATGCGCCGCCGCTCGAGAAGCCGAATTTGGGCTACTGCCCCAAGAAGCCGCCGCAGGAGCTCCTGAACATCTGCCACCGGGTCGGGGAGATGACGGATCGCGAGGGGCTGGTGCCGGCTGATCTCATCGCGGCCTTCATCGCCCGCCGGGTGCTGCCGCTGCAGCGCCGAGTGCACCGGATCTGCGACATGAGCGGCCGGCACGACCCGACCCGGATGTCGACCAAGGAGCTGGGGCCGGCTGGGATCGCCCAGCGGGTGAACTTCATCTCCAAGGCCGGGTTGAAGGAGGAGGGGTTGAGCTTCGGGAAGGAGCCCTATCACCGGGCGAACCCAGCGCCGGCGGTAAGTCCCTGGTCATTATTCTTTGCCGCTTCAACATTATTCATGTGCCCTGACACGACAGGAGGGCCGCAGCTATTCGCCAGCCAGCAAAACCACGACGGGCCGAATCCCCAGGTTCTACTGGCCGACTTACCCGACTCGGATATGGAGGAGGCCGGCGCCGAGGCGGAGGAGGGGGCGGTCGAAACGCACCTGGCCGACGCCGTGGCCGGCGGGTCGCGGCACGCGGGTAAGTCTTCGCCTTCTGATCTTCTGGGCGACTGGCTGGATGACAACGAGGAGGGCCTGACCGGTGCCCGCGGTGCAGCGCCCTCGGCTGGGGAGGACGCCAGCATCGACTCCCCAAGACGGCCGGCGCCGGGCTGGCTCGCGCGGCGGCGCCCGGCAGCCGGCCGCATGGGAAGGAGGCGGTCGAGCCGTGGCTGGCCGCAAAGCGCCCGGCGGCGGCAGGGCCGGCGCGCGAGAAGGGCGCTATCAAGAAGAAGCGCCGGCTTGCCCCGTCCGTGGGCCCGAGGCGGGATCTCCCGAAGGTCATTGGGTAAGCGTCCCTTGTTGTCTTCTGATTTCTTGCTCGTTTCTTGCCTGTGCCTCTATCGTGCTAAACTTGTTGTGCACAGGTCCGCCCTTGACCTGGCGGTGGTGGCAACGGAGGCCGCGGCGGGCGAGGCCGTCTGGAGGAAAACCCGGAGCAACGCCGTCGACCACGAGCCAGACCGGACCGCGGAGGAGGACCTCGCGGCCCGCCAGTCTGGCAAGGATCCTGACGCGGCGGAGCGCGCTGCCTGGCGGGATCGGGTGGAGGCCGAAAAGGAGGTAGCGGAGGCCTCGGCCCGGGCGTGGGAGAGGGCCTCTACAACGCGGGCCAGGACCACCACGGACCCGGCCTGGCCGGAGATGGAGAGGGGCTCGACGCTGGACGCCACGATCATCGGGGTGGACGGAGCCGGCCGACGGCGAGTCAGATGTCGACAAGAACATCGTCGTAGACACGCCGCCCTGGGCCGACCCGGCAGGAGGAGGCAAGGGCGGCGGAGAGGAGCGCGAGGCGGACTCCGCACCGTCCGGCCAAGCACAGCCGACGCCGGCCTCAGGGGCCACGACCGGAGACGCTGGTGCCTTGGTGGTCATTCCTCCCCAAGCCGCTACGCACTCCGAGCGGCCGGGTGGAAGTGGATCCGGCGTCGGGGACGCGATGCAGCAGCCGTTGGCGAACGCTGTGGTCGGGCCGCGCACCCAGGAGGACGAGGCGGCGAATGCCCTGCGCTCGCAGCTTCGCGGGCGGGGCGAGCGCCTGCAGGCCTTCGTCCGGGAAGACCAGGAGTGGGCGCGGAAGCTGGAGCAAGCGGTCGCGGTGAGTTTTTAGTTTCTGCTTGTCTTAGCCGTTGAATCAGTGAGGGCGCGACAGCGCACCCACTGGGTGTAGCCCCCGAGACCCGGGCCGGCTGCGGAGCAGCCGGGTCGGGTCTTTATGTGCGTTTTTTGCACTCTTCTAACTTTTGTCCTCGCGCAACATCTGTACGACCTGCGGGCCAACGCGTACAACCGGCTTCTGGAGCGGTTCCGCGAGGCCAAGGCCCAGCTTGCCGTCAAGGAAGAGCAGCTGCGCCAGGCCCGAGGTACGACATGCATGCCTTCAGTGGGGGCGCGCCAGCGCACCCATTGGGTGTAGCCCCCGAGGTTCGGGCCGGACTGCGGAGCAACCGGGTCGAATCTTAAAGCTTGTCTTTTTCTTCTTTTCCTTGCATCCGGCGTCTGACCGGGAACCTCGTCGTGCAGCCGCCGCGGCCGAGGCGCCGGGTCTCCGAGTTCGGCTTGCCGAAGCCGGTTTGCAGCGTGATCTTGCTGTCGCTGACTGCGACCGGTTCCGGGCCGAGGTGGACTGGCTGGTAGCCGAGAAGGCCAAGACGGAGGACGCCCACCAGGCGGAGCTGGGCCGGCTGGCGGAAGAGCGCGGCAAGGCGGCCGAGGAGCTGGCGAACGCTGGCAGGAGGAGCGCCCAGCTCGAGAAGGATCTCGAGGCCCAGACCCGCGCGTCGGCCCTGCGGGAGCACGGGATGCTGAGCAAGGTGCAACACCTCGATGAGGCCTTCGCCCGTGAGTGCTATCTTTTTCTTTGGTCCGGCTAGCCTAGCTGGCAAGTTGTTTTTCTTCTGGCTGAGTTGTTTCCTTCCTTTGCCAGGAGTCTTCCCAGAGACGCAGGAGGCAGCCGACACGGCCGTGCATGCCTACCGGGCGGACCAGCGTGCGTCAGGGGAGGAGATTGATGTTTACGCCGCCTGGAGCCTCTCGGAAATCATCCTCACCGGCGAGGCCCATCTTGGAGCCATGGAGGGGCACATGCGCCGTCTGTTCGAGGCCGGGGTGAGCATGGCGAGCAGCCTCTGGCCGGGCGCGGTGGTGCCGAACAACGTCACCCGGCTGGCTGGAAGCCGGCGTGGAGCGACTCGGCGCGTGGAGGGCCTCCGTGGCCCGGGCCGGCGTGGAGACGGCGCTGCGCTTCGTCGTGTCTTGGTATCCGGGCATGGACCTCGACCGCCTGGCGGCGCAGCGGGCCGGCGCGGAGGATGACTTGGCGGCGCGGGCGCAG
This sequence comes from Elymus sibiricus, assembly GCA_039707655.1. Classification (NCBI taxonomy): domain Eukaryota; kingdom Viridiplantae; phylum Streptophyta; class Magnoliopsida; order Poales; family Poaceae; genus Elymus; species Elymus sibiricus. The sequence goes on from CM077664.1 coordinate 323,404,122, forward strand.
CGGATCGCCGGGCGGGCCAGCTACCTAGCCTCGTTCGTCCCGCATGACGAGTTCGTCCTCGAACAGACGGAGGATGGCGAGGAGCTCCCTGCCGACGAGTTCGGCCTCCTGCTCAACGACCCGGACGGCAGCTCGGCCGAGACGGGGGTCTATGCCGACGACGAGGCCGACCCGGACAACGCCGCCACGACCGAGAGGCCGGAGTGCACTGGGCCCGACCCGGCGGCCGTGTCCACCTCAGCCGAGCCGACGCCGACCGGAGCCGACGCGGGTGTCGCTTAGGACTTTTTCTTTTTATCTTTATCCTTCCTGTACTCAAACTTGGTTAGGTAGCAGGTCCACCCACTTGGGGTGTAGTTTCATGTAATGGACTTGTGGCCGTGAGCCCTTGCTGTTTATAAATTTTGCATGCAATTTCGCTTTTGCTGTTCGGCCTTGGGCCTTTTCTTGTTCGTCTTTTCTTTGGACTCCCTTCCCGCTAGCCGGACAGCCGGGTGGCGGTCTGTGGCTAGGACGGGGATTCGGCCTTGAGAGGGGACGTACAATACTTAGGCTTTTTCAGACGTTGAGCACGAGCGAAACACCCACTGGGCTGGCTGGCGGCAGGCGGCGAAGCCGGCTGGCGCGCAGCCGGTCGTGCGGTGAATTGGTGAGAAAGGGCGGATTGGGCCGGACTCTCCTCCTTAGCCATTCTTGCGTGATGATGCTTCCGGCCTTTGGCTCTTGCCGGCCGGACAGCCAGGAGCCGGTCTGTGGCTTGGGGCAAAGAGAGGGCTTTGGCGGCTTGTACGCTTCGAAATGGACTAAGGAAAATGGCGAGGTGCGGTCTAGCCGGCTAGCCCCCGAGCCTCCGAGCCGGACGCGCTGACTCGGCGGGAGAATTGAAAAACGGGGAAGTGCATAGACACAAAGCTTGGTAAAAATGAAAAAGGTAGCCCGTGCGGGGGTACTTGCTACTTTCATTAAACCCAAAAGGTAGTGATACATATGTGCATGCGTTCAACTGTAAAACGGACGAAGGAGCCCCGCGTTCCAGGGCCGGCTGGACTCCTCGCTGGCTGCATCTCGCTTGCGCTTGTTCGGCTTGTGCGCGTCGATGAGGTAGTACGCGTTCCGGTCGTAGAGAGCCTTGCTGACGATGAAGGGGCCCTCCCAAGGAGAGGCCAGCTTGTGCTGGCCGGCTGTCCACTGGACGAGCCGGAGCACGAGGTCACCTTCGCGTAATGCGAGGGGCTTGATCTTCTTGCCATGGTAGTGGTACAAGCCTTGTTGGTAGATGGCTGACCGGCTGAGGGCCAGGAGGCGCGCCTCCTCGAGCAGGTCGACGCCGTCTTCGCGTGCCTCCTTTGCCTCGGCTTCTTTGTACATGGTCATCCGGGGTGAGTCGAACTCGACGTCGGTTGGAATAATTGCTTCGGCTCCGTAGACGAGGAAGAACGGGGTGAACCCGGTTGAGCGGTTGGGTGTCGTCCGGAGACTCCAGAGGACGGCCGGCAGCTCATCGAGCCAGCTGCCGGGTGAGCGCACGAGCGGCTCGACGAGTCATGGCTTGATGCCGGCTAGGACGAGGCCGTTTGCCCGCTCGGCCTGGCCGTTCGACTGGGGATGTGCGACGGAGGCCAAGTCGAGTCGGATGCCGGATGCGGAGCAGTAGTGGGCCAGCGCGCCCTTGGCGAAGTTGGTGCCATTGTGAGTGATGATGTTGTGGGGAACGCCATAGCGAACCGCGATATCCTTGATGAACCGAACGGCCGTGGGCAGGTCGAGCTTCTTGATCGGCCTCGCCATGATCCACTTGGTAAACTTGTCGATGGCGACCAGCAGATGCGTCATGCCGCCTCGGGCGGTCTTGAAAGGCCCCACCATGTCGAGCCCCCAGATGGCAAAGGGCCATGTGATTGGGATGGTTTGGAGGGCTGTGGCCGGCTGGTGGCTGCGCTTGCTGATGCGTTGGCAGCCCTCGCATTTGAGGACCAGCTGCTCGGCGTCTTGCAGGGCCGTGGGCCAGCAGAAACCATGGCGGAAAGCCTTGGCCACGATGGACCTCGAGGCAGCGTGTTGCCCGCACTCGCCCTGGTGGATGTCGAGGAGGATCTCGATCCCTTTGTCCTGCTCGACGCAACGCTGGAACACGCCTGCCGTGCTGCGCTTGACCAGCTTGTGGTTGATGATGCTATAGGCGGACGCTCGCCGCTGCACCTGCCGGGCTTCGGTCTCGTCGCTGGGAAGGTCGCCATATTCCAGGAAGGCGAGGATCGGCCGAGCCTAGGACGGCGCCATCACCACTGAGAGGACGGCCACCGGGATGGGATCCGGGACGACACCCCCTGAGCCAGAGCCGGCAGTCGCCGAGCCAGAAACGGCAGCCCCAGAGCCGGAGACGGCAGCCCCCGAGCCGGAGTTGGCAGCCCCCGAGCCGGAGCCGGCAGTCCCCGAGCTTGGGCCGGGAACTCCAGGGTTGGGTGGGGGCGCGTTGGGGTCGTCCGGGACGAAGATGGATTCTGACTCGGGAGACGGCTTGATGGACGGCTTCCGCAGGTGCTCGAGGGAGACGCCAGATGTGATGGCTTGCCGGGTGGAGCCCACTTTAGCCAGTGCGCCAGCCGCTTCGTTGTCCGCGCGGGGGACGTGAAGGAACTCGCAACCGTCGAACCCGCCGGAGAGCTGGTGGACCAGGAAGCGGTAGCTGGCCATGTTGGCATCTCTGGCGTCCCAGTCGCCGGAAACTTGCTGCACCACCAGGTCCTAGTCACCGTAGCAGAGGATGCGCCGGATGCCGATCTCCTTGGCCAGCCGGCGTGCTCTCTATCTTTTTTTTAAGCCGGCCCTTGACTTTTCTTCTGTCTCCGCGTGGGGCAACCGGCCTCAGAGGGCGTGGGGACCGCAGCCGGCGCGGGCGCGCAGAGCCGTCCGCTGGTGGGGAACTCCCGCGTGCGAGCCGACAGGTGGCCGGGACGGGGCCGCAGCCGGCGCGGACGGCAAGCCGGAGTCGGCAGGCGGCCGGGCCGGGACGGGGCCGCAGCCGGCACGGGCGGCAAGGCGAAGCCAGCAGGCGGCCGGACCGGGACGGGACCGCAGCCGGCGCGGGCGGCAGGCCGAAGCCAGCAGGTGGCCGGGCAAGGACGGGACTGTAGCCGGCGCGAGGGCGCGGCGAGCGGGACGGGCACAGGGCGGGGCAGCCGGTGGGGGCACGCGGGTGCTGGAGCCGGCGCGCGGGAGGCGTGGAGAAGCCGGAGGGCGCGGCGGGGGGCGGCATCGGCCGGCGGCGGCGGCGAGGCGGCGCGCACGAATGGCAGCCACCGGCAGCAGTGGTGAGGCGGCGCCCGCGGACAGCGCAGAGGCCGTGGTGGCCGCGCGCACGGCTGGTAGAGCGGAGGGAGGCAGAGGGGAGGCCGCGTGTAGCAGGCGCGGGCGGGCTCAGGGGCGACGGGGTGCGCGGAGGCAGGCGCGAGGATGCGGGAGCACGCATGGGAGATGACTCCTACCAGGACGGGGTGCCCGGGTCGGTGCAGACGCAGCGGCGGAGGCGCTGCAGGCGTCCAGGGGTGCGACCCTTTGCGCCGGAGTGCGCGGCAACGGCGACGGCGACGGCGTCCTTCCCGACTGCGGGCCCGGCGGCGAGGCCGGCCAGGAGCGCAAGGCGAGGCTCCTGACGGCCGGCAGCGGCGGCAGGCTCCCGATGCGCGCGACGAGGGCGGCGTCGAACCTGGAGGCCACGGCCGGCGTGCTGGCGGGACGACGGTGGTGTGAACTTGGCCCGCGACTAGGGGGAAAAGAGATGGAGCAGAGCATGGCCTAGGTGGGTGGAGCAGCGCTCCCCTCAGCCTCCGTGGGTGGGTGCCGAGCGAGAGGAAAGGAGTTGAGCAGCCCGTGTGCACTGAGGGCGAGGCCGAGGTGCGAGGAGCAGAGGGCGCCATGGTTTTGGTGGTAGCCGTGGAGTAGAGGACGGGCGCATGCGCGTGCGTCGGAGGAGCGCGCGAAGGAACGACAGCGCGTGGCGGAACAACCAGAGCAAGATGCAGCGCGGAGCAGCGCAGTTGGCCGAAACGAGGCGGCGCGGCGCACGCGTGCACGCGGATGGAGGCAGAGCGGAGCAGGGGCCGAGGCGGCGCGCGTGCGGACTGAAGGCAGACGACGAAGACGCGCCGTCCCACACGGTCACGTCGGGGGCGTGCCGATGTCGAGCCCCCGAGCGCCGTCAGAGAGATAGCGGCGACGCCGCGGTGGTGATGACGAAAAGGGTCCCACCGGGACTGCGGCTCCAACTGCAGCGAGCCCCACGGTGGGCGCCAACTGTCATGGTATTCTCATGGCAGATGCCATGAGATGGCTTAAAATGGTGGGGCTACGTGAGGACGCCGGTGGGTTCCAGAAGCAAGATTGGGGACAAGCAGAGAGGGACTCACGATGTACCCAGGTTCGGGGCCCCCCAAGGGAGGTAAAATCCCTAGTCCTGCTAGATCAGCTAGATGGATCTCACAGAGTGATTACAATGCGCTCCTGGAGCTGTTTGAGCGGAGGCGGAAGAAAGAGCTAGGTCTCCGTTCGGCCTCTCCTGTGAGTGTGTGTGCGTGTTGCTACCGAGTGTCCAAGCCAACCCCCCTGCATGGAGGCCTCCTGGGGGGTCTTATACCTCGGCCCCCCAGGGTTACAATGGTAAAGGTAGATGGGCGTGGGGCCCTGGTGTCATCGTCTGGGAGCCGGCGGTGGGGGCCGCCGGGTCCGCCGGGTGCGCCGGGTCCGCCAGGTGCGCTGGGTCCGGGCCGTGCCGGGGCCGCCGGGTGCGGGTGCGGTCGGCTGCGCGGCACTGTGGCATGTCTTGTCTTGCGTCACAGGGTGGCTGGCGCCGCCTAGCTATAGGATTGTGCCGCCCGCACATTGCCCGCCTCGGGCGGGGCCGCAGGGATGCTGTAGCCACGCCCGCTTGGGCCGGCGCAAAGGAGGGAGCGCTGTAGCCACGCTTCCCTCGTCATGAGGGTTTGTCCTCTTGTGGCCAGCCGGCATGGGCCAGTCGGCCGGGCCAGGTTGCCGCGCCGAGTCGGCTCGCGCTGGGGAGCCGGCGAGCAGGCTAGCCGGATTGAGGGGCTTGGCCTGCTCCGATATTTTTAAAAGGGCTCCGGGTTCCGTTGCCTACCTGGGGGTCATCCCCCCGACAATGTGTTCGCATGGCGGCCATCTGACATCCCCAGTGTTCCCAGGGAGGTAATTGAGCACCACCTTGCTGTCTGTCCCCACGCTCGGCCCGTCAAGCAAAAAGTCCGGAAGCAAGCATTGGAGCGGCAACAGTTCATTGCAGAGGAAATCAAAAAGCTTGAAGCAGCAGGTTTGGTTAGAGGTGTACTACATCCAACTTGGTTGGCAAATCCAGTTGTGGTGCGCAAAGCAAATGGGAAGTGGAGACTTTGTATTGACTACACTGATATTAACAAAGCATGGCCAAATGATCCTTTCCCCTTGCCACACATTGATCAAATTGTAGACTCTACCTCCGGCTGTGATTTACTCTCCTTCCTTGATGCATATTCTGGGTACCACCAGATATTCATGGCCAAGGAAGATGAGGAGAAAACAGCATTCATTACTCCATGTGGCACATATTGCTTCGTGCGCATGCCTTTCGGGTTAAAGAGTGCCGGTTCAACATTCACAAGAGTAGTCCAGATTGGTTTTGAGCCCCAGCTGCACAGGAACGTGGAAGCGTATATGGATGATAGATATAGTGGTCAAAACCAAGGAGAAGTCAACCCTCATTCAGGACTTAGAAGAGACATTTGCAAACTTGCGCAAGATCAATCTGTAGCTCAATCTCGAGAAGTGCGTGTTTGGCGTTCCATCCGGCAAGCTTCTCGGATTCTTTGTATCTCAACGAGGAATTGAAGCTAATCCCGACAAGATCAAAGCAATTGAGCAGATTCAAGCACCAAAAAATGTCAAGGATGTGCGGCGTCTTGCCGGTTGTGTTGTTGCCTTGAGTAGATTCATTTCAAGATCCACTGAGCGCGCCTTGCTGTTTTTGAAGATTTTGAAAAAGGCAGGTCCGATGGAATGGACTCTGGAAACGGAGGCCGCGCTGCAGGACTTGAAAAGATATCTCTCCTCCGCGCCAACGCTAGTTGTGCCTAGACCACAAGAGCCGTTGCTGCTATATGTAGTAGCAACAAATCAAGTGGCTAGTGCTGCATTGGTGGCACAGAGGGAAGTCGATGACGAGGAAGTAACCGCGGCAAGACCGTCCAGCGAGAAACCGAAATCTTCTCCGGCAAGGTCCGGCACCGACAAGTCAGAAATAGCGCAAGCAAATGAAACTAATCAACAAGTGATGCCAGAGAAGAAGGCGGTGCAGCGGCCCGTATATTTTGTTAGTTCCCTTCTGCAGGGGGCTAGGTCAAGATACTCTGGGGTGCAGAAATTGCTTTTCGGCCTTCTGATGGCCTCGAGAAAGCTGCGTCATTACTTCCAAGCACATGAGATCACCGTCGTCACTCGCTTTCCGTTGCAACGCATTTTGAGAAATCCAGAGGCAACTGGCAGGATAGTGGAGTGGGCGTTGGAATTGTCAAGTTTTACACTTAAGTTTGAAAGCACTTCAACCATCCAGAGGAGGGCCTTGGCGGAGTTCATTGCAGAATGGACACCAACGCAAGACGAAGAAACTGAAGAAACAGCTCTCCCCGGCAAGGAGACAACTAAAGAATGGATCATGTACTTTGACGGTGCCTTCTCGCTGTAAGGCGCCGGTGCCGGAGTGCTGCTTGTCACACCCACCGGAGAGCACCTCAAGTATGTGGTTCAAATGCACTTTCCCAGAGAGCAAGCTACAAACAACACTGCTGAGTACGAAGGACTCCTTGCCGGCCTTAGGATTGCAGTGGACCTTGGAATCAAAAAATTGATCGTCCACGGTGACTCGCAGCTTGTTGTGAAGCAAGTAAACAAAGATTATCAGAGCCCGTTGATGGAAGCATATCTGGAAGAAGTGAGAAAATTGGAGGAACACTTTGACGGTTTGCAAACAGAGCACATCCCTCGTGCGGAAAACAGCATTGCTGATCACCTGTCAAAGTGTGCCGCTCAAAAGCTACCTGTGGAACCAGGAACTTTTGTGCTCCATTTGAATCAACCAACAGTCACTCCATCAACGCAGACTAGTAAGAGAAGGAAGTTGAACACCGGCAAGTATTTTCCGGCAGAGCTCCCAGGAGCCGCCGGCAAAAAGGTTGCCGGAGACAACAACATAGTTGTTGGTGAGCAGCAGCTTAGCGCAGAACCTCAGGTTCTTGCCGCAGAGGCAAGCGCTCCCATAGCTGAAGAAATGCCTTTAGTCTTTGTCATTGAGCCGCAGGCTCCGGCATGGGCACAGCAGATAGTTCGTTTCCTTCAAACAGGGGAACTTCCCGATGAGCAAGAAGAAGCTGAGAAAGTAGCCCGTCAGTCAAGTATGTATCAGTTTGTGGATAGCATTCTATATAGAAAGCGACTAAATGGTGCGAAATTGAAGTGTATTCGCCGGGAAGACGGACTAAAGCTGTTGGCAGAGATACATGGAGGCATATGTGGCTCTCACATAGGATCAAGGGCACTTGTCGGCAAAGCTTTTCGGCAAGGCTTCTATTGGCCCACTACCCTCCAGGATGCAACTGAGCTAGTAACCAAGTGTGAAGCATGCCAGTTCCATTCAAAGAACATACAGCAGCCAGCTCAAGCCCTCCAAACGATCCCTCTCTCCTGGCCCTTTTTGGTCTGGGGGCTCGATATCTTGGGCCCCTTCCCCCGTGCTACCGGGGGCTTTGAGTTCTTGTACGTCACCATCGACAAGTTCACAAAGTGGCCTGAAGTGGAGCCGGTGAGGAAGGTGACAGCACAATCAGCCGTCAAGTTCTTCAAAGGATTAGTTTGCCGTTTCGGGGTTCCTAACAGAATCATCACCGACAACGGCACACAATTCACGAGCCGCACCTTCATGCAGTATATCCAAGACCTTGGCAGCAAAATCTATTTTGCGTCTGTCGCTCACCCAAGAAGCAACGGCCAAGCGGAAAGGATGAATGCTGAAGTGCTGCGTGGCCTCAAGACGAGAACCTTTGACAGGCTGCGCAAATGTGGAAGGCGCTGGATTGATGAGTTGCCGGCAGTTCTTTGGTCACTCAGGACGACACCAAATCGAGCTATCGGCCAAACACCCTTCACCCTAATCTATGGTGCAGAAGCGATGCTCCCCACGGAACTCATATACAGGTCACCTCGAGTGCTCGCTTACGATGAAGCTGAGCAAGAGCAGTTGCAGCAGGACGACGCAACGCTCCTTGAGGAAGATCGTCTTCGGGCGGCTGTGCAAGCTGCACGCTACCAGCAAGCCTTGCGCCGCTATCATAGCCGCAAAGTGCACGCCCGAAGCCTTGGGGAAGGTGACCTTGTTCTTCGGCGCGTCCAACCCGCCAAGAAATTAAACAAATTGACGCCAAAGTGGGATGGCCCTTATCGGGTAGTACGAGTCACCAGACCTGGCGCAGTCCGTCTGGAGACCGAAGATGGCACCCCAGTGCAGAACTCATGGAATATTGAGCATCTTCGTAAGTTCTACCCATAAGGCGCGGTTGCCGGGCCCCCCGGCAACCCCTTTTGTACAAGCTTTGTCGGCAAGACTTGTAACCCTTTGTACAAAGCCAGGCGCAGAACCTGTGCATAATAAAGCTAAGTGTTTCGCAACCCTTTGTACAGATTCATTTATATATGGATGCATGTGATGTTGTGATTTACACTCTAGTTTGTATGGAATGGCTGATGAACCATCAAGGTTCCCAAATCACTCTTTTCTCTTCTTTCTTTTTCTTAAAAGGATGGAAGGATCCCTCGCGTGCAAGTTTCCCGGTGGGAGTGGAGATGGGGTACCATTTTAATGACGTTGAAGCGATCATTTGGTACGACGAAGAAAATGGCGCAAGGAAAAGCTAAGTTGAAAAACTTCGAAACATTTTCCTTGTTACATTCACGATTTCCCTTGAACGATTCTATGTTTGTATGAGAAACCTACACGCGGAGGAACCTTGTCGCGCTCAGTTCGTGCTCTAGTTCGCCTCGAGTCCGCTTGGCAAGCTTAGCAGCTGCGTTCTGGCCCGGCGAGTTACCTTGCCGACTGCGGCGCTTCCAACAGGCTACTAAGGACCTGCTCCTCAAAGCGCTCGCGGCAAGCGTACGCGCCGGCAAGTTTCCAAAAAGCATAGGGAGCACAATCATACAAAGGCAAATAAAACAAGGGGAACAACACATAGTCATTCAGCAGCATGAGTTATATTACATCACAGAAGGAGTGCGGATCTAACATAAGACCAAATGCATCTTTTACATGGCAGCACAGTGATGAATATAATGACGAGCTTAGTCCCGACGATCCCCCTGGACCTTGGGAATTTGGCGAACCTTGTCGGCAAGAGGAGCAGCGATTTTGTCAGCAACAGTGACATCGGTGTTCGCCGGCAGCCTCCTGAAGACCTCGGAAAGATCAAGGCTGGGATTGCGATGAGCAATTTTGAGCAGCACCCTGTATACAATTTCACACGCAAACTTCCGGGATTCATCAGCAAATGAAGCGGACCTGTCCTCATGATACGTCTTCAAGGCGTCGATAAGGCCCTCGAAGAACTTGGTCAGTCTGACGCTGGTGGCCTCCTTGTCGTTGACAGTGAAACCCCAGCTCTTCATGTCCATCACGGCGATTTGGGAGCTGATGCGCTCGGTAGCATTGACAAGCCTGCCAGTCCAGAGGGAGAGGTTCTCGTGTAATTGGGCGTAGTTGTTCTCAGCCTCCTTCAAGACCTCTTCCTTCTCCAGCTTCTCCGTCAAGACCCTCTCCCTCTCCTTGGCGGATTCTAGAGCTATTACCAAGGTGGCCCGTTGGGATTTTAGATCTCCGATTGTCTTGGCGACGGCATCAAGATCTTGGTTCTTGGATGACAGCTGCGTTTGCAAGTCCCCTAGAGTGCGGGCTGCCTTCAGCGCTTCGTCCTTGAGAGCCTCGATTTCTTTGCCATTACCGGCAAGATCTTCTTTCAATCTGGCCATTTGGGACTCTAGTTCTGTCTTGGCAGAGGCGGCGGCTGTAGCCTTATTAGCAGCCTCCTTAAGTTTGGCGGCATTCTCCAAGGCCTAGGCTTCAATGGATTTCTTGTGCCCGTCTTCCAGCTCTTGAGTCTGCTGCTTAAGGAGTGTTTCAGTCTCCTCATCCTTGCCGCGGAGGGTGGCGGCAAGGGCTCCTTCTCATGCGGCAAGGTTTTTCTCCTTGGTGTTGAGCAGCGCCTCGCGCTCCGCCAACTTGCCATCACGGATTGCCGCTTCATCCTTGGCGGCATTAAGCTTTTCCTCCTGCCTTACAAGATTGCGGGCCTGCTCGTTATACCATGCGTGCAGTTCGTCTGCTTTCTTCTTCAGTTTCTGCTCAACCAAATCCGCGGCTTTGCGCTCCTCCTAGACTCTGTCCCATCTTCTGCTGTACCTCTCTTGGACACCTTTGAACCCGACGGCCATGTTCTCCATGAAAGTGAGATCTTCGGCGCTGTCAGTTGCGTCAGTGGCCTCGCCGGTTCTCTGGGTGAAGGGGAGCAGAATCTAGGCTATTTCTTCATCAAAGTTTGGCCCCACAGCGCTAGATGAGCTGGGGGCTCCCGATTCGCGCTGAGAAGTGATCAGCGCCAAGCTGCTTGACGGGGTCTGCAAGGTAGGCGCTGCTGGTTGGTTATCGGGGTTCGGCGTGTCAATATTGACTGGCGCCTTATCCTCGTCCGTCCTGGCAGGGTCGAGCATGTTGCTGGAGGACCTCTCGGATTCTTCGGGGAGTACTCTGGTCTCCTCGGCAACTTGCATAAGACCCTCTTCGGCGACAATCTTGGTGGCTTCATCGGCGGCATCCATTGTGATATTGGCCACCTCCACGAGGACCTCGCCTTCTTCGGGGGAGGCTGGAGCTGTGGATTGGAGCAAGAACAAGGGCGGAATAAGATTCAGAATCGCAAGTCAAGTTCAAGAAAACAAAAAAAAGAATTTTTCGTGAAAAATGTTAGAAGACTGGAGGATTACCCGTTGGTGTTTGCTGAGGAAGGGCGTCTCCTTCCCTGGCAACTCGCGTTGCCAGCCCACGGTCATCAGCAGCCTCGCTTGTCAGGGCAGCCTCCGTGCGTGCAGGCTCATCGGTGGAGGCCCTTGTCGGAGAAACGCTTTCCGGAACGGTGGTTGACGGGGGAGCCGCAGCGGGGTCCGCCTCCTGGCGTTCTTCTTCTTGGTGGGTCTCCCCCGCCTCTTTGCCGGGCTCAGAAAAAGGAACTTCGATGCTGGCGCCAGTAGGCAGGATCGGCACCACATCCTCGTGCAGGGGGCTGAGCTGGGGGCTGACGGCGATGGTTTCAGCCGTCCCAACCCCCTGCCCAGCACTCGCCGCAGGATCTTGTGCTGTTACAGACTTGGCCCGCTTCGACCGGTGCACAAGCGGTTCTGGGTCCCTGTCAAGACAAGATGAATCAAGTCAAAACGACAATCGAATGAAATCAAGACTTGATGAAGATACCTAAATCACTTACTCCTCCTCCTCCTCCTCAGACTCGCCAAGCACGTCAAAATCGTACATCACTGGCGGAGGCGATTCTCTGGCCCTCTTAAGTGCCGGGGGAGGTGAACCCGTTGGCTGAGTGGATTCGACTTCCTCGACAACCTCTTGCCGAGGGGATGGAGGCTGAGTTCGGGGACGCCGGGTTGATTGCTGGCGTACTTCTTCTTGGCGGCCGGTCTTCGTAGTCGTCTTATTCACCGTAGGGCCAGCTCCTGGCGAAGAAGCATGCACCGGCTCTTGACTGACCGCCCTCCGAAGACGGCGCCTCTTCTTCGGGACTCGAGGGCCTTCTTCTTCTTCGGGCTCTCCGACAGCCTCAGTCCCGGCAACCTCGGTCCCGGCAACCTCAGCTTTAGCAGTCTCATCCCCAGCAGGCTCTTCTTGTTGCTCTTCAACAACTTATTCCTCGGAATGCTCTTCGTCATCGTCCTCAGCTGCCACAGCACCAGAGCCACCTGCCGCGTTGATCCTCGCGATCTCTGCGGCCTTGCTGGTAATATACGCCAGTTCTTCATCCTTGGTGGCCCGGATGAGATCCGTTTCCTTCCGGGAGGCTTTCTCCGTCAGGTTGGAGGCCGAATCCATCTCATTCACCGAGGGGGGCACGGGCCAGTCAGCTTTGACTCTGTGGGCATCACAGTCTGGCATCATCGACAGGATGGAGTCCATGGCGGAGTTGATGTACAGCGGGATAATTCCATCCGGCAAATGGAACACACCAGTTTTCCGGAACAACTGTTCGCAGACGCAGGCATGCTCCATGACCGTCAAGTTGTTGCCGGTCCCAGGATACAATCTCATAATGTCAGCAGCATTCTGGTATTGCCAAGCGAATCTTTCTCTCTTCTGCAGCGGCGCGATGCGTCGCCAGAGGAAATCAGTGCCAACCATTTCTATGGTCAGCTTGGCGACCTTGAGGCGGGTGATCTTGTTCAGTGCCGGGCGAAGTTTCGCGTCAGTAGCACCCATATGGCTCTAGTTCTTGCCGCGCTTGACTGCCACTGTGCGCGGTATGCAGAACTGAGGAAAATCCTTTTCCTGGATCCAACACCATTCTGCCCTCCACTCGTCCCATTTGAGGTGAAGCTGCCCGGCAAGATACTGGCCTTTGGTTTTTTCCCTAGGGATCCAGGTCACGCTGCCGGAGAGTGATTTGTCTTCAATCCGGTGAATGAAAAAGTGGCGGAACAGATCCACATTAGGGGCAACTCTGACAAAGTTCTCGCACAGGTGGGCAAAAACCGCCATGCAAGTCATCGCATTTGGAGTGAAATCCAACAATCTGAACCCGTAGCTGAACATCATCGCGCTGAAGAAATCTGAGAATGGGGGAACCAGACCGCAATAAAAATAGGCACAGAAGAATGGATATGAATCTTCGGGATCCTTGTCGCCTTCAGGAAGCACCACTGGGGCCTTGTGATCCTTGGTGTCCCTTCCCCACATGTACGCGTACCTCCTGATCAACTCGTTGCCGTACAAGGAGCACGGCGAGAAGATCGCATTTTCCCTCCACCGCTTCTCCAGCTCTTCCAACGCCTTCTTCTTCTCCTCCGCCTTGGGGTCGAGCGGCTTGGCGGGCTTCTTCCCCGCTACGTCGGCTCTCTTGGGCACCATCGGAGCTCGGGGAGGAGGAAAAAAGTTGAGCTGGGATGCGAGTCGGCGGTGGCGGCGGCGGCGGAAGCGATTCTGGCGAGAGGAAGAAGATGAAGCAGGGGAAAGGCAGGGGCGAATGAGCAGCGCCTCCTCGCGATTGCCTTTTTATGTGGAAGGCACGAGGGGGCTAGCTCTTCACTGTTTACCCCCACGGCGCCTTTTACAGGTGCACTATCGCGAAATAACCGCAACTGTCCACGTTCCCACGCCCCGCATTTAATGCGTGGATGGGACGTGCGTCAGGATAACCATCATGACGAAAATTACGGCGGCAGTTTTCCCGCTGCGTGTCTGTGCATTGTTAGGGCCTAGCCCAACGACGCTTTGGACGTGCGTATGGCCCAGGCCCGGGGGCTCCTGTCGGTGTATAAAACATGGGTATTTTATACCCTGACTTATGCACAGACGGTGGCAGCCTCCTTGCCGGCCAAGGCTTGACGGGATTCGCCAAATAACCAGATCCTAGACCCAGTTGCAGAAGCTGCTAGAGAGAAGCTCAAAACAAAGCGTCGACAAGCACTCAACTAGTCATGAAGATGAAGATATTTCTTGCAGGCAAGACTGAACCGGCAAGGTAATGACCCGCCAAGCTCCGTGCCGGCAAGCCTTCGCCAACTCGTCAGCGCTCCACCTCACCGGGCAGCTAGTCACTAATCGGTGAGGTGTCGACCGCGCATGCTGGTTGGTGAGATTTGTCAGGCACGTGTCAGCATGCAGGGAAAAGATTTGCCTATAACGACACCCGTCCAGGAGGCGTGTCAGAACCATACGAGGTAGCTGGGCAAGCGGTGCAGAAACCTTGCCGGGGCTGCCTCTCCACACGACACCTAACGAGGCATTAAATGCCTTTGTCTTAAACTAGCAGAGTTAGGTATGATAGCACTGTTTGCTATCTAATCACTATGTAATTACTGTTTTGCCACTATGGTAACCCCTTGAGCTATAAAAGGAGGGCCAGGGCAACAATTAGGGGGATTCGGATCCTTTTTCAAACACCAGCACGTCTCGCGTAGCTGCCCTCTCCGCACCTTGCCGGAATAAGCGCTCCTTGTACTTGTGCTCTCATACAACCAATACACCAAAGCAGGAGTATGGTTTTACTCTTCTCAGTGGCCCGAACCTGGGTAAATCCTTTGCGTCCTCCATTGATTCTGCTCTTCGTGCACGTCGATCTGCCCCGCCGAACGACAAAGGGGCTAGATGGCCCCATAGATGGTCGTACCCACGACAAGTAAATTGATTCAAATTTAATATTGGCATAATGCTACTGTACTCCAACTTCTCCATGACTCATACCCCCCGATTCGATCCATAGATTCATCAAAATAAGCAAACTATGCAACAAAAACAGAATCTGTCTAAAACAGAACAGTCTGTAAAGATCTGAATTATGGTCATACTTCTGTAACTCCAAAAATTATGAAAAATTAGGACAACGTGGGAAATTCATATATCAATACTTTGTAAAAAATTCAGAAGGTTCTGACAGTTCATCAAAAAATATAAACTCCAGCACTGGACGCAAAAGTTTCTGTTTTCAAACAGCATCTATCATACTATCTTCCAAATCATCCCAAAGGCATTACTTGGCACAAACACTAATTTAAACATAAAAACACAATCATAACAGAGGATATAATCATGCAAACACTCAAAAACAGAAGGAAAAAGTTTATTGGATTGTCTCCCAACAAGCTCTTTCTTTATAGCCATTAAGATAGGCTTGAGATTTCAATGATGCTCTCATGAAAGATAATAATTGAAACACAAGGAGAGCACCATGTAGCATGTGAAAAACACACTTAAGTTTAACATACTTCCTATGCATAGGAATTTTATAGGAAAACAAATTATCAAGACAAGCAATATCTAGCATATGCAAATAGGAAGAATGAAGCATTAAAAATTTCAACACAAAGAGAGGTAATTTAGTGACATGAAAATTTTTATAACCATATTTTCCTATCTCATAATAATTACATGTAGGATCATAATCAAATTCAACAATATAGCTATCATATACAATTTTATCTTCATGATCCACATTCATAAAAATTTTATAATCTTCCAAGATAGTGGGATTAACATCAACTAAAGTCATGACCTCTCCAAACCCACTTTTATCAAAAATTTCATAAGATTGATAATTCTCCAAAGTAGTGGGATCATTATTACCTAAAGTTGATGCTCTTCCAAACCCACTTTTAATAGTATTGCAAACATTATTATCAATAACATATTCATCATGAGGCTTAAATAAATTTTGAAGATCATAAGAAGAATTATCACCCCAATCATGGTCATTGCAATAAGTAGTCGTCATAACAAAATTACCATCCCCAAGCTTGTAGTTTTGCATATTATTAGCATAATTCACATTAATAGAACTTATAGTAACATCATTGCAATCATGCATTTCAATCAAGGAGCTATCATCAATCACTTTATAAATTTCTTCTTCTAACACTTCATCACAATTTTCAGATTCATGATTTTCAGGCACAACTTCATAGAGAAAATCAAGAGCACTCAAATCACTAGCAATTGGTTCATTATAATTGGATCTTTTGAACAGATTAGCAAGTGGATGAGGATCCATAGTGATCTTAAATTTTTGTTTTACTTTCTGTTCTTGAGTGTTGTCATGGCAATAAAAGCAAGCAAAAGCAAGCAAATAAAAATATTTTTGTATTTTTGTAAAAAAAATTAGAAGTGGGAGAGATGAAAATGAGAGGCAATTGCAAATTAAAGGCAAATAAAGTAAATGCAAGTGACTGATAATTTGTGCGAAGGTACTTGGTAATTCTGATGATGTCTCCCCGGCAACGGCGCCAGAAATTCTTCCTGCTACTTGTAGTCTGCGTTAGTATTTCCCCGAATAGGAGAGGATGATGCAGTATAGTAGAGATAAGTATTTCCCTCAGTTAAGAACCAAGGTTATCAATCTAGTAGGATAACCAACCAAAATTCTGTTAAGCTCACCTACACACACAAGAGCAAACACTTGCACCCAACACAAATAAGAGGGTTGTCAATCCTCTTAGCGGTTATTTGCCAGGATTAAATCTTATCGAGGTAAATAGATAAACTAAAATACTAATTAAAATAAAAGTAAATAAATTATAGCAAGGTATTTTTAGGTTTTTTATATGATAAAGATAGACCCGAGGGCCATAGTTTTCACTAGAGGCTTCTCTCTCGAGCACAGAAACATACGGTGGGTAAACAAATTACTGTTGGGCAATTGATAGAAAAGCAAATAATTATGACGGATTCATGGCAATGATCATGTATATAAGCATCATGTCTGAGACAAGTAGACCGACTCCTGCCTGCATCTACTACTATTACTCCACTCATCGACCGCTATCCAGCATGCATCTAGAGTATTAAGTTAATAAAAACAGAGTAACGCCTTAAGCAAGATGACATGATGTAGAGAAGAAAATTCAAGCAATATAAATAAACCCCATCTTTTTATCCTTAATGGCAACAATACAAATATGTGTCATGTCCCCTTCTGTCACTGGGATTGAGCACCGCAAGATTGAACCCATCACAAAGCACCTCTCCCATTGCAAGATAAACCAATCTTGTTGGCCAAACCAAATCGATAGATCGGAGAGAAATACAAATCTATATTTAATCATGCATAAAAGAGTTCAGAGAAGATTCAAATATTTCTCATGAATAATCTGATCATAAACTCACAATTCATCGGATCCCAACAAACACACCGCAAAAGAAAATTACATCGGATAGAACTCCAAGAACATCAAGGAGAACATGGTATTGAAGATCAAAGAGAGAGAAGAAGCCATCTAGCTACTAGCTATGGATCTGTAGGTCTGTGGTAAACTACTCACACATCATCGGAAGGGCAGCAAGGTTGATGTATAAGCCCTCCGTGATCGATTCCCCCTCCGGCAGAGTACCGGAAAAGGCCTCCAGATGGGATCGCGGAAGAACAGAGGCTTGCGGCGGCGGAAATGTTTTCCCTTTTGGCCCCCTGATGGTTTCCGAATATTTGTGAATTTATAGGAGTGGAATTAGGTCAAACGGAGCCACGTGGGACCCACAAGGCATCAGGGCGCGCCCCCTGGGGCCGCGCCCTGTTGCCTTGTGGAGGCTTCGTGAACCTTCTGGCCTCCTCTGCAAGTCTCCGGGGTCTCTTTTGTGCAGAAAAAAATCTCCAAAAAGTTTCTTGGCATTTGGACTTCGTTTGGTACTGATTCTCTGAAAAGCCAAAAACAAGCAGAAAACAGCAACTGGCACTAGGCACTAGGTTAATAGGTTAGTCCCAAAAAATGATATATAATTGCATATAAAAACATCCAAGATTGATACTATAATAGCATGGAACAATAAAAAATTATAGATACGTTGGAGACATATCAGTTCTCATGATTTATATTTATGCGGTGAAGACGGAGTCATGCCATGCTAACATGATAAAATGAGTGGGGATAACATTCGTTAAGGATCATTTATTTTGAAATTTTAATGATTATGCTTCTTATATTCATGGATATTATTATGTTTATATTGGTACTTCATCGTTTCTCAATATTTATAACGTAAAGAGATTACATGATACACATGTTAGGTAGCATTCAACATCAAAAATTCTGTTTTTATCATTTACCTAGTCGAGGACGAGCAGGAATTAAGCTTGGGGATGCTGATTCGTATCCAAAGTATCTATAATTTTTGATTGTTTCATGCTATTATATTATCAATCTTGGATGTTTTATATGCAATAATATGCTATTTTATATCATTTTGGGACTAACCAATTAACTCAGTGCCCAGTGTCAGTTGCTGTTTTTCTTGTTTGTTTTTGGCTTTTCAGAAAATCAATATCAAACGAAGTCAAAACGAAAAAAAAACTTTAGATTAATTTTTTCTGGACCAGAAGGGACCCTAGAAGCTTCGGGAGGAGACGAGATGAGATATGAGAGAGCCACAAGCTCGAGGGGTGCGCCCCAGGGGGGGTAGGCACGCCCCCTAAGCTTGTGGGCCCCACGCAGCTCTGTTTGACCTAATTCCAAGTGTATAAATTCCCAAATATTCCCAAACCAACAGAGAGCCACCCGAAATAACTTTTTCGCCGCCACAAGCTTTTGTTCTTCCGTGATCCCATCTGGAGGCCTTTTCTGGTAATCTGCCGGAGAGGGAACAGATCACGGAGGGCGCCTACATCAACCTTGCTGCCCTACCGGTGATGTGTGAGTAGTTCACCACAGACCTACGGGTCCATAGCTAGTAGCTAGATGGCTTCTTCTCTCTCTTTGATCTTCAATACCATGTTCTCCTTGATCTTGTTCTATCCGATGTAATCTTCTTTTGCGGTGTGTTTGTTGCGATCCGATGAATTGTGGGTTTATGATCAGATTATTCATTGAAAGTAATTGAGTCTTTTCTGAACTTTATTATGCATGATTATTATAGCTTTGTATTTCTCTCCGATCTATCTGTTTGGTTTGGCCAACTAGATTGATTTATCTTCAGTGGGAGAGGTGCTTTGTAATGGGTTCAATCTTGCGGTGCTCTATATCCCAGAAAAGACACATATTTGTATTGTTGCCATTAAGGATAAAACAATGGGGTTTATTCATATTAATTGAGTTTACTTTGTCTACATCATTTCATCTTGCTTAAAGCGTTACTCTGTTTGTCATGAACTTAATGCCATAGAGGAATGTTGGATAGCGGTCTATTGGTGGAGTAATAGTAGTAGATGCAGGCAGGAGTCCGTCTACTTGTCACTGACGTGATGCATATATTGCCATGAATACGTCATAACTATGCGCTTTTCTATCAATTTCCCAACAGTAATTTGTTTACCCACCGTATGCTTTGTGTTCGAGAGAGAAGCCTCTTGTGAAAACTATGGCCCCCGGGTCTACTTTAAGCATATTAAAAAACCTAAAAATACCTTGTTGCAATTATTTGCTTCTATTTTGTTTTGCAATTTACCCATCTACCTATACAAGATTTAATCCTTGCAATTAACGAGTTCAAGGGGATTGATAACCCTCTTACCCGCGTTGGGTGCAAGTATTTGCTTTTGTGTGTACAAGTGTTGTTCACAAGGCTTTGTGTGATTCTCCTATTGGTTCGATAAACCTTGGTTCTCATTGAGGGAAATACTTATCTCTATTGTACTGCATCTCCCCTCTTCGGGGAAAATCCCGACACAGCTCACAAGTAACAAGCCAACTCAGAAAAGGTCATAGACCCACCATGGTGTCCGTTCGTGTCTGCTACTTGTGAGTTGCGTTGGGATTTCCCCGAAGAGGAGGGGATGATGCAGTATAGTAGAGATAAGTATTTCCCTCAGTTATGAAACCAAGGTTATCAACCTAGTAGGAGAATCACGCAACAACTTGTTAGCAGTACCTGCACACAAAACAACAAATCCTCGCACCCAACGCGAACAAGGGGTTGTCAATCCCTTGGCGGTTAATGGCAAGATTAAATTGTATGGTGATAGATAGATAGATCGAACAAAAATACAAAATAAAATAAATAAAGTAAAATTGCAACAAGGTATTTTTAGGATTTTTAATATAAGATAAAAGTAGACCCGGGGGCCATAGTTTTCACTAGAGGCTTCTCTCTTGAAAATAGCATATGGTGGGTAAACAAATTACTGTTGGACAATTTATAGAAAAGCAAATAATCATAATGATATCCAAGGCAATGATCATGTATATAGGCATCACGTCCGAGACAAGTAGACCAAAACGATTCTCCAGCTACTACTATTACTCCACCCATCGACCGCTATCCAGCATGCATCTAGAGTATTAAGTTCATAAAGAACGGAGTAACGCCTTAAGCAAGATGACATGATGTAGACAAAGTAAACTCACGCATGAATAAACCCCATCTTTTTACCCTTAATAGCAACGATACATACGTGTCGTCTCCCTTTCTGTCACTGGGATTGAGCACCGCAAGATCGAACCCATTACAAAGCACCTCTCCCATTGCAAGATAAATCAATCTAGTTGGCCAAACCAAATCAATAGATCGGAGAGAAATACGAAACTATAGCAATCATGCATAAAAGATTTCAGAGAAAACTCAAATAATATTCATGGATAATCTGATCATAAACTCACAATTCATCGGATCCCAACAAACACACCGCAAAAAGTGATTACATCGGATAGAACTCCAAGAACATCGAGGAGAACATTGTATTGAAGATCAAAAAGAGAGAAGAAGCCATCTAGCTACTAACTATGGACCCGAAGGTCTGTGGTAAACTACTCACGCATCATCGGAAGGGCAGCAAGGTTGATGTAGAGCCCCTCCGTGATCGAATCCCCCTCCGGTGGAGTGCCGGAAAAGGCCTCCATATGGGATCTCTCGAGAACAGGAACTTGCGGTGGCAGAAAAAGTATTTCATGGACTCCTCTGTTGGTTTCCTGAGTTTAGAGAATTTATAGAGGTGGAATTTGGTCAAACGGAGCAGAGGTGGGCCCACGAGGCACCAGGCCATGCCACCCCCCTGGGGCGTGCCCTGGTGGCTCGTGGCCACCTCCTCTGTCTTCTGGCTCGCTCCCGAAGCTTCTAGTGTCTCGTATGTCTACAAAAAAATCTCCAAAAAGTTTCGTGGCATTTGGACTTCGTTTGGTACTGATATTCTGGAAAACCAAAAAACAGGCAAAAAACAGCAACTGGCACTGGGCACTAAGTTAATACGTTAGTCCCAAAAAATGATATATAATTGCTTGTAAATGTATAATAAACATCCAAAATTGATATTATAGCAGCATGGAACAATAAAAAATTATAGATACGTTGGAGACGTATCAAGCATCCCCAAGCTTAATTCCTGCTCGTCCTCGAGTAGGTAAATGATAAAAACAGAATTTTTGATGTGGAATGCTACCTATCATATTCATCATATACTCTTTTCTTTTGTAGCATGGACATTGGGACTTGAATGATTCAAAGTAATAGTCTATAGTTTGACATGAAGACATAAATACTCAAGCATACTAACAAGCAACCATGTCCTTCAAAATATCAACGCTAAAGAAAGTTATCCCTAGCCCATTATGCTCAATCATTGATCCATTCATGAAACACACTCAATATTAGCTACACACAATGCACAAGTATGACAATAGTGCTCTCTAGTTGGTGCTTTGTAAGAGAAGATGGAGACTCAAAATAAAAATAAAAATTGCATAAAAGTAAATAGATAGGCCCTTCGCAGAGGGAAGCAGAGATTTGCAAATGTGCCAGAGCTCAAGGCTAAAATTAGAGAGATGAAATTATTTTGAGAGGCATGCTTTTCCTGTCAACGAAAACGACCGAGAATTCCCAATATCTTCCATGCTAGACACATTATAGGCGGTTCCCAAACAAAAAATAAAGTTTATTTCCTTTCCACCATTCTTTCACAATCCATGGCTAGCCGTATCCACGGGTGCCCTCCATACCAACACTTTCCAAGGAATTTATTATTATCATCATATTAATTTTTTTTCATTTCGGGACTGGGCATCCCTATTACCTGCCACTCTCTCGTGCAATGACAAGTGAATAAACACTCATCGTGAAAATAACACACCTAGCATGGAAAATATTGGCCACCCCCTGCCGCTTCATGTGCGGTACGGGCACACAAAACGGAAAATTATTTTGAAAAATTAGAGTTGGCACATGCAAATTTACTTGGAACGGCATGGAAATACCGCATATAGGTAGGTATGGTGGACTCATTTGGCACAAATTTGGTTTTAGGAGTTGGATGCACAAACAGTATTCCCGCTTAGTACAAATGAAGGCTAGCAAATAGATTGAGAAGCGACCAACCAAAAAGCGAAAATGGTCATAAACGTGCATTGAACATAACTAACACCGAATAATGCAGCATAAGTAGGCTTTATGTGCATGCATAGGGAATCACAAACCTTAACACTAATATTCTTACTAAATCACAATTACCCACTAACATGACTCACATATTATCATCTCCATATCGCAAAACTATTGCAAGGAATCAAACTTATCATATCCAATGATCTTTCATGAAAGTTTTTATTATATCCCTCTTGAATATTCATCACTTTGGGACCAAATTCATATCTTGTGCAAATTACCATTACTATTATCAACTCTCAAAAAGATATAAGTGAAGCATGAGAGTGCAAATATTTCTTCAAAATTTAATATTTATCAACTCTCAAAAGAATATAAGTGAAGCATGAGAGTTCAAATATTTCTTCAAAATATAGCCACTGCAGTGCTCAAAAAGATTTAAGTGAAGCACTAGAGCAACTGCCTAGCTGAAAAGATTTAAGTGAAGCACATAGAGTATTCAAACAAATCATGATAAACGTGTGGCTCTCTCAAATAGGTGTGTCCAGCAAAGATAATTGCGACAAACTAAAAATCAAACAAAGCAAAGACTCATATAATACACGACGCTCCAAGTAAAACACATATCATGTGATGAATAAAAATATAGCTCCAAGTAAAATTACAGATAGTTGGTAGAAGAAAGAGGGGATGCCTTCCGGGGCATCCCCAAGCTTAGACGGTTGAGTCTTCCTTGAATATTACCTTGGAGTGCCTTGGGCATCCCCAAGCTTAGGCTCTTGCCACTCCTTATTCCTTCATCTATCGTGATCTCACCCAAAACTTGAAAACTTCAATCACACAAAACTCAACAAAACCATCGTGAGATCCGTTAGTATAACAAATAAATCTTTAACTTTAAGTACTGTAGTAAATTGATTCATATTTAATATTGGCATAATGTTACTGTACTCCAACTTCTCCATGACTCATACCCCCCGATACGATCAATAGATTCATCAAAATAAGCAAACTATGCAACAAAAACAGAATCTATCTAAAACAGAACAGTCTGTAAAGATCTATTTAAAAGCTATACTTCTGTAACTCCAAAAATTCTGAAAAATTAGGACAACGTGAGAAATTCATATACCAATACTGTGTAAAAATTTAAGGTTTTGCTAACGCTCCAGTACAGAATTAAAATTCCAGCACTGGACGCAAAACTTTCTGTTTTCCAAACAACATCAATTATACTATCTTCCAAATCATCCCAAAGGCTTTACTTGGCACAAACACTAATTAAAACATAAAAACACAAGAATAATAGTAGCATAATTGTGTAAACACACAAGAACAGAAATAAAAAGTAAAAATTTATGTTATTCATTGGGTTGCCTCCCAACAAGCGCTATTGTTTTATGCCCCTAGCTAGGCATAATGCATAGTTTCAAGTATTATCATCCTTCAAGTTGATTCCATAAGTGGCCCTCATAATGGATTCATATGGTGCTTTAATTCTTTTCCTAGGGAAGTGTTCCATCCCTTTCTTTAGTGGAAATTGAAATATTATATTACCTTCTTTCATATCAATAATAGCACTAATAGTTCGTAAGAACGGTCTACCAAGTATTATGGGGCAAGACGGATTGCAATCAATGTCAAGTATAATAAAATCAACGGGCACATAATTTCTATTTGCAAGAATAACATCATTAATTCTACCCAATGGCTTTTTAATAGTAGAATCCGCCAAGTGCAAATTAAGAGAACATTCATCTATATTGGTAAAACCTAGCACATCACATAGAAATTTTGGGATTGTGGAAACGCTAGCACCTAAATCACATAAAGCATTGCACTCATAATTTTTAATTTTAACTTTAATGGTGGGTTCCTACTCATCATATAATTTTCTAGGAATTGAAATCTCTAGTCCTAGCTTTTCTTCTAACGCTTTCATCATTGCTTCTACGATGTGTTTAGTAAAAGCCTTGTTTTGTTCATAAGCGTTGGGTGAATTTAGCATGGATTGTAACAAAGAAATACACTCAATCAAAGAACAACTATCATAATTAAAGTCTTTGTAATCCAAGAGAGTGGGCACATCGCTAGTTAAAGTTTTTACCTCTCCAAACCCACTTTTGTCAATTTTTTTATCAAGATTTTCACCCTCCGAATTATGGGGACGCCTACTAGCTAAAGTTGACTCTTCTTCAGTCCCCTTTTCATCAAGTTTTATATTGCTAAACAAGGAATCAATAGATGAAACACCAATCATTTTAATATCCTCATCATTACTACGATAGAAACCGAGAGGAATCGTTTTTTCTAAAAATTCTCGTTTAGCTTTTAGCATAGCGGTTCTTACTCTCATCCATGGAGACATATAAAGCTTTAATTGATTCATTAATATCAATTTTTGGTGGCAAAATTTTAGTCTTAAGATTTTCTACATCATGAATAATTCTATCAATGCTCCTAGACATATCATCAAGTTTACTCAATTTTTCTTCTATCGTAGTGTTAAAACTTTTTGAGCATTAATAAATTCTTTAATATTACTTTCAAGATCAGAGGGCATCCTATTATTATTATTATTATTATTATTATTATTATAAGAATTACCATAAGGATTGCCATAATTATTAGAGGGATTTCCAGGAAACGGTCTAGCATTGAAATTACCCCTATAAGCATTACTATTAAAATTGTTTCGCGAGACAAAATTCACATCTACGGGATCATTATTTTGCTCAATCAAGGTGGATAAAGGCACATCATTAGGATCACTAGGAGTATTTTTGCTAGCAACCAATTTCATAAGCGCATCAACTTTATTACTCAAAGTACTAATTTCTTCAACATAATTCACCTTTTTACTAGTAGGAACTCTTACAGTATGCCATTGTGAATAATTTGCCATAATATTATCAAGCAATTTAGTAGCTTCTCCCAATGTAATCTCCATAAAAGTACCACCCGCGGCGGAATCTAAAAGATTTCTAGAAACAAAATTTAATCCCGCATAATTTTTTTGTATGATCATCCACAAATTTAAACCATGAGTAGGGCAATTTCTTATCATTAATTTCATCCTTTCCCAAGATTGGGAAACATGTTCATGATCAAGTTGCTTGAAATTCATAATTTGATTTCTAAGGGAAATAATTTTTGCGGGAGGAAAATACTTGGTAATAAAAGCATCTTTACACCTATCCCAAGAATCGATACTATTTCGTGGTAAAGATGAAAACCAAATTTTTGCACGATCCCTCAATGAGAATGCGAATAATTTTAATTTCACAATATCATTATACACATCTTTTTTCTTTTACATATCACACAATTCTACGAAAGTGTTAAGATGGGATGCAGCATCTTCATTAGGACTACCAGAAAATTGTTCTTTCATGACAAGATTTAACAAAGCGGCATTAATATCAAAAGTCTCCGCTCTAGCGGAGGGAGGAGCAATCGGAGTACTAATAAAAGCATTATTATTAGTATTAGAAAAATCACACAATTTTGTATTTTCTTGAGACATCGTGGCTACGCAAACAAGATAACAAGCAAGCAAAGAAGCAAACAAGAAAAAGGCAAATGGAAATATTTTTGTATTTTTGTAAAAGCTTTTTAGAAGTGGGGGAGATGAAAACGAGAGATAGAGGGAAATAAAGTAAATGCAAGGAGATGAAAGTTTTATGCATAGGTACTTGATAGATGTTGATGATGTCTCCCTGGCAACGGCGCCAGAAATTCTTCCTGCTACTTGTGAGTGCGTTGGGATTTCCCCGAAGAGGAGGGGATGATGCAGTACAGTAGAGATAAGTATTTCCCTCAGTTATGAAACCAGGGTTATCAATCTAGTAGGAGAATCACGCAACAACTCGTTAGCAGTACCTGCACACAAAACAACAAATCCTCGCACCCAACGCGAACAAGGGGTTGTCAATCCCTTGGCGGTTAATTGCAAGATTAAATTGTATGGTGATAGATAGATAGATCGAACAAAAATACAAAATAAAATAAATAAAGTAAAATTGCAGCAAGGTATTTTTATTATTTTTAATATAAGATAAAAGTAGACCCGGGGGCCATAGTTTTCACTAGAGGCTTCTCTCTTGAAAATAGCATACGGTGGGTCAACAAATTACTGTTGGGCAATTGATAGAAAAACAAATAATCATGACAATATCCAAGGCAATGATCATGTATATAGGCATCACGTCCGAGACAAGTAGACCAAAATGATTCTGCATCTACTACTATTACTCCACCCATCGACCGCTATCCAGCATGCATCTAGAGTATTAAGTTCATAAAGAACGGAGTAACGCCTTAAGCAAGATGACATGATGTAGACAAAGTAAACTCACGCATGAATAAACCCCATCTTTTTACCCTTAATAGCAACAATACATACGTGTCATGTCCCTTTCTGTCACTGGGATTGAGCACCGCAAGATCGAACCCATTACAAAGCACCTCTCCCATTGCAAGATAAATCAATCTAGTTGGCCAAACCAAATCAACAGATCGGAGAGAAATACGTGTTGGGGAACGTTGCATGGAAAACAAAAAAAATTCTACGCACGCGCAAGATCTATCCATGGAGATGCATAGCTACGAGAGGGGGAGTGCGTCTACGTACCCTCGTAGACCGTAAGCGAAAGCGTTAGAACAACGTGGTTGATGTCGTCGAACAACTTCACAATCCAACCGATCGAGTACCGAACGTACGGCACCTCCGCGTTCAGCACACGTTCAGCTCGGTGACATCCTCGACTTCTTGATACAGCAAGACGGCGAGGTAGTGGATGAGTTCTGGCAGCATGACGGTGTGGTGACGGTGATGGTGATGCTATCTCCGCAGGGCTTCGCCCAAGCACTGCGAAAATATGACCGAGGGATGGAACTGTGAAGGGGGGCACCGCACACGGCTAAGACAATGTTGTGTCTCCTTTGGGGCGCCCCCTCTCCTCTATTTATATATGTGGTGGGGCTTGGAGTAGAAGGAATACTGCCATGTGAACAGTAACCATGAATAGTAAACACGTGGACTTGGACTCCAAAGTCCAATCCTATCCATACTAGGACTCTCCCTTTTTCCTTCCCTAGCTGCGTGGGCTTTTGAGGACTTGGTGCGCCTGGCCCAGTAAGGCCAGGGTGCCTCCCCTTAGCCCATGCCAGCCCTTGGCACGTGGTGGACCCACTTGTGGACTTCCGGACCCCTCCGGAATCCTCCGAAACCTTCTGGAAGCTTTCCGGTACAATACCGAAAAAAACTGCACCTTTTTCCGGAACCCAAAATATGACTGCCCATATATAAATCTTTACCTCTCGACCATTCCGAGACTCCTCGTGACGTCCGGGATCTCATCCGGGACTCCAAACAATATTCGGTTACCAATTCACATAACTCATATAACACTATATCGTCAACGAACGTTAAGCGTGCGGACCCTACGGGTTCGGGAATGATGTAGACATGACTGAGACGCCTCTCCGGTCAATAACCAATAGCGGAACCTGGATGCTCATATTGGTTCCTACATATTCCACGAAGATCTTATCGGTCGAACCGCAATGACAACATACGTAATTCCCTTTGTCCGTCGGTATGTTACTTGCCCGAGATTCGATCGTCGGTATCTCCATACCTAGTTCAATATCGTTACCAGCAAGTCTCTTTACTCGTTCCGTAATACATCATCCCGTAACTAACTCCTTAGTCACTTTGCTTGCAAGCTTCTTATGATGTGCATTACCGAGAGAGCCCAGAGATACCTCTCCGAAACACGGTTTAATATAAATACGTATCCGGTTTGTGACTTAGAGTCATCCGGACCAGTGTCGAAGGTTGCATCAACGTAACCCTTTACGACGAGCTCTTCGTCACCTCCATAAACGAGAAACATGTCCTTGGTCCTTTTCAAGTACTTCAGGATTTTCTTGACCGCTGTCCAGTGATCCACTCCTGGATTACTCTGGTACCTCCCTGCCAAACTTATGGCAAGGCACACATCAGGTCTAGTACACAGCATGGCATACATAATAGAACCTATGGCTGAGGCATAGGGAATGACTTTCATTTTCTCTATATCTTCTGCCGTGGTTGGGCATTGAATCCGACTCAATTTCACACCTCGCAAGACAGGCAAGAACCCTTTCTTTGACTGATCCATTTTGAACTTCTTCAAAACTTTGTCAAGGTATGTGCTTTGTGAAAGTCCTATCAAGCGTCTTGATCTATCCCTATAGATCTTGATGCCCAATATATAAGCAGCTTCACCGAGGTCTTTCATTGAAAAATTCTTATTCAAGTATCCCTTTATGCCATCTAGAAATTCTATATCATTTCCAATCAACAATATGTCATCCACATATAATATAAGAAACTCTACAGAGCTCCCACTCACTTTCTTGTAAATACAGGCTTCACCGTAAGTCTGTACAAAACCATATGCTTTGATCACCTCATCAAAGCGTATATTCCAACTCCGAGATGCTTGCACCAGTCCATAGATGGATCGCTGGAGCTTGCACACTTTGTTAGCACCCTTAGGATCGATAAAACCTTCTGGTTGCATCATATACAACTCTTCTTTGAGAAAACCATTAAGGAATGCAGTTTTGACATCCATTTGCCAGATTTCATAATCATAAAATGCGGCAATTAGTAACATGATTCGGACAGACTTAAGCATCGCTACGGGTGAGAAAGTCTCATCGTAGTCAACCCCTTGAACTTGTCGAAAACCTTTCGCGACAAGTCGGGCTTTTTAGACAGTGATATTACCATCAGCATCTGTCTTCCTCTTAAAAATCCATTTATTCTCAATGGCTTGCCGATCATCGGGCAAGTCCACCAAAGTCCACACTTTGTTCTCATACATGGATCCTATCTCAGATTTCATGGCCTCAAGCCATTTGTCGGAATCCGGGCTTATCATAGCTTCTTCATAGTTCGTAGGTTCGCCGTTGTCTAACAACATAACTTCCAGAACAGGATTACCGTACCACTCTGGTGCGGAACATACTCTGGTCGACTTACGAAGTTCAGTAGTAACTTGATCTGAAGTTTCATGATATTTATCATTATCTTCCTCTCTTATTGGTGTAGGCATCATGGGAATGGTTTTCTCTGATGAGCTACTTCCCAATTCGAGAGAAGGTACAATTACCTCATCAAGTTCTACTTTCCTCCCACTCACTTCTTTCGAGAGAAACTCCTTCTCTAGAGAGGACCCATTCTTGGCAACAAAGACCTTGCCTTCGGATCTGTGGTAGAAGGTGTACCCAATTGTTTCTTTAGGGTATACTATGAAGACGCACTTCTCCGCTTTGGGTTTGAGCTTATCAGGTTGAAGCTTTTTCATATAAGCATCGCATCCCCAAACTTTAAGAAATGATAGCTTAGGTTTCTTGCCAAACCATAGTTCATATGGTGTCGTCTCAACGGATTTAGACGGTGCCCTATTTAACGTGAATGCAGATTTCTCTAATGCATAACCCCAAAACGATAGTGGCAAATCGGTAAGAGACATCATAGAACGCACCATATCCAATAAAGTACGGTTACGACGTTCGGACACACCATTACGCTGTGGTGTTCCAGGTGGCGTGAGTTGTGAAACAATTCCACATTTTCTTAAATGAAGGCCAAACTCGTAACTCAAATATTCGCCTCCGCGATCAGATCATAGAAACTTTATTTTCTTGTTACGATGATTATCTACTTCACTCTAAAATTCTTTGAACTTTTCAAATGTTTCAGACTTGTGTTTCATCAAGTAGATATAACCACATCTACTCAAATCATCTGTGAAGGTTAGAAAATAACGATACCCGCCGCGTGCTTCAACATTCATCGGACCGCATACATCGGTATGTATTATTTCCAACAAATCAGTAGCTCGCTCCATTGTTCCGGATAACGGAGTTTTGGTCATCTTGCCCATGAGGCATGGTTCGCAAGTATCAAATGATTCATAATCAAGAGATTCCAAAAGTCCATCCGCATGGAGTTTCTTCATGCGCTTTACACCAATATGACCTAAACGGCAGTGCCACAAGTATGTTGCACTATCATTATCAACTTTGCATCTTTTGGCATCAATATTATGAATATGTGTATCACTACGATCGAGATTCAACAAGAATAGACCATTCACAAAAGGTGCGTGACCATAAAAGATGTTACTCATATAAATAGAACAACCATTATTCTCTAACTTAAATGAATAACCGTCTCGCAATAAACAAGATCCAGATATAATGTTCATGCTCAACGCTGGCACCAAATAACAATTATTGAGGTATAAAACTAATCCCGAAGGTAGATGTAGAGGTAGCGTGCTGACGGCGATCATATCAACCTTGGAACCATTCCCGACGCGCATCGTCACCTCGTCCTTAGCCAATCTTCGCTTATTCCGTAGCTCCTGTTTCGAGTTACAAATATGAGTAACCGAACCAGTATCAAATACCCAGGCGCTACTGCGAGCATTAGTGAGGAACACATCAATAACATGTATATCAAATATACCTTTTCTCACTTTGCCATCCTTCTTATCCGCCAAATACTTGGGGCAGTTCCGCTTCCAGTGACCAGTCCCTTTGCAGTAGAAGCACTCTGTTTCAGGCCTGGGTCCAGCTTTGGGTTTCTTCGTGGGAGTGGCAACTTGCTTGCCATTCTTCTTGAAGTTCCACTTCTTTCCCTTGCCCTTTTTCTTGAAACTAGTGGTTTTGTTAACCATCAACACTTGATGCTCCTTCTTGCTTTCTACCTCCGCTGATTTCAGCATCGCGAAGAGCTCGGGAATTGTCTTCTCCATCCCTTGCATATTATAGTTCATCACGAAGCCATTATAGCTTGGTGGCAGTGACTGAAGAATTCTGTCAATAACACTATCAACCGGAAGATCAATTCCCAGCTGAGTCAAGTGGTTGTGGTACCCAGACATTCTGAGTATGTGTTCACTGACAGAACTGTTCTCCTCCATCTTACAGCTAAAGAACTTGTTGGAGACTTCATATCTCTCAACCCGGGAATTAGCTTGAAATATCAATTTCAGCTCTTGGAACTTCTCATATGCTCCGTGGCGTTCAAAACGCTTTTGCAGTCCCGGTTCTAAGCCGTAGAGCATGGCACACTGAACTATCGAGTAGTCATCAGATCGAGCCTGCCAGGCGTTCACAACGTCTGCAGCAGCTCCTGCAGCAGGTCCATCACCTAGCGGTGCATCAAGGACAAAATTATTATGTGCAGCAATGAGGATAATCCTCAAGTTACGGACCCAGTCCGTGTAGTTGCTACCATCATCTTTCAACTTAGCTTTCTCTAGGAACGCATTAAAATTCAACGGAACAGTAGCACGGGCCATTTATCTACAACATAGATATGCAAAGAAACCATCAAGACTAAGTTCATGATAAATTAAGTTCAATTAATCAAATTACTAATGAACTCCCACTTAAATTAACATCCCTCAAGTTAACTAAGTGATACATGATCCAAATCAACTAGCCCATGTCCGATCATCACGTGAGATGGGATAGTCATCAATGGTGAACATCTCCATGTTGATCATATCTACTATATGACTCATGTTCGACCTTTCGGTCTCCAGTGTTCCGAGACCATGTCTGTACATGCTAGGCTCATCAAGTTTAACCCAAGTATTTTGCTTGTGTAAAACTGGCTTACACTCGTTGTATGTGAACGTTGAATCTATCACACCCGATCATCACGAGGTGCTTCGAACCGATGAACTTTAGCAATGGTGCATACTCGGGGAGAACACTTTTATCTTGAAATTTAGTGAAGGGATCATCTTATAATGCTACCGTCGTTCTAAGCAAAATAAGGTGCATAAAGGATAAACATCACATGCAATCAAAATATGTGACATGATATGGCCATCATCTTGTGCTTTTGATCTCCATCTCCAAAGCATTGTAATGATCTCCATCGTCATCGGCTCGACACCTTGATCTCCATCGTTGCGTCGTGGTCGTCTCGCCAACTATTGCTTCTACAACTATTGCTAACGCATAGCGATAAAGTAAAGCAATTACATGGCGCTTGCATTTCATACAATAAAGAGACAACCATAAGGCTCCTGCCAGTTGCCGATAAATTACAAAACATGATTTTCTCATACAATAATGTATATCACATCATGTCTTGACCATATCACATCATAGCATACCCTGCAAAAACAAGTTAGACGTCCTCTACTTTGTTGTTGCAAGTTTTACGTGGCTGCTACGGGCTTCTAGCAAGAACCGTTCTTACCTACAGCACAAAACCACAACGGTGATTTATCAAGTTTGCTTTTTTAACCTTCAACAAGGACCGGCCGCAGTCAAATTCGATTCAACTAAAGTAGGAGAAACAGACACCCACCAGCCACCTTTATGCAAAACAAGTTGCATGTCTGTCGGTGGAACCGGTCTCATGTACGTGGACACGTAAGGTTGGTCCGGACCGCTTCATCTTACAATACCACCGAATCAAAATAAGACGTTGGTGGTAAGTAGTATGACGATCACCGCCCACAACTCTTTGTGTTCTACTAGTGCATATCATCTACGCATAGACCTGGCTCATGATGCCACTGTTGGGGAATGTTGCAAGGAAAACAAAAAAAATTCTACGCACACGCAAGATCTATCCATGGAGATGCATAGCTATGATAGGGGGAGTGTGTCTACGTACCCTCGTAGACCGTAAGCGGAAGCGTTAGAACAACGCGGTTGATGTCGTCGAACAACTTCATGATCCAACCGATCGAGTACCGAACGTACGGCACCTCCGCGTTCAGCACACGTTCAGCTCGGTGACGTCCTCGACTTCTTTATCCAGCAAGACGGCGAGGTAGTGGATGAGTTCCGGCAGCACGACGGCATGGTGACGGTGATGGTGATACTATCTCCGCAGGGCTTCGCCCAAGCACTGCGAAAATATGACCGAGGGATGGAACTGTTGAGGGGGGCGCCGCACACGGCTAAGACAATGTTGTGTCTCCTTTGGGGCGCCCCCTCTCCTCCATTTATATATGTGTAGGGGCTTGGAGTAGAAGGAATAGTACCACGTGAACAGTAACCTTGAATAGTAAACATGTGGACTTGGACTCCAAAGTCCAATCCTATTCCTACTAGGACTCTCCCTTTTTCCTTCCCTAGCTGCGTGGGCTTTTGAGGACTTGGTGCGCCTGGCCCAATAAGGCCAGGGCGCCTCCCCTTAGCCCATGCCAGCCCTTGGGACGTGGTGGACCCACTTGTGCACTTCCGGACCCCTCCGGAATCCTTCGGAACCTTCTGGAAGCTTCCCGGTACAATACCGAAAAAAACTGCACCTTTTTCCGGAACCCAAAATATGACTTACCATATATAAATCTTTACCTCTTGACCATTCCGAGACTCCTCGTGACATCCGGGATCTCATCCGGGACTCCGAACAATATTCGGTTACCAATTCACATAACTCATATAACACTATATCATCAACGAACGTTAAGCGTGCGGACCCTACGGGTTTGGGAATGATGTAGACATGACTGAGACACCTCTCCGGTCAATAACCAATAGCGGAACCTGGATGCTCATATTGGTTCCTACATATTCCACGAAGATCTTATCGGTCGAACCGCAATGACAACATACGTAATTCCCTTTGTCCGTCGGTATGTTATTTGCCCGAGATTCGATCGTCGGTATCTCCATACCTAGTTCAATCTCGTTACCGGCAAGTCTCTTTACTCGTTCCATAATACATCATCCCGTAACTAACTCCTTAGTCACTTTGCTTGCAAGCTTCTTATGATGTGCATTACCGAGAGGGCCCAGAGATACCTCTCCGAAACACGGAGTGACAAATCCCAGTCTCGATCCATGCCAACTCAACGGACACCTTCTGAGATACCTGTAGAGCATCTTTATGATCACCCAGTTACGTTGTGACGTTTGATAGCTCACAAGGTATTCCTCCGGTATCCGGGAGTTTCATGATCTCATGGTCTGAGGAACATGTATTTGACATTCAAGAAAGCAGTAGCAATAAACAGAACGATCATATGCTAAGCTAACGGATGGGTCTTGTCCATCACAACATTCTCCTAATGACGTGATCCCGTTATGAAATGACAACTCATGTCTATGGTTAGGAAACCTTAACCATCTTTGATCAATGAGCTAGTCTAGTAGAGGCTTACTAGGGACACGGTATTTGTTTATGTATTCACACATGTATTTAAGTTTCCGGTCAATACAATTCTAGCATGAATAATAAACCTTTATCATGAACAAGGAAATATAAAATAATAACAACTTTATTATTGCTTCTAGGGCATATTTCCATCAATACGAAGCTATAACAATCATGCATAAAAGAGTTTAGAGAAAACTCAAATAATATTCATGGATAATCTGATCGTAAACTCACAATTCATCGGATCCCAACAAACACACCGCAAAAAGTGATTACATCGGATAGAACTCCAAGAACATCGAGGAGAACATTGTATTGAAGATCAAAAAGAGAGAAGAAACCATCTAGCTACTAACTATGGACCCAAAGGTCTGTGGTAAACTACTCATGCATCATCGGAAGGGCAGCAAGGTTGATGTAGAGCCCCTCCGTGATCGAATCCCCCTCCGGCGGAGTGCCGAAAAAGGCCTCCAGACGGGATCTCTCGAGAATAGGAACTTGCGGCGGTGGAAAAAGTATTTCGTGGACTCCTCTGTTGGTTTCCCGATTTTAGAGAATTTATAGAGGTGGAATTAGGTCAAACGGAGCAGAGGTGGGCCCACGAGGCACCAGGGCGCGCCACCCCCCTAGGGCGTGCCCTGGTGGGTCGTGGCCACCTGCTCTGTCTTCTGGCCCTCTCCCGAAGCATCTAGTCTCTCTTATGTCCAGAAAAAAAATCTCCAAAAAGTTTCGTGGCTTTTGGACTTCGTTTGGTACCGATATTCTGGAAAACCAAAAACAGGCAAAAAACAGCAACTGGCACTGGGCACTAAGTTAATAGGTTAGTCCCAAAAAATGATATATAATTGCTTGTAAATGTATAATAAACATCCAAGATTGATATTATAACAGCATGGATGAAAGTGCATATGGCACTTAATTATATTTTGGTGTGATGACAATGTGGTTAGAGGAACTAATATGACTTGCTAAAGTTTATCTCAGGATATTGGTTCCATGAAGATTATTATGGAGTTGTGTGATCCCCCCCCCCAATTCAAAAAGATCAAAGGCGTGGTTTACCTGCGAATCAAAGGTTTTTTGTTTTGGTTCGATTTGAGTCGTAGGAAAAACCGCACTATCAAGAGGGGTCATCGTGGAATTAGTGTCGTGTGGGAATGCCTCCAAATCTTATACACCAGCCCTCCTACTTCTCCACCAAGTTCCCACTTATTGTGTACTTTGGCAAGGTGTCCTGTGAGTTTCATCAGAAACCTTCTGGACACCCCGTGTGCACGGGGTCTCTGACCCCCGTGCGCACGGGGTGGTCAGAAAGTTTCTGGGCACTCCGTGCGCACGGGGTCTCTAACCCCCGTGTGCACGGGGTACCTCGAAACTCTCTGGACACCCCATGCGCACGGGGTCCTGGACCCCCGTGCACACGGGGTGGTTGGAAAGTTTCTGGACACCCCGTGCGCACGGGGTCTCTGACCCCCGTGCGCACGGGGTGCCTCGAAACTCTCTGGACACCCCGTGCACACGGGGTGGATGGAAAGCCTCTGGACACCCCGTGTAGTCTCCTATTCACCCCCCCTCTAGTCGACCGTATCGATCCTTTCAATTGGTATCAGAGCCTCGTGCTCTAATATAAGGTTTTACAACCTTGGAGGATATGGCCGATCTAGGGAATGAGGGTGGTGACCCAACTCTTGCGGTGGATGGTCAAAACCTACCCCCCGCCGCGGCCGACGCACTTGCTGCTCCGGTCGTTGCTCCTGTCGCCCCCATTAACCCGGGTGCCCCCTTGACCGCGGCCGACATTCTTTCAATGTTTGTGGACCTCAAAACCGCGATGTTGAAAGAAGTTCGTGCTTCGGTTAAGGAGGAAATTGATGCTCGCTTAAAGCCCTCGACATCCGCCTCAAACTCATTTGATCCAAATGCGGTTCATGATGCGGATGATTCGAGAGAGCCCCTTGCATCCCCGGCTCGCACTCAAGTTCCCAAGTACAATGCCGTGGAACCCTTTTACTCAGCCCAACCTTTGCAGCACCCTCGCATTAATCCTGTTGGGCCTCCGCCCCCTTTGAAAGCTAACGCGTTTGCTAAGTGGAAGCTAGATATGGAGTCTCATATTCGCAGTGTATCTACACAACTATGGTGGATTGTGGTCAATGGTTTCAACCCCAAAGATCCCATGAATCTCACTCCAAGAGAAGCGGTTGATGATCAACTCAATGCTACCGCCCACAACATGTTGCGCACCGCGGTGACCGATGACTATAGTGACTCCATTGCTCTACTCAAGACCGCCAAGGAAATTTGGGATTGCCTTGAGGAGGCCCTCGAAGGTGATGAAGCAATTCGAAGATCTCGGTTGGCTTTGCTCAAGCAAGAAGTCAACCTATTTGTGAGAAATGAGGGTGAGACCGCGGAAGAGGTATATCGAAGGTTGAAGTCTCTTGTGCTCAACTTGAGGACCTTTGGGTGCACTTGGGCAAATGATGATTTTATCAAGGACAAATTCATGGATGCTATGGTTCTCACGGAACATACCATGGTGATGATGATACATCAACGACCGGACTATCACAAGTTGACCGCGGCACAAGTTGTATCCACTTTCTCAACTCATGTTCTTTTGGAGACCAAGTCCAAGAAGACCTTTGCCATTGCTCAAGCCACCAAGAACTCAAATCTTGCATTGAAGGCCAAGAAAGTTGTTGCTCAATCCTCAAGGGATGAAGAAGTTGTTGAAGAGACTTGTGAGGAAGATGTTGACACCTCATGCCCGGCAAATGACTTTGCCGAAGACTTGGCTCTCTTGGTCAAGAAATATTCCGGGACCATGGCAAACAAAGGGAAGAATCTTCAAGGAAGATCGTTTGGACGAAGAAAATGCTACAATTGTGATAGCCCAAGACATTTTGTGCATGATTGTCCATATGAGAGACGTGAAGACAAGTCCGATAAGCTTGTGCTCAAGAAGAAGAAGTTCACCAAGTTCACCAAGAGGAAAGATGACAAGGCTCTTGTTCATGAGGAGTACATGTCCGGAGATGAAGATGACGGTGATGATGATAATGTGGGCACGACCGCTATTGCCATGCATGCCACTACCTCCTCCTCCATCACCGGCCTCTTCGACTCCCCCAACGAGGACAAGCCTTTCACTCATCGTTGCCTCATGGCCAAAGAGGTAAAAGCAAAGTCCATATCTCCAAAACCCTCCATCCACACTTCCAATGTCTCATGTGAGATAGTGGAGGATGAGTGTGATGATGGTGTGGATAATGATGAGGAATCCTTGATGGCTTTCATGAAAACTCTTCATGGTGAAGGTCGTGCTCGGTTTAGTGATCTCCTTAAGTCACTCGCCGAACGCGATGACTTTATTGAGAACGTTGAAACCCTCCTCATAGAGGAAAAAGAGAGAGTCGAACTCCTCGAGCACGAACTACATGAAGAGAGTGTCATGAGAGCATCACTTGAGGAAGACTTGTCTTCTCATCAAATTGACTTTGTTAAAACCAATGATGCTTTGCAACTTGCTCTTGAGAACAAAGATGCCTTTAAAGTAAGGGTTGAAAAGCTTCTAGTTGATCACACGAGACTTGTTGAGGAACATGAGCTCCTTGTGACTAGTTCCAAGGTTGTCAAAGGTGACCTCATTGCCCTCACCGAGTCTTATGCTCAACTTAAAGCTACAACCATTAAGGCTCTTACTTCCGTCCCTCATATTGATTTAAATGATGAATCTTGTACGGCTAACTTTGCTCATGATTGCACCTCTCTCCAAGAGGAGAATAAGAAGTTGAAAGCCCAAATTGAGAAAGGACTTGTGTCGTGCATTCAAGGGGAGAAAAACCTCAATGACCTTTTGAGCAACCAAAAGGAGTGTGTTGCCAAGGAGGGAATTGGGTTTGACCCCTCTTCCAAGAAAAAGAAGAACAAGAAGAAGAGCAACAAGAAGAAGATCGGTCCTACTCGTACTCCTCCACAAAAGGTAGTATTTGTGCACGAAGGGCACAAGGAGAAGGAGAAGGAAAAAGGGTTTGTTGGAATGGCAAGGTCACTAGGGACAAGGCCATTTCCAAGGATTTTTCCGGCAAGAACAACCCATCCTATGTCCTCATGAGAGGAGATGATGGTTATACCTTTGCTAAATCTGTTGGCACTAACTATGATGATTATGCTTGGACTATCTGGGTACCTAGGACCCTTGTTGCTAAATCTCTAGGACCCATTGCAAAATGGGTACCTAAAATCAAAGCTTGATTCATGTAGGACTACACCTCCGGTGGAACACAATG
Source organism: Elymus sibiricus (assembly GCA_039707655.1). NCBI lineage: Eukaryota > Viridiplantae > Streptophyta > Magnoliopsida > Poales > Poaceae > Elymus > Elymus sibiricus. Next base: position 323,442,706 of record CM077664.1, read on the forward strand.
GGTGATCGATAGTGGATGCACCAATCATATGACCGGAGAGAGGGAGATGCTTGTAGAGTTCGTTGATTCGCTCAAGGCTTCTTCGAACATCTCCTTTGGTGATAATAGCAAGGGCAAGGTATTGAGGTTGGGCAAAGTGGTAATCTCTAGTGATTCTTCTCTTACGAATGTCATGCTTGTTCAATCCCTTCACTACAATTTACTTTCTACGATTCAATTGGCACGTGCTGGTTATGATTCTCATTTCGGTGAATTTCATGTGACCGTCTTTAAGAGGAGCAATCTCAAAGTGGTCTTTGTTGGGCATGTTGAAGACAACCTTTACGTGGTTGATTTCTCAAAAGAGAAAACTTATCTTGCAACATGTCTAATGGCCAAGGCCGACGTGGGGTGGCTATGGAACCGACGGCTAGCCCACGTTGGCATGAGAAACTAACAAGCTCTCTTAAAGGGGGAGCACATCCTTGGACTAACCAATGTGTCTTTTGCCAAAGATCGTCCTTGTAGTGCTTGTATTGCAGGAAAACTTCATGGAAATGCTCATAAGGTGACGACTATCATTACCACTTTGAGGCCACTCGAGCTCATTCACTTGGATCTCTTTGGGCCTCCATCTTATGATAGTTTGGGAGGGAGGAGGTATTGCCTTGTCATTGTCGATGACTATACAAGATATACATGGGTGTTCTTTCTCAAGAGTAAAGATGAAACACAAGACACCTTCATCAACTTTGCCAAAGAAGCTCAACGTCAACATAATTGTGAGATCAAGGCAATTCGAAGTGACAACGGCACCGAGTTCAAAAATTACACGATGGACGAGTTCTTGAGCGATGAGGGGATCAAGCATCAATATGCCGCACCATACACTCCCGAGCAAAATGGTGTTGCGGAAAGGAAGAACCAGACTCTCATTGAGATGGCAAGGACCATGCTTGACGAGTACAAGTCTCTATACAAGCTTTGGGCCGAAGCCATCAACACCGCGTGCCATGCTACAAACCGGCTTTATCTTCGTAAGCTCAAGAACAAGACTCCCTATGAACTCCTAATCGGGAGAAAGCCTAACGTCAAATACTTTCGAGTATTCGGTTGTAAGTGTTTCATTCTAAACAAGAAATCCCGTTTAGCTAAGTTTGCGCCAAAAACTTATGAGGGCATATTTGTTGGATATGCATCAAAGTCTCATGCTTACCGTGTTCTCCACAAATCCACCGGATGCATTGAGGAAACGGTAAATGTGGAGTTTGATGAAGATAACGGTTCCCGTGCGGAGCAAATTGTTCCTAGTGTTGTAGGTGATGAAGCTCCTTCACAAGCTATAAGGACTATGGGGATAGGCCACATTCGTCCACAAGAAACACCCCAAGTCCAAGTAGAAGAAGAAGGAGTAAGAGCCCCTCTTGTGGATTCTCCACAAGGGAAGTCATCACCGCCACCTCAAGGTCAAGATGCTATGGAAGATCATGAACCTATCCAAGAACAAGATCAAGTCCCTCATGAACCCGAGCAAGATCAAGGGCAAGCTCAACCAAATGGTGAAGAACCAATCCTTGAGGTCCATGATCAAGCTCAAGTTCTTGATCAAGATCAAGATCAAACCCAGCCTCAACTGTCTTCTCCAATGTCACATTCTAGTGAACGAGAGCTTGAGGTTGTGAAGAGGAGAGTGTCTCCAAGGCTAAAGCATTCTCAAGGCCAAGCTTCTTCCACAAGTTCAAAACCGAGTGGAGAAGAGCTTACTCTCAAAGAGCAAAGAACGGCCGCCAAGCTAAAGCATCTTCAACATCTCACTGACAACATTTATGGAAGCATCAACAAGGGGTTAACTACTCGTAGACGTTTGGCAAACTTTTGTGAACATCACTCGTTTGTCTCTTGTGTTGAGCCCCTTAAGTTTGAAGATGCCCTTGACGACCCGGATTGGGTAAATGCCATGCATGAAGAACTCAACAACTTCACCCGCAACAAAGTATGGACTCTTGTGGAGAGACCCAAAGAACATCATAATGTCATTGGAACAAAGTGGATCTTTAAGAACAAACAAGATGAGCATGGACAAGTCACTAGAAACAAGGCAAGGTTAGTGGCACAAGGGTTCACCCAAGTTGAAGGTTTGGACTTCGGTGAAACTTTTGCCCCCGTTGCCCGTCTTGAGTCCATTCGTATCTTGCTTGCATATGCTTCACATCATAATTTTAAATTGTATCAAATGGATGTGAAGAGTGCATTTCTTAATGGTCCTCTTAAGGAGTTGGTGTTTGTTAAGCAACCTCCCGGTTTCGAAGATCCCGATCACCCCTCTCACGTTTATCAACTCCATAAGGCGCTCTCCGGACTTAAACAAGCACCTCGTGCTTGGTATGATCACCTTGCGGCATTCCTAAACGAGAAGGGGTTCTAGATCGGGTTAATAGATTCCCCTCTCTTCACGAAGAGGGTAAAAGGTGAATTGTTTGTGTGCCAAATATATGTTGATGATATTATTTTTGGTTCCACTAACCATGCTATTAACGTTGAGTTTGAGAATATTATGACCAAGGAATTTGCTATGAGCATGATGGGAGAGTTGAAGTTCTTCCTCGGATTTCAAGTGAAGCAATTGAGAGGAGGAACCTTCATCAACCAAGCACTTTATATTCAAGACATGCTCAAGAGGTTCAAAATGCTAGATGTCAAGCCCATGAAGACGCCCATGCCCACCAATGGCCAACTTAATCTTGATCCCAATGGTAAAGATGTGGATCAAAAGGTATATCGCTCCATGATCGGTTCTTTGCTTTACCTTTGTGCATCTAGGCGAGATATTATGTTGAGTGTGTGTATGTGTGCAAGATTTCAATCCGCTCCCAAGGAGAGCCATTTGTCGGCTGTGAAAAGAATCCTTCGATATTTGGTTCATACCCCAAACTTGGGCCTTTGGTATCCCAAAGGAGCAACTTTCAAGTTATTGGGTTACTCGGATGCAGATTGGGCAGGAGATAAGGTAGACCGCAAGTCCACTTCAGGCTCATGTCAATTCCTAGGGAGGTCATTGGTAAGCTGGTCTTCAAAGAAGCAGAATTGTGTGTCTCTTTCAACCGCCGAAGCCGAGTACATTGCCGTCGGAAGTTGTTGTGCACAGTTATTATGGATGAGGCAAACTTTGATGGATTATGGTGTCAAATGTGACAAAGTGCCTCTATTTTGTGACAATGAAAGTGCAATCAAGATCGCCGACAATCCAGTGCAACATAGTCGAACCAAGCATATTGAGATTCATCATCATTTCATTCAGGATCATGTGGCCAAGGGAGACATTGATCTATTCCACGTCAACACCGAGAAGCAACTTGCCGACATTTTCACAAAGCCACTTGATGAAGCCAGATTCCGCGAGTTAAGGCATGAGCTAAATATCGTGGATATAAGTAACTTGGTTTGAGGTCCTTGCATACACACACATGCTCAACTAGTATCTTGTTATAGATGTAGGCACCTATGTAGGGGGAGCTAGTTCAACTCATGAGCTATCTTATCCTACTAGTGCATAAATCGAACAAAATCTTTCACATTAGTGGTACTTGTGCTTCAAAGATGAGTATTGGTTTTGGGCCCAAGGTTCATATCTTCGCGGTGCCATACCTAATAAACTCAAACATGGTGGCTTCGGCCACCGCCCTCCTTTGGAGGTTGGATCTTTTTCTTCGTCTCTTTTTGGGTTTGTCTTGCTCTTGTGTTCGTTTTTGTGTTGTTTGTGTTTTTCGGTTCTCTTCTTGTGCAAGTGCTTCAGATACACCTTTCTAGTAGTGTTGGATCTCTCTCTCTCGCGACGGACTTAGAAGTGAGACGGAAATGCATTTTGAGCTCCGGTAAGGATTTACATCCAGCCAGGACTTAGGATAAACCTCTCTGTCAAAATCCTCTGGTCACCCCGTGCCCACGGACATGTACCGTGCGCACGGGACCCCTGTGTCCACGGGCCTTTTGACCCCGTGCGCACGGGGTCTGCGGTTTCTGGCTTTGAAGAGGTAGGACGTGGGGGGGGGGGGTTTGGGTTCATTCCCACCCAGTCACCCCCTCCACGCCCTAGGTCGCCTCCAGGCTGCCGCCGTCCCCTCCTCATCGTCCGGTGCTCCTCTGTGCGCCGTGGGACTTCGCTGCTCCGTGGAGATCTCCCGGGATGGGGTCCTCCTCTGGTATCCCCCTCCCCTTTTCTTCCTTCTCTCCATGGATGCATGTTGTAGGTTCTAGGGTTGCTTGTTCTATTAGTATAGGTTTCCTTTTTCCCATGGGGTAGTCGAGAATCAGCTGCGCATATCTGTGAAGGTTCCCCTGCCGCACCCACTCCCAGATCTCGATCTGGAAGTGGCTGCCGCTGGGCGAACCCCGTGTCCACGGGGTGTTTGACCCCCATGTCCACGGGCGTGTACCGTGCGCACGGGGACCCCGTGTCCACGGTGTTCTGGACCCCCGTGCGCACGGGGTACACAGAGAGGCCAGTTTTGTTCTCTCCTCTGTCTCCATTCCTTGCCAGCTTCTCGAGCACTTGTACTCATTTGTGTCTATTGTGTTTGTTGTGTTTTTGTTGCTGTTGTGTTTCAGACTCCGCTGACAAGAGGTCCGAGCTTCGTCGCAAGCGCAGTAAGGCAAGTGAAGATCGTTTGGCTCTTGCTATTCGTCAGCCATCAGATGGGAGAGGCCAGAGTTCCATGACTGCTAATCGTGCTCGTCGTTCTGCGTCGAAGAGGCCGGTGATCGAAGCCTCTAATGATTCCGAGGATGAGTATGATTCTCAGGAGGATGCTCACTATGAGGTTGAGCCAGCAGATGCATCTGATGATGATGATGAGGTTGATGATGATGAGGAGGAAGGTGATGAAAGCCCAGAGGAACATGTTCTCCCAGGTGGTCGCAATGTCAAGAATCTTCCTCTCTCTCAGTGGACCAAGCCAGAACTTTGGGCTCGCAGGCAGAATTTCCCCTATGTGCCTCAAACCAGTACAGGAATTGACCCAAGATTCAAGAATGATTTTCAGCACCGTGTATTCTCTGAGCTGATCATGACCAAGAAGACCAAGTTTGCCCCCCACAAGCAAATCAATGTGGAGTCTCTTCGGGACAATGCTCATATCTACCCTGGTGTGTATGATGCTCTTGGGAGAGTTGGCTTGATTCCCTTCGTCACCTTTCATCATCCGTTCAATGACGATCTTGTGATGCAGTTCTTTGCCACCGTGTTCTTTCACAATGATGAGGATCGCACTATGACTTGGATGTCAGGCACATATGAGTGTGAGGCCCCCATGGCTAAATTCTCTTCCATTATTCCTTATCAGTTCTTTGCTGAGGAGCATGCTGATTATGGTCGTGCCCGTGAGACTGGAAGAGACAAGGATGAAATTGCGTTTGCTTACAAACCAGAGAAGGCTTTCACCACAGGTTCTATCAAGCACTTGAAGCCTACCTATGATACTATGCGCCACATCCTTAGGTACACCCTTAATCCTAAGGCCGGAGATTCTCACAATCTAAGGAGCTCCATGTTGGACATCATTGTCTTCATTCGTGACAGGAAGAAAGTGGATGTTCTGGACTTCATGTTCTATGAGATCAGGCAGTGTGTTCAAGAGAACAAGTCTTGCATATATGCTCCGTTCATCCAGGCGTTGATTGAGTCTGTCTACCCCGCCAAGTTCATTGCCAAGTACCGTACCTCCTTTCCGAAGCGTGATGCCAACTGGCTTCCGGCTGCTCCCCCACCTTATGTGCCCACCAAGAAGGGGCGCAATCCCAGGCCTGAGGATCGTGCTACCTACACTGAGGGCTGTTCATCCTATGCACGGATTCCGCGTGTCAAAGGGAAGCAAGTTTCTGCTGATGCCAGTTTCACCAGAGAGGAGAAGAAGTCTCTTTTGAAGACCGTGAGCAACATGTTCAAGATGTGTCAGTCCATTCAGCGCCGTCAGGTCAAGGAGATCAACAAGGACAAGCTGGTGAGGCGTCAGAAGAAGGCTGAGCGTGCTGCTGCTGGTGAGGAGGTTGGCCCAGGGTCCGAGGACAACGACAGTGTGGCCACAGCTCGTTCCTTTCCCATGGTGGGATGGCACTTTGATGATGATGATGCTTCGAGCCCGCCTCCTCTTGTCTAGGGTCTCGTTAGCATCGCCTTTTCCCTTTTTGTTGTCTTGATGACAAAGGGGGAGAAGTGTTCTATTAGGAGCGTTTGCATTTGGTTTCAGTTGGGTTGAGATATCAAGGCCTCGTTTTATTTGGTGGTGTTTATTTGGCTTGAGATACTCTTATTTCCTTTCGTGGTGTGGTCATGAGCTACCTAGTCTATGAGAGAGACTATCTACTTTGGAGTTTATATATGCTTCGTTTATGTATGCTTGTTGATTTATCTTGTGGAGTTTGTTCTTGTTTCTTTATGTTATAGTCTCTCTCTCTCTTTGTCTGCTCACCACACTTGCATGTGATCTAGGCACCGTGTAGGTTATTTCTGTTGATCACATGCCTTGAGAATATTGATCTAGGGGGAGCCTCGTGTGTGTGCTTGATGCATAGTCAAGCATCTCCTTTTATCCTTGCACACATATAGGGGGAGCTCTCGTGATCAACTATTGTCTCTTGGCTATTCACTTTGTTATATCTTTGTTGCCATGTCCTAACCATGTTGTCATCAATGCACCAAAAAGGGGGAGATTGAAAGTGCATATGGCACTTAATTATATTTTGGTGTGATGACAATGTGGTTAGAGGAACTAATATCGGTTGCTAAAGTTTATCTCAGGATATTGGTTCCATGAAGATTATTATGGAGTTGTGTGACCCCCCCCCCCCCCCCAATTCAAAAAGATCAAAGGCGTGGTTTACCGGCGACTCGAAGGTTTTTCGTTTTGTTTCGATTTGAGTCGTAGGAAAAACCGCACTATCAAGAGGGGTCATCGTGGAATTAGTGTCGTGTGGGAATGGCTCCAAATCTTATACACCAGCCCTCCTACTTCTCCACCAAGTTCCCACTTATTGTGTACTTTGCCGAGGTGTCCTGTGAGTTTCATCAGAAACCTTCTGGACACCCCGTGTGCACGGGGTCTCTGACCCCCGTGCGCACGGGGTGGTCAGAAAGTTTCTGGGCACACCGTGCGCACGGCGTCTTTGACCCCCGTGTGCACGGGGTACCTCGAAACTCTCTGGACACCTCGTGCGCACGGGGTCCTGGACCCCCGTGCACACGGGGTGGTTGGAAAGTTTCTGGACACCCCGTGCGCACGGGGTCTCTGACCCCCGTGCGCACGGGGTGCCTCGAAACTCTCTGGACACCCCGTGCGCACGGGGTCCTGGACCCCCGTGCACACGGGGTGGATGGAAAGCCTCTGGACACCCCATGCGCACGGGGCTGACTTAGCCCGTGTGCACGGGGTCCAATGGGCAGAAATCCCCTCTTGGCCAAGAACACTATATAAGCCCCCTTCTTCTACCTCCAACCTTCAACCCTAATGTCTTGTTGAGCTCCTCCATTGCTACACCTCATTTTGCTCGATACTCTCAATCCCTCCACCAAAACTTGTTGAAACTTTGGGGATTGAGAGAGCAAGACCCTATCTACACTTTGACCAAACCAAATCGCATTCCCCGCAATATTCATCCACTATGACTTGTTACTCTTGGAACTTGGGCTCCTAGGCGGTTAGAGGTTCCTCCGGAAGCTTCCTTGCGTGTGGTGTGCTCCGGAGAAGTTTGTAAAGGTGTGGTGGTCGCCTTCAAGACCAACCCCGAGTGATTCGAGGCTCATCCGTTGGGGGTGACTCGATAGAGATTACGGTGAGCCTTCGGTTGCGTTCTGCATGCTTTGGCTTCGGCACCGCACTAAACGGAGAGTAGCTCTTCCCCAAGGAAGAGTGAACTTCGGGATAAAATCCGCGTCCTCGTCTCACTTGTGGTTAATCCTTTCCCGCACTTGTTGGCTTGCTAATTAGATTGTCGCCTAGCATATTTAGCTTGGAGCTTGCTTGTCATATAGGTTGTGTTCACCTAGTTGCATATCTAGTGAACCCTATTTATCCGCTAAGCCTTAAAATTGACAAGAACGATTAAAATTGTAGTCTCCTATTCACCCCCCCTCTAGTCGACCGTATCGATCCTTTCAATGGAACAATAAAAAATTATAGATACGTTGGAGACGTATCAGTGTCTACCACCTATCCGGTCAGAATTTCTGAATGATGAATGGTGGAGCCGATGAGTAAGCAACCTTAGCCCTCTAGGGTTGCCACGTTATGCGGCCTTCTAACGTGCCATAGCCTGGGTATGACGAGGTAACAACCAAAAACCCGCCGCCCCGGCGAGTTGGCTGGCATTGCGTTGGACAGTCTTGATGACCCACAAGAATAGGGGATCAATCGTAGTCCTTTCGATAAGTAAGAGTGTCAAACCCAACAAGGAGCAGAAGGAAATGACAAGCGGTTTTCAGCAAGGTATTCTCTGGAAGTACTGAAAGTAGCGGTAATAGATATTTTCGGTAGCAAGATAATTCGTAACAAGTAACTAGTAACAAGTATAATAAAGTGCAGCAAGGTGGCCCAATCCTTTTTGTAGCAAAGGACAAGCCGGAACGAACTCGTATAATAAGCAAAGCGTTCTCGAGGACACATGGGAATTTCATCTAGCCACTTTTATCATGTTTGTTTGATTCACGTTCGCTACTTTGATAATTTGATATGTGGGTGGACCGGTGCTTGGGTGCTGTTCTTACTTGAACAAGCCTCCCACTTATGATTACACCCTCTCGCAAGCATCCGCAATTACGAAAGAAGAATTAAGATAACTCTTACCATAGCAAGAAACATATGGATCCAAATCAGCCCCTTACGGAATAGCGCATAAACTAGGGTTTAAGCTTCTGTCACTCTAGTAACCCATCATCTAACTACTACTCCACAATGCTTTCCCTTAGCCCCAAATATGGTGAAGTGTCATGTAGTCGACATTCACATGACACCACTAAAGGAAGCAACAACATACATATCATCAAAATATCGAATGAATACCAAATTCACATGATTACTAATGACAAGACTTCTCCCATGTCCTCAAGAACAAAAGTAACTACTCACAAATCATATTCATGTTCAAGATCAGAGGGGTATTGAAGACCATTACAGCTCTGAACATATAATCTTCCACCAAATAAACCAACTAGCATCAACTACAAGATGTAAGCAACACTACTAGCAACCCACAGGTACCAATCTGAGGTTTTGAGACAAATATTGAATACAAGAGATGAACTAGGGTTTGAGATGAGATGGTGCTAGTGAAGATGTTGATGAATATTTGTCCTCCCACGATGAGAGGATCGTTGGTGATGTCGATGGCTTTGATTTCCCCCTCCCGGAGGGAAGTATCCCCGGCGGAATCGCTCCGCCGGAGAGCAAAATAGCTCCTGCCCAGGTTCCACCTTGAGACGGTGGCACTTCGTCCCAAAAGTCTTCTTCTCATTTTTTCTAGGGCAAATGGCTTCATATAGCATAAGGAGGGGGCCGGAGGCCTGCCAGGGGCCCCACAAGCTCGGGGGGCACGCTCCCCAGGCTTGTGGCTTCCTGGTGGGCCCCCTTCTGTTAATTCTTTCACCAGTATTTTTAATATATTCCAAAATAGTTCTCCGTAAATTTTCAGGTCATTTGGAGTTGTGCAGAATAGCTATCTCTGTTTCACCCCTTTCCGGTCCAGAATTCCAGCTGCCGGCAATCTCCCTCTTCATGTGAATCTTGCAAAATAAGAGAGAAAAGGCATAAGAATTGTACCATAAATTGAAATAATGATCAAAAACATATTAATTAACAGTAGGAAATCATGATGCAAATTGGATGTATCAACTCCCCGAAGCTTAGACCTCGCTTGTCCTCAAGCGAAAGCCGAAATCGATAATCATGACCACATGTTTAGAGAGAGCGGCGTCGATAAAAAATAAAATACGGACATGGAGCATCATGATCTTTATTATTACAGCAATATATCATCATAAAACTTCTCATGAAAAAGTGACAATTCAATCAGAAGTTAAAGTATGAACCACAAACCAAATTGAAAACTAACAAACTATGATCTCAGTCACTGAAGCAATTGTAATTCATCATATTATCAGAAAGAGTCTATGTAAGAGCTTTGTTTAGCAAGTTCACATACTCAACTATCATTTAGTCTTCTATGATTGCTGACACTCACGGCATACTTATGGAGCAAAAGTTTCAGTCAGACACATAGAAAGATAGGGGCTTATAATTTTGCCTCCCAACGTATTTACCTCAAGGGTAATGTCACCAATAATAACTCATGATCACCTACATCCAACTGGATATATATGCCTGGATCAATCCCCACCACATGATGCTTGCCAGGAGAGAAAATAAAAATGGAATAGAGGAGAATACTATTGACTCTTGCATGGAAGTAAATACATGAAGTAAAAGATAGGCCCTTCACAGAGGGAAGCAGAGGTTGTCATGCGTTTTTTGTTTTCGGATGTGCAAGCTCTTAATGTAAAGGAACATCAGTTTATATTGCCCCTTGTGATAGCGACCTTTATTATGAAGTCTATCACTTTTATTTCTTCACCATCACAAGATCGTACAAAACTTATTTTCCCTTACAATAAAAGATCATACATATTTAGGAGCAATTTTTATTGCTTTGCACCGATGACAACTTACTTGAAGGATCTCATTCAATCCATAGGATGCACAAGTAGTATCTCTACTTAGTACATAATTTTAGCTAGCAAAAGATAGGGGGCAAGCACCACATGTTAGAGGATCGAAAACAATATAACTTCTATGTGAATATAAGCAAAGATAACTCATTACGTTGTCTTCCTTGTCCAACGTCGACTATTTGACATAGAATATTTAATGGGGGCTCACAATCACAAAAGATGTCCAAGATAGTGCATTTATATGTGAGACCTCTCTTCCTTTATTAATTTTTCATGAATTGCAATAATGACCAATACTATGTTTGTCAACTTCCAACAAGTTTTATCAATTATACTTCTTTTATGTGAAGTCATCACTCCCCATGGGATTAGCATATGATTTTACTTTTTATTCTCTTTATTTCTAAGATTGGATCAACAAAAGCAAAACACTCAACTCAAACTACTCTTTATTATATAACTTTCACACACGATTACATAAATAGATAGATCACAAAGCAAGCACTCGAAGCTAAATCATACTAAACTTTATTCTTCTAAATCACGAAATAACTAAGGATCGAACTAAAATAGATAATGATGATAAAAGTGATGGTGATACGATACCGGGGCACCTCCCCCAAGCTTGGCACAAGCCAAGAGTGGTGCCCATACCCATGTACTCAAGTCTCCTTCGATGATGGTGGTGATGAAGTGGTGGGCTTGTCCTCCGTCTTCCAAGGCATAGGTTCTCCATCATAAAAGGACAAACGTGTTTCCGGAGTCCTGAAATTTGCAGCTAAACTCATACCTTTGAACTTGGCCTCATACTTAAAATTTTGGTTTTGTAGATCATATATTTGGGCCTGAAGATAATCAATCTGGTCATTGAGCTTGAAGATGACGTCCCCAATATTCTTGCCGTCCACCTTGTGCTCACGGATGAACTCCGTGATCATGGAGTGGTTAGCACAAAGTCCGCGGTCTTCTTAGGTCCTTGAACATCCCGGATGTGGAGCACCCCCTCACGCATCTCAATGGCTTGAGGGTGCTTCATCACCTCCGGTAGGTACGGGTTGATGACCTTCTCATAGAACTTGTCCTTGGACGAGCTTGGAGATGCCATGGCGATCTAGATCTGTCAGAAAAACAGCCCGACACAAGAACGGAGGAGAAACTTGTGATGCGGTGGTCAAAACACCCGTGAGTATATATAATGAATTTTTCCTGTGCAGGACAAGTAATATAGAAGAAAAATGGAGTCGGGAAAGTCAACGAGGGAGCCACAAGCCTGGTAGGCGCGCCCTGGGGGTAGGGCGCGCCCCCAGGCTTGTTGCCTCCTCGTGCACTTTTCAGACTGTTTATTATTTTCCTAATTTTTTATATATTCCAAAACGGACAGAAAGTACTTTTATGGAAGTTTTGGAGTCGGTTTACCTACCGTACCACATACCTACTCCTTTTTAGGCTTCTGGAGCGTTCCGGAAGGTTTCTTCTATGTGCTCTTCTGGTGTCATTGTTTGAATAATATTAGTTTCAACATTAATGGGCGTACCTGAGATATAATGTTTAATTCTTTGCCCATTAACCACTCTCGGACTATTGCCTTCGGAGTTGTTTATTTTGATGGCTCCGGAGCGATAAAATTCTTCGATAATATACGGTCCTTCCCATTTGGAGAGAAGTTTTCCTACAAAGAACCTTAAAGGAGAGTTGTATAATAAAACATGATCACCTACTTTGAATTCCCGTTTTTGAATTCTTTTATCATGCCATCTTTTAACTTTTTCTTTAAACAACTTGGCATTTTCATAAGCTTGTGTTCTCCATTCATCTAGAGAGCTAATATCAAATAACCTCTTTTCACCGACAAGTTTAAAATCATAGTTAAGTTCTTTAATTGCCCAATATGCTTTATGTTCTAGTTCAAGAGGTAAATGACATGCTTTTCCATAAACCATTTTATATGGAGACATACCCATAGGATTTTTATAAGAAGTTCTATAAGCCCAAAGTGCATCATCAAGTTTCTTAGACCAATTCTTTCTAGCTCTATTAATGGTCTTTTGCAAAATTAATTTTATTTCTCTATTAGTTAATTCAACTTGACCACTAGACTGAGGATGATAAGGAGATGCAATTCTGTGATTAACATCATATTTAGCAAGCAATTTACGGAAAGCACCATGAATAAAATATGAACCACCATCAGTCATTAAATATCTAGGCACTCCAAACCTCGGGAATATAAATTCTTTAAGCATTTTAATAGAAGTGTTATGATCAGCACTACTAGTTGGAATAGCTTCTACCCACTTAGTAACGTAATCAACAGCAACTAAAATATGAGTATACCCATTTGATTTAGGAAAAGGTTCATATAATCAAAACCCCAAACATCAAATGGTTCAATAACAAGTGAATAATTCATAGGCATTTCCTGATGTCTATCAACATTACCAATTCTTTGACATTCATCACAAGAAAGGACAAACTTACGTGCATCCTTGAAAAGAGTAGGCCAATAAAAACCAGATTGTAATACCTTGTGTGCAGTTCTGTCTCCTGCATGGTGTCCTCCATATGCCTCGGAGTGACACTTTCGTAGGATTTGTTCCTGTTCATGCTCAGGTACACAACGTCTAATAATACCATCTACTTCTTCTTTATATAAGTGTGGGTCATCCCAAAAGTAATGTCTTAAATCAAAGAAGAACTTTTTCTTTTGTTGGTATGGGAAACAAGGGGGTATGTATTTAGCAACAATATAATTAGCATAGTCGGCATACCAAGGAGTGTTATGAGAACCATTGATCACAACTAATTGTTCATCAGGAAAATCATCATTAATAGGAAGTGGGTCGTCAAGAACATTTTCCATTCTAGACAAATTATCAGCTATGGGATTCTCAGCTCCCTTTCTATCAATAATATGTAAATTAAATTCTTGTAGCAAAAGAAACCACCTAATAAGTCAAGGTTTAGCATCTTTATTTTCCATAAGATATTTAATAGTAGCATGATCAGTATGAATAGTAACTTTGGAATCAACAATGTTAGATCTGAATTTATCACATGCAAACACAACAGCTAAAAATTCTTTCTCAGTAGTAGCATAATTTCTTTGAGCACTGTCTAGAGTTTTACTAGCATAATGAATAACATTCAATTTCTTATCAACTATTTGTCCTAGAACAGCACCAACAACATAATCACTAGCATCACACATAATTTCAAAGGGGAGGTTCCAATCAGGAGGTTGAACAATAGGTGCAGAAATTAAGGCTTTCTTAAGTATTTCAAAGGCTTCTACGCAATCATCATTGTAACAACCCTGAGTAATGAGCCACAGTGATCTTCAAATTAATGCTAAGCTAATTAGTTTTGCAAAGAATGATCACAGTGGAATCATATCTCATTTCAAATTCCACCACTGAATTCAAATTCAAATGCAAGTGAAATTAGAAGTTGCTCAAAAATTGCTGCAAAAATGTATATCATTTAGAAAATATTCCCTAACTAATATTTGTTAAGGAAAACAACATCACATCTAAGCTATGATGGACAGTAGCAATTAAAACAGTGCTATTTTAGCATTTTCAAATGCCTTTTCTTTTGTGAAAACTTCATTTCGATTCATCTTACCTCCAAACTTTTTGTGGCAGTACAATATATTGCCTAGTATTTATGTGGCCAAGCCACATAATTTACAAAATCCATTTGGGCAGCTCAAATATTGCAACTCTTCTCTGTAAAAAGAAAAACAGAAAAAAGAAACGGGAAAAACCTAAATTCTACTGTGCCTGGGCCTAAGTCAAACAGGCAGGCCCAGCCCACCAGCACCTCTTCTCCCTCCTCTGTTCACCCGCACACCGCTGTCGACGCGCGCGCACTCGCCGCGCCTGCCCCCCTCTCCTCGCTCGACAACGGCCTGCTACAGGCGCTGTGGGCGGCTACTTCGCCCCTCCTCGATCCCCTGGCGAACCCTAGCACCACTTCTCCCCTCTCCCTCTCCGCCTCTCTCTCTCCCGAATGCGGCCATGGCCTCGCCGCCGTGAACGTCGCGGCCACCGCCGTCCCCGCGTCCCCGGAGCGTGTCCAGGAGCTCCACCGGCCTCCGCCTCTTCTTCCTCGGCCATCACCTGGAGCTGGGGCGCACTACAGCCACGGCATCAAGCTCCTCCCCATCTCCGGCCACCGCAACTCCTCCGCCGCATTCCACCGCCGTCGGCTGCTCCTAACCCGTCAACGGCCTGTCTTGTGCCACCCGGTGAGCCCCGCCTCTTCTCCCTCCTCTTCCTGCTCGCCTTCGGGCCTGTACGCTGCCGACACCGTAGCCGTACTCTGCTCGCCGCCATTGCCATAAGCGCGTGCTCCCGAGCCGCTACGGCCTCGCCCGTCTGCCCTGGCGTGCTCCTAGAGCCTCGCAGCCGCGGCCCTGCCGCTTAGTTTGCTCACGTGCGTGCCGCTTTGCCGTTTTCGAAGAGCGCTCGAGAACGCCGCTGCCCGCCGTCATCGCCGCGCTCAATTCCGGCTACCCCCGCCTGCGAGAACGCCACCATCGGATGCGGCTCGGAGTGCCCGTTCGAATGAGCCCGGCCGCGCGCAAAACAGCTAACCGTAGCGCGTTTCCGAGGTCGCCCGAGTTCGGCCGCCGCGTTTTGGCTCGCCGGAGTGGTCTCCGGTGCTGGCGCCGACGTGGCCGCCTGGGGCCCACCCCCTGTGACACTGACCGTGGGCCCGGTGGGTCCAGTTGACTGGGTTGACCCAGTCAACTATGCTGACTGGGCAGCCCAGCCACTGACATGCGGGCCCCGCGCTAATAAATGTTTTAAAAAATAAATAAAACTGCTAATTATTTTGTTAATTAAATTAGTTAATTAATCAGTCACTGACAGTGGGTCCCACTAGCTAATTAGGTTAATTAGTTAAATTTAAACCCTGTTAATTAGTTCTGTGTATGACAGATGGGCCCCACCTGTCAGTTTGACTGGTCAGCTGGTTAGTTGACCGCTGACGTAATGTTGATGCAATGCTGACGTCATATTTATTTTTTTGTCAAATTTAGTAATTAAATTAATTTCAGAAAATGTTTTAAACTTTGAAAAATCATAGAAATTAAACCGTAGCTCGGATCAAAAAGTTTTCTACATGAAAGTTGATCAGAAAAACGAGACGAATCCGAATATGCCCTCTGTTTATCTGTCACATGCCCACAACTATGCAGACATGGAACCTTCCCCTCCGGTTCATCTGTCTGACAGATGCCCGAAGCCGGGAAAATATCCTCAGATATTTTCCCGCTCCACCTGCAATGTTAGTGCTGTATTAGGTCACCCCTAGCACAGCATACTACCATGCCATGCATCGTGCTGCACTTGTTTGCTTGTATTTATTGTTTCTTCCCCCTCTTCTCCTCTGGTAGACCCCGAGACTGACACTGCTCCCGAGTACAACTACACCGCAGAGGACCAGTCCCTTTCAGCAGAGCTTCCAGGCAAGCAAAACCTCCCTTGATTATCCCTATATCGCCCATTCTTCCTCTCTCATGCTTGCATTAGATTTTGCTACTGTATTAGATAGCTCCTATTCTGATGCATAGCCTCCTTTTGTAACCGGCTATTGTTACTTTACCTGTTATCCTATATGCTTAGTATAGGTCGGATAGTGATCCATCAGTGACCCCTCACCCTTGTTCCTGTTGCCCCACTTTGTTACCAGTGCCCCGATCAATGTGATCGAGGGGCTGACACCAGTACTTTATATTATTCAGTCCCTTGATGAAGTCGGGTCGGCCCCGAGGGGTACCCGCGAGGTATGTGGAGATGGGTTACCTGTGAGGGTACCCACGACATAATTACGTGGCACGGCCGGGCATTCCTAGCCCTTGCCGTAAGCTCACGAGACGGGGTGACGGGACCACAGATCGTGGATCGCTGATTGTCACCGCGCGCTACTAAGGCAACAATGGGTTTGGATATGTGATCTGAGTAGGCCTCTGGCCTTTTCGCACTAACCACCACGCGAGAATAAGTATGGGCACTCGGCGTCGTATGTATCAGCCGAAGCTCTTCAGACGTCAGCAGTTGAGCGGCACGCGCCCGGGTTGGACCGCGAAAGCCTGCGCTTGTATTAAGGGGGCTAGGTCTGCTCCCGGCCATCCTTGCAACGCGCAGGAGTGCAAAGGGTGATGGGCCCAAGACCCCTGAGCGCTTAGGATGTAGACCGGCGTGCTGGCCTCTCTGTTGAGCCTAGGTAGGGCTACGACGTGTCGATCAGCCGAGGCCGGGCATGGACCGAGCAAGTATGTCCAGCCAGAGTTAATCGAGCATGTTGGGTAAGTTGGTGCACCCCTGCAGGGAAGTATATCTATTCGAATAGCCGTGTCCACGGTAACAGGACGCTCGGAAAATATCCCGTTCTTCTACAACTAGAAATGGGTTGAATATGTGGCTCCGGGATCGCTTCCTCACAGGGAGTCGAGGAAGGATCTCTGGGCATTGTTGCTTCTTGATGCTACTACTATATTTATGTTCTAATCTGCACTCTTCTAATGCTGCAAGACGCTGAAGATGCTAGTCTTCAATAGGCTAGGCCTTTCTCTCTATTCTGGCATTTCTGCAGTCTAGCCCATAGATACAACCCTTCCTTTGAAACCAATGCATAAGTAGAATAGATCTGATGTAAGTCTTGCGAGTACTTTGGATGAGTACTCACGGTTGCTTTGCTTCCCCTTTTTCCCCATACCCGATTGTTGCGACTAGATAACGGAGCCCCGGAGCCAGCTGCGCCAGCCGACGACTACTACTACTACCCCTCTGGAGGAGAGTACTACTACGTGGAGACCGCCAACGACCAGGGGTAGATAGGAGGCGCCCAGGCAGGAGGCCTGCGCCTTTTCAATCTTTGTCATTGTTTTGCCCGGCCTTTTAAGGCTTATCTGTTTAACTTTTATGTCTGTACTCAGATATCTGATGCTTCCGCTGATGCTTATATGACTCAAGCTTATGTATTCGAGCCCTCGAGGCCCTGGCTTGTAATATAAAGCTTGTATGACTTTTATTTATGTTAGAGTTGTGATGTGATAGCTTCAAGTGAGTCCTTAGGCTTGATCGTGTGCATTTGCGTGTATGATTAGTGCACGATTAAGTCAGGGGCGTCACAAGTTGGTATCAGAGCCGACTGCCTGTAGGAATCCCCCTTTCCAACTCCTTGGCCGAAGTTGAGTCTAGTATTTTGAAAACTGTTTTACTAACATGGTTGTGTGGCTTACGGGCCCACGTCGCCAATGGGTGGTATTAGGATCTTTTATTCCTCATCCTTACTCTGGGACTCTGATCTCTCTTCTATTTGGGTTAAATATTTTGCTAACTCTAACTCTAGGTTCCCGTAACTACTTCTCCCGGAGAGCCCTCTCATTCCAGATGATGGCTTGGTTCACCAGAACATTCAGAAGATACTCTTCAATGTTTCCCGACCCTTGTGCTCACTGCTTTTACAGTTTACTACCACCAATACATCCCCATGGATAGCTACCCATCCTTGTCATTTGTACCGTCATTCCCAGTTATTCTTGTAATTACAAGATGCCCTAAAATACTCTCCGTTGTTATGAGAATCCTTTGTGCCTACTGCCTTGCATCTTCTTTTCACACTGCGAGTAATTCCTCACACTTACCGGGGATCCGTTCATCCCCAGTTGTTCTTGTGATTCCCAAAATACTTTGAAATACTAACTGATATCACGAGAATCTTCTGCAACCTATTGCTTAGGAAAATCTTGCCTGCCGGCATTAAGGTTAATTCCATATGTCTAGTAATCTTCATTGACATTCCTTGTCATTGCCGTTTTGAGCCTAATGATTCAATGTGTCTGCGAATACTCGCAATCATCAATTGATCCTTAGAAATTATCCTTTCGGCTCAGACGTCATTTTGAACATGAGTTGGTTCTCGGCCAACCAATTTGGCATCGATTGTGCCCGTAAATCTATTCAACTTACTCATCTTTTGATCAGAGCATCTGCTTTTGATCCTTCGTTTTGGAAATCATAATTCCTTTGTACTTAAGCGTCAAATTATTCAGATGCTTATATAACCCGATGCCTTTGCATTCTTTCTTCTTCTGGTTGAGTACCGATAATCACATCAGATCCCTTGAGGACCGCCAAATCCTTTGTTGGATTATTATCCGACAGTGTCCTTCATATTCAATAACTCTTATTGCATCCTTGATGCTTATGAGTCTGTACTCAACAATGTCATTCCCAGCCGATCGGCTACATAATTATTGTGCTAATTTTAACTGTGCCACCTGGTCCTCCTTCCCGTTGCACATTTCTGACAATGAGCTAAGCATGTGTCAAACTTTTGTCATCATATCGTTTTGCTTACACAACCTGAATCCGGACGTCATATATGTGGTTTCGTTGACCTCGAACTTCATTCCATCTACTTTGCTCATCTTACTGATCGATTTCATCTTCTTGAAACCCTCGACAAGGTGTCATGATCAACGTCAACATTTTGACTTCTTCTGAGATGTCAATCGTATTCATGGTGAGAAATACCATCCTTGCCCCTCGATGATTTGAATTATCATCGACTCCATCCTTAACTTCCAGTCAACACCGACTTGGTCATGTTTTGGCTATACCTTGAGTCCTTTGCAGTCCTTGAAAATTGCTCCGTGGTATATTCTTGTGATCTTTAGACCCAACCCTTACTCGAATCATCATATTATTGCTACCTCGAAGCATGATGGTGGTATTCCGAAAATCAACAAGAACATCGGAAGCGCAATGCTAAATGTCTCTTGATCTGTTACTCGAACACCGTTGTATGGGTAACATCACAAATTTCCTCACCCCGTTATCTAAATGATTTTGCATTGGTTGCCCTGTCATGTTTTTCACACCCTGCTTTTCCTTGGGAAGGATATACTCCTAATACTAGTGAATAAACCCATTTTCCTTTCCATTGGTCTGTTTAATCTGATAAACACATTTTCCTTTCCATTCGTCTGTTTAACCTTTCTTGCGGTCTATATTATCTGAGCAGTGATAACTCTCTGCTTATGCAAACATGTCGGTGTACAACTCTGTCAGTATGACCCTGTTACTATTGTTGATGACATTCCGGTAACCACCGATGGACGAGAACTCTGCCTATTGGTCCGCCTTGTCTTAACGAGCAGGAAAATGGTTCTCTTCGTCCCTCCCCATTGGTACCGACGTTCTTGCCAGCATAGCTGACAGATTGTCCTCTGACATGCCTTGCTGTCGTGACCGTGCAAGATGTCACCATTCCCCCTACTCTTAAACCACACTCACCGCTATTCCACAGGATCGAAACCTGACTCCCCTATACATCCCTGATTCCAAAGAATCCGTTGCACTTGGCTTCATGTGTAAATCACGATCCACCTCCCAAGAGAAGATCTATTCTGGTATCAGACGCAATATTTTTTTTGTTGCTCTGAACCCCTCTCACACTCTGTTTCAAGCATCGAACGGGTGTCTATCCGCTTGAAACTTTTTATTGTACCTTCTAACTTTGCTCTCGATGTTTTACTTAAGTTTCAATTCGAGAGATACTTCCTGTCACATCCCCTGAGTTGTCCCCCAGATAGTCGACCTTGCAAAGGTCCGTTCTCCCGAAGATACCCCTTACTCCACCTCTTAAATCTCGGGACGAGATTTCTTGTAGTGGAGGAGAATTTTAACACCCCTGAGTAATGAGCCACAGTGATCTTCAAATTAATGCTAAGCTAATTAGTTTTGCAACGAATGATCACAGTGGAATCATATCTCATTTCAAATTCCACCACTGCATTCAAATTCAAATGCAAGTGAAATTTGAAGTTGCTCAAAAATTGCTGCGAAAATGTTCATCATTTAGCAAATATTCCCTAACTAATATTTGTTAAGGAAAACAACATCACATCTAAGCTATGATGGACAGTAGCAATTAAAACAGTGCTATTTCAGCATTTTAAAATGCCTTTTCTTTTGAGAAAAAATCATTTGGATTCATCTTACCTCCAAACTTTTTGTGGCAGTACAGTATATTACCTAGTATTTATGTGGCCAAGCCACATAATTTACAAAATCCATTTGGGCAGCTCAAATATTGCAACTCTTCTCTGTAAAAAGAAAAACAGAAAAAAGAAACGGGAAAAACCTAAATTCTACTGTGCCTGGCCTAAGTCAAACAGGCAGGCCCAGCTCACCAGCACCTCTTCTCCCTCCTCTGTTCACCCGCACGCCTCTGTCGACGTGCGCGCACTCGCCGCGCCCGGCCCCCCTCTCCTCGCTCGACAGCGGCCTGCTACAGGCTCTGTGGGCGGCTACTTGGCCCCTCCTCGATCCCCTGGCGAACCCTAGCGCCACTTCTCCCCTCTCCCTCTCTGCCTCTCTCTCTCCCGAACGCGGCCATGGCCTCGCCGCCGTGAACGTTGCGGCCACCGCCGGAGCGTGTCCAGGAGCTCCACCGGCCTCCACCTCTTCTTCCTCGGTCATCACCTGGAGCTGGGGCGCGCTACAGCCACGGCATCGAGCTCCTCCCCATCTCCGGCCACCGCAACTCCTTCGCCGCATTCCACCACCGTCGACTGCTCCTAACCCGTCAACGGCCTGTCTTGTGCCACCCGGTGAGCCCCGCCTCTCCTCCCTCCTCTTCCTGCTCGCCTTCGGGCCTGTATGCTGCCGTCGCCGTAGCCGTACTCTGCTCGCCACCATTGCCGTAAGTGCGCGCTCCCAAGCCGCTACGGCCTCGCCCGTCTGCCCTGGCGTGCTCCTGGAGCCTTGCAACCGCGGCCCTGCCACTTAGTTTGCTCGCGCGCGCGCCGCTTTGCCGTTTTCGAAGAGCGCCCGAGAAGGCCGCCACCCGCCGTCGTCGCCGCGCTCAATTCCGGCCACCCCCGCCCGCGAGAACGCCACCATCGGACGCGGCTCGGAGTGCCCGTTCGAATGAGCCTGGCCGCGCGCAAAACGGTTAACCGTAGCAAATTTCCGAGGTCGCCGGAGTTCGACCGCCGCGTTTTGGCTCGCCGGAGTGGTCTCTGGTGCCGGCGCCGGCATGGCCGCCTGGGGCCCACCCCCTGTGACACTGACCGTGGGCCCGGTGGGTCCAGTTGACTGGGTTGACCCAGTCAACTATGCTGACAGGGCAGCCCAGCCACTAACATGCGGGACCCGCGCTAATAAACGTTTCTAAAAATAAATAAAACTGCTAATTATTCTGTTAATTAAATTAGTTAATTATTCAGTCACTGACAGTGGGTCCCACTAGCTAATTCGGTTAATTAGTTAAATTTAAACCCTGTTAATTAGTTATGTGTATGACAGATGGGCCCCACCTGTCAGTTTGACTGGTCAGCTGGTCAGTTGACCGCTGACGCAATGTTGATGCAATGCTGATGTCATATTTCTTTTTCTATCGAATTTAGTAATTAAATTAATTTCAGAAAATGTTTTAAACTTTGAAAAATCATAGAAATTAAACCGTAGCCCGGATCAAAAAGTTTTCTACATGAAAATTGATCAGAAAAACAAGATGAATCCCAATATGCCCTCCGTTTATCTGTCACATGCCCACAACTATGTAGACATGGAACCTTCCCCTTCGGTTCATCTGTCTGACAGATGCCCGAAGCCGGGAAAATATCCTCCTGCAACGTGTAGTGCTGCATTTATACTGTAGTGCCATGCTGCTACATATATACATCCTCACAACTCCGTTTGTTGGTTTCCTGCAAAAGAGTTGGCCGACTATCCTTCTTGAATCCCAACTTGTACTGTAGCCATATCACTGGTTTTGCACACACTAGTCTTCCTGCTTGTTTAACCATTACTGCTAATTGCATTGCTGATGTAAGCTTGACACTGATAGTCAATTCAAAATACTGTTTGCTTTCAACCCAATGCTCCCTCGAGCAACGTGATCCTAAGGATTTCATACTGCTCAACTTATCCTCCAAGTACTGGCAATCCTCATTATTTCTTTGCGTCCGATATTTGATGAGCAACGTCCATAGAGAAGGTAGTATGACACTGAGGAACCAAAGAAAAGCAAATAAAGACTATTCAAGGAAAAGCACCAAACTTGCAAAACCACACTTTATTGCTGCTCGGGGTAATTTACAACACTTGGCACTACCACAACTCATGCAACATGAACTTCGCAGATACTTAGGTTCTAGGGTTGGATGGCAGGTTGCTGGAGAGCGAAGGAGCGGGCGGAGAGGTTGACGGAGCTAAAGCCATACCAAGGCCTCTCCGGGCATGAGTTGCATCTCGGACTAGCTCAGCGATGAGGACGTACTCTGCGACCATGTAACGAGACATGTATGCCACAACGACATCGTCATCTGAGCGGACAGGAGGAAATCTAATCCGTCTAGGAGTGGTGGACAAGGTGGGATAGTACTGGAAGGTATGATTCTCCTACATCGCGTTTTCCTGATGGCAAATAATAGTGAGGCCTACCAGAGCAGCAAGTTGGATAGCGTGGTCCGGGGTAGAGGCATAACCACCATGGAGACTGTAGGTGCGCTTCCCCAAAGGTAGGTCGACTGACAGAATGACACTGGCATGATACTCATGCACCATTCCCGCAAGCGGGGTCTGGAACACTTGGTACCATGGCATCTCTCCATTGGGATAGAGAAGACACCAAACATCCCAAAGCAGGGATGCGAAGCTGAGGGGTGCAGGGGCTGAGTTGTAATCGACAGGAACGGATGCCATCTACAAAATCAACTGATTAGTGAACCAAATCTATATGTATGCCATGCAACACACAAATGCATTAGCCAAGTGCAGCACTCAAATGCAACACACAAACAGACTCGACTCTAAACTAACGGTTTCTAACGTCCAGGTTAACTAGGGTGCCCTATAGCCAAACCTGCTCTGATACCAAACCTTGTGGCACCCTGGCTCAGAGTCACCGGAGCACACCGTATTCCAGCCCAGAGATCAAGTCTTCTGGAATACGGCACTGCTTGGCATAGAACAAATCAGCTCTTTATTAAAAATAGTTGGGGTACAAGGGTTTGAGATATTACAAAGGGTTGCCTTGGCAAAGCTACGCTTGCTACAACAATTCTATGCTAGCAGCAGCTCGAATCCTAGCAGCAGAATTACGGCGTTGAATGGACTCCACTCCGCAGGAACTCTGGCTAGGGACACATCCTAGCTCGCGACTCAAATACCTCCACTATGCAAACATGGCGGCACCTGCAAACTGGCATGACAAGCCAGGTGAGTACTTTGAATGTACTCGCAAGCTCGCAACAATCAAGAGCATCAAGGCATAACAATGTCATAGCAATCATGATTAAATCAGATTTAATGCTACTAAAAAGGGTGGAAGAAAATAATAACATACTATGGCTATATCTATCAAGCTTGTTACCACTACAGAACCACTTTGCCCTGAACCACATGATTGAACCTCTTACTCTCGTGACCAACTCATTGTCACCTCAAGAACTTCTGACAATCGAGATTATCCTCAACATTTACCAGCGGATGTCAACAATCGGTCACCTAACCATACCGAGATGAGTTCTTCCAACATTAACACGTCATTCCCTCATTCGTGTTGATCAGACAGTGTGACTTAATACGAACTGTGTCCAATACTGTGGACTCGGCTATTCGAATAGATTCTAACACTCTGCAGAGGTTGCGCACTTTACCCACACTATGAAGCTCCTGGCACCGTACCTCGGTACACTTCCCTTTCGGGTGGACCGGTCCTGCTCCAACGAAACTTGCCTAACCCGTGACTCCTCCACCATACCACCGACAATCATCCTCCCCCGGAGTCATGCCCTGGGCGGCCTCTGTGTCCCTCTTGACACCTGCCACCATCATGGCCAAACAAAACTGTCCCAAACGGGAACCTGAGCTCAATAACTAAACCAGGCTCACAAGGTTATCGTCGTCTACAAGATCAGGGCAGCGCGCACGCATAACCTTCCCTCTTTGGTGGTACCGATAGAATAGCACGCTGGTAGACCAAGCCAAGGCCGTCCCATTCTGGCAGGTATGGCTGCACTGGAAAGTTCGGTTCAGTGGCACTTGATCAACGATGAAGGAATTTACCCCCGAGTAATCATTGTTATCACTGACATTCCGATATACAAATGATCCAAGTTACTACAATGACCAACTGGAAATCCAATGAGCATTATGATCAACTTTTACTACTGATCCCATATATGCAGTTCCGGAAGTATCACAAAAAAATCATAGACGGTAATCTCACAATCCGACATCATTACGACATAAATCTGGAAATCCACTACTAATCTATAATCCCATCATCATCATGGCAGTAACTTATCCCAAAATCTTCAAAATATTGCACGAATCGATCCATTCATAAATAATTCATATTTGGCATTAAAATAAATATTTAAACTATGATATTGCAATGCAATTATGCAAATGAGAGATGTGGCTTGCCTTGCACCAACAGAGTGTGGGAGTACTCCCGGTCTTCACCAACTAGGCAAAACAATCTTAAAAACATTTTTGGAAGCATTTTCAAAAACCACATAAAGCATTTTCTTTTGACCAAAAATTCTAGACATCAGAGAAAAATCCCAAAATTTTACAGCAACTAGAGGAGCTCATAAGAAAAATAATGCAAAAAGAATGAACTCATTTGGACTTATGGTTTAAAAGATATTGATGTTCAAAGTTTAGTCAAACTTCTGGAATTACTTGAATTAAATAGAAAACTGGAAAATCCCAGAAGCGGCCACGTCGAAGACGTAAACCGGCCAGGCATTTCCACTCACGTACCAGTTCGGGCGCGCGTGGAGTCACCGACAGGTGGGGCCCTGGTGCCAGGTTTAAACAGAGAGAGAGAGAGAACAGTGGGCGGCGGGACTCACCGGCGACGTTCGCCGGCGTAGAGGCCATGGCGGAGCGGGGTGAAGGTGGGGATGGAACGAGCGGACGACGGCGAGTACTCCCGTACCCGTGGCTCCTCAAACGGTGGCCGGATGCGGTCGCCCCCTTCGTCTCAGGCGGCGGTGAACTACGGTGGTTGATCGATCCGGCGACTCCGACGAGCTCTTGGGCAGAGGAGAGGTTGGGGAGGACCCGTGGAGCTCCATGAACTCCCTGGTGGGCCTGGTTGGAGTTGGAGTGGACGGAGACGAACTGGAGAAGCTGGAGCAGAACTGCGGAGCTCTTCGCCAGAGTTGGAGAGGAAGGGCTCTCCGGCCTGCCCTGGCGCTTCTGGTGGCGATTGAGAGGGAGAGGAGGGGAGGGGTGCAGCGAGACGAGGCCGGGGAGGGCCTTTTATAGGTGGGCGCAGGGTGGCCGAGCCACTCGGCGCCGCGGACACGTCGCCGGAGCAGGTACGGTGAGGTGGCCGTCGCGGAGCGAGGTGAAGCGACGAGAGAGGTCAGGGGAGTTAAGCGCAAGGCGATGGCTCGCCGGGAAGCTGCCAGCCAGCTCATCCCCGTACGGCCACTGTGCCGCCCGTGCGCGCACTTGGCCGTGTGCAGCGGTGAGCCTAACCGGAGGGGGTAGAAGGGTCCAGGCTGGCCAGGTGGATGGCGGCGACGACGTCGGCATACTAAGACAAAGAGAGACATCGAGAGGTGACCAGAGCGAGCGTGTCCGACGCGGGCGACGTGCAGAGCACGGTTTTGGCTCGGCCAGACGCGCGGTCACCGCGTGCACTGGCGCACGCGGCGCGCTCTGGCCTGCCCGGTCATGTCCGTGCGATAGTCCATCTTTCCACTGAGCTCTCCATGCTTCTGGATTGGCAAGAGGTGGATGTGACAGCTGGCTAGGTTCCAGGCATGTTTCTGGATAGAAACTTGGGCAGCAAGTTGAGCTAAAATGGCTAGGGCTTTGGGAGTAAAAGTTTGCCATGTTAGAGTGTAGTAGAAAGGTGCATATGCTGGGAAAAATGCAGACCAAATGGATCAGTGTAGAGCATGGTTGCTTCACAACTGCCTCTTTGATCCAGAAATATTGCAGAGGATGTTGCACTCACTGGGATGGGTTCCTGGAGTTGAAACTTGGTATTTATGGGTGATTTGGGGATGCCATCATGCTATAAAAATTTCAGCCCAATTGGGTTAGTGTACAGGGTACGTCCTTCACAACACTTTCCACTGGACAGAAATTTGGAGGAATTTTATAGAGAAATTGGCTGAATGAAATGAGCCCAAAATTTGTGGAGACTAATAATATGGGTAGAAGAATGTCCTGGATTAATTTTATATTTTTTGAAGCAATATAAAATATAGTTGCCTCACAAACTAAAATTAGGACCAGAATCAAAGATTGGACGCTGAGCTCACCATGAGGAGTAAATCTTGAATATTTTCACATATCCAAGGTTCACATGGTGCAAAGGATTGATGAGAATTTTCTTGGAATTTTTGAAAGAACAGAAATATAGGTTGCTTCACAACCTAGAGCTCAAAGGGTTATTCCTTTAATGGAAAAAGGAATATTAGGTTGGAATAAAATTGAGATGGAGAAAGAATGGATATGACATGACTTGAGAGAAGTTTTTGAGGGCCTGAGTTACTTGGGAAGGAAAATCAATAAAATATTCCCAAGTTTTAAGTCCATAGAGGCATTCAGAGACATAACCAAACCCAATTCCAAAAAAAATTGCAAGGAAAAGCTGAGAAAAACCAGGGTGTCACAAACCTACCCCCCTTAGGATAAATCTCGTCCTCGAGATTTGGTTGCTCAGGGAATCAGTATGAATTTTCTGCCTTTACGGAAAAACCGGTTCCAACTCGGGTATCCTTTTTCTTGATATAATGTTTCCTCACGAACTTCATATGGCCTGACTTTCTTACTCTGGGGTGGTTTGCTTTATTGCACCCACATTCTGACAGATCTTTCCTCACATATCCAACAGTATGTTGACTTCATTATTACCATTCCTGCTGGTTCATCTGGCATATTTTCCTGACTGGAGTATGTCACCTTCCCATGAGTCCGGGAGCGATGTTTGATGAACATATCTTGTTCCTGTCTGGTACCAATAAGAATTATGGACAACTTTCCTTCGTGGACATGACCAAACTGGTTATTGCATCGAGTTACAATGCTGAGAATCATAATGCTTTTCCTGGTGGGGTCTGACTGTTTGCAGGGTGGCTGAATCCTCTGAGCTGACTGTTTTGTCTTCATTCTGTATTGACGATTTGGCTGCTATTCGTCAGGTCCAAGGGAGTAATACCTTGTAGCAATACCTTGACTGACGGTGGTCCTGACATAATGACCTTGCTCATGACAGGGGAGTGTGGGCATTTGATCCAAAGTTATTGGGTAGCATTGCAAGTGCCCATCCTGTCGAGATATCCGCAAGCCTTGCAATGCCGGATATGAAATCCTTCATTTCAGAGCAAGCGGACCACTTGGTGGTGTATTGATACGAAATCAGCCCATCTTAGGTATTTGTATCATGTGGTTTCGGTAGTGATCGTCACGCCTACATCTTCAGTCTTGCTCTTCCTTGTTGTTCTCTTTTCTGATTCCTGTGCCGCAGGAATTTGGTCACGTATCCTCAACTCTTCATATGACCATGGGTGTTATCAGGTGCCAAATTCTGGCAAGCATGCCTGGTCCTCAACCTAGTGGAGTCACACTTATCTGGCAAGCTTTTCACCTCACAAGCTGTAGTGGTAAGGCATTGGTCCTCCAAACCTTTTGCATAAAATCGGCAAATAAACCAGTGGCCACCAGAACGGTCTTTACAACTTAGATCTGGGACTTTTACTAGAGTAATTCAATCATGGTTCAAGACGGCTGGAAAGCAGCTCAGAGCATGAGACCATGTTGACAAAAAGAATGTAGAGGCTCCCTAAGACGGCCGAAGAACAGCTCAGAACATAGAGTCGCCACTACCAAAAGAAATTCAACAGCTGCCTGAGACGGCCAAAAAAATAGCTCAAAACACAAGACAGTTGTTGAAAACAGAAATATAATGCCGGCATCCACCCCGAACGGCCGAAAAACAGCTCAGAACATAGGTGTGGTGCTGTTTCCAAAGAAAAGCAAGCAAGGGTTCATCGGAACCATATACCAAGTTCAAAAGTAGCTTGGTATCCACTGCCCAAATGGTAGTTCCAAGCTTGTGAGTCCTCCTAACATGCTGATGGTTATACTGGCATTTGGTTCACTTGCATAACTTACGCAGGTGTTGGATCCTTACCTTCCTTTGGTAGTCCAGCTCAAACATAGTTGCTTTTGTACGAGGGACTGTCATTACTCGGGCAATACGCCACAATGTATATAGAAGAATGTGTAGCTGAACATCTGATTCCCATGGCCGACTTTTGTGTCCTGACCAGCTCATATTTCTGACTGAGCGATTATGGCTTAGCTTCTCGAAATATACTGCCAATACACCGTGTTCTAACTTATACCAATGCTGCCAACTGTTTGTAGTACCATGCTGACGAAGATTGGATAGTTTGTGGTGGAAGCCATCGGTATTGTGCTGAGAAAGACTGGTTAGCTTGTGCTCGAAGTTTCTACCGGAATAGCTTGTCGAGGAAGGCTAGATAGCATTCCCCAGAAGCTTTTCCTACTGGTTACTTATCGAGGAACACTCTCTACCTTATGCTGGAAGCTTTCCCACGATAGCTTACTGAAGAAGACCGGGTATCTTGTGCTGGAAGCCATTCACATATCGTACCGAGGAAGACTCGAAGAGCCTTGCCTTGTAAGTTTCTTCGGTGGCGTGCAGAGGAGGACTGGATTGTTTATACCAGAAGTTTCTTACTGTGCCATGCTGCTACATATATACATCCTCACAACTCCGCTTGTTGGTTTCCTGCGAAAGAGTTGGCCGACTATCCTTCTTGAATCCCAACTTGTACTGTGGCCATATCACTGGTTTTGCACACAGTAGTCTTCCTGCTTGTTTAACCATTACTGCTAATTGCATTGCTGATGTAATCTTGACACTGATAGTCAATTCAGAATACTGTTTGCTTTCAACCCAATGCTCCCTCGAGCAACGTGATCCTGAGGATTTCATACTGCTCAACTTATCCTCCAAGTACTAGCAATCCTCATTATTTCTTCACGTCCGATAGTTGATGAGCAACGTCCATAGAGAAGGTAGTATGACACCGAGGAACCAAAGAAAAGCAAATAAAGACTATTCAAGGAAAAGCACCAAACTTGCAAAACCACACTTTATTGCTGCTCAGGATAATTTACAGCACTTGGCACTACCACAACTCCTGCAACATGAACTTCGCAGATACTTAGGTACTAGGGTTGGATGGCGGGTTGCTGGAGAGCGAAGGAGCGGGCGAAGAGGTTGACGGAGCTAAAGCCATACCAAGGGCTCTCTGGGCACGAGTTGCATCTCGGACTAGCTCAGCGATGAGGACGTACTCTGTGACCATGTAACGAGACATGTATGCCACAGCCACATCGTCATCTGAGCGGATAGGAGGAAATCTAATCCGTCTAGGAGTGGTGGACATGGTGCGATAGTACTGGAAGGCACGATTCTCCTGCATCGCGTTTTCCTAATGGCGAATAATAGTGAGGCCTACCAGAGTGGCAAGTTGGACAGCGCGGTCCGGGGTAGAGGCATAACCACCATGGAGACTATAGGTGCGCTTCCCCAAAGGTAGGTCGACTGACAGAATGACACTGGCATGAAACTCATGCACCATTCCTGCAAGCGGGGTTTGGAACACTTGGTACCTTGGCATCTCTCCATTGGGATAGAGAAGACGCCAAACATCCCAAAGCAGGGATGCGACGCTGAGGGGTGCAGGGGCTGAGTTGTAATCAACAGGAACGGATGCCATCTACAAAATCAACTGATTAGTGAACCAAATCTATATGTATGCCATGCAACACACAAATGCATCAGCCAAGTGCAGCACTCAAATGCAACACACAAACAGACTAGACTCTAAACTAATGATTTCTAACGTCCAGGTTAGCTAGGGTGCCCTATAGCCAAACCTGCTCTAATACCAAACCTTGTGGCACCCCAGCTCAGAGTCACCGGAGCACCCCGTATTCCAGCCCAGAGATCAAGTCTTCTGGAATACGGCACTGCTTGGCATAGAACAAATCAACTCTTTATTACAAATAGTTGGGGTACAAGGGTTTGAGATATTACAAAGGATTGCCTTGGCAAAGCTACGCTTGCTACGACAATTCTATGCTAGCAGCAGCTCGAATCCTAGCAGCAGAATTATGGCGTCGAAATGGACTCCACTCCGCAGGGACTCTGGCTAGGGAGACATCCTAGCTCGCGACTCAAATACCTCCACTATGCAAACATGGCGGCACCTGCAAACTGGCATGACACGCCAGGTGAGTACTTTGAATGTACTCGCAAGCTCGTAACAATCAAGAGCATCAAGGCATAACAATGTCATAGCAATCATGATTAAATCAGATTTAATGCTACTAAAAAGGGTGGAAGAAAATAATAACATACTATGGCTATATCTATCAAGCTTGTTACCACTACAGAACCACTTTGCCCTGAACCACATGATTGAACCACTTACTCTCGTGACCAACTCATTGTCACCTCAAGAACTGTCGGGGCCGGATTTCCGGGACATGATATCCCAGAAATTTAACCCCTCGTGCCACCTGCCCAGGATTACTGTTACTGGTGGACACGTCCTTGTTACAGATTACCAAGCAATTACAAGAATTGGATACAAGACCATAAAGGCCAAATGATTCAACAATGATTTTCTAGTGAGGATGACGAAAGCAACTCGTGGTTCTCCACGTCGATGAGGCTCCATTCCCATAGGAACAGCTAACCCGGATAATTCCTATCCCGCGTGGCTGCTATCCTAGGATCCGCATGGACGTCGTGGTAATACACCTTGTTGAAATCCTGACCTGGCCAAGTAAATAGCCAGGGACAAGCCAGTGAGTACGTTTGAATGTACTCGCAAACATAATGAACAAAAGATATACCGAATGCATATGATCATGATGGGTTAATTTATATGCATATCCTGAACGAAATTAAAACATGGCATGATGAAAATAAATATGAAATGTTAGTGACAAAAAAGAAAGTTAATGGAGAATCGGGCGAGACTGGACCGCCCGAGAATCCAAAAGAAAATATAAAAGAAATGCCAAACGGGTGTCTAAAAGAGAATCGGACGAGACAGGACCATCCGAGAACTCAAGCGACGCCACGAGAGGTCTTGAAAAGAAATGCCAGTCGAGTGTCTAAAAGTGACGCCACGGTAGGTCTTGAAAAGAAATGCCAATCGGGTGTCTAAAAGAGTATCGGGCGAGACAGACCGCCCATGAACTCAAGCGACGCCACGAGAGGTCTTGAAAATAAATCTGTGTGTCCGGGGTAGTCTAGCCAGCCCCTGAGACACTCAGGAAAATAAAATAAGAGAAACGGGTTAGTCCACAATAATATGCATAGTAACGATAATATTCACAACCATCATATTTCTGATGACAAAAATATCCATGACAGCGTTAGTGATCAAATAATAATATACTGTAAAATATTTGATGCTCAAATTAATTATTTCCTCCTGAGACCGACACTAAGACCAACACTTGACCAACCCAGACTGTAGTCCTTAACCGCGGACACGGCTATTCGAATAGGTATAACTCTGCAGAGGGTGTACTCTTTACCCACAAGTAAAGGATTTCTTTAGCCAGCACCGAGACGGTGACTAATTCCCATTACAGTCTTTGGGTTGAAAACACACCTGACTAGCACACACCAGCTTAACTCACCAAAGCCAGGAATCACCCAAGGCAATGATAAAGTAAAACTTTAAGTGGGAAGGCCTCATTCAACGGCCTCCAATAGCATGGGATCAAAATATTTATATCGGCACGCAAACAGGGGTGCTACCCCTCTCCGGCTACAACCGGAGACACCCAGGCCCCCGGACCAAGTGACATGCCTACCAGTGGCCTCTGGTATCTTTCACTATGGCCTCTCTGTACGGTGTGTGCAGGAAAGGGGTTATCAACTTACTAAACCATACCCTACCTGCGGCAGGGACATGTGGTAGCACGGATCAAGTTTGGGGGTTACCGGAACAAGACTCGATCTACGGTCGACTCAGGAGGCTTAATTTTTCCTGCAGGGGTTAGCACAACATATTTCCTTGGTAATACCCAACAGGGTCACCATCTGGCATGTCCCAACATGCCCTCACTGATCATTCTCGTCACAATGAGATTTCAGTTTCACGGTCACGTTTCTCATGACTGATTCTTTCCTGCGGATTAGTCCGGACCAACATGGGCATATGAAAATAACCATGCTCACTCATACTTCATATTTAAATGAAGATAAAATATTTTCAAGGGATCATGCATGCATAACTAGCAATATGCAAAAAATTTATTTGAATTCAACATATGCATGATCCAATTTTCTTGCAAACATTTAACCATGCAATCACCATATCAAGTGTTCAAGATGCTTGCCTTGAGTATGCAGAATATTGGGTGCACTCCAAAAGTTTTGAAAATTTTATCTTCCCTCCATTTAATATTTTCAAAAATATTGCAATTACCACATAAAGCAAAAACAGTACTAAAAAGTTGTTTGGAAAATTTTACAATAAATCCTAAAATAAACTAGAGGAAAAATTAGGAATTCCAGAAAAAGAATCAAATTATTTGGAGTTCATATGGTTTACTTAGAGGATTTCTAAGCTGGAATAAATAACTAAAATGGACTATTTAATAAATCCTACAGCAACAGAGCTTAGGAAAAATGTTCACCCTAGCTAGATTAATAGATCATGATTTTAGGATTATTTATAAATTTGAATAACAAAATATGGTTTTGAAATAAATTCTGTAGAATTATTTGAAGATTGCTGGAAAAGGAAAATAGGAAAGGGCAGAAGTGCGCCTGAGCGCTGTTTAGATGCACGGCACCACTGGGCCGGGTCCAGTCTAGGGGCCGCGTGGGAGGGCGCCGACGTCGAAGGCGTACTCATGGGAGTACGTTTCCCTTGCGCGGGGGCGGTTCCGACAGAATCCGTCTCCACTTAAACGGCGGGACCCGCGGTTTGAGTGGCTGACGGGTGGGCCCCACTTGTCGGGTTCGTCTCCCAACTCCCGCGCGCGTCTGGCCAGGGACAGAGGAGGATTTCGGCGATCCTCGCCGGCGAACGGCGGCACCCCTCAGCGAGCCGAGCCCACCGCTGAGTCCAGGAGACCGAGGCGGTTCTACCGGTACTCGACACGGCCAAAGAGGTGGATAAAGTCGGCGGCGGCGAGCTCCCCGGAGGATGGCGGCGTCGGACGAGATGGGGGTTTCATCTACGGCGACTCCGGAGCAAAATTGAGCGGCGGAATGGATTCGTGGGATCGTGAGAAGGCTTCTGGTGTAGAGAGTGGAGAGGGGGAGGCTCGGGTTGGCTCGGTTTCTTCGAGGCAAGGACGGCGGCCGAAGCTGCCGGAGAGGAGGAAGGCGGCCTCTCCCGGCCGTTTGGCTGCCCGGGGTGGCTTGCGGGGAAGATATGAGGATGAGGCCCGAGAGGAGGGAGCTCGGGGTGAGCTTTATAGGGGGGGAAGAGGCGGTGCCGCGGCTTCCAGAGGAAGCCATGGTGGCGGCGACCATTGATTGCGCCGATAAGGTGGTTGCGGGTGGTGGCCAGGTTCAGCGAGGCCGGTGAGGTCGGCGTGGACGGTGGCCGCCCGCGGATAAGCTCGATGGTTGGCATTTAAGGGAGCAGAGACATGGAGGGGCGGTATTCGTCGGGCGGCGGATGAGTGGCGGTGGTGGATGGCGCTAGCGGTCAGGGGAGGGTGTCGGCGAGGTGTAGGGATGAGCAGGTGATCCAGTGGAAGACTAGGATGAGCGAGGGCAGCAGCTGAGGCTCGGCAGGAGCTCGATGCCAACGGAGTAAAACACGTGCTCTGGATAAGCACACAGCGTGTTTGACAAAATGCCAGGGTGGTCTCGAGGGCTTCGATGCAAGTGAGACTTGACAGGGTCATGCACCTGGGTAAGGGAGATATAGTAGACATGTTGGTTTGGCCAAATGACCAAGTGCTCAATGTAGTTTAGGACAAGGCAAAATTTATGTCATGCAGACAAGGTGCTTGAGAAAATGCTAGGGCTATTTAGAAGACTTTGTTGGAAGTGAAATTTGTCAGGGTGGTGTATCTTTAGATGGTAAAGATGAGGGTGTGGTTGGTTTGACCAAAGGAAAAACTTGCAAGTGCAAGTTTTACTGAAATTCATTTCTGGACAGAAACTGTAGGGAATAATTTGGTGGACTAAAATGATGATATTGGGGGTGAGCTCCTGGACTTAAGGGTTTGGTTGGAAGGACTAGAGGTGGGAATAATTTCAGAATTTTTGGAGCAATTGAAATTGAGGTTGTAGTTCAAACCTAGAAATGGAACAGAATTGAGAAGAGGATGTTTCTCACAAAATTTTCAAAACACCAAGTTGGGTTTTTGCATAGAATTGAGAAGAGGATGACTCCTCACAATTTTTGTGGAATTTTTAAAGAATTATTTAAAATAGTTATAGTGCAACAGAGGCATACAAAGTATTGAAAATGTTGTTAAAAGAATTATTTTAGAGCAAGTTTTATTAAGAAAATATTTCGTACTGTTATTTAAAATATAATTAAAATGATATAAGAAAACTACCAAAGCCCATAATACTTTACAAAAATTTCTATATGGAGGGAAGAATTTTGGAAAACAGAAAACATAAAAGACTCTGAAAATAATAAAAGACCTATTATAATTCAAAATTTTATTTCTGGCCAATTTTTACTTAATAAAAATATGGTTAATTTTTTGGGGTGTTACAAGAACTTCCGACAATCGAGATTATCCTCAACATTTACCAGCGGATCTCAACAATCGGTAACCTAACCATACTGAGACGAGTTATTCCAACATTAACACGTCATTCCCTCATTAGTGTTGATCAGACAGTGTGACTTAATACGAACTGTGTCCAATACCGTGGACTCGGCTATTTGAATAGATTCTTTCACTCTATAGAGGTTGCGCACTTTACCCACACTATGAAGCTCCTGGCCCCGTACCTCGGTACACTTCCCTTTCGGGTGGACCGGTGCTGCTCCAATGAAACTTGCCTAACCCGTGACTCCTCCACCGTACCACCGAAAATCATCCTCCCTCAGAGTCATGCCCTGGGTGGCCTCTGTGTCACTCTTGACACCTGCCACCGTCGTGGCCAAATAAAATTGTCCCAAACGGGGACCTGAGCTCAATAACTAAACCAGGCTCACAAGGTTATCATCGTCTACCTGATCAGGGCAGCATGCACGCATAACCTCCCCTCTTTGGTGGTACCAATAGAAGAGCACGCTGTTAGACCAATCCAAGGCCGTCCCATTCCGGCAGGTGTGGCTGCACTGGAAAGTTCGGTTCAGTGGCACTTGATCAATGATGAAGGACTTTATCCCCGAGTAATCATAGTTATCACTTACATTTCGATATACAAATGATCCAAGTTACTACAATAACCAACTGGAAATCCAATCAGCATTATGATCAACTTTTACTACTGATCCCATATATGCAGTTCCGGAAGTATCACTAAATATACATAGACGGTAATCTCACAGTCCGACATCATTACGACATAAATCTGGAAATCCACTACTAATCTATAATCCCATCATCATCATGGCAGTAACTTATCCCAAAATCTTCAAAATATTGCACGAATCAATCCATTCATAAATAATTCATATTTGGCATTAAAATAAATATTTAAACTATGATATTGCAATGCAATTATGCAAATGAGAGTTGTGGCTTGCGTTGCACCAACAGAGTGTGGGAGTACTCCTGGTCTTCACCAACTAGGCAAAACAATCTGAAAAACATTTCTGGAAGCATTTTGAAAAACCACATAATTTTCTTTTGACCAGAAATTCTAGACAGCAGAGAAAAATCCCAAATTTTTATAGCAACTAGAGGAGCTCATAAGAAAAATAATGCAAAAAGAATGAACTCATTTGGACTTATGGTTTAAAAGATATTGATGGTCAAAGTTCAGTCAAACTTCTGGAATTATTTGAATTAAACAGAAAACTGGAAAATCCCAGAAGCGGCCACGTCGAAGACGTAAACCGGCCAGGCGTTTCCACTCACGAACCGGTTCGGGTGCGCGTGGAGTCGCCGACAGGTGGGGCCCTGGTGCCAGGTTTAAAGAGAGAGAGAACAGTGGGCGGCGGGACTCACCGGCGACGTTCACCGGTGTAGAGGCCATGGCGGAGCGGGGCGACGGCGGGGATGGAACGAGTGGACAACGGCGAGTACTCCCGTACCCGTGGCTCGTCGAATGGTGGCTGGACGCGGTCGCCCCCTTCGTCTCAGGCAGCGGTGAACTACGGTGGTCGATCGATCCGGCGACTCCGATGAGCTCGTGGGCAAAGGAGAGTTGGGAAGGACCCGTGGAGGTCCACGAACTCCTTGGTGGGCCTGGTTGGAGTTGGGGTGGATGGAGACGAGCTGGAGAAGCTTGAGCAGAATGGTGGAGCTCTTCGCCGGAGTTGGAGAGGAAGGGCTCTCCGGCCTACCCTGGCGCTTCTGGTGGCAATTGAGAGGGAGAGGAGGGGAGGGGTGCAGCGAGACGAGGCCGGGGAGGGCCTTTTATAGGTGGGCGGAGGGTGGCCGAGCCACTCGGCGCCGTGGACACGTCGCCGGAGCGGGTACGGTGAGGTGGCCGTCGCGGAGCGAGGTGAAGCGACGAGAGAGGTCAGGGGAGTTATGCGCAAGGCGACGGCTCGTCGGGAAGCTGCCAGCCAGCTCATCCCCGTACGGCAACTGTGTCGCCCATGCACACACTTGGCCGTGTGCGGCGGCGAGCCTCGCCGGAGGGGGTAGAAGGGTCCAGGCTGGCCAGCTGGATGGCGGCGACGACGTCGGCATACAAAGACAAAGAGAGACATCGAGAGGTGACCGGAGCGAGCGTGCCCGACGCGGGCGACGTGCAGAGCACGGTTTTGGCTCGGCCAGACGCGTGGTCACCGCGTGCACTGGCGCATGCGGCACGCTCTGGCCTGCCCGGTCATGTCTGTGCGATAGTCCATCTTTCCACTGAGCTCTCCATGCTTTTGGATTGGCAAGAGCTGGTTGTGACAGCTGGCTAGGTTCCAGGCATATTTCTGGATAGAAACTTGGGCAGCAAGTTGACGTAAAATGGCTAGGGCTTTGGGAGTAAAAGTTTGCCATGTTAGAGTGTAGTAGGAAGGTGCATATGCTAGGAAAAATTCAGATCAAATGGATCAGTGTAGAGCATGGTTGCTTCACAACTGCCTCTTTGATCCAGAAATATTGCAGAGGATGTTGCACTCACTGGGATGGGTTCCTAGAGTTGAAACTTGGTATTTATGGGTGATTTGGGGATGCCATCATGCTATAAAAATTTCAGCCCAATTGGTTAGTGTACAGTGTACTTCCTTCACAACACTTCCCATTGAACAGAAATTTGGAGGAATTTTATAGAGAAATTGGCTGAATGAAATGAGCCCAAAATTTGTGGAGACTGATAATATGGGTAGAAGAATGTCCTGGATTAATTTCAGAATATTTGAAGCAATATAAAATATAGTTGCCTCACAAATTGAAATTAGAACCAGAATCAAAGATTGGAGGCTGAGCTCACCATGAGGAGTAAATCTTGAATATTTTCACATATCCAAGTTTCACATGGTGCAAAGGATTGATGAGAATTTTCTTGGAATTTTTGAAAGAACAGAAATATAGGTTGCTTCACAACCTAGAGCTCAAAGGGTTATTCCTTTAATGGAAAAAGGAATATTAGGTTGGAATAAAATTGAGATGGAGCAAGAATGGATAAGACATGACTTGAGAGAAGTTTTTGAGGGCCTGAGTTACTTGGGAAGGAAAATCAATAAAATATTCCCAAGTTTTAAGTCCATAGAGCCATTCAGAGACACAACCAAACCTAATTCCAAAAAAAAATTGCACGGAAAAGCTGAGGAAAACCAGGGTGTCACAGCTTGTATGACTCAAGCTTATGTATTCGAGCCCTCGAGGCCCCTGCCTTGTAATATAAAGCTTGTATGACTTTTATTTATGTTAGAGTTGTGTTGTGATATCTTCAAGTGAGTCCTTAGGCTTGATCGTGTGCATTTGCGTGTATGATTAGTGCACGATTAAGTCGGGGGCGTCACAATCATCAAAAACAAATGGCACATCTTTTTGCAAGAGATTAGTAAGAGGCCTAGAAATTTTAGAGAAGTCTTTTATAAACCTTCTATAGAATCAAACATGACCAAGGAAACTTCTTATACCTTTGATATCTTTAGGACATGGCATTTTCTCAATTGCATCAACTTTAGCTTTATCAACATCAATACCTCTTTCAGAAATTTTATGCCCAAGGACTATACCTTCATTCATCATAAAGTGACACTTCTCCCAATTCAAGACAAGATTAGTTTCTTCACATCTCTGCGAAACTCAATCAAGGTTGCTCAAGCAATCATCAAAAGAAGTTCCGTAAATGAATAAATCATCCATGAAAACCTCAACAATCTTTTCACAAAAGTCAGAGAATATAGCAGTCATACATCTTTGAAAGGTAGCAGGTGCATTACATAAAGCAAAAGGCATACGACGATAAGCATAAGTTCCAAAAGGACAAGTAAAGGTGGTTTTCTCTTGATCTTCAGGTGACACAGGTATTTGAGAAAAACCAGAATAACCATCTAGGAAACAAAAGTGTGTGTGCTTAGATAATCTTTCTAACATTTGATCAATAAAAGGCAAGGGGTAATGATCTTTTCTAGTAGCTTTATTTAATTTCCTAGAATCAATTACCATCCTATAACCAGTTACAATTCTTTGTGGGATAAGCTCATTTTTATCATTAGGAACAACGGTAATACCTCCTTTCTTAGGAACACAATGAACAGGACTTACCCATCTACTATCAGCTATGGGGTAAATTATACCTGCTTCCAGAAGCTTTAATATTTCAGTTCTTACCACATCCTTCATTCTAGGATTCACCCTTCTTTGATGATCAACAATGGGTTTAGCATCTGGCTCCATATGAATTTTATGCTGACACAAAGTGGGACAAATGCCCTTAAGATCATCAAGAGTATATCCAATGTGACACCCTGGTTTTTGGCAACTTTTTCTTTTCAAAATCATTCTGGCCTTATTTGCAATTTAGATGGTTTTTGAACCTTTTCAGTTGACTTTGGACTTGTGAAACTTTTGGATCTCTCTCTACGTAATCCAAAGCCCTCAACATCTTGCCAAAATCCTGTCACACACCCACCAGGATCAAATTCCAATTCTCAATCTTTCCCAATAATTCATTTTCTTCCTTTGGGAAAATCTGACTTCACTATGGGTTATGAAGCAACCTATAGTTCTGATGCTCAGAAAAATCCCAAATTAATACCACACCTTCTTGTCATCATATATTCCCACAATTTTCAAAAACATTTCATGGTCCAGTATAAAATTTTGTCCAAAAAACTCAATTTGCCTTCTGGACAGTACTGGCCCTTTGTGAAGCAACTCATATTTTCCCAACTCAGAAAATTCCCAAATGATTCCCTGAGATATTAGGGAACCTATCTTGCCACAATATCCAAAAATATCATCCTGTCTAGTACAAATTTTCAGCAGCAATATTCTGCCAAGTTTCTGCTCATTTTTGAACCTCTGTGAAGGAAGTACCAGCTAGAAGTAAATGTGGTTTTCTCTTAATCTTCAGGTGATATAGGTATTTGAGAGAAACCAGAATAACCATCTAGGAAGCAAAAGTGTGTATGCTTAGATAATCTTTCATAAATTTGATCAATAAAAGGCAAGGGGTAAAGATCTTTCCTAGTTGCTTTATTTAATTTCCTGAAATCAATTACCATCCTATAACCGGTTACAATTCTTTGTGGAATAAGTTCATTTTTATCATTAGGAACAACAGTAATACCTCCTTCCTTAGGAACACAATGAATAGGACTTACCCATCTACTATCAGCTATGGGATAAATTATACCTACCTCAAGAAGTTTTAATATTTCAGTTCTTACCACATCCTTCATTTTAGGATTCAGCCTTCTTTGATGATCAGCAACGGGTTTAGCGTCTGGCTCCATATGAATTTTATGCTGACATAAAGTGGGACTAATGCCCTTAAGATCATCAAGAGTATATCCAATAGGAGCACGGTGCTTCTTCAGAGTTTTAAGTAATATCTTTTCTTCATGCTCTGAAAGGTTAGCACTAATAATAACAGGATATATCTTCTTTTCATCAAGATAAGCATATTTAAGCGTATCGGGTAATTGCTTTAAATCAAACACAGGATCACCCTTGGATGGAAGAGGATTTCCCAAGGTTTCAACAGGTAAATTATGTTTAAGGATAGGTGCTTGTTTAAAGAACATCACATCTATTTCATTTCTTTCATTCATATGCATATCATTCTCATGGTCTAGCAAATATTGTTCTAAAGGATCAGTAGGAGGCATAGCAATAGAAGCAAGACCAATAATTTCATCTTTATTGGGTAATTCCTTATCATGAGGTTGTCTACTAAACTTAGAAAAATTAATTTCATGAGATATATCACCAAACTTAACTCTAACCTTCTCTTTAACACAATCAATTTCAGCATTAACGGTATTCTAGAAAGGTCTACCAAATATAATGGGACAAAAATTATCTTGTTGTGAACCAAGTACTAAGAAATCAGTAGGGTACTTGATCTTACCACACAAGACTTCAACATCTCTAACAATCCCAAGTGGTGTAATAGTATCTCTATTTGCAAGCTTAATAGTAACATCAATATCTTCAATCTCAACAGATGCAATATCATGCATTACTTCTTGATATAAAGAAAACGGAATAGCTCTCACACTAGTGCCCATATCACGTAAACCATGATAGCAATGATCTTCAATCTTAACAGAAACAACAGGCATGCCAACTACGGGCTTGTTCTTATCTAGCATATCTCGTTCATTTCTAACAGGTTTAGCAATTCTAGCAGCCTCATCACAAAAGTAAATAACATGCCCATCAATATCATCAACCAAAAGATCTTTAATCATTGCAATATTAGGTTCAACCTTAATTTGTTCAGAAGGTCTAGGTGTTCTTATATTGCTTTTGTTAACCATAGTTGAAGCATTAGCATGTTCCTTAATCCTAACAAGGAAAGGAGGTTTCTCAATATAAGCAGTAGGCACACCTGGATCAACATTGTAAGCAATTGTTTCTTCCTTAACAATAACGAGTTCTTCATTTAATTCAATAGGTGGATGATATTTAAACCATTTCTCCTTAGGGAGATCAACATGAGCAGCAAAAGATTCACAAAAGGTAGCTACTATCTCAGAGTCAAATCCATATTTAGTACTAAACTTGTGAAAAG
This sequence comes from Elymus sibiricus, assembly GCA_039707655.1. NCBI lineage: Eukaryota > Viridiplantae > Streptophyta > Magnoliopsida > Poales > Poaceae > Elymus > Elymus sibiricus. The sequence goes on from CM077664.1 coordinate 323,484,809, forward strand.
CATTAGTTTCCATAAAAGATTTAACACAATCAAACTCAAGATTTATACCTGACTCTTTACCTTTGTCGATTTCCCAATCTTTAGAGTTACGCTTAATTCTTTCCAGAAGATCCCATCTGAATTCAATAGTTCTCTTCATAAAGGAACCAGCAGAAGAAGTATCGAGCATGGATTGATCATTATGAGAAAGCCGAGCATAAAAGTTTTGAATAATTATTTCTCTTGAGAGCTCATGATTGGGGCACGTATGCAACATATACTTAAGCCTCCCCCAAGCTTGAGCGATACTTTCTCCTTCACGAGGCCAAAAATTATATATATAATTCCGATCACGATGAACCAAATGCATAGGATAAAATTTCTGGTGAAATTCCAGCTTCAACCAATTCCAATCCCATGTTTCAGTATCATCACATAGCCTATACCATGTCAATGCCTTTCCCTCCAAAGATAAAGGGAATACTTTCTTCTTAACTCCATCTCCGGATAGACCTGTGATGACCCACAAGTATAGGAGATCAATCGTAGTCCTTTCGATAAGTAAGAGTGTCGAACCCAACGAGGAGCAGAAGGAAATGACAAACGGTTTTCAGCAAGGTATTCTCTGCAAGTACTGAAAGTAGAGGTACCAGATAGTTTTGATAGCAAGATAATTCATAACAAGTAACAAGTAGTAACGGTAACAAAAGTGCAGCAAGGTGGCCCAATCCTTTTTGTAGCAAAGGACAAGCCAGAACGAACTCGTATAATAAGCAAAGCATTCTCGAGGAGACATGGAAATTTCATCTAGCCACTTTCATCATGTTTGTTTGATTCGCGTTCGCTACTTTGATAATTTGATATGTGGATGGACCAGTGCTTGGGTGCTATTCTTACTTGAACAAGCCTCCCAGTTATGATTACCCCCTCTCGCAAGCATCCGCAACTACGAAAGAAGAATTAAGATAACTCTAACCATAGCATGAAACATATGGATCCAAATCAGCCCCTTACGGAATAGCGCATAAACTAGGGTTTAAGCTTCTGTCACTATAGCAACCCATCATCTAATTACTACTCCACAATGCCTTCCCTTTGGCCCAAAGATGGTGAAGTGTCATGTAGTCGACGTTCACACGACACCACTAAAGGAAGCAACAACATAGATATCATCAAAATATCGAATGAATACCAAATTCACATGATTACTTATGACAAGACTTCTCCCATGTCCTCGAGAACAAAAGTAACTACTCACAACTCATATTCATTGTGACATCCCCAGATTATTAAACCCTAATCATGCTAATTAGTCATGCCAAGTCATCATCATTATACCCTAACAAAAACAATTAAGAAATAATTCAACTTCAATTCAAAATTCAAAATGCAAGTCAAATAATTACTTCTTCAAATAATTAAACAGAATAGTTCATAATATTGCAAATAATCCCAAAGCAATTATAAAAATAAAACCAACATTTTTTGAATTCCCAAATTGACCCTAGCAACCAAAACAGTGGACCAAAAGCAATTTATTTGACCCCAAACTTTTTGTGCCAGCCCAGAATATTGCCCTGTATTTATGTACCAAGTTTCAAATTAAAAAAAATTCATTTGCTAACTAAACTAAATGCAAAACAGAGGAGAAAATACAAAAACAGAAAAGGAAAAGAATAAAGAGAGAAAAACCCCTGTGCACTTGTGCCCATTTGCTACAGTAGCCGGCCCAGCCCGATGCACAGTCTTCTTCCTCCTCATGTTGCCACCAGGCTCCATCGCCGAGGCCATAGCCGTGCGATGGGAGACACCGTGACGGCGTTGCCATCGCCTGGGGCTAGATAGCCTCGCCCGCAACCCCTGGGACGAACCCTAGTCCCTCAGTTGCCTTCCCCCTCTCATTCTCTTCTCCACACTCGGACCCGAACGCCGTCGCCGCCGCCTTGCCATTGCACACGGCCAACGGCCCTTCCTCGACGAACCGACGAGTACAGGAGCACCTCCGGGCTCTTCTTCATCGACTGCTTTGCCGGATCGGAGCCAGGGAGCCGCCCCCACGTCGCGCGCTTCTTCCTTCTCCGCCACGGTCGCCGTGCATCGCCGCGCCGATTCGCTCCACTTCGCCCGCGCCCGACCTCCCCGTCCATGCTCCCAAGCTCGCTGTGAGCTCCCGAATCTCCCTGACCTCTCCCCTCTCTTCCCCGCGTCCCCTAGCTGTGTTCCTGACGTGCGCCGCCCGTCGCCGCCGCTGGACGTCGTCGTGGACGCCGTTCCGGTGCCCCCCAGTCCGTGCGCATAGGTTAGATCGACGCGGCGCTCGGTGCTCCTTCGTTTTGTGGCCACGGGCGTCCAAATGGGCGCCGGCTCCAGTCGCCGGCATCCCGCCACCGCCCCTGTAGGTCATCGCCGGCGCGCGCTAGTTTTAAACCAGCCGGCTGGCCCACTGTCAGTGACCGGCCTGACAGTTGATTAGGCTAAGCCTAATCATCCCCCTAATAGCCACTGACGTGTGGACCCCCCCTCTAACTAACCCAATTTAATTAAGACTAACCCGCCCCCCCCATTGCCTATGACACCTGGGCCCCACTGGCCCACTTTGACCAGTCAACTGGGACTGTTGACTGCTGACTCAGCAGTCAACAGGCCCCACCTGTCATACACATGCACACACTGCTGGGTACACTTCTGTGTACCCATAGCAGTTTATGTATTTTTTATTTTCGAATTTATAATAATTCCAAAAATTTCAGAATATTGATTAAACTTTGAAAATTCGTATAAATTAATCCGTAACTCGGATGTAGAAGTTTTCTACATGAAAGTTGATCAGAAAAATTAAACGAATCCGAATATGTGATAAAAATGCTTGACCATCACTCCTCACTAGATGAACATGGAACCTTCCCCTCGGGATCCATATACCAATAATCACCTAAAGCCGGGAAAATATTCCCAGATATTTCCCCGCTCCGTCTGTAACGAGTAACACCGCGTTAGACCACCCCCAGCACTGCATATTGCCATGTCATGCGTGTGATGCATTTGTTTGCTTTTTATTTACTGTTTCTTCCCCCTCTTCCTCTTCGGTAGACCCCGAGACTGTCGCTGCCATCTATGTACGACTACGTCGCCGACGACCAGTCCTTTTCAGCAGAGCTTCCAGGCAAGCAAAACCCCCTTGATCATTTCTATATCGCCCATTCTTTCTTTCCCATGCTTGCATTAGATTGTGCTACTGTAATTGATTGCTCCTATCCTGATGCATAGCCAGATTTTGTAACATGTTGTTGATACTTTACTTGTTGACCTAAATGCTTCGTATAGGCTGGTTAGTGATCCATCAATGGCCCCACACCCTTGTCCTTGTTGCCATGCTTTACCACCGGTGACTCGATCAGCGTGATCGATGTACAGAGACCGAACACAGCACCACACACCCCCTTAGTTGTACGACTCTGCAGAGCTACTATCGAGTGTCGAGGCTGATACCTCCTACCTCACTCCTGATGATATTTATGTAGCATAGCTAGTCGGTTGTGGGTTACCGAGGGTGATTCCTCTTTCACCACCTCCGATGATGCCTCTGTCGTACAACCCCTCAAGTGTGAACCCATCGAGGGTGATTCCTCCAAGTTCACCTTGACGGATACATCGAGTGGGAATCCATCGAGGGTGATTCCTCGGATTTCCCCCTTAATGTCATGGCCAGACGGTTACCTTGGCATTTACCTCAGACCCTTGTTAAAGTCGGGTCGACCCCGAGGGGTACCCGCGAGAGGAGTGAAGTCGGGTCGACTATGAGGGTACCCTCGAGAGATTATTGTGGCGGAACGTCAGGGCAGGTGGAGACCACCTAGGAGAGAGGTGGGCCTGGTCCCTGGTCGTTGTTCCGCAGGTTACCAAGTCGGTGCAGCAGGGTGTCGGAGGTGAGCCTTGAGCCATGTTCGTGTCCGCGAGATACTAATAACACGCTTAACGGATTTGGGTATTTGATCTGAGTTGGCCACTGGCCTATACGCACTACCAGCACGTGGGATAATGGTTTAATGGGGCCCTCGGTGCCGTATGTATCAGCCGAAAGCTCTGTCAGATGTCCAGTTCGGCATTGTGGCATGGTCGGATCGTGCCATCCAGGAGAGGGATGGCGCTGGTATTCACCCTGCTCGCAACGACCCGGAGTGCAAAGGGCAGTGTGCCCAAGACCCCTGAGCACTTAGGATGTTGACCGGCGGGGACATCTCTGCTAAGCCTAGGTAGGACTATGTCGTGTCGATCAGCCGAGGCCGGGCATGACCGAGAAAAGTGTGTCCAGCCAGAGTTAATCGAGCGTGTTGGGTAACAGTAGTGCACCCCTGCAGGGAAGATTATCTATTCGAATAGCCGTGTCCACGGTAACAGGACGCTCAGTGTAGTATCCCGATCTACTACAACTTGAACTGGATACTTGTTACTTTAATTAATTTGATAGCTCCGGGATTGCTTTCTCACAGGGAGTCGAGGAAGGATCTCTGGGCGCTGCTAATATATACTGGTTACTATGTTATATGTTACTCTACTCTCTTCTAATGTTACAAGACGCTGCAAGATGCTACTCTTCGATAGGCTAGGCCTTCCCTCTATTCTGGCAATTCTGCAGTTTAGCCTACCGATACAGCCCCTTCATTTGATACTGATGCATACTTAGCATAGATCTGATGTAAGTCTTGCGAGTACTTTGGATGAGTACTCACGGTTGCTTTGCTACCTCTTTTTCCCCATACCCGATTGCTGCGATCAGCTAGCGGAGTCCCGGAGCCAGCTGATCCCGTCGACGACTACTACTACCCCGACGGTGCTTACTACTATGTGGAGACAGACGAGCAGGGGTAGTTTAGGAGGCTCCCAGGCAGGAGGCCTACGCCTTTTCGGTTTAGATGTCGTTGTTTTGCTCAACCTTCTTAAGGCAAACTTGTTTAGTTATGTCTATACTCAGATGCTGCTGCTTCCGTTGATGCTTGTGTAACTCGAGCTTATGAATTCGAGCCCTCAAGGCCCCTGGCTTGTAATATAAAGCTTGTGTTATTATTTTTTGTGTCTTGAGTTGTGTTGTGATATCTTCCCGTGAGTCCCTGGGCTTGATTGTGCGCATTTGCGTGTATGATTAGTGCACGATCGAGTCGGGGGCGTCACAAGTTGGTATCAGAGCCAAGTGCCTGTAGGAAGCCCCTTTCCAACTCCTTGGCCGAAGTTGAGTCTAGTCTTTGAAAAACTATTTTACTAACATTGATGTGTGGCTTACGAGCCCACATCGCAAATGGTTGGGATTAGGATCTTTTATTCCTCTCCTTTACTCTGGGATTCTGATCTCTCTTCTTTTCGGGTTAAAGATTTTGCTAACTCAACACTAGGTTCTCGTAACTACTTCCTCCCGGGGAGCCCTTCATTCTAGCTGATCACTTGATTCACCAGAAGATTCTGAAGATACTCTTCGATGTTTCCCGAGACCCTTGTGCCTACCGCCTTTGCAATTCCCTACCACCGATAAATCCCTATGGATTACTACATATACTTGCCGTTCATACATTCATTCCCAGTTTCTCTTGTTTTTACAAGATACCCCGACATACTCTGACTTTTCGAGAAGCCTATAGGTCCCACTGTTGTTGAAATTCCCTGTCGCCTACTTGCACTTGTGGTTAACTCCAGGTGTTCGGCAATCATCATTGAAATCCTCTGTGATTGTCATTCTGATCCTATTGATTCATCATGTGTGCGAATGCACGTAGTCATCAGTTGATCCTTAAAATTTATCTTTCCGGTTCAGACGTTATTCCGGACATGAGCTGGTTCTCGGCCAATCAATTTGCGATCGATTGTGCCCCTAAGTCTATTTAACTTATCCATCCTTGATCAGAGCGTCTGCTTCTGATCCCTCGATTTGGAAATCATAATTCCTTTGTATTTAAGCTTCAAATTATTCAGATGTTTCTATAATCCGATGCCTTGACATTCTTCCTTCTTCTGGTTGAGTAACGAAACTCACATCAGCTCCGTTGTGGATCGTCAAATCCTTTGACGGATTGATATCCGACAGTGTCCCTCATATTCAATAACCTTGTGGGATCTTCCCTTGAAAACATAATGCCTTTGGTAAATTGTATCCTCTGCTTCTGTCAACCATGCTCTGCTTTCGAGCTTGTGTTATTTACTCTTGAAGTATGAGGTATATGTTCCTAAGATGCCCCGACGGGTTGAACCTATGCCTTCCCTAATCAGAGTGAACCCGAAAACTTTTACGGGGTATACTCTACTGGTGTTTCGTCAGATAATTTTCAACACTACAACTTCTTTGAAAATGAGAAGTGAATGAAAGGTAATGCTTTAAAGAAGTGGGAGTCGACCTTGAACCTTTGTGTTCATGCCCATGGACATGATGTAGACCTTATCATGGAAGCTTCTTCGTCATATCGTTTTGCCTTGAACAACAAAATTGATTCCGAGTTTGTATCATATCCGTGGTCCCAGTGAATTTCTGCTTCATCACATCTACGTTTTGATCATGTCACCCTGCCGTTATCTCCTCATCTTGGCCCTCAATAATTCATGTCATCATCGGCAACATCTTTGCCTTCCTTCTAACACAGACTGGGTCAAGTTCTGGTTATACCTTGCATTTTTTTTATTCTTGGAATTATTCCTTTTGCATTTCTTGTGATCTTCAAATCCAATCTTTACTTGAAACACCATATCATTGCTACCCCGAAGCATGACTGTGGTACTCTGAATATCAACAAGAACATTGGAAGTGCAATGCTAAATGTTTCTTGATCAATTATCCAAACACCGTTGCATGGGTAAACATCATGATTCTCCTTGCCCCTTTATCTAAATGGTTATGTAATTGCTACCCTGTCATAAATATCATGCCCTGCACGTTCTTGAGAAAGATATACCCCTAACACTTGTGAATAAACACATTTTCCTTTCCATTGGTCTGTTTAACCTTTCTTGTAATTTTCATGATCTAAGCAGTAATAATTCCCTGCTTACGTAAACACCTCGGTGTACAACTCTCTTAGTAAGACCTTGTTGCTATTGTTGATGTCATTCCAATAACCACCGATGGACGAGAACCTTGCCTATTGGCCTGCCTCGTTTTAACGAGCAGGAAAATGGTTCTCTTCATTCCTCGCCCTTGGTACAGACGTTGTTGCCAACATAGCTAACAGACTTTCCTCTGACACGTCTTGTTGTCGTGACCGCGCAAGATGTCACTGCCCTTCCTACTCTTAATCCACACTCACTGCAATAGCACAGGATCGAAACATGACTCTCCTGTACAACCTTGATTCCGAAGTATCCTTTGCACATGGCTTCGTATGTTATCGCGAGCCACATTCCTAGAGATGATCTATTCTGGTATCAGACGCAGTACTTATGCATGTTGCCCTGAACCCCATTCACCTTCTAATTAGGCATCGAACGATTGCCTGCCCACCCGAAACTTCTTGTTGTACCTTCTTACTTTTCTCTCGATGTTATTCTTAAGTTTCAATTTGAGAGATACTTTATACCTTCATCCCCTGAGATAATTACCGGATGCCAATCCTTCCAGACATCCGTCCCTATAGAGTTTCCCCTCCTACCCTTTTCGTAAGTACGATGAAGATCCTGAAGAAAGGATGACGACTTCATCATGATGACCTGAAGTAGAGAAATGAAGACATCAACGAAATGGATCAACTTCTTCGAGAAGGGCAACAAGAACCAGAAGATTCGTTAGAATACGAGACCAGACCTTTTTACCCTTACTCTACCTCTTAATTTTCGGGACAAGAATTTCTTTAAGTGGAGGAGAGTTGTGACATCCCCAGATTATTAAACCCTAATCATGCTAATTAGTCATGCCAAGTCATCATCATTATACCCTAACAAAAACAATTAAGAAATAATTCAACTTCAATTCAAAATTCAAAATGCAAGTCAAATAATTACTTCTTCAAATAATTAAACAGAATAGTTCATAATATTGTAAATAATCCAAAAGCAATTATAAAAATAAAACCAACATTTTTTGAATTCCCAAATTGACCCTAGCAACCAAAACAGTGGACCAGCAGCAATTTATTTGACCTTTTCAATTTCTAAAAATATTAAAACCATTTCAAATGACCCCAAATGTTTTGTGCCAGCCCAGAATATTGCCCTGTATTTATGTGTCAAGTTTCAAATTAAACAAAATTCATTTGCTAACTAAACTAAATGCAAAACAGAGGAGAAAATACAAAAACAGGAAAGGAAAAGAATAAATAGAGAAAACCCCCAGTGCACTTGAGCCCATTGGCTACAGTAGCCGGCCCAGCCCGATGCACAGTCTTCTTCCTCCTCGTGTCGCCACCAGGCGCCATCGCCGAGGCCACAGCCGTGCGACGGGCGACACCGCGACGGCGTTGCCATCGCATGGGGCTAGATAGCCTCGCCCGCAGCCCCTGGGACGAACCCTAGTCCCTCAGTTCCCTTCCCCCTCTCATTCTCTTCTCCACACTCGGACCCGAACGCCGTCGCCGCCGCCTCGTCATTGCACACGACCACCAGCCCTTCCTCGACGAACCGACGAGTACAGGAGCACCTCCGGGCACTTCTTCATCGACTGCTTCGCAGGATCAGAGCCGGGGAGCCGCCCCCATGTCGCGCGCTTCTTCTTCCTCCGCCACAGTCACCGTGCATCGCCGCCCCGATTCGCTCCACTTTGTCCGTGCCCGACCTCCCCGTGCATGCTCCCAAGCTCGATGTAAGCTCCCGGATCTCCCTAACCTCTCCCCTCTCTTCCCCACGTCCCCTAGCTGTGTTCTCTACGTGTGCCGCCCATCGCCGCCGCTGGACATCATCGTGGACGCCATTCCGGTGCCCCCCGGCCCGTGCGCGTAGGTTAGATCGACGCGGCGCTCGGTGCCCGTTCGTTTTGTGGCCACGGGCGTCCAAATGGGCGCCGGCTCCAGTCGCCGGCGTCCCGCCGCCGCCCCTGTAGGTCATCGTCGGCGCGCGCTGATTTTAAACCAGCCGGCTGGCCCATTGTCAGTGACCAGCCTGACAGTTGATTAGGCTAAGCCTAATTAGCCCCCTAATAGCCACTGACATGTGGACCCCCCCTCTAACTAACCCAATTTAATTAAGACTAACCCCCCCACACAGCCTATGACACCTGGGCCCCACTGGCCCACTTTGACCAGTCAACTGGGACTGTTGACTGCTGACTCAGCAGTCGACAGGCCCCACCTCTCATACACATGCACACACTGCTGGGTACACTTCTGTGTACCCATAGCAGTTTATGTATTTTTTATTTTCGAATTTATAATAATTCCAGAAATTTTAGAATATTGATTAAACTTTGAAAATTTGTATAAATTAATCCGTAACTTGGATGAAAAAGTTTTCTACATGAAAGTTGATCAGAAAAATTAGACGAATCCGAATATGTGATCAAAATGCTTGACCATCACCCCTAACTAGATGAACATGGAACCTTCCCCTCTGGATCCATATACCGATAATCACCTAATGCCAGGAAAATATTCCCAGATATTTCCCCGCTCCGTCTGTAACGAGTAACACTGCGTTAGACCACCCCCAGCACTGCATATTGCCATGGCATGCATTGTGATGCATTTGTTTGCTTTTTATTTACTGTTTCTTCCCCCTCTTCCTCTCCGGTAGACCCCGAGACTGTCGCTGCCATCTGAGTACGACTACGTCGCCGACGACCAGTCCTTTTCAGCAGAGCTTCCAGGCAAGCAAAACCCCCTTGATCATTTCTATATCGCCCATTCTTTCTTTCCCATGCTTGCATTAGATTTTGCTGTAATTGATTGCTCCTATTCTGATGCATAGCCTGATTTTGTAACCTGCTATTGATACTTTACCTATTGACCTAAATGCTTAGTATAGGCTGGTTAGTGATCCAGCAATGGCCCCACACCCTTGTTCTTGTTGCCATGTTTTACCACCGGTGACTCGATCAGCGTGATCGATGTACAGAGACCGAATGCAGCACTGCAGAGCCCCTTAGTTGTACAACTCTGCAGAGCTACTATCGAGTGCTGAGGGTGATACCTCCTACCTCACTCCTGATGATATCTCTATAGCGTAGCTAGTCAGTTGTGGGTTACCGAGGGTGATTCCTCTTTCACCACCTCCGATGATGCCTCTGTCATACAACCCCTCAAGTGTGAACCCATCGAGTGTGATTCCTCCAAGTTCACCTTGACGCATACATCGAGTGGGAATCCATCGAGGGTGATTCCTCGGATTTCCCCCTTGATGTCATGGCCACACGGTTACCTTGGTATTTACCTCGGACCCTTGTTAAAGTTGGGTCGACCCCGAGGGGTACCCGCGAGAGGAGTGAAGTTAGGCTGACCGTGAGGGTACCCGCGAGAGATTATTGTGGCAGAACGTCAGGGCAGGTGGAAACCACCTAGGAGAGAGGTGGGCCTGGTCCCTGGTCGTTGGTCCACAGGTTACCAAGTCGATGCGGCAGGGTGTCGGAGGTGAGCCTTGAGCCCTGTTCGTGTCCGCGAGATACTAATAACACGCTTAACGGATTTGGGTATTTGATCTGAGTTGGCCACTGGCCTATACAAACTACCACCATGTGGGATAATGGTTTAATGGGGCTCTCGGCGTCGTATGTATCAGCCGAAAGCTCTTTCAGATGTCCAGTTCAGCATTGTGGCACGGTCGGATCGTGCCATCTAGGAGAGGGATGGCGCTGGTATTCACCCTGCTCGCAATGACCCGGAGTGCAAAGGGCGATGGGCCCATGACCCCTGAGCACTTAGGATGTTGACTGGCGGGGACCTCTCTGCTGAGCCTAGGTAGGACTACGTCGTGTCGATCAGCCGAGGCCGGGCATGACCGAGAAAAGTGTGTCCGGCCAGAGTTAATCGAGCGTGTTGGGTAACAGTAGTGCAACCCTGCAGGGAAGATTATCTATTCGAATAGCCGTGTCCACGGTAACAGGACGCTCAGTGTAGTATCCCGATCTACTGCAACTTGAACTGGATACTTGTTACTTTAATTAATTTGATAGCTCTGGGATTGCTTTCTCGCAGGGAGTCGAGGAAGGATCTCTAGGCGTTGCTAATATATACTGGTTACTATATTATATGTTACTCTACTCTCTTCTAATGCTGCAAGACGCTGCAAGATGCTAGTCTTCGATAGGCTAGGCCTTCCCTCTATTCTGGCAATTCTGCAGTTTAGTCCACCGATACAGCCCCTTCATTTGATACCGATGCATACTTAGCATAGATCTGATGTAAGTCTTGCGAGTACTTTGGATGAGTACTCACGGTTGCTTTGCTACCCCTTTTTCCCCATACCCGATTGCTGCGATCAGCTGTCGGAGTCCCGGAGCCAGCTACTCCCATCGACGACTACTACTACCCCGACGGTGCTTACTACTACGTGGAGACAGACGACCAGGAGTAGTTTAGGAGGCTCCGAGGCAGGAGGCCTGCGCCTTTTCGATATAGATGTCGTTGTTTTGCTCACCCTTAAGGCAAACTTGTTTAGTTATGTCTGTACTCAGATGCTGTTGCTTCCGCTGACGCTTGTGTAACTCGAGCTTATGTATTCGAGCCCTCGAGGCCCCTGGCTTGTAATATAAAGCTTGTATTATTATTTTTTGTCTAGAGTTGTGTTGTGATATCTTCCCGTGAGTCCCTGGGCTTGATCATGCGCATTTGCGTGTATGATTAGTGCATGATCGAGACGGGGGCGTCACATTCATGTTCAAGATCAGAGGGGTATTGAATAGCATTAAGGCCCCTCTGATCCTTAATGGCTTCATATATGTTCAGATCCTTAATGCTATTCAATACCCCTCTGAACAGCATCTGAACATTAATGCTATTCAATACCCCTCTGGTATTTCTTTTCTCCAGTATTTTTTATATATTCAATAAAAAATCTCCGTGATATTTTAGGTCAATTGGAGCTCTGTAGGATAGGTATCTCTGATGTGGCTATTTCAGGTCCAGAATTATAGCTGCCGGCATTCTCCCTCTTCATGTAAATCTTGCAAATTAAGAGAGAAAAGGCAAAAGAGTTGTACCATAAAGTGAAATAATGATTAAAAACACAATAATTATTGTCGGGGCCGGATTTCCGGGACACAATATCCCAGCAAATGACCCCTCGTGTCGTTACCAGCCCCAGGATTACTGTTACTGGTGGACACGTCCTTGTTACAGATTACCAAGCAATTACCAAAATTGGATACAAGACCATAATGGTCTAATGATACAACAATGACTTCTAGTGACGGGTGACGGAAGAGACTTGTGGTTCTCCAACGTCGATGGGGCTCCATTCCCACAGGAACAGCTGACCTGAATAATTCCTATCCCGCGTGGCTGCTATCCTAGGCTCCGCATGGACGTCGTTGTAGTACTCCTCGTTGAAATCCTGACCTGGCCAATTAAATAGCCAGGGACAAGCCAGTGAGTACATTGGAATGTACTCACAAACATAATGAACAAAAGATATACCGAATGCATATGCTCATGATGGATTAACCTATATGCATATGCTGACCGAAATTAAAGCATGGCATGATAAATATTAATACAGTGCGGGAGAATAAATATATCATGTTAGTAGTAAATCAAGGAAATAAAATGGAACGTCGGGCGTTGGACCGCCCGAGGAATTCAAAGAAAAATGCCAAACGGGTGTCTGAATGCGACGCCTCGAGAGGTCTTGAAAAGAAATGCCAAACGGGTGTCTAAAAGCGACACCTCGAGAGGTCTTGAAAAGAAATGCCAAATGGGTGTCTAAAAGCGACACCTCGAGAGGTCTTGAAAAGAAATGCCAAACGGGTGTCTAAAAGCGACGCCTCGAGAGGTCTTGAAAAGAAATGAGTATCTCAGGTAGTCTAGCCATCCCAAGAGATATTCAGGAAGAAAATAAAACTGAGTATCCGGGTAGTCTAGCCATCCCATGAGATACCTAGAAAAGGAAATGAATATCACGGGTAGTCTAGCCATCCCATGAGATATTCATAAAGAAAATAAAACTGAGTATCCGGGTAGTCTAGCCATCCCATGAGATACCCAGAAAAGGAAATGAATATCTCGGGTAGTCTAGCCATCCCATGAGATATTCAGAAAGAAAATAAAACTGAGTATCCGGGTAGTCTAGCCATCCCATGAGATACTCAGAGATGCACATAAAAGAAAAGGTTAGTCCATAATATTCATGATAACAATAATATTCCTGCTGGCATCAGTGGTGACAATAATTATCCTGCAAAATTGAATCATGATCAATTTAATAATTTCCTCTGAAGACCGACACTAAGACCGACTGTCGGCGTACGACACCTATGGGATCACTGGATCCCTTTTACGGTTCGGCTGGGGAAAAGATTTGCAAAAAGAGCGGATCTAACGATCAACGCAGGGGATTTTTATCCAGGTTCGGGCCGCTGAGAAGCGTAAAACCCTACTCCTGCTTTGCTTTATTGTGGGTATTTTGTGCCCAAACTCCAGGAGCGCTCGAGATGAACAGTATGTTCGTCCAGCAGCTACGCATGCAGAATGGGCCAGAGAGTCGATCCCCCCCTGTAGCTTCGCCTTGGGCCTCCTTTTATACGTCCAAAGGGGTCACCAACAGTGGCAGAAAGCAGTACAAGAGGTGTAAAGTTGCTACAGTGTTTACATGATTATCACTGACGACTTAGGACAAAACGCATTAAATGCGCTACTTAGGTGTCCCTTACTTTCTAGGGGACGGAAAAAGGGCCCATCCCATCAGCACCGCTTAAGCCCCTCCACCGCAAATGCCATGACACGCATCCAGGAGGACAAGCCCTAAACGATAGGCTGGTCGCTGCGCTGGAGCGGTGGCAGGGTAGTGGGATCTTGCCGGGTGCGAAGCCTTGCCGGGCCCTCGCGAGCCTTCCCGGCAAGATCTTGCCGGGAAGCCGGCCTTCGGTCTTCAGTCTTCTGATTATCAGCTTGAATGCTTTCTTGATATTCTTTTGTCTGTTTCCAGCTGTCCTCCGGCAGGCCTTGCCGCTGGTATGGCTACAACCGTCCGTGCACAAGTATGGGGTACTAAAGGACCCAAACTTTAGTACACCGACAGGAGCCCCTGGGCCTAGGCCATACACGTGTGCGAGGCGTTGTTGGGCTAGGCCCAAACAGTGCACGGGCACGCATGTCAGGAGGTAACTGTCATAATCTTCTTATTTACCGCGCTCCTCCACGATGCGCATTAAATGCGGGACGTGGGATACGTGCGCGAAACGGTCGCAGCAGTAGTGCGCTCGTAAAAGTGCATCCACATTGATCAGTAAAGAGGCAGCCTCGCGCCTTCCCCATAAAAGGGAATCTGCAGAGGTGCGGCTCATTTACCTCTCGCCTTTTCCGATCTGGAAACCGCCATCGTATTTTTCCTCGAGCTTGAAGCAGAACCTCTCCCATTCATCCGCCATTTCCACTCCCTCATCAGCCTCAGCCTCCGCTTCCGCAGTCGCCATGCTGCCCAAAGCAAGCAAGGGCAAAGCGGTGAAAACCGCCGACTCGGATGCAGAGGTGGACAAGCCCGATCTGGTGGAGATGCGGAAGAAACACGCCGTCTTCGCCCCGACGCTCGACATGCGTGCCCTGCATGAGCGGTACATGTGCATGTGGGGGAAGACGACGAAGGCTCATCCTGCAACTCGCGTGCTTCCAGCTTCCGCCAAGGGCGGCCCAGATAAATTCCCCTTCTTTGCCGCTTATTTTTACTGCGGGCTCTGCCCTCCGTTCTCTGATTTCTTCGTCGACATCATGTACACATACGGCTTCCGCCTCTTGGATTTCACGCCGAATGCCGTGACATGCATGTCAGTCTTTGCTCATCTTTGTGAAAACTTCGCCGGAGTAATTCCCAACACAGACCTCTTTCGCCATTACTTCATTCCCCGTATCGAAACAGGAGACGCCCTGTCTGGTTCTATCACTTGGATTCCAAGGGCATGGAATAAGGATATATACCCAGACGGCCTCTACCGTAAGAAGTGGGAAGAATGGCGGTCCGAGTGGTGCTGGATTAAGGAGAAAGATCCTCAGCCGTTCTGTTCGCTCCGACAGAAGAAAGTGGTTCGTGGCAAGGATTGGAGCAGTCTCGATCCTCAAGATAAAGAGCTCACAATCGCAATCACCAGAATCCACCGTCTCAAGGTTGACGGGCTCACAATAGAGATGATTGGCGCTGACTTCCTCCGTCGCCGCATCGCCCCTCTGCAGAGCAAAGGGAGACCAGCCTGGGAGTTCCGGAATGCAGCAGACATCATGAGGCTGCGTCCAGGCCTGAAAAACAACTTGACGGTCTTGCAGCACACGGCCCTCTGCCACAAACTATTCAGGCCTGACGGGAAATATAAGTTGCCGGCTGGCGTAATTCCCCTGTGCAACAACTCTGCCTTGAGCTCGATCATCGCCATGATGCCGGTGTGTAATGCCCACGGCCTCGACGGAACTTGGGAAGAGACAACCTCAGAGCACACACATGATTTCTTCGATAACTTGTCAGAGAAGGCCATCCGGGAAGAGCCAATTCTTATCCGCCCCACCACTGATGAGGAAGTGGCCTACATCGCCAGCAGGGCGGAAGAGGTGAATCTAGCCGCGGAGGCCGGCAGCTTTGGCTTCGTGGAAGAGGAATCCAGTGAAGCAGAGATAATGTTAGAGGAGACCCTTGCCGATCAAGGTGAAGTTGCAGGGGAACAGAGTGGCATGGTTGCCGGGAGTTCTTCTGTCGAAGATACAGCCGAGGAGCAGCTGCTCGAGGAGCCCCCAGCTCCAGAGAAGAAGAAACGTGTTCTTCGGAAAGCCGTCTCTGGCGTCCCAGCACATCGGTCTCCCTCGAGTGACGAGGTTCCCGGCAAGGGGGTGGCCGGCAAGGCTACGAAGCGGCAAGAAGCCCAACAGCAACCCGTGCGACGTGCGACACGCGCGACCGCGGCAGCAACTGGTGCGGCGGGGGCATCTCATACAACGGCACCAACGGCTGGAGCAGCAGGATCGCATCAACCTGCTGCTTCTGCCGCAGCCAAGCGTCCCAGGACCCCTTCTTCACCTCCTCGCACGGACACTGAAGCGGAGGTTGACTTCGACATCTCCTCTTTCAGTCCGGATAGAGAAGAGTAAGGGTCCTTGCCGCATCCTCCAATTTCTGAATTCCTGGTCTTGCTTAACTCATTTGTTTTTCTTTGGCCTGTCCCCACAGAGATACGGAAATGTTAGCGCAAAGGATGGCGAAGAAGGCGAAGACTTCTACGGGTGATGAGCCCTCGGCAAGCACCGTAGGCACGCCAGAGCCCATCATTATCAGCCCGGAGCCCAGCCCTCAACGCAGCCCCCAACGCAGCCCCCAGCGTGAGTCCATTACTCATTTTCCGCTGGCGAGTGTTGGGGAGGTTATCTTCGCTATTGACATCGCCAGGCTTGTAGGAGAAGAACGGCAACAAGGAGAGCCATTGGAGGCCGTCCCTGACGTGCCGCCTCCGTCAACCACGCCGCCCAGAGTCGAACCTTCGGCAAGGGCTCCCACTGGCGAGCCAACTCATGATGAAAAGGAGCCGGCAAGCATGGGCACTGGCAATCCAACGTCGGCAACCGATGTTGCCGGGAAAGGAGAAGCCACCTCTCAACAGCTCGACACAGGTAAACCACTTGCCTTGGTGCTCCTGTCATTCTTTCTTTATTCTTGTCTTCTTGAACTTCAACCTTGGTCTCATCTTGTTTTCCCTATTGGTTTTCAGATCTCCCTTCGATGGAATAGATGGATGTTGACACCGTCATCGAAGGGACCGCCAAGGATGCTGCTGCCGAGGCCGATAGGGTCGCAGCTGACGAGGCCGCCAAGGCCGCACAGGAAGGAACCACCAAGGGATCTGCTAAGGGAGCCGGCAAGAAGACTGGCGACCATACTGACGGCATTCCTGCCGCAGGAGCGCCTGGCGCTACACCGGTCATGGAGCCCCCATTTGCCGGCGAGGCGGTTGTCGAGGATCAACCGTCAACACCCGATGCCCCCCCCCTGTCAAGCAGATACCTCAAGGTCGGCGACAACCTGTTCGTCAGCGTACCAGGGACGGCAAGCACTGGGGCGCCAACCGAAGGAGAAATCCTTGATGGAGACGTCATCGCCGCCACTGGGCTTAAGGCTGCTAACGAGCCACGTGCCAGCAGCAGCAGATCCAGGGAAGAACAGCTCCTCCAAGCCATGAGCGATAACTTCCAACAGCTCCAGGCGCTTCACCACACCCGAAAGGAGAGGTTGGACTCCAGGGCGGCAGTTGTCGAAGCAGCGGAGGCAGATTTCCAGAAGCGCGTCGAAGAGACACAAGTCTGGTACGCCGAGGCTTTCCAGGAACTGACGGCTGGCCGGGAGTAACTGAATCAGAGTTGGAACGAGCTCCTCCTAAAGCAGGCCGATGTCGAGAAGGCACAGGAGGAGGCCGCACAACAGGCTGCTGCAGAGGAAGCTCGCCTAACAGAGCGCCGCATACTGCTCGATGCTCATGAAGAAGATCTTGCCGCTCGCGAGGAGGCGCTTGCCACCAAGCTCCGCGGCAAGGACGAAGAGATTGAGCAGCTTGTCGCGTGGCGAACCCAGGAACTGGAGCAGAAGCACAAGGAAACGCTCGAAGCTCTGGTCATAGATCATGCCGGCAAGTTAAAGGTAGCCGTCGATGCCGCCGAAGCTGCAGAGGCCGCCAAGAACGAGCTGGGCGACACAGTGAAGAGGCTGGAAGCGGATCTTGAGGGCCATGGCAAGGAGATCTCAACGCTCAAAGCCGACAGAGAGAAGACTCTCTTCAGCCTGGCGGAAATGGAAGCCGCCATGTCCGACAAGACCAAGGAGCTCTCCTCAGCCAATGAATCCATCGCTGATCTGAAGCTGAAGTTGGTGACGCTGGAGGAGTCCCTTGAGAACAGCAAGGCTCGCGAGAGAGCTTTGACCAAAGATCTCCAGAGTGAGAAGAGCCTGCTCAACAGCGCCGCCGCCACTTATAATGACTTTGAGAGAGGCGTGAAGATCTGGACTGAGCGCCTTGTCGATGTCGCGGAAAGGCTTGCCGCAGAACTGTCCACCATGGGCTTGGATAACTTCGGCTACTCTTCTGACGATAGGGTGTCTTCGAGCGCCAAGCTGACCATGTTCTTCGAGGGCATTGTTGACGCCCTCAAGCTGCTCCAGTCTGACCGAGCAACCCATCTGGCCAACGAATCCCGCAAACTCTGCCGGGCCATCCTCCACAACGTGCTCGTCAAAGTGGTGCATAAGAACCCCGGCATCAACCTCACAAATGTTCTTGCTAGCTTGCCGGAGAATGTAGACCTCAAGGCACTCGAAGAGCTTGTCGCGCCCATCGTTGACAGAGTGAGCCACATCAAGAGGATCGAAGGCCAGCGCAGGGACTAGCCGCCTCGCTCCATTTTGTCGCCACCATTCCATGCCAAAGACAGTTTTATCTTAAGTTAGAATCGCGGCGACCATTAACGTAATATAACTTGCTATGTTTTGGATGAATGTATGCTGTTTCTCTTGTCTGATTTCTTTCTTTGCACGGTACATGCCTTACGCTTATTGGAAACTTGCCGGTGCACGCACCCTTGCCGCGAGCACTTTGAGGAACGGATCCTTAGCAGCCTGCTGGAGGTGTCGCTGCCGGCAAGATACCTTGACGTTTTCAGCGCAGCCACTTAAGTTGTTGTGCGGACTCGAAACAAAGTAAGGGCGCAGCCGATCACGATAAGGTTCCTTCGCGTGCAGGTTTTCCATACAAAAGCCGAAATCGTTCAAGGAGAACAAGCCTACAGTAAGAATTTGCTCAAAAGTTTTGCAACTTATCTTTTCGTTGTTGTACTCCTTATTGCAAAAATGTCAACTTGAACGTCGCCTGTAGGTGTCCATACCATCATTCCCCCCCCCCCCTGGCAAACTTGTACGCGAGGAAACCTTCTGCCTTTTAAGAAAAAGAAAGAAGAGAAAATAGAGGTATGGAACCTTGGCGGTTCATTAATGCTTACCGGAAACTAGTGCAATACAATATCTCAGACAAGCATGCATATAAATTGACATGAAAATCGACAAGAATTGTAAAACACTTGAGTTTATTCAACTATGCACAGGGTCTGCACCTGGCTTTGTACAAAGGATCATATGCCTTGCCGGCTAGACTTGTACAAAAGGTGGTTGCCGGGAGACTCGGCAACCGTGCCTCATGGGTAGAACTTACGAAGGTGTTCGATATTCCAGGAATTGCTCACTGGAACGCCATCTTCGGTCTCCAGGCGGACTGCGCCGGGCCTGGTGACTCGTACTACCCGATAAGGGCCTTCCCACTTCGGCGTCAACTTGTTTGAATTCTTGGCCGACTGAACGCGCCGAAGAACAAGGTCGCCTTCCTCAAGGCTCCGGGCATGAACCTTGCTGCTATGATAGCGGCACAAGGCTTGCTGGTAACGTGCAGCTCGCACAGCAGCCCGGAGACGATCTTCCTCAAGGAGCATGGCGACATCTTGGCGCAACTGCTCCTGCTCAAGCTCATCATAAGCGAGCACTCGAGGAGACCCGTATATGAGTTCCGTGGGGAGAACTGCTTTTGCCCCGTATACTAGGGAGAAGGGTGTCTGGCCAGTAGCTCGATTTGGTCTCGTTCTGATTGACCAAAGAACTGCCGGCAACTCATCAATCCAGCGTCTTCCGCACTTGTGCAGCGTGTTGAAAGTTCTTGTTCTGAGACCTCACAACACTTCAGCATTTGCCCTCTCCGCTTGGCCGTTGCTTCTCGGGTGAGCAACGGAAGCAAAACAGATTTTGCCGCCAAGGTCTTGGACGTACTGCATGAAGGTGCGGCTCGTGAACTGCGTGCCATTGTCAGTGATGATCCTGTTCGGGACACCAAAACGGCACACTATTCCCTTGAAGAACTTGACGGCTGACTGTGCTATCACCTTTCTCACTGCTTCCACTTCCGTCCACTTCGTGAACTTGTCGATAGCAGCGTACAAGTACTCGAAGCACCCGGCAGCGCGGGGAAAGGGGCCCAATATGTCGAGCCCCCAGACCGAAAATGGCCAGGAAAGAGGGATTGTCTGAAGAGCTTGAGCTGGCTGATGCAATTTCTTCGAATGGAACTGGCACGCTTCACACTTGGTTACTAGTGCAGTTGCATCCTGGAGAGCAGTGGGCCAAAAGAAACCTTGCCGGAATGCCTTACCGACAAGAGCTCTTGAGCCTATGTGGGAGCCACATATGCCTCCATGTATCTCTGCCAACAGCTCCAGTCCATCCTCCCGAGGAATACACTTCAATTTCACACCGTTCGGTCTCTTTCTGTACAGGACGTTGTCCACGAACTGGTACATATTAGACTGACAGGCTACTTTCTCCGCTTCTTCCTGTTCTTCAGGGAGTTCTCCTGTTTGAAGGAATTGGACGATGTGCTGTGCCCACGTTGGAGCCTGTGGCTCGACAACAAGGACCAAAGGCATATCTTCGGCCGTGGGAGCGTTTGTCTCTATGGCAAGGGCTTGAGGCCCTGCCGGAGCATGTTGCTCCCCATCAAGCTTGGCGTCGCTCCCGGCAACTTCCTTGCCGGCGGCTTCTGGGAGCTCTGCCGGGAAGTACTGGCCGGAACTCAACGTCCTTCTTTTGTCTTGCCTCGTTGATGGTGTTACGGATGGCTGTGTTAAGCGGAGCACAAAAGTCCCTGGTTCCACAGGTAACTTGAGGGCAGCACGTTTTGATAGGTCGTCGGCAATATTGTTCTCCGCACGAGGAACGTGCTCCGTTTGCAGACCGTCAAAACGCTCCTCCAACTTTCTCACTTCATCTACATATGCTTCCATCAACGGGCTCTGATAATCTTTGTTGACTTGCCTGACGACAAGCTGTGAGTCACCTCTGACGATGAGCTTCTTAATTCCAAGGTTCGCCGCGATCCTGAGACCGGCAAGCAGCCCTTCATACTCTGCAGTGTTGTTTGTTGATCTCTCCCGGGGAAAGTGCATCTGAATTACATACTTGAGGTGCTCTCCGGTGGGTGCGACAAGCAGCACGCCAGCACCGGCACCTTGCAGCGAGAAAGCCCCATCAAAGTACATAATCCATTCTTGATCTGTTTCCTTGCCGGGGACAGTTGTCTCTTGGATTTCTTCGTCCGGCGTCGGTGTCCATTCTGCAATGAACTCCGCCAAGGCTCTGCTCTGAATAGTTGAAGTGCTTTCAAACTTGAGACCAAAGCTCGACAGTTCCAACGCCCACTCCACAATCCTGCCGGTCGCATCTGGATTTCGTAAAATCCGCTGCAACGGGAAGCGAGTGACGACGGTGATTTCATGCGCCTGGAAATAATGGCGCAGCTTCCTCGAGGCCATAAGGAGGCCGAAGAGCAACTTCTGCACGCCAGAATATCTTGACCTAGCCCCTGCAAAAGGGAGCTGACAAAATAAACTAGGCGCTACACCATCTTCTTCATTCGCGCTGCTTCATTCGGCTGCGCGGATCCTGCCTTGTCGGCACCAGACTCTGCCGAGGAGAATCCCAGCTTGTCGCTTGATGGGCTTGCCGCTGCTGCTGCTTCTTCGTCTACTTCTCTCTGCGCCACCAACGCAACACTAACCACTTGATTCGTCGCCGCTAGATATAGCAGCAACGGCTCTTGCGGTTTAGGCGCGACTAGTGTTGGCGGAAAGGAGAGGTACCTCTTCAAGTCCTGCAGCGCTGCCTCCGCTTCCGGAGTCCATTTCATTGGACCCGCCTTCTTCAAGATTTTGAAGAAAGGCAGGACGCGCTCAGCGGATTTGGAGATGAACCTGCTCAAAGCAGCAATGCAGCCGGCAAGCCGACGCACATCTTTGACATGTCTTGGTGCTTCAATCTGCTCAATTGCCTTGATCTTGTCGGGATTTGCTTCGATTCCACGTTGAGACACAAAGAACCCGAGAAGCTTGCCGGATGGAACGCCAAACACACACTTCTCAGGATTAAGCTTCAGATTGATCTTGTGCAGATTTGCAAACGTCTCTTCTAAATCTTGTATGAGCGTTGCCTTGTCCTTGGTTTTAACCACTATGTCATCCATATAAGCTTCTATATTTCTATGTAGCTGGGGCTCAAAACCAATCTGGACCGCTCTTGCAAACGTTGAACCAGCACTTTTCAACCCGAAAGGCATGCGTATGAAG
Organism: Elymus sibiricus; assembly: GCA_039707655.1. NCBI lineage: Eukaryota > Viridiplantae > Streptophyta > Magnoliopsida > Poales > Poaceae > Elymus > Elymus sibiricus. The sequence continues at coordinate 323,507,020 of CM077664.1, forward strand.
CAATACGTGCCACATGGGGTGATAAATGTGGTTTTCTCTTCGTCTTCCTTTGACATGAAGATCTGATGATACCCTGAATAAGCGTCAAGAAACGACAGCAAATCGCAGCCAGCAGTGGAGTCCACAATCTGGTCGATGCGCGGCAAGGGAAAAGGATCTTTTGGACAGGCTTTATTGATATCTGTATAGTCAATACACAGCCTCCATTTTCCATTCGCGTTGCGCACTACAACTAGATTGTCCAACCATGTTGGATGGAGCACTCCTCTGACTAAACCTGCCGCTTCCAGTTTCCTGATTTCTTCGGCAATAAATTCTTGCCGCTCCAAAGCTTGCTTGCTAACCTTCTGCTTGACGGGCCGCACATGAGGACAGACAGCAAGGTGGTGCTCAATTACCTCCCTGGGAACACCGGGGATATCAGATGGTTGCCATGCAAACACATCTATATTCACCCACAGGAAGGCAATGAGCGCGCTTTCTATTTGTCATCGAGGGTGGAACTTATGGTGAAAGTTCCTCCCGTACCATCCTCCTTGGCGGACACCTTCTTGGTCTCTGGTGGAGCTGCCTTGGATTTCTTGCTCTTGCCGGTGGAGCTCTCCGGCACATCCTCAATGGGAGCGCAGCACTCCGAAGAGGTGTGCTTGCCGGAGTGTGTGCTGGAGGTCTTGCCGGTCTTCTTCTTCCCCTCGGGAGCTTCAGCGGCAGGAGCAAGTGCCTTGGCGGCAGGTGCTGCGACTACCTCCCGGTAGAGTTGGTCGGTGCAGATAAGCGCATCCTTCTTGTCAGAGTGGATAGTGATGACGCTCATCGGCCCGGGCATCTTCAACGTATTATAGGCGTAATGTGATGCCGCCATGAAGTTGGCCAGCGTCGGGCGACCAAGAATCCCATTATATGGCAATGGAATCTTGGCGACGTCAAAGACGATCTTCTTCGTTCTGTAGTTCAGCTCACTACCAAATGTCACTGGCAGTGTGATCTTGCCCTTCGGCTGGCTCCTTCCTGGGTTGATCCCTTGGAACGTGCCCGTTTCCTCGAGATCTTTGTTAGGGATTTGCAACTTCTTGATCACATCAGGCGATATCAAGTTCAAAACGGCCCCACCGTCAACTGACATCTTTGTCACCTTGAGGTTGCGGATCGTCGGTGAAACCAACAACGGCAAGCACCCGACCACAGTTGTGCGACCAGGGTGATCCTCGGCGTCAAAAATGATAGGCATGTGGGACCATTTCAATGGTTTCCGGGCACCGACTGAGGGCTCTATCGCATTAACCTTGCGCACCCTCTGTTTGAGTCGGCGGTGAGAGGAATGCAACGAGGCACCTCCATCAACGCACATGGCCTCTGTAGCTTTCTGGAACTCGTGCTCGCTGGACTCGTCGTCCTCTTCGCCATCATCGTCACCCCCCTGCTCGTTGTCGCGGCCTCGAGCGGGCCTCTCCTTTTGTTGCTTGGCCTTGCCGCGGCGACCTCCTCGACCACCGCGCTTCTTGCCAGACCCCTCAGCACCATCCTGGGCCTTCTCCTTGTCTCGCCTCTCATACTCGGCTTTCTGCTTCTCGAGAAGCTGCTCAACTTGCCGGCAGTTTTGAAGATCGTGGCCCTTGGTGCGATGGATCTTGCAGTACTGCTTGCCGGAGCCCTCCGGCTTGTCGGCAGCCGCCAAGGCTTGACATGCGGCACACCCAACAACCTCCTTGCCGGGGCCATCAGTCTTGACCTTCTTGGCGGTGCTGGGGTTGCCGGATCCCTTGACGGCAAGCACAGCCTTGCCCTTGCGCTTCCTGTAACGCCGTCGGCCTTTCTTCGCCGAGGTGGTGGCGTCTTCGGCTTTAGAGTCGATTTCCGCGTCAGCACCCTCGCTGGGGAGTCTCCTTCCCTCTTCGGCCCGAGCACATCTGTCAGCCAGGGCATAGAGCTCGGCGACATCCCTGACCTTGTTCATCGCCAGCTTCTCCCACATCTTGCGGTTGCGCATGTTCTGATGAAACGCACTGATAACAGCGGCAGGATGAACGTCTGGGATGTTGTGCTGTATACGGCTGAATCTCTGTATGTACTTGCGCAAGGTTTCGCCTTCCTTCTGGGGGATGAGATGTAAATCACTTTCCTAGCCAGGAGCTTGGTGGCCTCCAGTAAAGGCGCCAACAAACTCATGACACAGATCTGCCCAGGAGGAAATGGAATTTTCCGGCAGATGCATCAACCACGACCTGACGTTGGGCTTAAGCACCAACGGGAAGTAGTTGGCGAATATCTTGTTGTCTCAAGCCCCGGCAGCCTGCACCGCAATGGTGTAGATGCTCAGGAACTCTGACGGGTGAGTCTTGCCGTCGTATTTCTCCGGCACCTCCGGCTTGAAGGTTCGGGAGTTGGGCCACTGGACTCGCCGCAGCTCGCGAGTAAAAGCTGGACAACCCACCTCATAAGGCAAGTTACCAGAATACCCCGGCGCAGGCTCGTCTACAGTAGGTCCCGTGAGCCTGTCGGATTGACGGCGCGCCTCCCGACGCCGCTCGATGGTAGTTCGAGCGTCTTCCTTGTTCCGTTCCCGAAGAACTTGACATTGATCGCGGCGAACCCGTGGATCAGACGATGCCGTGGAATCATCATGGGCGTCGATCCGCCGAGTTAGCGAGCGATGTTGTCATAGCGGAGGGGAGCGCATCGTAGTCGTACCGCCTCCGGTCTTCTCGTCATCGGCACGCACCGGCTCAATGGACTGCCGCCGCGAAGGTCCCGCCTGCTGCAGCCTGTCGTCGTTAGCAAAGCCGATGAGGCTCTGAATAGCAGATCTCCACTCATCTAGCTTCTCCGCAGCGGGAGGGAAGTCTAGGAGCAGCTGAGCTCGCGCCAACGCTTCTGCTGCTGTAGGCGGCAGTGAAAGATGCGAAGAACATGAGGTGCTCTGACTCCTAACTGTGTTAGAAGGAGCTCCATCACGGTCTTGCTATCGCGCGCGGCTTCCACTGACGTGTTGGCGTGGATCTTGGCCCCGCGCATCTTGGGAGTGACGCGCAGGGGTCTTTCCATGGGGACGCCTGGAACCACCAACGTCACGGCGCCGCTCGTCATCCACGACCTGAGAAGGCCGCGGCGCATGCGCCGGCGTGGGTGTTTTGGAAGGCGACATCCCGTCCTTGGAGTTCGCTGCGCCACCCGTCGGTAGCACGGCTCCGTCCTTAGACCTGGCAGAGCGAACGACGCCGCTTGCCTGGCTCTGATCGCCAGAACGTCGCGGAGGCTCAAGACCTCCACCTCCCCCACCAGCGCCCACGTCGTCGCCCGTCTGTGTGGGTACGGGCAAGCCGGACGTGGATGGATCAACCGCCGTCGCCCGTCTGTGTGGGTACGGGCAAGCCGGACGTGGATGGATCAACCACTCAGAGATGCACATAAAAGAAAAGGTTAGTCCATAATATTCATGATAACAATAATATTCCTGCTGGCATCAGTGGTGACAATAATTATCCAGCAAAATTGAATCATGATCAATTTAATAATTTCCTCTGAAGACCGACACTAAGACCGACTGTCGGCGTACGACACCTATGGGATCACTGGATCCCTTTTACGGTTCGGTTGGGGAAAAGATTTGCACAAAGAGCGGATCTAACGATCAACGCAGGGGATTTTTATCCAGGTTCGGCCCGCTGAGAAGCGTAAAATCCTACTCCTGCTTTGCTTTATTGTGGGTGTTTTGTGCCCAAACTCCAGGAGCGCTCGAGATGAACAGTACGTTCGTCCAGCAGCTACGCATGCAGAATGGGCCAGAGAGTCGATCCCCCCCCCTGTAGCTTCGCCTTGGGCCTCCTTTTATACGTCCAAAGGGGTCACCAACAGTGGCAGAAAGCAGTACAAGAGGTGTAAAATTGCTACAGTGTTTACATGATTATCACTGATGACTTAGGACAAAACGCATTAAATGCGCTATTTAGGTGTCCCTTACTTTCTTGGGGACGGAAAAAGGGCCCGTCCCATCAGCACCGCTTAAGCCCCTCCACCGCAAATGCCATGACACGCATCCAAGAGGACAAGCCCTAAACGACAGGCTGGTCGCTGCGCCGGAGCGGTGGCAGGGTAGTGGGATCTTGCCGGGTGCGAAGCCTTGCCGGGCCCTCGCGAGCCTTCCCGGCAAGATCTTGCCGGGAAGCCGGCCTTCGGTCTTCAGTCTTCTGATTATCAGCTTGAATGCTTTCTTGATATTCTTGTGTCTGTTTCCAGCTGTCCTCCGGCAGGCCTTGCCGCTGGTATGGCTACAACCGTCCGTGCACAAGTATGGGGTACTAAAGGACCCAAACTTTAGTACACCGACACCGACACTTGACCAACCTAGACTGTAGTCCTTAACCGCGGACACGGCTATTCGAATAGGTATAACTCTGCAGAGGGTGTACTCTTTACCCACAAGTAAAGGATTTCCTTAGTCAACACCGAGACACTGACTAATTCCAATTACGGTCTTTGGCTTGAAAACACACCTAACCAGCACACACCAGATTAACTTTCCGGATGCCAGGAATCACCAAAAACATCGTTCAAGAAAAACTCTAAGACAGGGAGACCATCATATCGAATAGCATGGGATCACTATTAATACGTGCGGATTACAAGGGGTGCGCCCCTCTCGGCCCAGCAGGATACACCCATGCCCCCTTACCCGATGACTGGCATTATAACCGGTACCTGGAAACCTTCATCGTGGCCTCTCTATACGGTGTGTGCAGGGAAAGGGGTTAACAACTTACTGAACCGTACTCTACCTGTGGCAGGGACAAGTGGTAACACGAAATAAGTATGGGGGTTACCAGAACAAGACTCGATCTACGGTCGACTCGGGAGGTTTATAATTCCTGCAGTGATTAGCACAATAAATTTTCTTGGTAATACCCAACAGGGTCACCAACTGGCATGTCCCAACATGCCCTCACTGATCATTCTCGTCTCAACGAGAATTCAGTCTCACGGTCACTTTTCTCGTGACTGATTCTTTCCTGATGATTAGCCCGGACCAACATATGCATATGTGACATGTGAAAATAACCATATTCACTCATACTTAAATGAAGATCAAATATTATCAGGGGATCATGCATGCATAGCTAGCAATATGCAAACTTTATTTGAATTCCACATATTCATGAATCCATTATTCTTGCAACAATTAACCATGCATTCACCATATCAAGTGTTCAAGATGCTTGCCTTGAGCATGCAGAAGTGTTGGGTGTACTCCAAAAGTTTTGAAAATTCTCTTCCCTCCATTTTTCCTATTTTCAAAATATTGCAAATATCATATAATTTGAAAACAGTACCAAAAAGTTGTTTGGAAAATTTTGAAATAAATGCTAAAATAAACTAGATGAAAAATTAGGAATTTTAGAAAAAGAATCAAATTATTTGGAGTTCATATGATTTTCCTAGGGAATTTCTAAGCTGGAATAAATAAAGAAATGGACTATTTAATAAATCCTACAGAAACAAAGCGTAGGAAAAATGTTCACCCTAGCTGGATTAATAGAGTATGAATTTAGGAGTATGCAGGAATTTGAAGCATCAAATTTGGTTTTGAAAATATTTCTGTGCAATTAATTGAGATTTACTGGAAAAAGAAAAAGGGAAGGGTAGAAGCGCGCCCTGAGCGCTGTTTAGTCATCTGGTGCCACTGGGCCAGGCCCAGTCGCTCGGCCGCGCGGGAGGGCTGCGATGTCGAAGGCATATTCCTAGGAATACGTTTTCCTCACACGAAGACGGTTTCTGAAGAAACCCGCATCCACTTATCCGCGTGGCGTGGCTATGGGTCACTGACAGTGGGCCCGCCTGGCCCACTGGCTAGGTTTAACCAGTCACCCGCGCGCGTCTTCTCTCTGACCAGACGGAGCGCGGAGCTCCGGCAAGGCTCGCCGGCGAACGGCGGCGCTGTTCGGGGAGCCGAGGCCACCCACGAGCTCAGGAGGTTGAGGCGGTCCCGTGGGTACCCCTCTTGGTCGCCGGAGTGGACGGAGTCGCCGGCAGCGAGCTCACCCGAAGAGCTCCGGTGGAGGCAAGTTGGGTGTTTTGCCCACGGTGTATCTCTGGTGGAATTGAGGGTGGGGATGGATCCGTGGTTGCTCAAGGAAGATGGAGATGGAGAGATTTCCCTCCGGGAGGTACTGGCCGCGTCGGAATCGACCGGAAGGCCATGGCGACCGTGGCTACTGGAGATGAGGAAGACGACCGTCTTCGGTTGATTGAGTGCTCAGGGAAGCTCACGGGAGGGAGTAGAAGAGATGTGGTGATCGAGGGAGGCTCGGGTGGCCCTTATATAGCACGGGCATGTCGGTTCCGCGGCTCCCGAAGATTGACACGGCGGGGCGGCCATTCATGGCGCCGCCTAGGTGGTTACGGCACTACTAGGAAAATGGCTATCCCTAATATCACTATTAGTGGCGCATTATAGAGGTGATGCGCCACTGCTATATAGCAGTGGCGCACCACCTTTAGGTGCTCCACTAATAGGGAAGTTACTAGTGGCGCACCAAGGAAGCAGTGCGCCACTGGTATTTTTTTGGATTGGGACCAGCCCTCCGTAGGCTTACCAGTGGCGCACCAGATCCAGGTGCGCCACTACTATTTTTGGTAGCAATGGCGCATCTGGCTCTGGTGCGCCACTGGTAAGCCTTGGGAGGGCTGGTCCCAATCCAAAAAAATACCAGTGGCGCACTGATTCTCTGGTGCGCCACTAGTAATACATCCTATTAGTGGCGCATTTTAATAAGGTGCGCCACTAGTAACCTGGGAGCACTATATATCTTCGGGCAGCCACCAACCACACACTCACTTCCCCCCCTCTCTCTTACCACCTCCCACCAAATCTGGATCTAGTCGTGTTACTCCTCCTCCTCACCTCATTTGCACCCTTGATTCACCCAATTTGAGTTGTTAAATCTACTTTTCTTGATAGGTAAGTAAGGGGAAAGCTCTCTTAATTCTAGATCTACTTTCTTTTCTCCCTCCAACACACTCTCTCTCGTGTGTTGTAATGCGAGGTCAGCGGGATGAAGTCTCACGACTGTCACGTGCTGATGACGCAGATACTTCCAGTTGCAATCCGTGGGATCATGGACGCGCACGTCCGTGAAACGCTATTTGGCCTATGCAACTTTTTCGACGTCATCTCTCGGAAGTCGGTTGGCATGAGGCAACTCAGAAGGCTATAGGAAGAGATCGTGGTGATACTATGCGAGCTTGAGATGTACTTCCCGCCCGCATTCTTCGACGTTATGGTGCATCTGCTGGTCCATATCCAACTCGGGCTGACGTTCCTGCACAGCATGATGCCGTTCGAAAGGATGAATGGTGTCATCAAAGGATACGTTCGCAACAGGGCACGTCCAGATGGAAGCATAGCCAAGGGCTTTCTGACCGAAGAGTGCATCTCCTTCTGCACGAATTATCTAGGCATCGAGAACCCCGTTGATCTGCCCGTCAACAGGCACCTCGGCAGGCTCGCTGGATGTGGTCACCGCGAGGGTCGCCGCGAAATGCATGTAGACTTCAAGGGTCGACTCGCCGACTTTGAAAGAGCAAACCTAGTCACGCTGCAACACATTGACGTGGTCGATCCTTGGGTGGTAGAGCACAAAACCTCTATTGAGAAGACATACAATGACCGAGGTCAACAGTGGACGGACGGATATGTACTCAAAGAGCACAACTCATGTTTGACGCGTTGGTTCAAGGACAAGCTTCTGTCGTACCCTTTACATGAGGATTCTTCCACAGAAGAAAAACTCATATTCGCCTTGTCACAGGGCGCCGAGCACAACCTGATGACCTATGAGGCATACGATATCAACGGCTACACATTCTACACCGAGGAAAAGGACATGAAGAGCGATTATCAGAACTCCGGGGTAACGATGGAATCCTACACCGGTAACGACAAGGACAGATACTACGGAAGGATCGAGGAGATCTGGGAGCTGAGCTACACTGGAGAGAAGGTCCCGATGTTCCGTGTCAGATGGGCCAAGAGCGTCCTAAAAGAAAACCGGTATTTCACTACCATGGTTATACCCGAAGCCAAATCCAAGACTGCGGGCGCAAACGTCACCGCGAAAAAGAGCCATGGGTACTGGTGTGCCAAGTGGACCAATGCTTCTTCATTACCGACCCGTCAAAGCCCAGTCGTGTTGTCGTGAGGAGAGGCAAAAGGAACATCATCGGAATGGATGGAGTCGCCAATGAGCAAGACTTAGACAAGTACGGCGACCCGAAGATGGAAGATGACGACGACGATGAAGTACCACACACCACAAGAAGAAGCAGGACCACCCTACCTAAAGGACGTCCATTCAAGAGAAGAAGTCAAGGGGTTCCGGGGCTAAATTATTCAACCGCAAGAAAGAAGGGCAAGAAGATTGTGAAAAGATAGCTAAGATCGAATCACGACGTGTCGGCCGCGTGTGTATATGGGCATATTATATTATGTATCATTTTTCTCAAAAAAAATTAATGAAAGTAAGATCTATGTTTTTTTTTTCTAACTAAAGTTCTATGTGGTTTTGATGTGTGTAACTAGCCAGTTTCAGTTGGATAAAAAAATAAAGTTTGAGATCGTCCCTTTTTCGCCAATGTGAGAAAAAAATATACTCACAACAAAAATACAAATATATATATGTCGATTGTAAAATGGCTTGGAACTTATTCAGGTAGAGCTGGTAATAAAAATAAATCAAAAATTGACACTGTATCACTAATGAAAATACATCAAAAAGAAAATACATCAAAAAAATACATCAAAAAAATACATCAAAAAAAATAGCAATGGCGCACCTCTGTCTGGTGCGCCATAAATATCCATATAGCAATGGCGCACCTCTGCCTGGTGCACCATTGCCATATGGGTATTTATGCCGCACCAGCAGAGGTGCGCCATCGCTATGGGTGTATCGATAGGCCTGCTCCCGACCGCCCATATGTTACCCTCACTCTCATCTCCTCCCCGGCCGCCGCTCTCGATCCCCTCCCCTCCGCGCACTGCCCTCCCTCGACCGCCGCCGCCGCCGTCGCCCTCCCCTCCACCGCCCTCCACCGACCTCCACCGGCTCGCCCCCGACCGCGCCTGCTCGCCCCCGACCGCCCCTGCTCGTCCCCGACCACCCCCGGCCGCACCGGCTCGTCCCCGGACGCGCACCTGTATGGCTACCCGAACGACGCCGCCATCCGGGCGCTCCTCCACTCCCGCTTCGACGGCGACAAGTTGGACGCGCTCAACCACCTCCCCCTCATCTCTGAGGGCGTCGCCGTCGCCCACCTCTCCCCGCAGGTCCGGCTAGCGTCCCCCTCCTCTCGTCTCATCTCACCCGGTTGATTCCGGCGACTGAATTGAGTGTGTGCTTGCGGTGCAGGCAGTCAAGAACGTGGCGGCGAGGTTATAATATCTGAAGCTCCTCCCTTTGCCTTTTGATTAGTTGAGACAGATTGAAGCTAATTAGGCAGGTTATGGAACGGGTTGTTTAAGAACAATCTCTTCTTTTAGCAAAATCGAGTTCTCTGGATGCTTGGACTCGACCATGAAATTGCTGGCATAGTGCATGGAGTGAAAAACTCGACAAAATTAAACCATGGTTGTGGGCAATCCTAGTGTACTTCCTATGTTAGTCTTACTATAATGGTGCACCCTTAGACTATTAGACTGAATTTCACTTTATGTGGGATTATAATATCTGAAGCTCTGGACATGTTGGTGACTCCAGTGAGTTTGTCAAGAGTCATGAGCTCAAGTGTCATGTAGGTGACTTGCAACTCTGGTTTGGCCTAGCATTTAGTAAACTAAATGTATGGTGATAATAGTGCGTGTAAACTGAAGACGGTCAAACACTTAATGTAAAAAAGTTGTCATTTCAAATTTTGTGGACACATGTAGCAGCATGTGGGACACTGCTGCACTGGTGTTGTCTCTGGTCACTTCTCTGACCCAACTAGACTGAATTATACTCATGGCAAAACTAGCAGAATTATAAACTAGACTGAATTGCATCATCATAAGACATCGATTTAAATAAAGAGTGAAATCAGTACTCTACTAAATCAGTACTCTGCTAGTTACAGAAGGTGGAATCCTTTTTAAGAAAAAAGTTATATAATGTGCACACTGTTTATCTGCTGCCCAATTCTGATCTTCATTCCCTTTCCATTGGTGACCAGAGATTTTCCTTGCAAGAGGACTCGTCGAAGAGGACGTCTTCATATCCTGCCAGTTCAGCTTCTTGTGTGCGCGAGGAATCTCAGCTGCAACTGACAAAAATACCAACCAACCCTATCCACCGCTGGAGCCCCTCTCTTCCGGATAGCAGATGTAAACTCAAGCCCTTGCACCTGACAGAAATTACATTTCTATGGTCATGTGATGTGATTTAATTAGCAGAACATGTGGCTGCTGCTATGAACTGTTTCCACCGGCACATATAATGCTTGTTTTTCTAGAAACCTGCCATGTTACTGGAATAATTAAGGAGCTGAAATAAAAAAAGTAACTCTGTTTTGATGCACATATTAGACCTTTTATGTGTGTACACCACAGCTGAAAAGATGTATCTATGAAACTATGCATTGTGCATGCTAGACATCTATATGTACATGTGTGATTTTAAATTACTGTGCATCAAGAGGAAATTAGAGGCACGGACATTATCTTTGTTTTGAAAATCTACTTACATGGGCCTTCCTTCCACAGTTCACTCTAGGTGAAGTGTTAGTGTTAAGGCAGCTACATACGGCTGTTGCCTTTCCTGTAAGTTGCAGCTATGCTATGCTACTACTTTATGTGTGATTGCAGCTGCTTGCTTTGCTGCTGGTGGTGTGTGTGTGTGGTGTGTACTGGTGGTGTGCAGCTGCTTGCTTTGCTGCTGGTGGTGGTGTGCTGGTGGTGTGTGTTTGGCAGCAGCAGCAGCAGCATGATGCAGTATCAATGCAAAACCTTTTTATGAATCTGTGCAGGGATTTGTGCCCGTTATTGCCGAAATGTTGATTCATTTCCATTTCGGCAAAAAACGGGCACTCCTAGGTCAAGAAATTAGCAAAGGTCATGCCGAATTTTTCCTAGAATTTATTTCAATGAAAAAAAAATACTGGTGATTTAAACTGCCATTAGCAATCATATACAATCTTGAAAGTGCATGTGCTCTGTTAATAGTTTTAGGACACTATTTTTCTTGTCATGACACTTATTTTGAGTGTATATGATTGGAAATTTGCCCAGCCTGGGACTAGTGTGGGATGCACTGCCACTTGCAGCACACATCCTGAATACAATTCTACCTTTCCTAGTAGCTACCCCATTGGGTCCCTCCATTGTACTGCCCCACTTTTGTGGTTTTAATCACCACCTCCCCTTTATGCAATTCTACCTTTCCTAGTAGCTACCTGTCCATGCCCATGGTCAAATACTTCTAGAAAACATTGGCCGACTAATTAACAAAGCATGACTAAACCTGCCTTTTATTGTTCCTTTTCTAGTTTTCCTATTTAGAGCGAACATGGCCAACAACGATGAGGCCGGCAGTTCGGGAAAGCCATTCTGGAGGCTGTCCCAGGAGATGGAGGAAGAACCTCACCGCTACGAGGACGCCGCGGAAGACACCGATCCCGACTACACAACCCCTAGTGGCGTCGGGGATGACACCACTGATGGTGCCGCCGGGGATGCCACCACTGATGATGGCAGCGAACGCACAGATGGCAGCCAACCGAAGAGGCAACGGAAGGACCGGCGCCCAAACGTGCTCGGCACCGTCAAGGAGGAATTTACTGAAGTGTCCTCCACTGGGCAACCAACAGCGCCCAAAGAATTAGTCGGTGGGTACGCGGGACAACTCGGGTGCATTCTCTGGAGCACCGTCTCGATCAACACCATGAACCTAAGGCATCGTGACCGAGGGAATTTGCGCAACCTCCTCTTCACGAAGCTGCACGAACGATACAAGTTCCCCGGTGACTTCGCAAACACACGCCTCTCAGGGAATAAAGTGAACAGTGCCGCCGGCACCGAGTACGATCCATGCGAGCCAGCCGGCACCGAGTACGATCCGTGCTCAGGATGGGCCACCAATATCCAAGGATATCTCGAGGAGGGTGCATGTGGCGGGTAGGCTGATGCTACCGACTAATCTGCTCAATGCTGCAACCCCTGCTATGCGGAGTCTGCATGACGGTGTTCTTACTATGGAGAAGCGGCGTCTCTCCGAGAATGATGTGGCATACCCGGTTTTCGTGGCCAAGGTGCCAGAGGGCAAGGGCTTTGTCGATAGCACCATGGGGCGTATGATCGTCCTGCGGTTTGATGACATCTTCGCTATGTTTAACCTTTATCCGCTGCACTACACCTTCATTCGGCTATTTTCGCACAGTATGGAGATGCGGATCATTAGAGACAAGACCCCGGACATCGTGATAGTCGACCCCTTCTACATGCGTGCCAAGATCTTGGGCAGCGCTGGGGACCGGCAAGTCGCGAGTTCATACCTCGAAGGCGTCATCCTGGCGAACCAGGATAAGGATAACTTCCTCGTGCCTTACTTTTCCGAGTAAGTCATCCCCTCACCGCCCCGTAACATATGATTTCTTAGATTTCGATCGTTCTTTTTTTTTTCTAACATTCCGTGTTTTGTGCAGTGACACACATTGCACACTCATCCTCTTAAGCCCGAAATATTCCACGGCCACGTATTTCGACTCGGACCGTCAGTCGAAGAAAGACTACACAAATATCAAGAAAGTTCTTGATGATGTTCTCCCCGGCTACGCGAAATCTGGAGGCACCTTCAGGAGGCCAATTTGTAGGTACGGCAAGCACGTGTTCACCCACACAACGACGTTCCCCTGCGTCAAGCAGCCGCCTGGCAGTCAGAAGGATGCCTACTACGCCCTCCATCACATGCGGGCGATCGTACGGAACCATCATCAGCGTATGCTACCAAATGAGCTCAAAGAATGGGCCGCACGCTTGTCGGCAATCCAGGACGAGGACATCAGACAAGAATTCTTTCGCATCCAGTCGGAGTTAGCGGAAATCATCTATGAAGATGTCCTTCGTACCTCGGGGCAGTTCTACCTCAACTATCAACCGTCCAACAGTGACATAGAAACAACGCTACAAATGCAGGCTGACAACGACCGCACATTCATGACCATCACGAAAGACGGCGGCTTCATCCACGCTCCGGTCCCTGAGTCGAGTCGAAAGTATTGATGCTATGTAGTTCTGAAATATCGATTAGCTCATGTTGTAATTAAACTTTAATGAACTTTTATGTCTCTTCAGTTTGGACAGTCGCTCAACTTATATGTAATCGATGCTATTTATTAGTAGGACCATGAACCGTGCTATTAATGTGTTGCTTTTCTCTTCCGATCCTTTTGTTGCATACTAATATATTGCTTATATATTATCAGTGAATTGCTACTAACGTTTTGTTTGTCTATTGCATAGAGATGCCGTCGTATGTCGTGTACAAGGGTAAGGTTCCCGGAGTCTACGACGACTGGGAGGAGTGTCGGAAACAGGTTTACCGTTTCAGCGGGAACAGTTACAAAGGGTACGCCACTAGGGTAGAGGCGGAAGCTAGATACGCGCGCTATCTAGCGGGAGAGAGGAGGGAGCGGAGGAGGAACCGGATGAAGACCAGTTTCATCGCGATGATGCTCATCGTGACCGTAGCTCTCTTCTATGTGATGGTAGTTTAGATGATATCGACTTTGTAATGTGACGACAAACTCGCTACTCGCGGTCTCGAGACTTGTAATGTTCTAACTTTGTTCGGTATTTTGAATTCGGAGACTAATATGATGAATTGTATTCGAAGACTAATCTTCTATTGTATTCGATAAATCTGTTGTTTATATGTTGTGCTGTTTATATTCTGTGCTGTAATGTATTTTGTAACCTGTGCAAATATCAGAAAAGCAAAAAAAAAATCCTAATATTCATAACAGTGGCGCACCATATAGCACTTTAGTGGCGCACATGGATTAACACATTAGTGGCGCACCATATAGCATTTTAGTGGCGCACATGGATTAACACATTAGTGGCGCATCATATGACAGTGCGCCATTAGTAACCCAGTACACATGGCCCCTTCGAGGTATATCAGTGGCGCACTTCTGGGCATAGTAATGGCGCACCAGATGGTGCGCCACTGTTATATAGATTAACAGTGGCGCACCAGGGGTGCGCCATTATTATTTATTAGTAGTGGCGTGATAATAGTGGCGCACCCATAGTGCGCCACTAATAAGGAAAACAGGTGCGCCACTAATAGCCTTTTTTCTAGTAGTGCGGTCGGTGGCGGGGTAGATATGGCCGGTGGGGGTTGGTCTGGTTGGTGCAGCGCCAGGTGTGTTGCGGATGAGCTCGGCCGTTAGAATTTAAGTGGGCAGAGACGTGGCGGAGAGGGCGGCTCTGGACGGCGGCTCTGTTCGGCGGAGGGAGGCGCTAGAGGACGGGGAAGGGTGTTGGCAAGGCTGGTGGATTTATGGCGACGCCCTCCGGGTAGCTACGGGGTCGGGAAGATAGCAGGGCGGCGGCAGGAGTTCGGTGCCAACGCGGTGCAAAACATGCGCTCTAGCCACGCTCTGGACACGCACGCCAGGTGCTCGACAATTTGCCATGGTGCTCTAGAGGGCTCTAATGCAAGTGAATCTTAACAGAATCATTAACTAGAGTATGTGTGATCTACTGGACATGCTGGTTTGGCCAGAGAAGCTAGTGTGCAATCCATGTTAGAAGGATGCAAAGTTTCTGCCAGGCACACAATGTGCTTGACAAAATCCTAAGGCAACCTAGGCATTTCTTTTAGCTATTAAAATTGGCAGGGTGTTGTCTCATTAGATGTTAGAGGTGATGGTGGAGTTGGTTCTGTAAAAAGAAAAACTTGCTAGTGCAAATTTTGGAGAAATTCAATTCTGGATAGAAACTATAGGGAATTATTTGGTGATCTTAAATGAGGCAATTGGAGTTGATCTTCTGGACTTAAGGGTTTGGTTGGAAATACTATAGGGTAGAATAATTTCAGAATTCTTTGAGCAAGGAAAATTAGGGTTGCAGTTATAACCTAGGAATGGGACAGAACTGAAATGAGGAGTTTTTGCTCAAAATTTTCAAATGACCATGATGGGTTTTTGCATAAAAGTGATCTATAGGCATCACATGACCCCTCATATTTTTTATGGAATTTTAGGAGAATTATTTAAAATAGCTGTAGTGCAACAGAAGCCTTTCAAGAATTGGAAAAGCTATTAAAATAATTATCTTGGCCAAATTTTTTTCTAAAATATTTCCTACTGTTATTAAAATATAAATGAAACGATTTAAGAAAACTACTAAAGCCAACAATATTTTACAAAATTTTCTATATGGAGGGAAGAATTTTGGAAAACAGAAAACAGAAAAGATTCCAAAATTAATAAAAGACCTAGTATAATTCAAAATTTTATTTCTGGCCAAATTTTACTTAATAAAAATATGGTTAAATTTTTGGGGTGTTACAATTATTCATAGGAAATCATGATGCAAATTGGACGTATCAACTCCCCCAAACTTAGACCTCGCTTGCCCTCAAGCGAAAAGTTGAAATCGATAATCATGACCACATGTTTAGAGAGGGAGACGTCGATAAAAATAAAATACGGACATGGAGCATCATGATCTTTACTATAACAGCAATATATCATCATAAAACTTCTCATGAAAAAGTGACAATTTATCCACAAGTTAAAGTATGAAACATAAACCAAATTGAAAACTAACAAACTATGATCTCAGTCACTGAAGCAATTGCAATTCATCATATTATCAGAAAGAGTCTATGTAAGAGCTTTGTTTAGCAAGTTCACATACTCAACTATCATTTAGTCTTCTATGATTGTTGACACTCACGTCATACTTATGGAGCAAAAGTTTCAGTCGAACACATAGAAATATAGGGGCTTATAATTTCACCTCCCAACGTATTTACCTCTACGGTAATGTCAACAATAATAACTCATGATCACCTACATTTAACTAGATATATATGCATGGATCAATCCCCACCACATGATGTTTGCCAAAAGAGAAAATAAAAACGGAATAGAGATGAATACTACTGACTCTTGCATGAAAGTAAATACATAAAGTAAAAGATAGGCCCTTCGCAGAGGGAAGCAGAGGTTGTCATGCGCTTTTTGTTTTTGGATGTGCAAGCTCTTAATGCAAAGGAATGTCACTTTATATTGCCCCTTGTGATAGTGACCTTTATTATGCAGTCTGTCGCTTTTATTGCTCCACCATCACAAGATCGTACAAAGTTTATTTTCAATTACAATAAAAGTTCATACATATTTAGGAGCAATTTTTATTGCTTTTGCACCGATGACAACTTACTTAATGGATCTTATTCAATCCATAGGTAGATATGGTGGACTCTCATGGCATGAAACTAGGTTTAAGGGTTTTTGGATGCACAAGTAGTATCTCTACTTGGTGCAGATTTTTGGCTAGCAAAGATAGGGGGTAAACACCACATGTTAGAGGATCCAAAACAATATAACTTCTATGCGAATATAGGCAAACATAACTCATTACGTCGTCTTCCTTGTCCAACGTCAACTAATTGACATAGAATATTTGATGGGGGCTCGCAATCATAAAAGATGTCCAAGATAGTGTATTTATATGTGAGACCTCTCTTCCTTTATTACTTTTTCATGAATTGCTACAATGACAAATGCTATGTTTGTCAATTTCCAACAAGTTTTATCAATTATACTTCTTTTATGTGAAGTCATCACTCCCCATGGGATTAGCATATGATTTTATTTTTATTCTTTCTTTATTTCTAAGATTGGATCATCAAAAGCAAAACACTCAACTCAAACTACTCTTTATTATATAACTTTCACACACGATTACATAAATAGATAGATCACAAGGCAAACACTCGAAACTAAATCATACTAAAATTTTATTCCTCTAAATCACGATATAACTAAGGATCGAACTAAGATAGATAATGATGATGAGAAAGTGATGGTGATATGATACTGGGGTGCCTCCCCCAAGCTTGGCACAAGCCAAGGGGAGTGCCCATACCCGTGTACTCAAGTCTCCTTCTTCGGGGATGGTGGTGATGATGAGGTAGGCTTGTCCTTCAACTTCAGCAAGTACTCCAGATTACGATTGATCCGTCGAAGGGCATGATTATGCTCTTGTAACACAATAACTTCACGAGTAAGCGAAGTATTTTGAGCACAAATTGCTTCAACAGCCTTTAATGCATTAATTTCAGATAAAGAGAGGTTATGATGGAGAGTTTGTAATATGTCCCCCCTTTTCTGCATGTTCCTTCTTGCGCATGGCTTGATCTTATTCTCCTTGAATCTGGTCCTCCACGACCTTTCCAGGCTCCTCCTCCATGGCAGCATCCTCCTCTCCGGACGACCACTCATAATAAGCTTCACTGAATGGACGTTTCCCGGGTGAAGGTTGAACAATCTAGTGCTTGGTGCGGAGTCTTCGGGGAGCCATGACGATCTAGATCTGTCAGAAAAATAGCCCGAAACAAGAACAGAGGAGAAACTTGTGATACGGTGGTCAAAACATACGGGAGTATATATAAAGAATTTTTATCTTGCAAAACAAGCATACGGGAAGAAAACGGAGTCGGGAAGGCACACGTGGGGCCCACAAGGCATCACGGCGCGCCCCAGGGGGGTCACGCCCTATTGCCTTGTGGGCGACACGTGGGTCCCCTCGGCTGTTTCTTATTTTTGTAATTTTTCTAATATTCCAAAACTGACAGAAATAATTTTTATGGAATTTTTGGAGTCGGTTTACTTACCGTATCACATACCTACCCCTTTTCAGGGTTCTGGAGCGTTCCGGAAGGACTCTTTGATGTGTTCCTCCGGTGTAATTGTTTCAATAATATTAGTTTCAACATTAATGGGAGTACTTGAAATATAATGCTTAATTCTTTGCCCATTCACCACTCTCGGATTATTGCCTTCGGAGTTGTTGATTTTGATGGCTCCGGAGCGATAAACTTCTTCGATGACATATTGTCCTTCCCATTTAGAGAAAAGTTTTCCTGCAAAAAATCTTAAACGAGAATTGTATAATAGAACATGATCGCCTACTTTGAATTCCCGTTTTTGAATTCTTTTGTCATGCCATCTTTTAACTTTTTCTTTAAACAACTTAGCATTTTCATAAGCTAGGGTTCTCCATTCATCCAAAGAGCTAATATCAAATAACCTCTTCTCACCGGCAAGTTTAAAATCATAGTTAAGTTCTTTAATTACCCAATAAGCTTTATGTTCTAACTCAAGAGGTAGATGACATGCTTTTCCATAAACCATTTTATATGGAGACATACCCATAGGATTTTTATATGCAGTTCTATAAGCCAATAATGCATCATCAAGTTTCTTGGACCAATTCTTTCTGGACCTATTAACGGTCTTTTGCAAAATCAATTTTATTTCTCTATTAGTTAATTCAACTTGACCACTAGACTGAGGATGATAAGGAGATGCAATTCTATGGTTAACATCATATTTAGCAACCAACTTACGGAAAGCACCACGAATAAAATGTGAACCACCATCAGTCATTAAATATCTAGGGACTCCAAACCTTGGGAAAATAAATTCTTTAAGCATTTTAATAGAAGTGTTATGATCAGCACTACTTGTTGGAATAGCTTCTACCCACTTAGTAACGTAATCAATAGCAACTAAAATATGAGTATACCCATTGGATTTAGGAAAAGGTCCCATATAATCGAAACCCCAAACATCAAATGGTTCAATAACAAGTGAATAATTCATAGGCATTTCCTGACGTCTACCAACATTACCAATTCTTTGACATTCATCACAAGAAAGGCTAAACTTACGTGCATCCTTAAAGAGAGTAGGCCAATAAAAACCAGATTGTAATACCTTGTGTGCAGTTCGGTCTCCCGCATGGTGTCCTCCATATGCCTCGGAGTGACACTTACGTAGGATTTGTTCCTGTTCATGCTCAGGTACACAACATCTAATAATACCATCTACTCCTTCTTTATATAAATGTGGGTCATCCCAAAAGTAATGTCTTAAATCAAAGAAGAATTTTTCTTTTGTTGGTATGTAAAGCTAGGTGGTATGTATTTAGCAACAATGTAATTAGCATAGTCTGCATACCAAGGAGTATTACGAGAAGCATTTATCACAGTTAATTGTTCATCAAGAAAATCATCATTAATAGGAAGTGGGTCATCAAGAACATTTTCCATTCTAGACAAGTTAGCTGCTACGGGATTCTCAGCTCCCTTTCTATCAACAATATGCAAATCAAATTCGTGTAGCAAAAGAACCCACCTAATAAGTCTAGGTTTAGCATCTTTCTTTTCCATAAGATATTTAATAGCAGCATGATCAGTGTGAACAGTAACTTTGGAATCAACAATGTAAGATCTAAATTTATCACATGCAAACACAACTTCTAAAAATTCTTTCTCAGTAGTAGCATAATTTCTTTGAGCACTGTCTAGAGTTTTGCTAGCATAATGGATAACATTTAATTTCTTATCAACTCTTTGTCCTAGAACAGCACCAATAGCATAATCACTAGCATCACACATAATTTCAAAGGGCAGGTTCCAATCAGGTGGTTGGACGATAGGTGCAGAAATTAAGGCTTTCTTAAGTATTTCAAAGGCTTCTACACAATCATCATCAAAAACAAATGGAACATCTTTTTGCAACAGATTGGTAAGGGGTCTAGAAATTTTAGAGAAGTCTTTTATAAACCTTCTATAGAAACCAGCATGACCAAGGAAACTTCTTATATCTTTGATATCTGTTGGACATGGCATTTTCTCAATAGCATCAACTTTAGCTTTATCAACTTCAATACCTCTTTCAGAAATTTTATGCCCAAGGACTATACCTTCATTCACCATAAAGTGGCACTTCTCCCAATTCAAGACAAGATTAGTTTCTTCACATCTCTGCAAAACTCGATCAAGGTTGCTTAAGCAATCATCAAAAGAAGTTCCGTAAATGGAGAAATCATTCAAGAAAACCTCAACAATCTTTTCACCAAAGTCAGAGAATATAGCAGTCATACATCTTTGAAAGGTAGCAGGTGCATTACATAAAGCAAAAGGCATACGACGATAAGCATAAGTTCCAAAAGGACAAGTAAAGGTGGTTTTCTCTTGATCTTCAGGTGACACAGGTATTTGAGAAAAACCAGAATAACCATATAGGAAACAAAAGTGTGTGTGCTTAGATAATCTTTCTAACATTTGATCAATAAAAGGCAAGGGGTAATGATCTTTTCTAGTAGCTTTATTTAATTTCCTAGAATCAATTACCATCCTATAACCAGTTACAATTCTTTGTGGGATAAGTTCATTTTTATCATTAGGAACAACGGTAATACCTCCTTTCTTAGGAACACAATGAACAGGACTTACCCATCTACTATCAGCTATGGGGTAAATTATACCTGCTTCCAGAAGCTTTAATATTTCAGTTCTTACCACATCCTTCATTCTAGGATTCACCCTTCTTTGATGATCAACAATGGGTTTAGCATCTGGCTCCATATGAATTTTATGCTGACACAAAGTGGGACAAATGCCCTTAAGATCATCAAGAGTATATCCAATGTGACACCCTGGTTTTTGGCAACTTTTTCTTTTCAAAATCATTCTGGCCTTATTTGCAATTTAGATGGTTTTTGAACCTTTTCAGTTGACTTTGGACTTGTGAAACTTTTGGATCTCTCTCTACGTGATCCAAAGCCCTCAACATCTTGCCAAAATCCTGTCACGCACCCACCAGGATCAAATTCCAATTCTCAATCTTTCCCAATAATTCATTTTCTTCCTTTGGGAAAATCTGACTTCACTATGGGTTATGAAGCAACCTATAGTTCTGATGCTCAGAAAAATCCCAAATTAATACCACACCTTCTTGTCATCATATATTCCCACAATTTTCAAAAACATTTCATGGTCCAGTATAAAATTTTGTCCAGAAAACTCAATTTGCCTTCTGGACAGTACTGGCCCTTTGTGAAGCAACTCATATTTTCCCAACTCAGAAAATTCCCAAATGATTCCCTGAGATATTAGGGAACCTATCTTGCCACAATATCCAAAAATATCATCCTGTCTAGTACAAATTTTCAGCAGCAATATTCTGCCAAGTTTCTGCTCATTTTGAACCTCTGTGAAGGAAGTACCAGCTAGAGGTATCCAATTGAGCTGGAATTTTTATGAAATCTTCTATCCAGCAAATAACCCTCCCACACCAAATTCTAGCTCCAGCAGATCAACCAGATGAGTGCTACAAACTCATCTTGCCTCTGGACCAGTAACCTCAGTTGTACATGAGCTATATTCAAATCTTGATGATAATTTCACAAACTTGGCCAGCTTATAGTCCTTCCAAAGTAGATCATCCCAGACATCTCTACTGGCTTCATATCCAGCTCATCTCTGCTCTAGAACCTCACCTAGTTTCTGACAGTAAACTTCAGTTGAAGCTACCTTTCGATTCAGGAAGTCTCTGGGTGAGCTGGTGGTACGAGAGGGTTCTGGTGAGCAGCGTCGACACACCAGACATGGTCTGGCAGGCTGGCTCACGCCGCGGGTGCCTGTGCACATGGTGACCGCGTAGCCAGCCCTGCCAAAACTGCGCTCTGCGCAACGCCGGGCTCGGGTCTCGTCGGAGGCCGACGACCGCGTCACCGTACCATGTCCCCGTGCGCCGACTAGCTCCCCTCCGTCCACCTGGCCGCCCTAGATCCTTCCCCCTCGCCGGAATTGCTCTCGCCGGATATGGCCACCGTGCGCCACGGGCGGCACAGTGGCAGTACGGCAGCCGCGCTGGCTGGCCCTTTCCCCGCGAGTCGTCCTCTCGTGCATTTACTCCGCTGAGCTCTCCTGTCACTTCGCCCTACGTCGCGACGGCCAGCTCGCCGTCCTCGCGCCGGCGACGTGGCCGAGCTCCGCCAGCTTCCAGAGAGCTCGCCCCGCCTATAAAAGGCCACAGCCAGCCCTCCCTAGCTCATCATCGCCCCTCACCACCTCCCAATCGAACTCCCAAGCATCGAGCCAAGGCTAAGAGGCCCTTTGGCCTCGCTATTCGCCGGAGTACCGCCGCCAATCCCCATCTAACCACCGCCCGCTTCACCACACCCCGGCCTTGCCCGACTCCACATTCGAGCTCACTGCACCGCCACGACTCTCCCCGACCTCTTGCTTGGTCGAAACCCTGCCGGAATCACCGTCTCCGGCGACACCCGAGAGCAGCCGCCGCCGGAGAGAAAGGAGACGACGTCGTTTGACCAGCTCTCGCCACGCCGCGAGTACGTACGTCCTCGTCTCCGTGAGCCCGTTCCATCCCTGCTCTCTGCCGATCCCGCCGCCGTCTGTATCGCCGGCGACCATCGCTGGATTTCCGCGGTGCACTGTTTACCCTCTCCTCCTTTAAAATCTGATAGAGGGGCCCGCTAGTCAGTGGCTTGCCGAAGCGGTAAATGGAGGCGCCCTGGCGAATTACGTCTTCGATGTGGCCCTCTACTGATTTTCTTATTTTCAGTTTTAATTCAGATTTGACCAGGAACTTTGACCATCCATAACTTTTTATCCATAAGTCCAAATCAATTGATTCTTTTGCATTGGGTTTATCTTGAGCTCCTCTAATTTCTGGTAAAATTTGGTATTTTTCTCATGCTCGCATAATTTCTGGTGTACAGAACAGTGTTATGTGACATTTTCCTTTGCATTTTCAAAATATTTTTCAGAGGGAAATCCTTTTGACTTTGAAGCCCAGGAGTTTGTGGACAACCCAACAGAGCAAGGCAAGCCATGTCATCCATTACATGAAGCATTTCAATAGTGTTGGTTATTTAATTGAATTATATGCATTATTTTTAGTATGTGATAATTCAAAGTAATTTTACTTTAATGCATAGCTACTGCCATGTTAAGTTATTCATGATAAATATCCATGCTTGTTAAAGACTTGTCAAAACTAAACCTAATTGGTTGATCTAGTGCCACCTATCCGGACTTATCTGTGCAGCCACATTTGCCGGGATGGAACGGCCTTGACTTGGTCTGGCTTTGTGCTCTTTTATCGATACCACCAAAGAAGGAGGGTTATGCGTGTGTGCTACCCTGATCAGGTAGACAACGATAATCCTATGAGCCCAGTTGAGTTATTTTGCCGGCGTCCCCGTTTGGGACAGTTTGTTTGGCCACGACGATGGCAGGTGACACAAGGGCCACCCAGGACATGACCCTGGGAGGGTATGATTGTCGGTGGTACGATAGAGGAGTCACGGGTCAGGCAGGTTTTGTTGGAGCAGCACCGGTCCACCCGAGAGGGAAGTGTACCGAGGTACGGGACCAGGAGCTTCATGGTGTGGGTAAAGTGCGCAACCTCTGCAGAGTGTATGAATCTATTCGAATAGCCGCGTCCACGGTATTGGACAGTCCGTACTAGGCCACTAAACGGTCAACCGCAATAATGGTAATAATGATGGAAGAACTTGTCTTATGTTTGGAAGTATTCTATGGACCATGAGTATCCTGAGGGTTGTGGGACAACCCAGAGGGGAGTAAGTTGGTAATTGGTAACAGTAGCACCTAAGCTCTTAACATGTAATTGCCATGCTATGGTTTGCTGCATTGTTATGGTTGTTGTGAGCTTGCGAGTACATTCCAAGTACTCACCTGGCGTATCATGCCAGATGCAGGAGAAGCCGAGGACGGAGGTCCCGATGGTTCGTGCTACGCTAACTAGGCCGTGTCCCAGCAGTGTCCCTGTGGATGGAGTTTTCCGCGCTATGTTCCGCTACGCCGTAGAGACACCCAGTAGTATCGAGGCCCTGCTATGTTCCATAAATAATGTAGATATTGGCATAGCACGTGCAGTGCTTCTGGCCTCGCTATCAATGTAAATTATGAGCTTGTACTCGAGATATATCAATAAAGTTCAGTTCTGTTCTGTTCCAAGTTGTTGTGTGTTTCCAGAAGACATGATCTCTGGGTTGGAAACACTTGGTAAACTGGTCCTCTGAGCTAGGGTGCCACAACGCTTGGTATCAGAGCCATGTTGACTGTAGGACACCCTAGTTAACCCTGTGCTAGAACCATGATTAGTTTAGGGTCTTGGGATTTGCTCTGCTTGTTGCATTTGTTTGCTGCATGGCATGCACATAGTTTTTCTTATTGTGCTAACCGTTGGCCTTGTGAGTGTAGATGGCACCAGTTCCGTACCACTACAATCATGAGCCGGCACCGTTCACTTTTCCAGTACTGCTTCGTAGCGTCTGGCTTCGGCTGTATCCCAACGGCGAAGACCCAGTGTACCAGGTGTTCCGAGAGAAGCTTGCTGGTTCAGTGTACGAGTATCACGCGGAAGCCTTTCTTACTGCGAGTTCGGACATCGGCAGTTACTCCCGTTCTTCCAAGGGTGGAACTGCTTCTACTCCAGAGTTGGCGATCCAGTTTGCTGCGATGGAGGCTCTCATTGACTTGCGCTTCCACGAGGTCGAGATGCAGACTCATCCAGGTTTCTTTCACTATCCCACCTTGTCGCCTGCGACGGGGCGAGTTCTTTTCGCACCTGTTGACCCGGCGAGTGATCGTGCTACTGGTGTTTTATCTCGTTATCTGAACGCCAGTTACCGTATGATCACTTCACAAGCTAAGGAGCTGACTCATGCCCGAGAGGCACTTGCAGCTGTTGCGGCAGCATAGTCTCCTCCTCCACCTCCGTTTTCACCTGTGTATACTCCACCCGTTCCACCTTCTGAGACTCCTTCCAGTTCGTTCGGACCGCCAGGCTTTTCGTCTGGTAGCCGACGTGAGACTCCGGCAGAGTGGGCCTCACTCCTAGCTACTCTAGCTGCTCTGATGCTGCGGCGTCGTGCTTCTTCTCCTGCAGAGGCAGAGCCTTCCCGTCAGCGTCGCCGTGTTACCTTTCATCCGGAGACCGAGATTCATATCATCAGCTCAGATTCCGAGACAGGATCAGACGACGAGGAGTCTACAGTTTGCCAGTGTCCGTGCCACCCGCGCTACTAAAGTGGAGGCTTGAGTTTCAGTGCATGCATCATAGCATCTCTGCATATGTCAACTGCCGTATGAGCAGTCCAGTCATGATATTCCCCCTACTAGCTTGTCATGTATGATGTTGGGTTGCCTTGTATAATTATGTTGTTCTCTTTATCTTCTCCTTTTTATTTGGTTTCGTTTTTCTGGTGTCATACTACCATGCTTTCCCTTATGGATGTTGCTCATCGATTCGGTATTTTGCAATGGGAACAAATTTAGGATGAAGAGGTGTAGTAATCAAGGCGGCGATGGAACTCCCGTTCGACGATCCGCCAGACAAGCAGGACAGTCACCAGAAGATTTGCCACCTCCGCCACCACAGTCACCAACCACCGATCAGATCATGAGAATGTTTGAAGAGAAAAGAAATCAAGATCTCATGGAATTTCTAAAAAGTATGCAGACTATGGTGGGTCAGAATAACAACAATGGGACACACTCTAAGTTGTCTGATTTTCAGCGTACCAAGCCACCCAGTTTTGGTCAGGCTATGGATCCTATGGAAGCCGATGACTGGCTAAGGACCATGGAAAAGAAGTTGGACATAGCCCGCTGTGATGAGTCAGATAAGCTTCCTTTTGTTACTCACTACCTGGAGGGACCAGCAGCTATATGGTGGGACAATACAAAAATAATGTGGCCTTCTGGAGAAGATATTCCTTGGGAGAAGTTTAAAGAGGTATTCCGCAAGTATCATATTCCTACTGGTATAATGAAGGTGAAATAGAGGGAATTTCTTGCTCTTACTCAAGGGAACATGTCAGTGGGTGAGTATTTAAACAAGTTTAATAATCTGGCACGGTACTCTACCCATGACGTGTCCACAGAAGAAAGAAAGATTGACCGATTCCTAGGAGGACTCAACCATACCCTCCGCTGTCAGCTTTGTATGCTTGACTTTCCCGACTTCCAGACTTTGGTGAACAAGGCTTTCATAGCTGAACGAGAGCATAAGTCAGGATATGATGATTGTAAGCGGAAGTTTGAACCCAAGAAGGACAACCGGGAGCAGTCTGTGCAGAAGCCACGTATCTGGCAACCAGGTCCGTCCGAATATAAGCCTGCCTAGAACAATGGCAACAACAACAACAATAAGTCTATCAGCCAGAATAAGACTTTTGGCAAACAGCCAGTGCTGGAGGATTGCCGTCGCGACAACACATGCTTTAATTGTGGTCAGAGCGGGCATTATGCCAAGCAGTGCCCTGCAAGAAATGGGAAGCCATCCTCCGACTACAAGCCACAAGTCAACAATGTTGGACGCCGCCCCAACCCGAACTTCTATCGCGGCCAAGTCCATCATATCTCCGCTGAGGAAGCCCGCGAAGCACCGGATGTGGTCCTTGGTATGTTTTCTGTTAACGACATACCTGCAATAATTTTATTTGATTCTGGGGCTTCTCATTCGTTTATTTCGCGGAGTTTTGCCACTTTGCACAAATTTTCTCCTTCTATTTTGGACAAAATCATGGTGGTACAATCCCCTGGCTCCATGCTCAGAACAAATGTGATATACAAGGATCTGGAAATTTTGATACATGGCGTCAAGTTTCCAGCTACTCTTGTTGCCATTGAATCCCCTGGATTGGATATAATACTGGGGATGGATTGGTTGGTACCACATCAGGTGTGTATCAATTGTGCCACCAGGACGGTGACACTGGTTAACCCGGCAGGCCAAACAGTGCAATTCACTGCTAGCAGAATGATGTCAAAGAAAGGAATGGCATTCAAAGCCACAACTACAGATATAAATCTGATTCCAGTAGTCAGTGAATTTCCGGACGTATTTCCGGAAGAATTACCAGGAATGCCACCCGATCGGGAACTGGAGTTCGCTATTGATGTTGTTCCCGGAACTGCTCCAATTTACAAGAAGTACTACCGCATGCCTTCCCCAGAGCTGGTGGAACAAGAGAAACAGTTGGATGAATTATTGCAAAAAGGGTACATTCGTCCAAGCACTTCGCCATGGGGATCACCTGTGCTGTTTGTTAGGAAAAAGGATGGCAGCCTACGGATGTGCGTGGACTACCGTCAACTGAATGAGGTCACCATTAAAAATAAATATCTGCTTCCCCGCATCGATGATCTGTTCGACCAGTTAAACGGGGCCCGGGTATTTTCCAAGATTGACCTCCGAACGGGGTATCATCAGTTAAAAATCAGGAAAGAGGATATCCCCAAGACAGCCTTCACTACTAGATATGGTCTGTATGAATTTACAGTCATGTCCTTCGGGCTAACAAATGCTCAAGCTTACTTCATGAGCATGATGAACAAGGTCTTCATGGACTTCTTGGACAAATTTGTGGTAGTATTCATCGATGATATTCTTATCTATTCGAAAGATGAAGAAGAGCACACGCAACACCTCCGTACTGTACTGGAACGACTAAGGACCCATCGCTTGTATGCCAAATTCAGTAAATGCGAATTCTGGCTAAGAGAGGTGGGATTTCTGGGACATGTTCTGTCAGAACAAGGTGTAGCTGTCGACCCCAGCAAAGTCATTGATGTATTAAACTGGAAGACACCAGCCACAGTAACAGAAGTCCGCAGTTTTCTGGGATTGGCAGGCTACTACCGTTGCTTCATTGAAGGCTTCTCAAAAATAGCCAAGCCATTGACAGAACTGCTGAAAAAGAACCACAAATTTGCCTGGACGGAAGAATGTGATAGAAGTTTCATGGAGTTAAAGACAAGGCTAACTACGGCCCCTGTCTTAGTTCTTCCAGACATCCACAAGAGCTTTGATATATATTGTGATGCTTCCAGGCGTGGAATCGGCTGCGTTCTAATGCAAGAAGGAAAGGTTGTAGCATATGCATCCAGACAGCTACAACCCCATGAAGAGAACTACCCCACTCATGATTTGGAATTGGCAGCCGTGGTTCATGCATTGAAGATTTGGAGGCATTATCTCATTGGGCAGCGATGTGAAATATACACAGACCATAACAGTCTCAAGTATATTTTCACCCAGCTCGACCTTAATCTCAGACAGAGAAGATGGCTTGAAGTGGTCAAGGACTATGACATTGGAATTAATTACCATCCGGGAAAAGCCAATGTGGTCGCAGATGCTCTCAGTATAAAACAAGGCATAATAAATGCACTAACTGAGGGTATCCATCCAAGGCTACAAGAAGAATTTGCCAAGTTAAATATGGTGTTGTGTGGCCCAATGAACACGGATACAATGGAAATTATTCCAACACTTATGGAAGAGATTAAAGCAGCTCAGAAAACAGATAAAAGCATACAAGAGATCAAGGAGAATATTCCGCAAGGAAAGGCCAAGTCCTTCCATGTTGATGACCAAGGCACCTTATGGTTTGAGAACCGAATATGTGTGCCTGACCAAGAAAACTTGAGACAGCAAATACTTAGAGAGGCACATGAATCCGCCTACTCTATCCATCCGGGAGGAACAAAAATGTACCAGGACTTGCGAGAAACCTTTTGGTGGCCAAGAATGCGAAGGGATACTGCATATTATGTTGCCTGTTGTGACATCTGCAACAGAGTCAAGGCTGAACACCATAAACCCGCTGGGCTACTGCAACCTTTACCAGTTCCCCAGTGGAAATGGGATGACATATGCATGGACTTCATTGTTGGACTACCCAAGTCAACAAGAGGCCATGACGCTATCTGGGTCATCGTGGATATACTTACGAAAGTGGCTCACTTTATTCCGGTAAAGACCACTTTCAAAGCTATTCAGCTTGCATAGCTCTACATGTCCCGGATAACCAGCCTTCATGGAGTACCCAAGTCTATCACATCGGATAGAGGCTCCTTGTTCACCTCAGCATTCTAGCTACGATTACATCAAGCCCTGGGAACAGTGCTAAAGCATAGTACGGCATATCATCCACAGACGGATGGACAGACCGAGCGTGTGAACCAGATATTGGAAGATATGCTTCGATCTTGTGCCCTCACCTATGGACCCAAATGGGAGGATAGTCTGCCTTACGCAGAATTCTCTTACAATAACAGTTATCAGTCAAGTCTCAAGATGTCGCCATTTGAAGCTTTGTATGGACGAAAGTGTCGCACTCCTTTAAATTGGTCTCAGACAGGAGACGGCCGTATCTTCGGCACGGATTTGATGCTCGAGGCTGAGAAGCAAGTCAAAGATATTTGGGAACATCTTCGAGCAGCCAAGTCCCGTCAAAAGAGTTACTATGACCCAAAGCACCGAGAAGTAACTTTTGAGCACGGAGAATATGCTTATCTCCGAGTTACCCCCATGAAAGGAATAAAGAGGTTTCATACCCAAGGAAAGCTTGCACCAAGATATATCGATCCCTTTCCAGTAATTGCTAGAAGAGGCAGCGTGGCATATCAGCTAGAGTTACCACCGGAGTTATCCGACGTTCACGACGTCTTCCACATATCACAACTGAGAAAGTGCATTGCACCTCCGATCAAAAAGGCAGATATAAGTGACCTAGAATTGACTAAGGATTTGACCTACGAGCAAAGACCTGTTAGAATATTGGATGAGATGGAAAGAACTACCAGAAGTAAAGTGATCAAATTTTACAAGGTGTTATGGGAGCATCATACCGAGGAGGAAGCTACCTGGGAAAGGGAAGATTTTCTGAGATCAGCATATCCACACTTGTTCCCTGAGCAACCGAATCTCGAGGACGAGATTCATTCTGAGGGTGGTAGGTTTGTGAATCCCTGGTTTTTGGCAACTTTTTCTTATCAAAATCCTTCTGGCCTTATTTGCAATTTGGATGGTTTTTGAACCTTTTAAGTTGACTTTGGACTTGTGAAACTTTTGGATCTCTCTCTAAGTGATCCAAAGCCCTCAACATCTTGCCAAAATCTTGTCACACACCCACCTGGATCAAATTCCAATTCTCAATCTTTCCCAATAATTCATTTTCTTCCTTTGGGAAAATCTGACTTCACTATGGGTTATGAAGCAACCTATAGTTCTGATGCTCAGAAAAATCCCAAATTAATACCACACCTTCTTGTCATCATATATTCCCACAATCTTCAAAACATTTCATGGTCCAGTATAAAATTTTGTCCAAAAAACTCAATTTGCCTTCTGGACAGTACTGTCCCTTTGTGAAGCAACTCATATTTTCCCAACTCAGAAAATTCCCAAATGATTCCCTGAGATATTAGGGAACCTATCTTGCCACAATATCCAAAAATATCATCCTGTCTAGTACAAATTTTCAACAGCAATATTCTGCCAAGTTTCTACTCATTTTGAACCTCTGTGAAGGAAGTACCAGCTAGAGGTATCCAATTGAGATGGAATTTTTATGAAATCTTCTATCCAGCAAATAACCCTCCCACACCAAATTCTAGCTCCAGCAGATCAACCAGATGAGTGCTACAAGCTCATCTTGCCTCTGGACCAGTAACCTCAGTTGTACATGAGCTATATTCAAATCTTGATGATAATTTCTCAAACTTGGCCAGCTTATAGTCCTTACAAAGTAGATCATCCCAGACATCTCTACTGGCTTCATATCCAGCTCATCTCTGCCCTAGAACCTCACCTAGTTTCTGACAGTAAACTTCAGTTGAAGCTACCTTTCGATTCAGGAAGTCTCTGGGTGAGCTGGTGGTACGAGAGGGTTCTGGTGAGCAGCATCGACACACCAGACATGGTCTGGCAGGCTGGCTCACGTCGCGGGTGCCTGTGCACACAGTGACCGCATAGCCAGCCCTGCCAAAACCGCGCTCTGCGCAACGCCAGGCTCGGGTCTCGTCGGAGGCCGATGACCGCGTCGCCGTACCATGTCCCCGTGCGCCAACTAGCTCCCCTTCGTCCACCTGGCCGCCCTAGATCCTTCCCCCTCACCGAAATCACTCTCGCCGGATACGGCCACCATGCGCCATAGGCGGCACAGTGGCAGTACGGCAGCCGCGCTTACTGTCCCTTTCCCCGCGAGTCGTCCTCTCATGCCTTTACTCCGCTGAGCTCTCCTGTCACTTCGCCCTACGTCGCAACGGCCAGCTCGCCGTCCTCGCACCGGCGACGTGGCCGAGCTCCGCCAGCTTCCAGAGAGCTCGCCCCGCCTATAAAAGGCCACGGCCAGCCCTCCCTAGCTCATCATCGCCCCTCACCACCTCCCAACCGGACTCCCAAGCATCGAGCCAAGGCCGAGAGGCCCTTTGGCCTCGCTATTCGCCGGAGTACCGCCGCCGATCCCCATCTAGCCACCGCCCGCTTCACCACACCCCGGCCTTGCCCGACTCCACATTCGAGCTCACTGCACCGCCATGACTCTCCCCGACCTCTGGCTCGGTCGAAACCCTGCCGGAATCACCGTCTCCAACGACACCCGAGAGCAGCCACCGCCGGAGAGAAAGGAGACGACGTCGTCCGACCACCTCCCGCCACGCCGCGAGTACGTACGTCCTCGTCTCCGTGAGCCCATTCCATCCCTGCTCTCTTCCGACCCCGCCGCCGTCTGTATCGCCGGTGACCATCGCCGGAGTTCCGCGGTGCATTGTTTCCCCTCTCCTCCTTTTAAATATTATAGAGGGGCCCGCTAGTCAGTGGCTTGCCGAAGCGGTAAGTGGAGGCGCCCTGGCGAATTACGTCTTCGACGTAGCCCTCTGCTGGTTTTCTTATTTTCTATTTTAATTCAGATTTGACCAGGAACTTTGACCATCCATAACTTTTTATCCATAAGTCCAAATCAATTGATTCTTTTTGCATTAGGTTTATCTTGAGCTCCTCTAATTTCTGGTAAAATTTGGTATTTTTCTCATGCTCACAAAATTTCTGGTGTACAAAACAGTGTTATGTGACATTTTCCTTTGCATTTTCAAAATATTTTTCAAAGGGAAATCCTTTTGACTTTGAAGCCCAGGAGTTTGTGGACAACCCAACAGAGCAAGGCAAGCCATGTCATCCATTACATGAAGCATTTCAATAGTGTTGGTTATTTAATTGAATTATATGCATTATTTTTAGTATGTGATAATTCAAAGTAATTTTACTTTAATGCATAGCTACTGCCATGTTAAGTTATTCATGATAAATATCCATGCTTGTTAAATACTTGTCAAAACTAAACCTAATTAGTTGATCTAGTGCCACCTATCCGGACTTATCCGTGCAGCCACATTTGCCAGTATGGGACGGCCTTGACTTGGTCTGGCTTTGTGCTCTTTTATCGATACCACCAAAGAGGGAGGGTTATGTGTGTGTGCTACCCTGATCAGGTAGACAACGATAATCCTGTGAGCCCAGTTGAGTTATTTTGCCGGCGTCCCCGTTTGGGACAGTTTGTTTGGCCACGACGGTGGCAGGTGTCACGAGGTGACACAGGGGCCACCCAGGACATGACCCTGGGAGGGTATGATTGTCGGTGGTACGATAGAGGAGTCACGGGTCAGGCAAGTTTCGTTGGAGCAGCACCGGTCCACCCGAGAGGGAAGTGTACCGAGGTACGGGACCAGGAGCTTCATGGTGTGGGTAAAGTGCACAACCTCTGCAGAGTGTATGAATCTATTCGAATAGCCGCGTCCACAGTATTGGACAGTCCGTACTAGGCCACTAAATGGTCAACCGCAATAATGATAATAATGATGGAAGAACTTGTCTTATGTTCGGAAGTATTCTATGGACCATGAGTATCCTGAGGGTTGTGGGACAACCCAGAGGGGATTAAGTTGGTAATTGGTAACAGTAGCACCTAAGCTCTTAACATGTAATTGCCATGCTATGGTTTGCTGCATTGTTATGGTTGCTGTGAGCTTGCGAGTACATTCCAAGTAGTCTTTCTTACTGTCCATGTGCACTGTGTCCCACTAGTCCTGATGCTAATGCTTTGTAGGACATTAGCACCCAAGGCTTTAGTCAGACCATCGTCTTGTCCGAGAACCAATTCATGTCATCCTATGTTGAGGACTCACAGCCTCCGATCGACAAGAACATGCCTCTGAATTCAGATGTGTTCGAGGGCCTACTACGCAGCCAACATTTCTGCTGGTGGTGCATAATGCTGCTTTTGTTGCTGCACATAAGGTAGCCATCAAGACTGGGAAGGCAAGGGTGTCTAGCGAGGGTAAATCAATGAAATGGCAGTCATTCTTGTCCAACTTTGTACTTAACAAGATGTATGAGCTCATATTTAGTGGGGTGAGGACTAACAAGGGCTTCAAGAAGGTGCATTTAAAACTCTGTTGCGAAGCAGGTCTTCAAGTTTCATGGCCAAGAGATCACCTCGACACAGGACTACAACCACCTTAGGAAGTGAAGAACCAGATGGATCCAAGTGTCCAGGCTCAGAGACCTTAGCGCAAAATGGGATCAGGACACCTTCACGATCATGTTGGAGTTGGAGCACTACCAAGGCCACACCGCGGTTAGCTCACATACCACTTGTTTAAGCTTCTCTAACATGCCAATCAAAACTAACCACGCTATGTTTCTTTCTCAAGACCACCCTAAGGACGTTGAGTTCCTCGACACTCTTATCCAGAACTACTCGCAAATACAACATATTTTCTCCAATAGGCTGGCTAGGAACAAGCATGCCATGGGCTCTAGTGAGCCTCTCGGTTTGCATATGCCTGAGTATCCAAACACTCAGGAGTGAGAGGCCATCGTCCTTGATGGTCTTGAGAAGGTTGTTGATCACGTTCTTGTGATTGATAGGAAGAGGAAGAGGCGTGGTTTGATGGATGAGGAGTTGAGCGTCTTTAGGAGCATGACTGAGGTCGACAAGGAGGTGGCAACCGTTATTAAAGAGAGAAAGCATGTTGACGTTAACCCTTCCATGCCATCATGTAACAAGGTTGCTTCCATCAAGAGGCTCTGATGGCGGCTCTTAGTCACCTACTGGACAACAGGGCACAGGGTCTTGGGTTCGTTGGCATGGAGGAAGACCATAAGGTGCTCTTGCTTAGGACCTGGCTAGGCAAGTAGTACTACTAGTGTTGTTTCTGGTGGTGGTGACACCGTGCATGATGATGACAGACGACGACGACGACGATGATGTACATTTTGTGGTAGCTATGGCTTGAAAACTACTACTGGCATATACTAACCCCTCATGGTAATGGTGAACTTGTCGTGGTAGGATTACACCCTCTTTTTGGATGTGGTGGTAGGATGATACCATAGTAATTAGGACGAAATTGTGCTTCCTTTTGGGTATATGATCATGCATGCCTATGCTGTTTCTGTTTCATGTGTTATGTTCCTTTGCTTGGTGCTTGAATTATTGCTCTGTTGTCATGATAGGTGAAGTGGTATGTGGTGTACATAAGGAGGCTTCCAGGAGTACA
This sequence comes from Elymus sibiricus, assembly GCA_039707655.1. Taxonomy (NCBI): domain Eukaryota; kingdom Viridiplantae; phylum Streptophyta; class Magnoliopsida; order Poales; family Poaceae; genus Elymus; species Elymus sibiricus. The sequence continues at coordinate 323,541,471 of CM077664.1, forward strand.
CAGTTCGTGTCACACATGTCATGAACAAGTCATCGGTTACAACTTACAAACATAGCTGCTTCAAAGGGTTCATGAGTAGGCAAGAGGCAGAAGATGCTTACTTCAAGTTTGTGCTTAACCAGAAGAGCAATGTTGAAGTGCGAAAGGGACCAATGTCTCCATCTTCTCTTACAAAAGCACCAACTAGAGAGCACTATTGTCATACTTGTGCATTGTGTGTAGCTAATATTGAGTGTGTTTCATGAATGGATCAATGATTGAGCATAATGGGCTAGGGATAGCTTTCTTTAGCGTTGATATTTTGAAAGACATGGTTGCTTGTTAGTATGCTTGAGTATTTATGTCTTCATGTCAAACTATAGACTATTGCTTTGAATCATTCAAGTCCAAATGTCCATGCTACAATAGAAAAGAGTATATGATGAATATGATAGGTAGCATTCCACATCAAAAATTCTATTTTTATCATTTACCTACTCGAGGACGAGCAGGAATTAAGCTTGGGGATGCTTGATACGTCTCCAATGTATCTATAATTTTTTATTGTTCCATGCTATTATAGTATCAATCTTGGATGTTTTATATACATTTACAAGCAATTATATATCATTTTTTGGGACTAACCTATTAACTTAGTGCCTAGTGCCAGTTGCTATTTTTTGCCAATTTTTGGTTTGTCAGAATATCAGTACCAAACGAAGTCCAAATGCCACAAAACTTTTTGGAGAATTTTTTCTGGACATAAGAGACACTAGAAGCTTCGGGAGAGGGCCAGAAGACAGAGGAGGTGGCCACGAGCCACCAGGGCTCGCCCCAGGGGGGGTGGCGCGCCCTGGTGCCTCGTGGGCCCACCTCTGCTCCGTTTGACCTAATTCCACCTCTATAAATACTCTAAAATCAGGAAACCAACAAAGGAGTCCACGAAATACTTTTTCCGCCGCCGCAAGTTCCTGTTCTCGAGAGATCCCATCTGGAGGCCTTTTCTGGCACTCTGCTGGAGGGGGATTCGATCACGGAGGGGCTCTACATCAAACTTGCTGCCCTTCCGATGATGCGTGAGTAGTTTACCACAGACCTTCGGGTCCATAGTTAGTAGCTAGATGGCTTCTTCTCTCTTTTTGATCTTCAATACAATGTTATCCTCAATGTTCTTGGAGTTCTATCCGATGTAATCACTTTTTGCGTGTGTTTGTTGGGATCCGATGAATTGTGAGTTTATGATCAGATTATCCATGAATATTATTTGAGTTTTCTCTGAACTCTTTTATGCATGATTGTTATAGCTTCGTATTTCTCTCCGATCTATTGATTTGGTTTGGCTAACTAGATTGATTTATCTTGCAATGGGAGAGGTGCTTTGTAATGGGTTCGATCTTGCGGTGCTCAATCCCAGTGACAGAAAGGGACATGACACGTATGTATCGTTGCTATTAAGGGTAAAAAGATGGGGTTTATTCATGCGTGAGTTTACTTTGTCTACATCATGTCATCTTGCTTAAGGCGTTACTCTGTTCTTTATGAACTTAATACTCTAGATGCATGCTGGATAGCGGTCGATGTGTGGAGTAATAGTAGTAGATGCAGAATCGTTTCGGTCTACTTGTCTCGGACGTGATGCCTATATACATGATCATTGCCTTGGATATCGTCATGATTATTTTCTTTTCTATCAATTGCCCAACAGTAATTTGTTCACCCACCGTATGCTATTTTCAAGAGAGAAGCCTCTAGTGAAAACTATGGCCCCCGGGTCTACCTTTATCATATATTGAAAACCCTAAAAATACCTTGCTGCAATTTTACTTTATTTATTTTATTTTGTATTTTTGTTCGATCTATCTATCTATCACCATACAATTTAATCTTGCAATTAACCGCCAAGGGATTGACAACCCCTTGTTCGCGTTGGGTGCGAGGATTTGTTATTTTGTGTGCAGGTGCTGCTAACGAGTTGTTGCGTGATTCTCCTACTGGATTGATAACCTTGGTTTCATAACTGAGGGAAATACTTATCTCTACTGTACTGCATCATCCCATCCTCTTCAGGGAAATCCCAACGCAGCTCACAAGTAGCACCTACGGGTCCATAGCTAGTAGATAGATGGCTTCTTCTCTCTCTTTTATCTTCAATACCATGTTCTCCTTGATGTTCTTGGAGTTCTATCCGATGTAATCTTCTTTTGCGGTGTGTTTGTTAGGATCTGATGAATTGTGAGTTTATGATCAGATTATTCACGAGAAATATTTTGAGTCTTCTCTAAACTCTTTTATGCATGATTGTTATAGCTTTGTATTTCTCTCTGATCTATCGATTTGGTTTGGCCAACTAGATTGGTTTATCTTGCAATGGGAGAGGTGCTTTGTGATGGGTTCAATCTTGCGGTGCTCAATCCCAGTGACAGAAAGGGACATGACATGTATTTGTATTATTGCCATTAAGGATAAAAAGATGGGGTTTAATCATATTGCTTGAGTTTACTTTGTTTACATCATGTCATCTTGCTTAAGGCGTTACTCTGTTTTTATTAACTTAATACCCTAGATGCATGCTGGATAGCGGTCGATGGGTGCAGTAATAGTAGTAGATGCAGGCAGGAGTCGGTCTACTTGTCTCGGACGTGATGCCTATATACATGATCATTGCCATGAATCCGTCATAATTATTTTCTTTTCTATCAGTTGCCCAACAGTAATTTGTTTACCCACCATATGCTATGTGTTCGAGAGAGAAGCCTCTAGTGAAAACTATGGCCCCCGGGTCTATCTTTATCATATATTAAAATCCAAAAATACCTTGCTGCAATTTATTTACTTTTATTTTATTTAGTATTTTACTTTATCTATCTATCACTATCAGAATTAATCCTTGCAAATAACCGCTAAGAGGATTGACAACTCTCTTATTTGCGTTGGGTGCAGGTGTTTGCTTTTGTGTGTGTAGGTGCTGCTAAAGGGGTTTTGTGTGGTTCTCCTACCGGATTGATAACCTTGGTTCGGGGAAATACCAACGCAGTCAACAAGTAGCAGGAAGAATTTCTGGCGCCGTTGCCGGGAAGACATCACCAAAATTTATCAAGTACCTTCGCACAAACTATCATCCACTTGCATTTACTTTATTTGTCTTTTATTTGCATTTGCCTCTCGTTTTCATCTCCCCCACTTCTAAAAAAAATTACAAAAACAAAAAAATATTTTATTTGCTTGCTTGCTTTGCTTGAATTTCCCATCATGTCTGAATTTGTTATTGAAAGGAGTGAGGATGGTAAAATCCCTAAGCTAGAAATTCCCGCAAATTTGGATGCTAAAATTTTCGTGACAGGAAGTGGGAATATCATAGGAAAGAGTGTTATTCAAGAATTATTTACTTGTACTGGAACTTTGGTTTGTAATGACACTCCCATTCTTAAAAGAACCAATAGTTATGCCGAGGCTATTTCTGCTCTTGTTCTTAAGCTTGAAAGAAGATTTATTCGTACTCATCCCACTTTGCAAAGATTATTCTATGAGTTACCTGTTATAAACAACCCTAAAGCTAGAAAGATAGCCACGCTTATCCTTATGAATAGTTTGATTACATAGTTCGAGAGGCTAGAGAGATCTTTGATTTTTACAATATGAGTCAAGAACATCCTGTGATAGATGAAATTTTATATAATAAGGATTATATGTTAAGATTTATATTTCATGATGATCATACTTTTGATGATAATACTAAGAAAGAAGTTCCTCCATTACATATTATTCAACAAGTTTTCAATGGTATTAATCAGAAATATTCTTGGATGGTAAAAGGGAACCAACAAGGGTATGAGGAAAATTGCCTTAATAATGATAAAATCTTGATTGATGATGTATTCTACATTGTTTTTGAAAAACCTCCCGACAAGCATCCCTCTCAAGATGAGGAACCCAAGGATGACAACACTTGAAACTATGCATTATGCCTAGCTAGGGGCATAAAACAATAGCGCTTGTTGGGAGGCAACCCAATGAATAAAATAATTTTTTTATTTTAGTTTCTGTTCCTGTGTGTTTACACAATTATAGCCTCTGTTATGATTGTGTTTTTATCGTTTAATTAGTGTTTGTGCCAAGTAATGCCTTTGGGATGATTTAGATGATAGTATAATTGATGCTGTTTGAAAACAGAAACTTTTGCGTCCACTGCTGGAATTTTGATTTTTTTGCTGGAGCGTCAGAAAATACTGAAATTTTTACAAAGTATTGGTATACGAATTTTGTACGTTGTCCTCATTTTTCAGAATTTTTTGAGTTACAGAAGTATGACCATAATTCAGATCTTTACAGACTGTTCTGTTTTAGACAGATTCTGTTTTTGTTGCATATTTTGCTTATTTTGATGAATCTATGGATCGTATCGGGGGGTATGAGTCATGGAGAAGTTGGAGTACAGTATCATTATGCCAATATTAAATATGAATAATTTACAACAGTACCTAAAGTTTAAGATTTATTTGTTATACTAACGGATCTCACGAGGTTTCTGTTCAGTTTTGTGTGCAGAAGTTTTCAAGTTTTGGGTGAGACTACGATGGATAAAGGAATAAGGAGCAGCAAGAGCCTAAGCTTGGGGATGCCCAAGGCACCCCAAGGTAATATTAAAGGAAGACTCAAGTGTCTAAGCTTGGGGATGCCCCGGATGGCATCCCCTCTTTCGTCTACAATCTATCGGTAACTCACTTGGAGCTATATTTTTATTCATCACATGATATGTATTTTACTTGGAGCGTCTTGTGCTATAGTTTGTTTGATTTTGTTTGCTTTTTAGTTTGTCACAATCATCTTTGCTGAACACACCTTTTTGAGAGGGACACACATTATTCGTGATTTGTTAGAATACTCTATGTGCTTCACTTATATCTTTTGAGCTAGGCAGTTGATTTAGTGCTTCACTTATATCTTTTAGAGCACGGCGGTGGTTATATTTTAAAGAAATAGTTGCACTCTCATGCTTCACTTATATCTTTTTGAGAGTCTTATGAATAGCAATGGTAATATGCACGGGTTATGAATTTGGTCCTAATATGATAGGTATTCAAGAGGGATATAATAAAAACTTTCATGTAGATCACTGAATATGATAAGTTTCATTCCTTGCAATAGTTTTGCAATATTAAGATGGTAATATGTGGGAGGTGCTAGTAGATAATTGTGGTTTAGTAAGAATAATTGTGTTAAGGTTTGTGATTCTCGAAGCATGCACGTATGATCTGTCGTTATGCTAAGAAGTTGGAGCATGATTTATTATTGATTGTCTACCTTATGAGTGGCGGTCGGGGATGAGCGATGGTCTTTTCCTACCAATCTATCCCCCTAGGGGCATGCGTAGTAGTACTTTGCTTCGAGGGCTAATAAACTTTCGCAATAAGTATGTGAGTTCTTTATGACTAATGTGAGTCCATGGATTATACGCACTCTCACCTTTCTGCAATTTGCTAGCCTCCTCGGTACCGTGCATTGCCCTTTCTCACATCGAGAGTCGGTGCAAACTTTGCCGGTGCATCCAAACCCCGTGATATGATACGCTCTATCACACATAAGCCTCCTTATATCTTCTTCAAAACAGCCACCATACCTATCTATCATGGCATTTCCATAGCCATTCCGAGATATATTGTCATGCAACTTCCACCGTTTCATTTTTATGACAGACATCGTCATTGTCATATTGCTTTGCATGATCATATAGCTGACATAGTATTTGTGGCTCAGCCACCGTTCATCATTTTTCATACATGTTACGCTAGTATCATTGCACATTCTGGTACACTGCCAGAGGCATTCATATAGAGTCATATTTTGTTCTAGTTTTGAGTTGTAATTTTTTTTGAGTTGTAAGTAAATAGAAGTATGATGATCATCATTATTAGAGCATTGTCCTAGTGAGGAAAAAAAAAAGAGGCCAAAAAGAGCCCACGGAAAAAAAAAAGAAAAAAATGAGAGAAAAAGAGAGAAGGGGCAGTGTTACTATCCTTTTCCATACTTGTGCTTCAAAGTAGCACCATGTTTTTCATATAGAGAGTCTCCTATTTTGTCACTTTCATATAGTAGTGGGAATTTTTCATTATAGAACTTGGTGTCGTGGGAACGATTCCGACAGTACGAAGGGGGTAGGGTAAAGGAGCATGATCTACCGAGACGCATATGGGTGACACGGTATTTTAGCAAGTTCGGGCCTCTCACGGTGGAGATAACAACCCTACGTCTCATGCTCCGGAGAGGCTTTGTTTTATCTGAGTATATATCCGTAGATTACAATGTGTGTGGGAGGGAGCGGAGAACGGATCCCCTGCCTGAGCTAAGTCCGGAGACTAGTAGAAAAGAGAGAGAGGTAGAAGAAAAAGGCCCCCTAGTCTAGTGGTGGGGGGTGGCTTATATAGAGTGCGCCACCCCTTCACCTCCTATGTTACAAAGTGGGGCATTGATGTCGTAACGCCAGATGGTGCTTCGACTGCCTTGTCGACTGTCGGTCTTCGCACATCCGAGTGAACCATACGACCGAGTGATTGATTGTTTTCCGAGTAAAGGGTAACCGTCGAGTGGATGAGGAAAGTCTCCGAGTGTATGTTTGTCGAGTGACTTGTATGTCTTGATGATTTCAGTCGGTGACCTCCTTGTAGTCCTTGACTTTTCTAGGGTAATGTCCTTAGGTAGGGTATGCAGGTCAGGCCTATGACCCTACCCTAGGTGCATATCCCCATCATTAGCCCCCGAATGGATTGGGGTTCGAGTGAAAAATAGATTGATGCGAGTTCTGATAAGACACAAAAATTCCAAGTGCATTTTGGGTCTTCACAGAAGTCTGCGAAGTCTGCGTCGATTGGAGTCTTTGTCATTCACCCTGATCGATTCTGTCTTGATATGCATTTTCTTCTGGTGCATACTTGCTTGTTTTCCCCTCGAGTAAAGCAGGTCTTAGTCGAGTGGTTTCTGGTCCAGTGGGGGCACGCTGAGTGCACCCACTGGGTGTAGTCCCTGAGACCGCTGTCGAATGACGAAGACATCGGCAGGGGTCTTAAATTCATTTTGAAAGTTGCTTGCCACTCGACAGGACGGACCTGGTCGAGTGATAATATGTCCAGTGGGGGCACGCTGAGTGCACCCACTGGGTGTAGTCCCCGAGACCGCCGTCGAGTGCTTGCATCGGCGGGGGTCTGATAGAGACAATCTTCACTTGTTTGTTTTCCAATCCTTTGCTTGGCTAAGTTTGTTTGGTTTCTGAGTGAGATGAATGCTCATTACTCGGAAGAATTTTGAACTTAGGCGAAAGACTGGTTCGCAACTAAGTTTCCGAGTGAAAGTGTTGCTTGTCACTCGGAACAACCTTTAACTTAGGCGAGGTCCGACTCGCGGCTAAGTCCCCGTGTGAGAGGAGTGCTCGTCACTTGGGAGAGTTTTTAACTTAGATGAAGACTGGTTCGCAGCTAAGTTTCCGAGTGAATGGGATGCTATTCACTCGGCAGGGTTTTTAACTTAGGCGAAAACTTGTTCGCGGCTAAGCCCCCGAGTGAGAGAATCGCTCGTCACTCGGAAGAGTTTTCAACTTAGGCGATACGGAATCGCAGCTAAGCCCTCGAGTGTGGATGATGTCCTCACTCGGAATGGTTTTTAACTTAGGTGATACAGAATCACAGCTAAGCCCCCGAGTGTGGATGATGTCCTCACTCGGAGTGGTTTTTAACTTAGGTGATACGAAATCACAGCTAAGCCCCCGAGTGTGGATGATGTCCTCACTCGGAGTGGTTTTTAACTTAGGTGATACGGAATCACAGCTAAGCCCCCGAGTGTGGATGATGTCCTCACTCGGAGTGGTTTTTAACTTAGGTGATACGGAATCACAGCTAAGCCCCCGAGTGTGGATGATGTCCTCACTCGGAGTGGTTTTTAACTTAGGTGATACGGAATCACAGCTAAGCCCCCGAGTGTGGATGATGTCCTCACTCGGAGTGGTTTTTAACTTAGGTGATACGGAATCACAGCTAAGCCCCCGAGTGTGGATGATGTCCTCACTCGGAGTGGTTTTTAACTTAGGTGATACGGAATCACAGCTAAGCCCCCGAGTGTGGATGATGTCCTCACTCGGAGTAGTTTTTGACTTAGGCGATACGGAATCGCAGCTAAGCTGAGCGATGGCGCGCGGGGCGGCCGATGATGAAGACGTGCCACACGGAGTGGCGATGCGCGGGGCATCCGAGTGAGGTAGACGAGTCCGGCTGAGTGGCGACGCGCGGGGCGACCAAGTCATGTATGTCGAGGAGGCGTCCAACCCAGTGACGGCACGCGGGGCGGCCGTGTCCAGTACGTCATCGAGGGGGCGTCCGAACACGTGAAAACACACGAATGATCGTTACGGCGACTGAGCCTGAGTAGCGACGAAGATGGCGCACAGATGCGTCGAGTGATCGCTAAACCTGTGTATGAAAAATAACACAAGCCAACATAAAAATTTATCAAAGTATATTGATCTTTGCTGAAATAATTTGTGAAAATAATACCCATAGACACCCATTGGGTGTGCCAGGTGCTTGTTGGTTCAAAACCAGCAAGGGTCTAAAAAAGTGAAGGATCCGACTGAACTCGTTTGAGCACTGGACCCAAAAGAAGCGGCAGTAAAGTGTTCCGACATAAAAATAAACAACCGAGCGCAGAGGTACACTCGGTGGCGTGGCTTCCGAGTGAACGTCATGTACGACTTCCTCGATACTCGGTAATGCGGAAATAACTATTTAATTGAATGCAGCGTATGAAGAATGACTTAGCTGTCCGACGGCGCGTGGAGCGGCCGAGTGTCGAAGGAGCGTCCAGCTGAGTGACGGCGCGCGGAGCGACCGGGTGATGAAGACGGGCCACACGGAGTGGTGATGCGCGGGGCATCCGAGTGAAGTAGACACGTCTGGCTGAGTGGCGACGCGTGGGGCGGCCAAGTGATGTAGACGCGTCCAGCACAGTGGCGATGCGCTGGGCATCCGAGTGAGGTAGATACATCTCACTGAGTGGCGACGCACAGGGCGGTCAAGTAACGGCGCGCGGGACGGCCTAGTCGAGAATGTTGTCGTGGAGGTATCCGACCAAGTGACGGTGTGCGGGGTGTCCGAGTCCAGCGTGTCGTCGAGAATGGCACATAGAGGCGTCCAGGTAACCTGTGTATGAAAAATAACACAAGCTAACACAAAAAATTCTCGAAGTAATTTGATGTTTGCTGAAATGATTCGTGTAAATTTCACCCATAGACACCCGCTGGGTGTGCCAGGTGCTTGCTGGTCCGGAACCAGCAAGAGTCTAAAGAGTGAAGGATCCGAGTGAACTTGTGAAAGTGAAGGATCCGACGTGAAGATAAATAACCGAGCGCAGGGGTACACTCGGTGGCATGGCCTCCGAGTGAACATCATGTGCGACTTACTTGACATTCGGTAATGCATAAATAATTAATTTATTGAATGAAGTCTGTGAAGAATGACTTAGCTGTCTGATGACGCACGGGGCGGTCGAGCGAAGAAGACATGTCCGGCTGAGTGGCGACGCATGGGGCGGCCAAGTGACGAAGACGTGTCTCGCCGAGTGGCGATGAACGGAGTGGTCGAGGGACGAAGATGTGTCTCGCCGAGTGGCGATGCGCGGAGCTGCCGAGTGACGAAGACGTGTCTCGCCGAGTGGCGATGAACGGAGCTGTCGAGGGACGAAGACGTGTCTCGCCGAGTGGCGATGCGCGGAGCTGCCGAGTGACGAAGACGTGTCTTGCCGAGTGGCGATGCGCGGAGCTGTCGAGTGAATGACGACGCGTCCAGTAGAGTGACGGTGCGCGGGGCGGCCGAGTGACGATGGAGCGTCTGACTGAACGGCGATGCGCGGAGCTGCCGAGTGACGAAGACGTGCCTTGCCGAGTGGCGATGCGCGGAGCTGCCGAGTGACGATGGAGCGTCTGACTGAATGGCGATGCGCGGAGCTGCCGAGTGACGAAGACGTGCCTCGCCGAGTGGCGATGCGCGGAGCTGCCGAGTGACGATGGAGCGTCCGACTGAGTGGCGATGCGCGGAGCTGTCGAGTGACGAAGACGTGTCTCGCCGAGTGGCGATGCGCGGATCTGCCGAGTGACGAAGACGTGTCTCGCCGAGTGGCGATGCGCGGAGCTGTTGAGTGACGATGACGTGTCTCGCCGAGTGGCGATGCGCGGAGCTGCCGAGTGACGATGGAGCGTCCGACTGAGTGGCGATGCGCGGAGCTGTCGAGTGACGAAGACGTGTCTTGCCGAGTGGCGATGCGCGGAGCTGCCGAGTGACGAAGACATGTCTCGCCGAGTGGCGATGCGCGGAGCTGTCGAGTGAATGACGACGCGTCCAGTAGAGTGACGGTGCGCGGGGCGGCCGAGTGACGATGGAGCGTCTGACTGAACGGCGATGCGCGGAGCTGCCGAGTGACGAAGACGTGTCTCGCCGAGTGGCGATGCGCGGAGCTGCCGAGTGACGAAGACGTGTCTCGCCGAGTGGCGATGCACGGAGCTGTCGAGTGAATGACGACGCGTCCAGGAGAGTGACGGTGCGCGGGGCGGCCGAGTGACGATGGAGCGTCTGACTGAACGGCGATGCGCGGAGCTGTCGAGTGACGAAGACGTGTCTCGCCGAGTGGCGATGCGCGGAGCTGCCGAGTGACGAAGACGTGTCTCGCCGAGTGGCGATGCACGGAGCTGTCGAGTGAATGACGACGCGTCCAGTAGAGTGACGGTGCGCAGGGCGGCCGAGTGACGATGGAGCGTCTGACTGAACGGCGATGCGCGGAGCTGCCGAGTGACGATGGAGCGTCCGACTGAGTGGCAATGCGCGGAGCTGTCGAGTGACGAAGATGTGTCTCGCCGAGTGGCGATGCATGGAGCTGCCGAGTGACGAAGACGTGTCTCGCCGAGTGGCGATGCGCGGAGCTGCCGAGTGACGAAGACGTGTCTCGCCGAGTGGCGATGCGCGGAGCTGCCGAGTGACGATGACGTGTCTCGCCGAGTGGTGATGCGCGGAGCTGCCGAGTGACGATGGAGCGTCCGACTGGGTGGCGAAGCGCGGAGCTGTCGAGTGAATGACGACGAGTCCAGTAGAGTGACGGTGCGCGGGGCGGCCAAGTCGAGCATGTCATCGAGGAGGTGTCCGACTAAATGACGGCGTGCGGGGCGGCCGAGTGTCTGCACATTAGTCATCTGGACAGAAATGCCATCGAAATAAACGTGGACGTTTTAGTGACGTTATCACGTGGACGTTTAGTTGTCCGAGTGACCCTCCCAGTTAGCTAGTATAGCTGCCATATTCGTGTTGGACAATAAACGCCCCTGCATTGATGTTGACGCGGCCCTTGATGAAGGGATTACCTCAGCGAAACGGTCAACTCCCGTTGGAGATCACCACGTCCGTTCATGTACCTGCGCGCATTTCCTGCATGTACTAATCAAAGAGGAGGTGGCCCACTTACCTTGTATGGTTAATTGAAGAAAGGGCCATGGGCAGCAGCCGGTGACGAAGGGACGGACCGCGTCGCCCGGAGGCTTGAGCGGCTCCCTATTTCTGTGCCGCATCGGGTCTGCGTGCACGCCGGTGTGACCACGTCGGAGAAGCTGACAAGGGCGGTGCGCATCGCACCTGCGACGGCGGCGGGAGGGGTGACTCCATCATGGAGATCGCTGCTGAACGGACGTCCGGGCCGAGGAGCTCCGCACCTCCGGCCAGGCTTGTGTCTCCACGGAGCAGGAAGGGAGGAGCGTCGCGCCATCGGTATCAGGCCGACAACGGGACTCAGGAACACCGCTGGAGGTGCGGTTCCAGCGCGGACGAATGTGCCAGAGGTCGGTGAAGCCGGACGGGGCAGTGGTTGATTTGGTGCCGGCGTCGTTTGTCGGCGATGAAGAAGACAGGCGACAACGTACTGGACAGGTCAGGAGTTCAGCCTCCATGGCGCTCGTCTGAACGGTGCTCGGTGGCGCAGCGGCGCTGTCGCTACTCTCTGGTTGATGTGAAGAAGAAGAAGCAGTCGTTGTTCTCGCCGGTATCTTCTTTCTTTTTAGATTGATCGAAAACTCCACGGTACTTGCATGAGCACGTGTACATACAGAAGAAAAACAGCCATAGTTAGATTAAAGATCGATTGTAAAGAAATAGATAGGATGGAATGGAACTTCCTGATCCCTCCGTATGAAGAGTATCATGTCTCTCTGGTAAACGAAGTGGTGTCCGGAACACCTTGGATCAAATTCTCCATTGATGATTGTTGATCGGCGGACGAAGATCAAAGAAACAAAACCATTTGCATCATGGCTCGATAGACGCCATGCCCCACGGTGGGCGCCAACTGTCGTGGGAACGATTCCGACAGTACGAAGGGGGTAGGGTAAAGGAGCATGATCTACCGAGACGCATATGGGTGACACGGTATTTTAGCGAGTTCGGGCCTCTCACGGTGGAGATAACAACCCTACGTCTCGTGCTCCGGAGAGGCTTTGTTTTATCTGAGTATATATCCGGAGATTACAATGTGTGTGGGAGGGAGCGGAGAACGGATCCCCTGCCTGAGCTAAGTCCGGAGACTAGTAGAAAAGAGAGAGAGGTAGAAGAAAAAGCCCCCCTAGTCTAGTGGTGGGGGGTGGCTTATATAGAGTGCGCCACCCCTTCACCTCCTATGTTACAAAGTGGGGCATTGATGTCGTAACGCCAGATGGTGCTTTGACTGCCTTGTCGACTGTCGGTCTTCGCACATCCGAGTGAACCATACGACCGAGTGATTGATTGTTTTCCGAGTAAAGGGTAACCGTCGAGTGGATGAGGAAAGTCTCCGAGTGTATGTTTGTCGAGTGACTTGTATGTCTTGATGATTTCAGTCGGTGACCTCCTTGTAGTCCTTGACTTTTCTAGGGTAATGTCCTTAGGTAGGGTATGCAGGTCAGGCCTATGACCCTACCCTAGGTGCATATCCCCATCACTTGGCTTGTATATTCCGATGATGGGCTTCCTCGAATGCCCGAGGTCTTCATGAGCAAGCAAGTTGGATGCACACCCACTTAGTTTTCATGTTGATCTTTCATACACTTATATTTCTTTGTGCATCCGTTGCATGGCAATCCCTACTCCTCACATTGACATCAATTGATGGGCATCTCCATAGCCCGTTGATTAGCCGCGTCGATGTGAGACTATCTTCTTACTTTTGACTTCCCCTTATTCATTTCTACCACCACGGTCTATTCCACCCATAGTGCTATATCCATGGCTTGCGATCATGTATTGCGTGAGGGTTGAAAAAGCTAAAGCGCATTAAAAAGTATGAACCAATTGCTCGGCTTGTCATCGGGGTAGTGCATGAATACTTTCTGTTAAGAAGATGGAGCATGACAGGATTATATCATTTTGTAGGGATAATATTCTTCAGCATTTTTATTTTGAAAGGCATGATTATTTGTTAGTATGCCTGAGTATTGATGTCTTTATATCAAACTATAGACTATTGCTTTGAATCATTTGGATCTTATTATTCATACCGTAAGAGAGATTACATGATGAAACATGTTAGGTAGCATTCCACATCAAAAATTCTGTTTTTATCATTTACCTACTCGAGGATGAGCAGGAATTAAGCTTGGGGATGCTTGATACGTCTTCAATGTATCTATAATTTTTGATTGTTTCATGCTATTATAGTATCAATCTTGGATGTTTTATATGCAATTATATGACATTATATATCATTTTTGGGGACTAACCTATTAACCCAGTGCCCAGTGCCAGTTGTTGTTTTTTGCTTGTTTTTGCCTTTTCAGAAAATCGTTATCAAACGGAGTCCAAACAAAGAAAAAACTTTGGATTAATTTTTTCTGGACCAGAAGGGACCCTCGAAGCTTCGGGAGAAGACCAGACGAGCCACGAGGGAGCGACAAGCTCGGGAGGCGCGCCCTGAGGGGTAGAGCGCGCCCCCCAGGCTTTGTGGGCCCCTTGTGGCACATCCTGGCCTAATTCCAGCGCTATAAATTCCCAAATATTCCTAGTATACTAGAGAGACAGAAGAGAAAACCTTTCCGCCGCCGCAAGCCTCTGTTCTTCCGCGGTCCCATCTGGAGGCCTTTTCCGGTACTCTGCCGGAGAGGGAATCGATCACGGAGGGCTTCTTCATCAACCTTGCTGCTCTTCCGATGATGTGTGAGTAGTTTACCACAGACCTACGGGTCCATAGCTAGTAGCTAGATGGCTTCTTCTCTCTCTTTGATCTTCAATACCATGTTCTCCTCGATGTTCTTGGAGTTCTATCCGATGTAATCTTCTTTTGCGGTGTGTTTGTTGGGATCCGATGAATTGTGAGTTTATGACCAGATTATTCATGAGAAATATTTGAGTCTTCTCTGAACTCTTTTATGCATGATTGTTATAGCTTTGTATTTCTCTTCGATCTATCGATTTGGTTGGCCAACTAGATTGGTTTATCTTGCAATGGGAGAGGTGCTTTGTGATGGGTTCAATCTAGCGGTGCTCAATCCCAGTGACAGAAAGGGACATGACACGTATTTGTATTGTTGCCATTAAGGATAAAAAGATGGGGTTTAATCATATTGCTTGAGTTTACTTTGTTTACATCATGTCATCTTGCTTAACGCGTTACTCTGTTTTTATTAACTTAATACTGTAGATGCATGCTGGATAGCGGTTGATGGGTGGAGTAATAGTAGTAGATGCAGGCAAGAGTCGGTCTACTTGTCTCGGATGTGATGCATATATACATGATCATTGACATGAATCCGTCATAATTATTTGCTTTTCTATCAATTGCCCAACAGTAATTTGTTTACCCACCGTGTGCTATGTGTTCGAGAGAGAAGCCTCTAGTGAAAACTATGGCCCCCGGGTCTATCTTTATCATATATTAAAATCCAAAAATGTCGTGCTGCAATTTATTTACTTTTATTTTATTTAGTATTTTACTTTATCTATCTATCACTATCAGAATTAATCCTTGCAAATAACCGCTAAGAGGATTGACAACCCTCTTATTTGCGTTGGGTGCTAGTGTTTATTTTTGTGTGTGTAGGTGTTGCTAAAGGGATTTTGTGTGGTTCTCCTACTGGATTGATAACCTTGATTCTTAACTGAGGGAAATACTTATCTCTACTATACCGCGTCATACTCTCCTCTTCGGGGAAATACCAACGCAGTCTACAAGTAGCAAGGGGCCGGCCTCGTCCTCTTTCTTCACCTCCTTCTTCTTCTTCTTCTCGGCATCGCGCTTCCAGAAGTACTCCTGCTTGGCCTGAACATACTCTGGATGCTCCCGCGCGAACCTCGCCATCGCCGCCTCGTTGCTATCGCCGGGACTAACGACAATGGCGGGCCTCTTCTTCGTCTTCTTCGTCGTGATCTCCTCCATATGAATGCCCCCGGCACGAGCAACTCCACATCCGCCCGGGTCTCGATCTCCAGGAAGTTGAGGTCCGTCCTCGGCCTCCCGACACGCCACACCGCCACGTCGTAGGCACGCGCGACCTCGTGGATGGTGGGGTAGGTGCCGAGCCAAAAGCGGCGGCCAGCGTCGTAGAACTCCACCCCGAAGTTACCGGAGGGCTTCGCCCTCACGCCGAAGAACCCTGTCTTGCTCTTCGGGGTCTTCTTCGGCGACATGGCGACGACTGGGGGGGGGGGGGCGCAGTGGGGTTGCGACGGCGGGGCGGGGGAGGGCGGCGAAGGTGGTGGTTGGCGACGGCGGGGCGGCGACGCGGTTGGTGGTGCTTGACGACGGCGGGGTGGCGATGGGGTTGAGGCAACGTCGGAGGCTACAGCGGGGCGACGGCGGGGCGGTGCGGGGGAGGGTGAGGCGACGGCAGAGGCTGCGGCGATGGCGGAGAAGGCCGCGGAGTCGAATCGAGCGGCGGGCGGAGACGAATCGAACGACAGGCGACGGGCGAACCGCGGGGTGGCGGTGGGTGGAAAATCGCCCGATTCGCGACGGGGGACGGCAGGCGGCAGGCGAATCGCGGCGGGATCGGCGGCTGGGGTGGATGAGACGGCGGATCTGTCGCGGGGCTGCGGTGGGCGGCGGCTGAATTGCGGGCGGCGGCGGGGCGGCGGGAGGAAGAAGAATGGGTGGGGGGAAATGAAATGAAGAGCGGTTGGCGGTTGGCGCGCCGCTGCCCTTTTTACATCTCCAGTCGACGGAGATGCAAATTTGCACCGCGAAGTGTTGTATTTTACATCTTCGAGAGGCAGAAATGTAAAAAATATTACATCTACATCATCTGTTGAAGAGGGATTTTTGGTCCTCGAAAATGCAAAAGTTAGGTATATTTGCATCTACATCTTTTATTGGAGATGCTCTTAGTTGCTCACCCGAGGTGATGGCCGTACATGCACGATACTCAAAACACATGGTACTCAAAGCACCTCATATCCTGGTTAAATCGACCATTTTCCTGAAGCTAGGTTGAGGCGAGCGCAAGGGAGAACGGCGTACGCGGGTCACAGTATGGCTTGAAATCTGCCGGGACGGTATGGCGCGAAATTTGTAGATCACCCCCCGTTTACTCGCTGACCTTTAGCAGGAAGACAAATCCAACTCCAATTCTTGACATCAGTGACGGCATCAGCGACTTACATCTGCGGTGGACCAAAATGTCTGAAACCGGGACGTGCTCCTCCCATCCGCCCGATGCTCGTCCCCTGTGTCGTCGTCGTCGTCTCGTCTGCCTCGTCTCCGGCACGGAAGTCATCTTCGTTTCCAGTGGCGGTAAACAGAATACAACCACTTCTCCATCCCTCCACTGTTTGGTCATTAGATAAGGTGTAGGATGGATTTCACCGTTATTTACAGCAGCATGGATTTCACTGGGACGAACAAATTAAGGGCTCCTTTAATACAAAGGAATTTCATAGGATTTTTATAGGATTTGGATTCTTAGGATTTTTCCGTGTGATGGTTGTTTGATTTGTAGAATTGAAATCTTTAGGATTTTTTCCATAGGATTCATTTGTACTACATTTTGAAGAAAACTTTCCATCCACTCAAACTTCTTTGTAGAATTCCTTTGTTTCTCATTGCTATCAAACACTTCTTCAAATCCCATAAGATACAAAGGACATGGCACTCTATTCCTGTATTTTTTTCTGTTCCTGCGTTTTAAAAATCCTGCAAATCAAAGAGGCACTAAGCTTATGTTTCAGGCATAACACTCATAACAGTTATTTCTTTGTAAATGGGTGTTGTTACACAGTGTTGCTTGGACATATGGACAGAGATGTCTGAATCCGACTCAGATCGATTTGACCGGCGATTCTGCAAATTTTAACAGGGCAAATAGTCGCAGACACAGATTCACGTCGATCACGAGAATCGATCCATGGAATGGGCTACAGAACAAACGACTTCGCCTGAACCTTTGTGAACTAAGGTCAACTCCAACGCGCGACTCCAAATGGTCCGGCCGCGTCCGTTCGAGGCTAAACGGACACAAACCACGGACCAACGCACAGGAGCAAACGGGCAAACCTTCTTTTTTGTCCGCTTTTGACCCATTCCCGACCTAAATTTGGGCCGCATTTGCGTCGAAACGGACACGCGCAGACAGGCGGGACGCGCGCCTTTGTCCTCCCCTGGCCCGGCCGTCGGAGACACAGACGCTCATTTTCTCTTCCCTACGCGGCCTGCCTCTCCCCCCACCCCACCCCCCCCCCCAGCCATAGCCGCCACCGCCCCTTTTTCCGGCCGCCCAAACCACGACCATCCCTCGCCATAGCCACCCCACGCCGCGTTTCAGAGGAGTTTCTGCCGGTGTTTCAGAGGAGTTCTCGCCGCATCCGGTACCAGGGAAGTTACGGCCGTCGTCGGCGCCCATCGACCCCAACACCTTCCGGCAGGCGCTGCAAAAGCCGCCGGACGCCGGCCGTCAACGCCACCCTTCCCTGCTGCCTGCTTGGGAGCACGAGGTGCTCTTCCCGGTCGCGTCTCCACCACGACCGCAAGCTGTTCGACAGTTTGCTCACAAGGTACTATGGATAGTGGGGACGAGTTTTTTTTCTCCATAATTTCATGTATTCATTGGATGACGAATATCTTGTGGTTGCTGCATTGGTCGTCAACAACCACATTGCTAGGTAGCGGCCTCGGTTCAGGGGGTCAATCCCGGGCCATGCTCCGGCCTTGAACCGCAATAGGGAGAGTGGCCACGCCCTATTGTATGCCGATTACTTTGAGAATGTCGCGCTCTTCAAACCACATCAATTCCGCCGCCGCTTCCGGATGGCGAGACATGTGTTCAATCGTATTCGGGAGGGTGTGGTAGCATATGACCCATACTTTGAGTGCAAAGAGGATGCCCTTGGCAAGCTTGGCTTCTCCACTTACTAGAAATGCACTGCGGCTATTCGTATGCTTGCATATGGAATTCCGGGCGATCTTGTGGATGAGTACGTGCGTATTAGTGAGTCCACAGGTCTGAAATCAATGTACAATTTCTGCGAGCCCGTGGTGGCCGTGTTTGGCCCTGAGTACCTAAGAGAGCCAAATGCCGCAGATACAGCCCGGTTGTTGGTGATCAATGCCGATAGGGGCTTTCCGGGGATGCTTGGGAGCATAGATTGCATGCACTAGAAGTGGAAGAACTGTCTATTGCATGCACAAGGGCCATGTCAAAGGTGCCACTGTCATATTAGAAGCGATGGCTTCACAAGATCTTTGGATATGGCATTCTTTCTTCGGCATGGCCGGTTCTCACAATGATATCAACGTGCTTCAGCTTTCTCCGGTGTTTGCAAGGCTTGCAGAAGGCCATTCCCTAGAGGTCAACTTTGAGATTAATGCCACCATTACAACAAGAGATACTACCTAATTGATGGTATCTATACTAAGTGGTCAACTCTTGTGAAGACAATACCCAATCTGCAAGGAGAGAAGAGACAGAGATTTTCCCAACAACAAGAGAGTGATAGGAAGGATGTGGAGCGTGCTTTTGGTGTGCTTCAATCTCGATGGGGTATCGTTCGACACCCTGCACTGGGATGGAGCACCGAGAAGCTTTGGCAGGTGATGACTGCTTGTGTGATCATGCACAACATGATCGTAGAGGATAAGCGTGCTGAAAGCATCTACGACCAAGGATTTGATTTCCAGGGTGAAAAATATTGTGCCAGAGCACCAAGAACCGACAACGTTTGAACAGTTCATCCAATTCCATCGTGAAATGTGTGATTGGCATACTCATATGCAGCTCCAAGATGACTTGGTTGAGCATATTTGAACTCACATTGGCAACCAGTAGATGTATCGGTTCAATTCCTTTTCATGCATTTAAGACAACTTCGATTGGGTTGTAAAACTATTTGATTGTGTTTTTATTCGGACGTGGAACTCTTTAGTTTAAAAAATGCATACATAGGGCCTCCAGCCGCCAGCCGTGGTGGACCAGATGCGTCCGCCCCGTTGGACGCACAAACAGCGCATCCAGGAAAACGACCGGACGCCGTCCCATTGCCCTTCCCAAACGGACGAAATCTGGACAAAACGGACGTCCATTTGGGGTCGTGCGTTGGAGTTGACCTAAAATTATAACACATCCAGAGAGTAGGACTAGGGCGACCGCCCACTCATGGGAGCCATCGAAATAGTCTAGAGCAGCAGAAGATGGAATCAATCGATCAAACGAGCGCTTACTGGGAAATGCGGGACGGGGTGGCAGCTCCGCCGCCGCGGCAGCCATGCACGGTGGCGCGTCCGCGAGCAGCCTCGGCCACTGGGTCGTCACGCTACGCTGCCTGGTGGCGCGCCGAGACCTCGGCGGGCCGACCGCCGCCGCGGTTCGTCGCGGGCATTGTGTCGAGCGGCGTAGTGGTGGGCTCTATCCCGCGTGTGACCGGAGCTGGGGCCAGGAAATTTGTGTGGGGAAGCCCGGTGACAATGGAAGCATGGAACGGCCTATACCTTTTCTTTTCTTTTCGATTTCAAAATTTGTATTCATAAAATTTAAGGGTACAAAATATAATGTGTAGATCCTTGCTTGATGATAACATTTGAATCTATATTACAGAAAAAATTGCAGGAAAGATACTTTTATTAAAATATGCTCAACAATTAATCTATGCAATAAATATGTGTGCGTGTTTAGAATTTTGGAATGAGTTTAAATATTATTTGTCAAAACAAGTTCCACAAGTCACCTAAACTTGCTATTGACATTCATGAGCATTTTCATATTGACAGTAGAATATGTTATATAATACTAGTACACATGCCCGTGCGTTGCACCGGGTGAAAAAAAGGCAGAACCTGCTTCATGTGCCATTATGCACCATTTTATATCCAATTGTAATAAACGTCAATGATAATGTTAAACGTTAAATTTTCTTTTTAAAAATAGAAGGTAATGTTTACATAAAAAATGAAATACTTTTTTAAGAATAGTTATCATTTTATGAAATTTGAACATTTCTCTGAAAAAGATCATTTTTCGAACAGATGTTTTTCTTGCAAAGAATCTTTTTTTAGGGGTAATAATGTTTTGTTTTTTGAGGGGTAATAGCATTTTTCTGTATAATATATTTTTGAAAATGTTTTGTTTTTTGAAAAATATATTTTTCTGCAACTATTTTCGCACAACCTGCTTCATGTGCCATTGTGCATCACTTTTTATATCCAATTTTAATAAACATCGACGATAAGGTTAAACGTTAAAATTTTCCTTTTTTACTAAAAGTTAACGTTTGCATACAAATTGAAATACTCTTTTAAGAAGAGTTAACGTTTTTATGAATTTTGAACATTTCTCTGAAATGAACATTTTTTGAGCAGATGTTTTCTTAAACATTTTATGAACGTTTTGGGCTTGGCCCAAATGACTTGGACTACACAAACACGCACGCTCTCAGAAAAAGAAACACTGTCGTTGTGACACAAACTGCACGCATTGTCTTTGTTCCCGTTCCCCATTTTACTATTCCTAGTCGCTGCCGTTGCCGACGGCTGCCGATCCCCCACTCCTCTCGTCTCTCCCCTCGAACCCTTTCCTTCCCCTCGCATCGTCTCACAGACACACAACACACAGAGGAGCGAGCGCCCGTTGCCCCGATCCCTCCAGCCCCGCGGCCCTCGGCTGCCACTCCGACCGGAGAGTGCTGCCACGCCGGTGACGAACCCTTCTCCGCCGCCTCCTCGTTCCTCCCCGTGCCCATGTCCTCTCCCTGGGCAAGCGCAAGGCCGCCGTCCATGGCAGCTGTTGCCCCGGGCCGCTCCGGCCAAAATTAGTACTCCCTCCGTCCCGAAATATCTGTCATGAGTGGTAAATTTACAAAAAAAACCTCGATGTTTTTGGGACACAACACAACCGGCAGTCCAGAGAATCATCAGTCGTCGTCGTCCCATCGCCCACTCCACTCGCATCCACCGTTCAGCCCGCACCCCCCGAATTTCTCTGCCGTCCCAGCGCCGGCGCCACGCCGCATGCCCCCACAGAGCGAGCGCTGCTGCCGTGCAGATGCCCGTCGAGCGCCGCTTCCGCCTACGCATTCGCCCGCCGCTGCCGCCGACACATCCGCCCGGCTCCAAAAAAGCTCATTTTTTGGTCCTAATTGGCTGATCTGGCGGCGGTGCTGGATCCGGTAGCGGCCGAGGCGGCCAGCGGGGAGGAGCAGGTCCTCCATGGCAGGCGGCAGCACGGAAGTGGGCGGTGAGGCGGCTCGGTGACCGGACGGCCCTCTTCCTCGTCGTTTCCTTCAAAAGATTTTCCCCCCAAATCCTCCTAAAGAGTGCACGGATGGATAGATGGAGTAATTTTGCCTTAATCCGTGGTGCTTCCCTTTCTCGCCTTAATCTGTGGTGGTTCCAAATCCTCCTAAGAGTAATTGATGCCCAACAATCTCCGTCTCATTTTCATTGCTGCTTCTCTGGCCGCAGCGTTCTGCGTCTCCTCGATGAGTAATCAACCCATGTTCAGAGTTAATTAGGAGTGCAGTATTTTATTTTCTTTGTTGAGAAACTCAAGCTATTGCACATTTGATCATGTTCATGTATGGTATCAAATCGAGATGTTTTACTGCAGTAGAAGTTGCCACTCAATATCTTGATGTAGGCTCAAAAATTACACATCCAAATTAATTTAATAAATCCGGGCATCAAAGGGAGAAAGAATGCATAGGGGGGCCTCTTTAATCCCATCCAATCTCTGTAGATCATGGATCAAATACTCGCAACAAAGAAGAAAGAAGGATATAAAAACCAAGGTGGAAAAAATACTACAGGTCTCACCACTGCATTGCCAGTTCTTCATTGCTACAAATACTCCTGATTGTGACCCAGCTTCCAAGTTCCAGTCATTATTTCTGGAACTGTTCTGTAATTCGAGTACTATGATGATGTTTATCTTCTTAAGAACAAAGGAACAAGTGTGGGAGGATGATATCTCTGCTGCTTGCTGTACTTCAATATTCTAGACTGTTGTTTAAGTTCTTGGAGTAAATTCAGTGTTTAAACATTCTATTCTTGGCCACAGCAATAACTATGTGAGTGTACTGTAATCCAAGAGATTGTTCTTCATTCTTCTTGTAGGCAAGAGATTGTTACTATTACTGTTAAAGATGTGGCTCTCTCGGTGCTGCAGCTTCCTCCTCGCCGTGCAGGGACGGCGGCGACGAGCTTCTACCTCGGCTACAACCTCCTAGGTGAGTTCCCCCTCTTCTCTATGGTGCCACAGATAGCTCTGGACTTGTGACATGGTTTAATTCATGTGTTGCTGCAATGATTTGTTCCTGTTTACTGCTGGAGTACTTGTTCATCATCATTTCAACATCATGATTTACTTCTATTTTCAGCAAATTGTTCCTGTTTAAATGTACCAGTAGTAATCTTGCAAAATGTCAGGAGTAAATTACAGTACTCCTGATATCAGGAGTAAATTTTGAGCAAATTGTTCCTAATTACTACGGTCATTTAATTTGGAGTTGCTACTGATTCTATCTGTTTATAGCTATTTGGAGTAGTAGTTCCTTATATACCCTGAGTAGTTGTGACCAAGCATATAATTTCTGCAGCAAGTACAAATGTGCTAGAGTAATTCTTTCTATTGCTATGGACAGATGGCCTATTTCTTTCTATTGCTATGGACAATATCTTATCTAGCCAAAGTTCCCTCTCTTCTCAAATCTGACCATGTAGTGTAGTGACCAGTAGTAGTAATGTGGTGGATTATCCAGTAGTAACATATGTCTGTAAATGTTCAGTTAAAGCAGCTTATAGCTTTGGGAATGTGCTTATTCAGATCACACAACAAGGAAAAAAGAACACTACCATTAAGGAATGGTACAGAAATGACTGTGATATTGAAGGATCTGCTTATTCAGATAAGAATTCCAATTCCAAAACAAAAACCCCTTTCAAAAAGGGGAGTAGGATTAGGGCAAACAAAAAGGCTGGGAGGAGTACACCTTGCTCCTGATCCAGAACATTAAAGGTACTGATAATGACCAGGTGAGGTAGGATTTGGGAACGTGATGCCTTGATCGTTTTCTGACCGGATCCGGAGGCCAGAGCACTGTTTGCTTTCCCTGTTCAGTGTTCATGCTCGCTCTATCATTGGGGTTTAATGGCCATACGAACAAAGACATCATTATTTTGCTTGCTTTCTTCTTAGCATCATACATGCATCTCCCACTCCCAGGAATGCTGTTTTTTCTCTCTTCTTTTCCTTTTCTGCTTGATAATATGAGTACTACGGAAAAACATGAGTATTTGCTTGTTTGTAGTGACTTTCGTGCATTACATTAATGCTTAGACGTCTTAGGCAAAGAATGTTTAATTCAGCAGTGTAGCAGCATTAGCTTGCTCCGCTGTATGCCGTATGCTCCGCTGTATACCAGGAGTACATGTTTATGGTCTTGCTGCATTAGTCTAAATTCAGTTGGAATGGCAGAATATATATGCATGATCCATGAATCAAAACATGACATTTGTTGATCATCTAGAAATAAAGTATCATACCCAAATAATCTGTCTGAATTTGATCATTTGCTCCTTCAAATAATCATGTCAAAAGCACAGCAAAATGCACTTTCAGCAGTATCACCTTAATTGTGACTTTCTTCAGGTTCTTGTTCTTTCAGCAGTATTCTTCAGATTCTTGCTCATGAGGTTCTTGTTCTTCAGGTTCTGCCGGACAAGGAGCTCGGAGAGGCGCTGGAGGAGGTAGAGAATTTGATAAAAATCAGGGCAGCAGCAGCATTTCCAAGGTGAGAAATATTTCTTAGTTTGACTTGTAAGTCTCTTTAACTCCGCCTATGTTGTCTCAACATAGCCGGTCCCAAGCCCGGATAAAGGAGGAGGGCTGTGATAGGCTTGGCGAGCCAACGTCAAAACTCAGCCACTCTTATGGAGATGAAACCCAAAAGATTTTCGTTGGGGCGTAACCCTCTCAGCGACGCGCCACATCGGAACCCGGGTGTGGTGGAAAATGGGCAAGGGCCGGGCCGTCACCCCCCAGGTGGCGCGCCGTATCTTGATCTGGATACGGTGGCAAGTGAGCGAGGATCGGGTCGTCGCATCCTTAGTGGCGCGCTACATCGGCGCCCGGGTGTAGTGGAAATTGAGCAAGGGTCTTCGCATTTGACTCGACGAGTGCGAAGGGTAAGGAAGCTAGCCGAGCCTAGGAGGATTCGCTTAGGTAGCTGGAACGTAGGGTCTCTGACAGGTAAGCTTCGGGAGGTAGTTGATACCGCGGTGAGGAGAGACGTTGATATCCTTTGCGTCCAAGAGACCAAATGGAGGGGACAAAAGGCGAAGGAGGTGGAGGGTACCGGCTTCAAGCTGTGGTACACGGGGACGGTTGCAAACAGAAATGGAGTAGGCATCTTGATCAGCAAGAGCCTCAAGGATGGAGTAGTAGACGTCAAGAGACGTGAGGACCGGATTATCCTGGTCAAGCTGGTAGTTGGGGACTTAGTTCTTAACGTTATCAGCGCGTATGCCCCGCAAGTAGGCCACAATGAGAACACCAAGAGGGAGTTCTGGAAAGGCCTAGAGGACATGGTTAGGAGTGTACCGATTGGCGAGAGGCTCTTCATAGGAGGAGACCTCAATGGCCACGTGGGGACATCTAACACAGGTTTTGAAGGGGTGCATGGGGTTTTTGGCTATGGCATCAGGAACCAAGAAGGAGAAGATGTCTTAAGCTTTGCGCTAGCCTACAACATGATCATAGCTAACACCCTCTTTAAGAAGAGAGAATCACATCTAGTGACTTACAGTAGTGGGCAACACTCTAACCAGATTGATTTCATCCTCTCGAGAAGAGAAGACAGGCGTGCATGCCTAGACTGTAAGGTGATACCTGGAGAGAGTGTTGTCCCTCAGCATAAGCTTGTGGTTGCTGACCTCCGCTTTCGGATTCGTGTCCAGCGGGACAAGCGTGCCAAAGTCGCTAGAACGAAGTGGTGGAAGCTCAAGGGGGAGGTAGCTCAGGCGTTCAAGGAGAGGGTCATTAAGGAGGGCCCTTGGGAGGAAGGAGGTGATGTAGACAACATGTGGATGAAGATGGCGACTTGCATTCGTAAGGTGGCCTCAGAGGAGTTTGGAGTGTCCAGGAGAAGTAGAAGAGAAGCTAAAGATACCTGGTGGTGGAACGATGATGTCCAGAAGGCAATTAAGGAGAAGAAAGAGTGTTTCAGACGCCTATATCTGGATAGGAGTGCAGACAACATAGAGAAGTACAAGATGGCAAAGAAGGCCGCAAAGCGAGCTGTGAGTGAAGCAAGGGGCCGGGCGTATGAGGACCTCTACCAACGGTTAGACACGAAGGAAGGCGAAAGGGACATCTATAAGATGGCCAAGATCCGAGAGAGGAAGACGAGGGATGTTGACCAAATCAAGTGCATCAAGGACGGAGCAGATCAACTCCTGGTGAAGAACGAGGAGATTAAGCATAGATGGCGGGAGTACTTTGACAAGCTGTTCAATGGGGAGAGTGAGAGCTCTACCATTGATCTGGACGACTCATTTGCTGATACTAGCAGGCTTTTTGTGCGGCGAATCCAGGAGTCGGAGGTCAAGGAGGCTTTGAAGAGGATGAAAGGAGGCAAGGCGATGGGCCCTGATTGTATCCCCATTGAGGTGTGGAGAGGCCTCGGGGACATATCGATAGTATGGCTAACCAAACTTTTCAACCTCATTTTTCGGGCAAACAAGATGCCAGAAGAATGGAGACGGAGTATATTAGTACCAATCTTCAAGAACAAGGGGGATGTTCAGAGTTGTACTAATTACCGTGGAATTAAACTGATGAGCCATACAATGAAGCTATGGGAGAGAGTCATTGAGCACCGCTTAAGAAGAATGACAAGCGTGATCAAAAATCAGTTTGGTTTCATGCCTGGGAGGTCGACCATGGAAGCCATTTTCTTGGTACGACAACTTATGGAGAGATATAGGGAGCAAAAGAAGAACCTGCATATGGTGTTCATTGACTTGGAGAAGGCCTATGATAAGATACCGCGGAATGTTATGTGGTGGGCCTTGGAGAAACACAAAGTCCCAGCAAAGTACATTACCCTCATCAAGGACATGTACGATAATGTTGTGACAAGTGTTCGAACAAGTGATGGCGACACTGATGACTTCCCGATTAAGATAGGACTGCATCAAGGGTCAGCTTTGAGCCCTTATTTTTTTGCCTTGGTGATGGATGAGGTCACAAGGGATATACAAGGAGATATCCCATGGTGTATGCTCTTTGTGGACGATGTGGTGCTAGTCGATGAGAGTCGGACGGGGGTCAACAGGAAGTTGGAGTTATGGAGGCAAACTTTGGAGTCGAAAGGTTTTAGACTTAGTAGGACTAAAACCGAGTACATGAGGTGCGCTTTCGGTACTACTAGGCACGAGGAGGAGGAGGATGTTAGCCTTGATGGGCAGGTGGTGCCGCAGAAGGACACCTTTCGATATTTGGGGTCAATGTTGCAGAAGGATGGTGATATCGATGAAGATGTGAACCATCGAATTAAAGCCGGATGGATGAAGTGGCGCCAAGCTTCTAGCATTCTCTGTGACAAGAGGGTGCCACAAAAGCTAAAAGGCAAGTTCTATAGGACGGCGGTTCGACCCGCAATGTTGTATGGCGCTGAGTGTTGGCTGACTAAAAGGCGACATGTGCAACAGTTAGGTGTGGCGGAGATGCGTATGTTGAGATGGATGTGTGGCCACACAAGGAAGGACCGAATCTGGAATGATGATATACGAGATAGAGTTGGGGTAGCGTCAATTGAAGAGAAGCTTGTCCAACATCGTTTGAGATGGTTTGGACATATTCAACGCAGGCCTGCAGAAGCCCCAGTACATAGCGGACGGCTAAAGCGTGCTGATATTGTCAAAAGAGGCCGGGGTAGACCGAACTTGACATGGGAAGAGTCCGTAAAGAGAGACCTGAAGGATTGGAGCATCACCAAAGAACTAGCCATGGACAGGGGTGCGTGGAAGCTTGCTATCCATGTGCCAGAACCATGAGTTGGTCGCGAGATCTTATGGGTTTCACCTCTAGCCTACCCCAACTTGTTTGGGACTAAAGGCTTTGTTTGTTGTTGTTGTTGTTGACTTGTAAGTCTCTTTTTGTCCTTAGTTACACATTTTGGTGAGAATGTGGTTTGTTTCCAGGATGTAGTTTGGGAAGGTTAGACTGCTGGAGTTGAAGTAGTTGTGGATTTCTTCAAGACAAAAATAAAGCATTTCCACTTAGGGTTAGCTTTCAGGTTTTGTTTCAGCATGTTTTTGATTGGTCACTCCTGAGAAGCGTATATAAATTGGGAGGATTTAATGTAAGGGGCAAGGTGCGGAAAATGCCAATGGAGGCCGCGCATCAGGTAGGCCTTTATCCTGGCCGTTGGCGTGCTATGGGGATTTGAGCTTTCCCGGTATTCTAGCGTGCTGTCCTCTTGTATCGATGCACCGCAGCGTGTATTGAGGGAGAAAGGAGGCTGCATTAGGTAGGGAATCTAGCTCCTGCAACAGCCCCTGACAATGTTCCAGTTTATGCACGCTCCCTCTCTGCCAAGCATGGTACTGTCGCAACTGTAGCAGTCCATCAGACCCATAATTATTGTCTCAATTATAATGTACCATGCATGGTGGACCAAGACTCGCTCACTGGACATTTACTCCTGATGGTTCCAGATAAACACTCAAGAGATAGAACATGATCCGCATGATAATTAGTGGGTTTATTTAATGCTGCAAACTGCAAATTAACAATAAACCCCGTGGAATGTACCCACGTATAGCATTCTTTGATTGTGAATCTATGAAAAAGATGATTTATTCCATCTCTGTCAACCTGGGAGGTGTTGAAATTTCATACCACGGTGCATCGATTAGTACATGAAAATCCTAAACTCAGTCATTGACCAAGTTTACTCAAATGACAACGCACCTGATTTTGCAAAACAAAAAAAAATGCACAATTGTGTTTTCAGGTCTGACCAGAAGAAAACATAAGCAAGTAACTTGTTTGTGCCACCAACGCGGCCCCCAACACAAATTTGTTTAGGCCGACACCTACAACAAACAAAACGAGTCCAGATGCCATGCGCTCCTATTATCCGAGAATTTGCAAATCACCTCAGTATCAAATAGTAAGCATTGAAGAACAATCTATAACATATCAGGGGAACTACATCTAGCTAGTCTTAGTATCTAATTTTCATTTTGTACCTAAGCAGTCCGGAGAGAAGTTTGGGATACTTCCTGCTTGGTTATAAATGACCTAATTGATATTTCCAAAGTACTCTTTGTGTTTGGATCGACCTCAGGCTTCACTGCTGCTCCCCCAATCCCAACCCTGGAAAAAAAATGAACAGTTTGCTCAACAAAGGTAGCCAAGCAGCAAAAGCATAGATACTACTGAATTTTTAGAAAAGCTATACCGAGATATATAAAAAAAAATATTGAACACTCCAAAATTGGAAACTGATGCCCTCTAAACATAGTTGACATGTCCTTGACGTAAAAGAAGTCACAAAAAATATTTTTGTTGTAAGCAAAAGATTTGCAGATTCTCCTGAAAATTCAGTGGCCTGGGACGGGTTTTCGCCTACTGAATCAACCCAAAGAAAATGAATTCAGCCACAATGGGTACTTCAGGAAGATTATTCATCGCAATTAGGACTTAGTTATCGGCTAACTATTCATCAGAAGCAAACACCGTGAACCCTATTTTACAGAAACGGATAGCACACCAGACCTCAATTAACTGCCCGAAAATTCAGAAAATAACTACAGTTAACTAAGCACTAAAATTTACATTAGTCATAGATCAAACAATCTGTTGCAGTCCCAGTATACAAGGAAAGTTTTCGTTTTCATGGCATCGAACAAGGAGGAAAAAATGAACAATACCTCCAGTCCATAGGCTGGTAGCTTCAGACCACACCTGAATCCCGTCGAATTCAGGGGAAATCTAACACTTCCTGGCGCCGCCTAATTTCCCGGCACCCCCATTGGCGATGCTAAGAGAAGCCTGCTACTCGACCGGCAGATTTCCCCATTGGCGATGCTAAGAGAAGCCTGCTACTCGACCGGCAGATTTCCCCATTGGCGATGCTAAGAGAAGCCTGCTACTCGACCGGCCACATCACGGCTAGAGGGTCAGTGTCCAGAACTGGCAGCCTGCGGACTTGGAAAACCAAAAACATAAGGACAGGTTCTAGAGGAGAATCAGTGGAAAACACGTCACCTGCACTCTCCAAGCTAAGGGCCTTCCATGGACACCGGCACGGTGAAGCAGGCGGACTGGATCTGAAAGAGGAAGCAGACGGCGTGGTCAACCAAATCGAAATCCACAAAGTATGCCGGGGGATTAAGCATGTCAGGACCTCAGGATGAAGGGGGGAATAATATACATACCTGTCGCAGTCGACCCCAAACATCTTGCCGGAGAGCGACGGCGCCGCCGTCGGCCATGGGAGAGACAGGGGAGCGGAGAAGCAGAGTTGTTCCATGGCTGGGGATTATTCCACGAAGTAAGGATAAGGGGGAGGCACACGAGCAGGGATATGGGCCAGACATGTACGCTAGGCCGATGTATTCCGGACCGTATATGCAAGCCTAGGCCGACAGCAGCCTGTCAAAAGCCTGACGCATTTCAGATCCCAAAACCCATTGCACGGCCCAGATACCGGCCTACCTGGTGCTCGGCCTCCAAAAGCCCGCGCTCGGCAAGGTGGGACTATTCTATTTTTTGGCCTTGCCCAGGCCTTTAACCCTTCTGTTTTGTGGGCTGTGGTCGCTGGCTTAGGGCCAGTTCTTTTGGTGGCTTTTTTTAGGCAGCTTATTCTAGAAGCCCAATCAAAAATATTTTTTTAGAAGCCTACTAGTCAAGTCTCAATTAGTAGGTTTCTAAAAAATTATATTTTGTTGGGCTTTAGAATAAGCTGGGTAGGGGGTAGCTTATTCTAACTTATTCTAGAAGTCAGCAAAAGAACTGGCCCTTAGTTGGGCTGGGCTCGTGCCTTTAAACTCGGTGATGGATAAACGAAACCAGATCGAACGGGGACGTACGAGCAGGCAACGAAACGTTTTTATAGCGATTATAAACAGCGACGTACGACCAGAAACAGTAGCCCTTTTATTTATTATAGCAAACATGCCCGTGCGTTGCAACGGGAGAGAAAAATATCTCACAAAATGATATTTAGCATATGGAATATTCATACTAATAAGTATAATAAAGAATAATGCATTTAACAATTAATTTTAAACCTTGCTTTCTATCCATGCTCACAAAATGTCATAATGCTGCTTCTACGTATAGCAAAAAACTTTGGTCTGTTGTAACCACTGAGACAGAAAGTTTGAGACGGAAACACATACTATTCAGTAGATCAAAATATTCAGAGTGGGTGGTGGAAAGAAAGAAAAAGTTATTCTTCCAAACAAAAACTAATAGTTCATACAGTACATCTATTTTCATCAATGGAATTAAAAATATGAGTCAAAGGAATCATACTGAATACAGTATGGATTTTATCACATTTGCATGGAGAACTTAAAAATTCATTGCAATGCTCCGAGTATTTAAATTTGTGTTAGCTATTTGATCCTAACCCATGCACAGATGTCCGCAATCAGCAAAAATCAATCATGCTTTGTGAGCTGCTAAACGAAAGCAGGATGAAGATGCTCACATGGATATCCAGAAGGGAAATGCAGACCGCCAGTACGTCTTTTTCACCAATCCAGCTAGCTTATCAACATCCATGAGAGTTTTCTAGAATGTAGAAATCTGTTGATCAAAAAATAAAATGATTAGACTTTGCATCATAAATAGAGCATGTGAGGTACTCATAAATTTATTTAATTACAATGCATATCCGAATATATTGTTGTTTGTACAATAATGTCTTATTTCTTCTTCGCAATCCCTTTTTAAAATTGTGCAGCCATTTTGGCTTGCAGTTTAAGTTGATATTAGCCATCGGCAGATTAATGATTGTACAGTCATCAGACAATAAACATGTTCTTTTCTTGATCTGATACATGTCCATCTACGATCAACTAAAGAATCTATTGTCAAGGCATATAAACGTTTGTATTCTGGCGTTGATGGCTTGTTGAACCGGGATTTAGAGACAAAACCATATGTTTTTTTGGTGTGTGTACCGGTGTATCAGTCATCTATGCTGCCTATGCACCACATGTCCCCATAGCAACGCACTACACAGTAGTATCTCTTTTTCTTTGAGGGAATACACTACTCTATCTTATCTCTAAGGACGCAGGCTCCACACACTCGTTCTTATCCCGTTTCTTTTCCCCTTTCTCATACTCAAAGCAAAATGGACCCCCCTTTCTCTTCACCTCGTTGGGAGCAGCCGCCCTGTGCTGCCTCCCTGCCACCTCCAACCGCGCCCGGAGAGGAGCTCCTCTGCCCCGAGCCGCCTCGGGCAGGCCAGCCAGCTACCTACCGTCTGTCTCCTACTCTCTCTCTCTCTCGGCATTTCCCTTTTCATCCTCTCTCGCATGTTTTCTCCAGGGAGTCGCCATACCAACAACCGCAGCACCCCGCCTTGGAGCTCGCCGCCTCCGACCACCTCTCCGTCGGCCTCGTTCTCCTCCGCCTCGATTCCGTCCGCCGACGCCGGATCCACGCCGGAGCAGCCGGATCCGCTGCCTCCTACCTCGTCTGCTGTCGGGAGCAGGACCTCGAGTGGAGGTTCTCACGGGTCTTTGGCGAGCGTGGGCCGGCGAGGTTCCAAGACCCCCCCTCTCTGCTCCTCTCTATTGTCCCTTTTTTGTTTCCTTCCTTGCTGTTCCTCTGCTCCCGAGCTAGGCATATCACGCATGCTGCTTATTTGGATTCTTCTTTATTTTTCATGGGTAAAGATGACCCATATATCTCATGCTCTTTTGGTTGGTGTCCTGACTTGTTTGATTCTTGCAACTGGCGGACGTATATAAGTTCATCGGATTTGAGTTAAAGAAGCAAGGTGGGACTATTTATTTACAAAAGAAAATACAAAATTTTAGCACATGCATAAGGAGCAGGGGTAGGGGCAGCCGCGCCGGCGGGGATGGCGGTAGCGGCGCGCGGCGACGTGGGGGTGGGCCGGCGGCGCGCGATGAGGCGGGCCGGGCGTGGCAGGAGGTGGCGGCGCGCTGGAGGTGAAGATGGGGATTGGGAGGCAGGGGCGTGCGGGTGGCTGTGTTATGTTTTTTCTTTTCTCTCCCCAGTACCGGTTCAGATTGATTTATCACGAGGATTGCGGGTTGAATATTAAAATCCATAGGGACTTTTCTGCAAAATCGCCGACGACGGGTATACGGGCAGAATCACTCCGTGCTTTAGTATTAATAAAAAAATAATAATAACTAGGAAACATGCATGTGCGTTGCAACGGGAGAAAAAAACTATACTCACATTATGAAAAGAACACTGCGCATAAGGCGTGAGAATCATGATGTGTGGATGTGTAGAAATAAAAGAACTTTTGAGAATTTTCAAGCGTGAACATTAGCCGGCCTGTCTTCACGGGCTTTTGCCAGGCGACTGGTATCATATTCGCGGACATTAGCCGGCCTGTCTTCACGGGCTTTTGCCAGGCGACCGGTATCATATTGTATATACTGCTAAAATATCCGATGCAAGAACATAAAAGATAAACTTTAGTAGGGGAAATTCAGTAATAGGTATCTAAAAACAAGAGACATGAACATTTTAAGTTTGTTTCCTTGATGCGGTGAATTCTGCCGTAGGCATACATAGAACAACTTCTGACTTGTAGTCATATATACATATATATTTAAAGTTTATTTGTAGGCTTCTAGTTAAAAAGTTTATTTGTAGGCTTCTAGTTAAATGCCAGTGCGTTGCAACGGTCAACAATGTTTTTTTTTGCGAGATCAATAGTAGTTTATTCCATTAAGATAGTGTTATAATCCTTCGGCAAGAGATCCTCAATACATGGGGGTCCTCTGCTGAGCCACACAGCCGTAGCTTGCTCAGAGCGACTATACCTTGCCATGCAATTTGCAACGCTATTCTGAGATCTATGAAGTTTCTGGGGAATAAACACTCTATCGATCATAAGGAACTTGACTTCAGCTACTAAATGACCATGAACCGATCGATCAACAATGTTGATAAATAAATTAAAATAGATGATACAAATACAACCTTTAAAACATAGATCTATCGTTTGATAATCATGTTTAAGCAATTTCATCGACCAAATGGTGAATAACTATTTAACATCATAATTTTGTCGATCAATCAGTGATTAAAAAAACGAACTTTACACACAAAAAACATATCGTATAACAATCACGTTTAAGCAATTTCATTGGCCATTTAATACGCAACTATTTGATATCACAACTGGTTCAATTTCTCTCTGTAACATACGATTACCAAGCAGTAAGTTAAACACACACACATGACTCCCCACAGTGAAGGTGGCCTGCACAAAATCTGTGTTAATTTGAATCAATGTGCGTAATTTTTTTAGCTAGCTCAAGACTAACTAATGTACGTAATTTTTTTAGCATGCTCGTAATTTTCTAGTAGTTACCTAGAAAAAAAGAGATACATGTGATCAATGTAGCATGCCTGGAGTCATCATGATGCTTGTCTTGTCTCTTCTTTCTTTACGATGATGGTGCATACACGGTCGGCCCTTTCCGATGGAATTCAACTGTGGCATACTCACCTCCCCCCGTCGGCAGTTTCACTGTCTCGCCATCGTCCGTGGCAGACGTGCACCACCAGTCCCACCGGCAACCAGCATGCATGTCCGAGGCCCACACATCATCTCTTTTTAATGATTTTCTAGCCAGCTTGAAGATACGGCAACTCGCTTAGTATAAAAACGGGTGAAATTTCGTTTTAAGGGGCGAGGTGGGACTATTAAATTGCAGACGAACCAGACTTCTAACAGACTACGGATGGAAGCGGCTGGTCATGAGTTCGATTCCCACACACGCACACAACTAAAAATATTTTTATGTGCGCGTGGCCCAAGCGGGAAAAAGTGTGCGCGTGGCTCAGGCCGGACAGAAAACTGGCCCATGAAACACCTAGTACGAATCATAAATTTTATTCACAGCCATGGGTAGCTCGGTTGGTCGGGGCTGTTCCTACTCGGGGCTGTTCGATCCCTCACGCGCTCCTATTTTTCCATATTTTTTTCTGGGCTGACACTGTAGCGCATGGTTAGGACGGCCAGATTTGATTCAATGGGCCGACGATTCGGCGGACCTGGAGCGCGTCGGCCCACGTACGAAATTCTGGCGAACCGTTTTTTCACAAAAAAAAATAGTACCACCTCGGATAGAAAAAAAATCTGATACGTTAGGACGGACGAAAAACGGACGAAATTATGGTGTTAAGAAACGCTTCTCCCTTTATTAGTATATATATATATATATATATATATATATATATATATATATATATATATATATATGACTACTTTTCTGTACTCCTGGGTGTATGTACTCCCATATTCAATATACCTCATATACACATTGATTATACCTCTTTACCATTTTCAATATACTTCATTAAATATTCTAAGATACCTCAATACGAGTTTTGTGGAAAAAATATCATTTGCGACGTAATTTTTGTAATATACCTTTTTCATGTACGAACAAATCAGTATATACGTAAACCTTTAAAAATATGTAGACTCACATGATTTTTTTCGTGAAACTCATTTTGGGGTATCTACTAATTATTAATGAAGTATATTAAAAATAATAAAGAGGTATAAAATATTCATCTATGTGGTATATGAGCGATGAGAGTACGTACTCCCAGGAGTACATAGCCATTTTCCTATATATATAGATATATATAGGTATAG
Source organism: Elymus sibiricus (assembly GCA_039707655.1). Classification (NCBI taxonomy): domain Eukaryota; kingdom Viridiplantae; phylum Streptophyta; class Magnoliopsida; order Poales; family Poaceae; genus Elymus; species Elymus sibiricus. The sequence continues at coordinate 323,576,819 of CM077664.1, forward strand.
TATAGGTATATATATAGGTAAAGAAAAATAGAAATAGAAAAACAAAAAAAGAAAATACAAAGAATAATAAATAAGAGAAACATAAAGGAGAAAAGGAAATATAAAAAAACTAAGAAAGGTTGTTAGAAAATATAATAAATTGTTGCGGCGGGTCTATTCTCAACCAGCAATAGGAAGAATCAGAAAGTGCACCAACTGTCAGAAACATGATTCCAATAAGTTGATGCGCCAGCACAAAAATTTCTACAAACATCATTATCCTCGACTACCAAATCTTGTCCAACAAGAAGGAAAGACACCTAATCAAAATAAGTTGATGAAATATGAGTATATTATTCCTTGTGCAATAACAAAGAAAAACAAGTTCCTCGTACCATTTCTCATTCTGAGAATAAAAAAAACTTGGAATGCAACATTTATCCAACATTATATCTCTTTCCCCTCTCGCAAGGCGACTAGGGAAAGCCTTCCTTCCCTCAATCTCTGCCGGTGAGCCTGTGGATTCGCCTCCCCTCCACCTGCCGCTCCGGTGGCCAGTGGCGGTGAGGGGATTTCTGGTGCCTCATCTCTGGCTAGTAGATAGGTAGGGTTTTAGTCGTAGGGGCGACATTTGGACGGATGGCGGCGCTTCTTCTTCGAGTCAGTCTTCCGGCTCCGATCCTCCTCAAGTTCGTCCGCTGGGACGGACTAGACGGAGCTCCGGCGTAGATTCCAGAGCGGCGAGGTTAAGGTTTCTCGCCGTGCGTACGCAACGGCGATATTTGGTGTCAAATTCTTCAGATCGATTCAAGGATTCAACGGCGACGACTGCGGCTCTGGGACGTTGGTCCTTAGGGGCACGTGCACGAAGACTTTCCGGCTATCAGCGACAAGGTCAGGCTGGCTCCGGGACGGGAGTGGCGACAGCGGCGCGTTGGCGGCTCGTTCTGGCGGCGGCAATGGTCGTTCGGTGGTCCATGGACTTCGATGTAATTTTTATTATGTTTGAGACGTTTTGTACTTCCGGTAAATCTTTATAGGGAAAATCTATCTAGTGGTGTGCGCACGGACGTCGTCCGGTGCGGCGGCATTGGGCGCACGCGCTCAAGCGTAGCGGAGGTGCAGATTCATTTTTTTTAAGACATGTTCCGATCATTCCTGATACAAGCCTGTAGCATGCATGCATGGTCTACTTTTTGACTAAACGACACAACCCTGTAGCATACATGGAACTACTCGGCTAGGTAGGCTTATCTGCGTACCTCACATATGTCCGCTATAGTGTTCATATATGAAATAACTGGCCACCAGGTAGAATTAAAAATGGCAAGCGCTGCAAAATAATGTGACAGTTAATTTTCATAACAACGGGCAAGCTTATATGAGACAACTGAGTAGAATTAAACTGAAAAGCACAACAAAACACCATGGCAACTAGGTTTTGGAACAATCGAATGGCTTTTTATGGAACATCAAAACAATTGGGTAGAAATAAACCGATAAATACAACAAAACACCGTGACAACTAGTGTTTACAATAACTGACAAGCTACATGAGACAATATGACAACTAGGTAGAATTAAAATGACAAGCACATCAAAACATTTGTTGCAACTAGGTTTTAGAACAATCGAATGGTTTTTTATGAGACATCACGACAACTGGGTAGAATTAAACTGATAAGTACAACAAAACACAGCAGCAACTAGTTTTTGCAATAACTGACAAGATGTATGAGACAATATGGCAACTACGTAGAATTAAAATGACAAGCACATCAAAACATTTGTGGCAACCGGGATTTAAAAAATATTACTAATAAGCTTTTACGAGACACCATGACAACTAGGTGGAATTAAAATGACAAGCATCAAAACATTGTGGCAACTGGATTATAAGCAACGACAAGCTTTGTACGAACTGACATAAAAAATATGGCAATTAATTTATTTTTTATAAGGCAAGTAAGTGGTTAATAATATGGCAAGTGAGTGAAACAATGTGGCAAGTATGATCGAAAAAAAAGTTGTCGAAACATGTTGATATGGTATCTAGTTTTGAAGATCTCGTCGCGACAAAATCAACAGCGAAAATAGATCATCGATCTAATTAACGGTTTTAGAGATAAAACTTTTTAAATTTCAATTATTAGAGGAAATCTTGATGACATCATCGCATGCATGCATGATGGAGAGAGAGGAAATTGGTGGCAGCATGGTTGAGAGAGTAGGTGGTAGTACTCCATACCAATACAACTTTTTTTAGATGCATGCACATGCAGTCCATGCGTTTTTCGCTGTTGCCAGCGACATCTTTGTGTGGACAATAGCCGCCGCACGGGAGCGCTAGGATGCGGCGCCGCTGCCTAGTCGACTCCATCTTTATAATAGATCTGATCATTTTAAAAAAAATAAAAATTATCCAACATTAATTAAAAAAACCAGGAAAAATTCATACATAGAATTCAGTTGGGTGGCAATAGGAACAATACCCATCTATGACAAGTGGTACAAAACGAAATAAAATTCAGTTGGGTCCTGGGTGGCAACATTTGTAGAAAGGAAAAAAAAAACGCTTCGGCCCTCAGATCGTCCTCCCGGCGACCTGGGAAAAGAATAGGGTTTCTGACCTGAAGAAGCAGCGCTGACACTACTAGTCCCTTGGTTCTTATGATCTCCAGCACAAGATTAGATTTATGTCCAGGAGCAAGTGTTTTGGGGCCAGAGACATGCTACTCTTTATCTCCACTTATCCCGGTAACTGGCGCGGATGCCAAACCTTGTCGACACAAAAATATATCCAGCTTAACAGAAGTATATCCAACTTAGTGCAAGTACTCTTCAGAAGTCAGAACTCAAGGATGGTCACAAATGCGGCACTTCACAAAAGACTCTACTTGTAAACTTCCAAAACAGTCATGTGTGTGATGCAGAGAGGAATTGAAAAATGGCTGTGTGTTCAGTCCCATTTAAACTGAAATTTGGCATTGCATCACGCTGAATAATCGATAACAGTTTGAACACAACAGCATGGGGGTGCAGTTTACTAATGCCTGTATTCATATTTCAGTTCAATCATAGTCGCCTGAGTGATCATCCATGGAAGAAAGTATGTGGGGTCACACGGGACTGTCCAGAGTGCATAATACGCAGTAATCTAAACAACTTACACATGCGTACATCGATTCACGAAGGAACCAACGGTGAAAAACAGGAGTGAGCACTGAAACATGGGCATGGCATCTTAATATCAGTATGACAGTATATGTTATCTCAATTCCCATAACGCTTTGTTTGGATGTAGACATTCAAGACCTTGGTATTGCATTGGCTCCAATGCCTAATATCCCAAGGCATTGGTATTGAGCTGCAATGCCACACTTTGTGTTTGGATGTTCCTGTATTGGGCACTTGGAATTCAAGGGAAGGAGCAATGCCAAATCTTGTTTGGATGCACGTAGTGTAGAATTGGACATTGTGAAATGTATGAACAATATAATAATTGCTTGTACAAGTTTGGAAATGAAATCTGATCATCATGCCATATATTTGAGAGATTATGTATTATAATATAATAAAATTGCATGCAAATAATTTAAAAATTGGTACAAACAACATCAATTGTCCAAAATACATGAAAACTGTACATTACAATATGAACTGTTCAAATATATGAAAAAATAGGCTGAAAACTGTACATTACAATAGCTGAAAATTATACATAAGCAACATGAGCATATTATCATGCACTGGACAACATCAACTGTTCAAAAACATGAAAAATAGGCTGAAAACTGTACATTACAGTAGTATATTAGAATTAGGCTCAAAACTGTAGGTAACAACAGCATATTATGATGAACTTGACAACACTATCAACTGTTCAAAAACATGGAAAATTAGGCTGAAAACTATACGTAACAGCCGCATATCATGATGAACTTGAGAACAACATCAATTGTCCAAAAATTATCAACAACAACATATTATGATAACCTTGCCAACAACATTACATATTATAACATGTCTCACAACATCCAGAACACATAACAAGTCTTGTGCATCAACAGGTGGCTGAGTAGAAGGATCGGGAAGCTTAATGAACTCCCCGGTTAGAGATAGAATCGCTGTTAATACATCGTCAAAGTGTGTACTAATAGTCCATAAGGAGCGCTTGTAAGTGCCACGCAGAATCCTCTTTGATACCATGGCCAACTACCAACAAGAACATTGCCACTTTTTCTTCCATGGAAACATAGACACTCTCACGAAGACCAGCCCTCTCACACAACATGGTGCATAAGTCATGAAAGTTTCTTTTAGTTAAACGCAGCTGATCATAGCATGTTACTTCTGCCCCATCATACATTCCTTTTAGCAAATATTTCCGATGAATGTTTTTTTCCTCATCATCACTAAAGCTCCCTAAATCCCTTGGTGCCCTCTTCGTACTAAGATATGCTATCCCAAGAAAAAACGATTCAAAGTACAGTTTGGTCAAAACTATCCGTCTCCTCTTTCTTCTTTTGTTCTCCTCGTTTATGTAAGCAACCAAGTCCATGTCAGACATGGTGCAGCTACATTACATTCAGAAATTAGACATGCATGCCTCATTCAATCACACAAGTAAATATACAAAGCCATGGTGTAGCAAGCATTTCAAAATAATGTATCATTCAGTCACACAAGTATAACCCAATACATGGTACAGCAAGTTATCAAAAATTATGCTACGGCAAGCTATCAATCAGCCATTAAGGACAAGTCATCAATCAGCCATATGACATAAGCAAGCAAGATACCAATCAGGCATAAGACAAGCTATCAAAAATTGTTCTATCCATTTATGCTACAGCAAGCTATCAAAATTTATTATCCAGGTTTTTGTCTAAATGTTGTGTACGAACAAGCACTGTGATTGAAAAAACTTCTTTGATCTTATGGGATGAAGCTCCAATGGTTCATCGGTATTGCTTTCAGGCTGTTGATAGAACATTCAGAGGTGCTAACTACGTTAACATGCTTCTGCTGATTTATTAGATACTATTTAAATAAACATGCCTCAGGTGTCATTTCAGGTTAGAAAATTTTCTCTTGCATACATCATATACGAATTTCCATGTTTTAACAAATATATTTGTGAAATGGGATACTTATATGGGTCTGAAGCATTCCAAAGTATTCCAAACTTGGCAGAACAGGTTGATGTTCAGTTTAGCCTGAATAGACTTGGCAAATGGTAGTCCTTGCTCTAAATTTGTGGTTCAGTTAAATCAGGATAAAGATCTTTGTGACTGTGGAGTGTGTGCCAGTGTGAGATTTATCATTCGCATTTGTGCAGAGCTTCAACAAGCATTCAGTCATTTAACACAGGGCACAACAAGCATTCACTATATAGTCAAATACTGATTTTTTCTCTTCACCATATGAACGCATGACCAAACAAAAATTATTTTTCCTTACTGAGAGCAGAAATTATCTCATGAACATACCTTCAGTTGGTCTACAGGGATGTGCCAATCCAAGACAAATAACCTGCAGCAGAGTTAATTTAAGAAAGATTAGTATCTTAGTATGCAAACAGGTTGGGGAAGAGGGACGAACTGTGATGGGGAAGAGGGGGAGCAGCTATCGGATCTGAACGGGAGGGAGGGGCGGCCATGGGATTAGGGTTGAGTAGGAGAGGGAGAAGGGCGGATGGGGGTGGTAGATGGACGGGGCTACCGGCGAGGGGTGGGAGAGGGACATCCAAGGGACGGGTCACCGGCGGCCATCGGAACTGAAAGGGGTGGGGAGATTGGGGAGGGCAGGGGGAGATGAATCACGGGGAGAAAGCCTACCGGAGCAAGGGGAGAAGGAGGAGGAGCAGGAGATGGAGGAGACCTGCCGGAGATGGGAAAGAAGGAGGAGGACGGCGGCAGGAGATGAGCACCCACCTGCGCCGCCGCTGCTTCTCCCGCGCCTCTCTGTTCTCTGTTTTCGGGAGGGTTGAAGAGGTAAGCGAGCCGGGCTGGGCAATTTCACCCGAAAACAGAGCGGGGAGGCAAGGTATTCGCGCGGGCACTCGCTAGTCTTGGCGCGCTGTGTCCAATATCGCGCTACGATGCCACGGCCCAATACCCAGGACATCCAAACGCTGGCATTCGGGAGTTACAAATGCCAAATGCCAATATTACCTCCCAATCCATACATCCAAACATAGCGTAAATAAAATATAGGCCTGCTGCAGGTGGTAGTCCATACATAAAAATTACTGAAACAGATTCTAATAACCTTCTACACACATTCACGATGTAGTAAGAGAGTTCATTCATTAATCACAGCGCTCATACCTCGCAAAAATACAATAAAGTAGTACATTATCCACCACACTAGGCCAAAGGCATGCAACCAGAAAACACACATGTTGTTCATGCCCCTTTATTAATATACAATACTGATTTAGCACGTAACTTTTCATGGAGTGTTCAAGGGTAGAGCTCAATAACAGATCTAACTCCCAGCACTGATATAATTTTGTAGTGGCCGAACCCAGCTTCCATGAATATCTTTTTCCACTCAAATTCCTCTCGCTCAATCCCCTCAAAAGACATGATAAAGAGATCAAACAACACTTGCATCTCTCTTGTTACAATCTCATTTGGCACAGATCCAACCACCATATCTACGATTATCACCTTTCCACCAGCTTCTCTGGGAGGTATAGCTTCCTTGCATTTTTTCAGTATCTTGACACAGTCTTCATCGCCCCAATCATGGAAAACCCACTGAGATGTACATCAGCAAAAAATGTTACGATTAGCCCCGGTAATTTGTTAATTGTTGAGTTTTTCCATAAAAGCTATTACTTTAGTTGTTCGATTGTACCTACAAGCGGCTAAATAGACACTTTATGGCATCCTATTGTAAACTGGGTATGTGTGCGAAGGGAAGAAGAAAAATCTAAAGGGTGTACCTTCAGGAAGAGAACATCCGCTGGTGGAATGTACTTAAACATATCGCCAGAAATAAACGACACATGGTCGTCAGTAGGAGCTTCTTCAACGACATGAGGGAGATCCAACACGATGCATTTCATTTGCAGGAACGCCTTAGCAATTGCCCTGGCTGATCCACCATGTCCTCCGGCGACATCAATAAGCGAGTTTATGCCAAGAAATACACCAGCACACTCCCTCAAGATGATATCCATGAGAAAGTTACTATCAGAAACCATCACGTCATTGATTAGCTGGTTGTAAGTACTGTTCTGGGCAGCCATCTCCCAAACGTTAAGGCCGTGAGCTTTCTCGAACAGGGACGTGGAATGCTCATCTAGGAACCATGAGTGCATGCCAAAAAGGGGGGCAGTGACAGTAGAATCAAGTAGCAAAGATAGAAAGGGAGATAAGTTCGATCTAACTTCATCGATAGCAAGTAGGCGTATGGTTGGGGTAAGCCCGTAAGCAACCTCCTTGTTTGGCGAGGCTACTTCATGAACAACAAACATGCCTGACACAGTGAGCACACGCATGAGTTGCCGTAAGCGAGGAAGCTTAGACGGATGGAGCCCAAGCTTTGCGGCCAACTCCGAAGGGGTCATAGACCCACCATGGTGCTGGATGGTGTTAGGGATTTGCAATTCCATTGCACATTTGAGTGCCATGGACTTGACAAATCCCAATGCGTGGTGCCAAAGATCAACTTGAGCCTGGAGCAACTCCTGAGAGCTATGCTTCTCTTGAGTGGGTGCCATTTTTATTGAGCTTGTTTTTCCTTGGCCGTGTGTGGAATGGAGTCATGTTGGCAGGTCTATTTATATGCAAATACTAACCATGGAGGAACAAGGTAGAGCCATGGGTAATTCGTTATTTAAGGATGGTAAGATGTTTAGGTGACAGGATTGTGTCAAGGCATTTGAGATAAAGGTACTTGGATATGTATTCATTACGGCAACAAATATACATTTTTTACATGACAGAGAAAATTAATGTAAACTAGCAAGGCAACTCGCGCATTTGCGCGGCTAGCTAGTAAAAGTTTTGGATGGCAGGACTGAGTATTCAAAATTTGGTTTGAGTGCATCTAGCTAGTACAGTATATTTGATTTGCCTAATGTGCAGTGAAACATATGAACTATGAATACTTGAGCTTTTGCTAATTGATTGATCACATCAGCAGTGATTTCACGGCATGCATATGGTACAGGCTGATTCGGATTCATGGTTCATATGTGAGCTGCCGATTCTCATTCTGCTACAAATTAACCTGACCCAAACACGTATAGGTATCAACTATCAAGCCTATCGACACAGTTACAACTAATTAAATGTCCATATGGGCAAAAAGGTATTTTAATATTAAGCTCAACTCTTTTTCAAAACATTTTTAACCGAGTCCCACTTATTTCAGATTTAAATACAGGTCCTACTCTCCAATTTGTTCTATTAGAGTACGGGAGATATTATTTGGCTACACCTATTGAGTGGTTGTACAAAGTTTCCCTTTGTAAAGATCTACACCTGAATAAAAGATTTTAAGCACTTGGCAGAAAACACTTCCTGTTATACTAGTTGTCGCATCACTTATCTACTTACTTGTGGCCTATTGGACGGCAGTACAAGCCGCACTTTGTACTAGGACATCGACACTACAGGTTTGGGTGTCGGTTTCCTAGTTTTGTTTTTTTCAGAACACACCAAAGACTTGCGCGCCATTTGATTATGAGAAAAGAGAGTATAGTACAAGACTCTGACAAAGTCCGTTCAAATTGTAGACACCAACAAAAAAGACTGCGTACGTTTACCAGAAAAGAAAGGGACACTACGTACCACCAGCAATGCTAGAGTGAAGGATTAAAGATGGGCCTTTCTTACTACGAAGAACATCCTGCCTCTGGTTGGTGACGTTGTCGAAGACCCTTCCGTTGCGTTCCAACCAGCGGATGTGCATACACATGACCGCGATCGTGTTCAGGTCGCGACGTCGCCTGACAGGAACCACACGGTTAGCTGAATGCCACCACTCATGGATTGAGATGGCACAGTTGAGGGACACAGGCTGGAGACCGACGTCTTGCAAGGTGTCAAACCAGATTGCCCTGGACAGAGAACATTGCACCATTGGGTAGCCGATTGTTCTGGCTGTTGGAAGCATAATAGGCAGTGCGGATGATGTTGCAATCCTCTGTGAACCAATCTATCCGACGTCCAGCACCTCATTGGTGCCAGGAAAATCCGTCGTCTGTCGTAGAAAATTGACTAGTTGTTAGCTTCGAGCTGAATTGATCATCATCAACCAAAGGGTTGAGCTGGACTTGTGAGAATCTGCCCCAAAGCTCACACAGTTGCATGATTGCTGGCATCAATAGCTAGACCTTGATGTCCCAGATCGATCTGCCATTCGTTAACTTAACGCTTTTTTTGCTGATCTTTTCAGGGCCTGCTTACCAACAAAGGACAACAAATCTGGTGCAATGTGCTTGATCGCACAACCATCCAACCAACTGTCAATCCAGAAGGAAATCCAGTAGGAGCTTAGTGTTTACCAAAATCAATAAAATGTAACCGACTAACGGGCATACATCGAATTGACCTAGCTGTTTATCTAGATTTTGTTTGCAAGTACAACAACATTTTCCCCCCGAAAAGGAGAGTAGACCCCCGGCCAAGTAAGTAGAAAAAACAGGGTATAATTAATTTTCTGCAAGCGTCAAGCTGTAATTTGTAGTGGGGTTTCTTAGAAGGATGGTGCAAGAATACCAACCTTCCGTGGGTTCAGATGTGTAGAACACACCCATCCATAATTTCTGGGAAATTAGCAAGGTTCCAAGGCGCAGACAGCAGTCCCTTTCCTCATTGTACACATGGTGTCCGGTCCACCAAACCACACCACACAGAATCATACTGACGGGGCAACTGCTGGAAATCATGCGAGCTAGATTTACAGCAGATGGTCAGACAGAGGACAAGTGCCCACCCACCATGCACGGAGTCGAAACCAAAGCTAGAGCAATAGAAGATTGGGTCAAACAAGCGCTTACTGGGCAATGCGGGACGGGGTGGCAGACACGCACGGGCGCGAACGGTGGCGCGTCCACGAGCAGCTGCCTCGGCCGCTGGGTCGTCACGCTCACGCTACGCTGCCTGGCGGCGCACCGCGACCTCGGCCGCCCGCTCCGACGGCGGGAGGTGACCGCCCAGACCAGTCGCGATGGCGAAGTTAGCCTGGTGGTGCGACGCGGCTTCGGCCGCCCGACCGCCGGCACGAGGTTGCAGCCACCGCGCTTTGTCGCAACCTCGCAGGCATCCCGTCCAACGGCAGTGGTAGCCCTGGTGGGCTGTGTCCCGTGCATGACTAGGGCCAGGAAGTAGGAGCGCGAGCGCCTGTACTAGGCCGGGCCAGCAGGAGCTTCCAGGGTTCAAGCGTTTTCCCTTTTTCCCAGCGTGAGGCGTGCGTTTTTCAATTTTTTTTCTCTTCTTATTACTTACTTTTGCTTATATATTCCGAAAATGTTCCGAACATATGTATATGGATAAATTACTTCACTTATATTTTTTAATAATGTCATCATGCATTACAAAAAAAATAGTGGAATGTAAAAGTTTATTTTTGCGGTTTTACAAAAATATTCTTATAATATAACAAATATTTGTGTCATTTAAAATATGTTCACAAGTTTAAAAGAAGTTCATCGTTTTTTCATCCATTAAAACGTCAAAATTTGTTTGCATAATTTGTGAAAAAGGGTCGTACCATTCAAAAAAATTGTTCATGACATTTAAAAATTGTTCCCGCATTTTAAAAAATCTTCATGAAATGTAAATATTTTTTCACATAATTTATTTTAAAACAGTTCACAACATATAAAAAATTTGTACCATTCAAAAAATGTTCACATGTTTTAAAAAAAATGTTCATGAAATTTTTGAAATATGTGCACCGTGTATTTAAAAAAAATGTTCAACATGTATCTGGATAACTGTTCAGCGTGTATTTGGAATATGTTCAAATATGTATTAAAAAAATTCAACATGTATTTGAAAACAATAATAGAAAAAAAAAGAAAACCGATAAAAACGGTAAAGAAAAACACACGAAAATGAGACGAACGTTGCTTCTGCCTCGCAATAAGCTAGACATAGCATTTGTGAGGGGAATTGGGGCGGGCCAGTAGCGGATGGCAGTGGCAGTGGAAGCATGGAATGGCCCACACTTTTGTTTTATAGAATTTGTATTTGCAATATTTCTTAAAAGTAGAAAATATAATGTGTATACCATGCTTCATGCATAATGAAAAAGTTGACTCTACATAATAGAATTTACAGAAAAAATTGCACGAACAAGATTTTATTAAGATATGCTCAACAGTCTATTTAAATATGCATGTGCGTGATAAAAATATTTTTGTATGCCAAAAAGTGTCCTTGCAACTTTAAAAAATGATGGATGAAAATGTTCCATATAGAAAAACGTTTATCCTCGAACATATTCCACCGTCAATATAAAAGTGGTCATGAATGTAAATAGAACTTTTAGGTGACTTTTGGAACTTCTTTGGACAAATGCTTTCTAAATGCATTCCATAGTTCATTAAATAGTACAGTATATTTTATGCATTTAACCAAGAAGATCACGTCATTCGTTTAAAATATTTTTATGTCACAAAACAAGGGTAGTAAACTTTATTATATTATTTATTTTATTTTTAACAAAAAGATTACAAGAAAAAAAATCCATAAACCGGTGAAAAGAAACCATTGCCTGATTTTTTTGTTAAGTAACATCAAAAGATTTATAAAGTGGAACACCTGAAAGCTATCAAAAAGACTTGCAGTGCTGACACTGCAAGTCCCTTGGTTCTTGTGACATCCAGCACAAGATCAGAATTATCTCCAGGGGCAAGTGTTGGGGCCAAATATATGCTTCTCTTTATCTTCATTGATCCAGTTGACAGGCTCCACTGCCAAACATATAGATACACAGAAAAAAAAACAGCCAGTACTCAAGTAATGTCACAATGTGGATGCCATGATCGCTTCACAGTTGCTGCGTGAACAGTCAGCCTATTTACTCAGGTACAACTCGTTCAAATCAATGTTCATAAAAGATAGTTTCAAGTTTAGCTCAACACCATTTCAGACGTTTCACTTGAGTCGCACTTCTCTTCATAATTAAACACAGTCCTACACTTAAATTTATTATGTAGACAACAGAAGATATTTTCTGTACACACCTAATGAATGGTTGTACATTCTTCTGTAAAGATCTATACTTGAATAAAACATTTTAAGCACTTGGTATTCTCTGGGGAACACTGAGTTAGATTTGTATAGAACACTGTGTATTGCAGTTGTGGCTACTAGTGGGACAGATCACAGAGCACTGGTGGCTAGCAAAAATCCTCTCTCCTATCTAACCTGCTACACATATTTGTATTGTACTACGAGAGCTAACTTGTTGATCACAAGGACTAACACCTCGCAAATAACTCCAAATTGTTTCGATATCAGGATTTTACATGTCTGATACTCAGATCTAACACAAAAGACAAGCTTTCATTGATTCCCAACGTTGATATCATCAAGAGAACAACTCGAAGCCGTCGCTCAAATGCTCTACAAGACCGACAGGCTAGTTTTACATTTTTCTTTTTCAAAAAGGAATTTTACATTTTTCTACAGCAAGGAGCTTAGTATTTGCTGAAAACAAATAAAAAATATATTAAACGGGCATACTTTATGAAAACCTAACAGACATACATTGAATCGATGTAGCGGCTTATCTAGATTTTGTTTGCAAGTATGACAACATGGGTGCCATCAAAAGACAAGTGGGCATAATTAATTTTCTGAATTCGCCAAGCCATAATTGTAGTGGGGTTTCTTAGGAGAGGTCAAGAGGATGGTGAAAGAACACCAACCTTTCATGCATTCAACGAGTGTAGAATACCCCCCACAAAAACCAAAAAAAAAAAATGAGTGTAGAGTAGAGCTGAGGAATAGCAAGGTTCCAAGGCGCAGACAACAACAGTCCCGTTCCTCATTGAACACATAATGACCCACCACACCGATACCACACAGAATCATAATGACCGGACAACTGCTGGAAATCATGTGATCCAAGGTAACCGAAGGGGCTTTGTTCATGATGCCACATACCAAGGATCAGGAAATCCATACGGTCTGAGTCTGACCACTGACTGTGCGGGAGTGTAGTTTCGTGGCAGCATTCTCGCCTGTGCCTCCTCCAACTAATTTTCATAACAAAACGTTAACGGGAGAACTGCTGCCATGGCAGCGAAAACGGGCCGAAAAAGCCTGCCATGGCACGAAAAGTAGGCGCGCGCACTAACGTGCTTATTGACAGAAAACGGCTTAGATTATGCTACCATACATGTCACCTCACGGTGGATCAGTCAAACAGTTCTTCCGTGGTAATGTCTACCTGTTTGTGTTAAATCACAGCTATATTGTTCATATTAGCATGCTAATAGATGGAGTGTAACATGTTTAAATGTCAAGATTAGAGCGACAAGATACTCCCTCAAGATCACGAAAAGCTGATGTTTGATCTAAATATTTTTAAACATAACCCTACCCAAAGTTTGGAAAGTTTGAGTAGCCCAAATATTTTCATGTTTAGCTCCACTCCATTTTCAAATGTTTCACTTGAGTCGCACTTCTTACGGATTGACATACAGGTCCTGGTCTCAGATTTTATTTTTTATCCACGCCTCAGATGAATGGCTGTGCATTTTTCCCATTGTAAAGATCTATTAATCTATAGCTGAATAAAACATTTTAAGCGCTTGGCAGAAAACTATATTCTCAGGGGGACAATGAATTAGATTGATGTAGAACACTTTGCATTGTAGCTGTGGCACCACCCTGTCTACTTCTCTACTACTATTAAAAGAGCAAACTTAAATTCCTCTAAAGCCACACCACAAAGTGTACACGGGGTAACCAGGATCCTCCGATCTGACCCATCTTATGAAATCTGAGAGTCAATATTACTTTGGTGGTCTGCCTTACGATCGAGCGGCTCACAATCAATGTTCTGCCATCGTCTGCCAGCGATGGAAGTGCAACGAGTCCACGACCTCCCTCCCCACGATCCATTAATTATGGAAAACAGCGGATATTTTTCCTTGTTTCTCTCCCTCATCAATTACTCCACCTTGCATGCTTCCTTAAAAATCTAGCAACGGCCGTGCATGCGATCCACGCGCTGGGAGGTGGGCTGGTTTGGTTTGCACGTCTAACGCTCACCCGTAATTATTGGCACGTCATTATTACTTTTCCAAATGGCACGCTCCGGCGAAACTTGCCTACTCACCAAAACCGTTCCTCATGCCCAGGATCGCCATGACCACCGTCTAGACATCACGCGACGACGTGTTTCTGCTCGCGGACTCCCCTGCCATGCCACCTCCCCACGCGCCGGCCTAACCAGTGGCCACCCACGGACAAGGATCCCCTCCTCACCATGTGCTCCCATGACTCTTCTCGATCCCTACCGGCGGGGCGCCGCCTACTACCCAGGTGCCCCCGCGACTGCGTTCGTCGGCGCCGTTGCAGTCCAACGTCGACGACTCCCTCCTCTCCAGTTTGCACACGCACCCCTGGACATGGCCGCCTCTCTGGGACATGGTCGGTGGACACGCTCCAGGTCGGTCTGGTCCCTGACCGAGCCGCCGTTTGGACCGGCCGCAGTCGAAACGGACCGAGGCACACAACGGCAAACCTTGCCCATCGGTCTTCTTTTCCTGCATAGGACTGGCGAGGCAAAAGCTCGGTCAGGATCGAGGGACCGACCTGCACGGGGTGATCGGGGCGGACGACATGGTCGCCGTGTGCAGCGTGCGTTCGTGTGCTCCGCAGCTCGCTGTCTGTTGTGCGTTGGTGCGTGTTCAGCGTGCCGACTACATGCTGTCAGACCCAACTCAAACTCACGCGAGGTCTGTCAGCCCCAACTCAAACTCACGCAATGTAGAATACAATGAACAAGAGACTCGCAACTTGGCTTATATTGCACTAACTGAAGAAAATCCGAACTCACGATGCTGAACTGTAAATACAACAGCTACGCCTGACGAAGCTGAATCTTTCAGAAACTTTGACAGCATGTGTCAATTGAATTTTTCAGAAATTTTGACAGCAGCCGAAGAGGGGTGCCTACGACACAGAACAGTACATGCATCAAGGAGAATGTTGCTGCCGTTGAGATTCTTGTGCAGGTAGGGGAGGGTCGGTGTAGTTGTGTAGGTAGTTGAGCCCGCCTTCCACATCCAACGCGACGTGCACCTCGCTGCCGTGGACGTGTAGCTGAGCGCGGCATTCTCGGCGAACTCAAACACCACTCGCTGCTCACCTCGACGGCAGTGCCCACGTCGCCGGGCACGCCCTTCACGGTCATCAAGTTCGTGATCGGCGGGCACGCGGCCAACTCGCACGCGTTCATGCCGCGGTGGATGGTCAAGTACAGGGGTTGTACAAGCATGACACCATGGACATGGACGGCGACACGAAGGTGTTGTGTTTCCTGCATGTCACGGTGGGTCTCCGCCTCGACAAGGACCATCGTTACGAGCTCGTGACAGGGGCCACATCTCCATGGCCGGAGGGGGAGGAAACGAGCGCTGGTGCCGGCAGCAGTTCTCGGTCCGCTCGATACGTCCACCCTGAGACATGGGGGCTGGATACGCGGAATGCCCTGCCCCGACGCCGACTCCCTTCTCTCCACTCCACACTCACGCAAGGTTTGCCCCCAGTTTGATCCAGACTTGTTTGGCGATTCTATTTTTTAATGAACATGTGAATTAAACAGGATATGCTATAGAATAAATGGGACATGCGAATTCAACTTTTGGCAATATGCTGAGAAAAAAAAGCAAGATATGTATATCACCCATGTCTTGTTAGGCAGCCAGACTCAGATTTCAGAGAAAAGTACAAAAATAAACCTATGAGCATGATAAAGGCAACCATGGATATACAGGAGGTATGAGCATGACAATCGAGCGAGGCCAAAATGGTGATATATGCATAGGTGGGTGTTGGCTTGTTGATCTCCAACCAGTTGGGAATGATAAATGGCGAAGGCTTTTATGCAAGTTGGGAATGATAAATGGTGAAGGCTTTTATGCAAGTTGTATCCTTACATCAGTAGGTATGTAAATATCGTGATCATTGTGTTGTCCTTTTCTACTGTTCTGCATGAAAAATATTGATTTATCTCAAATTCAGATTTTTTTGGAAAAATTGGAATGATATCGATTGGCATTATTCGGGTTTGTGATACACACTTTCCGTAATTTTTGTTGAGCACTATAAGATTTTGTTTGTAACCAGGATCATTTTGGATTCCCGTTACATTGTTTGGCGCCATCCTCATGGATAGGAGTGGAAGAAAGGAGTCTTCTAATGGTATAAGATAAGATGATACATTGCCGAGCTGACGCATACAAAGAAAAAATATTAGGTAGGATTTTATTTTGAGAATCTTTTGTTATAAAGGTCTACACATCTGAAAAATTCCCTAGCTTCCTTTTGACATGAACATCATTCTACCTATAGGTAACAACATATTTCTGAACCTTAGAAATAGAAAAATCTTATAGTGCTGGTAGGCTATCATAAGTTAATGTTAAGAAGAAAAACTGTGGAAAGGAAAACTTATTTTGTTTGTTGTTTGTGTATGTAACCTGAATGCTAAATGATGTTTTAGGCGCACAGTCTATTCCAGTAATATGTTCCTGCATTGGCCTTTTCCGGCATCATGGTTAGGAGTAGGTCACTCCTGTATTCTGTTATAGTATGGTTATAATGATTCCGGATAAATGTATCTTCTGAATGTTATATTCACTTGGAATATGTCTCAAATTAGTTTCGAAATCATTATCTTCTGAATGCTGATCAACCATCCAATTTGATAAAGATTTTCACTTTATGAGCCTATTAGTCGAGACGTACTATGTGCCTACAAATTATTAATTCTAATGAGACGTGCGTTGCACGTGCACGCTTACTAGTGTGGTCAAGTGGACAGCCAGCCATTTGTAAATTAATGTGGGTAACAGCAGGCGCTACTCTCGGCCATGGACAGGAGTGTCGGAATCCGGCTCAGATTCGGTGTCGGTTTCGCAAATTTCGTACATGCCAAATAGAGGACAGTGACTCGGGTGTCTGATTCGGCAAAAATATGTACATACTGATGTATCCAGTTTAGGTAGCTTCTTTTATCTAGGATCTAGGATGAAATGCCCCAAATTCTGACGGAGAACTCGTGAAAACGAACGCAGATGGCGCACTCATTTTTCATGTTGGGTATGGGAAGCGACCCCAAGAGATGCCCAAACGATTTCGCCTAAAACACGGTGAAATGTTTACGGGCTGAACCCAGAAACCATATTCAGTCAGATAGTAGGACTAAGGGTGACCGAGATATTCACTCGTAGCTCGTGCGCGCGGCCGAAATCAAATTCAGAATAAGTAGAGAATAGGACTGAGTCGGGGCTTACGCGAGCTCCCGCTAGCCCTAGGTGCAGGACTGAGCCGACGGGGACGGGACCGCCGCTCCTCCGCCGCGTCAGCCCGGTGGGTGCGACGCTGAGCAGCCTCAGGGACCCTCGGGTCGTGTCACGTTACGCCGCCTGGTAGCGCCTGTGACCTGACCTCGGCAGCTCGGCGGACGGCGCCCAGCCGATCCGACGGCGTGAGGTGGCCGCCGCGCCGGCGAGTTCGTGGCGGCCACCGAATCTGACGACTGAGGGGCCAGGGGGTGGTGTGTGGTGCGGTGTGGCCAGGCCGCGTGCGTGTCGTGTGGGCGAGCCCGGTCCAGTTATACGATGCGGGCCGAACAGGGGGCCTCGCTTGAGCCGGTGAAACAAACAGAATGGCTCAAACTCTAGCATTAAAATGTAGTATAAGGCCTCGTTTGGAACACAAGAATTTAAACATACAAATAGGACAACCACAGAAGTTACCTTCTGTATAGAAGTTACCTTCTGTGTTTATCCTTTTTTTAAAGCACAAAACCTAGTGCATTTTGCTAAAAAAAAGGAAAACACATAAATTAAGATTTCACATATCGACTAAAACCATAGGAAATTTGCAGAACTGTCATTTGGACGTCACGCACAAAAAACACAGGAATTGTAGGCACAAAAAATAGATGAAAACACCTCATGTGTGGTTTCCTCTAAAATCCTATGAAATAGCTCATTCCATAGGAATTCCAAAAGAACGTGCGGTAGCAATTCATTTGTTCCAAACGACACCAAAGGAAAAATTACAATAGAAATCCTATCATCCAAAATTCTTATGCTTTTCTTTTGTTCCAAACAAGGCCTAAAACTCTTGTCTAACAAGAAACTTGCACCGGCCTCTGTGTCATGGATATGAAAATCATGCTCTCATCAAAAGCGTAATTTTTTCTTCTATCTTTTGCTTAATGACATACTTAAGACAAAACTTCTAGGTAGAGACCTCTGCATGTGCTCCTTGCACTGAAAATGTTTGGGAGTCCATGGTTTACCTATTATTTGATCTGATTTCATGGATATGCTCATTGATGGAATGAACAGAAGGAAAATCACTTGCTTCAAGGAGATTCACTTGGCTGTTGGAGCCTGTGTAACCATTTAGTGATAAATTACCCTTTCTCTCTTTTCTACGGGAGAAATAAAACCATATTACCTTATAAGTTATAACTTTCAAAGACATCTTCTCTACCGCTGTGGTCGGAGCTAAACTAGTCTTAAGGAGGGCATGCAAAAGTGGTTGGACACTTTGTAATTCTCTATTCCCAACCATTGTACATGTCAGTTTTTTTAATGAAATGTGTAATAGCACACGGGGACTTCTCTACTAATTTTTCACTCAAAAATAATGTTTAGTATTAAAAAACTTCTATTCTAAACATATTCCAATGCCAATTTAAAATGTTCATTTATTTCAAAAAATATATTCATATATTTAAAAAAGTTTCAAGCAATTTCCGGAAATTGTTTCGATGGACAGATACATTCTCCATGGATTTCTTTCATATGTTCCACCATTCATGAGATATAGTTTATGTATTGAATTTTTTTTAACATAATTGTTTGAAAATGTTAAGTATATCAACAAAGATATTAAATTTATTTTATTATTTTCCTGTTCAAAACAAATTACAATATAAATAAATAAATAAATAATAGTTAAGGCAAAGCAAAAATAAAGATAAAAAAGAATAAGATAAGCATGAAACGAAAACTAGATGAAGATTATTGGTCCTGCCATGAATGAAGACTCTTCTACTGTCTGGGAAAATGAGGAACCTCGCAGTTGCACCTGGATGCAGTTTTGAATGTAAGCATTGGTTTTGGATAAAAAAAACATGTAATAAATGAGGCGAAAATCGGCAAAGAAAACATGACAGTACTAAAATACACATGAAAGGATTATATGCCAATAGGGAACTGTGCTATTTCCGTTATCGTCAAATAGACATGCATTACATTATCACAAACTGTACATAATTCACAGTAATTTATCTACTAATGGAAAAAATTGTATATTTGCATGTAAATGATGCCAAAATGATAGGAAAATATAACATTAGTAAAACACACATGAAAGGATTATTTGCTGGCAGGGAATTGTAGATCATATGCTGAATAACAAGAGAGTAAGAACCGAGACATGTACACATCATCTAAGTATTAACCGTTGCCTCATGAGCAAAATATTAATAAACCCCCGACTACAGACGGTATTTTTTCATGGAATATTCAAGGGTAGAGCTCAGTAACAGATCTAACACCCACGGGCTATAATTTTGTAGTTGTTGAACCCAGCTTCCATGAATACTAGGACTGTCTATGCGTTGCTACGGGCAACATTTAGCAATTTCATCGATGAATCACTGAAGAATTACTTGATATCATAGTTGAATGTCCATGCATTACGGCGAAATATATATTGCCGCGATGACCAAAAGCATAAGAAAGACCGTGGGAAGAGTTTTGGAAGAAAATGGAGTCTTTAGGGTTGCAACAGGGAATGAACATCAAATGTGTCAAACATATACCTTTAAGATCTGCATTCACGTTAGTTAATTTCTTAATAATTAAAATAAAAGATTTGCTTGATAACTAGTTGAAATTTGGGCTACCATGGCACATTATATTCCATTCATCTGCAATGCAGCCAAATCCATAAGGAATAAAATTGTGCTAAAATTCTCATCCATGTGAACACTGCAAATTTTGACATATAAGTGAACATAAATAAGTGTGATGGCCATGATGATACCGAAAACGGAAGTTTTTATCTTTGTACTTTTGCCCAAACACTTTGTAGGAGCAATTCGAAAATAGTGCAACCCATAGAAAATGCTCATGTTTTTTAATGTGTTTTAGAACAAAATCTCCAAAGTGCCATGTTTGCCCGCACTCGGCACGCATTCATTTGCACATGAATCACCCAATTTGGTTCACAACAAAGATAATGATGCATTCTCAAATCAACACACTAATTAAGCAAGCAGGCTAGATTCAACAACATGCATGTTCACAACGGAACGATGTGCAATGCTTCTCTGCACAAAACTTCCTGGAAGCCTAGCAGGCCACCTCATACTTTATCATTTGTACTACTATTGCTAAAACTACATAATCATTTGATAAGTGATGAAGTATTTGTGGTTTACACATCTTTTTTCTTGCTCGCACTTAGGATACCAATTTTTATACAAATAACATGATACTAACCATGCCATTCATTATATCCTTATAACATACTGTACATGACAACTCTCAAGAAGACACTCTTACTGCTTCTAACAAAGCTACAACAAAACCACAAACAAACAACTGTCGGGGCCGGATTCCCGGGTCATAATATCCCAGAAATTAACCCCTCGTGTCATCACCAGCCCCAGGATTACTGTTACTGGTGGACACGTCCTTGTTACAGATTACCAAGCAATTACAAGAGTTTGATACAAGACCATAAAGGTCTAATGATACAACAATGATTTCTAACAGCGGATGGCGGAAGTGACTCGTGGTTCTCCAATGCCGGTGGGGCTCCATTTCCACAGGAACAGCTGACCCGGATAATTCCTATCCCGCGTGGCTGCTATCCTAGGCTCCGCATGGACGTCGTTATAGTACTCCGCGTTGAAATCCTGACCTGGCCAATTAAATAGCCAGGGACAAGCCAGTGAGTACGTTGGAATGTACTCGCAAACATAATGAACAAAAGATATACCGAATGCATATGCTCATGATGGGTTAAATTATATGCATATGCTGAACGAAATTAAAGCATGGCATGATAAATATTAATACAGTGCGGAAGAATAAATATAAAATTTTAGTGACAAACAAAGAAAGTTAATGGAACATCGGGCGCTGGACCGCCCGAGAATCCAAAAGGAAATATAAAAGTGGAGAATCGGGCGAGACAGGACCGCCCGAGAATCCAAAAGAAAATATAAAAGTGGAGAATCGGGCGAGACATGACCGCCCAAAAATCCAAAAGAAAATATAAAAGTCGAGAATCGGGCGAGACAGGACTGCCCGAGAATCCAAAAGAAATGCCAAACGGGTGTCTAAAAGCGACGCCTCGAGAGGTCTTGAAAAGAAATGCCAAACGGGTGTCTAAAAGCGACGCCTCGAGAGGTCTTGAAAATAAATGAATATCTCGGGTAGTCCAGCCCTCCCATGAGATATTCAGAAAGAAAATAAAACTAAGTATCCGGGTAGTCTAGCCAGCCCATGAGATACCCAGAAAAGAAAATGAATATCCCGGGTAGTCCAGCCATCCCATGAGATATTCAGAAAAGAAAATAAAACTGAGCCCACCGTTGAGTCCAGGAGGCCGAGGCGGTGATTGCCGGTGAACGATGGTGACCCACGGCGAGCTGAGCCCACCGTTGAGCCCAGGAGGCCGAGGCGGTCCCGTGGGTACCCTCCTTGGTCGCCGGAGTGGACGGAGTCACCGACGGCGAGCCTCCCGGCGGACGGCGGCGTCGGGCAGGGTGGGGCCTTTGCCCATGGTGGCTCTCGAGCAAAATTGAGAGCGGGGATGGATTCGCGGGACTGTGGGGAGGCTCCTGGTGCAGAGAGTGGAGAGGGGAAGGCACTGGAGAGGTGGGAGGCTTCGTGGAAATGGCGGCGGCAGTGGAGACGGAGAGGATGACCCCGTCCGGGCTTCTTGGGCGCTCTGCGGGGTTCGTAGGGGAGGGGGAAGTGATGGTGATCAGCGGAGTGAGCTTAGGTGGCCTTATATAGGCGAGAGACGTCGGTGCCCGCCGTCTCCAGAAGGTCACGGTGGCGGGCACCATTGATGGCGCCGCTAAGGTGGTTGAGGCCGTTGCGGTCGGTGGCAGGGTAGCTGAGGTCGGCGGAAGTGGTCAGCAGTTAAGAAGAGGGCAAGCTGGCAGGGTCGGGCGACTCGGGCGGTGCCGTGCCCGAGTGGAAGACGGCGGCGGCAACTCGGGACAGTGGCTGGCCGGCGCTAGAGGCCAGGCCATGGTGTCGGCGAGGCTCTGGGGTGACGCGGTGACCCAGGGAGAGATCAGAACGAGCGAGGGAAGTAGCAGAGTGAGTGACAGGAGCTCGATGCCAGAGGCTGCAGTCCGGGCGCTCTGCTCACGCGTTGGGCATGCACATGAGCTGCACGACAAAATGTCGGGGTGCCCTAGGTAGCTCTATTTGAGTTGATTTTTGGCAGGGTGGCACCACCTGGTGTGGTGAGAGTGATGGACATGTTAGTGTGGCCAGATGATCAAGTGTTCAGTGCAGTTTAGAGAGAGGCAAGATTTCTGTCATGCACACAGTGTGTTTGATGAGATGCTAAGACTAGCTAGGAAACTTTGTTGACTATGGAAATTGGCAGGATGATGTCTATCTGGATGGTAGAAATGGTGGTGGAGTTGGTTGGACAAAATGAAAAACTTGCAAGTGCAAGTTTTACCAGAATTCAGTTCTGAACAGAAACTTGGAGGATTTATTTTGGTATGCTAAAAAGAGGTAATTGGAGCTGATCTTCTGGACTTAAGGGTTTGGTTGGAAGGACTATAAGGTGGAATAATTTCAGAATTATTTTGAGCAAGGAAAAATAGGGTTGTAGTTATAACCTAAGAATGGGACAAAATTGAAAAGAGGAAGTTTTACTCAAAATTTTCAAAAGACTAAGTTGGGTTTTTGCATAAAAGTGATCTATAGGCATCACATGAGCCCTCATAATTTTTGTGGAATTTTTAAAGAATTATTTAAAATAGTTGTAGTGCAACAAAAGCATTTCAGAGTTTGAAAATGCTATTAAAATGATTATCTTGGGCAAAATTTTATTATGAAAATAATTTCTACTGTTATTAAAATATAATTGAAATGATTTAAGAAAACTACCATAGCCCACAATATTTTCCAAATAATTTTCTATATGGAGGGAAGAATTTTGGAAAATAGAACAGAAAGGATTCTGAAAATAATAAAAGACCTAGTATAATTCAAAATTTTATTTCTGGCCAAATTTTACTTAATAAAAAAATATGGTTAATTTTTTTGGGGTGTTACAACAACACTTGTTAGGAGCATCATGAGTTAACCCCTCGAAGGATACTACATCACCCCCCTCCCGTGTCACTCCCACGGGCGACCCGGGGGGGGGGGGGGCAACCCTAGCGCTATCGGGGCTCCACCCCTCCCCCCACCTCCTCCCCTCGCTGCCGCCGGACAAAGCCCGGTCGGCGGTGGCGGGACCTCATCTTCCCTCGACTGGTGGCGTCTGACGCAGGCAGTCGGTCTTCGGCTGGTGGCGGCGCGCGGCGACGCAACCAAGGGCGTCGGTTGCGGGGGCTCGCGCGTGCCTCGTGCCCGCCATTGTTCTTGCAGTGGCATGGTGGGCCATGCGGGACGCGCCCGGGCTGCCTTGGCGGCTTGATCTGGCCACGGCTGCCGGTGCCTTGGGTGGCACAGGGCCCTCCTCCACGGCTGGATCCGGGCTGGTGCTCCCCTCCGGTGGCAACTGGTTCTGTATGGCGCTCTCCATTGCTTTGGTTCGGCGTGGTGGTGGGTGCAGAGGTGGTCGGCGTGGGCGCAGCACGGCGGTCAACGTCTGGCGGCGGTGTGCGGTGGCAACTTCCCTTCTCCTAGGTGCGGGCCGGTGGCGGGCGGTTTCACTTGTCGAGATGGCTTTGTCCTAGGGTTTGTGCTCGGGCGGACCAGATTTGGGCCCGAGGCAGATCGGAGTTGGTTCTCCGGGTAGGTGAGGTGGGGCTTGGTCTGGGTGGTGCTCGGTGGTGGTGGTCGTGTTAGCGCTATTGGGGAACGTTGCATGGAAAACAAAAAAAATTCTACGCACACGCAAGATCTATCCATGGAGATGCATAGCTACAAGAGGGGGAGTGTGTCTACGTACCCTCGTAGACCGTAAGCGGAAGCGTTAGAACAACGCGGTTGATGTCGACGAACAACTTCACGATCCAACCGACCGAGTACCGAACGTACGGCACCTCCGCGTTCAGCACACGTTCAGCTCGGTGACGTCCTCGACTTCTTGATCCAGCAAGACGGCGAGGTAGTGGATGAGTTCCGGCAGCACGACGCCGTGGTGACGGTGATGGTGATGCTATCTCCGCAGGGCTTCGCCCAAGCACTGCGAAAATATGACCGAGGGACGGAACTGTGGAGGGGGGCGCCGCACACGGCTAAGACAATGTTGTGTCTCCTTTGGGGCGCCCCCTCTCCTCTATTTATATATGTGTAGGGGCTTGGAGTAGAAGGAATAGTGCCACATGAACAGTAACCGTGAATAGTACACACGTGGACTTGGACTCCAAAGTCCAATCCTATTCCTACTAGGACTCTCCCTTTTTCCTTCCCTAGATGCGTGGGCTTTTGAGGACTTGGTGCGCCTGGCCCAATAAGGCCACGGCGCCTCCCCTTAGCCCATGTCAGCCCTTGGGACGTGGTGGACCCACTTGTGGACTTTCGGACCCCTCCGAAATCCTCTGGAACCTTCTGGAAGCTTCCCGGTACAATACCGAAAAAACTGCACCTTTTTCCGGAACCCAAAATATGACTTCCCATATATAAATCTTTACTTCTCGACCATTCCGAGACTCCTCGTGACGTCCGGGATCTCATCCGGGACTCTGAACAATATTCGGTTACCAATTCACATAACTCATATAACACTATATCGTCAACGAACGTTAAGCGTGCGGACTCTACGGGTTCGGGAATGATGTAGACATGACTGAGACGCCACTCCGGTCAATAACCAATAGCGGAACCTGGATGCTCATATTGGCTCCTACATATTCCACAAAGATCTTATCGGTCGAACCGCAATGACAACATACGTAATTCCCTTTGTCCGTCGGTATGTTACTTGCCCGAGATTCGATCGTCGGTATCTCCATACCTAGTTCAATCTCGTTACCGGCAAGTCTCTTTACTCGTTCCGTAATACATCATCCTGTAACTAACTCCTTAGTCACTTTGCTTGCAAGCTTCTTATGATGTGCATTACCGAGAGGGCCCAGAGATACCTCTCCGAAACACGGAGTGACAAATCCCAGTCTCGATCCATGCCAACTCAACGGACACCTTTGGAGATACCTGTAGAGCATCTTTATGATCACCCAGTTACGTTGTGACGTTTGATAGCACACAAGGTATTCCTCCGGTATCCGGGAGTTGCATGATCTCATGGTCTGAGGAACATGTATTTGACATTCAAGAAAGCAGTAGCAATAAACAGAACGATCATATGCTAAGCTAACGGATGGGTCTTGTCCATCACATCATTCTCCTAATGATGTGATCCCGTTATCAAATGACAACTCATGTCTATGGTTAGGAAACCTTAACCATCTTTGATCAACGAGCTAGTCTAGTAGAGGCTCACTAGGGACACGGTATTTGTTTATGTATTCACACATGTATTTAAGTTTCCGGTCAATACAATTCTAGCATGAATAATAAACCTTTATCATGAACAAGGAAATATAAAATAATAACAACTTTATTATTGCCTCTAGGGCATATTGCCATCAGTCTCCCACTTGCACTAGAGTCAATAATCTAGATTACATAGTAATGAATCTAACACCCATGGAGTCTTGGTGCTGATCATGTTTTGCTCGTGGAAGAGGCTTAGTCAACGGGTCTGCCACATTCAGATCCGTGTGTACTTTGCAAATTTCTATGTCTCCATCCTTGATATATTCACGAATGGAGTTGAAGCGTCTCTTGATGTGTTTGGTCTTCTTGTGAAACCTGGGCTCCTTGGCTAAGGCAATTCCTCCAGTGTTGTCACAAAAGATTGTCATTGGACTCGATGCACTAGGTATTACACCTAGATCGGATATGAACTCCTTCATCCAGACTCCTTCATGTGCTGCTTCCAAAGCAGCTATGTATTCCGCTTCACACGTAGATCCCGCCACGACGCTCTGCTTGGAACTGCACCAACTGACAGCTCCACCATTTAATATAAATACGTATCCGGTTTGTGACTTAGAGTCATCCGGATTAGTGTCGAAGCTTGCATCGACGTAACCCTTTACGATGAGCTCTTCGTCACCTCCATAAACGAGAAACATGTCCTTGGTCCTTTTCAGGTACTTCAGGATATTCTTGACCGCTGTCCAGTGATCCACTCCTGGATTACTCTGGTACCTCCCTGCCAAACTTATGGCAAGGCACACATCAGGTCTGGTACACAGCATGGCATACATAATAGAACCTATGGCTGAGGCATAGGGAATGACTTTCATTTTCTCTATATCTTCTGCCGTGGTCGGGCATTGAGTCTGACTCAACATCACACCTTGCAAGACAGGCAAGAACCCTTTCTTTGACTGATCCATTTTGAACTTCATCAAAACTTTGTCAAGGTATGTGCTTTGTGAAAGTCCTATCAAGCGTTTTGATCTATCCCTATAGATCTTGATGCCCAATATATAAGCAGCTTCACCGAGGTCTTTCATTGAAAAATTCTTATTCAAGTATCCCTTTATGCCATCCAGAAATTCTATATCATTTCCAATCAACAATATGTCATCCACATATAATATTAGAAATGCTACAGCGCTCCCACTCACTTTCTTGTAAATACAGGCTTCACCGTAAGTCTATACAAAACCATATGCTTTGATCACCTCATCAAAGCGTATATTCCAACTCCGAGATGCTTGCACCAGTCCATAGATGGATCGCTGGAGCTTGCACACTTTGTTTGCACCCTTAGGATCGACAGGACCTTCTGGTTGCATCATATACAACTCTTCTTTGAGAAAACCATTAAGGAATGCAGTTTTGACATCCATTTGCCATATTTCATAATCATAAAATGCAGCAATTGCTAACATGATTCGGACAAACTTAAGCATCGCTACGGGTGAGAAAGTCTCATCGTAGTCAACCCCTTGAACTTGTCAAAAACCTTTCGCGACAAGTCAAGCTTTGTAGACAGTGATATTACCATCAGCATCCGTCTTCCTTTTAAAAATCCATTTATTCTCAATGGCTTGCCGATCATCGGGCAAGTCCAGCAAAGTCCACACTTTGTTCTCATACATGGATCCTATCTCAGATTTCATGGCCTCAAGCCATTTGTCGGAATCCGGGCTTATCATAGCTTCTTCATAGTTCGTAGGTTCGCCGTTGTCTAACAACATAACTTCCAGAGCAGGATTACCGTACCACTCTGGTGCGGAACGTACTCTGGTCGACCTACGAAGTTCAGTAGCAACTTGATCTAAAGTTTCATGATCTTTATCATTATCTTCCTCTCTTATGTGTAGGCATCACGGGAACGGTTTTCTCTGATGAGCTACTTTCCAATCCGAGAGAAGGTACAATTACCTCATCAAGTTCTACTTTCCTCCCACTCACTTCTTTCAAGAGAAACTCCTTCTCTAGAAAGGACCCATTCTTGGCAACAAAGACCTTGCCTTCGGATCTGTGGTAGAAGGTGTACCCAATTGTTTCTTTAGGATATCCTATGAAGACGCACTTCTCCGCTTTGGGTTCGAGCTTATCAGGTTGAAGCTTTTTCACATAAGCATCGCATCCCCAAACTTTAAGAAACGACAGCTTAGGTTTCTTGCTAAACCATAGTTCATATGGTGTCGTCTCAACGGATTTAGACGGTGCCCTATTTAACGTGAATGCAGCTGTCTCTAATGCATAACCCCAAAACGATAGTGGCAAATCGGTAAGAGACATCATAGAACGCACCATATCCAATAAAGTATGGTTACGACGTTCAGACACACCATTACGCTGTGGTGTTCCAGGTGGCGTGAGTTGTGAAACAATTCCACATTTTCTTAAATGAAGGCCAAACTCGTAACTCAAATATTCGCCTCCGCGATCAGATCGTAGAAACTTTATTTTCTTGTTACGATGATTCTCTACTTCACTCTGAAATTCTTTGAACTTTTCAAATGTTTCAGACTTGTGTTTCATCAAGTAGATATACCCATATCTACTCAAATCATCTGTGAAGGTTAGAAAATAACGATACCCGCCGCGTGCTTCAACATTCATCGGACCGCATACATCGGTATGTATTATTTCCAACAAATCAGTAGCTCGCTCCATTGTTCCGGAGAACAGAGTTTTAGTCATCTTGCCCATGAGGCATGGTTCGCAAGTATCAAATGATTCATAATCAAGAGATTCCAAAAGTCCATCCGCATGGAGTTTCTTCATGCGCTTTACACCAATATGACCTATACGGCAGTGCCACAAGTATGTTGCACTATCATTATCAACTTTGCATCTTTTGGCATCAATATTATGAATATGTGTATCACTATGATCGAGATTCAACAAGAATAGACCATTCACAAAAGGTGCGTGACCATAAAAGATGTTACTCATATAAATAGAACAACCATTATTCTCTGACTTAAATGAATAACCGTCTCGCAATAAACAAGATCCAGATATAATGTTCATGCTCAACGCTGGCACCAAATAACAATTATTGAGGTCTAAAACTAATCCCGAAGGTAGATGTAGAGGTAGCGTGCCGACGACGATCACATCAACCTTGGAACCATTCCCGACGCGCATCGTCACCTCGTCCTTAGCCAATCTTCGCTTATTCCGTAGCTCCTGTTTTGAGTTACAAATATGAGCAACCGAACCAGTATCAAATACCCAGGCGCTACTGCGAGCATTAGTGAGGAACACATCAATAACATGTATATCAAATATACCTTTGCTCACTTTGCCATCCTTCTTATCCGCCAAATACTTGGGGCAGTTCCACTTCCAGTGACCAGTCCCTTTGCAGTAGAAGCACTCTGTTTCAGGCCTGGGTCCAGCTTTAGGTTTCTTCGTGGGAGCGGCAACTTGCTTGCCGTTCTTCTTGAAGTTCCCCTTCTTTCCCTTGCCCTTTTTCTTGAAACTAGTGGTTTTGTTAACCATCAACACTTGATGCTCCTTCTTGATTTCTACCTCCGCTGATTTCAGCATCGCGAAGAGCTCAAGAATTGTCTTCTCCATCCCTTGCATATTATAGTTCATCACGAAGCCTTTATAGCTTGGTGGTAGTGACTGAAGAACTCTGTCAATAACACTCTCAACCGGAAGATCAATTCCCAGCTGAGTCAAGTGGTTGTGGTACCCAGACATTCTGAGTATGTGTTCACTGACAGAACTGTTCTCCTCCATCTTACATCTAAAGAACTTGTTGGAGACTTCATATCTCTCAACCCGGGCATTAGCTTGAAATATCAATTTCAGCTCTTGGAACATCTCATATGCTCCGTGGCGTTCAAAACGCTTTTGCAGTCCCGGTTCTAAGCCGTAGAGCATGGCACACTGAACTATCGAGTAGTCATCAGATCGAGCCTGCCAGGCGTTCACAACATCTGCAGCAGCTCCTGCAGCAGGTCCATCACCTAGCGGTGCATCAAGGACATAATTCTTCTGTGTAGCAATGAGGATAATCCTCAAGTTACGGACCCAGTCCGTGTAGTTGCTACCATCATCTTTCAACTTAGCTTTCTCTAGGAACGCATTAAAATTCAACGGAACAGTAACACGGGCCATTTATCTACAACATAGATATGCAAAGAAACCATCAAGACTAAGTTTATGATAAATTAAGTTCAATTAATCAAATTACTAATGAACTCCCACTTAAATTAACATCCCTCAAGTTAACTAAGTGATACATGATCCAAATCAACTAGCCCATGTCCGATCATCACGTGAGATGGGATAGTCATCAATGGTGAACATCTCCATGTTGATCATATCTACTATATGACTCATGTTCGACCTTTCGGTCTCCAGTGTTCCGAGACCATGTCTGTACATGCTAGGCTCGTCAAGTTTAACCCAAGTATTCTGCTTATGTAAAACTGGCTTACACCTGTTGTATGTGAACGTAGAATCTATCACACCCGATCATCACGAGGTGCTTCGAAACGACGAACTTTAGCAACAGTGCATACTCGGGGAGAACACTTTTATCTTGAAATTTAGTGAAGGGATCATCTTATAATGCTACTGTCGTTCTAAGCAAAATAAGATGCATAAAGGATAAACATCACATGCAATCAAAATATGTGACATGATATGACCATCATCTTGTGCTTTTGATCTCCATCTCCAAAGCATCGTCATGATCTCCATCGTCACCGGCTCGACACCTTGATCTCCATCGTTGCGTCGTGGTCGTCTCACCAACTATTGCTTCTACAACTATTGCTAACGCATAGCGATAAAGTAAAGCAATTACATGGCGCTTGCATTTCATACAATAAAGAGACAACCATAAGGCTCCTGCCGGTTGCCGATAAATTACAAAACATGATCATCTCATACAATAACGTATATCACATCATGTCTTGACCATATCACATCACAGCATACCCTGCAAAAACAAGTTAGACGTCCTCTACTTTGTTGTTGCAAGTTTTACGTGGCTGCTACGGGCTTCTAGCAAGAACCGTTCTTACCTACGGCACAAAACCACAATGGTGATTTATCAAGTTTGCTGTTTTAACCTTCAACAAGGACCGGCCGCAGTCAAATTCGATTCAACTAAAGTAGGAGAAACAGACACCCGCCAGCCACCTTTACGCAAAACAAGTTGCATGTCTGTCGGTGGAACCGGTCTCATGTACGTGGACATGTAAGGTTGGTCCGGGCCGCTTCATCTTACAATACCGCCGAATCAAAATAAGACGTTGGTGGTAAGCAGTATGACGATCACCGCCCACAACTCTTTGTGTTCTACTCGTGCATATCATCTACGCATAGACCTGTCTCATGATGCCACTGTTGGGGAACGTTGCATGGAAAACAAAAAAATTTCTATGCACACGCAAGATCTATCCATGGAGATGCATAGCTACGAGAGGGGGAGTGTGTCTACGTACCCTCGTAGACCGTAAGCGGAAGCGTTAGAACAACGCGGTTGATGTCGTCGAACAACTTCACGATCCAACCGACCGAGTACAGAACGTACGGCACCTCCGCGTTCAGCACACGTTCAGCTCGGTGACATCCTCGACTTCTTGATCCCGCAAGACGGCGAGGTAGTGGATGAGTTCCGGCAGCACGACGGCATGGTGACGGTGATGGTGATGCTATTTCCGCAGGGCTTCGCCCAAGCACTGCGAAAATATGACCGAGGGACGGAACTGTGGAGGGGGGCGCCGCACACGGCTAAGACAATGTTGTGTCTCCTTTGGGGCGCCCCCTCTCCTCTGTTTATATATGTGTAGAGGCTTGGAGTAGAAGGAATAGTGCCACGTGAACAGTAACCGTGAATAGTACACACGTGGACTTGGACTCCAAAGTCCAATCCTATTCCTACTAGGACTCTCCCTTTTTCCTTCCCTAGCTGCGTGGGCTTTTGAGGACTTGCTGTGCCTGGCCCAATAAGGCCAGGACGCCTCCCCTTAGCCCATGCCAGACCTTGGGACGTGGTGGACCCACTTGTGGACTTCCGGACCCCTCCGGAATCCTCCGGAACCTTCTGGAAGCTTCCCGGTACAATACCGAAAAAACTGCACCTTTTTCCGGAACCCAAAATATGACTTCCCATATATAAATCTTTACCTCTCGACCATTCCGAGACTCCTCGTGACGTCCGGGATCTCATCCGGGACTCCGAACAATATTCGGTTACCAATTCACATAACTCATATAACACTATATCGTCAACGAACGTTAAGCGTGCGGACCCTACGGGTTCGGGAATGATGTAGACATGACTGAGACGCCTCTCCGGTAAATAACCAATAGAGGAACCTGGATGCTCATATTGGTTCCTACATATTCCACGAAGATCTTATCGGTCGAACCGCAATGACAACATACGTAATTCCCTTTGTCCGTCGGTATGTTACTTGCCCGAGATTCGATCGTCGGTATCTCCATACCTAGTTCAATCTCGTTACCGGCAAGTCTCTTTACTCGTTCCGTAATACATCATCCCGTAACGAAATCCTTAGTCACTTTGCTTGCAAGCTTCTTATGATGTGCAATACCGAGAGGGCCCAGAGATACCTCTCCGAAACACGGAGTGACAAATCCCAGTCTCGATCCATGCCAACTCAACGGACACCTTCGGAGATACCTGTAGAGCATCTTTATGATCACCCAGTTACGTTGTGACGTTTGATAGCACACAAGGTATTCCTCCGGTATCCGGGAGTTGCATGATCTCATGGTCTGAGGAACATGTATTTGACATTCAAGAAAGCAGTAGCAATAAACAGAACGATCATATGCTAAGCTAACGGATGGGTCTTGTCCATCACATCATTCTCCTAATGATGTGATCCCGTTATCAAATGACAACTCATGTCTATGGTTAGGAAACCTTAACCATCTTTGATCAACGAGCTAGTCTAGTAGAGGCTCACTAGGGACACAATATTTGTTTATGTATTCACACATGTATTTAAGTTTCCGGTCAATACAATTCTAGCATGAATAATAAACCTTTATCATGAACAAGGAAATATAAAATAATAACAACTTTATTATTGCCTCTAGGGCATATTTCCATCAAGCGTTGCGTCGGTGCGCGGATCGGCGCCGGTGACCATGGACATGGCATCGTGTGAGCTCGCCTGGCCAAGCTGTGACTCCCCCGACTCAATCGTGCACTAATCATACACGCAAATGCGCACGATCAAGCCCAGGGACTCACGGGAAGATATCACAACACAACTCTAGACACAAAATAAAATAATACAAGCTTTATATTACAAGCCAGGGGCCTCGAGGGTTCGAATACATAAGCTCGAGTTACACAAGAGTCAGCGAAAGCATCAGTTTCTGAGTACAGACACAATTAGATAAGGTTGCCTTAGGAAGGCTGAGCAAAACAACGACAACTAGATCGAAAAGGCGCAGACCTCCTGCCTGGGAGCCTCCTAATCTACTCCTGGTCGTCGGTCTCCACGTAGTAGTAGGCACCATCGAGGATCTCCGGCTCCTGGGCTCCGCCATCTGATCGCAGCAACCGGGTAGAGGGGAAAAAGGTAGTAAAGCAACCGTGAGTACTCATCCAAAGTACTCGCAAGACTTACATCAGATCTATGCTAAGTATGCATCGGTATCAAAGGGAAGGGGCTGTATCTGTGGACTATACTGCAGAAATGCCAGAATAGAGGGGAAGGCCTAGCCTATCGAAGACTAGCATCTTGCAGCGTCTTGCAGCAACAGAAGAGAGTAGAATAACATAACATGTAGTAACAAATATATATTAGTAACGCCCAGAGATCCTTCCTCGACTCCCTGCGAGAAAATGATCCCGGAGCCATTATATCAATTTAGTATCACAAGTATCCAGTTCTAGTTGTAGTAGATCGGGATACAACTCCGAGCGTCCTTTACCGTGGACACGGCTATTCGAATAGATAACTTCCCTGCAGGGGTGTGATACGTCTCCAACGTATCTATAATTTTTGATTGTTCCATGCTATTATAGTATCAATCTTGGATGTTTTATATACACTTACAAGCAATTATATATCATTTTTTGGGACTAACCTATTAACTTAGTGCCCAGTGCCAGTTGCTGTTTTTTTGCCTGTTTTTGGTTTTTCAGAATATCAGTACCAAACGAAGTCCAAATGCCACGAAACTTTTTGGAGATTTTTTTTTCTGGACATAAGATACACTAGAAGCTTCGGGAGAGGGCCAGAAGACAGAGGAGGTGGCCACGAGCCACCAGGGCGCGCCCCAAGGGGGGTGGTGCGCCCCGGTGCCTCATGGGCCCACCTCTGCTCCGTTTCACCTAATTCCACCTCTATAAATACTCTAAAATCTGGAAACCAACAGGAGAGTCCACGAAATACTTTTTCCGCCACCGCAAGTTCCTGTTCTCGAGAGATCCCATCTGGAGGCCTTTTCCGGCACTCTGCCGGAGGGGGATTCGATCACGGAGGGGCTCTACGTCAACCTTGCTGCCCTTCCGATGATGCGTGAGTAGTTTACCACAGACCTTCAGGTCCATAATTAGTAACTAGATGGCTTCTTCTCTCTTTTTGATCTTCAATACAATGTTCTCCTCGATGTTCTTGGAGTTCTATCCGATGTAATCACTTTTTGCGGTGTGTTTGTTGGGATCCGATGAATTGTGAGTTTATGATCAGATTATCCATGAATATTATTTGAGTTTTCTCTGAACTCTTTTATGCATGATTGTTATAGCTTCATATTTCTCTCTGATCTATTGATTTGGTTTGGCCAACTAGATTGATTTATCTTCCAATGGAAGAGGTGCTTTGTAATGGGTTCGATCTTGTGGTGCTCAATCCCAGTGATAGAAAGGGACATGACACGTATGTATCGTTGCTATTAAGGGTAAAAAGATGGGGTTTATTCATGAGTGAGTTTACTTTGTCTACATCATGTCATCTTGCTTAAGGCGTTACTCCGTTCTTTATGAACTTAATACTCTAGATGCATGCTGGATAGCGGTCGATGTGTGGAGTAATAGTAGTAGATGCAGAATCGTTTCGGTCTACTTGTCTCGGTCGTGATGCCTATATACATGATCATTGCCTTGGATATTGTATGATTATTTGCTTTTCTATCAATTGCCCAACAGTAATTTGTTCACTCACCGTATGCTATTTTCAAGAGAGAAGCCTCTAGTGAAAACTATGGCCCCCAGGTCTACCTTTATCATATATTGAAAATCCTAAAAATACCTTGCTGCAATTTTACTTTATTTATTTTATTTTGTATTTTTGTTTGATCTATGTATCTATCACCATACAATTTAATCTTGCAATTAATCGCCAAGGGATTGACAACCCCTTGTTCGCGCTGGGTGCGAGGATTTCTTATTTTCTGTGCAGGTGCTGCTAACGAGTTGTTGCGTGATTTTCCTACTAGATTGATAACCTTGGTTTCATAACTGAGGGAAATACTTATCTCTACTGTACTGCATCATCCCCTCCTCTTCGGGGAAATCCCAACGCAGCTCACAAGTAGCACGAAGAATTTCTGGCGCCATTGCCGGGGAGACATCATCAACATCTATCAAGTACCTATGCATAAACTTTCATTTCCTTGCATTTATTTTATTTGCCTTTTATTTGCATTTGCCTCTCGTTTTCATCTCCCCCACTTCTAATTTTTTTTTACAAAAACAAAAAAAAGTTTTATTTTCTTGTTTGCTTGCTTGCTTTACCATTATGGCTAGTTCTTCGCTCGTTACTATTACCCCTAAAAATGAAGTACTTAATTTTAAACAAAGGGGAGGAGAGAATTTAAAAGATGCTTGGCATAGGATTTGTGATGCTCATAATAGATCAACTCGTAAGCAATCCACCACCATCCTTCTTCGCAATTTTTATGTGGGCATTACTACTTGGTATAGATTTGTACTTGATACTATTACCGAAGGGAATTTCTTGATGTGTCCCTCTATGGATGCTTTCAATGCTATGGGAAATTTAGTGGGATCACCACCTATCACTGTTAATGAAACAACTTTGACCTTGGAACATGTTATGCAAAGGTTAGAAGCTATTGAAAATAAAATACCTACTATTGAACATCTTGAGAATTTAGATAAAAAAATTCATAATCATATCACTCAATTTGGTTCTAAGGTAGGAATCACATTGAAAACCTTAAAGGAAAAGGAACCGGTAGTTAATGAAAGAATAGAACAAAGCCCCGCTAGAATCGATAAGATAGAAGAAATTATTAATAATTTGGGCTCGGCTTTTTCCTCCGTTAAGAATATTGATAGAACTCCTCCCAATAAAAAATGCAAGTTTATGTATGTTCCTGGTGCTACTTCTAGTAAGGGAAATGAGGATCTTAAAATGATTAGCGTGCACCCCAATTTCATTGATGTGATTAAGGAACCTATTCATAAAATTAAAATTCTTGATTTTGTGCCTAGAAGTGTGATGATGAGAAACACCTACGTTAAATCCACTAGGAAAAATGGATGTGTGATTGAGGAATTGGAAACCAAGGATGACAACACTTGAAACTATGCATTATGCCTAGCTAGGGGCATAAAACAATAGCGCTTGTTGGGAGGCAACCCAATGAATAAAATAAATTTTTGCTTTTTATTTCTGTTCTTGTGTGTTTACACAATTATGATACTGTTATGATTGTGTTTTTATATTTTAATTAGTGTTTGTGCCAAGTAAAGCCTTTGGGATGATCTGGAAGATAGTATGATTGATGCTGTTTGGAAAACAGAAAGTTTTGTGTCCAGTTCTGGAATTTTAATTCTGTACTGGAGCGTCAGAAAAATCTGAAATTTTTACACAGTATTGGTATATGAATTTCCCACATTGTCCTAATTTGTTAGAATTTTTGGAGTTACAGAAGTATAAATTTTAAATAGATCTTTACAGACTGTTCTGTTTTAAACAGATTCTGTTTTTGTTGCATAGTTTGCTTATTTTGATGAATCTATGGATCGTATCGGGGGAGTATGAGTCATGGAGAAGTTGGAGTACAGTAGCATTATGCCAATATTAAATATGAATCAATTTACTACAGTACTTAAAGTTAAAGATTTATTTGTTATACTAACGGATCTCACGAAGGTTTTGTTGAGTTTTGTGTGATTGAAGTTTTCAAGTTTTGAGTGAGATCACGATAGATGAAGGAATAAGGAGTGGCAAGAGCCTAAGCTTGGGGATGCCCAAGGCACCCCAAGGTAATATTCAAGGAAGACTCAAGCAACTAAGCTTGGGGATGCCCCGGAAGGCATCCCCTCTTTCTTCTACCAACTATCGGTAATTTTACTTGGAGCTATATTTTTATTCGTCACATATCATGAGTTTTTCTTGGAGCGTCGTGTATTATATGAGTCTTTTCTTTGTTTGCTTTTTAGTTTGTCACAATCATCTTTGCTGAACACACCTATTTGAGAGAGCCACACGTTTATCATGATTTGTTAGAATACTCTATGTGCTTCACTTAAATCTTTTGAGCTAGGCAGTTGCTCTAGTACTTCACTTAAATCTTTTTGAGCATGGCGGTGGATATATTTTGAAAAAATATTTGAACTCTCGTGCTTCACTTATATTATTTTGAGAGTTGATAATATTAAATTTTGAAGAAATATTTGCACTCTCATACTTCACTTATATCTTTTTGAGAGTTGATAATAGTAATGGTAATATGCACAAGATATGAATGTGGTCCCAAAGTGATGAATATTCAAGAGGGATATAATAAAAACTTTCATGAAAGATCATTGGATATGATAAGTTTGATTCCTTGCAATAGTTTTGCGATATGGGGATGATAATATGTGAGTCATGTTAGTGAGTAATTGTGATTTAGTAAGAATATTGGTGTTAAGGTTTGTGATTCCCTATGCATGCACATAAAGTCAATAGTTATGCAACGAAAGTATATCCTACTTATGGTGCATTATTCAGTGTTAATTATGTTCAATGCATGTTTATGACCGTTTTCGCTTTTTGGTTGGTCGCTTCTCAATCTATTTGCTAGCCTTCATTTGTACTACGCGGGAATGCTGCTTGTGCATCCAACTCCTTAAACCCAAGTTGTGCCAAATGAGTCCACCATACCTACCTATATGCGGTATTTCCATGCCGTTCCAAGTAAATTTGCATGTGCCAACTCTAATTTTTCAAAATAATTTTCCGTTTTGTGTACCCGTACCGCTCATGAAGCGGCAGGGGGTGGCCAATATTTTCCATGCTAGGTGTGTTATTCTCACGATGAGTGTTTATTCACTTGTCATTGCACGAGAGAGTGGCAAGTAATAGGGATGCCCAGTCCCGAAATAAAAAAAATTAATATGATGATAATAATAAATTCCTTGGAAAGTGTTGGTATGGAGGGCACCCGTGGATACGGCTAGCCATGGATTGTGAAAGAATGGTGGAAAGGAAATAAACTTTATTTTCTGTTTGGGAACCGCCTATAATGTGTCTAGCATGGAAGATATTGAGAATTCTCGATCGTTTTCGTTGACAGGAAAAGCATGCCTCTCAAAATAATTTATCTCTTTAATTTAAGCTTTGAGCTCTAGCACCTCTGCAAATCTCTGCTTCCCTCTGCGAAGGGCCTATCTATTTACTTTTATGCAATTTTTTATTTATTTTGAGTCTCCATCTTCTCTTACAAAGCACCAACTAGAGAGTACTATTGTCATACTTGTGCATTGTGTGTAGCTAATATTGAGTATGTTTCATGAATGGATCAATGATTGAGCATAATGGGCTAGGGATAACTTTCTTTAGCATTGATATTTTGAAATACATGGTTGCTTGTTAGTATGCTTGAGTATTTATGATACGTCTCCAACATATCTATAATTTTTGATTGTTCCATGCTATTATAGTATCAATCTTGGATGTTTTATATACACTTACAAGCAATTATATGTCATTTTTTGGGACTAACCTATTAACTTAGTGCCCAGTGCCAGTTGCTGTTTTTTGCCTGTTTTTGGTTTTTCAGAATATCAGTACCAAATGAAGTCCAAATGCCACGAAACTTTTTGGAGATTTTTTTCTGGACATAAGAGACACTAGAAGCTTCGGGAGAGGGCCAGAAGACAGAGGAGGTGGCCATGAGCTGCCAGGGCGTGCCCTAGGGGGGGTGGCGCGCCCTGGTGCCTCGTGGGCCCACCTCTGCTCCGTTTGACCTAATTCCACCTCTATAAGTACTCTCAAATCGGGAAACCAACAAGGGAGTCCACGGAATACTTTTTCGCCGCCGCAAGTTCCTGTTCTCGAGAGATCCCATCTGGAGGCCTTTTCCGGCACTCTGCCGGAGGGGGATTCGATCACGGAGGGGCTCTACATCAACCTTGCTGCCCTTTCGATGATGCATGAGTACTTTACCACAGACCTTCGGGTCCATAGTTAGTAGCTAGATGGCTTCTTCTCTCTTTTTGATCTTCAATACAATGTTCTCCTCGATGTTCTTGGAGTTCTATCCGATGTAATCACTTTTTGCGGTGTGTTTGTTGGGATCCGATGAATTTTGAGTTTATGATCAGATTATCCATGAATATTATTTGAGTTTTCTCTAAACTCTTTTATGCATGATTGTTATAGCTTCGTATTTCTCTCCGATCTATTGATTTGGTTTGGCCAACTAGATTGATTTATCTTGCAATGGGAGAGGTGCTTTGTAATGGGTTCGATCTTGCGGTGCTCAATCCCAGTGACAGAAAGGGACATGATACGTATGTATCATTGCTATTAAGGGTAAAAAGATGGGGTTTATTCATGCGTGAGTTTACTTTGTCTACATCATGTCATCTTGCTTAAGGCGTTACTCCGTTCTTTATGAACTTAATACTCTAGATGCATGCTGGATAGCAGTCGATGTGTGGAGTAATAGTAGTAGATGCAGAATCATTTCGGTCTACTTGTCTCGGACGTGATGCCTATATACATGATCATTGCCTTGGATATCGTATGATTATTTGCTTTTCTATCAATTGCCCAACAGTAATTTGTTCACCCACCGTATGCTATTTTCAAGAGAGAAGCCTCTAGTGAAAACTATGGCCCCCGGGTCTACCTTTATCATATATTGAAAATCCTAAAAATACCCTGCTGCAATTTTACTTTATTTATTTTATTATGTATTTTTTGTTCGATCTATCTATCTATCACCATACAATTTAATCTTGCAATTAACCGCCAAGGGATTGACAACCCCTTGTTTACGTTGGGTGCGAGGATTTATTACTGTTCACCATACAATTGCTGCTAACGAGTTGTTGCGTGATTCTCCTACTGGATTGATAACCTTGGTTTCATAACTGAGGGAAATACTTATCTCTACTGTACTGCATCATCCCCTCCTCTTCGGGGAAATCCCAACGCAGGTCACAAGTAGAAGGGTGCACCAACTTACCCAACACGCTCGATTAACTCTAGCCGGACACACTTTTCCGGGTTATGCCTAGCCTCGGCTGATCAACACGACGTAGTCCTACCTAGGCTCCGTAGAGAGGTCCCTGCCGGTCTACATCCTAAGTGCGAAGGGGTCATGGGCCAATCGTCCTAAGCACTCCGGGTCGTTGTGCGACGAGCCGGGACGAGCACCACCTCATCCTGGATGGCACTGGCACGACAGGCCCACAATGCTGAACTGGACGTCTGACAGAGCTTTCGGGAGAATCGTATGCCGCCGAGTACCCATATCCTATCCCGCGTGGTGGTTAGTGCGAAAAGGCCGGAGGCCTACTCAGATCATATATCCAAACCGTTAGCGTATTGGGAGCTCGCGGAAACGATCAGTGATCCTGTCGCCCCGTCTCGCGGACTTACGACAAGGGCTAGGCCCATCCCTCTCTAGGGCGGTCTCTGCCTGCCCGGCCGTGCCGCGTAATTATCTCGCGGGTACCCTCCTGCTCAACCCGACTTATCTAGAGACCGTCGGGAACTCAGGTCCACCTCTACCGGGGTGGTACCGCCTGTCCCTTCAGTCTCGCAGTAACAGTAAACGGCGAACAGTGTAAGGTAACAGTGTGTCCGTAACATCAAGGGGGGAATCCGAGGAATCACCCTCGATGGATTCCCACTCGATGTAACCGTCAAGGTGAACTTGGAGGAATCACCCTCGATGGGTTCACACTTGAGGGGCTGCACGACATAGGCATCATCGGAGGTGGTGAAAAAGGAATCACCCTCGGTAACCCACAACCGACTAGCTACGCTACAGAGATATCATTAGGAGTGAGGTAGGAGGTATCACCGTCGGCACTCGATAGTCAGTGGCGGAGCTTCAAGCAGATTGATGGGCGGGCCGGCGGCGCCTAGCCGAAGAAAAGTACTACTACGCTGTTATTCCATGGCCTAATAGTAGGTGTAAATAACAGAGATTTGCAATTGTTGGGCGGGCCAGGGCACGGGTTGGCCCAGCCGTAGCTCCGCCACTGTCGATAGTAGCTCTGCAGAGTCGTACAACTAAGGAGGGGAGGGTGCTGGTGGTGTGTTCGGTCTCTGCACATCGATCACACTGATCGGGTCACCGGTAGTAAAGCATGGCAACCAGGACAAGGGTGCGGGGCCACTGATGGATCACTAATCAGCCTATACTAAGCATTTAGGACAACAGGTAAAGTATCAACAGCAGGTTACAAAATCAGGCTATGCATCAGAATAGGAGCTATCTAATAACAGTAGCAAAATCTAATGCAAGCACGGGAGAGAAAGAATGGGCGATATAGGAATGATCAAGGGGGGTTTGCTTGCCTGGAAGCTCTGCTGAAAGAGGCTGGGCCTCTGCGACGTAGTCGTACTCGGGGTCAACAGCAGTCTCGGGGTCTACCGGAGAGAAGAGGGGGAAGAAACAGTAAATATAAAGCAAACAAATGCAACACAGATGCATGACATGTCAATATGCTGTGCTAGGGGTGACCTAACGCAGTGCTACACGTTACAGACGAAGCGGGAAAATATCTGGGAATATTTTCCCGGCTCTAGGCAGCTATCGGACAGGCGATTCGGAGGGGAAGGTTCCATGTTTGCACTGCTGGAGGGGTGTGGCATGTATATGGATGGCATATTCGGATTCGTCATATTTTTCTGATCATTTTTCATATAGAAAATATTTTCATCCGAGTTACGGTTTATTTTATATGATTTTTAAAAGTTTTAAACAATTTCTGGAATTATTGGAATTATTTCAAATTCGAAAATAAATGGGAAATTGCTAGGTGCACCCGGTGCAGTGCACCCAGCTGTGCACACAGAGGCTGACTGGTGGGCCCGGTCAGCTAAGTCAGCGGTCAACAGTTGACCGGTCAACTGGGACCCACTGGTCAGTGGCTGGGGCTGCCTAGTCAGCACCGTTGACTAGGTCAACCCAGTCAACTGGGCCCGCCGGACCCACTGGTCAGTGACCCAGTGAGGGCCCCAGGGCCGGCCACGTCAGCGGCGGCGCCGGAGTTGGCTCCGGCTGTTGGAAATATGCCCTAGAGGCAATAATAAATTAGTTATTATTATATTTCCTTGTTCATGATAATCGTTTATTATCCATGCTATAATTGTATTGATTGGAAACTCAAATACATGTGTGGGTACATAGACAACACTGTGTCCCTAGTAAGCCTCTAGTTGACTAGCTCGTTGATCAAAAGATGGTTAAGGTTTCCTAGCCATTGACATGAGATGTCATTTGATAACAGGATCACATCATTAGGAGAATGATGTGATGGACAAGACCCAAACTATAAACGTAGCATTTGATCGTGTCAGTTTATTGCTATTGTTTTCTGCATGTCAAGTATCTGTTCCTATGACCATGAGATCATGCAACTCCCTGACATCGGAGGAGTACCTTGTGTGTATCAAACGTCGCAACGTAACTGGGTGACTATAAAGGTGCTCCATAGGTATCTCCGAGGGTGTCTGTTGGGTTGGCATGGATCAAGACTGGGATTTGTTACTCCGTGTGACGGAGAGGTATCTCAGGGCCCACTCGGTAATACAACATCACAATGAGCCTTGCAAGCAATGTGACTAAAGTGTTAGCCACGAGATCTTGTATTACGGGACGAGTAAAGAGACTTGCCAGTAACGAGATTGAACTAGGTATAGAGATGCCGACGATCGAATCTCGGGCAAGTAACATACCGAAGAACAAAGGGAACAGCATACGGGATTAACTGAATCCTTGACATAGAGGTTCGACCGATAAAGATCTTCGTAGAATATGTAGGAGCCAATATGGGCATCCAGGTCCCGCTATTGGTTATTGATCGTAGAGGTGTCTCGGTCATGTCTACAT
The DNA here is from genome assembly GCA_039707655.1 of Elymus sibiricus. Lineage (NCBI taxonomy): Eukaryota > Viridiplantae > Streptophyta > Magnoliopsida > Poales > Poaceae > Elymus > Elymus sibiricus. The sequence goes on from CM077664.1 coordinate 323,620,041, forward strand.
AGTTCTCGAACCCGCAGGGTCTACACACTTAATGTTTGGTGACGATTAGTATAGTTGAGTTATTGTGTTGGTGACCGAAGGTTGTTCGGAGTCCCGGATAAGATCCCGGACATGACGAGGGTCTCCGGAAGAGTCCGAAGGTAAAGATTAATATATGTGATAATAGTGTTTTGATCTCCGGAAGGGTTCCGGAATTCACCGGAAGAGGTTCCGGATGTTTACCGAAGTGTTCGGGTGCAGCAACACTTTATATAGGCCAAAGGGGTAAAGCCCACGAGGTATTGGAAAGTGCAAAAGGAAGTTTTGCTGCTGCCTTAAGCGGTACTACCGCTGGTAAGGCAGTACTACCGCGTAAGCGGTACTACCACTGTGAAGCGGTACTACCGCTTGTGCGCGATACTGCTGGAATCCGAGTTGGACTCTTTCCCTGCGGGCCAAACCGACCTTGTGCGGGCAAAACCGACCTGGAGGAGGCTTTTACTCCAAGTTTAGACCCCAAGGCTCAACATATAAATAGAGGGGAAGGGCTAGCACACGGGACACATCAAGATTTCCCAAGCCGTGTGTCGGCAACCCTAACCCTCTAGTTCTCCCGTCATAATCTCCGTAGTGCTTGGCGAAGCCCTGCAGAGATTGTTCCTCACCACCATCACCCCGCCGTCGTGCTGCCGGAACTCATCTACTACTTCATCATCGCTCGCTGGATCGAGGAGGTGAAGGCGTCATCAAGCTGTACGTGTGTTGAACGCAGAGGTGCCGTCCGTTCGGCACTAGTTCGTGATCGGATCGAGGGACGACTTGCGATTTGGATCGCGGAGACGTTCGACTACATCAACCACGTTTCTTAACGCTTCCGCTTAGCAATCTACAAGGGTATGTAGATTCACTCTCCCTCTCGTAGATGCTCATCACCATGGATAGATCTTGTGTGTGCGTAGGAAATTTTTTGTTTCCCATGCAACGTTCCCCAACAGTGGTATCAGAGCCAGGTTTATGCGTAGATGAGATCTCGAGTAGAACACAAACGAGTTGTGGGCGTGGGTGTATACATATTGCTTGCCGTTACTAGTTGATACTTGATTCGGCGGTATTGTGAGATGAAGCGGCCCGGACCAACATTACTCGTACGCTTACGAGAGACCGGTTCCTTCAACTGACATGTAACTTCGTTGCATAAAGATGGCTAGCGGGTGTCTGTCTCTCTCACTTTAGTTGAATCGATTTCAATGAAGAGGATTCTTTTAGAAGATCAAAAAGCAATCACTACACCACGTTGTGGTTTTGCGTAGGTAAGAACGGTTCTTGCAAACCCGTAGCAGCCACGTAAAACTTGCAACAACAATTAGAGGACGTCTAACTTGTTTTTGCAGGGTATGTTGTGATGTGATATGGCCAAGTACATGATGAGATATATGTGATGTATGAGATGATCATGTGTTGTATAGAATATCATGACTTGCATGTCGATGAGTACGGCAACTGGCAGGAGCCATAGAGTTGTCTTTAATTATTTTTGCCATTTTGCTTTACTTTATCGCTATGAGTTAGCAATAGTCGTGGAAGCAACAGTCAGCGCGACAACCTCATGGCGACACGTTGATGGAGATCAAGATGATGGAGATCATGGTGTCATGCCGGTGACGATGGAGATCATGCCGGTGCTTTGGAGATGGAGATCAAAAGCACAAGTTCATGGCCATATCATGTCACTTATGATTTGCATGTGATGTTAATCCTTTTATGCATCTTATTTTGCTTAGGACGACGGTAGCATTATAAGGTGATCCCTCACTTAAATTTCAAGATAAATTGTGTTCTCCCCGAGTGTGCACCGTTGCGAAAGTTCGTCGTTTCGAGACACCACGTGATGATCGGGTGTGATAGACTCTACGTTCACATACAACGGGTGCAAGCCAGTGTTGCACATGCGGAACACTCGGGTTAAACTTGACGAGCCTAGCATGTACAGACATGGCCTCGGAACACAAGAGACCGAAAGGTCGAACATGAGTCATATAGTAGATATGATCAACATGAAGATGTTCACCATTGAAACCTCCTCAACTCACGTGATGATCGGACTTGAGTTGGTGGATTTGGATCATGTTACACTCGAATGACCGGAGGGATGTCAATTTGAGTGGGAGTTTTTAAGTAATATGATTAACTAAACTCATTATCTTGACCAATAGTCTAAGTTGTCTTTGCTATATTTATGTTGTAGATCATGGCTCGCGCAGTAGCACCCCTGAATTTTAATGCGTTCCTAGAGAAAGCTAAATTGAAAGATGATGGAAGTAACTTTGTGGACTGGGCCGGTAATCTAAGGATTATCCTTACGGCTTCCCAGAAGGCTTATGTCCTTGATGCACCGCTTGGTGATCCACCGGCTCCAGTTGAGTCTCTAGACGTTGTGAACACCTGGCAGGCTCGTTCTGAAGATTACTCAATAGTTCAATGTGCAATATTGTATGGCTTAGAACCGGGACTTCAAAGACGTTTTGAACGTCATGGAGCATATGAGATGTTCCAGGAGTTGAAGTTTATCTTTCAGAAGAATGCCCGGATCGAGAGATATGAGATCTCCGATAAGTTTTATGCTTGCAAGATGGAGGAGAACGGGTCTATCAGTGATCACGTACTCAGAATGTCTGGGTACTCCACCCGTCTGGCTGAATTGGGGATGCCCCTTCCGCCAGAGGCTATCACTGACAGAGTTCTTCAATCATTGCCACCTAGCTACAAGAGCTTCGTGTTGAACTATAACATGCACGGGATGAACAAGTCAGTCGCCGAGCTGTTTGCGATGCTGAAAGCCGCTGAGTCTGAAATTCAGAAGGAGCATCAAGTGTTGATGGTCAATAAAACCACTAGTTTCAAGAAAAATGGCAAGGGTAAGAAGGGTAACTCCAAGAAGAGTGGCAAAGCAGTTGCTCCTCTCGTGAAGAAACCCAAGGCTGGACCCAAACCAGAAACTGTGTGCTTTCATTGCAAGGGAACTGGACACTGGAAGCGGAACTGCCCCAAGTATTTGGCTGACAAGAAGGCGGCCAACAACAAACAAGGTATATATGATATACATGTTATTGATGTGTACCTTACCAACTCTCGTTGTAGTGCCTGGGTATTTGATACCGGTGCGGTTGCTCATATTTGCAACTCAAAACAGGAACTGCGGAATAGACGGAGGCTGGCAAAGGACGAAGTGACGATGCGCGTGGGAAATGGTTCCAAGGTTGATGTGATCGCCGTCGGCACGCTCGCTCTTCGATTACCATCGGGATTAGTGATGAACCTGAATACTTGTTATTTAGTGCCTGCGTTAAGCATGAACATTATATCTGGATCTTGTTTATTGCGAGACGGTTACTCATTTAAATCAGAGAATAATGGTTGTTCTATTTATATGAGTAATATCTTTTATGGTCATGCACCCAATGTGATGGGTTTATTCTTATTGAATCTCGATAGTAATGATACACATGTTCATAACATTGATGCCAAAAGATGTAGAATTGATAATGATAATACCACTTTCTTGTGGCACTGCCGTTTAGGTCATATTGGCGTAAGACGCATGAAGAAGCTCCATGCTGATGGACTTTTGGAGTCACTTGATTTTGAATCACTTGACACATGTGAGCCATGCCTCATGGGCAAGATGACTAAAACGCCGTTCTCTGGAACAATGGAACGGGCAAGTGACTTATTGGAAATCATACATACTGATGTGTGCGGTCCGATGAGTATTGAGGCGCGCGGTGGTTATCGTTACTTTCTCACCTTCACTGATGACTTAAGTAGATATGGGTATATTTACTTAATGAAACACAAGTCTGAAACATTTGAAAAGTTCAAACAATTTCAGAGTGAAGTTGAGAATCATCGTAACAAGAAGATTAAATTCCTACGATCTGATCGAGGAGGAGAATATCTGAGTTATGAGTTTGGCAGTCACTTAAGACAATGTGGAATTGTTTCACAACTGACACCGCCTGGAACACCACAGCGTAATGGTGTGTCCGAACGTCGTAATCGAACCTTATTGGATATGGTGCGATCTATGATGTCTCTTGCTGATTTGCCACTATCGTTTTGGGGTTATGCATTAGAGACAGCTGCATTCACTTTAAATAGGGCACCATCGAAATCCGTTGAGACGACGCCATATGAACTTTGGTTTGGCAAGAAGCCAAAGCTGTCGTTTCTTAAAGTTTGGGGATGTGATGCTTATGTCAAAAAGCTTCAGCCTGAAAAGCTGGAACCCAAAGCGGAAAGATGCGTCTTCATAGGATACCCAAAAGAGACAGTTGGGTATACCTTCTACCTCAGATCCGAAGGCAAAGTGTTTGTCGCTAAAAACGGAACATTTCTTGAGAAAGAGTTTCTCTCGAAAGAATTGAGTGGGAGGAAGATAGAACTTGATGAGGTTGTTGAACCTTTACTTCAACCTGAAAGTAGCGCAGCGCAGAAAGATGTTTCTGTAGAGCCTACAACAGCTGAAGAGGAAGTTAATGATGGTGATCATGAAGCTTTGGATCAAGTTGCTATCGAACCTCGTAGGTCGACAAGGACGCGTACTGCTCCTGAGTGGTACGGCAACCCTGTCTTAGAGGTCATGTTGTTAGACAACGATGAACCTACGAGCTATGGAGAAGCGATGATGGGCCCGGATTCCGAGAAGTGGTTAGAGGCCATGAAATCCGAGATGGGATCCATGTATGAAAACAAAGTGTGGACTTTGGAAGTATTACCTGAAGGGCGTAAGGCCATTCAGAACAAATGGATTTTTAAGAGGAAGACGGACGCAGACGGTAATGTCACCGTCTATAAAGCTCGACTTGTGGCAAAGGGTTTTTCACAAGTTCAAGGAGTTGACTACGATGAGACCTTCTCACCCGTAGCGATGCTTAAGTCCGTCAGAATCATGTTAGCAATAGCTGCCTTTTTTGATTATGAAATTTGGCAGATGGATGTCAAAACAACGTTCCTTAACGGTTTCCTTAAGGAAGAGTTGTATATGATGCAACCAGAAGGTTTTGTCGATCCAGAGAATGCTGACAAAGTTTGCAAACTCCAGCGATCCATTTATGGACTGGTGCAAGCATCTCGGAGTTGGAATCTTCGCTTTGATGAGGTGATCAAAGCGTTCGAGTTTATACAAGTTTACGGAGAAGCTTGTATTTACAAGAAAGTGAGTGGGAGCTCTATAGCGTTTCTAATATTATATGTGGATGACATATTGCTGATTGGAAACAATATAGAAATGTTGGAAGGCGTGAAGGAATATTTGAACAAGAGTTTTTCAATGAAGGACCTAGGAGAAGCTGCTTTCATATTAGGCATCAAGATCTATAGAGATAGATCGAGACGCTTAATAGGACTTTCACAAAGCACATACCTTGACAAAGTTTTGAAGAATTTCAAAATGGATCAGTCCAAGAAGGGGTTCTTGCCTGTTTTGCAAGGTGTGAAGTTGAGTAAGACTCAATGCCTAGTGACTGCAGAAGATAGAGAAAAGATGAGTGTCATCCCCTATGCTTCAGCCATAGGCTCTATCATGTATGCAATGCTGTGCACAAGACCCGATGTCAGCCTTGCCATAAGTATGGTCGGAAGGTTTCAAAGTGATCCAGGAATGGAACACTGGACGGCGGTCAAGAATATCCTGAAGTACCTGAAAAGGACCAAGGACATGTTTCTTGTTTATGGAGGTGATCAAGAGCTCGTCGTAAAGGGTTACGTCGATGCAAGCTTTGACACTGATCCGGATGACTCTAAATCACAAACCGGATACGTATTTATTCTTAATGGAGGTGCGGTTAGCTGGTGCAGTTCCAAGCAAAGCGTGGTAGCTGATTCTACTTGCGAAGCGGAGTACATCGCTGCCTCGGAGGCGGCGAAGGAAGGTGTCTGGATGAAGGAGTTCATGACAGATCTTGGAGTAGTGCCTAGTGCGCTTAACCCAATGACTCTGTTTTGTGATAATACTGGTGCCATTGCTCTAGCCAAGGAACCAAGATTTCACAAGAGGACCAGACACATAAAGCGACATTTCAATTCCATCCGCGATTACATCAAGGAGGACGACATAAATATTTGCAAAGTACACACGGATCTGAATGTTGCAGATCCGATGACTAAACCTCTTCCAAAGGCTAAACATGAACAACACCAGAACTGCATGGGTGTTCGATTCATTACAATGTAAATCACATAGTGATGTGAACTAGATTATTGACTCTAGTGCAAGTGGGAGACTGTTGGAAATATGCCCTAGAGGCAATAATAAATTAGTTATTATTATATTTCCTTGTTCATGATAATCGTTTATTATCCATGCTATAATTGTATTGATTGGAAACTCAAATACATGTGTGGGTACATAGACAACACTGTGTCCCTAGTAAGCCTCTAGTTGACTAGCTCGTTGATCAAAAGATGGTTAAGGTTTCCTAGCCATTGACATGAGATGTCATTTGATAACAGGATCACATCATTAGGAGAATGATGTGATGGACAAGACCCAAACTATAAATGTAGCATTTGATCGTGTCAGTTTATTGCTATTGTTTTCTGCATGTCAAGTATCTGTTCCTATGACCATGAGATCATGCAACTCCCTGACATCGGAGGAGTACCTTGTGTGTATCAAACGTCGCAACGTAACTGGGTGACTATAAAGGTGCTCCACAGGTATCTCCGAGGGTGTCTGTTGGGTTGGCATGGATCAAGACTGGGATTTGTTACTCCGTGTGACGGAGAGGTATCTCAGGGCCCACTCGGTAATACAACATCACAATGAGCCTTGCAAGCAATGTGACTAAAGTGTTAGCCACGAGATCTTGTATTACGGAACGAGTAAAGAGACTTGCCAGTAACGAGATTGAACTAGGTATAGAGATGCCGACGATCGAATCTCGGGCAAGTAACATACCGAAGAACAAAGGGAACAGCATACGGGATTAACTGAATCCTTGACATAGAGGTTCGACCGATAAAGATCTTCGTAGAATATGTAGGAGCCAATATGGGCATCCAGGTCCCGCTATTGGTTATTGATCGTAGAGGTGTCTCGGTCATGTCTACATAGTTCTCGAACCCGCAGGGTCTACACACTTAACGTTTGGTGACGATTAGTATAGTTGAGTTATTGTGTTGGTGACCGAAGGTTGTTCGGAGTCCCGGATAAGATCCCGGACATGACGAGGATCTCCGGAAGAGTCCGGAGGTAAAGATTAATATATGTGATAATAGTGTTTTGATCTCCGGAAGGGTTCCGGAATTCACCGGAAGAGGTTCCGGATGTTTACCGAAGTGTTCGGGTGCAGCAACACTTTATATAGGCCAAAGGGGTAAAGCCCACGAGGTATTGGAAAGTGCAAAAGGAAGTTTTGCTGCTGCCTTAAGCGGTACTACCGCTGGTAAGGCAGTACTACCGCGTAAGCGGTACTACCGCGTAAGCGGTACTACCGCGTAAGCGGTACTACCGCTTGTGAGCGGTACTACCGCTTGTGCGCGATACTGCTGGAATCCGAGTTGGACTCTTTCCCTGCGGGCCAAACCGACCTTGTGCGGGCAAAACCGACCTGGAGGAGGCTTTTACTCCAAGTTTAGACCCCAAGGCTCAACATATAAATAGAGGGGAAGGGCTAGCACACGGGACACATCAAGATTTCCCAAGCCGTGTGTCGGCAACCCTAACCCTCTAGTTCTCCCGTCATAATCTCCGTAGTGCTTGGCGAAGCCCTGCAGAGATTGTTCCTCACCACCATCACCACGCCGTCGTGCTGCCGGAACTCATCTACTACTTCATCATCGCTCGCTGGATCAAGGAGGTGAAGGCGTCATCAAGCCGTACGTGTGTTGAACGCGGAGGTGCCGTCCGTTCGGCACTAGTTCGTGATCGGATCGAGGGACGACTTGCGATTTGGATCGCGGAGACGTTCAACTACATCAACCGCGTTTCTTAACGCTTCCGCTTAGCGATCTACAAGGGTATGTAGATTCACTCTCCCTCTCGTAGATGCTCATCACCATGGATAGATCTTGTGTGTGCGTAGGAAATTTTTTGTTTCCCATGCAACGTTCCCCAACACCGGCGACCTCTCCAGCGGCGGCGCGGCTCGGGTGGGCGGCGGGATTCGGCTATAGGGGGTCTCCGGACCCGTGGCTAGGCTCTACGGGCGCGGCTCGACGTCACGCACACGATGGTGCCGATGGTTGGTGCCGGGGACGACCGAAACGACGCCGGTGACGAGCGGAGGCGGCGCCGGAGTTCGGGCTCGAACGGGCGCGCGACTACAGCTCACTTTCGAGCGCACTAAGTGGCTAGGCGGGTGCTACGGCTCTCCAGGAGCTCACTAGGGCGGGCGGACGAGGCCATAGGGGCTCGGGAGCACGACGCTTGCAGCCATGGCGGCGGGCAGAGCACGGCTCCGACAGGAGCTAGCTGGCGGGCATGCGAGAGCATAGAGAGAGAGGGAGAGGGAAGGAGGGCTCATAGAGAGCCTGCAGGTGAGCTAGATGGGCTCGGGGAAGGCCTGGGGGAGACGGCGCGGCGTCGACGATCTCCGGCTTCCGAGGAAGAAGAAGGAAGCGAGGGCGGTGATGCAGAGGCTCCCGGCTCGGGCTCGTGGTTGCAGGCGACGTAGTGGACGCGGGCGGAGCTCGTGGACACGCTGTCGAGGTGCGAGGAGGCCGGCGGCTACGCGAACGACGGCGGCGCAGCCATGGCAGCGCTCGGGCGCTCGTCCAGATCGAGAGAGGAAGCGAGGGAGCGAGAGGGAAGTGGATAGGAGCGGCCAGGTGAGGCTGTGGTGGCGACCTTATCCACCCGGGGCGCCGGCAACGTCGGCGGACAGCCGACACATACGCCTGGCCGGCCCAGGGCGCGCGCGCGGCGACACGCATGGGAGAGAGGGGCGGGAGGTTGAAGGAGAGAGAGAGGTGGGCTGGGCCGGTGCACTGTGCACTTAGGCCCAATACACAGTAGGTTTTCTCTTTTTTTTTTTTCTGTTTTCTGTTTTCTTTTAAACAGGCACTGTTTTGCATTTAATTAAGCCATCAAATGACTTTTGCAAAATATGGGACTTGGCCACATAAATGCACTGCAATTTTTAGCACTGCCACAAAAAGTTTGGGAAGGATTTGAAGTTGTATGAATTTGTCATAAATGGAAAAGCATTTAAATATGCTGATTTGGCACTGTTTTAATTGCTAGAGCCCAATTAAGCAAATAAGTGATGTTGTTTTCCTTAACAAATAATTGTTGTTATGGAATATTTACTAAATGATGGACTATTTTGCAACAACTTTTGTGCAACTTCAACTTTCACTTGCAAATGGAATTTGAATTCAGTGAAGGAGTTTGAAATGAGATATGATTTCACTGTGATCATTTTTTTGCAAAACAAAGTAGCTTAGCATTAATATGAAGATCACTGTGGCTCATTTACACAGGGGTGTTACACAAGCGCTCGGGGCTGGCTCGCGGCGGCCGTCGGCGGTCTCGGAGTCGTGCCCCCCCTCCCCCCTAGTCCACCGGGTATTGGCTGGGGACGTAAGTGTGGGTGCCTCCTACGGTGGAGGCGCCTATCTAGACTCAGGGACCGATGCCGGGCTAGGAGTAGATGTAGTCCCGTCGCTCTTCCTACCGTGGTTGAGTGCGTTGTGATGTGGACGGTACACGGTATCTCGTGACATGGACGTCGGGGCGGCGGTCCGCATGGTTTCTCTTTGGCGGGCATCATTGTGGTGGTGGTGGCTCCCCCTCCCGGGTTGTGTTGGCAACGTGAGGGGTGCGACGGGTAGCTCGGACGTGCCCTCTCTCTCGATGGGGCGGCGTCCTGATCCGGATCTGGGTTTCTGACATCGCCGCACTCCTCCTGGCGGCCTCGTGGTGGCACGGGTGAGTCTGACAAGCGTTCACTTCCCATCACAAATCAGTATCTACGATCTGTATCCATGAGATTTCAATCGAAAAAAAAGAAGAAAAGAGAGGGATATACTATAACAACAAAACATGCACAAGATGCCTTCTTTGTCTTGTGTGCTGCTTCGCCTAATAAAAACATGGAATTTCAGTCCAGATTAATTTCATGGGGCACTGAATCATTTAAGGAAACTTTCAGGAAGAGAAGACACATATTCCAGTTCAGCTTCTTCTTCCTATAATGTTATTATTTCCAAAGTGTGTTCCCGATCAACAAAACAGTAATCATATGTTATACGTACATGGCAGTGCCAGAGTCCCAAAAGAAAAACACATACATCCCATTATCCCGGCGCCAAATCCTATAATGGAAAAAAATGGATTCAGTAGCATGTTTCTGACAGCATAAGCATTTCTGACATGTTTTTATTTGGAAGCAGATGTAGCAACCCTGCAGTAGCTACCAAAACATCCAAAAAGCATATGACCCACAAATCTACATTGTATCATTGTTGTTGATTAGTAAGGACATATGTGAAGATTCAAATAACCTAAGCTCGTCTAAAAAGGGTGTGTTGTTCAGGAAAGGAACATGTACTGATGGAATAAATATCTCCACACAGTTGTACTTCTTTTTGTAGCCGAAGAGCATCACTTGCATTAATTGCGAAGATCACAATCATGCTAAATTGCTAAGTACGGACATTCATGAAGTCAGGTATATTTGTTCAGCAAGATCCCTCCTAGCTTCTCAACCAGGGTATACTTTGCAACTTCAATCCAAAAATAACTTTGCAAGCATCAAAACAGTCCATGGCCTCTGAAACAGCAATCAAGAATCCAGAAAAACACTACACTGAACCGTCAGATAATTAGCTGACAATTCATCGCATGTATGTACAACACCCGATCAACTGGTTCTTTCCTTGTTGTACCCGTGACTTAACCAGCCATCTAACCAACTGATTAACAAAACCAATGACCAGGAACATAAAAGCATGTAAGAAAAAAAGGCAATCACCTGAGAAAAAAGAAACCAGATGGAAGAGTCACAAATTCCTACATGAGAAAAAGGAATCAATAATCATACGAAATCAAGGAGCAACAAAAGGGGATAAGGAAGAAGAAAACCGCACCAAATCCCTACATGATGAAGCAGAGTTGGCTTGCTCGTTCCCACTCTTGCCGGTCTCCTCCCTCTCCCCTGCAGGTCCACCCCACCGTGACGGGACACTGCTTGCCCAAGTCGAAGACCTCATCACAGCTTTGGCCTTGCTGCTTCTTCCTTTAACAGGCTAAGGAGACAAAGGTTGACAGTATTAGAAAAATACAAGGCGCACCATAATCTCACCAGACAAGGACAAGAGGTGGGCCATGAAACAAAGCAAACAGAGCATGTAGCAAGAAGCAATGAAGTGCATCAATAAGAACACATCTAACCTTGAGAAAGTATGATCCGGACGTCAGGAAACCTGGATAGGAAGGGAAAGAAGCAACGAACAAACATTTCAGCTCACAGACATTTTATCGAACAGGAGACGAGCAAGAAATAACTTACCTTCCCAAACACAACAGCAATCCGAGCGATAAACAAGAAGTTGGATGACCCTGCAGCAACATGATAAAGAGAAGTGAGAACAAGAAAATCGAAGAGCACGAGGAAACGGAAAGCAAAGCCGGCCGAAGCCACGCATGCAAAAGAAAAAACGACGGCGGCACTGATCCGGAGAAGAAGAACTGCAACCTCAACCGTACGCGGCGGCCGAAGGAACCAGAGCCATGATGAAGAGCCAACCGAAGAGTGGAGCGAACAAGGAAACCTGGAAGGAGAGGGCTGGACGAGCTGCAGGCAGAGCGAGCGAGGGGCGAAGCGAGGGGACGAAAGGATGCGATGAGGGAAGGACAAGTGGGGCACGCAGCAAATGGACCCAGCGGTCACCCACCCAGGCGCTAACTCGAACAGAGCACAAACAGCTGAAGCGGAGAAGCCGCGCACCGGCAAAAATCACTGTTCTGACCTGAGGACGAAATCAATTCACAAAATGAACTGTCCCGAATTTTTTTTCATCCAGCTGACCCTTTTGTGTGGCGCCCGACAGCTAGACGCCACACTACAATGTGCAGCGCCTAGCTCTTAGGCGCCACACTTCTGGCCAGCGTGGCACCCCTGGGCCAGGGCTCTGGTCCACACCCAGCCGTGCAGCGCCTAGACGAAAGGCGCCACACTTGTAATGTGCAGCGCCTAGTCGTTAGGCGCTGCACATTGACTTAAATATAGGCTGGTCCCCCCTCCCCTGCCCCTCCCCACACACTCTCACACACACACACCCCGCCTATTCCCCTCCCCCTCTCTCCCCCTCTCAAATCCTTGCCCAAATTTAGTAGATCTGAAGATTTTCTCCGTGGATTTGGAACCCAATCCCTCCCTCAAGGTAATCTCCTCTGATCCCCTCGTTTTCATTCAAAATATGATCACATTTGCTCATTTTCTTGCTAGTTTGGACAAACCCTAGTTTTTCATGGTTTTTGAAATTTGTATTGAAATATGAGATGTTTGTTTGCCAATTTGCTAGGGTTAGGCTTCTTAGTATGTTAGGGTTAGGGTTATGGGTGTTGTTATGTTGGGGTTTGGGTTAGGGTTGTTAGTATGTTAGGGTTATGCTTATGGTTATTGTTAAGTGGATGTTAGGGTTATTGTTTCCTATCTATGGTAGGGCTTTGTATTGTGTGTTAATCTTCGGATGAGTGCTTATGGAATATATGTAACATTGTGTTGTTTTAATTATTATAGGGATGGGAAGAACATGTGTTTATGTTCATCATGTGGACAAAGATGCCTTTTTGAAAGGCAACATTGAACCGGACCCGAATGAGGTTGACATGGTGTTTGAGAGTAGTCCTAGATATGCTGAGGTCTTGGAACAAGTTAGGAAAGATTTGAATTGGATGGACCCAAGTGATAATGTTGAGTTAGAGGGAAGGCACAATGTGGCTTTTGGAATGCACATCCGTTGGAAGACCATGCGTGTGAACTCCGAGCAACGTTGGGTTGCATACAAGGAGACGGTGGCCGAATCACTAGACAAGGCTCTTGAGTTATTTGCAACGAAGAAGGTTGAGTCTAGTTTGCATTTGGACTTGAACCGGAACGCCTCCCCGTTGGTTGCTAGTAGTCCCCCACCCATGAACGAAGATGAAATGAGTGAACCTCCTTTGACTCAACAAGTGAGGCCAACATTGAGTCCGATTACAAACAACCAAAATGAAGCTTTGCAAGAGGAGAATGATGAGTATGAGGATGATGAGAATGAAGTTGATCTCCATGACAACAATGTGGGTGATCTCGATAAATATAATGTGCAAGAGACAATGGACCATTCCATCCCTTATTCCCGTGCCTATGCATCGGAGTCGGATGACGAAGGTACCGATGAAGAAGTTGATGAGGAGGGGTTCACGGTGAAGGAGGCCGAAGCTTTCGAGAAGGTATTACGGCGGGATCATAGGACACCATTGTTCAAGGATGTTAGTCTCGCGGATGAAGCCGTGGTAGACGGTGGCAAAGGTATACATCTTGGAGTTAGGCCATCTTCTCACCGGGATTTGGAAGACGGCAAGAACAGGATTTCTCCCGGGTCTAAGTTTGGAACCTTCTTGGAATTGAAGATGTGGCTCGACAACTACTTGGTTACACATTATCGTCCACACAAGGTGGTTCACTCGGACGTCAATGTGCATTACACGGTTGCATGTGAGGTGAAGCGGTGTCCATGGATTGTGCGTGCAAGACCATGGAAAGGAGGGCCCACTTGGCACATAGTGAGTTGTGTACCAAGTCACATGTGCCGAGGCAAGAAGGTGGATGGAAAGATTGTATCCCAAGACCACAGACAACTCACGTCCGAATTCATCGCTTACAGGCTTTCCAACTCAATATCCTCACTTCCAACCATGAGCATTAAACAAGTCATGGACCTTGTGAAAGCCGTCTTTCATTACAAGGTGAAATACGGCAAGGCATGGAAGGCGAAGCAAGCCGCATTCAAGATGTTGTATGGTAATTGGGAGAAAGCATACAACCGAATCCCTAGGTTGTTGGGAGCTATGGCCGGCACTAACCCAGGCATGGTTCATGTGGTCGAGCCTCATGGGCACAAAACAATGATTCACAACGGGAGGACCGTCCGAGTATTTGGCCGTGCATTTTGGGCTTTTGAGCAATGTGTGAGGGCTTTTGAGCATTGTCGGCCGGTCATCGCCATTGATGGCACGTTCTTGACCGGACAATACAAGGGCACTCTATTGGTTGCAATAGCAAGTGATGCCAATAACCGGGTCTTGCCTTTGGCTTTCGCTTTGGTTGAGGTGGAGAACAATGATAACTGGGAGTGGTTCTTGTGTCAATTGAGAACCAGGGTATTACCGGCTACAAGGGAAATTTGTGTCATATCGGATCGCCATCCAGGAATTCTTAACGCGGTGGGGGTTGACATTCCCGGGCATGCTCCGTTGCACCATCGATGGTGCATGAGGCACTTTTGTTCAAACTTCTATAGGGCATGTGGCTTTAAGGAGTTGGCCGATGATCTTCAAGATTGTTGTCTCGCTTTCTCCGACAAGCGGTTCGCCAACTTGTACAATCAATTGGTCACACACAAGAAACTTGATCCCGGGGGTCTTGATTTTCTCAATAGGAACATTCAAGAAAGGAATAAGTGGGCACGTGCTTTTGATGAAGATAGCCGGAGGTACGGTCAAATGACAAGCAACATGGCAGAATGCTTCAATAAGGTGCTCAAGGGTGTACGTGCATTACCCGTGATGGCAATAGTTCAATACACATTCGACAAGATGAATGCGTACTTTCTAAAGCACTCAATGGAAATGGATAAGCAGATTGCGGGTGAGAAAAAGAAGAAGTACAAGTACAAGTTCCCATCAAAGGTTGATGAATGGTTGGAATTTCAATCACGGAAGGCAGACTCCCAAGAAGCTGTACTATATAACGATAACGATTGGTTGTACGAAGTGAAAGAGCCAGGAGGAACCACAAACGATGGCCGCCAACACGGAGGCCGGGCTTTCAAGGTCTGCCTAACACGGTGTGATTGCTCTTGCGGGAGGCCATCGTTACTTCATCTCCCATGCTCGCACTTGTATACCGCAGCTCGCGTTAGGAATGTGGACGTCAATCACCCGCTCACCGTGCGGGAGTCCGAGTTCTCAATCATGACGGTTAAGAAAACATGGGCTCCCCGATTTCACCCATACTTGGACCAATCACAATGGCCGGAGTACCATGGAGTTCAACTATGGCCCGATCCCGAATTGAAGGTCATTACACGGGGAAGACGTAAGACAAAGCATCTTAGAGGTGACATGGACGGATGGGGCCGTGGTGGCGGTCGAGAATCGGGCAACGGCCAATTCCAAGAGCCTCGTGAGAGATCCTGTTGTGGGGAGTGCAACGATGGGGGACACAACACAAGAACTTGTACCAAACCAAGAAAGAGATCGAAAAAAATGATGCAAGCACAAGCCAACAAGGAGATACACAAGTTCCTAGCCAAGCAAGTAGTAGTCAACGTGGTCATACGCAACAAGGGCCAAGCCAAGCAAGTGGTAGCCAACCAAGTACAAGCAAACAAGTGCCAAACCAACCAAACCAAGCAAGGAGTAGCCAACGAGGAACTAGGCAACAAAGAGGGAGCCAACTAGGTCTTACAAGAAGCCGTGGTGGTGGTAGAGGCCGTGGTGGTGGTGGTAGAGGCCGTGGTGGTGGTCTTGGCCTTGGTGGTGGTCTTGGCCTTGGTGGTGGTCTTGGCCTTGGTGGTGGTCGTGGTAGAGGAATGTTTTCATACTTAGATGGACCATTTCCGTATGTGACTAACTATTATCTTCCAATTTACATGTTTTTTCATAGTACACTATTGTTATTTATGGTTACATGTTGTTCTTGTCCTTACTAACTATTATGTTGCAATTTTCATAGGTATGGCGGCATCTCAACCCAACAAAGCAACAATGAAGGGGGTGGAGGAGAAGGATGGGGAAGGTGAGATGCCGGGGTGGTGGGAGAAGGCTGCGAAGAAGGTGAGAGAGGAGAAGTCAGCCGCTCTGGAGAAGAAGAAGCAAAAGGAGTTCGAAGAGAAGATGAAGGAAAAAGAGAGAGGGATATTTGGGGAGATCACGAGGACGGACAAGTTGACGATTGCATGTGAGAAGGCAGCTGCGCAACGGCAAAAGGATTTTGAAGATAAAACTAAGAAACTTTGGGCTTTTGAGAAGGCAAAGAAAGAGAGGGAGAATTCTCTATTCATAGAGAGGGTGGTTCACGAGGCTCATCTCATAAGGAAAAGGGAGGAGGAAGAAGAAGAAGAGAGGAAGAAGAAGAAGAAGGGAAAGGGACCTTGCTCGACACAATAGAGCAACATGACCTTGTTATCTTCTACACTATGATCTTCGATTCGGTTGTGGACCAATATGTGTAGTACTATGTGATATGACTCTTCTATGTCTACTACTATGTGCTATGACTCCTCTATGTGTACTAATATGTACTATGGGCTCCTCCATGTGTACCACTATGTGTTTTGGACTACTCTATGTGTACTGTTGTGTGCTAGACATGATTGTATATTTGTGCTATGTGCTTTGTGATATAGGATGTGAACCACAAAATGTATTTTTTTCAGTTTTTGAAAAGGCTGACAGTGTGGCGCCTGAAGCCAAGGCGCTGCACTGTGTAGTGCAGCGCCTGAGTCCAAGGCGTTGCACACCTGGACATGCTATCCAAAGAGCAACAGAAAGGTTACAGGCAGTTTTCGCCCCTAAAATTTTCTAAGTGAGGGTGCAACGCCTAGGCGTAGGGCGCTGCACTACACAGTGTAACGCTTGGTGGTCAGGCGTTGCACTGTGTAGTGCAGCGCCTGTGGCCAAGGCGTTGCACCCACACTTAGAGAATTTTTTGGCTGAAAACTGCCTGTAACCTTTCTGTTGCTCTCTGGATAGCACGTCCAGGTGTGCAACGCCTTGGCATCAGGCGTCACACTGTACGGTGTAGTGCCTGAAGCCAAGGTGCTGCACTGTGTAGTGCAGCACCTAACGCCAAGGCGTTGCACTTCTGGACATGCTATCCAGAGAGCAACAGAAAGGTTACAGGCAGTTTTGGCCCCTAAAATTTTCTAAGTGTGGGTGCAACGCCTAGGCGTAGGGCGCTGCACTACACAGTGTGATGCCTGGTGGTCAGGCGTTGCACTGTGTAGTGCAGCGCCTGTTCCCAAGGCGTTGCACCCACACTTAGAGAATTTTTTGGCTGAAAACTGCCTATAACCTTTCTGTTGCTCTCTGGATAGCATGTCCAGGTGTGCAACGCCTTGGCATCAGGCGTCACACTGTACGGTGCAGCGCCGGAATCCAAGGCGCTGCACTGTGTAGTGCAGCGCCTAACGCCTAGGCGTTGCACATGTGAATACTGCAGAAACAGCAGATTTGCTGGTCATTTTATTTTCATCCAACATTTTTATTGATAATATACAACATGAATCTCACATGAAGCAGTTTGGTCATACATTAAGACAATTTCAACATCACTTCAAGTTCAACATCACTTCAAACACAAGTACCACATTACTAAGAGTTCATCAACATTCTCTCAACATCTTACATAACCTCACAAGTTCATTAACCAAATAAAACGACGACTAGTTCAGTTTCTTAAGGAAACGACGACGACTAGTTCCTTCCGCCCGTGTTCTTCGCGCCTCTTCCCCTCTTGCTGACCATCTTCTTCTTCCCGTGTGAAGGACGAACCGGATGCGGTGCCTCATCTTCCTCCTCCTCCGCCTCATCATCCAAGCTTGCCATGCGCGAGCTCCCTTCGAGCACCCTCTTGCCTTTGGTGGTGAAGTCGTCGGGCGTGAACCGTTTGAAGTTCCTCCTAGGCTTCAACATGTATGCGGACCGAACTTGATAATCCTCCAGTGTCATGTCATCATCAACATCAAGCTATCATAAAAACAAACGATATGGTAAAGACCATGCGTCATAATAAAGTGAGAAAAGTATCAAAAAGATGAATCTGTGCTATTGTCATGCCGCTTGGGTGACCACACCCTCATCATCCAGATGATCTGTCGAGGTAGTCTCGTCCTCCATATGAGCCCCATGCTCAGTTGAGGGATTAGATGGTGTACCGGACCTAGACAAAGATGGTTCTGAATATTCTGGGTCACGGCAACCGATAAGGTTCGATAACCGCCTTAACCTCAGGCCCTGACGCTGTAACATGGACAAGTGTATGAGATATCAAACTTAGCAACATATGTAACATGGACACCCAATTGAGATATGTACCTTAATGAATGCTCGAAGTGCACCTTCCTCCTTGCCTTTTCCAATCGGGGTTGTCTCCAGAATAGTCTGGCTTTCATCAGCTGCTTCTTTGATCTGTTTGCGCTATGGATGAGAATGACATAAACACGTTAGGCAATCAAAGATGTGTAACAGGGCCAATGGGAAAGCGCAGAGGGGAAGACTTACCAAATAGTTGATCACTGGAGCATTAGGGACTCGGTGCCCTTCCCTGACAAGTTTGTTGTACTCATTCTTGGATAGCTCATCGAAGGCGGCGGGATCTTCCAAAATATCATCATGGTATGCCGCCTTGCATATCTCAACTCGAGTACTTTGAAGAAACCATTTGAGATAGTTGTTGAACGCCAGTGGGCAGAACTCACGAAGCTTGGCTGCAGCAGAAGTCTGAGCTTGCTCCACACTAAGATGGAACATGGTCATATACTTGGAATGATGTTTGTCCCATTCCTTGATCTTTCGCTGCCTTCTCCTATCCAACCTGCATTGTAAAAAAACCAAACATTAGCACTATCAGAAAGGACCTGACGATGCTAAGTGCACACGGTTCATTCTCTTTACCTATGAAGTGCTTTGTCGGTGTCCACCCATTCCGGCGGGTGAGGCTGGAACAAACCAAACTGTCGATGCACATGATGTGGCAGGTGAAACTCAACCGCCCAGTTGCATATTAGTGGGCACCGCATAAGCCAAAGATGCCTATCCCTTAGGCACATCGGATTCAGGATGAAGTCTTGTGCATTACCGAATGTATCCTTGGCGCCATATGGCTCCCATTCCACCTGGAACATAGCACAAAAACACAACATTGATGTTCAGTTTTCATAAAAGCATGACAATTAGTGATGTAATGTCCGCGTTTACCTGCTCAGCCGTAATCGTGTCCAACTCGGCGGTGTACTGCCGGTACATGAGATTCACATCGTTCGTCATCTCGGAAACCACATCCCACTTGTAAGCCCAAGTGGGGAGACGTAGTTCGTCCTCTTTGTCGTCCCATGCATTGTACTTTATAACCTTCGGGCGTCCAACCGGGAGGCGCTCCCAACTCCATACCGAAAGTAGGAGCATATTACCACCAATACAGCCGTCCCTCGAGATCCTGCAACAAGCATCGTCCAGCTGCACATAAAAGAAAACATGGTTCACTTAACAGCAAGGTTGCATTGGTAATTTACAAATGAAGCGAAAACAAACCAACCAACTACCTGTCGGTACAAGTAGGCCAGTGCCGCTGAACCCCAACTCCATTGGTTGTTGAAGACGGTCAACGCCTTAAGCCACATCCATGGAGCATTCTTGCCTGTGGCGTCAGCAAACAAAGTCCTCGAGATAACGTACCACATGTAGACACGAGCATATGTCTGGACCACGTCATCAGTAGCATCCTCAGGGCAATGCGCAAAGTTCGCTGCAATCCACGTGAAAGGAGCTCCGGCTGCGACTCTTTCCTTCCTCTTCTCTCCCTCTTATACCGGAGCCTCTGCAGGATCCATACCGATAAGGGCCTCCATCTGCTGACGCCACCCATCAGAGTCGGTGCTCATACAGAGAGGCTTCCCCTCGATAGGAAGACCGGTGATCAAGGAGACGTCCTGGAGCGTCACGGTCATCTCCCCGGTCCGAAGATGGAAACTGTGCATCTCCGGCCTCCACCGATCAGCAAGCGAGGTGACTAGTGGAGCATTGAGGTTCGGCGTGGACTGGCTGACCAACTGAATCCACGGGAGGAGTCCTGTCGCCTTGATGTACGGTGTGTACCGCTCATCGTAGGGCATGGCACCACCCGAGACCCCATGAGACCGAATCTTCAGAGGTTCAAGGTTCTGCAAACAACCAAGTCATGTCAAATCTTACGGCATGTCAGTTTCAACTAAAGGCAAATTTGAAAATACCAACTACTATGATTATTGATAATTACCATCGCCTTCTCCCTCATCATGTAGGCCCGGTGTTGTGTGTCATAGAAATCTTCGAGAAGCCAAACTATCCTACATATTTCAAACAATAAACATACATTAGCTAACTACCATACTCCCTATGCATTATTTAACAATCTAGGGTTAACCATATATTGTCAATACCCATCATAAATACTAGGGTCCCACACAGATTACAAATCATCTACTAATCCTAATCACACAAATCTATATCAAATATTACATACAAATTTCTAATCCAACCAAAACTAGGGTTCCACCAAACCTTGAACAATCTATGATTCCATAATGACTACAAATCCTATATCACACATCACTATTTCAATTTTTCATATGAATTTCGAATCCAAGCAAATCAAGGGTTCCATCATAACTTGGATATATGTGAGTAATGTGAACGAATTTACGGAGGAAAAGAACGGGATCAGAGGAGTTTACCTTGTAGGAGGGATTAGGGAAGAAATCCAGGGCCAAAAACTTCAGATTTGTTGGTTTTTGGAGAGGGGATGTAGGGGGGGAGAGGAAAGGGCTGCCGCCGCCGCGTCTGTAAGGGGGAGAGGAGAGGGATAACTGCTGGTTCGAATTGGGGAGGGTAGGCCCGAGTGCCTTAAGTCAATGTGCAGCGCCTAACATCTCGGCGCTGCACATTAAAGTGTGGCGCCTATCGCTCAGGCGCTGCACTGCGCAGTTCAGCGCCTCAGCCAAAGGCGCTGCACCAACACTTTGATAATTTTTTGGACGAAAAACTACTGGAACTTTGCTGTTGCTGATTGTTGGGGAACGTTGCATGGAAAACAAAAAAATTTCTACGCACACAAAAGATCTATCCATGGAGATGCATAGCTACGAGAGGGGGAGTGTGTCTATGTACCCTCGTAGACCGTAAGCGGAAGCGTTAGAACAACGCGGTTGATGTCGTCGAACAACTTCACGATCCAATCGACCGAGTACCGAACGTACGGCACCTCCGCGTTCAGCACACGTTCAGCTCGGTGACGTCCTTGACTTCTTGATCTAGCAAGACGGCGAAGTAGTGGATGAGTTCCGGCAGCACAACGGTGTGGTGACGGTGATGGTGATGCTATCTCCGCAGGGCTTCGCCCAAGCACTGCGAAAATATGACCGAGGGACGGAACTGTGGAGGGGGGCGCCGCACACGGCTAAGACAATGTTGTGTCTCCTTTGGGGCGCCCCCTCTCCTCTATTTATATATGTGTAGGGGCTTGGAGTAGAAGGAATAGTGCCACGTGAACAGCAACCGTGAATAGTTCACACGTGGACTTGGACTCCAAAGTCCAATCCTATTCCTACTAGGACTCTCCCTTTTTTCTTCCCTAGCTGCGTGGGCTTTTGAGGACTTGGTGCGCCTGGCCCAATAAGGCCAGGGCGCCTCCCCTTAGCCCATGCCAGCCCTTGGGACGTGGTGGACCCACTTGTGGACTTCCGGACCCCTCCAGAATCCTCCGGAACCTTCTGGAAGCTTCCCGGTACAATACCGAAAAAAAACTGCACCTTTTTCCGGAACCCAAAATATGACTTCCCATATATAAATCTTTACCTCTCGATCATTCCGAGACTCCTCGTGACGTCCGGGATCTCATCCGGGACTCCGAACAATATTCGGTTACCAATTCACATAACTCATATAACACTATATCGTCAACGAACGTTAAGCGTGCGGACCCTACGGGTTCGGGAATGATGTAGACATGACTGAGACGCCTCTCTGGTCAATAACCAATAGCGGAACCTGGATGCTCATATTGGTTCGTACAGGTTCCACGAAGATCTTATCGGTCGAACCGCAATGACAACATACGTAATTCCCTTTGTCCATCGGTATGTTACTTGCCCGAGATTCGATCGTCGGTATCTCCATACCTAGTTCAATCTCGTTACCGGCAAGTCTCTTTACTCGTTCCGTAATACATCATCCCGTAACTAACTCCTTAGTCACTTTGCTTGCAAGCTTCTTATGATGTGCATTACCGAGAGGGCCCAGAGATACCTCTCCGAAACACGGAGTGACAAATCCCAGTCTCGATCCATACCAACTCAACGGACACCTTCGGAGATACCTGTAGAGCATCTTTATGATCACCCAGTTACGTTGTGATGTTTGATAGCACACAAGGTATTCGTCCGGTATCCGGGAGTTGCATGATCTCATGGTCTGAGGAACATGTATTTGACATTCAAGAAAGCAGTAGCAATAAACAGAACGATCATATGCTAAGCTAACGGATGGGTCTTGTCCATCACATCATTCTCCTAATGATGTGATCCCGTTATCAAATGACAACTCATGTCTATGGTTAGGAAACCTTAACCATCTTTGATCAACGAGCTAGTCTAGTAGAGTCTCACTAGGGACACGGTATTTGTTTATGTATTCACACATGTATTTATGTTTCCGGTCAATACAATTCTAGCATGAATAATAAACCTTTATCATGAACAAGGAAATATAAAATAATAACAACTTTATTATTGCCTCTAGGGAATATTTCCATCACTGATATCCAAATATGCAACGCCTAGGAGTCAGGTGCTGCACTACACAGTGTGACGCCTGGAGCCTAGGCGTTGCACTGTGCAGTGCAGCGCCTGATTGATAGGCGTCATGCTTTTGTTCACTGCAGAAACACCAGATTTGCTGTTCATTTCATTTTCATCCAATATTTTTCCTGATAATATATAACATTAATCTCACATAAAGCAGTTTGGTCATACATTAAGACAATTTCAACATCACTTCAAGTTCAACATCACTTCAAACACAAGTAGCACATTACTAAGAGTTCATCAACATCTTACATAACCTCACAAGTTCATCAACAAATAAAACGACGACAACTTCAGTTTCTTAAGAAAACAACGACGACAATCCCATCTCTCTCAATCCGTTGCCGGCGGTGGTGAAAGGTATGGCAAGGGATCCACCGGCTCCGGGGGCGGCGGTGTGCGGGTAGGCATCCGACCTATGATGCAATCCCATCTCTCTGCACGACTCCGATCTATTGACTTCGCTTCCTGCTTTGCCCAATGGGCGAACGCTAGTGGCGGCTCGGATGGATGCGGCATCCTGCGCTTCTCCTCCATGTTGGCCTCGAACCAAATTCTCCAGGCGAGATTCAGCATTCTCGATCTGCACGATCCTTGCACACCCGAGCATGTCTCCTGGCGACGGAATTCAGATCTGACTCCTCTTCCACCTCCGCCTCTGCTTCCTTCCACTCCCTCGAGCACAGCGTCCATGAGAGAACATCGTCTCTGATCCGCATCGCCCGCTCCATCCAGCGCTGCGCTCTGGTCTCCGCTTGGGCTTCCGCCGAGAGCGAATCGAGCGGCTGCAGGAGATCTGGAAACGTCTGGTAAACCAGAGGCAGCGGCATTCGGTACCCCCTCCCCTCCCCCAATGGCACCCCAGTAAATCTGCAGGCGTGGGCCATGGGGAGGTGGTGGCGGCGGCGGTGCCGGTGGCGGCTGCGTAAGACATACAATGAAAGCATATCAATAATCATCACAAAACACATATACATCCAAAACAATATAAGGTTACAAATCATCCTTGTCAATACAAATCTAGGTTTTCATCTCACTCATCTAAAAAAACATCAACACAAACATCTCACTATGTATACGGTTCATCTCAACAATCTAGGTTTTCACTATGAAAGCATATATTGTCAATACCCATCATAAATACTAGGGTCCCACAAAGATTACAAATCATATACTAATCCTAATCACACAAATCTATATCAAATATTACATACAAATTTCTAATCCAACCAAAACTAGTGTTCCACTAAAACTTGAACAATCTAGGGTTCCATAATGACTACAAATCCTAAATCACACCTCACTATTTCAATTTTTCATATGAATTTCGAATCCAAGCAAATTAAGGGTTCCACCATAACTTGCATATATGTGAATAATATGAACGAATTTACGGAGGAAAAGAAAGGGATTGGAGGAGTTTACCTTGTAGGAGCAATTAGGGAAGAAATCCAAGGTCAAAAACTACAAATTTGTTGGATTTTGGAGAGGGGATGTACGGGGGAGAGGAGAGGGCCGCCGCCGCCGCTCTCTGTAGGGGGAGAGGGGAGGGATAATTGCTGGCTCGGATGGGGGAGGGCAGACTAGGGCTGATTGCCTTAAGTCAATGTGCAGCGCCTAACGACTAGGCGCTGCACATTACAAGTGTGGCGCCTTTCGTCTAGGCGCTGCACGGCTGGGTGTGGGCCAGAGCCCTGGCCCAGGGGTGCCACGCTGGCCAGAAGTGTGGCGCCTAAGAGCTAGGCGCCGCACAGTGTAGTGTGACACCTAGCTATCGGGCGCCACACAAAAGGGTCAGTTGGGTGAATTTTTTTTCGGGACAGTTCATTTTGTGAATTGATTTCGTCCTCAGGTCAGAACAGTGATTTTTGCCCCGCGCACCCACCCGCAACGAAAAGTGCACAGTAAGATTGGATGGCGTGTACAGGGCAACCCACCCGGCGCTGTAAATACTGAAATAACCCACACGCACACAACTTTTCGGCCGACAAGCAGGGACCACTGCACACAGGGCCCAGATGCAGCGAAACAGCACATGTGGGTACACATAGAAAATTCACCATCGACGGGACCTCCATTTTACCCAACGGGAGCTCCACGCGCAGCGATTTACCCAGCGGTCAGCAGAACAAAGCACCCCCTCACACACCCAAGACACTTCCAACCGGGACCACTCTGTAACCGGGACCACCAACACAGCTGGGCAGCCTAAGAGTGAGTAGAAAAACAAAATTACACCCCTCACCCACCCCACGTCCCCAGCCCACGCCGCGTCACACGGCACTGTCACGCCTGACGGTAGGCCCGGACAAGACGACGGTGCCAACGACATGAAGGGCCCAGGCAACAGCGACACAGAAGGGGCAACGCTGAGTGCAGCACCAAGTGGCGGTGACCGGTTGGGTGAAGAGTGAGTTGGCGTGGCGTGTTGGGTTTGTCCAGTGGGCTATATGTGCGTGTGGGCATGGGTGTGGAAGGGTATCGAATGTAATCTGACCAGAACCGGCGAGACGAGCTGCTCTCTCTCGAATATTATCTCCTCTTCCTTCCTACCAACTCCTTGTTCTTCCTCCTCCTACCTCAGATCCGATCCAGCTACTAGGGGTACGTTACACTTGGTATCAGAGGTCGGGCGATCTGGAGACGGCGTATCCGAAGCCGTGCTACCACACCAAACAAGCGCTCAAGACGACGGCGATGGAGGAACAGCTGGCGGCGCTGATCAAGTCCGTCAACGACAGCCGGACGGCCACGGACGCGCGGTTGGACGCGATCCATACCTCCCTCGAGCTCTGGCGGCCGGCGGTGACCCACCTCCAGCAACAAGTGGACGAGTTGCGCTCCCAGGTCGGGTGCATCGCTCTCCATCCAGTTCTGGCAGCGAACGCGGGGCCAGATCCGGGCCCTGCCAATGACGCGGTGGTGCACAAGGATTCCCCCACCCCACATGGCGGCTTGGGGCACCACGGGCCAGTTGGCCACGGCAAGATCCACGACTCCGGAGGTCAGGTTCACGGGGTGGTCACCACCCTGGATCCGCGTCCGGTCAACGGTGCGTTCTCATCCCACCGCCCCTCTCGTGTGTTCTCCGGTCTTGATCTGGTAGAGCAAAGTAGGGATGGTGAGAGCAGAGTGTACCAGCCGGGCGGGCATGCCAATTGGGCGTTGCCCAAGATGGATTTCCCTCCGTTTGATGGAGACAACCCCCAGTTCTGGCGATCTAGGTGTGAGAAGTATTTCGAGGTGTATGGGGTTCAGCCTGAACTCTGGGTTCGTCTGGCTACACTCCATTTCACGGGCAACGTGGCTCGTTGGCTGCAGTTGCAGGAGGCGAAGAACACCCGTCTCACTTGGGAGACGCTCTGTGCGGGGCTCTGTGAGAAATTTGGGCGTGAGCAGTATCAGGCGCACATACGACGGTTTAACACACTGCGGCAGAGAGGGAGTGTGAGCGAGTACATGAATAAGTTCGAAGAGTTGATGCATCAAATTCTAGCTCATAATTCTGGATTCGACTCTGTTTATTTTACTACACAGTTCCTTGAAGGACTCCGGCACGACATCCGTGCCGGTGTCATGTTACATCAGCCGAAGGACCTCGATGCTGCTTTCTCTTTGGCTTGCCTGCAGGAGGAGCTGTTGGAGGCCTTACCGCGCCGGGAATGCAGGCGCCAGGAGCCCGCACCACCGCCCCGACAGCCATTGCGACCTCTCATCGCCCTGGGTGCTCCGCCAGCGCGTCAATTGTTGCAGCCGCCACCGGCGGCCGCGGTGGACCGTCGCGCTCTGGACGCGGCCAACGCACCAGACAGAGCGGCGCACGGCGATGAAAGAGTGGCAGTGTTGCGCAATTACAGGCGCGCGCGCGGCCTCTGCTTCAAGTGCGGGGAGCGGTGGGGTCAGGGGCACCAATGTGCTCCCACCGTTCAGCTGCATGTGGTCGAGGAACTGCTAGAATTGCTGCAGGCAGATCAAGCAGCATTCGTCGATCAAGGTGATGTGGTTGAAGAAGAAGTGCTCATGTCGATCTCTAAGGTAGCTACCACTGGCCAGACGACACCACACACAGTTCGCTTGCTGGGTACAGTGGCTGGGCTGCAAGTGCTCATCCTGGTTGATTCCGGAAGCTCACATAGTTTCATCAGCGAGGCAGTGGCAGCACGCATGAGTGATCAGATCAAACCTATTGCGCAGGCTTCTGTTAAGATAGCAGATGGGGGCACACTCTTGTGCACAGGGCTGGTACCAAACTGCACATGGCTCACTCAGGGACACGAGTTTCAGACAAATCTGCGCGTTCTCTCGCTGGGCTGCTACGACATGGTGGTGGGCATGGACTGGCTAGTTCAGTGTGGACCCATGTGGGTTGACTGGGCTGACAAGACCCTCCAATTTCGACACCAAGGTGATCAAGTTCTGTTACGAGGAGTTCAGAACAATGTGTCACGGGTGGAACCCATTTCTGCTGACCAGTTGCAGATGTTGGAAGAGGCCAACGCAGTGGCCCATATCGTGGTACTGTGTGCTATGACTGAAGAACAGAAGGAGAAAGGGTTGCCTCCAGAAGTTGTGACGTTGCTGGATCAGTTTGCTCTGGTGTTTGAAGATCCAAAAACTCTGCCACAACACAAAACGTGGGATCACACCATTCCCCTGTTGCCTGGAGCGAAGCCAGTGAACATACGACCTTATCGGTATACTCCGGAACAGAAGACGGAAATTGAACAACAAGTGAAGGAGATGTTGCTTGCAGGGTTGATTGTGCCTAGCTGCAGTCCCTTCGCATCCCCGGTCCTGTTAGTAAAGAAGAAAGACCTTACCTGGAGGTTTTGTGTGGATTTCCGGCATCTCAATGCTATCACGATCAAGAACTCTTACCCGTTACCAGTTATTGGCGAGCTCCTCGATGAATTATGTGGATCCAGTTGGTTCTCCAAGCTCGACCTGCGAGCAGGCTACCATCAAATCCGTTTGGTGGAAGCAGATGAAATGAAGACGGCATTTAAAACACATAATGGGCATTACCAGTTCAGAGTGCCGCCTTATGGGGTGTCAGGTGGCCCTCGAACATTCCAGAACACGATGAACACAGTGCTCTCACCGTTGCTGCGACATGGTGTACTCGTGTTCATGGACGATATCCTCGTCCATTCTGAGACATTGGAAGGCCACGTTCATCTCCTTCGACAAGTCTTACAGCTGCTTCGGGACAATGAACTGCACGCAAAACGTTCCAAGTGTGAATTTGCTCAACGACAGATCAAGTACTTGGGGCATAGCATTAGTGGCAGTGGTGTGGCGACGCTGGATGAGCACATTCAGGCGGTCCAGACCTGGAAACAACCAGCAACAGTCAAACAACTGCGAGGTTTCCTCGGTTTGGCTGGCTATTATCGTAAGTTCGTCAAAAACTTTGGGATAATCAGTCGTCCTCTCACGGATTTGCTGAAAAAGAATGTGGTATTTGTTTGGACGCCTACAGCAGATGCGGCATTTCAGTCTCTGAAAAAAGCTTTGGTGGAAGCACCAGTCCTTGCCTTACCGGCCTTCCAGAAAACCTTCGTTGTGGAGACAGACGCGAGCGCTACGGGGATCGGTGCCGTGCTCATGCAGGATTCTCACCCCATAGCTTACCTCAGCAGAGCGTTGTCGCCCCGGAATTTGGGCCTTTCAGCTTACGAGAAGGAGTGTCTAGCCTTGCTGATGGCAGTGGACAGATGGAGGCCGTACTTGCAGCATTCAGAGTTCCTCATCAAAACAGACCAGCGCAGCCTACTCAATCTCACGGATCAGAGGCTAAACACTCCAATTCAACAACGTGCCTTCACAAAGTTGGTTGGGCTCCAGTTTAAGATCCAGTACAAACCAGGGATTGCAAATAGGGCGGCGGATGCACTCTCCAGACGGGTACCGGATGCACATGGAGAGCTGGCTGCCCTCTCAGTTTGTAAACCAACTTGGCTAGAAGCCATCTGTCACAGCTACAACCAGGATCAAGCAGCACAGCAATTGTTGACGCGCTTAGCCCTGGAACCCACTGGAGCAGATGGATACATACTGAAAGATGGCGTCATTCGCTTTCAGGATCGCATTTGGATTGGGGACGACAAGGAGACCCAAATTTCTCTGATTCGAGCTCTACATGATAGCGCGACCGGTGGTCATTCAGGGTTCCATGCTACTTACCACCGTGTCAAACGTCTGTTCTTCTGGAAGGGAATGAAAGGAATGATACATCAGTTTGTGCGCGAGTGCAAAACTTGCCAACAGGCAAAAACAGAAAGGATACCCCCGGCAGGACTGCTACAGCCTCTGCCTATTCCTAAGCGACCATGGGCCGTGGTATCTCTGGACTTCATCGAAGGACTGCCAAAATCTGGAGGGTGTGATGTGATATTGGTTGTTGTGGACAAATTTTCCAAGTACGCTCATTTCTTGGCGATGAAGCATCCATTCACAGCTCTGACAGTGGCCACCATTTTTATGCAGCAGATCTTCCGCCTCCATGGTCTTCCTATAGCTATCATTTCGGACCGCGATCGGATCTTCACCAGTGCACTGTGGCAGGAGTTGTTCAACCTGTCCAAAACACAACTCCGGATGAGCTCTTCGTATCACCCCCAGACCGACGGGCAAACAGAACGGGTGAATCAATGCCTTGAGACGTATCTTCGCTGTGCGGTACATGCTTGCCCTGCAAATTGGATCAAATGGCTTTTTCTGGCAGAGTACTGGTACAACACCTCCTTCCCCTCGGCTCTGGGGAGGACGCCCTTTGAAGTACTGTACGGCACTCTGCCACGTGAGTTTGGAGTCACTCAAGTGGACAACTGCTCGGTGTCGGACTTAGCCGCTTGGCTCCAGGAGCGGGAAGTGATGAGGGAATTGTTGCAGCAGCAACTCAAGAGGGCGCAGGACCGTATGAAGCTGCAGGCAGACAAACATCGCACGGACAAAAGGTTTGCTGTTGGTGACATGGTTTATCTCCGTTTGCAGCCTTTCATCCAGACTTCGTTGGCGCAGCGACCTTACCAGAAGTTGGCCTTTCGCTACTACGGGCCATACAAAATCGAAGCTCGCGTATGGGCCGTAGCATACAAGCTGGCGCTGCCGCCCACAAGAAAAATCCACAATGTTGTCCATGTTTCTCAGCTCAAGAAGGCGCTGGGCGAGGGAGTGGAGGCAGATCAGGCCTTGCCACCATCCAACGACGTGCTTCACGCCATACACTTGCCACTCCAGGTAACTGACTCTCGTGTGGTGCAGGTTCAGGGAAAGCCTAGCAAGCGTATTCGAGTTCAGTGGCAGGGGCTGCCGCCGTCACTCTCAACCTGGGAGGACCCGGACCTGCTCCGCCGCCGATTCCCTGCTTCACCGGCTTGGGGACAAGCCGGTCTCCAAGGAGGGGAGAATGTCATGCCTGACGGTAGGCTCGGACAAGACGACGGTGGCAACGAGATGAAGGGCCCAGGCAACAGCGACACAGAAGGGGCAACGCTGAGTGCAGGACCAAGTGGCGGTGACCGGTTGGGTGAAGAGTGAGTTGGCGTGGCGTGTTGGGTTTGGCCAGTGGGCTATATGTGCGTGTGGGCATGGGTGTGGAAGGGTATCGAATGTAATATGACCAGAACCGGCGAGACGAGCTGCTCTCTCTCGAATATTATCTCCTCTTCCTTCCTACCAACTCCTTGTTCTTCCTCCTCCTACCTCAGATCCGATCCAGCTACTAGGGGTACGTTACAGGCACCCGATGGGTAAGCAACCCACCACCGCTCCTACAGACCCAATAGACTGCCAGGCGGGACCTACCCCAAACAGAGCCCACCAACGCAGCAGGGTACACCCTATGGCGAGTATAAAAGCATCAGCACACACCCCATCCACCCCACGTTGCCTCACGCGGTCAGACCGCATGCGCGCGCCCGGCCAATCCCAACGCACGAGCACGAGCTAATCGGTGCGCACGAAGAGATCGGCCACTCAGCAACCGAGTTACGCAACCCCAACCAGCGACGCGGGCTCGCGCGCTTGACCCTCGCTGCACAGCTGCCCCACACACGCTTGGACCCCGTGGTCATACAAACAAAACAACAAAGATCGCGTTGGAAAACGATAGACGGTTGACCAGCTGACACTGCGGTAAGAACATGAGCAGTAAAGCCATCGTGCGGCCGAAAATCAAAACGCTAGCGAGACGCCCTCGCATGGCCTGGTAGCCCAGACTCCTTCACTAGGATTATATATATTAGATGCATTGGCAGGTAAATTGGGACAGTGGGACCGGACAGATGAGCTACCAGCAAGCGCATCTGAATGCGTCGGGCAGCGGGCGCCCTCCCACATGTCGATGTGGCATGCTCACTTCATGAGCTGCATCGGTGTTGGCGTGTTCGTCAAATCCGTTAGTGTGGAGTGTGTGCATGAAAGACACGGTATTCCTGGAGTATGAAATTTGTACCTGACGGCGCAACCCCCTTCCTAGCATGGTGGCAAGCATCATCCGACCAAGCACCGCCCCCGCTCACAAAGGACTCGCATCCATCATCATCCTCACAGCGTGGTGGATTTGGAAGCATCGCAACGGATGCATCTTCGACCATGATCGGCCTTTGGTCTCTCACTTAATCACCAACATCAAGGAAGAAGCGCGACTTTGGGCCAAGGCCGGCACCACAGGGATAAAGAACATCATTCCCGAGAGTTAGCCTTTTTTATGTTTTGGGGATGAGCAACCCCTTGATCTATTTGCTCCAACACTCACAACCATGCCTCTAGCGCACATGGCCTTGTGAGGGTATGTAATCTCATGCTGACACTCTTCTTCTATCAATGAAAAGATACGCATCCTTAGCGTATTCGCGAAAAAAGAAATTTGTACCGTATTCATGTACTTCGTGAGCAGGCCAACAATTTAGACTTACCACAGTGTGGTATTTTAGTGTAGTCTTATTAGCTGAGAAGCCCACACTCCTCTTGGGAACACAACACCAAAAGGTATAAATTAATACGGAGATCACACATACTAGGAGTCTAGGACTCCAACATAACGTACTTTGTCAATCTAGGATCAGATGTTCATGGGTAAACCTCGATGATCGATCTCACACCCAGAATGGGCGTGATTTTGTAGTCATTGAATCCAGCCTCGAAGATTATCTTCTTCCACTCCTGCTCATCTCGCTCGATACCGTTGATGAACATGATGAAAAGGTCAAACATGACTTGTGTCTCTTTGTGCTTCGGGTCCTGCGGCCCTGCACCAACCACCATGTCGACAATTATCACCTTCCCTCCTGCATCTTTTGGCGCGATGGCTTTCTTGCAATTTTTTAGTATCTTGATGCAGTCCTCGTCACCCCAATCATGCATGACCCACTGAAACAGTTGAAGGTGGTTATGAACATTAATCGACAGCATGTTGGCTTTATAGCCATATCTTTCCCAAAATGGACATTATGATCGTAGACTCTAATGGAGCACTTTAGCTATATGGAAGTCGTCTGAAAATTGATTTTGGCTAAGTCATTTTTTTTGGCCTTTGATTTTTGCTTTGAGATTTTTGCTCTTTTTTTTCCCATGAAGTTGTTTTGGGCTAGTTCACTGACCACATATTTGGGCCAGCCAATCCAATAACGGGCTGAAGCCCATTATCTTTGCGACACAGCCCTCTCCTCTTTCCCTTTGTTCTTTTCTGTTTTTCTGTTTTTATTTATTTTTCTTTATTATTAGTTGGTTTTTTGTGTGGTTATTATTGGGATGTTGGGTGAGTGCAAATGTATACACACAAAATATATGCGAAAAATGCACAATGGTATCATTATTCTGTGCATACTAAAAAAAATCAATTTCAGTGCAAAGTTGTGTGCGAGTTTTTTTTTGTTCTTAAAAAGTAATACCAATGCCACTAGTTCATTGTTCCTTATAAAACTTCATTATTTTGATTTTCGTTCTAGTTATTATCTTTCTTCTTTAAGGGAAATACCAATGCCACTAATTCCTTCCTTATTAGAAAACTACTTTTTGCGAAAATTCCACTATTATATACTTATTCTTACATATTTTTTAAAAAATGTTAATTTTGTGTATATTGTGTGCAAAATTTGTCTTTTTTGTTTCAGATTTTTTTTCATTTTCTTTATTCTTAAAGGGTAACACCAATGCCACTAATTCATTTTTTTTTAGAAAAACTCATTATTTTGATTTTGTTTTAGTTTTTTTTCTTAAAGGGTAATACCAGAGTCACTAATTCATTCTTTCTTAAAAAACTTTATTATTTCGTTACGTTATAGTTTATGTTTCATTTTATTTATTCTTTAATGGTAATATCAATGCCACTAATTCATTCCTTCTAGAAAATGTTCTTCTTTTTGCAAAAATCCCACTATTATATGCGTATTCTTGTATATTTGAAAAAATCCCAACTTTTGTCTATATTCTGTGCAAATTTTGTCACTGTTGTATTTAGATTTTTTTATCTTTTCTTCTTAAATGGTAATACAAATGTGACTAATTCATTATTCCTTAGAAAACCTCATTATTTTGATTTTGTACTAAATAAGCGACAATTAATATGGATTAGAGGGGGTAGTTTTTATTTCATTTTCTTTCTTCTTAAAGGGTGATACCAAAACCACTAATTCGTTATTTCCTAGAAAGCCTCGTTATTTTGATTTTATTTGAGTTTTTATTTCATTTTCTTTCTTCTTAAAGGGCAATACCAAAATCAGTAAATCATTGTTTCCTAGAAAGCCTTATTATTTTGATTTTGTTTTATTTTTATTTCATTTTCTTTCTTCTTAAAGGGTAATACTAATGCCACTAATTCATTCCTTCTTAGAAAACTTTCTTCTTTTTGTGAAATTCCACAATTGTATGTTTATTCTTGCATATTAAAAAGCGCAATTTTGTGTATATTGTGTGCAAATTTTGTCATTGTTTGTTTTAGATTTTTTTTTCATTTTCTTTCTTCTTAAAGGGTAATACCAATGCGACTAATTCATTCTTCCTTAGAAAACCTCATTGTTTTGATTTTCTTTTAGGTATTATTTCCTTTTATTTCTTCTTAAAGAGTAATACCAAAGCCACTAACTCATTCTGTCTTAGAAAACTTCATTATTTTGATTTTGTTTTAGTTCTTATTTTGTTTTAATTTCTTCTTTAATGGTAATATCAATGCCACTAATTCATTTCTTCTTAGGATACTTCCCCTTTTTGTGAAAATTTCTCTATTATATGCTTATTCCTTCCATATTATAAAAAATCACAATTTATGTGTAAATTGTGTCCAAATTTTGCCATTTATTTGTTTTAATTTTTTTAATTTTCTTTCGTCTTGAAGGGTTAATTTTGTATTTGCTTTTGTTTTTTACTATTTTGTTTACTGGGTATTGCATGCATGTACTTGGGGTACTCCTATATATGCCCTAACGGAGTACCAATATTGTGTACACTAGTTGACGCACCTTGAGGAAGACCGCATCGGCCGGTGGAACGCTCTCAAACATGTCGCCGGCGATATACTCCACGTCGCTACCGCTCGGAGCCTTGGCGACGACGTGGGCGAGGTCCATCACGCTACACTTCACGTCCGGGAACGCATTCGAGATGGCTTGTGCCGCTCCACCATGCCCCCCGGCGACGTCGACCAGGGAGCCTATCCCCTGGAAGACAGCCCCGCACTCCCTGATGGCGATGTCCATGAGGAAGCTGCTGTCGGAGACCATGCCGTCGTTGACGAGCGCGTTGTACGCCGGGTCGTGGTCGGCCAGCTCCCAGAAGGTCTTGCCGTGCTTCATCTTGAAGAGGTCCGGCTCCGGCAGCTCGTGCTGGAACCAAGTCCCGAGGTCGGAGAACGGGGAGACGAGGTTGGTGTGGAGCAGCATCTTCGTGATGTGGACCATGTTCATCGAGGCCGAGCAGACGAGGAGACGGGACGCCGGCGTCAGCGCGTAGACGGCCTCGCCCTCAACGCCGTCGTCCCTGGGATGGTCGACGCTGAAGATGCCGGAGACGATGAGCACACGCATGAGGCGGCGCAGGCAGGAGATCTTGGTCGGGTGGAGCGTGGCCGTGGCGGCAATCTGGGAGAGGGTAGCGGCGCCGCCTTGGCGGTGGATGGCGTCTGCAATGCCGAGGTCCAGGGCAGACTTGAGCGCCATGGACTTGACGTAGCTGAAGGTGTGGTGCCAAAGCTCGAGCTGGGCATCGAGCAATCCCTGGTCGAGGATGTGCTGCTCCCGGGTAAGCGCCATTTGCTACTGTTCTTGATCAGATGTGGCTTTTATGGGTGGACTAGACAGAGAAGAGAACACTGTCTATTTATAGACGGATTGGGAATTACGCATCCAGTAGTCCCAATGGTCTGCCTTATCTCTTGGACCCAAATATCTGGCTGACATTCTCAGGGAAGCCACCCTGAAGCGAACCATTGGTGAATGTCTTCTTATTGTTTCGCCCTCTACCAGAAGGGCTTCCAAGCGGAGAGAGGATTTTTTTCAACCATGCACGGGGCCTCCGCCCATGCATGCATCTCTATCCCCACGTAATACTGTAAAAGATAGACACGGGCTAGGTCCATATTGCACTGTCTGATTCAGCCAAAAAAATGCCATGTTTTATGTTGTACATTTTTTTTTGCGGGTGCTTTATGTTGTACATTGGCCATGAAAAAACCAAAAAATATATTTAAAAAACATGCCATGTTGTAGACCATAACAAAAAAGCTTTGACAAAAAAATAATAAATTTTCCATGCTGCATAGCAAAACAAATTCACGTATAAATAAAATCAAAAATCAAAACTAACATGAAAAATTGCCATGATATAGATTACAAATATAATAATAGTCACATTCCAATTATGGGGGAGTTGTTTCTCTAGAGCATGGCAAATTTTGAAAATTTATTTTTAGTCATCACATATCAAATTCATCGGGAAACAAAAAAAAGGTTGTAAGACAATAAAAATGGTCATGATCTAAATAAAAAAAAAACTGCCATGGTCTAAATAATAAATTGCCATGCTACCTACAATATATTTGCCATTCTAAGACTACTTAATATAATTTCTCATGGTAAGTCTAATATATTTGTCATGGTAAGTCTACTAAATTTGCCATGGAAAGTCTAGTATATTTGTCATGGTTAATCTAACAAATTTGCCATGATCCATTTTTTTAAATCGTCATTTGTGTAGAATTGCCATGCTGCATACATACTACTTGTCATGAAGCTCTAAGAACAAAACATGACTTGCCATGCATGAGAAACTAAAGTTTGCCTATTACAAAATTTTGCCTTGTCACTTCTTCCATGTTTTGTTCTAGACTGCACCATGTGTATTACTCACACGGCAACTATGCTATTTCTTTGTTTGTAATAGGCTCTGAATATCATGACAAGTTGCAAGAAGTGACAAGGCAAAATTTTGTAATAGGCTCTGAATATCGTGGCAAAAATAGGAAGAAAATTCCTTGTTGAACATGGCAAATGTGTTGTGTTTGTACAAAAAAAGTTCACATGGCAACTACTGTGATCATGACAAAATGTACGAAAAAGCTAGAACAGGTAGTACATGGCAACTGGTATAAGTATGTGCTAAATTCCTAACTAGAATTCAAATCCACATCTAGATTCCAAGTGATACAATTTGCATCCATAATGCAGATTGGTATGGGTATGTGCAAACAGTTTTAAGCAGGCTAGACATTGCAATTAACATCTAACCAGAGCCGGGGATCAGACTACTAATTAGGCGCAGCATGGAGGATCGATATTGTGTGTGTGTGTGGGGGGGGGGGGGGGGGGGGATGTGGTTGCCGATGAACAGGAGGCCATGAGCTTATATCGAAACAGGCTTTCGCCCCGCTTTATATAAAGCAACCACAGAACAGAGTACACGGCCGAACGATATAAGATGATGGGGTAGCCCTCAAACAATGCCGATCCTAGACTACCTCATGCAGGACACGACTAGGCTACCAAAAGAGAGCACAAGATGATCTGAGTACAACACCATACAAAGCCCTAAAACACCTAAGCTCCACGACAACGCCCTCAGGAGGGATAACGGCGCCAAGCGTCACCGCTGCCGAGTCCAGACGGACACGGGTTTTCACCCGGAACCTTGACGCGAAGAGGAGCACCTCGACGACGTCTTCAGGAAGAGAGCATCGCCCGTGGGCGTCGCCGTCGTCGGTGACAAAGTGCGGAGCTTTCGCTCGGTAGTTCTACCATGCCATCACGGGGCCTCTAGGACACGCCCGACGAGAGCAGATCCCCAGTTCCGGATCAGGCGACGTCACTGCCAAAGACAGAGAGCACGCCTGAGCCACCCGCCACCACAGCTCTTGCCACCCGCACGACCAAGAAGGGAAGCCACCACCGCCGCCATGGTGCCGCCAGAGAGCCAACCATGCGAACCGCCATCCAATGCCGCCACCCTCGCATCCATGTCCGAGACCTCGTCCACCGTCCACATCACGGAGCACCCACCATGGAAGGAGGAGTAAAAGGCGACTCCTTTCACTCCTAGCCCGGCATCAGCCACAAAATCTGGGTCGGTGATATCTCCTTTTTATTGATCCGATATTGGAACAAGAAAGGGTATCCCGCACCTATTTCCCCAGAGGTGACCCTGGGTATCGAACCCACGAGAGGAAGATTCCCTTGAAGCATTGGTCTCTAGCAAGCTTTTGCCAAAGTGTCAAATCCAACTTTTGACCGGATCAGCAAGCAAATTGTGATTCAAACACTAATAATAAAAAGAAGGTACGGGGATGAGGTCTTAATGCTTACAACCATGTATTGGTGTTGGGATAAAAAATAATATTAGTTTGTGCTCGGGAAGTCACCCATCAAGAGGTGCTTGCTTCGTATCGGCGTGGGGGATGTGTCCAAATAACATCTTGACCAGCACGAGTCCTGCATCAAGAATCAGTTGTCCTACTGAAGGCCCTATCCGTCTCGCGGGGTTGCCTCGATAATTAAGATAACATCAGACAAAAGCATTGGGTGTTTAATGACTACACCTCATGAATCCCCAAGGATATGATCCATGTTACCCTACTAAACCTTACTGTCGTCGGTGTTCGGTATAACACTTCACGGCCCCCTTGCTCCTAGCCTCACCGGTGCTCAACCTCCATGATCCTGGGTACCTGCAGGGATGAAGATCGCGGACAAGACAAGAGACACTTCACGAAACAATTTTATTTCACACATACTAGACGTTATGTCAAAGACTTCCATTGATCCCTTCACCAAATACCTAGGGTTGCAAGGCTCATGCCTCACCCCATACCTTACCGAACTACTCACACATGGAGATCAGACCGCGAGAAGAAAACATTGAAGAACACATCTTGGGATTGATTGATTGCAATATGTCTTAAAATGGATGCCTTGTGCGATGCACGATTACAAGTATGAACTAGATGAGAGAGCACTATGGTGGTGGAGATGGCTATGGAGATGAAAATGGCGGCGGCTAGGGTTTGTGGATGAAGATGATGATGAAGAGGTTCTGGCTGTGCTCGACGTTCCTTTGTTGATATTTTGACGGGGTCCCCTTTATAAAAGTTGTTCAGGTGGACGACCTACCTCGGTTTCCATGCCAAACGACCGCTCATGCGAGCACGTGCGGTCGCATGGAACGCCATCTTTGACCCTGGTTGCCTTCTGGCGTCTCCTGGTGACTTATTTCTTCTCCATTTTCCTTCCTTTCCTTTCTCCCACGTGATTTCTTCCCTTTTTAGCCCATTCCCTGTGGAAAAATATCAAAGAGAGGATTTGTGGAATCCTTTGCATTCATTAGTCATAAGTGGCAATATTGGAGTGAATATCTCTCTTTTAATGAAAT
This sequence comes from Elymus sibiricus, assembly GCA_039707655.1. Taxonomy (NCBI): domain Eukaryota; kingdom Viridiplantae; phylum Streptophyta; class Magnoliopsida; order Poales; family Poaceae; genus Elymus; species Elymus sibiricus. Next base: position 323,658,711 of record CM077664.1, read on the forward strand.
ATCTCGGTTTAAACAAGGTTGAAATGAGTGTAAAAATATCACTCATCAACTCCCCCAAGCTTAAACTTGATCGTCCTCGAGCAACATAGAGAGAAATCCGAAGTATAAGGAACTCAGTTGTTTAAACCGAAATAATGAGAAGGTTTTCGTTCACTTACGATCGATACGCCTAGATAGTCCTCCGCTTCTTGACCTAAAAACTTATCATAGATATAGTGGTGGCATGGTTATAGTGCAAGTGTTAGTGAAGCAAAGATAATCAACACAAAGTTTCCTATCTACTAGATAAAACAACTTTGCAACACTTCATTTCATTTAATCTAGACAACACTTGCTTGCCGGGAATGCACGGAAGAGTTTCTTTAGATAGAGCCATGAAAACATAAGTTAGGGAGTAGAAAGCATGTAGTAAAATATAATGCTCAAGTGCTCATGAGCACACCCACAATTGTCTCCTTCTCTAGGCTCTTAAACACTTTGTTTCAATCATTGTTTGCTGGAACTGTGATTGTCACGTGAAGGAGATTATGCCAAATAAGTGATCATGCATAGGTTTTCGCTGTGGCTTTATGTTTGGGAACTATGGACCTTTAGCAATAAGGTCTCTTTTGAGCTCTTTTGATCAGTCCCCTTTATTTACCACATACACACCCACTCAAGAGAAAGCCGAATAATATTCGTTTGTAGTGTTGCCACTACGTACGATAACAAACTCGTAGCCAAAATCCGAGCTGTCGCTCTTGGTGGATCGTTCATTGGCCAGCGGAGTCCTCAGCATAACATCAAGAAGGCTGACGAAGCCACATATACACACATAAACACATATATAGTAGCAAAGGCCATGGCACCAGCCGGAGGCTGTAACACCATGTTGAGATATACAACACAGATTTTTGGCATAATCTCACCCACCTTTGAACTAAGTTCCTCTAGACAATTTAATCCACAAGTGCTATCAAGTCTTTTAAAATTAACAACATGGGGTTGAGCATGTTAAACATCACTTCCACTACAATTTCTCAACTCCCAATTCTTGAGAGACTTTCTCTTGTGCAAAGTTATACTTGGTTAATAACATTTCATTCAAAAACTGTCCCACGACAAGTCTTAGTTGTCTAAACTAAAGAAAACAAAGGATACAAAATTATTTCAGCTACTATAGCAAAACCTTTGTATCAACTATCAAGACTTACTCCCATCTACACATATCACACATACAACTACTGCATCTACTCTAAGTATATAAGTGCAAAAGAAGGGGGTCGTAGGACATACCTTCACGGTTGCGAATTTACACACTTCTCTTCCTTACTCTTGCATTCCTCGTTGTCCTGGCATAGATCAACTCCTCTGAAAAAATGCAAACGAACCCCAAGGGGCTAAATAAAGAACAAGAGCAAAGCAAAGCTTATTCTATTTTTTTTGGTTTTTGGGTTTTTGAAAACTAACTTGCAACTGAAAAATCGCAAAGGCAAAAATATAAAGCAAAAGCAAATAAAAAGCAAAGTGTTGGAACAAACCAACATGAGTGTTTTGAAGCTCCTCGAGCTTAAGTACAACCTCATTACAACTTATTCAAATACCGCCACATCTTGATGTAGAAGTGGTGATAACCTCCCCCAAGCTTAGGCTCTTGCAAGCCCAAACCGGCGAGATCATATTGTGGCAGTTGGTCAGGAGCCCACTCCTGCCTCCAGTTGGAGAAGTCCATGTTCATGTTGGCGGTTGTGCCTCTCAGGGACGATGCGAGGTTGCTCATATCATGGATAGAGCCCTGGAGGTTGTTGAGGTCCGTGTAGGTGGTGTAGTCTTGCTGGGGCTGCTACTCCTCTTCATCGGTGGCGAGTTCTTCTTCATCTACTTGTTCAGGTTCTGGCCCTTCTTGGTCAAAAGCTGCATCTCCTTCCTGTGCAACATAATGCAATTGTCCATTCTCGATGGAGAGCATAGGTGTGGGTAACAAGTACGCCACTCCAGGAATTTTGATACAATGACGGCCATTACAAACTACTACCATACCAGTGCTAGTAAGAACATGAATGTTAACAAGGGTGTTACCGACATTGGGGCGGAGATGATTGTAGTTAAGGCCAAGGGAGTTGGCCAACATGGTGATCACTCCTCCACACACAATATCTCCTTGTGCATGATTTGCTTGATGCGCGAGGTGTAGGAAAAGTATTGCCCCTAGGTTGGGCGAATAACCGACGTCCAGGTTTGCTGCTTTCCCGAGAACTAGCATGTTCTCATCATTCACCTTAGAAACTTCTCCTCGTGCCTGCAACGAGTTAGTGATAACATAGTATAAATAACGTATAGCAGGACTTTCAATGCAACTGGCTCTTTGCTTAGAGCCATGGTGACTCATCCGGTAAAAGGATTGCCTTGGGTGCGGGTCAGTGAAATCATAAACATATCTAATATCATCATCATTGTTGGGGAAGCCAAAGTAGTTACACCACTCAACAAAAGTGATGTTAAAGTCTTCATCAAGGAGATGGAAAGTGATCCTCTCCTCCTCATATGCATTTGGTATTAAACCAACATTGTGCGAGAGAGTACTAAGAAACTCAAGCGTCAATCGTTCATAAGTCTGACATCCCTGATAAACAAAATGATGCAACCCGGCATTATGACAAAGCAAATTAAAATCATGAGTGATACCTAGCTTGGCGAGAGTATTCACACAAGCCCATTTGGTTGCTTTGATCTTCCTTGTGGTGAACTTCTGGAACTTCTTCCTTGCTCCACGGTCGGTGAAGACGATCCCCTGAGTGAAAACTTGTTGCGGTTGTGCGGTGGATGGACTCGAACCACCGCGTACGCAAGAAGACCTTCGTGTAAACATCTATAAAACAATTTTTCAGTCCAATATAATGAAACAATAATGATCCTACGGTACTCACAACATCACACTCCTCTAAAAACATCAACAAATCCATGCCAAACTCATGTTTGAATCAAAAATATGCATATCCTAGACATGGCAATGCTAGGCATGTAGAACATGGATTCGCGAAAAATAAATTGGGGATCGGAGGAGAAACGTACCGTAGATCAATCACACGAAAGGATTCGAACTGAAACGAACGAGTAGAGAGATCGAGCAAAGTTTTGCTAGGGTTTGGAGAGGTTTGGAGGAAGACGAAGAAGAAGAAAAGAAAGAGATGGGGGCGAAAATACCTCCTTCCTCGGGCTTATTGCAGCCGCCGACGCGCGAAACGACCGCTCATACGGGCGTGAGCGCCTGTATGGAACGCCGTCTTCAACCCAATTTAACTCACCTTTGCCTGGTGCAGATGAAACGACCGCGGAAACGGATGCCTGCGTTAGTTTTTAACACCGTCATTCATTCTGTTCTTTTTGTGCTTCTGGTCGAAGATGTCAATTGACCGCTCGAACGGGTGCATGTGCCCGTTGGAACACTGTCAAACGCTCTGGAATTTTCTTCATTTTCTGCAAAAGAATCAAAAAACCGCTCGAACGGGTGCTCGTGCCCGTTTGAAACACCGTCTTTTCTCCTGCTGCCTCTGGTTGTTTTGCATTGGAACCTCCGGCAGGTCATGCGACCGCTCATACGACCGTTGGCGGTCATTTTGAACACCGTCTTTTGATCTGTTTCTTTCGAAACTATTGTTTTTCTTTGCTCTCCTGCGGGGTTAGTTCCAAGACAATACATAGACATATTTCCAGGCATTCAAACATTAATCTAGCTTATAAATCATCTTGCACAAGGCTAGGCCTTCATTAGAACAACTCTTCCAAACTCACTTCTACATATGGAACTTCAATCACTCTTTTATTAAAAACAAAATAGAAACTTACTTGTCTACTTTATTCGCGTGGGTTGCCTCCCATGAAGCGCTTGTTTTCGGTCGGATAGTGATAACCCACAAGTATAGGGGATCGCAACAGTCTTCGAGGGTAGTATTTCACCCAAATTTATTGATCAACACAAGGGGAGCCAAATAATATTTGTGAGTATTAGCAGTTGAGTTGTCAATTCAACCACACCTGGAGAACTAAATATCTCCAGCAAAGTGTTTAGTAGCATAGTAGGAACAATAGCAATAAGAACAGAAACAGTAATAGTAGCAGTTTGTAGTGATTATAACAGCAGCAGCAACGAAAGTAACTTAGCAAAGATCAATATGCGAAAAACGTAGGCATTGGATCGGTGATGGATAATTATGTTAGATGACATTCACCATATAACAGTCACAACCTAGAGCGATACACAATAGCTCCAATTCATCAATGTAATGTAGTCATGTATTCCGTATATAGTCATACGTGCTTATAATAAGAACTTGCATGACATCTTTTGTCCTACCCTCCCGTGGCAGCGGGGTCCATAAGGAAACTAAGAGATATTAAGGCCTCCTTTTAATATAGAATCAGAACAAAGCATTAGCACATAGTGAATACATGAACTCCTCAAACTACGGTAATCACCGGAAAGAATCCCAATTATTGTCACCTTGGGGTATGCGGATCATAACACGTAATAGGTGCATACAACTTGCAAGATAGGATCAAGAACACAAATATATTCATGAAAACATAAAGGGTTCAGATCTGAAATCATGGCACTTGGGCCCTAGTGACAAGCATTAAGCATAGCAAAGTCATAGCAACATCAATCTTAGAACATAGTGGATACTAGGGATCAAGCCCTAACAAAATTGACTCGATTACATGATAAATCTCATCCAACCCATCACCGTCCAGCAAGCCTACGAAGAAATTACTCACACACGGTGGTGAGCATCATGAAATTGGTGATGGACGATGGTTGATGATGATGACGGCGTCGAATCCCCCTCTCCAGAGCCCCGAACGGACTCCAGATCAGCCCTCCCGATGAAGAACAGGAGGTGGCAGTGGCTCCATATCGTAAAACGCGATGATCTTTCTCTCTGATTTTTTTCTGGATGAATAGGTACTTATGGAGTTGGAGTTAGGGTTGCCGGAGCTGCCAGGGGCCCACAAGCCTGCCAGGCACGACCTGGGGGGGTGGGCGCGCCCCCTGGGCTTATGGCGCCTGGGTGGCCCCCCTCTGGTAATTCTCTTCGCCAGTATTTTTTATATATTCTGAAAATATTCTCCATAAATTTTTAGGTCCATCCGAGGACTTTTATTTCTGCACAAAAATAACACCATGGCAATTCTGCTGAAAACAACGTTAGTCCGGGTTAGTTCCATTCAAATCATGCAAATTAGAGTCCAAAACAAGAGCAAAAGTGCTTGGAAAAGTAGATACGTTTGGGACGTATCAACTCCCCCATGCTTAACTCATTGCTTGTCCTCAAGCAATCCAGTTGACAAACTGAAAGTGACAAAGAAAAACTTTTACAAACTCTTTTGTTCTTGTTGTCTATATATATACTTAACTAACATCCAAGTTTTCAGCAAAGATTATGAACTAACCATATGAATGATAACACTTAGGTCTCACATTTACTCATATCAATAACATAACCAACTAGCGAGCAATAATAAGATATCCCGGATGCCAACAATTTGTCAAAACAATCATGATATAATATGATAACATGGTATCTCGCTAGCCCTTTCTGAGACCGCAAAACATAAATGCAGAGCACCTTTGAAGTTCAAGTAGCGACTAGATATTGTAATTCATGGTAGAAGAGATCCAGTCATGTCACACCCAACATTAACGATGCTCAATGCATAAAAATGACAATAGTGCTCTCCAATTGGTGCTTAAATTAGAGGGTGATGACTCAACAATAAAAGTAAAATAATATAAAAGTAAATAGATAGGCCCTTCGTAGAGGGAAGCATGGATTTGCAGCGGTGCCAGAGCTCGAAGCTTAAAACAGAGATGAAAAGAATTTTGAGAGGTATGCTTTTCCTATCAATGTCACGACCGAGAATTTTCAATATCTTCCATGCTAAACACATTATAGCCGGTTCCCAAGCGGAAAGGTAAAGTTTACTCCCCCTCCACCATAGCAACACAAGCCATGGCTAGCCGAATTCACGGGTGCCCTCCAAACGATCAAATTTCCGGGGGAGTTTGTTTGCATTATATATATTTTTCATTTTGATTACAGGACTGGGCATCCCAATTACCAGCCCCTCTCGTGCAATGACAAGTGAATAAACACTCATCTGAGAATAACCTGCTTAGCATGGAAGATATTGACCACCCCATGTCGCTCCATGAGCGGTACGGGCACACAAAACATATGTTTATTGAATGATTAGAGGTGGCACATGCAAATTTACTTGGAACGGCAGAGTATTACCGCATATAGGTAGATATAGTGGACTCATCTGGAACAACTTTGGTTTAAGGATTTTGGATGCACAAGCAGTATTCCCGCTTAGTACAGGCGAAGGCTAGCAAATAGATTGAGAAGCGACCAACTAGAGAGCGAAAACGGTCATAGACATGCATTGCGAATAATTAACATTGAATACGAGCATGAGTAGGATATAAACACCATGAACATAAATATCGTGGAGGCTATGTTGGTTTTGAATCAACTACATGTGTGAACATGTGCCAAGTCAAGCCATTTGAATTGTTCAGAGGTGGATACCATACTAACATACTACATGACAACCATTTTAATGCATGTTGACACACAAGATAAATCATTATCCACTCCTAGCTATTTAAGCATGGCATGAGCAACTATGATCTCTAATTGTCATCAAAAACATGTTTACTCATAATAATGCTGAATCATGAATACTGAGTTAAACATATTTACAAAGACAAAAACAAGAAGAGTTCATACCAGCTTTTCTTCACCGCAATCACTTCATCAAATATCGTAATTATTTCCTTTCACTTGCATGACCGAATGATGTGATAATAATAATAGTGCAAGTGTGTTGTGAACTAAGCTGGAATTTGCAAACATTTATTCAAAGGAGAAGACAAGGTAATAGTGGCTCTTTGTTAGTTCAACAATAAAGCATATGAGAGCCACTCAACATTTTCATCGTGGTCTTCTCCTTACGACGACTCAACAAAAAGGAAAAGAAATTCAAAGAAACACACTGAAATATTTTTGGAGTTTTTAAGTTTTTCTGAAGAAAGCAAATTAACGAAGGAAAAGCAAAAAATGAGAAAAACTATTTACACGAGAGAACTCCCAACAAGCAAAAGAAGATACAAGAAATCTTTTTGGGTTTTCTTTTAATACTACGAATTAACTAAACAAGAAAGAAACTACAACTATTTTTTTTGGATTTTCGAAGTTTTTTCAAACACACAAGAAGAAAGTGAAAATAAAACTAACATGGATATACAATGAAAAAGGATGAACACCGACAACTGGAATGAATGTGTGGTACATGAATGTAATGTCGGTGAGAAATACGTACTCCCCCAAGCTTAGGCTTTTGGCCTAGTTTGGTCTATGGCCACTGCTGGCCGGGATAATACTCGTGGTAGTAGTTCGGGTTGTACTGGAGTGCAGCGGCCACATCTTGATGCGCTACCTCGTTGAGCCGAGCGGTCTCTGCCTCCCTCTCGTACTCCTCTGCCTCCTCCTCAAGTATAAAGTATCTTTGTTTTTCATAGAAGTTAAAGAAGGTAGGAGCAGGCAAAGTAATATGGATAACACAATGATGACCCACAAGTATAGGGGATCAATCGTAGTCCTTTCGATAAGTAAGAGTGTCGAACCCAACGAGGAGCAAAAGGAAATGACAAGCGGTTTTCAGCAAGGTATTTTCTGCAAGCACTGAAATTATCGGTAACGAGTAGTTTGATAGCAAGATAATTTGTAACAAGTGACAAGTAGCAATAGTAACTAAAGTGCAGCAAGGTAGCCCAATCCTTTTGTTGCAAAGGACAGGCCGAAACAATCTCTTATAATAAGCAAAGCGTTCTCGAGGACACATGGGAATTTCATCTAGTCACTTTCATCATGTTTGTTTGATTCGCGTTCGCTACTTTGATAATTTGATATGTGGGTAGACCGGTGCTTGGGTGATGTTCTTACTTGAACAAGCCTCCCACTTATGATTAAGCCCTCTCGCAAGCATCCGCAACTATGAAAGAAGAATTAAGATAAATCTAACCATAGCATTAAACATATGGATCCAAATCAGCCCCTTACGGAATAGCGCATAAACTAGGGTTTAAGCTTCTGTCACTCTAGCAACCCATCATCTAATTACTACTCCACAATGCATTCCCTTAGGCCCAAAGATGGTGAAGTGCGATGTAGTCGACGTTCACATGACACCACTAAGAGAATCAACAACATACATATCATCAAAATATCGAACGAATACCAAATTCACATGATTACTTATGACAAGACTTCTCCCATGTCCTCAAGAACAAAAGTAACTACTCACACATCATATTCATGTCCAAGATCAGAGGGGTACTGAATAGCATAATGGATCTGAACATATAATGTTCCACCAAATAAACCAACTAGCATCAACTACAAGATGTAATCAACACTACTAGCAACCCACAGGTACCAATCTGAGGTTTTGAGACAAAAATTGAATACAAGATATGAACTAGGGTTTGAGATGAGATGGTGCTGGTGAAGATGTTGATGAATATTGGTCCTCCCACGATGAGAGGATCGTTGGTGATGTCGATGGCTTCGATTTCCCCCTCCCGGAGGGAAGTATCCCCGGCGGAATCGCTCCGCCGGAGAGCAAAAGTGCTCCTGCCCAAGTTCCGCCTTGAGACGGCGGCGCTCCATCCCAAAAATCTTCTCCTTATTTTTTTTAGGGCAAATGGGCTTATATACCAGAAAATGGGCACCGGAGGCCAGCCAGGGGCCCCATGAGCCACCAGGGCGCGCCTAGGGGGGGGTGGCGTGGCCTGGTGCCTCGTGGGCACCTGGGTGGCCCCCTCCGGTACTTCTTTGATCCAGTATTTTTTATTTATTCCAAAATAAATCTCCATGAAATTTTAGCTCATTTGGAGATGTGCAGAATAGGTATCTCTGACATCACTTTTTCAGGTCCAGAATTCCAGCTGCCGGCAATCTCCCTCCTTTTGTAAATCTTGCATATTAAGAGAGAAAAGGCATTAGAATTGCTCCAAAAAGTATTATATTGATTAAAAACACTATAAATTACAGTAGGAAAACATGATGCAAAATGGACGTATCAACTCCCCCAAGCTTAGACCTCGCTTGTCCTCAAGCGAAAGCCGATATCGATAATCATGTCCACATGTTTAGAGAGAGAGAGGTGTCGATAAAAACAAAATATGGACATAGTAGCATCATGATCATTATTATAACAACAATATTCATTATCATAGAACTTATCATGAGCAAGTAACAATTCATCACAACAACGAAGTATAAGACATAAACTTTCTTGAAAACTAACAAACTATGTTCTCAGTCAACAATGCAATTGCAATTCATCATATTTTCAGGAAGGGTCTCATGTAGGAGCTTTTTAGCAAGTCCACATACTCAACCATCATTTAGTCTTCTATGATTGCTAACACTCACAACATATATATGGAGCAAAAAGTTTCAGCCAGACACATAGAAAGATAGGGGCTTATAATTTCGCCTCCCAACTTATTCACCTCAAGGGTGATGTCAACAATAATAACTCATGATCACTCATATCCAACTGGATATATGTGCCTAGATCTTTCCCCACCACATGGTGCTTGCAAAAGAGAAAAACAAAAAGGAATAGAGGAGAACACTATTGACTCTTGCATAAAAAGTAAATACATAAAAGTAAAAGATAGGCCCTTCGTAGAGGGAAGAAGAGGTTGTCATGCGCTTCTTGTTGTTTGATGCACAAGCTCTTAATGCAAAGGAACGTCACTTTATATTGCCCCTTGTGATAGCAACCTTTATTATGCAGTCCATCGCTTTTATTTCTTTACCATCACAAGTTCGTACAAAGCTTATTTTCCCTTACAATAAAAGTTCATACATATTTACAGGCAATATTTATTGCTTTTGCACCGATGACAACTTACTTGAAGGATCTTATTCAATCCATAGGTAGATATAATGGACTCTCATGACATGAAACTGGGTTTAAGGGTTTTGGATGCACAAGTAGTATCTCTACTTGGTGCTGATTTTTGGCTAGCAAAGATATTGAGCAAGCACCACATGTTGGAGGATCTATGACAATATAACTTCTATGTGAATATCAGCAAACATAATTCATTACGTTGTCTTCCTTGTCCAACGTCAACAATATGACATAAAATACTCAATGGGGGCTCACAATCATAAAAGATGTCCAAGATAGTGTATTTGCATGTGAATCTTCTCTTCCCTTATTAATTTTTTCATGAATTGCATCATTGACTAATGCTATGCTTGTTAACTTTCAATAAAGTTTACCACTTATACTTTTCTTTATGTAATGTTATTACTTTCCATAAGATTAGCATATGATCTTTTTTATTATTTTCATTACTAGGATTGAAACATAAAAGTAAAGAAGCAGAAACTCAAAGTACTCTTTATTATATAACTCTCAACTCAATTACATAGATAGATAGACCACGAAACTAGCACTCGAAAATAGATCATACTAAACTTTTATTCAACTAAATCACGAAATAACTAAGGATCAAACTAAAAATAGGTAAAGATAATAAAAGTGATGGTGATACGATACCGGGGCACCTCCCCCAAGCTTGGCACAAGCCAAGGGGAGTGCCCATACCCATGTACTCAAGTTTCTTTCTTCGGTAAATGATAGTGATGATGAGGTGGTGGGCTTGTCCTTCAGCTTTAGCAGATACTCCAATTTACGGTTGATGCTTCGAAGGGCGATGTTTTGCTCTTCCAACAAAATAACTTCACGAGTGAGAGATGTGTTCTGAGCAGAAACTATTTCAAACACTCTTAGGGCTTCAATTACAGATGGGGGAAGATGATCATAGAGGGGTTGAAGGATATCTCCCTTCTCTGTGGTCTCCTCCATGGGAATGGCTTGCCCTCCTTCTGGAGCCTGGATTCCCGCAACTTCCTCGACCTTGTCCTCCTTGCCATTGTCTTCCTCTCTCGACGACCACTTGTAGTAAACCTCGCTGTAGGGGCGTTTGCCCGACGATGGTTTGTGACGCCCCCGACTTAATCGTGCACTAATCATACATGCAAATGCACACGATCAAGCCTAAGGACTCACGGGAAGATATCACAACACAACTCTAAACACAAATAGAAGTCATACAAGCTTTATATTACAAGCCAGGGGCCTGGAGGGCTCGAATACATAAGCTCGCGATCAAGCGTTAGCGGAAGCAGCAATAATATTTGAGTACAGACATAAAAGTTAAACAAGTCTGCCTTAGAAGGCTGAGCAAAACAACGACATCTGATCGAAAAGGCGCAGGCCTCCTGCCTGGGAGCCTCCTAAACTACTCCTGGTCATCGGTGGTCTCCATGTAGTAGTACTCTCCACCGGAGGGGTAGTAGTAGTCGTCGACTGGGGCAGCTGACTCCGGGGCTCCGTCATCTGATTGCAGCAATCGGGTATGGGGAAAAAGAGGTAGCAAAGCAACCGTGAGTACTCATCCAAAGTACTCGCAAGACTTACATCAGAACTATTCTATTTATGCATTGGTTTCAAAGAAGGGGCTGTATCTGTGGACTAGACTGCAGAAATGCCAGAGTAGAGGGGAAGAGCTAGCCTATCGAAGACTAGCAACTTGCAGCATTAGAAGAGTGTAGATTAGTACATAGCAAAGTAGTAAGCAAGTAGTATCCACGCCCAGAGATCCTTCCTCGACCCCTACAAGAAAGCGATCCCGGAGTTAACATATTATTTAAACATCCCAAGTATCGAGTTCTAGTTGTAGTAGATCGGGATACTTTCTGAGCATCCGTTACCGTAGACACGGCTATTCGAATAGATATACTTCCCTGCAGGGGTGCACCAACTTACCCAACAAGCTCGATTAACTCTGGCCAGGCACACTTTTATCGGGTCATGCCCGGCCTCGGCTGATCGACACACCATAGTCCTACCTAGGCTCAACAGAGAGGCCAGCACGCCGGTCTAACTCCTAAATGCGAAGGTGTCATGCGCCAATCATCCTTTGCAATCCTGCGCGTTGCGAACGCGGCCGGTGAGCAGACCTAGCCCCCTTAATACAAGCGCAGGCTTTCCCAGTCCAACCCGGCGCGCGCCACTCAATTGCTGACATCTGAGAGCTTTCGGGAGAATCGTACGATGCCGAGTGCCCATACTTATTCCCGCGTGGTGGTTAGTGCGAAAAGGCGAGAGGCCTACTCAGATCACATATCCTAACCCGTTAGTGCTCTGGGAGCTCGCGGTGACAATCAGTGATCCACGATCTGTGGTCCTGTCGCCCCGTCTCATGGACTTATGGCAAGGGCCAGGAATGCCCGGCCGTGCCACGTAATTATCTCGCGGGTACCCTCACGGTCAACCCGACTCCACATTTCTCGCGGGTACCCCTCGGGGTCGACCCGCCTCCAACAAGGTACTGTAGTAAAAGTGAAGGTATCCGTGTGTTCATCACATCAAGGGGAATCCGAGGAATCATCCTCGATGGATTCCTACTCGATGTAATCCGTCAAGGAGAACCAGGAGGAATCACCCTCGATGGTCCACACTTGAGGGGTTGCACGACAGAATCATCATCGGGAAGGGGAGAGCGAGGAATCACCCTCGGCAATCACCACCGAGGTGCTATACTATAGAGATATCATCAGGAGTGCAATACGAGGTATCACCCTCGGCACTCGATAGTAGCCCTGCAGAGTCGTACAACTAAGGGGGTAGCTGCGGTGATGTGTCGGTCTCTGCATGTCAATCACAAAGATCGGAGGACCAGTAATAAAGCGGGGCAACAGGGACAAGGTGAGGGGGTCACTGATGGATCACTAACCAGCCTATTCTAAGCAGTTTAGGATGACAGGTAAAGTAACAACAGTAGGTTACAAAAACAGGCTATGCATCAGAATAGGAGCTATCAATTACAGTAGCAAATTCTAATGCAAGCATGGGAGAGAAAGAATAGGCGATGTTGGAATGATCAAGGAGGGTTTGCTTGCCTGGAAGCTCTGCTGAAAGGGGCTGGACGTCAGGGGCGTAGTTGTACTCAGGAGCCGCGTCGGTCTCGGGGTCTACCGAAGAGCAGAGGGGGAAGAAACAATAAATATAAACAAACAAATGCATCATAATGCATGACATGGCAATATGCAGTGCTGGGGGTGACCTAAAGCAATGCTACACGTTGCAGGCGGAGCGGGAAAATATCTGGGGATATTTTCCCGGCTATAGGCATCTGTCGGACAGATGAACCAAAGGGGAAGGTTCCATGTTTGCAGTGTTGTGGGCATGTGACAGCTGCATGGAGGGCATATTCGGATTCGTCTCATTTTTCTGATCAACTTTCATGTAGAAAACTTTTTCATCCGAGCTACGGTTTATTTTCTATGATTTTTCAAAGTTTTAAACCATTTTCTGAAATTCCTGGAATTAATTTAAATATTAAATTCGAATTTAAACAGTGAAATACTTTTTATACCAAGACTGAGCCAGCCACAGCCAATCACATGTGGGGCCAGTCAAATCCCAGTCAGCAGTCAACAGAGTTGACTGTTGACTAGTCAAAACTGGCTGGTGGGGCCCAGCTGTCAGCTGGCCACAGTCACAGACGACTGGGCCCGGCAACGCTGACTGGGCAGGGTCAAAGCTGACACGTGGGGGCCAATGGGTTTAGTTTAATTCTAACCAATTAATTAACCGGACTAATTAATCAAGCGGGACCCACTTGTCAGTGTCTCTGGAGGGTAATTAGCCTTAAACTAATTACTGCCACGTCGGCTTATAACGGTGTTTAGTCACCGGAGTTAAACCGCGGCGGCGGAGCTCACCGTCTGGCCAGCTCCGGCCATCTTTCGACGCGAGGTTTGGTCCTGGGCGTTCAACGCGAAGAGGTGAACCAGATGGTGGCAGTGGGTGGTGTCGGGGAAGCCGGAGACGGCGATAGTAGTGAGCAGGGCGGCGGCGTGGCACTGGACCTCGCCGGAGTTGTGCTGCAGGCAACCATTTGCCGCATGGCTGGGTCCATTTGAGCGGGCACTTCGCACCGCGTCGATCTATGCTTCGAGGGCGAGCTAGGGTGGTTAGTGGCTACAGCGGTGAGTGCAACCGCGGCGGCCGGAGCACGGCCTCGCCGGCTAGGCAGCTAGGGGACGCGGGGAAGATAGGGAGGAGGCCGGGGGGGAAGGGGAGCTCACTGCGAGGCCAGGAGAGGGCTCGGGGACACCGGGGGTTGCCGGAGTCGAGCGGATCGACCGGCGCGAGCGGCGGATGCAACCGGCATTTCTCGATGAATGCGGCGGCTCGAGGGCGTCTGAGCTCATGCGGGTCCTCGTAGATGAAGAGGATGACAGCGGCGGTCCTCCTGGGCGCCTTGGCTGGTCGTGGGGAGGCCAGTGGCCACGGCGGAACCGACGTTGCGGCGGCGGCGCTCTCGAGCGGGTGTGCTGCGCAAGAGAGAGAGAGAGAGCGAGGGAAAGGGGAAGGAGGGGAGCCAGGGGGTCCAGAGGGGAACGAGGGGTCTTGCAGGTGTCCGCGGAGCAGCAGCCGCACGCTGTCGTGCGTGCGCGAGGGGGGCCAGGGCGTGCGTGCGCTCGGCATCCGACAGTGAGGAGAGAGAGACAAGAGGTAGGAGGAGAGCGAGGAGGCGGGCTGGGCCTGCCACTGTGGCCACTAGGGCCTAGTGTAGCAGTAGTCTTTAGCATTTTCTCCTTTTCTTTTTCTGCCTTGCTTTTCCCTTTTCTGTTAGCATTTTCTTTTTGCTCCAAAAGACTTTTGTAAATTGTGCCACTTGCCACATTAAATACTTTGCGATAATCTGTGTTGGCACAAAAAGTTTGAGGCAGTTTGGAATCCATTTTAATTTTGTTGGAATTTAAAAGGGGAAGAAGTGCTGCTGGACCACTGTTTTAAATATCCAGGGGCATTTTGGGAATCCAGATGAGGTTGGTTCCAACATGACAAATACTTAGGGATTATTTGCCATAATGTGAACTATTTTGTTTGCTTGACAGAAGAAGTAAATATTTGACATGCAATTTGAATTTGAATTGGACTTGATTTTTGGACAAGAGGCAATTTGACTTAGTAAAGCATGATGACATGGCATCATTAGCATGAGGTCACTGTAGCTTGACACTGGGGGTGTTACAAATCTCCTCCACTACAAGAAATCTCGTCCCGAGATTTAAGAGGTGGAGAAAGGGGTATCTTCGGAAGAACGGACCTTTGCAAGGTCGACTATCTGGTGGATAACTCAGAGAATGTGGCAGAAAGTATCTCTCGAATTGAAACTTAAGGAAAACATCAAGAGCAAAGTAAGAAGGTACATTAAGAAGTTTCGAGCGGATAGGCAATTGTCCGATGCTTGAAACAGAGTGTGAAAGGGGTTTCAGAGCAACATGAATAAGTATTGCGTCTGAAACCAGAATAGAGCATCTCTAGGAAGGTGGCTCGCGGAATTACATACGAAGCCAAGCGTGAGGAATAACTTTGGAAGCAGGGTTGTACAATAGAGTTAGGTTTCGATCCTGTGGAACTGTGGTGAGTGCCGATTAAAAGTAGGAAGGGCGGTGACATCTTACAAGGTCACGATAGCCAGGTATGTCAGAGGATAGCTTGTCAGCTATGTCGGCAACAACGTCGGTACCAAGGGCAGGGGATGAAGATAACCATTTCCTGCTTGTTAAAACGAGGCAGACCAATCGGCAAAGTTCTCGTCCACCGGCGGTTACCGGAGTGTCATCAACAATAGTAACAGGGTCTTACTGGTAGAGTTGTACACTGAATTGTTTACATAAGCAGAGGATTATTACTGCTTAGATCATATGAATTATAGGAAAAGTTAAACAGACCAATGGAAAGGAAAATGTGACTATATACAAGTATCAAGAGTATATCTCTCCCAAGGAAAGCAGAGCATGATATCCATGACAGGATAGCAAGTGGATCACCATTTAGGTAAAAGGAAGTATTACGAATTAAATTCATAACTTGGGATAAATCAAAGATGTTGACAATGATCACAACACAATTTATCGAAAGGTTTCAGGAAGATGTAATTAATCAATAACATGATCAAGCAGAAGAAATGGGGAAGCAGAAGGTCAATGTGTTATAGGGTGGATTTGATTCACTTATCGGTGTTCTCGGTTGACAACAAACCAGAATCCGTGGAATTACTATGATGGGGAAAGGTATCACCTTATCAAAGATTCATAAGATGTAGTGCAATGGTATGATATCCTTGAGATACCAAAGGGTAATACTCGAAGGTAGAACAGAATAGAAGCTGAACTAGATCATTGATCTGCGGATGGTAGGTGCTTTAACCTTGTTGAAAAATAGTCGAGGCATGGGAATGGAGTTATCAAATGAGGTCAGCATGGTCAGAACCATTACTGCATGGAATCAAGTTAAGGAAACTGGAAGAATTATACAAATGAATAAATATTTTGCAAGAAGCTTCTGTGACGGTCTACGTCGTTTCCATGGGCATGAACACAAAGTTCAAGGTCGACTCCCACTTCTTCAATGCATAACCTTTCATCCACTTCTCGCCTTCGAAGAAGTTGTGGTGTTAAAATTTTATCTGGAGTAACACAGTAGAGTAAGACCCGTAGGAGTTTCCGAGTTCTCTCAGATGGCAGAAACATAGATACCACCCATCGTGGCATTTTAGGAACCTATACCACAAATTCCATGAGTAAATAACACAAGCTCGGAAGTAGAGCCTGGTTGACAAAAACAGAGGATACAATTTACCGAAGGCATTATGCATCAGGGGAAGAACTCACAAGGTTATTGAATATGAAGGACACTGTCGGATAACAGCCCAACAAAGGATCTGGCGGTCCACAAAAGAGCTGATGTGAGTATCGGTAGTCAACCAGAAGAAGAAAGAATGCAAAGGCATCAAATCATAGAAACATATGAACAATTCGAGGCTTAACTACAAACAAAGTATGATTTCCAAATCGAGGGATGAGAAGCAGACGCTCTGATCAAAAGATAAGTAAGTTGACTAGACTTAGAGGCACAATCGATCAAAATTTGATCTATCAAGATCCAGCTCATATCCGGAATGACGTCTGAGCTGGAAGGATAATTTATAGGGAATCAACTGATATTTGCGAGTATTCGCACACTTGTTGAATCAATAGGATCAGAATGACAATGACAAAAGATGTCAATGATGATTGCCGAACACCTGGAGTTAACCACAAGGGTAAGTAGAGGACAAGGAATTTCAACTGCAGCAGGACACTTAGGATTCTCGGAAAGTCAGAGAGTAATTCAGGGCATCTTGTAATAACAAGAGTAATTGGGGATTAATATATGAACGACAAGCGTAGGTAGTTATCCATAAGGACTTATCGGTGGTAGAGAATTGCAAAGGCGGTGGGCACAAGGGTCTCGGGAAACATTGACGAGTATCTTCAGAATCTTCTGGTGAAGCAAGCGATCATCTGGAATGAGGGGCTCTCCGGGAGAAAATGGTCACGGGAACCTAATGTTAGAGTTAGCAAAATCTTTAACCCGAATAGAAGAGAGATCAGAGTCCCAGAGTAAAGAAGAGGAATAAAAGATCCTAATACCACCCATTGGCGACGTGGGCCCGTAAGCCACACAGCCATGTTAGTAAAATAGTTTTTCAAAGACTGGACTCAACTTCGGCCAAGGAGTTGGAAAGGGGGGGGGGGGTTCCTATAGGCAGTCGGCTCTGATCCCAACTTGTGACGCCCCCGACTTAATCGTTCACTAATCACATACGCAAATGCACACGATCAAGCCTAAGGACTCACCGGAAGATATCACAACATAACTCTAAACACAAATAGAAGTCATACAAGCTTTATATTACAAGCCAGGGGCCTCGAGGGCTTGAATACATAAGCTCGCGATCAAGCGTTAGCGGAAGCAGCAATAATATCTGAATACAGACATAAAAGTTAAACAAATCTGCCTTAAGAAGGCTGAGCAAAACAACGACATCTGATCGAAAAGGCGCAGGCCTCCTGCCTGGGAGCCTCCTAAACTACTCCTGGTCGTCGGTGGTCTCGACGTTGTAGTACTCTCCACCAGAGGGGTAGTAGTAGTCGTCGACTGGGGCAGCTGACTCCGGGGCTCCGTCATCTGATCGCAGCAATCAGGTATGGGGAAAAAGTGGTAGCAAAGCAACCGTGAGTACTCATCCAAAGTACTCGCAAGACTTACATCAGAACTATTCTATTTATGCATTGGTTTCAAAGAAGGGGCTGTATCTGTGGACTAGACTGCAGAAATGCCAGAGTAGAGGGGAAGACCTAGCCTATCGAAGACTAGCAACTTGTAGCATCTTGCAGCATTAGAAGAGTGTAGATTAGTACATAGCAAAGTAGTAAGCAAGTAGTATCCACGCCCAGAGATCCTTCCTCGACCCCTGTGAGAAAGAGATCCCGGAGCTAACATATTATTTAAACATCCCAAGTATCCAGTTCTAGTTGTAGTAGATCGGGATACTTTCTGAGCGTCTGTTACCGTGGACACGGCTATTCGAATAGATATACTTCCCTACAGGGGTGCACCAACTTACCCAACACGCTCAATTAACTCTGGCCGGACACACTTTTATCGGGTAATGCCCAGTCTCGGCTGATCGACACACCGTAGTCCTACCTAGGCTCAACAGAGAGGCCAGCACGCCGGTCTAACTCCTAGATGCGAAGGTGTCATGGGCCAATCATCCTTTGCAATCCTGCACGTTGCGAACGCGGCCAGTGAGCAAACCTAGCCCACTTAATACAAGCACAGGCTTTCCCAGTCCAACCCTGCGCGCGCCACTCAATTGCTGACATCTGAGAGCTTTCGGGAGAATCGTACGACGCCGAGTGCCCATACTTATTCCCGCGTGGAGGTTAGTGCGAAAAGGCGAGAGGCCTACTCAGATCACATATCCTAACCCGTTAGTGCTCTGGGAGCTCGCGGTGACAATCAGTGATCCACGATCTGTGGTCCCGTCACCCCATCTCGTGGACTTACGGAAAGGGCCAGGAATGCCCGGCCGTGCCACGTAATTATCTCGCGGGTACCCTCACGGTCAACCCGACTCCACATTTCTCGCGGGTACCCCTCGGGGTCGACCCGCCTCCAACAAGGTACTGTAGTAAAAGTGAAGGTATCCGTGTGTTCATCACATCAAGGGGAATCCGAGGAATCAGTCTCGATGGATTCCTACTCGATGTAATCTGTCAAGGAGAACCAGGAGGAATCGCCCTCGATGGTCCACACTTGAGGGGTTGCACGACAGAGTCATCATCGGGAAGGGGAGAGCGAGGTGCTATACTACAGAGATATCATCAGGAGTGCAATACGAGGTATCACCCTCGGCACTCGATAGTAGCCCTGCAGAGTCGTACAACTAAGGGGGGTAGGTGCGGTGATGTGTTGGTCTCTGCATGTCGATCATAAAGATCCGGGGACCAGTAATAAAGCGGGGCAATAGGGACAAGGTGTGGGGGTCACTGATGGATCACTAACCAGCCTATTCTAAGCAGTTTAGGATGACAGGTAAAGTAACAATAGCAGGTTACAAAAACAGGCTATGCATTGATGACCCACAAGTATAGGGGATCAATCGTAGTCCTTTCGATAAGTAAGAATGTCGAACCCAACAAGGAGCAGAAGGATATGACAAGCGGTTTTCAGCAAGGTGTTTTCTGCAAGCACTGAAATTATCGATAACGAGTAATTTGATAGCAAGATAATTTGTAACAAGTGACAAGTAGCAATAGTAACAAAGAGTGCAGTAAGTTGGCCCAATCCTTTTTATAGCAAAGGACAAGCCGAAACGATCTCTTATAGTAAGTAAAGCGTTCTCGAGGACACATGGGAATTTCATCTAGTCACTTTCATCATGTTTGTTTGATTCGCGTTTGCTACTTTGATAATTTGATATGTGGGTGGACCGGTGCTTGGGTGCTATTCTTACTTGAACAAGCCTCCCACTTATGATTACCCCCTCTTGCAAGCATCCGCAACTACGAAAGAAGAATTAAGATAACTCTAACCATAGCATTAAACATATGGATCCAAATCAGCCCCTTACGAAATAGCGCATAAACTAGGGTTTAAGCTTCTGTCACTCTAGCAACCCATCATCTAATTACTACTCCACAATGCATTCCCTTAGGCCCAAATATGGTGAAGTGTCTTGTAGTCGACGTTCACACGACACCACTAAAGGAATCAACAACATACACATCATCAAAATATCGAACGAATACCAAATTCACATGATTACTTATGACAAGACTTCTCCCATGTCCTCAAGAACAAAAGTAACTACTCACAAATCATGTTCATATCCTAGATCAGAGAGGTATTGAATAGCATAATAGATCTGAACATATAATCTTCCACCAAATAAACCAACTAGCATCAAGTACAAGATGTAATCAACACTACTAGCAACCCACAGGTACCAATCTGAGGTTTTGAGACAAAGATTGAATACAAGAGATGAAATAGGGTTTGAGATGAGATGGTGCTAGTGAAGATGTTGATGAAGATTAGTCCTCCCACGATGAGAGGATCGCTGGTGATGTCGATGGCAACGATTTCCCCCTCTCGGAGGGAAGTATCCCCGGCAGAATCTCTCCGCCGGAGAGCAAACGTGCTCCTGCCCAAGTTCCGCCTCGAGATGGCAGCGCACTATCCCAAAAGTCTTCTCTATGTTTTTTCTAGGGCAAAATGACTTATATACCAGAAAATGGGGGCCGGAGGACTGCCAAGGGCCCCACGAGGTACCAGGGCGCGCCTGGGGGGGGGGGGGGGTTGGTGCGCCCTGGTGCCTCGTGGGCACCTGGGTGGCCCCCTCTGGTACTTCTTGATTCCAGTATTTTTTATACATTCCAAAATAATTCTTCGGGAAATTTCAGCTCATTTGGAGATGTGCAGAATAGGTATCTCTGACATAGCTTTTTTAGGTCCTGAATTCCAGCTGCCGGCATTCTCCCTCTTTGTGTGAATCTTGCATATTAAGAGAGAAAAGGCATTAGAATTGCTCCACAAAGTGTTATATTGATAAAAAACACTATAAATAACAGTAGCAAAACATGTTGCAAAATGGACGTATCAACTCCCCCAAGCTTAGACCTCGCTTGTCCTCAAGCGAAAGCCGATATCGATAATCATGTCCACATGTTTAGAGAGAGAGGTGTCGATAAAAACAAAATACGGACATAGTAGCATCATGATCATTATTATAATAGCAATATTTATTATCATAAACTACTCATGCGCAAGTAACAATTCATCACAACAATGGAGTATAAGGCATAAACTTTCTTGAAAACTAACAAACTATGTTCTCAGTCAACAATGCAATTGCAATTCATCATATTTTCAGGAAGTGTCTCATGTAGGAGCTATTTAGCAAGTCCACATACTCAACCATCATTTAGTCTTCTATGATTGCTAACACTCACGACATATATATGGAGCACAAAGTTTCAGCCAGACACATAGAGAGATAGGGGCTTGTGATTTTGCCTCCCAACTTATTCACCTCAAGGGTGATGTCAACAATAATAACTCATGATCACTCATATCCAACTGGATATATGTGCTTAGATCTTTCCCCACCACACAATGCTTGCGAAAGAGAAAAATAAAAAGAAAGTAGAGGAGAACACTATTGACTCTTGCATAAAAAGCAAATACATAAAAGTGAAGGATAGGCCCTTCGCAGAGGGAAGCAGAGGTTGTCATGCGGTTTTTGTTGTTGGATGCACAAGCTCTTAATGCAAGGGAACGTCACTTTATATTGCCCCTTATGATAGCAACCTTTATTATGCAGTCTGTCACTTTTATTTCTTTGCCATCACAAGATTGTACAATGCTTATTTTCCCTTACAATAAAAGTTTCATACATATTTAGAGGCAATTTTTATTGCTTTTTTCACCGATGACAACTTACTTGAAGGATCTTATTCAATCCATAGGTAGATATTGTGGACTCTCATGACATGAAACTGGGTTTAAAGGTTTTGGATGCACAAGTAGTATCTCTACTTGGTGCGGATTTTTGGCTAGCAAAGATATTGGGCAAGCACCACATGTTGGAGGATCTATAACAATATAACTTCTATGTGAATATGAACAAACATAATTCATTACGTTGTCTTCCTTGTCCAACGTCAACAATTTGGCATAAAATACTTAATGGGGGCTCACAATCATAAAAGATGTCCAAGATAGTATATTTGGATGTGAATCTTCTCTTCCCTTATTAACTTTTTCATTAATTGCATCATTGACTAATTCCATGCTTGTTAACTTCCAATAAATTTTACCACTTATACTTTTATTTATGTAATGTCATTACTTTGCATAAGATTAGCATATGATCTTTTTCATTATTTTCATTGCTAGAATTGAAACATGAAAGTAAAGGAGCAAAAACTCAAACTACTCTTTATTATATAACTCTCAACTCGATTACATAGGTAGATAGATCACGAAGCTAACACTCGAAAATAGATCATACTAAACTTTTATTCAACTAGATCACAAAATAATTAAGGATTGAACTAAAATAGGTAAAGATAATAGAGGTGATGGTGATACGAGACCGGGGCACCACGCCCAAGCTTGGCACAAGCCAAGGGGAGTGCCCATACCCATGTGCTCAAGTTTCCTTCTTCGGTGATAGTGGTGATGATGAAGTGGCAAGCTTGTCCTTCAGCTCAAGCAGATACATCAACCTGCGGTTGATGCTCCGAAGGGCGATGTTTTGCTCTTCCAGCAAAATAACTTCACGAGTGAGAGATGTATTCTGAATAGAAACTATTTCAAAGACTCTTAAGGCTTCAATTACGGATGGGGAGAGATGATCATATAAGGGTTGAAGTATATCTCCCATCTCTGTGGTCTCCTCCATGGGAACCGCTTGCCCCTCTCCCACAGCCGGAGCTCCTTCAACTTCCTCGACCTTGTCCTCCTTGCCATTGTCTTCTTCTCCCAACGACAACTCGTTGCAGACCTCGCTATAGGGGCATTGGCCCGGCGATGGTTGCATAATGCGGTGCTTGGCATGGAGCTTTTGGGGATCCATGGCGATCTAAATCTGTTAGAAAAATAGCATGAAACAAGAACATAGGAGATTTCTGCGATACGATGGTCAAAACGTCTGGAAGTATATATAAAGATTTTTTTATCTTGCAAAACAAGTAATCCAGAAGAAAACGGAGTCGGGAAGGCTCACGTGGGGCCCACGAGGTACCAGGGCGCGCCTGGGGGGGGGGGGGGGGTGGCGCGCCCTGGTGCCTCGTGGGCACCAGGTGGGTCCCCCGGCTGTTTCTTATTTTTGTATTTTTCTAAATATTCCAAAACTGGCAGAAAATATTTTTATGGAATTTTTGGAGTCGGTTTACTTACCGTATCACATACCTCTTCCTTTTCAGGGTTCTGGAGTGTTCTGGGAGGTCTCTCTTTTGTATTCCTCCGGTGTAATTGTTTCAATAATATTAGTTTCAACATTAATGGGGGTACCTAAAATATAGTGTTTAATTCTTTGCCCATTCACCACTCTTGGATTAGTGCCTTCAGAATTATTTATTTTGATTGCTCTGGAGCGATAAACTTCTTCGATGATATACGGTCCTTCCCATTTAGAGAGAAGTTTTCCTACAAAGAATCTCAAACAAGAATTGTACAATAGAACTTGCTCACCTACTTTAAATTCCCATTTTTGAATTCTTCTATCATGCCATCTTTTAACTTTTTCTTTAAACAATTTGGCATTTTCATAAGCTTGGGTTCTCCATTCATCTAATGAGCAAATATCAAATAACCTCTTTTCACCGGCAAGTTTAAAATCATAATTTTGTTCTTTAATTGCTCAATATGCTTTATGTTCTAACTCAAGAGGTAAATGCCATGCTTTTCCATAAACCATTTTATAAGGAGACATACCCATAGGATTTTTATAAGCAGTTCTATAAGCCCATAATGCATCGTCAAGTTTCTTAGACCAATTCTTTCTAGATCTATTGACTTTTTTCTGTAGAATTAATTTTATTTCTCTATTGCTCAATTCAACTTGACCACTAGTTTGAGGGTGATAGGGAGATGCAATTCTATGGTTGACATCATATTTTGCAAGCAATTTACGGAAAGCACCATGAATAAAATGTGAACCACCATCAGTCATTAAATATCTAGGGACTCCGAACCTTGGGAAAATAACTTCTTTAAGCATTTCAATAGAAGTGTTATGATCAACACTACTAGTTGGAATAGCTTCTACCCACTTAGTAACGTAATCAACAGCAACTAAAATATGAGTATACCCATTGGATTTAGGAAAAGGTCTCATATAATCAAATCCCCAAACATCAAATGGTTCAACAGCAAGTGAATAATTCATAGGCATTTCCTGACGTCTACCAACATTACCAATTCTTTGACATTCATCACAAGATAGGACAAACTTACGAGCATCCTTGAAAAGAGTAGGCCAATAAAAACCGGATTGTAATACCTTGTGTGCAGTTCTGTCTCCCGCATGGTGTCCTCCGTAAGCTTCGGAATGACACTTCCGTAGGATTTGTTCCTGTTCATGCTCAGGTATACAACATCTAATAATACCATCTACTCCTTCTTTATAAATATGTGGGTCATCCCAGAAGTAATGTCTTAAATCAAAGAAGAACTTTTTCTTTTGTTGGTATGTGAAACTAGGTGGTATGTATTTAGCAACAATGTAATTAGCACAGTCTGCATACCAAGGAGTATTATGAGAAGCATTTATGACAGCTAATTGTTCATCAGGGAAATCATCATTAATAGGTAGTGGGTCATCAAGAACATTTTCCATTCTAGACAAATTATCTGCTACGGGATTCTCAGCTCCCTTCCTATCAGTAATATGCAAGTCAAATTCTTGTAGCAATAAAACCCACCTAATGAGTCTAGGTTTAGCATCTTTCTTTTCCATAAGATATTTAATAGCAGCATGATCGGTGTGAACAGTTACTTTAGAATCAACTATGTAAGATCTGAATTTATCACATGCAAACACAACTGCTAGAAATTCTTTTTTAGTAGTAGCATAATTTCTTTGGGCACTGTCTAGAGTTTTACTAGCATAATGGATAACATTTAATTTTTTATCAACTCTTTGTCCTAGAACAGCACCAACAACATAATCACTAGCATCACACATAATTTCAAAAGGCAAGTTCCAATCAGGTGGTTGGACAATAGGTGAAGTGGTTAAGGCTTTCTTAAGTGTTTCAAAGGCTTCTAGACAATCATCATCAAAAACAAATGGAACATCTTTTTGCAAAAGATTGGTAAGAGGCCTAGAAATTTTAGAGAAGTCTTTAATAAATCTCCTATAGAAACCAGCATGACCAAGGAAGCTTCTTATACCTTTAGTATCTTTAGGACATGGCATTTTCTCAATAGCATCAACCTTAGCTTTATCAACTTCAATACCTCTTTCAGAAATTTTATGCCCCAGGACAATGCCTTCATTCACCATAAAGTGGCACTTCTCCCAATTCAAGACAAGATTAGTTTCTTCACATCTCTGCAAAACTCGATCAAGGTTGCTTAAGCAATCATCAAAAGAAGTTCCGTAAACGGAGAAATCATCCATGAAAACCTCAAAAATCTTTTCACAAAAGTCAGAGAATATAGCAGTCATACATCTTTGAAAGGTAGCAGGTGCATTACATAAACCAAAAGGCATATGTCTATAAGCATAAGTTCCAAAAGGACAAGTGAAGGTGGTTTTTTCTTGATCGGGTTGTGATACGGGTATTTGAGAAAAACCAGAGTAACCATCTAGAAAACAAAAGTGTGTATGCTTAGATAATCTTTCTAACATTTGATCAATAAAAGGTAAGGGGTAATGATATTTTCTAGTAGCTTTGTTTAATTTTCTAAAATCAATTACCATCCTATAACCAGTTACAATTCTTTGTGGAATGAGTTCATTTTTATCATTAGGACCAATGGTAATACCTCCTTTCTTAGGGACACAATGAACGGGACTTACCCATCTACTATCAGCTATGGGATAGATTATACCTGCTTCCAGAAGTTTTAATATTTCGGTTCTTACCACCTCTTTCATCTTAGGATTTAATCATCGTTGGTGGTCGACAACTGGTTTAGCATCAGGCTCCATATTAATTTTGTGCTGACATAGAGTGGGACTAATGCCCTTAAGATCATCAAGAGTATATCCAATAGCTGCACGGTGCTTCCTCAGAGTTTTTAGTAATCTCTTTTCTTCATGCGCTGAAAGGTTAGCACTAATAATAATAGGATATATCTTCTTTTCATCAAGATAAGCATATTTCAATGTATCAGGCAATTGCTTCAATTCAAATACAGGATCACCTTTAGCTGGAGGAGGGCCTCCAAGAATTTCAATAGGCAAATTGTGTTTAAGGATAGGTGGTTGATCAAAGAACATCTTATCTATTTCATTTCTTTCATTCATATGCATATCGTTTTCATGGTCTAGCAAATATTGTTCTAACGGATCAGTAAGAGGTACGGCAAAATAAGCAAGACCAATAATTTCATCTTTACTAGGCAATTCTTTATCATGAGGTTGTCTACAAAACTTAGAGAAATTAAACTCATGAGACGTACCACCGAAATCAACACTGACAGTTTCTTTAGCGCAATCAATCTTAGCATTAACAGTGTTCAAGAAATGTCTACCAAATATAATGGGACAAAAGTCATCTTGTGGAGAACCTAGGACTAGAAAATCAGTAGGATATTTTATTTTCCCACACAAGACTTCAATATCTCTAACGATCCCAAGTGGTGTAATGGTATCTCTATTTGCAAGCTTAATAGTAACATCAATGTCCTCTATTTCAACAGGTGTAATATCATTCATAATTTCTTGATATAAGGTAAACGGAATAGCACTAACACTAGCACCCAAATCACATAAGACATGATAACAATGATCTCCTATTTTAACAGAGACAACAGGCATGCCTACTACGGGTCTGTTTTTATCTTTAGGATCTGGTTTAGCAATTCTAGCTGCTTCATTACAGAAGTAAATAACATGCCCATCTATATTATCGACCAAGAGATCCTTAACCATAGCAACATTAGGTTCAACTTTAATTTATTCAGAGGGTCTAGGTGCTCTAATATTACTTTTGTTAACCACAGTTGAAACTTTAGCATGTTCCTTAATCCTAACTGGAAAAGGCGGTTTCTCAATATAAGCAGTAGACACAACTGGATCAACATGGTAAACAATTGTTTCTTCTTTAACACTAACGGGTTCCTCAATCTTTTCTTCAACAGGGGGATGATATTTAATCCACTTCTCCTTAGGGAGATCAATATGAGTAGCAAATGATTCACAAAAGGAAGCTACTATCTCAGAGTCAAGTCCATATTTAGTGCTAAACTTATGAAAAGCATCGGTGGCCATAAAAGATTTAACACAATCGAACTCAAGTATTATACCTGACTCATTACCTTTGTCGAGTTCCCAATCTTCAGAGTTGTGTTTAATTCTTTCCAGAAGATCCCATCTGAATTCAATAGTTTTCTTCATAAAGGAGCCAGTCGAAGAAGAATCAAGCGTAGTTTGATTATCTTGAGAAAGCCAAGCATAAAAATTCTGTAAGATAATTTCTTTTGAGAGCTCATGATTGGGGTATGTGTACATCATGTACTTAAGCCCCCCCCCCCCAAGCTTGAGCGATGCTTTCGCCTTCACGAGGCCAAAAATTATATATATAATTCCGATCACGATGAACCAAATGCATAGGATAAAATTTCAGATGGAATTCTAGTTTCAATTGGTTCCAGTCCCATGTATCAGTATCATCACATAGCCTATACCACATTAATGCCTTTCCCTCCAAAGATAAAGGGAATACTTTCTTCTTAACTCCATCTCCGGATAAACCTGCAAGCTTAAACAATCCACAAATTTCATCCACATAGATCAAGTGCATATCAGGATGTTTTTTTCCATCTCCTGCATAAGGATTAGCTAGCAGTTTTTCTATCATACCCAGAGGAATCTCATAATAAATATTTTCAGTAGGTGTAGTAGGTTGAGGAGCAACTATTTGTGTTTCTGGTCGAGGTGAAGATACCCCGAACAAACCCCTGAAAGGATTACTTTCCATAGTGACAAGTGACAGCAAATTTCAGCACGTAATATAAATGTTTCCTTACCAAATTCCACTCACAAAAGGCGCTTCACTCCCCAGCAACAGTGCCAGAAAAGAGTCTTGATGACCCACAAGTATAGGGGATCAATCGTAGTCCTTTCGATAAGTAAGAGGGTCAAACCAAACGAGGAGCAGAAGGAAATGACAAGCG
Source organism: Elymus sibiricus (assembly GCA_039707655.1). Taxonomy (NCBI): domain Eukaryota; kingdom Viridiplantae; phylum Streptophyta; class Magnoliopsida; order Poales; family Poaceae; genus Elymus; species Elymus sibiricus. Next base: position 323,687,106 of record CM077664.1, read on the forward strand.
GTTTTCAGCAAGGTGTTTTCTGCAAGCACTGAAATTATCGGTAAGGAGTAAATTGATAGCAAGATAATTTGTAACAAGTGACAAGTAGCAATAGTAACAAAGAGTGCTGCAAGTTGGCCCAATCCTTTTTATAGCAAAGTACAAGCCGAAACGATCTCTTATAGTAAGTAAAGCGTTCTCGAGGACACATGGGAATTTCATCTAGTCACTTTCATCATGTTTGTTTGATTCGCGTTCGCTACTTTGATAATTTGATATGTGGGTGGACCGGTGCTTGGGTGCTGTTCTTACTTGAACAAGCCTGCCACTTAAGATTACCCCCTCTCGCAAGCATCCGCAACTACGAAAGAAGAATTAAGATAACTCTAACCATAGCATTAAACATATGGATCCAAATCAGCCCCTTACGGAATAGCGCATAAACTAGGGTTTAAGCTTCTGTCACTCTAGCAAGCCATCATCTAATTACTACTCCACAATACATTCCCTTAGGCCCAAAGATGGTGAAGTGTCATGTAGTCGACGTTCACACGACACCATTAAGGGAATCAACAACATACACATCATCAAAATTTCGAACGAATACCAAATTCACATGATTACTTATGACAAGACTTCTCCCATGTCCTCAAGAACAAAAGTAACTACTCACAAATCATGTTCATATCCAGAGAGGTATTGAATAGCATAATAGATCTGAACATATAATCTTCCACCAAATAAACCAACTAGCATCAACTACAAGATGTAATCAACACTACTAGCAACCCACAGGTACAAATCTGAGGTTTTGAGACAAAGATTGAATACAAGAGATGAACTAGGGTTTGAGATGAGATGGTGCTGGTGAAGATGTTGATGAAGATTAGTCCTCCCATGATGAGAGGATCGCTGGTGATGTCGATGGCGATGATTTCCCCCTCCCGGAGGGAAGTATCCCCGGCAGAATCTCTCCGCCGGAGAGCAAAAGTGCTCCTTCCCAAGTTCCGCCTCGAGACGGCGGCGCACCGTCCCAAAAGTCTTCTCTATATTTTTTCTAGGGTAAAATGACTTATATACCAGAAAATGGGGGCCAGAGGACTGCCAGGGGCCCCACGAGGTACCAGGGCGCGCGTGGGGGGGGGGGGGGGGGCGGTGGCGCGCCCTGGTGGCTCATGGGCACCTGGGTGGCCCCCTCTGGTACTTCTTGATTCCAGTATTTTTTTATATATTCCAAAATAATTTTCCGTGAAATGTCAGCTCATTTGGAGATGTGCAAAATAGGTATCTCTGACATAGCTTTTTCAGGTCCAGAATTCCAGCTGCCGGCATTCTCCCTCTTTGTGTGAATCTTGCATATTAAGAGAGAAAAGGCATTAGAATTGCTCCACAAAGTGTTATATTGATCAAAAACACTATAAATAACAGTAGCAAAACATGATGCAAAATGGACGTATCATGCGTCAGAATAGGAGCAATCAATTATAGTAGCAAATTCTAATGCAAGCATGGGAGAGAAAGAATAGGCGATGTTGGAATTATCAAGGAGGGTTTGCTTGCCTGGAAGCTCTGCTGAAAGGGGTTGGACATCAGGGGCGTAGTTGTACTCAGGAGCCGCGTCAGTCTCGGGGTCTACCGAAGAGAAGAGGGGGAAGAAACAATAAATGTAAAGCAAACAAATGCATCACAATGCATGACATGGCAATAAGCAGTGCTGGGGGTGACCTAAAGCAATGCTACACGTTGCAGGCGGAGCGGGAAAATATCTGGGGATATTTTCCCGGCTATAGGCATCTGTCAGATAGATGAACCGGAGGGGAAGGTTCCATGTTTGCAGTGTTGTGGGCATGTCACAGCTGCATGGAGGGCATATTCGGATTTGTCTCATTTTTCTGATCAACTTTCATGTAGAAAACTTTTTCATCCGAACTACGGTTTATTTTCTATGATTTTTCAAAGTTTCAAACCATTTTCTAAAATTCTTGGAATTAATTTAAATATTAAATTTGAATTTAAACAGTGAAATACTTTTTATACCCAGACTGAGCCAGCCACAGCCAATGACATGTGGGGCCAGTCAAATCCCAGTCAACAGTCAACTCCGTTGGGGCCCAGGTGTCAGCTGGCCACAGTCATAGACGACTGGGCCCGGTCAATGCTGACTGGGCAGGGTCAAAGCTGACACGTGGGGGCCACTGGGTTTAGTTTAATTCTAACCAATTAATTAACCGGACTAATTAATCAAGCGGGACCCACTTGTCAGTGTCTCTGGAGGGTAATTAGCCTTAAACTAATTACTACCACGTCGTCTTATAACGGCGTTTAGTCATCGAAGTTAAACCGCGGCGGCGGAGCTCACCGTCCGGCCAGCTCTGGCCATCTTTCGATGCGAGGTTTGGTCCTGGGCGTTCAGCGCAAAGAGGCGAACCGGATGGTGGCAGTGGGTGGTGTCGGGGCGGCTGGAGGCGGCGACAGCAGTGAGCAGGGCGGCGGCGCGCCACTGGACCTCACCGGAGTTGTGCTGCAGGCGACCATTTGCCGCACGACTGGGTCCATTCGACCGGGCACTTCGCACCGCGTCGATCTATGCTTCGAGGGCGAGCTAGGGTGGTCAGTGGCTATGGCGGGGAGTGCAACCACGGTGGCCGGAGCACGGCCTCGTAGGCTAGGCAGCTAGGGGACGCGGGGAAGAGAGGGAGGAGGCCGGGGGGAAGGGGAGCTCACTGCGAGGCCAGGAGAGGGCTCGGGGATGCCGGGGGTTGCCGGAGTCGAGCGGATCGACCGGCACGAGCGGCGGGTGCAACCGGCGTTTCTCGATGAATGCGGTGGCTCGAGGGCGTCCAAGCTCATGCGGGTCCTCATAGACGAAGAGGATGACGGCGGCGGTCCTCCTGGGCGCTTTGGCTGGTCGTGGGGAGGACAGTGGCCACGGCGGAACCGACGTTTCGGCGGCGGCGCTCTTGGGCGGGTGTGCTATGCAAGAGAGAGAGCGAGGGAAAGGGGAAGGAGGGGAGATAGGGGGTCCAGAAGGGAGCGAGGGGTCTTTCAGGTGTCCGCGGAGCAACAGCCACGCGCAGTCGTGCGTGCATGAGGGGGGCCAGGGCGTGCACGCGCTCGGCGTCCGACAGCGAGGAGAGAGAGACAGGAGGTAGGAGGAGAGCGAGGAGGCGGGCTGGGCCTGCCACTGTGGACACTAGGGCCTAGTGTAGCAGTAGTCGTTAACATTTTCTCTTTTTCTTTTTCTGCCTTGCTTTTTCCTTTTCTGTTAGCATTTTCTTTTTGCTCCAAATGACTTTTGTAAAATGTGCCACTGCCACATTAAATACTTTGCGATAATCTGTGTTGGCACAAAAAATTTGAGGCAGTTTGGAATCCATTTGAATTTTGTTGGAATTTAAAAGGGGAAGAAGTGCTGCTGGACCACTGTTTTAAATATCCAGGGGCATTTTGGGAATCCAGATGAGGTTGGTTCCAACATGACAAATACTTTGGGATTATTTGCCATAATGTGAAGTATTTTGTTTGCATGACAGAAGAAGTAAATATTTGACATGCAATTTGAATTTGAATTGGACTTGATTTTTTGACAAGAGGCAATTTGACTTAGTAAAGCATGATGACATGGCATCATTAGCATGAGGTCACTGTAGCTTGACACTTGGGGTGTTACATGGTTGCACAATATGATGCTTGGTTCGGAGCTTTTGGGGAGCCATGGCGATCTAGATCTGTCAGAAAAATAGCACGAAACAAGAACAGAGGATATTTCTGCGATACGGTGGTCAAAACATCCGGGAGTATATATAAAGAAATTTTATCTTGCAAAACAAGTATTCCAGAAGAAAACGGAGTCAGGAAGGCTCACGAGGGGCCCACGAGCCACCAGGGCGTGCCTGGGGGGGGGGGGTGGCGCGCCCTGGTGCCTCGTGTGCACCTCGTGGGTCCCCTCGGCTGTTTCTTATTTTTTTAATTTTTTTGTAATATTCCAAAGCTGACAGAAAGTATTTTTGGGAAATTTTTGGAGTCGGTTTACTTACCGTATCACGTACCTCTTCCTTTTCAGGGTTCTGGAGTGTTCTGGAAGGTCTCTCTTATGTGCTCTTCCGGTGTAATTGTTTCAATAATATTAGTTTCAACATTAATGGGAGTACCTAAAATATAGTGCTTAATTCTTTGCCCATTCACCACTAAGAATTTCATATTTCTTTTTGACAGTAGGAAGAGAGAATTTGAATCCTCCAATAGTGATTGTCGAAACCTTTTCAATACAATTGATACCATTCAACAAACCTTGTTTCTTTGGAAAATAAATCATATGCTCATTACCATTGACATGAAAAGTGACTTTGCTTTTGTTGCAATCAATAACAGCCCCTGCAATATTCAGAAAAGGTCTACCAAGGATAATCGACATGTTGTCGTCCTCGGGCATATCAAGTATAACAAAGTCTGTTAAGATAGTAACATTTGCAACAACAACGGGCACATCCTCACAAATTCCAATAGTGAAAGCACACTTGCTCCCTTGGTGGTTTTGGTAATTCATGCCAACATACATATTGTTGGACTAATGCTTTTATCTAGTGAATTTCAGACAAGTTCAACAATGGCATGGCAGGGACAAGAGGATGTGGAACCCCTTCAAAATGCTATGGACAAGGATTGGCAAAAGATCAAGACTCTACATTTTTGGTTTAGTGATCCAAGATCACATTGAGTCCATAGGAAAGCCAATACTATTAAAAGGGGATGAGGTGTTGCTTAATGGTCTTTTTGCTCAAGTGCTTAGTGACAGTGTTCCAAAACCCTCAACCATCTTCTCTACCCAAATATGTCCAAAACCCACATTCCAACTCGGCCCCACCGAAATTTCCTATCCGGAGCCACCGAGTTCATCTGACCTTAGCCACTGCCAAAACCCTAACAAATCGGATCCACCGATATGGATCTCGGTCCCACCGAGATGGCCTTGCCAACTCTCTGTGATCATTTGCACCTACTTCGGTCTCACCGAGTTTTGTAAATCGGTCTCACCGAGATGGCTTGCCAAGTCTCTGTTGCCTTATTGCTTCACTTCGGTCCTACCGAGTTGATGCAATAGGTGCCACCGAGATGAGGTTTGCCCTAACCATTGCACTTCGGTCCATCCGAGTTGTTCCTATCGGTCCCACCGAGATTCCTAACGTTCATATCTTTTACACAGTTCGGTGCTACCGAGATTATGGTTTCGGTGCCACCGAGTTGGGTCAAAAGTGTGTAACGGTTGGATTTTGTGTGGAGGCTATATATACCCCTCCACCACCTCCTTCTCAGTAAGGAGAGCCATCAGAACGTGCCTACACTTCTACTATACATTTTCTGAGAGAGAACCACCTACTCATGTGTTGAGATCAAGAGATTCCATTCCTACCATTTGAACCTTGATTTCCAGCCTTTCCCAAGTTGCTTTCCACTCAAATCCCTCTTCCACCATAGCCAAATCTATGAGGAGTTGTTTGAGTGTTGGGAAGACTATCATTTGAAGCACAAGAGTAAGGAGTTCATCAAGAACACACTGTCTATTACCTTTTGGAGAGTGGTGTCTCCTAGATTGGTTAGGTGTTACTTGGGAGCCTCCGACAAGATGTGGAGTTAAACCAAGGAGTTTGTAAGGGCAAGGAGATCGCCTACTTCATGAAGATCTACCCCGAGTGAGGCTAGTCCTTCATGGATGTAAGCCATGGTGGGATAGACAAGGTTGCTTCTTCGTGGACCCTTCGTGGGTGGAGCCCTCCATGGACTCGCACAGCCGTTATCCTTCGTGGGTTGAAGTCTCCATCAACGTGGACGTATGATAGCACCACCTATCGGAACCACACCAAAAACCACAGTGTCTTCATTGCGTTTGATCTTCCATACTCTACCCCTTTATATTCCGTACTTTTTCATGCCTTACTATTTCCGCTGCTCAATCTCTAGATATGCATGTGTAGAAAGTATTGGAGTGATCTTAACTTGTGCCAAAATCTGCCTAAGTTCCAAGAGAAATTAAAAACTGAAACTTTGGTTGGTTAAGTGTCTATTCACCCCCCCTCTAGACCTATCTCCTCGATCCCACAATTGGTATCAGAGCTTTGGTCTCCATTGCTTTGGTTTTATCACCATTGGAGGGAGATGGATGTGTCTACTTTGGGGAGTCTTAGACGTAGAGTGCCTATTCTCAATGGGGAGTATTACAGCTTTTGGAAGGATGAAATGCTTGATATCTTTGATGAATTTAACTTGAGCAAGTATATTCATAATCCTTATGTGCCCCCTATTGATCCCTTGCATCCTACTCATGAAGAGGAAATTGACATGCTTCGTAATCTTAGAACCGTCAATCTTATCATTAGAGGATTACCTAAGGTTGTGCTTGGTTGTATGCAAAACTTTGAATGTGCTTATACTCTATGGCATGACTTAGAAAAGCGATATCCTGATTACTCTTTAAAAGGTCTCGATAAGATTCTTCATAAGGCTGTTGCTTTTCACAAGATGAGTCCTAGTGATCCTAAGTTTGATGATTGCTTGTTTGAGCTTCGAGATCTTATGCGTGCTAAAGGAGATGTTAGAACTATTAGCAACATTATCATGGAAGCCATTAGAATCCACAAACTTGAACATTGTCATGATCATGAAACTAATGAATCTATTGCCCTAGGTGATGATCACACGCATGATGATGATGATGTTGAGCATGGCTATTATGATGAGGACGAAGACTTTGACATTGAATTTGAGAAGACCATGAGGAATCTCAGTCTTATGGGAAATCTTCGAGATTATATGGCCGGAGGAAAAGAGTGGATTCATGATAGCGATTGTACCGATCACATGACTGGAGATAGAGACATGTTTCGTGAGCTCGCTAAAAATGATGGTCCACGCAAGTATGTGACTTTTGGAGACAACTCCAAGGGTAAGGTACTTGGCCTTCGCAAGGTGGCCATATCCAATGATAGCTCCATACAAAATGTTATGCTTGTTGAATCTCTTGGTTACAATCTTCTTTCCGTATCTAGACTAGCCGATTTTGGTTTTAATGTTCTATTTACCAAAGTAGATTGCCAAGTGTTTCACCAAGATAATCATAATATGGTCTTTACCGGCATTCGTAAAGGTGATCTATACATTGTTGATTTCACTAAGAGAGCTCAACCTCGTACATGCTTAATTGCTAAATATTCTAAAGGTTGGTTATGGCATAGAAGACTTGGACTTGTTGGCATGCGTAACCTTGATAAACTTGTTAAAGGAGATCACATTCTTGGACTGAAAGATGTTATATTTGACAAAGATCGACTTTGTAGTGCTTGCCAAGCAGGAAAGCAAGTTGGAGGAAGCCATCCCGTGAAGAACATTACGACCACGAGGAGACCACTCGAGCTACTTCATATGGATCTTTTTGGTCCCAACTCCTATAAGATTCTTGGTGGTAACTCTTTCGGTTTGGTCATTGTTGATGATTTTTCCAGATTTACGTGGGTGTTCTTTTCTGATGACAAATCGCAGGTACAAAAGATCTTCAAGAACTTTGCAAGAAAGGCTCAAAATCAATTTGAAGTGAAGATCAAAAAGGTTTGGAGTGACAATGGAACGGAGTTCAAGAACGCAAATGTGGACACTTTTCTTGATGAGGAGGGTATTTCACATGAGTTCTCATCTACGTACACACCTCAACAAAATGGAGTTGTTGAGAGGAAGAATCGGACACTTATTGAGATGGCAAGAACAATGCTTGATGAATACAAGACGCCAAGACATTTTTGGGCGGAAGCGGTTGAAACAGCTTGTCATGCAACAAATGGACTCTACCTTCACAAGCTTCTTGGTAAAACGGCGTATGAACTGCTCATCGGTAACAAACCACAAGTTGGATACTTTTGAGTATTTGGCTCAAAATGTTACATTCTGGATAAGCATCGTCGTTCAAAATTTGCTCCTAAATCTCATGAAGGTTTCCTACTAGGTTATGGATCGAACTCTCACACTTACCGTGTCTACAACAACTTCACTCGAAAAGTTGAAGAGACCGTAGATGTGAAGTTTGATGAGACTAACGGCTCGCAAGTCGAGCAGTTGCCACTTGATGTAGGATGTCAAGAACCATCGGAAGCAATCCAAGACTTGCCCATTGGCAAGATTCGCCCGTTGGAAGTAAAGGAGAGTACCTCGTCTATTCAAGTGGAAGCCCCAACATCACATCAAGGTGAACGACAAGTTGATATGGAGGCATCCACAAGTGGAACACGTCAAGATGATGGGAATGAAGAAGTACAACAAGATGATCCACCTCAACCTCCTTCTCCACCTCCACAAGCGAACAACGACAACATCAATGAAGAAGAAGAAGAAGATGATGATGATGAGGAAGCCTCACCACAACCCATGCAAAAGCTACCTCGAGTCAGAGCAAGAGTCAACAAGAATCATCCCATCGAACAAATACTTGGAGATATCCAATCCGGGAGAATCACTCGCTCTAAAACCCGTTTAGCTAACTTTTGTGAGCATTACTCATTTATCTCTAGTGTTGAACCCTTGAAGGTAGAAGATGCTCTCAAGGACCTTGATTGGGTGAATGCAATGCACGAAGAGCTACACAACTTTGAGAGGAACCAAGTGTGGACATTGGTTGAGAAGCCTAAGGAAAAGCAAAACATCATTGGAACCAAATGGGTGTTTCGGAATAAGCAAGATGAAGATGGACAAGTTGTACGCAACAAGGCTCATCTCGTAGCACAAGGTTACACACAAGTCGAAGGTATGGACTATGGTGAGACCTATGCCCCCGTTGCAAGACTTGAGTCCATTCGCATATTACTTGCTTATGCCAATCACCATGATATCACCCTTTATCAAATGGATATAAAAAGTGCTTTCTTAAATGGTGAAATTGAGGAGGAAGTGTATGTTAAACAACCTCCCGGCTTTGAGAATCCCAAGAAACATAATCATGTGTACAAACTTCGTAAAGCTCTTTATGGTCTTAAACAAGCGCCTAGAGCTTGGTACAAATGCTTGACAAAGTTCCTTCTTGAAAAAGGTTTTGAAATTGGGAAGATTGATTCAACATTGTTCACTAAGAGGGCTAATGGAGAATTATTTGTATGCCAAATTTATGTTGATGATATTATCTTTGGATCTACTAACCCATATTTAGTGAAAAGTTTGGAAGGTTGATGTCGGAAAAGTTCAAGATGTCTATGATGTGTGAACTCAAATTCTTTCTTGGTTTGCAAATCAAGCAAACTAGGGAAGGTACCTTTGTTTCTCAAACAAAGTATACCAAGGACTTATTCAAGAAGTTCAACATGCAAGAGAGTAAAGGTATGAAAACTCCCATGCCCATGAGTGGACATCTTGACTTGGCCAAGGATGGCAAACCGGTTGATCAAAAGGTCTATCACTCTATGATTGGTTCATTGTTATATCTATGTGCCTCCTGTCCTGACATTATGTTAAGTGTGTGCATGTGTGCACGATACCAAGTGGCACCAAAAGAGTGTCATCTTAAGGCCGTGAAAACAATTGTGAGATACTTGTTACATACACCAAACTTTGGCATATGGTATCCCAAAGGATCTTCTTTTAATCTTGTTGGCTACTCTGATTCAGACTATGCCGGAGACAAGGTTGACAGAAAATCCACTTCGGGTACATGTCAATTTCTTGGTAGATCTCTTGTGTCTTGGTCCTCCAAGAAACAAAATTCCGTATCTCTATCTACTGCCGAAGCGGAATACATTGCCGTGGGATCATGTTGTGCTCAATTACTATGGATGACACAAACTCTTAAAGACTATGGTGTGCATGTGAGACATGTACCATTACTATGTGACAATGAGAGTGCTATTAAGATAGCACACAATCCCGTGCAACATTCTTGAACAAAGCATATTGAGGTTCGTCACCACTTCATTCGAGATCATGTTGAGAAAGGTGACATTGATCTTAAACATGTTCGTACCGACAAACAATTGGCGGACATCTTTACCAAACCCCTTGATGAGAAAGTGTTTTGTCACTTGAGAAGTGAGTTGAACATCATTGATGCTTCAAACGTGAAGTACAGGTTCATGTGGGTGCATACAAGGGCATGAGCATTCTTGACTAATCCATGATGCCTTTCATGATCATCTTATGACTTGGATATTTTGCTCCCTTGTATGGTATCTAACCTTTTGTAGGTACTTGGACAAGCTTCATGTCACAAGGTTGCGACACACTCTTATCATAAGCAATCTTGTATAACCCAAGTATCGACAATTGATGGTGGAAAAAGGAACAAGACAACCTAAACATATCCTTTGACAAACATTTGAGTTATGCTTCATTCTTGTCATTTTGGATATACATGTTGTTCCTTGCAAAGCTAACCCATGTAGGAAGATGAACTACAAATGACAGAATTGCTCCAAACTTCAACTCATGAGCATCCACTTCAAGTACAACTACATGATGGACATCACCAAAATCCCAATGTAAGTTCTCACATCTTAGAGAAGCTTTACTCAAAGATATGAGCTAAAGCAACTCAACAAGATGTGAATACATTGAAATGCTTAAAGGAAAAATGGCAACCCCATTTTGAGCTTAAACGATGAGTATGACCTATGATCAAGTGCTCTCACTTGACTCCTAAGTCAATATACTCTAACATAGGTGACCTAGTCGCCGACCCATCTAGATGAAGTTCTCTAGTGTTGAAAAAAAAACATCATCTAGACTTTGCTTCTTTTCAGTGTTTATTTTCTTTTCGCTAGTTTCGCAGTTAATTCATTGCAAATCCTTGTGAGAAATCCTTTGCCTAGTGAGCTGAGTTGACAAATTGCTCCATTGCATGAAACTCGGTTCCACCGAATTGTTTCAACTCAGTGTCACCGACTTTGCTGCTCTAAGGAGTTTTCTGTCAAATATTTCCTGAGTTTTTCTGCTCCAGCTCCACTCAATGATTCTTATCCTCAACTTGCATCTAGAGCCACTCAATGGCTAGCTGTGTTTCTCAAGGACCAAACCTACTTGATCAATAACCTTGAAGTCCCTTCTTGGAAATTGATGTCAAAGGGGGAGAGAGGAATACATCAAAGCTCCTTACGATTATAAAAGATATGCACCTTACAAGAGGAGAGAATGCTACATGTTTCTAAGAGGGGAGAAACATGATCAATTTTTTGGTTGTTGTTTAAGTTTTCCTTCCCTACCGCTCCCAATATCCAATGTCTGATTCAGGGGGAGAGGAAGTTCTTTTAGGGGAGACAACTATTTCTTTTTGGGGACATGTCTGCTTCAAAGAAGTATTCACCTAGTGATAATCTATTCTACATGTCATCCCAATCTTGGTTTCTTGTTGATCTTGTGTCCTTTCTTGAAGAAGTTATCTTGTGTTTTTCTAACTCTGTTTTCTCAAGTGTATTTCTTCAGGTACTTGATCAAGAACTTCAAGGTAAGTATATGCATCACACTCATGAACATGATTGACCTCTTGCTAGTATATATTGTTTGTAAGGAGACAATCATGGACATGTGGACACCTATATGATATATATGTTGCTCTGATGCATGTAGCATGTATATCTCCCATGTGGACATGTGGTATCATCACTTTATATGCACCTCTTCAGGGGGAGTTCAGGGGAGCTCATACATGATACATGCTTTCCTTCAAAGCTTTCATACAAACTTCTGCTAAATCCTTATTTGAAGCTTTGATGTATGTTGTCATCAATTACCAAAAAGGGGGAGGTTGAAAGCACACTTGCTCCCTTGGTGGTTTTGGTAATTCATGCCAACATACATATTGTTGGACTAATGCTTTTATCTAGTGAATTTCAGACAAGTTCAACAATGGCGTGGTAGGGACAAGAGGACGTGGAATCCCTTCAAAATGCTAAGGACAAGGATTGGCAAAAGATCAAGACTCTACATTTTTGGTTTAGTGATCCAAGATCACATTGAGTCCATAGGAAAGCCAATACTATTAAAAGGGGATGAGGTGTTGCTTAATGGTCTTTTTGCTCAAGTGCTTAGTGACAGTGTTCCAAAACCCAAAACCATCTTCTCTACCCAAATATGTCCAAAACCCACATTCCAACTCGGCCCCACTGAAATTTCCTATCAGGAGCCACCGAGTTCAGCTGACCTTAGCCACTGCCAAAACCCTAACAAATCGGATCCACCGATATGGATCTCGGTCCCACCGAGATGGCCTTGCCACCTCTCTGTGATCATTTGCACCTACTTCGGTCTCACCGAGTTTTGCAAATCGGTCTCACCGAGATGGCTTGCCAAGTCTCTGTTGCCTTATTGCTTCACTTCGGTCCTACCGAGTTGATGCAATCGGTGCCACCGTGATGAGGTTTGCCCTAGCCATTGCACTTCGGTCCATCCGAGTTGTTCCTATCGGTCCCACCGAGATTCCTATTGGTCATATCTTTTACATAGTTCGGTGCTACCGAGATTATGGTTTCGGTGCCACCGAGTTGGGTCAAAAGTGTGTAACGGTTGGATTTTGTGTGGAGGCTATATATACCCCTCCACCACCTCGTTCTCAGTAAGGAGAGCCATCAGAACGTGCCTACACTTGTACTATACATTTTCTGAGAGAGAACCACCTACTCATGTGTTGAGATCAAGAGATTCCATTCCTACCATTTGAACCTTGATTTCTAGCCTTTCCCAAGTTGTTTTCCACTCAAATCCCTCTTTCACCATAGCCAAATCTGTGAGGAGTTGTTTGAGTGTTGGGAAGACTATCATTTGAAGCACAAGAGCAAGGAGTTCATCAACAACACACCGTCTATTACCTTTTGGAGAGTGGTGTCTCCTAGATTGGTTAGGTGTTACTTGGGAGCCTCCGACATGATGTGGAGTTGAACCAAGGAGTTTGTAAGGGCAAGGAGATCGCCTACTTCGTGAAGATCTACCCCGAGTGAGGCTAGTCCTTCATGGACGTAAGCCATGGTGGGATAGACAAGGTTGCTTCTTTGTAGACCCTTCGTGGGTGGAGCCCTCCGTGGACTCGCACAGCCGTTACTCTTCGTGGGTTGAAGTCTCCATCAACGTGGACGTACGATAGCACCACCTATTGGAACCACGCCAAAAACCACCGTGTCTTCATTGCGTTTGATCTTCCATACTCTACCCCTTTACATTCCGTACTTTTGCATGCCTTACTATTTCCGCTGCTCAATCTCTAGATATGCATGTGTAGAAAGTATTGGAGTGATCTTAACTTGTGCCAAAATCTGCCTAAGTTCCAAGAGAAATTAAAAACTGAAACTTTGGTTGGTTAAGTGTCTATTCACCCCCCTCTAGACCTATCTACTCGATCCCAAAAATAGGTATAGCAGTTGATTTATCAGCCATTTGCAAAGATATTTCGGTAGGTGTGAGCTTATTCAAATCAAGTCTTCTATATAAAGAGAAAGGCATAACACTAACACCGACTCCTAAATCACATAGAGCAGTTTTAACATAACTTCTTTTAATGGAGCAGGGTATAGTAGGTATTCCAGGATCTCCTAGTTTCTTAGGCACCCCACCCTTAAAAGAATAATTTGCAAGCATGGTGGAAATTTCTGCTTCAGGTATCTTTCTTTTATTAGTGACAATATCTTTCATGTATTTAGCATATGGAGACATTTTCAACATATCAATCAAGCAAGTGCGCAAATAGACAGGTCTAAGCATTTCAACAAAGCGTTCAAAGTCTTCCTCATCCTTATTTTTAGATGGTTTGGTTGGAAAAGGCATAGGTTTTTGAACCCATGGTTCTCTTTCTTTTCCATGTTTTCTAGCAACGAAGTCTCTTTTATCATATCTTTTATTCTTAGGAGGTGGGTTATCTAGATCAACAGCAGGTTCTATTTCTACATCATTATCTAGTTGAGCATCATCATGAACATCATTATCATTGTCATTATTATTATCACTAGGTGGAAGTTCATTACTAGATTGTGTTTCAGCATCAGAAATAGAAACATCATTATGATTCTCAGGCGGTTTTTCTATCTCAGGTTCACTAGAAGCAGGCAAAGTTTTATCATTCTTCTTTTTCTTTTTCTTCTTAGATGAACTAGGTGCATCAGTGTTAATTCTTTGAGAATCTTGCTCAATTCTTTTAGGATGACCTTCAGGATACAGAGGCTCCTAATTCATTCTACCTCCTCTAGTAACAACTCTAAGAGCATGGTCATTCATTTTATTATTCATCTCATCAAGCAAATCATTTTGTGACTTAGCAATTTGTTCTAACTGAGTAAGAACCATAGAAGCATGTTTACTTAAGCCCTTAACATCATTAGTAGTTCTAAACATTAAATCACTCAAGCGATCTATCATGAAGGCATTTCTTTTTAGTTGATTGTTAACATATAAATTGAAGTGTTCCTGTTTAATGATGTAATTATCAAATTCATACAGGCACTGTCTAGCAGATTTATTATAGGGAATTTCATCTTCATCGAATCTAGTAAGAGAATTTACTTCTACTACCTGTGTCGGGATGACGAGCCCATGTATTTCTTCAATAGTGTGGTGCCCCGCCTGAATACCACTGTAGTCAGACGGTCACCGCACATACCAGCCCAGGAAATCACTCTGGCATGCGCTTTTACAACAAGTATCATGAACACAGACACTTCTATTAATGGATATATAAGTCTTACATGATATTTTACAAGGGTGATGGCAGCAGAAAAGTTCTATCTAAGGCAGCATGGTCTTGGTGCGGCTCCAATCCACAGGGATCTGACTGGGTTACTCTTCTAGCCCACGAACACTCCGGCTCCTCGCTAGTAGATGTCGAATCCTTAGGTGAACCTGGCCACATTGAAGGCCGCTGAGTACTTTTGAATGTACTCGCAAGCATACCAAACCAACATATACACCAAGCAAAGCAATCCATGGCATTCAAGCATGCACTTGTTATCTTAACAGCATTAACTATCACATTATGGCAGGATTATCCAGCAAGACTATTCATGTAGCAGCATTAATCATCATGTGATAGCAGGATTATCTAGTATCATTACTACGGATCATGTCCTAACAATATTATCTAGCATGTAAATTATCAAAGTAACTGTAGTATGACGAAGATAAAGCAACTAAAGTGAAACATATCAAGTAATTTAATCCATACTCTGAATAATCTTAGGATACAATCCAAACCCGATCCAAATCCAGTCCAACTCTTTCGGTCATGCGACCGTTTCTCTCTTAGTCATCCCATGGCTAACATCTCATATTCCTGACATCATCCGATGTCCATGCATCTATACTTCAAGTCTGACAATCCTTACCATTCTCTCGTTCAATATTAACAATAACATTATATAGTTTGTTTCTCCAGACTCGACATAGACCAAATAGTGTGACCTAGTACGAACTGTGTCCCATGACCGAGGACGCGGCTATTCGAATAGAGGTTGCGCACTTTACCCACACCATGGAGCTCCTGGCCTCATGCTCCCATTCGGGTGGACCGATGCTGCTCCAACAAAACTTGTCTATTGCCTGGCACTCTTACGATCCCACCGACAATCATACCCTCCCAGGGTCATGTCCTGGGTGGCCCCTGTGTCACCCCGTGACACCTGCCACCGTCGTGGCCAAACTAAACTGTTCCAAATGGGGACCTGTGCACACAAACCAAACTGGGCTCACAGGATTATCGCCGCCTACCGGGCCAGGGTAGCACGCACGCATAATCCACCCTCTTTGGTCGTACCGATAAGAGGCAAGACAATAGACCAAGCTAGGGCCGTCCCATACCGGCAAATGTGGCTGCACTGATGAGCTCGGTTCGGTGGCACTATGACTCGATCCAGCCGACGGAGGAGGTTGTTGTCATTATTAAGTCACATTCTTTTATTACAATACAACAGTAAAGCATGATGAAAATATGACAACCTATCTCCATACGATATCACAACCAGTCATTAGTGAAACAATCTTTAAATGGAAAGTTATCACTTTACAAGTTCTAGCTGTAAGTTATGACCATCTGAACCCTTGCATGAAACCGGCAAATAAACTAGTAGCCACCAGAACGGTCTTTACAACTCAGATCTGGGACGTTACCGGAATAACTCAACCCTGGCTCAAGACGGCTGAAAAGCAGCTCAGAGCATGAGACGGTGTTGATAAAAAGAGTGTAGCAGTTCCCTAAGACAGCCGAAGAACAGCTCAGAGCATAGGGTCACCGCTATAGAAAGAAACTCAACAGCTGGCCGAGATGGCCGGAGAGCAGCTCAGAACACGGAACAGTTGTTGAAAAGAGAAATATAAAGTTGGCATCCACCCCGGACGGCCGGAAGCAGCTCAGAACACATGCGTGGTACCGTCACCAAAGAAAGACAGGCAAGGGTTCATTAGCGTCACCTACAGCCTACTACTATGCACACGAGCAGAAGCATATTCATTTAAACACGCAAGAATAACACAAAGCAATGCTTTAGGGCACATATTAGATGGTCGGCTTGCCTGGGGGTGAAGGAATACTCCGGGAAGAAGTGCGGTCACCTCGCGGAAATTCGCCGGAAAGGGTTCCCTTTCGGGGAGGCTGGATATAGGGCAGGGGCAAAATGGGTATTTTCAGAAAGTGTCAAAATGGTGGAAGTGATACCATCGGAACAGGCTTGACGAACTGAAGACGTGGGCGTTGGAATCTCCTGAATCGGAGTCGCGGATGAAAAGATATAAGAACTTTTCTGCCAGGGACCTTTCTGTAATGTAAATAATTACATACGGGTCCTACCAGATTTCTGAGAAAAAGAGAAGGAGCACTGTGCTCTGTGGGCTACACAGTGTTGAATCCGGCCCAGGTCTTAGGCCATGACCGGGCCACTGTTGCACTGCTGCTTTGGGCCGAGCCCACCTGCGCTGCTGCTCCGTTTAAAAAAAAACGGAGGGAGGCTGAGCCACTGACGAGCCGGGCCCGGCCGCAGGTTCGTCTCCCACCCCGCGCGCGTTGACTGGAGATACAGGGGCGCCGTCGACCGGCGATCCCCGGCGCTATAGGCCGTCCCCGGCGGCGCTTAGCCTATGGATGAGCTCAGCAGGAGGAGCCGCACCCTATAAGGTAGGCTACGGACGTCGGGGTGGACCGAGGCGAGCGAGAACTCGGCTATGGCGGACGGCGGCTACGGCCGGAGTTGGGTACGGCGCTCCGGTGCGCCAGAGGAGGGGCCGAAGAGCGGAGGAGGGTCGCTGGACCTCGTGGACTTCACTGATGGTGGAAAAAGGAGGAGAGGGGCTCGGGCTCGCCGGAATTTAGACGAGGCCGTGCGGCGGCACTGGCGACGGTGGGGAGGAACGAGAGCTCTTTGTGCTCAAACGAGTGGAGAGGTGGGGCTCTAGGAGGGAGAGGAGTGGCTGGGTGAGGCGTGGGTGCTTGGGGAGAGCTCGGCCGTGGCTTATATAGCCGGCCGAAGCGGAGGGGATGAGCATGGCCACGGCGACGATCTTAGCCGTGTACTGGAGCTCCGGGAAGACGTGGCTGGACGGTTGCGGCGACGAGCGGCTTCGCGGGAAGGAGAGAGACCTCGGGAGCGCTCGAGAGAGATCGGGGAAGAAGAGGACAGAGAGGAAGACGACGATGGCGGTCACGGGCGCACAGTACGGCGGAGGTCGCCGTGGCGTGAGGAGGAAGAAGAGGGAGGGGAAATGTGCGGGAGAGGGGGTATGTGGACGGTGCGGAGTTAGTCGGCATGCTCAGACAAGCTCTGGCTGGCCGGAGTTATCGGGCCGACAAGGACAGTGCCGCAGAGCACCGCTTCTGCACAGCCGCTACGCGGTCACCACGCGCACTACAAGCTCTGGCACTCTCCTGCCTGTCCAAACTTGTCAAACAGCTCCCTCACTGCTCAAATAGATAAGAGAGGTGTCTGGAACTAGCTGGGTGTCTCTGAGGCGAGTGAAACTTGCAGAAGAAGATTTTAACAGCAAACTTGGGTGGACTCTTGTGGAGAAATGAATGAGAGTGGGGAGCTGAACCTTTGTCAAAATGAAATATGGTAGGAAGGACTAGGTGCTGGTAAAATTTCAGCTCAAATGGACAACTCTAGCTGGCACTTCCTTTGTAATGCAGAATTTGGTCCAGAATACAGATTTTGATGGTGTGCTCAACTGGCTTGGTGAAATGAGCTGAATTTTTGTGTAGGGTGATGATTTAGAGGTATGGAGGTACTGGCGAAATTTTAGGTCATTTGAATATACCAAAATGGTACTTCCTTCAAAGAGCTTCCTGCTGGACAGAAACTAGATGGAATTTTTGAGAGAAATTGGCTAGATAAAATGATGTGAATTTTTGCATGATCACATCATATAGGGAATGTGAGGTCCTGGATTAATTTGAGGATTTTTGAAGCAATATATAATATAGTTGCTTTACAACCTCAAAACAGGTCCAGAAACAAGAACTGGATGTTGCACTCAAACTTTGAGCTGTGGAACTTGGGTTCTTGATGGAAATGGTGAATATATGGATAGGAGAAGCTCCACAAATTATTTGGGATTTTTCCTGGCTACCAAAATGGTAGTTCCTTTGGAAAGTGCCCAAAATGCAATATTGGCTTTAAATAGGAAAATGCAATTTCCCCAATTTAATTATAGCCAATATTTTTATGAGAGCTCAATATGATCACAAAGAATATCTCCACAAGTTTTCATGAACTTTGGAGATGGATAGATATTTTCCTGGATTTAATTCCTTTAACTGGCAGAAAAAGGAATTAATTTTAAATGAAAAATATTGCAAATGACTTGGCAATATTTTTGCATATCCAGGGTTTATAGATGTGGGATGATCATTGGGAAAAGTTTGGGAGGCAACAGATCAAAGGAAAATGGGGTTCCTTTGTAATAGAAGGAATTAGGGTTTCCCTTCCGGTGACTCGGAAGGTAGGGTTTCGGCGGCAAAATCCTGAGAATAAATTTTGGTTGACAGGGTTGGACTGGAGAGAATCTTTGGTTGGATAGGAAAGGCAAGGCTAAATGACCATCTTCATATACCCAAGAGCGAGAGAAAATCCAATAACACCGAAAAAAAGACGGGAGTCAAGTCCCGCGAAGGAAAAAAAACAAGGAGTGAAAACCAGGGTGTCACAAATAGGTGGTAAATTCTTAACATCTTCATATTTAATACCCTTTTCTTTCTTAGATTTCTTAGCTTCTTGCATATCTTCTGGACTGAGGAATAGAATACATCTCTTCTTCGGAGTTGGCTTAGGTGGTGGTTCAGGAAGTGTCCAATCATCGGCATTTCTCAACATATTATTCAATAGTTCTTCAGCCTGTCCAACAGTTCGTTCCCTGAAAACAGAACCAGCACAACTATCCAGGTAGTCCCTAGAAGCATCGGTTAGTCCATTATAAAAGATATCAAGTATTTCATTTTTCTTAAGAGGATGATTAGGCAAAGCATTAAGTAATTGGAGAAGCCTCCCCCAAGCTTGAGGGAGATTCTCTTCTTCAATTTGCACAAAGTTAAATATTTCCTGTAAGGCAGCTTGTTTCTTATGAGCAGGAAAATATTTCTCAGAGAAGTAATATGTCATATCCTAGGGACTACACACACAACCTGGAGCAATAGTATTAAGCCATTTCTTAGCATCACCCTTTAATTAGAAAGGGAACAACTTAAGGATGTAATAGTAACGAATATTTTCCTCATGAGCAAATAGGGTGGCTATATCATTCAATTTAGTAAGGTGTGCCACAACAGTTTCAGATTCATAACCATGAAAAGGGTCAGATTCAACCAAAGTAATTAACTCAGGATTGACAGAGAATTCATAATCCTTATTAGTAACAAAGATAGGAGAGGTAGCAAACTTAGGATCATATTTCATTCTCTCCATCATAGACTTTTCTTTAAGCTTAGCAAGTAATTTTCTAACATCATCTCTATCATTACAAGCAAGAAATTATCTAGCTATTTTTCTATCCAGGACATAACCATCAGGTATCTTAGGCATTTCAATTCTAGGAGAGCTAGGAATAATAGGTGAATCATAATTTTTAGGAGTTTCAACATTTTCAGTTTCTTTAGCTTTAGCAATTTGTTCATCAAGAAATTCACCTAGTGGCACAGTATTATCAAGCATAGTACTAGCATCATCATAAGTATCATTCATAGCAGAAGTAGTATCATCAATTACTTGCGACATATCAGAATGAATAACAGGTGGTGGTGTCGCAAGCCTACTCAAGACAGAAGGTGAATCATGTGCAGAGTGTGATGGCAGTTCCTTACCTCCTCTAGTCATAGAGGGGACGATCTTGGTCTTAGCGTCTTTCAGATTCTTCATAGTGATCAACAGATATAAATCCCAAGTGACTCAATAGATAGAGCTATGCTCCCCGGCAACGGCACCAGAAAAAGGTCTTGATAACCCACAAGTATAGGGGATCGCAACAGTCTTTGAGGGTAGTATTTCACCCAAATTTATTGATTCGACACAAGGGGAGCCAAAGAATATTTGTGAGTATTAGCTGTTGAGTTGTCAATTCAACCACACCTAGAGAACTAAATATCTGTAGCAAAGTGTTTAGTAGCACAGTAGGAACAATAGCAATAAGAACAGAAATAGTAACAGAAGCAGTTTGTAGTGATTGTAACAGCAGCAGCAACGAAAGTAACTTAGCAAACATCAATATGCAAAAAACGTAGGCATTGGATTGGTGATGGATAATTATGTTAGATGACATTCACCATATAATAGTCACAACCTAGAGCGATACACAATAGCTCCAATTCAATAATTTAATGTAGGCATGTATTTCGTACATAGTCATACGTGCTTATAATAAGAACTTGCATGACATCTTTTGTCCTACCCTCCCGTGGCAGCGGGGTCCATAAGGAAACTAAGAGATATTAAGGCCTCCTTTTAATAGAGAACCGGAAGAAAGCATTAGCACATAGTGAATACATGAACTCCTCAAACTACGGTAATCACTTGAAAGAATCCCAATTATTATCACCTTGGGGTATGCGGATCATAACACGTAATAGGTGCATACAACTTGCAAGATAGGATCAAGAACACAAATATATTCATGAAAACATAAAGGGTTCAGATCTGAAATCATGGCACTCGGGCCCTAGTGACAAGCATTAAGCATAGCAAAGTCATAGCAACATCAATCTCAGAACATAGTGGATACTAGGGATCAAGCCCTAACAAAATTGACTCGATTACATGATAAATCTCATCTAGCCCATCACCGTCTAGCAAGCCTATGAAGAAATTACTCACACACAGTGGTGAGCATCATGAAATTGGTGATGGAGGATGGTTGATGACGACGATGACGTCAAATCCCCCTCTTCAGAGCCCCGAACGGACTCCAGATCAGCCCTCCCGATGAAGAACAGGAGGTGGCGGTGGTTTCGTATCATAAAACGCGATGATTCTTTCTGTCTGATTTTTTTCTAGATGAATAGGTACTTATGGAGTTGGAGTTAGGGTTGCCGGAGCTGCCAGGGGCCCACAAGCCTGCCAGGCGCGCCCTAGGGGGTGGGCGTGCCCCCTGGGCTTGTGGCGCCTGGGTGGCCCCCTTCTGGTAATTCTCTTCGCCAATATTTTTTATATATTCTGAAAATATTCTCCGTAAATTTTCAGGTCCATCCGAGAACTTTTATTTCTGCACAAAAATAACACCATGGCAATTCTGCTAAAAACAGCGTCAGTCCGGGTTAGTTCCATTCAAATCATGCAAATTAGAGTCCAAAACAAGAGCAAAAGTGTTTGGAAAAGTAGATACGTTTGGGACGTATCAGATAGCTCGACCGTAGTGGTGAACAAGGTGGTGCTAGAACACCGAGACCATAGCTTCTGGCAATCAAAATGATGCCACCTCCTGTGTAGGTCTTCAATTTCTTTTTCCTTGGGAAATGCCTTATATAGGGATCTTTATATGGTAAATCAAAACAAACATTTCCCTCAAACACATTTATCACAGCTTTGATAGTCCTTAGAAAAGGTCTACCGAGAATTATAGGAGCAATTGGATCTTCTGGCATATCTACTATAACAAGATCAATCATGATAGGGCAATCATTTTTTTGAACTATAACTCCATGCTTAATGCCTACTGCCTGAGTAAAAGTAGAGTTATCCATATTCAATATAATCTCTATATTAGCATAAGGACCAAGATTGAGACTATCATAAATAGATTTGGGGATAGTGGAAACACTTGCCCCTAGATCACATGAAGCACTGAACTTATTAAGTCCTATCTCAATCTCTATAGTAGGTTCAAAAGTATCTTCTTTCTTAGCTGGTAACTTACTGAATAAATTTTTTCTTTCATCATCGAGTTCACGTACCTTGGCTGCAACTTGTTCAACAAAGACATTATATGCCTTATCGTTAGTTACCTCCGGTTGTGGATACTTCATGGATATCATCTTTACAAAATTTGCAACGATATAATTGTACTCTGGCACATGGCTTGAGTCAAGTACCTCAGCTTTCTCTTCATTGCTTCTCACCATTTTAACTTCTTCAACCGGGTTAGGCTCCGGTTTACCTGCAAACTTGGCCAAAATCAAGGTTTGGCTTTCTGCTATCTTTGCCACTTGTGCCTCCATATTCTTGGATCTGGCTTCAAGTATCTGCACATCATTAGTTAGTCCAACAACCTTACCAGTCAATTGACCAAGTAAGTTATCATGATTCTTCAAGATATTCTTGAAGTTTTCATTCTGCTCAGTCTGGCTAGCAATAAAACTTTTAAGAGTTTCTTCAAGAGTATTTCTATTGCTACCATTAGCTCCATTAAAATTGTTGGATGCTTCTCCATTATTAGGATAAGGAAGTTTAGGAGCATATCCATTATTTTTCCAATTGGGATTATAGCTATTACGAGCAATAAAATTCACATCACTAGTATCTTCATTAGTACGTGATGGCATTGACATTTACCTCTTCTTTACCTTTCATCAAAGAGACAAGTTCTTCTAGCCTGGTTGTCAACTCTGAGCTATTTTCTTCTATGACATTTACCTTCTAGGTGGTGGTTCTCTCAACATGCCATTGGGCATGGTTCTCTTGCATATCATCTAGTATCCTCTTGACATATTCTATGGGCTTTCCCATGATTGTTCCACCTGCAGCTGTATCAAACATAGTTTTTGACATGTGATTCAAGCCATTATAAAACATATGAAGGATTAACCACTCCTCCATTCCATGATTGGGGCAGTTTCTTATAGATTCTTTCATTCTATCCCACGCAAGCGCTAGTGGCTCATGTTCCTCTTGCTTGAAACCTGTAATCTGAGAACGTAATTGCATAATTTTTGCAGGTGGACAAAACTTAGATAAAAATTTACTGCAACAAGCAGACCAAGAAGTAATACTGCCTTTAGGCAAAGCTAAAACCATTCCTTAGCTTTTCCTCTCAAAGAGAAAGGAAATAAGCGAAGTTTAAGAGCATCTGGGTCATAATCCTTTATGTGTGTCATGTTGCACAATTCAGTAAAATTATGTAAATGCATACCTGCATCTTCAGAAGCAGAGCCTCCAAATTGGTCATGTTGAACCATGGAAATTAGGTTCGGTTTGATCTCATATTCTGCAGCTACAACATCAGGTTGTGCTATTGTTTCATGCATGAAATTGTTGCTAGGAGTAGCAAAACTCCCAAGATTACGAGCCATAGTAACTTTTTGGTATTTTCAACTAAAAGACTTGAAACAAAATAAAAGTTAAACTAAAAACTAAAAAAGTAAAACCAAAAACTAAAAATTAACTTTAACAAAAACTCTAAACACAAAGACTAGGAATACTAAACTCCTCCCCGGCAACAGCGCCAGAAAAAGGGCTTGATATCTCCTTTTTATTGATCCGGTATTGGAACAAGAAAGGGTATCCCGCACCTATTTCCCCAGAGGTGACTGCTACTTGTGAACTACGTTGGGATTTCCCTGAAGAGGAGAGGATGATGCAGTACAGTAGAGATAATTATTTCCCTTAGTTAAGAACCAAGGTTATCAATCCAGTAGGAGAACCACACAAAACCTCGTTAGCAGCACCTACACACACAAAAGCAAACACTTGCACCCAATGCAAATAAGAGGGTTGTCAATCCCCTTAGCGGTTACTTGCAAGGATTAATTCTGAGAGTGATAGATAGAAAAATAAATTGCAAAAGAAAATAAAAATAAATAAATTGCAGAAAGGTATTTTTGGATTTTAATATATGATAAGAGTAGACCCGGGGGCCATAATTTTCACTAGAGGCATCTCTCTCGAACACATAGCGTACGGTGGGTAAACAAATTACTGTTAGGCAATTGATAGAAAAGCGCATAGTCATGAGGATATTCAAGGCAATGATCATGTATATAGGCATCACGTCCGAGACAAGTAGACCGACTCCTACCTGCATCAACTACTATTACTCCACCCATCGACCGCTATCCAGCATGCATCTAGGGTATTTAGTATAAAATAGAGTAACGCCTTAAGCAAGATGACATGATGTAGACAAAGTAAACTCAAGCAATATGATTAAACCCCATATTTTTATCCTTAATGGCAACAATACAAATACGTGTCTTGTCCCTTTCTGTCATTGGGATATAGAACACCGCAAGATTGAACCCATCACAAAGCACCTCTCCCATTGCAAGATAAATCAATCTAGTTGGCCAAACCAAACGGATAGAACGGAGAGAAATACAAAGCTATAACAATCATGCATAAAAGAGTTCAGAGAAGACTCAAATATTTCTCATGAATAATCTGATCATAAACCCACAATTCATCGGATCCCAACAAACACACTGCAAAAGAAGATTACATCGAATAGAACTCCAAGAACATCGAGGAGAACATGATATTGAAGATCAAAGAGAGAGAAGAAGCCATCTAGCTACTAGCTATGGACCCGTAGGTCTGTGGTAAACTACTCACACATCATCGGAAGGGTGGCAAGGTTGATGTAGAAGCCCTCCGTGATCGATTCCCCCTCCGGTAGAGTACCAGAAAAGGCCTCCAGATGGGATCGCGGAAGAACAGAGGCTTGCGGCGGCGGAAAGGTTTTCTCTTCTGTCTCTCTGGTATATTGGGAATATTTTGGAATTTATAGCGCTGGAATTAGGTCAAGAGGTGCCACGAGGGGCCCACAAGCCTGGGGGGCGCGCCTACCCCACTAGGCGTGCCTCCCGAGCTTGCCGCCTCCTCGTAACTCGTCTGGTCTTCTCCCGAAGCTTCTAGGGTCCATTCTAGTCTAGAAAAAATTAATCCAATTTTTTTTCTTTGTTTGGACTCTGTTTGATAATGATTTTCTAAAAAGGGAAAAACAAGCAAAAAAACAGCAACTGGCACTGGGCACTAGGTTAATAGATTAGTCCCAAAAAATGATATATAATTGCATATAATCGCATAATAAATATCCAAGATTGATAGTATAATAGCTTGGAACAATAAAAAATTATAGATACGTTGGAGACGTATCAAGCATCCCCAAGCTTAATTCCTGCTCGTCCTCGAGTAGGTAAATGATAAAAATAGAATATTTGATGTGGAATGCTACCTAACATATTTCATCATGTAATTCTCTTTTACAGTATGAATATTAAGATCCGAATGATTCAAAGCAATAGTCTATAATTTGATATAAAGACATCAACACTCAGGCATACTAACAAACTATCATGTCTTTCAAAATAAAAATGCTAAAGAAAGTTATCCCTACAAAATCATATAATCCTGTCATGCTCCATCTTCTTAACACAAAGTATTTATCATCCACTACCCCGATGACAAGCCGAGCAATTGGTTCATACTTTTTAACGCGCTTCAGATTTTTCAACCCCCACACAATACATGAGCGCAAGCCATGGATATAGCACTATGGGTGGAATAGAATGTGGTGGTAGATATTAATAAGGGGAAGTCAAAAAGAAGAAGATAGTCTGACATCGACGCGGCTAATCAACGGGCTATGGAGATGCCCATCAATTGATGTCAATGCGAGGAGTAGGGATTGCCATGCAACGGATGCACTAAGAGCTATAAGTTTATGAAAGCTCAAAATAAAAACTAAGTGGTTGTGCATCCAACTTGCTTGCTCATGAAGACCTCGGGCATTTGAGGAAGCACATCATCGGAATATACAAGCCAAGTTCTATAATGAAAAATTCCCACTGGTATATGAAAGTGACAACATAGGAGACTCTCTATATGAAAAACATGGTGCTACTTTGAAGCACAAGTATGGAAAAGGATAGTAACACTGCCCCTTCTCTCTTTTTCTCTCATTTATTTATTATTATTTTTTCTTTTTTCTTTTTTTCTTTTTTTTGTGGGCTCTTTTTGGCCTCTTTTTTCATATATATTTATTTCCTTACTGGGACAATGCTCTAATAATGATGATCATCATAATTCTATTTACTTACAACTCAAAAATTACAACTCGATACTAGAACAAATATGACTCTATATGAATGCCTCTGGCAGTGTACCAGGATGTGCAATGATACTAGCATAACATGTATGAAAAATGATGAACGGTGGCTGAGCCACAAATACTATGTCAGCTATATGATCATGCAAAGCAATATGATAATGATGATGTGTGTCATATAAAAAGAACTGTGGAAGTTGCATGGCAATATATCTCGGAATGGCTATGGAAATGCCATAATAGGTAGGTATGGTGGCTGTTTTGAGAAAGATATAAGGAGGCTTATGTGTGATAGAGCGTATCATATCATGGGGTTTGGATGCATCGACGAAGTTTGCACCGACTCTTGAGGTGAGAAAGGGCAATGCACGGTACCGAAGAGGCTAGCAAATTGTGGAAAGGTGAGAGTGCGTATAATCCATGGACTCACATTAGTCATAAAGAACTCACATACTTATTGCGAAAGTTTATTAGCCCGCGGAGCAAAGTACTACTACGCATGCCCCTAGGGGGATAGATTGGTAGGAAAAGACCATCGCTCGTCCGCGACCCCCACTCACAAGGTAGACAATCAAGAATAGATCATGCTCCAACTTCTTAGCATAACGACAGGTCATACGTGCATGCTTCAGAAATCACAAACCTTAACACCAATATTCTTACTAAACCACAATTATCTACTTGCACCACCCACATATTACCATCTTAATATCGCAAAACTATTGCAAGGAATCAAACTTATCATATTCAGTGACCGACATGAAAGTTTTTATTATATCCCTCTTGAATACCTATCACATTAGGACCAAATTCATAACCCGTGCATATTACCATTGCTATTTATTAGACTCTCAAAAAGATATAAGTGAAGCGTGAGAGTGCAACTATTTCTTTAAAATATAACCACCGCCGTGCTCTAAAAGATATAAGTGAAGCACTAGAGCAACTGCCTAGCTCAAAAGATATAAGTGAAGCACATAGAGTATTCTAACAAATCACGAATAATGTGTGTCCCTCTCAAAAAGGTGTGTTCAGCAAAGATGATTGTGGTAAACTAAAAAGCAAACAAAAGCAAGCAAACTATAGCACAAGACGCTCCAAGTAAAACACATATCATGTGATGAATAAAAATATAGCTCCAAGTGATATACCGATAGATTGTAGACGAAAGAGGGGATGCCATCCGGGGCATCCCCAAGCTTAGACGCTTGATTCTTCCTTGAATATTACCTTGGGGTGCCTTGGGCATCCCCAGGCTTAGGCTCTTGCTGCTCCTTATTCCTTTATCCATCGTAGTCTCACCCAAAACTTGAAAACTTCAGCACACAAAACTCAACAGAAACCTCGTGAGATCCGTTAGTATAACAAATAAATATTAAACTTTAGGTACTGTTGTTAATTGATTCATATTTAATATTGGCATAATGATAATGTACTCCAACTTCCCCATGGCTCATACCCCCCGATATGATCCATAGATTCATCAAAATAAGCAAACTATGCAGCAAAAATAGAATCTGTCTAAAACAGAACAGTCTGTAAAGATGTGAATTAAAGTCATACTTATGTAACTCCAAACATTTCTGAAAAATTAGGACAACATGGGAAATTTATATATCAATAATGTTTAAAAAACTCAGAATTTTATCACACTCCAGTACAGAATGAGAATTCCAGAACTAAGCGCAAATGTTTCTGTTTTCAAACAACATCAATTATACTATCATCCAAATCATCCCAAAGGCATTACTTGGCACAAACACTAATTAAAAGATAAAAACACAATCATAATAGAAGCTATAATTGTGTAAACACACAAGAACATAAAATAAAACAAAAATTTAAGATACATATTGGGTTGCCTCCCAACAGGCTCTATTGTTTTATGCCCTTAGCTAGGCATAATGCATAGTTTCAGGTATTATCATCCTTAAAATTAATTCCATAGGTGGCCCTCATAATAGATTCATATGGTGGCTTAATTCTCTTTCTAGGGAAGTGTTCCATCCCTTTCTTTAATGGGAATTGAAATCTTATATTACCTTCTTTCATATCAATAATAGCACCTATGGTTCGTAGGAAAGGCCTACCAAGTATTATAGGACAAGATGGATTGCATTCAATATCAAGCACAACAAAATCCATGGGTGCAAAATTTCTATTTGCAAGAATAAGAACATCATTTATTCTACCCAATGGTTTTTAATGGTGGAATCCGCTAGATGTAAATTAAGGGAACAATCCATATCGGTGAGACCTAGCACATCACATAAAGATTTTGGTATAGTAGAGACGTGATACGTCTCCAACGTATCTATAATTTTTGATTGTTCCATGCTATTATAGTATCAATCTTGGATGTTTTTATATGCAATTATATATCATTTTTTGGGACTAACCTATTAACCTAGTGCCTAGTGCCAGTTGTTGTTTTCTGCTTTTTTTTGGCTTTTCAGAGAATCAGTACCAAACGAAGTCCAAATGCCACGAAACTTCTTGGAGATTTTTTTCTGGACAAAAGAGACCTTGGAAGCTTCGGGAGGAGGCCAGAAGCCTCACGTAGGATTCACAAGGCAATAGGGCGCGGCCCAGGGGGGTGCCGTGTTGCCTTGTGGGGCCCTCGTGACTCCGTTTGACCTAATTCCACTTATATAAATTCTCAAATATTGGGAAACCAGTAGAGAGCCAGAAGAGAAAACCTTTCCACTGCTGCAAGCCTCTGTTCTTCAACAATCCCATCTGGAGGCCTTTTCCGGTACTCTGCCGGAGGGGGAATCGATCACGGAGGGCTTCTACATCAACCTTGCTGCCCTTCTGATGATGTGTGAGTAGTTTATCCCAGACCTACAAGTCCATAGCTAGTAGCTAGATGGCTTCTTCTCTCTCTTTGATCTTCAATACCATGTTCTCCTTGATGTTCTTGGAGTTCTATCCGATGTAATCTTCTTTTGCGGTGTGTTTAATTTGTTGGGATCCGATGAATTGTGAGTTTATGATCAGATTATTCATGAGAAATATTTGAGTCTTCTCTAAACTCTTTTATGCAAGATTAAATATAGCTTTGTATTTCTCTCCGATCTATCGATTTTCTTTGGCCTACTAGATTGATTTATCTTGCAATGGGAGTGGTGCTTTGTGATGGGTTCAATCTTGCGGTGCTCAATCACAGTGATAGAAGGGGACATGACACATATTTGTATGGTTTCCATTAAGGATAAAAAGATGGGGTTTATTCATATTGCTTGAATTTGCTTCTCTACATCATGTCATCTTGCTTAAGGCGTTACTCTGTTTTTATTAACTTAATACTCTAGATGCATGCTGGATAGCGATCGATGAGTGGAGTAATAGTAGTAGATGCAGGCAGGAGTCGGTGTACTTGTCTTAGACGTGATGCCTATATACATGATCATTGCCATGAATCCGTCATAATTATTTTCTTTTCTATCAATTGCCTAACAGTAATTTGTTTACCCGCCCTATGTTTCTGTGCTCGAGAGAGAAGAATCTAGTGAAAACTATGGCCCACAGTGCAATTTATTTACTTTTATTTTTATTAGTATTTTAGTTTATCTATTTATCTCTATCAGACTTAATCCTTGCAAGTAACCGCTAAGAGGATTGACAACCCTCTTATTCGCGTTGGGTGCAAGTGTATGCTCTTCTATGTGTAGGTGCTGTTCACTAGATCTTGCTTGGTTCTCCTACTGGATTGATAACCTTGGTTCTTAACTGAGGGAAATACTTATCTCTACTGTACTTCATCATCCTCTCCTCTTCGGGGAAATACCAACGCAGACTACAAGTAGCAGGAAGAATTTCTGGCGCCGTTGCCGGGGAGACATCATAAAAATCTATCAAGTACCTTCGCACAAACTATCAATCACTTGCATTTACTTTATTTGACCTTTATTTGCATTTGCCTCTTGTTTTCATCTCCCCCACTTCTATGTTTTTTTGACAAAAACACAAAAATATTTTATTTGTTTGTTTGCTAGTTTGCTTGCTTTGTCGCGATGTCTCAAGAAAATACAAATTGTGTGACTTTTCCAACACTAATAATAATGATTTTATTAGTACTCCTATTTCTCCTCCTGCCACTAGTGCGGAGTCGTGTGACATTAATGCTGCCTTGCTTAATCTTGTTATGAAAGAACAATTTTCTGGTAGTCCTAATGAAGATGTTGCATCCCATCTAAATACTTTCGTTGAACTTTGTGACATGCAAAAGAAAAAAATATGTGGATAATGATATTGTCAAATTAAAATTATTTCCATTCTCACTACGAGATCGTGCTAAAACTTGGTTTTCATCCTTGCCTAGAAATAGTATTGATTCATGGGATAAATGTAAGGATGCTTTCATTACTAAGTATTTTCTCCCGCTAAGATTATTTCTCTAAGAAATCAAATTATGAATTTTAAGCAACTTGAGCATGAACATGTTGCACAATTTTGGGAGAGAATGAAATTAATGATAAGAAATTGCCCAACTCATGGTTTGAATTTGTGGATGATCATACAAATTTTTTATGTGGGACTAAACTTTGTCTCTAGAAATTTGCTAGACTCTGTCGCAGGTGGTACTTTTATGGAAATTACATTGGGAGAAGCTACAAAACTTCTTGATAATATTATGGCAAATTATTCTCAATGGCACACTGAACGAACTCCAACTGGTAAGAAGGTAAATCCCGTTGAAGAAATTAATACTTTGAGTGATCAGATGGATGCTCTATTGAAATTGGTTGCTAGCAAAAATGCTCATATTGATCCTAATGATGTGCCATTATCTACTTTGATTGAGAAAAATAATGATGCTATTGATGTGAATTTTGTCTCTAGAAATAATTTCAACAACAATGCTTATAGGGGTAATTTCAATGCTAGACCGTTTCCCGAAAATTCCTCTAAAAATTATGGCAATCCTTATGGTAATTATAATAATAATAATAATAATAATAGGATGCCCTCTGATCTTGAAAGTAATATTAAAGAATTTATTAGTTCTCAAAAGAATTTCAATGCTACGATAGAAGAAAAATTGAATAGAGTTGATGAATTGGCTAGGAACATGGATATAATTGCTCATGATGTGGAAAACCTCAAAACTAAAATTTTGCCATACAAGCATGATATAAATGAGTCTATGACAGATACCTAGGTCTCCATTAATGAAAGTAAAGAAAGGACCGCTAGGTTGAGAGCTAAGCGAGAATTTCTAGAAAAAGCAATTCCACCCGGTTTCTATCGTAGTAATGATGAAGATATTAAAATGATTGGTGTCACTCCTATTGAATCATTATTTAGTAACATAAAACTTGATGAAAAATGGACTATAGAAGAGTCAACTTTAGATAGAAGGAGTCCCACTTGCTTGGAGGGTGATAATCTTGATGATAAAAATGAAAAAAGTGGGTTTGGAGAGGTCAAAACTTTAAATAGTAATGCACCCACCACTTTGGATTACAAGGACTTTAATTATGATTGTTGTTCTTTAATTGAGTGTATTTCCTTGTTGCAATCCATGATTAATTCACCAAATGCAAATGAACAAAATAAAGCTTTCACTAAACATATCGTAGAAGCCATGATGAAAGCACATGAAGAAAAACTTGAGTTGGAAGTATCAATTCCTAGAAAATTACAAGATGAATGGGAACCTACTATTAAAGTAAAAATTAAAGATTATGAATGTAATGCTCTTTGTGATCTTGGTGCTAGCGTTTCCACTATACCAAAGTCTTTGTGTGATGTGCTAGGTCTCATCGACATGGATCCTTGTTCCCTTAATTTGCATCTTGCGGATTCCACTATTAAAAATCCATTTGGTAGAATAAATGATGTGATTATTCTTGAAAATATAAATTATGTGCCTGTGGACTTTATTGTTCTTGACATTGAATGCAATCCTTCTTGCCCCATAATACTTGGTAGGCCTTTTCTTCGAACAATTGGTGCTATTATTGATATGAATGAAGGTAATATAAGATTTCAATTTCCACTAAATAAAGGGATGGAACATTTCCCTAGAAAGATAATTAAAGCACCTTATAAATCCATTATGAGGGCCACTTATGGAATTAACATGAAGGATGACAACACTTGAAACTATGCATTATGCCTAACTAGGGGCATAAAACAATAGCGCTTCTTGGGAGGCAACCCAATGAATAAAATAAATTTTTGCTTTTACCTTATGTTTTTGAGTGTTTGCATGATTATAGCCTCTGTTATGATTGTGTTTTTATGTTTTAATTAGTGTTTGTGCAAAGTAATGCCTTTGGGATGATTTGGAAGATAGTATGATAGATGTTGTTTGAAAACAGAAACTTTTGCGTCCAGTGCTGGAATTTCTAATTTTCGCTGGAGTGTCAGAACCTTCTGAATTTTTTACACAGTATTGATATATGAATTTACCATGTTTTCCTAATCTTTCAGAATTTTTAGAGTTACATAAGTATGACCATAATTCAGATCTTTACAGATTGTTCTGTTTTAGATAGATTCTGTTTTTATTGCATAGTTTGCTTATTTTGATGAATCTATGGATCGTATCGGGGGGTATGAGTCATGGAGAAGTTGGATTACAGTAGCATTATGAAAATATTAAATATGAATCAATTTACAACAGTACCTATAGTTAAAGATTTATTTGTTATACTAACGGATCTCACGAGGTTTCTATTGAGTTTTGTGTGCTGAAGTTTTCAAGTTTTGGTTGAGACTATGATGGATAAAGGAATATGGAGCGGCAAGAGCCTAAGCTTGGGGATGCCCAAGGCACCCCAAGGTAATATTCAAGGAAGACTCAAGCGTCTAAGCTTGGGGATGCCCCGGAAGGCATCCCCTCTTTAGTCTACAATCTATCGGTAACTCGCTTGGAGCTATATTTTGATTTATCACATGATATGTGTTTTACTTGGAGCGTCTTGTGATATAGTTTGTTTGCTTTTGTTTGATTTTTAGTTTGTCACAATCATCTGTGCTGAACACACCTTTTTGAGAGGGACACACATTATTCGTGATTTGTTAGAATACTCTATGTGCTTCACTTATGTCTTTTGAGCTAGGCAGTTGCTCTAGTACTTCACTTATATCTTTTAGAGCATGGCGGTGGTTATATTTTAAAGAAATAGTTGCACTCTCATGCTTCACTTATATCTTTTTGAGAGTCTCATGATAGCAATGGTAATATGCACGGGTTATGAATTTGGTCCTGATATGATAGGTATTCAAGAGGGATATAATAAAAACTTTCATGTAGATCACTGAATATGATAAATTTGATTCCTTGCAATTGTTTTGCGATATTAAGATGGTAATATGGGGGAGGTATTAGTAAATAATTGTGGTTTAGTAAGAATAATTGTGTTAAGGTTTGTGATTCCCGAAGCATCCATGTATGATCTGTCGTTATGCTAAGAAGTTGGAGCATGATTTATTATTTATTGTCTACCTTATGAGTGGCGGTCGGGGACGAGCGATGGACCTTGTCCTACCAATCTATCCCTCCAGGGGCATGTGTAGTAGTACTTTGCTTCGAGGGCTAATAAACTTTCACAATAAGTATGTGAGTTCTTTATGACTAATGTGAGTCCATGGATTGTACGCACTCTCACCCATCTGCAATTTGCTAGCCTCTTCGGTACCGTGCATTACCCTTTCTCACATCGAGAGTTGGTGCAAACTTCGCCGGTGCATCCAAACCCCGTGATATGATACTCTCTATCACACATAAGCCTCCTTATATCTTCCTCAAAACAGCCACCATACCTACCTATCATGGCATTTCCATAGCCATTCCGAGATATATTGCCATGCAACTTCCACCATTCCGTTTTTATGACATACATCATCATTGTCATATTGCTTTGCATGATCATACAGTTGACATAGTATTTGTGGCTCATCCACCGTTCATCATTTTAATACATGTTACGCTAGCATCATTGCACATCCTGGTAGACTGCCAGAGGCATTCATATAGAGTCATATTTTTGTTCTAGTATCGAGTTGTAATGTTGAGTTGTAAGTAAATAGAGGCGTGATGATCATCATTATTAGAGCATTATCCAAGTGAGGAAAGAATGGTGCAGACTAATGAGTCCTCGAAAAAGTGGGGATGAGGTCCATGAGACCGTTCTAAAAAAAAGAGGCCAAAAAGAGCCATGAAAAAAGAATGAGAGAAAAAGAGAGAAGGGGAAATGTTACTATCCTTTTCCACACTTGTGCTTCAGAGTAGCACCATGTTTTTCATATAGAGAGTCTCCTATTTTGTCACTTTCATATACTAGTGGGAATTTTTCATTATAGAACTTGGTTTGTATATTCCGATGACGGGCTTCCTCAAATGCCCGAGGTCTTCATGAGCAAGCAAGTTGGATGCACACCCACTTAGTTTTCATGTTGAGCTTTCATACACTTATAGCTCTTAGTGCATCCGTTGCATGGCAATCCCTACTCCTCGCATTGACATCAATTGATGGGCATCTCCATATCCCGTTGATTAGCATCGTCGATGTGAGACTATCTTCTTATTTTTGACTTCTCTTATTTACCACTACCACCACACTCTATTCCATCCATAGTGCTATATCCATGGCTTGCGCTCATGTATTGAGTGGGAGTTGAAAATGTTGAAGCGCGTTAAAAAGTATGAACCAATTGCTCGGTTTGTCATCGGAGTAGTGCATGATAAATACTTTGTGTGAAGACGATGGAGCATGACAGGATTATATGATTTTGTAGGGATAACGTTCTTTAGCATTTTTATTTTGAAAGGCATGATTCTTTATTAGTATGCCTGAGTATTGATGTCTTTATATCAAATTATAGACTATTGCTTTGAATCATTTGGATCTTATTATTCATACCGTAAGAGAGAGATTACATGATGAAACATGATAGGTAGCATTCCACATCAAAAATTCTGTTTTTATCATTTACCGACTCGAGGACGAGCAGGAATTATGCTTGGGGATGCTTGATACGTCTCCAACGTATCTATAATTTTTGATTGTTCCATGCTATTATAGTATCAATCTTGGATGTTTTTATATGCAATTATATATCATTTTTTGGGACTAACCTATTAACCTAGTGCCCAGTGCCAGTTGCTATGTTCTGCTTGTTTTTGGCTTTTCAGAGAATCAGTACCAAACGAAGTCCAAATGCCACGAAACTTCTTGGAGATTTTTTTCTGGACAAAAGAGACCTTGGAAGCTTGGGGAGGAGGCCAGAAGCCTCACGGAGGCTTCACAAGGCAACAGGGCATGACCCAGGGGGGCCGCGCCATGTTGCCTTGTTGGGCCCACGTGACTCCGTTTGACCTAATTCCACTTCTATAAATTCTCAAATATTGGGAAACCAACAGAGAGCCAGAAGAGAAAACCTTTCTGCCCCCGCAAGCCTCTGTTCTTCCGCGATCCCATCTGGAGGCCTTTTCCGGTACTCTGCCGGAGGGGGAATCGATCACGGAGGGCTTCTACATCAACCTTGCTGCCCTTCCAATGATGTGTGAGTAGTTTATCACAGACCTACGGGTCCATAGCTAGTAGTTAGATGGCTTCTTCTCTCTCTTTGATCTTCAATACCATGTTCTCCTTGATGTTCTTGGAGTTCTATCCGATGTAATCTTCTTTCGCGGTGTGTTTTTTGGGATCCGATGAATTGCGAGTTTATGATCAGATTATTCATGAGAAATATTTGAGTCTTCTCTGAACTCTTTTATGCATGATTAAATATAGCTTTGCATTTCTCTCCCATCTATCAATTTGGTTCTCCTACTGTATTGATAACCTTGGTTCTTAACTAAGGGAAATACTTATCTCTACTATGCTGCATCGTCCTCTCCTCTTCGGGGAAATACCAACGCAGACTACAAGTAGCAAGACGCTAGAACCTAGATCACACAAAGCATTGCATTCATAATCTTTAATTTTATCCTTAATTGTAGGTTCCCATTCATCATGTAATTTTCTAGGTATTGAAACTTCCAACTCAAGTTTTTCTTCATGAGCTTTTATCATAGCTTCTACGATATGTTTAGTGAAAGCTTTATTTTCTTCATAGGCATTAGGTGAATTAATCATGAATTGCAACAAGGAAATGCATTCAACTAAAGAGCAATTATCATAATTAAAGTCCTTGTAATCCAAAGTAGTGGGCACATCACTATTTAAAGTTTTGACCTCTCCAAACCCACTTTTATCATTTTTCTCACTAAGACCATCACCCTCTGAACAATTGGGATGCCCTCTAGCTAAAGTTGACTCATCTTCAGTCCCTTTTTCATCAAGTTTTATTTTACTAAATAAAGATTCAATAGGTGAGACAACAATCATTTTAACATCTTCATCATTACAAGAATGTGACTCAGGTTTAGCAGCCATCTTATTCACTAGCGTTGTTTGTTTATCCGAAATCTTCCCTAACAAGTTTTCAGTACAAGCAAGTTGAGACTGAAGGTTGGCTACTTCTAGATTGACATCTTCAAGTTGTTTATTAATAGTGTCCAATAAGATAGAATGTTCCTTAAGCTCCTCAGTAAAGAATTTATTATGCTCATATTGTGAAGACATAAAACCCTTAGTGGCATTTTAGATCTCAGACAATCTTTTGTTATAGAAACTATCGCGAAATTCCTCTAGCGACATAGTGATAAAGCAAGCAAACTAGCATGCAAGCAAATAAAAATATATTTCTATTTTTGTAAAATTGTTTTAGAAGTGGGGGAGATGAAAACGAGAGGCAAATGCAAATAAAAGGCAAATGAAAATAAGAGCAAGTGGATGATAGTTTGTGCGAATGTACTTGATAGGTTTTGGTGATGTCTCCCCGGCAACGGCGCCAGAAATTCTTCCTACTACTTGTGAACTGCGTTGGGATTTCCCCGACGAGGAGAGGATGATGCAGTATAGTAGAGATAAGTATTTCCCTCAGTTAAGAACCAAGGTTATCAATCCAGTAGGAGAACCACACAGAACCTCGTTAGAAGCACCTACACACACAAAAACAAACACTTGCACCCAACGCAAATAAGAGGGTTGTCAATCTCCTTAGCAGTTACTTGCAAGGATTAATTCTGATAGTGATAGATATAAAAGTAAATTGCAAAAGAAAATAAAAGTAAATAAATTGCAGCAAGGTATTTTTGGATTTTAATATATGATAAAGGTAGACCCGGGGGCCATAGTTTTCACTAGAGGCTTCTCTCTCGAACACATAGCGTACGGTGGGGAACCAAATTACTGTTGGGCAATTGATAGAAAAGAGCATAGTTATGACGATATGCAAGGCAATGATTATGTATATAGGCATCACGTCCGAGACAAGTAGACTGACTCCTGCCTGCATCTACTACTATTACTCCACCCATCGACCGCTATCCAGCATGCATCTAGGGTATTAAGTATAAAATAGAGTAACGCCTTAAGCAAGTGACATGATGTAGACAAAGTAAACTCAAGCAATATGATTAAACCCCATCTTTTTATCCTTAATGGCAACAATACAAATACGTGTCTTGTCCCTTTCTGTCACTGGGATATAGAACACCGCAAGATTGAACCCATCACAAAGCACCTCTCCCATTGCAAGATAAATCAATCTAGTTGGCCAAACCAAACGGATAGAACGGAGAGAAATACAAAGCTATAACAATCATGCATAAAAGAGTTCAGAGAAGACTCAAATATTTCTCATGAATAATCTTATCATAAACCCACAATTCATCGGATCCCAACAAATACACCGCAAAAGAAGATTACATCGAATAGAACTCCAAGAACATTGAGGAGAACATGGTATTGAAGATCAAAGAGAGAGAAGAAGCCATCTAGCTACTAGCTATGGACCCGTAGGTCTGTGGTAAACTACTCACACATCATCAGAAGGGTAGCAAGGTTGATGTAGAAGCCCTCCGTGATCGATTCCCCCTCCGGCAGAGTACCGGAAAAGGCCTCCAGATGGGATCGCAGAAGAACCGAAGCTTGCGGCGGCGGAAAGGTTTTCTCTTCTGTCTCTCTGGTATATTGGGAATATTTTGGAATTTATAGCGCTGGAATTAGGTCAAGAGGTGCCACGAGGGCCCCACAAGCCTAGGGGGCGCACCTACCCCCTCTGGGTGCGCCTCATGAGCTTGCCGCCTCCTTGTGACTTGTCTGGTCTTCTCCCGAAGCTTTTAGGGTACCTTTTGGTCCAGAAAAAATTAATCCAAAGTTTTTTCTTCATTTGGACTCTGTTTGATAATGATTTTCTGAAAAGGCAAAAAATAGGCAAAAAACAGCAACTGGCACTGGGCACTAGGTTAATAGGCTAGTCCCAAAAGTGATATGTAATTGCATATAATCGCATAATAAACATCCAAGATTGATACTATAATAGCATGGAACAATCAAAAATTATAGATACGTTGGAGACAATTGATGAAGTCTTTTTTTGAAGCTCTGTGACAGTGGGAAAGGCTCCCACTGACCTTTATATTACTAAGTTATTATGGGAATCAGCTATACAAGCAGTGGCAATTACATTTGGGGGGGGGGGAGGAGTGGCCTAGCTATGAACTTACAAAGAGGAAAAAACAAATTACAAGGATTGAACAAAAGCAAGAATGAAGGGCTCCAAGCTAGGCTTGACCCTATGCATAAGAAGGGCAAAATCTTTCTTGAATCTAGCTAACCAGGACGCATGTGTGGGGGGCACCCCTCGAAAAACTTTGTCATTTCGTTCTTTCCAGATGCTCCACGTCGCCACAGCAAACATCTCCATGAACAATGGACCACTCTAGGTAGATTCCCCCGCGTGTAATAGCCAGAGTCTGCAGTCATCATTGGACCACGTCACCCCCAAGGTATTCCAACAGTTTGAGCTGAAGGGGCATCAGAAGAAAAGATGGGTCAGGGTTTCCTCTGGACGGGCAGTGCATAGGACACACCCATAGTCATCATCTGTCACTTTGTAATGTCTCCGCCGAAGCATGTTCCTTGTATTCAGTCGGTCGGCCATCAGCAGCCACAGGAACACCTTCCACTGCATAGTACACCTAGATTTCTAGATCC
This sequence comes from Elymus sibiricus, assembly GCA_039707655.1. NCBI lineage: Eukaryota > Viridiplantae > Streptophyta > Magnoliopsida > Poales > Poaceae > Elymus > Elymus sibiricus. The sequence continues at coordinate 323,726,597 of CM077664.1, forward strand.
ATCCAAATGCTTCATCTACCTGCATTTCACTAAAGCAGTACGAGTAAAATTTGCTTGCTTTATAATCTGTCCCTCCCCAGATGCAAGACCAGACGTCTTTACCCATCTGCCCTGAACCAAAGTCAGCTATTAGGCGTTGCAAGTCTCTGATCTCCTCTCTAACTTCAATAGATAGCGGCAGATGAAAGGCTTGGCCGAGCGAGGATGAGGATAGCAGTTGAGCCACCGAAGAATCTTCATCTAGTGCAAACGAGAAGGCTCTGGGGTGGGATTCAGATAAAATTTCGCCGAGCCATTTATCTTTCCAGAAGAGAACCGTGTCTCCGGGCGCAACCTTTACCACGGTCACCCATCGGTAAACGTCAGTGAGCTGGAGAAGGTCCCTCCACCAGAACGACCCTCGGGACTCAGTAGGATGTGGTATGTTCTGGTTATAGTAGGCTTGCCAAACCAGCTGCACCCAGGGTATATCAGATTTGTTATAGAATTTATGCAACTATTTCAGAAGCAAGGCTTGGTTCTGAACTCTCAGATTGATGATGCCCAGCCCCCCTTTTTGTTTTGGCCGGCACACTAGCTCCCAAGCAGCCAGGGAGTTCCCTTTCGTGCCATCTTCTGTCTTCTTCTACCATAGACAACATCTGCGCAGTTTATCGATGTGGTCTAGGATCGTGGGGTGTAGCTTAATCGAGCACATGGCATAGATCGCCAGTGAGGTGCCACCGAGTTCACCAGCGTTAGCTTGGAGCCATAATCGAGCAAGGAGGCCGCTGCCGGCACCCTGCGTTGGACAGAAGTGACCAGGGGCATGAGATCAGTCACAGACGGCCGCGTGGTCCCCATCGGCAAGCCAAGGTATGTGAACGGCATTTGACCGACAACACACCCAAAAATCTGGGCAAGTGTGTCTGTTTGAGGATCGTCCAGGTTGATTGGTACTAGTGTCGATTTGTGGAAGTTGATGCTAAGGCCAATTGAGGTTGCATAATCCATCAAAATTTCTTTCATATGGTTAGCCTCTCTAGCACACGCGGGCATGACCACGATGGTGTCATCCGCATATTGGATCACCGGGTAGTCGCCGTGCGGGGTTGTGATTGGTTGTGAGAGCAGACCTCTCCCTTGAGCATCATTAATCGCTGCCTGAAGCAGATCAGCTGCAATGACAAAAATTAGGGGCGACCATGGATCACCCTGTCTTACCCCCCGCTTACATTCAAACTGTTTCCCCGGAGTCCCATTGAGCAGCACCGCAGACGAGCCTGAAGAGAAGATATTCTGCACCCAAAGGAGCCATCTTTCCGGGAAACCCAAGTGCCTCATGATTTCAATCATAGGTTCATGCTCGATTGTGTCAAATGCCTTGCAAAGTCAAGTTTTAGTACACAACACGGCCTGCCAGAAGCCTGGCATTGATGTATATATTTGAACGCCCATGCCAGACAGTCCTGGATGGAGCGTCCTTTAAGAAAGCCAGATTGGTTCCGGTGTATTATGCACAAGATAATCTTCTGCAGCCGGTTAGCAAGAAGTTTGGTGATCAACTTCAGACAACAATTCAGTAGTGTGATGGGGCGAAAATCATTGGTAGTCTCTGGCGACTGAATTTTAGGGATTACTGTTATGAATCCATAGTTCAGACTTTGCAAGTCCAATTTCCCATCATAAAAATCAAAGCACATCCTGTAGAAATCATGTTTGATGATATGCCAACACGATTTGAGGAAACGTCCGTTGAAACCATCTGGTCCCGGTGAGCGATCAACCGGCATCTCTTTGACCACTTCGTCAATTTCATCATGTGTGAATGGTATAGTTAGTTCTTCTAGCCCTTGGACATTTTTAATGATTCTGCGGAGGTCAAATCTGATATTTACGGGGTTGGATTGGCCCAGCCTATTTTTGTAGGCAAGAAAGAGGGCTTCTTCCTTCCCTGCATGATCAGTGATAACTGTTCCATCAGCAAGTTTCAGAGATGTTATAGTGTTCCTTCGGTATCTTTCAGTAGCGGTAGAGTGAAAGAATTTTGTGTTGTCTCCCCCACAAGAAAACCATCTGATGGTGTACCATTTCTTCCAATATTCCTGCTTATACTTCAACAGGGTGAGCACATGTTTTTTTAGAATATTCCTGAAGTTGCCTTCTGGTATAGTTTTTATATGGTTTTGGTATGATTTGATTGGAACTAACCCGGACTGACGCTGTTTTCTGCAGAACTACCATGGTGTTGTTTTTTGTGCAGAAATAAAAGTTCTGGGATTGGGTTGAAAATTTACGGTGATTTTTTATGGACCAAAAGAGACCCCCGAAGCTTCAAGGAAGGACCAGAAGTCTCACGAGTAAGCAACAAGCCTGGGGGGCGCGCCCTCCCCCCAGGGCGTGCCTACCGAGCTTGTCGCTCCCTCGTGGGTCCCCCTGGCGTGAATACAACGCTGAAAAATCCTATAAATATAGAAAACCCCAAAAATAAACCTAGAACTTCCACGCCACCACCACAAGCCTCTGTACCGTAGAGATCTCATCCGGAGCCCTATTCCGGCACTCTGCCGGAGGGGAAAATCATCGCCGGAGGCCATCTTCATCATCCCGGCGGTCTCCATGACGAGGAGAGAGTAGTTCACCCTCGGGGCTGAGGGTATGTACTATTAGCTATGTGTTTGATCTCTCTCTCTCTCTCTCTCTCTCTTGTTCTCGATTTGGCACGATCTTGATGTACCGCGAGCTTTGTTAATATTGTTGGATCATATGGTGTTTCTTCCCTCTCTATCTTCTTGTGATGAATTGAGTCTTTCCCTTTGAGGTTTCGTTATTGTCGGGTTGAACACTTTGGATTTGAGAACACTTGATGTATGTCTTGCATGTGGATACCCGCGGTGACAATGGGGTATTCTATTGAGTCACTTGATGTATGTTTTGTCAATCAACTTGCGGATTCCCGAGGTGACATTGGGGTAATCTAGGCATAGAGGTTGATGCACGTTTTCATCCTACTTTCTCCGATAGAAACTTTGGGGTACTCTTTGAAGTTCTTTCTGTGGACTGAATATTATGAAACTGAAGTTGTTTGATGCATATCGAATAATCATCTCACGGATACTTGTTGTGACATTGGAGTATCTAGGTGACATTAGAGTTGGTTGATGTGTATCATATGGTGTTATTTTTGTACGAACTCTAGGGCTGTTTGTGACACTTATAGGGATGGCTCAATAGATTGATCAAAAAAGATAACTTTGAGGTGGTTTCGTACCCTACAACAATTTCATCTTATGTTCTCCGCTAGATAAGAACTTTGGAGTGATTCTTTGTCGCACGTTGAGGGATTGTTATATGATTTAATTATGTTAGCACTGTTGAGAGATTGCAGTAGTGAAAGTATGAACCCTAGGCCTTGTTTTCAAGCATTGCAATACCGTTTGTGCTCCGTTTTATCACTTGCTACCTTGCTGTTTTTATATTTTCAGATTACAAAAACCTATATCTACTATCCATACTACACTTGTATCACCATCTCTTCACCGAACTAGTGCACCTATACAATTTGCCATTGTATTGGGTGTGTTGGGGACACAAGAGATTTCTTGTATTTGATTGCAGGGTTGTTTGAGAGACACCATCTTCATCCTACGCTTCCCACGGATTGATAAACCTTAGGTCTTCCACTTGAGGGAAATTTGCTACTGTCCTACAAAACTCTGCGCTTGGTGGCCCAACAGAGTCGACAAGAAGAAAGTTGCATAGTAGACATCAGAGACATATCAGTGACCCTGGGTATCGAACCCACGGGAGGAAGATTCCCTTGAAGCAATGGTCTCTAGCAAGCTTTTGCCAAAGTGTCAAATCCAGCTTTTGACCGGATCAGCAAGCAAATTGTGATTCAAACACTAATAATAAAAACAAGGTACGGGGATGAGGTCTTAATGCTTACAACCATGTATTGGTGTTGGGATCAAAAATGATATTAGTTTGTGCTCGGGAAGTCACCCATCAAGAGGTGCTTGCTTCGTATCGGAGTGTGGGATGTGTCCAAATAACATCTTGACCGGCACGAGTCCTGCATCAAGAATCAGTTGTCCTACCGAAGGCCCTATCTGTCTCACGGGGTTGCCCCGATAATTAAGATAATAACATCAGACAAAAGCATTGGGTGTTTAATGACTACACCTCATGAATCCCCAAGGATATGATCCATGTTACCCTACTAAACCTTACTATCACCGGTGTTCGGTATAACACTTCACGGTTCCCTTGCTCCTAGCCTCACTGGTGCTCAACCTCCATGATCCAGGGTACCTGCAGGGATGAAGATCGCGGACAAGACAAGAGACACTTCACGATTCACACATACGAGACATTATGTCAAAGACTTCCATTGATCCCTTCACCAAATACCCGGGGTTGCAAGCACTACTAGGGAAAACCCTAGCAGTAGCGGAGTGTATATGCCTATCAGTAGCGCGGGGTCCCATGCTACCGATAGGGTGCTACAGCTAACTTTTAGCAGTAGCGCCGGTTTGACCCACGCTACTACTAATTCTGTTATCAGTAGCGTTGGTATGGTCCCGCGCTACTGATAAATAGTAGCAGCGTGGACTCTGACCCACGCTACTGCTATTTGTCTGTTTTTATATATATTGTATTTATACATGGTTATACAAATTTTGATACAGTAGCAATTAAGAGATTGTTATATTATTATGATCATGATCATAATCATCATATTCATATAAGAATTCATGCATCATCATCATCATAATAACAACTCATCTTCATAGTCATATAAGAACTAGCTCATCATTCTACCACAATGTAGCACATTACTCATCATCATCATACTCATTCTACCACAACTCCTAATCATCATCAGAGTCATAACAAACACTGTAGCACATAGCTAATCATTCTATCACAATGTAGCACATAGCTAATTGTTCTTAGCACATGATGAGTACTACGTAAGACGTGCTACTCCCTCGAAGGTAAAATAGCATAAAATAGGTAAACCCCTAAATCTCCATTATGGAGAATAGAGATCCACCTGTCTCCCACTTGTGGTCTGTGCTGCATGTTGCCCCCAAGTAGTTCCCTGCGATCATTCAGAACTTTTCTCCAGTCTTTGATTGTGAGGACTTCATCGCTTCGAGAAATCGTGTATGCACTGCGATGAACCGTAGGCCAACTTGTTCGTAAGCTAATAATGTTCATGTCACCTTTCATATGCATTAGACGAGGCACACAATCCTTCGGGAGTTTCTGTTGAAGAACATCATAATAACATACTTAGCAATGTAGTTTAGCTTAAGAAGAATGTATGCAAAAGATGCGCTCGTGACATAATAGAAAAAATCTTACCATGATATCTCGATGGATGTTACCGTAGTTCAATGCATGGAGTAGTGGCACATATTGACCATAATTTGGAGGAATACCATGACTCGTCTTGAACGTCTCAACATCATTAATCCATGAAACAAAATGATTTATCTCCTCGCAAGTTAGTTCAGAGCCATAACTGTAGTTGGTTTTGTCTACTACGTTTCATACATTTCTTGAAGAATGGAAATAAGCTGTCAATGGAAATAAGTTGTCAACTACTTTTTAATAAACAATATAAATTACTTAATAAATATGTTTGACAAACTCACATAGAGGTAGAACTGGAAGCGTATCCACATCAACCCAAATATCGATATTATCTTCACCGTCATCTTCAGGACGAATATCGAAGGTGACATGCATATCCTCCTGAAATGCATATGCCTTGCATAGTTTTCTCCAATTTGCGCAACCAAAATGGGAGTGGTTCATTGCATTGTATAGCTTAACGACAAAAGTGTAACCATGTTGGGTCCTCAGGTGGGTTTTCTACGTCTCTATACTCTCGCGATCTTCGAAACCGATCTTATCCAAGACATAAGGTCTTGCATGGCAGGGGATGCACTAGTCGAATTGTAAAAGACGGAAATTACACGTTGAAGCAAAGAAGCAGAAGTCATGCTTAATTACAAAAAAAGACTTGTCGTTGTGATGTACCGTAAAAACATCGAAGGTCTCGTCGAGCTTGATGGTGAAGCGCCTACCGTCTTCCAAGTGAGGCCTGTCGCACATACCCTGGTCGTCGGAGCAGTACTTGCACTCAGGGATCCTATCATCGTCAGACATTTCCTATGTTCATAATTCAAAGATTAAAAATCGATCGACGGCAATTACCAAGAAACTCAACACACAGATCACAATTCAGCACAGGTTGACTTTTGGTCCGTCGATTCTTCCTTGGTAAACTCTCATCTCACGTGGTGTATATGGTGGGCACTCCCTCTCTGATATTGCGACCGTCGGTGATGGCCGCTTCTCCTCCTTCTCTCGTGCATTACTAAGGTATATCATGAGAAGAAGGAGAGGAAACGACCCCCATGACAACACTCGGGATTCTTCCTCTCTCATATATGGAGCAAGGAGCCCGAACAGACTGAAAGTCAGCCCGTTACTTATATGGAGCAATGGCAGAAAAAATGGCCTATGTTCTGCCGGAATGTCGATTAATTCTCGTTCCGGCAAATCACGGGCACTCAATATTTCCTACTTTCTAGCACAAGTCATGCCAAAATTCACGAATTTTTTTGGCATGGCCTTTGCTAAAATAGGACATATCGAGCGCCTGAAATTTGCCGGAACGGAAATGAAACAACATTCCGGCAAAACATAGGCCACTCAGAGGTTTTCCCTGCAAAATGCATCCATGCATCCATTTTGTCGGCTTTTTTTAAAATGAAACAAAAGTGCAACAATCAATAATTCATCCAAGCATCCATCCATCTAACCATCCATCTAGCAAACATACATCCATCTACATATATATTAAAAAAACTAAACCTAAAACTAAATAGAGAGGAGAGGGAGGTGCTCACGGTGGGCGGGACGGGGCCGAGCGGGAGAGGGAGACGCGACATGAGAAATCCTGCATAATCCACCGAGTGAAAAATTTAGATCATCAATATAATTGGCAACAACATTTTTATATTTTATTCGATACCTAAAATATTTTCTATTCGATTTTTACTTTAAATTTTCTATTCTATTACTAGTGTCGGTGTATAAAACATGGGTATTTTATACCCTGACTTATGCACAGACAGTAGTAGCCTTCTTGATGGCCAAGCTTGCTGGGGATTACCAAGGTCAAGACTCAAGGCTTAGATACAAAAAGCACTAAGGGAGAAGATCAAGACAAAGCATCGATAAGTACTTGATTAGTACTGAAGATGAAGGCATTACTCCCCGGCAAGATTTGAGCCGGCAAGATGAAGGCCCGACAAGCTCCGTGCCGGCAAACTTTCGCCAGCCCGTCAGCGCTCCACCACACCGAGCAGCTAGTCGCTAATCGGTGAGGTGTCGACTGCGCAGGTGGTTTGGTGAGATTTGTTAGGGCACGTGTCAGCCTGCTGGAAGGAGATTTAACTTTAACGACACCCGTCTGGGAGGCGTGTCAAGATAATATGAGGTAGCTGGGCGAGCGGTGCAGGAACCTTGCCGGGGCTCCTCCTCCACATGACACCTCGGCGCATTTAATGCTTTTGTCCTAAACCGGCAAAGTTAGGTATGATAGCACTGTTTGCTATCTAATCAACTTGTAATGACTATTTTGCCACTGTGGTTACCCCTTGAGCTATAAAAGGAGGGCCAGGGCAACCTTTACAAGGATTGATCTTTAGACACTCTAGCTCACTTTGCATGCGTAGCTGCTTCCCTTTGCACCTTGCCAGGACAAAGCGCACCTTATATTTTGAGCTCTTCACATATAATACACCAAAGCAGGAGTAGGGTTTTACACCTCACGGTGGCCTGAACCTGGGTAAAATCCTTCGCATTCTCTACTGATTCTGCTCTTTGTGCTTGTGCATTCCCCTAGTCAAACCGCAAAGGGGCTAAATGGCCCCATAGATGGTCGTACGCACGACATCTTTGGCGCGCCAGGTAGGGGAATCACTTGCGCGAACCTGAATCAGTAGATTGCACGTCAGTTTCATCAGCTTCATCACCATCTTCCTCATCGTTGATGGCTCCCAAGAAGAAGGGCATCACGATGACGGCTCCTTCCACTTCCAAAGTTCCTTCGCACGTATCCGCAGGCAGCGCAGGCGACGCAGCCAACGCGGGCGGTGCGGACACCGCGGTTGGCAGGACCGGCGCAGGCGGCGCGGTCGACATGCCCCCCGTGGTCGGAGCAGGAGGCGGAGGTGCTGGAGGCAGCCAACTTCCTCGACCCTCTAGCTAGCAAAGTCGCAGCGGCGCGGGCGGTGCGGACGGATGACTCCCACCTCCTCGACGCACTGATGAGCGCAGCCACCGGAGCAACAATGCCCAGGCCGGCACAAGTCAATATCCCGCCACGGTGGTGTCCAGAGATGCTGCGTCGAGACATATGCCGCGCCCGTCGCATGATGGGCGCAGCGTTACTCCGAGCGTTGTCGACGATCCAGGGCGGCGGCGACCACATGGCAAGACACCTGTCGATCAAGTTCCAGATCCTCAGGCACCACCTCCGCCATGACAACCCGTTGCTGAGCATGTGATGTGGCAGCAAGATTGTAATGGCACTCCTGCTGGCTCTGCCAGGAGTAGAGCGACGTCACGTTCTTCGCTCCCAGCCATGCCAGCCACAGCAGCAGAGGCGATGGCGCAAGCCCAGATGCTGTTGAACTTTCCTCCGGTAGTAGACAAGATGGATGAGTGGAGAGCCACCATCCAAAGCCTCATTGGATTTGCCGAAGCCAGCAAATCATAGCGAGTGGGACCATCTCAGCGTCCGCAGACAGCACCAGTAGCTCCAACTGGTGGCCGTGTTGAAGATGTTGCGCCAACGGTGCAATCACCTCCGCGGCAACAACATCAACATCAACAACAACAACAGTCGCGGTGAACTCAGTGATCCTTCGAGCCTGACGAGATGTCGATGGCCTCTTCAGATCCGCGAGCATGGCAAGATCAGCGGCAAGTGCTGCAAGATAGGCGGGTGTAAGATGCCCGTACTACCATCAAACAGCGCCGGGAAGCGCGCCGTCAATCTGACGCGCGCAACGGCCCAGTCGTTGACGAACCTGCGCCCGAGGTTGGCGGGTACCTACCTTACGAGGTCGGGTGCCCTGCCATCACTCGCGAGCTGCGGCAAGTCCGCTGGCCGTCATTCCGGGCCTTCAAGCCGGAAGTACGAGAGAAGTATGACGGCAAGCTGAACCCGACAGAATTCTTAGGCATCTACACGATTGCTGTGCAAGCTGCCGGGGGAAGAGATGAGAAGATCCTTGCCAACTACTTCCGTTGGTGCTCAAGCCCAACATGAGATCTTGGCTAATGAACTTGTCGGAAAATTCCATTTCTTCATGGTTAGATCTTTGCAATGAGTTTGTTGGTGCTTTCACCGGAGGCCATAAGGCTCCTGATCAGCCCAGCGACCTGCAAGTGATCCCGCAGAGAGATGGTGAATCTTTGCGCAAGTACATCCAGAGGTTCAGCCGTGTGCACCGCAATATTCCAGATGTGCACCCTGCAGCCATCATTGCCACCTTTCACATGAATGTCTGCAATCGAAGGATGCGGGAGAAGATGAACATCAAGTTGCCGAAGACCGTCAACGAGCTCTATACGTTGGAGGATAAATGTGCACGAGTGGAAGAAGGGAGGAGGCTCCCTGGGAAAGATGCAGGCGCAGAGGTCGATTCGGAAGAGGACGACGCCGCCGCCCCAAAAAAGAAAGGCCGAAAGCGCAACAGGAAGCGCAAAGGCAAAACTGTTATGGCCGTTGAGGGTTCCGGTAACTCTAAGTCCGCCAAGAAACCCAAGACAGAGAACTCCGGCAAGGAGGCTACTGTATGCCCGACTTGTCAGGAAGCGGTGGCAAATGAGAAGGCCGGCAAGTCTGACGGGCCTTATTGCAAGATTCACCGCACCAAAGGTCACGACCTCCAAGAGTGCTGGCAGGTTGAGCAACTTGCCGAAAAGCAAAAAGCTGAATATGAAAAGCGCGACAAGGAGAAGGGCTAGGATGGTGTTGGCAGATCTGGCAAGAGAGGTTGTGGGAGTCGAGGAGTCCGCCGTGGCAAGGCCAAGCAGCAAAAAGAGAAACCTGCTAGAGGTCGTGAAAACAAAGAGGACGATGAAGGAAGTGATGAGGAGGACGATGGAGAGTCCAGTGAACAGGAATTCCACAAGGCAACTGAGGCCATGTGCATTGACGGAGGCTTATCTTTGCACTCTTCTCACCGCCACCTCAAGCAGTGGGCACGTGAGGTCAATGCAGCGGAACTGGCAACAGGCGCCCAGAAACCACTCAAATGGTCACACACGCCTATCATTTTTTATGCCAAGGACCACCCTGATCGCACAACTGCGGTCGGGTGTTTGCGATTGTTGGTTTCACCAACAATACGCAACCTCCAGGTCACAAAAATGTTAGTTGACGGTGGGGCTGTGATACGTCTCCAACGTATCTATAATTTTTAATTGTTCCATACTATTATAGTATCAATCTTGGATGTTTTATATACACTTACAAGCAATTATATATCATTTTTTGGGACTAACCTATTAACTTAGTGCCCAGTGCCAGTTGCTGTTTTTTGCCTGTTTTTGGTTTTTCAGAATATCAGTACCAAATGAAGTCCAAATGCCACGAAACTTTTTGGAGATTTTTTTGGACATAGGAGACACTAGAAGCTTCGGGAGAGGGCCAGAAGACAGAGGAGGTGGCCACGGGCCACCAGGGCGCGCCCCAGGGGGGCGCACCCTGGTGCCTCGTGGGCCCACCTCTACTCCGTTTGACCTAATTCCACCTCTATAAATACTCTAAAATCTGGACACCAATAGGGGAGTCCACGAAATACTTTTTCCGCCACCGCAAGTTCCTGTTCTCGAGAGATCCCATCTGGAGGCCTTTTCCGGCACTCTGCTGGAGGGGGATTTGATCACGGAGGGGCTCTACATCAACCTTGCTATCCTTCCGATGATGCGTGAGTAGTTTACCATAGACCTTTGGGTCCATAGTTAGTAGCTAGATGGCTTCTTCTCTCTTTTTGATCTTCAATGCAATGTTCTCCTCGATGTTCTTGGAGTTCTATCCGATCTAATCAGTTTTTGTGGTGTGTTTGTTGGGATCCGATGAATTGTGAGTTTATGATCAAATTATCCATGAATATTATTTGAATTTTCTCTGAAATCTTTTATGCATGATTGTTATAGCTTCATATTTCTCTCTGATCTATTGATTTGGTTTGGCTAACTAGATTGATTTATCTTGCAATGGGAGAGGTGCTTTGTAATGGGTTCGATCTTACGGTGCTCAATCCCAGTGACAGAAAGGGACATGACACATATGCATCATTGCTATTAAGGGTAAAAAGATGGGGTTTATTCATGCATGAGTTTACTTTGTCTACATCATGTCATCTTGCTTAAGGCGTTACTCCGTTCTTTATGAACTTAACACTCTAGATGCATGCTGGATAGCGGTCGATGTGTGGAGTAATAGTAGTAGATGCAGAATCATTTCGGTCTACTTTTCTCGGACGTGATGCCTATATACATGATCATTGCCTTGGATATCGTCATGATTATTTGCTTTTCTATCAATTGCCCAACAGTAATTTGTTCACCCACCGTATGCTATTTTCAAGAGAGAATCCTCTAGTGAAAACTATGGCCCCCGGGTCTACCTTTATCATATATTGAAAATCCTAAAAATACCTTGCTGCAATTTTACTTTATTTATTTTATTTTGTATTTTTGTTCAATATATCTATCTATCACCATACAATTTAATCTTGCAATTAACCGCCAAGGGATTGATAACCCCTTGTTCGCGTTGGGTGCGAGGATTTGTTATTTTGTGTGCAGGTGCTGCTAACGAGTTGTTGTGTGATTCTCCTACTGGATTGATAACCTTGGTTTCATAACTAAGAGAAATATTTATCTCTACTGTACTGCATCATCCCCTCCTCTTCGGGGAAATCCCAACGCAGCTTACAAGTAGCAGGAAGAATTTCTGGCGCCGTTGCCGGGGAGATATTATCAACATCTATCAAGTACCTACGCATAAACTTTCATCTCCTTGCATTTATTTTATTTGCCTTTGCCTCTTGTTTTCATCTCCCCCACTTCTAAAACAATTTCACAAAAAAATATACAAAAATATTTTGTGTGCTATCTTTGCTTGTGTTGCCATGTGCCTTCTATTTGCTTGCATCTTTGCTTGCTAAAAATATATTGATATGGATCCTCATCCAGTAGCTAATCTTTTCAAAAGATCCAATTATGATGAACAAATTGCTAGTGAGTTGAGTGCACTTGATTATCTCTATGAAGTTTTGCTTGAAAATCATGAATCTAAAAATTGTGATGAAGTGCTAAAAGAAGAAGTTTATAAAGTGATTCATCATAGCTCCTTGAATGAAAAGCATGATTGCAATGATGTTATTATAAATTCTATTAATGTCAATTGTGCTAATTATATGCAAAACCACAAGTTTGGGGATGATAATTTTGTTATGTCCACTACTTATTGTAATGATCATGATTGGGGTGATGCTTCTTATGATCTTGAAAATTTATTTAAGCCTCATGATGAATATGATATTGATAATAATGATTGCAATAATATTGAAAGTGGGTTTGGAAGAGTGTCAAATTTAAGTAAAAAGAATCCCACATATTCGGAGAGTGTTAAATCTTATGAATTTTTTGATGAAAGTGGGTTTGGAGAGGTCATGACTTTAGTTGATGTTAATCCCACTATTTTGGAAGATTATAAATTTTTTATGCATGTGGATCATAGAGAGAATATTTTTTTATGATAGCTATATTGTTGAGTTTGATTATGATCCTACATATAATTATTATGAGAGAGGAAAATATGGTTGTAGAAATCTTCATGTTACTAAATTGCCTCTCGTTATGTTAATGCTTCATTCTTCCTATTTGCATATGCTAGATATTGCTTGTCTTGATAATTTGTTTGCTTATAAAATGCCTATGCATAGGAAGTATATTAGACTTAAATGTGTTGTCACATGTTTTATGATGCTCGCTTTGTGCTTCAATTCTTGTCTTTCATGTGAGCATCAATAAAACAATAGCGCTTGTTGGGAGGCAACCCAATGAATAAAATAAAATTTGCTTTTACCTACTGTATTTGAGTATTTGCACACAATTATGCTACTGTTATGATTGTGTTTCTATGTTTTAATTAGTGTTTTGTGCCAAGTAAAGCCTTTGTGATGATTTGGATGATAGTTGGTTTGATTCTGTGAGAAAACAGAAACTTTTGCGTCCAGTAGCAGAATTATCAAAATTTGCTAGAACGTGGAAAAATTCTGAAGTTTTTACACATGATTAATATACAAATTTCCCACGTTGTCCTAATTTTTCAGAATTTTTGGAGTTACAAAAGTATAGCTTTTAAATAGATCTTTACAGACTGTTCTGTTTTAGACAGATTCTGTTTTTGTTGCATAGTTTGCTTATTTTGATGAATCTATGGATCGTATCGGGGGGTATGAGTCATGGAGAAGTTGGAGTACAGTAGAATTATGCCAATATTAAATATGAATCAATTTACTACAGTACTTGAAGTTAAAGATTTATTTGTTATACTAATGGATCTCACGAAGGTTTTGTTGAGTTTTGTGTGATTGAAGTTTTCAAGTTTTGAGTGAGATCACGATAGATGAAGGAATAAGGAGTGGCAAGAGCCTAAGCTTGGGGATTCCCAAGGCACCCCACGGTAATATTCAAGGAAGACTCAAGCAACTAATCTTGGGGATGCCCCGGAAGGCATCCCCTCTTTCTTCTACCAACTATAGGTAATTTTACTTGGAGCTATATTTTTATAAGGCACATATCATGATTTTTGCTTGGAGTGTCATGTATTATATGAGTCTTTGATTTGTTTGCTTTTTAGTTTATCACAATCATCTTTGCTGGACACACCTATTTGAGAGAGCCACACATTTATCATGATTTGTTAGAATACTCTATGTGCTTCACTTAAATCTTTTGAGCTAGGCAGTTGCTCTAGTACTTGACCTAAATCTTTTTGAGCACGGCAGTGGCTATATTTTGAAGAAATATTTGAACTCTCCTGCTTCACTTATATTATTTTGAGAGTTGATAAGATTAAATTTTGAAGAAATATTTGCGCTCTCATGCTTCACTTATATCTTTTTGAGAGTTGATAATAGTAATGGTAATATGCACAAGATATGAATTTGGTCCCAAAGTGATGAATATTCAAGAGGGATATAATAAAAACTTTCATGAAAGATCATTGGATATGATTAGTTTGATTCCTTGCAATAGTTTTGCGATATGGAGATGATAATATGTGAGTCATGTTAGTGAGTAATTGTGATTTAGTAAGAATATTGGTGTTAAGGTTTGTGATTCCCTATGCATGCACATAAATCAATAGTTATGCAACGAAATTATATCCTACTTATGGTGCATTATTCGGTGTTAGTTATGTTCAATGCATGTTTATGACCGTTTTTGCTTTTTGGTTGGTCGCTTCTCAATCTATTTGCTAACCTTCATTTGTACTAAGCGGGAATACTGCTTGTGCATCCAACTCCTTAAACCCAAGTTGTGCCAAATGAGTCCACCATACCTACCTATATGCGACATTTCCATGTCGTTCCAAGTAAATTTGCATGTGCCAACTCTAATTTTTCAAAATAATTTTCCGTTTTGTGTGCCCGTACCGCTCATGAAGCGGCAGGGGGTGGCCAATATTTTCCATGCTAGGTGTGTTATTCTCACGATGAGTGTTTATTCACTTGTCATTGCACGAGAGAGTGGCAGGTAATAGGGATGCCCAGTCCCGAAATGAATTTTTTTAATATGATGATAATAATAAATTCCTTGGAAAGTGTTGGTATGGAGGGCACCCGTGGATACAGCTAGCCATGGATTGTGAATGAATGGTGGAAAGGAAATAAACTTTATTTTCTGTTTGGGAACCGCCTATAATGTGTCTAGCATGGAAGATATTGGGAATTCGCGGTCGTTTTCGTTGACAGGAAAAGAATGCCTCTCAAAATAATTTTATCTCTCTAATTTAAGCCTTGAGCTCTGGTACCTCTGCAAATTTCTGCTTCCCTCTGCGAAGGGCCTATCTATTTACTTTTATGCAATTTTTATTTTTATTTTGAGTCTTCATCTTGTCTTACAAAGCACCAACTGGATAGCACTATTGTCATACTTGTGCATTGTGTGTAGCTAATATTGAGTGTGTTTCATGAATGGATCAATGATTGAGCATAATGGGCTAGGGATAACTTTCTTTCGCATTGATATTTTGAAAAACATGGTTGCATGTTAGTATGCTTGAGTATTTATGTCTTCATGTCAAACTATAGACTATTGCTTTGAATCATTCAAGTCCAAATGTCCATGCTACAAAGAAAAGAGTATATGATGAATATGATAGGTAGCATTCCACATCAAAAATTCTATTTTTATCATTTACCTACTCGAGGACGAGCAGGAATTAAGCTTGGGGATGCTTGATACGTCTCCAACGTATCTATAATTTTTTATTGTTCCATGCTATTATAGTATCAATCTTGGATGTTTTATATACACTTACAAGCAATTATATATCATTTTTTGGAACTAACCTATTAACTTAGTGCCCAGTACCAGTTGTTGTTTTTTGCCTTTTTGGTTTTTCAGAATATCAGTACCAAACGAAATCCAAATGCCACGAAACTTTTTGGAGATTTTTTTTTCTGGACATAAGAGACACTAGAAGCTTCGGGAGAGGGCCAGAAGACAGAGGAGGTGGCCACGAGCCACCATGGCATGCCCCAGGGGGGGTGGCGTGCCCTGGTGCCTCGTGGGCCCACCTCTGCTCCGTTTGACCTAATTCCACCTCTATAAATACTCTAAAATCAGGAAACCAACAGGGGAGTCCATGAAATAATTTTCCGCCACCGCAAGTTCCTGTTCCCGAGAGATCCCATCTGGAGGCCTTTTCCGGCACTCTGCCGGAGGGGGATTCGATCACGGAGGGGCTCTACATCAACCTTGCTACCCTTCCGATGATGCGTGAGTAGTTTACCACAGACCTTCGGGTCCATAATTAGTAGCTAGATGGCTTCTTCTCTCTTTTTGATCTTCAATACAATGTTCTCCTCGATGTTCTTGGAGTTCTATCCGATGTAATCACTTTTTGCGGTGTGTTTGTTGGGATCCGATGAATTGTGAGTTTATGATCAGATTATCCATGAATATTATTTTGAGTTTTCTTTGAACTCTTTTATGCATGATTGTTATAGCTTCGTATTTCTCTCCGATCTATTGATTTGGTTTGGCCAACTAGATTGATTTATCTTGCAATGGGAGAGGTGCTTTGTAATGGGTTCGATCTTGCGGTGCTCAATCCCAGTGACAGAAAAGGACATGACACGTATGTATCGTTGCTATTAACGGTAAAAAGATGGGGTTTATTCATGCGTGAGTTTACTTTGTACACATCATGTCATCTTGCTTAAGGCGTTACTCCGTTCTTTATGAACTTAATACTCTATATACATGCTGGATAGCGGTCGATGTGTGGAGTAATAGTAGTAGATGCAGAATCATTTTAGTCTACTTGTCTCAGATGTGATGCCTATTTACATGATCATTGCCTTGGATATCGTCATGATTATTTGCTTTTCTATCAATTGCCCAATAGTAATTTGTTCACCCACCGTATGCTATTTTCAAGAGAGAAGCCTCTAGTGAAAACTATGGCCCCCGGGTCTACCTTTATCATATGTTGAAAATCCTAAAAATACCTTGCTACAATTTTACTTTATTTATTTTATTTTGTATTTTTTGTTCGATCTATCTATCTATCACCATACAATTTAATCTTGCAATTAACCGCCAAGGGATTGACAACCCCTTGTTCGCGTTGGGTGCGAGGATTTGTTATTTTGTGTGCAGGTGCTGCTAACGAGTTGTTGCGTGATTCTCCTACTGGATTGATAACCTTGGTTTCATAACTGAGGGAAATACTTATCTCTACTGTATTGCATCATCCCCTCCTCTTCGGGGAAATCCCAACGCAGCTCACAAGTAGTAGGCTGGTCTGAATTTGATTTGACCAAAAGTTATCAAGAGGCTGCAGATTCCCGACGAGGAACTCGAGAAAATAGGCACATTTCAAGGGGTTAACCCGGGAAGAAGTCAGCCCAAGGGGAAGATCACATTGCCGGTGACGTTTGGCGGGGAACTGAATTACAGAACAGAGAAAGTTGCTTTTGATGTTGTCAAGATCCCCTTGCCGTATAATGGAATTCTTGGCCATCCAGCTTTGGCGAAATTCATGGCAGCATCCCACTATGCTTACAACACATTGAAGATGCCAGGGCCGATGGGTGTCATCACCATCAACTCCGACAAGAAGGATGCAGTTATCTGCATCAACAAGATGTACAGAGAGGCAGTTGCAGCATCTGCCACCAAAGCACCTGCTCCCGCCAATGAGAAGAAGAAGAGCAAGAAGAGCGGCAAGACTTCTGATAAGCCTTCCGAGAAGCGCACCTCTTTGGAGTGCTGTGCGCCCGTTGAGGATTTACCGGAGAGCTCTACCGCCAAGAAGTCCAAAGCTACTCCACCGGCAACCAAGAAGGTGTCAGCAAAGGAGGACGGCATCGACGGTACCTTCACCGTCAGTGCCTCTCTTGACAGCAAATAGGAAAGTGTGCTTGTTGCCTTCCTATGGGCGAATGTCGATGTGTTTGCATGGCAACCATCTAACATCCCCGGCATTCCCAGGGAGGTAATGGAGCACCACCTTGCCATATGTCCTCATGCTTGGCCCGTCAAGCAGAAGGTCTGGAAGCAAGCTTTGGAACAGCGTCAGTTCATCGAAGAAGAGATAAAAAAGCTAGAAGCAGCTGGTTTAGTTAGACGCGTGCTACATCCAACGTGGTTGGCAAATCCTGTTGTAGTACGCAAAGCAAATGGAAAATGGAGACTTTGTATTAACTATACTTATATCAACAAAGCATGTCCAAAGGATCGTTTCCCTTTTCCGCGCATAGATCAAATTGTTGACTCTACTGCCGGCTGCAATTTACTCTCCTTTCTTGATGCTTACTCTAGTTATCATCAGATTTTCATGGCCAAGGAGGATGAGGAAAAAACAGCATTCATTACTCCATGTTGTACATACTGCTTCGTGTGTATGCCTTTCGGATTAAAGAGTGCTGGTTCAACCTTTGCAAGAGCTGTCCATATCGGTTTTGAACCCCAATTGCACAGAAATGTAGAAGCATAGATTGATGACATAGTGGTCCAAATCAAGGACAAATCAACCCTCATTCAAGAGCTAGAAGAGACATTTGCAAATTCGTGCAAGATCAGTCTGAAGCTCAACCCCGAGAAGTGTGTGTTTGGTGATCCATCCGGCAAGCTTCTCGGGTTCTTTGTATCTCAACGTGGAATTGAAGCAAATCCCGACAAGATCAAATCCATTGAGAAAATCGAAGCACCCAAGCACGTCAAAGATGTGCGGCATCTTGCAAGCTGTGTGGCTGCATTGAGTAGGTTCATTTCAAAATCTGCTGAGCATGCCTTGCCGTTTTTCAAGATTTTGAAAAAGGCAGGTCCATAGAAATGGACTCCGGAAGCGGAGGCCACACTGCAGGATTTGAAAAGATACCTCTCCTCTGCGCCAACACTAGTTGCACCCAAGCCACAAGAACCATTGCTGCTATATTTGGTGGCAACGAATCAAGTGGTCAGTGCTGCATTAGTGGCACAGAGGGAAGTTGATGACGAAGAAACAGCAGCGGCAAGCCCATCAAGCGACAAGCCGGAATCTTCTCCAGCAAAGTTTGGTGCCGATTAATCAGAAGTAGCGCAAGCAAATGAAGCAGATCAATAGATAGTGCCCAAGAAGAAGTTGGTGCAGCGCCCAGTTTACTTTGTAAGTTCCCTTTTGCAGGAGGCTAGGTCAAGGTATTCTGGGGTACAAAAATTGCTTTTTGGTCTTCTCATGGCCTCGAGAAAGCTGCACCACTACTTCCAAGCACATGAGATTACTGTCATCACTCGCTTTCCGCTACAGTGCATTTTGAGAAATCTAGATGCAACTGGCAGGATAGTGGAGTGGGCATTGGAGTTATCGAGCTTTGCACTCAAGTTTGAGAGCACTTCAACTATTCAGAGCAGAGCCTTGGTGGAGTTCATTGCAGAATGGACGCCAACGCAAGACGAAGAGATTCAAGAATCAGCTCTCCCCGGCAAAGAGACAGCTAAAGAATGGATCATGTACTTTGACGGTGCCTTCTCGCTGCAAGGCGCCGGTGCCGGAGTGCTACTTGTCGCACCCACTGGAGAGCACCTCAAGTATGTAATTAAAATGCACTTTCCCAAGGAGAAAGCTACAAACAACACTGCTGAGTATGAAGGGCTCCTTGCCGGTCTTAGGATCGCAATGGACCTTGGAATCAGAAAATTGATCATCCGTGGTGACTCGCAGCTAGTTGTAAAGCAAGTCAACAAAGATTATCAGAGCCCGTTGATGGAGGCGTATGTGGAAGAAGTGAGGAAATTGGGAGAGCACTTTGACGGATTGCAAACAGAGCACATTCCTCGTGCGAAAAACAGCATTGCTGATCACCTGTCAAAATGTGCTGCTCAAAAGCTTCCTGTGGAACCGGGAACTTTTGTACTCCATTTGAATCAACCATCAGTCACTCCATCAACGCAGGCAAACAAGAGGAGAAAGTTGAACACCGGCAAGTATTTTCCGGTAGAGCTCCCAGAAGCCGCCGGCAAGGAGGTTGCCGGGGACAACAACACGGCTGTCAGTGAGCAGCGGCTTCGCACAGAGCCTCAGGTTCTTGTCGCTGAGGCAAGCGCTCCCAATGCCGAAGAGATGCCTTTAGTCCTAGTCGTCGAGCCGCAGGCTCCAACTTGGGCGCAGCGCATAGTTCATTTCCTTCAAATAGGAGAACTTCCCGATGACCAAGAAGAAGCCTTGAAAGTAGCCCGTCAGTCAAGTATGTATCAGTTTGTGGATAACATTCTGCACAGAAAGAGACCAAACGGTGTGAAATTGAAGTGTATTTGCTGGGAAGATGGACTAAAGCTGTTGGCGGAGATACATGGATGTGTGTGTGGTTCTCACATAGGTTCAACAGCACTTGTCAGCAAGGTTTTCTGGCAAGGCTTCTATTGGCCCACTGCCCTTCAGGATGCAACTGAGCTAGGAACCAAGTGTGAAGCATGCCAGTTTCATTCAAAGAACATACATCAGCCAGCTCAAGCTCTTCAAACAATACCTCTCTCCTGGCCTTTCTCGGTCTGGGGGCTTGATATTTTAGGCACTTTCCCCCGTGCTGCCGGGGGCTTTGAGTTCTTGTACATTGCAATCGACAAGTTCACAAAGTGGCCTGAGGTGGAGCCAGTGAGGAAGGTGACAGCACAGTCAGCCATCAAGTTTTTCAAAGGATTAGTTTGCCGTTTTGGCATTCCCAACAGGGTCATCACCGACAATGGCACACAATTCATGCAGTACATCCAAGACCTTGGTAGCAAAATCTATTTTGCATCTGTTGCTCACCCGAGAAGCAACGGCCAAGCGGAAAGGGCAAATGCTGAAGTGCTGCGAGGCCTCAAGACAAGAACATTTGACAGGCTGCATAAGTGCAGAAGGCATTGGATTGATGAGTTGCCGGCAGTTCTTTGGTCACTCAGGATGACACCAAATTGAGCTACCGGCCAAACACCCTTCTCCCTAGTCTATGGTGCAGAAGCGGTGCCCCCACAGAACTCACATACGGGTCACCTCGAGTGCTCGCCTACGATGAGGTGGAGCAGGAGCAGCTACGGCAAGATGATGCGACGCTCCTTGAGGAAGATCGTCTTTGGGCAGCTGTGCGAGCTGCACACTACCAGCAAGCCTTGCGCTGCTATCATAGCCGCAAAGTGCATGCCCGAAGCCTTGAAGAAGGCGACCTTGTTCTTCGTCGCATTCAGTCCGCCAAGAGATCAAACAAGTTGAGGCCGAAGTGGGAAGGCCCTTATCGGGTAGCACGAGTCACCAGACCTGGTGCAGTCCGTCTGGAGACCAAAGATGGCATCCTAGTGCAAAACTCATGGAATATTGAGCATCTTCATAAGTTCTACCCATAAGGCGCAGTTGTTGGGCTTCCTAGCAACCCCTTTTGTACAAGCTTTGTCAGCAAGACTTGTAACCCTTTGTACAAAGCCAGGCGCAGATCCTGTGCATAAGTGAAATAAAGCTAAGTGTTTCGCAACTCTTTGTACATATTCATTTGTGTATAAATGCATGTGATGTTGTGATTACGCTTTAATTTGTATGAAATGGCTGATGAACCGTCAAGGTTCCTAAACCACTATTTTCTCTTCTTTCTTTTTTCAAAGGACAGAAGAATCCCTCGTGTGCAAGTTTCCCGGGGGGAGTGACGATGGGGATACCATTTAATGACGTTCAAGTGATCATTTTGTACGACGAGAAAGGCAATACAAGGAAAAGCTAAGTTGAAAAACTTTGAAACAATTTCCTTGTTACATTCTGCAATTTCCCTTGAATGATTCCGTGTTTGTATGAAAAACCTGCACGCGAAGGAACCTTGTCGTAATCATTTGCGCTCTTATTTTGTTTCGAGTCTGCTCAACAATTTAAGTAGCGGCATTGAAAACATCAAAGGAAAACTTATCGGCGGCAACACTACCGACAGGCTGCTAAGGACCCGTTCCTCAAGCGCTCGTGGCAAGTGCATGCACCGGCAAGCTTCTGATATGCGTAGGGTATAAAATCAAATCATACAAAGACAAAGAGGAACAAGGGAGATAGCATACATTCTTTCATCAACACAAGTTATATTACATCACAAAAGTAGTGCAGGTCTAACATAAGATCGAATGTATCTTTTACATGACATCACAGCAATGGATATAACGACAAGCTTAATCCCGACGATCGCCCTGAATCCTGGGAACTTGGAGAACCTTGTCAGCAAGAGGAGCAACAATCTTGTCGGCGGCAGTGACATCAGTGTTTTTCGGCAGCTTCCTGAAGATCCCGAAGAGATCAAGGCTGGGATTGCGATGGGCAAGCTTGAGCAGTACCTTGTAAAGGATGTTGCGCGCAAACTTCCGGGATTCGTCGGCAAACAAGGC
This sequence comes from Elymus sibiricus, assembly GCA_039707655.1. NCBI lineage: Eukaryota > Viridiplantae > Streptophyta > Magnoliopsida > Poales > Poaceae > Elymus > Elymus sibiricus. The sequence continues at coordinate 323,748,794 of CM077664.1, forward strand.
GGACCTATCATCATGATATGTCTTTAGTGCATTGATGAGGCCATCGAAGAATTTGGCCAACCTGGCACTGGCGGCCTCGTGTTCATTGACGGTGAAGCTCCAGCTCTTCATATCCATGATGACAAGTTGGGAAGTGAGGCACTCAGCTATATCGACAAGCCTCTATGTCCAAAGGGAGAGTTTCTTCTGTGGCAAGCTTCTCCGTCAAGAGGCTTTCCCGTTCCTTGGCGGATTCAAGATCTGTTTCCAGGCCAGCAATCTTGGATTTCAAATCCTCAGCTACCTTAGTGGTGGTATTAAGATCTTGATTCTTGGACAAGAGTTGCGTTTGCAGTTGCCCTAGGGTGAGGGCTATTTTCTGCGCTTCGTCCTTGAGAGTTTCGATCTCTTTACTGCTACTGGCAAGTTCTTCCTTCAGCTTGCCCACTTGGATTTCAGATTCTGCTTTGGCAGTGGCGGCAGCAGCAGCATTGTCGGTAACCTCCTTGAGCTTGACGACATTCTCTTGAGCTTGGATTTCGATAAACTCTTTGTGGTTTTTGTCCAACTCTTGAGTCCTCTATTCAAGGAGCTTCTCAATGTCTTCATCCTTGCCGCGAAGTATGGCGGCAAGGGCCTCCTCTTTTGCGGCAAGATTCCTTTCCCGAGCATCGAGCAGCGCCTCGCGCTCTGCCAGCTTGCTGTCCAAGGCCATCGCTTTCTCCTGGGCAGCGCAAGTTTTTCCTCCTGCCTCCTCAGGTTGCTGGATTGACTATTATACCAAGTGCGGATATCTTCTCCCTTCTTCTTCAGCTTCTCCTCAATTGCCTCCAGAGCTGTGTGTTCTGTTTGAAGCTTATCCCACCGCTTGCCGTAACGCTCTTGCAAGTCCCTGAGGCCTGCAGCCATTGTTTCCAGGAAGGCAAGATCTGCTGTGTTATCGGCGGCGTTGTCGGATTCAAGGGTGCTCTTGGGGATGGAGGCAAGGATGCGGGTGATTTCTGCATCAAAATCCAGCTCTGCAGTACTTGATGAACTGTGGGGTCCAGGTTCTCGCTGAGAAGTAACCAGCGCCAAACTGCTTGACGAGATCTGCAGGATTGATGCCGCTGGCTGGTCGTCGGGGATCGGCGTGTCAGTATTGACGGGTGCCATCTCCACATCCATTCTGGCCGGATCAGATGTATTGCCGCAGGACATCTCAGGTTCTTCGGGAATTTCCCTGACATCTTCGGCGATCCGCACAAGATTTTCTTCAACAACAATCCTGGTGGCTTCGTCAGTGGTGTCCTTTGCAATATCCACCACTCTTGCAACCGCATTTAATGCATGACACAGGCGTGCTTGAAGAAAATTGTCATCACCAGATTTTATGGCGGTAATTTCCCACCGCGTGTCTGTGCATTGTTTGGGCCTAGCCTAACGACGCTTCAGACATGCATATGGCCCAGGCCCGGGGGCTCCTGTTGGTCTATAAAACATGGGTATTTTATACCCCGACTTATGCACAGATAGTAACAGCCTTCTTGATCGCCAGGCTTGCTGGGGATTACCAAGGTCAAGACTCAAGGCTTAGCTGCAAAAAGCACTAAGGAAGAAGATTAAGACAAAGCATCGATAAGTACTTGATTAGTACTGAAGATGAAGGCATTACCGCTTGGGAAGATTTGAGCCGGCAAGCTCCGTGCCGGCAAACTTTCGCCAGCCCGTCAGGGCTCCACCTCACCGAGCAGCTAGTCGCTAATCGGTGAGGTGTCGACTGCGCAGGTGGTTCGGTGAGATTTGTCGGGGCACGTGTCAACCTGCTGGAAGGAGATTTAACTTTAATGACACCCGTCCAGGAGGCGTGTCAAGATAACATGAGGTAGTTGGGCGAGCGGTGCAGGAACCTTGCCGGGGCTCCTCCTCCACATGACACCTAATGGCGCATTTAATGCTTTTGTCCTAAACCGGCAGAGTTAGGTATGATAGCACTGTTTGCTATCTAATCAACTTGTAATGACTATTTTGCCACTGTGGTTACCCCTTGAGCTATAAAAGGAGGGCCAGGGCAACCTTTACAACGATCGATCTTTAGACACTCTAGCTCATTTTGCATGCGTAGCTGCTTCCCTTTGTACCTTGCCGGGACAAAGCGCACGTTGTATTTTGAGCTCTTCACATATAATACACCAAAGCAGGAGTAGGGTTTTACACGTCATGGTGGCCTGAGCCTGGGTAAAATCCTTCGCGTTCTCTGCTGATTCTGCTCTTTGTGCTTGTGCATTCCCCTAGTTGAACCGCAAAGGGGCTAAATGGCCCCATAGATGGTCGTACGCACGACAACTAGTTTTTATATTTTTCATTCTTGTATACACCATTCATAAAAATTGTATGAGCAACACCATTCACTATTAACATTCTTGTATACAAATTTCTTATATTTTATTTGATACCTAAAATACTTAAAGGTAATTGGTTCAAAAGACCTACATCGAACGAATAACAATTTTCTATTATATTCAAAAGACCTACATTTACTGAAAATTTTCTAATTTTCTATTCTATTCTACATTTACTAATTTTCTATTATATTCAAAAGACCTACATTTACTAAATTTTTTTCTAATTTTCTATTCTATTCTACATTTACTAATTTTCTATTCTATTCAAAACACCTACAATTACTGAAAATTTTCTATTCTATTCAGAAGACCTACATTAACTAAAAAAAATCTATTCCATTCAAATAATCTACATTCTACTGTATTCAAAAAACATTAAAAAAACCTACATTCTACAAGAACAGAGAGAGGAGGGATGGAGGGAGGCAGGATGGAGGAGGTAGGGAGGGGGGAGGAGAGAGGAGGAGGGCGGTCGTACGAGGAGGGAGGAAGGAGGAGGGATGGAGGGAAGGCAGGAGGGAGAGGGAGGAAGGAGAGAGGAGGAGGGCTGTCGTACGAGGAGGGAGGAGGGATGGAGGGAGGCAGGAGGGAGAGGTAGGAAGGAGGGTGGCGGCTTACCGAGGATGGCGACAGCAATGCGGCGGCGACGGTGGGAGGAGGAGGAGGTAGAGGGAGTGAGTGAGGGAGAGTGAGGAAGTCGACGGGCACGGGGAAGATAAGGTTGCATTAGCAGCAGCGCGGGTTCTAGCCTGGCGCTACTGCTAAGTGCCGTTGCAGTAGCGCGGTGTCGTGGACGCGCGCTACTGCTAAGCGGGGCCCACCAGGTGGCACAGTGCAGCAGTAGTTGCAGCGGTGGGTCTTTAACACGTGCTACTGCTACCGGTTTAGCAGTAGCGCATGTACAGTGGGCCGCCCTGCTAATATAGGTAGCCTGGTGGGTACTGTGGGGGCCCACTTAGCAGTAGCGCGGTTTGGCACACCCCCGCTATTGCTAAACAGATAGCAGTAGCACGTTTCTTCCACACGCGCTACTATAAATTAGCAGTAGTGCGTGCCTCTTACCCGCGCTACTGTTAAGCCTCCTCCTATAAGGTTTTCCCTAGTAGTGAAGGCTCATGCCTCACCCCATACCTTACCGAACTACTCACACATGGAGATCAGATCGCGAGAAGAAAACATTTAAGAACACATCTTGGGATTGATTGATTGCAATATGTCTTACAATGGATGCCTTGTGTGATGCACGATTACAAGTATGAACTAGATGAGAGAGCACTATGCATGGTGGTGGAGATGGCTATGGAGATGAAAATGGCGGCAGCTAGGGTTTGTGGATGAAGATGATGATGAAGAGGTTCTGGCTGTGCTTGACGCTCCTTTGTTGACATTTATAAAAGTTGTTCAGGTGGATGGCCTGCCTTGGTTTCCATGCCAAACGACCGATCATGCGAGCGCATGCGGTCGCATGGAACACCATCTTTGACCTTGGTTGCCTTCTGGCGCCTCCTGGTGACTTATTTCTTCTCCATTTCCTTCCTTTCCTTTCTCCCATGTGATTTCTTCCCCTTTTAGCCCATTTCTTGTGGAAAAATATCAAAGAGAGGATTTGTGGAATCCTTTGCATTCATTAGTCATAAGTGGCAATATCGGAGTGAATATCTCTCTTTTAATGAAATATCTCGGTTTAAACAAGGTTGAAATGAGTGTAAAAATATCACTCATCAGTTGGCACCTCCACAGTAGAAGGCACCCATGCCTGCGTCCTCAGCCAATCCCGGTGGATCGGGGGGTATGATCCCGTGGCTACTGACGGCCACTGCCAAACACGCTCGTGTGATGCCATGCCTGTGGCCATCGGCACCAAACTGCTCGACAGAGGAGCTGGGTCCAGACCACTGCCATCGGCCACCGTAGCCGCAAAGCGAGGGACCTCACCGCTCATGGGTACCACCCGGACCGAGCCCACCATCGCCTACCCGAAGCTAGAGCTCTGACCCACCCCGAGCCTCCAAACTGATCCGGCCGAGCATGAGCCCCAAGTCCTGGCCATCTCCGCCACGCGAGACATCCACACCGCCAGCCCGGACCTAGGAGAGGTGGGGAACTGTTGGGAAACATAGTAGAAACAACCAGGAACACTATGAAGATGCAATAATGGTTTAGATCGGATCGTTACCAACTCCGAGTTGCAGCGGAAGAAGATGAGTCAGTGTAGATCATACTTGAAGTCCCTCGAACGTTTCACGAATGATCCCTCGAACGGAAGACCGAAAGCATGGTCTCTCCATAGTTTGCAAGCGTACGGTCTTCACGATCCGGCAGCGCTTCACCGTCTAGAGCTAATCGTCACCAGAGAATTAGAGGGAGGATATTAGAACCACACTGGGCTTCTAATTATGAGGATTAGAGAGGAAATAGATCTAGCTCTAATTGGATCAACTAGAACTAGAACTAGAGAAGTAGAGGAGGCTCCAAAACTTGTGTGTAGAAAAAGTGCCAATACCTCTAGTATATATAGGTTGGAGGAGAAGAGAGGGGGCACCACAAGGGGGAAAGTCCCCCCCCCCTTGGCCGGCCATAGGAGGGGGAGTCCCCCTCCAATTCGGCCTCCCCCTTCTTTCTCCAAGAAGGAAGGGGGCGCCACCTCCTATTGGGCCCAACTGGCCCAATATCCTTTCCACCACTTGGCCTTTTAAGGCCCGTTGATATTTAAATAAATATAAAAGCCTCCTAACTAATATTAGAGCCTTTTAGTATTAATTTAACATCCCCAGAAACTATTTCCACCTATATAGTATTTATCGGTATTAGCCGGTAAACCCCGAAACCCTTCCGGTGACCCCAGAACGCTTCCGGTTCCTCTCGAAACTATTTCAAATATTAATGAAACTATTTCATAAATATTTCCTCATTACTCCTGTCCTACTAACACTCAATAGCTCATGATTACCTAAAGCTTGTGACTTGTAGGTTCCGTAAAACATAAACATGAACAAAACCCCTTTCGTTCAATGACCGATAGCGGAACCCTGGTGGACATCCATATCGATCCCTATAAGTACACGAATGATATTCGAGTGAACCTTTGGTTATCATGTGCCATTCCCTTTGCTTCGTGATACTTTACAAAACCCGAAGTGAGATATATCGGTATCCTCTTGAGTCATACACATGCTCACTATACCGGTCACCTCATTACCGGTTTTGTTCTTCTTTCTCGTTGACATGTTCCTGCATCCCCGTGACCTAGTCACCTGTGTCTGGCTAGACGATGATGGATGTCGTCACACCGAGAGGGCCCTAAGAATATCTCCCCATCATCAGAGGAGCAAATCCCACTCTTGAGCTATCTAGTCTCTTGTCAAACTTTCCAATGAACCTATAAGTTGTCATTATGATCACCATGTTACAGATGACGCTTCAGCAACCCCAAAGTTCATCCTATGGTAAGAAGTGACTATGATCCTCTCATGGTCTAAGGACCTAAATCAAAAATTAACTCTCCGTGTAATAGCAATTTACTTCTTATGATTGTATCTCAAAGTATAACAAACAAGTTTGGGTCGATTCAATATGATCGTTCTTCTAACGTTATATTCACAAAATTGTTTTAGGACTATCGTTACACTTAATGATATCCTAAGATCCGGAAAACATGATCACTGATAACCCACACGTATAGGGGATCAATTGTAGCCTTTTTCGATAAGTAAGAGTGTTGAACCCAACGAGGAGTTAAAGGTAGAATTAATATTCCCTTCAAGTTCTATCGACCACCGATACAACTCTACGCACACTTAACGTTCACTTTACCTAGAATAAGAATGAAACTACTTTGTAGGTGTAATAGGATAAGTTTACAAGAATAAAACTAGAATTACTTAGCTAGATAATAAAAATTATTTTGTTTTAGTAGAGAGCTTTTTGTAACACAAAGAGAAAGATTGTCCATAGGCAATTGAATATAACACGATAGATACTTATCATATGCAATGAGGGAGAGGCATACGCTAACATACTTTCCATACTTGGATCACATGTTCTTACGATTGGAACTCTAGCAAGCATCCGCAACTACTAAAGATCATTAAGGTAAAACCGAACCATAGCATTAAGTAAAGTGTCTCCTTTACTCCCATACGCAACTACCCCCTTACTCGGGTTTAAGTTTCTATCACTCTCGCAACCCACTATAAGCGAATCATGAACATATTGCAAAACCCTACAGCGGTACCGCACACATGCGCGACACGGAGGGTACCATAGGACAGCACCATATTAACATACAACTCATATCAATCCCACAATACCACAATTAACCCGTAGGACAAAAAGAATCTACTCAAACATCATAGAATGGCTATACATCATTGGGTAATAATATATAGCATGAAGCACCATGTTTAAGTGGAGATTACAATGGGGAAAAGAGGTGTTACACCGCTGCATAGAGGGGAAGAAACTTGGTGGTGACAGCAGCAAAGTTGTTGGTGTAGATCGCCGTCACGATGGTTCCCCCGGCGGCTGATAACCCACAAGTATAGGGGATCAGTTGTAGCCTTTCCCGATAAATAAGAGTGTTGAACCCAACGAGGAGCTAAATGTAGAATCAATATTCCCTTCAAGTTCTATCAACCACCGATACAACTCTACGCACACTTAACGTTTGCTTTACCTAGAACAAGTATGAAACTAGAAGTACTTTGTAGGTGTAATGCTAGAACTACTTTGCGAGAATAAAACTAGGAGTACTTTGCAAGAATAAAACTATGAGTAATTGCAAGATAATAAAGTTAGTTGTTTAGTAGAAAGCTTTTGTAACACAAGAGAAGGATTTGTCCCTAGGCAATCGATAACTAGACCGGTTATCATTATTGCAATTTTATATGAGGGAGAGGCATGAGCTAACATACTTTCCGTACTTGGATCATATGCACTTATGATTGGAACTCTAGCAAGCATCCGCAACTACCAAAGATCATTAAGGTAAAACCTAACCATAGCATTAAGTAACAATTCCTCTTTACTCCCATACGCAACAACCCCCTTACTCGGGTGTAAGCTTCTATCACTCTAGCCGCCCACTATAAGAGAATTATGAACATATTGCAAACCCTATAGTGAGAATCCCTCATGCTTGCACAACACGGAGGGCACCATAGGACAGCACCAAAATAAAACATACAACTCAAACCAATCACGATCATCAATCAACCCATAGGACAAAACAAATCTACTCAAACATCATAGGATTGCCACGTATCATTGGATAATAATATTTAGCATTAAGCACCATGTTTAAGTAGAGATTACACCGGGGAGAAGAGGTGTTACACTGCTGCATAGAGGGGGAGGGAGTTGGTGTTGACGGCGGCGAAGTTGTTGGTGTAGATCGCCATCACGATGATTTCCCCGACGGCGTTCCGGCGCCACCGGGAGAGAGGGGGGGGGGGAGAGCCCCCCTCCTTCTTGTTCTTCCTTGGCCTCCCCCCTAGATGGGAGGAGAGTTTCCCCTCTGTTCGATGGCCGCCATGGCTCCCGGAGGGTAGGAGCCCCTCCGAGATTGGATCTCTCTCTCTGTTCTTTTCTGTTTCGCGTTCCTGTTTTCTGGCCGAAAACTGTTTCTTAAATTCCCGGAGATCCGTAACTACGATTGGGCTAAAATTTTGAGGGTATTTTTATCCGAATATTAGCTTCCTTGCGGAAGAAGGACACCCTCAACTGACCTACAGGGGAGCCACAAGCCCCCTAGGCACGCCCAGGGGGGCCCACGCACTCCAGGCTTGTCGTGTCCTCGGGCATCGTCTCACGTTGATTCTTTTTACCAAAAATCACATATATTCCAAAATAAATCTCTGTAAATTTTTATTGCGTTTGGACTTCGTTTGATATGAATTTTCTGTGAAACAAAAAACATGCAACAAACAGGAACTGGCACTGGGCACTGGATCAATATGTTAGTCCAAGAAAATCATATAAAATGTTGCCAAAAGTATATAAAAGTTGTAAAATGTTGGCATGAAACAATAAAAAATTATAGATATGACGGAGACGTATCAGCATCCCCAAGCTTAATTTTTGCTCGTCCTCGAGTAGGTAAATGATAAAAAAGATAATTTTTGATGTGCAATGCTACCTAACATAATCTTGATCATATAATCTAACCATGGTATGAATATTAAGACACGAGTGATTCAAAGCAATAGTCTATAATTTGATATAAAGACATCAATACTCAGGCATACCAACAAACAATCATGCCTTTCAGAATAAAAATGCTAAAGAATGCTATCCCTACAAAATCATATAGCCTTGTCATGCTCCATCTTCTTAACACAAAATATAAATCATGTACAACCCCGATGTCAGCCGAGCAATTGGTTCATACTTTTTAACGCGCTTCAGCTTTTTCAACCCCCACGCAATACATGAGCGTGAGCCATGGACATAGCACTATGGGTGGAATAGAATGCGGTGGTAGGGATCAATATGGAGAAGTCAAAAAGGGAGAAAGTCTCGCATCAACTTGGCGGATCAACGGGCTATGGAGATGCACATCAACCGATATCAATGTGAGGAGTAGGGATTACCATGCAACAGATGCACTAAGAGCTATAAGTGTATGAAAGCTCAAACTAAAAACTAAGTGGGTGTGCATCCAACTTGCTTGCTCATGAAGACCTCGGGCATTTGAGGAAGCCCATCATCGGAATATACAAGCCAAGTTCTATAATGAAAAATTCCCACTAGTATATGAAAGTGACAACTCAGGAGACTCTCTATATGAAAAACATGGTGCTACTCTGAAGCACACGTGTGGAAAAGGATAGTAACATTGACCCTTCTCTCTTTTTCTCTCTCATTTTTTTTGTTTTTTTTATGGGCTCTTTTTGGCCTCTTGTTTTTTTAGAATAGTCTCATGGACCACATCCCCACTTTTTCGAGGACTCATTAGTCTCCACCATTCTTTCTCACTGGGACAATGCTCTAATAATGATGATCATCACACTTTTATTTACTTATAACTCAATATTACAACTCGATACTAGAACAATATGACTCTATATGAATGCCTCTGGCAGTGTACCAGGATGTGCAATGATCTAGCGTAGCAAAGATAACAAAAAATGGACAAGCCATGAAAATATCATGCTAGCTATCTTACGATCATGCAAAGCAATATGACAATGAATGCTCAAGTCATGTATATGATGATGATGGAAGTTGCATGGCAATATATCTCGAAATGGCTATGGAAATGCCATAATAGGTAGGTATGGTGGCTGTTTTGAGGAAGATATAAGGAGGCTTATGTGTGATAGAGCGTATCATATCACGGGGTTTGGATGCACCGGCGAAGTTTGCACCAACTCTCAAGGTGAGTAATAAATTTTCTATGCTTGTGGATCATGAAAAGAATGCTCTATGTCAAAGTTATATTGTTGAATTCATTGTAACATCCCAAAACTCTAAATTTTGGAATGTTATAATAACTAAATAAATATGATTGATTGTTTGACTGTCTGTTTGATTGATTGATTGAAAGTGAGTGAAATTTGAAACTTTTTGAAAGTTTAATGAGAGGGAATGAAATGACCTTCCCAAATCTTTCACTTTGCATTTTGATCCTTAGGAATCCAAATTCATTTCATCACAAAACCCTAGAGTGAAGATGATATGACATCTTCCATTTGAAGAAATGAACAGGGGTTTGAAAATGATTTGAATTTCATTTGAACCAGTGCAGAAAACTTTATGCAACTCAATGAGTTTCAAGAGAGAAGATAAAATGACTTCTTCATATTGAAAAAAAAGAGTTGGAAGTTTCAAAGAAATATAATTGAAAGCCACCTTGAAGCTTTCAAAAAACCCATTTGAAATTGAATTCTTTTCAAAAACGGCATTTGAATTGTATTAAAAAAAATCCCGGACAAAAATACTTTGATCAAAAAGTATGAGAGGAGGTGACATGACGCTTCGAAAAGTCAGAAGAAATAATGCCATAATATTTGAAATTCAAATTTGAATTGAATTTAAAAAAAAATGATTTTTACAAATAATTTATTTTGCTTCTAAAAAATAGTTCATCTTTTAGGAATTATTTTTTGATCATTTTCATATATTATATGTCTATATAATATTTTGTTTTATTTTATTTCTTTATCCTTTTTTTTGTTTATGTTTTATTTTAAAAGTAAAAGTTTTTTTTTGAGGAACAGTACCAGGCCGAAGCCCAGCACTGCCCTCTCTCTCTCCTCTCCCCCACCAGACGGGCCGGCCCAACAGCGCGCCGCGCTGACCGAATCTCGTACGGATCGTCCGTCGATCCCGTCCCCCCCTCGCCGGTGAGTCGCCGGATCTCGCCGAATCGGCAGCAGATCGCCGCCCCCTGCCCCAAGTTGATCACCCATGATTGTACCAGGGGATCCAGGGGATTGACCAAAGATCGCCCACTTCTACAGAAGGCCACCCAGGCTCATAGAGATTGATGGCTCTAGCATAGTCAAGTACTTTGGAAAGACTGTGTCTCGGTCATCCTGTTCTCAAACACCAGGCAGTGCGAGGACTTCAAAGGAGGTGATCGAGTCTTGCGGGAAAAGTGCGCAAACCTCTGCAGAGTGTTAAACTAATCGATTAGCCGTGTCCCCGGTTACGGACAATTTGAGCGACTAGAATTGGATTGTCTGGATATTCTCAACACAATTAATATTAATGCATGGGTTTTATTAATAATTTGGTATATGAGAATTGGTTGGTGGAACCATCTCATTAACCACCAACTTTTGTAGTAATAATTCTTTCCACTCCTTTGTTGTAGGGAAAAACTAGCTTTATGCAAAACTCAGACTCGGTGCCACCACAGCCATATTTCATATAGAGATAGAGTTTTTCTCCTATGCATTCATATGTGATCTTGCCGGTACATTCAATGTACTGACCTACACGGCTGCAACGTATCATGTTGCAGATATTTTCTACATCGAGTAAGAGACGATATAGGGTTACGGTCTACACTCAACTTGCCGTTGGCGTTGGTGGGACTCCACACCCTTATTGACTTGTTTCCGCTGTGATAAATAGGTATACTCTAGATCTACGGTACTTCTTTTACATGTGATGTTAGGGTATTTCATCGAAGTACTCTGTGTGCCAGCATACTGATCCAGGGATGGCACAGAAAGCACAGAGACTTGACCGTATTGGGTCGGGTCGTTACAGAGATGGTATCAGAGCACATGTTGACTGTAGGACGTGACCCTAGAAACTGGAAAGCCCTAGGATAGGATAACTCTAAAATTTTAGTTTCTCAAAAGTGGTCCTTTGGTTCTCATCTTCTTTGATTTCATGGAATAGTCCCTCTTACCTCCAATAATTAGAATATATCCCTTCCCCTTTTGATCACACGGAGAGTCTACGGAGGACCATCACATAGTACAAGGATTGAATCTACAACAATTGAAGAGTTCTAAGACTCGAAGAAATTGAAGACCCTGAAGAATTTCCAAGATTCATGTGACCCTTTAGAAGACCAAAACCCATAATATATACTCCCGTTAGACACGATGACTTGTGAACTGTCATTTGTGTGTGTTTTCCGACAGCCACAAATAAAACATATTTTCAAAAATATATTGTTTGTGTGGGTATCTCTCCCTCTCTCTCCAACCTTACCTCATCGCTACTGAACCCATCAGATGCCACCAAGACGTGACAATACCCGGAGTGGCTCAGGAAGCAATGGGCCTAGTATAGAACAGTTGCTCCAGACCCAGAACTAGATGTTGCAACTCCTGATGCAGAACCAGAACCAGAATAACAACAACCCGCCACCCCAAGTTGATAGCCTTACCCATTTTCTGGGCTTGAATCCACCAGTGTTCTCAAGCAGCACAGAGCCGATTGTTGCTGATGACTGGCTCCGCAGGATTGGAAGGGAGCTAGCCACATCAGGATGCAATGATGCAGAGAAGGTGAGGTTTGCCGCTCACCAATTGGAAGGACCAGCAGCTTCATGGTGGGAGAATTACACCACCACATACCCCATAACAAATGTGACTTGGGAGCAGTTCCAACAAGCTTTCCACACCGCACATGTCTCAGCTGGAGCCATGAGTCTGAAGAAGATGGAATTTCGCAACCTATTCCAAGGAAGCCGTACAGTAGCACAGTACGTGGATGGGTTCAGCCAGCTAGCTCATTATGCTCCAGGAGACATAGCCACAGATGCCGCTAAACAAGAGAAGTTTCTGGATGGACTGAACTATGAGTTGGGAATGCAGTTGACCGTGGCTAACTGTAATAACTATCAAGAATTGGTTGACAAGGCTATCATACTTGAAGGCAAACAACGGCAGATGGAGTACCACCAAAGGAGGTACGTACAAGGAAGGTATAACCCTGGAGTTCAACAGAAACCCCATTACTACCCGTACTCAGGAGGTACTAGATCAAGACCCAATAAGTTTGGAGTACACAACCATCAGAACCATGGAGGTCATTCTCAGCACGAAAGCATTAGACACCACCCCAGTGGCCACAGTCATGACAGTAGAACTGGAGGAATTGGAAGCCAATATCATCCCAACCCAGCTGCACCAACAAAGAAGGACAAAGTCATATTACCTGTTTTGAGTGCAAGAACACCGGACATTATGCCAATGATTGTCCGGAAAAGAAGCAAAGAACCCAAGGAACATATGGAAGCACAAGGAAACCCAGGGAAATGTCAGAAGTAAATTGTTTCCGTTGCAATGCTGCAGGACATTATGCCATTGACTGTCCAGAACCCAAGGAAGCTGGAGCTGAGTAGTTGAGATTTTAATATTGGTAATAAGTGTAGTAGGAAGCACTCTTATTTTAGGAGGATATGGAGTTGAATTTTGTAAATGGAAGTCTTGGAGATTGTAATGAATGCATGAATCAATAAGATTAATTGTCATGATTGCATATGTTGAATTGTGTGTGTTGATACGATATAAACAAAATTTTTGACCATTTTTGAGGATATGAGAAATATGGTCTACGGATGGATTGGTGCATTACAAGGGTGGTAATACCCTATGGAAACACCAGACCCATGGAAAGGAAAATGTTGTTCCCTAAGGTGGAGTTTGGACAGAAATAAGTTGGAGTCTGTTTTTGTTATGATGGTTACCCCGAGAGTATGAAGGAACGAAATGCATTGGATTAAAAAATGGTGTAATGTTGGAATATAGAACAATAGTAACTCAAAGAATGAGTTAAAGCTGTACAAGTATTGAAGTGGGCCCATACCCACAGGCCCAGGAGTTAATAAGGATCAAGCACTACCTTGTTAAAGGAAGCAGTTTGGAGGAGCTGTGATTTGATCAACAGACGTTCCCTAGGAGGATACGAAAAACCCAAGAGATGTGAAGGAACGATAGATGCTTGATTCAGCTTATAGAATCAATGGATTTATCCGAACTTAGGTCGTCGACAAGAGAAAATTTCTGCAATGCTTGTGAGGATGCCCAAGTGTTAGAATACGTGATTCACTGTCTGCGTATGTAGCAATGATTCAAGTACGGGATGGATTGCCCCCCATACCGGAGACTTTTATCATGGACTATCATATGCGGATAGAAAATCAGAGAGCCTTAAAACCCTAGAAGAGTGTCGACATGACAAGCCAAAGACCATAGAATGGCAGGACGATGGAGCCCTGTACAAGCAAAAGTTGCCAATCGTAGGATAAACGGTGAGATTCAACCCAGACCATTTTCCTGCAGAAAAAAAACCAGAAATTGTCGACCACCATGAGAATTTTGATAGTTGATTAGTATTGGCGATAGACCTGTCAGCCGAGAAGACCCAGTCTCGGAAGAACCTTATTTGGATGTAACGACATAGGATTTTGAGGAAAGTTGTGCCTTAACCAGAAGAGCACCAGTGAAAGAGTTATCCTGGAGAATACAAGAAGACCAACACGGTCAACCCAAAGGATGAAGTACATGAGTTTTGTTGGAACCATAACCCTGATTTTAAGTGTGGTAGCACCCCGGACCTTTTCCGATCAATGGATTTGCCGGAAGACCCCCAAATCCTAACCTTTTTCTGCTAGCCTCTCCGAATATCGAGGACAAGATTCATTTTAAGTGTGGTAGGTTTGTAACATCCGAAAATTCTAAATTTTGGAATGTTATAATAACTAAATAAATATGATTGATTGTTTGACTGTTTGTTTGATTGATTGATTGAAAGTGAGTGAAATTTGAAACTTTTTGAAAGTTTAATGAGAGGGAATGAAATGACCTTCCCAAAACTTTCACTTTGCATTTTGATCCTCAGGAATTCAAATTCATTTCATCACAAAACCCTAGAGTGAAGATGATATGACATCTTCCAGTTAAAGAAATAAACAGGGACTCGAAAATGATTTGAATTTCATTTGAAATATTTCAATATAGAAAACTTTATGCAACTCAATGAGTTTCAAGAGAGAAGATAAAATGACTTCTTCATATTGAAGAAAGAGAGTTGGAAGTTTCAAAGAAATATTATTGAAAGCCACCTTGAAGCTTTCAGAAAACCCATTTGAAATTGAATTCTTTTCAAAAACAGCATTTGAATTGAATTAAAAAAAATCCCTGACAAAAATACTTTGATCAAAAAGTATGATAGGAGGTGACATGACCCTTCAAAACGTCAGAAGAAATAATGCCAAAATATTTGAAATTCAAATTTGAATTGAATTTTCAAAAAAATGTTTTTTAGAAAATATTTTAGTTTGCCTCTGAAAAATAGTTCATCTTTTAGGAATTATTTTTCTGATCATTTTCATGTATTATATGTCTATATAATATTTTGTTTTATTTTATTTCTTTATCCTTTTTTTTGTTTCTGTTTTATTTTAAAAGAAAAGGTTTTTTTTCGAGAAACAGTACCAGGCCGAAGCCCAACACTGCCCTCTCTCTCTCCTCTCCCCCACTAGACGGGCGAGCCCAACAACGCGCCGCGCCGATCGAATCACCTACGGATCGTCCGCCCATCCCTTTCCTCCCTCGCCGGTGATTCGCCGGATCTCGCCGAATCGGCAGTAGATCGCCGCCCCCTGCCCCAAGTTGATCACCCATGATTGTACCAGGGGATCCAGGGGATTGACCAGTGATCGCCCAGTTCTACGGAAGGCCACCCAGGCTCAAAGAGATTGATGGATCTTTCAAGACCAGAAGCTTCCGTGTGCAGCCGAAGCTATTATGGCCTCTAGCATAGTCGAGAACTTTGGAAAGACTGTGTCTCGGTCATCCTGTTCTCAAACACCAGGCAGTGCGAGGACTTCAAAGGAGGCGATCGAGTCTGGCGGGAAAAGTGCGCAAACCTCTGCAGAGTGTTAAACTAATCGATTAGCCGTGTCCCCGGTTACGGACAATTGGAGCGACTGGAATTGGATTGTCTGGATATTCTCAACACAATTAATATTAATGCATGGGTTTTATTAATAATTTGGGATATGAGAATTGGTTGGCAGAACCATCTCATTAACCACCAACTTTTGTAATAATAATTCTTTCCACTCCTTTGTTTTAGGGAAAAACTAGCTTTATGCAAAACTCAGACTCAGTGCCACCACAACCATATTTCATATACAGATAGAGTTTTTCTCCTATGCATTCATATGTGATCTTGTCGGTATATTCAATGTACTGACCTACACGGCTACAACGTATCATGTTGCAGATATTTCCTACGTCGAGTCACTACTAGGGAAAACCCTAGCAGTAGCATGGGGTTTTGTAATATCAGTAGCGCAGGTGGGCGCGCTACTGCTATGGCGCTACAGCTAACTATTAGCAATAGCGCTGTTCCACCCGCGCTACTGCTACTAGAGTTTAGCAGTAGCGTGTTTAGGTGAACCTCGCTACTGCTAAAAGCTGCAGCGCGCCTGTTTAACACGCGCTACTGCTAAGGCAGCGCTACTGCTACACACATACCCCGCGCTACTGTTACTATTGTCTGTAAAAAAAATTCTGTAGCGTTTTTTCTCTGTTTTTAATAGGTTTTATACAATAGCCTGTCATATCATACACACAATAGTCTCATCATATCATACACATGCAAATAGTCTCATCAAATCATGTCATCATCATCCAACACAAATGATGTCTCTCATCATCATCGATCTCGAAATAGCGATACAAGTTATGATATGTCTCTAATACATGCAACTACATCGTCATCCCATACACATGTTTCATCATCCATCTAAAACGATGATATAGAAGAGAAGAGCTATCACTATGAGTAAGAGCGGAATTATGCAGTACATGAGGCGCCGGTTGTGATTCCTCTCTCGCGCTAGCGTGAACCTCAAGTAACTAGCTTCTGCTTCTTGTCTGCTATCGAACCCTTTATGGCTGCTGCCCGAGAACCGTGACACTTGGGCCTGACACTCGGGCCACTCATCGTACACTCTCGGAACCCTCCCTATGTACACGGCATAGCACTTCTTCGCCATCAAGGATCTATGTACCTGTTAGAGATGCATCTTCATCAACCGAATTCAACAATAATATGCAACATAATATATTTGAGCAACACGAAAAGAAAGAGTTAGCTAATAGATGCAACATCTAGTAAACATAATTAATCAACGCAGGTTCATCGTACCCAAACTAATTAACTAGATGTACGCAGGTCATCGTACCCAAACTAACACACTAGCGTTACGCAAGTTCAGCAGGACCTTTGACATCACAAAGTTTCATCGCTACAGAAACTACAAGTTCAACCGACACATCATCATCGGCATCGTCAATCACTAGAAGTTCCACCCATCCATATCCGGGAGGATGCACCCTAGCTTCGTGAACGGCGTCAGGTCTTGACGTTGCATGCCTATGCGAGTTCTGACGTCAGCTCGTGATATAGGGCCGTGGTGGAACATCCCCTTCTCTTCGACAACTTCTTTCATGATGATCATTGCAATGTCCTTCTGGATGCCAAAGAAGTCATCTCTGAGTTTATAATCCGGTTCATCTCCTAAGGATTCTGCCCATTTGCGGATATGTTCATCGTTTCTTGTTGTCATGCGAAGCTGTTGGTGATCCCTTCTGAACTCCATCATGAGATGGAGGAGGTAGAATCCATCGTCCTTGCTTGTTGTCGGTTGATGGATGGAGCAGAAGGTAGTTTTATGCGAGAAACCCAGCTTGTTCTTCCTTTGTTTCCTGATCTCCATGTGGCCACCCCTCATGCTGAAGCCGTGGAGAGCATCATCCAGAATATCCATTATGTGGGTGTAGTCTTTCTTCTCGAAGTTTCTGGACGAGTCGAAATACACGGCGTGGGAGACTCGCGGGAAAAGAACGATAAGGACGACGCGCCCGTTGCTGCGGAAAATAAAGACACCTCAAATTAGTCTCCATATGAGCGAAGGAATGATTGAAACGTATGAAAGGGTTGTCCGGCAATGACTTACATTGGCTGATAAGGCAGGAGAATCATTTCCTTGTCCTTATTCGTTACCACGAAGTATTCGATGTAGTTCCTAGCAGCTTTACGTTCAAACTCGCCGAGACTCAAGAAGGACTCATGCATGTAGTATGGATCCGCCATCGAGATTTGCGAGATTTGTTCTCTCCTGATGACGAAGTTCATATGTAGCGCAAAAAGGCGGACGATCGTAAAATCGAGCCGCCTCGTGAGAAACATCTCAAAGATGTGATCAAACCGCAGGAAGAACACCTCCGCGGGCAGTGTGTCGAAGTAGCACTTGGCCTGAGGCACACGTACCGCGTAAAGCGGATATCCTGGATCCTCCGAGGCGAGAAGGCTTTTCTCAGTCAACAACACATGGTCGTGCAGTCTCCTGAGGTCCCCTGATATGCCCTCTAGCGGTTTCGGTGGTAGGATCGGCTCGCCCGCGACATGGTACATCGCCGCACCTTTAACCGGTACATGGTCTGCAAAATCGGTCGGCTGGCTGCTAGAAGCTTTGACAGCTTTGGTGGCAGCAGTGCCTCTCTTCGGCGGTCTCTTCCTCTCCATTTTCTTGGGTTCACCGTCCAGACCCTTCCTTACCCCCACCACCAGTGTCGTCGGGCTAAGCACTTTACGACCCTCGGCTAGATGACCCTGCGTTGAGGCGGCATCTGGAGGCGTGTCCTGTGAGGATTGCATGAAGAGAGACTTCTTGCAATCAACCCTAGGATGTTTCTGCCCGGGCACATCATCCATCTCCTCATCCGCATGCTCATAGCCCGAGTCATATGGCTGACTCATCATTTGTTCGTCGTCATAGGCGGCACCGGTATTGAGGAACCGGAGAGGGTCCTCCTCCTCCATCTCATCATCCATTCCTTGTTCCACGGGGCCGACTACATCATCCACTATTGGACCCCCTTCCTCGCATCGTCCGCCGCTCTCACCCGGCATGAGAGGCGCTGGTAATTGCATAGGCGGGGTGGTGGTGTTCATACCTTGCTGATGTGTGGTCATTGGTGTGCTCTCGGCCACCTCCAGACGAAGAAGATTCTTCGGCCACAGCAGCATCCAACCCTTGCATTCTCCAGGCCGCATCGGGGTCTTGTCCTCCTCTCCCCCGAGCCGTAATGGAGGAGTCAAATCCTCGTGGCCCGCTTTCACACTCAACAAGGTAACCCTGAAGGTGCCAACGGGGATCGGCTGGCCGTGGAACGTGAGTTCCAAGGACTTCATTATCACTGCCATTCCCACATCCACCTTCTGGCCGTTGATCATGTAGAGTATGGTGCATGGGGTTTCG
The DNA here is from genome assembly GCA_039707655.1 of Elymus sibiricus. Classification (NCBI taxonomy): domain Eukaryota; kingdom Viridiplantae; phylum Streptophyta; class Magnoliopsida; order Poales; family Poaceae; genus Elymus; species Elymus sibiricus. Next base: position 323,767,901 of record CM077664.1, read on the forward strand.
TCAGCCTGTGAAGACATGTCTGCGGTGTAAGACATCCGAAATGCTATGAAAAACTAAAGATTATATATATGTTGGTGCGACGTGTAATTACCGTGAGGGCGTCGAGGTCAGCCAAAGACGAAGGCCCGCCTAGCACGCCAGAGACAGAGGACGGGCTGCTATGAGCGGGTGCGGGAGCAGGACCTTGTGCGGTAGCGGCAGCAGGTGGTGGTGGTGCAATGTTCACCGAGTTAATCCCAACGAAGCTGGGCATGGGAAAATCCTGTGCCGTATTGTATGGATTTTGCTTCGTCCAGTCGATAATAGCCGGAATCAAGTTAGTAGCGAAATCATTTCTGCAGGCAGCTACAGCTGCATTGACTGCCTACTGGACCAACTCATTTTTGTTCGCTTCTGCGGCCTCAGCTGCATTTTTCTCGACCGCAAGCTTCACCTTCTCGTTGATGTTCAACTGATTGAACTTCTTTTTCTGCTTTTTGGCCTCCGGGCCCTCGTTGTAGTAGTACTTCCATGTGGCGCCGTCTCCGACACCGTGCACACGTCCATATTGCGGCCGCTGGTCCAAAGGGAATCCCTTCAGTTGGTTCAAGGCCCGGTTGAGAGGGGTGTCCCACTTGGGCCTCATCAACGACTGAGACGACGAGTCGCTTTCGGCCGCAAGCCTGTGTTGCTCCTTCTGCAAAAGGAACGTGAACCATTTACGAATGTTACTACAACGTGTAGTCCACTTGATCAGAAGCTAAATGTAAGGTGGTAAAAGAATAATTACCAGTAATCTAATCAATTTCCTCGTGATCGGGTCCGTGTACCAAACCTTCTTTTCCTTGTCCCACTTGTACCGGGCCCTGATGAAGTTACGCTCCTGCGGGTCGGCGAACTCCGCGTAGGGGTCTGGGATCCCCGCGGCTTCATGTTCCGCGTCCTCCTTATCCCATATGGGCCTCTTGCCAATGTAGCCACGGCTTCTGAGGTGTTGGTTCCCCGTGTTCTTTTGCTAAAGGCCCTTGTATTTCTCAGACTTAATATTGGCTGCCTCGGTAGCAGAAGTGTCCTTGAACTTTTCGAACTCCTCTGCCGTAAGTGTCAGATTGTCCGCCAAAATCTAGGACAGGGGTTCGTTAGCATCAATCGCTCGTTTCACCCTCCCTTTCCAGGCGGCCAAATCGTTGCTGAACATGCCCATGGCGTGGTTATTGATATCTTTCATGGCAGCATCATCCCACGGGTTTTCTATGCGGTCATCCCGGCCGGGGAACTGGAATCTCTTATGCAGCTTCGTTTGGAGCAAGTGCTCCAGATGTGGTTTCTTCCTTAAGTCATTGTCGTTGATGCTCGCGGTTTCCCGTAGGATGCATCCGACTTGGTTGCCGTAGCACTTGCGAGGTTCATCCGGCGCTATTGGCTCGAATTTGCCGGGGTGCATCTCTGTGACCAGGATTCTTCCGATGCCGAGTTTGTTAGGGCGTTGTGTCCTCTACTTCTTCTGCTTCTTCTTTTTGTTACCGGCTTCAGCGCCTGTACCTTCGGCGCCGGTACCTTTGGCACCGGTCTCGGCGCCGCCATCGGTGTCGGTGCCATCGGTGCCATCGGTGTCGATGTCGGCGGCAGTACCATTGTCCGCTATGACCAGGTCGCCCTGCAAACCTTTTGTTTGCTGACTAGACAAAAAGTCGAGGTAATCATGTTCACGGTCATATTGTATGTCATCGGCAGCGTGGTCAGAAGCCCCGGTTTCATCGTTGTTCGACATGTTTCCTACGATTAAGTCTGCTCGTTTAATTCTTAAACTATAATAAAATGAGTAATGACATAAAAAAAGGCCTATGGTTTGTCGGAATGCCGTTTCATTCCCGTCCCAGCAAATGCCGGGCACTCGATATGCCTACTTTCTAGCACAAGTCATGCCGAAATTCACGGGAAATTTTGGCATGACCTTTGCTAAAAAGTGGACACATCGAGCGCCTGAAATTCGCTGGAACGGAAATGAATCAACATTCCGGCAAAACATAGGCCACTCGGATCATTTCCCTGCAAACAAGAAAAGCCAACATAGGCAACAATAGCACATCATCTCCATCATTTGGCAGATCATATGGCAACAACAGCAGCCAACATCATTTGGCACTTCAATTATTCAAAATATGTTCACCATCAATAGCCAACATCATGTATATCAAAGAAATTCATGCACTTTAATTATTCAAATCAATTCACCATAAAGAACCCTAGTTAAATTCCTATCTACTAGGGTTAACTAAATAAAACAATAGCTACTTCTCAAAAAACCCTAGCTAACAATTGATTGATGCAAACAAGGAACTTCTGTTTTTTCTTTAAATAGCAACAATTGATTGAACTAAGATTTTTTAAATAGCAACAATTCTGTTTTTTCTTTAAATAGCAACAAATGCTTTAACTAAGTTTTTTTAAATAGCAACAATTCTGTTTCTTCTTTAAATAGCAAGAATTGCTTTAACTTAAAAAAATAGCAACAATTCTGTTTTAACTAGGGTTCATAATCTAGCACTAACCTAGCAATAATTCTGTTTTAACTAGCTAGGGTTCATAATCTAGCATAGTTGCTTTAACTAAATTTTTTTAAATAGCAACAATTCTGTTTGAACTAAAAAAATGTAAATAGCAACAATTTTTTTACTAGGGTTCATAACACTAACCTAGGGTTCAAATGTCACCTAGGTTTCATAATCTAGCACTAACCCTAGGGTATTCATGGCACTAATCTAGCACTAATTAACCTAGGGTTCATATGGAACTAATCTAGCACTAAATAACCTAGGGTTCATGTTGGAAATATGCCCTAGAGGCAATAATAAATTGGTTATTATTATATTTCCTTGTTCATGATAATCGTTTATTATCCATGCTATAATTGTATTGATTGGAAACTCAAATACATGTGTGGGTACATAGACAAAACTGTGTCCCTAGTAAGCCTCTAGTTGACTAGCTCGTTGATCAAAAGATGGTGAAGGTTTCCTAGCCATGGACATGAGATGTCATTTGATAACGGGATCACATCATTAGGAGAATGATGTGATGGACAAGACCCAAACTGTAAACGTAGCATATGATCATGTCAGTTTATTGCTATTGTTTTCTGCATGTCAAGTATCTGTTCCTTTGACCATGAGATCATGCAACTCACTGACACCGGAGGAATACCTTGTGTGTATCAAACGTCGCAACGTAACTTGGTGACTATAAAGATGCTCTACAGGTATCTCCGAGGGTGTCTGTTGAATTGGCATGGATCAAGACTGGGATTTGTTACTCCGTGTGACGGAGAGGTATCTCAGGGCCCACTCAGTAATACAACATCACTATAAGCCTTGCAAGCAATGTGACTAAAGTGTTAGCCACGGGATCTTGTATTACGGAACGAGTAAAGAGACTTGCCGGTAACGAGATTGAACTAGGTATAGAGATACCGACGATCGAATCTCGGGCAAGTAACATACCGATAAACAAAGGGAACATCATACGGGATTAACTGAATCCTTGACATAGAGGTTCAACCGATAAAGATCTTCGTAGAATATGTAGGAGCCAATATGGGCATCCAGGTCCCGCTATTGGTTATTGACCGTAGAGGTGTCTTGGTCATGTCTACATAGTTCTCGAACCCGCAGGGTCTACACACTTAACGTTTGGTGACGATATAAGTATAGTTGAGTTGTTATGTTGGTGACCGAAAGTTGTTTGGAGTCCCGGATGAGATCCCGGACATGACGAGGAGCTCTGGAATAGTCCGGAGGTAAAGATTGATATATGGGATAATAGTGTTTGGTCTCCGGAAGGGTTCCGGAATTCACCGGAAGGAGTTTCGGATGTTTCCCGAAATGTTCGGGTACGAGAACACTTTATTTGGGCCAAGGGGTAAAGCCCACGAGGCTTTAGGAAGGTGCAAAAGGAAGTTTTGCGGAGGCCAGGGGCCAGACGCCAGGGACCCTGGCGTCTGGGGCCAGACGCCGTGGACCCTGGCGTCTAGTCCTGGAGTCCGAGCAGGACTCTTGCCTTGCGGGCCAAACCGACTTTGAGGAGGCTCTTTCTCCAAGTTTCGACCCCAGGGCTCAACATATAAATAGAGGGGCAGGGCTAGCACCCGGAACACATCAAGATTTCCCCAAGCCGTGTGCGGCAACCCTAACCCTCTAGTTCCTCCGTCATAATCTCCGTAGCGCTTGGCGAAGCCCTGCAGAGATTGTTCTTCACCACCATCACCACGCCGTCGTGCTGCCGGAACCTATCTACTACTTCACCATCGCTCGCTGGATCGAGGAGGTGAAGGCGTCATCAAGCCGTACGTGTGTTGAACGCGGAGGTGCCGTCCGTTCGGCACTAGTTCGTGATCGGTTCGAGGGACGACTTGCGATTTGGATCGCGGAGACGTTCGACTACATCAACCGCGTTTCTTAACGCTTCCGCTTAGCGATCTACAAGGGTATGTATATTCACTCTCCCTCTCGTAGATGCTCATCACCATGGATAGATCTTGTGTGTGCGTAGGAAATTTTTTGTTTCCCATGCAACGTTCCCCAACAGTGGCATCAGAGCTAGGTCTATGCGTAGATGAGATCTCGAGTAGAACACAAACGAGTTGTGGGCGTGGGTGTATACATATTGCTTGCCGTTACTAGTTGATACTTGATTCGGCGGTATTGTGAGATGAAGCGGCCCGGACCGACATTACACGTACGCTTACGCGCGACAGGTTCCTTCAACTGCATGTAACTTCGTTGCCTAAAGATGGCTAGCGGGTGTTTGTCTCTCTCACTTTAGTTGAATCAATTTCAATGAAGAGGGTTCTTTTAGAAGATCAAAAACCAATCACTACACCACGTTGTGGTTTTGCGTAGGTAAGAACGGTTCTTGCAAACCCGTAGCAGCCACGTAAAATTTGCAACAACAATTAGAGGACGTCTAACTTGTTTTTGCAGGGTATGTTGTGATGTGATATGGCCAATTACATGATGAGATATATGTGATGTATGAGATGATCATGTGTTGTATAGAATATCACGACTTGCATGTCGATGAGTACGGCAACTGGCAAGAGCCATAGAGTTCTCTTTAATTATTTTCGCCGTTTTGCTTTACTTTATCGCTAAACGTTAGCAATAGTCGTGGAAGCAACAGTCGGCGCGACAACCTCATGGCGACACGTTGATGGAGATCAAGATGATGGAGATCATGGTGTCATGCCGGTGACGATGGAGATCATGCCGGTGCTTTGGAGATGGAGATCAAAAGCACGAGTTCATGGCCATATCATGTCACTTATGATTTGCATGTGATGTTAATCCTTTTATGCATCTTATTTTGCTTAGGACGACGGTAGCATTATAAGGTGATCCCTCACTTAAATTTCAAGATAAATTGTGTTCTCCCCGAGTGTGCACCGTTGCGAAAGTTCGTCGTTTCGAGACACGCCGTGATGATCGGGTGTGATAGACTCTACGTTCACATACAACGGGTGTAAGCCATGTTGCACGTGCGGAACACTCGGGTTAAACTTGACGAGCCTAGCATGTACAGACATGGCCTTGGAACACAAGAGACCGAAAGGTCGAACATGAGTCATATAGTAGATATGATCAACATGAAGATGTTCACCATTGAAACCACCTCAACTCACGTGATGATCGGACTTGAGTTGGTGGATTTGGATCATGTTACGCTCGAATGACTGGAGGGATGTCAATTTGAGTGGGAGTTTTAAGTAATATGATTAACTAAACTCATTATCTAGAACAATAGTCTAAGTTGTCTTTGCTATATTTATGTTGTAGATCATGGCTCGCGCAGTAGCACCCCTGAATTTTAATGCGTTCCTAGAGAAAGCTAAGTTGAAAGATGATGGAAGTAACTTTGTGGACTGGGCCCGTAATCTAAGGATTATCCTTACGGCTTCCCAGAAGGCTTATGTCCTTGATGCACCGCTTGGTGATCCACCCGCTCCAGTTGAGTCTCTAGACGTTGTGAACGCCTGGCAGGCTCGTTCTGAAGATTACTCAATAGTTCAATGTGCAATATTGTATGGCTTAGAACCGGGACTTCAAAGACGTTTTGAACGTCATGGAGCATATGAGATGTTCCAGGAGTTGAAGTTTATCTTTCAGAAGAATGCCCGGATCGAGAGATATGAGATCTCCGATAAGTTCTATGCTTGCAAGATGGAGGAGAACAAGTCTATCAGTGATCACGTACTCAGAATGTCTGGGTACTCCACCCGTCTGGCTGAATTGGGGATGCCCCTTCCGCCAGAGGCTATCACTGACAGAGTTCTTCAATCATTGCCACCTAGCTACAAGAGCTTCGTGTTGAACTATAACATGCACGGGATGAACAAGTCAGTCGCCGAGCTGTTTGCGATGCTGAAAGTCGCTGAGTCTGAAATTCAGAAGGAGCATCAAGTGTTGATGGTCAATAAAACCACTAGTTTCAAGAAAAATGGCAAGGGTAAGAAGGGTAACTCCAAGAAGAGTGGCAAAGCAGTTGCTCCTCTCGTGAAGAAACCCAAGGCTGGACCCAAACCAGAAACTGTGTGTTTTCATTGCAAGGGAACTGGATACTGGAAGCGGAACTGCCCCAAGTATTTGGCTGACAAGAAGGCGGCCAACAACAAACAAGGTATATATGATATACATGTTATTGATGTGTACCTTACCAACTCTCGTTGTAGTGCCTGGGTATTTGATACCGGTGCGGTTGGTCATATTTGCAACTCAAAACAGGAACTGCGGAATAGACGGAGGCTGGCAAAGGACGAAGTAACGATGCACGTGGGAAATGGTTCCAAGGTTGATGTGATCGCCGTCGGCACGCTCGCTCTTCGATTACCATCGGGATTAGTGATGAACCTGAATAATTGTTATTTAGTGCCTACGTTAAGCATGAACATTATATCTGGATCTTGTTTATTGCGAGACGGTTACTCATTTAAATCAGAGAATAATGGTTGTTCTATTTATATGAGTAATATCTTTTATGGTCATGCACCCAATGTAAGGGGTTTATTCTTATTGAATCTCGATAATAATGATACACATGTTCATAACATTGATGCCAAAAGATGTAGGATTGATAATGATAATACCACTTTCTTGTGGCACTGCCGTTTAGGTCATATTGGCGTAAAACGCATGAGGAAGCTCCATGCTGATGGACTTTTGGAGTCACTTGATTTTGAATCACTTGACACATGTGAGCCATGCCTCATGGGCAAGATGACTAAAACGCCGTTCTCTGGAACAATGGAACGGGCAAGTGACTTATTGGAAATCATACATACTGATGTGTGCGGTCCGATGAGCATTGAGGCGCGCGGTGGTTATCGTTACTTTCTCACCTTCACTGATGACTTAAGTAGATATGGGTATATTTACTTAATGAAACACAAGTCTGAAACATTTGAAAAGTTCAAACAATTTCAGAGTGAAGTTGAGAATCATCGTAACAAGAAGATTAAATTCCTACGATCTGATCGAGGAGGAGAATATCTGAGTTATGAGTTTGGCAGTCACTTAAGACAATGTGGAATTGTTTCACAACTAACACCGCCTGGAACACCACAGCGTAATGGTGTGTCCGAACGTCGTAATCGAACCTTATTGGATATGGTGCGATCTATGATGTCTCTTGCCGATTTGCCACTATCATTTTGGGGTTATGCATTAGAGACAACTGCATTCACTTTAAATAGGGCACCATCGAAATCCGTTGAGACGACGCCATATGAACTTTGGTTTGGCAAGAAGCCAAAGCTGTCGTTTCTTAAAGTTTGGGGATGTGATGCTTATGTCAAAAAGCTTCAGCCTGAAAAGCTGGAACCCAAAGCGGAGAAATGCGTCTTCATAGGATACCCAAAAGAGACAGTTGGGTATACCTTCTACCTCAGATCCGAAGGCAAAGTGTTTGTCGCTAAAAACGGAACGTTTCTTGAGAAAGAGTTTCTCTCAAAAGAATTGAGTGGGAGGAAGATAGAACTTGATGAGGTTGTTGAACCTTTACTTCAACCTGAGAGTAGCGCAGCACAGAAAGATGTTTCTGTAGAGCTTACATCAGCTGAAGAGGAAGTTAATGATGATGATCATGAAGCTTTGGATCAAGTTGCTATCGAACCTCGTAGGTCGACAAGGACGCGTACTGCTCCTGAGTGGTACGGCAACCCTGTCTTAGAAGTCATGTTGTTGGACAACGATGAACCTACGAGCTATGGAGAAGTGATGATGGGCCCGGATTCCGAGAAGTGGTTAGAGGCCATGAAATCCGAGATGGGATCCATGTATGAAAACAAAGTGTGGACTTTGGAAGTATTACCTGAAGGGCGTAAGGCCATTCAGAACAAATGGATCTTTAAGAGGAAGACGGACGCGGACGGTAATGTCACCGTCTATAAAGCTCGACTTGTGGCAAAGGGTTTTTCACAAGTTCAAGGAGTTGACTACGATGAGACCTTCTCACCCGTAGCGATGCTTAAGTCCGTCAGAATCATGTTAGCAATAGCTGCCTTTTTCGATTATGAAATTTGGCAGATGGATGTCAAAACAGCATTCCTTAACGGTTTCCTTAAGGAAGAGTTGTATATGATGCAACCAGAAGGTTTTGTCGATCCAGAGAATGCTGACAAAGTTTGCAAACTCCAGCGATCCATTTATGGACTGGTGCAAGCATCTCGGAGTTGGAATCTTCGCTTTGATGAGGTGATCAAAGCGTTCGAGTTTATACAAGTTTACGGAGAAGCTTGTATTTACAAGAAAGTGAGTGGGAGCTCTATAGCGTTTCTAATATTATATGTGGATGACATATTACTGATTGGAAACAATATAGAAATGTTGGAAAGCGTGAAGGAATATTTGAACAAGAGTTTTTCAATGAAGGACCTAGGAGAAGCTGCTTTCATATTAGGCATCAAGATCTATAGAGATAGATTGAGACGCTTAATAGGACTTTCACAAAGCACATACCTTGACAAAGTTTTGAAGAAGTTCAAAATGGATCAGTCCAAGAAGGGGTTCTTGCCTGTATTGCAAGGTGTGAAGTTGAGTAAGACTCAATGCCCAGTGACTGCAGAAGATAGAGAAAAGATGAGTGTCATTCCCTATGCTTCAGCCATAGGCTCTATCATGTATGCAATGCTGTGCACAAGACCTGATGTCAGCCTTGCCATAAGTATGGTTGGAAGGTTTCAAAGTGATCCAGGAAAGGAACACTGGACGGCGGTCAAGAATATCCTGAAGTACCTGAAAAGGACTAAGGACATGTTTCTCGTTTATGGAGATGATCAAGAGCTCGTCGTAAAGGGTTACGTCGATGCAAGCTTTGACACTGATCCGGATGACTCTAAGTCACAAACCGGATACGTATTTATTCTTAATGGGGGTGCAGTTAGCTGGTGCAGTTCCAAGCAGAGCGTGGTAGCTGATTCTACATGCGAAGCGGAGTACATCGCTGCCTCGGAGGCGGCGAAGGAAGGTGTCTGGATGAAGGAGTTCATGACAGATCTTGGAGTAGTGCTTAGTGCGCTTAAGCCAATGACTCTGTTTTGTGATAACACTGGTGCCATTGCTCTAGCCAAGGAACCAAGATTTCACAAGGGGACCAGACACATAAAGCGATGCTTCAATTCCATCCGGGATTACATCAAGGAGGACGACATAAATATTTGCAAAGTACACACGGATCTGAATGTTGCAGATCCGATGACTAAACCTCTTCCAAGGGCTAAACATGAACAACACCAGAACTGTATGGGTGTTCGATTCATTACAATGTAAATCACATAGTGATGTGAACTAGATTATTGACTCTAGTGCAAGTGGGAGACTGTTGGAAATATGCCCTAGAGGCAATAATAAATTGGTTATTATTGTATTTCCTTGTTCATGATAATCGTTTATTATCCATGCTATAATTGTATTGATTGGAAACTCAAATACATGTGTGGGTACATAGACAACACTGTGTCCCTAGTAAGCCTCTAGTTGACTAGCTCGTTGATCAAAAGATGGTGAAGGTTTCCTAGCCATGGACATGAGATGTCATTTGATAACGGGATCACATCATTAGGAGAATGATGTGATGGACAAGACCCAAACTGTAAACGTAGCATATGATCCTGTCAGTTTATTGCTATTGTTTTCTGCATGTCAAGTATCTGTTCCTTTGACCATGAGATCATGCAACTCAGTGACACCATAGGAATACCTTGTGTGTATCAAACGTCGCAACGTAACTGGGTGACTATAAAGATGCTCTACAGGTATCTCCGAGGGTGTCTGTTGAATTGGCATGGATCAAGACTGGGATTTGTTACTCCGTGTGACGGAGAGGTATCTCAGGGCCCACTCGGTAATACAACATCACTATAAGCCTTGCAAGCAATGTGACTAAAGTGTTAGCCACGGGATCTTGTATTACGGAACGAGTAAAGAGACTTGCCGGTAACGAGATTGAACTAGGTATAGAGATACCGACGATCGAATCTCGGGCAAGTAACATACCGATAAACAAAGGGAAGATCATACGGGATTAACTGAATCCTTGACATAGAGGTTCAACCGATAAAGATCTTCATAGAATATGTAGGAGCCAATATGGGCATCTAGGTCCCGCTATTGGTTATTGACCGTAGAGGTGTCTCGGTCATGTCTACATAGTTCTCGAACCCGCAGGGTCTACACACTTAACGTTTGGTGACGATATAAGTATAGTTGAGTTGTTATGTTGGTGACCAAAAGTTGTTTGGAGTCCCGGATGAGATCCCGGACATGACGAGGAGCTCTGGAATAGTCCGGAGGTAAAGATTGATATATGGGATAATAGTGTTTGGTCTCCGGAAGGGTTCCGGAATTCACCGGAAGGAGTTTCGGATGTTTCCCGAAATGTTCGGGTACGAGAACACTTTATTTGGGCCAAGGGGTAAAGCCCACGAGGCTTTAGGAAGGTGCAAAAGGAAGTTTTGCGGAGGCCAGGGGCCAGACGCCAGGGACCCTGGCGTCTGGGGCCAGACGCCGAGGACCCTGGCGTCTGGTCCTGGAGTCCGAGCAGGACTCTTGCCTTGCGGGCCAAACCGACTTTGAGGAGGCTCTTTCTCCAAGTTTCGACCCCAGGGCTCAACATATAAATAGAGGGGCAGGGCTAGCACCCAGAACACATCAAGATTTCCCCAAGCCGTGTGCAGCAACCCTAACCCTCTAGTTCCTCCGTCATAATCTCCGTAGCGCTTAGCGAAGCTCTGCAAAGATTGTTCCTCAACACCATCACCACGCCGTCGTGCTGCCGGAACTCATCTACTACTTCACCATCGCTCGCTGGATCGAGGAGGTGAAGGCGTCATCAAGCCGTACGTGTGTTGAACGCGGAGGTGCCGTCCGTTCGGCACTAGTTCGTGATCGGTTCGAGGGACGACTTGCGATTTGGATCGCGGAGACGTTCGACTACATCAACCGCGTTTCTTAACGCTTCCGCTTAGCGATCTACAAGGGTATGTAGATTCACTCTCCCTCTCGTAGATGCTCATCACCATGGATAGATCTTGTGTGTGCGTAGGAAATTTTTTGTTTCCCATGCAACGTTCCCCAACAGTTCATACATATGGCAGAGAGAGAGAGAGAGAGAGAAGAGAGAGACAAGAGGGGAGGGGAGAGGAGGGGCTTACTGGGCGGCGAGGTCGATGGAGGAGGAGGAGGTTGGACTTGCGGCGACGTCGAGGAGGAGGAGGCAGGCGCGCGGCGACGTCGAGGAGGAGGCAGGCATGGCAAGGTCGAGGAGGAGGAGGCAGGCGCGCGGCGACGTCGAGGAGGAGGCAGGCGCGGCGAGGATGGGCTCCAGCTATGGTGTGAGGAGGCAAGGGCGACGAGGGCTCCGGCGACGGCGTGGAGGAGGGCAAGGGGATGGAATGGGGGGAATGGGGGGAATTGGGGAAGAAAGGCCCGCGCGGTGCGGTTAACTCAAACTTAGCAGTAGCGCGTTTATGGACCCGCGCTGTAGCTAACTTAGGTGTAGCGCGGGCTACCCAAACCGGCACTACAGATAACTTAGCTATAGCGCGGGTGTGGACCCACGCTACTGCTATAGCTAACTTATCAGTAGCGCCGGTTTGGGTAGCCCGCGCTACACCTAAGTTAGCTATAGCGCGGGTCCATAAACACGCTACTGCTATTCCTTTGATTTTTCTTTTCATTTTCTCCTTTTACTTTTTCTTTTCATTTTATTTTTCTTATTTCCTTTCTCCTTTTTCTTTTTCTTTTCATTTCCTTTTCCAATCCTTTCATTTTCTTCTTTCCTTTCTCATTTTTCTATTTATTTTCATTTTATTTTCTTTTCCGAAAGATGACTGTCGGTACCAAAACCGGCAAATCTCGAGTAAGGGATCCGAACTATGGGTCAAGGAGTCGATGGTAACAGGGAACGTAGAGACAGCGATTTACCCAGGTTCGGGCCCTCTCAAGGAGGTAATACCCTACATCCTGCTTGATTGTATTGATGTGATTGTATGAAGGTTACAGAGTTGATCTACCTCGAGATCGTCTGGGCTAAACCCTAGGTAATGATATCTCTCCCCTACGGACTAAACCTCCTGGTTTATATAGACACCAGGGGGTCCTAGGGTTACACATGGTCGGTTACCATCTGGGATAACACATAGATTACGCCATCTATTCCTTGGAGGGGACGCCAAGACTTCGGAGGTTTCCTTCTGACATACGGGGTCGTCCATAATCCAGCCTTCCATCGACATGTAGAGAGTGGCCCACCAGCCCGGCCTACGAGAGATAGGCCGGCAGCCCGAGTACCCCCTAGTCCAGGACACCCTCAGTAGCCCCCGAACTAGCCTTCAATGCCGAGGTCTATGATCTTCGGTAACTTCATGCTTCAAAAGTCTTCGGCTTGGATGGCGAGTTCCTCCCGTTACCTATATTCGGATGAACAATAATTCGGCCACCAACAGGTCAATTGCCGAGGTATCCTCAGAGGTAAAATTTAATGATGACCCTCGATTTCTGCGCACCCACAGAATGCGAGTGGCCCAATGGGTCTTTACAAAAATGTCCCTTCCTGGGGGGAAACCATGCCCTTTTAATAAGCCAAAGGCGTGGAGGTTAACGCACCCCACCCCCTACCATTCTTCTTCACATCCTCGCAAAGCCATAGTCAACAAACAATGGCGAGCATCCCATGATCTTCTTCACGTCCTCATGGCCCCCGTCAAGGCGATTGGGCGAGTTGCTCCATATCTCGCATGCGGCTACGTAGCCTCGAGGCGCAGGGGTATCTGCCCGCCTCAGATTTCACGTCCACCCGCCCCGGATTAACTTCCGCAGACGGAAATGCCCTTGCGGAGAACTTTCCTTCCCCTCACGGGGAGGAGAGGGTTTGCTTCGTGCCCTTCATCCTGCGGGGCTTGGGTTTTCCCATCCATCCCTTCTTGAGGGGTTTACTAGAGTTCTACGAGATTCAGCTCCACCACCTTACCCCGGGATCGATCCTCCATATTTCGGGTTTCGTGGCTTTATGCGAGATGTTCCTGGGCTGCGAGGCGCACTTTGAGCTGTGGAGGAAATTCTTCTACCTGGTTCCCCGCACCCGGGAAGGGGTTATCTACGAGGTCGGCGGAGCCGAAGTATGGCGCATTGCTGGAACCGGATATCCCGTGGGGACTCCGAAGAAGGATGCCGAAGAGTGGACCTCAGAATGGTTTTATATCGAAGACGTCCCTTTATTCGATCCAGTTCGAAGGGGTCTACCGGAATTTTCGTTGGCTTCTCCAACGAAGCGGTTCAACTGGTGCCCGAAGAGTCCTTCTCAAGAGGAAAGTGCCGAAGTAGCTCGACTGGCTGCCCAAGTGAGGTGGTTAGCCCATAACGGACTAACCATCGTTGACGTGATGGCAATAGCCATCGCTCGATGTGTCCAGCCTCTCCAACAGAGAATTCATCCGCTATGGAACTACAACGGGGAGGACGACGCAGCCCGGTACACCAGGAAGGGGCCCGCCAACCAGGCGGCGATAGCCGCCATACTAGCCGATTTATTCAAGGGGGAAGAGCAAGAGTTCGCTTGACTAAAGCTCCAGAAAGGCTTCTCGATGTATGAGCCCATCGAAATGGTGAGTTCGACCACTCTTTATAGTTCGGATATTACTCCAGATTTTTCATAATCGGATCTTCGCCTTGTCCGAACAGAGTTGGAGGCGATGGATCGAGACGATGAGTTGCCCGGCTCCTCAACCGGAGAATTACTCTCGCGATGACAACCCTGGGTTCCATGACGACTCTGAGACATTGATTAATTTCGAGGATGGGGTCTTCTACCAGGAGAGCCTTGATGGCTCCAAGGTGGCCCTATTGGCCGATCACCCCGGGGTGCTTCCCTCCTCCGCGGTAAGTGGCCAACGGGCCTCCTCTCGAAAGAAACGCTCTACTGCTGCAGGCCCGAACACACTGACACCTACTCCCAAGGGCCGCCGCACGACGCGCCGAACAGCCGCAAAAGCAGCACCAGTAGTTCCGATGACAAGTAGTCGCGGGGTGACCCCACGTGTTGCCCCAACGGGAGCGACATCATCGGCGCCCCGCCCGAAGAGGTAATGCATTCGCCGTACTGTTATAGCCTCTATCTCCAACGTTCACCGCGTATGCCAATAATTTGCTCCATGACGTTCTGTAGACGATGTGTGGAACCGCCAACGGCCGAGGATGCTGGAGAGGTGCCAAGGGGCGACTCAAACCCGAGGACGCCAGCTACAACCGGAGTTACGCCGGGAGCCCCGGCCAAGGACCCAAACCCCGAGGACTCGGGAGGCGTCTCGGTCACTAATTCTGAAGTGGAAAGTGTGATGAATCATCGGCGGCGTAAGGCGTCACTTCGGCACCCCGCGTTGTCTAATCAGGAGTTCAATGCTCTTAGCTCGGTAGATGCATACCTCGGCGCTGCCCGAACTGGACTTGAAGGCGCAGTAAGGCTCATGTCTACGAATGTGCACGTATAGTAATAGTTTTGACAACTAGTATCTATCCCAGTAGCCCCCGAGCCTTAATTTGGGCGGGACGGCCGAGTTAAGGGTCTGATATCCATTCTGCCCTGCCATTGTGCAGACTGTTCGGGAGCAAAACAAAAAGCTGTCCGAAGAGCTCAAGCTGGCGCAAACAGAGTTAGAGTCTGTGAAAGCCGAGCTAGAGGGGGTGAAGAAATTCACTAGAGAGGCACATGGTAAGTACCGAACCAAAAGTTCATTAAAGAGAAATCGTGGTGGAACACCTTCGCTAATGAAAAACGATTCTATAGCAGCCGAGTCGACAAATCAACTGCAGAAGGACCTGGATATAGCCAGGAAAGCTCAAAGATATGCGGAGTCACAGCAAGAAGCTGGCTACCGGGTGTTGTCCCGAAGTCATGAAGAGAGGGATAAGCTGAAGGCGGAAAGCGAACAACAGATCCAAGAAATCAAGAGCTTGAAAGCCCAACTGACTGTAACCCAAGAGGAGAACCAGAGACTGAAAGCAGGCATGCTCGGTTAGTGCAATCTGACCTGTCCGTTCAATTAACTGAACGTATTAGGCAGCAATATGAACAACGCCTCGTCCCATTGTAGTTCTGCTGACCGGCCGTCCTGAAGAGGAAGCCGGGTCCTTCGGGCAGGATCTGCTGAAGGAGCTATCCGCTGTACATGAGCGGGCCCGGAGAGCCATGACGAGCATGTTCAAAGCACTGTGGCCTGGCGAAGTGGCTCCAGTAGGGATGGCCGAACTCGCAAGTCGCTTCAAAGAAGCTCGGCGCCGCTTTGCGTTATGGAAGATGTCATCTTGTCGTGAAGGAGCACGGGAAGCGTGGGCGATGATCAAGACCCATTTCACCAAGCTGGAACCGGAGCATTTAGCGAGGGTTGGACCGGTAGGGCCAGATGGGAAAGAAGTGCCCGTGCATCTGGTATATGACCAGGTTATGCCCGCGGCTCGGCTGTCCCAAGCAGATTGTGCTCTGGAGACCATAATAGATGGCCTAGATCAAGAATGACAGATCGATTCTATGTACCAAAGTACTTTACATCGGATAGTCTCCAAACCGTGCAGACAAAACGTTGTCTTAAAAGGCCATCGGCTTCAGCCTCCTTGACCAGGAGCCAAGGAGTGTTTCCTACTATGCGATCCGAGAACATCGGAAATATACTTCGGAAAACCAGGCAATCCGGCCATGTGGTGCAAACAGACAAAAACGTGCTCGGGGAGTTATGTTATATTACTGAGTAACGTAAGAAACATCTTTCAACGAAAATAGTTCCGCTATGGGTTCTTTTCGTCAGGTGACCACGGTAGGCGTGGAGGGATAACCGAGTACCCGGATTAGACGGGGATGGTTACTTCGGGAAAATACCCTGGAGACTTTGGTGATAGGTACCAATTATTTTCACTTCCTCCGTGGCCGACCAACTTGTTTGCCTTAAGACGCTAGCTTTCGGCTTTACCCATCTGAGGTACGTACCCGGGAAATCCAGACGTAACAATCACAGAGGTGCTCCCTTTACTCCCTAGCCGAACAATCGGGAACGTAGGGGGTAAACACAGGAGTGAGGCAACCCAGCTTGGCCAAATCTTAAGTAAAGTTGATGCATATAGTGGCTTGATAACGATACAGGAAGGTTGCAAAACACGTAAAAAAACGGATGATTGCATAAATGAAATTTAACAGGCTTCGTAAAAGAAGCCCCCAGGTAACAAAGTGCGGTACATTCAAAGATGTTTGCCGAAGAAGAACTTAACGTAATTCGGCATTTCCGAGCACAACCCGGGATTGACTATTGACTAGAAAGATAAGCATCCTAAAAGGATAAATCGAACAAGGTAAGTTTGCGGGACTAGCCATAGAAACGTTGCAGTCGAGCTGCATTCCATGGGTTTGGTTCGAGGCGATCGTCCGTTGGGTCGTGAAGGCGGTACGCCCCGCCCATGAGTACCTGGTCGATGATGAAGGGCCCCTCCCATTTGGGCGCCCGCTTATGCTTCTGCTTCTCCGGGAGGCACAAGACTAAATTGCCAACGTTGTAGGCCTTCGCCCGTACTTCCCTGCTCTGATAACGTCTGGCCTGCTGTTGATAAAAAGCCGAATGAGCCCGTGCTATGTCGCGCTCGCCCTCCAAGGCATGCAGGTTATCTTGCCGATCTAGCTCGGCCTCCTTTTCTTCGTACATACGCACCCGAGGGGCGTCGTGAATAAGGTCACAGGGGAGGACGGCTTCTGCCCCATACACCATGAAGAATGGTGTGTAGCCCGTGGATCGATTAGGGGTGGTGCGCAGGCCCCACAGTACGGAGTCGAGCTCCTCAACCCAATGGCAGCCGGAGTCCTTTATAGATCGGACCAAACGAGGCTTGATGCCGCTCAAGATCAGGCCGTTCGCTCTCTCGACCTGTCCATTAGACTGTGGGTGATACACCGAGGCATAGTCGAGCGTAATGCCTAAATTAGCGCACCAGTCTTTGACTTCCTGATCGGTAAAGTTGGATCCGTTGTCCGTGATGATGCTGTGGGGAACACCGTAACGGTGTACGACGCCGGATATAAACGGCTTAGACTTGGCTGAAGTGACCGGCTTTGCCTCGATCCATTTAGTGAACTTATCCACCATGACGAGTAGGTATTTCTTTTTCTTGGTCCCCCCTTTAAGTGGTCCGACCATGTCCAGTCCCCAGACCGCGAAAGGCCAAGTAATCGGTATCGTCCGAAGGGCCGTGGGAGGCATGTGGCTCTGATTTGCGAAGAGCTGGCATCCAACGCAATGTTGAACCAATGTTTGGGCGTCAGTTCGGGCAGTGGGCCAAAAGAACCCTGCTCGAAAAGCCTTGCTGATCAGGGCCCGAGCTGCCGCGTGATGACCACCCATCCCAGCGTGTATTTCGGCCAGAAGTTGCCGTCCCTCTTCTTCGGATATACATCTTTGGAGGACGCCAGTAGTGCTTTTCTTATATAGCTCTCCCTCGTGGACTTTATAGGCTTTACAGCGGCGTATGATACGCCGTGCCTCGGTCTGGTCGGCCGGTAGTTCTTGGCGGAGGAGGTAGGCGAGGAAAGGCTCGGTCCATGGCGCGATCACCACCATGACTTCATGAGCTGAAGATGTCATTTCGACTGCCGAGCCCCCGATGACTCCCTCGTCTGGCTCGATAGGCAGAGGGGTGAGTTCTCCCGATGAATTGGATGCCGAGTCCTGGGCTCCCTCCTGCCACACCACGGACGGTTTGAAGAGCCGTTCTAAAAAGGTGTTCTCGGGGACACGGTCACGTTTGGCGCCCATGCGAGCAAGGGCGTCGGCAGCTTGATTGTTGTCACGAGGTATATGGTGGAACTCCAGTCCTTCAAAACGGGCGGAGATCTTCAGGACGGCGTTGCGGTATGCTGTCATTTTTGGGTCTTTTGCGTCAAATTCGCCATTGACTTGAGAGATGGCGAGATTAGAATCTCCTCGTACCTCTAGCCGTTGTATGCCCATTGACACCGCCATCCGAAGTCCGTGCAGCAGAGCCTCGTATTCGGCCGCGTTGTTGGAGTCGGTGTACATAATCTGGAGTATGTACCGAATATTGTCGCCAGTGGGGGATGTGAGCACCACTCCAGCCCCCAGTCATGCAAGCATTTTGGAGCCATCGAAGTACATCGTCCAATGTGAGTATGAGCTATACTCCCTAGGGAGTTCGGCTTCCGTCCATTCCGCAACGAAATCCACCAGAAACTGAGATTTAATAGCTCGGCGTGGTCGATAGATGATTTCGAAGGGGAGTAGTTCTATAGCCCATTTGGCTATGCGCCCGGTGGCATCGCGATTGTTGATGATGTCATTCAGTGGTACTTCGGATGCGACCATAACCGAGCACTCTTGGAAGTAATGACGGAGCTTTCGGGATGCCATGAAAACTGCGTAGGCGATCTTCTGGTAATGCGGGTACCTCGTTTTACACGGGGTGAGCACTTCGGATACGTAGTACACAGGTTTCTGTACCTGGAGCTTGTGACCCTCGGCTTCTCGTTCGACGACGAGAACCGCACTGACTACCTGATTCGTCGCCGAGATATATAGCAGCATGCGCTCAGCCGGGCTAGGTGCCGTCAAAATCAGGTTGCTGGCCAGTAGAGTTTTTATTTCTTCGAGTGCCGCCGCCGCTTCGCTGGTCCATTCGAAGTTCTTCGTCCGTTTAAGCAATTTATATAGCGGCAAGGCCTTTTTGCCGAGGCGTGAGATGACGGCTTAGGGCTGCAACAGTGTCGGCAAGTTTCTGGACGTGTTTGAGCTCGGTGGGGATAGCCAGCTCGGACAGTGCTCGGATTTTCGCTGGGTTGGCCTCTATTCCTCTATGGGAAACTATGAAGCCGAGCAGCTTGTCGGCTGGTACTCCGAAGACACACTTTTCCGGATTAAGCCGTATTTCGAAAGTCCGAAGATTGTCGAAGGTTTGCCTGAGATCCTCCACCAGCTGGCTGACGTGTTTGGTTTTGATAACCACAGTGTCCACATAAGCTTCGACTGTTTTGCCGATTTGTTACTCCAGACACGTTTGGATCGTACGCTGGTATGTGGCCCCTGCATTCTTCAAGCCGAAGGGCATTGTGTTGAAGCAGAAAGGTCCGTAAGGGGTGATGAATGCGGTGGCCGCCTGGTCGGACTCCTTCATTTTGATTTGATGGTATCCGGAGTAGGCGTCGAGGAAACATAGTGAGTCGTGTCCGGTGGTGGCGTCGATGATCTGGTCATTGCGGGGCAAGGGGAAAGGATCCTTAGGGCAGGCCTTGTTCAAATCCTTGAAATCGACGCACAAACGCCAGGACTTATCCTTCTTCGGCACCATGACCAGGTTGGCCAACCACTCAGGATGTTTGATGTCCCGGATAAATCCGGCTTCGAGCAACTTGGCCAGTTCCTCGCCCATGGCTTGACGCTTGGGTTCGGAGAACCGACGGAGAGTCTGTTTAACTGGCTTGAAACCTTTGATTATGTTCAGGCTGTGCTCGACTAATCTACGCGGGATCCCTGGCATGTCTGAAGGGTGCCAGGCGAAGATATCCCAGTTTGCGCGCAGAAATTGGCGCAATTCTTCATCGACCGCAGGGTCCAGCTGGGCTCCAATGGACGCCGTTTTGTTGGGATCTGTTGGGTGCACTTGGAATTTGATGATTTCATCTGCTGGTTTAAAGGACGTGGATTTTTGCCTTTTGTCAAGGATGACGTCATCCTTGTCCACCGTTGACTGGAGTGCGGTTAATTCCTCGGCCGCTAGGGCTTCGGACAACGCTTCGGGGGCGAGCGATGCCGTTTTGTTCTCGGCTCGCAGGGCTCTGTTCGGATCACTTATCACCGTGATAATACCGTTTGGCCCTGGCATTTTAAGCTTCATGTACCCTTAATGTGGTACAGCATGGAATCATGCAAAGGCATCGCGCCCTAGTAGGGCATGATAGCCACTACGGAAGGGCACGATGTGGAAAAGCAGTTCTTCAGATCGGTAGTTCTCGGGAGTTCCGAAGACCACATCAAGAGTCACGCGGCCGGTGGCATGCGCCTCCTTTCCGGGGATAATCCCTCGAAAGGTAGTGTGACTTTGCTCTATGCGGGATCTGTCAAACTGCATTTTATCCAAGGTATCCTCATAGATGAGGTTTAGCCCGCTACCTCTGTCCATCAACACCTTTTGTAGTCGGAATCCATCCACTATGGGGTCAAGGACAAGGGCGGCAGCGGCTCGAGTAGGGCAGGATCTCGGCTGGTCTTGTTCACCAAAAGTGATGGGTGTATCTGTCCAGGAGTCTGTCTCTGCCACATGGTGAATTTGGGCGAGCTCTCGAAGGGCTCGCTTCCTCTTATTCTTCGAAGAGTAAGTTTCATAGATTGTTAAGGCTTCGGCATTGTCGTCAAGGGGCCTTTCCGGAGTTTTATTGGAATACGGGCCTTGGAGGATGACATCGCCGCTCTTGGCGACTTGCCGGACCACCCAGCAAGCTCGAAGGCCGTGGGTTGGGTTTGTGGAGTGTATGGTACATGGTTTATCCAGTATCCCGTTGAGGACCGTTCTGGATCTTGTCGGGGGTCTCATCTTTTTCTCAGATGGCTCGTACTGACATGTCCGGCGAGGGAGTGCGCGCTTCGCCCAAGCTCGGTTTTGTTCCTCTGTGCGGATTGACTCCGTTTGCTCGAGCTGAGCCTGCCAAACATACTCCATGGCGCAATATTTGGACACCAGATCTGATAATTCAGAGAAAATTTGGATGTGTTGGCGGGCGAGGGCGTTTAAGATGCCCTCGTCTCTGCAATTCTGTCGGAAGATCTCTAGAATATCCTTGTCGCAGCCGTACGTCATCTTATTTTTGACGATAAGGAATCTGGCCCAGAAGTGTCGGACTGTCTCTCCGGGCTGTTGTTTGACATACATCAGGTCCCATATGTCGGGACGTCCTGCGTTATCCGGACAATACTCAATGTGGGGGGTGGGCGGGACTAAAAACTTGATCCCAGCGGGGTGTGAGTCCGGAGGTTTGGGGGCCGCGTCCCGGATTATCATGGAATCCGGCGCGCCGAGCTCTAGATAATCGACCAGGCGCGAGTGAGCGGATCCGGGCTTGCACGTTGAGCCGGACTCCGGCTCTAAACCCTCTCCGGGGTGGAATTCAGCTGCCGAGCTGGAAGGCGAAGCCTGTTGGTCAGAAACCTGCACCTCCTATGTTTTTGGTTTGGAGGTAGCGGGTGAGGCCTCTGAGGGGCCTTCGATAGTGGCGACCAAGTGAGTAGTGGCGGGGTTATAAATTTCCCTGTCGTCGGTTTTATGCCCAATTTGATCATATACCGAGGACTGGCCATCGGTGATCCCCAGAGCTTGGATCCGATCTAGTATCCCGTTTAATAACGAGAGATCGGTTGATTCCAGGTTCGGGTAATTTGAGGGGTCAACCCGCGGTGCGGCTGTGACAGGGGTGTCAGAATTTGCCTCAGAGCTATGTCCGGCCACGGCTGGAGTTCGGCAACCGAGCGCGGAGGTCGGGTCCGGGCTCAAGGTTGGTTCCACGGCGGCTGCCGTATCGGCAGTGGGGTTGGCCGTACTCGAAGCAGGCACTTCAGGATTCGTGGGTCCGTCAGGTGAGGCTGAGGACCGCGTCAGGATGAGATCTCCCCAGGAGTCGGCGACGAATTTGAAGTTTCCGAACCTGATCTCCTCATCGGGGGTGAAGCCGTCGACCTGGCCAAGGTGACCGGCCGGATCGGCGTGTAGCACGATGCTTCCGAACGCGAAGAGCTGACCGGGAACAAAAGTGCCCCTGCAGCTAGTGCTGTTGCTGATGAATAGGCAAGCCATTGATCCTTGATGACCCACGGCGGAGCTCTCAATGAAAGCACCAATGTCGGTACCACAACCGGCAGATCTCGGGTAGGGGATCCGAACTATGGGTCAAGGAGTCGATGGTAACAGGGAACGTAGAGACAGCGATTTATCCAGGTTCGGGCCCTCTCAAGGAGGTAATACCCTACGTCCTGCTTGATTGTATTGATGTGATTGTATGAAGGTTACAGAGTTGATCTACCTCGAGATCGTCTGGGCTAAACCCTAGGTAATGATATCTCTCCCCTACGGACTAAACCTCCTGGTTTATATAGACACCAGGGGGTCCTAGGGTTACACATGGTCGGTTACCATATGGGATAACACACAGATTACGCCATCTATTCCTTGGAGCGGACGCCAAAACTTCGGAGGTTTCCTTCTGACATACGGGGTCGTCCATAATCCAGCCTTCCATCGACATGTAGAGAGTGGCCCACCAGCCCGGCCTACGAGAGATAGGCCGGCAGCCCGAGTACCCCCTAGTCCAGGACATCCTCAATGACCGAGATGGGAAGAAGGGGATCGGATACAATGTATATAACTCAGGCGACGATATATATTACATATCATTTGACCGATAACGATTAAGTGTGTACACAAAATAAATACATATATATATAAATGATGGTTTCTCAGTATCGACATTTTTGTTTCTGAGTGAGCTTCTTTCCCTTCTTGTTCGCTGTCAAATAATTGAGACCCTCGTTGTGACTTTTCCTTTTCCATGGAGTACGATCTTTCTTAGGTAATGTAGTATTGATTCTTCTTTTGACGTATGCTTCATCATCATCGTCATCTTCCCTCATCGTGTTGCCGTACTGGTCGTAGTCTTCCTCGTTGGCGACTCCATCCATTCTGATGATGTTTCTTTTGCCTCTCCTCATGACAACACGGCTAGGATTGCTCGGGGCGGTTATGAAGAAGCATTGGGTCACGTGCTTAGCGTGTACCCATGGCTCGTTTTTTGCGATGGCGTTCACGGTAGTGCTCTTGGCGTCGGGTATAGACATGGTAGCGAAATACCAGTTTTCTCTTTCGACGTTCTTAGCCCATCTGACACGGAACATCGTCGCATCATGCAGTCCTGAGTAATCAAGCTCCCAGATCTCTTCGACCCTTCCATAGAATCTTTCAGTTGCGGCATTGTCGCCGGTCATGCATTCCATCGTCACCCCTTAGTTCTGAAAATCACTGTTTATATCTTTGGCCTCCGTGTAGAACGTGTATCCATTGATATCGTATGCCTGATAGGTCGCGAGGTTGGCCGCGGGGCCATGTGCTAAGGCGTATATGAGCAATCCGTCCGTAGAGCCCTCTTCCGGGGGATTAGCAAGAACATGCTCTTTGAACCAAGGCAGGAAAGTGGAGTTGTGCTCTCTAATAACTTCGGCGTTCGTCTTGCATAGCCCCCAGTCACGGTACTTCTTTGCGATGGTTTCTTTCTGCAGTGTCGCAAAAGGATCTACCATGTCTAGGTGCTATAGCACTACTAAGTTTGCTCTGTCAAAGTCCTTGCGTCGACCCGAGTGGTCCACATGCAGTTCCCTCCGGCCGTTGGTGAGACCTTCTCCTCCGAGCCTCCCAAGGTGCTTGTTAACGGGCAAACCAACAACAGGGTCTCCGCCATATAGATAATTCTCGCAGAAAGAGGTGCACTCTTGGGTCAGATAGCCCTGGATGATGCTTTCATCCGGACGGGACATGTTACGAACGAATCCTTTGATGACCCCATTCATCCTCTCGAACGGTATCATGTTGTGCAGGAATGTCGGCCCGAGGTCTATGATGTCATCCACAATGTGGACACACAGATGCACCCTGACGCCAAAGAACGCGGGCGGGAAGTACATCTCAAGCTCATTTACTATCACAACAATCTCTTCCTGTAGCCTTCGGAGCTGCTTCACACTGATCGACTTTCGAGAGATAACATTGAAAAAGTTGCAGAGACTAATAAGCGTGTCACGGACGTGCTTGTCCATTATCCCTCTAAGGGCAACAGGAAGTATCTGCGTCATCATCACATGACAGTCATGAGACTTCATCCCGCTGAACCTTTTCTTCTTGGTGTCTAGAAATCTGCTTATCTTCCCACAGTAAACGGAACTAACTTTGATTCCGGTAAGGCAGTTGAAGAATTGATCGATCTCCTTTGGACTTAAGGTAAAGCAAGAAGGGGGGCAATAATTCTCTTCCTTCTTGTTGACTTTTTTCCCTGGTCCCGCGCCTCCATCTCCGTCTCCGTCTCCTCTGACTTTTTACGGGGTGGCATGTGGAGATCTGCCCTGATGTTCAAATCTTCCAAGTCTCTTCTTGCCTTCGGCCCATCCTTGGTCTTATCCGGCATGTTCATCAGTGTTGCAAGCAAGCTCTCAAGGACATTCTTCATGATATGCATTTGATCAAGGCAATGAGGCGTGTCGAGTTTGGGCCAGTACTCCAAGTCCCAGAAAACAGACCTTGATTTCCATACCTTCAGCAGCAGCTCTGGCGCCTTTTTCATCTTTCCCGGCGCGGGGCACTATTCCCAGTTTTTCAATAGCTCATCGATTTCGGCGCCGCTCCTCTTACGTGGAGGTCCTCGATGCTCAGCCTCACCACTGAATAGATCTCCACGGTTTCTCCACGGGTCGTCCTTCGCGAGCCATCTTCGCTGCCCCATGTACACAATTTTCCCAGACCCGCCATCTTTCGTTAGCTGCTGAGACGTTGTATCATCCATGCACCGCATGCATCCGCAATATCCGTGGCACACCTGGCCTGCGACATATCCGTAACCGAGATAGTCATGCACCGTCGTCATCAGCGCGGCTCTCATATAGAAATACTCGCCTTTGCTGGCGTCCCATTTCTTGGCCGGTGTTTTCCATAACGTGTCTAACTTCTCTTGAAGTAGACCCAGATACAGATTAATATTATTTCCCAGTTGTTTTCGGCCCTTGAATGAGCATGCTCATGTGTATGTACTTTGTCTTCATGCACTTCCAGTGGGGAAGGTTGTACATCCAAACAAACACGGGCCATGTGCTATGGTTGGTGTTCTGGTTGCCAAACGGATTCATGCCATCGGTACTCGTGCCAAGCACTATGTTCCTTGGATCACCTGCGAAAAATCAATATTCGGCATTGAACGCTCTCCACTAGCTTGCATCCGCGAGGTGTCTCAGCTTCGGATCATCCCCATCGTCGGGCTTCACCCTCTCCGCGTGCCAGCGCATGAGCTTTGCTTCCTTAGGATCTACGAAATAACGCTGCAGACAAGGAGTGATCGGTAAGTACCATACAACTTTCTGGGGAGATTTCTTTCCGGCCTTCTTGTATCGAGAAGCATTGCACACCGGACAGTTATTTTTTTCCGCGTGCTCCTACCGATAAATGATGCAATCGTTGATGCATGCATGGTATCTAATGTGCGCGGCACACGATATTCTTGGCCTCATCGACACTAGTAGGACACAGGTTCCCCGCGGGAAGAACCTTCTTTAGATACTTGAGAAGCTCATCGAGGCTTCTGTCGGTCCATTTGTTTTTAGCCTTTGTCTTTAGAAGTTCGAGCGTGAAACTCAAGCAGGTCACCTCGGAATCGCAACCATCATACAATGGAGTATGAAAGTCTACCTCCAGTTGCTCCAGCTTGGCCTCCTCTCTACAAGCAGCTCTGTCATTAATCGTCTTCTTGCGAAGCAGGTCTCGAACATGAGGGTCCCGCATGACTGAACTTAGTAGCGACGAATGCTCCGGCGTGTCCGCGTCTTCTCTATCATGTCCGGCCACTTCTCCGCCCCCATGTCCGGCCTCTTCTCGGCCCCCATGTCTGGCCTCTTCTCCGCCCCCATGTCCGGCCTCTTCTCCGCCGCCATGTCCGGCCTCTTCTCCGCCACCATTATCGGTCATCTCTTCGTCTGGTCCAATGTTGTCATTGGCTGCCCCATCGACGTCATCATCTTCACTTATCCACTGAGTATAGCCATCCATGAAACCAGTCATGAGCAGGTGCGCTTTCAAACGTCCTTCCTTAAAGGGGTCGAGCAAGACTCCTCCTTTGCATCTTCGACACGGACAGAAAATCTCCTTCCGGATATTTTCATACATGTCATGTACCGCGGATCGCAACCATCTTTCCACCATCGTGCCACTGACCTTCATGATCGCCTGCGTGGTATAATTAATAAGCAAAAGGATTATAAACGCATCCATGCATCAAAGTCATACAAAAATTCGGCATGACCTTCCCTGAAAAAAGGACATATAGTGTTCGCCCGAAATTTGCCGAAACGGAAATAAATCGACATTTCGGCAAAACATAAGCAACTCTCATGTCACACACAATTTGGCAAATAGACATATAGGCGGAACTCATGCCACACGCACAATTTCCATCATATCGCCCGGTTCGGTCATATCGCACACATATTTTCCATTAATTCTTCCAAAGCACAATTCTTTACTCACCTAGCTATCTCGAGAGAGAAGCACGGTGACTAGATGGCTTTACTTCATTAAAGAATAGATCTATTTGGGGATTTGATAGGTTCCACTTACTAAATGGATAGATCTATAGCTAGTAGGGGAAGGAGATGGCTAGCTCTAACTAGTGGAGGGAGGAGAGAAGAGTGAGGAAGCTAAGAGAGAAAAGGGGTGCATTAATGGAGATGGTGGAGGGGGCATTAAAGTAGAGAGAAGAGAGGTAGGAGAAGGAAGAGAGAAGAATGCTAGCTAATGGGGAAAGCAAGTGAGGGAGAAGAAGTGAGGGAGAGAGGAGGGGGAAGGGGGGAAAGGGGGCTGCAAAAGGTGCCAGTTGCGGCTTAGCAGTAGCGCGGGTCGGAGAACGGCGCTACTGCTAAGAGCAATAGCAGCAGCGCTGGTCCGCAAACCGCGCTACTGCTAAGCGGGGACCACCACGTGGGACAGTGCAGCCGTAGTTGCAGCGGTGGGTACCTGACCCGCGCTACTGCTAATAGCAATAGCAG
Source organism: Elymus sibiricus (assembly GCA_039707655.1). Taxonomy (NCBI): domain Eukaryota; kingdom Viridiplantae; phylum Streptophyta; class Magnoliopsida; order Poales; family Poaceae; genus Elymus; species Elymus sibiricus. The sequence continues at coordinate 323,795,253 of CM077664.1, forward strand.
TAGCGCCTTTTTCCCAGCCCGCGCTGCTACTATTCGTGGCCTGGTGGGTACGGTGGGGCCCATTTACCAGCAGCAATGTCACGTACACCCGCGCTACTGCTAAGTTGATACCAGTAGTGCCTGTCCTTATAACGCGCTACTGCTAATTACCAGTAGCGCCGGAGTTTGCCCCTCGCTACTGTTAAGCCTCCACCTATAAGGTTTTTCCTAGTAGTGAGTAAGAGACGATATAGGGTTACGGTCTACACTCAACTTGCTGTTGGCGTTGATGGGACTCCACACCCTTATTGGCTTGTTTCCGCTGTGATAAATAAGGTATACTCTGGATCTACGGTACTTCTTTTACAAGTGATGTTATGGTATTTCATCGAAGTACTGTGTGTGCCAGCATACTGATCCAGGGATGGCACAGAAAGCATAGAGACTTGACCGTATTGGGTCGGGTCGTTACTTTCATTCATGATGCTACTGAAAATTATTATGAGAGAGGATCATATGCTTGTAGGTATTGCAATAATATCAAGTTTCCTCTCTATGTGTTGAAAGTTTTGAAGTTATACTTGTTTTGCCTTCCTATGCTAGTTGATTCTTGCTCCTATGAATTATTTGCTCACAAAATCCCTATGCATAGGAAGTGGGTTATGCTTAAATGTGCTCGCCATATGTTTCGTGCTGCTCTCTTTATGTTTCAATTCTCTATTCTTATGCGAGCATAATTGAAATCATCATGCCTAGCTAAAAGACATTAAAGAAAAGCGCTTGTTGGGAGACAACCCAATATTTATACCTACTATTTTTGTGTGTCCACATGGTTAAGATACTGTAGTAATCATGTTTTATATGTTTTCTTTCAATAATGTGCCAAGTAAAGCCTTTGGGATAGTGTGGATACTTGTTGATTTGATTCTGTGCAAAAACAGAAACTTTTGCGTCCAGTGCTGGAATTTTCATTCGGTACTAGAGCGTGATAAAATTCTGAACTTTTTACATAGTATTGGGTTATGATTTTTTACATTTTCCTAATTTTTCAGAATTTTTGAAGGTACATAAGTATGCTTTTTAATTCGCTCACTATATGCTGTTCTGTTTTTGACAGATTCTGTTTTTATTGCATAGTTTGCTTGTTTTAGTGTTTCCATAGCTTATATTGAGTAATATAAAGTGTGGAAATGATAGAATACAGTAGGTATTATGTGAGAACAATTATGAATCTTGTCTTGACAGTACCAAAGTGAATGATTTATTTTCATACTAACCTATCTCACGGAGCTCCGTTAAGTTTTATGTGATTGAAGTTTTCAAGTTTTGGGTGAGATATCGATATGAGGAGAATAAGGAGCGGCAAGACCATAAGCTTGGGGATGCCCAAGTAACCCCAAGGTAATACTAAAGGAAGACTCAAGCATCTAAGCTTGGGGATGCCCCGGAAGACATCCCCTCTTTCGTCTTCAACACTATCGGTAACCTCACTCGGAGCTATATTTTTATTCGTCACATAATATGAGTTTTGCTTGGAGCATCATTTTATTTTGTTGATATTTTCTTTATTTTATCAATAATCATGTTTTGTATCTTTTAGTTCAATAAAATGCCAATTATAGCCTTTACAATGCTCAATTTGCTAGTTTATGTGTTGCTGTTTGAAAACAGAAAATTTTCTATTATGTCCTGAATTTTTGTGAATTGTCAGAACATGATAAAATCTGAAATTTTTACACAGTAGGCATGCATGAGTTGTCTGTCACGTAGTAATTTTTCAGAATTTTTGGAGTTAGGGAAGTATGAACTTTTATTCCCCCTTTACAGACTGTTCTGTTTTGGGAGATTGCTGTTATAGTTGCATTGTTTGCATATGTTTGCTTGTTTAATATTTCTATTTGTGGATAGGAGTATTAAATATGTAGAGGCATTTAGTATGCAATGTTTAATTATAATTTTAGTGATATGTTACATTATAGAATGTTAAAGTTTTGAGTTGATTTATACTTACTTATCTCACGAGTTCTTGTTGAGTTTTATGTGGATGAAGTTTTCAAGATTTAGGAGAAACCGTGATATGAGATGAATTAAGGAGACACAAGAGCTCAAGCTTGGGGATGCCTAAGGTTCCCCAAGATAATATTCCCAGAAGTCTCAAGCATCTAAGCTTGGGGATGCCCCCGGTGGGCATCCCACCTTTCTTCATCAACACCTATCGGTTAGCCTAATTTTTACTTGTTCACATGATATGTGCTATTCTTGGAGTGTCATTTTATTTTTTGTTTGCTGTTTGAATAAAATAATTGGATCTGAAATATTTATTGAGAGAGAGTCTTCACATAGCTACCCATTCACTAAACAACTCTTTGTTCTTCACTTAAATCTTTTGGAGTAGTTTGTCATTTGCTCTTGTACTTCATTTATATCCCAAGAGTAAATTGTTGAATGAATTGAATGTCATAAATATGCAATTATATATGCTTCATATGCTTGTCCCATGGGAAGTAATGACTTCACATACAAGAAGTATAAGTGGTAAAATTTATTGAAAGTTAGCAAACATAGCATTGGTCACTTGAACAATTCATGAGAGAATATTGAAGGAAGAGAGATTTCACATATAAATATACTATCTTGGAGATCTTCTATGATTGTGAGCCCCCATTAATTATTTTCAACCTTGATCAAGTAGTTGATGTTGGACAAGGAAGACAACGTAATGGGTTATGTTTGTTTATATTCACATAGAAGTTATATGTTCTTGGATCCTCTAACATGTGGTGCTTGCTCATAATCGTTTGCTAGCCAAAATTTCGTACTAAGTAGAAATACTACTTGTACATCCAAAAACCCTTAAACCGAGTTTCTTACCATGAGAGTCCACTATATCTACCTATGGATTGAATAAGATCCTTCAAGTAAGTTGTCATCGGTGCAAAAGCTATAAAAATTGCCCCTAAATATGTATGATCTTTTATTGGAAGGGAAAATAAGCTTTGTACGAACTTGTGATGGTGAAGAAATAAAAGCGACAGACTGCATAATAAAGGTTGCTATCACTAGGGGCAATATAAAGTGACGTTCCTTTCCATTAAGAGCTTGCACATCCAAAAATAAAAATCGCATGATAACTTCTGCTTCCCTCTGCGAAGGGCCTATCTTTTACTTTATGTATTTACTTTTATGCAAGAGTCAATAGTGTTCTTCTCTATTCCGTTTTTATTTTCTCTCTTGGCAAGCATCATGTGGTGGGGAAAGATCCAGGCACATATATCCAGTTGAATATAGGTGATCATGAGTTATTATTATTGACATTATCCCTGAGACAAATAAGTTGGGAGGCAAAACATTAAGCCCCAATCTTCCTATGTGTTTACCTGAAACGGTTTGTTCTATAAATATGCTTTGAGTGTCAGAAATCATGGAAGACTAAATGATAATTGAGTATGTGGAATTTGCTAAATGAAAGCTCTTACATAGACCCTTCTTGAAAATAAGTTGAATTGCAATTGTTTGATGACTGAGAACATAGTTTGTTAGTTTTCAAGAGAGTTTATGATCTATACTTTAACATGCGAATAGCTTGCTACTTGATCATGAGAAGTTTTATGAGATGAACTACTGTTTATGATATATAATGATGCTGAAAAAAGTGATTGGAATTATCATTGATCAAACATATGCACTATGCTAGCATTCACACTTCATAAATTATTTCTTTTATCATTTACCTACTCGAGGGCGAGTAGGAATTAAGCTTGGGGATGCTGATATGTCTCCAACGTATCTATAATTTATGAAGTATTCATGCCATGTATATCACAATTTTATATGGTTTTGGTATGATTTGATTAGAACTTACCTGGACTAACGCTGTTTTCAGCAGAACTACCGTGGTGTTGTTTTTTGTGCAGAAATTAAAGTTCTCGAATTGGGCTAGAAATTTACGGTGATTTTTTATGGACCAAAAGAGACCCTCAAAGCTTCGAGGAAGGACCAGAAGCCTCACGAGTAAGCGACAAGCCTGGGGGCCACGCCCTCCCCCCAAGGGCGTGCCTACTGAGCTTGTCCCTCCCTCGTGGGCCCCCTTGCGTGAATTCAACATTGAAAAATCCTATGAATATAGAAAACCCCAAAAAGAAACCTAGAACTTCCATGCCGCCACCGCAAGCCTCTGTACCGAAGCAATCTCATCCAGAGCCCTGTTCCGGCACTCTGCCGGAGGGGGAAATCATCGCCGGAGGCCATCTTCATCATCCCGGCGGTCTCCATGACGAGGAGGGAGTAGTTCACCCTCGGGGCTGAGGGTATGTACTAGTAGCTATGTGTTTGATCTCTCTCTCTCGTGTTCTTGATTTGGCACGATCTTGATGTACCGCGAGTTTTGTTAATATAGTTGGATCATATGGTGTTTCTTCCCTCTATATCTTCTTGTGATGAATTGAGTCTTTCCCTTTGAGGTTTCGTTATTGTCGAGTTGAATACTTTGGATTTGAGAACACTTGATGTATGTATTGCATGTGGATACCCGCGGTAACAATGGGGTATTCTATTGAGTCACTTGATGTATGTTTTGGTAATCAACTTGCGGATTCCCGAGATGACATTGGGGTAATCTAGGCATAGAGGTTGATGCACGTTTTCGTCCTACTTTCTCCGATAGAAACTTTGGGGTACTCTTTGAAGTTCTTTCTGTGGATTGAATATTATGAAATTGAAGTTGTTTGATGCATATCGAATAATCAACTCACGGATACTTGTGGTGACATTGGAGTATTTAGGTGACATTAGAGTTGGTTGACGCGTATCATATGGTGTTATTTTAGTATGAACTCTAGGGCTGTTTGTGACACTTATAGGGATGGCTCAATAGATTGATCGGAAAAGATAACTTTGAGGTGGTTTTGTACCCTACAACAACCCTACAAAAATTTCATCTTATGTTCTCCACTAGATAAGAACTTTGGAGTGATTCTTTGTCGGACGTTGAGGGATTGTTATATGATTCAATTATGTTAGCACTGTTGAGAGATTGCACTAGTGAAAGTATGAACCCTTGGCCTTGTTTTCAAGCATTGCAATACCGTTTGTGCTCCATTTTATCACTTGCTACCTTGCTGTTTTTATATTTTCAGATTACAAAAACCTATATCTACTATCCATACTACACTTGTATCACCATCTCTTCGCCGAACTAGTGCACCTATACAATTTGCCATTGTATTGGGTGTGTTGGGGACACAAGAGATTTCTTCTATTTGATTGCAGGGTTGTTTGAGAGAGACCATCTTCATCCTATGCCTCCCACGGATTGATAAACCTTAGGTCATCCACTTGAGGGAAATTTGCTACTGTCCTAGAAAACTCTGTGCTTGGAGGCCCAACAGAGTCTACAAGAAGAAAGTTGCGTAGTAGACATCAGAGACATATCAGTGACCCTGTGTCGTGCGTACAACCATCTATGGGGCCATCTAGCCCCTTTGCGGTTCGACTAGGGAGATCAACGAGCACAAAGAGCAGAACCATCAGAGACGCAAAGAGTTTACCCAGGTTCGGGCCACTGTGAGGTATAAAACCCTACTCCTGCTTTTGGTGTATTGGATGTGTATGAACACAAGTACAAGGAGCGCTTCCCCGGCAAGGTGCGGAAGAAGCAGCTACGCATGCAAGTTGTGCAAAGGATCGATCCTTGTAAACGTTGCCCTGGCCCTCCTTTTATAGCTCAAGGGGTCACCACAGTGGCAAAACAGTCATTACAAGTTGATTAGATAGCAAACAGTGCTATCATACCTAACTCTGCCAGTTTTGGACAAAAGCAATAAATGCTCCGTTAGGTGTCATGTGGAGGAGGAGTTCCGGCAAGGTTTCTGCACCGTTCGCCCAGCTACCTCCTATTATCTTGACACACCTTCTGGACGGGTGTCATTAAAGGCAAATCTCCTTCCAGCGCGCTGACACGTGCCTGAAAAATCTCACCTAACTGCCTGCGGGCTCGACACCTTTTCGATTAGCGACTAGCCGCAACGTCAACAACAACCGCGGCAAGCTCAGTGATCTTTTGAGCCCGAAAAGATGTCGATGGCCTCTTTGGATCCGCGGGCGCGGCAAGATCAGTGGCAAGTGCTGTGAGACAAGCGGGTAGAGGATGCCCGTACCACCATTGAACGGCGCCGGGAGGCACGCCATCAATCCGACGTGCGCAACGGCCTAGTCGTTAATGAGCCTGTGCCCGAGGTTGGCGGATATCTGCCTTATGAGGTTGGATGTCCAGCCTTCACTCGTGAGCTGCGGCAAGTCCGCTGGTCGTCCATCCGAGCCTTCAAGCCAGAAGTACCAGAAGAGTAAGATGGCAAGGTGCACCCGGCAGAGTTTCTGGGCATCTACACGATTGCCGTGCAAGCTGTCGGGGGAAGAGATGAGAAGATTCTCGCCAACTATTTTCTGTTGGTGCTGAAGCCCAACGTGAGATCTTGGCTGATGAACTTGCCGGAGAATTCCATTTCTTCATGGGTAGATCTCTGCAACGAGTTCGTTGGTCCCCTTACCGGAGGCCACAAGGCCCCAGGACAGCCCAGCGACCTACAAGTGATCATGCAAAGAGATGGTGAAACTTTGCGCAAGTACATCCAGAGATTCAGCCGCGTGCACTGCAACATTCCAGATGTACACCTGGCCGCTATGATTGCCGCGTTTCACACAAACATGCACAATCAGAAAATGCGGGAAAAGATGACCGTCCAGTTGCCAAAGACCGTCAATGAACTCTACACGTTGGCGAATAAGTGCGCACGTGCTGAGGAAGGAAGGAGGCTTCCCGGGGAAGATGCTGGTGCCGAGGTGGATTCTGAGGATGATGATGCTGCCACCCCGAAGAAAAAGGGCCGAAAGCGCAACAAGAAGCGCAAAAGTAGGACTCTTCTGGCTGTTGAGGGCACTGGCACATCTGAGTCCGCCAAGAAAGCTAAGACTGAAAACTCCGGCAAGGAGGCTGCTGTATGCGCCACTTGTCAGGAGGCGGCGGCAAACGAGAAGGCCGGCAAGTCCGATGGACCATACTGCAAGATTCACCGCACCAAGGGCCATGATCTCCAAGAGTGCTGACAAGTCGAGCTCCTTGTTGAGAAGCAGAAGGCTGAATATGAAAAATGAGACAAAGAGAAGGGTCAAGATGGTGCTGGCGGATCCGGCAAAAAGGGCCGTGGTGGTCGAGGAGGCTGTCGTGGCAAGGCCAAGCAGTAGAAAGAGAAGCCTGCTAGAGGCCGCGAAAAGAAAGAGGAAGATGATGCAAGTGAAGAGGAAGAGAACGACGGAGAGCCCAGTGAACAGGAATTTCAGAAGGCAACTGAGGCCATGTGCATTGACGGAGGCGCATCTTTACACTCCTCTCACCGCCAACTCAAGCAGTGGGCGCGTGATGTTAATCCGGCAGAACTGGCAATGGGCTCTCAAAAGCCACTCAAGTGGTCACACACGCCTATCATTTTCGATGCCGAGGATCACCCTGATTGCATAACTGCGGTCAGGTGTTTGCTGTTGTTGGTTTCACCAACAATTCGCAACCTCCAGGTCATGAAAATGTTAGTTGATGGTGGGGCCGGCCTAAATTTGATTTCTCCGGAAGTAATCAAGAGGCTGCAGATTCCCGGTGAGGAACTCAAGAAAACAAGTACGTTTCAAGGAGTAAACCCGGGAAGAAGCCAGCCCAAGGGGAAGATCACATTACCGGTGACATTTGGCGGGGAATTTAACTACAGAACAGAAAATATTTTGTTTGATGTTGTCAAGATCCCTTTGCCGTATAATGGAATTCTTGGCCGCCCAGCCTTGGACAAATTTTTGGTAGCATCCCAGTATGCCTATAATACATTAAAGATGCCAGGGCCGATGGGTGTCATTTCCATCAATTCTGACAAGAAGGAAGTAGTCATATGCGTTGACAAACTATACAGAGAAGCGGTTGTAGCAGAGGCCGCCAAGGCACCAGCTCCCGCAAAGGAAAAGAAAAGCAAGAAGTCCGGCAAGACCTCTAACAAGAATTCTGGGAAACGCACCTCCTCGGAGTGCTGCGCACCTGTTGAAGGCTTGCCGGAGTGTTCTACCGGCAAGAAATCCAAGGCCACTCCACCAGCAACGAAGAAGGTGCCGGCAAGGGAGGATGGCACTCACGGTACCTACACCATCAGCGCCACCCTTGACAGGAAATAGGAAAGCGCGCTAGTTGCCTTCTTGCGGGCGAATGTTGATGTGTTTGCATGGCAACCATCTGACATCCCCGGCGTTCCCAGGAAGGTAATTGAGCACCACCTGGCTGTTTGTCCCCACACTCGGCCCGTCAGGCAGAAGGTCCAAAAACAGGCTTTGGAGCGGTAACAGTTCATTGCTGAGGAAAGCAAAAAACTTGAAGCAGCAGGTTTGGTTATAGGTGTACTACATCCAACTTGGTTAGCAAATCCAGTTGTAGTGCGCAAAGCAAACGGAAAGTGGAGACTTTGCATTGACTACACTGATATTAACAAAGCATGTCCAAAGGATCCTTTCCCTTTGCCGCGCATTGATCAAATTGTGGACTCTACTTCTGGTTGTGATTTACTCTACTTCCTTGAAGCATATTTGTGGCGCCCCGCCTGAATACCACTGTAGTCAGACGGTCACCGCACATACCAGCCTAGGAAATCACTCTAGCATGCGCTTTTACAACAAGTATCATGAACACAGACATTTCTATTAATGGATATATCAGTCTTAAATGATATATTACAAGGTTGATGGCAGCGGAAAAGCTCTATCTAAGGCAGCATGGTCTTGGTGCGGCTCCAATCCACAGGGATCTGACTGGGTTACTCTTCTAGCCCGCGAACACTCCGGCTCCTCGCTAGCGGTCGTCGAATCCTTAGGTGAACCTGGCCACATTGAAGGCCGCTGAGTACTTTTGAATGTACTCGCAAGCAAACCAAACCAACATATACTCCAAGCAATGCAATCCCAGGAATTCAAGCATGCATTCATTATTAGAGTAATATTAATTATCACATTATGGCAGTATTATCCAGCAAGATTATTTATGTAATAGCATTAACCATCATGTCATAGCAGGATTATCTAACATCATTTTTACGGATCATGTCCTAACAGTACTATCTAGCATGTAAACTATCAAAGTAACTGCAGTATGACGAGGATAAAGCATATCAAGTAAATAATCCATACTCCGAATAATCTTAGGATCCAATCTGATCCAAACTTTGCGGTCATCCGACCGCTCATCTCATAGCCATCCCATGGCCAGCATTTTCATATTCCTGACATCAACCGATGTCTAGGCATCTGCATTGCAAGTCTGACAAACCTTACCATTCTTTGGTTCAGTCTTAGCAACAATTTTATGTAGTTTGTTCCTCCAGACTCGACACAGACCAAATAGTGGCCTAGTATGAACTGTCCATGACCGAGGACGGCTATTCGAATAGATTTACACTATGCAGAGGTTGCGCACTTTACCCACACTATGGAGCTCCTGGCCTCGTACTCCCATTCGGGTGGACTGGTGCTGCTCCAACGAAACTTGCCTAACCCGTGACTCCTCTACCGTACCACCGACAATCATACCCTCCCAGGGTCATGTCCTGGGTGGCCCCTATGTCACCCCGTGACACCTGCCACCGTCGTGGCCAAACAAACTGTCCCAAACGGGGACCGCACGCAAAAACTCAACTGGGCTCACAAGGTTATCGTCGCCTACCGGGCCAGGGTAGTGCGCACGCATAACCTTCCCTCTTTGGTTGTATCGGTAAAAGAGCACGAGGTTAGACCAAGTCAAGGTCGTCCCATACCGGCAAATGTGGCTGCACGAATAAGTCCGGATAGGTGGCACTATGACTCGATCCAGCCGACGGAGGAGGTTGTCATTATTAAGTCACATTTCTGAATCATTGCGATAACCACAATAATGCACGATGAAAACATAACAACCTATCTCCATATTGTTACATACGAGTCACTAGTACAATAACATGATGAGCATTAACAAGTAATGTAAATAGCAAGTTCAACCTAGCAGGAGTTTAATTACTTTACAAGTCTTAGCTGTAAGTGACAACCATCTGAACCCTTGCATGAAACCGGCAAATAAACCAGTAGCCTCTAGAACGGTCTTTACAGCTCAGATCTGGGACGTTACTGGAATAAATCAACCCCGGCTCAAGACGGCTGAAAAGCAGCTCAGAGCATGAGACGGTGTTGATAAAAAGAGTGTAGCAGTTCCCTAAGACGGCCGAAGAACAGCTCAGAGCATAGGGTCACCGCTAGAGAAAGAAATTCAACAGCTGCCCGAGACGGCCAAAAAGCAGCTCAGAACACGGGACAGTTATTTAAAGAGAAACATAAAGTCGGCATCCACCCTGGACGGCCAGATGCAGCTCAGAACACAGGCGTGGTGCCGTTACCAAAGAAAGTGCAAACAAGGGTTCATTAGCGTCACATACAGCACACCTCTACGCATATAGCATATTAATTTAAACACACAATAATAACACAGAGCAATGCTTTAGGGCACATATCAGATGGTCAGCTTGCCTGGGGGTCGACGGATTAGCTGGAGAGAAGTGGGATCACCTCGCGGAAAAAAAATCGCCGGAAAGGATTCCCTCTCGGAGGGGCTAGATAGAGGGCAGGGGCAAAATGGGTATTTTCAAAAAGTGTCAACATGGTGAAAGTGGCATCATCGGAACAGGCTCAACGAACTGAAGAAGTGGGCTTTGGATTCACCTGATTCGGAGTTACGATTGAAGAGAAACGGCCGTTCGTTCATTAAGCGAGAAAACAGACAGAAAACTGTCCACTTTATCTCTTAGCGGGTGAACGCTCACTATATAGCCGTTTCGGCCGGCGGCTGAGAAAGCAAAGCGTATTTCAGCGTTTACGCTTTCACTGTGGTGGAAGCGAATTTTTGTCTGAAACTGTGCCGAAATGCGCTTTCGAAGTCAGAAAGCGTACTTTTAAAAGTACGTCTCCACTTTAGCTCGCGGGCCCGGGCTACTAGTGACTTACACGTGGGCCCCGCCCTATGCTTTCCTCTTTCTCTCTCTTTCTCCTCTGGTCGCCTTCCTCCTCTCGACTGGGACAGAGGGGAGGCCGAGGCCGACGAGGCTGCCGGCGATGGGCGGCACGGGAGAGCCTTCCGCTGGGCTTGCCGAAACCGGTGCTCCGCACCGCGCCCAAAGGTGGCCGCAGGGCTGCGTGGGATGGCCCACAACGCCATCGCTACTGACTCGGGCACGGCGGCCGTCGGCCAATAGCGAGGCTACTCCGGCAGCATCTCTCCAGCTAGAATGAGAATGGCGGCGGCTCAGCAGGCCATAGGGGAGGTCAAGGCGCAGAGGGAAGGGAGAGGGAAGGGCTACGGGGCCGTGGTTGGCCGAGGGGATCGGGCAGCGGCCTTGCGGCTATGGGAGGGACAGCGGGCTCCGGGAGCTCAAGAGGGAAGGGCTGGGCTCGATGGAGAGGAAGAGGGACTCAGAGGCCACTTATATAGGCTCGGGGAGAGCTACACGATGCCGGTCGAAGCTCCTGGACCGCAGCGTCGTGGCGGTGCTCGAGCGGAGAATCGATGTCGGCGCAGCCGGCCAATGAGCTAGGGGACGAGGGGGAAAGCTTCCAGACGGCCCACGCGTGCGGCGGAGAGCTCGCCGGCGCTCCCGGACGAGCCGGAGCCTTCTGGAGACGGCCTCCCGAAGAAACCAGTGCACAGAGCATTGTGGCTGCTAACTAGAGTCATGGTCACCACTGGCACCTCGCGTCCGCGGCTCCCAGCCACTGCCAGGCCTTGTCAACACGGTGCATCAGAGGTCGGTGAGTTGACATGAGGTGTTTTGGAAGCAAACGGAGACAAGAGTTGGACTGATTTGAGCTGACACTGATCTGAATAGAAACTGAGATGGAGTTTTGTGGAGAAATGGATGAAGGTGAGGAGTTGGATCTTTGTCACAATGACATGTGGTAGAAAGGACTAGGTGCTGGAAAAATTTGGAGGCATTTGGACCACTTTTGCATGCACTTCCTTTGGAATGCCAAATCTGGTCCAGAAACAAAATCTTGATGTTGTGCTCAACTGGCCTGGTGAAATGAGTTGTATTTTTATGTAGGGTAATGATTTGGATGTATGGAGGTTCTGGAAACATTTCAGCTCATTTGGATACACCAAAATGGTACTTCCTTCACAAAGCTTTCTGCTGGACAGAAACTAGATGGAATTTTTGGGAGAAATTGGCTAAATAAAATGATGTGAATTTTTGCATGCTCACACCATATAGGGAATGTGAGGTCCTGGATTAATTTGAGGATTTTTGAAGCAATATAAAATATAGTTGCTTCACAACCTCAAAATAGGTCCAGTAATTAGAATTGGATGATGCTCTCAAACTTTGAACTATGCAACTTGGGATCTTGATGGAAATGGTGAAGATATAGATAGGAGAAGCTCCACAAATTATTTGGGATTTTTCCAGGCTACCAAAATAGTAGCTCTTTTGGAAAGTGCCCAAAGTGCAATATTGGCTTTAAATAGGAAATTGCAATTTCCCTTATTTAATTATGGCCAATATTTTTATGGGAGCTCAATATGGTCACAAAGAATATCTCCACAAGTTTTCATGAACTTTGGAGATGGATAGATATTTTCCTGGATTTAATTCCTTTAACTGGCAGAAAAAGGAATTAATTTTAAATGAAAAATATTGCAAATGACTTGGCAATATTTTTGCATATCCAGGGTTTACAGAGATAGGATGATCACTGGGAAAAGTTTGGGAGGCGGTAGATCAAAGGAAATTGGGGTTCCTTTGTAACGGAAGGAATTAGGGTTTCCCTTCCGGCAACTCGGAAGGTGGGGTTTCTGTGGCAAAATCCTGAGAAAATATCTTGGGTGGCAAGGTTGGGTTGGAGAGAGTCTCTGGTTGGATAGGAAAGGCAAGACTAAATGACCATCTTCATATACCCAAGAGCAAGAGAAAATCCGATAACCTCGAAAAAAGACGGGACCCAAATCCCGCGAAGGAAAAAAAACAAGGAGCGAAAACCAGGGTGTTACAAACCTACCCCCCTTAAAAAAATCTCGTCCTCGAGATTTCCAGGCTTACCTCCTGGCTAAGGGGGAACATACCTGTGTGCGACTTGGATCCATCAGATGTCTTGTTTTCATCGGTTTACTGGCCTTTTAACTGCCTCTTCTGATGGCTCAGGTGCGGTCTTCTCAAACGGCTGTATTGAATCCTTCTCTTTACTGTCAGGTGTACCTTTTATCCTGATAGTTTGTAGCCTGAGGTTGGTTGGTAGCGAGTAGTATCAATGGAATAGCCCATTTTCAAGGCTTGGAGCTAGCTGCTTTGGGTTTTATTGCGATACTTCGTACACTAACTCTCATGGGCAAGCCATCCTTCTTGGTGCATGGTATTGCATGCATACATCCTCGGTAATCCCTGTTAAAGCCTCTAAGCTAAACATAGTGTGGCTGTCATTCAGTGCATCTTTTGGAGCATAGCCTTTTATCTTGGCTGATGGCCCATATTCATGATGTGTATGACATGCTCGCTGCATTGTTGTGGCCGTATATGCAAGAGTCTGACAAGGATTGATAATATCACCTTGTCTGTGAAATTTTATTTTATTGACCATCGCGAAGGTGGTTTGTCCAAAACTTCATTGTTCTTGGGGTTCCTTTTGGGGAACTTGTCATGACATGCCAACACGGCTCCTTGGTCATATCCCAGCTTGCTGGGCTTGTACTCACAACTTACTCTTGCATATCTCGTAGGGATTGATGTGTTCATATCCTTCTTTGAAGTATGGGGCCAATGTTTCTCTGAACACAGTCATTCCCGTGTACGAGTGGCTCACATGAACTGATCCATTGGACTGCATGCTCACAGCATATGCAGGGGTGGGATAAATCCTTTCATAACAATTGAGTTCTGAGGCAGTCGTGTGCCTGGACTAGTTCATGCTTCAGACAAGATTGTTGTGGGCACGATGGTGTGTTGAAGAAGGCTGAATTTCTTATGCTCGAAGCTTCTGCCAAATAGCGTGCTGAAGAAGGCTGGATATCGTAGCCCAGAAGCTTTCCTTCACGTGGCTTACTGTGGAAGGTCAGGTGACTTATGCTGGAAGCTTTCCGCGGTAGCGGGCTGAGGGAGATTGGAGTACCGTGTCCTAGAAGATTTTCTCCCTGGTAGCGAGGAAGATTTAGAGTCTTGTGTGGTAAGCTCCTCCTGATAGCTTGCGGAGGAAGGCTGGGTTCCTTGGACCGAAAGTCTTGCACTGTGGCCGATGCTGGCTTCCTTATGAAGTATTCAAAATTTTCCCATGGGGAAGCCAAAGCTTGGTGTAGGCCATACCATGTCTGAAGATATTTCGTTGGTCATGCACACTGTTTGTCCTTCTATTGGTTTGATTATTATTGCTGTAAAGGTTGCACAACTGATGCCGACGTTATGTTGACAATTACTTCGGAGGTGTGCCGATAGTAAACAGTTGGCGGATAATTCCATTCGATTTATCTGAGCTTCCAAATGTTTGGAATTCTCATTGATTCTGGGCAGCCGTGAACTCATCCATATTTCTCGCAGACCTTGCTCACCATGCCCAGAATTTTATATACGCATCGAAGAATTCCTGAATATGCTTGGAAATTTGTATCAACATACCAGAGTGTTGTTGTTGCTCTCGACACATTCACCTTCTTGAAATATGTCTTCTGTGGATAATAAATGATTCTTGAGTCCATTGATAAAAGACTCAAGGTTCATCCCGCTGACTGAAACAATCCTTGTGTCGAGGACGGATTCATCTGTTCCTTAGGTGTAATCTATTCTGCGACAAACTCCTTTAGGTATAGTCTGGCCTTGCCGGTTGCACTCAAATTCTGCTTCTGACCCATCCTTCATTCTTGACAGATCCGGTGATAATGTTCTGAATCTCGAGCAGTTGGTTCTTACCCAATTTGGATTATTGGGTATTATCCAAGTCGTATACTGGTCTTCTTGACAACACTTGCGGCTGGATCCAGTCGAAGCAAGAGAACGGAATCGAAAACAAGAAGCAAGAACCGCGAAAACCAAGAAGACTAAGAGACAAATAAAGCAGAGATTTTGCGGACCTTACACACGTGGCCGAAGATTCACTAGTATAGTTAGCCTAGCGCACTCGATGCACCTCTAAGGACTTAGAAGCAAAACCACACAATGCCCGCAAACACTCCGGCTCCACGCTAGCGGTCGTCGAATCCTTAGGTGAACCTGGTCACATTGAAGGTCGCTGAGTACTTTTGAAAGTACTCCCAAGCAAACCAAACCAACATATACACCAAGCAATGCAATCCATGGCATTCAAGCATGTATTCATTATTAGAGTAATATTAATTATCACATTATGGCAGTATTATCCAGCAAGATTATTTATGTAGTAGCATTAACCATCATGTCATAGCAGGATTATCTAACATCATTATTACGGATCATGTCCTAACAGTACTATCTAGCATGTAAACTATCAAAGTAACTGCAGTATGACGAGGATAAAGCATATCAAGTAAATAATCCATACTCCGAATAATCTTAGGATCCAATCCGATCCAAACTTTGCGGTCATACGACCGCTCATCTCATAGCCATCCCATGGCCAACATTTCATATTCCTGACATCAACCGATGTCTAGGCATCTGCATTGCAAGTCTAACAAACCTTACCATTCTCTGGTTCAGTCTTAGCAACAATTTTATGTAGTTTGTTCCTCCAGACTCGACACAGACCAAATAGTGGCCTAGTACGAACTATCCATGGCTGAGGACGCGGCTATTCGAATAGATTTACACTCTGCAGAGGTTGCGCACTTTACCCACACTATGGAGCTCTTGGCCTCGTACTCCCATTCGGGTGGACCGGTGCTGCTCCAACGAAACTTGCCTAACCCGTGACTCCTCTACCGTACCACCGACAATCAGACCCTCCCAGGGTCATGTCCTGGGTGGCCCCTGTGTCACCCCGTGACACCTGCCACCATCGTGGCCAAACAAACTGTCCCAAATGGGGACCGCGCACAAAAACTCAACTGGGCTCACAAGGTTATCGTCGCCTACCGGGCCAGGGTAGCGCGCATGCATAACCTTCCCTCTTTGGTGGTACCGGTAAAAGAGCACGAGGTTAGACCAAGTCAAGGCTGACCCATACCGGCAAATGTGGCTACATGAATAAGTCCGGATAGGTGGCACTATGACTCAATCCAGCCGACGGAGGAGGTTGTCATTATTAAGTCACATTTCTTAATCATTGCGATAACCACAATAATGCACGATGAAAACATAACAACCTATCTCCATATTGTTACAGACGAGTCACTAGTGCAATAACATGATGAGCATTAACAAGTAATGTAAATAGCAAGTTCAACCTAGCAGGAGTTTAATTACTTTACAAGTCTTAGCTGTAAGTGACAACCATGTGAACCCTTGCATGAAACCGGCAAATAAACCAGTAGCCACCAGAACGGTCTTTACAACTCAGATCTGGGACGTTACTGGAATAACTCAACCCCGGCTCAAGATGGCTGAAAAGCAGCTCAGAGCATGAAACGGTGTTGATAAAAAGAGTGTAGCGGTTCCCTAAGACGGCCGAAGAACAGCTCAGAGCATAGGGTCACCGCTAAAGAAAGAAATTCAATAGCTGTCCGAGACGGCCGAAAAGCAGCTCAGAACATGGGACAGTTGTTGAAAAGAGAAACATAAAGTCGGCATCCACCCCGGACGGCCGGAAGCAGATCAGAACACAGGCGTGGTGCCGTCACCAAAGAAAGTGCAAACAAGGGTTCATTAGCGTCACATACAGCTCACCTCTACTCATATAAGCATATTAATTTAAACACACAAGAATAACACAGAGCAATGCTTTAGTGCACATATCAGATGGTCGGTTTGCCTGGGGGTCGACGGATTAGCCGGAGAGAAGTGGGATCACCTCGCGGAAAAAAATTGTCGGAAAGGATTCCCTCTCGGAGGGGATGGATAGAGGGCAGGGGCAAAATGGGTATTTTCAAAAAGTGTCAACATGGTGAAAGTGGCATCATAGGAATGGCCTCGATGAACTGAAGAAGTGGGCTTTGGACGCACCTCATTCAGAGTTACGGTTGAAGAGAAACGGCCGTTCGTTCGTTATGTGAGAAAACAGACAGAAAACTGTCCACTTTATCTCTTAACGGGTGAACGTTCAGTATATAGCCGTTTCGGCCGGCGGCTGAGAAAGCGAAGGCGTATTTCAGCGTTTACGCTTTCACTATAGTGGAAGCGTATTTTTGTCTGAAACTGTGCCGAAATGCGCTTTCGAAGTCAGAAAGCGTACTTTTAAAAGTACGTCTCCACTTTAGCTCGCGGGCCCGAGCTACTAGTGACTTACACGTGGGCCCCGCCCTATCCTTTCCTCTTTCTCTCTCTTTATCCTCTGGTCGCCTTCCTCCTCTCGACTGGGACAGAGGGGAGGCCGAGGCGGACGGCGATGGGTGGCACGGGAGAGCCTACCGCTGGGCTTGCCGGAACCGGTGCTCCGTACCGCGCCCAAAGGTGGCCGTAGGGCTGCGTGGGACGGCCCACAACGCCGTCGCTACTGACCCGGGCACGGCGGCCGTCGGCCAACAGCGAGGCTACTCCAGCACCATCTCTCCGGCTAGAATGGGAACGGCGGCGGCTCAGTAGGCCATAGGGGAGGTCGCGGCGCAGAGGGAAGGGAGAGGGAAGGGCTACGGGGCCGTGGTTGGCCGAGGGGATCGGGCGGCGGCCTTGCGGCCATGGGAGGGACAGAGGGCTCCGGGAGCTCAAGAGGGAGGGGCTAGGCTCGATGGAGAGGAGGAGGGACTCGGAGGTCACTTATATAGGCTCGGGGAGAGCTACACGATGCCGGTCGAGGCTCCTGGACCGCGGCGTCGTGGCGGTGCTCGAGCGGAGAATCGACATCGGCGCAGCCAGCCAACGAGCTAGGGGCCGAGGGGGAAAGCTTCCAGACGGCCCACGCGTGCGGCGGAGAGCTCGCCGGCGCTCGCGGACGAGCCGGAGCCTTCTGGAGACGGCCTCCCGAAGCAACCAGTGCACATAGCACTGTGGCTGCCGACTAGAGTCGTGGTCACCACCGGCACCACGCGTCCGCGGCACCCAGCCACTGCTAGGCCTTGTGAACACGGTGCATCAGAGGTCGGTGAGTTGACATGAGGTGTTTTGGAAGCAAACGGAGACAAGAGTTGGACTGATTTGAGCTGACACTGATCTGAACAGAAACTGAGATGGAGTTTTGTGGAGAAATGGATGAAGGAGAGTAGTTGGATCTTTGTCACAATGACATGTGGTAGAAAGGACTAGGTGCTGGAAAAATTTGGAGGCATTTGGACCAGTTTTGCATGCACTTCCTTTGGAATGCCAAATGTGGTCCAGAAACTGAATCTTGATGTTTTGCTCAACTGGCTTGGTGAAATGAGCTGAATTTTTGTGTAGGGTAATGATTTGGATGCATGGAGGTTCTGGAAAAATATCAGCTCATTTGGATACACCAAAATGGTACTTCCTTCACAAAGCTTTCTGCTGGACAGAAACTAGATGGAATTTTTGGGAGAAATTGGCTAGATAAAATGATGTGAATTTTTGCATGCTCACACCATATAGAGAATGTGAGGTCCTGGATTAATTTGAGGATTTTTGAACTAATATAAAATATAGTTGCTTCACAACCTCAAAATAGGTCCAGTAATTAGAATTGGATGATGCTCTCAAACTTTGAACTATGCAACTTGGGATCTTGATGGAAATGGTGAAGATATAGATAGGAGAAGCTCCACAAAGTAGTTGGGATTTTTCCTGGCTACCAAAATAGTAGCTCCTTTGGAAAGTGCCCAAAGTGCAATATTGGCTTTAAATAGCAAAGTGCAATTTCCCTTATTTAATTATGGCCAATATTTTTATGCGAGCTCAATATGGTCACAAAGAATATCTCCACAAGTTTTCATGAACTTTGGAGATGGATAGATATTTTCCTGGATTTAATTCCTTTAACTGGCAGAAAAAGGAATTAATTTTAAATGAAAAATATTGCAAATGACTTGGCAATATTTTTGCATATCCAGGGTTTACAGAGATAGGATGATCACTGGGAAAAGTTTGGGAGGTAGTAGATCAAAGGAAATTGGGGTTCCTTTATAACGGAAGGAATTAGGGTTTCCCTTTTGGCAACTCGGAAGGTGGGGTTTCGGCGGCAAAATCCTGAGAAAATATCTTGGGTGGCAAGGTTGGGTTGGAGAGAGTCTCTGGTTGGATAGGAAAGGCAAGACTAAATGACCATCTTCATATACCCAAGAGCAAGAGAAAATCCGATAACCTCGAAAAAAGATGGGAGCCAAATCCCGCGAAGGAAAAAAAACAAGGAGCGAAAACCAGGGTGTTACAATATTCTGGGTACCATCAGATATTCATGGCCAAGGAGGATGAGGAGAAAACCGCGTTCATTACTCCATGTGGCACATACTGCTTCGTGCGTATGCCTCTCGGATTAAAGAGTGTTGGTTCAACATTTGCAAGAGCAGTCCAGATTGGTTTTGAGCCACAGCTGCACAGGAGTGTGGAAGCATATATGGATGATATAGTGGTCAAAACCAAGGACAAATCAACCCTCATTCAAGATTTAGAAGAAACATTTGCAAACCTGTGCAAGGTCAATTTGAAGTTCAACCCTGAGAAGTTTGTGTTTGGCATTCCATCCGGCAAACTTCTCGGGTTCTTTGTATCTCAACGTGGAATCGAAGCAAATCCCGACAAGATCAAGGCAATTGAGCAGATTCAAGCACCAAAAAGCTTCAAGGATGTGCGGCGTCTTGCTGGCTGTGTTGATGCTTTAAGTAGGTTCATTTCAAAGTCTGCGGAACGCGCCTTGCCATTTTTCAAGATTTTGAAAAAGGTAGGTCCAATGAAATGGACTTCGGAAGCGGAGGCCGCGCTGCAGGATTTGAAAAGATACCTCTCTTCTGCGCCAACACTAGTCATGCCTAAACCGCAAGACCCGTTGCTGCTATATCTAGCGGCAACAAATCAAGTGGTCAGTGCTGCATTAGTGGCGCAGAGAGAAGCTATTGACAAAGAAGCAGCAGCGGCAAGCCCGTCCAGCGACAATCCAGAATCTTCTCAGGCAAAATCTGGCGTCGACAAGTCAGAAGCAGCGCAGGCAAATGAAGTTAGTCAGCAAGTGGTGCCAAAGAAAAAGGTGGTGCAGCGACTTGTGTATTTTGATAGTTCTCTCCTGCGGGGGGCTAGGTCAAGATACTCTGGTGTGCAGAAATTGCTTTTCGGTCTTCTCATGGCCTCGAGAAAGCTACGTCACTACTTCCAAGCACATGAGATTACCGTCATCACTCACTTTCCGTTACAGCGCATTTTGAGAAATCCAGATGCAACTGGCAGAATAGTGGAGTGGGCATTGGAATTGTCGAGCTTTGCACTCAAGTTTGAGGGCACATCAACTATTCAAAGAAGAACCTTGGCGGAGTTCATTGCAGAATGGACGCCAACACAAGGCGAGGAAATTCAAGAAACAACTCTCCCTGGCAAAGAAACAGCCAAGGAATGGATCATGTACTTTGACGGTGCCTTCTCGCTGCAAGGCACCGGAGCCGGAGTGCTGCTTGTCGCACCCATCGGAGAGCACCTCAAGTATGTAATTCAAATGCACTTTCCCAGGGAGCAAGCTACAAACAACACTGCTGAGTACGAAGGGCTCCTTGCCGGTCTTAGGATCGCAGTGGACCTTGGAATCAGAAAGTTGATCATCCGTGGTGACTCACAGCTTATTGTGAAGCAAGTGAACAAAGATTACCAGAGCCCGTTGATGGAAGCATATGTGGAAGAAGTGAGGAAATTGGAGGAACACTTTGACGGATTGCAAACAGAGCACATCCCTCGTGCGGAAAACAGCATTGCTGATAGCCTGTCAAAGTGTGCCGCTCAAAAGCTTCCTGTGGAACCGAGAACTTTTGTGCTCCATTTGAATCAACCATCAGTCACTCCATCAACGTAGGCCAGCAATGGAAGAAAGTTGAACACCGGGCGAGTATTTTTCGGCAGAGCTCCCAGAAGCCGCCGGCAAGGACGGTGCTGGGGGCAACGACACGACTGCTGGTGAGCAGCGGCTTCGCGCAGAACCTCAGGCTCTTGCGGCTGAGGCAAGCGCTCCCATGGCCGAAGAGATGCCTTTAGTCCTTGTCGTCGAGTCGCAGGCTCCGGCATGGG
The DNA here is from genome assembly GCA_039707655.1 of Elymus sibiricus. NCBI lineage: Eukaryota > Viridiplantae > Streptophyta > Magnoliopsida > Poales > Poaceae > Elymus > Elymus sibiricus. The sequence goes on from CM077664.1 coordinate 323,816,531, forward strand.
CATAACAAATAGTTCATTTCCTTCAGACAGGAGAACTTCCCGATGACCAAGAAGAAGCTGAAAGAGTAGCCCGTTAGTCAAGTATGTATCAGTTTGTGGATAACATGCTATACAGAAAGAGACCAAACGGTGTGAAATTGTAGTGTATTTGCTGGGAAGATGGACTAAAGCTGTTGGCGGAGATACATGGAGGCATATGTGGCTCTCACATAGGATCCAGAGCGCTTGACGGCAAGGCTTTCCGGCAAGGCTTCTATTGGCCCACTGCCCTCAAAGATGCAACTGAGCTAGTAACCAAGTGTGAAGCATGCCAGTTCCATTCAAAGAACATACATCAGCCAGCTCAAGCTCTCCAAACAATCCCTCTCTCCTGGCCTTTTTCGGTCTTGGGGCTTGATATTTTGGGCCCTTTTCCCCGTGCTACCGGGGGCTTTGAGTTCTTGTACGTCACCATCGACAAGTTCACAAAGTGGCCTGAAGTAGAGCCAGTGAGGAAGGTGACAGCGCAATCATCCGTCAAGTTCTTCAAAGGATTAGTTTGCCATTTCGGGGTTCCTAACAGAATCATCACCGACAACGGTACATCATTCACGGGCTGCACCTTCATGCACTACATCCAAGATCTTGGAAGCAAGATCTGCTTTGTCTCTGTCGCTCACCCAAGAAGCAACGGACAAGCAGAACGGATGAATGCTGAAGTGCTGCATGGTCTCAAGACAAGAACATTTGACAGGCTGCGCAAGTGTGGAAGACGCTGGATTGATGAGTTGTCGGCGGTTCTTTGGTCACTCAGGATGACACCAAATCGAGGTACCGGCAAAACACCCTTCTCCCTAGTCTATGGTGCAGAAGCGGTGCTCCCCACGGAACTCATATACGGGTCACCTCGAGTGCTCGCCTATGATGAGGCAGAGCAAGAGTAGTTGCGGCAAGATGATGCAACACTCCTTGAGGAGGATCGTCTTCGGGCGGCTGTGTGAGCTGCTCGCTACCAGCAAGCCTTGCGCCGCTATCATAGCTGCAAGGTGCATGCCCGAAGCCTTGAGGAAGGCGACCTTGTTCTTTGGCACGTTCAGTCCGCCAAGAGAGCAAACAAGTTGACGCCGAAGTGGGAAGGCCCATATCGGGTAGTGCGAGTCACCAGACCTGGCGCAGTTCGTCTGGAGACCGAAGATGGCATTCAAGTGCAAAACTCATGGAATATTGAGCATCTTCGCAAGTTCTACCCATAAGGCGCAGTTGTCGGGCCTCCCGGCAACCTCTTTTGTACAAGCTTTGTCGGCAAGACTTGTAACCCTTTGTACAAAGCCAGGCGCAAATCCTATGCATAAGTGAAATAAAGCTAGGTGCTTCGCAACTTATTGTATATTATGCACGTAATGTTGTGATTACGCTTTAGTTTGTATGAGATGACTAATGAACCGTCAAGGTTCCCAAACTACTCTTTTCTTTTCTTTCTTTATCTTAAAGGACGGAAGGATCCCTCGCGTGCAAGTTTCCCGGGGGGGAGTGACATGGGGTACCATTTAACGACGTTCAAGTGATCATTTCATACGACAAGAGAGACAGTGCAAGGAAAAGCTAAGTTAAAAAACTTTGAAACAATTTCCTTGTTACATTTGCAGTTCCCCTTGAACGATTCTGTGCTTGTATGAAAAACCTGCACGCAAAGGAACCTTGTCGTGATCATTTGCGCTCTTATTTTGTGTCGAGTCCGCTCAACAATTTAAGTAGCTGCGTTGAAAACGTCAAAGGAAAACTTGCCGGCGGCAACACTACCAGCAGGCTGCTAAGGACCTGTTCCTCAAGCGCTCGTGGCAAGTGCATGCACCGGCAACCTTCCGGCAAGCGTAGGGTATGCAATCATACAAAGACAAAATAAGACAAGGGAAACTGCATACATCCATCCATCAGCACAAGTTATATTACATCGCAAAGGCAGTGCAGATCTAACATAAGATCAAATGTGTCTTTTACATGACAGCCCGACGACGGATATAACGAGAAGCTCAATCCCGACGATCACCCTGGATCCTGGGAATTTGGAGAACCTTGTTGGCAAGAGGAGCAGTGATCTTGTCGGCGGCAGTAACGTCAGTGTTTGCCGGCAGCTTCTTGGAGACCCCGGAGAGATCAAGACTGGGATTGCGATGAGCAAGTTTGAGCAGCACCCTGTATACAATTTCACGCGCAAACTTCCGGGATTCTGTGACACCCTGGTTTTCGTTCCTTGTTTTTTTTCCTTCGCGGGATTTGACTCCCGTCTTTTTTTTCGATGTTATCAGATTTTCTATCGCTGCTGGGTGTATGAAGATGGTCAGTTAACCTTGCCTTTCCTATCCAGCCAGAGATTCTCTCCAGTCTAACCTTGCCACCCAAAATATTTTCTCAGGATCTTGCCGCCGAAACCCTACTCTCCGGTTTACCGGAAGGGAAACCCTAATTCCTTCTGTTACAAAGGAACCCCAATTTCCTTTGATCTTTTTCCTCCCAAACTTTTCCCAGTGATCATTCTATCTCTATAAGCCCTGGATATGTAATATTGCCAAGTCATTTGAAATATTTTTCATTTAAAATTAATTCCATTTTCTGCCGTTTAAAGGAATTAAATCCAGGAAAATATCTATCCATCTCCAAAGTTCATGAAAACTTGTGGACATATTCTTTGTGATCACATTGAGCTCCAATAAAAATATTGGCCATAATTAAATAAGGGAAATTGCATTTTCCTATTTAAAAACAATATTGCAATTTGGGCACTTTCCAAAGGAGCTACTATTTTGGTAGCCAGGAAAAATCCCAAATAATTTGTGGAGCTTATCCTATCCATATCTTCACCAATTCCATCAAGATCCCAAATTCCATAGTTCAAATTTTGAGAGCATCATCCATTTCTTGTTTCTGGATTTATTTTGAGGTTGTGAAGCAACTATATTTTATATTACTTAAAAAATCCTCAAATTAATCCAGGACCTCAAATTTCCTATATGATGTGAGCATGCAAAAATTCACATCATTTCATCTAGCCATTTTCTCTCAAAAATTCTATCTAGTTTCTGTCCAGATCCAAGCTCTCTGAAGGAAGTACCACTTTGGCATTTGCAAATGAGCTGAAATTTTCCCAGTATCTCCATACCTCCAAATCATCACTCTCCACCAAAATTTAGCTCATTTCATCAAGTCAGATGAGTGCAGCTTCAAAGTCTAGTTTCTGGACCAGATTATGCTTTGTGAAGGAAGTGTATGCAAAACTTGTCCAAATGGCCTCAAATTTGGCAAGCAGCTACTCCTTCCTACCCCATCCTATTTTGACAATGCTTCCACCTCGCTTGATAAGTCATTTCACCTCAGCTTGGTCACCTCGATTACTCTGGAGCCTTCCTGGTCAATCCAATGACCCATCACATCTATATGATCAATGCCTTCCATGTTTGACAAGATTTGGCACCCAGAGGATGGCCAGAACACGACATGCCCATGGTGACCGCGTGAGCTGCACGCAGAAACAGTGCACCGCGTGCTCATCGCGTCGGGTAGGCCAGCTCAGGCCGCCGTAGCTTGTCATTTCGTGCCGACCTGACTCCCCGTCATCCTCACCTCCATTTCTGGTCACTTCCCCCTTCGTCCCTTTCCTCGCCGCGCCGCGACGAACCTCGCCAGGGTACTGGGATGCCCGTGACCCACGCCGTCGTCTTCTCCCGTGGCTCCTTCCTCCCCGAGCCCTCTCGAATGCGCCCGAGCTCCCTCCGCTCCCCCGTGAGCCCTCTGGACACTTCTCCCCTTCTCTCTGCGTGTTCCCGAAGCTCCGACGAGCGGCACATGTGTCGCCGTGGCCGTGCTCGCCCACCCGCGCCGTCCGGCTATATATAGCCTCACCCAAGCCATTCGAGCTCACTAGCCTCTCCCCACCCTCCTAGCCTCCTCCCCGGCCAGCTATTGGAGCTCGAGGAGCTCTCCTCACCTCTCACTGCCGCCATGGCCGCCGGCGCACCTCGCCTAAATCCGCTCTGCCCCGAGCCCCTCCTCTCCTCCTAATACCACTAGCCGATCACCACTACCCCACCGGATCCCTCCTCGGTCCCAAACTCGCCGTCGTCGATGTCCACCGCAACCGTCGCCCGGCCTGCTCCACTGCTCCCCGGCGACCGTGTTACCCAGGGATGGATGCGGCCGAGTTCCCTGAGCACGCTGGTAGGCCGAGCGCCGCGGGAGGTGGGAGGGATCGCCGGCAATCGCCGTCGGGGTCCTCTGCTTCCCTGGCCAGGCGCGCGCTATGGAAGGAGAAGGACCTGTAGGCGGGCCCCGCGCGTCAGCGTCCCAGCCGGCCCGCTGACGTGGTTGAGTGGAAACGTACTCTGCCGAGTACGCGACCGCTTGGCCGAAGACGTACTCTGGCAGAGTTCGCCTTCTGCGTCGCCCGCGGTGCAGTTGGGCCTGGCCCAGGTGAACAGCAGTAGCGGCGGCAGTTCTAGCCCGAGTCGGCCCAGTGCAACAGTGCACTTTAATCTTTTCCGGCCGAATTCCAGTCAGGGTCTTGTTTGTAAATATTTTCTTTACAGATAGGTCCCTGGCAGTCAAACCCTCATATCTTTTCGCTCGTAACTCCGATTCAGGTGAATCCAAAGCCCACTTCTTCAGTTCATCAAGCCCGTTCCGATGGCATCATTTTCATAATGATTCCACACTGTGAAAATGACCATTTTTCCCTTACCCTTATTCAGCCCCTCCGAGAGGGAACCCTTTCCGGCGAATTTTCTGCGAGGTGATCGCACTTCTTTCCGGAGTATTCCTTGACCCCCAGGCAAGCCGACCATCTGATATGTGCCCTAAATCATTGCTCTATGTTATTCTTGCGTGTTTAATTAATGCATATGCCTGTGTTCGGAATAATTAAACTCCTGCTAGATTGAATTTGTTATTCACATTAGTTGTTAATGCTCATCATATTATCGCCCTAGTGACTCGTAGATGACAGTATGGAGATAGGTTGTTATATTTTCATCATGCATTACTGTTGTTATTACAGTAATTAAGAATGTGACTTAATGACAACAACCTCCTCCGTCGGCTGGATCGAGTCATAGTGCCACCTATCTGGACTTATCCGAGCAGCCACATTTGCCGGTATGGGACGGCCCTGACTTGGTCTATTGTCTTGCCTCTTGTTGGTACCACAAAACTAGGGAGGATTATGCGTGCGTGCTACCCTGGCCCGGTAGGCAGTGATAATCTTTGAGCCCAGTTTATGGTTATGTGCGCACGTCCCCGTTTGGGACAGTTTTGTTTGGCCACGACGGTGGCAGGTGTCACGGGGTGACACAGGGGCCACCCAGGACATGACCCTGGGAGGGTATGATTGTCGGTGGGACCGTAAGAGTGCCAGGCAATAGACAAGGTTTTGTTGGAGCAGCACTGGTCCACCCGAATGGGAACATGTTCTAAAGTATGAGGCCAGGAGCTCCATGGTGTGGGTAAAGTGCACAACCTCTGCAGAGTGTAAATCTATACGAATAGCCGCGTCCTTGGTCATGGACAGTTCGTGTAGGCCCCTATTTGGTCTGTGTCGAATCTGGAGGAACAAACTATATAATGTTATTGCTAAGACTAAACCAGAGAATTGGTAAGGTTTGTCAGACTTGCAGTAAGGGTGCATGGTCATCAGATGATGTCCGAGATATGAAAGTTAGCCATGCGATGGCTATGAGCTAAAGGGTCGGATGACCACCAGATTTGGATCGGATTTGGATCAGGAGAATATTCGCAGTATGGATTGTTTACTTGTTATGTTTTACCTTACTCTAGTAGTTATCATGCTAGATAATTCTGTTATGACATGATTAGTAGTAATGATGCTAGTTAATCTGGTAATGATATGATGATTAATGCTGCTAGATATTTAATCTTGCTAGATAATCTTATCATAACACGATAGTTAATACTGTTAAGATAACGAGTGCATGCTTGAATGCCATGGATTGCATTGCTTGGTGTATATGTTGGTTTGGTTTGCTTGCGAGTACATTCAAAAGTACTCAGCGGCCTTCAATGTGGCCAGGTTCACCTAAGGATCCGACGCTCGCTAGCGAGGAGCCGGAGTGTTTGCGGGCTAGAAGAGTAACCCAGTCAGATCCCTGGTGATTGGAGCCGCACCAAGACCATGCTGCCTTAGATAGAGCTTTTCCGCTCCCATTCCCCTTGTAAGATACCATGTAAGACTTATCAATCCATTAATAGAAAAGCTTGTGTTCATGATACTTGTTGTAAAAGCGCATGCCAGAGTGACTTCCTGGGCTGGTATGTGTGGTGACCGTCTGACTACAGTGGTATTCAGGCGGGGCGCCACAGATTCATCAACAAATGCAGTGCACCTGTCCTCGTGATACGTCTTCAAGGCGTGAATAAGGCCCTCGAAGAACTTGGTCAATCTGACGCTGGTGGCTTCCTTGTCGTTGATGGTGAAACCCCAACTCTTCATATCCATAACGGCAATCTGAGAAGTGATGCGCTCAGCAGCATTGACAAGCCTGCCGGTCCAGAGGGAAAGGTTATTGTGCAGTTGGGTGCAGTTGTTCTCAGCATCCTTCTTCAAGGCCTCTTCCTTCTCCAGTTTCTCCGTCAAGACTCTCTCCCTTTCCTTGGCGGATTCCAAGCCTGTTACCAAGGTGGCCAATTGGGATTTCAGATCTGCAATTGTCTTGGCGGCGGCATCAAGATCTTGATTCTTAGACGACAGCTGCGTTTGCAGGTCCCCTAGAGTGCGAGCCACTTTCAATGCTTTGTTCTTAAGAGTCTCGATTTCCTTGCCGCTACTGGCAAGATCTTCCTTTAGCTTGGCCATTTGGGATTCCAATTCTGTCTTGGCGGCGGCAGCAGCAGCAACCTTGTCGGAAGCCTTCTTGAGCTTGGTGGCGCTATCTCGAGCTTAGGTTTCAATAGTATCCTTGTGATTCTTTTCCAGCTCTTGCGTCCTTTGCTCAAGGAGTTTCTCAATTTCTTCATCTTTGCCACGGAGGGTGGCAGCTAGGGCTTCTTCCCGCACGGCAAGACCTTTCTCTTTGGCGTTGAGCAGCGCCTCACACTCTGTCAACTTGCCGTCATGAATTGCCGCTTCTTCTTTGGCAGCAATAAGATTTTCCTCTTGCTTTACAAGATTGCAGGCCTGCTCATTACACCATGTGTGTAGCTCGTCCGCTTTCTTACTCAATTTTTGGTCAACCAGATCCGCAGCTTTGCATTCTTCCTGGACCCTGTTCCACCTCCGGCTGTACCTTTCTTGGACACCTTTGAATCCGACGGCCATGATTTCCATGAAGGCATGATCTTCAGCATTGTCGGAAGCATCAGTGGCCTCATCGGTTCTTTGGACCAGAGGAAGCAGAATCCGAGCTATTTCTTCATCAAAGTTTGGCTCTGCAGTACCAGATGTGTTGGGGGCTCCAGACTCGTGCTAAGAGGGGATTATCGCCAAACTGCTTGACGAGACCTGCAAGGTTGTTGCCGCCGGTTGGGTGTTGGGGTTCGCTGCATTGGTATTGGCAGGCACCTTCTCCACATCCATCCTGGCGGGGTCAAACGTGTTGTCGGAGGACTTCTCAGGTTCCTCCTGAAGCTCTCTGATCTCCTCGTTGACTTGCACAAGATTCTCTTCAGCGGCAATCTTGGCAGCTTCATCAGCGGCATCCTTTGAAATATTTGCTACATCCACAAGGATTTCACCTTCTTCGAGAGAGGTTGGAGCTGTGGAGTGAAGCGGAAGCAAAGGCAAAATGAGATTCAATTTACAAGTGAAGCTCAAAAAAAATCCGAGAGAGATGTGTAAAGACAACAGGATTACCCGTTGATGTTTGTTGAGGAAGGGCATCTCCTTCTCCGGCAACTTGTGTTGCCAGCACACGGTCATCGGCTGCTTCGCTTGTCAGAGTAGGCTCCATGCGGACGGGCTCATCGGTGGAGGCCCTTGTCGGAGAAGCACTCTCCGGAATGATGGTTGACGGGGAAGCCATAATAGGATCCGCCTCTTGGCGTTCTTCCTCTTGGCGGACCTCTCCCATCACCGTGTCAATTTCAGAGGGAGGAACTTCGGTGCTGGCGCTAGCGGACAGGATCTGCACCACATCCTCACGCAGGGGGCTAGGCTGGGGGCTGGCAACAATGGTTTCAGTCGTTGCAACCCCCTACCCAGCACTCGCCGTAGGATCTTGTGCTATTGCAAACTTGGCCCGCTTCATCTGGTGCATGAGTGGTTCTGGATCTCTATCAAGACAAAAGAAATCAAGTCAAAATAGCAATCAGATGAAATCAAGACTTGATGGAGATAAGCAAAATTACTTACTCCTCTTCAGACTCACCAAGGACGTGGAAATCATATCTCACTGGCGGAGGCAATTCTCTAGCCCTCTTGAGTGCCGGAGGAGGTGAACCCATCGGCTGGGTGGATTCAATTTCCTCGGCAACCCCTTGTTGGGAAGATGGTTGCTGAGTTCGAGGACGCCGAGTTGATTGCCGGCATACTTCTTCTTGGTGGCCGGTCCTCGTGGTCGTCTTCTTCACCGTGGGACCAGCTCCAGGCGAAGAAATGCGCACTGGCTCTTGACTGACAGCCCCTCGAAGACGGCATTTCTTCTTCGAGGCTCGAGGGCCTTCTTCCTTTTCAGGCTCTCCGGCAACCTCGGTCCCGGCAACCTCAGCTCCGGCAGCCTTGCCCCCGGCAGGCTCTTCTTGTTGTTCTTCGACAGCTTCTTCTTCGTGATGTTCTTCGTCATCATCCTCAGCTGCCGCGGCGCCAGAACTGCCTCCCGCATTAATTCTCGTGATCTCTACGGCCTTGCTGGTGATGTACGCCAGTTCTTCATCTCTGGTGGCCCGGACGAGATCCGTTTCCTTCCGGGAAGCTTTTTCCATCAGGTTGGAAGCCCAATCAATCTCATTCACCAAGGTGGGCATTGGCCAGCCTGCTCTGACTCCGTGAGCGTCGCAATCCGGCATCATCGACAAGATGGAGTCCTTGGTGGAATTGATGTGCAGCGGGACGATCTCGTCCGGCAAATGGAAGGTGCCGGTTTTCTGGAACAACTGTTCGCAGAGGCAGGCATGCTCCATAACCGTCAAATTGTTGCCAGTCCCAGGAAACAACCGCATAATATCAGCGGCACCTTGATATTCCCAAGCAAATCTCTCTCTCTTCTGCAGCGGCGCAATACATCACCAGAGGAAGTCAGTGTCAACCATTTCCACAGTCAGCTTGGCGGCCTTAAGACGGGCAATTCTGTTCAGTGCCGGGCGAAGTCTCTCTTCGGTGGCGCCAAAATTACTCCAATTCTTGCCGGGTTGAACTCTTACCGTACGCGGCATGCAAAACGGAGGAAAATGCTTTTCCTGGATCCAGCACCATTCTGCCCTCCACTCACCCCATTTGAGGTGGAGCTATCCGACAAGATACTGGCCCTAGGTTTTTGCCCCGGGTGAGACATCCTGGTTTTTGCCAACTTTTATTTCAAAACCTATTTGAAAGTTTTGATTGGAATCTGGTTTGGATTTGGTCTTGAGTGACTCTATGGACTTAAAACTTGGGAATATTCTTGATTTTCTTACCCAAGTATACCAAACCCTCCAAAAACTTTTTCCAAGTCATGTTACTTCTATTCTTGCCACATCTCAATTTTTCTCCCAATTAAATATTCCTTTTTCATTAAAGGAATAACCCCTTTGAACCCGAGGTTGTGAAGCAACCTATATTTTTGTTCTTCCAAAAATTCCAGGAAAATTCTCATAAATTCTTTGGGCCATATAAACCCTGGATATGTGAGAATATTCAAGACATACTCTTCTTGGTGAGCACAGCATCCAATCCTTGTTGCTGGTCATAATTTCAGTTTGTGAGGCAACTATATTTTATTTTGCTTCAAAAATTCTGAAATTAATCCAGGACATTCTCCTAACCATATGACCAGTCTCCACCAATTTGCAGTCCATTTCATTCAGCCCTTTTCTCTGATAAATTCTTCCAAGTTTCTGTCCAGTGGGAATTGTTGTGAAGGAAGTACCATTTACACTTACCCAAATGGGCTGAAATTTTTATGGCATCTTGGCACCACCAAATAACCCACTTATACCAAATTTCAGCTCCAGAGGCGCATCCAAGTGAGTGCATCATCATCAACATTGTTTCTGGACCAAAGGGGCAGTTGGGAAGCAACTACCTCCAAAACCTGTCCATTTGGTCTGGGTTTTCTCCAGCATGGGCACCTTCCTACTGCAGTTCTGTGTGACAAATCCTCTCTTTCAAAACCCTAGCCTTTTCTCCCCAGCTTGCTGCCCAAGTTTCTATCCAGAAACTTGTCTAGAAGCTAGCCAGTTGCTCAGACCATATCTTGTCAAACCCAGGGCACAGGGAGGCCTCATGTTGAAGGGACTACCGTGTGGACATGACCAGACCGGCCAGAGCGCACCATGTGTGCCAGTGCACGTGGTGACCACGCGTCTGGCCGAGCCAAAGCCGTGCTCTGCACGTCGCCCGTGTCAGACGTGACCACTCCGGCCATCCCGTACCACCCCTCCTTGTCCCAGCATGAAGACTGCGTCGCCACCGTCCACCTAGCTAGTCTGGAACCCTCTCCCAACTACGGCGAAGCTCGCTGCCGCACACAGCCAAGTACACGCACGGGCCGAACAGTGTGCCGTGGTCGCCGCCGTTGTCCTCATGTTCTTAATGTTTCAGCTCGTGTCCCGTCACTCCTGCGCGCTCAAGTCCACTCCAGCCACGCCGCGACGGCTAGCGCAGCAGCCAGCTCGCCGTCCTCTCCGTGCAAGCGCATCCATGGTGGCATTCGGCCACAGCGGCTCCGCCCGGCTATAAAAGCCGCCCCCGACCCCGTCTCTCCTCACCACTCGAGCCCTCCCACTGCCAATCGTCGCCTCGCAGCATCGGAGCAAGCCGGAGAGTTCTCCTGCTCTATCTCCGGCGAGGTGCTCCGTCCGCTCATCTCCGCCCACCCCAACAGCCACTGAGACCACGGTTGAGCTTGTGGGGATCCACTGATCCATCCCATCCTCTCCCCTACCCAGAACTTGCCTGAATGGCCGGATCCGTCGACCACCGCAGCTCTCCGCCGCCTGAGAGGAAGGGGCCGACGCCGTCTGGCCGTCTCCCGACGAGCTGCGGGTACGGGAATGATCACCGTCGTCAGCCTGATCGATCCCCGCTGTCACCCAGGCTCGCCGCCGTCGCCATCACCGGCAAACCTCGCCGGTGAGCCATCCTTCTTCTGTTCTCTCTGTCTCCCCTTCAAATATGACAAGCGGGCCCCGCATGTTAGTGGCCCAGTCGCGCCCGAAGCGGTACGTAAGTGGAGACGTATTCCCACTTTACGCCTTCGACATGGCCGGCTGTGGTTTTTCTGGAAATTCTGTTTAAATTCAATTCAAAACAGAATTTTGACCAAACTTTGAGCATCAATATCTTTTAAACCATAAGTCCATATGAGTTCATTCTTTTTGCATTATTTTTCTTTTGAGCTCCTCTTCTTGCTGTAAAATTTTGGTATTTTTCTCTGCTGTCTAGAATTTTAGGACAAAAGAAAATGCTTTATGTGATATTTGAAAATGCTTTTAAAAATATTTTTCAGATTGGTTTGAATAGTTGGTGAAGACTAGGAGTACTCCCACACTTCCCTGGTGCAAGGCAAGCCACAACTCTCATTTGCATAATTGCATTGCAATATCATGGTTTAAATAATTATCTTAATAATATGATTAATCGCAAATAAGTTAATTTATGCAATTATTTGGAGATCTTGAGTATGCTACTGTCATGTTGGTAAAGGGATGGTGGTCCTTAGTAGACTCAAGTTTGTAAGTGTTATGACACCGGGTTGGATTAAGAAATTACCGTCTATGATTATTTTGTGATTCCGCCAGGTACCTTATATATGGGATCAGTAGTGGTATTTGATCTTATTGCTCATTGGATTTCTAGCTAGTTATTGTTGTAGCATGGATCTTGGTGCTACCGGAGTGTCAGTTATGATTATAGTTACTTGGGGATAAATTCCTTCATTGTTGATCAAGTGCCACTGAACCGAACTTTCCAGTGTAGCCACACCTGCCAAAATGGGACGGCCTTGGCTTGGTCTAACCGTGTGCTCTTTTATCGGTACCACCAAAGAGGGGAGGTTATGCGTGCGTGCTGCCCTGATCAGGGAGACGACGATAACCTTGTGAGCCCGGTTTGGTTTTTGAGCTCAGGTCCCCGTTTGGGACAGTTTGTTTGGCCACGACGGTGGCAGGTGTCAGAAGTGACACAGGGGCCACCCAGGGCATTACTCGGACGGGGAATGATTGTCAGTGGTACGATGAAGGAGTCACGGGTTAGGCAAGTTTCGTTGGAGCAGCACCAGTCCACCCGGAAGGGAAGTGTACCGAGGTACGGGACCAGGAGCTCCATGGTGTGGGTAAAGTCTGCAACCTCTGCAAAGTGTAAGAATCTATTCGAATAACCACGTCCATGGTATTGGACACAGTTCGTACTAAGTCACACTGTCTGATCAACACCTATGATGGAATGACTTGTTAATGATGGAAGAACTCGTCCCAGTAGGGTGAGGTACACACTTGGAGGAAGACCGTTGGTGATGTTGTAAGCGATCTCGGAAATGATTGCCTGAAGTTTCTGATGTGACCAAGAGGGTCACTGGAGTAAGTGTTTCACCTGAGTAACTTAGAGTGTATGGTTCCTGAGAGTTTTTAGCATAGGTGACTTCCGGTGGATAGTTTAGCTGTAGTATGTTATTATTTTCTTCCACCCTTTTCATAATAGATTGATCTGGTATAACCATGATTTTCTATGACATTGTCATGCCTTGATTCTTGTGATTGTTGTGAGCTTGCGAGTACATTCAAAGTACTCACCTGGCGTGTCATGCCAGTTTACAGGTGTTTCCTTGTTTGCATAGCGGAGGTGTTCGAGTTGCGAGCGAGGCGTGTCCCAGCCAGAGTCCCTGCGGAGTGGAGTCCATTACCGACGTCGTGGTTCCGCTGCTAGTAGTTGTGCCGCTACTAGCATAGAGTTACCGTAGCAGTAGTGGTATGATTGTAACCTTTTGTAACTCCTTGTAACCTCTGTACCCAAACTACTAGAAATAAAGAGCTGATTTGTTCTATGCCAAGTAGTGTCGTATTCCAGAAGACTTGATCTCTGGGCTGGAATACGGGGTGCCCCGATGACTCTGAGCCGGGGTGCCACAAGGTTTGGTATCAGAGCAGGTCTGGCTATAGGACACCCTAGTCAACCCGAGCGTTAGGAAACGTTAGTTTAGAGCCTAGCTTGCTTGTGTGTCACATTTGAGTTACTACATTTGGTTGGTGCATTTGTTTGTCGCATAGCATGCATATAGATTTGGCTCACTAACCATCTGATTTTGTAGATGGCATCTATTCTGGTTAACTATGACTCCGCCCCTGCACCACTCAGCTTCGCATCTTTGCTTCGGGATGTTTGGCGTCTTCTCTATCCTAGCGGAGAGATGCCACGGAACCGAGTGTTCCAGACCTCGCTTGCAGGACTGGTGCTTGAGTATCATGCCAATGTCATTCTAGTAGTTGACCTACCTTTGGGAAAGCGCACCTATAGTCTCCATGGTGGTTATGCCTCTACACCAGATCGTGCTATCCAACTTGCCGCCCTGCCAGGCCTCACTATTCTTCGTCATCAGGAGAGCACAATGCAGGAGAATCGTGCCTTCCATTACTACCCCACCATGGCCGTCACTCCTAGACGGGTTAGATTTCCTCCCGTTCGCTCAGACGACGACCCAGCCGTGGCATACATGTCTCGTTACATGATTGCCGAATACGTCCTCATCGCTGAACTGGCCAGAGATGCAACTCATGCCCGGAGAGCGCTTGGTATGGCTCTGGCTCCGTCAACCTCTCCGCCAGCTCCTTCACTCTCCAGTAACCCGCCTTCCGACCCTAGTACTTAAGCGCGTGCGAGGTTCATGCTGCATGAGTTGTGGTAGCCCTGAGTGTTGTAATTAGCCCTGAGTGGCAATAAAGTGTGGTTTTCATGTAAGCCTAGTGCATTTTTTTTGAGCAATTTTTTTCTCTTTTATTTGGCTCCTCGGTGTCACTTTACTCTCTCCTATGGAAGTTGCTCATCAACCCCAACGGATCCAAGAGTTGATAAGGATCTTGATAATTCGAAGCTTAGCTGAACCTGATGAAATTAGTTATGGATTGCCCAGTATTGGGAAGGTGTGCTCGGAAGACCAATAATATTCTGGATTGACTATCAGCATCAAGTTTTGCCTCAAGGTGCAAATATGGTAACCATGTCAATCATGAGGAATTAGCAAGGGAAAAACTTGGGGTACAGGATCAACCGGGTCGAAGGTATAGATCAGACACGGAGTTGGTTATACTTGGGCAGGATATGAAACAGGTTATACTTGGAAGCAAACAAGAACGAGCCATGCACCCAGTACCTAGCAAGAAGAGAGGTCAGGCAAGTTTTTACAACCAGAGTTGAAAGGTGGTATACATGGTATTCAGTCAGCAGACCATGAAAAGAAGCTTTGAGTGTAAGCAACCCAGTCTTCCTGCGTACGCTGACAGAAAAGCTTACGGTACAAGGTTCCTCAGAACTTTCTCAGTATGATATGCGGATAGCTGTCGGCATAAGCTACTCTGGCTTCTTCAGTAAGCCACCGCAGAAAGCTTCCAGGATAAGGTACCGAGTCTTTCCGTGGAAGCAACCAGGAAGGGAGGCTTCGGAGGTACACCACCCAGCCTTTCTCAGCACGCTATCCTAGCAGAAGCTTCAAGAATAAGCTACCCAGTCTTCTCCAGCACGGTATTCTCGATGGCTTCCCACCTAAGCTACCCAACCATCATCAGTATGCCACCGCGGACAGTTGGCAACAGTAGTACTCGCAACTATACAGTGCGTTGGCAGGGCATTTTAAGAATCAAGACCCGGAAATAAGATGTTCTGGTGTCCATATATGGTGGGCATGTTGCTCAGGTCACACAAGTCACTATACAGGGGATGACCATGTTTAGGCAGGCATATCAAAGGAAGTTAAGGATCCGACAGCTATATAAACCCCGCAGGAGGAAGAAGACTAGTATATACCCCAGCCGTTGCAAGGACTGATATGTTATGAGGAAAAGGCAATTTGGGATTCCAATCTTGGCAATAGTTGACCAGGCAAGCCTTCTCGCACTTAAGAACCTAGTAGGTGATTCTGATGGACCCTTGCTTGCCTTCTCTCGGTAACGGAACCACGCCTGTGTTCTGAGCTGCTTTCTGCCGTCCGGGGTGGATGCCGACTTTATACTTCTCCTTTCAACAACTGTCCCGTGTTCTGAGCTACTTTTCGGCCGTCTCGGGCAGCTGTTGAGTTTCTTTTTGTAGCAGTGACCCCATGCTCTGAGCTGTTTTTCGGCCGTCTTAGGGGAACTGCTACACTCTTCTTATCAACATGGTCTCATGCTCTGAGCTGCTTTCCAGCCGTCTTGAGCCATGATTGAGTTATTTCAGTGATGTCCCAGATCTGAGTTGTAAAGACCGTTCTGGTGGCTATTGATTTATTCGCTAATTTCATGCAAGGGGTTCAAATAATCATTGCCTTATGGTTAAGTTCGTGACGAGATAGATTTTCCGGTGAAAGGTGTTTGCACTAAGGTAAGGGTAAAGTATGCTTGCCAGAATATGGCACCTAACGGCACCTATGGAAGTATCAGGCCAAACTCTATTGGCAAAGGGCTCGGCAAGAAGGGTAGGGTGAAGGAACAAGAGCTACAGTGTGGAAACAAAGTGGCATGGATACCCAGGACAACCTGATTCCGAATTAGTCACTATGAAAAGACATCCGAGAAGGAACCTCCCTGTTTGTAAGAATTTCATGTCCCTATGACTACCTTGTCCAACTGCATATGTTAGAAGTTGTCAGCAGCATGTATTCAAGCCTGTTATGTCAGATCACAGACTCCTTGGCCAACACAGCAATGCAACTCCAATGACCGCATTAAGGTGTCGCACGGCAATTGAGTACTTGAAAGGCTCTCCCATATGGAAATTCTGTGACAAGAGGTAGCCAAACTGCTAGGGTGGATTCAAGACAGAGAAGTTAGCTTGGGAGAGTCAGACTTCCTGCAAGTAGTCCGACTCCGCCAAAAAAAAAGAAATGTTGCAGTTCTCAGCACTGCTTCAAACTCAGGAAGCCTACATCGAGTATCTCAATGCGAAGACTGACGGTTTTATGTCCAAAGAAGCCATGAGTCACAAGTTCATGGAATACTATCAATGAAGAAATGACGTGTCGATCGGGAACCTCTCTCGGACGTATGGGCAGAAGACATATTCCAGTATTGATAACAGGCCAGGTGATATCGCAAAGGTGACAGGATTGGAGTCAGCATAACAATGAACATATGAGGAAAGATCTGACGGAATATGAGCAAGGTGAAGCGAACCACCCCGGTCACGACAGTCAGGCCATAAGGAGTTCAGTGGGAACCTCATACACGGAGAAGGATACCTGAGTTGGAGACGGTCTCCTTAAGATTACATATAATTGTTCCCTAAGCAACCAAATCTCGAGGACGAGATTTATCTTTAGGGGGGTAGGTTTGTGACACCCTGGTTTTTGCCAACTTTTATTTCAAAACCTATTTGAAAGTTTTGATTGGAATCTGGCTTGGATTTGGTCTTGAATGACTCTATGGACTTAAAACTTGGGAATATTCTTAATTTTCTTTCCCAAGTATACCAAACCCTCCAAAAACTTTTCCCAAGTCATGTTACTTCTATTCTTGCCACATCTCAATTTTTCTCCCAATTAAATATTCCTTTTTCATTAAAGGAATAACCCCTTTGAACCCTAGGTTGTTTGCCCTTCCAAAAATTCCAGGAAAATTCTCATAAATTCTTTGGGCCATATAAACCCTGGATATGTGAGAATATTCAAGACTTACTCTTCTTGGTGAGCACAGCATCCAATCCTTGTTGCTGGTCATAATTTCAGTTTGTGAGGCAACTATATTTTATTTTGCTTCAAAAATTCTGAAATTAGTCCAGGACATTCTCCTAACCATATGACCAGTCTCCACCAATTTGCAGTCCATTTCATTCAATCCTTTTCTCTAAAAAATTCTTCCAAGTTTCTATCCAGTGGGAAGTGTTGTGAAGGAAGTACCATTTACACTTAACCAAATGGGCTGAAATTTTTATGGCATCTTGGCACCACCAAATAACCCACTTATACCAAATTTCAGCTCCAGAGGCCCATCCAAGTGAGTGCATCATCATCAACATTGTTTCTGGACCAGAGGGGCAGTTGCGAAGCAACTACCTCCAAAACCTGTCCATTTGGTCTGGGTTTTCTCCAGCATGGGCACCTTCCTACTACAGTTCTGTGGGACAAATCCTCTCTTTCAAAACCCTAGCCTTTTCTCCCCAGCTTGCTGCCCAAGTTTCTATCCAGAAACTTGTCTGGAAGCTAGCTAGCTGCTCAGACCATATCTTGTCAAACCCAGGGCACAGGGAGGCCTCATGTTGAAGGGACTACCGCGTGGACATGACCAGACCGGCCAGAGCGCACCGTGTGCGCCAGTGCACGCGGTGACCATGCGTCTGGCCGAGCCAAAGCCGTGCTCTGCACGTCGCCCATATCGGACATGACCACTCCGGCCATCCTGTACCGCCCCTCCTTGTCCCAGCATGCCGACTGCGTCGTCGCTGTCCACCTGGCTCGTCTGGAACCCTCTCCCAACTCCGGTGAAGCTCGCCGCCGCACACAGCCAAGTACACGCACGGGCCGAACAGTGCACCGCGGTCGCCGCCGTTGTCCTCACGTTCTTAATGGTTCTGCTCGCGTCCCGTCACTCCGGCGCGCTCAAGTCCACTCCAGCCACGCCATGACGGCTAGCGTAGTAGCCAGCTCGTCGTCCTCGCCGTGCCAGTGCATCCTTGGCGGCATTCGGCCACAGTGGCTCCTCCCGGCTATAAAAGCTGCCCCCGACCCCGTCTCTCCTCACCACTCGAGCCCTCCCACTCCCAATCGTTGCCTCGGAGCATCGGAGCAAGCCGGATAGTTCTCCTGCTCCATCTCCGGTGAGGTGCTCCGCCGCACTGCCCCAGCTTCGTCCGCTCATCTCCGCCCACCCCAACACCCACTGAGACCACCGTTGAGCTTGTGGGGATCCGCTGATCCATCCCAGCCTGTCCCCTACCGAGAACTCGCCGGAATCGCCGGATCCGTCGACCACCGCAGCTCTTCGCCGCCTGAGAGGAAGGAGCCGACGCCGTCTGGCCGTCTCCCGATGAGCTGCGGGTACGGGAATGATTGCCGTCGTCAGCCCGATCGATCCCCGCTGTCACCCAGGCTCGCCGCCATCACCATCGCCGGCAAACCTCGCCGGTGAGCCGTCCTCCTCCTGTTCGCTCTCTCCCCTTCAAATATGACAAGTGGGCCCCGCATGTCAGTGGCCCAGCCGCGCCCGAAGCGGTACGTAAGTGGAGACGTATTCCCACTTTACGCCTTCGACGTGGCTGGATGTGGTTTTTCTGGAAATTCTGTTTAAATTCAATTCAAAACAGAATTTTTACCAAACTTTGACCATCAATATCTTTTAAACCATAAGTCCAAATGAGTTCATTCTTTTTGCATTATTTTTCTTTTGAGCTCCTCTTCTTGCTGTAAAATTTTGGTATTTTTCTCTGCTGTCTAGAATTTCTGGACAAAAGAAAATGCTTTATGTGATATTTGAAAATGCTTTTAAAAATGTTTTTCAGGTTGGTTTGAAAAGTTGGTGAAGACTAGGAGTACTCCCACACTTCCCTGGTGCAAGGCAAGCCACAACTCTCATTTGCATAATTGCATTGCAATATCATGGTTTAAATAATTATCTTAATAATATGATTAATCACAAATAAGTTAATTTATGCAATTATTTGGAGATCTTGAGTATGCTACTGTCATGTTGGTAATGGGATGGTGGTCATTAGTAGATTCAAGTTTGTAAGTGTTATGACACCGGGTTGGATTAAGAAATTACCGTCTATGATTATTTTGTGATTCTGCCAGGTACCTTATATATGGGATCAGTAGTGGTATTTGATCTCATTGCTCATTGGATTTCTAGCTAGTTATTGTTGTAGCATGGATCCTGGTGATACCGGAGTGTGAGTTATGATTATAGTTACTTGGGGATAAATTCCTTCATTGTTGATCAAGTGCCACTGAACCAAACTTTCCAGTGCAGCCACACCTGCTAGAATGGGACGGCCTTGGCTTGGTCTAACCGCATGCTCTTTTATCGGTACCACCAAAGAGGGGAGGTTATGCATGCGTACTGCCCTGATCAGGTAGATGACGATAACCTTGTGAGCCCGGTTTGGTTTTTGAGCTGAGGTCCCCGTTTGGGATAGTTTGTTTGGCCACGACGGTGGCAGGTGTCAGAAGTGACACGGGGGCCACCCAGGGCATGACTCGGATGGGGAATGATTGTCGGTGGTATGGTGAAGGAGTCACGGGTTAGGCAAGTTTCGTTGGAGCAGAACCGGTCCACCCGGAAGGGAAGTGTACCGAGGTACGGGACTGGGAGCTCCATGGTGTGGGTAAAGTGCGCAACCTCTGCAAAGTCTAAGAATCTATTCGAATAGCCGCATCCACGGTATTGGACACATTTCATACTAAGTCACACTGTCTGATCAACACCTATGTTGGAATAACTTGTTAATGATGGAAGAACTTGTCCCAGTAGGGTGAGGTACACACTTGGAGGAAGACCGTTGGTGATGTTGTAAGCAATCTCGGAAATGATTGCCTGAAGTCTCTGAGGTGACCAAGAGGGTCACTGGAGTAAGTGTTTCACCTGAGTAACTCAGAGTGTACGGTTCCTGAGAGTTTTTAGCATAGGTGACTTCCGGTGGATAGTTTAGCTGTAGTATGTTATTATTTTCTTCCACCCTTTTCATAATAGATGGATCTGGTATAACCATGATTTTCTATGACATTGTCATGCCTTGATGCTTGTGTTTGTTGTGAGCTTGCGAGTACATTCAAAGTACTCACCTGGCGTGTCATGCCAGTTTGCAGGTGTTGCCTTGTTTGCATAGCGGAGGTGTTCGAGTTGCGAGCTAGGCATGTCCCAGCCAGAGTCCCTGCGGAGTGGAGTCCATTACTGACGTCGTGGTTTCCGCTGCTAGCAGTTGTGCCACTGCTAGCATAGAGTTACCGTAGCAGTAGTGGTATCATTGTAACCTTTTGTAACTCCTTGTAACCTCTGTACCCAAACTACTAGAAATAAAGAGCTGATTTGTTCTATGCCAAGCAGTGCCATATTCCGGAAGACTTGATCTCTGGGCTGGAATACGGGGTGCTCCGGTGACTCTGAGCTAGGGTGCCACACTGGGGATCCATGTCACGCTGCCGGAGAGCGACTTGTCTTTGATGCAGGGAACAAAGAAGTGGCGGAACAGATCTACATTGGGGGCAACTCCGACAAAGTTCTCACACAAATGGGCAAAGACCGCCATGCAAGTCATCGCATTTGGAGTAAAATGCTGCAGTCTGAACCCAAAACTAAACATCATGGCGCTGAAGAAGTCTGAGAATGGAGGAACCAGACTGCAGTAAAAGTAAGCGCAGAAAAATGGATACGAATCCGATGGATCCTTGTCGCCTTCAGGAAGCACCACTGGGGCCTTGTGATCCTTGGTGTCCCTTCCCCACATGTAGGCGTACCTCTCGATCAGAGTGTTGCCGTTCATGGAAGATGGTGAGAAGATCGCATTCTCTCTCCGCCGCTTCTCCAGTTCCTCCAACTCCTTCTTCTTCTTCTCCGCCTTGGGCTCGAGCGGTTTGGCGGGCTTCTTCCCCTCCGCATCGGCCTTCTTGGGTGCCATCAGGGCTCGGGGAGGAGAAAAGTGGTTGAGTTGGGATGCGAATCAGTGGCAGCGGCGGCGGAAGTAGTTCTGGCGAGAGGAAGGAGATGAAGCTGGGGAAAGTAGGGGTGAATGAGCAACGCCTCCTCGCGGTTGCCTTTTGATGGGGAAGGCACGAGGGGGCTGGCTCTTCACTGTTTACCCCAACAACGCTTTTTACAGCGCACTACCATGGGATAAACGCAACAGTCCACGTTCCCACGACCCGCATTTAATGCGTGGATTGGACGTGCATCAGGATAACCATCATGACAAAAATCATGGCGGCAGTTTTCCCGCCGCATGTCTGCGCATTGTTTGGGCCTAGCCCATCGACGCTTCAGACGCACGTATGGCCCAGACCCAGGGGCTCCTGTCAGTGTATGAAACATGGGTATTTTATACCCTGACTTATGCACAGACAGTGGTCGCTTCCTTGCCGGCCAAGGTTTGCCAGAAATCATCAAGACCAAGATTCAAGATCCAGTTGCAGAAGCTACTAGAGAGAAGTTCAAGATGAAGCATCGACAAGTACTCGACTAGTATTGAAGATGAAGGCATTTCTTGCCGGCAAGGCTGGGCCGGCAAGGTGAAGACCCGGCAAGCTTCGTGTCGGCAAGCTTTTGCCAACTCGTCAGCGCTCCACCTCACCGGGCAGCTAGTCACTAATCGGTGAGGTGTCGACCGCGCAGGCTGGTTGGTGGGATTTGTCGGGCACGTGTCAGTGCGCTGGAAGGAGATTTGCCTTTAATGACACCCGTCCAGAAGGCGTGTCAAGCTAATAGGAGGTAGCTGGGCGAGCGGTGCAGAAACCTTGCCGGGGCTCCTCCTCCACATGACACCTAAAGGAGCATTCATTGCTTTTGTCCTAAACTGGCAGAGTTAGGTATGATAGCACTGTTTGCTATCTAATCAACATGTAATGACTGTTTTGCCACTATGGTAACCCCTTGAGCTATAAAAGGAGAACCAGGGCAATAGTTACAGGGGCTCCCTTTTAGATCGAACCCTAACACAACTCGCATGTGTAGCTGCTCCTCCCGCACCTTGCCGGAGAAAGCACTCCTTGTTCTTGTGTTCTTACACATCCAATACATAAAAGCAGGAGTAGGGTTTTACACCTCACGGTGGCCCGAACCTGGGTAAAATTCCCTTGCGTGCTCTGTTGATTCTGCTCTTTGTGCTCATCGATCTCCCTAGCCGAACCATAAAGGGGCTAGATGGCCCAATAGATGGTCGTGCTCACGACACTTTGCTAGCTCGGCCTTGCCGACAAAGGTTATCTTCGGTGTTGAACTTGATGTTTTGTCTTGATCTTCTCCCTAGTAGCTTCTGCAACAGAGTCTTGAATCTTAGTCCTGGCAATTTCTGGCAAGCCTGGCCAGTAGGGAAGCTACTACTATCTGTGCATAAGTCAGGGTATAAAATACCCATATTTTATACACCGACAGGTGCCCCCGGTCCTGGGCCATACGCGCGTCCGAAGCGTCGTTGGGCTAGGCCCAAACAATGCAGAGACACGTGGTGAAAAATTACCGCCGTAGAATCTGCTACTTCTGAGCTGCGTTGGGATTTCCCCGAAGAGGAGGGGATGATGCAGTACATTAGAGATAAGTATTTCCCTTAGTTATGAAACCAAGGTTATCAATCCAGTAGGAGAATCACGCAACAACTTGTTAGCAGCACCTGCACACAAAATAACAAATCCTCGCACCCAACGCGAACAAGGGGTTGTCAATCCCTTGGCGGTTATTTGCAAGATTAAATTGTATGGTGATAGATAGATATATCGAACAAAAATACGAAATAAAATAAATAAAGTAAAATTGCAGCAAGGTATTTTTAGGATTTTTAATATATGATAAAGGTAGACCCGGGGGCCATAGTTTTCACTAGAGGCTTCTCTCTTGAAAATAGCATACGGTGGGTAAACAAATTACTGTTGGGCAATTGATAGAAAAGCAAATAATCATGACAATATCCAAGGCAATGATCATGTATATAGGCATCATATCCGAGACAAGTAGACCAAAACGATTCTGCATCTACTACTATTTCTCCACACATCGACCGCTATCCAGCATGCATCTAGAGTACTAAGTTCATAAAGAACGGAGTAACGCCTTAAGCAAGATGACATGATGTAGACAAAGTAAACTCACACATGAAAAAACCCCATCTTTTTATCCTTAATAGCAACGATACAATCCGTGTCATTTCCCCTACTATCACTGGGATTGAGCACCGCAAGATCGAACCCATTACAAAGCACCTCTCTGTGACACCCTGGCTTTTTTCCAACTTTTCTTTTCAAAAACCCATTTGAATTTTATTTGGAATTTGGTTTGGATTTCAATTTCTATTAAAGGAATAGCTCTTTTGCTCTAGGTTGTGAAGCAACCTACATTTCTGTGTTCCCAAAAATTCCAACAAAATTGCTATAAATTCTTTGGATCATGTGAACTTTGGATATGTGAAAATATTCAAGATTCCATCTTCATGGTGAGCACACCATCCAATCTTTGTTTCTGGATATAATTTCAGTGTGTGAAGCAACTATATTTTATATTGCTCCAAAAATTCTGAAATTAATCCAGGACCCAAATATCACTATATCCTCTGAGCATGTGAAAATTCACATCATTTTACCAAGCCATGTTCTCCACAAAATTCCCCCAAGCTTCTATCCAGAAGGGAGCTTTGTGAAGGAAGTACCATTTTTATTCACCCAAATGGTATGAAATTTTTATAGCATCTTGCCACCACCAAATACCCCACAGATACCAAATTTCATCTCAAGGGAGTGCATCCATGTGAGTGCAACAACTTCACCAAGATTCTGGATCAGATTGCGGGTTGCACATGAACTATGCTCAAATCTTTGCAAAAGTTGCTCAAAATTCTCCAGTATGTAGTCCTTCCAAGCTAGAATACCCAAGACAACTCATTTGGCTTGGAGCATAACTCATCTCTTTTCTGGAACCCTCCCAAGTCTCTGACTAGAAACTGTTTCTGATGCTACCCTTCAACTCAGAGTGTATCTGGTCGAACCAGTGGCCCAGGGAGACTACGGGACCAAGGGTCGACGTATGAGACATGGTTTGGTAGGTCAGCTCGCGCTGCGTGCGCCTGTGCATGCGGTGACCACGCAGCCAGCGCTGCCAAACACGCGCTCTGGACGCCGCCAGGCACGGGTCTTGTCGGAGGGCGATGCCCCCGTCGCCGTACCTTGTCCCCACGCGCCGACAGCCTCTCCACCATCCACGTAGTCCCTCCAGATCCTTCCCCCTCGCCGGCAGCGAGCTTGCCGAATATGGCCACCGTGCGCCACGGGCGGCACAGTGGCAGTACGATGGCTGAGCTGGCTAGACTCTTCCCGGCGACCCATCGCTTCACGCATTTACTCCTCTGCTCTCCTCCATCACCTCCCCTCACTCCACGACGGCCAGCTCATCGTCCTCCCCGTGCCAGCACATCCATGGCGGCTTCTGGCCACTGTCGATGCCGCTCTCCTATAAAAGGCGATGCCCAGCTTGTCCCAACACCACAACCCACTCCACCTATCGTCTATCGATCACCGAGACCCCGGGGCAAGGCCGGGAGGGCCTCTAGCCTCGGATCGCCGCACCACCCCGCCACCGATCCCCACTGTCCCCTGCCATCTCCGGCCACCCCTAGCTCGAGCCAGCCACCGCTCGGAGTTCCTTGCACTCCTCTAATTCTCCCCAACCCCGCCCCTGCTCGTGTTGCTGTCGGAGTCGCCGTTTCTGACGACCACTGAAAGCAGCCGCCACCGGAGAGGAAGGGGGCGACGCCGTCAGGCCACCTCCCGCCAAGCCACGAGTATGGGGATAACTGCCGTCGAGCGCTTAATCCATCCCCGCCATCTCCCGAGCTTGCCGCCGTCTCAGTCGCCGGCAATCGCCGTCGGTGAGCCACCCTCCTACTGTTCCCACCTTTTTCTTTAAATATGACAGCCGGGTCCCACCTGTCAGCGGCTCAGGACCGTGCCCGAAGCGGTATAAGTGGAAACGCATTTCCACTTTACGCGTTCGACGTGGCCGCTGGAGATTTTTTCTGTTTTCTGTTTAATTCAATTTAAATCCAGAAGTTTGACTCAACTTTGACCAGCTATATCTTTTAAACCATAAGTCCAAATGAGTTCATTCTTTTTGCATTTTTTTGTGAGCTCCTTTATCTGTTATAAAATTTTGGTATTTTTCTCCGCTGTTTAGAATTTCTGGTTAATAAAGAAAATGCTCTATGTGATATTTGAAAATAATTTCAAAAATGTTTTTCAGATTGATTTGAGTAGTTGATGAAGGCTAGGAGTACTCCCACACTCCGTTGGTGCAAGGCAAGCCACAGCTCTCATTTGCATGATTGCATTGCAATGGCATGGTTTAAATAATTAATTAGGCTAAAATTTGAATTATTCATTATTGGTTTATTCATGCAATAATTGGGAAAATCTTTGATAGGTTGCTGTCATATTGATTGAATTAAGAGATTACCGTCTATGATTACTTTGTGATCCCGTCTGGTATTTTGACTATGGATTTAGTAGTAGTAGCTTAGTCATAATGCTCATTGGATTACTAGTGGCTATTGTTTTAACCTGGATCACTGTAATACCGGAGTATTAGTTATGACGGAAAAGTTAATTGGGGATAAATTTTTTCATTCGTTGATCAAGTGCCACTGAATCGGACTTACCCGTGCAGCCACATCTGCCGGAATGGGACGACCATGACTTGGTCTAACCTTGTACTCTCCTGCCAGTACCACCAAAGAGGGAAGGTTACGCATGCGTGCTACCCTGATCAGGTAGACGGCGATAATCTTGTGAGCCCGGTTTGGTTATTGAGCTCAGGTCCCTGTTTGGGACGGTTAGGTTTGGCCACGACGGTGGCAGGTGTCAAGAGTGACACAGGGGCCACCCAGGGCATGACCTCAGAGAGTACGTGTCGGTGGTATGATAGAAGGGACACGGGTTAGGCGAGTTTCGTTGGACGAATGTCCATGGTGTGGGTAAAGTGCGCAACCTCTGTAGAGTGTAAGAATCTATTCGAATAGCCGCGTCCACGGTATTGGACACAGTTCATACTAAGTCACACTATCTGATCAACACCGATGAGGGAATGACAGGTTAATGATGGAAGAACTCGTCTTGGTATGACATGGTAACCACTTGGCAGAAGGCCGTTAATAATCTTGGTAAGGCTCTTGATGATGACCGTCAAATGGTATTGAGATGATCTCGAGTTGATCATAACAGTAGGTGGTTCGACTGAATAGCCAAGAATAAGGCGGTCTCTGTGACCCTGCATGAGGGTAATTGTTATAGATGGTTCAGTAACAACATGTTTATTATTTTCTTCCACCCTTTTAATAATCGATCCTGACATAATCATGATTGCTATGATGTTGCTTTGCCTTGATGCTTTTGTTTGTTGTGAGCTTGCGAGTACATTCAAAGTACTCACCTGGCGTGTCATGCCAATTTGCAGGTGCTGCCATGTTTTGCATAGCCCGAGGATTCCAAGTTGCGAGCTAGGACGTGTCCCAGCCAGAGTCCCTGCGGAGTGGAGCCCATCTCCATCGTAGTTATTCCGCTGCTAGAAGTTGTTCCGCTGCTAGCATAGAGCTACTTTAGCAGGCGTAGTGCCGCTGTGCCAATGTAACCCTTTGTAACACCCCAAACACTTGTACTCCAATTATTAGTAATAAAGAACTGATTTGTTCTATGCCAAGCAGTGCCATATTCCAAAAGACTTGATCTCTGGGCTGGAATACGGGGTGCTCCGGTTCCTCTGAGCCGGGGTGCCACAAGGTTTGGTATCAGCGTAGGTCTGGCTGTAGAACACCCTAGCTAACCCGGACGTTAGGAAGCCACTAGTCTAGAGCCCAGCTTGCTTGTGTGATGCATTTGAATGCTGTATTTTTTTGTTGCATGGCATGCATATAGATTTGGCTCACTAACCAGTTGATTTTGTAGATGGCATCTGTTTCGATTGACTACGACTTAGCCCCTGCACCACTCAGTTTTGCATCCCTGCTTCGTGATGTTTGGCGTCTCCTCTATCCCAGTGGAGAGATGCCAAGGTACCAAGTGTTCCAGACCCCGCTTGCAGGCCTGGTGCTTGAGTATCATGCCAATGTTCTTTTGTCAGTCGACCTACCTTTGGGGAAGCGCACCTATAGTCTCCATGGTGGCTATGCCTCTACACCAGAACGCGCTATCCAACTTGCCGCCCTGGCAGGTCTTACTGTTCTTTGCCATCAGGAGAGCGCTATGCAAGAGAATCGTGCCTTCCTCTACTATCCCACTATGGCCAATACTCCCAGACGGGTTAGGTTTCCTCCTGTTCACTCGGAAAACGATGCAGCTGTAGCATACATGTCCCATTACATGATCGCAGAGTACGTCCTCATTGCTGAACTGGTCAAAGATGCAACCCGTGCCCGAAGAGCACTTGGTATGGCTTTAGCTCCGTCAACCCCTCCGCCAGCTCCTTCGTTCTCCAGTAACCCACCACCACCTAGTCATAGTACCTAAGCACCTTCGAGGCTCATGTCGCATAAGTTATGGTAGTACCGAATGTTGTAAATTGCCTGGAGTAGCAATAAAGTGTGTTTTCTGTAAGCCAAGTGCATTTCATCAAGCAATTTTCATTTGCTTTTTCATTTGGCTCCTCGGTGTCACATTACTTTCCCTATGGAAGTTGCTCATCAACCGCCATCAGACTCAGAAGATCAATGATGATTTCAAATAATTGGAAGCTCAGCTAAACATTATGGATTTTTTTTTGAGGGGCCAATGACAGTAGGAAAAACTCCTACTGCCTTAAAATAATATTAAATAAAAGATAAGGTTTACAACATATACATGGAGAGGATGAGGGGTAAGGATATACAAGCTAAGAAATATGAGGGGGGGATTGAATAGAACCGAAGAGGATAGCAAAAGGATTAGAACCAGTCAGCAAGCAGAGATGTGATCCTAGTCTCAAGACTAGATTTTCTATAGACTAGAGCCTTCAGGTCTTCCTCAAATCTGGCCTTCCAGCCACCCAGGGTGGGAGGGATGCCTCTGAAATATTTGTTGTTCCTCTCTTTCTAGATACTCCAAGCAGTGGCGAAGCATTCAGTGAAAAGGGTCCCTGACCAAGCACTTCGTCCAGCATGCAGTTTGTGAAGCCTGTCTCTCCCACTAGGCCAGCTAACTTGGAGTTTTTCCCAACAAGAGGCACTGAACCAACAGTCAAAGAAAAGATGCTCTATTGTTTCTCTGGCAGTTCCACACAGCAGACAGTTAAGATCAGTGCCTATGTTGTAGTGTCTCCTACGAAGCATGTCTTTGGTGTTCAATCTGTCAGCCATTAGGAGCCAGAGGAATACTTTAATTTTCATGGTGCACTTGGACTTCCATATCAGTTTGAACTCAGGGTCAACCTGAACATCTCGGAAGCAGAAGTTGTAATATTTCTTGGCAGAGAAATCTCCCCAGACGCAGGACCAGGCATCAATTCAGCTGGGGTTCAAACCAATTGAACTGGTGAGCATCTACAACTGCTGTACTTCTTCTCTGGCCTGGATCGACAGTGGCAAGTGAAACAAGTGTTCAAGTGATGTGGAAGAGAGCATAGCTTGAACAGAAATGTCAGGCGAGATGGCAAAAGAAGCAGCTCTGGGGTGTGAGTCCTCAAGGACATTTTCCACCCACAAATCTTTCCAGAAAAGTGTGTTGGCTCTAGAGCCTATCGATACCTTCGTCACCCCTCTATAGATGGCATCGATTCTCTCCACCAAAACAAGCTGCACGCATCAAAGGCATGTGGGGTGTGAGGTTCATCAATTCTCTCCACCAAAACAAGCCGCACACATCAAAGGCATGTGGGGTGTGAGGCTCATCGATTCTCTCCATCGATAGCTCTGGGGTGTGAGGCTCATCAATTCTCTCCACCAAAACAAGCCGCACGCATCAAAGGCATGTGGAATGGATTCAGTGTAGTAAGAACTCCAAATCAGATCAACCCAGGGCAGGTCAACATGGTTGTAAAATTTATGGAGTTGTTTCAGAAGAAGGGCAGTGTTCTGAATCTTGATATCTATGATTCCCAGGCCACCTTTTTCCTTGGGTTTGAAAACCATGCTCCAGGCCACGAGGGAATTACATTTCACTTCTTCTCCTTGCTTCTTTCTCCACAGACAGAATCTCCTGATTTTGTCTAGGTGCTCGACTATCGTTGGCGGCAGTCTGATGGAGCACATAGCATAAATGACTAATGAGGACAGAACAGAGTTAACTAACTGTAGCTTGGCTCCTTGGGAAATCATGCACAGAGTGGTGGAGAGCCTTCTCTCCATCGAATCTACTAGCGGCATCATATCGAGGACTGTAGGTTTGGTGGTTCCCAACGGCAGCCCCAGGTACATGAAGGGCATGTGCCCAACCGAGCATTGGAGTATATCAGCTAGTTCAGCAGTAGGGCCATCCTCCAAATTGATGGGGATCATTGTTGATTTCTGGAAATTGATTTTCAGACCAATGGACAGTGCATAATCAAGGAGGAGGTCTTTCATTTGCGCCACCTGTAATCTGTCAGCTCGCATTACAATTATAGTATCGTCCGCGTACTGGATCACTGGGTAATCTGACATGCCGCGGCTTGGGATAGGGAGCTGAAGTCTTTGTTTTCTGGCTGCATCATTTATTACTGCTTGCAGCAGGTCTGCCGCTATAACAAAAATCAACGGAGAGAGGGGATCGCCCTGGCGCACACCACACTTGCAATGGAATTGCCTCCCAGGCGAGCCATTCAGCAGCACCGCAGATTTTCCAGATGAGAAGATGCATTCCATCCACGATAACCACTTCTCATTAAAACCCATTTTTCTCATGATATCCAACATGGCCGAGTGCTCCATCGTGTCAAAAGCTTTGGCAAAATCTAGTTTGAGCAAGATCTCCTCTTTTCCAGAGCTTTGGCATTAGTGTATGTACTCAAAGGCCCAAGCAATGCAGTCCTGAATCGAGCGCCCTTTTAGAAAACCGTACTGATTTCTATGAATAATTCTCAAAAATAGTTTCTGAAGCCTGTTAGCTAGTATCTCAGTAATGACCTTTAGGCAATACTTAAGAAGACTTATGGGTCTGTAGTCGTTCACTGTTTCTGGAGAATTATTTTTTGGGATCAGAGTAATGTACCCCTCATTGATGCTCTCAATGTTTAGTTTCCCATCATAGAAATCGAAGCATAATTGATAGAAATCCTCTTTAACGACGTGCCAGCATTTCTTCAGAAATAGGCCATTAAAGCCGTCCGGACCAGGTGCTCGGTCTGCTGGCATGTTTTTAATCACCCCATCTATCTCATCTTTGGTAAAAGGGGTTGTGAGCTCCTCGAGCCCATCCACCTTCTTGATTATTTCATCTAGGTCAAACTTCATTTGTGGTGTGTTGGCTTGTCCTAGTCTGTCCTTGAAAGTGTCAAACAGGATGCTCTCCTTGCTGGCATGATCAGAAACCACAGACCCATCCGAGCGTGTTAGGGTGGCTATGGAATTTCTCCTATATCTCTCTATGGCCATGCGATGGAAGAACTTCGTGTTCTCGTCCCCAAACTGGATCACCCGGACCGTGCATCGTTTTTCCAGTACTGCTGTTGGTAGGAGAGTAGGTTCAGAAGATGAGCTTTCAGAATTTTCCTGAAATTAGCTTCAGGGATGGACAGTGCTCTATAGTTTTCAAGCTCATCAATATTAGCTAGTACTGAGTTAGAGTTTTCTATTAGGGTACCCAGTCTGGAGATCCCTCTACTCCACTTTTTCAGATCATACCTTAGGTTTTTGAATTTACGACATAACCGAGCAGCACTAGAGGCTGCATAACATGACATATTCCAACTGGCCTGCACCACATCCATAAAACCTTGGTGCTAAACCCAGAAGCTTTCAAACCAGAATACCTTGCTGGCAGGGATGGCAGACTCAATTTGGACTGTGCATGGAATGTGGTCGGAAATTGGCTTTCCCTGAGGAAGAACCACGGTATTTGGGTACGTCGAAGTCCAATTAAGAGATGTAAAGAACCAGTCGATCTGTTCGAGGAGTGGATCTTGTTGCATGTTACTCCAAGAAAAATGACGACCCGTGATAGGCAGTTCCATGAGCGACTGAGCACAGATGAATTCATTAAATGTAAGCATGTCTTGGGCATTACCACCAGGTTTATTTCTGTTGCTCGGGGCTCTGTAATAGTTAAAATTGCCAAGCAACAGCCAGTCCTCGCCATCCGGAATAATAAGATCAAAAAGCCAATCAGTGTAGGTTACTCTAGCCTCTCCACGACAAGGCCCATATATATTCACCAGAGTCCAACTGGCCTCCATTTGGGTGGATGAAAAAGTAACAGCAAGAGCAAAATCATGTGAGAACAGTAGAGAGCCAGTGAAAATAGTGCTATTCCAAATGGTGAGCAAACCACCTGAAGCCCCATCAGAAGGTACATATAGGAACTTATCTAATCTCTTAGGGCAAACAGACTTAATAATAGACATATCACAAAAGGATAACTTAGTCTCTTGAAAACAAATAATAGCACACCCGCTAACATTAATAGCATTCTGAAGTGCAATACATTTATCATTGGATTTCATGCCGCGAATGTTCCAGCATAGGACATTCCATAATTTATTGCGAGCCATCGATCTTGCAATCACTCAGAAGTTTCATCTTCCTGAAGGCTTGCTAGAAGCTTCTTTGGAGAGAGCTCTCGAGTAGGCACACCACAGGCGTTCCCCATGTGCTGTAGGACGGGGATAGGAGTGTCTTTCATTAGGTTGGACACATGAGCCTCAGATGACTCGGTTGGCAGGCAGCTGACAGAGGGAACAATTCTTGGTTTGACTTTGGACTTGGTGGCTCTGACATCTTTGGGCTGGGAGACTTTAAAGCCATCATATTTATTTGAACGAGTGCTCCTTCGGACATGAGAGGTGTCCAGTGGCACCAATTGCTTCCCTCTATTACAGGTGCTCTTAACCTGTGCAGTGCTGAAGCAGGGAGGCATAGTTTCAGAAACTAGATAAGTTTGTTCCCTGTCATTGGAAGAAGCAGGTCCTGGAAAAGGAACTAGCTGCTGGGCCACCAAAATTGACTCCTGGCCCAAGGAAGAGGACATTGGCGGCAAAGTGTTTGAAAAGACTGGGCTGATTTCGAATGGGCCTTGGAACATGAGAAGCCCAGCCTCTTGAGCAACAGTCCTGTCTAAGCAAAAGCCCATTTCCCAGGCAGATAACCAATTAGAGTTGAGATCCACACATTCAGGTTTAATAAACTGCAGTATAGCGCCACAGAACAGCTGAATCTGACTTCGGATAGCTGTAAAAGGATTAACTGGAAATGGTGTTCCTGGGTTTTCAGGTGCAACCATGATCTAAGGAGTGTAAATAATTTTCAACATACGCCCAGTCCAAAGAAGGAGATTAGTATCCATAGGAAAAGACACCGAAGAGGAGGTACTACCAGCTCTAACAAAAGAGAGATTGCCACCTCTGACCCCATGGATAAAATTCTCAGCAGCCTCTTCCACTTCAGAATACTCAGACGGAGAAGGCACGTCCTCCGCACACGGGATTTTCTGTTTCTTAATCCAAACCTTCCCATGTATTCTCCCTCTAGGATTTCCACGTGGCAAGTGCGTTCGATTTTCATCCAAATTAACCGAAGAAGGAGTCCTGGAATTCGGCTGAGTGATCGGAGCATCAACGATCTTCTGTTTCCAAACAAAATAACCTTTTAACAAGGTCGAGCGAGCACTGTCATGGGCCCAGTGGCCCAATCTGTTGCACACATTGCAACGGACCTGACCCGGACAGAACCTAGACCTGTGACCGGGCTGGTTACAGATCAAACACGAACTCTCAGATTTATGGCCCATATTGGATGAACAAGCATGCACCTTATGAACGTGACAGAAAGGCCTGATTTGCTTCTGTATCTTGCGGCAACATTGACAGTCACTTAAAATAGCCAAACATCTCTGGCAGAAATTTCCGGGGCAATCCACATGAACGTGACCCAATCGCAAACATGATTCACACCATTTTAGGCGTTCATAAATGTAATCCTTACACGGTACATCGGGTAATTGGGCAGCACTTTTGACATCTATATTTGAATAACCTGCCTGCCAAAGATCAAGTACGTGATAGGGCTTATCCTCAGGAAAAGAGTCCCATAAATTCTGGTGAAATTGAGATCCTTGGAAAGATGGCAGTTTTCTTGGGATTTCCTTAGATTGCGGAAAATGAAAGGAACCAAACTGAATATCCGTAACAAGAGGAAATTCCAACGAACCAAAAGTAATCCCGCCGGTCACCGCCGGCTGACTGAAATCCAATTCCGGTGACTGAAACAATTTAAGAATACCAATACGATTCAGTTCGGCAGACGAGGCTTGATCCAGAGGGTTAGAAACTTGAGACTTTAGCCAATTAGAGCGTATAGCCAGCCCTTGAGAAGCAGAGATTTCATTCAACTCCATATCAGCGTGCTAACCAAGTTCACTTGGAGTTTTGGATGCATTGGCCTCACCTCGAAAGAGATGAAAATGACAGATGAAATCCGGCCAAATACAATCTTTGAGCCCATAAATGAAATGACCAACACGGTTAGAGGTAACCGAAAAGTGAAATCTCTGATCACTGAGTTTGAGCACATTGAACGCCGAACTCAAAGCACCAATGCAACATTGCAGGGCCAAACCAACCGATTCCTCCGAGAGACGAAAGGAGGCAGAGGAGAAGGAAACCACCAGGAAGAATTCCTTGGCTGTGGGGGTGGGAGAGAAGTTCACCGAAGACTTGAACCTTTGACGCACCTGTGCCTCGACCGCAAGGCCGGGGGAGAAGTCCCAATGGAGAAGACCATCCATGGGAGCCACCGTTGAGATCAACCTAGAAACGCCATGGGAGGTGGGATGTGGGTGGAGGGAGGTTTCATGTTTTGGTTCTCATACGGTTGTATCGTAGTCCTGAAATCTTATATTATCAGTTGACTGCCTGGTATTGGGAATATCTGGTTTAAATACAAAGGATATCCTGGATTGGCTACCAGCATCAAGTTAGCCTCAGTGTGTAACCATTACAACTATGAGGAACCAGTAGGAAGATAACTTGGGTGCAAGACCAACCGGGTCGAAGGTATGGATCATACACGAAGTTTGATTCCGCTTGAGTAAATTATGAAACAGGTTATACCCAGAAGCAAACAAGACTGTGCCATATATCCAATACACAGCAAGAAAGATAGTCAGACAAATTCTTTTTGTACAAGCAATTAACAACAAGAGTTGTGAGGAGGTATATATAGCAGCATAGCACCAAGAGAAAGTTCTCGTGTAAGGAACCCAGTCTTCCTCCGCACGCTACTAGAGAAACTTACGATGCAAGGTTCCTCAAATCTTCCCCAGTACGATATGTGAATAGCTTCTAGCACAAGATACTCTATCTTCTTCGACAAGCTACCGTGGATAAGCTTCCGGCATAAGGCACCGAATCTTCCCCGATAAGCAACCAAGAGGGGAAGCTTCTGAGGTACGCTACCCAGCCTTCTTCAGCACGCTATCCCGGCAGACGCTTCGAGCATAAGCTACCCAGTCTTCTTCAGCACGATACTCTGAATGGCTTCCCATACAAGCTATCCAACCTTCGTCAGTACGACACTACAAACAGCTGGCAACATTGGTACCAGCAATTACACAATGCATCGGCAGTGCATCGCAAGAGTCAAGCTCACAACTGTTTGGTTCACTACTAGAAAAAAGCACATTAGTGGCGCACCACATTTGGGTATTAATGGCGCACCATAGGTGCGCCACTATTACCACGCCACTAATAACAAATACTAATGGCGCACCCCTGGTGCGCCATTAGTATTCAATATAACAGTGGCGCACCTTGTAGTGCGCCATTAATATGGCTACTGGTGCGCCACTACTAATGCAGATGAGGGGGCCCTCGTAGCCAACAGGTGCGCCACTGATGTCTCTATAGGTGCGCCACTGATATTTTGCAAGGTGCGCCACTAATGTGCTGGCAGGTGCGCCACTACTAAGAATTATAGGTTTTTTTTTTTTTTTTTGCTTTTCTGATATTTGCACATCACAGAATATATTAATTATACAGCACAGAATATACAATACAATACAGCACCACAATTAGTCAAGTATAAATAGGACATAATACAATTCATCACATTAGTTTCCGAATTCGAAATAGCGAACAAAGTTCAAATATTAGACAAGTTTGGGTCTCGAGACCGAGTAGCGAGTTTGTCGTCACATTACAAAGTCGATATCATCTAAACTACCATCACATAGAAGAGAGCTGCGGTCACGATGAGCATCATCGCGATGAAACTGGTCTTCATCAGGTTCCTCCTCCGCTCCCTCCTCTCTCCCGCTAGATAGCGCGCGTATCTAGCTTCCACCTCCGCCCTAGTGGTGTACCCTTTGTAACTGTTACCGCTGAAACGGTGAACCTGTTTCCGACACTCCTCCCAGTCGTCGTAGACTCCGGGAACCTCACCCTTGTACACGACATACGACGGCATCTCTATGCACTAGACAAACAAAACGTTAGTAGCAATTCACAGATAATATATAAGCAATATATAAGTATGCAACAAAAGGATCGGAAGAGAAAAGCAACACATTAATAGCACGGTTCATGGTCCTACTAATAAATAGCATCGATTACATATAAGTTGAACGAGTGTCCAAACTAAAGAGACATACAAGTTCATTAAAGTTTAATTACAACATGAGCTAATCGATATTTCAGAACTACATAGCATCAATACTTTCGACTCGACTCAGGGACCGGAGCATGGATGAAGCCGCCATCTTTCGTGATGGTCATGAATGTGCGGTCGTTGTCAGCCTGCATTTGTAGCGTTGTTTCTATTTCACTGTTGGACAGTTGATAGTTGAGGTAGAACTGCCCCGAGGTACGAAGGACATCTTGATAGATGATGTCCGCTAACTCCGACTGGATGCGAAAGAATTCTTGTCTGATGTCCTCGTCCTGGATTGCCGACAAGCGTGCGGCCCATTCTTTGAGATCATTTTGTAGCATACGCTGATGATGGTTCCGTACGATCGCCCGCATGTGATGGAGGGCGTAGTAGGCATCCTTCTGACTGCCAGGCGGCTGCTTGACGCAGGGGAACGTCGTTACGTGGGTGAACACGTGCTTGCCATACCTACAAATTGGCCTCCTGAAGGTGCCTCCAGATTTGGCGTAGCCGGGGAGAGCATCATCAAGAACTTTCTTGATATCTGTGTAGTTTTTCTTCGACTGACGGTCCGAGTCGAAATACGTGGCCATGGAATATTTCGGGCTTAAGAGGATGAGTGTGCAATGTGTGTCACTGCACAAAACACGGAATGTTAGAAAAAAAAAGAACGATCGAAATCTAAGAAATCATATGTTACGGGGCGGTGAGGGGATGACTTACTCGGAAAAGTAAGGCACGAGGAAGTTATCCTTATTTGGGTTCGCCAGAATGACGCCTTCGAGGTATGAACTCGCGACTTGCCGGTCCCCAGCGCTGCCCAAGATCTTGGCACGCATGTAGAAGGGGTCGACTATCACGATGTCCGGGGTCTTGTCTCTAATGATCCGCATCTCCATACTGAGCGAAAATAGCCGAATGAAGGTGTAGTGCAGCGGATAAAGGTTAAACATAGCGAAGATGTCATCAAACCGCAGGACGATCATACGCCTGATGGGGCTATCGACAAAGCCCTTGCCCTCTGGCACCTTGGCCACGAAAACCGGGTATGCCACATCATTCTCGGAGAGACGCCGCTTCTCCATAGAAAGAACACCGTCATGCAGACTCCGCATAGCACCGGTTGCAGCATTGAGCAGATTAGTCGGTAGCATCAGCCTACCCGCCACATGCACCCTCCTCGAGATATCCTTAGGTATTGGTGGCCCGTCCTGAGCACGGATCGTACTCGGTGCCGGCTGGCTCGCACCCTTGTTATTTTTTCTTTTCCGTTCCTTCTGCTTCTTCTGCTGTAATGGGATCGAGTTCTGCTCAGAGACCACCTTCTTGAGTGTGTTGGGGCTGATAATATTTCGCACCTCGGCTGTTTGAGTCTCGGTGAAGGCGGCATCTGGAGGCGTCTCCTGAGAACTGAACAGACGACGCCTGTTGCAATTGGGTTTCTCCGCGGTACCAGCTAGATCGCGATCGTCTTTTGCAGGGTTTTCTTCGCCTCCTCGAAACTGGTCGGGCACTTGTTCCCCTTGGGAAGACGTTCGTGCCAGAATGACATGTTCTCGTCGAAGCATGCGTCGGTCATTTTGTGTTTTACCTTCATCTCCAGAGCCATGAGCGTTACTTTTAGGCGGGTATCCTCGGGCCTGCATCCTTCATACAATGGAGTAACCGCGTCTATCTCCAGTTGATCCAGCTTGGCTTTCTCTCGGGCGGCAGCTCTTGCATTACCCGTCTGCTTGAGAAGCAGCTCTTGAATATGAGGGTCCTGCACCCAGCCCATCGATGGTCCATCATCGTCTGCTCCGGCATCTTCATCTTCATGATCATGCCCTTCGTCTTGATCTTCCTCATCATCATGTCCGGCATCTTCTACATGATGACTGTGTCCTGCATCTACTTCGTGATCATGTCCTGGAGATTCTACGTCTTCTCGCCGGCCCCCATGGACGACTTCATAATCATCTTCATCACCTTGCCACCGATAGCCATCCATGAAACCACGCACGAGCAGGTGGTCCCGCACCTATCTGGAATCCGGGTCCATAAGGCTCTTCAGCTTGCATCTTCGACACGGACATCTTATCTCCGTCTCGTTCTTTTGAAGTATCTCGGCCTTCGCGGAGCTCAAAAACCTATTCACGATGCCTTCGGTCATCGTGCGGACCATGGTCGCCTGCGGGGTAGAGCAAAACGATATTTTAGAACCAAAAAAAAATT
Source organism: Elymus sibiricus (assembly GCA_039707655.1). Lineage (NCBI taxonomy): Eukaryota > Viridiplantae > Streptophyta > Magnoliopsida > Poales > Poaceae > Elymus > Elymus sibiricus. Next base: position 323,854,473 of record CM077664.1, read on the forward strand.
TGGCATGACTTTGCCTAAAAATAGGACAAAAAAGAATGCATAGTGCCAAATTCTCGCCGAAACGGAAATGAATCAACATTCCGGCAAAATATTGGCAACTATCGCATTTCAAATACCGGTACCTGCAAACACAAACATATGCAACACCACAAACATACGTAGATCTAGCTCAATGAGAAAAGTGTAGATCTAGGCCATAAAAAGTGTGTACGTTGGAGGGAGGAAAAAGTAGATCTAGAACATAAAGAAAGCTTTCCCCTTACTTACCTATCAAAAAAAGGAAATTTAACCACTTAATTTGGGTGAATCTATGGTGCAAATGAGGTGAGGAGGAGGAGGCAGCCGAGACCAAGCTTGGTAGAGGTGGAGAGAATGAAGTGGGGAAAGTGAGTGTGGTAGGTGGCTGTCAAAAATATCTAGCTGCTCTCAGGCTAGTAATGGCGCACCTCCTAAGAATGCGCCATTGGTAACCAGGGTTACTAATGGCGCACCTGGTGCGGGTGCGCCATTACTAGTTTTGAAAAAAAAATTGAATTAGTAATGGTGCACCGGGGTGTGGTGCGCGATTACTAGTTAAAACTAGTAATGGCGCACCACACCCCGGTGCGCCATTACAAGTTTTGAAAAAAAAATTGAAAAAAAAATTGTTAGTAGTGGCGCACCGGGGTGTGGTGCGCCATTACTAGTTTTAACTAGTAATGGCGCACCACACCCAGGTGCACCACTGGTAAGTCTGGGGAGGGGGGTGTGCCCAGGAGAAACTTAGCAGTGGCGCACCACACACCAGGTGCGCCATTAGTAATATGGACATTAATGGCGCACCCATATCTGGTGCGCCATTAATGTCCATATTTGCTATAGCTGTTTTTCTAGTAGTGGTTAGAAGCTTGAGCTAGTCAGGATACAAGTATCTGCCTCGGAAATAAGAGGTTCAGCTATGCATATTTCCATACATATTATGGGCATGTTGCCCAGGTCATGCAAGTCACTCGTACGAGGAGCAACTATGTTCAAGCAGGAAGGTAGGAATCCAACACCTATATAAGTCATGCCAGAGAAAGAAGACCAGTATACACCTCAGTGTGTTGCAAGGACTGACAAGCTGTGAGGAAAAGACAATTTGGGACACCAATCTTAGCAGTAGCTGTCAAGACTAGCCTCCTCACACCTGTGAACCTGGTATATGATTCTGATGAACCCTTGCCTACTTTTCTTTGGTAACGGCACCACGTCTGTGTTCTGAGCTGCTTTCGGCCGTCCGGGGTGGATGCCGACTTTATATTTCTCTTTTCAACAACTGGCCCGTGTTCTGGGCTGCTTTTCGGCCGTCTCGGGCAGCTGTTGAGTTTCTTTTTGCAGCAGTGACCCCATGCTCTGAGCTGTTTTTCGGCCGTCTTAAGGAACTGCTGCATTCTTCTTATCAACATGGACTCATGCTCTGAGCTGCCTTTCAGCCGTCTTGAGCCATGGTTGAGCTATTTCAGTAATGCCCCAGATCTGAGTTGTAAAGACCATTCTGGTGGCTACTGATTTATTTGCCGACTTCATGCAAGGGGTTCGGATGATCATTGCACTACAGTTAGAACATGTGAGATGATAGACTTACCATTTAAAAGTTGCTGCCGAAATATTGCACATGACCGCACCTATGGTCACACAAAGAGTTAAGGATATATATGGCCAAGCTCTTGCGGCAAAGGATTAAGGAAAGAGAACAATAACGAAGAGCAGGACTAACAATGCGGGTGTGATGATCATTGCAGAAACAACATAGTACAGATACCCAAGACAGGCTGATTCCATATCAATCATCATTAATATACACTCAAGTGATCTACTCTGTTCTATAAGGCCCTCATATCAAGATCATGTCAAGGTGACCCGCTTGACCAAATGTGTATGCCCAGAACTGTCAGTATGGGATATCCAAGTCTGCCGTGTCAAAGCAAAGATTCCTTAGCCAGTTCAGCAGTTTGACTTTAGTGACTGTGTTAAAGCATCGCACGGCTTATGGATATATCGACAGCATGAGTACCTGAAATGCTAAATAACAGTCTCAGATCATGTGCTCTCACATAGGTTACCCTGTCACGAATAGGATTCTTCCATCGGAACCATCGTCAGTCAGGTCATATGAGATTTAGTGGGAACATTATATAAAGGAAAAGGATACCCGAGTTGGAACCGGTTTCCTTAAGTCAGAATATTCACACTTGTTCCCTGAGCAACCAAATCTCGAGGACGAGATTTATCCTAAGAGGGGTAGGTTTGTGACACCCTGGGTTTTTTCCAAGTTTTCTTCTCAAAAACCCATTTGAATTTTATTTGGAATTTGGTTTGGATTTCAATTTCAATGGCTCTATGGACTTAAAACTTGGAATATTCCTACTTTCCTTTCCCAAGTGATTCAAGTTTCCAAAAAACTTCTCCCAAGTCATGTCATTTCCATTCTTGCCCAATTTCAACTTTTATTCCAATTTAATATTCCTTTTTCTATTAAAGGAATAGCTCTTTTGCTCTAGGTTGTGAAGCAACCTACATTTCCGTCTTCCCAAAAATTCCAAGAAAATTCCTATAAATTCTTTGGATCATGTGAACCTTGGATATGTGAAAATATTCAAGATTCCATCTTCAGGGTGAGCACACCATCCAATCTTTGTTTCTGGATATAATTTTAGTGTGTGAAGCAACTATATTTTATATTGCTCCAAAAATTCTGAAATTAATCCAGGACCCAAATATCACAATATCCTCTGAGCATGCCAAAATTCACATCATTTTACCAAGCCATCTTCTCCACAAAATTCCCCCAAGCTTCTATCCAGAAGGGAGCTTTGTGAAGGAAGTACCATTTTTATTCACCCAAATGGTATGAAATTTTTATAGCATCTTGCCACCACCAAATAACCCACAGATACCAAATTTCACCTCAAGGAGTACATCCATGTGAGTGCAACAACCTCACCAAGATTCTGGACCAGATTGTGGGTTGCACATGAACTATGCTCAAATCTTTGCAAAAGTTGCTCAAAATTCTCTAGTATGTAGTCTTTACAACCTAGAATACCCCAGACAACTCATTTGTCTTGGAGCACAACTCATCTCTTTTCTGGAACCCTCCCAAGTCTCTGACTAGAAACTATTTCTGATGCTACCCTTCAGCTCAGAGTGTATCTGGTCAAACCAGTGGCACAGGGAGACTACGGGACCAAAGGTCGACGTATCAGACACGGTTTGGCAGGCCAGTTCGTGCCATGTGCGCCTGTGCATGCGGGGACCATGCGACCAGCGCTGCCAAATGCGCGCTCTGGACGCCGCCAGGCACGGGTCTCGTCGGAGGGCGACGCCCGCGTCGCCGTACCTTGTCCCCGCGCGCCGACAGCCTCTCCACCGTCCACATAGTCCCTCCAGATCCTTCCCCCTCGCCGGCAGCGAGCTCGCCGGATATGGCCACCGTGTGCCACGGGCGGCACAGTGGCAGTACGATGGCTGAGCTGGCTGGAGTCTTCTCGGCGACCCATCGCTTCACGCATTTACTCCTCTGCTCTCCTCCATCACCTCCCCTCACTCCACGACGGTCAGCTCCTTGTCCTCCCCGCGCCAGCACATCTATGGCGGCTTCTGGCCACTGTCGATGCCGCTCTCCTATAAAAGGCGATGCCCAGCTCGTCCCAGCACCACAACCCACTCCACCTATCACCTATCAATCACCGAGACCCCGGGGCAAGGCCTGGAGGACCTCTAGCCTCGGATCACTGCACCACCCCGCCGCCCGATCCCCACTATCCCCTGCCATCTCCAGCCACCCCTAGCTCAAGCCAGCCACCGCTCGGAGTTCCTGGCACTCCTCTGATTCTCCCCAACCCCGCCCATGCTCGGGTTGCTACCAGAGTAGCCGTTTCCGACGACCACCGAAAGCAGCTGCCGCCGGAGAGGAAGGGGGCGACGCCGTCAGGCCACCTCCCGCAAAGCCACGAGTACGGGGAGAACCGCCGTCGAGTGCTTGATCCATCCCCGCCGTCTCCCGAGCTTGCCACCGTCTCTGTCACCGGCAATCGCCGTCGGTGAGCCGCCCTCCTACTGTTCCCCTCCTTTTTCTTCTAAATATGACAGCTGGGTCCCACCTGTCAGCAGCTCAGGCCCGCGCCCGAAGTGTTATAAGTGGAAACTCCTTTCCACTTTAGGCCTTCGACGTGGCCGCTGGAGGTTTTTTCTATTTTCTATTTAATTCAATTTAAATCCAGAAGTTTGACTCAACTTTGACCAGCTATATCCTTTAAACCATAAGTCCAAATGAATTCATTCTTCTAGCATTATTTTTCTTATGAGCTCCTTTATCTGCTGTAAAATTTTGGTATTTTTCTCTGCTATTTAGAATTTCTGGTTAATAAAGAAAATGCTCTATGTGATATTTGAAAATAATTTCAAAAATGTTTTTCAGATTGATTTGAATAGTTGATGAAGGCTAGGAGTACTCCCACACTTCGTTGGTGCAAGGCAAGCCACAACTCTCATTTGCATGATTGCATTGCAATGCCATGGTTTAAATAATTAATTAGGCTAAAATTTGAATTATTCATTATTGGTTTATTCATTCAATAATTGGGAAAATCTTGGACATGTTGCTGTCATATTGATTGGATTAGTAGTGACTAGTAGTTTAATAGTTTGATGATATCGTGATGCTGTTGGATTAAGAGATTACCGTCTATGATTATTTTGTGATCCCATCTGGTATTTTGACTATGGATTTAGTAGTAGTAGCTTAGTCATAATGCTCATTGGATTACTAGTGGCTATTGTTTTAACCTAGATCACTGTAATACCGGAGTATCAGTTATGACGGAAAAGTTAATTGGGGATAAATTCTTTCATTCGTTGATCAAGTGCCACTGAACCGGACTTACCCGTGCAGCCACATCTGCCGGAATGGGACGGCCTTGACTTGGTCTAACCTTGTGCTCTCCTGTCAGTACCACCAAAGAGGGAAGGTTATGCGTGCGTGCTACTCTGATCAGGTAGACGGCGATAATCTTGTGAGCCCGGTTTGGTTATTGAGCTCAGGTCCCCGTTTGGGACGGTTAGGTTTGGCCACAACGGTGGCAGGTGTCAAGAGTGACACAGGGGCCACCCAGGGCATGACCTCAGAGAGGACGTGTCGGTGGTACGATAGAAGGGACATAGGTTAGGCGAGTTTCGTTGGACGAATGTCCATGGTGTGGGTAAAGTGCGCAACCTCTGCAGAGTGTAAGAATCTATTCGAATAGCCGCATCCACGGTATTGGACATAGTTCGTACTAAGTCACACTATCTGATCAACACCGATGAGGGAATGACAGGTTAATGATGGAAGAACCCGTCTTGGTATGACATGGTAACCACTTGGCAGAAGGCCGTTAATAATCTTGGTAAGGCTCTTGATGATGACCGTCAAATGGTATTGAGATGATTTTGAGTTGATCATAAGAGTAGGTGGTTCGACTGAATAGCCAAGAATAAGGCGGTCTCTGTGACTCTGCATCAGGGTAACTATTATAGATGGTTTAGTAACAACATGTTTATTATTTTCTTCCACCCTTTTAATAATCGATCCTGACATAATCATGATTGCTATGATGTTGCTTTGCCTTGATGCTTTTGTTTGTTGTGAGCTTGCGAGTACATTCAAAGTACTCACCTGGCGTGTCATGCCAGTTTGCAGGTGCTGCCATGTTTTGCATAGCCCGAGGATTCCAAGTTGCGAGCTAGGACGTGTGCCAGCCAGAGTCCCTGTGGAGTGGAGCCCATCTCCGTCGTAGTTAGTCCGCTGCTAGAAGTTATTCCGCTGCTAGCATAGAGCTACTTTAGCAGGTGTAGTGCCTTTGTGCCAATGTAACCCTTGGTAACACCCCAAACACTTGTACTCCAATTATTAGTAATAAAGAGCTAATTTGTTCTATGCCAAGCAGTGCTATATTCTAGAAGAGTTGATCTCTGGGCTGGAATACGGGGTGCTCCAGTTCCTCTGGCCCGGGGTGCCACACTCTCCCATTGCAAGATAAATCAATCTAGTTGGCCAAACCAGATCAATAGATCGGAGAGAAATACGAAGCTATAACAATCATGCATAAAAGAGTTCAGAGAAAACTCAAATAATATTCATGGATAATTTGATCATAAACTCACAATTCATCGGATCCCAACAAACACACCGCAAAAAGTGATTACATCAGATAGAACTCCAAGAACATCGAGGTGAACATTGTATTGAACATCAAATAGAGGGAAGAATCCATCTAGCTACTAACTATGGACCCGTAGGTCTGTGGTAAACTACTCACGCATCATCGGAAGGGCAGCAAGGTTGATGTAGAGCCCCTCCATGATCGAATCCCCCTCCGGCAGAGTGCCAAAAAAAGCCTCCAGATGGGATCTCTCGAGAATAGGAACTTGCGGCGGTGGAAAAAGTATTTCGTGGACTCCTCCGTTGGTTTCCCGATTTTAGAGAATTTATAGGGGCGGAGTTAGGTCAAACGGAGCCACATGGGCCCCATGAGCCACCAGGGCGTGCCCTACCCCCCTGGGCGCGCCCTGGTGCCTCATGGGCCACTGCTCCATCTTCTCGTCCCCTCCCGAAGCTTCCAGGGTCTCTTATGTCTAGAAAAAAATCTCCAAAAAGTTTCGTGGCATTTGGACTTCGTTTGGTACTGATATTCTGAAAAACCAAAAACAGGCAAAAAACAGCAACTGGCACTGGTGAGGGTGTCCCTGACTAGGGGGTACTCGGGCTGCCGGCCTATCTCTCACAGGACGGACTAGTGGGCTGCTCTTTACTCATCAAAGGAAGGCCGGATTGTGGGCGACCCCGTGCACCAGAAGGAAACCTCCGAAGACTTGGCGCCTCCTCCAAGAAATAATTAGCGGCATGTTTATCCCCTGATGGCAACCGACCATATGTAACCCTAGGTCCCTCTGGTGTCTATATAAACCAGAGGGTTTAGTCCGTAGAGGGGAGAATCATCATACCCACCTAGGGTTTAGCCATCCGATCTCAAGGTAGATCAACTTTGTAACCTTCATACAATCACATCAATATAATCTAGCAAGACGTAGGGTTTTACCTCTTCGAGAGGGCCCGAACCTGGGTAAATCGCTGTCTCTACGTTCCCCGCTACTCATTGATTCCTAGATCCATAGTTCGGACCCCCTACCCGAGATCTGCCCGTTTCGGTACCAACATTGGTGCTCTCATTGAGAGTTCTGCCGTTGGGTCACCAAGGATCAATGGCTCGCCTTGTCATCAGCGATGGCATCCGCAGCGGGGACATCTTCGTCCCCGGTCAGCTTTTCGCGTTCGGCAGCATTGTGCTACACGCCGACCCAACCGGTCACCTTGACCAGGTCGACAGCTTTGCCCTCGAGTAGGAAATCAGGTTCGGCAACCTGGAGTACGTCGCCGATTCTCAGGGTGATCTGACCTTTGCTGGGTTCTCAACTTTACCTGAGGAGCCTAGTAATCCCGAGGCCTTGACTTCGGATCTTGTCCTCGGCCCTGTCTCTAGGCCGACCCTCAGTATGGATCTGGCCTCAAGCTTGGATCCGATCCCGGTGCCAGAGAACCAAGGGTCGCCTTTGGCCGAACATACTCTTGACGCTGGCACACCGGAATTCGACTCCGAAGTATGACCAAGGACGGATTCGGTGAACCTCTCGCTCTTAAGCGAGATGCTAGATCGGATCCAGAAGATAAGTATCGTGGATGGCCCGTCCTCGGCCCATGAGCAGATCGGACTTGAGGTCGACCGCGGGGAATTTGCGTCCCACCCACCACCCACTTAGTAGCCACTGTCAAAGATTTAACCGACATGCTGGACTACGCCTCTGAGGAGGCTGACGACATGGACAAGGATATCGACGTCCCGCCGTATATGGCTCCCTCCCTCACCACTTCCAACACCGAAAAGTGGACCGCCACCTCCACCTACGACGTTTACATGGTCGACACCCCCAAGAAGGATGGCGACGCGACAAAGAAGGACGGCGACGGCCCCACTGAGGAACCGCCCAAACACTGACGAAGGCGATCCAGGGGGCAAGGAAAGGGCAAGGAAAACAATACAAACAAGAACGGTACCGAAGACAAGGAGACTCCGGACAACATGGGGGAGCTCGGCGATAACACCCCCGAATAGCACCATGACGCCCCTGAAGGGCACGAGGACCAGGGCAACCCTGAGGACCCCGAGGATTCCGAGGACAGTAATTACCTCCCTCTTTCCGAAGAGGAGGATAGCCTTGGACCCGAGGATTTTGTCGTCCCAGAGGACCCCCTGGACCAGGAGAGATTCACGCAGCATCTTATAGCCACTGCCCGAAGCTTGAAGAAGAAGCAGCAGCAGCTCAAGGCCGAACAAGACACCCTTAATGATAGGTGGACGATGGTCTTAGCAGCCGAAGAGGACTTCAACAATCAATGCCAGGGTCAATACAAGAGTTACCCGTGGCGGCGTTTGCTCCCGTCATTCGAGGATGAGGTCCTTGAGCCCATACCTCCCAGACAGACTCAAACAAACCAGCCCGACTGCCCCCCTCGAGGACGAGACAAGACGGCTGGAGAAACTGAACACCCACCCGCGCCTCCTCGCCGGGCAGGCAAAGACCCGGTTCAACTGGATAACCCACATGATCTGCGGCAAGACCTGAATGCCAGAGGGACACCGTCAAGATCCATCTATGGATCCAGAGGATATGCACCCGCTGGACGGGATGGATACCAAGCCTGGCGCGATAGGAACGATAGAGCTCGGGAGCAGCACCGTGCCCGGATGACAACTGATCCCCGGCACGACGTAGCCCAGGTCAGAGGCGCCGCACACCCAATGTGTTTTACAGACGAGGTAATGCAGCATCAGTTCCCCGAAGGGTTTAAACCCGTGAACATAGAACAGTACGATGGGACAACTAACCCAGCCGTGTGTACATTCATATGGCACGAGGATATGACCTCCACGCCATTAAGTACCTACCATTAAAACTTAAAGGACCAGCAAGGCACTGGTTGAACAGCCTCCCTGAAAACTCCATCGGGAGCTGGGAAGAGCTCGAGGATGCATTCCGAGCCAACTTCTAGGGCACATATGTTCGGCACCCGGATGCCGACGACCTGAGCCACGTCGTTCAGCAGCCCGGGGAGTCAGCTCGGCAATTCTGGAACTCGTTCTTGACTAAGAAGAACCAGATCATCGACTGTCCGGATGCTGAAGCAATTGTTGCATTCAAGCATAGTATTCGGAATGAGTGGCTCGCTCGCCAGCTCGGCCAGGATAAGCCGAGAACAATGTCGGCCCTGACCTCCCTAATGACCCACTTCTGCGCTGGCAAGGATAGTTGGTTAGCTCGTCGAAGCAACCACCCCGAAGACCCCGGCACTTCGGAGGCCCGGGACGGGAACGGGAAACCCTGGTGCAACAAGAATAATAAGCGCCGGCACACAAACAACGGTAGTGAAGCCAATGATGCAGCGGTAAATGCCCGGTTCAGCAGCTCGAAATCTGGACCGCGGAAAAAACCTTTTAAAGGGAACAGGGACGGGCCGTCTACACTGGATAGAATCTTGGATAGGCCCTGCCAGATCCATGGCACCTCGGATAAGCCCGCCAACCACACCAACCGTAACTGTTGGGTAATCAAATAGGCCGGCAAGATCACAGCCGAAGAACAGAGCAAGGGTCCCCGCAGCGAGGACGATGACGAACCTCGCGGGCCGAACAATGGAGGCCAAAAGCAGTTCCCTCCTGAGGTAAAAACCGTGAACATGATCTACGTCACGCATATACCCAAGAAGGAGCGAACCATGGTTGGCTTGCCCGATCACTTTCGACCGTCGAGACCATCCGACCAGTATCCGTCATGGAGGAACAGCGGCTCTGGTACTCGACCCCATCGTGGATGGATATCACCTCACCAGAGTCCTTATGGACGGAGGCAGTAGCCTCAACCTGATTTACTCAGATACAGTGAGGAAAATGTGGATCGACCCGTCAAGGATAAAACCCAGTAACACCACCTTTAAAGGTGTAATCCTAGGTGTCGAGGCACGCTGCTCGGGATCCATGACATTGGAAGTAGTCTTCGGTTCGCCCGATAACTTCCGCAGCGAAGACTTAATCTTCGACATTGTCCCCTTCCGCAACGGTTACCATGCACTTCTCGGCCGTACAGCATTCGCCCGCTTTAACGTCGTCCCGCACTACGCATATCTGAAGCTCAAGATGCCAGGACCGAAGGGTGTTATTACCGTTAATGGTAACACCGAGTGCTCGCTCCGAACAGAGGAACACATAGCGGCTTTAGCCACCGGAGTCCAGGCCGCCGAAGAAGCGTCGCAGGCCCAGTCTACCACCAAGGCACTGGATACATGCAAACGTGCCCGAGCTACGGCCTCGGTCCCGGAGCACTCCCGTGCTCACCCTAAATAGGGATATGCGCCCCACAACACGGCCCACCCAGCCGCAAAATACGTGCCTCGAGTGCACAACTTCGCGCTCAAGATCCCCTGGGCAGCTGTGGGGGCACAAGACACAAAGGCCGAGAGCTCGGTTCAACCGAGCCATGGCCAAAAGATGTTCTCGGATTAACATCAATTACAGGCACCATCTAGGGCCTGATCAGCGTTAAGCTGATATAGTACGGCGGCTTCTCAAAACCCTTCCCCAAGGGCTCATCTGCCGAACATTACTACTTCCGCCGTGCATATAGTCGACAACCACACTCATCCGGAAGCTTCATAAAGAGCAAAGGCGCAGACGTGCAGCAGGGCGTAGTAGGGACGTTAAACCACTCATGAAGGCCTTGTGTAAACCTTTCCTCTAATGTATTTATTTCTTAAATTATCTGTAAAAGTTACTTCGGCAGTTTGGATTGTACGGATAGATGTCACGCATTTAAAGGACATAACGACCATTTTTTTCGGTCATACTGCGGTTAATTATGTTCCACCCTCCTTTCTGCTATTCGGCCGAAGTAAACCACTATGATACGTTTCCTTTTTAAATGTGATCGGCTCATAGACCGGGGGCTTGAACCTCACTCTAGCCCCAAACATCATTCCGGCACCAATTTTTATATGTGCTCGGCGTCATGGATATTGCATTATATGAATCAGTTCCGAATTGTGTCTTTGGTCAATAGTTGGGTTGCCCGGCTCCTGTGTTTGCCCCCTTACGTTCCGCATTGTTCGGCTAGGAGGGTAAAGGGAGAACCACTGCGATTGTACTTCTAGCTAGCCTGGTTAAGTACCTTAGTGGAGAAAGCCGAAAACTGACTCTCATAATAAGTGAGAACTGGTCGGCGATCCGGTGACTAGTGTTAAACTAAAAATCGTTAGAGGTTAGCCCATGTCAAACGAAGGGTTCTCTGTCACAGGAACCACGTGATAATGGTGTTAACCGCGGTACGTCCGGATATCACATACACTGGGGGCTCGTCACTAGCCCCGCAGTTAAGCTCCTATGGCTAAGTGAAAGTAATAAAACCGCATAGTCTGATTGCCTCATTTTTCCTTACACATAACCACCTCCGGGCACCAAGACGTCGGATAAGGGTTAAGGTGTTCGGGAGAAACACCCCAGGCAGTATCTGCAAGGGGGTTGAAGCCGACGACTGGTAACTTTTAGTCTTAAATGGCCACACAGGAGTCAAAATAAAACACATGAGGCATTATATTACAGCCAACCAGTTGCATTTCAACAGCACAAAAGTTTCAACTCCTCAGATACAAGGAAAATAAATTACTCATAAATTACATCTTTCGAGCACTGGGCCTCTACTGCCCGAGCACCATCCATCACGATGGGAAAATACTGCTCGGGGCGCCTGTTCTCCTTCCCAGGGGGCGAAGGTCCGGTGGCCATCTCGGCTGGCTTGATCTTTGGCCAGTGCACCATGGTCTTGCCGAAGGCCATCCGAGCTCCGTCAATGCACGCGGAGCGCTTCCAAGCATCAATCCGGGGCGTGGCGTCGTACAGCCTTTGCACCAACCCAAAATAGCTGCTCGGCAGTGGCTCTAAAGGCCACAGCTTGACGCAGAGGTCCTTCATCGCAGGCTCTGCCATCCGATGCAGCTCCATCAGCTGCTTCATTTGGTTGTTGAGGAGGGGAGGGTGTTCGGGCGCTTGAAATTGCGCCCAAAACAGCCTTTGCTCGGTAGGCCCCTCCTGGGTGGCGAGGAACCTAGCTGCACCTGCTGCACTCCTCGGGAGGTCCGCAAAGGCGCCTGGGGAACGCCACACTCGCGTAAGCAAAGCGAACCTGTTACCACCAAAGACACTTTGCAGTAAGTATGGCTTACCATCCGCAATAAGCTTCACTTGGCGGAGTTCCTCTTGGTAGCCGCGTGCCTCCGTCCGCGCTTCCTTGGCCACCAACCCTAATGAGGTTAGCTCGGCGGCCTGCTCTTTATTCTTCTGCTCATGGGCCTCACATTTCGTGACGGCATCTTTGAGCTCTTGCTGCACTTCAGACACTCTAGCCTCGTGCTTCTGGCTAGCGGTTCTCACCGTAGCTAGTTCGGCAGCTCCTTGTTTGGCGGCCGCCCTTTGCTCCGCCGCTACCAGTTGAGCTGTCTTCAGCTCAGCCTTGAGGTTCTCGACCTCCGTGGTAGCAGCTGCAGTCATATCAGTTGAGTCCGTTTAGGCTAATTACTTCAAACCTTACTCAACAACAATAAAAAACTGTTGTAGTAAACATTATAGTTTGGACTTGCCTTGCGCTTCGTCGAACCGTTTGTTCAGCAGGCCGAGGTCGTCCTCGGAGCTCTTGAGCTTCCAATTTAGCTCGGCCAACTCCTCGGCATTGGTGGCTGTTGCCGAGGATGACGCCTGCACATCACTCTACGCACATTAGGATCCGAGTTATAGATTTTCGATCCTCTGACCAGCTTTACTCAAGCCAGTCAGAGTCTCGGGGGCTACTGTGTATGAGGTTACGCACTCATATAAAAGAAATTTTCTAGGGAAAAACATTACTTGGCCTACCTTGAAGCCTGAGAGAAGGCCACGGAAGGCCTCTTTCAGTCCGTTGTCCACGGACCAAAGACTTTGCAACACCGCGCCCATAAGGGCACGGTGCTCTTCAGTGATAGAGGAGCTGGTTAGAACGTCCTCCATCTCGTTCGGCCACCCAGTCGAAGCCCGCTCTGGGGCGGGCGGGGGTGGCGGGGGCAACTCGGCTCCTCCTCTCGAGGAGTCCGGAATGCTTGAGTCCGGGTACCTTGACGGCTCCGGAGCCATTCTCGGAGAGAGCTCGGATCGTCCGGGCTCCTCCTCTTCATTTACTAGAGGGCTCCTCCCCTTCTGGTCTTCGGTGGCCGAGGTATGCACCTCGGCCATAACGGTGTCGCCCCCTCCCCCTGTGTGCGGCAAGGAAGGGGTCCTCCTCGATAGAACCTCCTCGGCCTCCTCGATGATCGGAGGAGTCGTGGCGCGCGACTCGATCTTGCTGTCCGCCAGCGCGGCCGGTGGAGAATCCCCCTCCAAGACTCGATTGGTGGGGAGGTCGCGCAGCGGGCTGCAATATTAAAAGCAGAAGCACGCTTAATAGCAGACTTAGCTCGACTGAGGGTGCACAGGCGAATCTTAAAGATACGTACCTTTGGGCCAGCGGTTTGACCCTAGGGGTCCTCCGAGGAACCTCTTCGGAGGCCTCAGAGTCCTCGGCAGAGGCCGAGCTATTGCCGGACAAGGCCACCTTGGCCCTGCATGCTCTTCTGGGGAGGGATGAGGCAGTTCCTCCTCGGCGTCTTCGGACACCGCCCTCTTCCTTGTTCAGGAGGAATCACTTTCCTCTCCGTCCTCTCCCTGCTCCTTCTCCTACTCTTGTGCGGAGGGAGCATGGGTGTCCCCGGATCTAGTGTCCGGGGGTCCTCGGGAGCGGAGGCCCTCTCTGGCCTCCCTCTTCCTTTCCTTCTTCTTCTCCTTCCTCTCCGGCGCCTCGTACGGCTCCACGGCCAACATAGCCGTCAGCAAGGGCGTCCTGGGGCCCTCTGGCAGCGGGGCTGGGTTGTCGATCCGCTCGGCCTTCTTCAGCCAGCTCTTTGGATGAGAAATGAGAAAGTTGAGTACCTTATCAAAAGGGAACAATCCGGATATAAGAACAAAAACTTGTCGTACCTCCCGAGGGGGGTTTGCGGCGTTGAGGCCGATGTCTTCCTCCTTGGCCGGCCAGTCCTTCTGCAGCTTGAACAGCACCTTCCACAGCTGAGCGTGGGAAGTGCGGTAGAAGCTAAGCACGGTGGCGGGGTCTTCGGGCTTGAAGGCCCACATGGGGGAAGCCCGGGCCTGGAAGGGGAGGATACGGCGGTAGAGCATGATCTGGATCATGTTGGGCAGCTCGACCCCCCGCTCTATCATCTTTGCTATCTGGCTCTGCAACAGCGCCACCTCCTTGTTTGACCCCCAGTCGAGGCCTTTCTTGGTCCATGAAACCAGCCTCGTGGGGGGTCCGGATCGGAAGGCCGGAATCGCCCCCCAATCCGCGCTCCTTGGCTCCATGATGTAGAACCACTCCTTCTGCCAGATCTTGATGGTCTCGATGAAGGTGCCCTCTAGCCACTCCACCCGGGGAAGCTTGCTGACCATCGCTCCCCCGCAGTCCGCCTGCTAGCCGCCAATGATCTTCGGCTTGACGTTGAAGATCTTCAGCCACAGGCCGAAGTGTGGTCAGACCCGAAGAAAGGCCTCGCAGATGATGATGAAGACCGAGATGTGCAGGAAGGAATTTGGGGCAAGATCGTGGAAATCAAGCCCGTAGAAAAACATGAGGCCCCTGATGAAGGGATGGAGGGGAAAACCCAAACCTCGGATGAAATGGGGTAGGAACACCACCCTCTCGCCCTGCCGTTGCGTGGGGATGACCTGGACCGCCTCTGGAGCGCGTTGGGTGACGTTGGCTGGGAGATAGCCTGTGCTCTTGAGCTCCAAGATAGCACTCTCGGTGACAATGGAAGCCTCCCACTTGCCCTTCAACCCAGAACCGGCCATTGCTGGATTGAACGGGTGGCTGGAGAGGTTCTTGGAAGGGAGAGCAGATCTGGGCGCTGGATCTCAAGAGATTGGGAGGGCAACGGCGAAGGGAGAGGTGAGAGCGTGCGAAGGAAATGGAGACCACTCCCCTTTTATGGGCTGTAAAACCTAAGGTCCCTTTACTGCGCCGCAGTCCTCGCCGTTTCCCCGTGTAATCATGCCATTATGCGTGCGTGGGATGAGGCAAATTATTGATCATATACCTTGAAAATAGTGCACGATCTCCATATCGATGGGACGCGCCAATGAAGGATCCACCTCGAACCGCGAATCGAGTTTTCATAAACCAACTCGTGGTCATGGCGGGCTGTGACCCTTTGGTAAAAGTTGCCAGATGGGGTCACTGTTCACACCAATGCGACTAGCCTTCGGGGCTAAGTTATCGGTACTCCTCGGCAACTGAAGCATTATTCGGGGAGCATGCGGCTAGGCGACACAAGTATCACAGAAAGGGAAGGAACTAGTCCACAAAGTCGATGGTGTTCGGCATATACCTCGGCTTCGAAGACTAGTTCGGGGGCTACTGAGGGTGTCCCTGACTAGGGGGTACTCGGGCTGCCGGCCTATCTCTCACAGGCCGGACTAGTGGGCCGCTCTTTACTCACCAAAGGAAGGCCGGATTGCGGGCGACCCCGTGCACCAAAAGGAAACTTCCGAAGACTTGGCGCCTCCTCCAAGAAATAATTAGCGGCATGTTTATCCCCTGATGGCAACCGACCATATGTAACCCTAGGTCCCTCTGGTGTCTATATAAACTAGAGGGTTTAGTCCGTAGAAGGGAGAATCACCATACCCACCTAGGGTTTAGCCATCCGATCTTGAGGTAGATCAACTCTGTAACCTTCATACAATCAAATCAATACAATCTAGCAGGACGTAGGGTTTTACCTCTTCAAGAGGGCCCGAACATGGGTAAATCGCTGTCTCTACGTTCCCCGCTACTCATTGATTCCTAGATCCACAGTTCGGACCCCCTACCCGAGATCTGCCGGTTTTGGTACCGACAACTGGGCACTAAGTTAATAGTTTAGTCCGAAAAAATGATATATAATTGCTTGTAAGTGTATATAAAACATCCAAGATTGATACTATAATAGCATGGAACAATCAAAAATTATAGATACGTTGGAGACGTATCAAGCATCCCCAAGCTTAATTCCTGCTCGTCCTCGAGTAGGTAAATGATAAAAACAGAATTTTTGATGTGGAATGCTACCTATCATATTCATCAAATACTCTTTTCTTTTGTAGCATGGACATTTAGACTTGAATGATTCAAAGCAATAGTCTATAGTTTGACATGAAGACATAAATACTCAAACATACTAACAAGCAACCATGTCTTTCAAAATATCAACGCTAAAGAAAGTTATCCCTAGCCCATTATGCTCAATCATTGATCCATTCATGAAACACACTCAATATTAGCTACACCCAATGCACAAGTATGACAATAGTGCTCTCTAGTTGGTGCTTTGTAAGAGAAGATGGAGACTCAAAATAAAAATAAAAATTGCATAAAAGTAAATAGATAGGCCCTTTGCAGAGGGAAGCAGAGATTTGCAGAGGTGCCAGAGCTCAAGGCTAAAATTAGAGAGATAAAATTATTTTGAGAGGCATGCTTTTCCTGTCAACAAAAACGACCGAGAATTCACAATATCTTCCATGCTAGACACATTATAGGCGGTTCCCAAACAGAAAATAAAGTTTATTTCCCTTCCACCATTCTTTCACAATCCATGGCTAGCCGTATCCATGGGTGCCTTCCATACCAACACTTTCCAAGGAATTTATTATTATCATCATCATATTATTATTTTCATTTCAGGACTGGGCATCCCTATTACCTTGCCACTTTCTCGTGCAATGACAATTGAATAAACACTCATCGTGAGAATAACACACCTAGCATGGAAAATATTGGCCACCCCCTGCCGCTTCATGAGCGGTACGAGCACACAAAACGAAAAATTATTTTGCAAAATTAGAGTTGGGACATGCAAATTTACTTGGAACGGCATGGACATACCGCATATAGGTAGGTATGGTGGACTCATTTGGCACAAATTTGGGTTTAAGGAGTTGGTTGCACAAGCAGCATTGCCGCTTAGTACAAATGAAGGCTAGCAAATAGATTGAGAAGCGACCAACCAAAAAGTGAAAACGGTCATAAACATGCATTGAACATAACTAACACTGAATAATGCACCATAAGTAGGATATAATTTTGTTGCATAACTATTGACTTTATGTGCATGCATAGAGAATCACAAACCTTAACACCAATATTCTTACTAAATTACAATTACTCACTAACATGACTCACATATTATCATCTCCATATCGCAAAACTATTGCAAGGAATCAAACTTATCATATCCAATGATCTATATGAAAGTTTTTATTATATCCCTCTTGAATATTCATCACTTTGGGACCAAATTCATATCTTGTGCAAATTACCATTACTATTATCAACTCTCAAAAAGATATAAGTGAAGCATGAGAGTGCAAATATTTCTTCAAAATTTAATCACCGCCGTGCTCAAAAAGATATAAGTGAAGCACTAGAGCAACTGCCTAGCTCAAAAGATTTAAGTGAAGCACATAGAGTATTCTAACAAATCATGATAAACGTGTGGCTCTCTCAAGTAAGTGTGTCCAGCAAAGATGATTGTGACAAACTAAAAAGAAAACAAAACAAAGACTTATATAATACACGTCGCTCCAAGCAAAACTCATGATATGTGACGAATAAAAATATAGCTCCAAGTAAAATTACCGATAGTTGGTAGAAGAAAGAGGGGATGCCTTCCGGGGCATCCCCAAGATTAGTTGCTTGGGAGTACTTGAATATTACCTTGGGGTGCCTCGGGCATCCCCAAGCTTAGGCTCTTGCCAGTCCTTATTCCTTCATCCATCGCGATCTCACCCAAAACTTGAAAACTTCAATCAAACAAAACTCAACAAAACCTTCGTGAGATCCGTTAGTATAAGAAAGCAAATCACTACTTTAAGTACTGTTGCAAACCCATTCATATTTTATTTTTGCATTATAGCTGCTGTATTCTAACTTCTCCATTGCTTATACCCCCCAATAAAATCCATAGTTTCATCAAAACAAGCAAAACAATGCATCAAAAACAGAATCTGTCAAAAACAAAACAGTCTGTAGCAATCTGAACATTGACCATACTTCTGTAACTCCAAAAATTCTGAAAAATTAGGACAACGTGGGAAATTTCTATATCAATCATTTGTCAAAAAAATCAGAATTTTTCCATGCTCCAGCAAATTTAGATAATTCTTCTGCTGGAGACAAAAGTTTCTGTTTTTGCACAGGATCAAAGCAACTATCATCCAAATCATCCCAAAGGCTTTACTTGGCACAAACACTAATTAAAACGTAAAAACACAATCATAACAGTAGCATAATTGTGTGCACACAAGAAAACAGTAAAATAAACTCAAAACTTAAGATAACTATTGGGTTGCCTCCCAACTAGCGCTATTGTTTTACGCCCCTAGCTAGGCATAATGCATAGTTTCAAGTGTTGTCATCTTTGGTTTTAGTAATCTTTCTAGGAGTTTTCTCAAACCCAGGAGGTTCTTTACGCTTCCCATTATTCTTAGTAAATGAGGCAATTTTAAGGTCTAGAATATCCAATCGCTTATTGCATAGAGTAATCAAAGTGTTCATGCCATTGAGGTTTCCACTAATATTTTTGAGGGGTTCGTTAGACTTTGTCAACTAAACCAAGTTTTTCTGCATGTCACCCAATTTGTCTAATATTTGAGCCCCCTCTTGAGTAAAAGCAAAACCCTTTTGTGGTGGTGGAACCCCCAATATACCCTCTATTATTTCATAGGCAGTATTGGCCTCACTCTCAATAAAATTCCCTTTAGCGGCAAAATCCAAAAGTTGTCTATGGTGAATGGTTAAACCTATATAGAAATTGCAAAGCAAAATTTGTACATCCCCTTTTATAGAGCAAACACGGTAGGATTACATTAACCTATACAAAGCATCCTTAAGATTTTCTCCTTGTTTCTGTTTGAAGTAAAGCACTTCAAAATCCGGTGACAAAGGAGGGGCAGTTATGCTAGTCATGATGACAAGGTAAACCAATCAAGCAAAAAGGCAAACGGAAAATATTTTTGTATTTTTTTTAAAAAAATTAGAAGTGGGGGAGATGAAAACGAGAGGCAAATAGCAAATAATGTAAATGCAAGGAGATGAAAGTTTATGCCTAGGTACTTGATAGATGTTGATGATGTCTTCCCGGCAACGGCGCCAGAAATTCTTCCTGCTACTTGTGAGCTGCGTTGGGATTTCCCCGAAGAGGAGGGGATGATGCAGCATAGTAGAGATAAGTATTTTCCTCAGTTATGAAACCATGGTTATCAATCTAGTAGGACAATCACGCAACAACTCGTTAGCAGCACCTCCACACAAAATAACAAATCCTCGCACCCAACGCGAACAAGGGGTTGTCAATCCCTTGGCGGTTATTTGCAAGATTAAATTGTATGGTGATAGATAGATAGATCGAACAAAAATACAAAATAAAATAAATAAAGTAAAATTGCAGCAAGGTATTTTTAGGATTTTTAATATATGATAAAGGTAGACCCGGGGGCCATAGTTTTTACTAGAGGCTTCTCTCTTGAAAATAGCATATGGTGGGTAAACAAATTACTGTTGGGCAATTGATAGAAAAGCAAATAATCATGACGATATCTAAGGCAATGATCATGTATATAGGCATCACATCCGAGACAAGTAGACCGAAACGATTCTGCATCTACTACTATTACTCCACACATCGACCGCTATCCAGCATGCATCTAGAGTATTAAGTTCATAAAGAACGGAGTAACGCTTTAAGCAAGATGACATGATGTAGACAAAGTAAACTCATGCATGAATAAACCCCATCTTTTTATCCTTAATAACAATGATACAATATGTGTCATGTCCCCTACTGTCACTGGGATTGAGCACCGCAAGATCGAACCCATTACAAAGCACCTCTCCCATTGCAAGATAAATCAATCTAGTTGGCCAAACCAAATCAATACATCGGAGAGAAATACGAAGCTATAACAATCATGCATAAAAGAGTTCAGAGAAAACTCAAATAATATTCATGGATAATCTGATCATAAACTCACAATTCATCGGATCCCAACAAACACACCGCAAAAAGTGATTACATCGGATAGAACTCCAAGAGCATCGAGGAGAACATTGTATTGAAGATCAAATAGAGAGAAGAAGCCATCTAGCTACTAACTATGGACCCGTAGGTCTGTGGTAAACTACTCATGCATCATCGGAAGGGCAGCAAGGTTCATCTAGAGCCCCTCTGTGATCGAATCCCCCTCCGGTAGAGTGCCGAAAAAGGCCTCCAGATGGGATCTCTCGAGAACAGGAACTTGCGGCGGCTGAAAAAGTATTTCGTGGACTCCTCTGTTGGTTTCCTGATTTGAGAGAATTTATAGAGGCGGAGTTAGGTCAAACGGAGCCACGTGGGCTCCACGAGCCACCAGGGCGCGCCCTACCCCCTGGGCGCGCCCTGGTGCCTCGTGGGCCACTGCTCCATCTTCTCGTCCCCTCCCGAAGCTTCCAGGGTCTCTTATGTCCGGAAAAAAAATCTCCAAAAAGTTTCATGGCATTTGGACTTCGTTTGGTACTGATATTCTGAAAAACCAAAAACTGACAAAAAACAGCAATTGGCACTGGGCAGTAGGTTAATAGGTTAGTCCCAAAAAATGATATATAATTGCTTGTAAGTGTATATAAAACATCCAAGATTGATACTATAATAGCATGGAACAATCAAAAATTATAGATATGTTGGAGACGTATCAGAATCTTGTGATGATTATCTCGCACAAGCATGCCTGCGCCTTGCATTAAATGCGGCTGCAGGAGTGGTGGACTGTAGTGACGATTTCGCGTAGTGCGCCTGCAAAAGTGTACCCACGTCATCCGCAGTGAAGATCCAGCCACCTCGCGCCTTCCCCATAAAAAGGCAACCGCGAGGAGGAGCTGCTCATTCGCAACTTCTCCCCTCTGCTCCGTCTCCTTCCTCTCGCCAGAGGCCTTTCCGCCACCACCGCCATCAATCCGCATCTCACCTCGACTCCGTCCTTATTCTCCAAGCCCTGATGGTGCGTAGGAAGGCCGACGCAGCGGGGAAAAAGCCCGCCAAGCCGCTCGACCCCAAGGCGTCGAAGAAGAAGGAGTTGGAAGAGCTGGAGAAGCGGCGGAGGACGAATGTGGTTTTCTCTCCGTCGGCCATGGATGCCAACACCCTGATCAAGAGGTACGCCTACATCTAGGGAAGGGACACCAAGGATCACAAGGCCCCTGTGGTGCTCCCTGAAGGCGACAAGGTTCCGTTAGATTTCTACCCATTCTTCTGCGCGTACTTTTACTGCCAGCTGGTTCCCCCGTTCTCAAATTTCTTCCGCGCCATGATGGATAGCTTTGGGTTCAGACTGTTGGATTTCACTCCAAACGCGATGACATGCATGGCAGTCTTTGCCCATCTGTGTGAAAATTTTGTTGGAGTCGTCCCCAATGTGGATCTCTTCCACAATTTCTTTGTTCCCTGCATTGAAGATAAGTCACTTTCCGGCAGTGTGACATGGATTCCCAGAGCCAAAACTAAGGGCCAATATCTTGCCGGACAACTCCATCTCAAATGGGAAGAATGGAGGGCAGAGTGGTGCTGGATCCAAGAGAAGGATTTCCCTCAATTTTGTTTGCCGCGCACAGTGAGGGTCTACCGCGGCAAGAACTGGAGTAATTTTGGCGCCACCGACGAAAAACTTCGCCCGGCGCTGAACAGGATTGCCCGCCTTAAGGCCGCCAAGCTGACCATTGAAATGGTGGGAGCTGATTTTCTCCGGCGATGCCTTTCGCCACTACAGAAGAGGCAAAGGCCCACCTGGGATTATCAAGGCGCCGGAGACATCATGCGGCTATATCCCGGGCTTGGCAATAACTTGACGGTCATGGAACACGCTGCCTTTGCGAACAGCTATTCCGGAAGACCGGTACATTTCACTTGCCGGGCCAGATCGTCCCTTTGCATATCAATTCTGCCAAGGGTTCCATTGTGGCGATGATGCCAGACTACAATGCTCATGGAGTCAAAGCTGACTGGCCCATGCCTACCTTGGAGATTGATTTAGATTGGGCTTCCAATTTGATAGAGAAAGCTTCCTGGAAGGAAACAGATCTTATCCAGGCCACTAGAGACGAAGAATTGGCATATATTGCCAGCAAGGCCGTAGAGCTTGCAAGAATCAAAGAAGCCGGTGACTCTGGTACTGTGGCAACTGATAATGATGGTTAAGAAAACCCTGACGAAGATGTTGCTGACGAGCACCAGGAAGAGCCTGCTGGGGACGAGGTTGTCGGGACCGAGGTTGCTGGTGAGCTCGAAGAGGAAGAGGAAGCAGGTCCTCGAGCCCCGAAGAGGAGATGCCGTCTTCGAAGGGCAGCCAGTCTAGAGCCAGTACGTGCTTCTTCACCAAAGGCAGGCCCTACGATGAAGAAGACGACCACCAAGACTGGGCACCAAGAAGAGGTGCGCCGGCAACCAAGCAGACGTTCGCGAACCCAGCCTTCATCTTCCTAGCAAGAGAATGCTGGGGATATTGGATCTTCTCAACTGGCGAGTTCATCTCTTCCGGCGCTCAAGAGATCCAGGGAGTCGGGCCCACCTGTGAGATACGATCTCTCCGTCCTCAGCGAATCTGAAGACGACGAGTAAGTGAAATAGTTTATCTTCACCAAGTCTTGATTGAATTTGATCGCCATTTTGACTTGATTTCTTCTGTCTTAGCAGAGATCCAGAACCACTTGTGCACTGAACGAAGCGGGCCAAGTATGCAACAGAACAAGATCCCACAGCAAGTGCTGGTCAAGGGGTTCTAACGGCTGAAATCATTGTTACCAGCCCCCAGTCTAGCCCCCTACACGAGAACGTGGTGCAAATCCTGCCCACTAGCGCCAGCACTAAAGTTCCTCCCTCTGAACTTGATAAAGAGATGGGAGAGGTCCGCCAAGAGGAAGAACGCCAAGAGGAAGAAGTGCTTCTCCGGCAAGGGCCGCCATCGATGAGCCTGTCCGCACGGAGGCTACTCCGACAAGCGAAGCTGCCGATGACCGTTGATACGTCTCCAACGTATCTATAATTTTTTTATTGTTCCATGCTATTATATTATCAATCTTGGATGTTTTTATATACATTTACAGCAATTATATATCATTTTTTTGGACTAACCTATTAACTTAGTGCCCAGTGCCATTTGCTGTTTTCTGCCTGTTTTTGGTTTTACAGAATACCAATACCAAACTTTTTGGAGATTTTTTTTCTGGACATAACCAACACTAGAAGCTTCGGGAGAAGGCCAGAAGCCCCAGGAGGTGGCCATGAGCCACTAGGGCACGCCTGGTGCCTCATGGGCCCACCTCTGCCCCTTTTGACCTAATTCCACCACTATAAATTCCCAAAAATCGGGAAACCTACAGAAGAGTCCACGAAATACTTTTTCCGCTGCCGCAAGCTTCTGTTCTCGAGAGATCCCATCTGGAGGCCTTTTCCGGTACTCCGCCGGAGGGGGAATCGATCACGGAGGGGCTCTACATCAACCTTGCTGCCCTTCCGATGATGCGTGAGTAGTTTACCACAGACCTTCGGGTCCATAGTTAGTAGCTAGATGGCTTCTTCTCTCTTTTTGATCTTCAATACAATGTTCTCCTCGATGTTCTTGGAGTTCTATCCGATGTAATCACTTTTTGCGGTGTGTTTGTTGGGATCCGATGAATTGTGAGTTTATGATCAGATTATCCATGAATATTATTTGAGTCTTCTCTGATCTCTTTTATGCATTATTATTATAGCTTCATATTTCTTCTCCGATCTATTGATTTGGTTTGGCCAACTAGATTGATTTATCTTGCAATGGGAGGAGGTGCTTTGTAATAGGTTCGATCTTGCGGTGCTCAATCCCAGTGACAGAAAGGGACATGACACGTATGTATCATTGCTATTAAGGGTAAAAAGATGGGGTTTATTCATGCGTGAGTTTACTTTGTCTACATCATGTCATCTTGCTTAACGAGTTACTCCGTTCTTTATGGACTTAATACACTAGATGCATGCTGCATGGCGGTCGATGTGTGGAGTAATAGTAGTAGATGCAGGCAGGAGTCGGTCTACTTGTCTCGGACATGATGCCTATATACATGATCATTGCCTTCGATATCGTCATGATTATTTGCTTTTCTATCAATTGCCCAACAGTAATTTGTCTACGCACCGTATGCTATTTTCTCGAGAGAAGCCTCTAGTGAAAACTGTGGCCCCCGGGTCTATCTAAATCATATATTAAAAACCCTAAAAATACCTTGCTGCACTTTTCTTTTTTTATTTTATTTTTTATTTTTGTTTCAATCTATCTATGTATCACGTACAATTTAATCTTGCAATTACCGCCGAGGGATTGAGAACCCCTTGTTTGCGTTGGGTGCAAGGATTTGTTGTTTTGTGTGCAGGTGCTGCTAACGAGGTGTTGCGTGATTCTCCTACTGGATTGATAACCTTGGTTTCATAACTGAGGGAAATACTTATCTCTACTATACTGCATCTCCCTTCCTCTTCAGGGAATTACCAACGCAGCTCACAAGTAGCAACCATGCGCCGGCAACACAAGTTGCCAGGGAAGGAGATGCCATTCCTCAACAAACATCAACGGGTAATCCTCTTGCCTTTACACATCCCTCACAGAATTTTTTTGTTTTCTTGAACTTGACTTGTAAATTGAATCTCATTTTCTCTTTTGCTTCTGCCTCACTCCACAGCTCCATCCTCTCCCGAAGAAGGTGAAATCCTTGTGGAAGTAGCTGATATTGCAAACGATGCCGCTGATGAAGCCGCCAAGATCGCCGCTGAAGAGAATCTTGTGCAAGTTGTCGAGGAGATCAGAGAAATCCCCGAAGAACCTGAGGAGTCCTCCGGCAACACGTCTGACCCCGCCAGGATGGATGTGGATAAGGCGCCCGTCAACACTGACACGCCGAACCCCAACAATCAACCAGCGGCGTCAACCTTGCAGGTCCCATCAAGCAGCTTGGCACTAGTCACTTCTCAGCATGAATCTGGAGCCCCCAGTTCATCTGGCACTGCAGGGCCGAATTTTGATGAAGAAATTGCTCGGATCCTGCTCCCCTTGTCTCAAAGAACTGTCGAAGCCACTGATGTCACTGACAATGCTGAAGATCTTGCCTTCATGGAAATCATGGCCATCGGGTTCAAGGGAGTCCAAGAAAGGTATAGCCAAAGGTGGAACAGGGTCCAGGAAGAGCGCAAAGCTGTGGATCTGGTTGATCAGAAATTGAAAGAGAAAGCGAATGAGCTGCGTACATGGTACAACCAGCAGTCTCGCATTCTCAGAGATTATGAAGAAAGGCTTGCCTCCTCTAAAAGAGAAACGGCAACCTTGGACGGCAAGCTGACAGAGCGCGCAGCGCAGCTCGATGCCAGAGAAAAGGAACTTGCCGCCCGTGAAGAGGCCCTTGCCGCCAAACTCCGCAGCAAGGATGAAGAAATTGAGAAACTCCTTGAGCAAAGGATGCAAGAGCTGGAAAAGAACCATAAAGATACTATTGAAACCCAAGCTCGAGATAGTGCCGCCAAGCTCAAGGAGGCTTCCGACAAAGTTGCTGCTGTTGCAGCCGCCAAGACAAAATTGGAATCCCAAATGACCAACTTAAAGGAAGACCTTCACTACTGTAGGAATGCCTAGCAGTGGTGGGTGGGAAAAGGCCAGCAGTGGCGGGCAAGGCTCCCAGGGGCGCCCGCCACCGACCTCCCGCCACTCCTATTATCGCATCAGTGGCGGGCGGGCGGCCCACCACTGGTTGATCACTGCAGTGGCGGACGCGATCACTTGCTCGCCACTGGTTATCTTCCTTTAGTGGCGGGCGGTGCTTTCCTGCCCGCCACTACTTGTTCATGTTACAATGGCGGGTGTTGTGGCTCGCCCGCCACTGCGGGCTTATTCATGAGAATTACAATTTTGCAGCCACGGCACCAATTGTGCTGCCATGGATGCGTTTTGCATAAATCTAATATAAAATGCAAATAAAGCATTGTACGCGTAGGCATGCAAGTTCACTAGGTAATTAGTACTCTTCATAACAGCTAGTAACACTTCAAGTTTGTTTGAGTTAACAAACCAACATCAAAATATGACATGCATCTTAACTAAGTAACTAAGAGTTCATTGGCTAGGAGATATTTGATTGGACCTTATTTCTAAATAAGATCTACAACAACCATCATCTAGAAATTGTTGTTCCTGTTGTTCCTTATCGTGATGACCACTGCTATGTCAACCGTTAGTCGTTGTCTCTTTCCCTTCAGGAATTTCCGCCAACCGACCTCATAGATCGATATGCGGCCGTCTGTGTCCGTCTTGTATCGAACACTGTTGATAGCACCTATTGCTCCAAGGCTTACTCCGGCCATGCCGGCAGCAGGGATGTCCTCGGCACAAATCATCTTCATAGGTAATTTCTATGATCCCCGTGATTAAAAACAAAATAGAGCACGCAATGTTAGACATCTTGCCATATAGTGTTATGAACAGAAAAAAAGAGAGAAAAGATACAAAACATACCATGATGTGTTTCACGATGTTGGTCTTGGTAAAATGATGCACAAATGGCCTCCCCAAGTAGTGAACACTTGATGGTAGGATCGTGATGAGTGTGGCCTTCTCATCCTCATTAAGCTCTTTCATTCTTTGAGAGAAAATTGCATAATTGTATGGATCATCATCGTCATCATCTCCGCTACCCTCATCATCTTCCTCATCCTCATCCTCATGTTCATGGCTGCTATCGTCATCCTCGCTAGCATCATCATCATCTTGGCTCTCATCATCATCATCATCCTGGGAATCCTCAGCATCATCCTCATCAAGCTCAGAATCTTGGTCGGAGAAATACTTAATCCTTAACTTGTTGACCGCTTTCTTCAAGTAAAACCCTATGTACTCTCCCCCGGTGAGCTTATTATTTGAAATGTACTTGTTCCATCCGTCGCCTCCTATGATGGTTTTATCCTTTTGTTTACAAACATCAACTTTGTACGATTGCCCTTGACCATCCGAAAAGTTGAAACTGTCAACAATTAAATTATTGAATTGGACCCTTACGTTGCATGGGATACACTATGTAACAATTAAGAATAATGCAGTTAATAATTAATGGTATGCACAGTACAACAAGTGGTTAGAATTGAATGATGAACATTGTTACCATAGATTTTTCGAATCCATCCCTCAAGAAGAGCCGAAATTCTACTGCATGGGATAAACTATCCCTACAGGGGTTTTTGCAGACATTGCAGACCTTAAGCACCATGATCCCCTCCTTCAAAAAGTTAAGCACTGTTATCATTGGTGCTATGACATGAAAGTAATATATATATACATATATATATATATATATATAAAAGCAGGTTTATCACGAAGTCATGGACATATATAGTACGCCATAGCAAGATTCATAAGTACGAGTTAATAGTTCAAACATCTGAAGCACGGAGTTATACGACTAGGCACAGTGGAGAGATCAACTCCTAATCTAATCCTCGTCAGACTCCTTGGCGAGATCATCCCAGTCTATCGGGTATTCCTCGACATCCTTCTGGTT
This sequence comes from Elymus sibiricus, assembly GCA_039707655.1. NCBI lineage: Eukaryota > Viridiplantae > Streptophyta > Magnoliopsida > Poales > Poaceae > Elymus > Elymus sibiricus. The sequence goes on from CM077664.1 coordinate 323,882,274, forward strand.
GCATGAGGTGATCATCAATGCCTCGTTAATGGCGTACATATGCGGATCCTCCCGAAGATACCATTCCACCAAGGGATCGGTGCTCTGATGTTCATGGGCCCTGATGAGCGCCTCAGCCTTTAGGTGCTCCTGCTCCTCGGCCTTGGAGACTATCCTCATGTTAGGAGGCGCTATCTCACTCGCGCGCCAAGCATCCTGAGGAAACTTGAGGTGGGCCCTTCGCCCCTGGTACTCGAGCGCCTTGGCATCGTAAGCGCACGCTGCTTCCTCGGCGAAGTCGAACGTGCCGAGCTATTGTTTCTTGCCAGTGACGGGGTTTTGGATTTGGGCGCCCCACTTCCCCCAGGGCATCTGGACAACACCACGGTACCTGCCGTTGTCCGCCATTTCGGGAAAAAATGACCTAAAACATGCAGATAAATAAATTTGGCGAAAGAACCGAAGAAATCTTCAACAACACAATCTGAATTAAAAATAAACAAATTTTTTTTGGCAAGACCTCTGCATAAAAATGGACACATTAAGAGCTAGAAATTTGGCAAAATGGAAATAAATCAATGTTTCGCCAAAACTTTAGCGCTTATAGTATGAATCCCTATAAAGAAATTGAAGACATCTACTACAGCACAATATCAACAAAAAATAAACAAGGAAATTTGGCATGACCTCTGCATAAAAATGGACATATTAAGAGCTAGAAATTTGGTGAAATGGAAATAAATCAACGTTTCGCCAAAACTTTAGCGCTTATAGTATGAATCCCTGTAAAGAAATGAAGACATCTACTACATCACAATATCAAAAAATAAATAAACAAGGAAATTTGGCATGACCTCTTCATAAAAATGGACACATTAAGTGCTAGAAATTTTGGCGAAACGGAAATAAATCAACGCTTCGCCAAAATTCTAGTATGTACCCCTGTAAAGAACTATAAACTACAACTATACAGTTGTTGATTTCATATATACGGCTAGTTTTGATTGCTACGACTATAAACTACAACTACAAAGTACAACTATTGAACTACAACTAGAAATATCAAACTACAACTATAAAGTACAACTACAATTTATTATAATGTGTGCATTACGAACTATACAACTAGAAACTACTACTATCAAACTATAAATAGCTAGAAACTACAAATACGTACAAACTAAAAACTAAAAATACAACGATGAAACCCCTAACCCTAACCCTAGTCGAACGTGTGTGGCGGCGATGGCGGCGGGTGGCGACGAGGACGGCTAGAAATACAAGGGGGGACGGCGACCTTATACCTGCTGGACTGGACGCGGGGCGACGGGGCGGCGGACCGAGGGCGACGGCGGCAGGGGCAGCGGATCGATGGTGAGGGTGATGCGGTGGAGGGCGAGGACGATGTCGGCAGCAGACGGTGACGACGGCAGCAGACGGCGACGGCGATGACGGCAGCGTACGGCGATGGCGACGTGGTCAGCGCCGTGGTGGAGGGCAACGGCGGCGACGAGAGCGAGATGTGGGTGAGAGTGAGAGTGAGAGTGTGGGGTAAGGGCGAGAGAGGGGGGCGCGCGCGTGCAGATAGTGCTAAACAGCTGTGGCGGGCGTGCCATAAGTCCCGCCACTGCTAATTTGGGGTGGCGGGCGGCAACCCTTTAGTTGAATTTAAATCGTCTGCCGCTAACCTACTTGTGGCAGGTAGGACATCATGCCCGCCACAGCTATTATCTGCATTAAAAAAATGTAACCCGTCCGAGGCTTTTAACTGTGGTGGGGATATTAACTCGCCCGCCGCTGCTACCTGTAACAACAGTGGCGGGCAAGCATAGCCACTCGCCACAATAAACATTCATAACGGACCCACGCTCAGCAGTGCTTCTTTGTGGCGGGTGCTGTGTTTCGCCCGCCACTGCTGTGCCTCTAGCTCTGGTGATTGTGTTTTGCCACCCGCCACTGTTGCTTCTCCTAACTACCTGTGGCGTGTACCTGGTCCCGCCCGCCACTGAATTGGGTTCACCTATAAGCCCTTTCCCAGTAGTGCTTGCCGGCAGCAGCAAAGAAATTGAGACCCTTAAGAATGAAGCGCTGAAGGCAGCCCGCACTCTAGGGGACTTGCAAACGCAGCTGTCATCTAAGAATGAAGATCTTGATGCCGCCGCCAATACAATTGAAGATCTGAAATCTCAATTGGCCACCTTGGTAACAGACTTGGACTCCGCCAAGGAAACGGAGAGAGTCTTGACGAAGAAACTGGAAAAGGAAGAGGCCTTGAGGAAGGATGCTGAAAACAACTACACCCAACTGCACGATAACCTTTCCCTCTGGACCGAGGGCGACGGCGGCAGGGGCAGCGGATCGATGGTGAGGGTGATGCGGTGGAGGGCGAGGATGATGTCGGCAGCAGACGGTGACGACGGCAGCAGACGGCGACGGCGATGACGGCAGCGTACGGCGACGGCGACGTGGTCAGCGCCGTGGTGGAGGGCGACGGCGGCGACGAGAGCGAGATGTGGGTGAGAGTGAGAGTGAGAGTGTGGGGTAAGGGAGAGAGAGGGGGGGCGCGCGCGTGCAGATAGTGCTAAACAGCTATGGCGGGCGTGCCATAAGTCCCGCCACTGCTAATTTGGGGTGGCGGGCGGCAACCCTTTAGTTGAATTTAAATCGTCTGCCGCTAACCTACTTGTGGCAGGTAGGACATCATGCCCGCCACAGCTAATATCTGCATTAAGAAAATGTAACCCGTTCCAGGCTTTTAACTGTGGTGGAGATATTAACTCGCCCGCTGCTGCTACCTGTAACAACAGTGGCGGGCAAGCATAGCCACTCGCCACAATAAACATTCATAACGGACCCACGCTCAGCAGTGCTTCTTTGTGGCGGGTGCTGTGTTTCGCCCGCCACTGCTGTGCCTCTAGCTCTGGTGATTGTGTTTTGCCACCCGCCACTGTTGCTTCTCCTAACTACCTATGGCGTGTACCTGGTCCCGCCCGCCACTGAATTGGGTTCACCTATAAGCCCTTTCCCAGTAGTGCTTGCCGGCAGCAGCAAAGAAATTGAGACCCTTAAGAATGAAGCGCTGAAGGCAGCCCGCACTCTAGGGGACTTGCAAACGCAGCTGTCATCTAAGAATGAAGATCTTGATGCCGCCGCCAATACAATTGAAGATCTGAAATCTCAATTGGCCACCTTGGTAACAGACTTGGACTCCGCCAAGGAAAGGGAGAGAGTCTTGACGAAGAAACTGGAAAAGGAAGAGGCCTTGAAGAAGGATGCTGAAAACAACTACACCCAACTGCACGATAACCTTTCCCTCTGGACCGAGGGCGACGGCGGCAGGGGCAGCGGATCGATGGTGAGGGTGATGCAGTGGAGGGCGAGGACGATGTCGGCAGCAGACGGTGACGACGGCAGCAGACGGCGACGGCGATGACGGCAGCGTACGGCGACGGCGACGTGGTCAGTGCCGTGGTGGAGGGCGACGGCGGCGACGAGAGCGAGATGTGGGTGAGAGTGAGAGTGAGAGTGTGGGGTAAGGGAGAGAGAGGGGGGCGCGCGCGTGCAGATAGTGCTAAACAGCTGTGGCGGGCGTGCCATAAGTCCCGCCACTGCTAATTTGGGGTGGCGGGCGGCAACCCTTTAGTTGAATTTAAATCGTCTGCCGCTAACCTACTTGTGGCAGGTAGGACATCATGCCCGCCACAGCTATTATCTGCATTAAAAAAATGTAACCCGTTCGAGGCTTTTAACTGTGGTGGGGATATTAACTCGCCCGCTGCTGCTACCTGTAACAACAGTGGCGGGCAAGCATAGCCACTCGCCACAATAAACATTCATAACGGACCCACGCTCAGCAGTGCTTCTTTGTGGCGGGTGCTGTGTTTCGCCCGCCACTGCTGTGCCTCTAGCTCTGGTGATTGTGTTTTGTCACCCGCCACTGTTACTTCTCCTAACTACCTGTGGCGTGTACCTGGTCCCGCCCGCCACTGAATTGGGTTCACCTATAAGCCCTTTCCCAGTAGTGCTTGCCGGCAGCAGCAAAGAAATTGAGACCCTTAAGAATGAAGCGCTGAAGGCAGCCCGCACTCTAGGGGACTTGCAAACGCAGCTGTCAAATAAGAATGAAGATCTTGATGCCGCCGCCAATACAATTGAAGATCTGAAATCTCAATTGGCCACCTTGGTAACAGACTTGGACTCCGCCAAGGAAACGGAGAGAGTCTTGACGAAGAAACTGGAAAAGGAAGAGGCCTTGAAGAAGGATGCTGAAAACAACTACACCCAACTGCACGATAACCTTTCCCTCTGGACCGAGGGCGACGGCGGCAGGGGCAGCGGATCGATGGTGAGGGTGATGCGGTGGAGGGCGAGGACGATGTCGGCAGCAGACGGTGACGACGGCAGCAGACGGCGACGGCGATGACGGCAGCGTACGGCGACGGCGACGTGGTCAGCGCCGTGGTGGAGGGCGACGGCGGCGACGAGAGCGAGATGTGGGTGAGAGTGAGAGTGAGAGTGTGGGGTAAGGGAGAGAGAGGGGGGCGCGCGCGTGCAGATAGTGCTAAACAGCTGTGGCGGGCGTGCCATAAGTCCCGCCACTGCTAATTTGGGGTGGCGGGCGGCAACCCTATAGTTGAATTTAAATCGTCTGCCGCTAACCTACTTGTGGCAGGTAGGACATCATGCCCGCCACAGCTATTATCTGCATTAAAAAAATGTAACCCGTTCGAGGCTTTTAACTGTGGTGGGGATATGAACTCGCCCGCTGCTGCTACCTGTAACAACAGTGGCGGGCAAGCATAGCCACTCGCCACAATAAACATTCATAACGGACCCACGCTCAGCAGTGCTTCTTTGTGGCGGGTGCTGTGTTTCGCCCGCCACTGCTGTGCCTCTAGCTCTGGTGATTGTGTTTTGCCACCCGCCAGTGTTGCTTCTCCTAACTACCTGTGGCGTGTACCTGGTCCCGCCCGCCACTGAATTGGGTTCACCTATAAGCCCTTTCCCAGTAGTGCTTGCCGGCAGCAGCAAAGAAATTGAGACCCTTAAGAATGAAGCGCTGAAGGCAGCCCGCACTCTAGGGGACTTGCAAACGCAGCTGTCATCTAAGAATGAAGATCTTAATGCCGCCGCCAATACAATTGAAGATCTGAAATCTCAATTGGCCACCTTGGTAACAGACTTGGACTCCGCCAAGGAAAGGGAGAGAGTCTTGACGAAGAAACTGGAAAAGGAAGAGGCCTTGAAGAAGGATGCTGAAAACAACTACACCCAACTGCACGATAACCTTTCCCTCTGGACCGAGGGCGACGGCGGCAGGGGCAGCGGATCGATGGTGAGGGTGATGCGGTGGAGGGCGAGGACGATGTCGGCAGCAGACGGTGACGACGGCAGCAGACGGCGACGGCGATGACGGCAGCGTACGGCGACGGCGACGTGGTCAGCGCCGTGGTGGAGGGCGACGGCGGCGACGAGAGCGAGATGTGGGTGAGAGTGAGAGTGAGAGTGTGGGGTAAGGGAGAGAGAGGGGGGCGCGCGCGTGCAGATAGTGCTAAACAGCTGTGGCGGGCGTGCCATAAGTCCCGCCACTGCTAATTTGGGGTGGCGGGCGGCAACCCTTTAGTTGAATTTAAATCGTCTGCCGCTAACCTACTTGTGGCAGGTAGGACATCATGCCCGCCACAGCTATTATCTGCATTAAAAAAATGTAACCCGTTCGAGGCTTTTAACTGTGGTGGGGATATGAACTCGCCCGCTGCTGCTACCTGTAACAACAGTGGCGGGCAAGCATAGCCACTCGCCACAATAAACATTCATAACGGACCCACGCTCAGCAGTGCTTCTTTGTGGCGGGTGCTGTGTTTCGCCCGCCACTGCTGTGCCTCTAGCTCTGGTGATTGTGTTTTGCCACCCGCCAGTGTTGCTTCTCCTAACTACCTGTGGCGTGTACCTGGTCCCGCCCGCCACTGAATTGGGTTCACCTATAAGCCCTTTCCCAGTAGTGCTTGCCGGCAGCAGCAAAGAAATTGAGACCCTTAAGAATGAAGCGCTGAAGGCAGCCCGCACTCTAGGGGACTTGCAAACGCAGCTGTCATCTAAGAATGAAGATCTTAATGCCGCCGCCAATACAATTGAAGATCTGAAATCTCAATTGGCCACCTTGGTAACAGACTTGGACTCCGCCAAGGAAAGGGAGAGAGTCTTGACGAAGAAACTGGAAAAGGAAGAGGCCTTGAAGAAGGATGCTGAAAACAACTACACCCAACTGCACGATAACCTTTCCCTCTGGACCGAGGGCGACGGCGGCAGGGGCAGCGGATCGATGGTGAGGGTGATGCGGTGGAGGGCGAGGACGATGTCGGCAGCAGACGGTGACGACGGCAGCAGACGGCGACGGCGATGACGGCAGCGTACGGCGACGGCGACGTGGTCAGCGCCGTGGTGGAGGGCGACGGCGGCGACGAGAGCGAGATGTGGGTGAGAGTGAGAGTGAGAGTGTGGGGTAAGGGAGAGAGAGGGGGGCGCGCGCGTGCAGATAGTGCTAAACAGCTGTGGCGGGCGTGCCATAAGTCCCGCCACTGCTAATTTGGGGTGGCGGGCGGCAACCCTTTAGTTGAATTTAAATCGTCTGCCGCTAACCTACTTGTGGCAGGTAGGACATCATGCCCGCCACAGCTATTATCTGCATTAAAAAAATGTAACCCGTTCGAGGCTTTTAACTGTGGTGGGGATATGAACTCGCCCGCTGCTGCTACCTGTAACAACAGTGGCGGGCAAGCATAGCCACTCGCCACAATAAACATTCATAACGGACCCACGCTCAGCAGTGCTTCTTTGTGGCGGGTGCTGTGTTTCGCCCGCCACTGCTGTGCCTCTAGCTCTGGTGATTGTGTTTTGCCACCCGCCAGTGTTGCTTCTCCTAACTACCTGTGGCGTGTACCTGGTCCCGCCCGCCACTGAATTGGGTTCACCTATAAGCCCTTTCCCAGTAGTGCTTGCCGGCAGCAGCAAAGAAATTGAGACCCTTAAGAATGAAGCGCTGAAGGCAGCCCGCACTCTAGGGGACTTGCAAACGCAGCTGTCATCTAAGAATGAAGATCTTAATGCCGCCGCCAATACAATTGAAGATCTGAAATCTCAATTGGCCACCTTGGTAACAGACTTGGACTCCGCCAAGGAAAGGGAGAGAGTCTTGACGAAGAAACTGGAAAAGGAAGAGGCCTTGAAGAAGGATGCTGAAAACAACTACACCCAACTGCACGATAACCTTTCCCTCTGGACCGAGGGCGACGGCGGCAGGGGCAGCGGATCGATGGTGAGGGTGATGCGGTGGAGGGCGAGGACGATGTCGGCAGCAGACGGTGACGACGGCAGCAGACGGCGACGGCGATGACGGCAGCGTACGGCGACGGCGACGTGGTCAGCGCCGTGGTGGAGGGCGACGGCGGCGACGAGAGCGAGATGTGGGTGAGAGTGAGAGTGAGAGTGTGGGGTAAGGGAGAGAGAGGGGGGCGCGCGCGTGCAGATAGTGCTAAACAGCTGTGGCGGGCGTGCCATAAGTCCCGCCACTGCTAATTTGGGGTGGCGGGCGGCAACCCTTTAGTTGAATTTAAATCGTCTGCCGCTAACCTACTTGTGGCAGGTAGGACATCATGCCCGCCACAGCTATTATCTGCATTAAAAAAATGTAACCCGTTCGAGGCTTTTAACTGTGGTGGGGATATGAACTCGCCCGCTGCTGCTACCTGTAACAACAGTGGCGGGCAAGCATAGCCACTCGCCACAATAAACATTCATAACGGACCCACGCTCAGCAGTGCTTCTTTGTGGCGGGTGCTGTGTTTCGCCCGCCACTGCTGTGCCTCTAGCTCTGGTGATTGTGTTTTGCCACCCGCCAGTGTTGCTTCTCCTAACTACCTGTGGCGTGTACCTGGTCCCGCCCGCCACTGAATTGGGTTCACCTATAAGCCCTTTCCCAGTAGTGCTTGCCGGCAGCAGCAAAGAAATTGAGACCCTTAAGAATGAAGCGCTGAAGGCAGCCCGCACTCTAGGGGACTTGCAAACGCAGTTGTCATCTAAGAATGAAGATCTTGATGCCGCCGCCAATACAATTGAAGATCTGAAATCTCAATTGGCCACCTTGGTAACAGACTTGGACTCCGCCAAGGAAAGGGAGAGAGTCTTGACGAAGAAACTGGAAAAGGAAGAGGCCTTGAAGAAGGATGCTGAAAACAACTACATCCAACTGCATGATAACCTTTCCCTCTAGACCGAGGGCGACGGCGGCAGGGGCAGCGGATCGATGGTGAGGGTGATGCGGTGGAGGGCGAGGACGATGTCGGCAGCAGACGGTGACGACGGCAGCAGACGGCGACGGCGATGACGGCAGCGTACGGCGACGGCGACGTGGTCAGCGCCGTGGTGGAGGGCGACGGCGGCGACGAGAGCGAGATGTGGGTGAGAGTGAGAGTGAGAGTGTGGGGTAAGGGAGAGAGAGGGGGGCGCGCGCGTGCAGATAGTGCTAAACAGCTGTGGCGGGCGTGCCATAAGTCCCGCCACTGCTAATTTGGGGTGGCGGGCGGCAACCCTTTAGTTGAATTTAAATCGTCTGCCGCTAACCTACTTGTGGCAGGTAGGACATCATGCCCGCCACAGCTATTATCTGCATTAAAAAAATGTAACCCGTTCGAGGCTTTTAACTGTGGTGGGGATATGAACTCGCCCGTTGCTGCTACCTGTAACAACAGTGGCGGGCAAGCATAGCCACTCGCCACAATAAACATTCATAACGGACCCACGCTCAGCAGTGCTTCTTTGTGGCGGGTGCTGTGTTTCGCCCGCCACTGCTGTGCCTCTAGCTCTGGTGATTGTGTTTTGCCACCCGCCACTGTTGCTTCTCCTAACTACCTGTGGCGTGTACCTGGTCCCGCCCGCCACTGAATTGGGTTCACCTATAAGCCCTTTCCCAGTAGTGCTTGCCGGCAGCAGCAAAGAAATTGAGACCCTTAAGAATGAAGCGCTGAAGGCAGCCCGCACTCTAGGGGACTTGCAAACGCAGCTGTCATCTAAGAATGAAGATCTTGATGCCGCCGCCAATACAATTGAAGATCTGAAATCTCAATTGGCCACCTTGGTAACAGACTTGGACTCCGCCAAGGAAAGGGAGAGAGTCTTGACGAAGAAACTGGAAAAGGAAGAGGCCTTGAAGAAGGATGCTGAAAACAACTACACCCAACTGCACGATAACCTTTCCCTCTGGACCGGCAGGCTTGTCAACTATGCTGAGCGCATCACTTCCCAGATTGCCGTTATGGACATGAAGAGCTGGGGCTTCACCGTCAATGACAAGGAGGCCACCAGTGTTAGACTGACCAAGTTCTTCGAGGGCCTTATTGATGAATTAAAGAATATCACGAGGACAGGTCTGCCGCGTTTGCTGATGAATCCTGGAAGTTTGCGCGTGAAGTTGTATACAAGGTGCTGCTCAAACTTGTGTATCGCAATCCCAGCCTTGATCTCTCCGGGATCTTCAGGAAGCTGCCGGAGAACACTGATGTCACTGCCGCCGACAAGATTGCTGCTCCTCTCGCCGACAAGGTTCTCCAAGTTCCAAGGATCCAGGGCGATCGTCGGGATTAAGCTTGTCGTTGTATTGTCACAGTGCTATCATGTCAAAGATACATTTGATCTTATGTTAGATCTGCACTGCTTTTATGATGTAATATAACTTGTGCTGATGAATGAATGTATGATGTCTCCCTTGTTTTACTTTGTCTTTGTATGATTTGATTTTGCACTCTACGCATACCAGAAGCTTGCCGGTGCGTGCACTTGCCGCGAGCGCTTGAGGAGCGGGTCTTTAGCAGCCTGCTGGTAGTGTCATCGCCGACAAGTTTTCCCTTGACGTTCTCGAGTGCAGCCACTTAAATTGTTGAGCGGACTCGAAACAAAGTAAGAGTGCAAATAGATCACGACAAGGTTCCTTCGCATGCAGGTTTTTCATACAAACACAAAATCATTCTAGGGAAATCACAAAATGTAACAAGGAAATTGTTTCAAAGTTTTCCAACTTAGCTTTTCCTTGTACTGTCTTTCTTGTCGCACAAAATGATCACTTGAATGTCATTAAATGGTATCCCCATCATCGCACCCCCCGGGAAACTTGCATGCGAGGAATCCTTCTGTCCTTTGAGAAAAAGAAAGAAGAGAAAAGAGTGGTTTGGGAATCTTGACAGTTCATCAATCATTTCATACAAATTAAAGTGTAACCACAACATCACATACATTCATACACGAATGAAAATGTACAAAAAGTTGTGAAACACTTAGCTTTATTTCACTTATGCATAGGGTCTGCGCCTGGCTTTGTACAAAGGGTTACAAGTCTTGACGACAAAGCTTGTACAAAAGGGGTTGCCAGGGACAAGGCCCGGCAACTACGCCTTATGGGTAGAACTTCCGAAGATGCTCAATATTCCATGAGTTCTGCACTTGAATGCCATCTTCGGTCTCCAGACGGACTGCGCCAGGTCTGGTGACTCGCGCTACCCGATAAGGGCCTTCCCACTTCGGAGTCAACTTGTTTGATCCCTTGGCGGACTGAATGCGCCGAAGAACAAGGTCGCCTTCCTCAAGGCTTCGGGCATGCACTTTGTGGCTATGGTAGTGGCGCAAGGCTTGCTGGTAGCGTGCAGCTCGCACAGCTGCCCGAAAACGATCTTCCTCAAGGAGTGTTGCATCATCTTGTCGCAACTGCTCTTGCTCTGCCTCATCATAGGCGAGCACTCAAGGTGACCCGTATATGAGTTATGTGGGGAGCACCGCTTCTATACCATAGACTAGGGAGAAGGGTGTTTGGCCGGTAGCTCGATTTGGTATCGTCCTGAGTGACCAAAGAACTGCCGGCAACTCATCAATCCAGTGTCTTCCACACTGTCAAAGGTTCTTGTCTTGACACCACGCAGCACTTCAGCATTCATCCGTTCTGCTTGTCCATTGCTTCTCGGGTGAGCGACAGAGGCAAAACAGATCTTGCTTCCAAGGTCCTCGATGTACTGCATGAAGGTGTGGCTCGTGAACTGAGTGCCATTGTCGGTGATGATTCTGTTAGGAACCCCAAAACGGCAAACTAATCCTTTGAAGAACTTGACGGCTGATTGTGCTGTCACCTTCCTCACTGGCTCCACTTCAGGCCACTTTGTGAACTTGTCGATGGCGACGTACAAGAACTCAAAGCCCCCAATAGCACGGGGGAAGGGGCCCAAAATATCAAGCCCCCAGACCGAAAATGGCTAGGAGAGAGGGATCGTTTGAAGAGCTTGAGCTGGCTGATGTATGTTCTTCGAATGGAACTGGCATGCTTCACACTTGGTTACGAGCTCAGTTGCATCCTGGAGGGCAGCGGGCCAATAGAAGCCTTGCTGGAAAGCCTTGCCGACAAGCGCTCTTGATCCTATGTGAGAGCCACATATGCCTCCATGTATCTCTGCCAACAACCTTAGTCCATCTTCCCGGTAAATACACTTCAATTTCACACCGTTCGGTCTCTTTCTGTGCAGAATGTTGTCCACAAACTGATACATACTTGACTGACGGGCTACTTTCTCAGCTTCTTCTTGCTCATCGGGAAGTTTTCCTGTTTGAAGGAAATGAACTATCTATTGTGCCCATGATGGAGCCTGTGGCTCGACAACAAGGACTAAAGGCATCTCTTCGGGAGCGGGAGCGCTTGTCTCAACGGCAAGCACATGTCATTCTGCTAGAGGCTGCTGCTCACCGGCAACCATAGTGTTGTGTCCGACAACATCCTTGCCAGCGGCTTCTGGAATCTCTGCTGGGAAATATTTGCCGGTGTTCAACTTTCTTTTTTTATTGGCCTGTGTTGATGGAGTGACTGATGGTTGATTCAAATGGAGCACAAAAGTTCCCGGTTCCATAGGAAGCTTTTGAGCAGCTGATGACCCACAAGTATAGGGGATCAATCGTAGTCCTTTGGATAAGTAAGAGTGTCGAACCCAACGAGGAGCAGGAGGAAATGACAAGCGGTTTTCAGCAAGGTATTTTCTGCAAGCACTAAAATTATCGGTAACGAGTAGTTTGACAGCAAGATAATTTGTAACAAGTGACAAGTAGCAATAGCAACTAAGGTGCAGCAAGGTAGCCCAATCCTTTTGTTACAAAGGACAGGCCGGAACATTTTCTTATAATAAGCAAAGCGTTCTTGAGGACACATGGGAATTTCAACTAGTCACTTTCATCATGTTTGTTTGATTCGCGTTCGCTACTTTGATAATTTGATATGTGGGTGGACCGGTGCTTGGGTGTTGTTCTTACTTGAACAAGCCTCCCACTTATGATTAACCCCTCTCGCAAGCATCCGCAACTACAAAAGAAGAATTAAGATAAATCTAACCATAGCATTAAACATATGGATCCAAATCAGCCCCTTACGGAATAGCGCATAAACTAGGGTTTAAGCTTCTGTCACTCTAGCAACCCATCATCTAATTACTACTCCACAATGCATTCCCATAGGCCCAAAGATGGTGAAGTGTCATGTAGTCGACGTTCACATGACACCACTAAGAGAATCAACAACATACATATCATCAAAATATCGAACGAATACCAAATTCACATGATTACTTATGACAAGACTTCTCCCATGTCCTCAAGAACAAAAGTAACTACTCACAAATCATGTTCATGTTCAAGATCAGAGGGGTATAGAATAGCATAATGGATCTAAACATATAATCTTCCACCAAATAAACCAACTGTCATCAACTATGAGATGTAATCAACACTACTAGCAACCCACAAGTTCCAATTTGAGGTTTTGAGATAAAGATTGAATACAAGAGATGAACTAGGGTTTGAGATGAGATGGTGCTGGTGAAGATGTTGATGAAGATTGGTCCTCCCACGATAAGAGGATCGTTGGTGATGTCGATGGCTTCGGTTTCCCCCTCCCGGAGGGAAGTATCCCCGGCGGAATCGCTTCGCCAGAGAGCAAAAGTGCTCCTGCCCAAGTTCTGCCTCAAGATGGCGGTGCTCCGTCCCAAAAGTCTTCTCCCTATTTTTTCTAGGGAAAATGGGCTTATATACCAGAAAATGGGCACCGGAGGCTGCCCAGGGGCCCCACGAGCCACCAGGGCGCGCCTGGGGGGGTGCCGCGCCCTGGTGCCTCGTGGGCACCTGGGTTGCCCCCTCTGGTACTTCTTTTCTCCAATATTTTTTATTTATTCCAAAATAAATCTCCGTGAAATTTCAGCTCATTTGGAGATGTGCAGAATAGGTATCTCTAACATTGCTTTTTCAGGACCAGAATTCCAGCTGCCGACAATCTCCCTCCTTATGTAAATCTTGCATATTAAGAGAGAAAAGGCATTAGAATTGCTCTACAAAGTGTTATATTGATTAAAAACACTATAAATAACAGTAGGAAAACATGATGCAAAATGGACGTATCAACTCCCCCAAGCTTAGACCTCGCTTGTCCTCAAGCGAAAGCCGATATGGATAATCATGTCCACACGTTTAGAGAGAGAGGTATCGATAAAAACAAAATACGGACATAGTAGCATCATGATCATTATTATAACAGCAATATTCATTATCATAGAACTTCTCATGAGCAAGTAATAATTCATCACAACAACGAAGTATAAGACATAAACTATCTTGAAAACTAACAAACTATGTTCTCAGTCAACAATGCAATTGCAATTCATCATATTTTCAGGAAAGGTCTCATGTTGGAGCTTTTTAGCAAGTCCACATACTCAACCATCATTTAGTCTTCTATGATTGCTAACACTCACAACATATATATGGAGCAAAAAGTTTCAGCCAGACACATAGAAAGATAGGGGCTTATAATTACGCCTCCCAACTTATTCACCTCAAGGGTGATGTCAACAATAATAACTCATGATCACTCAAATCCAACTGGATATATGTGCCTAGATCTTTCCCCACCACATGATGCTTGCAAAAGAGAAAAATAAAGAGGAATAGAGGAGAACACTTGTTGGTGCAATATTTGCCCTCTTGTGTTTTGGAGATTGTTGACAGAAACAGGCATGGACTGATTTGTCTGCTAGTGCACACAGAGAGAAATAGTCCATGCAGTTCTGAAGAGAATGTTGTCTCTGGTGTCAAGTTTGAGGAACTTCACCGAAGAATATCTGCACAACAGAGAAGAATGAGCTACATCCATTGGAGTCATGTAGACGAGAAGATTGATGTGAAGGAGTTAACCCCTCGAAATTTATCGCTGACGCAGAGCAATTTCTATTCGGTGTGTCCGAAGAAGAATGACTACAGTCGAGAAGGTTGAAGACGAAGCGAAGACGTAGCATTTGTTTTGTTGTTCTTCTTTGTCTTATTTGAGTCATAGGACCTCCATACTATTAAGAGGGGTATAGGTTCTCGAAGCTTAGATCCGCTGTGATGCTTAGCCCAAACCTATGCAAGACTGAGAGAAATCTCTTTATGCTTCGAATGATTACCTGCCAGCAGAAGACGTTGTTCTTCGGTGCTGTAGGAGATATCTTTCGAACTAAGGAGTTAGCATTACTTGCTTCGCAAGGAATGTTACCATTGTGCTCAATTTCTGACCGTTGGACACATGTCGTTCGGCCATTGGCTGCTCCACATGTCCAATTTGGTCTTTTCCCTTCAAGGAAGGCTGCGGCTATAAATAGCCACCCTGCTCCAACATTGCCCGTTGGCTGCTCCGCTTAAGATTTCTGAGACGATTGATTGAGCATCCCCTCTCCGAATGATTTGAGTTTAAGATCCATCGAGAGAAAATCCTAGAACCAAAACTTACACAGTGGTTGAGCATCACAGTAGTTCTGAGTTAGAGTTCTGGTACCTATTACTCTTGAGAGTTGTGCACTCTCTAGACGGATAGGTGTCGGCTCGAGTGTCGAAGACTAATTGTCTTCACCAAGCAAGATCTTCAGCAACCAAGAGTCATTGTGGTTTCCGAAGAAGTCTGTCGAAGGTTTGGAGATTGCTGACAAGTATCTACCACGAGTGAAATCAACTGGAGTCTGATCAGCTCTGAGTTGAAGGAGAATAGGGCGAAGAGAATTTATCTTCTGTGTTCAATCACAACCCCTCCAACCAGACATAGTCCTTTGGTAGAAGGGCGAACTGGTCTACCAAATTCATCTGTCGCCATCGAGCACCACTGGTTCACTCTACTTTACTGCATCATCTTCAGCAGTTTACTTTCGTGCTCTATGTCGATAGTATTTATCTGATCTATCATAGTTCGTTGCTTATCATTCGCATCCTCATCATTCATTTCTGTCTAATGAATATCTTGTCACACTTCTGCATGTTAGCGTGATTTCATTCAGTGCCGTATCCATTCACCTCATCACTACTTCCCTTGCATTTCCCTCGCAGTTCATACCTTGTTCCCTCATGCTACTGCATCTGTTCGTATATTGCATTACCATCATAATTGTCAAACATGTGATATTCTTCGCTCAAACTATTATTACTTCCTACATCGATAGATATGTTCCTCTACAGCGTGCTTGATTAAGTACCTCGCTACCAAACCTTATTTCCACTGCTGTGTTTGGGATCAGTTCAGAACATTCGCAAGAATTTTTGAATCTCCCATTCACCTCCCCTCTGGTCGATATACTCTCGGTCCTAACAATTGGTATCAGAGCAGGTACTCCCTGTCTCTGTTTATTAAAGGTCTAACAACCTTGGAGTTTTGAGTATGTCGTATGTAGGAAGATCCTTGCACTCTGAAGGGTTTCCTATCTTCGATGGAAATGACTATGTCTACTGGAAAGAGCGAATGAAAATCAGACTTCAAGCCATCAACATAGAACTTTGGCAGATTGTGGAAAATGGATACACTGTTCAGCACCCTGATGCTCCTACTTCCGATGACAAAGCTATAATGCGGTTGAATGCTCAAGCAAAAGACATTATCTATGATAGTATCTCGAAAGACATTTTCATTCGATTCCGAAAGCTTGACACTGCCAAGCAACTTTGGGATGCCATCAAAGATGTTCATGAAGAATTCATTGCCAGAACAGATCAACACACAGATATGCTTCGTGCCATGTTTGCTGGTTTCAGAAGTCTTCGTAAGGAAAGTGCTATGGAACTCACTAATTGGTTGAAAAATATTGTTGAAAGACTTCATCAACGTGGAGTAACAGATATCATCGATAAAGATGTGGTCAACAAGCTGCTAAGTGTTTTTGATGCAACCTTCGATCCAATCGTAGCTGAAATCAAGCAAAGACCAGACTATGAAGAACTTCACTACGTCGAGGTCATGACGTTGTTGTCTATTCATGAAGAAAAGATGGAACTTGAAAATGGGCATCAAGAATCTTCTTTGGAAAGCGAAGGGGAAATTCTTTCACATTATGGCAGTTCACAAGAAGAAGATGTCGAGAATCAACACTCTATCACAAGAGAACTAGAAATGCTCACAAAAAGGCTAGGTAATCTCAGAAGACAAAATCTGTGTCTCACAAATGATGACGAAGTTGACTTGCCTGAATCTTCAAGAAGATTACCTCCGAAAGAAATAAAGTGCTTCAAGTGCAAACAATTCGGTCACTACATAGCAGACTGTCCTTGCTGGGAACAAGATGAAAAACCTAGCAACAGATGGATTCATCTTCACTGCTCTGGATTCACTCGAGTGGACCGTCACACTAAGCTCTCGAAGAAAAATGAATCTTTCACATCCTCTTCGATGAGACCAGTCACTGACAAGCAAACCAGAGCAACCATTGAATCTAATATGAAGAGAATATCGCAGCTGACTAGAGTGTGTGCTAAACTGAATATGGAATCTGAAGATGAAATATCCGAATCAGAATCAGAAGACGAAGAGTTTTACAGAAGCCTAGGAAGAGGCAATGCATTTGTTGCTCATGAATCATCCGAGAAATCACTCGAATCAGACTCTGATGATTATTCTTCAAGTGATGATGAACCACTAGCACTCTGTCTCATGGCAAAAACCTCAAAGGATCAGGTATCAGCAAAACACCGAAAATCTATGATTGAATATTCTTCTGAATACATTGCCTATGCTAAACTGGTTAAGATTGCCAAATGTCAACAAGATGAGCTTGAAAAACTTGAAAAGAATCTCAGGAAATCCGAAGGATTACTGGTCAAAGAGATGGAGAAGAATCAAGGGTTGACTGAAGAGCATGATGCTTTTTCTTCAACGATTGATGATCTTTCCAACTGATATGATTCTCTTGCAGTCGACTACGAGAGTTTATCAGATGAACTTCTTAGAAGGAATCAAGAACTCGAGTCACTAAAAGAATCTTATAATGTGCTTGCGAAGGAAAAAGCTTCTCTCTTCGCCGAGCAAACTGAAAAACTTCCTGATGATTTTATGCCTCCTTGCTCAAAATGCCTAGAATGTAGCAATGCTGATTCGAATGCTGAATCATCCAATGCTGTCATCGAGAATATTGCAACCACTATGAATGATATTTCTAACCCCTCTTCCGAGGAATTTGTTGCTATCTCTGATGAGAATTGCAGGTTAAAGAACTTGCTTGAGACAGGAATGCTAAAGAGCCTCAAAGGGCATCAAACTCTCTGTGACGTGCTCAAGAAGTCAATACTGCACAAAAATCCCCGAAAGGAAGGACTGGGTTTCGAATGGAAACTCAACGTTGATGGAACCTACTGGACTCCCGAGCAATATATTCGAACGAGTTGGGTTCTTGGCAAAAGCAAAACTCTCGGACCTGCACTTCTGTCAGGATATCACACTCCCATTTCTGTTGTTTCTGACGAGTCTGATGACTCAAACTACAAATTCTTCAAACAACAGAATGGTAAGGTTTTCGCTCGGTATGTTGGGACTAACTGCAGGTCTGATTCACCCAAGAAGCAAATCTGGGTGAAGAAGTGCATCATTGAAAATTTATCTGTCACTGTTAACCTGAATATGCAGAGTAATTCTCTTCGAGGAAATGATAATCACTCGCAGATTGGCGCTGCAACTTCCTCGAATGGATATCGGTCAAACATTCGACAAAAGGAGTACATGTGTATCTCCTCGAATCATTATGCTCATGTCTCTGGGAACAATTTCAATGCATATTCATATGATTACTCTCAAAATGTACAGGCAAACTATAGAGATCAACGAAGGAACGTCCCTGCTCAGTCAAGATAAATGAGGTCTGCGCTGCCCACACAAGTGTGGGTTGCGAGAAAGAACTAACTCGTCTTGCAGGAACTCTCTCTCAGGGATTCTATTCGCTTATCCATAGCCCTGAGATCTATATTGTTGGTGCTAGTTCTTTGTGTTTATTTGTTTATTTGTTGTTTGTCTTTGAGTTGCCATGTTTGTGTTTCGTTCGATAAACAACTCACTCATAGCTCTTAGTTTAGTGTTTCTTCTCTTCTGGCTGAGTGTTTTGTTTCGGACCCTTTTATCCCTCTATTCTTTCTCATCCAAATCTATGCTGTCCATCATGAGCATGCAATTTGATTTGAAGAAAATCTCTCTCTGACGTCCTTGGTCGTGAAAGAGATCAATTTCGAACTTTTATCCATTTTTGGCGTTAAGCCCTTCCTCAAATCTTTCGAACTCCCGCTCTCTTCCTGAGTTTCTCGCAGAGAATGGTTGCCACGTGCCCACGATCTCCACAATCGTGATCGTGTCCGTCGAATGCGGAACGTCCTGCAACTGTGGGCCATAGATTTCTTAGAGGAGGTTCATCTCTCCAGCTATAAATATCCCTCACCGTGTCTTTTTCCTCATTTCCTCAAACCCTCGTTTCACCTCCACCCGAGCCCTTGCTCGAAGCAACTCCGGCGAGAAGTTCCGCCGTGCTACTCCGGTGAAATCTCGTCGTAGCTGATCATGCCGGTGCGGTAATCCTTCCTCCCGCATTGCCGTAGTTGATTCAAGTTGCCAAGTTAGGGCGCTTGGATCCGGAACTGCTCCTGTCCGTATCTCTGTTCTTAGGACAGTTCTTACCGATGCTATTTTTGTTGGTTTATTTCACCGTGGTAGATCTTTAGGACTCACTAGGATTTGACTTGTACGGTTTGTAGATCTTCCTCATACATGTTTTCCTCGACCTAGGATTCATGTGTATTTATCCGAAAGATTAGATGGCTATCAACCTGCCTATTATTTTCTGTGGCTAGCTTGTAAAATCTATCAAGGATAACTTTTTGGATTACCATGAGTTCCTTTGGACTCCCTCAAAATCATTTTCGTTCAAAATACTTTCTGTGCATGCTTGTGACCCTACCCTTTTTCCCTCGTATGTATTCTATTTCATAGGTTGGTTATGGCACAGACTTCGCAAGAGTATTCAGATTCTGAAGAATAACTGCCCCAGTTTCCATCAAGGTCTGAGCGAATGAGAATGACTGGAGGAGGAAAGTCTTCGAAACCACCCAAGGCTCCGAAGAAGAAACATGAGACTGAATCCGAAGAAGATGATGAGGAGATTCCCTCTGCTCATAGTCAGCCCGAGGATGAATTGGTCACCGATGCCCTAACCATCTTTTCTGATGAAAATCCTAATAAGGGCGGTCGTGGCAGAGAAAAGAACACCACTGCTGAAATGTCTGATTCGGATAGTTACAGAACTCCACCAGGGATTGAATCAACGACAGATCGCAACAACAGGCTTCAAAGAATTCGCCGCCACTGGGCAAGCAAATGGTTCAGATACGAAAATGTTCGCAAGAAGTACTAGATTTTGTTCACTTTCACACCACCGTGGAATGACTGCATTGCTGAAAACTGCATTGGCCCCGATGATGAAAAAGTCAGACCACCACAGCCTCCAAATACTCACCCCGACTCCCTCAAAACCATCGCTGATTTTCCCGAGGAAGTGGCTAAGAGGGCGAAGGCCAAAGCCAAGCGTGATGCTAGGGAAGCGAAGAAAAACCAAGTTGAAGCGAAAAAACGTCGCGCTGACCCAGCAAGACATACAGAAGAAGAAGGATCGTGCATCTGCTTCCAAGGGAAGCAAGTCTAGGAAATCAGTTTCCCCTCGTGCACCTCGAAAGAAAACTGTCGCCAAGAGAATCAAGAAGGCACTTCCTAACTCGTCTGATGAGTCATCCAGCCAAGATATCCCTGATGAAATTCCACAGTATGATCATCCAAGAGCCCCTATCCAGTGAAAGTTCAACCCTCTCCAAGGAGATCACCAAGGCATGCACCCATTCCCTTCACTGACAAACCTTCGGGTTCTGCAGCTCCGAAAACTTTGACAAACACTGCAGCGAAGAGAAAGCTGCAGTCTGAAGAAAAAGCCGATGTGTCTGCCAAGAATGCCAGGCCCACTGTTCTTGCTTCCACAGAGGAACAGAAGTATGATTTCAAATTCATGATTGATGTGATTGACAGTGCTGCATATGATGCAAAATCTGATGATGTGAGCGGTCTGGGACTGCCTGATGATGTTGCCGAAATGGTGACGAAGCATTTCATCAAGCTGAGAAAAATCTCCAAGAAGCTGTATAAAGCAGTCAAAGACAAGCAAGCTGTCGAGAAAATGAGGAGTGAGGCGAAAACTGAATCCGAAAGGAAAAAGCTGAACAAAGAAATTGTTGAACTCACCAAGGCCCTCAGTGTCTTGTGCAATGAGAAAATTGATTAGCACTCGCGCTTGCACATGGAGGTATCTCGGTTGTGTGACAGAAGGAATGAGGAGATTGACCGCAAGGCAGATCTTGCTCGAAGAAGAATTCAAGAAGAAAAACGTCAGAAGGCTAGGGCGAGAATTAGCAAACCGAAAGAAAACAAAGACCGTCGTCTTCAGAATGTTGCTGTTGATCCTATTCCACTGAACTCTGGTGCATCCTTGCAGCAGGTTCCACCATCTCCACCTCATGAAGATGAACCTATGCAGCAAGCTGGCACTGTGGAGGCTATCATTCCAGCTCCGGTGGTCCAAGAACAACTTGATGTTGTTCATGTTTTCCTGGAAAAGACTGATGAAGAAAGTGCTTCGCTTAAGCAGCGAGCCCCGGTAGATGAGACTGATGAAGAAATTGAAGTTGAGAAGGAAAATCCATTGCCGCCAAGAACATCGCAAGCAAAGCCCTCCAAACCAAATAAGGAGGAGAATGAAAAGATCGAGGGAGAGCTAAATGCTTCTCGAGAGAAAACAACCCCGGTCACATCATCTGGTACCCCTACTCAGATGAATGTTGATTCTGCTCCTCTTACCAGTGCACCAAAGATGGTAGAGGAAGAAAAGAAATCTGATGAGCTGATGGCTCGAGAAGTAATTGTACCACCAGTTGTGACTCAAGCGTCTTAGAAAGAGGTCGTTGTGCCTCCAGCCGAAGAAAGTGCTAAGAAAGAAAAGGCCCTTGTGCCCGAATGCCAAAAAGCTGCTGAAGGAGTTCCAGCGAGCAAAAACGGTAGTAAGTCAAGCTCTTCGAAGCAATCTGCACAAGAAAAATCAAGGATGACACGTGCTCCTCTCAAGCCTATTGAGGAAGGAGTGCCTGCACCTGATGACATTCGGACCCGATCTATGGCCGATGAAGAACCACTGAGAAACCCATTGGAAACCTATCCTTTGTTTCCTGTCGATGATGGCCAGAATGGTCCAGCTTTCAACAATCAGTTTCATCATTCGAAACATGCATTCTTTGGGACCAGCCCATATGATGGAGAAAGAACTTCCTTGTCACCAAGATTCTGGATGAAGGAACAGGTCGTGTACTATGCTCGCATTCTGTACGGCAAGAATCGCATCTTCAAGCACAAGATTCTGGATTTCGCCGAGCTCGAAAGTTTTCCTTGCTTCCATCACACCATCGAGCAGATTGAACAAGTCTTCCTGAAGAGTTTCGTTTGTTTCAATCATGGCTGGAATCGTGAAGTAATCCTTCAGTTCTGTGCCACTATTTATATCTTAGGAGACCTTGCTAATAGCAGTACTTGGATCCTCAAATGGATGGCCGAAGAAGAAAAGATCAAATGTTCGGCTGACCAGTTCTTAGCACTGTTGAAGCTTCCTCTGTGTGAATTTGATGCCACTCGGGAACACAGACTGCACTACTGGGATATTTCCGAAGCCGAACTTCATATGCTGATGGATCCCAAACTGGTTGGTGATGAATGTACCGAGGCAAATCCTAAGAATCTGGCCTATGAGAACAAAGTGATGTTCTATATCCTCTGCAACTCCCTCACTCCAACAAACAGGCCAGAAACCATTCATGGCATCGTGGCAAATGCTCTTCAAGCAACAGCTCATGGCATTCGGTTTGACATTCCGGATCTTTTCATTCGCAACTTGGCCTATGCAGCTGATACCCCTCAGGCTTTGAAGCCATATGCACCTTGGGTCATGTTTGCTATTGAGCATCTTACTAAGAAAAAGTTTTTTTGCCCACATGTCCCGAATGTTTTCATTCCACCAGTCCAAGACACTCTCCGGATCATGAAGGACATCGGCAAAGGGAAGACACCTATTGATGCTACTGCCTCCGCCTTTGCTAAAGCTTCGAAGGTCAAGAAGGGAACAGTCGAAATCCCTCGTGAAGAAAATCCCTCACTGTATGAGATTTGTCTTCGCACTCAGCAAGCCCTGGAAAGTCACATCAAGCTCGACCGCAAAGAGAAGTTGGAAATGATGGCTGAGATCAATCTGCTTCACAATTATGCTCGCCAAGCTCTTCTATATGAGAAGGAACAAAAGAAGCGC
The DNA here is from genome assembly GCA_039707655.1 of Elymus sibiricus. NCBI lineage: Eukaryota > Viridiplantae > Streptophyta > Magnoliopsida > Poales > Poaceae > Elymus > Elymus sibiricus. The sequence continues at coordinate 323,904,983 of CM077664.1, forward strand.
TCCTGGACCCTTCTGTGCACAACTATCTGCCAAGGGTATCGAGAAAGAGTATGATCATCTGGAGCTGTTTGAAGTTCCTCGCATCCGAAGGCAAACCCCAGTGCTTCCTCAGCGTTCTGCCTCCACCGACCTACTATTTGTTGAACCCGATGATGAACTTGAAGACACAGCAGGCACATTGATATTCAAGCCAGATGCACCTCGCGCTGCTACTCCCGAAGCTGCTCCCGAAGCCCATGCTACGACTCCAACTCCTGCTTTGGCCTCAACCATCGCTCGCTCTGCTTTGCCGAATAGTTCAAGTTCTGGGGATTCTTCGGACGAGTAGTTCCTCGCATGCATTTTCTTTCCTATTTGACACTTGTTGACAAAAAGGGGGAGAAGAACATCGAGAGATAGATAAGCGGGATATTTGTAGGGTGTTTCCGTTCGCCATTTTCTTTTCAGTCGAATAATTTGGTTTTGGTGTTTGAACTATTTTCTTTTGGTCATGGAACTTGGTCTCACCGCCTGTGGTGTTGGTATATTGCGTCATCATGTACCGTTAATAACCCCTGCAATGCTATATTTGCTTCCAGTTGTCTGTTTGCAGGTGCTATCGAAAGTTTACTTACTTGCAATGATTATCTTCGATACTTATCTATCGTGCAAGGTTAAGTGAAAGCATTTCAAGGAGGATTGGAAAATCATGTTTCTCTAAAAGAGATATCTTACTCCTTGAAACTACATGTATCTTACTCCTATGGTTATCTTTCACTATCTAACAATGTAGGAGAAGAAAGGTTGCTTCAGAGTAAATTTACTCATGATTCAAAAGAGAATTCTTTCTATCTGTCTCATAAGCTGTTTTTCCTCGCGTATTTCTATCGTATCATCCGTGTTGCAGGAAAGCCTCATCTGAAGCATATCTACTCCGATCAATATACTTGTGATTCCCTTGCTCTGATTTTCTTCGAATATCTAACTTGCAGGGAACCAATATCTCGTGTGGATTCAAATTGTGTTCTGAGAAAATCTTCATGGCGTATCCATTGCCACAACTAACTATCTAACAAATCTATTTCAAAGGTTGTGTGTGGCAGGAAATACCTCAGACACCGTCGAGTGCATTGGATTAAACTACGAATGAGATCATCTGTCAATGTCACTCATACGAAGATTCACCTCGCTACCTTCCGGTTTATCCTCTATGCATACTCTAAGTCTGAATGATGCATACCTTCAGGGGGAGTGTGCTTTATCTTTGTAATTATCTCTCGTCCTTCATTACCCTTCGCATTCCACTTCATTCTATCTTTTATCTTTCGATGTGTTATGTTTTGTCAACAATAGTCCAAAAAGGGGGAGATTCTTGGTGCAATATTTGCCCTCTTGTGTTTTAGAGATTGTTGACAAAAACAGGCATGGACTGATTCGTCTGCTAGTGCACACAGAGAGAAATAGTCCACGCAGTTCCAAAGAGAATGTTGTCTCTGGTGTCAAGTTTGAGGAACTTCACCGAAGAATATCTGCACAGCAGAGAAGAATGAGCTACATCCATTGGAGTCATGTAGACGGGAATATTGATGTGAAGGAGTTAACCCCACGAAATTTATTGCTGACGCAGAGCAATTTTTATTCGGTGTATCCGAAGAAGAATGACTGCAGTCGAGAAGGTTGAAGACGAAGCAAAGACATAGCATTTATTTCGTTATTCTTCTTTGTCTTATTTGAGTCATAGGAGCTCCGTACTATTAAGAGGATAGGTTCTCAAAGCTTAGATCCGCTATGATGCTTAGCCCAAACCTATGCAAGACCAAGAGAAATCTCTTTATGCTTCGAATGATTACCTGCCAGCGGAAGACGTTGTTCTTCAGTGCTGCAGGAGATATCTTTCGAACTGAGGAGTTAGCATTACTTGCTCCGCAAGGAATGTTACCGTTGTGCTCAATTTCTGACCGTTGGACTCGTGTCGTTCGGCCATTGGCTGCTCCACATGTCCAATTTGGTCTTTTCCCTTCAGGGAAGGCTGCGGCTATAAATATCCACCCCGCTCCAATGTTGCCTGTTGGCTGCTCCGCTTAAGATTTCTGAAAAGATTGATTGAGCATCCCCTCTTCGAGTGATTTGAGTTTAAGATCGACCGAGAGAAAAATCCAAGAACCAAAACTTAGACAGTGGTTGAGCATCACAGTAGTTCTGAGTTAGAGTTTTGGTACCTATTACTCTTGAGAGCTGCGCACTCTCTAGACGGATAGGTGTCGGCTCGAGTGTCAAAGAGTAATTGTGTTCACCGAGCAAGATCTTTAGCAACCAAGAGTCATTGTGGTTTGCAAAGAAGTTTGTCGAAGGTTTGGAGATCGCCGACAAGTATCTACCACGAGTGAAATCAATTGGAGTCTGATCAGCTCCGAGTTGAAGGATAATAGGGCGAAGAGAGTTTATCTTCTGTGTTAAATCACAACCCCTCCAACCAGACGTAGTCCTTTGGCAGAAGGGCGAACTGGTCTACCAAATTCATCTGTCGCCATCGAGCACCACTGGTTCACTCTACTTTACTGCATCATCTTCAGCAGTTTACTTTCGTGCTCTATGTCGATAGCGAAATGGGATGGCATTCAATTCTAACTTAGGGATTCTCTTCTTCCTGAACATTCATGAAAAGAAGTGATCTGATCTATCATAGTTCGTTGCTTATCATTCGCATCCTCATCATTCATTTCTGTCTAATGAATATCTTATCGCACTTCTGCATGTTAGCGTGATTTCGTTCAGTGCCGTATCCATTCACCTCATCACTACTTCCCTTGCATTTCCCTCGCACTTCATACCTTGTTTTCCCTCATGCTACTGCATCTGTTCGTATATTGCATTACCATCATATTTGTCAAACCTGTGATATTCTTCGCTCGAACTATTATTGCTTCCTACGTCGATAGATATGTTCCTCTACAGCGTGCTTGATTAAGTACCTCGCTACGGAACCTTATTTCCGCTGCTGTGTTTGGGATCAGTTCAGAACATTCGCAAGAATTTTTGAATCTCCAATTCACCCCCCCTCTGGTCGATATACTCTCGGTCCTAACAACACTATTGACTCTTCCACAAAAAGTAAATACATAAAAGTAAAAGATAGGCCCTTCGTAGAGGGAAGCAGAGGTTTTCATGCACTTTTTTGTTGTTGGATGCACAAGCTCTTAATGCAAAGGAACGTCACTTTAAATTGCCCCTTGTGATAGCAACCTTTACTATGCAGTCCGTCGCTTTTATTTCTTTACCATCACAAGTTCGTATAAAGCTTATTTTCCCTTACAATAAAAGTTCATACATATTTAGAGGCAATTTTTATTGCTTTTTGCACCGATGACAACTTACTTGAAGGATCTTATTCAATCCATATGTAGATATAGTGGACTCTCATGACATGAAACTGGGTTTAAGGGTTTTGGATGCACAAGTAGCATCTCTACATGGTGCGGGTTTTTGGCTAGCAAAGATATTGAGCAAGAACCACATGTTGGAGGATCTATGACCATATAACTTCTATGTGAATATAAGCAAACATAATTCATTACATTGTCTTCCTTGTCCAACGTCAACAATTTGACATAAAATACTCAATGGGGGCTCACAATCATAAAAGATGTCCAAGATAGTGTATTTGCATGTGAATCTTCTCTTCCTTATTAATTTTTTCATGAATTATATCATTGACTAATGCTATGTTTGTTAACTTTCAATAAATTTTACCACTTATACTTTTCTTTATGTAATGTCATTACTTTCCATAAGATTAGCATATGATCCTTTTTTATTATTTTCATTGCTAGGATTGAAACATAAAAGTAAAGAAGCAAAAACTCAAACTACTCTTTATTATATAACTCTCAACTTAATTACATAGATAGATAGATCATGAAACTAGTACTCGAAAATAGATCATACTAAACTTTTATTCAACTAGATCAAGAAATAACTAAGGATCGAACTAAAAATAGGTAAAGATAATAAAAGTGATGGTGATACAATACCGAGGCACCTCCCCCATGCTTGGCCCAAGCCAAGGGGAGTGCCCATACCCATGTACTCAAGTTTCTTTCTTCGGTGATGATGGTGATGATGAGGTGGTGGGCTGGTCCTCCGGCTTCCATGGCATAGGTTCCCCATCATAAAAGGATGAACGAGTCTCCGGAGTCCTGAAACTTGCAGCTAAACTCATAGCTTACAATTTTGCCTCATACTCAAAATTTTGGTTTTGAAGATCATAGATTTGGCCTTGGAGATAGTCAATTCGTTCATTGAGCTTGAAGATGATGTCCCCCATTGATTGGCCATCCACCTTGTGATTACGGGTGAATTCCGTGATCATGGAGTGGTTGGCACTGAGTCCATGTTCCACCATCCCTTGGCACTTGAAAATATCCTGCTCCACTGCTTCGCGCCTGGCCTCCACGCTCCCGGTCTTCTTGGGTCCTTGAACATCCCGGATCTGCAGCACCCCCTCACGCATCTTGATGGCTTGAGGGTGTTTCATCACCTCCGGTAGGTAGGGGTTGATGACCTTCTCGTAGAACTTGTTCTTGGGAGAGCTTGGTGGAGCCATAGCTATCTAGATCTGTCAGGAAAATAGCACGAAATAAGAACAGAAGATATTTCTGTGATACGGTGGTCAAAACATATGGGAGTATATATAAAGAATTTTTATCTTGCAAAACAAGTATTCCAGAAGAAAACAGAGTCGGGAGGGCTCACGAGGGGCCCACGAGCCACCAGGGCGTGCCTGGGGGGGGTGGCGTGCCCTGGTGCCTCGTGTGCACCTCGTGGGTCCTCTCGGCTATTTCTTATTTTTATATTTTTTCTAATATTCCAAAACTAACAAAAAGTATTTTTATGGAATTTTTGGAGTCGTTTACTTACCGTATCACGTACCTCTTCCTTTTCAGGGTACTGGAGTGTTCTGGAAGGTCTCTCTTATGTACTCCTCCGGTGTCATAGTTTGAATAATGTTAGTCTCAACATTAATAGGTGTACCTGAGATGTAATGCTTAATTCTTTGCCCATTGACCACCTTCAGATTAGTGCCTTCATCGTTATTGATCTTAATGGCTCCAGCGCGATAAACTTCCTCAATGATATACGGTCCTTCCCATTTAGAGAGAAGTTTTCCTGCAAAAAATCTAAAATGAGAATTGTACGATAGAACATACTCACCCACATTGAATTCCCGTTTTTGAATTCTTTTATCATCCATCTTTTAACTTTCTCTTTAAACAATTTGGCATTTTCATATGCTTGGGTTCTCCATTCATCTAGTGAGCTAATATCAAATAACCTCTTTTCACCGGAAAGTGTAAAATCATAATTGAGTTCTTTAATTGCCCAATATGCTTTATGTTCTAACTCAAGAGGTAAATGAAATGCTTTTCCATAAACCATTTTATAAGGAGACATACCCATAGGATTTTTATAAGCAGTTCTATAAGCCCATAATGCATCATCAAGTTTCTTAGACCAATTCTTTATAGATCTATTGACGGTCTTTTGCAAAATTAACTTTATTTCCCTATTTCTCAATTCAACTTGACCACTAGATTGAGGGTGATAGGGAGATGCAATTCTATGGTTGACATCATATTTAGCAAGCAGTTTACGGAATGCACCATGAATAAAATGTGAACCACCATCAGTCATTAAATATCTAGGGACTCCGAACCTCAGGAAAATAACTTCTTTAAGCATTTTAATAGAAGTGTTATGATCAGCACTACTAGTTGGAATAGCTTCTACCCACTTAGTAACGTAATCAACAACAACTAAAATATGTGTATACCCATTAGAGGAAGGAAAAGGTCCCATAAAATCAAATCCCCAAACATCAAATGGTTCGATAACAAGTGAATAATTCATAGGAATTTCCTGACGTCTACTAATATTACCAATTCTTTGACATTCATCACAAGATAAGACAAACTTACGAGCATCCTTGAAAAGAGTAGGCCAATAAAAACCAAATTGTAGTACCTTATGTGCAGTTCTGTCTCCCGCATGGTGTCCTCCGTAAGCCTCGGAATGACACTTCCGTAGGATTTGTTCCTGTTCATGTTCAGGTATACAACGTCTAATAATACCATCCACTCCTTCTTTATAAAGATGTGGGTCATCCCAAAAGTAATGTCTTAAATCAAAGAAGAACTTTTTCTTTTGTTGGTATGTGAAACTAGGTGGTATAAATTTAGCAACAATATAATTAGCATAGTCGGCATACCAAGGAGTATTACGAGAAGCATTTATGACAACTAATTGTTCATCAAGAAAATCATCATTAATAGGAAGTGGGTCATCAAGAACATTTTCCATTCTAGACAAATTATCAGCTACGAGATTCTCAGCTCCCTTCCTGTCAATAATTTGCAAGTCAAATTCTTGTAGCAATAGAACCCACCTAATGAGTCTAGGTTTAGCGTCTTTCTTTTCCATAAGGTACTTAATAGCAGCATGATCGGTGTGAACAGTTACTTTAGAATCAACTATGTAAGATCTGAATTTATCACATGCGAACACAACTGCTAGAAATTCTTTCTCAGTAGTAGCATAATTTCTTTGAGCACTGTCTAGAGCTTTACTAGCATAATGGATAACATTTAATTTCTTATCAACTCTCTATCCTAGAACAACACCAACAGCATAATCACTAGCATCACACATAATTTCAAAAGGCAAGTTCCAATCAGGTGGTTGAACAATAGGTGCAGAGGTTAAGGCTTTCTTAAGTGTTTCGAAGGCTTCTACGCAATCATCATCATAAACAAATAGAACATCTTTTTGCTAGAGATTAGTAAGAGGCCTAGAAATTTTAGAGAAGTCTTTAATAAACCTCCTATAGAAACCAGCATTACCAAGGAAACTTCTTATACCTTTAATATCTTTAGGGCAAGGCATTTTCTCGATTGCATCAACTTTAGCCTTATCCACTTCAATACCTCTTTCAGAAATTTTATGCCCAAGGACTATACCTTCATTAACCATAAAGTGGCACTTCTCCCAATTCAAGACAAGATTAGTTTCTTCACATCTCTGCAAAACTCGATCAAGGTTGCTTAAGAAATCATCAAAAGAAGTTCCGTAAACGGAGAAATCATCCATGAAAACCTCAACAATCTTTTCACAAAAGTCAGAGAATATAGCAGTCATACATCTTTGAAAGGTAGCAGGTGCATTACATAAACCAAAAGGCATACGACGATAAGCATAAGTTCCAAAGGGACAAGTAAAGGTGGTTTTCTCTTGATCTTCAGGTGATACAGGTATTTGAGAGAAACCAGAATAACCATCTAGGAAACAAAAGTGTGTATGCTTAGACAATCTTTCTATCATTTGATCAATAAAAGGTAAGGGGTAATGATCTTTTCTAGTGGCTTTGTTTCATTTTCTAAAATCAATTACCATCCTATAACCAGTTACAATTCTTTGTGGAATGAGTTCATTTTTATCATTAGGAACAATGGTAATACCTCCCTTTTTAGGAACACAATGAACAGGACTTACCCATCTACTATCAGCTATGGGATAGATTATACCTGCTTCCAGGAGCTTTAATATTTTAGTTCTTACAACATCCTTCATTTTAGGATTTAATCGTCGTTGATTGTCGACAACTGGTTTAGCATCAGGCTCCATATTAATTTTGTGCTGACATAGAGTGGGACTAATGCCCTTAAGATCATCAAGAGTATATCCAATAGCAGCACGGTGCTTCCTCAGAGTTTTTAGTAATCTCTTTTCTTCATGCTCTGAAATGTTAGCACTAATAATAAAAGGATATATCTTATTTTCATCTAGATAAACATATTTCAATGTATCAGGCAATTGTTTCAGTTCAAATACGGGGTCACCCTTAGGTGGAGGAGGGCCTCGAAGAGTTTCAACAGGCAAATTGTGTTTAAGGATAGGTGGTTAATCAAAGAACATCTTATCTATTTCATTTCTTTCATTCATGTGCATATCATTTTCGTGGTCTAGCAAATATTGTTCTAACGGATCAGTAGGAGGTACGGCAATAGAAGCAAGACCAATAATTTCATCTTTACTAGGCAATTCTTTATCATGAGGTTGTCTACGAAACTTGGAGAAATTAAACTCATGAGACATACCACCAAAATTAACACTAACAGTTTCTTTAGCGCAATCAATCTTGGCATTAACAGTATTCAAGAAAGGTCTACCAAATATAATGGGACAAAAATTATCTTGTGGAGAACCAAGGACTAGAAATCAATAGGGTATTTTATTTTTCCACACAAGACTTGAACATTTCTAACGATCCCAAGTGGCGTAATGGTATTTTTGTTTGCAAGCTTAATAGTAACATCAATGTCCTCTATTTCAATCGGTGCAATATCATTCATAATTTCTTGATATAAGGTAAACGGAATAGCACTCACACTAGCACCCAAATCACATAAGCCATGATAACAATGATCTCCTATTTTAACAGAGACAACAGGCATGCCTACTACAGGTTTGTTTTTATCTTTAGGATCTGGTTTAGCAATTCTAGCTGCTTCATCATAGAGGTAAATAACATGCCCATCTATATTATCGACCAAGAGATCTTTAACCATAGCAACATTAGGTTCAGCTTTAATTTGTTCAGAGGGTCTAGGTGCTCTAATATTACTTTTGTTAACAACAGTTGAAACTTTAGCATGTTCCTTAATCCTAACAGGAAAAGGTGGTTTCTCAATATAAGCAGTAGGCACAACTGGATCAACATGGTAAACAATTGTTTCTTCTTTAACACTAACGGGTTCCTCAATCTTTTCTTTAACAGGGGGGTGATATTTAAACCACTTCTCCTTAGGGAGATCAACATGAGTAGTAAATGATTCACAAAAGGAGGATACTATCTCAGAGTCAAGTCCATATTTAGTGTTAAACTTACGAAAAGCATCGGTATCCATAAAAGATTTAACACAATCAAACTCAAGTGTTATACCTGACTCATTACCTTTGTCGAGTTCCCAATCTTCAGAGTTGCATTTAATTATTTCTAGAAGATCCCATCTGAATTCAATAGTTTTCTTCATAAAAGAGCCAGTTGAAGAAGAATCGGGCATGGTTTGATCATCATGAGAAAGCCGAGCATAAAAATTCTGTAAGATAATTTCTTTTGAGAGATCATGATTGGGGCATGTGTACATCATGTACTTAAGCCTCCCCCAAGCTTGAGCGATGCTTTCTCCTTCACGAGGCCAAAAATTATATATATAATTCCGATCACGATGAACCAGATGCTCCATTAGGTGTCATGTGGAGGAGTTCCGGCAAGGTTTCTACACCATTCGCCCAGCTACCTCCTATTATCTTGACATGCCTTCTGGACGGGTGTCATTAAAGGCAAATCTCCTTCCAGCGTGCTGACACGTGCCTGACAAATCTCACCTAACTGCTTGCGGGCTCAACACCTCATCGATTAGCGACTAGCTGCTCGATGAGGTGCAGCGCTGAAAACTAGCGAGGGCTTGCCGGCACGGAGCTTGCCGGGCCTTCACTTTGCCGGCTCGGCCTTGCCGGCAAAGGTTATCTTCAGTGTTGAACTCGATGTTTTGTCTTGATCTTCTCCCCAGTAGCTTCTGCAACTAGGTCTTGAATCTTAGTCTTGGCAATTTCCGGCAAGCCTGGCCAGCAGGCAAGCTACTACTGTCTGTGCATAGGTCAGGGTATAAAATACCCATGTTTTATACACCGACACCCTGGGTATCAAACCCACAAGAGGAAGATTCCCTTGAAGTAATGCTCTCTAGCAAGCTTTTGCCAAAGTGTCAAATCCAGCTTTTGACCGGATTAGCAAGCAAATTGTGATTCAAACACTAATAATAAAAAGAAGGTACGGGGATGAGGTCTTAATGCTTACAACCATGTATTGGTGTTGGGATCAAAAATGATATTAGTTTGTGCTCGGGAAGTCACCCATCAAAAGGTGCTTGCTTCGTATCGGAGTGGGGGATGTGTCCAAATAACATCTTGACCGGCACGAGTCCTGCATAAAGAATTAGTTGTCCTACTGAAGGCCCTATCCGTCTCGCAGGGTTGCCTCGATAATTAAGATAATAACATCAGACAAAAGCATTGGGTGTTTAATGACTGTCCTGCATCAAGAATTAGTTGTCCTACCGAAGGCCCTATCCGTCTCGCGGGGTTGCCCCAATAATTAAGATAATAACATCAGACAAAAGCATTGGGTGATTAATGACTACACCTCATGAATCCCCAAGGATATGATCCATGTTACCCTACTAAACCTTACTGTCACCGGTGTTCGGTATAACACTTCACGGTCCCCTTGCTCCTAGCCTCACCGGTGCTCAACCTCCATGATCCTGGGTACCTGCAGGGATGAAGATCGCGGACAAGACAAGAGACACTTCACGAAACAATTTTATTTCACACATACGAGACATTATGTCGAAGACTTCCATTGATCCCTTCACCAAATACCTGGGGTTGCAAGCACTACTAGGGAAAACCCTAGCAGTAGCACGGTGTATATGCCTATCAGTAGCGCGGGTTCCCGCGCTACTGATAGGGTGCTACTGCTAAAAGTAGCACCGGTTTGACCCACGCTACTACTAATTCTGTTATCAGTAGCATTGGTATGGTGCCGCGCTACTGATAAATAGTAGCAGCGTGGACTCTGACCCGCGCTACTGCTATTTGTTTGTTTTCTTATATATTGTATTTATGCACGGCTATATAAATTTTGATACAGTAGAAATTAAGAGATTTTTATATTATTATGATCATGATGAGTTATTATATCATTGGGTGGAAGAAACGTGGATTTGATTCATGTGGATGGATCCAAAGTGACCAAAAGTTGGATCAAGTTGGATCATCATAATAACAACTCATCATCATCATCATATTCATATAAGAATTCATGCATCATCATCATCATAATAACAACTCATCTTCATAGTCATATAAGAACTAGCTCATCATTCTACCACAATGTAGCACATTACTCATCATCATCATACTCATTCTACCACAACTCCTAATCATCATTAGAGTCATAACAAACACTTTAGCACATAGCTAATCATTCTATCACAATGTAGCACATAGCTAATTGTTCGTAGCACATGATGAGTACTACCTAAGACGTGCTACTCTCTCGAAGGTAAAATAGTATAAAATAGGTAAACCCCTGAATCTCCATTATGGAGAATAGAGATCCATCTGTCTCCCACTTGTGGTCTGCGCTGCATGTTACCCCAAGTAGTTCCCTACGATCATTTAGAACTTTTCTCCAGTCTTTGATTGTGAGGACTTCATCGCTTCGAGAAATCGTGTATGCACTACGGTGAACCGTAGGCCAACTTGGCCGTAAGTTAATAATGTTCATGTCACCTTTCATATGCATCAGACGAGGCACACAATCCTTCGGGAGTTTCTGTTGAAGAACATCATAATAACATACTTAGCAATGTAGTTTAGCTTAAGAAGAATGTATGCAAAAGATGCGCTTGTGACATAATAGAAAAAATCTTACCATGATATCTCGATGGATGTTACCGTAGTTCAATACGTGGACTAGTGGCACGTATTGACCATAATTTGGAGGAATATCATGACTCATCTTGAAAGTCTCAACATCATTAATCCATGAAACAAAATGATTTATCTCCTAGCACGTTAGTTCAGAGCCATAACTTTAGTAGGTTTTGTCTACTACGTTCCGTACATTTCTTGAAGAATGGAAATAAGCTGTCAATGGAAATAAGTTGTCAACTATTTTTAAATAAACAATATAAATTATTTAATAAATATGTTTGACAAACTCACATAGAGGTAGAACTGGAAGCATATCCACATCGACCCAAATGTCGATATTATCTTCACCGTCATCTTCAGGACGAATATCGAAGGTGACATGCATATCCTCCTGAAATGCATATGCCTTGCATAGTGCTCTCTAATTTGAGCAACCAAAATGGGAGTGGTTCATTGCATTGTATAGCTTAACGACAAAAGTGTAACCATGTTGGGCCCTCAGGTGGGTTTTCTTCGTCTCTATACTCTCACCATCTTCGAAACCGATCATATCCAAGACATAACGTCTTGCATGGAAGGGGATGCACTAGTCGAATTGTAAAAAACGGAAATTACATGTTGAAGCAAAGAAGCAGAAGTGATGCTTAATTACAAAAAAAGACTTGTCATTGTGACGTACCGTAAAAACATCAAAGGTCTCTTCAAGCTTGATGGCGAAGCGCCTACTGTCTTCCAAGTGAGGCCTGTCGCACATACCCCGGTCGTCGGAGTAGTACTCGCACTCAGGGATCCTATCATTGTCAGACATTTCCTATATTCATAATTCAAAGATTAAAAATTGATCGACGGCAATTACCAGGAAACTCAACACACAGATCACTATTCAGCACAGGTTGACTTTCGGTCCATCGATTCTTCCTTGGTAAACTCTCATCTCACGTGGTGTATATGGTGGGCACTCCCTCTCTGATATTGCGACCATCGGTGATGGTCGCTTCCCCTCCTTCTCTCGTGCATTACTAAGGTGTATCATGAGAAGAAGGAGAGGAAATGACCCCCACGACAACAGTCGGGATTCTTCCTCTCTCATATATGGAGCAAGGAGCCCCAACAGACTGAAAGTCAACCCATTACTTATATGGAGCAATGGCATAAAAAATGGCCTATGTTCTGCCAAAATGTCGATTAATTCCCGTTCCGGCAAATCACGGGCACTCGATATTTCCTACTTTCTAGCACAAGTCATGCCAAAATTCACAAAAAAATTTGGCATGACCTTTGCTAAAATAGGACATATCGAGCGCGTGAAATTTGCCGGAACGGAAATGAATCAACATTCTAGCAAAACATAGGCCACTCGGAGGTGTTCCCTGCAAAATGCTTCCATGCATCCATTTTGTCGGCTTTTTTCAAAATGAAACAAAAGTGCAACTATCAATAATTCATCCATCCATCCATCCATCTAACCATCCATCTAGCAAACATACATCCATCTACATATATATTAAAAAAATTAAACCTAAAACTAAACAGAGAGGAGAGGGAGGTGCTCATGGTGGGCGGGACGGGGCCGAGCGGGAGAGGGAGACGCAACAGGAGAAATCCTGCATAATCCATCGAGTGAAAAATTTAGATCATCAATATAATTGGCAACAACATTTTTATATTTTATTCGATACCTAAAATATTTTCTATTCGATACCTCAAATTTCTATTCTATTACTACTTTTTACTTAAAATTTTCTATTCTATTACTAGTTTTTATATTCTATTGTATTACTAGTTTTTACATTTTTCATTCTTGTATACACCATTCATAAAAATTGTATGAGCAGCACCATTCACTATTAACATTCTTGTATATAAATTTTTTATATTTTATTTGATACCTAAAATACTTAAAGGTAATTGGTTCAAAAGACCTACATCAAACGAATAACAATTTTCTATTATATTCAAAAGACCTACATTTACTGAAAATTTTCTAATTTTCTATTCTATTCTACATTTACTAATTTTCTATTATATTCAAAAGACCTACATTTACTGAAAATTTCCTAATTTTCTACTCTATTCTACATTACTAATTTTCTATTCTATTCAAAACACCTACCATTACTGAAAATTTTCTATTCTATTCAGAAGACCTACATTAACTAAAAAAATTCTATTCCATTCAAATAATCTACATTCTACTGTATTCGAAAAACATTAAAAAAAACCTACATTCTACAAGAACAGAGAGAGGAGGGATGGAGGGAGGCAGGATGGAGGTGGGAGGGAGGGAGGAGAGAGGAGGAGGGCGGCCGTACGAGGAGGGAGGAAGGAGGAGGGATGGAGGGAAGGCAGGAGGGAGAGGGAGGAAGGAGAGAGGAGGAGGGCCGCCGTACGAGGAGGGAGAAGGGAGGAGAGATGGAGGGAGGCAGGAGGGACAGGGAGGGAGGAGGGCGGCGGCTTACCAAGGGAGGGAGAAGGGCGGCGGCTTACCGAGGACGGCGGCAGCAATGCGGCGGCGACAGCGGTAGGAGGAAGAGGCAGAGGGAGTGAGTGAGGGAGAGTGAGGAAGTCAACGGGCGCGGGGGAGATAAGGTTGCCTTAGCAGCAACGCGGGTTCTAGCCGGGCGCTACTGCTAAGTGCCGTTGCAGTAGCGCGGTGTCGTGGACACGCGCTGCTGCTAAGCGGGGCCCACCAGGTGGCACAGTGCAGCAGTAGTTGCAGCGGTGGGTCTTTAACACGCGCTACTGCTACCGGTTTAGTAGTAGCGCATGTACAGTGGGCCGCGCTACTAATATAGGTAGCCTGGTGGGTACTGTCCCACTTAGCAGTAGCGCGGTTTGGCACACTCCCGCTACTGCTAAACAGATAATAGTAGCGCATTTCTTCCACACGCGCTACTGTAAATTAGCAGTAGTGCGTGCCTCTGACCCTCGCTACTATTAAGCCTCCACCTATAAGGTTTTCCCTAGTAGTGAAGGCTCATGCCTCACCCCATACCTTACCGAACTACTCACACATGGAGATCAGATCACGAGAAGAAAACATTTAAGAACACATCTTGCGATTGATTGATTGCAATATGTCTTACAATGGATGCCTTGTGCGATGCATGATTACAAGTATGAACTAGATGAGAGAGCACTATGCATGGTGGTGGAGATGGCTATGGAGATGAAAATGGCGGTGGCTAGGGTTTGTGGATGAAGATGATGATGAAGAGGTTCTGGCTGTGCTCGATGCTCCTCTATTGACATTTCGACGGGGTCCCCTTTATAAAAGTTGTTCAGGTGGATGACCTGCCTCGGTTTCCATGCCAAATGACCGATCATGCGAGCGTGTGCGGTCCCATGGAACACCGTCTTTGACCTTGGTTGCCTTCTGGTGCCTCCTGATGACTTATTTCTTCTCCATTTTCCTTTCTTTCCTTTCTCCCATGTGATTTCTTCCCCTTTTAGCCCATTTCCTGTGGAAAAATATCAAAGAGAGGATTTGTGGAATCCTTTGCATTCATTAGTCATAAGTGGCAATATCGGAGTGAATATCTCTCTTTTAATGAAATATCTCAGTTTAAACAAGGTTGAAATGAGTGTAAAAATATCACTCATCAGTCGGCACCTCCATAGTAGGAGGCACCCAAGCCTGCGTCCTCAGCCAATCCCGGTGGATCGGGGGGCATGATCCTGTGGCTACCGACGGCTGCCACCAAACACACTTGTGTGATGCCATGACCGTGGCGATCGGCACCAAACTGCTCGACAGAGGAGCTGAGTCCAGACCACTGCCATCGGCCACCGTAGCCGCAAAGCGAGGGACCTCACCGCTCATGGGTACCACCCGGACCGAGCCCACCATCGCCTACCTGGAGCTAGAGCTCTGACCTGCCCCGGGCCCCCAAACTGATCCTGCCGAGCACGAGCCCCAAGTCCTGGCCATCTCCGCCATGCGAGATGTCCACACCGCCAGCCCGGACCTTGGAGAGGTGAGGAACTATTGGAAAACGTAGTAGAAAACAAAAAAAATCGCCCTACGATCAACCAGGAACACTATGAAGATGCAATAATGGCTTAGATTGGATCGTTACCAACTCCAAGTTGCAGCGGAAGAAGACGAGTCATTGTAGATCATACTTGAAGTCCCTCGAACCTTTCACGAATGATCCCTCGAACAGAAGACCGAAGGCATGGTCTCTCCACAGTTTGCAAGCGTACGGTCTTCACGATCTGGCAGCGCTTCGCCGTCCAGAGCTAATCGTCACCGGAGAATTAGAGGGAGGAGATTAGAACCACACTGGGCTTCTAGTTGTGAGGATTAGAGAGGATCTAGATCTAGCTCTAATTGGATCAACTAGAACTAGAACTAGAGAACTAGAGGAGGCTCCAAAACTTGTGTGTAGAAAAAGTGCCAATACCTCTAGTATATATAGGTTGGAGGAGAAGAGAGGGGGCGCCACAAGGGGGAAAGGTTCCCCCCCTTGCGCCGGCCATAGGAGGGGGAGTCCCCCTCCAATTCGGCCTCCCCCTTCCTTCTCCAAGAAGGAAGGGGGCGCCACCTCCTATTGGGCCCAAGTGGCCCAATATCCTTTCCACCACTTGGCCTTTTAAGGCCCGTTGATATTTATATAAATATAAAAGCCTCGTAACTAATATTAGAGCCTTTTAGTATTAATTTAACATCCCCGAAAACTATTTCCACCTATATATTATTTATCGGTATTAGCCGGTAAACCCCGAAACCCTTCCGGTGAGCCCGGAACGCTTCCGGTTCCTCTCGAAACTATTACAAATATTAATGAAACTATTTCATAAATATTTCCTCATTACTCCTGTCCTACTAACACTCAGTACCTCATGATTACCTTAAGCTTGTGACTTGTAGGTTCGGTAAAACATAAACATGAACAAAACCCCTTTCGTTCAATGACCGATAGCGGAACCGTGGACATCCATATCGATCCCTATGAGTGCACGGATGATATTCGAGTGAACCTTTGGTTATCATGTGCCATTCCCTTTGCTTCGTGATACTTTACAAAACCCGAAGTGAGATATATCGGTATCCTCTTGAGTCATACACATGCTCACTATACCGGTCACCTCGTTACCGGTTTTGTTCTTCTTTCTCGTTGACATGTTCTGGCATCCCCGTGACCTAGTCACCTATGTCTGGCCAGACGATGATGGATGCCGTCATACCGAGAGGGACCTAAGAATATCTCCTCATCGTCGGAGGAGCAAATCCCACTCTTGAGCTATCTAGTCTCTTGTCAAACTTTCCAATGAACCTATAAGTTGTCGTTATGATCACCATGTTACAGATGACGGTTGAGCAACCCCAAAGTTCATCGTATGGTAAAAAGACTATGATACTCTCATGGTCTAAGGACTTAAATCAAAAATTAACTCTCCGTGTAA
The DNA here is from genome assembly GCA_039707655.1 of Elymus sibiricus. NCBI lineage: Eukaryota > Viridiplantae > Streptophyta > Magnoliopsida > Poales > Poaceae > Elymus > Elymus sibiricus. The sequence continues at coordinate 323,921,927 of CM077664.1, forward strand.
TAGCAATTTACTTCTGATGATTGTATCTCAAAGTATAACAAACAAGTTTGGGTCGATTCAATATGATCATTCTTCTAATGTTATATTCTCAAAATTGTTTTAGGACTATCGTTACACTTAATGACATCCTAAGATCTGGAAAACATGATCACTGATAACCCACAAGTATAGGGGATCAATTGTAGCCTTTTTCGATAAGTAAGAGTGTTGAACCCAACGAGGAGCTAAAGGTAGAATTAATATTCCCTTCAAGTTCTATCGACCAGCGATACAACTCTACGCACACTTAACGTTCACTTTACCTAGAATAAGAAAGAAACTACTTTGTAGGTGTAATAGGATAAGTTTGCAAGAATAAAACTAGAAGTACTTAGCTAGATAATAACAATTAGTTTGTTTTAGTAGAGAGCTTTTTGTAACACAAAGAGAAAGATTGTCCATAGGCAATTGAATATAACACGACAGATACTTATCATATGCAATGAGGGAGAGGCATACGCTAACATACTTTCCGTACTTGGATCACATGTTCTTATGATTGGAACTCTAGGAAGCATCCGCAACTACTAAAGATCATTAAGGTAAAACCCAACCATAGCATTAAGTAAAATGTCCCCTTTACTCCCATACGCAACAACCCCCTTACTCGGGTTTAAGTTTCTATCACTCTCGCAACCCACTATAAGCGAATCATGAACGTATTGCAAAACCCTACAGCGGTAATCGCACACATGCGCGACACAGAGGGCACCATAGGACAACACCATATTAACATACAACTCATATCAATCACACCATACCACAATTAACCCATAGGACAAAAAGAATCTACTGAAATATCATAGAATGGCCATACATCATTGGGTAATAATATATAGCATGAAGCACCATGTTTAGGTAGAGATTACAGTGGGGAAAAGAGGTGTTACACCGCTGCATGGAGGGGAAGAAACTTGGTGGTGACAGCGGCGAAGTTGTTGGTGTAGATCGCCGTCATTATGGTTCCCCCGGCGGCTGATAACCCACAAGTATAGGGGATCAGTTGTAGCCTTTCTCGATAAATAAGAGTGTCGAACCCAACAAGGAGCTAATGGTAGAATCAATATTCCCTTCAAGTTCTATCAACCACCGATACAACTCTACGCACACTTAACGTTTGCTTTACCTAGAACAAGTATGAAACTAGAAGTACTTTGTAGGTGTAATGCTAGAACTACTTTGCAAGAATAAAACTAGGAGTACTTTGCGAGAATAAAACTATGAGTAATTGCAAGATAATAAAAGTTAGTTGTTTAGTGATGTCTACTACACAACTTATTCTTGTAGACTCGTGTTGGGCCTCACCAAGGTAACCATGTTCCCCCTAAGCAACCGATGAACAATGAATAATTTTGCATATCTGAAGAACAAAATTTGGATGGTGATAACACCAAAGCTTCCCAATTTGCATCCCTGAAAGGACTCCATGCTCTTAGCTGAGAAGAACTCACCTCTGGCCGGCGGCCGGTGGGCGGAGCGGCCACTGATGGCAGAGAAGCTCGGGCAAGAGTACAACGGCCTCATGGGCGCCGGCGAGTAGAGGAAGTGGACATGCTACCCCTACTCCTATAGACTGACGGCTCCGGTGAAGTGGAGCTGATGGAGGCAGGGCTCACGAGCAGCGGCTGGGCGCGCCGGGATTTGGCCGCTGCAGGGGATCCACGCTCGGGCTCGTGGGGGAGAGGATCGGTGGCCCGGCGGCGGGGGAAGGGGCCGGTGCGACGGAAGCGCGACCGTTTCAAATCGTGCATATGTGTTTCATATGCAGCAGTTCAAATTGAGCCAAAATACAGGTTCAGTAATAGTACAACATCAGTACGGCTACAGCCAAACAAGTTTATCTGCAATTCAGTAACAACACAACATAAGTTAAGCTACAACACGTGATCAAGAAAATACACTGAATTGCTATTTTTTTAAGGAGTGTGAACTACTATTTTTGTTAAATAGAACTTATTTGCAAAAAGAAATATTGATTATTAGTTGAGGCGAGCACATCTGCAGAATCTGAAGCGAGCTAGGTGAGGTGCCTACAACAATGCTCACGCCTTTGTGTGGCTCTGGTTGTGCTGCTAACTGCAACCAGAGGATTCATGGAAGAACAAAGAAGAGGGACAGAGGAAGAAAGTGAAACGGCCATGGGGATGGGGGTGCTTACCCAAGCTAGGATCTGTTGAGGCGGAGGTCCTTGGTGCAGCACCGCACCGGAGCAGGCGACGGCGAGCTCAACCACGTGCGTGTCGTGGTGGTCGTCCTCGTCCATGGAGGAGGGTGGCTGCTGCACCGAATCGAAGAAATAAGTGAGGGGGGTTGGGAGAGAAGAAAGAAGGGGAGAGGAGAGGGCATGAATCGAGGTAAGAGGAGATCGCACCACATCGGAGTTGGAGGCAGCCAAAACCCTAGCCGCAGGGAGGGGTCACGCGCGAGCGCTTGCGGCCGCGAGGAGCAGATCTGGCCGGAGGGGAGGAAGCACCATCGTGAGGAGAGCTCGTGGGTGTGCTGCGCTCCGGCGAGAGCCGCTGGAAGTAGCCGGAATTGCCCGGCGTTGGTGGCGGTGGTGAGGGTTCGCGGGAAGAGAGGAGAAAATGAGAGAGCGATGGAGGCTGTTCGCTAGGCTAGGTTGGTTGTCTCGCTGGGCTGGGTGGGCTGGGTTAGTTGTAGCGCTTTTCGTGACCCGCGCTATGACTACGTTTCTATTGCTAGCGCGGTCCAGCAAACCCTCGCAACTACTATGACCTGTCCGCTGGGCACGATTGGGGATATTTACTAGTAGCATGTTTTTTTAGCCACGCGCTACGAGTAATATTTAGTTGTAGCGCGGGTCAATATAGCGCGCTACTAGTAAGTAGCAGTAGCGCGGGTCAATATAGCGCGCTACAAGTAAGCGGCTACCTACAAGCTTTTCCCTAGTAGTGTCCAAGCGCACAGTTTTGTAGGACAGTAGCAATTTTCCCTCAAGTGGATGACCTAAGGTTTATCAATCTATGGGAGGTGTAGGTTGAAGATGATATCTCTCAAACAACCCTACAACCAAATACAAGAAATCTCTTGTGTCCGCAACACACCCAATACAATGGTAAATTGTGTAGGTGCACTAGTTCGGCGAAGAGATGGTGATACAAGTGTAGTATGGATAGTAAAAATATATTTTTATAATCTGAATAAATAAAAACAGCAAGGTAGCCAACGATAAAAGTGAGCACAAACGGTATTGCAATGCTTAAAAACAAGGCTTAGGGTTCATACTTTCACTAGTGCAATCTCTCAACAATGCTAACATAATTGGATCATATAATCATCCCTCAACGTGCGATAAAGAATCACTCCCAAGTTCCCATTAGCGGAGAACATAAGATAGAAATTGTTTGTAGGGTACGAAACCACCTCAAAGTTATCCTTTCCGATCGATCTATTGAGCTATTCCTATAAGTGTCACAAACAGCCCTAGAGTTCGTACTAAAATAACACCATATGATACACATCAACCAACTCTAATGTCACCTAGATACTCCAATGTCACCACAAGTATCCGTGAGTTGATTATACGATATGCATCAAACAACTTCATAATCATAATATTCAATCCACACAAAGAACTCCAAGGAGCACCCCAAAGTTTCTATCCGAGAAAAGATAATGAAAACGTGCATCAACCCCTATGCATAGATTACCCCAATGTCACCTCGGGAATCCGCGAGTTGAGTGCCAAAACATACATCAAGTGAATCAATATGATACCCCATTGTCACCACGGGTATTCATATGCAAGACATACATCAAGTGTTCTCAAATCTGAAATATTTAATAAAAACAATAACGAAACCTCAAAGGGAAAAAATTCGAATCATCACAACAAAGATAGAGAGGGAAGAAACACCATATGATCCAACTATATTAACAAAGCTCGCGATACATCAAGATCGTGCCATATCAAGAACAGGAGAGAGAGAGATCAAACACATAGCTACTAGTACATACCCTCAGCCCCGAGGGTGAACTACTCCCTCCTCGTCATGGAGACCGCCGGGATGATGAAGATGGCCTCCGGTGATGACCCCCCCCCGGCAGGGTGCCGGAAAAGGGCTCCAGATGGGATCTCCTTGGTATAGAGGCTTGCGGCGGCATAAAAACTCATCTAGGGTTCTTTCTGGGGGTTTCTCTATTTATAGGATTTTTCGGCGTTGGAATCAGGTCAGACGGAGCCACGTGGGCCCCACGAGATACCAGGGCGCGCCTGGGAGGGTGGCGCGCCCTGGTGCCTCGTCGGCACTGGGTGGCCACCTCCAGTGGGTCTTGGTTCTAGTATTTTTTTATTTATTCCATAAAAAATCTCCAAAAAGTTTCATCCAATTCCAAGAACTTTAATTTCTGCACAAAAAACAACACCATGGCAATTCTGCTGAAAACAGCGTCAGTCCGGGTTAGTTCTAATCAAATCATACCAAAACCATATAGAATTGTTATAAACATGGCATGAATACTTCATAAATTATAGATACATTGGAGACGTATCAGCATCCCCAAGCTTAATTCCTGCTCATCCTCGAGTAGGTAAATGATAAAACAAATAATTTATGAAGTATGAATGCTAGCATAGTGCATAAGTTTGATCAATGATAATTTCAATCACTTTTCCTAGCATCATTATATATCATAAACAGTAGCTCATCTCATAAAACTCATCATGATAAAGTAGCAATCAATTCACATGTTATGGTTCAAACAATGCAATCTCTTGAAACTTAACAACTTATGTTCTGTTGGGGAACGGAGCATGAATTTAAAAAATTTCCTACGCTCACACAAGATATATCCATGGAGATGCATCGCTACGAGAGGGGAGAGTGTGTCTACGTACCCTCATAGACCGTTAAGCGGAAGCGTCTCACAACGCGGTTGATGTAGTCGAACAATCCTTCGAGCTCCACCGATCGAGTACCGAACGTACGGCACGTCCGAGTTCTACACACGTGCAGCTCGGTGACATTCCTCGCCTTCTTGATCCAGCAAGACGTCGAGGTAGTAGATGAGTTCCGTCAGCACGACGGCGTGGCGACGGTGACGGTGAAGTGATTCCGGCAGGGCTTCGCCTAAGCTCTCCGAAAATATGACCGAGGTGGAAAACGGAGATCGGGGCACCGCACACGGCTATGGGACAATTGTGTCCTTTGGGGTGCCCCCTTGCCCCCGTATATAAAGGATGAGAGGGAGGAGGCCGGCCTCCTAGGGGTGCGCCAAGTGTGGGGAGTCCTACTAGGACTCCTTAGTCCTAGTAGGATTCCACCTCCCATACGGAGTAGGAAAGGGGGAAGGGAGAGGGAAAGGAAAGAGGGGGCTGCGACCCCTCCCCTAGTCCAATTCGGTTTGGGCAAGGGGGGGCGCGCACCTCCTCACGTGGCCTGCCTCTCCTTTTCCCGTATGGCCCAATAAGGCCCATTACTTCTCCCGGTGAATTCCCGTAACTCCCCGGTACTCTGAAAAATACCCGAATCACTCGGAACCTTTCTGACGTCCGAATATAGCCTTCCAATATATGAATCTTTACCTCTCGGACATTCCGAGACTCCTCGTCATGTCCATGATCTCATCCGGGACTCCGAACAACATTCGGTCACCAATCACATAACTCATATAATACTATATCGTCATCGAACCTTAAGTGTGCGGACCCTACGGGTTCGGGAATGATGTAGACATGACCGAGACAACTCTCTGGTCAATAACCAACAGCGGGACCTGGATGCTCATATTGGTTCCTACATATTCCACGAAGATCTTTATCGGTGAACCTCATATGACAACATACGTTGTTCCCTTTGTCCGGCGGTATGTTACTTGCCCGAGATTCGATCGACGGTATCCAATACCTAGTTCAATCTCGTTACCGGCAAGTCTCTTTACTCGTTCCGTAATACATCATCTTGCAACTAACTCTTTAGTCACGGTGCTTGCAAGGCTTCTGTGATGCTATATTACCGAGAGGGCCCAGAGATTACTCTCCGATAGTCGGAGTGACAAATCCCAATCTTGATCCATGCCAACTCAACAAACACTTTCGGAGATACCTGTAGTGCACCTTTATAATCACCTAGTTACGTTGTGACGTTTGATACACCCAAAGTATTCCTACGGTATTCAGGAGTTGCATGATCTCATGGTCAGAGGAAACGTGTATTTGACATAGTGAAAGCAATAGCATTAAACTGAACGATCATATGCTATGCTGACGGTTGGGTCAAGTCCATCACATCATTCTCCTAATGATGTGATCCCGTTATCAAATGACAACTCATGTCCATGGTCAGGAAATCTTGACCATCTTTTGATCAACGAGCTAGTCTAGTAGAGGCTTACTAGGGACTCAGTATTTGTTTATCTATTCACACATGTATTAAGTTTCCGGTCAATACAATTCTAGCATGAATAATAAACCATTATCATGAACGGGGAAATATGATAATAAACTCTTTATTAATTGCCTCTAGGGCATATTTCCAACATGTTCTTAGTCACCAAACAATTGCAATTCAACTTAATTTCAACAAAGTCTAAGTAAGAGCTCCACATACTCAATTATCATATAGTCTTCTATGATTGCTAGTACTCAAAGCATATTTTTAGAACAAATGGCATCCATCAAACACAGAGAAAGATAGGGGCTTAATGTTTCGCCTCCCAACTTATTTATCATAGAGATAATTGTCAACAATAATAATTCATGATCAAATATATTTGGTTGGCCATATGTGCCTGGATCTTTCCCCACCACATGATGATTGCCAACTAGAGAATAATTGAGGTTGAAATGTGAATGAATACTTATTGACTCTTGCATAAAAGTAAATACATAAAAGTAAATGCATAAAAGTAAAAGATAGGCCCTTCGCAGAGGGAAGCAGAGGTTGTCATGCGCTTTTTATTTTTGGATGCACAAGCTCTTAATGCAAAGGAACGTCACGTTATATTGCCCCTTGTGATAGCAACCTTTATTATGCAGTCCGTCGCTTTTATTTCTTTACCATCACAAGTTTGTACAACTCTTATTTTCCCATTCAATAAAAGATCATACATATTTAGGAGCAATTTTTATTGCTTTTTGCACCGATGACAACTTACTTGAAGGATCTTATTCAATCCATAGGTAGGTATTGTGGACACTCATGGCAAGAAACTGGGTTTAAGGGTTTTTGGATGCACAAGTAGTATCTCTACTTAGTACGAATTTTTGGCTAGCAAAAGATCCTAAGCAAGCACCACATGTTGGAGGATCCATAACAATATAAGTTCTATGCAAATATACCCAAACATAACTCATTACGTTGTCTTCCTTGTCCAACTTCAACTAATTTGCTCAAGTTTGAAAATAGTTAATGGGTATTCACAATCATACTCCGAAAAATACCCGAATCACTCGGAACCTTTCCGACGTCCGAATATAGCCTTCCAATATATGAATCTTTACCTCTCGGACATTCTGAGACTCCTCGTCATGTCCGTGATCTTATCCGGGACTCCGAACAACATTCGGTCACCAATCACATAACTCATATAATACTATATCGTCATCGAACCTTAAGTGTGCGGACCCTACGGGTTCGGGAATGATGTAGACATGACCGAGACAACTCTCTGGTCAATAACCAACAGCGGGACCTGGATGCTCATATTGGTTCCTACATATTCCACGAAGATCTTTATCGGTGAACCTCATATGACAACATACGTTGTTCCCTTTGTCCGGCGGTATGTTACTTGCCCGAGATTCGATCGTCGGTATCCAATACCTAGTTCAATCTCGTTACCGGCAAGTCTCTTTACTCGTTCCGTAATACATCATCTTGCAACTAACTCTTTAGTCACGGTGCTTGCAAGGCTTCTGTGATGCTATATTACCGAGAGGGCCCAGAGATACCTCTCCGATAGTCGGAGTGACAAATCCCAATCTTGATCCATGCCAACTCAACAAACACTTTCGGAGATACCTGTAGTGCACCTTTATAATCACCCAGTTACGTTGTGACGTTTGATACACCCAAAGTATTCCTACGGTATCCGGGATTTGCATGATCTCATGGTCAGAGGAACGTGTATTTGACATAGTGAAAGCAATAGCATTAAACTGAACGATCATATGCTATGCTAACGGTTGGGTCAAGTCCATCACATCATTCTCCTAATGATGTGATCCCGTTATCAAATGACAACTCATGTCCATGGTCAGGAAATCTTGACCATCTTTTGATCAACGAGCTAGTCTAGTAGAGGCTTACTAGGGACTCAGTATTTGTTTATCTATTCACACATGTATTAAGTTTCCGGTCAATACAATTCTAGCATGAATAATAAACCATTATCATGAACGGGGAAATATGATAATAAACTCTTTATTAATTGCCTCTAGGGCATATTTCCAACATGTTCTTAGTCACCAAACAATTGCAATTCAACTTAATTTCAACAAAGTCTAAGTAAGAGATCCACATACTCAATTATCATATAGTCTTCTATGATTGCTAGTACTCAAAGCATATTTTTAGAACAAATGGCATCCATCAAACACAGAGAAAGATAGGGGCTTAATGTTTCGCCTCCCAACTTATTTATCATAGAGATAATTGTCAACAATAATAATTCATGATCAAATATATTTGGTTGGCCATATGTGCCTGGATCTTTCCCCACCACATGATGCTTGCCAACTAGAGAATAATTGAGGTTGAAATGTGAATGAATACTTATTGACTCTTGCATAAAAGTAAATACATAAAAGTAAATGCATAAAAGTAAAAGATAGGCCCTTCGCAGAGGGAAGCAGAGGTTGTCATGCGCTTTTTATTTTTGGATGCACAAGCTCTTAATGCAAAGGAACGTCACGTTATATTGCCCCTTGTGATAGCAACCTTTATTATGCAGTCCGTCGCTTTTATTTATTTACCATCACAAGTTTGTACAACTCTTATTTTCCCATTCAATAAAAGATCATACATATTTAGGAGCAATTTTTATTGCTTTTTGCACCGATGACAACTTACTTGAAGGATCTTATTCAATCCATAGGTAGGTATGGTGGACACTCATGGCAAGAAACTGGGTTTAAGGGTTTTTGGATGCACAAGTAGTATCTCTACTTAGTACGAATTTTTGGCTAGCAAAAGATCCTAAGCAAGCACCACATGTTGGAGGATCCATAACAATATAATTTCTATGCAAATATACCCAAACATAACTCATTACGTTGTCTTCCTTGTCCAACTTCAACTAATTTGCTCAAGTTTGAAAATAGTTAATGGGTATTCACAATCATACTCCGAAAAATACCCGAATCACTCGGAACCTTTCCGACGTCCGAATATAGCCTTCCAATATATGAATCTTTACCTCTCGGACATTCTGAGACTCCTCGTCATGTCCGTGATCTCATCCGGGACTCCGAACAACATTCGGTCACCAATCACATAACTCATATAATACTATATCGTCATCGAACCTTAAGTGTGCGGACCGTACGGGTTCGGGAATGATGTAGACATGACCGAGACAACTCTCTGGTCAATAACCAACAGCGGGACCTGGATGCTCATATTGGTTCCTACATATTCCACGAAGATCTTTATCGGTGAACCTCATATGACAACATACGTTGTTCCCTTTGTCCGGCGGTATGTTACTTGCCCGAGATTCGATCGTCGGTATCCAATACCTACACTACAGGAATCAGCTAGCAGACGGCAAAGGCATGCTTGGCGGACGGCAAAGGCTTTGCCGTCAGCCAGCAGACGGCAAACACTCCGGCTGAACGGCTGCTGGCAAAGGCCACTTTGCCGTCTGCTAGCAGACGGCAAAGAACTTTGCTTCTTTGCCGTCTGTTAGCAGACGGCAAAGCCTCTGGACGACAGAGAAAAGGTACCAGCCCCGTTAGGGGGCTAACGGCGCTCTTTGCCGTCTGCTGACAGACGGCAAAGACCTTTGCTTCTTTGCTGTCTGCCAGCAGACGGCAAAGAGGCCAAATAGGCCAGCCCAGGTTGCACAGGCTGCTGCCACGTGGCCACTTTGCCTTCTGCTGGCAGACGGCAAAGAGCTTTGCCGTCTGCTGGCAGACGGCAAAGTGGCTATATAGCCCCTGTTTTTTCTGTTTTTTCTTATATCAATTCATTTTCACAGAAATTCAAACACATATATATATATTTCGAATCACATAATAAGGCAAACATTATGTCTTATCCACCACATATATATTGCATAGGGTAAACATCAAACATAGTTTCACCATGTTCATCCATAATAAGGCAAACATCAAACATAGTTTCACCATGTTCATCCATAATAAGGCAAACATCAAACATCCAATACATATATATTGTTGTCTCCGCGCCGCGTGTGTTTGCCATCTCTAAATGGCAACAGGTCCAGGTTGTGGTCATCAACCTTCTTCATGCCATCAGCATGATCACCATTGCCTCCCGCACCCCGTCATCATCAGGCTGATTTGCTGCTGCTGCTGCTCGTCCTCGTACTCCATCTGCATGGACAAGAGCAAGTTAGTTGAATGGCATGCACGATAAAACTGCAAGGCATATATATTCATCTACATTAATTCTACTACAGTACAGATTTTGCATGGATGGGTTTGACTTCAACAGAGACTGAAAGAAGAGCATTTTCATCCAGGTCAACGACCAGAAGAAGGAAAAAGAATGGAATATTCATTCATGATCGACTATTTAAATATAACAGCTATAAACACAGGCGGGCCAGAGGAGTCAAACAAAAAAATACAAATGAGTGGATACAACACATAAGAGATGAGTGGCCAGGACAGTCCAATAAAGCGGCTGCCAGAGGAGTCACACAAAAAAATACAAATGAAACAATGGGGACTGTGAATGCAATCTGAACCTAGAAAAATAGATTTCTAACCAAATGGGCCTGAAGGGAAGACGTCAAAGAAATTTGCACAGAACATGCATTTGAGCATTCTTCAACAATTGAAGCCATCAATCATACTTTGTAAGATATTACTATGTAATCATTCAACAGCCAAACCAACAACCAACAAAACAGCAGGCATGAAGATCATGGTCACTATAACTGAGAACTGAAGTAGAACCCAATGAGAATACTCAAGAGATGAAAAACAAATGTTCTAAATATATGTTAATCTGTTCACCATTTCTGTTCTAAAGTGACACTTGCAAAAAGCAAACATTCCGGAAATGATACCGGAGTAGGGACAGATAACTAGGGTCCTCTCGTGGAGTAGGGACTGATACCTGGGTGCCCGTATACGGATAACTTGTGGAAAACTTATGAAAACATAGTTATGCTGACGACAAGGTTCTCAATTTCATAGTGGACGAATACAAAGATCCTAATAACTAATAACAGAGCACCTTATCTTGATGTCTCTGCTACATATTTTGTCGGAACCAGAATGAACTATACCATTATCTGGCTGGTCACAAAAGTCTGTAGCAACTGTAAATTTTTTGGCCAGTCAATCCAAACAAATCAAGGAGGCAATGATCAACAAACTCTATCCTCAAATGCATCCAAACAAGGGATGTACACAAGAGGCAGATTGAACAAGAGTTGTGCACAGGAAGGGCCCATATCAATGTAAATTTGTGTGCACCAAACCTGACAAAAGTATCAGAAGTTTAGAAGCCTCAGACAAGGCAAAGCATCTCTCCCTATTCCTATTTAATTTTCGAATATCCCCTACATGGTTGGCTGCTAGATGATTGAATGGACAAAAGGCGTCTTACATGAGTTGCTGCTCTGAGCAAAACTGTTGTGTTTCGCTTGATCAAACAAGATACAGTCCAAACCTCTTTTGTACAAATGACTTGGCGTAACTGCTATCAAATAATCATATCTACCTGTTCGAAAGAAACTAACCAAAGAGAAGCATCCAAACTAACAAAATTAATGTAATACCCAACAAAGTAAACATAAACTCATGTGAGAGGCCATGCACTCACACTCATGTATGACAAAGTTTCTCAATAACCTACTGACTTCATTGGAGAGATGATAAAAGTGACAGCCACAGTACAGTCAACAAAATTATCACACTTGAGAGAACATAAATGGCATTATGATTCATGGCTGACATTATGACTTGAAAGCAACAGCCTCTCAACTAAAGAAAACTAGAATTGAAGGAAAAAGAAGAGATGTTTTGAATTCCTGAAATCTATACGTAAATTTATTGGTCTATTTAAAGTCTGGGTACTCGTCCTCCTGGTTGTCGTCGCTGTCGAGGTACTCGTCCTCTCGTCGTCGTCCTAGTGCTGCTCCAAATCGAAGCACACATGCATCATACATACATACATACAGGACCAAATATGATTTGAAATAGATAGAACCAAAGTGCAACTAGCCTAGTATATACATGACCTCATCAGGAACCAGAGTTATATAACATGTAGTCCTACACAAGAACCTACAGTCCGGTGGCATCAAGCACTAAACCAAACCTCATCACACACCCACCCACCTAGTTTGGTTTCACAACCAGCAGGATAGATGGGAGTATACATACATATACACATTGTACGTTGTTGGGACTTGCGTGAGGCATGTGATTTCTTAGCCACGACTCACCAAGAGCGTTTACTCTTAGATGTTTAATTTACGCAAAGTGCATATCAAGATTTGACTATTTATAAGAGAAAAAATAGTATCATCCAAAAGATCAAACTGATATTGCGAGATTTATAATGAAAACATAATTATAAATGTAGTTATTTGTATGTGAGGCAATATGTTTTCACGAGAATTGATGTTCAAAGAATCATCCTGAAAATGACACCAATTTCCTAAAAAAAAACTACATATACTGGATTGGATGAAATCATAACCAATCTGAAATATATTAGTTTTCACTATTTTTTTAGGAGTTCCATATCTTCTGACTTGTACTCAAACATGCATGAATCTGAATTGAACAGCCTGATTTCACAAACATGGAAGAATGTGGTGGAGAGGAGAGGAGAGGTCGAACCTCGGAGATCCTAGGCGTCGTCACCGGGGAGGAGGCGCCGCCACAGCACGCCGGTCGTGGACCTTGGCTGCCGTTGCGTGGTGGTGGATAAGGCCCTCCTCTGCCGCTGCCTTGTGGTGGAGAAGCGGCGTCCAGCAGGTGCAGCCGCGTGAGGAGCCATGCGAGGAGGCGTAGAGGACCGCCGGAGGCACGCCGGCGGCGGAGACGAGGCCGCGCACCAAACCCTAGCCACGGAGGGATGGGTTGGGCACGAGCATTCGAGGGGGGAGGGACGGATCTGGCCGGAGGAATCGACGCAGCGGGGCGGGGTGAGCTCGGTAGCGTGCTCCGCGCCGACCATGGCCGCCGGAGATCGCCGGAATAAGGTCGGTGGCGGTGGCGGCGGCGGCGGTGGCTAACCCTAGGGCGCGGGAGAGCAGAGAGGAGATGCGGGTGCCGGGGCAGTGGGTTCAACGCGGCCGGGTGGGGATATTTGTCGTGGGCCGGGTGGGGATTTTCTTTTTATTTATTTTCTTATCACTTTGCCGTGTGCCTGGCAGACGGCAAAGAATCTTTGCCGTCTGCTGGCAGACGGCAAAGAGGTGGGGCTGGTGCGCCGTTATAGCGCTGGCGTCCACTGGACCCCACCCACCTCTTTGCCGTCTGCCAGCAGACGGCAAAGATTCTTTGCCATCTGCTGGCAGACGGCAAAGAGGTGGGGCTCGCGGGCCGTTACAGCGCTGGCGTCCACTGGACCCCACCCACCTCTTTGCCGTCTGCCAGCAGATGGCAAAGATTCTTTGCCATCTGCTGGCAGACGGCAAAGAGGTGGCTGATGGCAACCAGGTTCTTTGCCATCAGCCAGCTCTTTCCCGTCTGCTTTCCCAAAGCAGACGGCAAAGAGCCTCTTTGCCGTCTGCCAACAGTCGGCAAAGAGCTGGCAGATGGCAAAGTAGCAGATTCCAGTAGTGCTAGTTCAATCTCGTTACCGGCAAGTCTCTTTACTCGTTCCGTAATACATCATCTTGCAACTAACTCTTTAGTCACGGTGCTTGCAAGGCTTCTGTGATGCTGTATTACCGAGAGGGCCCAGAGATACCTCTCCGATAGTCGGAGTGACAAATCCCAATCTTGATCCATGCCAACTCAACAAACACTTTCGGAGATACCTATAGTGCACCTTTATAATCACCCAGTTACGTTGTGACGTTTGATACACCCAAAGTATTCCTACGGTATCCGGGAGTTGCATGATCTCATGGTCAGAGGAACGTGTATTTGACATAGTGAAAGCAATAGCATTAAACTGAACGATCATATGCTATGCTGACGGTTGGGTCAAGTCCATCTCATCATTCTCCTAATGATGTGATCCCGTTATCAAATGACAACTCATGTCCATGGTCAGGAAATCTTGACCATCTTTTGATCAACGAGCTAGTCTAGTAGAGGCTTACTAGGGACTCAGTATTTGTTTATCTATTCACACATGTATTAAGTTTCCGGTCAATACAATTCTAGCATGAATAATAAACCATTATCATGAACGGGGAAATATGAAAATAAACACTTTATTAATTGCCTCTAGGGCATATTTCCAACAGTCTCCCACTTGCACTAGAGTCAATAATCTAGTTTACATCTCCATGTAATTAACATCCAATCAGTTCTAGGGCTGATCATGTTTTGCTTGTGAGAGAGGTTTTAGTCAACGGGTCTGCAATATTCAGATCCGTGTGTTCTTGGCAAATCTCTATGTCATATGTAGATGCTGCTACCACACTCTGCTTGGAGCTACTCCAAAAACGACTATCCCACTTTACGTATCCGGTCTGAGACTCATAGTCTTCCGGATCGGTGTTTAAAGCTTGCATCAACGTAACCCTTTATGACGAACTCTTTATCACCTCTATTCCCGAGAAATTCTTCCTTAGTCCTTTTCAGGTACTTCAGGATATTCTTGACCGCTGTCCAGTGATCTACTCCTGGATCACTTTGGTACCTTCCCACCAAGCTAATAGCGAGGCATACATCAGGTCTAGTACACAGCATGGCATACAAAATAGAGCCTATGGCTGAGGCATAGGGGATGACACTCATCTTCTCTTTGTCTTCTGCCGTGGTCGGGCTTTGAGTCTTACTCAATCTCACACCTTGCAATACAGGCAAGAACCCTTTCTTTGACTGATCCATTTTGAACTTCTTCAAAATCTTGTCAAGGTATGTGCTTCGTGAAAGTCCTATGAGGCATCTCAATCTATCTCTATAGATTTTGATGCCTAACATGTAAAACAACCTTTACCTAGATTTTCAAGTCTTACTCCACTTCACACCAGGCAAGAACTCATTTCTTTGACTTGATCCTATTTTGAACTTCTTCAAAAAACTCATCAAGATGTGTGAACTTTTATCAGGCGTTTTGATCTATCTCCATAGATCTCGATGCCCAATCTGTGGATAACTCAAAAACAGGTTTTTATTGAAAACCTCCTTTCAATTCTTTATGCTTTCCAGAAATTCTACATCATTTCCAATCAACAATATGTCATCCACATATACTATTAGAAATGCTATAGAGCTCCCACTCACTTTCTTGTAAATACAAGTTTCTCCATAAACTTGTATAAACCCAAACGCTTTGATCACTTCATCAAAGCGAGTATTCCAGCTCCGAGATGCTTGCACCAGTCCACAGATGGATCGCTGGAGCTTGCATATTTTGTTAGCGCCTTTAGGATCGACAAAACCTTCTGGCTATATCATATACAATTCTTCCTTAAGGAATCCGTAAAGGAATGCCGTTTTGACGTCCATTTGCCAGATTTCATAATCATAAAACGCGGCAATTGCTAACATAATTCTGACAGACTTTAGCATCGCTACGGGTGAGAAAGTCTCATCGTAGTCAACTCCTTGAACTTGGTGATAACCTTTAGCAACAAGTCGAGCTTTATAGACGGTGATATTACCATCAGCATCCGTCTTCTTCTTAAAGATCCATTTATTTTCAATAGCTCGCCGTTCATCGGGCAAGTCTACCAAAGTCCACACTTTGTTCTCATACATGGATCCAATCTCGGATTTCATGGCCTCAAGCCATTTGTCGGAATCCGGGCTTGCCATCGGTTCTTCATAGTTCGAAGGTTCACCGTTGTCTAACAACATAACATCCAAGACTGGATTTCCGTACCACTCTGGTGCGGAACGTGTCCTGGTTGACCTTCGAAGTTCTGTAGTAACTTGATCCGAAGCCTCATGATCATCATCATCAACTTCTTCTCTGGTCTGTGTTGGTGTCACAGAACTGTGGCGTACTACTATCCAGAGGAGGTACAATTACCTCATCAAGTTCTACTTTCCTCCCACTCACTTCTTTCGAGAGAAACCCCTTCTCTAGAAAGGATCCATTCTTTAGCAACGAAAACTTTGCCTTCGGATCTGTGGTAGAAGGTGTACCCAACGGTCTCTTTTGGGTATCCTATGAAGATGCACTTATCCGCTTTGGGATCGAGTTTATCTAGCTGAAGCCTTTTGACATAAGCATCGCATCCCCAAACTTTCAGAAACGACATCTTAGGTTTCTTGCAAACCACAGTTCATACGGTGTCATCTCAACGGATTTAGACGGTGCCCTTGTTTAAAGTGAATGCAGCTGTCTCTAATGCATAACCCCAAAATGATAGTGGCAAATCGGTAAGAGACATCATAGAACGCACCATATCCAATAGAGTACGATTACGACGTTCGAACACACCATTACACTGTGGTGTTCCATGTGGCGTGAGCTGTGAAACAATTCCACATTGTCTTAAGTGATTGCCAAACTCGTAACTCAAATATTCTCCTCCACGATCAGATCGTAAGAACTTTATTTTCTTGTTACGATGGTTCTCTACTTCACTCTGAAATTCTTTGAACTTTTCAAATGTTTCAGATTTATGCTTCATCAAGTAGACATCTACTCAAATCATCTGTGAACGTGAGAACATAACGATATCCACCGCGTGCGTCAACACTCATCGGACCGCATACATCGGTATGTATTATTTCCAATAAGTTGGTTCCTCGCTCCATTGTTCCGGAGAACGGAGTTTTAGTCATCTTGCCAATAAGGCACGGTTCACATGTCTCAAATGATTCATAATCAAGAGATTCCAAAAACCCATCTGCATGGAGTTTCTTCATGTGTTTAACACTGATATGACCTAAGCGGCAGTGCCACAAATATGTGGTAATATCATTATCTTTTGGCATTCGTGTTATGAACATATGTATTACTACGATCAAGATTCAATAAACCTTTCATTTTAAGTGAATGATCATCAATGATATTATCCAAATAAATAGAATAACAATTATTCTCTGAAATTGAATAACCGTCTTGCAATAAACACTATCAGATATAATGTTCATGCTTAACGCAAGCACCAAATTATTTAGGTTCATCACTAATCCTGAAGGTAGAGAGAGCGTGGCGATGGTGATCACATCAACCTTGGAGACACTTCCAATGCACATCGTCACCTCGTTCTTAGCTAGCCCTCGTTTATTCCGAAGCTCCATGTTTCAAGTTGTAAGCAACTGAACAAGTATCAAATACCTAGGTGCTCCTACGAGTACTAGTAAGGTACATATCAATAACATGTATATCAAATATCTTTGTTGACATTGCCAGTCTTATTATCTGCCAGTTACTTTGGGGAAGTTCCGCTCCCTGTGACATTTCCCTTTGCAATGGGAGCACTAAGTCTCGGGTTTGGTTCAGCCTTGGGTTTCTTCGCGTGAGCGGCAACTATTTTACCGTTCTTCTTGAAGTTCCCTTTTCTTTCCCTTGCCCTTCTTGAAACTAGTGGTCTTATTAACCATCAACACTTGATGCTCCCTCTTTTGATTTCTACATCCGCAGATTGTAGCATCGCGAATAGCTTAAGGATCTTCTATCCCTTGCATGTTTATAGTTCATTACGAAGATCCAGTAGCTTAGTGATAGTGACTAGAGAACTCTATCAATCACCACTTTATTCGGAAGTCTAACTCCCACTTGATTCTAGTGTTTGAAGTACTCAGACCTTCTGAGTACATGCTCACTAACGGAGCTGTTCTCCTCCATCTTGTAGCTATAGAACTTGTCGAAGGTGTCATACCTCTCGACCCGGGTGTGAACTTGAAAAACAAATTTTCAGCTCTTGGAACATCTCATATGATCCGTGTTGCTCAAAACATATTTGGAGCTCCGGTTCTAAGCCCTAAAGTATGGCGCACTGAACTATCGAGTAGTCATCTTTTCTTGTCTGCCAGACGTTCATAACGTCCTCAGACGAAGCCGTAGGGGTATTTCACTGAGCGGTGCATTAAGGACATAAGCCTTCTGTGCAGCAGTGAGGACAATCCTCAGATCACGGACCTAGTCCGCATAGTTGCTTCCATCAACTTTCAACTTCGTTTTCTCTAGGAACATAATAAAAACAGGGGAACTACAGAGCGGTCTATTGATCTACAACATAAATTTGCTAAGACAAGTAAGACTATGTTCATGACAATTGAAGTTCAATTAATCAAATTACTTAAGAACTCCCACTTAGATTAACATCCCTCAAGTTGTCTAAGTGTAACATGATCCACATCAACTAAACCACGTCCGATCATCACGTGAGGTGGATTAGTTATCAATGGTGAACATCTTTCATGTTGATCATATCTACTATATGACTCATGTTCGACCTTTCGGTCTCTTGTGTTCCGAGGCCATGTCTGTACATGCTAGGCTCGTCAAGTTTAACCCAAGTATTCTGCGTGTGTAAAACTGGCTTACACCCGTTGTATGCGAACGAAAGAATCCATCACACCCGATCTTCACGTGGTGCTTAGAAGCGTCGAACCTTCGCAACGGTGCATACTAGGGGAGAACACCTATCTTGAAATTTAGTGAAGGGATCATCTTATCATGCTACCATCGTCCTAAGCAAAATAAGATGCACAAAAGGATTAACATCACATGCAATTCAATATGTGACATGATATGGCCATCATCGTCTTGTGCTTTTGATCTCCATCAGCAAAGCACCGTCATGATCTCCATCGTCACCGGGTTGACACCATGATCTCCATCGTAGCGTCGTGACACCTTGATCTCCATCGCAGCGTTGTGGTCGTCTCGCCGGCTATTGCTACTACTACTACTGCTAACTCATAGCGGTAAAGTAAAGCAATTACATAGCGTTGGCATTGCATACAATAAAGAGACAACCATAAGGCTCCTGCCGGTTGCGTGATAACTTACAAAACATGATCATCTCATACAACAACTTATATCACATCATGTCTTGGCCATATCACATCACCAGCATACCCTGCAAAAACAAGTTAGACGTCCTCTACTTTGTTGTTGCAAATTTTACGTGGCTGCTACGGGTTTGCAAGAACCGTTCTTACCTATAGAAAACCACAACGTGGTGTAGTGATTGCTTTTTGATCTTCTAAAAGAACCCTCTTCATTGAAACCGATTCAACTAAAGTGAGAGAGACAGACACCCGCCAGTCACCTTTATGCAACAAGTGCACGTAACGGTGAAACCTGTCTCGCGTAAGCGTACACGTAATGTCGGTCCGGGCCGCTTCATCTCACAATACCGCCGAATCAAGTATCAACTAGTAACGGCAAGCAATATGTATACACCCACGCCCACAACTCGTTTGTGTTCTACTCGTGCAAATCACATCTACGCATAGACCTGGCTCGGATACCACTGTTGGGGAACGGAGCATGAATTTCAACAATTTCCTACGCTCACGCAAGATCTATCCATGGAGATGCATCGCTACGAGAGGGGAGAGTGTGTCTACGTACCCTCGTAGACCGTTAAGCGGAAGCGTCTCACAACGCAGTTGATGTAGTCGAACAATCCTTCAAGCTCCACCAATCGAGTACCGAACGTACGGCACCTCCGAGTTCTACACACGTGCAGCTCGGTGACGTTCCACGCCTTCTTGATCTAGCAAGACGTCGAGGTAGTAGATGAGTTCCGTTAGCACGACGGCGTGGCGACGGTGATGGTTAAGTGATTCCGGCAGGGCTTCGCCTAAGCTCTCCGAAAATATGACCGAGGTGGAAAACGGAGATCGGGGCACCGCACACGGCTATGGGACAATTGTGTCCTTTGGGGTGCCCCCTTGCCCCTGTATATAAAGGATGAGAGGGAGGAGGCCGGCCCCCTAGGGGTGCGCCAAGTGTGGGGAGTCCTACTAGGACTCCTTAGTCCTAGTAGGATTCCACCTCCCATACGGAGTAGGAAAGGGGGAAGGGAGAGGGAAAGGAAAGAGGGGGCTGCGACCCCTCCCCTAGTCCAATTCGGTATGGGCAAGGGGGGGCGCGCGCCTCCTCACGTGGCCTGCCTCTCCTTTTCCCGTATCGCCCAATAAGGCCCATTACTTCTCCTGGTGAATTCCCGTAACTTCCCGGTACTCCAAAAAATACCCGAATCACTCGGAACCTTTCCGACGTCTGAATATAGCCTTCCAATATATGAATCTTTACCTCTCGGACATTCCGAGACTCCTCGTCATGTCCGTGATCTCATCCGGGACTGCGAACGACATTCGGTCACCAATCACATAACTCATATAATACTATATCGTCATCGAACCTTAAGTGTGCGGACCCTACGGGTTCGGGAATGATGTAGACATGACCGAGACAACTCTCTGGTCAATAACCAACAGCGGGACCTGGATGCTCATATTGGTTCCTACATATTCCACGAAGATCTTTATCGGTGAACCTCATATGACAACATACGTTGTTCCCTTTGTCCGGCGGTATGTTACTTGCCCGAGATTCGATCGTCGGTATCCAATACCTAGTTCAATCTCGTTACCGGCAAGTCTCTTTACTCGTTCCGTAATACATCATCTTGCAACTAACTCTTTAGTCACGGTGCTTGCAAGGCTTCTGTGATGCTGTATTACCGAGAGGGCCCAGAGATACCTCTCCGATAGTCGGAGTGACAAATCCCAATCTTGATCCATGCCAACTCAACAAACACTTTCGGAGATACCTGTAGTGCACCTTTATAATCACCCAGTTACGTTGTGACGTTTGATACACCCAAAGTATTCCTACGGTATCCGGGAGTTGCATGATCTCATGGTCAGAGGAACGTGTATTTGACATAGTGAAAGCAATAGCATTAAACTGAACGATCATATGCTATGCTGACGGTTGTGTCAAGTCCATCACATCATTCTCCTAATGATGTGATCCCGTTATCAAATGACAACTCATGTCCATGGTCAGGAAATCTTGACCATCTTTTGATCAACGAGCTAGTCTAGTAGAGGCTTACTAGGGACTCAGTATTTGTTTATCTATTCACACATGTATTAAGTTTCCGGTCAATACAATTCTAGCATGAATAATAAACCATTATCATGAACGGGGAAATATGATAATAAACACTTTATTAATTGCCTCTAGGGCATATTTCCAACATGTTCTTAGTCACCAAACAATTGCAATTCAACTTAATTTCAACAAAGTCTAAGGAAGAGCTCCACATACTCAATTATCATATAGTCTTCTATGATTGCTTGTACTCAAAGCATATTTTTAGAACAAATGGCATCCATCGAACACAGAGAAAGATAGGGGCTTAATGTTTTGCCTCCCAACTTATTTATCATAGAGATAATTGTCAACAATAATAATTCATGATCAAATATATTTGGCTGGTCATATGTGCCTGGATCTTTCCCCACCACATGATGCTTGCCAACTAGAGAATAATTGAGGTTGAAATGTGAATGAATACTTATTGACTCTTGCATAAAAGTAAATACATAAAATTAAATGCATAAAAGTAAAAGATAGGCCCTTCGCAGAGGGAAGCAGAGGTTGTCATGCGCTTTTTATTTTTGGATGCACAAGCTCTTAATGCAAAGGAACGTCACGTTATATTGCCCCTTGTGATAGCAACCTTTATTATGCAGTCCGTCGCTTTTATTTCTTTACCATCACAAGTTTGTACAACTCTTATTTTCCCATTCAATAAAAGATCATACATATTTAGGAGCAATTTTTATTGCTTTTTTCACCGATGACAACTTATTTGAAGGATCTTATTCAATCCATAGGTAGGTATGGTGGACACTCATGGCAAGAAACTGGGTTTAAGGGTTTTTGGACGCACAAGTAGTATCTCTATTTAGTACGAATTTTTGGCTAGCAAAAGATCCTAAGCAAGCACCACATGTTGGAGGATCCATAACAATATAACTTCTATGCAAATATACCAAATCATAACTCATTACATTGTCTTCCTTGTCCAACTTCAACTAATTTGCTCAAGTTTGAAAATAATTAATGGGTATTCACAATCATAAAAGATGTCCAAGATAATATATTTATATGTGAAAGTCCTCTTCCTTATACTAATCATTCATGAATTGCTTGTATGACCAATATTGTGATTGTCAAGCTTCAATAGATTTCATTTTCTAAGCCCAATGTGAAACTACTACTAGGCATGATACAAGCATATGAAACACATATAATTTCAACTTTATGATATTCAATTCTTTCACATTTTACTCATAGGATATAAGTGAAGCACAAGAGTAAATGACAAACTACTCCAAAAAGATATAAGTGAAGATCAGATGAGTAGTTAAGTAATTAAGTAGCTATGTGAGTACTATCTCTCATTTCAAAATTTCAGATCTTAAGTATTTTATTCAAAAAGAAAAGAAAACAAAATAAAATGACTTTCCAAGGATAGCACATATCATGTGAAGAAGCAAAAACTTAGGCTCAACCAAAACTGACCGATAATTGTTGATGAAGAAAGGTGGGATGCCTACCGGGGCATCCCCAAGCTTAGATGCTTGAGACTTCTTGAAATATTAATTTGGGATGCCTTGGGCATCCACAAGCTTGAGTTCTTGTGTCTCCTTAATTCCTCTCATATCACGGTTTCCCTTAATCTTAAAAACTTCATCCACGCAAAACTCAACAAGAACTCGTGAGATAAGTTAGTATAAATCAACTCAAAACCTTAACATTGTCTACTGTAGCAAATCAAAAAAATTATAATTAAACATTGCATAATAAATGCCTCTTCATATTTAATACTCCTATCCACAAATAGAAACATTAAACAAGCAAACATATGCAAACAATGCAACTATAACCGGAATCTGCCAAAACAGAATAGTCTGTAAAAGGGGAATAAGAATCCATACTTCCCTAACTCCAAAAATTCTGAAAAATTACCACGTGACAGAGAACTCATGCATGCTTACTGTGTAAAAATTTCAGATTTTTAACATTTCTGACTATTAAGGAATATTCTGGACATAACAGAAAACTTTCTGTTTTCAAACAGCAACACATGAACTTGCAACTGAGCATGGTAAAGGCTATAATTGGCATTTTATTGAACTAAAAGATACAAAACATGATTATTGATAACAGAAAGCAAATATAAACAGTAGAAAATGATGCTACAAGCAAAACTCATATTATGTGACGAATAAAAATATAGCTCCGAGTGAGGTTACCGATAGTGTTGAAGACGAAAGAGGGGATGCCTTCCGGGGCATCCCCAAGCTTAGTTGCTTGTGTGTTCCTTGAATATTACCTAGGGGTGCCTTGGGCATCCCCAATCTTAGGGTCCTTCCGCTCCTTATTCTCCTCATATCGATGTCTCACCCAAAACTTGAAAACTTCAATCACACAAAACTTAACGGAACTTCGTGAGATAGGTTAGTATGATAAAAATAAATCATCCACTTAGGTACTGTAAAGACAAGATTCATAATTGTTATCACATAATTCCTACTGTATTCTATCATTTCCACAATTTATATTACTCAATATAAGCTATGGAAACACTAAAACAAGCAAACTATACACCGAAAACAGAATCTGTCAAAAACAGAACAGCATGTAGTGAGCGATTTAAAACCCATACTTCTGTACATCCAAAAATTCTGAAAAATTAGGAAAACGTAAAATATTTGTAACCCAATACTGTGTAAAAATTTAAGAATTCTTTCACACTCCAGAACAGAATAGAAATTCCAGCACTGGACGCAAAAGTTTCTGTTTTTGCACAGAATCAAATCAACAAGCATCCACACTATCCCAAAGGCTTTACTTGGCACATTATTGAAAGAAAACATATAAAACATGATTACTACAGTAGATTAATCATGTGAACACACAAAAACAGTAGGTATAAATATTTGGTTGTCTTTCAACAAGCGCTTTTCTTTAATGCCTTTTTAGCTAGGCATGATGATTTCAATGATGCTCACATAAAAGTAAAGAATTGAAACACAAAGAGAGCATCATGAAGCATATGACTATCACATTTAAGCCTAACCCACTTCTGATGCATAGGGATTTTGTGAGCAAATAATTTATGGGAGCAAGAATCAACTAGCATAGGAAGGCAAAACAAGTATAACTTCAAAACTTTAAACGCATAGAGAGGAAACGTTATATTATTGCAACACCAACAAGCATATGATCCTCTCTCATAATAATTTTCAGTAGCATCATGAATGAATTCAACAATATAGCTATCACATAAAGCATTCTTTTCATGATCCACAAGCATAGAAACTTTACTACTCTCCACATAAGCAATTTTCTTCTCATTCATAATAGTGGGAGCAAACTCAACAAAAATAACTATCATGAGATACTTGATTGGCATAATCCAATTGAAAATTAAAATCATGATGACAAGTTTCATATTTGTCATTATTCGTTATGGCATACATGTCATCACAATAATCATCATAGATAGGAGGCATGCAATCATCATAATAAATTTTCTCATCAAAACTTGGGGGACTAAAAATATCATCTTCATCAAATATAGCATCCCCAAGCTTGTGGCTTTGTATATCATTAGCATCATGGATACTCATAGAATTCATACTAACAACATTGCAATCATGCTCATCATTCAAAGATTTTATGCCAAACATTTTATTGAATTCTTCTTCTATAAATTGAGCACAATTTTCCGCTCCATCATTTTCAATAAAGACATTATAAAGATGAATAATATGAGGCAACCTCAATTCCATTTTTTTTGTAGTTTTCTTTTATAAACCAAACTAGTGATAAAACAAGAAACTAAAAGATTCGATTGCAAGATCTAAAGATATACCTTCAAGCACTCACCTCCCCGGCAACGGCGCCAGAAAAGAGCTTGATGTCTACTACACAAGTTATTCTTGTAGACTCGTGTTGGGCCTCCAAGCGCAGAGTTTTGTAGGACAGTAGCAATTTTTCCTCAAGTGGATGACCTAAGGTTTATCAATCCATGGGAGGCGTAGGTTGAAGATGATATCTCTCAAACAACCCTGCAACCAAATACAAGAAATCTCTTGTGTCCCCAACACACCCAATAGAATGGCAAATTGTATAGGTGCACTAGTTCGGCGAAAAGATGGTGATACAAGTGTAGTATGGATAGTAGAAATATATTTTTATAATCTGAATAAATAAAAACAGCAAGGTAGCCAATGATAAAAGTGAGCACAAACGGTATTGCAATGCTTAAAAACAAGACTTAGGGTTCATACTTTCACTAGTGCTATCTCTCAACAACGCTAACATAATTGGATCATATAATCATCCGTCAACGTGCGATAAAGATTCACTCCCAAGTTTCCATTAGCCGAGAACATAAGATAGAAATTGTTTGTAGGGTACGAAACCACCTCAAAGTTATCCTTTTCGATCGATCTATTGAGCTATTCCTATAAGTGTCACAAACAGCCCTAGAGTTCGTACTAAAATAACACCATATGATACACATCAACCAACTCTAATGTCACCTAGATACTCCAATGTCACCATAATTATCCGTGAGTTGATTATACGATATGCATCAAACAACTTTATAATCATAATATTCAATCCACACAAAGAACTCCAAGGAGCACCCCAACTTTCTATCGGAGAAAAGATAATGAAAACGTGCATCAACCCCTATGCATAGATTACCCCAATGTCACCTCGGGAATCCGCGAGTTGAGTGCCAAAACATACATTAAGTGAATTAATATGATACCCCATTGTCACCACGGGTATTCATATGCAAGACATACATCAAGTGTTCTCAAATCTGAAATATTCAATTCAACAATAACGAAACCTCAAAGGGAAAAGATTCGATTCATCACAACAAAGATAGAGAGGGAAGAAACACCATATGATCCAACTATATTAACAAAGCTCGCGATACATCAAGATCGTGCCATATCAAGAACACGAGAGAGAGAGAGAGATCAAACACATAGCTACTAGTACATACCCTCAGCCCCGAGGGTGAACTACTCCATCCTCATCATGGAGACCGCCGGGATGATGAAGATGGCCTCCGGTGATGATTCCCCCCCCCCCCCGGCAGCGTGCCGGAAAAGGGCTCCAGATGGGATCTCCTTCGTACAGAGGCTTGCGGCGGCGTAAAAACTCATCTATGGTTATTTTTGGGGGTTTCTCTATTTATAGGATTTTTCAGCGTTGGAATCAGGTCAGACGGAGCCACGTGGGCCCCACGAGGTACCAGGGCGCTCCTGGGGGGTGGCGCGCCCTGGTGCCTCGTGGGCACTGGGTGGCCCCCCTCCAGTGGGTCTGGGTTCCAGTATTTTTTATTTATTCCATAAAAAATCTCCAAAAAGTTTCATCCAATTCCAAGAACTTTTATTTCTCCAAAAAAAACAACACCATGGCAATTCTGCTGAAAACAGCGTCAGTCCGGGTTAGTTCTAATCAAATCATACCAAAACCATATAGAATTTTTATAAACATGGCATGAATACTTCACAAATTATAGATACGTTGGAGACATATCATTTAGTAGAAAGCTTTTGTAATACAAGAGAAGGATTTGTCCCTAGGCAATCGATAACTAGACTGGTAATCATTATTGCAATTTTATATGAGGGAGAGGCATGAGCTAACATACTTTCCGTACTTGGATCATGTGCACTTATGATTGGAACTCTAGCAAGCATCCGCAACTACCAAACATCATTAAGGTAAAACCCAACCATAGCATTAAGTAACAAGTCCTCTTTACTCCCATACGCAACAACCCCCTTACTTGGTGTAAGCTTCTGTCACTCTAGCCGCCCACCATAAGAGAATTATGAACATATTGCAAACCCTACAGTGGGAATCCCTCACGCTTGCGCAACACGGAGGGCACCATAGGATAGCACCAAAATAAAACATACAACTCAAACCAATCACGATCATCAATCAACCCATAAGACAAAACGAATCTAGTCAAACATCATAGGATTGCCACGTATCATTGGATAGTAATATATAGCATTAAGCACCATGTTTAAGTAGAGATTACAGCGGGGAGAAGAGGTGTTACACCGCTGCATAGAGGGGGAGAGAGTTGGTGTTGACGGCGGCGAAGTTGTTGGTGTAGATCGCCGTCACGATGATTGCCCCGGCGGCGTTCCGGCGCCACCGGGAGAGAGGGGGAGAGAGCCCCCCTCCTTCTTCTTCCTTGGCCTCCCCCTAGATGGGAGGAGAGTTTCCCCTCTGTTCCATGGCCGCCATGGCTACTGGAGGGCAGGAGCCCCTCCGAGATTGGATCTCTCTCTCTTTGTTCTCTTCTGTTTCGCGTTCCTGTTTTCTGGCCGAAAACCGTTTCTTAAATTCCCGGAGATCCGTAACTCCGATTGGGCTTAAATTTTGAGGGGATTTTTATCCGGATATTAGCTTCCTTGCAGAAGAAGGACACCCTCAACCGACCTACAGGGGAGCCACAAGCCCCCTAGGCGAGCCCAGGGGGCCCGCGCCCTCCAGGCTTGTCGCGTCCTCGGGCATCGTCTCGCGATTGGACTTCGTTTGATATGGATTTTCTGTGAAACAAAAAACATGCAACAAATAGGAAATGGCACTGGGCACTGGATCAATATGTTAGTCCAAGAAAATCATATAAAATGTTGCCAAAAGTATATAAAAGTTGTAAAATATTGGCGTGAAACAATAAAAAATTATAGATACGACGGAGACGTATTAGCATCCCCAAGCTTAATTCCTGCTCGTCCTCGAGTAGGTAAATGATAAAAAAGATATTTTTTGATGTGGAATGCTACCTAACATAATCTTGATCATATAATCTAAACATGGTGTGAATATTAAGACACGAGTGATTCAAAGCAATAGTCTATAATTTGATATAAAGACATTAATACTCAGGCATACCAACAAACAATCATGTCTTTCAGAATAAAAATGCTAAAAACGCTATCCCTACAAAATCATATAGCCTTGTCATGCTCCATCTTCTTATCACAAAATATAAATCATGTACAACCCTGATGTCAGCCGAGCAATTGGTTCATACTTTTTAATGCACTTCAGCTTTTTCAACCCCCACGCAATACATGAGCGTGAGCCATGGACATAGCACTATGGGTGGAATAGAATGAGGTGGTTGGGATCAATAAGGAGAAGTCAAAAAGGGAGAAAGTCTCGCATCAACTAGGTGGATCAACGGGCTTTGAAGATGCCCATCAATCGATATCAATGCGAGGAGTAGGGATTGCCATGTAATGGATGCACTAAGAGCTATAAGTGTATGAAAGCTCAAACTAAAAACTAAGTGGGTGTGCATCCAACTTGCTTGCTCATGAAGACCCCGGGCATTTGAGGAAGCCCATCATCGGAATATACAAGCCAAGTTCTATAATGAAAAATTCCCACTAGTATATGAAAGTGACAACTTAGGAGACTCTCTATATGAAAAACATGGTGCTACTCTGAAGCACAAGTGTGGAAAAGGATAGTAACATTGCCCCTTCTCTCTTTTTCTCTCATTTTTTTGTTTTCTTTTTTTTCTTTTTTTTGATGGGCTCCTTTTGGCCTCTTTTTTTTAGAACAGTCTCATGGACCTCATCCCCACTTTTTTGAGGACTCATTAGTCTCCACCATTCTTTCTCACTAGGACAATGCTCTAATAATGATGATCATCACACTTTTATTTACTTACAACTCAATATTACAACTCGATACTAGAACAATATGACTCTATATGAATGCCTCTAGCAATGTACCAGGATGTGCAATGATCTAGCGTAGCAAAGATATCAAAAAACGGACAAGCCATGAAAATATCATGCTAGCTGTCTTACGATCATGCAAAGAAATATGACAATGAATGCTCAAGTCATGTATATGATGATGATGGAAGTTGCATGGCAATATATCTCGGAATGGCTATGGAAATGCCATAATAGGTAGGTATGGTGGCTGTTTTGAGGAAGATATAAGGAGGCTTATGTGTGATAGAGCGTATCATATCACGGGGTTTGGATGCACCGGCGAAGTTTGCACCAACTCTTGAGGTGATAAAGGGCAATGCACGGTACCAAAGAGGCTAGCAAATTGAGGAAGGGTGAGAGTGCGTATAATCCATGGACTCACATTAGTTATAAAGAACTCACATACTTATTGCGAAAGTCTATTAGCCCACGAAGCAAAGTACTACTACGCATGCCCCTAGGGGGGAGGTTGGTAGGAGTTAACCATCGCGTGCCCCCGACCTCCACGCAAAGGAAGACACTCAATAATAAATCATGCTCCAACTTCTTAGCATAACTAAAGACTATACGTGCATGCTTTGGGAATCACAAACCTTAACACCAATATTCTTACTAAACCACAATTATTCATTAGTACCTCCCACATATTACCATCTCAATATCACAAAACTATTGCAAGGAATCAAACATATCATATTCAGTGATCTACAAGTTTTATGTAGGATTTTATGACTAACCATGTGAATGACCAATTCCTGTGGACTCTCTAAATAGATATAAGTGAAGCGTGAGAGTTTAATTCTTTCTACAAAAGACCACACTCTAATAAATATAAGTGAAGCAAAAGAGCATTCTACAAATAACGGTTTTCTATATGTAGAGAAACAGGCATCCAAACTTCAAATGATATAAGTGAAGCACATGAAGCATTCTATAAAGCCATACTCAAAAGATATAAGTGAAGTGCATAGAGCATTCTATACATCAACCAACGGCTATCTCATACTAGCATGGTGCATTATTAATAGAAAAATAAAAAGCAAACAACGCTCCAAGAATTTACGCATATAATGTGAACAAAACAAAAACCGAGACATACCGATAGTTGTTGAAGAAAGATGGGATGCCTTCCGGGGCATCCCCAAGCTTAGACGCTTGAGTCTCCTTGAATATTTACTTGGGGTGACTTGGGCATCCCCAAGCTTGAACTCTTGCCTCTCCTTATTCTCCTCATATCGATACCTCCTCGATCTCCGAACACTTCATCCACACAAAACTTAACCAAACTTTTTATTAGAGGGGTTAGTACATATAACATCAAATCCCATCATGTCCTGCTGTAACATTATTGTATAATTATAATCAAATATTACCCACTGTATGCTATCACAATTCTATGGCTCCCAAGTCAGTGAGGCTCAACAAGATTTCAAACATACGCAAATAAAGAAACTATAACAGCAATCTGTGAAAACAGGACAGTCTCTAAAGATGCAAATGAAACATATACTTCTGTAACTCAAAAAATTCTTAAAAATTAGGACGTGATAAAAAATTTGCATAGAAGTACTGTGTAAAAATTTCAGAATTTTTGCATGTTCCAGTAAATTACAGAAATTCAAACACTACAGCAAAAGTTTCTGTTTTTGCACTGCACACACCAAACAAGCAATTTAAACACCCTAAAGGTAAATCTTGGCACATTATTTTTATAATACAATGGATTTGTACAAGGGGATAATTATTTTTGTTGAAAAGTTTATGTAATCAAGGTTCACAAAGTTTCCATCGGCATGAACAAAGTTCAAGGCTAGCTCCCACTTCCACATTGCTCATCTGTCTCACTTTCACTTTTCTTTTTGAAAAAGTTTTAGGTTCCCCTCTATATATTTTTTTAAACTTTTTAAAAGCACACAACAGAATAAAATGACTCTCTAAAACTTCCAGGTTGTCTCCCAGGCAGCGCTTTCTTTAAAGCCATTAAGCTAGGCATAAAGTGCTCAAGTAATCGATCCACCCGGATCCCAAGGTATATCAAAGCCAATTTTAATTAACAATGATTTGCAATTTAGTAATGAGCACAAAGCAACATATATCATGCAATGACGAAGTCTAACTCTCTTCCTATGCATCGGCATGTCATAAAAGATGCACATCAAGTAAAGGCCAATGCATAGTATAATGTAACACCCCAAAAATTGGGTTATCAATTTTTGTGTTGTTATTCCTTTCCGAGCTTTCTTTTTCAAAATCTTTCTGCGGAGTTTGTTGGATGATCAGGTGAATCCAGGCAATTTTCAACTTTTCAGAGCCTTGTCCATGTCTTTGATGCTGGCCAAGACTCCATCGTCCGCATCCCAAAACCCATCCGAACCCTAATTCCAGAATTTGGAATTTTAAATCCTACCTTTGTTATTACAAAGGAGCCATCATTTCCTTTGCTCTATTGATCCTCCAAAAAAATTCTCAGAGATCTTCCTACACTTATAAACCCTGGATGTGCAAAAATATTGCCAAGTCATATGCAATATTTTTCATCTGGGATTAATTCATCTTCCTGTCTTTCTGAGGAATTAAATCCAGAAGGATAGCTAGACACCTCTGAATTTCATGAAAATTTGTGGAGATGATCTTTGTGACTATCCCAAGCTCTGGTAAAAATATTGGCCAAGTTTAAATAAGGGAAATTCACTTTTTCCTTGACAAGGCCAATATTTCCTCTCTGCCACTTTCCAAAGGAACTACCATTTTGGTAGCCAGGAAAATTCCCAAATAATTTGTGGAGTTTCTCCTAGATATATCTTCACCATTTTCATCCAAACCCCATGTTCCCCAATTCAAAATTTGAGCACATGATCCAATGCAAGTTTTTTTCTTGTCTGAAACTTTGTGAAGGAAGTGCTTGATTCTTTGATCCAATTGAGCTGAAATTTTGCAGGGTAGTTCATATTGATATATTACTAGTGCAAACCAAAAATCAGCTCAATTCACCTATCCAATTTTCCCCTAGGATTTTTTCAAGTTTCTGTTCAGATTTTATCTTTGTGAAGGAGGTACCTTCATAGAGCATCCAAGTGAGTTGCAATTTTACCAGATCATTCTCAAGGCTAAATGATTGGTCTCCACCAAATTTGGGCCATTTCCATCTAGCCCTTTTTCCCTAGCACCCTCCTTTTCAGTTCTAGCCAGTTGGGCACTTTGTAAAGGAAGTACCTGCTAGCCTCATCTTTTTGAGCTGATATCTTGGCACAATGATCACCTTAGTGGATGATCACCTTCAGACAAAGTCCAGGCCTAATGGAGCTGTTCATTGCTTACACCCTCAATCAAACACCTTGCTGATGATTATGTTTTGTGCATCATGCAGTCACCTCGTGGGCCATCAGTATCGTTTCTTTGCGCTGAGCAGCTACTGGGGGAGTGCCCAACTCGCTAGACATGCCCGGGCTGTCCAGGGTACGTGGCAATGCCGTGGTCATGTGGTGACCACGCGTAGAGCGCGTGCGTTGCCTGCAGCGTGAGTGCGCTAAGCACTGGACCCGCGGGAGGCCCCTCCTCGGCCGCCCAGCGCGCCCCAGCGTGCCACGACCTCTCCCGCGTCGCCTGCGCCCCTGCAGTCCCCGTCCCCTAGCCTCTGTCCGCGAGTGCCGGCATCAGATGCTTCGCCGGAGCACCGCCACGTTGCCGAGCTTCGGTGCCACCTCCTCCTCCTTCCTGAGTCTTCCCCGCGGCTATATTAGCGTGGCCCGAGCTCCCCCTCGTCACCCACAGCCTCTCCCTGAGCCTCGGATCTCCTCTTCCCCCTCCTCTGGCCATAATGCCGCCGCCGATACCCTCGGCTACTCCAGCCCCGTAGCCCTCCCCCTCCCTTTCTTCGGCGTCCTCGACCCCCTCTGGATGCTCGAGACCTGCCTGCATTCCCATTTCCGCCGGGGAAGCCCTGTCGGCGCGGCTCCCCCTGCAGCTCCTCGGCTGCCGCGGCCCTGCCAGCGGCGATGGCGCTGTAGGCTATCTCAGGTGACCCCGCGGCCACCCTCGTGTGCGGAAAGGAGCGGGGGTGCTCTTGCGCTCGACGGCCGCCCCCCTCGCGTCGACAGGCGACGGTTGTGCCGGCGGCCGAGCCTCCTCTGCCCCATGACAGGAGGTAGAAGACGACCGGGAGGAGAGAGAGAGGCGATGAAGCGGGTCTCGCCTGTAAGCGACCGCGGCCTCGGGTCCAGTCAGCATAAGTGAAAGCGTAATGCGCGGAATACGCTTTTTGCTTCAGGAAGTGATGTCTACTACAAAACTTATTCTTGTAGACTCATGTTGGGCCTCCAAGTGCAGAGTTTTGTAGGAAAGTTGCAATTTTCCCTCAAGTGGATGACCTAAGGTATATCAATTTGTGGGAGGCATAGGATGAAGATGGTCTCTCTCAAATAACCCTGCAATCAAATACAAGAAATCTCTTGTGTCCCCAACACACCCAATACAATGGCAAATTGTATAGGTTCACTAGTTCGGCGAAGAGATGGTGATACAAGTGTAGTATGGATAGTAGATATAGGTTTTTGTAATCTGAAAATA
This sequence comes from Elymus sibiricus, assembly GCA_039707655.1. Lineage (NCBI taxonomy): Eukaryota > Viridiplantae > Streptophyta > Magnoliopsida > Poales > Poaceae > Elymus > Elymus sibiricus. Next base: position 323,955,603 of record CM077664.1, read on the forward strand.
TAAAAACAGCAAGGTAGCAAGTGATAAAACGGAGCACAAACAGTATTGCAATGCTTAGAAACAAGGCCTAGGGTTCATACTTTCACTAGTTCAATCTCTCAACAGTGCTGACATAGTTGAATCATATAACAATCCCTCAACGTGCGATAAAGAATCACTCCAAAGTTCTTATCAAGCGGAGAACATAAGATGAAATTGTTTGTAGGGTACAAAACCACCTCAAAGTTATCCTTTCCGATCAATCTATTGAGCCATCCCTATAAGTGTCACAAACAGCTCTAGAGTTCGTACTAAAAAAACACCATATGATACGCATCAACCAACTCTAATGTCACCTAGATACTCCAATGTCACCACAAGTATCCGTGCGTTTATTATTCGATATGCATCAAACAACTTCAGATTCATAATATTCAATCCAAGACAAAGAACTTCAAAGAGTGCCCCAAGATTTCTACCGGAGAAAGTAGGACGAAAACGTGCATCAACCCCTATGCATAGATTACCCCAATGTCACATCGGGAATCCGCGAGTTGAGTGCCAAAACATATATCAAGTGAATCAATATAATACCCCATTGTCACCACGGGTATTCATATGCAAGACATACATCAAGTGTTCTCAAATCCATAAAAATATTCAATCTGATAATAGTGAAACCTCAAAGGTAAAAACTCAATTCATCACAACAAGATAGAGAGGGGAAAAACACCATATGATCCAACTATATTAACAAAGCTCGCAGTACATCAAGATCGTGCCAAATCAAGAACACGAGAGAGAGAGAGATCAAACACATAGCTACTAGTACATACCCCTAGCCTCGAGGGTGAAGTACTCCCTCCTCATCATGGAGACCACCGGGACGATGAAGATGGCCTCCGGTGATGATTGCCCCCTCCGGCAGGGTGCCAGAAAAGGGCTGTAGATGAGATCGTGGAGGTACAGAGGCTTGCGGCGGCGGAGTCAAAGTTCTAGGTTAATTTCTGGGGGTTTCTCTATTTATAGGATTTTTCAGCGTTGGAATCACGCGAAGATGGGCTAAGATGGGCCCACGAGGCACCACGGCGCCATACCCCCCCTGGCGTGCCCTAGTGCCTCGTGGCTCTTCTGGTCCTCCCACGAAGCTTCCTGGTTCTCTTTTGTTCCAAAAAAAATTGTCAAAAAGTTTCGCTGCATTTGGAGAACTTTTATTTCTGCACAAAAAACAACACCACGGTAGTTCTGCTGAAAACAGCGTCAGTCCGGGTTAGTTCCATTCAAATTATACGAAAACCATATAGAATTGTTGTAAACATGGCATGAATACTTCATAAATTATAGATACGTTGGAGATGTATCAGCATCCCCAAGCTTAATTCCTGCTCGTTCTCGAGTAGGTAAATGATAAAAGAAATAATTTATGAAGTGTGAATGCTAGCATAGTGCATAAGCTTGATCAATGATAATTTCAATCACTTTTCCTAGCATCATAACAGCAACTCTTTCTCATAAAACTCATCATGATAAAGTAGCAATCAATTCACATGTTATGGTTCAAACCATGCATTCTCTTGAAACTTAACAACCTATGTTCTAAGTCACCAAACAATTGCAATTCAACTTATTTTCAAAAAAACCTAAGTAAGAGCTCCACATACTCAATTATCATATAGTCTTCTATGATTGCCAGTACTCAAAGCATATTTTTAGAACAAATAGCATACATCGAACACAGAGAAAGATAGGGGCTTAATGTTTTGCCTCCCAACTTATTTATCATAGAGATAATTGTCAACAATAATAATTCATGATCAAATATATTTGAATGGCCATATGTGCCTGGATCTTTCTCCACCACATAATGCTTGCAAACTAGAGAATAATTGAGGTTGAAATAAGAATGAATACTTATTGACTTTTGCATAAAAGTAAATACGGAAAAGTAAAAGATAGGCCCTTCACAGAGGGAAGCAGAGGTTATCATGCGCTTTTTATTTTTGGATGTGCAAGCTCTTAATGCAAAGGAATGTCACGTTATATTGCCCCTTGTGATAGCAACCTTTATTATGCAGTCTATCGCTTTTATTTCTTTACCATCACAAGTTCGTACAACGCTTATTTTCCCTTGCAATAAAAGATCATACATATTTTAGGAGCAATTTTTATTGCTTTTTTGCACCGATGACAACTTACTTGAAGGATCTTATTCAATCCATAGGTAGATATGGTGGACACTCATGGCAAGAAACTGGGTTTAATGGTTTTTGGATGCACAAGTAGTATATGTACTTAGTACGAATTTTTGGCTAGCAAAAGATCCTAAGCAAGCACCACATGTTAGAGGATCCATAACAATATAACTTCTATGCAAATATACCGAAACATAACTCATTACGTTGTCTTCCTTGTCCAACTTCAACTAATTTGATCAAGTTTGAAAATAATTAATGGGTATTCACAATCATAAAAGATTTCCAAGATAATATATTTATATGCGAAAGTTCTCTTCCTTATACTAATCATTCATGAATTGCTTGTATGACCAATATTGTGATTGTCAAGCTTCAATAGATTTCACTTTCTAACCCAAATGTGAAACTACTACTAGACATGATACAAGCATATGAAGCACATATAATTTCAACTTTATGATATTCAACTCATTCAATAATTTACTCTTAGGATACAAGTGAAGCACAAGAGTAAATGACAAACTACTCCAAAAAGATATAAGTGAAGATCAATGAGTAGTCAAACAATTAAGTAGCTATGTCAGGACTCTCTCTCATAAAAAAAATTCAGATCTTAAGTATTTTATTCAAACAGCAAACAAAAAAAATGACATTCCAAGAATAGCACATATCATGCGAAGAAGCAAAAACTTATGCTCAATTGATACTAACCGATAATTGTTGAAGAAGAAAGGTGGGATGCCTACCGGGGCATCCCCAAGCTTAGATGCTTGAGACTTCTTGAAATATTATATTGGAATGCCTTGGGCATCCCCAAGCTTGAGCTCTTGTGTCTCCTTAATTCCTCTCATATCACGGTTTCTCTAAATCTGAAAAACTTCATCCACATAAAACTCAAACAAGAACTCGTGAGATAAGTTAGTATAAATCAACTCAAAACCTTAACATTCTCAAATGTAACAAATCACTAAAATTATAATTAAACATTGCATACTAAATGCCTCTGCATATTTAATACTCCTATCCACAAATAGAAACATTAAACAAGCAACATATGCAAACAATGCAACTATAACTGAAATCTGTCTAAACAGAACAGTCTGTAAAGGGTGAATAAGAATTCATACTTCCCTAACTTCAAAAATTCTGAAAAATTACCACGTGACAGAGAACTCATGCATTCTTAATGTGTAAAAATTTCAGATTTTTGTCATGTTCTGACTATTCAGTAATATTCTGGACATAACAGAAAACTTTCTGTTTTCAAACAACAACACATAAACTTGCAAACTGAGCATCGTAAAGGCTATAATTGGCATTTTATTGAACTAAAAGATACAAAACATGATTATTGATAACAGCAAGCAAATATCAACAAAATAAAATGATGCACCAAGCAAAACACATATTATGTGACGAATAAAAATATAGCTCCAAGTGAGGTTGCCGATAGTGTTGAAGACGAAAGAGGGGATGCCTTCCGGGGCATCCCCAAGCTTAGTTGCTTGGGTATTCCTTGAATATTACCTTGGGCTGCATTGGTAATGTGGAGCATCCTACGGACATCACCATGTCAAGTGTCCGTTCACCAAGTGACACGTGTGACATCTACTTCATCTATACAAAGGTGAATCATCTCCTTTACACGTGTCTACTTGTGCCCTTCAAGGATGGTATACTACTTGACCCTCTCTCGTGTGCATACATAGGTGTGAGTGGAGCTACACCTTCGTCGAGGAGGAGTCCAAGATCAAGAAGACATGTACACCATCATCGAGGAGAATGCAAGGAAGAAGGAGTCCAGCAGCTGGAAGAAGAGGCACGGATCAGAAGACCCCGTGCGCACGGCCTATCCAGAAACTTTCTGGACACCCCGTGCACACGGGACCCCCGTGCACACGGGGCTAACTTAGCCCGTGCGCAAGGGCCTGCCTGCAAGCTGGCCGTGGACTGCCTGTTTTGCCCTCCAGCTCGTCCCCTACCTCCATCCACCTATATATTTCGTACCTAGGTCATTTGTTAGGGTTAGCAAAGATGTATTAGAGATCTAGTAGAGCTTTGCTCCTATCTATCACCTCTCCCATGGAGATCAGGACCTCCATGTGAGAAGATCCCTTAGGGATTCAAGACCTCCCTTGTGGAGAAGATCCTCCTAGGATTCAAGACCTCAACTCCTTCAAGGATTGGGATGAACTAGCTACCTCTTTACCTTCTTGTGTTGGATTTGGACCTTTGTATCCCTCTTTGTGTATGTGGATCTAGCACATGTGTGATTGGATCTTGTTGATTGAGTGTTTGTTCTTGTGTTATTCTCTCAATTTGCCTTTTTCCCCCTCTAAGTGTCAAAAGATCTTCCCTTAGGGTCTCCACCCTACAACATCTTGGTATCATGAGCCATGTTGATTCACATCTTGGAGTCCCTACCCCCCACTTTCTAGCCTGATTTTGCTTTATTTTGTCCCAATTTCGAAAATCCCCACAAAAATAGCCATACCAATTTTTCTTGTGATTTGTTGGTTTGATGATGTTTTGTTGATTTTGATCCATGGATTCGAAGTGTTTCAAGTGGATCTAGCTTCCCCCAACCTTTCACCCCATTCCCCACCACGAAATCCACCCAATTTTTCTTTAGAACTGAGCTTGAAATCGCGAAATTTCCGCCACCCTATGCACACGGGCCCCAGACCCTGTGCCCACGGGCCCCCGCAAAGTCTCGGGACACCTCGTGCACACGGCCTTGTACCGTGCGCATGGGACCCCATGCACACGGGCTCCTAACCCCGTGCGCACGGCCCCCCTAGTCCAGCCAGCATTCCTTCCCCATTTCGGCCATAACTTTCACAACCGGAGTCCGATTTTCGCGTTCTTTAGCTCGTTTAGTAGCTATTGACATCCACCATCCATATAGATAGGTTCCAAAACCATTTGACTCCATCAATTTTTTGGAACTTTGGCATCTTTGCCTAGGCCTTCCACCATAACTGTCGCAATACCACCACCATAGACTTCCGCAACATAACCCATTTTGTTCCCCCCTTTGCATTTGAGGTTGTTTGAGTTGTCGGTTGTGTCTCCTAAGGTGTTTCGGCTACTTAGGGACGGTGACTTCAACTCCACTTCCGCATTGCCAACTTTCGAACAACCACCGCATTCCGCTACCACCATTTGACATTTGCCGTTTGAGATTTTGAGTTCGCGGTTTTTCCATTTCCTAGGGTGTTTCGGCTAACTAGGAACGGTTCAACATCGACATCACCGCTGCTCAACTTTGCCACGAACGGTAACCTCGACGACATCTTTGTACATTCTCCTCGCCATTGCATTGTTAACCCCCGAGCCAATTTTGCGTCACTTGCCTACCGAGACTAGCCGTTGAGTATTGCCGGGCCACGCTACTTGTGCACTTTAGTGATACACGTTCCGCATAGCTATCATTGCGTGCATATATCATCGTATCAACTCTTGTGTCATCAATTGTTCCCGCATATACAAAATTGCTATATTGGTTTGAGCATTTCGCATAGTTTCCATAGAAAAAAAAGCTTTTAAGCAAAGAGAATAAAAAGAAAGCAAAGAGCTTGTGAACAATAGCCATAGCATCGCCACATTGCATAGCATATCAACATCATTGATCATCTTGGATCATTGTGTGTGACACACCGGGAATCATACATACATAGCATACTTGGGATAGAAGTCGACACGTTTTGTTTCGATAGGTTGTGCACAAGTTCGTATCACGCCCAATAGTGCAATCATGCTAGCGTCTCTCTAGAGTTGTGCAACACGAGCATTTTCCGTGGATATCACATTTTGAGCTCATTCCTTGGTTGCACAACCCCATCTATCTATCCGAGTGTGTGTTTCCGTGTGCCATTCATTGCTATTGGTCTACTTGTTTTACTTGCAAATTTGTGAATCTTTTTCAACATTATTGACTCTTGCTAACAATTGCATTAAATTTTGTGCCACTATCCTCACCAAGCTACTCCATAAGCTTATTGTATAGGTGTGAGAATTGACAAGATCCGGTACCAATTGTGATATTTCCATAATACCATATTGGGTGATCATTGATCCATCTTCAACATTGGAAAGGTACATTTGGTCTAGTTCTTCCCTTTCTTCCACTCACATTTGCTTGAGTCTTGTGATGGATAGGCCAAGCACATCATCTCTGGTCTTCGACGACAACCACGACGACGAGTTTGATGCCATGAAGAACTTCATCGACGCCAAGATGGACAAGTACATGGAGGAGCTCAAGGTCCTCATCAACACCGACAAGCGGTCTTCATCATCTTTGAGAAGACGCTCAAGTGCTAAGACTCCTGAGCTACCATCTTCGGCAAGGACACACCAGCATCGACACCGACAAGACCAGGACGCTCAAGTTCATCAAGGGCGCACCACAAGAATGGAAGAGTAGCCTTCCGGGAGCATGTTGGTTTCTCTGCCAACCCCGTGCACACGGGCCAGCGACCCCCGTGCACACGGGACCCCGTGCACACGGCCTCCTACACCCCCATGCACACGGGCCATACAGAACTTCGACAGCGACCCCAAGACTGCGACTTCATCAGCTACATTGGCTTCTTCCCCTTCGTCATCTTCACGGCGGCGGCGACCAAGTAGCACATCTTCGAAGCGCCCAACCAATGAAAGCGCACTTCGACCACGTCCTCATCTTCAAGACATCGCACACCGTCGACATCAAGGTCAAGCGTGGCAACGTCACCATCAACACAAAGACGCTCATGATGCGAACACCAACAAGTTCCAACAAGCTCTACATCAAGCTACGAGAAGACCGCGAGACGACCACCACCTAGACGAAGCTTCGGCGCCAAGTCCAAGGCGACCAAGTACAAGCGAGGGTGACCCTTCCATCTTCGGAAGCCCCTCAAGGAAGATGGCCGAGCATGGGAAATTCCCTTCGGTCATGGAGACGAGCAGTGAGGTGCCACTTCATATGGGCCTCCTACAAGACGGCGACAAGACGGTCGAGCATGGGCCATCCCCTTCGACCACGGCGACGAGAACTAACCTCTTCGACGACATGAAGACGGCGACAACATGGGACTCATACTCCGAGTCAAGCTACGAGACCGCACATGAGACCCTCTCTTTGGTCTCGGAGGAGAGCGATGACTTGCCACATCCTATGGCATTCATCTTTGGAGGCGTTATGGATGAGGAGGTTGAGCATGGGACGACTCCCACAACCGAGGCGGCGGAAGAAGTTAAGTATGGAGACGCTTGCACCTACATCTCTCCGACACCAACATATGACGAGATGACCCAATTGCCATGTGAGGAGAGCCACCCCCACATGAGTGAGATGCGTGACTCCACCATATGTGACATTGAGTGCATTTCCTATGAGAGGATGAGAGTGACCACCACTAGCCCCACACATGAGTACATGCCACCCATCCTATGTGAGGTTGAGAGCCATCACCACCATTTGAGTGACTCGACCAACCATATGAGTGAGAGCATCTTAGCGGGAGTGAGTGATCCACAACACTTAGTGAGTGAGGTAGTTGATAGGGCATGTGAGGCCACTATGATTTCTAACGACTTAACCTCTACTCCAAGTGTGTTTTCTTTGGTGCTAGCTCTCGACGAAGTGCCAATCCTCAACGAGTCCATACCTCCAATGGGCAATACGATGTCCATTGTGGACGATGACGCACCCCCCACATGGTTCCATCAGGACGACAATGTTGATCACGCTTCAATTTTTGCCACCTCACCTACACCACATGAGTGGAGCTCCAAAGGTAACATAGGTGATGGTGCTTCGCTTGTCCCACTAGTGGACCATCTTGACATCAATTGCTTGCATGATGTTGATCACCCTATGGATTCACCACATACTATGGCTTTTACATGCTTAGATATGCCACCCATTTATGATGAATATGATGATGAGCATGTCGAATTACCTAGTTGTGATGCTATGCTCCATAGGATATCATGTGAAAATTCTATTGGTCACATCATGTTTTACAATCCCTTAAACTTGTCATATGCTATGAGTGAGATTTCTCATATTGCATCATTACAAACTCACCGTAGTAACTATGCATATCCAATTAAAATCAATCCCATTTGCACTTATGGCATAGATGACAAGATCATGGTCATTGGAATTTGTCTCTCTTGCGATGATATTGCTATGCTTCCCTTGAGCAATTTGTGCAATTCATCTACTATGCCATGCCATGAAAATAATTGTAGATCACATGATTCCATCCTTTGTGTGCACCATATGCATACCATTCATGACAATGCTCTAGATGTTTCACATGATGCATTACACACCTTGAGTCTCCATTATGCTATACATAACAACACACCAATCATGATGGATGACATGTTTCTATATCATGCATCTCATTTATTTGAGCATTGGATATTTTGTGCTAACCAACACATGCACGTGCGCATCATAATGGATGATGTGTACATATACCACGCACACACAATTTTCCCTTTGCCTTTGTTTTGTGTAGGTACTCATGAATACTTGTCAACTTCTGAATCCCATGAGTTGATGAAACGAGCTCTTGAGAGCAATGATGCTTCGGGATTCCTTGGAATGCTTACCCGACCATTTCCCTCGTGCAAGGACTTCGCACATTACTTTTACTTGGCTCTCACACGGCTATGGGTTATATACCACTTTTCACTCTATGCCCATTTTACCGTGTTCACATTACATGTTATGCTTCATTATATGCCTTTGCCATGTAATTGTGCTCCTTGCTTGCATTTACCCATGCTCCACCATTATACTAGTTCTATGTGTACTTTCATGCTTGGTGGAGATCCTTGCTGCTATTGCCATGCTTACCATGTGCCCCATGCTATTATTGTTTCTTGTGTTGGGAGAGTCATGTTGCTCAATTGCTATTTGCATAGGACTTCTTGCCAATACAATGATGCTACTTTGCTCATATCTTGTTTTCCTCCGTGTGGCATGTCATGTGCATTATGTATGCCCACTATTTCCACATATGACATGATTGACATGATGACCTCTAGTATGTTGCATCTTCGCACTACTAGCTTGCATAACTTGATCACTATGATTGCTTGCTTTGTTGCATCACCCATGATTCATACTTGCTCGTTTCATTGGGTTGATGGCATATATGTTCTTGCCTCTCACATGATTTATCGTGATCATTGTCCATTGTCTCCTTTAGTTGCATCTCTCATATCCACTTGTAGTGAGTGCAACCATGCTATGCTTAATGATCTTGGAGACTTGGACATCTCGCTTGTGATGCATGCTTGCTATGACCTTGATTGTGCTCTATTTATGTGCTTACATGCCATGTCACAATCCTTTGTCACACCATATGCTATGCATGATGACGCCACTTGTTGGATAAATCACCACTTGAATGTTTGGTTTTGCACTAACGCTAACCACATTCGTTTTTCCAAGTGTTTGTTGTCTTTGCTCCTTTTCAAGGAATTACATGATGGTGTGACATTCGAGAGTGCCAATTTCGAGCTTCCCGATGACGAATGCTTGGTGATCGTCCACCTTTCTACAGCGACGTCATTTCTTTCCGATGGTGACGGTGTCCTGGATTAGGGGGTGCTAACCTAGCCGGCCCGTCTCCTCGGATGGGCCGATATGCCCTCGTACGTGATCAAGGTGGACTCCGGAAGCTGCACATGGGAAACGTGACCAAGGCTGCCTCTGCTGAAGACTTGGAGTGCCCTTCAAGATTTCTCCAGCCGCCTTACTCATAGATACCGACCTTGTAATCCTAGATACCCTCCCTGGCGTGTATATAAGCCATAGGGTTTAGCCCGTAGGGGACATCAACACAACATCAAACACCTAGCTTTAGAAGTTAGACACATATCACGATCTCGAGGTAGATCAGCTCTGTACTCGGTACATCCCCATCAATATAATCAGAAGCAGGACGTAGGGTTTTACCTCCATCAAGAGGGCCCGAACCTGGGTAAACATCGTCTCCTTTGTCTCTGTTACCATCGATCCAAGATCCGCAGCTCGGGACCTCCTACCCCGAGGTCTGCCGGTTTTTACACCGACACTGGTGCTTTTATTGAGAGTTCCACTGCGTGATCACCAGAAGGATTGATGGCTCATCTGCAGATCAACTGCATCAATGGCTATGGGGACGTCTACGCCCCTGGACAGCTTTTCGTCTTCGGCAGCATGGTATTTTGCGCCAACTCGATGGGTCATCTGACCTCTGTCGAGAACTACGCCCCAGGTCGGATCGTGACCTTCGGCGGCCTCGAGTACACTGCGGACTCCCATGGCGAGCTCGTCTTATCGGGATGGACTCCCGGCCGGATTGAAAGCTCGGCCGGTTCTGGAGGCTCGACTCCGGAACCGAACTCTGTCACGGTGCCCCTTGAGACCCCGGACGCCGCCGCTCCGGCCAGTCTCTCCTCGATTATCGGTCCAGAGATAGATCCGGCACCCACTTCTGAAACTACGCTAGCGCCAGAAACGATCCAGACGCAGAAACCAGATCCATGTTCGGATTCCCCTCGCACTGGAAACACGTCCGGTTACACGCCGGGGATACTCCAAATCAGCCCTGCCTACGGCGCATCCATGGATCCTGGAGAGCTATCTCAGCTCGACGAGATGCTCGACCGTATCCGGAGCATGTCCATCTCGGACGGCAAGACTTCGGTTTACAATCAGATCGGACTTAAAGCCGACAACAGGGAAATTTATACCCCTCCCACCACCAACCTAGTTGCCACGGTCGACGATTTAACTGACGTGTTGGACTACGGCGAACCTTCCGACATGGAGGAAGATGCTGATGGCCCCATTGAGAACACCTTAACCCCGGTCAATACGGGCAGGTGGACGGCCACATCCACCTATGATGTCTACATGGTGGATACCCCCAAGTCCCCTCCAAGACGCCGATGAAGACGCCGACGGGGAAATAATGGGGAACCTAGTGGCAACGACGCGACAACCAATAACAATGACGCGGAGGACGGTGATGCCAACGACCATGAGGAGGACATTCAAGCCTCCCCCGCAAGGGACGGCACACCAGACCGACATCTCGGGGACTCCGACCCCGATGACCTATTCGAAGGGGCCGTCGACAATTACATGCCGGAGTCCGAGGAGGATGAGAGCCTCGGCACCGAAGACTACATCGTCCCTGAAGACCCTTTTGAACAGGAACGATTCTGGCGACGCCTCGTTGCGACAGCCCGGAGTTTAAAATGCAAGCAGCAGCAGCTGCAGGAAAATACCGATGCGCTGAACGAAAAGTGGGTTGAAGTGCTCTCTGCCGAGCAAGATATGGAAAACCGATGCCATAGCGCGCCAAAGTCCTACCCACGCAGGCGCCTACTACCAGAATTCAACGAAGAGCTCGCTGATGACCTCGATCGGCCCCCTAGAGGCCGGGACAGGCCAAGACGAGAAGACCACGGCGATAGGCCACCTCCACGCCGTCATGGTAAAGACCCCGTGGACCACCTGGATCCTCGCAACTCTAGACGTCGCATTGAAGAAAATAGGGCTCCTCCTCGATCAATCTATGGATCAAGGGGACGTGCGCCCGCGGGGCCCAACGGCTATGATGCCTAGATGGACAGGAACGGACGCGCCCGAGATCAAGCTCACTCACGGCTCTCTCCCGAGACCCGACGACACCCTCCTCGGTCCCGAGGTCCGGCTCACCAGATCTGCTTCACAGACAGTGTAATGGAACATCAGTTCCCGGAAGGGTTTAAACCCATCAATATAGAGTCATATGATGGTACCACGGACCTAGCAGTTTGGATCGAGGATTTCCTCCTGCATATACACATGGCCAATGGAGATGATCTCCATGCCATTAAATATCTGCCGCTCAAACTAAAGGGGCCGGCAAGACACTGGCTCAACAGCCTACCTCCTCATTCTATCGGCAGCTGGGAGCCCTAGAAGACGCCTTTCGCGCAAACTTCCAGGGCACATATGTCCGACCTCCGGACGCTGATGACCTCAGCCGTGTCACCCAGCAGCCAGGCGAATTAGCCCGTAAATTCTGGAACCGGTTCCTCACTAAGAAGAACCAGATTATAGACTGCTCCGAAGCCGAAGCCATCGCCGCTTTTAAAAACAATATCCGAGATGAATGGTTGGCTCGACAACTTGGACAGGATAAACCGAGGACTATGCAGCCCTGACCTCACTAATGACTTGCTTTTGCATGGGAGAAGATAGCTGGCTTGCCCGAAGTACTCATAATGGCGAGGCAGGAACCTCGGAAACTCGCGATGCCAATGGAAAGCCAAAGCGCAATAAAAATAAGCGCAGGTATAAAAATGGCGGAAGCGACACTGAAGACGCCGCGGTCAACGCAGGATTCACCGGACCTAAATCCGGGCAGAAAAGAAAACACTATAAAGGGAACAAAGACGGACCTAGTCAGCTTGACCGACTCCTGGACCGCCCATGTGGGATTCACGGTACCCAGGAAAAACCAGCAACCCACACTAATAGGAATTGCTGGGTGTTTAAGCAAGCTGGGAAGATAGCGGCAGAGGGACAAAGTAAAACCCAACACCGCAGCGACGATGAGAATGAACCTCGGCAGCCCAATAATGGAGGGCAGAAGAAGTTTCCAAACGAGGTAACATAGGTCAATATGATCTACGTCACCCACATCCCCAAGAGGGAGCGGAAACGTGCACTTCGGGACGTATATGCGTTGGAGCCAGTCGCCCCGAAGTATAACCCATGGTCGGCTTACCCGATCACTTTCGATAAGCATGATCATCCGACCAGCATCAGGCATGGCGGATCGGCGGTGCTCGTCCTGGACCCCATCGTTGATGGTTATCACCTAACACGCGTCCTGATGGATGGGGGAAGCAGCCTTAACCTCATTTACGAGGATACAGTTCGAAAGATGGGTATCGACTCATCTCGGATCAAACCAAGCTGTACCACCTTTAAAGGTGTCATCCCGGGCATCGAAGCCCGTTGTACGGGAACAATAACCCTAGAGGTCGTCTTCGGTTCGCCCGAGAACTTCAGAAGCGAGGAGTTAATCTTCGACATTGTACCCTTCCGGAGTGGGTACCATGCGCTCTTAGGGCGCACAGCCTTTGCATGCTTTAACGCAGTCCCGCATTATGCCTACCTCAAGCTCAAAATGCCAGGACCCAATGGCGTCATCACTGTCAATGGTAACACAGAACGTTCACTCCGGACAGAGGAACAGACCGCGGCTTTTTCAGCCGAGGTTCAAGCGTGCGAGGAGGCAGCCCGCAGCAATAAACACGCCGCCCGCTCTTTGAAGCGCGCCAGGGCTGCACAAGTCGACCTCGGCCAAGTACCTCTGCACCTAAAATAGGGATGCGGGCTCCTCGTGTGCCCTTTCTGTGGGCACTACGTCCCCAGAGTACATAACTTTGCACTCAAGATTCCCTGGGACACCGAGGAGCCAACACAATTACCAAACATCAGGCGCGGATTAACCACGCATGGACGAGGCTTAGAGCCCCAGCACAAGCAAGCATCTGTAAATGAAGCAGCCAAATATGAACACATCTAGGTTGTTTCAACCACAGAGAGACTTCGGTCACACCTCCCTTTAAGGAATTTGGTCCATCAAACACTTCGAGAGTATAAAGGGCCAGAAGGGCATCGACCTTCGCAAATTCTTCGTCTTCAATTGGGACGATCTGGTCAACAGTTCGGAAGCGCGGACATGCGGCAGGCCTTGGTCCAGATCCTTTAAAATCCGTTAGTAATTATCCGACCTGTTTTTTCCTCTTCCTCCTTTACCATCTACATTGTATTCTTTCCATTACTCTCGTCGACAGGGCATGTACATGTTGATATTATGAAATAAAGAAACCGTGCCCTTTCAAGGTCCCTATCGTATTTCTTTATCAGCATAGCTCTGGAGCGATGAAGTACTCTAAAAAAGATGCAATTGTATGACAAAGTCCGATGTGTTCGGCGTCTCAGATTTTGGCCTTATATGCATCAGTTTCGAACCTAGATTTCGGTCAATAGTTGGGTTGCCCAGCTCCTATGTGTACCCCTTACGTTTCTGATGAATTCGGCTAAGGGCATAACGGGAGAACCACTGCGATTGCGCCGCCAGGTCAATTGGTGTGGCGCCTCAGTGGAGAAAGCCGAAAACTGACTATCTAGGTGAGCGTAAACTGGTCTGCCATCCGGAGACCGCGTCAAGCGATGTGATCGTAGAGATCACCCGTGTTAAACGAAGGGCTCTTATTTTTTTAGCCGAAGTGTCCTATGGCCTAGACCTTGGCCAATTCGGCCGAACACTTCCCACACCGGGGGCTGGTCATCAACCCCCACAGTCAAACTCCTATGACTAAGTGAAAGACATCAAGCCACTATAGTCCGATTGCCTAGTTCCTCTAAAGTCATCGACCGCCTATGGGTACCGAGACGTCGGCTAAGGGTCAAGTATGGCTTAGGGAACACCCTTTGTATGACCTACACTAGGGTTGAAGCCGACGACTAGCCACTTTCATTTTAAAAAAAAGTCATGTCGGAGGAATAATCGAATTATTAAATACACAAATATGGAACTTCAAGCCATCTTCATTTAAACAAAAGATAAAGTTTTTACATACTGCACTTCGGCATTCCGAAGTATCATCTAATAATAAAGATTGTCTTTGGGGCACATGGCCTCGGTGGTCCGAGCTCCCGCTTCCACTTCGGCGAAGAAATGCTCGGCGGTCCGCGGCTTGTCGGCAGGAGGGCCAGCAGCAAGTCGCCGCATCAATTTTGCGGAAGTGAGTCTTCACGCAAGCGTATGCCCTCCGAGCCCCTTCGAAGCACGCGGACCTCTTCCAGCGGTCAACACAGGGCATGGCATCTCGGAGACGAGCCGCCAAGCCGAAGAGACTCCTCGGCATGGCTTCGGCTGGCCACAGAACAACGCAGAGGTCTTGGAGTGCTGGCCTTGTCATGCGAAACAGTTCGACCAGCTACTTCACTCGATGATTTAGCAGCTGCGTGGATGGAGACCCTGGGAATTGACCCCAGAAGGCCTTCTCCGCCTCATGACCCGCCAGCTGGCCGAAATAGGCCACCGCATCCTCCACGCTCTGCGGGAGATCCTCGAAGACCTCTGCGGAACGCCACAACTGGGTGAGCTCGACACACCCTTTGCTGCCAAACGCACACTGCAGCAAAAATATCTTACCCGAGGTGATTTGCTCCACTTGCTGGAGCACCTCGCGGTCCGCACGAGCCGACGTGTTGAGCTCGCAGTGGGCACGTTGAAGCTTCTCGAGCTCCTCTTTTGTCCGCTGCCCCTCCTCCTGAAGTTTGTCGCGCGTTTCAAACATGCCCTTCAGGGTCTCCTCGACCTCTAGCACCCGCGCCTGGTGCTTCTCCATGGCCGCCTTCTTGGCAGCCCACGCCTTCTCGGCTGTGTCGGTAGCAGCCTTCTGCTGCCGCACCTCCTTCCGAGCCCTTTCAAGCTCGGCTTTGAGCGTCTCCAGCTCCACTGTCAACATATTTAAGTCTTTGTTGTTTTCCTCAACATACAACACACAAAGCAAGTTTCTTGTTTACCTTGACATCGCTCAAGTTTCCGGTTCATCTCCGCCATCTCTTCGGAGACGGAGTCCGGAACCAAGGTCAAAACCTGTAATATAAAAAAATCCTTATTAGAGGGAAAGTGGTCTAGACCATCAACATGCTCCAGGACAGCCACTTCGGGTAGCATATTGTGGGCTACTCAACAGGCTCCTACTTACTCAAGCGACCCCGATGACAGTTTCTTGAAACCGACTTCAGGCTCGGGGGCTACTCACTCATTACGCCACTCAGCAGACTACACTTTCTATGTCCTCGGACAAAACTCATAAAGACAAAGCAAACCGAATGCGCAGAAGACGTACCTCGAAACCTGCTAGGAGGCTTTTGAAGACCTTGTGCAGGCCGGCCTATGCGGACCGGTAGCCTTCCAGGGCCGTGCCTATCAAGGCACGGTGCTCCTCTTTAAGGGAGCAGCCCTTTAGGGCCTCCTCCACCTCCTCGGCCCACCCCGCGCCGGTCCATCCTCGGACAGCAGGCTGGGGTGGAGGGATGACCTCGGATGAATTCAACCGAGGAGACCCCGTCTGTGAAGGCGGCGCTGAGGTAGCCTCCTGCTGGGCCGATAGCTGGCCCAGTCCTTCTTCGATGACCTCGGGGCGCTTCGTCCCCTGGTCTTGTGGGGCCGAGGTTTCAACCTCGGCCATGCCCGCCGCATCGTCGGCCCCCGCCGTGTTGACCTCGGGGGCCAGGATGGATGTTGCCTCCCCCAGACCGACTTGCATCGAGGGAGAAGCAGCGGGCTCTGGAGTCCCGCTGGCGGACGGCAACCCGCTCGAGGAGCCACTGGGGATCACCTTCGGCGGACTGTGTATGAAAAGTTGCTTCTGTGAAAATTTCCCTTGATGAAACAATGACTCAAGCAAGGAAGACAAGGATAAGGGTTTACCCTCGAGGCGCCGGCTTCTTCCTCCCCGTTTTGAAGGGGTCTTCCTCTGAGTCACCGAAGAGCTCGGCTCTCTCCAACGACTTGTTGGCGGCCTCGGATGAGGCTCGCCTCAGCCTCTTTTGGCCCTTGGGCGGCATGCCCACGTCGGTGTCTTCTGACACCGACCTCTTCCCCTTTGGGGGCGGGAATCTCCTCCTCGCCCTCCTCGGCGCCGCCGTCTTGAGCGGCGGAGGTGTGGGTCTCCTTTGATCGGGTGACCGAAGTCCCCCTGGTCCGAGCACTGGACTTCCCCGTTTGGGTCTTCGTCCCTTTGGAAGCCACCACATGTGGCTCCTCGGTCAGAAGCGCCGAGAGCAGGGGAGTTTGGGGCTGTTCCGGCAAGGGGGCTGGGCATCGTACCCCTTTTACCCATGCCGACCACTTCTGCAAAATGTCGAAACACGACGGCCCAAATAAAGACTTTACTCCTCGGAGCAATAAGCAAAGAATGAAAGATTGAAGGACGGAACCACTCACCAGGGGGGGCTCATAGCCGTGCTCGAGGCCGCGGTCCTCTCCCTCCTGGGGAATCTTGTCCTTGGCCAGCTTCATGAGCTTCGTCCACATAGTGGCCAAGGTGGAGCGGAAAAAGGTGTTGATGGTGTCCATGTCCTCGGGCTTCTGTGCCTACATCGGGGTAGCCCGAAGTTGGAGCGGGAGGATACGGCGGTTGAGAATTACATTGATGACGTCGGCCAGCTCAACCTTCCCCGTGGTGGTCCACCACGCGATCCTCTCGACCAGGGTCTCTACCTCCTTGGGTTTCACCTAGGCGACGCCCTTTTCTTTCCAAGACTTGAGTTTCTTGGGAGGCCCAGCCGAGAAGGCCGGGACCTCGGTTTGACCAGCAGCAAGGGGCTCGGTGATGTAGAACCACTCCTTTTGCCATTCCTTCACCGTTTCGATGAAGGTGCCCTTGAACCAGGTGGCCCCCTGGTTCTTGCTGATCATTGCCCCTCCGCACTCCGCGAGTTCTGAGCCGCTTGACTGCGGTTTGATCCCGAAGAGCTTCAGCCATAGGCCGAAGTGTGGTTCACAATGGAGGAAGGCCTCGCAGACCGTTATGAAAGCGGCGAGGTGGAGGATGGAATTGGGGGCTAGGTGATGGAAGTCTAATCCATAGTAAAACAGGACCCCGCGCACGAAGGGGTGCATCGGGAACCCCAGACCTTGGATGAGGTGGGGGATGAAGACAACCCGCTCCCCGGCGTTGGGAGCACGTACCAGCTCATCGGCCGCTGGAGCACGGGCGGTGGTGGCAGGGGCTAGATACCCCACGTCGCGCAGCTCAGCGATGGTTGCCGCCGTCACGGTGGAGCCGCCCCAGTGCCCCTTGAGGGTATCGGCCATGGCTGATGGGGAAGTCGAGCTTACGAACGAGAAAGGCGTGAGTGCTGGATCTGGGCATTGGAGCTAGACGAAGCAGCAGCGAGGGAGGAATGGGAGCGTAGGCTATCGCGCTGTTCTCCCCATTGCTTTTTATAAGCCTATGAAAGGCCAAGAGCCCCCTTTGCTATGCCGATAAATTCGTGATTACTATCAAAGATGTCGTTGAAACATATGAGGGAAACGAAATTTTGATGATATCCCTAAGAAAGCGGGCACGATCTCTGCTTCGATGGGACGTGCCAGTAAAAGGGCCGCCTCAAAACGTGATTTGAGGGAAAGCAGTAACTGCTCAACCTATCTGGGGCGAGCCTCTCCGATAAAGCTGTCAGGCCGGATTGGATTGTTCATACCTGTATAGCAGGCCTTCGAGGCTAAGATACCAGCCCACCTCGGACAGGGTACAAGCTCGGTTGGACCGCGGATGTCGATGCTCTGTGAGTAGAATCCGAGATGTAAGGTGGAACTCGTCTGTCAAGCCGGAGACTCCAGATCCGAAGTAATGTTTCCAGGACGTCCTCGGCATAGAAGACCAGTTCGGGGGCTACTGACGGTGTCCTGGATTAGGGGGTGCTAACCTAGCCGGCCCGTCTCCTCGGATGGGCCGATATGCCCCCGTACGTGACCAAGGTGGACTCCGGAAGCTGCACATGGGAAACGTGACCAAGGTTGCCTCTGCCGAAGACTTGGAGTGCCCTTCAAGATTTCTCCAGTCGCCTTACTCATAGATACCGACCTTGTAATCCTAGATACCCTCCCTAGCGTGTATATAAGCCATAGGGTTTAGCCCGTAGGGGACATCAACACAACATCAAACACCTAGCTTTAGAAGTTAGACACATATCATGATCTCGAGGTAGATCAACTCTGTACTCGATACATCCCCATCAGTATAATCAGAAGCAGGACGTAGGGTTTTACCTCCATCAAGATGGCCCGAACCTGGGTAAACATCGTCTCCTTTGTCTCTGTTACCATCGATCCAAGATCCGTAGCTCAGGAGCCCCTACCCCGAGGTCTGCCGGTTTTTACACCGACACATGGAGATTTGGATTTCGATCCGAGGTTGGATCTTTTCCAAGGGGGAGGGGATGATGTGGAGCATCCTACGGACATCACCATGTCAAGAGTCCGTTCGCCAAGTGATACATGCGACATCTACTTCATCTATACAAAGGTGAATCATCTCCTTTACACGTGTCTACTTGTGCCCTTCGAGGATGGTATACTACTTGACCCTCTCTCATGTGCATACATAGGTGTGAGCGGAGCTACACCTTCGTCGAGGAGGAGTCCAAGCTCAAGAGGACATGTACACCATCATCGAGGAGAATGCAAGGAAGAAGGAGTCCAGCAGCTGGAAGAAGAGGCACGGATCAGAAGACCCCATGCGCACGGCCCTCCCGGGCCCCGTGCGCACGGCCTATCCAGAAACTTTCTGGACACCCCGTGCACACGGGCCTCCAGGACCCCGTGCACACGGGGCTAACTTAGCCCGTGCGCACGGACCTGCCTGCAAGCTGGCGTGTACTGCCTGTTTTGCCCTCCAGCTCGTCCCCTACCTCCATCCACCTATATATTTCATACCTAGGTCATTTGTTAGGGTTAGCAAAGATATATTAGAGATCTAGTAGAGCTTTGCTCCTATCTATCACCTCTCCCATGGAGATCAAGACCTCCATGTGAGAAGATCCCTTAGGGATTCAAGACCTCCCTTGTGGAGAAGATCCTCCTAGGATTCAAGACCTCAACTCCTTCAAGGATTGGGATGAACTAGCAACCTCTTTACCTTCTTGTGTTGGATTTGGACCTTTGTATCCCTCTTTGTGTATGTGGATCTAGCACATGTGTGATTGGATCTTGTTGATTGAGTGTTTGTTCTTGTGTTCTTCTCTCAATTTGCCCTTTTCCCCCTCCAAGTGTGAAAATATCTTCCATTAGGGTCTCCACCCTACAACACTTGGGAATCCCCAATCTTAGGGTCTTTCCGCTCCTTATTCCCCTCATATCGATATCTCACCCAAAACTTGAAAACTTCAATCACACAAAACTTAACGGAACTTGTGAGATAGGTTAGTATGATAAAAATGAATCATCCACTTAGGTACTGTCAAGACAAGATTCATAATTGTTCTCACATAATTCCTACTGTATTCTATCATTTCCACAATTTATATTACTCAATATAAGTTATGGAAACACTAACACAAGCAAACTATGCACCGAAAACAGAATCTGTCAAAAACAGAACAGCACATAGTGAGCGATTTAGAAACCATACTTCTGTACCTCCACAAATTCTGAAAAATTAGAAAAATGTAAAAAAAAATCAATAAAATACTGTGTAAAAATTTCAGAATTTTCTCACGCTCCAGTACATAATAGAAATTCCAGCACTGGACGCAAAAGTTTCTGTTTTTGCACAGAAACAAATCAACAAGCATCCACACTATCCCAAAGGCTTTACTTGGCACATTATTGAAACAAAATCTATAAAACATGATTACTACAGTAGCTTAATCATGTGAACACACAAAAACAGTAGGGGTAAATATTGGGTTGTCTCCCAACAAGCGCTTTTCTTTAATGCCTTTCTAGCTAGGCATGATGATTTCAATGATGCTCGCATAAGAATAAAGAATCGAAAAGTGAAGCATATGACTAGCACATTTAAGCCTAACCCACTTCCTATGCATAGGGATTTTGTGAGAAAACAATTTGTGGGATCAAGAATCAACTAGCATAGGAAGGCAAAACAAGCATGACTTCAAAACTTTCAACACATAGAGAGGAAACATGATATTATTGCAATATGTAAAAGAAAATGTTCCTCTCTCATAGTAATTTTCAGTAGGATCATGAATGAATTCAACAATATAACTATCACATAAATCATTCTTTTCATGATCTACAAGCATAGAAATTTTATTACTCTCCACATAAGCAAAATTATTCACATGAATAGTAGTGGGAGCAAACTCAACAAAATAGCTATCATGTGATACTTGATTGGCATAATCCAATTGAAAATTAAAATCATGATGACAAGTTTCATGATTATCATTATTCTTTATAGCATACATGTCATCACAATAATCATCATAGATAGCAACTTTGTTGTCATAATCAATTGAAACCTCTTCCAAAATAGTGGAATCATCTTTAAATAAAGTCATGATCTCTCCAAATCCACTTTCATAATTATAATCATCATAAATAGGAGGCATGCAATCATCATAATAAATTTGCTCATCAAAACTTGGGGGACTAAAAATATCATCTTCATCAAACATAGCATCCCCAAGCTTATGGCTTTTCATATCACTAGCATTATGGATATTCAAAGAATTCATACTAGCAACATTGCAATGATGCTTATCATTCAAAGATTTTATGCCAAACATTTTATTGAATTCTTCTTCTATCAATTGAGCACAATTTTCCGATCCATCATTTTCAAGAAAGACATCATAAAGATGAATAATATGAGGCAACCTCAATTCCATTTTTTTTTGTAGTTTTCTTTTATAAACCAAACTAGTGATAAAACAAGAAACTAAAAGATTCAATTTCAAGATATAAAGATATACCTTCAAGCCCTCACCTCCCCGGCAACGGTGCCAGAAAAGAGCTTGATGTCTACTACACAACTTATTCTTGTAGACTCGTGTTGGGCCTCCAAACGCAGAGTTTTGTAGGACAGTAGCAATTTTCCCTCAAGTGGATGCCCTAAGGTTTATCAATCCGTGGGAGGTGTAGGATGAAGATGGTCTCTCTCAAACAACCCTACAATCAAATACAAGAAATCTCTTGTGTCCCCAACACACTCAATACAATGGCAAATTGTATAGGTGCACTAGTTCGGCGAAGAGATGTTGATACAAGTGTAGTATGGATAGTAGATATAGGTTTTTGTAATCTGAAAATATAAAAACAGCAAGGTAGCAACTGATAAAACAGAGCACAAACGGTATTGCAATGCTTAGAAACAAGGCCCAGGGTTCATACTTTCACTAGTGCAATCTCTCAACAGTGTTAACATAGTTAAATCATATAACAATCCCTCAACATGCGATAAAGAATCACTCCAAAGTTCTTATAATCGGAGAACATAAGATGAAATTGTTTGTAGGGTACGAAACCACCTCAAAGTTATCCTTTCCGATCAATCTATTGAGCCATGCCTACAAGTGTCACAAACAGCCCCAGAGTTCGTACTAAAATAACACCATATGATACGCATCAACCAATTCTAATGTCACGTAGATACTCCAATGTCACCACAAGTATCTGTGAGTTTATTATTCGATATGCATCAAACAACTTCAGATTCATAATATTCAATCCAACACAAAGAACTTCAAAGAGTGCCCCAAGATTTCTACCGTAGAAAGTAGGACGAAAACGTGCATCAACCCCTATGCATAGATTACCCCAATGTCACATCGGGAATCCGCGAGTTGAGTGCCAAAACATATATCAAGTGAATCAATATAATACCCCATTGTCACCATGGGTATTCATATGCAAGACATACATCAAGTGTTCTCAAATCCATAAAAATATTCAATCCGATAATAGTGAAACCTCAAAGGTAAAAACTCAATTCATCACAACAAGATAGAGAGGGGAAAAACACCATATGATCCAACTATATTAACAAAGCTCGCGGTACATCAAGATCGTGCCAAATCAAGAACACGAGAGAGAGAGAGATCAAACACATAGCTACTAGTACACACCCCTAGCCTCGAGGGTGAACTACTCCCTCCTCATCATGGAGACCGCCGGGATGATGAAGATGGCCTCCGGTGATGATTCCCCCCTCCGGTAGGGAGCCGGAAAAGGGCTGTAGATGAGATCGTGGAGGTACAGAGGCTTGCGGCGGCGGAGTCGAAGTTCTAGGTTAATTTCTAGGGGTTCCTCTATTTATAGGATTTTTCAGCGTTGGAATCACGCGAAGATGGGCTAAGATGGGCCCACGAGGCACCACGGCGCCATACCCCCCTGGCGCGCCCTGGTGCCTCATGGGCACCTCGTGGCTCTTCTGGTCCTCCCACGAAGCTTCCTGGTTCTCTTTTGTTCCAAAAAATAGTCAAAAAGTTTCGCTGCATTTGGAGAACTTTTATTTCTGCACAAAAAACAACACCACGGTAGTTCTGCTGAAAGCAGCGTCAGTCCGGGTTTGTTCCATTCAAATCATACCAAAACCATATAGAATTGCTGTAAACATGGCATGAATACTTTATAAATTATAGATACGTTGGAGATGTATCAGGAAGCGTACTCTGCCACGACCTCGCGCGAGAATGCGCTTTCTCTGTGCAGAGGCGTACTTTCAGAAATGCGCTTTTAGCCCAGCCCCGCCGGCCGAAACGGTTATATTGCGGGCGTTCACTCATTAAGGACAGAAACAGACAGTTTTCTGTTTGTTTTCTACCTAACGAACGAATGGCCATATTTTCGCGACTGTAACTCCGATTGAGGTAATTCTAAAGCCCACGTTCTCAGTTCGTCAAGCCCGTTCTGATGATGCCATTTTCATAATGTTGTCACAAGTTGAAAATGCCATCTTTGCCCTTCCTCGAATCCAGGTCCCTCCCGAGAGCACCGGTTCCGACGTCTCTTATCCCGTGGATAGTCGCACTTCCATCCGGTGTATTTGTCCATCCCAAGGCAAGCCAACCTCTTACCATGAGCACCGGACTTGCATGTTGATTTTTGCTTGAACCCTGTGTGTGTGTAGCTGCAGTATATTCATATGATGTTTCTGTCTGCAATTGTGGTATATGTTAGTGTTGCTTGTCATGTCATGCTATGACCAGACTTCATACTATCTTTTGCCATGTTAGCAATAATACTTTTATCGGTAATAGCATGTTAATACTGTGCCTGTATCTCATACTATCGGAGTCTAGGATCTGCATCCAAGAAACTTCTCCAAGAACTTAGGATTCGAACTCTGGGGGACTTTGCTTGGCAACCTACAACGGGACTATGGCGTGGACACGACGGACTCGCTGGCTCTCACCGGACACGAAGGGGACGCGCGATCTACCCAGGTTCGGGCCACCGTGCGGTGTAATACCCTACTCCTGCTTGTGTTGGATTGCCCTGTGGAAAGCTTGTGCTTGAAGTACAAGAGGTGCGGGAGAGAATGGGTCGATCCCCTTACATGGAAGCGGCCCTGCCCCTTTTGTAGTGCCTCGGTCCTCTTCCCCGAAAATATGAGCGGGAAAGGGTTGCCACAGGGTGGCAATTCAAAAGGGGGACAAGAGCGCAGGCTTATCCTGACTAAAGGCGGTCTCCGCCTGTTAAAGCAGCTCCTTGTGACGCGCTGGTGGGCTTGGCGACGAACTCCGTCCTGGCGCGCCGACCCGTCCTGATCTTCTTTCACCAAAGAGGAAAGCCTTTGGGACTTGCTTTTGGGGGAGGCAGACGCCGCTGCTCCCTTATCACCGGAATGGAAGCCGGGCTTGGTCGCGCCCCGCTGTCCTTATCCTGACAGCGGGACGTCACCCATGTGCTGGGCGCAGAGCCCTGCAGCGGGCGCCGTACGGCTTGCTTCGTGAGGAGCCCCGCGAGGCATCCCGGTGCTTGGCGGCCTCGGCAGCGCCTGTCCTGACGGTGAGGGTGTCGGGGGGATGACCCCCGGGTAGGCCCAAGATGGCGAAACGACACTTCAAACTTTGCCAGGGGAGCATCCCCTGGCATGCTGGCGACCTGTCCGGCTTGCCACCTGGCGACCCGTCCGGCTCACCAACCGGCGTCCCGTCCGGCTCGCATCCTGGCGACCCGGCGACCCGGCCGGCTGGCCACCAGGCGACCTGCCTGGCTGGCTGGAACCTGGCCATCCGGGTAGAAGCTGAACCTGGCCATCCGGGTAGAGGCCATCCGGGTAGAAGCTGAACCTGGCCATCTGGGAAGAGGTCATCCGGGTAGAAGCTGAACCTGGCCATCCAGGTTCAGCCTGTCCGGGTGGAGCCGTCCGGGTGGAGCCGTCCGGCTGGAGCCCGTCCGGGTGGAGCCCGTCCGGCTGGAATCCGGCCAAGTCAACCTCAGACGTCTCGTCGGACCTGCGCAGACGAGACGGCCATGCTCTATAGTAGAGCACTGTAGATGAGCGGCTGGCACTGTAGACGGACAGCCGGCACTGTTCACACGTCTGGTGTCCCCCCAACAGCATAGTTAGGCTCATTGTCTAGACACTTGCTCACAGCCAATTCTCATTCCCACACACGCTCACACATGAGGCAGAGAAGAGGAGCGCTCCCAGCCTCCTTCTTCCTCCTCTAAATACAGCTCTAGGAGCAACTCTGTACTACCATATACACCGCATATACACCAGACATGCAGGAGTAGGGGTATTACCTCCCCGCGAGGGCCCCGAACCTGGGTAAACCACCGTGTCCAGTTGTCCAAACCCATCCCGGATCTCCACTACAGCCTTGCCCTCACCTCAAGCCATCCCATAGCATCTGCCATGAATCGTGCACCCCCAGCGAGAATAACACGACAGTTGGCGCCCACCGTGGGGCTTGCTGCTGCTGAAATCGCGGTCCGGGCGGGACCCTTTTTCGTCGCCGCCCCGCGACGCTGGCCACCCGTCGCGGCTCCTGCATTGCTCCACCCGTGCACGGCCTTGTCGCCCTCGCGCACGCTGCTCCGCCCTCGACCGTCTCCCTAGTCATCGGCTCCGGCCTCGTCTCGGCCACACCTCCGCGCGCGGGTTCGTTGGCCGTCTCCGTCCCTGTGCGTGTATGCACTCGTGCCTAGCTAGCTAGCTAGCAAGGCCAATCGATCCGGCTGCGTGTATGCTAGCTTAGCTAGCTAGCCCGGCTCATGTGCATGCAGGCAGCTCTTCACCGCGCGCGGCCATGACGGGCCGTCGTCGCGCTCCCCGCGCGCACGTCGCTTCTTGCCGCCGCGTCCGCGCCGGCGCCGCGTCCGAGTGGTGGCTGCGGCCGCCGTCCCATCTTGCCGCGCCTGCTCGCTGCTCCAGCTGCGCTGCGCCCGGGCGCTGCACGCCACGCGCCGCTCAATCTCCGCCGCATCCCGCGCCCGCATGCACGCAGCCTCCTCCCGAGCGCCTCCTCCTCCGAGCCTATGCGTGTGTCGCTGCTCCACCAACCACGCGGCGCCCGTCCGCGCCCGACCACCTCCGGCCCACGTCGTCCCCGTGCCTGGTTGTGCCTGGCCCACCTCCTGCTGCGCGCCGCCCGCAGGCCGGCCGCTCCGTTGCACCACCCCGGCGTCCCCCGCGCTCGGCTGCGCCGGTGGCCGCCCGGCGCCGCTCCCGCACTGCGCTCCCTCGGCCCAGCCGCGTCGCGACGCACGCCTCGCCTCCGCTCCCGCACATGCCGGCTCCGCCCGCCGGCTCGCCGTCCCGTGCCGGCCCCCGAGCTACCGCGCCGCCTCCGCGCCCGGCCTCCCGCGGCTCCCGCGGGTTCCGTACCTCTCCTCACCGCTCTACCCTCGCGCGCGCGGCCTACCCCCGCGGGCCGCCTGCGTCACGCCGGCTGCTCCGCACGCCGGCTCAGTGCATCGCACCGCCTGCTCAGCGCCAGCTACTCTGCCTTCCACCCGCTCGCTCCGTACCGGCTGCCCTGCGCGGGCTGCTCCCCGGCGTCCCCGCCGGCTCACCGGCCGGCTACGGCTCCCGCCCTACCTTCCGCCCGCGCCAGCTACCCGCTGGCCTCCCGCGCCGCCTTGATCCGGCCAGCCGCTCTGCTCCGTGCGCTGCTCCGCCGCGGCCGCACCCTCTCGCCGGCCGGCTGCTCCGCTGCCGGCTCGCTGCTGCAGCCGGCCACTGCCGTGTCCCGCCCACCCGCGTCAAACTCCTCGCGCCGGCTCCAGCTCGCGTCGCCTCCCGGCTGGTCGCTGCCGCGTCCCGCCCGCCAGCTGGGCGCGCCAGCCAGCCGCCACCGCGTCCCGCTAGACGCTCCTGCCGGCTCCGGGGGCTGGAAAAGTAAAAAAAAAGATGTGGGTCGGCTGCCGGCTGCCCGAGGGCCGGCTTACCAGCTGGCTGAAAAAAAAAGCTGCTGCCAGCTGGGAAAAAAAAGGACCACCAGCTACGCCCGCTTCGACGCCCGGCCCGTTGTGCCTGGCCGGCTGCGGAGCCGGCCCGTCCGCCTCGACGTCGGCTGCGCCCGCTTCGACGCCCGGCCGGCTGGGGAGCCGTCCCGGCTGCCCGTCCGCCTCGACGCCTGGCTGATCGGGCCCGACCGGCTGGGGCGCCCCTCAACCACCCAGAGGCTCGGGCCGTCTGCCGGAAGTTACCTCCGCCCCGTCCGTGTCAAAAGCAATGTGAGCTCTCGTCCGCGTATCTTTGCACCGTGAACACAAACGGATAACCCCGAGCGACCCTCGGGGTCTGTCGCTGCATTTCTTCAGCTGCTTTGCTGTTCCCCCCGGCACCTGTTGGTCTCAGCCCAGGGGCTGGCCGTTTGGCCCGATACGTTCTTCCCTGCAGACGGCTTAGTAGTGTGCACGGTAATGAAGGCCCACTTTTCGTCTCAGCTACAGACCGGCTCCTGGCTGTCCGGCTAGCGAAGAGCACAAGCTGGAGGTCACCCCACGCGAAAAACGTCCGGGGGAGAAAATGGCTTGGGCGACCCGGTCGTTTCCTTTATGAGTATCTGCTCGGTCGAATCTGCTCCCAGAGTCCAAGTACTGTAGACTCTACTCCGCGGCCCACTCTTCGCCTCAGCTATAGACCGGCTCCCGGCTGTCCGGCTAGCAAGAGCAAAAGCCAAAGAGCGGAGGGGACATGAAAAAGCCTGAAGGGGGCTCGGGCGACACCGAGTCGGCACCCTCTGCATAAAACTTGCGCTGCCAAAGCTAAATATTTGATATATCTGCACTGATTAACTTTGTCTTTCGCATGATCGTTTCCAAGGGGAACCCCCCTCCTCGCCCAGAGGCTCGGAGGCTAAACACCCAGTGGGTGCACCGGCGCACCCCACTGGGAAAACGCCACGCCGGCTGCAGGCCCGCCGCCGGCTGCCACCGGCTGTCATCGCCAACGTCTGCTCCAACATCCGCGGAGACCCTCCGCCCGACTCTTCGAGTCGCTCGGAGGCTCGAAGGCTACACCCAGTGGGTGCGCTAGCGCGCCCCCACTGGAAGCGAGCCGCGCCGGCTGCAAGCCCGCAGCCGGCTGTCATCGACAACCTCTGCTACAACGATAGCGAAGACCCTCTGCCCGACTCCTCGAGTCACCCAGAGACTAGGAGGCTACACCCATTGGGTGCGCTAGCGCGCCCCCACAGGAAGCGAGCCGCGCCGGCTGCCGCCCGCAGCCGGCTGTCATCGACGACTTCTGCTACAACACCGGCGGAAACCCTCCGCCCGACTCTTCGAGTCGCCCGGAGGCTCAGAGGCTACACCCAGTGGGTGCGCTGGCGCGCCCCCACTGGAAACGGCCAGCCGGCGGACTCCACTCTGCGCCCGGCGACGCCTCGCGCCCACCTGTCGGCGGACTCCGCGTCCGCGCCCGGCGGCGCTCCGTGCCCATCTGCTGCAACAAAATGCAAGGACCCTCCGCCCGACTCTTCGAGTCGCCCGGAGGCTCGGAGGCTACACCCAGTGGGTGCGCTGGCGCGCCCGCACTGAAAGCAAGCCGCGCCGGCTGCAAGCCCACAGCCGGCTGTGATCGACGACATCTGCTACATCAACGCCCGCGAAAACCCTCCGCCCGATTTCCAAGTCGCCCGGAGGCTCGGAGGCTACTGTCGGGGGGATGACCCCCGGCTTGGCCCAAGACGGCTAAACGACACTTCAAATGTTGCCAGGGGAGCGTCCCCTGGCATGCTGGCGACCCGTCCGGCTCGCCACCTGGCATCCCGTCCGGCTGGCCACCTGGCGACCCGTCCGGCTCGCCACCTGGCATCCCGTCCGGCTGGCCACCTGGCGACCCGTCCGGCTCGCCAACCAGCGTCCCGTCCGGCTCGCATCCTGGCAACCCGGCGACCCGTCCGGCTGGCCACCTGGTGACCTGCCTGGCTGGCTGGAACCTGGCCATCCGGGTAGAAGCTGAACCTGGCCATCCGGGTAGAAGTTGAACCTGGCCATCCAGGTAGAGGCCATCTGGGTAGAAGCTGAACCTAGCCATCCGGGTTCAGCCTGTCCGGGTGGAGCCGTCCGGGTGGAATCCGGCCAAGTCAACCTCAGACGTCCCGTCGGACCTATGCAGACAAGACGGCCACGCTCTACAGTAGAGCACTGTAGATGAGCGGCTGGCTCTGTAGACGGATAGTCGGCACTGTTCACACGTCTGGTGTCCCCCCAACAGCGTAGTTAGGCCATGTGGGCCCCTCTTGTCCCCTGGGCACCCCTTTATAAGGTGCCCCAGGGAGCTCATTGTCTAGACACTTGCTCACAGCCACTTCTCATTCCCACACACGCTCACACATGAGGCAGAGAAGAGGAGCGCTCCCAGCCTCCTTCTTCCTCCTCTAAATACAGCTCTAGGAGCAACTCTGTACTACCATATACATCGCATATACACCAGACATGCAGGAGTAGGGGTATTACCTCCCCGCGAGGGCCCCGGACCTGGGTAAACCACCGTGTCCAGTTGCCCAAACCTGTCCCGGATCTCCACTGCAGCCTTGCCCTCACCTCAAGCCATCCCGTGGCATCTGCCATGAATCGCGCACCCCCCGCGAGAATACCACGACAGAGGGGCCTCGCGAGGCTCGCCCCTCACGAGGCGGCTTCCTCCGGAGCTGCCTCGGCAGGGCTGCTCTCATGGGCTGCCCAGAGCGTGGTCCTCTGGGCCTGAGACAGATGGACCGTGGTACCCTGGTTCCTACTGGGCCGATAGTAGCCCTCGGGCCTGCGGCGCGCATGTTCCGCCCGCAGGGGACGAAACGCCGCGGGGCCCGCTGAGCTGCCAGGCCCAGAGGCGACGCGTGGCGGCTTTCGCGGGGAGGGTCGCCCCCACTCCCCATGACGCCTCGGTAACCGCCGCCTTGGCGATAAAGCCTGCCCACGCGGGGCGCAGGAACGTCATTGCTCTTCGTCCCCATCTTGCCCTTCGTCTCGCGCGAGCAGCTTCTCTATTGTTCCTCCCCCAACTCCCCATCTCTCCTCCGCCATGGCCCCTGGCAGGAAAGGGAAGAAGAAAACCGCCGAGCCAAGGTCGTCGGCCCCGCCGGGGCCGGGGCCCGCGCTACTGAAATCCATGATCCTCAACGAGGAGGGCCTAGACAAGGTGTGGCCTATGACGGCGAGCGCCCACAACGGGAATGGGGCGACGAAGATCTGGCCGGTGTCGCGCCCCGCCGCGCAGCGAGGGGGTACGACCTTCCCTTTCTTCCTCCACTCCGTCTTCGCTGGGCTGGTGCCTCCCTTCTCCGACTTCTTCAACGCCGTGCTCAGCCACTACCAGGTTCACGCGCTGCACCTGCACCCGAGCTCGGTCCTTCTTCTCTCCGTCTTTGCCTACCTCTGTGAGGCCTTTCTGG
The DNA here is from genome assembly GCA_039707655.1 of Elymus sibiricus. Lineage (NCBI taxonomy): Eukaryota > Viridiplantae > Streptophyta > Magnoliopsida > Poales > Poaceae > Elymus > Elymus sibiricus. Next base: position 323,986,182 of record CM077664.1, read on the forward strand.
GTGTGCTGCCATCCGTGGCCTTCCTCCGGAAATTTTTCTGCCTCCGACTGACCGAGGCGGCCCAGCGCTCGGGCTGTGTGTCATTTCAGATGGTCGCGGGCATGCACTCGCACATCATCGACATGCGGCTCCCCGAGGAGGTGGAGGGCTTCAGGGAGCGCTGGGTCTACATGGACGCGCGCCAGTACAGCCCCTTGCTCGAAGTCCCGGAGGCGCCAGCGATGCCGAGCTCCGGGTGGGGGCCCGCCGAGCTGACCGGGGCCGCGCTGGGGCCAGTCATGGCGAGGATGCCGAGTGCCCCAAGACGGCGGGCTCACCGCGAGCATGGTCGTCAAGGAGTTCGTGCGCAAGCGCATTGCCCCCCCTCCAGAGGCGCCTTCGCCCTGTATGGACCCACTCAAGCCTAGGGGACCCCATGAGGCCGAGCTCCGATCGCCTCACCCCAGAGGTGGTGGAGGGGCTGGCGAATGTTCTCCTTGCCGCGGCGACGCCGTTCCCGCCGCCAAGTGCGGCTCCAATTTACTGCTTCGGGAACCGGGAGGACGTGCGGGCTGGCATGCCACTGTTTGATCAGTGGGGGCTTGTGCCCCCGGGGCATGTGGGACCCTGCGACAACCCGGTCCAGGTGCTGCCGCTTCCCGGAGGCGAAGGCGACACCGAGGCGGCGGACGCCTGGAGCGAGCCAGCGGCCTCCGAGCCGACTCGCCGCCTGTCGACGGCAGGGACTGGTAGCGGCGGCAACAATGATGCCGGGGGGCCCCGAGACGAGCCCCAGCGGTCCGCGCCCCCGATGGAGGAAGCCCTTGGAGTGGAGAACCCCGCGGCTGGTGGGGCGATCCAGCCTACCGCAGCCTCGGGAGGGGGCCTAGACGGGCCCCGCGGCGGGGCCTCAGGAGGGGGCCCCGAAGAGTCCCGGGGAGGCGGAAGCGGCAGCCGTCCTGGAGGGAAGCTAAGGAAGCGGCGATGGGTCCCCAAAGACGAGTAAGTCCCCCTGCCTCGCGCGTTCCTTATGCCCACCGCCTCACCTTGCACGGCTCGGCTTGATTCCTAGTTATGCAGTAGGGGCTCCCTGCCGAAGAAGAGGAAAGAGGATGCCCAGACGAAGACGCCGGAGAGCCCGCCGGGGCTCGGCGGGAGTTGGGGGCGGCTGGCGCACCGGCGCCCCCAACGGTCCCCGTGAAGCATGACGAAGTTGAGGAGGAGGGGCTCGCGGGATCTGCCCAGCCTCTCGAGGAGGCCTTCCCTCCTGCCGGAGGAAGGGTGCCTCCGAAAGGGGCCCGCCCAGAGGGAGAGGCGGGCGCCGATGCGGTGGCCACCGCAAGCCTCGAGCGATCACCAGGGCGCCACGAGCCGGAGGCGGCCGCGCCCAGTCCTACCCGCATGACCGAGCGGCCGGTGGGGGCAGAGGCTGAGGCACAGGTCGAGGAGGATCCTGGCCGCCTGGAGGGGAATGAGGCCCCATCGGACGGAGGTCTGGGTGGATCCAATGATGCAGCAGCCCCCGAGCCCCCAGAGCCACGGGGGGCGGAGACGGAAGGGCCGCACGCGCCCGGGACCCTGGCCCTGGTGAGCCGCTGCATCCTATCATGGATCGGGACTCTCCGCTGTGCCCGATCAGCCCTCGGCTCCCTAGGAGAACCTCCGCCTGGAACAGGGGCGCGTCGCGGCCCGCGAGGCCCGGCTAGCCTCCCGCGAGGAGGCGGTCACCCAGTGCGAGAGCATGGCAGCGGTCCTGGAGATGGATATGGAGATCCGAGAGCATGAACTCCTGCGGACCATGCTCGAGCTGGAGAGGGAGCGAGAGCACTTGGAGCATCTGGACCATATCGTGGCGGCCGGCGAGGCCACCTACCAAGAACGCCTTGCGAAAGCTAACACCACGCTTGAAGAAAGAGCAGCGAGGTACAGGGCCGAAATTGACAAGCGGGGCCAGGAGGAGGTCGCGCGGAAGGCGAAGGCCCTGGCGGACACCTACTCCAATAACCTGAAGAAGCAGTAGGACCGCTTCACGAAGAGGCGTGGCGAACTCGACGCCAAAATCGCCAAGCTCCATGCCGCGACTCACCATGAGCTGGAAGACCTCCAGGCTCAGGTGGGCGCGGTTAGCGACAAGGCGCACCGGGCCCGCGACGAGGCCGCCCGAGGGCGTGGGGAGCAGCTCCAGCACTCCAAGATGTTCCGCAAGCTCATGGGGCGCGCTCGCAGCGCCGTGGCCACTTTCTCAGTCCAGAGGGTGGAGGATCCCCTGGAGACCGACGACACTAGCTACCTGGCCTTCTTCCCAAGGCTCGTGGAGCGGTTGGATATGCTATGATATGCTTTGATTTGTTCGATCCATGTTACTTGCTAGCATCATGCCATGCTTATCATTTTCCATGGAATAAATTTATGTATGAGCATAGGGCTTGCTTTGTCATCTGCTTGTTTGGATGCTATGTATTTGGTTGTCTTGCGAGTACATTCAAAGTACTCACCTGGCCTTGCACGTGGCCAGATTGCAGGAGAAGACTTGTCATGCTAGACCATAACCTTGCCAGTCCTATGAGTTGTGGAGCCCAACCAGAGACGACGTGCCGCTAAACCAAGACTTCCGCCGCCATTTAGATAGCCTTAGAGCTATGCAAACCATTGTATTCATCAGCGATGTAATACTCTATTTCATGTAAATGAAATATATTTTGTGCTTGGAATGCTGTACCATGTACCTGTCATGCGTCACGTGTTATCCTGGGCTGACGTGCGAAGGCCCCATGCTCTAGTCGGATCGGGGTGCCACAGGAGATGGTATCAGCGCCAGGCTGGCGATAGGTTACCCTAGCGTTTAATCACCGCTATCATCAACCCGTAAAAATCCCAATAGATTTGACCCATCCCTGACGTCCGGCATGACCACTGTTGACCAACAGGTGGCACAGTCGGAACTGATGCGCCCCTACCCTGTTGCCTGTGCACCCTGGTTTTTGGCAACTTTTTCATTTCAAAACCTTTCTGGAGGGTTCTTGAATTTTTTTTCAGTTGACTTTGGACTTATGAATTTCTCTCAATGATCCAAAGCTCTCAACATCTTGCCAGAATCTTGTCACACACCTTCTGGATTAAATTCCAATTTTCAATCTTTCTCAAAGATCCATTTTCTTCCTTTGGGAAAATCTGTCATCACTATGGGTTATGAAGCAACCTATAGTTCTGATGCTCAGAAAAATCCCAAATTAATACCACGCCTTCTTGTCATCATCTACTCCCACAATCTTCAAAAACATCTCATGGTTCAGTACAAAGATTTGTCCGGAAATCTCCATTTATCTTCTGGACAGTACTGACCCTTTGTGAAGCAACCCATATTTTCCCAACTCAGAAAACTCTCAAATAATTCCCTAGGATATTAGGGAACCTATCTTGCCACAATATCCAAAAATATCATCTTGTCCAGTACAAATTTTTAGCAGCAATATTCTGTCAAGTTTCTGCTCATTTTGAACCTCTGTGAAGGAAGTACCATCTAGAGGTATCCAATTGAGCTGAAATTTTTATGACAGCATCTATCCACCAAATAACTGTCCCACACCAAATTTCAGCTCCAGCAGATCAACCAGATGAGTGCTACAAGCTCATCTTTCCTCTGGACCAGAAATAGCAGTTGTACATGAACACCATTCAAATCTTGTCTAAATTTTCTCAAACTTGGCCAGCCTGGAGTCCTTCCAAGATAGATCATCCCAGACATCTCCATTGGCTCCATCTCCAGCTCACCTCTCCTCCAGATCCCTCTCAAAGTTTCTGTCAGAAACTGTAGCTGAAGCGACACTGCGTATCAGAGTGAACCTAGCCAAACTAGAGGCACAGAGGCACTAAGTGATCAAAGGAGAAAATGCTAGACAAGGTGCGCCAGACTTGCGTGGCCTCTAGATGCCAATGCCCGTGGTGAGCACGGCAATGGCATGCCAAATCACGCGCTCTGCATCACGCCCGTATCTGATGCGACGCATCCAGCTGCCCCGCGTAGCCGTAGCTTGTCTCAGCTCGCCGACATCCTCTCCTTCTCCCACGTCCGTGTTCGTCTCCGTGCGCTCTTTCCATCCCCGTAGTTGCCGTACCTCGCCGCCGTCTGTGTCGCCGACGACCATCGCCGGAGCCCCGCTTCTCTCTGTTCCCTCTCTCTCTCCCGTTTAAATCCAACCGCGGGGCCCGCACATCAGCTGCTCAGCCGCGCGCACCGAAGCGGTAAGTGGAGGCGCCTCTCCACTTTACGTCTTCGACATGGCCCCCTGTCAGTTTTTCTAATTTCTGTTTTTAATTCATATTTGACCAGAAACTTTGACCGTCCATAACTTTTTAACCATAAGTCCAAATCAATTGATTCTTTTTGAATTGGGTTTGTCTTGAGCTCCTTTATTTTCTGGTAAATTTTGGTAATTTTCTCTTGCTCACAGAATTTCTGGTGAACAGAACAGTAATATGTGACATTTTCTTTTGCACTTTTAAAATATTTTCAGAGGGTAATCCTTTTGAATTTGAAGCCCAGGAGTTTGTGGACAACCCAACAGAGCAAGGCAAGCCATGTCATCCATTTCATGAAGCGTTGCAATAGTGTTGCTTATTTAAATGAATTATATACATTATTTTAACATGTGATAATTTAAAGTAATTTATTTTAATGCATAGCTACTGCCATGTTAAGTTACTCATGATAAATATCCATGCTTGTTAAATATTTGGCAACACTAAACCTAATTGGGTGATCAAGTGCCACCTACCCGGACTTATCTGTGCAGCCACATTTGCCGGTATGGGACGGCCTTGACTTGGTCTGGCTTTGTGCTCTTTTATCGGTACCACCAAAGAGGGAGGGTTATGCGTGCGTGCTGCCCTGATCAGGTAGACGACGATAATCCTGTGAGCCCAGTTGAGTTGTTTTGCCGGCGTCCCCGTTTGGGACAGTTTAGTTTGGCCACGACGGTGGCAGGTGTCACGGGATGACACAGGGGCCACCCAGGACATGACCCTGGGAGGGTATGATTGTCGGTGGTACGATAGAGGAGTCACGGGTCAAGTAGGTTTCGTTGGAGCAGCACCGGTCCACCCAGAAGGGAAGTGTACCGAGGTACGGGACCAGGAGCTCCATGGTGTGGGTAAAGTGCGCAACCTCTATAAAGTGTATGAATCTATTCGAATAGCCGCGTCCACGGTATTGGACAGTCCGTACTAGGCCACTGACTGGTCAACCGCAATATTGATAATAATGATGGAAGAACTTGTCCTATGTTCGGAAGTACTTATTGGATCATGAGTATTTCGGGGGTTGTGGGACAACCTAGAAGAGAGTAAGTTGGTATTTGGTAACCGTAAGTAAGCCACCTAAACACTTAATATGATCATTGCCATGCTATTGTTTGCTGCATTGTTTTGGTTACTGTGAGCTTGCGAGTACATTCCAAGTACTCACCTGGCTTATCACGCCAGATGCAGGAGAAACCGAGGACGGAGGTCCCGATGGTTCGTGCTACGCTAACTAGGCCGTGTCCCAGCAGTGTCCCTGTGGATGGAGTTTCCGCGCTACATTCCGCTACGCCGTAGAGTCACCTAGTAGTATCGAGGCCCTGCCTTGTTCCATAAATAATGTAGATATTGTCATAGCACCTGATGTGCTTCTGGCCTCGCTATCAATGTAAATTATGAGCCTGTACTCGAGTTATATCAATAAAGTTCATTTATGTTCTGTTCCAAGTTGTTGTGTGTTTCTAGAAGACATGATCTCTGGGTTGGAAACACTGGGTAAACCGGTCCTCTGAGCCGGGTTGCCCCAACGCTTGGTATTAGAGCCGCGCTGACTGTAGGACACCCTAGTTAACCCTGCGCTAGAACCGCGACTAGTTTGGAGTGTTGGTGTGTGCTTTGCTTGTTGCATCTGTCTGCTGCATGGCATGCATATAGTTTTTATTATGCTAACCGCTGAACTTGTGAGTGTAGATGGCACCAGTTCCGTACCACTACAATCATGAGCCGGCACCGTTCACTTTTCCAGTACTGCTTCGCAGCGTCTGGCTTCGGTTGTACCCCAACGGCGAAGACCCAGTGTACCAGGTGTTCCGAGAGAAGCTTGCCGGTTCAGTATACGAGTATCACGCGGAGGCCTTCCTGACTGCAAGTTCGGATATTGGTAGTTACTCTCGCTCCTCCAAGGGCGGAACTGCTTCTACTCCGGAGCTGGCGATCCAGTTTGCTGCGATGGAGGCTATTACTGACTTGCGCTTCCACGAGGTCGAGATGCAGACTCATCCAGGTTTCTTTCACTACCCCACCCTGTCGCCTGCGACACTGCGAGTCCTTTTCGCACCTGTTAACCCGGCGAGTGATCGTGCTACTGGTGTTTTATCTCGTTATCTAAACGCCAGTTACCGCATGACCACTTCACTAGCTAAGGAGCTGACTCATGCCCGAGAAGCACTGGCAGCTGTTGCGGCAACACAGTCTCCTCCTCCACCTCCGTTTTCACCTGTGTATACTCCACCTGTTCCACCTTCTGAGACTCCTTCTAGCTCATTCGGACCGCCAGGCTTTTCGTCTGGTAGCCGACGTGAGACCCCAGCAGAGTGGGCCTCACTCCTAGCTACTCCAGCTGCTCCGATGCTGCGGCATTGTGCTTCTTCTCCCTCAGAGGCGGAGCCTTCCCGTCAGCGTCATCGTGTTACCTTTGATCCGGAGACCGAGGTTCACATCATCAGCTCAGATTCCGAGACAGGATCAGACGACGAGGAGTCTTCAGTTTACCAGTGTTCGTGCCACCGGCGTCACTAGAGTAAAGGCTTGAGTATCAGCGTATGCATCATAGCATCTCTGCTTATGTCAACTGCCGTATGAGCATTCCAGTCATGATAATCCCCTACTAGCTTGTCATGTATGATGTTGGGTTGTCTTGTATAATTATGTTATTCGTTTTATCTTCTCTTTTTATTTGGTTTTTCTGGTGTCATATTACTGTGCTTCCCTTATGGATGTTGCTCATCGATTCGGTATTTTGCAATGGGAACAAATTTAGGATGAAGAGGTGTAGTACTCAAGGCGGCGATGGAACTCCCGTTCGTCGATCCGCCAGACAAGCAGGACAGTCACCAGAAGATTTACCACCTCCGCCACCACAGACACCAACTACTGATCAGATTATGAGAATGTTTGAAGAAAAGAGAAATCAAGATCTCATGGAATTTTTGAAAAGTATGCAAACAATGGTGGGTCAGAACAACAACAATGGGACACACTCTAAATTGTCTGATTTTCAGCGGACCAAGCCACCCAATTTTGGTCAAGCTGTGGATCCTATGGAAGCCGATGACTGGCTGAGGACCATGGAAAAGAAGTTGGACATAGCCCGCTGTGATGAGTCAGACAAGGTTCCTTTTGTTACTCACTACCTGGAGGGACCAGCAGCTATATGGTGGGACAACACAAAAATAATGTGGCCTTCTGAGGAAAGTATTTCTTGGGAAAAGTTCAAAGAGGCATTTCGCAAGTATCATATTCCTACTGGCATAATGAAAGTGAAGCAGATGGAATTTCTGGCCCTTACTCAAGGGAATATGTCAGTGGGTGAATATCTGAACAAGTTTAATAATCTGGCACGGTACTCTACTCATGACGTGTCCACAGAAGAAAGGAAGATTGACAGATTCCTAGGAGGACTGAACCATACCCTCCGCTGTCAGCTTTGTATGCTTGACTTTCCTGACTTTCAAACTCTGGTGAATAAAGCTTTCATAGCTGAGCGTGAGCTTAAGTCAGGATATGATGATCGCAAGCGGAAGTTTGAACCCAAGAAGGACAATCGTGAGCAGTTTGCGCAAAAGCCACGTATCTGGCAACCAGGTCCATCTGAATACAAGCCTGCCTGGAACAATGGCAACAACAACAACAAGCCCCTCAGCCAGAACAAGACCTTCGGCAAACAGCCAGTGCTGGAGGACTGCCGTCGCAACAACACTTGCTTCACTTGTGGCCAGAGCGGGCATTATTCCGGGCAATGCCCTTCAAGAAACGGGAAGCCATCATCTGACTTTAAGCCACAAGTCAACAATGTTGGACGCCGCCTTAATCCGAACTTCTATCGCGGCCAAGTCCATCATATCTCCGCTGAGGAAGCCCGCGAAGCACCAGACGTGGTCCTTGGTATGTTTTCTGTTAACGACATACCTGCAATAATTTTATTTGATTCCGGGGCTTCTCATTCATTTATTTCGTGGAGTTTTGCCACCTTGCACAAATTTTCTCCTTCTCTTTTGGATAAAATCATGGTGGTACAATCACCTAGCTCCATGCTCAGAACTAATGTGATATACAAGGATCTGGAAATTCTGATACATGGCGTTAAGTTTCCAGCTACCCTCGTTGCCATTGAATCCCCTGGACTGGATGTAATACTGGGAATGGATTGGTTGGTACCACATCAGGTGTGTATCAACTGTGCCACCAGGGCGGTGACACTGGTTAACCCGGCAGGCCAAACAGTGTAATTCACTGCTAGCAGAATCATGTCAACGAAAGGAATGGCATTCAAAGCCACAGCTATAGATATAAATCTGATTCCAGTAGTCAGTGAATTTCTGGACGTATTTCCGGAAGAAATACCAGGAATGCCACCTGATCGGGAACTAGAGTTCGCTATTGATATTATTCCCGGAACTGCTCCAATCTATAAGATGTACTATCGCATGCCTTCCCCAGAGCTGGTGGAACTAAAGAAATAGTTGGATGAATTATTGCAAAAAGGGTACATTCGTCCGAGCACTTCACCATGGGGATCACCTGTGCTCTTTGTCAAGAAAAAGGATGGCAGCCCACGAATGTGCGTGGACTATCGTCAACAGAATGAGGTCACCATTAAAATAAATATCCGCTCCCCCGCATTGATGATCTGTTCGACCAGTTAAACGGGGCCCGGATATTCTCAAAGATTGACCTCCGAACGGGGTATCATCAGTTAACAATCAGGAAAGAGGATATCCCCAAGACAGCCTTTACTACCAGATATGGTCTCTATGAATTTACAGTCATGTCCTTCGGGCTGACAAATGCTCCAGCCTACTTCATGAGCATGATGAACAAGGTCTTCATGGACTTCTTGGACAAATTTGTGGTAGTATTTATTGATGATATCCTCATCTATTTGAAAGATGAAGAAGAACACATGCAACACCTCCGTACTGTCCTGGAAAGACTAAGGACCCATCGCTTGTATGCCAAATTCAGTAAATGCGAATTTTGTCTAAGAGAGGTGGGATTTCTGGAACATGTTCTGTCAGAACAGGGTGTGGCTGTCAACCCCAGCAAAGTGACCACGGTATTAAACTGGAAGACACCAGCCACAGTAACGGAAGTCCGTAGTTTTCTGGGATTGGCAGGCCACTACCGTCGCTTTATTGAAGGCTTCTCAAAAATAGCCAAGCCATTGACGGAACTGTTGAAAAAGAACCATAAATTTGCCTGGACAGAAGAGTGTGATAGCAGTTTCATGGAGTTAAAGACGAGGCTAACTACAGCCCCTGTCTTAGTTCTTCTAGATATCCACAAGAGCTTTGATATATACTGTGATGCTTCCAGGCGTGGAATCGGCTGCGTTCTAATGCAAGAAGGAAAAGTTGTAGCATATGCATCCAGACAGCTATGATCTCATGAGGAGAACTATCCTACTCATGATTTGGAATTGGCAGCCGTGGTTCATGCATTGAAGATTTGGAGGCATTATCTCATTGGGCAGTGATGTGAAATATACACAGACCATAAGAGTCTCAAGTATATTTTCACCCAACCCGACCTTAATCTCAGGCAAAGACGATGGCTTGAGCTGGTCAAGGACTATGACATTGGAATCAATTACCATCCGGGAAAAGCCAATGTGGTCGCCGATGCTCTCAGCAGAAAACAAGGCACCATAAATGCAATGATGGAGGGAATCCATCCGAGGCTACAAGAAGAGTTTGCCAAGCTCAATATGGTGCTATGCGGCCCAGTTAGCCCGGACACAATGGACATTATTCCAACACTTATGGAAGAAATTAAGGCAGCTCAGAAATCAGATGAAGGCATACAAGAGATCAAGGAGCGCATTCCGCAGGGAAAGGCCAAGTCCTTCCATGTTGATAACCAAGGCACCCTATGGTTTGAGAACCGAATATGTGTGCCCGACCAAGAAAACTTGAGGCAGCAAATACTCAGAGAGGCACATGAATCTGCATACTCTATCCATCCAGGAGGAACAAAGATGTACCAGGACTTGCGAGAAACCTTTTGGTGGCCAGGAATGCGAAGGGACATTGCATACTATGTAGCCTGTTGTGACATCTGCAACAGAGTCAAGGCTGAACACCAGAAACCCACTGGACTATTGCAACCTTTACCAGTGCCCCAGTGGAAGTGGGATGACATATGCATGGACTTCATTGTTGGGCTACCCAAGTCAACAAGAGGCCATGATGCTATCTGGGTCATCGTGGATATACTTACGAAAGTGGCTCACTTTATTCCGATAAAGACCACTTTTAAAGCTATTCAACTTGCACAGCTCTACATGTCCTGGATAGTCAGCCTTCACGGAGTACCCAAGTCTATCACATCGGATAGAGGCTCATTGTTCACTTCAGCATTCTGGCTGCGATTGCATCAAGCCCTGGGAACAGTGCTAAAGCATAGTATGGCATATCATCCACAGACGGATGGGCAGACCGAACGCGTGAACTAGATATTGGAAGATATGCTTTGGTCCTGTGCTCTCACCTATGGATCCAAATGGGAGGATAGTCTACCTTATGCAGAATTCTCTTACAATAACAGCTATCAGTCAAGTCTCAAGATGCCACCATTCGAAGCTCTGTATGGACAGAAGTGTCGCACTCCTTGAAATTGGTCTCAGACAGGAGACAGCCGTATCTTTGGCACGGATCTGATGCTCGAGGCTGAGAAACAAATCAAGGATATCCAGGAACGTCTTCGAGCAGCCAAGTCTCGTCAAAAGAGTTACTATGACCCGAAGCACCGAGAAGTAACTTTTGAGCCCGGAGAATATGCTTATCTCCGAGTTACCCCCATGAAAGGAGTAAAGAGGTTTCATACCCGAGGAAAGCTTGCACCGAGATATATCGGTCCCTTTCCGGTAATGGCTAGAAGAGGCAGAGTGGCATATCAACTAGAGTTACCACCGGAGTTGTCTGACGTTCACGACGTCTTCCATATATCACAGTTAAGAAAGTGCATTGCACCTCCGATCAAACAGGCGGATATGAGTGAGCTAGAGTTGACTAAGGATTTGACCTACGAGGAAAAACCTGTCAGGATATTGGATGAGATGGAAAGAACTACCAGAAGTAAAGTAATCAAGTTTTACAAGGTGTTGTGGGAGCATCATATCGAGGAAGAAGCTACTTGGGAAAGAGAGGATTTTTTGAGATCAGCATACCCACATTTGTTCCCTGAGCAACCGAATCTCGAGGATGAGATTCATTCTAAGGGGGGTAGGTTTGTGACACCCTGGTTTTTGGCAACTTTTTCTTTTCAAAATCTTTCTGGCTTTATTTGCAATTTGGAGGGTTTTTGAATTTTTTTCAGTTGACTTTGGACTTATGAATTTCTCTCAGTGATCCAAAGCTCTCAACATCTTGCCAGAATCTTGTCACACACCTTCTGGATTAAATTCCAATTTTCAATCTTTCTCAAAGATCCATTTTCTTCCTTTGGGAAAATCTGTCATCACTATGGGTTATGAAGCAACCTATAGTTTTGATGCTCAGAAAAATCCCAAATTAATACCACACCATCTTGTCATCATCTACTCCCACAATCTTCAAAAACATCTCATGGTCCAGTACAAAGATTTGTCCAGAAAACTCCATTTATCTTCTGGATAGTACTAGCCCTTTGTGAAGCAACCCATATTTTCCCAACTCAGAAAACTCTCAAATAATTCCCTGAGATATTAGGGAACCTATCTTGCCACAATATCCAAAAATATCATCTTGTCCAGTACAAATTTTCAGCAGCAATATTCTGTCAAGTTTCTGCTCATTTTGAACCTCTGTGAAGGAAGTACCATCTAGATGTATCCAATTGAGCTGAAATTTTTATGACCGCATCTATCCACCAAATAACCCTCCCACACCAAATTTCAGCTCCAGCAGATCAACCAGATGAGTGCAACAAGCTCATCTTTCCTCTGGACCAGAAATAGCAGTTGTACATGAACCCCATTCAAATCTTGTCTAAATTTTCTCAAACTTGGCCAGCCTGGAGTCCTTCAAAGATAGATCATCCCAGACATCTCCACTGGCTCCATCTCCAGCTCACCTCTCCTCCAGATCCCTCTCAAAGTTTCTGTCAGAAACTGTAGCTGAAGCTACACTTCGTATCAGAGTGAACCTAGCCAAACCAGAGGCACAGAGGCACTAAGTGATCAAAGGAGAACATGCTAGACAAGGTGCGCCAGACTTGCGTGGCCTCTGGATGCCAATGCCCGTGGTGAGCACGGCAATGGCATGCCAAATCAAGCGCTCTGCATCGCGCCCATGTCTGATGCGATGCATCCAGCTGCCCCGCGTAGTCGTAGCTTGTCTCGGCTCGCCGACATCCTCTCCTCCTCCCACCTGGCCGTTCTGGAACTTCCCCCTCGCCAGAATCGTCCCCGGCGGCTGCCACGCACGCGGGCACTGTGGCACCCGTGCGGCCACAGTGGCCCTGCTGCTCGTCATCTTGCTCCGCTAGCCGCCACCAGCGCCATAACTCTCCTCTGCTCTCTCCTATCCCGTCGCCATGCCCGGCCAGCCAGAGCGGCGTCCTCGCGCCGGCGATGTGGCGCGAGCCCCGCCACTTCCAGAGAGCTCTGCCTCCTCCTATATAAAGACCTCCCCGGCCTCTCTTCGCTCCTCACCACACTCCTCCACCTTCCAATCGGGCTCCCAAGCATCGAGCCAAGGCCGAGAGGCCCTCTGGCCTCGCCATTCGCCGGAGATCCGCCGCCACCCGAGCTCCACCACCTCGCCGTTCCACCCCACCCTGACCTCCACTAACTCCTCCATCGAGCTCTACTCCTTCTCCTGACCACGCCTGAGCCCTTGCCTAGTCGAACCTCTGCCGGAAACGCCGTCTCCGGCGACAGCCGAGTGCCGCCGTCGCCGGAGAGGAAGGGGACGATGCTGTCCGGCCATCTCTCGCCACGCTGCTGGTACGTGCGTGTTCGTCTCCGTGTGAAACTTTCCATCCCCGTAGTTGCCGGACCTCGCCGCCGTCTGTGTCGCCGGCGACCATCGCCGGAGCCCCGCTTCTCTCTGTTCCCTCTCTCTCTCCCGTTTAAATCCAACTGCGGGGCCCACACGTCAGCGGCTCAGCCGCGCGCGCCGAAGCGGTAAGTGGAGGCACCTCTCCACTTTACGTCTTTGACGTGGCCCCCTGTCAGTTTTTCTAATTTCTGTTTTTAATTCATATTTGACCAGAAACTTTGACCGTCCATAACTTTTTAACCATAAGTCCAAATCAATTGATTCTTTTTGCATTGGGTTTGTCTTGAGCTCCTTTATTTTCTAGTAAATTTTGGTAATTTTCTCTTGCTCACAGAATTTCTGGTGAACAGAACAGTAATATGTAACATTTTCTTTTGCAATTTAAAAATATTTTCAGAGGGTAACCCTTTTGAATTTGAAGCCCAGGAGTTTGTGGACAACCCAACAGAGCAAGGCAAGCCATGTCATCCATTTCATGAAGCAATAGTGTTGGTTATTTAATTGAATTATATACATTATTTTAACATGTGATAATTTAAAGTAATTTATTTTAATGCATAGCTACTGCCATGTTAAGTTACTCATGATAAATATCCATGCTTGTTAAATATTTGGCAACACTAAACCTAATTGGTTGATCAAGTGCCACCTACCCGGACTTATCCGTGCAGCCACATTTGCCGGTATGGGACGGCCTTGACTTGGTCTGGCTTTGTGCTCTTTTATCGGTACCACCAAAGAGGGAGGGTTATGCGTGCGTGCTGCCCTGATCAGGTAGACGACGATAATCCTGTGAGCCCAGTTGAGTTGTTTTGCCGGCGTCCCCGTTTGGGACAGTTTAGTTTGGCCACGACGGTGGCAGGTGTCACGGGGTGACACAGGGGGCACCCAGGACATGACCCTGGGAGGGTATGAATGTTGGTGGTACGATAGAGGAGTCACGGGTCAGGCAGGTTTCGTTGGAGCAGCACCGGTCCACCCAGAAGGGAAGTGTACCGAGGTACGGGACCAGGAGCTCCATGGTGTGGGTAAAGTGCGCAACCTCTGCAGAGTGTATCAATCTATTCGAATAGCCGCGTCCACGGTATTGGACAGTCCGTACTAGGCCACTGACTGGTCAACCGCAATATTGATAATAATGATGGAAGAACTTGTCTTATGTTCGGAAGTACTTATTGGATCATGAGTATTTCGGGGGTTGTGGGACAACCTAGAAGAGAGTAAGTTGGTATTTGGTAACCGTAAGTAAGCCACCTAAATAGTTAATATGATCATTGCCATGCTATTGTTTGCTGCATTGTTTTGGTTGCCGTGAGCTTGCGAGTACATTCCAAGTACTCACCTGGCTTATCACGCCAGATGCAGGAGAAGCCGAGGACAGAGGTCCCGATGGTTCGTGCTACGCTAACTAGGCCGTGTCCCAGCAGTGTCCCTGTGGATGGATTTTCCGCGCTACATTCCGCTATGCCGTAGAGTCACCTAGTAGTATCGTGGCCCTGCCTTGTTCCATAAATAATGTAGATATTGTCATAGCACCTGATGTGCTTCTGGCCTCGCTATCAATGTAAATTATGAGCCTGTACTCGAGTTATATCAATAAAGTTTAGTTCTGTTCTGTTCCAAGTTGTTGTGTGTTTCCAGAAGACATGATCTCTGGGTTGGAAACACTTGGTAAACCGGTCCTCTGAGCCGGGGTGCCACATTGCCCCCCCCCCCCACCTAGTTTTCTTCGGTTGGACGGCGACCCTATCCTTTTTGCCGTCCGTATCGGTGTATCCTTTCCCCTGTAAGGGAAGGATTCACGCCATACTGGTGTGTCCCAGCCTAGTCGCCTATAAAACCCCCTCCCACTTGCTAGCTGCAACCCCAGCTCAGTAAGCCATATCCCTGCGAGAACCCTAGCTAGTAGCCCCAGATCAGAAGCCATGGCTAGTCTTCCCTGGGAAGCCACTTTTCATAGCCGCACTTTCATAGCCGGCCATGTTGGCTTTCCGCCCCTCCTTTCAGATATGCTCACCCAAGCCCTTGATTGTAGTGCTAGTCCCGAGTACCTGGTGTTCCAATCGGAACCCGTCCCTCATCTTTGCCGATACCAGGCAAAGGTGCAGATCCACCCAGGTCCAGCAGAGAATGGGAAGCCCACGATTTTTCTGGGCAGACCCATGCCCACTCCGGTGTTGGCTATCCAGACAGCCGCCGCAGAGGCTATTGCACGCCTCCGATCCCAGTTTCCACGTGTAGCGGAGATGCGGGAATTCTGTTATTTCCCCTCCGGGTCAAACTAAGGGTGTGATTACCTCAACGCTGTCCAAGATGATGACCCAGCGGTAGCTCGCCTGGATCAGTTCATCACTGCCCAGGGAATGCTGATCGGTAGCATTCTTGGAGAGTTTAAAGCTATCGACTGCGACGCTACCCGGGTTGTCACGGAAGCATACCGCGAGGCCCGTCAAGGTGCATCCCAGATCGCTGACCCCATGCTACCCGACCCAGTGCTCCCTTCTCAGCCCGTGCCTTTGTTGAAGCCAGGCATCGTCAACGTCCACTCCATCAACAGGGCGGTTTGTCGTCTTCGTCGCCAGGGCAAGCTCATACCCGCTTCGGCCGCAACCCCAGCAGTTGAGCCCCAACCTATAGAGGTGCCCGACGATGAAGATGGAGATTGGCTCAGTCTGCGTCCCCCTGGAGAGCCCCAGCAAGACTAGGCCTTTGTGTAACCCCAATCGCGCAGTCAGGCGATGCTGCGAGTATGCCAAGACCGTCTTTTCATCCTCATTAGGAGTATAGAACCATGTATCCTAGAATGATTTGTTGTTTTTAGATGCGTAGTAAGGTTGTGCTTTGTTGTATGTTTGTACTGCTTGTACCTTGTGTGTTGTGGTAATGTTCTATGTATGCTCCCTTGCTCTGTGATTCATCTGCCTCTCTGTTGAGCAGAAATGTTTGACAGAGCTGGCAATGAATTTCTAAAAAGACTTTTTATTGGTAGAAAACATACACCTATCACTACTGGAATCTGGCAATTTGCCATCTGTCCCCTCTTTGCCGTCTGCCAGCTGACGGCAAAGAGCCTCTTTGCCTTCTGCTTTGGAAAAGCAGACGGCAAAGAACCAGCTGATGGCAAAGAGAGTCTTTGCCGTCAGCTGGCTCTTTGCCGTCCGCCAGCTGACGGCAAAGAGGCCAATGGCAGACGGCAAAGAGGCCCGTGGGCCCCAGGGGGGCTCGGCGCTGGCTAGGTCACCTCTTTGCTGTCTGCTGGCCCATTGACGTCTGCTAGCAGACGGCAAAGAACGGCTAGGCAGACGGCAAAGGAGGGATGTGGGGCCCACCAAAGCACGGCGTGGGCTAACCTAACGGCTGGCCTCTTTGCCGTCTGCTAGCAGACGGCAAAGGAGCAGTTCAAAGGAATTAGAAGTTGCGAAATTAACGGCTAGCCCGCGCACGCCCGGCCCCCACTACCCCACTCTCCTCCCCCGCACCCCTCTCTCGCTCGCTCCCTCCGCCGCCGCGCCCGTCGCCGCCGCCGGCCCGCCGCTCCGCCGCCCCACGCCGCCGGCCCGCCGCACCTGCCCCCATGCCCCCGCGCCCCGCCGCCCCTGCCCCCTAGCCCCGCGCTCCGCCGCCCCTGCCCACGCGGTCCGCCGCCCCCTTCCCAGCGGCCTCCTCTCCTCGCCGACGGCCGCCCCCGCCCGGCGGCCTCCTCTCCTCGCCGCCGGCAACCCCCAGCCGCCCCGGAGCTTCACCCCCGCCCCTCGCCGCCGGCCGCCCCCGCCGCCCCTTGGTGAGTGCCCCACCCCCGTCTTTTTTTTTGTTTTTTTTCTGTTAAATTAGTTAGTTAGTTTATTAGGTAGAAAAAACTTAGATAGAAAAGAAGAAAAGAAAAAACTTAGAAGAAAAACAAGAAAAGAAAAAACCTAGAAGAAAAAACTTAGAAGAAAAAGAAGAAAAGAAAAAACCTAGAAGAAAAGAAGAAGGAAAAAAAAGCAAAAAGGAAAAAGGAAAAGAAGAAAAAATAATAATAATAATAAGAAGAAGAAGAGGAGGAGAAGAAAAAAGAAGAAGAAGAAGAAGAAGAAGAAGAAGAAGAAGAAGAAGAAGAAGAAGAAGAAGAAGAAGAAGAAGAAGAAGAAAGAGGAGAGGAGGAGAAGAAGAAGAGGAAAAAGGAAAGGAAGAAGAAGAAGAAGAAGAAGAAGAGGAGGAGGAGGAGGAGGAGGAGAAAAAAGAAGAAGAAGAAGAAGAAGAAGAAGAAGAAGAAGAAGAAGAAGAAGAAGAAGATGATGATGAAGAAGAAGAAGAAGAAGAAGAAGAAGAAAAGGAAAAAAGAAGAAGAAGAGGAAGAAGAAGAAAACGACACCCCGACACCCCGACCCCGACACGACACCCCGACACCCCGACCCCGACCCCGACACGACACCCCGACCCCGACACGACGAAACCCCGACACCACGACACCCAGACACGACACCCCCGACACCCCGACACCCCGACCCCGACACGACACCCCGACACCCCGACCCCGACCCGACACCCCGACACCCCGACACCACGACACCACGACACCCAGACACGACACCCCCGACCCCCGACACCTCTTCGGCCTCCTATTGACCGAAAAGGTGCTCTTCGGCCTTCCAGAGGCCGACGGGGTCATATATTTGTGAATTATGAGTTAGGTCATATATTTTCTGATTTTGTTATGAAAAACATCATATATATTTGTGTTGATCGGGTGGATTTAAATGTGCAGTTGTTTCGTCGCTGCGAGGGTCTGGTGTTCGACGACCTCCCCGTGCGTTCGACGAGCTCCGCCCCTGCGTTCGTGGGTGAGCACAAATGACATCTCCTCCTCCCCCTTTCATTATTTGCTCGGTTCCGGTCTTCGTGCCGATGAAACTTGCTAGCTATAGGTGTCTTCAATCATCAGTATGCGTGACCAGTATGCGTCTCCCGTTCGAAAGGGTTACAGTTATAAATATGCATGCATTTGCATATTTATAACCGTGATTCTTTCGAATTGTCCAACGTTATCCATGGACAGCCCGAGTATGTGTAGATTGGGTTCGTTTTCCCATATGCTCTGCTCCGGATCCAACGCATAATTTCGTCAGTGCCTCCCTGTTGTTCTCCAGGTACACATCCTCTCTGCTTATTGCCGAGACGTGTATCAGGAGAACAGCAGGGAGGTGCTGCCGAAATTTTGCGTCGGATCCGGAGCAGAGCATGGGAAAACGAACCCAATCTACACATACTCGGGTGGGATTAGGACCTATTTTTACCTATTAGAGTGTAGGTTGCATGGACGTAATAAAATTGACAAACTAGATTAACTGATGAATATACATGCTAAATTATGTATATATTTCTTGTGTGTCCAGTAGCTAGGCAAGATGAGTGATCGTGCGTGGATGTACACCGGTCACACTAGTCAGAAAGACATGACCGATGGATGGTTAACAAAAACCAAGGGGTTTGTGAGAGCAGCATTTGCAAATGGCCAGAGAAAAACCTGGTGCCCCTGTGTCCGGTGCGACAACTTTCAAAAGAGGACAGAGGTTGAAATGGGTAAACACCTGCAGAAGTGGGGTTTTACGCCTAATTATACGGTGTGGACATTTCATGGTGAGTCTGCCCAACGTGCCAGAGCTGAGGTGGTTCGTCGTCGCACGGACGAGCATGGTACCGGGATCGAAGACATGGTGCAAGACTTTGATGATGCTCGGGATTCGGACGATGAGATGGAGGAATCTGCAAAGGCCTTCAATGAAATGTTGGAGTCCTCAAAACGTCCTCTCCACGAGCACACTGAGCTTTGCCAGCTGGATGCGATCGCACAAGTAATGACTCTGAAGGCTCAATTCAACTTGGGCAAAGAATGCTACGACGCGATGATGACACTATTTGGACGCTTTCTACCCAAAGGCCATGTAATGCCTGCAAACCTATACCAGTCGGACAAAATCCTCCGTGTACTTAAGATGCCCTACGAGAAGATAGATGCCTGTGAGAATGGATGTGCCTTATTTAGGCTTGAGTATGCGGACTTGAACTATTGTCCCATTTGCAAGTCTTTCAGGTATGTTGTGGTAGACAATGGTATGGGTGAGAAGAGGCAGACCAAAATCACCGTTAATGTTCTTCGGTATATGCCAATCATACCAAGACTTCAACGTCTTTTCATGGTCGAAGAGATGGCCAGACAGATGACATGGCACAAATTGGGCAAAAGAACCGAACTAGATGCAGATGGGAATCAGATGATGGTACACACATCGGATGCTTTTGCGTGGAAGAAGTTCGATGAATTACATGGGGATAAAGCGGCAGATCCAAGGCATCCTCGAGTCTGCATCGGCACGGATGGGTTCAATCCGTTTGGTATGACGGCAACCCAATACAGTTGTTGGCATGTATTTGTCATTCCACTCAATCTCCCCCCCCCCCCGGACAGATTATGCAAAGAAAGAACATTTTCCTGACGTTGATAATTCCAGGTCCCAACTATCCGGGGAAGAATATGAATGTGTACATGCAGCCGCTTAAGGATGAATTGCAAGAAGCTTGGGATAATGGGTTCAAGACATACGACGCCGCTAGCAAACAAAACTTCATAATGCGTGTCTGGTACATGTACTCGATGCATGACTTGCCGGCATATGCGCTATTCGTTGGCTGGTATGTGCATGGAAGGTTCCCGTGCCCCACATGCAAGGCAGCTCTTCAGTTTTGTTGGCTGGAGGCGGGTCGCAAGTATTCTTGCTTCGACTTGCATAGACCGTTCCTGGATCCTCGCCATAAGTTCAGAAAAGACAAGAAGAACTTCATCAAAGGTAGAGTAGTGAAAAACTCAGCACCACCTGCGTTGACAGGCCAACAGATCCTGGATCAGTTAAACGCTCTCGAGCCTGATGCAGAGCGTCCAGGGTATTTCAAGGGGTATAATTCGGAACACGCCTGGACTCACAAGACATGCTTGTGGGATCTGCCTTACTTCAAAGACCTCCTTTGCCCACACAACATCGATGTGATGCACACTGAAAAGAATATCGCCGAGGCCCTTTTTGGTACATTGTTCAGCATAGAGGGGAAGTCAAAGGATAATCCTAAGGCTAGAGTCGATCAGGAGGCTCTATGTGATAGACCGTTACAAAACATGCGACAACCGAAAGGAAAGTAGAACTGGACGAAACCAAAGGCATGGTTCAATCTTGGAAGGCCAGCTATGAGGGAAATTATCTTGTGGGTGAAAATGCAGTTGATGTTCCCCGATGGGTATGCAGCGAATCTAAAGAGGGGAGCGAGTCTTGAAAAATTGAAAATATTTGGTCTCAAGAGTCATGATTGGCACATATGGCTTGAGCGGGTAATGCCGGTGATGTTGCGTGGCTTTATCCCTGAGGATGAATGGCTAGTACTGGCAGAGCTGAGCTATTTCTTCCGTGTTGTTTGTGCGAAAGAACTATCGCCTGGCTTGCTAGATGAAATGGAAGAGTTGGCGCCGGAGTTGATCTGCAAGTTAGAGAAGATCTTTCCACCGGGCTTCTTTAATCCAATGCAGCATTTGATTTTGCATCTCCCGACCGAGGCAAGATTGGGGGGGCCGTGCAAAATCGTTGGTTCTACGCAACTGAGAGGATGCAGAAGACGCTTTGAGCAAAATGTAAAAATAAACGTAGAATTGAAGCATCGATGGCCGAGGAATTCATTACTGAGGAGGCGGCAAACTTCGTGACAGCACACTACGAAGCCAAAAATCGTCATTTGCATAATCCGAAGCCTCGGTACAATGCTGGCGACCCTAAAAAAGGTGGATCCAACCTCAGCCTACTCAAAGGGAAGCTCGCACCAGCCGGTGCTTCGAAACCAGTAGGGTTGGATGTCGAAGAATGGCGGACCATTTCGTTGTATATCTTCAACAACCTAACAGAAGTGCGGCCATACATCGAGTAAGTTCTCGGTACATTGTTTTGCAACTTCTAATTCCTTTGAACTGCTCTTATTCCCGGATATTTGATACAGTCGATATGTCGCCAAATTCTCGGATGGAGCGGTGATCCAAAAGGATTCTATCGAAGAGTATGAGCTTCTGGCAAAGCATGGAGGCGGCTATCCCGGTTTCATCTCTTGGTTCAAACAAACGGTAATTTCCATTAGACCATTTCATTTCTTCGTCTAATTTGCGGCTAATGCAACAATCCTTCCGTATTAAACTTGTAGGCTAATTCAGAGTCAATGGACGCCGAATTGAGACAAGTCGCTAATGGTTTTGACTATAAGGTCCGTTCATTTGACAAATACGACATCAACGGGTATCGCTTTTGCACCTTTGGCAAAGAGCTATCTATGACCGACCAAAAGTCTACAAATTGTTGTGTCTCTGCTATCGGCGAAGGAGATACCGAGTATTATGGAAGAGTTGAAGCAATTTATGAACTTCTATTCTATGGTGAAAACCCACCGAATGTCGTAGTCTTCAAATGTTATTGGTTCCAGCCGAAGGAGACTAGAAGGACTCATGAACATTTAGGGCTAGTCGAAATCAAACAAAGCACCCATTTAGATGTTCCCGATGTCTATATTACGGCTCAACAAGCGACCCAAGTTTTCTATCTACCGTGGGCCTGCCAAACTGATCCAAATCTGAATGGTTGGGATGTCGTTTATGAAGTGCCGCCACGTGTTAGACCACCTCCCCCCAATGAAGAGGATTATGAACCTCACATTAACCCAGACACATATGAAGGAGAATTCTTCCAAGAAACACGTCTTTCCAAAAAACGTTTCAAGAACCGCTCTACTTCACCCCAGAACATTGAAGTAGACAGCGACGGTGAATCTGACTTCACCCCTGAGCCGGAACAAGAAGAGCCAGAAGAAGAAGAGGTTACTGCTGCGGATGACCTGTCAATGCTTGACCGATTACATAAAGGAGGCCTTCCACATGTTGATGTCGCTGAACCCGATGAGCACGTCATCCAAGATAGTGATGATGATGATACATTTATTGATCCCGGAGCATATATAGACGATCAAGATTTCTATTAGTTCATGTCAGGTATTCAATTTTTATTATATACATATATATTAATAGTTCATGTCAGGTATTCAATTTTTATTATATACATATTATTGGTTCATGTTAGGTATTCAATTTTTATGATATATACATGATGATGATACACTTAAATTATATACATATTATTATTCATGTCAGGTATTCAATTTTTTTATGTTGTACTAATTTCGTTTACTCTTTGTCATGGCAGGTGTTGGAAGATGGTGGGCGCGGGTCGAGAGCGCTCCGCGGCTCCTTCTTCGTCGGCGTGTGGTGGGAGGGGTACTTCCATTCCAGCCCAGCTTCTCCGGACAGCGTTGATAGAGAGTATGGGGACACTGGTGGGCGCTTCTTCGTCGGCGTCGTTACCCACCGAGAGAGGAGGTCGGGGGAAGAAGAGAGCTAGTACAGCTGGACGTGGCCGCGGGAGAGGTAGGTAGGCTGCTACGCCTTCCTCGCCGCCACCCCCAGCTGATTCACCCGAGCACAGGACTGCTAGGGTGGATGACCCGTCTGAGGTGGAGGCTACGCGGACTCCGGTCCACGAGCCTCGGGTCGACGAGCCTTCGACCCACGAGACTCCTGTCCTAGAGGCTTCGTCCCATGAGACTCCGGACCAGGGCAGGGATCAGGCTACGTCTCAGGAGACCCGATGGGATGCCTGGCCGGAGTTGAGTGGCCATGTTGATGGTGGCGGGGATCGGTTTTCTGATAGCGAGGGCGAGGTGGTTGAGGGGCACACCGTCTACCAGCGTGGTAGTACACGGCTCCCGCCCGTGCCGACGACCCGCGAGCAGAGGTGGTTGATTAGGCCTGGTGGGGAGAAGTAAGTGCATTTACTTTTTTTTAACCTTTTGCCTTCACGTTTCTTGAAATATCTAATGCTTTGGCCTTGTCATATTGCAGGGGTTGGCACCACGCCAAGGAAGTCCGCAGGCCCAACACTGTCCTTGGTGTGATTTGCCGGCAAAACTTCCCGGGGTTTGTCACTTTGCCCGGTGAGGGTCAGCTTTCACAGCTAGGATTGAGCTGGGAGCACTACTTGGCTGCCCCAGCCCCGCCGGAGGAGAGGATCGACGGTGTCTTGTGCACCACGAGGGCCGAGATGGTGCACAGAAAGTTTTGGGTAATTCGTCCTTTACACAATTAAAAATCAACAATAGCTAGTTATTGTACTAATCAGTGTTGTCTCGTTTGATTGCAGACCTTCTACAGGTGTGAGGAGGGATACGAGGAGGCCGCGGCACAGGTTTTCGATGCCGAGTGCAAGCGCCTACTACAGAACTTAAAGCACGAGGCTCGGCCGCATGCTAATCGAGACTACTACGCCTCGCGTGGTATTAAGAAGGACAAACCGTCGTGCCGCGAAAATTTTCTGAAGAAGGAGCAGTACATGCTGGTAATTACCTATTCTTAAGGCCTTGTACTTAGTTTTCTTGATTTGATTCGTAGGCGTAGCGCTCAAATTTATCTTTACTGACTTAGGTGCCCCCGAGATGGTGTGCGGATAAGATGGATTGTTGGGAGGCGTTGGTGAATGAGTGGTGCTCAGACGAATGGCTAGTCGTCCACAACAATGCCAAGGACTGGCGTGCCAAAATGGTTGGTGTGCCACACCATCAAGGCAGCGCCAACTTATATCAGTTCGGGCGGAACTGGGTATGTGTTTTGCTTCATGATTCATGCAATTCATTCTTCATGCTAGCTTCAGGTATCTCAGCCCGCGTCATTTACTAATACTTTGTTCCTCTCTTTTAGGCGCGACACAATAACACGGAGCTGCCACAGGTGTACGACCTCTATGCCATGGCCCATACTGCAAAGTACAAGAAGGCCAAGGCATTCTCTGAGTCTGACCTTGATAATCCAGAGAACTTCACCAACATCTCCTCCCACCACAAGCTCATGAGGTACAGAGAGGAGGGGAAGGTGAGGAAAGGGGAGGACTTTAACCCGAGCCAGCAACCTATTGATCCAGAGCTGGTGATGATATATGGTGCCGGGAGGCCCCATGGCTCGATAGCCAATGGAGATGGACTGATACGTTGTCCTCGCACTCTCCCAGAGATCAAGTCGCGCCAAACGAGCTCCTGTCCTGAGATAAGGCCTCGTCCACGCCCACTAGAGCTCGCCATCGAGGTTAGTTATACGGACTCTGATACCTTTCCTCTCCATTACATTGTGTGTGCGTCTGCTCGATGATTACAATACTAACGAGGAGTGGTGTTGCAGGCTGCTATTCAGAAAGAGAGAGAGGCAACCAAGGAGCTTCTGGCGGAGAGGGACCGGCAGGCGGCGGAGAAGGAGCGGGAGTTGGAGGAGAGGACGGCCAAAATGTTGGAGGAGGAGAGGTCACATAATGACATGGCGAACCGGGCCATGTACGAGCTCCTCGTGGTAAGTTTCTTATGCATATTAGCCAAATCATGCACTTAATGTTCGTTTCATTACTAACTAATATGACTGACTCGTCAAAACCAAATGTGCAGTCTGTGTGCGAGAAGACCGGTCAGAACCCTCCGCCGATGCCAGTCATTGCTCCGGGGACCACGGTGAGTTTCATTTGAATGGTCATTAGTTACTAGTCATAACATTTTAGTGTCATCATGCTAACGAAAAAAAGGCAAATGATCTTTGGTGCAGCGTAACTCCAGACAAGCATCGCACGATCCTTCTCCAGGTGGTACCGGCACGAGCACCCCCGGTGCTTCAGCTCCGTGATGACGGTAAGTTTTCTCTAGTGTTTTGCTTAACAAATGCATAATGACCTAGACTTAGCTTTATTTCCTCCAATATGCTTACCATAATGACCTAGACTTAGCTTATTTTCCTCCAAAATGACATAATAAGCTTACTTAGCTCCAAAATGATCCATTTTACCTAAGTTAGCTCTAAAATGACCTAAGTTAGCTCTAATATGCTAAGTTAGCTCTAATATGCTAAGTTAGCTCCAAAATGATCCATTTTACCTAAGTTAGCTCTAAAATGACCTAAGTTAGCTCTAATATGCTAAGTTAGCTCTAATATGCTTAGTTAGCTAGGTTTGCTCAATAATGACATATACTTAGCTTACTTATGTCAAAAATGGCATAATTAGCTTACTTAGGTCAAAAATGGCATAACAACCTTGGTAACCTCATAAATGTCATATACTTAGCTTATTTTCGTCCAAAATGACATAATAAGCTTACTTAGCTCCAAAATGATCCATTTTACCTAAGTTAGCTCCAAAATGACCTAAGTTAGCTCTAATATGCTTAGTTACCTAGGTTAGCTCAATAATGACCTATACTTAGCTTACTTATGTCAAAAATGGCATAATATGCTTAGTTAACTCAAAAATGGCATAATTACCTAGGTTAGCTCAATAATGACCTATACTTAGCTTATTTAGTTCATTTATGACATAAGTAGCTTACTTAGCTCATAAATGGCATGATAACCTTGCTAAGCTCATAAATGTCATATACTTAGCTTACTTAGCTCATAAATGACATGATAACCTTGCTAAGCTCATAAATGTCATATACTTAGCTTACTTAGGTCAAAAATGGCATGATAACCTTGGTAAGCTCATAAATGTCATATACTTAGCTTACTTAGCTCATAAATGGCATGATAACCTTGGTAAGCTCGCATTGATGGAGTGCTTCTTTTTACTTTCTTTTTCTTCTTCTTCTTCTTCTTCTTCTTCTAGTCTTCTTCTTCTTCTTCTAGTCTTCTTCTTCTAACTTTCTTATTTCCCATTTTGCAGATTTCATTCACTTCACGGAAGCTTGCATTCATGGAGTGCTTCTTTTTACTTTCTGTTTTGATTTTGTACCTTTGAACAATGTGGAACTTGCTATATGGATGAAACCATTGTAATATGTATGGATGGAACTATGTATGTGGAACTTGCTATGTATGTATGGATGGAACTATGTATGTATGGATGAAACTTATGTGTTGGATATCTCATATGTTTGCTGTGAAACTTGCCCTGTGAAATATATATATATTTGCTGTGAAAATGCTTGGATGTAAGAAAAAACAGCATAAAAAGAGGCAATGCAGGCTCTTTGCCGTCTGCCACCGATGGCAAAGGGCTCTTTGCCATCTGCCGCAGATGGCAAAGTGGCCACGTGGCAGCAACCTGTGCAGCCTGGGAGCACTGGGGGCTGAACCATTTGGTCACTTTGCCGTCTGTGGCAGACGGCAAAGGATGGTGTGGTTTGCCGTCTGTGGCAGACGGCAAAGAGTGGCAGCGGCAGACGACAAAGAGTGGGGAGGGTGACGGGTCTGATGACGTCATGAAGCAGACGGCAAAGGGGAGGGCACATTTGCCGTCAGCCGGCAGACGGCAAAGCCTCCCGTTAGCCACCTAACGTGGCTAACGTCTATCCTTTGCCGTCAACTTTCTTTGCCGTCTGCTTGCCCAGGATAGCTGACGGCAAATGTCTTTGCCGTCCGCTGTTCTAAAACAGACGGCAAACCAGCTGATTGCCGTAACTTACAGTGCCGGCCATGTTTACCGTCTGCCGCTGACGGCAAAGACCTTTGCCATCAGTTTTGTGGTCCTTTGCCGTCTGCCATGGCAGACGGCAAATCAGCTGATTCCTGTAGTGTAGAACATTGGGCTCGCCTCGAGTCCCTAATAAAATGCGAGCTGGTGTAGGTATATGTATACCAGGAGTACATATACCCACTGGCATTAAAACACCTTAGTGCAATTTGTTTGATGTGCTTTTCTTTGCAAGTATTTTGCATTTGCATGTGTATCGGTTTTGAATGTACTGCATAATGCACACATACATGGTTCACTCACGAGTACGGTTGAGCAGTACCCGAGGGAATGCAAAGTCACTTACCTACCTTTTTCTATGCATACCCCGTGTGCCAGATTTCCATATCTATAGCCTCAAAGAGGCAGTTCCTCCTGGAAATTCCTCGTCCCTAATTTTCTCCATAGCCCCAATTGCATTCTCAGAGGAACACTGCCAGCTCTATTTCACTCGAATCAATACAACTACCCCACTATAGATTCTATCCCTGATTCTACCCCGATGCCTATTCTTCGTAGAGCTATCCGCGAAGATTTTTTTTTCCTCCGTGGAATCAGTAGCATGATTCCCATGCTGGTGAAGCCACCTCTTCTGCATCTCGCGATTCCCCGAAACCAACGGCGCCACCATCACTGCCTTGTGTGATGCCAGACAAGCCACCGTCCAGACCCGCCGCAGCACGCAATTACTCCACCGGCGCGAAGCAGCGGAGGAGCAAGCGTGGCGGAGGACCAGCCGCCACACCATCACCATCCGCCCCTCTAGCTGCTGCACCACGACCCTCGTTGTCACGAGCCCATTCTAGCAAGATGAGCTGCAGTTGGCAGAGCGATGAACCTATCAGTGTGGCCAGCACCGCGGTGAGGAACCACCGTAGCCCCACCAGGAACACCGCGTCACTGAAGGATTTTGGCTCGAGCTCGTCCAAACCGAAGAGATGGAATAGCGGCATGGTGTGAATTGGGGAGAACCGAGTCGCTGTCTTTTATAGCCTGAGTCTAGTGTACGGTGAGCGAGGTCCAGGAGGATCGTGCATCGCTCGATCACCGGTGTCCAGGAGGCGAATCCGCAAGCAGTGCTGACAAGACGCTGTCCCGCGATGTGAGTGCTCTCGGCATCGGCACTATGCACGCCGCGCACTACGACAACTAGGGTACTTAGTGCCCTATGAGCTAGGCGTGCGCTGTGCCAAGTTGTGTGCGGAGCAGCAGTGAGGTAGAAGCCGAGAGCTGGAGGTTGAAGAAGGAGGCTGCTAGTGGGCCCCGGGCCCACCTGTCAGCAGGAGAAACCACTGTTCATTGGGGTGCCTCCAGCCCTTTTGGAATTTGATCCAAAGTGACCCTAGCAGTGGAGATCACCTCTCCTTACCCGTGTCTCTCCCAATTATCGGTACCCCAACTCAGTTGTGTCTGACCGAAGGGTTAACAGCTAACCTAGAGGTTTTTCCCAGGAGTGGAAACCATCTTGCTTTAACCCTAGGAATCTCGAGGACGAGATTCTCTTAAGGGGGGAAGGTTTGTAACACCCCAGAAATTGGGTTATCAATTTTAGTGTTGTGATTCCTTTCCGTGCTTTCTTTTTCAAAATATTTCTCCGGAGTTTGCTGGATGATCAGGTGAATCCAGGCAATTTTCAACTTTTCAGAGTCTTGTCCATGTCTTTGATGCTGGCCAAGACTCCATCGTCAGCATCCCAAAACCCATCCGAACCCTAATTCCAGAATTTGGAATTTTAAATCCTGTCTTTGTTATTGGAAAGGGGCCATCATTTCCTTTGCTCTGTTGATCCTCCAAAAAAATTCCCAGAGATCTTCCTACACTTATAAACCCTGGATGTGCAAAAATATTGCCAAGTCATATGCAATATTTTTCGTCTGGGATTAATTCCTTTTCCTGTCTTTCTGAGGAATTAAATCCAGAAGGATAGCTAGACATCTTGGAATTTCATGAAAATTTTTGGAGATGATCTTTCCGACCATCCCAAGCTCTGGTAAAATATTGGCCAAGTTTAAATAAGGAAAATTCACTTTTTCCTTGACAAGTCCAATATTGCCTCTCTGCCACTTTCCAAAGGAACTACCATTTTGGTAGCCAGGAAAATTCCCAAATAATTTGTGGAGTTTCTCCTAGATATATCTTCACCATTTTCATCCAAACCCCATGTTCCCCATTTCAAAATTTGAGCACATGATCCAATGCAAGTTTCTGTCTTGTCTGAAACTTTGTGAAGGAAGTGCTTGATTCCTTGATCCAATTGAGCTGAAATTTTGCAGGGTAGTTCATATTGATATATTACTACTGCAAACCAAATATCAGCTCAATTCACCTATCCAATTTTCCCCTAGGATTTTCTCAAGTTTCTGTTCAGATTTTATCTTTGTGAAGGAGGTACCTTCATAGAGCATCCAAGTGAGCTACAATTTTTCCAGATCATTCTCAAGGCTAAATGATTGGTCTCCACCAAATTTGGGCCATTTCCATTTAGCCATTTTCTCCAGCACCCTCCATTTCAGTTCTGGCCAGTTGGGCACTTTGTAAAGGAAGTACCAGTTAGCCTCATCTTTTTGAGCTGATATCTTGGCACAATGATCACCTTAGAGGATGATCACCTTCAGATAAAGTCTAGGCCTAATGGAGCTGTTCACTGCTCACACCCTCAATCAAACACCTTGCTGATGATTATGGTTTGTGCATCGTGCAGTCACCTCGTGGGCCATGGGTATCGTTTCTTTGCGCTAAGCACCTACTGGGGGAGTGCCTAACTCGCCAGACATGCCCGGGCTGTCCAGGGTGCGTGGCAACGCCGTGGTCACGCGGTGACCACGCGTAGAGCGCGTGCGTTGCCTGCAGCGTGAGTGCGCTGAGCACTAGACCCGCGGGAGGCCCCTCCTCGGCCGCCCAGCGCGCCCCAGCGTGCCACGACCTCTCCCGCATCGCCTGCGCCCCTGCAACCCCCGTCCCCTAGCCTCTGTCCATGAGCGTCGGCGTCAGATGCTTCGCCGGAGCACCGCCACATTGCCGAGCTTCGGTGCCACCTCCTCCTCCTTCCCGAGTCTTCCCCGTGGCTATATTAGCGTGGCCCGAAATCCCCCTCGTCACCCATAGCCTCTACCCGAGCCTCAGATCTCCTCTTCCCCCTCCTCTGGCCGCAATGCCGCCGCCGATCCCCTCGGCTACTACAGCCCCGTAACCCTCCCCCTCCCTTTCTTCGGTGTCCTCGACCCCCTCTGGATGCTCGAGAGCCGCCTCCGTTCCCGTTTCCGCCGAGGAAGCCCTGCCGGCACGGCTCCCCCTGTAACTCCTCGGCCGCCGTGGCCCTGCCAGCGGCGATGGCACTGTAGGCCATCTCAGGTGACCCCGTAGCCACCCTCGTGCACGACAAGGAGCGGCGGTGCTCCTGCGCTCGATAGCCGGCCCCCTCGCGTCGCCAGGCGACGGCTACACCGGCGGCCGAGCCTCCTTTGCCCCGCGACAGGAGGTAGAAGACGACCGGGAGGAGAGAGAGAGAGAGAGAGAGAGAGAGAGGAGATGAAGCGGGTCCCGCCTGTAAGCGACCGCGGCCCCGGGTCCAGTCAGCATAAGTGAAAGCGTAATGCGCGGAATACGCTTTTCGCTTGAGGAAGCGTACTCTACCACGGCCTCGCGCGAGAATGCGCTTTCTCTGCATGGAGGCGTACTTTCAGAAATGCACTTTCAGCCTAGCCCCGCCGGCCAAAATGGTTATATTGCGGGCGTTCACTCGTTAAGGACAGAACCGGACAGTTTTCTGTTTGTTTTCTGCCTAATGAACGAACGGCCATATTTTCGCGACCGTAACTCCGATTGAGGTAATTCCAAAGCCCACGTTCTTAGTTCGTCAAACCCGTTCTGATGATGCCATTTTCATAATGTTGTCACATGTTGAAAATGCCATATTTTCCCTTCCTCAAATCCAGGTCCCTCCCGAGAGCACCGGTTCCAATGTCTCTTATCCCGTGGATCGTCGCACTTCCATCCGGTGTATTTGTCCATCCCAAGGCAAGCCAACCTCTTATCATGAGCACCGGACTTGCATGTTGATTTTGCTTAAACCCTGTGGGTGTGTAGCTGCAGTATATTCATATGATGTTTCTGTCTGCAATTGTGGTATATGTTAGTGTTGCTTGTCATGTCATGCTATGACCGGACTTCATACTATCTTTTGCCATGTTAGCAATAATACTTTTATCGGTAATAGCATGTTAATACTATGCCTGTATCTCATACCATGGTTGTCAATACCATTGTGATCCTGTCATTCTATATCGGTATCATGCTATTGCCATGCTTCATATGTCATATATGCTATTCACTTAAGAAGTTTGGTAAAATATGTTTATTAATGCATCCATGATAATCATGCTCATAATCTTGATGATGTGATTAAATGATGGAGAGGACAAGAACATGTCTTAAATAAAACAACCGCCTCCATCGGCTGGATCGTGTCATAGTGCCACCGAATCGAGCTCACCAGTGCAACCACACTTGCCTGGATGGGGAGGCCCTAATTCAGTCTATTGTCATGCCTCTCGCCGGTACCTCCAACCAGGGAAGGTTATGTGCACGTGCCACCCTGGCCCGGTGGGCGGCGATAACCTTGTGTACCTGGTTTTGGTATTGAGCTCAGGTCCCCGTTTTCGATGATTTTTGTTTGGCCATGACGGTGGCGGTGTGTCACTCGGTGACACAGGATCACCCATGACATAGCCCAAAGGGGAGTTTGTCGGAGTGGCCCGGAGAGTGTCATGCAATAGATTGGTTTTATCGGAATGTCATTGGTCCACCCGAATGGGAGCACAAGGCCATGATTTCCATGGTGTGGGTACAGTGTACTAACCTCTGCAGAGTCTATAATCTATCGATTGCCGCATCCTCGGTTATGGACACAGTTTGTACTAGGTCACACTATCTGATCTTTGTCGACATGGAGGATAAACCTAATATAATAAACTTATTACAGAATGTTCTATAAAGTAAAAGTGGTGACTTGGACTATGAGATAGTTGTGAGAAATCACCATGTTGTTCTGACATGATCACGAGATGAGATCTCGGTGAGTCATGAGTAACCCAGAGGGGCAGTGGCAGTAAAACTGATTGATGAACAGTATATGTTATCTTAACTCTTCACAGAAGGTCAGTGTAGTTTACTTTTCAGTCTAGTTTCATGCATATCTTGTAGATACTACTATGCCAGGCCATGATATTCCATGTTATGCCATGATATGCCATGATATGCTATGATATGCCTTGATATGCTTTGATTTGTTTGATCCATGTTACTTGCTAGCATCATGCCATGCTTATCATTTGCCATGGAATAAATTTATGTATGAGCATAGGGCTTGCTTTGTCATCTGCTTGTTTGGATGCTATGTATTTGGTTGTCTTGCAAGTACATTCAAAGTACTCACCTGGCCTTGCACGTGGCCAGATTACAGGAGAAGACTTGTCATGCTAGACCGTAACCTTGCCAGTCCTGTGAGTTGTGGAGCCCAGCCAGAGACGACGTGCCGCTAAACCAAGACTTCCGCCGCCATTTAGATAGCCTTAGAGCTATGCAAACCATTGTA
This sequence comes from Elymus sibiricus, assembly GCA_039707655.1. Lineage (NCBI taxonomy): Eukaryota > Viridiplantae > Streptophyta > Magnoliopsida > Poales > Poaceae > Elymus > Elymus sibiricus. The sequence continues at coordinate 324,018,626 of CM077664.1, forward strand.
TTCATCAGCGATGTAATACTCTATTTCATGTAAATGAAATATATTTTGTGCTTGGAATGTTGTACCATGTACCTGTCGTGCGTCAGGTGTTATCCTGGGCTGACGTGCGAAGGCCCCCTGCTCTAGTCGGATCAGGGTGCCTCATATAAACAGTTTCCTACAATTTTATCGTATTGGAAACATAGAGAGTTTGAGATGTGGTTCCTCTCTCATAATAATTGCAAGTAGGAGCAGCAAGCACATGCATATTATATTCATCAAAATCATCATGTGTAATAGTAAAATGCAACCTATCAATATAATCCTTCATAAGCGCAAACTTCTCCGATATAGTATTGTTGGGAGAATTCAAAAAGATAATAGGACTATCATGTGTGGGTGCAATAGCAACAATTTCATTCTTAACATAAGGAACTATAGCAAGTTCATCTCCATAAGCATCATTCATATTGGCATCATGGCCACAAGCATAGCAAGCATCAATTTCATCAAAATGGGATATTTCAAACGAATCAAAGGGATCATAGCAACCATCATAGCATTCATCCTTCGGTAAGCACGAAGGTGTCGATGTATAAAACATGGGTATTTTATACCCTGACTTATGCATAGACGGTGGCAACCTCCTTGCCGGCCAAAGCCTTGCCGGGAACCGCCAAGATCAAGATTCGGAGTCCAGCCGCAGAAATTACCAGAAAGAAGTTCAAAACACAACACTCAACTAGTACCAAAGATGAAGACATTCCTTGCCGGCAAGGCTGAACCGGCAAGGTGAAGACCCGGCAAGCTCCGTGCCGGCAAACTTAGGCTAGCCCTCCAGCGCTCCACCTCGCTGCACAGGTGTCCGCTGATGTGGGAGGTGTCGACCGCGCAGGTTGGTTGGTGAGGCTTGTCGGGCACGTGTCAGCACGCTGAGATAAGATTTGTCCCTAACGACACCCGTCCAAGAGGCGTGTCGGGATAATACGGGGTAGCTGGGCAAGCGGTGCAGAAACCTTGCCGGGACTACCTCTCCGCATGACACCTAACGTCGCATTTAATGTCTTTGTCTTAAATTGGCAGAGTTAGGTATGATAGCACTGTTTGCTATCTAATCGCTATGTAATTACTGTTTTTCCACTGTGGTAACCCCTTGAGCTATAAAAGGAAGGCCAAGGCAACAGTTTAGAGGATTCGGATCCCTTTTCAAACACAAGCACGTCTCGCGTAGCTGCTCTCCCCGCGCCTTGCCGGGGCAAGCGCTCCTTGTACTCTGCTTCTGCACCATCAATACACCAAAGGCAGGAGTAGGGTTTTACACTTCTCAACGGCCCGAACCTGGGTAAATCCCTTGCGCTCCCCATTGTCCATGCTCTTTGTGCACATCGACCTCCCCCGCCGAATCACAAGGGGTTGCAGGGCCCCATAGATGGTCGTACCCCGACATCTTTGGCGCGCCAGGTAGGGGAGAGCGTCGCTTGCGCGAACCTTGACCAGTGGGTTGCACGTCTTCATCATCATCTTCATCGACTTCATCCTCGTCCTTCTCGTCGTCGATGGCATCCAAGAAGAAGGGCATAACGATGATGGCCACCCCGCACGCATCCGCGGGCGGCGCAGGCGGTGCAGCGTGGATACCGCGGTTGGCACGACCAGCGCAGGCGGCACGGTTGCCATGCCCACCACGGTCGGTGCAGGGGATGAGCACGCCGGAGGCAGTCAACCTCCTCGGTCCTCTAACGGACGGAGCCGCGATGGCGCGGGCGGAGCGGATGGACGACCTCCTCCTCCTCGCCGCACAGGCGAACGCAGCCACCGTAACAGCAATGCCCGAGGCGGCGCGAGCCGAGATCCTGCTATGGCGGCATCCGAGGATGCTGCTTCAAGACAGACGCCGCGCCCCTCGCACAATGGGCACGGTGCAGCTCCGAGCGGCGCCAACGACTTCGGGCAGCAGCGACCTCACGGCAAGACTCCTGTGGATCGAATCCCAGATCCTCAGGCACCGCCTCCACCACGGCGACCTGCTGCTGATCATGTGCCACGGCGGCAAGACTGCGATGGTGCTCCTGCTGGCTCTGCCAGGAGTAGAGCGACGTCGCGCTCTTCGCTCCCGGCCATTCCAGCCACGGCAGCGGAAGCAATGGCGCGAGCTCAGATGCTGCTGAACTTCCCTCCAGCGGCAGAGAAGATGGATGAGTGGAGAGCCACCATCCAAAGCTTGATTGGATTTGCCGAAGCCAGTAAATCGCAGCAAGTGGAGCCCTCACGGCGACCGCAAGCAGCACTGACATCTCCAATCGGTCCGCGTTGACGGTACTACGCTAACGGTGCAATCGCCGCCACGACAACCGCCTCAACAGCAGCAACGCCAACAGCCGCGACAAGCCCAGCAATCTCTTGGACCCGACGAGATGTCGATAGCCTCTTCAGATCCACGGGTGCGGCAAGATCAGCGGTAAGTGTTGTGAAACAGGCGGGAAGAAGACGCCCGCACCACCATCGAACGGCACCGAGAGGCGCGCCGTCAATCCGACGCGCGCAACGGCCCCGTCGTTGATGAGCCTGTGCCAGGGGTTGGCGGATACCTACCTTACGAGGTTGGGTGTTCTGCCTTCACCCGCGAGCTGCGGCAAGTCCGATGGCCGTCCGTTCGAGCCTTCAAGCCAGAAGTGCCGGAAAAATATGATGGCAAGCTGAACCCGGCAGAGTTTCTAGGCATCTACACTATTACCGTGCAAGCTGCCGGAGGGAGGGACGAGAAGAACCTCGCCAACTACTTCCCGTTGGTACTAAAACCCAACGTGAGGTCTTGGCTGATGAACTTGCCGGAGAACTCCATCTCATCGTGGTCAGATCTCTGCAACGAATTCGTCGATGCCTTTACCGGAGGCCACAAGGCCCCTGGACAGCCCAGCGACCTGCAAGTGATCCCGCAAAGAGATGGCAAAACTTTACGCAAGTACATCCAGAGATTCAGCCGCGTACACCGCAACATTCCAGATGTGCACCCCGCATCCATCATTGCCGCCTTTCACATGAATGTGCGCAATCGGAGGATGCAGGAGAAGATGAATGTCAAGTTGCCCAAGACCGTCAACGAGCTCTATACATTGGCAGATAAGTGTGCATGGCTGAGGAAGGAAGAAGACTTCCCAGGGAGGACGCTGGCACCGAAGTAGATTCTGAGGATGACGATGTCGCCATCCCGAGAAAGAAGGGCCGGAAGCGCAATAGGAAGCGCAAAGGCAAAACTGTTATGGCTGTCGAAGGCTCTGGCAACTCCGAGTCCGCCAAGAAAGCCAAGACTGAGAATTCTGGCAAGGAGGCTGCAGTATGCGCCGCTTGCCAGGAGGCGGTGGCAAACGAGAAGGCCGGCAAGTCAGATGGACCATACTACAAAATTCACCGCACCAAAGGCCATGATCTCCAAGAGTGCCGACAAGTCGAACACCTTGTTGAGAAGCAGAAGGCTGAATACGAGAAGCGCGACAAGGAAAAAGGCCAAGATGGTGCCGGTGGATCTAGCAAAAAAGGCCATGGTGGTCGAGGAGGCTGCTGCGGCAAGGCCAAGCAGCAGAAAGAAAAGCCTGCTAGGGGCCGTGAGAAGAAAGAGGGAGATGATGGAAGTGAAGAAGAAGAGGACGATGATGAGACCAGCGAACAAGAATTCCAAAAGGCAACTGAGGCCATGTGCGTTGACGGGGGCACATCTTTGCACTCCTCTCACCGCCAGCTTAAACAGTGGGCTCGTGAGGTTAACACGGCAGAACCGGCAATGGGCTCTCAAAAACCACTCAAATGGTCACACACGCCTATCATCTTTGATGCTGAGGACCACCCTGATCGCATAACTGCGGTCGGGTGTTTGCCGTTGTTGGTTTCCCCAACAATTCGCAACCTCCAAGTAACAAAGATGTTAGTTGATGGTGGGGCCGGTCTGAATCTAATCTCTCCGGAGGTAATCAAGAGGCTACAGATTCCCGACGAGGAGCTCGAAAAGACACGCACCTTTCAAGGAGTGAACCCGGGAAGAAGCCATCCCAAGGGAAAGATCACGTTGCCGGTAACGTTTGGCGGGGAACTGAACTGCAGGACGGAAAAGATTGTCTTTGACGTCATCAAGATCCCCTTGCCGTACAATGGAATTCTTGGCCGCCCGGCCTTGGCAAAATTCATGGCAGCATCCCACTATGCTTACAACACGTTGAAGATGCCAGGGCCGATGGGTGTCATTTCCGTCAACTCTGACAAGAAAGATGCGGTCATCTGCGTCGACAAGCTGTACAGAGATGCGGTTGCAGCAGAAGCCGCCAAGGCACCAGCTTCCACCAAGAAAAAAGAAAGCAAGAAATCCAGGAAAGCTTCTAGCAAGGATTCCGGGAAGCGCACCTCTTTGGAGTGCTGCGCACCTGTTGAAGACTTGCCGGAGTACTCCGCCGGTAAGAAATCCAAAGCCACTGCACCGGCAACCAAGAAGGTGTCAGAGAGGGAGGATGGCACTGACGGTACTTTCACCATCAGCGCCACCCTTGACAGCAAATAGGAAAGCGCGCTCGTTGCCTTCCTACGGGCGAATGTCGATGTGTTCGCATGGTGACCATCCGACATCCCCGGTGTTCCCAGGGAGGTAATTGAGCACCACCTTGCCGTTTATCCCCACGCACGGCCTGTCAAGCAAAAAGTCCAGAAGCAAGCTTTGGAGCGGCAGCAATTCATTGCCAAAGAAATCAAGAAACTCGAAGCAGCAGGCCTGGTCAGAGGAGTGCTGCATCCCACTTGGTTGGCAAATCCAGTAGTGGTGCGCAAAGCAAACGGAAAGTGGAGACTTTGTATTGATTACACGGACATCAACAAAGCATGCCCGAAGGACCCTTTCCCCTTGCCGCGCATCGATCAAATTGTAGACTCTACTTCCGGCTGTGATTTGCTCTCCTTCCTTGATGCATATTCTGGATACCATCAGATATTCATGGCCAAGGAGGATGAAGAGAAAACTACATTCATTACTCCATGTGGCATGTACTGCTTCGTACGTATGCCCTTCGGATTAAAGTGTGCCGGTTCAACATTTTCAAGAGCAGTCCAAATCGGTTTTGAGCCCCAGCTGCACATGAATGTAGAAGCATACATGGATGACATAGTGGTCAAAACCAAGGACAAGTCTACCCTTATTCAAGACTTGGAAGAGACATTTGCAAACTTGCGCAAAATCAACTTGAAGCTCAATCCTGAGAAGTGTGTGTTTGGTGTTCCATCCGGCAAACTTCTCGAGTTCTTTGTATCTCAACGAGGAATTGAAGCAAATCCCAACAAGATCAAGCCGATTGAGCAAATTCAAGCGCCAAAAAGCGTCAAAGATGTGGGGCGCCTTGCCGGCTGTGTTGCTGCCTTAAGTAGATTCATTTCAAGATCTACTGAGCGCGCCTTGCCATTTTTCAAGATTTTGAAAAAGGCAGGACCGATGAAATGGACTCCGGAGGCGGAGGCCGCGCTGCAGGACTTGAAAAGATACCTCTCCTCCGGGCCAACACTAGTTGCGCCAAGACCACAAGAGCTGTTGCTGCTATACATAGCGGCAACGAATCAAGTGGCTAGTGCTGCACTAGTGGCGCAGAGGGAACTCGATGATGAGGAAGCAACCACGGCAAACCCGTCCAGTGACAAATCAGAGTCTTCTCCGGCAAGATCTGGTGCCGATAAGTCAGAAACAGGGCAAGCAAATGAAGTTGATCAACAAGCAGTGCCGAAGAAGAAAGTGGTGCAGCGACCAGTGTATTTTGTTAGTTCCCTTTTGCAGGGGGCTAGATCGAGATACTCTGGGGTGCAAAAGTTGCTTTTCGGTCTCCTTATGGCCTCAAGAAAAATGCGCCACTACTTCCAAGCACACGAGATTACCGTCGTCACTCGCTTTCCGTTGCAACGCATCTTGAGAAATCCAGAGGCAACCGGCAGGATAGTGGAGTGGGCGTTGGAATTGTCAAGCTTTGCAATTAAGTTTGAGATCACTTCAACCATTCAGAGCAGGGCTTTGGCGGAGTTCATCGCCGAATGGACGCCAACGCAAGACGAAGAAATTCAAGAGACAGCTCTCCCCGGCAAAGAGACAGCAAAGGAATGGGTCATGTACTTTGATGGTGCCTTCTCGCTGCAGGGCGCCGGTGCCGGAGTGCTGCTTATCGCACCCACCGGAGAGCACCTCAAGTATGTGGTCTAAATGCACTTTCCCAGGAAGCAAGCTACAAAAAACACTACTGAGTACGAAGGACTTCTTGCCGGTCTTAGGATCGCAGTAGACCTTGGGATCAAAAAATTATCATCCGCGGCGACACGCAGCTTGTTGTAAAGCAAGTGAACAAAGATTATCAGAGCCCGTTAATGGAGGCGTATGTGGAAGAAGTGAGGAAATTGGAAGAACACTTTGACGGGTTGCAAACCGAGCACATCCCTCGTGCGGAAAACAGCATCACTGATAGCCTGTCAAAGTGTGCCGCTCAAAAGCTTCCCGTGGAACCGGGAACTTTTGTGCTCCATTTGAATCAACCAACAGTTGCCCCATCAACGCAGGCCAACAAGAGAAGAAAGTTAAGTACCAGCAAGTACTTTCCGGCAGAGCTCCCAGAAGCCGCCGACAAGGACGTTGCCAGAAACAACAATACGGTTGCCGGTGAGCAGCCGCTTAGTGCAGAACCACAAGTTCTTGCCGGAGAAGCAAGCGCTCCCATAGCTGAGGAGATGCCTTTAGTCCTTGTCGTCGAGCCGCAGGCTCCGACATGGGCACAGCAGATAGACCGTTTCCTTCAAACAGGAGGGCTTCCCGATGAGCAAGAAGAAGCAGAGAAAGTAGCCCGTCAGTCAAGTATGTATCAGTTTGTGGATAGCATCCTATACAGAAAACGACCAAACGGTGTGAAATTGAAGTGCATTTGCCGGGAAGATGGACTAAAGCTGTTGGCGGAGATACACGGAGGCATATGTGGCTCTCACATAGGATCAAGGGCTCTTGTCGGCAAAGCTTTCCGACAAGGCTTCTATTGGCCCACTGCCCTCCAGGATGCAACTGAGCTAGTAACCAAGTGTGAAGCATGCCAGTTCCATTCAAAGAGCATACATCAACCAGCTCAAGCCCTCCAAACAATCCCTCTCTCCTGGCCCTTTTCGGTCTGGGGGCTCGATATCTTGGGCCCCTTTCCCCGTGCTGCCGGGGGCTTTGAGTTCTTGTACGTTGCCATCGACAAGTTCACAAAGTGGCCTGAAGTGGAGCCAGTGAGGAAGGTGACAGCGCAATCAGCCGTCAAGTTCTTCAAAGGATTAGTTTGCCGTTTCGGGGTTCCTAATAGGATCATCACCGACAACGGCACACAATTCACAAGCCACACCATCATGCAGTATATCCAAGACCTCAGCAGCAAAATCTGTTTTGCATCTGTTGCTCACCCGAGAAGCAACGGCCAGGCGGAAAGGATGAACGCTGAAGTGCTGCGTGGCCTCAAGACAAGGACCTTTGACAGGCTGCGTAAGTGTGGAAGGCACTGGATTGATGAGTTGTCGGCGGTTCTTTGGTCACTCAGAATGACACCAAATCGAGCTACCAGCCAAACACCCTTCTCCCTAATCTATGGTGCAGAAGTGGTGCTCCCCACGGAACTCATATACGGGTCACCTCGAGTGCTCGCTTACGATGAAGCTGAGCAAGAGCGGCTGCGGCAAGACGACGCGTTGCTCCTTGAGGAAGATCGTCTACGGGCGGCTGTGCGAGCTGCACGCTACCAGCAAACCTTGCGCCGCTACCATAGCCGCAAAGTGCACGCTCGAAGCCTTGAGGAAGGCGACCTTGTTCTTTGGCGTGTTCAGTCCGCCAAGGGATCAAACAAGTTGACGCCGAAGTGGGAAGGCCCTTACTGGGTAGTACGAGTCACCAGGCCTGGTGCAGTCCGTCTGGAGACCGAAGATGGCACCTCGCTTCAGAACTCATGGAATATTGAGCATCTTCGCAAGTTCAACCCGTGAGGCGCAGTTGCCGGGTCATGTCCCGGCAACACCTTTTGTACAAGCCTTGTCGACCAGACATGTAACCCTTTGTACAAAGCCAGGCGCAACTCCTGTGCATAACAAAGCTAAGTGTTTCGCAACTCCTCGTACATGTTCATTTATGTGTCGATGCATGTGATGTTGTGATTTACTCTTTAGTTTGTATGAAATGACTGATGAGCCGTCAAGGTTCCCAAACCACTCTTTTCTCTTCTTTCTTTTTCTTAAAAGGATGAGGACGTTCCCTCGCATGCAAGTTTCCCGGAGGGAGTGGAGATGGGGTACCATTCTTAACGACGTTCAAGTGATCATTTTGTACAACGAGAGAAACGGCACAAGGAAAAGCTAAGTTGCAAAAACTCTGAAAAAAATTCCCTGTTACATTCGCGTTCCCCCTTGAACGGTTCTGAGCTTTGTATGAGAAACCTGCACGCGAGAGGAACCTTGTCGCGATCAGTCCGCGCCCTAGGTTGCCTCAAGTCCGCTCGGCAAGCTTGGCCGCTGCGTTCTGGCCCGGCAAGTCACCTTGCCAGCAGCGGCACTTCCAGCAGGCTGCTAAGGACCCGTTCCTCAAAGCGCTCGCGGCAAGTGTGCGCACTAGCAAGCTTCCGATAAGCGTAGGGAACACAAATCATACAAAGGCGAAATAAGACAAGGGAAACAGCATGCGTTCATTTAAACCCGGCAAACACCAGATATTCATTAAGAAAGTACTTGATTACACTCTATTGGCCCTTTGCCAGGGTTTATCTCAAGTGCAAAGACGGCAAAAGGGGCGCCTAGGCGGGGTCCAGCTTGTTCCCGGAAGGCCAGATGACGGTGCTGCCGGCGATCAGCCAAACTCTTCACCGTCGCCTTCGACCTTCATGCCCGGAGAGTCGTCGTCATCGCCATCATCATCGTCATCCTCAGCATCGCTGGAGGAAGCGGTGTCGCTGTCGCTCGAGCTCTCTGCACAGCACTCCGGACGAGCGCCTGAAGCCTCGAAGAACTTCATGACAAGCGTGTTTGGTCCGTCCAGCTTGAAGTGAAGGAGGTGCCCTTGGCCTAAGCAGTGGGCACGGGCAAAGGATTTCCACCCGCACGTAAGGTACATGATGCCATTGTTGGAGGTTTCGATGGTTACCCACACCGAGCCATTGCAGCAATCGTCCACGCACAGCCATAAGCCGTGCAGGTGGCGGCCTTCCATCTCCCTGGCAAAAGGGTGAGGAAGTCGCAGCCAGCTCCGCGGCTGGTCATGTAGCTCCAAGACAAACTCTTCCGCCGTGTCCACCGTGTGGCCTTTTGCCGGCGGAGGAGGGACCAAAGACGGAACATCGAGCGTCCCACCGTGGCCACCCCGGCCGCGGGCACCACGCCGTCCACGACCACGGGCCGCGGCCCTCCCTCGAGCGCTGGTGCCAGCTTCCGCAGCCGCAGCCGAAGCTTGAGCATGGGGCCGGGAAGAAGCCCTCGCCGCGGTGGCAGGGGCGCGGCCGCGGCCTCACCCTCTCACCATGGCGTCGTCGAGCGCGGGAAGAGAAGAAGATATGGGAAGAAGGCAACAGTTGCTGGAAGTCGGGACAGGAAGAGATGGGTGAGCTTAGCATCCCACACGCCTCCCTTTTATAGGGGGAGTGCGGAGAGCTGGCCCTTCACCATCTTCGGGCGACCGCCCGCGATCGCCAATCCCACGTCCTGCGCCTCTGACGGGTGCATTACTCCAGCAACCGCCCACGATCGCCAATTCCGCGCCCTGCGCCCCCTGGCCCGGCGCATCACTCCAACGGCCGCCCTTCTCCACCAATCCGCTGCCCTGCATGCATGCGGACGCGCGTGATGGAGGGGCGCAGAAAAAGGAGGAGTAAAGACAGACGGGGCAGTTACCCCTCACCATGCGGAGCTGAGCACCCGTTCGGTTTGAACCAGCAACATCCCACATATGAACATACCCTTGGCCTGATTACGCCTGCAGGCCAGCCACCCGACGACAAGGTTTGCCGGGAAGTGGCTGGGAGCAAGCTCAAGGGCGGATTAATGAGGAAGCAAAGAAGAACTCAAAAGAGGATAATCATCATGACCGAAAATTACAACGGCAGTTTCCCGCCGCGTGTCTGTGCATTGTTTGGGCCTAGCCCAACGACGCTTCGAACGCGCGTACGGCCTAGGCCCGGGGGCTCCTGTCGGTGTATAAAACATGGGTATTTTATACCCTGACTTATGCACAGACGGTGGCAACCTCCTTGCCGGCCAAAGCCTTGCCGGGAACCGCCAAGATCAAGATTCGGAGTCCAGCCGCAGAAATTACCAGAAAGAAGTTCAAAACACAACACTCAACTAGTACCAAAGATGAAGACATTCCTTGCCGGCAAGGCTGAACCGGCAAGGTGAAGACCCAGCAAGCTCCGTGCCGGCAAGCTTAGGCCAGCCCTCCAGTGCTCCACCTCGCTGCACAGGTGTCGGCTGATGTGTGAGGTGTCGACCGCGCAGGTTTGTTGGTGAGGCTTGTCGGGCACGTGTCAGCACGCTGGGACAAGATTTGTCCCTAACGACACCCGTCCAAGAGGCATGTCAGGATAATACGAGGTAGCTGGGCAAGCGGTGCAGAAACCTTGCCAGGACTACCTCTCCGCATGACACCTAACGTCGCATTTAATGCCTTTGTCCTAAATTGGCAGAGTTAGGTATGATAGCATTGTTTGCTATCTAATTACTATGTAATTACTATTTTGCCACTGTGGTAACCCCTTGAGCTATAAAAGGAGGGCCAAGGCAACAGTTTAGAGGATTCGGACCCCTTTTCAAACACAAGCATGTCTCGCATAGCTGCTCTCCCCGCGCCTTGCCGGGGCAAGCGCTCCTTGTACTGTGCTTCTGCACCATCAATACACCAAAGGCAGGAGTAGGGTTTTACGCTTCTCAGCGGCCCAAACCTGGGTAAATCCCTTGCACTCCCCATTGTCCATGCTCTTTGTGCACGTCGACCTCCCCCGCCGAACCACAAGGGGCTGCAGGGCCCCATAGATGGTCGTACCCCGACAGAAGGGAAATTAAACAATGTATGAGTTGAAGAGTTAATCTCATTAGAAGGTGGGCATGGGTAGCTAATCCGCTCGTCCTCCCTTTGTTCTTCGCTCTCCTCGTCACCTTTTTCATCTAATGATCTCACAGTTTTAGCAAGTTCTTCTTCCATAGATTCCTGCAAAATATTAGTCTCTTCTTGGGCAACGGAGACTTCCTCAATAAATTCATCAATATAGGCATTATATTCATAATTCTCATAGCAATATTTAAGTATAGCATAATTTTCAGATATGTAAAGAGCATCATCACAATCATCATACTTTTCAAACGAAGATTCAATTTCACAAGCACCCTTAAAAGCAACAAATTCTTCTATTTGTTCCACATCATAGTAATCATATACACCATTAGCATAAGAAGCTAAGGTTTCATTATCATTAAATTCACATTGAAAGGGGAGGTGTGGAGCCTCCATCTTAGAGCAACAAGTATAATCATATCTTAAGCATAAATTCCAAGCATACCAACGCAGCATTTTAATTTGATCCCATAAGTGTTTCCCTTTTTGAGACAAGCGATAATCCCTAAAGTATTCCCGTTGATCCAAAGTAACTCCCATTATCAAGTTAAATGGAGATTTATCAGGATTATCAAAGTAGTATTTAATATTTTCCACATAACCAGCATCGAGGGTTTTAGGAGGTTCCCCATCTCCATGAGTAGCAAGTACAACTAATTTTTTTGGTGTTTCGTGTTCCATATCCATAACTAAAGATATAAAACAAATTAGAACAAAAAATAAAATCTACTTAGTCATAAAGCAAACAAGCACACACGAGAATATCAACCCCACGCTATTGCTCCCCGGCAACGGCGCCAGAAAAAGGTCTTGATAACCCACAAGTATAGGGGATCAGTTGTAGCCTTTCTCGATAAATAAGAGTGTCAAACCCAACAAGGAGCTAAAGGTAGAATCAATATTCCCTTCAAGTTCTATCAACCACCGATACAACTCTACGCACACTTAACATTTGCTTTACCTAGAACAAGTATGAAACTAGAAGTACTTTGTAGGTGTAATGCTAGAACTACTTTGCAAGAATAAAACTAGGAGTACTTTGCGAGAATAAAACTACGAGTAATTGCAAGATAATAGAAGTTAGTTGTTTAGTAGAAAGCTTTTGTAACACAAGAGAAGGATTTGTCCCTAGGCAATCGATAACTAGACTGGTAATCATTATTGCAATTTTATATGAGGTAGAGGCATGAGCTAACATACTTTTCGTACTTGGATCACATGCACTTATGATTGGAACTCTAGCAAGTATCCGCAACTACCAAAGATCATTAAGGTAAAACCCAACCATAGCATTAAGTAACAAGTCCTCTTTACTCCCATACGCAACAACCCCCTTACTCGGGTGTAAGCTTCTGTCACTCTAGCCGCCCACTATAAGAGAATTTTGAACATATTCCAAACCCTACAGCGGGAATCCCTCACGCTTGCGCAACACGGAGGGCACCATAGGACAGCACCAAAATAAAACATACAACTCAAACCAATCACGATCATCAATCAACCCATAGGACAAAATGAATCTACTCAAACATCATAGGATTGCCACGTATCATTGGATAATAATATATAGCGTTAAGCACCATGTTTAAGTAGAGATTACAGCGGGGAGAAGAGGTGTTACACCGCTGCATAGAGGGGGAGAGAGTTGGTGTTGATGGCGGCGAAGTTGTTGGTGTAGATCGCCGTCAAGATGATTGCCCTGGCGGTGTTCCGGCGCCACCGGGAGAGAGGGGGAGAGAGCCCCCCTCCTTCTTATTCTTCATTGGACTCCCCCTAGATGGGAGGAGAGTTTCCCCTCTGTTCCATGGCCACCATGGCTCCCGGAGGGCAGGAGCCCCTCCGAGATTGGATCTCTCTCTCTGTTCTCTTCTATTTTGCGTTCCTGTTTTCTGGCCGAAAACCATTTCTTAAATTTCCAGAGATCCGTAACTCCGATTGGGCTGAAATTTTGAGGGGATTTTTATCCGGATATTAGCTTCCTTGCAGCAGAAGGACACCCTCAACCGACCTACAGGGGTGCCACAAGCCCCCTAGGCGCGCCAAGGGGGGCTGCGCCCTCCAGGCTTGTCATGTCCTCGGGCATCGTCTCGCATTAATTCTTTTTCCCAAAAATCACATATATTCCAAAATAAATCTCCGTAAATTTTTATCGCGTTCGGACTTCATTTGATATGGATTTTCTGTGAAACAAAAAACATGCAACAAACAGGAACTGGCACTGGGCACTGGATCAATATGTTAGTCCAAGAAAATCATATAAATTGTTGCCAAAAGTATATAAAAGTTGTAAAATATTTGCATGAAACAATCAAAAATTATAGATACGACGGAGACGTATCAGCGGCGTTCTGGCGCCACCGGAAGAGAGGGGAAGAGGTCCCCTCCCCCCCTCCTTCTTCTTCTTGCTTGGACTTCCCCGTAGATGGTAGAAGGGTTCCCCCTCTGGTCCATGGCCGCCATCACTCCCGGAGGGCAGGAGCCCCTCTGAGATTGGAACTCTCTCTCTCTCTCTCTCTTTGTTTCTCTTCTGTTTCGCGTTCCTTTTTTCTGGCCCTTCACCATTCCTTATATTCCCGGAGATCCGTAACTCCGATTGGGCTGAAATTTTGAGGGGGGTTTTATCCAGAAAATATCTTTCTTGCGGCGAAATAAGGGCCCCAACCGACGTACGGAGGAGTCACAAGATCACCCAGCACGCCCTAGGGTAGGGGGCGCGCCGTGTGAGCTCGTGACTCCCTCGAGCATCGTCTCGCGTTGATTCTTTTTCCCAAAAATCACATATATTCCAAAAAAAATCTTCGTAAATTTTTATCATGTTTGGACTTCATTTGATATGGATTTGGCACAAAAAAATGCAACAAACAGGAACTGGCACTGGGCACTGGATCAATATGTTAGTCCAACAAAATCATATAAATTGTTGCCAAAAGTGTGTGAAAGTTGTAAAATACTGGAATGAAACAATCAAAAATTATAGATACGATGGAGACGTATCAGCATCCCCAAGCTTAATTCCTTCTCGTCCTCGAGTAGGTAAATGATAAAAAGATAATTTTTCATGTGGAATGCTACCTAGCATAATCTTGATCATGTAATCTAATCATGGCATGAATATTAAGATACGAGTGATTCAAGGCAATAGTCTATCAATTTGATATTGAAAGAATAATACAAAACATGCATGTAATTCATCATTGCCTTTCATAATAATGGAGCAAAAGGAAACAGCCTCTATACACTTAGTTGTGGTAAGCATGACACGCTCGTTCTTCCCTGCATAGATATATCAAATCAAGAGTACCCCGGTGCCAAACCAAGCAATTGTATCATACTTTTTCACGTGCTTCAACATTTTCAACTTCACTCAATACATGAGTGTGAGCCATGGACATAGCACTATGGGTGGAATAGAATGTGGTGGTAGAGATCAGGGGCGGACCCAGGACAAAAATGACTCGGTGTCCACATGTGCATCACATATGCATAGAAACATACAATGCTATACATAAAAATAACACACTTAGGGTGTGTTTTGATGCAATGTATTTCAAGAATACTATTTTGACAAATTATGGTTTCAAATACTTTGAGATGTTTGCCTCTAGTTAAGACTGTAGTATCTCCCCGCAAAAAAATCAGTGCAAGTTTTTGTAGTATTATGAGCCATAGTATCCACAAAACTATGATATTTTTGTTGTATTAGAATAAAAGTTCGGGACCTCTGTTTTAAAAACTGAGAAAAACAACAAAGGACTCTAGTGGTGGTCAAATACATTACTACATACTCCATTGTCATTGGATTAAAAACCGTAGTCTCAAACAAATTACTCCCAGACAATGCCTCAGCAATTACTACTCGATTATATGAAGTTAAAAAATAGTAAAGCATAAAAACTCCAAACAATGAAAACAAGGATGATTGGCAAAAATGATAAGCACTCCCAAAATTTCAAAAATCACAATAATTCAATTCTCAAACAAATTTGTATCGGCATAAAAAATTAAATATCCCAGTAATCCTATTCTCAAACGGTCATGGATATGTCCCGAAAAAACACAGTAATCCAATATGTAATTGTAACATCCTTAAGATTTGAAACCCTAGTTCGGTGTTTGGGAAACAAAAATTGTGAGAAATAGAGACACGCACTTGAAATAGATCAAGGGGTTCTCTTGCTGTACCTTTTTCATTCCGGTGATCTAGGTGAGTCGGGCAAGGCGACACTCGCACGCCGTGATGTTTGGATGGCGAGTAGAGAGGTGGGCGGCGATAGGGCTAGCGCGAGCTTGTGAGCAAATCAACGCGGAGACGTGAGAAGCCAGCATGTTGGAGGCCCATGTCCACAAACCAAACCAGATTGATCAAACTCTACCACATTGTGTGCCTCTACCACGTGAGTGACAGCATCGCCGCATGGGCTATTAGATGGGCCTACTCGTACACCGTTTCGCTGGCTATGGTCGGTGTCCATCGACTAATTTTACCAGTGTCACAGCAGTACATGTGCCTTATATAGTACGTAACGAGAAAATTACCCAGTGTCCTTTGACACCGGCTACGACCACGTGGGTCCGCCCCTGGTAGAGATCAATAAGGGAAGTCAAAAAGGAA
The DNA here is from genome assembly GCA_039707655.1 of Elymus sibiricus. Classification (NCBI taxonomy): domain Eukaryota; kingdom Viridiplantae; phylum Streptophyta; class Magnoliopsida; order Poales; family Poaceae; genus Elymus; species Elymus sibiricus. The sequence continues at coordinate 324,034,333 of CM077664.1, forward strand.
GAAAGGCTCGCATCAACTCGGCGGATCGATAGGCAATGGAGAGGCCTAGCAATCGATATCAATGCGAGGAGTAGGGATTGCCATGTAATGGATGCACTAGAGCTATAAGTGTATGAAAGCTCCCTATGAAACAAAGTGGGTGTGCATCCAACTTGCTTGCTCATGAAGACCTTGGGCATTTGAGGAAGCCCGTCATCGGAATATACAAGCCAAGTTCTATTATGAAAAATTCCCACTAGTATATGAAAGTGACAACTCATGGAGACTCTCTATATGAAGAACATGGTGCTTCTTTGAAGCACAAGTGTGGTAAAAGGATAGTAGCATGCCCCTTCTCTCTTTTTCTCTTTTTTTGTTTTCTCTTTTTTTCTTTTTTATGGGCTCTTTTTGGCCTCCCTTTTTTAGAACAGTCTCATGGACCTCATCCCCACTTTTTCAAGGACTCATTAGACTCCACCATTCTTTTCCTCACTGGGGCAATGCTCTAATAATGATGATCATCACACTTTTTATTTACTTACAACTTGATAAACTGAAAAATATGACTACAAATGAATGCCTCAGGCAGTGTACTAGGATGTGCAATGATCTAGGATAGCAAAGATATAAAAAAAGGGACAAGCCATGAAAATATCATGCTAGCTATCTTACGATCATGCAAAGCAATATGACAATGAATGCTCAAGTCATGAAAATGATGATGGTGGAAGTTGCATGGCAATATATCTCGGAATGGCTATGGAAATGCCATAATAGGTAGGTATGGTGGCTGTTTTGAGGAAGTTATAAGGAGGCTTATGTGTGATAGAGTGTATCATATCATGGGGTTTGGATGCACCAGCGAAGTTTGCACCAACTCTCGAGGTGAGAAAGGGCAACACACGATACCGAACAGGCTAGCAATGTGCGGAAGGGTGAGAGTGCGTATAGTCCATGAACCCACATTAGTCATAAAGAACTCATATACTTATTGTGAAAATTTGAAAGCCCTCGAAGCAAAGTATTACTCGCATGCCCCTAGGGGGGAGGTTGGGAGGAGTTCACCATCGCGTACCCCCGATTCGAACAACACAAAGGATCAATCAATGATAAAATATGCTCCGACCTCACTGCTAATGTCAACGGCCACCACTTTACATGCGTGAGGATTTACTTGCGTAAAGACTACTTCCCTTAACACCTTTATTAATACTCAACTTTAATTCTTTTACTAGCATGCCCCCATATTACCACCTCAATATCACAAAACTATTGCAAGGAATCAAACATATCATATTCAGTGATCTACAAGTTTTATGTAGGATTTTATGACTAACCATGTGAATGACCAATTCCTGTTAACTCTCTAAACAGATATAAGTGAAGCATGAGAGTTTAATTCATTCTATAAAAGACTCGGATAAGCTCTAACAAATATAATTGAAGCAAAAGAGCATTATACGAATAACGGTTTTCTAAATGTAGAGAAACGAGCATCCAAACTTCAAAAGATATAAGTGAAGCACATGAAGCATTCTATAAAGCCATACTCAAAAGATATAAGTGAAGTTCAAAGAGCATTCTATAAATAAACCAAGGATTATCCTATACCAGCATGGTGCATTACTAAAAGAAAAATAAAAAAAAGCACACGACGCTCCAAGAATTTACGCATATCATGTGAACAAAACAAAAACCAAAACATACCGATAATTGTCGAAGAAGAAAGATGGTATGCCTTCCGGGGTATCCCCAAGCTTAGACGCTTGAGTCTCCTTGAATATTTACTTGGGGTGCCTTGGGCATCACCAAGCTTTAACTCTTGCCTCTCCTTATTCTTCTCATATCGATACCTCCTCGATCTTCGAACACTTCATCCACACATAACTTAACCGAACCTTTTTTGTTAGAGGGGTTAGTACATATAACATCAAATCCCATCATGTCCTGCTGTAACATTATTGTATAATTATAATCAAACATTACCCACTGTATGATATCACAATTCTATGGCTCCCAAGTCAATGGCGCTCAACAAGATTTCAAACATAAGCAGATAATGAAACTATAACAGCAATCTATGAAAACAGGACAGTTTATAAATATGCAGATGAAACATATACTTCTGTAAGTCCAAAAATTCTGAAAAATTAGGACGTAATAAAAAAATTCCATAGCAGTACTGTGTAAAAATTTCAAAAAAAATTCACGTTCCAGTAAAATATGTAAATTCAAATACTACAGAAAAAGTTTCTGTTTTTGCACTGCACACACCAAACAAGCAATTTAAACACCCTAAAGGTAAATCTTGGTACATATTTTTATAATACAATGGATTTGTAAAAGGGGATAATTATTTTTGTTGAAAATTTTCTGTAATTCAAGATTCACAAAGTTTCCATGGGCATGAACAAAGTTCAAGGATATCCCCCACTTCAACGATGCTCGTCTTTCTCACTTTCACTTTTCTTTTTGAAAAGTTTTAGGTTCCCCTCTATATTTTTTGTTTTTAAATTTTTAAAAATCACACAATAGAATAAAATGACTCTCTAAAACTTCCGGGTTGTCTCCCAGGCAGCGCTTTCCTTAAAGCCATTAAGCTAGGCATAAAGTGCTTAAGTAATTAATCCACAAGGATCCCAAGGTATATCAAAGCCAATTTTAATTAACAATGATTTATAATTTAGTAATGAGCACAAAGCAACATATATCATAGAACAACGGAGTCTAACTCTCTTCCTATGCATCGGCATGTCATAAAATAACAAATCATGCACATCAAGTAAAAGCCAATGCATAGTATAAACAGTTTCTTGCAATTTTATCGTATTGGAAACATAGAGAGGTGGAGATGTAGTTCCTCTCTCATAATAATTGCAATTAGGAGCAGAAAGCATATGCATATTATATCCATCAACATCATCATGTGTAATAGTAAAACACAACCCATCAATTTAATCCTTAATAAGTGCAAGCTTCTCCTATATAGTGTAGTTGGGAGAATTCAAAAAGATAATAGGACTATTATATGTGGGTGCAACAACAACAATTTCATTCTTAACAGAAGGAACTATAGCAAGTTCATCTCTATAAGCATAATTCATATTGGCATCATGGCCACAAGCATAGCAAGCATCAAGTTCATCAAAAAGGGATATTTCAAACGAATCGAAGGGATCATAGCAATTATCATAGCATTCATCCTTCGGTAAGCACGAAGGGAAATTAAACAATGTATGAGATAAAGAGTTACTCTCATCAGAAGGTGGGCATGGGTGATCAATCCGCTCTTTCTCCCTTTATTCTTCGCTCTCCTCCTCATCTTTTTCATCTAATGAGCTCACAATTTCAGCAATTTCTTCTTCCATAGATTCCTGCAATATATTAGTCTCTTCCAAGGCAGCCGACATTCTCTCAATAAATTATTTAACATAAACATTAGAAGCATAGTTTTCATAGCAATATTTAAGTATGGCAAAATTTTCAGATTTGTAAAGAGTGGCATCATACTTTTCAATCAAAGAAGCAATTTCATAGGCACCCTTAAAAGCAACAAATTCTTCAATTTGTTCAATATCATAATAACTATAAACACCCTTGGCATAAGAAGATAAGACTTCATCATCATTAAACTCACATTGATAGGGAAGGTGTTTCTTAGGCCCCTTTCTAGAGCAGCAAGTAAAATCATATATTTCGCATAAATTCAAAGCATAGCATTCTAGCTGAGGTATTTGATCCCACAACTGTTTCCCTTTTTGAGATAAGCGGTAACGCACAAAATAAGCATGCTCGTCTAATGATTTTCCCTCAACTAAGCTAGTTGGGTTTTCAGCATGAGCACAAATGGATCGATGATCCAAGTAAAAAGCTTCAGGAATAAGGTAGCTTTTGGGTGGTTCCTCAACCATTGGGTTAGCAAGTACAACTAATTTTTTTGGTATTTTACATTTCCTACCCATAACTAAAGATAGAAAACAAGAACACAAAATAAAATCTACTTAGCGATAAAGCAAACAAGCACACACGAGAATATCAACCCCACGCTATTGATCCCTGGCAACGACGCCAGAAAAAGGTCTTGATAACCCACAAGTATAGGGTACCAATTGTAGCCTTTTTTGGTAAGTAAGAGTGTCGAACCCAACGAGGAGCTAAAGGTAGAATTAATATTCCCTTCAAGTTCTATCGACCACCGATACAGCTCTACGCACACTTAACGTTCGCTTTACCTAGAACAAGAATGAAACCACTTTGTAGGTGTAATAGGATAAGTTTGCAAGAATAAAACTAGAAGTACTTAGCTAGATAATAAAAGTTAGTTTGTTTTAGTAGAGAGATTTTTGTAACACAAAGAGAAAGATTGTCCATAGGCAATTGAATATAACACGATAGATACTTATCATATGCAATGAGGGAGAGGCATACTCTAACATACTTTCCATACTTGGATCACATGTTCTTATGATTGGAACTCTAGCAAGCATCCGCAACTACTAAAGATCATTAAGGTAAAACCCAACCATAGCATTAAGTAAAAAGTCCCCTTTACTCCCATACGCAACAACCCCCTTACTCGGGTTTAAGTTTCTGTCACTCTCGCAACCCACTATAAGCGAATCATGAACGTATTGCAAAACCCTACAGCGGTAATCCCACACACTTGCGTGACACGGAGGGCACCATAGGACAGCACCATTTTAACATACAACTCATATCAATCACACCATACCACAATTAACCCGTAGGACAAAAAGAATCTACTCAAACATCATAGGATGGCCATACATCATTGGGTAATAATATATTGCATGAAGCACCATGTTTAAGTAGAGATTACAGCGGGGAAAAGAGGTGTTACATCGCCGCATAAAGGGGGAGAAACTTGGTGGTGACGGAGGCGAAGTTGTTGGTGTAGATCACTGTCACGATGGTTCCCCCGGGGGCGTTCTGGCGCCACCGGAAGAGAGGGGGAGAGATCCCCCCTCCTTCTTATTGATTGGCCTTCCCCCTAGATGGTAGAAGGGTTCCCCCTCTGGTCCATGGTCACCATGGCTCCCGGAGGGCTGGGCTGAAATTTTAAGGGGTTTTTATACGGAAAATATCTTTCTTGCGGCGAAAGAAGGGCCCCAACCGACGTACGGCGGAGTCACAAGCTCACCCAGCGTGCCCTAGGGTAGGTGGTGCGCCGTGTGAGCTCATGACTCCCTCGAGCATCGTCTCGTGTTGATTCTTTTTCCCAAAAATCACATATATTCCAAAAAAATATCCGTAAATTTTTATCGCATTTGGACTTCATTTGATATGCATTTTCTGTGAAACAAAAAACATGCAACAAACAGGAACTGGCACTGGGCACTGGATCAATATGCTAGTCCAAGAAAATCATATAAATTGTTGCCAAAAGTATGTGAAAGTTGTAAAATAATGGCATGAAACAATCTAAAATTATAGATACGATGGAGACATATCAATCACCAACAATGTTTGAGCTAGTCTTAGAGGCGAGACTAGGAATCTTATTTTACCGTTTATCATTCCACACGTGCATATGAGTTTTCCACTGAATCACACATTCCAGGATCATAGTGCGACTTGTGAGCTGCGTTGGGATTTTCCCCGAAGAGGAAGAGTGAAGCAATATAGTAGCGGATAAGTATTTCCCTTAGTAGAGAACCAAAGTTATCGAACCAATAGGAGAACCATGCAAACACCCGTCAACAGTACCTGCACACACAAGAACAAATACTTGCACCCAACGCGGGCAAGAGGGTTTTCAATCCCCTTGTACTCATTAATTGCAAGGATTTAATCTGGTAGTGGTAGATAGATAAATTGCAAAGTAAATAAATTGTAGCAAGATATTTTTGGTTTTTTTTAATATGATTAAAATAGACCCGGGGGCCATAGTTTTCACTAGAGGCATCTCTCTCATAAAAATAGCATACGGTGGGTAGACAAATTACTGTTGGCGCAATTGATAGAAAATCGCATAGTTATGACGTTATTCATGGTATGATCATGTATATAGGCATTATGTCCATGACAAGTAGACCGACTCATGCCTGGATCTACTACTATTACTCCACATATCGACCGACTCCTGCCTGCATCTATGGTATTAAGTTCATGACGAACAGAGTAACGCTTTAAGCAAGATGACATAATGTAGATAGAATAAAACCAATCAATATGATTAATCCCCATCGTTTTCCCCTTAGTAGCAACAATACAAATACGTGCCTCGCTACCCCTTCTGTCACTAGGTGAGGACACCGCAAGATTGAACCTACTACTATGCACCACTTCCATCGAAGACCTAATCATCAACTTGGCCAAAGAAAACTCATAGATCAGAAAGCATTACATGGCTATAACAATCATACATAATAAAGTTCAGAATATAACTCAATTACTTTCAATGAATAATCTGATCATAAACCCACAATTCATCGGATCCCAACAAACACACCGCAAAAGAAGATTTCATCGGATCGATCTTCGAGGAGAACATTGTATTGAAGATCAAAGAGAGAGAGAATGTCATCTAGCTAATCACTATGGACCCGTAGGTCTGTGATGGACTACTCACACATCATCGGAGGTGCATCAAGGTTGATGTAGAAGACCTCCGTGATCAATTCCCCCTCGAGCAGAGTACCGGAAAAGGCCCTCCAGATGGGATCGCAGAAGAACAGAGGCTTGCAGTGGCAAAAAAATTGTTTCGGGTGGTCTCTCTATTGTTTTTGGGATTTTAGGGAATTTATAGAAGTGGAATTAGGTCAGGGGGTTATGAGGGGCTCACAAGCTCTGGTGGCGCCCCCCCCCCCCCCAAGGGGCACGTCGTGTGAGCTTGTGGCTCTCTCGTACGTCTTCTGGCCTCCTCCCAAAGCTTCCTGGGAGTCTTCTAGTCCAGTAAAAATCACCACAAATTTTATCACGTTTGGACTTCATTTTATATAGTTTTTCCCTGAAACAATAAAATAGGCAAAAACAGGAACTGGCACTAAGCACTGGCTTAATAGGTTAGTTCCCAAAAATGATATAAAATTGCATCTAAAGTATGTAGGATTGATATAATAATAGCACGAAACAATCAAAAATTATCAGCATCCCTGCTACTTGTAGTCTGCGTTGGTATTTCCCCGAAGAGGAGAGGATGATGCAGTACAGTAGAGATAAGTATTTCCCTTAGTTAAGAACCAAGGTTATCAATCCAGTAGGAGAACCAAGCAAGATCCAGTGAACAACACCTACACACAGAAAAGCAAACACTTGCACCCAACGCAAATAAGAGGGTTGTCAATCCTCTTAGCGGTTACTTGCAAGGATTAAGTCTGATAGAGATAAATAGATAAACTAAATTACTAATAAAAATAAAAGTAAATAAATTGCAGCAAGGTATTTTTAGGTTTTTTATATGATAAAGATAGACCCGGGGGCCATAGTTTTCACTAGAGGCTTCTCTCTCGAGCACGGAAACATACGGTGGGTAAACAAATTACTGTTGGGCAATTGATAGAAAAGCAAATAATTATGACGGATTCATGGCAATGATCATGTATTTTGGAGAACTCATCTGTCTCCATCATTCTTTCCTCACTGGGACAATGCTCTAATAATGATGATCATCACACTTCTATTTACTTACAACTCGATACTAGAACAAAAATATGACTCTATATGAATGCCTCTGGCAGTGTACCAGGATGTGCAATGATGCTAGCGTAACATGTATAAAAATGATGAACGGTGGCTGAGCCACAAATACTATGTTAGTTATATGTGTTGGGGAACGTTGCATGGGAAACAAAAATTTTCCTACGCACACATAAGATCTATCCATGGTGATGAGCATCTACGAGAGGGAGAGTGAATCTACATACCCTTGTAGATCGCTAAGCGGAAGCGTTAATAAACGCGGTTGATGTAGTCGAACGTCTTCGCGATCCAAATCGCCGAGCGTCCCGCGATCCAATCACGATCCTTCTGATCTAGTGCCGAACGGACGGCACCTCCGCGTTCAACACACGTACGGCTTGATGACGCCTTCACCTCCTCGATCCAGCGAGCGATGGTGAAGTAGTGGTTGAGTTCCAGCAGCACGACGGCGTGGTGATGGTGGTGAGGAACAATCTCTGCAGGGCTTCGCCAAGCGCTACGGAGATTATGACGGAGGAACTAGAGGGTTAGGGTTGCCGCACACGGCTTGGGGAAATCTTGATGTGTCCCGTGTGCTAGCCCTGCCCCTCTATTTATATGTTGAGCCTTGGGGTCTAAACTTGGAGTAAAAGCCTCCTCTAGGTCGGTTTTGCCCGCACAAGGTCGGTTTGGCCCGCAGGGAAAGAGTCCAACTCGGATCCCTGCCGAACCGTGCACAGCCGCACACAAGCGGTAGTACCGCTTCACACAAGCGGTAGTACCGCTTGGGCGGTAGTACCGCTTAATACAAGCGGTAGTACCGCTCGGGCGGTAGTACCGCTTCACCAAGCGGTAGTACCGCTTACGCGGCAGCAAAACTACTTTTGCACTTTCCAATACCTCGTGGGCTTTATCCCTTTGGCCCATATAAAGTGTTGCTGCACCCGAACACTTCGGCAAACATCCGGAACCCCTTCCGGTGAACTCTGGAACTCTTCCGGAGATCGAAACACTATTATCACATATATCAATCTTTACCTCCGGACTCTTCCGGAGATCCTCGTCATGTCCGGGATCTTATCCGGGACTCCGAACAACTTTCGGTCACCAACATAATAACTCAATTATACTAATCGTCACCAAACGTTAAGTGTGTAGACCCTGCGGGTTCGAGAACTATGTAGACATGACCGAGACACCTCTACGGCCAATAACCAATAGCGGGACCTGGATGCCCATATTGGCTCCTACATATTCTACGAAGATCTTTATCGGTCGAACCTCTATGTCAAGGATTCAGTTAATCCCGTATGCTGTTCCCTTTGTTCTTCGGTATGTTACTTGCCCGAGATTCGATCGTCGGTATCACTATACCTAGTTCAATCTCGTTACCGGCAAGTCTCTTTACTCGTTCCGTAATACAAGATCTCGTGGCTAACACTTTAGTCACATTGCTTGCAAGGCTCAATGTGATGTTGTATTACCGAGTGGGCCCTGAGATACCTCTCCGTCACACAGAGTAACAAATCCCAGTCTTGATCCATGCCAACCCAACAGACACCCTCGGAGATACCTGTAGAGCACCTTTATAGTCACCCAGTTACGTTGCGACGTTTGATACACACAAGGTATTCCTCCGGTGTTAGTGAGTTGCATGATCTCATGGTCAAAGGAACAGATACTTGACATGCAGAAAACAATAGCAATAAACTGACACGATCAAATGCTACGTTTACAGTTTGGGTCTTGTCCATCACATCATTCTCCTAATGATGTGATCCCGTTATCAAATGACATCTCATGTCAATGGCTAGGAAACCTTAACCATCTTTGATCAACGAGCTAGTCAACTAGAGGCTTACTAGGGACACAGTGTTGTCTATGTACCCACACATGTATTTGAGTTTCCAATCAATACAATTATAGCATGGATAATAAACGATTATCATGAACAAGGAAACATAATAATAACCAATTTATTATTGCCTCTAGGGCATATTTCCAACAGTCTCCCACTTGCACTAGAGTCAATAATCTAGTTCACATCACTATGTGATTTACATTGTAATGAATCGAACACCCATGCAGTTCTGGTGTTGTTCATGTTTAGCCTTTGGAAGAGGTTTAGTCATCGGATCTGCAACATTTAGATCCGTGTGTACTTTGCAAATATTTATGTCGTCCTCCTTGATGTAATCGCGGATGGAATTGAAACGTCGTTTTATGTGTCTGGTCCTCTTGTGAAATCTTGGTTCCTTGGCTAGAGCAATGGCACCAGTGTTATCACAAAACAGAGTCATTGGGTTAAGCGCACTAGGCACTACTCCAAGATCTGTCATGAACTCCTTCATCCAGACACCTTCCTTCGCCGCCTCCGAGGCAGCGATGTACTCCGCTTCGCATGTAGAATCTGCTACCACGCTTTGCTTGGAACTGCACCAGCTAACCGCACCCCCATTAAGAATAAATACGTATCCGGTTTGCGACTTAGAGTCATCCGGATCAGTGTCAAAGCTTGCATCGACGTAACCCTTTACGACGAGCTCTTGATCACCTCCATAAACGAGAAACATGTCCTTAGTCCTTTTCAGGTACTTCAGGATATTCTTGACCGTCGTCCAGTGTTCCATTCCTGGATCACTTTGAAACCTTCCGGCCATACTTATGGCAAGGCTGACATCGGGTCTTGTGCACAGCATTGCATACATAATAGAGCCGATGGCTGAAGCATAGGGGATGACACTCATCTTTTCTCTATCTTCTGCAGTCACTGGGCATTGAGTCTTACTCAACTTCACACCTTGCAAAACAGGCAAGAACCCCTTCTTGGACTGATCCATTTTGAACTTCTTCAAAATCTTATCAAGGTATGTGCTTTGTGAAAGTCCTATTAAGCGTCTCGATCTATCTCTATAGATCTTGATGCCTAATATGAAAGCAGCTTCTCCTAGGTCCTTCATTGAAAAACTCTTGTTCAAATATTCCTTTACGCTTTCCAGCATTTCTATATTGTTTCCAATCAGCAATATGTCATCCACATATAATATTAGAAACGCTATAGAGCTCCCACTCACTTTCTTGTAAATACAAGCTTCTCCGTAAACTTGTATAAACTCGAACGCTTTGATCACTTCATCAAAGCGAAGATTCCAACTCCGAGATGCTTGCACCAGTCCATAAATGGATCGCTGGAGTTTGCAAACTTTGTCAGCATTCTCTGGATCGACAAAACCTTCTGGTTGCATCATATACAACTCTTCCTTAAGGTAACCGTTAAGGAACGCTGTTTTGACATCCATCTGCCAAATTTCATAATCGAAAAAGGCAGCTATTGCTAACATGATTCTGACGGACTTAAGCATCGCTACGGGTGAGAAGGTCTCATCGTAGTCAACTCCTTGAACTTGTGAAAAACCCTTTGCCACAAGTCGAGCTTTATAGACGGTGACATTACCGTCCGCGTCCGTCTTCCTCTTAAAGATCCATTTGTTCTGAATGGCCTTACGCCCTTCAGGTAATACTTCCAAAGTCCATACTTTGTTTTCATACATGGATCCCATCTCGGATTTCATGGCCTCTAACCACTTCTCGGAATCCGGGCCCATCATCGCTTCTCCATAGCTCGTAGGTTCATCGTTGTTTAACAACATGACCTCTAAGACAGGGTTGCCGTACCACTCAGGAGTAGTACGCGTCCTTGTCGACCTACGAGGTTCGATAGCAACTTGATCCAAAGCTTCATGATCATCATCATTAACTTCCTCTTCAGCTAATGTAGGCTCCACAGAAACAACTTTCTGCGCTGCGCTACTCTCAGGTTGAAGTAAAGGTTCAATAACCTCATCAAGTTCTATCTTCCTCCCACTCAATTCTTTCGAGAGAAACTCTTTCTCAAGAAATGTTCCGTTTTTAGCGACAAACATTTTGCCTTCGGATCTGAGATAGAAGGTATACCCAACTGTCTCTTTTGGGTATCCTATGAAGACGCATTTCTCCGCTTTGGGTTCCAGCTTTTCAGGCTGAAGCTTTTTGACATAAGCATCACATCCCCAAACTTTAAGAAACGACAGCTTTGGCTTCTTGCCAAACCAAAGTTCATATGGCGTCGTCTCAACGGATTTCGATGGTGCCCTATTTAAAGTGAATGCAGCTGTCTCTAATGCATAACCCCAAAACGATAGTGGCAAATCGGCAAGAGACATCATAGATCGCACCATATCTAATAAGGTTCGATTACGACGTTCGGACACACCATTACGCTGTGGTGTTCCAGGCGGTGTCAATTGTGAAACAATTCCACACTGTCTTAAGTGACTGCCAAACTCATAACTCAGATATTCTCCTCCTCGATCAGATCGTAGGAATTTAATCTTCTTGTTACGATGATTCTCAACTTCACTCTGAAATTGTTTGAACTTTTCAAATGTTTCAGACTTGTGTTTCATTAAGTAAATATACCCATATCTACTTAAGTCATCAGTGAAGGTGAGAAAGTAACGATAACCACCGCGCGCCTCAATACTCATTGGACCGCACACATCAGTATGTATGATTTCCAATAAGTCACTTGCCCGTTCCATTATTCCAGAGAACGGCGTTTTAGTCATCTTGCCCATGAGGCATGGCTCACATGTGTCAAGTGATTCAAAATCAAGTGACTCCAAAAGTCCATCAGCATGGAGCTTCCTCATGCGTTTTACGCCAATATGACCTAAACGGCAGTGCCACAAGAAAGTGGTATTATCATTATCAATTCTACATCTTTTGGCATCAATGTTATGAACATGTGTATCATTACTATCGAGATTCAACAAGAATAAACCCCTCACATTGGGTGCATGACCATAAAAGATATTACTCATATAAATAGAACAACCATTATTCTCTGATTTAAATGAGTAACCGTCTCGCAATAAACAAGATCCAGATATAATGTTCATGCTTAACGCAGGCACCAAATAACACTTATTTAGGTTCATCACTAATCCCGACGGTAATCGAAGAGCGAGCGTGCCGACGGCGATCACATCAACCTTGGAACCATTTCCCACGCGCATCGTCACTTCGTCCTTTGCCAGCCTCCGTCTATTCCGCAGTTCCTGTTTTGAGTTGCAAATATGAGCAACCGCACCGGTATCAAATACCCAGGCACTACAACGAGAGTTGGTAAGGTACACATCAATAACATGTATATCATATATACCTTGTTTGTTGTTGGCCGCCTTCTTGTCAGCCAAATACTTGGGGCAGTTCCGCTTCCAGTGTCCAGTTCCCTTGCAATGAAAACACTCAGTTTCTGGTTTGGGTCCAGCCTTGGGTTTCTTCACGAGAGGAGCAACTGCTTTGCCACTCTTCTTAGAGTTACCCTTCTTACCCTTGCCATTTTTCTTGAAACTAGTGGTTTTATTGACCATCAACACTTGATGCTCCTTCTGAATTTCAGACTCAGCGGCTTTCAGCATCGCAAACAGCTCGGCGACTGACTTGTTCATCCCGTGCATGTTATAGTTCAACACGAAGCTCTTGTAGCTAGGCGGCAATGATTGAAGAACTCTGTCAGTGATAGCCTCTGGCGGAAGGGGCATCCCTAACTCAGCCAGACGGGTGGAGTACCCAGACATTCTGAGCACGTGATCACTGATAGACCCGTTCTCCTCCATCTTGCAAGCATAGAACTTATCGGAGATCTCATATCTCTCGATCCGGGCATTCTTCTGAAAGATAAACTTCAACTCCTGGAACATCTCATATGCTCCATGACGTTCAAAACGTCTTTGAAGTCCCGGTTCTAAGCCATACAACATTGCACATTGAACTATTGAGTAATCATCAGAACGAGCCTGCCAGGCGTTCACAACGTCTAGAGACTCAACTGGAGCGGGTGGATCACCAAGCGGTGTATCAAGGACATAAGCCTTCTGGGAAGCCGTGAGGATAATCCTTAGATTACGGGCCCAGTCCACAAAGTTACTTCCATCATCTTTCAACTTAGCTTTCTCTAGGAACGCATTAAAATTCAGGGGTGCTACTGAGCGAGCCATGATCTACAACATAAATATAGCAAAGACAACTTAGACTATTGTTCTAGATAATGAGTTTAGTTAATCATATTACTTAAAAACTCCCACTCAAATTGACATCCCTCCGGTCATTCGAGTGCAACATGATCCAAATCCACCAACTCAAGTCCGATCATCACGTGAGTTGAGGTGGTTTCAATGGTGAACATCTTCATGTTGATCATATCTACTATATGACTCATGTTCGACCTTTCGGTCTCTTGTGTTCCGAGGCCATGTCTGTACATGCTAGGCTCGTCAAGTTTAACCCGAGTGTTCCGCACGTGCAACATGGCTTGCACCCGTTGTATGCGAACGTAGAGTCTATCACACCCGATCATCACGGCGTGTCTCGAAACGACGAACTTTCGCAACGGTGCACACTTGGGGAGAACACAATTTATCTTGAAATTTAAGTGAGGGATCACCTTATAATGCTACCGTCGTCCTAAGCAAAATAAGATGCATAAAAGGATTAACATCACATGCAAATCATAAGTGACATGATATGGCCATGAACTTGTGCTTTTGATCTCCATCTCCAAAGCACCGGCATGATCTCCATCGTCACCGGCATGACACCATGATCTCCATCATCTTGATCTCCATCAACGTGTCGCCATAAGGTTGTCGCGCCGACTGTTGCTCCCACGACTATTGCTAACGTTTAGCGATAAAGTAAAGCATTACATAGCGCTTAATGATTGACACGCAGGTCATACAATAATTAAAGACAACTCTATGGCTCCTGCCAGTTGCCGTACTCATCGACATGCAAGTCGTGATATTCTATACAAAACATGATCATCTCATACATCACATATATCTCATCATGTAATTGGCCATATCACATGGCAACATACCCTGCAAAAACAAGTTAGACGTCCTCTAATTGTTGTTGCAAATTTTACGTGGCTGCTACGGGTTTGCAAGAACCGTTCTTACCTACGCAAAACCACAACGTGGTGTAGTGATTGCTTTTTGATCTTCTAAAAGAACCCTCTTCATTGAAATCGATTCAACTAAAGTGAGAGAGACAGACACCCGCTAGCCATCTTTATGCAACGAAGTTACATGTTCGTTGAAGGAACCTGTCTCGCGTAAGTGTACGCGTAATGTCGGTCCGGGCCGCTTCATCTCACAGTACCGCCGAATCAAATATCAACTAGTAACGGCAAGCAATATGTATACACCCACGCCCACAACTCGTTTGTGTTCTACTCGAGATCTCATCTACGCATAAACCTGGCTCATGATGCCACTGTTGGGGAACGTTGCATGGGAAACAAAAATTTTCCTACGCACACATAAGATCTATCCATGGTGATGAGCATCTACGAGAGGGAGAGTGAATCTACATACCCTTGTAGATCGCTAAGCGGAAGCGTTAATAAACGCGGTTGATGTAGTCGAACGTCTTCGCGATCCAAATCGCCGAGCGTCCCGCGATCCAATCACGATCCTTCTGATCTAGTGCCGAACGGACGGCACCTCCGCGTTCAACAC
This sequence comes from Elymus sibiricus, assembly GCA_039707655.1. NCBI lineage: Eukaryota > Viridiplantae > Streptophyta > Magnoliopsida > Poales > Poaceae > Elymus > Elymus sibiricus. The sequence goes on from CM077664.1 coordinate 324,049,518, forward strand.
ACGTACGGCTTGATGACGCCTTCACCTCCTCGATCCAGCGAGCGATGGTGAAGTAGTGGTTGAGTTCCAGCAGCACGACGGCGTGGTGATGGTGGTGAGGAACAATCTCTGCAGGGCTTCGCCAAGCGCTACGGAGATTATGACGGAGGAACTAGAGGGTTAGGGTTGCCGCACACGGCTTGGGGAAATCTTGATGTGTCCCGTGTGCTAGCCCTGCCCCTCTATTTATATGTTGAGCCTTGGGGTCTAAACTTGGAGTAAAAGCCTCCTCTAGGTCGGTTTTGCCCGCACAAGGTCGGTTTGGCCCGCAGGGAAAGAGTCCAACTCGGATCCCTGCCGAACCGTGCACAGCCGCACACAAGCGGTAGTACCGCTTCACACAAGCGGTAGTACCGCTTGGGCGGTAGTACCGCTTGGGCGGTAGTACCGCTTAATACAAGCGGTAGTACCGCTCGGGCGGTAGTACCGCTTCACCAAGCGGTAGTACCGCTTACGCGGCAGCAAAACTACTTTTGCACTTTCCAATACCTCGTGGGCTTTATCCCTTTGGCCCATATAAAGTGTTGCTGCACCCGAACACTTCGGCAAACATCCGGAACCCCTTCCGGTGAACTCTGGAACTCTTCCGGAGATCGAAACACTATTATCACATATATCAATCTTTACCTCCGGACTCTTCCGGAGATCCTCGTCATGTCCGGGATCTTATCCGGGACTCCGAACAACTTTCGGTCACCAACATAATAACTCAATTATACTAATCGTCACCAAACGTTAAGTGTGTAGACCCTGCGGGTTCGAGAACTATGTAGACATGACCGAGACACCTCTACGGCCAATAACCAATAGCGGGACCTGGATGCCCATATTGGCTCCTACATATTCTACGAAGATCTTTATCGGTCGAACCTCTATGTCAAGGATTCAGTTAATCCCGTATGTTGTTCCCTTTGTTCTTCGGTATGTTACTTGCCCGAGATTCGATCGTCGGTATCACTATACCTAGTTCAATCTCGTTACCGGCAAGTCTCTTTACTCGTTCCGTAATACAAGATCTCGTGGCTAACACTTTAGTCACATTGCTTGCAAGGCTCAATGTGATGTTGTATTACCGAGTGGGCCCTGAGATACCTCTCCGTCACACAGAGTAACAAATCCCAGTCTTGATCCATGCCAACCCAACAGACACCCTCGGAGATACCTGTAGAGCACCTTTATAGTCACCCAGTTACGTTGCGACGTTTGATACACACAAGGTATTCCTCCGGTGTTAGTGAGTTGCATGATCTCATGGTCAAAGGAACAGATACTTGACATGCAGAAAACAATAGCAATAAACTGACACGATCAAATGCTACGTTTACAGTTTGGGTCTTGTCCATCACATCATTCTCCTAATGATGTGATCCCGTTATCAAATGACATCTCATGTCAATGGCTAGGAAACCTTAACCATCTTTGATCAACGAGCTAGTCAACTAGAGGCTTACTAGGGACACAGTGTTGTCTATGTACCCACACATGTATTTGAGTTTCCAATCAATACAATTATAGCATGGATAATAAACGATTATCATGAACAAGGAAACATAATAATAACCAATTTATTATTGCCTCTAGGGCATATTTCCAACAATATGATCATGCAAAGCAATATGACAATGATGATGTATGTCATAAAAACGGAACGGTGGAAGTTGCATGGCAATATATCTCAGAATGGCTATGGAAATGCCATGATAGGTAGGTATGGTGGCTGTTTTGAGGAAGATATAAGCAGGCTTATGTGTGATAGAGCGTATCATATCACAGGGTTTGGATGCACCGGCGAAGTTTGCACCAACTCTCGATGTGATAAAGGGCAATGCACGGTACCGAAGAGGCTAGCAAATTGCGGAAGGGTGAGAGTGTGTATAATCCATGGACTCACATTAGTCATAAAGAACTCACATACTTATTGCGAAAGTTTATTAGCCCTCGAAGCAAATTACTACTACACATGACCCTAGGGGGGAAGTTGGTAGGAGTTAACCATCACGCGCCCCTGACCGCCACACGAAGGAGGACAATCAATAATAAATCATGCTCCAACTTCTTAGCATAACGACAGATCATACGTGCATGCTTTGGGAATCACAAACCTTAACACCAATATTCTTACTAAACCACAATTATCTACTAATACCTCCCACATATTACCATCTTAATATCACAAAACTATTGCAAGGAATCAAACTTATCATATTCAGTGATCTACATGAAAGTTTTTATTATATCCCTCTTGAATACCTATCATATCAGGATCAAATTCATAACCCGTGCATATTACCATTGCTATTCATTAGACTCTCAAAAATATATAAGTGAAGCATGAGAGTGCAACTATTTCTTTAAAATATAACCACCGCCGTGCTCTAAAAGATATAAGTGAAGCACTAGAGCAACTGCCTAGCTCAAAAGATATAAGTGAAGCACATGGAGTATTCTAACAAATCACGAATAATGTGTGTCCCTCTCAAAAAGGTGTGTTCAGCAAAGATGATTGTGACAAACTAAAAAGCAAACAAAAGCAAAAAAACTATATCACAAGACGCTCCAAGTAAAACACATATCATGTGATGAATAAAAATATAGCTCCAAGTGAGTTACCGATAGATTGTAGACGAAAGAGGGGATGCCTTCCGGTGCATCCCCAAGCTTAGACGCTTGAGTCTTCCTTGAATATTACCTTGGGGCGCCTTGGGCATCCCCAAGCTTAGGCTCTTGCTGCTCCTTATTCCTTTATCCATCGTAGTCTCACCCAAAACTTGAAAACTTCAGCACACAAAACTCAACAGAAACCTCGTGAGATCCGTTAGTATAACAAATAAATCTTTAACTTTAGGTACTGTTGTAAATTGATTCATATTTAATATTGGCATAATTCTACTGTACTCCAACTTCTCCATGACTCATACCCCCCGATACGATCCATAGATTCATCAAAATAAGCAAACGATGCAACAAAAACAGAATCTGTCTAAAACAGAATAGTCTGTAAAGATCTGAATTATGGTCATACTTCTGTAACTCCAAAAATTCTGAAAAATGAGGAAAACGTGGGAAATTCATATATCAATACTGTGTAAACAATTCAAAAGGTTCTGACACTCCAGCGAAAATTAGAAATTCCAGCACTGGACGCAAAAGTTTCTGTTTTCAAACAACATCTATCATACTATCTTCCAAATCATCCCAAAGGCATTACTTGGCACAAACACTAATTAAAACATAAAAACACAATCATAACAGAAGCTATAATCATGCAAACACTCAAAAACAGAAGGTAAAAGCAAAATTTTATTTTATTCATTGGGTTGCCTCCCAAGAAGCGCTATTGTTTTATGCCCCTAGCAAGGCATAATGCATAGTTTCAAGTGTTGTCATCCTTGGTTTTTGCTAATTTAGAAGGATTGGTCTCGAACCCGGGAGGCTCCTTGCGCTTCCCATGATTTTCAGAAAATAAAACAATTTTACTATCTAGAGAATCTATCTTCTTATTGCAAATAGTGAGGAGATTATTCATACGATTGAGGTTACCACTAACATTTTTAAGGGGTTCATTAGACTTTTGTAACTCCACCAAATTTTTTTGTATGTCACCTAGCTTTTCCAAAATTTGAATCCCTTCTTGAGTATAATTAGGTCCTTTTTGCAATGGTGGGGATCCCACTATTCCTTCTATTAATTCATAAGCAGTATTAGGATCACTATCAATAAAATTTCCTTTGGTAGAAAAGTCCAAGAGTTGTCTATTGGGCATAGTTAGCCATACATAGAAGTTTCGCAACAAGATTTTCACATCCCCTTTTATAGTGCAAACACGATAAGATTCAATTATCTTATACCAAGCATCTTTCAAATTTTCTCCTTGTTTCTGTTTGAAGTAAAGAACTTCAAAATCCGGAGACAAAGGAGGGATGGTAAAACTAGTCATGGTGACGAGGCAAACAAGGGGACTAGCAAACAAAATATTTTTGTGTTTTTGTAAAAAAAAATTAGAAGTGGGGGAGATGAAAACAAGAGGCAAATGCAAATAAAAGGCAAATAAAGTAAATGCAAGTGACTGATAGTTTGTGCGAAGGTACTTGATAGATTTTGTTGATGTCTCCCCGGCAACGGCGCCAGAAATTCTTCCTGCTACTTGTAGTCTGCGTTGGTATTTCCCCGAAGAGGAGAGGATGATGTAGTACAGTAGAGATAAGTATTTCCCTTAGTTAAGAACCAAGGTTATCAATCCAGTAGGAGAACCAAGCAAAATCCAGTGAACAACACCTACACACAGAAAAGCAAACACTTGCACCCAACGCAAATAAGAGGGTTGTCAATCCTCTTAGCGGTTACTTGCAAGGATAAAGTTTGATAGAGATAAATAGATAAACTACATTACTAATAAAAATAAAAGTAAATAAATTGCAGCAAGGTATTTTTAGGTTTTTTATATGATAAAGATAGACCCAGGGGCCATAGTTTTCACTAGAGGCTTCTCTCTCGAGCACGGAAACATACGGTGGGTAAACAAATTACTGTTGGGCAATTGATAGAAAAGCAAATAATTATGATGGATTCATGGCAATGATCATGTATATAGGCATCACGTCCGAGACAAGTAGACTGACTCCTACCTGCATCTACTACTATTACTCCACTCATCGACCGCTATCCAGCATGCATCTAGAGTATTAAGTTAATAAAAATAGAGTAACGCCTTAAGCAAGATGACATGATGTAGAGAAGCAAATTCAAGCAATATGAATAAACCCCATCTTTTTATCCTTAATGGCAATAATACAAATACGTGTAATGTCCCCTTCTATCACTGGGATTGAGCACCGCAAGATTGAACCCATCACAAAGCACCTCTCCCATTGCAAGATAAATCAATCTAGTAGGCCAAACCAAATCGATAGATCGGAGAGAAATACAAAGCTATATTTAATCATGCATAAAAGAGTTCAGAGAAGACTCAAATATTTCTCATGAATAATCTGATCATAAACTCACAATTCATCGGATCCCAACAAACACACCGCAAAAGAAGATTACATCGGATAGAACTCCAAGAACATCAAGGAGAACATTGTATTGAAGATCAAAGAGAGAGAAGAAGTAATCTAGCTACTAGCTATGGACCCGTAGGTCCGTGGTAAACTACTCACACATCATCGGAAGGGCAGCAAGGTTGATGTAGAAGTCCTCCGTGATCGATTCCCCCTCCGGCAGAGTACCGAAAAAGGCCTCCAGATGGGATCGTGGAAGAACAGAGGCTTGCGGCGGCGGAAAGATTTTCTCTTCTGGCTCTCTGTTGATTTCCCAATATTTGTGAATTTATAGAAGTGGAATTAGGTCAAACGGAGTCACGTGGGCCCCACAAGGCAACACGGCGCCCCCCTGGGCCGCGCCCTGTTGCTTTGTGAAGCCTCTGTGAGGCTTCTGGCCTCCTCCCGAAGCTTCCAAGGTCTCTTTTGTCCAGAAAAAATCTCCAAAAAATTTCATGGCATTTGGACTTCGTTTGGTACAGATTCTCTGAAAAGTCAAAAACAAGCAGAAAACAGCAACTGGCACTGGGCACTAGGTTAATAGGTTTGTCCCAAAAAATGATATATAATTGCATATAAAAACATCCAAGATTGATACTATAATAGCATGGAACAATCAAAAATAATAGATACGGTGGAGACGTATCAATCCCCAAGCTTAATTCCTGCTCGTCCTCGAGTAGGTAAATGATAAAACAAGGATAACTTTTTATGTTGAATGCTACCTAGCATGTTTATCATGTAATCTTCTTACAGTATAAATATTGAGAAATGATGAAGTAATTGATATCAACATAATAATATCCATGAATACAAGAACATAATCATTACTTTTTCAAAATATACGATGCTCAACGAAAGTTATCCCTACTCATTGAATTATGTAAGCATGGCATGACTCTGCCTTCACTGCATAAATATAAATCATGAGCACCCCGGTGTCAAACCAGGCAATTGGATCATACTTCTTCATGCACTTCAGCATTTTCAATTCCACTCAATACATGGGCATGAGCCATGGACTTAGCACTACGGGTGGAATAGAATGCAGTGGTAGAGATTTATAAGGGAAGTCAAAAAGGAAGAAAGTCTCGCATCAACTCGGCGGATCAATAGGCAATGGAGAGGCCTATCAATCGATATCAATGCGAGGAGTAGGGATTGCCATGAAACTGATGCACTAGAGCTATAAGTGTATGAAAGCTCAATATTGAAACTAAGTGGGTGTGCATCCAACTTACTTGCTCATGAAGACCTCGGGCATTTGAGGAAGCCCATCATCGGAATATACAAGCCAAGTTCTATAATGAAAAATTCCAACTAGTATATGAAAGTGACAACTTAGGAGACTCTCTATATGAAGAACATGGTGCTACTTTGAAACACAAGTGTGGTAAAAGGATAGTAGCATTGCCCCTTCTCTCTTTTTCTCTCAATTTTTTTCAGAATAATATCATGAACCTCATCCCCACATTTTGGAGAACTCATCTGTCTCCATCATTCTTTACCTCACTGGGATAATGCTCTAATAATGATGATCATCACACTTTTATTTACTTACAACTCGATAAACTGAAACAATATGACTCTACATGAATGCCTCTGGTAGTGTACCAGGATGTGCAATGATCTAGCGTAACATGTATTACAATGATGAATGGTGGCTTTGCCACAAATACCATGTCAGCTCTATATGATCATGCAAAGCAATATGATGATGAACACACATGTCATAAGACAGAATGGTGGAAGTTGCATGGCAATATATCTCGGAATGGCTATGGGAATGCCATGAAAGGTAAGTATGGTGGCTGTTTTGAGGAAGATATAAGGAGGATTATTTGTGATAAAGTGTATCATCACGGGGTTTGGATGCACCTGCGAAGTATGCACCGACTCTTGAGGTGAGAAAGGGCAATGCACGGTATCGAAGAGGCTAGCAATATGTGGATAGGTGGGAGTGTTGTATTAGTCCATGAACTCACATTAGTCATAAAGAACTCATATACTTATTGTGAAAGTTATATTAGCCCTCGAAGCAAAGTACTACTCACATGCCCCAAGAGAGGAGGTTGGTAGGAGTGAACCATCGCACGCCCCCGATTCAAACAACACAAAGGATTTCATTGAGGAATAAGAATGCTGAAACATCCCCGTCATGCCATGACGGACACTTAAATGAGTAGTTAATAATAAGCTTTAATATCGATATTTCTACTAACCAATGATCATGAACTAATACCCTTTCATATTACGACATCAATTTAATTAAATCATACATTTCATATTTAGTAATCTACATGAAAGTTTTTATTATACCACTCTTATATACCTATCATTTTCAGACTAATCTTATAACCTGTGCATATTACCACTTCCTATTTTAGGACTCTCAAAAAGGTTTAAGTGACATGAGAGTGCAATAATTTCTATAAAATATATAACCACCACCGTGCTCTAAGAATATAAGTGAAGCACAAGAGCAACTGCATAACTCAAAAGATATAAGTGAAGCTCATAGAGTATTCTAATAAATCATGATGAATGTGTGTCTCTCTCAAAAGGTGTGTCCAGCAAACAATGATTGTGGCAAACTAACAAGCAAAAAAAATAAAACTATGGTACAAGACGCTCCAAGTAAAACTCATATCATGTGATGAATAAAAATATAGCTCCAATTAACATACTGATGAATTGTGGACGAAAGAGGGAATGCCATCCGGGGCACCCCAAGCTTAGACGCTTGGGTCTTCCTTGAATATTACCTTGGGTTTCCTTGGGCATCCCCAAGCTTAGGGTCTTTGCTCCGGGGACCCAAAGGTTCGAACACTGGGGTGAGCTCATCCCTACCTCCTTGTCCCCTACCTCAGCTAAACTACGGCGGAGCTATGGCGAGAGCGCGCTGGCAGGAGTGGGTCGAAGGCTCAGTGGTTTACCCAGGTTCGGGCCACCTTGCAGTGTAAAACCCTACTCCTGCTTGGTTGTGATTGCTCTTGCGAGAGATAGAGAGTACAAGGTTTGGGTGTTCTAGGAATTGATCGAAGCCCTCCCTACAGCGACACCCTGCCCTCCTTTTATATCTGCCTTGGTCCTCTTCCCCCGAAAACATTGGCGGGAAGGGTTGCCACACAACGGCAAGTTTGAAGGGGGACAGAGGCACAGTCTATCCTGACAAAAGGTGGTCTTCGCCTGCAAAGCGACCGTCCATGACGCGCCGGTGGGCTCGGGGATGACCTCCACCCTGCGCACCCGCCGTCTTGGTCTTCTTTCACCGATCGGGCAACCTTTGGGGGTTGCTTTGGGAAACGGATTGCTGGCCTTGCTCCCTTAGAACAAAAGGGGAAACCCTCTTCATCCGCGCCTGCTGGCGCGGCCTCTGTCGCCGTTCGTCACCACGCGCGTCAGCCATGTGATGGCACGAGACCGCGCGACCGAGCCGAACAGCTCTCGCCTTGCGTACCCTCGGGAGGGTGCCTTGGGAGACCGCCTCGCGAGAGGGCCTCGCGAGGCACTTGGTGAAGTGGCTGAGTCTTGTCCGCTCCCTGAGGAGGGGTCCTCGGGAGGCCAAAGCCTCGCGAGGGGTCTTGCTTGAGGTGCCTGCCGGTGGCCGCCTATGGGGCCTCCGCCAGGCATTTCGTCCTGGGCCGCAGACAGACGGGCCGGGATACCCTGGGTTCCACGGGCCTGACAGTAACCCCTGGGCCTGCGGCGTGCACATTCCCGCCTATTCGGGGGCGAAACGGCGTGGGCCCTAACCACCTGCGGGCCAGGCGAGACGCGCGACGCACGATGCGGATCTTGGAGGCGAGCCGCACTCCGCGCATGTTTCTTCCTTGCCCTGTATGAGAACAATGCAGTCCTGTTGGGACATGAAAACGATGGCTTCTGTGTTTAACTTGATGCTTTTGCAGTTTGGAATGTATGTTCTCTCCTGAAGTCCTCTCGCGAGGCCTACTTTTCTTTCTTGTTTGCCTCGGCGCTCTATGCCGTCGGGACCCAGCCCCCGAGCGGGCTTACAGTCGTCGCTGGTATGTCAGGTCGCAATGCCTGGACAAGGCCAGGAGGTGAGGGGCACCGGGAGCCAGTGAGGGCTCCTAAGGCGCGATGCTCAGGAAGCCCCCCTTTGGCGTGCAAGCGGCACACGCGAAATAAAAATGCCAGCACTTAGCGAGATCGCGAAAGGAGGGAACTCGAGTGATGGTGAGGGCGTCTCGCGAGGTGGTTAGACTTAGCTTTTGCGGAGAGTGGCGTTGGGCGAGCCACAGCTCACGAGGAGTGCAAGCGGCTCACGAGGCGTGCCTCACAAGGCTTGGCCCTCTAAGTTTTCCACTCGCGAGGCCTTCCGATTAGGCGACCGCCATAGGCCGGCCCGTGAGACGCCGCCCGCGAGGCTTCCAAGCGGCTTGCTCTTGGGAAGGCGGTGGAGGACCACGTGGACGTGTTGCACGCGTAGTTCGCCCACGGCAGCAGCGAGAGCTCAGGCAGAGCCGAGGAAGGTGAAAATGACGACGGCAGCAGCAGCGGTGATGGCGACGCGTCCTCTTAGGCCCTTTCCTCATTATACTGTACATAGTTAATCGTGGCCCCGTGGGGGCGTGAAGACAATGACTTTTGCTTAAGTACATTATGACTTGCTGTAATGAATGCTTGTGCCCTCGTGAAGCTTTCTCTTGAGGCATGTTTTTCTCTTTTGCTTGCCTTGATGCTCTACGTCGTCAGGACCCAGCCCCCGAGCGGGCTACAGCCGTCACTGGTATGTCAGGTCGTGATGCCTAGACAAGGCCAGGAGGTGAGGGCCCGGGAGCTAGTAAGGGCTCCCGTGGCACGATGCTCAGGGAGCCCCCCTTTGACGCGCAAGCAGCTCGCAGAGGGAGAAACGCTGGCGCTCGTGAGGTTGCTTAGAGGGGTAAGCTTGGAGGATGGCGAGGGTAACTTGCGAGGTAGTTAGATTTAGCTCTTGCGAAGAGTAGCATCCGGCGAGCCGCCACTTGTAGGGTGTGTCTCGCGAGGTTTCCGCTCACGAGGTCTCCTGCTGAGGTGGCCATCATAGATTGGCTCCCGAGGCAGGGCCTGCGAAGCTTCCTGAGGCTCAAGGGGGCGTCTTGCCATTGGGCCGCCTCGCGAGGCGTCACACGCGAGGCCTTTCGGGTGACTTGCTCCTGAGATAACTGCATGCAGAAAGCTCAACAACAGGGGAGCAGCGCACGCTCGCCGGCTCGCTCATGGGCGTTACGCGAGGAGATAAGACACCAAGGACCTTGGTAGGGTGGCGTGCACGGGAGCAGGCCCGCGAGCCAGAGCCCGGTTGCTTGGGTTTTTCAGCGCTGCTGGGACTGACCCGAGCACAGACACCTTGTCCAGCCCCCGCTCGCGTGAGGCTCATGAGGGAGGTCATGAGCGCACACGGCTCATGAGGCAAGGATATGATTAAATACACCAAAAAGAGATGCGGCTGCCGTGTCCGGCACGGGTTAGCTTGAGGTTGGTGCAGCCCGTGGGGCGCCCTCAGTTGATTGTTCCGCCAGCGTGGAGCATGGGGCTTCCACCGGGGTGTGGGTATGATAGCGACTCGATCGTTCCGCCAGCGCGGAGCATGGGGCTTCCACTTGGGCGTGGGCATGATCGCGGCTCGATCGTTCCGCCAGCGCGGAGCATGGGGCTTCCACTTGGGCGTGGGAATGATCGCGTCTCGATCGTTCCGCCAGCGTGAAGCATGGGGCTTCCACTTGGGCGTGGGCATGATCGCGGCTCGATCGTTCCGCCAGCGTGGAGCATGGGGCTTCCACTTGGGCGTGGGCAGGAGCTCTCGCGTGCCCGTCAGGCGAACGCATTGAGAGTCTCTGGGGCGTGTACAGCCCCATTTTGTTCGTACGCATGAGGGTCACGGGTAGAACTTGCGGAGGTGTTGGATGTTCCAGGCGTTAGGCACAGGAACTCTGTCCTCCATCTCCAGCCGGGCGGCGTCGGGCCTGGAGACATGAGCAACCCTGAGAGGGCCTTCCCATATGGGTGAGATCTTGTGGAGTCCCTCGCCGCCCGAGGCCCCGGCGCGAGGCGCGTCAGCCACTAGAAGGTGGCGCTGGCGTTCCTCAGGCTGAAGGGCATGTGTGCGCAACCGGTGGCGGAGCCCGCGCCCCAACCGACTCGCGGCAGCAGGAAGAGGTCCTGAGGGCCGGCCTTGTTGAGGCTCATGAAGTCGGCGCACATTTGCTCCTTGCCGCTCTTCTTGGGGACGACGACTGGGTTGGCGAGCCATTCGGGATGGCGCACCTTGCGAACTACTCCAGCTTCTTGCAGCTTGTGCACTTCTTGGGTGATGAACTCTTGCTTCTCGGGCGCCTGGCGCCGTGCTTCTTGCTTGATGGGGTGTGCATTGGGGCACACCGCTAAGTGGTGCTCGATCGCCTCCCTCGGCACACCGGACAAGTCAGATGCTTTCCAGGCGAAAACATTCGAGTTTGCCTGAAGGAAGGTGATGAGCACACCTTCCTATGCAGGAGAGAGGCCAGCGCCGATGGTGAAGGCGGGGCCTGAGCCGCTTCCATCCACCGACACCTTCTTCGTCTCGGCACGGTCCTGAGAGAACAGTTGCTTCTTCTTCGCGGGCGCGGCCTCAAGAGGCTCAACCGCGTCCTTGTCAGCCGGATGGGCAGTGGCGGCAGCCTTGTAGGCATGCTCGAGGGAGCAGATCGCGTCCTTCTCATCGCAGGCAACGGTGATGATGCCGCTGCAGCCCGGCATCTTGAGGACGTTGTAGGCGTGATGAGACACCGCCATGAACTTGGCGAGCGCGGGATAGCCCAAGATGGCATTGTACGGCAGGCTGATGTGCACCACGTCGAAGTCGATGAGCTCGGTGTGGTAGTTCTTGCGGGTGCCGAAGGTGACTGGGAGGCGCACCTGCCCCAGAGGCAGCATGGAGCCGTCGGTCATGCCCGAGAAGGGCCTCGTCGGCATGAGCTGCTCGTAAGGCACCTGGAGCTGCTCGAAGGTCTCGATGGAGAGCACGTTTAGGCCGGTGATACGTCTCCAACGTATCTATAATTTATGAAGTATTCATGCCATGTTTACAACAATTCTATATGGTTTTGGTATGATTTGAATGGAACTAACCCGGACTGACGTTGTTTTCAGCAGAGCTACCGTGGTGTTGTTTTTTGTGCAGAAATAAAAGTTCTCCAAATGCAGCGAAACTTTTTGACGATTTTTTTTGGAACAAAAGAGAACCAGGAAGCTTCGTGGGAGGACCAGAAGAGCCACGAGGTCCCCACGAAGAAGAGCCATGAGGTGCCCACGAGACACTTGGGCGCGCCAGGGGGGGTATGGCGCCGTGGTGCCTCGTGGGCCCATCTTAGCCCATCTTCGCGTGATTCCAACGCCAAAAATTCCTATAAATAGAGAAACCCCCAGAAATAACCCTAAAACTTCGACTCCGCTGCCGCAAGCCTCTGTACCTCCATGATCTCATCTACAGCCCTTTTCCGGCACCCTGCCGGAGGGGGAAATCATCACCGGAGGCCATCTTCATCATCCCGGCGATCTCCATGACGAGGAGAGAGTAGTTCACCCTCGGGGCTGAGGGTATGTACTAGTAGCTATGTGTTTGATCTCTCTCTCTCTCTCGTGTACTTGATTTGGCACGATCTTGATGTACTGCGAGCTTTGTTAATATAGTTGGATCATATGGTGTTTCTCCCTCTCTATCTTGTTGTGATGAATTGAGTTTTTACCTTTGAGGTTTCACTATTATCGGATTGAATACTTTTATGGATTTGAGAACACTTGATGTATGTCTTGCATATGAATACCCGTGGTGCCAATGGGGTATTATATTGATTCACTTGATGTATGTTTTGGCACTCAACTCGCGGATTCCTGAGGTGACATTGGGGTAATCTATGCATAGGGGTTGATGCACGTTTTCGTCCTACTTTCTCCGGTAGAAATCTTGGGGCACTCTTTGAAGTTCTTTGTGTTGGATTGAATATTATGAATCTGAAGTTGTTTGATGCATATCGAATAATCAACTCACGGATACTTGTGGTGACATTGGAGTATCTAGGTGACATTAGAGTTGGTTGAGGCGTATCATATGGTGTTATTTTAGTACGAACTCTAGGGCTGTTTGTGACACTTATAGGGATGGCTCAATAGATTGATCGGAAAAGATAACTTTGAGGTGGTTTCGTACCCTACAACAATTTCATCTTATGTTCTCCACTAGATAAGAACTTTGGAGTGATTCTTTGTCGCACGTTGAGGGATTGTTATATGATTCAATTATGTTAGCACTGTTGAGAGATTGCACTAGTGAAAGTATGAACCCTAGGCCTTGTTTCTAAGCATTGCAATACCGTTTGTGCTCCGTTTTATCACTTGCTACCTTGCTGTTTTTTTATTCTCAGATTACAAAAACCTATATCTACTATCCATACTACACTTGTATCACCATCTCTTCGCCGAACTAGTGCACCTATACAAGTTACCATCTCTTTGCCGAACTTGGGGTGGCGGCGGCAGCTGTGGAAGAGCGGCGTTGGCCTGAGGGTTTGCCTCATGAGGCTGGTCGCGCCAGGCGGCCTCCCGAGGCTGGTCGCGCCAGGCGGCCTCACGAGGCTGGTCACGCCAGCCTTGGCAGAAGTTGCCACTGCCGTTGCGGCCGTCCCAGCGGTTGCCGCCGTGGCCACCTCCGCGACCGGCGCCACGGTCGTTGCGGTCGCCTCAGCGGCCCAGGCGCTCGTCGCGGAGCAGCTTGAGCTCCTGGCAGTCTTCAGTGTTGTGGGAGTGCACGTTATGATAGACGCAGAGCAGGCGGCCGTCCTTCCTGGGCTCGTCGCGGTCACGGCCGCGCTTCTGCTCGAGCTCCACCGCAAGCACGGTAGGGCCCTTGCGCTTGATGTCCTTGCTCTTGGCCTTGGCGGCGGCGGGCGCCGCATCGGGGTCGTTGTGGACGAAGAGGCGACCTTCTTCAACCTTGGCGCACTTGTCGGCGAGGTCAAACAGCTCAAGCACCGAGCTCAACTCGTCATTGATGGCGAGCTTCTCGCGCATCTTGATGTCTGTGACGCCGGTGGAGAATGCGGAGATGACGGCCGCGTCGGAGGCACGTGGGATCTTGTTGCGCACCTGGCTGAAGTGCTAGATGTACTTGCGAAGGGTCTCATCTGGGCGCTGCCGCACATGCCGCAGGTCATTGATGGTGAGGGAGCGGGCGTGCGTGCCCTTGAAGTTGGCGACGAACTGGCTGCAGAGCTCGCTCCACGATGAGATCGACGCCTCAGGGAGATTCATGAGCCAGGAGCGCGGGCCGTCCTTGAGGGCCATGGGGAACCAGTTCGCCATGACCTTGTCATCGCCGTTCACCGCTTCGATGCTCAGCACGTAGAGCTGAAGGAACTCTGCGGGGTTGGGGGTGCCGTCGTAGCGTGGAGGCAGCTCCGGCTTGAACTTTGTGGGCCACACCACCTGACGCAGTTCACGAGTGAAAGCGCGGCAGCCCACGCTGCTCGAAGGAACACCGCCGGCGAGAGCGGCGCGGTTCTGGCGCCCAGCCGCCGCGACCTCCTGGATGGCCCGGTCTTGGCGCCGGCGCTGCTGCTCGAGGAGCACACGTGCATCAGGTGGTGCGCGGCAGACGATCTGGCAGCTGGCCTCGTCTTCAATCGGCGAGGACGCGCCGCGGGAGCGCTCACGCGCCCGCGCGTTGCGCTGGGGCCCGGCGAGCTCATTGCATAGAGGAGGTGGCGGGGGAGCGCCATGCGCCACGTCCCCAGCCCGAGAGGGCAGAGGGCGGAGCGAGTGGGAAGGCGCCGGAGCGTCCCCGGTGGTGTTGACGAGCTCGGTGATGCGACCAAGCCAAGCATCGTAGCCGGCATTAGCTGGACAGTAGCGAAGCAGCTCGCGCGCCATGAGTAGCGCGGCCTGCGCGTTCGGCGGCCCTCGGCGGGCAAGGGAGGAGGAGACCGTGGCGGTGCAGCCGTCTGCCTGCACGGAGGGGTGCAGGGAGGAATCCTGCTGCTCAAGGGCTGCGGGGTCAGTGGCGGCAGCGGCGGCGGCCTCGACAGGCGCGGCGGTTGCCGCGGCCCACCGGCTCTGTCAGGGCCACGCGACCCGCCCTGTGCTCAGCGCGCTCGCGGCGAGCGTCGGCCATGAAGCCTGCGGAGTGGAGGACGAAGTGGAAGAACAGCAGCGCACCCCTACCTGGCGCGCCAAATGTCGGAAGTCGGGCTCCGGGGACCCAAAGGTTCGAACACTGGGGTGAGCTCGTCCCTACCTCCTCGTCCCCTACCTCAGCTAAACTATGGCGAAGCTACGGCGAGAGCGCGCTGGTAGGAGCGGGTCGGAGGCTCAGCGGTTTACCCAGGTTTGGGCCACCTTGCGATGTAAAAGCCTACTCCTGCTTGGTTGTGATTGCTCTGGCGAGAGAGAGAGAGAGTACAAGGTTCGGGCGTTCTAGGAATCGATCGAAGCCCTCCCTACAGCGGCACCCTACCCTCCTTTTATATCTGCCTTGGTCCTCTTCCCACAAAAACATTGGCGGGAAGGGTTGCCACACAATGGCAAGTTTGAAGGGGGACAAGGGCGCAGTCTATCCTGACAAAAGGTGAGCTTTGCCTGCAAAGCGACCGTCCATGACACGCCGGTGGGCTCGGGGATGATCTCCACCCTGCGCGCCCGCCGTCTTGGTCTTCTTTCACCGATCGGGCAACCTTCGGGGTTGCTTTGGGAAAAGGATTGCTGGCCTTGCTCCCTTAGCACAAAAGGGGAAACCCTCTTCATCCGCGCCTGCTGGCGTGGCCTCTGTCGCCGTTCATCGCCGCGCGCGTCAGCCACGTGACGGCACGAGACCGTGCGACCGAGCCAAACAGCTCTCGCCTTGCGTGCCCTCAGGAGGGTGCCTCGAGAGACCACCTCGCGAGAGGGCCTCGCGAGGCGCTTGGTGAAGTGGCTGAGTCTTGTCCGCTCCCTGAGGAGGGGTCCTCGAGAGGCCAGAGCCTCGCGAGGGGTCTTGCTTGAGGTGCCTGCCGGTCGCCGCCTATGGGGCCTCCGCCAGGCGTTGCATCCTGGGCCATAGGCAGACAGGCTGGGATACCCTGGGTTCCACGGGCCCGACAGTCTTGCTGCTCCTTATTCCTTCATCCATCATGATCTCACCCAAAACTTGAAAACTTCAGCACACAAAACTCAACAGAAACTTCGTGAGATCCGTTAGTATAATAAATCAATCATCCACTTTAGGTACTGTTATAAACTCATTCATAATTGTTTTTGCATAATACCTACAGTATTCTAACTTCTCCATGACTTATACCCCCTGATATAATCCATAATATCATTAAAACAAGCACACTATGCAATAAAAACAGAATCTGTCTAAAACAGAACAGTACGTAATGACAAAATATTTATCCATACTTCTGTAACTCCAAACATTCTGAAAAATTAGGACAACATAGACAATTTGTATCCCAATACTGTGTAAAAATTTCAGATTTTCTGACGTTCTAGTATGAAATGTAAAATCAAATACTGGGCACAAAACTTTCTGTTTTCAAACAGTATCAATTATACTATCATTTAAATCATCTCAAAGGCATTACTTGGCACAAACACTAATTAAAAGATAAAAACACAATCATTACAGTAGCAATAATCATATGACTCAAGAAAAATAAAATGAAAGCAAAATATAAATGTTGGGTTGCCTCCCAACAAGCGCTATTGTTTTATGCCCCTAGCTAGGCATAATGCATAGTTTCAAGTATTGTCATCTGTCGATTCTAAATCCTTTCGGACCAAATCCTCAAAAGAAAATCTCATTAATTCTCTACTCTCATATTCTACTTTTCTAGTAGGTGAACTTAAATAGTAGAAGGGGCTCTGTTTGGTAATTTTAACGTTCATTACTTCAAACTCTGAATCATCACCATAAAGATCCTCATATAAAACATGGATTTCATCATCAATAGGATCTCTAGCAGTATCTTCAAACCATTCTTCACTAAATCCCTCATCAATGTCCTTGGTGATCCATTCAAATTTATCACAAGTGTATTTGTACAAGGTTTTAATCAGTTCCGCATGAGGAACTTTCTTCTGAATATTTTCATCATAACCGTGATAATCATTCGATTCCAGCCAACGCATAGTATCTTTATCATGAAGAATTTCTTCTATTGGAGGATGTTCAAAATCTATTTTATAAAAGGCAAAGATGTCCTAGCTTCTCGGATTATATAATCAAATTCATGCATAAGGATGATGGTAGAAATCTTTTTAGCCTTTGGATCATGAATGTTTGGAAGTTCAAAGAACATCTTTTGTAGGACAGGATGAATATGCAAAAAAAATCTTTCCAAATTCACCACAAGCATAGCAATAGCATCCACATAGCATTTTTTTTGTCAAGAATAGATCCTTTAATTAGTGGTATAACTCCTGTACAATTAAAGAATTCTTGGATGATATTCTTCCCAATAACATTCCCGCTACCCACACGATAAGTTTTAGTTATTAGGATTGTGGGAGCTTCATTATGATGACTTCATTCTCAGGAGGGTCATGATTAAGATCAAATAATTTAGGCTTTTCCTCGTGAGACTCGCTAGTACTACCTTCACTAGCGCTCTCAACAATAACTTTCTCAAACTCAGACTAGCAACTTCAAGCAAGCAAGCAAAATAAAATATTTTTGTGTTTTTGATTTTTTTAACAAGACTAATAAGACAAGTAAAAGAAAATAAAAAGTAGAACAAGTAAATGATAATGTGAATATAGGGACCTGTAAGTGTTTGATGATCCCCAGCAACGGCGCCAGAAATTCTTTCTGCTACTTGTGAGCTGCATTGGGATTTTCCCCGAAGAGGAAGGGTGAAGCAATATAGTAGCGGATAAGTACTTCCCTCAGTAGAGAACCAAGGTTATCCAACCAATAGGAGAACCACACAAACACCCATCAATAATACTTGCACACACAAGAGCAAATACTTGCACCCAACGCGAGCAAGAGGGTTGTCAATCCCCTTGTACTCGTTAATTGCAAGGATTAAATCTAGTAGTGGTAGATAGATAAATTGTAAAGTAAATAAAAACTAAATAAATTGCAGCAAGGTATTTTTGATTTTGTAATATGATTAAAATAGACCCGGGGGCCATAGTTTTCACTAGAGGCATCTCTCTCATAAAAATAGCATACGGTGGGTAGACAAATTGTTGTTGGGCAATTGATAGAAAAGCGCATAGTTATGACATTATTCATGGCATGATCATGTATATAGGCATTACGTCTGTGAAAAGTAGACCGACTCCTGCCTGCATCTACTACTATTACTCCACCAATCGACCGACTCCTGCCTCAATCTATGGTATTAAGTTCATGACGAACAGAGTAACGCTCTAAGCAAGATGACATAATGTAGATAGAGTAAACCAATCAATATGATTAAACCCCCGTCGTTTTCCCCTTAGTAGCAAAAATACAAATACGTGTCTCGCTACACCTTCTGTCACTAGGTGAGGACACCGCAAGATTGAACCTACTAGTATGCACCACTTCCACCGAAGAACTAATCGTCAACTTGGCCAAAGAAAACTCATAGATCGGAAAGCATTACATAGCTATAACAATCATACATAATAAACTTCAGAATGTAACTCAATTACTTTCAATGAATAATTTAAACATAAACCTACAATTCATCGGATCCCAACAAACACACCGGAAAAGAAGATTACATCGGATCGATCTCCGAGGAGAACATTGTGTTGAAGATCAAATAGAGATAGAAAGCCATCTAGCTAATCACTATGGACCCATAGGTCTGTGGTGGACTTGTAGGAGATATGCCCTAGAGGCAATAATAAATGTTATTGATTATCTCCCTGTTCATAATTAGGTTTATGTTCCATGCTATAACTGCTATGGTTCTCGAGTCTACAATAACCACGAGGCTCGGAGGAAGACTCATATGCACGTGTGGAATAATAAACGGTAAAATGTATTCCTAGTCTGGCCTCTAAGACTGGCTCAAGTATTGCATGATGATCCAGTTTTCCTGATCATGGGCATGGCTATGCCGGCAATTTTGAGGGCACAATATTAGAAGAACATTTGTGTTGAATCGACCCGAATTGATGTTCTGCTATGAGATACATTCGTCATTAGTTAATGGTTTATAACACAGAGATGGTTAACGTTTGCATGATTCATTAGACCATGAGAGTATCGAGTTTCTTCATGCTTGCTTCATGAACTTTGGGGTTTGTTAAACGTCATCCGTAAATGGGTGGCTATTACGGCGGCTTACGGGTTCATGGAAAAGTATGTCAAGTAACTTGATAGCTCAAGATTGGGATTTGCTCCTCTGACGATGGAGAGATATCTCTGGGCCCTCTCAGTGTTACGGTATCCATCATCGTCTGGCCAGACACTTTGTGATTTGATCACGGGGATGCCGGAACACGGGAACGAGAAAAGAGAACAATACCGGTAACGAGGTAACTGGCATAGTGGACAAGTTGTTGATCCACGGGGATGCCAACATGTCTCACCTCGGGTATTTGTAACATATCGCGAAGCAACAGGAATAGCACACGGCAACTGGAGGTTCACTCGAATATTCATTCGTGTGGGTATAGGGGTCAATATGGGTGTCCACGGCTCCGATGTTGATCATTGATCGGAAGGGGTTCCGGGTCATGTCTATGCTTCACCGAACCTATAGAGTCACACGCTTAAGGGTCATCTATCTGCTGAATACTAGACAGGGAGTCTGAGCGAAAATCACCGAAAAAGTTTCGGACACCGGAAAAGTTTCGGACAGCGGAAAAGTTCCGCAGAGAGAACACCGGAACAGTTTCGGTAAAACTGAAAAGTTGTTTCAGGGGATACCATTAAGTCAAATTGGTTTCGGCACATGCCTGATAATTCTTGGAGGGTGCCAGAATCATTCTGGAAACTTTCTGGAATTTTCCGGAATGAAAACCGGAAATGTTCCGGAGCTGCCGAAACCGCTTCAGATGCTTTCCGCAGATGAAAATCACTAAACCGGAATTGTTCCGGCTCGCGTTGAAAATTATTTTGGTGGGTACTGGAAATGTTCTAAGCCCACATGAATATTTTCAGTTCGATCAGACGCTGAAAAATGTCGTCGTGAATAGTGAAAGTGCTTTTTGGGATATTTATGGAAAAGTCACCTTTTGGGATATTTTCCCAAAAAGGTTTCTAGAAGGCTTGGGGGCCAAGAAACCCTACCCCTTGGATTTCCTATAAATAGAGGTGGAGGGGCTGCCTCCACACTCACTTCCTTCTCACATACAAGTGCCATGACATTTCTGGCTTCTCTCTCCCTCCCAGCGAAATAGTTTCGTAGAGCCGAAAGGCTGTCTGGGTTCTGGTGGGAACTAGTTCTGGACGGCGAAGCCCTGCCGGATAGATGACACCGTATGTGTGCAACTCTGTAGAGAGATCGTAGTTTCGGTCTTAGTTCGAGAGTGCCTCCCGAAGGGCTGTCCGAGTGACTGTCCGAGTTTCGATGGTCCTCCCGAAGGGCTGTCCGAGTGACTGTCCGAGTTTCGATGGTCCTCCCGAAGGGCTGTCCGTGACACCGACCGAGGGACTGTCCGACCGCCTCCCGGAGGGATGTCCGGGGGCGGATGAGGGTATACATCCTCGCGGTTGGGAGGTTGTAAATCCTAGCTGCGGGGATCTGCACTGCCGATCGTCATCGACTCTACTTCCGCTGCGCTACGAGTCGGTAACGAAACAGATCAAACCTTGTATGCAGTCTCCATAGTGATCCTGGGCTGGTACGTAGGTCGGAAAATTTTTGTTTTCTGCTGCGTTACCCTACAGTGGCATCATGAGCCGTGCTATGCGTAGATGCAGGTTGCGATCTAGAATACATGAGATGTATGGGTGTTGCACAATATAATTAGGTAGTAGATGAGTTCTATTGCTGAAAATTATTTGTGCGGGTAGCAGATGAAATCTGTTACCCGATGTTCTTGTTGCTTCCCTGGAATTTGCTTATTTCTGATCTTGATAACGGTATGGTGGAGTTTCAAAGTTCTGGCAATCCGCGATCCTGATTGATCAACGAAGTGCTAACAGTTCTTTGAATTCCACCGTAGTTAAAAAGAAAGATGAAATTTCGCAGACGAAAGGGCAATGCAGATATGATCTGCACGGGGGTCATGCGTATGACGAAGTTTAGTATGGGGCTCGAGATTTAATTATCTCGTGTTTCATACACCCCGCGATGTTAATCTAGCGACTTGAATTATCATACTTGATGATAAAACATTGGTAGCTGCGGTTTGTTCGAAACCTTAGAAGCCACATAAAATAAAATCTTGTATAAACCGATTAGAGGCGTCTAACTTGGTTTTGCAGGATGACATGAGATATGCATATGATGTGGTGTAGCAGTACTCATATTTACTTTGATTATGTATGAGATGACTATATAATGTAAATTAACATGACCTGCGTGTCATGATTCGACATGATGGCTGGAGCCATATGATTGTCACTTTAATGACCTGCGTGTCAACCTTGTTGTAATGCATTATTTTATTAGCTATAGAGATAGCAATATTATCTGGTGCATCGACAAGGTGGTGGCAATCTTCGCGAAGGTGAACACCGACGCGAATGCCGAAGACGAAGAAATGAAAGACTTCTCCGTCAGAAAGGGCTATACCATATCATGCTATTATGAATTGCCTGAGATGTTTATCCCTTACGATGCACCCTTCTTGATTGCGCAGTAGTCGCTTTTATTAGGGTGATCTCTCACAAAAATATCAAGTAGTTAGTGTTCTCCCAAGTGTTGCACCGTCACGGCACCTAACTTTTCGGGGTATCACAGGATCTCCCTGGGTACGAACGATTAGAGAAGTGTGAGGCGGGTGAGTTGAGACCTCGCAGCGAGATCACTTGGTTGTCTTGACGTTCTGGAAGGATCTCCCTGAGCTCGGAACACACGCATCGAAAGATGAACAAGAATCACATAGAGATGTGATCGGCAAGTTTGCCTACCGATTGAAGTTCGCGCCATCAGTGTTCATCTCGTTCAATGGCGTTGAATGACAATGCGGGTCTTGTATCACTCACAATCAATTATGAGAGATATTGATTTGAGTGGGAGCGCACTGTAGAATTAACTTGTTTAAATCTCAGTGCAATTAATTTTGAACACTGTCCAAGTGTGGTTTGCATAAAAGTTGTAGAAGAATGGCTCGCGTTTCCACCTTCCCAATTAAAATTGAATAGCTGTTAAATATCTGGTTAAAACTTTACGGTTGGTAATGTAATGTGAGGATTGTCCTCAAGAGTGCCGAGAAGGACTATGTCCTATCGCATACTTTCGGTATTCTCCCGCTAATGCTATGGATGATATGACTCTCGTCCTTCGATCCAAAAGCTAGAATTCCTTTTCAGTCAAAGTGCAATATGTTTGCTTCCATGAGACCCGAACTTCGAAAGTTTGGATAGTTATGTAATATTCATGGAATCTGAAAATCATTTTCAGAGACAGACAAAGGCTAAAAGATATGAGATATCCAAAGCAATGTTTGTTTACAAACTATTAGCAAAGGAGTTTACTATGCATTAGACTGATAAAAAGAGGGATCCAGGAGAACGCCTGTCATATGATGAAAGGTGAATAAAACAACAACTTAAAGAGAAAGGAAGTGTCCAAAGGGTGTTAGTGAGACTTTCACGCCTAGGAAGTCCGGGGCTAACGCCACTCTTAAAGTTGGATGCTTCTTCTGAGAGTAGGAGAAATACTAAAAGTTAAACTGTTAGAAGTATAAAGGCAAAAGGAAAGAAGACTGGAATGTCCAGCTCATGTATGAATGTCATACAAGTTTTTGATGTATAGAAGGCTGGTCAAAGATATAGTTCTTGGGAATTATGGTTAAACATGTTAATCACTAATTCTTGGGTATTGTGAGTTAATCACAAAGATACCCGCTTGATTGCATTCTGTTGCAACTCGATGTAAGAACTACTATGGCCTGAAAGACTAGCCAGGAATGAGGTTTAGATACACGCAGGGATCATAGTAAATGTTACTATGCCTTCCATAGGTGTATTCCCTATGTATTTACTTTCATAATTCATTTTAGAGTTTCACACTCTAGCCCTTTGCATAAGGTATCTTGCAAGAAGGTTGTTCATAAGAGAACTTTTGATGTTCGGTGTTATGAATAACATAAGGGCCATACTTTCATTATGAATGAGACATATGTTATGAATATTGATAACAATACATTACCTCTGGGTTTACTTTCATAATTCATTTTAGAGTTTCACACTCTAGCCCTTTGCATAAGGTATCTTGCAAGAAGGTTGTTCATAAGAGAACTTTTGATGTTCGGTGTTATGAATAACATAAGGGCCATACTTTCATTATGAATGAGACGTATGTTATGAATATTGATAACAATACATTACCTCTGGGTTTACTTTCATAATTCATTTTAGAGTTTCATACACTCTAGCCCATTGCACAATGTTTGTTGCAAAAGAGTTGTTCATAAAACAACAATTGTTGTTCAGTATTATGAATAACATGAAGGGCCATGCTTCCATCCTAGATGGGATGTATGTTATGAATATTGATGGAAAATATGATACATCCATAACACTGACGCTAAATGTCGCAAGACTAAAAGAATACCACACAAGTGTGGCACTGCATTTGGTCACATTGGAGAAACCCGCATGGAAAATTCCATTATGATGGATTTTGAAGTCGTTTGATTTTGAATCATCTGACACTTGCAACTTTCCTCTGAAAAGTGAAGTGACTGAAATACCGTTCACAGGCCATAAGGAACGAGCAAAGAACATATTGGTGATCATACATTGTGATGTGTGTAGTCCAATAAATGTTGTTGCAAGTAGTGGATTTATCTATCTTCAGAAATGACTCAAGTAGATATATGGATATTTACTTGTTGAGACGAAGTCTGGATCTTTTGAATTCATTCATAAGGTTTTCAAAAATGAAGTAGAAGTTATTGTAACAAGAAAATTATGTTTCTACAATTCGATTGCAGAAAGGAATATTTGAGTTACAAGTTTAGCGAATGTCTGATGAGTTATGAAAGGGGTTTCATAACTTGCACCTCCCGAAACACCACTGCAAGTGAAAAGTCCGTGAAGATGTAATCGAACCATTTATGACATGGTAAGATCAAAGATGACATAAATAAATTTGCCATTATCCCTTTTATAGAGTGATTCTTTAGAGACTGCGGCTTTTACACTGAAAAGAGCTCCATCAGGTCTGTTGAAATGACGCCATGGTATGGTACGCCCAACCATGTTATATCTTTTCTTAAAATTTGGAATATGGGGCTTGTGTAAAAGGTTACAAACCTATTCCAAATCAGACAGGTGCTACTTTGTAGGTTATCCCAAGTCATTGGGTATTCCCCCACCACTATACCGAGGCAAAGGATTTTGCCACAAAACGGTATGCTTTTAAAGAGAATAGTTCTTACAAAAGGTGAGTGGGAGGACAGTGCAACTCGATGAGATAACCAGTATCTTTGTCATCAGATCAAAGGAAAGGAACCTTGGAAGTGATTCCGGAGTTTCCTACTGCGACTGATATGGAAGTCTCTACAATAAAATGTATGGACTTCGGTCGAACTTGCAGCTGAACCACGTAGGCAAAGCTCGTGCAAACCTATCAGGTGCGCAAATGAGATATTGTTGTTAGACAACAGTATACCTACAATACACAAGGAAGCGTTGATGGGCCCTGACTCCGGAATTGGCTAAATGCCAATACAATCCGACATAGTTTCCATATAAGTGATTCGAGATTAAAATCTTGATACACCTTTCGGAAGACTTAGAGTCTAACGAATATTTATGGAACTAAAAACTGATACGGATAAAATGTTTTATCCATAAAGCTCGACTTGTTGCAATAACAAGTTCAAGGAGTTGACTACGATGAGATTGTCTCACCGTAGCGATGCTTGAAGTCGGTTCGGGTTGAACTAGCAATTAATACATATTTCAATCATGAGATATGAAACATGGATGACAAAAGGATTTCCATCTGATGGAAATGAAACCTAGGACTTGTATGTGATACAGTCCAAAGAAATTTGTCGATCCAGAGGATGCTAGTAAGTATGCAAACTTCAGAGTTCCCGCGATGGACAGAAGAGAGCAAAGTGGAGTTGGAATCTTCGTTTTTGATGTAATGGTCAAAGGGGTTTGACTTCATCAAATGGGTATCGAAGATGCTTGTGATTCAAGAAAGTAAGTGGGAGCATAATAATATTTCTAAAAACCTTGTGTACTTGACACATTGTTAATTGGAAATAAATTTCTTGACACGAATTAGGACTTCATTTGAAAATAGTTTTTCGATGAAGTGCTTAGGCTAAATAGCCTCAATATTAGGCATGATGATCTATGGAGATAGATTTACCTAATGGGGCTAAGCTATGAATACATATTGACAAGATGCTAAAACCTTTTAGCATTGAAAAACGTCAAGGAGTGATTCTTGCCGAAGTCACATGGAAAGAGTTTTTGCAAGACTCGGTGTCCCAAAACACTGATGAGCAAAATACATGATGGTGATTCCACACACTCTTGTGTTTGGATTAATCATGTATTCCATGGTATTTAAAAACAACCAGATATGTCCAATACTCCAAAGTTGTTGCGAGTATAGATACCAAAGTGATCAAAGTACTGATCATAGGACAACAGTGAAAGATGTCATTGAGTACTAGAGTAGTAGTGATGACATGTTTTCTCGCAAGCAGAGATTATGAATTGCTCGTTGTAAAGTAATTACATCGATACAGTCTTCATCAATGCTCCATGCGATTTTCGATTTAAGTTAAGGGTTTTTTTTTTGTGTAATACACAATATGGTGGCACGGTAGTTGGAAATTGTTCCAAACAAGATATTGTGGCGAATTCTATAACAAAGGCTGAGTATGTTGATGCTTAAGAAGCGACAAAGAAGTTGTTGAATCATATAGTTCATTCATGAACTTAGTATGGTTCCAAGATGGCTTTGGTCTATGGGACACTATTGCAGATAGTTGCTCCATAGCTCAGTCTGAGGAATCAGGTTTGGACCAATGATTCACACATATGCAAAGCCAAGTCCACACAAAATATGAATTTTGTGAAAGCGTGAAAACGCGAGGATATGCAAAGTTACACACGGAGCTGAAGTCGTCAGATCCGTTGGACATCAGGCTATACCACAAGCGAAGCATATTTTACACCAGTATGCCATAGGTGTAAAGTGCATTAGCATTGACTAGATTATTGACTCTAGTGCAAGTGGGAGTCTGTAGGAGATATGCCCTAGAGGCAATAATAAATGTTATTGATTATCTCCCTGTTCATAATTAGGTTTATGTTCCATGCTATAACTGCTATGGTTCTCGAGTCTACAATAACCACGAGGCTCGGAGGAAGACTCATATGCACGTGTGGAATAATAAACGGTAAAATGTATTCCTAGTCTGGCCTCTAAGACTGGCTCAAGTATTGCATGATGATCCTGTTTTCCTGATCATGGGCATGGCTATGCCGGCAATTTTGAGGGCACAATATTAGAAGAACATTTGTGTTGAATCGACCCGAATTGATGTTCTGCTATGAGATACATTCGTCATTAGTTAATGGTTTATAACACAGAGATGGTTAACATTTGCATCATTCCTTAGACCATGAGAGTATCGAGTTTCTTCATGCTTGCTTCATGAACTTTGGGGTTTGTTAAACGTCATCCGTAAATGGGTGGCTATTACGGCGGCTTACGGGTTCATGGAAAAGTATGTCAAGTAACTTGATAGCTCAAGATTGGGATTTGCTCCTCTGACGATGGAGAGATATTTCTGGGCCCTCTCGGTGTTACGGTATCCATCATCGTCTGGCCAGACACTTTGTGATTTGATCACGGGGATGCCGGAACACGGGAACGAGAAAAGAGAACAATACCGGTAACGAGGTAACTGGCATAGTGGACAAGTTGTTGATCCACGGGGATGCCAACATGTCTCACCTCGGGTATTTGTAACATATCGCGAAGCAACAGGAATAGCACACGGCAACTGGAGGTTCACTCGAATATTCATTCGTGTGGGTATAGGGGTCAATATGGGTGTCCACGGCTCCGATGTTGATCATTGATCGGAAGGGGTTCTGGGTCATGTCTATGCTTCACCGAACCTATAGGGTCACACGCTTAAGGGTCATCTATCTGCTGAATACTAGACAGGGAGTCTGAGAGAAAATCACCGAAAAAGTTTCGGACACCGGAAAAGTTTCGGACAGCGGAAAAGTTCCGCAGAGAGAACACCGGAACAGTTTCGGTAAAACTGAAAAGTTGTTTCAGGGGATACCATTAAGTCAAATTGGTTTCGGCACATGCCTGATAATTCTTGGAGGGTGCCAGAATCATTCTGGAAACTTTCTGGAATTTTTCGGAATGAAAACCGGAAATGTTCCGGAGCTGCCGAAACCGCTTCAGATGCTTTCCGCAGATGAAAATCACTAAACCGGAATTGTTCCGGCTCGCGTTGAAAATTATTTTGGTGGGTACTGGAAATGTTCTAAGCCCACATGAATATTTTCAGTTCGATCAGACGCTGAAAAATGTCGTCGTGAATAGTGAAAGTGCTTTTTGGGATATTTATGGAAAAGTCACCTTTTGGGATATTTTCCCAAAAAGGTTTCTAGAAGGCTTGGGGGCCAAGAAACCCTACCCCTTGGATTTCCTATAAATAGAGGTGGAGGGGCTGCCTCCACACTCACTTCCTTCTCACATACAAGTGCCATGACATTTCTGGCTTCTCTCTCCCTCCCAGCGAAATAGTTTCGTAGAGCCGAAAGGCTGTCTGGGTTCCGGTGGGAACTAGTTCTGGACGGCGAAGCCCTGCCGGATAGATGACACCATATGTGTGCAACTCTGTAGAGAGATCGTAGTTTCGGTCTTAGTTCGAGAGTGCCTCCCGAAGGGCTGTCCGAGTGACTGTCCGAGTTTCGATGGTCCTCCCGAAGGGCTGTCCGAGTTTCGATGGTCCTCCCGAAGGGCTGTCCGTGACACCGTCCGAGGGACTGTCCGACCGCCTCCCGGAGGGCTGTCCGGGGGCGGATGAGGGTATACATCCTCGCGGTTGGGAGGTTGTAAATCCTAGCTGCGGGGATCTGCACCGCCGATCGTCATCGACTCTACTTCCGCTGCGCTACGAGTCGGTAACGAAACAGATCAAACCTTGTATGCAGTCTCCATAGTGATCCTGGGCTGGTACGTAGGTCAGAAAATTTTATTTTCTGCTGCGTTACCCTACAGGACTACACACACATCATCGGAGGTGCAGCAAGGTTGATGTAGAAGACCTCCGTGATCGATTCCCCCTCCGACAGAGTACCGGAAAAGGGCTCCAGATGGAATCGCGGAAGAACAGAGTCTTGCGGTGGCGGAAAAATTGTTTCTGGTGGCTCTCTGTTGTTTTTGGGATTTTAGGGAATTTATAGAAGTGGAATTAGCTTAGGGGGGTTTACAAGGGGCCCACAACCTCAGGTGGCGCCCCCCCCAGGGGCGTGCCGTGTGAGCTTGTGGCTCTCTCATACGTCTTCTGGCCTCCCCCCGAAGCTTCCTGGGTGCCTTCTGGTCCAGAAAAAATCTCCGTAAAATTTTATCACTTTTGGACTTCGTTTGATATAGTTTTTTCCTGAAACAATAAAATAGGCAAAAACAGGAACTGGCACTGGGCACTGGGTTAATAGGTTAGTTCCCAAAAATGATATAAAATTGCATATAAAGTATGTAGGATTGATATAATAATAGCATGAAACAATCAAAAATTATAGATACGTCGGAGACGTATCACATAGCAGTTATAGCATAGAATATAAACTCTTAATTATGAATATGGAGATATAATAATATAATATTATTGCCTCTAGGGCATATTTCCAACAGGAACTACCACCACCCGCGCCCCGCTGCCGAACACCAACCGCCGCCGCCTAAGCCGCTGCGGCCGCCTCACCAACGAGCGCATCCACCACGCAACTCCCTGACCAAATCACGGCAAGGCGATCTTGCCCCCACCAAGATCCTGCCAATAGGCAACGGATCCGCACCGTACGCATCCGGAGGAGGCCGTCGGGCGCCTCACTGCCGGCCGGCCAAGGGAGGCTGTGGCCGCGCCTGCAGGGGCAGATCCATGCCTGCATCGCCGCCCCTATGCGAGCCCCAACCCGATGCCACGCCTTGGCCTCCCACCATGCTGCCACTATGGACTGGTTGCCCGCCTGCACCATCGCTCGGCCGAGAGCCCCGCCGCTACCACGCCCGCACCAGCGCCACGCCCTTGCGGCGCTGCCGCATCTCGCGATGCCGCCACACACCGGGAGGGGAAGAGGAACCCCGCCAATGCTGACGCCCACCGGGCTTTGCCCAGCGGCGGCGAGGGAAAGGGAGGTTGGAGGAGGCGGCCGCGGAGTTGGAGACTAGGGTTCGCCCGACGCCGCACGCGAGAGCGACGCGGGGCATTTTTCCGCCCTCTCGGTGATTTGCTCTCACAATGATTTGATCTGATCCTCCCCCGAAGGCCATGAGTTTACCCTGGCTGTGGACGAAAAATCAAAGAACATGAGACCTTACAATTATCTCATCACCGCTGGGCACCGCTGCACAGCACACTAACGTCGACAACGCACCGTGTGGGCGAACGAGCGTCGTCGCAGACAGGATGAATCGCCAACGTGCAGATGTCCTCCCCGGCGGCGTCAAGCGCAGCAGCAGCATAGAGCGGTGGGTTCGCCCCCACCGCACCTTCGCCACGGCCTCTCGCCGCTCCTCCCATCTTTCGCAAGCTCCCCCTCGATCGCCCAAGCGCCTCCCCAGCTTGCCAATAATAGCGGCATCGTATCTAACCCTGCTACTGCAGCACACCGATTTCAGGCATTGTGAGCTGCTGTCAGGGGTCGGGATAAGCGCCGCACCATTGTCTCCGCCCGCTGATTTCTGGCGAGTGAGCAGCCGCCGGACGGTGATACGTCTCCAACGTATCTATAATTTTTGATTGTTTCAAGCTATTATATTACCAATCTTATATGCTTTATACATCATTTTATATCATTTTTGGGAACTAACCTATTAACCCAGTGCCAAGTGCAAGTTGTTGTTTTCTGCTTGTTTTTGGTTTTATAGAAAATCTCTACCAAACGGAGTCCAAACGCTACAAAAAATTTTGACGATTTTTTCTGGACCAGGAGGGACCCTAAAAGCTTCGGGGGAGGACAAGAAGCCAGACGAGGTGACGACAAGACAATAGGGCGCGCCCAGGGGGTAGGCGCGCCCTGATGTCTTGTGGGTCCCTCATGGCTCCGTTTGACCTAATTCCAACGCTATAAATTCCTAAATATTCCAAAAACCCCAGAGCGAGACCCGAAAAAATTATTCCGCCACCGCAAGCCTCTGTTCTTCCGCGATCCCATCTGGAGGCCTCCGCCGGTACTCTGCCGGAGGGGGAATCGATCATGAAGGGCTTCTACATCAACCTTGCTGCACCTCCGATAATGTGTGAGTAGTTCCCATAGGACCTACGGGTCCATAGTGATTAGCTAGATGGCTTTCTCTCTCTCTCTCTCTCTCTCTCTCTCTCTCTCTCTCTCTCTCTTTGATCTTCAATACAACGTTCTCCTCGGAGTTCTATTCGATGTAATCTTCTTTTGCGGTGTGTTTGTTGGGATCCGATGAATTATGGGTTTATGATCAGATTATTCAATGAAAGTAATTGAGTCTTTTCTGAACTTTATTATGTGTGACTGTTATAGATATGTAATGCTTTCCGATCTATGGGTTTTCTTCGGCCAAGTTGATGATTAGATCTTCAGTGGAAGTGATGCATAGTAGTAGGTTCAATTTTGCGGTGTCCTCACCTCGTGACAAAAGGGGTAGCGAGGCACGTATTTGTATTGTTGCTACTAAGGGTAAAACGACGGGGTTCGATCATATTGATTGGTCTTATTTTGTCTACATTATGTCATCATGCTTCAAGCATTACTCTGTTTGTTATGAACTTAATACCTTAAGATGCATGCTGGATAACGGTCGAGGGGTGGAGTAATAGTAGTAGATGCAGGCAAGGGTCGGTCTACTTGTCACAGACGTAATGCCTATGTACTGATCATGCCATGAATAACGTCATAACTATGTGTTTTTCTATCAATTGCGCAACAGTAATTTGTTTACCCACCGTATGCTATGTTCTTGAGAGAGATGCCTCTAGTGAAAACTATGGCCCCCGGGTCTATTCACCATATTTACTAAAACCCTAATTTACTTGCTACAGTTTATTTATTTTTATTTTCTTTTGTAATTTATATATCTATCACTATCAGAATTAATTCTTACAATTAACGATTACAAGGGGATTGACAACCCTCTTGCCCGCATTGGGTGCAAGTATTTTGTTTGTGTGTGTAGGTACTATCGACCTTTGTCTGTGTGAATCTTCTATTGGTTCGATAACCTTGATTCTCTATTGAGGGAAATACTATCCGCTACTATATTGCTACACCCTTCCTCTTCGAAGAAAATCCCAACGCAGCTCACAAGTAGCAGAAAGAATTTCTGGCGCCGTTGCCGGGAAGGCTTCATCAAACAAAACGAGGTACCTGCGCGCGCGCACACACACACACACACCCCTTATTTGCTTGCTTTATTTCTTACCTAGTTATGCTATCCTTATCATTGACACAAAAAAAGGAAAAGTAAAATTAAAGACACATGGATCCTCATCCACTTGCCAATCTTTTCAAACTTGCTACTTATTGTAAACCAATAGCTAATAATGAAAAAGTGATTAAAGAAAATGCTATAGGGATACATTTATTGAATGAAAAGCATGATTGCAATGTTGTTAGTATAAATTCTATGAATATCAATTGTGCTAATGATCATGATTGGGGTGATAATTATGATGTGGTTGAATGGTTAGGACGGTGCTTGTACCTCCAGCCCACCAGGGATCAAACCACATATTTGACATATGTGTGTCTCATAAAGGTGGAATATTCTTTCGGTGGGAGGTGACGTTCCCATCGATAGTGATGTGCGTCTATGACTTCGTCAATCTTAACACCCGTCGGCTCAGTCTCTTGGAGGTGCTCGTGTGTGCGTTCATAGGGATGAGTGTATGTGAGCATCTAAATCTGTACTGTGTTTCCAAAAAAGATTTTCATAAATTTATTCATGGAATCCTATTTGCTCAGGTACAACTCGTTCAATAAAATGTTCATAAAAGATATTTTCAAGTTTAGTTCAACTCCATTTCAGATGTTTCACTTGAGTCGCACTTCTTTCATAATTAAAAAAAGTCCTACTCTGTTAATATATTTTCTGTGCACACCTAATGAATGGTTGTAGATTCTTCTGTAAAGATCTTACTTGAATAAAACATTTTAAGCACTTGGTATTCTCTGGGGAACAATGAGTTAGATTTATATAGAACACTGTGTATTGCATTTGTGGCTACTAGTGGGACAGATCACGGAGCAAATGGTGGCTAGCAAAAATACTCTCTCCTATCTAACCTGCTACACATATTTGTATTGTGCTACGAGAGCTAACTTGTTGATCACAAGGACTCACACCTCGCAAATAACTCCAAAATATTTCGATATCAGAATTTTACATGTCTGATACTCTAACATAAAAGACAAGCTTTCATTGATTCCCAACGTTGATATCATCAAGAGAGCAACTCGAAGTCATCGCTCAAATGCTCTACAGGACCAACAGGCTAATTTTACAAAAATAAATAAATAAATGAAAAGGAATTTTCCATTTTTCTACAGCAAGGAGCTTAGTATTTACTGAAAACAAACTAAAAAAACTATTGAATGGGCATACTTTATAGTAACATAACAGGCATACATTGAATCAACGTAGTGGCTTATCTAGATTTTGTTTGCAAGTGTAAAAACATGGTACCATCAAAAGACAAGTGGCATAATCAATTTTCCGAAAGCGCCCAGCCAAGCCATAATTGTAGTGGGGTTTCTTAGGAGAGGATGGTGAAAGAACACCAACCTTTCATGCATTCAACGAGTGTAGAATACCCCTACAAAAACCAAAAAAAAAGAGTGTAGACAAGGTTCCAAGGTGCAGACGACGACGGCCCAGTTCCTCATTGAACACATAATGACCCACCACACCGATACCACTTCATAATACCCCCACAAAAACCAAGAAAAAAAAAACAGCTCAAAAAAAAAAGAATCATACTGACCGGGCAACTGCTGGAAATCATGTGATCCAAGGCAACCGAAGGGGCTTTGTTCATAGCTGTGCTGGAGTGTAGGTTCGTGGCAGCATTCTCGCCGCTGACTGTGCTTGTAATCTTTACAAAAAGATTACAAGCAAAAAAATCTATAAACCGGTGAAAAGAAACTATTAACTGAATTTTTTGTTAAGTAACATCAAAATATTTATGAAGTGAAACACCTGAAAAGCTACCAAAAGAAGATATACAAAAGGGAAAACTTAAAATTCAGGTTAAATTCATCCAAAGAATTCACGTATAGTAGTGTTCCTCGTATGTCAACAGGAAAAGTTATACGTACTACTCAGTTATGGTAACTGGTAGAAAACAAAATAGCTGACATGAACTAACGGTTCTCCTTCCTCCTGGGTAAAACAATTCAGTTGGGTGGCAACATTTGGAGGGAGGTAAGAACGTCTCAGCCCTCACGTCGAGCTCCCGAGGGTGACTTGGGGGTGACTAGGGTTTCTGAGCACCTGAACAAGCAGTGCTGATACTGCAAGTCCCTTGGTTCTTATGACATCCAGCACAAGATCAGAATTATCTCCAGGAGCAAGTGTTGGGGCCAGAGATACTCTTTATCTCCGTTGATCTGGTTGACCGGCGCCGCTGCCAAACATACTGAGTTACTGACACACAAAAATTCAGCTTAGTGCCAGTACTCTTCAGAACTCAAGAATGGTCACACTGTGGATGCCATGATGGCTTCACAGTTGTTGCATGAACAATCTTAGGTGTAAACTTCCAAAAGAGGGACTTACCCGAGGCAGACAGGAACTGAAAAATTCAATAACAGCAATTTGAACACAGCAGCATGCGGATGCAGTTTTACTAGCAAAATGGATCCAAGCATTACTTTTGGATATAAAAAACTTGTAAGTTGAAAAGTAAATGACGCCAAATAGACAGAGGAAAATGTGGCACTGCTAAAATACACATGGAATGATTATATGCATGCAAGGAGCTGTAGAATTTCTTTAGCCCACAGTAAGACATGCATTACAGTATCACATCGTGCGCAACACGGTGATGATTACATAGGGCACCATGCTCTGATACTCGTGAGCAGTGTGTAACCACCTCACGACTCACGAGCACAAAGCAATCTAAACACTTGATTCACGAAGGTACTGACGCTGAAAAACAACAGAGTAAGCACTGAAACATGAACACGGCATCTTAATATCAGTATATATATGTTATCTCAATTCTCACAAACAAAATATAGACCCGGCTGCAGATGGTAGTCTATACATAAAGACTACTGGAACAAATTCATTGACCACAGCGGTCACACATCACGAAAATACAATAAGGTAGTACACTATTCACCATACTAGGCCAAAGGCATGCAACAAGAAAGCACACATGCTGTTCATGCCCGTTTATGAACATACAACGCCGATTACCATGTAATTTTTAGTGGAGTCTTCAAGGGTGGAGCTCAATAACAGATCTAACTCCCAGCACTGATATAATCTTGTAGTCGCCGAACGCAGCTTCCATGAATATCCTTTTCCACTCAAATTCCTCTCGCTCAATCCCCTCAACACACATGATAAATAGATCATACTCCCTCCGTTTTTATTTACTCTGCATTTTAGAGTTGACTGAAGTTAAACTTCGTAAAGTTTGACCAAGTTTATAGAAAACAATATAAACATTTACCATAACAAATCTATATGATGTGAAAGTAAATTCAATGATAAATCTAATGATAAAGTTTGACCAAGTTTATAGAAAACAATATAAACATTTACCATAACAAATCTATATGATGTGAAAGTAAATTCAATGATAAATCTAATGATATTGATTTGTTATTGTATATGTTAATATTTTTGTTTATAAACTTGGTCAAAGTTTACAAAGATTGACTTTGACCAAAGCTAATACGCGGACTAAATAAAAACGGAGGGAGTACAAAACATGTGTCTCTCTTGTTACAATCTCATTTAGCCCAGATCCAACCACCATATCTACAATTATCACCTTTCCACCAGCATCTCTAGGAGGGATAGCTTCCTTGCAATTTTTCAATAACTTGACACAGTCTTCATCACCCCAATCATGAAAAACCCACTAAGATGCACAGCAGCAGCAAAATGAAAAAAAGGTTACCATTAGTCCCTATAATATATTGAATTATAGAATTTTAATGTAAGAAATTTAGTTAACTTAATTTAATTCACACAAGCGGCTAAATACACACTTTAGGAGTTATGACAGTATATTGTCAAATGATGATGTGCTGTATTGCAAGGGAAGAAGAAACTTCTAGTGAGTTTACCTTTAGGAAAAGAGCATTTGCTGGTGGAATGTACTTAAACATATCGCCAGAAACAAACGACACAT
Organism: Elymus sibiricus; assembly: GCA_039707655.1. NCBI lineage: Eukaryota > Viridiplantae > Streptophyta > Magnoliopsida > Poales > Poaceae > Elymus > Elymus sibiricus. The sequence goes on from CM077664.1 coordinate 324,085,295, forward strand.
GGACATCACTAGGAGCTTCTGCAATCACATGAGGGAGATCCAACACGGTGCATTTCATTTGCGGGAACGCATTCGCAATTGCCCTGGCAGCCCCACCGTGGCCTCCACCAACATCAATAAGAGAGTTTATGCCAAGAAATACATCACCACACTCCCTTAAGATGATGTCCGTGAGAAAGTTAGTATCAGAAACCATTGCATTTTTTCTTTTGAACAGGAAACAATTGCATTATTGAGTATCTGGTTGTAAGTATCGTCCTGCTCAGCCATCTCCCAAAAGTTAAGGCTGTGAGCCTTTTTGAACAGGGACGTGGAATGCTCATCTAGGAACCATGAGTGCATGCTGCATGCCAAAAAAGGGGGCAATGACAGTTGAATCAAGCATCAAAGACAGAATAGGAAATAAGTTTGATTTAACTCCATCACCGACGAGTAGGCGTGTGGTTGGGGTAAGTCCGTAAACAACCTCCTTGTCTGGCGAGGCTGCCTCATGAATAGCACAGATGCCTGATATGGTGAGCACACGCATGAGTCGCCGTAAGCGGGGAAGCTTAGACGAATGGAGGCCGATCTTTGTGGCCAACTCTGGCAGGGTCATAGACCCACCATGGTGTTGGATGGTCTTAGGGATTTGCAGTTCCATCGCACATTTGAATGCCATGGACTTGACGAATCCCAGTGCATGGTGCCAAAGGTTAACTTGAGCCTGGAGCAGCTTCTGAGAGCTACGCTTGTCTTGGATGGGCGCCATTTTTTGTCGAGCTTGTTCTCTATGGTTATGGGTGGATTGGAGTCATACCGGTTATATATACACAAGTACTACCTGTTAAGGCACATGATAAATCAATTATACAAGGATGGTATCGGGATTGTGTCAAGCCATTTGAGAGATGAATTATGCTATGCAACAATTACATTACAAATACACTACAATTTATTCATGGAAGCCTATTTACTCAGGTACAACTCGTTCAAATCAAATGTTCATAAAAGATAGTTTCAAGTTTAGCTCAACTCCATTTCAGACGTTTCACTTGAGTCACACTTCTTTCATAATTAAACACAGTCCTACTCTTAAATTTATTATGTAGACAACAGAAGATATTTTCTGTACACACCTAATGAATAGTTGTACATTCTTCTTTAAAGATCTATACTTGAATAAAACATTTGAAGCACTTGGTATTCTCTGGGGAACAATGAGTTAAATTTATATAGAACACTGTGTATTGCAGTTGTGGCTACTAGTGGGACAGATCACGGAGCAATGGTGGCTAGCAAAAATACTCTCTCCTATCTAACCTGCTAAACATATTTGTATTGTACTACTGAGAGCTAACTTGTTGATCACAAGGACTCACACCTCGCAAATAACTCCAAAATATTTCGATATCAGGATTTTACATGTCTGATATTCAGACCTAACATGAAAGACAAGCTTTCATTGATTCCCAACGTTAACTCATAGTCATCGCTCCAATGCTCTACAAGACCGAGGCTAGTTTTACAATTTTCTTTTTTCAAAGAGGAATTTTAATTCTACAGCAAGGAGCTTAGTATTTACTGAAAACAAATAAAAATATATTAAAAGGGCATACTTTATAAAAGCGTAACAGGCATACGTTGAATCGACGTAGCGGCTTATCTAGATTTTGTTTGCAAGTATGACAACATGGGTGCCATCAAAAGACAAGTGGGCATAATTAATTTTCTGAATGTGCCAAGCCATAATTGTAGTGGGGTTTCTTAGGAGAGGTCGAGAGGATGGTGCAAGAACACCAACCTTTCATGCATTCAACGAGTGTAGAATACCCCCCACAAAAACCAAAAAAAAAAACAGTGTAGAGTACAGCTGAGGAATAGCAAGGTTCCAAGGCGCAGACAACAACAGTCCCGTTCCTCATTGAACACATAATGACCCGCCACACCGATACCACACAGAATCATAATGACCGGACAACTGCTGGAAATCATGTGATCCAAGGTAACCGAAGGGGCTTTGTTCATAGCCACATACCAAGGATCAGGAAATCCATATGGTCTGAGTCTGACCACCGACTGTGCGGGAGTGTAGTTTCGTGGCAGCATTCTCGCCGTGGATTAGAGACTGGCAGCCCTCGGAAGACCTGAAGAACAGACCAGATGGAGAAAGTGCATAACAAATGAACATATGCGCTGTTGAGGGAGAAATTAAAGTGACATCGTTGTAGTATCTCCAGATGCAGGGTAAGCTCTGTTCAAAGCAAAATGAAGTACGAATGCCCAAGCAAAGAAGCAGCCAGAGTGACCTCTCGGACCATGTGATCTCAAAGAATTCTCCTCATATTGGTTCCATCTCCATGACCAAAATAATAATCCGGGTCCTCAGTCCTGTGCCTCCTCCAACTAATTTGCTGAAAAAACGTTAACGGGAGAACTGCTGCCATGGCAGCGAAAACTGGCCGAAAAAGCCTGCCATGGCACGAAAACTAGGCGCGCACACTAACGCGCTTATTAACAGAAAACGGCTAGATTATGCTAACATACATGCCACCTCACGGTGGATCGATCAAACAGTTCTTCCGTAGTAATGTCTACCTGTTTGTATTAAATCACAGCTATATTGTTCCTATTGGAAACGGGACCGTTTCATATTCATATATAGTTTCTTTTCATCTCACAGTAGTATGCTAATAAATGGAGTGTAACATGCTTAAATGGCAAGATTAGAGCGACAAGATACTCCCTCCAGGTCACGAAATGCTAATGTTTGGTCTAAATATTTTAAAACATAACCATCATACCCAAAGTTTGAGTAGCCTAAATATTTTTATGTTTAGCTCCACTCCATTTTCAAACGTTTCACTTCAGTCGCACTTCTTTCGGATTTACATACAGGTCCTACTCTCAGATTTGTTCTATTAGACAACAAGAGATATTTTTTATCCACGCCTAATGAATGGCTGTGCATTTTTCCCATTGTAAAGATCTATAGCTGAATAAAACATTTTAAGCGCTTGGCAGAAAACTATATTCTCAGGGGGACAATGAGTTAGATTGATGTAGAACACTTTGCATTGTAGCTGTGGCACCACCCTGTCTACTTGTGGTCAAGTGGACAGCCAGCCATTTGTAAATTAGTGTGGGTAACAGCAGGCGTTACTCTCGGCCATGGATAGGAGTGTCAGAATCCGGCTCAGATTCGATGTCGGTTTCACAAATTCCGTACATGCCAAATAGAGGACTGTCGGTATATAAAACATGGGTATTTTATACCCTGACTTATGCACAGACAGTAGCAGCTTCCTTGCTGGCTAAGGCTTGCCGGAAATTATCAAGAACAAGATTCAAGACCCAGTTGCAGAAGCTACTGGGGAGAAGATCAAGACGAAGCATCAACAAGTACTTAACTAGTACTGAAGATGAAGGCATTACTACCCGGCAAGATTTGAGCCGGCAAGGTGAAGGCCCGGCAAGCTCCGTGCCGGCAAGCTCTCGCTAGCTGTCAGCGCTCCACCTCATCGAGCAGCTAGTCGCTAATCGATGAGGTGTCGAGCCCGCAGGCAGTTAGGTGAGATTTGTCGGGCACGTGTCAGCGCGCTGGAAGGAGATTTGCCTTTAATGACATCCGTCCAGAAGGCATGTCAAGATAATAGGAGGTAGCTGGGCGAACGGTGCAAAAACCTTGCCGGGGCTCCTCCTCCACATGACACCTAACGGAGCATTTATTGCTTTTGTCCTAAACAGGCAGAATTAGGTATGATAGCACTGTTTGCTATCTAATCAACTCATAATGACTGTTTTGCCACTGTGGTGACCCCTTTAGCTATAAAAGTAGGGCCAGGGCAACGTTTACAAGGATCGGACCTTTGCACAACCTGCATGCATAGCTGCTCTTTCTGCACCTTGCCGGGAGAAGCGCTCCTTGTACTTGTGCTCATACACATCCAATATACAAAGCAGGAGTAGGGTTTTACACCTCACGGTGGCCCGAACCTGGGTAAACTCTTTGCGTCTCTGCTGGTTCTGCACTTTGTGCTTGTCGATCTCCCTAGTCGAACTGCAAAGGGGCTAGATGGCCCCATAGATGGTCATACGCACGACATCTTTGGCGCGCCAGGTAGGGGGATCGCTTCCGCGAACCTGAATCAGCAGAGTGCGCGTCAGTTTCATCACCATCTTCCTCGTCGTCGATGGCTCCCAAGAAGAAGGGCATCACAATGACGGCTCCTTCCACTTCCAAAGTTCCTTCGCACGTATCCGCAGGCAGCGCAGGCGGCGCAGCCAACGTGGGCGGTGCGGATGCCGCGGTTGGCAGGACCGGCGCAGGCGGCGCGGTCGCTATGCCCACCATGGTCGGAGCAGGAGGCGGAGGCGCTAGAGGCAGTCAACTTCCTTGACCCTCTGGCGAGCAAAGCCGCGACGGCGCGGGCGGAGCGGATGGACATCTTTCTACTCCTAGCCGCGTCGATGAGCGCAGCCACCGGGGCAACAATGCCCGGGCCGGCGCAAGCCAAGATCCCGCCGCGGTGGTGTCCAGAGATGTTGCGTCAAGACATACGCCGCGCCCGTCACATGATGGGTGCAGCATGACTCCGAGCAGCGTCGAAGACTCAAGGCGGCGCCGACCGCATGGCAAGACTCCTGTCGATCAAGTTCCAGATCCTCAGGCACCACCTCCGCCACGTCAGCCCACTGCTGAGCATGTGCCGCGGCAGCAAGATCGTAATGGCGCTCCTGCTGGCTCCGCCAGGAGTAGAGCGACGTCACGTTCTTCGCTTCTGGCCATGCCAGCCATAGCAGCAGAGGCGATGGCGCAAGCCCAAATGCTGCTAAACTTTCCTCCAACGGTGGATAAGATGGATGAGTGGAGAGCCACCATTCAGAGCCTCATCGGATTCGCCGAGACGAGCAAGTCGCAACAAGCGGAACCCTCACGGCGTCCGCGAATCACACCAGCAACTCCAACTGGTGGCCGTGTTGAAGGTGTTGCGCCAACGGTGCAATCACCTCCGCGGCAACAACTTCAACAGCAGCAACGTCAGCAGCCGCGGCAAACCCAGCGAATTGCGGAGCCAGATGAAATGTCAATGGCCTCTTCAGATCCACGGGCGCGGCAAGATCAGCGGCGAGTGCTGCAAGATAGGCGGGAAGAGGATGCCCGCACCACCATTGAACAGCGCCGAGAGGCGCGCCGTCAATCCGACGCGCGCAACGGCCCAGTCGTTGATGAGCCTGCGCCCGAGGTTGGCGGATATCTGCCTTACGAGGTTGGATGTCCAGCCTTCACTCGTGAGCTGCGACAAGTCCGCTGGCCGTCCGTCCGGGCCTTCAAGCCAGAAGTACCAGAAAAGTACGACGGCAAGCTGAACCCGGCGGAGTTTCTGGGCATCTACACGATTGCCGTACAAGCTGCCGGGGGAAGAGACGAGAAGATTCTCGCCAACTACTTTCCGTTGGTGCTGAAGCCCAACGTGAGATCTTGGCTGATGAACTTGCCGGAGAACTCCATTTCTTCGTGGTTAGACCTTTGCAATGAATTTGTTGGTGCTTTTACCGAAGGCCACAAGGCCCCTGGACAGCCCAGCGACCTACAAGTGATCCCGCAAAGAGATGGTGAAACTTTGCGCAAGTACATCCAGAGATTCAGCCGCGTGCACCGCAATATCCTGGATGTGCACCCCGCAGTCGTGATTGCCACCTTCCACACGAACGTGCGCAATCGAAGGATGCGGGAGAAGATGAACATCAAGCTACCGAAGACCGTCAATGAGCTCTACACGTTGGCGGATAAGTGCGGGCGCGCTGAGGAAGGAAGGAGACTTCCCGGGGAGGACGCTAGTGCCGAGGTGGACTCCGAGGACGACGATGCTGCCACCCCGAAGAAGAAGGGCCGAAAGCGCAACAGGAAGCGCAAAGGCAAAACTGTTATGGCCGTCGAGGGTTCCGGCAACTCTGAGTCCGCCAAGAAAGCCAAGACAAAGAACTCCGACAAGGAGGCTGCTGTATGCGCCGCTTGTTAGGAGGCGGCGGCAAATGAGAAAGCTGGCAAACCCGATGGGCCATACTGCAAGATTCACCGCACCAAGGGCCATGATCTCCAAGAGTGCCGACAGGTCGAGCACCTTGCGGAGAAGCAGAAAGCTGAATATGAAAAACGCGACAAGGAGAAGGGCCAGGATGGTGCTGGCGGATCTGGCAAAAAAGGCCGCAGTGGTCGAGGAGGCCGTCGCGGCAAGGCCAAGCAGCAGAAAGAAAAGCCTGCTAGAGGTCGTGAAAAGAAAGAAGGAGATGATGGAAGTGAAGAGGAAGAGGACGCGGAGAGTCCAGTGAGCAAGAATTCCAGAAGGCAACCGAGGCCATGTGTATTGACGGAGGTGCATCTTTGCATTCCTCTCACCACCAACTCAAGCAGTGGGCGCGTGAGGTCAACACAGCAGAGCCGGCAATAGGCACTCAAAAGCCGCTCAAGTGGTCACACACGCCTATCATTTTCGATGCCAAGGATCACCCTGATCGCACAACTACGGTCGGGTGTTTGCCGTTGTTGGTTTCACCGACAATTCGCAACCTCCAGGTCACGAAAATGTTAGTTGACGGTGGGGCCGGCCTAAATTTGATTTCTCCAGAAGTAATCAAGAGGCTGCAAATTTCCGACGAAGAACTTAAGCAGACTGGTACATTCCAAGGAGTGAACCCGGGAAGGAGCCAGCCCAAAGGAAAGATCACATTGCCGGTGACGTTTGGCGGGGAATTGAACTACAGAACAGAGAAGATTGTGTTTGATGTTGTCAAAATCCCCTTGCCGTATAATGGAATTCTTGGCCGCCCAGCCTTGGCAAAATTCATGGCGGCATCCCATTATGCTTATAACACGTTGAAGATGCCAGGGCCGATGGGTGTCATTTCCATCAATTCTGATAAGAAGAATGCAGTCATATGTGTCAACAAACTCTACAAAGATTCGGTTGTAGCAGAGGCCACCAAGGCGCCAGCTCCCGCCAAGAAGAAGAAAAACAAGCAGTCCGGCAAGACCTCTAACAAGAATTCCGGGAAGCGCACCTCCTCAGAGTGCTGCGCACCTGTTGAAGACTTGCCGGAGTGCTCTACCGGCAAGAAAACCAAGGCCACTCCACCAGCAACGAAGAAGGTGCTGGCGAAGGAGGATGGTACTGGCGGTACCTTCACCGTCAGTTCCACCCTTGATAGCAAATAGGAAAGCGCGCTTGTTGCCTTCCTGCGGGCGAATGTCGATGTATTTGCATGGCAACCATCTGACATCCCTGGCATTCCCAGGGAGGGAATTGAGCCCCACCTTGCTGTCTGTCCTCACGCTCGGCCCGTCAAGCAGAAAGTTAGGAAACAAGCTTTGGAGGGGCAACAGTTCATTGCCGAGGAAATCAAGAAACTTGAAGCAGCAGGGTTAGTCAGAGGTGTACTACATCCAACTTGGTTGGCAAATCCAGTTGTAGTGCGTAAAGCAAATGGAAAGTGGAGACTTTGTATCGACTACACCGATAGTAATAAAGCATGTCCAAAGGATCCTTTCCCTTTGCCGCGCATTGATCAAATTGTAGACTCTACTGCCGGCTGTGATCTACTCTCCTTCCTTGATGCATATTCTGGGTACCATCAGATATTCATGGCCAAGGAGGATGAGGAGAAAACCGCATTCATTATTCCATGTGGCACATACTGCTTTGTGCGTATGCCTTTCGGATTAAAGAGTGCTGGTTCAACATTTGCGAGAACAGTCCAGATTGGTTTTGAGCCCCAGCTACACAGGAATGTGGAAGCATACATGGACGATATAGTGGTCAAAACCAAATACAAATCAACCCTCATTCAAGACTTAGAAGAAACATTTGCAAACTTGCGCAAGATCAATTTAAAGCTCGACCCCGAGAAGTGTGTGTTTGGCGTTCCATCCGGGAAACTTCTCGGGTTCTTTGTATCTCAACGTGGAATCGAAGCAAATCCCGACAAGATCAAAGCAATTGAGCAGATTCAAGCACCAAAAAGCGTCAAGGATGTGCGGCGTCTTGCCGGCTATGTTGCTTCCTTAAGTAGGTTCATTTCAAAGTCCGTTGAGCGCGCCTTGCCGTTTTTCAAGATTTTGAAAAAGGCAGGTCCAATGAAATGGACTCCGGAAGCGGAGGCCGCGCTGCAGGATTTGAAAAGATACCTCTCTTCTGCGCCAACGTTAGTTGCGCCTAAACCACAAGAGTCGTTGCTGCTATATCTGGCGGCAACAAGTCAAGTGGTCAGTGCTGCATTAGTGGCGCAGAGGGAAGTCGATGATGAAGAAACAGCAGCGGCAAGCCCGTCCAACGACAAGCTGGAATCTTCTCCGGCAAGGTCTGGTGCCAACAAATCAGAAACAACACAAGCAAATGAGGCTAACCAGCAAGTGGTACCAAAGAAGAAGGTGGTGCAGCGGCCAGTTTATTTTGTTAGTTCCCTCCTGCAGGGGGCTAGGTCAAGATACTCTGGTGTGCAGAAGTTGCTTTTCGGTCTTCTTATGGCCTCGAGAAAGCTGCGTCACTACTTCCAAGCACATGAGATCACCGTCGTCACTCGCTTCCCATTGCAGCGTATTTTGAGGAATCCAGATGCAACTGGCAGGATAGTGGAGTGGGCGTTGGAACTGTCGAGCTTTGCACTCAAGTTTGAAAGCACTTCAACTATTCAGAGCAGAGCCTTGGCGGAGTTCATTGCAGAATGGACGCCAACGCAAGACGAAGAAATCCAAGAAACGGCTCTCCCCGGCAAAGAAACAGCTAAAGAATGGATCATGTACTTTGACGGTGCCTTCTTGCTACAAGGCACCGATGCCGGAGTGCTGCTTGTCGCACCCACCGGAGAGCACCTCAAGTATGTAATCCAAATGCACTTTCCCAGGGAGAAAGCAACAAACAACACTGCTGAGTATGAAGGGCTCCTTGCCGGTCTTAGGATCGCAGTGGACCTTGGAATCAGAAAATTGATCATCCGTGGTGACTCGCAGTTAGTTGTAAAGCAAGTCAACAAAGATCATCAGAGCCCGTTGATGGAGGCGTATGTGGAAGAAGTGAGGAAATTGGAAGAGCACTTTGACAGATTGCAAACAGAGCACATTCCTCATGCGAAAAACAGCATTGCCGATCATCTGTCAAAATGTGCTGCTCAAAAGCTTCCTGTGGAACTGGGAACTTTTGTACTCCATTTGAATCAACCATCAGTCACTCCATCAACGCAGGCAAACAAGAAGAGAAAATTGAACACCGGCAAATATTTCCCGGCAGAGCTCCCAGAAGCCGCTGGCAAGGATGTTGCCGGACACGACACAGTGGTTGCCGATGAGCAGCAGCCTCTAGCAGAACGACAAGTTCTTGCCGTTGAGACAAGAGCTCCCACTCCCGAAGAGATGCCTTTAGTCCTTGTTGTCGAGCCACAGGCTCCAACTTGGGCGCATCACATAGTTCATTTCCTTCAAACAGGAGAACTTCCCGATGACCAAGAAGAAGCTGAAAAAGTAGCCCGTCAGTCAAGTATGTATCAGTTTGTGGATAACATTCTGCACAGAAAAAGACCAAACGGTGTGAAATTGAAGTGTATTTGCCGGGAAGATGGACTAAAGCTGTTGGCAGAGATACATGGAGGCATATGTGGCTCTCACATAGGATCTAGAGCACTTGTCGGCAAAGCTTTCCAGCAAGGCTTCTATTGGTCCAATGCCCTCCAGGATGCAACTGAGCTAGTAACCAAGTGTGAAGCATGCCAGTTCCATTCGAAGAACATTCATCAGCCAGCTCAAGCTCTTCAAACAATCCCTCTCTTCTGGCCTTTTTCGGTCTGGGGGCTTGATATTTTGGGCCCCTTCCCCCATGCTACCGGGGGCTTTGAGTTCTTGTACGTCGCCATCGACAAGTTCACAAAATGGCCTGAAGTGGAGCCAGTGAGGAAGGTGACAGCACAGTCAGCCGTCAAGTTCTTCAAAGGACTAGTTTGCCGTTTCGGGGTTCCTAACAGAATCATCGCCGACAACGGCACCCAGTTCACGAGCCGCACCTTCATGTAGTACATCCAAGACCTTGGAAGCAAGATCTGTTTTGCCTTTGTCGCTCACCCGAGAAGCAATGGACAAGCAGAACGGATGAATGCTGAAGTGATGCGTGGTCTCAAGACAAGAACTTTTGACAGGCTGCATAAGTGTGGAAGACGCTGGATTGATGAGTTGCCGGTAGTTCTTTGGTCACTCAGGACGACACCAAATCGAGCTACCGGCCAAACACCCTTCTCTCTAGTCTATGGTGCAGAAGCGGTGCTCCCCACGGAACTCATATACGGGTCACCTCGAGTGCTCGCCTATGATGAGGCAGAGCAAGAGCAGCTGCGGCAAGATGACGCAACGCTCCTTGAGGAAGATCGTCTTCGGGCAGCTGTGCAAGCTGCACACTACCAGCAAGCCTTGCGCCGCTATCACAGCCGCAAGGTGCATGCCCGAAGCCTTGAGGAAGGCGACCTTGTTCTTTGGCGCATTCAGTCTACCAAGAGATCAAACAAGTTGACGCCGAAGTGGGAAGGCCCTTATCGGGTAGCACGAGTCACCAGACCTGACGCAGTCCGTCTGGAGACCGAAGATGGCATCCCAGTGCAAAACTCATGGAATATTGAGCATCTCCGCAAGTTCTACCCATAAGGCGCAGTTGCCGGGCCTTGTCCCCGGCAACCCCTTTTGTACAAGCTTTGTCATCAAGACTTGTAACCCTTTGTACAAAGCCAGGCGCAGATCCTATGCATAAGTGAAATAAAGCTAAGTGTTTCGCAACTCTTTGTACATATTCATTTGTGTATAAATGCATGTGATGTTGTGATTACACTTTGATTTGTATGAAATGGCTAATGAACCGTCAAGGTTCCCAAACCACTATTTTCTCTTCTTTCTTTTTCTCAAAGGACAGAAGGATCCCTCGCGTGCAAGTTTCCCGGGGGGAGTGACGATGGGTATACCATTTAATGACATTCAAGTGATCATTTTGTACGACAAGAAAGACAGTACAAGGAAAAGCTAAGTTGAAAAACTTTGAAACAATTTCCTTGTCACATTCTGCAATTTCCCTTGAACGATTCTGTGTTTGTATGAAAAAAACCTGCACGCGAAGGAACCTTGTCGTGATCATTTGCGCTCTTATTTTGTTTCGAGTCCGCTCAACAATTTAAGTAGCTGCATTGAGAACGTCAAAGGGAAACTTATCAGAGGCAACACTACCAGTAGGCTGCTACGGACCTGTTCCTCAAGCGCTCGCGGCAAGTGCATGCGCCGGCAAGCTTCTGGTATGCGTAGGGTATAAAATCAAGTCATACAAAGACAAAGAGAAACAAGGGAGATAGCATACATTCATTCATCAGTACAAGTTATATTACATCACAAAAGCAGTGCAGATCTAACATAAGATCGAATGTATCTTTTACATGACAGCACAGCAATGGATATAACGACAAGCTTAATCCCGACGATTGCCCTGGATCCTGGGAACTTGAAGAACCTTGTCGGCAAGAGGAGCAGCAATCTTGTCGGCGGTAGTGACATCAGTGTTTTCCGACAGCTTCCTGAAGATCCCGGAGAGATCAAGGCTGGGATTGCGATTGCAAGCTTGAGCAATACCTTGTAAAGGACGTTGCGCGCAAACTTCCGGGATTCGTCGGCGAACGAGGCGGACCTGTCGTCATGATATGTCTTCAGAGCATCGATGAGGCCATCGAAGAATTTGGTCAGTCTGGCACTGCCGGCCTCATGTTCGTTGACGGTGAAGCTCCAGCTCTTCATATCCATGACGGCAAGTTGCAAAGTGAGGCGCTCAGCTATATCAACAAGTCTTTTCGTCCAAAGGGAGAGCACCTCACGCAGCTCTACGAATTTGTTCTCGGCGTCTTCCCGGAGAGTTTCTTCCGCGGCAAGCTTCTCTATCAAGAGCCTTTCCCGTTCCTTGGCGGATTCAAGATCTGCTTCCAGGCCGGCAAGTTTGGATTTCAAATCCTCAGTTACCTTAGTGGCGGTATTAAGATCTTGATTCTTGGACGAGAGCTGCATTTGCAGTTCCCCTAGGGTGAGGGCTGCTTTCTGCGCTTCGCCCTTGAGAATCTCGATCTCTTTACTGCTACTGGCAAGTTCTTCCTTCAGCTTGCCCACCTGGATTTCAAATTCTGCTTTGGCAGTGGCGGCAGCAGCAGCGTTGTCGGTAGCCTCCTTGAGCTTGACAGCGTTCTCTTGAGCTTGGGTTTCGATAAACTCTTTGTGGTTTTTCTCCAACTCTTGAGTCCTCTGTTCAAGGAGCTTCTCAATTTCTTCGTCCTTACTGCGAAGTTTGACGGCAAGTGCTTCTTCGCGGATGGCAAGTTCCTTCTCTCTGGCGTCGAGCTGCGCTGTGTGCTCTGTCAGCTTGCCGTCCAAGGTTGCCGCTTCTTTCTTAGAGGCGGCAAGTTTTTCTTCCTGATCTCTGAGAATGCGAGACTGCTGGTTATACCACGCGCGCAGCTCGTTCGCTTTCTCCTTCAATTTCTGGTCAACCAGATCCGCAGATTTGCGCCCTTCTTGGACCCTGCTCCACCTTCGACTGTACCTTTCTTGGACACCTTTGAACCCGATGGCCATGATTTCCATGAAGGCAAGATCTTCAACATTGTCAGTTGCATCAGTGGCTTCGGTGGTTCTTTAGGACAGAGGGAGCAGGATCCGAGCAATTTCTTCATCAAAATTCGGCCCTACAGTGCCAGATGAACTGGGGGCTCCAGACTCATGCTGAGAAGCGACTAGCGCCAGACTGCTTGATGGAACCTGCAAGGTTGGCGCTGCTGGTTGGTTGTCGGGGTTCGGTGCATCAGTATTAACAGGTACCTTCTCCACATCCATCCTGGCGGGGTCAGACGTGTTGCCGGAAGGTTTCTCAGGTTCTTCAGGGATTTCTCTGACCTTCTCGACAATTTGCACAAGGTTCTCCTCAGCGGCGATCTTGGCGGCTTCGTCAGCGACATCTTTTGCAATATCTGCTACCTCTTCAAGGATTTCACCTTCTTCGGGAGAAGTTGGAGCTGTGGAAAGAAGCAGAAGCAAAAGGATAAATAAGATTCAATTAACAAGTCAAGTTCAAGAAAACAAAAAAAGAATGAAAAGTGCTCAGAAACGAGTGGATTACCTGTTGATGCCTGTTGTGGGAGGACATTTCTTCCCCGGTAACCTTGGTTGCCGCCGCACGGTCTCCGGCAGCCTCGCTTGCCGGGACTATATCAGTGCGGACGGGCTCATCAGTGAAGGCCCTTGTTGATGAGGCACTCCCTGAGATGGTGATTGACGAAGGAACCACGGTAGGATCCGCCTCTGGGCGTTCTTCCTCCTAGTGACCTTCTCCTACCTCCTTGTTGAGACCAGAAGAAGGAGCATCAACGCCGGTGCCGGCAGGCGGGGATTGCGCCTCAACTTCGTGCAGGGGGCTGGACTGGGGGCTGATGATAATGGTATCAGTAAGTACACCCCCTTGTCCAGCGCTTGCCGTAGGCTCGCCTTCCACCACTGCTTTGGCTTGTTTGGTCCGATGCACGAGTGGCTCTGTGTCTCTGCAAGAATGGATAAGAAATCAAGTCAAGATGACGATCAAATGAAATCAAGACTTGATGAAGATCAATAAATGCACTTACTCCTCTTCTTCAGACTCGCTGAGGACGGATAGATCATATCTTGCCGGCGGAGGTGACTCTCTGGCTCTCTTAAGTGCCGGAGGAGATGAACTTGCCGGCTGAGAAGACCCAACTTCCTCGGCAACCCCTTGCTGGGAAGATGAAGGTTGAGTTCGAGGACGCCGAGTTGATTTCCAGCGCACTTCTTCTTGGTGGCTGATCTTCGTGGTCGTCTTCTTCACCATAGGACCAGCTCCTGGCGAAGAAGTGCGCACCGGCTCTTGACTGACCGCCCTTCGAAGACGGTGTTTCTTCTTCGGGGCTCGAGGGCCTTCCTCCTCTTCAGGCTCTCCGGCAACCTCGGTCCCGACAACCTCAGCTCCGGCAGCCTCGTCCCCGGCAAGCTCTTCCTGTTGCTCCTCGGTAGTTTTCTTCTTCGTGATGTTCTTCGTCATCATCGTCAGCTGCCGCGGAACCAGAACCGCCTGCCGCGTTAGCTCTCGCGGCCTCTACGGCCTTGCTGGCAATGTACTCCAGTTCCTCATCCTTGGTGGCCCGGATGAGATCCGTTTCTTTCCGAAAGGCTTTCTCCGTCAAGTTGGAAGCCCAATCCATTTCGTTCACCAGGGTGGGCACTGGCCAGTCTGCTTTGACTTCGTGAGCGTCGCAATCCGGCATCATCGCCAAGATGGAGTCCTTGGCAGAATTGATGTGCAGCGGGACGATCTGATCCGGCAAGTGGAATGTACCATTTTTTCGGAACAGCTGCTCGCAGAGACAGGCATGCTCCATAACCGTCAAGTTGTTTCCGAGCTCAGGATACAACCACATAATATCAGCGGCACCCTGGTATTCCCAAGTGAACCTTTGCCTCTTCTGCAGCGGTGAAATGTGTCGCCGGAGGAAGTCAGCTCCTAACATTTCTATGGTCAGCTTGGCGGCTTTGAGACGGGCAATCCTGTTCAGTGTCGGGCGAAGTTTGTCGTCAGTGGCGCCAAGATCGCTCCAATTCTTGCCGCGTTCGACCCTCACTGTGCGCGGCAAGCAGAATGGAGGGAAATCCCTTTCCTGGATCTAGCACCATTCTGCTCTCCATTCTTCCCATTTGAGATGAAGTTGCCCGGCAAGATACTGGCCTTTGGTTTTAGCCCTTGGGATCCATGTCACACTACCAGAGAGCGACTTGTCCTCGATGCGGGGAACGAAGAAGTGGCGGAACAAATCAACGTTGGGGGAAACTCCGACAAAATCCTCACACAGATGGGCGAAGACTGCCATGCATGTCATTGCATTGGGGGTGAAATCCAACAGTCTGAACCCAAAACTGAACATCATTGCACTGAAAAAGTCTGAAAATGGAGGAACTAGACCGCAGTAGAAGTAAGCGCAGAAGAAAGGATATGAATCCGACGGGATCTTGTCGCCTTCAGGAAGAACCACTGGGGCCTTGTGGTCCTTGGTGTCCTTCCCCCACATGTAGGTGTATCTCTCGATCAAGGTGTTGGCATCCATGGCCGACGGCGAGAAAATCGCATTTTCCCTCCGCCGCTTCTCCAGTTCCTCCAACTCCCTCTTCTTCTTCTCCGCCCTGGGGTCGAGCGGCTTAGCGGGCTTCTTCCCCGCTGCGTCGGCCTTCTTGGGTGCCATGAGGGATCAAGGAGGAGAGAAGGGGTCGAGCTGAGATGCGAATCGGTGGCGGCGGCGGCGGAAGCAGCTCTGGCGAGAGGAAGAAGATGAAGCAGGGAAAAGTGGGGATGAATGAGCAGCGTCCCCTCGCAGTTGCCTTTTTATGGGGAAGGCGCGAGGGGGCTGGCTCTTCACTGTTTACCTCAGCAGCGCTTTTACAGGCACACTACCGCAGTATATCCGCAACAGTCCACGTTCCCACGACCCGCATTAAATGCGCGGAGTGGACGGGCGTCAGGCAAATCATCATGACTAAGATTTCGACATCAGTTTCCCACCGCGTGTCTGTGCATTGTTTGGGCCTAGCCCAACGACGCTTTGGCCGCGCGTATGGCCCAGGCCCGGGGGCTCCTGTCGGTATATAAAACATGGGTATTTTATACCCTGACTTGTGCACAGACAGTAGCAGCTTCCCTGCTGGCTAAGGCTTGCCGGAAATTATCAAGAACAAGATTCAAGACCCAGTTGCAGAAGCTACTGGGGAGAAGATCAAGACGAAGCATCAACAAGTACTTAACTAGTACTGAAGATGAAGGCATTACTACCTGGCAAGATTTGAGCCGGCAAGGTGAAGGCCCGGCAAGCTCTCGCTAGCTGTCAGCACTCCACCTCATCGAGCAGCTAGTCGCTAATCGATGAGGTGTCGAGCCCGCAGGCAGTTAGGTGAGATTTGTCGGGCACGTGTCAGCGCGCTGGAAGGAGATTTGCCTTTAATGACACCGGGTCCAGAAGGCGTGTCAAGATAATAGGAGGGCGAACGGTGCAGAAACCTTGCCAGGGCTCCTCCTCCACATGACACCTAACGGAGCATTTATTGCTTTAGTCCTAAACAGGCAGAGTTATGTATGATAGCACTGTTTGCTATCTAATCAACTCATAATGACTGTTTTGCCACTGTGGTGACCCCTTGAGCTATAAAAGGAGGGCCAAGGCAACGTTTACAAGGATCGGACCTTTGCACAACCTGCATGCGTAGCTGCTCTTTCTGCACCTTGCCGGGAGAAGCGCTCCTTGTACTTGTGCTCATACACATCCAATATACAAAGCAGGAGTATGGTTTTACACCTCACGGTGGCCCGAACCTGGGTAAACTCTTTACGTCTCGGCTGGTTCTGCTCTTTGTGCTTGTCGATCTCCCTAATCGAACTGCAAAGGGGCTAGATGACCCCATAGATGGTCGTACGCACGACAAGGACAGTGACTCAGGTGTCTGATTCGGCAAAAATATGTACAGACTGATGTATCCAGTTTAGGTAACTTCTTATATCTAGAACGAAATGCCCCAAATTCTGACAGAGAAATCGTGAAAACGAACATAGATGGCGCACTCATTTTTCATGGTGAGTATGGGAAGCGAACCAAAGAGATGGCCAAACGATTTCGCCTAAAACACGGTGAAAGGTTTACGAGCTGAATTCAGAATCCATATTCAGTCAGACAAATAGGGCTAAGGGTGTGGCCAAGATGTCCACTCATGGCTAGTGCACCGCCATTAGTAAAATAGACATGAAAGGATTATTTGCTGGCGTGGAACTGTAGATCATATGCTGAATAACAAGAGAGTAAGAACTGAAACATGGGCACATCATCTTAATATTAACCGTTGTCTCATGAGCAAAACATTAATAAACCCGGCTATAGATGGTAGTTTTTTCAGAGTATTCAAGGGTAGAGCTCAATAACAGATCTAACACCCATGACTGCTATAATTTTGTAGTTGCTGAACCCAGCTTCCATGAATATATTTTTCCACTTGAATTCCTCTCGCTCGATCCCTTCAAAACACATGATAAGGAGATCAAACAAAACTTGTGTTTCTCTTGTTACAATCTCATTTGGCCCAGATCCAACCACCATATCAACAATTATCACCTTTCCACCAGCATCTCTGGGAGGGATAGCTTCCTTGCATTTTTTCAATATCTTAACACAGTCTTCATCGCCCCAATCATGAAAAACAGACTGAGATATACAGCAGAAACGAATATGTTACCATTGGTCCCTATAATGCTGGAATTGTAGGGTTTTGTCATACAAAATTAGTTAGCTTGCTTTAGTGGTTCAATTGGTATGTATAAGCGGCTAAATAGTAAATACACACCTTGTTTCACATGACATTACAAAATTTTGTCAAAAAAACATGATATTACAAAATGAGGATGTGTTCCAAGGGAATAAGAAAAAATCTAAAGAGTGTACCTTTAGGAAAAGGGCATTCGCTGGTGGAATGTACTTAAACATATCACCAGAAATAAACAGCACATGGTCATCAGTAGGAGCTTCTGCAACCACATGAGGGAGATCCAACACACTGCATTTCATTTGCGGGAATGCCTTCATAATTGCCCTGGCAGCTCCACCATGACATCCAGCGACATCAATAAGCGAGTTTATGCCAAGAAATACATCACCACACTCCCTCAAGATAATGTCCATGAGAAAGTTGCTATCAGAAACCATTGCATTGTTGATTAGCTGGTTGTAAGTATTGTCCTGGTCAGCCATCTCCCAAACATTTAGGCCATGAGCCTTTTTGAACAGGGACGTGGTGCACTCATCTAGAAACCATGAGTGCATGCCAAGGAAAGGGGAAATGACAGTTGAATCAAGCATCAAAGACAGAATGGGAAATAAGTTTGAGTTAACTTCGTCACTAACGAGGAGACGTGTGGTAGGGGTAAGCCCGTAAACAACCTCCTTGTCTGGCAAGGCTGGTTCATGGACAACAAAGATGCCTGATACGGTGAGCACACGCATGAGTCGTCGTAAGCGGGGAAGCTTAGACGGATGGAGTCCGATCTTCATGGCCAACTCAGAAAGGGTCATAGACCCACCATGTTGTTGAATGGTGTTAGGGATTTGTAGTTCCATTGCACATTTGAGTGCCATGGACTTGACAAATCCCAATGCGTGGTGCCAAAGATCAACTTGAGCCTGGAGCAACTCCTCAGAGCTATGCTTGTCCTGGATGGGCGCCATTTTTGGTGATTTTTCTTTTCCTTTGGTAATGGGTGGGTTGGAGTCATGGTGGTTGGTCTATATATACACAAATACTACCTGTTAAGGCACGTGGTAAGGCCTTGGGTAATAAATTATTTATAAGCATGTTAAGACGTTTATATGTTAACATCAGGATTGTGTGAAGCCATTTGGGATAAACTTCGCTATGCATTGATTATAGTTACGATATACAGTACACTTTTTTACATGGCAGAAAAATTAGTGCCAGTGAAAGCTATCGAGCATATTTACTCAGGTACAACTAACTCGTTCAAATAAAATGTTTGCGCATTAAGATATCTTCATGAGTAGATC
The DNA here is from genome assembly GCA_039707655.1 of Elymus sibiricus. Taxonomy (NCBI): domain Eukaryota; kingdom Viridiplantae; phylum Streptophyta; class Magnoliopsida; order Poales; family Poaceae; genus Elymus; species Elymus sibiricus. Next base: position 324,103,928 of record CM077664.1, read on the forward strand.
CACTGCATTTTCAAACATTTCACTCGACTCCCACTTCTTTCAGACCAAATGTTTGTGCAACTCTCGAATTTGTCCTACTCTCAAATTTGTTCTATTAGACAACAGGGGATATTTTCCGGCCACAAGTAATGAATGGTTGTAAATTTTCTGTCCTTTCTAAAGATCTAAACTTGAATAAAAAGATCTCTAAGCACTTGGCGGAAAATATTGTTCGATGGGGAACAATGTGTAAGATCAATGTACTCCCTCCGATCCATATTAATTGTCGCTCACTTAGTACAATTTTGTAGTAGAACCCTTTCTGTTCTAGTTGTGGCATCACCCTGTCTGCGTGTGGTTCATATATTGGACGGCTGTAGTCTTGTACAGTCTGCCATTTGTAGACTAGTGTTGGAATCTGACACAAATTTGGATGTCGGTTAGGCAAATTCTGTACATGCCAAATAGAGGACAGCCACTCGGGTGTCTGATTCGGCAAAAGGAAAAAAAATATGACTCAGACGGAGAAATAGTGAGAATGGACGCACATGGTGGTGAAATGTTGCTGAATTCAGAATCCAAATTCTGACGGTCGAACTCAGGGTGAACAAGATTGATCCACTCTCATGGGCATGGCTCATGCACTTCGCCGAAATCAGACATAGAACAAGTAGAAGTTGGAACTGGGCAAGCGCTTTCGGGCGCTCCCCTAGCCCTAGGCGCAGGAGCCGACGGGGATACGGATATCTAATCCACACCTAATGAATGGACGCACATTTTTCCAATATGGCTGATGCACGCCGTCGAAATCAAATGTACACCAGGCAGAAAATGGAACTGAGCAAGCGCTTACTGGAGCTCCCCTGGCCCTGGGCGCAGGAGCCGACGGCGACGGGGTGGCAGCGCCTCCGCCGCGCCAGCCCAGTGGGCGCGAGTCCCTGAGCCCTGCCTCCCTCGGGTCGCCACGTTACGCCGCCTGGTGGCGCGCCGCGACCTCACCTCGGCACGCCTTGTGGCGGATCCGACGGCGGGAGGTGGCCGCCACCACGCCGGCGAGCTCGTCGTGGCCGCCGTCGAACAAAGCAACGATGACCAGGGTCTGGTGGTGTGGTCACTTTTTCTTTGGAGGGTTGAGGGGTGGTGGTGTGGCCCATGCCGGTCCAACTATATGACGCAGGCCGTACAACGGGCCGATGGCACAAACAGAGCTCCATGTTTCTGAAAAAAGCACAGCTTCATCATTCCTCTAGAAAAACCGAGCTTTGCTAAAAAAAGTTGGAGTGGATGTCAAGGATAAAGTTTCAAAAAAAAAAGATGTCAAGGATAAAAAGATCTTTCTACAAATAGATAACAGATTTTTTACAAAAGCAATAACAGAGCCATTTTCATATGTAAGTCCACCCGACTAAAACATGGCATTACAATTAAGTTCATTGTATGTTTTTTTGGAACTTTCTTCTCCTTTTTGGATACTACAAATCTTTATCCTATATTTGCAGATAAAATACATAAATATATTATTAATTCATAATTATTTATGTTTACTTTGAGAAAAATACTAAATTTCTCTAATTAATCATTAATCCCTCTGTTCTAAAATAAAGGTGTATTAAATTTTTGAAAAGTCAACTGTATTTGTGTTTGGCCAACTTTATTGAGAAAATATCAATATCCATGATACTAAATCTCTATCATTAGATTCATAACAAAATGTGTTTATTATTATTATTATTTTGGTATTCTAGATATTGATGATTTTTTCTATAACTTGCTCAAATATAAAAAATATATCTTTTTTCTATAACTTGCTCAGATATAAAAAAAATGACTTTATGAAAATAGTACACCTTATATTCTGAAATGGAGGGAATATTTATGTTTACTTTGTGGTGATGTCAAAATTTTAGAGGGCTCGGAGAGATATTAAATATGTGCAACATTGATGTTTTCCGACTGGACAACTTCTCACCAACTCAACAAAAAATTAGTACCTTTTCCTAAATACATACTCATGATGGTGTGGTTAAAGTTTTATACATTTAATATTTAACTAATGGCATATGAAAATCAGGTTACTAAAGTAAGTTACTCCATCCGATCCAAATTAATTAAAGCAACTTTAGTACGACTTTTACTAAAACTGCGTCAATTAATTTGGATCGGATGGAGTAGTATTATTAGATTTTCTACTAACATATTGACATAAAAATAGTTGAAGTTATATGTTGGGGACTCTATCCAGGTCTAAACCTTGAGCACATTGTGCTTAGCTTCGTTGCTTACGTGCTCACAACATGGGTGTCCTCGTGAAATTGGTAACAAGGGTTCATTGTCGAGAAATACGCTCCTTGGGTATCTTGGTTCAATCGTTTCTATGAATGGTCCACCTTGTGAAACTTGGGAGAGCTGGTTTGGTTGTTTGAAAGCATATTACTTTGTGTATCTTCTTATTCCGTACCACTACAAGGGTATATGTCGCAAATAGTTTCTCCAACTTTTTATACTTTTATCCTTGGCGTGGTTCTATTGATTTCACATTGTAGTTTCTTGTTTTTGCTTTCTCGGGTGGTTAGGCTTAATGAATATTTTTCTTTGGTGCTCTGGTGTCCCCTGAATCTTAGCATTCAACCTCAATTTTCTTTGTCTATATTCCTGGTCTCTCGGTTTATCACACCTCCTTAGCAGGTCTTACCATATGTTCATGATTGTGTGCACTCTATCTTTTTGTTCCATGAGCTTTCACATGGCGGCAGTCAATGCAAGATTGCAAGATTCATGCCTTGTCATGATCTCTTTCTCTAGCACTTACATAAAAGATGTAGAATCGATGCTTTTCGTGATGAAGATGAACCCTATCATCGTGTGATCAAAAGATGCATCGATGACCTCTTCATTTGGTTGAACCATTTTGCGCCGAAAGATGTGCTTCTATGACTAGGTTTTATGCTCTCACAACTTAATCTATGACTTTCTTCTCCATAGTCACTATTTTACAAATTATTGCAATTCATAAAATGGGTCCACGCTGGCATTTGCCGACCAACATACCATGAAAAAGTTCACAAATAAAAAATGAACTCTTTTTAAGTGGAATTCCATCCCGTGAATGGTAGAGTGAAACTCGTGGTGTGGCCTTCCTTGATCGTCAGATCAAGTTGATGTGCTCCGATGTGAATGGCGTCGGATGGATCGCGCTCCTGTGCTACCGCACACTCATTCATGCGGCAGTGTCATTCTTACTTTAATAAACAATCAAAAAAAGATAAATACAATTTAAAATATACTACTGTATACTAAATTTAAAGAAAAACAATTTTAGCTGCACACATGCTTTGTACTCCCTCCGTTCTAAATATAAGCCTTTTTTGAGATTCCAATATAGACTACATACGGAGCAAAATGAGTGAATCTACACTCTAGAATATGACTATATACATCTGTATCGAAATCTCTAAAAAACTTTATATTTAGGAACGGAGGGAGTAGTTTGTAGCATGGTGGTGCAATGCGGAAGGAAATAGAGGGAGGGAGGAAGAACCTCAAAGGACCAAACATTTTCCAAAACAAGCATGGTAAAAACAAAATAAAACAAAGAAAGAAAACAATCGCCAACTCCTAAGGCGAATCGACCCCCCCACTCCCAATCGCCGCAACCGCACCACCAGCGCCGCCCTGATCGGCACCGATGGCGGGCGATCCGACCGGCGGCGGCGGCTCCGCGGCGGGCAAGGGTCCCCGCTCGTCGACGCGGCACCAGCAGTTCCGCGACCGCGCCAAGACCCGCGTGGACGACCTCCAGGAGATCTTCTCCGGCCTCCAGTCCGCCCGCAAGGAGAGCCGCTCCGCCGACGCCGCCGTCCTCGAGGAGCAGGTCCACCAGATGCTCCGCGAGTGGCGGGCCGAGCTCAGCGTCGCCTCCCCCGCCTCCTCCCTGCAGGTACCTCTCCAAACCCTAGCCTCCCCTCCCCTTGCGCGTAGGCTAGGCGTTCAGGGTTTTCTGTCTCTGACTGGTGGTCTCGTGTCGCGTTTCAGAACTCTTTGGGGAACAACCAGGGGGCCGCGGATCCGCCGTCGGAGACGCTGCGGCTGCTGCAGCTGGCGATTGAGGAGGAGGACGACGCCACCAGCAAGCTGGCGCAGCCGATGCAGCCCTCCGGGCAGGACGATCATCACAATCTCAACCCCGGACTGCAAGTACATGGGGAGACTGTGGATGGCGGTGCCAATGCGTCGCAGCAGTCAATGGGTCATGGAATGCAGGGTGATTGTGGGGGAGAAGTAACTGATGTTGCTAATGCATTGTTCAGTGATCAGGTACTGCGCCGCACTTGCTGTCTCCCTTGTTGAATGGTTTAGTGGAGTGGTATTTTTTGTGTGCCATCATCAGTCATGTGGATGAACTTGTGTGTTAGACTACTAGGATTTTTGTATCCCTTTACTGACTAAATGTGTATTGTTAGTGCGGGTCAATCCTTGCCCAGTTGCCAGTTAGCTCCGTCATGGACTGAAGCATTCTGATGTGCCGCGTGATCTTTCATACCATGCAAAATTTATTGTAGTGTAACCCACAGTAACAATTAAGGTTTGGTGAGGAATTCTGTGCTAGCAGATACACTTCTTTATTCGTAATGGTTCGGGGACTTTGGACAAAGTAGGACATTTGGTATTTTTATTAAGTTACGGTTAATTATTAAAAAAAAACTATATTAATTGTAATTCTGTAAGTATGTGCACTTGGAGTACATCTGACGATTTTATTCATTTTTTCCTGTACCACTATGTTTCGCTAGCAGTCTCGCTCTCTGTTGGCTTGGACTACTTATGATCCTGTAATTGGTTTTGTCTGCCACTTCTTTTGTTAGGAAAAGCTAAGTGCTTGTATGCATTGTCCGTAGCTGACCTTAATATAGATTCAAAACTATAAAACAACCCCATAGGCCCACACCTTCATTCGAGATAACGACAAAAAGTTTTGACCTTGAGTGTCCAATACTGGACTGGTGTGCTTCAGTATGCCGTCGCCAGCATAGAGAAATGTGTTGTTCTATGATGAGTAACGTGTTACAGCATTATTTTTCTAACCATCTGAGAAGCACGGGTCAATAGTACAGTTTATTCGTTGCTAACCCAATTATAAATGGGAACTAATAATGACCGTCCTAAGATTAAATGGTGAGGCCTTTCTTAATCATTTTATATCTCCGTTGAAACAAGGTTCAGTAGTTGTGCAAAGGTCTTATGTTTCTGTTCCAAATTGGTCCTGTTGAATTTTAGTTTCTAAATTTTCCTCCTTTCTCTAATTTCTCTTATGTTCCTTTTGATATGGTAATGAACACGTTTAAGTTTGATGATGCTTTTGTGGTACTGCTTTTCGTATTCTTTATAATAGTGTGCCTGCAAAATTGTGTATCAATCAAAGTGGTCATTAATGTGTGCATGTATGCTGTTGTTACTTGTCAGTACATAGCTTCTGGTCTGTCTGGTGATTGTAACTTGTAATACCTTTTTATGTTATGTTTTCTCTACTCATAGCTTTAATGAGCTTTTTGTCGTACCCTTGATTACAGATGTACTATATAGACCATGAACTCAGTATTGATGATTTTCTTCACGGGTCAAACCCAGATGGCCTCAATAACCTGCAAGGGACTGGTCAGCCGGAACATCAACAGTTCAATTTGCCACTAGATCTGCAACATTCTAATAATTCATATGCTGATGCAAATAACTCTGTGCAAAGTACTGGAGATGTTTTTTTCCACATGTCAGACTTGCTCACAACAGTCTGTCCGTCACCTTCTCAATATTTGGGGCCAAAATGTGCACTCTGGGATTGTGGTCGACCTGTGCGAGGATCAGAAGAGTGTCAAGACTACTGCAACCCGTATCATGCTGGTTTAGCTTTGAATGATGATGGTCTTCTGGGGACAAGGCCTGTGATGCGGCCAAGGGGTATTGATTTGAAAGATGGGCCCCTATTTGATGCTCTTTGTGCAAAAGTCCAAGGAAAAAATGTTGGTATTCCTGTCTGTGAAGGGGCTGCAACGTCAAAATCACCTTGGAATGCACATGGTACGCTTGGTTATTAAGTGTTAGCATTTTAGATGAACATTGATATCAGCAAATTCTTGTGCTAATTGTTGGTTCCATGCTGTTTTGCAGAACTTTTTGATCTTTCTCTTCTTGAGGGTGAATCTCTCAGGGAATGGTTATTCTTTGACAGACCAAGAAGGGCATTTGAGAGCGGCAACCGCAAGCAAAGGTCGTTGCCAGATTACAACGGCCGTGGATGGCATGAATCAAGGAAGCAAGTGATGAAGGACTTTGGGGGCCTGAAGAAATCCTATTACATGGACCCACAACCATCCAGCAACTATGAGTGGCACCTTTTCGAATATGAGATCAATGATTCTAACACTCTAGCCTTGTACCGGCTTGAGTTCAAGGCTTCTGATCCTAAAAGGAGTGTTAAATCAAAACTGGGTAGCAGTTCACTCAACGAAATCCAGCAGCAAATGATCAAGCTTAGTGCAAACAGTCCGGTGGACAACAAGCGGGGTGCTAGGAGCAAGTCAAAGGCTACTCAAAAGGACACCAATGTGAATACATATCCAGCTCTCAAGGACACCAATCAAGCGGGTGCGTCAAATGCTTATGAAACAGTGGCCCTCAACATCCCTAATCAGGCCAGTGCCTCCAATGCTTACCAAGCAGTGGCTCCCAGCATCCCCAATCAGGACAGTACCTCGAATGCCTATGAAGATGCATCACAGGTGGACCCGATGTCATTTCTGAATGACAACGTCGTCTATGGACCTCATCTTCCATATGGTTACCCCGACGGAAAAAGCGACTTCTACTGGAACCCCAGTAGCGGCACCTGAAGATCGATATGCCAAGCTCATGCGCTGTGAGGCGTCTCAGACAGATTGTAACAGTGTCGACTAAAATTTGGGGCTCGACACCGTGGCCCTGCAGTTTTTCTTAAGTGTAGACATCTTGGATAGATACCATGTTTGATGTGCTGTACTTTGACTGTAAAATATAGTCCGGTCCTTGCCTGTCGAGCCAAGATAGAGTATCTAGGGTATCTGCTTCTTCAGAAGCTGGTGCGGTTGGACCCTAGCAGTGGAGGATTCGCAAATTCAGTTGGCTCTTTTCTTCTTTTCTTTTTTCCTTAGATGTGTATATATCCTGAGAATGGTTGAGGATTCGTATGATTCGCAGAATCCTGAATTCACTTGCAAGATTGGTAACAGCTCCAAGCATTCCAGGCTCCAATGCAGCCTCCTCTGAGGGTTGTAACCAGAAGCTGATGCTACTTATCTGATCAAAAGAAATAAAATGTGCATGTGACTGGAATTTGCTGTTCTTTTTCCCTTCTGGCAATGCCTCACAGAGGAAGAATACAGTGCTGTTCTCTCAGTCAAACTTTTTAAAAACAAAACCTGCTGTTTCTAAGCGCATAGTACATGTTGGCAAGGAACAGCATTGCAGACAGAAAAAACAAGCCGAGTAAAACTAGGTGTAATACACCAACTGAAATCTTCTCAACGCAAGACATAATGGAGTCAATGTGATAGGTAAATAAATCTGAACCGAAGTAGTAGGTTCGTCGCCTACTAACCACGGCGGCCATGATAACAAACCCTAAATTCCGACAAAAAGAAAGAAGCAAACTAGCAGTGTAGACAAATCTGGCAACGACAAGACTTGCAGACTCATGGTGTTTTCTCCTCCACCTCACAAAAATTGTACCTAGGAGCTCTCTGCCCTCCCACATTTCGCCTCTCGTTTCACAAGCTGCGGGTTTTTCACTCAGATGGGGGTGTGCTTCAGAGCGGGCAGGGTGGGACTTCGAGGGTCGCGCCGGCTTGGATCTGGCCCCACCCGATGAGGCGCCAATGCTTCTCGACACGGCGGCTCAGGGCCACCTTCTCGCCCTTGCTGGTGCAGACGGGTGCGGTGAGCTGGAGCTTGGCAAGATCGTTCTTCACAGCGACCACGCGGGCGCCGGTGGACATGGATCCGATGTTAAGCATCAGGATCTCGCCCTTGGTGAGCTTGGAGACCTTCCCAGCCTTCTCCGTGCCCTTCGTTCTCACGCCCAGCAGCCTTCGGAGAAGGAAGAAGTTGATCTGCAAGGCAGTGTACAAGGATGTTGTTAACAGCTAGCACTGTTTGGCTAAAATAATGAAGCTACAAAGATTTGACAAACCTCAAGCTCCACGAATACGTCGGGAAGCGACCCGATTTCTCCTAGAACCTGGCCGACCAACCTGTCGGCACGAGTCAAAGTTGGATCCATGGTTGTTCCCACACCAATAAGCCCTCCTGGCACAGCAAATTGGAGTTCATTCTGCTCAGCATACAGTGAGACAATCCTCGAATAGATTGGGGTGCATTTGATGTTGCCACTCTCATCCTTCATGACAATGCCAGGGCGAACTTCAATATTCTGATTGACCCTGAGGACTCCCTGTAAATAAGAATCGACATTCAGTTTATATTTACCACATGAAAAGCCAGAACACTCATGATCTAATTCTGTATCAGGACTGAGATCTGCATACATACCCTGAGGATGCTGCCACCTGCTACCCCACCCCTGATTTCATCAACCTCTGAACCAGGCTTGTTGACATCAAAGGAGCGAATAACAATCATGTTGGGAGGTGAAGTGAAGTTCCTTTCCGGAATGGGGATTTTCTTAATAATATATTCACAGATCACATCAATGTTGTACTTCAGCTGGGCAGATATTGGCACCACAGGAGCACCTTCAGCTATCGTCCCCTGCACAGATGGTAGTAAAAGAGATCAAGCCATGAAAGAGAAGACGTGTATTTATTTATAACACGAGCAATTATGAACAGTAGTGACCTGGATAAATTTTTGGATTGCTTCATGCTGGTTCATTGCTGCACTTTCCTGGATAAGATCAATCTTATTCTGCAAAATTATGAGATGCTGGAGACGCATGATTTCAACAGCTGCAAGATGCTCAGATGTCTGGGGTTGTGGGCAGCTTTCATTTGCTGCTATCAAAAGCAAGGCTCCATCCATGATAGCTGCTCCATTAAGCATTGTAGCCATGAGAATGTCGTGGCCCTGTTCAACAAGGTAGATATTGTAAATACATATAACATTTACATAATATCATATTCAAGTTCAACTAATGAAAAGAATATCTAATGATCCATCAGAGAACTCTGATGACTTCCCAATTCATACAATAATTCAGTTGAATAAATTATAAAATTGGCGATACAATTATTAGTTTAAACAGCCATTATCATCTTGGTGATGCAAGAGAAACCTCAGGATCATAATTGACAGCAAATAAACTGTAGGGTACAAAATGTTACTAATCACTTGGGTAAGGCAAGAAATGGTCAGGCTATGTACTTAAGCATTCATGTACTAGATCTGTAGAAGGGAACATCATAACAGCAAAAGGGTAGAGCTTCGTCATACCGGACAATCAACAAAGGAAACATGTCTGAGGAGCTTCATCCTAGTGTTTTCAAACCCAGGAACATCACAGGCAGGAGTATCTTCTTTTCCGCTTCCATAAGCCCTTTATATAATTGATTGAAATAAAAGTCAAATAGTGTACAAGAGCTTAAAACCTTGTAAACAATCATACATTAGCTAATTTCTGAAGATCAAGTTTGAGATTTCAATCATGAGTTCTACCTTGTATTCACTAGAAAATAATCATGTGAACATACAAAGTTTAATAATTTATAGGAGTATAGAACAGTGCCCCCCTGAAGTTTTCTTTGCTCTAAATTGTAAAGAGGCTGATAGTCATGAAAGCTAATCATGTAAAAAAAGAAAAGAAATTTAGCTTACTTGTAACACATTGGTCGTGGACATCTGTCATCCTCGCATTTGTAGATTTTTGCATTAGCATAGCCCAGCTTGATAGTGATGTTACGTTCAAGCTCATTCTTGAAGCGAACAGTCTACAAATCAAAACAAAGAAATCAGAAAATAATAATAATAATAATAATAATAATAATAATAATAATAATAATAAAGAAATTCCATATGGAACAGAATGTCCACATCAACGTCCATTAGTTACTAAATCATTCTAGAAATTATTCTAAAAAACCAAGGTCGAGAAGCATGAACTACAACAGAGCCATTACTCGAGCCGAGAAACTAAATCACTTATATTTTTAATAGTAATGTCAAATGAATTCCTAGAGCAAACTTTTATCAATCAGGTTTAAAGAAATCTGCAGTGCATTCCTAGCAAGTGCTAGGTGTAGTTTACTTGTTTAAATACAAAAAAGTAATATAAGCACGACCTATTTGAGTAATATGGCGAACTCAGAAGAGTTACTGATAAATGTGATAAATACTTAACAGGCGTATACATATTGGGAAGAAAATGTGGCCAACAGAATGAATGATACCTGAACTCCAGATATGGCTTTCACAACAGTAGACTTTCCATGGGCCACGTGACCAATTGTACCTAAGGTGTAACACAAAGATCACAAATATTATGCGGTTGCAGAAAGTCACCTAAAATTCGGATATGACCAAAATGCCACGAAAAAATATAGATAAAAGACAAACAAGAGCAAAGTGATGGTTCACAAATCAAAACTGCAAATAAAATACACCTGTTATACTAATGGAAAGTTTGCTCCATCAAAGCCCCTTGGCGCTAAGAGTTCCAATGGCATTTTCCAAAACTGTGGATTTTGCAAAGATATTAATTTATTCTTAAATAAATGACCCGTCATGTGCATCACTTAAGGCAACACATGCTCCATCACATTATCATACAAAAAATCATATTGCTTCCCCCATGCACTCACAAAAGGATGGATTAGGCGCAACAAAAAAGCAATAGGTCAGACTTCAGTATGGTGGTCAAGGCTTAAACAGTTGCATAAAGAGAAAAGATAATGGTTCCAACATGTAACTATCTATGTATCAGAAGAAAAGATAATGATTCCAACATGTAACTGTCTACGTATCAGAAAAATAAGGAATATCATGCAAAAGAAACTTCACTGTGAATAATATATGTAAAATAAGCACCACTAGCAAACATACGACAGTAAATAGGAACCATTCCAAAATTAATTGCATCATACTAAACGCTAAGAGCTCATTGGCTATCGAGGGGCAATCCACATAGCTTGTAATGTTGTACGCCTATAAATTCTCCACACTGATAATTACTTGACATTAAACATTGCCAAAAGGATAGTATCAGTACCAATGTTGATCGTCGCTTGGCGCGATATAACTTCGGGTGACAACGGGTGGAGCTTGGTGACATCAAGCTTGGTTAGGTCCTGCTCCATCAATCCTCGGCGTGCCATGATTGAAACTGAAAAAAAGAAAGATAAACAGGGTTATCACCTTGTGTCCTCTACTCCTGTTCACTGACTCAAAAGACCAACTGCAGGGAAATAGAACACGTGCTATCTCCACCTACGATGGCATCTCAAACCACCGTGAGAAGAGAGGTTTCTACTTCAATGCATCACCGAGGGCACGTACGCAGTAGGAACTGCAACAGTTCACTGATCCAAAAGGACAACCAGAGTCTAAAATCTGCCGAGTCCTCCACTCTACACCATCCAACCTAGGACTCCAAAACGAATTGCTAATCTGAGGTCACAATAGCCACTATCTACCACATAAAAATTGAACGTTGCACCATACAGAAGCACATCAGGCAACCGAACTAGTAGCAGCAGCAAAATCACACTATCGGCAGCATTGACTGTACCAACAAATTCACACTAGCATTGACAGCACCAGCAGCACTGACAGTACCATACAAAATTATTTCACTCGCAAACACCAATCCAAACTAGCAGTTCACGCTAGAGAAGCACACACGAGAGAGGAGACAGGGAGATGAGGAGAAGAGTGGAGACGGGACGAGAACAGAGAGAGAGATGAGGAACTCACCGGCGTCTGGCGGTGAGGGCGGGGCGGAGTCGGGAGACAGAGGCGTCGGCGGCGAGGAACTTGGATGGGTGGGCTCGAGCGGCGAGGGGCGGGGCGGAGTCGGCGGAGATAGCCGGCGGCGAGGGTGTGGGCGGAGTTGGAGGAGACAGCCGGCGGCGCGCTTGGGTGGGGTGGGGGAAAACCTAACAGAGGAGCGAGCGTGAGAGAGGGGCCGAAGCGAGCGGGGCGACAGAGGATGATGCGAGTTGGGGCTCGGTGGCGAATTCGCTGTAATTTTGGGTTTGAATAGGGGGAGAGTCAGCAAGCGAAACGTTTTTGTTTGTGCGAATCGGGAATAGCGGGGGCTAGATGTCAAAGGGATTCTGGCTTAGGTGACGGGACGGCTACGCTACCTATATCAAAGGGTATAATCGCTTCTCAAGGCTAAAAAAAAATGGCACATGGACAGTAGAATGCATGAAAAACTATTATTTTGCTTATATCCAATAAAAGTTTCATAACTGCTCCCTCTGTCCCAAAATATAATATCATTTTCGACACTAATAATCTTATATTTCGGGATGGAGGGAGTAGTACATATATACTCCCTCCATTCCATAATGTAGTGTGCCCGCGCTTTCCGAGATTTAAGTTTGACCATAAATTTAACCAACGAGACCAACTGCGGCGGGAGCAAAAATTATACCATTGACTTTGCTATTTCGATACGAATTTATGGTCAAACTTAGATCTCGGGAAGCGCGGGCACACTGCATTGTGGAATGGAGGGAGTAATAAACATATGAAGCATGTTCACATGTTATTAATCAAAGTATTCATGTTTCAATCTCATCGAATTGTATTGTAAACAATTCCCGCAACGACAAAAACAATGCGCGAGGATTGTCATCTATTATTTCCAAAGTTAGCTCTCATGCACACATTTGAACTTTCATGTTTTGTCACGACAAGATCCTTCCAAGGTTGGATGTTTAGTTTTTTATAGCTTATATGTGGTGTTATTTCCCTGTTATGGTAGGCTTTTTCCGTTGGTGGATCAACATTTTTTCAATACAAGGGTATCTTTGGCTCATACTATATAACGTCCTAACCAATTTTTGCCAACCACTGCCGGAAAATTTCTTGATTTTTTGTTGGTCCAACAAATAAAAGAATGTGTGGAAGAGTTAGTAAGAACTGAGAGTCAAACTAGAAGCAGGCCACGTGCTGACGACTATTACCATCATCAATGTGGATGTATGCTACGATGGGGGAAGTGATACGGCGCAAGAGGTAAAGATGGACCGATCTTCACAAATTCAAAGTAACACAAGATCAAGGGGAAAACAAAGAAAGATAAAAGAGGAAAATACTCAAAGGACAAGATCCACATCAATTACTCCTCAAACCAAGCCAATCTAAGGGGTGCGTCTTAGATACAAGAACAACAAGGGAAAATAAAAGTAACAAGGGTAGTTCTCCCCCAATCTCTATGAGATATGGAGGTCTCGAGTGATAGTCTTCCCCATATCTCTAGGAAAGATGGAGGTCTTGATAATCCATAGGTTTCTTCTCTCTGAAGAGGTCTTGATCCCAAGAGGGAGATAGATTGAGCAAGGTTCTCTCAAGTTTCTAATTTATGCTTTGCCAACCCTAGAATGTAAAAGGGGATGAGGTATAGGGTCAGTGAGGGCAAAAATGGGACGGGGGCATAGGGTAGGACAGGGACATGGGGCACTGTGGGCATGGGGAGGAGGGGCCTGTGGACATGGAGTATCCAGAGAGCTGGTGGCAGGACCCCCGGGCACGAGGTCTGGAGGCCCGTGGTCACAGGGTATCCAGAGAGCTTCTCAGTTGATGGACTTCGCGTGGACACCCATCGATGCTCCTGGAACCCGGCATTGGTCTTCATGGTTCCTACTCCGCTTCCATGCTTCCCCCTTCGATGGTGTAGTCATTCCCCTATGCTTGACCTTCTCCATGCCATGTGTGACGTTTGGCTCAAACCTAAAGGTACACACGGTAGGAGTGTCAAGCAGTATACCATCCTCGAGAGATCCAAGTAAACACCTATAAAGGAGAAGATTCACCTTTATATGTACGATGTGGGAGATGCGTGTGTCTCTTGATGATGGGGCACTTGACATGGTGATGTCTATGGAGTGCTCCACATCACTTGGCCTTGTCGATGAGTTCATGGTAATGTTCATGGGATGCTCGGCATCGGGAAGCAACCATGACTCGACATGGTTGGTGATGAGGGACAACTATGGGGTGTAGGGGAACGCGACAGAAAACAAAAAAAATTGGTACAGCGAGCACGCCTAGGACCACTATGAAGACTGCATACAAGGTTTGATCTGATCCGTACCGACTCGAAGCGCAACGGAAGAAGAGTCGGTGTAGATCGTCGGTGCAGATCCCCGCAGCTAGGATTTACAACCTCCCAACCGCGAGGATGTACTCCCTCTCCGGACAGCCCTTCGGGAGGCGGTCGGACAGTCCCTCGGACGATGTCGCGGACAGCCCTTCGGGAGGACCCTCGAAACCCGAACGGTAACTCGGACAGCCCTTCGGGAGGACACCCAAAACTCGAACGGTAACTCGGACAGCCCTTCGGGAGGACACTCAAACAGCCCCTCGGGCAAAAGATTGAAACTACAATCTCTCTACGGGGTTGCACACATACGGTGTCAGCTATCCGGCAGGGCTTCGCCGTCCAGAACTAGTTCCTGCCGGAACCCAGACAGCCTTTCGGCTCTACGAAACTATTTCGCTGGGAGGGAGAGAGAGAGAGCCAGACGAGCATGGCATGTGTATGAGAGCAAGGGTGAGGTTTGGAGAGCACCCCTCCACCTCTATTTATAGGAAAGCCAAGGGGTAAAATTGGCATACAAAAATACCAAAGTACCCCCACTTTATGTCACACATAAAAAGAATAAAGCAAAAAGGGGTGCCATGTGGAGCTCCAAGGAGCTCCACCTCCCTTGGCCGGCCACCCCTTGGGGGCCCCCCCATGAGGGGCTTCCTTGGCCCCCAAGCTCTTCTAGAAGCCTTTTGGGAAATATCCCAAAAGGTGCTTTCCAAAAAATATCCATAAAGCACTTTCACTATTCATGAAGACATTTTTTTGCGTCCGTTAAATCCCAAATTATTTCTGTGTGCCTAGAATAATTCCAGTACCCACTAAAACAATTTTGAATGCATTCCGAAACAATTCCGGAACAATGTTTTTCTTCAGCGAAAAGCTACCATTGCGGTTCCGGCTGCTCCGGAACATTTCCGGTTTTTCTCTCCGGAAAAATTCCAGAAGTTACCAGAACAATTCTGGCACCCTCCAAGAATTTCCAGGCATGTGCCAGAACCAATATGACTTAATGGAATACCCTGAAACAACTTTTCAGTTTCACCGGAACTATTCCGGTGTCCTCTCCGGAACGTTTCCGTTTCGTCCGAAACTTTTTCGGTGATTTTCTCTCAGACTCCTTGTCTAGTATTCAGCAGATAGATGACCCTTAAGCGTGTGATCCTATAGGTTCGGTGAAGTATAGACATGATCCGGAACACTTTCCGATCAATGATCAACATCGGAGCCGTGGACACCCATATTGACCCCTATACCCACACGAATGAATATTCGAGTGAACCTCCAGTTGCCGTGTGCTATTCCTGTTGCTTCACGATATATTACAAATACCCGAGGTGAGATTTATTGCATCCCCACGGATCAACACTTGTCCACTATGCCAGTTACCTCGTTACCGGTTTTGTTCTCTTTTCTCGTTTCCGTGTTCCGACATCCCTGTGATCAAATCACCCTTTGTCTGGCCAGACGATGATGGATACCGTAACACCGAGAGGGCCCGAGAATATCTCTCCATCGCCGGAGGAGCAAATCCCAATCTTGAGCTATCTCGTTTCTTGTCATACTTTTCCGTGAACCCGCAAGCCGCCGTAATAGCCACCCAGTTATGGATGACGTTTAACAAACCCCAAAGTTCACGAAGCAAGTACGAAGGAACTCGATACTCTCATGGTCTAAGGAATTATGCACACATTAACCATCTCTGTGTTATTTACCATTAACTTGTGACGAATGTATCTCATAGCATAACATCAATTCGGGTCGATTCAACACAAGTGTTCTACTAACATTGTGCCCTCAAAATTGCCGGCATAGACATGCCCATGATCAGGAAAACAGGATCATCATGCAATACTTGAGCCAGTCTTAGAGGGAAGACTAGGAATACAATTTACCGTTTATTATACCACACGTGCACATGAGTTTCCCTCCGAGCCTCATGGTCATTGCAGACTCGAGAATCATTGCAGTTATAGCATGGAACATAAACATTCATTACAAACTCGGTGATACAAAATAATTGTTATTACTGCCTCTAGGGCATATCTCCTACAGACTCCCACTTGCACTAGAGTCATAATCCAGTTACATGGCTTCCCTAAAACCAATGGCTATCCGGTGCTTCTCATGTTTTGCTCGTGGTAGAGGCTTTGTCATCGGGTCTGACATGTTCAGATCCGTGTGAACTTTGCGTACTTTCACTAAACCCTCTTCGACATGATGTCGAATGAGTTTATATTTGCGTTCAATATGTCTTGTCTTATGGTGCGAACTTGGCTCCCTTGCCTGAGCCACAGCGCCACTATTATCACAATAGATCTCCACCGGGTCCAGAGCACTTGGAACCACACCAAGGTCTTCAAGAAATTGCTTGATCCATACCGCCTCCTTGGAGGCTTCTGAAGCAGCAACATATTCCGCCACAGTCTTTTGTTTGGAACTTTTCCAATCAACTACGCCGCCGTTCAATATGAAAACATAGCATGATTGAGATTTGAAGTCATCTAGGTCAGTCATGAAGCCTGCATCAGTGTAACCACTTACAATGAGCTCTTCATCACCTCCGTACACAAGGAGTAAATCCTTGGTCCTTCTGAGGTACTTAAGAATACCCTTGACTACGGCCCAGTGTTCCAATCCTGGATCACTTTGGTACCGGCTGCTAACACTTAGCGCATAGGAAACGTCCGGTCTTGTACATAGCATGGCATACATAATAGAACCAACTGCCGAGGCATATGGAACATCATTCATTTGTACTCGCTCATCGAGAGTCCAAGGACACTGATTCTTGCAAAGCACTGTGCCAGGTGACATGGGGAGTAGGCCTTTCTTGGAGTTCTCCATGTTGAACCTTTTCAACACCTTGTCAATGTACGTGCTTTGGCTAAGCGCTATCAGGCGTTTTGATCTATCTCTATAGATCCTGATGCCCAATACATATGCCGCTTCGCCTAAGTCTTTCATTGAAAAACTTTTCTTCAATGAGTCTTTTATTTCGTTAAGAAAATTCACGTCATTTCCAATCAACAATATGTCATCCACATACAAGATTAGAAATGCTTTTGCGCTCCCACTAAACTTCTTGTAAACACAAGATTCTTCGTCATTCCTGATGAAGCCAAACTGTTTGACCACTTCATCAAAACGAATGTTCCAGCTCCTTGACGCTTGCTTCAGACCATAAATGGCTTTCTGAAGTTTGCATACCTTTCCAGCATCCTTATGAACGACAAAACCTTCTGGCTGTATCATGTATACATCCTCTTTGAGGTTTCCATTTAGGAAAGCCGTTTTGACGTCCATCTGCCATATTTCATAATCGAAATAAGCAGCAATTGCTAGTAATATCCGAACAGACCTAAGCATAGCTACGGGCGAGAAAGTCTCGTCGTAGTCCACTCCTGGAACTTGCGTGAACCCTTTCGCGACAAGTCTAGCTTTGTGGATAGTAATGTTACCATCCGCGTCCGTCTTTCTTTTGAAAATCCATTTACAACCAATGGGCTTTACGCCTTCTGGAAGTTCTTCCAAGTTCCAAACTTGGTTTTCGTACATGGATTCCATCTCGGATTTCATGGCTTTGTGCCATTCCTTTGAGCTGGGTCCCGCCATCGCTTCCTTGTAGTGCGCAGGTTCATCGTCTTCAAGAATGAAGATTTCGTTATGAAACCACTCAGGTGGCTGGATAGCCCTACCTGATCTACGCGGTTCAGTTACAACATTGTCTGAAGTCTCCGGATCACATGCGACAACTTCCGGCTCGGTTGTAGGGATAATTAGCGGAATTGCTTCCGGTTCCTTAGCCATATTAACGGTTGCCGAAGATTCAATAATCTCATCAAGTTGTACTGTCCTCCCACTCACTTCTTTAGCGAGAAACTCTTTCTCAAGAAATTGTCCATTTCTAGCAACAAACACTTTGTTATCGGACGGGTGGTAGAAGGAATACCCAATTGTTTCCTTGGGATAACCTACAAAGTAACATTTGTCTGATCTGGGATCGAGTTTGGTAGGTTGTAAACGTTTTACGTATACCCCACAACCCCAAATTCTGAGATGCGACAAACCGGGTTTCTTCCCGTTCCATAACTCGTATGGTGTCGTCTCAATAGACTTAGACGGTGCTCTGTTTAATGTGTGAGCGGCAGTTTCTAGTGCGTGACCCCAAAAGGATATCGGCAGATCTGTAAGAGACATCATCGACCTCACCATGTCTAACAGGGTTCGGTTACGTCTTTCCGATACTCCGTTTCGCTGTGGAGTTCCGGGAGGCGTAAGCTGTGAAACGATTCCACGGTCACTCAGATGTTGGCTAAACTCATGACTAAGGTATTCGCCCCCGCGATCAGACCGCAGAAACTTAATCCTTTTGTTACGATGATTTTCTACCTCATTCTGAAATTCTTTGAACTTTTAAAAGGTTTCCGACTTATGCTTCATCAAGTAGATATATCCATACCTACTCAAATCATCTGTAAAAGTCACGAAGTAGAAATACCCACCCCGTGCGATTGTGCTCATTGGACCACATACATCACTATGTATTATTTCCAACAATTCACTCGCCCGTTCAGGATGACCTGTGAACGGCGTCTTGGTCATTTTTCCCATCAAGCAAGCTTCACATGTGTCAAATGATTCAAAATCAAAAGACGGTAAAACTCCATCTTTATGGAGTCCTTGCATGCGTTTCTTTCCGATGTGGCCAAGGCGACAGTGCCACATGAAAGTGGTGGTGGTATCAGCCTTCTTAAGGCGTTTAGCATTTACGTTAAAGACATCATTTCCACATTCAAGATTTAGTATGAAAAGGCCCCCAACAATGGGTGCAAATCCATAAAACATATCCTTACAATAAAGTGAACAACCATTGTTCTCGGACTTGTACGAATACCCATTGTGTACTAAACATGATCCGGAGATAATGTTTCTACACAACAGTGGAACAAAATAACAGTTATTTAGTTCTAAGATAAATCCTGAAGGGAGACGTAGAGGCATAATGCCGACGGCTTGAGCAGCGATCCCAGCGCCGTTCCCGACGCGCATCACGACTTCATTCTTTGCTAACTTGCGCACATTCTGAAGTCCCTGTATCGAGTTGCAAATGTGAGCAACCGATCCGGTATCAAATACCCAAGACTTAGAATTTTCGCTAGCAAGCAAAACGTCAATGACATTAACTTGTATAATAATTATACCTTTTCCGGTTTTCCCGGACTTCTTATCTTCCAGATACTTCTTGCAGTTTCTCTTCCAGTGTCATGTGCCCTTGCAGTAGAAGCACTCAGTTTCATTCTTTGCTCCGCCCTTAGAGTTGCTTTGGGAGCCGGTCTTACCGGCGCCCTTGCCCTTCTTTGGCTTGCCTTTCTTTTTGAAACTGGCGGTTTTATTCACAAGCAACACTTGCTTGCGAATTTTCCGCAGTCCTCCTTCCGCAGCTTTCAGCATGGCGAGCACCTCTTCCGGTGTTTTCTCCATCCCACTCATGTTGTAGTTCATGACAAAACCGTCGTAAGACGGGGGGAGTGAAGAAAGCATCATGTCCATCATATGGCCAGGCGGAATTGGAAATTCCAGGGTTTTAAGCCTTTCAGCATAGCCAATCATTTTGACTACGTGTTTGCCAACTAAACTGCCCTCGGCCATCTTGCAATCCATCACGGCCTTCATGATATCAAATCGTTCAGACCGTGCGGTTTCCTTGTACAGAGCATCCAATTCCCGGATCATATCACGGGGTTTATGGAATTCAAAACGTTTTTGAAGCCCTGCACTCATGCAAGCTAGCATGAGGCACTGCACTAAGTTGTGATCATCATCCTTAGTGGCCCAGACATTTTGTTCATCTTCTGGGGCAGTGGCCGCCGGTTTTGCTGGAAGAGCATTTTCAAGCACATACATTTTCTTAGTGCTCCCGAGGACAATCCTCAGGTTACGGACCCAGTCCGCATAGTTGTTTCCAGTCGCAGCTAACTTCTCTTTCTCTAACATCGGGCCTAAGTTGAATGCGGTGTTGCGAGCCATTTGATGTACAACGGAAAACACAAGTTTCACTTAGACTTTGTTTATAATGATTTTTGGCACTAGTGAATAAACAATTTTATTCTAAAGTGCGCTCCCACTCAAATCAATATATCTCAAAATTGATTATGAGTGATACAAGATCCGTATTTCAATTCGACGCCATTGACGGGTTCATCACTGATGACGCGAATTTCAATCGGTAGGCCAACTTGCCGATCACATCGCTTATGTGATTCTTGTTCATCTTTCGATGGGCGTGTTCCGAGCTCAGGACTCTCCTGCCTGAACGTCAAAGACAACCAAGTGATCTTGCTACGAGGTCTGACCTCACCCGCCTCATTCCTCTCGATTCGTTCATGCTCATGTGTACATGGCGCACCCCGAAAAGATACGAATTTCAGACGGTGCTACATTTGGGTGAACACTAACTACTTTGATATTTTTAAGTGAGAGATCACCCTAATAAAAAGAGACTACCGCACAATCAAGAAGGGTGCATCATAAGGGATAAACATCTCAAGCAATTCATAATAGCATGACATGGTATAGCCCTTTCTGACGGAGAAGTCAAGTATTTCTTCGTCTTCGGCATTTGCGTCGGTGTTCACCTTCGCGAAGATTGCCACCACCTTGTCGATGCACCAGATAATATTGCTATCTCTATAGCTAATAAAATAAGTGCATTACTTAAGGTTGACACGCAGGTCATTAAATTGACAATCATATGGCTCCAGCCATCATGCCGAATCATGACACGCAGCTCATGTTAATAAATTTACATCATATAGTCATCTCATACATAATTGAATTAATATGAGCACTGCTATACCACATCACATGCACATCCTGCAAAACCAAGTTAGACGCCTCTAATCGGTTTATGCAAAATTTTATTTTACGTGGCTTCTAAGGTTTTGACTTAAACCGCAGCTACCAACGTTTTATCATCAAGTATGATTATTCAAGTCGCTAGATTAACATCGCAGGGTGTATGAAACACGAGATAATTAAATCTCGAGCCCCATACTAAACTTCGTCATACGCATGACCCCCGTGCAGATCATATCTGCATTGCCCTTTCATCTGCGAATTTCATCTTTCTTTTGACTATGGCGGAACCCAAAGAACTGATAGCACTTCGTTGATCAATCAGGATCGCGGATTGCCAGAACTTTGTGAAATTCCACCATGCTGTCTCGAGATCAGAAATACGCAAATTCTAGGGAAGCAACAAGAACATCGGGTAACAGATTTCATCTGCTACCCGCATAAATAATTTTCAGCAATAGATCTCATCTACTCCAAAATTATATTATGCAATACCCATACATCTCCATGTATTCTAGATCGTAACCTGCATCTACGCATAGCACGGCTCATGATGCCACTGTAGGGGAACGCGATAGAAAACAAAAAATTTCGATACAGCGAGCACGCCCAGGACCACTATGGAGACTGCATACAAGGTTTGATATGATCCGTACCGACTCGAAGCGCAGCGGAAGAAGAGTCGGTGTAGATCGTCGGTGCAGATCCCCGCAGCTAGGATTTACAACCTCCCAACCGCGAGGATGTACTCCCTCTCCGGACAGCCCTTCGGGAGGCGGTCGGATAGTCCCTCGGACGATGTCGCGGACAGCCCTTCGGGAGGACCCTTGAAACCCGAACGGTAACTCGGACAGTCCTTCGGGAGGACACCCGAAACTCGAACGGTAACTCGGACAGCCCTTCGGTAGGACACTCTAACAGCCCCTCGGGCAAAAGATCAAAACTACAATCTCTCTACGGGGTTGCACACATACGGTGTCAGCTATCCGGCAGGGCTTCGCCGTCCAGAACTAGTTCCTGCCGGAACCTAGACAGCCTTTCGGCTCTACGAAACTATTTCGCTGGGAGGGAGAGAGAGAGAGCCAGACGAGCATGGCATGTGTATGAGAGCAAGGATGAGGTTTGGAGAGCACCCCTCCACCTCTATTTATAGGAAAGCCAAGGGGTAAAATTGGCATACAAAAATACCAAAGTACCCCCACTTTATGTCACACATAAAAAGAATAAAGCAAAAAGGGGTGCCATGTGGAGCTCCAAGGAGCTCCACCTCCCTTGGCCGGCCACCCCTTGGGGGGCCCCCCATGAGGGGCTTCCTTGGCCCCCAAGCTCTTCTAGAAGCCTTTTGGGAAATATTCCAAAAGGTGCTTTCCAAAAAATATCCATAAAGCACTTTCACTATTCACGAAGACATTTTTTTGCGTCCGTTAAATCCCAAATTATTTCTGTGTGCCTAGAATAATTCCAGTACCCACTAAAACAATTTTGAACGCATTCCGAAACAATTCCGGAACAATGTTTTTCTTCAGCAAAAAGCTACCATTGCGGTTCCGGCTGCTCCGGAACATTTCCGGTTTTTCTCTCCGGAAAAATTCCAAAAGTTACCAGAACAATTCTGGCACCCTCCAAGAATTTCCAGGCATGTGCGGGAACCAATATGACTTAATGGAATACCCTGAAACAACTTTTCAGTTTCACCGGAACTATTCCGGTGTCCTCTCCGGAACGTTTCCGTTTCGTCCGAAACTTTTTCGATGATTTTCTCTCAGACTCCTTGTCTAGTATTCAGCAGATAGATGACCCTTAAGCGTGTGACCCTATAGGTTCGGTGAAGTATAGACATGATCTGGAACACTTTCCGATCAATGATCAACATCGGAGCCGTGGACACCCATATTGACCCCTATACCCACACGAATGAATATTCGAGTGAACCTCCAGTTGCCGTGTGCTATTCCTGTTGCTTCACGATATATTACAAATACCCGAGGTGAGATTTATTGCATCCCCGCGGATCAACACTTGTCCACTATGCCAGTTACCTTGTTACCGGTTTTGTTCTCTTTTCTCGTTTCCGTGTTCCGGCATCCCTGTGATCAAATCACCCTTTTTCTGGCCAGACGATGATGGATACCGTAACACCGAGAGGGCCCGAGAATATCTCTCCATCGTCGAAGGAGCAAATCCCAATCTTGAGCTATCTCGTTTCTTGTCATACTTTTTCGTGAACCCGTAAGCCGCCGTAATAGCCACCCAGTTATGGATGACGTTTAACAAACCCCAAAGTTCACGAAGCAAGTACGAAGGAACTCGATACTCTCATGGTCTAAGGAATTATGCACACATTAACTATCTCTGTGTTATTTACCATTAACTTGTGACGAATGTATCTCATAGCATAACATCAATTCGGGTCGATTGAACACAAGTGTTCTACTAACATTGTGCCCTCAAAATTGTCGGCATAGACATGCCCATGATCAGGAAAACAGGATCATCATGCAATACTTGAGCCAGTCTTAGAGGCAAGACTAGGAATACAATTTACCGTTTATTATACCACACGTGCACATGAGTTTCCCTTCGAGCCTCGTGGTTATTGCAGACTTGAGAATCATTGCAGTTATAGCATGGAACATAAACATTCATTACAAACTCGGAGATACAAAATAACTGTTATTACTGCCTCTAGGGCATATCTCCTACATGGGGTTCATGGTGAACCACGTGGATCGGAGGCCCTACCTGTACAGGTGGCATGCACATGGCCATGGATAGGCGAGTTCGACATGTCACTATTGAGAATGATGCTCATGAGGTGACTGAGTTATGGGGGGGGTGACTAACTACGAGTGATCTGATTGGATGGCATTCCTAAAAAGGTTAAAGAGCTAGGCGGACATTTTGCTAATTTTTTGTTGAACCATGTTAGGCATGGCGCTCGGCTCACCGATGCGTAGAACAAGCTAGCGGGGCTAGGAATGGATGTTTTTGGATTAATTATATTCATTTTTCTTGTTGACACTTGCAGCATGATTGTAATCCAGTTGAGTAATTAGTAAAGCTCTTGAAAAAAAACAACTGAGAACCAAAATACCATAGATAACCAAAACTTATGGTCACCAGTCAAACATACAATAAAGCATGTGGAACTTACAAAAGTGCACTTTTGTAGTACATTATCTGATATAACACTCAACACTTCCGCGTCATATAGCTAGCACTCTGTGGTGTTATAGGATCTGTGATGTTAGAGCAACTTTATGGGATTCATCACCCCCTCTGAACTCCCTAAATATTTCCAGTTTGGAGTTTTTTGCCAAAAAAATTGCTCTCCTATCCCGCAGTCGATCTCCGTAGTTATTTGGAGCCAACTGCAAAACATTGATGCGATCTCCATATTTGAAGCTCAGAGAGAATATAGAGCTCCCTCCATCGACAGCAAAATTGACGTCATGTGCAATTTAGGGCGCGCTCATCCTTCCACCGCCGCCCACATCGCCTTGGCGCCACCATTTGATGCCACCACTGGGCCCCAGCGCCACTCCCTTCCTACCTTCACTGAGAAGGTTGTCGTCGCACGTCGACCTTCCAACGTCGCCAAATCCATCTCCCATGTTGTCTAGCTTTCCAGTCGGGCGGGCGACAAGCTCCAACCTCTTTTATCAGCCATGACGGTTGGGCCAGAGCACCGTGGGCCACCACCCGAACCCAACAATCTTCTCTCTCCGGAGAAGGCCCTCTCCCTATCTTTGCCCGTCTTTTCGGCCAATTATGATTTAAAGGTGTATGACGACTCGCCCCAAGGTACATTTCACTCAAATGTGTTTGTGTCTAATAGTGTAGATTCTCATAGATGCATATACATGAATATGATTCACAATCAACTGTAGATGTCGTTGATGGTAGATGAGTTTTTCGATCATTCATCGTCGGCTTCGAATGATTCCAATATTAACTCATATGTGTTGAACCTTATGCACTATTCAACTTGAGTTCCTGAGTATTAAAACGAGCAAGTCACCATAAGCCGGTGTGAACTCAATTGTCTAACCCAAGTCACTTTTTTGCAATTCAATGAGCTTTATTGATCACCAATGATGATTACAATCACGCTGAAGGACATTAGCAAGAAAAGGAGGGACATAACTAAGCCACAAGCATCTACGTCAAGTGTCTCTAGCCTACTTAACACAGTGATGCACGACTTCATTAGCATCCCTCCCAATAAAACTCAAGAGGAAACTAGAAAAGTTCCCACTCATCTCCCTAATTTCATTAAGGATACCTCAAACTTCCGATCTAGCATAGTCCCCTCCTTCTGAGAGATCAACAATCTGTTTAGCATTTGTCTCCACGTGCACCTATGTGATTGCCCTGTCTACAGCCAGCCACATCCCATCTTTGACCGCCATAGCTTCCATTATCAACAAATTTGCTGCATTTTCATACCAAAGTGCTTGGGCATGTAACAGGTGACCTGAACTATCTCTGCAGACCAAACGGGTCGCCTTAGTGCTTGTCTCTTTCATAAAGGATGCGTCGACATTGATCTTAGTAGCCTCTCCATCAGGTGGCTTCCACCTAGGCTTAATCTTTGGAGGTTTCATTGATGCTTCCTTGCCTGTCATCGCCAGGTTTGTTGATGTGTCAATGGTACAACATACCGACTTCAAAACATGTCGTTCTTTCTCCCCATGATGGCGAGAATTTTGCTCAGTTCAAACAGACCAGTAGCCACACAGGATAATGAAAGAATCATGTTCACTTGCCACCTCTTCCTAGATCAAGTCAATAGCCCATGAATCTAGGTGAAGCACTGGAATCTTCACCCCCGCCACAATTTTTATTTCCTGCCAGAAGTTCCTTGCCCATGAGAACTCAAAAATAGCATGAAATATCAATTCCTCGGCCCCACTGTCCTCACAAAAACCAATTTTTTTTCATATGTCGGTCTTTCAATATTGCTCTGCACAGAATAAAATTCTAGATCACTCTCCATCAGAAGTTCTTCACCTTTGGGGGGGTCAGGAAGTCTCCACAGTTTCTTCCAATGCAACTAAGTTTCTCCTCCCGATCCAGCGGCCTCCCCATTTTGGTGTTGTTATGAAATCAATGCCCGATAGGCAGATCACCGAACTTCAACTGCCCACTTCTCTCCAGGTCCCACGCCCAACTGTCTTCCATCTTCCTTCTTGTAGGTATGCTGCGGATAGCCTGCTGCTACTTGTAAACCGCGTTGGTATTTCCCCGAAGAGGAGAGGATGATGCAGTATAGTAGAGATAAGTATTTCCCTCAGTTAAGAATCAAGGTTATCAATCCAGTAGGAGAACCACGCAAAATCCCGTTCGCAGCACCTGCACACACAAAAGCAAACACTTGCACCCAACACAAATAAGAGGGTTGTCAATTCTCTTAGCGTTTATTTGCAAGGATTAATTCTGATAGTGATAGATAGATAAACTAAAATACTAAATAAAATAAAAGTAAATAAATTGTATCAAGGTATTTTTGGATTTTAATATATGATAAAATTAGACCCGGGGGCCATCGTTTTGACTAGAGGCTTCTCTCTCGAGCGCAGAACATACGGTGGGTAAACAAATTACTGTTGGGCAATTGATAGAAAAGCAAATAATTATGACGGATTCATGGCAATGATCATGTATATAGGCATCATGTCTGAGACAAGTAGACCGACTCCTGCCTGCATCTACTACTATTACTCCACCCATCGACCGCTATCCAGCATGCATCTAGGGTATTAAGTATGAAACAGAGTAACGCCTTAAGCAAGATGACATGATGTAGACAAAGTAAGCTCAAGCAATATGATTAAACCCCATCTTTTTATCCTTAATGGCAACAATACAAATACGTGTCATGTCCCTTTCTGTCACTAGGATTAAGCACCGCGAGATTGAACCCATCACAAAACACCTCTCCCATTGCAAGATAAATCAATCTAGTTGGCCAAACCAAACAGATAGATCAGAGAGAAATACAAAGCTATAAGAATCATGCATAAAAGAGTTTAGAGAAGACTCAAATATTTCTCATGAATAATCTGATCATAAACTCACAATTCATCGGATCCCAACAAACACACCGCAAAAGAAGATTACATCGGATAGAACTCCAAGAACATCGAGGAGAACATGGTATTGAAGATCAAAGAGAGAGAAGAAGCCATCTAGCTACTAGCTATGGAACCGTAGGTCTGTGGTAAACTACTCACACATCATCGAAAGGGAAGCAAGGTTGATGTAGAAGCCCTCCGTGATCGATTCCCCCTCTGGCAGAGTACCGGAAAAGGCCTCCAGATGGGATCGCGGAAGAACAGAGGCTTGCAGTGGCGTAAAAGTTATTCGGGGTTGCTCTCTGTTGGTTTCTGAATATTTGAGAATTTATAGAAGTGGAATTAGGTCAAACAGAGCCACGAGGGCCCCACAAGGCATCAGGGCGCACCGCCCCTAGGGCCGCGCCATGTTGCCTTGTGGAGGCTTCGTGAACCTTCTGCCCCCCTCTCCAAGTCTCCAGGGTCTCTTTTGTCCAGAAAAAAAAATCCAAAAAGTTTCGTGGCATTTGGACTTCGTTTGGTACTAATTTCCTGAAAAACCAAAAACAAGCAGAAAACATCAACTGGCACTGGGCACTAGGTTAATAGGTTAGTCCCAAAAAATGATATATAATTGCATATAAAAACATACAAGATTGATATTATAATAGCATGGAACAATAAAAAATTATAGATATGTTGGAGACGTATCAAGCATCCCCAAGCTTAATTCCTGCTCGTCCTCGAGTTGGTAAATGATAAAAATAGAATTTTTGAAGTGGAATGCTACCTAACATATTTCATAATGTAATCTCTCTTACCGTATGAATAATAAGATCCGAATGATTCAAAGCAATAGTCTATAGTTTGATATAAAGACATCAATACTCAAGCATACTAATAAACAATCATGTCTTTCAAAATAAAAAATGCTAAAGAAAGTTATCCCTACAAAATCATATAATCTTGTCATGCTCCATCTTCTTAACACAAAGTATTTATCATGCACTACCCCGATGACAAGCCGAGCAATTGGTTCATACTTTTTAACACGCTTTAGCTTTTTCAACCCCCACGCAATACATGAGCGCAAGCCATGGATATAGCACCATGGGTGGAATAGAGTGTGGTGGTAGAGATTAATAAGGGGAAGTCAAAAATAAGAAGATAGTCTCACATCAAAGTGGCTAATCAACGGGCTATGGAGATGCCCATCAATTGATGTTAATGCGAGGAGTAGGGATTGCCATGCAACGGATGCACTAAGAGCTATAAGTGTATGAAAGCTGAACATGAAAACTAAGTGGGTTTGCATCCAACTTGCTTGCTCATGAAGACCTCGGGCATTTGAGGAAGCCCATCATCGGAATATACAAGCCAAGTTCTATAATGAAAAATTCCCACTAGTATATGAAAGTGACTAAACATGAGACTCTCTATATGAAAAACATGGTGCTACTTTGAAGCACAAGTATGGAAAATGATAGTAACACTGCCCCTTCTCTTTTTTCTTTTTCTTTTTTTTATTACCTTTTTTTCGTGGGCTCTTTTTGGCCTGTTTTTTTTTCTCTTTTTTTATTTCCTCACTGGGACAATGCTCTAATAATGATGATCATCATACTTCTATTTACTTACAACTCAAAAAAATTACAACTCGAAACTAGAACAAAAATATGACTCTATATGAATGCCTCTGGCGGTGTACCAGGATGTGCAATGATACTGGCGTAACATGTATAAAAATGATGAACGGTGGCTGAGCCACAAATACTATGTGAGCTATATTGTGACGCCCCTACTCGACCGTGCACTAATCATACACGCAAACGTGCACGCTCGAGATCAGAGACTCACGGGAAGATATCACAACACAACTCTAAACTCAAATTTAAACACAAATCATCATATTACAAACCAGGGGTCACGAGGACCCGAATACATAAGTCATACAAACCATAATATCTGAGTACAGACATAGTTAGTCAAGTTTGCCTTAAGAAGGCTAGCACAAACAGTGACACTGATCGAAGAGGCGCAGGCCTCCTGCCTGGGAGCCTCCGAACTACTCCTGGTCGGCTGGCTCAACCCAGTAGTACGTGCCTCCGGGACTCTCCTGGTAGTAGTCTCCTATAGTGGCGTCTAGCTCCTGGACTCCGTCATCTGGTCGCAAGTATTGGGTATGGGGGAAAAGAATAGCAAAACAACCGTGAGTACTCATCCAAAGTACTCACAAGACTGACATCAGAACTATACTAAAATGCATTGTACCAAAGGAGTGGGGCTATATCTTTGGACTGGACTGCAGAATGCTGGAACAGAGGGGGAGAGGCCTAGCCTACCGAAGACTAGCATCTTGAAGCATTCTTGCAGCATCAGAAGAGAGTAGAGCAAGATAATATATATCAATCATAGTTTAGTAAAGCCCTGAGATCCTTCCTCGATTACCCTACGAGAAAGAGATCCCGAGAGCGGTAGTAGTAGTTTAGTAAAGTGACAGTATCCATTTGTAGTTGTAGCAGATCAAGATACAACTCTAAGCGTCCTGTTACCGTGGACACGGCTATTCGAATAGATAACTTCTCTGCAGGGGTGCACTACTGTTACCCAACACGCTCGATCACATCTGGCCGGACACACTTGCTGGGTAATGCCCGGCCTCGGGTGATCAACACGACGCAGTCCTACCTAGGCTCACCAGAGAGGTCAGCACGCCGGTCTAAATCCTAAGCACGAAGGGGTCTTGGGCCATCGCCCTTCGCACTCCTGCACGTTGCGTGACTGGCCGGGGCCCAAGTGCGACTGTGGAAACACCACTACTGTTACCAAGTCGGAGCGACAGGAACCATGTTCGTCTTTGCGAGTTACTAAACATGCTTAACGGATTTGGGTATTTGATCTGAGTGGGTCGTTGGCCCTATACGCAGTACCACCACGTGGGATAATGGTTATGGGACCCTCTACGTCGTAGTATCAGCCGAAAGCTCTTCAGACATCACAGCTCAGAGATGCGGGCTGATTGTTGGGGTGAGCTGGTTATGTGTGTGGTGTTTCCACAGTTGCACTTGGGCCCCGGCCAGTCACGCAACATGCAGGAGTGCGAAGGGCGATGGCCCAAGACCCCTTCATGCTTAGGATTTAGACCGGCGTGCTGACCTGTCTGGTGAGCCTAGGTAGGACTGCGTCGTGTTGATCACCCGAGGCCGGGCATTACCCAGCAAGTGTGTCCGGCCAGATGTGATCGAACGTGTTGGGTAACAGTAGTGCACCCCTGCAGAGAAGTTATCTATTCGAATAGCCGTGTCCATGGTAACAGGACGCTCAGAGTTGTATCTTGATCTGCTACAACTACAAATGGATACTGTCACTTTACTAAACTACTACTACCGCTCTCGGGATCTCTTTCTCGTAGGGTAATCGAGGAAGGATCTCAGGGCTTTACTAAACTATGATTGATATATATTATCTTGCTCTACTCTCTTCTGATGTTGCAAGAATGCTTCAAGATGCTAGTCTTCGGTAGGCTAGGCCTCTCCCCCTCTGTTCCAGCATTCTGCAGTACAGTCCAAAGATATAGCCCCACTCCTTTGGTACAATGCATTTTAGTATAGTTCTGATGTCAGTCTTGTGAGTACTTTGGATGAGTACTCACGGTTGCTTTGCTATTCTTTCCCCCATACCCAATACTTGCGACCAGATGACGAAGTCCAGAAGCCAGACGCCACTACAGGAGACTACTACCAGGAGAGTCCCGGAGGCACGTACTACTGGGTTGAGCCAGCCGACCAGGAGTAGTTTGGAGGCTCCCAGGCAGGAGGCCTGCGCCTCTTCGATCAGTGTCACTGTTTGTGCTAGCCTTCTTAAGGCAAACTTGACTATGTATGTCTGTACTCAGATATTATGGTTTGTATGACTTATGTATTCGGGTCCTCGTGACCCCTGGTTTGTAATACGATGATTTGTGTTTAAATTTGAGTTTAGAGTTGTGTTGTGATATCTTCCCGTGAGTCTCTGATCTCGAGCGTGCACGTTTGCGTGTATGATTAGTGCACGGTCGAGCAGGGGCGTCACAAGTTGGTATCAGAGCCGACTGCCTGTAGGAAGCCCCCTTCCGATTCCTTGGTCGAAGTTGAGTCTACACGTCCAAAAACTATTTTACTAACAGTGCTGTGTGGCTTACGGGCCCACGTTGCACATGGATGGGATTAGGATCTTTTATTCCTCTTCCTTACTCCGGGATTCTATTCTCTCCTATATTCGGGTTAAAAGTTTTACTAACTCTGACTCTAGGTTCTCGTGATCAAATCCACCCAGCGCTTTGATTATTTGCACTTGTTCCTTCACATTGATCTGATTAATCTGATAATCACGTTTTCTTTTTCATTGGTCTATTTGACCTTTCTCTCTAAGTTATTATATGCTTCTCACATTGTCATTTGACAATTTTGAAGTTTCCTCTGTTTCAGATGGATCGTTTGTTCCCGCCGCGTCCCGCAAGACAGCTCGTATGCCTGACTATGGCTATTGATGCGACTGGGTTCCCTGCTATCTTGGTCGATCTCTTGACCAGGCTGGGATATCGCTGGTACCCTGAGTACACTATATACGAGGATTACCGCGAGTTCAACCAGGAGCAGTACCATGCTGAGGTTCGCATATTTGATCGGCAGGACAACTCCATCACTGAGTTACACACCTTTCATGGTGTTGGAGTGATTGTCGATATGGCCGTCCATGATGCTGCCTATACTGCTATTGCCCGTCTTCGTGGAGAGTACAGCAGTCGGTTGGAGCATATTGCCTTCAGATACATCCCGTATGCTCCTGCTGGGAATGAGACTGGATACTACACTGCTGTTTGTACTCCTTATGTGCCGCGTCGATATGACCCGCAGGTTTTGGTTCAGTATACTCAAACTCTGGATCGCACTGCTCGAGCTCTTGCTGTTGACTTGCACGCCACTCGTGCTCGTCTTTACGACGCTCTGACACAGTTGCTGCCAGCAGTCAGTGCAAGGATGCACCCAGAGTACATTCTTTACCCGCGCAGGACGGAGATGCCACCAGGTCTTGAGTGGCCTGCTGTGGGAGGTTTTACCCCTCCACGTGGTCCTCTTCTTCCGGTTCGGGACCAGGTTCTGCACCAGAGTGTCCACGGAGCATAGGATTCTCACAGCGAGAGTGCCCGGCGTTGTCACTTGCAGTCACTTGAGTTTCGTGGTTTTCTCCGACGTTGATGTAGCATATCGCTATGTCCCGTTGTTGTATCCCTCCACCGCGTGCCTGCGCGCCCCCTAGTATGTCTAGCTGTTTAACTTGCGAACTTATGCTGTCCGCGTGTAACTGACTCTGTGTATGGATCTGTATGTCTTAATTGACTACTGTTATGTATCTATCGCACTACTTATTCATTGTCGTGTTACATCATGTTTGTCTCTAAACACTTGAAGTTGCTTTTACTAAACTACCCCCTGTTAAATTTTAGCAGGATGGTTAGACCAGGTGGTCGTGGCCGTGGTGCCAACGATCCACCACCACCACCAGACTATATGGCAGCTATGATGCAGCAATTCGAACTGAACCGATAGTTCATGGTTGGGATCATGGCTCAGTTCCCGCAGCAGAACCAGAATGCTGAGAACCAGCCACCTGCCCTAATAACTCTGCAGGAGTTTGTGGTCTCAACCCAACTACTTACCGCAACTCTGAACAGCCACTGGATGCTGATGACTGGCTTCGCGACATCGCCTATGAGATGGAATCTGCCAGTGTCGCCCCTGACAACCTTGTCACCTTCGCGACCTACTTTCTGAAAGGCCCCGCTGCTCAATGGTGGTCCACACACAGGCGTTCACTACCTGAGGGAACAGTCATCACTTGGCTCGAGTTCCAGACTGCCTTCCGTGCCCGTTACATTCCTCAGGGAATCATGGACAGGAAGAGAACCGAGTTTCGCAACCTCACTCAGGGCAATAGGACTGTCGAAGCTTATCAGGGAGAGTTCCTTAACCTGTCCCGCTATGCTGAAGAAGACATAGCCACTGATGCTCGTAGACAGGAGAAGTTCCGTAATGGACTCCACCCAGACCTCAAGCTTGCACTTGCTGCTCAAGACTTCGCCGACTTTGCCACCCTCGTGAACAAGGCTATCCTGGTCGAGACTGCTCAGATGGAGCACAAGGAGTCACAGAAGCGCAATCGTGACGTTGGCTCATCCTCGGGCTCAGGACAAAGGCGTAAGATGTGGATCCCCAATAGCCTGTATCGTCCAGCTGCCGCTGCACTCAGGCCTTCCTATGTTGCACCTCGTCTGCCTCCTCCACCACCGAGGCAGCCAAGAGCTCAAGCTGCTCCACCACGTGCTGCTCCTCTTCGTCCTGAAGATGGTCTGTGCTTCAAGTGTCGCAAACCAGGTCACCTTGCCAAGGACTGCCACCAGAATCAGAATCAATTGGCTTTTCCTCGCAATGGCCGTGGCAACAATCAGACCCGCAACTATAATACCGGGCCTGCTGCTTATGGACGTGGACAAGCTTACCACGTCGATATTGAAGAAGTTCAGGATCAACCTGATACTGTGATGGGTACCCTTCTCATTAACTCAGTACCTACTTCTGTTTTATTTGATTCAGGAGCATCGCATTCATTCATGACAGAAGCATTTGCATTAGCACATGACATTGCATTTGAAAAGATGAACCTGCACGTAGTTGTCCGTACCCCTGGAGGTCAGTGTCAAACCACCATGATGGCACACAATGTCACTGTTGAAATCAAAGGATTAAACTTCCTTGTTTCACCCATCATCTTGAAAACTTCCACCATAGACCTCATTCTGGGAATGGATTGGTTGAAAGCTCACATTGCTTCGATCAATTGCGCCACTAAAGTCGTCCAACTCCTTCACCCCTCCGATGAGATAGTAAACTACACTGCCCGAATTACCCGGAATGCCGAAGCTCAGATTTATGCTCTGAATGCTTTGAACGCTTCACCTCTTGAGGGAATTGAGAACATTCCAGTCGTTCGCGAGTTTTCGGACGTCTTTCCAGAAGAACTTCCCGGAATACCCCCTGCTAGAGCCGTTGAATTCGTCATCAACTTGAAACCGGGCACTACTCCTATTGCTAAGCGCCCATACAAGATGCCGCCGCATGAACTCCTTGAACTTAAGGAGGAAATCGACAAGTCACTCAAGAAGGGTTTCATATGCCCCAGTTCTTCTGCTTGAGGAGCACCTTCTCTCTTCGTTAAGAAGAAGGAATGGGCGATATCTGATGATCAAGGGGGTTTTGCTTGCCTGGAAGCTCAGCTGAAGGGGTCTGGTCGTCGGCGACGTCGTCGTACACTGCAGCGTCGTCGGCAGTCTCGGGGGCTATCGAGAGAGAAGGAGGGGGAAGAAACAATAAATACACGGCAATAATGCAACAGGGATGCATGACAGGTCTAAATGATATGCAGAGGTGTTATACTGCCTATCTAGTTGTATTAGTTAATTTAGGAATTTATTTGGATTTATTTTATTAAAGTCATGCACTATTCATTTATCGAATACGGGCAAAATATCCCATGTTCAGTATGTTAGAGGGGTGTGGCAGGCATGTGGATAGGTTATTCGGATTCTTCACATTTTTCTGATCATTTTTCATATATAAATTATTTTCATCCGAGTTATGGTTTATTTTATATGATTTTTCAAAGTTTTAATCATTTTCTAGAATTTCTGAAATTATTTAAATTAGAATTATCCGGAACAGTAATGATGACATCATCATGACGTCACTATGACGTCAGCAGTCAACTTTGACTGGTCAGAGTCAAACCTGACATGCGGGTCCCGCCTGTCAGCGTCTGTTTAGGCTAATTAGGGTTTAATTAATTAAGCTAATTACAGATTAATTAGGTTAATTAAGTAATTAGTTAATTAAACAAAATTAATTAGGTTAATTAATTATTGAATTAATTAATAATTAATTAATTATTTATTTATTTTAATTCTTTTCTTTTTCTTTTTTTATTTCTTTTTCGTTTTTTTGGTTTTAACAGGGGCTGGGCCCCAGCGGTCAGTGGCACAGCCGGACATGTCCGGGATGTGCACTGCCAGGGCCGGACATGTCCGGGCCAGCGCACGCGCAGGCATAGAGGGGGGGCCGGACACGTCCGCGGCAGCGCGCTCGTGCGCAAGGGACGGCCGTGGCCAGCGGCGGCGCACGGCGAGGCCGGCTGCGAGGGTGGCGCGCGCGGGGCAGGCGGCGGCAGCGGAGCAGCAAGGCAGCGGCGGCGGGCGCGGCCGGGCGGACGCGGGCGAGCGCGGCAGCGGGCGCGCGAGTGGCAGCGGCGAGCGGGCGCGACAGCGGGCGTCGGCGCTAGAGGACGGGACGGCGCGACGACGGAGCACGGCAACAGGCGAGCGGGGCGAGGCGGGGACAGGCTCGGGCGCAGCGGCGCCGGACGACGGGGGCGGCGACGTCGGGCGGCGTGGACGGAGGGGGAGAGGGGAAAACGGCCGCGGGGCTCACCCCGGTTGCAGAGAAGAGGGGGCGGCGAGGCTCGGGGTGGTCCGGCGGGGAGGAGGTCGGGGAGGCGACGAGGACGAAGACGAGGCGGCGACGGCAACAGCGACGGGGTCGGGCGCGGACGGTGCGGGCGTCGGGGGGGGGGGGGGGGGAAGAGAGGGACGAGGAGGAGGGGATTAGGGTTAGGTTTCGGTGGGGAGGGCCATATAGGCCAGGCAAATGGGAGGTGGGCCGGCTGGGCCGAGGCCCAGGGGGGGGGGGGGGCTTTTGTTTTATTTTCTTTTTATTTTTCTTTTTATCGTTTGTTTTTCTGTTTTCTCTTTTATTTCTGTTTTGCAAATAGTTAGGGCCCTAAATGACTTTTGTAAAATATGTGTGTTGTCCATTTAAATATTAGATAATATTTAACACTGCCAAAAATTGGTTTGGGGTCCATATGTTTCCATTTGAATTTTAAATAAATAAAAAGGTATTAATTGTTGTTGTTTTGCTACTGTTTTAGGATGTTAGGGTCATTTATCTAATTCAATTAATGTTTAATATATTTTTATAAATGCTTCTGGATTATTTGCAACATTATGAACATTTTGGTTTCCAAATTTGAACAACTTTTATTTTCACTTTATATTTGAATTACAATTTGAGTTGGAATTTGAAATGAGATATGATGCAAATGATGATCAAGCAATGCTAATCATGATGACTTGGCATTATCAGAGGGTGATTACTGTGGCTATTACATGGGGATGTTACATATATGATCATGCAAAGCAATATGACAGTGACGATGTGTGTCATAAAAACGGAACGGTGAAAGTTGCATGGCAATATATCTCGGAATGGCTATGGAAATGCCATGATAGGTAGGTATGGTGTCTGTTTTGAGGAAGATATAAGGAGGCTTATGTATGATAGAGCGTATCATATCACGGGGTTTGGATGGACCGACGAAGTTTGCACCAACTCTCGATGTGAGAAAGGGCAATGCACAGTACCGAAGAGGCTAGCAAATTGCGGAAGGGTGAGAGTGCGTATAATCCATGGACTCACATTAGTCATAAATAACTCACATGCTTATTGTGAAAGTTTATTAGCCCTCGAAGCAAAGTACTACTACACATGCCCCTAGGGGGATAGATTGGTAGGAAAAGACCATCGCTCGTCCCCGACCACCACTCATAAGGTAGACAATCAATAATAAATCAGGCTCCAACTTCTTAGCATAACGACATATCATACGTGCACGCTTCGGGAATCACAAACCTTAACACCAATATTCTTACTAAACCACAATTATCTACTAGCACCTCCCATATATTACCATCTTAATATCGCAAAACTATTGCAAGGAATCAAACTTATCATATTCAGTGATCTACATGAAAGTTTTTATTATATCCCTCTTGAATACCTATCATATTAGGACCAAATTCATAACCCGTGCATATTACCATTGCTATTCATTAGACTCTCAAAAAAAATAAGTGAAGCATGAGAGTGCAACTATTTCTGTAAAATATAACCACCGCCGTGCTCTAAAAGATATAAGTGAAGCACTAGAGCAACTGCCTAGCTCAAAAGATATAAGTGAAGCACATACAATATTCTAACAAATCACGAATAATGTGTGTCCCTCTCAAAAAGGCGTGTTCAGCAAAGATGATTGTGACAAACTAAAAAGCAAACAAAAGCAAACAAACTATATCACAAGACGCTCCAAGTAAAACACATATCATGTGATGAATAAAAATATAGCTCCAAGTGAGTTACCGATAGATTGTAGACGAAAGAGGGGATGCCTTCTGGGGCATCCCCAAGCTTAGACGCTTCAGTGTTCCTTGAATATTACCTTGCGGTGCGTTGGGCATCCCCAAGCTTAGGCTCTTGCCGCTCCTTATTCCTTTATCCATCGTAGTCTCACCCAAAACTTGAAAACTTCAGCACACAAAACTCAACAGAAACGTCGTGAGATCCGTTAGTATAACAAACAAATCTTAAACTTTAGGTACTGTTTTAAATTGATTCATATTTAATATTAGCATAATGCTACTGTACTCCAACTTCTCCATGACTCATACCCCCCGATACGATCCATAGATTCATCAAAATAAGCAAACTATGCAACAAAAACAGAATCTGTCTAGAACAGAATAGTCTGTAAAGATCTATTTAAAATCTATACTTTTGTAATTCCAAAAATTCTGAAAAATTAGGATAACGTGGGCAATTCATACATCAATACTGTGTAAAAAATCAGAATTTTATCACGCTTCAGCAAAAAAAAAATTCCAGCACTGGACGCAAAAGTTTCCGTTTTCCAACAGCATCAATCATACTATCTTCCAAATCATTCCAAAGGCATTACTTGGCACAAACACTAATTAAAAGATAAAAACACAATCATAACAGAGGCTATAATTGTGTAAACACACAAAAACAGAAGGTAAAACAAAAAATTATTTTATTTATTGGGTTGCCTCCCAACAAGCGCTATTGTTTTATGCCCCTAGCTAGGCATAATGCATAGTTTCAAGTGTTGTCATCCTTGGTTTCCAAATCTTCAATTACACACCCACTCTTTCTAGGGCATTGATACGTCTCCAACGTATCTATAATTTTTTATTGTTCCATGCTATTATAGTATCAATCTTGGATGTTTTTATATGCAATTATATATCATTTTTTGGGACTAACCTATTAACCTAGTGCCAGTGCCAGTTGCTATTTTCTGCTTGTTTTTGGTTTTTCAGGAAATTAGTACCAAACAAAGTCCAAATGCCATGAAACTTTCTGGAGATTTTTTTTTGGACAAAAGAGACCTTGGAAGCTTCAGGAGGAGGCCAGAAGCCTCACGAAGGCTTCA
This sequence comes from Elymus sibiricus, assembly GCA_039707655.1. Taxonomy (NCBI): domain Eukaryota; kingdom Viridiplantae; phylum Streptophyta; class Magnoliopsida; order Poales; family Poaceae; genus Elymus; species Elymus sibiricus. The sequence goes on from CM077664.1 coordinate 324,142,493, forward strand.
CAAGGCAACAGGGCGCGGCCCAGGGGGCGCCGTGTTGCCTTGTGGGGCCCTCATGGCTCCGTTTGACCTAATTCAACTTCTATAAATTCTCAAATATTGGGAAACCAACATAGAGCCACCCCGAATAACTTTTACGCCGCCGCAAGCCTCTGTTCTTCCGTGATCCCATCTGGAGGCCTTTTTCGGTACTCTGCCGGAGGGGGAATCGATCACGGAGGGCTTCTACATCAACCTTGCTGCCATTTCGATGATGTGTGAGTAGTTTACCACAGACCTACGGGTCCATAGCTAGTAGCTAGATGGCTTCTTATCTCTCTTTGATCTTCAATACCATGTTCTCCTCGATGTTCTTGGAGTTCTATCTGATGTAATCTTCTTTTGCGGTGTGTTTGTTGGGATCCGATGAATTGTGAGTTTATGATCAGATTATTCATGAGAAATATTTGAGTCTTCTCTGAACTCTTTTATGCATGATTATTATAGCTTTATATTTCTCTCTGATCTATCGATTTGGTTTGGCCAACTAGATTGGTTTATCTTGCAATGGGAGAGGTGCTTTGTGATGGGTTCAATCTTGCGGTGCTCAATCCCAGTGACAGAAAGGGACATGACACGTATTTGTATTGTTGCCATTAAGGATAAAAAGATGGGGTTTAATCATATTGCTTGAGTTTACTTTGTCTACATCATGTCATCTTGCTTAAGGCGTTACTCTGTTTCATACTTAATACCCTAGATGCATGCTAGATAGCGGTCGATGGGTGGAGTAATAGTAGTAGATGCAGGCAGGAGTCGGTCTACTTGTCTCGGACGTGATGCCTATATACATGATCATTGCCATGAATCCGTCATAATTATTTGCTTTTTTATCAATTGCCCAACAGTAATTTGTTTACCCACCGTATGCTATGCGTTCGAGAGAGAAGCCTCTAGTGAAAACTATGGCCCTCGGGTCTACTTTTATCATATATTAAAATCAAAAATACCTTGCAGCAATTTATTTACTTTTATTTTATTTAGTATTTTAGTTTATCTATCTACCACTATCAGAATTAATCCTTACAAATAACCGCTAAGAGAATTGACAACCCTCTTATTTGTGTTGGGTGCAAGTGTTTGCTTTTGTGTGTGCAGGTGCGCTTAACGGGATTTTGCTTAGTTCTCCTACTTGATTGATAACCTTGGTTCTTAACTGAGGAAAATACTTATCTCTACTATTCTGCATTATCCTCTCCTCTTCGGGGAAATACCAACGCAGTCTACAAGTAGCAGGAAGAATTTCTGGCGCCGTTGCTGGGGAGACATCATCAAAATTACCAAGTACCTTCGCACAAACTATCATCCACTTGCATTTATTTTATTTGCCTTTTTATTTGCATTTGCCTCTCATTTTCATCTCCCCCACTTCTAAAACAATTTTACAAAAAACACAAACATATTTTATTTGCTTGCTTTTATTGCCTTCATGTCAAACACACAAGAACAGAAAATAAAACAAAAATTTAAGACACTATGGATCACCTTAAAGTTTTCTACTTGGATCATCTTCGATCCATTTGTGCTCGTGCTGAAACCCCAACTAGTTTAGTTGAGGGAAAATCATTAGATGAGCATGCTCATTTTGTGCATCACCGTTTGTCTCAAAAAGGGAGACTATTATGGAATCAAATAAATTGTTTGCTATGCTATGCTTGGAATCTTTGTGAAATTCATGATTTTACTTGTTGCTCTGAGAACCCTAAAAACACCTTCCCTACCTATGTGAGTTTAATGATAATGAAATCTTATCTTCTTATGCCAAGGGTGTTTATAGCTACTATGATATCGAACAAATTAAAGAATTTGTTGCTTTTAAGGGTGCCCATGAAGTTGCTTCTTTGATTGAAAAGTATGATATTACTCTCTACAAATCTGAAAATTTTGCCATACTTAAATATTGTGATGAAAAATATGCTTCCAACACCTATGTTAGTGAATTCATTGGGAGAATGTCTGCTGCTTTGGAAGAGAATAATGATATGCATGAATCTATAGATAATTGTGATTCTATTGATTTGCTTGAAATATCCCTTTTTGATGAATTTGATGCTTGCTATGCTTGTGGCCAGGATGCCAATATTAATTATGCTTATGAAGATGAACTTTCTATAGTTCCTTATGTTAAAATTGAAATCATTGCTATTGCACCCACACTTGATAGCTCTTTGAATGAAAAGCATGTTTGCAATAATGTAATTATAAATTCTATTAGTGTCAATTATGCTAACGATACGCAAAGCTACAAGCTTGGGGATGATAATTTTGTCATGTTCACTACTTATTGCAATGATCATGATTGGGGTGATAATGCTTCTTATGATCTTGAAAATTTATTTAAGCCTCATGATGAATATATTATTGATAATAATATTTACAATAATATTGAAAGTGGGTTTGGAAGAGTGTCAACTTTAGGTAAAAATAATCCCACATATTTAGAGAGTGTTCAATCTTATGAATTTTTTGATAAAAGTGGGTTTGGAGAGGTCATGACTTTAGTTGATGTTAATCCCACTATCTTGGAAGATTATAAAACTTTTATGTATGTGGATCATGAAGATAAAATTTTCTATGATAGCTATATTGTTGAATTTGATTATGATCCTACATGTAGTTATTATGAGAGAGGAAAAAATGGTTGTAGAAACTTTCATGTCACTAAATTACCTCTCTATGTGCTAAAATTATTAATGCTCCATTCTTCCTATTTGCTTATGCTAGATATTGCTTGTCTTGATAATTTGTTTTCTTATAAAATGCCTATGCATAGGAAGTATGTTAGACTTAAATGTGTTTGTCACATGTTTTATGATGCTCTCTTTGTGTTTCAATTATTATCTTTCATGAGAGCATCATTGAAATTTCAAGCCTATCTTAATGGCTATAAAGAAAGAGCTTGTTGGGAGACAACCCAATACCTTCTGTTTTTGTGTGTTTACACAATTATAGCCTCTGTTATGATTGTGTTTTTATCTTTTAATTAGTGTTTGTGCCAAGTAATGCCTTTGGGATGATTTGGATGATAGTATAATTGATGCTGTTTGAAAACAGAAACTTTTGCGTCCAGTGCTGGAATTTTGATTTTTCGCTGGAATGTCAGAACCTTCTGAATGTTTTACACAATATTGATATATGAATTACCCACGTTGTCTTCATTTTTTATAATTTTTGGAGTTACATAAGTATGACGTTAATTCAGATCTTTACAGACTGTTCTGTTTTAGACAGATTCTATTTTTGTTGCATAGTTTGCTTATTTTGATGAATCTATGGATCGTATCGGGGGGTATGAGTCATGGAGAAGTTGGAGTACAGTAGCATTATGCCAATATTAAATATGAATCAATTTACTACAGCACCTAAAGTTTAAGGTTTGTTTGTTATACTAACAGATCTCACGAGGTTTCTGTTGAGTTTTGTGTGCTGAAGTTTTCAAGTTTTGGGTGAGACTACGATGGATAAAGGAATAAGGAGCGGCAAGAGCCTAAGCTTGGGGATGCCCAAGGCACCCCAAGGTAACATTCAAGGAATACTCAAGTGTCTAAGCTTGGGGATGCCCCGGAAGGCATCCCCTCTTTCGTCTACAATCTATCGGTAACTCACTTGGAGCTATATTTTTATTCATCACATGATATGTGTTTTACTTGGAGCGTCTTGTGATATAGTTTGTTTGCTTTTGTTTTCTTTTTTAGTTTGTCACAATCATCTTTGCTGAACATACCTTTTTGAGAGGGACACACAATATTCGTGATTTGTTAGAATACTCTATGTGCTTCACTTATATCTTTTGAGCTAGGCAGTTGCTATAGCGCTTCACTTATATCTTTTAGAGCACGGCGGTGATTATGTTTTAAAGAAATAGTTGCATTCTCATGCTTCACTTATATCTTTTTGAGAGTAATGATTAGCAATGGTAATATGCACGGGTTATGAATTTGGTCCTAATATGATAGGTATTCAAAAGGGATATAATAAAAACTTTCATGTAGATCACTGAATATGATAAGTTTGATTCCTTGCAATAGTTTTGCGATATTAAGATGGTAATATGTGGGAGGTGCTAGTAGATAATTGTGGTTTAGTAAGAATATTGGGGTTAAGGTTTGTGATTCCCGAAGCATGCACGTATGATCTGTCGTTATGCTAAGAAGTTGGAGCATGATTTATTCTTGATTGTCTATCTTATGAGTGGTGGTCGGGGACGAGCGATGGTCTTTTCCTACCAATCTATCCCCCTAGGGGCATGCGTAGTAGTACTTTGCTTTGAGGGCTAATAAACTTTCGCACTAAGTATGTGAGTTCTTTATGACTAATGTGAGTCCATGGATTATACGCACTCTCACCTTTCCGCAATTTGCTAGCCTCTTCGGTAGCGTGCATTGCCCTATCTCACATCGAGAGTTGGTCCAAACTTCGCCGGTGCATCCAAACCCCGTGATATGATACGCTCTATCACACATAAGCCTCCTTATATCTTCCTCAAAACAGCTACCATACCTACCTATCATGGCATTTCCATAGCCATTCCGAGATATATTGCCATGCAACTTCCACCGTTCCGTTTTTATGACACACATCATCATTGTCATATTGCTTTGCATGATCATATAGCTGACATAGTATTTTTGCCTCAGCCACCATTCATCATTTTTATACATGTTATGCTACTATCATTTCAAATCCTGGTACACTGCTAGAGGCATTCATATAGAGTCATATTTTTGTTCTTGATTCGAGTTGTAATTTTCTTTTGAGTTGTAAGTAAATAGAAGTATGATGATCATCATTATTAGAGCATTGTCCCAGTGAGGAAATAAAAAAAGGCCAAAAAGAGCCCAAGAAAAAGAGGCCAAAAAGAGCCCACCAAAAAAATGAGAGAAAAAGAGAGAAGGGGCAATGTTACTATCCTTTTCCATACTTGTGCTTGAAAGTAGCATCATATTTTTCATATAGAGAGTCTCCTGTTTAGTCACTTTCATATACTAGTGGGAATTTTTCATTATAGAACTTGGCTTGTATATTCCAATGATGGGCTTCCTCAAATGACCAAGGTCTTCATGAGCAAGCAATTTGGATGCACACCCACTTAGTTTTCATGTTGAGCTTTCATACACTTATAGCTCTTAGTGCATCTGTTGCATGGCAATCCCTACTCCTCGCATTGACATCAATTGATGGGCATCTCCATAGCCCGTTGATTAGCCTCGTCGATGTGAGACTACCTTCTTATTTTTGACTTCCCCTTATTGATCTCTACCACCACACTCTGTTCCACCCATAGTGCTATATCCATGGCTTGCGCTCATGTATTGCGTGGGGGTTGAAAAAGCTGAAGCGCGTTAAAAAGTATGAACCAATTGCTCGGCTTGTCATCGGGGTAGTGCATGATAAATATTTTGTGTTAAGAAGATGGAGCATGACAGTATTATATGATTTTGTAGGGATAACGTTCTTTAGCATTTTTATTTTGAAAGACATGATTGTTTATTAGTATGCCTGAGTATTGATGTCTTTATGTCAAACTATAGACTATTGCTTTGAATCATTCGGATCTTATTATTCATACCTTAAGAGAAAGATTACATGATGAAACATGTTAGGTAGCATTCCACATCAAAAATTCTGTTTTTATCATTTACCTACTCGAGGACGAGCAGGAATTAAGCTTGGGGATGCTTGATACGTCTCCAATGTATCTATAATTTTTGATTGTTCCATGCTATTATAGTATCAATCTTGGATGTTTTTATATGCAATTATATATCATTTTTTGGGACTAACCTATTAACCTAGTGCCTAGTGCCAGTTGCTGTTTTCTGCTTGTTTTTCATTTTTCAGGAAATCAGTACCAAACGAAGTCCAAATGCCACGAATCTTTTTGGAGATTTTTTCTGGACAAAAGAGACCTTGGAAGTTTCGGGAGTGTAACACCCCTAGTGATTAGCTACAGTGACCACATGCTAATCATTCCATGTCATCTTATTTTGCTAAGCCAAAATGCCACTGGACTCAAATCAAAGTCAAATTCAAATTCAAAATATAAGTCAAATTATTATTTCTTCAAACATGAAAAGTAAAGTGTTCATATTTTTGCAAATAATCAGTAGGTAATTGTCATGAAGGAACCGACATTAATTGAAATATTTAAATGACCTTAATTAGTTAAAACAGCTCCATTTAATCCATTTTCATTTATGCAAAATTCAAGTAAATTCAAATGATCCCCAAACCATTTTATGGCAGTACTAGATATTGCAAAGTAATTATGTGGCACAACTCCCTATTTTGCATAAGTCATTTTGTGGCCAAACATTTTGCAAAACAGAATGGAATTAAGAAAGCAGAAAAAGAAAAGAGAAAATGGGAAAGTGCACTGTGCACTTGGCCCAGTCAACCCAACAGTGCGGCTTGGCCCATTAGAGCCGGCCTTTTCTTCAATCTCCTGCCGAGGCAGAGGCCATGGCGCTGGCCGAGTGTGCGCGCGCCGTCCACCCACCGATTGCCTCGCTGTCGACCATCCGGCGGTGCCCCGCGAAGATAAGACCAACCCCGCGTACCCCTGGACAACCCTAGCTTCTTCTTCCCTTCCTACTCGCGCCTCGCTCGTCCTCACAGCACACACCCGACGCTGCCATCGCCGCATTGCCTCGCCACCACGGCCACCGCGCGTCCCGAGCCTCAGGAGGATGTCCAGTAGCTGCGCCGCAGCCTTCTTCATCACCTGCACCACTGCATCGAGCACGGGGATCCGCAGCACCGTCGCCCGCGCCGTTTCCCTTCGTCGGCATCTGCCTCGGCCGCCGCTCGATCTGCCGCCCTCGCTGCGCCCCCGGCCTCCCCGAGCTCGTCATTCGCCTCACCGTGAGATCCCGCGCCGAAGCCCTCTCCTTCCCGTGCATTTCGGCCACCCTAGCTAGCTTTGCATCGCGGTCGCGCTCCTGCAGCCGCTGGGTCCTGTCACCGGAGCTTCTCCGGTGACCAAATGGTCACACGCCGGAGTCCATCATCTTCGCGCGCGTGCGTACAGTAACCCTGGCCTCTTAGGTAGATCGCTCACGCGCTGCTGCTGCTAGTTCGCTGCCACCCGAGCGCCGCCTCCACCATTGCCGTCGCCGCCATCGCTACGGTGCATCTTCGGCAACCCCACGACCACCATTAGATGCGGCCGAGTCTCAGCTATCCGTAGAGTCCTCCGGTGCGACTAGCCGTGACCTGTGCAGCGATTCCGGCGAGTTCCTGAGTCGTCGTGCACTGTAGCTCGCCGCCGGCGTTAATCTGGTGACGTGGCACGTCATTAGCCCGCTAATTAACCCCCCTGGCCTATGACAGTGGGTCCCGGCATCTGTTAATTAGCTTAATTAGATTAAATAAAACCCCTGATTAACACTGTAGTCTATGACACGCGGGTCCCACTGGTCAGGTTTGACCCTGGCCAGCTGGGTTTGACCGCTGACGCAATGCTGACGTCACAAGTTACTGTTTTGGATAATTCGGATTTAATAATTAAAACAATTCCAGAAAATCAATAAAACTTTGAAAAATCATATAAAATAAACCGTAACTCGGATGAAAATAATTTATATATGAAAAACGATCAGAGAAATATGACAAATACGAATACGCTACCCACATACCTGTCAGCCCTCTCTAACATGATGAACATGGAACCTTCCCCTCCGATTCATCTGACCGATAATTGCCCGAAGCTGGTAAAACACCTCCGGATATTTTCCCGCTCCGAGTAAAATACTTAGTACTGCATTAGAACACCCCTAGCACTGCATATTGCCATGTCATGCATTTGTGTTGCATTATTTGCCGTGTATTTATTGTTTCTTCCCCCTCCTTCTCTCCCGATAGACCCCGAGACTGCCGACGACACTGCTGAGTACGACCACGATGTCGACGACCAGACCCCTTCAGCAGAGCTTCCACGCAAGCAAAACCCCCTTGATCATCCAGATATCGCCTACTCTTTCTCTCTATTGCTTGCATTAGAATTGCTTCTATTGTTGCTCCGATAGCTCCTATTCTGATGCATAGCCTGATTTCGTCGCCTGCTATTGATACCTTACCTGCTATCCTATGATGCTTAGTTAGGCATGCTATGTTTCGTCAGCTGGCCCTTCACCCTTGTCCGTTTGCCATGCTTGTTATCGGGCCGTGATCACTCTGGGTGATGATCACGGAAATGTTTACATATTGCAATACTTTAAACTGTTAAAGTCGGGCCGGCTCCAAGAGTGCCCGCGAGAGAATAATATTAAAGACAGGTCGGCTCCAAGAGCACCCACGAGTGATATTATGGCGGAATGACAGGGCAGGCGGAGACCACCTAGGAGAGAGGTGGGCCTGGTCCTTGGTCGTGGTCCGTGTGTTATCAAGTCGGAGCGACAGGGATCCTGTTCGTCTCTGCGAGTTACTAAACACGCCTAACGGATTTGGGTATTTGATCTGAGTTTTCCGCTGGCCTATACGCACTACCACCATGTGGGATAATGGTTATGGGACCCTCTACGTCGTACGTTTCACCCGAAAGCTCTTCAGATGTCACAGTTCAGAGATGCGGGCTGATCGTTGGGGTGGGCTGGTTACGTCACTTGTGTATACAGTGTTATGCCTGGGCCCCGACCAGCCACGCAACGTGCAGGAGTGCAGAGGGCGATGGGCCCAAGACCCCTTCGCACTTAGGATTTAGACCGGCGTGCTGACCTCTCTGCTGAGCCTAGGTTGGTCTACGGCATGTCGATTACCCGAGGCCGGGTATTACCCAGCAAGTGTGTCCGGCCAGATGTAATCGAGAGTGTTGGGTAACAGTAGTGCACCCCTGCAGGGAAGTTATCTATTCGAATAGCCGTGTCCACGGTAATAGGACGCTCGGAGTTGTATCCTGATCTACTACAACTACAAAGGGATACTGTTACAATGTTAAACTGTTACTACTGCTCTCGGGATCACTTTCTCGCAGGGTAGTCGAGGAAGTATCTCAGGGCATTACTAATATATACTTATTATATGCTGCCGTGTTCTACTCTCTTCTGATGCTGCAAGATTGCTTCAAGATGCTAGTCTTCGATAGGCTAGGCCTTTCCCCCTCTGTTCCGGCATTTCTGTTGTTTAGTCCAAAGATATAGCCCCATTCCTTTGATACCAATGCATACTTAGTATAGTTCTGATGTAAGTTTTGCGAGTACTTTGGATGAGTACTCACGGTTGCTTTGCTACTTCTTTTTCCCCTACCCGGTTGCTGCGATCAGACGACTGAATCCAGGAGCAGGAGATCCCCGGAGGCACCTACTACTACGTTGAGCCCACCGACCAGGAGTAGTTCGGAGGCCCTAGGCAGGAGGCCTTTACCTTTTCGATCAGTGTCGCTGTTATGCTAGCCTTCTTAAGGCAAACTTGACTAACTATGTCTGTACCCAGATAATATTTGTTTGTATGACTTATGTATTCGGGTCCTCGTGACCCCCTGGTTTGTAATATGAAGATTTATGTTTAAATTTGTGTCTAGAGTTGTGTTGTGATATCTTCCCATGAGTCTCTGATCTCGATCGTGCACGTTTGCGTGTATGATTAGTGCACGGTCGAGCAGGGGCGTCACAGGGAGGATGCCATAAGCCTCACGAAGGCTTCACAAGGCAACAGGGCGCGGCCCGGGGGGGGGGGGGGGCGTGTTGCCTTATGGGTCCCTCGTGGCTCCGTTTGACCTAATTCCACTTCTATAAATTCTCAAATATTGGGAAACCAACAGAGAGCGACCCCGAATAACTTTTACGCCGCCGCAAGCCTCTGTTCTTCCACGATCCCATCTGGAGGCCTTTTCCGGTACTCTGCCGGAGGGGGAATCGATCACGGAGGGCTTCTACATCAACCTTGCTGCCATTCCGATGATGTGTGAGTAGTTTACCACAGACCTACGGGTCCATAGCTAGTAGCTAGATGGCTTCTTCTCTCTCTTTGATCTTCAATACCATGTTCTCCTCGATGTTCTTGGAGTTCTATCCGATGTAATCTTCTTTTGCGGTGTGTTTGTTGGGATCCAATGAATTGTGAGTTTATGATCAGATTATTCATGAGAAATATTTGAGTCTTCTCTGAACTCTTTTATGCATGATTATTATAGCATTGTATTTCTCTTCGATCTATCGATTTTGTTTGGCCAACTAGATTGGTTTATCTTGCAATGGGAGAGGTGCTTTGTGATGGGTTCAATCTTGCGGTGCTCAATCCTAGTGATAGAAAGGGACATGACACGTATTTGTATTGTTGCCATTAAGGATAAAAAGATGGGGTTTAATCATATTGCTTGAGTTTACTTTGTCTACATCATGTCATCTTGCTTAAGGCGTTACTCTGTTTCATACTTAATACACTAGATGCATGCTGGATAGCGGTCGATGGGTGGAGTAATAGTAGTAGATGCAGGCATGAGTCAGTCTACTTGTCTCAGACGTGATGCCTATATACATGATCATTGCCATGAATCCGTCATAATTATTTGCTATTCTATCAATTGCCCAACAGTAATTTGTTTACCCACCGTATGCTATGCGTTCGAGAGAGAAGCGTCCCCTGGGTCTACTTTTATCATATATTAAAATAAAAATACCTTGCTGCAATTTATTTACTTTTATTTTAATTAGTATTTTAGTTTATCTATCTACCACTATCAGAATTAATCTTTGCAAATAACCGCTAAGAGGATTGACAACCCTCTTATTTGCGTTGGGTGCAAGTGTTTGCTTTTGTGTGTGCAGGTGCGCTTAACGGGATTTTGCTTGGTTCTCCTACTGGATTGATGATACGTCCAATTTGCATCATGATTTCCTACAAGTAATTATTATGTTTTTGATCATTATTTCACTTTATGGTATAATTCTTATGCCTTTTCTCTCTTATTTTGCAAGATTCACATGAAGAAGGAGAATGCCGGCAGCTGGAATTCTGGACCTGAAAGGGGTGAAATAGAGATAGCTATTCCGCACAACTCCAAATGACCTGAAAATTTATGGAGAATTTTTTTGGAATATATAAAAACTACTGGCGAAAGAATCAACAGAAGGGGGACCACCAGGAAGCCACAAGCCTGGGGGCGCGCCCTACCCCCCTGGGCGCACCCCCTGGCTTGTGGGGCCCCTGGCAGGCCTCTGGCCCCCTCCTTCTACTATATGAAGCCATTTGCCCTAGAAAAAAAAAATCAAAAAAAGACTTTCGGGACAAAGCGCCGCCGTCTCGAGGCGGACACTACTAGGAAAAGGGCTATAGCTGATATGGACATTAATGGCGCACCATGTATGTGGTGCGCCACTGCTATATAGCAGTGGCGCACCAGATACAGGTGCGCCATTAGTGTCCTCATTACTAATGGCGCACCAGACACACGGTGCGCCATTACTAGCAATTTTTTTTAATTTTTCCAAAACTATTAATGGCGCACCAGGGCACAGTGCGCCATTACTAGTTTTAACTAGTAATGGCGCACCACACGCTCCGTGCGCCATTACTAACAATTTTTTTTTAACTTTTTTTTTCAAAACTTGTAATGGCGCACCTTTGTGAAGTGCGCCATTACTAGTTCAAACTAGTAATGGCGCACCACACGATCCGTGCGCCACTACTAACATTTTTTTTTGCAAAACTAGTAATGGCGCACCCCTAACTGGTGCGCCATTAGTAACCAGGGTTACTAATGGCGCATTTTTAGGCGGTGCGCCATTAGTAACCTGAGACCAGCTAGATATTTTGGACAGCCACCTACCACACTCACTTTCCCCACTTCATTCTCTCCACCTCCTCCTCCAAGCTTGTCTCGGCTGCCTCCTCCTCCTCACCTCATTTGCACCATAGATTCACCCAAATTAAGTGGTTAAATTACCTTTTTTTGATAGGTAAGTAAGGGGAAAGCTTTCTTTATGTTGTAGATCTACTTTTTTCTCCCTCCAACAACGTGCACATGCACTTTTTATGGCCTAGCTAGATCTACGTATGTTTGTGGTGTTGCATATGTTTGTGGTGTTGCATATATGTTTGTGTTTGCAGGTACCGGTATTTGAAATGCGATAGTTGCTAATATTTTGCCGGAATGTTGATTCATTTCCGTTTCGGCGAGAATTTGGCACTATGCATTCTTTTTGGTCCTATTTTTAGGCAAAATCATGCCAAATTTTTTCTTGGTTCTAAAATATCGTTTTGCTCTACCCCGCAGGCGACCATGGTCCGCACGATGACCGAAGGCATCGTGAATAGGTTTTTGAGCTCCGCGAAGGCCGAGATGCTTCAAAAGAACGAGACGGAGATAAGATGTCCGTGTCGAAGATGCAAGCTGAAGAGCCTTATTGCGGACCCGGATTCCGGGCAGGTGCGGGGCCACTTGCTCTTGCGTGGTTTCATGGATGGCTATCGGTGGCAAGGTGATGAAGATGACTATGAAGTCGTCCATGGGGGCCGGGCAAGAAATGAGGAAGGGCAGCAAGACAACCACCGCGGCGAGGGCGGGCGAGAAGACGAAGAATCTCCAGGACATGATCACGACGGTGATGCAGTACACAGTCATCATGTAGAAGATGCCGGACATGATGATGAGGAAGATCAAGACGAAGGGCATGATCATGAAGATGAAGATGCCGGAGCAGACGACGATGGACCATCGATGGGCTGGGTGCAGGACCCTCATATTCAAGAGCTGCTTCTCAAGCAGACGAATAACGCAAGAGCTGCCGCCCGAGAGAAAGCCAAGCTGGATCAACTGGAGATAGACGCGGTTACTCCATTGTATGAAGGATGCAGGCCCGAGGATACCCGCCTGAAAGTAACGCTCATGGCTCTGGAGATGAAGGTAAAACACAAAATGACCGACGCATGCTTCGACGAGAACATGTCATTCTGGCACGAACGTCTTCCCAAGGGGAACAAGTGCCCGACCAGTTTCGAGGAGGCGAAGAAAATCGTGTGTCCTCTGGATTTACCGCACGTGAAATACCATGTGTGCATGAACAATTGCATCATTTATCGGGACGAGCACGCGAAGTCTACCATATGTCCGGTGTGCGGCGTCACTCGATACAAGAAGAGGAAGAAAGCTCCTCGAAAAGTGGTGTGGTACTTTCCGATCACTCCTCGTCTGCAGCGGTATTTCGCGGACCCTAAGGCAGCAAAGCTCCTGCGTTGGCACGCGGATAGGGAGGAGAAGAAGCGAGAAGATGACGGAAATGATCCGGAGATAAATAAAAAAGACAAGATGCTGAGTCACCCTAAGGATGCGAGCCAGTGGCAAGCGTTGAACTTCGAACACCCAGAATTTGGGGACAATCCAAGGAACATCGTGCTGGGCGCGAGCACCGATGGAGTCAATCCGTTTGGCAGCCAGAGAAGCACACATAGCACCTGGCCTGTGTTTGTGTGGATGTACAACCTTCCCCCCTGGTTGTGCATGAAGAGGAAGTACATTCACATGAGTATGCTAATTGAAGGGCCGAAACAACCAGGGAACGACATCAATCTGTATCTGGGGCTGCTGAAAGAGGAGCTAGACACGCTGTGGAAAACGCCAGCCAATACGTGGGACGCCGCAGAGAAAGAATATTTCCCTATGATAGCCGCACTGCTCACGACGGTGCACGACTATCTCGGTTATGGATATGTCGCGGGGCAGGTGGTCCACGGATTTTCTGGATGCGTTAGGTGCATGGATGACACAACGTATCGCCAGCTAGATAGAGATCCCGGGTCTTCGAAAACCGTGTTCATGGGACATCGAAGGTGGCTTCGCGACGATGACTCATGGAGAAAACGCAAGGATCTGTTCGATGGTGAAACCGAACCCCGAAGACGCCCGCGTACGAGGAGCGGCGAGGAAATAGACGAGCTATTGAAAAATTGGAAAGAGTGCCCACCGCCGGGAAAGGCGCCAGAGCCGGGAAAGGCGCCACCGTCGGGAAAGAAGCGAAAGGCGCCAGAGCCGCTGCTGAAGGTATGGAAAACGAGGTCTGTTTTCTGGGACTTGCCGTACTGGAAGATCCTCCGTGTGCCTCACAGCCTTGATGTCATGCATATCATGAAGAACGTGTGCGAGAGTCTGCTTGGTACCCTGCTCAACATGCCAGAGAGGACCAAAGATGGGCCGAAAGCAAGGGCAGACTTGAAATCAATGGGCATCAGGGAGGAGCTTCACGCTAATGATGATGATGAGGCGATGGACACGGAAAGTTGTCGCAAAGGCAAAAAGGCCAAGAAGATCGGAAATGACTTCCCTCCCGCGTGCTTCACTCTAAGTCAGGAGGAGATCGAGCAGTTTTTCACCTGCCTCGTAGGAGTAAAACTTCCTTACGGTTACGCGGGGAAGATAAGCAGATACCTAGACTCAGCGAAGCAGAAGTTCAGCGGGATGAAGTCTCACGACTGTCACGTGCTGATGACGCAGATACTTCCAGTTGCAATCCGTGGGATCATGGACGCGCACGTCCGTGAAACGCTATTTGGCCTATGCAACTTTTTCGACGTCATCTCTCGAAAGTCGGTTGGCGTGAGGCAACTCAGAAGGCTACAGGAAGATATCGTGGTGATACTATGCGAGCTTGAGATGTACTTCCCGCCCGCATTCTTCGACGTTATGGTGCATCTGCTGGTCCATATCGTGGAGGATATCATCCAACTCGGGCCGACGTTCCTGCACAGCATGATGCCATTCGAAAGGATGAATGGTGTCATCAAAGGATACGTTCGCAACATGTCACGTCCAGAGGGAAGCATAGCCAGGGGCTTTCTGACCGAAGAGTGCATCTCCTACTGCACGAATTATCTAGGCATCGAGAACCCCGTCAACAGGCACCTCGGCAGGCTCGCTGGATGGGGTCACCGCGAGGGTCGCCACGAAATGCATGTCGACTTCGAGGGTCGACTCGCCGACTTTGAAAGAGCAAACCTAGTCACGCTACAACACATAGACGTGGTCGATCCTTGGGTGGTAGAGCACAAAACCTTTATTGAGAAGACGTACAATGACCGAGGCCAACAGAGGACGGACGGAGATATAATCAAAGAGCACAACTCATGGTTCACGCGTTGGTTCAAGGAGAAGCTTCTGTCGTACCCTTTACATGAGGATTCTTCCGCGGAAGAAAAACTCATATTCGCCTTGTCACAGGGCGTCGAGCACAACCTGATGACGTATGAGGCGTACGATATCAACGGCTACACATTCTACACCGAGGGAAAGGACATGAAGAGCGATTATCAGAACTCCGGGGTAACGATGGAATCCTACACCGGTAACGACAAGGACAGATACTACGGAAGGATCGAGGAGATCTGGGAGTTGAGCTACGCTGGAGAGAAGGTCCCGATGTTCCATGTCAGATGGGCCAAGAGCGTCCTAAAAGAAGACTGGTATTTCACCACCATGGTTATACCCGAAGCCAAATCCAAGACCGCGGGCGCAAACGTCACCGCGAAAAATGAGCCATGGGTACTGGCTTCCCAAGTGGACCAATGCTTCTTCATTACCGACCCGCCAAAGCCCAGTCGTGTTGTCGTGAGGAGAGGCAAAAGGAACATCATCGGAATGGATGGAGTCGCCAATGAGCAAGACTTCGACAAGTACGGCGACCCGAAGATGGAAGATGACGACGACGATGAAGTACCATACACCACAAGAAGAAGCAGGACCACCCTACCTAAAGGACGTCCGTTCAAGAGAAGATCAATTCAAGGGGTTCCGGGGCTAAATTATTCAACCGCGAGAAAGAAGGGCAAGAAGATTGTGAAAAGATAGCTAAGATCGAATCACGACGTGTCGGCCACGTGTGTGTGTGTCAGTGGCAAGCTCAATTATTACATGCAACTAAATTATTACATGTATCACTTGATTTCAACCATGTCATCTAATTCTAAATCTTTGCACAATGGTTTTATCACTCCATTTGCATTTTCCTTTTCTTTTATCTCAAATCTTAAATTATCACAATGGTTTAAGTACGTGGTCTAATTAGAAATATTATTAAAGATCTTTTAAATATATATTATATTACTTTACATGCAAACTCAATCTTAATTTGATGACTGTTATTTCATGTCAATCTTTGATGACTGTTATTTCATCTCACTTGATTTCAACCATGCCATAGCATTGTAAATGATTCTATATTGTGATTGAGTAAAGGAGATGCATTGTAAAAAAATTATACGCCCTATATTTAGGAATGGAGGGAGTATTAAAATTGCCATGTGTTTATTTTAAAGTGTTTGGATGTTTATCATAAGGTTAAAATAAAATTTTAAAAAAGGTGCAAAAAATGGGGTTGCCAAGATTCGAACCTGGCTGGCCGGGTGACTTGCTTAATGTATCAAGGGACCAACCACTAGGCCATGTAAGTGGTTCTATCCATAGCCACACACGCAATTGTTTTAACCTATTAGTACTAATAGTAATGGCGCACCCCTTAAAAGTGCGCCATTGCTATCACTGTTTTTATGGCGCACCAGGGGAAGGTGCGCCATTGCTATTCATGTTTTTATGGCGCACCCCTAGATGGTGCGCCATTGCTAACCTTCCCCCCTCTGTGTGTAGGTGCGTTCTGTCCATCTCGCGCTGTCCCTCTCCCTCGCCAGATCCCCCTCGCCCCCCGCGCCCGCTCCACCGCCGCCCCGCCGTGCCGTCCCCTACCTGCTCGTCTCCGGTGACCCCCTCCGCTCCGGTGGCCTCCCTCTCCCTCTCCCTCCCTTCCTCTCTCTCTCCCTCCCTCCCTCCCTCTCTCTCTCTCTCATCGTGCGCGCCCCTCCTCTACAGCAGATCGAGCGCCTCTCCCGCGACCGCCCGCCGCGCCGCCCCCTACCTGCTCGTCTCCGGCGACCCCCTCCGCTCCGGTAAGCCTCCCGCTCCGGTAAGCCTCCCGCTCCCTCCCTTCCTCTCTCTCTCCCTCCCTCTCTCTCTCTCTCTCTCTCTCACCGTGCGCCCCCTCCTCTGCAGCAGATCAGCCCGTCTCCACCGCCGGTCCAGGACCCCCATCCCAGGAGCAACGCCGGCGACCACTCCATAGGCAGGTAGCCACCACTCCCCCCTCCCACACATGTCAGCAAACAAATGCTTGTTGTGATCTTCATCCACTGAAGCCGCCTGTTCCTGCTCAGAAAACTTGTTCTTGCTTGATTATGGCAGGTGCTGTACTGCACGCGGTGCACTCAGTAAGAACCGTTAATAGTGTTTCAATTTAGGTCGTCAAATGAAGGTCCCACTTGATATGTTTGCAACTGGCTTGCTTGCATGCATTCTCTTTTTCGACAGGGGCCAAATTCTCCTTACAATATCCAGTGCATGAAATAAACATCAGCAGCAACTATGTTCTATCATTTTTGTCACCAGATTTGGCATGCCTCAGAAATTTGAACCATTTCCAGTTTGCATAAAGTGTCGCTTCATTATCAAACGGAATAGTTCCCCCTGGAAGGTCATAATCTAATTTAGTGTTCCGAGAGACAACTGGAAGCTGCTCCCGGTACCTATTTGCCATTTCCTCAGCTTCTGAAAACACCTTCTGCATTATATTACTACAAAACATGAAGAGATATTTATTTGAGAGCAACAAATGTTGTGAGAATAATACTCCCCCTCCCCCCTCCCACATGTCTACAATTTCATGTTATTTGCCAAAGCAGTTTGATGTTATATGGCTGCAGTTCATGTTATTTGCCAAAGCAAGTGAAACTCTTACTATTTTTCTGTAAAACTGAAGTGTTCTCATCGAAAGCAAGTATGGACGGCGTGGCGCTGTCCTAATTGCAGACTATTTTGTCAAAGTCCGCATTTTTCTCATGGCTAATTTATATTTATCATTTTAATTCATTCATACCAACACGATTTATAGAGGCTGGGTGTGAACTCTTAAGGTTGTATCGCCTCGATGCGGCATTAATAGTCAATACAAATTCTCGTTATTGAGACGAGCTCCGCTTGGGTGGAATCTTTTGTGGCTACTGACGGCACTTCGGGGGTGGGATAATGATTTTGCAGGTACCCCGAGAGGCCCTTGAGTTTGCCGGAATGTTGATTAACTTCCGTTCCGGCAAATTCGGGTACTCCATATGTCCTATTTTCAGCAAAGGTCATGCTGAAATTTTCCGTGAATTTTAGCATGACTTTGCTAAAAATAGGACATATGGGGTACTTGCGACTAATGCATGGGCCGGGGTATCTTAGTACTTAATTAAGTAGGATCAACTGTTTTTTTGTCCATCACTCGATAAACTACATGTGTGTGAGAGAGATAGTGAGAGGAGACAAGAAGAAGGGGGTTAGGAAGGGACTTGGACCTTAGCAACAACACACTAACAGGTCCAAACTTTTTTCCTATTTAGAGCGAACATGGCCCACAACGATGAGGTCGGCGGTTTGGGCGGCAAGCCATTCTGGGAGCTGTCCCAGGAGATGGAGGGAGACCCTCACCGCTATGAGGACGCCGCGGAAGACACCGATCCCGACTACAGAACCCCTAGTGGCGTCGGGGATGACACCACTGATGGTGCCGCCGAGGATGCCACCACTGATGATGGCGGCGCACGCACAGATGGCAGCCAACCGAAGAGGCAACGGAAGGACCGGCGCCCGAACGTGCTCGGCACCGTCAAGGAGGAATTTACTGAAGTGTCCTCCGAGGGGCATCCAACGGCGCCAAAAGAAATAGTCAAGGGGTACGCGGGACAGCTCGGTTGCATTCTCCGGAGCACCGTCTCGATCAACACCGAGAACCTAAGGCATCGTGACCGAGGGAATTTGCGCAACCTCCTCTTCACGAAGCTGCACGAATGATACAAGTTCCCCGGTGACTTCGCAAACACACGCCTCTCAGGGAATAAAGTGAACAGTGCCGCCCTCACGAAGATGAGCAAGGCCCTGGCTACTTGGAGAGGCGCGGTGAAGAGCATGATTGAAAAAGGTGATAGTTATGAGAAGATCAAGGAGAAAAATCCTTCGATCAGCGAAGATGACTACCGGGAGTTCAAGATCAAGTGCGAGAGCAACGCATCCGGGGAATCAAGTCAGTGGGGGAAAGATATGCGGGACTTGAACTTAGGGGTCCACAAACTCGGTCCCGGCGGTTACAGAGTGGCGGAACCTATATGGGACAAGGAGGACGCGCAGCGTGCCGAGCAAGGCCTACCGCCCCGCTTCGAGAAATACCGTGACAAGCAGACCAGGAACTATGTCAGGGCCCGGTACAAGATTGACCCGGTAACCAAGGAGCTTACCACGGATCCGAAGACCAAGGCGCTTGAGCGTGTTCTGGTAAGGAATACACCCCCGCGTAATTAGCTCCATATGGTTGCATTCTAATTAATGAAGCCAAATTTCTAAATGGTTCACGTTCCTTCCGCAGGACACTGAAAGCAGTAGCGCGGGGTCGTCTCAGAGCTCCCCTTTTGACACCCCTTTAAATAGGGCGTTGAACATAATGAAAAACAAGGATAAGCTCAGTAAGCTGTCGTCAGCTGGTCGTGTGGCCGGCAAAGGCTTGTCCACGAAATGGTCGGAATACTATACCGCTGGGCGAAAGGAGAGAAAGACCAGCTCGGAAAGCCAGCAGCGCGAGGTTCAACAACTCAAGGCACAAGTGGCACGGATTCCGAAGATGGTCGAAGAGCAAGTGCGAGACCAACTGGGAGCGACGATCACCGCCATTATACCTACCTTGGTTTCTGGGCTGCAGGCGTGGGTGGCGGGCGGCCAACAGGGGCCGCCCCCGATTCCCAGCTTCACGGGCAGCAACTCGCGCAACGCGCCGGCGGCGCCATTGGTGTCTCAGGCGGAGGCGGCATTGGTGTCTCCCGCGGCGGCGCCATTGGTGTCTCCCGCGGCGGCGCCATTGGTGTCTCCCGCGGCGGCGCCATTGGTGTCTCCGGCGGAGGCGGCATTGGTGTCTCCCGCGGCGGCGCCGGCATTGCAGCTTAATGCACCCGGGTGTGGGAAGAATACGCCGGCCGGCACCTCGGCAGCAAGCGGCCCCTCCGTCAATTGCACGCCCGCCGTTGGCGGTGCCTCGACATTAGCCGAGCTCGACGCCATCACGGTAACTAATTAAGCCTCTCGGCCGATGACTTCATCTCCTTGCCTTTGACTGGGCATCCCTGACGCCCTACATGTTTTCGCAGGGCGTCGCCGACGTTCCATGCACTCTTCTGCACTTCGTGGACGGCGAGCTGATCGATGTCGCCAAGGCCAGAATTGTTCAACCGGGCAGCCGCGTGTTCCACGGTAATCCGATTCCACCCACCGTGTATAGGGTTCAACTGGTTCGGGTGCTGCGGGGCTGCGACGACTTGTTACCTCCGTTTCGACCCGCTGGGGCCGACGAAGACGATGTGATGACCCTCAGCGCCTGCTTAAGCTGGCCCCTGCTTTGGCCGAAGAGCCAGATTCGTTTGGGGGCGGGGGACACCACCCCACAGACAACACCACCAGTCGTGCCGACGCCAAGCCATGGCAAGACCGCCGCAACGCTACCGGACATGCCGGACATGCATATGGCACAGGATCCGGGCATGCATATGGCACAGGATCCGGACGACGACGACGACGACGACGACGGTACATTTACCAAAGTCGATAAGTACTTCAACGAACATGGGTACGATGATGAATTCTTGGGGCCTCCTTCTCAAGAACCCAACCCTACAAAAGACGATCGCGATCTAGCCGGTACCGCGGAGAAACCCAATTGCAACAGGCGTCGTCTGGCGTTCAGTTCTTAGGAGACGCCTCTAGCTGCCGCCTTCACCGAGCCTCAGATAGCCGAGGTGCGAAATATTATCAGCCCCAACACACTCAAGAAGGCGGTCTCTCAGCAGAACTCGATCCCATTACAGCAGAAGAAGAAGGGACGGAAAAGAAAGATTAAGGGTGCGAGCCAGCCGGCACCGAGTACGATCCGTGCTCAGGACGGGCCACCTTCACCTAAGGATATCTCGAGGAGGGTGCATGTGGCGGGTAGGCCGATGCTACCGACTAATCTGCTCAATGCTGCAACCGGTGCTATGCGGAGTCTGCATGACAGTGTTCTTTCTTTGGAGAAGCGGCGTCTCCGAGAGAATGATGTGGCATACCCGGTTTTCGTGGCCAAGGTGCCAGAGGGCAAGGGCTTTGTGGATAGCGCCATCGGGGGTATGATCGTCCTGCGGTTTGATGACATCTTCGCTATGTTTAACCTTCATCCGCTGCACTACACCTTCGTTCGGCTATTTTCGCTGAGTATGGAGATGCGGATCATTAGAGACAAGACCCTGGACATCGTGATAGTCGACCCCTTCTACATGCGTGCCAAGATCTTGGGCAGCGCTGGGGACCGGCAAGTCGCGAGTTCATACCTCGAAGGCGTCATTCTGGCGAACCCAGATAAGGATAACTTCCTCGTGACTTACTTTCCCGAGTAAGTCATCCCCTCATCGCCCCGTAACATATGATTTCTTAGATTTCGATCGTTCTTTTTTTTTCTAACATTCCGTGTTTTGTGCAGTGACACACATTGCACACTCATCCTCTTAAGCCCGAAATATTCCATGGCCACGTATTTTGACTCGGACCGTCAGTCGAAGAAAGACTACACAAATATCAAGAAAGTTCTTGATGATGTTCTCCCCGGCTACGCCAGATCTGGAGGCACCTTCAACAGGTCAATTCGTAGGTACGACAAGCACGTGTTCGCCCACACTACGACATTCCCCTGCGTCAAGCAGCCGCCTGGCGGTCAGAAGGATGCCTACTACGCCCTCCATCACATGCGGGCGATCGTGCGGGACCATGATCACCTTCTGCTACCAAATAATCTCAAAGATTGGGCCGCAAGCTTGTCGGCAATCCAGGACACGGACATCAGACAAGAATTCTTTCGCATCCAGTCGGAGTTTGCGGAAATCATCCATCAAGATGTCCTTCGTACCTCGGGGCAGTTCTACCTTAGATATCAACCGTCCAACAGTGACATAGAAACAACGCTACAAATGCAGGCTGACAACGACCGCGATTTCATGACCATCACGATAGACGGCGGCTTCATCCACGCTCCGGTCCCTGAGTCGAGTCGAAAGTAGTGATGGTATGTAGTTCTGAAATATCGATTAGCTCTCTAGTTTGGACAGTCGTTCAACTTATATGTAATCGATGCTATTTATTAGTAGGACCACGAATCGTGCTATTAATGTGTTGCTTTTCTCTTCCGATCCTTTTGTTGCATACTTATATATTGCTTATGTATTGTCTGTGAATTGCTACTAACGTTTTGTTTGTCTAGTGCATAGAGATGCCGTCGTATGTCGTGTACAAGGGTAAGGTTCCTGGAGTCTACGACGACTGGGAGGAGTGTCGGAAACAGGTTTACCGTTTCAGCGGTAACAGTTACAAAGGGTACACCACTAGGGCGGAGGCGGAAGCTAGATACGCGCACTATCTAGCGGGAGAGAGGAGGGAGCGGAGGAGGAACCGGATGAAGACCAGTTTCATCGCGATGATGCTCATCGTGATGACCACAGCTCTCTTCTATGTGATGGTAGTTTAGATGATCGATATCGACTTGTAATGTGGACAAACTCGCTACTCGCGGTCTAGCTCGAGACTTGTAAATGTTCTAACTTTGTTCGGTCTTTTGAATTCGGAGACTAGCTAATATGATGAATTGTATTCGGAGACTAATCTTCTATTGTATTCGATGAATCTGCTGTTTATATTCTGTGCACTAATATATTCTGTGCACTAATATATATGAACCTGCGCAAATATCAGAAAAGAAAAAAAAATTCCTAATATTCATACTAGTGGCGCACCATACAGCACATTAGTGGCGCACTGCTATAAAAATACTAATGGCGCATTATCTGTTAGTGCGCCATTAGTAACCCAGAGCACAAGGTAAATATGCCCCCCTGGGAGGCATACTAATGGCGCACCGTGTGACTTACTAATGGCGCACTGCCTGGTGCGCCACTATAGTCTGGTATACTAATGGCGCACCAGGGGTGCGCCATTAGTATATGTTACTAGTGGCGTGATGATAGTGGCGCACCTGTAGTGCGCCATTAATGGCCAAAACAGGTGCGCCACTAATAAGCCTTTTCCTAGTAGTGGGAACCTGGGCAGGAGCTATTTTTCTCTCCGGCGGAGCGATTCCGCCGGGGATACTTTCCTCCGGGAGGGGGAAATCGAAGCCATCGACATCACCAACGATCCTCTCATCGTGGGAGGACCAATCTTCATCAACATCTTCACCATCACCATCTCATCTCAAACCCTAGTTCATCTCTTGTATTCAATCTTTGTCTCAAAACCTCAGATTGGTACCTGTGGGTTGCTAGTAATGTTGATTACATCTCGTAGTTGATGCTTGTTGGTTTATTTGGTGGAAGATTATATGTTCAGATCCATTATGCTATTCAATACCCCTCTGATCTTGAACATGAACTTGATTTGTGAGTAGTTACTTTTGTTCTTGAGGACATGGGAGAAGTCTTGTCATAAGTTATCATGTGAATTTGGTATTCATTCGATATTTTGATGATATGTATGTTGTTGATTCTCTTAGTGGTGTCATGTGAACGTCGACTACATGACACTTCACCATCTTTGGGCCTAAGGGAATGCATTGTGGAGTAGTAATTAGATGATGGGTTGCTAGAGTGACAGAAGCTTAAACCCTAGTTTATGCGCTATTCCGTAAGGGGCTGATTTGGATCCATATGTTTAATGCTATGGTTAGATTTATCTTAATTCTTCTTTCGTAGTTGTGGACGCTTGCGAGAGGGGTTAATCATAAGTGGGAGGCTTGTTCAAGTAAGAACAGCACCCAAGCACTGGTCCACCCACATATCAAATTATCAAAGTAGCGAACGCGAATCAAACAAACATGATGGAAGTGACTAGATGAAATTCCCATGTATCCTCGAGAACGCTTTGCTTATTATAAGAGAACGTTCCGTCCTGTGCTTTGCAACAAAAGGATTGGGCTACCTTGCTGCACCTTAGTTACTATTGCTACTTGTCACTTGTTACAAATTATCTTGCTATCAAACTACTCGTTACCGATAATTTCAGTGCTTGCAGACAATACCTTGCTGAAAACCGCTTGTCATTTCCTTCTGCTCCTCGTTGGGTTCAACACTCTTACTTATCGAAAGGACTACGATTGATCCCCTATACTTGTGGGTCATCAAGACTCTTTTCTGGCGCCGTTGCCGGGGAGTGAAGCGCCTTTGGTGAGTGGAATTTGGTAAGGAAACATTTATATTACGTGCTGAAATTTATTGTCACTTGTCACTATGGAAAGTAATCCTTTGAGGGGTTTGTTCGGGGTATCTTCACCTCGACCGGAAGCACAAAGAGTTGCTCCTCAACCTACTGCACCTACTGAAAATATTTATTATGAGATTCCTTCGGTTATGATAGAGAAACTGCTAGCTAATCCTTATGCAGGAGATGGAACAATACATCCTGATATGCACCTAATCTATGTGGATGAAGTTTGTGGTTATTTAAGCTTGCAGGTTTACCCGGAGATGCAGTTAAGAAGAAGGTTTTCCCTTTATCTTTGAAGGGTAAGGCATTTACATGGTATAGGCTATGTGATGATATTTGAACGTGGGATTGGAATCGATTGAAATTGGAATTTCATCAAAAAAATTATCCTATGCATCTGGTTCATCGTGATCGGAATTATATATATATAATTTTTGGCCTCGTGAAGAAGAAAGCATCGCTCAAGCTTGGGGGAGGCTTAAGTACATGATGTACACATGCCCTAATCATGAGCTCTCAAAAGAAATTATCTTACAGAATTTTTATGCTCGGCTTTCTCATGATGATCAAACCATGCTCGATTCTTCTTCGACTGGCTCCTTTATGAAGAAAACTATTGAATTCATATGGGATCTTCTGGAAAGAGTTAAACGCAACTCTGAAGATTGGGAACTCGACAAAGGTAATGAGTCAGGTATAACACTTGAGTTTGATTGTGTTAAATCTTTTATGGATACTGATGATTTTCATAAGTTTAGCACTAAATATGGACTTGACTCTGAGATAGTAGCCTCCTTTTGTGAATCATTTGCTACTCATGTTGATCTCCCTAAGGAGAAGTGGTTTAAATATCATCCCCCTGTTAAAGAAAAGATTGAGGAACCCGTTAGTGTTAAAGAAGAAACAATTGTTTACCATGTTGATCCAGTTGTGCCTACTGCTTATATTGAGAAACCACCTTTTGCTGTTAGGATTAAGGAACATGCTAAAGTTTCAACTGTGGTTAACAAAAGTAATATTAGAGCACCTAGACCCTCTGAATAAATTAAAGTTTAACCTAATGTTTCTATGGTTAAAGATCTCTTGGTCGATAATATAGATGGGCATGTTATTTACTTCTGTGATGAAGCAGCTAGAATTGCTATACCAGATCCTAAAGATAAAAACAGGCCTGTAGTAGGCATGCCTGTTGTCTTTGTCAAAATATTAGATCATTGCTATCATGGTTTATGTGATTTGGGTGCTAGTGTGAGTGCCATTCCGTTTACCTTATATCAAGAAATTCTGAATGATATTGCACCTATTGAAATAGAGGACATTGATGTTACTATTAAGCTTGCAAACAGAGATACCATTACGCCACTGGGGATCATTAGAGATGTTGAAGTCTTGTGTGGAAAAATAAAATACCCATTATATTTGGTAGACCTTTCTTGAACACTGTTAATGCCAAGATTGATTGCGCTAAAGAAACTGTTAGTGTTAATTTTGGTGGTATATCTCATGAGTTTAATTTCTCCAAGTTTCGTAGACAACCTCATGATAAAGAATTGCCTAGTAAAGATGAAATTATTGGTCTTGCTTCTATTTCCGTACCCCCTACTGATCCGTTAGAACAATATTTGCTATACCATGAAAATGATATGCACATGAATGAAAGAAATGGAATAGATAAGATGTTCTTTGATCAACCACCTATCCTTAACCACAATTTGCCTGTTGAAACTCTTGGAGGTCCTCCTCCACCTAAGGGTTACCCTGTATTTGAATTGAAGCAATTGCCTGATACATTGAAATATGCTTATCTAGATGAAAAGAAGATATATCCTGTTATTATTAGTTCTAACCTTTCAGAGCATGAAGAAAAGAGATTACTAAAAACTCTGAGGAAGCACCGTGCTGCTATTGGATATACTCTTGATGATCTTAAGGGCATTAGTCCCACTCTATGTCAGCACAAAATTAATATGGAGTCTGATGCTAAACCAGTTGTCGACCACCAACGACGATTAAATCCTAAGATGAAGGAAGTGGTAAGAACTGAAATATTAAAGCTTCTGGAAGCAGGTACAATCTATCCCATAGCTGATAGTAGATGGGTAAGTCCCGTTCATTGTGTCCCTAAGAAAGGAGGCATTACTGTTGTTCCTAACGATAAAAATGAACTCATTCCACAAATAATTGTAATTGGTTATAGGATGGTAATTGATTTTAGAAAATTAAACAAAGCCACTAGAAAGGATCATTACCCCTTACCTTTTATTAATCAAATGTTAGAAAGATTGTCCAAGCATACACATTTTTGCGTTCTTGATGGATATTCTGGTTTCTCTCAAATACCTGTATCACAAGCCGACCAAGAGAAAACCACCTTTACTTGTCCTTTTGGAACTTATGCTTATAGATGTATGCCTTTTGGTTTATGCAATGCACCTGCCACCTTTCAAAGATGTATGACTGCTATATTCTCTGACTTTTGTGAAAAGATTGTTGAGGTTTTCATGGATGATTTTTCCGTTTACGGAACTTCCTTTGATGATTGCTTAAGCAACCTTGATCGAGTTTTGCAGAGATGTGAACAAACTAATCTTGTCTTGAATTGGGAGAAGTGCCACTTTATGGTGAATGAAGGTATTGTCTTGGGGCATAAAATTTCTGAAAGAGGTATTGAAGTAGATAATGCTAAAGTTGATGCAATCGAGAAAATGCCATGTCCTAAAGATATTAAAGGTATAAGAAGTTTCCTTGGTCATGCTGGTTTCTATAGGAGATTTATTAAAGACTTCTCTAAAGTTTCTAGGCCTCTTACTAATCTCTTGCAAAAAGATGTTCCATTTGTTTTTGATGATGATTGTGTAGAAGCCTTTGAAACACTTAAGAAAGCCTTAACCTCTGCACCTATTGTTTAACCACCTGATTAGAACTTGCCTTTTGAAATTATGTGTGATGCTAGTGATTATGCTGTTGGTGCTGTTCTAGGACATAGAGTTGATAAGAAATTAAATGTTATCCATTATGCTAGTAAAACTCTAGACAGTGCTCAAAGAAATTATGCTACCACCGAGAAAGAATTTCTAGCAGTTGTGTTTGCATGTGATAAATTCAGATCTTACATAGTTGATTCTAAAGTAATTGTTCACACCGATCATGCTGCTATTAAATACCTTATGGAAAAGAAAGATGCTAATCCCAGACTCATTAGGTGGGTTCTATTGCTACAAGAATTTGACTTGCATATTATTGATAGGAAGGGAGCTGAGAATCCCGTAGCTAATAATTTATCTAGAATGGAAAATGTTCTTGATGACTATGGCGTCCCCGACTTGACCGTGCACTAATCATACACGCAAATGCACACGATCAAGCCAAAGGACTCACGGGAAGATATCACAACACAACTCTAGACACAAAATAAAATAATACAAGCTTTATATTACAAGCCAGGGGCCTCGAGGGCTCGAATACATAAGCTCGAGTTACACAAGCATCAGCGGAAGCATCAACAGTATCTAAGCACAGACTCAAAGTTAAACAAGGATGCCTTAAGAAGGCAAGCACAAACAACGACACTGATCGAAAAGGCGAAGGCCTCCTGCCTAGGGCCTCCAAACTACTCTTGGTCGGCGGGCTCAACGTAGTGGAAGGTGCCTCCGGGGATCTCCTGCTCCTGGACTCTGTCGTCTGATCACAACAACCGGGTATGGGGAAAAGAGATAGCAAAGCAACCGTGAGTACTCATCCAAAGTACTCGCAAGACTTACATTAGAACTATACTAATTATGCATCGGTATCAAAGGAATGGGGCTATATCTTTGGACTAAACTGCAGAAATGCCAGAATAGAGGGGGAAAGGCCTAGCCTATCGAAGACTAGCATCTTGAAGCAATCTTGCAGCATTAGAAGAGAATAGAACACAACAACATATAATAATAAGTAAATATTAGTAATGCCCTGAGATCCTTCCTCGGCTACCCTGTGAGAAAGTGATCCCGAGAGTAGTAGTAACAGTTTAACATTGTAACAGTAACCATTCATAGTTGTAGTAGATCAGGATACAACTCCGAGCGTCCTGTTACCGTGGACACGGCTATTCGAATAGATAACTTCCCTGCAGGGGTGCACTACTGTTACCCAACACGCTCGATTACATCTGGCCGGACACACTTGCTAGGTAATACCCGGCCTCAGGTAATCGACACGACGTAGTCCTACCTAGGCTTAACAGAGAGGTCCCCGCCGGTCTACATCCTAAGCGCTCAGGGGTCTTGGGCCATCGCCCTTTGCACTCCGGGTCGTTGTGCGCAAGGTGGATCCAGGCACCACCTCTGGGGCGCCGATCCGACCCGACCACAATGCTGAACTGGACGTCTGACAGAGCTTTCGGCTGATACACACGGCGCCGAGGGTCCCATAACCATTATCCCACGTGGTGGTAGTGCGTATAGGCCAGCGGCCAACTCAGATCAAATACGCAAATCCATTAGGCGTGTTTACTAACTCGCGAAGACGAAAAGGATCCCTGTCGCTCTGACTTGAGAACACACGGACCACGACTAAGGACCAGGCCCACCTCTCTACTAGGTGGTCTCCGCCTGCCCTGAAGTTCCGCCACAATATCACTCGTGGGTGCTCTTCGAGCCGACCCGTCTTTAACATTATTCTCTCGCGGGCACTCTTGGAGCCGGCCCGACTTTAACAGTTTAAAGTATTGCAGTAATGTAATATTTCCGTGATCATCACCCAGAGTGATCATGGCCCGATAACAAGCCTAGCAAACGGACAAGGGTGAAGGTCCAGCTGATGAAACATAGCATACCTAACTAAGCATCATAGGGTAGCAGGTAAGGTATCAATAGCAGGCGACGAAAACAGGCTATGCATCAGAATAGGAGCTATCGGAGCAACAACAGAAGCAATTCTAATGCAAGCATAAGAGAGAAAGAATGGGCGATATCTGATGATCAAGGGGGTTTTGCTTGCCTGGAAGCTCAGCTGAAGGGGTCTGGTCGTCGACGACGTAGTCGTACTCAGCAGTGTCGTCGGCAGTCTCGGGGTCTATCGGGAGAGAAGGAGGGGGAAGAAACAATAAATACCCGGCAAACAATGCAACAAGGATGCATGACATGTCTACATGTTGTGCTAGGGGTGTTCTAATGCAGCACTACGCAAGTTAGTCGGAGCGGGAAAATAACCGGGAGTGTTCTCCCAGCTCCGGGTGATTATCAGTATATTAAATCGGAGGGGACGGTTCCATGTTCAGTATGTTAGAGGG
The DNA here is from genome assembly GCA_039707655.1 of Elymus sibiricus. NCBI lineage: Eukaryota > Viridiplantae > Streptophyta > Magnoliopsida > Poales > Poaceae > Elymus > Elymus sibiricus. The sequence continues at coordinate 324,172,075 of CM077664.1, forward strand.
GTGTGGCAGGTATGTGGGTGGCGTATTCGGTTTCGTCATATTTTTCTGATCATTTTTCATATATAAATTATTTTCATCCGAGTTACGGTTTATTTTATATGATTTTTCAAAGTTTTAAACATTTTCTGAATTTTCTGGATTTATTTAATTCGAATTATCTAAAACAGTGTTCTGTGACGTCAGCATTGCGTCAGCGGTCAAACCCAGCTGACCAGGGTCAAACCTGACCAGTGGGTCCCACTGGTCAGTGACACAGTAGGTAATTAGGGTTTATTTAAACTAATTATAGATTAATTAGGCGGTGGGGCCCCACTGTCAGTGGCTGTTTAATTAGTAGATTTAATTAACAGATTAATTAACATTTTATTTATTTATAAAATCATTTAAATTAGGCGGGGCCCGCATGTCAGTGACACGGGGCCGCCCAGTTAGCGGGTTGACCGGGTTAACCGGGCCAACGTGGCTGTGGGGCCTAGCGATCAGCGGCCCAGGGGGCCCCACCTGTCGGACCAGGTCAGTACCGGCGACCGGAGTTGCTCCGGCGAGCCTCCCGCGGCGGCTGCTCACCGGAGTTGGCCGGAAATGGGCTACAAGGGGTTTCCGGACCCGGGGTTTGGCACGTTCGGCTGCGGGCGATGTCGTGCTTCCAATGGCGGTGGCTGCGGGGGCTGCGGGGGCCACCGGAGTTGGCCGGAAATGCCGGAGTTGGCGCCGGCGACGACGGCAGGCGGCGGCCGGATCGGGAACTCGGGGAAAACGGCGATGCAGGCGCGCTCGAATCAAATGGATGGGCCAGGGGGCACCTACGCGCGCGTGCGAGTTCAACGGGCATGGACGCGGGACCATATGGTCGCCGGCGACGAGCTCGCATGGTGGCGGGCTCGGGCACGACGGGGACGGTGTCTATGGGCGGCAAACGGTGGCGAGCGAGGAGGGGAAAGAAGCAGCGGCTTACAGTGAGCCTGCAGGTGAGCTTAGCGTGCTCGGGGATGGCTCGACGTGGCCGGAGACGACGACGAACGGCGACGGGGATCCGAGGACGACGACAACGCGATCTGGCGACGTGGTGCTCCCCGGCTCGAATGAAAGGCAGGGGAGGAAGTAGCGGTCGTCGGCGGCGCTTCTAGACACGTGGTTACGGCGGCGTGGCCATGGCCGCGCTCGGGAGAGGAGGCCGAGAGGGAGAGAAGTGGCGAGGGAGAGCTCAGGGGGGGCGCGGGCTCTGCCCTTATCCTCAACGGAGGGCGCGGCGCGCGCTGTCGAGCAGCGAGGGAGGGGGCCGGGTTGTGGGTGTGTGCGCGCGCGCTGTGGAGACGACAGGGAGCGCGGGAGGAGCAGTAGGAGGAAGGAGGTGGCGAGGTGGGCTGGGATGCACACTGTGCTGCTTAAGCCCAGTAGCACAGTGGTTTTCCTCTTTTTCCTTTTATTCTTTTCTATTTTCTTTTTAGTTACTGTTTTGTAAAATGTTTGGCCACCATTGCAATTTTGTAAAATATGAGACTTAGCCACTCAAGTACAGTGCAATATCTAGCACTGCCATAAAAAGGTTTGGAGTCTAGATGTTTTCATTTGAATTTTATTTAAATGGGAATGAATTAAATGGTGCTGTTGTGGTACTGTTTCATGATGTTAGAGTCATTTAAATAATTCAATTAATGTTGATTTTATTTTTATAATTGCTTTGGGAATATTTGCAATATTATGAACTATTTAGTACCTGGATTTGAACAACTTTTAAATTCACTTTAAATTTGAATTCTCAATTTAATTGGAATTTGAAATGAGATATGATCCAAATGATGATCAAGCACTGTTAATCATGGTGACTTGGGATTATCAAAAGGGTGATCACTATAGCTTAATACATGGGGGTGTTACAATTCTCCTCCTCTAAAAGAAATTCTCGTCCCGAGAATTAAGAGGTAGGCTGAAAGAGAGCGGGGTATTCTTCACGAAGACGATCTTCGCGTTCCCAAGTGGCTTCATCTTCAGAATGATTTGACAACTGAACTTTAAGGAACTTGATTGACTTGTGACGGGTTCGACGTTCCGCTTGATCAAGAATACGGATCGGATACTCTTGATAAGAAAGATCCTCTTGCAATTCAAGCATTTCATGATCCACCGCTCAGATAGGATCCTTGAAGTAGCGACGGAGTTGCGACACATGAAAGACATCATGAACCTGAGAAAGGTTTGGCGGCAATTCCAATTGATATGCCACTTCTCCACGTCTGGCGAGGATACAGAATGGGCCAATGTAGCGAGGAGCTAACTTGCCCTTGATTCCAAATCGATGAGTGCCCTTCATTGGGGTGACACGGAGGTAAGCTTGTTCACCAGGTTGATAGACCATTACCTGGTGTTTTCGGTCATAATTGCTCTTCTGGCGAGACTGAGCAACTTTCAAATGTTCACGGACAATGCGGACTTGTTCTTCAGCTTGTTGGATAATGTCCGGACCGAAGAGTGGCCGTTCCCTAGTTTCTGACCAATTCAGAGGAGTTCGGCACTTACGTCCATATAAAACTTCAAAGGGGGCCATCTTCAAACTAGCCTGATAGCTATTGTTGTATGAAAATTCAGCATATGGGAGAGATTCCTCCCATTTCTTACCGAATGAGATGACACAGGCTCGAGGCATATCTTCAAGTACTTGATTGACTCATTCAACTTGTCCCTGGGACTGGGGGTGAAAAGCGGTGCTGAAGGACAGATGAGTTCCCATAGCTTCTTGGAAACTGTTCCAACATCTTGAGGTAAAGAGGCTGCCACGATCTGAACTGATCTCCAACGGAACACCGTGAAGTGACACGATTCTGGAAACATATAAGTCTGCTAACTGACTAGCAGTGATCGTCTCCTTGATAGGAAGAAAGTGAGCAACCTTTGAGAATCGGTCAATGACGACAAAAATAGCATCATGACCCTTCTGCGATCTGGGAAAACCAGTAATGAAATCCATTTCAACTTTGTCCCATTTCCATTCAGGGATAGAAAGGGGTTGCAGAGTTCCAGCAGGCCTTTGATGTTCTGCTTTGATGCGACGGCAAACGTCACACTCCGCAACATAACGAGCAATGTCTCGCTTCATATCAGGCCACCAATACCTCTGTCGAATGTCTTGGTACATCTTGGTACTACCAGGGTGAATTGAAAGAGGTGTATCATGAGCTTCTTTCATGACGCGCGGGGTCACATCCAGGTTGTCCTTTCTAGGAACCACTAAACGATTTTTGAAGAACAAGGTGCCATCATCATCAATAGTGAAGAATGAGCGCCTTCCTTCTGCGATATAGCGCTTAATCTTCTCGACCTCAGAGTCAGCTTTCTGTATATGCTTGATGAGGCCCTCGAGATCTGGTTCAACAACCAAGGTATCTAGATATCCTTGAGGAACTATCTCGATGTTCAGCTTTCGAAGCTATTCATACAGGAGTGGCTGTTGCAGCTGAACCTCAAGTTCACAACAGTAGGATTTACGGCTCAAAGCATCAGCCATTACATTAGCCTTGCCAGGGGTATAAGAAATACCCAAGTCATAGTCCGTAATGGCCTCCATCCATCTTTGCTGACGGAGGTTCAGAGATGGCTGAGTGAACAAGTACTTCAAACTTTGATGATCCGTGTAGATCCCGCAACGATTACCATGTAGGTAATGTCGCCATAACTTCAATGCATAAATAACTGCTGCAAGTTCGAGATCATGCGTTGGATAGTTCTCTTCATGAGGACGCAACTGTCGAGAGCCATAAGCAATCACCTTGCGCTCTTGCATTAGTACACAGCCTAATCCTTGGCGGGATGCGTCACAATAAATCACGAAGTCCTTGCGAGAATCAGGAGGAGCAAGCATTGGGGCAGATGTCAACTTGTCTTTGAGTGTCTGAAAACTTTCCTGACATTTTTCTGTCCACTCAAACTTAACGCCTTTGTGAAGCAGATCAGTCAGAGGCTTGGCAATCTTAGAGAAGTTCTCGACAAAATGGCGGCAATAATTGGCGCGCCCGAGAAATCTTCTGACTTGCTTGACATTCTTTGGGGGAGTCCAGTCAAGAATAGCCTGAACTCGCTCTGGGTTGACAGCAATGCCATCTTTGGAAATCAAGTGGCCGAGATATGTCACTTCAGATAACCAGAACTCACACTTGGAATACTTGGCATACAGTTGATGTTCACGCAGCTTCTCCAGTACAAGCCGAAGATGTTCAGCATGTTCTTCTTCATTCTTCGAATATACAAGGATATCATCCAGATAAACTATGACGAATTTGTCGAGGTAATCCATGAAGATGTAGTTCATCAGTCGGGAGAAGGTTACTGGGGCATTGGTTAAGCCAAAGGACATGATAGTGTACTCGTAAGAACCATAGTGAGTAACGAAGGCTGTCTTTGGAATATCCTCTTTACGAACTCGGATCTGGTGGTATCCCAATCTCAAATCAAGTTTAGAGAATACGGAGGAACCAGCAAGTTGATCATACAGATCGTTGATTCTGGGAAGCGGATACTTGTTCTGAATTGTTGCTTGGTTGATAGGTCGGTAATCTTGGACCAACTGGTTTGTTCCATCCTTCTTTTTAACAAAGAGCGAAGGTGCTTGACGGTGTCCTGGACTAGGGGGTACTCACCACATCGTCTCCCGACCAGGTGGGTTGAGCCAAGGACCCCCATGGCGGTTCACTCATGGGCCACTTCGGGCAGCCCATGATGAATACAAGGAAGATTCCACAAGACTTGGCGCCCAAGACAAGGACTCTCCTAAACCCTAGGCCTCCGGTGCATATATAAACCGAGGCCAGGCTAGTCAATAGATGGACTGATATTCATTAGAACAATCTTGTGGTAGATACATGTACTCTGTACTACACCCCATATGAATACAATCAAAGCAGGACGTAGGGTATTATCTCTTCGAGAGAGCCCGAACCTGGGTAAAACCATGTGTCCATGTTACCATCGCTCCAAGACGCCTAGCTTAGGACCCCTACTACGAGATATGCCGGATTTAGAACCGACATTGGTGGTTTCATTGAGAGCCTGCTGGGTAGTCGCCGCGGTGCGATGGGAATTCAGATCGGCTCCACCGCGATCTACGCGTCGGAACCGAGCTACATCGTCAGCGTCGGCATCTTCGTCGCCGGCCCGACTGATCACCTTGGCTGGACCGAGGACTATGCTTCTCTTCGGACCGTCAAGTTCGGACGGATGTCTTCGTCATCATCAACTCCGATCTCATCCGGGATCATGGAAAAATCGTCCATGGTGCTCGGGGGCTCAACATCAACATTGCCCTCGCGTGATCAAGCAGTTTTTTCTGGACAGCGGATTCGTGTTTGTCGTCCCCGTCTCCTCGAGCATCGCTTTGACGATTGCTTTGGTGGAATATTGCGTAATTGAGTCTAGAACAACCCTGTAAAATTTCGTCGTATTTCGATGGAGGAATCTCCGGCGATCTCCGATATACCGGAGCCGTGTCGAATCTGGACGGGAATCTGGACGAGTTTAGGGCGAGGAGTCCAGCAGTCAGCTCGAACGTCCTTTGGAAGATCCAACCGTTCATCGACTGCGGAATTCCCATATCTACCACCCCTCAAAATTTCAGCTCGATCCGACCGTTCAAACTCCGGGAAGCGTCCGATGAGTGCTTCAATTTTCGGATCTGTTTCCAGCACGAAAACGAATCTGACCCGAGTTCATCCTTTTTCATGAACAGATTATCGAACATCCTTTTTGAGGGGAATTTTTTCTAGGGTATTGTGTGTTGTTCTCAAACACGTGGCCACAAATTTTGAGTCTTTTCCGAGGCGATCTTCACCGTCGCGCCGATGTCAAACCGGCCCGACCACGTTGCTCCACGGCTACCGACCTGCGCCAACATCGACTGTGCCGTCGCTCCATCGAGCCGATGACAACCACCTCGGATCATCACCTCGGCGAGCCGACCAAGAGTTCGGCACCACTCTCCCTAATGATCGTCAAGATAACATCGTCACCTTACAGATTGTACGGGCCGGGCGCGCCAGCATCGCCGCGCGGTCACTTCTCAAGCCGGCATTGACCGCGTCACAAGTTTTGACCTGCGTCGGCATCGCCGCGCCGTTGCTTCTTCAAGCCGGTGTCCACCACGCCGACCTGCTTCGACACCTCGGCTGGCATAGGGCTGCAACGTCACCTTACCGACCTGCTTCGTCACCTCGGCTAGACCGGGGGCTTCGCCATCTCTTCACCAACCTACTCCGGGGACTTCGGCGTCACCAACCGACCAGCTTCGTCAGCTCGGCCGGACCGGGGGCTTCGCCCCAACATATCGGCAGTGTTGTACTACCACTTCATCAAGCCGAGCTCTTCGCTCGGACACCTCGGCCGGACCGGGGGCTTCGCCATCGCTTCATCGACCTACTCCGGCGTCACCCTGCCGACCTACTCTGTCTCCTCGGCTGGACCAGGGGCTTCGCCTCGGCACATCGGCAGTTTTGTGCTGCCACTTCATCAGCCGAGCTCTCCGCTCGGCCACCCCAGGACCGGCTTGGGGGCTGGGATCTCGACCCGTTGCAAGCCCGGACTACGTCATCAACGCCGAGCACATTAACCAACTAAGTCGCTTTCATGCTCAAATTTTTTAAATGTTTAATTTTTGTTCGGTTCGACCAAGCATTATATTTGTGTTAGACAAAAACTCTGTTTGTTACAAACACTCCCTTTACCCATGTTACCTGGGGGCTCTTAAATTTATACGAGCCGTTTTAGAATAAGTGTTTTCTTCTTGGTCGTTGCAAAATCTTTTTCTACTACTTTTTCCGACGCGAGTGTGTGGTCAATAGCCGGGTTGCCTGGTTTCTCTCTAAAGCCGCTCGAGTTTAGTTCGCTAAACTGGTCTGAGAAGCACTCCGCCTTCGGGATAAGGAGGTTGAAGCCGAATGCTGACCCGCTTGAAGTCTGGAGATCGGATGTATCATGTTAAAGCATGATGGAAGCACAAACTAATTTTAAGACCAATTTTTGGATAGGCACCAAAAAACTTGATTTACTTCGGACGTAAAGTTTTCACATAAGTTTTTTGGTTTTCCGAGCTTATGGCACCTTTAACCTATTTTTATGTTTTTTTTTCAGGGGGCGGGTCATCCTCTTGATCGAGGTGTTCTGCGTGATGGTTTTGCTCGGGGAATTTTTCCGACCTGTAGTTTGGCATCTTTTCGGCCGAGCTGCACTTCGGCGTTGTCCAAACATACATGGCAGTTGAACTAGTTCCCGAGGAGATACGATCCTAGGGTCGGCCATGTTGCCCAACCCAAGTCTCGGGGGCTACTGCATCGATGATTCAATGCAGACAATTTACAAATTGCGAAACAGTTTCCGAGGAGATTATGATCCTTAGGTTGGTCAGCCACACCCAACCCGAGTCTCGAGAACTATGCACACCGCGTTTATGTTTCTAAGTATGCTGCCAATCTAGGAGTTGATCCTCAGGCCGATTTCGCGAATCGACCTGAGTCTCAGGGGCTACTGGGATCGGCGGTTTTATGTTATCCTTCAGGTGCATCTCGGATTTTAGGCCGACACACACCTTGAGGGCTACTGGATATACATCTCGGCAGAGAATAAATTGCACCAATCCACAAAAAACCAGCTCACTGCCGAGGTGGTGCACCACCTGGGAAGCAGTTCGGCATATAAAGCTCGGCTGCGAGTGGCTGGCTCCATAGAGAACTTTTTCGGTGATAAGCTCGGATAACCTCCTTCAAACTTTTTCAAAGACGAGGTACTCTATGCCTCCTCGGATGCAGTCCGGCGTTGGAGCTCGGCTGCAAGAAGACATCTCGGATGCAGTCCGGCGCTGGAGCTCAGATACAGACCGGCGTTTGAGCTCGGCTGCTAAAATATACCTCTGATGTAGACCGACATTGGAGCTCGGCTGCAAAAAGACACCTCGGATGCAGTCCGACATTGGAGCTCGGACGCAAGAGGACACTGCCGCACGGGAAAAACTTCGAACCCGAGGTGTGGCGTTAAATAACAAGGCATTGATAAAGGCCAAGAACCTAAAGGGGCTCCTCGGATGCCCGACGTATGAACTCTTCGGATACACCTCGGCGATCCTCAAGATCGGAGTTGGGAAGATTTGTTGAACCAGTTTTCAAGACCGATGACCGAAGACGAAGAACAGTTCGGAAGAACCGAGGAGCGTCCCCAACTTGAAGACCGGTTCAGGGGGCTACTGACGGTGTCCTGGACTAGGGGGTACTCACCACATCATCTCCCGACCAGGTGGGTTGAGCCGAGGAGCCCCATGGCGGTTCACTCATGGGCTACTTCGGGCAGCCCATGACGAATACAAGGAAGATTCCACAAGACTTGGCGCCCAAGACGAGGACTCTCCTAAACCCTAGGCCTCCGGAGCATATATAAACCGAGGCCAGGCTAGTCAATAGATGGACTGATATTCATTAGAACAATCTCGTGGTAGATACATGTACTCTGTACTACACCCCATATGAATACAATCAAAGCAGGACGTAGGGTATTATCTCTTCGAGAGAGCCCGAACCTGGGTAAAACCATGTGTCCATGTTACCATTGCTCCAAGACGCCTAGCTTAGGACCCCTACTACGAGATATGCCGGATTTAGAACCGACAGTGCTCCCCAAGTAGAAGAACTGGGGCAGATGAAACCCTTTTGAAGTGACTTGTCGATTTCCTGCTTAAGTTCAAGGAGTTCATGCGGCGGCATCTTGTATGGGCACTTGGCAATAGGAGTGGTGCCTGGTTTCAGGTCAATAACAAATTCGACAGTCCTAGCAGGTGGTACACCTGGGAGTTCTTCTGGAAAGACATCTTGAAAATCCCGAACGACTGGAACGTTCCCTATCCCCTCAAGAGGTGAAGCATTCAATGCATTCAGAGCATATATCGGGTTCTCGGCATTCTGAGCTGTTCGGGCAGAGTAACATATTGTCTGGCCAGAAGGATGTGTAAGTTGGACTTTCTTTGCGACACAGTCGATGAAAGCATTATGGGCTTTCAGCCAATCCATACCGAGAATGACATCTATGGTAGAAACCTTAAGGGCCATGAGTGAAGCAGTAAACACAAATCCTCCAATTGCAATGTGGTTGTTGTGGGCTATCATCGAGGTATCCCACCTGGATCCTGGAGAGCTAACCACCAGCGGAGGGTACATATTTTCGAATGATAAGTCTTGCTTACGTGCAAACGCCTCAGATATGAAGGAATGTGACGCTCCTGAATCAAAAAGAACAGAACCTGATACTGAGTTAACAGGGAGGGTTCCCATCACGACAGTCGGTTCCTTCTAAGCCTTTTCAACATCGACATGATTGGCATGGCCAAGTACAACAGCAGACGGTTTGGTATTACAGTTTCTGGATCGACGGTTTCGACAGCCCCTTTTACGGCCAACAGGAGAACGTGATGCATTCTGCAGCTGACCCTGACGACAATTGAGAGCAAGGTGCCCTAGCTGTCCGCACTTGCGGCATAAACCATCATTATGGTGAGGAGCCATAGCATTGGACTGTCCACCCTGAACCGTTAGCTGTCTCGGCGGTGGAGGCAGACGAGGTGCGACATAAGATGGCCTTGGTGTTGGAGCAGGTCGGTGATAAACATTGTGCGGGATCCAGACTTGACGTTTCTGAGTAGGCTGACCCGAGGATGAGCCAACATCTAGAGTACGCTTGAGCGATTCCTGGTACTCAGTCAGACCAGTTTCAACTCGGAAAGTTTGGCTGACAAGCGTCGCAAAGTCCACACAATCATGGGCAACAAGTGCTAGCTTTATATCAGGACGCAATCCTTCACGGAATTTCTCCTGCTTGCGCGCGTTAGTGCAAACGTCATCTTCAGCATAGCGGGATAAATCAACGAATTTCCTCTTATATTCATCCACAGTCATTTTGCCCTGGGTGAGTTTGCGGAATTCCTTCTTCTTCTGATCCATTAGACCTTGAGGAATGTGCCGTGCACGGAAGGCTGACTGAAATTCCTGCCAAGTGGTTACAGTTCCAGCAGGCAGCATACGCCGGTGGCTTTCCCACCATTGAGCAGCTGAACCCCTCAGGTGATACGTCGCATAGGTGACGTAATTGGTAGGGGCGACATTAGCCGACTCCATCTGAAAAGCGATGTCACGGATCCAATCATCAGCATCCATTGGATCAGTCAAGTTGCGGAAGGTGGACGGATTGTGGCGCACGAAATCTTGCAGTGAGATCGGGCCAGGCTCCTGACGAGCATCGTTGCGTTCCAATCGATTTACCAGACTCTCATTGAGCTGACGGTTCAGTTCAAACTGCTGCATCATTGCGGCAATATAAGGTGGAGGTGGAGGATCGTCAGCCATCCTGCCAAATCAACAGGGGCAGTTTAGCAAGAACAACTGCAAGTGTATGGAGTCATTCTTGATGTAACAAAAAAAATGAACAAGAAGTGCATTAGATACATATTAGTAGTCATTAAGACATACAGATCCATGCACGGTGTTGGATACAAACGGACAACGTGAGTTCGGAAACACACACATCTAGACAAACTAGGCGGAGCGCAGGCACGAGGTGAAGGAATACAACAACGCGACATAGCAAAGGCTAGATCAACGCCGGAGAAAACCACTGGAGCAAGGAATCGGCAGGGGACGACGCAGGGTGCCCTCGATGAAAGGATCCTGCGGTCCGTGAAAACTGTGAAGCAGAACCTGGCCCACAATTCGAAGAAGGGTTGATTCAAATCTCCGGGTGGATGTGATCACGAGAACCTAATGTTAGAGTTAGCAAAAAATTTAATCCGAAAGGAAGAGAGATCAGAGTCCCAGAGTAAGGAAGAGGAATAAAAGATCCTAATCCCATCCATTGGCGACGTGGGCCCGCAACCCACATAGCCATGTTAGTAAAACAGTTTTTTGAAAGACTAGACTCAACTTCGGCCAAGGATTTGGAAGGGGGGCTCCTATAGGCAGTCGGCTCTGATACCAACTTGTGACGTCCCCGACTCGACCGTGCACTAATCATACACACAAATGCACACGATCAAGCCTAAGGACTCATGGGAAGATATCACAACACAACTCTAGACACAAAATAAAATAATACAAGCTTTATATTACAAGCCAGGGGCCTCGAGGGCTCGAATACATAAGCTCGAGTTACACAAGCATCAGCGGAAGCATCAACAGTATCTGAGCACAGACTCAAAGTTAAACAAGGATGCCTTAAGAAGGCAAGCACAAACAACAACACTGATCGAAAAGGCGAAGGCCTTCTGCCTAGGGCCTCCAAACTACTCATGGTCGGCGGGCTCAACGTAGTAGAAGGTGCCTCCGGGGATCTTCTGCTCCTGGACTCTGTCATCTGATCGCAGCAACCGGGTATGGGGAAAAGAGATAGCAATGCAACAGTGAGTACTCATCCAAAGTACTCGCAAGACTTACATCAGAACTATACTAATTATGCATCGGCATCAAAGGAATGGGGCTATATCTTTGGACCAATTTGCAGAAATGCCAGAACAGAGGGGGAAAGGCCTAGCCTATCGAAGACTAGCATCTTGAAGCAATCTTGCAGCATCAGAAGAGAATAGAACACAGCAGCATATAATAATAAGTAAATATTAGTAATGCCCTGAGATCCTTCCTCGACTACCCTGTGAGAAAGTGATCCCGAGAGCAGTAGTAACAGTTTAACATTGTAACAGTAACCATTCATAGTTGTAGTAGATCAGGATACAACTCCGAGCGTCCTGTTACCGTGGAAACGGCTATTCGAATAGATAACTTCCCAGCAGGGTGCACTATTGTTACCCAACACGCTCGATTACATCTGGCCGGACACACTTGCTGGGTAATACCCGGCCTCGGGTAATCGACACGACGTAGTCCTACCTAGGCTCAGTAGAGAGGTCCCCGCCGGTCTACATCCTAAGCCCTCAGGGGTCTTGGGCCATCGCCCTTTGCACTCCGGGTCGTTGTGCGCAAGGTGGATCCAGGCACCACCTCTGGGGCACCGATCCGACCCGGCCACAATGCTGAGCTGGACGTCTGACAGAGCTTTCGGCTGATACATACGGCGCCGAGGGTCCCATACCCATTATCCCACGTGGTGGTAGTGCGTATAGGCCAGCGGCCAACTCAGATCAAATACCCAAATCCATTAGGCATGTTTAGTAACTCGCGAAGACGAACAGGATCCTTGTCGCTCCGACTTGAGAACACACGGACCACGACCAAGGACCAGGCCCACCTGTCTCCTAGGTGGTCTCCGCCTGCCCTGAAGTTCCGCTACAATATCACCCGCGGGTGCTCTTGGAGCCGACCCGTCTTTAACATTATTCTCTCGCGGGCACTCTTGGAGCCGGCCCGACTTTAACAGTTTAAAGTATTGCAGTAATGTAATATTTCCGTGATCATCACCCAGAGTGATTACGGCCCGATAACAAGCCTAGCAAACGGACAAGGGTGAAGGGCCAGCTGATGAAACATAGCATACCTAACTAAGCATCATAGGGTAGCAGGTAAGGTATCAATAGCAGGCGACGAAAACAGGCTATGCATCAGAATAGGAGCTATCGGAGCAACAACAAAAGCAATTCTAATGCAAGCATAAGAGAGAAAGAATGGGCTAGATCTGATGATCAAGGGGGTTTTGCTTGCCTGGAAGCTCAACTGAAGGGGTCTGGTCGTTGACGACGTAGTCGTACTCAGCAGTGTCGTTGGCAGTCTTGTGGTCTATCAGGAGAGAAGGAGGGGGAAAAACAATAAATACACGGCAAACAATGCAACAGGGATGCATGACATGTCTACATGCTGTGCAAGGGGTGTTCTAATGCAGCACTACGCAAGTTAGTCGGAGCGGGAAAATAACCGGGAGTGTTCTCCCAGCTCCGGGTGATTATCGATATATTAAACCGGAGGGGACGGTTCCATGTTCAGTATGTTAGAGGGGTGTGGCAGGTATGTGGCTGGCGTATTCAGATTCATCATATTTTTCTGATCATTTTTCATATATAAATTATTTTCATCCGAGTTACGGTTTATTTTATATGATTTTTCAAAGTTTTAAACATTTTCTGAATTTTCTGGATTTATTTAATTCGAATTATCCAAAACAGTGTTCTGTGACGTCAGCATGACGTCAGCGGTCAAACCCAGCTAACCAGGGTCAAACCTGACCAGTGGGTCCCACTGGTTAGTGACACAGTAGCTAATTAGGGATTATTTAAACTAATTATAGATTAATTAGGCGGTGGGGCCCCACTGTCAGTGGCTGTTTAATTAGTAGATTTAATTAACAGATTAATTAACATTTTATTTATTTATAAAATCGATTAAATTTGGCGGGGCCCGCATGTCAGTGACACGGGGCCGCCCAGTCAGCGGGTTGACCGGGTCGACCGGCCCAACGTGGTCGTGGGGCCCAGCGGTCAGCGGCCCAAGAGGCCCCACCTGTCGGGCCAGGTCAGCACCGGCGACCGGAGTTGCTCCGACGAGCCTCCCGCGGCGGCTGCTCGCCGGAGTTGGCGGGAAATGGGCTACATGGGGTTTTCGGACCCGGGGTTTGGCGCGTTCGGCTGCGGGCGATGTCGCGCTTCCAATGGCGGTGGCTGCGAGGGCTGCCGTCGCCGGAGTTGGCACCGGCAACGCCGGCAGGCGGCGGCCGGATCGGGATCTCGGGGAAAACGACAATGCGGGCGCGCTCGAATCGAATGGATGGGCCAGGGGGCACCTACGTGCGCGTGCTAGTCCAACGGGCACGGACGCGGGACCATATGGTCGCCGGATGGTCGTCGGCGACGAGCTCGCGCGGTGGCGGGCTCGGGCTCAGCGGGGACGGCGTCTACGGGCGGCAAACGGCAGCGAGCGAGGAGGGGAAGAAGCAGCGGCTTACAGTGAGCCTGCAGGTGAGCTTAGCGTGCTCGGGGAGGGCTCGACGTGGCCGGAGATGACAACGAACGGCGACGGGGATCCGAGGACGACGATGACGTGATCTGGCGACGTGGTGCTCCCTGGCTCGAATGAAAGGCAGGGGAGGAAGTAACGGTCGTCGGCGGCGCTTCCAGACATGGGGAGTCGGCGGAAGGAGCTCGGTGGCCGCGTGGTTACGGCGGCGTGGCCATGGCCGCGCTCGGGAGAGGTGGCCGAGAGGGAGATAGGGAGAGAAGTGGTGAGGGAGAGCTCAGGGGGGGCGCGGCTCTGCCCTTATCCTCCGCGGAGGGCGCGGCGCGCGCTGTCGAGCAGCGAGGGAGGGGGGCCGGGTTGCGGGTGTGTGCACGCGCGCTGTGGAGACGACAGCGAGCGCGGGAGGAGCAGTAGGAGGAAGGAGGAGGTGGTGAGGTGGGCTGGGCTGCACACTGTGCTGCTTAAGCCCAGTAGCACAGTGGTTTTCCTCTTTTTCCTTTTATTCTTTTCTGTTTTCTTTTTAGTTACTGTTTTGTAAAATGTTTGGCCACCATTGCAATTTTGTAAAATATGAGACTTAGCCACTCAAATACAGTGCAATATCTAGCACTGCCATAAAAAGGTTTGGAGTCCAGATGTTTTCATTTGAATTTTATTTAAATGGGAGTGAATTAAATGGTGCTGTTGTGGTACTGTTTCATGATGTTAGAGTGATTTAAATAATTCATTTAATGTTGATTTTATTTTTATAATTGCTTTGGGAATATTTGCAATATTATGAACTATTTAGTTCGTGGATTTGAACAACTTTTAAATTCACTTTAAATTTGAATTCTCAATTTGAATTGGAATTTGAAATGAGATATGATCCAAATGATGATCAAGCATTGTTAATCATGGTGACTTGGCATTATCAAAAGGGTGATCACTGTAGCTTAATACATGGGGGTGTTACAATGACCCACTTCCTATTAATGATGATTTTCCTGATGAACAATTAGCTGTCATAAATGCTTCTCGTAATACTCCTTGGTATGCAGACTATGCTAATTATATTGTTGCTAAATTTATACCACCTAGTTTCCCATACCAACAAAAGAAAAAGTTCTTCTTTGATTTAAGACATTACTTCTGGGATGACCGACATCTTTATAAAGAAGGAGTGGATGGTATTATTAGACGTTGTATACCTGAGCATGAACAAGAACAAATCTTATCGAAGTGTCATTCTGAGGCTTACGGAGGACACCATGCGGGAGACAGAACTGCACATAAGGTACTACAATTGAGTTTTTATTGGCCTACTCTTTTCAAGGATGCTCGTAAGTTTGTCTTATCTTGTGATGAATGTCAAAGGACTGGTAATATTAGTAGACGTCAGGAAATGCTTATGAATTATTCACTTGTTATTGAACCATTTGATGTTTGGGGATTTTATTATATGGGACCTTTTCCTTCCTCTAATGGGTATACACATATTTTAGTTGCTGTTGATTACGTTACTAAGTGGGTAGAAGCTATTCCAACTAGTAGTGCTGATCATAACACTTCTATTAAAATGCTTAAAGAAGTTATTTTCCCAAGGTTCAGAGTCCCTAGATATTTAATGACTGATGGTGGTTAACATTTTATTCATGGTGCATTCCGTAAACTGCTTGCTAAATATGATGTCAACCATAGAGTTGCATCTCCCTATCACCCTCAATCTAGTGGTCAAGTTGAATTGAGCAATAGAGAAATAAAGTTAATTTTGCAAAAGACCGTCAATAGATCTAGAAAGAATTGGTCTAAGAAACTTGATGATGCATTATGGGCTTATAGAACTGCTTATAAAAATCCTATGGGTATGTCTCCTTATAAAATGGTTTATGGAAAAGCATGTCATTTACCTCTTGAGTTAGAACATAAAGCATATTAGGCAATTAAAGAACTCAATTATGATTTTAAACTTGCCGGTGAAAAGAGGTTATTTGATATTAGCTCGCTAGATGAATGGAGAACCCAAGCTTATGAAAATGCCAAATTGTTTAAAGAAAAGGTTAAAAGATGGCATGATAAAAGAATTCAAAAACGGGAATTCAAAGTGGGTGAGTATGTTCTATTGTACAATTCTCGTTTTAGATTTTTTGCAGGAAAACTTCTCTCTAAATGGGAAGGACCGTATATCATCGAGGAAGTTTATCGCTCTGGAGTCATTAAGATCAATAACGCCGAAGGCACTAATCTGAAGGTGGTCAATGGGCAAAGAATTAAGCATTACATCTCAGGTACGCCTATTAATGTTGAGACTAACATTATTCAAACTATGACACCGGAGGAATACATAAGAGAGAGCTTCCAGAACACTCTAGAACCCTGAAAATTAAGAGGTATAATACGGTAAGTAAACCGACTCAAAAAATTCCATAAAAATACTTTATGTCAGTTTTGGATTATTAGAAAAAATACAAAAATAAGAAACAGCCGAGGGGACCCAAGAGGTGCACACGAGGCACCAGGGCGCGCCACCCCCCTCAGGCGCGCCCTGGTGGCTCGTGGGCCCCTCGTGAGCCTTCCCGACTCCGTTTTTCTTCTGGAATACTTGCTTTGCAAGATAAAAATTCTTTATATATACCCCCGGACATTTTGACCACCGTATCGCAGAAATATCTTCTGTTCTTGTTTCATGCTATTTTTCTGACAGATCTAGATCGCTATGGCTCCACCAAGCTCTCCCAAGGACAAGTTCTACGAGAAGGTCATCAACCCCTACCTACCGGAGGTGATGAAACACCCTCAAGCCATCGAGATGCGTGAAGGGGTGCTTCACATCCGGGATGTTCAAGGACCCAAGAAGACCGGGAGCGTGGAGGCCAGGCTCGAAGCGGTGGAGCAGGAGATTTTCAAGTGCCAAGGGATGGTGGAACGTGGACTCAGCACCAACCACTCCATGATCACGGAATTCACCCGTGATCGCAAGGTGAATGGCCAATCAATGGGGGACATCATCTTCATGCTCAATGAACGAATTGACTATCTCCAAGGCCAAATCTATGATCTTCAAAACCAAATTTTTGAGTATGAGGCAAAATTCAAAGGTATGAGTTTAGCTGCAAGTTTCAGGACTCCAGAGACTCGTTCATCCTTTTATGATGGGGAACCTATGCCATGGAATCCGGAGGACAAGCCCACCACTTCATCATCACCATCATCACCGAAGAGAGAAACTTGAGTACATGGGTATGGGCACTCCCCTTGGCTTGTGCCAAGCTTGGGGGAGGTGCCCCGGTATCGTATCACCATCACTTTTATTATCTTTACCTAATTTTAGTCCGATCCTTAGTTATTTCGTGATTTAGTTGAATAAAAGTTTAGTATGATCTATTTTCGAGTGCTAGTTTCATGATCTATCTATCTATGTAATTGAGTTGAGAGTTATACAATAAAGAGTAGTTTGAGTTTTTGCTTCTTTACTTTTATGTTTCAATCCTAGCAATGAGAATAATGAAAAAGATCATATGCTAATCTTATGGAAAGTAATGACATTACATAAATAAAAGTATAAGTGGTAAAATTTATTGAAAGTTAACAAGCATAGCATTGGTCAATGATGCAATTCATGAAAAAATTAATAAGGAAGAGAAGATTCACATGCAAATACACTATCTTGGACATCTTTTATGATTGTGAGCCCCATTGAGTATTTTATGTCAAATTGTTGACGTTGGACAAGGAAGACAACGTAATGAATTATGTTTGCTTATATTCACATAGAAGTTATATTGTCATAGATCCTCCAACATGTGGTGCTTGCTCAATATCTTTGCTAGCCAAAAATCCGCACCAAGTAGAGATACTACTTGTGCATCCAAAACCCTTAAACCCAATTTCATGTCATGAGAGTCCACTATATCTACCTATGGATTGAATAAGATCCTTTAAGTAAGTTGTCATCGGTGCCAAAGCAATAAAAATTGCCTCTAAATATGTATGAACTTTTATTGTAAGGGAAAATAAGCTTTGTACGAACTTGTGATGGTAAAGAAATAGAAGCGACAGACTGCATAATAAAGGTTGCTATCACAAGGGGCAATATAAAGTGACGTTCCTTTGCATTAAGAGCTTGTGCATCCAACAACAAAAAGCGCATGACAACCTCTGCTTCCCTCTGCGAATGGCCTATCTTTTACTTTTATGTATTTACTTTTTATGCAAGAGTCAATAGTGTTCTCCTCTATTCCTTTTTATTTTCCTCTTTTGCAAGCATCATGTGGTGGGGAAAGATCTAGGCACATATATCCAGTTGGATATGAGTGATCATGAGTTATTATTGTTGACATTACTCTTGAGGTGAATAAGTTGGGAGGCGAAATTATAAGCCCCTATCTTTCTACGTGTCTGGCTGAAACTTTTTGCTCCATATATATGTTGTGAGTGTTAGCAATCATAGAAGACTAAATGATGGTTGAGTATGTGGACTTGCTAAAAAGCTCCTACATGAGACCCTTCCTGATGATATGATGAATTGTAATTGCATTGTTGACTGAGAACATAGTTTGTTAGTTTTCAAGAAAGTTTATGTCTTATACTTCGTTGTTGTGATGAATTGTTACTTGCTCATGAGAAGTTCTATGATAACGAATATTACTGTTATAATAATGATCATGATGCTACTATGTCCGTATTTTGTTTTTATCGACACCTCTCTCTCTAAACATGTGGACATGATTATCGATATCGGCTTCGCTTGAGGACAAGCGAGGTCTAAGCTTGGGGGAGTTGATACGTCCATTTTGCATCATGTTTTCCTACTATTATTTATAGTGTTTTTAATCAATATAATACTTTGTGGAGCAATTCTAATGCCTTTTCTCTCTTAATATGCAAGATTTACATAAGGAGGGAGATTGCCGGCAGCTGGAATTCTGGACATAAAAAAGCTATGTCAGAGATACCTATTTTGCACATCTCCAAATGAGCTGAAATTTCACAGAGATTTATTTTGGAATAAATAAAAAATACTGGAGAAAAGAAGTACCAGAGGGGTCCACCCAGGTGCCCACGAGGCACCAGGGCGCGCCACCCCCCTGGCGCGCCCTGGTGGCTTGTGGGGCCCCTGGCCAGCCTCCGGTGCCCATTTTCTGGTATATAAGCCCATGTGCCCTAGAAAAAAAATAAGGAGAAGACTTTTGGGATGGAGCGCCGCCGTCTCGAGGTGGAACTTGGGCACGAGCACTTTTGCTCTCCGGCGAAGCGATTCCGCCGGGGATACTTCCCTCCGGGAGGGAGAAATCGAAGCCATCGACATCACCAACGATCCTCTCATCGTGGGAGGACCAATCTTCATCAACATCTTCACCAGCACCATCTCATCTCAAACCCTAGTTCATCTCTTGTATTCAATCTTTGTCTCAAAACCTCAGATTGGTACCTATGGGTTGCTAGTAGTGTTGATTACATCTCATAGTTGATGCTAGTTGGTTTATTTGGTGGAAGATTATATGTTCAGATCCATTATGCTATTCAATACCCCTATGATCTTGAACATGAACATGATTTGTGAGTAGTTACTTTTGTTCTTGAGGACATGGGAGAAGTCTTGTTATAAGTAATCATGTGAATTTGGTATTCGTTCGATATTTTGATGATATGTATGTTGTTGATTCTCTTAGTGGTGTCATGTGAACGTCGACTACATGACACTTCACCATCTTTGGGCCTAAGGGAATGCATTATGGAGTAGTAATTAGATGATGGGTTGCTAGAGTGACAGAAGCTTAAACCCTAGTTTATGCGCTATTCCGTAAGGGGCTGATTTGGATCCAAATGATTAATTGAAAGCACATGTGCTCCCTTGGTGGTTTTGGCAATTTATGCCAACATACATGTTGTTGGACTAATGCCTCTATCTAGTGAATTTCAGACAAGTTCAACAATGGCGTGGCAGGGACAAGAGGATGTGGAACCCTTCAAAATGCTAAGGACATGGATTGGCAAAAGCTCAAGACTCTACATTTTTGTTAAGTGATCCAAGATCACATTGAGTCCATAGGAAAGCCAATACTATTAAAAGGGGATGAGGTGTTGCTTAATGATCTGTTTGCTCAAGTGCTTAGTGACATTGCTCCAAAACCCTCAACCACTTTCTCCATCCAAATTTGTCCAAAACCTACATTCCAACTCGGCCCCACCGAATCATTCCTATCCGGAGCCACCGAGTTCATCTGGACTTAGCCACTTCCAAAACCCTAACAAATCGGATCCACCGATATGGATCTCGGTCCCACCGGGATGGCCTTGCCAACTCTCTGTTACATGTTGCAATTATTTCGGTCCCACCGAGAATTGCGATTGGTACCATCGAGATGGCTTGCCAACTCTCTGTTGCCTTATTGCTTCACTTCGGTCCCACCGAGTTGATGCAATCGGTGCCACCGAGACGAGGTTTGCCCTAACCATTGCACATCGGCCTAACCGAGTTGTTCCAGTCAGTCCCACCAAGATTCCTAACGTTTATATCTTTTACACAGGTCGGTGCCACCGAGATTTCTGATCGGTGCCACCGAGTTGGGTCAAAAGTGTGTAGCAGTTGGATTTTGTGTGGAGGCTATATATACCCCTCCACCCTCTTCTTCCTCAGTGAGGAGAGCCATTAGAATATGCCTACACTTCCACCATACATTTTCTAAGAGAGAACCACCTACTCATGTGTTGAGATCAAGAGATTCCATTCCTACCATTTGAACCTTGATTTCTAGCCTTCCCCAAGTTGCTTTCCACTCAAATCCTTCTTCCACCATAGCCAAATCTATGAGAGAGAGTTGAGTGTTGGGGAGACCATCATTTGAAGCACAAGAGCAAGGAGTTCATCAACAACACACCGTCTATTACCTTTTGGAGAGTGGTGTCTCCTAGATTGGTTAGGTGTCACTTGGGAGCCTCTGTCGAGGGGATGACCCCCGGGTAAGCAATGGAGCCCGGATCCCTTTCAAAAACACCGGGGCAGGCCAAGCCCCTCAATCCGGCTGGACCGCACGCCGGCTCCCCAGCGCGAGCCGGCTCGGCGTGGCGACCCGGCCTGACCGGCTGGCCCATGCCGGCTGGCCACTAGAGAGCAGACCCTCGCGACAAGACAAGTAAGGCAACAGCGCCCCCTCCTTTACACCGGCCCCGGCGGGCGAGGCGACAGCATTCCCTGTGCCCCCGCCTGGGGCGGGCGGTGTCCGGGCGGCGCAACCCTGTTGCTAGGCGGCGCTGACCGCCCTCTGACGAACGACAAGACCTGCCACAGTGCCGCGCTGCCGACCGAGCCCGCGCCCGGCAGACCCGGCGCACCCGGCGCACCCGGCGTACCCGGCGACCCGGCGGCCCCCACCGCCGGCTCCTAGACGATGACACCAGGGCCCCGCGCCCGTGTAATTTACCCATGTAACCCTGGGGGGTCGAGCTATAAGACCCCCCAGGAGGCCTCCATGCAGAGTGGTTCAGCCTAGTACGACTCAGCTCAGTTCACATCATCTACCTCCACACACACACAAACACAGCTCCAGGAGCAACCTTGTAGCCCTTGTGCTTCTCATACTTCATTCGGCAGGACTAGGGGTGTTACCTCTCCGGAGGGCCCCGAACCTGGGTACGTCTTGTGTCCCGCACTAGCGCGTGCCAACCTCGCCTCCGAAACCCACCGGTGTCCTCCTGTAACCCCACCTCAAGCCATGCCATGGCATCTGCCGAGAATTGCACGCCCCCCGCGAGAATACCATGACAGTTGGCGCCCACCGTGGGGCTGCTCGCGGCGCCGGTCGGAGTCAAGGTCCAGACGAGGCCCTTCACCAGCTCCAGCGAGCGCATCGTGCACGGTTTGGTCCGTGCACCTCGCACGGCCAACCCGGCCGGCTGCAGCGCTGCGCCGGGCGCGGACGTCGCCTGCCCTGCAGGCTGCCTCGTCGTCCCCTTCATCGCGCTGCGCGTCTTCGTCGCGCTCGTCCCCGACGTGTTTCCCAGCGAAGTGCGCTATTGCACCGACTCGCCTGTCCCCGTTAGCTGCGCTGTCTCCGACGACGTCGCTGCTCTCTGCGTTCGCGCGGAGGTGCTGACCATCGGCACCAGTTCCGGTTCCCCGCGCGCCAAGGAGACGGCTGCCGCGGCTGCCGCAGCCGCGGCTGCGGCCCCTCCTGTCCGGGCCGACCCGCTCCGCGAGACGATCCTGAGTCTGCAAGCCCCATCACGCCTGACGCCGACTCGGCGGCCGCAGCGGCTCGGCTCAACGAGGACCGCCAGCATCTGCTGGTCGAGGCCACGGAGCTCGCGGCCGCGCGGCGCCGGCGGGAGTCCGCCCAGCGTGAGTACGACAGCGCCCATGGCTTCACTCCGCCCGCCGCCGAGCCCAGTCGGGTCGCGGAGGTGCGGATTCACGGGGGCGCACTCGGCCGTGCGCTAGGCGCAGGCCGGCCCGTCTACGACACCCCCGTCAAGAACATGCGCGCGGCGTAGGCGGCTATGGCGGATCTCGAGTTCCTGGAGGGCGAGGAGCTGCTGCAGTAGCAGCAGCGCATCCGCGACCTCATCGCCGCGGCAAACGAGCAGCAGGCGCGTTTTGATCCGGCCCAGCCATCCGGCTCCGCTGCAGGGAATACCGTAAACCCGAAGAGGGCTCCCCGGGACGCGCGGCAGACGTCTTTGCACGCCACTAGCGCGAGCCGCTCTGGCCGGCACCGGTCCGGTCGGAGCCGGCACAACCGTGCCACCACCGCCGGAGACAGCAACGCTGGCGAGACCTGCCCCCCGCGGTCCCGTGGCCGACCGATTCGGTCCCCGCGGTCCCGTGGCTGACCGACTCGGCCCCCGCGAGCCCTACGACGAAAGCGACGCCTGTCACCGCATCGACCGGCTAGCGCGCTCCACGGCCCTGGAGGAGGAAAGCTCTGTCGGCCCGGCGTGTTTTGGCCCCCGCATTCGCGAGGAGCCCTTCCCCAAAGGCTTCTCGCTGCCCCGCGACTCCCCCAAGTACACCGGCCCCACCACGCCGGAGGACTGGCTGACCGACTACACCACAGCTGTCGGCATAGCCGGCGGCAACCAGCACGTGGCCGTGCGGTACGTCCCCCTCATGCTGCTCGGCTCGGCCCCGACGTGGCTTAACAGCCTCCGAGCCGGCAGTGTGAACTCCTGGCTGCATTTCGAAGACGCGTTCATTCGCAACTTCACCAACACCTACAAGCGTCCCGGCAAGCCTCGTCAGCTCTCCATGTGCATCCAGAAGCCGGGCGAGCCTCTTCGCGATTTCCTCACGCGGTGGACGGAGCTCCGCAACTCCTGCGAGGGCGTCCACGAGGTCCAGGCCATCCAATACTTCATCGATGGGTGCCTAGACGGCACTCTGGTCAAGCACCGGCTGGTGTGCGACGAGCCAGAGACCCTGGCGGAGCTCATGGCTGTGGCAGTCAAGTACGCTACGGCCGAATCCGCGATGAATGTGAAGATCACGATCAACGCAGACGGCAAGCTTCTCCCGGCCCAGCCGGCTCCCCCCAAGCCGGCTGGCGACAACAACTAGCGCCGGCAAGACAACAACAACAACAACAACGGCAAGCGCCAGAACGACCAGCCGGCGCCCCGCTACGACAACCGGCAAGTCGCTGCCGTGGAAGGGGAGCAGCCGGCCGAGCAAGGCGCCAGCCAGCGCCCGCGCACTGGCAAAGCCTCCTGGCAGCCCAAGCTGACCTTCGAGCAGATGCTCGACGCCCCCTGCAAAAACCACAGTGGCGCGAAGCCGTCGACGCACACGCTCCGGCAGTGCAGTTTCACGCAGCGCCTGTTGAAGGGCAACCTTCCACCTCCGCCGCCTGGAGCCGGCCCGCAGCAGCCGCCGCTCCCGCCGCCTCCACCGCCACCCGGCGCCCTCGCCGACAACCCTTTCCCGCACCCGGACGCGTCCTACGTCGTCTTCACCAGCGAGGGGGATGACAAGCACGCCAAGCGCAAGCACGCGGCCGAGGTGAACGCCGTCATCCCTTCGGTTCCCCAGTACATGCACTGGTCCGACCAACCGGTGTGCTGGACCCGGGAAGACCACCCGGCTGTCATGCCCACGCCGGGTGGCTATGCCCTCGTGCTCGACCCCGCCCTCGTCTCCGAGAAACGCACCTGCCGCTTTTCGCGGGTGCTGATCGACGGCGGCAGCAGCATCAACATCATGTACCGCGACACGATGACCAAGCTCGGCATCGAGGCGCGACAGCTGGAGCCGACCCGGACGGTGTTCCTCAGCATCGTGCCGGGACTCTCCTGCTCCCCGATCGGCCGGATCCGGCTTGACGTCCTGTTCGGCTCCAGCAGCCATTTCCGCCGCAAGCCGATCTGGTTCGAGGTGGTCGACCTGGCCAGCCCGTACCACGTGCTGCTGGGCCGGCCCGCGATGGCCAAATTCATGGCGGTCCCCCACTACGTGTACCTAAAGTTGAAGAATCCGGGTCCCAAGGGCCTCATCACCGTCGTCGGCGACTACAAGAAGTCCCTCGAGTGCGCCAAAGCCGGCTCCCAGCTGGCCGAGTCGCTGGTCATCGCCGAGGAGAGGCGCCAGCTCGACCGGATCGTGGCGCTGGCTAAGGCGTAGTCGGCCGTGCCGGCTCCTCCCAAGCTGGCCGACGAAGCCTCCTTCAAGCCGGCCAAAGACACGAAGCGGGTCCCGCTCGACCTGGCCGACCCCAGCTCCAGCAAGTACGTCGTCGTGGGCACCGGCCTCGACAGTAAATAGGAAGGCGAGCTCGTCGATTTCCTCCGTGAGAATCAGGATATCTTTGCATGGTCTCCCAAAGACATGCCGGGTGTCCCGAGGGAATTCGCCGAGCACAAACTTCACGTCCGCAAGGACACCAAGCCTGTCCGATAGCCGCTACGCCGCTTCTCCGAGGAGAAGCGAAGAACCATCGGTGAAGAGATCGCCCGGCTGCTCAAAGCCGGGTTCATCATGGAAGTGTTCCATCCCGAGTGGCTGGCCAATCCAGTCCTCGTCCTGAAGAAAAATGGCACCTGGCGCATGTGCATCGACTACACCAGCCTGAACAAGGCATGCCCCAAAGACCCGTTCGCTCTGCCCCGGATCGACCAAGTCATCGACTCCACAGCCGGTTGCGAGCTCCTGTCTTTCCTGGACGCCTACTCCGGCTACCACCAGATCAAGCTGGACCCGGCCGACGCCCTCAAGACATCCTTCATCACGCCCTTTGGGGCGTATTGCTGCATCACCATGTCGTTCGGCTTGAAGAATGCCGGCGCCACCTTCCAGTGTTGCATGCAGAAATGCCTGCTGCCCCAGCTCGGCAGAAACGTGCATGTCTACGTCGACGACATCGTGGTGAAGACCAAGCAGCACCTCACACTCCTGGCCGACCTCAAGGAAACCTTCGGCAATCTGCGCCGGTTCCAGATCAAGCTCAACCCGGAGAAATGCGTCTTCGGCGTGCCGGCTGGCCAGCTCCTCGGCTTCCTCATCTCAGCGCGCGGCATCGAAGCCAACCCGAAGAAGATCAAGGCAATCGAGCGCATGCGCAAGCCGACCCGGCTACGCTACATCTAGAAGTTCACCGGCTGCTTGGCCTCTCTCAGCCGGTTCGTCAGCCGGCTGGGGGAGAGGGCCCTACCCCTGTATCAGCTGATGAAGAAGACGATGGCGTTCGAGTGGAGCGACCAGGCAGACGAGGCTTTCCGCGACCTCAAGCGCATACTGTCCACTGCACCCGTCCTGGCCGCACCGGCTGAAAAAGAGCCACTATTGCTGTACATCGCCGCCACCTCCCGCGCGGTCAGCACGGTTCTGGTCGTCGAGCGCCCTGAGGAGGGCAAGGTGCAGCCGGTCCAGCGACCAGTGTACTACCTGAGCGACGTGCTCTCCGCCTCCAAGCAGAACTACCCCCACTACCAGAAGATGTGCTACGGCGTGTACTTCGCCGCCAAGAAGCTGAGGCAATACTTCCAGGAGCATACCATTACCGTGGTGAGCACAGCCCCCATTGGCGAGATCATGGGCTGCCGGGATGCCTCGGGCCGGGTGGCCAAGTGGGCCATCGAGCTAGCCGGCCACACGATCCTCTACGAGCCGCGCACCACAATCAAGTCCCAAGCACTGGCTGACTTCCTCGTCGACTGGACCGAGACCCTGTACCTGCCACCGGCGCCCGAGTCGACTCACTGGCGCATGCACTTCGACGGCTCCAAGATGCGCAATGGCTTGGGAACCGGCATCGTGCTGTCCTCCCCCAAAAATGACCGGCTGCGGTACGTGCTGCATATCCATTTCGCCACCTCCAACAACGTCGCTGAGTACGAAGCTCTCGTGCACGGCCTCCGGCTGGCCAGGGAGATCGGCATCCGGCGCATCCTCTGCTACGGCCACTCGGACCTGGTGGTGCAGCAAGTGTCCGGCGACTGGGACGCCAAAGACGCCAACATGGCCAGCTACCGCTTCCTGGTCCAGCAACTCTCCGGCAACTTCGACGGTTGCGAGTTCCTCCACGTCCCACGCGCGGACAACGAAGCAGCCGATGCCCTGGCCAAAGTGGGCTCCACCCGGCAAGCCATCCCGGCCGGCGTCTCCCTCGAGCACCTGCGGAAGCCATCCATCAAGCCGTCTCCGGAGTCGGAATCCATTTTCGTCCCGGACGACCCCGACGCGCCCCCACCCAACCCTGGAGTTCCCGGCGCCGGCTCGGGGACTGCCGGCTCCAGCTCGGGGGCTGCCGTCCCAAGCTCGGGGACTGCCGGCTCCGGCTCGGGGGCTGCCGTCCCAAGCTCGGGGGCTGCCATCCCGGATCCCATCCCGGCGGCCGTCCTCACGGTGGTGACGGCGCCGTCCTGGGCTCAGCCAATCCTCGCCTTCCTGGAAGACGGCGACCTTCCCTGTGACGAGACGGAAGCCCGGCAAGTGCAGCGGCGCGCGTCCGCCTACAGCATCATCAACCACGAGCTTGTCAAACGCAGCACGACGGGCGTGTTCCAGCGCTGCGTCGAGCAGAGCAAGGGGATCGAGATCCTCCTCGACATCCACCAGGGCGAGTGCGGGCACCACGCCGCCTCAAGATCCCTGGTGGCCAAAGCTTTCCGCCACGGGTTCTACTGGCCCACGGCCCTGCAAGACACCGAGGAACTGGTCCTCAAGTGCAAGGGCTGCCAACGCTTCAGCAAGCGCAGCCACCAGCCGGCTTCAGCCCTCCAAACCATCCCGATCACATGGCCCTTTGCCGTCTGGGGACTCGACATGGTGGGGCCCTTCAAAACCGCCCGAGGCGGCATGACGCATCTCCTGGTCGCCGT
Source organism: Elymus sibiricus (assembly GCA_039707655.1). NCBI lineage: Eukaryota > Viridiplantae > Streptophyta > Magnoliopsida > Poales > Poaceae > Elymus > Elymus sibiricus. The sequence continues at coordinate 324,199,275 of CM077664.1, forward strand.
CGACAAATTCACCAAGTGGATTGAGGCCAGGCCGATCAAGAAGCTTGACGGGCCCACAGCCGTCCGGTTCATCAAGGACATCGCGGTTCGCTACAGCGTGCCGCACAGCATCATCACGGACAACGGCACCAACTTCGCCAAGGGCGCACTAGCCCACTACTGCTCTGCATCTGGCATCCGGCTCGACTTGGCCTCCGTCGCACATCCCCAGTCGAACGGCCAGGTCGAGCGGACAAACGGCCTCATCCTAGCCGGCATCAAGCCGCGACTCGTCGAGCCGCTCGTGCGCTCACCCGGCAGCTGGCTCGACGAGCTGCCGGCCGTCCTCTGGAGTCTCCGGACGACACCCAACCGCTCCACTGGGTTCACCCCGTTCTTCCTCGTCTACGGAGCCGAAGCAATCATTCCAACCGACGTCGAGTTCGACTCGCCCCGGGTGACCATGTACACCGAAGCCGAAGCAAAAGAAGCATGCGAAGACGGCGTCGATCTGCTCGAGGAGGCGCGCCTCCTGGCCCTCAGCCGGTCAACCATCTACCAACAAGGCCTGCGCCATTACCACAGCAAGAAGATCAAGCCCCTCACATTCTGCAAAGGCGACCTCGTACTCCGGCTCGTCCAGCGGACAGCCGGCCAGCACAAGCTGGCCTCCCCCTGGGAGGGCCCTTTCATCGTCAGCAAGGCTCTCTGCGGCCGGAACGCGTACTACCTCATCGACGCGCAGAAGCCGAACAAGCGCAAGCGAGATGCAGCCGGCGAGGAGTCCATCCGGCCCTGGAACGCGGAGCTCCTCCGTCCGTTTTACAGTTGAACTCGTGCATGTATGTATCACCACCTTTTGAATTTAATGAAAGCAGGAAGCCCCCCACCCCGTTTTCATTTGTCCCGCCGAGTCGGCATAGCCGGCTCGGGGGCTCGGGGGCTTCCTTTTCCGTCTTACTCCGTGTCTATGCACCTCTCCGTTTTTTATTCTCCCGCCGAGTCGGCATAGCCGGCTCGGGGGCTCGGGGCTAGCCGGCCAGACCGCGCCCCGCCATTTTACCTTAGTCCGTCTCGAAACGTACAAACCACCAAAGCCCTCTCTTCGCTAGCCACAGCCGGCTCCCGGCTGTCCGGCCGGCAAGAGCCAAAGGCTGGAAGCCTCGTTACGCAAGAACGGCTAAGGGAGATAGCACGGCACAGCCAGCCCGGCCTAACCCTCCCCCTCTCACTAATTCGCCGCACGATCGGCTGCGCGCCAGGCGGCTTCGCCGCCTGCCGCCAGCCGGCCCAGTGGGTGTTTCGCTCGCGCTCAACGTCCGAAAGAGCCTAAGTATTGTGCGTCCGCTCTCAAAGCCGAATCCCCGTCCTAGCCACAGTCCGCAACCCGGCTGTCCGGCTAGCGGGAACGAAGCTCGAAGAAAAGACAAACGAGAAAAGGCCCATGGCCGAATAGCAAAAAGTGAAATCGCATGCAAAATTTATACACAGCATGGGCCTTCGGCCACGAGTTCATTACATGGAACTACACCCCCAGTGGGTGGACCTGCTACCTAACAGAGTTTGAGTACAGGAAGGATAAAACGGAAAAAAGCAAAAGCCCTAAGCAGCACTCGCGTCATCTCCCGCCGGTGTCGGCTCAGCCAAGGTGGACGCAGCCGCCGGGTCGGGTCCAGCGCTCTCCGCCGTCCTCTCTGCCGCGGCGTCATCGTCCGGGTCGGCCTCATCATCGGCGTAGGCACCCGTCTCGGCCGAGCTACCGTCTGGGTTGTTTAGCAGCAAGCCGAACTCGTCGGCGGGGACCTCCTCGCCGTCGTCCGTTCGCTCCAGGACGAACTCGTCGTGGGGGGCGAACGAGGCCAGGTAGCTGGCCCGCCCGGCGATCCGCTGCGCCCGCGTCGCCAAGTCCTCCTCCGCGCCGGCTCGCTGCGCCGCCAGACGGTCGAGGTCCACACCCGGATACCAAGACACGACGAAGCGCAGCGCCGTCTCCGCGCCGGCCCTAGCCGCGGAGGCCCTCCACGCGCCGAGTCGCTCCACCCCGGCCTCCAGCCATCGCGCCAGCCGGGTGACGCTGTTCGGCACCACCGCGCTCGGCCAGAGGCCGCTCGCCACGCCCAAGCCGGCCTCGAACAGGCGGTGCATCTGCCCCTCCACGGCCCGAAGACGAGCCTCGCCGGCGAGGACGAGCTCCGAGAAGGACCAGGCGGCGTAAGCGTCGATGTCCGCCCCTAGCTCGCGCTGCTCCGCCCGGTGGGCGTACACGGCCGCATCGGCCGCCTCCTACGTCTCGGGGAAGACTCCTGCCAAGGAAGGAAACAAATCAGACAAAAGAAAATAACTGGCCGGTTAGGCCGGCCGGACCAAGCAAAAGATATCACTCACGGGAGAAGGCCTCATTGAGGTGCTGCGCCTCACCCAGCATCCTGTTCTCCCGTATGGCCGACGCACGTGCCTGGGCCTCGAGATCCTTCTCGAGCTGGGCGATCCTCCTGCCGGCGTCCGCCAGCTCCTCGGCCGCCTTGCCGCGCTCCTCCGCCAGCAGGCCCAGTTCCGCCTGGTGGGCGTCCTCCGTCTTGGCCATCTCGGCCACCAGCCGGTCGACCTCGCCCTGGAGCCGGTCGCGGTCGCCGACGGCGTGGTCGCGCTGCTCGCCGTCTTTGGCAAGCCGGCCTCGAAGGCCTGACACCTCGGCCGCGTCGGCTGCCCGACAAGGTGCCCGGTCAGATGCCGGAAGCAAGGATTAGAAGAAAAAGACAAGGCTCTAAGATTCGACCCGGCTGCTCCGCAGTCCGGCCCGAATCTCGGGGGCTACACCCAGTGGGTGCGCTGGCGCACACCCACTGAAGGCATGCAAGACGTACCTTGGACCCGACACAGCTCCTCCTCCTTGGCGGCGAGCTGGGTTTTGGCCTCCCGGTACCGCTTCCGGAGCTGGTTGTACGCGCTGGCCCGCAGGTCGTACAGATGCTGCGCGCATACAGAAGATTAGAAGAATGCAAAGACGAGCTATAAGATTCGACCCGGCTGCTCCGCAGCCCGGCCGAACCTCGAGGGCTACACCCAGTGGGTGCGCTGGCACGCCCCCACTGATTCAGCAACCAAGACAAGCAAAAAAGAAAACTCACCGCGATCGCCTGCTCCAGACTCCACGCCCGGTCCTGGTCTTCCCGGACGAAGGCCTGCAGGCGCTCGCCCCGACCGCGAAGCTGCGAGCGCAGGGCATCCGCCGCGTCGTCCTCCCGGGTTCGCGGCCCGACCACGACCTCGCCGGAGCTCGCACATGGCTGCTGGATCGCGGCCCCGGCGCCGGGTCCGCTTCCACCCGGCCGCTCGGAGTTCGCGGCGGTTTGGGGCGGCACGACCACCAAGGTACCGGCGTCCCCGGTCGCGGCCTCCGGGGCCGGCGTCGACTGCGCTTGGCCGGATGGCGCGGAGTCCGCCTCGCGCCTCTCTCCGCCGCCCTCGCCTCCCCCCCGCCGGGTCGGCGTGTCCATGACGATGTTCTCATCGACGTCCAATTCGCCGCCGGCCGGCTCCGCCCGCCTCTCCGGCTCGCCCGCTCCCTCCGGCTGTGGCTCGATGATCGTCACCACCGGCGCCAAGCCCCTCTCCATCTCCGGCCAGGCCGTATCCGCGGTGGGCCTGGTCCGCTTCGCGGAGGCCCTCTCCCACGCCTGGGCCGAGGCCTCCTCCATCGCCTTCTCGGCCTCATCCCGGTCCCGCCAGGCCGCACGCGTCGCCGCGTCAAGATCCCGGCCGGACTGACGGGCCTCGAGGTCCTCCTCCGCGGTCCGGCCCGGCTCGCGGTCGATGGCGCTGCTCCGGGTCTTCCTCCAGACGGCCTCGCCCGCCGCGGCCTCTGTCGCCGCCACCGCCAAGTCAAGCGCCGACCTGTACATGGCAGGTTTGTCACGGCGAAGACATAAGCAAGAAAAAGACAAGCCATAAGATTCGACCCGGCTGCTCCGCAGCCCGGCCGAACCTCGGGGGCTACACCCAGTGGGTGCTCTGACGCGCCCCCACTGATTCAACAAGCAAGGATCAGAAATAAGACAAGAGACGCTTACCCAATAACCGTCGGGACCTCCCGCCTCGGCCCCACAGACGGGGCGAGCCGGCGTTTCTTCTTGACGACGGCCCTCTCGCACGTCGGCCCCGTTGTCGGGCGCTTCACGACCGGCCTCGCCTCGACCGCCTCCTTCCCATGCGGCCGGTTGACAGACGCCGCCGCGCGAACCGGTCCGGCGCCGGCCACCTTCCGCAGCCGCCTTGGGGGGTCGACGCTGGCGTCCTCCCCAGCCGAGGGCGCTGCACCGTGGGCACCGGTTAGGCCCCCCTCATCGTCGTCCGGCCAGTCGCGAAGGAGATCCGAGGGCGGAGATTTACCCGCATTCCGCGACCCGCCGGCCGTGGCGTCGGCCAGGCGCGCTTCGACCGCCCCCTCCTCCGCCTCGGCGCCGGCCTCATCCACGTCCGAGTTGGGTAGGTCGGCCAGCAGGAGCTGAGGATTCAGCCCGTCGTGATTCCGCTGGCTGGCGAATAGCTGCGACCCTCCCGCGGCATCAGGACACAAGAATAGCGTTGAAGCAGCAAAGAATAAAGACCAGGGACTCACCGCCGACGCCGGGTTCTCACGATGATAGGTCTCCTTCCCGAAGCACCACCCCTCCTCCTTCAACCCGGCCTTGGAGATGTAGTTCACCCGCTGGGTAATCCCGGCCGGCGTCAGCTCCTTGGTCGACATCCGGGTTGGGTCGTGCCGGCCGCTCATGTCGCAGATCCGGTGTGCCCGGCGCTGCAGCGGCAGAACCCGGCGGGCGATGAAGGCCGCGATGAGGTCGACCGGCTTCAGCCCCTCGCGCTCCGTCAGCTCCCCGACCCGGCTGCAGATGTTCACCATCTCCTGCGGCGGTTTCTTGGGGCAGTAGCCCCAGTTCGGCTTCTCAAGAGGCGGCGCGTCGATGAACGGCGGAAGGTTGATTTCATCCACCGCCGGGTCGGCGTTTCGGATGTAGAAGAACGTCGCCTGCCACTTCTTGGCCGAGTCCTCAAGCGGCAGCTTGGGAAACGACCCGTTCACCCGGCCGGTGACCACCGCTGTGCCACAGTCGGACATGACGCCGGCTGACGCCCCCTCCTACTTGAGGAAGAACATCTTCGCCCACAGCTCCACAGTCGGCAGCATGCCGAGGTAGCCTTCGCAGAGTGTAGTGAAGCCGGCAACCTGCAGCACGGCGTTGGCACCGAGGTGATGCGGCTGCAGCCCGAAGAAGTCGAGCCAAGCGCGGAAGAAGAGGCTCGCGGGAAGGCCAAACCCATGCTCGAAATGCGAGAAGAAGACCACGTGCTCGCCCTCCCGCGGCTACGGCACCCTCTCAAATCCCGGCGCGCGCGCGAGCAGCGCCTCCGCAGGCGGCAGCCGCCTCATGCGGTGAAGATAGCGAATGTTCTACTCCGTCGTGATGGATCCCTCCCAAGAGCCCTTCGGCAACGCCATTGGAGGGCTCTACGGGTGGCGTGATACGGCGATGAGGAGGAGGAGCGAGAGAGAACTGCGCGCTGTGGACCTCGGGTTGCGGTGCGCGGCAGCAGGCATGGGCAGGGCGTGCGACGACGGCAGCGATTCGCTCTATCGCGGCGGAGAAGAACCAGGGGCAGAGGAGGAGCGAGGGGCGGGAGTGTGCGGAAACGTTTCCGTCGCACCTTCCCTATGCCTCATTTATAACCGCAAGAGATCGTGGGGGAGTGGGATCATTTGCGCCCACGATCCCCACTCCCGCGCACTATGCGCGCACGTTCCCCACGCACATTAACTACGCGGGGAAGCGCAATCGCCAACGGCCGCCGCAGTAAATCCCTCGCACGTGGGCCGAGGGCGCGTCGTGGCGGGCCTGGGCCACGGTCACGTCCCGTCGCGCGCGTGAGCTGGCAGGCCTTGCCCGCCGCGAGGCTGCACGTGGCAGCCCGTCAAGCTGCGGCGGGCGTGAATCGGCGTACAAAGCAAGACTCATCTGGCGGGCGTTTCCGTTTCCCGCCCAGGTCGGGGTGCCGCGACCCGGTCTCCGGAAGCCGGCCCCCAGCGGGTGTTCCCGGCGCCCGCTGCCACTGTGCCGACAAGCGGCCAGGCGAAGCCGCCCGACCGGACTCCGGCACTTCGTCAACAAACCGGCTCCTCAGGGGGTTAAGCTGCGAAGGCCCCCCTGCCTGAAGCCGGCGATCCTTCACAGCTTCGGGGACTACTGTCGGGGGGATGACCCCCGGGTAGGCAACGGAGTCCGGATCCCTTTCAAAAACACCGGGGCAGGCCAAGCCCCTCAATCCGGCTGGCCCGCACGCCGGCTCCTCAGCGCGAGCCGGCTCGGCGTGGCGACCCGGCCTGGCCGGCTGGCCCATGCCGGTTGGCCACTAGAGAGTAGACCCTCGCGACAAGACAAGTAAGGCAACAACGCCCCCTCCTTTACACCGGCCCCGGCGGGCGAGGCGACAACATTCCCTGTGCCCCCGCCCGGGGCGGGCGGTGTCCGGGCGGCGCAACCCTGTTGCTAGGCGGCGCCGACCGCCCTCTGACGAATGACAAGACCTGCCACAGTGCCGCGCTGCCGACCGAGCCCGCGCCCGGCGGACCCGACGCATCCGGCGTACCCGGCGACCCGGCGGCCCCCACCGCCGGCTCCTAGATGATGACACCAGGTCCCCGCGCCCGTGTAATTTACCCATGTAACCCTGGGGGGTCGAGCTATAAGACCCCCCTGGAGGCCTCCATGCAGAGGGGTTCAGCCTAGTACGACTCAGCTCAGTTCACATCATCTACCTCCACACACACAAACACAGCTCCAGGAGCAACCTTGTAGCCCTTGTGCTTCTCATACTTCATTCGGCAGGACTAGGGGTGTTACCTCTCCGGAGGGCCCCGAACCTGGGTACGTCTTGTGTCCCGCACTAGTGTGTCCCAACCTCGCCTCCGAAACCCACCGGTGTCCTCCTGTAACCCCACCTCAAGCCATCCCATGGCATTTGCCGTGAATCGCACACCCCCCGCGAGAATACCACGACAGCCTCCGACATGATGTGGAGTTGAACCAAGTAGTTTGTAAGGGCAAGGAGATCGCCTACTTCATGAAGATCTACCCGAGTGAGGCTAGTCCTTTCATGGACGTAAGCCATGGTGGAATAGACAAGGTTGCTTCTTCGTGGACCCTTCGTGGGTGGAGCCCTTCGTGGACTCACGCAGCCGTTATCCTTCGTGGGTTGAAGTCTCCATCAACGTGGACGTACGATAGCACCACCTATCGGAACCACGCCAAAAACCACCGTGTCTTCATTGCGTTTGATCTTCCATACTCTACCCCTTTACTTTCCGCACATTTGCATGCTTTACTATTTCCGCTGCTCAATCTCTAGATATGCATGTGTAGGAAGTATTGGTGTTATCTTAACTTGTGCCAAAATCTGCCTAAGTTCCAAGAGAAATTTAAAACTACTACTTTGGTTGGTTAAGTGTCTATTCACCCCCCCTCTAGACCTATCTCCTCGATCCCACAATTGGTATCAGAGCTTTGGTCTCCATTGCTTTGGTTTAATCACCATTGGAGGGAGATGGATGTGTCTACGTTGGGGAGTCTTAGACGTAGAGTGCCTATTCTCGATGGGGAGTATTACAATGCTTGGAAAAATGAGATGCTTGATATCTTTGATGAATTTAACTTGAGCAAGTATATTCATAATCCTTATGTGCCCCCTATTAATCCCTTGCATCCTACTCATGAAGAGGAAATTGACATGCTTCATAATCTTAGAACCGTCAATCTTATCATTAGAGGATTACCTAAAGTTGTGCTTCGTTGTATGCAAAACTTTGGATGTGCTTATACTCTATGGCATGACTTGGAAAAGCGATATCCCGATTACTCTTTAAAGAATCTTGATGAGATTCTTCATAAGACTATTGCTTTTCACAAGATGAGTCCTAATGATACTAATTTTGATGATTGCTTGTTTGAGCTTCGTGATCTTATGCGTGCTAAAGGAGATGTTAGAACTATTAGTAACATTATCATGAAAGCCATTAGAATTCATAAACTTGAACATTGTCATGACCATGAAACTAATGAATCCATTGCCCTAGGTGATGATCATACACATGTTGATGATGATGATGTTGAGCATGGCTATTATGGTGAGGACGAAGAATTTGATATTGAATTTGAGAAGACCATGAGGAATCTTAGTCTTATGGCAAATCTTCGAGATTACATGGCCGGAGGAAAAGAGTGGATTCTTGATAGTGGATGTACCGATCACATGACCGGATATAGAGACATGTTTCGTGAGCTTGCTAAAAATGATGGTCCACGCAAGTATGTGACTTTTGGAGACAACTCCAAGGGTAAGGTACTTGGCCTTGGTAAGGTGGCCATATCCAATGATAGCTCCATTCAAAATGTTATGCTTGTTGAATCTCTTGGTTACAATCTTCTTTCCGTATCTAGACTAGCCGACTTTGGTTTCAATGTTCTATTTACCCAAGTAGATTGCCAAGTGTTTCGTCGAGATAATCATAATATGGTCTTTACCGGCATTCGTAGAGGTGATCTAAACATTGTTGATTTCACTAAGAGAGCCCAACCTCGTACATGTTTAATTCCTAAATCTTCTAAAGGTTGGTTATGGCATAGGAGACTTGGACATGTTGGCATGCGTAACCTTGATAAACTTGTTAAAGGAGATCACATTCTTGGTGTGAAAGATGTTATATTTGACAAAGATTGACTTTATAGTGCTTGTCAAGCAGGAAAACAAGTTGGAGGAAGCCATCCCGTGAAGAACATTATGACCACGAGGAGACCACTCGAGCTACTTCATATGGATATTTTTGGTCCCAACTCCTATAAGAGTCTTGGTGGTAACTCTTTTGGTTTGGTCATTGTTGATGATTTTTCCAGATTTACGTGGGTGTTCTTTCTCGATGACAAATCGCAGGTACAAAAGATCTTCAAGAACTTTGCAAGAAAGGCCCAAAATCAATTTGAAGTGAAGATCAAGAAGGTTCGGAGTGACAACGGAACGGAGTTCAAGAACGCCAATGTGGACACCTTTCTTGATGAGGAGGGTATTTCACATGAGTTGTCGGCTACGTACACACCTCAACAAAATGGAGTTGTTGAGAGGAAGAACCGTAATCTTATTGAGATGGCAAGAACAATGCTTGATGAATACAAGACGCCAAAACACTTTTGGGCGGAAGCGGTTGAAACAGCTTGTCATGCGACAAATCGACTCTACCTTCACAAGCTTCTTGGAAAAACGGCGTATGAATTCCTCACCGGTAACAAACCACAAGTTGGATACTTTCAAGTATTTGGATCAAAATGTTACATTCTTGATAAGCATCATCGTTCAAAATTTGCTCCTAAATCTCATGAAGGATTCCTACTTGGTTATGGATCGAACTCTCACACTTACCGTGTCTATAACAACTTCACTCGAAAAGTTGAAGAGACGGTAGATGTGAAGTTTGATGAAACTAACTGCTCGCAAGTCGAGCAATTGCCAATTGATGTAGGAGATCAAGAACCATCAGAAGCAATCCAAGACTTGTCCATTGGCACGATTCGCCCCGTGGAAGTAAAGGAGAGTACCTCGTCTACTCAAGTGGAAGCCCCAACTTCACATCAAGGTGAACAACAAGTTGATATGGAAGCATCCACAAGTGTAACATGTCAAGACGATGGGAATGAGGAAGTGCAACAAGATGATCCACCTCAACCTACTTCTTCACCTCCACAAGCGAACGACGACAACATCAACGAAGAAGAAGAAGATGATGATGAGAAAGCCTCACCACAACCCAAGCAAAAGCTACCTCGAGTTAGAGCAAGAATCGACAAGAATCATCCCGTCGAACAAATACTTGGAGATATCCAATCCGGGAGATTCACTCGCTCTAAATCTCGTTTAGCTAACTTTTGTGAGCATTACTCATTCATCTCTAGTGTTAAACCCTTGAAGGTAGAAGAAGCTCTCAAGGACCCCGATATGTTGAATGCAATGCACGAGGAGCTACACAACTTTGAGAGGAACCAAGTTTGGACATTGGTTGAGAAGCCTAAAGATGAGCAAAACATTATTGGAACCAAATGGGTGTTTCCGAATAAGCAAGATGAAGATGGACAAGTTGTACGCAACAAGGCTCGTCTCGTAGCACAAGGTTATACACAAGTCGAAGGTATGGACTATGGTGAGACCTATGCCCCCGTTGCAAGACTTGAGTCCATTCGCATTTTACTTGCTTATGCCAATCACCATGATATCAATCTTTACAAAATGGATATTAAAAGTGCTTTCTTAAATGGTGAAATTGAGGAGGAAGTGTATGTTAAACAACCTCCCAGCTTTGTGAATCCCAAGAAACCTAATCATGTCTACAAAACTTCGTAAAGCACTTTATGGTCTTAAACAAGCCCCTAGAGCTTGGTATAAATGCTTAATCAAGTTTCTTCTTGAAAAAGGTTTTGAAATTGGGAAAATTGATTCAACTTTGTTCACTAAGAGGGTTAATGGAGAATTATTTGTATGCCAAATTTATGTTGATGATATTATCTTTGGATCTACTAACTCCTCTTTTAGTGAAAAGTTTGGAAGGTTGATGTCGGAAAAGTACGAGATGTCTATGATGTGTGAACTCAAATTCTTTCTTGGTTTGCAAATCAAGCAAACTAAGGAGGGTACCTTTGTTTCTCAAACAAAGTATACCAAGGACTTATTCAAGAAGTTCAACATTCAAGAAAGTAAAGGTATGAAAACCCCCATGCCCACGAGTGGACATCTTGACTTGACCAAGGATGGCAAACCGGTTGATCAAAAGGTTTATCGATCTATGATTGGTTCATTGCTATATCTATGTGCCTCCCGTCCCGACATTATGCTATGTGTGTGCATATGTGCACGATACCAAGCGGCACCAAAAGAGTGTCACCTTAAGGCCGTGAAAAGAATTGTGAGATACTTGTTACATACACTAAACTTTGGCATATGGTATCCCAAAGGATCTTATTTTAATCTTGTTGGCTATTCCGATTCGGATTATGCTGGAGACAAGGTTGATAGAAAATCCACTTCAGGTACATGTCAATTTCTTGGTAGATCTCTTGTGTCTTGGTCCTCCAAGAAACAAAACTCGGTATCTCTATCTACGACCGAAGCGGAATACATTACCGCGGGATCATGTTGTGCTCAATTACTATGGATGACACAAAATCTTAAAGACTATGGTGTGCATGTGAGACATGTACCATTACTATGTGACAATGAGAGTGCTATTAAGATTGCACACAATCCCGTGCAACATTCACGAACTAAGCATATTGAGGTTCGTCACCATTTCATTGGAGATCATGTTGAGAAAGGTGACATTGATCTTAAACATGTTCATACCGACAAACAATTGGCGGACATCTTTACCAAACCTCTTGACGAGAAAGTGTTTTGTCACTTGAGAAGTGAGTTGACCATCATTGATGCTTCAAATGTGAACTAGAGGTTCATGTGGATGCATACAAGGGCATGAGCATTATTCACTAATCCATGATACTTTCATGATCATTTTATATCTTGGACATTTTGCTCCCTTGTAGTGTATCTAACCTTTTGTAGGTACTTGGACAAGCTTCATGTCACAAGATTGCATCTCACTCTAATCATAAGCAATCTTGTATAACCCAAGTATCAACAAGTGTTGGTGGAACAAGGAACAAGACAACCTAAATATATCCTTTGACAACCTTTGAGTTATGCTTCATTCTTATCATTTTGGATATACATGTTGTTCCTTGCAAATCTAACCCATGTAGGAAGATGAACTACAAATGATAGGATAGCTCCCAACTTCAACTCATGAGCATCCACTTCAAGTTCAACTACATGATGGACATCACCACCAAATCCCAATGTAAGTTCTCACATCTTAGAGAAACTTTACTCAAAGACATGAGCTAAAGCAACTCAACAAGATGTGAATACATTGAAATGCTTAAAGGAAAAATGGCAACCCCATTTTGAGCTTAACGATGAGTATGACCTATGATCAAGTGTTCTCACTTGACTCCTAAGTCAATATACTCTAACATAGGTGACCTAGTCGCCGACCCCTCTAGATGAAGTTCTCTAGTGTTTCCTTTTTGTTTCTCTTCTTGCTAGATTGTTTCCTTCATCTAGACGTTTCTTTGTTTCTTTCCTGAGTTTCTTTTCTTTTAGATAGTTTCGCAGCAAATTCATTGCAAATCTTTGTGAGAATTCCTTTGCCTAGTGAGCTGAGTTGACAAAATGTTCCTTTGCACCAAACTCTGTTCCACCGAATTGATTCAACTCGGAGTCACCGACTTTGCTGCTCTAAGGAGTTTTCTGTCAAATATTTTCTGAGATTCTGCTCTAGCTCCACTCGATGATTCTTATCCTCTACTTCCATCTAGAGCCAATCAATGGCGAGATCTGTTTCTCAAACCAAACCCACTTGACCAATAACCTTGAAGTCCCTTCTTGGAAATTGATGTCAAAGGGGGAGAGAGGAATACATCAAAGCTTATCATTACAAGAAAGATGCACCTTACAAGAGGAGAGAATGTTACATGTTTCTAATAGGGGAGAAACATGATCCGTTTTTTTCTTGGTTGTTTTAGTTTTCTCACCCTACCTGCTCCCAATATCCCATGTCAGATTCAGGGGGAGAGGAAGTTCTTTGAAGGGGAGACCACTATTTCTTTCTTTTGGGGACATGTCTGCTTTAAAGAAGTATTCACCTAGTGATACTCTCTTCTACATGTCATCCCAATCTTGGTTTCTTGATGATCTTGTGTCTTTTCTTGAAGAAGTTATCTTGTGTTATCTAACCTTGTTTTCTCAAGTGTATTTATTCAGGTACTTGATCAATAACTTCAAGGTAAGTATGTGCATCACACCCATGTACATGATGACCTCTTCCTAGTATATATTGTTTGCAAGAAGAAAATCATTTACATGTGGATACCTAAATGTCATATATATTGCTCTGATGCATGTAGCCAAGATACATGTTGCATGTATATTTCCCATGTGATATCATCATTCTATATGCACATCTTTAGGGGGAGCTCATTCATGTTACATGTTTCCTTCAAAGCTTTCATACAAACTTCTGCTGAATCTTTATTTGAAGCTTTGATGTATGTTGTCATCAATTACCAAAAAGGGGGAGATTGAAAGCACATGTGCTCCCTTGGTGGTTTTGGTAATTTATGCCAACATACATGTTATTGGACTAATGCCTCTATCTAGTGAATTTCAGACAAGTTCAACAATGGCGTGGCAGGGACAAGAGGATGTGGAACCCTTCAAAATGCTAAGGACATGGATTGGCAAAAGCTCAAGACTCTACATTTTTGTTAAGTGATTCAAGATCACATTGAGTCCATAGGAAAGCCAATACTATTAAAAGGGGATGAGGTGTTGCTTAATGATCTGTTTGCTCAAGTGCTTAGTGACATTGCTCCAAAACCCTCAACCACTTTCTCCATCCAAATTTGTACAAAACCTACATTCCAACTCGGCCCCACCGAATCATTCCTATCCGGAGCCACCGAGTTCATCTGGACTTAGCCACTGACAAAACCCTAACAAATCGGATCCACCAATATGGATCTCGGTCCCACCGAGATGGCCTTGCCAACTCTCTGTTACTTGTTGCAATTATTTCGGTCCCACCAAGAATTGCAATCGGTACCACCGAGATGGCTTGCCAACTCTCTGTTGCCTTATTAATTCACTTCGGTCCCACCGAGTTGATGCAATCGGTGCCACCGAGACGAGGTTTGCCCTAACCATTGCACATCGGCCTATCCGAGTTGTTCCAGTCAGTCCCACCGAGATTCCTAACGTTTATATCTTTTACACAGGTCGGTGCCACCGAGATTTCTGATCGGTGCCACTGAGTTGGGTCAAAAGTGTGTAGCAGTTGGATTTTGTATGGAGGCTATATATACCCCTCCACCCTCTTCTTCCTCAGTGAGGAGAGCCATCAGAATATGCCTACACTTCCACCATACATTTTTTGAGAGAGAACCACCTACTCATGTGTTGAGATCAAGAGATTCCATTCCTACCATTTGAACCTTGATTTCTAGCCTTCCCCAAGTTGCTTTCCACTCAAATCCTTCTTCCACCATAGCCAAATCTGTGAGAGAGAGTTGAGTGTTGGGGAGACTATCATTTGAAGCACAAGAGCAAGGAGTTCCTCAACAACACACCGTCTATTACCTTTTGGAGAGTGGTGTCTCCTAGATTGGTTAGGTGTCACTTGGGAGCCTCCGACATGATGTGGAGTTGAACCAAGGAGTTTGTAAGGGCAAGGAGATCGCCTACTTCGTGAAGATCTACCCGAGTGAGTCTAGTCCTTCGTGGACTAAGCCATGGTGGAATAGACAAGGTTGCTTCTTCGTGGACCCTTCATGGGTGGAGCCCTCCATGGACTCGCACAGCCGTTACCCTTCATGGGTTGAAGTCTCCATCAACGTGGACGTACAATAGCACCACCTATCGGAACCACGCCAAAAACCACCGTGTCTTCTTTGCGTTTGATCTTTCATACTCTACCCCTTTACTTTCCGCACATTTGCATGCTTTACTATTTCCGCTGCTCAATCTCTAGATATGCATGTGTAGGAAGTATTGGTGTTATCTTAACTTGTGCCAAAATCTGCCTAAGTTCCAAGAGAAATTAAAAACTGCTACTTTGGTTGCTTAAGTGTCTATTCACCCCCCCTCTAGACCTATCTCCTCGATCCCACATTAATGCTATGGTTAGATTTATCTTAATTCTTCTTTCGTAGTTGCGGATGCTTGCGAGAGGGGTTAATCATAAGTGGGAGGCTTGTTCAAGTAAGAACAGCACCCAAGCACCAGTCCACCCACATATCAAATTATCAAAGTAGCGAACGCGAATCAAACAAACATGATGGAAGTGACTAGATGAAATTCCCATGTGTCCTCGAGAATGCTTTGCTTATTATAAGAGAACGTTTCGGCCTGTCCTTTGCAACAAAAGGATTGGGCTACCTTGCTGCACCGTAGTTACTATTGCTACTTGTCACTTGTTACAAATTATCTTGCAATCAAACTTCTCGTTACCGATAATTTCAGTGCTTGCAGACAATACCTTGCTGAAAACCGCTTGTCATTTCCTTCTGCTCCTCGTTGGGTTCGACACTCTTACTTATCGAAAGGACTACGATTGACCCCCTATACTTGTGGGTCATCACTACCCCCCTGGGCGCGCCCTCCAGGCTTGCCGCCTCCTCGTCACTCCTCTGGTCTTCTCCCAAAGCTTTGTGGGTCTCTTCTGGTCCAGAAAAAATTAATCCAAAGTTTTTTTCTCGTTTGGACTCTTTTTGATAATGATTTTCTGAAAAGACAAAAACAAGCAAAAACAGCAACTGGCATTGGGCACTGGGTTTGTAGGTTAGTCCCAAAAAATGATATATAATGGCATATAATTGCATATAAAACGTCCAAGATTGATACTATAATAGCATGGAACAATCAAAAATTATAGATACGTTGGAGACGTATCAAGCTTCCCCAAACTTAATTCCTGCTCGTCCTCGAGTACGTAAATGATAAAAACAAATTTTTTGATGTGGAATGCTACCTATCATGTTTCATCATGTAATCTCTCTTATGGTATGAATAATAAGATCCGAATGATTCAAAGCAATAGTCTATAGTTTGATATAAGGACATCAATACTCGGGCATACTAACAAACAATCATGTCTTTCAAAATAAAAATGCTAAAGAAAGTTATCCCTACAAAATCATATAATCCTGTCATGCTCCATCTTCTTAACACAAAATATTTATCATGCACTACCCCGATGACAAGCCGAGCAAATTGTTCATACTTTTTAACGCGCTTCAGCTTTTTCAACCCCCACGCAATACATGAGTGCAAGCCATGGATATAGCACTATGGGTGGAATAGAGTATGGTGGTAGAGATTAATAAGGGGAAGTCAGAAATAAGAAGATAGTCTCACATCGACGAGTCTAATCAACGGGCTATGGAGATGCCCATCAATTGATGTCAATGCGAGGAGTAGGGATTGCCATGCAACAGATGCACTAAGAGCTATAAGTGTATGAAAGCTCAACAAGAAAACTAAGTGGGTTTGCATCCAACTTACTTTGTCATGAAGACCTCGGGCATTTGATGAAGCCCATCATCGGAATATACAAGCCAAGTTCTATAATGAAATATTCCCACTAGTATATGAAAGTGACAAAATACGAGACTCTCTATATGAAAAACATGGTGCTACTTTGAAGCACAAGTATGGAAAAGGATAGTAACACTGCCCCTTCTCTCTTTTTTCTCATTTTTTTTTCGTGTGCACTTTTTGGCCTCTTTTTTTTATTTCCTCACTGGGACAATGCTCTAATAATGATGGTCATCATACTTCTATTTACTTACAACCCGAAACTAGAACAAAAATATGACTCTATATGAATGCCTTTGGCGGTGTACCAGGATGTGCAATGATACTAGCGTAACATGTATAAAAAATGATGAATGGTGGCTGAGCCACAAATACTATGTCAGCTATATGATCATGCAAAGCAATATGACAATGATGATGTGTGTTATAAAAACGGAACGGTGGAAGTTGCATGGCAATATATCTCAGAATGGCTATGGAAATGCCATGATAGGTAGGTATGGTGGCTGTTTTGAGGAAGATATAAAGAGGCTTATGTGTGATAGAGCGTATCATATCACGGGATTTGGATGCACCGGCGAAGTTTGCACCAACTCTCGATGCGAGAAAGGGCAATGCACGGTACCGAAGAGGCTAGCAAATTGCGGAAAGGTGAGAGTGCGTATAATGAAGGGTAACGAAGCATGAAAATCAAAAAATTTCCTACGAACACCCAAGATCTATCTAGGAGAAGAATAGCAATGAGAGAGGAGAGTGTGTCTACATACCCTCGTAGACCGAAAGCAGAAGCGTATATAACGTGGTTGATGTAGTCGTACTCTTCGCGATCCGATCACGATCCAACCGATCTAGTGCCGAACGGACAGCACCTCCGAGTTTAGCACACGTGCGGCTCGATGATGTCTCCTCCTCCTTGATCCAGCAAGAGAAGGCGGAGAAGTAGATGGGATCACAACCAGCATGACGGCGTGGTGGTGATGGTGGTGAAGTGATTCCGGCAGGGCTACACCGAGCGCTACCGAAAACAACAAAGACGGAGGAGTTACAAAGTAACGGGAGAGAGAAGGGGGCCAAGGGCTTGTGTGTCCTCTTGGGGCGCCCCTCACCTCTATATATAGGTGGAGGGGCGTGGGGAACAGCCCCTCCAAGCCCTAGGGCGCAGCCAAGGGGGAGATGATTTGGATTCCAAATCCAATCCTATTCCTACTAGGACTCCCCTTTTTTTTCCCCTTCCCTAGCCACATGGGCTTTTGAGGACTTGGTGCGCCTAGCCCAATAAGGCCAGGGCACCTCCTCTCAGTCCATGCCAGCCCTTGGTACGTGGTGGACCCACTTGTGGACTTCCGGACCCCTCCGGAATCCTTCGGAACCTTCTGGAAGCTTCCCGGTACAATACCGAAAAACTGCACCTTTTTCCGGAACCCAAAATATGACTTCCCATATATAAATATTTACCTCTTGACCATTCCGAGACTCCTTGTGATGTCCGGGATCTCATCTGGGACTCCGAACAACATTCGGTTACCAATCATCAAATATCCCAATACTACTCTAGCGTCAACGAACGTTAAGCGTGCGACCCCGCGGGTTCGGGAATCATGTAGTCATGACCGAGACACCTCTCCGGTCAATAACCAATAGAGGGACCTGGATGCCCATATTGATTCCTACATATTCCAGGAAGATCTTTTATCGGTTGAACCACAATGTCAAGGATTCGGTTAATCCCGTATGCAATTCCCTTTGTCCGGCGATATGTTACTTGACCGAGATTCGATCGTCGGTATCTCCATACCTAGTTCAATCTCGTTACCGGCAAGTCTCTTTACTCGTTCCGTAATACAAGATCCCATGACTAACCCATTAGCCACATTGCTTGCAAGCTCTTTACGATGTTGTATTACCGAGAGGGCCCAGAGATATCTCTCCGTCATACGGAGTGACAAATCCCAATCTCGATTCGTGCCAACCCAACAAACACCTTTGGAGATACCTGTAGAGCACCTTTATGATCACCCAGTTACGAAGTGACGTTTGGATACACACTAAGTATTCCTCCGGTGTCAGGGAGTTGCACGATCTCATGGTCTAAGGAACAAATGCTTGACATGAAGAAAGTTGTAGCAAATAAACTAAACGATCTGGTGCTAAGCTTACGGTTGGGTCTTGTCCATCACATCATTCTCCTAATGATGTGATCCCATTATCAAATGACAACTCATGTCTATGGTTAGGAAACCTTAACCATCTTTGATCAACGAGCTAGTCTAGTATAGGCTCACTAGGGACACGGTATTTGTTTATGTATCCACACATGTATTTAAGTTTCCGGTCAATACAATTCTAGCATGAATAATAAACCTTTATCATGAACAAGGAAATATGATAATAACCATTTTATTATTGCCTCTAGGGCATATTTCCAACAGTCTCCCACTTGCACTAGAGTCAATAATCTAGTTTACATTGTAATGAATCTAACACCCATGGAGTCCTGGTGCTGATCATGTTTTGCCCGTGGAAGAGGTTTAGTCAACGGGTCTGCTACATTCAGATCCGTATGTACTTTGCAAAGTTCTATGTCTCCATCCTTAACATAATTACGAATGGAGTTGAAACGGCGCTTGATGTGCTTGGTTCTCTTGTGAAACCTGGGCTCCTTGGCAATGGCAATAGCTCCAGTGTTGTCACAAAAGATAGTCATTGGATCCGATGCACTACGTATTACACCTAGATCGGATATGAACTCCTTCATCCAGACTCCTTCTTGCGCTGCTTCCGAAGCAGCTATATACTCCGCTTCACATGTAGATCCCGCCACGACGCTCTGCTTGGAACTGCACCAACTGACCGCTCCACCATTTAATATAAATGCGTATCCGGTTTGAGACTTAGAGTCATCCGGATCTGTGTTGAAGCTAGCATCGACGTAACCCTTTACGATGAGCTCTTCGTCACCTCCATAAACGAGAAACATGTCCTTAGTCCTTTTCAGGTACTTCAGGATATTCTTGACCGCTGTCCAGTGATCTACTCCTGGATCACTTTGGTACCTCCCTGCCAGACTAATGGCAAGGCACACATCAGGTCTGGTACACAGCACGGCATACATTACCATCAGCGTCTGTCTTCTTCTTAAAGATCCATTTATTCTCAATGGCTTGCCGATCATCGGGCAAGTCCACCAAAGTCCATACTTTGTTCTCATACATAGATCCTATCTCGGATTTCATGGCCTGAAGCCATTTGTCAGAATCTGGGCTCATCATAGCTTCTTCATAGTTCGTAGGTTCGCCGTTGTCTAACAACATGACTTCTAGGACAGGATTACCGTACCATTCTGGTGCAGAACGTACCCTGGTTGACCTACGAAGTTCAGTGGTAACTTGATCCGAAGTTTCATGATCATCATCATTAGCTTCCTCTTCGGTTGGTGTAGACATCACGGGAACTGTTTTCTGTGATGTGCTACCTTCCAATTCGAGAGAAGGTACGATTACCTCATCAAGTTCTACTTTCCTCCCACTCACTTCTTTTGAGAGAAACTCCTTCTCTAGAAAGGACACATTCTTGGCAACAAAGATCTTGCCCTCGGATCTGTGGTAGAAGGTATACCCAATGGTCTCTTTAGGGTATCCTATGAAGACGCACTTCTCCACTTTGGGTTCGAGCTTATCAGGCTGAAGCCTCTTGACATAAGCGTTGCATCCCCAAACTTTAAGAAATGACAGCTTAGGTTTCTTGCCAAACCACAACTCATACGGTGTCGTCTCAACGGATTTAGACGGTGCCCTATTTAAAGTGAATGCGGCTTACTCTAATGCATAACCCCAAAACGATAGTGGCAAATCAGTAAGAGACATCACAGAATGCACCATATCCAATAGAGTATGATTACGACGTTCGGACACACCATTACGCTATGGTGTTCCAGGTGGCGTGAGCTGTGAAACAATTCCACATTGTCTTAAATGCATACCAAACTCATAACTCAAATATTCACCTCCACGATCAGATCGTAGAAACTTTATTTTCTTGTTACGATGATTTTCCACTTCACTCTGAAATTCCTTGAACTTTTCAAATGTTTCAGACTTGTGTTTCATTAAGTAAATATACCCATATCTACTCAAATCATCTGTGAAGGTAAGAAAATAATGATATCCACCGCGTGCTTCAACACTCATTGGACCGCATACATCAGTATGTATTATTTCCAATAAGTCACTAGCTCGCTCCATTGTTCCGGAGAACGGAGTTTTAGTCATCTTGCCCATGAGGCATGGTTCACATGTCTCAAATGATTCATAATCAAGAGATTCCAAAAGTCCATCGGCATGGAGTTTCTTCATGCATTTTACACCAATATGACCTAAGCGGCAGTGCCACAAATATGTGGTACCATCATTATTAACTTTGCATCTTTTTGCATCAATATTATGAATATGTGTATCACTACGATCGAGATTCAACAAGAATAAACCATTCACAAGGGGTGCATGACCATAAAAGATACTACTCATATAAATAGAACAACCATTATTCTCTGACTTAAATGAATAACCGTCTCGCAATAAACAAGATCCAGATATAATGTTCATGCTCAACGCAGGCACCAAATAACAATTATTTAGGTTTAAAACTAATCCCGAAGGTAGATGTAGAGGTAGCGTGCCGACGGCGATCACATCAACCTTGGAACCATTTCCGACGCGCATCGTCACCTCATCCTTAGCCAGTCTTTGTTTATTTCGCAGCTCCTATTTCGAGTTACCAATATTAGCAACCGAACCAGTATCAAATACCCAGGCGCTACTACGAGCACTAGTAAGGTACACATCAATAACATGTATATCAAATATACCTTTGTTGACGTTGCCAGCCTTCTTATCTGCCAAGTACTTGGGGCAGTTCCGCTTCCAGTGACCATTCCCCTTGCAGTAGAAGCACTCAGTCTCAGGTTTGGGTCCAGCCTTGGGTTTCTTCACGGGAGCGGCAACTGCTTTACCGTTCTTCTTGAAGTTCCCTTTCTTTCCCTTGCCTTTCTTGAAACTAGTGGTCTTTTTAACCATCAACACTTGATGCTCCTTCTTGATTTCTACCTCCGCGGCCTTAAGCATCGCGAAGAGCTCGGGAAGTGTTTTCTCCATCCCTTGCATATTATAGTTCATCACAAAGCCCTTATAGCTTGGTGGCAGTGATTGGAGAATTCTGTCAATAACCAAGTCGTCTGGAAGATTAACTCCAAACTGAGTCAAGCGGTTGTGCAACCCAGACATTCTGAGTATATGCTCACTAACAGAACTGTTCTCCTCCATTTTACAGCTAAAGAACTTGTCGGAGATGTCATACCTCTCGACCCGGGTATGAGCTTGAAATACCAATTTCAGCTCCTGGAACATCTCATATGCTCTGTGGTGCTCAAAACGCCTTTGGAGCCCCGGTTCTAAGCCGTAAAGCATGGCGCACTGAACTATCGAGTAGTCATCAGAACGTGTCTGCCAGATGTTCACAACATCCACAGACGATGCTGGAGGGGGTGCGTCACCTAGCGGTGCATCAAGGACATAAGCCTTCTGTGCAGCAATGAGGATAATCCTCAAGTTACGGACCCAGTCCGCATAGTTGCTTCCATCATCTTTCAACTTAGCTTTCTCTAGGAACGCATTAAAATTCAGGGGAACTACAGCGCGGGCCATTGATCTACAACACAAATTTTGCAAAGACAATTAAGACTAAGTTCATGATAATTTAGTTCAGTTAATCAAATTACTAATGAACTCCCACTTAAATCAACATCCCTCAAGTTGTCTAAGTGACACATGATCCAAATCAACTAACCCATGTCCAATCAACACGTGAGATGGAGTAGTCATCAATGGTGAACATCTCCATGTTGATCATATCTACTATATGACTCATGTTCGACCTTTCGGTCTCCTGTGTTCCGAGGCCATGTCTGTACATGCTAGGCTCGTCAAGTTTAACCCAAGTATTCTGCATGTGTAAAACTGGCTTACACCCGTTGTATGCGAACGTAGAGTCTATCACACCCGATCATCACGAGGTGCTTTGAAATGACAAACTTTTGCAACGATGCATACTTAGGGAGAACACAATTACTTGAAATTAAGTGAAGGGATCATCTTATAATGCTACCGTCGTTCTAAGCAAAATAAGATGCATAAAAAGGATAAACATCACATGCAATCAATATGTGACATGATATGGCCATTATCATCTCGTGCCTTTGATCTCCATCTCCAAAGCACCGGCATGATCTCCATCGTCACCGGCATGACACCATTATCTCCATCATCATGTCGTCACGTGGTCGTCTCCGCCAACTATTGCTTCTACAACTATTGCTAACGCATAGCGATAAAGTAAAGCAATTACATGGCGATTAATAAATTAAAGACAACCCTATGGCTCCTGCCGGTTGCCGTACTCATCGACATGCAAGTCGTGAACCTATTACAATACATGATCATCTCATACATCAACATATATCACATCACGTTTTGGCCATACCACATCACAACATGCCCTGCAAAAACAAGTTAGACGTCCTCTACTTTGTTGTTGCAAATTTTACGTGGCTGCTATGAGCAACTAGCAAGAACCGTTCTTACCTACAGAAAGCCACAACGGTGGTAATAAAGTTGCCTTTTAACCTTCTATAAGGACCGCCTTCGTCAAATTAGATTCAACTAAAGTAGGAGAGACAGACACCCACTAGCCACCTTATGGAAAACAAGTTGCATGTTAGTCGGTGGAACCGGTCTCATGTGCGAGGACATGTAAGGTTGGTCCGAGCTGCTTCATCCCACAATACCGCTGAATCCAAATAAGACAAGAGAGGTAAGCAATTTGAGCATCAACGCCCACAAATTTTGTGTTCTACTCGTGCATATACATCTACGCATAGACCTAGCTCATGATGCCACTGAAGGGTAACGAAGCATGAAAATCAAAAAAATTCCTACGAACACCCAAGATCTATCTAGGAGAAGCATAGCAACAAGAGAGGAGAGTGTGTCTACGTACCCTCGTAGACCGAAAGCGGAAGCGTATATAACGCGGTTGATGTAGTTGTACTCTTCGCGATCCGATCACGATCCAACCGATCTAGTGCCGAACGGACGGCACCTCCGAGTTTAGCACACGTGCGGCTTGATGATGTCTCCTCCTCCTTGATCCAGCAAGAGAAGGCGGAGAAGTAGATGGGATCACAACCAGCACGACGGCATGGTGGTGATGGTGGTGAAGTGATTCCGGCAGGGCTACGCCGAGCGCTACCGAAAACAACGAAGACGGAGGAGTTACAAAGTAACCGGAGAGAGAAGGGGGCCAAGGGCTTGTGTGTACTCTTGGGGTGCCCCCTCCCCTCTATATATAGGTGGAGGGGCGTGGGGAACAGCCCCTCCAAGTCCTAGGGCGCAGCCAAGGGGGAGAGGATTTGGATTCCAAGTCCAATCCTATCCCTACTAGGACTCCCCTTTTTTTTCCCTTCCCTAGCCACATGGGCTTTTGAGGACTTGATGCGCCTAGCCCAATAAGGCCAGGGCGCCTCCTCTCAGCCCATGCCAGCCCTTGGGACGTGGTGGACCCACTTGTGGACTTCCGGACCCCTCCGGAATCCTCTGGAACCTTCTGGAAGCTTCCCGGTACAATACCGAAAAACTGCACCTTTTTCCGGAACCCAAAATATGACTTCCCATATATAAATATTTACCTCTCGACCATTCCGAGACTCCTCATGATGTCCGGGATCTCATCCGGGACTCCGAACAACATTCGGTTACCAATCATCAAATATCCCAATACTACTCTAGCGTCAACGAACGTTAAGCGTGCGACCCTGCGGGTTTGGGAATCATGTACTCATGACCGAGACACCTCTCCGGTCAATAACCAATAGCGGGACCTGGATGACCATATTGATTCATACATATTCCACGAAGATCTTTTATCGGTTGAACCACGATGTCAAGGATTCGGTTAATCCCGTATGCAATTCCCTTTGTCCGGCGATATGTTACTTGCCCAAGATTCGATCGTCGGTATCTCCATACCTACTTCAATCTCGTTACCAGCAAGTCTCTTTACTCGTTCCGTAATACAAGATCCCGTGACTAACCCATTAGCCACATTGCTTGCAAGCTCTTTACGATGTTGTATTACCGAGAGGGCCAGAGATATCTCTCCGTCATACGGAGTGACAAATCCCAATCTCGATTTGTGCCAACCCAACAAACACCTTTCGAGATACATGTAGAGCACCTTTATGATCACCTAGTTACGAAGTGACGTTTGGATACACACTAAGTATTCCTCCGGTGTCAGGGAGTTGCACGATCTCATGGTCTAAGGAACAGATACTTGACATGAAGAAAGCTGTAGCAAATAAACTAAACGATCTGGTGCTAAGCTTACGGTTGGGTCTTGTCCATCACATCATTCTCCTAATGATGTGATCCCGTTATCAAATGACAACTCATGTCTATGGTTAGGAAACCTTAACCATCTTTGATCAACAAGCTAGTCTAGTAGAGGCTCACTAGGGACACGGTATTTGTTTATGTATCCACACATGTATTTAAGTTTCTGGTCAATACAATTCTAGCATGAATAATAAACCTTTATCATGAACAAGGAAATATGATAATAACCATTTTATTATTGCCTTTAGGGCATATTTCCAACATATAATCCATGGACTCACATTACTCATAAAGAACTCACATACTTATTGCGAAAGTTTATTAGCCCTCGAAGAAAAGTACTACTACGCATGCCCCTAGGGGGATAGATTGGTAGGAAAAGACCATCGCTCGTCCCCGACCGCCACTCATAAGGTAGACAATTAATAATAAATCATGCTCCAACTTCTTAGCATAACGACATATCATACGTGCATGCTTCGGGAATCACAAACCTTAACACCAATATTCTTACTAAACCACAATTATCTACTAGCACCTCCCACATATTACCATCTTAATATCGCAAAACTATTGCAAGGAATCAAACTTATCATATTTAGTGATCTACATGAAAGTTTTTATTATATCCCTCTTGAATACCTATCATATTAGGACCAAATTCATAACCCGTGCATATTACCATTGCTATTCATTAGACGCTCAAAAATATATAAGTGAAGCATGAGAGTGCAACTATTTCTGTAAAATATAACCACCGCCGTGCTCTAAAAGATATAAGTGAAGCACTAGAGCAACTGCCTAGCTCAAAAGATATAAGTCAAGCACATAGAGTATTCTAACAAATCACGAATAATGTGTGTCCCTCTCAAAAAGGCGTGTTCAGCAAAGATGATTGTGACAAACTAAAAAGCAAACAAACTATATCACAAGACGCTCCAAGTAAAACACATATCATGTGATGAATAAAAATATAGCTCCAAGTGAGTTACTGATAGATTGTAGACGAAAGAGGGGATGCCTTCCGGGGCATCCCCTGTAGGAGATATGCCCTAGAGGCAATAATAAATGTTATTATTTATCTCCATGTTCGTAATTATGTTTATATTCCGTGCTATAACTGCTATGGTTCACGAGTCTACAATAACCACGAGGCTCGGAGGAAGACTCATATGCACGTGTGGAATAATAAACGGTAAAATGTATTCCTAGTCTGGCCTCTAAGACTAGCTCAAGTGTTGCATGATGGTTCTGTTTTCCTGATCATGGGCATGACTATGCTGGCAACTTTGAGGGCACATTGTTAGAAGAACACTTGTGTTGAATCGACCCGAATTGATGTTATGCTATGAGATACATTCGTCACAAGTTAATGGTTAATAACACCGAGAAATTTTAAGTTTGCATAATTCCTTAGACCATGAGAGTATCGAGTTTCTTCATGCTTGATTCATAAACTTTTGGGTTTGTTAAACGTCATCCGTAACTGGGTGGCTATTACGGCGGCTTACGGGTTCATGGGAAAGTATGTCAAGTAACTTGATAGCTCAAGATTGGGATTTGCTCCTCCGACGATGGAGAGATATCTCTGGGCCCTCTCGATGTTACGGTATTCACCATCGTCTGGCCAGACACAATGTGATTTGATCACAGGGATGCCGGAACACGGGAACGAGAAAAGAGAACAAAACCGGTAACGAGGTAACTGGCATAGTGGACAAGTTGTTGATCCATGGGGATGCTGATAAGTCTCACCTCGGGTATTTGTAACATATCGCGAAGCAACAGGAATAGCACATAGCAACTGGAGGTTCACTCGAATATTTATTCGTGTGGGTATAGGGGTCAATATGGGTGTCCACGGCTTCGATGTTGATCATTGATCGGAAAGTGTTCCGGTCATGTCTATACTTCTCCGAACCTATAGGGTCACACGCTTAAGGGTCATCTATCTGCTGAATTCTAAACAGGGAGTATGAGAGAAAGTCACCGGAAAAGTTTCGGAGACAACGGAAGAGTTCCGGAGAGAGAACACCGGAATAGTTTTGGTAAAACCGAAAGGTTGTTTCGGAGTATACCATTAAGTCAAAATGGTTTCGGCACATGCCTGGAAATTCTTAGAGGGTGCCAGAATTGTTCTGGGAACTTCTGGGATTTTTCCGGAGAAAAAACCCGGAAATGTTCCGGAGCTGCTGGAACCGCTTTGGTTGCTTTTCGCAGATGAAAATCACTAATCCAGAATTGTTTCGGAACGCGTCCAAAATTATTTTAGTGGGTACTGGAATTAATCTAAGACCTACAGAAATATTTTTGGATTTAACGGTCACGGAAAAATGTTTCCGTGAATAGTGAAAAGCACTTTTTGGTGGCTTCTTGGAGAAGCCACCTTGAGGGCCTTTTGGTATTTTCCCCTAATGGCTTCTTGGAGAAGCCACCCTACTCCTTGGGTTTTCCTATAAGTAGAGGTGGAGAGGCACTCTCCACACTCACTCTTTCTCACATACAAATGCCATGCATGATCTGGCCTTCTCTCTCCCTCCCCGCGAAATAGTTTCGTAGAGCCGAAAGGCTGTCTGGGTTTCAGTGGGAACTAGTTCTGGACGGCAAAGCCCTGCCGGATATATGACACCGTATGTGTGCAACCCCGTAGAGAGGTCGTAGGTTCGATCTTTTTTGCCCGAGGGGCTGTTCGAGAGTGCCTCTCGAAGGGCTGTCCGAG
Source organism: Elymus sibiricus (assembly GCA_039707655.1). Lineage (NCBI taxonomy): Eukaryota > Viridiplantae > Streptophyta > Magnoliopsida > Poales > Poaceae > Elymus > Elymus sibiricus. The sequence goes on from CM077664.1 coordinate 324,226,665, forward strand.
TGACCGTCCGAGTTTCTGAGAGTGCCTCCTGAAGGGCTGTCCGTGACACCGTCCGGGGGACTGTCCGACCGCCTCCCGAAGGGCTGTCCGAGTGACCGTCCGAGTTTCTGTGAGTGCCTCCCGAAGGGCTGTCCATGACACCGTCCAGGGGACTGTCCGACCGCCTCCCGAAGGGCTGTCCGAGGGACTGACGAGGGAGTACATCCTCGCAGTTGGGAGGTTGTTAATCCTAGCTGCGGGGATCTGCACTGACGATCTACATCGACTCTACTTCCGCTACGCTACGAGTCGGTAACGATCAGATCCAAACCTTGTATGCATCTCCATAGTGATCCTGGGCGTGTTCGTAGTGCGGAAATTTTTTGTTTTCTGTCGCGTTCCCCTACATCCCCAAGCTTAGACGGTTGAGTCTTCCTTGAATATTACCTTGGGGTGCCTTGGGCATACCCAAGCTTAGGCTCTTGCCACTCCTTATTCCTTTATCCATCGTAGTCTCACCCAAAACTTGAAAACTTCAGCACACAAAACTCAACAGAAACCTCGTGAGATCCGTTAGTATAACAAACAAATCTTAAACTTTAGGTACTGTTGTAAATTGATTCATATTTAATATTGGCATAATGCTACTGTACTCCAACTTCTCCATGACTCATACCCCCCGATGCGATCCATAGATTCATCAAAATAAGTAAACTATGCAACAAAAACAGAATCTGTCTAAAATAGAACAGTCTGTAAAGATCTATTTAAAAGCCATACTTATGTAACTCCAAAAATTCTGAAAAATTAGGAAAACTTGGGAAATTCATATATCAATACTGTGTAAAAATTTCAGAATTTTATCGCGCTCCAAAAAAAATCAAATTCCAGCACTGGACGCAAAAGTTTCTGTTTTCCAACAGCATCAATCATACTATCTTCCAAATCATCCCAAAGGCATTACTTGGCAAAACACTAATTAAAAAATAAAAACACAATCATAACAGAGGCTATAATTGTGTAAACACACAAAAACAGAAGGTAAAACAAAAAAATATTTTATTCATTGGGTTGCCTCCCAACAAACGCTATTGTTTTATGCCCCTAGCTAGGCATAATGCATAGTTTCAAGTGTTGTCATCCTTGGTTTTGACATCCTTAGGGGTGTAATTTTCAGGAGGTTTTTCGAAAACAATGGGGAACACATCATCAACCAAAATTTTAGGATCATTAAGGCTACTTTCTTCAAACCCTTGTTGAATCCCTTTCATGATCCAGGAATATTTCTGATTAATACCATGGAAAACTTGTTGGATTATATGCAGAGGAGGAACTCCCTTTTTAGTATTTTTATCAAAAGCATGGTGTTCATGGAAAACATATCTCAACATATATTCCTCATTATATAAAATTTCATCTATCACTGGACTTTCTTGGCTCATATTGTAGAAATCAAAGATCTCTCTAGCTTCTTGCACTATGTAATCAAATTCATTCATAAGGATAAGAGTAGCTATCTTTTTAGCCTTAGGGTTGTTTATAATAGGTAACTCATAAAACAATCTTTGCAAGGTGGGATGAGTACGAATAAATCTTCTTTCAAGTTTAAGAACGAGCGCGGAGATAGCTTCCCCATAACTATTGGTTCTTTTAAGAATTGGAGTATCATTGCAAACCAAAGTTCCCGTACAATTAAAGAACTCTTGAATAATGTTTTTCCCTATGATATTTCCACTCCCTACTACAAAAATTTTTGAGTCTAAATTTAAGGGAATTTCTATCTTAGGGATTTTACCATCCTCACTCTTTTCACTAACAAACTCAGACATGATGGCAACTTCAAGCAAAGCAAGCAAACTAGCAAACAAGCAAACGAAAATATTTTTGTGTTTTTGTAAAAAAAAATTGAAGTGGAGGAGATTAAACCGAGAGGCAAATGCAAATAAAAAGGCAAATAAAATAAATGTAAGTGGATGATAGTTTGTGCGAAGGTACTTGGTAATTTTGATGATGTCTCCCCGGCAACGGCCCCAGAAATTCTTCCTGCTACTTGTAGACTGCGTTGGTATTTCCCCGAAGAGGAGAGGATGATGCAGTATAGTAGAGATAAGTATTTCCCTCAGTTAAGAACCAAGGTTATCAATCCAGTAGGAGATCCAAGCAAAATCCCGTTAGACGCACCTGCACACACAAAAGCAAACACTTGCACCCAACGCAAATAAGAGGGTTGTCAATCCTCTTAGCGGTTATTTGCAAGGATTAATTCTGATAGTGACAGATAGATAAACTAAAATCCTAAATAAAATAAAAGTAAATAAACTGCAGCAAAGTATTTTTGGTTTTAATATATGATAAAAGTAGACCCGGGGGCCATAGTTTTCACTAGAGGCTTCTCTCTCGAACACATAGCATACGGTGGGTAAACAAATTACTGTTGGGCAATTGACAGAAAAGTAAATAATTATGACGGATTCATGGAAATGATCATGTATATAGGCATCACGTCCAATACAAGTAGACCGACTCCTGCCTGCATCTACTACTATTACTCCACCCATCGACCGCTATCCAGCATGCATCTAGGGTATTAAGTATGAAACAGAGTGACGCCTTAAGCAAGATGACATGATGTAGACAAAGTAAACTCAAGCAATATGATTAAAGCCGATCTTTTTATCCTTAATGGCAACAATACAAATACCTCTCAAAAAAATACAAATATGTGTCATGTCCCTTTCTGTCACTGGGATTGAGCACCGCAAGATTGAACCCATCACAAAGCACCTCTCCCATTGCAAGATAAATCAATCTAGTTGGCCAAACCAAATCGATAGATCGGAGAGAAATACAAAGCTATAATAATCATGCATAAAAGAGTTCAGAGAAGACTCAAATATTTCTCATGAATAATCTGATCATAAACTCACAATTCATCGGATCCCAACAAACACACCGCAAAAGAAGATTACATCGGATAGAACTCCAAGAACATCGAGGAGAACATGGTATTGAAGATCAAAGAGAGAGAAGAAGCCATCTAGCTACTAGCTATGGACCCGTAGGTCTGTGGTAAACTACTCACACATCATCGGAGGGGCAGCAAGGTTGATGAAGAAGCCCTCCGTGATCGATTCCCCCTCCGGCAGAGTATCGGAAAAGGCCTCTAGATGGGATCACGGAAGGACAGAGGCTTGCCGCGGTGGAAAGGTTTTCTCTTCTGTCTCCCTGGTATATTGGGAATATTTGGGAATTTATAGCACTAGAATTAGGTCAGGAGGGGCTACGAGGGGCCCACAAGCCTGGGGGGTGCGCCTACCCCCCTAGGTGCGCCCTCCAGGCTTGCCGTCTCCTCGTGACTCCTCTGGTCTTCTCCCGAAGCTTCGTGGGTCTCTTCTGGTCCAGAAAAAATTAATCCAAAGTTTTTTTTTCTCGTTTGGACTCTTTTTGATAATGATTTTCTAAAAAGACAAAAAACAAGCAAAAAACAGCAACTGGCACTGGGCACTGGGTTAATACGTTAGTCCCAAAAATGATATATAATTGCATATAAAACATCCAAGATTGATACTATAATAGCATGGAACAATCAAAAATTATAGATACGTTGGAGACGTATCACTTATCATAATACTCCTAGGCACAAAATTAAGAATTTTGCTTTTATAGATAGGTTCCTTTATTATATCAACGAAATCAGGGTGCACGCTAATCATTTTAAGATCCACATTCCCCTTGCTAGAGGTGGCACTCTTAGTCATAGGAACATACATCAACTTGCAATTTTTATTGGGAGGCGTCCTATCAATAGTTTTAACGGATGAAAAAGCGGAACCCAAATTATTTATAATCTCCTCTAACTTATCAATTCTAGCGGGACTTTGATCTATCCTCTCGTTAGTTATGGGTCCCTTTTCCTTTAAAGTTTTCAATGTAATCCCCACCTTAGAACCAAATTGAGTAATGTGATTATGGACCTTTTTATCCAAATTCTCACGATGTTCAATAGTGGGCATTTTATTTTCAATTGCTTCTAACCTTTGCATAACATGTTCCAAAGTCAAAGTTGTTTCATTAATAATGATAGGTGGTGATCCTACTAAATTCCCCATAGTATTGAAAGCATCCATAGAGGGACACATCAAGAAATTCCCTCCTCTAAAAGTGTCAAGCACAAATCTATACCTAGTAGTGATTCCCACATAGAAATTTCGAAGAAGAACGGTGGTTGATTGCTTACGAGTTGACCTATTTTGAGCATTGCAAATCCTATACTAAGCATCTTTTAAATTTTCTGCTGCCCTTTGTTTAAAATTAAGCACTTCATTTTCGGGGGTAATAGTAACATGTGAAGAACTAGCCATAGCGGTAGAGCAAGCAAACTAGCAAACAAAATATTTTTGTGTTTTTTGTAAAAAAAAATTAGAAGTGGGGGAGATAAAAACAAGAGGCAAATGCAAATCAAAAGGCAAATAAAATAAATGCAAGTGGATGATAGTTTGTGCGAAGGTACTTTGTAATTTTGATGATGTCTCCCCGCAATGGCGCCAGAAATTCTTCCTGCTACTTGTAGATTGTGTTGGTATTTCCCCGAAGAGGAGAGGATGATGCAGTATAGTAGAGATAAGTATTTACCTCAGTTAAGAACCAAGGTTATCAATCCAGTAGGAGAACCACGCAAAATCCCGTTAGCAGCACCTGCACACACAAAAGCAAACACTTGCGCCCAACGCAAATAAGAGGGTTGTCAATCCTCTTAGCGCTTATTTGCAAGGATTAATTCCGATAATGATACATAGATAAACTAAAATACTAAATAAAATAAAAGTAAATAAATTGTAGCAAGGTATTTTTGGATTTTAATATATGATAAAAGTAGACCCGGGGGCCATAGTTTTCAATAGAGGCTTCTCTCTCGAGCGCAGAACATACAGTGGGTAAACAAATTACTGTTGGACAATTGATAGAAAAGCAAATAATTATGACAGATTCATGGCAATGATCATGTATGAAACAGAGTAACGCCTTAAGGAAGATGACATGATGTAGACAAAGTAAACTCAAGCAATATGATTAAACCCATCTTTTTATCCTTAATGGCAACAATATAAATACGTGTCATGTCCTTTTCTGCCAATGGGATTGAGCACCGCAAGATTGAACCCATCACAAAGCACCTCTCCCATTGCAAGATAAATCAATCTAGTTGGCCAAACCAAACGGATAGATCGGAGAGGAATACAAAGCTATAACAATTATACATAAAAGAGTTCAGAGAAGACTCAAATATTTCTCATGAATAATCTGATCATAAACTCACAATTCATCGGATCCCAACAAACACACCGCAAAAGAAGATTACATCGGATAGAACTCCAAGAACATCGAGGAGAACATGGTATTGAAGATCAAAGAGAGAGAAGAAGCCATCTAGCTACTAGCTATGGACCCGTAGGTCTGTGGTAAACTACTCACACATCATCGGAGGGGCAGCAAGATTGATGAAGAAGCCCTCCATGACCGATTCCCCCTCCGGCAGAGTACCGGAAAAGGCCTCCAGATGGGATCACGGAAGAACAGAGGCTTGCCACAGCGGAAAGGTTTTCACTTCTGTCTCCCTGGTATATTGGAAATATTTGGGAATTTATAGCGCTGGAATTAGGTCAGGAGGGGCTACGAGGGGCCCACAAGCCTGGGGGGCGCGCCTACCCCCCTGGGCGCCTCCGATCTAAGTGGGAGAAAAATAGTGAAGATCAATTCGGGAGAAATTCCCATAGTATTTGGCATTAAAAAACCGAGATTTTCACTTCCGCCGTTGCCAACCAATTATATTCTTGAGATCGCTAGCTTTCGGCTTCACCCAGTCTAAGGTACTAACCCGGAAAACCTGGTAGTATCAATCACAGAGGTGCTCCCTTTACCCCCTAGCCGAACAATCGGGAACGTAGGGGGCAAGCACAGGAGCCAGGCAACCCAGCTTGGCCAAATCTCAAGTCAAATTGATGCATATTGTGGCTTTATAACGATTTATGGGAAGGCAGCGTTCGTATATTAAATACAAATGCTGAGGATATGTTGGGCTCTCTAGAAGTCCCAAGGTAAATGTGCCGAGGTGCCTCAAGGATCCCCCAGTACGGTTTATTAGACACTTTGATAGGTCCAATGTGTTTACTTTGACTCCTATGTGACCGTTTATAATTTGAAAGTGGCCCATCGTCGGCTTCCACCCCTTTGTAGATGCTACGCAGGGTGTTTCCGCAATAACAAGTCAACCCTTAGCCGACGTCTCGGTGCCCGGAGGCGGTTCTGTTAGCGGAAACGAGGCAATCAGATGTGTAGTCTTTATAACTTTCACTTAGTCATAGGAGCTTGACTGTGGGGGCAAGTAACTAGCCCCCGGTGTTTGGAGTGTTCGGGCGTGCCGAGGTGCAGCTCGGCAGGGAAGTTGCCGAACTACGGGTCGAAAAAGATTTTCCGACCCGAATTATTATGCACGGCACCTCGGTCAAGAGGATGTCCCGCCTCCTGGAAAAAAAACATATAAATAGGTTGAAAGCTTCATAAGCTCGGAAAACCAAAAAACTTACATAAAACCTTTACGTCTAGATTAAATCAAGTTTTCTGGTGCCAATCCGAAATTGGTCTTAAAATGAATTTATGCCGTCGTGCTTTAACATGATACATCCGATCTCCAAACTTCAAGCGGGTCAGCCTTCGGCTTCAACCTCCTATCCCGAAGGCGGGGTGCTTCTCAGGCCAGTTTAGCGAACTAAACTCGAGCAGTTTAAAGAGAAACCAGGCTATCCGGCTATTGACCACACACTCGCGTCGGAAAAAGGAGTAGTAGAAAAAGACTTTGCAACGACCAAGAAAAAAAATATTTATTAGAAAACGGCTCATATAAATTTTAAGAGCCCCCAGTTAACATGGGAAAAAGAAGCGGTTTTTAACGAACCTTGTTTTTAACAAACAGATTTTAACATAAATATAATGCTTGGTCGAACCGAACAAAAATTGAACATTTAAAAAAGTTGAGCATGAAAGCGACTTAGCTGGTTAATGTGCTCGGCGTTGATGACGTGGTGTGGGCTTGTGGCGGGATGAAGACGCATAGTCCTCGACTTGATCAAGGTCCCAGACCCCAAGCCCGAGGTGGCCGAGCGAGGAGCTCGGCACTCCGAAGTAGCGGCACAGTACGGTCGATGTGGCGAGGCGAAGCCCCCGGTCCAGCCGAGGTGACGAAGTTGATCGGCCGGTGACACCGAAGTCTTCGGAGTAGGTTGATGAAGAGATGGTGAAGCCCCCGGTCTAGCCGAGGTGTCGGAGCAGGTCGGTAAGGTGATGTTGCAACCCCCATGCCAGCCGAGGTGTCGAAGCAGGTCGGCGAGGTGGATGTCGGCTCGAAGAAGCAACGGCGCGGCGATGCCGACGCAGGTCAAAACTTTGTGACGTGCCCAATGCTAGCTTGAGAAGTGACCGCGCGGCGATGCTGGCGCGCCCGACCCGTGCAATCCGTAAGGTGACGATGTTATCTTGACGATCATTAGGGAGAGTGGTGCCGAACTCTTGGTCGGCTCGCCGATGTGATGATCCAAGGTGGTTGTTGTCGGCTCGATGGAGCGACGGCGCAGTCGATGTTGGCGCAGGTCGGTAGCCATGGAGCAACGTGGTCGGGCCGGTTTGACATCGGCGCGACGGTGATGATCGCATCGGAAAAGACTCAAAATTTGTGGGCACGTGTTTGAGAACAACACACAATACCCTAGAAAAAATTCCTTCAAAAAGGATGTCTAATATCCCGTTCATGAAGAAAGATGAATTCAGGTCGGATTCGTTTTCGCGCAAAAAATAGATCCGAAAATTGATGCACTCATCGGACGTTTCCCGGAGTTTGAACCATCGGATCGAGCTGAAATTTTGAAGGGTGATTGATATAGGAATTCTGCAGCCGATGAATGGTGGGATCTTCCAAAGGATGTCCGAGCTATCTCCTGGACTCCTCCCCCCAAACTCATCCAGATTCCCGTCCAGACTCGACAAGGCTCCGGTATATCGGAGATTGCCGGAGATTCCTCCATCGGAACACGATGAAATTTTACAGGGTTGTTCTAGACTCAATTCCGCACAACTCCACTAGAGCAATCGTCAAAGTGATGCTCGAGGAGACGGGGACGGCGAACACGAATCCGCTGTTCAGAAAAAATTGCATGATCGCGCGAGGGCAATGTTGACGTTGAGCCCCCGAGCACCATGGACGATTTTTCCATGATCCCGGATGAGATCGGAGTTGATGATGACGAAGACATCCATCCGAACTTGACGATCCGAAGAGAAGCCTAGTCCTCGGTCCAGCCAAGGTGACCAGTCGGGTCGGCGACGAAGATGCTGACGCTGACGATGTAGCTCGGTTCCGACGCGTAGATCGCGGTGGAGCCGATCTGAATTCCCATCGCACCGCGGCGACTACCCAGCAGACTCTCAATGAAAGCACCAATGTCGGTTCTAAATCCGGCATATCTCGTAGTAGGGGTCCTAAGCTAGGCGTCTTGGAGCGATGGTAACATGGACACATGATTTTACCCAGGTTCGGGCTCTCTCGAAGAGATAATACACTACGTCCTGCTTTTCATTGTATTGATATGGGGATAGTACAGAGTACATGTATCTACCACGAGATTTTTCTAATGAATATTAGATCCTCTATTGACTAGCCTGGCCTCGGTTTATATATGCACCGGAGGCCTAGGGTTTAGAAGAGTCCTCGTCTGGGGCGCCAAGTCATGTGGAGTCTTCCTCGTAGATGTCATGGGCTGCCCGAAGTGGCCCATTAGTGAACCGCCACGGGGTCCTCGGCCCGACCCACTGGTCGGGAGACGACGTGGTGAGTACCCCCTAGTCCAGGACACCGTCAGCGCCCTCCAGGCTTGCCGCCTCCTCATGACTCCTCTGGTCTTCTCCCGAAGCTTCGTGGGTCTCTTCTGGTCCAGAAAAATTAATCCAAAGTTTTTTTTCTCGTTTGAACTCTTTTTGATAATGATTTTCTGAAAAGGCAAAAAACAAGCAAAAAATAGCAACTAGCATTGGGCACTGGGTTAATAGGTTAGTCCCAAAAAATAATATATAATGGCATATAATTGCATATAAAACATCCAAGATTGATACTATAATAGCATGGAACAATAAAAAATTATATATACGTTGAAGACGTATCACTTATCATAATACTCTTAGGCACAAAATTAAGAATTTTGTTTTTATAGATAGGTTCCTTTATTATATCAACGAAATCGGGGTGCACGCTAATCATTTTAAGATCCTCATTCCCCTTGCTAGAACTGGCACCCTTAGTCTTAGGAAGATATATAAACTTGCAGTTTTTATTGGGAGGCGTCCTATCAATAGGTTTAACGGAGGAAAAAGCGGAACCCAAATTATTTATAATCTCCTCTAACTTATCGATTCTAGCAGGACTTTGTTCTATCCTCTCGTTAGTTATGGGTCCCTTTTCCTTTAAAGTTTTCAATGTAATCCCCACCTTAGAACCAAATTGAGTAATGTGATTATGGACCTTTTTATCTAAATTCTCAACATGTTCAATAGTAGGCATTTTATTTTCAATTGCTTCTAACCTTTGCATAACATGTTCCAAAGTCAAAAATGTTTCATTAATAATGATAGATGGTGATCCTAATAAATTCCCCATAGTATTGAAAGCATCCATAGAGGGACACATCAAGAAATTCCCTCCTGTAATAGTGTCAAGCACAAATCTATACCAAGTAGTGATTCCCACATAGAAATTTTGAAGAAGAATGGTGGTTGATTGCTTACGAGTTGACCTATTTTGAGCATCGCAAATCCTATACCAAGCATCTTTTAAATTTTCTCCTCCCCTTTGTTCAAAATTAAGCACTTCATTTTCGGGGGTAATAGTAACAAGTGAAGAACTAGCCATAGCGGTAGAGCAAGCAAACCAGCAAACAAGCAAAACAATATTTTTGTGTTTTTTGTAAAAACAAATTACAAGTGGGGGGGATGAAAACGAGAGGCAAATGCAAATAAAATAAATGCAAGTGGATGATAGTTTGTGCGAAGGTACTTGGTAATTTTGATGATGTCTCCCCGGCAACGGCGCCACAAATTCTTCCTGCTACTTGTAGACTGCGTTGGTATTTCCCCGAAAAGGAGAGGATGATGCAGTATAGTAGAGATAAGTATTTCCCTCAGTTAAGAACCAAGGTTATCAATCCAGTAGAAGAACCACGCAAAATCCCGTTAGCAGCACCTGCACACACAAAAGCAAACACTTGCGCCCAACGCAAATAAGAGGGTTGTCAATCCTCTTAGCGGTTATTTGCAAGGATTAATTCTATAGTGATAGATAGATAAACTAAAATACTAAATAAAATAAAAGTAAATAAATTGCAACGAGGTATTTTTGGATTTTAATATATGATAAAAGTAGACCCGGGAGCCATAGTTTTCACTAGAGGCTTCTCTCTCGAGCGCAGAACATACGGTGGGTAAACAAATTACTGTTGGGCAATTGATAGAAAAGCAAATAATTATGACGGATTCATGGCAATGATCATGTATATAGGCATCACGTCCGAGACAAGTAGACCGACTCCTGTCTGCATCTACTACTATTACTCCACCCATCGACCGCTATCCAGCATGCATCTAGGGTATTAAGTATGAAACAGAGTAACGCCTTAAGGAAGATGACATGATGTAGACAAAGTAAACTCAAGCAATATGATTAAACCCCATCTTTTTATCCTTAATGGCAACAATACAAATACGTGTCATGTCCCTTTCTGTCACTGGGATTGAGCACCGCAAGATTGAACCCATCACAAAGCACCTCTCCCATTGCAAGATAAATCAATCTAGCTGGCCAAACCAAACGGATAGATCGGAGAGAAATACAAAGCTATAACAATCATGCATAAAAGAGTTCAGAGAAGACTCATATATTTCTCATGAATAATCTGATCATAAACTCACAATTCATCGGATCCCAACAAACACACCGCAAAAGAAGATTACATCGGATAGAACTCAAAGAACATCGAGGAGAACATGGTATTGAAGATCAAAGAGAGAGAACAAGCCATCTAGCTACTAGCTATGGACCCGCAGATCTATGGTAAACTACTCACACATCATCGGAAGGGCAACAAGGTTGATGTAGAAGCTCTCCATGATCGATTCCCCCTCCGGCAGAATAGCAGAAAAGGCCTCCAGATGGGATCGCGGAAGAATAGAGGCTTGCGGCGGCGTAAAAGTTATTCTTTTTTTTATTCGGGGTTGCTCTCTGTTGGTTTCCGAATATTTGAGAATTTATAGAAGTGGAATTAGGTCAAACGGAGCCACGAGGGCCCCACAAGGCATCAGGTCGCGTCCCCCCCCCCCCCCCCGAGGGGCCGCGCCCTGTTGCCTTGTGGAGGCTTCGTGAACCTTCTGGTCCACCTCTCCAAGTCTCCAGGGTCTCTTTTGTCCAGAAAAATATATCTAAAAAGTTTCGTGGCATTTGGACTTCGTTTGGTACTGATTTCCTGAAAAACAAAAAACAAGCAGAAAACAGCAACTGGTACCGGGCACTAGGTTAATAGGTTAGTCCCAAAAAATAATATATAATTGCATATAAAAACATTCAAGATTAATACTATAATAGCATGGAACAATAAAAAATTATAGATACGTTGGAGACGTATCACCTGCACAAGCGGCTGTTCGAAATTAGGTTTTACCATGTCCATGTTCCAAGCACCACTTTCTTCATCTATTAATTCTTCTACCCTGCTGATTGTACCATCAGGTTTCCTGCAGAGGGGTTTGCGAGTTGGATTAGTTGGGATCCAAGGGTCCTCCCATGGTTTAATAGACGAGCCATCACCAGCCGTTTTAATAACTCCAACATGCAAAGCAGATCGACCATGCAGAACGCTCTCCACACATGTGAGCTTCCTTTCTCTTATTTTCTGCTTCCATGAAATCATAATCATTGTAATATTTCCCTTTCAATACTCGAGCACACAGAGAAGATGGATCTGTCAAGAACCTCCAAGCCTATTTAGCCAATAAGGACAGGTTGAAAGTGATAAAATCTCTAAACCCCAGCTCTCCATTGGCCTTTGGTATAGCTAATTCTTTCCATTTTTCTAATGCATTTTCTGTTTATTCCATCTCTCCTCCCTAGAAAAAACATGCTACAACACTAGTAAATTTCTTGCACAATTTCTTCGAAAGTTTGAAGCAGCTCATCAAGTATGTCGGAATGGCTTGGCATACCGACTTAAGTGAGTAAAACCTGCAATTCTCAAGTACAGATAATTGGGTCTGAGCATCAAGTACACGTGTTTCATCAAATATATCAAAGTAGGGGGTAATTACCGTCAGCAATATCAAAGCAGTGAGTAAAACCTGCAATTCTCTTCAATTTCAAATATTGAAACTTGGGACGCAGTCAATAGCCGTGGTTATTTGCAGTATACGGCGATAAATGGTACTACTATGTATATTCTTGTGGTATCCGACGTGCAGAGAAAGATGGAGAAATCATTGATTAAGGAATTGATGGTCGTGATTTGGTGTATACAGTACTAATTAACGTCCATATAAATATGAAAATATTGACGTTTAATAAGGAGAGAAATATATAAGAGTGAAGGAGTTGATCTTCAAGATCCGGTCGTCCCCTCCCTATATAAACACCACGCCGGTACACAAGAGCACTGCGCTCATAGATAGAGACGCTGGCGGGCATAGGAGAGAAAAGGACGCTCACCATGAACAAGAAGGCGACGCCTATGTGCTTGGTGGCTCTCCTCCTCGTGATGTCCACCGCTCTCCTCCCCTGCCACGCGACAGGGCGGGGCATAGGTACGTGCGTGCGTGCGTGCGTGCACCAGATCGTTTTCTTAAACCTCAATTGTCGACGTATATATTATACCAGTTCATTTTCCATGGCATGTATAGTGATCTTCACGCACACTGTTAGTACGTTTTGAAGCGTGGCAACGAAGCCAGGTGAACTGATTCGGACGTGGCCGTGGCTGCTGTTGTTGTTGTGCGTGCGTAGGCCCAGCAGAGCAATGGTACAAATACTGCGTCGCCAAACCGACCTGCAAGACGGCACCGCAGGCGGCCATCGCCGCCTGCAGGAACGACTGCAACTTCTTCGGCTACGACGCGAACAAGTCCTACTGCTAGCCCGACGAAGGCGGCATCTGTTGCTGCATCAAGTAAAAGCTAGCTAAAAAACCGCGAATCAACTACTCCTTTTTGTAACGGAGAAATGAAGCCGCGTGCTACGCATCCATCGATCGATCCCGCATTGTTTATGCACAAGGGAAGAAGGTCGAGAGGAAGATTTCAATAAACATAGACCTAGCTAGCCTCAAAAAATAAAATAAAATAAAAATAAACATAGACCTGTGTGTGTGCCAGTCCATAAAACGTGCGCATTTCTCGCCTGATGCTGTAGAAAAAGTCCAACTTTTTTTTTTGAGGGGTAGAAAAAGTCCAACTGCTTACCGTAGTACGCACGGTAACTCTCACCGGGCCGGGCCGGGCCGGGCGCGGAGCCCGAAGCGACACGGCCGCGGGGGAGTCGGCCGGGTCCGGTCGGGGACACTGGCTCCTCCGCACTTCCTCCGCCCGCCAGCCAATAAAAGGGAAGCCGCCGCGGCGCGGCACGGCAGGAGAGAGAGAGGCACCGTCCCCCACCCCACCCCGCGGGAAAGCGCTCGCCGTACGCAGGCAGGAAGGAGACCTAGGGCTTTAGCTTCGAGGACCTTCGCACGCGCCGCCGCCAGCACCCATGGCGAAGGGCAAGTTCAAGGGCAAGCCCACAGGGCAGCGCACCTTCTCCTCCAGGGGGAGGAGCTCGGTACGTACGACGCCAGCGCAATGCTCGCCCCCCACCCTCTTTCCTCCCCTCCCCCTGTGCTCTTTCCGGCTCGATTCGCGCCGTACCCACGTTGGCGATTTGTTCGGTCGAAGGCGCTTAGCTAGGGTTTTGCGGTCGTTGACGCGACCGGCGGTTGCTGCTCGGTGTGGCGGCCGGTGCGCGCGGCGGAGGCGCTGTGAGGGCGCGGCTTGGCCGCGTGAGATGGCTGCTTGGTTGGTTTGCTCGGTTTGAAGAACCGACGCTCGGTGCCGGAGTTGATTGGCGTCGCAAGGCCGTGCCTTTTGGGGGTGGGAGGCGCAGATCGGACGATTTGGTGCCCCGATCATGCGTTCCATCCTTTTGGCCACGTTGTGTGCGCGCTGACCTTTTTTTTCTGGAGGGTTTGCTTGGGTTTATCGATCCTTTGGAAATATGGGGGGAGGGTTAGCTAGCTTGTGTGTATCCTTCGAAAATATGGGGAGCCACGAGCTGCAGGTTCGATTAATTTGATTGGTGCTGAGGCTTACTAGCTATTCTGCGTCTCTCCTGTTGTTCCGGTTATGATTGATTTGTTCACCTGTAGAATTGTGACTGTCTGTGGTCTGGTTGTCTGCTTTGATTGGAAATACCACCATAGTTTAGCACTTATCGACTGTTCCATCCAGATTCATTGTGCAATGTGGGTATATTTTCCAATCTTCTCTGTGGGTAAATATTCCTATTTATTTGTGCATGCTCTTGTGACGTTTCCTATAAACTGTCTGGAACACTGTATTCTGGGACATTGTTATGTGTATTCCAATAGAAGATTGTCACTTGTCAGCACATCACCGAAAGTTGAAATTATATGGTGGAAATTTGACGTTATGCTAGTATTGTGTTGCTGCACGAGAATTATTAGGACAAGTAGATGTTGCTGGTTTGCTGCAGCTACTTTCTAAAACAAATGAAGCAGCGTCCACTGTAACAGTTTTTATTCTCCTCCCAGTATTTTGTACCTATGAATTGGCCCTTTTACAAATCTCTTCTCATAGTTTTCATGTGAAACTGAATGCAGAGGCTGGTACTTCAGCAGATCGTCCAAAGACCTTTTCTAAGAAGGTTTGCATGCATCATTAATTTTTTCTTCTCAATTACGATTCAGTTTAACTAGACTATCTCATATGCTTGTTTTCGCTCTGGGCTTGTATTTGTAAACCAAACAGAAGCAAGAGGTATCTAACAGAAGGGAAGAGTCAATCGAGGAGGAAAGCGATGAAGAGGTTGAGAAGACCGTAAGTTATCCTCTTCCTGAAAAACTTGCATTGAACTCTATCTACATCCTTCAGTCCTCAGCGTATACATTATTTATTATTTGCGTAATAATCTGCTTCTATTTTTTACTATATTGTCAGAAACACAAAGGCACTGCAGGTCTCATCGACATTGACAATCCAAACCTGGTGAAACCAAAGGGTATTAAAGCCAAGGATGTTGATGTAAGCCTGATTTTTAATGTTTGTTTCCTGCTTTTCTTTAAAATATAATGTATTGCTGTCAATGATTGTGATAGGTTGGCCCCATTACAAGTTTAGTTTTCTAGAAAGATTACTGTTTAATATAACTGTATGCTAACAAATTTGAATTTGAATTAAGACTCTTGATAATTCAGATGAGAAACATGGTGCAGTATTTATTGGTAATGCTAGAATGTTTCTACTGCATGTACTTGCCTCCTTTAAACTATTATTATGCACACTCCTGTCATAATCTGTGTTATAGCCAGGGCCTTGTTTTTGTTACATTTTGAAGCATTTATCAGTTCATATCTACTAGCTAACTCGTTTTGCACCTGCACAGGTTGATAGGACAACTGATCTCTCCAGGCGTGAAAGGTGTGTGCATGCATTTCCTGGGCATGCTTCTTTATGTACCATGATTCTGTAAAACATATTTATCTCCTTTCTATGTGAGTTAACTGTACTTAAAATGTTGTTGACACAATTGGTATAAGTTCTGGAATGAAAAAGGAAATTTCAGTGAGCTATGTGAGTTAACTGTACTTAATAGGACTATCTACTACTCCATAAGTTCATTGGACAGTCGTTGTTCTTTCTGACAGTTCTATAGGCGTTGTTGCAAAAGGAAATTTCCCCTTTTGTTATGTTTTTATGTCAGGGCATTGTGATAATCTATAATCACTATTTGAAACGATTAATAGTCCTTGCCAAAAAAGAGGATGTACAGAAAAAAGGTTTACACCTGTTTGCATGGCCCCTTACAAGTACATCTCTAAATGCAGTACTGTTACTTTCAGTGCTTTTTAATTACTACGATTTTGTTGCTCTTTCAGAGAGGAGCTTGAAAAGCAGAGAGCTTGAGCGCACTATATGAGACTTCAGGAGGAAGGGAAGACAGAACAGGCTAGGAAAGACTTAGGTGAGGGTTTAGGTTTGATTGTCTCAACTACTTTTCTTCCCTTTGGTTTGTTCTGTGTACCTGTACCATGCATGCACATGGTCATGATGATATTTCCCATTATATTTTTTCCAATACATTACATCAAAGATTATAATTAGGTACTCGTAGAAGAAATGACCTACCATGTTCCCACTTGAGTCTTGTGTGCAAGCCCATTTTATGATATGGTTAAGCACGTTAGGTTTAATGAAGTTGCTGCATTTGATGTCGCGTTATACTATTTGTCCTGCCTCAGTCCCGAAGTAGTACAACTGTACGTCTGTACAAGAATCGAAAACAATGTATTTCCTCTAATTCATTATTTTGTTTTTGAATGTACTGCTAGTATATACGAGGTTATCATATATTTCATGCATTGGATGTTTACCGTGGTTGCTGTTTTGCACCTTTGTTTAGTAGTATCGGAGCAATGTTCCTTTGCCGCTGACAATCGTGATCTTTACCCTTCTTTTTTGCAACCGCAGATCACCTTACCTTGATTCGGCGGCAGAGGGAGGAAGCTGCAAAGAAGCGCGAAGAGGAAAAAGCTGGTACACCTCTTTTGCCGCCGCTAGTACATTGTTTTAGCTTTCCTTTGACATGTATTTAGTCGATATACATACAAAACTGAAAGCCTTAGAATCAAAACATTTACCTGCATGTGCCTTTAACACTTGCTTTATTTCTAACCTTGTGCTTTACTGCTTGCAGCGAAAGAGGAGAGGAAGGCTGAAGCACGCAAGTGACCTGCCAAGCTATGGATGGACCAGATATGATAGATGTGTTTTGTTGGGAGACTCGACGCTGATATTAGCTCAACTTCTTTTTACTGCCTTTATTTTACTGTATTAGTATGCACTATGACCGCAGAACCAGTGTGAATGATGCCTGTGCTCGATCCCGTTAGATGTGAATTCTGAACTTCAGTAATGGAAACGTGTTAACGGTAGTGACTTCATGCAATCGATATTTGCGCAGTTTGTTGAATCCCTGTGCGGATGCTGATTCAAACTATATCCTTGGCACGAAAGAAACGACTGTTGGCATGATGGTGCCTTAGCTGTTTTTTTTTTCTTGAATAGTTTGGATTGCTTACCACATGTATCAAGTTAGCGAGCTTCTGTTGTGCTATAGGATTCATTGAGTATTTTTCCTCTGATTTCTCTGTAACTTTTCCCTCCATCTTAATGCATAATCAGAACACCTGTAAAAAAAGATATTTTTTGGCTCTGCTAAAATATTGCCATCTTAGGATGTCAGTGTAGCTCTGACCCCTCCCAAAGTTCGAACACTAAAAACTAGAAGGGCAAAAAAACAAAAATGAAACAAAACAAGCGACTCCGCTGGGGATCGAACCCAGAATCTCTGGTTTCGTAGACCAGCGCCTTATCCATTGGGCCACGGAGTCTTCGACGAATGCAATTAAGGGTTATTTTTCTCGATTGGACGAATGCAAAAACCTTCCAGGAGAGAACATTTCTTCTGACCAAAACTTACTCGACTCCGCTGGGGATCGAACCCAGAATCTCTGGTTTTATCCATTGGGCCACGGAGTCATTGATGAAAGGCTCAAAAGTTATCTCCTGTTTCATGAGATTAAGTTAAATGACAAATTCATGACCTTAAAAAGGTGAACAGTGACACGTGCAAAATAAAATAAGTTAACACGTGAGCTGCATAAAAATGAAAAAAAAACATGATTTTAGAAGTTAAATAGTACACACGAGGTTAAAAAACACACGCATCACCGTCAAACTTTGCACGTCTGTAGTATACATCCATATTATCATGTAGAAATTCTTTAAACATTTTTTAAAACTTCAAAATGTGATTTCAAACTATTCAAAATAAAGTGCTCACTGACACCTATGTTCCAAAGTGACTTTTTTTTTTTTTGCAAAAACAGTTTTTTATTCCTTGATAGCTGCAAGATTTATTACAGCAAAACCAAACCATATAACATGGTAGAGGGACCTAGGCGTGTATTCATCATCCTTCCAGTTTTCCTCATTAACTGGACCAACTATCTTCTTCTATATATGCATTGCGAGAACCCCCCACCCTCTCTGACGAGGTTCTTCAAAAAAAAAAAAAAAAAAAGAGAGAAACCGGAATGGGATTCAGACAACGATGATGCCACCACTGCTACTGCCGCTGAAGTTAGTGTTCAGGAAAAGTTCCATAATTATATTTCTAGGATACTTGGATTTCATTCTTACAAGGATATTTCTGCACGTCACACACAAGAGTAGTGGCCTACCATCTTAGTACCTCCAAGGTTGAGGATCCGGGATGTTTACCCTTAGATGGTGATGATTGGATTAAGCCGTCTGTTGTATACAGGCAATACAGGGTTCTAGGACTTATTGCTTGCAACAAGCTATTTGTTTATGTTGAATTGTCGTCAAACAAGGTTTCGCTGGCTCCGGTGGGAGCGGCGGCGGCGGCGGCGGCGGCGCGCCCTCATCCCGCGTGGGTGCTGAGGTTGGATCGGTCCCCCAAGGACCTGGTTGTTATTTTCTCTTGTTGTGGGGTGCGGTGTTCCACTGCTTAATATCAATATAGCTCTGGGGTCTTTTCGCAAAAAAAAGAAAGAATTGTCGTCATCCATTTAAGTTGGACTTCTTCGACTTTCCATATGCAAGCATACTAGAAGATAATCTCTGTTTCTGTGCTGGGCTTTACGCGCCGGAAGCGTGCAATGTGGCACAATTGGAGGTAGCCCATGCACCGGATCGTGTCTCTGCAGAAGCGGCTCGATGACCTTTGGATAGGTACCGAAAGAATCGATCCCTGATGCTCCTGATCATCACCATTCTCATTGATCGCCGACGCGGCTACTATCTTCTCAACAGTATGCATCGCGACCAATGTTGTATGGCTACTCGGTTTCGGGAACACATAGTGTTTGGTTCTGGCATCGTGGTCGTGGAGTTCTACCATAGTCTATTATAATTGGCTTGTTGCATGAAACAAGATGGCATTTATCTGGAAGCAAAGTTTCATTTATTTGGAGATAAAATTCCTTTTTTTTTTGTTGGAACCAAACATGTAATCGCTAGAGTGAATTTGTGTTATGGAAACAAACAACTACATAGTTGGAAGCAATTCTCTAGTTGATTGAAGCAATATTGTGATGCTCGGACCCCAATAGCTGGGGAACGTCAGCTGGGAGGGAGCCTCCAGCGAACGTTCCCCCCGTTTGCCAGCAGGGAGGGTCATGGCGACCCCAATTGACCCAAAGGTCTACTAAATAGTTTTTTTCTTTTCGAAAATGCCATGAACAGAAAATAGAAAATTAAAAAAATGCCACAAAAGTTGCTAATTTACTAGTCATCACCCAAAAAACTTGCAAAAAATTCAGTAAAGAAATGCCAACTCTAATAAAAATGTCATCCTCTTAAATAATAAAAATGCCATCCTCACAATAATAAAAATGACCATCCTATTATAGAAATAAAAAATGTCATGCTCTTATAAAAAAATGTCATGCTCTTTTAAAAAAACTGCCATCCTCTAATAATTAAAATGCCATCCTCACAATAATAAAAATGCCATGATTTTATAAATAAAACTGTCATCCTCACAATAAGAAAAATGCCATGATTTTATAAATAAAACTGTCATCCTCTCATAATAAAAATGCCATCCTCTTACAATAAAAATGCCATACTCTCAGAATAAAAAAATGCCATGTGAGAAGTACAAAAAAATCAGGATTTTTGGATGAATTAAAAAACAAAAAAGCTTTGAAAAATGCCAAAGTTGTATATAAAAATATCAGTTTTACGTGAATGTTCACAGAACCCCTCCAGCCCATTGGCAAACAGATAATTTTAATATAAAGTTTATTGGACACTTTTTTTTGGTTAGGTCGAAGCAAATTTGAATCAACATGTTCCCTCAAAAAAAAAATTGAATCAACATGGAAGAAAAATTATCCAGGCGTGGAAGTAAACAATTACATACTAGGTTCTAGGGCCCTAGTAGCTTAGGTTTTTGAATCGTTCGACGTCTTGGCTTCGGCGGCGGCGACGGCGATGTTGAATAAAGAAGCTCCAGATTCTTCTCCGGCGAGGCGATCGTCTCTTTGGTCGGTGGTGAATTTGGGAATCAGTCTGTTCAAGCGGGGATGTCATGGCGGCAGCGGCATCCTTGTGGTGGACTTGTGTCCTCAGGCTCCGCCGTTGCGACGGTGTCTGCTCCAGCGTCGGCGCGGAGCTTGGGAGGTAGTCCAGGAGCGGATGCAGATTGTGGTATGCATCGACGGCATCTGGAAGACGGAACGTGTGCTGGGTTCGTGGTTGATGGATGGCAGGTATGGCTTCCTCCTTCGGCGTCTTAGTCGTGGTGGGATGCCAGATCTGGAGTTCGATGGCGTGTCTGGGGTGTTGCCCCGGTCTGATTCGTTCAACGGCAATGGCTTCTTTGGTGAGCCACATTGGAGATCCGCAAAGCTGCATATCAGCGATGGAGCCGCGTCGAGCTCGGGTGAGAAGGTGATCCATCATTTTTTTTTCTTTGGTGGCTGCTGTGGTGGTGCCGAAGGCAGGTGACGGGCGTTGGTGTAAAGCTCAGAGACGTTCTGTTGTCTTTTCAGTTTTGTCATGTCGGTCTTTACATGACTTGTACTTTGATCTTTATGATATGAATGAGACACGTATTACCATGAAAAATAAAATAAACAATTACAGTACTACAACAAATACCTTTTCAGATTCTCAAAAAAAAAAAACTTTTTCAGATCGAATCAAAGCTGTCCGATCTCCAGTGCTTCCCCCCAAACTAGTCCGGACTCCGATTTGATTGCTCAGTCCATGGCTAAATCCGATCATGATCCGAGCGCGGCCTAAGGTTTTGCAATGGGGATGTCGCCAGCTGAAGAAGAGTTTTTGTTCAGAGTGGCCCGGAGCCTGGATTGGTTTCTTCAGCTTCTTCGCCGGCCGGAATGGCGCGATCATCAAGTCTGGAATAGTTCTGCTGCTGCTACTTTGGTTGGAGAGCCTTGGCACTTCGGTGGCTTTCACGGGGTCGGACTTAAACAAATCGGAGTGTGAAACTGGAACGAACTCTAACCCACTACCCACCCACCATTGGCCCTATATAAGAAATCTTCCCTCGTTGGTAGCCGAGGTAGAAGCAAAGCATCGACACCCCTAGCTACCTACCCGCCTGTTCCTTTGCACCGCGCGCGCAGTCTCCAGAAAACATGGATCCGGCGGGTCTGCTACCCGGCGACGTGCTCGCGGACGTCCTCAGGCGCCTGATGCCGCGCAGCCTCGCCGCCTGCCGCTCCGTCTGCAAGGCGTGGTGCGCCGCCGTCGACGCCCACGGCCTGCTGCGCAAGGACCTCCTGCCGCTCTCCCTGGCCGGCATCTTCGTCGTCTACAGCTTCGTTGACGGCTATCACCTTCCCCCGGCGTTCCCCTCGCGCCCCTCCGTCGCGGGCAAGATCCAAGGTAACCTTGGCTACCTCGACGACGTCCGCGACGGGTGGTCCCGCATGATGGGTCACTGCAACGGCCTCCTCCTCCTCTGGGGAGGCGTGGCCAATCCAGCCACGCGGCAGTGGGCGTGTCTACCGTGTCACCCTGATCGGACCCCGACCAAAGGCTTCATCAAACACGACGTCCTCGCGTACGATCCTATGGTCTCGCCACATTTTGAGGTGCTCTTCATGGAGTGTGTTCGCCGCCGGTCCGAGAACGAGGCCGCATTGGACCCCGCGAACCCAAACTCAGAGTGGCCCCCGTCGCCCTACACTATGAGCGCATTCTCGTCAAAGACATGGCGGTGGGAGGAGAGATGTTTTACCAGGGAAGGGATGGCTCCACGGTCCATCGACCCCAAGCTACTACTACTCATGAAAGACGTGTTCTCTCATAATTCTGTGTATTGGCGGGTACGTCTGTATGTGTTCAACATATTTTTTGTTATCAGGTATGTTTTGTTTCCCTATTTTTTCGTAGAAAAGGTCACCCAATACCATGCATGGTGACTAGCTAGCTAATTGGATTTAGAGGATAATAAGTACAGTAAATAATATTGTACAGTCAATAACAAATTTATTTATTTGTGCAGATTGGATTTAGAGGATAATAAGTACCGAGTAATTGAACTCCCCCCGATTAATGAAGCAAGCGGAGATATTAATTTGGGAAAATCGGAGAAGGGCGTTTACTATGGATTTGTCGGTGATTGGTGCAAACTTCAGATTTGGTTTCTCAATGAATCAATTGATCACACCGAATGGATGTTGAAGCATGAGATTGGCCTCAAGCCGTTGCTAGAAAATTTTCCTTGGGGACACGGTTATGGCTCTTGGTTCGTGCAAGGTCTAAGGGATAACAATGATGAAACGCTTGACAAAGAGAAATCAGAATGGGACTCAGACAACGATGATGCCATTACTGCTCCTGTCACAGAAGTTAGTGTTCAGAAAAAGTTCCATAAATACATTTCGGGGATACTTGGATTTCATCCTTACAAGGAGATTATCTTGTAAGGAATACAATCGTCTTGTGTATACACGCCTTGCTGGATAGAGAGCTCCTTGAGAGCAAATAGCGCAGAAGCCAATAGTGAGCTCTAGAATGTATTGCTTGAAACAAATTATCTATTTTCGTTGAATTGTCGCCATCCATTTACGTTGGACTCCTTTAACTTTCCATATGGGAGCATATTAAAAGATAATCTCTACGAGTGGCTGCTTCTAATGAGTCATATTAATTACTTCTTCACTTTTGCTTCGGTACCCCCTAAACACAATGACGGCTGAGATCTCTCTATACCCCTTCATAATAAAGAGTAGGATTGTCTTTTCACTAGTAGAAAACAGGGCTTTGGTTCTAACCGGATGGGAGCAATAGTCCCGGTCGCATTACGAACCGGGACTAATGTGAGCATCAGTCCCGGTTCGAGCGGCTAGGAAGCCGGCCGGGGCTCGGCAGGCATCAGTCCCGATTCGAATGGGACTGCCACCCTTTAGTCCCGGTTGGTGTCACCAACCGGGACTAAAAGGTCTGTCTTCAGTCCCGGTTCTATACACCAACCGGGACTAAAAAAATGCCTATATATATCCTCGCCCCTGCCCGCCCTCTCCTCTGTTTTTGGCTCATAGAAGGTGGGAGGTGTGTGCTACTTTGCTCTCCCTTCCTATGCACATGAGGTGTTCGATGAAATGCCTGAGGGCATGATGCCACTTGAGTTCACACAAAACAAACATGATATGAGGTGCCCGAGCCACACTTAAGCTTTCTCCTCTTTCTTCTCCTCTGTTCTTCCTCCAAGCCCGTCCCCGTCCCCGTCCTCACCGCCGTCGATCGCCCGCGCCGATCTCGTCGCCGGCACCACCGTGGTGAGCCTCTTGTTCTTATCTTTTTTAAAAAAGAAAAAAAATTCTTACTTGTATGATTTAGATAGCTACTTGTATAATTTTCTTACTTGTATTATTGTTTGTTATTATATAGTGTCATGGTTTTGATATCCGCCCCTGTCGGCTCTCGTCCGGTCTATGATTCCGATGTGGTATATTATCTTTTATAACTATTTGTTTCATTTAGTGTTTATGACATTTATGCCGACCAACTTGACATAGATGTTTTTATCTAGGAGGTATGTGAACCGGAAATTCCAACCGACCCTCTTGTCGAGAGGTTAAATTTAGTTGAAAAAGAAAACAATTATTTGAATTTTTTTTTGAAAAGAATTGAAGAAGAGAAGATGAAATTGGAGTTGCATGTTGCCGATGTCGTCGATCTACACAAGATCCAGATGGATGCAATGCGCTTGAAGATTAGAAAGATTAGAAAATATGCCATTGATAAAGAGGCTTGGTATCATTATGTTGTTGGATCAATTGTTACCTTAGTTGTGATTTTGATAGCATTTGTTGTTGCATTTAAATATTTTACATAGTTGTATGTTGTTTTATGAGAACTATGTATGAACTTTATGTATTTATTTTTGCAGTAATAACATTTGATCACTACTGTACTTTGGTTTTAATGTGATGATGAACTTGTATTAATTTGGTCATTTCTCTATTCATGATGTTCTGTAATGGTTTTTGATATACTTAATTATATAATGCAGATGAACTGGCAATGGATGTACGGTGACCGACGCACTTCCGAGTACATTACGGGCCTGCATAATTTTATCGATGTGGCTGAGGCAAAAAGTCAGAATGGTTTTATGTATTGTCCATGTGTTGTCTGTGAGAATACGAAGGATTACTCTTCCTCGAAAACCCTTCACTTCCACCTGCTTAAGAAGGGTTTCATGCCCCACTATAATTGTTGGACCAAGCACGGAGAAAGAGGGGTTATGATGGAAGACAATGAAGAAGAAGAGGATGATGACAACTATCCTATGTTCCCTGAATACGGTGATACTGCAACGGGGGAAGCTGAAGATCAAGAGGCACCAGATGTGCCCGCTGATGATCTTCGCCGGGTCATTGTTGATGCACAGAGAGAATGCGAAAATGAAAGGGAGAAGTTGAAGTTCGATCGCATGTTAGAGGATCACAAAAAACGGTTGTACCCAAATTGCGAAGATGGCAACACAAAGCTCGGTACCACATTGGAATTGCCTGACAGAGAATGGTTTATCTAACAAGGGATTTCAGAAGTTACTGAAAATAATGAAGAAGAAGCTTCCAAAGGATAACGAATTGCCTGACAGTACGTACGAAGCAAAGAAGGTTCTCTGACTAGAGGTGCAGAAGATACATGCATGCCCTAATGACTGCATCCTCTATCGCGGTGAGGAGTACGAGAATTTGAATGCATGCCCGGTATGCGGTGCATTGCGGTATAAGATCAGACGAGATGACCCTGGTGATGTTGAGGGCGTGCGCCCCAGGAAGAGGGTTCCTGCCAAGGTGATGTGGTATGCTCCTATAATACCACGGTTGAAACGTCTGTTCAGAAACAAAGAGCATGCCAAGTTGTTGTGATGGCACAAAGAAGACCGTAAGAAAGACGGGATGTTGAGAGTACCCGCTGATGGGTCGCAGTGGAGAAAAATCGAGAGAAAGTGGCCGGAGTTTGCAGATGACGCAAGAAACTTATGGTTTGGTATAAGTGCAGATGGCATTAATCCTTTTGGGGAGCAGAGCAGCAATCATAGCACCTGGCCTGTGACTCTATGTATCTATAACCTTCCTCCTTGGTTGTGCATGAAGCGGAAGTTCATTATGATGCCAGTGCTCATCCAAGGCCCTAAGCAACCCGGCAACGACATTGATGTGTACCTAAGGCCATTAGTTGAAGAACTTTTACACTTGTGGGATATCAAAGGTGTACGTGTGTGGGATGAGCACAAACAGCAGGAATTTGACCTACGAGCGTTGCTGTTTGTAACCATCAATGATTGGCCTGCTCTTAGTAACCTTTCAGGACAGACAAACAAGGGATACAATGCATGCACGCACTGTTTAGATGAGACTGAAAGTATATATTTGGACAAATGTAAGAAGAATGTGTACCTGGGACATTGTCGATTTCTTCCGACCAAGCATGCCTTAAGAAAGAAAGGCAAGCATTTCAAAGGTGAGGCAGATCACCGGAAGAAGCCTGTCCCCCGTACTGGTGATGATATATTTGATATGGTCAAGGATTTAAAAGCAATCTTTGGAAAGGGTCCTGGCGGACAATCTGTTCCGAATGACGCTGACGGACACGCACCCATGTGGAAGAAGAAATCTATATTTTGGGAGCTACCCTATTGGAAAGTCCTAGAGGTCCGCTCTGCAATCGACGTGATGCACGTGACGAAGAATCTTTGCGTGAACCTGCTAGGCTTTTTGGGCGTGTATGGGAAGACAAAAGATACACCGGAGGCATGGGAGGACCAGCAACGTATGAACGAAAAAGACGGCATGCCTCCAAAGCAGTATCAAGGTCCTGCCAGCTACGCTCTTACCAAAGCAGAGAAGGAAATCTTTTTTGAATGCCTGCTCAGTATCAAGGTCCCGTCTGGCTTCTCGTCGAATATAAAGGGAATAATAAATATGGCAGAGAAAAAATTCCAGAACCTAAAGTCTCATGACTGCCACATGATTATGACGCAATTGCTTCCGGTTGCATTGAGAGGGCTTCTACCAGAAAATGTTCGATTAGCCATTGTGAAGCTATGTGCATTCCTCAATGCAATTTCTCAGAAGGTAATCGATCCAGAAATCCTACCAAGGTTACAGAATGATTTGGTCCAATGTCTTGTCAGTTTCGAGTTGGTGTTCCCACCATCCTTCTTCAATATTATGACGCACGTCCTAGTTCACCTAGTCGACGAGATTGCCATTCTGGGTCCTGTATTTCTACACAATATGTTCCCCTTTGAGAGGTTCATGGGAGTCTTAAAGAAATATGTTCATAACCGTGCCAGGCCAGAAGGAAGCATCTCCAAGGGCCATGAAACAGAGGAGGTTATTGAGTTTTGTGTTGACTTTATTCCTGACCTTAAGCCGATTGGTGTTCCTCAATCGCGGCATGAGGGGAGACTGAGTGGAAAAGGCACGCTAGCACCGAAAGCAATAATATGTAGGGACGGCATTCTTGGGCGCAAGCACACTACACAGTTCTACAAAATTCTACCTTGGTGGCCCCGTATATCAATGAACACAAGAATATTGTACACTCCCAACACCCGGGGCAGTCTGACGACTGGATTACATGTGCACACATGTCGACTTTCGGCGGTTGGTTGCAAACACATCTCATGAGTAACAACACTGTTGGAGATGAGCTGTACTTGTTAGCCAGGACACCATCTTCGACTGTATTGACTTTTCAAGGGTACGAGATAAATGGGAATACATTTTACACAATCGCCCTAGATAAAAAGAGCACCAACCAAAACAGTGGTGTCCACTTTGATGCAGCAAACACCAATAGGGCAAAGGACACATATTATGGTTACATAGAGGAGATATGGGAACTTGACTATGGACGTGATTTTAAGGTCCCTTTGTTTCTGTGCAAATGGGTCAATCTGACAGGTGGCGGGGTACAGGTAGACCCGCAGTACGGAATGACAACAGTGGATCTCAACAATCTTGGGTACACAGACGAACCATTCGTCCTAGCCAATGATGTGGCGCGGGTTTTCTATGTGAAGGACATGTCTACCAAACCGAGAAAAAGAAAAGATAAGGAAGCGAATACATCATACGATGAGCCAAAGCGCCACATAGTTCTTTCAGGGAAAAGAAACATCGTGGGAGTGGAGGACAAGACAGACATGTCAGAAGATTATGAAAAGTTTCATGAAATTCCTCCCGTCACAGTGAAGACTGACCCAAGCATCCTATTAAATGATGAAGATTATCCATGGTTGCCGCGCAATAAGCAAGGGACACACACGAAGAAAAAGTTTTAGCTGGAAAGTGCCACTTCAGACAAACCGGAGGGAATCTTTGTAAGAGCTAGCTAGGGCATTTTGGCATTTGACACATGATTTTAGAATAATTATTTATTAAGTTATGAAATTTCAATTATTCCTATCCTTTTAGTATTTTAATTATACAGAGGAGTTAATCAATGCAATTATGTCCAAACAAAATATGAATGTCTTCTGAGCATTCCAGATAAGTCGCTTGAGGTTGACAGGCATAGGCCGTACACACCCTCACCAGTTGTAGTGATTTCAGTCCCAAGTTTTGCAAGGTTGATCATACGCGGTTAGTCCTGGTTGGTGGCTCCATATAAAATAACAAGGTTAATATAGACATGGCTTAAACGTCTTGACATAGATGAATACAGCAGAAGCATCGGAGATGAAAAGAGAGAAACGTTGTATGACATAAAGTTGGAGGTCCAGATGAGGAGTTCTCTGGTTGCTTTCTGGTGAAACTGAGGACAACATATCAGATGGCCATTCTCGAGAATAGTCTATTGTTTTGGCATATCTCATGAACATCCAGGCACCTTTATATTATCTTACATCAGGAGTACAAACCCACATCATGAGTATGTTGGGTTATACTCAAAGGGCTTTAGATTCCGGAAGAAAGATTTTGACAGCATTGATCGCCTTGTGTCATATTTTCAAAAACATATTGACAAACCTGATGCTGGCCCTTCAATGCGAAATGTTGCGGCAATGGTACCTATGAAAAATAACTTGATAGAACTATTTGTCACTATCTGATGAAAATCTATATCATCAAATAAAGTTATATAAAATTCTAGTTATGATCAACTAAAACAAAACTATAATATTCTTCAATAGCAAAAAGAATCAACTAAAAAGCTTTTATAAAACTCTAGTTATGATCAAAATAATATTAACTTAAAATTATATAAAATTTATGCAACTAAAATTTTCATAAAGTATTTTTTGTTAAAAACTTTAATAGCAAAAAGAATTAAATCAAAACTAGGTATGTATGCTACTGTTTTTGAATCTGTTTAAAAGAAAACTAAAACTAAAATATCCTAAAAAGGTCTAAAACCAAAAATAGGAAAAACAGCTTTAGTTCCGGTTGGTGCCCCCAACCGGGACTAAAGGCCTACCTTTAGTCCCGGTCCGAGCCACCAACCGGGACTAAAGGCCTGGGTTTCGCGCCCTTTGGGTTGCTGAAATTTAGCTTTAGTCCCGGTTGGTGGCTCGGACCGGGACTAAAGGTAGGCCTTTAGTCCCGGTTGGGGGCACCAACCGGGACTAAAGCTGTGGGTATTTAACCACGCCTTCTCCCTCCCCCCCCCCCCCCCAATCTTCCTCTCCACTCCAACCCCCGACGCTGAACCACACCACGACGCCGCTAGGCTGCCGGAGATCGCCGTCGCCTCCGCGCCGTCCCCGAGCCCGCTGACCGTCGCCGGACCTCCTCGCCCTCCTCCCCGAGCATCGCCGCCCCCGAGCCCGCTCCTCGTCGCCGCCCCCGAGCCCGTCTGCTCCTCGTCGCCGCCCCCGAGCCCGTCCTCGTCGTCGCCGCCCCCGCTTGCCGGACCTCCTCGATCGCCCTCCTCCCCGAGCCTTGCCGCCCCCGCTCCCCGGCAACGCCGTCCCCGCTGTGTGAGCCGCCACCGTTCAATTCCCCTCGATCGGGCTTATATATTTTTGTGACATAGAAATTTTTGTAACATGTACGTACGTATGTGTTTGCATTGATCACCGCGGGCTTATATAGTTGATTGCACTTTGGAGTACTTAGTTGAGTCCAACATCAATATTAGTGAATGATTTCAGATTGTTGGGCACCGCGGGCATTTTGAAGTTTCATGTTATATTGAGAAGACTTGATGAAACGTCTTCATATAAATGTCTTGAGAAGACTTGATGAAACCGGCCATTTGTGTATGACACTACATAGTTATATTGGATAATATTGATCTTCATATAAATGAAGCATAAAAGTCTTTTGTTTGAATTGACTAAATCCATCCGATAGATATAACAGAGTGTGGCAGAAAATTATACTTCATCTAAAATTATGAGTAAATATGCATGATTTACTTGATAAGAACTGAAAAATATTTGAAATAGTTCAAAGAAATTCAGGATGAAGATATAATATCATTATGACGAAAGATAAAATAATTCTTCTTTCATGAAGAAATATGTCTAAGTCATAAGTTTAGCAAACAATTGAGTAATTGCGGAATTATTATTACCGATCGCCGGAGGAGTCCTCGACGATCGCCGGAGGAGGCCCCGACGATCGCAGGAGGAGTCGTCCCCGACGATCGCCGGAGGAGGCCTCGACGATCGCCGAAGGAGTCGTCCCCGACGATCGCCGGTGAGGAGTCCCCGACGATTGCCGGTGACGAGTCCCCGGCGATCGCCGGAGGAGTCCCCGACGATCGCCGGAGGGTTACCTAACATGCAACTGATAAAACTTGCCATTTTGTTATTTTTGTGTGATTTAATGCAAGCATCATATGAATAAACTTTGTACATGTGTTTGGTGCATTTTCATGTCTATTTGCTGCTGGTATTTTTCCCATGCCATGGTAAACATGTTTAGGCACTGTAACAAGCTTGCAAACATGCTATGATACTGTTGCTGTTTTACACTTGCTGAAAAACTGCTAAGTCTGAAACTGACTGTTATAAAACTTGTCAACTTTGCATGAAGTTTGCCACTAATCCATTGCTCATATGCATATGATTCCTTCTTATGATTTGGTCTATGTAATGTGTACTTTGATGCCATGCCCTTGGTTGCCATGTAAAGTTGCTGTAGCATGACTCAATCTTGCTCTCAAGTTGTCATCATAATGTTACTATTTTGCCACGTTGTAATATTTGCAGAAACTATGGAACACGACCGAGACTTAGAACAAGAAGAGATGTTGGGGGAAATAATCCGCGACGGAGATGATGATATCACCTCACAGTTTCTCAACGACGACTCCGATGGTGAGGGAAGAGAAGATGACGGCTCCGGTGATCGAATGGAGGGAGAAGATGACGGCTCCGGCGGTGTTGGAGCCTTAACTGTTGCAAAGTCCGGCGAGGTATATTAATTAAGCCTCTGCTGACTAGATGCATTAATTGATTTGTATGTACATATATTAACGCTTCTTTCTTCTTTTAGCCCTCCGGATCGAGCCAAACTTCTATAAAGAGACGAGGCCCGAAGAAAAGGTTGGGCGAGAATGAAAGGTTCACGATCGAAGAACTCGCTACAGATGGCAAACCGACTGCTCCCAAGTGGACCGCAGACCGATTTATAAGTCAGTGCGGAGTTGTTGTTAGGGACATCATCCCGATCAGCATTCAAGAATGGAATAAGCCAAAGGCGGATGGAGTTTCTTATGTCGACGATAGATCCAAAGATGAGCTTTGGAATACGCTCATGACAAATTTCACCCTACCGCCAGAGGTGGAGCAAAAATTCAAGGCGTGGGCTCTTAAGAAGATGGCCCAACAATTCAACAACTGGAAGAAAAGATTGCACGAAAAGTATGTCCTAAAAGGGAAGACTCCAACATTCACCGGAGCAGATGAGAAGTTAAAAGATCACTGGCCCGCATTTGTGGAGTACAAGACATCGGAGGCAGGTAAGAAAAGGTCAAATATAAATAAGCAAAATGCTGCAAAGAAGGAATATCACCACGTTACGGGGTCAGGTGGCTACAAGGCTGCCCGGCCTAAGTGGGAGAAAGTTGAGAACGACCTGCTTGATAAAGGGATCCATCCAGAGACATTGGACTGGACCGAACGGGCAAGGACTTGGTTCTTCGGGCATGGGGGAACTTTGAACCCAGAAACAGGGAAGTGTGTTTATACGAAAACTCAACTTGCAACACCCGTCAAAGCCATTCAAGCTGCAATGAAGGACGTGCACGAGGGGAAGTTCCATCCCGACAGAGAGAAGGACGAGCTGACACGCGTCCTCGGGAATCCTGAACACCCTGGACGAACACGAGGCACATCAGGCTCCGTTCCGTGGAAGGTTGGGTTTCCCGACAGCAGTGACACTTACAGAAGCCGAGGGAGAAAGAAGAAACATGATGCAGACCGGCTGCAGAAGGTAGAAGAAATAGTAGCGTTGCAGCAGAAGCAAATAGAGGCACTTACCAGCCAGCGAGCTACCGGCCCATCATCTCAGCGGCACGAAGATCCTTCATTCGATACTGCCCACGGAGCTACCCCACCATCTCAGCGGAAAAGCAGTGTGGCTTCCACGGAGCTCGTTCGGCCTGATATCACGGCTCCTCGCTACCCCGTGGATGATATCACGCAGAGGGAACATTGTGATCTACATGCGAAATGCCTGAACATATCCTTGAAGGTGGCGGTCGGCTATGCCTTACCTCGTGTACCTGATGGAACTTACCATTGCTCTCCGATTCCAGATGGCTATGTTGTTGTCGGGGTGGATGAAGTTATCAACGGATTTGAGCAGCTGGAGCTTGAGTACCCTACAGGTGAAGGGGAGACTCATCTGGGAGATGCCAGAAGGACTACCGTTCTATGGAGAAAGGAACACATCGTGCTTCCACATTGGACGCCGCGTCAGCAGACTCCGCCGAAGGAGGCCCCTCAGCAGACTCCTCACAGTCCAGCTCTATCTCCGCTGCCTCAGCCGTCTCCGCCGCGTCAGCACACTCCGCCGCCTCAGCTATCTCCACCGCCTCAGCACACTCCGCCGGAGGAGGCCCCTCAGCAGAATCCGCCGCGTCAGCTGACTCCGCCTCCTCCTTTGCCTCAGCACCGGCGGAAGAGAGCTGCCGCTCCGGCGGCTAGTAGTACAACTGCGAAGAAATCCAGAGCAGATACAAGCGTCAAGAAGGCTCCTGCCAAGTTACCATACGATATGACTGATGAGGAACTCAAGAATGTCGTGGATGCCGATGTGAAACGCCAGCTTGCACCGAAACGGCCCGATCCAAAGGAGAAATTAGATCCGGCAATAGCGGAGCACTGTATAGAAAACCTTACGCGACCACCACCGCCTCCGCTGCTATTAGACTATGACCGGTCTATTGTAAAGTCATATGGAGAACATGTGAAGCGGCCGGGAAGTAGCAGTAGTGCAAGTGGGAAAACAATTCCCCAGCTCGGCGAACAGAAAAACCAATCGTGCCCCCCGCTCAAGGTGTTTACCGATATCGATTATGATCCGGGGGTAGCGGCCGATGATGTTGGTTTCACTCTTGGTGATTACTTAGGCGAGGAGGTACAGTTCTCCATGGCTGAGTTAGCATACAGATACCAGCACGGGAAGCCTCTCGTCAAACCTAAGGAGGTCCGGCTACTACCAACACAAATGCGAAAATTGCATGAGTGGTACATGGAAGCCTCAAAGGAAGGGACCAACTATATCATTGCGGGAGTTAAAGATGAGCATTACTTCAATGGAGTCGAAGAGATTTACGTTGAATTTGATGAATTATTTCAGTTTTACAATCAAGACGCCGTCGACAAATCTATCGTCAGTTGCAATTGTCTGTAAGTATCATTTCTGTAATTAAGTCTCTAGCTCAGCTCGTTCATTGCATGTATAATTATCCTCACTATATTATGCAGAATGAAGATCCTCGAATGCAAAAGAGGACAAATCTATGACATTGGGTTCATTAACCCAAATACTATTCATGAAGTTACGGTACAAATGAACGCCAAGGATACAGAGAAGATCTTGCTAAGGGCGTTAATTGAACAACAAAACAAAAGGGAAATACTATTTCCTTACAACTTCAAGTGAGTGTTATACTGTCTTGTACACATTCTGTTTCGCTTACTCGATGCTAAGTGTAATTGATGAGTTATGCTG
This sequence comes from Elymus sibiricus, assembly GCA_039707655.1. NCBI lineage: Eukaryota > Viridiplantae > Streptophyta > Magnoliopsida > Poales > Poaceae > Elymus > Elymus sibiricus. The sequence continues at coordinate 324,260,210 of CM077664.1, forward strand.
CGTGCGCGGGTTCCACTTTATTCTGCTAGTCATTCGGGTTGACTCAGGAAGCGTACTTGTCATGGACTCGCTACGTAAAGACCCTAAGATGTGGGCGGACCTGCGTGATATGCTCCAGAGGTAATTTCAATCATTATCACACTATATCGGCAACTTTCGTTCATTTCCTGATATCAAGTAATTAATAACTCCTTTATTTATTTTCTTTGCCGGGCAGCGTTTGGAAACGGTTCACCAAGAAGGCTAGGGGTGAATGGAAAGAGGAGCTGCAATTTCGACAACTCATTGTAAGTAGTACTAGCTAGGTCCGCGCATCTCTTTGATTCTAGTTAATTTCAATACCATTATCATGCTTGATTATTATTTTGATTGAACTCTACTCTCGTAAAGTGCTTGAGGCAGGAAATGGGGACTAATTTTTGTGGATACTACGTTTGCGAGTTCATTCGCATGACGACCAGTGAGACTGGCAGAAATTTACAACAACTTGAAGTACGTAAACAATATTCACAATTTTATTTTATTACCATTAATTGTGTTGAGTTTCATTCATATATATTGACCCCCTTCTTTAAATTAGATCCAACGGATGCAGGACGATCTCCTACCAAAGGATCGCATAAAGGCAATTCAAGAGGAATTGGCGGGATTCTTCCTTAAAGAGGTCATAGCTACAACCGGATAATACCATCGGAAATTGGTAGTGAATGTTGGTAATTAGATATTAGGGATCGTAAGAGATGTTATTTTGTATATATGCATGAACGTGTACTATATGTAGTAGCGTCGAACATATATACGAAAACTTGTTGTTCGACCAAGCACGGAGAAAGAGGTCACTTCTCTATATTCATGACGATGTTGTGTAACGGTTCCTTCATTGCTATTAGTAGCTAGCGTCGAGTTGAATGGAAAACATAAAATAAAAATGAAACCCCTAAACCCTCCAAAACCCCTAAACCCTAAACCCCTCCTTTCAAAAAAAAAACAGCGCTTGGCAGGGGCTGACGCGTGGCGACCTTTTAGTCCCGGTTGGTGTTACCAACCGGGACTAAAGGTCCTCCTGCCTGAGCGCTGCGCAGTGGTCACGTGGAGCCCCTTTAGTCCTGGTTCGTAACACGACCGGGACTAAAAGTGGGGGCCTTTAGTCCCGATTCCTTAGTCCCGGTTGCACAACCGGGACTAAAGGCCCTTACGAACCAGGACTAATGCCCTGTTTTCTACTAATGTCACCCGCGTCGATACACGGCCTGTGTACATATACGCGGCGCCCTTTTTTTTCCTCGCGGCGCCCTCAGCTATTTTTCACTTTCTTTTTAAAAGTAAAAATGTGCAAGTAACGTGAATCAAACTCAAGACCTATTGGTCTAAGAAGAACCACACAAACCAACTAGAACATCCAAATGCTTTTGCATATTTACTTCTTTTCATTGTTTTCTTCTACGCGAGTTCACGGCTGGGCCGGCCCATTGTTGAATCGGTCCTTTGTTTTTTCTATTTTCGTTTCTTTTTTCTTTTTCAAAAAAATGCTCACACTTCTAAAATTTTGTTCAAAATTTTAATTTTTTTCGCTTTTTCAAATTTTGACCATAAAGTACAAATATTCGCATTTAGAAAATTGTACAAATATGTCAAAAAATGTCATAACACAAACATATTTTAAAAAGAGCGAACAAAATTTTGAACATGAACATTTTTTGAAAAACACTATGAAATTTGACATTTCAAGCAAAAATCAGAAAATATGAACAAAAAATTGAAACCAATTTAGTTTGAATTTCTGCAAACATTTTTTGTATTTGTGTAGAATTTTTTTTTGAATACAGTATTATTTTCTAAATTCCAAATAAGTTTTGAAAGCACGAACATTATTTGAAAATGCAAAATTGTCGAAATCACAAAAAACTTGGCATGGTGCCTTGGAATGTGATACAAGGCCCTAGAATTTTTTTGGTTCATTTGAACGATGTCGAAAAAAGGTACTCTGAGACGGAACCTTCTGCCCAACCCGATCGCCCTACCCGAACTTTTTTCAATTTAAATTCGTGAACATTTTTATAAATTCCCAAACTTTGTTTTAAAATTCAGGAACTTTTTTCCATATCCCGGAACTCTTTTCAACTTTTACCAACGTTTTATAAAAGCCCGTAATATGTTTCAAATTCATAAACATTCTTTTTCAAAATTGATGAAATTTTTTCAAATCGGCGAATGCTTGGGCCGGCCCAACAGGCACACAACAGAAGCGATGCCGTGGCCTGGTTGGGCAAGGCCTGAGCGTATTTTTTCTATTCTATTTTTTTTCGTTTTTCCTTAACTTCATTTTTTTTTCCTTTTTGACCTTTATTATTCATTTTAAACAGTGTTTTCAAATTGGAAATATTTTGGGAATACAGATTTTTTTATCGTTTTCAAATATTGTTTTTCAAATTATAAAAATGTTCTGGAATTTCAGAAAATGTTCCCATTTTTGAATTTTTTGTTCATAAATATAATAAATGTTTGTGTTTCAAAACATGTTAACAAATTTTTTTAAAATTATGTGGTTCACAATTTGTGTACAACATCAATATTTGAGAATTTATTAACAATTTTCGAAAAATGGTTCATGTCTATAAAATTTTCATACCCAATTTCAAATTCTGAAATTGTTGACAAATCACAAGAAATAATTCAGATATAAGAAAATGTTCATGCTGATTGATAATGACAGAAATTGCAAATTACAAAAGCCTTGCCCTACCGGCGTACCCGAACCACCACTTTTGAACATGATGTGCTTCTTGACATGCATGAAATGACACCAAATTTTGCCAGCATGTGAGCATGCTCATGGTAGGCATCCATGCAAAAATTGAAGGAATTCGGACACCGAACGAACGCACGTTGTGTCACATTCGGGTAGTGTTTTAGGGTTTTTTTTCACCTGAAAAACCCAGGAAAATGCATAAAATGTCAAAACTCAATGAAATTTATCATTGATGCTTGGCATGGTGATGCTAGTGTGTGTAAAAAATTTGGCTCCATTTTATTGATGTGAAAAAAAGTGCATCCAGACTTGCCCTACCGGCCTACCCGAACCACCACCTTTGAACATGGTGTGCTTCTTGCCATGCATGAAATGACACCAAATTTTGCGAGAATGTGGGCATGCTCATGGCAGTCCTTCATGCAAATTTTGAAGGAATTCAGACACCGAACGCACGTTGCGTCACGTTCGGCTAGTGTTTTTTGGTTTTTTCACCGGGAAAACCTTAGAAAAATGCATAAAATGTCAGAACTCAATGAAACTTCTGATGGATGCTTAGCATGGTGATGCTAGTGTGTGGAAAAAAATTGGGTCCATTTTATTGATGTGAAAAAAAATGCATCCAGACTTGCCCTACCGGCCTACCCGAACCACCACCTTTGAACATGGTGTGCTTCTTGCCATGCATGAAATGAAACCAAAGTTTGCGAGAATGTGGAAATGCTCATGGCAGTCCTCCATGCAAATTTCAAAGGAATTCGGACACCGAACGCACGTTGTGTCACGTTCGGCTAGTGGTTTTTTTGGTTTTTTCACCGGGAAAACCCTAGAAAATGCATAAAATGTCAGAACTCAATGAAACTTATCATGGATGCTTAGCATGGTGATGCTAGTGTGTGGAAAAGTTTGGGTCAATTATTTTGAAGTGAGCATTTTTTTAGAAAGATAAAGAACAAAAAAGGAAAAACGGAAAACAACAAGAATGAAAAAGAAACAAAAAACAAACACTAAACCAGTCACTGATTGATACATTTTCATTTTTATTTTTCTATTTAATAGATGTTTGGAAATTTTAGAAGTGTTCAATTTTTTATATGAGAATGTTTCTATTTAAACGAAGAATAAACGAACATTTTTGTTTGAACGAACAATAAACAAACAAATTTTCTATTTAATAGATGTTCACAAATTTAATTATATTGATGTGAGAATTTTTCTATTTAAACGCTTTTTTTGACATATCTGTACAATTTTTCTATTTTTTTTATTTTTTTGTTTTGATTTTTCTTTTTTCTTTTTTTTTCTCACGCGTGAACTTTTTAAAATGAAATAAACAAATTCATGAATATTTTTTACAAAATTTGTGAATCTTTTCAATTTCTAAAACTTTTACAATATTTTTTAAATCCGCGAAACTTCTACAATTTTTTTACAAAATCTGTGAAATTTTTGTATAGGTCAAAATGTTTTCACAAAAATATTCAAAAATTTGAGGAAATTTCACAAAAAGGGCTATATTATCTTACAAAATAGACAATTTTTTTTCTTCAACTTTGTGAACGCTTGGGCCTGCCCCACAACCTGGGCATTCGGTATAAACCGACAATTCAGTTTTTTCCATTCATTTTTTTTGTAAAATCAGTTAGAAAAGCTAAAAACCATACAAAACAATACAAAATAGATAAAAAAAAAACTGGTTAACCGATTTTTTCGGTTTGGTATTCACTTTATACATTGAAGCTTATCAACTCATGTGCCTAGCGACGAGCGGTCAACAGTGTGAGATACATGGTTGGAGCCCTCACACTGTCATTTCTTTTTTGATAAAATTTTGTTGTTTCCATGTGCGACAATAGGCTGGCCTAGTCGGACAGCCTCCTGTGCGTGGCGCCATCTATATGAGTCTACTCCCAGAACGGCGAACCCTATTTGCTGCCAGTGAGCATCAAACCGTTGCGGCTTCGCTGAAGCGAAACGAGCGACCGACGCGATACGGGCTGACCCACTTCGAGCGAGCAACCCGTCTTAGGAACCTTTTAGAAGGCTCCCTGAGTTTTTTTTTCTGTTTTGTTTTCTTTTAGAGTTTTTTTTCCAGTTTTCTTCATGTTTTTTTTTGCTAACTTCTTCTTTTTCGTTTGTATTTTACCTTATTTTTTTTCTTTTTTTCCTTTTTGTTTTCCACAAATTCAAAATTTTCAAAAAATGTTTGAAATTCCAAAATTTGTTCATGTCTTCAAAAATTGTTCATGTTTTTCAAATTCCTTCACGTTTCAAAAGAAGTTCGGAATTCCAAATTCCTTTAAAAGTTCAAAATTGTATTGTGTTCACTTTCCAAAAAATGTTCACGTTAAAAGAAATTACCGTATTGAAGAAAACTGTTCACCGTGCAATGGAAAATATGTTCACTGTGTATAAAAACATGTTCATCGTGTATAGAAATTTTGTTCAGCGTGCATTTGAAAAAAGTTCACCATATATTTCAAAAAAATTCAGAGTGTATTTGAATAAAGTTCACCGTATACTAAGAAAATTTTCAGTGTATATTTTAAATTACTTTTTAAAAATTGTTCAGATTTTGAAATTTGTTCACAATTTTTTTAAAAAAAAATCATATGTTTGAAAATATTGTTCACATTTGAGAAAAGAATATTCGAATTTTTTTACGATTTCGAAGCATTGTTCGCATTTTCAAGAAATTTTGTTCATATTTATTTCCAAGAAATATTGAAAAAGTAGAAAAACGAAACTGTCACTTAAATTAATACTTTAAGTTTAGCGCTGCCTTAATTCCAGCCATAGCCTCTAGCTTGGCTGGCTAGCGTCGCTAGCATGCATGCGCGAGGTTGGGAGTTCGACTCCCATTGCACCTCCGTGTACATCGGATGACCGACCATACATATGAAGTGTGTTTAATTTGCAGAGAAACGTAGTTCTTTCTTCCACCCGAAGGAAAGAAGCGATCTCTCTAACGGCCGCCGCGAGGAGAGCTCATCCGCCGCCGTCCTCCGGCGGCTCCCCTCCGCCGACGACCTCGGTCGTCTGTGGTGAGGGGGTCGCCGGATCCACGCGTGTGGATCGTTTTTAGGCCCTCGTAGTCTAGGTTTGTAGGTTGTTCATCCTCTTGGCTTCGGCGGCGGCGATGGCGGCGCTAAATAAAAATTCTTCAGATCCTTCTCTGACAAGGCGATCGGCCCTATGGATGGGGATGGTTTTGGAAAACAGTGTGTTCAAGCAAGGATGGTGTGGCGGCGGTGGCATCCTCGTGGTGGACATGTGTCCTCGGGCTCCGCCGTTGCGACGGCATCTGCTCCAACGTCGGTGCGGAGCTTGGGAGGTAGTGCAGGAGCGGATGCAGATTGTGGTCTGCATCGACTACATCTGGAAGACGGAATGTGTGCGAGGCTCGTGGTTGATGGATGTCAGGTGTGGTTTCCTCCTTCGGCGTCTTAGTCGTGGTGGGGTGCCAGATCTGGAGTTCGACGGCGTGTTTGGGGTGTTGCCCCGGTCTGATTCGTTCAATAGCAATGGCTTCACTTTTGGTGAGCCACCTTGGAGGTCTGCAAAGCTGCATATCAGCGATGGAGCCGCGTCGAGCTCGGGTGAGGAGGTGATCTGTTATTCTTTTCTTCGGTGGTTGCTGTGGTGGTGCCGGAGGCAGATGACGGACGCTGGTGTCAAGCTCTGAGATGTTCTGATATCTTTTCAGTTTTGTCATGTCGGTCCTTACGTGACTTATACTTTGATCTTTATGATATGAATGGGACACATATTACCATGCAAAAAAATTTGTCAGAGGTCTAGACTCCCATCGCATCCGCTTTTATATTTTTCACGAATTGGGCCGGCCCGTTCGCTCTCCTCCTTTAGCAAAAACTGGACTATTACGTACACATATTAATCCGTATACATCGGATGACCGGCCATACATATGAAGTGTGTTTAATTTGTCAAAGGTCTAGACTCCCGTCGGGCTTTTATATTTTTCACAAATTGGGCCGGCCCGTTCGCCCTCCTCCTTTAGCAAAAACTGGACTATTACGTACATGTATTAATCCGTATACATCGGATGACCGACCATACATATGAAGTGCGTATAATTTGTCAAAGGTCTATATTACCCTTTATACGCTTTGTGAGGAGGGGGGGTGTACCGAAAGCGGGGCTCTTACTTCTTTCTATTACTTGGTGTATGTGGTTGTTTCTACATGGTTAAGCCTTTTCAGTTCTATTTAGATATCTAATGTTCCAAACTGAACTTTCTACCATTAGAAAACATTGGTTTTGTTTTACCACTAGACTTTTTACTAGTCACCTTGGTCGAAGATGAGCTACTCCTTCATTCAAATGAGAAACATAAGTATTTGGGTTTTATCTTCGTGAAATCTAGACAATCTATCAATTTAAATAGTTTTCATACATCAAATGTTTTCATCAATTTAAGAGATATCATTACCTAAAATGGTACCAACTGTTATAGCTCTATCAACAAGGACGTGGTTATCTAGAACAACAAAAGTGTTGCTTACCTTTAGTAATTTCCATTTTTTTTTTGTATTCTTCATGTTATTATTGTCTGACCTTTTCAACTCATCCCTCGTTTGACTCGGCCTAAAATATGAGGCAATGGTAGAATACAATCCACTCCGAGCCAATACAAGCAAGAGAAGATGGCTTGCATAGCCCTAGGTAGAATCACATGCAAAAGGTGTCCAAACAGAGGCCACAACCTTGTCCATGTGAACCATGAGGTATGTATCGATTACATCGGGCATGTTCGGTTGCTTGCATCTATTTTGGCGCCCTTGCATGAGTGACCCATAGAGGTTGACTGAGCTAATACAACCTCTGAACCATGTTTTGCATGCCATTTGGTTGCCCACAAAGCCCTAGATTGCATGAGAGCAGAAAACACCACACCATGTTTGGTTGCAAGTTTGTGCTCCCCAAATATGCAATGTGTTGTTGTTGATTACGTTCTAGACGTGCAGTGCGGTTACCTCTTCTTCGAGTGGTGAGGTTACCAACACACACAGTCATAGGCATAAGAGTGGCAGCAGCACTAACAAACAAATATTAAACAACATAGATTACGTACACTACGACATAATAGTAGCAGGAACACTAAAGTAGCAACAACAACATTGAACTACAGTCATAATTGTTCACATCACACAAATACTAACAAACAAAGATATTTAAACCCTCACTTATCGCTCATTTCAAGGGCTAGATCGTGGTCGACACACTTGATGACCACCTCTGCGGGAACGGTCGAAGATAGTGACCCTAAAAACATCTTGGTTCAACATCTTGAAGGTCAGGAAGTAGCTAGATAGTCTGTAGCTGGTGAGCAATCGCAAAGCTCGGACACCCTTGATCCATGGTAACCCTCCCATTGACATCCTTGAGCCTCACCATCCATTTGCATCCGGTTTTTGTCTTCAGAGCGATCTCCCTTGGGGTGGTGCCTAGGTACTGATGGACGGTATCAAGGATGCGAAGTAAATCCAACCCAGGTGCTAAGAGCACCTTGCATTAGTGGGTTGGAGAAACTTCCTCATGGAAGTGTACAAGCTTTGTCGGCCTCCCCCGCACCTCTTGGAGACACTGCTTTCTCCTGCATCCTTAGAGCAGTTGCCCTGAGGAGCATTGCCTAGGACTAGCTTGCTGGAAGAGCCCTGCAATGAAGATCATGAAGCTCGACACACTACCATATTGCATCACTACATTGATAGAGCAACAATGCATCACTACACTGGCAAGCATCGGTAAAGCTTGAATGATCTTCACTGCATGCCATCATGGAAGGGGAGAGCTGGTACAAGGATTAGAACTACAATGTACTGAACCAATTGCCTCCTACATACAAATCTGATGGCTTTAGGGCTTACCGTCATTGACGAAGTGTTGATGAAGCACATTTGGATGGTCGCCACTGGTGGTCGCCATTCTGATCTTCCCGCTGCGGGGTCACCATCTAGATCTTCCCATCATCGATGCTCGCGGCAGTGAGGAACCGCCGAAGGTGAGAGGAGAGAGATTGTAAAGACATGGGAGAGTGAGCGGTAGAGCTTGACGTTTCCCGCTCGTGCAGTTTTGTGCCCTCTTTGCGCTCGCTTGGTCCTGGCTCGCCAGAAACGGTCGAATCGGCCATTCCTCCAGATCCAGTCTCTGGGCTGGTTTGAGCAGCGTGCTATGAAGGCCAACCGACCACACAGGTAACCAAATGGGCCAAAATTGAGCCCTAGATCCTACATGGAAGCTATGCACTCAACGAAACACGACATCATCTTCTGATCTTGCTATCAAACAGATAAAATTAATCACTCGAGAAATTAGATACAGCTCATCTCATTCATCCATCCATGTTAGGGCATCTCCAAGGCGGACCCGCAAACCTCCCGCAACCATCCGGACCGCGCTGTCCGAACAAAGGAAGCCATCCAACGCGGTCGTGTATCGGTCTGCCGCGCGGTCCGGACGCGTTTTCTCCCGCAAACTGGAGACAAACGTGTGTGTGGGGGGGGGTTTGCGGGAGTACGGACACGCGAAACGTCGCTCTCCGCCCCCGTGGCCCACCCAAAAGGAAGGCGGAGCCCGCGCTTTTGTAGCATACCGCACTATTTCCGCGCGAAAATCCCCCACTCTCTTCTTCCACTCCCCGCCGCTATCCGCCCAATTCCTGCTCTTTTCTCCCACCCTCTCCTTCCCTCCGCCGCCGACGCATGGAACCGTCAGAGATGGAGACGGCGGAGGCGCCGGAGAATCCGAGCATCACGCTCGCCCGAAAAATCAGCTCGGAGACGGGGCAAAATCGCTGCGTCAAAGCGAAGGCCGCAAAGGAGGAGAAGCTGAAGAAGCGGCTGGCCGCCGGTGGGCCTAGTGGTGGTGATGGGCGTGGAGGGCGTGGCGGACGAGGTGGTCGGCGAGGCTGTGGCGGCCGCCGCCAGACGGGCACGCCCACAGTACAGACGGCGACGTGGCCGGAGCCTTACAAGCCTCCGTACTACTACGCCGCCAAGCAGCTCGCAACCCCCGCCGGTACGGTTTCTTATATCATCGACATTAACGCGGCACCACTCTTCTCCGAGTATTCTTCGCCGCAGATCGTCCGGGCAAGGATGGCAGGCGGGGAGCAGATGGGTGCCCGCACGCTGTTTGCTGCAATGCCGAGAGCGGAGGAGCCGGCGTAAGACGCGGACAGGGAGATGCTCGATATCATCCACAACGGAGGCGAGGGAGGAGGAGGGCTATGAGAACGAGAAGGTGGAAGACTCGGATCCCACCCAGTCCAGCAATTACCAGCAGTATCAGTCCTACACCCACACGGCCACGCAACAGTCCTACATCCAGACCGGCGATGGCACACAGCAACAGCAGCATTGGGCTGCCGAAGAGCAGCATCCGGAGGGGGGATGAGGGGGAGGAGGAGGAAGAGGAAAGCGATGACGATGATCCAGATGATACAGCCGATGATCCGGAGAAGAAGGGTAGAGGAGAAAGCTTCAACATGCAGGAGGATGAGCTGTTGTGCGATGCATGGTTGGCCACTAGCCTTGATCCTCTCCACGGCACGAAGCAAAAGGGCACTACCTTTTGGAGGAACATTCACATATGGTTCCATGAGCATAAACATTTCACGCCCTACTCCAACATGGTGATCCGCAACCGTGAGTGGAAGTCCCTCAACCATCGATGGTACACCATCCAAGAGGCCGTGTCCAAGTATTAAGGGCATGATGTCTACTACGCAACTTTTATTCTTGTAGACATTGTTGGGCCTCCAAGTGCAGAGTTTTGTAGGACAGTAGCAAATTTTCCTCAAGTGGATGACCTAAGGTTTATCAATCCGTGGGAGGCGTAGGATGAAGTTGATCTCTCTCAAACAACCCTGCAATCAAATATAAGAAATCTCTTGTGTCCCCAACACACCCAATACAATGGTAAATTGTATAGGTGCACTAGTTCGGCGAAGAGATGGTGATACAAGTGTAGTATGGATAGTAGATATAGGTTTTTGTAATCTGAAAATAAAAAAACAGCAATGTAGCAAGTAACAAAAGTGAGCACAAACGGTATTGCAATGCTTGGAAATAAGGCCTAGGGTTCATACTTTCACTAGTGCAATCTCTCAACAGTGCTAACATAATTGAATCATATAACAATCCCTCAACGTGCGATAAAGAATCACTCCAAAGTTCCTATTAGCGGAGAACATAAGATAGAAATTGTTGTAGGGTACGAAACCACCTCAAAGTTGTCCTTTTTGATCAATCTATTGAGCCATCCCTATAAGTGTCACAAACAGCCCTAGAGTTCTTACTAAAATAACACCATATGATACGCATCAACCAACTCTAATGTCACCTAGATACTCCAATGTCACCACAAGTATCCGTGAGTTGATTATTCGATATGCATCAAACAACTTCATATTCATAATATTCAATCCACACAAAGAACTTCAAAGAGTACCCCAAAGTTTCTATCGGAGAAAAGAAAATGAAAACGTGCAACCAACCCCTATGCCTAGATCACCCCAAGGTCACGGGAATCCGCGAGTTGATTACCAAAACATATATCAAGTGAATCAATAGAATACCCCATTGTCACCATGGGTATCCACATGCAAGACATACATCAAGTGTTCTCAAATCTGAAATATTCAATCCGACAATAACGAAACCTCAAAGGGAAAGACTCAATTCATCACAAGAAGATAGAGAGGGAAGAAACACCATATGATCCAACTATATAAACAAAGCTCGCGGTACATCAAGATCGTGCCAAATCAAGAACACGAGAGAGAGAGAGAGATCAAACACATAGCTACTGGTACATACCCTCAGCCCCGAGGGTGAACTACTCCCTCCTCGTCATGGAGACCGCCGGGATGATGAAGATGGCCTTCGATGATGATTCCCCCCTCCGGCAGGGTGCTGGAACGGAGCTCCAGATGGGTTTTCTTCGGTACAGAGGCTTGCGGCGACGGCGTGGAAGTTCTAGGTTTCTTTCTGGGGTTTTCGGTATTTATAAGAATTTTTGGCGTTGGTTTCACATCAAGGGGCCCACGAGGGAGCGACAAGCCTGCTCCGCGCTCCCTGGGGGGGAGGGCGCGCCCCCCAGGCTTGTCGCTTCCTCGTGAGGCTTCTGGTCCTTCCTCCAAGCTTCGGGGGTCTCTTTTGGTCCATAAAAAATCACCGTAAATTTTCAGCCCATTCCGAGAACTTTTATTTCTGCACAAAAAAAACAACAACAACACGGTATTTCTGCTGAAAACAACGTCAGTCCGGGTTAGTTCCACTCAGATCATACCAAAACCATGTAAAATTGTTGTAAACATGGCATGAATACTTCATAAATTATAAATACGTTGGAGACGTATCAGGGCACTTGAAGTATCTCATCGCACGGTGTCCTAGCGGTGCACAAATCACCGAGCAAGTAAGTTGATCACTAGCCGGATATGCTTTAGTTTTGTTGATCACACTAGCCGGACATGTATTGTTTTGTTGCTCACTAGACGACTATCCTGTAGGAGATATGCCCTAGAGGCAATAATAAGTGTTATTATTTATCTCCATGTTTGTAGTTAAGTTTATATTCCGTGCTATAGCTGCTATGGTTCTCGAGTCTGCAATAACCACGAGGCTCGGAGGAAGACTCATATGCACGTGTGGAATAATAAATGGCAAAAAGTATTCCTAGTCTGGCCTCTAAGACTATCTCAAGTGTTGCATGATGGTTCTGTTTTCCTGATCATGGGCATGACTATGCCGGCAACTTTGAGGGCACAATGTTAGGAGAACACTTGTGTTGAATCGACCCGAATTGATGTTATGCTATGAGATTCATTTGTCACAAGTTAATTTTTAATAACACAGAGAAAGTTAATGTTTGCATAATTCCTTAGACCATGAGAGTGTCGAGTTTCTTCATGCTTGCTTCATGAACTTTGGGGTTTGTTAAACGTCATCCGTAACTGGGTGGCTATTACGGCGGCTTACGGGTTCATGGGAAAGTATGTCAAGGGACTTGATAGCTCAAGATTGGGATTTCCTCCTCCGACGATGGAGAGATATCTCTGGGCCCTCTCGGTGTTACGGTATCCACCATCGTCTGGCCAGACACATTGTGATTTGATCACAGGGATGCCGGAACACGGGAACGAGAAAAGAGAACAAAACCGGTAACGAGGTAACTGGCATTGTGGACAAGTGTTGATCCACAGGGATGCCAATGATTCTCACCTCAGGTATTTGTAACATATCGCGAAGGAACAGGAATAGCACACGGCAATTGGAGGTTCACTCGAATATTCATTCGTGTGGGTATAGGGGTCAATATGGGTGTCCACGGCTCCGATGTTGATCATGGATCGGAAAGTGTTCCGGGTCATGTCTATACTTCACCGAACCTATAGGGTCACACGCTTAAGGGTCATGTATCTGCTGAATACTAGACAGGGAGTCTGAGAGAAAGTCACCGGAAAAGTTTCGGAGACAACGGAAACGTTCCGGAGAGAACACCGGAATAGTTTCGGTAAAACTGAAAAGTTGTTTCGGGGTATGCCATTAAGTCAAATTGGTTTTGGCACATGCCTGGAAATTCTTGGAGGGTGCCAGAATTATTCTGGAAACTTCTGGGATTTTTCCGGGATAAAAACCGGAAATGTTCCGGAGCTGCCGGAACCGGTTTGGTTGCTTTTCGCAGATGAAAATCACTAATCCGAAATTGTTTCGGAACGCGTCCAAAATCATTTGTGTGGGTACTGGAATTATTCTAAGACCCACAGAAATATTTTCGGATTTAACGGTCGCGGAAAAATGTTTCCGTGAATAGTGAAAGTGCTTTTAAGCCACCTTGAGGGCCTTTTGGTATTTTTCCCCTTGGCTTCTTGGAGAAGCCACCCTTGGGCTTGGCCTATAAATAGGGGTGGAGGGGGATACCTAAAGACTCATCCCTTTCTCTCATACACATGCCATGACATTTCTGGCTTCTCTCTCCCTCCCATCGAAATAGTTTCGTAGAGCCGAAAGGCTGTCTAGGTTCCGGTGGGAACTAGTTCTAGACGGCGAAGCCCTGCCGGATAGCTGACACCGTATGTGTGCAACCCCGTAGAGAGGTCGTAGTTTCGATCCTTTGCCCGAGGGGCTGTTCGAGTACCTGCCCGGAGGGCTGTCCGAGTGACCCGCCCGAAGGGCTGTCTGTGAGGCCTCCCGGAGGGCTGTCCGAGGATCCGTCCGGTGGGACTATCCGAGGGACTGTCTAGAGGCCTTCCGAAGGGCTGTCCGAGGATCCGTCCGGTGGGACTATCTGAGGGACTGTCCCGAGGCCTCCCGAAGGGCTGCCCGGAGATCCGTCCGGTGAGCTGACGAGGGAGTACATCCTCGCGGTTGGGAGGTTTTAAATCCTAGCTGTGGGGATCTGCACCACCGATCGTCATCGACTCTACTTCCGCTGCGCTACGAGTCGGTAACGAAAAGATCAAACCTTGTATGCAGTCTCCATAGTGGTCCTGGGCTGGTGCATAGGTCGGAAAATTTTTGTTTGCTGCTGCGTTCCCCTACAGTCGCATCATGAGCCGTGCTATGCGTAGATGCAGGTTACGATCTAGAATACATAGAGATGTATGGGTGTTGCACAATATAATTTGTAGTAGATGAGTTCTATTACTGAAAATTATTTGTGCGGGTAGCAGATGAAATCTGTTACCCGATATCTTGTTGCTTCCCTGGAATTTGCATATTTCTGATAGTGATAACAGCATGGTGGATTTTCAAAGTTCTGGCAATCCGCGATCCTGATTGATCAACGAAGTGCTAACAGTTCATTGAATTCCACCATAGTTAGAGAGAAAGATGAAATTTCGCAGACGAAAGGGCAATGCAGATATGATCTGCACGGGGGTCATGCGTATGACGAAGTTTAGTATGGGGCTCGAGATTTTATTATCTCGTGTTTCATACACCCCACGATGTTAATCGAGCGACTTGAATAATCATACTTGATGATAAAACGTTGGTAGCTGCGGTTTAAGTCAAAACCTTAGAAGCCACGTAAAATGAAATTTTGTATGAACCGATTAGAGGCGTCTAACTTGGTTTTGCAGGATGTGCATGTGATGTGGTATAGCAGTGCTCATATTAATTCGATTATGTATGAGATGACTATATGATGTAAATTTATTAACATGACATGCGTGTCATGATTCGGCATGATGGCTGGAGCCATATGATTGTCACTTTAATGACCTGCGTGTCAACCTTAAGTAATGCACTTATTTTATTAGCTATAGAGATAGCAATATTATCTGGTGCATCGACAAGGTGGTGGCAAACTTCGCGAAGGTGAACACCGACGCGAATGCCGAAGACGAAGAAATACAAGTCTTCTCCGTCAGAAAGGGCTATACCATATCATGCTATTATGAATTGCCTGAGATGTTTATCCCCTATGATGCACCCTTCTTGATTGCGCAGTAGTCGCTTTTTAGGGTGATCTCTCACTTAAAATATCAAAGTAGTTAGTGTTCACCCAAGTGTAGCACCATCTGAAATTCGTATCTTTTCGGGGTGCGCCATGTACACATGAGCATGAACGAATCGAGAGGAATGAGGCGGGTGAGGTCAGACCTCGCAGCAAGATCACTTGGTTGTCTTTGACGTTCAGGCAGGAGAGTCCTGAGCTCGGAACACGCCCATCGAAAGATGAACAAGAATCACATAGAGATGTGATCGGCAAGTTGGCCTACCGATTGAAATTCGCGTCATTAGTGATGAACCCGTCAATGGCGTCGAATTGAAATACGGATCTTGTATCACTCGCAATCAATTTTGAGAGATATTGATTTGAGTGGGAGCGCACTATAGAATTAACTTGTTTAATTCTCTTTGCAATTAATTATGAACTTTGTCTAAGTGAAATTTGCATAATAGTTGTAGAATAATGGCTCGCGTTTCCACCTTCCCTGTTAAAATTGAATAAGCTGTAAAATATCTAGTTAAAACTTTACGGTTGGTAACGTAATGTGAGGATTGTCCTCAAAAGTGCCGAGAAGGACTTTGTCCTGTCGCATGCTTTTGGTATTCTCCCGCTAATGCTATGGATAAATGTGAATCTCGTCCTTCGATCCAAAAGCTAGAATTCCGTTACGGTCAAGTGCAATATGTTTGCTTCCATGAGACCCGAACTTCAAAAGTTTGGGATAGCTATGTGATATTCATGGAACTGAAAATCATTTTCAGACACAAACAAAGGCTAAAAGATATGTGATATCCAAAGCAATGTTTGTTTTGCAAACTATTAGTAAAAGGGTTTACTATGCTTTTGACTAATAACAGAGGGATCCAGAAGAACGCCTATCATGTGATAAAGGTGAATAAAACAACAACTTAAAGAGAAAGGAAATGTCCAAAGGGTGTTAGTGTGACTTACACACCTAGGAAGTCCGGGGCTAACGCCACTCTTAAGTTGAGTGCTTCTTCTGAGAGTAGGAGAAATACAGAAAGTTAAACTGTTAGAAGTATAAAGGAAAAAAGAGAGAAGATTGGAATGTTCAGCTCATGTATGAAAGTCATACAAGCTATTGATGTATAGAAGGCTGGTCAAAGCAATAGTTCTTGGGAATTGTGATTAAATTGTTAGTCACTAATTCTTGGGTATTGTGAGTTAATCACAAAGATACCCGCTCGATTGCATTCTGCTGCGACTCGATGCAAGAACTACCACGGCCTAAAAGACTTGCCGGAGTGAGGTTTAGATATGCGCTGGGAACATAGTAAAAGTTGCTATACTCGGTACATTACCTATGTATTTATTTTCATAATTCATTTTAGAGTTTTACACACTCTAGCCCATTGCATAAAGTATCTTGCAAGAAGGTTGTTCATAAGAGAACTTTTGATGTTCGGTGTTATGAATAACATTAGGGCCATGCTTCCATCATGGATGGGATGTATGTTATGAATATTGATAATAATATATTACCTCCGTATTTACTTTCATAATTCATTTTAGAGTTTTACACACTCTAGCCCATTGCATAATGTTTGTTGCAAAAGGGTTGTTCATAAAAGAACAATTGTTGTTCAGTGTTATGAATAACATAAGGGCCATACTTCCATTGTGGATGGGATGTATGTTATGAATATTGATGGTAATATGATACATCCATAACACTGACGCTAAATGTCGCAAGACTAAGAGAATACCACACATGTGTGGCACTGCATTTGGTCACATTGGAGAAACCCGCATGGAGAAATTCCATAATGATGGATTTTGAAGTCGTTTGATTATGTATCATCTAACACTTGCAACTTTCCTCCGAAAAGTGAAGTGACTGAAATACCGTTCACAGGCCATAAGGAACGAGCAACAAACTTATTGGTGATCATACATTTTGATGTGTGTAGTCCAATAAATGTTGTTGCTGGTAGTGGATTTATCTATCTTCAGAAATGACTCAAGTAGATATATGGATATTTGCTTGATGAGACGTAAGTCTGGATCTTTTGAAATCATTCGAAAGGTTTTCGATATGAAGTAGAAATTATTGTAACAAGAAAATTATGTTTCTGCAATTTGATTGCGGAAAGGAATATTTGAGTTACAAGTTTAGCGAATGTCTGATGAGTTGTGAAAAAGGTTTCATAACTTACACCTCCCGGAACTCCACTGTGAGTGGTACGTCCGTGAAGATGTATTCAAACCATTTGTGACATGGTAAGATCAAAGATGACATAAATCAATTTGCCATTATCCCTTTTAAAGGTAATGCTTTAGAGACTGCGGCTTTTACACTGAAAAGAGCACCATCAGGTCTGTTGAAATGACGCCATGGTATGGTACGCCCAACCATGCTTTGTCTTTTCTTAACATTTGGAATATGGGGCTTGTGTAAAATATTTACAAACCTATTCCAAATCAGACAAGTACTACTTTGTAGGTTATCCCAAGTAATTGGGAATTCCTCCACCACTATACCGAGGCAAAAAGGTTTGCCACCAAGAATGGTATGCTTTTAAAGAGAATGGTTCTTACAAAAAGGTGAGTGGGAGAACAGTGCAACTCGACGAGATAACAGTATCTTCGTCATCAGATCAAAGGAAAGAAACCTTGGAAGTAATTCCAAAGTTTCCTACTGCGACTGATACGGAAGCCTCTACATGAGATGTATGGACTTCGGTCGAACTTGCAACTGAACCACGTAGGCAAAACTCGTGCAAACCTCTCAGGTGTGCAAGCGAGATATTGTTGTTAGACAACAGTATACCTACGATACACAAGGAAGCGTTGATGGGCCCTGACTCCGGAATTGGCTAAATGCCAATATAATCCGAGATAGTTTCCATAAATGATTCAAGATTGTATCTTGATAAACCCTTCGGAAGACTTAGAGTCTAACGAACATTAATGGAACTATAAACTGATGTGGATAAAATGTTTTATCCATAAAGCTCGACTTGTTGCAATAACAAGTTCAAGGAGTTGACTACGATGAGGTTGTCTCACCATAGCGATGCTTAAAGTCAGATCGGGTTAAACTAGCAATTAATACATATTTCAATCTTGAGATATGATACATGGATGCCAAAAGGATTTCCATGTGATGGAAATGCAACCTAGGACTTGCATGTGGTACAGTCCAAGGTATTTTGTAAATCCAGAGGATGCTAGTAAGTATGCAAACTTCAGAGTTCCAGCAATGGACAGAAGAGAGCAAAATGGAGTTGGAATCTTCGTTTTGATGAAATAGTCAAAAGAGTTTGATTTCATCAATGGATAACGAAGATACTTGTGGTTTCAAGAAAGTAAGTGGGAGCATAATAATATTTCTAAAAACTTTGTGTGCTTGACACATTGTTGATTGGAAATTTCTTGACACGAATTAGGACTTCATTAAAAATAGTTTTTCGATGAAGTGCTTGGGCTAAATAGCCTTGATATTAGGCATATTTATCTACGAGATAGAATTTCCTAATAGGCTAAAGCCAAAAATACATATTGACAAGATGCAAAAACATTTTAGCATTAAAACACCAAGGAGTGATTCTTGCCGAAGTCACATGGAAAGGGTTTTTGCAAGACTCGGTGTCCCAAAACACTGATGAGCGAAATACATGACGGAGATTCCACACACTTTCGTGTTTGGATTAATCATGTATTCCATGGTATGTAAAACAACCAGATATGTCCAGTACTCCCAAGGAGTTGCGAGTATAGATACCAAAGTGATCAAAGTACTGATCATGGGACAACAGTGAAAAATGTCATTGAGTACTGGAGTAGCACTGATGACATGTTTTCTCGCAAGCAGAGATTATGAAGTGCTCGTTGTAAGTAATTGCATCGATACAGTCTTCATCAATACTCCTTGCGATTTTCGATTTAAGTTAAGGGTTTTGTGTAATACACGATATGGTGGCACGGTGTTTGGAAATCGTTCCAAACAGGTTACTGTGGCGAATTCTATAACCAAGGCTAAGTATGTTGCCGCTTTCAAAGCGACATAGAAGATGTTGAATCGTACAGTTCGTTCATGAACTTAGTATGGTTCCAAGATGGCTTTGGTCAATGGAACACTATTGAAGATAGTTGCTCCATAGCTCAATCTGAGGAATCAAGGTTTGACCAGTGATTCACATATATACGAAGCCAAGTCCACACAAAATATGAATTTTGTGAAAGCGTGAAAACGCGAGGATATGCAGAGATACACACGGAACTGAAGTTGTCAGATCCGTTGGACATCAGACTATACCACAAGCAAAGCATGTTTTACACCGGTATGCCATAGGTGTAAAGTGCATCAGCATTGACTAGATTATTGACTCTAGTGCAAGTGGGAGTCTGTAGGAGATATGCCCTAGAGGCAATAATAAGTGTCATTATTTATCTCCATGTTTGTAGTTAAGTTTATATTCCATGCTATAGCTGCTATGGTTCTCGAGTCTGCAATAACCACGAGGCTCGGAGGAAGACTCATATGCACGTGTGGAATAATAAACGGTAAAAAGTATTCCTAGTCTGGCCTCTAAGACTAGCTCAAGTGTTGCATGATGGTTCTGTTTTCCTGATCATGGGCATGACTATGCCGGCAACTTTGAGGGCACAATGTTAGGAGAACACTTGTGTTGAATCGACCCAAATTGATGTTATGCTATGAGATTCATTCGTCACAAGTTAATGGTTAATAACACAGAGAAAGTTAATGTTTGCATAATTCCTTAGACCATGAGAGTGTCGAGTTTCTTCATGCTTGCTTCATGAACTTTGGGGTTTGTTAAACGTCATCGGTAACTGGGTGGCTATTACGGCGGCTTACGGGTTCATGGGAAAGTATGCCAAGGGACTTGATAGCTCAAGACTGGGATTTGCTCCTCCGACGATGGAGAGATATCTCTGGGCCCTCTCGGTGTTACGGTATCCACCATCGTCTGGCCAGACACATTGTGATTTGATCACAGGGATGCCGGAACACGGGAACGAGAAAAGAGAACAAAACCGGTAACGAGGTAACTGGCATTGTGGACAAGTGTTGATCCACAGGGATGCCAATGATTCTCACCTCGGGTATTTGTAACATATCGCGAAGCAACATGAATAGCACACGGCAACTGGAGGTTCACTCGAATATTCATTCGTGTGGGTATAGGGGTCAATATGGGTGTCCACGGCTCCGATTTTGATCATTGATCGGAAAGTGTTCCGGGTCATGTCTATACTTCACCGAACCTATAGGGTCACACGCTTAAGGGTCATCTATCTGCTGAATACTAGACAGGGAGTCTGAGAGAAAGTCACCGGAAAAGTTTCAGAGACAACGGAAACGTTCCGGAGAGAACACCGGAATAGTTTCGGTAAAACTGAAAAGTTGTTTCGGGGTATGCCATTAAGTCAAATTGGTTTCGGCACACGCCTGGAAATTCTTGGAGGGTGCCAGAATTATTCTAGAAACTTCTGGGATTTTTCCGGGATAAAAACCGGAAATGTTCCGGAGCTGCCGGAACCGGTTTGGTTGTTTTTCGCAGATGAAAATCACTAATCCAAAATTGTTTCGGAACGCGTCCAAAATCATTTGTGTGGGTACTGGAATTATTATAAGACCCACAGAAATATTTTCGGATTTAACGGTCGCGGAAAAATGTTTCCGTGAATAGTGAAAGTGCTTTTTGGGTGGCTTCTTGGAGAAGCCACCTTGAGGGCCTTTTGGTATTTTTCCCCTTGGCTTCTTGGAGAAGCCACCCTTGGGCTTGGCCTATAAATAAGGGTGGAGGGGGCTGCCTAAAGACTCATCCCTTTCTCTCATACACATGCCATGACATTTCTGGCTTCTCTCTCCCTCCCAGCGAAATAGTTTCGTAGAGCCAAAATGTTGTCTGGGTTTCGGTGGAAAGTAGTTCTGGACGGCGAAGCCCTGCCGGATAGCTGACACCGTATGTGTGCTACCCCGTAGAGAGGTCGTAGTTTCGATCCTTTGCCCGAGGGGCTGTTCGAGTACCTGCCCGGAGGGCTGTCCGAGTGACCCGCCCGAAGGGCTGTCCGTGAGGCCTCCCGGAGGGCTGTCCGTGGATCCGTCCGGTGGGACTATCCGAGGGACTGTCCAGAGGCCTCCCGAAGGGCTGTCCGAGGATCCGTCCGGTGGGACTACCCGAGGGACTGTCCCGAGGTCTCCCGAAGGGCTGCCCGGAGATCCGTCCGGTGAGCTGACGAGGGAGTACATCCTCACGGTTGGGAGGTTTTAAATCAAAGCTGCGGGGATCTGCACCGCCGATCGTCATCGACTCTACTTCCGCTGCGCTACGAGTCGGTAACGAAAAGATCAAACCTTGTATTCAGCATCCATAGTGGTCCTGGGCTGGTGCATAGGTCGGAAAATTTTTGTTTTCTGCTGCGTTCCCCTACATATCCATTGTTTCACTTTGTAGCCTACGTGTGCTTGTGTGGTGTACAAGAAGTTGGAGAAGAAGTCCTTCACCGTCATGCATTGTTGGTTGAAGTTGAATGGGCAACCGAAGTGGAACCTTTTCATTGCCAAGACCGCCGCCCAAGCCAACGGGGAAGAAACCGGTAACCCGACCGACCCAACCCAAGAACCGCCGAAGAAGGTTAGAAGAAGTTTACGGGGCAAGAAGTTGGAGGAGGAGAGGGCGAAGCGAGAAGGTGCGGCGGCCAAGCTGACGGAGAGGTTCGAGGAGATCTTGGTGAAGAAGGAGGAGGCATGCGTGAGGCACTCGGACATAAAGGAGGAGAGGAAGGCGGAGAGGTTCAAACAGTTGATGGAGGCGACAGAGAAGAAGATCAAGCTCGAAGAGAGGAGGACCATGATCGAAGAGAGGAAGGCCACGCTCGAGGAGAAGAAGGCCGCACTCGAGGAAAAGATGGTGAAGATCGCTGCCAATGCGGAGGACGCCAAGATGTTGACCTTGAATATCGACTCTTTGGATGCCGACGCTAGAATAATCGTGCAATCCGTCCGCTACCAGATGTTGGAGCGGCAGAAAGATGAGTTGGCGGCGGCGGGAGATGAGGACGCGGCTGAGGCGGAGGCGAACGCGGAGGCTGCCTACGCGGCAGCGACGACACCTCCTTGATCGGGGAACAGCTTGTTGGGATGGCCGGTCCGTTCTTTTGGATTCGGGCATGTAAAAACTAAGCATGTTTGCCTCTTTTTGGTTGTGATCGGGGATGCGATCCGACGCGGGTGTGATCCGGCTTGTTGTGCGGATCAATGTACATTTGAATTTGAATTGGGACCAGTCCGAGGACGGATGCGAGAGGAAATTTGCGGGTCGGCCTTGAGATGCCCTTACGAACCGACCAGGTGCTAGCCAACCACGTCACATAGCCATATTTGCGAGCAGGGCACGGGCATAGAAAAAGTATCAGGTTATACCATCCCTTAAATGCTCCCCTGATATCAAGCCCTACAAAACTCATAACGGAATTTGAAATACACATTGAGAAACAAAAAAAAAGACAAATCTAGCATAAATAGTATTCAAAAAAATAGTAGAGCAAAAAATGATGCTATTTTTTTGCGAGGGAAAAAATGGCACTTTTCACATTTGGATTTGTCTTTTTAGTTTCTCAATGTGCACGTTGAATTTGGATTTGCAATTAGGGATTGTAGACACATTCCTTGTGAACATTTACATTTTTTGTATAAAATTTTAAAACATTTAAAATCATTTTTTTTAATGGAAACATGTAGCTTGTGAGAGTTAGTATCATTGAGTATTCTGCCCACCCGTGGAACGCAACGCCCCCAGATGAAAGGGCCGGGACAGTGCACAAGACGCGGCCGATTTTGGTGTTTTGACCCTTTTGCGAAAGTTGAGCCAGATCTGACCCTGATTTGAATTTTTTTTCAAGATCTGACCCTTTTTCTATCGCCAGGGTCGTTGGCGGTAGGGTATAACTTCCTACCGCCGATACCCCTGGCGGTAGGGTCGCACACCCTATCGTTAAATTTTTCTAAGTATCAAACACAGTTCTTGCACACACCTACCGCCAGGTACCTCGGCGATAGGGTTGCACAGGCTACCGCCAGCCTGTTTGGCGGTAGGGTTGCGCCGTGATGACGTGGATAAGTTGCCTACCGCCAGGGGCCTCGGCGGTAGGCTGGTATACCCTACCGCCATCGACCCCGGCGGTAGGAAAAGGGTCAGATCCCGAATTTTTTTCCAGACCGGGGTCAAATCTCGTTCAACTTTCGCAAAGGGGTCGAAACACCAAAATCGGCCACAAGACGCATCAGGAGCACGCCTTCAGGCTTCAGCCTAGCTGGAGTCGTCAGTCCATATTCCAACCTCCAGGTCGACGTGTCACCGGGTAACCCAAACTTTTGTGGTTTGTCAGATTGCTTGGGCATATTAGATAGTTATACAATATAAAATAGAGAAACAACTGGCTACTCTAAAATAAAACTTGACAAATGAACATTAACTTTATCCAAAAACTAGGGCAGCTTGTGACATATAAACAACCTACATTATTATGCTTAGAACCTTCACTAGATGGGAAAACCACATCTAACAGGAGATGAGACGGTATTTTTTTTAATGTTTTTGAGAATATGAGATGGTAAATCATCTGAGGAGAGCGTGCGTGAGGAACATGGACAGGAAACGCGAAAACGCGCGGTGCACGAATCATTCCGAAGCTCAAGTCCGTACCACGTCATGGCTTCTAGCTCCCCACCCCGGCTTGGCCCCCACCAAGGCCCCGTAGCGTGTACGTAGTAGTCATGTTGCCTGCTCATCCATGATTTGCACCTCCGCGAGCCAGTGATCGTCGAGGAGCTGTACGTTGTAGCTTTGGTCCTCCTGTGCCTGTAGAAACGCCGACACGGGTGGTGTCGGCTGCTCTTCTGCCATGACGGCGTTGAAGCGCGCCTGCACGAGCGGGGGCTCCGACCCGTCATCGGACGCCTCCTACATCATCTGGTCCTCATCGTTGACCTCCGACGAGCTCGCCCAAGCCAGTATCAGTCGAGAGGCTCTCCCACATTGCTCTAGAGCTGGCGGTCATGACGGTCATGACGGACGTGGTGCGGTGCTGGTCATGTCGGGCGAGGAGTCAAGGTTTAAATAGCAGGTGCCGGCCAGGTGAAGCGACGAGTTGTGTCAATGCGGGCACCGACATGGGTTTCTCGGCCACCGCGCCTGTTTAATGCCAATAGGGGGCAGGAGCCAGTTTGTATGCGGTACAAAGTCACCCAGTCTCGCCGTTCACGCGTCACACTAAACATCCATGGACTCGTCCACAGACACGGATACGAGAGCCGCCGATCCAATCGAATGCAACAAATGTCCACCCCACGTCCGGCCTCCTCCATTTGACAGTACACTTCTTCTTCGGTACAACCCCTTAAACACATCAACGGAGGAGATCTCTCCATACCCCTTCCTTAAAAAAAGTGTGCAGTGTGTGATTCGAACCCAAGACCTCCTCATTGTGTGCACGCCACAATACTTACATTCTTTTTCTTCTTTTATTTATTCGGTTTACTTTGTTTTTTTTTAAAAAAATCCCTGGTTTTGTTTGTCCGTTTTCACTTTTTTTTTCCTTTTCTCTTTCTTTTTTTTCAATTTCCTTTCATTTCATTAAAATTCTTGAACTTTTTAAAAATTGATGAACTTTTTCAAATCTGTGATTTTTTTCGAATCCATGAACTTTTTCAAATCCACGAACTCCTTTCAATTTCCACGAACTTTTTTTCCAAAATCCTTGAACTTTGAACTTTTTTCAAAGTTGAATACAGCGACCGGTTTACTTCACCCTGTGCATTTTAAAACCAAACTTTAAAATAGAACCAAGCACAAATTTATGGTTTATATGGTTTACAGTTTATGGTATGGTATGAGATTTCATACCGATTTGAAGTTTGGTTTATTTGTTATTTACCAAGAAAACTGACGGTAAACCAAATTAACAGAAGCAAAAATAAATTCATTTTTTATGCTACATAGAAGCGTAAAAAACCCTGAGAAAGCAAGGCTACATCGCTGATGAGCTGTTCGAATTTCTTGCCACCTGGGGGGGGGGGGGGGGGGGGGGCTTTTTATAGGCATATCAGTTCAGTCTTCTCTAGGAAAGAAGCAAGGTGGTACTATTTTTTGGTAGGCACTGCGCACTGGGGCGCAATGGACACAAAGTCAAACCAGTGGCCGTGTGAGTTTTGAATCTAAAGGTTGTGGACCAGGCCTAGTAGAACGCCCGTGCGTTGCCACAGGCCAACAAATGGATCTATCACGAGCCCCTTAACTTGAGCTATTCGATCATTGTGTTATTATTTCGCTATTTTGTCACCCCACTCCAACTACACCTAGTGTTCCCTAGTCTATCAAATTGTTGAGTCCCATCATCCCTAAAACATGGATTAAGAGATGAATACAAGGCGCTTAGCTTCAGCTCTATATTGTCACCCAGCTCAAATTCACATATGTTTTCTCCAAGTTCGTCAAACTGCCATATGCATTGCTTGGCTTCAGCTCTACATCTACTTGATTCCTGATAGAAAAAGCATATAGAATTAAATTTCATTGTATATAATTCAAACCAAGCCAATTCAGTGAACAAGTTGAGGAGGAACAAAATAGGCATCATGTACGCTCTACTTATACAATTATACAACTGGATGTTATGTGTGTGGTGCAATGCTATCACAAATAAAGTAGTGCTCTTTTCTCCTTGTTCTTTTTGCTCCCTTGAGTTCTTCCTTCCTACTCAATAGTTAAACTTTAGTACAACAATGCGAAATTTTAGTAACAAGGTAATTTTAGTACAAGAAGCCTTAAGTATCTTCACAAAATTTCAGTAGAAATCAATTTTCAGTGCAAGGGGATATTTTAATACGTCTAGAAACAATTCAGTACAAGCCAAAATTTCAATGTCCCTAGAAATTAGTAACAACCCTTTATTTGTCACATTTTATAAAACTGTTTAGAAATCATTAACAAACTATGCCTGCCAAGAACAAATTATGCGTAGCCATGAACAAAATATATTAACTATTAGTTTTCGTTAAGTGGTGTGCCAAGAGGCCACAAAACAAGAGGAAAAATGAAGGTAATTTCAGGAATGTCGAGAATACAGCTTGACTGTCCAGCAGCAAAGGCTTGTGTCAAATGCCTCAACACGAGGAAGCCATGCCATGTATTCAAAAACCCAGATCATTAATTTAATTATTTATTGTATGAAAGTGAATAGATAAATAAAATAGAGGGTGAACAACTCTAATCTTCCCATGAACCTCATGGCAAGAACCAATGAACAAATTCTTCAGATGACACTATCCTTAGATGTCGCATAAAAAAATGCATTAAAACATGAAAAAAATACTAAGACATAGCTGTCCCGTTCATTCATTTTAAAAATACTTGCTCGCTGGTTCCAAATCGGGAGTTGCAAAGAACTAATAACAATTTCATATAATGGACCAGGTGGTGGATTTTTTTTTTTTGACGAAATGTAGCAGTGCTACTTTTCATTCATTAAGAAGAGGAACCGGCAGAGCCGGGAAATTACATGGGAATACAAGGATGAGAGAAAATAGATTACACCAGTTAACACAGTAGAAGAGAAAAAGAATGGTTGGGTCAAGATGAGGGAGCAAGCTCCAAAAAGAAAACAGAAGAGCCGGAATGCCATCATCTTCCATCGTCGTCACGGATGGGAGGCTGCACGAGAACACCACCACCGTAGACGAAGAGTTCCAATCAACCGAGACCATCCATGATGCCTCAAGGCTATTGGTGCAGCCGAAGGGCCGACGAGCGACCGAGTCCACACCCGGACGAAGAGTCACACGCAACCGAGGCTACATCACAATAGCGGCACCGCCGGCGAAGCCGAAGGGTATCAAGGAGCCGAGTCTACACCCGGATCGCTTCATCGTGCTCACCGACCACCGTGATCGCAGAAGGAAAACTCCGGCACCACCAAACCACTCCCGAGGAAGGCACCACCAGAGAAGAAGAGCAATCACACCACCATAACAATCCACTTGACCCTTGACAATGTCAACAAGCCGACAAGCAGAGGGGCTCCCCAACGATGCCTCCAAGGAGGGGAGCGACGCATGAAGCGCCACCATCGACGGATCCAGATGGATCTGAGGTTTCCCCCGGAGACTCGCAGACCAGGAGTAGTGTCGCAGCTCCATCGAACGACGCCTCCACAGAGGTGAGCGGCACCCGAAGGCGTCACCGTCGTCGGCTCCAGCAAGGGATGGAACAGGGCTTTCGCCCGGATTGCCACACATGACCTCCGGCTGCGCCCAAGCTTCCACTAGCGTCACCGACACCACCGACCTCCAGAACACTGACCACCGCACCACCAGAGAATAACCACTGCAACACCACACCACAGACCCGCCGACCGCACCCGTCCGACAAGCGCAACTTTTGGATCTGACGGGAGAACGGACGACAACTGCCAGCAGCCCCATCGCCATTGACGGCTGACCGGAGGTCAACCACCATGGACGCGAGGGGAGGAGGCGAAGGGATGGACCGGCCACCACCCAGACGGAGGCCGGAGCAGCCTAGGCGCCGCCGGTCCGATCCGCTCCCCCAGGGCTCGATCTGGAGCACAAGGTCCAGATCCGCGACGCCCGCACCGGGGACACCCCCAGCCGTCGCCGCGTCTAGCCGGAACCACGGCCGAGCAACGCCACCCCGGCCATGGCGCCTCGCCGCCTCAAGGACCAACACCACCGCGGCACGGGCTCGCCTCCAACCGCCACGGCACGAGCTGGGAGTGCCCCGCCGCCGCTGTCCGCCGCGCAGGATTCGCCTGGCGACCTCCTCCGGCGGCGGCGAGGTGGCCGGCAGATCTGGCTGGGCTGGCTACCTACGGTGGGGAAGGGAGCCGCCCGTGTCGCCCGAGAGAGGCGACGCGGGGGCGGAGGTGGCCGGGACAGTATTCTCTTTACCAGTAGCAAGATTGATAAGTTGAGGAATTATTCTATGGAGTGTGGCGATCTGGAGCTGGTCAGAGCACTCACCATAGCGGCGTATGGGACGGCAAGGTGGCGGACGAAGGGAGGAGCGCAACACGCCAATACCAAGGTCTCAGCTACCTCCGTGGAGCCCGAGGAACTCCGCCGCCAGCATGCGAACCCCTCTCAACACACAAAGCATGTAATGGACACATTGAACTCCAAAGATACCTTCATATGTACATTGTGAAATGAAATAGCATAGCCGCTAGCCTGTTACTGGTTA
Source organism: Elymus sibiricus (assembly GCA_039707655.1). Lineage (NCBI taxonomy): Eukaryota > Viridiplantae > Streptophyta > Magnoliopsida > Poales > Poaceae > Elymus > Elymus sibiricus. The sequence continues at coordinate 324,288,695 of CM077664.1, forward strand.
CGGTATGGGGAATAAGAAGTTGTGTTGATAGCAGATGTCCAATATAAATGTCGGGTTTGCCTTGCTCATGCACTTTTAGAGGAGCAGGGTTAGGCGGCCGGCCACGGCTGGCCGGACACAGTTCACGCAGATGAATTTCATCAGCGGTGATGTCGTGCGCGCCCTTGTTCTCCCCTCCTCCCTGGGTCCCACAGGTGGCCCGTCCTGGACATTGGGTGGTCGATGACGACACACGCGGCCCATACATTCTGCTTGTCATACGCAACGTCCACGCCACCATCTAGTCCTAGACTCCTAGGCGTTAGATGGGTTGGCAAAATGAAAAGTATCGAGACAAAACAAAGAATGGATGCCAAACAAAAGAAAAAGAGAAAAAAAACTTCTAAATGGAACTACATCTATGTAGAGTATGCTAGGAACCAAAATCTGAAGAGGAAGAAAGCTTTTTGGTTCATGTGTGCTAGTCTAGAAAGAATGCACATATCAAAATGCCCAAATCTAGAGGGATCGAAAAATTATGAGGTCAAGTATGGTCCAGCATGAAATTCATGACACCGTGTTCTCTGCCCCATATCACTCTTATCAAATGAAAACAAGGGCAAGGAACATACCTGTTCTTACGTGGAAGAGCAAAATATAAGACTTCATGTGCTCAGCCACATAAACTTAAAAAACTGCCAAGTAATGTCATCCACATAATTATCTATAGCAACAAATGATCATGGCAGCTAACAAACTTACGAGAGAAGTGAGTAGTCTTATACAATAATACTCACTGAGTTATAAAATAAAATTGCCAAAATGTAGCTTCAGATCAACTACTGTCAAAGACTGCAAAATGCTACTCTGCAACGATAAGGTTGTTTGATCTAACATGTATTTTCTTTTACAACACCACATGATAAGCTGCAACGTACAGTCCACCTCAATAGAATGGATATAAATTATATGAATTCAAAAGGACTGTGCACTTATGCATTGGCAAAAAGCTTGCAAGGCATAAGCCACAAAACCATGAGATATATTACAAAAAATATTCATAATTTCACATCTTAGAATTTAGAAAAATGTAGGAGATAGGAACGCACATGCTTGTACTGATTCAACAAGCAATTTAAAAGTGAAAGTAAGAACAACTTACGGATCCACACGGAAGAGTACTGAATATTGAAATTTGATCTGCCGCATTGCAATGACCTGCTATGGTCCTGCAGTAATATGTTTATGACAGCAGAATAAGAGTGTTTCTTGGCATAGAGTGTACTGAAATTAAATCTGCCTTTCCTCCAAACTCCTAAGCAAATTAAGAATGAAGTGCACACAAATGGCAGCAGGATTGCATGCATACCTCGAGCATGTAGGTGATGGTCTTGATACCCTAGTGTGGATGGTCGGGAAACCCGGCCGGAGGAGAAATGTTAACTGCATGCAACAAATTCCGATAAGGAAGGAACCGATTAACATTTATCGCTAGAATTACATCTGAAGCAAACCAGCAGAGACCAACACCACCTCACGTAAGAACTCATCTAGGGCCAGGAATGGATTGAAGAACCTGCAATCCATATCAACCAAACCAAAGCAATGGCGGCCACGGTGGGGTGACACGACACGTCTACTCACCTCTCGATGTTGCGGAGGATGACGACAACTCCCATATTAGCCCCAGAGCAATATACATACGTGCTCGCTCGCCCAGATCAGCGAAAAGGAGAAAATGTCACAGTCGAAGAACAACAACCATGAGCGTTAACCCCATAAACTCCATGGTACCGTTGCTATTACTACTAAATAATTCAGATGGGTTAATAGGAGAGAGGGATAGCCCATGGTATAGTTGGGATAAAATAAAGGGAAAAACAACTGAAGTGACAACCATGGTAACCAGAAGATCACCTTTTCAGGAATTGGAGGTCGTCAACAAGGGTTGCAATGCTTCTTTCCCCACCTTTATTGCCACCTGGGCATCATAAAGCGTGAAAATGTTACGGACGTATTAGTGCCGAATAATCCCCGTCACGGGAGAAGCATAATAAATCGTAGCTAACGACCCTTAACACATTCAGCCGCGCTCAATGTCGAACGAAAAGGAGTTTGGATTTCATATAAACAAATATACGTAGAGCTGAAAACAAATATTCATGGCCAACTTCCAAGAATTAACAAGAGCAATAATATGGCAGAAGAAAATGGAAGTATAAGTAGCAAGTTAACAAAATTTGTGAGTAATGAAGAGTAGACTTGACCTAACAATTATAAATTGATATGGTTTCAAAAGTACAAATAGTGTATTCTTGCACGGATCATTAGTATATGGCACACATTCATGTTGCTCCTCATTCTTGTTCTATGCTCAAGGAAAACTTTCAACTACTTCTGTAGGTACTTATTAAAGCATTAGATAGCAACAATATTTTTGCAATAAGATGCTAGTCTTCCCAAATATGTACTACCGAACAACATTATTCCTCCTAATTTGGAATTTCCAGTAAATCTAGGTAAGAAACACAAGAGAAGGAACACGATCAATGTTTCACCACCTAGAAAGTGAATAAAGGAATAGCAGATTGTATAAAGTGGGAGCCTATGTCCAACTCTCAACCTGACCCAAAATTGTCAAATACCCTTAAGAGAGAAGTAGTTGTCGCACTTCAGAACTAAAGCCCAAAATATCAGAATAAGTAGTTTATGTTAGTACACTTCAATTGCATAACTGAACAGTTCGCGAATCAATATTCATGTAGTGCTACTCACCTACTCACATAAACCAATCATCTGTATACGTAATATGCTAATGTACATACCATAATTTGCAACGATAATTTTAACGATTCAGATTACTCAAAATAATAGCAAGGTGCTTCCTGATCAAATAGATGAATGATTTAGAAGAGAGTGAATGTAAAGTGGTAGGATATTTGGCATCATCAACTTGAGAAAAGGAGAACAGGGAATTCACCTGCGGATCCACAAAAGGGACTGTTATGCAGCTGCGCAGATGTAAGCACTCTTTTTGATATATAAGTGCCTAGATGAAACAAGAATCAAATCAGAGTCCATAACTAAGTTACTGAACAAGAGCATTTGTACACAACTTGATAATAACAAGGGAAGAACAGGAAGCGGAAGGAGTCAGATGGGTTACCTATCCAGCGGGAGCACGTGTAGTAGATGCTTGGCGGCACGCTCCCCATCAGGAGGTTCGACGACAGGTCGACAAGCCGGAGGTTGTCCCCACAGGGCACCTTGTCAGACAGCGCCCAGGTGAACCTGTTGCCGGTGATGCTCGGGTACTGCAGGGACAGCAGCGCCGACAGGAACGGCCCAACGAAGCGGTTCCACGACACGTCCAGATGCTCCAGCACGTAGAAGGAGCTCAGCTCGGTGGCGGGCAGGCCGCGGTGAACTTGTTCCGGCTCAGCACCACCGTCGCCACTTTCGTCCCGAGCCTCGGGAACACCGGCCCGAGCGAGGTGCCGCCGACGTCGATCATCTGGTATGCCGGCGTGAGCGAATTGCCGCCGACGTCGATCATCTGGAGGTTCGGCAAGCCGCGCATGTCGGTTGTCGGGAAGGTTCCCAGAGATATTGTTGGAGGCGAGCACGAGCGACGGTAGCGATGGCGCCCTTCGGAGCGACTCCGGCACGGCACATCCCAGCGAGTTGTCAATGAAGCTGAGCTCGTCCAGCGATGACACAAAGGATCATGCCGGGGGTGGGGGTGGGGGGATGGATCGGGACGCCGTGACAAAGGCGGCGCTAGGGTTAGGCGGGAGGTGGGAGGAAAAAAGAGGAGGCTCGTGTCTGGTTTTCACTTTTCAGGCGTCGGCAGGATCCAGGGCGTGCGCCAACGAACAAGTTAATGGGCCGGTCCAAGTTGGCCATCGTGAAAGGTGGGCGTGCAATACACTCGAGGGCAAAACATAGGAGTGGTCGGATGTGAGGCGAGACTACCAAGTTTCACTTTAGGAGTAGAGATTCACATGTGTGACCAGCCGGCAGCCATCAGGCAACGTGATGCATTTGCCTAAAAAAAGGCAACGTGATGCATGCATAAATCTATGCTTTTATACTTGTACTAACAAAAGCTTTGCATTTTGAAAGAATTTTTTTTTAAAATTTCACGACATGGTTTCAAAATTCGCGTCAACATTGGTTATTATGGTATATACCGAAACCATACCGAAATAGTTTGGTATATACCGAGACCGGACCGTATTTTAGTTTCACAAAAATATTAATACCACACATACCAAAAAACTGAATTTACCGAACCAAATAAACCGAATAAATCGAACGCACAGAGTGACTGGTTATTGTAGAGAACCGGTCTTTTTCGCACAATTTTTTCTTCTTTTTTTCTGTTCAATTCTTGTCTCCTTTTCATTTTTCGTTTCATTTTTACTTTTCAAAAAATGCCTGTGCTTTTAAAAATTTGTTCAAAATTTTAAAAGTGTTCGTTTTTTCAAATTTTGTTCTCAAAAATAAAAATATTCACATTTATCAAAATTTTACAGAAATTTCAAAAAATGTTCGTGTCTTTCAAAATTGCTCAGAATGTCAAAACACGGACATTTTATAAAAAAGCGAACAAAATTTTGAACATGAATATTTTTTAACATTGTTTAAAAAACACTAACAAATTTGGAATTTTAAAAATATAAAATATGAAAAAAATGAAACCAATTTTTTTGAATTTCTCCGAACATTTTTTGTATTTTGTGTCGAATTGTTTTGAAAACAGGAACATTTTTCCGACCAAATTTTGAAAGTGCGACATTATTTGAAACTCCCCAAACATTTCTTGGATTCATGAATAAATTTTGGAATTATAAATTTTGGAAAAAAATGTTCAATTTTGTAAAATTTCCATACACAATTTGAAATTCCAAAATTGTTGAGAAATTTCAAGAAATGGTTAGCAAATAAGAAAATGTTCATGCTCATTGATAATGACGGAAATAGAAAATAACAGAAAAATTCAAATTAGAAAAAATTACATGCTCACGGATGCACCCGTTTGGCCGTTTGACGAATTCGGAAAACAACGTGTTTTCAAACGAACCCTTCTGACCTACCCGAACACGCTTCGTTGAACATGACCTATTTATGGACATTCTTGAAATGACCCCAACTTTTGCAAACAGGTGGGCATGCCCATGATAGGCATTCATGTCTGGTTTGAACAACTTTCGACACCATATATAAGTTGCGAGACATCCAGTCATTATCGACCAAGAAAACTCTAGAGAATGCAGAGATTATTGAAAACCCAAACAATTTGGCATGGTTCCATGAATTGGTCATATAAGGCCATACAAAAAATTAGGGCCATTTCAAGGATGTTGAGAAACAACGTGGTCTCAGACGGACCATTCTGGCCTACCCGAACACTCTTCGTTGAACATGATATTTTTTGGAAATCTCAGGACTGGCCCAACTTTTGCAAGCAAATGGGCATGCCCACGTTAGGCAATCATGCCTGATTTGAATGAATTCAGACACCGTATGCATGTTGCGACACGTCCGGCGGCCTTTTTCACCAGGAAAACTATAGAAAATGCAAAACTTGTCCAAAAAAAAACCCAAAAATTGGCATGGTGCCTTGAATTGGTCATACAAGGCCATGATAAAATAATGGGTCCATTTCAAGGATGTCGAAAAATAATGTGCTCTCAGACGGACCCTTCGGGCCTCTACGAGAACACCCTCTGTTGGACATGGTCTATGTTTCGACATCCTTAAAATGACCCCAACTTTTGTAAACAGATGGGCACGCCCATGGTAGGCATCCATGCTAGGTTTGAACGAATTTCGACACAGTCTGCACGTTGTGACACGTCCGGCCATTTATCGACCTTTTTTCACCGAAAAAACTCCAGAAAATGCAAAACTTGTCAAAAACCCAAACAACTTAGCATAATGCCTTTAACTGGTCATAAAAACCATGGGAAAAAATTGGGGCCATTTCAAGGACGTCGAGAAACAACGTGCTCTGAGACAGAACCTTATGGCCACTACCAGAACACCCTCCGTTCAACATGGTCTATTTTTAGTCATCCTTAGAATGACCCCAAGTTTTTACAAACAGGTGGGCATACCCATGTTAGGTATCCATGCACGGTTTGAACGATTTTCGACACAGTATGCAAGTTGCGACACGTCCGTCATTTATCGTACTTTTTGACCGAGAAAACTACAGTAAATGTAAAATTTGTCGAAAACCAAAATAACTTGGCATGGTGCCTTAAATTGGTTATACAAGGTCATGGAAAAAAAAGATCATTTCAAGGATGTCGAAAAACAACGTGCCCTCTGACAAATCCTTCTCACCTACCCGAACACCCTTGCTGAACATGGTATTTTTGTGGACATCCTTGAAATGACCTCAACTTTTCCACCAGGTGGGCATGTCTATGGTAGGCATCCATACCAGGTTTTAATGACTTCTGACACAGTATACAAGTTTCAACACGTCCGACCATTTATCGATCTTTTTTGACTAAGAAAACACCAAAAAATGCAAAACTTGTTGAAAGCCAAAACAACTTGGCATGGCGCCTTGAATTGGTAATACAAGCCATTGAAAAAATTGAGGTCATTTGACGGATGTTGAGAAACAATGTGCTCTCAAACGGAGCCTTCTAGCCTATTCAGACACCCTACGTTGAACATGGTGATTTTTTTTGACATTTTTGAAATGACCTCAACTTTTGCCAGCAAGTGGGCATGCACGTGGTAGACATCCATGCCATTTTTGAAGAAAAAAAGTATTTAAAATCATAATTTTAAAAAGTACTTAAAAGTGTTATTTTAAGTTTTGAATATAACTAATATAAATACAAGGGATAAAATTGATATCAGTAAATGTTTTTTTTAACATTTAACACATATTTGAAGGAAAAAGAATTTAAAACAATTACTTAAAACTATTATTTTGGTATTCGAAACAATATTTCAAATTTTTGAACAAGTTTCAAAAAGAATTATAAAGTTCAAAAAGGAGAAAAATAAATTAACAAAAAAGAGAAGAAAAACATAAAAATTGAAAATAAAAAAAGGATTAGGACTTGGCCCAATTTTTTTTGGAATTTCTAAAATGTTCCCGTTTTTGCAAAATTTGTTCACAAATTTAGAAAAAGTTCGGGAATTCCAAAATTGGTCGTGGTTCCAACATTTTGTTTGGAATTTAAAAAATGTTCATGTTTTCTAGAATTTGTTCATAAATTAAAAAAAAATCTTTAGGGTTTCAAAACATGTTCAGGTTTCCAACAATGTTTAGGTATTTCCAAAATGGTTGCTGTTTCAAATTTTTGTTTGGAATTTCAAAAACTGTTCTAGTTTTTGTAAAATTTATTCACAATCTCAAAAAATGTTCGTCGCTTCAAAATTTCATTCAGAATTTTAAAAAATGTTCTTTTTTTCCAAAATTTGTTCACAAATTAGTGTTCGGGATTTCAAAACATGTTCATGTTTTCAAAAACGCTTAGGAATTTCCAAAATGTTCACGGTTTCAGTTTTTTGGAATTTGAAAAAAATTCAAAAAACGTTCGCAGTTTCAAAATCTGTTCGGAATTTGATAAAATGTTCCTAGTTTCTAAATTTCTTCGCAAATTCAAAATATGTTCACAGTTTCAAATTTTGTTTGTGTGTCCAAAAAAATTTCAATTTTTTTTCTTATTTTTCAAAAAATGTCCGTGGCTTTTCAAATTGTCTGTTTTCGAAAATTGTTCAATTTTCCCAAAATTTGTTCATGCTTTTCATAAAGTGTTCATGTTTTTCGTAAAAAAATTGGATTTTAAATAAAATCAGTACAGTACCCAGTGTGGTTCGCCAGGTTGCTGGACGCAGCTTCAGTGACTTACTGCACCTGCCTTTGGGTGTATGACAGGTGGGCCCAACAGGTGGCTGGCCCACGTGTCATACACCCAAAGGCAGGTGCAGTTAAGTCACCCAAGCTCAGTCCAGGTTGCTAGAGTAGTTGTTCGATCTTCCTTTTTTTCTACTTGTTTAAGATTTCGCGTTGTTAGTTAAACACGGACGCTCATTAGCTCATGTGGCTGACTTACATTCAGCAGCAGTGTCTCTCAAGTTCGATCCCTCTCCGCGTACTTAATTTTTGGATTTATAACTACAGTACTCTTTGGCTGGATCGCGCTTGCTCTATTGGGCCGGCCCATTCGCGGGCGCCCTGTAGCAAAAAAAAATGTAGGTACATACGGCGACCCACCGTACATATGTCAAAGGTCTATATTACCTTTTATACGTTTTGTGAAGCGGGTTGTACCGAAGCGGGGCTCAAGTACAGTATCATTATCGCTTACTAAACATGTGTGTGTGTAACCATCATTATCCCCTACTAAACATGTAATACAAGAGTATTAGCTAGCAAGAACTCGTACTGTACATACCACTGGAAACTCAGAGTGTCAAATAGCTTATCTCTCCGAGAAAGGAGATATCTCAATATTCAAGGGATGTCTATGCAAGCCTTGCTGTTGTTCTATCTTCCCCTTGCAAGAGGGACACCACATTTCACAAAAAAATAATGGTTCATATGAATTGTTAATAATACAAAGCATAAGCCAGGTCAAGTTCAAAATATCCTGCATAGTCAGGATTGGAGAGTAAGGAAGAAGCTAGGCCATTGTGATGTAAATTAAGTCAGACCTACACGAGAGAAAAGAATACCATAATCTGTACACAAAACCATGACTTAGGTATCCACGTTATCAGTGCCTGATGGGTTAGACGAAGATGGCAATCAGAATTCTGAAGTTGAAGCTACTCCATATGACTAAGCCCCTTCCAGTCGAGGAAAATAAAAACGGACAACCTGAGATCTTGTTTTTGGACTACTCCAAGACAGTCAACACCAGTAGCACTGCATGAGAAACATTTAGCTAAAATTATCTTGTTTAATTAGTGCCCTACTTAAAGGAGAAAATATATCTGTAAAGTAAACCTACTAAAGAATCAACCAATGAAATGGAATGAACAAAGTACATACACCCTCTGTGCCAAACAAAAACAACAATACAAAGCAGATCTTTTGGAAAGCAAATGGAAAGATCTGATATTGCAAAGTCGTAAGCATCCCCTCAGCTCTTCCAACACGAAAGCAAAGAATAGTTGATATGAAATATATGAACATTAGCAGACGAATTAACTCAATAATCTCTTCTGATTAATTTATATAATTACCTTGTGAGGACTACGACAATCATAAGTAGCTAGCAGCACAACCTCCTCACCCCGATGTCTAAAGCTTCCTGCTCCTTGTCCATAGATGGCATCACCGAAAAGTTCATTTGAGCTTAAGAAAGCACTGACGTATGACGAAGGCATTCACTTTATGCATCTAAGAAGAAAAAAGAAATTGCCAATGACCAGGGCTAAATCTATTTTAATGGTAACTTGGTACCTAGCATAACTACTATAGACATTTTAGATTAAAAACAACCAAGTAAAACGTTTCAAGTAAGCCCATGCATAAACCAGTTTATCACAATGTTTGTTATTTGAGAAATGCAATGCCAAATATATCTCTTCGAGCATTCTGAATTCCCAATTGTCAATTTACACTAAATATTACTCCCTCCGTCCCGAGTTAAGTGACGCGAGGGGACAAAATTTTGTATAGACCAGGACAATGCCCGTGCGTTGCTACCGGGGCACATATATTCTCCCAATTTTCTAATTTGTCTAATGAACAAGTCATTAACTCCTTTTATATCCTTAACAAGCCTTTATTTCTCTCGGTTCTTCAGTTCAACCCACTCTGCCATTTTAGTAATACTTGTGCCTTTTGAAACCCTAGGGTTTAAACTTGCAGTAATCACGTATTGCAAACCTCCATTAAATCTCCGACAAAGTGATGCCAAACTAGCATTAGAGTTGCACGAGCTAAATGATGCTAACCAAATCAGTATTAATAGTAGTATCCGACCTTTATACAGAAATAGTTTGGATTTGCATAATTAATTCCTTCCAGTTCCAAAAAAAATCCTTCCGTGTAGTAGAGTCTGCCATCTTAAGATCATTTACCAATCACCATGCACTCCTGCAGTTTCTGCAACCTAGACATTGTGGATCCACACAAGTAGCAAATACAGTGCCCACACATAGGAAGGAGACTCAGGGAAGCAGTAGTTACCTGCAGACGATGAAGGTGCAAACATCCACCCTGTCAATGTAGATCTTGCACTTGGGGCAGCTCTGCAAACCCGGTGCGCTTGACGTCATTGAGCACCTTGCGTTGCACGCAGGATATTCGGTTGTAATGTTACAAAGTAGATTCCACCGTGTTGCATTAACCAAGCCGAAAAGTCAATACTCATTGCAAAAGCATTATACCAAGCTTATTGCCTTATCTTCTAAAATGTAACCCACTGCCAGAAACATATATAACCTACACTTTCCGAAACCAGTGACCAATTCACATTGACATCTCCAGAACCGAACAGTAAAAACAACATCAGTCTGATACAACCTGAATGCAATATGCAGTACGTTGCAGGGATAAGGCACAGAAGTGCCGAATACGCGTATCCCTTCGTATAACATTTTTTCAAATTAAAATAAAGAAGAAAAAATCGGAACACGGCTGGGACACGCAGGGATACGTAAGGGCCTGTTACCACTTGATCTGCAGCCCATCAGAAGGCTTACTCGATGGCTAAATAAACCTAATCGCCGGAATCCCTCCTCTCGCCGTCACCTGGCAGTTGCCAAATCGTGAGGACTAATTTTGGCGCATCTCCAGACTCCCTTCTGGCACCGCCGGCTGCACCTCGCAGCGCAGCTCGACTCCATTCTCCAAGTCTTCCCCATCCGGAATCTGTACTGTACGCAAGTAAGCTTCAATCCATTGCTTTAAGATCTCTATTTTTAAGCGTGCTATTGATTAGGATTTAGGGGAGAACGAAATGCATCTAATTATCTATTTTTCTCAATGTTAGGGAATGGCGTGTAGGTCCAACAATCAATCCTCTGTTCCTCGATCAGCTGGGACGGACTAGGTATGGTAGTAACGCCGCTGATGATTCCGAAGAGAACTAGTATACCAATCCTGTACCATGATTCTGGGGAACACAAGGACTGCATCAAGGAGTTGGGACATGAAAAGGCAGCAACTTCTTCAGATCACTGATCAGGTTACTTCGTAAGGGTCCATTTTCTCATCCTCTAAAGAAAAATATTTTTTGGTGCTATTTTTTTTATGCATTTGTACATATACTCGCCGTATCCCCATAAGTCTATTTTCAGAAAATGCCGTTTTCCCGTATCGCCGTATCCGTATCCCCGTACCATGTAACATATTTGCAATGTGATAAGCCAGACCAATTTTGGAGAAGTATATATGATTTTGTCTTGAGAGGGTAAAACTAAACCAACCTCTAAACAGGAGGAGAACAAGTGTAAACAAATTGTTTGAGAAAATTGCTACTTTAGTTATAATCTTTTTGATTATACTAAGTGCATTCTATATGGTGGGTTAAATTTTATATAGAAGTGAGAAACTTCTAAGACATAAGAAAATTCATCAGAAATTCATGGTGCCTAGTATCTTCAATACATGTTGATAATATTGATATGTCACTTTGAAAGGGCATGATGTGTTCCTCAATCGAGTTCCTGGGGCCATTGATACGCTAAAGTAGAAAAGAAGTATCGCTTATTAAATAACTTCAATGGTGCAGCAAGATTGTTTCCAATTCAGATAAATATATAAACATTTGAAATAAAGTTTATTTCTTGACTCTAGAAATAAAAAAGCTGAAATTAGCATCGGCACTGATTGTTTTAATGTATATTGTCTATACAATGTTAATGCTTAAGTAGTTAGTTCCTGGTTGTCAACTCTAATATATTTGATGATAGACGTATTTGTGCTACAAGTGCAAACAATTTGGTCATTTCATTGCAGATTGTCCTAGTTGGGACTCGGATGCTAAACCAAGCAGAAGGTGGCGTGCTCTTCATTGTTCTGGATTCATACACCAAAACCGTCATACTAAGCTCATGAAGAAGAAAGAATCATCTACATCTTCCTCAAAGAGACCAGTCACTGACGCGAAAGCAAAAGGCACTATCGAATCAAACATGAAGAAAATATCTCAACTTTCTGGTGTATGTTCTGGCATGACAATGCATTCTGACGAAGAATCATCTCAGTCGGATTCCGATGATGAAGAAGAATTCTACCATGGCCTTGGCAGAGGAAATGCTTTCATTGCATATGAATCATCCGAACACTCTTTCGAGTCAGACACCGATGATAGTGCATCAAGTGATGATGCACCTACCTCCTTTTGCCTATTGGCAAAAGCCTCAAAGGATCAGGTATCGTCCAAACATCGAAGGTCTGGAAATGAATTCTCTTGAGACAACATTGCCTATGCTAAACTTGTCAAAATTGCTAAATCTCAGCAAGATGAACTTGAAAGACTTGAGAAAAATCTAAGGAAATCCGAAGGATTACTGGTTAATGAGATGGAGAAAAATCAAGAGTTGACCGAGGAGCGTGATGCTCTCTCCTCAACTGCTGATGATCTTTCGAACCGATATAATTCTCTTGCAGTAGACTTCGAGAGTTTATCAGATGAACTCCTTAATAGGAATCAAGAACTCGAGTCACTAAAAGAGTCTTATGACGTGCTTGTGAAAGAAAAGGATTCTCTCATCGCCGAGCAATCTGAAAAGCTTCCTGATGATTTTGTGCCTCCTTGTCTAAAATGCTTAGAATGTAGCAATGCTGATACCACTGCTAAAACCTCTAGGGCTATCATCGAGACTATTGCAACTATTGCGAATGGTATCTCTAACCCCTCTACCGAGGAATATGTTGCAATCTCTGATGAAAATTCCAGGTTAAAAGGCTTGCTTGAGACGGGCATGCTAAAGAGCCTCAAAGGACATCAAACCTTGTGTGATGTGCTCAAGAAGTCAATTCTACACAAAAACCCTAGAAAGGAACGACTAGGTTTCGAAAGGAAACTCAATGTTGATGGAACCTACTGGACAGCCGAGCAGTATCCTCGAACGAGTTGGGTTCTTGCCAAAAGCAAAACCCTCGAACCAGCTCTTCTGTCAGGATATGAGTGCCCCATTCCTGTTGATGATGACGAATCCGATGTTCGAGCTACAAAGTTTTCAAACAACAAAATGGTAAGGTGTTTGCTCGATATATTGGGACTAACTGCGGGACAGGATCACTCAAGAAGCAAATTTGGGTGAAGAAAAGCATGATTCTAAATCTATCTGTCACTGCTGACCTTACCTTGTAGAGTAATTCTTCCTTGAACAGGAACTGGTTAAACTCTCGTCAGAAGGATTACATACACATTCCATCGAATCACTATACTCATATCTCTGGAAACAATTTCAATGCTTATTCATATGATTACTCTCGTGATACACAGGTGAGATATAGGGAACATCGAAAGAAAAAGGTCGCTACTCAGTCGAGACATTTGAGGTCATCACCTCCCACACAAGTGTGGGTGAAGAAGAACTAACCCCTCTTGCAGGAATTCTCTCAGGGTTTCCCCTCGCAGATCCCATGCCCTGAGATTCTTTGTTGTTGGTGCTGTTTGTTTGTCTATTTTTTTTCTCTTATTTGTTCTCGCCCTGCGTTTGTGTTTTGTCCGATGAACAACTCACTCAAAGCTATCCTTCCGTGCTTTCTTTTGGCTGAGCGTTTTGTTTCGGTCCCCGTTTCCCTTCTGTTCTCTCTCTTCCTAGTCTATGATGCACGTCACAAGTATGCAACTTGACCAGAATAAAATTTCTCTCCAACATCATTGGTTGCGATAGAAATGGACTTCGAACGTTTATCTAATTTTGGCGTAAGCCCTCATCAAACCTTTTGGTCGCCCGCTCCTCTTCCCGAGATTTTCTCAGGTAGCCGTCGCCACGTGCTCACGATCTCCTAAATAGTGATCTCATCCGTCGAATGCGGAACATCCCGCAACTGTGGGCCATGGATCTCGGAGAGGTGGTTCTGCCCTCCAGCTATAAATACCCGTCTCCGCTCGTCTTCTTCCTCAGTGCGTCGTATTTTCCCTCAAACCCTCATTCCACCTCTGTCCGAGCCCACGCTTGAAGCAACTCCAGCGAGGAGCTCCTCCGTGCAACTCCGGTGGAATCTCGTCACAGCTGTCCACGCCGGTGCGGTAATCTTCCCCTCCACATTGCCGTAGCTGATTTAAGTTGCCAAGTTAGGGCGCTTGGATCTGGAACTGCCTCCCTCCTTTCCTCTGTTCTTAGAGAAGCTCTTACCGATGCAATTTCCAGTGTTTTATTTCACCGCTGTAGATCTTTAAGGATCTCTAGGATTTAACTAGTACGGTTTGCAGATTTTTCCTCGTACTAAGTTTCCTCGATCTATGGGTTCTTGCGTAGTTCTAAGAAAGATTAGATTGTTATTAATCTGCCTAAGCTTCTTTTGAGATTCTTTGTGGCTGGATTAAAATCTATCGAGGATATCTTTTCTTACTGTAATAGATCACTGGTTGAACCCTATCAAAATGTGTTTCTCGTTCAAAATACCTTTTGTGCATGCTTGTGACCCTGTCTATTTTTTTCTCGCATCTATTCTTCTTCACAGGTGTCATGGATTCCAGTTCAAATGAGCATTCTGACTCTGAAGGAGAATTGCCTCAGCATCCACCAAGGTCTGAACAGAAAAGGATGACTGGAGGAGTAAAATCCTCGAAGCCACCCAGGGTTCCGAAAAGGAATCAAGAGTCTGAGTCTAAAGAACTTGAGGAGGAAATCCCTTCTGCCAACACTCAGTCCGATGATGATGCAGTCACTGACGCCCTCACCATCTTCTCCAATGGAAATCCCAAAAAGGGTGGTCGTGGCAGAGAGAAAAACACTGCAGCTAAGATGTCAGATCCAGAAAGATACAGAACCCCACCAGGCATTGAATTAACGGTTGATCGCAACAATAGGTTACAAAGGATTCGCCACCATTGGGCGAGCAAATGGTTCAGATATGAAAACGTTCGCAAGAAGTACCAGATTCTATTCGCTTTCACTCCACCATGGAATGACTGCATTGCTGAAAACTGCATTGGCCCGAATGATGAAAAAGTCAGGCCACCTCCGCCTGCGAATGCTCACCCAGATTCTCTCAAAACCATCGCTGATTTTCCTAAGGAAGTAGCCAAGAGGGCAAAGGACAAAGCAAAACATGAGGCCAGGGAGGCCAAGAAAAAGCAATGAAGCTCAGAACGTCGCGCTAACCCAGCAGGACGTGAAGAAGAAGAAGAAGGAGCAAGCATCTGCTTCCAAGGGAAGTAAGTCAAGGAAATCAGTTTCTCCTCGCGCTCCTCGAAAGAAAACCACCTCCAAGAGAAACAGGAAAGTTGAATCTGACTCGCCTGATGAGTCTTCTAATGAAGAAATGGGCGATGAAATTCCCATGTATGACCAGGTAGCAATTCTTGACAAGCCAGCACAGAGTCCTTCACCAGTGAAGGTTTTACCCTCTCCAAGCAGATCACCAAGGCATGCTCCTATGCTACTCTCTGAAAAACCTTCGGGTTCAGGTTTGCAAATTGCTCCAAAGAGTGCATCGAAGAGAAAGCTGCTATCCGAAGGAGATGCTTCTGTTAAGAAGGCCAAGCCCACCGTTCCTGCTCCCACAGAGGAACAAAAGTATGACTTAAGGCTTATGATCAATGTCATTGACAGTGCTGCATACGATGCCAAGTCTGTTGACATTGGCAGTTTGGGTCTGCCCGATGACATTACCGAAATGGTAACGAAACATTTCATCGACTGAGAAAAATCTCCAAGAAGCTCAATAAAGCAGTGAAGGATAAACAAGCTCTTGAGAAAATGAGAAAGGAGGCCAAAACTGATTACGAAAGAAAAGGCCTAAACAAAGAAATTGTTGAACTCACCAAGGCCCTCAGTAGCATTCGGAACGAGAAAGTTGAATGGCACTCCAAGATGCACATGGATGTATCCCAACTGTACGATAGGAAGAATGAGGAGATTGATCGCAAGGCCGATCTTGCTCGCAGAAGAGCAAAGGAAGAAAAACGTCAGAAGGCAAGAGCTAGAGCCAGCAAACCAAAGGGCAACACTGATCACCGTCTTCAAACAGTGGTTGTTGATGCTGCTCCAATCAACACGAGTACACCCTTGCAGCAGGTTCCACCTTCTCCACCTCATGAGGAAGAACTAGTGCAGCAAGTAGCCGCTGAGGAGGTCATTATACCTGTGCCAACCGCCCAAGGACTAGATGTTGTTGACATTTTTCTCAATAAATCAGATGAAGAGAATGCACCTCCACAATAGCAAGCCCGTGATGACCAGACTGATGAAGAGATAGAGGTTGAAAAGCCAAATCCCTCGCCTCCAATGCCCATGCAAGTTGACCCGTCTGCTTCCAGCAAGAATGATGACAAGATTGAGGGGGGGCAATCTTCTTCCCGAGAGAAAACTACCCCGGTCACACCATCTGGTGTTCCCACACCGATGGATGTTGACTCTGCTCCTCGTTCCGTAGCCCCACGGATGGAAGAGGAAGAAAAGAAATCTGATGAGCCGATGGCCCCCGAAGTGTCTGCCCCACCAGTTATATCACAAGGTTCCAAGAAGAAGGCCATAGTGCCTCTATCCGAGAAGAAAGAGAAGGCCTCTGTGCCCGAAAGTCTGAAAGCCGCTGAAGGAGTTCCAGCGAGCAAAATTGATGGATCTTCAAGATCTTCAAAGACGTCTGCTCAAGAGAAGTCGAGGAAGTCAAGCGCTCCTCTTAAGCCTATCGAAGAAAATGAGCCTGCACCTGATGACATTCGGACCAAGCGCGTCATTGATGAAGAATCACTTAGGAATCCATTGGAAACCTTCCCCTTGTTTCCAGTTGAGGATGGTCCGAATGGTCCGGCATTCAACGAGCAGCTTCATCGATCGAAGCTGGCTTTCTTTGGCACCAGTCCATATGAAGGAGAGCGTACATCTTTGTCGCCAATATTCTGGACAAAGGAACAGGCTGTATAGTATGCAAGAATTCTGTACGGAAAGAATAAAATATTCAAGCATAAGGTGTTGAATTTTGCAGAGCTTGAAGGATTACCCTGTTTCCACTGAACCATCGAGCAAATTGAGCAAGCCTTTCTGAAAGGATTTCTGCATTTCAACCATGGCTGGAATCGAGAAGTTATACCTCAATTCTATGCCACGTTATATATCTCAGGAGACATTGCTAACAGCAGAACTTGGGTGCTCGAATGGATGACCGAAGAAGATAAGCTTATGTGCTCTGCTGAACAATTCCTCGCTTTGTTGAATCTTCCTCGTTCCTAATTTGAGGAAACTCGGGAACACAGGCTGCATCACTGGGTGGTCTCTAAAGCTCAACTTCATATGCTCATGGATCCAGAGTTAGTTGGAGATGCCTGCACCAAGTCAAATCCAAAGAATTTGGCTTACGATAACAAAGTCTTATTCTATATTCTGTGCAACTCACTCACTCCAACAAACCGACCAGAATCTATTGGAGGAATCATGGCAAATGCTCTTCATGCTCTATCTCTTGGCATTCGGTTTGACCTGCCTCACCTATTCATTTCGAATATGGCATTTGCTGCAGAAAATGCTCATGCTCTGAAACCTTACGCACCATGGATGATGTATGCTATTGAGCAGCTCGCAGGAAAGAATTTCTTTTGCCCTCATAAGCCGAAAGTATTCACTCCACCTGTTAGAGACACTCTCCGAGTTGTCAAAGATATCAGCAAAGGGAATACACCCATTGATGCTGCTGCTCCTGCATCCGCTCCTGCTCCGAAGGTTAAGAAGGCCACTGTTGAGATCCCTCACGAAGAAAATCCATCTCTATATGAAATCTGTCTTCGTACTCACCAAGATCTTGAGAGTCATATCAAGCTGAATCGTAAGGTCCAAGTTGAGATGATGACGGAAATTAATCTTCTTCACAGCTATGCTCGTCAAGGGCTCTTGTTTGACAAAGAACAGAAGAAGCGTTCCTGGACCCTATTGCGCAAGCATTACTCTCGCAGTCAACTTGAAGCAAAGGGGGTTCTGAAAGATTATGATCATCTCGAGTTGTTTGAAGTTCCTCGTATTCAAAGACAAACACATGTGCTGCCTCAACGTTTCTTGAACCAGACAATGATATTGAAGACACCGTAGGCACACTGATATTCAAACCAGATGCTCCTCGCTCAACTCCCGAAGCTGATCCCGAAGCCCATGTTGCAAGTCCAACTCCTGCTTCGGCCTCTACCATCGCTCGCTCTGCTTCGCTGAACAGTTCGAGTTTTGAGGGTTCTTCGGACGAGTAGTTCCTCATATGCATTCTCTTTCCTTTTTGACACTTGTTGACAAAAAGGGGGAGAAGAACATCGAGAGGATAGATGACCGGGATATTTGCAGGGTGTTTTCATTCGCCATTTGCCTTTCTCTCGAACAATTTGGTTTTTCGCTGTTGAACTATTTGCTGTTGGTTGAGAACTTTAATGCACCGCCTGTGGTGCTGGTAAACCTCGTTGTCATGTACCGTTAATAACCCCTGCAATGCTATTTGCTCTATATCTGGTTGCAGGTATCTTCGAAAAGTTACTCTCTTGCAATGATTATTATCGTTCTTATCTATCTTGCAGGTGAAGAAAAAGTATTTCAAGAGGATTGACAATCATGCTTCTCTGAAAAGAGATACCTTATGTTTCAATTAATATCTTGTATCTCCTGCTTTACTATGTTTCTCCTTCATCATTTAACATCGCAGGAAAAGAAAGTTTGCTTCAAATTGAATTCACTCGACTCTCAAAAGAAAATCAATTCAGTCTGCCAGATGTGATGTTGTCCTTCGATAGCTTCCATTTCATCTCCTTCGGTGAAGGAAAATTCTGTCTGAAATATATCCACTTCGAACTTAAGCTCTCATGCATCCCTTGCTGTGTTTTCTCTCATAATATTTAATCTACAGGGATTCATTATGCCTCGTGTGGACTCAAACTTTGTTCTGAGAAAATCTTCATGGCTTATTTTTGCCACAAACCATTTCAAAGTATTCACAAACCCTAACATATCTCCTTTGAAGATTGTGTGGTGCAGGAATTCTCTCAGACAACTAAGAATGCATTGATCGAGCTTTCGAACAATATCTACTATCAATGCAACTCACTCGAAGATTCACTTTGCTTCCTCCCTCACATCAGTAAGATGCATACATTATGGGGGAGCATGTTTCATCTTCATGATTATCTTTCATCTCTCATTTCCCTTCACATTTCAGTTCTATTTCATCTATCTTTCGATGTGTTCTGTTTTGTTAACAATTGTCCAAAAAGGGGGAGATTGTTGGTGCAATATCTTGCCCTCTTATGTTTTGGAGATTGTTGACAGAAACAGGCATGGACTGATTTGTTTGCTAGTGCAGAGTGAGAGAAATAGTCCATGCAGAACCGAAGAGAATGCGATCCTTGGTGTCAAGTTCGAGGAACTTCACCGAAGGACACTTGTGTTGCAGAGCTGATTAAGTCATATCTATCGAAGCCGTGTAGGCGAGAAGATTAATGAGAAGGAGTTGACCCCTTAAAATTATTGCTGATGTGAAGCGATACATGTTCGGAGTCGTCCGAAGAAATTGGCTGCAGTTGAAGTAAAGAGAACGAAGTGAAGACATAGCATTTACTTTTGTTGTTCTTTATCTTTTTGAGACATAGGACCTCCGTACTATTAAGAGGGGTATAGGTTCTCAACGCTTAGATCTGCTGTGATGTTTAGCCCAAACCTATGAAAGACTGAGAGAAATCTCTTTATGCTTCGAATGATTACCTGTCAGCAGAAGACGTTGTTCTTCGGTGCTGCAGGAGATATCTTTCGGACTGAGGAGTTAGCATTTCTTGCTCCGCAAGGAATGTTACCATTGTGCTCAATTTTCGACCATTGGACTCGTGTCATTCGGCCATTGGCTGTCCCGCATGTCCAATTTGGTCATTTCCCTTCAGGGAAGGCTGCGGCTATAAATAGCCACCCCGCTCCAACGTTGTCCATTGGCTGCTCCACTTAAGATTTCTGAGAAGATTGATTGAGCATCCCCTCTCTGAGAGATGTGTGTTTAAAATCCACCGAGAGAAAACCAAGAACCAAAACTTAGACAGTGGTTGAGCATCACAGTAGCTCTGAGTTAGAGTTCTTGTACCTATTACTCTTGAGAGCTGCGCACTCTCTAGATGCATAGGTGTCAGCTCGAGTGATTGAAGAGTTGTTGTCTTCACCGAGCAAGATCTTCAGCAACCAAGAGTCGTTGTGGTTCGCGAGGAAGTCTGTCGAAGGTTTGGAGATTGCCGATAAGTATCTACCACGAGTGAAATCAACTGGAGTCTGATCAGCTCCTAGTTGAAGGAGAATAGGACGGAGAGAGGTTTGCTCCTGTGTTCAATCACAAGTCCCTCCAACCAGACGTAGTCCTTTGGCAGAAGGGTGAACTGGTCTACCAAATCCATCTATCGCCATCGAGCACCACTAGTTAACTTTACTTCACTGCATTACCTTCTGTAGCTACTTCTTGTGCTCTGTGTCGATAGTATTCATTGATCTTTTATCGTTTGATCTTGATCTGCTTCTCTTCTCTTGTTCGTTTAGATGTCCATCGGTATTACTTTGTATTCCTATCGATAGGTTGTACCTCGCTTTTCATCTCCAGTTTTCTCTCATGCTGCTGCAACTTGTAGTGTACTGCTTTACCATCGTGATAGTTAAGCCAGTTCTGTACTATGCTCGAATAATCATCGCATCCTATCTCGGACGATTTGTTCCTTGATGTCTACTACACAACTTATTCTTGTAGACTCGTGTTGGGCCTCCAAGCGCAGAGTTTTGTAGGACAGTAGCAATTTTCCCTCAAGTGGATGACCTAAGGTTTATCAATCCGTGGGAGGCGTAGGTTGAAGATGGTATCTCTCAAACAACCCTGCAACCAAATACAAGAAATCTCTTGTGTCCCCAACACACCCAATAAAATGGTAAATTGTATAGGTGCACTAGTTCGGCGAAGAGATGGTGATAAAAGTGTAGTATGGATAGTAGATATAGGTTTTTGTAATCTGAAAATATAAAAACAGCAAGGTAGCAAGTAACAAAAGTGAGCACAAATGGTATTGCAATGCTTAAAAACAAGGCCTAGGGTGCATACTTTCACTAGTGCAATCTCTCAACAATGCTAACATAATTGGATCATATAATCATCCCTCAACGTGCGATAAACAATCACTCCCAAGTTCCTATTAGCGGAGAACATAAGATAGAAATTGTTTGTAGGGTACGAAACCACCTCAAAGTTATCCTTTCCGATCGATCGATTGAGCTATTCCTGTAGGTGTCACAAACAGCCCTAGAGTTCGTACTAAAATAACACCATATGATACACATCAACCAACTCTAATGTCACCTAGATACTCCAATGTCACCACAAGTATCCATGAGTTGATTATACGATATGCATCAAACAACTTCATAATCATAACATTCAATCCACACAAAGAACTCCAAGGAGCCCCCAAAGTTTCTATCGGAGAAAAGATAATGAAAACGTGCATCAACCCCTATGCATAGATTACCCCAATGTCACCACGGGAATCCGCGAGTTGAGTGCAAAAACATATATCAAGTGAATCAATATGATACCCCATTGTCACCACGTGTATTCATATGCAAGACATACATCAAGTGTTCTCAAATATGAAATATTCAATCCAACAATAACGAAACCTCAAAGGGAAAATATTCGATTCATCACAACAAAGATAGAGAGGGAAGAAACACCATATGATCCAACTATATTAACAAAGCTCGCGATACATCAAGATCGTGCCAAATCAAGAACACGAGAGAGAGAGAGATCAAACACATAGCTACTAGTACATACCCTCAGCCCCGAGGGTGAACTACTCCCTCCTCGTCATGGAGACTGCCGGGATGATGAAGATGGCCTCCGGTGATGATTCCCCCCTCCGGCAGGGTGCTGGAAAAGGGCTGTAGATTAGATCGTGGAGGTACAGAGGCTGCGGCGGCGTAAAAACTCATCTAGGTTAACTTTCGGGGGTTTCTGAATATATATGATTTTTTGGTGTTGGAATCACGCGAAGAAGGGCCACAGGGGGGGGGGGGGGTGGCGCGCCCTGGTGGCTCGTGGGGCCCCTGTGGGTCTTCTGGCCTCCTCCCAAAGCTTCTAGTGTCTCTTATGTTCTAGAAAAAATCGTCAAAAATTTTCGCTGCATTTGGACTTCATTTGATATAGATTTTCTAGAAAACCAAAAACAAGCAGAAAACATCAACTGGCACTGGGCACTAGGTCAATATGTTAGTCCATGAAAATCATATAAAAAGCCATATAAAAGTGCACCAAAATCATACAAAACTATAATAAACACGGCATGAATACTTCATAAATTATAGATACGTTGGAGACGTATCAGCATCCCCAAGCTTAATTCCTGCTCGTCCTCGAGTAGGTAAATGATAAAAGAAATAATTTATGAAGTGTGAATGCTAGCATAGTGCATAAGTTTGATCAATGATAATTTCAATCACTTTTTCTAGCATCAATATATATCATAATCAGTAGCTCATCTCATAAAACTTCTCATGATCAAGTAGCAAGCTATTCACATGTTTAAAGTATAGGCCATAAACTTTCTTAAAAACTAACAAACTATGTTCTCAGTCATCAAACAATTGCAATTCCTCTTATTTTCAGGAAGGGTCTATGTAAGAGCTTTGATCTAGCAAATTCCACATACTCAACTATCATTTAGTCTTCCATGATTGCTGACACTCAAAGCATATTTTTAGAACAAACCGTTTCAGTCAAACACATAGGAAGATAGGGGCTTAATGTTTTGCCTCCCAACTTATTTATCTCAGGGATAATGTCAACAATAATAACTCATGATCACCTATATTCAACTGGATATATGTGCCTGTATCTTTCCCTACCACATAATGCTTGCCAACTAGAGAATAATTGAGGTTGAAACGAGAAGAAATAATATTGACTCTTGCATAAAAGTAAATACATAAAATTAAATGCATAAAAGTAAAAGATAGGCCCTTCGCAGAGGGAAGCATAGGTTGTCATGCGCTTTTTGTTGTTGGATGCACAAGCCCTTAATGCAAAGGAACGTCACGTTATATTGCCCCTTGTGATAGCAACCTTTATTATGCAGTCCGTCGCTTTTATTTCTTTACCATCACAAGTTCGTACAACGCTTATTTTCCCTTGAAATAAAAGATCATACATATTTTAGGAGCAATTTTTATTGCTTTTTGCACCGATGACAACTTACTTGAAGGATCTTATTCAATCCATAGGTAGGTATGGTGGACACTCATGGCAAGAAACTGGGTTTAAGGGTTTTTGGATGCACAAGTAGTATCTCTACTTAGTACGAATTTTTGGCTAGCAAAAGATCCTAAGCAAGCACCACATGTTAGAGGATCCATGACAATATAACTTCTATGTGAATATAAACAAACATAATTCATTACGTTGTCTTCCTTGCCCAACGTCAACTAATTGATCAAGCTTGAAAATAATTAATGGGGGCTCACAATCATAGAAGATGTCCAAGATAGTATATTTATATGTGAAATTTCTCTTCCTTCAAAATTCTTTCATGAATTGTTCAAGTGACCAATGCTATGTTTGTTAACTTTCAATAAATTTTACCACTTATACTTCTTGTATGTGAAGTCACTACTCCCCATGGGACAAGCATATGAAGCATATAAATTTCAACTTTATGATATTCAATTCATTTCAACAATTTACTCATAGGATATAAGTGAAGAACAATAGTAAATGACAAACTACTCCAAAAAGATATAAGTGAAGACCAAATGAGTAGTTAAGTAAATAGGTAGCTATGTGAGGACTCTCTCTCATTTAAAAATTTCATATCTTGAGTATTTTATTCAAACAGCAAAGAAAACAAAATAAAATGACATTCCAAGAATAGCACATATCATGTGAAGAAGCAAAAACTTAGGCTCAACCAAAACTGACCGATAGTTGTTGAGGAAGAAAGGTGGGATGCCTACCGGGGCATCCCCAAGCTTAGATGCTTGAGACTTCTTGAAATATTATATTGGGATGCCTTGGGCATCCTCAAGCTTGAGCTTTTGTGTTTCCTTAATTCCTCTCATATCACGGTTTCTATAAATCTTAAAAACTTCATCCACACAAAACTCAACAAGAACTCGTGAGATAAGTTAGTATAAATCAACTCAAAACCTTAACATTCTCTACTGTAGAAAATCACAAAAATTATAATTAAACATTGCATACTAAATGCCTCTTCATATTTAATACCCCTATCCTCAAATAGAAACATTAAACACGCAAACATATGCAAACAATGCAACTATAACAGCAATCTGCCAAAACAGAACAGTCTGTAAAAGGGGAATAAGAATCCATACTTCCCTAACTCCAAAAATTCTGAAAAATTACCACGTGACAGAGAACTCATGCATTCTTACTGTGTAAAAATTTCAGATTTTTATCATGTTCTTACTATTCAGGAATATTCTGGACATAATAGAAAACTTTCTATTTTCAAACCGCAACACATGAACTTGCAAACTGAGCATGGTAAAGGCTATAATTGGCATTTTATTGAACTAAAAGATACAAAACATGATTATTGATAACAGCAAGCAAATATCAACAAAAGAAAATGACACTCCAAGCAAAACTCATATTATGTGACGAATAAAAATATAGTTCCATGTGAGGTTAGCGATAATGTTGAAGACGAAAGAGGGGATGCCTTCCGGGGCATCCCCAAGCTTAGCTGCTTGGGTCTTCCGTGAATATTACCTTGGGGTGCCTTGGAAATCCCCAAGCTTAGGGTCTTGCCACTCCTTATTCTCATCATATCGATATCTCACCCAAAACTTGAAAGCTTCAATCACACAAAACTTAACGGAACTTTGCGAGATAGGTTAGTATGATAAAAATAAATCATCCAGTTAGGTACTGTCAAGACAAGTTTCATAATTGTTCTCGCATAATGCCTACTGTATTCTATCATTTCCACAATTTATATTACTCAATATAAGCTATGGAAACACTAAAACAAGCAAACTATGCACCGAAAACAGAATCTGTCAAAAACAGAACAACATGTAGTGACCGATTTAAAAACCATACTTCTGTACCCCCAAAAATTCTGAAAAATTAGGACAACGTAAAAAATTTGTAACCCAATACTTTGTAAAAATTTCAGAATTTTTTCACGCTCCAGTACAGAATAGAAATTCCAGCACTGGACGCAAAATCAAGAACACGAGAGAGAGATCAAACACATAGCTACTAGTACATACCCTCAGCCCCGAGGGTGAACTACTCCCTCCTCGTCATGGAGACCGCCGGGATGATGAAGATGGCCTCCGGTGATGATTCCCCCCTCTGGCAGGGTGCCGGAAAAGGGATGTAGATTAGATCGTGGAGGTACAAAGGCTGCGGCGGCGTAAAAACTCATCTAGGTTAACTTTCGGGGGTTTCTGAATATATATGATTTTTTGGCGTTGGAATCACGCGAAGAAGGGCCACAGGTGGCCCACGAGGCACCAGGGCGCGCCTGGGGGGGGGGGGGGGTGGCACGCCCTGGTGGCTCATGGGGCCCCTGTGGGTCTTCTGGCTTCCTCCCGAAGCTTCTAGTGTCTCTTATGTTCCAGAAAAAATCGTCAAAAAGTTTTGCTGCATTTGGACTTCATTTGATTTAGATTTTCTGGAAAACCAAAAACAAGCAGGAAACAACAACTGGCACTAGGCACTAGGTCAATATGTTAGTCCATGAAAATCATATGAAAAGCCATATAAAAGTGCACCAAAATCATACAAAACTATAATAAACATGGCATGAATATTTCATAAATTATAGATACGTTGGAGACGTATCATTCCTCAGTAGGACTCTCGCTCAGTTATTTATCTACCTAGTTGTCGGTGTATAAAACATGGGTATTTTATACCCTGACTTATGCACAGACAGTAGCAGCCTTCTTAATGGCCAGGCTTGCCGGGGATTACCAAGATCAAGACTCAAGGCTTAGCTGCAAAAGCACTAAGGAAGAAATCAAGACGAAGCATTAACAATAAGTACTTGACTAGTACTGAAGATAGAGGCATTACTCGCCGGCAAGATTTGAACCGGCAAGATGAAGGCCCGGCAAGCTCCGTGCCGGCAAGCTTTCGTTAGCTCATTGTCAGTGTATAAAACATGGGTATTTTATACCCTGACTTATGCACAGACGGTAGTAGCTCCCTTGCCGGTCAAGGTTTGCCGGGAGTTGCCAAGTAACAAGACTCAAGACCCAAATGTGAATGCTACTGGAGAGAAGCTCAAGACGAAGCATCAACAAGCACTCATCTACTACTGAAGATGAAGACATTTCTTGCCGGCAAGGCTGAGCCGGCAAGACGAGGACCCGGCAAGCTCCGCGCCGGCAAGCTTTCGCCAGCTCGCCCGCGCTCCACCTCACCGAGCAACTAGTCGCTAATCGGTGAGGTGTCGACCGCGTAGGCTGGTTGGTGAGATTTGTCGGGCACGTGTCAGCACGCAGGGAGAAGATTTGCCTTAAATGACACCTGTCCAGAAGGCATGTCAAGCTAATAAGAGGTAGCTGGGCGAGCGGTGCAGGAACCTTGCCGGAGCCCCTCCTCCACATGACACCTAACGAAGCATTTATTGTTTTTGTCCTAAACTGGCAGAATTAGGTATGATAGCATTGTTTGCTATCTAATCACCCTGTAATGACTGTTTTGCCACTATGGTAACCCCTTGAGCTATAAAAGGAGGGCCAGGGCAACCGTTACGGGGGATCGCCCGATCGAACCCTAGCACTACTTGCATGCGTAGCAGCTCTCTTCGCACCTTGCCGGGAGAAGCGCTCCTTGTACCTGTGCATACACACACCCAATACAATCAAACAGGAGTAGGGTTTTACGCTTCATAGCGGCCCGAACCTGGGTAAAATCCCCTGCGCCCTCCGTTGATTCTGCTCTTTGTGCTCGCCGATCTCCCTAGCCGAACTGCAAAGGGGCTGGATGGCCCCATAGATGGTCATACGCACGACATCTTTGGCGCGCCAGGTAGGGGGATCGCTTGCGCGAACCTGAATCAGCGAACCACGCGTCGATTTCATCAGCTTCATCATCTTCTTCGTCGTCGATGGCTCCCAAGAAGAAGGGCAGGCACCATCCACCTCCAAGGTTCCTTCGCACGTATCCGCAGGCGGCGCAGGCGGCGCAGCCGATGCAGATGGTGCGGACACCACGGTTGGCACCACCAGCGTGGGAGGCGCGGTCGCCATGCCCACTATGGTCGGAGCAGGAGGCGGAAGCGCTGGAGGTGACCAACCTCCATGACCCTCTGGCGAACAAGGCCGAAACGACGTGGGCGGAGCAGAAGGACGTCCTCCTCCTCCTCCTCCTCACCGCGTCGATGAACGCAGCCACCGGAGCAGCAATGCCCGGGCCGACGCGAACCAAGATCACGCTGCAGCTATGTCCAAGGATGCTGCATCGGGACATACGTCACGCCCGTCGCATGGTGGCCGCGGCATGACCCCAAGCGGCGTCGATGACACCGGGCGACGACGACCACACAGCAAGACCCCTGTTGATCAGGTTTTGAATCCCTAGACTCCTCCTCCACCACGTCAGCCCGCTACTGGCCATCCGCCGCGGCAGGAAGATCGCAATGGCGCTCCTGCTGGCTCTGCCAGGAGTAGAGTGACGGCGCGTTCTTCGCTGCCGGCCATGCCAGCCACAGCGGCGGAGGCGATGGCGCGAGCCCAGATGCTGCTAAACTTCCCTCCGGCGGTAGAAAAGATGGATGAGTGGAGAGCCACCATCCAGAGCCTGATTGGATTTGCCGAAGCCAGCAAATCAAAACAAGCAGAGCCCTCACGGCATCCGCAAACGGCGCTAGTAGCTCCAACTAGTGGCCATGTTGAAGGTGCTACACTAATGGTGCAATCACCTCCATGGCAACAACTTCAACAACAGCAACGACAGCAGCCGCGGCAAGCTCAACGATCTTCTGAGCCCGACGAGATGTCAATAGCCTCTTCGGATCCGTGACCGCGGCAAGATCAGCGGCAAGTGCTGCGAGACCGGCGGGTAGAAGACGCCCGCACCACCATTGAACGGCGCCGGGAGGCGCGCCGTCAATCCGACATGCGCAACGGCCCAATCGTTGATGAGCCTGCGCCCGGGGTTGGCGGATATCTGCCTTACGAGGTTGGATGTCCCGCCTTCACCCGTGAGCTGCGGCAAGTCCGATGGCCGTCCGTCCGGGCCTGCAAACCAGAAGTACCAAAGAAGTACGACGGCAAGCTGAACCCGACAGAGTTTCTGGGCATCTGCACGATTGTCGTGCAAGCTGCCGGGGGAAGAGACGAGAAGATTCTAGCCAACTATTTTCCATTGGTGCTAAAGCCCGACGTGAGATCTTGGCTGATGAACTTGCCGGAGAACTCCATCTCTTCATGGGCGGATCTTTGCAATGAGTTTGATGGTGCCTTTACCGGAGGCCACAAGGCCCCTGGACAGCCCGGCGACCTGCAAGTGATCCCACAAAGAGATGGTGAAACTTTGCGCAAGTACATCCAGAGGTTCAGCCGTGTGCACCGTAACATTCTAGATGTACACCCCGTTGCCGTCATTGCTGCCTTCCACACGAATGTGCGCAATCGTAGGATGCGGGAGAAGATGAACGTCAAGCTGCCCAAGACCGTCAACGAGCTCTATACGTTGGCGGATAAATGTGCACGTGCTGAAGAAGGAAGGAGGCTTCCCGGGGAGGACGCCGGTGCCGAGGTAGATTCCGAGGACGATGATGCTGCCACCCCGAAGAAGAAGGGCCGAAAGCGCAACAGGAAGCACAAAGGCAAGACTATTATGGCTGTTGAAGGCTCCGGCAACTCTGAGTCCGCCAAGAAAGCTAAGACTGAGAACTCCGGCAAGGAGGCTGCTGTATGCGCCGCTTGCCAGGAGGCAGCAGCGAACGAGAAGGCCGGCAAGTCCGATGGGCCATACTGCAAGATTCACCGCACCAAGGGCCATGATCTCCAGGATTGCCGACAAGTCGAGCACCTTGTCGAGAAGCAGAAGGCTGAATATGAAAAACGCGATAAAGAGAGAGGTCAAGATGGTGCTGGCGGATCCGGCAAGAAAGGCCATGGTGGTCGAGGAGGCTGTCGCGGCAAGGCCAAGCAGCAGAAAGAGAAACCTGCTAGAGGCCGCGAAAAGAAAGAGGAAGATGATGGAAGTGAAGAGGAAGAGGACGATGGAGAGTCCAGTGAACAGGAATTCCAGAAGGCAACTGAGGCCATGTGCATTGACGGAGGCGCATCCTTACATTCCTCTCACCGCCAACTTAAACAGTGGGCACGTGAGGTTAATGCGGCAGAACCGGCAATGGGCTCCCAAAAGCCGCTCAAATGGTCACACACGCCTATCATTTTCGATGCCGAGGATCACCCTAATCGCACAACCGCGGTCGGGTGTTTGCCGTTGTTGGTTTCACCAACAATTCGCAACCTCCAGGTCACAAAAATGTTAAACTTGATTTCTCCAGAAGTAATCAAGAGGCTGCAGATTCCAGACGAGGAACTCGAGAAAATGGGCACGTTTCAAGGAGTGAATCCGGGGAGAAGCCAGCCTAAGGGAAAGATCACGCTGCCGGTGACGTTTGGCGGGGAATTGAACTACAGAACAGAGAAAATTGTGTTTGATGTTGTCAAGATCCCTTTGCCGTATAATAGAATTCTTGGCCGCCCAGCCTTGGCAAAATTCATTGCAGCATCTCATTATGCTTACAATACGTTGAAGATGCCAGGGCCAATGGGCGTTATTTCCATCAATTCCGACAAGAAAGATGCAGTTATTTGCGTCGATAAGATGTACAGAGATGCAGTTGTAGTAGAGGCCGCCAAGGCGCCAGCTTCCGCTAAGGAAAAGAAAAGGAAGAAGTCCGGCAAGACCTCTAACAAGGATTCCGGGAAGTGCACCTCTTCGGAGTGCTGCGCGCCTGTTGAAGACTTGCCGCGTGTTCTACCGGTAAGAAATCCAAAGCTACTTCACCAGCAACCAAAAAGGTGCCGGCGAGGGAGGACGGCACTAACGATACCTTCACCATCAGTGCCACCCTTGACATCAAATAGGAAAGCTCGCTCATTGCCTTCCTGCGGGCGAATGTCGATGTGTTCGCATGGCGACCATCTGACATGCTCGGTGTTCCCAGGGAGGTAATTGAGCGCCACCTTACCGTCTGTCCCCACGCTCGGCCCATCAAGCAGAAGGTCCGGAAGCAAGCTTTGGAGCAGCAGCAGTTCATTGCTGAAGAAATTAAGAAACTCGAAGCAGCAGGTTTGGTTAGAGGTGTACTGCACCCAACTTGGTTGGCGAATCCAGTTGTGGTGCGCAAAGCAAATGGAAAGTGGAGACTTTGTATTGACTACACTGATATTAACAAAGCATGTCCAAAGGATCCTTTCCCTTTGCCGCGCATTGATCAAATTGTGGACTCTACTTCCGGCTGTGATCTACTCTCCTTCCTTGATGCATATTCTGGGTACCATCAGATATTCATGGCTAAGGAGGATGAGGAGAAAACCGCATTCATTACTCCATGTGGCACATACTGCTTCGTGCGTATGCCTTTCGGATTAAAAAGTGCTGGTTCAACATTTGCAAGATCAGTCCAGATTGGTTTTGAGCACCAGCTGCACAGGAATGTGGAAGCATATATGGATGATATAGTGGTCAAAACCAAGGACAAATCGACCCTCATTCAAGATTTAGAAGAAACATTTGCAAACTTGCGCAAGATCAATTTGAAGCTCAATCCCAGGAAGTGTGTGTTTGGCATTCCATCCGGCAAACTTCTCGAATTCTTTGTATCTCAACGTGGAATAGAAGCAAATCCCGACAAGATCAAAGCAATTGAATAGATTCAAGCACCAAAAAGCGTCAAACAAGTACGGCGTCTTGCCGGCTGTGTTGCTGCCTTGAGTAGGCTCATTTCAAGATCTGCTGAGTGCGCCCTGCCGTTTTTCAAGATTTTGAAAAAGGCAGGTCCGATGAAATGGACTCCGGAACCGGAGGCCGCGCTGCAGGATTTGAAAAGATACCTATCCTCTGCGCCAACACTAGTTGCGCCTAAACCACAAGAGCCGTTGCTGCTATATGTAGCGGCAACAAATCAAGTGGCTAGTGCTGCATTAGTGGCGCAGAGGGAAGTCGGTGATGAGGAAGCGGCCGCGGCAAGCGCGTCCAGCGACAACCCGGAATCTTCTTCGGCAAGGTCTGGCGCCGATAAATCAGAAACAGCGCAAACAAATGAGGCTAATCAACAAGTAGTGCCGAAGAAGAAGGTGGTGCAGCGACCCGTGTATTTTGTTAGTTCCCTTCTGCAGGGGGCTAGATCAAGATACTCTGGAGTGCAGAAGTTACTTTTCGGCCTTCTTATGGCTTCAAGAAAGCTGCGTCACTACTTCCAAGCACATGAGATCACCGTCGTCACTCGCTCTCCGTTGCAACGCATTTTGAGAAATCCAGAGGCAACTGGCAGGATAGTGGAGTGGGCATTGGAATTATCAAACTTTGCACTTAAGTTTGAAAGCACTTCAACCATTTAGAGCAGAGCCTTGGCGGAGTTCATTGCAGAATGGACGCCAATGCATGATGAAGGAATTCAAGAAACGGCTCTCCCCGGCAAAGAGACAACCATGGAATGGATCATGTACGTCGACGGTGCCTTCTCGCAGCAAGGCGCCAGTGCCGGCGTGCTGCTTGTCGCACCCACCGGAGAGCACCTCAAGTATGTAATTCAAATGCACTTTCCCAGGGAGCAAGCTACAAACAACACTGCTGAGTATGAAGGACTCCTTGCCGGTCTTAGGATCGCAGTAGACCTTGGAATCAGAAAATTGATTGTCCGTGGAGACTCGTAGCTCGTTGTGAAGCAAGTAAACAAAGATTACCAGAGCCCGTTGATGGAAGCATATGTTGAAGAAGTGAGGAAATTGGAAGAGCACTTTGATGGGTTGCAAACAGAGCACATCCCTCGTGCGGAGAACATCATCGATGGTCACCTGTCAAAGTGTGCTGCTCAAAAGCTACCTGTGGAACCGAGAACTTTTGTGCTCCATCTGAATCACCCAACAGTCACTCCATCAACGCAAGCCAGTAAGAGAAGGAAGTTGAACACCGGCAAGTACTTTCCGGCAGAGCTCTCAGGAGCCGCCGGCAAGAAGGTTGCCGGGGACAGCAACACGGTTGTCGGTTAGCAGCAGCTTCGCGCAGAACCTCAGGTTCTTGCCGCTGAAGCAAGTGCTCCCGCGGCCGAAGAAATGCCTTTAGTCCTTGTCGTCGAGCCGCAGGCTCCGGCATGGGCACAGCAGATAGTTCATTTCCTTCAAACAGGAGAACTTCTCGATGAGCAAGAAGAAGCTGAGAAAGTAGCCCGTTAGTCAAGTATGTATCAGTTTGTGGATAACACGCTATACAGAAAAAAGACCAAACAGTGTGAAATTGAAGTGTATCTGCCGGGAAGATGGACTAAAGCTGTTGGCAGAGATACATGGAGGCATATGTGGCTCTCACATAGGATCAAGAGCGCTTGCCGGCAAAGCTTTCCGGCAAGGCTTCTATTGGCCCACTGCCCTCCAGGATGCAACTGAGCTAGTAACCAAGTGTGAAGCATGCCAGTTCCATTCAAAGAACATACATCAGCCGGCTCAAGCTCTTCAAACAATCCCTCTCTCCTGGCCTTTTTCGGTCTGGGGGCTCGATATCTTAGGCCCCTTCCCCCGTGCTACCGGGGGCTTTGAGTTCTTGTACGTCGCCATCGACAAGTTCACAAAGTGGCCTGAAGTGGAGCCAGTGAGGAAGGTGACAGCACAGTCAGCCATCAAGTTCTTCAAAGGATTAGTTTGCCGTTTCGGGGTTCCTAACAGAATCATCACCGACAATGGCACACAATTCATGAGCTGCACCTTCATGCAGTATATCCAGGACCTTGGCGGCAAAATCTGTTTTGCATCTGTTGCTCACCCAAGAAGCAACGGCCAAGCGGAAAGGATGAACGCTGAAGTGCTACGTGGCCTCAAGACAAGAACCTTTGATAGGCTGCACAAGTGCAGAAGACGTTGGATTGATGAGTTGCCGGCGGTTCTTTGGTCACTCAGAACGATACCAAATCGAGCTACCGGCCAAACACCCTTCTCCCTAGTCTATGGTGCAGAAGCGGTGCTCCCCATGGAACTCATATACGGGTCACCTCTAGTGCTCGCTTACGATGAAGCTGAGCAAGAGCAGCTGCGGCAAGATGACGCAACGCTCCTTGAGGAAGATCGTCTTCGGGCGGCTGTGCGAGCTGCACGCTACCAGCAAGCCTTGCGCCGCTATCATAGCCGCAAAGTGCATGCCCGAAGCCTTGAGGAAGGCGACCTTGTTCTTCGGCGCGTTCAGTCCGCCAAGAGATCAAACAAGTTGACGCCGAAGTGGGAAGGCCCTTATCGGGTAGTACGAGTCACCAGACCTGGCGCAGTCCGTCTGGAGACCGAAGATGGCATCCCAATGCAAAACTCATGGAATATTGAGCATCTTCGCAAGTTCTACCCATACCCCTTTTGTACAAGCTTTGTCGGCAAGACTTGTAACCCTTTGTACAAAGCCAGGTGCAGATCCTATGCATAAGTGAAATAAAGCTAAGTGTTTCGCAACTCTTCGTACATATTCATTTGTATATGGATGCATATGATGTTGTGATTACACTTTAGTTTTTATGAAATGGCTGATGAACCGTCAAGGTTCCCAAACCACTCTTTTCTCTTCTTTTTTTAAAGGACAGAAGGATCCCTCGCATGCAAGTTTCCCAAGGGGGGAGTGACGTGGGGTACCATTTAATGACGTTCAAGTGATCATTTCATACGACAAGAAAGAAGCAGTGCAAGGAAAAGCTAAGTTGAAAAACTTTGAAATGATTTCCTTATTACATTTGCAATTTCCCATGAACAATTCTGTGTTTGTATGAGAAACCTGCATGCGAAGGAATCTTGTCGTGATCAGATTGCGCTCTTGTTTTGCCTCGAGTCCGCTCGGCAAAATGTGCGGCTGCATTGTGACGGCAAGTTACCTTGCCGGTGGCAGTACTTCCAGCAGGCTGCTAAGGACCTGTTCCTCTAAGTGCTCACGGCAAGTGTCTGTACTGGCAAGTTGTCGCGCTGTGATCGGCAAGTTACCTTGCCGGTGGCGGCACTTCCAGTAAGCTGCTAAGGACTTGTTCCTCGAAGCGCTCGCGACAAGTGTGCGCACCGGCAAGCTTCCAAACAGCGTAGGGAATACAATCATACAAAAACGAAGAAAAACAAGGGGAATAGCACGCATTCATCTAAGCATAACAAATAATAGATATTCATTAAGAGTGCTCGGTAACATTTTCTTAGCCCTCTACCCAGGGTTTACATTGAGTGCAATACAAGGGCAAAAGAAGCGCCTAGGCGGGGCACAACTCGCTCCCGGAAGACCAGATGATGGTGCTGCCGGCGTTCAGCCAGACTCGTCACCGTCGTCCTCGGTCTTGACATTGGGAGCACCGTCATCATCATCGTCGTCCTCGTCATCGTCGTCCTCGGTCTCGCTGGAGGAAGCGGTGTCGTTGTCAATCGAGCTTTCCGCGCAGCACTCCAGACGAGCGCCTGAAGCCCCGAAGAACTTCACGACAAGCGTGTCAGATCCGATAGGCTTGAAGTAAAGGAGGTGTCCCTGCCCCAGGCAACGGGCACGGACGAAGGATTTTCATCCACACGTGAAGTACATGATGCCGTTGTTGGAGGTCTCCACAGTCACCCAGACTGGGCCGTTGCAGCAGCCATCCACGCGCAACCTCAGGCCGCGCAGATGTCTGTCTTCCACCGCCCTAGCAAAGGGACGAGGCAGCCGCAACCAGCTCCGAGGACGGTCGCGCAGCTCGACAATGAACTCATGCGCCGTGTCCTCCGTATGGCCTTCCACTTGAGGAGGAATGGTCGGGGGTGGAACGGCGAGCACGCCGCCGCGACCGCTCTGACCGTGGGCGCCCCGTTTCCCATGACCATGAGCCGCGGCCCCTCCTTGGGCACTGGAGCCGGCTTCCGCAGCTGCGGCTGAAGCATGGGCGTGGAGCCGAGGAGAAGCTCTTGCCGTAACGGTGAAAGCACGACCTCGGCCTCTTCCCCTCTCCATAATGGCGTCAGATGCGGGGGGAGAAGATAGAAGAAGAAGACGATGACTGCTGGGAGATTGGGATGGGAAGAGGTGGATGAGCATCGCATTCCACAGCCCCCTCTTTATAGGAAGAGCACGGGGGCTGGCTCTTCACTGTCTTCGGGCGGCCGCCTAGCTTCACCAATCCTGCGCCCTGCCTCCCTGGCCAGGCGCATTACTCCGCCGACCGTCCAGTTTCGCCAATCCCGCGTCCTGCGCCCCTGGCCAAGCGCACCACTCCAATAACAGCCCTTCTTCGCCAATCTGTTACCTTGCATGCAAATGCGCGTAATGGAAGGACGCAGAGAAGGGATAAGTATTGGCATAAATGGCAGTTATTCCTTGCCACGCGTGGCCATGCACCCATTCAGGCCTGGCCCCACGGCACCTCGCATG
Source organism: Elymus sibiricus (assembly GCA_039707655.1). Lineage (NCBI taxonomy): Eukaryota > Viridiplantae > Streptophyta > Magnoliopsida > Poales > Poaceae > Elymus > Elymus sibiricus. Next base: position 324,324,399 of record CM077664.1, read on the forward strand.
AGAGCGTACTCGTGGGTTGTGCACAAGCAACAGCTGCTCACTCAGCGGCAAGGTTTGCCGGAAGATGACCAAGAGCTAGCCCAAATCCAGATTAATGAAGAGGCAAAGAGATCTCAGAAGATGGAAAATCATCATGACGAAATATTACGGCGGGAGTTTTCCCACCGCGTGTCTGTGCATTGTTTTGGGCCTAGCCCAACGATGCTTCAGACGCGTGTATGGCCCAGCCCCGAGGGCTCCTGTCGGTGTATAAAACATGGGTATTTTATACCCTGACTTATGCACAGACGGTAGTAGCTCCCTTGCCGGCCAAGGTTTGCCGAGAGTTGCCAAGTAACAAGACTCAAGACCCAAATGTGAATGCTACTGGAGAGAAGCTCAAGAGGAAGCATCAACAAGCACTCATCTACTACTGAAGATGAAGACATTTCTTGCGGGCAAGGCTGAGCCGGCAAGACGAGGACCCGGCAAGCTCTGCGCCGGCAAGCTTTCGCCAGCTCGCCAGCGCTCCACCTCACCGAGCAGCTAGTCGCTAATCGGTGAGGTGTCGACCACGCAGGCTGGTTGGTGAGATTTGTCGGGCGCGTGTCAGCACGCAGGGAGAAGATTTGCCTTAAATGACACCCGTCCAGAAGGCATGTCAAGCTAATAAGAGGTAGCTGGGCGAGCGATGCAGGAACCTTGCCGGAGCCCCTCCTCCACATGACACCTAACGGAGCATTTATTGTTTTTGTCCTAAACTGGCAGAGTTAGGTATGATAGCACTGTTTGCTATCTAATCACCCTGTAATGACTGTTTTGCCACTGTGGTAACCCCTTGAGCTATAAAAGGAGGGCCAGGGCAACCGTTACGGGGGATCGCCCGATCGAACCCTAGCACTACTTGCATGCGTAGCAGCTCTCTTCGCACCTTGCCGGGAGAAGCGCTCCTTGTACCTGTGCATACACACACCCAATACAATCAAGCAGGAGTAGGGTTTTATGCTTCATAGCGGCCCGAACCTGGGTAAAATCCCCCGCGCCCTCCGTTGATTCTGCTCTTTGTGCTCGCCGATCTCCCTAGCCGAACTGCAAAGGGGCTGGATGGCCCTATAGATGGTCGTACGCACGACACTCGTCAGTGCTCCACCTCACCGAGCAGCTAGTCTCTAATCGGTGAGGTGTCGACCATGCCGGCGGGTTGGTGAGATTTGTCAGGTCACGTGTCAACCTGTTGAAAGGAGATTTAACTTTAATGACACCCGTCCAGGAGGCGTGTCAAGATAATATGAGGTAGCTGGGCGAGCGGTGCAGGAACCTTGCCGGGGCTCCTCCTCTACATGACACCTAATGGAGCATTTATTGCTTTTGTCCTAAGCCGGCGGAGTTAGGTATGATAGCACTGTTTGCTATCTAATCAGTATGTAATGACTGTTTTGCCATTGTGGTGACCCCTTTAGCTATAAAAGGAGGGTCAGGGCAACCTTTACAAGGATCGATCCTTAGACACTCTAGTTCATTTTGCATGCATAGCTGCTTCTCCTTTGCACCTTGCCGGGACGAAGCACACCTTGTACTTGAGCTCTCCACATATAATACACCAAAGCAGGAGTAGGGTTTTACACCTCACGGTGGCCCGAACCTGGGTGAAATCCTTTTCATTCTCTGTTGATTCTGCTCTTTGTGCTTGTGCATTCCCCTAGTCGAACCGCAAAGGGGCTAGATGGCCCCATAGATGGTCGTACGCACGACATCTTTGGCGACAAGAAAGACAGTACAAGGAAAAGCTAAGTTGAGAAACTTTAAAACAATTTTCTTGTTACATTTTATGATTTCCCTTGAACGATTTTGTGTTTGTATGAAAAACCTGCACACGAAGGAACCTTGTCGTGATCATTCGCGCTCTTACTCTGTTTCAAGTCCGCTCAACAATTTAAGTAGCTACATTGAAAACGTCAAAGGAAAACTTGTCGGCGGCAACACTACCGGCATGCTGCTAAGGACCCGTTCCTCAAGCGCTCGCGGCAAGTGCAAGCACCGGCAAGCTTCCGGTATGCGTAGGGTATAAAACCAAATCATACAAAGACAAAGAGGAACAAGGGAGATAGCATACATTCATTCATCAGCACAAGTTATATTACATCACAAAAGCAGTGCAGATCTAACATAAGATCAAATGTATCTTTTACATGACAGCACAGCAAGGGATATAACGACAAGATTAATCCCGACGATCGCCCTGGATCCTGGGAACTTGGAGAACCGTGTCGGCAAGAGGAGCAGCAATCTTGTCGGCGGTAGTGACATCAGTGTTTTCCGGCAGCTTCCTGAAGATCCCGGAGAGATCAAGGCTGGGATTGCGATGAGCAAGCTTGAGCAGTACCTTGTAAAGGACGTTGCGCGCAAACTTCCGGGATTCGTCGGCGAACGAGGCAGACCTATTGTCATGATATGTCTTCAGTGCATCGATGAGGCCATCAAAGAATTTGGTCAATCTGGCACTGGCGGCCTCGTGTTCGTTGACGGTGAAGCTCCAGCTCTTCATATCCATGATGGCAAGTTGGGAAGTGAGGCGCTCAGCTATATCGACAAGCCTCTTCGTCCAAAGGGAGAGCACCTCACGCAGTTCTATGAACTTGTTCTCGGCGTCTTCCCGGAGAGTTTCTTCCGCGTCCAGCTTCTCCGTCAAGAGCCTTTCCCGTTCCTTGGCGGATTCAAGATCTGTTTCCAGGCTGGCGAGTTTGGATTTCAAATCCTCAGCTTCCTTAGTGGCGGTATTAAGATCTTGATTCTTGGACGAGAGCTGCGTTTGCAGTTCCCCTAGGGTGAGGGAAGCTTTTTGTGCTTCGCCCTTGAGAATCTCGATCTCTTTACTGCTACCGGCAAGCTCCTCTTTCAGCTTGCCCACTTGGATTTCAAAGTCTGCTTTGGCAGTATCGGCAGCGGCAGCGTTGTCGGTAGCCTCCTTGAGCTTGGCGGCGTTCTCTTGAGCCTGGATTTCGATGAACTCTCTGTGGTTTTTCTCCAACTCTTGAGTCCTCTGCTCAAGGAGCTTTTCAATTTCTTCATCCTTGCCGCGAAGTTTGGTGGCAAGGGCCTCCTCTTGGGTGGCAAGATTCCTCTCTCGGGCATCGAGCAGCACCTCGCGCTCTGCCAGCTTGCCGTCCAAAGCCGTCGCCTTCTCCTGGGCGGCGACAAGCTTTTCCTCCTGCTTCCTCATGTTGCTAGATTGGTTATTATACCAAGCGCGGATATCTTCTGCCTTCTTCTTCAGCTTCTCCTCGGTCACCTCCAGAGCCGTGTGTTCTGCTTGAAGCTTATCCCATCGCTTGCCATAGCGCTCTTGCACATCCCTGAGACCAGCAGCCATGGTTTCTAGGAAGGCGAGATCGGCTGTGCTATCGGCAGCGTTGTCAGATTCGAAGGTGCTCTTGGGGATGGAGGCAAGGATGCGAGTAATTTCTGCGTCAAAGTTCAGCTCTGCTGTACCCGATGAACTGGGGGCTCCAGATTCTTGTTGAGAAGTGACCAGCGCTAGACTGCTTGATGGGATTTGCAAGATTAACGTCGCTGGCTGGTTGTCGGGGTTTGGCGTGTCAGTATTGACGGGCGCCATCTCCACATCCGTCCTGGCGGGATCAGATGTATTGCTGGAGGACTTCTCAGGTTCTTCGGAAATTTCCCTGACCTCTTCGGCGATCTGCACAGGATCTTCTTCAGCGGCAATTTTGGTGGCTTCATCGGCGGCGTCCTTTGCAATATCTGCTACTTCTACAAAAATTTTGCCTTCTTCAGGAGAAGTTGGAACTGTGGAAAGAAGCAGAAGCAATGGATAAAGTAAGATTCAATTAACAAGTCAAGTTCAAGAAAACAAAAAAAAAGAATGAAAAGTGTTCAGAAACAAGTGGATTACCTATTGATGCTTGTTGTGGGAGGACATTTCCTTCCCCGGTAACTTCGGTTGCCGCTGCACGGTCTCCGGCAGCCTCGCTTGCCGGGACTATATCAGTGCGGACGGGCTCATCTGTGAAGGCCCTTGTTGGTGAGGCACTCCCTGAGATGGTGGTTGACGGAGGAACCACGGTAGGATCCGCCTCTGGGCGCTCTTCCTCCTGGTGGCCTTCTCCTACCTCCTTGTCGAGACCAGAAGAAGAAGCATCAGCGCCGGTGCCGGCAGGCGGGGATCGCGCCTCAACTTCATGCAGGGGGCTGGACTGGGGGCTGATGATAATGCTATCAGTAAGTACACCCCTTGTCCAGCGCTTGCCGTAGGCTCGCCTTCCACCACTGCTTTGGCTCGCTTGGCCCGATGCACAGGTGGCTCTGTGTCTCTACAAGAACGAAAAAGAATCAAGTCAAAAACCATGATCAAGGTGGAGTCAAGACTTAATGAAGATCAATAAATGCACTTACTCCTCGTCTTCAGATTCGCTGAGGACGGAAAGATCATATCTTGCCGGCGGAGGTGACTCTCTGGCTCTCTTAAGTGTCGGAGGAGATGAACTTGTCGGCTGAGAAGATCCAACTTCCCCGGTAACCTCTTGCTGGGAAGATGAATGCTGAGTTTGAGGGCGCCGAACTGTTTGCCGGTGCACTTCTTCCTGATGGCCGGTCTTGGTGGTCGTCTTTTTCACGACAGGACCAGCTCCTGACGAAGAAGCATGTACCGGTTCCTGACTGACCACCCTTCGAAGACGGCGTGCCCTCTTTTTTGGGGCCTGAGGGCCTTCTTCCTCTTCAGGTTCTCCGGCAACCTCGGTCCCAGCAACATCGTCTCCGGCAGGATCTTCTTGGTGTTCCTCGGCAACTTCTTCGTCGGGATGTTCTTCATCATCATCCTCAATTGCCACGGCACCAGAACCGCCAGCTGCGTTAACTCTTGCGGCTTCTGTGGCTATGCTGGCGATGTACGCCAGTTCTTCTTCCTTGGTGGCCTGGACGAGATCTCTGTCTTTCTGGGTGGCCTTCTCTGTCAAGTTGGAAGCCCAGTCCATCTCATTTTCTAGAGTAGGCATCGGCCAGTGGGGTTCAACTCCTTGAGCGTTGCACTCCGGCATCATCGCCAAGATGGAATCCTTGGCGGAATTGATGTGCAGCGGGACGATTCCATTCGGTAAGTGAAACGTGCCGCTCTTCCTGAAGAAATGCTCGCAGAGACAGGCATGCTCCAAAACCGTCAAATTGTTGCCGAGCCCAGGATACAACCGCATGATATCAGCGGCACCATGGTAATCCCAAGCAAACCTCTCCCTCTTCTGAAGTGGCGAGATGCATCGCCAGAGGAAGTCAGTGCCAACCATCTCTATGGTCAGCTTGGCGGCCTTAAGACGAGCAATCCTATTCAGTGCCGGGCAGAGTCTTTCATCACTGGCACCCAATTTGCCCCAATCATTGCCGCGCTCAACTCTTTTCCTGCGCGGCAAGTAGAATTCGGGAAAATCTTTCTCTTGAATCCAGCACCATTCTGCCTTCCATTCCTCCCATTTGAGGTGAAGTTGCCCGGCAAGATATTGGCCCTTATTTTTGGCTCTGGGGATCCATGTCACACTGCCGGAGAGCGACTTGTCTTCGATGCGAGGAACAAAGAAGTGGCGGAACAGATCTACATTGGGCGCAACTCCAACAAAATTTTCACACAAGTGGGCGAAGACTGCCATACATGTCATTGCGTTGGGAGTGAAATCCAGCAGTCAAAACCCAAAGTCATACATCATTGCGCTGAAGAAATCCGAGAATGGAGGAACCAATCCGCAATAGAAGTATGCACAGAAGAATGGATATGAATCTGACAGAACCTTATCGCCTTTAGGAAGCACCACCGGAGCCTTGTGATCCTTGGTGTCTCTTCCCCACATGTAGGCGTACCTCTTGATCAGAGTGTTGCCGTCCATGGCCGATGGCGAGAAGACCATGTTTTCTCTCCGCCGCCTCTCCAGTTCCTTCAGTTCCTTCTTCTTCTTCTCTGCCTTGGGGTCGAGCGGCTTGGCAGGCTTCTTCCCTGCTGCGTCGGCTTTCTTGGGTGCCATGAGGGCTCAAGGAGAAAAGAGGGAGTCGAGGTGAGATGTGAGCAGGCGGCGGCGGCGGTGGAAGTGGCTCTGGCAATAGGAAGAAGACGAGTCAGAAGGGGGCGATGGTGAATGAGCAGCGCCTCCTTGCGGTTACCTTTTTATGGGGAAGGCGTGAGGGGGCTGGCTCTTTACTGCATGACGTGTGCGCGGTTTTGCAGGCGCGCTACGCGAAACTCCCGCTACAGTCCACCGCTCCTACAACCGCATTTAATGCGCGACGCAGGCGTGCTTGAAGAAAATCATCATCACCAGATTTTACGGTGGTAATTTCCCGCCGCGTGTCTGTGCATCATTTGGGGCCAGCCCAACGACACTTCGGACGCGCGTGTGGCCCAGGCCCGGGGGCTCCTGCCGGTGTATAAAACATGGGTATTTTATACCCTGACTTATGCACAGACAGTAGCAGCCTTCTTGATGGCCAGGCTTGCCGGGGATTACCAAGATCAAGACTCAAGGCTTAGCTGCAAAAGCACTAAGGAAGAAATCAAGACGAAGCATTAATAATAAGTACTTGACTAGTACTGAAGATAGAGGCATTACCCGCCGGCAAGATTTGAACCGGCAAGATGAAGGCCCGGCAAGCTCCGTGCCGGCAAGCTTTCGTTAGCTCGTCAGTGCTCCACCTCACCGAGCAGCTAGTCGCTAATCGGTGAGGTGTCGACCGCACAGGTGGGTTGGTGAGATTTGTCGGGGCACGTGTCAGCCTGTTGAAAGGAGATTTAACTTTAATGATACCCGTCCAGGAGGCGTGTCAAGATAATATGAGGTAGCTGGGCGAGCGCTGTAGGAACCTTGCCGGGGCTCCTCCTCTACATGACACCTAACAGAGCATTTATTGCTTTTGTCCTAATCCGGCGGAGTTAGGTATGATAGCACTGTTTGCTATCTAATCAGTATGTAATGACTGTTTTGCCACTGTGGTGACCCCTTGAGCTATAAAAGGAGGACCAGGGCAACCTTTACAAGGATCGATCCTTAGACACTCTAGCTCATTTTGCATGCGTAGCTGCTTCTCCTTTGCACCTTGCCGGGATGAAGCGCACCTTGTACTTGAGCTCTCCACATATAATACACCAAAGCAGGAGTAGGGTTTTACACCTCACGGTGGCCCGAACCTAGGTAAAATCCTTTGCGTTCTCTGCTGATTCTGCTCTTTGTGCTTGTGCATTCCCCTAGTCGAACCGCAAAGGGGCTAGATGGCCCCATAGATGGTCGTACGCACGACACTAGTCTTTTCCGCTGCTGTGTTTGGGCTCAATTCAAAACATTCGGAAGAACTTTTGAATCTCCCATTCACCCCCCTCTAGTCGATATACTCTCGGTCCTAACAGAACCGCAATGTCGTCGTTCCCCAGGATGCCACCGGCTCGCATCCGCCGGCTTGTGGACGGCTATTCCCTGCGTTTGCAACTGCTATATGCATGTGGTTGCTCGCGGTTGAGGCGGCCGCGGCGCGCTCTTCTCGCAATCCTCCACGTGCTCTGCTCTGGCGTCTCTCCACGCGCACTCTTTTGACAGTTGGGGCCGACGCACGATCACGTTTTGGGCACCATATGCATGCGGTTGTGCCGAGTGCATCACCATGATGCAGTTAATACGTGCGGCACGATGGAGTTACGCGCTGCAACAACTGCCATCCGGACGTGCCGATACTCCAGGCCGTTTGGCCTCCCCATTTATTCCCGCGGCCATTATAACCTTAGTCTCTTCAACCTTTCGATTGCGCCCCACAACACAACAAGCACACCCATGATGACACATACAGAGAGGATATCTAGCGCCGCTCCAATGGAGTTCGGCGTGTATCCTGTGGACACCCAGGTGAGGGAGAAGGGCTTCTCGGTGGTGTACACCAATGACCCGGTCATGGTGGAGGAGACCGTCAACACCATGGGGTAGTTGCTTGTTGAGGATGACAAGTACAAAGTGGTCGGCTTCAACCTCCAGTACACTGATAACCCACAAGTATAGGGGATCGCGACAGTCTTTGAGGGTAGTATTTCACCCAAATTTATTGATTCGACACATGGGGAGCCAAAGAATATTGAGTATTAGCAGTTGAGTTGTCAATTCAACCACACCTGGAGAACAAATATCTGCAGCAAAGTATTTAGTAGCACAGTAGTATGATAGTTTTGATAGCAGTAGTAACAGTAGCAATAGTAACAGAAACAGTAAGAGTAGCAGTTTTGTAGTAATTGTAACAGCAGTAGCAACGAAAGTAACTTAGCAAAGATCAATATGCGAAAATTGTAGGCATTGGATCGGTGATGGATAATTGTGTTGGATGACATTCATCATATAACAATCACAACCTAGGGCGATACACAATAGCTCCAATTCATCAATGTAATGTAGGTATGTATTCCGTATATAGTCATACGTGCTTATAGTAAGAACTTGCATGACATCTTTTGTCCTACCCTCCCGTGGCAGCGGGGTCCATAAGGAAAACTAAGGGATATTAAGGCCTCCTTTTTAATAGAGAACCAGAACAAAGCATTAACACATAGTGAATACATGAACTCCTCAAACTACGGTAATCACCGGAAAGAATCCCAACTATTGTCACTATGCGGATCATAACACGTAATAGGTGCATACAACTTGCAAGATAGGATTGATACGTCTCCAATGTATCTATAATTTATGAAGTATTCATGCCATGTTTACAACAATTTTATATGGTTTTGGTATGATTTGAATGGAACTAACCCGGACTGACGCGGTTTTCAGCAGAACTACCGTGGTGTTGTTTTTTGTGTAGAAATAAAAGTTCTCGGATTGGGCTGAAAATTTATGGTGATTTTTTATGGACGAAAAGAGACCCCCGAAGCTTCGAGGAAGGACCAGAAGCCTCACGAGGAAGCGACAAGCTCAAGAGACGCGCCCCCCTAGGGCGCGCCTACCGAGCTTGTCGCTCTCTCATGGCCCCCCCTGGCGTGATTCCAACGCTGAAAATTCCTATAAATATAGAAAACCTCGAAACTAAACCTAGAACTTCCACGCCGCCGCTGGAAACCTCTGTACCGAAGCGATCTCATCTGGCACTCTGCCGGAGGGGTGAACCCGAGAAGAAAACAGAGAGAGAGAGATCCAATCTCAGAGGGGCTCCCGCACCTCTGGGCGCCATGGAGGCCAAGGACCAGAGGGGAGAACCTCTCCCCATCTAGGGGGAGGCCATGGAGGAGGAAGCCCGAGGGGGAGATTCTCTCCCTCTCTCTCTCTCGGTGGTGCCGGAGCGTCATCGGGGGAACCATCGTTGCGGTGATCGTCTTCATCAACATCACCGTCTTCATAACCTCCCTCATCTCTTTTCAGCGGTCCACTTGCCCGCACCCCACTGTAATCCCCTACTTGAACATGGTGCTTTATGCCACATATTATTATCCAATGATGTGTTGCCATCCTATGATGTTTGAGTAGATTTCTTTTGTCCTTTGGGTTGATTGATGATCTTGATTGGTTTGAGTTGTATGTTTTATTTTGGTGTTATCCTATGGTGCCTTATGTGCCGCGTACACGTGGGGGATTCCCGCTGTAGGGTGTTGCAATACGTTCATGATTCGCTTATAGTGGGTGGCTACAGTGACAGAAGCTTACACCCGAGTAAGGGGGTTGTTGCGTATGGGAGTAAAGGGGACTTGATACTTAATGCTATGGTTGGGTTTACCTTAATGTTTTCTAGTAGTTGCGGATGCTTGCTAGAGGTCCAATCATAAGTTCATACGATCCAAGTACGGAAAGTATGTTAGCTCATGCCTCTCCCTCATATACAATTGCAATAATGATTACCGATCTTGTTATCAATTGCCTGGGATAATTCCGCACACTATACCATCATTATTCCACACTCACTATTTGTTATATATTATAATATATTCTAACTTTATTTAGGCAGCACCTATTTTTATGTTTTAGTTCTCCGATATCATGCAAAGCTATTCTCTTTATACCCACAACGTAGTTTTATTTCTCGTTTCTAGATAAAAGCAAACGCTCGGTGTACGTAGAGTCGTATCAATGGCAGACAGGACTTGAGAGAATATTGATCTTACCTTTAGCTCCTTGTGGGTTCGACATTCCATACTTACCACTTCCATCTTTGGAAATTGCTACGATGATCCTTGCACTTGGGGATTATCAAGCTCTTTTCGGGCGCCGTTGCCGGGGAACAATAGAGTGGGGTTAATATTTTTGTGTATGCTTGTTTGCTTTCATCACTAAGTAGATTTTTCTTTTACTTTTGTTTTTTCCTTCTTGCTTTCTTTCTTTAGTTGTGGGTGAAACAAAAAAATTATTAAAAAAATGCAAAATACAAAAAATTACTTGCCTCTTATGCCTAGCTTAATGGCTTTAAAGAAAGCGCTGCCTAGGAGACAACCCGGAAGTTTTAGAGAGTGTTGTTCTTATTTTGTGTAATATAAACTTTATTATGTGTGCCATTTAAATATTTAAAAACAAAAAAGAAATAGAAGGGAACCTAAAACTTTTTCAAAAAGAGAAGCGGTTGGAAAGTTATGCATTGAAGAAGTGAGGGTCGACCTTGAACACTTGTGTTCATGCTCATGGAAACAATGTAGAATTTTTCACGGAAGTTTCTCACAAAAATAATTATCCCCTTGTATATACCACTGTACCATAAAAATAATGTGCCAAGATTTACCTTTAGGGTGTTTAAATTGCTTGTTTGGTGTGTGCAGTGCAAAAACAGAAACTTTTGCTGTAGTATTTGAATTTACATATTTTACTGGAATGTGAAAAAATTCTGACATTTTTACACAGTACTGCCATGCAAATTTTTTATTTCGTCCTAATTTTTCAGAATTTTTGGAGTTACAGAAGTATATGTTTCATCTGCATCTTTACAGACTGCCCTGTTTTCACAGATTGCTGTTATAGTTTCTTTATTTGCTTATGTTTGAAATCTTATAGAGCCCCATTGACTTGGGAGCCATATAATTGTGATAGCATACAGTGGGTAATGTTTCATTATAATTATACAATAATTTTACAGCGGGACATGATGGGATTTGATGTTATATGTACTAACCCCTCTAATAAAAAGTTCGGTTAAGTTTTGTGTGGATGAAGTGTTCGAAGATCGAGGAGGTATCAATATGAGAAGAATAAGGAGAGACAAGAGTTCAAGCTTGGGGATGCCCAAGGCACCCCAAGTAAATATCCAAGGAGACTCAAGCTTCTAAGCTTGGGGATGTCCCGGAAGGCATCCCATCTTTCTTCTTCGACAATTATTGGTATGTCTCGGTTTTTGTTTTGTTCACATGATATGCGTAAATTCTTGGAGCATCTTTTGTGTTTATTTTTACCTTTTCTTTTATGCACCATGCTGGTATGAGATAGTCCTTGGTTGATTTATAGAAAGCTTCTTGCGCTTCTGTCGTGGGAAACGAACACCTATGGGATCGCTATCGAGCAGATCCCTTTACGGTTCGGCAAGGGGAGAGGATTGCACGAAGAGCAGAACTAGCGAACAGCACACGGGGAATTTACCCAGGTTCGGGCCGCACGGATGCGTAAAACCCTACTCCTGCTTTGTTTGTATTGGATGTGTTAGGCTGAGTTCTTGGAGCGCTACAGTAATTAGCAGCTATACTTGCAGAACGAGCAAGGTCCCTCCTTCCTCTGAAGTGCCCCCCTCCCTGTAGCTATGCCTTGGGCCTCCTTTTTATATGAGTCAAAGGGACTACCACAGTGGCGTAAGGGATAAGGCATGAGGTGGAAAGTAGCTACAGGGTTGTTACAGCGTTATCATACCTAACCCTGACGGCTTAGGACAAGCTCATTAAACGCACCGTGAGGTGTCCGTCGAGGTGTCCCTCAGTGTCTCGGGCTTGGAAAAGCTTTACAGGGGATGGGCAAAAGCAGCCATCCCATCAGCACCGCTTAAGCATCTCGTGGCCAGCATCGCGCCACGTCACCATGAGGACAAACCCTAAACGACAAGGCTGGCCGCTGCGCAGGAGCGATAGCGCTACACTGTGCAGAGCCTTGCCGGGGCCGAATCCTTGCCGTTCCCGGGGCTTACCGGGACCGGGGCTTGCCGGGACCGGGGCTTGCCGGGTTCGACGCTTGCCGGGCGTAGGTCTTGCCGGGCCCGGTATCTTGCCGGGGCCGGGTCTCGCCGGGCGCGAGGCCTTGCCGGCAAGGGTCTTGCCGGGCCTTCGCACCCCTTTGGCCTTCCGTCTTCTGGTCTGGTCGTTGACTTGAACGTCTTTTCCCGGCAAAGCTTGCCGGGTTCCTGGCTTGCCGGCTCGCTCCTCGCCGGCAAGCACTATCTTCGTCTTAAGATTACTCCTAGCTTTTCCCCGGCAAGGCCTGCCGCGGTACGGCTACAACTGCCCGTGCACAAGTAAGGGGTACTAAAAAGACCCATACTTTAGTACACCGACAGGAGCCCCCGGGCCTAGGCCATACACGGATGCCAGGCCTGTTGGGCTAGGCCCAAAACAGTGCACGGGCGCACGTGGCAGGGAATAACTGTCCGTAATCATGATCTCTTTTACCATGCCCCTCCACTACGCGCATTAATCGCGCGAAGTGGGAGACATGGGCGGAAGCTCCGCTGCAAAAGCGGGCGGTAAAGAGCCTGCCTCGTGCCTTCCCCATAAAAAGGGAATCGCAGAGGGCACTGCTCATTTACCCCCCTCCGCCTTTCCAATCTCAATCTCAGAACCGTCGCCATCGTCTTCTTCCTTGCGCCCAAAGCAGAGCCCCTCTCCCTCCGCCTGTCTCCACCGCGCTCTCGACGTCTTCGACACCCACCTCCATAGCCACCATGCCACCCAAGCCGAGCAAGGGCAAGGACAAGGCGGAGGAAGCGGCCGCCGCGGAGAGCAAGCTGGTGAAGATGCGGAAGGAGCGCGCTGTCTTCCCCCCGACGCTTGATGCGGAGGCCTTGAAGAAGAGATACCAGTTCGCATGGGCGAAGGAGACCACGGCGCACCCAGCCACCAAAGTGAGTGTAGCTTCTCGTAGGGCAGAGCCAGGGGATTATCCCTTCTTTGCCGATTCCTTCTGGTGCGGCCTCTGCCCTCCGTACTCGGACTTCTTCATAGATATCATGATCACTTACGGCTTCCAGCTGCTAGACTTCACGCCGAATGCCGTGACTTGCATGTCCGTCTTCGCGCACCTTTGCGAAAATTTCATTGGGGTTATCCCGAGCACTGCACTTTTCCGGCACTACTTCTACCCCCGCCTCCAAAAGGGCGACGCCCTCTCCGGTAGCATCGCTTGGATTCCGAGGACGGCGACCAAGGAGACGTACCCAGAGGGGCTCTATCGCGAGAGATGGGATGAGTGGCGCGGCAAGTGGTGCTGGGTCCAAGAAAAGGAGCCCCTACCGTTCTGCGAGGTGCGGAAGCAGAAGGTGGTCCGCGGCAAGGATTGGGGTGCTGCGGACCCTGACGACAGCAAGCTCACCATCGCCACCACCAGGATACTCCGCCTCAAGGCTGCCGGGCTGAAGGTGGAGATGATTGCTTCAGATTTCCTTCGCCGGCGCATCGCCCCACTGCAGAACAAAGGGCGTCCTGCCTGGGAGTACATGAATGCCGCCGACGTCATGAGGGTGCGGCCTGGGCTGGATAATAATCTAAAAGCCATGGGGCACGCAGCCCTCTGCCAACAGCTCTTTAATTCTGGAACAGTGGGGAACTTGCCGGCGGGCGTCGTCCCACTGTGCAACAACTCATCACTCACCTCCATCATCACCATGATGCCGGTGTTCAACGCCCATAGCATCGATAAGAGGTGGATCGAGCCATCCGCGGAGCAGGCGCTGGCATTCTTCAACAACTTGACGGAGAAGGCCATCCGCGAGGAGGACCTTGTCCGCGCCACCACGGAGGAGGAGCTCGCCTACATCGCCAACAGGGCGGAAGAGGCGAACCTTGCCGAAGAAGCCGGCAGCGCCGAGTCCAGCGAAGGCGAGGACTTGCTGCGGGAAGATCTTGCCGGGCGAGGTCAGGCTGCCGGGGAGCCGAGCGGAGCCACTGCCGGGGGCCCTTCTGTTGGAGCAGCCGCCGAGGAGGAAGAGGAGGAGGAAGAGGAGCCCCTAGCTCTTCGACAGGCACGGAGGCGCGTCCTTCGGAAGGCCAGCACCGGCGCTCCTGCTCACCAGCCGACGCTAAATGACGAGGCTTCCGGCAAGGAGGCTGCTGACGAAGCGGCGCGGCAAGCCGTTGCCGACGAGGCAGCGCGGCAAACCGCCGCCGGCAAGCGCCCCAGAACGACTTCTCCTCCTCCGCCAAGCACTGTGACGGAGGCCGCCTTCGACCTATCCATCCTCGAGAACGAGGAGGAAGAAGAGGAGTAAGTGTTCTGCCACAGCTTCCGTTCTTGCTTTCTGATTTCCTTGATTAATCTTGATGATCTTGCCTCCACAGGGATGAGGAGACCTTGGCGGAGAGGGTGGCCAAGAAGGCCAAGACTTCCACGGGCGTCAAGCCGCCGGCAAGCACTTCTGAAGAGCCGGTGACTATCGAGTCCAGCCCGGAGCCAAGCCCAAGGCACAATCCTCGCCGCAGCCCCCGGCACAGCCCCCAGCGTGAGTCAATTACTCTCTTCCCGCTGGCGAGTGTCGGGGTGGTAATCTTCACAGCTAACATCTTGGGGCGCGCAGGAACAGAGCAGCAACAGAGGTCGCCGGCAAGGGCCACCCTCGACATGCCGCACCCGTCGACCACGCAGCCCACAAAGGAATCTTCAGGCGGGTTCTACCGCGATGACCTTGACGCCGGTGAACCACTCGCCCTTAGAAATCTCTTCTCTTTTTTTGTTTTCTTGAACTTCTTCTCCAGCTCCATCTCATTCATCTCCCTGGCTATCAATCTTCTTTCGACAGTGTTTATGGACGTCGACACCGTCATAGAAGAGATCGCCGAAGACGCCATTGCCGAGGCCGAAAAGGCTGCCGCTGCTGAGGCTGCCGCTGCTGAGGCCGCCAAGACCGCTGAAGAGGAGGCCGCCAAGACCGCTGAAGAGGAGGCCGCCAAGATTGACGCCGCCAAGGCTGCCGAGGAAGAGGCCGCCAGAAAACCTGCCGAAGAGCAACCGTCGTCCTCGGAGGCCCTGCCCTCAAGCCGGTACGTCAGGGCCGGCAAGAACGTCGTCGGCATGGCGAATATCCAGGAGCTGGTGGAGGGGCAGGAGCTCGATGGGGAGATCATCACCGCCACTGCCACCGGCGAACCCAAGGAGGAGCAGCTCCTTCGAGCCTTCCAAGAAAGCCACCAGAACCTTCTGGCGTTTCACCAGGCTCAGAAGGAGAAGCTCGACTCGCGGGCCGCAATCATCGAGACGGTAGAAGGGGACTTCCGGCAGCGCCTCGACGAAACTCGGGACTGGTACAAGGGGGCCCTCCAGAATCTGAGCACATATCAGCAGCAGCTGGCGAAGGAACATTACGATCTTCTGCTGCAGCGATCCGATCTTGAGAAGGCGTAGGAGGAGGCCGCCCAAAAAGCTGCCGCCGCTGAAGCCCTCTTGACGGAGCGCCGCATCGGCCTCGACGCCCAAGAGGAAGACCTTGTCGCGCGCGAGGCGGCGCTTGCCGCCAAGCTGCGCAGCAAGGACGAAGAACTGGAGGGTCTCGTCGCGCGGCGGGTCCAGGAGCTCGAGCAAAGCCAAACGGCAGCGCTCGCCGCTCTAACTGCAGAGCACGCCGGCAAGCTCAAGGAGGCACTCGACGCTGCCGAGGCTGCGGAGACCGCCAAGAACTCGCTGGAGGGGAAGGCGAAGAAGCTGGAAGCCATTCTCGAGGAGCACGGCAAGAAGATCGCTGCCCTCAAGGCCGAGAAGGAGAAAACCCTCCACAACCTGGTGGAGATGCAGCTCGCCGCGTCCGAGAAGATCAAACAGCTCGCCTCCGCCAACGACTTCATTGCAAATCTGAAGCTGAAGCTATCCACTTTGGAGGAGTCCCTGGAAGCTACCCGAGCTCGCGAGAAGACCTTGGCCAAGGACCTCCACGACGAGCAGGAGCTGCTCAAGAACGCCTACGCCACGCATCAAGATTACGTCACCGGCACAGGGGTCTGGACCGCCAGGCTGGTGGACGTCGCCAAGAGGCTTGCCGCGGAGCTGGAGGACATGAACCTTCAGGGCTTCGGGTATTCTGCCAATGACAGGATAACCGAGAGCGCCAGGATCACCATGTTCTTCGAAGGCCTCGTCGACGCGCTCAAGCAACTCCAAGCAACCCACACCGGCAAGCTCGCCAGCGAGTCCAGGAAGCTCTGCCAGGACGTGGTCCAGATGCTGCTAATGAAAGTGGCGTACAGGAATCCCGGCGTCGACTTCACCAAGGTCTTCAGCCGCTTGCCGAAGGATGCGGACGCCAAGGCTCTGCAGGAGCTTGTCGCGCCCATCGTCGAACGGATAGGCCAAGTGAAGAGGGTCGAAGGAGACCGCCGAGATTAACTGTAGCCCTCCTTATCTTTCTCCTTGTCTTGCCGCCGCGTTACATGTAAAAGACAAGCATTTGGTCTTATGTTAGTAACGTGGCAACTATCTTATACATATAATCTGCTTTATCTGAATCTATGCATGCTATTCCCCCTTGATCAATCTCTCTTTGTATAGCATATACCCTACGCTTTGCTGGGCACTTGCCGGAGCATGGCCTTGCCGCGAGCGCTGGACCGGAGCCCGACAGCGTTCAGCAGGCGGTGCTGCTCACGGCAAGAAACCTTGATGCTTTCAGCGCGGCCACCTAAATCGTTGAGCGGACTTGAAACGGAATAAGGGCGCAGCCTAATCACGACAAGATTCCATCGTGTGCAGGTTTTCCATACAAAGCCGAAATCGTTCAAGGGATATAGCCTTACAAAAAATTGAAATCTGCTAAAGGGGTCAGCAACTTAGCTCTGGCTTTCGCCGCTATACTTTTCTTCTCCCGGCAAAGCATCAACCTTGAACGTCCCCTGGTATCCATTCCATCATTCTCCTTCCCCCCCGGCAAACTTGCACGCGAGGGAATCTTCTATCTCTTTAAGAAAAAGAAAGAAGAGAAAATAAATGTTATGGAACCTGGACGGTTCGTTAGATCTCACAGAGGGGCATTGCCAGGAGCTTGCCGGAGCGTTACATTGCCGCGAGCACTGGACCGGAGTCCGACAGTGTTCAGCGTGGCGTATCGCTACTACGGCAGGAAATCGGGGCAAGTGCAATACACACTTCAGATAAACACATGCATACATAAGGCATGAAATCGACAAGAAATGTAAAGCACTGCAAACTTATTAACTATGCACAAAAGATGTGCCTGCTCTGTACAAAGGATCACATGCCATTCGTCAAGACTAGTACAGAATGGCGTTGCCGGGATCTTGGCGGAGCGTTACGCCGCGAGTGCTGGACTTGAGTCTGACAGCAGTCAGCAGGCTGTACCGCTATCTCGGCAAGAGACCCAACAACTGCCCTTCACGGGTAGAACTTGCGAAGGTGCTCGATATTCCAGGAGTTGCTCACCGGCAAGCCCTCTTCGGTCTCCAGGCGGACAGCGCCAGGCCTGGTGACTCGTACTACCCGGTAAGGGCCTTCCCACTTCGGCGTCAACTTGTTGGAATTCTTGGCCGACTGAACGCGCCGAAGAAAAAGGTCGCCTTCCTCAAGACTCCGGGCATGAACCTTGCGGCTATGATAGCGGCGCAAAGCTTGCTGATAGCGAGCGGCTCGCACAGCAGCCCGAAGACGGTTCTCCTCAAGGAGCAGCGCGTCATCTTGCCGCAGCTGTTCTTGCTCAAGCTCATCATAAGCGAGCACTCGAGGTGACCCGTATATGAGTTCCGTGGGGAGAACCGCCTCCGCTCCGTAGACCAGAGTGAAGGGTGTCTGGCCGGTGGCTCGATTTGGCGTCGACCTGATCGACCAAAGAACCGCCGGCAGCTCATCAATCCAGCGTCTTCCATGCTTGTGCAGCTTGTCGAAAGTTCTGGTCCGGAGACCGCGCAACACTTCAGCGTTCGCCCTCTCCGCTTGGCCGTTACTCCTCGGGTGAGCAACAAAGGCAAAACAAATCTTGCCGCCAAGGTCTTGGACGTACTGTTTGAAGGTGCGACTAGTGAACTGCGTACCGTTGTCGGTGATGATCCTGTTCGGCACACCAAAACGGCACACAATCCCCTTGAAGAACTTGACTGCTGACTGTGCTGTCACCTTCCTCACTGCTTCCACTTCTGGCCACTTCGTGAACTTGTCGATGGCAACGTACAAGTACTCGAAGCCCCCGGCAGCGCGGGGGAAGGGACCCAGTATGTCGAGCCCCCAGACCGAGAAGGGCCAGGAGAGAGGAATCGTCTGGAGAGCTTGAGCTGGCTGATGAAGTTGCTTCGAATGAAACTGGCACGCTTCACACTTGGTTACTAGTGCAGTTGCATCCTGGAGAGCAGTAGGCCAGAAGAATCCTTGCCGGAATGCCTTGCCGGCAAGGGCTCTTGAGCCTATGTGGGATCCACATATGCCTCCATGAATCTCTGCCAACAGCTCTAGTCCATCCTCCCGAGGAATGCACTTCAATTTCACATCGTTGGGTCTTTTTCTGTACAGGACGTCGTCGACGAACTGGTACATACTTGACTGACGGGCTACTTTTTCAGCTTCTTGCTGCTCCTCAGGGAGTTATCCTGTCTGAAGGAAATGGACTATTTGCTGTGCCCATGCCGGAGCTTGTGGCTCGACGACAAGGACTAAAGGCAACTCTTCAGCTGTGGGAGCATTTGCTTCTACGGCAAGAACCTGAGGTTCTTGGCGGAGCAGCTGCTCACCGGCAACTGGTATTTCTTCGGTCGCAGGGGCGCTTCCTTCGGCGGCAAGAACCTGAGGCTCTGCACGAAGCCGCTGCTCACCGGCAACCGGGTCGTTCCCGGCAAGATTCTTGCCGGGGGCTTCGGGAAGCCCTGCCGGGAAGTACTCGCCGGTACTTAACTTTCTTCTCTTATCAGGCCTTGCCGATGGCGACACGGATGGTTGAGTCAAGCGGAGCACAAAAGTCCCTGGTTCCACAGGTAACTTGAGTGCGGCACGCTTCGACAGGTCGTCAGCAATGTTGTTCTCTGATCGAGGAACATGCTCTGTCTGAAGACCGTCAAAGCGCTCTTCCAGCTTCCTTACTTCATCAACGTAAGCTTCCATCAACGGGCTCTGGTAATCTTTGTTGACCTGCCTCACGACGAGTTGGGAGTCACCTCTGACGATGAGCTTCTTGATCCCAAGGTCTGCCGCGATCCTGAGATCGGCAAGCAATCCTTCATACTCTGCCGTGTTGTTGGTCGATCTCTCCCAGGGAAAATGCATCTGGATGACGTACTTGAGGTGCTCTCCGGTGGGCGCGACAAGCAGCACGCCGGCACCGGCGCCTTGCAGCGAAAAGGCTCCATCAAAGTACATGACCCATGCCTGATCTGATTCCTTCCCGGGGGTCACTGATTCTTGAACTTCGTCGTCTGGCGTTGGTGTCCATTCAGCAATGAACTCTGCCAAGGCTCTGCTCTGGATAGTTGAAGTACTTTCGAACTTGAGACCAAAGCATGACAGCTCCAACGCCCACTCTACAATCCTGCCGGTCGCTTCCGGGTTCCGGAGGATCCGTTGCAACGGAAAGCGAGTGACGACGGTGATCTCATGTGCTTGGAAGTAATGGCGCAGCTTCCTCGAGGCCATGAGAAGGCCGAAGAGCAACTTCTGCACACCAGAATATCTCGACCTGGCCCCCTGCAGCAGGGAGCTGACGAAATAGACTGGGCGCTGCACCATCTTCTTCTTCTGCACTGTTGGACTTGACTGCGCGGATCCTTCCTTGCCGGCGCCAGACTCTGCCGGGGCTGGCCCCGGCAAGCTGCTTGGCGGGCCTGCCGTTGCCGCTGCATCTTCCTCTGCTTCTCTCTCTGCCACCAGCGCAACACTAACCACTTGATTCGTTGCTGCTAGATATAGCAGCAACGGCTCTTGTGGCCTAGGCGCGACTAGTATTGGCGAAGAGGAGAGGTACTTCTTCAAATCCTGCAGCGCTGCCTCGCTTCTGGAGTCCATTTCATTGGACCTGCCTTCTTCAAAATTTTGAAAAACGGCAGGGCGCGCTCAGCAGACTTTGAGATGAACCTACTCAAAGCAGCGACGCAGCCGGCGAGGCGGCGCACATCCTTGACTCGTCTTGGTGCTTCAATCTGCTCAATTGCTTTGATCTTGTCGGGATTGGCTTCAATTCCACGCTGAGATACAAAGAACCCGAGAAGCTTGCCGGATGGAACTCCAAACACGCACTTCTCCGGGTTGAGCTTCAGGTTGATCCTGCGCAAATTTGCAAAAGTCTCCTCCAGATCTTGAATGAGCGTTGCTTTGTCCTTGGTTTTGACCACTATGTCATCCATGTAAGCTTCCATATTTCTATGGAGCTGGGTCCCGAAACCAATCTGGATAGCTCTTGCGAAGGTCGACCCAGCACTTTTCAGCCCGAAAGGCATACGCAAGAAGTAGTATGTGCCACATGGGGTGATAAATGCGGTCTTCTCTTCGTCTTCTTTCGCCATGAAGATCTGGTGATAGCCTGAGTATGCGTCAAGAAATGACAGCAGATCGCAGCCGGCAGTGGAATCCACAATCTGGTCGATGCGCGGCAAGGGAAAAGGATCTTTTGGTCAGGCTTTATTGATATCTGTAAAGTCAATACATAGCCTCCATTTACCATTCGCCTTGCGCACAACAACTGGATTGGCCAACCATGTAGGATGGAGGACTCCTCTAACCAGGCCTGCCGCCTCAAGCTTCTTGATCTCTTGTGCAATAAACTCTTGCCGCTCCAAAGCTTGCTTCCGCACCTTCTGCTTGACGGGCCGCGCGTGAGGACAGACGGCTAGGTGGTGCTCAATTACCTCCCTGGGAACACCGGGGATGTCAGATGGTTGCCATGCAAACACATCGACATTCGCCCGCAGGAAGGCAACGAGCGCGCTTTCCTATTTGTCATCAAGGGTGGAACTTATGGTGAAAGTTCCTCCCGTCCCGTCCTCCTTGGCAGGCACCTTCTTGGTCTCAGGCGGAGCAGCCTTGGATTTCTTGGTCTGGCCGGCAGAGCTCCCCGGTGCATCCTCGACGGTAGCGCAGCACTCCGGAGAGGCGCGCTTGCCGGAGCTTGCACAAGGGGTCTTGCCGGGCTTCTTCTTCTTGCCGGGATCTTGAGCGGCAGGAGCATGCGCCTTGGCGGCGGATGCTGCAACTGCTTCCCGGTAGAGCTTGTCGGTGCAAATGAGCGCGTCTTTCTTGTCGGAGTGGACAGTGATGACGCTCATTGGATCGGGCATCTTCAAGACGTTGTAGGCGTAATGCGATGCCACCATGAACTTGGCCAGCGCTGGGCGGCCAAGGATTCCATTGTACGGCAACGGAATCTTGGCGACATCGAAGACGACCTTCTCCGTCCTGAAGTTCAGCTCGCTGCTGAATGTTACCGGCAGCGTGATTTTGCCCTTCGGCTGGTATCTTCCTGGATTGACCCCTTGGAAGGAGCCTGTCTCTTCGAGGTCCTCATCAGGAATTTGCAGCCTCTTGAGGACGTCCGGCGAGATGAGATTCAGGCCGGCACCACCGTCAACCAACATCTTCGTTACCTGGAGGTTGCGAATTGTTGGGGAGACCAACAACGGCAAGCACCCGACAGCAGTAGTGCGATCAGGGTGATCCTCAGCATCGAAAATGATGGGCGTGTGGGACCACCTCAGCGGCTTCTGTGCATCAATAGAGGGCTCGGCCGCAAGAATCTCACGCGCCCACTGCTTGAGCTGGCGGTGAGAAAGATGCAGCGAGGCGCCTCCGTCGACGCACATAACCTCTGTGGCCTTCTGAAACTCCCTCTCGCTAGACTCGTCATCGTCCTCATCTGCGTCTTCATCTCCTTCTTTCCTGTCGCGGCCCCGAGCAGGCTTCTCTTGCCGCTGTCCAGGTTTGCCGCGTCGTCCTCCTCGACCGCGCTTCCTGTCGGACCCTCCGGCACCATCTCGAGCTCGCTCCTTGTCGCGTCGTTCGTACTCGGCGTGCTGCTTCGCGGAAAGCTCCTCTACTTGCCGGCAGTCCTGGAGGTCGTGGCCCTTGGTACGGTGGATCTTGCAGTACTGCTTGCCGGATCCTTCCGACTTATCGGCAGCCGCCAAGGCCTGACACGCCGCACACCCGGCAACCTCCTTGCCGGGGTCGTCGGTCTTGGGCTTCTTGGCGGTGCCGATGTTGCCGGAACTTTCAACGGCAAGCACGGCCTTGCCTTTGCGCTTCCTGTTCTTCCGCTTCCCTTTCTTTGCCGGGGCAGGAGCGTCATCGCTCTCGGAGTTGACTCCAGTGCCGGCGTTCTCGCCGGGGAGTCTCCTCCCTTCCTCCGCCCGGGCGCACTTGTCGGCCAAAGCGTAGAGCTCGGCGACATCCTTGACCTTGTTCATCGCCAGCTCCTCCCGCATCTTTCGGTTGCGCACGTTCTGATGAAAGGCGCTGATAACGGCGGCGGGATGAACGTCAGGGATATTGTGCTGGACGCGGGTGAACCTCTGGATATACTTGCGCAAAGTTTCGCCTTCTTTCTGAGGAATGATGTGCAGATCACTCTCCTGGCCAGGAGCTTGATGGCCGCCGGTGAAGGCGCCAACAAACTGGTGGCACAGGTCGGCCCAAGAAGAGATGGAATTCTCGGGCAGGTGCATCAACCACGATCTCACGTTGGGCTTCAGTACCAACGGAAAATAGTTGGCCAGCACCTTATCGTCACGAGCCCCGGCAGCCTGCACCGCGATGGCGTAGATGCTCAAGAACTCGGACGGATGAGTCTTGCCGTCGTACTTCTCCGGTACTTCCGGCTTGAAGGAGCGGGAGCTGGGCCACTGGACTTGCCGCAGCTCACGAGTAAACGCTGGACAACCCACCTCGTAAGGTAGGCAGCCAGGATACCCTGGCGCGGGCTCGTCAACAGTGATCCCAGCGCGCTTGTCGGACTGGCGACGCGTTTCCCTTCGGCGCTCGATGGTGGTTCGAGCGTCCTCCTTCTTCCGTTCCCGAAGAACGTGACGTTGATCGCGGCGAACCCGCGGATCAGACGACGCCGTGGAATCATCCTCACGGGCGCTGGTCCGCCGAGTTAACGACCGCTCTTGACGCAACGGAGGGGAACGCAACGTGGTCGTTCCAGCTCCGATCTTCTCTCCATCGCCACGCACCAGCCTAGACGACTGCAGCCGCGAGGGTTCACCCTGCTGCGGTACGTCGTTGTTGGCTAGGCCGATGAGGCTCTGGATAGCGGCTCGCCACTCGTCTAGCTTCTCCGCGGCGGGAGGGAAGTCTAGGAGCAGCTGGGCCCGCGCCAACGCCTCTGCTGGCGTAGGCGGCGGCGATAGGTGCGAAGAACGTGAGGTGCTCAAACTCCTAACCGGGTTAGAAGGAGCATCATCATGACTCTGCACCCGCGCATGGTTTCCACCAGCGCGCTGGCGTGGATCTTGGCCCTGTGCACCCTGGGAATGATGCACAGGGGACTTCCCATGCGGACGCCTAGAACCACCAACGTCTTGAGGCCGCACGTCACGCGCGTCCTGAGAAGGTCGCGGTGCATGCGCCGGTGTATTCGTCCTGGAAGGCGCCGCTCCATCCTTGGACGTCGCTGCACCACCCGCAGGTTGCGCAGCTCCATCCTTGGACTTGTTGCTCGTCCGGCTCGGATCGCCGGAGCGCCGTGGAAGCTCGGAGCCTCCACCTCCTTCGCTCGCGTCTACCCCGTCGCCTGCGCGCGCAACATCAGGTACGACCGAAGCAGATGGACCAACCGCCATGAAACCCTTCTTCTTGGGAGCCATGGTGGTGAAGATGATCGAAGATCTGACGCGCTGATCGCTAGATCAGGTTCGCACAACCTCGATCCCCCTACCTGGCGCGCCAAAGATGTCGTGGGAAACAAACACCTATGGGATCGCTATCGAGCAGATCCCTTTACGGTTCGGCAAGGGGAGAGGATTGCACGAAGAGCAGAACTAGCGAACAGCACACGGGGAATTTACCCAGGTTCGGGCCGCACGGATGCGTAAAACCCTACTCCTGCTTTGTTTGTATTGGATGTGTTAGGCTGAGTTCTTGGAGCGCTACAGTAATTAGCAGCTATACTTGCAGAACGAGCAAGGTCCCTCCTTCCTCTGAAGTGCCCCCCTCCCTGTAGCTATGCCTTGGGCCTCCTTTTTATATGAGTCAAAGGGGCTACCACAGTGGCGTAAGGGATAAGGCATGAGGTGGAAAGTAGCTACAGGGTTGTTACAGTGTTATCATACCTAACCCTGACGGCTTAGGACAAGCTCATTAAACGCACCGTGAGGTGTCCGTCGAGGTGTCCCTCAGTGTCTCGGGCTTGGAAAAGCTTTACAGGGGATGGGCAAAAGCAGCCATCCCATCAGCACCGCTTAAGCATCTCGTGGCCAGCATCGCGCCACGTCACCATGAGGACAAACCCTAAACGACAAGGCTGGCCGCTGCGCAGGAGCGATAGCGCTACACTGTGCAGAGCCTTGCCGGGGCCGAATCCTTGCCGTTCCCGGGGCTTGCCGGGACCGGGGCTTGCCGGGACCGGGGCTTGCCGGGTCCGACGCTTGCCGGGCGTAGGTCTTGCCGGGCCCGGTATCTTGCCGGGGCCGGGTCTCGCCAGGCGCGAGGCCTTGCCGGCAAGGGTCTTGCCGGGCCTTCTCACCCCCTTTGGCCTTCCGTCTTCTGGTCTGGTCGTTGACTTGAACGTCTTTTCCCGGCAAAGCTTGCCGGGTTCCTGGCTTGCCGGCTCGCTCCTCGCCGGCAAGCACTATCTTCGTCTTAAGATTACTCCTAGCTATTCCCCGGCAAGGCCTGCCGCGGTACGGCTACAACTGCCCGTGCACAAGTAAGGGGTACTAAAAAGACCCATACTTTAGTACACCGACAGCTTCACTTAAATCTTTTGAGTATGGCTTTATAGAATGCTCTTTGTGCTTCACTTAAATCTTTTGAGTATGGCTTTATAGAATGCTTCATGTGCTTCACTTATATATTTTGAGCTTGGATATTGGTCTCTCTATATTCATTGTAGAATGCTCTATGAACTTCTCATATATCTTTTAAAGTATGAATGAAATTATCATCGAAAGTGGGTTTGGAAGAGTGTCAACTCTATGTAGCAATGACCCCACTATTTTTGAGGGTGTTGAATCTTATTATAATAATGATAAAGGTGGATTTGGAGAGGTCATAACTTATTTTGGAAGAAATTTTAATTGATTACAATGAGAACAAAATTGCTACTTATGATAATTACTGTGATGGTACTTATAGTAATAATTATTCTTGTAAAATTTGTCATAAATATGAATATCCTCTCAATAATACCAAGTTCCCTCTCCATGTGTTGAAATTTTGAAATTTTCACTTATTATACCTTCCTATGCTAGTGAATTCTCTTATCTTTAAGTGAGTATCATTAAAATATCAATGCCTAGCTAAAAAGTTTTACAGAAAAGTGCTTGTGTGGAGGCAACCCACTATTTATCTTTACTGTTTTTGTGTGTCTACATGATTAAGCTACTGTAGTAGTCATGGCATGTATCTTTTATTTCAATAAAGTGCCAAGTAAGACCTTTGGGATAGTGCAAATGATTGTTGATTTGATTCTGTGCAAAAACAGAAACTTTTATGCCCAGTATTTGATTTTACATTTTTTACTGGAGGGTCAAAAAATTCGGAAATTTTTACACAGTATTGTGTTACAAATTGTTTAGGTTGTCCTAATTTTTGAGAATTTTTGGAGTTACAGAAGTATGGTTCTAGTTCAGATCATTACAGACAGTTCTGTTTTTGACAGAATCTGTTTTGTTTGCATAGTTTGCTTGCTTTAGCATTTCCATAGCTTATATTGAGTGATATAAATTGTGGAAATGATAGAGTACAGTAGGCATTATGTGAGAACAATTTTGGATCTTGTCTTGACAGTACAAAAGTGAATGATTTATTTTTTATCATACTAACCTATCTCACGAGTTCCGTTAAGTTTTGTGTGATTGAAGTTTTCAAGTTTTGGGTGAGATATCGATGTGAGGAGAATAAGGAGTGGCAAGACCCTAAGCTTGGGGATGCCCAAGGCACCCCAAGGTAATATTCAAGGAATACTCAAGCGTCTAAGCTTGGGGATGCCCCGGAAGGCATCCCCTCTTTCGACTTCAAAATTATGGGTATATCTTACTTGGAGCTATATTTTTATTCGTCACATGATATGTGTTTTGCTTGGCGCATCTTTTCATTTTGCTTACTGTTTTAATAAAGTACTTGGACCAGAAATTTTTATTTGGAGAGACTCTTCACATAGCTACTTAATTGTTTAACTACTCATTGATCTTCACATATCTTTTGGAGTAGTTTGTCATTCACTCTTGTGGTTCACTTATGTCCTAAGAGTAAATTGGTGAATGAATTGAATATCATAAATCTCAAATTATATATGTTTTATATGCTTGCCCCATGGGGAGTAATGACTTCACATATAAGAAGTATAAGTGGTAAAATTTATTGAAAGTTAGCAAACACAACATTGGTCACTTGAACAATTCATGAAAGAATATTGAAGGAAGAGAGATTTCACATGTAAATATACTATCTTGGACATCTTCTATGATTGTGAGCCCCCATTAATTATTTTCAAACTTGATCAAGTAGTTGATGTTGGACAAGGAAGACAACGTAATGAGTTATGTTTGTTTATATTCACATAGAAGTTATATTGTCATGGATCCTCTAACTTGTGGTGCTTTCTCATAATATTTTGCTAGCCAAAATTTCGTACTAAGTAGAAATACTACTTGTGCATCCAAAAACCCTTAAACCCAGTTTCTTGCCATGAGAGTCCACTATATCTACCTATGGATTGAATAAGATCCTTCAAGTAAGTTGTCATCAGTGCAAAAGCAATAAAAAATGCTCCTAAATATGTATGATCTTTTATTGTAAGGGAAAATAAGTTTTGTATGAACTTGTGATGGTGAAGAAATAAAAGTGACGGACTGCATAATAAAGGTTGCTATCACAAGGGGCAATATAAAGTGACGTTCCTTTGCATTAAGAGCTTGCACATCCAAAAATAAAAAGCGCATGACAACCTCTGCTTCCCT
Organism: Elymus sibiricus; assembly: GCA_039707655.1. Taxonomy (NCBI): domain Eukaryota; kingdom Viridiplantae; phylum Streptophyta; class Magnoliopsida; order Poales; family Poaceae; genus Elymus; species Elymus sibiricus. The sequence goes on from CM077664.1 coordinate 324,351,610, forward strand.
TTGCGAAGGGCCTATCTTTTACTTTATGTATTTACTTTTATGCAAGAGTCAATAGTGTTCTTCTTTATTCCATTTTTATTTTCTCTCTTGACAAGCATCATGTGGTGGGGAAAGATCCAGGCACATATATCCAGTTGAATATATGTGATCCTGAGTTATTATTGTTGACATTATCCCTGAGATAAATAAGTTGGGAGGCAAAACATTAAGCCCCTATCTTCCTATGTGTTTGACCGAAATGGTTTGTTCTAAAAATATGCTTTGAGTGTCAGCAATCGTGGAAGACTATATGATAGTTGAGTATGTGGAATTTTCTAAATCAAAGCTCTTACATAGACTCTTCCTGAAAATAAGATGAATTGTGATTGTTTGATGACTAAGAACATAGTTTGTTAGTTTTCAAGAAAGTTTATGATCTATACTTTAGCATGTGAATAGCTTGCTACTTGATCATGAGAAGTTTTATGAGATGAGCTACTGTTTATGATATATAATGATGCTAGAAAAAGTGATTGAAATTATCATTGATCAAACTTGTGCACTATGCAAGCATTCACACTTCATAAATTATTTCTTTTATCATTTACCAACTCGAGGACGAGCAAGAATTAAGTTTGGGGATGCTGATACGTCTCCAACGTATCTATAATTTATGAAGTATCGATGCCATGTTTACAACAATTTTATATGGTTTTGGTATGATTTGAATGGAACTAACCCGGACTGACGCTGTTTTCAGTAGAACTACCGTGGTATTGTTTTTTGTGCAGAAGAAATAAGAGTTCTTGGATTGGGCTAAAAATTTACGGTGATTTTTATGGACCAAAAGAGACCCCTGAAGCTTTGAGGAAGGACCAGAAGCCTCACGAGGAAGCGACAAGCTCGGTAGGCGCGCCCCTTGAGCTTGTCGTTCCCTCATGGGCCCCCTAGCATGATTCCAACGCTGAAAATTCCTATAAATACAGAAAACCCCAAAACTAAACCTAGAACTTCCACGCCGCCGCAAGCCTCTGTACCGGAGCGATCTCATCTGGCACTCTGTCGGAGGGGTGAACCAGAGAAGAAAACAGAGAGAGAGATCCAATCTCGGAGGGGCTCCCGCCCCTCCGGGCGCCATGCAGGCTAAAGACCAGAGGGGAGAACCTCTCCCCATCTAGGGGGAGGCCATGGAGGAGGAAGCCCGGGGGGGAGACTCTCTCCCTCTCTCTCTCTCGGTGGCACCGGAGTGCCGTCGGGGGAACCATCGCCGCGGTGATCGTCTTCATCAACATCACTGTCTTCATCACCTCTCTCATCTCTTTTCAGCGGTCCACTCTCCCGCACCCCGCTGTAATCCCCTACTTGAACATGGTGCTTTATGCCACATATTATTATCCAATGATCTGTTGCCATCCTATGATGTTTGAGTAGATTTCTTTTGTCCTTTGGGTTGATTGATGATCTTGATTGGTTTGAGTTGTATGTTTTATTTTGGTGCTGTCCTATGGTGTCTTCCGTGTCGCGCACATGTGGGGGATTCCCAATGTAGGGTGTTGCAATACGTTCATGATTCGCTTATAGTGGGTGGCTAGAGTGACAGAAGCTTACACCTGAGTAAGGGGGTTGTTGCGTATGGGAGTAAAGGGGACTTGATACTTAATGCTATGGTTGGGTTTACCTTAATGATTTCTAGTAGTTGCGGATGCTTGCTAGAGGTCCAATCATAAGTTCATATGATCCAAGTACGGAAAGTATGTTAGCTCATGCCTCTCCCTCATATAAAATTGCAATAATGATTACCGATCTTGTTATCAATTGCCTAGGACAATTCCGCACATCATACCATCATTATTCCACACTCGCTATTTGTAATATATTGTAATATATTCTAACTTTATTTAGGCAGCACCTATTTTTATGTTTTAGTTCTCCGATATCATGCAAAGCTATCCTCTTTATACCCACAACGTAGTTTTATTTCTAGTTTCTAGATAAAAGCAAACGCTCGATGTATGTAGAGTCGTATCAATGGCAGATAGGACTTGGGAGAATATTGATCTTACCTTTAGCTCCTTGTGGGTTCGACATTCCATATTTACCACTTCCATCTTTGGAAATTGCTACGATGATTCCTTGCACTTGGGGATTATCAAGGATCAAGAACACAAATATATTCATGAAAACATAGAGGGTTCAGATCTGAAATCATGGCACTCGGGCCCTAGTGACAAGCATTAAGCATAGCAAAGTCATAGCAACATCAATCTCAGAACATAGTGGATACTAGGGATCAAAGCCCTAACAAATTGACTCGATTACATGATAAATCTCATCCAACCCATCACCGTCCAGCAAGCCTATAGAGGAATTACTCACGCCCGGTGGTGAGCATCATGAAATTGGTGATGGAGGATGGTTGGTGATGTCGATGGCGACGAATCCCCCTCTCCGGAGCCCCGAACGGCCTCCAGATCAGCCCTCCCGATGAAGAACAGGAGGTGGCGGTGGCTCTGTATCGTAGAACGCGATGAAACTTCTTCTCTTATTTTTTCTCGGCGAAGGAGAATTTATAGCGTTGGAATTAGGTCAGAAGGACCTCTGTGGGCCCCACAAGTCACTTGGCCGCGCCTTAGGGGGCGCCCTCCTGCCTTGTGAGCAGCAGGTGGCCCCTCTTTGGTAGATTCTTGCGCCAATATTTTTTATATATTACATAAAAAAATCTCCAAAAAGTTTCGTCCAATTCGGAGAACTTTTATTTCTGCACGAAAACAACACCATGGTAGTTCTGTAGAAAACAACGTCAGTCCGGATTAGTTTCATTCAAATCATGCAAATTAGAGTCCAAAACAAGAGCAAAAGTGTTTGGAAAAGTACATACGATGGAGACGTATCAACTCCCCAAAGCTTAACTCATTGCTTGTCCTCAAGCAATTCAGTTGACAAACTGAAAGTGATAAAGAAAAACTTTTACGAACTCTTTTGTTCTTGTATCCGTATATAAGCTTAAATAGCACCCAAGTTTTCAGCAAAGATCATGAACTAACCATGCACATGATAACACTTAGAAATTATATTTACTCATATCAATGGCATAATCAACTAGCGAGCAATAATAACATATCTCAAATGCCAACAATTTGTCAAAACAATCATGATATAATATGATAACATGGTATCTCGCTAGCCCTTTCTGAGACCGCAAAACATAAACGCAGAGCACCTCCAAAGTTCAAGCAGCGACTAAACATTGTAATTCAGGGTAGAAGAGATCCAGTCATGATTTACCCAACGTTAATGTGACGCCCTCTGCTCGATCGTGCACTAATCATACACGCAAACGTGCACGCTCGAGATCAGAGACTCACGGGAAGTTATCACAACACAACTCTAAACTCAAATTTAAACATAAAACTTCATATTACAAACCAGGGGGTCACGAGGACCCGAATACATAAGTCATACACACCAATAATATCTGGGTACAGACATAGTTAGTCAAGTTTGCCTTAAGAAGGCTAGCACAAACAACGATACTGATCGAAAAGGCGATGGCCTCCTGCCTAGGGCCTCCGAACTACTCCTGGTCGTCGGGGATCTCCACGTCATAGTAGGCTCCTCCGGGGATCTCCTGCTCTTGGGCTTCGTCGTCTGATCGCAGCAATCGGGTATGGGAAAAAGGGGAAGCAAAGCAACCGTGAGTACTCATCCAAAGTACTCGCCAGACTGACATCAGAACGATACTAAATATGCATCGGTGTCAAAGGAATGGGGCTATATCTTTGGACTAAACTACAGAAATGCCAGAATAGAGGGGGAGAGGCCTAGCCTATCGAAGACTAGCATCTTGAAGCATTTCTTGCAGCAACAGAAGAGAGTAGAGCAAGATAATATATAATCAAACATATTTTAGTAACGCCCTGAGATCCTTCCTCGACTATCCTGCGAGAAAGTGATCCCGAGAGTGGTAGTAGAAGTTTAATATTTTAATAGTATCCATTTGTAGTTGTAGCCGATCAAGGTACAACTCTGAGCGTCCTGTTACCGTGGACACGGCTATTCGAATAGATAACTTCCCTGCAGGGGTGCAGTACTGTTACCCAACACGTTCGATTACATCTGGCCGGACACACTTGCTGGGTAATACCCGGCCTCGGGTAATCGACACGACGCAATCCTACCTAGGCTCAGCAGAGAGGTCAGCACGCCGGTCTAAATCCTTAGTGCGAAGGGGTCTTGGGCCCATCGCCCTCTGCACTCCTGCACTTTGCGAGACTGGCCGGGGCCTAGGCACGACACTGTATACACAAGTGACGTAACCAGCCCACCCCAGCAATCAGCCCGCATCTCTGAGCTGTGACGTCTGAAGAGCTTTCGGCTGATACATACGACGTAGAGGGTCCCATAACCATTATCCCACGTGGTGGTAGTGCGTATAAGGCCAGCGGCCTACTCAGATCAAATACCCAAATCCGTTAAGTGTGTTTCAGTAGCTTGCAGAGACGAACAGAGTTCTTGTCGCTCCGACTAGTTATCTCGCGGACCACGACCAGGGACCAGGCCCACCTCTCACTTAGGTAGTCTCCGCCTGCCCTGTCGCTCCGACTACAGAGCAAGTTCCGCGTCGGCTGTCGGGACAAGTCCCGAGCTACCACCACATCCTGGGTGGTACCGCTAACAGCCAGCCGTCACAGGACTCTTTCGCGGGTACCCTTGGGTTCAACCCGTCTTGTTTCATTACCTCGCGGGCAGTCTTGGAGCCGGCCCGACTTTAACAATTTAAAGTATTGCAGTAATGTAAACAGTTCCGTGATCATCACCCAGAGTGATCACGGCCCGGTAACAAGCATGGCATACGGACAAGGCGAAGGGCCACAGATGGAACAACAGCATAGCTAACTAAGCATCATGGGGTAGCAGGTAAGATATCAATAGCGGGCGACAAAATCAGGCTATGCATCAGAATAGGAGCTATCGGAGCAACAACAGAAGCAATACTAATGCAAACATAAGAGAGAAGGAATGGGCGATATCTGGATGATCAAGGGGGTTTTGCTTGCCTGGAAGCTCAGCTGAAGGGGTCTGGTCGTCGATGACGTAGTCGTACTCTACAGTGTCGTCGGCAGTCTCGGGGGCTATCGGGAGAGAAGGAGGGGGAAGAAACAATAAATACACGGCAACAATGCAACAGGGATGCATGACAAGCCTAAATGATATGCAGGGGTGATACAATGTACCTCTAATTATTTCAGATGATTTAGGGATTTATCTGGAATTATTTTATCAGGGCCATGCACTATTCATTTATCAAAAACAGGCAAAAAGTTCCATGTTCAGTATGTTAGAGGGGTGTGGCAGGTATGTGGATAGGATATTCGGATTCTTCATATTTTTCATATATAAATTATTTTCATCCGAGTTACGGTTTATTTTATATGATTTTTCAAAGTCTTAAACATTTTCTAGAATTTCTGGAATTTAATTTAATTTCGAAATTAAATAGTTAAATTGCTACGGGTACCCAGCTGAGTGCACACAGAAATGCACCCAGAGGCTGACAGTGGGCCCAGTCAACTACACAGTCAGCAGTTAACTGGGTCAACTTGGACTGGTCAGCGGGTCCAGTGGGACCCGCATGTCAGTCAACCTCGGTCACAGACAAGTGGGGCCGGTCAACGCCACGTCAGCGGAGTCAAACTGACGCGTGGGGCCAGTGGGTAAATTAATTAGTTTATTTATTTCAATTAGCCGGTTAAACTAATCGCTAGGGGCCCACTTGTCATCCACTCAGAGGGTTAACTAAATGGTGATTAGTGGCCTAATGATGTGCCACGTCAGCAGTAATCGGCGGTTAGCCGCCGGCGCTAATCCAGCGCGGCGGAGGAGCTCCGGCCGGTCGATTCCAGCGATGGTTGGACGCACGGTGGGTGCTACAGATGTAGCGCGACGAGGCGCGTCGGATGGTGGTCGCGGGGTGGTCAGAGGTGCTCTGCACCGGCGTCAGCGGCGAGATGAGCGGCGGCCGGAGACACGGCCTTTGCCGGAAACGCGGAGGGAGCGGGCAAAGGGGGAAGCTGGGGGTCGGGTTCATCGCGGCACGGGTCCTGGAGTGTGCTAGTGGCACGCGCTGGTGCTCGGGAGCACGCGCAGCTCGCGCGCTGCAGTCATGGCGGCGCCGGGTTCCGGCAACGGCGGGGGATGCCGGTTATAGGGCGAATGAGAGAAGAGGAACAGAGAGGGGAGGACGGCGAGCTCACAGGGAACTCGCGGGGCGGCTCGGGAGGCTCGGGGGATCTCGGATGGCGACGAAATCATCGACGGCGTCCGGTGGCCGTGGCGGAGAAAGGCGGCTCGATGGCGACGTTCTGATGCTCCTCGGCCCCGATCTCGAAGCGTAGACGACGAAGAAGACTGTGGCGCGGCTCCTGGACATCTCCGGCACCGTGGGAAGGCCTCTGGCCGCGAAGACAACGACGAAGCGGCGATGGCGGCCTCGGGCAGGCTCTGACTCGGAGGGGGTGAGACGAGGGGGAAGAAAAAGGGGGCTAGGGTTGGACGAGGGGTGGCTTGGCGTCATATATGCGCCTCTAGGAGCTCCTGTAGCGGCAGCTGTCGACCGCAGGGCAGGGGGGCGGCTTCGGGTGTGCGGGGGTGCTGCCACGCAAAGGAGAGAGGGGAGGGAGGTTGAAGGAGGCGCCGTGGTGGGCTGGGCCAGCGCCGGGGTCACTTAGGCCCAGCGGCACAGTGGGCCTTCTGTCCCTTTTCTTTCCTTCTTTCCTGCTTCTTTCTTTATTTCTGTTTGCGCTTTTGTTAGCAATAATTCACTTTTGTAAAATGTGTGGCTGGTCTCAAAATTTAGTATGCAATATAACTCACTGCCACAAAAAGTTTGGGATCATTATAAATTCATTTGAATTTTGCTTAAATGGAAATGGGTGCTTTAAGTGCTGCTGTTGCTGTAGTATTGAAGCTAGGGTCACTTTGGGAATTTAAATAATGTTGGTTTTATTTTTATAATTGCTTTTGGATTATTTGAAATAACATGAACTATTTTGTTTAATTATTTGAAAAAGTTTTATTTTGAGATGCATTTTAAATTTGATTTGAAGTTGGATTATTTCTTTAATTGCATTTTAATTATAATAATCATGATGACATGGCACATTAGTGTGAGATCACTATAGCTTAGTACTTGGGGTGTTACAAATCTCCTCCACTCGAAGAAATCTCGTCCCGAGATTTAAGAGGTAGAGTAAGGGGGAAAAGGTCTGGTTTCGACATTCTAATGAATCTTCTGATTCTTGTTGCCCTTCTCGAAGAAGTTGATCCCTTCTGTTGATGTTTTCATTTTTCTGCATTCAATGCATCTTGACGCGGTTGTCATCCTTTCTTCGGAAACTCCCTCGTACTTACGAATAGGGTAGGAGGGGGAAACTCGACCGGGACGGATGTCTGGAAGGATTGGCATCCGGTAATTATTTCAGGGGATGAAGGTATAAAGTATCTCTCGAGTTGAAACTCGGGAAAATCATCGAGAGCAATATAAGAAGGTACAAAAGTTTCAAAGGGGTAGGCAATCGTTTGATGCCCGAAACAGAGTGTGAAAGGGGTTCAGAGCAACTGGGAATGGTACTGCATCCGATACCGAAACAAAACATCTGACGGATGGTAGCTCGCGGAATTACATATGAGGTCAAGTCCAAAGGATAAACCTTGGGAACAAGGATGTGCAAGAGAGCCAGGTTTCCGGTCCTGTGGAACTGTGGTTAGGGTAGATTAAGAGTACGAAGGGCGGTGACCTCTTGCACGGTCATGATAGTAAGGCATGTCAGAAGATAGCTTGTCAGCTATGTTGGCAACAACGTCGGTACCAAGGGCAGGGAACGAAGAGAACCATTTTCCCGCTCGTTAAAACGAGGCGGACCAATAGGCAAGGTTCTCGTCCATCGGTGGTTACCGGAATGTCATCAACAATAGTAACAAGGTTTTACTTGACAGGGTTGTACTTGGGGGTGTTGACATAAGCAGGGAATTATCACTGCTCAGATAAGTTAGATTACAAGAAAGGTTAAACAGACCAATGGAAAGGAAAATGTGATTATCAGATTAAACAGACCATGGAAAAGAAAATGTGATTATACACAAGTATTAGGTGTATATCCTTACCAAGGAAAAGCAGAGCATGATATACATGATAGGACAGCAAGTACAAAACCATTTAAATAAAGGGGTGAGGAAATTCATGATGTTACCCATACAACGGTGTCTGGATAATTGATCAAGAAACATTTAGCATTGCACTTCCAATGTTCTTATTGGTGTTCGGAATACCACAGTCATGCTTCGGGGTAGCAATAATATGGTGTTTCAAGTAAGGGTTGGGTCCGAAGATCATAAGAAATACACAAGGAGCAATTTTAGGAATAGCAGGGAAAACAAGGTGTAAGCAAAACATGACCAAGTCTGTGTTGGCAGGAAGTCAAGGATGTTGTCGATGATAACACAAATCATCGAGGGGCAAAAATGGTATTTCTCACCATGAGTTCAATTGACATCTCAGAAGAAGTCAAAATGTTGACGATGATGACGACACAATTTATCGAAAGGTTTCAGGAAGATGTAATTGATCAATAACATGATCAAGCAAAAGAAAAGGGGAAGCAGAAGGTCAATGTGTTATAGGGTGAATTTGATTCACTTATCGGTGTTCTCGGTTGACAACAAACCAGAACCCGTGGAATTACTATGATGGGGAAAGGTATCACCTTATCAAAGCTTCATAAGATGTAGTGCAATGGTACGATATCCTCGAGATACCAGAGGGTAATACTCGAAGGTAGAACAGAATAGAAGCTGAGCTAGATCGTTGATCTGCGAATGGCAGGTGCTTTAACCTTGTTGAAAAATAGACGAGGCACGGGAATGGAGTTATCAAATGAGGCCAGTATGGTCAGAGCCATTACTGCATGGAATCAAGTTAAGGATGCTGGAAGAATTATACAAATGAATAAATATTTTGCAAGAAGCTTCTGTGACGGTCTACGTCATTTCCATGGGCATGAACACAAAGTTCAAGGTCGACACCCACTTCTTCAACGCATAACCTTTCATTCACTTCTCGCTTTCGATGAAGTTGTAGTGCTAAAAATTTATCTGGCGTAACACCAGTAGAGTATAACTCGTAGAAGTTTCCAGGTTCACACAGATTAGGGAAAGCATAGGTTCAACCCATCGGGATATTTTAGAAACCTATACCACACAATTATAGGAGCAACGGATACACGCTTGAAAGCAGAGGGCTATCGACATGGAGTAGATGATACAATTCGCTAGAGGCATTTTGTATCAGGGGAAATTCGTCTAAAACACAAAGGAACTGTCAGGTAGTAATCCACCAAAAGATCTGGCGGTCCGCAAAGGATCTGATGTGAGTATCGGCACTCTACCAGAAGAGGAAGGAATGCAAGTGCATGAATTATGATTTCCAAATCAGGGGAATCAGAAGCAGACGCTCTAATCAAAAGATGAGTAAGTTGAATAGAACTAGATGGACAATCAATTACAACTTGATTGGCCAAGAACCAACTCAGGTCCAAAATGACGTCTGAGCCGGAAGGACGAATTCTAGGGATTAACTGATGCTAGCGAGCATTCACATACATATTGAATCAATAGACTCAGAATGTCAATGACAAAGGATGCTAATGAATATTGATAGACATATGGAATTAACCATAATGCAGGCAGGCAAGACTTTCCAAAGCAATAGGTTGCGGAGGATTCTCGAATGATCAAATAGCATTATGAAATATTTTGCGAAACAGAGGAACAACTGGGGGTGCATGAATCCCCGGTAAGTGTGAGGAATTATTCGTAGGTGTATTCATGCGACAAGAAGCTGCAAGGCAGTGAACACAAGAGATCTCCAAAAACATCGGGGAATATCTTCGGAGTCTTCTGGCGAATCAACAGGTCATCTGCATCGAGTGGCTCTCCGGGAGAATATGGTCACGAGAACCTAAAGTCGGAGTTACCAAAATCTTTAACCCGAATAGAAGCGAGATCAGAGTACCAGAGCAAAGGAGAGGAATAAAAGATCCTAATCCCATCCATGTGCAACGTGGGCCGGTAAGCCACACAGCACTGTTAGTAAAATAGTTTTTCAAAGACTAGACTCAACTTCGACCTAGGAATCGGAAGGGGGCTTCCTACAGAGAGTTGGCTCTGATACCAACATGTGACGCCCTCTGCTCGATCGTGCACTAATCATACACGCAAACGTGCACGCTCGAGATCAGAGACTCACGGGAAGATATCACAACACAACTCTAAACTCAAATTTAAACATAAAACTTCATATTACAAACCAGGGGGTCACGAGGACCCGAATACATAAGTCATACACACCAATAATATCTGGGTACAGACATAGTTAGTCAAGTTTGCCTTAAGAAGGCTAGCACAAACAACGATACTGATCGAAAAGGCGAAGGCCTCCTGCCTAGGGCCTCCGAACTACTCCTGGTCGTCGGGGATCTCCACGTCGTAATAGGCTCCTCTGGGGATCTCCTGCTCCTGGGCTCCGTCGTCTGATCGCAACAATCGGGTATGGGAAAAAGGGGAAGCAAAGCAACTGTAAGTACTCATCCAAAGTACTCGCAAGACTGACATTAGAACTATACTAAATATGCATCGGTGTCAAAGGAATGGGGCTATATCTTTGGACTAAACTGCAGAAATGCCAGAACAGAGGGGGAGAGGCCTAGCCTATCGAAGACTAGCATCTTGAAGCATTTCTTGCAGCAACAGAAGAGAGTAGAGCAAGATAATATATAATCAAACATATTTTAGTAACGCCCTGTGATCCTTCCTCGACTATCCTACAAGAAAGTGATCCCGAGAGCGGTAGTAACAGTTTAATATTTTAACAGTATCCATTTGTAGTTGTAGCAGATCAAGATACAACTCTGAGCGTCCTGTTACCGTGGACACGGCTATTCGAATAGATAACTTCCTTGCAGGGGTGCACTACTGTTACCCAACACGTTCGATTACATCTGGCCGGACACACTTGCTGGGTAATACCCGGCCTCGGGTAATCGACATGAAGCAGTCCTACCTAGGCTCAGCAGAGAGGTCAGCACGCCGGTCTAAATCCTAAGTGCAAAGGGGTCTTGGGCCCATCGCCCTCTGCACTCCTGCACGTTGCGAGACTGGCCGGGGCCTAGGCGCGACACTGTATACACAAGTGATGTAACCAGCCCACCCCAGCAATCAGCACGCATCTCTGAGCTGTGACGTCTGAAGAGCTTTCGGCTGATACATATGACGTAGAGGGTCCCATAACCATTATCCCACGTGGTGGTAGTGCGTATAAGGCCAGCGGCCTACTCAGATCAAATACCCAAATCCGTTAAGTGTGTTTTAGTACCTCACAGAGACGAACAGGGTTCCTGTCGCTCCGGCTAGTTATCTCACGGACCACGACCAGGGACCAGGCCCACCTCTCACTTAGGTAGTCTCCGCTTGCCCTGTCGCTCTAACTACAGAGCAAGTTCTGCATCGGCTGTCGGGACAAGTCCCGAGCTACCACCACATCCTGGGTGGTACCGCTAACAGCCAGCCGTCACAGGACTCTCTCGCGGGTACCCTTGGGTTCAACCCATCTTGTTTCATTACCTCGCGGGCACTCTTGGAGCCGGCCCGACTTTAACAATTTAAAGTATTGCAGTAATGTAAACAGTTCCATGATCATCACCCAGAGTGATCACGGCCCGGTAACAAGCATGGCATACGGACAAGGCGAAGGGCCACAGATGGAACAACAGCATAACTAACTAAGCATCATGGGGTAACAGGTAAGATATCAATAGCAGGCGACAAAATCAGGCTATGCATCAGAATAGGAGCTATCGGAGCAACAACAGAAGCAATACTAATGCAAGCATAAGAGAGAAGGAATGGGCGATATCTGGATGATCAAGGGGGTTTTGCTTGCCTGGAAGCTCAGCTGAAGGGGTCTGGTCGTCGATGACGTAGTCGTACTCTGCAGTGTCGTCGGCAGTCTCGGGGGGTATCGGGAGAGAAGGAGGTGGGAAGAAACAATAAATACACGGCAACAATGCAACAGGGATGCATGACAAGCCTAAATGATTTACAGGGGTGATATAATGTACCTCTAATTATTTTAGATGATTTAGGGATTTATCTGGAATTATTTTATCAAGGCCATGCACTATTCATTTATCGAAAACAGGCAAAAAGTTCCATGTTCAGTATGTTAGAGGGGTGTGGCAGGTATGTGGATAGGATATTCGGATTCTTCATATTTTTCTAATCATTTTTCATATATAAATTATTTTCATCCGAGTTACGGTTTATTTTATATGTTTTTTCAAAGTCTTAAACATTTTCTGGAATTTCTGGAATTTAATTTAATTTTGAAATTAAATAGTTAAATTGCTACGGGTACCCAGCTGAGTGCATACAGAAATGCACCCAGAGGCTGACAGTGGGCCCAGTCAACTGCACAATCAGCAGTTGGCTGGGTCAACTTTGACTGGTCAGCGGGTCCAGTGGGACCCGCATGTCAGTCAGCCTCGGTCACAGACAAGTGGGGCCGGTCAACGCCACGTCAGCGGAGTCAAACTGACGCATGGGGCCAGTGGGTAAATTAATTAGTTTATTTATTTCAATTAGCCGGTTAAACTAATCGCTAGGGGCCCGCTTGTCATCCACTCAGGGGGTTAACTAAATGGTGATTAGTGGCCTAATGATGTGCCACGTCAGCAGTAATCGGTGGTTAGCCACCGGCGCTAATCCAGCGCGGCGGAGGAGCTCCGGCCGGTCGATTCCAGCGATGGTTGGACACGCGGGTGGGTGCTACAGATGCAGCGCGGCGAGGCGCGTCGGATGGTGGTCGCGGGGTGGTCAGAGGTGCTCCGCACCGGCGTCAGCGGCAAGATGAGCGGCGGCCGGAGACACGGCCTTTGCCGGAAACGCGGCGGGAGCGGGCAAAGGGGGAAGCTGGTGGTCGCGTTCGTCGCGGCACGGGTCCTGGAGCGCGCTAGTGGCACGCGCTGGTGCTCGGGAGCACGCGCAGCTCGCGCGCTGCGGTCATGGCGGCGGTGGGTTCCGACAACGGCGGGGGATGCCGGTTATAGGGCGAATGAGAGAAGGGGAACAGAGAGGGGAGGACGGTGAGCTCACAGGGAACTCGTGGGGCGGCTCGGGGGAGCTCGGATGGCGACGAAATCATCGACGGCGTCCGGTGGCCGTGGCGGAGAAAGGCGGCTCGATGGCGACGTTCTGATGCTCCTCGGCCCCGATCTCGAAGCGTAGACGACGAAGAAGACTGCGGCGCGGCTCGATGGCGACGTTCTGATGCTCCTCGGCCCCGATCTCGAAGCGTAGATGACGAAGAAGACTGTGGCGCGGCTCCTGGACATCTCCGGCGCCGTGGGGAGGCCTCTGGCCGCGAAGACAACGATGAAGCTGCGATGGCGGCCTCGGGCAGGCTCCGACTCGGAGGGGGTGAGACGAGAGGGAAGAAAAAGGGGGCTAGGGTTGGACGAGGGGTGGCTGGGCGTCATATACGCGCCTCCAGGAGCTCCTGTAGCGGCTGCTGTCGACCGCAGGGCAGGGGGCCGGCTTCGAGCGCGCGGGGGTGCTGCCACGCAAAGGAGAGAGGGGAGGGAGGTTGAAGGAGGCGCCGTGGTGGGCTGGGCCAGCGCCGGGGTCACTTAGGCCCAGCGGCACAGTGGGCCTTCTATCCCTTTTCTTTCCTTCTTTCCTGCTTCTTTCTTTATTTCTATTTGTGCTTTCTTTTAGCAATAATTCACTTTTGTAAAATGTGTGGCTGGTCTCAAATTTTAGTATGTAATATAACTCACTGCCACAAAAAGTTTGGGATCGTTATAAATTCATTTGAATTTTGCTTAAATGGAAATGGGTGCTTTAAGTGCTGCTGTTGCTGTAGTATTGAAGCTAGGGTCACTTTGGGAATTTAAATAATGTTGGTTTTATTTTTATAATTGCTTTTGGATTATTTGAAATAACATGAATTATTTTGTTTAATTATTTGAAAAAGTTTTATTTTGACATGCATTTTAAATTTGATTTGAAGTTGGATTATTTCTTTAATTGCATTTTAATTATAATAATCATGATGACATGGCACATTAGTGTGAGATCACTATAGCTTAGTACTTGGGGTGTTACACCTAACTATACTCAATGGATAAGAATGACAATAGTGCTCTCAGGATTGGAGCTTAAAAGTGAGAAGGTGGCGACTCAATAATAAAAGTAAAATAACATAATGTAAATGGATAGGCCCTTCGCAGAGGGAACCAGAGATTTGCAGAGGTGCCAGAGCTCGAACCTTAAATCAGAGATGAAAACAATTTTGAGAGGTATGCTTCTCCTATCAACGTCATGACCGAGGATTTTTGGCTTCTTCCATGCTAAACACATTATCAGCGGTTCGCAAGCGGAAAGGTAAAGTTTACTCCCCCTCCACCATACAAACACAATCCATGGCTAGCCGAATTCATGGGTGCCCTCCAAACCAACAACTTTTCGGGGGAGTTTGTTTTATTATTATTTTTCTTTATTTTGATTATAGGACTGGGCATCCCGATTACCATCCTCTCTCGTGCAATGACAAGTGAATAAACACTCATCTCGAGAATAACCCGCTTAGCATGGAAGATACTGACCGCCCCCTGTCGCTCCATGAGTGGTACGGGCACACAAAACAGATGTTTATTTGAATGATTAGAGGTGGCACATGCAAATTTACTTGGAACGGCAGAGTAATACCGCATATAGGTAGATATAGTGGACTCATCTGGAACAACTTTGGTTTAAGGATTTTGGATGCACAAGCAGCATTCCCTCTTAGGATAGGTGAAGGCTAGCAAATAGATTGAGAAGCGACCAACTAGAGAGTGAAAACGGTCATAATCATGCATTGAGAACATTAACATTAAATACTAGCATGAGTAGGATATAAACACCCTGAACATAAATATCGTGAAGGCTACGTTGGTTCTGAATCAACTACATGTGTGAACATGTGCCAAGTCAAGCCACTTGAAACATTCAGAGGAGGATACCATACTAACATACTACATCATAACCATTTTAATGCATGTTGACATCTAAGATACATCATTATCCACTGCTAGCTACTTAAGCATGGCATGAGCAACTATAATCTCTAATTGTCATCACAAACATGTTTACTCATAATATGTTGAATCATGGGTACTGAGTTAAACAGATTTACAAAAACAAAAACAAAAAGAGTTCATACCTGCTTTTCCTTGCCACAGTCACTTCATCAAATCATCATCATTATTGCCTTTCACTTGCATGACCGAATGATATAAAAAATGATAATAGTGCAAGAGTGCCGTGGACTAAGCTGGAATCTCCAAATAATTTATTCAAGGGAGAAGACAAGGTAATATTGACTCTTCGTTAGATCAACAACAAAGCATATGAGAGCCACTCATCATTTTCATCGGGGTCTTCTCCCTACGACGACTCAACAAAAAGAAAAGAAATTCAGAGAAACACACTGAAATATTTTTTGGAGTTTTTTGGTTTTTCTGAAGAAAGCAAACTAAAGAAGAAAATCAAAGAACGAGAAAAACTATTTACATGGGAGAACTCCCAAAAAGCGAAAGAAGAAATGAGAAATCTTTTTGGGTTTTCTTTTAATACTACTACTAGCTAACTAAACAAGAAAGAAAAACCGAAAATAAGCAAGCAACATTTTTGGATTTTTGAAGTTTTTCAAACACATAAGAAGAAAGCGAAAATAAAACTAAAACTAACATGGATTATACAATGAAAAAGGATGAACACCGACAACTGGAATGAATGTGTGAACATGAATGTAATGTCGGTGAGAGATACGTACTCCCCCAAGCTTTTGGCCTAGCTTGGCTACTGCCATGGCTGACCGAATAATAATCAAAGTGGTAACTGGTGGGGGCGTTCTGTGCTGCCTCCTCAGCAAGACGGGCGGCCTCAACTACCACATTATACTCATGTGCCTCATGCTCATAAAGATAATGTCTCCATTTGCTCTGGAAATCAAAAAGGGAAGGAGCAGGCAAAATAACAGATACAGAACGGTATTTATCAAATATAAAGTTGTAGTCGTATCTGTGAGTGTTGCGCTTAATAAACTCATGGCTCTGCATCGATTCAAAATTTAAGTATTTATCATGTAGTAGAGGATCATTGGGCCTAGGTGAAACCCACAGCCGTGCAGCTATGCGAGAGGCATAAATTCCTCCATACAAATCACCATTGCCCGTGTTGCGGTGCAGTCTACGTGCAATAATTGCCCCAAGATTATAGTGTCTACTGCCTGTCAAGGCGGCATGAATAATGCTCAAATTAGAGGCACAAAGTGCACTACAGTCTTGTTTACCAACAATGCATTTCCCATTAAAGAGCGCAAAATATCGAATAGAGGGAAAATGAATGCTTTTTATTCTAGCTTGCGTAATGATGTCTACTACACAACTTATTCTTGTAGACTCGTGTTGGGCCTCCAAGCGCAGAGTTTTGTAGGACAGTAGCAATTTTCCCACAAGTGGATGACCTAAGGTTTATCAATCTGTGGGAGGCGTAGGATGAAGATGGTATCTCTCAAACAACCCTGCAACCAAATACAAGAAATCTCTTGTGTCCCCAACACACCCAATACAATGGTAAATTGTATAGGTGCACTAGTTTGGCGAAGAGATGGCGATACAAGTGTAGTATGGATAGTAGATATAGGTTTTTGTAATCTGAAAATAAAAAAACAGCAAGGTAGCAAGTGATAAAATGGAGCACAAACGATATTGCAATGCTTGAAAACAAGGCCTAGGGTTCATACTTTCACTAGTGCAATCTCTCAACAATGCTAACATAATTGGATCATATAACAATCCCTCAACGTGCGATAAAGAATCACTCCCAAGTTCCAATTAGCAGAGAACATAAGATAGAAATTGTTTGTAGGGTACAAAACCACCTCAAAGTTATCCTTTTCGATCGATCTGTTGAGCTATTCCTATAAGTGTCACAAACATCCCTAGAGTTCGTACTAAAATAACACCATATGATACACATCAACCAACTCTAATGTCACCTAGATACTCCAATGTCACCACAAGTATCCGTGAGTTGATTATACGATATGCATCAAACAACTTCATAATCATAATATTCAATCCACACAAAGAACTCCAAGGAGCACCCCAAAGTTTCTATCGAAGAAAAGATAATGAAAACGTGCATCAACCCCTATGCATAGATTACCCCAATGTCACCACGGGAATCCGCAAGTTGAGTGCCAAAACATATATCGAGTGATTCAATATAATACCCCATTGTCAACACGGGTATTAATATGCAAGACATACATCAAGTGTTCTCAAATCTGAAATATTCAATCCAACAATAACGAAACATCAAAGGGAAAAGATTCGATTCATCAGAACAAGGATAGAGAGGGAAGAAACACCATATGATCCAACTATATTAACAAAGCTCGCGATACATCAAGATCGTGCCAAATCAAGAACATGAGAGAGAGAGATAAAACACATAGCTACTGGTACAAACCCTCAGCCCCGAGGGTGAACTACTCCCTCCTTGTCATGGAGACCGCCGGGATGATGAAGATGGCCTCCGGTGATGATTCCCCCCTCCGGCAGGGTGCCGAAAAAGGGCCGTAGATTAGATCGTGGAGGTACACAGGCTTGCGGCGGCGTAAAAACTCATCTAGGTTAAATTTCAGGGGTTTCTGAATATATATGATTTTTTGGTGTTGGAATCACGCGAAGAGGTGCCACAGGGGGCCCACGAGGCACCAGGGCGCGCCTGGGGGGGGGGGGGGCAGGCGCGCCCAGGTGGCTCGTGGGGCCCCTGTGGCTCTTCTGCTGCTTCCCTAAAGCTTCCTGGGTCCGTTTCCTTCCAGAAAAAATCGTCAAAAAGTTTCGCTGCATTTGGACTTCATTTGGTATGGATTTTCTGGAAAACCAAAAACAAGTATAAAACAGCAACTGGCACTGGGCACTAGGTCAATATGTTAGTCCATAAAAATCATATAAAATCCATATAAAAGTGCACCAAAATCATACAAAACTATAATAAACATGGCATGAATACTTCATAAATTATAGATACGTTGGAGACGTATCACGTAACTCCTCTATCCTCAACATTGCAAAGACTACTGAGAAACATTTCATAATCAGATATCCGCGGTTCGTCCAACGAACCCCAAAATGGAATTTTGCATGTATCACAAAACTCTTCTAGAGACATGGCAAATGATCGATCATAGAGATGAAATAAAACTCTAGAGAATGATATTCAAATTTTTGAGTGAATGAATGAGTAAGGTTGTAATGCTGGGGGCGCTTATCTGCGATGAAGGCGGAGAGCTCGGTGTTCTGAACGTATTGATCAAATTCTTCCTTGATGCCCGCACCTATCAAGAACTCATCGCATGGCCACCAACAAGATTTTGCTTCGGCACCTCGCACCGAACTTGCCCTTAGCTCAACATATGATTGACGTGCCGAGCTCTCACTCGACGATGCTTCAAAGGACCTTCTCCTCGAAGAACTCCTCCTAAAGATGTTCATTTTCCTAAGAGCAAATTTCTGAAATTTTGGGCCACAAAATAATGTCAACAAAACTTCACAAGATTGATAGCAACTACTCATATAAGTGCCTAGAGGGTATATAAAGCATTCAAACTACTAAAAGCTCAAAGAATTCATGCAAGCTCATTTTCAGTAGCACCAATAGCAGCAAATTTTGCAAATATATTCCACTAAAGCAAAAACTAATTGGAGCAAAGGAGGAGTCACATACGAAGGAGCAATCCCCCAAAACAGCTTCGAAAACGGAGCTCCGAGCAAAGAGATCAAAAATCTCAAGTTTGGGAGCAAGAACACACGGGAGAGAGCTACCAGGAATTTTTTCTGGAGGTAGGAGACGAAGTGGGCTGAAGAGATAAGTGAGTGGGTCCCTGTGGGACCCACAAGGCACTTGGCCGCGCCCCTAGGGGGGTCGCGCCCTCCTGCCTTGTGAGTAGAAGGGGCACCCCCTTGGGTTGTTTTTAGTGCCAAAATTCTTAAATATTCCAGAAAAAATCATGTTAAAAATTCACAGCATTCTGAGCACTTTTATTTTTGGGCCATTTTTTATTGCACGGATAATTCAGAAAATAGGATAATCATGGCATTTTGCTTTATTAAACTGTGAAAAACAGAGAGTAAACTATGATTACAGAAAGTTGTGCTTACTAAATTCATTGACCACATGCCCTTCAAAAAGAATCCATTAATAAGGTTGATCAAGTCTTATTAGCAAACTATTTCCGAGTGACATGAAACCGAAGAATTTTCGTATAACACTAAGTTACCTCAATGGGGATATGCATCTCCCCAACAATAAGAGTTTCATATTTCTTTTTGACAGTAGGGAGAGGAAATTTAAATACTCCAATAGTGATTGCCGAAACTTTTTCAATATAGTTGATACCATTCACCGATCTTTGTTTCTTCGGAAAATAAACCGTATGCTCATTACCATTGACATGAAAAGTGACATTGCTTTTGTTGCAATCAATAACAGCCCCTGCAGTATTCAAAAAGGGTCTACCAAGGATAATCGACATGTTGTCGTCCTCGGGCATATCAAGTATAACAAAGTCCGTTAAAATAGTAACATTTGCAACAACAACAACGGGCACATCCTCGCAAATTCCAATAGGTATAGCAGTTGATTTATTAGCCATTTGCAAAGATATTTTAGTAGGTGTGAGTTTATTCAAATCAAGTCTTTTATATAAAGAGAAAGACATGACACTAACACCGCCTCCTAAATCACATAAAGCAGTTTTAACATTACTTCTTTTCATGGAGCATGGTATAGTAGGTATTCCTGGATCTCCTAGTTTCATAGGTACTCCACCCTTAAAAGAATAATTTGCAAGCATGGTGGAAATTTTAGCTTCAGGTATCTTTCTTTTATTAGTGACAATATCTTTCATATATTTAGCATAAGGAGCCAATTTCAATATATCAGTCAAGCCTGTGCGTGATGACCCAAAAGTATAGGGAATCAATCGTAGTCCTTTCGATAAGTAAGAGTGTCGAACCCAACGAGGAGCAGAAGGTAATGACAAGCGGTTTTCAGCAAGGTATTCTCTGCAAGTACTGAAAGTAGCGGTAACAGGTAGTTTTGATAGCAAGATAATTAGTAACAAGTAACAAGTACCAAATATAATAAAGTGCAGCAAGGTGGCCCAATCCTTTTTATAGCAAAGGACAAGCCAGAACGAACTCATATAATAAGCAAAGCATTCTCGATGACACATGGGAATTTCATCTAGTCACTTTCATCATGTTTGTTTCATTCGCGTTCGCTACTTTGATAATTTGATATGTGGGTGGACCGGTGCCTGGGTGTGGTTCTTACTTGAACAAGCCTCCCACTTATGATTACCCCCTCTCACAAGCATCCGCAACTACAAAAGAAGAATTAAGATAAATCTAACCATAGCATGAAACATATGGATCCAAATCAGCCCCTTATGGAATAGTGATGTCTACTACACAACTTATTCTTGTAGACTCGTGTTGGGCCTCCAAGCGCAGAGTTTTGTAGGATAGTAGCAATTTTCCCTCAAGTGGATGACCTAAGGTTTATCAATCCGTGGGAGGCGTAGGTTGAAGATGGTATCTCTCAAACAACCCTGCAACCAAATACAAGAAATCTCTTGTGTCCCCAACACACCCAATACAATACAATGGTAAATTGTATAGGTGCACTAGTTCGGCGAACAGATGGTGATAAAAGCGTAGTATGGATAGTTGATACGTCTCCAACGTATCTATAATTTATCAATTATTCATGCCATGTTTATTATAGTTTTGTATGATTTTGGTGCACTTTTATATGGATTTTATATGATTTTCATGGACTAACATATTGACCTAGTGCCCAGTGCCAGTTGCTATTTTCTGCTTGTTTTTTGTTTTCCAGAAAATCTATATCAAATGAAGTCCAAATGCAGCGAAACTTTTTGACGATTTTTTCTGGAACATAAGAGACACTAGAAGCTTCGGGAGGAGGCCAGAAGACCCACAGGGGCACCACGAGCCACCAGGGCGCGCCACCCCCCAGGCGCGCCCTGGTGCATCGTGGGCCCCCTGTGGCCCTTCTTCACGTGATTCCAATGCCAAAAAATCATATATATTCAGAAACTCCCGAAAGTTAACCTAGATGAGTTTTTACACCGTCGCAAGCCTCTGTACCTCCATGATCTCATCTACAGCCCTTTTCCGGCACCCTGCCGAAGGGGGGAAAGCATCACCGGAGGCCATCTTCATCATCCCGGTGGTCTCCATGACGAGGAGGGAGTAGTTCACCCTCGGGGCTGAGGGTTTGTACCAGTAGCTATGTGTTTGATGTCTCTCTCTCTCTCGTCTTCTTGAGATGGCACGATCTTGATGTATCGCGAGCTTTGTTGATATAGATGAATCATATGGAGTTTTCCCCTCTCTATCTTCTTGTGATGAACTGAGTTTTCCCTTTGAAGTTTTCTTCTCGGATTGAGTCTTTAAGGATTTGAGAACACTTGATGTATGTCTTGCATATGGATATCTGTGGTGACAATGGATATTCACTTGAGTCACTTGATGTATGTTTTGGTGATCAACTTGCGGGTTCCGTGACCTTGGGGACTTATGCATAAGGGTTGTCACACGTTTTTGTCTTGACTTTCCGGTAGAAACTTTGGGGCACTCTTTGAAGTTCTTTGTGTTGGTTTGAATAGATGAATCTGAGATTGTGTGATGCATGTCGTATAATCAAACCCGTGGGTACTCGTGGTGACATTGGAGTGCCTAGGTGACATTAGGGTTTTGGTTGATGTGTATCTTAAGGTGTTATTCTAGTACGAACTCTAGGGCTGTTCGTGACAATTAATGGGGATGGCTCATAAGATTGATCGGGAAGGATAACTTTGAGGTGGTTTCGTACCCTACAACAATTTCTTCGTTTGTTCTCCGCTATTTGTGACTTTGGAGTGAACTCTTTGTCGCACGTGATGGATTTACATATGATTCAACTATGTCAACAATGTTGGGAGATCGCACTAGTGAAAGTATGAACCCTAGGCCTTGTTTCTAAGCATTGCAATACCGTTTTTATGCCCGTTTACTTTTTTGCTACCTTGCTGTTTTTATATATTCAGATTACAAAAACCTATATCTACTATCCATAGTTCACTTTTATCACCATCTCTTCGCCGAACTAGTGCACCTATACAATTTACCATTGTATTGGGTGTGTTGGGGACACAAGAGATTTCTTGTATTTGGTTGTAGGGTTGGTTGAGAGATAACATCTTCAACCTACGCCTCCCATGGATTGATAAACCTTAATTCATCCACTTGAGGGAAAATTGCTACTGTCCTACAAACCTCTATGCTTGGAGGCCCAACACGAGTCTACAGGAACAAGTTGTGTAGTAGACATCAAGCTCTTCTCTGGCACCGTTGCCGGGGAGGTGAGTGCTTGAAGGTATATCCTTAGATCTTGCAATCGAATCTTTTAGTTTCTTGTTTATCACTAGTTTGGCTTATAAAAGAAAACTACAAAAAATGGAATTGAGGTTGCCTCATATTATTCGTCTTTATCATGTCTTTCTTGAAAATGATGGATCAGAAAATTATGCTCAATTGATAGAAGAAGAATTCAATAAAATGTTTGGCATAAAATATTAGAATGATGAGCATGATTGCA
Source organism: Elymus sibiricus (assembly GCA_039707655.1). NCBI lineage: Eukaryota > Viridiplantae > Streptophyta > Magnoliopsida > Poales > Poaceae > Elymus > Elymus sibiricus. The sequence continues at coordinate 324,374,422 of CM077664.1, forward strand.
ATATTGCTAGTATGAATTCTTTGAATGTCCATGATGCTAATGATATGCAAAACTAAAAGCTTGGGGATGCTATGTTTTATGAAGATGATATTTTTACTCCCTAAGTTTTGATGAGAAAATTTATTATGATGATTGCATGCCTCCTATTTATGATGATTACAATGATGAAAGTGGATTTGGCGAGGTCACAACTTTATTTAATGATGATTCCACTATTTTGAAAGAGGTTTCAATTGATTATGATAACAAAGTTGCTATCTATGATGATTATTGTGATGACATGTATACTATAAAGAATAATGATAACTATGAAACTTGTCATCATGATTTTAATTTTCAATTGGATTATGCCAATCAAGTATCTCATGATAGTTATTTTGTTGAGTTTGCTCCCACTATTATGAACGAGAGGAAAATTGCTTGTGTGGAGAGTAATAAAAATTCTATGCTTATGTATCATGACAAGAATGCTTTATGTGATGGATATATTGTTGAATTTATTCATGATGCTACTGAAAATTATTATGAGAGAGGATCATATGCTTGTAGGTTTTGCAATAATATCAAGTTTCATCTCTATGTGTTGAAAGTTTTGAAGTTATGCTTGTTTTGCCTTCCTATGCTAGTTGCTTCTTGCTCCCATAAACTATTTGCTCACAAAATCCCTATGCATAGGAAGTGGGTTAGGCTTAAATGTGTTTGATATATTTCTCATGATGCTCCCTTTACGTTTCAATTCTTTACTTCTATGTGAGCATCATTCAAAATTATCATGCGTAGCTAAAAGGCTTTAAAGGAAAGCGCTTGTTGGGAGACAACCCAATATTTATACCTACTGTTTTGTGTGTTCACATGATTAAGCTACTGTAGTAATCATGTTTTATATGTTTTCTTTCAATAAAGTGCCAAGTAAAACCTTTGGGATAGTGTCGATACTTGTTGATTCAATTCTGTGCAAAAACAGAAACTTTTGCCTCCAGTGTTTAATTTCCCAGATTTTACTGAAAAGTCAAAAAATTCTGAAATTTTTACACAGTATTTATATGAAAATTGGTTACGTTGTCCTAATTTTTCAGAATTGTTGGAGGTACAGAAGTATGGTTTTTAAATCGCTTACTACACGCTGTTCTGTTTTTGACAGATTCTGTTTTTGATTCATAGTTTGCTTGTTTTAGTGTTTCCATAGCTTATATTGTGTAATATAAATTGTGGAAATGATATAATACAGTAGTAATTATGTTAGAACAATTATGAATCTTGTCTTGACAGTACCTAAGTGGATGATTTATTTTTATCATACTAACCTATCTCACGAAGTTCCGTTAAGTTTTGTGTGATTGAAGTTTTCAAGTTTTGGGTGAGATATCGATATGAGGAGAATAAGGAGTGGCAAGACCCTAAGCTTGGGGATGCCCAAGGCACCCCAAGGTAAAATTCAAGGAATACCCAAGCAACTAAGCTTGGGGATGCCCCGGAAGGCATCCCCTCTTTCGTCTTCAACACTATTGGTAACCTCACTCGGAGCTATATTTTTATTGTCACATAATATGAGTTTTGCTTGAAGCGTCATTTTCTTCTGTTGATATTTGCTTTGTGTCATCAATAATCATGTTTTGTATCTTTTAGTTCAATAAAATGCCAATTATAGCCTTTACCATACCCAGTTTGCAAGTTTATGAGTTGCTGTTTCAAAACAGAAAGTTTGCTGCTATTGATTAAATTGCCCAGAAATGTCAGAATGTGATAAAATCTTGAAATTTTGATACAGTCAACTTTGATAAATTATTTCCAGTGTGGTAAATTCTCAGAATTTTTTGAGTTATCTAAGTATGGATTCTTAATTATCCTTTACAGACTGTCCTGTTTAGGCAGATTGCTGTTATGTTTGCATTGTTTGCATATGTTGGCTTGTTTAATGATTCTATTTGAGGATAGGAGTATTAATTATGCAGAGGCATTTAGTATTCAATGTTTAATTATAATTTTAGTGCTTTGCTACAGTAGAGAATGTTGATGTTTTGAGTGGATTTATACTAGCATATCTCACAAGTTCTTGTCAAGTTTTGTGTGGATGAAGTTTTTGAAACTTAGGGAAACTATTATATGAGAAGAATTAACGAGGCACAAGAGTTCAAGCTTGGGGATGCCCAAGGCTCCCCAAGTTAATATTCCAAGAAGTATCAAGCATTCAAGCTTGGGGATGCCCCGGTAGGCATCCCATCACTTTTCTTCATCAACTATCGGTTAGTCTCGATTAAACCCAAGTTTTTACTTGTTCACATAATGTGTGCTATACTTGGTTGTGTCTTTGTTTTGCTTGCTGTTTGAATAAAATATCAAGATCTGAAACTTTTTAAATAAGAGAGAGTCCTTACATAGCTACTTAATTGTTTCACTACTCATTGATCTTCGCTTATATATTTTGGAGTAGTTTGTCATTAATTCTCATGCTTCACTTATATCTTTTTGAGAGTTAATAATAGTAATGGTAATTTGCACAAGATATGAATGTGGTCCCAAGATGAATATTCAAGAGGGATATAATAAAAACTTTCATATAGATCATTGGATATAATAAGTGTGATTCCTTGCAATGAAAATAATGAAAGAGATCATATGCTAATCTTATGGAAAGTAATGACATTACATAAAGAAAAGTATAAGTGGTAAAATTTATTGGAAGTTAACAAACATAGCATTAGTCAATGATGCAATTCATGAAAAAGTTAATAAGGGAAGAGAAGATTCACATGCAAATATACTATCTTGGACATCTTTTATGATTGTGAGCCCCCATTAAGTATTTTATGTCAAATTGTTGACGTTGGACAAGGAAGACAACGTAATGAATTGTGTTTGTTCATATTCACATAGAAGTTATTTTGTTATAGATCCTCCAACATGTGGTGCTTGCCCAATATCTTTGCTAGCCAAAAATCCGCACCAAGTAGAGATACTACTTGTGCATCCAAAACCCTTAAACCCAGTTTCATGTCATGAGAGTCCACTATATCTACCTAGGGATTGAATAAGATCCTTCAAGTAAGTTGTCATCGGCGCAAAAAGCAATAAAAATTGCCTCTAAATATGTCTGAACTTTTATTGTAAGGGAAATAAGCGTTGTACGAACTTGTGATGGTAAATAAATAAAAGCGACGGACTTCATAATAAAGGTTGCTATCACAAGGGGCAATATAACGTGACGTTCCTTTGCATTAAGGGCTTGTGCATCCAACAACAAAAAGTGCATGACAACCTCTGCTTCCCTCTGTGAAGGGCCTATCCTTTACTTTTATGTATTTACTTTTTATGCAAGAGTCAATAGTGTTCTCCTCTACTTCCTTTTTATTTTTCTCTTTTGCAAGCATCATGTGGTGGGGAAAGATCTAGGCACATATATCCAGTTGGATATGAGTGATCATGAGTTATTATTGTTGACATCACCCTTGAGGTGAATAAGTTGGGAGGCGAAATCACAAGCCCCTGTCTTTCTATGTGTCTAGCTGAAACTTTTGCTCCATATATATGTCGTGAGTGTTAGCAATCATAGAGGACTAAATGATGGTTGAGTATGTGGACTTGCTAAAAAGCTCCTACATGAGACCCTTCCTGAAAATATGATGAATTGCAATTGCATTGTTGACTAGAATAGTTTGTTAGTTTCCAAGAAAGTTTATGCCTTATACTTCATTGTTGTGATGAATTGTTACTTGCTCATGAGAAGTTTTATGATAATAAATATTGTTGTTATAATAATGATCTTCCTTTGAATCATTCAAGTCCAATGTCCATGCAACAAAAGAAAAGATTATATGATGATTATGATAGGTAGCATTCCACATCAAAATTTCTGTTTTTAATTGCTACTTTATCATGATGACTTTTATGAGAAAAAGTTGCTGTTATGATGCTAGGAAAAGTATTTGAAATCATCATTGATCAAACTTATGCACTATGCTAGCATTCACACTTCATAAATTATTTATTTTATCATTTACCTACTCGAGGACGAGCAGGAATTAAGCTTGGGGATGCTGATACGTCTCCAACGTATCTATAATTTATGAAGTATTCATGCCATGTTTATTATAGTTTTGTATGATTTTGGTGCACTTTTATATGGATTGTATATGATTTTCATGGACTAACATATTGACCTAGTGCCCAGTGCCAGTTGTTGTTTTCTGCTTGTTTTTGGTTTTCCAGAAAATCTATATCAAATGAAGTCCAAATGCAGCGAAACTTTTTGACATTTTTTCTGGAACATAAGAGAGACTAGAAGCTTCGGGAGGAGGCCAGAAGCCACAGGGGCTCCACGAGCCACCAGGGCGCGCCACACCCCCCCCCCAGGCGCACCCTGGTGCCTCGTGGGCCCCCTGTGGCCCTTCTTCGCGTGATTCTAACGCCAAAAAATCATATATATTCATAAACCCCCGAAAGTTAACCTAGATGAGTTTTTACGCCGCCGCAAGCCTCTGTACCTCCACGATCTCATCTACAGCCCTTTTCCAGCACCCTGCCGGAGGGGGGAAAGCATCACCGGAGGCCATCTTCATCATCCCGGCGGTCTCCATGACGAGGAGGGAGTAGTTCGCCCTCGGGGCTAAGGGTTTGTACCAGTAGCTATGTGTTTGATCTCTCGCTCTCTCTCGTGTTCTTGAGATGGCACGATCTTGATGTATCGCGAGCTTTGTTGATATAGATGAATCATATGGAGTTTTCCCCTCTCTATCTTCTTGTGATGAACTGAGTTTTCCCTTTGAAGTTTTCTTATCGGATTGAGTCTTTAAAGATTTGAGAACACTTGATGTATGTCTTGCATATGGATATCTGTGGTGACAACGGGATATTCACTTGAGTCACTTGATGTATGTTTTGGTGATCAACTTGCGGGTTCCGTGACCTTGGGGATTTATGCATAAGGGTTGGCACACGTTTTCGTCTTGAATTTTTGGTAGAAACTTTGGGGCACTCTTTGAAGTTCTTTGTGTTGGTTTGAATAGATGAATCTGAGATTGTGTGATGCATATCGTATAATCAAACCCGTGGGTACTCATGGTGACATTGGAGTGCCTAGGTGACATTAGGGTTTTGGTTGATGTGTATCTTAAGGTGTTATTCTAGTACGAACTCTAGGGCTGTTCGTGACAATTAATGGGGATGGCTCATAAGATTGATCGGGAAGGATAACTTTGAGGTGGTTTCGTACCCTACAACAATTTCTTCGTTTGTTCTCCGCTATTTGTGACTTTGGAGTGAACTCTTTGTCGCACGTGAGGGATTTACATATAATTCAACTATGTCAACAATGTTGGGAGATCGCACTAGTGAAAGTATGAACCCTAGGCCTTATTTCTAAGCATTGCAATACCATTTTTATACCCGTTTACTTTTTTGCTACCTTGCTGTTTTTATATTTTCAGATTACAAAAATCTATATCTACTATCCATACTACACTTTTATCACCATCTCTTCACTGAACTAGTGCACCTATACAATTTACCATTGTATTGGGTGTGTTGGGGACACAAGAGATTTCTTGTATTTGGTTGCAGGGTTGCTTGAGAGATAACATCTTCAACCTACGCCTCCCACGGATTGATAAACCTTAGGTCATCCACTTGAGGGAAAATTGCTACTATCCTACAAACCTCTGCGCTTGGAGGCCCAACACGAGTCTACAAGAACAAGTTGTGTTGTAGACATCAATAGTAGATATAGGTTTTTGTAATCTGAAAATATAAAAACAGCAAGGTAGCAAGTAACAAAAGTGAGCACAAATGGTATTGCAATGCTTAAAAACAAGGCCTAGGGTTCGTACTTTCGCTAGTGCAATCTCTCAACAATGCTAACATAATTGGATCATATAACCATCCCTCAACGTGCAATAAAGAATCACTCCCAAGTTCCTATTAGCGGATAACATAAGATAGAAATTGTTTGTAGGGTACGAAACCACCTCAAAGTTATTCTTTCCGATCGATCTATTGAGCTATTCCTATAAGTGTCACAAATAGCCCTAGAGTTCGTACTAAAATAACACCATATGATACACATCAACCAACTCTAATGTCACCTAGATACTCCAATGTCACCATAAGTATCCATGAGTTGATTATACGATATGCATCAAACAATTTCATAATCATAATATTCAATCCACACAAAGAACTCCAAGGAGCACTCCAAAGTTTCTATCGAAGAAAAGATAATGAAAACGTGCATCAACCCCTATGCATAGATTACCCCAATGTCACCGCGGGAATCCGCGAGTTGAATGCCAAAACATATATCAAGTGAATCAATATAATACCCCATTGTCACCACGGGTATTCATATGCAAGACATACATCAAGTGTTCTCAAATCTGAAATATTCAATCCGACAATAACGAAACCTCAAAGGGAAAAGATTCGATTCATCACAACAAAGATAGAGAGGGAAGAAACACCATATGATCCAACTATATTAACAAAGCTCGTGATACATCAAGATCGTGCCAAATCAAGAACACGAGAGAGAGAGATCAAACACATAGCTACTGGTACAAACCCTCAGCCCCGAGGGTGAACTACTTCCTCCTCATCATGGAGACCGCCGGGATGATGAAGATGGCCTCCGATGATGATTCCCCCCTCCGACAGGGTGCCGGAAAAGGGCTGTTGATTAGATCGTGGAGGTACAGAGGCTTGCGGCGGCGGCGTAAAAACTCATCTAGGGTTATTTCTGGGGGTTTCTCTATTTATAGGATTTTTCAGCGTTGAAATCAGGTCAGATGGAGCCACGTGGGCACCACGAGGTACCAGGGCGCGCCTGGGGGGGGTGGCGCGCCCTGGTGCCTCGTGGGCACTGGGTGGCCCCCCTCCAGTGGGTCTTTGTCGGCATAAAAACCGGCAGACCTCGGGGTAAGGGGTCCCGAGCTGCGGATCTCGGATCGATGGTAACAGAGACAAAGGAGACGATGTTTACCCAGGTTTGGGCCCTCTTGATGGAGGTAAAACCCTACGTCCTACTTCTAATTATATTGATGGAGATGTATCGAGTACATAGTTGATCTACCTCGAGATCGTAATATGTGTCTAAATTCTAAAGCTAGGTGTTTGATGTTGCGTTGATGTCCCCTACGGGCTAAACCCTATGGCTTATATGCACACCAGGGAGGGTATCTAGGGTTACAAAGTCGGTATCTAGGAGTAAGGCGGCTGGAGAAATCTTGAAGGGTACTGCAAGTCTTCGGTAGAGGCAGCGTTCATCACGTCTTCCATCTGCAGCCTCCTGAGTCCACCTTGATCACGTACGGGGGCATATCGGCCCATTCGAGGAGACGGGCCGGCTAGGTTAGCACCCCCTAATCCAGGACACCGTCAGTAGCCCCCGAACTGGTCTTCTACGCCGAGGATGACCTTGAAGCATCACTTCGGATCTAGAGTCTCCGGCTTGACAGACGAGTTCCACCTTACATTTCGGATTCTATTCACAGAGCATCGACATCCGTGGTCCAACCGAGCTCGCACCCTGTCTGAGCGGGGCTGGCATCTTAGCCTCGAAGGCCTGCTGTACAGGTATGAACACTCCAATCCGGCCTGACAGCTTTATCGGAGAGGCTCGCCCCACGACAGGTTGAGCAGTTACTGCTTCCCCGCAAATCGTGTTTCGAGGCGGCCCTTTCACTGGCACGTCCCGTCGAAGCAGAGATCGTGCCCGCGTTCTTAGGGATATCATCAAAATCTCGTTTCCCCCCATATGTTTCAACGGCATCTTTGATAGTAATCGCGAATTTATCGGCGCAGCAAAGGGGGCTCTTGGCCTTTCATAGGCTTATAAAAGCAATGGGGAGAACAACGCGATAGCCTACGCTCCCATTCCTCCCTCGCTGCTGCTTCGTCTAGCTCCAACGCCCAGATCCAGCACTCACGCCTTTCTCGTTCGTAAGCTCGACTTCCCCATCAGCCATGGCCGATACCCTCAAGGGGCACTGGGGCGGCTCCACCGTGACGGCGACAACCATCGCCGAGCTGCGCGACGCGGGGTATCTAGCCCCTGCCACCGCCGCCCGCGCTCCAATGGCCGACGAGCTGGTACCCGCCCCCAACGCCGGGGAGCGGGTTGTCTTCATCCCCCACCTCATCCGAGGCCTGGGGTTCCCGCTGCACCCCTTCTTGCGCGAGGTCGTGTTTTACTACGGGTTAGATTTCCATCACCTAGCCCCCAATTCCATTCTCCACCTCACCGCTTTCATAACAGTCTGCGAGGCCTTCCTCCGCTGTGAGCCACACTTCGGCCTATGGCTGAAGCTCTTCGGGATCAAACCGAAGTCAAGCGGCTCAGAACTCGCGGAGTGCGGAGGGGCAATGATCAGCAAGAACCAGGGGGCCACCTGGTTCAAGGGCACCTTCATCGAAACGGTGAAGGAATGGCAAAAGGAGTGGTTCTACATCACCAAGCCCCTTGCCGCTGGTCAAACCGAGGTCCCGGCCTTCTCGGCTGGGCCTCCCAAGAAACTCAAGTCTTGGAAGGAAAAGGGCGTCGCCTGGGGGAAACCCGAGGAGGTGGAGACCCTGGTCGAGAGGATCGCGTGGTGGACCACCATGGGGAAGGCTGAGCTGGCCGACGTCATCAATGTCATGCTCAACCGCCGTATCCTCCCGCTCCAACTTCGGGCCACCCCGATGTGGGCACAGAAGCCCGAGGACATGGACACCATCAACACCTTTTTCCGCTCCACCTTGGCCACTATGTGGACGAAGCTCATGAAGCTGGCCAAGGAGAAGATTCCCCAGGAGGGAGAGGACCACGGCCTCGAGCATGGCTATGAGGCCCCCCCCGGTGAGTGGTTCCGTCCTTCAATCTTGCATTATTTGCTTATTGCTCCGAGGAGTAAAGTCTTTATTTGAGCCGTCGTGTTTTGACATTTTGCAGAAGTGGTCGGCATGGGTAAAAGGGGTACGATGCCCAGCCCCATTGCCGGAACAGCCCCAAACTCCTCTGCTCTCGGAGCTCCTGACCGAGGAGCCACATGTGGTGGCTTCCAAAGGGACAAAGACCCAAACGGGGAAGTCCAGTGCTCGGACCCGGGGGACTTCGGTCACCCGATCAGAGGAGACCCACACCTCTGCCGCTCAAGATGGCGGCGCCGAGGAGGGTGAGGAGGAGATTCTCCCCCCCCCCCCCCCCCGAAGGGGAAGAGGTCGGTGTCAGAAGACGCCGACGTGGGCATGCCGCCCAAGGGCCAAAAGAGGCTGAGGCGAGCCTCATCCGAGGCCGCCAACAAGTCGTCGGAGAGAGCCGAGCTCTCCGGTGACTCAGAGGAAGACCCCCTCATAACGAGGAGGAAGAAGCCGGCGCGTCGAGGGTAAGCCCTTATCCTTGTCTTCCTTGCTTGAGTCATTGTTTCATCGAGGGAAATTTTCACAGAAGAAACTTTTCATACATAGTCCGTCGAAGGTGATCCCCAGCGGCTCCTCGAATGGGTTGCCGTCCGCCAGCGGGACTCCAGAGCTCGCTGCTTCTCCTCCGATGCAAATCGGTCTGGGGGAGGCAACATCCACCCTGGCCCCCGAGGTCAACACGGCGGGGGCCGACGATGCGGCGATCATGGCCGAGGTTGAAACCTCGGCCCAACAAGACCAGGGGACGAAGCGCCCTGAGGTCATCGAAGAAGGGCTGGGCCAGATATCGGCCCAGTAGGAGTCTACCTCGGCACCGCCTTCATAGACGGGGGCTCCTCGGGTGGATCCATCCAAGGTCATCCCTCCACCCCAGCCTGCTGTCCGAGGACGGACCGACGCGGGGTGGGCCGAGGAGGTGGAGGAAGCCCTAAAGGGCTGCTCTCTTAAGGAGGAGCACCGTGCCTTGATAGGCACGGCGCTGGAAGGCTACCGGTCCGCAGAGGCCGGCCTGCACGAGGTCTTCAAAAACCTCGTAGCAGGTTTCGAGGTACGTCTTCTGCGCATTCGGTTTGCTTTGTCTTTATGAATTTTGTCCGAGGACATAAAAAGTGTAGCCTGCTGAGTGGCGTAATGAGTGAGTAGCCCCCGAGCCCGAAGTTGGTTTCAAGAAACCGTCATCGGGGTCGCTTGACTAAGTAGGAGCCTGTTGAGTAGCCCACAGGACGCTACCCAAAGTGGCTATCCTGGAGCATGTTGATGGTCTAGACCATTTACCCTCTAACAAAGGTTTTGTTTTATTACAGGTTTCGACCTTGGTTCCGGACTCCGTCTCCAAAGAGATGGCGGAGATGAACCGGAGACTTGAGCGATCTCAAGGTAAGCAAGGTTAAACTTGCTTTGTGTGTTGTATGTTAAAGAAGACAACTAAGACTTAAATATGTTGACAACGGAGCTGGGGACGCTCAAGGCCGAGCTTGAAAGGGCTCGAAAAGAGGTTGCGGCAGCAGAAAGCTGCTACCGCCGCAGCCGAGAAGGCGCGGGCTGTCGAGAAGGCGGCCGGGGAGAAGCACTAGGCGCGGGTGCTAGAGGTCGAGGAGACCTTGAAGGGCGTGTTTAAAGCGCGCGACAAGCTTCAGGAGGAGGGGCAGCGGACCAAAGAGGAGCTCGAGAAGCTTCAACGTGCCCACTCCGAGCTCAACACCTCGGCTCGTGTGGACCACGAGGTGCTCCAGCAAGTGGAGCAAATCGCCTCGGGTAAGATATTTTTGTTGCAGTGTGCGTTTGGCAGCAAAGGGTGTGTCGGGCTCACCCAGTTATGGCGTTCCGCAGAGGTCTTCAAGGATCTCCCGCAGAGCGCGGAGGATGCGGTGGCCTATTTCGGCCAACTGGCGGGCCATGAGGCGGAGAAGGCCTTCTGGGGTCAATTCCCAGGGTCCCCATCCGCGCAGCTGCTAAATCATTGAGTGAAGCAGCTGGTCGAGCTGTTTCGCATGACAAGGCCAGCACTCCAGGACCTCTGCGTTGCTCTGTGGCCGGCCGAAGCCATGCCGAGGAGTCTCTTCGGCCTGACGGCTCGTCTCCGAGATGCCGTGCCCTGCGTTGACCGCTGGAAGAGGTCCGCGTGCTTCGAAGGGGCTCGAAGGGCATACGCTTGCGTGAATACTCACTTCCGCAAAGTTGATGCGGAGACTTGTGCTGCTGGCCCTCCTGCCGACAAGCCGCGGACCGCCGAGCAGTTCTTCGCCGAAGTGGAAGCGGGAGCTCGGACCACCGAGGCCATGTGCCCCAAAGACAATCTTTATTATTAGATGATACTTCGACATGCCGGAGTGTAGTATGTAAAATTTTTATCTTTTGTTTAAATGAAGATGGCTTGAAGTTCCATATTTGTCTATTTAATAATTCAATTATTCCTCCGATATGACTTTTTTTTAAATGAGAGTGGCCAGTCGTCGGCTTCAGCCCCAGTGTAGGTCGTACAAAGGGTGTTCCCTAAGCCATACTTGACCCTTAGCCGACGTCTCGGTACCCATAGGCGGTCGATGACTTTAGAGGAACTAGGCAATCGGACTATAGTGGCTTGATATCTTTCACTTAGTCATAGGAGTTTGATTGTGGGGGTTGATGACCAGCCCCCGGTGTGGGAAGTGTTCGGCCTAATTGGCCAAGGTCTAGGCCATAGGACACTTCGGCTAAAAAAAATAAAAGCCCTTCATTTAACACGGGTGATCTTTACGATCACATCGCTTGACGCAGTCTCCGGATGGCAGACCAGTTTACGCTCACCTAGATAGTCAGTTTTCGGCTTTCTCCACTGAGGCGCCACGCCAATTGACCTGGCGGCGCAATCGCAGTGGTTCTCCCGTTACACCCTTAGCCGAATTCATCGAAAACGTAAGGGGTACACATAGGAGCCAGGCAACCCAACTATTGACCGAAATCTAGGTTCGAAACTGATGCATGTAAGGCCAAAATCCGAGACGCCGACCCCATCGGACTTTGTTATACAATTGCATCTTTTTTTTTAGAGAACTTCATCGTCCCAGAGCTATGCTGATAAAGAAATACAATAGGGACCTTGAAAGGGCACAGTTTCTTTATTTCATTATATCAATCATGTACATGCCCTGTTGATGAGAGTAATGGAAAGAATACAATGTAGATGGTAAAGAAGGAAGAGGAAAAAATAGGTCGGATAATTCCTAACGGATTTTAAAGGATCCGGACCGAGGCCTGCCGCACGTCTGCGTTTCCGAACTGTTGACCAGATCGTCCCGAATGAAGACGAAGAATTTGCGAAGGTCGATGCCCTTCTAGCCCTTTATACACTCAAAGTGTTTGATTGACCGAATTCCTTAAAGGGAGGTGTGACCGAAGTCTCTCTGTGGTTAAAACCACCTAGATGTGTTCATATTTGGCTGCTTCATTTATAGTCGCCTGCCTGTGCTGGGGCTCTAAGTCTCGTCCTTGCATGGTTAATCCGCGCCTGACGTTTGGTAATTGTGTTGGCTCCTCGGCGTCCCAGGGAATCTTGAGTGCAAAGTTATGTACTCTGGGGACATAGTGCCCACAGAAAGGGCGCACGAGGAGCCCGCATCCCTATTTCAGGTGCGGGGGTACTTAGCCGAGGTCGACTTGTGCAGCCCTGGTGCGATTCAAAGAGCGGGCGGCGCATTTATTGCTGCGGGCTGCCTCCTCGGACGCTTGAACCTCGGCTGCAAAAGCCGCGGTCTGTTCCTCTGTCCAGAGTGAACGTTCTGTGTTACCATTGACAGTGATGACGCCATTGGGTCCCGGCATTTTGAGCTTGAGGTAGGCATAATGCGGGACTGCGTTGAAGCGTGCAAAGGCTGTGCGCCCTAAGAGCGCGTGGTATCCACTCCGGAAGGGTACAATGTCGAAGATTAACTCCTCGCTTCTGAAGTTCTCGGGCGAACCGAAGACTACCTCTAGGGTTATTGTTCCCGTACAACGGGCTTCGACGCCCGGGATGACACCTTTAAAGGTGGTACAGCTCGGCTTGATCCGAGATGAGTCGATACCCATCTTCCGAACTGTATCCTCGTAAATGAGGTTAAGGCTGCTTCCCCCATCCATCAGGACGCGTGTTAGATGATAACCATCAACGATGGGGTCCAGGACGAGCGCCGCCGATCCGCCATGCCTGATGCTGGTCGGATGATCATGCTTATCGAAAGTGATCGGGTAAGCCGACCATGGGTTATACTTCGGGGCGACTGGCTCCAGCGCGTATACGTCCCGAAGTGCACGTTTCCGCTCCCTCTTGGGGATGTGGGTGACGTAGATCATATTGACCTCTGTTACCCCGTTTGGAAACTTCTTCTGCCCTCCATTATTGGGCTGCCGAGGTTCATCCTCGTCGTCGCTGCGGTGTTGGGTTTTACTTTGTCCCTCTGCCGCTATCTTCCCGGCTTGCTTAAACACCCAGCAATTCCTATTAGTGTGGGTTGCTGGTTTTTCCTGGGTACCATGAATCCCACATGGGCGGTCCAGGAGTCTGTCAAGCTAGCTAGGTCCGTCTTTGTTCCCTTTATAGGGTTTTCTTTTCTGCCTGGATTTAGGTCCGGTGAATCCTGCGTTGACCGCGGCGTCTTCAGTGTCGCTTCCGCCATTTTTATACCTGCGCTTATTTTTATTGCTCTTTGGCCATCCATTGGCGTCACGAGTTTCCGAGGTGCCTGCCTCGCCGTTATGAGTACTTCGGGCAAGCCAGCTATCTTCCCCCGCGCAAAAGCGAGTCATTAGTGAGGTCAAGACTGCCATGGTCCTCGGTTTATCCTGTCCGAGTTGTCGAGCCAACCATTCATCTCGGATATTGTTTTTAAAAGCGGCGATGGCTTCGGCTTCGGAGCAGTCTATAATCTGGTTCTTCTTAGTGAGGAACCTGTTCCAGAATTTACGGGCTGATTCGCCTGGCTGCTGGGTGACACGGCTGAATTCATCAGCGTCCGGAGGTCGGACATATGTGCCCTGGAAGTTTGCTCGAAAGGCGTCTTCTAGGGCCTCCCAGCTGCTGATAGAATGAGGAGGTAGGCTGTTAAGCCAGTGTCTTGCCGGCCCCTTTAGTTTGAGCGGCGGATATTTAATGGCATGGAGATCATCTCCATTGGCCATGTGTATATGCAGGAGGAAATCCTCGATCCAAACTGCTGGGTCCGTGGTACCATCGTATGACTCTATATTGATGGGTTTAAACCCTTCCGGGAACTGATGTTCCATTACCCTGTCTGTGAAGCAGATCGGGTGAGCCGGACCGAGGAGGGTCTCGTCGGGTCTCGGGAGAGAGCCATGAATAAGCTTGATCTCGGGCGCGGCCGTTCCTGTCCATCCAGGCATAGTAGCCGTTGGGCCCCACGGGCGCACGTCCCCTTGATCCATAGATGGACCGAGGAGGAGCCCTATTTTCTTCAATGCGACGTCTAGCGTCGTGAGGATCTAGGTGGTCCACGGGGTCTTTACCATGACGGCGTGGAGGTGGCCTATCGCCGTGGTCTTCACGTCTTGGCCTGTCCCGGCCTCTAGGGGGCCGATCGAGGTCATCAGCGAGCTCTTCGTCGAATTCTGGTAGTAGGCGCTTGCGTGGGTAGGACTTCGGCGCGCTATAGCGTCGATTTTCCATATCTTGCTCGGCAGAGAGCACTTCAACCCACTTTTCATTTATCCCATCGGTATTTTCCTGCAGCTGCTACTGCTTGCGTTTTAAACTCTGGGCTGTCGCAACGAGGCGTCGCCGGAATCGTTCCTGTTCGAAAGGGTCTTCAGGGACGATGCAGTCTTCGGTGCCGAGACTCTCATCCTCCTTGGAATCCGGCATGTAATTGTCATCGGCCCCTTCGAATAGGTCATCGGGGTCGGAGTCCCCGAGATGTCGATCTGATATGCCATCCCTTGCGGGGGAGGCTTGAATGTCCTCCTCATGGTCGTTAGCATCACCGTCCTCCGCGTCATTGTTATTGGCTGTCGCGTCGTTGCCACTAGGTTCCCCATTATTGCCCCGTCGGCGGCGTCGTCGACGTCTTGGAGGGGACTTGGGGGTATCCACCATGTAGACATCGTAGGTGGATGTGGCCGTCCACCTGCCCGTGTTGACCGGGGTTAAGGTGTTCTCAATGGGGCCATCAGCATCTTCCTCCATGTCGGAAGGTTCGCCGTAGTCCAACACGTCGGTTAAATCGTCGCCCATGCTGACTAGGTGGGTGGTGGGTGGGGTATAAATTTCCCTGTTGTCGGCTTTAAGTCCGATCTGATTGTAAACCAAAGTCTTGCCGTCCAAGATGGACATGCTCCGGATACGGTCGAGCATCTCGTCGAGCTGAGATAGCTCTTCAGGATCCATAGATGCGCCGTAGGCAGGGCTGATTTGGAGTAGCCCCGGCGTGTAACCGGACGTGTTTCCGGTGCGAGGGGAATCCGAGCATGGATCTGGTTTCTGCGCCGGGATCGATTCTGGCGCCGGCGTAGTTTCAGAAGTGGGTGCCAGATCTATCTCCGGACCAATAATCGGGGAGAGACTGGCCGGAGCGGCGGCGTCCGGGGTCTCAAGGGGCACCGTGACGGAGTTTGGTTCCGGAGTCGAGCCTCCAGAACCGGTCGAGCTTTCAATCCGGCCGGGGGTCCATCCCGATAAGACGAGCTCGCCACGGGAGTCCGCAGTGTACTCGAGGCCGCCAAACGTCATGATCCGACCTGGGGCGTAGTTCTCGACAGAGGTCAGATGACCCGTCAAGTCGGCGCAAAATACCATGCTGCCGAAGACGAAAAGCTGTCCTGGGGCATAGGCGTCCCCACAGCCATTGATGCAGTTGATCTGCAGATGAGCCATCAATCCTTCAGGTGATCACGCAGCGGAACTCTCAATGAAAGCACCAGTGTCGGTGTAAAAACCGGCAGACCTCGGGGTAGGGGGTCCCAAGCTGCGGATCTCGGATCAATGGTAACAGAGACAAAGGAGACAATGTTTACCCAGGTTCGGGCCCTCTTGATGGAGGTAAAACCCTACGTCCTGCTTCTGATTATATTGATGGAGATGTATCGAGTACAGAGTTGATCTACCTCGAGATCGTAATATGTGTCTAACTTCTAAAGCTAGGTGTTTGATGTTGCGTTGATGTCCCCTACGGGCTAAACCCTATGGCTTATATACACACCGGGGAGGGTATCTAGGGTTACAAAGTCGGTATCTAGGAGTAAGGCGGCTGGAGAAATCTTTAAGGGTACTGCAAGTCTTCGGTAGAGGCAGCCTTGATCACGTCTTCCATCTGCAGCCTCCGGAGTCCACCTTGATCACGTACGGGGGCATATCGGCCCATTCAAGGAGACGGGCCGGCTAGGTTAGCACCCCCTAATCCAGGACACCGTCAGTCTTGGTTCTAGTATTTTTTATTTATTACATAAAAAATCTCCAAAAAGTTTCATCCAATTCCAAGAACTTTTATTTCTGCACAAAAAAACAACACAATGGCTATTCTGCTGAAAACAGGATCAGTCCGGGTGAGTTCTAATCAAATCATACCAAAACCATATAGAATTGTTATAAACATGGCATGGATACTTCATAAATTATAGATACGTTGGAGACGTATCAAATAGCGCATAAACTAGGGTTTAAGCTTCTATCACTCTAGCAACCCATCATCTAATTACTACTCCACAATGCGTTCCCTTAGGCCCAAAGATGGTGAAGTGTCATGTAGTCGACGTTCACACGACACCACTAAATGAAGCAACAACATACATATCATCAAAATATCGAACGAATACCAAATTCACATGATTACTTATGACAAGACTTCTCCCATGTCCTCAAGAACAAAAGTAACTACTCACAAATCATATTCATGTTCAAGATCAGAGGGGTATTGAATAGCATTAAGGATCTGAACATATAATATTCCGCCAAATAAGCCAACTAGCATCAACTACAAGATGTAATTAATACTACTAGCAACCCACAGGTACCAATCTGAGGTTTTGAGACAAAATAATTCTCCGTAAATTTTCAGGTCATTTGGAGTTGTGCAGAATAGCTATATCTCTTTCACCCCTTTCAGGTCCAGAATTCCAGCTGTCGGCATTCTCCCTCTTCATATGAATCTTGCAAATAAGAGAGAAAAGGCATTAGAATTATACCATAAAGTGAAATAATGATCAAAAACATAATAATTATGGATAAGAAATCATGATGCAAATTGGACGCATCAACTCCCCCAAGCTTAGACCCCCTTGTCCTCAAGCGGAAGCCGAAATCGATAATCATGACCACATGTTTAGAGAGAGAGGCATCGATAAAAAATAAAATACGGACATGGAGCATCATGATCTTTATTATAACAGCAATATATCATCATAAAACTTCTCATGAAAAAGTAACAATTCATTCCAAGTTAAAGTATGAACCATAAACCAAATTGAAAACTAACAAACTATGATCTCAGTCACTGAAGCAATTGCAATTCATCATATTATCAGAAAGAGTCCATGTAAGAGCTTTGTTTAGCAAGTTCACATACTCAACTATCATTTAGTCTTCTATGATTGCTGACACTCATGGCATACTTATGGAGCAAAAGTTTCAGCCGGACACATAGAAAGATAGGGGCTTATGATTTCGCCTCCCAACGTATTTACCTCAAGGGTAATGTCAACAATAATAACTCATGATCACTTACATCCAACTGGATATATATGCCTGGATCAATCCCCACCACATGATGCTTGCCAAGAGAGAAAATAAAAACGAAATAGAGGAGAATACTATTGACTCTTGCATGAAAGTAAATATATAAAGTAAAAGATAGGCCCTTCGCAGAGAGAAGCAGAGGTTGTCATGCGCTTTCTATTTTTGGATGTGCAAGCTCTTAAAGTAAAGGAACATCACTTTATATTGCCCCTTGTGATAGTGACCTTTATTATGCAGTCTGTCGCTTTTATTGCTCCACCATCACAAGATCGTACAAAGCTTATTTTCCCTTACAATAAAAGTTCATACATGTTTAGGAGCAATTTTTATTGCTTTGCACCGATGACAACTTACTTGAAGGATCTTATTCAATCCATAGGTAGATATAGTGGACTCTCATGGCATGAAACTGGGTTTAAGGGTTTTTGGATGCACAAGTAGTATCTCTACTTAGTACAGAATTTTGGCTAGCAAAAGATAGGGGGCAAGCACCACATGTTAGAGGATCCAAAACAATATAACTTCTATGTAAATATAAGCAAACATAACCCATTATGTTGTCTTCCTTGTCCAACGTCAACCAATTGACATAGAATATTTGATGGGGGCTCACAATCATAAAAGATGTCCAAGATAGTGTATTTATATGTGAGACCTCTCTTCCTTTATTACTTTTTCATGAATTGTAACAATGACCAATGCTATGTTTGTCAACTTCCAACAAGTTTTATCAATTATACTTCTTTTATGTGAAGTTATCACTCCCCATGGGATTAGCATATGATATAATTTTTTATTCTTTATTTATTTCTAAGATTGGATCATCAAAAGCAAAACACTCAACTCAAACTCCTCTTTATTATATAACTTTCACACATGATTACATAGATAGATAGATCACAAAGCAAGCACTCAAAACTAAATCATACTAGAACTTTATTCTTCTAAATCATGAAATAACTAAGGATCGAACTAAGATAGATAATGATGATAAAAAGTGATGATGATACAATACCGGGGCACCTCCCCCAAGCTTGGCACAAGCCAAGGGTGGTGCCCATACCCATGTACTCAAATCTCCTTCTTGGGTGATGGTGGTGATGAAGTGATGGGCTTGTCCTCCGTCTTCCTAGGCATAGGCTCTCCATCATAAAAGGACGAACGTGTTTCCGGAGTCCTGAAATTTGCAGCTAAACTCATACCTTTGAACTTGGCCTCATACTCAAAATTTTGGTTTTGTAGATCATATATTTGGGCCTGAAGATAATCAATCCGATCATTGAGCTTGAAGATGACATCCCCAATATTCCTGCCGTCCACCTTGTGCTCACGGATGAAGTCCGTGATCATGGAGTGGTTAGCACAAAGTCCGTGCTCCACCAACCCCTGGCACTTGAAGATCTCCTGTTCCACCGCTTCCAGCCTGGCCTTCTCGCTCCCGGTCTTCTTAGGTTCCTGAATGTCCCGGATGTGGAGCACCCCCTCACGCATCTCAATGGCTTGAGGGTGCTTCATCACCTTCGATAGGTATGGGTTGATGACCTTCTCGTAGAACTTGTCCTTGGACGAGCTTGGAGACGCCATGGCGATCTAGATCTGTCAGAAAAACAGCCCGAAACAAGAACAAAGGAGAAACTTGCGATACGGTGGTCAAAACACCCGTGAGTATATATAATGAATTTTTCCCGTGCAAAACAAGTAATATGGAAGAAAAACGGAGCCAGGAAAGTCCACGAGGGCGCCACAAGCCTGGTAGGCACGCCCTGGGGGGTAGGGCGCGTCCCCCAGGCTTGTCGCCTCCTCGTGCACTTTTCAGACTGTTTATTATTTTCCTAGTTTTTTGTATATTCCAAAACAGACAGAAAGTACTTTTATGGAAGTTTTGGAGTCGGTTTACTTACCGTACCACATACCTACTCCTTTTCAGGCTTCTCGAGCGTTTCGGAAGATTTCTTCTATGTGCTCTTCCGGTGTCATTGTTTGAATAATATTAGTTTCAACATTAATGGGCGTACCTGAGATATAATGTTTAATTCTTTGCCCATGAACCACTCTTGGATTATTGCCTTCGGAGTTGTTTATTTTAATGGCTCCGGAGCGATAAACTTCTTCGATGATGTATGGCCCTTCCCATTTAGAGAGAAGTTTTCCTGCAAAAAATCTTAGACGAGAATTGTATAATAGAACATGATCACCTACTTTGAATTCCCGTTTTTGAATTCTCTTATCATGCCATCTTTTAACTTTTTCTTTAAACAACTTGGCATTTTCGTAAGCTTGGGTTCTCCATTCATCTAAAAAACTAATATCAAATAACCTCTTTTCACCGGCAAGTTTAAAATCATAGTTGAGTTCTTTAATTGCCCAGTATGCTTTATGTTCTAGCTCAAGAGGTAAATGACATGCTTTCCCATAAACCATTTTATATGGAGACATACCCATAGGATTCTTATAAGCAGTTCTGTAAGCCCATAATGCATCATCCAGTTTCTTAGACCAATTCTTTCTGGATCTATTATCGGTATTTTACAAAATTAATTTTATTTCTCTATTAGTTAATTCAACTTGACCACTAGACTGAGGATGATAAGGAGATGCAATTCTATGGTTAACATCATATTTAGCAAGCAACTTACGGAAAGCACCATGAATAAAATGTGAACCACCATCAGTCAATTAATATCTAGGGACTCCAAACCTCGGGAATATAACTTCTTTAAGCATTTTAATGGAAGTGTTATGATCAGCACTACTAGTTGGAATAGCTTCTACCCACTTAGTAACGTAATCAACAGCAACTAAAATATGAGTATACCCATTGGATTTAGGAAAAGGTCCCATATAATCAAAACCCCAAACATCAAATGGTTCAATAACAAGTGAATAATTCATAGGCATTTCCTGACGTCTACCAACATTACCAATTCTTTGACATTCATCACAAGAAAGGACAAACTTACGTTCATCTTTGAAAAGAGTAGGCCAATATAAACCAGATTGTAATACCTTGTGTGCAGTTCTGTCTCCCGCATGGTGTCCTCCATATGCCTCGGAGTGACACTTACGTAGGATTTGTTCATGTTCATGCTCAGGTACACAACGTCTAATAATACCATCTACTCCTTCTTTATATAAGTGTGGGTCATCCCAAAAGTAATGTCGTAAATCAAAGAAGAACTTTTTGTTTTGTTGGTATGTGAAACTAGGTGGTATATATTTAGCAACAATGTAATTAGCATAGTCTGCATACCAAGGAGTATTGCGAGAAGAATTTATCACAGCTAACTCTTCATCAGGAAAATCATCATTAATGGGAAGTGGGTCATCAAGAACATTTTACATTCTAGACAAATTATCAGCAACGGGATTCTCAGCTCCCTTTCTATCAACAATATGCAAATCAAATTCTTGTAGCAAAAGAACCCGCCTAATAAGTCTAGGTTTAGCATCTTTCTTTTCCATGAGATATTTAATAGCAGCATGATCAGTGTGAATAGTAACTTTGGAATCAACAATGTAAGATCTGAATTTATCACATGCAAACACAACTGCTAAAAATTCTTTCTCAGTAGTAGCATAATTTCTTTGAGCACTATCTAGAGTTTTACTAGCATAATGAATAACATTTAGTTTCTTATCAACCCTTTGTCCTAGAACAGCACCAACACCATAATCACTAGCATCACACATAATTTCAAAGGGCAGGTTCCAATCAGGTGGTTGAACAATAGGTGCAGAAATTAAGGCTTTCTTAAGTACTTCAAAGGCTTCTGCACAATCATCATCAAAAACAAATGCAACATCTTTTTGCAAGAGATTAGTAAGAGGCCTAGAAATTTTAGAGAAGTCTTTTATAAACCTTCTATAAAAACCAGCATGACCAAGGAAACTTCTTATACCTTTGATATCTTTAGGACACAGCATTTTCTCAATAGCATCAACTTTAGCTTTATCAACTTCAATACCTCTTTCAAAAATTTTATGCCCAAGAACTATACCTTCATTCACCATAAAGTGGCACTTCTCCCAATTCAAGACAAGATTAGTTTCTTCACATCTCTGCAAAACTCGATCAAGGTTGCTCAAGCAATCATCAAAAGAAGTTCCGTAAACGGAGAAATCATCCATGAAAACCTCAACAATCTTTTCACAAAAGTCAGAGAATATAGCAGTCATACATCTTTGAATGGTAGCAGGTGCATTACATAAACCAAAAGGCATACGACGATAAGCATAAGTTCCAAAAGGACAAGTAAAGGTGGTTTTCTCTTGATCTTCAGGTGAAACAGGTATTTGAGAGAAACCAGAATAACCATCTAGGAAGCAAAAGTGTGTATGCTTAGATAATCTTTCTAACATTTGATCAATAAAAGGCAAAGGGTAATAATCTTTCCTAGTAGCTTTATTTAATTTCCTGAAATCAATTACCATCCTATAACCAGTTACAATTCTTTGTGGGATAAGTTCATTTTTATCATTAGGAACAACGGTAATACCTCCTTTCTTAGGAACACAATGAACAGGACCTACCCATCTACTATCAGCTATGGGATAAATTATACCTGCCTCCAGAAGCTTTAATATTTCAGTTCTTACCACATCCTTCATTCTAGGATTCAGCCTTCTTTGATGATCAATGATACGTCTCCAACGTATCTATAATTTATAAAGTATTCATGCCATGTTTATAACAATTCTATATGGTTTTGGTATGATTTGATTAGAACTAACCCGGACTGACGCTGTTTTCAGCAGAATTGCCATGGTGCTGTTTTTTGTGCAGAAATAAAAGTTCTTGTAATTGGATGAACCTTTTTGGAGATTTTTTATGGAATAAATAAAAAATATTGGAACCAAGACCCACCGGAGGGGGGCCACCCAGTGCCCACGAGGCACCAGGGCATGCCACCCCCCCCCCCAGGCGCGCCCTGGTACCTCGTGGGGCCCACGTGGCTCCGTCTGACCTGATTTCAACGCTGAAAAATCCTATAAATAGAGAAACCCCCAGAAATAACCCTAGATGAGTTTTTACGCCGCCGCAAGCCTCTGTACCTCCACGATCTAATCTACAGCCCTTTTTCGGCACCCTGCCGGAGGGGGGAATCATCACCGGAGGCCATCTTCATCATCCCGGCGCTCTCCATGACGAGGAGGAAGTAGTTCACCCTCGGGGCTAAGGGTTTGTACCAATAGCTATGTGTTTGATCTCTCTCTCTTGTGTTCTTGATTTGGCACGATCTTGATGTATCACGAGCTTTGTTAATATAGTTGGATCATATGGTGTTTCTTCCCTCTCTATCTTTGTTGTGATGAATCGAATCTTTTCCCTTTGAGGTTTCGTTATTGTCGGAATGAATATTTCAGATTTGAGAACACTTGATGTATGTCTTGCATATGAATACCCGTGGTGACAATGGCGTATTATATTCATTCACTTGATATATGTTTTGGCATTCAACTCGCGGATTCCCGCGGTGACATTGGGGTAATCTATGCATAGGGGTTGATGCACGTTTTCATTATCTTTTCTCCAATAGAAACTTTGGGGTCCTCCTTGGAGTTCTTTGTGTGGATTGAATATTATGATTATGAAGTTGTTTGATGCATATCGTATAATCAACTCACGGATACTTGTGGTGACATTGGAGTATCTAGGTGACATTAGAGTTGGTTGATGTGTATCATATGGTGTTATTATAGTACAAACTCTAGGGCTGTTTGTGACACTTATAGGAATAGCTCAATAGATCGATCGGAAAGAATAACTTTGAGGTGGTTTTGTACCCTACAAACAATTTCTATCTTATGTTCTCCGCTAATAGGAACTTGGGAGTGATTCTTTATTGCACGTTGAGGGATGGTTATATGATCCAATTATATTAGCATTGTTGAGAGATTGCACCAGCGAAAGTAGGAACCCTAGGCCTTGTTTTTAAGCATTGCAATACCGTTTGTGCTCACTTTTGTTACTTGCTACCTTGCTGTTTTTATATTTTCAGATTACAAAAACCTATATCTACTATTCATACTACACTTTTATCACCATCTCTTCGCCGAACTAGTGCACCTATACAATTTACCATTGTATTGGGTGTGTTGGGGACACAAGAGATTTCTTGTATTTGGTTGCAGGTTTGTTTGAGAGATACCATCTTCAACCTATGCCTCCCACGGATTGATAAACCTTAGGTCATCCACTTGAGGGAAAATTGCTACTGTCCTACAAAACTCTGCGCTTGGAGGCCCAACACGAGTTTACAAGAATAAGTTGTGTAGTAGACATCAAGTTCTTTTCTGGCGCCGTTGCCGGGGAGGTGTGTGCTTGAAGGTATATCTTTAGATCTTGAAATCGAATCTTATAGTTTCTTGTTTTATCACTAGTTTGGTTTATAAAAGAAAACTACAAAAAAAATGGAATTGAGGTTGCCGCAGATTATTCGTCTTTATCATGTCTTTCTTGAAAATTATGGAGCGGAAAATTGTGCTCAATTGATAGAAGAAGAATTCAATAAAATGTTTGGCATAAAATCTTTGAATGATGAGCATGATTGCAATGTTGTTAGTATGAATTCTATGAATATCCAAAATACTAATGATGATTGCACTAGTCATGACAAAATGTTTCTTATAAGCATGTCAATTTTTTTTGAGTGCATAAAGTTTGTGAAGACATGCCTTATAGGGATGATAGATTTTGTAAGAAGCATAAACATGATAGAACCAATTTTTTGCTCAAAGTGATAGATGAATTTGCTACAAAATTATGCTCTCTTCATCCCATTACTTGTGAACTTTGCAATAAAGTTGGTCACCTTAATTTTCAATGCATACTTTTTCATGATCGAATCATGGCTAAATATTGTAATGACTTGACCGCCCTTGAACTATATAATGGGCTTTATCTATCTTTGGGGTGTGAAGAATTGACACATAAAAATAGTTGGTTTGAAGTATTCATTCTCACAGACAACATTGAAACTAATCTAGAGGAAATCTATATGTTTTGTGTGGTAAATTGCAATGAGAATGCTTATATTGCCAACTATAGAAAGACGGGAAAACCAATAGAATATAAAAGGAACACTAATGAAAGGGTAAAGATTTCCACTTTCCCTCCTATTGTCTCTCATGATGAAATAGGTGACGAGGAGGAGCTTCCTATTCAACCAATCTCATCAATAAGAAGCTCGGAAAAATTGATTAAACCCACACATGATGTGGTGAAGAAGAAGAAAAGAAGAAAGAGTAGAGGTAAAAAGGCATCCCTCCCAAATAATGTTGCCCCTATTATTGTTGTGCCTCATGAGAGTGAATCAAAAATAATTGTGGAAGATGATATACTCGATGATGATATTGCTTCTTTGTCTTATGGTACAATGTCTGAAGGAACTATTGAGGATGATTTTATTATGCCTATTACTCATTATGATGATTATGATTGGGAAAATAATGATACTTCTTATAATCTTGAAAATCTTTTTGGCACCAACTTAGAAAATTCTTATGAAAATAATTGTTATACTATTGGTGGTATTCATACTATTGATGATAATAGTGATTATGCTAATGATATGCCAAGCCACAAGCTTGGGGATGCTATGTCTGATGAGAATGACATGTTTGAGAATTTATTTTCTGCAATTAATGTTTGTCCCAAGCTTGGGGATGCTATGCTTAATGAAGATGATCTTTTTAGTCCCCCTACTTTGAATGACCAAATTTGTTATGATGATTTCATGCCTCCTATCTATGATGATTATTGTGACGATACTTATGTTATGAAAAATAGTGGTGATTATTATTATAATACTTGTTATAATCCTTTTTACTGAACATCACTCTTTTAATGTGGAAACAATTTATAGTATTCGAGTTTCATACTATACTCCCACTATTATGAATGAGAAGAAAATTGCTTTTGTGGAGAGTAATAAAAATTCTATGCTTGTGGATCATGAAAAGAATGCTTTATATGATAGCTATATTGATGAATCCATTCATTATGCTACTGAAAATTATTATGAGAGAGGAACATATGAATCATGATGCTCCCGTTATGTTTCAATTCTTTACTTTTTATGTGAGCACCATTAAAATCATCATGCCTAGCTAAAAGGCATTAAAGAAAAGCGCTTGTTGGGAGATAACCCAATACTTATACCTACTGTTTTTGTGTGTCCACATGATTAAACTACTGTAGTAATCATGTTTTATAAGATTTCTTTCAATAATGTGCCAAGTAAAGCCTTTGGGATAGTGTGGATGCTTGTTGATTTGATTCTGTGCAAAAACAGAAACTTTTGCGTCCAATGCTGGAATTTCTATTCTGTACTGGAGCGTGAGGAAATTCTGAAATTTTTCCAAAGTATTAGGTTACAAATTGTTTACCTTTTCCTAATTTTTCAGAATTTTTGGAGGTACATAAATATGGTTTTTAAATCGCTCACTACACATTGTTCTGTTTTTGACAGATTCTGTCTTCGGTGCATAGTTTGCTTGTTTTAGTGTTTCCATAGCTTATATTGTGTAATATAAATTGTGGAAATGATAGAATACAGTAGGAATTATGTGATAACAGTTATGACTCTTGTCTTTACAGTACCTAAGTGGATGATTTATTTTTATCATACTAACCTATCTCACGAAGTTCCGTTAAGTTTTGTGTGATTGAAGTTTTCAAGTTTTGGGTGAGATATCGATATGAGGAGAATAAGGAGTGGCAAGACCCTAAGCTTGGGTATTACGAAGGCACCCCAAGGTAAAATTCAAGGAAGACTCAAGCGTCTAAGCTTGGGGATGCCTCGGAAGGCATCCCCTCTTTCGTCTTCAACACTATTGGTAACCTCACTCGGAGCTATATTTTTATTCGTCACATAATATGAGTTTTGCTTGGAGCATCATTTTATTTTGTTGATATTTGCTTTTTGTTATCGATAATCATTTTTTGTATCTTTTAGTTCAATAAAATGCCAATTATAGCCTTTACCATGCTCAGTTTGCAAGTTCATGTGTTGCTGTTTGAAAACAGAAAGTTTTCTGTTATGTCCAAAATATTCCTGAATAGTCAGAACATGATAAAAATCTGAAATTTTTACACAGTAAGCATGCATAATTTATCTGTCACTTGGTAATTTTTCAGAATTTTTGGAGTTAAGGAAGTATGGATTCTTATTCACCCTTTACAGACTGTTCTGTTTTGGCAGATTGCTGTTATAGTTGCATTGTTTGCATATGTTTGCGTGTTTAATGCTTCTATTTGAGGATAGGAGTATTCAATATGAAGAGGCATTTAGTATGAAATGTTTAATTATAATTTTTGTGATTTGCTACAGTAGAGAATATTAGGGTTTTGAGTTGATTTATACTAACTTATCTCACGAGTTCTTGTTGAGTTTTGTGTGGATGAAGTTTTTAAAGATTTAGGAGAAGCCATTGTATGAGAGGAATTAAGGAGACACAAGAACTCAAGCT
This sequence comes from Elymus sibiricus, assembly GCA_039707655.1. Lineage (NCBI taxonomy): Eukaryota > Viridiplantae > Streptophyta > Magnoliopsida > Poales > Poaceae > Elymus > Elymus sibiricus. The sequence goes on from CM077664.1 coordinate 324,401,483, forward strand.
TGGGGATGCCCAAGGCATCCCAAATTAATATTTCAAGAAGTCTCAAGCATCTAAGCTTGGGGATGCCCCGGTAGGCATCCCACCTTTCTTCATCAACAATTATCGGTCAGTTTTGGTTGAGCCTAAGTTTTTGCTTCTTCACATGATATGTGCTACCCTTGGAAAGTCATTTTATTTTGTTTTCTTTGCTGTTTGAATAAAATACTTAAGATCTGAAATTTTTAAATGAGAGAGAGTCCTCACATAGCTACTTAATTACTTAACTACTCATTTGATCTTCACTTATATCTTTTTGGAGTAGTTTGTCATTTACTCTTGTGCCTCACTTATATCCTATGAGTAAAATGTGAAAGAATTGAATATCATAAAGTTCAAATTATATGTGCTTCATATGCTTGTATCATGCCTAGTAGTAGTTTCACATTGGGTTTAGAAAGTGAAATCTATTGAAGCTTGACAATCACAATATTGGTCATACAAGCAATCCATGAATGATTAGTATAAGGAAGAGAACTTTCACATATAAATATATTATCTTGGACATCTTTTATGATTGTGAATACCCATTAATTATTTTCAAACTTGAGCAAATTAGCTGAAGTTGGACAAGGAAGACAACGTAATGAGTTATGTTTGGGTATATTTGCATAGAAGTTATATTGTTATGGATCCTCCAACATGTGGTGCTTGCTTAGGATCTTTTGCTAGCCAAAAATTCGTACTAAGTAGAGATACTACTTGTGCATCCAAAAACCCTTAAACCCAGTTTCTTGCCATGAGTGTCCACCATACCTACCTATGGATTGAATAAGATCCTTCAAGTAAGTTGTCATCGGTGTAAAAAGCAATAAAAATTGCTCCTAAATATGTATGATCTTTTATTGCAAGGGAAAATAAGCATTGTACGAACTTGTGATGGTAAAGAAATAAAAGCGACGGACTACATAATAAAGGTTGCTATCACAAGGGGCAATATAATGTGACGTTCCTTTGCATTAAGAACTTGAGCATCCAAAAATAAAAAGCGCATGACAACCTCTGCTTCCCTCTGCGAAGGGCCTATCTTTTACTTTTATGCATTTACTTTTATGTATTTACTTTTATGCAAGAGTCAATAAGTATTCATTCTCATTTCAACCTTAATTATTCTCTAGTTGGCAAGCATCATGTGGTGGGGAAAGATCCAGGCACATATGGCCAGTCAAATATATTTGATCATGAATTATTATTGTTGACAATTATCTCTATGATAAATAAGTTGGGAGGCGTAACATTAAGCCCCTATCTTTCTCTGTGTTCGATGGATGCCATTTGTTCTAAAAATATGCTTTGAGAAGACTATATGATAATTGAGTATGTGGAGCTCTTACTTAGACTTTGTTGAAATTAAGTTGAATTGCAATTGTTTGGTGACTAAGAACATAAGTTGTTAAGTTTCAAGAGATTGCATTGTTTGAACCACAACATGTGAATTGATTGCTACTTTATCATGATGAGTTTTATGAGAAAAAGTTGCTGTTATGATGCTAGGAAAAGTGATTGAAATTATCATTGATCAAACTTATGCACTATGGTAGCATTCACACTTCATAAATTATTTCTTTTATAATTTACCTAGTCGAGGATGAGCAGGAATTAAGCTTGGGGATGCTGATACGTCTCCAACGTATCTATAATTTATGAAGTATTCATGCCATGTTTATAACAACTCTATATGGTTTTGGTATGATTTGATTAGAACTAACCCGGACTGACGCTGTTTTCAGCAGAATTGCCATGGTGTTGTTTTTTGTGCAGAAATAAAAGTTCTTGGAATTGGATGAAACGTTTTGGAGATTTTTTATGGAATAAATAAAAAATACTGGAACCAAGACCCACTGGAGGGGGGCCACCCAGTGCCCACGAGGCACCAGGGCGCGCCACCCCCCACGCGCGCCCTGGTACCTTGTGGCGCCCACGTGGCTCCGTCTGACCTGATTTCAACACTGAAAAATCCTATAAATAGAGAAACCCCCAGAAATAACCCTAGATGAGTTTTTACGCCGCCGCAAGCCTCTGTACCTCCACGATCTAATCTACAGCCCTTTTCCGGCACCCTGCCGGAGGGGGGAATCATCACCGGAGGCCATCTTCATCATCTCGGCGCTCTCCATGACGAGGAGGAAGTAGTTCACCCTCGGGGCTGAGGGTTTGTACCAGTAGCTATATGTTTGATCTCTCTCTCTCTCTCGTGTTCTTGATTTGGCACGATCTTGATATCACGAGCTTTGTTAATATAGTTGGACCATATGGTGTTTCTTCCCTCTCTATCTTTGTTGTGATGAATCGAATCTTTTCCCTTTGAGGTTTCGTTATTGTCGGATTGAATATTTCAGATTTGAGAACACTTGATGTATGTCTTGCATATGAATACCCGTGGTGACAATGGGGTATTATATTGATTCACTTGATATATGTTTTGGCATTCAACTCGCGGATTCCCACGGTGACATTGGGGTAATCTATGCATAGGGGTTGATGCACGTTTTCATTATCTTTTCTCCGATAGAAACTTTGGGGTGCTCCTTGGAGTTCTTTGTGTGGATTGAATATTATGATTATGAAGTTGTTTGATACATATCATATAATCAACTCACGGATACTTGTGCTGACATTGGAGTATCTAGGTGACATTAGAGTTGGTTGATGTGTATCATATGGTGTTATTTTAGTACGAACTCTAGGGCTGTTTGTGACACTTATAGGAATAGCTCAATAGATCGATCGGAAAGAATAACTTTGAGGTGGTTTCGTACCCTACAAACAATTTCTATCTTATGTTCTCCGCTAATAGGAACTTGGGAGTGATTCTTTATTGCACGTTGAGGGATGGTTATATGATCCAATTATATTAGCATTGTTGAGAGATTGCAGTAGCGAAAGTATGAACCCTAGGCCTTGTTTTTAAGCATTGCAATACCGTTTGTGCTCACTTTTGTTACTTGCTACCTTGCTGTTTTTATATTTTCAGATTACAAAACCTATATCTACTATCCATACTACACTTTTATCACCATCTCTTCGCCGAACTAGTGCACCTATACAATTTACCATTGTATTGGGTGTGTTGGGGACACAAGAGATTTCTTGTATTTGGTTGCAGGGTTGTTTGAGAGATACCATCTTCAACCTACGCCTCCCACGGATTGAGAAACCTTAGGTCATCCACTTGAGGGAAAATTGCTACTGTCCTACAAAACTCTGCGCTTGGAGGCCCAACACGAGTCTACAAGAATAAGTTGTCTAGTAGACATCAATCAACAACGGGTTTAGCGTCTAGCTCCATATGAATTTTATGCTGACATAAAGTGGGACTAATGCCCTTAAGATCATCGAGAGTATATCCAATAGTAGCACGGTGCTTCTTCAGAGTTTTAAGTAATCTCTTTTCTTCATGCTCTGAAAGGTTAGCACTAATAATAACAGGATATATCTTTTTTTCATCAAGAGAAGCATATTTAAGTGTGTCGGGTAATTGCTTTAATAAAAACACAGGATCACCCTTGGGTGGAGGTGGATCTCCCAAGGTTTCAACAGGCAAATTATGTTTAAGGGTAGGTGCTTGTTTAAAGAACAGCTCATCTATTTCATTTCTTTCATTCATATTCATATCATTCTCATGGTCTAGCAAATATTGTTCTAAAGGATCAGTAGGAGGCACAGCAATAGAAGCAAGACCAATAATTTCATCCTTATTAGGTAATTCTTTATCATGAGGTTGTCTACGAAACTTAGAGAAATTAAACTCATGAGACACCTCACCAAAATTAACACTGACAATTTCTTTAGTGCAATCAATCTTGGCATTAACTGTATTCAAGAAAGGTCTACCAAATATAATGGGACAAAAATCATCTTGTGGTGATCCAAGAACAAGAAAATCAGTAGGATATTTGATCTTACCACACAAGACTTCAACATCTCTAACTATCCCAAGTGGTGAAATAGCATCTCTATTTGCAAGCTTAATAGTAACATCAATATATTCAATCTCAACAGGTGCAATATCATTCATGACTTCTTGATAGAGAGTAAACGGAATAGCACTCACACTAGCACCAATATCACACAAACCATGATAGCAATGATCTCCAATTATAACAGAAATAACAGGCATGCCAATTACAGGTTTGTTTTTATCTCTAGTGTCTGGCTTAGCAATTCCAGTTGCTTCATCACACAAATATATGACATGTCCATTAATATTATCAACCTAAAGATCTTTAACCATTGCAACATTAGGTTCAACTTTAATTTGTTCAGAGGGTCTAGGTGCTCTAATATTACTCTTATTAACCACAGTTGAAGCTTTAGCATGTTCCTTAATCCTAACAGGGAAAGGAGGTTTCTCAATATAAGCAGTAGGCACAACTGGATCAACATGGTAAACAATTGTTTCTTCTTTAACACTAACAGGTTCTTCATTCAATTCAATAGGTGGATGATATTTAAACTATTTCTCCTTAGGGAGATCAATATGAGAAGCAAAAGATTCACAAAAGGTAGCTACTATCTCAGAGTCAAGTCCATATTTAGTACTAAACTTATGAAAAGCATCTGTTTCCATAAAAGATTTAACACAATCAAAATCAAGATTTATACCTGACTCATTACCTTTGTCGATTTCCCAATCTTCAGAGTTACATTTAATTCTTTCTAGAAGATCCCATCTAAATTCAATAGTTCTCTTCATAAAGGAACCAGCAGAAGAAGTATCGAGCATGGATTGATCATTATGAGAAAGCCGAGCATAAAAGTTTTGAAGAATTATTTCTCTTGAGAGCTCATGGTTGGGGCATGTGTGCAACATATACTTAAGCCTCCCCCAAGCTTGAGCAATACTTTCTCCTTCACGAGGCCAAAAATTATATATATAATTCTGATCACGATGAACCAAATGCATAGGATAAAATTTCTGGTGGAATTCCAGCTTCAACCGGTTCCAGTCCCATGTTTCAGTATCATCACATAGCCTATACCATGTCAATGCCTTTCCCTCCAAAGATAAATGGAATACTTTCTTCTTAACTCCATCTCCGGATAAACCTGCAAGCTTAAACAATCCACAAATTTCATCCACATATATCAAGTGCATATCAGGATGTACCGTTCCATCTCCTGCATAAGGATTAGCTAGCGGTTTTTCTACCATACCCAAAGGAATTTCATAATAAATATTTTCAGTAGGTTCAATAGGTTGAGGAGCAACTATCAATGCTTCTGGTCGAGGAGAAGATACCCCGAACAAGCCCCTCAAAGGATTACTTTCCATAGTGACAAGTGACAATAAATTTCAGCACGTAATATAAATGTTTCCTTACAAAATTCCACTCACCAAAGGCGCTTCACTCCCCGGCAACGGCGCCAGAAAAGAGTCTTGATGACCCACAAGTATAGGGAATCAATTGTAGTCCTTTCGATAAGTAAGAGTGTCGAACCCAATGAGGAGCAGAAGGAAATGACAAGCGGTTTTCAGCAAGGTATTCTCTGCAAGTACTGAAAGTAGCGGTAACAGGTAGTTTTGATAGCAAGATAATTCGTAACAAGTAATAAGTAACAAATATAATAAAGTGCAGCAAGGTGGCCCAATCCTTTTTATAGCAAAGGACAAGCCGGAACGAACTCTTATAATAAGCAAAGCGTTCTCGAGGACACATGGGAATTTCATCTAGTCACTTTCATCATGTTTGTTTGATTCGCGTCCGCTACTTCGATAATTTGATATGTGGGTGGACCGGTGCTTGGGTGTTATTCTTACTTGAACAAGCCTCCCACTTATGATTACCCCCTCTTGCAAGCATCCGCAACTACAAAAGAAGAACTAAGATAAATCTAACCATAGCATGAAACATATGGATCCAAATCAGCCCCTTACGGAATAGCGCATAAACTAGGGTTTAAGCTTCTGTCACTCTAGCAACCCATCATCTAATTACTACTCCACAATGCCTTCCCTTAGGCCCAAAGATGGTGATGTGTCATGTAGTCGACGTTCACACGACACCACGAAGAAACAACATACATATCATCAAAATATCGAACGAATACCAAATTCACATGATTACTTATGACAAGACTTCTCCCATGTCCTCAAGAACAAAAGTAACTACTCACAAATCATATTCATGTTCAAGATTAGAGGGGTATTGAATGCATTAAGGATCTGAACATATAATCTTCCACCAAATAAACCAACTAGTATCAACTACAAGATGTAATCAATACTACTAGCAACCCATAGGTACCAATCTGAGGTTTTGAGACAAAGATTGAATACAAGAGATGAACTAGGGTTTGAGATGAGAAGGTGCTGGTGAAGATGTTGATGAAGATTGGTCCTCCTACGATGAGAGGATCGTTGGTGATGTCGATGGCTTCGATTTCCCCCTCCCGGAGGGAAGTATCCCTGGCGGAATCGCTCCGCCGGAGAGCAAAATAGCTCCTGCCCAAGTTCTACCTCGAGACGGCGGCGCTTCATCCCAAAAGTCTTCTTCTGATTTTTTTCTAGGGCAAATGGCTTCATATAGCAGAAGGAGGGGCCCGGAGGCCTGCCAGGGGCCCCACAAGCTTGGGGGGCGCGCCCAGGGGGGTAAGGCGTGCCTCCCAGGCTTGTGGCTGCCTGGTGGGTCCCCTCCTGTTGATTCTTTCGCCAGTATTTTTTATATATTCCAAAATAATTCTCCATAAATTTTCAGGTCATTTGGAGTTGTGTAGAATAGCTATCTCTGTTTCACCCCTTTCAGGTCCAGAATTCCAGCTGCCGGCATTCTCCCTCTTCATATGAATCTTGCAAAATAAGAGAGAAAAGGCATAAGAATTGTACCATAAAGTGAAATAATGATCAAAAACATAATAATTATCAATAAGAAATCATGATGGAAATTGGACGTATCAGTGTGCAAAAAGACAGGTCTAAGCATTTCAACAAAGCGCTCAAAGTCTTCCTCATATTTATTTTTAGATGGTTTAGTAGGGAAAGGCATGGGTTTTTGAACCCATAGTTTTCTTTCTTTTCCATGTTTTCTAGCAATGAAATCACTTTTATCATATCTTTTATTCTTAGGAGGTGAGTTATCAAGATCAACAGCAGGTTCTATTTCTACATCATTATCTGGTTGAGCATCAACATGAACATCATTGTCATTTTCATTATCACCAGGTGGATGTTCATTACCAGATTGTGTCTCAGCATCAAAAATAGAAACATCATTATCATTCTCAGAAGGTTTTTCTATCTCCGGTTCACTAGAAGCATGCAAAGTCCTATCATTTTTCTTTTTCTTTTTCTTTTTAGATGGACTGGGCATATCAATATTATTTCCCTGAGAATCTTGCTGAATTCTTTTAGGATGACCTTCAGGATACAAGGGCTCCTGAGTCATTCTACCTCCTCTAGTTATTACTTTAACGGCATGATCATTTATTTTATTATTCATTTCAGTAAGCAAATCATTTTGTGACTTAGCAATTTGTTCTAACTGAGTCTGAACCATAGAAGCATGTTTACTTAAGCCCTTAACATCATTAGCAATTCTAAACATCAAATCACTCAAATGTTCTATCATGAAAGCATTTCATTTTAATTGATCATCAACATACTTATTAAAGTGTTCTTGCTTAATGATGTAATTATCAAATTCATACAAGCATTGACCAGCAGATTTATTATAAGAATATCACTTTCATCGAATCTAGTGAGAGAATTTACCTCCACTACCTGTGTCGGGGTGTCGAGCCCATGTATTTCTTCAATAGGTGGTAAATTCTTAACATCTTCAGCTTTAATACCTTTTTCTTTCATAGATTTCTTTGCCTCTTGCATATCTTCGGGACTGAGGAATAGAATACCTCTCTTCTTCGGAGTTGGTTTAGGTGGTGGTTCAGGAAGTGTCCAATCATTAGCATTCTTTAATATATTATTCAATAATTCTTCAGCTTGTCCAACAGTTCGTTCCCCGAAAGACAACCAGCACAACTATCTAGGTAGTCCCTAGAAGCATCGGTTAGTCCATTATAAAAGATATCAAGTATTTCATTTTTCTTAAGAGGATGATCAGGCAAAGCATTAAGTAATTGGAGAAGCCTCCCCCAAGCTTGAGGGAGATTCTCTTCTTTAATTTGTACAAAGTTAAATATTTCCTGCAAGGCAGCTTGTTTCTTATGAGCAGGAAAATATTTTTCAGAGAAGTAGTATATCATATCCTGGGGACTACGCACACAACCAGGAGCAAGAGTATTAAACCATATCTTAGCATCACCCTTTAACGAGAAAGGAAATAACTTAAGAATGTAATAGTAGCGAATCTTTTCCTCATGAGCAAATAGGGTGGCTATATCGTTCAATTTAGTAAGGTGTGCCACAACAGTTTCATTTTCATAACCATGAAAAGGATCAGATTCAACCAAAGTAATTAACTCAGGATCGATAGAGAATTCATAATCCTTATCAGTAACAAAGATAGGAGAAGTAGCAAATTCGGGTTCATATTTCATTTTCTCCTTCATAGATTTTTCTTTAAGCTTAGTCAGTAATTTTCTCACATCATCTCTATCATTACAAGCAAGAATTTCCCTAGCTATCTCTCCATCTATAACATAACCATCAGGTATCTTAGGCATTTCTCTCTAGTAGGAGGACTAAGCATAATAGGTGAATCATAATTTTCAAGAGTTTCAACATTCTCAATTTCTTTAGCTTTAGCAATTTGTTCATAAAGAAATTCACCTAGTGGCACAGTATCATCAAGCATAGTACTAGCATCATCACAAGTTTCATTTAGAGCAGAAGTAGTATCATCAATTACTTGCAACATATTAGAATGAATAGTAGGTGGTGGTGTTGCAAGCCTACTCAAAATAGAAGGTGAATCAAGTGCAGAGTGTGATGGCAGTTCCTTACCTCCCCTCGTCATAGAGGGTATGATCTTGGTCTTAGCGTCTTTCAGATTCTTCATAGTGATCAACAAAAAAAATCCCAAGTGACTCAACAAATAGAGCTATGCTCCCCGGTAACGGTGCCAGAAAAAGGTCTTGATAACCCACAAGTATAGGGGATCGTGACAGTCTTCGAGGTTAGTATTTCACCCAAATTTATTGATTCGACACAAGGGGAGCCAAAGAATATTCATGAGTATTAGCAGTTGAGTTGTCAATTCAACCACACCTGGAGAACAAATATCTGCAACAAAGTATTTAGTAGCATAATAGTATGATAGTTTTGATAGCAGTAGTAACAGTAGCAATAGTAACAGAAACAAAAACAGTCATAGTAGCAGTTTTGTAGTAATTGTAACAGCAGTAGCAACGAAAGTAACTTAGCAAAGATCAATATGCGAAAATCGTAGGCATTGGATCGGTGATGGATAATTGTGTTGGATGACATTCATCATATAACAGTCACAACCTAGGGTGATACACAATAGCTCCAATTCATCAATGTAATGTAGGCATGTATTCCGTATATAGGCATACGTGCTTATAGTAAGAACTTGCATGACATCTTTTGTCCTACCCTCGCGTGGCAGCGGGGTCCATAAGGAAAACTAAGGGATATTAAGGCCTCCTTTTTAATAGAGAACCGGAACAAAGCATTAACACATAGTGAATACATGAACTCCTCAAACTACGGTAATCACCAGAAAGAATCCTAACTATTGTCACTTTGGGGTATGCGGATCATAACACATAATAGGTGCATACAACTTGCAAGATAGGATCAAGAACACAAATATATTCATGAAAACATAGAGGGTTCAGATCTGAAATCATGGCGCTCGGGCCCTAGTGACAAGCATTATGCATAGCAAAGTCATAGCAATATCAATCTCAGAACATAGTGGATACTAGGGATCAAAGCCCTAACAAATTGACTCGATTACATGATAAATATCATCCAACCCATCACCATCCAGCAAGCCTACGGAGGAATTACTCACGCCCGGTGGTGAGCATCATGAAATTGGTGATGGAGGATGGTTGGTGATGACGATGGCGACGAATCCCCCTCTCCGGAGCCCCGAGCAGACTCCAGATCAGCCCTCCCGATGAAGAACAGGAGGTGGCGGCGGCTTCGTATCGTAAAATGCGATGAAACTTCATCTCTTATTTTTCTCGGTGAAAGCGAATTTATAGCGTTGGAATTAGGTCAGAAGGACCTCTGTGGGCCCCACAAGGCACTTGGCCGCGCCCTAGGGGGGCACCCTCCTACCTTGTGAGCAGCAGGTGGCCCCTCTCTGGTAGATTCTTGCGCCAATATTTTTTATATATTCCATAAAAAATCTCCAAAAAGTTTCGTCCAATTCCGAGAACTTTTATTTCTGCACAAAAACAGCGCCAGACCGGGTTAGTTTCATTCAAATCATGCAAATTAGAGTCCAAAACAAGAGCAAAAGTGTTTGGAAAAGTAGATACAATGAAGATGTATCATACACCGGCGGTCGTCCTGGGTATGATCAGAAGGTTGTCGTCGCCCAATTGTGCGTGTGCCATCACGTCCTCGTCTACCACTACTGCCTGGCCACAAGGCCATGTGAGCATTTCGCCACGTTTGTCAATAGCCCCGACTACAAGTTCGCTACGGTGGACACCATCGATGATGTAAAAGTGCTAGTGACTTCGAGCTTGGCCTACCAGAAGCTTGTCGACATCCGTGGCACTACAGCGTCTGGGGCAACATTAAGCAGAAGGCATCCCTAGTTGACCTCGCCGAGGCCATCATCGACCCCTGATACGTCTCCAACGTATCTATAATTTTTGATTGTTCCATGCTGTTATAATATCAATCTTGGATGTTTTTATAATCATTTACAGCAATTGAAGATCAAAGATCAAAGAGAGAGAAGAAGCCATCTAGCTACTAGCTATGGACCCGTAGGTCTGTGGTAAACTACTCACACGTCATCGGAAGGGCAGCAAGGTTGATGTAGAAGCCCTCCGTGATCAATTCCCCCTCCGGCAGAGTACCGGAAAAGGCCTCCAGATGGGATCACAGAAGAACAGAGGCTTGCGGCGGCGGTAGGGTTTTTTCTTCTAGCTCTCTGTTGATTTCTGAATATTTGAGAATTTATAGAAGTGGAATTAGGTCAAAAGGAGCCACGAGGGGCCCACAAGGCATCAGGGCGGGCGCGCCCTGATGCCTTGTGAAGCCCTCGTGAGGCTTCTGGCTTCCTCCCGAAGCTTCCAGGGTCTCTTTTGTCCAGAAAAAAATCGTCAAAAAATTCATGGCATTTGAACTTCGTTTGGCATTGATTTCCTGAAAAACCAAAAACAAGCAGAAAACAGCAACTGGCACTGGGCACTAGGTTAATAGGTTAGTCCCAAAAAATGATATATAATTGCATATAAAACATCCAAGATTGATACTATAATAGCATGGAACAATAAAAAATTATAGATACGTTGGAGACGTATCAAAGATCAACCCTGTACTCTGGCACAGGGCCTGGGTGCGGAGGCTGGATGAAAATCACCTCAAGTTCGCGAGCAAGAACGCGTACACATGCTACGAGATGTACAGGCGGATCCTTGACATGAGGAAGTGCCTCCTTCATGTAGACGACGAGGGATCGAGCCACAAGCAGAGCAGTGGCGGCAAGCGTCACAAGAAGTAGATGATGATTAGATTATCATTTCTCCTAGTTTATTATGCAAGTAATTATTTACTTTGGTGTGTGCACATGTTATGTGTGTAGTCACTTATGTAATTGGATGTTTAATTTGGTTATGCAATCATGTTCTTATAAGTATATATGTTGTTGTTCTGTAGACAAAGCATAGATGTTGTGCAGACTGAGCAAATCACATCGCATACGGAATAAACTACGGAACCCGTCGGTGATGATTTCATCAATCGCTGACAATTGTTTACCAGCAACTGTTTTCCCACAACACACATAGCTTATTAGGAGGAATCGTTTGTGTTATTATTGATCTTCCCACATAATTCTGATTACTGACTTGTTTGCCGGGTATCACACACATCTAGTTAAGACAAATCATTACTGTTGTTTTGGCTCATCGCAAACAGTTCATCCGAGTGACCTGTATGCCGCCTATCGCACACACCTTGATCTGGCTAACCGTTTATGTTGTTTTGGCTCATCGCAAATAGTTCATCCGAGTGACCTGTATGTCGTCTATCACACACACGTTGATCTGGCTGACCGTTTCTGTTGTTTTGGCTCATCGCAAACAGTTCATCCGAGTGAACTGTATGCCATCTATCGCACACACCTTGATCTAGATGACCATTTCTGTTGTTTTGGCTCATCGCAAATAGTTCGTATGGATCAACTATATGCCACGATTTGCACACACAACTCTTTTCTGAGTCGTGCTTGATGGATCCGCCATCGCACACAGTTCGTTTTATTGGTGACGGTTTTATTACGATATCATTTGCGATTAATGCATCACACACAATTTGGTTGATTGGTCTCCTATACATGTGTCGCGTTAGGACCATCCTGCAGTAGTGAATGTACAACTGGTATTTTTGCAATTCTGCTTAGCAATTCTAGCAACATGAAGATGAACAATTGATGCATACAATGCTCTACCTTTCTTAGGGACACAATGAACAAGACTTACCCATCAACTATCAGCTATAGGATAAATTATACCTGCCTCGAGAAGCTTTAATATTTCTGTTCTTACCACACCCTTCATCTTAGGATTCAAGCGACATTGATGATCGACGACTGGTTTGGCATCGGGCTCCATATTTATCTTGTGTTAACTTTGAGTAGGACTAATACCTTTAAGATCATCAAGAGTATATCCAATTGCAGCACGATGTTTCTTCAAAGTTTTCAATAATATCTTTTCTTCGTGCAGTGAAAGGTTAGCATTGATAATAACAGGATATATCTTCTTTTCATCTAGATAAGCATATTTCAATGTATCTAGGAGTTTCTTTAATTCAAACACATGCCACCTTAGGTGGAGGAGGATCTCCCAAAGTTTCAACAGGCAAATTATGCTTAAGGATAGGTGTTTGCCTAAAGAAGATTTCATCTATTTCATTTCTTTCATTCATATCCATATCATTTTCATGATCTAACAAATATTGCTCTAAAGGATCAGTAGGAGGCATGGCAATAGAAGCAAGACCAATAATATCATCTTTATTAGGTAAATCTTTATCATGAGGCTGTCTAGTGAATTTAGAGAAATTAAATTCATGAGATACATCACCAAACTTAACCTTAACCTTTTCCTTAACACAATCAATTTCCGCATTAACGGTATTCAAGAAGGGTCTACCAAATATAATGGGACAAAAATTATCTTGTTGTGATCCAAGTACTAAGAAATCAGTAGGGGGTTTGATCTTACCACACAGGACTTCAACATGTCTAACAATCCCAAGTGACAAAATGGTATCCCTTTTTGCAAGCTTAATAGTAACATCAAGTTCTTCTATCTTAACAGGTGAAATATCATGCATAATTTCTTGATAGAGAGAAAAAGGAATAGCGCTTACAGTAGCACCCATATCACATAAACCATGATAGCAATGATCTCCAATCTTAACCGAAACAACATGCATGCCAACAACTTTCTTATTCTTATCTAACATATCCCGTTCATTTCTAGCAATTTTAGCAATTCTAGAAGCTTCTTCACATAAGTATATAACATGCCCCTCAAAATATTATCAACCAAATTGCAATAGGAGGTTCTATTTTAATTTGTTCAGCGGGTTTAGGTGCTTCAATATTACTCTTATAAACCACAGTTGTAGCCTTAGCATGTTCCTTAATCCTAATAGGGAAAGGAAGTTTTTCAATGTAAGTAGTAGGCACAACAGGATTAGCAGTATAAGCAAGTATTTTAGTATTAGCAATGATTGGTTCCTCACAATTATCTTTATTAGGTGGGTGAAATTTAAACCACTTCTCTTTAGCAAGATCAACATGAGCAGCAAAACATTCAAAAAATGTAGCTACTATCTCAGAATCAAGTCCATATTTTGCACTAAGCTTATGAAAAACATCTGTTTCTACAAAAGACTTAACACAATCAAATTCAAGATTTATACCTGACTCATTACGTTTGTCGATATCCCAATCTTCAGAGTTGCGTTTAATTCTTTCAATAAGATCCCATTTGAATTCAATACTTCTTTTTGTGAAAGAACCAGCAGAAGAAGAATCAAGCATTGTTCTATCATTATGAGAATGCCGAGCATAAAAAGTTTTGAATAATCATATCTCTCGAGAGCTCATGATTGGGGCATTTGAGCATCATGTCCTTAAGCCTCCCCCAAGCTTGAGTGATAATACTTTCTCCTACACGAGGCCAGAAATTATATATATAATTCCGATCATGATGAACCAAGTGCATAGGATAAATTTATGATGGAACTCTAGCTTTAGTCGGTTCTAGTCCCATGTTTTAGGATCATCCAATAGCCTATACTATGCCAATGTTTTTCACTCCAAATATAAAGGTAATAATTTCTTCTTAACATTATCCCTTGATAGACCTGCAAGCTTAAACAATCCACAAAGTTCATCTATACAGATTAAGTGCATATCAGGATGTTTTGTTCCATCCTGCATAGGGATTAATTAGCATGCAATTTTTTCATAATACCGAAAGGGATTTCATAATAAATATTTTCAGTAGGTTGAGGAGCGGCTCTTACCACTTCCTCTCGAGGTGAAGATACCCCGAACAAGCCCCTCAAAGGATAACAAAGTGTAGCAAGGTGGCTCAATCCTTTTTATTGCAAATGACAATCCGGAAGTACTTCTTATAGTGAGCAAAGCGTTCTTGAGGACACATGGGAATTTTGCCTAGTTAACTTCATCGCGATTCATTGACTCGTGTTCACTGTTTTGATAAGTTGTTATGTGGGTGGATCGGTGCGAAGGTGTTGTTCTTACTTGAACAAGCAACCTACTTATGATTAACCCCTCTTGCAAGCATCCACAACTACAAGAGAAGAATTAAGATAAATCTAACCATAGCGTGAAACATATGAATCCAAATCAGCCCCTTACGGAATAGCGTGTAAACTAGGGTTTAAGCTTCTGTCACTCTCGCAACCCGTCATCTACTTACTAAGCCCACAATGCCTTCCCCTAGGCCCAAGCATGGTAATGTGTCGTGTAGTTGACGTTCACACGACACCACTAGAGGAAGAACAACGTAACACATCATCAAAACATTGAACGAAAATCAACTACGCATGATTACTTATAACAAGACTTCTCCCATGTCCTAAAAAACAAACGAAACTACTCACAAATCATATTCATGTTCATGATCAGAGGAGATAAATATATGATTAACAATCTGAACATATGATATTCCACCAAATAAACCAACTAGCATCAACTACAAGATGTAATCAACACTACTAGCAACCCACAGGTACCAATCTGAGGTTTTAGGACAAAGATTGAATACAAGAGATGGACTAGGGTTTGGAGATGAGATGGTGCCGGTGAAGATGTTGATGGAGATGAGTCCTCCCACGATGAGAGAAATGTTGGTGATGACGATGGATTCGATTTCCCCCTCCCGGAGGGACGTATCCCCGGTGGAATCGCTCCGTCGGAGAGCAAAAGTGCTCCTACCCAGGTTCCGCCTCGAGACAGCGGCGCTTCGTCCCGAAAGTATTCTTCTACTTTTTTCTAGGGCAAATGGCTTCATATAGCAGGAGATGGGCATCGGAGGCCTGCTGTGGGACCCACAAGATTGGATGGTGCGCCCCAGGGGGGCGCGCCACCTGAGCTTGTGGCTCCCTGGTGGGTCCCTTCCGGTATATTTTTCTTCCAGTATTTTTTATATTTCAAAATAAATCTCCATAAATTTTCAGGTCATTTGGAGCTCCGGAGAATAGCTATCTCTGTTGTAGCTCTTTTCAGGTCCAGAATTCCATCTACCGGCAATCTCCCTCTTGTGATAGAACTTGCAATTTAAGAGAGAAAAGGTATTAGAATTGCATCAAAAGGTGAAATATAACTTTAAAATAGTAGAAATAGTGGTAGGAAAAAATGATGCAAAATGGACGTATCAATATTGCAAACACATACATAATATGACTCAATTTGAATTAAATCAAATTCAATCGAATGTTGGTAGTTTGAGAAATTTAGAGTTATTTGCATTGCACTAAGCATTATGTATTGTTTTGAAGTGCATGAGCAAAATAGTACAACAACATTGTCAAAGCACATCCTATATATATTGAGCCCACGACACATAATTGTTGTAGATTCATCGTTGCGACTTGAACGAAGATTTAGTACCTCGGGTTGAGATGGTAAAAAAGGAACTTATACACCTCTTGGAGAGTTGGGAAACTTCCATGTTGGTGACCTTTCCATTTTATTCCCTCCTGGCAACAACTTGTTTTGAAATGCTCTTATATGGCGTGCCGCCACCCACAACGGCCCCTCTCCATTAGAAATAATCAAATCCAAAAACTCTACAGTGTTTAACTCATGTGACATGGGTGTGTAGTTGCTCTTGGGATTCAAATATATAAGGCATATATCAAAGCGGATTGAACATAATCTGATATGGCTAATTTCATAAAATAAACTATGACACGAATCATATAAACTTTTTTTATACTATTTTATGCTGTCCCATTGTTTGCATGAACAGGAAATTGTTGTGTACATCAAAGGCATAGAAGAAATAGTGTTTGATAACTATCATTTCTCGATATCACCCTCCTAGTCATCATCATTTACAATAAGTCATTGTTTTATGTGATGAGATGGTTAATGTCTATCATTTTTCATGTGAATTGCCATTGTAAAGGTCACTTGTGCTGCCATTGATATCTTATTATATTTATTAGTTGTTCTTGCATACACATGTAGATAGAAGTATGGTTGATTGAACAAGACTATGCTATTCATCTTGTTGGGCAATTGGGTTGTTAACGACAAACAACCTAGCGCACTTCCATTTCCAATACTCACATCTTGAAATTGTTCAATGTGTGATATATTATTTTATGCATAGAATGATCATAGTGGTGAATTGCCACCCGATATAAAAGTTTCCCGCACGATATCTCCTGCCTAAAATTTTCCCGCCCGCTATCTCACGACATGTGTTTCCCGCCCAATATGAGCCACCTGAAAGAAAAAGACTTGCCTTCTATGTGTTTCCCACTCGGTATCTCCCACCCGAATGTTTACCACCCAATTTCTTGTGCCATGTGTTTCCCGACCGATACGTGTTGCCGGAAAGTATCTCGCCCGACCAAAAGTTTCCCTCCCAAGTTCTCGCACCATGTATTGCCCGCCGAATTTCTTGCACCATGTGTTTCCCGCCGAAGTTCTCGCACCATGTCTTCCTGCTCGAAAGTTCCCATCCAATTCCCTTCGCCATGTGTTTCACGCCAGATATCTCTTGTCCAACCACCCAATTTTTGCCCCGCCCAACATGAGGCACTTGAAAGAGAAATCCTTCTCGCGCAAAGATTTTGGTGAGAATATCAACAAGCTAATTATGAATGCATATGTATTTGACCTCCACTAAAACACCAAACCTAAACTCAAGCGTTGTGCTTAAAGCAGCATTCATCGGCGACTTGAACTTCATTCCCCTATCACGTCACCAAAAACTTCATAATCCCCAAAGATTTGGTGAAAATATCAACAAGCCGATCATGCATGCACATGTAGCTAATCTCCGTTTTGCCTTATTAGGTGCATTAACATATGTGGTGGTACTATGTATCAATGTGGTTGCTTCTACCATGATGAACATGATTTTGACATGACAAGATCAAGGTGTTGTTGGAAATTATCTATGATATGGTCACCGTTAGCACATGCGATAATAGATTATGACCTAAAACTAAAAGAGAGAGAAGATATACTAGTAACACAATAACTTGCAACTTTAAGAGTTTTCCCATTGAATTAGATATATACAGTGACATAGGCACCCAACATGGCATGTGTATGAACCCAACAAGACACCACACGGAGTACAACTCTCCGGTTAAAACTGACCACTATCTTGATAGGACTCGGATAACTCGGGAAGCATTTTATAGCTTAGTGGTCCCCTTACAAACTCAAACGCCAAATCTAAACTGACACCTATCTCACGGCATAATGTATTTTACTTGAAAACATGAACTCCAATCCCCTCTCGCATCTCCAAAAGCTCCACATGCGCCAAAGATTTCGTGAGAATATGCATTATCATACGTAGATCGTGTTTGATTATGTCATGATGAGAAATATTTTTGTATGACGAGATTAATTGTTTGTCAAAATCACATGTGTATGGCCATGTGATAGCATGTAAACCATAAGATTCAAATAAAGAGGAGATTTTGTCCCACTATAACTTGTAGTGTATTCAAGGTTCTTTATTATATAGTGAGAGCTTGTTGCCTAACAAGGTACACTTTATACCCAACATGACGCCACCCAAATTCGAACTCTTGGTCTACAATTGACCTCTATCTCAGAAAGTGTGGGATAACTAGCAAATCATCTTATATATCGTTGATCCACTTGTGAACTGAAACACCGAACCTAAATTCACACTCTATACTTAAACCAACACAACACCTGCTAATGAACTTCAATCCAGCGAGGAATCTCCCTAAGTTAAGGTGCCCCAAGGATTTGGCGATAATATCACCTAGTAGATCATTCACCCATATGTAGTTGACCTTAATTAGCCATATTGCGCGCATCAACGTATGTAGTGCTATTATGTAGCAATGTGTTTATTGTCGTAGTCAGGATCTGCCCATGCCCCAGGCCCGCCCTTATAGTTACAGTAGCTACAATGTTGCGTTGTTTTCCTCAGCCACGACCGAGGCAGCCTGCGACCTAGATATATATGCCCTTGAATGTTTTTTGCTTCTATCATGATAAACATGATTTTTTTTGCATAACAAGATCAATATGTTGCAAATCATATATGATATGGTCATCGTTAGGACATGCGATAATAAATATACTCTATGAAAGAGAAGATATTTTGGTACCACAATAGCATTCAAAATTTTCGGAGGTTTCCCATTACTTTATATATAGTGACACCGGGGCTCAACATGGCATGAGTTCGAACCCAACAAGACACCACCCATATTACAACTCTTTGATTAAAAACAACCACGAACTCAGTAGGACTCAGATAACTCGGATACCCCCAACACGCTCTTCCTCTCTTGATTCATTCTGGTAGGCCCATCTCCAGTCCTCGTCCCACCGGTGTCTCTCAAGACATTTCGCTTCCCACTAGCTTTTCACGAATTAATTGTCATCCCGCCAGAATTTCTCACTAAAATATTCCATTCCTCGCCATCGCCCCCTTCCACAGAGCCACAGCCCTGGCTCACCCACCGGCAACCTCGTCTCCTGTAACCTCCCCCCAACGCAAAATTTCTCCCACCGGCCTGCCACTCACACTACCCTTCCAAAATTCTCCCACTCACATTTCTCCTTCCAAAATTTCCCGCCAAAATATTTCACTCCCACCAGCCTGCCAAAAAATTTCGGCCCCGCTCTCCTACCAAAATTTCCCGCGACAATATTCCACTTCCCACAAAAATCCTCCCGCTCTCCTGCAAAAATTCCAGCCAAAATATTTTGCTCCCGCTCTCATGCCAAAAGTTTCCCGCCGACATATTTCACTCCCATTGTCTTATTAAAAGTTTCCCGCCAAAACATATTTCGCACCCGCTCTCCTTCCAAAATTTCCCGGCCAAAATTATTTCGCTCTCGCCATCCAGCCAAAAATTCCCCCAACATATTTCGCACCTGTTGTCCTGCCCAAAATTTCGTTGAAATTTTTCGCTCCCGCTATCTTGCCAAAATTTCCCTCTGAAATATTTTGCTCTTGCTCTCCTGCCAAATTTCATCAAATATTTCGCCCCGTATGTCTTCCAGTTTTTTGTCGATTTTTTTTTGCTACCGGTCTCCTGCCAAATTACCGCCAAAACATTTCGCTCTTTCTCGCCTTCCAAAAGTTCCCACCAAAATATTTTGTTCCTGTCGTCCTGGCAAAATTTGTGGTCAAAATATTTCGCTCTCGCTCTCCTGCCAAAATTTTTCATCAAAATTTTTCGCTTCCGCTCTCCTTCCACAAGTTCCCGCCAATACATGTTAAAAAGAAAGTTCCCGGTTAAAATTTTCGCTCTACCCTCCTGTCAAAAGTTTCGGCTGAAATATTTCACCCCTGCTCTCATGTCAAAAGTTCCCGCTGAAATATTTTGCTCTTGTTCTCCTGCAAAAATTTCTCATGAAATATTTCTTTCCTGCTCTCATGTCAAAAGTTCTCGCCAAATTATTTTGCTCCCAGTCTCCTGCCAAAATATGTCCCCCCAGCTCTGTTCCCAAAATTTTCATGGAAATATTTCGGTACTGCTCTTCTACCAAAAGTTCCCGCCGAAACATTTCGCTCCTGCTCTCATGTCAAAAGTTCCTGCCTAATTGTTTCGCTCCTGCTCTCCTGCCAAAATCCCCACGAAAGTATTTCGCTCCCACTTTCCTGCTAAAATTTTCCTGTCGAATTATTTTGCTCCAGGTCTCCTACCAAATATCCCGCCGAATTATTTCGTTCTCGCTCTCCTACCAAAAACCCCGCCGACATATTTCACTCTCAATTTTCTGCCAAAATTTTCTCGCCGAAGCAGGGGTGTGATCCACATGATGTGAGGTCTCTGTCATCGGATCTAGGATGGACTGACGGCTGGATGGGGTCGACCCGTGGGAGAGGCAGATTGACCAATGAGAAGCCTCACATTGTTTCTTTCTTCTCTTCTGGCACACCAAAAATCGAAATAGTTTGCGCAAAATCTTGGGGCCGAAATGTTTTCCGGTCAGCTCAGTCGCCCAAAATGTCTCCCAGTTAGCTTAGCCGCCCATAGAGAGGATAGGAGAGGAGGACGCCGAAATGTTTTGGCGGTTCCGGACTTTGAAATGAAAAAAGAGAACCTAAGCTAGACCCCCACCCCCGGCCCAAGCCCACTCTGTTTCTTCTCCTGCCTCTCCCGATTCCTCACCACATCGCCGCCGCCCCACCCACCGGCCACCTCCGTCTCACCCACCCACCTTCTCTCCCTTGGACGGAGGATCCCTTCGCCACAGCCCCTCCCCCTTCGCTCCCCCAACCTCGCTTCTCCACCCGATCCATCCTACCGCTGAGGCAAGGTCAGATCCGCACCACCACTCCAACATATAGGCGATGCGTAGAAGAGGTCAGATCCGCACCACCACTCTGGCGATGGCGCCGGCGAACGGGGGACACGAACCTCGCTCAACGTCGACGGGCACCGAACTGACAAATGTTCGCCGGGCAGCTCAGCGACCTCGCGCGCTCCGGTGATGAAACATCCGTCGCGGCACCGTCGTGTGGCTCGACGAGCACGGCGGAGGTCGGCTCCTCGCCGGCCTTGTCGCCTTCCTCCGCGCGGTTCTGCCCGAGTGACGATGCGGTGCAGCGATGACGAGGACCGCCGACAAGGCGCCTCCAAATCCTCAGCCCCATCAAGCAAGCTCGAGGAGGAGGACAAGTTCATGGGGTCCTCATCGCCATTGCAGGGGTAAGCACCGCCACCTCCTCTGCTCTCTTCTCTTCTCCTCTCCTCTCATCCCTCCAGTTTCGGTTCAGTTCGGTTCCCACATGTTGGTCTAGAAATTGTAGCATCCGAGCTCGTCCTTGCATTCTTTCCGTGTCCTTCAGTTAATCAGTTTGGTGTTGCTCCCAACTTGTGCAGGAGAACAACACAACATACTCTCTCTGCCCTGCTCTGCTGCGGGAGAAACATGTTTGCTTTTGCTCCTCCTGTAGATAGCTACATTGCTGTTACCTGCAACCTCCTCATGGACACTTAACTGAACCTCAATCCTTTTGATGCATGTGCCATGTGTGGGTGGCAGGAGAGCAATTTCCTTCTCAACGGACATCTATAGTTCTGAACAACAAGAACAAAAAAATACCAATTTTGTTTGCTGCATATGAAATTACAGTTGAGGATTGAGTTGTCGACTTGTGTTATAAATTGGCTCATAAATTGGCAGGACTTTGTTTGCTCTGATCTAGGGCCGGCATATTTGCACCATGATTGCTCACTGGGGATCGTCCTCCACCAGGACATCAAAGCTAGCAACATCCCTACTGGACAGATGCTTGGAGTCACGCGTGTCTGGTTTTGGCCTCGCGAGGCTGGTGGTGGACAATGAGACCCATTTGACCACTGTCGTGGTGGGTACCTAGCATAAGGTACTCGTTCTCTCTCTCTCCCTCTCTCTGCTAGCCTGCATCACAATGCATTTCTTGTTCAAATGTGTATGCATTTTTTTTGAAGCAAAGATGTCTTGTTAATTCCTGTAAATTCCTTCCTTCCACACCAGAGAATTGTTGTGTAGCTTATTGTTGAGAAATTTGACAAGTTCTGAACAATAAATAAGTAGCTTACCTTTTCTTGTAATCTAATAAGAGGAGTCATTATAACTTTTCTGTTCAGAGTACCTGCAAAATAGGCATTCAACTGATAAATCATATGTGTACACATTTGCTGATTTCCATGGAGTTTCCCACCTCTAGATCTACTCTGTGAATTTCCATGGAGTTTCCCACCTCTAGATCCCCACATTTGCTGATTTTGTATCTTTTCAATCTTCTGGTGTCTAACTCTACGAGAACCAGATCCCCTTTGTCCGCCGGCATTCGGGTCCTCACCGGGAACGAGCTTTCTGAAGAGCGTGTCGCTGCACCAGATCCAACCGAGCGTGTTCTTACCCAGTTTAATCTGATTTCTCGAATGCCGTCGGCGGATCCCAGGTACATGAAGAAAGATGATGTACTTCTAATGAAACAATTTTACAGATTTTCTCAGTCTTGAGTCGCCTCAATATGCAATTTGAATATTTCAGGGCGCCGTCTGTGTTTATTCTGCCGCTGACGAACAATATTCACACGCCTGCATCTGCCCCCGGTTTCGTTAGGAACCCCGTTACTTCTGCAACCGATACTGCTGAACACATCGTCGTGCCGGGATGGAAGAAAAGGTGAACTCATGCCTCATTCCGCCATTTTAATCCCCCGACATTTGCCCACATGGACGGCGTCATACTTATCTAGTTTGTCAGCATATTGGTGTGGTTCATACGAATATAGATGTGGGGGTTATTAATTTATCTGCTGGTGTGTTCATTTGTAGAACTCACTGTATCATGAAGCTCTGCTGAACGTTTCGAGTGTTAATCTCATAATTGCGGATCAGTTGAACCTCATACATTTTGGTTGTTGCTCGTCACTTAAATTCAGCGGAATATGTACAAAATGGCCGCGTATGCATTTTTTCTGTGAGGATTAGGCCCTTTTCATGTTTCAAAAATTCCATGCACCAACATACATTTTTTCGGCTCTTATTCATCAGCTTACTCCACATGCTCAAATTAATATGTTCATTAATCCTGTCACTTTAACATTTTGTCAATATGCTTGCTATGATCACCATATTGGTGCAACATCTCTTGCATTTATTGTTGTCTTACCCAAAATTTTATGGTACTGAATCATGTTCGGTGACATGGTCTGCAATTATTGTTCAGGAATGTTGGTGTTGAAGGCCCTAAAACAAGGACCCCGCCATCGGACAAGTCGGCTATTGAACGACGCCTTATGGAAATGAAAGACCGCAGTAGTGTTGAGATCTTTGAGCCTGTAGTGGGCACAAATTTTGATTCATGCCAGGAAGCCTACGATTTTTATAACCTGTACTCTTGGGAACACGGCTTTGGCATTCGGCGTGGTAAGAGCAGAACAAACACGAACAAATACAGAAGCATGTGCGAATTGATGTGTCAGTGTGGGGTACCGCTCTCAAACTGCATGACCTCTGTATATGTTTTGTTTCATTTAATGTATCTTCTGTGCTGACATTCTGAATATAATGATCAATGGCTTAGGGCAAGAATAAGGAGCAAAATGCCTCGTCGTGCAAGACTGATTGCAAAGCTATGGTGTGGTTGCTGCGGACTAAAGACCACGGATGGTATGTGAGCACCTTCGTGAAGGAGCATAATCACAGGCTGTCTGTGGGGTGTGAAGAAAAGATGCAATGGAACTCCCACAACTCCATAGATCCACTTGCATGCGACTTCATTAGGAACCTTCGCAACAATAACATCAGCGTTAGCAAGGTTTACAGCATTCTGGATGGGGGTGGAGGGGGATCTCAAGTAGTGCCAAACCGCAAAGAAGTTCTTCGGTCACTCTGTGCAAAATATTCACAGGAGACGATAAAGGACGACTTGGCAAAGACCATGAAACTTTTACAAGACATGAAGTCTGAGGACAGGAACCTGAGGAATCTATTTATGTAATCGTGTGTGAAAGTTATATAATAAAGAGTAGTTTGAGTTGAGTGTTTTGCTTTTGTTGATCCAGTCTTAGGAATAAAATAAAGAGAATAAAAAATAAGATCATATGCTAATTCTATGGGGAGTGATGACTTCACATAAAAGAAGTATAATTGATAAAACTTGTTGAAAGTTGACAAACATAGCATTGGTCATTGTTGCAATTCATGAAAAAGTAATAAAGGAAGAGAGGTCTCACATATAAATACACTATCTTGGATATCTTTTATGATTGTGAGCCCCCATTAAATATTCTATGTCAATTAGTCGACGTTAGACAACGAAGACAACGTAATGAGTTATGTTTGCTTATATTCACATAGAAGTTATATTGTTTTGGATCCTCTAACATGTGGTGCTTGCCCTCTATCTTTTGCTAGCCAAAATTCTGTACTAAGTAGAGATACTACTTGTGCATCCAAAAACCCTTAAACCCAGTTTCATGCCATGAGAGTCCACTATATCTACCTATGGATTGAATAAGATCCTTCAAGTAAGTTGTCATCAGTGCAAATCAATAAAAATTGCTCTTAAATATGTGTGAACTTTTATTGTAAGCGAAAATAAGCTTTGTACGATCTTGTGATGGTGGAGCAATAAAAGCGACAGACTGCATAATAAAGGTCGCTATCACAAGGGGCAATATAAAGTGACTTTCCTTTACATTAAGAGCTTGCACATCCAAAAACAAAAAGCGCATGACAACCTCTGCTTCCCTCTGCGAAGGGCTTATCTTTTTACTTTTATGTATTTACTTTCATGCAAGAGTCAATAGTATTCTCCTCTATTTCGTTTTTATTATCTCTCTTGGCAAGCATCATGTGGTGGGGATTGATCCAGGCATATATATCCAGTTGGATGTAGGTGATCATGAGTTATTATTGTTGACATTACCCTTGAGGTAAATACGTTGGGAGGCAAAATTATAAGCCCCTGTCTTTCTATGTGTCTGACTGAAACTTTTGCTCCATAAGTATGCCGTGAGTGTCAGCAATCATAGAAGACTAAATGATAGTTGAGTATGTGAACTTGCTAAACAAAGCTGTTACATAGACTGAGATCATAGTTTGTTAGTTTTCAATTTGGTTTATGGTTCATACTTTAACTTCTGATTGAATTATCACTTTTTCATGAGAAGTTTTATGATGATATATTGTTGTTATAATAAAGATCATGATGCTTCATGTCCGTATTTTATTTTTATCGATGTCTCTCTCTCTAAACATGTGGTCATGATTATCGATTGCGGCTTTCGCTTGAGGACAAGCGAGGTCTAAGCTTGGGGGAGTTGATACGTCCAATTTGCATCATGATTTCCCACTGTTAATTATTATATTTTTGATCATTATTTTACTTTATGGTATAATTCTTATGCCTTTTCTCTCTTATTTTGCAAGATTCACATGAAGAGGGAGATTGCCGGCAGTTGGAATTCTGGACCTGAAAGGGGTGAAACAGAGATAGCTATTCTGCATAACTCCAAATGACCTGAAAATTTAGGGAGAATTATTTTAGAATATATAAAAAATACTGGCGAAAAAATTACCAGGAGGGGACCCACCAGGCAGCCACAAGCCTGGGGGGCGTGTAGGAGATATGCCCTAGAGGCAATAACAAATGTTATTATTTATCTCCATGATCATAATTAAGTTTATGTTCCATGCTATAACTGCTATGGTTCCCGAGCCCGTATATCCATAAAGGCTCTGAGGAAAACCCATGTGCACGTGTGGAATAATAAACGGTAAAAAGTATTCCTGGTCAAGCCTCTAAGACTAGCTCAAGTGTTGCATGATGATCACGTTTTCCTGATCATGGGCATGACTATGCCGGCAACTTTGAGGGCACAATGTTGGTAGAACACTTGTGTTGAATCGACCCGATTGATGTCATGCTATGAGATTCATTCGTCATAAGTTAATGGTTAATAACACAGAGAAGTTAATGTTTGCATAATTCCTTAGACCATGAGAGTGTCGAGTTTCTTCATGCTTGCTTCATGAACTTTGGGGTTTGTTAAACGTCATCCGTAAATGGGTGGCTATTACGGCGTCTTACGGGTTCATGGAAAAGTATGTCAAGTAACTTGATAGCTCAAGATTGGGATTTGCTCCTCCGACGATGGAGAGATATCTCTGGGCCCTCTCGGTGTTACGGTATCCATCATCGTCTGGCCAGACACAAGTGTGATTTGATCACAGGGATGCCGGAACACAGAAACGAGAAAAGAGAACAAAAACCGGCAACGAGGTAACTGGCATTGTGGACAAGTGTTGATCCACGAGGATGTCGATGTTTCTCACCTCGGGTATTTGTAACATATCGCGAAGCAACAGGAATAGCACACGGCAACTGGAGGTTCACTCGAATATTCATTCGTGTGGGTATAGGGGTCAATATGGGTGTCCATGGCTCCGATGTTGATCATTGATCGGAAAGAGTTCCG
This sequence comes from Elymus sibiricus, assembly GCA_039707655.1. Classification (NCBI taxonomy): domain Eukaryota; kingdom Viridiplantae; phylum Streptophyta; class Magnoliopsida; order Poales; family Poaceae; genus Elymus; species Elymus sibiricus. The sequence goes on from CM077664.1 coordinate 324,428,336, forward strand.
GTCATGTCTATACTTCACCGAACCTATAGGGTCACACGCTTAAGGGTCGTCTATCTGCTGAATACTAGACGGGGAGTCTGAGAGAAAATTACCGGAAAAGTTTCGGATGAAACGGAAACGTTCCGGAGAGGATATCGGAATAGTTCTGGTAAAACTGAAAAGTTGTTTCAGGGTATTCCATTAAGTCAAATTGGTTCTGGCACACGCCTGGAAATTCTTGGAGGATGCCAGAAGTGTTCTGGTAACTTCTGGGAATTTTCCGGGATGAAAACCGAAAATGTTCCGGAGCAGCCGGAACCGATTTGGTTGCTTTTCGCTGAAGAAACATTGTTCCGAAATTGTTTCGGAATGCGTTCAAAATTATTTTGGTGGGTACTGGAATTGTTCTAGGCACACAAAAATAATTTGGGATTTAACGGACGCAGAAAAATGTCTTCGTGAATAGTGAAAGTGCTTTTTGGATATTTTTTGGAAAGCCACACTTTTGGGCTTTTGCTCCAAAAGATCTTGGGGATGACATGGATGGATAGGAGCCCTTTTGGGGGCCCCATATGGGGGTGTGGCCGGCCACATGGGGGCTCCCTCCTTGGAGCCCCTCTTGTTCCTTGGTTTCACTTTTAGGCCCTTGTGGAAGGGCTTCATTCATGTGCTCTTTGGGTTTTATTGTAAAACCACCCTACCCCTTGGCTTTTCCTATAAATAGAGGGGAGGAGGCAGCCCCAAAGCTCACTCCTTCTCACATACAAGTGCCATGACATTTCTGGCTTCTCTCTCCCTCCCAGCGAAATAGTTTCGTAGAGCCGAAAGGTTGTCTAGTTTCCGGCAGGAACTAGTTCTGGACGGCGAAGCCCTGCCGGATAGATGACACCGTATGTGTGCAACTCTGTAGAGAGATCGTAGTTTCGGTCTTAGTTCGAGAGTGCCTCCCGAAGGGCTGTCCAAGTGACCGTCTTAGTTTTGAGGGTCCTCCCGAAGGGCTGTCCGAGTGACTGTTCGAGTTTCGAAGGTCCTCCCGAAGGGCTGTCCGCGACACCGTCCGAGGGACTATCCGACCGCCTCCCGGAGGGCTGTTCGAGGGGCAGATGTGGGAGTACATCCTTGCGGTTGGGAGGTTGTAAAATCCTAGCTGCGGGGATCTGCACCGCCGATCGTCATCGACTCTACTTCCGCTGCGCTACGAGTCGGTAACGAAACAGATCAAACCTTGTATGCAGTCTCCATACTGATCCTGGGCTGGTACGTAGGTCGGAAATTTTTGTTTTCTGCTGCGTTCCCCAACAGTGGCATCATGAGCCGTGCTATGCGTAGATGCAGGTTCGATCTAGAATACATGAGATGTATGGGTATTGCATAATATAATTTTGGAGTAGATGAGATCTATTGGTGAAAATTATTTATGCGGGTAGCAGAGGAAGTCTGTTACCCGATGTTCTTGTTGCTTCCCTGGAATTTGCATATTTCTGATCTTGATAACGGTATGGTGGATTTTCAAAGTTCTGGCAATCCGCGATCCTGATTGATCAACGAAGTGCTAACAGTTCTTTGAATTCCACCATAGTTAAAAAGAAAGATGAAATTTCCCAGACAAAAGGGCAATGCAGATATGATCTACACGGGGGTCATGCGTATGACGAAGTTTAGTATGGGGCTCGAGATTTAATTATCTCATGTTTCATACACCCCGCGATGTTAATCTAGCGACTTGAATTATCATACTTGATGATAATACGTAGGTAGCTTCGGTTTATTTCGAAACCTTAGAAGCCACGTAAATTGAAAATTTGCATAAACTGATTAGAGGCGTCTAACTTGGTTTTGCAGGATGGTTTGCATGTGCATATGATGTGGTATAGCAGTGCTCATATTAATTTGATTATGTATGAGATGACTATATGATGTAAATTAACATGACCTGCGTGTCATGATTCGACATGATGGCTGGAGCCATATGATTGTCACTTTAATGACCTGCGTGTCAACCTTAAGTAATGCACTTATTTTATTAGCTATAGAGATAGCAATATTATCTGGTGCATCGACAAGGTGGTGGCAAACTTCGCGAAGGTGAACACCGACGCGAATGCCGAAGACGAAGAAATGAAAGACTTCTCCGTCAGAAAGGGCTATACCATATCATGCTATTGTGAATTGCCTGAGATGTTTATCCCTTTGATGCACCCTTCTTGATTGCGCGGTAGTCGCTTTTTATTAGGGTGATCTCTCACAAAAATATCAAGTAGTTAGTGTTCTCCCAAGTGTAGCACCGTCACGGCACCTAACTTCTCGGAGTACGCCATGTACACATGAGTACAAACGATTAGGGAAGTGTGAGGCGGGTGAGGTCAGACCTCGCAGCAAGATCACTTGGTTGTCTTGACGTTCAGGCAGGACAGTCCTGAGCTCGGAACACACGCATCGAAAGATGAACAAGAATCGCATAGAGATGTGATCGGCAAGTTGGCCTACCGATTGAAATTCGCGTCATCAGTGATGAACCCGTCAATGGCGTCGAATTGAAATGTGGATCTTGAATCACTCAAAATCAATTATGAGAGATATTGATTTGAGTGGGAGTGCACTGTAGAATTAACTTGTTTAATTCTCAGTGCAATTAATTATGAACTTTGTCTAAGTAAAATTTGCATAATAGTTGTAGAATAATGGCTCGCGTTTCCACCTTCCCTGGTAAAATTGAATAAACTGTTAAATATCTGGTTAAAACTTTACGGTTGATAACGTAATGTGAGGATTGTCCTCAAGAGTGCCGAGAAGGACTTTGTCCTATCGCATGCTTTTAGTATTCTCCCGCTAATGCTATGGATAATGTGACTCTCGTCCTTCGATCCAAAAGCTAGAATTCCGTTACGGTCAAGTGCAATATGTTTGCTTCCATGAGACCCGGACTTCAAAAGTTTGGGATAGCTATGTGATATTCATGGAACTGAAAATCAATTTTCAGACACAAACAAAGGCTAAAAGATATGGGATATCCAGAGCAATGTTTGTTTTGCAAACTGTTAGTAAAAGTGTTTACTATGCATTTGATTAATAACAGAGGGATCCAGTAGAACGCCTGTCATATGATGAAGGTGAATAAAACAACAACTTAAAGGAAATGTCCAAAGGGTGTTAGTAAGACTTTCACGCCTAGGAAGTCCGGGGCTAACGCCACTCTTAAGTTGGATGCTTCTTCTGAGATAGAAGAAATACTAAAAGTTAAACTGTTAGAAGTATAAAGGCAAAAAGAGAGAAGACTGGAATATCCAGCTCATGTATCAAAGTCATACAAGTTATTAATGTATTGAAGGCTGGTCAAAGAAATAGTTCTTGAGAATTATGATTAAATTGTTAATCACTAATTCTTGGGTATTGTGAGTTTATCACAGAGATACCCGCTCGATTGCACTCTGTTGCGACTCGATGCAAGAACTACTATCGCCTGAAAGACTAGCCAGGAATGAGGTTTAAATACATGTTGGGAACTTAGTAAAAGTTACTATACCTTCCATCCGTGTATTACCTATGTATTTATTTTTCATAATTCATTATAGAGTTTTACACACTCTAGCCCTTTGCATAAGGTATCTTGCAAGAAGGTTGTTCACAAGAGAACTTTTGATATTCGGTGTTATGAATAACATAAGGGCCATACTTTCATTATGAATGAGATGTATGTTATGAATATTGATAATAATACTTTACCTTTGTATTTACTTTCATAAATCATTTTAGAGTTTTATACACTCTAGCCCATTTGCATAATGTTTGTTGCAAGAGTGTTGTTCATGAAAGAACAATTGTTGTTCGGAATCATGAATAACATAAGGGCCATGCTTCCATAGTGGATGGAACGTATGTTATGAGTATTGATGGTAATATGATACATCCATAACACTGACGCTAAATGTCGCAAGACTAAGAAGAATACCACACAAGTGTGGCACTGCATTTGGTCACATTGGAGAAACCCGCATGAAAAATTCCATTATGATGGATTTTGAAGTCGTTTGATTTTGAATCATCTGACACTTGCAACTTTCCTCTGAAAAGTAAAGTGACTGAAATACCGTTCATAGGCCATAAGGAACGAGCAACGAACTTATTGGTGATCATACATTTTGATGTGTGCAGTCCGATAAATGTTGTTGAAAACAGTGGATTTGTCTATCTTCAAAAATGACTCAAGTAGATATATGGATATTTGCTTGATGAGACGTAAGTCTGGATCTTTTGAAATCATTCGAAAGGTTTTCAACATGAAGTAGAAATTATTGTAACAAGAAAGATTATGTTTCTGCAAACTAGATTGCAGAAAGGAATATCTGAGTTACAAGTTTAGCGAATGTCTGATGAGTTGTGAAAGGAGTTTCATAACTTACACCTCCCGGAACACCACTGTGTGTGGTATATCTGTGAAGATGTAATCAAACCATTTTCGACATGGTAAGATCAAAGATGACATAAATCAATTTGCCATTATCACTTTTATAGTAATGCTTTAGAGACTGCGGCTTCTACACTGAAAAGAGCGCCATCAGGTCTGTTGAAATGACACCATGGTATGGTACGCCCAACCATGCTTGGTCTTTCCTTAACATTTGGAATATGGGGCTTGTGTAAAAGGTTACAAACCTATTCCAAATCAGACAAGAGCTACTTTCTAGGTTATCCCAAGTAATTGGGTATTCCCCCACCACTATACCGAGGCAAAAGGTTTGCCACAGAGAACGGTATGCTTTTAAAGAGAATAGTTCTTGCAAAAGGGTGAGTGGGAGAACAGTGCAACTCGACGAGATAAGCAGTGTCTTCGTCATCAGATCAAAGGAAAGGAACCTTGGAAGTAATTCCAGAGTTTCCTACTGCGACTGATACGGAAGTCTCTACAATAAAATGTATGGACTTCGGTCGAACTTGCAGCTGAACCACGTAGGCAAAACTCGTGCAAACCTCTCAGGTGCGCAAGCGAGATATTGTTGTTAGACAATAGTATACCTACGATACACAAGGAAGCATTGATGGGCCCTGACTCCGGAATTGGCTAAATGCCAATACAATCTGAGATAGTTTCCATATAAGTGATTCAAGATTAAAATCTTATTACGCCTTTCGGAAGACTTAGAGTCTAACGAATATTTATGGAACTGTAAACTGATGTGGATAAAAAGTTTTATCCATAAAGCTCGACTTGTTGCAATAACAAGTTCAAGGAGTTGACTACGATGAGATTATCTCACCGTAGCGATGCTAAAAGTCGGTTCGGATTGAACTAGCAATTAATACATATTTCAACATGAGATATGAAACATGGATGCCAAAAGGATTTCCATCTGATGGAAATGCAACCTAGGACTTGTATGAGATACAGTCCAAAGTATTTTGTCGATCCAGAGGATGCTAGTAAGTATGCAAACTTCAGAGTTCCAGCGATGGACAGAAGAGAGCAAAATGGAGTTGGAATCTTCGTTTTTGATGAAATAGTTTGATTTCATCAATGGATAACGAAGATGCTTGTGGTTTCAAGAAAGTAAGTGGGAGCATAATAATATTTCTAAAAACCTTGTGTGCTTGACACATTGTTAAATGGAAATAAATTTCTTGACACGAATTAGGACTTCATTTGAAAATAGTTTTTTGATGAAGTGCTTGGGCTAAACAGCCTTGATATTAGGCATGATGATCTATGAAGATAGATTTACCTAATGGGGCTAAGCAAAAATACATATTGACAAGATGCTAAAACAGTTTAGTATAAAAAACGCCAAGGAGTGATTCTTGCCGAAGTCACATGGAAAGAGTTTTGCAAGACTCGGTGTCCCAAAACACTGATGAGCAAATTACATGATGGAAATTCCACACACTCTTGTGTTTGGATTAATCATGTATTCCATGGTATGTAAAACAACCAGATATGTCCGATACTCCCAAAGCTGTTGCGAGTATAGATACCAAAGTGATCAAAAGTACTGATCATGGACAACAGTGAAAAAGGGTCATTGAGTACTAAAGTAGCACTGATGACATGTTTTCTCGCAAGCGGAGATCATGAAGAGTTCGTTGTAAAAGGTTACATCGATACAGTCTTCATCAATACTCCATGCGATTTTCAATTTAAGTTAAGGGTTTTGTGTGATACACAATATCGTGGCACGGTGTTTGGAAATCGTTTCTAAACAGGTTACTGTGGCGAATTCTATAACTAAGGCTAAGTATGTTGCCGCTTTCGAAGTGACATAGAAGTTGTTGAATCATATAGTTCATTCATGAACTTAGTATGGTTCCAAGATGGCTTTTGTCAATGGGACACTACTGCAGGTAGTTGCTCCATAACTCAGTCTGAGGAATCCAGGTTCGTCCTGTGATTCACATATATACAAAGCCAAGTCCACACAAAATATGAATTTTGTGAAAAGCGTAAAAACGCGAGGATATGCAAGGACACACACGGAACTGAAGTTGTCAGATCCGTTGGACATCAGGCTATACCACATGCGAAGCATTTTTACACCGGTGTGCCACAGGTGTAATGTGCATTAGCATTGACTAGATTATTGACTCTAGTGCAAGTGGGAGTCTGTAGGAGATATGCCCTAGAGGCAATAACAAATGTTATTATTTATCTCCATGATCATAATTAAGTTTATGTTCCATGCTATAACTGCTATGGTTCCCGAGCCCGTATATCCATAAAGGCTCTGAGGAAAACCCATGTGCATGTGTGGAATAATAAACGGTAAAAAGTATTCCTGGTCAAGCCTCTAAGACTAGCTCAAGTGTTGCATGATGATCACGTTTTCCTGATCATGGGCATGACTATGCCGGCAACTTTGAGGGCACAATGTTGGTAGAACACTTGTGTTGAATCGACCCGATTGATGTTATGCTATGAGATTCATTCGTCATAAGTTAATGGTTAATAACACAGATAAGTTAATGTTTGCATAATTCCTTAGACCATGAGAGTGTCGAGTTTCTTCATGCTTGCTTCATGAACTTTGGGGTTTGTTAAACGTCATCCGTAAATGGGTGGCTATTACGGCGGCTTACGGGTTCATGGAAAAGTATGTCAAGTAACTTGATAGCTCAAGATTGGGATTTGCTCCTCCGACGATGGAGAGATATCTCTGGGCCCTCTCGGTGTTACGGTATCCATCATCGTCTGGCCAGACACAAGTGTGATTTGATCACAGGGATGCCGGAACACAGAAACGAGAAAAGAGAACAAAAACCGGCAACGAGGTAACTGGCATTGTGGACAAGTGTTGATCCACGAGGATGTTGATGTTTCTCACCTCGGGTATTTGTAACATATCGCGAAGCAACAGGAATAGCACACGGCAACTGGAGGTTCACTCGAATATTCATTCGTGTGGGTATAGGGGTCAATATGGGTGTCCACGGCTCCGATGTTGATCATTGATCGGAAAGAGTTCCGGTCATGTCTATACTTCACCGAACCTATAGGGTCACACACTTAAGGGTCATCTATCTGCTGAATACTAGACGGGGAGTCTGAGAGAAAATCACCGGAAAGTTTCGGATGAAACGGAAACGTTCCGGAGAGGATATCGGAATAGTTCCGGTAAAACTGAAAAGTTGTTTCAGGGTATTCCATTAAGTCAAATTGGTTCTGGCACACGCCTGGAAATTCTTGGAGGATGCCAGAAGTGTTCTGGTAACTTCTGGGAATTTTCCGGGATGAAAACCGGAAATGTTCCGGAGCAGCCGGAACCGATTTGGTTGCTTTTCGCTGAAGAAACATTGTTCCGAAATTGTTTCGGAATGCGTTCAAAATTATTTTGGTGGGTACTGGAATTGTTCTAGGCACACAAAAATAATTTGGGATTTAACGGACGCAGAAAAATGTCTTCGTGAATAGTGAAAGTGCATTTTGGATATTTTTTGGAAAGCCACACTTTTGGGCTTTTGCTCCAAAAGATCTTGGGGATGACATGGATGGATAGGAGCCCTTTTGGGGGCCCCATATGGGGGTGCGGCCGGCCACATGGGGGCTCCCTCCTTGGAGCCCCTCTTGTTCCTTGGTTTCACTTTTAGGCCCTTGTGGAAGGGCTTCATTCATGTGCTCTTTGGGTTTTATTGTAAAACCACCCTACCCCTTGGCTTTTCCGATAAATAGAGGGGAGGAGGCAGCCCCAAAGCTCACTCCTTCTCACATACAAGTGCCATGACATTTCTGGCTTCTCTCTCCCTCCCAGCGAAATAGTTTCGTAGAGCCGAAAGGCTGTCTAGTTTCCGGCAGGAACTAGTTCTGGACGGCGAAGCCCTGCCGGATAGATGACACCATATGTGTGCAACTCTGTAGAGAGATCGTAGTTTCGGTCTTAGTTCGAGAGTGCCTCCCGAAGGGCTGTCCAAGTGACCGTCTTAGTTTTGAGGGTCCTCCTGAAGGGCTGTCCGAGTGACTGTTCGAGTTTCGAAGGTCCTCCCGAAGGGCTGTCCGCGACACCGTCCGAGGGACTATCCGACCACCTCCCGGAGGGCTGTCCAAGGGGCAGATGTGGGAGTACATCCTCGCGGTTGGGAGGTTGTAAAATCCTAGCTGCGGGGATCTGCACCGCCGATCGTCATCGACTCTACTTCCGCTGCGCTACGAGTCGGTAACGAAACAGATCAAACCTTGTATGCAGTCTCCATAGTGATCCTGGGCTGGTACGTAGGTCGGCAATTTTTGTTTTCTGCTGCGTTCCCCAACAGGGCGCGCCCTACCCCCTGTGCACGCCCCCAAGCTTGTGGGGCCCCTGGCAGGCCTCCGGCCCCCTCCTTCTACGATATGAAGCCATTTGCCCTAGAAAAAAAATCAGAAGAAGACTTTCGGGACGAAGCGACGCCGTCTCAAGGCGGAACCTGGGCAGGAGCTATTTTGCTCTCCGGCGGAGCGATTCCGCCAGGGATACTTCCCTCCGGGAGGAGGAAATCGAAGCTATCGACATCACCAACGATCCTCTCATCGTGGGAGGACCAATCTTCATCAACATCTTCACCAGCACCATCTCATCTCAAATCCTAGTTCATCTCTTGTATTCAATCTTTATCTCAAAAACTCATATTGGTACCTGTGGGTTGTTAGTAGTATTGATTACATCTTGTAGTTGATGCTAGTTGGTTTATTTGGTGGAAGATTATTTGTTCAGATCCTCAATGCTATTCAATACCCCTCTGATCTTGAACATGAATATGATTTGTGAGTAGTTACTTTTGTTCTTGTGGACATGGGAGAAGTCTTGTCATAAGTAATCATGTGAATTTGGTATTCGTTCGATATTTTGATGACATGCATGTTGTTGCTTCCTTTAGTGGTGTCGTGTGAACGTCGACTACATGACACTTCACCATCTTTGGGCCTAAGGGAAGGCATTGTGGAGTAGTAATTAGATGATGGGTTGCTAGAGTGACAGAAGCTTAAACCCTAGTTTATGCGCTATTCCGTAAGGGGCTGATTTGGATCCATATGTTTCATGCTATGGTTAGAGTTATCTTAATTCTTCTTTCGTAGTTGCGGATGCTTGCGAGAGGGGGTAATCATAAGTGGGAGACTTGTTCAAGTAAGAACAGCACCCAAGCATCGGTCCACCCACATATCAAATTATCAAAGTAGCGGACGCGAATCAAACAAACATGATGAAAGTGACTAGATGAAATTCCCATGTGTCCTCGAGAACGCTTTGCTTATTATAAGAGATCATTCCAGCTTGTACTTTGCTGTAAAAAGGATTGGGCCACCTTGCTGCACTTTATTATATTTGTTACTTGTTACTTGTTATGAATTATCTTGCTACCGAAACTCTCTGTTGCCGCTACTTTCAGTACTTGCAGAGAATACCTTGCTGAAAACCGCTTGTCATTTCCTTCTGCTCCTCGTTGGATTCGACACTCTTACTTATCGAAAGGACTATGATTGATCCCCTATACTTGTGGGTCATCAAACTCCTGCGAGCACTCCAGACGGCGGCGGCGCGAACTCCTGTGAGCCACTCTAGACGGCGGCGGGGTGACCTCCTGCGAGCCACTCTAGACGGCGGCGGCGCGAGCTCCTGCGAGTTGATCTAATGTGTGCTTCCTCGTGCCGGTGCGGTCGCAAAAAAGAGAGAGAGAGTGCATGTTAGGGTTAGTGTCATGTGCTTCCTATTGGGCTCGGGGATGCACCCTCGTCATGGCCGTATCCCAGCCGTGTCAACGACGTGTCTCCACCGTATCAGGATTTTCTTTCTTTCTTTTTAGTCAAAAATCACGATACGTTGACAATACCCATATCGTGGCTGAAGCTGGTGTATCGGCATATCGACGCTGTCCCGTACACCGACACTTGACTTCTTGATGTATCGGTGCTTCAAAGGTTTTAGATGAGCTCGAGCAACCGTGTGGAAGCGGTCATGTTCTAAAAGGGCAGACACAGAGCCACCGTCATCTAAAACCAGCATCCTTAATTCCTGCTCGTCCTCGAGTAGGTAAATGATAAAAACAGAATTTTTGATGTGGAATGCTACCTATCATGTTTCATCATGTAATCTTTCTCTTACGGTATGAATAATAAGATCTGAATGATTCAAAGCAATAGTCTATAATTTGATATAAAGACATCAATACTCAGGCATACTAATAAACAATCATGTCTTTCAAAATAAAAATGCTAAAGAACATTATCCCTACAAAATCATACAATCCTGTCATGCTCCATCTTCTTCACACAAAGTATTTATCATGCACTACTCCGATGACAAGCCGAGCAATTGGTTCATACTTTTTAACGCGCTTCAGCTTTTTCAACTCCCACGCAATACATGAGCGCAAGCCATGGATATAGCACTATGGGTGGAATAGAGTGGTGGTAGAGATAAATAAGAGAAGTCAAAAATAAGAAGATAGTCTCACATCGACGAGGCTAATCAACGGGCTATGAAGATGCCCATCAATTGATGTCAATGCGAGGAGTAGGGATTGCCATGCAACGGATGCACTAAGAGCTATAAGTGTATGAAAGCTCAACATGAAAACTAAGTGGGCGTGCATCCAACTTGCTTGCTCATGAAGACCTCGGGCATTTGAGGAAGCCCATCATCGGAATATACAAGCCAAGTTCTATAATGAAAAATTCCCACTAGTATATGAAAGTGACAAAATAGGAGACTCTCTATATGAAAAACATGGTGCTACTCTGAAGCACAAGTGTGGAAAAAGGATAGTAACATTGCCCCTTCTCTCTTTATCTCTTTTTTTTCATGGCTCTTTTTCGCCTCTTTTTTTTCGTCCGGACTCTCATCCCGACTTGTGGGGGAATCATGGTCTCCATCATCCTTTCCTCACTGGGACAATGCTCTAATAATGATGATCATCACACTTTTATTTACTTATAACTCAATATTACAACTCGATACTAGAACAAAAATATGACTATATGAATGCCTCTGGCAGTGTACCAGGATGTGCAATGATGCTAGCGTAACATGTATAAAAATGATGAACGGTGGCTGAGCCACAAATACTATGTCAGCTATATGATCATGCAAAGCAATATGACAATGACGATGTATGTCATAAAAACGGAATGGTGGAAGTTGCATGGCAATATATCTCGGAATGGCTATGGAAATGTCATGATAGGTAGGTATGGTGGCTGTTTTGAGGAAGATATAAAGAGGCTTATGTGTGATAGAGCGTATCATATCACGGGGTTTAGATGCACCGGCGAAGTTTGCACCAACTCTCGATGTGAGAAAGGGCAATGCACGGTACCGAAGAGGCTAGCAAATTGTGGAAGGGTGAGAGTGCGTATAATCCATGGACTCACATTAGTCATAAAGAACTCACATACTTATTGCGAAAGTTTATTAGCCCTCGAATCAAAGTACTACTACGCATGCCCCTAGAGGGATAGATTGGTAGGACAAGGTCCATCGCTCGTCCCCGACCGCCACTCATAAGGTAGACAATCAACAATAAATCATGCTCCAACTTCTTAGCATAACGACAGATCATACGTGCATGCTTCGGGAATCACAAACCTTAACACCAATATTCTTACTAAACCACAATCATCTACTAATACCTCCCACATATTACCATCTTAATATCGCAAAACTATTGCAAGGAATCAAACTTATCATATTTAGTGATCTACATTAAAAAAAATATTATATCCCTCTTGAATACCTATCATATCAGGACCAAATTCATAACCCGTGCATATTACCATTGCTAATTATGAGACTCTCAAAAAGATATAAGTGAAGCATGAGAGTGCAACTATTTCTTTAAAATATAACCACCCCCGTGCTCTAAAAGATATAAGTGAAGCACTAGAGCAACTGCCTAGCTCAAAAGATATAAGTGAAGCACATAGAGTATTCTAACAAATCACGAACAATGTGTGTCCCTCTGAAAAAGGTGTGTTCAGCAAAGATGATTGTGACAAACTAAAAAGCAAAAAAAAGCAAACAAACTATATCACAAGACGCTCCAAGTAAAACACATATCATGTGATGAATAAAAATATAGCTCCAAGTGAGTTACCGATAGATTGTAGACGAAAGACGGGATGCCTTCCGGGACATCCCCAAGCTTAGACGCTTGAGTCTTCCTTGAATATTACCTTGGGGTGCCTTGGGAATCCCCAAGATTAGGCTCTTGCCGCTCCTTATTCCTTTATCCATCGTAGTCTCACCCAAAACTTGAAAACTTCAGCACACAAAACTCAACAGAAACCTCGTGAGATCCGTTAGTATAACAAACAAATCTTAAACTTTAGGTACTGTTGTAAATTTATTCATATTTAATATTGGCATAAAGCTACTGTACTCCAACTTCTCCATGACTCATACCCCCCAATACGATTCATAGATTCATCAAAATAAGCGAACTATGAAACAAAAACAGAATCTGTCTAAAACAGAACAGTCTGTAAATACCTGAATTATCGTCATACTTATGTAACTCCCAAAATTCTAAAAAAATAGGACAACGTGGGAAATTTATATTTCAGTACTGTGTAAAAACTTCAGACGGTTCTGACACTCCAGAGAAAAAACGAAATTCCAGCACTGGAAGCAAAAGTTTCTGTTTTCCAACAGCATCTATCATACTATCTTCCAAATCATCCCAAAAGCATTACTTGGCACAAACACTAAATAAAACATAAAAATACAATCATAACAGAAGCTATAATTGTGCAAACACTCAAAAACATAAGGTAAAAGAAAAAATTTATTTTATTCATTGTGTTGCCTCCCAACAAGCGTTATTGTTTTATGCCCCTAGCTAGGCATAATGCATAGTTTCAAGTGTTATCATCCTTCATGTTAATTCCATAGGTGGCCCTCATAATAGATTCATAAGGTGCTCTAATTCTCTTTCTAGGGAAATGTTCCATTCCTTTATTTAATGGAAATTAAAATCTTATATTACCTTCTTTCATATCAATAATAGCACCAATTGTTCGTAGAAAAGGCCTACCAAGTATTATGGGGCAAGAAGGATTGCATTCTATATCAAGAACAATAAAGTCCACGGGCACATAATTCCTATTTGCAAGAATAAGCACATCATTTATTCTACCCAATGGCTTTTTAATAGTGGAATCCGCAAGATGCAAATTAAGGGAACAAGGATCCATGTCGGTGAGACCTAGCACATCACACAAAGACTTTGGTATAGTGGAAACGCTAGCATAAAGATCACAAAGAGCATTACATTCATAATATTTAATTTTGACTTTAATAGTAGGTTCCCATTCATCTTGTAATTTTCTAGGAATTGATACTTCTAACTCAAGTTTTTCTTCATGTGCTTTCATCATGGCTTCTACAATATGTTTAGTGAAAGCTTTATTTTGTTCATATGCATTTGGTGAATTAATCATGGATTGCAACAAGGAAATACACTCAATTAAAGAACAACTATCATAATTAAAGTCCTTGTAATCCAAAGTAGTGGGTGCATTACTATTTAAAGTTTTGACCTCTCCAAACCCACTTTTTCAATTTTATCATCAAGATTATCACCCTCCAAGCAAGTGGGACTCCTTCTATCTAAAGTTGACTCTTCTCCAGTCCCTTTTTCATCAAGTTTTATGTTGTTAAATAATGATTCAATAGGAGTGACATCAATCATTTTAATATCTTCATCATTACTACGATAGAAACCGGGTGGAATCGCTTTTTCTAGGAATTCTCACTTAGCTCTCAACCTAGCGGTCCTTTCTTTACTTTCATTAATGGAGACATAGATAGATTTAATAGACTCATTTATATCATGCTTGGGTGGCAAAATTTTAGTTTTGAGATTTTCCACATCATGAGCAATTTTATCCATGTTCCTAGCCAATTCATCAACTCTAGTCAATTTTTCTTCTATCATAGCATTGAAATTCTTTTGCGAACTAATAAATTCTTTAATATTACTTTCAAGATTAGAGGGCATCCTATTATTATTATTATAAGAATTACCATAAGGATTGCCATAGTTATTAGAGGAATTTCCAGTAAACGGTGTAGGATTGAAATTACCCCTATAAGCATTGTTGTTGAAATTATTTCTAGAGACAAAATTCACATCAATAGCATCATTATTTTGCTAAATCATGGTAGACAATGGCACATCATTAGGATCAATATGAGCATTTTTTACTAGCAACCAATTTCAATAAAGCATCCATCTTATCACTCAAAGTATTAATTTCTTCAACAGAATTTACCTTCTTACCAGTTGGAGTTCGTTCAGTGTGCCATTGAGAATAATTTGTCATGATATTGTAAAGAAGTTTTGTAGCTTCTCCCAATGTAATTTCCATAAAAGTACCACCTACGGCAGAGTCTAGCAAATTTCTAGAGACAAAGTTTAGTCCCGCATAAAAATTTTGTATGATCATTCATAAATTCAAGCCATAAGTTGGTCAATTTCTTATCATTAATTTCATTCTCTCCCAAGATTGTGCAACATGTTCATGCTCAAGTTGCTTAAAATTCATAATTTGATTTCTTAGAGAAATAATCTTAGCGGGAGGAAAATACTTGGTAATAAAAGCATCCTTACACTTATCCCAAGAATCAATATTATTTCTAGGCAAGGATGAAAACCAAGTTTTAGCACGGTCTCGTAGTGAGAACGGAAATAATTTTAACTTAACAATATCATTATCCATATCTTTCTTCTTTTGCATATTACAAAGTTCAATGAAAGTATTTAGATGGGATGCAACATCTTCATTAGGACTACCAGAAAATTGTTCTTTCATAAAAAAATTAAGCAAGGCAGCATTAATGTCACACGACTCCGCACTAGTGGCAGGAGGAGCAAGAGGAGTACTAATAAAATCAATATTATTAGTATTGGAAAAGTCACACAATTTTGTATTTTCTTGAGACATCGCGACGAAGCAAGCAAACAAGCAAATAAAAATATTTTTGTGTTTTTGTAAAAAAAATTAGAAGTGAGGGAGATGAAAACGAGAGGAAAATGAAAATAAAAGGAAAATAAAGTAAATGCAAGTGAATGATAATTTGTGCGAAGTTACTTGGTAATTTTGATGAAGTCTCCACGGCGAAGTTACTTGGTAATTTTGTGCCAAATTCTTCCTGCTACTTGTAATCTGCGTTGGTATTTCCTCGAAGAGGAGAGGATGATGCAGTACAGTAGAGATAAGTTTTTCTCTCAGTTAAGAACCAAGGTTATCAATCCAGTAGGAGAACCAAGCAAAATTCCGTTAAGTGCACCTGCACACACAAGAGCAAACACTTGCACCCGACGCAAATAAGAGGGTTGTCAATCCTCTTAGCGGTTATTTTCAAGGATTAAATTTTATCGAGGTAAATAGATAAACTAAACTACTAATAAAAATAAAAGTAAATAAATTGCAGCAAGGTATTTTTAGGTTTTTTATATATGATAAAGTAGACCGGGGGCCATAGTTTTCACTAGAGGCTTCTCTCTCGAACACATAGCATACGGTGGGTAAACAAATTACTGTTGGGCAATTGATAGAAAAGCAAATAATTATGATGGATTCATGGCAATGATCATGTATATAGGCATCACATCCGAGACAAGTAGACCGACTCCTGCCTGCATCTACTACTATTACTCCACCCATCGACCGCTATCCAGCATGCATTTAGGGTATTAAATATGAAACAGAGTAACGCCTTAAGCAAGATGACATGATGTAGACAAAGTAAACTCAAGCAATATGATTAAACCCCATCTTTTTATCCTTAATGGCAACAATACAAATATGTGTCATGTCCCCTTCTGTCACTGGGATTGAGCACCGCAAGATTGAACCCATCACAAAGCACCTCTCTCATTGCAAGACAAATCAATCTAGTAGGCCAAACTAAATCGATAGATCTGAGAGAAATACAAAGCTATAACAATCATGCATAAAAGAGTTCAGAGAAGACTCAAATATTTCTCATGAATAATCTGATCATAAACTCACAATTCATCGGATCCCAACAAACACACCGCAAAAGAAGATTACATCGGATAGAACTCGAAGAACATCGAGGAGAACATGGTATTGAAGATCAAAGAGATAGAAGAAGCCATCTAGCTACTAGCTATGGACCCGTAGGTCTGTGGTAAACTACTCACACATCATCGGAAGGGCAGCAAGGTTGATGTAGAAGCCCTCCGTGATCGATTCCCCCTCCGGCAGAGTACCGGAAAAGGCCTCCAGATGAGATCGCGGAAGAACAGAGGCTTGCGGCGGCGGAAATGTTTTCTCTTCTATCTCCCTGTTGGTTTGGGAATATTTTAGAATTTATAGCGCTGTAATTAGGTCAAGAGGTGCCACGAGGGGCCCACAAGCTTGGTGGGTGCGCCATACCCCCCTGGGCGCACCCTCCAGGCTTGTCGCCTCCTCGTGGCTCTTCTGGTCTTCTTCCGAAGCTTTGTGGGTCTCTTCTGGTCCAGAAAAAATTAATCCAAAGTTTTTTTCTTGTTTGGCCACTTTTTGATAATGATTTTCTGAAAAGGCAAAAACAAGCAGAAAACAGCAACTGGCACTGGGTTAATAGGTTAGTCCCAAAAAATGATATATAATGACATATAATAGCATATAAAACATCTAAGATTGATACTATAACAGCATGAAACAATCAAAAATTATATATACGTTGGAGACGTATCAGATACCTGTAAAATGGTAGTTTTTGGTTAAATACTTCCTAGAAGATAATAAGTACCGAGTAAGAGCATCTACAGCCGAGCGCCCCAACCCCGCCTCAAATGCTCGGCCGGACGGCCCGGTCACTGACGGGTCACGAAATTTCGACCCAGACGGGCGCCTCAAACGGGCGTCAAACGCCAGGGCTGACCGGCACCTCTCATATCCAGCCCAAATATGGGGTGGATATGGGGGCGCCCGGGCGCGCCCAGGCACGTCCGCCACGTCGGACCTGGCCCACGCTGGCCCACCCGACCCCACATATATTCCTCCTCATCCGCTCGCCAGACCAAACCCTAACCACTTCACTCCACTCCACTCCACTCCCCTCCACCACCCAAGCTCCCGTCCGCCAATCTCCAGCCGTCTCCGGCATGGCGGGCAGCGGATCCGAGTCCTTCACCTCCAGATCCGTCGACCCGGAGCTCGTCCCACGCGGCCCCGAGGAGAAGATGGCCGTCCGGCTTGCGCTCCGCTGCGCCCGGGAGGAGGCCCGTGCGAGGTAGCGGTCGGACTCCTTCCGTCGGGAATCCATTGCGTCCACCCAAATGGCACATGGATCCGACCCTAGGTGTGTCGTCGCTGCCTCACCAGAGGCTCTGCGGTCCGTTTGGCGTCCAAACGCTGTGGCGGACACGCAACCCCTCCGTTGGCACGCCGAGGAGGAGGGAAATGCATGGGCGTCGTCGGACGCTAACATGGCATGGCGTGCCCACTGTGCGAGGCAGCGGGCGTAGGAGACGGCGGCAGCCCTCGCGGCGGTGGACATTGGAGAGGCGGAGTCGCATTCTCCGGCGCCCCGACGGATGGCCTGCAACCCCGTGCGCCGCAACCGGGTCGTGGTGGATGTCGGCGGCTCCTCTCAGGACGGATCCATCAACGATCTAACGTTCACCGGCACCGTTCGGGTTCCGGGCTCCGACGAGGAAGAGTAGGGCATGTGAGACGGCGACGCCTTGAGTCCCATCAGCTGGCTCGTGTCCCATGTCCTTCTCTACCTTGCCGGCGACTGGACCAACACTCTGGGGAGCGCAGCCGGCCGCCGGACATGGGCAGGGCGGAGCTGGACGAGCTCCGCTTAGATTAGGTTTGATGTTGCATGTAATAATATGGATTTGAGGTTTCTAATTTGACGTATCCGGATGTGGAATGTATTATTTGAGGCGTGACCGGCCACTGTCGCGGACGCATCCGGGCGCGTCCGCGGGTGTTTGAGGGGTCGGATTTGCCAAGTCTGGGTGTAGATGCTCTAATTCAATTCCCGCCGATTAGTGTAATACGTGGAGATATTATGCCTCATTTGGGAAAATTGAAGAAAGGTGTTTACTGCGGGTTCGTCCACGGTGACAGGTGCAAACTTCAGATTTGGTTTCTCAATGAATCAATTAATCACACTGAGTTGAAGCGAGGATTTGGTTTCAGATTTGGTTGAAGCATGAGAGCGACCTCAAGCCATTGCTTGAAAATTTTCCTTCGAAACATGGTGATGAATCTTGGTTCGTACAAGGTGTCACAATTGGAGGCAGCCCAATGCACCGGATCGTGTCTCTGCAGAAGCGACTCCATGACCTCTGGATAGGTACCGAAAGAATCAATCCCTGATGCTCCCGATCATCACCAATCTCATTGATTACCGACGCGGCTACTATCTTGTCAACAGTATGCATCACGACCAATGTTGTATGTCTACTTGGTTTCAGGAACACATAGTGTTCATCGTGCTCGTGGAGTTCTACCATATTCTATTGTAATTGGCTTGTTGCATGAAACAAGATGGCATTTATCTGGAAACAAAGTTTCATTTATTTGGAGGTAAAATTCCTTTTTTTTGGAACCAAACATGTAATCGCTAGAGTGAATTTGTGTTATGGAAACAAACAGCTACATAGTTGGAAGCAATTCTCTAGTTGATTGAAGCAATATTGTGATGCTCGGACCCCATTAGCTGCGGAACGTCAGCGGGGAGGGAGCCTCCAACGAACGTTTCCCCCGTTTGCCAGCTGGGAGGGTCATGGCGACCCCAATTGGTCCAAAGGTCATGTGAGAAGTAGAAAAACAAGGATTTTTGGACGAATTGAAAAACAAAAAAACTACGACAAATGCCAAAGTTATATATATAAATATGAGTTTTTACGTGAATGTTCACAGAACCCCTCCAACCCATTGGCAAATAGACAACGAACACCTTGAGCCATCTGACGTGCCATTGCCCCTGCATTGAGATCCGTGCAACGGCGATGGGGGAGTTAGCTGGGGTTGGCCTCCCAGGGAACGTCAACAACATTTCCATGCTCATAATTATAAGAAAAAAGTCCACTTTATTTCCCTGAAGAAAATGGGTTGTTCGCGTAACCCCCTGAACTTTTTTTTTGTTCGCTTATCCCCCTGATCTATCCAATACCATGCAGAAATAGTTTTGGGCAGATTTTCTCAGGTGGTTTGCTGACATGGACGTTGTCAAAGCAGTTTGTTGACTAGTGGGGCCCTGGGGTCAGGTGAAGAGCCCAGCCGACGCTCAGTTCATGCTGATGGTGTTGTTGTTCTTCGTCCGTGCGGCTAGCGCCTCGTCCTCACATTGAAACCTTGTCCAAGTGCTTCAACTCGCTCAGCTATACATTCCTGCAAAATGAATTTGTTCTGGTCGCCGCAAATCACCATCGCCCATGTCTTCTTCCTTGCCTCAGGCATTGACCGCTGCCACCTCGATCTCTTCCTCCGGCGACCCCCCGATTCTCCTCCTCTTCTTCCCGAGCACCGTCGTGCTCCCCTGAAACTAATCAGCCCGTCCATGTGGAGCAGCGCGTCCCCGAGGACCTCTTCCCGCATGGCCAAGCTCTGGCGCCCGCTATAGTTTTTCTTCTGCGCGGCCAGCGCCTCCTCCTCGCTGTGAAACCTTGTCTGAGAGCTTCGCCTTTCTCCACTACACATTCCTGCCAAAGGAATTTGTCCGGGTCGCCGTAAATCGCCGTGCCCATGTCTTCTTCCCCACCCCCGACATCGACCGCCGCCGCCTCGATCTCATCCTCTGGTGACCCCTGATTCTCCTCTTCTGGTTCCCAGGCACCATGGTGCTCCCCTAAACCTGACGGGCTAGTCCATTTGGAGCCGCGTGTCCCCGAGGACCTCTCCCTGCATGGCCATGCTCCGCCGCCCGCTGCTGCCGTCGAACTCGACAACCCGTGCACCCTACAGCCTCCCCGAGCGCTCTATCAGGGTCAAGTTGAGAAGGCGGTTCTTTTGACCCTCCTCACGAGCTCTCCACCCCTCTACAAGCTTCGGTTGCCTACGGCCGCCCGTTGCCGACGTGAAATCTCGCCATTGACGAAGACTACGTCCACGTAACACTGGTCAACAAACCACTTTGACCATGTCCACGTCATCAAACCACCGAGCAAACCCACCAAGTCTATTTCTGAACGGTATTGGATAGATCAGGGGGTTAAGTGAACCAAAAAAGAACTTCAGGGGGTTATGCGAACAACACATTTTCTTCAGGGGACTAAAATAGACATTTTTCTAATTATAATATGGGAAGTGCTACGTGTCGGCCGGCGGACTTTTTTAAAAGATCCGCGCCTCGCGAGCTATCAGATTTGACACAAATCTAGCACCGAGTCTTCTTCGCTTTTGCAACATACGCTATGTTGCAGAACTTTTTTGCAACAGAGGTCATGTTGCAGAAAATATTTGTAACAAAGTTTGTGTTGTAGAATTTTTTTTGCAACAAAGGTTATGTTGCAGATTTTTTTTGCAACAGAGATTATGCTGCAAAAAAAAAAAATATCCGCACCGTCAAGTTACCACTGCAACATTCCCCGTGTTTCGGAAACATGGATGATGTTGCAAAATCTTGAGACCTGCGGTCGTGGGACTGAACTGACACGTGGTTGGCTCTCAACGCGTCGGGTAGAATCGGCCGGATGATTTTAATCATTTTCCTTATAATATGCTGTTTATTGGACACTTTTTTTTTGTTAGGTTGAAGCAAATTTGAATCAACATGTTCCCTCAAAAAAAAAAGAGATTGAATCAATATGGAATAAAAATTATCCAGACGTGGAAGTAAACAATTACAGTACTACAACAAATACTTTTTCTGATCGAACCAAAGCTGTCCGATCTCCAGTGCTTCCCCCAAAACAAGTCCGGACTCCGACTTGATTGCTCAGTCCATGCTAAATCCGATACGTGATCCAAGCGCGGCCTAAGGTTTTGCAATGGGGAGGTCGCCGGCTGAAGAAGAGTTTTTGTTCAGAGTGGCCCGGAGCCTGGATTGCTTTCTTCAGCTTCTTCGCCGTCCGGAATGATGCGATCATCAAGTCTGAAATAGTTCTGCTACTTTGGTTGGAGACTTTGGCACTTTGGTGGCTTTCACGGGGTAGGACTCGGACTTAAACAAATCGGAGTGTGAAACTGGAACGAACTCTAACCCACTACCCACCCACCATTGGCCCTATATAATAAATCTTCCTCGTTGGTAGCCGAGGTAGAAGCAAAGCATCGACACCCCTAGCTACCTACCCGCCTGTTCCTTTGCACCGCGCGCGCAGTCGCCAGACATCATGGATCCGGCGGGTCTGCTACCCGGCGACGTGCTTGCGGACGTCCTCCGGCGCCTGATGCCGCGCAGCCTCGCCGCCTGCCGCTCCGTCTGCAAGGCGTGGTGCGCTGCCGTCGACGCCCACGGCCTGCTGCGCAAGGACCTCCTGCCACTCTCCCTGGCCGGCATCTTCGTTGTCTACAGCTTCGTTGACGGCTATTACCTTCCCCCGGCGTTCCTCTCGCGCCCCTCCGTCGCGGGCAAGATCCAAGGTAACCTTGGCTACCTCGACGACGTCCGCTACGGGTGGTCCCGCGTGATGGGTCACTGCAACGGCCTCCTCCTCCTCTGGGGAGGCGTGGCCAATCCAGCCACGCGGCAGTGGGCGTGTCTACCGTGTCACCCTGATCGGACCCCGACCAAAGGCTTCATCAAACACGACTTCCTCGCGTACGATCCTATGGTCTCGCCACACTTTGAGGTGCTCTTCATGGAGTGTGTTCTCCGCCGGTCCGAGAACGAGGCCGCATTGGACCCCGCGAACCCAAACTCAGAGTGGCCCCCGTCGCCCTACACTATGAGCGCATTCTCGTCAAAGACATGGCGGTGGGAGGAGAGATGTTTTACCAGGGAAGGGATGGCTCCACGGTCCATCGACCCCAAGCTACTACTACTCATGAAAGACGTGTTCTCTCATAATTCTGTGTATTGGCGGGGACGTCTCTATGTGTTCAACATATTTTTTGTTATCAGGTATGTTTTGTTTCCCTATTTTTTCTTAGAAAAGGTCACCCAATACCATGCATGGTGACTAGCTAGCTAATTGGATTTAGAGGATAATAAGTACAGTAAATAATATTGTACAGTCAATAACAAATTTATTTATTTGTGCAGATTGGATTTAGAGGATAATAAGTACCGAGTAATTGAACTCCCCCCGATTAATGAAGCAAGCGGAGATATTAATTTGGGAAAATCGGAGAAGGGCGTTTACTATGGATTCGTCGGTGATTGGTGCAAACTTCAGATTTGGTTTCTCAATGAATCAATTGATCACACCGAATGGATGTTGAAGCATGAGATTGGCCTCAAGCCGTTGCTAGAAAATTTTCCTTGGGGACACGGTTATGGCTCTTGGTTCGTGCAAGGTCTAAGGGATAACAATGATGAAACGCTTGACAAAGAGAAATCAGAATGGGACTCAGACAACGATGATGCCATTACTGCTCCTGTCACAGAAGTTAGTGTTCAGAAAAAGTTCCATAAATACATTTCGGGGATACTTGGATTTCATCCTTACAAGGAGATTATCTTTTTGCACATGTCGCTCACAAGAGTAATGGCCTACCATCTTAAGAACTCCAAGGTTGAGGATTTGGGGTGCTTACCCGTAGATGGTGATGATTGGATACAATCGTCTTGTGTATACACGCCTTGCTGGATAGAGAGCTCCTTGAGAGCAAATAGCGCAGAAGCCAATAGTGAGCTCTAGAATGTATTGCTTGAAACAAATTATCTATTTTCGTTGAATTGTCGCCATCCATTTACGTTGGACTCCTTTAACTTTCCATATGGGAGCATATTAAAAGATAATCTCTACGAGTGGCTGCTTCTAATGAGTCATATTAATTACCACTAGTACAAAACAGGGCTTAGCATTAGTCCCGGTTCTGCTACGAACCGGGATCAATGGGTGCATCAGTCCCGGTTCGTGAGGCCAGGACGCCGGCCGGGCCTCGGCAGGACCCCTTTGGTCCCGGTTCCAGACACGAACCGGGACTAAAGGGCCTCGCTCCTGGCGCAGCCCCTTTGTCCCGGTTGGTGGCTAGAACCGGGACAGAAGACTGACTTCTGTCCCGGTTCTAGCCACCAACCGGGACTAAAGAGATGCCTATATATACCGTCGCCCCTGCCCACCCTCTCCTCTGTTTTTTGGCCGTGTGGGAGGTGTGCATGCGCTGCTCTGTTCTCCCTTCTATGCATGCACATGAGGTGTTCGATGAAATGCCCGAGCCACACTTAAGCTTTCTCCTCTCCAAGCTCGACCTCCAAGCTCCATTTTCCTCAAGATTTGTGTCCCGTCCCGTCCCCGTCCTCACCGCCGTCGATCGCCCGCGCCGATCTCGTCGCCGGCACCACCGTGGCGAGCCTCTTGTTCTTATCTTCTTTCTAGAAGAAAAAAATCTTACTTGTATGATTTCGATAGATACTTGTATAATTTTCTTACTTTTATTATTGTTTGTTATTATATAGTGCCATTGTCTATAATGGTTTTTGATACACTTAATTATATAATGCACGCAGATGAACCGGCAATGGATGTACGGTGACCGACGCACCTCCGAGTATCTTGAGGGCCTGCATAAATTTCTCGAAGTGGCTGAGGCAAACAAGCAGAATGGTTTTATGTATTGTCCATGCCCTGTCTGTGAGAATATGAAGGATTACTCTAACTTGAAAACCCTTCACGTCCACCTGCTTGAGAAGGGTTTCATGCCACACTATAATGTTTGGACCAAGCACGGAGAAAGAGGGGTTATGATGGAAGACAACGAAGAAGAAGAGGATGATGACAACTATCCCCCTGAATACGGTGATACTGCAACGGGGGAAGCTGAAGATCAAGAGGAACCAGACGATGTGCCCGATGATGATCTTCGCCGGGTCATTGTTGATGCAAAGAGACAATGCCAAAGTGAAAGGGAGAAGTTGAAGTTCGATCACATGTTAGAGGATTACAAAAAAGGGTTGTACCCAAATTGCGAAGATGACAACACAAAGCTCGGTACCATACTGGAATTGCTGCAATGGAAGGCAGACAATGGTGTATCTGACAACGGATTTGGGAAGCTACTGAAAATAATGAAGAAGAAGCTTCCAAAGGATAACGAATTGCCCGACAATACGTACGAAGCAAAGAAGGTTCTATGCCCTCTAGGATTGGAGGTGCAGAAGATACATGCATGCCCTAATGACTGCATCCTCTACCGCGGTGAGTACGAGGATTTGAACGCATGCCCGGTATGCGGTGCATTGCGGTATAAAATCAGATGAGATGACCTTGGTGATGTTGAGGGCAAGCGCCCCAGGAAGAGGGTTCCTGCCAAGGTGATGTGGTATGCTCCTATAATACCACGGTTGAAACGTCTGTTCAGAAACAAAGAGCATGCCAAGTTGATGCGATGGCACAAAGAAGATCGTAAGAAAGACGGGAAGTTGAGAGCACCCGCTGACGGGTCGCAGTGGAGAAAAATCGAGAGAAGGTGGGGGGACTTTGCAGGTGACGCAAGGAACGTATGGTTTGGGTTAAGCGCAGATGGCATTAATCCTTTTGGGGAGCAGAGCAGCAATCATAGCACCTGGCCCGTGACTCTATGTATCTATAACCTTCCTCCTTGGTTGTGCATGAAGCGAAAGTTCATTATGATGCCAGTGCTCATCCAAGGCCCTAAGCAACCCGGCAACGACATTGATGTGTACCTAAGGCCATTAGTTGAAGAACTTTTACAGCTGTGGAATGGAAAAGGTGTACGTGTGTGGGATGAGCACAAACAGCAGGAATTTGACCTACATGCGTTGCTGTTTGTAACCATCAATGATTGGCCTGCTCTCAGTAACCTTTCAGGACAGACAAACAAGGGATACCACGCATGCACGCACTGTTTAGATGACACCGAAAGTATATATTTGGAGAAATGCAGGAAGAATGTGTACCTGGGACATCGTCGATTTCTTCCGACCAACCATCAATGTCGAAAGAAAGGCAAGCATTTCAAAGGTGAGGCAGATCACCGGAAGAAGCCCGCCCTCCGTACTGGTGATCACATACTTGATATGGTCAAGGATTTACAAGTAATCTTTGGAAAGGGTCCTGGCGGACAATCTGTTCCGAATGACGCTGAGGGACGCGCACCCATGTGGAAGAAGAAATCTATATTTTGGGACCTACCCTATTGGAAAGACCTAGAGGTCCGCTCTGCAATCGACGTGATGCACGTGACGAAGAATCTTTGCGTGAACCTGCTAGGCTTCTTGGGCGTGTATGGGAATACAAAAGATACACCGGAGGCACGGGAGGACCAGCAACGTGTGCACGAAAAAGACGGCATGCATCCAAAGCAGTATGAAGGTCCTGCCAGCTACGCTCTTACCAAAGAAGAGAAGGAAATCTTCTTTGAATGCCTGCTCAGTATGAAGGTCCTGTCTGGCTTCTCGTCCAATATAAAGGGAATAATAAATATCCCAGAGAAAAAGTTCCAGAACCTAAAGTCTCATGACTGCCACGTGATTATGACGCAACTGCTTCCGGTTGCATTGAGGGGGCTTCTACCGGAAAACATTCGATTAGCCATTGTGAAGCTATGTGCATTCCTCAATGCAATCTCTCAGAAGGTAATCGATCCAGAAATCCTACCAAGGTTAAAGAATGATTTGGTGCAATGTCTTGTCAGTTTCGAGCTGGTGTTCCCACCATCCTTCTTCAATATCATGACGCACGTCCTAGTTCATCTAGTCGACGAGATTGCCATTCTGGGTCCTGTATTTCTACACAATATGTTCCCCTTTGAGAGGTTCATGGGAGTCTTAAAGAAATATGTTCGTAACCGTGCTAGGCCAGAAGGAAGCATTTCCATGGGCCATCAAACAGAGGAGGTCATTCGGTTTTGTGTTGACTTTATTCCTGACCTTAAGCCGATTGGTCTCCCTCAATCGCGGTATGAGGGGAGACTGACTGGAAAAGGCACGCTAGGAGCGGATTCAATAATATGTAGGGACGGGCATTCTTGGGCTCAAGCACACTACACAGTTCTACAGAATTCTACCTTGGTGACCCCGTATATCAATGAACGCAAGAATTTTCTGCGCTCCAAACACCCGGAGCAGTCTGACGACTGGATTACATGTGAACACATCAGGACTTTCGGCAGTTGGTTGCAAACACATCTCATGGGTAACAACATTGTTGGAGATGAGCTGTACTCGTTGGCCAGGGGACCATCTTCGACTGTATTGACTTACCAAGGGTACGAGATAAATGGGAATACATTTTACACGATCGCCCAAGATCAAAAGAGCACCAACCAAAATAGTGGTGTCCGCTTTGATGCAGCAACCAACAGGGGAAAGGACACATATTATGGTTACATAGTGGACATATGGGAACTTGACTATGGGCATGATTTTAAGGTCCCTTTGTTTCGGTGCAAATGGGTCAATCTGTCAGGAGGCGGGGTACAGGTAGACCCGCAGTACGGAATGACAACAGTGGATCTCAACAATCTTGGGTACACAGACGAACCATTCGTCCTAGCCAATGATGTGGCGCAGGTTTTCTATGTGAAGGACATGTCTACCAAACCGAGAAAAAGAAAAGATAAGGAAGCGAATACATCATACGATGAGCCAAAGCGCCACATAGTTCTTTCAGGGAAAAGAGACATCGTGGGAGTGGAGGGCAAGACAGACATGTCTGAAGATTATGAAAAGTTTCATGAAATTCCTCCCTTCAAAGTGAAGGCTGGCCCAAGCACCCTGTTAAACGATGAAGATTATCCATGGTTACGTCGCAATAAGCAAGGGACACATGCGAAGAAAAAGTGATGACTTTCTCTCCACAACTATTCTGATGATGGCTTTGATCTAGAATATCACTGCAGTTACATGTCAAGAAATGAAATGCCTTTTGTAACATATGAGTTTTCGTCCGAAACCGTGATACTTCGAAAGAGATTGTCCATTTTGTACACGAAGTGCATCCAGTTTTTGCCGTAACCCTCTCAACTTTTTAGCACATGCTATGTGGGTGAAATGATGATACCATGCCAACTTTCAACCTTTTCAGAGTTCATTTGTAGTGCTTTTCAATTTCAGGGTCATTTAGCTCAAAAAAAAGATTAAATGCATGAAAAATAGCAAATGAAGTCAGAAAGGGTTGAAAATTGATCATGTGGCTTTGAATGGTGCATATTGAACGCACAAAAAGTCTGGAGTTCAAATAAGTTTAAAAAATATGAAATGCCTTCGTAACACATGAGTTTTCGTCTGAAACCCTGATACTTCGAAAGAGATTGTCCAGTTTGTACACGAAGTGCATCCAGTTTTTCCCGTAACCCTCTCAACTTTTTAGCACATGCTATGTGGGTGAAATGATGATACCATGCCAAGTTTCAACCTGTTCAGAGTTCATTTGTAGTGCTTTTCAATTTCAGGGTCATTTAGCTCAAAGAATAAATAATAGCAAAAAAATGAACTAAAAAGCTTTTATAAAACTCTAATATCAAAAAGAATGAACTAAAAAGAATCAATTATTTTTTTTGTTGTGATCAAATAAAACAAAACTATAATATTCTTCAAGAGCAAAAAGAATCAACTAAAAAGCTTTTATAAACCTCTAGTTATTATAAAAGTAATTTTGAAACAAAAATTATATAAAATTTATGCAACTAAAATTATCAAAGTATTTTTTGTTCAAAACTTTAATAGCAAAATGAATTTTCATAAAGTATTTTTTGTTAGAAACTTTAATAGCAAACTAAAATAACAAAATCTGTTTTTGATTAAAATAACCTAAAAATTACCAAATTGAATATAATGATAAAACACACTAATATTAAACAGCAGGAAAAAGAATCACTCAAAAATCTATTTTTAAAGTAAAGTTATTCACAAACTAGTGATTCACACAAATTTCAAAGAATTCAAATTTAAACTATTCAAATTTGAAAACTACTGGCACTAACAGAAAGTTTATAATTTTTGTGACCTAAAGCAAAAAGAATCACTCAAAAACTCTAAGTATTTAGCTGTAAGTAGAAAGAAAAGAAAATAAATAAAGCAAAAAACAAAACAAAAATACTGGAAAAGACCTTTAGTCCCGGTTGCTACCACAAACCGGGACTAAAAAGTAAAAAAAAATAAAAAAATGCCGCCTACTAGGCCACCACGGCCTGCATACGACTAGAAACCCAGCCCGCTAGTTGGGCCAGGATGCAGGCCCGCAGCAGGCCCAGTAGGCCCACAGGCAGAGAGAGTGCGTTTAGGCCCGTAGGCCTGCATAAGAGAGGAGCTCAAGAGGATTGGCCCAGCCGCGCTTATAAACCACTCTTGACGCCTCTCAGCTAGCGAGGTGGGACTAGACATCTACCCGCCCGACGCCGTGCCAGCCGCAGCCCTTTAGTCCCGGTTGGTGGCACCAACCGGGACTAAAGGCCCCCCTTTAGTCCCGGTCCGAGCCACCAACCGGGACTAAAGGGCTCTGCTTCCCGCCCTTTGCGCTGCTCAAAATGACCTTTAGTCCCGGTTGGTGGCTGCAACCGGGACTAAAGGGGGGCCTTTAGTCCCGGTTGCAGCCACCAACCGGGACTAAAGGTGGGGCTATATAAGCCAACACTTATGAAATTTCCAATCCCCATCTGCAGTTCCCCCGACGACGCCGCCAGGCTGCCCGAGCTCGCCGTCGACGCCCTCACCGTCAGGCTGCTCCACCTCGCCGTCGACGCCCTCGACGCCCTCTGCCCCGACGCGCGCCCTGCCCTGACGCCGGCGCCGCTCCCCACGCCCCTGCCCTGCCCCGACGCCGCCGCGCCCCTGCCCCTGCCCCGACGCCGCCCCTAGTGAGCCCCCCTTCCCCCCGCCCCTGTCCTGCCCCGCCGCCGCCACCGCCGCCATCCCAGCTGCTCTGCTTGCCGCGCCGCCGCCCCTGCTCTGCTTTTTTTTTGTTCATAGAATCTTTTTTGTCCATTGATGTATGTATGGATGGTGTATGTATGTATATGTAGATGTATGGATGATCCATGGATGTATGCATTGATGTATGCTTTTTTTTGTTCATAGAATTTTTTTTGTCCATTGATGTATGCTTTTTTTTTGTTCATATTAAGTTTACTAAGTTTACTAAGTTCATGATGATCTTGCTAAAACTCATATTAAGTTTGCTGAGTTTTACTTTGCCTAAATCGGGGAGAGCCAACTTTACTAAATGTTCATGATTTTTTTTGTTCATACAAATTTTTTTTGTACATAGAAAATTTTTTTGTTCATAGAAATTTTTGTTCATGATGATCTTGCTAAAACTCATATTAAGTTTGAATACATGAGCAATGATGTATGGATGATCCATGGATGTATGCATATTGTTTTTCTATATCGGGGAGAGGCAACTTTACTAAATGGGCATGATGATCTTACTAAGTTTTACTTTGCCTAAATCGGGGAGAGGCAACTTTACTAAATGGGCAAGATGATATTAAAATTTACTAAGGTTAATTATGGGAGAGAGGGAGTAACAACTCATATATTCAAAATTTACTCCCGGTCCGCTCGCCCGACCAACCGATCTGGAGGCCACCCAAACCCTAGAAGAAAGAGCGTTGTCGATCTCCTACCCCCTCCCGCCCCTACCCGTTTGTATATGCAGGAGATCTCCTACCCTAGATGTATATGTATGTATGTATACTTTAGTATGTAGATGTATATGTATATCATAGCAAAAAAAAGATGTATTCCCGGATGTTATCCCCCTTCACCTATATCGTGTAGTGCCGCGTTAGAACACCCCTAACTCTCTCGGGAATTCAACATATCCCCGATAACTTCGACATGAGGGGGGGAGGGTCGTTAAAACATAACCCCGATAACTTCGACCTGAGGGGGGGGGGGTCGTTAAAACATAACCCCGATAACTTCGACATGAGGGGGCTGGGGGGGTGGTTCGTTAAAACATAACCCCCTAGAAGAAAGAGCGTTGTCGATCTACCCCCTCCCGCCCCTACCCGTAATTGTTATGTATAATACTATATATTGGCGTCTAATTCACCGGTCTTACCTCAGTGAACCGAAGGGACTTTATTTATTCGGTAGGCGGCCGGCATAGGTCAATGTGGTAGAATGGATAGTTCGATCTCCTGCATAGCGATTATTTTTTGTAAAGTGTCCTCTCCTAAAAGTATAACCCCGATAACTTCGACATGAGGGGGGACGTCGGACATGCATGAGAGAGGCGGTCCGCAAAGTATCCTCTCTCAAAAGTATAACCCCCGATAACTTTGCATGATGTTTGCGACTAATCCATTGCTCATATGTGCATATGATTCCTTGTTGTGATTCGCTAGGTCTATGTTTGCCACTAATCCATCTCTCATGGTTGTATATTGCCATGTTGTAATATTTGCAGAAACTATGGACAGAGACTTAGAAAAAGAAGAGTTGTTGGGGGATATAATCTGCGGCGAAGGTGATATCACCTTGTCGTTTCTCAACGACACCGATGGTGAGGAAGGAGATCATGACGGCTCCGGTGATCGAGTGGAGGAGGAAGGAGATGATCATGACGGCTCCGGTGATCCAACGGAGAAGGGAGCCTTAACTGTTCCAAAGTCCGGCGAGGTATATATATATTAATTAAGCCTCTGCTGACTAGATGCATTAATTGTTTTGTATGTACATATATTGACGCTTCTTTCTTCTTTTAGCCCTCTAGATCAAGCCAAACTTCGGTAAGGAGACGAGGTCCGAAGAAAAGGTTGGGCCAGGATGAAAGGTTCACGATCGAAGAAATCGCTCCAGATGGCCAACCGATTGCTCCCAAGCGGACCAAGGACACATTTGTACATCAGTGCGGAGTTGTTGTTAGGGACAGCGTCCCGATCAGCATCCAAGAATGGAATAAGAAGAAGGACCCTGAAGTTTCTTATGTCCAAGATAGACTGAAAGATGATCTTTGGAACTCGCTGATGACAAATTTCAGCCTACCGCCAGAGGAGGATCCAAATAACCCAGTTATACAGCGAAAGGTCAAGGCGTTTGCTCTTAAGAAGATGGCAGAACTATTCAAGAACTGGAAGAAAGATTTGAAGAAAAAGTTTGTCGACAAAGACGAGACTCCAGAATTCACCGGTCAATATGAGAAGATAAGAGATCACTGGCCCGCATTTGTGGCCTACAAGAAATCAGAGAAGGCTAAGCAAAGGTCACTGACAAACAAGCAAAATGCTACAAAGAAGCAGTATCACCATGTTACGGGGTCAGGTGGCTACAGCAAAGCCCGACCTACGTGGGACAAAGCTGAGAACGACCAGCTTGCTAAAGGGGTCCAACCAGCGACATTGAACTGGCCCCCACGGGCAAGGACTTGGTTCTTCGGGGTTGGGGGAACTTTGGACCCAGAATCAGGGAAGTGTGTTTGGACGAAAGCTCAACTTGTAATACCCATCAAGAAGCTTCAGGCAGCAATCAAGGCAACGTAGGAAGGGAGGTTCCATCTCGACAGAGAGAAGGACGAGCTGACAGAGGCCCTCGGGAATCCTGAACACCCTGGACGAACACGAGGCACATCAGGCTCCGTTCCGTGGGTGCATGGGTTTCTCGATAGCGGTGGTTATAGAAGCCAAGAGAGAAAGAAGAAAGAGGAAGCAAGCGAAATGCAGAAGATCAATGCAAGATTAGCGAAGCTAGAGGAACTTGAGAGCCAGCGAGCTACCGGCCAACCATCTCAGCGGCACGAGGATCCTTCATTCGACGCTGCCCCCGAAGCTACCCCACCATCTCAGCAGAGAAGCAGCGTGGCTTCCACGGAGCTCGTTCAGCCTGATATCACGGCTCCTCGCTACCCCGTGGATAATATCACGGAGAATGAACATTGTGTGCTAATGGCAAAATGCCATAACCTGACCTTCAAGGCGGCGGTCGGCTATGTCTTACCTCCTCGAGCTGAGGGAACTTTCCATTGCCGTCCGATTCCACATGACTTTGCTATTGTCGGGGTGGATGAAATAATGCAGGGATTTGAGGGGCTGCAGCTTGAGTACCCTACAGGTGAAGGGGAGATTCTTCTGGAAAATGCCTTAAAGAGTACCTGTCTATGGAGAAAGGAGAACATCGAGCTTCCAAACTGGACGCCGCCTCAGCAGACTCAGCCGGAGGAGGGCCCTCAGCAGACTCCGCTGCCTCATTCGTCTTCGGCGCGTCAGCTGTCTCCGCCGCCTCAGCTGTCTCCGTCGCGTCAGCCGACTCCGGCAGAGGAGGCCCCTCAGCAGAATCCTCCTTCGCCTCCTCCGCGGCGTCAGTGGACTCCGCCTCCTGTGCCGCGTCAGCGGACTCCGCCTCCTCCGCCGCGTCAGTGAACTCCGCCTCGTCAGCAATGGCAGAAGAGAGCCGCCGCCGCTCCGGCAGCTAGCAGTACAAAAGGTGGGAAGAAATTCAAATTTGGTCCAAGCCTCAAGCCTCTTGCCAAGTTACCATCTGAGCAGACTGACAAGGAAACCGATGAGGTCGTGGCTGCCGATGTGAAATGCCAATTTGCACGGAAAGTTCCACCTCCAAAGGAAATAATAGATCCGGTAAAGGCGAATCGCACTCTGGATGCCCTTACGCGACCACCTCCGCCTCTGCCGCTATCAAACTATGACCGCATTATTGCAAAGACATATGACGAAGTTATGAGTCGGTCGAAAAGTAGCAGTACTGGTGGAAGAAGTGGGAAAACAATTCCCCAGCTCGGCGAACAGGAAAAGCAATCGTGCCCCCCGCTCAAGGTGTTTACCGATACCCCGGGGGTAGCGGCCGTTGCTCCTGGTTTCAGTCCTGGTGATTACCTAGGCGATGATGTACAGTTTGAAATCGCTAACGTAGACACCTTTAAATACCAGCACGGGAAGCGTCTCGTCAGAAGTGATGATCTGGAACGGGATCTACCAACGATGATGCGAAGATTACATAAATGGTACTTGGAAACCTGCAAGGATGGGACGGGCAGTATCTTGGTGGGAATTAAGGATGAGCACGACTTCATTGGAATCGACTCGATCTTCGTTGAATTTGACGAACTCTTTCAGTTATACAATCAAGCCGCCCTCGACAAAAGTCTCATCAGTTGTTATTGTCTGTAAGTATTACTTCTATAATTAAGTCTCTAGCTCAGCTCGTTCATTGCATGTATATAATTATCCTCACTATATTATGCAGATTGAAGATCATCGAATTCAACAGCCAAATCTATGACATTGGGTTCATTAACCCAAATATCGTAAATGAATGGATGCTATAGAACAGCCCCGGGGAGACTGAGGAAATCTTGCTAAGGTCGTTCCTTCGACACCAAAACAAAAGGGAAATACTCTTTCCTTACAACTTCAAGTGAGTGTTACTGTCTTCTGCATATTCTGTTTCGCTTACTCGAGGTTAAGTGTATTGATGAGTTATACGCGCGCAGGTTCCACTTTATTCTGCTAGCCATTCAGCTTGACGAGGGAGCAGTAACTGTCTTCGACTCGAGACGTAAAGAGGCTACGGAGTATGCGGACATGATTGAAATGCTCCAGAAGTAAGTTCAATCATTATCGCACTATATCGGCAACTTTCGTTCATTTCCTGATATCAAGTAATCATTTTCTTTGCCGGGCAGGGTTTGGAAAAAGTTCATCACGCGGGTTAAGGGTAAATGGAGACCGGAGCTGCGATTTACATAACCCAGAGTAAGTAGTACTAGCTAGTTCCGCGCATCTCTCATTGATTCTAGTTTCAATACCATTATCATGGTTGATTATCATTTTGATTGAACTATATTCTCGTAAAGTGCATGTGGCAGCAACCCGAAAATGATTTCTGTGGATACTACGTTTGCGAGTTCATTCGCCAAAAGACCACTGAGAGGGGCTTCACTAAACAACAATTTGAAGTACGTAAACAATATTCACAATTTTATTTTATCACCATCAATTGTGTTGATTTCATTCATATATATATATATATATTGAGCCCCCTTCTTTAAATTAGACCTGGCAGAAGTGGGACGTACTCCTACCAGCTGATCGCCTACGCGCAATTCAAGAGGAATTGGCGGGATTCTTTGTTGACCACGTCATTCCTAAAGACGGAGAATGCCATCGGGAATTGCAAACCGATTGTTGATCGTCGACGATGTTAGGGATCGTAACAGATGTTATATTGTATATATATATATATGCATCAACGTGTACTATCTATAGTAGCGTCTAATAGATATACGAAAACTTGTTGTTCGACCAACAAGCACGGAGAAAGAGAGGTCACTTCTCTCTATATATTGATCATGCATGACGATGTTGTGTAATTAATGGTTCCTTCATTGCTTACTAGCTAGCGTCGAGTTCTCTCTATATGTAGTAGCTAGCGTCGACCAAGCACGGAGAAAGAGAGGTCACTTCTCTCTATATGTATAGTAGTAGCTAGCTAACACAATATGAAACCCCTAAACCCTCCAAAACCCTTAAACCCCCCCTTTAAAAAAAACCACAGCGCCTGGGAGCTGCTGACGCGTGGCTGCCTTTTAGTCCCGGTTGGTGTTACCAATCGGGACTAAAGGTCCTCCTGCCTGAGCGCTGCGCAGCGGCCACGTGACGGCCTTTAGTCCCGGTCGGTGTTACCAACCGGGACTAAAGGTCCTCCTGCCTGGGCGCCCCACAGCGGCCACCTGGAGCTCCTTTAGTCCCGGTTCGTAAGCCAACCGGGACTAAAAGTGAGGGGCTTTAGTCCCGATCGTTTTGTCCCGGTTGCAGAACCGGGACTAAAGGCCCTCTGGAACCGGGACAAGTGCCCTGTTTTGTACTAGTGTACTTCTTCACTTTTGCTTCGGTACCCCCCCTAAACACATTGACGGCTGAGATCTCTCTATACCCCTTCATAATAAAGAGTAGGATTGTCTTTTCACCCGCGTCGATACACGGCCTTTGTACATATACGCGGCGCCCTTTTTTTCGTCGCGGCGCCCTCAGCTAACGTGAATCAAACTCAAGACCTCTTGGTCTAAGAAGAACCACACTAACCAACTAGAACATCCAAATGCTTCTGCATATTTACTTCTTTTCATTGTTTTCTTCTACGCCAGTTCACGGCTGGGCCGGCCCATTGTTGAATCGGTCCTTATATCACTATTTCTTTTTGTTTTTTCTTTTCTTTTTTCTTTTTCAAAAAAATGCTCACACTAATAAAATTTTGTTCAAAATTTTAATTTTTTTTGCCTTTTTCAAATTTTGATCATAAAGTACAAATATTCACATTTAGAAAATTGTAAAAATATGTCATAACACGAACATATTTTAAAAAGAGCGGACAAATTTTGAACACGAACATTATTTGAAAAACACTATGAAATTTGAAATTTCAAGGAAAAACAAAAAATTGAAACCAATTTACTTTGAATTTCCGCAAACATTTTTTGTATTTGTGTAGAAAAAAATTTAAATACAGGATTATTTTCTAAATTCCAAATAAGTTTTGAAAGCGAACATTATTTGAAAATGCAAAATTGTCGAAATCACAAAAAACTTGGCATGGTGCCTTGGAATGTCATACAAGGCCCTAGAATTTTTTTGGTTCATTTGAACGATGTCGAAAAAAGGTACTCTGAGACGGAACCTTCCGCCCAACCTGAACTTTTTTCAATTTAAATTCGTGAACATTTTTATAAATTCGCAAACTTTGTTTTAAAATTCATGAACTTTTTTCCATATCCAAGAACTCTTTTCAACTTTTACAAACGTTTTATAAAAGCCCGTAATATGTTTCAAATTCATAAACATTCTTTTTCAAAATTGATGATTTTTTTTCAAATTGGCGAATGCTTGGGCCGGCCCAACAGGCACACCACAGAAGCGATGCCGTGGCCCGGTTGGGCAAGGCCTGAGCGAATTTTTTTCTATTCTATTTTTTTGTTTTTCCTTAATTTCATTTTTTTTCCTTTTTGACCTTTATTATTCATTTTAAACACTTATTTCAAATTTGAAATATTTTTGGAATACAAATTATTTTATTGTTTTCAAATATGGTTTTTCAAATTATAAAAATGTTCTGGAATTTCAGAAAATGTTCCCATTTTTTAATTTTTTGTTCATAAATATAATAAATGTTTGTGTTTTACAAATGTTAACAATTTTTTTAAAAATTATGTGGTTCGCAATTTGTGTACAACATCAATATTTGGGAATTTATTAACAATTTTCGAAAAATGGTTCATGTCTATAAAATTTTCATACACAATTTCAAATTCTGAAATTATTGAAAAATCACAAGAAATAATTCAGATATAAGAAAATGTTCATGCTGATTGATAATGACAGAAATTGCAAATTACAAAAGCCTTGCCCTACCGGCGTACCCGAACCACCACTTTTGAACATGATGTGCTTCTTGACATGCATGAAATGACACCAAATTTTGCCAGCATGTGAGCATGCTCATGGCAGGTCTCCATGCAAATATTGAAGGAATTCGGACACCGAACGCACGTTGCGTCACGTTCGGGTAGTGTTTTAGGGTTTTTTCACCTGAAAAACCCTAGAAAATGCATAAAATGTCATAACTCAATGAAATTTATCATTGATGCTTGGCATGGTGATGCTAGTGTGTGTAAAAAAATTGGGTCCATTTTATTGATGTGAAAAAAAGTGCATCCAGACTTGCCCTACCGGCCTACCCGAACCACCACCTTTGAACATGGTGTGCTTCTTGCCATGCATGAAATGACACCAAATTTTGCGAGAATGTGGGCATGCTCATGGCAATCCTTCATGCAAATTTTGAAGGAATTCAGACACCGAACGCACGTTGCGTCACGTTCGGCTAGTGTTTTTTGGTTTTTTCACCGGGAAAACCTTAGAAAATGCATAAAATGTCAGAACTCAATGAAACTTCTCATGGATGCTTAGCATGGTGATGCTAGTGTGTGGAAAAAATTTGGGTCCATTTTATTGATGTGAAAAAAAGTGCATCCAGACTTGCCCTACCAGCCTACCCGAACCATCACCTTTGAACATGGTGTGCTTCTTGCCATGCATGAAATGACACCAAATTTGCGAGAATGTGGAAATGCTCATGGCAGTCCCCCATGCAAATTTCGAAGGAATTCGGACACCGAACGCACGTTGTGTCACGTTCGGCTAATGTTTTTTTTTTGTTTTTTCACCGGGAAAACCCTAGAAAATGCATAGAATGTCAGAACTCAATGAAACTTATCATGGATGCTTAGCATGGAGATGCTAGTGTGTGGAAAATTTTGGGTCAATTATTTTGATGTGAGCATTTCTTGAGAAAGATAAAGAACAAAAATAGAAAAACGGAAAAAAACAAGAATGAAAAAGAAACAAAAAACAAACACTAAACCAGTCACTGATTGATACATTTTCATTTTTATTTTTCTATTTAATAGATGTTCAGAAATTTTAGAAGTGTTCGATTTTTTATATGAGCATGTTTCTATTTAAACGAAGAATAAACGAACATTTTTGTTTGAACGAACAATAAACAAACAATTTTTCTATTTAATAGATGTTCACAAATTTAATTATATTGATGTGAGAATATTTCTATTAAACTTTTTTTTGGCATATCTGTACATTTTTTCTATTTTATTTTATTTTTTTGTTTTGCTTTTTCTTTTTTCTTTTTTTTCTTATGCGTGAACTTTTTAAAATGAAATAAACAAATAAATGAATATTTTTTTACAAAATTTGTGAATCTTTTCAATTTCTCAAACTTTTACAATTTTTTTGCAAAATCTGTGAAATTTTGTATAGGTCAAAATGTTTTCACAAAAATATTCACAAATTTGAGGAAATTTCACAAATAGGGATATATTTTCTTACAAAATAGACAATTTTTTTTCTTCAACTCTGTGAACGCTTGGGCCTGCCCAACAACCTGGGCATTTGGTATAAACCGACAATTCAGTTTTTTCCATTCATTTTTTTTGTAAAATCAGTTAGAAAAGCTAAAAACCATACAAAACAATACAAAATAGATTAAAAAAACTGGTTAACCGATTTTTTCGGTTTGGTATTCACTTTATACATTGAAGCTTATCAACTCATGTGCCTAGCGATGAGCAGTCAACAGTGTGAGATACATGGTTCGAGCCCTCACACTGTCATTTCTTTTTTGATAAAATTTCGTTGTTTCCGTGTGCGACAATAGGCTGGCCTAGTCGGACAGCCTCCTGTGCGTGGCGCCATCTATATGAGTCTACTCCCAGAACGGCGAACCCTATTTGATGCCAGTGAGCATCAAACCGTTGCGGCTTCGCTGAAGCGAAACGAGCGACCGACGCGATACGGGCTGACCCACTTCGAGCGAGCAACCAGTCTTAGGAACCTTTTAGAAGGCTCCCTGAGTTTTTTTACTTTTTTGTTTTCTTTTAGAGTTTTTTTTTCCGGTTTTCTTCATGTTTTTTTGCTAACTTCTTCTTTTTCGTTTGTATTTTACCGTATTTTTTTCTTTTTTTCCTTTTTGTTTTCCATAAATTCAAAATTTTCAAAAAATGTTTGAAATTCCAAATTTTGTTCATGTCTTCAAAAATTGTTCATCTTTTTCAAATTCCTTCACGTTTCAAAAGAAGTTCGGAATTCCAAATTCCTTTAAAAGTTCAAAATTGTATTGTGTTCACTTTCCAAAAAATGTTCATGTTAAAAGAAATTACCGTATTGAAGAAAAATGTTCACCGTGCAATGGAAAATATGTTCACTATGTATAAAAACATGTTCATCGTGTATAGAATTTTTGTTCAGCGTGCATTTGAAAAAAGTTCACCATATATTTCAAAAAAATTCAGAGTGTATTTGAATAAAGTTCACCGTATACTAAGAAAAATTTCAGGGTATATTTTAAATTACTTTTTAAAAATTGTTCAGATTTTGAAATTTGTTCACAATTTTTTTAAAAAAAATCATATGTTTGAAAATATTGTTCACATTTGAGAAAAGAATATTCGAATTTTTTTACGATTTCGAAGCGTTGTTCACATTTTCAAGAAATTTTGTTCATATTTATTTCCAAGAAATATTGAAAAAGTAGAAAAACGAAACTGCCACTTAAATTAATACTTTAAGTTTAGCGTTGCCTTAATTCCAGCCATAGCCTCTAGCTTGGCTGGCTAGCGTCGCTAGCATGCATGCGCGAGGTTGGGAGTTCGACTCCCATCGCACCTCCGTGTACATCGGATGACCGACCATACATATGAAGTGCGTTTAATTTGCATAGGAACGTAGTTCTTTCTTCCACCCCAAGGAAAGAAGCGATCTCTCTAGCGGCCGCCGCCAGGAGAGCTCATCCGCCACCGTCCTCCGGTGGCTCCCCTCCGCCGACGACCTCGGTCGTCGGTGGTGAGGGGGTCACCGGATCCATGCGTGTGGATCATTTTTAGACCCTCGTAGTCTAGGTTTGTAGGTTGTTCATTGTCTTGGCTTCGGCGGCGGTGATGGTGGCGCTAAATAAAAATTCTTCAGATCCTTCTCCGACAAGGTGATCAGCCCTATGGTTGGGGATGGTTTTGGGAAACTGTGTGTTCAAGCAAGGATGGTGTGGCGGCGGCGGCATCCTCGTGGTGGACATGTGTCCTCGGGCTCCGCCGTTGCGACGGCATCTGCTCCAACGTCGGCGTGGAGCTTGGGAGGTAGTCCAGGAGCGGATGCAGATTGCGGTCTGCATCGACTACATCTGGAAGACGGAACGTGTGCTAGGCTCGTGGTTGATGGATGTCAGGTGTGGTTTCCT
The DNA here is from genome assembly GCA_039707655.1 of Elymus sibiricus. Lineage (NCBI taxonomy): Eukaryota > Viridiplantae > Streptophyta > Magnoliopsida > Poales > Poaceae > Elymus > Elymus sibiricus. The sequence goes on from CM077664.1 coordinate 324,468,571, forward strand.
CCTTCGGTGTCTTAGTCGTGGTGGGGTGCCAGATCTGGAGTTCGATGGCGTCTCCGGGTTGTTGCCCTGGTCTGATTCGTTCAACGGCAATGGCTTCACTTTTGGTGAGCCACCTTGGAGGTCTGCAAACCTGCATATCAGCGATGGAGCCGCGTCGAGCTCGGGTGAGGAGGTGATCCATTATTCTTTTCTTCGGTGGTTGCTGTGGTGGTGCCGGAGGCAGATGACGGGCGTTGGTGTCAAGCTCAGAGATGTTCTGATATCTTTTCAGTTTTGTCATGTCGGTCCATACGTGAGTTGTACTTTGATCTTTATAATATGAATGAGACACGTATTACCATGCAAAAAAAAATTGTCAGAGGTCTAGACTCCCATCGCATCCGCTTTTATATTATTAACGAATTGGGCCGGCCGGTTCGCTCTCCTCCTTTAGCAAAAACTGGACTATTACGTACACATATTAATCCGTATACATCGGATGACCAACCATACATATGAAGTGTGTTTAATTTGTCAAAGGTCTAGACTCCCATCGGGCTTTTATATTTTCCACGAATTGGGCCGGCCCGTTCGCCCTCCTCCTTTAGCAAAAACTGGACTATTACGTACACGTATTAATCCGTATACATCGGATGACCGACCATACATATGAAGTGCATATAATTTGTCAAAGGTCTATATTACCCTTTATACGCTTTGTGAGGAGGGGGGGTGTACCGAAGCGGGGCTCTTACTTCTTTCTATTACTTGGTGTATGTGGTTGTTTCTACATGGTTAAGCCTTTTCAGTTCTATTTAGATATCTAATGTTCCAAACTGAACTTTCTACCATTAGAAAACATTGGTTTTGTTTTACCACTAGACCTTTTACTAGTCACCTTGGTCGAAGATGAGCTACTCCTTCATTCAAATGAGAGACATTTTGATGCTTACTCCCCCATTGTGTAGAGGCATGATACTACCATTGTTCTAACCACAAATATGAATTTCTCGCAACAAAAATACATAAACATAATATTTGCTAGGAGAAACATAAGTATTTGGGTTTTATCTTCGTGAAATCTAGACAATCTATCAATTTAAATAGTTTTCATACATCAAATGTTTTCATCAATTTAAGAGATATCATTACCTAAAATGGTACCAACTGTTATAGCTCTATCAACAAGGACGTGGTTATCTAGAACAACAAAAGTGTTGCTTACCTTTAGTAATTTCCATTTTTTTGTATTCTTCATGTTATTATTGTCTGACCTTTTCAACTCATCCCTCGTTTGACTCGGCCTAAAAATGAGGCAATGGTAGAATACAATCCACTCCGAGCCAATACAGGCAAGAGAAGATGGCTTGCATGGCCCTAGGTAGAATCACATGCAAAAGGTGTCCAAACAGAGGCCACAACCATGTCCATGTGAACCATGAGGTACGTATCGATTACATCGGGCATGTTCGGTTGCTTGCATCTATTTTGGCGCCCTTGCATGAGTGACCCATAGAGGTTGACTGAGCTAATACAACCTCTGAACCATGTTTTGCACGCCATTTGGTTGCCCACAAAGCCCTAGATTGCATGAGAGCAGAAAACACCACACCATGTTTGGTTGCAAGTTTGTGCTCCCCAGATATGCAATGTGTTGTTGTTGATTACGTTCTAGGCGTGCAGTGTGGTTACCTCTTCTTCGAGTGGTGAGGTTACCAACACACACAGTCATAGGCATAAGAGTGGCAGCAGCACTAACAAACAAATATTAAACAACATAGATTACGTACACTACGACATAATAGTAGCAGGAATACTAAAGTAGCAACAACAACATTGAACTACAGTCATAATTGTTCACATCACACAAATACTAACAAACAAAGATATTTAAACCCTCACTCATCGCTCATTTCAAGGGCTAGATCATGGTCGACACACTTGATGACCACCTCTGCGGAAACGATCGAAGATAGTGACCCTAAAAACATCTTGGTTCAACATCTTGAAGGTCAGGAAGGAGCTAGATAGTCTGGAGCTGGTGAGCAATCGCAGAGCTTGGACACCCTTGATCCATGGTAACCCTCCCATTGACATCCTTGATGTAAAATCCCCTTGTAATTGCTACAGTGATCAACTTTTAGTAATGCCATATCATCATTATCAACAGTGCTTAATCATCATTAGTATCATATCTCATTTCAAATTCCAATTCAAATTGAAATTCAAATTTAAAGTGAAAATAAAAGTTGTTCCAAATTGGAAACTAAAATGTTCATTAATTAGCAAATAATCCATAACTAAATATGTTCAGAAAAACAACATCACTAAAAATCACTATGTGACTCTATCATCAAGAAACAGTACCAAAACAGCACCTTTTAATCCATTTTATTTAATCCAAATTTCAAATGAAATCATAATTTCTCCAAACCAATTTCTGGTGGTAGGTAATAATGCACTGTAATATTTGAGCCAAGTCACATATTTTACAAAAGTACTTCTGTGGCTAAACATTTTACAAAACAAAAGTAGAAATAAAAAACAGAAAAAGAAAAAGGGAAAGGGAAAGGGTTTACTGCTTACCTGGGCCTCGAGTGCACAGTAACGCGCGGCCCAGCCCAACCGCGGTCGTCGTCCTCCTCCCGCGCTGTCGCTCGCGCACGTCGACACGGCGCCGACCACCTCGCTGTCGCCCATCCCGCGGCGCCCCCGAGCCGATAAGGCCTCCCCCGAGCTCCTCTCACCCTCCCACGAACCCTAGCCACCCAACATTTCCACCTCGCCCTCTGCATCGCCTCGCCCGAGCTCGCCCGAATACGCCCGCCATCGCCGCCGTCGATCCCGCGCCCTCCGTCGACCCCTCGCCTCGCTGAGATGTCGTGAAGCACCGCCGACGTCCGCTACTCCGCCTGCGCCAAGCCATCGGAGCCGGGGAGCACCACATTGAGCTCCTCGAGCTCATCTTCCTCCTCGGGTCACCGGCAACCATTGCCGATTCCGGCGCCACCTACAACTACTAAACCCTCGCCGGCTTTCCGTAGCCTCCCGGTGAGCCTCCCCTCCTTTCCCCTCTCTCTGCGCTCCCGTTAGTCGCCCATAGTCGCCGCTGCCATTGCCGCCCGTAGCCGTCTCCGCCGCGGTGCTCGTCGCCGTCGCTTCCGGCGAAGTCATGCTCAACCGAGCTCACCGTCGTACTCCCCGCATCTCTAGGACCCCGTAGATCCTCTCCGATGAGCCTGCCGTGCCCTCTAGCCGCCGTTCGCGAGATGGCCGAACTCCGGCGCCGCCGCGGTCGTCGTAGCGCTCAGCTCCGGCCGAGTTAGCCCGCGAGACCGCCGTAGATCGACGCGGCATCCTCTCCCCGATCGAACGCGCCTAGTCCCGCTCGAAACGGTGGCCTGTGGCCGATTTTCGGCGAACGCCCGAGCCGCGCCGCCGCGGAAATGGTCGCCGGCAACTAGCTGCCGGCGCCGCTGACGTGTCCACGTTATTAACCGCTAACCCGAGACCCTGTGAGACTGACTGGTGGGCCCCGCCCACTAATTAACTCGGATTAGTTTAAACGTTAATTAAGTTAAACCGCACAGTCACTGACATACAGGCCCCACGCGATTAATTAAAACTAATTTAAATTTAAACTTATTTGTAATTAATCTAGACACTGACAGGTGGGTCCCGCTAGATAATTAGGATTAGTTTAATTAATTTAACCTCTGTTAATTAGTGCAGTCACTGACCAGTGGGACCCACTGGTCAGATTTGACTCTGGTCAGCGGTCTGTTGACTGCTGACGTCACTCCCACGTCATGCTGACGTCACCTAACACTATTCTGGATAATTCGGAATTAAATAATTAAAATAATTCCAGTAAATGTTTAAAACTTTGAAAAATCATATAAATTAAACCGTAAGTCAGATGAAAATAATTTATATATGAAAAATGATTAGAAAAATATGAAGAATCTGAATATGTGATCAAAATGCTTGCCCATCACTCCTATCTAGGTGAACATGGAACATTTTGCCCGATTTTGATAAATGAATAGTGCATGACTTTAATAAAATAAATCCAAATAAATTCCTAAATTAACTAAAACAATTAGATAGGCCATATATCACATCTGCATATCATTTAGGCATGTCATGCATTGCTGTTGCATTTTGCCGTGAATTTATTGTTTCTTCTCCCCCCCCCCCTTCTCTCCCGATAGACGCCGAGACCGCCGCCGACGCAGCTGAGTTCGACTACCCTCCCGACGAGCAGCCTTTCGATGACCAGCCCCTTTCCGCAGAGCTTCCAGGCAAGCACCCCCCCCCTTGACGCATGCCTATATCGCCTATTCCTTCTCCCTCCTGCTTGCATTAGAAATTGCTATTGCTTTGCTTTATCCTATTCTGATGCATAGCCTGTTCTTGTAACTGTTATTGAAACCTGCCTGCTATCCAAACTGCTTAGTATAGGTTGGATGGTAAACCATCTGTGGCCCCTCTCCCTTGCTGTAGTTGCTCCGCTTTAGTACTTGCGCCCCGATCGATGTGATCGAACGGGCTGAGAACAACACATCACCACACACCCCCTAAATTGCTCGACACTGCAGAGCTGGCATCGAGTGTCGAGGGTGATACCTCTTATCTCACTTCCGATGATGACTCTGTAGAATAGCTATACGGTGGTGAGTTACCGAGGGTGATTCCTCTTTCATCACCTCCGATAAGCTTCCGTCGTGCAACTCCTCGAGTGGGAAATCCATCGAGGGTGATTCCTCGGATTCCTACTCGATACTTTGGACACACGGTTACTATGACCTTTGTTACTGGCGGGTCGACCCCGAGGGGTACCCGCAGGGAATTATGAAGTCGGGCTTGCCAGGAGGGCACCCGCGAGAGATTATTGTGGCGGAACGACAGGGCAGGCAGAGACCACCTTGATCGATATCCGTGTGTTACCAAGTCGGAGCGACAGGTAGTCTGATCGTCTCTGCGAGTTACTAAATATGCCTAACGGATTTGGGTATTTGATCTGAGTGGGTCGTTCGCCCTATACACACTACCACCACGTGGGATAATGGTTTATGGGGCCCTCTGCATCGTTGTTTCTCCCGAAAGCTCTTCAGATGTCACAGTTCAGAGATGCGGGCTGATTGCTGGGTTGGGCTGGATACGTCACTGTGCATACAGTGTCGCGCCTGGGCCCCGGCCAGTCACGCAACGTGTATGAGTGCAGAGGGTGATGGGCCCAAGATCTCTTCGCACTTAGGATTTAGACCGGCGTGTTGACCTCTCTGCCGAGCCTAGGTAGGACTGCGTCGTGTCGATTACCCGAGGCCGGGCATTACGCAGCAAGTGTGTCCGGCCAGATGTAATCGAGCATGCTGGGTAACAGTAGTGCACCCTTGCAAGGAAGTTATCTATTCGAATAGCCGTGTCCACGGTAACAGGACGCTCAGTGTTGTATCCCGATCTACTATTACTTGAACTGGATACATGTTAAATTAATGTAAGCTCCGGGATCGCTTTCTCGCAGGGAGTCGAGGAAGGATCTCTGGGCTTTGCTACAACATGCTTGTTAATTAAAATATGTTACTAATCTGCACTCTTCTAATGCTGCAAGACACTGAAGATGCTAGTCTTCGATAGGCTAGGCTTCTCCCCCTCTATTCTGGCATTCTGCAGATCAGTCCAAAGATATAGCCCCATTCCTTTGATAACAATGCATACATAGCATAGTTCTGATGTAAGTCTTGCGAGTACTTTGGATGAGTACTCACGGTTGCTTTGCTTCCCCTTTTTCCCATACCCACTTGATGAAATCAGACAATGGAGCCCCGGAGCCAGACGACACCGCAGGAGCCTACTACCAGGAGAGTCCCGGAGGCACTTACTACTGGGTTGAGCCAGCCGACCAGGAGTAGTTCGGAGGCCCTAGGCAGGAGGCCTTCGCCTTTTCGATCTAGAGTCGCTGTTTGTGTTAGCCTTCTTAAGGCAAACTTGGCTAACTATGTCTGTACTCAGATATTATTTGTGTGTATGACTTATGTATTCGGGTCCTCGTGACCCCCTGGCTTGTAATAATGAGATTTATGTTTAAATTTGAGTTTAGAGTTGTGTTGTGATATCTTCCCGTGAGTCTCTAATCTCGAGCATGCACATTTGCGTGTATGATTAGTGCACGGTCGAGCAGGGGCATCACAAGTTGGTATCAGAGCCGACTGCCTGTAGGAAGCCCCCTTCCGATTCCCTGGTCGAAGTTGAGTCTAGACTTTGAAAAACTATTTTACTAACATGGTTGTGTGGCTTACGGGCCCATGCCACCAAGTGGGTGGTATTAGGATCTTTTATTCCTCTTCTATACTCTGGGACTCTGAATCCTCTTCCTTTCGAGTTAAATGAATTTGCTAACTACGACACTAGGTTCTCGTAATCTCGTCCACCCAGAGAGCCGGATTATCTGCACTTATTCCCTCACGTTGATCTGATTAGTCTGATAATCACATTTTCTTTTCCATTGGTCTGTTTAACCTTTCCCTCCAAGTTATTGACAATCCTGAATTTTCCTCCATTTCAGATGGATCGTTTGTTTCCACCGTGCCCTGCGACGCAGCTTGTGGTTCGCACTTGCGCTCGTGATGCCCCTGGTTTTCCAGCTGTCCTGATCGCCCTCCTGACTAGACTGGGCTACCGCTGGTACCCCGAGTACATGGTTTACGAGGATTTCCGCGAGTTCAACCAGGAACAGTACCAAGCCGATGTTCGTATATTTGATCAGCGGGACAACTCCGACACTGAGTTGCACATTTTTCACGGTATCGGCGTGACGATTGAGATGGCAGTACATGATGCTGCCCATTCTGCTGTCGCACGTCTCCGTGGAGAGCAGAGTCGCTTGGATGCCTCTGAGTTCCGATACATCCCGTATGCCCCTGCTGGAGATGCTACCGGTTACTACACAGCTATCTGTGCCCCTTACGAGCGTCGTCGATACGACCCGCAGGTTTTGATTCAGTGCACTCAGGCTCTGGATCGCACTGCCCGGGCTCTTGCCGTCGAGTTGTTTGCCACTCGAGCTCGTCTCTATGATGCTATGACACAGTTGCTACCAGCTATTCGTGCCGGGATACATCTAGAGTATATTCTTTACCCGCGCAGGACTCAGATGCCGGCAGGTATCGATTGGCCTGCTGTTGGAGGTCACGCACCTGCACGTGGACCTCTTCTTCTAGTTCGAGACCGGGCTCTGCATCAGAGTGCACATGGAGAGCAGGACTTCTCTGCGACGAGCACTCATCGTCCGCACTTGCAGTTACCCCGTTTCAGTGGTTTTCCCCGACGTTGATGTAGCCTTTGCTATGTCTCGTTGTTGTATTCCTCACCGCGTGCCTACGCGCCGCCTAGTATGTCTAGCTTTTTAAATTTGCGCCGTTATGCTGTCCGCGTGTAACCGACTCTGTGTATGGATCTATATGTCTTTAATGACTACTATTATGTATCTATGGCACTACTTATTTATTGTCGTGTTACATCATGTTCGTCGCTAAACACTTCCAGTTGTTTTTACTGAACTACCCCCTGTTGAAATGTAGCAGGATGGTTAGACTAGGTGCTCGTGGTCGTGGTCGTGGCCGTGCTCCCGAAAACCCACCACCGCCAGACTATATGGCAGCTATGATGCAGCAATTCGAGCTGAACCATCAGTTTATGACTAATATCATGGCTCAGTTCCCGCACCAGAACAATCAGAATCAGAACCCTGCCTCAATAACTCTCCAAGAGTTTGTGTGTCTCAACCCCGCTGTGTTTCGCAACTCTGAACAGCCACTGGATGCAGATGATTGGCTTCGCGACATTGCCTTCGAGATGGAATCTGCCGATGTCGCCCCTGCCAACTTTGTCATCTTCGCGTCCTACTTTCTGAAAGGACCAGCTGCTCAATGGTGGTCCACCCACAAGCATACACCGCCTGCTGGGACAGTCGTTACTTGGGTCGAGTTTCAGACTGCTTTCTGTGCCCGATATATTCCTCAGGGAATCATGGACCGGAAGAAGACAGAGTTTCGCAATCTCACTCAGGGCAACAAGACTGTCGAAGCTTATCAGCGGGAATTCCTTAACTTATCCCGCTATGCTGAAGAACACATAGCCACTGATGCTCGTAGACAGGAGAAGTTCCTCAATGGACTCCACCCAGACCTTAAGCTTGCCCTTGCTGCTCAAGACTTCACCGACTTTGCCACTCTCATGAACAAGGCTATCCGGATTGAGACCGCTCAGATCGAACACAAGGAGTCATAGAAGCGCCACCGTGACATTGGCTCATCTTCGAGCTCAGGGCAAAGGCGAAAAATCTGGATTCCCAACAGCATGTACCGTCCCACTGCCCCTGCGTTCAGGCCTTCCTATGGTGCACCCCGTCTGCCTCCTCCACCACCGAGGCAGCCAAGAGTTCAAGTTGCTCCACCCAATGCTCCTCTTCGTCCTGAAGATGGTCTGTGCTTCAAGTGTCGCCGCCCAGGTCATCTTGCCAAGGACTGCCGTCAGACTCAGAACCAGTTGGCATTTCCTCGCACTGGCCATGGCAATGGTCGTGGCAACAATCAGACCCGCAACTATAATACTGGGTCTTCTGCTTATGGTCGTGGACATGCTTACAACATTGATATCGAAGAAGTTCAGGACCAACCCGCTACTGTGATGGGTACCCTTCTCGTTAACTCAGTACCCGCTTCTGTTTTATTTGATTCAGGAGCATCACATTCATTCATGTTAGAAGCATTTGCATTATCAGATGACATTGCATTTGAAAAGATGAACCTACCAATAGTTGTCCGTACCCCTGGAGGTCATTGTCACACCTCCATGATGGCACACAATGTCCCTGTTGAAATCAGAGGGTTAGAATTCCTTGCCTTCCCAATTGTTCTGAAGTCTTCCACCATAGATCTTATCCTGGGAATGGATTGGTTGAAAGCTCACATTGCTTCGATCAATTGTGCCACCAAAGTCGTCCAACTTCTTCACCCCTCCGATGAGATAGTGAACTACACTGCACGAATTACCCGGAATACTGAAGCTCAGATATTTGCTCTGAATGCTTTGAATGCCTCACCTCTTGAGGGTATCGAGAATGTTCCAATCGTTCGCGATTTTCCGGACGTCTTTCCAGAAGAACTTCCAGGAATACCCCCGGTTAGAGCTGTTGAGTTCGTCATCGACTTAAAACCTGGCACTACCCCTATTGCAAAGCGTCCCTATAAGATGCCTCCGCATGAACTCCTCGAGCTTAAGGAAGAAATCGACAAGTCACTTAAAAAGGGTTTCATCCGTCCCAGTTCCTCTGCCTGGGGAGCACCTTCTCTCTTTCTTAAGAAGAAGGATGGAACTAACCGATTGGTCCAGGACTATCGGCCTATTAACTAAGCCACCATCCAGAACAAATATCCACTTCCCCGGATCAACGATCTTTATGATCAGCTTGCTGGATCCTCTGTGTTCTCGAAACTCGACTTAAGGTTGGGTTATCATCAGATCCGAGTTCGTAAAGAGGATATTCCGAAGACCGCCTTCGTTACTCGTTATGGATCATACGAGTACACCGTTATGTCCTTCGGCTTAACTAATGCTCCGGCAACTTTCTCTCGATTAATGAACTATATCTTCATGGACTACCTCGACAAATTCGTCGTGGTTTATTTGGATGATATCCTTATATTTTCCAAGAATGAAGAAGAACATGCCGTACATCTTCGGCATGTACTGGAGAAACTTCGAGAACATCAACTATATGCCAAATTCTCCGTGTGAATTCTGGTTATCTGAGGTGACTTATCTTGGTCATGTCATTTCCAAAGATGGCATTGCCGTTAACCCAGAACGAGTTCAGGCTATTCTTGACTGGACTCCTCCGAAGAATGTCAAGCAAGTCAGAAGTTTTCTCGGTCTCGCTAGTTATTGCCGCCGATTCGTCGAGAACTTCTCCAAGATTGCGAAGCCATTGACTGATCTGCTTCACAAAGGTGTTAAGTTTGAGTGGACAGAAAAGTGCCAAGAAAGTTTTCAGACACTTAAGGATAAGTTGACCTCTGCCCCAGTGCTAGCACCCCCGGATTCCCAAAAGGACTTCGTGATTTACTGTGATGCATCTCGTCAAGGATTAGGCTGTGTCCTAATGCAAGAGCGCAAGGTAATTGCTTATGCCTCGCGACAATTGCGTCCTCATGAGGAAAATTATCCAGTACATGATCTCGAGCTTGCTGCAGTTATTTATGCTCTGAAACTGTGGCGACATTACCTCCTTGGTAATCGTTGCGAGATATACACGGACCACCAGAGTTTGAAGTACCTGTACACCCAACCAGATTTGATCCTTCGTCAACAGAGATGGCTCGAGACAATAGCCGATTATGACATGAATATTTCTTATACCCCTGGCAAGGCTAATGTAATGGCCGATGCCTTGAGTCGCATGGCCTACTGTAGTAACCTCATGGTTCAGGAAGCGCAACCTATGCTTTATGAAGAACTTCGCAAGTTGAACCTTCACATTGTCCCACAGGGTCATCTCAATACCCTGGTTGTTGAATCAGAGCTCGATGACCTCATCAAGCATATACAGAAGGCTGACTCTGAGGTCGAGAAAATTAAGCGAGATATCAAAAAGGGAAAGCCCTTATTCTTCACCATTGCTACTGATGGCGCCTTGTACTTCAAAAACCGCTTAGTGGTTCCCAGAACGGGACACCTGAATCTGACCCCGCGCGTCATGAAAGAAGCTCATGATACGCATCTTTCAATTCACCCTGGCAGTACCAAGATGTACCAAGACATCCGACAGAGATACTGGTGGCCTGATATGAAGCGAGATATTGCTCAGTATGTTGCTGAGTGTGACGTTTGCCGTCGCATCAAAGCAGAACATCAAAGGCCTGCTGGAACACTGCAACCCCTTGAAATTCCTGAATGGAAATGGGACAAGGTCGAAATGGACTTCATTACTGGTTTTCCTAGATCCCAAAAGGGTCATGATGCTATCTTTGTCGTCATCGACCGATTCTCAAAGGTTGCTCGCTTTCTGCCAGTCAAGGAGACAATCACTGCTAGTTAGTTAGCAGACTTGTATGTTTCCAGAATTGTGTCACTCCACGGTGTTCTGTTGGAGATCAGCTCAGATCGTGGCAGCCTCTTTACCTCAAGATTCTGGGAAAGTTTCCAAGAAGCTATGGGAACTCATCTGTCCTTTAGCGCTGCTTTTCATCCTCAGTCTCAAGGTCAAGTGGAACGAGTTAATCAAGTGCTTGAGGATATGCTTCGAGCTTGTGTCATCTCATTCGGTAAGAAATGGGAGGAATCTCTCCCGTATGCTGAATTCTCATACAACAATAGCTACCAAGCTAGTCTGAAGATGGCACCATTTGAAGTTCTTTATGGACGAAAATGCCGAACCCCTCTGAATTGGTCAGCAACTGGGGAACGATCACTCGTCGGACCGGACATTATCCAACAAGCTGAAGAACAAGTCCGCATTGTCCATGAGCATTTGAAAGCTGCTCAGTCTCGTCAAAAGAGCAACTATGACCGAAAACACAAGGTAATGGTCTATCAGCCTGGCGAGCAAGCTTACCTTCGTGTCACTCCGATGAAGGGTACTCATCGATTTGGGATAAAGGGCAAGTTAGCTCCCCGCTACATTGGCCCGTTCCGTATTCTTGCTCGTCGAGGAGAAGTGGCATATCAATTGGAGTTGCCGTCGAACCTTTCTCAAGTGCATGATGTTTTCCATGTGTCACAACTTCGCCGCTGCTTCAAGGATCCTATCCGAGCAGTGGATCATGAAATGCTTGAATTGCGAGATGATCTTTCTTATCAAGAGTATCCGATCCGCATTCTTGATCAAGCTGAACGTCGAACCCGTCAGAAGGCAATCAAGTTCATTAAGGTTCAGTGGTTGCATCATTCTGAAGATGAAGCCACTTGGGAACGCGAGGATCGTCTTCGTGAAGAATACCCCGCTTTCTTTCAGCCTACCTCTTAATTCTCGGGACGAGAATTTCTTGTAGAGGAGGAGAGTTGTAACATCCCCTTGTAATTGCTACAGTGGTCAACTTTTAGTAATGCCAGATCATCATGATCAACAGAGCTTAATCATCATTAGTATCATATCTCATTTCAAATTCCAATTCAAATTGAAATTCAAATTTAAAGTGAAAATAAAAGTTGTTCCAAATTGGAAACTAAAATGTTCATTAATTAGCAAATAATCCATAACTAAATATGTTAAGAAAAACAACATCACTAAAAATCACTATGTGACTCTATCATCAAGAAACAGTACCAAAACAGCACCTTTTAATCCATTTTATTTAATCCAAATTTAAAAGGAAATCATAATTTCTCCAAACCAATTTCTGGTGGTAGGTAATAATGCACTGTAATATTTGAGCCAAGTCACATATGTTACAAAAGTAAAAGTAGAAAGAGAAAACAGAAAAAGAAAAAGAAAAAGGGAAAGGGTTTACTGCTTACCTGGGCCTCGAGTGCACAGTAATGCGTGGCCCAGCCCAACCGCGGTCGTCCTCCTCCTCCCGCGCTATCGCTCGCGCACGTCGACACGGCGCCGACCGCCTCGCTGTCGCCCATCCCGCGGCGCCCCCAAGCCGATAAGGCCTCCCCCGAGCTCCTCTCACCCTCCCACGAACCCTAGCCACCCCACATTTCCCCCTCGCCCTCTGCATCGCCTCGCCCGAGCTCGCCCGAAAACGCCCGCCATCGCCGCCATCGATCCCGCGCCCTCCGTCGACCCCTCGCCTCGCCGAGATGTCGTGAAGCACCGCCGACGTCCGCTACTCCGCATGCGCCAAGCCATCGGAGCCGGGGAGCACCACATTGAGCTCCTCGAGCTCATCTTCATCCTCGGGTCACCGGCAACCATCGCCGATTCCAGCGCCACCTGCAGCTACTAAACCCTCGCCGGCTTTCCGTAGCCTCCCGGTGAGCCTCCCCTCCTTTCCCCTCTCTCTGCGCTGCCGTTAGTCGCCCATAGTCGCCGCTGCCATTGCCGCCCGTAGCCGTCTCCGCCGCGGTGCTCGTCGCCGTCGCTTCCGGCGAAGTCATGCTCAACCGAGCTCACCGTCGTACTCCCCGCATCTCTAGGACCCCGTAGATCCTCTCCGATGAGCCTGCCGTGCCCTCTAGCCGTCGTTCGCGAGATGGCCGAACTCCGGCACCGCCGCGGTCGTCGTAGCGCTCAGCTCCGGCCGAGTTAGCCCGCGAGACCACCGTAGATCGACGCGGCATCCTCTCCCCGATCGAACGCGCCTAGTCCCGCTCAAAACGGTGGCCTGTGGCCGATTTCCGGCGAACGCCCGAGCCGCGCCGCCGCGGAAATGGTCACCGGCGACGTGTCCACGTCATTAACCGCTGACGTGTCCACGTCATTAACCGCTAACCCGAGACCCTGTGAGACTGACTGGTGGGCCCCGCCCACTAATTAACTCGGATTAGTTTAAACGTTAATTAAGTTAAACCGCACAGTCACTGACATACGGGCCCCACCCGATTAATTAAAACTAATTTAAATTTAAACTAATTTGTAATTAATCTAGACACTGACGTCACTCCCACGTCATGCTGACGTCACCTAACACTATTCTGGATAATTCGGAATTAAATAATTAAAATAATTCCAGTAAATGTTTAAAACTTTGAAAAATCATATAAATTAAACCGTAAGTCAGATGAAAATAATTTATATATGAGAAATGATCAGAAAAATATGAAGAATCTGAATATGTGATCAAAATGCTTGCCCATCACTCCTATCTAGGTGAACATGGAACATTTTGCCCGATTTCGATAAATGAATAGTGCATGACTTTAATAAAATAAATCCAAATAAATTCCTAAATTAACTAAAACAATTAGATAGGCCATATATCACATCTGCATATCATTTAGGCATGTCATGCATCGTTGTTGCATTTTGCCATGAATTTATTGTTTCTTCTCCCCCCCCCCTTCTCTCCCGATAGACGCCGAGACCGCGGCCGACGCAGCTGAGTTCGATTACACTCCCGACGAGCAGCCTTCCGACGACCAGCCCCTTTCAGCAGAGCTTCCAGGCAAGCAACCCCCCCTTGACGCATGCCTATATCGCCTATTCCTTCTCCCTCCTGCTTGCATTAGAAATTGCTACTGCTTTGCTTTATCCTTTTCTGATGCATAGCCTGTTCTTGTAACTGTTATTGAAACCTGCCTGTTATCCAAACTGCTTAGTATAGGTTGGATGGTAAACCATCTGTGGCCCCTCTCCCTTGCTATAGTTGCTCCGCTTTAGTACTTGCGCCCCGATCGATGTGATCGAACGGGCTGAGAACAGCACATCACCACATACCCCCTAAATTGCTCGACACTGCAGAGTTGGCATCGAGTGTCAAGGGTGATACCTCTTATCTCACTTCCGATGATGCCTCTATAGAATAGCTATACGGTGGTGAGTTACCGAGGGTGATTCCTCTTTCATCACCTCCGATAAGCTTCCATCGTGCAACTCCTCGAGTGGGAAATCCATCGAGGGTGATTCCTCGGATTCCTACTCGATACTTTGGACACACGGTTACTATGACCTTTGTTACTGGCGGGTCGACCCCGAGGGGTACCAGCAGGGAATTATGAAGTCGGGCTTGCCAGGAGGGCACCCGCGAGAGATTATTGTGGCGGAACGACAGGGCAGGCGGAGACCACCCTGATCGATATCCGTGTGTTACCAAGTCGGAGCGACAGGTAGTCTGATCGTCTCTGCGAGTTACTAAATACGCATAATGGATTTGGGTATTTGATCTGAGTGGGTCGTTGGCCCTATACACACTACCACCATGTGGGATAATGGTTTATGGGGCCCTCTGCATCGTTGTTTCTCCCGAAAGCTCTTCAGATGTCACAGTTCAGAGATGCGGGCTGATTGTTGGGGTGGGCTGGATACGTCACTGTGCATACAGTGTCGCGCCTGGGCCCCGGCCAGTCACGCAACATGCAGAAGTGTGCTACTTGTAGCTTGCGTTGGTATTTTCCCCGAAGAGGAAGGGATGATGCAGCACAATAGAGATAAGTATTTCCCTCGATTATGAAACCAAGGTTATCGAACCAGTAGGAGAATCACACAACACCCAGTGAGCAGCACCTGCACACAAACAACAAATCCTTGCACCCAACGCAAACAAGGGGTTGTCAATCCCTTGGCGGTAAGATTGCAAGATTAAATTGTATTTGATAGATTGATAGATTGAAATAAAAATACAAAATAAAATAAGTAAAAGAAAATTGCAGCAATATTTTTAGGGCTTTAGTAATATGAGATTGATAAGACCCGGGGGCCATAGGTTTCACTAGAGGCTTCTCTCGAGAAAATAGCATACGGTGGGTAGACAAATTACTGTTGGGCAATTGATAGAAAAGCAAATAATCATGACGGTATCCAAGGCAATGATCATGTATATAGGCATCACGTCCAAGATTAGTAGACCGACTCCTGCCTGCATCTACTACTATTACTCCACACATCGATGGGCTATCCAGCATGCATCTAGTGTATTAAGTCCATAAGAACGGAGTAATGCCTTAAGAACGATGACATGATGTAGACAAGACAAACTCACGAATTAATAAACCCAATGAATAGATCCCATCTTTTTTATCCTTAGTAGCAACGATACCTACGTGTCATGTCCCTTTCTGTCACTGGGATTGAGCACCGCAAGATCGAACCCACTACAAAGCACCTCTTCCCATTGCAAGAAAAATCAATCTAGTTGGCCAAACCAAATCAATATATCAGAGAAGAAATACGAGGCTATAATAATCATGCATAAAAGAGATCAGAGAAGACTCAAATAATTTCATGGATAATCTGATCATAAACTCACAATTCATCGGATCCCAACAAACACACCGCAAAAAGAGATTACATCGGATAGATCTCCAAGAACATCAAGGAGAACATTGTATTGAAGATCAAAAAGAGAGAAGAAGCCATCTAGCTACTAACTATGGACCTGTAGGTCTGTGGTAAACTACTCACGCATCATCGGAAGGGCAGCAAGGTTGATGTAGAGCCCCTCCGTGATCGATTCCCCCTCCGGCAGATTACGGGAGAAGGACCCCAGATGGGATCTCTCTGGAACAGAAGCTTGCGGCGGCGTAAAAAGTATTTCATGGACTCCCTTGAGGGTTTCTGATTTTTCTGGAATTTATAGTGCTGGAATTAGGTTAAACGGAGGTGGGGTGGGCCCACGAGGTACCAGGGTGCGCCACCCCCCTGGGGCGCGCCCTGGTGCCTCGTGGCCGACCTCTTCTTCTTCTAGCCCTCTCCCGAAGCTTCTAGTGTTCTTCTTGCCCAAGAAAAAATCTCCAAAAAGTTTCACTGTATTTGGACTTCGTTTGATATTGATTTTCTGTGAAACAAAAACAGGGCAGAAAACAGCAACTGGCACTGGGCACTAGGTTAATAGGTTAGTCTCCAAAAATGATATAAAATTGTTGTAAATGAATATAAAAACATCCAAGATTGATATTATAACAGCATGGAACAATCAAAAATTATAGATACGTTGGAGACGTATCAGAGTGCAGAGGGTGATGGGCCCAAGATCTCTTCGCACTTAGGATTTAGACCGGCGTGTTGACCTCTTTGCTGAGCCTAGGTAGGACTGCGTCGTGTCGATTACCCGAGGCCGGGCATTACCCAGCAAGTGTGTCCGGCCAGATGTAATCGAGCATGCTGGGTAACAGTAGTGCACCCCTGCAGGGAAGTTATCTATTCGAATAGCCGTGTCCACGGTAACAGGACGCTCAATGTTGTATCCCGATCTACTATTACTTGAACTGGATACATGTTAAATTAATGTAAGCTCCGGGATCGCTTTCTCGCAGGGAGTCGAGGAAGGATCTCTGGGCTTTGCTACAACATGCCTGTTAATTAAAATATGTTACTAATCTGCACTCTTCTAATGCTGCAAGACACTGAAGATGCTAGTCTTCGATAGGCTAGGCTTCTCCCCCTCTATTCTGGCATTCTGCAGATCAGTCCAAAGATATAGCCCCATTCCTTTGATAACAATGCATACATAGCATAGTTCTGATGTAAGTCTTGCGAGTACTTTGGATGAGTACTCACGGTTGCTTTGCTTCCCCTTTTTCCCATACCCACTTGATGAAATCAGACAATGGAGCCTCGGAGCCAGACGACACCGCAGGAGCCTACTACCAGGAGAGTCCCGGAGGCACTTACTACTGGGTTGAGCCAGCTGACCAGGAGTAGTTCGGAGGCCCTAGGCAGGAGGCCTTCGCCTTTCCGATCTAGAGTCGATGTTTGTGTTAGCCTTCTTAAGGCAAACTTGGCTAACTATGTCTGTACTCAGATATTATTTGTGTGTATGACTTATGTATTCGGGTCCTCGTGACCCCCTGGCTTGTAATAATGAGATTTATGTTTAAATTTGAGTTTAGAGTTGTGTTGTGATATCTTCTCGTGAGTCTCTGATCTCGAGCGTGCACATTTGCGTGTATGATTAGTGCACGGTCGAGCAGGGGCATCACACTTGAGCCTCACCATCCATTTGCATCCGGTTTTTGTCTTCAGAGCGATCTCCCTTGGGGTGGTGCCTAGGTACTGATGGACGGTATCAAGGATGCGAAGTAAATCCAACCCAAGTGCTAAGAGCACCTTGCATTAGTGGGTTGGAGAAACTTCCTCATGGAAGTGTACAAGCTTTGTCGGCCTCCCCCGCACCTCTTGGAGACACTGCTTTCTCCTGCATCCTTAGAGCAGTTGCCCTGAGGAGCATTGCCTAGGACTAGCTTGCTAGAAGAGCCCTGCAATGAAGATCATGAAGCTCGGCACACTACCATATTGCATCACTACATTGATAGAGCAACAATGCATCACTACACTGGCAAGCATCGATAAAGCTTGAATGATCTTCACTGCATGCCATCATGGAAGGGAAGAGCTGGTACAAGGATTAGAACTACAATGTACTGAACCAATTGCCTCCTACATACAAATCTGATGGCTTCAGGGCTTACCGTCATTGACGAAGTGTTGATGAAGCGCATTTGGATGGTCGCCACTGGTGGTTGCCGTTCTGATCTTCCTGCCGCGGGGTCGCCATCTAGATCTTCCCGTCATCGATGCTCGCGGCAGTGAGGAACTGTCGAAGGTGAGAGGAGAGAGATTGTAAAGACATGGGAGAGTGAGCGGTAGAGCTTGACGTTTCCCGTTCGTGCAGTTTTGTGCCCTCTTTGGGCTCGCTTGGTCCTGGCTCGCCAGAAACGGTCGAATCGGCCATTCCTCCAGATCCAGTCTCTGGGCTGGTTTGAGCAGCGTGCTATGCAGGCCAACCGACCACACAGGTAACCAAATGGGCCAAAATTGGGCCCTAGATCCTACATGGAAGCTATGCACTCAACGAAACATGACATCATCTTCTGATCTTGCTATCAAACAGATAAAATTAATCACTCGAGAAATTAGATACAGCTCATCTCATTCATCCATCCATGCTAGGGCATCTCCAAGGCGGACCCGCAAACCTCCCGCAACCATCCGGACCGCGCTGTCCGAACCGAGGAAGCCATCCAACACGGTCCTGTATCGGTCCACCGCGCGGTCCGGGCGCGTTTTCTCCCGCAAAACGGAGACTAACGTGGGGGGGGTTGCGTGAGTACGGACACGCGAAACGTCGCTCTCCGCCCCCGTGGCCCACCCAAAAGGAAGGCAGAGCCCGCGCTTTTGTAGCATACCGCACTGTTTCCGCGCCAAAATCCCCCACTCTCTTCTTCCACTCCCGGCCGCTATCCGCCCAATTCCTGCTCTTTTCTCCCACCCTCTCCTTCCCTCCGCCGTCGACGCATGGAACCGTCAGAGATGGAGACGGTGGAGGCGCCGGAGAATCCGAGCGTCACGCTCGCCCAAAAAATCAGCTCGGAGACAAGGCAAAATCGTTGCGTCAAAGCAAAGGCCGCAAAGGAGGAGAAGCTGAAGAAGCGGCTGGCCGCCGGTGGGCCTGGTGGTGGCGATGGGCGTGGAGGGCGTGGCAGACGAGGTGGTCGGCGAGGCTGTGGCGGCCGTCGCCAGACGGGCATGCCCACAGTACAGACGGCGACGTGGCCGGAGCCTTACAAGCCTCCGTACTACTACGCCGCCAAGCAGCTCGCAACCCCCGCCGGTACGGTTCCTTATATCGTCGACATTAATGCGGCACCTCTCTTCTCCGAGTATTCTTTGCCGCAGCTCGTCTCGGCGAGGATGGCAGGCGGGGAGCAGATAGGTGCCCGCACGCTGTTTGCTGCAATGCCGAGAGCGGAGGAGCTGGCGTACGATGCGGACAGGGAGATGCTCAATATCATCCACTACGGAGGCGAGGGAGGAGGAGGGCTATGAGGACGGGAAGGTGGAAGACTCGGATCCCACCCAGCCCGGCAATTACCAGCAGTATCAGTCCTACACCCACACGGCCACGCAGCAGTCCTACATCCAGACCGGCGATGGCACACAGCAACAGCAGCATTGGGCTGCCGAAGAGCAGCATCCGGAGGGGGAGGAGGAGGAAGAGGACGGCGACGACGATGATCCAGATGATACAGCCGACAATCCGGAGAAGAAGGGTAGAGGATAAAGCTTCAACATGCGGGAGGATGAGTTGTTGTGCGATGCATGGTTAGCCACTAGCCTTGATCCTCTCCACGGCACGAAGCAAAAGGGCACTACCTTTTGGAGGAACATTCACATATGGTTCCATGAGCATAAACATTTCACGCCCTACTCCAACGTGGTGATCCGCAACCGTGAGTGGAAGTCCCTCAACCATCGATGGTACACCATCCAAGAGGCCGTGTCCAAGTATTGCGGGCACTTGAAGTATCTCATCGCACGGTGGCCTAGCGGTGCACAAATCACCGAACAAGTAAGTTGATCACTAGCCGGATATGCTTTAGTTTTGTTGATCACACTAGCCGGACATGTATTGTTTTGTTGTTCACTAGACGGCTATGCATTGTTTCACTTTGTAGCCTACTCGTGCTTGTGTGGTGTACAAGAAGTTGGAGAAGAAGTCCTTCACCGTCATGCATTGTTGGTTGAAGTTGAATGGGCAACCGATGTGGAACCTTTTCATTGCCAAGACCGCCGCCCAAGCCAACGAGGAAGAAACCGGTAACCCTACCGACCCAACCCAAGAACCGTCGAAGAAGGTTAGAAGAAGTTTACGGGGCAAGAAGTTGGAGGAGGAGAGGGCGAAGCGAGAAGGTGTGGCGGCCAAGCTGACGGAGAGGTTCGAGGAGATCTTGGTGAAGAAGGAGGAGGCATGCGTGAGGCGCTCGGACATAAAGGAGGAGAGGAAGGCGGAGAGGTTCAAACAGTTGATGGAGGCGAGGGAGAAGAAGATCAAGCTCGAAGAGAGGAGGACCATGTAGGGTAACGCAGCAGAAAACAAAAAATTTCCGACCTACGCACCAGCCCAGGACCACTATGGAGACTGCATACAAGGTTTGATCATTTTCGTTACCGACTCGTAGCGCAGCGGAAGTAGAGTCGATGACGATCGGCGGTGCAGATCCCCGCAGCTAGGATTTTACAACCTCCCAACCGCGAGGATGTATACCCTCATCTGCCCCGCGGACAGCCCTCCGGGAGGCGGTCGCACAGTCCCCCGGACGGTGTCGCGGACAGCCCTTCGGGAGGACCTCCGAAACTCGGACAGTCACTCGGACAGCCCTTCGGGAGGACCTCCAAAACTCGGACGGTCACACGGACAGCCCTTCGGGAGGCACTCTCGAACTAAGACCGAAACTACGATCTCTCTACAGAGTTGCACACATACGGTGCCATCTATCCGGCAGGGCTTCGCCGTCCAGAACTAGTTCCCACCGGAACCCAGACAGCCTTTCGGCTCTACGAAACTATTTCGCTGGGAGGGAGAGAGAAGCCAGAAATGTCATGGCATGTGTATGTGAGAGCAAGGATTAAGCATATGGGGCTGCCTCCTCCCCTCTATTTATAGGAAAAACAAGGGGTAGGATGGGCATATCCAAAATGCCATGTCATCCCAAAATATCTTGGGAAGATATTTGTGGAAAGCCAACTTCCAACCATATCCATAAATCTGATTTCACTATTCACGACGACATTTTTCAGCGTCTGATCGAACTGAAATTATTCATGTGGGCTTAGAACATTTCCAGTACCCACCAAAATAATTTTCAACGCGAGCCGGAACAATTCCGGTTTAGTGATTTTCATCTGCGAAAAGCATCTGAAGCGGTTCCGGCAGCTCCGGAACATTTCCGGTTTTCATCCCGGAAAATTCCAGAAAGTTTCCAGAACGATTGTGGCACCCTCCAAGAATTATCAGGCATGTGCCGAAACCAATTTGACTTTATGGTGTACTCCGAAACAACTTTTCGGTTTAGTGATTTTCATCTGTGAAAAGCAACTAAAGCGGTTCCGGCAGTCCGGAACATTTCTGGTTTTTGTCTCTGAAAAATCTCAGAAGTTACCGGAACAATTCTGGTACCTTCCAATAATTTCCAGGCATGTGCCGAAACCAATTTGACTTTATGGAATACCCTGAAACAACTTTTCAGTTTCACCGGAACTATTCCGATATCCTCTCCGGAACGTTTCCGTTTCGTCCGAAACTTTTTCGGTGATTTTCTCTCAGACTCCCCGTCTAGTATTCAGCAGATAGATGACCCTTAAGCGTGTGACCCTATAGGTTCGGTGAAGCATAGACATGACCCGGAACCCCTTCCGATCAATGATCAACATCGGAGCCGTGGACACCCATATCGATCCCTATACCCACACGAATAAATATTCGAGTGAACCTCCAGTTGCCGTGAGCTATTCCTGTTGCTTCGCGATATGTTACAATTACCCGAGGTGAGAAACATCGGCATCCTCGTGGATCAACACTTGTCCACAATGCCAGTTACCTCGTTGCCGGTATTGTTCTCTTTTCTCGTTCCCGTGTTCCGGCATCCCTGTGATCAAATCACCCTGTGTCTGGCCAGACGATGATGGATACCGTAACACCGAGAGGGCCCAGAGATATCTCTCCATCGTCGGAGGAGCAAATCCCAATCTTGAGCTATCAAGTCCCTTGACATACTTTTCCATGAACCCGTAAGCCGCCGTAATAGCCACCCATTTACGGATGACGTTTAACAAACCCCAAAGTTCATGAAGCAAGCATGAAGAAACTCGACACTCTCATGGTCTAAGGAATTATGCAAACATTAACTTCTCTGTGTTATTAACCATAAACTTATGACGAATGTATCTCATAGCATAACATCAATCGGGTCGATTCAACACAAGTGTTCTACCAACAATTGTGCCCTCAAAATTGCCGGCATAGCCATGCCCATGATCAGGAAAACAGGATCATCATGCAATACTTGAGCCAGTCATAGAGGCTTGACTAGGAATACATTTTACCGTTTATTATCCCACACGTGCATATGAGTCTTCCTCCGAGCCTCGTGGTTATTGTAGACTCGAGAACCATAGCAGTTATAGCATGGAACATAAACCTAATTATGAACAGGGAGATAATCAATAACATTTATTATTGCCTCTAGGGCATATCTCCTACAGACTCCCACTTGAACTAGAGTCAATAATCTAGTCAATGCTAATGCACTTTACACCTATGGCATACTGGTGTAAAATATGCTTCGCATGTGGTATAGCCTGATGTCCAACGGATCTGACGACTTCAGCTCTGTGTGTAACTTTGCATATCCTTGCGTTTTCACGCTTTCACAAAATTCATATTTTGTCTGGACTTGGCCTTGCATATGTGTGAATCATTGGTCGAAACCTGATTCCTCGGACTGAGCTATGGAGCAACTATCTGCAATAGTGTCCCATAGACCAAAGTCATCTTGGAACCATACTAAGTTCATGAATGAACTATATGATTCAACAACTTCTTTGTTGCTTCTTAAGCATCAACATACTTAGCCTTTGTTATAGAATTCGCCACAGTATCTTGTTTGGAACAATTTCCAACTACCGTGCCACCATATTGTGTATCACACAAAACCCTCAATTTAAATCGAAAATCGCATGGAGCATTGATGAAGACTGTATCGATGTAATCACTTACAACGAGCACTTCATAATCTCTACTTGCGAGAAAACATGTCATCAGCACTACTCTTAGCACTTAATGACATCTTTCACTGTTGTCCCATGATCAGTACTTTGATCACTATGGTATCTATACTCGCAACAACTTTGGAGTATTGGACATATCTGGTTGTTTTACATACCATGGAATACATGATTAATCCAAACACAAGAGTGTGTGGAATCACCATCATGTATTTTTGCTCATCTGTGTTTTGAGACACCGAGTCTTGCAAAACTCTTCCCATGTGACTTCGGCAAGAATCACTCCTTGGCGTTTTAAATGCTAAAAGGTTTTAGCACCTTGTCAATATGTATTCATTGCTTAGCCCCATTAGGTAAATCTATCTCCATAGATCATCATGCCTAATATTGAGGCTATTTAGCCTAAGCACTTCATCGAAAAACTATTTTCAAATGAAGTCCTAATTCGTGTCAAGAAATTTATTTCCAATTAACAATGTGTCAAGTACACAAGGTTTTAGAAATATTATTATGCTCCCACTTACTTTCTTGAATCACAAGTATCTTCGATACCCATTTGATTAAGTCAAACCCCTTTGACCATTCCATCAAAAACGAAGATTCCAACTCCACTTTGCTCTCTTCTGTCCATCGCTGGAACTCTGAAGTTTGCATACTTACTAGCATCCTCTGGATCAACAATTTACTTTGGACTGTATCACATATAAGTCCTAGGTTTCATTTCCATCAGATGGAAATCCTTTTGTCATCCATGTTTCATATCTCATGATTGATATATGAATTAATTGCTAGTTCAACCCGAACCGACCTCAAGCATCGCTACGGTGAAACAACCTCATCGTAGTCAACTCCTTGAACTTGTTATTTCAACAAGTCGAGCTTTATGGATAAAACATTTTTATCCGTATCAGTTTTTAGTTCCATAAATATTCGTTAGACTCTAAGTCTTCCGAAAGGTGTATCAAGATTTTAATCTCGAACCACTTATATGGAAACTATCTCGGATTGTATTTGGCATTTAACCAATTCCGGAGTCAGGGCCCATCAACGCTTCCTTGTGTATCGTAGGTATACTGTTGTCTAACAACAATATCTCGTATGCGCACCTGAGAGGTTTGCACGAGTTTTTCCTACGCGGTTCAGCTGCAAGTTCGACCGAAGTCCATACATCTCATGTAGAGGCTTCCGTATCAGTCGCAGTAGGAAACGCCGGAATCACTTCCAAGGTTCCTTTCCTTTGACCTGATGACGAAGATACTGGTTATCTCGTCGAGTTGCACTGTCCTCCCACTCACCTTTTGTAAGAACTATTCTCTTTTAAAAGCATACCGTTTTGCGGCAAAACCCTTTGCCTTGGTATAGTGGTGGGGAAATACCCAATGACTTGGGATAACCTTACAAAGTAGCACTTGTCTGATTTGGAATAGGTTTGTAACCTTTTACACAAGCCCCATATTCCAAATGTTAAGAAAAGATATAACATGGTTGGGCGTACCATACCATGGAGTCATTTCAACAGACCTGATGGAGCTCTTTTCAGTGAAAAAGCCGCAGTCTCTAAAGCATCACTTTAAAAGGGATAATGGCAATTTTATTTATGTCATCTTTGATCTTACCATGTCATAAATGGTTCGATTACATCTTCACGGACTTTCCACTTGCAGTGGTGTTCCAGGAGGTGCAAGTTATGAAACCCCTTTCATAACTCATTAGACATTCGCTAAAGTTGTAACTCAAATATTCCTTTCTGCAATCGAATTGTAGAAACATAATTTTGTTGTTACAATAACTTCTACTTCATTTTTGAAAACCTTATGAATGAATTCAAAAGATCCAGACTTATGTCTCAACAAGTAAATATCCATATATCTACTTGAGTCATTTCTGAAGATAGACAAATCCACTACTTGCAACAACATTTATTGGACTACACACATCATAATGTATGATCACCAATATGTTCTTTGCTCGTTCCTTATGGCCTGTGAACGGTATTTCAGTCACTTCACTTTTCAGAGGAAAGTTGCAAGTGTCAGATGATTCAAAATCAAACGACTTCAAAATCCATCACAATGGAATTTTCCATGCGGGTTTCTTCAATGTGACCAAATGCAGTGCCACACTTGTGTGGTATTCTTTTAGTCTTGCGACATTTAGCGTCAGTGTTATGGATGTATCATATTACCATCAATATTCATAGCATACATCCCATCCTGTACGGAAGCATGGCCCTTCATGTTATTCATAACACCGAACATCAAAAGTTCTCTTATGAATAACCTTCTTGCAAAATACCTTATGCAAAGGGCTAGAGTGTATGAAACTCTAAATGAATTATGAAAGTAAATACAGAGGTAATGTATTATTATCAATATTCATAACATACGTCTCATTCATAATGAAAGTATGGCCCTTATGTTATTCATAACATCGAACATCAAAAGTTCTCTTATGAATAACCTTCTTGCAAGATACTTTATGCAATGGGCTAGAGTGTAAAACTCTAAAAGGAATTATGAAAGTAAATACATAGGGAATACACCGATGGAAGGCATAGTAACATTTACTATGTTCCCTGCGTGTATCTGAACCTCATTCCTGGTTAGTCTTTCAGGCCATAGTAGTTCTTACATCGAGCTGCAACAGAATGCAATCGAGCGGGTATCTTTGTGATTAACTCACAATACCCAAGAATTAGTGATTAACATGTTTAACCATAATTCCCAAGAACTATATCTTTGACCAGCCTTCTATACATCAAAAACTTGTATGACATTCATACATGAGCTGGATATTCCAGTCTTCTTTCCTTTTACCATTATACTTCTAACAGTTTAACTTTCAGTATTTCTCCTACTCTCAGAAGAAGCACCCAACTTAAGAGTGGCGTTAGCCTCGGACTACCTAGGCGTGAAAGTTTCACTAACACCCTTTGGACACTTCCTTTCTCTTTAAGTTGTTGTTTTATTCACCTTTCATCATATGACAGGCGTTCTTCTGGATCCCTCTCTTATCAGTCTAATGCATAGTAAACTCCTTTACTAACAGTTTGCAAACAAATATTGCTTTGGATATCTCATATCTTTTAGCTTTTGTCTATCTCTGAAAATGATTTTCAGATTCCATGAATATCACATAACTATCCAAACTTTCGAAGTTCAGGTCTCATGGAAGCAAACATATTGCACTTTGACTGAAAAGGAATTCTAGCTTTTGGATCGAAGGACGAGAGTCACATGATCCATAGCATTAGCGGGAGAATACCAAAAGCATGCGATAGGACAAAGTCCTTCTCGGCACTCTTGAGGACAATCCTCATATTACGTTACCAACCGTAAAGTTTTAACCAGATATTTAACAGCTATTCAATTTTAACAGGGAAGGTGGAAACGCGAGCCATTATTCTACAACTATTATGCAAATCACACTTAGACAGGGTTCATAATTAATTGCACTGAGAATTAAACAAGTTAATTCTACAGTCCGCTCCCACTGAAATCAATATCTCTCATAATTGATTTTGAGTGATACAAGATCCAGACTTCAATTCATCGCCATAGAATCATCATCTCATGACGGGAATTTTAATCGGTAGGCCAACTTGCCGATCACATCTCCATGTGACTCTTGTTCATCTTTCGATGCGTGTGTTCCGAGCTCATGACACTCATGCCTGAACGTCAAGACAACCAAGTGATCTCGCTGCGAGGTCTCAACTCACCCGCCTCACACATCCCTAATCGTTCGCACCCATGCATCCATGGCGTACCCCGAAAAGTTAGGTGCCGTGACGGTGCTACACTTGGGAGAACACTATCTACTTGATATTTTTGTGAGAGATCACCCTAATAAAAGCGACTACCGCGCAATCAAGAAGGGTGCATCATAAGGGATAAACATCTCAGGCAATTCATAATAGCATGATATGGTATAGCCCTTTCTGACGGAGAAGTCTTTCATTTCTTCGTCTTCGGCATTCGCGTTGGTGTTCACCTTCGCGAAGATTGCCACCACCTTGTCGATGCACCAGATAATATTGCTATCTCTATAGCTAATAAAATAAGTGCATTACATAAGGTTGACACGCAGGTCATTAAAGTGCAATCATATGGCTCCAGCCATCATGCCGAATCATGACACGCAGGTCATGTTAATCAATTTACATCATATAGTCATCTCATACATAATCAAATTATTATGAACACTGCTATACCACATCACATGCACATGAAAACCATCCTGCAAAACCAAGTTAGACGCCTCTAATCGGTTCATGCAAAATTTTATTTTTCGTGGCTTCTAAGGTTTCGAAACAAACCGAAGCTACCAACGTCCATCATCAAGCATGATAATCCAAGTCGCTTGATTAACATTGCGGGGTGTATGAAACACGAGATAATAAAATCTCGAGCCCCATACTAAACTTCGTCATACGCGTGACCCCCGTGCAGATCATATCTGCATTGCCCTTTCATCTGCGAATTTCATCTTTCTTTTGACTATGGCGGAACCCAAAGAACTGAAGCACTTCGTTGATCAATCAGGATCGCGGATTGCCAGAACTTTGTGAAATTCCACCATACTGTCTCGAGATTGAGCAAACGCAAATTTTAGGGAAGCAACAAGAACATCGGGTAACAGACTTCATCTGCTACCCGCACAAATAATTTTCAGCAATAGATCTCATCTACTACCTAATTATATTATGCAACACCCATACATCTCTATGTATTCTAGATCGCAACCTGCATCTACGCATAGCACGGCTCTTGATGCCATTGTAGGGTAACGCAGCAGAAAACAAAAATTTTCCGACCTACGCACCAGCCCAGGACCACTATGGAGACTGCATACAAGGTTTGATCATTTTCGTTACCGACTCGTAGCGCAGCGGAAGTAGAGTCGATGACGATCGGCGGTGCAGATCCCCGCAGCTAGGATTTTACAACCTCCCAACCGCGAGGATGTATACCCTCATCTGCCCCGCGGACAGCCCTCCGGGAGGCGGTCGCACAGTCCCCCGGACGGTGTCGCGGACAGCCCTTCGGGAGGACCTCCGAAACTCGGACAGTCACTCGGACAGCCCTTCGGGAGGACCTCCAAAACTCGGACGGTCACACGGACAGCCCTTCGGGAGGCACTCTCGAACTAAGACCGAAACTACGATCTCTCTACAGAGTTGCACACATACGGTGCCATCTATCCGGCAGGGCTTCGCCGTCCAGAACTAGTTCCCACCGGAACCCAGACAGCCTTTCGGCTCTACGAAACTATTTCGCTGGGAGGGAGAGAGAAGCCAGAAATGTCATGGCATGTGTATGTGAGAGCAAGGATTAAGCATATGGGGCTGCCTCCTCCCCTCTATTTATAGGAAAAACAAGGGGTAGGATGGGCATATCCAAAATGCCATGTCATCCCAAAATATCTTGGGAAGATATTTGTGGAAAGCCAACTTCCAACCATATCCATAAATCTGATTTCACTATTCACGACGACATTTTTCAGCGTCTGATCGAACTGAAATTATTCATGTGGGCTTAGAACATTTCCAGTACCCACCAAAATAATTTTCAACGCGAGCCGGAACAATTCCGGTTTAGTGATTTTCATCTGCGAAAAGCATCTGAAGCGGTTCCGGCAGCTCCGGAACATTTCCGGTTTTCATCCCGGAAAATTCCAGAAAGTTTCCAGAACGATTGTGGCACCCTCCAAGAATTATCAGGCATGTGCCGAAACCAATTTGACTTTATGGTGTACTCCGAAACAACTTTTCGGTTTAGTGATTTTCATCTGTGAAAAGCAACTAAAGCGGTTCCGGCAGTCCGGAACATTTCTGGTTTTTGTCTCTGAAAAATCTCAGAAGTTACCGGAACAATTCTGGTACCTTCCAATAATTTCCAGGCATGTGCCGAAACCAATTTGACTTTATGGAATACCCTGAAACAACTTTTCAGTTTCACCGGAACTATTCCGATATCCTCTCCGGAACGTTTCCGTTTCGTCCGAAACTTTTTCGGTGATTTTCTCTCAGACTCCCCGTCTAGTATTCAGCAGATAGATGACCCTTAAGCGTGTGACCCTATAGGTTCGGTGAAGCATAGACATGACCCGGAACCCCTTCCGATCAATGATCAACATCGGAGCCGTGGACACCCATATCGATCCCTATACCCACACGAATAAATATTCGAGTGAACCTCCAGTTGCCGTGAGCTATTCCTGTTGCTTCGCGATATGTTACAATTACCCGAGGTGAGAAACATCGGCATCCTCGTGGATCAACACTTGTCCACAATGCCAGTTACCTCGTTGCCGGTATTGTTCTCTTTTCTCGTTCCCGTGTTCCGGCATCCCTGTGATCAAATCACCCTGTGTCTGGCCAGACGATGATGGATACCGTAACACCGAGAGGGCCCAGAGATATCTCTCCATCGTCGGAGGAGCAAATCCCAATCTTGAGCTATCAAGTCCCTTGACATACTTTTCCATGAACCCGTAAGCCGCCGTAATAGCCACCCATTTACGGATGACGTTTAACAAACCCCAAAGTTCATGAAGCAAGCATGAAGAAACTCGACACTCTCATGGTCTAAGGAATTATGCAAACATTAACTTCTCTGTGTTATTAACCATAAACTTATGACGAATGTATCTCATAGCATAACATCAATCGGGTCGATTCAACACAAGTGTTCTACCAACAATTGTGCCCTCAAAATTGCCGGCATAGCCATGCCCATGATCAGGAAAACAGGATCATCATGCAATACTTGAGCCAGTCATAGAGGCTTGACTAGGAATACATTTTACCGTTTATTATCCCACACGTGCATATGAGTCTTCCTCCGAGCCTCGTGGTTATTGTAGACTCGAGAACCATAGCAGTTATAGCATGGAACATAAACCTAATTATGAACAGGGAGATAATCAATAACATTTATTATTGCCTCTAGGGCATATCTCCTACAGACCATGATCGAAGAGATGAAGGCCGCGATCGAGGAGAAGAAGGCCGCACTCGAGGAAAAGATGATGAAGATCGCTGCCAATGCGGAGGACGCCAAGATGTTGACCTTGAATATCGACTCTTTGGATGCCGATGCTAGAATGATCGTGCAATCCGTCCGCTACCAGATGTTGGAGCGGCAGAAAGATGAGTTGGCGGCGGCGAGAGATGAGGACGCGGAGGAGGCGGAGGCGAACGCGGAGGCTGCCTACGCGGCAGCGACGACACCTCCTTGATCGGGGAACAGCTTGTTGGGATGGCCGGTCCGGCAGGGCAGAAATGCACGGACTGCCGGACTGATGTTCTTTTGGATTCGGGCATGTAAAAGCTAAGCATGTTTGCCTCTTTTTGGTTGTGATCGGGCATGCGATCCGACGCGGGTGTGATCCGGTGTGTTGTGCGGATCAACGTACATTTGAATTTGAATTGGGACCAGTCCGCGGACGGATGCGGGAGGAAATTTGCGGGTCGGCCTTGAGATGCCCTTACGAACCGACCAGGTGCTAGCCAACCACGTCACATAGCCATATTTGCGAGCAGGGCACCGGCATAGGAAAAGTATCAGGTTATACCATCCCTTAAATGCTCCCTTGATATCTACCTTTAAAAAACATATTTTAATATTTCAACAAAAATTGGATTCTTGTGTGAAGGCATGTTACAAGCCCTAAAAAACTCATAACGGAATTTGAAATACACATTGAGAAACAAAAAAAGAAGACAAATCTAGCATAAATAGTATTCAAAAAAATAGTAGAGCAAAAAATGATGCTATTTTTTTGCGAGGGAAAAAATGGCACTATTCATATTTGGATTTGTCTTTTTAGTTTCTCAATGTGCACGTTGAATTTGGATTTGCAACTAGGGATTGTAGACACATTCCTTGTGAATATTCACATTTTTTTTGTAGAAACTCTTAAAACATTTAAAATCATTTTTTTTAATGGAAACATGTAGCTTGTGAGAGTTAGTATCATTGAGTATTCTGCCCACCCGTGGAATGCAACGCCCCAGATGAAAGGGCCGGGACAGTGCACAAGACGCGGCCGATTTTGGTGTTTTGACCCTTTTGCGAAAGTTGAGCCAGATCTGACCCTGATTAGATTTTTTTTCGAGATCTGACCCTTTTTCTATCGACAGGGTCGTTGGCGGTAGGGTATAACTTCCTACCGCCGATACCCCTGGCGGTAGGGTCGCACACCCTATCGTTAAATTTTTCTAAGTATCAAACACAGTTCTTGCACACACCTACCGCCAGGCACCTCGGCGATAGGGTTGCACAGGCTACCGCCAGCCTGTTTGGCGGTAGGGTTGCACCGCGATGACGTGGATAAGTTGCCTACCGCCAGGGGCCTCGGCGGTAGGCTGGTATACCCTACCGCCATCGACCCCGGCGGTAGGAAAAGGGTCAGATCCCGAATTTTTTTTCAGACCGGGGTCAAATCTCGTTCAACTTTCGCAAAGGGGTCGAAACACCAAAATCGGCCACAAGACGCGTCAGGAGCACGCCTTCAGGCTTCAGCCAAGCTGGAGTCGTCATTCCATATTCCAACCTCCAGGTCGACGTGTCACCGGGTAACCCAAACTTTTGTGGTTTGTCAGATTGCTTGGGCATATTGGATAGTTACAATATAAAATAGAGAAACAACTGGCTACTCTAAAATAAAACTTGACAAATGAACATTAACTTTATCCAAAAACTAGGGCAGCTTGTGACATATAAACAACCTACATTATTATGCTTAGAACCTTCACTGGATGGTAAAACCGCATCTAACAGGAGATGAGACGGGGTTTTTTTTTTTTATGTTTTTGAGAATATGAGATGGTAAATCATCTGAGGAGAGCGTGCGTGAGGAACATGGACAGGAAACGCGAAAACGCGCGGTGCACGAATCATTCCGAAGCTCAAGTCCGTACCACGTCATGGCTTCTAGCTCCCCACCCCGGCATGGCCCCCACCAAGGCCCCGTAGCGTGTAGTAGTCATGTTGCCAGGACGATCGGTCAATCGTGTAGCTGTGGCCTGTGGGTTGTGGCGGGCACGCGGGTGACGTAAGCCGAGGCCTCGCATGCATTCCGTCGTCATGCATGTACGTGTCCGACGGTTCTCGTGTTTGCCTCTCGCTGATTATCATGATTGGTTATGTTTAGGGCACCTCGAACGGAGTTCTCCATATCGCTCCGATTTATGCGGATCATACAGTCACACATAAAATGCTATCCAGTGAAATCCGTTATTTCGAGGGGAGGGGGGGGGGGGGGGGGGGGGGGGGGGGCTATTATATGATCTCACATAAGGTAAGATCAATGAGATCAACCACCAAAATCCATGTTTAAAAATTGCTAACTTAAAAAAAATTATTGGACAATATATTTGCGGGGTGCGTCTACAACTCTGAAAAATCAGCTCAAAACTCGACATACATTTAGAGATTTAAAAAAGACAAATTTGAATGCAAATAGTGGCAGCTTTGGGAGAATATTATTTTGACACTATTAACATTCAATTTTGTCTTTTGTGTTCCTATTAGTGTAGGTCAAATTAGGAGCTGAAACTTTTTGAGGCTGTACATCAAATATTGATCTTGTCTATAATTTTTTTAGGAATGTTCGAACATGTTTTGTATTATCAAAAAGATTGATCTCATTGATCTCACCTAATGTGAGATCATATACTAGTCTTCCCCCTTTATTTCAATTCGATCGGATCAGTCGGATATAGCCTCAATTCGAGGGAAGGAGCAGGGAAGTTTAGATTGTCCGCCACGACGGCCGACAACCCACCCCCTCTTTTTAACTAGCCCCTTCCTTTCTCGCACTCGCACTGCGCCGCCCATCCAAACCCTAACAGCCACCCATCACAGTGTTCCCCACCGTGTGAGGCAACAAGATTAATGCGGAGGAGCGTGAACGCTGCTGGGCTATGTGGTTGCTCGGCTCGGACGCCGCCCTGACAAGACCACAGATTCGGCGGCAGATCGTGCTCCAGTTCGCGGCTGTGGCGGCAGGACACGTCATCATCTTGGTCTCGCTCGATCGCGCCGCCTTCTGTCGCCTACCCCTTCATCCTCGTCCGTGTTGTTATCGTCCTCCACCGTGACAACACCCTCACTGGTCAAGCAGGAGGCACGCGGGTGGCAGCTGATCCGGCTTCAATGACGGCGTCGATTGATCACACATTGAACGAGATTTGTTCGAGGACAAGTTCGATTGGCAGCTCCAGGAGGCACTGTAGACCTCGCTTCTCGAAATGGGGCCTCCACAGACGCTGGACCCATCGCTGCGGTGACCCTCATCATTTTGACGCCCTCCCACCCTGCCAGCCCTCTACAGCACTGCGAGCTGGTCCTCGACAGGTCGAGCGTCTCGTCGCAGGATGCAACGTCCTCATCGCAAGTCGCAAGTGTCGCCGTCGCGCATCCTCGACGACTTCCGAACAAAGATGACCAAAGAGCCGGACGGCCGCTGCCTACGCAGGCTCAACGCCAAGATGGTGCGGGAGGTGCTCCTGCAACCGGAGCGTGACGCACGCCGGACCACCTCGAGCGCGACACGGCAGCCCTGGACGGATGTCGCGGCAGCTAGGGCAGCACCCATGATTGGAGCGACGACGACGACAGTGTTGTAGGTGGCATTGGAGGACCAGCGTTCGAGATCCGCATCAGGCTAGTTAGGTAGATTAGGCTAAGTTTTAACTAGTTAGATGTAATATATTGGAATCGACTTTGAACGCTTCTTTGCAACGTTTAAATTTGAAGATGCCACTAGGTGACACAAGTTTTTGGAGATGCCCTTAAACCGTGTTTCAAATGAATCGAGTAACTCTTAATCCACTGCAGACTGCATTCGGTCCCTCGCATTAAAAAGCACAAAAGTTTGATCCACTGCAGAATGCATACACCCTAGACACTTTTTGAACCGCTTCTTTTACTCTCTAGCCTGGCTGTTGTCTGTTGGTCACAAAAGCACGCCCAGAGAACGGTTGGATGCTTTTGCTGGTTGGACCAATCAAATCCTGCCCGCCTGATTAGTAGTCTTCCAACGTCAAAAGGTCAATTGATTGATGAAAACAAAGAGAGTATTCCGAGTCTTGTTTCTTGTGCGTATTGCTTAAGCATGAGAGCTATTTGGAATGCCTAATTAGACGTCGTGGCAGTTTGACGAGCCATTATACATACATACAAATGTCCAAAGCTGGAGTTTTGCAGCGAAGGGGCCGGAAGAGAGACGGGGCGGGGCGCACCTATCGAACAAGTAAAACTGTCGCTGCATGCACCACAGTGTACGACCCAGCAACTGCTCCGATCTGTGCTGCTCCTGTCGGACGGACACTAGTTTTTTTTTTTTGCATGGTCACTAGGCGTTTCCTAGGCTGCATGCAAGAGATACCAAGTCGAGTACAACTTTGCAGCGTGAAATACGGCTAATCTTGCAGCACTCTACAGTAGATGACGACGCCCGGCCTATGCGAGCGAGGGGCCTCAGAAACCCCAGCCGGACCAGGACCAGGACCAGGACCATGCTGATCAAATCAAACACGTTAGAAAAAGAGCACCATTTTGAGCGTCTACAACCATTGTTGCCTAATCTAGGACCCTATCATAGTGACCGGGCAGTCGTTATTTTCTCATGTTCATAACCGCAGTCCCCGTATGTCCGCACCGAAATCCATATAAAAGCATGTAAATGTAGATCGAACGAGAAATATATATAGCAGATTCAGACCCAAAAGAAATAGTTCGCGTCGGTCATAGTTTATCGGACACAGAGTTCTTCGCCGGATAAATTACTAGACACACACTATATTAGCTAGACGAGGCGTGGAGGCGGAGATCCCCATTTCTTGGTGGGCCCCTCGCCCTTGCGGTCACCCGAGCGGCGGTACATCTCCTCCGTGTAGGCGTCTGCTGCGGGAGAATCGTCGCTGTCATTGTCCGTGCTACTGGTGCCACTGTCCGATGCCGAGGAAGTGTAGCCGGAGAGGCGGCGGATGGCGCGGGCCTGCTCCTTCGCGTGGCGTGCCGCCTTGGCCTTGGCGGTCTCCTTCTCCCTCGAGAAGCGCTCCAACCATTCGATCCTGAGCCGGAGCGTCTTCGCATTCTTGCACCGAAGGCGCCTAGCGCCCGTCTTCGTCGACGTAAGCGAACGGCACATGACCTCTCGGAGGAGCTGCTCCTCCGAGCGACGGCGACGGAGCGGGCGCGTGGGCGGGAAGGGCCGGCCTTAGCCTCCATCTGCATGGCACGCTGCCGCTCCCGGCGGGCGGCTTTCACCTTCGACTCCGACATCCGCATCCTCTGGGTGGGCGCGGGCACAAGCACCCAACACTGCTCTGGAGGAGCTGGCGTCGGAGGAAAAGGGGAGAGGGCCGGATCTGGAGCGGTGCAGAGCGGGATAGGCGACTGCACTGAGGCGGATTACCACGACAGCCTAGGTGGAGCTGGCAGCGGACAGCGTGGAGTTCGAGCTCCCGCCAGTGTCCAGCCACGACTGCTCGATGGCGATGCGCAGCGCAAGCTCCTCGTTGTCCGGTGCGTCGCTGTCGGAGTACTCCTCGCTCACGTGGTCGTCCCAATCCATGGGATCAGACTTGTTGCCGGACCTGGCCATGGCGGAGGGGTGAGGGGACAGAAAGGGAGGGAAGGGACGGGAAGGGAGTGGACCAAGTGAGAGATGAGTGGATTAAGAGCTAGGGTTTCGTCCGGTAGGCGAGGTATTTGTGGGGTCGTGGTGAGCTAGAGCCTACATGACGGGCGCGTACGAGCCCCCGGGCGTCCCCATATCCGCCCCACATATGAGCCGGGTAAGGGGATTGCTGGAGAACCCGAACGTTTGTCCTGGATTTGACTGGTCCGGCTGGGTGTCAAAATCATGACCGGGCAGTCCGCCCGGGTGTTTACCACCGATATGGGGGCCGTGGTCGTAGATGCTCTCACTGAACAAATAGCGCACAAGAAAAATGGGTTTGAAAATTAGGGCACGGAAACTTGAGTAGGAAAACTTAGTAATCTTTTTTTTTGAGAGAAATTTTTGGCGTATTCATCAATCATTGCAGAGAACACTAGAAGTAATAAAAATTACAACCAGGTCCATGGACCACCTAGCGATGATTGCAAGCACTAGAGCGAGCCGAAGGCGCCGCCGTCATCGCCCCTCCCTCACCGGAGCTAGGCAAACCTTGTTGTAGTAGACAGTTAGGAAGTCATCGTGCTAAGGCCCCAAAGGACCAGCGCACCAGAGCAACTACGACAGCCGAGAGAGTTGTAGATCGAAAAGATCAAACCTGTAATCACACGAACGAAGACGGACAAAAACTGGATCCAAATAAATCCATCAAAGACCAACACCGACCGAATCCCACGAGATCTGATGGAGACACAACTCCACACGTCCGGCGACGCTATTCGCACCACCGGGACGAGGATCGAATGTGGGAGAGATCAATCCTACTGAGAGACATCGACACCGCCACACAACCCCAACCAAGATGTTGAACCTACCAAAAACGAGAACAGGGTCCCTCCCGCCAGCGGGAGCCCGAGGTCCTCCGCACCTTCATGGCCCAAAGGCCATCGGAGGTGGGGCGGATTGGCGGCGGCGCCAACGGGAGGAGGAAGAAAACTTTTCTTGAGGAGGAGGAGGAAAGACAACTGGGGTTTTTCCTCCGCGAGTGTTGCGAGGAAAAACTTGTAATCTATTTGTTAAGAGAAAAATTTGGAGATTATAGAGCTTTGAACAGGTTAAAGAAATCTTACAATCAGTGATTATACTTTGGAGATAGCTAGCCCACCCGTTCTCCTGTTTCCTCGTCATATTTTTCCTTTTTTGCGGGTTCTTTCCTCGTCTCTTTTGCATGCGTGGCGTTTCTTGGTTTAATCAGCGAGGCGGTGCATAGTGCTTCCACCGTCTGAAAATAAAGGACAGTTGAGTCTGATGCCTTTCATGATCATTATTTCGAGCCAGTTTACCCTGATGCACGGAGAGCAACGGGTGGCGCACGTGATGTGGTGTAGTTTGGCTTGAAGCAACCGCATGGGCTCGTGTCTCGATGTCCGTACAACCGCACGAGCATGGAACGGAGCATTAGCACTCCTCGTCAAGTCCCGTCGCAAACAAAAGTATAATAACTTGGCCAGCTTCGCATACATCAAAGCTAGAGCAGAGCAAAGCTTAATCCGAGCCTCTATCTCCTAAATCGCCACTTAATACGATTTCAGCAACGCAACAAGCCACGGACGGATTTCAACACAACCGTCCCATCCCAGATTCCTTCAACCCACGCTCTACCTCCCATCCGCGGTGATTCGAATCAAAATCAAACGAAAAAGAAAAGAGGTACAGAAGATAAGGGTCGGATGTCAAAAGCGGAGTCGCAGCGCAGCGACACTGCCATAATCTGCCGTGCTTTTTTTCAGGCTTTGGCTTGCTTCACAAGAAGAACGGACGATCGGACTCTGTGACTGTGGGTTCCCTCCACCATTCCGTTCCACCCCACCCCGCCAGCCAGCAGGCACCAGCGGAGCCCGCCCGCCGCCACCACGCCCAGCGCGCGCCCCGAGTCTGTCTTTATAAGAGGCCGCACTGATTTCCGCATCGCTCTCGTCCGCACCCCCGCTTGCATCGTCGACGCGCGCTCCTCTCCGGCGAGGCGCCGGGCGGCTGGCGGCGGTGAAGAAGCTCTCCTCTCCGGCGAGGCGCCTGCCGGCGGTGAAGAACGGAGCGAGCGTTTTGCGCTCCTCTCGGGCGAGGCGAGCGGCGGTGGAGAGGTGGCGAATCGGGCTGGGGGAGCTAGGCCCGAGGCGACGCTAGTTCTTGTTGTTTTAGTTTTTGGGTCGTTGCTATGATTTGGCTATTATTTTCGTGATGTTTGCTCCCCGGGTTATAGATCTGCACTGCATCCTCACCTGCATGCAGTGGCGGAGGACGCGGTAGGGCGAGGTGGGGCGCCCGCCCTACCTTGATTTTTGGAGGAAAAAAAATACTAGGTATAGGTATACGTATATCAGTCGATCGCTACAGATCGTGAAACGATTTACTGGGCCGCGTCCTGGTTGGGCCGTCACAGCGTATGGGGCTGGCTTCGCTCGATCCTCCCCTCTCGGTCCACTCAGCCACACGCCCACGCACGCGAGACGCTCCAGTGGAGCAGAACCCTCGCTCGAAGCCTCGAACAGAGATAGACAGTGCACGACGGCGGCGTGAACCCTAGCACAGGACGACGGTGGGGCGAGGGCGGCGGCCAGCAGGACCTTGGCGGCTCACTGTGCGGGGGCGAGGGTGGCGGTCAGCGGGACTGCAGCCTGCAGGAGAGCGCCGGGGTCGGCGCGGCGGCCAGCAGGAGCTTGGCGGCTCGCCGTGCGAGGGCGAGGGCGGTGGTCATCGGGACTGCAGCCTGCAGGAGAGTGCCGGGGGCGGCGCGGCGGTAGCCAGGAGGAGCGCCAAACGCGCGTGGGGACGGTCGGGGGCGCTTTCCCGGCGGCTACAGGCGCTCGCCGTTCCTGGCGGGCAGCAGGAGCTCGTTGCTCGCGTGACAATTTGAGTTTGACTGGCAGAAGGAGAAGATGGACAGGAACAAGAAGGGGAAAGGACCAGCAAAGCAAAAGGGCATCGGTAATTTTTTTTTGAATTTTACTCTCATTTTGGGATAATTGTTTAATATACAATGATGTGGCAGTGATTAGTTGCATTTTATGTGATGAATTGCATATTTAAAGAGATATTTTGCATAAAAGAATTGTTGCTTAAGAGTTCGCCCCACCTCAAAAAAGTTTCGTCCTCCGCCACTGCCTGCATGTCTTTCTTGTTGTCTTGGGGTCACAGCGCGATGAAGGCGTCCTCGTCAGTCGGTGTGGCTTGTGCCACCGCAGCTTGGGTGGTGATGCTGCTCGTGGTCGCTGCGCTCGCCTCTCTCCCCTCCACGTTCGCCTCGGTCTCCATCGCCTCCGCCTCCGCCTCCATGGACTCAGGTGATATTCATGTTCCCCGTCTTCATACTTCTCATGTGGACTGTGCCCGCCAAATTACATCGACCTGTGGTTTTATTTCCGAGTTGCGATTCCGCTCCGTGCGCAGGCACTCGTTTTGGTAATTTGTCTGTTCGATACTTTCCAAGTTTGAGATACAGACAGAATAGCATATAGTTGTTCCGCTGTCATTGGTCTTCTTATTATGGGAGACTTTATTTTGTAGTATCCTCTATCCGTGTTAGCCTAGTATTTGCATGTTCAGTCCTAGACGCAATGCTGACAATCCTTTGCTTCTTCTGTTGAAGGTTGCAATGCCACCCAGCTGGCCACTGCTATTGTCAAGGATTGCGTCGAGGGTTTTGAGCCAACCAGTGCTGCTTCTTGCTGTTCGTCCGTTCTACCAACAGTGGACAAGGTCGGCTGCCTCTGTTTGGTGGTCGACGAGCCTCAGCTCGCGTTATCGGGCACCACTTCCAGGACCGTGTTTAGTCTTTATCTGAAGTGTGGAGGTAAGAGACGTTCCGGAGACAAACCCTACGAGAGTTGTGACGATTTCTTTGGGACGTCCGCGCCATCACCGCCATCGCCCGCCAGTCCGCCTCCTCCATCACCAAAGGACATGGATCCCCCAACTCCAACCACGGATCATGGAAGCTTGAAGATTGAGATATCCACCGATGTTGGCGTTTGGGTGACCGTGCTACTGTACTTGATTGGCATGGGCTACGCAGTTTACGAGTGGATCACTCGTGGTACTACTACTTAAGCCTTAATTATTGACTGTCAACCTAGTTTATGTTATGCGATTATATATAGTACTAATGGTACTGTTCATTTGGTTTGCAGGAAGAAATGACAACGAGGGTGGGCCAGCGGTGCACAATGGCCAGAATGCAGAGCGGCAAGCAAACCCTCCGCCGGGAGCTCCTGTTTGACGATCAGTACTTCATCACAAGGTACACGTTTTCCAACCTGGCCTTGTTCTTTATTCTGATTCGCATCATCTTTTCTTCCTGCATTTATTGTTCGACAACTGGACTAATCTTTGTTTTTCCGTTGGGAGTCAGACAGGAGAGGAAACCTGAATTGGGCACTGGATCAGAATGCTGTATCAAGATAATGCCACACAGTGGAAGCCTGCCATCTTTTATTTTTATCAGTAGTTGCGCCTTGTGATGCAGCAAGGAATGTAATATGTATTTGCTCCTCTTTGATTTCCCTTTGATCCGAATATTGAACTTTAAATGTAATGTCTTTCGTGGTGAAATATTTGCACTGTGGTATCCTCGATTGTTCATGCATTTGTTATAAAAATTGGAAGTGACTAATGAAAAGACGTCTGTTTTTGAATTTGTTTCAGGCTGTTTTTTTTTTTGTTTCATTCGCTGATTGAGACGTGTCTGAGTACTCAGTCCAAAACTCATCAGTACAGAAAAACATCTGTTTTCTTTCCTGAGTCAGGTCCAAATTCCTGCGCAAGCCTCTTCGGCCCTTCTAATGATTTTACGCGAGAACCTGTCCCTAAACGGGCCGCCTAGCGGACCGTTAACACAAAAACGGGACTGACAAAGAAAAGAAACCACACCACTTCCTTCCTCACTTACCCCAGATCACCTTCTTCTTCTTCCCCTAAAAAAAAACTTCTTCTTCTCCCCTAAAAAAAACCTTCTCCTTCTTCTTCTTCTTCAAGTAAAAACACATTTCTCAAAAAAAAAGAAGAAGTAAAAACACACGTCTCACACAAAAAAAGGAGGTATGTGGAGGGGCGACGGCGGCTGGCGGGGCGAGAAGACATGGATGCAGCTGGGTGTGATGTTGCTTGCGTTCCAGATCGGGGCGACTTGGAGCCGCCACGTACTGCCCTCGCCCCAACTAAGGTACACCCCATTGCCCCACTATCTGCAAACTTTCCCTTGCTGAAAAAAAATCTTCTAACTGAAAATTCCTCATGTTCATGTTGTGAATAAAAAACTGAAATTCAGAGAAAACACCTGCTGCTGTGTGCATAATTTACCTAGAAAAATGTATAAGACTAAAAAAACAGAAATGAAAAAAGAACATGACAGAATGTGAATTTCCATTTCTCATTCATGGGTAGAAAAATGAAAAAGTCTGACGAAAAGAGCTTGAGTGAAAGTGCTAGTGGCAGATTACCCCTATGGAAAATTGTAGATACCTCAAAAATTCAACTGAAGAAAAACTTACAGAATGTGACATTCGAAAAATTATTTGCAAGAAAAAAGCACATGGGGTTGCTACTTGTACTGAAAACTGATGAAGACAAATACTAAACCTTAGTTAGAGAGTTTTATTAGTTGCTACTTGTACGGACAGATTTATTAAATACTTGAGACTGTCTAGACCAATGGCCGAAGACTGTGGTGAACTAAAGATTGACAAATGAATAATACATGATGACTGAACAAATCGGTTCTAACTATCCTACATAATGTCGTAACAATGATGGGAGGAGAAACGTGACAATAACTTCAATAGAAAACAATGATGGGAGGAAAAACCTGACAATAACTTCAATAAGTACTATAACTAAAGCGGGAAGGGTTTGATTTTTCTGGTTTTTTAGATTTTTTTTCGGCGCCTACTGTTAGTATTTCACGGCAACGTTGCCTTCGGTGGACAGTAATCGTGTATGAACAGTAATTACGCATGAAAAGTACCCAAGCATGAACAGTAATCATATGCAGACAGTGCTTAGGTATGAACAGTCCATGTATGAACAATATCATTGATGAGCAGTAAGCACATGCAAACAGTGCCCTTCGTGAAGCCGTACCTCCGCTCACACGAACAGTACCCATAAACAGTGCTTTCTTTTTCTAAAAAAATTGTTTCTCCCGAAGAAAAAAAATGCAATTTTTTTAAAAAAAAATAGGATATATTTTACACATTATTTATCTCCCCTTTCTCCACCCTCACGTCTTATATAGAGATAGGATTTAGAATTTTCTATACATCATTATTCGACACCGACGTACCGATGCACAACACCTGCGTATCAATACACAGCCACCTCAATCGTCCCCTAATTCTTTCCGATGATAGTGTTAACAGAGCACAAAAACAGTAGGCCGAAATTGTATATTTGCACGAACAGTAATCCGTGGAAAAAAAAAATTTAGACCGATTACTGCCCATTTTTACAACGCAACAACAATTAAAAGTGCACTAACAAATATCCGAACAATAACCGGACATTTTCCGAATGAACTCAGGACTACTAACCGAAACAATAGACCAAATAAACCGAAACAACAACTCCGAATAACCCGGAGCAATAAAAGCAGCGAAACGGAACAACACCTAAATAAACCGAAAACATTAACCCACACGGATCATAAAACTGAAACAGTAACCGAATTTTAAACCAAAACAATACACCCGAATAAACCGAAATAACTAAAAAAAAGAAGAAAAAAAACACTACGCATTAACGTGAACAGAAATCCATAAGAAATATATTAAAAAACCAAAAAAACTGGAACTCCT
Organism: Elymus sibiricus; assembly: GCA_039707655.1. NCBI lineage: Eukaryota > Viridiplantae > Streptophyta > Magnoliopsida > Poales > Poaceae > Elymus > Elymus sibiricus. The sequence continues at coordinate 324,511,201 of CM077664.1, forward strand.
TCTCTCTAGACCTGAAACAGTAAAACAAGTGAAACGGACCAACACCGAAGTAAACCGAAAACATTAGCTCACCCGAATCATAAACCGAAACAGTATCTACTAACAAATACCCAAATAAAAACCAGACATTATCGGAATGAATTCAGGACTACTAACCGAAACAATAGACTAAATAAAACAAAACAACAACCCCGAATAACCCGGAGCAGCAAAACCAGCGAAACGGAACAACACCTGAATAAACCAAAAACATTAACCCACATGAACCATAAAACTGAAGCAGTAACTGAATTTTAAACCAAAACAATACACCCGAATAAACCGAAACAAAAACCGGACATTATCCGAATGAACTCAGGACTACTAACCGAAATATTAGCCCAAATAAACCGAAACAACAACCCCGAATAACCCGAAGCAATAAAACGAGCGAAAGTACTAATACTAAAGCGGGAAGGATTCCCTTTTTCTTTTTTTTTAAAGATTACTACTCATTTTCCGTCGCTGTCACTGAACAGTACCGTATATGAACAGTACCGTCCGTGAACAGTAATCACCTACGAACGGGACCATACACGCACAACAATCGTTTGTGAACAGTAATCGCGGGTGAACCGCCATCCCCGGATGAACAGTACTTCTGCTTAACCAGTGCTCCAAATAATCTGATTTTCTCGCCTTACTTTTTTTAGCTTTCACCGAAGAAAAATGCGCACGTTTTCAGTGAACAACAGTGACAAAGAGTACCATACATGAACAGTAATCGTTTGTGAACAGTAACTGTGAGTGAACAGTCATCTCGAATTACCAGTACTTCTGCTTAACCAGTGCTCCAAATAATCTGATTTCCTCCCCTTACTTCTTTTAACTTTCACCGAAGAAAAAATACGCACGTTTTTTAAAAAAAAACTGAATTTTTTTTTACACATCATTTCTCTCCCCTTCCTCCACCCTCGCGTCCTTATATAGAGAGTTAGAATTTAGAATTTTCTATACATCATTTTTCAACACCGGCGTACCGATGCACAACCATCTTAATCGTCTGCTGATTCTTTCCGATGATAGTGCTGCCAGGACACAAAAACAATAGGCTGAAACTGTATATTCGCATGAACAGTAATCCATGGGAAAAATAAGTTCTTGACCGATTACTCTCCATTTTTACAACACAATAACAGTTAAAAGTGCACTAACAAATACTCGAACAAAAACCGAAACATTATCCGAATAAACTCAGGGTTACTAACCGAAACAATAGCCCAAATAAACCCAAAAAAAATAAAAATATGTGTTGTTTTCTTGCTTATTTCGATAAAATACAGACGAAATCGTCCACGGGCGCGGCGTGCGCCGTGCTCCTTCAGCGCTAGTAGAAAACAATGATGGGAGGAGAGATCTTACCGGCGTAGCGCACAAGATCGTGCAGCTTCTACGCCTGGAGACTGCTGCCCTCCTCACCCTGATACTTAGTTCACACATTCCCCATGTGTGCAGGGTACAATGATAAAAAGCATCATGTTCCCCCCTAGAACTCAAAGAGGCTAATGGAAAAAATACAAAGCTGAAATGGACTAAACACACAACTTCTCCTGCTCCAGCCCTCCAAACTGCATATACTAAAGAAAAAAACACAGGAATGAAAAAAATACAAAAAAAGAACAATTATATTGAACAACGAAACTGATAGCTTACTTAATTAATAGGTTCAAACTGGCTGCTAGCCACACAAATGAGTTTTGAAAAAAAAAGACGGAAGACAAGAACATAAACAGATTCCAGTGACAACTACTAATAAACCAGGGAAATGAACCCCCACGAATGGTGACACATTACACTGGTAAGAAACATGCCCCACACAAAAAATAAGCGACAACCCATGACTGAAAAAGCTTCAAACATCTATTAAATCCTGTTAACAATCATCATCATCTGCAACTCCTTGCGCACCCTGCGTCTGAAGGTGATCGGCATGGCCGTGCGGGCCTTTAGGTTCTTCCCCATGAGAAATTCCTTCCACCCTTTCTTCAAGCAAAGACGTCCGTCCTTGGAGGTCTTGTACACATCATGGATAATGCTTCCTCCCTCCATGAATATTCCAGCAAGTCCTGCCGCCACGATGTTCAAGCTTGAGAATACCTTTTGTGGTATTTTCTGTGATGCCCATGGTTTGCATGAATAATGAAAAAGAAGTTTGTAAGACAATTATGAAAAAAATATGATGGAAAAAAATGAGAGAGAAAAAAAGGTACCATAAAAAGCTTTTGACATTTGTCTTGGTCAAAGCGGTGGACAAAAGGCACACCCATGAACTGTTGTCAAGTAGTAGGATGTTGAATAGATTTCTGATCTCATCCTTCCCGAATATGTGGAGTTGCACCACCGCCGCCCGCAACCGAGTTCCCACCATCGCCGCTCCTGTAGGATGGCCGCCTCAGTTTGCACCACTCTACGGGTTCCTTTTCACAGAAGGAAGGGGATAACCGAACGAGACCTAACAGAGAACATAGTGAGCTGACAGAAACTGCAAAACTGACTAAACTGAACCCAAAACTGTTAAATGAATTAGACACCTATGGGTTCAGACACTAGACTGACAGACGAATAAGATTAGAAGAAGTGCAAAACACATGAACTGATCCCAAAAACACTTACACTAAAGTACACTTAATTGGGCTGAAGTACACTACAAACTTAACATACTGATATCTGAATATACTTAATTGGGCAAGAAGGCAGCGCTAGGAGAGGCGCGCGCGGGATCAGACAGTCGCCTCCCCTGTGTCTGGTGGAGCGCGTAATGGTGGGGAGAGGTGCTGTTGGTGGTGATGGTGTGGCGCGCATGACCAGACACCACCCCTGGTGGGGTGCGTGAGGTGGGGTGGAGCAGCAGAGGTCTCAAGACTGATATATAACACAAATCTCAGGAATGAACGCTATAGAAAGGTACTGAAAACTACTCCCTCCGTCCCATAATATAAGAGCGTTTGTTACACTACACTAGTGACAAAAACGCTCTTATATTATGGGACGGAGGGAGTAACTAAGAAAACCGATATGCAGAATCTTTGCATCAGTTTGAAACAAGAAGAAAAAGGAGGACTAAGCAAACATGAGACAATAGAGAATAATCACTGAAAAATGAAGAGTAATCACTGAAATACTGAAATCATGGAGGCTGATAATAGAGAATACATGGAGACTGATGACTAAAAACACTACTAAATAGCTAACAAACCTAACACTGAAGAAATGAGTAGCAGGAGAAAGCTACAGAAGACCGAAACCTGAATAAGACTGAAAATGTCATTGAACCTAACCATGAACTAACCTGCAATGTAGATGACTGAAACTGAAAACATGGCTGACACTTATGAGATGACAAAACTGAAGACATAGCAAGGCACTGAAGAAAAATGAATAAAACAAAACACTGAAGAACAAAACTGAAAAACCTAATGATAATACTGAAGCCACGTGAAAACTAGAACTGAAAATAAGATGACGGAAAATGAGGAAGAGAGATAACTGAAACTAGAACTGAAATACTGATCTAAATGACGGACTAAAACTGAACAAAGAACACAAACTGAAATTGAAACCTACTGAACAAAGAAAATGATAACTACTAAGGCTGATGACTAAAAACAATACTAAATAATAATCGATGTGTGAACTACTAGTATTCTTGCTGCTTGTTCCTCACATATTTGTTCTTCTTTTTTTCATTGTTCAGGATATCGGTAACTGGTACCATATCGGTCGGGTGCCGAGTAGGGATAAATCGGCGAATCGCCCTATTAACTGAATTTATCGGTAACCCATTTATCGGTAGGTTAGCTAGTGTCATATCTATATATCCTAGGCTACATAGCAACATGCAATGTAGTAAATGGATAAATATGCTATTGTACATGGTTAATGTAGCAAGGAAAAGTGTTATACTAGATGTTGGAGCACTTGCTGCAGTAGAAGCAACCATAGCTACAAATGACAAATGCAACACCAGTACATACTAGACGTCTAGATCTACATAGGACAGCAGCAGCAGCAGCAACAGCACATACATGTACATCACAGAGGAGAGCAGCACAACAGCAGCAGAAAATGGGCCATTAACTGGCCGAGATGGGCCATTAATTGGCCGAGATGACGATTAACTGGCCGATATTTCGGCTGTCAGACCGATAAATCACTGCCAGCAGTTAATGAGCCGAATAGGCCCTTTTCGTATCGGCTGGGGTCCGAGATGCGATTAACTGGCCGAGATGACGATTAACTAGCCGATATTTGGAACAATGCTTTTTTTGCAAGTCTCACATATCTGTTCTTGAGTTCATACTGTATCTAGAAAGACTGAATTTTACAGGTGAATAGTAGTGCGAACGAGGATATACAAGATGTGTGCATTGGAAGCCAAGAAGCTGCATTCATGCAGGTCGAAGGAGGGATGAAAAACTGCTTCGTATTCTTTATGCCTTGCAAGTTGTGTGGAAACTGACAAAAAATATTTATGTGGATGAAACAGCCAAACTTCTCTTATGTTGCACTGTTGAAGGGATAAGATAAACTTGAAAATGCTGATAAGGGAGACAACGTCTCGATGATATATTATACGGTGGTAGCTGCTCGATGACTAATCAAATGATTAAAAAAATGAAGGAGCAAAGATAAACTGGCTAACATAACCCATGATCTGCCTTTGGCGACCCTGAGAAGAACAACCGAATAAATAGAATGATAAAAAAAAGATGCTGAAATAGATAGTTTATAATTAGATTCCTGTAGCTTGAAGAAACCTTAGTGTGCACTACAGACTAAAAAAGTTGTACCAAAAATTAGGCGGATGGTTGACCTTAGCCTCACATTTTTAAAACACACACGTACAGAAAAATAGGTTGTAGGAGCCAAAAAAAGCCTCTATATTCTGACGGTTAACCTTAGTCTCACATTGAAACAAAGGTAGCTATGTCTCGAGGCTGACCAGGCCAGGTAACACTGCAGAAGAATAAAAAAAAAATGAACACTGAGCAATCACTGAAATGATCTACTGAATAACCTGAAAAATCACAACATGAAGGACTGCACACACACACACACACTGATCTACGAATGGTAACTAATGATCCGAAAGAATGAATAACACCGAGGAGTAACAAAAAAGTGGCGATGGTCTGAACGCGAAAGATGATGGACTAAACATGACAAAGGACAAACTCTGATTGGATACACACGGGCACGGACTGAGGGCTAAGAACATGGCCTAATTTTGACTAGAACTATGCATGACTAAGCATAGTGGATCAAGAAGATGTTAATAACTTTCGACTCGTCTGACCAGAACTAGATAGGACTAAGCATAGCAGATCCAGTATGGCTAGAACTAGGTAAAGCAGATCCAGTATGGCTAGATCCAGTATGGGCGGTCGGACAGTCCCCCGGACGGTGTTACGGACAGCCCTTCGGGAGGCACTCACAGAATCTCGGACGGTCACTCGGACAGCCCTCCGGAAGGCACACTCGAACAGCCCCTCGGGCAAAAAAAATCGAATCTACGACCTCTCTATGGGGTTGCACACATACGGTGTCAGCTATCCGGCAGGGCTTCGCCGTCCAGAACTAGTTCCTACCGGAACCCAGACAACCTTTCGGCTCTACGAAACTATTTCGCTGGGAGGGAGAGAGAAGGCCAGATCATGCATAGCATTTGTATGTGAGAGAGAGTGTGTGTGGAGAGCTCCTCTCCACCTCCTTTTATAGGAAATCCCAAGGGGTAGGGTGGCACTTGAAAATACCAAAATGCCCATGAAAGGTGTCCTTCACAAGGGCATAAAGGGGAAGGCAAGTGGGCAAGTGGGGCTCCTCTCCATGGAGGAGCCCCCTCTTGGCCGGCCACTCCCCTTGTGGGTCCTCCCCAAAGGGGTTCCCATCCTTCCATGTCATCCCTAGATATTTTGGGGCAAAGCCCAAATAAGTGGCTTTCCAAAAAGTAACCATAAAGTGATTTTCACTATTCATGAAAACATTTTTCCGCGACCGTTAAATCCAAAAATATTTCTGTAGGTCTTAGAACATTTCCAGTACCCACTAAAATAATTTTGGACGCGTTCCGAAACAATTCCGGATCAGTGATTTTCATCAGTGAAAAGCAACCAAAGCGGTTTCGGCAGCTCCGGAACATTTCCAGTTTTTTCTTCCGGAAAAAATTCAGAAGTTCCCAGAATAATTCTGGCAACCTCCTAAAAGTTCTAGGCGTGTGCCGAAACCATTTTGACTTAATGGTATACTCTGAAACAACTTTTCGGTTTTACCGAAACTATTCCGGCGTTCTCTCCGAAACTCTTCCGTTGTCTCCGAAACTTTTCCGGTGACTTTCTCTCAGACTCCCTATCTAGAATTCAGCAGATAGATGACCCTTAAGCGTGTGACCCTATAGGTTCGGTGAAGTATAGACATGACCGGAACACTTTCCGATCAATGATCAATAGCGGAACCGTGGACACCCATATTGATCCCTATACCCACACGAATAAATATTCGAGTGAACCTCCAGTTTGCCGTGTGCTATTCCTATTGCTTCACGATATGTTACAAACACCCGAGGTGAGATTTATCGGCATCCCCGTGGATCAACAACTTTTGTCCACTACGCCAGTTACCTCGTTACCAGTTTTGTTCTCTTTTCTCGTTCCCATGTTCCGGCATCCCTGTGATCAAATCACATTGTGTCTGGCCAGACGATGATGGATACCGTAACACCGAGAGGGCCCAGAGAATATCTCTCCATCGTCAAAGGAGCAAATCCCAATCTTGAGCTATCAAGTTACTTGTCATACTTTCCCATGAACCCGTAAGCTGCCGTAATAGCCACCTAGTTACGGATGACGTTTAACAAACCCCAAAGTTCATGAAGCAAGCATGAAGAAACTCGATACTCTCATGGTCTAAGGAATTATGCAAACGTTAACTTTCTCTGTGTTATTAACCATTAACTTGTGATGAATGTATCTCATAGCATAACATCAATTCGAGTCGATTCAACACAAATGTTCTTCTAACATTGTGCCCTCAAAATTGCCAGCATAGACATGCCCATGATTAGGAAAACGTAATCATCATGCAACACTTGAGCTAGTCTCAGAGGCTTGACTAGGAATACATTTTACCGTTTATTATTCCACACGTGCACATGGGTTTTCCTCAGAGCCTTTATGGATATACGGGCTCGGGAACCACAACAGTTGTAGCATGAAACATAAACTTAATTAGGAACATGGGGATAAATAATAACATTTATTATTGCCTCTAGGGCAAATCTCCTACAGACTCCCACTTGCACTAGAGTCAATAATCTAGTCAATGCTAATGCACTTTACACCTATGGCATACCGGTGTAAAATATGCTTCGCTTGTGGTATAGTCTTTGTCCAACGGATCTGACAACTTCAGCTCCGTGTGTATCTTTGCATATCCTCGCGTTTTCACGCTTTCACAAAATTTATATTTTGTGTGGACTTGGCTTTGTATATATGTGAATCACTGGTCGAACCTTGATTCCTCAGACTGAGCTATGGAGCAACTATCTACAATAGTGTCCCATTGACCAAAGCCCTCTTGGAACCATACTAAGTTCATGAATGAACTATATGATTCAACATCTTCTTTGTCGCTTCCAAAGCGTCAACATACTTAGCCTTTGTTATAGAAATCGCCACAGTAACCTGTTTGGAACAATTTCCAACTACCGTGCCACCATATTGTGTATTACACAAAACCCTTAACTTAAATCAAAAATCGCATGGAGAATTGGTGAAGACTGTATCGATGTAACTACTTACAACGAGCACTTCATAATCTCCGCTTGCGAGAAAACATGTCATCGGTGCTACTTTAGTACTCAACGACATTTTTCGCTGCTGTCCTATGATCAATATTTTGATCACTTTGGTATCTATACTCGCAACTGCTTGAGAGTACTGGACCTATCTGGTTGTTTTACATACCATGGAATACATGATTAATCCAAAAACAAACGTGTGTGGAAACTCCATCATGTATTTTGCTTATCAGTGTTTTAGGGCACCGAGTCTTGCAAAACTCTTTCCATGTGACTTCGGCAAGAATAACTCCTTGGCATTTTTAATGCTAAACTGTTTTAGCATCTTGTCAATATGTATTTTTGGCTTGGCCCTATTAGGCAATTCTATCTCCATAGATAATTATGCCTAATGTCAAGGCTACCTAGCCCTAGCACTTCATCAAAAAACTATTTCTCAAAGAAGTCCTAATTCGTGTCAAGAAATTTATATTATTTCCAATCAACAATGTGTCAAGCACACAAGGTTTTTAGAAATATTATTATGCTCCCACTTACTTTCTTGTAACCACAAGCATCTTCGTTATCCATTGATGAAATCAAACTCTTTTGACTATTTCATCAAAAACAAAGATTGCAACTCCATTTTGCTCTCTTCTGTCCATCGCTGGGACTCTGAAGTTTGCATACTCACTAGCATCCTCTGGAATGACAAAATACCTTGGACTGTATCACATGCAAGTCCTAGGTAGTATTTCCATCTCATGGAAATCCTTTTGGCATCCATGTATCATATCTCATGATTGAAATATGTATCAATTACTAGTTTAACCCGAACCGACTTTAAGCATCGCTACGGAGAGACAATCTCGCCGTAGTTAATTCCTTGAATTTGTTATAAGCAACAAGTCGAGCTTTATGGATAAAACATTTTTATCTGTATCAGTTTATAGTTCCATTAATATTCGTTAGACTTTAAGTCTTCCGAAGGGTTTATCAAGATCTAATCTTGAATCATTTATATGGATACTATCTCGGATTATATTGGCATTTAGCCAATTCCGGAGTCAGGGCCCATCAATGCTTCCTTGTGTATCATAGGTATACTGTTGTCTAACAACAATATCTCGTTTGCGCACCTGAGTGGTTTGCACGAGTTTTGCCTACGTGGTTCAGCTGCAAGTTCGACCGAAGTCCATACATCTCATGTAGAGGCTTCTGTATCAGTCGCAGTAGGAAATTCTGGAATCACTTCCAAGGTCTCTTTCCTTTGACCTGATGACGAAGATACTGTTATCTCGTCGAGTTGTACTGTCCTCCCACTCACCTTTTTGCAAGAACCATTTTCTTCAAAATCATACCGTTCTTTGTGGCAAACATTTTTGCCTCGGTATAGTGATGGAGGAATACCCAATAACTTGGGATAACCTACAAAGTAGCACTTGTCTGATTTGGAATAGGTTTGTAAATATTTTACACAAGCCCCATATTCTAAATGTTAAGAAAATATATAACATGGTTGGGGTTACCATACCATGGCGTCATTTCAACAGATCTGATGGCGCTCTTTTCAGTGTAAAAGCCGCAGTCTCTAAAGCATTACTTTAAAAGTGATAATGGCAAATTGATTTATGTCATGTTTGATATCACCATGTCATAAATGGGATGATTACATCTTCACGAACATTCCACTCACAGTGGTGTTCCGGGAGGTGTAAGTTATGAAATTCTCTTCACAACTCATCCGACATTCGCTAAACTTGTAACTCAAAAATTCCTTTCCGCAATCTAATTTACAGAAACATAATTTTTCTTGTTACAATAATTTCTACTTCATTTTGAAAACCTTTTGAATGATTTCAAAAGATCCAGACTTACATCTCATCAAGCAAATATCCATATATCTACTTGAGTCATTTTGGAAGATAGACAAATCCACTACTAGCAACAACATTTATCGGACTACACACATCAAAATGTATGATCACCAATAAGTTCGTTGCTCGTTCCTTATGGCCTGTGAACGGTATTTCAGTTACTTCACTTTTCGGACGAAAGTTGCGTGTCAGATGATTCATAATCAAATGGCTTCAAAATCCATCATAATGGAATTTTTCCATGCGGGTTTCTCCAATGTGACCAAATGAAGTGCCACACATATGTGGTATTCTTTTAGTCTTGCGACATTTAGCGTCAGTGTTATGGATGTATCATATTACCATCAATATTCATAACATACATCCCATCCTTGATGGAAGCATGGCCCTTATGTTATTCATGATGCTGAACAACAATTGTTCTTTTATGAACAACCCTCTTGCAACTAACATTATGCAATAGGCTAGAGTGTATAAAACTCTAAAATGAATTATGAAAGTAAACACAGAGGTAATATATTATTATCAATATTCATAACATACATCTCATTCATAATGAAAGTATGGCCCTTATGTTATTCATAACATCGAACATCAAAAGTTCTCTTATGAACAATATTCTTGCAACATACTTTATGCAATGGGCTAGAGTGTATAAAACTCTAAATGAATTATGAAAATAAATACAGACGGTAATACACCGATGGAAGGTATAGTAACATTTACTATGTTCCCAGCGCGTATCTAAACCTCATTACTGGCAAGTCTTTTAGGCCGTAGTAGTTCTTGCATCGAGTTGCAACAGAATGCAATCGAGCAGGTATCTCTGTGACCAACTTTTAATCACAATACCCAAGAATCAGTGATTAACATGTTTTAATCATAATTCCCAAGAATTATATCTTTGACCAGCCTTCCAAACATCAATAACTTGTATGACTTTCATACTTGAGCTGGACATTCCAGTCTTCTCTCTTTTTGCCTTTATACTTCTAACAGTTTAACTTTCAGTATTTCTCCTACTCTCAGAAGAAGCACCCAATTTTAAGAGTGGCGTTAGCCCCGGACTTCCTAGGTGTTTAAGTCACACTAACACCCTTTGGACATTTCCTTTCTCTTTAAGTTGTTGTTTTATTCACCTTCATCATATGACAGGCGTTCTTCTGGATCCCTCTTTTACCAGTCAAATGCCCAGTAAACACTTTACTAATACTTTGCAAACAAACATTGCTTTGGATATTTCATATCTTTTAGCCTTTGTCTGCATCTGAAAACAATTTTCAGTTCCATGAATATCACATAACTATCCCAAACTTTTGAAGTTCGGGTCTCATGGAAGCAAACATATTGCACTTGACCGTAACGGAATTCTAGCTTTTGGATCGAAGGACGAGAGTCACATCATCCATAGCATTAGCGGGAGGATACCGAAAGCATGCGATAGGACAAAATCCTTCTCGGCACTATTGAGGACAATCCTCACATTACGTTACCAATCGTAAAGTTTTAACCAGATAAATAACAGCTTATTCAATTTTAATAGGGAAGGTGGAAACACGAGCCATTATTCTACAAATTTTATGCAAATCACACTTATATTATGTTCATAATAAATTGCACTGAGAATTAAACAAGTTAATTCAACAGTGCGCTCCCACTCAAATCAATATCTCTCATAATTGATTGTGAGTGATACAAGACCCATATTGAAATTCAACGCCAAGGATGTATCCATCTCAAGTGACGAGAATTGCAATTGGTAGGCCAACTTGCCAATCACATCTCTATGTGACTCTTGTTCATCTTTCGATGGGCGTGTTCCGAGCTCAAGACGATCCTCCGGAACGTCAAGACAACCAAGTGATCTCACTGTGAGGTCTCAACTCACCCGCCTCACACTTCTCTAATCGTTCGTACCCATGTATCCATGTGATACCCCGAAGAGATAGGTGCCGTGACGGTGCTACACTTGGGAGAACACTAACTACTTGATATTTTTGTGAGAGATCACCGTAATAATAGCGACTACCGCGCAATCAAGAAGGGTGCATCAAGAGGGATAAACATCTCAAGCAATTCATAATAGCATGATATGGTGTAGCCCTTTCTGACGGAGAAGTCTTTATTTTCTTCGTCTTCGGCATTTGCGTTGGTGTTCACCTTCATGAAGTTTGCCACCACCTTGTCGATGCAATAAATAATACTGCTATCTCTATAGCTAATAAAATAATGCATTACAACAAGGTTGACACGCAAGTCATTTAGGATGACAATCATATGGCTCCAGCCATCATGCCGAATCTTGACACGCAGGTCATGTTAATTTACATTATATAGTCATCTCATACATAATCAAATTAAATATGATGAAGACTATACCACATCTCATGCACATCTCATGTCGTCCTGCAAAACCAAGTTAGACGCCTCTAATCGGTTTATGCGAAAATTTATTTTACGTGGCTTCTAAGGTTTCGAAACAAACCGAAGCTACCAACGTTCATCATCAAGTATGATTATTCAAGTTGCTAGACTAACTTTGCGGGGCATATGAAACACGAGATAATAAAATCTCGAGCCCCATACTGAACTTTGTCATACGCAAGAACCCCGTGCAGATCATATCTGCATTGCCCTTTAGTCTGCGAAACATCCATCTTTCTTTAACTATGGTAGAACCCAAAGACACTGAAGCACTTCGTTGATCTGTCAATCAGCATACTCAGGAGCAGCACGAAAGGATCGCGGATTGCCAGAACTTTGTGAGATTCCACCATGCCGTCAAGATCAGGACTACGCAAATTCAAGGGAAGCAACAGGAACATCGGGTAACAGATTTCATCTGCTACCCGCACAAACAATTTTCAGTAATAGAACTCATCTACTACAAATTATATTGTGCAACACCCATACATCTCTATGTATTCTAGATCATAACCTGCATCTACGCATAGCACGGCTCTTGATGCCACTGTAGGGGAACGCGACAGAAAACAAAAAAAATTGGTACAGCGAGCACGCCCAGGATCACTATGGAGATGCATACAAGGTTTTTGACCTGGTCATTACCGACTCGTAGCGCAGCGGAAGTAGAGTCGATGAAGATCGTCGGTGCAGATCCCCACAGCTAGGATTTACAACCTCCCAACCGCGAGGATGTACTCCCTCGTCAGCCCCTCGGACAGTCCCTCGGACAGCCCTCCGGGAGGCGGTCGGACAGTCCCCCGGACGGTGTCACGGACAGCCCTTCGGGAGGCACTCACAGAATCTCGGAAGGTCACTCGGACAGCCCTCCGGGAGGCACACTCGAATAGCCCCTCGGGCAAAAAGCTCGAACCTACGACCTCTCTACGGGGTTGCACACATACGGTGTCAGCTATCCGGCAGGGCTTCGCCGTCCAGAACTAGTTCCCACGGGAACCCAGACAGCCTTTTGGCTTTACAAAACTATTTCGCTGGGAGGGAGAGAGAAGGCCAGATCATTGATACGTCTCCAACGTATCTATAATTTATGAAGTATTCATGCCATGTTTATTATAGTTTTGTATGATTTTGGTGCACTTTTATATGTCTTTTATATGATTTTTATGGACTAACATATTGACCTAGTGCCCAGTGCCAGTTGCTGTTTTCTGCTTGTTTTTGGTTTTCCAGAAAATGCATATCAAATGAAGTCCAAATGCAGCGAAACTTTTTGACGATTTTTTTTGGAACGAAAAAAGCCCCAGGAAGCTTCGGGGGAGCAGCAGAAGACCCACAGGGGCCCCACAAGCCACCTAGGCGCGCCCTGGTGCCTCGTGGCCCCCCTATGGTCCCTCTTCGCATGATTCCAACGCCAATTTTTTTTATAAATACCAAAACCCCCAGAAATAACCCTAGAACTTTGACTCCGTCGCCGCAAGCCTCTGTACCTCCACGATATCATCCAAAGCGCTTTTCCGGCACCCTGCCGGAGGGGGAAATCATCACCGGAGGCCATCTTCATCATCCCGGCGGTCTCCATGACGAGGAGGGAGTAGTTCACCCTCGGGGCTGAGGGTATGTACTAGTAGCTATGTGTTTGATCTCTCTCTCTCTCTCTCGTGTTCTTGATTTGGCACGATCTTGATGTACCGCGAGCTTTGTTAATATAGTTGGATCATATGGTGTTTCTCCCTCTCTATCTTGTTGTGATGAATTGAGTTTTTACCTTTGAGGTTTCACTATTATCGGATTGAATACTTTTATGGATTTGAGAACACTTGATGTATGTCTTGCATATGAATACCCGTGGTGACAGTGGGGTATTATATTGATTCACTTGATGTATGTTTTGGCACTCAACTCACGGATTCCCGAGGTGACATTGGGGTAATCTATGCATGGGGGTTGATGCACGTTTTCGTCCTACTTTCTCCGGTAGAAATCTTGGGGCACTCTTTGAAGTTCTTTGTGTTGGATTGAATATTATGAATCTGAAGTTGTTTCATGCATATCATATAATCAACTTACGGATACTTGTGGTGACATTGGAGTATCTAGGTGACATTAGAGTTGGTTGATGTGTATCATATGGTGTTATTTTAGTACGAACTCTAGGACTGTTTGTGACACTTATCGGAATAGCTCAATAGATTGATCGGAAAGGATAACTTTGAGGTGGTTTCGTACCCTACAAACAATTTCATCTTATGTGCTCCGCTTGATAAGAACTTTGGAGTGATTCTTTATCGCACGTTGAGAGATTGTTATATGATTCAACTATGTTAGCACTGCTGAGAGATTGCACTAGTGAAAGTATGAACCCTAGGCCTTGTTTTTAAGCATTGCAATACCGTTTGTGCTCACTTTTATCACTTGCTACCTTTCTATTTTTATATTTTCAGATTACAAAAACCTATATCTACTATCCATACCACACTTGTATCACCATCTCTTCGCCGAATTAGTGCAGTTATACAATTTGCCATTGTATTGGGTGTGTTGGGGATACAAGAGATTTCTTGTATTTGGTTGCAAGGTTGTTTGAGAGAGACCATCTTCATCCTACGCCTCCCACGGATTGATAAACCTTAGGTCATCCACTTGAGGAAAAATTGCTACTGTCCTACAAAACTCTGCGCTTGGAGGCCCAACACGAGCCTACAAGAATAAGTTGTGTAGTAGACATCAAGCTCTTTTCTGGCGCCGTTGCCGGGGAGGTGAGTGCTTGAAGGTATATCTTTAGATCTTGCAATTGAATCTTTTAGTTTCTTGTTTATCACTAGTTTGGCTTACAAAATAAAACTAAAAAAATGGAATTGAGGTTGCCTCATATTATTCATCTGTATAATGTCTTTCTTGAAAATGATGGATCGGAAAATTGTGCTCAATTGATAGAAGAAGAATTCAATAAAATGTTTGGCATAAAATCTTTGAATGATAAGCATGATTGCAATGTTACTAGTATGAATTCCTTGAATATCCATGATGCTAATGATATGTAAAGCCATAAGCTTGGGGATGCTATGTTTGATGAAGATGATATTTTTACTCCCCCAAGTTTTGATGAGAAAATTTATTACGATGAAAGCATGCCTCCTATTTATGATGATTATATTGATGAAAGTGGGTTTGGAAGAGTGTCAACTCTAGGTAGTAATGGTCCCACTATTTTGGAGGGTGTTGAATCTTATTGTTATAATTATGAAAGTGGATTTGGAGAGGTCATGACTTTAATTAGTGATGAATCCACAATTTTGGAAGAAGTTTCAATTGATTATGACAACAAAGTTGCTATCTATGATGATTATGGTGATGACATGTATGCTATAAAGAATAATGATAACCACGAAACTTGTCATCATTTTAATTTTCAATTGGATTATGCCAATCAAGTATCACATGATAGTTATTTTGTTGAGTTTGGTCCCACTATTATGAATGAGAAGAAATTTGCTTATGTGGAGAGTAATAAAAATTCTATGCTTGTGGATCATGAAAGGAATGCTTTATGTGATAGTTATATTGTTGAATTCATTCATGATGCTACTGAAAAATATTATGAGAGAGGAACATATGCTTTTACATATCTCAATAATATCAAGTTTCCTCTCTATGTGTTGAAAATTTTGAAGTTATGCTTGTTTTGCCTTCCTATGCTAGTTGATTCTTGCTCCCATAAGTTGTTTGCTCACAAAATCCCTATGCATAGGAAGTGGGTTAGGCTTAAATGTGCTATTCATATGCTTCATGATGCTCTCTTTGTGTTTTAATCCTTATCTCTTATGTGAGTATCATTGAAATCATCATGCCTAGCAAAAAGGCATTAAAGAAAAGCTCTTGTTGGGAGACAACCCAATATCTCTACCTACTGTTTTGGTGTGTTCACATGATTAATCTACTGTAGTAATCATGTTTTATAGCTTTTGTTTCAATAAAGTGCCAAGTGAAGCCTTTGGGATAGTGTGGATGATAGTTGACTTGATTCTGTGCAAAAACAGAAACTTTTTAGCCCAGTTCTGGAATTACCATAAATCACTCAAGCATCGAAAAATTCTGAAATTTTTACACATGATTGATATACAAATTTTCTACGTTGTCCTAATTTTTCAGAATTTTTAGAGTTACAGAATTATGGTCATTGTTCAGATCATTACAGACTGTTCTGTTTTTGACAGATTGTGTTTTCAATGCATAGTTTGCTTGTTTTATAGTTTCTATGGCTTATATTGGTCAATATAAATTGTAGGGTACAGTAGGCATTGTGTGAGAACAATTATGAATCTTGTCTTGACAGTACCAAAGTGAATGATTTGCTCTTTATCATACTAACCTATCTCACGAAGTTCCGTTAAGTTTTGTGTGATTGAAGTTTTTAAGTTTTGGGTGAGATATCGATATGAGGAGAATAAGGAGTGGCAAGACACTAAGCTTGGGGATGACAAAGGCACCCCAATGTAATATTCAAGGAAGACTCAAGCGTCTAAGCTTGGGGATGCCCCGGAAGGCATCCCCTCTTTCGTCTTCAAAACTATCGGTAACCTCACTCGAAGCTATATTTTTATTCGTCACATAATATGAGTTTTGCTTGGAGCATCATTTTATTTTGTTGATATTTGCTTTATGTTATCAATAATCATGTTTTGTATCTTTTATTTCAATAAAATGCCAATTATAGCCTTTACCATGCTCAGTTTGCAAGTTTATGTGTTGCTGTTTGAAAACAGAAAGTTTTCTGTTATGTCCTGAATTTTTTTGAATTGTCAGAACATGGTAAAAATCTGAACTTTTTACACATTAAGTATGCCTGAGTTCTATGTTACATGGTAATTTTTCAGAATTTTTGGAGTTAGGGAACTATGAATTTTAAATCCCCCTTTACAGACTGTTCTGTTTTGGCAGATTTCGGTTATAGTTGCATTGTTTGCATATGTTGCTTGTTTAATGTTTCTATTTGTGGATAGGAGTATTAAATATGCAGAGGCATTTAGTATGCAATGTTTAATTATAATTTTAGTGATTTTCTACAGCAGAGAATGTTAAGGTTTTGAGTTGATTTATACTAACTTATCTCACGAGTTCTTGTTGAGTTTTGTGTGGATGAAGTTTTTAAAGATTTAGGAGAAGCCATGATATGAGAGGAGTTAAGGAGACACAAGAGCTCAAGCTTGGGGATACCCAAGGCACCCCAAGATAACATTCCAAGAAGTCTCAAGCAACTAAGCTTGGGGATGCCCCGGTGGGCATCCCACCTTTCTTCATCAACACCTATCGGTTAGCCTAAATTTTTACTTGTTCACATGATATGTGCTATTCTTGGTGTGTCCTTTTATTTTTATTTTGCTTGCTGTTTGAATAAAATCCTTGGATCTGAAATCTTGAATTGGATAGAGTCCTCACATAGCTACCTATTTACTTAACTACTCATTTGATCTTCACTTATATTTTTTTGGAGTAGTTTGTTATTTACTCTTGTGCTTCACTTATATCCTATGAGTAAATTGTTGAATGAATTGAATATCATAAAGTTGAAATTATATGTGCTTCATATGCTTGTATCATTCCTAGTAGTAATTTCACATTTGGTTTAGAAAGTAAAATCTATTGAAGTTTGACAACCACAATATTGGTCATACAAGCAATTCATGAATGATTAGTATAAGGAAGAGAACTTTCACATATAAATATATTATCTTGGACATCTTTTATGATTGTGAATACCCATTAATTATTTTCAAACTTGAGAAAATTAGTTGAAGTTGGACAAGGAAGACAACGTAATGAGTTATGTTTGGGTATATTTGCATAGAAATTATATTGTTATGGATCCTCCAACATGTGGTGCTTGCTTAGGATCTTTTGCTAGCCAAAAATTTGTACTAAGTAGAGATACTACTTGTGCATCCAAAAACCCTTAAACCCAGTTTCTTCCCATGAGTGTCCACCATATCTACCTATGGATTGAATAAGATCCTTCAAGTAAGTTGTCATCGGTGCAAAAAGCAATAAAAATTGCTCCTAAAATATGTATGATATTTTATTGCAAGGGAAAATAAGCGTTGTACGAACTTGTGATGGTAAAGAAATAAAAGCGACGAACTGCATAATAAAGATTGCTATCACAAGGGGCAATATAACGCGGCGTTCCTTTGCATTAAGGGCTTGCGCATCCAAAAATAAAAAGCGCATGACAACCTCTTCTTCCCTCTGCGAAGGGCCTATCTTTTACTTTATTTATTTACTTTTATGCAAGAGTCAATAGTATTACTTCTCATTTCAACCTTAATTATTCTCTAGTTGGCAAGCATCATGTGGTGGGGAAAGATCCAGGCACATATGGCCAGTCAAATATATTTGATCATGAATTATTATTGTTGACAATTATCTCTATGATAAATAAGTTGGGAGGCGAAACATTAAGCCCCTATCTTTCTCTGTGTTCAATGGATGCTATTTGTTCTAAAAATATGCTTTGAGTACTAGCAATCATAGAAGACTAAATGATAATTGAGTATGTGGAGCTCTTACTTAGACTTTGTTAAAGATAAGTTGAATTGCAATTGTTTGGTGACTAAGAACATAGGTTGTTAAGTTTCAAGAGAATGCATTGTTTGAACCATAACATGTGAATTGATTGCTACATTACCTTGATGAGTTTTATGAGAAAAAGTTGCTGTCATGATGCTAGGAAAAGTGATTGAAATTATCATTGATCAAACTTATGCACTATGCTAGCATTCACACTTCATAAATTATTTATTTTATCATTTACCTACTCAAGGACGAGCAGGAATTAAACTTGGGGATGCTGATACGTCTCCAACGTATCTATAATTTATGAACTATTCATGCCATGTTTATTATAGTTTTGTATGATTTTGGTGCACTTTTATATGGCTTTTATATGATTTTTATGGACTAACATATTGACCTAGTGCCCAGTGCCAGTTGCTGTTTTCTGCTTGTTTTTGGTTTTCCAGAAAATCCATATCAAATGAAGTCCAAATGCAGCAAAACTTTTTGACGATTTTTTCTGGAAGGAAATAGACCCAGGAAGCTTCGGGGGAGCAGCAGAAGACCCACAGGGGCCCCACAAGCCACCTGGGCGCGCCCTGGTGCCTTGTGGGCCCCCTGTGGCCCCTCTTCGCATGATTCCAACGCCAAAAATTCTTATAAATACGAAAACCCCTAGAAATAACCCTAGAACTTTGACTCCGCCGCCGCAAGCCTCTGTACCTCCACGATCTCATCTAAAGCCCTTTTCCAGCACCCTGTCGGAGGGGGAAATCATCACCGGAGGCCATCTTCATCATCCCGACGGTCTCCATGACGAGGAGGGAGTAGTTCACCCTCGGGGCTGAGGGTATGTACTAGTAGCTATGTGTTTGATCTCTCTCTCTCTCTCTCTCTCTCGTGTTCTTGATTTGGCACGATCTTGATGTACCGCGAGCTTTATTAATATAGTTGGATCATATGGTGTTTCTCCCTCTCTATCTTTTTGTGATGAATTGAGTTTTTACCTTTGAGGTTTCACTATTATCGGATTGAATACTTTTATGGATTTGAGAACACTTGATGTATGTCTTGGATATGAATACCTGTGGTGACAGTGGGGTATTATATTGATTCACTTGATGTATGTTTTGGCACTCAACTCGCGGATTCCCGAGGTGACATTGGGGTAATCTATGCATAGGGGTTGATGCATGTTTTCGTCCTACTTTGTCCGGTAGAAATCTTGGGGCACTCTTTGAAGTTCTTTGTGTTGGATTGAATATTATGAATCTGAAGTTGTTTGATGCATATCGTATAATCAACTTACGGATACTTGTGGTGACATTGGAGTATCTGATACGTCTCCAACGTATCTATAATTTTTTATTGTTCCATGCTATTATAATATCAATCTTGGATGTTTTTATATAGATTTACAGCAATTATATATCATTTTTGGGACTAACCTATTAACTTAGTGCCCAGTGCCAGTTGTTGTTTTTGCCTGTTTTTGGTTTTCCAGAATATCAGTACCAAACGAAGTCCAAATGCCACGAAACTTTTTGGAGATTTTTTTCTGGACATAAGAGACACTAGAAGCTTTGGGAGAGGGCCAGAAGATAGAGGAGGTGGCCACGAGCCACCAGGGCGCGCCCTAGGGGGGTGGTGCGCCCTGGTGCCTCGTGGGCCCACCTCTGCTCCGTTTGACCTAATTCCACCTCTATAAATTCTCTAAAATCGGGAAACCAATAGAGGAGTCCACGAAATACTTTTTCTCCGCTGCCGCAAGCTTCTGTTCTCGAGAGATCCCATCTGGAGGCCTTTTCCGGCACTCCGCCGGAGGGGGGAATCGATCACGGAGGGGCTCTCCATCAACCTTGCTGCCCTTCCGATGATGCGTGAGTAGTTTACCACAGACCTTCGGGTCCATAGTTAGTAGCTAGATGGCTTCTTCTCTCTTTTTGATCTTCAATACAATGTTCTCCTCGATGTTCTTGGAGTTCTATCCGATGTAATCACTTTTTGCGGTGTGTTTGTTGGGATCCGATGAATTGTGAGTTTATGGTCAGATTATCCTTGAATATTATTTGAGTCTTCTCTGATCTCTTTTATGCATGATTATTATAGCTTCGTATTTCTTCTTCGATCTATTGATTTGGTTTGGCCAACTAGATTGATTTATCTTGCCATTGGAAGAGGTGCTTTGTAATGGGTTCGATCTTGCGGTGCTCAATCCCAGTGACAGAAAGGGACATGACACATATGTATCGTTGCTATTAAGGGTAAAAATATGGGGTTTATTCATGCGTGAGTTTACTTTGTCTACATCATGTCATCTTGCTTAAGGCGTTACTCCATTCTTTATGGACTTAATACACAAGATGCATGCTGGATAGCGGTCGATGTGTGGAGTAATAGTAGTAGATGCAGGCAGGAGTCGGTCTACTTGTCTTGGACGTGATGCCTATATACATGATCATTGCCTTGGATATCGTCATGATTATTTGCTTTTCTATCAATTGCTCAACAGTAATTTGTTCACCCATCGTATGCTATTTTTATGAGAGAAGCCTCTAGTGAAAACTATGGCCCCCGGGTCTATCTAAATCATATATTAAAAATCCTAAAAATACCTTGCTACACCTTTTCTTTATTTATTTTATTTTGTACTTTTGTTCAATCTATCTATCTGTCACCATACAATTTAATCTTGCAATTAACCACCGAGGGATTGACAACCCCTTGTTTGCGTTGGGTGCAAGGATTTGTTATTTTGTGTGCAGGTACTGCTAACGAGGTGTTGCGTGATTCTCCTACTGGATTGATAACCTTGGTTTCATAACTGAGGGAAATACTTATCTCTACTATACTGCATCTCCCTTCCCCTTCAGGGAATTACCAACGCAGCTCACAAGTAGCAGGAAGAATTTCTGGCGCCGTTGCCGGGGAGACATCATCAACATCTATCAAGTACCTACGCATAAAACCTTCATCTCCTTGCATTTATTTTATTTGCCTTTGCCTCTCGTTTTCATCTCCCCAACTTGTAAAAAGTTTTTACAAAAATACAAAAATATTTTCCGTTTGCCTTTTTGCGTGTTTTCTTGTTCGCTTGCTTGAAGATTGTTATCATGAGTGACTTTGGCATGGCAGAAACTGATGATGGTAGAACTCCTAAAATTGAAAGTTCTACCAATCTAGATGCTAAAACTTTTGTGTTGGGACATGTGAATGTTATAGGGAAAAGTGTCATCCAAGAATTCTTTAATTGCATTGGGACCTTGGCTTGTGATGATGCTCCTATACTTAAGGAAACCAAAAACTATGCCGATGCTATTTCCGCACTTATTCTTAAATTGGAAAGAAGGTTTATTCACACCCATCCTACTTTGCAAAGATTGTTTTATGAGTTACCAGTTATAAAAAATCCTAGAGCTAAGAAAATAGCTACCCTTGTCCTCATGAATGAATTTGATCACATAGTGCGAGAAGCTAGGGAGATCTTTGATTTTTATGGTATGAACTGTGAAAAACCGGTAATAGACGAGATCCTTTATAATAGTGACTACTTGTTGAGGTATTTTTCCCCATTCCCATTGTCTTGACGTGTTCCACTTGTGGATGTCTCCATATCAACTTGTTGTTCACCTTGATGTGAGGTTGGGGCTTCCACTTGAATAGACGAGGTACTCTCCTTTACTTCCACGGGGCGAATCTTGCCAATGGACATGTCTTGGATTTCTTCTGATGGTTCTTGATCTCCTACATCAAGTGGCAATTGCTCGACTTGTGAGCCGTTAGTCTCATCAAACTTCACATCTACCGTCTCTTCAACTTTTTGAGTGAAGTTGTTGTAGACACGGTAAGTGTGAGAGTTTGATCCATAACCAAGTAGGAAACCTTCATGATATTTAGGAGTACATTTTGAACGACGATGCTTATCAAGAATGTAACATTTTGAGCCAAATACTCGAAAGTATCCAACTTGTGGTTTGTTACCGGTGAGCAGTTCATACGCCGTTTTGCCAAGAAGCTTGTGAAGGTAGAGTCGATTTGTTGCATGACAAGCTGTTTCAACTGCTTCCGCCCAAAAGTGTTTTGGCGTCTTGTATTCATCAAGAATTGTTCTTGCCATCTCAATAAGGGTACGGTTCTTCCTCTCAACAACTCCATTTTGTTGAGGTGTGTACGTAGCCGAGAACTCATGTGAAATACCCTCCTCATCAAGAAAGGTGTCCACATTGGTGTTCTTGAACTCCGTTCTGTTGTCACTCCGAACCTTCTTGATCTTCACTTCAAATTGATTTTGGGCCTTTCTTGCGAAGTTCTTGAAGATCTTTTGTACCTGCGATTTGTCATCAAGAAAGAACACCCACGTGAATCTGGAAAAATCATCAACAATGACCAAACCGAAAGAGTTACCACCAAGACTCTTATAGGAGTTGGGACCAAAAAGATCCATATGAAGTAGCTCGAGTGGTCTCCTTGTGGTCATAATGTTCTTCACGGGATGGCGTCCTCCAACTTGTTTTCCTGCTTGGCAAGCACTACAAAGTCGATCTTTGTCAAATATAACATCTTTCACTCCAAGAATGTGATCTCCTTTAACAAGTTTATCAAGGTTACGCATGCCAACATGTCCAAGTCTTCTATTCCATAACCAACCTTTAGAAGATTTAGCAATTAAACATGTACGAGGTTGGGCTCTCTTAGTGAAATCAACAATGTATAGATCACCTCTACGAATGCCGGTAAAGACCATATTATGATTATCTTGACGAAACACTTGGCAATCTACTTTGGTAAATAGAACATTGAAACCAAAGTCGGCTAGTCTAGATACGGAAAGAAGATTGTAACCAAGAGATTCAACAAGCATAACATTTTGTATGGAGCTATCATTGGATATGGCCACCTTACCAAGGCCAAGTACCTTACCCTTGGAGTTGTCTCCAAAAGTCACATACTTGCGTGGACCATCATTTTTAGCAAGCTCACGAAACATGTCTCTATCTCCGGTCATGTGATCGGTACATCCACTATCAAGAATCCACTCTTTTCCCCCAGCCATGTAATCTCGAAGATTTGCCATAAGACTGAGATTCCTCATGGTCTTCTCAAATTCAATATCAAATTCTTCGTCCTCATCATAATAGCCATACTCAACATCATCATCACCATGCATGTGATCATCACCTAGGGCAATAGATTCATTAGCCTCATGATCATGACAATGTTCAAGTTTATGAATTCTAATGGCTTCCATGATAATGTTACTAATAGTTCTAACATGTCCTTTAGCACGCATAAGATCACGAAGCTCAAACAAGCAATCATCAAACTTAGGATCATTAGGACTCATCTTATGAAAAGCAATAGTCTTATGAAGAATCTCATTAAGACTATTTAAAGAGTAATCGGGATATCGCTTTTCCAAGTCATGCCATAGAGTATAAGCACACTCCAAGTTTTGCATACAACCAAGCACAACTTTAGGTAATCCTCTAATGATAATATTGACGGTTCTAAGATTACGAAGCATGTCAATTTCCTCTTCATGAGTAGGATGCAAGGGATCAATAGGGGGCACATAAGGATTATGAATATACTTGCTCAAGTTAAATTCATCAAAGATATCAAGCATTTCATCCTTCCAAAAGTTGTAATACTCCCCATTGAGAATAGGCACTCTACGTCTAAGACTCCCCAATGTAGACACATCCATCTCCCTCCAATGGTGATGAAACCAAAGCAATGGAGACCAAAGCTCTGATACCAATTGTGGGATCGAGGAGATAGGTCTAGAGGGGGGGGGTGAATAGACACTTAACCAACCAAAGTTGCAGTTTTTAATTTTTCTTGGAACTTAGGCAGATTTTGGCACAAGTTAAGATCACTCCAATACTTTCTACACATGCATATCTAGAGATTGAGCAGCGGAAATAGTAAGGCATGCAAGTGTACGAAAAATAAAGGGGTAGAGTATGGAAGATCAAACGCAATGAAGACACGGTGGTTTTTGGCGTGGTTCCGATAGGTGGTGCTATCGTACGTCCACGTTGATGCAGACTTCAACCCACGAAGGGTAACGGCTGCCCGAGTCCACGGAGGGCTCCACCCACAAAGGGTCCACAAAGAAGCAACATTGTCTATTCCACCATGGCTTACGTCCACGAAGGACTAGCCTCACTCGGGTAGATCTTCATGAAGTAGGCGATCTCATTGCCCTTACAAACTCCTTGGTTCAACTCCACATCATGTCGGAGGCTCCCAAGTGACACCTAACCAATCTAGGAGACACCACTCTCCAAAAGGTAATAGACGGTGTGTTGTTGATGAACTCCTTGATCTTGTGCTTCAAATGATAGTCTCCCCAACACTCAAACAACTCCTCACAGATTTGGCTATGGTGGAAGAAGGATTTGAGTGGAAAGCAACTTGGGAAAGGCTAGAAATCAAGGTTCAAATGGTTGGATTGGAATGACTTGATCTCAACACATGAGTAGGTGGTTCTCTCTTATAAAATGTATGGTGGAAGTGTAGGCACGTTCTGATGGCTCTCCTTACTGAGAAGGAAGTGGTGGAGGGGTATATATAGTCTCCACACAAAATCCAACCATTACACACTTTTGACCCAACTCGGTGGCACCGATCAGAAATCTCGGTGGCACCAAACTGTGTAAAAGATATGAACGTTAGGAATCTCGGTGGGACCGACTGGAACAACTCAGATGGACCGAAGTGCAATGGCTAGGGCAAACCTAGTCTCGATGGCACTGATTGCATCAACTCGGTAGGACCGATGTGAAGCAATAAGGCAAGAGAGAGTTGGCAAGCCATCTCGGTGAGACCGATTTGCAAAACTCGGTGGGACCGAAGTAAGTGAAAACGATTACAGAGAGTTGGCAAGGCCATCTCGGTGAGACCGAGATCCATATCGGTGGATCCGATTTGTTAGGGTTTTGGCAGTGGCTAAGTCCAGATGAACTCGGTGGCTCCGGATAGGAAATTTCGGTGGGGCCGAGTTGGAATGTAGGTTTTGGACATATTTGGATGGAGAACGTGGTTGAGGGTTTTGGAACATTGTCACTAAGCACTTGAGCAAAAAGACCATTAAGCAACACCTCATCCCCTTTTAATAGTATGGGATTTCCTATGGACTCAATGTGATCTTGGATCACTAAACCAAAAATGTAGAGTCTTGAGCTTTTGCCAATCCTTGTCCTTAGCATTTTGAAGGGGTTTCACATCCTCTTGTCCCTGCCACGCCATTGTTGAACTTGTCTGAAATTCACTAGATAAAAGCATTTGTCCAACAACATGTATGTTGGCATAAATTACCAAAACCACCAAGGGAGCAAATGTGCTTTCAGCTAGGGATAACTTTCTTTAGCGTTGATATTTTGAAAGACATGGTTGCTTGTTAGTATGCTTGAGTATTTATATCTTCATGTCAAACTATAGACTATTGCTTTGAATCATTCAAGTCCAAATGTCCATGCTATAAAGAAAAGAATATATGATGAATATGATAGGTAGAATTCCACATCAAAAATTCTGTTTTTATCATTTACCTACTCGAGGACGAGCAGGAATTAAGCTTGGGGATGCTGATACGTCTCCAATGTATCTATAATTTTTGATTGTTTCATGCTATTATAATATCAATCTTGGATGTTTTTATATACATTCACAGCAATTATATATCATTTTTGGGACTAACCTATTAACTTAGTGCCCAGTGCCAGGTGCTGTTTTTTGCCTGTTTTTGGTTTTCCAGAATATCAGTACCAAACGAAGTCCAAATGCCACAAAACTTATTGGAGATTTTTTTCTGGACATAAGAGACATTAGAATCTTCGGGAGAGGGCCAGAAGATAGAGGAGGTGGCCACGAGCCACCAGGGCGCGCCCCAGGGGGTGGCGCGCCCTGGTGCCTCGTGGGCCCACCTCTACTCCGTTTGACCTAATTCTACCTCTATAAATTCTCTAAAATCGGGAAACCAACAGAGGAGTCCATGAAATACTTTTTTCACCGCTGCAAGCTTCTGTTCTCGAGAGATCCCATCTGGAGGCCTTTTCCGGTACTGCGCCGGAGGGGAATCGATCACGGAGGGGCTCTCCATCAACCTTGCTGCCCTTCCGATGATGCGTGAGTAGTTTACCACAAACCTTCGGGTCCATAGTTAGTAGCTAGATGGCTTCTTCTCTCTTTTTGATCTTCAATACAATGTTCTCCTCGATGTTCTTGGAGTTCTATCCGATGTAATCACTTTTTGCGGTGTGTTTGTTGGGATCCGATGAATTGTGAGTTTATGATCAGATTATCCATGAATATTATTTGAGTCTTCTCTAAACTCTTTTATGCATGATTATTATAGCTTCGTATTTCTTCTCCGATCTATTGATTTGGTTTGGCCAACTAGATTGATTTATCTTGCCATGGGAAGAGGTGCTTTGTAATGGGTTTGATCTTGCGGTGCTCAATCCCAGTGACAGAAAGGGACATGACACGTATGTATCGTTGCTATTAAGGGTAAAAAGATGGGGTTTATTCATGCGTGAGTTTACTTTGTCTACATCATGTCATCTTGCTTAAGGCGTTACTCCGTTCTTTTTGGACTTAATACACTAGATGCATGCTGGATAGCGGTCGATGTGTGGAGTAATAGTAGTAGATGCAGGCAGGAGTCGGTCTACTTGTCTCGGACGTGATGCCTATATGATCATTGCCTTGGATATCGTCATGATTATTTGCTTTTCTATCAATTGCCCAACAGTAATTTGTTCACCCACCGTATGCTATTTTTATGAGAGAAGCCTCTAGTGAAAACTATGGCCCCCGGGTCTATCTAAATCATATATTAAAAATCCTAAAAATACCTTGCTGCACCTTTTCTTTATTTATTTTATTTTGTATTTTTGTTCAATCTATCTATCTATCACCATACAATTTAATCTTGCAATTAACCGCCGAGGGATTGACAACCCTTTGTTTGCGTTGGGTGCAAGGATTTGTTGTTTTGTGTGCAGGTACTACTAACGAGGTGTGATAACCCACAAGTATAGGGGATCAATTGTAGCTTTTTCAATAAATAAGAGTGTCGAACCCAACGAGGAGCTAAAGGTAGAATTAATATTCCCTTCAAGTTCTATCGACCACCGATACAACTCTACGCGCACTTAACGTTTGCTTTACCAAGAACAAGTATGAAACTATTTTGTAGGTGATAGGATACGTTTGCAAGAATAAAACTAAAAGTACTTTGCAAGATAATAAAACTATGAGTAAATTGCAAGATAATAAAAGTTAGTTGTTTAGTAGAAAGTTTTTGTAACACAAGAGAATGATTTGTCCCTAGGCAATCGATAACTAGACAGGTAATCATTGTTGCAATTTTATATGAGGGAGAGGCTTGAGCTAACATACTTTCCGTACTTGGATCATATGCACTTATGATTGGAACTCTAGCAAGCATCCGCAACTACCAAAGATCATTAAGGTAAAACCCAACCATAGCATTAAGTATCAAGTCCTCTTTACTCCCATACGCAACAACCCCCTTACTCGGGTGTAAGCTTCTGTCACTCTAGCCGCCCACCATAAGAGAATTATGAACATATTGCAAACCCTATAGCAGGAATCCCCCACGTGTGCGCGGCACGGAAGGCACCATAGGACAGTACCAAAATAAAACGTACAACTCAAACCAATCACGATCATCAATCAACCCATAGGACAAAACGAATCTACTCAAACATCATAGGATGGCCACAAGTCATTGGATAATAATATGTAGCATTAAGCACCATGTTTAAGTAGAGAATTACAGCGGGAATTGAGAGGTTACACCGCTGCATAGAGGGGGAGAGAGTTGGTGTTGACGGCAGCGAAGTTGTTGGTGTAGATCGCCGTCACGATCCTTGCCCCGGCGGTGTTCCGGCGCCACCGGGAGAGAGGGGGAGAGAGCCCCCCTCCTTCTTCTTCTTCCTTGGCCTCCCCCTAGATGGGAGGAGAGTTCCCCCTTTGGTCCATGGCTGCCATGGCGGCGGAGGGGCAGGAGCCCCTCCTAGATTGGATCTCTCTCTCTCTGTTCTCTTCTGTTTCGCGTTCCTGTTTTCTGGCCTTTCATCGTTTCTTAAATTCCCGGAGATCCGTAACTCCGATTGTGCTGAAATTTTAACACGATTTTTTTACGGATATTAGCCTCTTTGCGCCCGAAGAATAGCACCAACCGACCTATGAGGGGCTCACGAGGCACCATGGCACGCCGGGCCCCCCTGGCGCGCCCTGGTGCCTCGTGGGGCCCACGAGCACCGCCTTGCGTTGATTCCACCTCCCAAAAATCACATATATTCCAAAATAATTCTCCGTAAAATTTTATTGCATTTGAACTTCGTTTGATATGGATTTTCTGTGAAACAAAAAACAAGCAGAAAACAGGAACTGGCACTGGGCACTGGATCAATATGTTAGTCCCAAAAATAATATAAAATGTTGCCAAAAATATATGAAAGTTGTAGAATATTGGCATGAAACAATCAAAAATTATAGATACGACGGAGACGTAATAAGGTGTTGCGTGATTCTCCTACTGGATTGATAACCTTGGTTTCATAACTGAGGGAAATACTTATCTCTACTGTATTGCATCTCCCTTTCTCTTCAGGGAATTACCAACGCAGCTCACAAGTAGCAGTATCTAGGTGACATTAGAGTTAGTTGATGTGTATCATATGGTGTTATTTTAGTACGAACTCTAGGGCTGTTTGTGACACTTATATGAATAGCTCAATAGATTGATCGAAAAGGATAACTTTGAGGTGGTTTCGTACCCTACAAACAATTTCATCTTATGTTCTCGACTTGATAAGAACTTTGGAGTGATTCTTTATCGCACATTGAGGGATTGTTATATGATTCAATTACGTTAGCACTGTTGAGAGATTGCACTAGTGAAAGTATGAACCCTAGGCCTTTTTTTTAAGCATTGCAATACCATTTGTGCTCACTTTTATCACTTGCTACCTTGCTGTTTTTGTATTTTCAGATTACAAAAACCTATATCTACTATCCATACTACAGTTGTATCACCATCTCTTCGCCGAACTAGTGCACCTATACAATTTTCCGTTGTATTGGGTGTGTTGGGGACACAAGAGATTTCTTGTATTTGGTTGCAGGGTTGTTTGAGAGAGACCATCTTCATCCTACGCCTCCCACGGATTGATAAACCTTAGGTCATCCACTTGAGGGAAAATTGCTACTGTCCTACAAAACTCTGCGCTTGGAGGCCCAACACGAGTCTACAAGAATAAGTTGTGTAGTAGACATCAATCATGCATGGCATTTGTATGTGAGAGAGAGTGTGTGTGGAGAGCTCCTCTACACCTCCTTTTATAGGAAATCCCAAGGGGTAGGGTGGCACTTGAAAATACCAAAATGCCCATGAAAGGTGTCCTTCACAAGGGAATAAAGGGGAAGGTAAGTGGGCAAGTGGGGCTCCATGGAGGAGCCCCCTCTTGGCCGGCCACTCCCCTTGTGGGTCCCCCCCAAAGGGGTTCCCATCCTTCCATGTCATCCCTAGATATTTTGGGGCAAAGCCCAAATAAGTGGCTTTCCAAAAAGTAACCATAAAGTGATTTTCACTATTCACGGAAACATTTTTCCGCGACCGTTAAATCCAAAAATATTTCTATAGGTCTTAGAACATTTCCAGTACCCACTAAAATAAATTTGGACGCGTTCCGAAACAATTCCGGATCAGTGATTTTCATCAGCGAAAAGCAACCAAAGCGGTTCCGGCAGCTCCGGAACATTTCCGGTTTTTTCTTTCGGAAAAATTTCAGAAGTTCCCAGAACAATTCTGGCAACCTCCTAAAAGTTCCAGGCGTGTGCCGAAACCATTTTGACTTAATGGTATACTCCGAAACAACCTTTTGGTTTTACCAAAACTATTCCGGTGTTCTCTCCGGAACTCTTCCGTTGTCTCCGAAACTTTTCCGGTGACTTTCTCTCAGACTCCCTGTCTAGAATTCAGCAGATAGATGACCCTTAAGCGTGTGACCCTATAGGTTCGATGAAGTATAGACTTGACCGAAACACTTTCCGATCAATGATCAATAGCGGAACCGTGGACACCCATATTGATCCCTATACCCACACGAATAAATATTCGAGTGAACCTCCAGTTTGCCGTGTGCTATTCCTGTTGCTTCGCGATATGTTACAAACACCCGAGGTGAGATTTATCGGCATCCCCGTGGATCAACAACTTTTGTCCACTACGCCAGTTACCTCGTTACCGGTTTTGTTCTCTTTTCTCATTCCCATGTTCCGGCATCCCTGTGATCAAATCACATTGTGTCTGGCCAGACGATGATGGATACCGTAACACCGAGAGGGCCCAGAGAATATCTCTCCATCATCGGAGGAGCAAATCCCAATCTTGAGCTATCAAGTTACTTGTCATACTTTCCCATGAACCCGTAAGCCGCCGTAATAGCTGTAATACCCTGGTTTTTGCCCTCTTTATTTTATTGGGATTTGTTGAATATTTGAATTTGCATTTGGGTTTTTCAGTCAATTCTTTTGGACTTACCACTTGGAAATTATTTTTTTGATTTTCTTCCAAGTGGGTTCTAGCATCCTTAAACCCTCCCTAGACCTCATTCCTCTCACCATAATGCCATGGGATAATTTTCTTTAATGGCATTATAATCATTTTCTTCTTGAAAATGATTGTTTTCTCAATGAGCTTTGAAGCAACCCTCATTTTTATTACTCAGAAAATCCTCAAAAAATTCCCAAATATTCTCTGGATCATGCTCACCTCCCCATGCAGAAATATCCCATAGTCATTTGGAAATTTTCAGCTAAGAAAAATATTTTTGCTTCTGGTCAGAAATGGCACTTTGTGAAGCAAGTATATTTTTACCTGATCTGTTGGAGCTGAAATTTTTATCACATGACTACCTTCCTCGGAGATGCTTAACCCCCAAATTTCAACCTTTTTCTCCCAGCCGTTTGCTCCCAGCAATCGTCCCAAGTTTTTGTCCAGAAACATTGCAGCTTGTTCAAATCTTATCCAGTGAGCTAGGTGGCAAACCAAGCGCATATTTAGGCACCACATTGAAGGTACTACACCCTAGACACGGTCTAGCATCACCTAAAGCACCGCGTGTGCTAGTGCATGCAGTGACTACATGGGTGGACGGGGTTTGGCTGGCAGTCGCCGCGCTCTGGACATCGGGTCCCTCTGCCGCCGCCCGTTCATCCTCCTCTCGCCACCGCAGCCTGTCCCAGTCTCCCCGCAGCCTCCAGCACGCCACCTGGCCTCGACCTGTTCCTATCCGACGCCGACAAGCAGCTCGCCGGAAGCGGCCGAGGCACTAGCGGGTGGAACAGTGCGCGCGCGTGCGCTGCCTGCCCCGCGTAGTGCGCTGCACTGTGTCCGCGTGCATGCACCGCGTTGCTGTGCTCCGCTACTTCGTCTCCATGTCACGCCCGAGCTCCTTCCTCCCTCATTTCTTCTGCAGCTCATCGCCGACGGAGTCCAGTGCACGGCCGCCCCTCCATCTATAAGTAGAGCCACCCCGAGCCGTTTCAATCATCGCTCTCACCTCCACTGGCCACAAATCGCTCCCCAGCAAGTACGGCAAGGCCGGGAAGGCCTCCTGCCGCCAATCATCGCCGGAGTCTGCCACGGATCCACCTCGATTGTCCACTCACTCCGATCAACCCTAGCTTCGTTCTCTGCTCCCGTTGAGGTCGTGGTGATCTCCTGAGTCCGCTCATGGTGTTGCTTCATCGGATCATCGCCGGAATCGCCGTAGCCGACGAGCTCCGCCCCCGCCGTCTCTGGAGAAGAACGTTCTGACGCTGTCCGTCCACTCCCGTCGTCACTTCGGGTACGCCCGTGCTCGTCTCGATGCGCTGGATCCATCCCCCTCCTCTCCGGCGGCCACCGAGGTCTCCTCGCCGGAGAACCACCGGCGACAGCGCCGCCTCCCCTGTTTCCCTCTCTCTCTTTTAACCCTGACAGGGGTCCCCACCTGTCAGCCTCTCTCCCTCTCGCCCGAAGCGGTATAAGTGGAGGCGTATTCTGAAAATACGCCTTCGACGTGGCCCTCTCTGGAAATTTGTTTAAATTCATTTAAATCTAGATTTTGACCCTAACTTTGACCAGCTCTAGTTTCTATTCTATAAGTCCAAATGAGTTGATTCTTTTTGCTACTATTTTGTATTAAGCTAAAGTTTCTGTATGCCAAATTTCAGAATTTTCCTTGCTGTTTGGAATTTCTGGTGAAATAAAATGCTTTATGTGACATTTTCTTTTTGCATTTAAAATATTTTCAGAAGCTCCTAGTTGGGTTGGAGAAGACCAGGAGTATTGTGACACTCCTCTGAACCCAGGCAAGCCACATCATTCATATGCAAGGATGGCATTGCAATGACAATGGTTTATTTGAATTAAATTCATCATATGCTTCACTATTAAAATGATTTGCTTTATATAACTTATTGCATTGTAGTTGTTCCATGTCATTTTGATGTTACGCAGTAGAGAATATGTTATCTTGCTAAAGTGTGCAGTAGAGATCATGTCATATACTCTCATGGTAGCATGATACATTCGTTACTCATGATCATGACCCGTGCATCCATTCGCATACTGTGGCTCGAATCATTTTGTTTCAAGTTAAACCTGATGACAATTCAACTTGAACAAACTGTTGATCGAGTCATGGTGCCACCGAATCGAGCTCACTAGTGCAACCACACTTTCCTGGATGGGGAGGCCCTAATTCGGTCTATTGTCATGCCTCTCGCCGGTGCCTCCTACTAGGGAAGGTTATGCGCTTGTGCTAACCCTGGCCCGGTAGGCAGTCATAACCTTGTGTACCCGAGTTTTATGGTACCGATGTCCCTGTTTGGGACGATTTGTTTTGGCCACGACGGTGGCAGCCACGAGGTGGCAGGATGTCACGAGTTGACATCGGGGTCACTGATACGTCTCCAACGTATCTATAATTTTTTATTGTTCCATGCTGTTATAATATCAATCTTGGATGTTTTTATAATCATTTACACCAATTATATATCATTTTTGGAGACTAACCTATTAACTTAGTGCCCAGTGCCAGTTGCTGTTTTCTGCCCTGTTTTTGTTTTACAGAAAATCAATACCAAACGAAGTCCAAATGCTACCAAACTTTTTGGAGATTTTTATTGCACCAGAAGAACACTAGAAGCTTCGGGAGGAGGCCAGAAGACCCTGGTGGGGCCCACGAGCCACCAGGGCATGCCTGGGGGGGGGCAGGCTTGCCCTGGTGCCTCGTGGGGCCCACCAAGCTCCGTTTGACCTAATTCCAGCACTATAAATTCCAGAAAAATCAGAAACCCTCAGGAGAGTCCACGAAATACTTTTTACGCCGCCGCAAGCTTCTGTTCCAGAGAGATCCCAGCTGGGGTCCTTCTCCGATAATCTGCCGGAGGGGGAATCGATCACGGAGGGGCTCTACATCAACCTTGCTGCCTCTCCGATGATGCGTGAGTAGTTTACCACAGACCTTCGGGTCCATAGTTAGTAGCTAGATGGCTTCTTCTCTCTTTTTGATCTTCAATACAATGTTCTCCTTGGTGTTCTTGGAGATCTATCCGATGTAATCTCTGTTTGCGGTGTGTTTGTTGGGATCCGATGAATTGTGAGTTTATGATCAGATTATCCATGAAATTATTTGAGTCTTTGCTGCACTCTTTTATGCATGATTATTATAGCCTCATATTTCTTCTCCGATCTATTGATTTGGTTTGGCCAACTAAGTTGATTTATCTTGCCATGGGAAGAGGTGCTTTGTAGTGGGTTCGATCTTGCGGTGCTCAATCCCAGTGACAGAAAGGGACATGAAACGTATGTATCGTCGCTACTAAGGGTAACAAGATGGGATCTATTCATTGGGTTTATTAATTCATGGGTTTATCTTGTCTACATCATGTCATCGTTCTTAAGGCATTACTCCGTTCTTTATTGGACTTAATACACTATTTGCATGCTGGATGGCGGTCGATGTGTGGAGTAATAGTAGTAGATGTAGGCAAGAGTCGGTCTACTAATCTTGGACGTGATGCCTATATTCATGATCATTGCCTTGGATATCGTCATGATTATTTGCTTTTCTATCAATTGCCCAACAGTAATTTGTCTACCCACTGTATGCTATTTTCTCGAGAGAAGCCTCTAGTGAAAACTATGGCCCCCGGGTTTATCTAAATCATATTACTAAAACCCTAAAAATATTGCTGCCATTTTTCTTTATTTATTTTATTTTGTATTTTTGTTTCAATCTATCACATACAATTTAATCTTGCAATTCACCGCCTTGAGATTGACAACCTCTCGTTTGCGTTGGGTGCAAGGGTTTGTTGTTTGTGTACAGGTACTGCTAATGAGGTGTTGTGTGATTCTCCTACTGGTTCGATAACCTTGGTTTCATAACTGAGGGAAATACTTATCTCTACTGTGCTGCATCATCCCTTCCTCTTCGGGGAAAATACGAACGCAAGCTACAAGTAGAAGGAAGAATTTCTGGCGCCGTTGCCGGGGAGACATCATCAACATCTATCAAGTACCTTTGCACAAACTCTCATCTCCTTGCATTTACTTTATTTGCCATTTGCCTCTCGTTTTCATCTCCCCCACTTCTAAAATGTTTTTACAAAAATACAAAAATATTTTTTGTTTGCCTTTTTTTCTCGTTTGCTTGTTTGCTTGATTGCTATTTTGTTTGCGTAGTCACGATGTCTCAAGAAAATACAAAATTGTTTGATTTTTCCAATACTAATAATAATGATTTTATTAGTACTCTGATTGCTCCTCCCGCCGCTAGTGCGGAGACTTGTGATATTAATGCCGCTTTGCTAAATCTTGTCATGAAAGATCAATTTTCCGGTAGTCCTAATGAAGATGCCGCAACCCATCTTAACACTTTCGTAGAATTGTGTGATATGCAAAAGAAAAAAGATGTGAATAATGATATTGTGGAATTAAAATTATTCCCGTTCTCATTGCGGGATCGTGCAAAAATTTGGTTTTCATCTTTACCACGAAATAGTATCGATTCTTGGGATAGGTGTAAAGATGCTTTTATTACTAAGTGTTTTCCTCCCGCGAAAATTATTTCACTAAGAAATCAGATTATGAATTTTAAGTAACTTGATCATGAACATGTTGCCCAATCTTGGGAGAGGATGAAATTAATGATAAGAAATTGCCCTACTCATGGTTTAAATTTATGGATGATCATACAAAAAATTTATGCGGGATAGAATTTTGTTTCTAGAAATCTTTTAGATTCCGCCGTGGGTGGTACGTTTATGGAAATTACTTTGGGGGAAGCTACTAAATTGCTTGACAATATTATGGCAAATTATTCACAATGGCATACTGAAAGAACTCCTACTAGTAAAAAGGTGAATTCTATTGAAGAAATTAATACTTTGAGTGATAAAGTTGATGCGCTTATGAAATTGGTTGCTAGCAAGAATGCTCCTATTGATCTTAATGATGTGCCTTTGTCTACTTTGATTGAGCAAAATAATGATCCCGTAGATGTGAATTTTGTCTCACGAAACAATTTTAATAGCAATGCCTATAGAGGTAATTTCAACGCTAGACCGTTTCCTGGAAATTCCTCTAATAATTATGGCAATCCTTATGGTAATTCCTATAATAATAATAGGATACCTTCTGATCTTGAAAGTAATATTAAAGAATTTATTAATGCTCAAAAAGTTTTCAACACTACGATAGAAGAAAATTTGAGTAAAATTGACGATATGTCTAGGAGCATTGATAGAATTATTCATGATGTGGAAAATCTTAAGACTAAAATTTTGCCACCTAAAATTGATATTAGTGAATCAATTAAAGCTTTATATGTCTCCATGGATGAGAGTAAGAAAAGAACCGCCATGCTAAGAGCTAAACGAGAATTTTTAGAAAAAGTGATTCCTCCTGATTTTTATCGTAGTAATGATGAGGATATTAAAATGATTGGTGTTTCATCTATTGATTCTTTGTTTAGTAAAATTAAACTTGATGAAAAGGGGACTGAAGAAGAGTCAACTTTAGCTAAAGAGCGTCCCCATAATTCGGAGGGTGAAAATCTTGATAAGAAAATTGCTAAAAGTGGGTTTGGAGAGGTAAAAACTTTAAATGGCGATGTGCCCACTCTCTTGGATTACAAAGATTTTAATTATGATAATTGTTCTTTGATTGAGTGCATTTCTTTGTTACAATCCATGTTAAATTCACCCAACGCTTATGAGCAAAACAAGGCTTTTACTAAACATATAGTAGAAGCAATGATGAAAGCGTTAGAAGAAAAGCTTGAACTAGAAATTTCAATTCCTAGAAAATTATATGATGAATGGGAACCCACCATTAAATTAAAAATTAAAAATTATGAGTGCAATGCTTTATGTGATTTGGGTGCTAGCGTTTCCACAATTCCAAAATCTCTATGTGATGTGCTAGGTTTTACCAATATAGATGAATGCTCCCTTAATTTGCATCTTGCGGATTCTACTATTAAAAAGCCTTTGGGAAGAATTAATGATGTGCTTATTCTTGCAAATAGAAATTATGTGCCCGTTGATTTTATTGTTCTTGATATTGAATGCAATTCTTCTTGCCCAATAATACTTTGTAGACCGTTCTTACGAACTATAGGTGCCGTTATTGATATGAAAGAAGGGAATATAAAATTTCAATTTCCATTAAAGAAGGGTATGGAGCATTTCCCTAGGAAGAAAATTAAAGCACCATATGAATCAATTATGAGGGCCACTTATGGAATCAACTCGAAAGATGACAACACTTGAAATTATGCATTATGCCTAGCTAGGGGCATAAAATAATAGCGCTTGTTGGGAGGCAACCCAATGAATAATATAAATTTTTGTTATAAGTTTCTGTTATGGTGTGTTTTTACTGTCATGCTACTGGTATGATGGTGTTTTTGTGTTTTTAATTAGTGTTTGTGCCAAGTAAAGCCTTTAGGATGATTTGGAAGATAGTATAATTGATGCTGCTTGAAAACAGAAAGTTTTGCGTCCAGTGCTGGAATTTTGTTTTTTCACTGTTACGTCAGAACCTTATGAATTTTTACACAGTATTGTTATATGAATT
The DNA here is from genome assembly GCA_039707655.1 of Elymus sibiricus. Taxonomy (NCBI): domain Eukaryota; kingdom Viridiplantae; phylum Streptophyta; class Magnoliopsida; order Poales; family Poaceae; genus Elymus; species Elymus sibiricus. Next base: position 324,549,038 of record CM077664.1, read on the forward strand.
TTCCACGTTGCCCTAATTTTTCAGAATTTTTAGAGTTACATAAGTATGACCATAATTCAGATCTCTACAGACTATTCTGTTTTTGACAGATTCTGTTTTTGATGCACTACTTGCTTGTTTTGATGAATCTATGGATTGTATCGAGGGGTATAAGCCATGGTGAAGTTAGAGTACAGTAGGTATAATGCAAAAATAAAATATGAATGGGTTTGCAACAGTACTTATAGTAGTGATTTGTTTTGTTATACTAACGGATCTCACGAAGGTTTTGTTAAGTTTTGTGTGATTGAAGTTTTCAAGTTTTGGGTGAGATCACGATGGATGAAGGAATAAGGAGTAGCAAGAGCCTAAGCTTGGGGATGCCCGAGGCACCCCAAGGTAATATTCTAGGAAGACTCAAGCGTCTAAGCTTGGGGATGCCCCGGAAGGCATCCCCTCTTTCTTCTACCAACCATCGGTAATTTTACTTGGAGCTATATTTTTATTCGTCACATGATATGTGTTTTGCTTGGAGCGTCTTGTATTATATGAGTCTTTGCTTTGTTTGCTTTTTAGTTTGTCACAATCATCTTTTCTGAACACACCTATCTTGAGAGAGCCACACGTTTATCATCATGATTTGTTAGAATACTCCATGCGCTTCACTTAAATTTTTTGAGCTAGGCAGTTGCTCTAGTGCTTCACTTAAATCTTTTTGAGCACGGTGGTGGCTAAATTTTGAAGAAATAAACTCTCAAGCTTCACTTATATTATTTTGAGAGTTTATTAAAATTTTGAAGAAATAAACTCTCATGCTTTACTTATATTATTTTGAGAGTTGGTTAAAATTTTGAAGAATTGAATTCTCATGCTTCACTTATATTATTTTGAGAATTGCTAAGATTGAAATTTTGAAGAAATATTTGCACTCTCATGCTTCACTTAAATCTTTTTGAGAGTTGATGAAAGTAACGGTAATTTACACAAGATATGAAGATAGTCCCAAAAGTGATGAATATTCAAGAGGGATATAGATAAAAACTTTCATATAGATCATTGGATATGATAAGTGTGATTCCTTTCAATAGTTTTGCGATATGAAGATGATGATATGTGAGTCATGTTAGTGAGTAATTGTGCTTTAGTAAGAATATTAGTGTTAAGGTTTGTGATTCCCTATGCAAGCACGTTAAGTCAATAGTTATGCAATGAAGTTACATCCTACTTATGGTGCATTATTCGGTGTTAGTTATGTTCAATGCATGTTTATGACCGTTTTCGTTTTTTGGTTGGTTGCTTCTCAATCTTTTGCTAGCCTTCATTTGTACTAAGCGGGAATACTGCTTGTGCATCCAAAATCCTTAAACCCAGTTTTGCCATATGAGTCCACTATATCTACCTATATGCGGTATTTCAATGCCGTTCCAAGTAAATTTGCGTGTGCCAACTCTAAATTTCAAAATAATTTTTCTGTTTTGTGTGCCCAAACCGCTTATGAAGCGGAAGGGGGTAGCCAATATCTTCCATGTTAAGTGGGTTATTCTCATGATGAGTGTTTATTCACTTGTCATTGCACGAGAGTGTGGCCGGTAATAGGGATGCCCAGTCCCGAATTGTGAAATGAAATGAAATGAAAAATCTTATGTGATCACAATAATAAATTCCTTGGAGAGTGATGGTATGGAGGGCACCCATGGATACGGCTAGCCATGGATTATGAAAGAATGGTGGAAAAGGAATAAACTTTATTTTCTGTTTGGGAACCACCTATAATGTGTTTAGCATGGAAGATATTGGAAATTCTCGTTCGTTTTCGTTGACAGGAAAAGCATGCCTCCGAAAATATTTTTTATCTCTATTAATTTCAGCTTTGAGCTCTGGCACATTTGAAAAATCTCTGCTTCCCTCTGCGAAGGGCCTATCTATTTACTTTTATGCAATTTTTATTTTATTTGAGCCTCCATCTTCTCTTACAAAAGCACCAACTAGAGAGCACTATTGTCATACTTGTGCATTGGATGTAGCTAATATTCGAGTGTGTTTCGTGAATGGATCAATGATTGAGCATAATGGGCTAGGGATAACTTTCTTTAGCGTTGATATTTTGAAAGACATGGTTGCTTGTTAGTATGCTTGAGTATCTATGTTTTCATGTCAAATTATAGACTATTGCTTTGAATCATATAAGTCCAATGTCCATGCTACAAAAGAAAATAAAATATGTGTTGAATATGTTAGGCAACATTCCACATCAAAAATTCTGTTTTTATCATTTACCTACTCGAGGACGAGCAGGAATTAAGCTTGGGGATGCTGATACGTCTCCAACGTATCTATAATTTTTGATTGTTCCATGCTGCTATAATATCAATCTTGGAAGTTTTTATAATCATTTACAGCAATTATATATCATTTTTGGAGACTAACCTTTTAACTTAGTGCCCAGTGCCAGTTGCTGTTTTCTGCCCTGTTTTTGTTTTACAGAAAATAAATACCAAACGAAGTCCAAATGCAACCAAACTTTTTGGAGATTTTTTATTGGACCAGAAGAACACTAGAAGCTTCGGGAGGAGGCCAGAAGACCGTGGTGGGGCCCACGAGCCACCAGGGCGCGCCTGGGAGGGGGGCAGGCGCGCCCTGGTGCCTCGTGGGGCCCACCAAGCTCCGTTTGACCTAATTCCAGCACTATAAATTCCAGAAAAATCAGAAACCCTCAGGAGAGTCCACAAAATACTTTTTACGCCGCCGCAAGCTTTTGTTCCAGAGAGATCCCATTTGGGGTCCTTCTCCGGTAATCTGCCGGAGGGGGAATCGATAACGGAGGGGCTCTACATCAACCTTGCTGCCTCTCCGATGATGCGTGAGTAGTTTGCCACAGACCTTCGGGTCCATAGTTAGTAGCTAGATGGCTTCTTCTCTCTTTCTGATCTTCAATACAATGTTCTCCTTGATGTTCTTGGAGATCTATCCGATGTAATCTCTTTTTGCGGTGTGTTTGTTGGGATCCGATGAATTGTGAGTTTATGATTAGATTATCCATGAAATTATTTGAGTCTTTGCTGCACTCTTTTATGCATGATTATTATAGCCTCATATTTCTTCTCCGATCTATTGATTTGGTTTGGCCAACTAAGTTGATTTATCTTGCCATGGGAAGAGGTGCTTTGTAGTGGGTTCGATCTTGCGGTGCTCAATCCAAGTGACAGAAAGGGACATGACACGTATGTATCGTTGCTACTAAGGGTAACAAGATGGGATCTATTCATTGGGTTTATTAATTCGTGGGTTTATCTTGTCTACATCATGTCATCGTTCTTAAGGCATTACTCCGTTCTTTATTGGACTTAATACACTAGATGCATGCTGGATAGCGGTCGATGTGTGGAGTAATAGTAGTAGATGCAGGCAAGAGTCGGTCTACTAATCTTGGATGTGATGCCTATATACATGATCATTGCCTTGGATATCGTCATGATTATTTGCTTTTCTATCAATTGCCCAACAGTAATTTGTCTACCCACCGTATGCTATTTTCTCGAGAGAAGCCTCTAGTGAAAACTATGGCCCCCTGGTCTATCTAAATCATATTACTAAAACCCTAAAAATATTGCTGCCATTTTTCTTTATTTATTTTATTTTGTATTTTTGTTTCAATCTATCACATACAATTTAATGTTGCAATTTACCGCCGAGAGATTGACAACCTCTCGTTTGCGTTGGGTGCAAGGGTTTGTTGTTTGTGTGCAGGTACTGCTAACGAGGTGTTGTGTGATTCTCCTACTAGTTTGATAACCTTGGTTTCATAACTGAGGGAAATACTTATCTCTACTATGCTGCATCATCCCTTCCTCTTCGGGGAAAATACCAACGCAAGCTACAAGTAGCAGCCACCCATGACATAGCCCAAAGGGGAGTTTGTCGGAGTGGCCGGGAGAGTGTCATGCAATAGATTGGTTTCGTCGGAATATCATTGGTCCACCCGAATGGGAGAACGAGGCCATGAGTTCCGTGGTGTGGGTACAGTGTACTAGGTCATGGACACAGTTCGTAGTAGGTCACACCGTGGGTCAACAGAAATAAATAACCTGCACACTATGAACCACAAGATGGCACATGCAGAAGTTGGTGATCGTGTGAGGATCACTATGATTGGTATCGCCGTGATTGTGTGAGGATCACGTTGGTAAGTTGTTGACGGTGGTTACTAGGTAACCCCGAACTGGTAAGTTGGTCCAAGGGACCACGGCAACATTTCACGCACACATCATGTCTGGTAGTGTCATGTTCATGCATTAAACTTGTTAAATGCCTTGTTATTGTTTGTCGTATTTGCTTTGTTTGTTGTGAGCTTGCGAGTACATTCAAAGTACTCACCTGGCTTATCATGCCAGATGCAGGAGAAGCCGTGCCAGGCGTTGACGTCGAACAGTATGTCGCGATCTAGGCCGTGTCCCAGCAGTGTCCCTGTGGAGTGGAGTTCTGCTACATCGTTGTTCCGCTGCCGCTTAGTAGTTTCTTTATCATCGAGGCCCCTGAGATGTCTACTAAATAATGTACATAAGTGCAGCCGCACCGTGTGTGCCGCTTGGCCTCACTTATCATGTAATATCTAAACCTATGTATCCGCTAGAGATCAATGAAGCGGTTATTTTCTGTACCAAGTTGTTGTGTGTTGCCAGAAGACTTGATCTCTGGGCTGGCAATGCAAGGTAAACCGGTTGCTCTGAGCCGGGGTGCCACAATAGCCACCCAGTTACGGATGACGTTTAACAAACCCCAAAGTTCATGAAGCAAGCATGAAGAAACTCGATACTCTCATGGTCTAAGGAATTATGCAAACGTTAACTTTGTCTGTGTTATTAACCATTAACTTGTGACGAATGTATCTCATAGCATAACATCAATTCGGGTCGATTCAACACAAATGTTCTTCTAACATTGTGCCCTCAAAATTGCCAGCATAGACATGCCCATGATTAGGAAAACGTAATCATCATGCAACACTTGAGCTAGTCTCAGAGGCTTGACTAGGAATACATTTTACCGTTTATTATTCCACATGTGCACATGGGTTTTCCTCAGAGCCTTTATGGATATACGAGCTCGGGAACCACAGCAGTTATAGCATGAAACATAAACTTAATTAGGAACATGGGGATAAATAATAACATTTATTATTGCCTCTAGGGCATATCTCCTACACCCGCCACTTGGCCTGGCAGGCATCCGCTATTTAAAGGAAGTCATGCCTGGTGAAAGATCGTGGATGTCGCCTAGAAGGGGGTGAATAGGCGTTTTAAAATAATTACGGTTTAGGATTAAACAAATGCGGAATAAAACTAGCGTTTAATTTGTCAAGCGCAAAACCTGAAACAACTAGGCTCACCTATGTGCACCAACAACTTATGCTAAGCAAGATAAACAACTAAGTGATAGCAAGATATATAACATGAAACACTATGGCTATCACAAAATAAAGTGCATAAGTAAGGAGCTCGGGTAAGAGATAATCGAGGCACGCGGAGACGACGATGTATCCCAAAGTTCACACCCTTGCGGATGCTAATCTCCGTTTGGAGCGGTGTGGAGGCACAATGCTCCCCAAAAAGCCACTAGGGCCACTGTAATCTCTTCAAGCCCTCGCACAATGCAAGATGTTGTGGTTCCACTAAGGGACCCTTGAGGGCGGTCACCGAACCCGTACAAATGGCAACCCTTGGGGGCGGTCACCGAACCCGTACACTTTGGCAACCCTTGGGGCGGTCACCGGAACCCATACAAATTGCTTGGGGCAATCTCCACAACTTAATTGGAGACCCCGCCGCTTGCCTGGAGCTTTACACCATAATGATTGAGCTCCAAGACACCACCAACCGTCTAGGGCACCAAAGCACCCAAGAGGAACAAGCTCTAGGGTACCAAGCACCCAAGAGTAATAAGCTACTCAAACTTCACTTCCATGTATCACCGTGGACAACTCAAACCGATGCACCAAATGCAATGGCAAGGGCACACGGAGTGCCCAAGTCCCTCACACTAAAATCCCACCAAAGCAACAAACGTTATGGAGGAATATGAGAGGAATAACAAGAAAGAGAACACAAAGAACTCCAAGATCTAGATCCAAGGGGTTCCCCTCACATAGAGGAGAAAGTGATTGGTGGAAATGTGGATATAGATCTCCTCTCTTTTCCCTCAAAAACTAGCAAGAATCATTTTCAGGATTAAGATATAGCAAGCTCGAAGAAGGTCAACAATGGGGGGTAAAAATGAGCTTAAGAGATAAGGTCCAATGGGGAAGAAGACGTCCTTTTATAGGACCTCCCGAATCCAACCGTTATGTGCTCAGCCCGCACACAAGTGGCACTACCGCTCTAGGGAGCAGTACTACCGCTCGGGCGGTAGTGCCAGGAGTGCAGTGTAATGGCGAGGAGCCTCAAGGCGGCAGTGCCGCCGGAGCGGTACTACCGCTCGCCCCAGCGGTACTACCGCTGGGGTTGCAGTACTCAGACACTACGACGGTAAGGCTGGACGGTAGTACCGCAGCAGCGGTACTACCGCCCGAAGGGGCGGTACTACCGCTTATAGCCGGTACTGCCGCGCACTACTGCCGCCCTACTACCTCTCTGGAAACGGACGAGTCCAGAAGCAAACCATAAGCGGAAGTAGCAGCGAAAGTGGAGGGCGGTACTACCGCGCCACTGCCGCTCATCCAACTAGGGCCCAACGGTAGTCGAGCGATGGTACTGCCGCTGAAACCCGACACGGAAAGTCGAGCCCCCAGTATAAGCGGAATTACGCGCGGTACTGGGATAGCGGTACTACAGCTTATAAGCGGTACCACCGCTAGCAAGCTTCAAGCAAGCCCCAAGCAAAATAGATGCAACAAGAAAACCAGAACTGCCATAACTTCTGCATATGAGCTCCGAATATAGCAAACTCAAGCTTGTTGGATAGATGACGACAAGCATTATCCAACAACAACTGGTGGTCGTGCCGGAAGTACTGGTCGGCCAGTACAACCGGTCACACGAGCGGTACAACCGTCAGGGCAACAAAACCAGAACTGCCATAATTTCTGCAAATGAGCTCTGAATGCAGCAAACTCAAGCTTGTTATATTAAGAAGTGGCAGGGGAGGTATGCCTATGATATAGAGGAGTGAAACCTCCATCAGTCAAGAACCGGCATAACCTCCAACATCGAAAACATACTAGATGATGCAAATGAAATCCATTCTCGATGAACTAGAGCTTTTCAAGAAGATGACCATAAGCTCAAAGACTCACAAAGAGAAAAGACAAACAAGAACCAAGAAAGTTAATGCCAAGGATGCAATGGTTTGAGCTCTCTACGAATGATACGATCAAGCTACTCACTTGAGAGAGCCCCCCCCCCCCCCCTTGATAGTACGGCTATCGATCATATAACCCAGTCTCCCAACTAATCACCATGAGACCGGTAAAATAGAAAACCTATCAAGGGCAAACCTTTGCCTTGCGCATAATCCACTTGAGCTAGATGATGACGAACTTGTCCTCCTCAAGATGGACCACCTTTCTTGATTGCGTTGGCTCGGTGAAGACTAGTAGATTGCTCCCCCACACTCCACTATGGGTGAGCCACACTTCGGCAAATCTTCACAAGTCCATTGTCAGCACGATGGACGACAAGCTTCAAGCATGATCTCTTCATGATGCTCCACTTGAACTTGCACACCGCAACCATACCACCGAATCACTTGATCCCACACGGTACATCTTCTATGCTTTGTGTGTTGATCAACTTGATTCACTCCTTGACTTAGTCTTGATCAACCTTGTATCTCTCACATGACCAATCTTTGGATAATTCCTTGAATAGCACCTTGGTCATCACATAATCTCCTTGAAACCAACAAATGGACTTCAAGAAGTGTCTATGGACAAACCCTTCAAATATAGCTCAATGCAACCATTAGTCCATAGGGATTGTCATCAATTACCAAAACCAAACATGGGGGCACCATGCTCTTTCACCCGACACAAACCACACCACACCACGCGGGTCCACATCCTTCCTCCGTGCTCCACATCCACCATGACCGCATGCTTTAGTGCGTTGTGGGAGAGCCTCACGATGGAGCAGAAGCACGAGTTGGCCGGCCGCCACCATGCCAGGCGGACAAGATTCAACCGTGGTTGATAAGATTCACCCACCGTAGATGGTGATATGGGAGCCGGCCATCTAAACGTGCCCGCATACACTTCAAAGTGAATTTGAACAAAGCGGCCAATTTTCATGCAAATTGGATGAATTCCATTTAAACCTGACCAAATTCATTAGATTTTGGACATATTTAAACTAAACAAAAGCATATGAGACTTTTTTCGTTGTAGTTTGCCATGTGGATGGCGCCGGACGTGGACGGGTTGCCTCATGGTCGTTGCAGCGAAGCACGAACTGCGGTGGTGCCGCTACCGACACAGAGTTGGCGACGCTCTAGTCACCAGCGCCTCTTCTTTGCCCGACTCCACGCCGAGCTCCACGAACAGGGCATCCCTCCTAGCCGTATGACACACTATGACCATCGGTCATGACGGATCTCACGGACGCTACGCATGGACTGGTACAACCCGCTGCTCATCCAGGCAGCTCGGATCCTCTGCGAACATGGCCACGATGAGATCGTCGTTCGCCTGCTCATCCGTGATTTGCACCTCCGTGAGCCAGTGATCGTCGAGGAGCTGGACGTTGTAGCTTTGGTCCTCCTGTGCCTGTCAAAACGCCGACACAGGTGACACCGGCTGCTCTTCTGCCACGGCGGCGTTGAATTGCGCCTGCATGGGCGGGGGCTTCGACCCGTCATCGAATGCCTCCTACATCATTTGGTTCTCATTGTTGACCTCCAGGGAGCTCGCCCAAGCCAGTATCAGTCGAGAGGCTATCCCACGTCGCTCTAGAGCTGGCGGTCATGGCGGACGTGGTGCGGTGCTGGTCATGTCGGGCGAGGAGGCAACGTTTAAATAGCAGGTGTCGGCCAGGTGAAGCGACGAGTTGTGTCAATGCGGGCACCGACGTGGGTTTCTCAGCCACCACACTTGTTTAATGCTGGTAGGGGGCGGGAGCCAGTTTGTATGCGGTACAGAGTCATCCAGTCTCGCCGGTTCAGGCATCACACTAAACGTCTATGGACTCATCCACAAACACGGATACGAGACCCGCCGATCCAATAAAATGCACCTAATGTCCACCCCACATCCGGCCTCCTCCGTCTGACAGTATCATTATCGCCTACTAAACCCGTGTGTGTGTAACCATCATTATCGCCTCCTAAACATGTAATACAAGAGTAAAAACATGTAATACAAGAGTAAAAACATGTAATACAAGAGTATTAGCTAGTCAGAGGGACACCGCATTTCACAAAAAAATAATGCTTCACATCGAATCGCTAATAATACTCTCTCCATTCCAAAATATAAGTCTTTTTAGAGATTTCAAATGCGGAATAAATACGGAGCAAAATGAGTGAATCTACACTCTAAACTACGTCTATATACATCCATATGTAGTCCATATTGAAATCTCTAAAAAGACTTATATTTAGGAACGGAGGGAGTACAAAGCATAAGCCAGGTCAAGTTCAAAATCATCCTGCATAGTCAGGATTGGAGAGTAAGGAAGAAGCTAGGCCATCGTGATGCAATTTAAGTCAGACCTACACAAACGCGCCGATCGGATTCGCGTCAAACAGACTCTTCTCGAGCGAACCGTGCTTTCTAGCGACTAGTGGTTGGGGGGCACACTTCTTGAGGCGTTATTGTGCGCACTAATCAAGTTGTCATAGTTGTTAATGTGTTGACAGCCTAGCCTAGATAAACGACATTTTTCATGCTTTGCACAGATCTTCTCTTCAAGTATTGAAGGGGAACACACCTTATGAACCCAAGCTGAGCCATGGGTGTCGGTGTAAAAACCGGCAGACCTCGGGGTAGGGGGTCCCAAGATGTGGATCTTAGATCGGTGGTAGCGAAGACAAGGGAGACGATGTTTACCCAGGTTCGGGCCCTCTTGATGGAGGTAAAACCCTACGTCCTGCTTCTGTTTATATTGATGGAGATGTATCGAATACAGAGTTGATCTACCTCGAGATCGTAATGTGTGTCTAACTTCTAGGGCTAGGTGAGTGATATTGCATTGATGTCTCCCCTACGGGCTGAACCCTATGTCTTATATACACGCCAGGGAGGGTATCTAGGGTTACAAAGTCGGTATCTAGGAGAGTGGCGGCAGGAGAGATCTTGGAGTATACGTCAAGTCTTCGGTAGAGACAGTCTCGATCACGCTTCCTGTGTACGGCCTCCGGAGTCCATCTTGATCACGTACGAGGGCCCTTCGGCCCATCCGAGGAGACGGGCCGGCTGGGCTAGCACCCCCTGATCCAGGACACCGTCAGTAGCCCCCGAACTGGTCTTCTATGCCGAGGACAACTTTCTCAATAGACACCACCTCGGATCCGGAGTCCTTGGCTTGACAGACGAGTTCCCCTTCATATTTCACCATCTCTTAATGGAACGCTGACATCCGAGGTCCAACCGAGCTTGCACCCTGCCCGAAGGGGGTAGATATCTTAGCCTCGAAGGCCCGTTGTTCAGGTATGAACGGTCCAATCCGGCCTGACAACTTTATCGAAGAGGCTTGCCCCACGACAGGTCGAGCAGCTACTGCCTCCCCCCTAAATCATGGTTCGAGGCGGCCTTTTACTGGCACGTCCCCTCGAGGCAGAGATCGTGCCCGTCTTCTTAGGGATATCATCAAGATTTTGTTTCCCCCCATATGCTCAACGGCATTTTTTATGGGAATAGCGAGTTTATTGGCGCAGCGAGGGGGACTCTTAGCCTTTCATAGGCTTATAAGAGCAAAAAGGAGGACAACGCAATCGACCACGCTCCCATTCTCCCCCTCTGCTGCTTTGTCTAGCTCTAGCGCCCAGATCCCATCTGTTCCTTTTTCCCTCTGCGAGTCCAACCTCCACCACCCGCCATGGCCAACACTCTCAAGGGGCACTGGGGTGGCTCCATCGTGATGGAGGGCACCATCCTGGAGCTGTGCAGCGCGGGGTATCTAACCCCCGCCATCGCCGCCCGCGCTCCAGCCGCTGGCCAGCAGGTGCCCGCTCCGAACGCCGGGGAGCGGGTAGTCTTCGGCCTCCACCTCGTCTGGGGTCTGGGGTTCCCGCTGTATCCCTTCGTGCACGGGGTGATGTTCTACTATGGTCTGGATTTCCACCACATGGCCCCGAACTCCATTCTTCACCTTGCCTCCTTCATCACGGTCTGCGAGGCCTTCCTCCGCTGTGAGCCGCACTTTGGCCTATGGCTGAAGCTCTTCGAGATTAAGCCGAAGTCTAGCGGCTCGGATCTCGCGGAGTGTGGAGGGGCCATGATCAGCAAAAACCAGGGAGCCACCTGGTTCAAGGGCACCTTCATCGAAACGGTAAAGGAGTGGCCAAAAGAGTGGTTTTACATCACTGAACCGCTCACCCCTGGCCAGACCGAGGTCCCCGCTTTCTCAGCCGGGCCTCCCAGGAAGCTCAAATCCTGGAGGGAGAAGGGCGTCGCCTGGGGGAACCCAGAAGAGGTGGAGACCCCGATTGATAGGATCATGTGGTGGTCTACCACGGGGAAGGTTGAGCTCGCCGACGTCATCAACGTCATACCCCGATGTGGGCGCAAAAGCCCGAGGACATGGACTCCATCACCACCTTCTTCCACTCCACCTTGGCCACCATGTGGACGAAGCTCATGAAGCTGGCCAAGGACAAGATTCCCAAGGAAGGGGAGGACCGCGGCCTCGAGGACGGCTATGAAGCCCCCCCCTGGTAAATGATTCTGTCCACCAACTATCAACTTTGTCCTCCGCATCGAGGAGTAGTGTGTTAATGAATCGTTATGATTGATGTTTTGCAGAAGTGGTTGGCCTGGGTGCAAGAAGTGCGATGCCCGGCCCCACTGCCAGAGGAGCCTCCAACTCCCCTGCTCTCGGCGCTCCTGACCGAGGAGCCGCACGTAGTGGCCCTCAAAGGGACGAAGTCCCAGAGGGGCAGGTCAAGTGCTCGGACTCGGGGGACCTCGGTCACCCGGTCCGAAGAGACCCACACCTCCGCCGCCCAAGACGGCGACGCAGAGGAGGGTGAGGAGGAGGAGGTCCCTCCCCCAAAGGGGAAGAGGTCGGCGTCAGAGGACGCCGAAGTTGGCATGCCGCCGAAGGGCCCGAAGAGGCCGAGGCGAACCTCGTTCGGGGCTGCCAATAAGTTGCCGGAGAGAGCCGAGCTCTCCGGTGACTCAGAAGAAGACCTCCTTGCCGTGGGGAGGAAGAAGTCGGTGCCTCGAGGGTAAGCCATCGTCTTTGTATCCCATCTTTCAATTTACAAGTTATTTTTCAGCAAGGGAAAACTTACAGAAGTGTCTTTTCTCATGCAGTCCGCCGAGGGTAATCCCCAGCGGTTCCTCGAGTGGGTTGCCATCCGCCAGCGGGACTCCAGAGCCCGTCGCTCCTCCCCCGGCGCACGACAGGCTAGGGCAGGCAACATCCACCCTGGCCCCTGACGTCAACACGACGGGGGCCGACGAGGTGGCCATCATGGCCGAGGTCGACACCTCGGCCCAACAAGACCCGGGGGAGAAGCGGCCCGTGTTCATTGAAGAGGGGCTGGGCCAGTCATCGGCCCAGCCGACATCTACTTCGGCTCCGCCACCCCAGGTGGAGGCTACCCGGGTAGATGTATCCGGGGTCATCCCTCCACCCCAGCCAACGGCCCAAGGACGGGCTGGCGCGGGGTGGACCGAGGAGATGGAGGACGCCCTGAAGGGCTCCTCCATCAAGGAAGAGCACCGTGCCTTGATAGGCGTGGCGCTATAGGGCTACCGGTCCGCAGGGGCCGTCCTGCATGAGGTTTTCAAGATCTTCGTAGCAGGTTTTGAAGTACGCTTCTATCCGCGCATCCAGTCTAATTTGTTTATTTGAGCTTTTTTGAGTTATGTATTTGTCCGAGGACATAAGAGTACAGCCTGCTAAACGGCTTAGTGAGTGAGTAGCCCCCGAGCCCGAAGTCGGTTTCAAGAAACCGGCATTGGGGTCGTTTGACTAAGTAGGAGCCTGTTAAGTAGCCCCCAGGGCGCTGCGGAAGGCAGCCGTCCTGCAACCGTTTAGTAACTTAACTATTCCCTTTGTAATAAGGATTTTTACTGCCAGGTTTCGACCTCGGTTCCGGACTCCGTCTCCGAGGAGATTGCGGAGATCAACCGGAAGCTCGAGAGGTCCCAGGAGGACCTTAACCTGGCGAACCAGAAACTCGAGCAGTCTCAAGGTAAGTGATGTCTACTACACAACTTGTTCTTGTAGACTCGTGTTGGGCCTCCAAGCGCAGAGGTTTGTAGGACAGTAGCAATTTTCCCTCAAGTGGATGACCTAAGGTTTATCAATCCGTGGGAGGCGTAGGTTGAAGATGGTCTCTCTCAAACAACCCTGCAACCAAATACAAGAAATCTCTTGTGTCCCCAACACACCCAATACAATGGTAAATTGTATAGGTGCACTAGTTCGGCGAAGAGATGGTGATAAAAGTGTAGTATGGATAGTAGATATAGGTTTTTGTAATCTGAAAATATAAAAACAGCAAGGTAGCAAGTAACAAAAGTGAGCATAAATGGTATTGCAATGCTTAGAAACAAGGCCTAGGGTTCATACTTTCACTAGTGCAATCTCTCAACAATGTTAACATAGTTGAATCATATGAAAATCCCTCATGTGCAACAAAGAGTTCACTCCAAAGTCACTTATAGCGAAGAACAAACGAAGAAATTGTTGTAGGGAACGAAACCACCTCAAAGTTATCCTTCCCGATCAATCTTATGAGCCATCCCCATTAATTGTCACGAACAACCCTAGAGTTCGTACTAGAATAACACCTTAAGATACACATCAACCAAAACCCTAATGTCACCTAGGCACTCCAATGTCACCACGAGTACCCACGGGTTTGATTATACGATATGCATCACACAAGCTCAGATTCATCTATTCAAACCAACACAAAGAACTTCAAAGAGTGCCCCAAAGTTTCTACCAGAAAGTCAAGACGAAAACGTGTGCCAACCCTTATGCATAGATCCCCAAGGTCACGGAACCCGCAAGTTGATCACCAAAACATACATCAAGTGACTCAAGTGAATATCCCATTGTCACCACAGATATCCATATGCAAGACATACATCAAGTGTTCTCAAATCCTTAAAGATTCAATCTGATAAGAAAACTTCAAAGGGAAAACTCAATTCATCACAAGAAGATAGAGAGGGGAAAACTCCATATGATTCATCTATATCAACAAAGCTCGCGGTACATCAAGATCGTGCCATCTCAAGAACACGAGAGAGAGAGAGAGATCAAACACATAGCTACTAGTACATACCCTCAGCCATGAGGGTAAACTACTCCCTCCTCGTCATGGAGACCGCCAGGATGATGAAGATGGCCTCCGGTGATGCTTTCCCCCCTCCGACAGGGTGCCGGAAAAGGGCTGTAGATGAGATCATGGAGGTACAGAGGCTTTCGGTGGCGTAAAAACTCATCTTGGTTAACTTTCGGGGGTTTCTAAATATATATGATTTTTTGGCGTTGGAATCACGCGAAGAAGGGCCACTGGGGGCCCACGAGGCACTAGGGCGCGCCTGGGGGGGTGGCGCGCCCTGGTGGCTCGTGGGGCCCCTGTGGGTCTTCTGGCCACCTCCCGAAGCTTCTAGTGTATCTTATGTTCCAGAAAAAATCGTCAAAAAGTTTCGCTGCATTTGGACTTCATTTGATATGGATTTTCTGGAAAACCAAAAACAGCAGAAAACAGCAACTGGCACTGGGCACTAGGTCAATATGTTAGTCCATGAAAATCATATAAAAGCCATATAAAAGTGCACCAAAATCATACAAAACTATAATAAACATGGCATGAATACTTCATAAATTATACATACGTTGGAGACGTATCAGCATCCCCAAGCTTAATTCCTGCTCTTCCTCGAGTAGGTAAATGATAAAAGAAATAATTTATGAAGTGTGAATGCTAGCATAGTGCATAAGTTTGATCAATGATAATTTCAATCACTTTTCCTAGCATCATAACAGCAACTTTTTCTCATAAAAGTCATCATGATAAAGTAGCAATTAAAAACAAAAATTTTGGTGTGGAATGCTACCTATCATAATCATCATATAATCTTTTCTTTTGTTGCATGGACATTGGACTTGAATGATTCAAAGCAAGATCATTATAATAACAGCAATATTTATTATCATAAAACTTCTCATGAGGAAGTAACAATTCATCACAACAATGAAGTATAAGGCATAAACTTTCTTGGAAGCTAACAAACTATTCTAGTCAACAATGCAATTGCAATTCATCATATTTTCAGGAAGGGTCTCATGTAGGAGCTTTTTAGCAAGTCCACATACTCAACCATCATTTAGTCTTCTATGATTGCTAACACTCACGACATATATATATATATATGGAGCAAAAGTTTCAGCCAGACACATAGAAAGATAGGGGCTTGTGATTTCGCCTCCCAACTTATTCACCTCAAGGGTGATGTCAACAATAATAACTCATGATCACTCATAACCAACTAGATATATGTGCCTAGATCTTTCCCCACCACATGATGCTTGCAAAAGAGAAAAATAAAAAGGCAGTAGAGGAGAACACTATTGACTCTTGCATAAAAAATAAACACAGAAAAGTAAAAGATAGGCCCTTCGCAGAGGGAAGCAGAGGTTGTCATGCGCATTTTTTTTGTTGGATGCACAAGCCCTTAATGCAAAGGAACGTCACATTATATTGCCCCTTGTGATAGCAACCTTTATTATGCAGTCCATCGCTTTTATTTCTTTACCATCACAAGTTCGTACAACGCTTATTTTCCCTTACAATAAAAGATCATACATATTTTAGGAGCAATTTTTATTGCTTTTTGCACCGATGACAACTTACTTGAAGGATCTTATTCAATCCATAGGTAGATATAGTGGACTCTCATGGCAAGAACTGGGTTTAAGGGTTTTGGATGCACAAGTAGTATCTCCACTTGGTGCGGATTTTTGGCTAGCAAAGATATTGGGCAAGCACCACATGTTGGAGGATCTATAACAATATAACTTCTATGTGAATATGAACAAACATAATTCATTACGTTGTCTTCCTTGTCCAACGTCAACACTTTGACATAATATACTTAATGGGGGCTCACAATCATAAAAGATGTCCAAGATAGTATATTTGCATGTGAATCTTCTCTTCCCTTATTAACTTTTTCATGAATTGCATCATTGACTAATGCTATGCTTGTTAACCTCCAATAAATTTTACCACTTATACTTTTCTTTATGTAATGTCATTACTTTCCATAAGATTAGCATATGATATCTTTCATTATTTTCATTGCAAGGAATCACACTTATCATATCCAATGATCTAATTGAAAGTTTTTATTATATCCCTCTCGAATATTCATCATCTTGGGACCAAATTCATATCTTGTGCAAATTACCATTACTATTATTAACTCTCAAAAATATATAAGTGAAGCATGAGAATTAATGACAAACTACTCCAAAATATATAAGCGAAGATCAATGAGTAGTGAAACAATTAAGTAGCTATGTGAGGATTCTCTCTCATTTAAAAAAAGTTTCAGATCTTGATATTTTATTCAAACAGCAAGCAAAACAAAGACATAACCAAGTATAGCACACATTATGTGAACAAGTAAAAACTTGGATTCAATCGAGACTAACCGATAACTGATGAAGAAAAGTGATGGGATGCCTACCGGGGCATCCCCAAGCTTGAATGCTTGATACTTCTTGGAATATTAACTTGGGGAGCCTTGGACATCCCCAAGCTTGAACTCTTGTGCCTCGTTAATTCTTCTCATATAATAGTTTCCCTAAGTTTCAAAAACTTCATCCACACAAAACTTGACAAGAACTTGTGAGATATGTTAGTATAAATCCACTCAAAACCTCGACATTCTCTACTGTAGCAAATCACTAAAATTATAATTAAATAGTGAATACTAAATGCCTCTGCATATTTAATACTCCTATCCTCAAACAGAATCATTAAACAAGCCAACATATGCAAACAATGCAAACATAACAGCAATCTGCCTAAACAGGACAGTCTGTAAAGGAAAATTAAGAATCCATACTTAGATAACTCAAAAAATTCTGAAAATTTACCAAACTGTAAATAATTTATCAAAGTTGACCGTATCAAAATTTCAAGATTTTATCACATTCTGACGTTTCTGGGCAATTTAACCAATAGCAGCAAACTTTCTGTTTTGAAACAGCAACTCATGAACTTGCAAAATAAGCATGGTAAAGGCTATACTTGACATTTTTATTGAAATAAAAGATACAAAACATGATTATTGATAACATCAAACAAATATCAATAGAAGAAAATGACGCTCCAAGGAAAACTCATATTATGTGACGAATAAAAATATAGCTCCGAGTGAGGTTACCGATAGTGTTGAAGACGAAAGAGGGGATGCCTTCCGGGGCATCCCCAAGCTTAGTTGCTTGGGTCTTCCTTGAATATTACCTTGGGGTGCCTTGGGAATCCCCAAGCTTAGGGTCTTGCCACTCCTTATTCTCCTCATATCGATATCTCACCCAAAACTTGAAAACTTCAATCACACAAAACTTAACGGAACTTCGTGAGAACGGTTAGTATGATAAAGAATAAACCATCACTTAGGTACTGTCCAAGACAAGATTCACAATTGTTACCATATAACTCCTACTTTATTCTATGATTTCCACAATTTATATCTCATAATATAAGCTATGGAAACATTAAAACAAGCAAACTATGTATTGAAAACAGAATCTGTCAAAAACAGAACAGTCTGTAATGATCTGAGCAACAACCATACTTATGGAACTATAAAAATTCTGAAAAATTATGACAACGTCAAAAATTTGCATATAAATACTGTGTAAAACTTTCAGAATTTTTTGACTCTCCAGTAAAATCTGGGAAATTAAAAAATGGAGGCAAAAGTTTCTGTTTTTGCACAGAATTGAATCAACAAGTATCCACACTATCCCAAAGGTTTTACTTGGCACTTTATTGAAAGAAAACATATAAAACATGATTACTACAGTATATTAATCATGTGAACACACTAAAACAGTAGGTACAAATATTGGGTTGTCTCCCAACAAGCGCTTTTCTTTAATGCCTTTTTAGCTAGGCATGATGATTTCAATGATGCTCGCATAAAAGTAAAGAATTGAAACACAAAGAGAGCATCATGAAACGTATGACAAGCACATTTAAGCCTAACCCACTTCCTATGCATAGGGATTTTGTGAGCAAATAATTTATGTGAGCAAGAATCAACTAGCATAGGAAGGCAAAACAAGTAAAATTTCAAAACTTTCAACACATAGAGAGGAAACTTGATATTATTGCAACACCGACAAGCATATGATCCTCTCTCATAATAATTTTCAGTAGCATCATGAATGAATTCAACAATATAGCTATCACATAAAGCATTCTTTTCATGATCCACAAGCATACAAATTTTACTACTCTCCACATAAGCAATTTTCTTCTCATTCATAATAGTGGGAGCAAACTCAACAAAATAACTATCATGAGATACTTGATTGGCATAATCCAATTGAAAATTAAAATTATGATGACAAGTTTCATAGTTATCATTATTCTTTATATCATACATGTCATCACAATAATCATCATAGATAGGAGGCATGTCATCATCATAATAAATTTCCTCATCAAAACTTGGGGGACAAAAAATATCATCTTCATCAAACATAGCATACCCAAGCTTATGGCTTTGCATATCATTAGCATCATGGATATTCAAGGAATTCATACAAGCAACATTGCAATCATGCTCATCATTCAAAGATTTTATGCCAAACATTTTATTGAATTCTTCTTCTATCAATTGAGCACAATTATCGGAATCCTTATTTTCAAGAAAGACATTATAAAGGTGAACAATATGAGGCAACCTCAATTCTATTTTTTTGTAGTTTTCTTTTATAAGCCAAACTAGTGATAAACAAGAAACTAAAAAGATTCGATTGCAAGATCTAAAGATATACCTTCAAGCACTCACCTCCCCGGCAACGGAGCCAGAAAAGAGCTTGATGTCTACTACACAACTTGTTCTTGTAGACTCGTGTTGGGCCTCCAAGCGCAGAGGTTTGTAGGACAGTAGCAATTTTCCCTCAAGTGGATGACCTAAGGTTTATCAATCCGTGGGAGGCGTAGGTTGAAGATGGTCTCTCTGAAACAACCCTGCAACCAAATACAAGAAATCTCTTGTGTCCCCAACACACCCAATACAATGGTAAATTGTATAGGTGCACTAGTTCGGCGAAGAGATGGTGATAAAAGTGTAGTATGGATAGTAGATATAGGTTTTTATAATCCGAAAATATAAAAATAGCAAGGTAGCAAGTAACAAAAGTGAGCATAAACGGTATTGCAATGCTTAGAAACAAGGCCTAGGGTTCATACTTTCACTAGTGCAATCTCTCAACAATGTTAACATAGTTGAATCATATGAAAATCCCTCATGTGCAACAAAGAGTTCACTCCAAAGTCACTTATAGTGAAGAACAAATGAAGAAATTGTTGTAGGGTACGAAACCACCTCAAAGTTATCCTTCCCGATCAATCTTATGAGCCATCCCCATTAATTGTCACGAACAGCCCTAGAGTTCGTACTAGAATAACACCTTAAGATACACATCAACCAAAACCCTAATGTCACCTAGGTACTCCAATGTCACCACGAGTACCCACGGGTTTGATTATACGATATGCATCTCACAATCTCAGATTCATCTATTCAAACCAACACAAAGAACTTCAAAGAGTGCCCCAAAGTTTCTACCGGAAAGTCAAGACGAAAACGTGTGCCAACCCTTATGCATAGATCCCCAAGGTCACGGAACCCGCAAGTTGATCACCAAAACATACATCAAGTGACTCAAGTGAATATCCCATTGTCACCACAGATATCCATATGAAAGACATACATCAAGTGTTCTCAAATCCTTAAAGACTCAATCTGATAAGAAAACTTCAAAGGGAAAACTCAATTCATCACAAGAAGATAGAGAGGGGAAAACTCCATATGATTCATCTATATCAACAAAGCTCGCGGTACATCAAGATCGTGCCATCTCAAGAACACGAGAGAGAGGAAGATCAAACACATAGCTACTAGTACATACCCTCAGCCCCGAGGGTAAACTACTCCCTCATCATCATGAAGACCGCCGGGATGATGAAGATGGCCTCCGGTGATGCTTTCCCCCCTCCGGCAGGGTGCCGGAAAAGGGCTGTAGATGAGATCGTGGAGGTACAGAGGCTTGCGGCGGCGTAAAAACTCATCTAGGTTAACTTTCGGGAGTTTCTGAATATATATGATTTTTTTGGCGTTGGAATCACGCGAAGAAGAGCCACAGGGGGCCCACGAGGCACCAGGGTGCGCTTGGGGGGGGGGGGGGTGGCACGCCCTGGTGGCTCGTGGGGCCCCTGTGGGTCTTCTGGCCACCTCCCGAAGCTTCTAGTGTGTCTTATGTTCCAGAAAAAATCATCAAAAAGTTTCGCTGCATTTGGACTTCATTTGATATGGATTTTCAAGAAAACCAAAAACAAGCAGAAAACAGCAACTGGCACTGGGCACTAGGTCAATATGTTAGTCCATGAAAATCATATAAAAGCCATATAAAGGTGCACCAAAATCATACAAAACTATAATAAACATGGCATGAATACTTCATAAATTATAGATACGTTGGAGACATATCAGTAAGCAAGTTTAAACTTGCACTGTACTTTGTACGAAGGAGGTATGATATGTTTTGTTAAAGAAAACAACTAAGGCCAAACTGTTTTGACAACAGCAGTGTTAGCGGAGCTGGAGACGCTCAAGGCCGAGCTCGAAAGGGCTCGACAGGAGGTGCGGCAGTAGGAGGCTGCTGCCGCCGAGGCAGAGAAGGCCCGGGCCGCCGAGAAGGCGACCGGGGAGAAGCACCAGGCACGGGTGCTGGAGGTTGAGGAGACCCTGAAGGGCGTGTTTGAAGCACGCGACATGCTTCAGGAGGAGGGGCATGCTACTTGTAGCTTGCATTGGTATTATCCCCGAAGAGGAAGGGATGATGCAGCACAGTAGAGATACGTATTTCCCTCAGTTATGAAACCAAGGTTATCGAACCAGTTGGAGAATCACGCAACACCTTGTTAGCAGTACCTGCACACAAACAACAAACCCTTCCACCCAACGCAAACGAGGAGTTGTCAATCCCTCAGCGGTAATTTGCAAGATTAAATTGTATGTGATTGATAGATAGATTAAACAAAAATACAAAATAAAATAAATAAAGAAAAAGTGTAGCAAGTATTTTTACGGTTTTAGTAAATGATTTAGATAGATCCGGGGGCCATAGTTTTCACTAGACGCTTCTCTCAAGAAAATAACATACGGTGGGTAGACAAATTACTGTTGGGCAAATGATAGAAAAGCAAATAATCATGACGATATCAAAGGCAATGATCATGTATATAGGCATCACGTCCGAGACAAGTAGACCGACTCCTGCCTGCATCTACTACTATTACTCCACACATCGACCGCTATCCAGCATGCATCTAGTGTATTAAGTCCATAAAGAACGGAGTAACGCCTTAAGAACTATGACATGACGTAGACAAGATAAACTCACGTATGAATAAACTCCATCTTTTTACCCTTAATAGCAACAATACATACGTGTCATGCCCCTTTCTGTCACTGGGATTGAGCACCGCAAGATCGAACCCATTACAAAGGACCTCTTCCCATGGCAAGATAAATCAATCTAGTTGGCCAAACCAAATCAATAGATCGGAGAAGAAATACGAAGCTATAATAATCATGCATAAAAGATATCAGAGAAAACTCAAATAATATTCATGGATAATCTGATCATAAACTCACAATTCATCGGATCCCAACAAACACACCGCAAAAAATGATTACATCGGATAGAACTCCAAGAACATCGAGGAGAACATTGTATTGAAGATCAAAAAGAGAGAAGAAGCCATCTAGCTACTAACTATGGACCCGAAGGTCTGTGGTAAACTACTCACTCATCATCGAAAGGGCGGCAAGGTTGATGTAGAGCCCCTCCGTGATCGATTCCCCCTCCGGCAGATTACCGGAGAAGGCCTCCAGACGGGATCTCTCGAGAACAGAAGCTTGCGGCGGCGGAAAAAGTATTTCGTGGACTCCCCTAAGGGTTTCTGATTTTTTGGGAATTTATAGTGGAGGAATTAAGTCAAACGGAGCTCTGTGGGCCCCACGAGGTACCAGGGCGCGCCTGCCCCCCCCCCCCCCAGGCGCGCCCTGGTGCCTCGTGGCACCCCCTGGGGCTTCTGGCCTCCTCCCGAACCTTCTAGTGTTGGTATTGTCCAGAAAAAAATCTCCAAAAAGTTTCGTGGCATTTGGACTTCGTTTGGTATTTGATATTCTATAAAACAAAAACAGGGCAGAAAACAGCAACTGGCACTGGGCACTAAGTTAATACTCCCTCCGTCCCAAAATAAGTGTCTTAACTTTAGTACAAAGTTGTACTAAGGTTGAGACAATTATTTTGGGGCGGAGGGAGTAGGTTAGTCTCCAAAAATGATATATAATTACTGCAAATGCATATAAAAACATCCAAGATTGATAATATAACAGCATGGAACAATAAAAAATTGTAGATACGTTGGAGACGTATCAGCATCCCCAAGCTTAATTCCTGCTCGTCCTCGAGTAGGTAAATGATAAAAACAGAATTTTTGATGTGGAATGCTGCCTATCATATTCATCACATATTCTTTTCTTTTGTAGCATGGATATTTGGACTTGAATGATTCAAAGCAATAGTCTATAATTTGACATGAAGATATAAATACTCAAGCATGCTAACAAGCAACCATGTCTTTCAAAATATCAACGCTAAAGAAAGTTATCCCTAGCCCATTATGCTCAATCATTGATCCATTCATGAAACACACTCAAATATTAGCTACATCCAATGCACAAGTATGACAATAGTGCTTTCTACTTGGTGCTTTATAAGAGAAGATGGAGACTCAAAATAAAAATAAAAATTGCATAAAAGTAAATAGATAGGCCCTTCGCAGAGGGAAGCAGAGATTTGTCAAATGTGCCAGAGCTCAAAGCTTAAATTAGAGAGATAAAATATTTTGAGAGGCATGCTTTTCCTGTCAACGAAAACGACCGAGAATTCCCAATATCTTCCATGCTAGACATATCATAGGCGGTTCCCAAACAGAAAGTAAAGTTTATTTTCTTTCCACCATTCTTTCACAATCCATGGCTAGCCGTATCCACGGGTGCCCTCCATACCATCACTTTCCAAGGAATTTTGTTGTTATTAATTTTTGATTTCATTGTGGGACTGGGCATCCCTATTACCAACCATTCTCTCGTGCAATGACAAGTGAATAAACACTCACCGTGAGAATAACACACCTAGCATGGAAAATATTATCCACCCCCTGCCGCTTCATGAGCGGTACGGGCACACAAAACGGAAAAAATATTTTGAAAATTAGAGTTGGCACACGCAAATTTACTTGGAACGGCATGGAAATACTGCATATAGGTAGATATAGTGGACTCATTTGGCACAACTTGGGTTTATGGATTTTGGATGCACAAGCAGTATTTCCGCTTAGTACAAATGAAGGCTAGCAAATAGATTGAGAAGCAACCAACCAAAAAGCGAAAATGGTCATAAACATGCATTGAACATAACTAACACCGAATAATGCACCATAAGTAGGGTATAATTTCTTTGCATAACTATTGACTTAACGTGCATGCATAGGGAATCACAAACCTTTACACGAATATTCTTACTAAATCACAATTACTCACTAACATGACTCACATATCATCATTTCCATATCGCAAAACTATTGCAAGGAATCACACTTATCATATCCAATGATCTATATGAAAGTTTTTATTATATCCCTCTTGAATAATCATCACTTTGGGACCAAATTCATATCTTGTGCAAATTACCGTTACTATCTTTAACTCTCAAAAAGATATAGGTGAAGCATGAGAGTGCAAATATTTCTTCAAAATTTTATCAGCTCTCAAAAAGATATAAGTGAAGCATGAGAGTTCAATTTCTTCAAAAAATTTATCAACTCTCAAAATAATATAAGTGAAGCATGAGAGTGCAAATATTTCTTCAAAATTTTATCAATTCTCAAAAAGATATAAGTGAAGCATGAGAGTGCAAATATTTCTTCAAAATTTTATCAACTCTCAAAATAATATAAGTGAAGCATGAGAGTGCAATTTCTTCAAAATTTTATCAACTCTCAAAATAATATAAGTGAAGCATGAGAGTTTATTTCTTCAAAATTTAGCCACCGCCGTGCTCAAAAAGATTGAAGTGAAGCACTAGAGCAACTGCCTAGCTCAAAAAATTTAAGTGAAGCACATAGAGTATTCTAACAAATTATGATAACGTGTGGCTCTCTCAAAATAGGTGTGTTCAGCAAGGATAATTGTGACAAACTAAAAAGAAAAGACTCATATAATACACGACGCTCCAAGCAAAACACATATCATGTGACGAATAAAAATATAGCTCCAAGTAAAATTACCGATGGTTGGTAGAAGAAAGAGGGGATGCCTTCCGGGGCATCCCCAAGCTTAGACGCTTGAGTCTTCCTTGAATATTACATTGGGGTGCCTCGGGCATCCCCAAGCTTAGGCTTTTGCTACTCCTTATTCCTTCATCCATCGTGATCTCACCCAAAACTTGAAAACTTCAATCACACAAAACTCAACAAAACCTTCGTGAGATCCGTTAGTATAACAAAATAAATCACTACTTTAGGTACTGTTGCAAACCCATTCATATTTTATTTTTGCATTATACCTACTGGATTCTAACTTCTACATGGCTTATACCCCCCGATACAATCCATAGTTCCATCAAAACAAGCAAGCAAAGCATCAAAAACAGAATCTGTCAAAAACAGAATAGTCTGTAGCAACCTATTTAAAATCCATACTTCAGTAACTCCAAAAATTCTGAAAAATTAGGACAACGTGGGAAATTCATATACCAATACTGTGTAAAAATTTCAGATTTTTCTGATGCTCCAGTACAGAACCAAAATTCCATCACTGGACGCAAAACTTTCTGTTTTCCAAACAGCATCAATTATACTATCTTCCAAATCATCCTAAAGGTTTTACTTGGCACAAACACTAATTAAAAACAAAAAACTCAATCATAACAGTAGCATAATTGTGAAAACACACAATAACAGAAACAAAAGATAAAAATTTATTTTATTCATTGGGTTGCCTCCCAACAATCGTTATTGTTTTATGCCCCTAGCTAGGCATAATGCATAGTTTCAAGTGTTGTCATCTTTCAAGTTGATTGATACGTTGTCGTGGTTGCTTCCTCGTCATTGATTTCCCTCTGCGCCACTAACGCAGCACTAGCCACTTGATTCGTTGCCGCTACGTATAGCAGCAACGGCTCTCGTGGTCTAGGCGCAACTAATGTTGGCGCAGAGGAGAGGTATCTTTTCAAGTCTTGCAGCGCGGCCTCCGCTTCCGGAGTCCATTTCATTGGACCTGCCTTTTTCAAAAATTTGAAGAACGGCAAGGCGCGCTT
Organism: Elymus sibiricus; assembly: GCA_039707655.1. Classification (NCBI taxonomy): domain Eukaryota; kingdom Viridiplantae; phylum Streptophyta; class Magnoliopsida; order Poales; family Poaceae; genus Elymus; species Elymus sibiricus. The sequence continues at coordinate 324,574,831 of CM077664.1, forward strand.
GGCAGATTTTGAAATGAACCTACTCAAATCAGCAACACAACCGGCAAGACGCCGCACATCCTTGACGCTTTTCGGTGCTTGAATCTGCTCAATTGCCTTGATCTTGTCGGGATTTGCCTCAATTCCCCGCTGAGATACAAAGAACCCGAGAAGCTTGCCGGACGGGACGCCAAATACACACTTCTCGGGGTTGAGCTTCACATTAATCTTGCGCAAGTTTGCAAATGTCTCCTCCAAGTCTTGAACGAGGGTTGATTTGTCCTTGGTTTTGACCACTATATCATCCATGTAGGCTTCTACATTCCTGTGCAGCTGGGGCTCAAAACCAATCTGGACTGCTCTTGCAAATGTAGAGCCGGCAATCTTTAGTCCGAAAGGCATACGCACGAAGCAGTACGTGCCACATGGAGTAATGAATGCGGTTTTCTCTTCGTCCTCCTTGGCCATGAATATCTGATGGTATCCAGAATATGCGTCAAGGAAGGAGAGCAGATCGCAGCCAGAGGTGGAGTCCACAATTTGATCGATGCGCGGCAATGGGAAAGGATCTTTTGGACAAGCTTTGTTGATATCAGTGTAGTCTATACAAAGTCTCCACTTCCCGTTTGCTTTGCGAACCACCACTGGATTTGCCAACCACGTGGGATGTAACACTCCTCTGACCAGGCCTGCCACTTCGAGTTTCTTGATTTCTTCGGCAATGAACTGCTGCCGCTCCAAAGCTTGCTTCCGGACTTTCTGTTTGACGGGCCGAGCGTGGGGACAAACGGCAAGGTGGTGCTCAATTACCTCCCTGGGAACGCCGGGGATGTCAGACGGTCGCCATGCGAACACATCGACATTTGCCCGCAGGAAGGCAACGAGCACGCTTTCCTATTTGCTGTCAAGGGTGGCGCTGATGGTGAAGGTATCGTCAGCGCCGTCCTCCTTTGCCGGCACCTTCTTGGTTGCCGGTGCAGTGGCTTTGGATCTCTTACCGGCAAAGCATTCCGGCAAGTCTTCAACGGGTGCGCAGCACTCCGAAGAGGTGCGCTTCCCGGATTCCTTGCTAGAGGCCTTGCCGGAGTTCTTCTTTTCCTTCTTCTTGGCGGGAGCTGGCGCCTTGGCTTCCTCTGCTGCAACCGCGTCCCTGTACATCTTGTCGACGCAAATGACTGCATCTTTCTTGTCGGAGTTGATGGAAATGACACCCATCGGCCCTGGCATCTTCAATGTGTTATAAGCGTAGTGAGACGCTGCCATGATTTTTGCCAAGGCTGGGCGGCCAAGAATTCCATTATACGGCAGGGGGATCTTGACGACGTCAAAGACAATCTTTTCCATCCTGTAATTCAGTTGCCCGCCAAACGTCACCGGCAATGTGATCTTTCCCCTGGGCTGGCTTCTTCCCGGGTTCACTCCCTGAAACGTGCCCGTTCTCTCGAGTTCCTCGTCGGGGATCTGCAGCCTCTTGATAACTTCTGGAGAAATCAGGTTCAGGCCGGCCCCACCATCAACTAACATCTTTGTTACCTGGAGGTTGCGAATTTTTGGCGAGACCAACAACGGCAAGCACCCGACCGCAGTTATGCGATCAGGGTGGTCCTCAGCATCAAAGATAATAGGCGTGTGTGACCATTTGAGTGGTTTTTGAGAGCCCATTGCCGGCTCTGCCGCGTTAACTTCACGATCCCACTGTTTAAGTTGGCGGTGAGATGAGTGCAAAGATGCGCCTCCGTCAACGCACATGGCGTCAGTTGCCTTCTGGAATTCTTGTTCGCTGGTCTCATCGTCATCCTCTTCTTCTTCACTTCCATCATCTCCCTCTTTCTTTTCATGGCCTCTAGCAGGCTTTTCCTTCTGCTGCTTGGCCTTGCCGCGGAGGCCTCCTCGACCACCGCGGCCTTTCTTGCCGGACCCACCAGCACCATCTTGACCCTTTTCCTTGTCGCGCTTCTCATATTCAGCCTTCTGCTTCTCGACAAGGTGCTCGACTTGCCGGCACTCTTGGAGATCATGGCCCTTGGTGCGGTGGATCTTGCAGTATGGCCCATCAGACTTGCCGGCCTTCTCATTCGCCGCCGCCTCCTGACAAGCGGCGCATGCAGCTGCCTCCTTGCCGGGACTCTCTGTTTTGGCTTTCTTGGCGGGCTCAGAGTTGCCGGAACCTTCGACGGCCATCACAGTTTTGCCTTTGCGCTTCCTGTTGCGCTTTCGGCCCTTCTTCCTCAGGGTGGCAGCATCATCGTCCTCAGAATCTACTTCGGCGCCAGCGTCCTCCCCGGGAAGCCTTCTTCCTTCCTCGGCACGTGCACACTTATCCGCCAGCGTGTTGAGCTCGTTGACGGTCTTGGGCAACTTGACGTTCATTTTCTCCCGCATCCTCTGATTGCGCACATTCGTGTGAAAGGCGGCAATCACGGCTGCGGGGTGCACATCTGGAATGTTGCGGTGCACACGGCTGAATCTCTGGATGTACTTGCGCAAGGTTTCACCATCCCTTTGCGGGATCACCTGCAGATCGCTGGGCTGTCCAGGAGTCTTGTGGCCTCCGGTAAAGGCACCAACGAACTCGTTGCAGAGGTCTGACCACGAAGAGATGGAGTTCTCCGGCAAATTCATCAGCCAAGACCTCACGTTGGGTTTCAGTGCCAATGGAAAGTAGTTGGCGAGGATTTTCTCATCTCTTCCTCCGGCAGCTTGTACGGCAATCGTATAGATGCCCAGAAACTCCGCCGGGTTCAGCTTGCCGTCATATTTTTCCGGCACTTCTGGCTTGAAGGCTCGAACGGACGGCCACCGGACTTGCGGCAGCTCACGAGTGAAGGCAGGACACCCAACCTCGTAAGGTAGGTATCCGCCAACCCCTGGCGCAGGCTCATCAACGATGGGGCCGTTACGCGCGTCGGATTGACGGCGCGCCTCGCGGCGCCGTTCGATGGTGGTGCGGGCGTCTTCAGCCCGCCTGTCTCGCAGCACTTGCCGCTGATCTTGCCGCGCTCGTGGATCCGAAGATGCGATCGACATCTCGTCGGGTCCAAAAGACTACTGGGCTTGTCGCAGCTGTTGGCGTTGCTGCTGTTGAGGCTGTTGCCGCGGCGGCGACTGCACCGTTAGTGTAGTTCCGTCAGCGCGGCCACCAGCTGGAGATGCCGGTGCCAGTTGCGGACGCCATGAGGGTTCCGCTTGCTGTGATTTACTGGCTTCGGCAAATCCAATCAAGCTCTGGATGGTGGCTCTCCACTCGTCCATCTTCTCTGCTGCCGGAGGGAAGTTTAGCAGCATCTGAGCTCGCGCCATTGCTTCTGCCGCTGTGGCTGGCATGGCTGGGAGCGAAGAGCGCGACGTCGCTCTACTCCTGGCAGAGCCAGTAGGAGCGCCATCGTGGTTCTGTTGCCGCGGCACATGATCAGCAGCGGGTCGCCGTGGCGGAGGCGGTGCCTGAGGATCTGGGATTTGGTCCACAGGTGTCTTGCTGTGAGGTCACCGCTGCCCGGAGTCGTTGGCGCCGCTTGGGGCCGTACCACGCCCATTGTGTGAGGGGCATGGCGTCTGTCCTGAAGCAGCGTCCTTGGACGTCGCCGCAGCGGGGTCTCGGCTCACGCCAGCCCGGGCGTTGCCGCTCCGGTGGCTGCGTTTGTCGTCGCGGCGAGGAGGAGGAGGAGGAAGGCGCCCGTCCGCTCCGCCTGCGCCGTCGCGGCTCCGTTCGCCAGAGGACCGAGGAGGTCGACCGGCTCCGTTGTGCTCGTCCCTTGCGCCGGCCGCGGTGGGCGTAACGACCACGCCGCCCGCGCTGGTCGTGCCAACCGCAGTACCCGCGCCGCCCGCATTGGCTGTGCCGTCTGCAGACGCGTGCGAGGTGGCCGTCATCGTGATGCCCTTCTTCTTGGGCGCCATCGATGACGAGGAGGACGGTGATGAAGTTGATGATGAAGATGAAGAAGATACGCGGTCCACTGATCAAGGTTCGCACAAACGCCTCTGATCCCCTACCTAGCGCGCCAAAGATGTCGTGGTGGTACGACCATCTATGGGGCCATGCAGCCCCTTGTGGTTCGGCGGGGAAGATCGACGTGCACAAAGAGCATGAACAATGCAACGCGAGGGATTTTACCCAGGTTTGGGCCGCTGAGAAGCGTAAAACCCTACTCCTGCTTTTGGTGTATTAGTGGTATGGAAGCACAGCACAAGGAGCGCTTCTCCCGGCAAGGTGTGGAGAGAGCAGCTACACGAGAGGTGCTTGTGTTTGAAAAGGGGTCCGAATCCCCTAAACTGTTGCCCTGGCCCTCCTTTTATAGTTCAAGGGGTTACCACAGTGGCAAAACAGTAATTACATCGTGACTAGATAGCAAACAGTGCTATCATACCTAACTCTGCCAGTTTGGGACAAAGGCATTAAATGCAACGTTTAGGTGTCGTGTGGAGAGGTAGTTCCGACAAGGTTTCTGCACCGCTTGCCCAGCTACCTCGTATTATCTTGACACGCCTCTTGGACGGGTGTCTTTAGAGGCAAATCTTGTCCCAGCGTGCTGACACGTGTCTGACAAGCCTCACCAACCACCCTACGCGGTCGACACCTCGCCTGTTGGCGAACACCTGTGCGGCGAGGTGGAGCGCTGGAGGGCTGGCATAAGCTTGCCGGCATGGAGCTTGCCGGGTCTTCACCTTGCCGGCTCAGGCTTGCCGGCACGGAATGTCTTCATCTTCGGTACTAGTTGAGTGTCGTGCCTTGAGCTTCTCTCTGGTACCTCCACGATCTAATCTACATCCCTTTTCCGGCACCCTGCCGGAGGGGGGAATCATCACCGGAGGCCATCTTCATCATCCCGGCGGTCTCCATGATGAGGAGGAAGTAGTTCACCCTCGGGGCTGAGGGTTTGTACCAGTAGCTATGTGTTTGATCTCTCTCTCGTGTTCTTGATTTTGCATGATCTTGATGTATCACGAGCTTTGTTAATATAGTTGGATCATATGGTGTTTCTTCCCTCTCTATCTTTGTTGTGATGAATCGAATCTTTTCCCTTTGAGGTTTCGTTATTGTCGGATTGAATATTTCAGATTTGAGAACACTTGATGTATGTCTTGCATATGAATACCCGTGGTGACAATGGGGTATTATATTGATTCACTTGATATATGTTTTGGCATTCAACTCGCGGATTCCCGCGGTGACATTGGGGTAATCTATGCATAGGGGTTGATGCACGTTTTCATTATCTTTTCTCCGATAGAAACTTTGGGGTACTCCTTGGAGTTCTTTGTGTGGATTAAATATTACGATTATGAAGTTGTTTGATGCATATCGTATAATCAACTCACGGATACTTGTGGTGACATTGGAGTATCTAGGTGACATTAGAGTTGGTTGATGTGTATCATATGGTGTTATTTTAGTACGAACTCTAGGGCTGTTTGTGACACTTATAGGAATAGCTCAATAGATCGATCGGAAAGAATAACTTTGAGGTGGTTTCGTACCCTACAAACAATTTCTATCTTAGGCCTTGTTTTTAAGCATTGCAATACCGTTTGTGCTCACTTTTGTTACTTGCTACCTTGCTGTTTTTATATTTTCAGATTACAAAAACCTATATCTACTATCCATACTACACTTTTATCACCATCTCTTCGCCGAACTAGTGCACCTATACAATTTACCATTGTATTGGGTGTGTTGGGGACACAAGAGATTTCTTGTATTTGGTTGCAGGGTTGTTTGAGAGATGCCATCTTCAACCTACGCCTACCACGGATTGATAAACCTTAGGTCATCCACTTGAGGGAAAATTGCTACTGTCCTACAAAACTCTGCGCTTGGAGGCCCAACACGAGTCTACAAGAATAAGTTGTGTAGTAGACATCAAGCTCTTTTCTAGCGCCGTTGCCGGGGAGGTGAGTGCTTGAAGGTATATCTTTAGATCTTGCAATCGAATCTTTTAGTTTCTTGTTTTATCACTAGTTTGGTTTATAAAAGAAAACTACAAAAAATGGAATTGAGGTTGCCTCATATTATTCGTCTTTATCATGTCTTTCTTGAAAATGATGGAGCGGAAAATTGTGCTCAATTGATAGAAGAAGAATTCAATACAATGTTTGGCATAAAATCTTTGAATGATGAGCATGATTGCAATGTTGTTAGCATGAATTCTATGAATATCCAAAATACTAATGATGATTGCACTAGTCATGACAAAAATGTTTCTTATAAGCATGCCAATTTTTGTGGAGTGCATAAAGTTTGTGAAGACATGCCTTATAGGGATGATAGATTTTGTAAGAAGCATAAACATGATAGAACCAATTTTTTGCTCAAAGTGATAGATGAATTTGCTACAAAATTATGCTCTCTTCATCCCATTACTTGTGAACTTTGCAATAAAGTTGGTCACCTTAATTTTCAATGCATACTTTTTCATGATCGAATCATGGCTAAATATTGTAATGACTTGACCGCCCTTGAACTATATAATGAGCTTTATCTATTTTTGGGGTGTGAAGAATTGACACATAAAAATACTTGGTTTGAAGTATTCATTCTCACAGACAACATTGAAACTAATCTAGAGAAAATCTATATGTTTTGTGTGGTAAATTGCAATGAGAATGATTATATTGCCAACTGTAGAAAGACGGGAAAACCAATAGAATATAAAAGGAACACTAATGAAAGGGTAAAGATTTCCACTTTCCCTCCTATTGTCTCTCATGATGAAATAGGTGACGAGGAGGAGCTTCCTATTCAACCAATCTCATCAATAAGAAGCTCGGAAAAATTGATTAAACCCACACATGATGTGGTGAAGAAGAAGAAAAGAAGAAAGAGTAGAGGTAAAAAGGTATCCCTCCCAAATAATGTTGCCCCTATTATTGTTGTGCCTCATGAGAGTGAATCAAAAATAATTGTGGAAGATGATATACTCGATGATGATATTGCTTCTTTGTCTTATGGTACAATGTCCGAAGGAACTATTGAGGATGATTTTATTATGCCTATTACTGATTATGATGATTATGATTGGGAAAATAATGATACTTCTTATAATCTTGAAAATCTTTTTGGCACCAACTTACAAAATTCTTATGATAATAATTGTTATACTATTGGTGCTATTCATACTATTGATGATAATAGTGATTATGCTAATGATATGCCAAGCCACAAGCTTGGGGATGCTATGTCTGATGAGAATGACATGTTTGAGAATTTATTTGCTGCAATTAATGTTTGTCCCAAGCTTGGGGATGCTATGCTTAATGAAGATGATCTTTTAAGTTCCCCTACTTTGAATGATCAAATTTGTTATGATGATTTCATGCCTCCTATCTATGATGATTATTGTGATGATACTTATGTTATGAAAAATAGTGATGATTATTATTATTATACTTGTTATAATCCTTTTACTGAACATCACTCTTTTAATGTGGAAACAATTTATAGTATTCGAGTTTCATACTATACTCCCACTATTATGAATGAGAAGAAAATTGCTTGTGTGGAGAGTAATAAAAATTCTATGCTTGTGGATCATGAAAAGAATGCTTTATATGATAGCTATATTGATGAATCCATTCATTATGCTACTGAAAATTATTATGAGAGAGGAACATATGATTCATGATGCTCCCGTTATGTTTCAAATCTTTACTTTTTATGTGAGCACCATTAAAATCATCATGCCTAGCTAAAAGGCATTAAAGAAAAGCGCTTGTTGGGAGACAACCCAATACTTATCCCTACTGTTTTTGTGTGTCCACATGATTAATAAACTGTAGTAATCATGTTTTATATGTTTTCTTTCAATAATGTGCCAAGTAAAGCCTTTGGGATAGTGTGGATGCTTGTTGATTTGATTCTGTGCAAAAACAAAAACTTTTGCGTCCAGTGCTGGAATTTATATTCTGTACTGGAGCGTGAGAAAATTCTGAAATTTTTCCACAATATTGGGTTACAAATTTTTTACGTTTTCCTAATTTTTCAGAAGTTTTGGAGGTACATAAGTATGGTTTTTAAATCGTTCACTACACGCTGTTCTGTTTCTGACAGATTCTGTCTTCGGTGCATAGTTTGCTTGTTTTAGTGTTTCCATAGCTTATATTGTGTAATATAAATTGTGGAAATGATAGAATACAGTAGGAATTATGTGAGAAGAGTTATTAATCTTGTCTTGACAGTACCTAAGTGGATGATTTATTTTTATCATACTAACCTATCTCACGAAGTTCCGTTAAGTTTTGTGTGATTGAAGTTTTCAAGTTTTGGGTGAGATATCGATATGAGGAGAATAAGGAGTGGAAAGAGCCTAATCTTGGGGATGCCCAAGGAACCCCAAGTTAAAATTCAAGGAAGACTCAAGCGTCTAAGCTTGGGGATGCCCCGGAAGGCATCCCCTCTTTCGTCTTCAACACTATTGGTAACCTCACTCGGAGCTATATTTTTATTCGTCACATAATATGAGTTTTGCTTGGAGCGTCATTTTATTTTGTTGAGATTTTCTTGCTGTTATCGATAATCATTTTTTGTATCTTTTAGTTCAATAAAATGCCAATTATAACCTTTACCATGCTCAGTTTGCAAGTTCATGCGTTGCTGTTTGAAAGCAGAAAGTCTTCTGTTATGTCAAGAATATTCCTGAATAGTCAGAACATGATAAAAATCTGAAATTTTTACACAGTAAGCATGCATGAGTTCTCTATCACTTGGTAATTTTCCAGAATTTTTGGAGTTAAGGAAGTATGGATTCTTATTCACCCTTTACAGATTGTTCTGTTTTGGCAGATTGCTGTTATAGTTGCATTGTTTGCATATGTTTGCGTGTTTAATGCTTCTATTTGAGGATAGGAGTATTAAATATGAAGAGGCATTTAGTATGCAATGTTTAATTATAATTTTTTTGATTTTCTAGAGTAGAGAATGTTAGGGTTTTGAGTTGACTTATACTAACTTATCTCACGAGTTCTTGTTGAGTTTTGTGTGGATGAAGTTTTTAAAGATTTAGGAGAAGCCATTGTATGAGATGAATTAAGGAGACACAAGAACTCAAGCTTGGGGATTCCCAAGGCATCTCAAATTAATATTTCTAGAAGTCTCAAGCATCTAAGCTTGGGGATGCCCCGGTAGGCATCCCACCTTTCTTCATCAACAATTATCGGTCAGTTTTGGTTGAGCCTAAGTTTTTGCTTCTTCACATGATATGTGCTACCCTCGGAAAGTCATTTTATTTTGTTTTCTTTGCTGTTTGAATAAAATACTTAAGATCTGAAATTTTTAAATGAGAGAGAGTCCTCACATAGCTACTTAATTACTTAACTACTCATTTGATCTTCACTTATATCTTTTTGGAGTAGTTTGTCATTTACTCTTGTGCTTCACTTATATCGTATGAGTAAAATGTGAAAGAATTGAATATCATAAAGTTGAAATTATATGTGCTTCATATGCTTGTATCATGCCTAGTAGTAGTTTCACATTGGGTTTAGAAAGTGAAATCTATTGAAGCTTGACGATCACAATATTGGTCATACAAGCAATTCATGAATGATTAGTATAAGGAAGAGAACTTTCACATATAAATATATTATCTTCGACATCTTTTATGATTGTGAATACCCATTAATTATTTTCAAACTTAAGCAAATTAGCTGAAGTTGGACAAGGAAGACAACGTAATGAGTTATGTTTGGGTATATTTGCATAGAAGTTATATTGTTATGGATCCTCCAACATGTGGTGCTTGCTTAGGATCTTTTGCTAGCCAAAAATTCGTACTAAGTAGACATACTACTTGTGCATCCAAAAACCCTTAAACCCAGTTTCTTGCCATGAGTGTCCACCATACCTACCTATGGATTGAATAAGATCCTTCAAGTAAGTTGTCATCGGTGCAAAAAGAAATAAAAATTGCTCCTAAATATGTATGATCTTTTATTGCAAGGGAAAATAAGCGTTGTACGAACTTGTGATGGTAAAGAAATAAAAGCGACGGACTGCATAATAAAGGTTGCTATCACAAGGGGCAATATAATGTGACGTTCCTTTGCATTAAGAGCTTGTGCATCCAAAAATAAAAAGCGCATGACAACCTCTGCTTCCCTCTGCGAAGGGCCTATCTTTTACTTTTATGCATTTACTTTTATGTATTTACTTTTATGCAAGAGTCAATAAGTATTCATTCTCATTTCAACCTTAATTATTCTCTAGTTGGCAAGCATCATGTGGTGGGGAAAGATCCAGGCATATATGGCCAGTCAAATATATTTGATCATGAATTATTATTGTTGACAATTATCTCTATGATAAATAAGTTGGGAGGCGAAACATTAAGCCCCTATCTTTTTGTGTGTTCGATGGATGCCATTTGTTCTAAAAATATGCTTTGAGTACTAGCAATCATAGTAGACTATATGATAATTGAGTATGTGGAGCTGTTACTTAGACTTTGTTGAAATTAAGTTGAATTGCAATTGTTTGGTGACTAAGAACATAAGTTGTTAAGTTTCAAGAGATTGCATTGTTTGAACCACAACATGTGAATTGATTGCTACTTTATCATGATGAGTTTTATGAGAAAAAGTTGCTGTTATGATGCTAGGAAAAGTGATTGAAATTATCATTGATCAAACTTATGCACTATGCTAGCATTCACACTTCATAAATTTTTTATTTTATCATTTACCTACTCGAGGACGAGCAGGAATTAAGCTTGGGGATACTGATACGTCTCCAACGTATCTATAATTTATGAAGTATTCATGCCATGTTTATAACAATTCTATATGGTTTTGGTATGATTTGATTAGAACTAACTCGGACTGACGTTGTTTTCAGCAGAATTGCCATGGTGTTGTTTTTTGTGCAGAAATAAAAGTTCTTGGAATTGGATGAAACTTTTTGGAGATTTTTTATGGAATAAATAAAAAATACTGGAACCAAGACCCACTGGAGGGGGGCCACCCAGTGCCCACGAGGCACCAGGGCGCGCCACCCCCCCCCCCCCCCCAGGCGCGCCCTGATACCTCGTGGGGCCCACGTGGCTCCGTCTGACCTGATCCAACGCTGAAAAATCCTATAAATAGAGAAACCCCCAGAAATAAACCTAGATCAGTTTTTACGCCGCCGCAAGCCTCTGTACCTCCACGATCTAATCTACAGCCCTTTTCCGGCACCCTACCGGAGGGGGGAATCATCACCGGAGGCCATCTTCATCATCCCGGCGGTCTCCATGACGAGGAGGAAGTAGTTCACCCTCGGGGCTGAGGGTTTGTACCAGTAGCTATGTGTTTGATCTCTCTCTCTCTCTCGTGTTCTTGATTTGGCATGATCTTGATGTATCATGAGCTTTGTTAATATAGTTGGATCATATGGTGTTTCTTCCCTCTCTATCTTTGTTGTGATGAATAGAATCTTTTCCCTTTGAGGTTTCATTATTGTCGGATTGAATATTTCAAATTTGAGAACACTTGATGTATGTCTTGCATATGAATACCCGTGGTGACAATGGGGTATTATATTGATTCACTTGATATATGTTTTGGCATTCAACTCGCTGATTCCCGCGGTGACATTGGGGTAATCTATGCATAGGGGTTGATGCACGTTTTCATTATCTTTTCTCCGATAGAAACTTTGGGGTGTTCCTTGGAGTTCTTTGTGTGGATCAAATATTACGATTATGAAGTTGTTTGATGCATATCGTATAATCAACTCACGGATACTTGTGGTGACATTGGAGTATCTAGGTGACATTAGAGTTGGTTGATGTGTATCATATGGTGTTATTTTAGTACGAACTCTAGGGCTGTTTGGGACACTTATAGGAATAGCTCAATAGATCGATCGGAAAGAATAACTTTGAGGTGGTTTCGTACCCTACAAACAATTTATATCTTATGTTCTCCGCTAATAGGAACTTGGGAGTGATTCTTTATTGCACGTTGAGGGATGGTTATATGATCCAATTATATTAGCATTGTTGAGAGATTGCACTAGCGAAAGTACGAACCCTAGGCCTTGTTTTTAAGCATTGCAATACCGTTTGTGCTCACTTTTGTTACTTGCTACCTTGCTGTTTTTATATTTTCAGATTACAAAAACCTATATCTACTATCCATACTACACTTTTATCACCATCTCTTCGCCGAACTAGTGCACCTATACAATTTACCATTGTATTGGGTGTGTTGGGGACACAAGAGATTTCTTGTATTTGGTTGCAGGGTTGTTTGAGAGATACCATCTTCAACCTACGCCTCCCACGGATTGATAAACCTTAGGTCATCCACTTGAGGGAAAATTGCTACTGTCCTACAAAACTCTGCGCTTGGAGGCCCAACACGAGTCTACAAGAATAAGTTGTGTAGTAGACATCTTTGATTCCATAGGTGGCTCTCATAATGGATTCATATGGTGCCTTAATTTTCTTTCTAGGGAAATGCTCCATACCGTTTTTTAGTGGAAACTGAAATTTTATATTCCCTTCTTTCATGTCAATAACGGCACCTATAGTTCGTAAAAACGGTCTACCAAGTATTATTGGGCAAGTAGGATTACATTCAATGTCAAGTACAATAAAATCAACGTCACATAGTTCCTATTTGCAAGAATAAGAACATTATTAATCCTATCCAAAGGCTTTTTAATAGTAGAATCCGCAAGATGTAAATTAACAGAACATTCATCTATATTGGCAAAACCTAGAACATCACATAGAGATTTTGGAATTGTGGAAACGCTAGCACCCAAATCACATAAAGCATTGCACTCATAATTTTTAATTTTAACTTTAATGGTGGGTTCCCATTCATCATATAATTTTCTAGGAATTGAAATCTCTAGTTCTAGTTTTTCTTCTAACGCTTTCATCATTGCTTCTACGATGTGTTTAGTAAAAGCCTTGTTTTGCTCATAAGCGTTGGGTGAATTTAGCATGGATTGTAACAAAGAAATGCACTCAATCAAAGAACAATTGTCATAATTAAAATCTTTGTAATCCAAGAGAGTGGGCACATCACTATTTAAAGTTTTTACCTCTCCAAACCCACTTTTGTCAATTTTCTTATCAAGATTGTCACCCTCCAAATTATGGGAACGCCTACTAGCTAAAGTTGACTCTTCTTCAGTCCCCTTTTCATCAAGTTTTATGTTGCTAAACAAAGAATCAATAGATGAAACACCAATCATTTTAATATCCTCATCATTACTACGATAAAAATTGGGAGGAATCGCTTTTTCTAAAAATTCTCGTTTAGCTCTTAGCATGGCGGTTCTTTTCTTACTCTCATCCATGGAGACATATAAAGATTTAATTGATTCATTAATATCAATTTTAGGTGGCAAAATTTTAGTCTTAATATTTTCCACATCATGAATAAGTCTATCAATGCTCCTAGACATATCATCAAGTTTACTCAATTTTTCTTCTATCGTAGTGTTGAAAACTTTTTGAGCATTAATAAATTCTTTAATATTACTTTCAAGATCAGAGGGCATCCTATTATTATTATTATTATTATAATTACCATAGGGATTGCCATAATTATTAGAGGAATTTCCAGGAAACGGTCTAGCGTTGAAATTACCTCTATAAGCATTACTATTAAAATTGTTTCGCGAGACAAAATTCACATCTACGGGATCATTATTTTGCTAAATCAAGGTGGATAAAGGCACATCATTAGGATCAATAGAAGCATTTTTGCTAGCAACCAATTTCATAAGCGCATCAACTTTATCTCTCAAAGTATTAATTTCTTCAACAGAATTCACGTTTTTACTAGTAGGAACTCTTTCAGTATGCCATTGTGAATAATTTGCCATAATATTATCAAGCAATTTAGTAGCTTCTCCCAAAGTAATTTCCATAAAAGTACCACCCGCGGCGGAATCTAAAAGATTTCTAGAGACAAAATTTAATCCCGCATAAAAATTTTGTATGATCATCCGTAAATTTAAACCGTGAGTAGGGCAATTTATTATCATTAATTTCATACTCTCCCAAGATTGGGCAACATGTTCATGATCAAGTTGCTTAAAATTCATAATCTGATTTCTAAGAGAAATAATTTTTGCGGGAGGAAAATACTTGGTAATAAAAGCATCTTTACATCTATCCCAAGAATCGATACTATTTCATGGTAAAGATGAAAACCAAATTTTTGCAAGATCCCGCAATGAGAACGGGAATAATTTTAATTTCACAATATCATTATCCACATCTTTTTTCTTTTGCATATCACATAATTCTACGAAAGTATTAAGATGGGATGCAGCATCTTCATTAGGACTACCAGAAAATTGTTCTTTCATAACAAGATTTAGCAAAGCGGCATTAATATCACAAGTCTCCGCACTAGTGGCGGGAGGAGCAATCGGAGTACTAATAAAATCATTATTATTAGTATTGGAAAAATCACACAATTTTGTATTTTCTTGAGACATCGTGACTACGCAAACAAGATAGCAATCAAGCAAACAAGCAAACACGAAAAAGGCAAACGGAAAATATTTTTGTATTTTTGTAAAAACTTTTTAGAAGTGGGGGAGATGAAAATGAGAGGCAAATAAAATAAATGCAAGGAGATGAGAGTTTATGCAAAGGTACTTGATAGATGTTGATGATGTCTCCCCGGCAACGGCGCCAGAAATTCTTCCTGCTACTTGTAGCTTGCGTTGGTATTATCCCCGAAGAGGAAGGGATGATGCAGCACAGTAGAGATAAGTATTTCCCTCAGTTATGAAACCAAGGTTATCAAACCAGTAGGAGAATCACGCAACACCTCGTTAGCAGTACCTGCACACAAACAACAAACCCTTGCACCCAACACAAACGAGGGGTTGTCAATCCCTCGGCGGTAATTTGCAAGATTAAATTGTATGTGGTAGATAGATAGATTAAACAAAAATAAAAAATAAAATAAATAAAGAAAAAGTGCAGCAAGTATTTTTAGGGTTTTAGTAAATGATTTAGATAGACCCGGGGGCATAGTTTTCACTAGAGGCTTCTCTCAAGAAAATAACATACGGTGGGTAGACAAATTACTGTTGGGCAATTGATAGAAAAGCAAATAATCATGACGATATCCAAGGCAATGATCATGTATATAGGCATCACGTCCGAGACAAGTAGACCGACTCCTGCCTGCATCTACTACTATTACTCCACACATCGACCGCTATCCAGCATGCATCTAGTGTATTAAGTCCATAAAGAACGGAGTAATGCCTTAAGAACGATGACATGATGTAGACAAGATAAACTCATGTATGAATAAACCCCATCTTTTTACCCTTAATAGCAACGATACATACGTGTCATCTCCCTTTCTGTCACTGGGATTGAGCACCGCAAGATCGAACCCATTACAAAGCACCTCTTCCCATGGCAAGATAAATCAATCTAGTTGGCCAAACCAAATCAATAGATCGGAGAAGAAATACGAAGCTATAATAATCATGCATAAAAGAGATCAGAGAAGACTCAAATAATATTCATGGATAATCTGATCATAAACTCACAATTCATCGGATCCCAACAAACACACCGCAAAAAGTGATTACATCGGATAGAACTCCAAGAACATCGAGGAGAACATTGTATTGAAGATCAAAAAGAGAGAAGAAGCCATCTAGCTACTAACTATGAACCCGAAGGACTGTGGTAAACTACTCACGCATCATCGGAAGGGCAGCAAGGTTGATGTAGAGCCCCTCCGTGATCGATTCCCCCTCCGGCAGATTACCGGAGAAGGCCTCCAGATGGGATCTCTCGAGAACAAAAGCTTGCGGTGGCGGAAAAAGTATTTCGTGGACTCCCCTGAGGGTTTCTGATTTGGGAATTTATAGTGGAGGAATTAGGTCAAACGGAGCTCTATGGGCCCCACGAGGTACCAGGGCGCGCCTGCCCCCCCCCCCCCCAGGCGCGCCCTGGTGCCTCGTGGGCACCCCCTGGGGCTTCTGGCCTCCTCTCGAAGCTTCTAGTGTTGGTATTGTCCAGAAAAAAAATCTCCAAAAAGTTTCGTGGCATTTGGACTTCGTTTGGTATTGATATTCTGTAAAACAAAAATAGGGCAGAAAACAGCAACTGGCACTGGGCACTAAGTTAATAGGTTAGTCTACAAAAATGATATATAATTGCTATAAATGCATATAAAAACATCCAAGATTGATAATATAACAGCGTGGAACAATCAAAAATTATAGATATGTTGGAGACGTATCAGGGCAACGAACAAAGGAGGAGCTCGAGAAGCTTCAGCTTGCCTACTCAGAGCTCAAGACCTCGGCCCGAGCTGACCACGTGGTGCTCCAGCAAGTAGAGCAAATCGCCTCGGGTAAGCTATTTTTGCTGCAATGTTCGTTTGGCAGCAAAGGGTGTGTCGAGCTCACCCAGTTATGGCGTTCCGTAGAGGTCTTTGCGGATCTTCCGCAGAGCGCGGCGGATGCGGTGGCGTACTTCGGCCAGCTAGCGGGCCACGAGGCGGAGAAGGCCTTTTGGGGGCAGTTCCCGGGGTCGCCGTCGGCACAGCTGCTGAATCATCGAGTGAAGCAGCTGGTGGAACTAACTCGCGCTCCAGGACCTTTGCATCGCGTTGTGGCCTGCCGAAGCCATGCCGAAGAGCCTCTTTGGCCTTACGGCCCGTCACCGAGACGCCGTGCCCTGCGTGAACCGCTGGAAGAGGTTCGCGTGCTTTGAAGGAGCGCGGAGGGCGTACGCCTGCGTGAAGACACACTTCCGAAAGGTTGATGCGGTGACATGTGCTGCGGGCCCTCCTGCCGACAAGCCGCGCACCGCCGAACAGTTCTTCGCCGAGGTGGAGGCGGGAGCTCGTACCACCGAAGCCATGTGTCCAAAGGACACTATGTATTTCTAGAAAGTACTTCGGAATGCCGAAGTGTATGATGTATGAAACTTTATCCTTTGGTTGAATGAAGATGGCTTTAAATTCCATGTGTGTTGTTTTGTAATTAGTTTTTCCTCCAATATGACTGTTTTAAAATGAGAGTGGCCAGTCGTCGACTTCAACCCCAGTGTAGGTCATACAAAGGGTGTTCCTTAAGGCACACTTGACCCTTAGCTGACGTCTCGGCACCCGGAGGTGGTCGGTGCTTTATAGGAACTAGGCAATCAGACTATAGTGGCTTTATAACTTTCACTTAGTCATAGGAGTTTGACTGTGGGGGTTGATGACCAGCCCCCGGTGTGGGAAGTGTTCGGCCAGGTCGGCCGAGGTCTAGGCCATAACACACTTCGGCTAGGAATGAAAGCCCTTCGATTAACACGGGTGATCTCCATCGTCACATCGCTTAACGCGGTCTACGGATGGCGAACCAGTTTACGCATACCTAGATAGTCAGTTTTAGGCTTTCTCCACTGAGGCGCTTTGCCAATTAACCTGGCAGCGCAATCGTAGTGGTTCTCCCATTACGCCCTTAGCCGAATTCATCGGAAACGTAAGGGGTACACATAGGAGCCGGGCAACCCAACTATTGACCAAAATCTAGGTTCAAAACTGATGCATATAAGGCCAAAATCCGAGACGCCGGATACTTCGGACTTGTTATACAATTGTATCTTTTTTGGAGAACTTCTTCGTCCCACAGGGGGCATGCTGATAAAGAAATATGATAGAGACCTTGAAGGGGCACAGTTTCTTTATTTCATAATTTCAAGCGTGTACATGCCCAGCTGCGGCGAGAGGAATTGAAAGAATACAATGTAAAAAGTAAAGAAAAAAGAGGAAGAAACAGGGTGGATATTTGTTAACGGATTTTGAAAAATCCAGGCCGCTACCTGCCGCACGTCTGCGTTTCCGAGCTGTTGACCAGATGTTCACCATTGATGGTGAGGAATTTGTAGAGGTTGATGCCTTTCCGGCCCTTTATACGCTTCAAGCGTTTAATTGACCGAGCTCCTCTAGAGGAGACGTTGCCGAAGTCCGTTCTGTGGTTGAAACCATGTTGACGTAGTCATGTTTGGCTGTTTCTTTTACAGAGACTTGCCTGTGCAGGGGCTCGAAGCCACGTCCTTGCTTGGTTGAACCGCGCCGACGTTTGAGTAAATTTTTGGCTCCTCGACGGCCCAGGGAATCTTCAGTGCGAAATTATGCACTCTAGGGACGTAGTGCCCACTCCAGAGAGGGCACGCAAGGAGCCCGCATCCCTATTTCGGGTGCGGGGGTACCTGGCCGAGGTCGATTTGTGCAGCCCGGGCGCGCTTCAAGGAGCGGGCGGCGCGTTTATTGCTGTGGGCTGCCTCCTCGGATGCCTGTACCTTGGCTGCGAAAGCCGCGGTCTGTTCTTCTGTCCAGAGTGAACGTTCGGTGTTACCATTGACTGTGATAACGCCGTTCGGTCCCGGCATTTTGAGCTTGAGGTAGGCATAATGCGGGACTGCGTTGAAACGCGCGAAGGTTGTGCGCCCTAAGAGCGCGTGGTATCCACTTCGGAAAGGTACGACATCGAAGATTAACTCCTCACTTCTGAAGTTCTCGGGCGAGCCGAAGACTACCTCTAGGGTGACCGTTCCGGTACAGCGGGCTTCGACGCCCGGAATGACACCTTTAATGGTGGTGGAGCTCGGCTTGATCCGAGATGAGTCGATGCCCATCTTTCAAATTGTGTCCTCGTAGATGAGGTTAAGGCTGCTTCCTCCATCCATCAGGACGCGTGTTAGATGATAACCATCAACAATAGGGTCCAGGACGAGTGCCGCCGATCCGCCATGCCTGATGCTAGTCGGATGATCGTGCTTGTCAAACGTGATCGGGTAAGCCGACCATGGGTTATACTTCGGGGCGACGGGCTCCAGCGCGTATACATCCCGAAGCACACGCTTCCTCTCCCTTTTAGGGATGTGGGTGACATAGATCATATTGACCTCTGTTATCTCGTCAGGAAACTTCTTTTGGCCTCCATTATTGAGCCGCCGAGGTTCATCCTCGTCTTCGCTGCGATGTTGGGTTTTACTTTGACCCTCTGCCGCTATCTTGCCGGCTTGTTTAAAGACCCAGCAATTCCTGTTAGTGTGGGTTGCTGCTTTTTCCTGAGTGCCGTGAATTCCACATGGGCGGTCCAAGAGCCTATCAAGCTGGCTAGGTCCATCTTTGTTCCCTATAAAGGGTTTTCTTCTCTGTCAGGATTTAGGTCCGGTGAACCCTGCGTTGACCGCAGCGTCTTCCGTATCGCTTCCGCCATTTTTATACCTGCACTTATTTTTGTTGCGCTTGGGTTTTCCATTGGCGTCGCGAGTTTCTGAGGTGCCTGCCTCGCCGTTATGAGTACTACGGGCGAGCCAGTTGTCTTCTCCCGCACAAAAGCGAGTCATCAGTGAGGTGAGGGCCGCCATAGTCCTCGGCTTATCCTGGCCGAGTTGACGAGCCAACCATTCATCTCGGATATTGTTTTTAAATGCGGCGATGGCCTCGGCTTTGGAGCAGTCTATGATTTGGTTCTTCTTGGTGAGGAACCTATTCCAGAATTTTCGGGCTGATTCGCCTGGCTGTTGGGTGACATGGCTGAGGTCATCAGCGTCCGGAGGTCGGACATATGTGCCCTGGAAGTTTGCTCGAAAAGCGTCTTCTAGGGCCTCCCAGCTGCCGATAGAGTGAGGGGGAAGGCTGTTAAGCCAATGCCTCGCCGGCCCCTTTAGCTTGAGCGACAGATATTTAATGGCGTGGAGATCATCTCCGTTGGCCATGTGTATGTGTAGGAGGAAATCCTCGATCCAAACTGCTGGGTCTGTGGTGCCATCGTATGATTCTATATTGATGGGTTTAAATCCTTCCGGGAATTGATGTTCCATCACCCTGTCTGTGAAGCAGATTGGGTGAGTCGGACCTCGGAACCGAGGAGCATCTCGTCGGAGGTCGGGCAAGAGCCGCGAGTAGGCTTGATCTCGGGCACGGCCGTTCCTGTCCACCCAGGCATCGTAGCCGTCGAGCCCAGCTGGCGCGCGTCCCCTTGATCCATAGATGGACCGAGGGGGAGCCCTGTTTTCCTCAATGCGACGTCTAGCGTCATGAGGATCTAGGTAATCCATGGGGTCCTTGCCATAACGGCGTGGAGGTGGCCGTTCACTGAGGTCTTCTCGTCTTGGCCTGTCCCGGCCTCTAGGGGGTCGGTCGAGGTCGTCGGCGAGCTCCTTGTCGAACTCCGGCAAGAGACGCCTACGTGGGTATGATTTCGGTGCACTATGGCGCCGGTTCTCCATGTCTTGCTCGGCGGAGAGCACTTTGATCCACTTTTCATTTAGTGCATCGGTATTGGCCTGCAGCTGCTGCTACTTGCGTTTCATGCTCCGGGTGGTCGCAACGAGGCACCGCCGGAAGCACCCTTGTTCAAAAGGGTCTTCGGGGACGATGTAGTCCTCGGTACCGAGGCTCTCGTCCTCCTCGGATTCCGGCATGTAGTTGTCATCGGCCCCTTCGAAGAGGTCATCGGGATCTGAGTCCCTGAGAAGTCGGTCCGGTGTACCGTTCCTTACTGGGGAGGCTTGAACGTCCTCTTCATGGTTACCGGCATCATCGTCCTCCGCGTCGCCATTATTAGCTGTCGCGTCATTACCACTGGGTTCCCCGTTAGGACCCCTTCGGCGTCTTCGCCGACGTCTTGGAGGGGATTTGGGGGTGTCCACCATGTAAACATCGTAGGTGGACGTGGCGGTCCACCTGCCCGCGTTTACCGGGGGCAAGGTGTTCTCGATGGGGCCATCAGCATCTTCCTCCATGTCTGAGGCCTCGCCATAGTCCAGCACGTCGGTTAAGTCATCGACCATGGCGACTAAGTGGGTGGTGGGTGGGATGTAAATTAACCTATCGTCGGCTTTAAGTCCGATCTGATTGTAAACCGAAGTCCTGCCGTCCGAGATGGACCTGCTCTGGATGTGATCAAGCATCTCATCGAGGTGAGATAGCTCTTCGGGATTCATTGATGCGCCATAGGCAGGGTTGACTCGAAGTACGCCCGGCGTGTAACCGGACGCGTTTTAGGTGCGAAGGGAATCCGAACATAATTCCGAGTTCTGCGCCGAAGTCAGTTCTAGCACTGACATAATTTCGGGAGTGGGAGCCGGATCTATCTCCTGACTGGCGATCGGAAGGAAACTGGCCAAAGTGGTGGCGTCAGGGGTCTCAAGAGGCGCCGCGACAAAGCTCGGTTCCGGAGTCGAGCCTCCAGAACCAGTCGAGCTTTCAATTCGGCCGGGAGTCCATCCCGACAGGATGAGTTCGCCGCGGGAATCCGCGGTGTATTCGAGGCCACCGAAGGTCATGATCCGACCTGGGGCGTAGTTCTCGACAGGGGTCAGATGACCCGTCGAGTCGGCGCAAAATACCATGCTACCAAAAACAAAGAGTTGGCCGGCGGCGTAAACTTCCCCACGGCAGTTGGCGCAGTTGATCTGCAGATGAGCCATCGATCCTTCTGGTGATCGCGCAGCGGAACTCTCAATGAAAGCACCAGTGTCGGTGTAAAAACCGGCAGACCTCGGGGTAGGGGGTCCCAAGTTGTGGATCTCGGATCGGTGGCAGCGAAGACAAGGGAGACGATGTTTACCCAGGTTCGGGCCCTCTTGATGGAGGTAAAACCCTATGTCCTGCTTCTGTTTATATTGATGGAGATGTATCGAATACAGAGTTGATCTACCTCGAGATCGTAATGTGTGTCTAACTTCTAGGGCTAGGTGAGCGATATTGCGTTGATGTCTGATACGTCTCCAACGTATCTATAATTTATGAAGTATTCATGCGATGTTTATTATAGTTTTGTATGATTTTGGTGCACTTTTATATGGCTTTTATATGATTTTTATGGACTAACATATTGACCTAGTGCCCAGTGCCAGTTGTTGTTTTCTGCTTGTTTTTGGTTTTCCAGAAAATCCATATCAAATGAAGTCCAAATGCAGCAAAACTTTTTGACGATTTTTTCTGGAAGGAAACGGACCCAGGAAGCTTCGGGGAAGCAGCAGAAGAGCCACAGGGGCCCCACGAGCCACCTGGGCGCGCCTGCCCCCCCCCCTTAGGCGCGCCTTGGTGCCTCGTGGGCCCCCTGTGGCCCCTCTTCGCGTGATTGCAACGCTGAAAAATCATATATATTCAGAAACCCCCGAAAGTTAACCTAGATGAGTTTTTACGCCGCCGCAAGCCTCTGTACCTCCACGATCTAATCTACAGCTCTTTTTCGGCACCCTGCCGGAGGGGGGGGAATCATCACCGGAGGCCATCTTCATCATCCCGGCGGTCTCCATGACGAGGAGGGAGTGGTTCACCCTCGGGGCTAGGGGTATGTACTAGTAGCTATGTGTTTGATCTCTCTCTCTCGTGTTCTTGATATGTCACGATCTTGATGTATCGTGAGCTCTGTTAATATAGTTGGATCATATGGTGTTTCTTCCCTCTCTATCGTTGTTGTGATGAATCGAATCTTTTCCCTTTGAGGTTTCGTTATTGTCGGATTGAATATTTCAGATTTGAGAACACTTGATGTATGTCTTGCATATGAATACCCGTGGTAACAATGGGGTATTATATTGATTCACTTGATATATGTTTTGGCACTCAACTCGCGAATTCCCGATGTGACATTGGGGTAATCTATGCATAGGGGTTGATGCACGTTTTCATTATCTTTTCTCCGATAGAAACTTTGGGGTGCTCCTTGGAGTTCTTTGTGTGGATTGAATATTATGATTATGAAGTTGTTTGATGCATATCGTATAATCAACTCACGGATACTTGTGGTGACATTAGAGTTGGTTGATGTGTATCATATGGTGTTATTTTAGTACGAACTCTAGGGCTGTTTGTGACACTTATAGGAATAGCTTAATAGATCGATCGGAAAGGATAACTTTGAGGTGGTTTCGTACCCTACAAACAATTTCTATCTTATGTTCTCCGCTAATAGGAACTTGGGAGTGATTCTTTATCGCACGTTGAGGGATGGTTATATGATCCAATTATATTAGCATTGTTGAGAGATTGCACTAGCGAAAGTATGAACCCTAGGCCTTGTTTCTAAGCATTGCAATACCGTTATCTTCACTTTTGTTACTTGCTACCTTGCTGTTTTTTATTGTTCGCACTACAAAAACCTATATCTACTATCCATACTACACTTGTATCACCATCTCTTCGCCGAACTAGTGCACCTATACAATTTACCATTGTATTGGGTGTGTTGGGGACACAAGAGACTCTTTGTTATTTGGTTGCAGGGTTGTTTGAGAGAGACCATCTTCATCCTACGCCTCTCACGGATTAATAAACCTTAGGTCATCCACTTGAGGGAAAATTGCTACTATCCTACAAACCTCTGCGCTTGGAGGCCCAACACGAGTCTACAAGAACAAATTGTGTAGTAGACATCAATGTCCCCCCTACGGGCTAAACCATATGGCTTATATACACGCCAGGGAGGGTATCTAGGGTTACAAAGTCGGTATCTAGGAGAGAGGCTACAGGAGAGATCTTGGAGTATACGTCAAGTCTTCGGTAGAGACAGTCTCGATCACGCTTCCTGTGTACGGCCTCCGGAGTCCATCTTGATCACGTACGAGGGCCCTTCGGCCCATCCGAGGAGACGGGTCGGCTGGGCTAGCACCCCCTGATCCAGGACACCGTCAATGGGTGTTCACCATATTCCATTGAAACAAATTAGAAAATGCAGGGAGCACAATCCATATATGCTTATCCGCATGGATCTATTAGATATCACAATAGAAAACAAATAAAGAGTTGTGTATCTAGGATGGAGTGGTTCAAGGCCAGGGTGGTGCAGAGTCAACAAGCGCAGCAGCATAAGCGGACAATGAATCTCCTTTGGCTCGTCGTTGTTGCCGCCCCGGGCACCCGTGCTCCTCCTGTCGACCACCAAAGAGGAAGAGCTTTCATCGGTGATGGCTAGTCTAGATCTTCGAATCTTCAGCAAAATTATATAGAGCGGTAGTACTCCCTCTCGAAACAAATATAAGACGTTTTAGATCACTAACGTAGTGATCTAAAACATCTTATATTTGTTTACAGAAGGAGTAGGTTAGAGACATCGGCGCAGTTAATTGTACATTATCAAGCAGCAACAACACCTATATGAATAGAAGAATAACTTCCACAATTATATGGACTGGTGCTTATATTATTACATAAAAAAAATATGTTAGTGAACAAGAGGTAATCTTCACCTGACATTGAAGAAAGAAAATATGATGAGCTCACCTTAGACCTGACCTTGGCTTGAAGAGAGGCGTGTCAAAGTCCGAACCAATGGAATTCCAGCAAAGCATTGATGCATTTTATTTTCTAATTTATGCACCATCTCGGTGGTTATTTGTTATGAAAGCAACATATCTCTATTGAAAGACCAATGGGCATATACATATTACACAAGACCTGAGGTGCAAGGAAAGTAAACATAGACTAGCTAGTAAGGACTCCTAGAACAATACTAATACTTCCTAACACCCTCCCTCAAATGCAAAGCGTATGCAATATCACTGCATTTGAAGAAGTGTAATACTAGAAGAAAAGAAAAATGATAATCCAAATCCGAGTCTTGAGAGTGTCGTCGTAGCATGAAGAGTCTTCAAAACCTGTGGAGTCAAGCCAAAGGGGATAACGAAGAAACGACACATCAGAAGAAGACACCGCATCACTTAAAGATACAAGAGAAGTATCAAGAGAAGATGGGTTATCAAAGGAAGATGACACATCAAGAGAATAAAACATTGCGCAAAAAATCATAGCCCACGACAACCGACGGCGAAAGAAGCTCAGCGGCTAAGGCACAATGGGCGTAGATCGACAATGCAAAAAGAGTCCAGAAAATCCTAGAAAACAACAAGGACAAGTAGGCCACAAAAGTTGTATAGAAAGGATTAGGACGAGAAGAAGGCTGACGGACAAAGATATGTTGAACTTGCATGGCATGGGAAACACTAAATATCAACGGATTTGATGGACGCAGTGCAAAATATAAAAATATAGAAAACTAAAGAGCTAGAAAACACATAAGAAACGAAGATGCATTGCAAGCATCGGCATGTGAGCAGCGGTAGTAGCTACAGAAAAGAGCCAGCAAGCATGTAGGCAAGCAGCACATGATAGCAGCACGCGGGTCAGCACGGAGCCATGCAAGCAATGCGTAAGGAGCCCATGGAGAGCTGTATCAAGGGGCAAAATGCACAAAAATGACCTCGAGATGAAAGGTGAAACTTATTCACCCACCTAACCCTTTTGGGTGTAATGCCCGACATGTCAGTGCTACACTACATTGTGCAGTGTCTGACTGACAGACGCTACACTTCTGACCAGCATGGCACCCCGGGATTAGGCCGGGCCCCATCCTTGATTGTGCAGCGCCTAACCGACAGGCGCTACGCTGCAATGTGCAGCGCCTAACGCAAAGACGCTACACATGGACTTAGTAACCACAGTGGATAGTGTTGGGACAAACCCCGGACCAGCTCGCCGCTCATCTCCTCTCTCACTCGCTCAGACGAAGGTGGAAGGAGGAGCACACTGGACACAAGTTTTTCCGGCGCACAAACGCCCCGCCGCACGAACAGCGCCTCGGCCGCACGAACGGCCTTACTTTACTAGGCACATACCCCGGCTCGGCTCATACCGTCACCGTGGCTCGGCAACACACCGGCACCCACGAGGGACTACTGGAGACTACATTGTTTCTCCTAGCTACTCTGTCCTCTACACAACACCAATACATGGCTTATATAGCCTGACTCACACCAGGCGTTGGCCTCACGCACGCACTACCAGCCATCATAACTGCTCACTAACAGCACACGCTCCATGCACTAACCCATGCGCCAACTAACAACCTGCTAGCTACATGCATGGTCATCCTCAGAACGTGCGCAGCCTCCCTCAACAGCCGCATGAGCTGGCCATCCATCTAGCATGCAACAAACTCGCTCCGGCCGCGCGCACCACGCGGCTAGCTCCAACAGATCGCAACGGCCCCTGTGCATGCAGCTCCTTCACGCCATGAACGCGAGCACGGACTCACGCCGGCACACACCCCGTGCCCACCACAGACCAGACCTGGCGCGCCGACGCCGGTCACCACCGCACGGGCACGGGCATGGCTTATTGCCAACAGATAGGACGTTTTCGTAGTGCAGCTAGCTAACAGGCGCTCCACTATGAAAAGTTCCTATCCAGCTAGCTAGCTGCCGAGGCTACACATATAGGAGTACAACTCTGAGTGTTCGTGCTCGGTGGTTGCGTTGGGCGCCGAGCCTAGGTACGAGCCCGTGTCCCCCCCTGATGTTATCCATTTCACGCAGAAGACAGCATGGTAGTTTGGCAGCATATAAGGTGAATCAGTCAACGTAAATATTACGCTCATTGCAAATCAATTTGATTAATGCTTAATACAAGAATATAGGCATGAGCAGTTTTGCCTGCATGATTCGTCATTTTTTGTGTGCTCGCCGTTAAATACTAACTATATCTAAGCACGCAAAGTTAGCATACATTTACACAAATCTGGGCCAAACCAGGATATTTTTTGTTTGCCACTAAAATAGGCACGCGCATTTTTAATATCTTACTACCTGGGAAAATAGCCGGTAGATGCTTATTGAACCTAATTCCCAAATTTTGTATATGAAACAAATTGGTGGCAATTGATTCTCAAATTTTATTTTGAAGAAAAAAATTGTATGTAGCAATTCCATTCATATGTCACATGGTGATTTATCAATTTTTTAAACATGTTGATGTCTGTACAAATGAGAGTACATACTGTTTTGTTAACGTATTTATTTATTTAATTATTTATTTTCAGGCAAAAGTCGATATGGTAAGAGTTCTTAGAATATATTTCCATATTATAAACCGGTGCCTTTCAAAAAACTAAAAATTGATGCATCTTAAATATTCTTACCTCTTAGAAAGTAAGAGATCATATAGAGTTGAATCAAAGAATATAGATGGCTAAAATAGATTGGGACCATGTTAAAATTTGTTTTACACTAATCTGCGTCAAGTCAGAAACTTCTTACAAGCAGATTCTTTTTTGGCTGTACCACTAAAATAGGCATGCACATTTTTAATATTCTATTACCTGGCAAGTATCTTACATTTTTCCCTCAAAAAAATATCTTGACGTTTTTTGGGCTAAGTGATAGATGCTAATTGAATTTTAATACCCAAAGTCACCTTACATAAACACTAATCCGCTTCATCAGCTTGCATCTTTTATTTTTTTTGGGCTAGGAGTATGTTTTATGGCCACACATGCATGGCTATTGAGCAGGTCTGAACAGTGCCCGCCATAAGAACAGTCCGTGGAGTCTTGCATAGTGGCAATGGTCAGGTCAAGTCAAGACTAGTAGTATTTTATTATTTACAGGCCATCCACCATTGCATTTTCTGCCTGGACCAAAGCAAAACAGATGTGCCAGCCGAGTACACCTACCCTTCCTATGGCCTATGCCTACGAGGAGAGACCAGGGCACAGAAACCGCCGTTGGATCCATGCAACAGTCGCACTGTTTACTCTCTCCGGCCTTATATTGAACTAATGGTTGCACGCCTCACGCTGACGGACACGCATCACATCGATCAATCTATCTATGGCTCCATCGCAGACGCAGAGGTACGTACGTCGAGACGTCTACGGACTAAGTCCATGTGTAGCGCCTTTGCGTTAGCCGTTGCACGTTGCAGCATAGCGCCTGTCGGTTAGGCGCTGCACAAACAGGGGTGGGACCCGGCCTGGCCCCGGGGTGTCACGCTGGGTAGAAGTGTAGAGCCTGTCAGTCAGGCGCTGCACAGTGTAGTGTAACGCCCGCGGGTCGGCGCTACATAAAAATGTCAGCTGAGTGTATAAGTTTCGTCCACGGTTCACTTCGTGAATTAGTTCCATCCCGAGGTCGTTATTGTGCATTTTGCCGTAGCACACACGCGGACGTGAGGGAACAGAGCAGGGGCCGGCCAAAGAGGAGCACACGCGGGCGGCGGAGACAACGGTGTTGACCCAGATGCGATCCAGACCAAGCTGAGCAGCACAACGGCCCACCAGCAGCTACCAGGCAAGTAGCTTGCACGGGCGGCGGCTGGATCCCGCGAGCTAACGTACAGGCAGCGGCTTGGAGACGCGCTTCGACGGGACGACACGCCCGCGTAGATCGATCTGAGGCGGCGGCTCGCGGGAGACCGGACCGACGGGTGAACGCCCCGTCCGTCCCAAGCTGCGGATCCCATCGACGCCATCAACGGCTGTGTCAATCTGGGAGCAGCGTCGTCGATGCGTGGAAGGAGACGGGCTTCGATATGAGCCTTGAGCAGCAGAGATGTGGCGGTTGGAGACGAGCAGCGCAGGCCCGCAGCAGAGGAGAGCGTCGAGCAGATGCGGCCGGGACCTGGCGGTAAAGCTAGACAACAGGCCCGCCGACCGGGGAGAGGATCAGCGGTGGCCGATGCAAAATTGGATCGGGACAGAGTTTGGGGAAAAAAAAGTTCCAATCGAGAGGATGTCGGGGGGATGAACCCCGGGTAGGCAACGGAGCTCGAACCCCTTCTTAAAAATCATCAGAGCAGGTCAGGACCCTCAGGCCGGCTTGCCAGTACGCCGGCTCCCTGGCCCGAGCCGGCTCGGCACGGCGACCCGGCCGGGCCGGCTAGCCCCCCTGCCGGCTGGCCACGAGGGGACGAAACCTTAGCGACGAAGCAAGCATGGCTACAGCGCTCCTACCTTTACGCTGACAGACCAGGCGAAGCTGCAGTTTTCCTTGCACCCCCGTCCGAGGCGGGCGGTGTCAGGGCGGCGCGGTCCTGTAGAAACGACGGCGCCGACCTCGCCCTGACGACGGACAAGACGCGCCACAGTGCCTGTGCCCAGGCTGACGAGACAAGACCCGCCGCAGTACCCCGCGCCCAGAGGTGCGGAGCATCCGGCGACCCGGCCACCGGATGCCGGTCGATGACACCAGGGCCCCGCGCCTTTGTAATCTTACCATTGTAACCCTGAGGGTCGGCCTATAAGACCCCCAGGGAGGCCTCCATGCAGAGGGGCCAGAGGAGATCAGCTCGACTCAGCTCAGCTCAGCTCGGTCGCCTTCACTTAACTACCCCTTCTTGCTCCACAACACACACTTTCGCCGGAGAGGAAGAACGGCGGCCTAACCCCTTCTCCCTCCTCCGTTCGAACAGCTCCAGGAGCAACCGTGTAGCCCTTGTGCTTCCCATATTACATTCGGCAGGACTAGGGGTATTACCTCTCCGGAGGGCCCCGAACCTGGGTACGTCTTGTGTCCCGCACTTGCTCGTGCCAACCTCGCCTCCGGAACCCACCGGCGTCCTTAGGTAGCCCCACCTCATCAGCCATCTCATGGCATCTGCCGTGAAAATACCACGACAGTTGGCGCCCACCGTGGGGCCGCTCGCGGCGCTGGCCGGAGTCAAGTTCCGGACGAGGCCCTTCACCAGCTCCGGCGAGCGCATCGTGCACGGTTTGGTCGGCGCGCCCCGCGAGGCCGACTCGGCCGGCTGCGGCGCTCCGCCAGGCCCGGACACCGCCCGTCCCGCGGGCTGCTTCATCGTCCCCTTCGGCGTGCTGCGCGTCTTCGTCGCGCTCGTCCCTGACGTGTTTCCCAGCGGGGTGTGCAGCTTCACCGACTCCCCTGTCCCCGTTGGCTGCGCCGTCTCCGACGACGTCACGGATCTCTGCGTCCGCGCAGAGGTGCTGACCACCGGCACCAGCTCCGGCTCCCCGCGCGCCAAGGAGAAGGCCGCCGCGGCTGCCGCTGCCGCAGCAGCGGCCCCGCCGCGCCGGGTCGACCCGCTTCACGAGACGATACGGAGCCTACGGGCCCCATCACGCCCGACGCCGACACGACGGCTGCTGCTGCTCAGCTCAACGAGGACCGTGAACACCTGCTGGTCGAGGCCACGACGCTCGCGGCAACGCGGCGCCGGCTGGAGTCCGTCCAGCGGGAGTACGACAGCGTCCACGGTTTCACGTCTGCCGCCGCTGAGCCCAGCCGGGTCGCGGAGGTGCGGATCCGTGGCGGCGCAATCGGCCGTGTGCTAGGCGCAGGCCGGCCCGTCTACGACACCCCCGTCAAGAACATGCGAGCGGCGCAGGCCGAGATGGCAGATCTCGAGTTCCTGGAGGGCGAAGAGCTGCTGCAGCAGCAGCAGCAGCAGCGCATCCGCGACCTCATCACCGCGGCGAACGAGCAGCAGGCACGCTTCGACCCGGCCCAGCCGTCTGCCTCCACCTCAGGAAGGACCGGGGACCCGGAAAAGGCTCTCCGGGACACGCAACGGACGTCCTCCCATGCTACTAGCGCGAGCCGCTCAGGCCGGCATCGGTCTGGTCGGAGCCGGCACAATCGCGCCGCAACCGCTGGAGGCGGCATTGCCGATGAGACGGCTGGCGACGGCCGGGTTCAGCAGCCGGCTCCCCCAGCACGGCCGACTCGGCGGCCGGAGCCGGCCTCGGAGGCCCCCGCGCCCCGCGGCCCCGTTGCTGACCGGCTCGGCCCTCGCGTGCCCTACGACGAAAACGACGCCCGCCACCGCCTCGACCGGCTGGCGCGCTCCACCGCCTTGGAGGAAGAAAGCTTTGTCGGCCCGGCGTGTTTCGGCCCCCGCATTCGTGAGGAGCCCTTCCCCAAAGGTTTCTCGCTGCCTCGCAACTCCCCCAAATACAACGGCGTCACCAAGCCGGAGGACTGGCTGACAGACTACACCACGACCGTCGGCATAGCCGGCGGTAACCGGCGTGTGGCCGTGCACTACGTCCCCCTCATGCTGCTCGGCTCGGCTCGAACGTGGCTTAACAGCCTGCGAGCCGACAGCGTGAACTCCTGGTTGGATTTCGAAGACGCGTTCATCCGCAACTTCACCAGCACCTACAAGCGACCCGGCAAGCCTCGCCAGCTCTCCATGTGCGTCCAGAAGCCAGGCGAGCCCCTTCGCGACTTCCTCACGCGGTGGACGGAGCTGCGCAACTCCTGCGAGGGCGTCTACGAGGTCCAAGCCATCCAGTACTTCATCGACGGATGCCTAGACGGCACTCTGGTCAAGCACCGGTTGGTGTGCGACGAGCCGGAGACCCTGGCGAAACTCATGGCAGTGGCGGACAAGTACGCCACGGCCGACTCCGCGATGAATGTGAAGATCACGATCGACGCAGACGGCAGGCCCCTCCCGGTCCAGCCGGCGACTCCCAAGCCGGCTGGCGACGGCGGCCAACGCCGGCAAGACAACAACAACAGCGCCGGCAAGCGCCGGAACGACCAGCAGGCGCCCCGCTATGACAACCGGCAGGTCGCCGCCGTGGAAGGGGAGCAGCCGGCCGAACAGGGCTCCAGCCGGCGCCCACGCACCGGCAAGGCCGCCTGGCAGCCCAAGCTATCATTCGAGCAAATGCTCGACGCCCCCTGCAAAAACCACAGCGGCGCGACGCCATCGACGCACACGCTCCGGCAGTGCAGCTTCACCCAGCGCATGTTGAAGGGCAACCTTCCGCCTCCGCCAACCGAAGCCGGCTCGCAGCAGCCGCCGCTGCCGCCGCCTCCACCGCCACCCGGCGCCCTCGCCGACAGCGCTTTCCCGCGCCCGGATGCGGCTTACGTCGTCTTCACCAGCGAGGGTGACGACAAACACGCCAAACGCAAGCACCAAGCCGAGGTGAACGCCGTCGTCCCTCCGGTTCCTCAGTACATGCACTGGTCCGACCGACCGGTCAGCTGGACCCGGGAGGACCACCCGGCCGTCATGCCTACACCGGGTGGCTACGCCCTCGTGCTCGACCGCACCTTCGTCTCCGAGAAGCGCACCTGCCGCTTTTCGCGGGTGCTGATCGACGGCGGCAGCAGCATCAACATCCTGTACCGCGACACCATGACCAAGCTCGGCATCGAGGCGCGACAGCTGGAGCCGACCCGGACGGTGTTCCACGGCATCGTGCCGGGTCTCTCCTGCTCTCCGATCGGCCGGGTCCGGCTCGACGTCCTGTTCGGCTCCAGCAGCCACTTCCGTCGCGAACCAATCTGGTTCGAGGTGGTCGACCTGGCTAGCCCCTACCACGCGTTGCTGGGCCGGCCCGCGATGGCCAAGTTCATGGCGGTCCCCCACTACGCCTACCTCAAGTTAAAGCTGCCGGGTCCCAAAGGCATCATCACCGTCGTCGGCGACTACAAGAAGTCCCTCGAGTGCGCCAAGGCCGGCTCCCAGCTGGCCGAGTCGCTGGTCATCGCCGAGGAAAGGCGCCAGCTCGACCGGATCGTGGCGCTGGCTAGCGCGCAGCCGGCCATGCCGGCTCCGCCCAAGCCGGCCGCCGACGAGGCCTCCTTCAAGCCGACCAAAGACACGAAGCGGGTCCCGCTCAACCCGGCCGACCCCAGCTCCAGCAAGTACGTCGTCGTGGGCACCGGCCTCGACAGCAAATAGGAAGGCGAGCTCGTCGATTTCCTCCGTGAGAATCAGGACATCTTTGCATTGTCCCCCAAGGACATGCCGGGTGTCCCGAGGGAATTCGCCGAGCACAAACTCCACGTCCGCAAGGACACCAAGCCTGTTCGACAGCCGCTACGCCGCTTCTCCGAGGAGAAGCGAAGAACCATCGGTGAAGAAATCGCCCGGCTTCTCGCAGCCGGCTTCATCATGGAAGTATTCCACCCGGAGTGGCTGGCCAATCCAGTCCTCGTACTGAAGAAGAATGGCACCTGGCGCATGTGCATCGACTACACCAGCCTGAACAAAGCATGCCCCAAAGATCCGTTCGCTCTGCCCCGGATCGACCAGGTCATCGACTCCACAGTCGGCTGCGAGCTCCTGTCCTTCCTGGACGCCTACTCCGGCTACCACCAGATCAAGCTGGACCCGGCTGACGCCCTCAAGACGTCCTTCATCACGCCCTTTGGGGCGTATTGCTACATCACCATGTCGTTCGGCTTGAAGAATGCCGGCGCCACCTTCCAGCGCTGCATGCAGAAATGCCTGCTGCCCCAACTCGGCAGAAATGTGCACGTCTACGTCGACGACATAGTGGTGAAGACCAAGCAGCACCTCATGCTCCTGGCCGACCTCCAGGAGACCTTCGCCAACTTGCGTCGGTTCCAGATCAAGCTCAACCCGGAGAAATGCGTCTTCGGCGTGCCAGCCGGCCAGCTCCTCGGTTTCCTCGTCTCGGAGCGCGGCATCGAGGCCAACCCGGAGAAGATCAAGGCAATCGAGCGCATGCGCAAGCCGGTCCGGCTGCGCGACGTGCAGAAGTTCACCGGCTGCTTGGCCTCTCTCAGCCGGCTCGTCAGCCGGTTGGGGGAGAGGGCCCTGCCCCTGTATCAGTTGATGAAGAAGACGACGGCGTTCGAGTGGAGCGACCAGGCGGACGAGGCCTTCCGCGACCTCAAGCGCATGCTGTCCACCGCGCCAATCCTGGCCGCGCCGGCTGAGAAAGATTCACTCCTGCTGTACGTCGCCGCCACTTCCCGGGCGGTCAGCACGGTGCTGGTCGTCGAGCGCCCGGAGGACGGCAAGGTGCAGCCGGTTCAGCGCCCAGTGTACTTCCTGAGCGAGGTGCTATCCACCTCCAAGCAGAACTACCCCCACTACCAGAAAATGTGCTACGGCGTGTACCTTGCCGCCAAGAAGCTGAGGCAGTACTTCCAAGAGCATGCCATTACCGTGGTGAGCACGGCCCCCATCGGCGAGATCATGGGCTGCCGGGATGCCTCTGGCCGGGTGGCCAAGTGGGCCATCGAGCTAGCCGGCCACACGATCCTCTACGAGCCCCGCACCACCATCAAGTCCCAGGCGCTAGCCGACTTCCTCGTCGACTGGACGGAGACCCAGTACCTACCGCTGGCTCTGGAGTCGACTCACTGGCGCATGCACTTCGACGGCTCCAAGATGCGCAACGGCTTGGGAGCCGGCATCGTGTTGTCTTCCCCCAAGAGCGACCGGCTGCGATACGTACTGCAGATACATTTCACCGCCTCCAACAACGTTGCCGAGTACGAAGCTCTCGTGCACGGCATCCGGCTGGCCAAGGCGATCGGCATCCGGCGCATCCTCTGCTACGGCGACTCAGACCTGGTGGTACAGCAAGTTTCCGGCGACTGGGACGCCAAAGACGCCAACATGGCCAGCTATCGCTTCCTGGTCCAGCAACTCTCCGGCGGGTTCGAGGGCTGCGAGTTCCTCCACGTCCCCCGCGCCGACAACGAAGCGGCCGACACGCTGGCAAAGATGGGCTCGACTCGGCAAGCCATCCCATCCGGCGTCTCCCTCGAGCACCTGCGGAAGCCATCCATCAAGCCGTCTCCCGAGTCGGAATCCATCTTCGTCCCGGACGACCCCAACGTCCCTCCGCCCAACACTGCCGCCTCCGGCTCGGGGACTGCCGTCTCCAGCCCGGGGACTGCCGCCTTCGGCTCGGGGACTGCCGGCTCTGGCTCGGGGACTGCCGCCCCGGATCCTATCCCGGCGGCCGTCTTCACGGTGGTGACGGCCCCGTCCTGGGCTCGGCCGCTCCTCGCCTTCCTGGAGGACGGCGCCCTCCCCAGCGACGAGACCGAAGCCCGGCAAGTGCAGCGGCGAGCGTCCGCCTACAGCATCGTCAACCACGAACTCGTCAAGCGCAGCACGACGGGCGTGTTCCAGCGCTGCGTCGAGCAGGACAGAGGGATCGAGATCCTCCTCGACATCCACCAAGGCGAGTGCGGGCACCACGCCACCTCGCGATCCCTGGTGGCCACGGCTTCTACTGGCCCACAGCCCTGCAAGACGCCGAGCAACTGGTCCTCAAGTGCGAGGGCTGCCAACGCTTCAGCAAGCGCAGCCACCAGCCGGCTTCAGCCCTCCAAACCATCCCGATCACCTGGCCCTTTGCCGTCTGGGGACTCGACATGGTGGGGCCTTTCAAAACTGCCCGAGGCGGCATGACACATTTGCTGGTCGCCGTCGACAAGTTCACCAAGTGGATCGAGGCTCGGCCGATCAAGAAGCTCGACGGGCCCACAGCCGTCCGATTCATCAAGGATATCGTAGTCCGCTACGGCGTTCCCCACAGCATCATCACGGACAACGGCACCAACTTCGCCAAGGGCGCGCTGGCCCAGTACTGCTCGGCATCCGGCATCCGGCTCGACTTGGCCTCCGTCGCGCATCCCCAGTCGAACGGCCAGGTCGAGCGGGCCAACGGCCTCATTCTGGCCGGCGTCAAGCCACGACTCGTCGAGCCGCTGGTGCGTTCACCCGGCAGCTGGCTCGACGAGCTGCCAGCCGTCCTCTGGAGTCTCCGGACGACGCCGAACCGATCAACCGGGTTCACCCCTTTCTTCCTCGTCTACGGAGCCGAAGCAATCATCCCCACCGACGTCGAGTTCGACTCGCCCCGGGTGGCCATGTACACGGAAGCCGAAGCAAAGGAGGCACGCGAAGACGGCATCGACCTGCTCGAGGAGGCACGCCTTCTGGCCCTCAGCCGGTCGGCCATCTACCAGCAAAGCCTGCGCCACTACCACAGCAAGAAGATCAAGCATCTCGCGTTCCGCGAGGGCGACCTCGTGCTCCGACTCGTCCAGCGGACAGCCGGACAACACAAGTTGGCCTCCCCTTGGGAAGGCCCCTTCATCATCAGCAAGGCCCTCTGCGACCGGAACGCGTACTACCTCATCGACGCGCAGAAGCCGAACAAGCGCAAGCGAGACGGAGCCGGCGAGGAGTCAAGCCGGCCCTGGAATGCGGAGCTCCTCCGTCCGTTTTACAGTTAAACGCACGCACGTATGTACCACAACCTTTTGAATTTAATGAAAGCAGCAAGCCCCCCCCCCCCCTCCGCACGACAGACGGCCCAGCCGGCTCGGGGGCTTCCTTTTCCTTTTTTACTAAGCTGCGTGTCCGCACACTTCCTCGTTTTCGGTTCATCCGCGGAGTCGGCCCAGCCGGCTCGGGGGCTCGGGGGCTACCCGGCTAGACCGCCTTAGTCCATCTCGAAGCGTGCGTACCGCCAAAGCCCTCTCTTCGCCCGCCACTGCCGGCTCCCGGCTGTCCGGCCGGCAAGAGCCAAAGGCCCGCAGCGTCGTCACGCAAGAACATCTAAGGGGGAGAGCCCGGCTCGGCCAACCCGGCCCTACCCGTCCTCACTTATTCACCACACGACCGGCTGCGCGCTCGCCGGCTTCGCCGCCCGCCGCCAGCCGGCCCAGTGGGTGTTTCGCTCGCGCTCAACGTCCGAAAAAGCCTAAGTACTGCGCGTCCCCTCTCAAGGCCGAATTCCCGCCCTAGCTACAGACCGCAACCCGGCTGTCCGGCTAGCGAGAAGGAGGTCCGAAGAAGGGACAAGCAAGAAAAAGGCCCAAGGCCGAACAGCAAACAGCGAACCCGAACTCACGACAGTTGGCACCACAAAATTTATATACAACAAGGCCCACGGCCACCAGTTCATTACATCAACTACACCCCAGTGGGTGGACCTGCTGCCTAACAAAAATTCCAAGTACTAAGTACAGAGATATAAAATCGGAGTCCTAAGCGGCGTCGCCATCGACTCCGGACGGCGCCGGCTCGGCGGAGCCAGGCGCGGCTCCAGTCGGCGCCGGCTCAGTCGAGGTGGACGCGGCCGCCGGGTCGGACCTGGAGCTCTCCGGCCTCGCGGTCGTGGTGGCGTCGTCCGTCTCGGCCTCGTCGTCGGCGTAGGCCCCCGTCTCGGCCGAGCTACCAGCCGGATCGTTGAGGAGCAGGCCGAACTCGTCGACAGGGAGCTCCTCGCCGTCTTCGGTCCGCTCCAAGACGAACTCATCGAGCGCGACGAACGAAGCCAAGTAGCTGGCCTGCCCGGCGATCCGCCGTGCCCGCGCCGCCAGGTGCTCCTCCGCGCCGGCCCGCTGCGCCGCTAGGCGGTCGAGGTCCACGCCGGGATACCAGGACATGACGAACTGCAGCGCCGTCTTCGCGCCGGCGCGGGCCGCTGAGGCCCTCCACGCGGCAAACCGGTCCACGCCGGCCTCCAGCCACCGCGCCAGTCGGGTGACGGTGTCCGGAGCCACCGCGCCCGGCCAGAGGCTCCACGCCATGGCCAGTCCGGCATCGAATAGCCGGCCCATATGGCCCTCGACGGCTCGAAGACGAGCCTCGGCGGCAAGGACGATCTCCGAGAGGGTCCACGCGGCGTAGACGTCGATCTCCTGCCCCGCCGCGTGCTGGTCCGACCGGTGGGCGTACACGGCCGCTTCAGCCACCTCCTGCGTCTCGGGGAAGACTCCTGCCAACGAAGGAAACAAGTTAGCCAGAAGAAAAACAACTTGCCGGCTTGGCCAACCGGACCAAGGGAAAGAGGGCACTCACGGGAGAAGGCTTCATCAAGGTGTTGCGCCTCGCTCAGCATCCCGTGCTCCCGCACGGCCGACGCGCGGGTCTGGGCCTCGAGGTCTTTCTCGAGCTGGGTGATCCGCCTACCGGCGTACGCCAGCTCCTCGGCCGCCTTGCCGCGCTCCTCCGCCAAGCGGCCCAGCTCCGCCTGGTGGGCTTCCTCCGCCTTGGCCTTCTCGGCCGCCAGCCGGTCGACCTCGACCTGGACTCGGTCGCGGTCGACGACGGCAAGGTCGCGCTGCTCGCCGGCTTCGGCAAGCCGGCCTCGAAGCCCCGGCATCTCGGCCGCATCAGCTGCGCGACAGGATTCCCGGTCAGAAGCAAGGACAAGAAGGAAAAACGCAAAGCTATAAGATTCGAGCCGGCTGCTCCGCAGCCCGGCCCGAATCTCGGGGGCTACACCCAGTGGGTGCGCTGGCGCGCCCCCATTGAAGGCATGCAAGACGTACCTCGAACCCGGCGCAACTCCTCCTCCTTGCCGGCCAGCTGGGCCTTGACTGGAACCGCTCCCGAAGCCGGTTGTACGCGGCGGCCCGCAGGTCGTACAGATGCTTCATAAGACGAGTTAGAAAAGCGCAAAAGACAAGCTATAAGATTCGAGCCGGCTGCTCCGCAGCCCGGCCCGAACCTCGGGGGCTACACCCAGTGGGTGCGCTGGCGCGCCCCCACTGACTCGACGACCAAGACGAGAAGAGCAAAAAGCTTACCGCGACCGCCTGCTCCAGCCTCCGGGCCCAGTCCGCGTCTTTCCGGATGAAGGCCTGCAGGCGCTCGCTCCGCTCGCGAAGCTGCGCGCGCAAGGCATCCGCCGCGTCGTCCTCCCTGGTGCGCGACCCGATGAAGACCTGGCCGGCGTCCGCCCACGACTGCTGCATCGCGATGCCGGAGCCGAATCCGCTTCCACTTGGCCGTTCGAAGGTTGTAGCGGCCTGGGGCGGAACGACCACCAGGGCCCCGGCGTCTCCAGCCGCGGCCTCCAGGGCCGGCGTCGGTTGCGCTGGGCCGGACGGCGCGGAGTCCGCCTCGCACCTCTCCTCGCCGCCCTCGCCGCCTCCTCCGGCCGGGTCGGCCCAGGGCGGCGTGTCTACGACGATGTCTTCATCGACGTCCGACTCACCGTTGGCCGACTCCGACCGCCCCGCCGGCTCCGTCGCTCCGGCCGGCTGGGGCTCGATGATCGTCACCGTCGGCTCTGCTTCTCTCTCCATCTCCGGCCAGGCCGGGTCCGCGGTGATCCTGGCCCGCTTTGCGGATGCCCTCTCCCACGCCAGGGTCGAGGCCTCCTGCAGCTCCTTCTCGGCCTCCGCGCGATCCTGCCAGGCCTCGCGTCTGGCCGCGTCGAGGTCCTCGCCGGCCTGGCGCGCCTCGATCTCCTCCTCCGCGGTCCGGGCCGGCTCGGGGTCGATGGCGCTGCTCCGGGTTTTCCGCCAGGCGGCCTCGCTCGCCGCGGCCTCCGTCGCCGCCATCGCCAAGTCAAGGGCGGACCTGTGCACAGCAAACTCATCACCACAAAGGCTTAAGCTGGAAAGCAAGCAAGAGATCAGAAACAGAAGTGGCGCTTACCCGATAACCTTCGGGACCTCCCGCCTCTGGCCCATGGACGGGGCGAGCCGGCGTTTCTTCTTGACGACGGCCCTCTCCCGCGCCGGCGCCGCCGTCGCTGGGCGCTTCGCGGCCAGCCTCGACTCGACCGGCTCCTTCATGTGCGGCCGATTGCCGGATTCCGCCGCGCGAGCCGGCCCGGCGCCAGCCGCCTTCCGCTGCTGTCGTGGAGGATCGACGCTGGCGTCCTCCCCGGCCAAGGGCTCTGCACCGTGCGCTCCGGTCAGGCCCTCCTCGTCGTCATCAGGCAGGTCGCGCAGGAGATCGGATGGCGGAGACTTACCCGCGTTCCGTGTCCCGCCGGCTGCGGCGTCGGACAGGTGCGCCTCGGCGCCGGCTCCCTCCTCCGCCTCAGCGCCGGCCTCCTCCGCGTCCGACTCGAGCAAGTCTGCCAGCAGGATCGGGGGATTCGGCCCATCGTGTTTCTGCTGGCTCGCGAACAACTGCGGCCCTCCCGCGGCGTCAGGGCACAAGAATAACATTGAGACGGCAAAGAATAAGGACCAAGGACTCACCGTCGGCGCCGGGTTCTCCCGGTGATAGGGCTCCTTCCCGAAGCACCACCCGTCCTCCTTCAGCCCGGCCTTGGAGATGAAATTCACCCGCTGGACGATCCCGGCCGCCGTCAGCGCCTTGGTCGACGTCCGGGTCGGGTCACGCCGGCCGCTCATGTCGCAGATCCGGTGTGCCCGGCGCTGCAGCGGCAGCACCCGGCGTGAGATGAAGGCCGCGATGAGGTCGGCCGGCTTCAGCCCCTCGCGATCCGTCATCTCCCCGATCCGGCAGCAGATGTTCAGGAGCTCCTGTGGCGGCTTCTTGGGGCAGTAGCCCTAGTTCGACTTCGCGAGCGGCGGCGTGTTGGCAAAGGGTGGCAGGTTGATGACATCCACCGCCGGGTCGGCATTCCGGACGTAGAAAAACGTCGTCTGCCACTTCTTGGCCGAGTCCTCAAGCGGCAGCTTGGGAAACTGCCCATTCACCCGGCTGGTGACCACGGCGGCCCCGCAATCCGACATCTCTCCAGCCGACACTCCCTGCTGTTTGAGGAAGAAGAGCTTCGCCCACAGCTCCACATCCGGCAGCATGCCGAGGTAGCCTTCGCAGAGCATGGCGAAGCCGGCTATCTGCAGCACGGCGTTGGCGCCGAGGTGGTGCGGCTGCAGTCCGAAGAAGTCAAGAAGACAGCGAAAGAAGAGACTTGAGGGGAGGCCGAGCCCGCGCTCGAAGTGCGAGAAGAAGACGACGCACTCCCCCGCCTGTGGCTGCGGCACCCTCTCCGGGCCAGGCGCGCGCACGACCAGCACCTCCGCTGGCGGCAGCCGTTTCATGCGGCGGAGGTACCGCACGTTCTCCTCGGTGACGACCGAGCCCTCCCACGAGCCCTTTGGCAGCGCCATTGGCGGGTTCTTGGGCGTGAAGATGCGGCGACGAAGAGGAAGGGAAGAAGAAAGCGGCGCGTTGCAAGCCCCGGGCGACGGCTGCGGGCTGCGGACCTCGGGTCGCGGCGTGCGGCGGCTGGCGCTAGAGCCCGCGGCGGCGGCGCTTCGCTCGGGTGCGGTGGAGAAGGAGCGGAACGAGAGGAGCAAGGAGCGGAGTGGGCGCGAGAAGTGTTTCCGTCGCATTCCCTCCTTCCCCTTTATAACCACGAAGACAACGTGGGGAAGTGGGATCGTTTGCGCCCACGATTCCCACTCCCCCGCATCGGGCGCGCGCGTTTTACGCGCACATTTACTGCGCGGAGGAGCGCAACCGTCAAGCGCCGCCGCAGTAAATCTCTCGCGCGCGGGCCGAGGGTGAGTCGTGGCGGGCCCGGTCCACGGTCGCGTCCCGTTGCGCGCGTGGGCTGGCAGGCCTCGCCCACCGCGAAGCAGCACGTGGCGCTCCGCCAGGCCGCGGCGGGCGCGAATCGCCGTATGAAGCAAGACTCAACCAACGGGCATTTCCGTTTCCCGCCCAGGCCGGAGTGCCACGACCCGGCAACCGAAGGCTGGCGTCCGCCTCCCCCTGGCCGGCATGCGGACAAGCGGAGCCGCCCGGCCGGACTCCCGCACTTCACCAACAAACCGACTCCTCAGGGGGTAAGCTGCGAAGGCCCCCCTGCTTGGAGCCGGCGAGCCTTCACAGCTTCGGGGACTACTGTCGGGGGGATGAACCCCGGGTAGGCAACAGAGCTCGAACCCCTTCTTAAAAATCATCAGAGCAGGTCAGGACCCTCAGGCCGGCTTGCCAGTACGCCGGCTCCTCGGCCCGAGCCGGCTCGGCACGGCGACCCGGCCGGGCCGGCTAGCTCCCCTGCCGGCTGGCCACGAGGGGACGAAGCCTTAGCGACGAAGCAAGCGTGGCTACAGCGCTCCTACCTTTACGCTGACAGAGCAGGCGAAGCTGCAGTTTTCCTTGCACCCCCGTCCGAGGCGGGCGGTGTCAGGGCGGCGCGGTCCCCTGTAGAAACGACGGCACCGACCTCGCCCTGACGACGGACAAGACGCGCCACAGTGCCTGTGCCCAGGCTGACGAGACAAGACCCGCCGCAGTACCCCGCGCCCAGAGGTGCGGAGCATCCGACGACC
The DNA here is from genome assembly GCA_039707655.1 of Elymus sibiricus. NCBI lineage: Eukaryota > Viridiplantae > Streptophyta > Magnoliopsida > Poales > Poaceae > Elymus > Elymus sibiricus. The sequence continues at coordinate 324,616,323 of CM077664.1, forward strand.
CGGCGACCCGGCCACCGGATGCCAGTCGATGACACCAGGGCCCCGCACCTTTGTAATCTTACCATTGTAACCCTGAGGGTCGGCCTATAAGACCCCCAGGGAGGCCTCCATGCAGAGGGGCTAGAGGAGATCAGCTCGACTCAGCTCAGCTCAGCTCGGTCGCCTTCACTTAACTACCCCTTCTTGCTCCACAACACACACTTTCGCCGGAGAGGAAGAACGGCGGCCTAGCCCCTTCTCCCTCCTCCGTTCGAACAGCTCCAGGAGCAACCGTGTAGCCCTTGTGTTTCCCATATTACATTCGGCAGGACTAGGGGTATTGCCTCTCCGGAGGGCCCCGAACCTGGGTACGTCTTGTGTCCCGCACTTGCTCGTGCCAACCTCGCCTCCGGAACCCACCGGCGTCCTTAGGTAGCCCCACCTCATCAGCCATCTCATGGCATCTGCCGTGAAAATACCACGACAGAGGACGAGTTGCGCCGTCCGGAGGAGAACTAAACCTAGCCTCTAATACCATGTTACTAGATCGGGATCACGCCTTGGCGCGAGGGTGCCGGTCCAAACGTTGTGGTCAAGCAAGGAATGCTTAAGTCAGTAGCAATACAGTTTTATCATCTGTATTCATACATGATAAGAATATAGTGAAGGAGAAATATTCAATTGTGATATGAGCGAGACACAATGGTGCTCAACACCGGCATGAAACTATAAGGCATAATCAAACAAAGAATCATCTGAAAGCAAACGAAGAGTCACTCGAACGCATAGAGGGCACGTTTCATGATAGGTTCAGTAGCAAGCATCCTAAATAAAACTTAGATACATAGAAAGCCTAGACAATATCTAATCAACCGAGGAAACACCTACAAAGCTATTAAGTACACCAAGAGTACGTCAGAGAAGTAGAGTTTAAATCATCACACTGCCTGGATCTAAATATTGCTATTTCCTTATCTGTGAGCATCTACAATCCCTAGATTAGATGTGTATTTCTTTGCAGAGATAGCAATGTTTACATCTGTGAGTATCTCTTCTGACTATAAAAATTCCTAGGCCACACACTGGTCATATTTTTGCAGCTGTCCAGTAAAATCAGAGAGGGGACGGGACGGGTCTCAGCTGACCTGTGCAAGCGCCCGTAGACAGCTGTTGGTGGAGCCAGCGGAACCCGGCGAGCCATGGACATGGGGCTGTTCGTTAGCCATGGCGATCTGAACAGAATGGATCAAAGAAATTTCCCAGATGTGGCCACACATTTAGAGCTCAGAACAAGGTGCTAATGCAGGTTTAGTATAGCCATGAACAGAGAGCTCCTCATGTAAGGCACACGTTCATCTTGTTCTACTGCAAGAGAAAACCAGATGTGCAATAGCTTGTTCATATTAAGAGTAAAACACAATGAACTATCAAAGACTTCAAGTGCTCCAAAGATCTACACACAACTGGAAAGAAAAAAAATGATTGCTAGAGATTATCTACTTGTGCATGGCTACCAAAATTGTTGCTTCTTTTGTTAGATATTATGATCCCAAAGTCTCCATCCACAGACTAATTCAGTATAATCTCAGTGTCATCTACAAATATGCGCATTCTGACCAGGATACAAATCTAGAGCAGCACATCAAAATGAAATAAATATACTAAAAGACTAAATTAATGGAGATAACTAAGGCAATGAAAAATAAAAGATGAACATGATTATATTGAAAGCTCAAATTAACGGCAGTGAAAGAAAGCATTTTGTTCTTAAAAAACACTGAAAATAACTTGCAGCAGGATAAAAGCATTTCTTTGGTATACCCTGGTAAAATAAAAAAGGGCGAGACACTGAGATGTAAGGAATGTGCTTGTCTTCGTTGTAAATCATAAAAGGTCTAGCAATATATAAATAGTTCAAATACTAAAGGATGTGTATACAATTCTAACACATGATTATGCAGAGGAAAACACACTTGAAAGTTTCATGAGAAAAGCAACAGCTAACCAACGAGCAAAACAAGAAAGAACATATGTACAGGAAGGAAACAACACTATGTTACTAAGATAGGAAGGAAACATATAGGAATGAGGCATGACTTTTAAAACAAAAACATAAGAACTAATCATCAGCTTCTTCTAATGATGGGAAAAGATTTTGAATAATCCAAATTAAGAGAAGGCTAGAGATTAAAAAAATTTGTTACTTCAACATGATACCTGAAAGATAACTATATAACTTTGTCCCGTTGAGCTACCAGACAGAAGTAACATGAACAATGAAACAAAGAATCCTTGCCACATAAACATCTAAACAGAACACACCAAACCATTTTTTAAAAGATGGATCGGCTTCATGCTCAAAGTATTCACAGTGCAGCATCAACACTGAACCAAAATCTTTTATCCATCTATTTTTTAAAGGAGGAAAAAAATTATCGCTATATAACATCTTCCATGATAGAAGGACTGGAAAAAGAGTTGGAGATAAGAGCGGAGTTGGGGATGGATGTAGTTCATGGGTCAGGAGGCAAGGCAAGGAATCTGTAAACCTTTGGACAGGACAAAGACGGCAAGGTCGCCGGCGCCGACGGCCTCTTCTGGCTCCATGAGCCCCGCAGCCGTAAGCATCGATGATCTGCTCCATCAATAGAATGATTATCAACCTTGATCAAATCATTAGTTTTCTATTTACTGCTAGAGATGCTTATTAAACAAATAGTGCAGTAAAACAGATGGCCAAGTCTGAAACGGTATGCCAACATATTAGCTCATATTTAGACCTTGGTAAAACAGAAAAGCGGTTGTCAGGTAATAGGAGTTATGGATTGCAATGGTTAGCATGGATAGAAAGACAAAAGTCAGTAAACAAAGCTTCTAAATATTGCCTTGGTTAGGTTACTTCTCACAGCGTTCGCGCTTCTTAGAAACTTCTTTTACCGGCCTTTAAGGTAATGTGCTGTCATCAATCGCCTGAACATTTTAACTGACCGTGTATCAAAGCGCCTGTAGAAAATGGCACAAAGTTATAAGATCTTAACTAAATGCTCTTAGAGAATAGGTCACAATTCATATTACTGAAATCTGTAATAGAAATTACCACCTCTTACCAGATCGGATAAATAACTGAACAAACAACATTTAGCATCTTCTCTCTACCTCTATCATTACATACTAACCCATCATTTATCCATAGTTGATGCATCTCTACAAATAAATTAGATAAATAACTCTTGACAATGTTTTGATAGACCATCAGTGGAATTGCGAAAGTGGATTATCATGAATAAATCGTAGTCCTGGTAGATCAAAATTAAAAACACATTTCACATTCTAGGATATCTCGCCATCGAACCTACCAGCGAGCCATGGCCATGATCTTCCTTCCTGAGTTGTCGCAGTAGGAAGGGCTCCAGCTGGTGAATCTGCACATTGATGGATAAAAATCACGTGAAGCAAGAGGTGCAACAATGGTGGATAATTCACGTTGAATGATGGCAACTGCAACTATTGGAGGCATGATAATCAAAATCATAACAAACCAGTGCACATTTGAGATATTTTTGTGTGAGGAATGAGAACATTTCTCTTTTCCAACAACTCTCATTTTTGTAACTTCCGAGAACTTGGTTTCAATACAACAGTGACAATAACACACGGCAATAATGTACGAATGCCCAAGACAAATCAATGTTAGATCATAGTACTGTGCAAGTCAGCAATTAGTAGGTGACATCAGGAGCTTCATTTGATGGCTCAATAAAAAAACTTGAGAAATTTCTTACAAACATTAAGCATGAGACAATTTATGTAGTCAAAATTTACTATACACTAAAATTGCTACATTCCAAAATCCCAAAACCTATGCAGTCTGATATTATAACAAACAGTAGGGCAGGTAGGTATCACTAAACTGCTAGCTATTGTTGGGCATGTCGTGAAGCAATATTTATCAGACGGCACAAGTTCCTTCTATTATTGAACACAAGAAAAGAAGGAAAGGAGCATCCGAAACTAAATACATGAGACTTCCAATCACATCTGAAAGTGGCATAGCAGGTGGACGTCCATGTCGAAGGAGGCTTATCAAGGGTGTTCCAATCAATTGCCTCCCCACACGATCAAAGAAGACAAATTCAATCTCATTATTCTCATCCACAGCTCTGTAGCAAATCTGGTACCTGATAGGAAACAATAAAAGAAACAGATGTCAAGAATGGCATAAACGTAACCAGAGCCATGAAATCGGAGTGGCAAATCATAGGTACCTTGGAACAGCATCTGTCCCAGAACAATTTGGATCCGAACACTTGTAGACAGTGCCATCTGGAGAAGCCGAGCGAAGGCGAACGGTGCATGAACAGAACCACGACTGCTAAGTAGGGCTCAACGCTGTAAGAGTGGCGGTACAGAAGAATCAAACATCCTACAAACCAGAAGGCACCAGATCAAAATAATGACCAGTCTAAAACCCCAGCAGTACACGATCAATAGAATCCACCATACATGCTTCAACATAAACATTGAGCCTTTTTCCATGCCACGGTATAAGGCAAGTGATTCTCCCGGTCCCAAATTCAGTGAATAAAGCAACCATAAGCTTTAAAACAGAAGAAATGTGAACTATTACCCGATCATCAAACATATCAAGATCAACCGACTCTGTGACCGTATTTGTCTCCAAATCAAATTAACTTGTGCAGCAACCTGATCAGCGGTTTGACTTTCCAGATGGATAATCCTTTTGGTAGAAGGCTCAGGTCTACTTGCATGACAGTACTGAATAGTGTCTGGAACACCTGAGATAATCCCAACCACATCTGTCCATACAAAAAAACACAAGTCAATACACCAAAGGCATGCCCAATACGAAAGGAGCATCACGACAGGTATCATAAAAAGTACCTGTGAAACGCTCAGGCATGTTTGTAGGCCTTGGGAGCTGATTAATTGGAGTCAGGGCATAGGTGCAGAAAGGAAATTCTGCTTCTAGACCCTCCCACCACGCAACAGTGGTATACTTGGTGAACTCAATCATGTATTGACTCTCCACCGGCCCGAAGACATACTTCTTGAGAAAGACCAGAAACTTGCGACGATCATAGACCCACCCTCTTGGAGGACGCATATAAATTGGTTAACAAATTTCTCAGGCATCTCTGCATACATATGGTTGCCCTGCGAGGAAAAGAGTATGGTTCAACAGAGGAGAAATAACTAACCATTAAACAACAGGATAAGAAAGACAGGAAACCAGGTCAAAGAATCCATGTACCTGCATCTAGTATAACCATATCCGTGTGCTTGATAGGTCCATTATCGGTTCCACCACGGTGATGCCACAGACGTCCTCATAATGTCAGGCAACTGCGTGCAAGATTGAGGAACCAAACACGTATGATACATTTTGCTATGGCACAAAAACATTCAGAATTTTTTCAAAACAGAAAATCAATGGAATACCTTGTAATAAAACTATACCTATTGCCAATTTCTCCTTCTATCGTATTTTTACATACTCCTATGGAGCAATTAATCATTAAGAGAATATACAGCTGTAGGTAATGCACACATATTTGAGCCTTTGACTTCTAATTCACACAATACCACCCCGATGATACACGCGAGGTGAATTAAACCACAACACTTTTGTGGGAAATTCCTGCCCCCGGTATCTTGAAATTCAACTTTGGGACAGCAACATCCATATGTCAGAATCATCATTCATTGCATTATTCTAACAACAAAAGTGGTGTCTTACGACTCGAATACAGTTAATCTGAAGAACTGTAATCCCTAGCTTATAAGGAGCACGCATGATCTTAGTGAAGCTACATACCTCGTGATGGACTGACCAAGGAGCTCTCCAGAATGTGTGTCCTGGCCTGCAAAGCCAACCAACAAAACAAAGGAGACAGAGGATTAGGTATGCACGCAGCAAGAAGAACATACACATACACTATGGGGAACAACACTACACCTCGAGAAAGCTCGAGAGGATGCCCCAGGTGACAAAGAGCCGCGACCAGAGTTGCGGCACAGTGTGGCTGACACCGGCGGCCTTAGCCCGACGAGCCCGTTGAGGATCTGGCAGAAACACACAGAAGGATGCGAAGCTCATAAACGAACAGATCAAGAGAAAAAAAAAGCGAAGCGAGATCTGGCGTGTTGTTCTGCTATATATGTTCTTAAATGCATCCTTCTGTTCTGCTATATATGTTTTTTTGAACGGGCTGTCATGGTTAACAACATATATAGCAGAACAATTAATGATTGATGCTGCTAAATCAACAATCCCAAACTGAAGCTTTTTTTTATACATGGCTGCTGGAAACATGCAAATACAAGCAGTGGTACTTCTAATGAAAGAAATATACATGATTCTCCTCAAATCAAATAGATAAGGTTTTCTTCTTCTTCTTCTTCCGCTAGTTAATAACAAGCAGCCAGAAGCATCAAACAGCACAATAGCAATTTGATTGATTGCACACACATTCAAACTGAACCAAGACGTGCATTGATTAAAACTGAATCATATTGCACAATAGCAATCACCACCAGGTTGTGTCCAGAACCACAATTGCAATCAAATTGGCTAGATAAGATAGATGTGCAGGGGGTAGGAAGAGGGGGTGGAGCTCACCACGTCAGGGGGGGTAGGAGGAGGGAGGAGCCATGAGGGCTCGTGCCTCGTCCACCTGCAGCAGCAGTAGCTCCACCCCCTCTTCCAGATCGGAGCAACTGCACACAAAACAATACAAGGAATCATAAGGAGGGGAGATGAAGAAACCGACAAGACAAGGGGTTTAGGGATCATGCGCACGCACCATAGTCAGAGATCCGTGGATGAGCTCGCCGGAGATGGCCTGCAGCCGTCGCGCGTCCTTGGAGGGCTAGGGTTTCGGGCGTCTCCAGACATGGCTGCAGCTGCTGGACCTCCATGGCCGACCTTGAGGACGGTCCCAGCCGCCTGGAGAGGACGGGTGCCGCCGGCGGCGTGGAGGAGGAACGACGACGCGGTACGAGGACAGGCGGCGAAGCGAGGGCAGCGAGCGAGAGTGGAGGGCCGCGCTCCTCCTGCCGTGTGCACGCGAGGACGACGGCGACGACGCCGGGCAAGTGGACGGCGGGGATCCGGCAGGCTGGGCAAAGGAGGCGGCGGCGGCGTGGGGAGCTACTAGGGTTAGGGTTTGGGTGGAGGAGGCGTAGAGGAGGAGGAGGAACGAGCGAGTGCGGGAGGAGGCGGCGGCTAGGTCTCCGCCACAGGAGCGGCACCCTTTTATACCCCAGGACACGAAATGACGAAAATGCCCTCGGGGGGCGCTGGAATTACGGGCGGTGGCGCGCCGGGAGTGACTATTCATTGCTACAGTCGCGCGGGCTCGATCCGACGGCCGACGTCCTCCGGCGGCTCGATCCAACGGCCGGAAACGCATCAAGCAAATCGATCGGACGGCCGAGAGTCGCTAAACTCTGAGAGAGCCCGGAGTCAGACTCGAGTCTTGTTTCTGGATGTTATGAACTCTATTGACGGCCCAGGAGGCATATATATATATATATATATATATTACACAAGACTTGAGGTACAAGGAAAGTAAACATAGACTAATAAGGACTCCTAGATGAATACTAAGGGCCTGTTCTGATCTCCTCCCACTCCAAACTTCTGAAAATCTGGGCCAGAAGCCAGCCCGAACGCAATAGCTTCACGAAGCTGAAATCCAGGAAGCCACGATGGGCTGTAGTGCATTTTTCTGAAGCTAGCGATTCCCAGCTCCACGTTTTTGTGAATCTGAAGCTAGAGTTATTTACGGCCGTATGCCACCGCCAAAAAAAACGATTCGCCACCTCCTCCCCCGATCGAACCCTGCACACGACCGCTCGCTCACATCTCCCCTCTCCCTCGTCTCTCCCCTCAACCCTCATGGCCGCCGTTCCCCGCTGCCGCGCCCGGCTGCCCCCGTCGCCGGCCGGATCCTCACATCTGCCTACAGATTCGGCCGTCCCAGTTTGTTTCCCGCCGGATCCAATCCTCGGCGGCACGAATCGCGTGGGGTGCCAGGAGCTGCGACCCCATGGCTCTGAGATGCTAGCCCCGACGCCATTGACGTTCGGAGGAGCTAGCCCCGACCCTTTGAGCCAGGAGCAGCACCGGAACGACCGCGCCCCCAAGCCCAAACCGCAAGGTGAGCTCGTCCCCTTCTCTTCTTCCCTATGGTCCAGTGTCATGGCTCATGTTGTTTGTATTGTGTACAATTTTTTTCTTAATTCTAGTCCGTCTGTGGAAATGTACTACCATGAGTGCTAATGTGTTACAATTTTCAGAAAAGTGAAATCCAATTTTGGCTATGCAGAAAATGTACTGCTATATGTTTGCAATTTATTATCATAAGTATAGTGGTATATATGTGCAAATGTACTGCTAGTTCAGATATATGTGTGTGGAAAACTGGAGATTGAACCATATGGTGGGTTTATATAATTGGAAAAGATTCACCTACATTTCCACAGGCTACAGTTCAGAGCACAGTTTATATTCAGGTTGTCTACAATTGTTCATCTATTGCTTAGTTTGGCTGCTGGCCTTGTAGAGGTCCGATCGGGCTGTGAGAGCTGCCTATAGATTAGAGATGATTCTGCATAATTTTCTGTTAACCTCACGAATAATTTGTGCATATTTTTTCTTTTGATTTGATCAGGAGGAAGAACAAGAGATCAACTAGCTAGAGGAAGAAGAACAAGAGGGAGACAAGCTAGTTTTGTTTTGTATTTGTGTTGTGGGGATCAAGAGATCAGCGATAGACAGTAAAAAGGTGTCTTAGGAGGGCTAGCTGTTCTGTGCATGTATGTTAAATATAGGACCTCATGAATGGTGACACTGGAATACACATAGAAGTACATGGTATACATTTGTTTTCATTCCCTGTTTAGCTGCCTCTTTGATTCAAAGGATCTTCATACAGAATTTGCAAGATTCAGAATATTATGTTTTCTTATCTGTGTTTAATCGTATTCTTTTACTTCAATCAGCTAATCGTCTTTATTATAACTTGTCTTAACTGAGAATATTTGTGATCTTTTCAAAAAAATACATTTGTGCTATATTTTGAACACTGATTTAGTACAGATGACCTCTCTGTACAACACAAATCGCTGAAATTAGCTGCTGTAGAAAAAAATCAGCCCAGCCATTCAACCAAGGACTATGGCCCAGCTCTTTACTCTTTTTTTTCGGCCTGTGAGCAGTTTTGCCTGAAATGGGCTCTTTCCAGCCGGCCCAAGGTGGCAGCAAGCAGGCCTTGAGCACCCCAGCTGGGCTGCCAGGTCATCCAGGAGCTATAACAGCTCCAGAACGTTTCCAGATCGCCAGCTGAAGCAAGAAGCGACATAAAAAGCTAGATATGAGAAGTTTTGGAGAAGTGAGATGGTTTCAGAACAGGCCCTTAATACTTCCCAACAAAAATATTTCAGGCTCCTACTGTATTCATAGACCACGGAAAACTAAATTCGTTAACTGAATCACACAAATAGAAAGAGGTTGCTCAAGGGCAGTACTCAGTACTAAGGGCATGTTCGGCAGCTCCCCAACTCCAATAAATCCTCAAATCCAGCTTCTCTTTTCGATCGCCAGCTTCCGACGCGAGCGCTAGCGCTCAGAAATTCGTTCGGCTCCTCGCTCCAGCTTCTCGTACGCGTCAGCAGGCCAACCTGCCTGGGCGGGCTGGAGCCCAGCCGGCTCAACTGGTAAGGTGGCCTTAGGGCCCAGTCGAACACACGAGCACAGGGGAAATAGAAGTAGCGAACCGGTACGTGACCCCCTCGATTCACTTCGCGGTGGCAGCTGCTCATAAATAACGCCAACTCCAGCTTCCCGATTTCTGAGATCGCCGAAACCGTCGCTCCGAGTTTTTGTACGTGCATGCGGCTCCGATCCAGGAAGCCAGCTTCTTGGAGCTGGGCCGTTCGGGCTAGCTCCGCTCGCAGATTTGCGGAAGCTGGGAGCCGGCGAGCTACCGAACAGGCCCTAACTTTCCCATAATACCTAATAATAAGATCAAATAGACATTGCACCAATGGGAACAAATTGACAAGATGCACACATATTAATAGGATATTGAACATACTACATGTTTACTTAATAGTATTTACACCAACAAAGCGATATAACAGTATCATTTAGCCCCAACAATTAGTGTTATCATGTGTTCAGAACAATAGCTAGACAAACAAGACACTCAACACCAAGATCTCCATGCCCACTACGCCATTTAAGTTAGGTACAATACAATGTGAGGACATGGACCAGATTGAACAAAGAAAATAGGAATAAGGATGATGCACCTGACATGTGGCACATGAAGCGTCCTTCTCAGATATATGAAAAGCAGGCAAACAAAAAATGGATGAGTTTGGTGAATAATTACAGTTGCAGCCTTGCAGGTTACTTAATTCACTCCTTTGATTTGCCATGAATTCTAAACCACTCCCTTGTGAGCAAGGGTTGCAGTTTAAGATGGTTGCAACACAGAATACTCCAAAATGAGGAGGATTCAAGCTCCAACTTGGCACATTTTAACACCTCAAAATAAGAACGAGAATCTCAATTAAATAAGGCAGAAAACTGTAGCTATAGAACGTTACTCATTTCATTCTCTTTTAAGAGTCAGTTGGAAACTGACATCATCCATGCATGTGTTTAACCATCATTTTCTCAATTTACATGTCTGCAAATATAAAAAATGCCAAAGTTATTTAATCTAACACACCATTAAGCTGCAAATGCTCCGAGCCTCACCCAAATCACGCAGCATCAAAATCAAATCATATAAGCAGACGCACCACAAGAAAGAGTAAAAGACTTCCACTGATGGAACATGAACCAAGTAAAGGACGAATTCATGGAAGCTCAAGTTCATCACCTTATCACCAGCAACACAATTCAAAGTGTGAAGAATAAATTAGAAAAAAGAAAATGCACATATACTTGGATACATGTAGTTTTGGAGCCTGTCCGCATGTATATAGGTAAAATTGAAAGAACGAAACCAGGCCATGCTGATTCAGCACAGCAAAGGTCTTCAGCCCCAAATTCAGGAATAAATAAGTGAAACAATACCGCACAGGCAGGAGGTTCAGTACAGCAAAGACCTTTGGCCCAAATTCAGAAACAGAAGAAAACAAAATTCGATACAGTATTTACAGTGCACCTGACTAACGGGAAACAGGGCAGTTTCTTCCTTCACCAGCTCGCTACACATTCATCATGGCGGCAGGGGGCAGAATTTGGGGAGAGGAAAGGAGAGAAGGAGTTAGCAGTAGCGTGGGCCCATGACCCACGCTACTGTTGCCAGCCCCCGGGAGAACGGTGGGGCTCGCTTAGCAGTAGCACGGGTGTAGTGGGCCGGCCCTACTGCTAAGATCCACCTGCAGTGCTGGTAGTAAGCCCGCGCTACTGGTAAGTAGTAGTAGCGTGGCCCATTTACCCCACGCTGCTGTTACTTGTCTATCTATAGGGTTTTCCTAGTAGTGTCTAGATATGCGTATGTAGATTGTATTTCTTGCCACTTAACTTGTGCTAAAATTTGCGTAAGTACTCAGGAAATAAAAAATTGCACATTTTGCCTTGTTAGTGTCTATTCACCTTCCCTCTAGACCTACCCTTTCGATCCTACACCCTGCTTGTCACGATACCTGCAGCCGCCGCGAGTGGCCACTACGACCACCGGCGTCCACCCCCCTTTTCCCGTAGGAGCTCTTGCAGCTAGGTTGCGCGCTAGGATTGTGACTCAGTGCAGTCGTCCTACTTCTAGGCCGACTCACACACGAGGTCGTTCTGTTCCGTATCTCTCACTGGAGTGGCAGTGTTCGCCAGACCACCTGAACTGCGAAAGAGAGAACCGATTCAGGGCGAAAAAGGAAGACAAACCATTGAAGAGATTTATTACTATTGAATCTGGGAATGAAGAAGAGTATTTTGAACTTCAATATGAAAATATCCCTTTCTTTTGATTTTCGTGTGGTATCATGGGACATTCAAAAGGAAGCTGTGTGGCGAGACGAGTAACGGGGGCAAGATGGCTTTGTGGAAAGGAAATAATTTTTTTAACCAACGCAGGTGTTATCTCGGGACAGTAGATGCGAGCGTGTTTTTCTCTTTCTTTCTCTCGCTTCTTTTCTTTTCATCTCGCTAGAGTAAAATCATCGATGTGGATATGCCCAGCGGTCGCCATGCGGTTCCCTCTTGAAGAGTGTAATGTAATTTCAACGGGACTCTGGTCCTCTAGCCCCTGCAGCCGCCGCCAGTGGCCACTACGACCACCGGCGTCCACCCCCCTTTTCCCGTAGGAGCTCTTGCAGCTAGGTTGCGCGCTAGGATTGGGACTCAGTGCAGTCGTCCTACATCCAGGCCGACTCACACACGAGGTCGTTCTGTTTCGTCTCTCCCGCGGGAGTGGCAGTGTTCGCCAGACCACCTGAACTGCGAAAGAGAGAACCGATTCAGGGCGAAAAAGGAAGACAAACCAATGAAGAGATTCATTACTATTGAATCTGGGAATGAAGAAGAGTATTTTGAACTTCAATATGAAAATATCCCTTTCTTTTGATTTTCGTGTGGTATCATGGGACATTCAAAACTTGAATGCCCAAATCCCACATATCGTGACAAGCAGGCTATAGGATCGAAAGGGTAGGTCTAGAGGGGAGGTGAATAGACACTAACAAGGCAAAATGTGCAATTTTTTATTTCCTCAGTACTTACGCAAATTTTTAGCACAAGTTAAGTGGCAAGCAATACAATCTACATATGCATATCTAGACACTACTAGGGAAAACCCTATAGGTAGACAGGTAACAACAACGCGGGGTAAATGGGCCACGCTACTTCTACTTACCAGTAGCGCGGGCTTACTACCAGCACTGCAGGTGGATCTTAGCAGTAGCGCCGGCCCACCACACCCGCGCTACTGCTAAGCGGGCCCCACCGTTCCCCCAGGGGCTGGCAACAGTAGCAGCGTGGGTCATGGGCCCACGCTACTACTAAGCCCATTAGCAGTAGTGGGGGGCCGTCACCCGCGCTACTGTTGTGGCCAGCCTGTGGGCCCACTAACCAGTAGCGCGGGTCGGCTACACAGCGCTGCAGGTAGTTGGGTAGCAGTAGCGCGAGCCCTTTTCCCCGCGCTACTGCTAAACCACCCTTATCCTCTGTCGCGCGTGCATCGGCCCTCACTATCCCTCTCCACTCTCTCTCGCCGCTGGCCGTCCCCCACGCGCGTCGGCCCTTCCCCCCGCCGCCGGCCCTCCCCGACACGCGTCGGCCCACCCCCGCCCTGCAGTGCTCCGGCCTCGACGGTGCTCGGCTCCGTGTGACAGATAGGGTTCTAAGCCGTCGCCGCGCGCCTAGCCGGCCGAACCCTCCGCCGCCCCTCCGCCGGTGCCTTCCTGGAGCAACCGCTCTGCCCAGCAACGCCACCGACAGGAGGTAGCCACCACTCCTTTGTCCCCCTCCCTCCTTCCTCTTGCATTGCTCTAGGGTTTGATATTGCTCTAGGATTTATAGACTGTACTCCACTGCATTGGCTGATGATGGATGATGATCATTAGGATCTAGTATATTCCTGTGTAGGTGCAATAGTTCAACAACACGAGAATTACAAGTATTGGATCAAGATGAAAATTTTCAATATAGTAATGTATTGGAATGCTATATGAGAAATTTTTAGGTATCAAATTTAGTAATAGAAATTTTTAGTAAAAAAATTCAGGTATATAAATTTTTAGTAATAGAAATTTTTAGTAAAACAATTTAGTAATATAAATTTTTAGGTATAGAAATGTATGGGAATGCTATATGAGAAATTTGTAGGTATCTGATGGCTCGAGAATTTGTGATGTTTTACCAGTGATTCTTCCTTGATTTTCATCAGATTTTCAATATTCTTCGGATATTTCTAACGCTAATTCCTCGAAAGAGAAGAAAACCCATTTCTCAAATGTTTGGCAGGAAATATCAATTATGGAAGGAAACCAAGAGGGATTGCTGTCAATTAAGCCAAATGGAGCAACTTCCATGAAGAAACCCAAGTCAACAGGTGCACCAGGGCAAAAGACGGCATTCCATACGACCGCACGCGCTCATATGAGCGGTCGTATGGACTGCCATCAGCCCCACCTCGTATATACAAGAAACTTTCATGAAGGCACCATAGGGAGAAGAGAACCCTAGCCGCCGCCACACCATCAGGAAGAGGAGAAGAAAGGATCTGAGGAACACTTGGAGATTTTCTTAGTTTTGGTTCTTTCATCTCCATCATCATCATCACCCCTTCACTATTGTAAGAGGAATTCCAATTTGTGAGAACAATTGTAACTCTTTTCAATCTCATCTGGAGATCAAGACTAGTTGAACTATCCATTTCATCTTATTGTGGATCATCACGATATTATCGATATGGTTTTCATGGCTCTTATCTCTGTTGTTATTGATTCCCCTCTTATGATGTGTGAGTAATTCCGCTTAGGTGTGGGAGATATAGGTGAGTGGTAAGATTAACCTGTGCCTATTCTATATGTCATCATTTGCATTCATAGTAGTATGATCTATCTAGTACGTTGTTATTCTGTGGTGAACTCTATGCGTGTTGTCCAATTGAAGGGCCCAGGCAGCATGATCTCAAGACCTACACAAATAACACATATTGTTTAGGAAATCTGTGACCTCTGACGTGACAGGTGGAGATATCTATGAGGACCGAAGACAATATGAGATAACGGTGATCCATAAAACGTAATGCTTGGTTCCGATCTTAGGATCTTAATTGCGGAATCGACCACTCTGTGGCAATGGAGAAGTAGGACCATAGAATGAAATGTAATCCCGCGTGGAGGAGTTTCATTATCTTAGGGTTAACCGCCTACCGAACACCTATATCAAATGCTATGAGTACAATACAAGGTAACTGGTATTACCGTCGCACTGGCACACTTTATACATTCTTACCATGAGCTGAAATCTCCCTACACCTAATCTCTTCACTGCAGGAATCATACGATAGTTTACTTATGTTATTTACTTTCTTAGTCCTAATAGTCATTACTATAAAAATACTCTTATCATTTGTCAATCTAGTTTACTCGTTGTTCAGGGACAGTAACGATATCTCCAGAAGCTCCAGCAGTTACTTCACACAAGAACTGTGACACCTTGTGTGTGACAGAAGCACCACTATAAGTACTCTCCTCCGCTCTTTGTTGGGACGACTACTCATTGGGATACTTCTGCGAAAGTGCTACACCACCTTGTTTGGCTTGCAGGTACCAAAGCATTTTCTGGCGCCGTTGCTGGGGAGGTAAGCGCAGAGTATTTGTTTCGTAACTGTTTTTGCGGGTGTTGTTATTGTAGATGCTTCCTATAACACACAGGGGATCTACTCATTTGGTAAGAACTTATTTACAAGATTATTTTACTCGTTTTCCTCAGGAGCAACAAGTTTCATTAATAGAAAAATACAAAAATAGAGATACAGTTGAGCTTAACAATTTGTTTCAGAAATGTCGATTACTCCAAAGCCCAAGAAGACTATTAGAGATCATTGTGCTCTAGTATTAATTTCTAGATCTCCCATAATTTATCCTAGAAATTATGCTAAAGAGTATTCGATTGACTGTGATCTTATTGCAGAAGTAAGAAATCATGCCTTTGCAGGAACTGAAGAGGAGGACCCTCAAGCAGACCTCATGTTTTTTGATACTTTATGTGGGACATTTAAACTGAAGGATGTGAAAAGAGAATTCATATTATTAAGGCTCTTCAGATTTTCTTTAAAGGATGATGCTAAGAAATGGTACAATCAATTGCCTCAAGGGAGTATAACCAGCTGGCTTATGTGTGCTGAAAATTTTATGGCTAAATTTCTTCCAAGCTCGAAGATTACCAAATTAAGAAGAAACCTGACCTTATTCGTCCAAAAAGGTGGTGAAAGTTTATATAAATCTTGGGCGAGATATTCTAGATTTTTGACTTTATGTCCTAATCATGGTTATGTTGAACATGTTATACTTCATATGTTTTATCATGGAATTAATGAGGAATCAAAATCTATTCTTGATTTAAGGGCAGGAGGAAGATTTATATCTTTAACCCTTGAAGAAGGAAAAGAACTGATAGAAAAAATTGTCTCTGCACATGAGCAGTGGAATATAGAGGAGACAACTAAGCCCGCCGGAAGAATATATCACGTAGAAGACATGGAAGAATTTAGGAAGGTCACTAAAGAGAAAGGTAAGCCCATTGAACAAGTTATAAATGAAAAATTGGATATATTTAGTATCTATCGTCAGGAGGATGAACTTTAGGAAGCAATGAATAAGTTCAAATTCCATCAAGACAACTTCAACAGGGACTTCCGAAAATGCATATACCACAATGAAAAGGTAATAGCCTACCTATCATGAGAGGTAGAAGGATTGAGTCAAGCGGTAAAGAACCTTGATAAGCACCCTCGTATGATAGAAATTATGCGCTCTCAAATTTCTGAAACTCAATCTTTAATTCTTGCTCAGTTAGATATAGAAAACGTTGTTTCTACTAATGATATTGCAACTCGTAGTGGTAGAAGAACACAGGACCCAAAAGGCCCAGAGTGGTATGAGAAGGAGCAAGAACAGAGGAGAAAAGAAAGCCAAAGTCAAACTCAGGAGACCAGAGAGCTTCTTTTTGGAGAAGAAGAATCGGAAGAGCAAGTCCACCAAGATGCCCAAGAAGAAGAGGCTGATAAAGAAGTAGACTCTGATGCTGAAACTGTGGACGGAAATAATAATGTAGAGGAAGAAATGCAAGGAGCAGAGGAATCAGAAGAGCCAAGGGTGGAAAGAAACAATCGACCATCTGACACCACGAGAGAAGGAAGTAGCCGAGCAACGAATAATAAAGAAGGAGGTAAGGACAAAGAGAAAGGCAATGGTAAAACGAAGAAAACCCTTCCTTATCTTAAGGCTGTAAGGCCACCTTCGAGTAATGCACTTTATTCTTCCTTCCTACAAGCTATAGCTGACCTCAAAATGTCCATGCATGTAACTGACATGTTGAAAATTCCAACCTTTGATAAGTTCATGCGTGATATTGTTAATAATAAAAAAGGTATAAGTCTGAAGGAACAAGTGGCTACCATAACAGAGTAACCCTTCGAAAACAAGATATACTAGAAAAGCTGGGAGACCCAGGTATACCCACAATATCTTGCTCAATAGGTAATCTTGATATAAGTAATGCTCTTTGTGATGTAGGGGCAGGCGTGAGTGTGATGCCTCTAACCCTTTATCATAAGTTGAATCTTACTGAGTGTATGCCCACAAGTATAACCTTGCATATGGCAGATAAGTCCACAAAGAAGCCGATGGGAGTAGCCGAGAACGTTCCATTGAGATTAGACGGTCATGTCATACCCATTGATTTTGTCATTCTTGACATGCTCGAAGATGAAAAATTATCAATTATCCTTGGTAGACCATTTTTGAATACCGCAGGTGCAGCGTTGGATTGCTCCAAAGGGAAAGTAACCTTCAGAATACGTGATGAAGAAATAGTTAAGTATTTCCCTAAGAAACCTGGAGCAAAAGAGAAGTACATACCCCCACCTAAACGAATATGTGTGGTAAGTAAAGAAAATTTCGTGCCACCAGGAACTTGATTCAACACTAAGGCAAGAGGTTGAACTAAGCAACCTAAAAACCAACGCTTAATGGGAGGCAACCCATTATTTTGTTAAAAGTTTCGTTCTTTTGAGTTTGCTCTAACCAATCTGATGAAAACCCCCAGGAAGTTTGTTTTTGACTCTGTGTTATAGGAGAAAAGATTGAAGAAAGAAGATAGAAAAAGAAATAAAGGAGAAGGGCAAACAGGGCAGAAGACGGTGCATCAAACGGGTGCACAAGCCCGCATGCGCGGTCACATGAAGATAGCAGAGAGACATCAAAAAGGAACATAACAAATGACAGAGTATCATACGACCGTATGCGCTCACATGAGCAGTCGTATGGGGCCTCTGCCGAGAGTGGCCAAGATGTCCAGAGCAAATGAAGGCGTTCCAAACGAGGGCAAGCGCCCGCATGAGTGGTCGTTTGGACCCTCGAACGAAAACGCCCAGAGGGACAGGGCGAAAGACGGCCTTCCAAACGGACGCCAGCGTCCGTTTGAGCGCCCGTATGAAGCTCTTCCCAGCATGCCTCTGGCATACAGGGAGAACAATGGCGTTCCATACGGACGCAAGCGTCCGTCCTAGGTACGAAAACCATAGATCGATGGTTTTCAACGTGAGACGGTGTTCCATACGGGCACGAGAGCCCGTATTAGCACCCGTTTCACCAAAAAATTCATATATGGAGGGCGCCGACGCAGGGGGGATCTTCTTCTTCCTCCCCTAGTGCCCAAGCCTCTCCTCTTTCTCTCTCAAACCCTAGCAAAAATCCTCCAAAACCTCCGTTTCTTCACGGATTTCGTTCGTTTGATCCGTGCATCTTCAACATCGATGAGTTTCTCCTTCGATCCATGGTTTATTTGCAAGTTTTGGTGGTGGTTTCATCAATGTTCATATCCTAGATGAGATGCAAATATTTTTGATTTTCCGTTTGATTTGCACGTTAGGATTCAAAGTAATAGGTTAAGATCGATCTTAGGTAGTATTAGAACTCGATCCCCACATAAAACTTACATTGTTTTGTTGTGTGTAGAAAATGATGAGATTGGTGATTGCCGCGGGGAAGAGGGCCATGGGCTCGCGCTCTAAGCGTGCCCGGAACGAGGGAGACGACCTCCGTGCTGCTGTCAACAAGGACTTTGAGCATGTGAACAATCGTGGGATGACCCCCACGAAGTGGAAGTGTGATGCATTCTTGGAGTCCCAAGGGCTCCACAACGACTTCGCATGGCTCGCGGGCAATGTCGGGATGGGAGTTTTTAGTAGCTTCCATTACCTGACATACCGGAGCATCACCGTGGAGTTCCTCTCCACCTTCGAGCACACTCTCGAGGATTCGAGAGTGCCGGCAAGCTGCTCCTTCACGCTCGGGGGAGTCTCGCGTACGATGACGCTTGAGCAGTGGTGCATCGTCTTTGGGTTCGAAAACCAAGGGGTTCTCGACACTAGGGGCGTGCCCATCGCTGATACGTTGGGGACATGGGAACTCATCTCCGTCAAGGATGAGCATGACCTCGCTGGTAGGAAGGTATCAAGCATACAAAACCCCGCCATTCGTTACTTCATGATATTCCTTGCAAACACTATCTTTGGTAGAGAGAACATTGGGGGCATGTCGAGCTATGACATGTGTGTGCTCCATGTAGCACTCCACCCCAACTACGCTCCCAAGCCTAACATGGGAGCTTTTCTTATGCACCACCTCGGTAGGCAGCACAAGCAGCCGAGGGGGACCATTGTTGTTGGAGGCATAGTATCTCGGGTTGCCGAGTACTTTGGCCTCGATTTAGAGGAGTTGGAGCACGTCCCAGGCCCTACGGTACTCAACCGTAGGATTATGATTAACACTCACTTCATTGGGCTTGTGCAGGGGGAGCATTGCTACAAATGCCCCCTACCTAACTCCGAGTCTACCGATGTGCGCTTGCGCTTGCCGCAAGCTTTTACTGTTTCTACGTGTGATATGTGGGTGCTCTCCATAGATGAAATCAATGAGCATAGGCACACAGCAGGGTTCGGGAATGATGTCCATCCCGAACCAGCTCCTGAGTGGGATGCCGCAGCAGCAGGGCATGCCCATGGTTGGGAGGCATGGGGTAATGTACCCCAACAGTTCCCTCACTTTGCACCACAGCCTGCACCACAGTATGCACCGCAGGTTAACTTTGGGTAGCCACATGACTATGTGCCTAGGGTAGAGTTTCAGCAGCCGCAACAGCAGGTAGGAGGGATCCGTACGGACCTCCGTGAGGCCAACAACAACATTAACCTGCTCAGTGGGAACATACAGTCCCTCTTTTCTTTTTGGCAACCACACCGCCCTGGCATAGGAGGTCAGTCCTCTAGTGGCCCTTCTGAGATGCAGTGGCCTAACTTTGGCCAGAGGGGTGACGATGACGAGGACATGGACTAGAGAGAGTAGGCCAAGAGCCTAAGCTTGGGGGAGCTCATCCCCTAGTTATCCATGCAAGTTTTATTTTTCTTCTTTTTCTTTTTGTTTCTATTCTTAGCATGTTTATTTTCAGTTTGCATAATAAATTTGAAGAGCAAACTTTGCTCTTATCATGTTGGAACTCTCTTCTTTTGTGTTTTGTTTTAGCAAGTCCACAGGTTAACTCTTCGCTAGCAAATGAGAAATGAAGAGAATGAGGTGGAGATGTGATGGAGGGAAGAAGTGAGCCAGCGCGAGAAGGTATAAAATATGCATAATCCCTTGTCTCGCAGTATTATTTAAGAAAGAATTTTCATTTGATTGGCTGCACTTAAGCGAGTTCCACGCGTTAGTTGAGTATCATTTAGTCATAACTCCCAACTTCAAATTTTGCTAGTGAAACCTTGTGATAAAGCAAGTTTATTCCAACTAAAATTATAAGAAAAACTTAGGGTAAGAGTCTTTGAAGAGAACGAGCACTCAAACACTTCAACTCCACATACTGAATTTGATTGACTCAATGACACCCATCAATAGAGTTATTTGGAGGAATGAATATCTAAAGTGATTGAGGTTATGCCAAAATTTATTCGAGATACTAAAATTGTGGGGCTTCAGCTTATGGCTGGCCTTATGTTCCGTTGCTATATGTTGAGATAATTTGCGTAACTGTGACGCCGCCACAAACTTGGAGATTGAGTGGTAAATGATCGACCTTCTCCAAGGGAGTGTGTATGTGGGAAATAAGGGCACTGATCGCTGAGCTCAAAATAGACAATCATCTTGATCCATAGTGCACAAAATTAAACCCCAACGGAACCCAATTGCATATTTTAAATTTTGGCATAACCCCGTCACTAAGGGTTGAAGTTCCAAAGGATAATGATTGAGAGAAGTGTCTGAAAGCCATGACTAGGAGGTATTTGTGGGAGTTAATGAACTGGTTGAATTCTCTGTTGTCTTCAAATCCAAAACCTCTAAGGCATTTGTTTAAACAATGCATTTGAAATAAATATACATCTAAGAAAATTGTGCTCACTTGCCTAAACACTTGGTTAACAAAGAAAATTTGGTTTGAGAAATTATGACTAGTGATAGAAAAACTTTTTGTGGTTAGGCAACGAGCTTATGTGCAGCTATTCAATTGCAAATACTTTCTTGAATGGTATTGTAGGATAAGAGAAGATGGATATGATATTCGCTCTCGAGCCGGTAAACCTCTTTCATTTCAATCAAGCTCCCTTTCATTCACTTATTTCTTATTTCCTCGAGGACGAGCAAAACCTAAGCTTGGGGGAGTTGATGGCTCGAGAATTTGTGATGTTTTACTAGTGATTCTTCCTTGGTTTTCATTGGATTTTCATTATTCTTCGGATATTTCTACGCTAATCCCTCGAAAGAGAAGAAAATCAATTTCTCCAATGTTTGGCAGGAAATATCAATTATGGAAGGTGACGAGTCCAATTTTTGTGATGATTTTGACATATATTTTATGCCTACATGGTGGGCTTTGGGGAATTTTACCGCGTTCGCGCACCTCTTTTTGTTGTTAATCCCTCAGGTAACGTCTTTGGGATCAATTATCATTTAATGGAAGAAATCTCCAGAAATGGTAGTGGAATCACGTATTTAAGGTGATAATCCCCTACCATAAAGAAACCAAGCAAGAATGCTTAAGAGACAGGCGTCAATGTGCCTCCAAAGAAAAAGACGGCGTTCCATGCGACCACACACGCTCGTAGGAGCAGTCGTATGGCATGCCATCGCCGCCGCAGGATCAACTATTTTCACCCCGTTGAAACGGATCGGGGAACAAACGCCCACAACCACCAGAAACACAATCAGAAGGCAGAACCCTAGCCGCCGGAGTTCATTGCTACTTGTAGTCTGCGTTGGTATTTCCCCGAAGAGGAGAGGATGATGCAGTACAGTAGAGATAAGTATTTCCCTCAGTTAAGAACCAAGGTTATCAATCCAGTCGGAGAACCAAGAAAAATTCCGTTAAGCGCACCTGCACACACAAGAGCAAACACTTGCACCCAACGCAAATAAGAGGGTTGTCAATCCTCTTAGCGGTTATTTGCAAGGATTAAATCTTATCAAGGTAAATAGATAAACTAAACTACTAATTAAAATAAAAGTAAATAAATTGCAGCAAGGTATTTTTAGGTTTTTTATATAATAAAGATAGACCCGGGGATCATAGTTTTCACTAGAGGCTTCTCTCTTGAGCACATAAATATACGGTGGGTAAACAAATTACTGTTGGGCAATTGGTAGAAAAGCAAATAATTATGACGGATTCATGGCAATGATCATGTATATAGGCATCACGTCCGAGACAAGTAGACCGACTCCTGCCTGCATCTACTACTATTACTCCACCCATCGACCGCTATCCAGCATGCTTCTAAGGTATTAAGTATGAAACAGAGTAACGCCTTAAGCAAGATGACTTGATGTAGAGAAGCAAATGCAAGCAATATGAATAAAACCCATCTTTTTATCCTTAATGGCAACAATACAAATACGTGTCATGTCCCTTTCTGTCACTGGGATTGAGCACCGCAAGATTGAACCCATCACAAAGCACCTCTCCCATTGCAAGATAAATCAATCTAGTAGGCCAAACTAAACCGATAGATCGGAGAGAAATACAAAGCTATAACAATCATGCATAAAAGAGTTCAGAGAAGACTCAAATATTTCTCATGAATAATCTGATCATAAACTCACAATTCATCGGATCCCAACAAACACACCGCAAAAGAAGATTACATCGGATAGAACTCCAAGAACATCGAGGAGAACATTGTATTGAAGATCAAAGAGAGAGAAGAAGCCATCTAGCTACTAGCTATGGACCTGTAGGTCTATGGTAAACTACTCACACATCATCGGAAGGGCAGCAAGGTTGATGTAGAAGTCCTCCGTGATCGATTCCCCCTCCGGCAGAGTACCGGAAAAGGCCTCCAGATGGGATCACGGAAGAACAGAGGCTTGCGGTGGCGGAAAGGTTTTTTCTTCTGGCTCTCTGGGGGTTTCCCAATATTTGTGAATTTATAGAAGTGGAATTAGGTCAAACGGAGTCACGTGGGCCCCACAAGGTACCACGGCGCGTCCCCCTGGGGCGCGCCCTAGTGCCTTGTGAAGCCTCCGTGAGGCTTCTGGCCTCCTCCCGAAGCTTCCCAGGTTTATTTTGTCCAGAAAAAAATCTCTAAAAAGTTTTGTGGCATTTGGACTTCATTTGGTACTGTTTGTCTTAGAAACTAAAAACAAGCAGAAAACAACAACTGGCACTAGGCACTGGGTTAATAGGTTAGTCCCAAAAAATGATATATAATTGCATATAAAAACATCCAAGATTGATACTATAATAGCATGGAACAATCAAAAATTATAGATACGTTGGAGTCGTATCAAGCATCCCCAAGCTTAATTCCTGCTCGTCCTCGAGTAGGTAAATGATAAAAACAGAATTTTTGATGTGGAATGCTAACTATCATGTTTCATCATGTAATCTCTCTCTTACAGTATGAATAATAAGATCCAAATGATTCAAAGCAATAGTCTATAATTTGATATAAAGACATCAATACTCAGGCATACTAGCAAACAATCATGTCTTTCAAAATAAAAATGCTAAAGAACGTTATCCCTACAAAATCATACAATCCTGTCATGCTCCATCTTCTTCACACAAAGTATTTATCATGAACAATCTCGGTTTTAGCCAAGCAATTAGTTCATACTTTTTAACGCGCTTCAGCTTTTTCAACTCCCACTCAATACATGAGCGCAAGCCATGGATATAGCACTATGGGTGGAATAGAGTATGGTGATAGAGATAAATAGGAGAAGTCAAAAATGGAGAAAGTCTCACATCAACGAGGCTAATCAATGGGCTATGGAGATGCCCATCAATTGATGTCAATGCAAGGAGTAGGGATTGCCATGTAACGGATGCACTAAGAGCTATAAGTGTATGAAAGCTTGATACATCTCCAACGTATCTATAATTCATGAAGTATTCATGCCATGTTTATTATAGTTTTGTATGATTTTAGTGCACTTTTATATGGCTTTTATATGATTTTTATGGACTAACATATTGACCTAGTGCCCAGTGCCAGTTGCTGTTTTCTGCTTGTTTTTGGTTTTCCAGAAAATCCATATCAAACGAAGTCCAAATGCAGCGAAACTTTTTGACAATTTTTTTTCTGGAAGGAAACAAACCCAGGAAGCTTCGGGGGAGCAGAAGAAGAGCCACAGGGGCCCCACAAGCCACCAGGGCGCGCCACCCCCCCAGGCGCGCCCTGGTGCCTCGTGGGCCCCCTGTGGCACCTCTTTGCGTGATTCCAACGCTGAAAATCCTATAAATTCAGAAACCCCCGAAAGTTAACCTAAATGAGTTTTTACGCCGCCGCAAGCCTCTGTACCAAGGAGATCCCATCTGGAGCCCTTTTCCGGCACCCTGCCAGAGGGGGGAATCATCACCGGAGGCCATCTTCATCATCCCGACGGTCTCCATGACGAGGAGGGAGTAGTTCACCCTCGGGGCTGAGGGTATGTACTAGTAGCTATGTGTTTGATCTCTCTCTCTCGTGTTCTTGATTTGGCATGATCTTGATGCACCGCGAGCTTTGTTAATATAGTTGGATCATATGGTGTTTCTCCCCCTCTATCTTGTTGTGATGAATCGAATCTTTTCCCTTTGAGGTTTCGTTATTGTCGGATTAAATATTTCAGATTTGAGAACACTTGATGTATGTCTTGCATATGAATACCCGTGGTGACAATGGGGTATTATATTGATTCACTTGATGTATGTTTTGGCACTCAACTCGCGGATTCCCGAGGTGACATTGGGGTAATCTATGCATAGGGGTTGATGCACGTTTTCATTATCTTTTCTCCGATAGAAACTTTGGGGTGCTCCTTGGAGTTCTTTGTGTGGCTTGAATATTATGATTATGAAGTTGTTTGATGCATATCGTATAATCAACTCACGGATACTTGTGGTGACATTGGAGTATCTAGGTGACATTAGAGTTGGTTGATGTGTATCATATGGTGTTATTTTAGTACGAACTCTAGGGCTGTTTGTGACACTTATAGGAATAGCTCAATAGATCGATCGGAAAGGATAACTTTGAGGTGGTTTCGTACCCTACAAACAATGTCTATCTTATGTTGTCCGCTAATAGGAACTTGGGAGTGATTCTTTATCGCACGTTGAGGGATGGTTATATGATCCAATTATATTAGCATTGTTGAGAGATTGCACTAGCGAAAGTATGAACCCTAGGCCTTGTTTCTAAGCATTGCAATACCGTTTATGCTCACTTTTGTTACTTGCTACCTTGCTGTTTTTTATTGTTCGCACTACAAAAACCTATATCTACTATCCATACTACACTTGTATCATCATCTCTTGGCCGAACTAGTGCACCTATACAATTTACCATTGTATTGGGTGTGTTGGGGACACAAGAGACTCTTTGTTATCTGGTTGCAGGGTTGTTTGAGAGAGACCAACTTCATCCTACGCCTCCCATGGATTGATAAACCTTAGGTCATCCACTTGAGGGAAAATTGCTACTGTCCTACAAAACTCTGCGCTTGGAGGCCCAACACGAGTCTACAAGAATAAGTTGTGTAGTAGACATCAAGCTCTTTTCTGGCGCCGTTGCCGGGGAGGTGAGTGCTTGAAGGTATATCTTTAGATCTTGCAATTGAATCTTTTAGTTTCTTGTTTATCACTAGTTTGGTTCATAAAAGAAAACTACAAAAAAAAATGGAATTGAGGTTGCCTCATATTATTCATCTTTATAATGTCTTTCTTGAAAATGATGGAGCGGAAAATTGTGCTCAATTGATAGAAGAAGAATTCAATAAAATGTTTGGCATAAAATCTTTGAATGATGAGCATGATTGCAATGGTGTTAGTATGAATTCTATGAGTATCCATGATGCTAATGATATGCAAATCCACAAGCTTGGGGATGCTATGTTTGATGAATATGATATTTTTAGTCCCCCAAGTTTTGATGACAAAATTTATTGTGATGACATGTATGCTATAACGAATAATGATAAATATGAAACTTGTCATCATGATTTTAATTTTCAATTGGATTATTCCAATCAAGTATCTCATGATAGTTATTTTGTTGAGTTTGCTCCCACTATTATGAATGAGAAGAAAATTGCTTATGTGGAGAGTAGTAAAATTTCTATGCTTGTGGATCATGAAAAGAATGCTTTATGCGATAGCTATATTGTTGAATTCATTCATGAGGATACTGAAAATTATTATGAGAGAGGATCATATGCTTGTAGATGTTGCAATAATATCAAGTTTCCTCTCTATGTGTTGAAAGTTTTTAAGTTATGCTTGTTTTGCCTTCCTATGCTAGTTGATTCTTGCTCCCATAAATTGTTTGCTCACAAAATCCCTATGCATAGGAAGTTGGTTAGGCTTAAATGTGCTAGTCATATGCTTCATGATGCTCTCTTTGTGTTTCAATTCTTTACTTTTACGTGAGCATCGTTGAAATCATCATGCCTAGCTAAAAAGGCATTAAAGAAAAGCGCTTGTTGGGAGACAACCCATTATTTATACCTACTGTTTTTGTGTGTTCACATGATTAAGCTACTGTATTAATCATGTTTTATATGTTTTCTTTCAATAATGTGCCAAGTAAAGCCTTTGGGATAGTGTGGATGCTTGTTGATTTGATTTTGTGCAAAAACAGAAACTTTTGCGTCCAGTGCTGGAATTTATATTCTGTACTGGAGCGTGAGAAAATTCTGACATTTTTACAGAGCATTGGGTTAGAAATTGTTTACGTTTTCCTAATTTTTCAAAAAAAATGGAGGTACATAAGTATGGTTTTTAAATCGCTCACTACATGTTGTTATGTTTTTGACAGATTCTGTTTTCGGTGCATAGTTTGCTTGTTTTAGTGTTTCCATAACTTATATTGAGTAATATAAATTGTGGAAATGATAGAATACAGTAGGCATTATGTGAGAACAATTATGAATCTTGTCTTGACAGTACCTAAGTGGATGATTTATTTTTATCATACTAACCTATCTCACGAAGTTCCGTTAAGTTTTGTGTGATTGAAGTTTTCAAGTTTTGGGTGAGATATCAATATGAGGAGAATAAGGAGTGGCAAGTCCCTAATCTTGGGGATGCCCAAGTGTAGGATCGAAAGTATGTCTAGAGGAGGGGGGGGGGGTGATTAGACTACTTGACCAATTAAAACCTAACCTTTTCCCAATTTTAGTTGTGGGCAGATTTTAGCAATAGTACATGTCAAGCATCACCCTACACATGCAATTCTAAGAGTATAGCAGCGGAATGTAAGTAATTGCATATGTATGTAAAGGAGGGGATCGGAGATATCAAACGCAATGAAGACACGGTGGTCTTTGGCGTGGTTCCGATAGGTGGTGCTATCGTACGTCCACGTTGATGGAGACTTCAACCCACGAAGGGTAACGGCTGCGCGAGTCCACGGAGGACTCCACCCACGAAAGGTCCACGAAGAAGCAACCTTGTCTATTCCACCATGGCTTACTTCCAGGAAGGACTAGCCTCACTCGGGGTAGATCTTCACGAAGTAGGCGATCTCCTTGCCCTTACAAACTCTTGGTTCAACTCCACATCATGTCGGAGGCTCCCAAGTGACACCTAACCAATCTAGGAGACACCACTCTCCAAAAGGTAATAGACGGTGTGTTGTTGATGAACTCCTTGCTCTTGTGCTTCAAATGATAGTCTTCCCAAACACTCAAGAACTCCTCACAGATTTGGCTATGGTGGAATAAGGATTTGAGTGGAAAGCAACTTGGGAAAGGCTAGAAATCAAGGTTCAAATGGTAGGAATGGAATCTCTTGATCTCAACACAAGAGTAGGTGGTTCTCTCTCAGAAAATGTATGGTGGAAGTGTAAGCACGTTCTGATGGCTCTCCTTACTGAGAAGGAGGTGGTGGAGGGGTATATATAGCCTCCACACAAAATCCAACCGTTACACACTTTTGACCCAACTCGGTGGCACCGAAACAATCATCTCGGTAGCACCGAACTGTGTAAAAGATATGAACGTTAGGAATCTCGGTGGGACCGATACGGACAACTCGGATGGACCGAAGTGCAATGGCTTAGGGAAATCCTCATCTCGGTGGCACCGATTGCATCAACTCGGTTGGACCGAAGTGAAGCAATAAGGCAACAGAGGCTTGGCAAGCCATCTCGGTGAGACCGATTTGCATAACTCGGTGAGACCGAAGTGAATGCAAACGATTACAGAGAGTTGGCAAGGCCATCTCGGTGGGACCGAGATCCATTTCGGTGGATCCGATTTGTTAGGGTTTTGGCAGTGGCTAAGTCTAGGTGAACTCGGTGGGGCCGGATAGAGAAATTCGGTGGGGCCGAGTTGGAATGTTGGTTTTGGACATATTTGGGATTGAGAGAGTGGTTGAGGGTTTAGGAGTACTGTCACTAAGCACTTGAGCAAAAAGACCATTAAGCAACACCTCATCCCCTTTTAATAGTATTGGCTTTCCTATGGACTCAATGTGATCTTGGATCACTAAACCAAAAATGTAGAGTCTTGATCTTCTGCCAATCCTTGTCCTTAGCATTTTGAGGGGTCCACATCTCTAGTCCATGCCATGCCAATCATTGAACATCCTGAAATCTTTAACTTGAATGGACATTAGTTCAATGAGATATATGTTGTTATGAATTACCAAAACCACCAAGGGAGCAAATGTGCTTTCAATCTCCCCCTTTTTGGTAATTGATAACAACATATAGATCAAAGCTTCGTCAAATGATTAAATGAATGAAATACATCGTCGCTTTGAGAAGTATGTGATAAGTAAGAGCTCCCCCTAAATTTGTGCATTATTAAAGATTTGCGTTTGAATGCAAATGCACAATCGATTAGGCTCATGGGTTACTCTTCCATGTCACATACATCTTGGTGGAGCGCGCAAAATGATATGAGTGGATAGAAAGCACGCATCACCAACATAAGTAATAGATCATACAAGATAATGATAAAGATAAGCATAGATCATCACAATAAGCATAGTATGACCAATCACAGGCATAAAAGATAGAATATCACACAGACACTGTAGCAAGCACATACATAACAAAGTAGCATCAAACAAACTGATTGTAGCAAAAGAACTCAAAGCAAATCAAAGCAAAGACTCTCTCTCTCGAAGCCTATGATCTATACAGATTGTCCCCCTTTGGCAACAAGTACCAAAAAGTTCAAATATGTATAGGACTAATCGGCTCTCTAGGCACGGTCCTCCAAAACTCCTGAAGGCGATCTCCTGCTGGCGGCTTCGGTGTGCGTAGACAGCGTTGAGAGAAGAGCGTCCGCGAATGCTTCTGACGATGTCTACTGAACTGGTGGAGTGGATACCTGTGGTGGCACTATGGCAGTAGCAGCTGGTGCAGATACTGTGGTCCGTGGATCCACAACTGGCACTGCAGCAGACCTGGCTGCCCTAGGCACTGTCTGAAAACGCTCTGTGGTAGGTCTGTCATCTCCACTGTCATCTGATCGGGCTAACTTGACAGCATCAACATCACCTTGCAGCTGCTCCACTGAAGTCTGAATCTCTGTCACCTTGACATCCAAATCATGAAATTTAGTCTCAATAATCTGCTCAAAGCTAGCCTGGGTCTGGGTGAGGTTGGCCAAACTTCGCTCAATCCTCAGAGTGGCTTCAAGCAGGTATGTCATCTGATCCTTGGGTGTCTTGAGATTGGCAATGGGAGCATTTGGAGCTGATGCCTCCTGAGCTGCTTTTGCTTCTTTGGCTTTGCGGATTTCCTCTTGAGCTTGTGCTGAAGTGGGATGCGAAGGATCCATCACTATAACATTGTCCTCAAAGTCTGGACGCAAAGGCAAATGCTCTCGATCAAGAAGGTATGTGCTGGTTCCAACCTTGGAATTGATCAATAACTGAATATGTGGAGCATATCCGCACGATCTCTTTTGATCTGCTGCAGTCCTCTTGATAGTTTCTACTATCAGGCTCATCACCTTGAATTTCTGAGGTGTATCAAACAAATGCAGCAAATTGATGGAGTGGCCACGAATCATTTTGTCATCTCCTGACTTGGGTAGCAGAGTGTACCGCAAGATGGTGTTCGTGGTGGCCAGTCCTGGTAGCAAATGCTTCACTGATCCAAGTTTGTGAGTCTCAATATCCTCCTAGGGAATAGCAGTGTACATGTTCTTCATGGAGTTGTGATCCATCTTGAGCTTGGCATAAACATCTATGTCATCATCCTCTTCCTTGGGTGCACCAAGAAGATTTGCCCACTCAGAGATGGTTGATTGGTATCTTATTCCCTCAGTCATCCACACTATTCTGCCATCTGGATAGAAATGTGCAGTAGAGTAGAATTGCATGACCATTTCGTCATTCCACTTGGTCAGCTTCTGTCCAACAAACTCGTCAACTCCTGCAATTCTGAAGCTCTCATGTACATGAGGGAAATAATCTTCATTGGCATCAATATATTTCCAGTCCACCCACCTCATGTCACTGACTATGGGCTTCTTATCAAGCAAAACTGTCTCATAAAAGTCCTGTTGTTCACGAGTGTGAAAGCGATAATCACATGCTATTCTCCTCCTTATAGCATAAGGATCTGACTGTCTCCACTGACGCAGTCCTTTATCCTTCCTCAGCATCATGTTCTCTGCAACTGGGTGTGCATTGTCATGTTCTGGAATCTTTGGCTTCAGCTTTTTGAGCACTAGCGGCTCTTCATCAACATTTGACTCAGGCACTGGGGCCTTGTTCTTTTCTGCAGCTGAAATGTTTCTGGTTGACCTCTTGGGTGCAGGTGCCTTTGGTTTGGACTTGGGAGGGGCAGCAGTCCTGATTGCATCAGACATGAGCTTCTGTGCTTTTGCAGGGGGTGCAGTGGCTGCTGGCTCATCTTCCTCCTCTTCCTCCTCATCAATCATCATGGAGGGTCTGCCAATCACACGGGCAGTAGTTTTCCTCACTCTCTTCTTCTTTGCTCCTGCAGCAATATCTGTGTCCCTTTGCTCTAGAACTTTCTTTACAGCAATTTTCTCTTTGGCAGAGGTAGGCTTTGAGCTATATTCCTTAGCAAGCACCACTCTCTTCTTCTTAGTTGCTATTTCACTTGCAACAAAATCTTCATCCTCACTGTCAGAGGTTTTCTTCTTCCTTGTTCTAGTAGCTGCCTTAGGAAGATCTGGAGAGCTCCTCTCTCCCTCATAGAAACTCTCATCAGGGCTTGACCCTTCACTTAGTTCTGGAGCCTGTTCAGACCTGTTCTGACTGTCACTGCCACTAGACATCTTGCTGAGCTGACCCTGTGAATAGATGGGTATGGGCAGAGTAGATGAGTCATCACAAAAAGCAGATAGTTTTTCAAACAAATTGAGTTCAAACTTTAGTTCTAGGTTTTCACAGAATGCATTTCAGATGGACCGAGTTGATAATCTCGGTGACACCGAAGCACACTACAGAGACGTTGCACGCCATTTCGGTCAGACCGATATGGGTTTCGGTGGCTCCGAGATGCTAGGGTTTCACTGAGATGTTACTTTCGGTCTCACCGATTCGCACAACTCGGTGGCACCGAGATGTACTAGTGCTTTGGCCAGAGGCCAAATCGGTGGTACCGAAAATTTCTAATCGGTCGGTCCGAGATGCGTTCGGTGGAAACCTAACCCTAAATTTTTTTGCTCGAATCTTGTTCTTACGAACTACGAACTAATCTGGTGGAAAGAGTATTGCATTCGTGGCAAGAGTCATGGCATTCCTAACATGCATTGAATCGGAAAAGGGAAGCACGAAAGGGATCGAATCTCACCCTAACTCGGTGGAGATCCTCTACGGCGGCAACGGCGGTGGAGATTACCGTTGACGGCGACGGAGTCCTGCGGCGAAGGCGCACAGGAGACGACGGCGACGATCCGAAGACCAAAGGGGCGGCAGCAATGGGGCGCGGGCGCGTGACGTTTGAAGTAATTTTCAACCGCACGGTTCGCTGGATATATATACCCATGTGCTGTCGGTGGCACCGAGTGGAACAAATCGGTAGCACCGAGACGTGCAACTGCTTGCAGTTACAGCGACTCGGTCCAACCGAGTTGGTCTAATCGGTAGCACCGAGATGAAAACCTAGATCAATCTAAATGATTTCGGTTCGACCGAGGTTGAGTGAGTTGGTTCGGCCGAAATCAATTAGAAGGTTTTGGAGGTTCAGCCCTTTCAGATCGGTGGCTCCGAGTGCTCCTCACCCGGAGGGTCCGGAAATGACTTGTTCAATTTTTGTGATGCAGCAAGAATAGAATTTGAGACAAGAAAGCATAGATAGCTAGAGAAGGTACTTAGGCATTCTTGTACATCCACTTGGCCAGAAAAACCAGGACAATCAAAACAACAAATGGATGTCCTCGAATGATGAAAACGTGCAAACCAACATGCTCACACAATAAGATAGCAAATGAAATATGTGTCAAACATGCACAACCAATTCTAGCATCTATCAAGCAATGGCGATGACTAGGTCATCTATATATGAGTATATTGACTTAGGAGTCAAATGAGAGCATTTGATCATAGGTCATACGCATCGTTTAAGCACAAGTGGGGTTACCACTTTTACATATAGCATTAATGTGTTCACACCATTAGAGTTGCTTTAGCTCAATTGCTTAGAGCAAAGCTCCCCCTAGATGTGATATCCCCCCTAAGAGGGATGAACTAGCCTTGGGTTTTGTCGATGATGACTTCATGTAACACCCCAAAATTATTTCTCTGGATTTTCAAAAAAAAATCTTTTCTTTAAAATAAATACTTTGGATTATTTTGGTCTTATTTTCTTTCTTCTTCTTCTGTTCTGAGAATCATTTTAATTTTTAATTGGGTTTCAAAAAAAATCTTTTAAGGTTCTGATTTGGAAGGTTTAATTATTTGGAAAATTATTTTGGAAGATCAAAAACATTTTTCATTCAGAAAAATTTCTGGAATAATTAAAATTATTCCAATGAATGGCCTTTTCATTTCTTCCAAGCCATTCCAAATTCCTCCAAATATTTTCTGTCACTTCTAAAATATCCCACAAGTCATCCTCACATTCTAGGGAAGTATCCAACTCTTTTCCACTCCACAAAAATATTTCTTCCATTTTAAATAAATTCCAAAGTTGGAATTTATATTATTCATAGTTTCTTTGAATTACAAAGGAACTATATTTTCTATGATTCTTTTGCCACCACCAAAATTATCCCATCAACTAGATAGTACCCACAACCCATTTCACCAAAAACCTTGGGTTCCATAGTTCAAATATTTCAAATTCCACCCTACTCAAATTTGGACCAGAAACAATCTATCTGACCCAAACCTATTTTTAATAGCTCCAAAAATTCTGAAACTTTGCCAACCTCTCTTATTTGCATCAACACATCACCAAACAAATCCCCACAAACCCCTAAAATCCCTAGAGCTCTCTGTCATTTCATCAAGCATGTGGTGGGCACACTGTTCATCCCTGTCACAAATTCAGTTAACTGAATTTTTTCAGTCAGCAGCAGAGATCGATGCCGTGCACTCCTCCCCTTCCTCTCTTCTCCACGGCGTCGCCTCTGGTCACCTTAAATGAGCCTCCCCGGGCCCCCTCGTCAGCTGGCCGCCGCCGATGGCACAGTAACCGGCCGGTGCACCTGCCACCGAGCTCATCCGCGGCAGCCGAGCTGATCCGCTCGACGCCCGCCATCTTCACTACGGCTGCTGCTCCCCTCACCTAACTCTCCTTCACGCGGCACCTTCTCCGCATCACCTCCATGCCGACCACACCGCCTGGGCCCGCCTGGCAGTCGCCGGAGTGGCTCGCCGTCCGCCGCACCCGTACGGGAGCCCTCTCGCGGATAGGGCCGAAGAGCTCGAGCTCGTCCCCGACGACCCTTCCAGAGCACTCCACAGACCTCATAAACTCTGCGCCGCCCATGACCACCGCCCCCTAACCACCTCGCCGGCCGGAGTAACTCCGGCGCTATCCGCCCGCACTGGACACGCTCGGATCCCCTATAAAAGGGCCTCCCAAGCTCCGTTATCTTCACCCATCACCCACACCATCTCTCAATCGAGCCACCACCCTCCTCCCCGACCTCGGGGAGGTCTTCTCCTACCTCTCCGGTCATCGCTCCGCCGCCACTGTCCCCGACCAGCTCGACGCCGTTAGGCCACCACCACCTCTAAAACCCTGCCAGCAACCTCATAACACACTCACACCCCGATTCCGCGCTCCAATTTCACCTCCCGAGCTCTCTCCGGCGAGATCCCGACGCACCCGAACCACCGTCCGCCGGCGACGACCTCACCGGCGTTCCGTTACTCTCCGGCGACCACTACCTCCACCCACCGACGCGGTACTCCACCCCGAGCACGACCACACCATCGCTGCCCTCGGATATGCCGGCGATCATTGCCGGCGATCGCCGCACCTCTTCTGTCCCGCGCGCGAACGCGTTTGAGTTTGAACCTGACGGGTGGGCCCCCCGTCAGCGTTTTCTTTTTTTCGGAGTTTAAATCGAAAGCGTATTCCTCTGTTTACGCTTTCTGCGCTGAGAAGTGTAATATCTTCCGAACCGTTTTCTGTTTAACAGCACAAGGACCTGCAGTTTTGCAGAAAGACCCCTGGGTTTAAAAGTTTAATAACTTTTAAACTACAACTCTGATTGAGTTGATTCTTTTTTTGAAATTCTTATTTTTCTCTCTAGTTTTTTTAGTATTTATTTAAAAATATTTTTAGACAAGTTTTTGTACTGTGATGGAATTTTTGAATTGAATTCGAATTGGTGTTTTTCAGAAAAAGAAGAGGGAAACTTTGCCGGGAATTTCGAGGGTTATTCTCTTGACTACTTTGATCAAGGCAAGCATATGAACCTGGGATATGGTGATTGTATTTGCATCATATGGTTGCATCAGTAGAAGTTTGCACCGCATGTGTAGTATATCGCATATGCATGCATGCATGGTCATATTATTTTATTGTGCATGGCTTGCACTTCACTCAAGCCTCTGACATGAGAAAGGCTGTGAGCAACCAGGAGGGCTGCTCCTGCCTTTGACGTGCTGGTGAGCACGGGCTGTGTTGTGACACGATGGTGTCACCGAGGCATGTGGGACATGCCGGTAAAACTAATAACAACACCTCCTGAGTCGACCTAGATCGAGTCTTGTTCCGTCACACCTAGCTAAACACCGTGCTGCCACGGGTCTTCCCGCGAGGGAAGTACGGTTTAGTAAGTTGCTAACCCCTGTCTGTGTACACACCACTTAGAGGGCCATGATGAGGGTTCCCATGGCCATGGGCTAAATCCTGTCATCAGGTCAGGGGGCATGGGTGTTTCCGGTCTGGGACCGAGAGGGGGGCACCCCTTGGAATCCGCGCGTATGAATAGTGATCCCATGCAGGACGTGGTCTCCCCGTCTTAGAGTTTTTCTGGAACGATGCTTTGGTTTCCAACCCAAAGACCGTAATGGGAATTAGTCAGTACCGTGGTGCTAACTAAAGAAATCTCATACACGTGGGTAAAGAGTACACCCACTGCAGAGTTATATCTATTCGAATAGCCGTGTCCGCGGTCAAGGACGTTAGCTGGGAAGGGTCAAGTGTCGGTCCCGGTGTCGGTCTTCGGAGGAAATAATTAATTGAGCATAGATTATTTTGCAGGATAAATATTAATGCTGTCATGGATATTTTGTTATCATGAATAGTATTGTTATGGATATTATTATTATTGCAAGCATGAATATTATTGTGGACTAACCATTTCTCTTATTTTATTTTTCTGAGTGTCTCATGGGCTGGCTAGACTACCCGGGCACTCATTTATTTTCAAGACCTCTACGTGGCGTCTCTCGAGTTCTCGGATGGTATCGTCCGATTCTCTTGTAGACACCCGATTGGCATTTCTTTTCAAGACCTACCGTGGCGTCATTTTTGACACCCGACTGGCATTTCTTTTCAAGACCTCTCCGTGGCGTCTCTCGAGTTCTCGGATGGTATCGTCCGATTCTCTTGTAGACACCCGATTGGCATTTCTTTTCAAGACCTACCGTGGCGTCATTTTTGACACCCGACTGGCATTTCTTTTCAAGACCTCTCCGTGGCGTCTCTCGAGTTCTCGGATGGCATCGTCCGATTCTCTTGTAGACACCCGTTGGGCATTTATTTTCAATTTTATTTTGTTTGTCACTAATACTTTACTTACTCATACTTCTGCACATGCTAACAATTATCATGCCATAATTTAATTTCAGTTAACATATGCATGTCCAGCATGAGCATTTGCATTCGGTATATCCTTTGTTCATAATGTTTGCGAGTACATTCCAACGTACTCACAGGCTTGTCCCTGGCTTTTAATGTGGCCAGACCTGAAGGAGGACGAGCTTGTGGAAGGAGATTGCGCTAGCGAGCCCGACGCTTAGAGGAGTCCCAGTCAGTCAACCTGTGATCTTGGAGTCTACCACATGTATCATCCGCTGTGTTTCCGCCACACCAATAAAATAGCCAAGCCTCACACTGACGCTTGACTTTATTTTATTGTATCAGTGTTGTACCACCACCACACCACTGTGTCATTCCACCACCGTAGTATTTTATCGAGTTGTAATAAATTGTTGAGTACTCTGACTCAACCCTGTGTAATATTATATTTGTACTGGTTATCTATATCAAGGAGTCTGCCAGTTGTTCTTGGGGCTGGTATGACTTGAGGCTCTTCTGTGAATTAATTACAGAAATGGGCCTGACACTTCATGTAGATGTTGAAGATGTGGATGCTCAATGTTGATGTTGACCATCAAGAGTTGGGAGCAATCCTTTGGAGTTATGTGCTTTCAATACCTACATGGGTTAGTCCCACACAAGGAACATACAAGGATATCCATAGACATAGAGTGAAATACACATATGATGATGTCCATGAATGCATTGATTACCTTGTCCCTTGCCTTACCAACAAGAGGGTTTGTGACTCCATGAACTAGTGCAAAATGTGGAAGTTGGTTGCATAAGTTCTTGCCATAGAGAATATGAGTGAAGTTTGTTGGCGGAGTCACCCTCAAGAACTCTCTAGTTCTTCTTCTTTTGGACCCACATCAACTTGATGGGAATCTTTGGAGTTGTAGTAGCACTTGATGAAGTAGAACTTGATGAAGTCTTGGGAACCCACTTGACCATGGCTTGAGGAGCTTCTTCAAATGAATCAATCTCTTCTTGAAGCTTGTCCTTGCCTTTTAGCTTGTGGTCTTGTGGTGGAAGATCTTCTTGAGCTTGTGTTCCCTTGAAGGAAGTAGGATCATACTTCTCTTGTTGAGGAACAAACTTCATCTTGGGGTAGTGATCTTCTTCCCACTCAACTCCATTGGCATTGAACTTTCGTTCAAAACCAACACCTTGGTTCTTCCAGTGCCTTCCTTGCTTGCGTACAATTTCCTCAAATTGCTTACTCCCGGCAAGGCTCTTGTAGACACCTTTTTCTATAATTCCTTTCAATAGCATATTTTCTTGCTCAAGTGTAACTTGGCTAAGAGAATTATTA
The DNA here is from genome assembly GCA_039707655.1 of Elymus sibiricus. Taxonomy (NCBI): domain Eukaryota; kingdom Viridiplantae; phylum Streptophyta; class Magnoliopsida; order Poales; family Poaceae; genus Elymus; species Elymus sibiricus. The sequence continues at coordinate 324,654,072 of CM077664.1, forward strand.
GTGGAATCAATAGAACTACTAGAAGCAACAACATTGGATTTAGCATTGTTATTGTTACTACTAGAGGTAGAACCATTTTTACCCTTGTTGCTAGCATGCTTAGGTTTAACTTGTGGCATAAAGGTAGACAAGAGTAAACGCTTGGCAAGATATGAAGAACTCTTCTTTCGAAGATCGTCATTGATAGCTTTAAGAAACTCATGCTCTTGCTCTAAATTTAGCTTCTCGAAGTGTAGCTTCTCATGAGTTCTTAGAAGTTCTCTATGATCCTCTTGAGTTGTTTCATGAGCTAACTTAAGAGCATTTAGTTCTTTAGTTACACGCTCAATCTCCTTCATAGCATTGTCACTCGTTTCCTCTTGACTATCATGATTACTAGCATTTTCATTATAGCTCACATCACTAGCTCTATCAACAAGTAAATCATCATCACCAAGCAAATCATCTTCATCACTATTGAAATCAAGATACTCGGGGTGTGATACCTTGGGGCCTTTTGCCATGAAGCATCTTCCAATTCCTTCATTTGGTGAGTCAAATAGATCATAGGAGTTGGATGACACAAGAGCAAGTCCGGCAACACCTTCATCTTGACTATAGTCGGAGTTGGAGTGATAACTTCTCTCGGAGTGGTGGTCGGAGTCGGAGCCGGAAACCCATTCACCAACATGAGCTTGATGTCTTCTTCTTGTGTAGCTCTTGGATGACTTGTCCTTCTTCTCCGAATCCTTGCTTCTTCGAGAATGTCTTCGTTCATAATGATTATCTCTACTCCTTCTCTCCTTATGAGGTGATTCATCTCTTATATGTCTTCCTCTTGGTGATTCATCTCTTTTCTTGTAGGGAGCCGTACACTCATTGGAATAGTGTCCGGGTTTTCCACAATTGTAGCAATTACGTTCACGACTTGATGATCTTCTCTCATAGTGTCTTGAGCTAGAGCTTCTTTCTTTCCCTTTGTTCTTGTAGAACTTGTTGAACCTTTTCACCATTAGGCTTATCTCTTCATTGGATACTAGCTTGTCACTTGTAGTTGTTGGAGCATCGGTTGAGGCTTTGTAAGCACCACTTGATTTGTTGTGTAGCTCCTCTTTGTCCTTGAGTGACATTTCATGAGCAACAATCCTTCCAATGACTTCCGTGGGCTTGAGATCTTTGTAATTTGGCATCATTTGGATCAATGTGCAGACGGTATCATATTTTCCATCCAAAGCTCTAAGTATCTTCTTGATGATGAATTTGTCAGTCATCTCTTCACTTCCTAAGCCGGCAATCTCATTTGTGATGAGAGCAAGCCTAGAGTACATCTCAGCGACTCCTTCACCATCCTTCATCTTGAACTTGTCAAGTTAACTTTGAAGCACATCCAACTTAGATTCCTTGACAGACTCGATACCCTCATGCATATCAACCAAAGTATCCCAAATTTCCTTTGCATTCTCGAGGCGGCTGATTTTGTTGAATTCCTCGGGACACAAACCGTTGAATAGAATGTCACAAGCTTGAGCATTTTATTGCAACATCTTCAATTCTTCCGGGGTTGCTTCGCGATCCGGTTCCTTGCCATCCTCAAAGAAGTCACCTTGCAAGCCAACATGAACAACAGCCCAAATGGCGGGGTTATGACAAGGAATATGCATTTTCATCTTATGTTTCCAACTAGCAAAGTTTGTACCATGAAAATATGAACCTCTACGGTGATAGTTACCATCACTAGACGCCATACTCTCCTAGGTTCTGAAACCAAGGCTATGATCACCAAAGCAATGGAAATCAAGGCTAAAGGAGACCAAAGCTCTGATACCACTTGTAGGATCGAAAGTATGTCTAGAAGGGGGGTGATTAGACTACTTGACCAATTAAAACCTAACCTTTTCCCAATTTTAGTTGTGGGCAGATTTTAGCAATAGTACATGTCAAGCATCACCCTACACATGCAATTCTAAGAGTATAGCAGCGGAATGTAAGTAATTGCATATGTATGTAAAGGAGGGGATCGGAGATATCAAACGCAATGAAGACACGGTGGTTTTTGGCGTGGTTCCGATAGGTGGTGCTATCGTACGTCCACGTTGATGGAGACTTCAACCCACGAAGGGTAACGGCTGCGCGAGTCCACGGAGGGCTCCACCCACGAAGGGTCCACGAAGAAGCAACCTTGTCTATTCCACCATGGCTTACGTCCAAGAAGGACTAGCCTCACTCGGGGTAGATCTTCATGAAGTAGGCGATCTCCTTGCCCTTACAAACTCTTGGTTCAACTCCACATCATGTCGGAGGCTCCCAAGTGACACCTAACCAATCTAGGAGACACCACTCTCCAAAAGGTAATAGACGGTGTGTTATTGATGAACTCCTTGCTCTTGTGCTTCAAATGATAGTCTTCCCAAACACTCAAGAACTCCTCACAGATTTGGCTATGGTGGAAGAAGGATTTGAGTGGAAAGCAACTTGGGAAAGGCTAGAAATCAAGGTTCAAATGGTAGGAATGGAATCTCTTGATCTCAACACATGAGTAGGTGGTTCTCTCTCAGAAAATGTATGGTGGAAGTGTAGGCACGTTCTGATGGCTCTCCTTACTGAGAAGGAGGTGGTGGAGGGGTATATATAGCCTCCACACAAAATCCAACCGTTACACACTTTTGACCCAACTCGGTGGCACCGAAACAATCATCTCGGTAGCACCGAACTGTGTAAAAGATATGAACGTTAGGAATCTCGGTGGGACCGATACGGACAACTCGGATGGACCGAAGTGCAATGGCTTAGGGCAATCCTCATCTCGGTGGCACCGATTGCATCAACTCGGTTGGACCGAAGTGAAGCAATAAGGCAACAAAGACTTGGCAAGCCATCTCGGTGAGACCGATTTGCATAACTCGGTGAGACCGAAGTGAATGCAAACGATTACAGAGAGTTAGCAAGGCCATCTCGGTGGGACCGAGATCCATTTCGGTGGATCCGATTTGTTAGGGTTTTGGCAGTGGCTAAGTCTCGGTGAACTCGGTGGGGCCGGATAGAGAAATTCGGTGGGGCCGAGTTGGAATGTTGGTTTTGGACATATTTGGGATTGAGAGAGTGGTTGAGGGTTTAGGAGTACTGTCACTAAGCACTTAAGCAAAAAGACCATTAAGCAACACCTCATCCCCTTTTAATAGTATTGGCTTTCCTATGGACTCAATGTGATCTTGGATCACTAAACCCAAAATGTAGAGTCTTGATCTTCTGCCAATCCTTGTCCTTAGCATTTTGAGGGGTCCACATCTCTAGTCCATGCCATGCCAATCATTGAACATCCTGAAATCTTTAACTTGAATGGACATTAGTTCAATGAGATATATGTTGTTATGAATTACCAAAACCACCAAGGGAGCAAATGTGCTTTCACCAAGGCACCCCAAGGTAATATTCAAGGAATACCCAAGCAACTAAGCTTGGGGATGCCCCGGAAGGCATCCCCTCTTTCGTCTTCAACATTATCGGTAACCTTACTTGGAGCTATATTTTTATTCGTCACATAATATGTGTTTTGCTTGGAGCGTCATTTTATTTTGTTGAGATTTTCTTGCTGCTATTAATAATCATGTTTTGTATCTTTTAGTTCAATAAAATGTCAATTATAGCCTTTACCATGCCAAGTTTGCAAGTTTATGTGTTGCTGTTTGAAAACAGAAAGTTTTCTATTATGTTTAGAATATTCCTGAATAGTCAGAACATGATAAAAATCTGAAATTTTTACACAGCAAGCATGCATGAGTTCTCTGTCACGTGGTAATTTTTCAGAATTTTTGGAGTTAGGGAAGTATGAATTCTTATTCCCCCTTTACAGACTGTTCTGTTTTGGCAGATTTCGGTTATAGTTGCATTGTTTGCATATGTTGCTTGTTTAATGTTTCTATTTGTGGATAGGAGTATTAAATATGCAGAGGCATTTAGTATGCAATGTTTAATTATAATTTTAGTAATTTGCTACAGTAGAGAATGTTAAGGTTTTGAGTTAATTTATACTAACTTATCTCACGAGTTCTTGTTGAGTTTTGTGTGGATGAAGTATTTAAGATTTAGGGAAACCGTGATATGAGAGGAATTAAGGAGACACAAAAGCTCAAGCTTGGGGATGCCCAAGGCATCCCAATATAATATTTCAAGAAGTCTCAAGCATCTAAGCTTGGGGATGCCCCGGTAAGCATCCCACCTTTCTTCATCAACAATTATCGGTTAGTCTTGGTTGAGCCTAAGTTTTTGCTTCTTCACATGAGTTGTGCTATTCTTGGAATGTCATTTTATTTTGTTTTCTTTGCTGTTTGAAGAAAATACTTAAGATCTGAAATTGTTAAATGAGAGAGAGTCCTCACATAGCTACCTATTTACTTAACTACTCATTCGGTCTTCACTTATATCTTTTTGGAGTAGTTTGTCATTTACTCTTGTTCTTCACTCATATCCTTTGAGTAAATTGTTGAAATGAATCGAATATCATAAAGCTGAAATTTATATGCTTCATATGCTTGTCCCATGGGGAGTAGTGACTTCACATACAAGAAGTATAAGTGGTAAAATTTATTGAAATATAACAAACATAGCATTGGTCACTTGAACAATTCATGAAAGAATTTTGAAGGAAGAGAAATTTCACATATGAATATACTATCTTGGACATCTTCTATGATTGTGAGCCCCCATTAATTATTTTCAAGCTTGATCAAGTAGTTGACGTTGGACAAGGAAGACAACGTAATGAGTTATGTTTGTTTATATTGACATAGAAGTTATATTGTCATGGATCCTCTAACATGTGGTGCTTGCTTAGGATCTTTTGCTAGCCAAAAATTCATACTAAGTAGAGATACTACTTGTGCATCCAAAAACCCTTAAACACAGTTTCTTGCCATGAGAGTCCACTATATCTACCTATGGATTGAATAATATCCTTCAAGTAAGTTGTCATCGGTGCAAAAAGCAATAAAAATTGCTCCTAAAATATGTATGATCTTTTATTGCAAGGGAAAATAAGCGTTGTACGAACTTGTGATGGTAAAGAAATAAAAGCGACGGACTGCATAATAAAGGTTGCTATCACAAGGGGCAATATAATGTGATGTTCCTTTGCATTAAGGGCTTGTGCATCCAACAACAAAAAGCGCATGACAACCTCTGCTTCCCTCCGCGAAGGGCCTATCTTTTACTTTTCTGTATTTACTTTTCTGTATTTACTTTTATGCAAGAGTCATTAATGTTCATCTCTATTCCGCTCTATTTATTCTTTAGTTGGCAAGCATTATGTGGTAGGGAAAGATCCAGGCACATATATCCAGTTGAATATAGGTGATCATGAGTTATTATTGTTGACATTATCCCTGAGATAAATAAGTTGGGAGGCGAAACATTAAGCCCCTATCTTCCTATGTGTTTGACTGAAATGGTTTGTTCTAAAAATATGCTTTGAGTGTCAGCAATCATGGAAGACTAAATGATGGTTGAGTATGTGGAATTTGCTAGATCAAAGCTCTTACATAGACCCTTCCTGAAAATAAGATGAATTGCAATTGTTTGATGACTGATAACATAGTTTGTTAGTTTTCAAGAAAGTTTATGGCCTATACTTTAAACATGTGAATAGCTAGCTACTTGATCATGAGAAGTTTTATGAGATGAGCCACTGATTATGATATATATTGATGCTAGAAAAAGTGATTGAAATTATCATTGATCAAACTTATGCACTATGCTAGCATTCACACTTCATAAATTATTTCTTTTATCATTTACCTACTCGAGGACGAGCAGGAATTAAGCTTGGGGATGCTGATACGTCTCCAACGTATCTATAATTTATGAAGTATTCATGCCATGTTTATTATAGTTTTGTATGATTTTGGTGCACTTTTATATGGCTTTTATATGATTTTTATGGACTAACATATTGACCTAGTGCCCAGTGCCAGTTGCTGTTTTCTGCTTGTTTTTGGTTTTCCAGAAAATCCATATCAAATGAAGTCCAAATGCAGCGAAACTTTTTGACGATTTTTTCTTGAAGGAAACAGACCCAGGAAGCTTCGGGGGAGCAGCAGAAGAGCCACAAGGGCCCCACAAGCCACCAGGGCACGCCACCCCCCCAGGCGCGCCTTGGTTCCTCATGGGCCCCCTGTGGCACCTCTTTGCGTGATTCCAACGCTGAAAAATCCTATATATTCAAAAAAAACCAAAAGTTAACCTAGATGAGTTTTTACGCCGCCGCAAGCCTCTGTACCAAGGAGATCCCATCTGGAGCCCTTTTCCGGCACCCTGCCGGAGGGGGGAATCATCACCGGAGGCCATCTTCATCATCCCGGCGGTCTCCATGACGAGGAGGGAGTAGTTCACCCTCGGGGCTGAGGGTATGTACTAGTAGCTATGTGTTTGATCTCTCTCTCTCGTGTTCTAGATTTGGCACGATCTTGATGCACCGTGAGCTTTGTTAATATAGTTGGATCATATGGTGTTTCTCCCCCTCTATCTTGTTGTGATGAATCGAATCTTTTCCCTTTGAGGTTTCGTTATTGTCGGATTGAATATTTCAGCTTTGAGAACACTTGATGTATGTCTTGCATATGAATACCCGTGGTGACAATGGGGTATTATATTGATTCACTTGATGTATGTTTTGGCACTCAACTCGCGGATTCCCGAGGTGACATTGGGGTAATCTATGCATAGGGGTTGATGCACGTTTTCATTATATTTTCTCCGATAGAAACTTTGGGGTGCTCCTTGGAGTTCTTTGTGTGGATTGAATATTATGATTATGAAGTTGTTTGATGCATATCGTATAATCAACTCACGGATACTTGTGGTGACATTGGAGTATCTAGGTGACATTAGAGTTGGTTGATGTGTATCATATGGTGTTATTTTAGTACGAACTCTAGGGCTGTTTGTGACACTTATGGGAATAGCTCAATAGATCGATCGGAAAGGATAACTTTGAGGTGGTTTCGTACCCTACAAACAATGTCTATCTTATGTTCTCCGCTAATAGGAACTTGGGAGTGATTCTTTATCGCACGTTGAGGGATGGTTATATGATCCAATTATATTAGCATTGTTGAGAGATTGCACTAGCGAAAGTATGAACCCTAGGCCTTGTTTCTAAGCATTGCAATACCGTTTATGCTCACTTTTGTTACTTGCTACCTTGCTGTTTTTTATTGTTCGCACTACAAAAACCTATATCTACTATCCATACTACACTTGTATCATCATCTCTTCGCCGAACTAGTGCACCTATACAATTTACCATTGTATTGGGTGTGTTGGGGACACAAGAGACTCTTTGTTATTTAGTTGCAGGGTGTTTTGAGAGAGACCATCTTCATCCTACGCCTCCCACGGATTGATAAACCTTAGGTCATCCACTTGAGGGAAAATTGCTACTGTCCTACAAAACTCTGCGCTTGGAGGCCCAACATGAGTCTACAAGAATAAGTTGTGTATTAGACATCAAAGCTCAACATGAAAACTAAGTGGGTGTGCATCCAACTTGCTTGCGCATGAAGACCTCGGGCATTTGAGGAAGCCCATCATCGGAATATACAAGCCAAGTTCTATAATGAAAAATTTCCACTAGTATATGAAAGTGACAAAATAGGAGACTCTCTGTATGAAAAACATGGTGCTACTCTGAAGCACAAGTGTGGAAAAAGATAGTAACATTGCCCCTTCTCTCTTTTTCTCTCATTTATTTTTTTCTTTTCTTTTCTTTTTTTTCTTCTCTTTTTTTTATATATTTTTCTTTTTTTTCATGGCTCTTTTTTGCCTCTTTTTTTCTATAATTTTTTTCTTTTTTCATCCGGAGTCTCATCCCGACTTGTGGGGGAATCATAGCCACCATCATCCTTTCCTCACCGGGACAATGCTCTAATAATGATGATCATCACACCTCTATTTACTTACAACTCAAAATTACAACTCGATACTAGAACAAAAATATGACTCTATATGAATGCCTCTGGCAGTGTACCAGGATGTGCAATGATGCTAGCGTAACATGTATAAAATGATGAATGATGGCTAAGCCACAAATACTATGTCAGCTATATGATCATGCAAAGCAATATGATAATGACGATGTGTGTCATAAAAACGGAACGGTGGAAGTTGCATGGCAATATATCTCGGAATGGCTATGGAAATGCCATGATAGGTAGGTATGGTGGCTGTTTTGAGAAAGATATAAAGAGGCTTATGTGTGATAGAGCGTATCATATCATGGGGTTTGGATGCACCGGCGAAGTTTGCACCAACTCTCGATGTGAGAAAGGGCAATGCACGGTACTGAAGAGGCTAGCAAATTACGGAAGGGTGAGAATGCGTATAATCCATGGACTCACATTAGTCATAAAGAACTCACATACTTATTGCGAAAGTTTATTAGCCCTCAAAGCAAAGTACTACTACGCATGCCCCTAGGGGGGAGGTTGGTAGGAGTTAGCCATCGCGCGCCCCCGACCGCCACACAAAGGAAGACAATCAAGAATAAATCATGCTCCAACTTCTTAGCATAACGACAGATCATACGTGCATGCTTCGGGAATCACAAACCTTAACACAATTATTCTTACTAAGCCACAATTATCTACTAATACCTCCCCATATTACCATCTTAATATCGCAAAACTATTGCAAGGAATCAAATTTATCATATTCAGTGATCTACATGAAAGTTTTTATTATATCCCTCTTGAATACCTATCATATCAGGACCAAATTCATAACCCGTGCATATTACCATTGCTATCATGAGACTCTCAAAAAGATATAAGTGAAGCATGAGAGTGCTACTATTTCTTTAAAATATCATCACCGTCGTGCTCTAAAAGATATAAGTGAAGCACTAGAGCAACTGCCTAGCTCAAAAGATATAAGTGAAGCACATAGAGTATTCTAACAAATCACGAATAATGTGTGTCCCTCTCAAAAAGGTGTGTTCAGCAAAGATGATTGTGACAAACTAAAAAGCAAACAAACTATTTCACAAGACGCTCCAAGTAAAACACATATCATGTGATGAATAAAAATATAGCTCCAAGGGAGTTACCGATAGATTGTAGACAAAAGAGGGGATGCCTTCCAGGGCATCCCCAAGCTTAGACGCTTGAGTCTTCCTTGAATATTACCTTGGGGTGCCTTGGGCATCCCCAAGCTTAGGCTCTTGCCACTCCTTATTCCTTTGTCCATCGTAGTCTCACCCAAAACTTGAAAACTTCAGCACACAAAACTCAGCAGAAACCTCAACAGAAACCTCGTGAGATCCGTTAGTATAACAAACAAATCTTTAACTTTAGGTACTGTTGTAAATTGATTCATATTTAATATTGGCATAATGCTACTTTACACCAACTTATCCATGACTCATACCCCCCGATACGATCCATAGATTCATCAAAATAAGCAAACTATTCAATAAAAACAGAATCTGTCTAAAACAGAACAGTCTCTAAAGACCTATTTAAAATCCATACTTCTGTATATCCAAAAATTCTGAAAAATTAGGACAACGTGGGAAATTCATATACTAATACTGTGTCAAAATTTCAGATTTTTATGACGCTCCAGTACGGAATTAAAATTCCAGCACTGGGCGCAGAACTTTCTGTTTTCTAAATAGCATCAATTATACTATCTTCCAAATCATCCCAAAGGCATTACTTGGCACAAACACTAATTAAAACATAAAAACAATATCATAACAGAAGCTATGATCATGCAAACACTCAAGAACAGTAATAAAAAGTTTATTGGGTTGTCTCCCAACAAGCTCTTTCTTTATAGCCATTAAGATAGGCTTGAGATTTCGATGATGCTCACATAAAAAATAAGAATTGAAACACAAAGAGAGCATCATGTAGCATGTGAAAACACATTTATGTCTAACATACTTCCTATTCATAGGCATTTTATAAGAAAAAAAATTATCAAGACAAGCAATATCTAGCATATGCAAATAGGAAGAATGGAGCATCAATAATTTTAGCACATAGAGAGGTAATTTAGTGACATGAAAGTTTCTACAACCACATTTTCCTCTCTCATAATAATTACATGTAGGATCATAGTCAAATTCAACAATATAGCTATCATATAAAATATTCTCTTCACGATCCACATGCATAATTTTTTTATAATCTTCCAAGATAGTGGGATTAACATCAACTAAAGTTATGACCTCTCCAAACCCACTTTTATCAAAAAATTCGTAAGATTGAACACTCTCCAAAAATGTGGGATTATTTTTACCTAAAGTTGACACTCTTCCAAACCCACTTTCAATATTATTGCAAACATTATTATCAATATCATATTCATCATGTGGCTTAAATAAATTTTCAAGATCATACGAAGCATCACCCCAATCATGGTCATTACAATGAGTAGTGGACATAACAAAATCATCATCCCCAAGCTCGTAGTTTTGCATATCATTAACACAATTGACATTAATAGAATTTATAATAAAATCATTGCAATCATGCTTTTCATTCAAAGAGCTATCATGAATCACTTTATAAATTTCTTCTTTTAACACTTCATCACAATTTTCAGATTCATGATTTTCAAGCAAAACTTCATAGAGATAGTCAAGTGCACTCAACTCACTAGTAATTAGTTCATTATAATTGGATCTTTTAAAAAGATTAGCAAGTGGATGAGGATCCATAGTCATCTTAAATTTTAGCTTTCACTTCCTGTTCTTGAGTGTTGTCATGGCAATAAAAGCAAGCAAGCAAATAAAAATATTTTTGTGTTTTTGTAAAAAAATTAGAAGTGGGGGGGATGAAAACGAGAGGCAAATGCAAATAAAAGGCAAATAAAGTAAATGCAAGTGAATGATAATTTGTGCGAAGGTACTTGGTAATTTTGATGATGTCTCCCCGGCAACGGCGCCAGAAATTCTTCCAGCTACTTGTAGTCTGTGTTGGTATTTCCCCGAAGAGGAGAGGATGATGCAGTACAGTAGAGATAAGTATTTCCCTCAGTTAAGAACCAAGGTTATCAATCCAGTAGGAGAACCAAGCAAAATTCCATTAAGCACACCTGCACACACAAGAGCAAACACTTGCACCCAACGCAAATAAGAGGGTTGTCAATCCTCTTAGCGGTTATTTGCAAGGATTAAATCTTATTGAGGTAAATAGATAAACTAAACTACTAATTAAAATAAAAGTAAATAAATTGCAGCAAGGTATTTTTAGGTTTTTTATATAATAAAGATAGACCTGGGGACCATAGTTTTCACTAGAGGCTTCTCTCTTGAGCACATAAACATACGGTGGGTAAACAAATTACTATTGGGCAATTGATAGAAAAGAAAATAATTATGATGGATTCATGGCAATGATCATGTATATAGGCATCATCTCCGAGACAAGTAGACCGACTCCTGCCTGCATCTACTACTATTACTCCACCCATTGATCGCTATCCAGCATGCATCTAGGGTATTAAGTATGAAACAGAGTAACGCCTTAAGCAAGATGACATGATGTTGAGAAGCAAATTCAAGCAATATGAATAAACCCCATCTTTTTATCCTTAATGGCAACAATACAAATACGTGTCATGTCCCTTTCTATCCCTGGGATTGAGCACCGCAAGATGGAACCCATCACAAAGCACCTCTCCCATTGCAAGATAAATCAATCTAGTAGGCCAAACTAAACCGATAGATCGGAGAGAAATACAAAGCTATAACAATCATGCATAAAAGAGTTCAGAGAAGACTCAAATATTTCTCATGAATAATCTGATCATAAACTCACAATTCATCGGATCCCAACAAACACACCGCAAAAGAAGATTACATCGGATAGAACTCCAAGAACATCGAGGAGAACATTGTATTGAAGATCAAAGAGAGAGAAGAAGCCATCTAGCTACTAGCTATGGACCTGTAGGTCTGTGGTAAACTACTCACACATCATCGGAAGGGCAGCAAGGTTGATGTAGAAGCCCTCCGTGATCGATTCCCCCTCCGACAGAGTACCGAAAAAGGCCTCCAGATGGGATCGCGGAAGAATAGAGGCTTGCGGCGGTGGAAAGGTTTTTTCTTCTGGCTCTCTGGGGGTTTGCCATTATTTGTGAATTTATAGAAGTGGAATTAGGTCAAACGGAGTCACGTGGGCCCCACAAGGTACCACGGCGCGCCCCCCACCTGGGGCGCGCCCTAGTGCCTTGTGAAGCCTCCGTGAGGCTTCTGGCCTCCTCCCGAAGCTTCCCAGTTTTATTTTGTCCAGAAAAAAATCTCCAAAAAGTTTCATGGCATTTTGACTTCATTTGGTACTGTTTCTCTGAAAAACCAAAAACAAGCAGAAAACAGCATCTGGCACTAGGCACTGGGTTAATAGGTTAGTCCCAAAAAATGATATATAATTGCATATAAAAACATCCAAGATTGATACTATAATAGCATGGAACAATCAAAAATTATAGATACGTTGGAGACGTATCATTCATCCGGAGGAGGGATTGACAAGGAGAAGGTGGGGATCGCCCTCACCGCGCACCGAGAAGCCACAACATCATCACCACTGTGATCTTCATCGTCATCGACATCTTCATCGTCATCGTCATCCACATCCTTATCATCTGTAACATCCAGAACCCTAGTGGATCCTCTTGTGTATCATTTGATAACTCCATTCATGCATCCCATCGTTGTTGCCATGATGATCGTTGTTCCCATGTGCGAGTAGAACCCCAATTTCTCGGGGATATAGATGAACCTTGGTATGTGTAGGATCTGAAACGTTAATATGGATATGAGATCCTCTGTTGAATGCTTAGTTTAATAACTTTGTGAATGTTGTGAAGGGCCCCCTCTCATCATTTGTGCCTTATGGCCGTGAAGTATTTTACTATCGTTGTAAAAGGGTTAGGATGTGGAGGTAATTCGAGGTGACAGTAAAATCCTACCGCTCCTAGCCATTATAATTGATAGGGGAATAATGGCGAACCCTTAGAGAGGTCGCACCCACGGGGTAACCCTTAATTACCATGAGTTGTAACCCTCTCGTGGAGACTATGGTAGTGGCGTGCGTGGCACGATGTCTACCATGAGTAGAACGTGTACTGTACTTGGCTCCGCCCAGCATAATCGTCAACAGTGGCTCAATTATCCGACTCATATTATGCTTATGAATAGGTACGATAGAAACATACCAATGGGGATTCCGGACTCCCTGAGAACGCCTTTCCCTTACTACTGTCCAATCCATAATCATAAGCCTTGTTCTCCTTTACTTTTATGCTATTTTATTACAAATCCTTACAAACAATCATTTATCTATTTATTCGCCCTCACTCTGCTTTAAGTCTACAATTATCTGCAGGCACAAAAACACATAATTCTCTACAAGAGGCAAAAGTCTGATTCTTGTGCTCCCTGTGGGATCGATACTCTTACTTCGAAAAGGCTATAACTAAACCCTGTGCACTTGGAGGATGCTACTTGTGAGCTGCGTTGGTAATTCCCCGAAGAGGAAGGGAGATGCAGTACAGTAGAGATAAGTATTTCCCTCAGTTATGAAACCAAGGTTATCAATCCAGTAGGAGAATCACGCAACACCTCGTTAGCAGTACCTGCACACAAAACAACAAATCCTTGCACCCAACGCAAACAAGGGGTTGTCAATCCCTCGGCGGTTAATTGCAAGATTAAATTGTATGTGATAGATAGATAGATTGAACTAAAATATAAAATAAAATAAATAAAGTAAAAGTGCAGCAAGGTATTTTTAGGGTTTTTAATATATGATTTAGATAGACCCGGGGGCCATAGTTTTCACTAGAGGCTTCTCTCATAAAAATAGCATACGGTGGGTAAACAAATTACTGTTGGGCAATTGATAGAAAAGCAAATAATCATGACGATATCCAAGGCAATGATCATGTATATAGGCATCACGTCCGAGACAAGTAGACCGACTCCTGCCTGCATCTACTACTATTACTCCACACATCGACCGCTATCCAGCATGCATCTAGTGTATTAAGTCCATAAAGAACGGAGTAACGCCTTAAGCAAGATGACATGATGTAGACAAAGTAAACTCATGCATGAATAAACCCCATCTTTTTACCCTTAATAGCAACGATACATACGTGTCATGTCCCTTTCTGTCACTGGGATTGAGCACCGCAAGATCGAACCCATTACAAAGCACCTCTTCCCATGGCAAGATAAATCAATCTAGTTGGCCAAACCAAATCAATAGATCGGAGAAGAAATACGAAGCTATAATAATCATGCATAAAAGAGTTCAGAGAAGACTCAAATAATATTCATGGATAATCTGATCATAAACTCACAATTCATCGGATCCCAACAAACACACCGCAAAAAGTGATTACATCGGATAGAACTCCAAGAACATCGAGGAGAACATTGTATTGAAGATCAAAAAGAGAGAAGAAGCCATCTAGCTACTAACTATGGACCCGAAGGTCTGTGGTAAACTACTCACGCATCATCGGAAGGGCAGCAAGGTTGATGTAGAGCCCCTCTGTGATCGATTCCCCCTCCGGCAGAGTACCGGAAAAGGCCTCCAGATGGGATCTCTCGAGAACAGAAGCTTGCGGCGGCGGAAAAAGTATTTCGTGGACTCCTCTGTTGGTTTCCCGATTTTAGAGAATTTATAGTGGTGGAATTAGGTCAAACGGAGCTGTGTGGGCCTGTAACATCCCCATGTAATAGCTACAGTGATCACCTCTTGATAATGCCAAGTCAGCATGATTAACTATGCTTGATCATCATTGCATCATATCTCATTTCAAATTCCAATTCAAATTGCAATTCAAATTTAAAGTGAAAAATAAAAGTTATTCAAACTGGAAACTAAAATGTTCATTAAATAGCAAATAATCCATAAGTAATTATGTTAAGAAAAACAACATCACCTAAAATACTTAGATGACTCTAACAACCTCAAACAGTAGCAAAACAGCCCCATTTAATCCCATTTTAATTAAATAAAATTCAAATGGAATCATATTAACCCCAAACCAATTTCTGGTGGTAGGAAATATTGCACTGTAATTATTGAACTAAGTCACCTATTTTACAAAACTCAATTGGTGGCTAAACATTTTGCAAAATAGAAATGAAAACAGAAAACAGAAAAGAAAAGAAGAAAAAGAGAAAAGGGCCGCACTAGCTGGGCCTTAGTCGGCCGCGCAGCCCAGCCCACACCGCCGTCTCCCCCTTCCTACTGCTCACGCGTGCGGTCGCCCGCGTCCGACCGCGCCCGTCGCCGGCTGTCCGTCCCCGCCGCGCCCGGCCAGCTCCCGCGTCGCTACAGGTGGGCGGAGAGGATAAGACCGCCCCCCTGGAAACCCTAGCAGCTCGAGATCTTTTCCCCTCTCCTCCCCTCGCTCCTCTCTCTCTCTCGCCCGAGCGCCGCCGCCGCCATTGCCATCGATCCCGCGGCTACCGTGCCCCGATCATCGCCGCGACGAGTCCATTGCCCTCCCCGACCTCGACTACGCCCTCTGCCCCGACTGCTACGAGCTCGGAGCCCCCACATCGACACCGACGAGGTCATCTTCAACCTACGGCCGCCCGCGTCGCCGCCGTCGATTCGCCGCCTCGAGCCCTCCCCGAGCCCGCCTTTGCACGTCTACGGGACCCCGCGTCGCCGCCGTCGATTCGCCGCCTCGAGCCTTCCCCGTGCGTTTCCGGCACCGTAGCTCGCCGCGATTGCCATGCCCGAACCCGCCTCCGCCGCGTAGCTCGCCGTCGTCGATGTAGCCGACGTCGTGGCCGTCCGAGCACGGAATCGTGCTCAGCACGTCCGTGTGGTTCCAATGTGCCTCGCCGCTCGCCCTACCGTGCCCTACGTCACCGATTTTGACCACGACCAAAGTCCGGCGCCGCCCACGAGCTCGCCGCCATCGCCTCCGGTCGACTCCGGCGACGAGACCGCCACCATTCGATGCGCCTCACTCCCCTCTTTCGAACGCGCCCTCGTGTGTGCCCGAAGACCCCCTGTACGCGAAACCCGACCCACACCCGTGCGCGCCGCCGTGAAATTTGGTCGCCGGAGTAACTCCGACGACGTCGCCGATCGTCACCGACATGGCACTGGCCGGGTCCCACCTAGTCCTGGCCATGGGCAACCCGGCCCGAAAAAGCCCGACCCGGCCCGGCCCGACCTTGCCCACGGGCCGGGCCGGGCCCGGGCCAGCCATATCTACCATTTAACGAAGAGGCCCGGCCCGAGGCCCGAGGCCCGGCGGGCTTTTGCAGCGATGGGCCGGGCCTGGGCCTGGTTTTTAGGCCCGGTGGCCTGGCCGGGCCGGGCCCGGGCCTGGATTTTCTGCGTCGGGCTTGGTTAGGCCCGGCCCGAGGCCCGACCCGGCCCGAAGTTTGCACAGGTATAGTCCCACCTTGTGCCACTGCCACTGGGTCCCACTGACCCGTTGACCCGGTCCACCTGCTGACGTGGGGGCCCCGTGTCACTGACATACAGGCCCCACCTGTTAATTAACACTAATTTGAATTTAAACTAATCCGTTAATTAAATTAATCACTAACTAGACACTGACCGGTAGGGCCCACCCTCTGGTTGATTGTTAATTAGTTTAAATTAAACCTAATTAACTTCTGTGTCACTGACCAGTGGGACCCACTGGTCAGGTTTGACTCTGGCCAGTCAGAGTTGACTGCTGACGTCACATTGATGTCATGCTGACATCACCCCGCACTGTTTCGGATAATTCTTATTTAAATAATTAATTTAATTCCAGAAAATCAATAAAACTTTGAAAAATCATATAAATTAAACCGTAACTTGGATGAAAATAATTTATATATGAAAAATGATCAGAAAAATATGAAGAATCCGAATATGCCACCCACATGCCTGCCACACCCCTCTAACATACCGAACATGGAACTTTTTGCCCGATTTCGATAAATGAATAGTGCATAACTTTAATAAAATAAATCCAGATAAATTCCTAAAATAACTAAAACATTTAGTTAGGCTAAAAAACACCGCTGCATATCATTTAGGCATGTCCTGCATAGTGATTGCACTTTTGCCATGAATTTATTGTTTCTTCCCCTCCTTCTCTCCCGATAGACGCCGAGACCGACGCCGACGCAGCAGAGTACGACCACGCTCCCGACGAGCAGCCTTCTGACGACCAGCCTCTTTCAGCAGAGCTTCCAGGCAAGCAACCCCCCTTGACGCATGCCTATACCACCTATTCTTTCTTCCTCCTGCTTGCATTAGAAAATTGCTACTGCTTTGCTTTATCCTATTCTGATGCATAGCCTGTTCCTTGTAATTGTTATTGAAACCTGCCTGTTATCCAAACTGCTTAGTATAGGTTGGATGGTAAACCATCTGTGGCCCCTCTTCATTGCTGTAGTTGCCCCGCTGTAGTACTGGTGCCCCGATCGATCTGATCGAACGGGCTGAGAACAGCACAACACCGCACACCCCCTAAGTTGCTCGTCTCTGCAGAGCTGGCATCGAGTGCCGAGGGTGAATCCTCTCATCTCACTTCCGATGATGCCTCTGTAGAATAGCTATCCGGATGTGTGTTACCGAGGGTGATTCCTCTTTCATCACCTCCGATAAGCTTCCGTCGTGCAACTCCTCGAGTGGGAAACCATCGAGGGTGATTCCTCGGATTCCTCCTCGATACTTGGACACACGGTTACTTTGACCTTTGTTACAGGCGGGTCGATCCCGAGGGGTACCTGCGGGGTAATGTGAAGTCGGGTTTTGCCAGGAGGGCACCCGCGAGAGATTATTGTGGCGGAACGCCAGGGCAGGTGGAGACCACCTAGGAGAGAGGTGGGCCTGGTCCCTGTTCGTGATCCGTGTGTTACTAAGTCAGAGCGACAGGTAGTCTGATCGTCTCTGCGAGTTACTAAATACGCCTAACGGATTTGGGTATTTGATCTGAGTGGGTCGTTAGCCCTATACGCACTACCACCACGTGGGATAATGGTTACGGGACCCTCTACGTCGTATGTATCAGCCGAAAGCTCTTCAGACGTCACAGCTCAGAGATGCGGGCTGATCGTTGGGGTGGGCTGGTTACGTCACTGGTGTATTCAGTGTCGCGCCTGGGCCCCGACCAGCCACGCAACGTGTAGGAGTGCAAAGGGCGATGGGCCCAAGACCCCTTCGCACTTAGGATTTAGACCGGCGTGTTGACCTCTCTGCTGAGCCTAGGTAGGACTGCGTCATGTCGATTACCCGAGGCCGGGCATTACCCAGCAAGTGTGTCTGGCCAGATGTAATCGAGCGTGCTGGGTAACAGTAGTGCACCCCTGCAGGGAAGTTATCTATTCGAATAGCCGTGTCCACGGTAACAGGACGCTCAGTGTTGTATCCCGATCTACTATTACTTGAACTGGATACATATTAACTAATTGTAAGCTCCGGGATCGCTTTCTCGCAGGGAGTCGAGGAAGGATCTCTGGGCTTTGCTTCCACATGCTTGTTAATTAATAATATGCTAATCTGCACTCTTCTTATGCTGCAAGACCCTGAAGATGCTAGTCTTTGATAGGCTAGGTCTTTCTCTCTATTCTGGCATTTCTGCTATATAGTCCACAGATACAGCCTCATCACTTGATACCAGTGCATAAATAGTATAGTTCTGATGTAAGTCTTGCGAGTACTTTGGATGAGTACTCACGGTTGCTTTGCTTCCCTTTTTCGCCATACCCGAATGATGTGATCAGACGACGGAGCCCAGGAGCCAGAGGATCCCGCAGGAGCTTACTACTAGGAGAGTCCCGGAGGCACGCACTACTGGATTGAGCTAGCCGACCAGGAGTAGTTCGGAGGCTCCCAGGCAGGAGGCCTGCGCCTTTTCGATGTAGAGTCGCTGTTTGTGCTGGCCTTCTTAAGGCAAACTTGACTAACTATGTCTGTACTCAGATATCATTTGTGTGTATGACTTATGTATTTGGGTCCTCGTGACCCCTAGTTTGTAATATGAAGATTATGTTTAAATTTGAGTTTAGAGTTGTGTTGTGATATCTTCCCGTGAGTCTCTGATCTCGATCGTGCACGTTTGTGTGTATGATTAGTGCACGGTTGAGTCGGGGGCGTCATAGGGCCCCACGAGCCTCCAGGGCGCGCCACCCCCCTGGGGCGCGCCCTGGTGCCTCGTGGGCCACTGCTTCATCTTCTGGCCCTCTCCCGAAGGTTCCAGTACTTGTTATGTCCAGAAAAAATGTCCAAAAAGTTTCATGGCATTTGGACTTCGTTTGGTACTGATATTCTGGAAAACCAAAAACAGCAAAAAACAGTAACTGGCACTGGGCACTAAGTTAATAGGTTAGTCCGAAAAAATGATATATAATTGCTGTAAATGTATATAAAAACATCCAAGATTGATAATATAATAGCATGGAACAATCAAAAATTATAGATACACTGGAGACGTATCAGCATCCCCAAGCTTAATTCCTGCTCATCCTCGAGTAGGTAAATGATAAAAACAGAATTTTTGATGTGGAATGCTACCTATCATATTCATCATATATTCTTTTCTTTTATAGCATGGACATTTGGACTTGAATGATTCAAATCAATAGTCTATAGTTTGACATGAAGATATAAATACTCAAGCATGCTAACAAGCAACCAAGTCTTTCAAAATATCAACGCTAAAGAAAGTTATCCCTAGCCCATTATGCTCAATCATTGATCCATTCATGAAACACACTCAATATTAGCTACACACAATGCACAAGTATGACAATAGTGCTCTCTAGTTGGTGCTTTATAAGAGAAGATGGAGACTCAAAATAAAAATAAAAATTGCATAAAAGTAAATAGATAGGCCCTTCGCGGAGGGAAGCAGAGATTTGCAAATGTGCCAGACCTCAAAGCTAAAATTAGAGAGATAAAATTGTTTTTGAGAGGCATGCTTTTCCTGTCAACGAAAACGACCGAGAATTCCCAATATCTTCCATGCTAGACACATCATAGGCGGTTCCCAAACAGAAAGTAAAGTTTATTTCCTTTCCACCATTCTTTCACAATCCATGGCTAGCCGTATCCACGGGTGCCCTCCACACCAACACTTTCCAAGGAATTTTGTTGTTGTTAATTTTTGATTCATTGTGGGACTGGGCATCCCTATTACCAGCCACTCTCTCGTGCAATGACAAGTGAATAAACACTCATCGTGAGAATAACACACCTAGCATGGAAAATATTGGCCACCCCCTGCCGCTTCATGAACGGTACGGGCACACAAAACGGAAAATTATTTTGAAAATTAGAGTTGGCACACGCAAATTTACTTGGAATGGCATGAAAATACCGCATATAGGTAGATATGGTGGACTCATTTGGCACAACTTGGATTTAAGGAGTTTGGATGCACAAGCAGTATTTTCGCTTAGTACAAATGAAGGCTAGCAAATAGATTGAGAAGCAACCAACCAAAAAGCGAAAACGGTCATAAACATGCATTGAACATAACTAACACTGAATAATGCACCATAAGTAGGATATAATTTCTTTGCTTAACTATTGACTTAATGTGCATGCATAGGGAATCACAAACCTTAACTCTAATATTCTTACTAAATCAGAATTACTCACTAACATGACTCACATATCATCATCTCCATATCGCAAAACTATTGCAAGGAATCACACTTATCATATCCAATGATCTATATGAATTTTTTTATTATATCCCTCTTGAATATTCATCACTTTGGGACTAAATTCATATCTTGTGCAAATTACCATTACTATTATCAACTCTCAAAAAGATATAAGTGAAGCATGAGAGCGCAAACATTTCTTCAAAATTTTAATCTTATCAACTCTCAAAATAATATAAGTGAGGCACGAGAGTTTAAATATTTCTTCAAAATATAGCCACCGCCATGCTCAAAAAGATTTAAGTGAAGCACTAGAGCAACTGCCTAGCTCAAAAAATTTAAGTGAAGCACATAGAGTATTCTAATAAATTATGATGAACGTGTGGCTCTCTCAAATTGGTGTGTCCAGCAAGGATGATTGTGACAAACTAAAAAGCAAACAAGGCAAAGACTCATATAATACACGATGCTCCAAGCAAAACACATATCATGTGACGAATAAAAATATAGCTCCAAGTAAAATTACCGATGGTTGGTAGAAGAAAGAGGGGATGCCTTCCGGGGCATCCCCAAGCTTAGACGCTTGAGTCTTTCTTGAATATTACCTTGGGGTGCCTTGGGCATCCCCAAGCTTAGGCTCTTGCCACTCCTTATTCCTTCATCCATCATGATCTCACCCAAATATGAAAACATCAATCACACAAAACTCAACAAAACCTTCGTGAGATCCGTTAGTATAACAAAACAAATCACTACTTTAAGTACTGTTGCAAACCCATTCATATTTTATTTTTGCATTATACCTACTGTATTCTAACTTCTCCATGGCTTATACCCCCCGATACAATCCATGGTTTAATCAAAACTAGCAAGTAGTGCATCAAAAATAGAATCTGTCAAAAACAGAATAGTCTGTAGAGATCTATTTAAAAGCTATACTTCTGTAACTCCAAAAATTCTGAAAAATTGGGACAACGTGGGAAATTCATATACCAATACTGTGTAAAAATTTTAGATTTTTCTGACGCTCCAGTATAGAACAAAAATTCCAGCAATGGACGCAAAACCTTCTGTTTTCAAACAGCATCAATTATACTATCTTCCAAATCATCCCAAAGGCATTACTTGGCACAAACACTAATTAAAAACACAAAAACACAATCATAACAGTAGCATAAATGTGAAAACACAAAAAAACAGAAACAAAAAGAAAAAAAAATTATTTTATTCATTGGGTTGCCTCCCAACAAGCGCTATTGTTTTATGCCCCTAGCTAGGCATAATGCATAATTTCAAGTATTATCATCCTCAAGTTGATTCCATAAGTGGCCCTCATAGTGGATTCATATGGTGCTTTAAATTTCTTCCTAGGCAAATGTTCCATACCCTTCTTTAGTGGAAACTGAAATTTTATATTCCCTTCTTTCATGTCAATAACGACACTTATGGTTCGTAAGAACGGTCTACCAAGTATTATGGGGCAAGCAGGATTGCATTCAATGTCAAGTACAATAAAATCAATGGGCACATAGTCCCTATTTGCAAGAATAAGAACATCATTAATTCTACCCAAAGGCTTTTTAATAGTAGAATCTGCCATGTGCAAATTAAGAGAACATTCGTCTATATTGGTAAAACCTAGCATATCACATGGAGATTTTGGAATTGTTGAAACGCTAGCACCCAAATCACATAAAGCATTGCACTCATAATTTTTAATTTTAACTTTAATGGTGGGTTCCCATTCATCATATAATTTTCTAGGAATTGAAATTTCTAGTTCTAGCTTTTCTTCTAACGCTTTCATCATTGCTTCTACGATGTGTTTAGTAAAAGCCTTATTTTGCTCATAAGCGTTGGGTGAATTTAACATGGATTGTAACAAAGAAATACATTCAATCAAGGAACAATTGTCATAATTAAAATCTTTGTAATCCAAGAGAGTGGGCACATCGCTAGTTAAAGTTTTTACCTCTCCAAACCCACTTTTATCAAATTTTTATCAAGATTTTCACCCTCGAATTATGGGGACACCTATTAGGTAAAGTTGACTCTTCTTCAGTCCCCTTTTCATCAAGTTTTATATTTCTAAACAAAGAATCAATAGATGAAACACCAATCATTTTAATATCCTCATCATTACTACGATAAAAACCGGGAGGAATCGCTTTTTCTAAAAATTCTCGTTTAGCTTTTAGCATAGCGGTTCTTTTCTTACTCTCATCCATGGAGACATATAGAGCTTTAATTGATTCACTAATATCAATTTTGGGTGGCATAATTTTAGTCTTAAGATTTTCCACATCATGAATAATTCTATCAATGCTCCTAGACATATCATCAAGTTTACTCAATTTTTCTTCTATCGTAGTGTTGAAAACTTATTGAGCATTAATAAATTCTTTAATATTACTTTCAAGATCAGAGGGTATCCTATTATTATTATTATAAGAATTACCATAGGAATTGCCATAATTATTAGAGAAATTTCCAGGAAACGGTCTAACATTGAAATTACCTCTATAAGCATTATTATTAAAATTGTTCCGCGAGACAAAATTCACATCTACGGGATCATTATTTTGCTCAATCAAAGTGGATAAAGGCACATCATTAGGATCAATAGGAGTATTTTTGCTAGCAACCAATTTCATAAGCGCATCAACTTTATCACTCAAAGTACTAATTTCTTCAACAGAATTCACTTTTTTACTCGTAGGAACTCTTTCAGTATGCCATTGTGAATAATTTGCCATAATATTATCAAGCAATTTAGTAGCTTCCCCCAATGTAATCTCCATAAAAGTACCACCCGCGACGGAATCTAAAAGATTTCTAGAGACAAAATTTAATCCCGCATAATTTTTTTGTATGATCATCCATAAATTTAAACCATGAGTAGGGCAATTTCTTATCATTAATTTCATCCTTTCCCAAAATTGGGCAACATGTTCATGATCAAGTTGCTTAAAATTCATAATTTGATTTCTAAGGGAAATAATTTTCGCGGGAGGAAAATACTTGGTAATAAAAGCATCTTTACACTTATCCCAAGAATCGATACTATTTCGTGGTAAAGATGAAAACCAAATTTTTGCACGATCCCGCAATGAGAATGGGAATAATTTTAATTTCACAATATCATTATCCACATCTTTTTTCTTTTGCATATCACACAATTCTACGAAAGTGTTAAGATGGGATGTAGCATCTTCATTAGGACTACCAGAAAATTGTTCTTTCATGACAAGATTTAGCAAAGCGGCATTAATATCACAAGTCTCCGTTCTAGCGGCGGGAGGAGAAATTGGAGTACTAATAAAATCATTATTATTAGTATTGGAAAAATCACACAATTTTGTATTTTCTTGAGACATCGTGGCTACGCAAACAAGATAACAAGCAAGCAAACAAGAAAAAGGTAAACGGAAAATATTTTTGTATTTTTGTAAAAACTTTTTAGAAGTGGGGGCGATGAAAACGAGAGGCAAAGGCAAATAAAATAAATGCAAGGAGATGAGAGTTTTATGCGTATGTACTTGATAGATGTTGATGATGTCTCCCCGGCAACGGCGCCAGAAATTCTTCCTGCTACTTGTGAGCTGCGTTGGTAATTCCCCGAAGAGGAAGGGAGATGCAGTACAGTAGAGATAAGTATTTCCCTTAGTTATGAAACCAAGGTTATCAATCCAGTAGGAGAATCACGCAACACCTCGTTAGCAGTACCTGCACACAAAACAACAAATCCTTGCACACAACGCAAACAAGGGGTTGTCAATCCCTCGGCGGTTAATTGCAAGATTAAATTGTATGTGATAGATTGATAGATTGAACTAAAATATAAAATAAAATAAATAAAGTAAAAGTGCAGCAAGGTATTTTTAGGGTTTTTAATATATGATTTAGATAGACCCGGGGGCCATAGTTTTCACTAGAGGCTTCTCTCATAAAAATAGCATACGGTGGGTAAACAAATTACTGTTGGGCAATTGATAGAAAAGCAAATAATCATGACGATATCCAAGGCAATGATCATGTATATAGGCATCACGTCCGAGACAAGTAGACCGACTCCTGCCTGCATCTACTACTATTACTCCACACATCGACTGCTATCCAGCATGCATCTAGTGTATTAAGTCCATAAAGAACGGAGTAACGCCTTAAGCAAGATGACATGATGTAGACAAAGTAAACTCACGCATGAATAAACCCCATATTTTTACCCTTAATAGCAATGATACATACATGTCATGTCCCTTTCTGTCACTGGGATTGAGCACCGCAAGATCGAACCCATTACAAAGCACCTCTTCCCATGGCAAGATAAATCAATCTAGTTGGCCAAACCAAATCAATAGATCGGAGAAGAAATACGAAGCTATAATAATCATGCATAAAAGAGTTCAGAGAAGACTCAAATAATATTCATGGATAATCTAATCATAAACTCACAATTCATGGGATCCCAACAAACACACCGCAAAAAGTGATTACATCGGATAGAACTCCAAGAACATCGAGGAGAACATTGTTTTGAAGATCAAAAAGAGAGAAGAAGCTATCTAGCTACTAACTATGGACCCGAAGGTTTGTGGTAAACTACTCACGCATCATCGGAAGGGCAGCAAGGTTGATGTAGAGCCCCTCCGTGATCGATTCCCCCTCCGACGGAGTACCGGAAAAGGCCTCCAGATGGGATCTCTCGAGAACAGAAGTTTGTGGTGGCGGAAAAAGTATTTCGTGGACTCCTCTGTTGGTTTCCCGATTTTAGAGAATTTATAGTGGTGGAATTAGGTCAAACGGAGCTGTGTGGGCCCCACGAGCCACCAGGGCGCGCCACCCCCCTAGGGCGCGCCCTGGTGCCTCGTGGGCCACTGCTTCATCTTCTGGCCCTCTCTCAAAGCTTCCAGTACTTGTTATGTCCAAAAAAAAATCTCCAAAAAGTTTCGTGGCATTTGGACTTCGTTTGGTACTGATATTCTGAAAAACCAAAAACAGGCAAAAAACAGCAACTGGCACTGGGCACTAAGTTAATAGGTTAGTCCCAAAAAATGATTTATAATTACTGTAAATGTATATAAAAACGTCCAAGATTGATAATATAATAGCATGGAACAATAAAAAATTATAGATACGTTGGAGATGTATCAGAGGACATCAAGCTTTTTCTAGCGCCGTTGCCGGGGAGCTGAGCGCTTTTGGGCTTTGCCTTAAGTTTTCAATTATTTTGTGTCTTAACGGTTTTTGCAGATAAAGAGCAGCCATGGTCTATCAAGAACAACTTTGTCAGGTAGCGGTGGAGTCAGTATCAGGACCTCCACGTGGTGAGAATTATATAGTAATAGGTACTGATCTGCCTGGTAAAGTATATGAGATAAATCCTCGGTTGATTGATATGGTGAAAAAGAATGTATTCCGAGGTGGTGCAGCTGAATGTCCATATGACCATATTGCTAAATTTGATCTTGCTTGTGGAACTTTTCAGTTGCAGGATTTGACTAATGAGAAAATAAAGGCAAAAATATTTCCTTTCTCGTTGGAAGGAGGGGCCACCCGATGGTTGAGAAGTCAACCCGTGAATGTCTTGAGAAGTTGGTCACTCTTGCTAGCTGCATTCCGTACCTACTATTTTCCTTAAGGGAAATTATATACTATAAGAAGAAAGATAAGCAGCTTTGGATAATGAGAAGGTGAGAAACTAGTGGATGCATATATAAGGTATCGTGAAATACTCTTGGCTTGTCCTGAACATCATTATCCTGATTATTTAGTAGTAAGTTTCTTTTATGGTGGACTTGATTCACAAAGCAAACAAGCTTTGGATCTCACTTCAAAAGGCTCCTTTTTGGGAACTGAAATATCAGAAGCTTGGAGTTTGCTTGATAGGATAAGACAAAATGCTGAAAATTGGTACCTTTGTTCAAAGGAAAAGAGTAAGGTTGATCCTGTTTATGATAGTATTAAATCTTTCCTTAAATCTAAGAAAATGAAATAATTACGTCATGAACTGAATATTGGAACTGCCCCCGTTTTGCATATTTTGAAAGATTTTTCCAAGTTCTTAAAACTACCAGAGAAAAAGTATGTGAAGTGCAGTAGGGAGTCTAAGGCTATCTGTATGGTGGAAGAGATAAAAAGAAAGACTACTCAGCCTGAGAACAGAAAAATGGATTATCATAAACCAGATGGTAAGAAGCTTGAACCCAAGCACATGACTAAAGGGAATAAGAATGTCAAGGTTGAGCAGTGCGGGGCTCCACCGTATGTTGACATAGTAATAGAACTGGCAACACCTATATCGGTGGTGAATAAAGAAGTCTATCTTGACAAAGACACCACCTCTTATCTGAATGGGTGCACCGAAGGAAGAAATACAGGTAAACAGATTTTATCATGCTCCTTTGGATCCAAGCCTTATTTTGGGTTATGTGACCCCAGTTCTGCACTCAATATTATCCCCTATGGTCTTTATGCAAAAATTTATGAGGAGATCTCTCCTTGTACTCTTGAACCCACTGATGTTGTTATTAAGCTTGCAAATAAAATAGATAGGAAGCCAATGGGCATTCTTAAAGATGTCAATGTTATAATAGGTTTCCTAATTTATCCTATTGACATATATGTGCTAATGATCTGTGAGGACAAAGATTACCCTATTGTTTTTGGAACTTCTTTTCTGAATGTTGCAGGTTCTTATATTAAAAAGAAGTTGATCTCTATGAAATGGGGAGATGAAAGAATTAAATTCCCATTCTCCTCAGTTTTGAGCAAACAGTATGAGGAGGAAGCTCAAAATGATGAGGAGCAGAAATTGAATCAGCTAGCTGAAATCCATCTTCAAACACCAGATGACGAAGTTGAGCGGGTACTCGTGAGACCCGAAACCTTATTTGAAGATGAAGACAAAGAGGAAATTGAAATGATAATAGATGCTACTCCGATTGTTAGCCCAAATCTAAATAAAGTCTATGAAGTACTTGAAAGGAAGGGAGGCGAGGAACTACCTCCCCCTATCCTGAAACCTTTACCTGAAGGACTGAGGTATGAGTTTATGGATAATACAGAAATATTTCCTATTATTGTTAACGCTGACCTTTCAAGGAAGAAAAAAGAGAAACTACTATTGGTGTTAGGGAAACACCGTAAGGCTTTGGGGTACTCCGTGAAAGATGTCAAAGGGATACACCCATCCATGTACTCTCATGCTATTCCTATTGAAGAAGGGGCTAGACCAGTGATTGAAAGTCAACGGAGGCTACATCCCGCTTCCAAGAATGTGGTAAGAAAAGAGGTAATACGTCTATTAGATGCCGGGGTAATTTACCCTATTTCTGATAGTAATGGGTTAGTCCGGTTCACTGCATTCCTAAGAAAGGAGGGGTCTCCTTGGTAACTAATGATAATAATGACCTGGTTCCTACCAGAGCTATTGTTGGATATGGGATGTGTGTTCATTTCAGGAAATTGAACAAGTGGACTAAGAAGGACCACTACCCATTACCGTTTATAAATGAGATATTGGAAAGATTGGCCAACAATTCTTATTTTTGCTATATTGATGGATATTCCGGATTCTCACAGATACCGATTCGGCCTGAAGATCAAGAGAAAACTATCTTCACTTGCCCATACGGTACATATGCGTACCGTAGAATGCCCTTTGGTCTATGCAATGGACCACCCTCATTTCAAAAATGCATCTCGAAAGTTTTGCCAGATTTTGTTGAGAAAATTGTTGAAGTATTCATGGACAACTTTCCTGTCCGGGGGACTTCCTTTCATAATTGTCTTTACAACTTAACAAAAGTTCTGCAGAGATGTGAAGAAACAGGTTTTGTGCTAAATTGGGGGAAGAGCCACTTCATGGTCACAGAAGGATTCATACTAGGACACAGAGTCTCAGGAAAAAGAATTGAGATAGATCAAGAAAGAGTTGAGGTAATAGAAAATTTGCCTTATGCTACTTGTAGCTTGCGTTGGTATTTTCCCCGAAGAGGAAGGGATGATGCAGCACAGTAGAGATAAGTATTTCCCTCAATTATGAAACCAAGGTTATCGAAGCAGTAGGAGAATCACACAACACCTCGTTAGCAGTACCTGCACACAAACAACAAACCATTGCACCCAACGCAAACGAGAGGTTGTCAATCTCTCGGCGGTAAATTGCAAGATTAAATTGTATGTGATAGATTGATAGATTGAAACAAAAATACAAAATAAAATAAATAAAGAAAGATGGCAGCAATATTTTTAGGGTTGTAGTAATATGATTTAGATAGACCCGGGGGCCATAGTTTTCACTAGAGGCTTCTCTCGAGAAAATAACATATGGTGGGTAGACAAATTACTGTTGCGCAATTGATAGAAAAGCAAATAATCATGACGATATCCAAGGCAATGATCATGTATATAGGCATCACGTCCAAGATTAGTAGACCGACTCCTACCTGCATCTACTACTATTACTCCACACATCGACCGCTATCCAGCATGCATCTAGTGTATTAAGTCCAATAAAGAACGGAGTAATGCCTTAAGAACGATGACATGATGTAGACAAGATAAACCCACGAATTAATAAACCCAATGAATAGATCCCATCTTGTTACCCTTAGTAGCAACGATACATACGTGTCATGTCCCTTTCTGTCACTGGGATTGAGCACCGCAAGATCGAACCCACTACAAAGCACCTCTTCCCATGGCAAGATAAATCAACTT
Organism: Elymus sibiricus; assembly: GCA_039707655.1. Classification (NCBI taxonomy): domain Eukaryota; kingdom Viridiplantae; phylum Streptophyta; class Magnoliopsida; order Poales; family Poaceae; genus Elymus; species Elymus sibiricus. The sequence continues at coordinate 324,683,425 of CM077664.1, forward strand.
AGTTGGCCAAACCAAATCAATAGATCGGAGAAGAAATACGAGGCTATAATAATCATGCATAAAAGAGTGCAGCAAAGACTCAAAATAATTTCATGGATAATCTGATCATAAACTCACAATTCATCGGATCCCAACAAACACACCGCAAAAAGAGATTACATCGGATAGATCTCCAAGAACATCAAGGAGAACATTGTATTGAAGATCAAAAAGAGAGAAGAAGCCATCTAGCTACTAACTATGGACCCGAAGGTCTGTGGTAAACTACTCACGCATCATTGGAGAGGCAGCAAGGTTGATGTAGAGCCCCTCCGTGATCGATTCCCCCTCCGGCAGATTACCGGAGAAGGACCCCAGATGGGATCTCTCTGGAACAGAAGCTTGCGGCGGCGTAAAAAGTATTTCGTGGACTCTCCTGAGGGTTTCTGATTTTTCTGGAATTTATAGTGCTGGAATTAGGTCAAACGGAGCTTGGTGGGCCCCACGAGGCACCAGGGCGCGCCTGCCCCCCCCAGGCGCGCCCTGGTGGCTCGTGGGCCCCACCAGGGTCTTCTGGCCTCCTCCCGAAGCTTCTAGTGTTCTTCTAGTCCAATAAAAAATCTCCAAAAAGTTTGGTTGCATTTGGACTTCGTTTGGTATTGATTTTCTGTAAAACAAAAACAGGGCAGAAAACAGCAACTGGCACTGGGCACTGAGTTAATAGGTTAGTCTCCAAAAATGATATATAATTGCTGTAAATGACTATAAAAACATCCAAGGTTGATATTATAACAACGTGAAACAATAAAAAATTATAGATACGTTGGAGACGTATCAACATCCCCAAGCTTAATTCCTGCTCGTCCTCTAGTAGGTAAATGATAAAAACAGTATTTTTGATGTGGAATGCTGCCTAACATATTCATCACATATTTTCTTTTCTTTTGTAGCATGGACATTGGACTTATATGATTCAAAGCAATAGTCTATAATTTGACATGAAAACATAGATACTCAAGCATACTAACAAGCAACCATGTCTTTCAAAATATCAACGCTAAAGAAAGTTATCCCTAGCCCATTATGCTCAATCATTGATCCATTCATGAAACACACTCGAATATTAGCTACATCCAATGCACAAGTATGACAATAGTGCTCTCTAGTTGGTGCTTTTGTAAGAGAAGATGGAGACTCAAATAAAATAAAAATTGCATAAAAGTAAATAGATAGGCCCTTCGCAGAGGGAAGCAGAGATTTGTCAAATGTGCCAGAGCTCAAAGCTGAAATTAATGGAGATAAAAAATATTTGGGGAGGCATGCTTTTCCTGTCAACGAAAACGAACGAGAATTTCCAATATCTTCCATGCTTAACACATTATAGGCGGTTCCCAAACAGAAAATAAAGTTTATTCCTTTTCCACCATTCTTTCATAATCCATGGCTAGCCGTATCCATGGGTGCCCTCCATACCATCACTCTCCAAGGAATTTATTATTGTGATCACATAAGATTTTTCATTTCATTTCATTTCACAATTCGGGACTGGGCATCCCTATTACCGGCCACACTCTCGTGCAATGACAAGTGAATAAACACTCATCATGAGAATAACCCACTTAACATGGAAGATATTGGCTACCCCCTTCCGCTTCATGAGCGGTACGGGCACACAAAACAGAAAAATTATTTTGAAATTTAGAGTTGGCACACGCAAATTTACTTAGAACGGCATTGAAATACCGCATATAGGTAGATATAGTGGACTCATATGGCAAAACTGGGTTTAAGGATTTTGGATGCACAAGCAGTATTCCCGCTTAGTACAAATGAAGGCTAGCAAAAGATTGAGAAGCAACCAACCAAAAAACGAAAACGGTCATAAACATGCATTGAACATAACTAACACCGAATAATGCACCATAAGTAGGATGTAACTTCATTGCATAACTATTGACTTAACGTGCATGCATAGGGAATCACAAACCTTAACACTAATATTCTTACTAAAGCACAATTACTCACTAACATGACTCACATATCATCATCTTCATATCGCAAAACTATTGCAAGGAATCACACTTATCATATCCAATGATCTATATGAAAGTTTTTATCTATATCCCTCTAGAATATTCATCACTTTGGGACTATCTTCATATCTTGTGCAAATTACCGTTACTTTCATCAACTCTCAAAAGGGTTTAAGTGAATCTTGAGAGTGCACCTATTTCTTCAAAATTTCAATCTTAGCAATTCTCAAAATAATATAAGTGAAGCATGAGAATTCATTTCTTCAAAATTTCAATCTTAGCAATTCTCAAAATAATATAAGTCATGAGAATTCATTTCTTCAAAATTTTAATCAACTCTCAAAATAATATAAGTGAAGCATGAGAGTTTATTTCTTCAAAATTTAGCCACCACCGTGCTCAAAATGATTTAAGTGAAGCACTAGAGCAACTGCCTAGCTCAAAAAATTTAAGTGAAGCACATGGAGTATTCTAACAAATCATGATGATAAACGTGTGGCTCTCTCAAGATAGGTGTGTTCAGCAAAGATGATTGTGACAAACTAAAAAGCAAACAAAGCAAAGACTCATATAATACAAGACGCTCCAAGCAAAACACATATCATGTGACGAATAAAAATATAGCTCCAAGTAAAATTACCGATGGTTGGTAGAAGAAAGAGGGGATGCCTTCCGGGGCATCCCCAAGCTTAGACGCTTGAGTCTTCCAAGAATATTACCTTGGGGTGCCTCGGGCATCCCCAAGCTTAGGCTTTTGCTACTCCTTATTCCTTCATCCATCGTGATCTCACCCAAAACTTGAAAACTTCAAGCACACAAAACTTAACAAAACCTTCGTGAGATCCGTTAGTATAACAAAAGAAATCACTACTATAAGTACTGTTGCAAACCCATTCATATTTTATTTTTGCATTATACCTACTGTACTCTAACTTCACCATGGCTTATACCCCCCGATACAATCCATAGATTCATCAAAACAAGCAAGTAGTGCATCAAAAACAGAATCTGTCAAAAACAGAACAGTCTGTAGAAATCTGCATTATGGTCATACTTCTGTAACTCTAAAAATTCTGAAAAATTAGGGCAACGTGGACAATTCATATACCAATACTGTGTAAAACAATTCAGAAGGTTCTGACGTAACAGTGAAAAAACAAAATTCCAGCACTGGACGCAAAACTTTCTGTTTTCAAGCAGCATCAATTATACTATCTTCCAAATCATCCTAAAGGCTTTACTTGGCACAAACACTAATTAAAAACACAAAAACACCATCATACCAGTAGCATGACAGTAAAAACACACCATAACAGAAACTTATAACAAAAATTTATTTTATTCATTGGGTTGCCTCCCAACAAGCGCTATTGTTTTATGCCCCTAGCTAGGCATAATGCATAATCTCAAGTATTGTCATCTTTGGTTTCCAACTCCTCAATCAAACATCCATTTTTCTAATAGATTTAACATAGGTGTTTCTCACCATCACACTCCTAGGCACAAAATCAAGAATTTTACTTTGTTGTATAGGTCCTTTGATCATATCAATGAAATTGGGATGCACGCTAATCATTTTAAGATCCTCATTTCCCTTACTGGAAGTAGCACCATTGGTTTTAGGAACATATACGAACTTGCAATTTTTATTAGGAGGAGTTTTATCAATATTATTAACTAAGGAAAAAGCTAAACCCAAATTGATAATAATTTCTTCTATCTTATCGATTCTATCGGGACTTTGTTCTATTCTTTCATTAACTACCGGTTCCTTTTCTTTCAAAGTTTTCAATGCGATCCTACCTTAGAACCAAATTGGGTGATATGGTTATGAATTTTTTTATCCAAATTCTCAAGGTGTTCAATAGTAGACATTTTACTTTCAATAGCCTCTAACCTTTGCATAACATGTTCCAAAGTCAAAGTTGTTTCATTAATAATGATAGGTGGTGATCCCACTAAATTTCCCATAGCATTAAAAGCATCCGTAGAGGGACACATCAAGAAATTCCCTCCAGTAATAGTATCAATCACAAATCTATACCAAGTATTAATTCCCACATAAAAAATTCAAAGAAGAATAGTGGAGGATTGCTTACGAGTTGATCTATTATGAGCATTGCAAATCCTATACCAAGCATCTTTTAAATTCTCTCCTCCCCTTTGTTTAAAATTAAGTACTTCATTTTCAGGGGTAATAGTAACGAGCGAAGAACTAGCCATAATGGTAAAAAGAGCAAACAATCAAGCAAACAAGAAAAAGGCAAACGGAAAATATTTTTGTATTTTTGTAAAAATGTTTTAGAAGTGGGGGAGATGAAAACGAGAGGCAAATGGCAAATAAAGTAAATGCAAGGAGATGAGAGTTTGTGCAAAGGTACTTGATAGATGTTGATGATGTCTCCCCGGCAACGGCGCCAAAAATTCTTCCTGCTACTTGTACCTTGCGTTGGTATTTTCCCCGAAGAGGAAGGGATGATGCAGCACAGTAGAGATAAGTATTTCCCTCAGTTATGAAATCAAGGTTATCGAACCAGTAGTAGAATCACACAACACCTCGTTAGCAGTACCTGCACACAAACAACAAACCTTGCACCCAACGCAAACGAGAGGTTGTCAATCTCTCGGCGGTAAATTGCAAGATTAAATTGTATGTGATAGATTGATAGATTGAAACAAAAATACAAAATAAAATAAATAAAGAAAGATGGCAGCAATATTTTTAGGGTTTTAGTAATAAGATTTAGATAGACCCGGGGGCCATAGTTTTCACTAGAGGCTTCTCTCGAGAAAATAACATACGGTGGGTAGACAAATTACTGTTGGGCAATTGATAGAAAAGCAAATAATCATGATGATATCCAAGGCAATGATCATGTATATAGGCATCACGTCCAAGATTAGTAGACCGACTCCTGCCTGCATCTACTACTATTACTCCACACATCGACCGCTATCCAGCATGCATCTAGTGTATTAAGTCCAATAAAGAACGGAGTAATGCCTTAAGAACGATGACATGATGTAGACAAGATAAACCCATGAATTAATAAACCCAATGAATAGATCCCATCTTGTTACCCTTAGTAGCAACAATACATACATGTCATGTCCCTTTCTGTCACTGGGATTGAGCACCGCAAGATCGAACCCATTACAAAGCACCTCTTCCCATGGCAAGATAAATCAACTTAGTTGGCCAAACCAAATCAATAGATCGGAGAAGAAATACGAGGCTATAATAATCATGCATAAAAGAGTGCAGCAAAGACTCAAAATAATTTCATGGATAATCTGATCATAAACTCACAATTCATCGGATCCCAACAAACACACCGCAAAAAGAGATTACATCGGATAGATCTCCAAGAACATCAAGGAGAACATTGTATTGAAGTTCAAAAAGAGAGAAGAAGCCATCTAGCTACTAACTATGGACCCGAAGGTCTGTGGTAAACTACTCACGCATCATCGGAGAGGCAGCAAGGTTGATGTAGAGCCCCTCCATGATCGATTCCCCCTCCGGCAGATTACCGGAGAAGGACCCCAGATGGGATCTCTCTGGAACAGAAGCTTGTGGCGGCGTAAAAAGTATTTTGTTGACTCTCCTGAGGGTTTCTGATTTTTCTGGAATTTATAGTGCTGGAATTAGGTCAAACGAAGCTTGGTGGGCCCCACGAGGCACCAGGGCGCGCCTGCCCCCCCCAGGCGCGCCCTGGTGGCTCGTGGGCCCCACCAGGGTCTTCTGGCCTCCTCCCGAAGCTTCTAGTGTTCTTCTAGTCCAATAAAAAATCTCCAAAAAGTTTGGTTGCATTTGGACTTCGTTTGGTATTGATTTTCTGTAAAATAAAAACAGGGCAGAAAACAGCAACTGGCACTGGGCACTGAGTTAATAGGTTAGTCTCCAAAAATGATATATAATTGTTGTAAATGACTATAAAAACATCCAAGATTGATATTATAACAGCATGGAACAATTAAAAATTATAGATACATTGGAGACGTATCACCTTACCCCCGAGATGTGAAAGGTATGCAAATCTTTATGGGGCATCACTACAAAAAAACACTTTCATGATGATACGTCTTTGTCACAGTAGGTCAAGTTTTCTGTCATGCATGTACATCCGTGACAATTTTATGACAGAATCAAGATAGTCATACCTGTGCTGTCGTAGAAGTGTTCCATGACAATACTGAAATTATCATCACGGAAGTGTCCACTTCCATGACGATAAATGTCGCGTCATGGAATTGTTTTCGTCAAGGGTAAACGACACGTGGCATCCACCGTAACGGGTCGCCATTAAGCTATCGGGTTCCGGTTTGGATCCGATAACCCGTTAGCAGCCCTGACCAATGACGATTTTCCACGTGTAAATTTCTCATTCGCCGGCGGAACCACGTGTCAGCTCGGCATTGGGACAGATGTCATCCATTCATTGGACGCGAGACACCTATGATACTTCGACACATGGCACGGCCCAATAGTGGCCCATTTACGTTAAAAAGGCCGGCCCGTTTGACTTGGTCAAAAGTAAGCGGGTCGGCCCATGGAAAGCCTGTTAACGACCTGTTCGCATACAGCCCATTTACGGCCCGGGTACTCACAACCCGTTATGGCCTTTCAAAATTCGGCCCAGTAGCGCCATGTGGGCCGTGCCTTATGATTTCAGCCCGTTGTCACTTTCGGCCCATCTATGGCCCGTGACGTCTTTCGGCCCATATTAGGCCTTTTGTTTCTCTGGGCCCATTGACGGCCCGTGGTGATTCTGGCCCATCATGAAAAGTAAACGGCTTTGAGCCCATTAACGGCCCATGATTCAGTTGGGCAGTTTCCAGCCCATGTTTTCTTTCGGCCTTCTAAGGGCCCATAAAATCTTGGGCTCATTTCCGGCCCTTGATTACTTACGGTCCGTTACTGGCCTGTTATGCTAATGAGCCAAATTCAGCCCGTGGTTACAATCGGCCCATTTGTGGTCTGTTAACCCATTGGGCCATTTTCAGCCCATCATGTATTCCGGCCCATTAACGACCCGTTATGACCATCGATAGAATTAAGCCTGTGATGACTTTCGGCTTGTTAACGGCTTGTTATGCTATGGGCCCTTAAACGGACCATTCCCACTATGGCCTGTTTACGGCCCGTAATGCGGTCCGCTTTTGGCCCACGGATCCTACTGCCCGTAGATGGCCCTTGGGCACTATAGCAGGTAGCAGGCCCATGGTTACCACGGGCCGTATGTGGCCCATGGTTAATGCGGCCACTAACAAACCGAGGAAAAAGATGACTATGAGGAAATAAATAAGCAAGCAACTAACGCTAGGCTATTACGGCGATTGCACAGATTACATCCACTGGGCATCAAAGTTCGCCAGCCGTGCAAATTTAGGGAACACCCTACACTATACAAAAATAGCTTGCTGTTTTCTTCAGCCGGTCGCTGCCTGTTAAGAACAAATTTTGTATCGCAACCAAAAAAATTACAGCCATATAACAAAAGGAGGGTTGGCATAAAAGTAAATGCACCATCAGAAGTTCAGAAGCTCAGATGATTTGACCTGACTGGTACGTTTTCATGCTGTAGTGTCTGATGGAGCACCATAAACTTCGCTGTCATTTCTCCTAGGCTCCTGAACAACATAGCAAATGTCTGATAGTCTGGTTTCAAAACCATTCATATCTTGACGACATCGAACAATGGATGTTCTTGTTTCACAAAGGGTCTGTGTTAGGGATTGGGCTTGTGTCTGGAGCGTAGATATATCATTTTGTCGAGCTTGCAGATCTTGTTCATGAGGCAGTTTGGACGAGGTTGCCTTAACAACCAACCCAGTATTACGCAGGAAGGTGCTTTTGGCACTGTTAGTGGAGAGATACTGACCCACTGTAGCAAGAGGTGACATTGTGGTTATGGTTGCCTCATCACCTTCAGGAGGTTGTGCCGATTCCACCATTTGTTCCATAGCTTGCTGAAAAGTTGAGTTTGTACATTAGTAGTACCAGAACAGAAGTTATTAATGAGGCAGCAAAACCAAACATAATAGCTTTGGTTTATATATAGAACTTATTTTGGTGAACCCGTGTAAAATATTTTGTTGTATTTTACTGCAAAGTACATAATAAAACCAGGTTCCAAACATATGACCATATACCATGGTTAATGTATTGTCTATTTCTTCACATTGTATTGACAGCTAAGATAAAGAGACAAAGTTTATAATACAGTGAGCATAGTATGACATCATTCATATCACAAAACTACTGAGATCAGACAAACAGGCAATTGTAACATTGTGTGCAGCACGGAACTAGATTACATATCAAGAGCAAAGGAACATCGTTCCTCTCTTTTAAACCTTGTAAAGTGCAATGATACGTTCAGACAACTGTGTATAAAATTGAAAAGAGTAATAGACATTGGCTGCAAACCATGCAGTTCAATGCACCACAAGTCAGAGTAACCAGTAGTTCAAAGGGACTAAAAATTAAGGACTTACTACAGCGGCTTTGACTGGTGTAGTCATGCCCTTCGTCTTGCTGGTGTGACAGTCCTTGAAGATTTCCACCGCATTTGGTTCAGGTTCTTTTTGGTCCTTGCGGGCTTTCCTCTGCATTTGGAACAAGTCAATATAGATCTGATAATATGGCACAACCAAAAGAGTGAAACAGCAGCTAGTTACCAGAGCCTCGCAGTGTGCAATATAGCTACGAGATCCTGTCATCTATTGGAATTTCACTTTCGTACAGTTGGCCTTGTTCTTTGAATAGTTCACCTAGAAGAAGATAGATTTGTGAGGGACATGCGTAAATAGGAGTTTAACATGTGATCTGATCACATCTATATAACATACTTGATACTTTGGATCGGACCAGTGTTTAACAAGGGCTGTCCAGTCTTCATCCGTTATATTTTCCACTGGAGATGTTTGGGCAAGTTCATTGTTAGCCTTATCTTCAAAGTGAGTTTTCCTCAGATTATACCGATACTGTCACAAAGTAGACATGAAAACATGAGTGCATGCTTGTCTGGTTGCATCATCTTGCCGATCCAACTTGAACCTTATCTGTTCAAAATTATAGGAGTCTCATTACCAACAACCTAGAAAGTATGGGACAGAGCAAGACGATATTATTAAGTTCCATAAATAACCATACTTATAGATAAATGGTCGAGGAAGGTGTTAAACTGGATTTCGTCTTTGTCATTACTGTACTGAATCCATGTTGGGAGGATACGTGCATGACACCTAACAGCAACGGCTGCCTCTGATACTAACTTGGCTAACTCTGTAGCATCACGTGGCCTTTTTAAACCTGACTCAAAATGGATCTCCATTCTTCCTCCTTTAGATTTAGTTAACCTGTTGAGCATTATCCTTGATGTATGTTTCCTTTTGTGCCTATGTGCTAGTTCAACAACGAACATGGGAAGCGTTAGTGTACATCAAACTGTGAGACTACATATAAAGAAGCATGCAACTGTAACTTGACTCGATCAACTACCATCTTGGTGTTGAAGCTCACAAGGTTCATCTGATCTTGCCAAGTCCTCTTGTGCCAAGAGTGCTTCGGAAGTAGTGTCAAGTGGCAAAGGAGATTGGGAACTTGCCGCTAGCAGAGTTGACGAACGAGTAAGTCGTGCACATGTTGGTACTGTGGAAGAAGGTGCTGCAACCACTAGGGCTATCGTTGCTTTTTTGGTTCGTTTGTCTTTGGTATGTTTTGCAGGTGGTGTAGCAGGGGATACTGTGTGTACATTTATCCGGTGGACTTTGACCTTCTCTTGCACTATCAGTACCAGCAGAATCTGTGGAGCTGTTCCGCTTCCGTTTCCGCGCCTCCCGAGTAGTAACACCATCCCCTACCATTCTGTGTACCTTCCTCTCTTTTTTACATGTCAAGTTAAACCCATGAGAAAAAGGAATATAAATTTAGTTCTTCAGAACTAATTGATGTGTGATTCAGACGAACTGAACTTTGATGTTAGACAACTGCATGATAGGAGGATGTAATATGTACGAAAAACAGGACGGCATGAGATAATCAGACCTATGATGCGTAAACTAAGAAAAAGGCATTTCAATAAATTAGAAGCAATCCAATGTAAGCTAGACACCATATGAAAGATGCTACAAATATCACTCTGCCAAGTTAATAGTGTCTTGCCATAAGTGGCATTTAAACAAATGTCAAGCAGTACAAGCAATAAATCATATGCAAGATCCAAACAATATCACACTACCAAGTTAAAGGTGTCTCGTCATAAGTGATTGATGCAGGATAGACACGAACAATACTTCGATGTTAGAACATGTAATAGACAGATGTAGTATATGCATGATGCTGACGAACACTACTTTCATGTAAGGCGACCGCATGATAGGAGGATTGAATATGTAAGAAAAAAGGACAGCATTGCATATTCACACCTATGATGTGTAAACTAAGCAGCATGCATTTCAATAAATTAGAAGCAATGACAGCTAGACACCGTATGAAAGATGCAACGAATGTCACTCTGCCGAGTTAAAACTTGTTGGTGCAATGCTTGCCCTCTTGTGTTTTGGAGATTGTTGACAGAAACAGGCATGGACTGATTTGTTTGCTAGTGCACACAGAGAGAAATAGTCCATGCAGTGCCGAAGAGAATGCTGTCACCGGTGTACAGTTCGCGGAACTTCACCGAAGAGAAGAATGAGCTACATCTCTTGAAGACTTGTAGACGAGAAGAATGAAGTGAAGGAGTTGACCCCTCGAAAAATTTATTGCAGACGAGAAGCAATTGGTTCGGTGAATGTGTCCGAAGAAATTGGCTGCAGCGATGGGAGAACGAAGACGAAGTGAAGACGTAGCATTCTTTTCGTTGTTCTTCTTCCATTCATTTGAGTCATAGGACCTCCGTACTATTAAGAGGGGTATAGGTTCTCGAAGCTTAGATCCGCTGTGATGCTTAGCCCAATCCTATGCGAGACTGAGAGAAATCTCTTTATGCTTCGAATGATTACCTGCCAGCAGAAGACGTTGTTCTTCGTCGCTGTAGGAGATATCTTTCGAACTGAGGAGTTAGCATTACTTGCCCCGCAAGTAATGTTACCGTTGTGCTCAAATTCCGACCGTTGGACTCGTGTCGTTCGGCCATTGGCTGCTCCACATGTCCAATTTGGTCATTTCCCATCAGGGAAGGCTGCGGCTATAAATAGCCACCCCGCTCCAACGTTGCCCGTTGGCTGCTCCGCTTAAGATTTCTGAGAAGATTGATTGAGCATCCCCTCTCCGAGTGATTTGAGTTTAAGATCCACCGAGAGAAAAATCAAGAGCCAAAACTTAGACAGTGGTTGAGCACCACAGTAGTTCTGAGTTAGAGTTCTTGTACCTATTACTCTTGAGAGCTGCGCACTCTCTAGACGGATAGGTGTCGGCTCGAGTGTCGAAGAGTAATTGTCTTCACCGAGCAAGATCTTCAGCAACCAAGAGTCATTGTGGTTCGCGAAGAAGTCTGTTGAAGGTTTGGAGATCGCCGACAAGTATCTACCACGAGTGAAATCAACTGGAGTCTGATCAGCTCCGAGTTGAAGGAGAATAGGGCGAGGAGAGTTTATCCTCCGTGTTAAATCACAACCCCTCCAACCAGACGTAGTCCTTTGGTAGAAGGGCGAACTAGTCTACCAAATTCTTATGTCGCCATCGAGCACCACTGGTTCGCTTTACATTACTGCATTTCCTTCAGCAGTTTACATTCGTGCTCAGTGCCGATAGTTGTACCTGATCAATCACAGTTCATCAATTATCTGTCGCATTCTCGTCATTCAATTCCATCATCTCTGACTGATTTATTTCTCTTCGCAACATTGTATGTCAGTGTGATTTCATTCTGTGCTGCATCCATTCACCTTGTCACCATTTCACGTGTATTTCCATCACAGTTCATGTCTAGTTTTCCCTCGTGATTTTGCATTCGATCATAGTTTGCATTACCATCGTACCTGTATAACCTGTGATATTCTTCGTTCGATCAAATACTGTTTTCTACCTCGATAGATATGTTCCTCTATAGCGAGCTTAATTAAGTGCCTTGCTACTGAACCTTATTTCCGCTGCTGTGTTTGGGATCAGTTCAAAACATTCGCAAGAATTCTTGAATCTCCCATTCACCCCCCCTCTGGTCGATATACTCTCGATCCTGACAATTGGTATCAGAGCAGGTTCTCCCTGTCTCTGCTTATTAAAGGTCTAACAACCTTGGACTTTTGAGTATGTCGTATGCAGGTAGATCCTCGCACTCTGAAAGGTTTCCTATCTTCGATGGAAATGATTATGTCTACTGGAGAGATCGAATGAAAATCAGACTTCAAGCCATCAACATTGAACTTTGGAAAATTGTGGAAAATGGATACACTATTGAACACCCTGATGCTCCTACCTCCGATGATGAAGCTATGATACGGTTGGATGCTCAAGCAAAAGATATTATCTCTGACGGCATCTCAAGAGATATTTTTATTCGGTTCCAAAAGCTTGACACTGCTAAGCAACTCTGGGATGCCATAAAAAATGTTCATGAAGAATTCATTGCCAGAACAGATCTACACACAGATATGCTTCGTGCCATGTTTGCTGGGTTCAGAAGTCTTCGTAGGGAAAGTGCTATGGAACTCACTGATCGGTTGACTAATATTGTTGAAAGACTTCGCCAACGTGGAGTAACAGATATCACCGATAGAGATGTGGTCAACAAGCTACTGAGTGCTCTTGCTGCAACCTTCGATCCAATCGTGGCTGAAATCAAGCAAAGACCAGACTATGAAGAACTTCACTATGTCGAGATCATGACACTGTTGTGCATTCACGAAGAAAAGATGGAACTAGAGAACGGGCATCAAGAATCTTCTTCGGAAAGCGAAGGGGAAATCCTTTCTCACTATGGCAGTTATCAAGAAGAAGATATCGAGAATCAACACTCTATCACAAGAGAAATGGAAATGCTCACTGAAATACTAAGCAATCTCAGAAGACAGAATCTATGTCTCACAAATGATGATGAAGTTGACATGCCTGGATCGTCGAGGAAATTACCCCCGAAAGAAATGAAGTGCTTCAAGTGCAAACAACTCGGTCACTTCATAGCAGACTGTCCTTGTTGGGAACAAGTTGAAAAACCAAGCAACAGATGGACTTATCTTCACTGCTCTGGATTCACTCGAGTGGATTGTCACACTAAGCTCTCGAAGAAAAATGAATCTGCCGCATCATCCTCTTCGACGAGACCAGTCACTGACGTGCAAACGAGAGCGACCATTGAATCTAATATGAAGAAAATATCGCAGCTGACCAGAGTGTGTGCAAAAATGAATCTGGAATCTGACGATGAAACATCCGAGTCTGAAGCAGAAGAAGAATTTTACAGAAACCTAGGAAGAGGAAATGCATTCATCGCCTATGAATCATCCGAGAAGTCTCTCGAATCAGACACCGATGATAATGCTTCAAGTTATGATGATGAACCTTTCGCATTCTGTCTCATGGCAAAAACCTCAAAGGATCAGGTATCAGCAAAGCATCAAAAATCTAAGACTGAACATTCCTCTGAATACATTGCCTATGCTAAACTTGTTAAGATTGCAAAATCTCAACAAGATGAGCTAGAACGTCTTGAGATGAATCTCAGGAAAACCGAAGGATTACTGGTCGAAGAGATGGAGAAGAATCAAGAGTTGACTGAAAAGCATGATGCTTTTTCTTCAACGATTGATGATCTTTCCGAACGATATGATTCTCTTACAGTCGACTACGAGAGTTTATCAGATGAACTCCTTGACAGGAATCAAGAACTCGAGTCACTGAAAGAGTCTCATAATGTGCTGGCGAAAGAAAAAGCTTCTCTCTTCGCCGAGCAATCCAACAACCTTCCTGATGATTTTGTGCCTCCTTGCTTAAAATGCCTAGAACGTAGCAATGCTGAGTCAAATGCTGAAACATCTAATGCTGCCATCAAGATTATTGCAACTACTTCAAATGATATCTCTAACCCCTCTTCCGAGGAATTTGTTGCTATCTCTGATGAAAACTGCAGGCTAAAGAACTTGCTTGAGACAGGAATGTTAAAGAGCCTCAAAGGACATCAAACTCTGTGTGATGTGCTCAAGAAGTCAATACTGCACAAAAATCCTAGAAAGGAAGGATTGGGTTTCGAAAGGAAACTCAACGTTGATGGAACCTACTGGACTCCCGAGCAATATCCTCGAAGAAGTTGGGTTCTTGCTAAGAGCAAAACTCTCAAACCTGCGCTCCTATCTGGATATGACACTCCCATTCCTGTTATTTCTGACGAGTCTGATGACTCAAACTACAAATTGTTCAAACAACATAATGGTAAGGTTTTCGCTCGATATGTTGGGACTAACTGCAGGTCTGGTTCACCCAAGAAGCAAATCTGGGTGAAGAAGTGTATCATTGAAAATTTATCTGTCACTGCTAACCTGAACATGCAGAGCAATTCTCTTCGAGGAAATGAAAATCCCTCGCAGTACGGCCCTGAAACTTCTTCGAATGGATATCAGCTGAACTTTCAACAGGAGTACATGCGTATCTCCTCGAATCATTATGCTCATGTCTCTGGGAACAATTTCAATGCTTACTTATATGATTACTCTCAAGATACACAGGTGAACTACGGAAATCAACGAAGGAATGTCCCTGCTCAGTCAAGACAAATGAGGACTGCGCTGCCCACACAAGTGTGGGTTGCGAAAAAGAACTAACCCATCTTGCAGGAACTCGCTCTCAGGGATTTTGTTCGTATATTCTTTGTCCTGAGATCTATATTGTTGGTGCTGGTTCTTTGTGTTTATTTGTTCGTTGTTTGTTTTCGAGTTGTCGTGTTTATGTTTCGTCCGATGAACAACTCACTCATAGCTTCTCGTTTGGTGTTTCGTGTTTGACTGAGTGTTTTGTTTCGGACCCTTTTATCCCTCTATTCTCACTCTTCTAAATCTATGCTGTCCCTCATGAGCATGCAACTTGACCTAAAGAAGATCTCTCTCCGACGTCCTTGGTCTCGAAAGAAATCAACTTCGAACTTTAATCCGTTTTTGGCCTTCTGCCCTTCAAACCTTTCGGCCTCCCGCTCTCTTCCTGAGGTTTTCGCAGAAAACGGCTGCCACGTGCCCACGATCTCCACGATCGTGATCATGTCCGTCGAATGCGGAACATCCCGCATCTATAGGCTGTAGATTTTGGAGTAGCTGTTCTGCCCTCCAGCTATAAATACTCCTCACCATGTCTTCTTCCTCTTCCGCGCAAACCCTCGTTTCACCATCACCCGAGCCCAAGCTCGAAGCAACTCCGGCGAGAAGCTCCGCCGTGCAACTCCGGTGAAGTCTCGTCGCAGCTGATCACGCCGGTGCGGTAATCCTCCCTCCTGCATTGCCGTAGTTGATCTAAGTAGCCAAGTTAGGGCGCCTAGATCTGGAACTGCTCTTCTCCATCTCTCTGTTCTTAGGGCAGTTCTTACCGATGCAAATTTTTCTTGATTTATTTCATTGCTGTAGATCTTTAGGAATCACTAGGATTTGACTGGTACGGTTTGTAGATCTTCCTCGTACTGGTTCTGCTCATCTAGGATTCATGGGTAATGATCCGAAAGATTAGATGGTTATCAATCTGACTAGATTTGATCGTGGCTAGCTTGCAAATCTATCAAGGATATCATCCTGGATTGCCATGAATTCCCTCTTTGTCTCTCTAAAAATCATTTTCACTCAAAAATATTTCTGTGCATGCTTATGACCCTACCTTGTTTTTTCCCTCGCATCTATTCTACTTCACAGGTTGGTCATGTCACAGAGTTCGGAAGAGCATTCAGGTTCTGAAGGATATTCGCCACAATTTCCACCAAAGTCTGAACGTATGAGAATGACAGGAGGAGGAAAATCCTTGATGCCTCCGAAGAAGAGACAAGAATCTGTGTCCGAAGAAGATACCGAAGATATTCCCTCTGCTCACAGTCAGCCCGAGGATGAATTGGTCACTGACGCTCTAACCATCTTCTCCGATGGAAATCCCAAAAAGGGCGGTCGTGGCAGAGAAAAGAATACCACTACTGAGATGTCTGATCCCGAGAGCTACAGAACTCCACCTGAGGGAGAATCAACGACTGATCGCAACAACATGCTCCAAAGGATTCGCCGCCACTGGGCTGGCAAATGGTACCGATATGAAAATGTTCGCGAGAAGTACCAGATTTTGTTTGCCTTCACGCCACCATGGAATGATTGCATTGCCGAAAATTGCATTGGCCCAGATGATGAAAAAGTCAGGCCACCACAGCCAGCAGATGCTCATCCTGACTCTCTCAAAACTATCACTGACTTCCCCGAGGAAGTAGCTAAGAGAGCAAAGGCTAAAGCCAAGCGTGAAGCTAGAGAAGCTAAGAAAAACCAAGTCGAAGTGAAAAACGTCGCGCTAACCCAGCAAGACGTGCAGAAGAAAAAGGAACGTGCATCAGCTTCTAAGGGAAGAAAATCTGAGAAATCCGTTTCCCCTCGTGCACCACGAAAGAAAACCCTCTCCAAGAGAACCAAGAAGGCAGTTCCCGACTCGTCTGATGAGTCATCCGAAGAAGAAACCCCTGATGAAATTCCCTTGTATGATCGTCCCGCCATTCTCAACAAGCCGTCCATGAGTCCCTCGCCATTAAAAATGTTGCCATCTCCGAGGAAGTCTCCCAGGCATGCACCTTTGCCATCCACTGATAAACCTTCGGGTCCTGCGGTTCCGAGAACTCTGTCAAGCGCAGCAGCGAAGAGAAAGCTGCAGTCTGAAGAACAAGTTGATGTGGCTGCTAAGAAGCCCAAGCAAAATGTTCCTGTTTCCACCGAGGAACAGAAGTATGACTTCAATTTCATGATCGATGTAATTGACAGTGCTGCTTATGATGCAAAAGCTGATGATGTAAGCGGACTGGGTTTGCCTGATGATATTGCCGAAATGGTAAAGAAGCATTTCATCGAGCTGAGAAAAATCTCCAAGAAGCTCAACAAAGTTGTCAAAGAAAAACAAGCTGTCGAGCAAATGAGAAATGAGGGCAAGACTGAATCCGAAAGGAAAAAGAGGAACAAAGAAATTGTTGAACTTACCAAGGCCCTCAGCGTCTTGCGTAATGAGAAAATTGAGTGGCACTCACGCTTGCACATGGATGTCTCTCAGCTGTGTGACAGGAGAAACGAGGAGATTGACCTCAAGGCAGATCTCGCTCGAAGAAGAATTAAAGAAGAAAACCGTCAGAAGGCTAGGGCGAGAGTAAGCAAGCCGAAAGGTAGCAAAGACCGCCGCCTTCAGAATGTCACTACTGATCCTACTCCATTGGATTACGATGTACCCTTGCAGCAAGTTCCACCTTCTCCACCTCGCGAAGATGAACCCATGCAGCAGGCTGGTACTGAGGAGGTTATCATTCCTGAGCCAGTAGCCCAAGAGCAACATGAAGTTGTTGATATATTCTTGGAAAGGACTAATGAGGAAAATGCACCTCCCAAGCAGCAATCCCCTGTTGACGAAGTTGATGAAGAGATTGAAGTTGAGAAGGCAGAACCATCGCCTCCGAGAACAATGCAAGCAGAGCCCTCTGAACCGAACGAGAAAAATGACAAGATTGAGGGGGAGCTCAATGCTTCCCGAGAGAAAACACCCCCGATCTCATCATCTGGAGCCCCTACCCAGATGGATGTTGATCCTGCTCCTCTCACCACTGCACCACAGTTGGTACAGGAAGAAAAGAAATCTGCTGAGCCGATGGCTCGAGAAGAAACTGCCCCACCTGTTGCGACTCAAGCAGCCGAGAAAGAAGTTGTCGTACCTCCCGCTGAAGAATTTGCCAGAAAAGAAAAGGCCCTTGTGCCCGAAGGTCAAAAAGGTGTCAAAGGAGTTCTGGCGAGCAAGAATAGCAGTCAGTCAAGTGCATCAAAGCTGTCTGCACGAGAGAAATCGAGGAAGCCTCATGCTCCTCTCAAGCCTATTGATGAAGGTGTGCCTGCACCTGATGATGTTCGAACCAAATCGATGACCGATGAAGAACCTCTGAGAAACCCACTGGAAATTTATCCGTTGTTTCCTGTCAAAGATGGCCCAAATGGTCCAGCATTCAATGAGCAGTTTCATCGCACGAAACTTGCATTCTTTGGGACCATTCCATATGATGGAGAAAGGACTTCGCTGTCACCAAGGTTCTGGACAAAGGAACAAGCTGTATATTATGCTCGCATTCTGTATGGCAAGAATCGCATCTTCAAGCATAAGATTCTGGATTTCGCTAAGCTCGAAAGCATACCCAGCTTCCATCACACCATCGAGCAGATTGAACAAGTATTCCTGAAGAGCTTTCTTCGCTTCAATCATGGCTGGAATCGTGAAGTTGTCCTTCAGTTCTATGCCACTCTTTATATCTCAGGAGATCTTGCTGACAGCAGTACGTGGATCCTCGAATGGATAACCGAGGACGAAAAGATCAAATGCTCGGCTGACCAGTTTTTGGCATTGTTAAATCTACCTTGTTTCGAATTTGATGCCTCACGAGAACACAGATTGCACTTCTGGGATGTATCCGAAGCTCAACTGCATATGCTGATGGACCCTAAGCTTGTTGGTGACGAGTGTACTGAAGCAAATCCAAAGCATCTGGTCTATGAGAACAAAGTCTTGTTCTATATCCTCTGCAACTCTCTCACGCCAACAAACAGGCCCGAAACCATTCATGGAATTGTGGCAAATACTCTTCATGCTATAGCTCATGGTATTCGGTTTGACATTCCAGATCTTCTTATTCGCAGCCTGGCCTATGGAGCTGATAGCCCTCAAGTTTTGAAGCCATATGCACCATGGGTCATGTTCGCCATTGAGCAGCGTATCGAGAAAAAGTTCTTCTGCCCATATGTTCCAAAAGTTTTCATGCCACCGGTCCGAGACACTCTCCGAATTGTGAAGGATATCGGGAAAGGAAAGACACCTATTGATGCCACTGCTTCTGCCTCTGCAAGAGCTCCGAAGGTCAAGAAGGTGACAGTTGAAATACCTCGTGAAGAAAATCCCTCTCTGTATGAGATTTGTCTTCGTACTCAGCAAGCTCTGGAAAGTCACATCAAGCTCGATCGCAAAGAAAAAGTAGAAATGATGACTGAGATCAATCTACTTCACAATTATGCTCGTCAAGCCCTACTTTATGAGAAAGAACAGAAGAAGCGCTCATGGACCCTTCTGCGCAAGCATTATTCTCGCAAACAACTGTCTGCCAAGGGTATCGAGAAAGATTATGTTCATCTGGAATTGTTTGAAGTTCCTCACATCCGTAGGCAAACTCCAGTGCTTCCTCAGCGTTCTGATTCCACCGACCTGCTGTTTGTCGAACCCGATGATGATCTTGAAGACACAGCAGGCACATTCATATACAAGCCTGATGCACCTCGCAATGCTACTCCCGAAGCTGATCCCGAAGCCCGTGTTGCGTCTCCAACTCTTGCTTCGGCCTCGACCATCTCTCGTTCTGCATCGCCGAACAGTTCAAGTTCTGGGGATTCTTCGGACGAGTAGTTCCTCGCATGCATTCTCTTTCCTTTTTGACACTTGTTGACAAAAAGGGGAGAAGAACATCGAGAAGATAGAAAAGCGGGTTATTTGCAGGGTGTTTTCATTTGCCATTTGCTCTTCTTTTGAACTATTTGCTTTTGGCTGGTCGTTGAACTTTTGGTCGTGGAACTTAATCTCACCGCCTGTGGTGATGGCACACTGCGTCGTCATGTACCGTTAATAACCCCTGCAATGCCATATCTGCTTCCAGTTATCTGCTTCCAATTATTTGTTTGCAAGTGCTATCGAATGCTTACTTCCTTGCAATGATTATCCTCGATACTTATCTATCGTGCAAGGATAAGCGAAAGCTTTTTTAGAAGGATTGGAAATCATGCCTCTCGAAAAGAGAAATCTCATTCCCTGAAACTACATATACCTTACTCCTATGCTTATCATTCGCTATCTGATGCAGGGGAAGAAAAATCGCTTCAGAGTAAAATTATTTGTGAATGCGAAAGAGAATTCCTTCTGTTTGTGTGACAAGTTGTTTTCCCTCGCACATGTCTTTGGTATCATCTTTGTTGCAGGAAAACATCATCTGAAGCTTTATCCACTCCGAGCAATATACTTGAGACTCCCTTGCTCTGATTGTTTTTGCTCTGATTGTTTCTCGAACATCTAACCTGCAGGGAATCTATATCTCGTGTGGAATTTAAACTGTGTTCTGAGAAAATTCTCATGGCTTATCCTTTGCCACAACGCTTTTCGAATTATCATCGCTATCTAACTAATCTATGTCAAAGGTTGTGTGGCAGGAAATACCTCAGACACCATCGAATGCATTGGATGAAACTACGAATGAGATCTTCAACAATGTCACTCATACGAAGATTCACCTCGCTACCATCCGTATTATCTCCTATGCTCACTCCAATCAGAATGATGCATATCTTCAGGGGGAGCATGTTTTATCTTCGTAATTATCTCTCGTCTTTCATTCTCCTTCGCATTCCATTTCATTCCTTTATCTATCTTTCGATGTGTTCTGTTTTGTCAACAATCGTCCAAAAAGGGGGAGATTGTTGGTGCAATGCTTGCCCTCTTGTGTTTTGGAGATTGTTGACAGAAACAGGCATGGACTGATTTGTTTGCTAGTGCACACAGAGAGAAATAGTCCATGCAGTGCCGAAGAGAATGCTGTCACCGGTGTACAGTTCGCGGAACTTCACCGATGAATAACTTCACCGAAGAGAAGAAAGAGCTACATCTCTTGAAGACTTGTAGACGAGAAGAATGAAGTGAAGGAGTTGACCCCTCGAAAAATTTATTGCAGACGAGAAGCAATTGGTTCGGTGAATGTGTCCGAAGAAATTGGCTGCAGCGATGGGAGAACGAGGACGAAGTGAAGACGTAGCATTCTTTTCGTTGTTCATCTTCCATTCATTTGAGTCATAGGACCTTCGTACTATTAAGAGGGGTATAGGTTCTCGAAGCTTAGATCCGCTGTGATGCTTAGCCCAATCCTATGCGAGACTGAGAGAAATCTCTTTATGCTTCGAATGATTACCTGCCAGCAGAAGACGTTGTTCTTCGTCGCTGTAGGAGATATCTTTCGAACTGAGGAGTTAGCATTACTTGCCCCGCAAGTAATGTTACCGTTGTGCTCAAATTCCGACCGTTGGACTCGTGTCATTCGGCCATTGGCTGCTCCACATGTCCAATTTGGTCATTTCCCATCAGGGAAGGCTGCGGCTATAAATAGCCACCCCGCTCCAACGTTGCCCGTTGGCTGCTCCGCTTAAGATTTCTGAGAAGATTGATTGAGCATCCCCTCTCCGAGTGATTTGAGTTTAAGATCCACCGAGAGAAAAATCAAGAACCAAAACTTAGACAGTGGTTGAGCATCACAGTAGTTCTGAGTTAGAGTTCTTGTACCTATTACTCTTGAGAGTTGCGCACTCTCTAGACGGATAGGTGTCGGCTTGAGTGTTGAAGAGTAATTGTCTTCACCGAGCAAGATCTTCAGCAACCAAGAGTCATTGTGGTTCGCGAAGAAGTCTGTCGAAGGTTTGGAGATCGCCGACAAGTATCTACCACGAGTGAAATCAACTGGAGTTTGATCAGCTCCGAGTTGAAGGAGAATAGGGTGAGGAGAGTTTATCCTCTGTGTTAAATCACAACCCCTCCAACCAGACGTAGTCCTTTGGCAGAAGGGCGAACTGGTCTACCAAATTCTTATGTCGCCATCGAGCACCACTGGTTCGCTTTACATTACTGCATTTCCTTCAGCAGTTTACATTCGTGCTCAGTGCCGATAGTTGTACCTGATCAATCACAGTTCATCAATTATCTGTCGCATTCTCGTCATTCAATTCCATCATCTCTGACTGATTTATTTCTCTTCGCAACATTGTATGTCAGTGTGATTTCATTCTGTGCTGCATCCATTCACCTTGTCACCATTTCACGTGTATTTCCATCACAGTTCATGTCTAGTTTTCCCTCGTGATTTTGCATTCGATCATAGTTTGCATTACCATCGTACCTGTATAACCTGTGATATTCTTCGTTCGATCAAATACTGTTTTCTACCTCGATAGATATGTTCCTCTATAGCGAGCTTAATTAAGTGCCTTGCTACTGAACCTTATTTCCGCTGCTGTGTTTGGGATCAGTTCAAAACATTCGCAAGAATTTTTGAATCTCCCATTCACCCCCCTCTGGTCGATATACTCTCGATCCTGACAAAACTGTCTCGTCATAAGTGCTGTTTCAACAAATTAGAAGCAGTACAAGCTAGAAAACAATGCAAGATGAAACCTATATCACACTCCCAAGTTAAATGTGGCTTATGATAAGTGATTGTTGCAGGTTACACAACAGTAGTACTTTGATGTAAGAACATGGCGTGATAGACAGATATTGTATGTTCTAGAAACAGGAACACGTGTCTTATTCACAAGTATAATGTGTAAACTTAGCAGATGCAATTCAACAAAATTAGAAGCAATACAAGCTAGACATCATACGTAACATGCAACCACATATAACAGTGCCAAGTTAGAGCAAGCACCTGTGATGGTTGGGTAGGGGAGATGTGCTCATCATCAACACAACTACGTTGACTATCTATGCATGTGTTGTCTTGCAAATCTTGTTTGGAGGATGGCGGAGTAGAATCTGTAGAGACCCTCCATTTCAGTTGGTCGGAAGGAGCACCATCATCCACTGCCTTGCTAATTTCCTTCCGCTTTATTGATTTTGCATTATCAAGTCAAACGACAAGAAAAAGGAATAAAAATCACTCTTTAGAACTCATTCATGCATGATACTGACGAACACTACTTGGATGTAAGGCAAACACATGATACGAGGATGGAATATGTACGAAAAACAGGACGTAATGGCATATTCACACCTATTTGTGTAAACTAAGCAGAAGCCATTTTAACAAATTAGAAGCAATGCAAGGTACACACCACATGAAAGATGCAACCAATATGACTCTGCCAAGTTAAAAGCATCTCATAATAAATGGCGTTTCAACAAATTAGACGCAGTACATGCTATAAATCATATGCAAGATGCAACAAATATCAAGCTGCATATACTAAAGGTGTCTCGTCATAAGTGATTGATGCGGGATACACAAGAACATTAGTTTTATGTAAGGACATGGTCAATAGACAGATGTAGTATGTACCAAAAACAGGAAGGCGTGTCACATTAACAGGTATAATGTGTAAACTAAGCAGAATAGCAGATGTAATTTAACCAAATTAGAAGAATTACACCATATGCAACATGCAACCACATATCACACTGCCAAGTTAGAGCAAGCACCTGCGATGGTGGTGTAGGGGAAATGCGGTCACCAACTACAGAGCTACGTTGACTATCTTCATCTAGCCTTGCTATTTGTTGAGAATCATGTGGGGAGGATGACACTGCACTCTTTAAAAGAGTAGCGCGTCGCACACTAAACCACCCGTCTGACTGTCTCATCATAAGTGATTGATGAGGGATACACAAGAACATTAGTTTGATGTAAGAACATGGTTAATAGACATATGCAGTATGTACCAAAAACAGGAAGGCATGTCATATTCACAATATATGGCTAAGCAGATGCAATTTAACCAATTTAGAAACAATATACAAGGTAGACACCATATGCAACATGCAACCACATATGACACTGTCGGCCCAGTGGAAACCAAGGTACCACGACCCGTCTGCCTCTGGCCCGGAGGACAACGCTTGGGCCGGCCCATGAGGGTGGCCCTGCCTAGGTCGCTCCGGAGGAAGCCGCCTCGTGAGGGGCAAGCCTCGCGAGGCCCGTCGCCGCCAAGCCAGACCTGCCGAGGCCGCCAAGCACCAGGTTGCCTCGCGAGGCTCCCCTCGCGAGGCCTCCTCACGAAGCAGATCGTACGGCGCAAGCCGCAGGGCTCCGCGCCCAGCACATGGGTGACGACCCGTTGTCAGGATAAGGACAGCGGGGCGTGACCGAGCCCAGCTTCCATTCTGGTGATAAGGGAGCAGTGGCATCTGCCTCCCCCACGGAAAGTCCCAAAGGTTTTCCTCTTTGGTGATAGAAGATCAGGATGGATCGGCGCGCCAGGACGAAGGTCATCGCCGAGCCCACCAGCGCGTCACAAAGACTACTTTATTAGGCGGAGACCGCCTTTAGTTAGGATAGACCTGCGCGCCTGTCCCCCTTTGAAATTGCCACCCTGTGGCCACCCTTTCCTGCTCATATTTTCGGGGAAGAGGACCAAGGCACTACAAAGGGGGCAGGGCTGCTTCCATGTAAGGGAATCGACTCGTTCTCCCCCACACCTCGTGTACCTCGAGCCACAAGCGCTCCATCACAGAGCAATCCAACACAGGCAGGAGTAGGGTATTACACCGCACGGTGGCCCGAACCTGGGTAGCTCGCGCGTCCCCTTCGTGTCCGGTGAGAGCTAGTGAGCCCGTCGTGATCCCGCCGTAGTTGCCATCGTGTCATAGGTTGCCAAGCAAAGTCCCCCAGAGTTCGAATCCTAAGTTCTTGGAAAAGTTCTTGGACGCAGATCCTAGACTCCGACATTTGGCGCGCCAGGTAGGAGGGCTTGCCGTCTTCGCGCCTTCGACCTCGACGCCAACATCGACATGGACGCCGCCGCCGCTCGCCAGGAACGCGCCGCGTGCCGGGCCGCCGCCCGCGGCGCCCCTGGGCGGCGCCCTCGCACTGCCACCGAGCCTATTGGGGAGCGCGTGGCCTTCTCCACCCACCCGTCGGTGAACGAGCAGGCGCACGGCCGCTCCGCCACCACCTCCTCGCTCGCGCGTCGCGATCCTCCCGCTCCGCACGCCACGCTGCTCATGGCGCAGGAGCTGCTGTGCTACCGTCCCACCGAGGACGGCTACGATGCCTGGCTTGGGCGCATCACCGAGCTCATCGACACCGCGCGCGATGGTCAGGCGCCCTCTCGCTCCCTGCCTGCTCCACCATCCCGTGCCGACCGGGCCGGGCGCGACGCGCCTCCTCCTCCTCCTTCGTACCGCGACGTGGCCGAGCGCCGCCCTGCAGCGCGCGCCCCAGAGCCGTCCCGCGGCTCGCTCGCGCCGGACGGTGGCGGTGACAGCTGCCAGATTGTCCACCGTGCGCCCCTGGACGCGCGCGTGGCCCTCGAGAAGGCGCGCAACTGCCAGGACCGTGTCCTCCACGACGTCGCCATGGCGGGGCGCCAGAACCGCGCGGTCCTCGATGGTGGTGCCGTCACCAACGGGGGCTACCTAGCCCTCGCCCCCGAGCTATGTCGCGTGGTGTGGCCCAACAAGTTCAAGCCAGAGCTCCCTCAGCGCTACGACGGCAGCGCCAACCCCACGGAGTTCCTCCTGCTCTACACCATCAGCATCCAGGACGTGAGGGGGGACGACCGGGTCATGGCGAACTGGTTCCCCATGGCCCTCAAGGACGCTGCGCGCTCATGGCTCATGAACCTCCCCGAGGCGTCCATCTCTTCGTGGGAGGACCTGTGCAAGCAGTTCGTCGCTAACTTCAAGGGCACGAGCGACCGTTCCCTCATGCTCAACGACCTGTGGAACATGTGCCAGCGCCCTGGTGAGCCCCTCCACAAGTTCATCCAGCGCTTCAGCCAGGTGTGCCACAAGATCCCGAAGGCCTCCGACGCCGCAATCTTCTCCGCCATCACCAACAGCATCACGGACGTGAAGATGCGCGAGAAGCTCTCGGTTAGGGACGTGCTTGACTCCACAGTAGAGTTTTTTGTCCTCGCCGACCGTTGCGCCAAGGCTGAGGAGGGACGCCTCTTCCTCCACAACGACATCGACGCTGAGCCTGACGCGGCGAAACCCAAGGGCAAGGACACCAAGCGTAAGGGCCCTGCCGTGCTCGCGGCGGAGCCGGACTACAAGCGCGGTCGCGGCCGTGGCGAGGCCAAGAAGGACGACCGTCCTTTTTGCGCGTACCACAACATGAACTCCCACAGCACAGAGGACTGCCACGAGCTCAAGCTGCTTCGCGAGGGCCACACCGAGCGCCGCGGCAGCCACAAGGAGCACGGCAAGGGCCGCGGCGGTGGCAGCGGAGGTGGCCGCTGGGGCGACGACCACAACAACAGCGCTGGCAACAGCAACCGTCAGGGCTGGCAGAACCAGCCGCGGCGGGCTGACCCTCAGGCCAACGCCGCCCCAACACGCGCCAACGACTCCCCTCCCGCTGAGAACGCTGGGGGCTACCAAGAGCCCCGCAAGGTGGCCTGCATCCTCGGCGGGGCCCAGGCCCCTCCATCCAACCGCTACTTCAAGCAGTTCTCTCGGGAGGTGAACGCGGCCCTCCCGGCGCTCGAGTCCGCTGGCCGCCTCAAATGGTCTGAGTTCCCCATCGCCTTCGACGCCAGCGACCCCCCAAGTCCACGAAGGCCGTGGGGGCCGTCCCCCTGCTGTGCACCCCCACCATCAGCAATGTCGCGGTCACCAAGACCCTCATCGACGGAGGCGCCGGCCTCAACGTGATCCCCATCGAGACCTTCGAGACGCTCCAAGTGCCCTACGAGCGCCTGCTGCCCACCAGGCCCTTCTCGGGCGCGACCGACGGCTCCACTGTCCCCTTGGGGCAGGTGCACCTTCCCGTCACCTTCGGCACCCGCAAGAACTATCGTACGGAGTTCATCGTCTTTGATGTGGCTCACATCGGCCTGCCTTACAACGCCATCTTGGGCTACTCGGCGCTCACCAACTTCATGGCCGTGACCCACCACGCCTACGGCCTCGTCAAAATGCCTGGCTGCAGCGGTACCCTCACCGTCCGCTGCGACAAGAAGGATGCGCTGCACACCCTCGAGCACGCCTACAAGACTGCCTCCGTCGCGTACCCGGCCGATGAGGACATGCCTGGGCCTGCCGAGGAGACGCCCGTGAAGAAGAAGCCCCTGCTCTCTCAGGAGCGGGTCGAGTCCAAGAAGGCGTCGCTGGATGGGGGTGAAGCCGGCCCCTCCCTCGCCGCCAGCGACGGGCCCTCCCCCAAATAGGAAGGCGCGCTCGTCACCTTCCTCCGGGCATGCCCTGATGCGTTGGCTTGGACAGCATCAGGCGCACCCAGCCTACCGAGGGAGGTGATCGAGCAACACTCAGCCGCGTGCCGGAGCGCGCGGCCCGTCAAGCAGAAGGAACGGCGTCAGGCGCCCGAGAAGCAGGAAGTCACCGCCCAGGAAGTCAACAAGCCCCAGGATGCTGGAATCTCCAGTGAAGCCCCCCACCCCAAGTGGATCGCCAGCCTCACCCCCGTCGCCAGGCCGCGCGATAGCGTGCGCATGTGCGTCGACTTCATCGCCCTCAACCAGGCTTGCCCCGCAGGCCCCTTCCCTCCTCCGCGCATCGCCGCGGGCTCGCCCTGGCTCATGGGTATGCCGTTCGGCCTGGAGGGTGCCGCAGCCACCTTCGCGAGGCTGATGTGCATGAGCCTGGAGTCCCACATCGCAAGGAATACGGAGGTGGTTAACACTCGTCCACCGGCCCACTGTGGCCCCACTCGTGACGGAGGCGGGTGTTCCGGTACCAAACACATGGAACGCCCGCCATCACCATAAGTTCTATCCGTGCCCCACGGATACGAGCGACATGGAGCTGTACACGCTCCGGGGCTCTCTCTACCTACGCTGCCTCTGGCACGTGAGAGCTCCTTCCCACTCTCGTGGAAGCCCCATGCTCCGCACTGGCGGATGCCCCATGCTCAGCGCTGGCGGCCTACTTGAGGGGCCCTCGGCCGTCACATCCTCAAGCTGACCCGTGTCGAACACGGCAGCATGTATCTTTCTGTTATGTAATGAACCTGCTTCATGCATCAGTAAAGCTTATTTCCTCCAAAACCCTGTGTGCTTGCAGCCACGGGGCGCGCGCTCATGATCTCACCCGTGCCTGTCACGCGAACGGGGGCTGGGCACGGTGTCTGTGCTCGGGTCAGTCCCAGCAGCACTGAAAAACCCAAGCGACTGAGCTCTGGCTTGCGGGCCTGCTCCCATGCACGTCACCTCACCAGGTCCTTGGTGCTCTTGTCTCCTCGCGTAGCACCCACAGGCGACCTCACGAGCGCGCCCTGCTGCACTACTTGCGAAAACTTGGCAGTTTCCTTGATGCAGGATATAAAAGGCCTCAGGAGCCCCCCTCCTCGGGAGGCCTCGCGGCGGGTCATACGGGCGGAAGGCCTCACGAGGGACCGCGCTTCATGAGCCGTGCCCTGCGAAGGACTCGCCCCAAGCCGCACGCCTCGAAGGAGCTAAGTCTAAAGTACCCCTCGGATCCTTTCCCTCTCGTTTCTCTCTCGTGGCATCCTGATTTCCTTGGCACGAGCCGCCTGCGCGTCAAGGGGGGGGGGCTCTGAGCATCGCGCCTCAGGGACTCTTACCGGCCCTAAGAGCCCTACACCCTCTGGCCTTGTTGAGCGCACGCTCTGAGCATACCAGCGACGGCTGTAGCTTGCCTCGGGGGCTGGGTTCCAGCGACATAGGGCACGAAGGCAATGTAAAAAGGGAATAAGGGCCTCGGGAGGAAAACGAAAACACACGAATCATTAAGTGATTACAGCAAAAGTACCATGCAAATGTTTTCACGCCCCCATGGGGCCACGTCTACCCTATTACAGCAATAGGTCAAGGAGAATTTAAGCGTGTGAGGCGCCGCCGTCGCCGCTCCTGCCGCCGTCGCAAGGGGGCTCACCACCGCCACCGCTAATCTCAGGCTCGAAGGCATACAACCCGACGAAGCTGGCCATGCGCTCCCTCACAATCTCCTCGAGGGGTTCGCGGACCTCCGCCGGGACAGGAGTCACCACCCGCCCGAAATCAAAGCGATCATTGAGGCGGAGAAGGTTGCTGAAGAGCCGCGTTGTCGCCTGGGTCAGCAGGTCGCGGCACGCTTCCTCGACGGTGGCGTCCGTATCCAGCAGCTGTTTCTTGAGGTCGTCGACCTCGGCCTGGAGCTCGTCCCGCCTGGCCGTGAGGCTCCTCTGCTCGTCGAGAGCGTCCTGGACGGCCGCCAGCTCACGCTCGCTCCTGCTCTGCCTCCTGCGCGGACGAGGATGCCGCGAGCTCGCGTTCCCGGGTCTTGGCATTTGCCTCGAGGGTAGCGACCGCTTCCTGGCACCTCAGGATCTCCTCCTCGTGCATCGGGAGCTCAGCTTCGCGGGATGTGAGCAGGCCGTCGCGGGCCTCCGTAGCCTCCTCCCGCGTTTTGAGCCGGCTCTCACGCGTGGCAGCCTGCTCCTGGAGTGTCTTCTCGTAGGCATCCGCCTCCTCCCGCCGCCGCTTGGCCTCCTAGGCATCTTCGAGGGCCTTCGCGAGGGATGCCTTGGCCTCTCTGGTGAGCTGCTCGCGCTGCGCCTGCGCCTCCTCGTCCCGCTGGCGGTCAAGCTTCGCCGCCTCCCGAAGCTGGCTCCACCCCTCCGCCAGCTTCTGCCGCTCCTCCGCGCAGAGCTCCGCCTCCTTCTTGAGCTCACTGTCGAGAGTCTCGAGGGCCGCCTTGACGCCGTTGACGGCCCCGCTCCAGGGCGCGGTACCGCTCTCCCCCAGCACCAAGGCGCGACTCGCCCGGGCCTCCTCATCGCCCGCTGGCACCGGCGGACAGGAGGGCATGACTTCGAGCCCCTTCGGCAGCCCCGCGCCGTCGCCCCTGGTAGGGGACGCGCTCGCCGTCTGGCGCGGGGGGCTCAGGATGGCCGCCTCTGGCACCAGTGGCGTCACCCCGTGCTCTGGCGCCGCCCTGAACACTTCAAGGTCCGGGCGCCCGGGCCCGGAGATGGCTCCCGTGAGGGCTGCAGTGGCCTCCGCCGCAGTAGGCGTGGTGCGCTGGGGAGGGGTCGGTGCTTCGCCCCCCTTCCCCGCCATCTCGACACCGGCGATGGGGGCCCCCTCGGGAGGCATCGGCGCGGTCTCCTCAGCACCTCCCGCCGGTCTCGCCGCCGGGGGCGCCGGCACGGCAGGGGAGGCGGTGTTCAACGGAGGGGAGGGTCCTTCTGCCTCGGCCTTCCTCCTCTTGGTCTCCTCCTTCTCCTCGGCGGCCGGCTCGGGGCTCCTGCACAGGCGAAAACTCATCAGGGCCACAGCAGCGAGGAAGTTGGGACCGACGGGAGGGGGCGAAGGAACTTACTTGTCCTTGGGGTTCCAGCGCCTCTTCTTCCGCTCCCTGATGGCGCCGCTGCTGCTGCTGCCTCCCCCACGCAGCGCACCTGGGCGGCCACCCTCGTCGGGGTCGGCGGCCACGGTGGTCCCCTCCCCCCGCTCCTCGCGGGGCTCGTCAATCTCCGCGGCGTCGCCTCCTCCATCCCTGGCCGGCACAAGCCTGGCCGGCACGACGCAAAACGCGTCCCCGTCGTCGCCCCCGTCCTCGCCCAGCCGAAGCCGACGATGCGCCGGCGGAGGCGGAGGGGGTGGCGGGGACGATTCCTCAGTGCTCTCCTTCCCGGAGTCGGAGGCCTCGTGGTCGCCCAAGGAGGACCCCGCCTCCGACGAATCCTCGAGAAGCTCCTCGGAATCCTCGAGATCCATCCGGACCAGCCCCCACTGGTCGAACTGGGGCATCACCGCGACCAGATCACCTCTGTTGGACCAGCGGTACAGTGGGCGCGCGTCAGGAGGCATCTCCTCCGCCTCCCCGAGAAATAAGACTTCCCAAGCTTCGGCCACTACTTCGGCCGAGAGGGACCCCCGCGCCAGCCGGATCCGGTCCTCGGCACTGGTGATCTCCCACACCGGGTGCGAGCACTTCTGCAGGGGCGCGATGCGGCGGCGGAGGAATTCCTTGGCGATCATGCCCGCTGTAAGTCCGGCTAGATCTTGGTGGCGCCTCCCTCGAAGTGCGTGGAGGCCAAGTGGGGGCGGGCCTAGGCTAGCCCGCTCTCATTGATGGTGGCCGGCAGCAAGGCCGGACCGAGCTCCGCCGCGGGGAGCTCTTGCTGGAGGAGGCCTCAGCGGTCGCGGGCTTCTTGCCTGGGGCCATGGCGATGGAGAGATTGGAAGTTGGAGGAGGAAGAACAGAGGAGCTGCTCACGCGAGATGAAGGGCGAAATGGGGATGAGGAGCAATGACGTGCCTGCGCCCCGCGCGGGCAGGCTTTATCGCCAGGACGGCGGTTACCGAGGCGGCGTGGGGAGTGGGGGCGACCCGCCCCGTAAACAGCGCCACGCGTCGCCTCTGGGCCCGGCAGCTCGATGGGCCCCACGCCGTTTCGTCCCTAACGGGCGGAACGTGCGCGCCGCGGGCCCGGGGGCTACTAGCGGCCCAGTGGAAACCAGGGTACCACGGCCCGTCTCGCTCTGGCCTGTAGGACAACGCTTGGACCGGCCCATGAGGGCGGCCCTGCCTCCGCCGCTCCGGAGGAAGCCGCCTCGCAAGGGGCAAGCCTCGCGAGGCCCCTCGCCGCTAGGCCAGACCCTGCCGAGGCCGCCAAGCACCAGGTTGCCTCGCGAGGCTCCCCTCGCGAAGCCTCCTCACGAAGTAGATCGAACGGCGCCAGCCGCGGGGCTCCGCGCCCAGCACATGGGTGACGACCAGCTGTCAGGATAAGGACATCGGGGCGTGACCGAGCCCAGCTTCCATTCTGTTGATAAGGGAAGCAGTGGCATCTGCCTCCCCCAAGGCAAGTCCCAAAGGTTTTCCTCTTTGGTGATAGAAGATCAGGACGGATCGACGCGCCAGGACGAAGGTCATCGCCGAGCCCACCAGCGCGTCACGAAGACTACTTTATTAGGTGGAGACCGCCTTTAGTCAGGATAGACCTGCGCGCCTGTCCCCCTTTGAAATTGCCGCCTGTGGCCACCCTTTCCCCCTCATATTTTCGGGGAAGAGGACCAAGGCACTACAAAGGGGGCAGGGCCGCTTCCATGTAAGGGGATCGACTCATTCTCCCCCACACCTCGTGTACCTCGAGCCACAAGCTCTCCATCACAGAGCAATCCAACACAGGCAGGAGTAGGGTATTACACCGCACGGTGGCCCGAACCTGGGTAGCTCGCGCGTCCCCTTCGTGTTCGGTGAGAGCCAGTGAGCCCATCGTGATCCTGCCATAGTTGCCTTCGTGTCGTAGGTCGCCAAGCAAAGTCCCCCAGAGTTCGAATCCTAAATTCTTGGAGAAGTTCTTGGACGCAGATCCTAGACTCCGACAGACACCATGAAGTTAAAGCAAGCACTTGCGATGCTGGTGTATGGCGAATGGGGTCATCAACTACAGAGCTACGTTGACAATCTTCATCGAATGACACAACACTCTTCTTTAGAGCGTCAAACCGCGCCTTTCCAATCCTTGATGCAGACTGGAGCGACAGTTGTGTTTTCTTTTTAGAATACTGTGGTTGAGATTCTGAAATACCCATGTGTAATAAAACAATAGTGAGAGAGTATGGCTGTAGTTTGTGCACAAGTAGTGCAGTGTAAAAGTATCAGATAGCAGGTGGGTCAAAAATAAATGATGGCAGACATATGATAGCTCTACAACATGCATGTCACACGAAATTAGATTCTAGGCTTTTGAAATATGACCACAGGGATGGCTGGGAAGTACAGGTAATCCTCCAGCAAACCACCACATGTGGTCCTATGAAAATAACAATCGACTAAAAACAAATAGGTCAGTCGATTTTTTCTGCACCGTCTGATCTACAAGGAAAAGACAGATGGCCTCCATCTACCTCCCGCTAGTCACTGTTGATGATCTTCCTCGAACCGCCAGCAATCACCGGCCCAGACCCCTGCCTCCGCTGCCCCGCCTCCCCTCGACCTCACCCCACCGCCATGCTTGGCAGCGCCCCCGGGCCATCCCTTTAAGCCCGGCGGACCTCCAGATCGGGCGCCAGCAGCTCCTGCGCCACACACACCTCTAAGATAGACACTGAGGCGCTGCTTCCCCGGTGAACAGGCGTACTAGGTGCTCCGTGTGCCTCCGCGGGTGGTGCTTCCTTTAATTGGGAATCAACTGACACTGAATTGAAATCCAGGCAGGCGACGGACCTCTAGCTAATGTGAAATAGTAAATGGGGGGGGGGGACCTTGTGCTTCGCGAGTTACTTGGAACATCTAGTATCAGGAAGAATGTGCAGTAAGAAGTGGTCAACTAGTTTCCTTTGTGGGATGAATACTGTGCGAGCAGACATGTAAGATTTGCAAGAACAAGGGAAGAGGAGTACCAATATCGGCTTGCCATGCTGTGTCCTCATGATTTTTCGATGATCTTCTTGTGGTTTGCTGGAAACCAGATGTTGTGGAGGACGGTGGAGCCTTGGACGCACCCATGGCCAAGTTGTTGAGTGTGGTGCGGTGGCCCTCTATCGGCGGTGGAGAAGCAGATCCGAGGCAGCGAACGATGGCATAGCGGGAATAGCTCCGGTGCGGTGGACGGTTGTGACGTTGGAGCAGCATCGGTGAGGCACAGGACGGAGGGATTGAAGTGGCTCGAGTACGACGCACGCCCGCGTTGTGGAGGCAGCTCTACCTCGGCTTCAACTGCTAAGTCATGGAGGGCGCTGCGGTTGAGGTTGCGGTGCTCGACGACGTCGGGGTATCGGCTCCGGCGTGATGGAGGAGGGCGGCGGTGGATCGGTGCGATGGGGTGGCGGACGGAGGAGGCTGGGGTTTCGCGGCTGGTGGAGAGGGAGTTTTGGCACCCACGGAGTATGAATGGGGAATCGGACGGGGGAGGGGGGAAGCTACGGGGGAACCATGTTTCCGGGACGCGCTTGTTTGAAATTTGGGGAAAGTTACAAACTTTGCCCCGATCTAAAATTTTGGACATGCTGCGGGTCGGGGGTAATATGGTAATCTCACGTGTCCAAAATAGTGGGCGGGAGTGATTTCGGCCGAGCGCATCGGCGTTTAGGCGCCCGCGGGATATGAATGTTTTTTGGAGGCGGTTGTGTGGCGTCTCGGTGAAGTTACAAACCTACCCCGGTTTAGACTTCTGGACGTCGGGCCGGTAGGCTTCATGGGTCAGTGTTAGGACGATAATTTCCTTCTACCAAACATTGGTCTCGCGCGGTTTCGGGCGAGGAGAGGCTCTTTTGGCGCTTCGTTCAAAATTTTGAACCAGAAGCATTCACGTTTACAGTACTCTTGAACTATTAGGATTGACCTTAATAGACCTAGTTAAATTTGACCTTGTATGATTGAAAACCTCATTAAACTATGCGCTTCTTTTGAAATTTTGACTCTTGAAAATCCTATAGCTACTATTATTTTGGAATGGAGGTGGTACATTTGAATGTATTTTGTACACGACTATATGTTATTATGTACAAAAGCAAAGCAAAGATTGATGCACCCTTAATTTAGGTATGATTTACAAATGCCATGATCTCGAATTCAAATAATTGAATGCACTTCATGTTGAATTCGAATATTTGAAACCACCTTAAGTTGAATTCAAACGTATGCTAGTTCCTAGCTAGCTATTTAGAATGTTCACTATGTTGTTTTGTATGCATAATGTGCTTTACACACACAACATAAACTATAATCACGTTTATATTTGAATTGCTAAAGCCATGCATTGTCTGGATTTCAAAATACTGACTCTATGGATCAATTATGTCGAATCATACCATACACATGCTCAAATTCGACAGAATATGGATGTTTGATACACCAATGATCGTTCCATACGCGAATCGCAAATATCATGATCCCATCCAAACATTTGGATACAATTTATATTTTAAATTGATGTGTACATCAGTCTTTTACGCGTAGATTCACTCTCCCTCGGCCCCTCCTCACACACGTGTTATCTTTCTCTCTCACACATACGCGCACATGCCGTATATCCATCGGCCTTCTCTCTCGCACATCCTCACACTCTCTCCTAAGGTGTCACTCGCACACATATATATCACCCTCCCTCCCTCTATCTCACAACTATCTATGACTCCTTTCACTAATCTCTGTCACAAGAACTCTTTCACATGCATAGGCACGCACGATCTCCATCGACCCTTTTCTTTATACATATACCTGCCTACATGTCTCCCGGATGCATAGGCCTATCTCGCACGCATTGTTTCCACCTCTCTTACTAGTTGACAAATATGATTCCAGCAGAGCATTCAGTAGGATATCCCTTACAGCTAGGTTGGATGCATGGTAATAAGAGACAAGGATTTACCTTAGTTCGGGCCCTTGCGATCCAGGAAATACCCTACCCCCGGTCATTTATATTTGTGAGTAGGGTGTGTACAGAGTACACTACGCGAATACCAAGGGATTCTATGTATGCTATCGACGAACTAGGCCTCGGGCTTGTATAAACATACCCGGGGCCTAGGGTTACAATTCCTAGCCGGCTTTGTCAGTGGACACAAAGTCCTTCGCGGCTCTGGTTTCTTTGTCTTGTGTGACTAGTCCTCCAGGGGTCTCCGTATAATGTGTCCCGGGCGGACCAATGTGGCGCAGGACGGAACTGTAGGATCGAAAGTATGTCTAGAGGGGGGGGGGTGATTAGACTACTTGACCAATTAAAACCTAACCTTTTCCCAATTTTAGTTGTGGGCAGATTTTAGCAATAGTACATGTCAAGCAGCACCCTACACATGCAATTCTAAGAGTATAGCAGCGGAATGTAAGTAATTGCATATGTATGTAAAGGAGGGGATCAAAGATATCAAAGGCAATGAAGACACGGTGGTTTTTGGTGTGGTTCCGATAGGTGGTAATATCGTACGTCCACGTTGATGGAGACTTCAACCCACGAAGGGTAACGACTGCGCGAGTCCACGGAGGGCTCCACCCACGAAGGGTCCACGAAGAAGCAACCTTGTCTATTCCACCATGGCTTACGTCCACGAAGGACTAGCCTCACTCGGGGTAGATCTTCACGAAGTAGGCGATCTCCTTGCCCTTACAAACTCTTGGTTCAACTCCACATCATGTCGGAGGCTCCCAAGTGACACCTAACCAATCTAGGAGACACCACTCTCCAAAAGGTAATAGACAGTGTGTTGTTGATGAACTCCTTGCTCTTGTGCTTCAAATGATAGTCTTCCGAAACACTCAAGAACTCCTCACAGATTTGGCTATGGTGGAAGAAGGATTTGAGTGGAAAGCAACTTGGGAAAGGCTAGAAATCAATGTTCAAATGGTAGGAATGGAATCTCTTGATCTCAACACATGAGTAGGTGGTTCTCTCTCAGAAAATGTATGGTGGAAGTGTAGGCACGTTCTGATGGCTCTCCTTACTGAAAAGGGGGTGGTGGAGGGGTATATATAGCCTCCACACAAAATCCAACCGTTACACACTTTTGACCCAACTCGGTGGCACCGAAACAATCATCTCGGTAGCACCGAACTGTGTAAAAGATATGAACGTTAGGAATCTCGGTGGGACTGATACGGACAACTCGGATGGACCGAAGTGCAATGGCTTAGGGCAATCCTCATCTCGGTGGCACCGATTGTATCAACTCGGTTGGACCGAAGTGAAGCAATAAGGCAACAGAGACTTGGCAAGCCATCTCGGTGAGACCAATTTGCATAACTCGGTGAGACCGAAGTGAATGCAAACAATTATAGAGAGTTGGCAAGGCCATCTCGGTGGGACCGAGATCCATTTCGGTGGATCCGATTTGTTAGGGTTTTGGCAGTGGCTAAGTCTAGGTGAACTCGGTGGGGCCGGATAGAGAAATTCGGTAGGGCCGAGTTGGAATGTTGGTTTTGGACATATTTGGGATTGAGAGAGTGGTTGAGGGTTTAGGAGTACTGTCACTAAGCACTTGAGCAAAAAGACCATTAAGCAACACCTCATCCCCTTTTAATAGTATTGGCTTTCCTATGGACTCAATGCGATCTTGGATCACTAAATCAAAAATGTAGAGTCTTGATCTTCTGCCAATCCTTGTCCTTAGCATTTTGAGGGGTCCACATCTCTAGTCCATGCCATGCCAATCATTGGACATCCTGAAATCTTTAACTTGAATGGACATTAGTTCAATGAGATATATGTTGTTATGAATTACCAAAACCACCAAGGGAGCAAATGTGCTTTCAATCTCCCCCTTTTTGGTAATTGATGACAACATATAGATCAAAGCTTCGACAAATGATTAAATGAATGAAATACATCGTCGCTTTGAGAAGTATGTGATAAGTAAGAGCTCCCCCTAAATTTGTGCATTATTAAAGATTTGCGTTTGAATGCAAATGCACAATCGATTAGGCTCATGGGTTACTCTTCCATGTCACATACATCTTGGTGGAGCGCGCAAAATGATATGAG
This sequence comes from Elymus sibiricus, assembly GCA_039707655.1. NCBI lineage: Eukaryota > Viridiplantae > Streptophyta > Magnoliopsida > Poales > Poaceae > Elymus > Elymus sibiricus. The sequence continues at coordinate 324,720,754 of CM077664.1, forward strand.
TGGATAGAAAGCACGCATCACCAACTTAAGTAATAGATCATACAAGATAATGATAAAGATAAGCATAGATCATCACAATAAGCATAGTATGACCAATCACAGGCATAAAAGATAGAGTATCACACAGACACGGTAGCAAGCACATAGATAACAAAGTAGCATCAAACAAACTGATTGTAGCAAAAGAACTCAAAGCAAATCAAAGCAAAGACTCTCTCTCTCGAAGCCTATGATCTATACAGATTCTCCCCCTTTGGCAACAAGTACCAAAAAGTTCAAATATGTATAGGACTAATCGGCTCTCTAGGCACGGTCCTCCGAAGCTCCTGAAGGCGATCTCCTGCTGGCGGCTCCGGTGTGCGTAGACGGCGTTGAGAGAAGAGCGTCCACGAAAGCTTTTGACGATGTCTGCTGAACTGGTGGAGTGGAGACCTGTGATGGCACTGTGGCAGTAGCAGCTGGTGCAGGTACTGTGGTCCGTGGATCCACAACTGGCACTACAGCAGACCTGGCTGCCCTAGGCGCTGTCTGAAAATGCTCTGTGGTAGGTCTGTCATCTCCACTGTCATCTGATCGGGCTAACTTGACAGCATCAACATCACCTTGCAGCTGCTCCACTGAAGTCTGAATCTCTGTCACCTTGACATCCAAATCATGAAATTTTGTCTCAATAATCCGCTCAAAGCTAGCTTGGGTCTGGGTGAGGTTGGCCAAACTTCGCTCAATCCTCAGAGTGGCTTCAAGCAGGTATGTCATCTGATCCTTGGCTGTCTTGAGATTGGCAATGGGAGCATTTGGAGCTGATGCCTCCTGAGCTGCTTTTGCTTCTTTGGCTTTGCGGATTTCCTCTTGAGCTTGTGCTGAAGTGGGATGCGAAGGATCCATCACTATAACATTGTTCTCAAAGTCTGGACGCAAAGGCAAATGCTCTCGATCAAGAAGGTATGTGCTGGTTCCAACCTTGGAATTGATCAATAACTGAATATGTGGAGCATATCCACACGATCTCTTCTGATCTGCTGCAGTCCTCTTAATAGTTTCTACTATCAGGCTCATCACCTTGAATTTCTGAGGTGTATCAAACAAATGCAGGAAATTGATGGAGTGGCCATGAATCATTTTGTCATCTCCTGACTTGGGTAGCAGAGTGTACCTCAAGATGGTGTTCGTGGTGGCCAGTCCTGGTAGCAAATGCTTCACTGATCCAAGTTTGTGAGTCTCAATATCCTCCTGGGGAATAGCAGTGTACATGTTCTTCATGGAGTTGTGATCCATCTTGAGCTTGGCATAAACATCTATGTCATCATCCTCTTCCTTGGGTGCACCAAGAAGATTTGCCCACTCAGAGATGGTTGATTGGTATCTTATTCCCTCAGTCATCCACACTATTCTGCCATCTAGATAGAAATGTGCAGTAGAGTAGAATTGCATGACCATTTCGTCATTCCACTTGGTCAGCTTCTGTCCAACAAACTCGTCAACTCCTGCAATTCTGAAGCTCTCATGTACATGGGGGAAATAATCTTCATTGGCATCAATATATTTCCAGTCCACCCACCTCATGTCACTGACTATGGGCTTCTTATCAAGCAAAACTGTCTCATAAAAGTCCTGTTGTTCACGAGTGTGAAAGCGATAATCACATGCTGTTCTCCTCCTTATAGCATAAGGATCTGACTGTCTCCACCGACGCAGTCCTTTATCCTTCCTCAGCATCATGTTCTCCGCAACTGGGTGTGCATTGTCATGTTCTGGAATCTTTGGCTTCAGCTTTCTGAGCACTAGCGGCTCTTCATCAACATTTGACTCAGGCACTAGGGCCTTGTTCTTTTCTGCAGCTGAAATGTTTCTGGTTGACCTCTTGGGTGCAGGTGCCTTTGGTTTGGACTTGGGAGGGGCAGCAGTCCTGATTGCATCAGACATGAGCTTCTGTGCTTTTGCAGGGGGTGCAGTGGCTGCTGGCTCATCTTCCTCCTCTTCCTCCTCATCAATCAACATGGAGGGTCTGCCAATCACACGGGCAGTAGTTTTCCTCACTCTCTTCTTCTTTGCTCCTGTAGCAATATCTGTTTCCCTTTGCTCTGGAACTTTCTTCACATCAATTTTCTCTTTGGTAGAGGTAGGCTTTGAGCTATATTCCTTAGCAAGCACCACTTCTTCTTCTTAGTTGCTGTTTCACTTGCAACAAAATCTTCATCCTCACTGTCAGAGGTTTTCTTCTTCCTTGTTCTGGTAGCTGCCTTAGGAAGATCTGGAGAGCTCCTCTCTCCCTCATAGAAACTCTCATCAGGGCTTGACCCTTCACTTAGTTCTGCAGCCTGTTCAGACCTGTTCTGACTGTCACTGCCACTAGACATCTTGCTGAGCTGACCCTGTGAATAGATGGGTATGGGCAGAGTAGATGAGTCATCACAAAAAGCAGATAGTTTTTCAAAAAATTAAGTACAAACTTTAGTTCTAGGTTTTCACAGAATGCATTTTGGATGGACCGAGTTGATAATCTCGGTGACACCGAAGCACACTATAGAGACGTTGCACGCCATTTCGGTCAGACCGATATGGGTTTCGGTGGCTCCGAGATGCTAGGGTTTCACTGAGATGTTACTTTCGGTCTCACCGATTCGCACAACTCAGTGGCACCGAGATGCACTAGTGCTATGGCCAGAGGCCAAATCGGTGGTACCGAAAATTTCTAATCGGTCGGTCCGAGATGCGTTCGGCAGAAACCTAACCCTAAATTTTTTGCTCGAATCTTGTTCTTACGAACTAATCTGGTGGAAAGAGTATTGCATTCGTGGCAAGAGTCATGGCATTCCTAATGTGCATTGAATCAGAAAAGGGAAGCACGAAAGGGATCGAATCTCACCCTAACTCGGTGGAGATCCTCTACGGCGGCAACGGCGGTGGAGATTACCGTTGACGGCGATGGAGTCCTGCGGTGAAGGCGCACAGGAGACGACGGCGACGATACGAAGACTAAAGGGGCGGCAGCAATGGGGCGCGGACGCGTGGCGTTTGAAGTAATTTTCAACCGCACGGTTCACTGGATATATATACCCATGTGCTGTCGGTGGCACCGAGTGGAACAAATCGGTAACACCGAGACGTGCAACTGCTTGCAGTTACAGCGACTCGGTCCAACTGAGTTGGTCTAATCGGTAGCACCGAGATGAAAACCTAGATCAATCTAAATGATTTCGGTTTGACCGAGTTTGAGTGAGTTGGTTCGGCCGAAATCAATTAGAAGGTTTTGGAGGTTCAGCCCTTTCAGATCGGTGGCTCCGAGTGCTCCTCACCCGGAGGGTCCGAAAATGACTTGTTCAATTTTTGTGATGCGGCAAGAATAGAATTTGAGACAAGAAAGCATAGATAGCTAGAGAAGGTACTTAGGCATTCTTGTACATCCACTTGGCCAGAAAAACCAAGACAATCAAAACAACAAATGGATGTCCTCGAATGATGAAAACGTGCAAACCAACATGCTCACACAATAAGATAGCAAATGAAATATGTGTCAAACATGCACAACCAATTCTAGCATCTATCAAGCAATGGCGATGACTAGGTCATCTATATATGAGTATATTGACTTAGGAGCCAAATGAGAACATTTGATCATAGGTCATACTCATCGTTTAAGCACAAGTGGGGTTACCACTTTTACATAAAGCATTAATGTGTTCACACCATTAGAGTTGCTTTAGCTCAATTGCTTAGAGCAAAGCTCCCCCTAGATGTGATATCCCCCCTAAGAGGGATGAACTCACCTCGGCCCACCAGACCTCACACACCCCTACCCCTAGGTCTCGGTATCTTGTCACACCCACACATGCATACCAGACACACACACCCCACACACTATTTCTGCTCATGTCTCTCTCCCCTTCTCCCTTGCATACACACACTCAAGACCATCTCTCGTTGAGACATCCTATTCATCTCTATCTCTCTAGACCTCTCTCATTTCTCGTGCTATCTATCTCTCATCGCACACACACCCCCTCTATCCGCGCCTCTCTCGAATACGTACACATACCCTCTCCAGGCCCTGCCAAATACGTAAACTACACATTCACACATGTTGCATCTTATCATGTGCTCCATTAATCTAAAAAGCCCTCTGTTCACTTTTACTTCGCATACAAGATTCCTTTTGAATTAAAACTACGCAAAGTGTGGCCAAAATTTATTTTATAAAATCTACATCTATACAATATTGCAAAGTTATATGGAGTACAAAAGTTAATTGCATGGTGCATCCAATGATATTTATTCCGCATTGTGAATGTTTATATTTTTATACTATGAAGTTAGTCATAATAAAGAGAAACGAAGAGCATCTCTCTCTCTCTCCCCATTGCCGCCCTCTCTACGCCTCTTTCACGTACGCACACAAACTATCTCTAGGCCCTCTAAAAGTACGCACCGTCACATTCACACATGTTCCATCTTTCTCTCGTGAGATATACACCGACGATCACTGTATTTGAAGCGAAATCATGATACGATCACTGGACTTCACAATACACTCATTACGGTCACCATATACGTTTTGTGGTTGTTATACAGTCACAGGCTCACTGTAGAGCTCTGTATTTGTTGAAGACACGATTTGTTGACCAGTTAAACAGTCCACGTGGCGCATCTAGTGTTGCATCATCAACGCACATTATCTCACTACCATAGGGCACCTGTCAGCAGGTATAAGAATGTAAACAAACAAAAATAAAATATTGCACGGTGGGTATCACTAGTAGAAGGGATTCGAAGTGGCACGGACAAGGTGGCCTTGTATTGGTAGGCTGTGCTGGTTGACTGGTTCTTTTAATAGACATGATCTAGTGTGGTGATTATACACACACGCACGCATGCACACAAACTGCATGCATGCAACACTCACACGCACACACGCACGCATGCATGCACACACACGCACGCATGCATGCACTCACCACACGACCAACACACACGCTCACGCTCAAGTGCTCAACCTACACGTGCATGCACACACATCAGGCCCTGACACACACATACACCTCCAGGTGGTTCGCGCGCAAGGGTTCGAGTCTTGTCGCGCCTGCGTAAATTTCTGTTTATCTTATCTCTTTCAACTGACAGGTGGGACCCACAAGGAACGTGGCAAATTTAACCAGTCAACATAGTGCCACGCAGACTATTTGGCCGGTCAACAGAGTGCAATACGATGATGAACGGTGAGCGAGTGACCGTATAATCACCGTCAAACGTATATAGTGACCCTAATGAGTGTATTCTGAAGTCTGGTGACCGTATTATGCTTTCGTTTCAAATACAGTGACCGCCAGTGTATTTATCTCTTCTCTCGCTCTCTCCGTGGAGCCGACTAGGCCAACCTCCCACGCCTAAATTGGCGCACGCCACCCCAATATTGTTGTACTGGTTTCGTAAGAGCGAACAAGCATTCACGTCTACCGTATAAACTCTAGATATGAGTTACAAATGCTATGATGGCGAATACAAATATTTGAATCCACTTTATGCCGAATTTCTCTCTATAGGCCCTCCAAAAGTACGTCCCTACATGTTCTTGCATGTTATATCTAACAACTATGCAATAGTAATGTTGAGGATATCGCTTATCGTTATCGTCTCGGTCAGCTAGGGATTAGAGATTAATTGGAAATCGGCCGATTAATCGATTTTATCGGTCGACTATTAATCAGATATTTTTTGCAAATCTCATGTTCCCAACACTAAAATACGCTATATTCAACACCAAAACAATATTGGACTGAAGTGTTACCTTGATTCCTAGCCTTTGAATCCTTGTATAATGACAAACAAAATAGGACAACAGTACATATTGCGTAACAAAGTCCAAAAAACACAAATAAACATAGTTTTTGCAAACATAGTGCTATGAATAGGTCCAATTTACTGGTAGATTCCCGATAAATCGCTTGTCAGAGTGATAAATCGGTCCAAAAGATAAACGGTGAAGATAAGGCATAATCTTATCGGTCACCCCCGGATTAGCGATAAATCGGAAGATTAATCGCTGAATCAGAAGATTTTTTGAACAGTGTGCAATACAGTACTACTATACTCTAACACAATAAATCATATGTATTTTAAGTTTTAGATCTCATAATGTTACTTCAATTATTCATGTTGCATACATTAAAATTGCGTTGAAATGTATGGCTAGTATCATCTAGTGATCTGAAAGGTCCGACTACACACACACATGACACACAAAAAAGGGCCCACTACACATTCAAGCATTTCACATATTTCTCTCGGTCTCTCTGTCCAACCGACTATGCCAAACTACCCTGCCTACCGCGCAGGAAAAGACCCGCCCTCTCCTGTTTAATCGGGTTTGTATCGATGGATTGCGTGAAACAGCAAAACCAAGTGGTCCAAGAGTAGTACAAGACTACCACATAGTACTACTACAGTAGTACAGTACAAGTTACAGTTCACTGGGCCACCGTGTCTTGTACTCCTCCGCCGTAAGAGTGGAGCGCTTGCTTTCATAAATGTTCTACGACATCCAGCATCCGGGTCCACGTGCCATGCACCAAATAACAGTGCAGAGCAGCAGGGGGGACGCACCCGGTCGTGGCGCCGCAGTAGTAATGAGCAATGAGGCATCAAATCACAAAGCTGCAGATTTCCCGCAGTATAAGTTGGAGGGACAAAGCAACCATCATTTCACTCTTCACTGAAGTTGCTTCTGCCGTTGTTCTGCCTCATGTAGTCATGTGGGACGCGGATCGGCTTGGTACATCACTGACACGTGGGACCGCATGTTAGCAAACCGTGAGGTCAACCTTCCCCGCCTTCCGCGCGGCAAAAGCACCTCCTCTTTACTAATCAAAATCAAGTGGTACGCTTAAGGGCATCCACAATGTGTAGCCAAATGGTAAAATAGCTTTTGGCATCGATGGGAACCATTGTGGTGGGTGCTGCGAAAGCCAAAAAAAGAGGGAACCGGAACTCGGTGGTGCGCCGGTGCCAAATTGATTGACGGAATAAAAAATGCAACCTCTCTCCCCTTTCTCCCTTGCATGGACGCATGCATAGAGCACAGAGTCTACTCCCTTCTACTATCAGAAATCACAAAGCAATGAGGCGTCAAATCACAAAGTCACGGGCGAAGCAACCATCATTTCACTCTTCGCTGAATCCGCTTCTCCATCGTCTTCTTCCAGAAACGACCTTTCCCGTAGTAAGCTGGACGGACGAAGCTATTGTGCTACATTTAATAATATAGGAAATCCTGCATCTACTCCAACCTAGGAGTATTTTAAAAATTCATCTGTCTTTCCTATGACATCAAACACACAATCCTAATCCTATACTCCAATCCAAGCCATTCCCATCCAAAGAGAACAATCCTATATTTTTGCAATTCCTGTGTTTTGAGGATCCTGCAAATCAAATAGGCCAAGGTGATTCCGACTGGTGGAGTGGTGGAGCCCAATGGTAACATCTCCTTTGATCGTGACTGTGTTTCAAATTTAGCTCAGACATCCATGGCTACGCAACATTCACCAAGTACTAGTACCAGTTACTCAATGGTTACAAATATAGTACTAGTACTTATTAGTGACAAGACTAAACGTACATAGAGCATTATATGATTTAAAAATTCTCATATGTGCATCAATAGGCCGGCGAAAGCCTAGATAAGCGGTACTACTATACGACTTGTTTGATGGTGTGTGTGAGACTTGCCGGGCACGTCCCAGCACCTTCCTCGCCAGGAAGCTTCTCCATGAACGTAGCGCCGACAGGGTAACGACATGACGCTGGTCCACATTCATGTCGAAGCTGAAGTCACACCCTCCTCATTGATGCAACCGCCGGCGATTCGCCTCCAGTACTATCTTCCTCACAACGCCGTCGGGGACGATCGTCTCCCACCCTATTTAGTTGGGACGTAGATCGATGAGCGGAGCCAGCCCCGAACTCCACGCCGGCATTTCCGTTGGTTGCACAGGCTGGACGGGTCCCCGACGCAGAAGAGCCTTTCCGACAGTAAACCGGTGCCCGTGTAAGGGTACACGGTCATGTTTGAGTCCCCTTGCGGCAGCTCAAGCTCGAACGACGTGGTCACGTCGCAGCCAATGGTCACGGTGACACAGTACTAAAATCGAAGTCGCTCACTCACAAACCAAATGTTACGATTTACAAGTTCAAAATGAAAAGGCGGTACACTTACGCACGCCTGTCGCGGTCGCACCGCACCCTCACACAGTTGGTCCGGCATGCCGCAAACCCAAGGGAACGCGCCTCGGCTTGCCTTTATCATTGACATGTGGTACTCCCTCTGTCCAGGTGTATTTAAGTCACCTAAGGTGGAGCAGCACGACCCGGTGGCTGCCGATTGGAGGAGGCGAAAGAGTCGGACCGGGAATTCTTCCAATCACCGCGCCAGTTTTTTCCTCATAAACCAAACGAAAATTAGCAATGAATCCCTAATTAATAGGGCTGCCGTTTTAGCCAACCCGTGCATGCAAACTGGGGTCAATCCCTCCCCTAATCAACGTGTTCCTTCTCTGCATGCATAGGTCGCCATTTCCTCCACGCGCGAGGTTCGGCCTAAATTTTTGCTTGCTGATGAACAAGGCAGTGAGGGGAACGAGGACGGAATTTAATGCATTGCGCCTAAGCATTTTGGGATTCGTAAGGTGACTTATACACCTGGACGGAGGGAGAAACCACATGAGATCAAACAAAACTCAGCCATCCAACTGCTGACACGTAATTTTCGTCGATACAGTATGTTTATAAGGCCGATTTATTAAATATAAATATGTTTTTACACAGCAAATGATCCCTAAAAACAACAACATAAAGAAAAACTATCACTGCTCACGGAACGAGCCGGCCTCGTCGTCTTTGGCTGCCGGCGCGAACCAGCCGGAGCTGCCGACGTGTGTCTTCGTGGGGTGGTTGTCCTCGGCCTCCAGCTACTCGTTCACGCGGAGCGTGATGGCACTCTACACGGGCGCGAGCACTGCCCGGTTCACATCCACGGCGTTCGGTTTCGCCTGTAGGAGGGCCTCAATGGCAGCGGCATCCGCGTGCTCCGCGTCGAGTTGAGACTCTGCCACCCGGTTCAAGTCCATGACGTCCGGTTCCGCCTGCAGGAGGACCTCGATAGCAGCGGCATCCGCGTGCTCCGCGTCGAGTTGAGCCTCCACCGCCTGGTTCACGACCACGACATCCGGTTCCGCCTGCAGGAGGGCCTCGATGGCAGCGGCATCCGCGCGCTCCGCGTCGAGTTGAGCCTCCGCCGCCCGGTTCACGACCACGACATCCGGTTCCGCCTGCAGGAGGGCCCCGATGGCAGTGGCATCCGCGCGCTCCGCGTCGAGTTGAGCCTCCGCCGCCTGGTTCACGACCATGACATCCGGTTCCGCCTGCAGGAGGGCCTCGATGGCAGCGGCATCCGCGCGCTCTGCGTCGAGTTGAGCCTCCGCCGCCCGGTTCACGACCACGACATCCGGTTCCGCCAGGAGGGCCTCGATGGCAGCGGCATCCGCGCGCTCCTCGTCGAGTTGAGCCTCCGCCACCCAACGCTTCTTTAGGATCGCCAGGTTGAACCGCTGGTCCGCCTGCACCATGGGGGACCCGGACGTCAGCACGAAGTCGACGTCCATCGTCTCCTTTGCCGCGGGGGCCTTCTACGCCGCGACCTCCGCCATGAACTTTGGATCGCCTTCCTCCTCGGAGCTCGGCTCCAGAGGACTCGGGGATTGAGCCGCCGCAAAGCGAGCTTGGGAACGGAGGTCTGTGGCGCCTACCGCCGCCGCAATTTCTGCGCTACGCTCCGGCGTCAACATCTTGTAGTATGTGATCTTGCTGCGCACCATGTGTATCCGGCGAACTATGGGACGGCTGATGCGGGCTAGGGGATCGAAAGGTGGGAGAATGGGCTGGGAGGTGTGGTTTTGGGGCAGTGGTGACCGGCCGGCAAGTAGCTGGCGTAGGCCGAGCAGCAAAGGTTCTGGTGTGAATAGTGGTACCGGTGACGACCGGTCAATCGGTTTTGACTGTGCAGAGTTTGCAAAGCCGGACGGCTGGAGCCTAGAGAGTTGTGGGATGGAATGGGACCAGAGTTTCGGAGTTTGATGTCACAGACGTCCGGACCTCCCCACCGGTCGGTCTGTGCGATTTGTTTTTTTAGATGCCGTGGGTGGGATTTGTATCAATGGATTGCTCGAAGCAGCAAAACCAAGTGTTACGTACGCAATAGGAGTACTTGAAGAATAGAAGTTCATTCCCTCCAAAAAAAAAGAAGTGTGGAAGTTCAAAAGGAACTGACGGTGCACATCACACTTGTCGCGTTCACGTTGCACCCCGACACGGTCGGTCCAGCACATCGCTCACTGAATGGAATGCGCTTCATCTTGCGTTTTCGCTCGCTTGCGGGACTGCAGTTGAGAGCAAACGGTAGGCAAACTTTCCACCTCCATCTCCCCCTCCCCCGCCTGCGTCGGCTGAATTTAGAAGAAAGAGATGACTGATGTAAAAAAAACACACTAGAAGAGAGAGACGAGGAGGGAGATATTGTAGCACGGATTCCCAAAAAATTGTTGAGAGTGTGAGGTGGGCCATGTGTTAATAAGCACTCCATACTCTAGTGCATATGCCTCCGTCCTGGTTTATTGGTCCCCTTCGTATTTTGTGTCAAATTTTGACCTTAAATTTAACTAAAATAATATTAATGCATGTCATCAAAAATAATATCATTGGAAACTATGTTCAAATACGAATCAAACGATATAATTTTTTATGACATGCATTAAAAAAATTTGAGTTGAAATTATGGTCAAAATTTGGCACGAAAAACAAAGGTAGTACTAGTACTAGTACTCCTACTGCTATTGGACTAGCTAGACGTGGTGAAATCCTAGTAGCAAGCGCATGTGCGAGAACAAACATTCACGTGTTTGAATACAAATTGGAAACTAGTTTCTGTTTGAATACAAATTTATGTACGTGCTTGTACATGGTATATTGTAGTAAGTTGAAAAGCGTAACGAAGATTGAATGCCCTTTACATATGATTTGCAATTGCTATGATCACCGGTTCAAATATTTGAATCCACTTTAGGTTGAATTCTAATATTTGAAACTTTTTATAGGTTGGATTCAAGTACCAAGTGTCTTCTTATGCATAATGTGTCTCACACACCCAACATAGAGTGTTATCACATTTTTTTTCTTTGACACACGCTCTCTCTGTATTGCACACCCACTCAATCTCTCTCGGTTTCATCTCAGGGTCTCTCTCTCTCTCTCTCTCTCGCACACACACACGCATAGCACCTCTCTTCCTTTTTGTGCATGTCACACATGATCGACCTCTTGAGGTATCAGGATTGTATCTCACTCATCAGGTCGCTCGTCAACACACGCCTAGGTCACTCTACCATGCATTAATTGTAACCAAGCCTTTCATCTATCTTTTTTTAAACATACATTCATCTTTCTCTACACCCCTATGTACATCGGTCGATCGATCGATCTCCGGACCCACCCTAGTCCTCTTTCAATCGATCTTCAGCTAGATGGTACATGACCGATTAGCGTACACACAAACACCCCCCCCCCCCCCCCCGCTCTCCACCTCACATGATCATTTCTATCATAGACACACACCAAAACCTTGATTTGCAAGACACACACTCGATATCTCAACATCTATCGATCTCATCAAGGTGTGTCGGGTCATGAACCGAAGGGGTTTGTCACTACTAAGATGGGGAGCGACACGTAGTGGATGGCTCACAAAACCGACCTAGGTAACTATTTTTCCAAGCAACTTACATAGTATAGTTACTACAGCCGGAACATGGTAAGTTGGACACCTAAATGCGGGCACGGACCGGGCACACCTCAATTATTCCTTCAAACAGCCGGACACCTCAATCAGCACACCTCAAATACATACAAAGATAGGCAACACACATTGTCCGGCTACTTAATCAAGCGTTACGCTTCACGAGTTGAAAAGGAAAGGGCGGTACACTAATTATACTAGTACATATGCTAGTATGAATAACTATTGTACATGTAGGCTACTAGGCTGGATATAGGTGAGGTGCCAACTTCATACTATATGCTTTCGGTCTTACGCTCTACAAGTGTTACAGTTTACAAGTTCGAAATGAAAAGGCGGTGCACTGACAGCACCCCTGTCGCATTCACGTCGCACCCCCAGACGGTCAGTCCGGCATGCTTCTGACCCAAGGGAATGTGGGTCGTCTTGCTTTGTGACTGACATGTGGGATCGTATGTGAGCAAAGGGCATCTGCGATGTTGCCACGCCCGCAGCTGACTACCCTGGCCCATAAAAAACCCTCGTCCCTAGCCCGCGTGCGTTCCCCCCCGGCGCCAGGTGCCCGCATTCATGCCGTCCGTCTGCATGCCACCATTAAGCACGCTCGCCGCCGGAGGTACGAACTCCAGCGACTCATTGACGCACCCGGACGCTTGGCCTCACCGGTATGCGCTACTTAAAGGCGGCAACACCCAGCTAAACTCCACACCAGAGCACATCCTCCTCCCTGGCACCACATCCACCATGACCGCGGGCGGGAACGCTCTGCGGGAGAGCTTGTCTTCGGAGATGAAGCTCGAGGTCGCCGCCCTTGCTCAACCCGCCGCTCGCAACGCAATGTCAGCGTAGCCAGACGCGGACGCGGCAGCACAAGCGCCGGCCGCGCAGGCGGCCGAGGACAAGAACAGCGACGGCACATGAACAACGACGGACCGTCCAGGTCCATCATCGACCTCACGTCCACCGGCACCGCCGAGGTCGCGGACTCTTCCGAGGAAGAGTAGGGCATGGGAGGCGGCAGGCATGATGTCCCAAGTGGGCCAGTCCGTCTCCCGTGTTCTACTCTTCCTCGCCGGAGACCGCACCTTTACTTCACGGGTCTTGAACCCCTCCGCCGTTCATGGAGACGGCAGATGGAGGACGTGTTTGCCGATGCGGAATACAAAGGAAAGTGGACGTATGCCGTCGCCGTAGGATAGGTTTAGGTTCGGGTTTCTTTTCTTTTTTTGTCCTAAAAGTTCAAAATTTAATGAAAATCTGCCGTGTTTGCATGAATCTCATCCGGTTATATGAACTTTCACAATAAAAATATATGTTGTATGAAAATATATTGAATAATGATTCTAAACGTATTTACTTGGTATTGTGGTTGTCATTGTTTTTGTATGTATAAACTTGGTCAAAGTTTAGAAAGTTTGACCCAAGACAAAGCTAAGATGCGAAGTAAATAAATACAGAGGGTTTACATACACAATTTCTCTTAGGACCTCCAAAAGTACGTCCACTACACATTCATGCATTTCACATCTTTCTCTCGCTCTGTCTGTCAAACCAACTAAGCCAAACTCCCAGCATATCGCGCAGGAAAAGTCCCGCCCGCGCCGTTTTAGTCGGGATTTGTATCGATGGATCGTGCCAAGCACCAAAACCAAGTGTTACGCTCTACAAGTTCATAAGGAAAAGGCGGTACACTTACAGCACGCCTGTCGCGGTCGCATTGCACCCCTCACACGGTCGATCCTGCACACCGCTCACCCAAAGGGAACGCGCTTCAGCTTGCCTCTTCACTGAAACATGGGACCGCAATTGGAGAAACCGACCATTCGCCAAACTCCCTCGCCCACCGCGCGAAAATTCCCCCCAAATCCCAAATTCAACTCCCCTTCGGCCAACTGGCCAATAATATTCCCCAAACCCCCCTCCCCCCGCCCCCCTCCACTCCATTCGCTCCGCCAAACTAGCCCTCCCCGCTGCGCCGATATGTCGGCGCCGTGGTTCTTCAAGGGGACGCACGGCGATCCTCTAGATCCCACAGTACGCTCTCGTAAACTGCCGTCCTCCAGCCGCGCCCCCACCGCTGGCGACGTTCTTGTGGAGACGCATGGCGGTCAGCTTCTCCCACGGTATGCGCATTCTAGACTGAGACCCCGTGCATGTCGGAATAGCGCTGGATGTTAGCTGATAGACGCTATTAATCTCACTGCTTGCCGAAATAGTTTACACTCAATATGCTCTGCTTAAAAAGCTACCTTGCCCTGTTCTGCACTCAATCTACTTTGCTGAGATGGCATGCCATGCCTGATTAGTTGCTAAAATATCCTGCCATATTTTAGGACCATGTATGTATTGTGAAGTAGATTGCCATGGTCTAGTAGCCAATCTGTTAGGTGAAATAGCTCGACACCATTTTACACTCAATCTTTGTTGCTGAGATGGCCTTCGATGGCTGTGTGCTCGGCCTCATTGATTGCTGAAATAGCCTGCCATAATTTAGCACTCAATCTGTTTGCTAAATTAGCTTTACATATATTTTGTTACTTAGATCTGCTTGTCCAAATATCTTGCCATAGCTTTAGACATCGACCTAGGTATTTTTTTCTGGACTTTATAATGAAACATATATGTTTTTCCTGTAATATCTATTAGAATAACTAACTTGTATGTCTGACAGATCGACATGACTTGGATAACTTCAGCTCGACGATTCTCCCCTGCATATGTTGAGGGGGTTCAAAACTTCATGAACTTTATCAAAGCTGAGTACGGTAGTCCTAAAGCAGATGTGCGCTGCCCGTGTAGCAGTTGTATGAATTCAGTTTCAAGACCCCAGTCAACTGTGCAAAATCATCTACACTTGTATGGGATGTCAGTCACATATACTAGGTGGGTTCATCATGGTGAAGCTGTGAACGTCAATGTCACTGACTATGTGGAAGCAGCAGATCACCATCTTGATCGGCCTGAAGCTCAGGTGGAAGAGGAGGAGGAGGAGGATGTGGTGGCGGAGCCAGTGATTTTGACCAAGATTGAAACAATGCTACGAAATGCTTGCGCATTTCGAGAACTTACACATGTACAAGAAAAATGGTGGGCCCGCATGTTGGAGCAATGCAACGTGGCAGTCACCGCAGGTTGTAAGCTGTCAGTATTCTCAGCTATGGTCAGCTTTCTTCAGGTGAAGACATCTCAGCGGATGACCAACAAATCATTCGATGCGATGATGGCTGCTTTCCGCGATTGTTACCCAGCTGTGTTGGAGCTGCCACACACCTACAATAAAATGAAGAATTTCCTCCGTGCGGATGGAATTGGATATGATATGATCCATGTTTGCGAGAATAATTGTGTTCTATTCCGGAAGGATTATGCCAACTTAAGTGAATGCCCAAAATGCAAATCATCAAGATGGAAAGATGGTGATGCTGTGAAGAGGATTCCTCATAAGGTTCTTGGACATTTTCCAATTATACCAAGATTGCAGAGGTTGTTTCATGATGCTCAATCAAGAGAGGATGTACTGTGGCATTCTAGGAACCAGGAGCACAGAGATCGGAATGTAATGAGCCATCCATCTCATGGTAGTGACTGGACAAGCTTCAATCTGAAACACAAAGTGTTTGCTGCTGAGCCGAGAAACATTATACTTGGCTTAGCTACAGATGGATTCAACCCATTTGGCCACCAGAGCGCGACATATAGCATGTGGCCAGTGCTTGTTATCCCTTACAACATGCCGCCAAATGTCTGCACCAAAGAATCAAACTACATCATGGCCTTGCTCATCCCAGGTCCAAAAAGTCCTGGAAAGGATTTTGATTTATTCATGGAGCCTGTTGTGGAGGAACTTCAAAAGCTATGGAGGGGTGTTCTCACTCGAGACCTATATAGCAGCCCACCAGCTGATTTCATTCTGCATGTTGTTATAATTTGGTGCATCCATGATTATCCAACTTTGGGCACTATGTTAGGGCGAATGACACATGGTTACAATGCATGTGTTTGCTGTGACAAGAATCCGCTGTCATACCCAATACTTAGCAATGTCTGTTACATTGGACACTGCCGTTTCCTTGACAAGGACAAGTTGCATCTTAGAAAATACAAAAAACCTATGTTCGAAGCAAGTCATGAAAACCGTGATGCACCAGAGAGGCTCACTAGCGATGAGTTACAGGAGGAATTAGAGAAGGTCAGGCATATTACACCAGGAAACCATCCCGATAATGGTAGCGGGAAAAGGAAGCGTGGCAAGGCAAAAGAGAGATTGTTGTTTACTCGTAGGTCCACTTTGTGGGACTTGGAGTATTGGAAAGATTTGGATCTAAGGCATAATTTTGATGTGATGCACATCGAGAAAAATATATGTGACAGCATTATCGGCACACTTCTTAACATTGAAGGCAAGACAAAAGATACCTTAAAATCTAGGATTGATTTGACACACCTGGGTATCAGATTTAATTTGCAGGTGGATAGCACTGGTGAATCATGGGATATGGCACCAGCTGTGTACGTCATGGACAAGGAAAAAAGAAAAGAATTCTGCAAGATCCTGTCACGTGTGAGATTCCCACATGGATTTGCTTCCAACCCTGAAAGGAGAATCAGTGCAGATGGAACCAAGGTACAAGGGTTGAAAAATCATGACTGCCACGTCCTAGTTCAAAGGGTTTCATCTGTTCTCCTTAGAGGATTGGGCCACCCTGACTTATACAGAGCAGTTGCAGAGTTGGGACAATTCTTCAGGGAACTCTGCAGTAGAAATATCAGAATAGATGATGTGAAGCATCTTAAAGAGAAGATACCAACTATCCTATGCGACCTTGAGAAGATATATCCTCCAGCCTTCTTTGATGTGATGGTGCATTTGGTTGTTCATCTACCTGATGAGGCACTACTTAGTGGTCCAGTACAGTATGGCTGGATGTACCCTATTGAAAGGTGGCTAGGCACTTTCAAGGGCTATATTAGGAACAGAGCTAGACCTGAGGGTTCCATTGCAGAGGCCTACATTGCTACAGAAGCGTTGACATTCTGCTCAAGATACATTTAAACAGCTGATCAGCCTAGCAAAAAGGTGGGCGAAAAAAATCCTGAGCTCAATGTTTTCGATCCTGCTGTTCGAGTAACAGGGAAGAGTCGATAAGATGACAAACCTAAAGATTTGGACAAAATGGTTTGGTATGTGTTGAATAACTATCCTGAGATTCTACCTTATATTGAGTAAGTGCTAAGTACTGCAGCTTATACATCATAATCTACTAAACTTGCAGCACATTCTTATATATTTAGATGTTTGACGCGATCACTATGTTCTGCAGCATGTACGAAGAGGAGTTACTGGCACAAAATCCAAGAAATGTTGACAAACGGGTTAGGGAAGGATTTGCGAAATGGTTGAAGAGTCGTGTAAGCTTTTGAATTGCACTGTCAGTTTTTTAAATATATAGAGTACATAAGATGATCAGCTTGTCTATTTTCTAACCATAGGTTAAGGAGATGCGGGAGGAGGAGCAGGCAGTTAGTGATACCCTTTACGCACTAGAAATGGGTCCTGATACTCGGGTAAGACATTATGCATCTTGCGTTGTTGGAGATGTGCGCTACAACACAATTGCACACGACGAAGGCAGGAAGACACAAAACAGTGCCGTCATGAGCACGGATATGCACAACAAAGTGACAACTGAAATGTATGCTAACATAACAGACATTGTTCAATGAAGTTGCACAACAAGATGATGCTTACACTGCTGCTGATGTAGAGGATTCCACAGATGTTTATGATATGTTTGCGGACCATCACATCAATAAGTCTAGAGAAAACATTGCCTGTTAGGCTGTGGAAGTAGATGAGTTGATCAATAAGAAGCGAACGTTCGAGGACATTGATGCTGAAGAAGAAGATGACACTGGGGGGAATTACGATTCAGACTGACACACATGGTGAAGATGTTAACGCTGCTGCTGCGGATGATGATTAGATTGCTTTTGTCGTATTTGCCTGTGAGAAGGCGACTTATTATCTACTATGTTAAATTGTGTTTGCTATGACAACTGAAACCTGATGAAGTAGTTGTTCAGTGAGAACATCACTTATTATGTATGTTGGTTTGTGTTTGGTGATTGTATGATGATTGAAACATGATGACATTGTTGTTTAATTAGTAGTACTCATATTTTTCTGTGAAACTTGTATTTGATGATTGTACAACCGCAAATGTAGCTGATGGCAGTTTGCTGTTGGACTGCAATTTACTGAACGTCTTGCAATGGGAACAAAGCTAACCCGACAGGTCCTCTGCTTATTTATTTATTAACAAAAGGGGATGCCCCCCGATTTCCATTAATATAGAAATCATTAGATGTTCACAACACAAGAAGCCCAGCCTACTAAATAGGTTTCATTCATTGCTAGTTTCAGCAAAGTGCTCATGTCAGAGCCACTGAATACATCACGAGTGCTACATACACTGCAAATAAAGAGACAATCATCCTACAGAGCACGACGATCTTGCCCATTATCTTCACAAGCTCTTTCATCTCCTCAATGCTGCCAAGGCTGTTCACCAGCTGTTGCTTGGCCATGATCTGATGAACTACATCGTCTTTAACCTTCTGCTCTGCATCTTCCTCTTCTACCGTTCCTTCAGTTACTTGTCCAACACCCCAGCCTACTGGTATTGGGATTCGTCGGCTAACCAAATAATCCATGTAGTTCCATTCCCCCACATCTGCAACTTCCTAGAAATACAAATCACAAGACTCCTCCCTTTTCTGCACGAATGAAATTCGAAGATCATCAACCAAACTCTTAAAAAATAAAATTCAGCAACTGAAAGCAGGCGAACAACTTGACCATATTACCCCATGATTTGGGCATTTGTAGAAGACTCGGCCAGGGTTGAGGGTTGTAGTTGAGACGCGACGGATGACTCTGCGTGATTTACAACAGTGGCACCACACCAACGGCAGCGGGGTGCGATGAGCAACCGGCTACGGTGAGTGTGCCGGCGGGGGTGTGATGAGACCCACAGGCGGTGGTACGGGTGGCAACTTCACGCACATCTGGTTGTTGGCTCGATTCCCTGCTGAAGAGCAGGTGGACGAGCCAGCGAACATGGTTGTTGTGGCCGGAGCTTCTGAAGCAAGGCAGAGTAACTAGAGAAGAGGAGAAGCGAACGTTGGATATGTCAGTTTCATTACATGCAGAGTAGTATAACACTATCTATAGTCTAGGTTTGGATTTGAACCAGTTATAGCAGCACACCTCTCTTTTTTCTAACAGTCAGGAACGTCTCTTTACTGCTAGACTAGCTTGTTCTCTATGCCTTCTCAAGTCTTTGATTTTTGGGAATGTTATCTGGCGAACATTCCTTGGGAGGAGGATGGCAAACGAACGCATTTTCCTGGTAGTTTTAGTTGCGACGCAAGATCAAACAGTGGCAGTTTCGGGAATGTTATCTGGTGAACGAGCCTAGTTTTTCTTTTCTTGCAAAAAACGTATGCAACGTGGTGTCGGCTTAGTCAACAAACGATTCTGCCAACGTTGACCGTTGGATTGACATCCAACGTCTGTCGTGTTTCTTCAGTCTCTTCTTCCTCCAGCCGCCAAAACCAAACCAGCGCCGGCGGGACCACCTGCTCCTGCCTCCCACGGCTAGCTGCGCTGTCGCGCACGCATCGCACCCTAAAACTCTCACTACTAGGAAAAACCTTATAGGTAGAACCTTAACAGTAGCGTGGGGAAATAGGCCAACGCTACTACTACTTAGCAGCAACGCGGTGCCTTAACCAGCGCTACAGGTAAGCCTATAGCAGTAGCGCGGGCATGCCAACAGGTGCTGCTGATAAGTGGTCCCCACCGTAGCCACCGGGCCTGCCTATAGTAGCAGCGTTGCCCATAAAACACACGCTACTACTAAAACTATAGCATTAGCACTGGAACCTTGCCACGCGCTGCAACTATTGTTACACTATGCCAGCTGGTGGGCCCGACTAAGCAGCAACGCGTGATTTCTAGCCAACGCTACAGGTACTTGTCTTAGTAGTAACACTGGTCGCTCGACCCGCGCTACTACTATGCTGACCTTATCCCCCACCCGACCGTCCATTTACTCAGCTCATCACTCTTCCCACCCCACTCTGCGCTCTCCTCTCCTCGCAACCACCACCGTCGCCTGCCGCCGTCGCGAGCCGCCGTCGCCCACCGCCGCAGACGCTCCCTCCTCCCGCGGTAGCTCTTCCTCCTCCCTCATCCCTCCCTCCCTTCTACCTCCTCCCTCCCTCCCTCCTCTCTCCCTCCCTTCCTCCCTCCTCCTTGTTGTTCTTCCACTAAATTGATAGGATGGTAGATAGGTAGAATGGTACTAGGCAGTAGTGTGGTAGATAGGTAGAATGGTAGAATTTGCTTGTAGGATAGAAAATCTAGGTTTTTTTAATAGAATGTAGGTATTTCGAATATCATAGAATAGAAAATATAGGTAGAATGTAGGTTTTTAAAATAGAATAAATAGGTAGAATTGTAGTAGGCAGTAGTGTGGATTTGCTTGTAGAATGTAGAATGGTAGAATTTTGTTGTAGAATGTAGATAGGTAGAATGGTCTTTTGAATAGAATAGAAAACTAGTAATCAAATAGGTTTTTTAATATAAAAATGTTGTATACAAGAATGTTAATAGTGAATGGTGTTGCTCATACAATTTTTATGAATGGTAATAGAATAGAAAATTTTAAGTGAAAAAATAGTAATAGAATAGAAATTTTAGGTATCGATTAGAAAATATTGTAGGTATCGAATAAAATATAAAAATGTTGTTGCCAATTATATTGGTGATCTAAAATTTTCACTCGGTGGATTATGCAAGATTTCTCGTGTCACGTCTCCCTCTCCCGCTCGGCCCCGTCCCGCCCACCATGACCACCTCCCTCTCCTCTCTGTTTAGTTTTAGGTTTAGTTTTTTTAATATATATGTAGATGGATGTATGTTTGCTAGATGGCTCGTTAGATGGATGGATGGATGGATGGATGGATGGATGCATGGATGCTTTTTGTAGGGAACACCTCCGAGTGGCCTATGTTTTGCCGGAATGTTGATTCATTTCCGTTCCGGCAAATTTTAGGCGCTCGATATGTCCTATTTTAGCAAAGGTCATGCCGAATTTTTTTATGAATTTTGGCAAGACTTGTGCTAGAAAGTAGGAAATATCGAGTGCCCCTGATTTGCCGCAATGGGAATTAATCGACATTCCAGCAGAATTTTTTATGCCATTGCTCCATATATGTAACGGGTTGACTTTCAGTCTGTTGGGGCTCCTTGCTCCATATATGAGAGAGGAAGAATCCCGACTGTTGTCGTGGGGGTCGTTTCCTGTCGTTCTTCTCGTGATATACCTTGGTAATGCACGGAGAAGGAGGGGAAGCGACCATCACCGGCGGTCGAAATATCTGTGAGGGAGTGTCCACCATATATTGTCGAAATATCAGAGAGGAAGAATCCCGACTGTTGTCGTGGGGGTCGCATCTCTTTCTTTTCAAGGTGCTAGACAGTTTGGTGTAATGCACTTTGGAAAGATAGGAGGAGCGACCATCACCGACGGTCACAATATCAGAGAGGAAGTGCCCACCATATACACCACGTGAGATGAGAGTTTAGCAAGGAAGACTCGACGGATTGAAAGTCAACCCGTGCTGAATAGTGGTCTGTGTGTTGAGTTTCCTGGTAATTGCCGTCGATCGATTTTTAATCTTTGAATTATGAACATAGGAAATGTCTGGCGATGATAGGATCCCTGAGTGCGACTTCTGCTCTGACGACCGGGGTATGTGCGATGCTACTTGTAGCTTGCGTTGGTATTTCCCCGAAGAGGAAGGGATGATGCTGTAGGAGATATGCCCTAGAGGCAGTAATATCAGTTACTTTGTATCTCCGAGTTTGTAATGAATGTTTATGTTCCATGCTATAACTGCAATGATTCTCGAGTCTGCAATAACCACGAGGCTCGGAGGGAAACTCATGTGCACGTGTGGTATAATAAATGGTAAAATGTATTCCTAGTCTTGCCTCTAAGACTGGCTCAAGTATTGCATGATGATCCTGTTTTCCTGATCATGGGCATGTCTATGCCGGCAATTTTGAGGGCACAATGTTAGTAGAACACTTGTGTTGAATCGACCCGATTGATGTTATGCTATGAGATACATTCGTCATGAGTTAATGGTTAATAACACAGAGATAGTTAATGTTTGCATAATTCCTTAGACCATGAGAGTGTCGAGTCTCTTCATGCTTGCTTCATGAACTTTGGGGTTTGTTAAACGTCATCCGTAAATGGGTGGCTATTACGGCGGCTTACGGGTTCATGGAAAAGTATGTCAAGTAACTTGATAGCTCAAGATTGGGATTTGCTCCTCCGACGATGGAGAGATATTCTCGGGCCCTCTTGGTGTTACGGTATCCATCATCGTCTGGCCAGACACATTGTGATTTGATCACTGGGATGCCGGAACGCAGAAACGAGTAAAGAGAACAATACCGGTAACGAGGTAACTTGCATAGTGGACAAGTTGTTGATCCACGGGGATGCATAAATCCCACCTCGGGTGTTTGTAATATATCGTGAAGCAACAGGAATAGCACACGGCAACTGGAGGTTCACTCGAATATTCATTCGTGTGGGTATAGGGGTCAATATGGGTGTCCACGGCTCCGATGTTGATCATTGATCGGAAAGAGTTCCGGGTCATGTCTATACTTCACCGAACCTATAGGGTCACACGCTTAAGGGTCATCTATCTACTGAATACTAGACGTGGAGTCTGAGAGAATATCACCGGAAAAGTTTCGGACGAATCGGAAACGTTCCGGAGAGGATATCGGAATAGTTCCGGTAAAACTGAAAAGTTGTTTCAGGGTATTCCATTAAGTCAAAATGGTTCTGGCACACGCCTAGAAATTCTTGGAGGATGCCAGAAGTGTTCTGGAAACTTCTGGGAATTTTCCGGGACAAAAACCGGAAATGTTCCGGAGCAGCCGGAACCGATTTAGTTGCTTTTCGCTGAAGAAAGATTGTTCCAAAATTGTTTCGGAATGCATTCAAAATTATTTTAGTGGGTACTGGAACTGTTCTAGGCACACAGAAATAATTTGGGATTTAACGGACGCAGAAAAATGTCTTCATGAATAGTGAAAGTGCTTTTTGGATATTTTTGGGAAAGCACCTTTTTGGATATTTCCAAAAAGGTTTCTACAAGAACTTGGGAGCCAAGGAAGCCCCCCCTTGGGGCCCCCCCATGAGGGCTTGGCCGGCCACTAGTGGGCTCCATGGTGGAGCCCCACTTGCTCCATTAGTTCCCTAATATGCCCTTGTGGAAGTGTTCCTTCATGGGTATTTTTGGGTTTTTGGAATGGCAACTTTACCCCTTGGTTTTCCTATAAATAGAGGGGAGTGGGCAGCCCCATATCCTTCATCCTTGCTCTCATACACATGCCATAGAGATTTCTGGCTTCTCTCTCCCTCCCACGGAATAGTTTCGTAGAGCCGAAAGGCTGTCTGGGTTCTGGCAGGAACTAGCTCTGGACGGCGAAGCCCTGCCGGATAGCTGACACCGTATGTGTGCAACCCCGTAGAGAGATTGTAGTTTCGATCTTTTGCCCGAGGGGCTGTTTTCGAGTGTCCTCCCGAAGGGCTGTCCGAGTTACCGTTCGAGTTTCCGGCGTCCTCCCGAAGGGCTGTCCGGGTTACTGTTCGGGTTCCGAGGGTCCTCCCGAAGGGCTGTCCGCGACATCGTCCGGGGGACTGTCCGACCGCCTCCCGAAGGGCTGTTCGGAGTGGGAGTACATCCTTGCGGTTGGGAGGTTGTAAATCCTAGCTGCAGGGATCTGCACCGACGATCTACACCGACTCTTCTTCCGCTGCGTTTCGAGTCGGTACGGATCAGATCAAACCTTGTATGCAGTCTCCATAGTGATCCTGGGCGTGCTCGCTGTACCGAAATTTTTTGTTTTCTGTCGCGTTCCCCTACAGTGGCATCATGAGCCGTGCTATGCATAGATGCAGGTTTCGATCTAGAATACATGGAGATGTATGGGTATTGCATAATATAATTTTGGAGTAGATAAGATCTATTGCTGAAAATTATTTATGCGGGTAGCAGAAGAAGTCTGTTACCCGATGTTCTTGTTGCTTCCCTGGAATTTGCGTTTGCTCAATCTCGAGACAGCATGGTGAAATTTCACAAAGTTCTGGCTATCCGCGATCCTGATTGATCAAGGAAGTGCTATCAGTTCTTTGGGTTCTGCCATAGTCAAAAGAAAGATGAAATTCGCAGATGAAAAGGCATTGCAGATATGATCTGCACGGGGGTCATGCGTATGACGAAGTTTAGTATGGGGCTCGAGATTTAATTATCTCGTGTTTCATACACCCCGAGATGTTAATCTAGCAATTTTGAATTATCATACTTGATGATAAAACGTTGGTAGCTGCGGTTTAAGTCAAAACCTTAGAAGCCACGTAAAATAAAATTTTGCATAAACCGATTAGAGTCGTCTAACTTGGTTTTGCAGGATGTGCATGTGATGTGGTATAGCAAAGCTCATATTAATTCGATTATGTATGAGATGACTATATGATGTAAATTTGTTAACATGACCTGCGTGTCATGATTCGGCATGATGGCTGGAGCCATATGATTGTCACTTTAATGACCTGCGTGTCAACCTTAAGTAATGCACTTATTTTATTAGCTATAGAGATAGCAAATATTATCTGGTGCATCGACAAGGTGGTGGCAATCTTCGCGAAGGTGAACACCGACGCAAATGCCGAAGACGAAGAAATACTTGACTTCTCCGTCAGAAAGGGCTATACCATATCATGCTATTATGAATTGCCTGAGATGTTTATCCCTTATGATGCACCCTTCTTGATTGCGCGGTAGTCGCTTTTTATTAGGGTGATCTCTCACTTAAAATTATCAAAGTAGTTAGTGTTCACCCAAGTGTAGCACCATCTGAAATTCGTATCTTTTCGGGGTGCGCCATGTACACATGAGCACGAACGAATTGAGAGGAATGAGGCGGGTGAGGTCAGACCTCGCAGCAAGATCACTTGGTTGTCTTTGACGTTCAGGCAGGAGAGTCCTGAGCTCGGAACACGCCCATCGAAAGATGAACAAGAATCACATAGAGATGTGATTGGCTAGTTGGCCTACCGATTGAAATTCGTGTTATCAGTGATGAACCCGTCAATGGCGTCGAATTGAAATGTGGATCTTGAATCACTCATAATCAATTTTGAGAGATATTGATTTGAGTGGGAGTGCACTTTAGAATAAAATTGTTTATTCACTAGTGCCAAAAATCATTATAAACAAAGTCTAAGTGAAACTTGTGTTTTCCGTTGTAGATCAAATGGCTCGCAACACCGCGTTCAACTTAGGCCCGATGTTAGAGAAAAAGAAGTTAGCTGCGACTGGAAACAACTATGCGGACTGGGTCCGTACCCTGAGGATTGTCCTCAAGGATGCTAAGAAAGACTATGTGCTTGATCAACTTCTAAGTGATTCCGTTACGCCAGAAATGGCTCAGGATATCATCCACGTGTTTGACTCACGAAGGGATGATTTCAGTGTTGTTAAAAGTAAATAACTTATGTTATCTTGCATGGATCCTGTGCTACAGAAACGTTATGAACGACTTAGTGCCTTCGAGATTATCGAGGCACTAAATGTTCTGTATCACAAACAGGATTCGGCTGAAGTTCATGAGATGACTGAAGCCATGGAAGAATGCAATATACATAAGGAATCTCTAGTAAATGAGCAAGGTGTCAGACTAGCAAACTATTATGATAGTATGGCTGAAAGGGGAATTAATTTTCCAAAGACACCTGGTAATGATTTGATCCTTACCTCGCTTTATGAAGCGATGCTCAAATCAAATGAGATAGGACTGCAGAATCAGCAAAAGTTGCTGGTAAACAATACTGCCAGTTTCAAAAGGAAAGGCAAGCCAAAGGGCGGAGCCAAGTCTGAAACTGTGTGTTTTTACTGCAAAGGCACTGGACACTGGAAGAGGAACTGCAAGATATACATGGCAGATAAGAAGAAAGGTATAACTGTTATACAGGTTAATGTCATTGACGTTGTGCTTGCTTGCGAAAATTCTAAGTCTTGGGTATTTGATACCGGATCGGTTGCTCATATTTGCAACTTGATACAGGGACTTCAGAAGGTGCGCAAGTTAGCAAAGAATGAAGTCGTGATGCGCGTCGGGAACGGCGCTGGGATTGCCACTCAAGCCGTCGGCATTATGCCTCTACGTCTCCCTTCAGGATTTATCTTAGAACTGAATAAATGTTATTTTGTTCCGGGATTGTGTAGAAACATTATCTCCGGATCATGTTTAGTACACGATGGGTATTCGTACAAGTCTGAGAACAATGGTTGTTCACTTTATTGTAAGGATATGTTTTATGGATTTGCACCCATTGTTGGGGGCCTCTTCATACTAAATCTTGAATGTGGAAATGATGTCTTTAACGTGAATGCTAAACGCCTTAAGAAGGCTGACACCACCACCACTTTCATGTGGCACTGTCGCCTTGGCCACATCGGAAAGAAACGCATGCAAAGACTTCATAAATATGGAGTTTTACCGTCTTTTGATTTTGAATCATTTGACACATGTGAAGCTTGCTTGATGGGAAAAATGACCAAGACGCCGTTCACGGGTCATCCTGAACGGGCGGGCGAGTTATTGGAAATAATACATAGTGATGTATGTGGTCCAATGAACACAGCCGCACGGGGTGGGTACTTCTACTTCGTGACTTTTACTGATGATTTAAGTCGGTATGGCTATATCTACTTAATGAAGCATAAGTCGGAAACCTTTGAAAAGTTCAAAGAATTTCAGAATGAGGTAGAAAATCATCGTGACAAAAAGATTAAGTTTTTGCGGTCTGATCGCGGAGGCGAATATCTTAGTCATGAGTTTGGCCAACATCTGAGTGATCGTGGAATCGTTTCACAGCTTACGCCTCCCGGAACTCCACAGCGAAACAGAGTGTCGGAACGACGTAACCGAACCTTGTTAGACATGGTAAGGTCGATGATGTCTCTTACAGATCTACCGATATATTTTTGGGGTCATGCACTAGAAACTGCCGCTCACACATTAAACAGAGCACCGTCTAAGTCTGTTGAGACGACACCATACGAGTTATGGAACGGGAAGAAACCCGGTTTGTCCCATCTCAGAATTTGGGGTTGTGGGGTATACGTAAAACGTTTACAACCTACCAAACTCGACCCCAGATCAGACAAATGTTACTTTGTAGGTTATCCCAAGGAAACAATTGGGTATTCCTTCTACCACCCGTCCGATAACAAAGTGTTTGTTGCCAGAAATGGACAATTTCTTGAGAAAGAGTTTCTCGCTAAAGAAGTGAGTGGGAGGACAGTGCAACTTAATGAGATTAGTGAATCTTCGGCGACCGTTGATATGGCTAAGGAACCGGAAGAAATTCCGCTAATTATCCCTACAACCGAGCCGGAAGTTGTCGCATGTGATGCGGAAACTTCAGACAATGTTGTAACTGAACCGCGCAGATCAGGTAGGGCTATCCAGCCACCTGAGTGGTTTCATAACGAAATCTTCATTCTTGAAGACGATGAACCTGCGCACTACAAGGAAGCGATGGCGGGGCGCAGCTCAAAGGAATGGCACAAGGCCATGAAATCCGAGATGGAGTCCATGTACGAAAACCAAGTTTGGAACTTGGAAGAACTTCCAGAGGGCGTAAAGCCCATTGGTTGTAAATGGATTTTCAAAAGAAAGACGGACGCGGATGGTAACATTACTATCCACAAAGCTAGACTTGTCGCGAAAGGGTTCACGCAAGTTCCAGGAGTGGACTACGACGAGACTTTCTCGCCCGTAGCTATGCTTAGGTCTGTTCGGATATTACTAGCAATTGCTACTTATTTCGATTATGAAATATGGCAGATGGACGTCAAAATGGCTTTCCTAAATGGAAACCTCAAAGAGGATGTATACATGATACAACCAGAAGGTTTTGTCGTCCATAAGGATGCTAGAAATGTATGCAAACTTCAGAAAGCCATTTATGGTCTGAAGCAAGCGTCAAGGAGCTGGAACATTCGTTTTGCTGAAGTAGTCAAACGGTTTGGCTTCATCAGGAATGACGAAGAATCTTGTGTTTACAAGAAGTTTAGTGGGAGCGCAAAAGCATTTCTAATCTTGTATGTGGATGACATATTGTTGATTGGAAATGACGTGAATTTTCTTAACGAAATAAAAGACTCATTGAAGAAAAGTTTTTCAATGAAAGACTTAGGCGAAGCGGCATATGTATTGGGCATTAGAATCTATAGAGATAGATCAAGACGCCTAATAGCGCTTAGCCAAAGCACGTACATTGACAAGGTGTTGAAAAGGTTCAACATGGAGAACTCCAAGAAAGGCCTTCTCCCCATGTCACCTGGCACAATACTTTGCAAGAATCAGTGTCCTCGGACTCTCGATGAGCGAGTACAAATGAATGATGTTCCATATGCCTCGGCAGTTGGTTCTATTATGTATGCCATGCTGTGTACAAGACCAGACGTTTCCTATGCGCTAAGTGTTAGCAGCCGGTACCAAAGTGATCCAGGATTGGAACACTGGGCCGCAGTTAAGGGTATTCTTAAGTACCTCAGAAGGACCAAGGATTTACTCCTTGTGTACGGAGGTGATGAAGAGCTCATTGTAAATGGTTACACTGATGCAGGCTTCATGACTGACCCAGATGACTTCAAATCTCAATCAGGCTATGTTTTCATATTGAACGGCGGCGCAGTTGATTGGAAAAGTTCCAAACAAAAGACTGTAGCGGATTCTACGATGGAGGTGGAATATGTTGCTGCTTCAGAAGCCTCCAAGGAGGCGGTATGGATCAAGCAATTTCTTGAAGACCTTGGTGTGGTTCCAAGTGCTCTGGACCCGGTGGAGATCTATTGTGATAATAGTGGCGCCGTGGCTCAAGCAAGGGAGCCAAGTTCGCACCATAAGACAAGACATATTGAATGCAAATATAAACTCATTCGACATCATGTCGAAGTGGGTTTAGTGAAAGTATGCAAAGTTCACACGGATCTGAACGTGTCAGACCCGATGACAAAACCTCTACCACGAGCAAAGCATGAGCAGCACCGGATTGCCATTGGTGTTAGGGAAGCCATGTAACTAGATTATGACTCTAGTGCAAGTGGGAGTCTGTAGGAGATATGCCCTAGAGGCAGTAATATCAGTTACTTTGTATCTCCGAGTTTGTAATGAATGTTTATGTTCCATGCTATAACTGCAATGATTCTCTAGTCTGCAATAACCACGAGGCTCGGAGGGAAACTCATGTGCACGTGTGGTATAATAAACGGTAAAATGTATTCCTAGTCTTGCCTCTAAGACTGGCTCAAGTATTGCATGATGATCCTGTTTTCCTGATCATGGGCATGTCTATGCCGGCAATTTTGAGGGCACAATGTTAGTAGAACACTTGTGTTGAATCGACCCAATTGATGTTATGCTATGAGATACATTCGTCATGAGTTAATGGTTAATAACACAGAGATAGTTAATGTTCGCATAATTCCTTAGACCATGAGAGTGTCGAGTTTCTTCATGCTTGCTTCATGAACTTTGGGGTTTGTTAAACGTCATCCGTAAATGGGTGGCTATTACGGCGGCTTACGGGTTCATGGAAAAGTATGTTAAGTAACTTGATAGCTCAAGATTGGGATTTGCTCCTCCGACGATGGAGAGATATTCTCGAGCCCTCTCGGTGTTACGGTATCCATCATCGTCTGGCCAGACACATTGTGATTTGATCACTGGGATGCCGGAACGCAAAAACGAGTAAAGAGAACAATACCGGTAACGAGGTAACTTGCATAGTGGACAAGTTGTTGATCCACGGGGATGCATAAATCTCACCTCGGGTGTTTGTAATATATCGTGAAGCAACAGGAATAGCACACGGCAACTGGAGGTTCACTCGAATATTCATTCGTGTGGGTATAGGGGTCAATATGGGTGTCCACGGCTCCGATGTTGATCATTGATCGGAAAGAGTTCCGGGTCATGTCTATATTTCACCGAACCTATAGGGTCACATGCTTAAGGGTCATCTATCTGCTGAATACTAGACGGGGAGTCTGAGAGAATATCACCGGAAAAGTTTCGGACGAATCGGAAACGTTCCGGAGAGGATATCGGAATAGTTCCGGTAAAACTGAAAAGTTGTTTCAGGGTATTCCATTAAGTCAAAATGGTTCTGGCACACGCCTGGAAATTCTTGGAGGATGCCAGAAGTGTTCTGGAAACTTCTGGGAATTTTCCGGGACAAAAACCGGAAATGTTCCGGAGCAGCCGGAACCGATTTAGTTGCTTTTCGCTGAAGAAAGATTGTTCCGAAATTGTTTCGGAATGCATTCAAAATTATTTTAGTGGGTACTGGAATTGTTCTAGGCACACAGAAATAATTTGGGATTTAACGGACGCAGAAAAATGTCTTCGTGAATAGTGAAAGTGCTTTTTGGATATTTTTGGGAAAGCACCTTTTTGGATATTTCCAAAAAGGTTTCTACAAGAACTTGGGAGCCAAGGAAGCCCCCCCCTTGGGGGGCCCCCCATGAGGGCTTGGCCGTCCACTAGTGGGCTCCATGGTGGAGCCCCACTTGCTCCATTAGTTCCCTAATATGCCCTTGTGGAAGTGTTCCTTCATGGGTATTTTTGGGTTTTTGGAATGGCAACTTTACCCCTTGGTTTTCCTATAAATAGAGGGGAGTGGGCAGCCCCATATCCTTCATCCTTGCTCTCATACACATGCCATAGAGATTTTTGGCTTCTCTCTCCCTCCCACGGAATAGTTTCGTAGAGCCGAAAGGCTGTCTGGGTTCCGGCAGGAACTAGCTCTGGACGGCGAAGCCCTGCCGGATAGCTGACACCGTATGTGTGCAACCCCGTAGAGAGATTGTAGTTTCGATCTTTTGCCCGAGGGGCTGTTTTCGAGTGTCCTCCCGAAGGGCTGTCCGAGTTACCGTTCGAGTTTCCGGCGTCCTCCCGAAGGGCTGTCCGGGTTACTGTTCGGGTTCCGAGGGTCCTCCCGAAGGGCTGTCCGCGACATCGTCCGGGGGACTGTCCGACCGCCTCCCGAAGGGCTGTCCAGAGTGGGAGTACATCCTTGTGGTTGGGAGGTTGTAAGTCCTAGCTGCAGGGATCTGCACCGACGATCTACACCGACTCTTGTTCCGTTGCGCTTCGAGTCGGTACGGATCAGATCAAACCTTGTATGCAGTCTCCATAGTGATCCTGGGCGTGCTCGCTGTACCGAATTTTTTTGTTTTCTGTCGCGTTCCCCTACAGATGCAGCATAGTAGAGATAAGTATTTCCCTCAGTTATGAAACCAAGGTTATCGAACCAGTAGGAGAATCACACAACACCTCGTTAGCAGTACTTGCACACAAACAACAAACCGTTGCACCCAACACAAACGAGAGGTTGTCAATCTCTCGGCGGTAAATTGCAAGATTAAATTGTATGTGATAGATTGATAGATTGAAACAAAAATACAAAATAAAATAAATAAATAAAAATGGCAGAAATATTTTTAGGGTTTTAGTAATATGATTTTGATAGACCCGGGGGCCATAGATTTCACTAGAGACTTCTCTCGAGAAAATAGCATACGATGGGTAGACAAATTACTGTTGGGCAATTGATAGAAAAGCAAATAATCATGAGGATATCCAAGGCAATGATCATGTATACAGGCATCACATCCAAGATTAGTAGACCGACTCCTGCCTGCATCTACTACTATTACTCCACACATCGACCGCTATCCAGCATGCATCTAGTGTATTAAGTCCAATAAAGAACGGAGTAATGCCTTAAGAACGATGACATGATGTAGACAAGATAAACTCACGTATGAATAAACCCCATCTTTTTACCCTTAGTAGCAACGATACATACGTGTCATGTCCCTTTCTGTCACTGGGATTGAGCACCGCAAGAAAGAACCCACTACAAAGCACCTCTTCCCATGGCAAGATAAATCAATCTAGTTGGCCAAACCAAATCAATAGATCGGAGAAGAAATACGAGGCTATAATAATCATGCATAAAAGAGTGCAGCAAAGACTCAAATAATTTCGTGGATAATCTGATCATAAACTCACAATTCATCGGATCCCAACAAACACACCGCAAAAAGTGATTACATCAGATAGAACTCCAAGAACATCGAGGAGAACATTGTATTGAAGATCAAAAAGAGAGAAGAAGCCATCTAGCTACTGCCTATGGACCCGAAGGTCTGTGGTAAACTACTCATGCATCATCGGAAGGGCAGCAAGGTTGATGTAGAATCCCTCCATGATCGATTCCCCCTCCGGCAGATTACAGGAGAAGGACCCTAGATGGGATCTCTCTGGAACAGAAGCTTGCGGCAGCGGAAAAAAGTATTTCATGGACTCTCCTGAGGGTTTCTGATTTTTCTGGAATTTATAGTGCTGGAATTAGGTCAAATGGAGCTTGGTGGGCCCCACGAGGCACCAGGGCGCGCCTGCCCCCCCCAGGCGTGCCCTGGTGGCTCGTGGGCCTCCCAGGGTCTTCTGGCCTCCTCCCGAAGCTTCTAGTGTTTATCTTGGCCAATAAAAAATCTCCAAAAGGTTTCGTGGCATTTGGACTTCGTTTGGTATTGATTTTCTGTAAAACAAAAACAGGGTAGAAAACAGCAACTGGCACTGGGCACTAAGTTAATAGGTTAGTCTCCAAAAATGATATATAATTGCTGTAAATAAATATAAAAACATCCAAGATTGATATTATAACAGCATGGAACAATAAAAAATTATAGATACTTTGGAGACGTATCATGCGACAAGCCTCACCTGGAAGACGGTAGGCGCTTCACCATCAAGCTCGGCGAGACCTTCGATGTTTTTACGGTACATCACAACGACAAGTCTTTTTTCATAATTAAGCATGACTTCTGCTTCTTTGCTTCAACGTGTAATTTCTGTTTTTTACAATTCGACTAGTGCATCCCCTGCCATGCAAGACCTTATGTCTTGGATAAGATTGGTTTCGAAGATCGTGAGAGTATAGAGACGAAGAAAACCCACCTGAGGACCCAACATGGTTACACTTTTGTCGTTAAGCTATACAATGCAATGAACCACTCCCATTTTGGTTGCTCAAATTGGAGAGCACTATGCAAGGCATATGCATTTCAGGAGGATATGCATGTCACATTCGATATTCGTCCTGAAGATGACAATGATGATAATATCGACATTTGGGTCGATGTGGATACGCCTCCAGTTCTACCTCTATGTGAGTTTGTCAAACATATTTATTATGTAATTTATATTGTTTATTTAAAAATAGTTGACAGCTTATTTCCATTGACAGCTTATTTCCATTCTTCAAGAAATGTACGGAACGTAGTAGATAAAACCTACTACAGTTATGGCTCTGAACTAACTTGCGAGGGGATAAATCATTTTGTTTCATGGATTAATGATGTTAAGAATTTCAAGATGAGTCATGATATTCCTCCAAATTATGATCAATATGTGCCACTAGTCCACGTATTAAACTACGGTAACATCCATCGAGATATCATGGTAAGATTTTTTCTATTATGTCAAGAGCGCATCTTTTGCATACATTCTTCTTAAGCTAAACTACATTGCTAAGTATGTTATTATGATGTTCTTCAACAGAAACTCCCGAAGGATTGTGTGCCTCATCTGATGCATATGAAAGGTGACATGAACATTATTAGCTTACGACCAAGTTGGCCTACGGTTCACCGCGGTGCATACACGATTTCTAAAAGAGATGAAGTCCTCACAATCAAAGACTGGAGAAAAGTTCTGAAGGATCGCAGGGAACTACTTGGGGGCAACATGAAGCGCATCCCACAAGCGAGAGACAGGTTGATCTCTATTCTCCATAATGGAGATTCAGGGGTTTACCTGTTTTATGCTATTTTACCTTCGAGAGAGTAGCAGGTCTTAGGTAGTACTCATCATGTGCTAAGAACAATTAGCTATGTGCTACATTGTGGTAGAATGATTAGCTATGTGCTACAGTGTTTGTTATGACTCTGATGATGATTAGGAGTTGTTATTATGATGACGATGATGATGAGTAATGTGCTACATTGTGGTATAATGATGAGCTAGTTCTTATTTGACTATGAAAATGAGTTGTTATTATGATGATGATGATGCATGAGTTCTTATATGAATATGATGATGATGAATATGAGTTGTTATTATGATCATGATGAGTTATTATATCATTGGGTGGAAGAAATGTGGATTAGATTCGTGTGGATGCATCTAAAGTGACCAAAGGTTGGATTAGTAGGAATGATATAATAACTCATCATGATCATAATGATATAACAATCTCTTAATTGCTACTGTATCAAAATTTGTATAATAATGTATATATACAGTATAAAATAAAAGAAATGAAATACGAACTAATAGTAGTATCGCTGGGTGAAACACACGCTACTACTACTTAGCAGTAGTGCCTGTTATACCAATGCTACTGCTAACTTCATTAGTAGTAGCGTGGGTCAGGACCACGCTACTGCTAATATTTAGCTGTAGCGCCTAGGCAAAAACCCAGCGCTACTACTAGGGTTTTCCCAAGTAGTGTCTGGCCAGGCCATCCCTCTACCCCACACACCTCCTGTTATTCTCCGGCGAAGTCAGCCCCACCCCGCACTCGAACCAGTCAACCCTCGTACTCCCCTTCGCCTGTGACTACACTGCGGCATCTTCCCCGGCTCCTGTTCGTTCCCGTCCGAGGCCTCGCCGTCGTTCTCCGTCATGGTTCGCTCGCCGTGCGCCGGCCTCTGGCGTTGTCAACATGGTCAACAACCGAGAGGAATCAGGAGATGATTGTACATGGAGAGGATGACAGTAGGGACCCACCAGGGTCATGGCAGTACGCAAGCAAGTGCCTCCTTGTTACAAGCCAAAATAAAAGCTTCCTCCTAATGGTTTCCTAACATCTGGGTCCCACCCCATTGTCAACGTATAGTCAATAAAATAGAGAATTGCACAACGACCGGCAGACACCAGGGACCCAGCAGCTCGCCCAGTTGTTTTCTATTTTTGAGATGGACGGAGCAGGGTATCAACTGGGCTGTGCGGGGCCTGTACCCCGTCTAGCCCAGGCTTTTATTTTCTGTTTACCACATGACCAGCCCAGTTTTTTTTCCTTTCTAAAAATGCCTAGCCCACTTCTATTTTTTTCCAGAATACCCAATTGAGGCCTACTTGCTTAAACCATCCCTGCTGGGCTGCAAATCTTTCAAGACGAGGAGGGATGTATTCGGGGCTTGCCCAAAAATGGGCTGTAAATTTTAAAAACAATACAGCAAACCGGCAATTAGTTTCAAATTACGGTTATTTTATGATTTCCAGATTTTAAATTTCATTGATTTTTTTGCGGGAAAATTCCGTTGGATTTTAAATTAATATATATTTATTTTTCAAATTAGTTTGAATCGGACTCGAAATTTTGGGATTAAAAACAGTTTGGACCCCACCGAAATATGCAAAATTTGGTTGAATTTTTTAACCGTGGCCAGAATATGGGCTATAATGCTAGCAAAAAAGAATATGGGCTTCAAAAAATCCGTAATAATTAGCCAATGGGCTGTAAATTATTAAAAATAATGGGAAATAGGCTGTATGCTGTTTGCCACAGATTTGGAGGCTGACTTGTGGGCCTACTATGTTGACGCGTACGCAGGGCTTTGTGAACTTAGTCAACCAACTATTCCAGCGGCAGTCACTGTTGGATAACATCCAACGGCCGTGCTGCTTCTTCAATCTCTGATCTTCTTGCTCCAGCCACCCAAACCAGCGCCGGCGGGACCGCCTGCTCCCGCCTCCCGTGGCCGGCTGTGCTGCCGCGCAGGCCTCACCGCCCCCTCCTACTCCCACCGCTGGCCAGGCCATCCCTCTACTCACCCACACCTCATGTCATTCACCGGCGACACATGCCTCACACCGCAGCCAAACCAGTCAACCCTCGTACTCCCCTCAGCATGGGCATACACTACTGTGGCTTCGCCGGCTCCGGGTCATTCCCTTCCTGGGCCTCGCCATCGTCCACCGCGTTGGTGCTCTCGGCACGGCGTGGTCAGCGTGGTCAACAAACGACAGCCATCGGAAGAGGGATGTACGTGGAGAGGCTGACAGTAGGGACCCACATGGTCCATGACCGCACACAAGCAAGTGCCTCCTTATTACGCGAAAAAAATGATTCCTCCCCCTGACAGCTGGGACCCACCAGCTATATCTTCTCACGGAAGGAAGTG
Organism: Elymus sibiricus; assembly: GCA_039707655.1. Lineage (NCBI taxonomy): Eukaryota > Viridiplantae > Streptophyta > Magnoliopsida > Poales > Poaceae > Elymus > Elymus sibiricus. Next base: position 324,757,019 of record CM077664.1, read on the forward strand.
CCTCCTTATTACGCGAAAAAACAATTCCTCCCCATGACAACTGGGGACCACCATATTTGAAGGCTGACTTGTGGGCCTACTAAGTTGACGCGTACGCAGGGCTTTGTCGACTTAGTCAACAAACGATTCTAGTAGTAGCTATCGTTGGATGTTAATCCAACGGGCTGCTTCTTCAATCTCTGATCTTCTTGCTCCAGCCGCCCAAACCAGCTCCAGTGGGACCGCCTGCTCCTACCTCCTGTGGCCGGCTATGCGACCGCATAGGCCTCACCGCCCCACCCTACTCCCACCGCTGGCCAGGCCTTCCCTCTACTCACCCACATCCCCCGTTATTCTCCGGCGACGGCAGCCTCACACCGCAGCCGAACCAGTCAACCCTCGTACTCCCCTCCGTGTGGGCATCCACTGCCGTGTCTTTCCCAGCTCCACGTAGTTCCCTTCCAGGACTCGCCGTCGTCCACCGCCTTGGTGCTCTCGGCGCGACGTGGTCAACGTGGTCAATGAACGACAGCCATCGAAAGAGGACTGTACACGGTGAGGCTGACAGCTGGACCCACCAGCTACATCTTCACACGCAAGGAAATGCCTCCTTATTACGTGCAAAAAAATGATTCCTCCCCCCTGACAGCTGTGACCCAGCAGCTATATCTTCACATGTAAGGAAGTGCCTCCTTATTCTCCCTGACAGCTGGGACCCACCCGGTCGAAGCGTACGTAGCGTTGTCTGTCTGGTCGCGAACGTGTATGTACATACTTGTCGATCGGTCTCTCTGCAATGATGAACCATGGGCGTGTAAGGAGTGGCACGTGTCGTAGTAGAGCCCCCGATGTAGCAGTTCAGGCAGCCCCGTCTAAATCGTGTACATGTACGTACAACCACATGGCAAAAAATATGGGCACGTACGTAAATATACGGGTGGGGTCTTGATACGTCTCCAACGTATCTATAATTTTTGATTGTTCCATGCTGTTATAATATCAATCTTGGATGTTTTTATAATCATTTACAGCAATTTTATATCATTTTTGGAGACTAACCTATTAACCTAGTGCCCAGTGCCAGTTGCTGTTTTCTGCCCTATTTTTGCTTTACAGAAAATCTATATCAAACGAAGTCCAAATGCAACCAAACTTTTTGGAGATTTTTTATTGGACCAGAAGAACACTAGAAGCTTTGAGGGGAGACCAGAAGACCCTGGTGGGGCCCACGAGCCACCAGGGCGCGCCTGGGGGGGAGGCAGGCGCGCCTTGGTGCCTCATGGGCCCACCAAGCTCCGTTTGACCTAATTCCAGCACTATAAATTCCAGAAAAATCAGAAACCCTCAGGGGAGTCCACGAAATACTTTTTACGCCGCCGCAAGTTTCTGTTCCAGAGAGATCCCATCTGGGTTCCTTCTCCAGTAATCTGCCGGAGGGGGAATCGATCACGGAGGGGCTCTACATCAACCTTGCTGCCTCTCCGATGATGCGTGAGTAGTTTACCACAGACCTACGGGTCCATAGGCAGTAGCTAGATGGCTTCTTCTCTCTTTTTGATCTTCAATACAATGTTCTCCTTGATGTTCTTGGAGATCTATCCGATGTAATCTCTTTTTGCGGTGTGTTTGTTGGGATCCGATGAATTGTGAGTTTATTATCAGATTATCCATGAAATTATTTGAGTCTTTGCTGCACTCTTTTATGCATGATTATTATAGCCTCATATTTCTTCTCCGATCTATTGATTTGGTTTGGCCAACTAAGTTGATTTATCTTGCCATGGGAAGAGGTGCTTTGTAGTGGGTTCGATCTTGCGGTGCTCAATCCCAGTGACAGAAAGGGACATGGCACGTATGTATCGTTGCTACTAAGGGTAACAAGATGGGATCTATTCATTGGGTTTATTAATTCGTGAGTTTGTCTTGTCTACATCATGTCATCGTTCTTAAAGCATTACTCCGTTCTTATGGACTTAATACACTAGATGCATGCTGGATAGCGGTCGATGTGTGGAGTAATAGTAGTAGATGCAGGCAGAAGTCGGTCTACTAATATTGGACGTGATGCCTATATACATGATCATTTCCTTGGATATCGTCATGATTATTTGCTTTTCTATCAATTGCCCAACAGTAATTTGTCTACCCACCGTATGCTATTTCTCGAGAGAAGCCTCTAGTGAAATCTATGGCCCCCGGGTCTATCTATCTCATATTACTAAAACCCTAAAAATATTGCTGCCATCTTTCTTTATTTATTTTATTTTGTATTTTTGTTTCAATCTATCAATCTATCATATACAATTTAATCTTGCAATCTTACCGCCAAGGGATTGATAACCCCTTGTTTGCGTTGGGTGCAAGGATTTGTTGTTTGTGTGCAGGTACTGCTAACGAGGTGTTGTGTGATTCTCCTACTGGTTTGATAACCTTGGTTTCATAACTGAGGGAAATACTTATCTCTACTGTGCTGCATCATCCCTTCCACTTCGGGGAAATACCAACGCAAGCTACAAGTAGTAGGAAGAATTTCTGGCGCCGTTGCCGGGGAGACATCATCAACATTTATCAAGTACCTTTGCACAAACTCTCATCTCCTTGCATTTACTTTATTTGCCATTTGGCTCTCGTTTTCATCTCCCCCACTTCTAAAACGTTTTTAGAAAAATACAAAAATATTTTTCGTTTGCCTTTTCCCCGTTTGCTTGTTTGCTTGCTTGAAGTTGTTATCATGGCTGATTTTGGTATGGAAAAAAGTGAGGATGGCAAGACTCCTAAAATTGAAAGTTCTACCAATCTTGATGCTAAAACTTTTGTGTTGGGACACGGGAATGTTATAGGAAAAAGTGTCATCCAAGAATTCTTTAATTGCGTTGGGACTTTGGCTTTTGAAGATGCACCTATACTTAAAGAAACTAAGAGTTATGCCGATGCTATTTCCGCACTTATTCTTAAACTTGAAAGAAGATTTATTCGCACCCATCCTACCTTGCAAAGATTGTTTTATGAGTTGCCGGTGATAAAAAACCCTAGAGCTAAGAAAATAGCTACCCTTGTCCTCATGAATGAATTTGATCACATAGTGCGAGAAGCTAGGGAGATCTTTGATTTTTATGGTATGAGGCGTGAAAAACCGGTAATAGATGAGATCCTCTATGATAGAGATTAGTTGTTGAGATATTTGTTTCGCAACGACCACATCTTTGATGAGAATACTAAAAAAGAAGTCCCTCCTCTAAATAAAATCCAACAAGTCTTCAATAGTGTTAATAGTCAATACTCTTGGATTGTAGCCAGTAATCAAGAGGGATTTGCGGATGGGCAACTTGCTAATGCTAAAATTTCTATGAATGATGTGTTTCATATTACCTTTGAAAAGCCTTCTGACAAGAACGTATCTTTGGATAAGAAGAAGAAAGATGATCATACTTGAAATTATGCATTATGCCTAGCTAGGGGCATAAAACAATAGCGCTTGTTGGGAGGCAACCCAATGAATAAAATAAATTTTTGTTATAAGTTTCTGGTATGGTGTGTTTTTACTGTCATGCTACTGGTATGATAGTGTTTTTGTGTTTTTAATTAGTGTTTGTGCCAAGTAAAGCCTTTAGGATGATTTGGAGGATAGTATAATTGATGCTGTTTGAAAACAGAAAGTTTTGTGTCCAGTGCTGGAATTTTGTTTTTTCACTGTTACGTCAGAACCTTCTGAATTTTTTACACAATATTTATATATGAATTTTCCACGTTGCCCTAATTTTTCAGAATTTTTAGAGTTACAGAAGTATGACCATAATTCAGATCTCTACAGACTGTTCTGTTTTTGACAGATTCTGTTTTTGATGCACTACTTGCTTGTTTTGATGAATCTATGGATTGTATCGGGGGGTATAAGCCATGGTGAAGTTAGAGTACAGTAGGTATAATGCAAAAATAAAATATGAATGGGTTTGCAACAGTACTTATAGTAGTGATTTATTTTGTTATACTAACAGATCTCACGAAGGTTTTGTTAAGTTTTGTGTGATTGAAGTTTTCAAGTTTTGGGTGAGATCACGATGGATGAAGGAATAAGGGGCAGAAAAAGCCTAAGCTTGGGGATGCCCGAGGCACCCCAAGGTAATATTCAAGGAAGACTCAAGCGTCTAAGCTTGGGGATGCCCCGGAAGGCATCCCCTCTTTATTCTACCAACCATCGGTAATTTTACTTGGAGCTATATTTTTATTCGTCACATGATATGTGTTTTGCTTGGAGCGTCTTGTATGATATGAGTCTTTGCTTTGTTTGCTTTTTAGTTTGTCACAATCATCTTTGCTGCACACACCTATCTTGAGAGAGTCACACGTTATCATCATAATTTGTAGAATACTCTATGTGCTTCACTTAAATTTTTTGAGCTAGGCAGTTGCTCTAGTGCTTCACTTAAATCTTTTTGAGCACGGTGGTGGCTATATTTTGAAGAAATAAACTGTCATGCTTCACTTATATTATTTTGAGAGTTGATTAAAATTTTGAAGAAATAAACTCACATGCTTCACTTATATTATTTTGAGAGTTGATTAAAATTTTGAAGAAATAAACTCTCATGCTTCACTTATATTATTTTGAGAGTTGATTGAAATTTTGAAGAAATGAATTCTCATGCTTCACTTATATCATTTTGAGAATTGACTTGCTTGAAATTTTGAAGAAATGAATTCTCATGCTTCACTTATATTATTTTGAGAATTGTTAAGAATGAAATTTTGAAGAAATATTTGCACTCTCATGCTCCACTTAAATCTTTTTGAGAGATGATGATAGTAACGGTAATTTGCACAAGTTATGAAATTGGTCCCAAAGTGATGAATATTCAAGAGGGATATAGATAAAAACTTTCATATAGATCATTGGATATGACAAGTGTGATTCATTGCAATAGTTTTGCGATATGGAAATGATGATATGTGATGCCATGTTAGTGAGTAATTGTGCTTAAGTAAAAATATTAGTGTTACGGTTTGTGATTCCCTATGCAAGCACGTTAAGTCAATAGTTATGCAATGAAATTATATCCTACTTATGGTGCATTATTCGGTGTTAGTTGTGTTCAATGCATGTTTATGACCGTTTTCATTTTTTGGTTTGTTGCTTCTCAATCTTTTGCTAGCCTTCATTTGTACTAAGCGGAAATACTGCTTGTGCGTCCAAAATCCTTAAACCCAGTTTTGCCTTATGAGTCCACTATATCTACCTATATGCGGTATTTCAATGCCGTTCTAAGTAAATTTGCGTGTGCCAACTCTAATTTTTCAAAATAATTTTCTGTTTTGTGTGCCCGTACCGCTCATGAAGCGGCAGGGGGTGGCCATTATTTTCCATGCTAGGTGTGTTATTCTCACGACGAGTGTTTATTCACTTGTCATTGCACGAGAGAATGGTTGGTAATAGGGATGCCCAGTCCCGCATGAAATAAAATTAATAACAACAAAGTTCCTTGGAATGTGATGGTATGGAGGGCACCCGTGGATATGGCTAGCCATGGATTGTGAAAGAATTGGTGGAAAGGAAATAAACTTTACTTTCTATTTGGGAACCACCTATGATGTGTCTAGCATGGAAGATAATGGGAATTCTCGGTCATTTTCGTTGACTGGAAAAGCATGCCTATCAAAATATTTTTATCTCTTTAATTTCAGCTTTGAGCTCTGGCACATTTGACAAATCTCTGCTTCCCTCTGCGAAGGGCCTATCTATTTACTTTTATGCAATTTTTATTTGTATTTGAGTCTCCATCTTCTCTTTCAAAAGCACCAACTAGAGAGCATTATTGTCATACTTGTGCATTGGATGTAGCTAATATTTGAGTGTGTTTCATGAATGGATCAATGATTGAGCATAATGGGCTAGGGATAACTTTCTTTAGCATTGATATTTTGAAAGACATGGTTGCTTGTTAGCATGCTTGAGTATCTATGTTTTCATGTCAAATTATAGACTATTGCTTTGAATCATATAAGGACAATGTCCATGCTACAAAAGGAAATAATATGTGATGAATATGTTAGGCAGCATTCCACATCAAAAATTCTGTTTTTATCATTTACCTACTCGAGGACGAGCAGGAATTAAGCTTGGGGATGCTGATACGTCTCCAATGTATCTATAATTTTTTATTGTTCCATGCTGTTATAATATCAATCTTGGATGTTTTTATAATCATTTACAGCAATTTTATATCATTTTTGGAGACTAACCTATTAACCTAGTGCCCAGTGCCAGTTACTGTTTTCTGCCCTGTTTTTGCTTTACAGAAAATCAATATCAAACGAAGTCCAAATGCAACCAAACTTTTTGGAGATTTTTTATTGGACCAGAAGAACACTAGAAGCTTCGAGGGGAGGCCAGAAGACCCTGGTGGGGCCCACGAGCCACCAGGGCGCGCCTGGGGGGGGGGCAGGCGCGCCCTGGTGCCTCGTGGGGCCCACCAAGCTCCGTTTGACCTAATTCCAGCCACTGTTCAAGAATTCATCCGATTAATCAGTTAACGGGCCAGTTAATCGCTACTCGTAGGGTGGCCGAATCGAGTACCACCTATTCGTTGTGTTAACTTGTTGAGCCGATTAATTGGCCCATCAGACCGATTAATCCATTGTTAGGCCGATTAATCGTTGTTGGCCCATTAACTTGTGGGCAAACAAAGCCCAAAATTTTGGCCCGTAACCCCTCCCATCCCCCTCTCGCTCCTCAATAGCTATGGTTCAACCAAAAAGTAGCATGTTTTGGTATATTACATAGCTGAGAGCATGAGAGTATGGTATAATACATAAAAAACTAGACATATGTTGGTGACTTCCTATTTAATCTACCGATTAATGGTCGACCGATTAATCTAGTTAATAGGCCGATTCACCGATTAATCACTACTCCCAAGCAGGCCGAACAGCTACCAGTTACCGATTTCCTGAACAATGATTCCAGCACTATAAATTCCAGAAAAATTAGAAACCCTCAGGGGAGTCCATGAAATACTTTTTACGTCGCCGCAAGTTTCTGTTCCAGAGAGATCCCATCTGGGGTCCTTCTCCGGTAATCTGCCGGAGGGGGAATCGATCACGGAGGGGCTCTACATCAACCTTGCTGCCTCTCCGATGATGCGTGAGTAGTTTACCACAGACCTACGGGTCCATAGGCAGTAGCTAGATGGCTTCTTCTCTCTTTTTGATCTTCAATACAATGTTCTCCTTGATGTTCTTGGAGATCTATCCGATGTAATCTCTTTTTGCGGTGTGTTTGTTGGGATCCGATGAATTGTGAGTTTATGATCAGATTATCCATGAAATTATTTCAGTCTTTGCTGCACTCTTTTATGCATGATTATTATAGCCTCGTATTTCTTCTCCGATCTATTGATTTGGTTTGGCCAACTAAGTTGATTTATCTTGCCATGGGAAGAGGTGCTTTGTAGTGGGTTCGATCTTGCGGTGCTCAATCCCAGTGACAGAAAGGGACATGACACGTATGTATCGTTGCTACTAAGGGTAACAAGATGGGATCTATTCATTGGGTTTATTAATTCGTGAGTTTGTCTTGTCTACATCATGTCATCGTTCTTAAAGCATTACTCCGTTCTTATGGACTTAATACACTAGATGCATGCTGGATAGTGGTCGATGTGTGGAGTAATAGTAGTAGATGCAGGCAGGAGTCAGTCTACTAATCTTGGACGTGATGCCTATATACATGATCATTGCCTTGGATATCGTCATGATTATTTGCTTTTCTATCAATTGCCCAACAGTAATTTGTCTACCCACCGTATGCTATTTCTCGAGAGAAGCCTCTAGTGAAATCTATGGCCCCTGGGTCTATCTATCTCATATTACTAAAACCCTAAAAATATTGCTGCCATCTTTCTTTATTTATCTTATTTTGTATTTTTGTTTCAATCTATCAATCTATCATATACAATTTAATCTTGCAATCTTTCCGCCAAGGGATTGACAACCCCTTGTTTGCGTTGGATGCAAGGATTTGTTGTTTGTGCGCAGGTACTGCTAACGAGGTGTTGTGTGATTCTCCTACTGGTTCGATAACCTTGGTTTCATAACTGAGGGAAATACTTATCTCTACTGTGCTGCATCATCCCTTCCTTTTCGGGGAAATACCAACTCAAGGTACAAGTAGCAGGTCTCGAACGCGTACTCGCGCATACATACGGCCAGGGCTCGTGTACATGGAGAGAGGCAACGGACGGCAGCAACGGCATCGTGTTCATTGGCAGCCAACCGGCTGGGTCAGAACAGAGGAAACAACATCGTGTTCATCAGGAGCCAAGCGACTGGGTCGGAACGCGTCCTATTCATCGGGAGCCAACCGGCTTGGATGGAACAGCCGAAACGGGGTCCTGTTCATCGACTCGGGGTCTGGCGTACCGCAAAACGGAGGAAACGGCCTTCTGTTCGATCGCCTATGGTCAAAACGGGGTCCTGTTCATCGGCTGGGGGTCTTGCGTATCGCAAAACGGAGGAAACTGACTTCTGTTCAACCGGCTATGGTCGAAACGGGGTCCTGTTGATCGGGAGGGCTCTGGTGTACCGCAAAACGGAGGAAACAGACTTCTCCCCAACTACCTATGGTCGAAACGGGGGTCCTGTTCATCGGGAGGGGTGTGGCGTGCCGCAAAACGGGACTCCACGGGATACTGTTCATCCACGGTCGACCTCCACCAGCCTCCACCAGCTACTGTTCATCCACCGTTGACTTCTTCCAGCCTCCACGAGGTCCTGTTCATCCACCCCCAACCGGCTGGGGTGTGGCGGCCTCCTTGGGGTCCCGTTCATCCAGCGCCAACCACCTTCACACGGCCAGGGTACTGTTCACACACAGCCAACCCACCGGCTGGGGTGGGGCGTACGAGCGGGCGGCAGCAAGGGGAATGATGTCTACTACACAACTTATTCTTGTAGACTCGTGTTGGGCCTCCAAGCGCAGAGTTTTGTAGGACAGTAGCAATTTTTCCTCAAGTGGATGACCTAAGGTTTATCAATCCATGGGAGGCGTAGGTTGAAGATGGTATCTCTCAAACAACCCTGCAACCAAATACAAGAAATCTCTTGTGTCCCCAACACACCCAATACAATGGTAAATTGTATAGGTGCACTAGTTTGGCGAAGAGATGGTGATAAAAGTGTAGTATGGATAGTAGATATAGGTTTTTGTAATCTGAAATAACAAAAACAGCAAGGTAGCAGAAAGTAAACGGGCATAAAACGGTATTGCAATGCTTAGAAACACGGCCTAGGGTTCATACTTTCACTAGTGTGATCTCCCAACATTGTTGACATAGTTGAATCGTATGTAAATCCCTCACGTGCGACAAAGAGTTCACTCCAAAGTCACAAATAGCGGAGAACAAACGAAGAAATTGTTGTAGGGTATGAAACCACCTCAAAGTTATCCTTCCCGATCAATCTTATGAGCCATCCCCATTAATTGTCACGAACAGCCCTAGAGTTCGTACTAGAATAACACCTTAAGATACACATCAACCAAAACCCTAATGTCACCTAGGCACTCCAATGTCACCACGAGTACCCACGGGTTTAATTATACGATATGCATCACACAATCTCAGATTCATCTATTCAAACCAACACAAAGAACTTCAAAGAGTGCCCCAAAGTTTCTACCGGAAAGTCAAGACGAAAACGTGTGCCAACCCTTATGCATAAATCACCAAGGTCACGGAACCCGCAAGTTGATCACCAAAACATACATCAAGTGACTCAAGTGAATATCCCATTGTCACCACAGATATCCATATGCAAGACATACATCAAGTGTTCACAAATCCTTAAAGACTCAATCCGATAAGAAAACTTCAAAGGGAAAACTCAATTCATCACAAGAAGATAGAGAGGGGAAAACTCGATATGATTCATCTATATCAACAAAGCTCGCGATACATCAAGATCGTGCCATCTCAAGAACACGAGAGAGAGAGATCAAACACATAGCTACTCGTACAAACCCTCAGCCCCGAGGGTGAACTACTCCCTCCTCGTCATGGAGACCGCCGGGATGATGAAGATGGCCTCCGGTGATGCTTTCCCCCCTCCGGCAGGGTGCCGGAAAAGGGCTGTAGATGAGATCGTGGAGGTACAGAGGCTTGCGGCGGCGTAAAAACTCATCTAGGTTAACTTTCAGGGGTTTCTGAATATATATGATGTTTTGGCGTCGGAATCACGCAAAGAAGGGCCACAGGGGGCCCACAAGGCACCAGGGCGCGCCTGGGGGGGTGGCTCGCCCTGGTGGCTCGTGGAGCCCCTGTGGGTCTTCTAGCCTCCTCCCGAAGCTTCTAGTACTTGTTATGTCCAATAAAAAATCTCCAAAAAGTTCTGTGGCATTTGGACTTCGTTTGGTATTTATTTTCTGTAAAACAAAAACAGGGCAGAAAACAGCAACTGGCACTGGGCACTAGGTCAATATGTTAGTCCATGAAAATCATATAAAAGCCATATAAAAGTGCACCAAAATCATACAAAACTATAATAAACATGGCATGAATACTTCATAAATTATAGATACGTTGGAGATGTATCAGGGAACTATTCATCCACAGCCAACCAACCGGCTAGGTCAACTCACCACGTCTCGCGCAAGGGGCTCGATCGATGCGTCTCGACTCGTTCTACATATCGCGCGCACGGCAGCAATGGCACTGTTCATCGAGAGGCAACCCAACCAGCCACGTCTCGCACGTACGGGGGCTCGACCGGCTTCAGTTAGCAGCGAACGAATCGCTCGGGTTTAGTTAGCAGTGAAGGAATCGCTCGGGTTTAGTTAGCAGCGAAGGGATCGATCGGCTTCAGTACGTAGCTAGTGCGATCGCTTCGGTTCAGTAAGCGAATGCCTCGCTCAGGTTCAGTTAGCGAACGCCTCGCACACACATTCACGTACGTGAGAAACGCGCAAACCACGCTGCATCGCTCGGCCCCGACCACCCACCGTAACCGGGAACTCCCCGAAAATTTCCACGCCCTCACTTCTACCACGACTTTTTACGTCATGGACGGCAAAAAGAATGTCATGCGGGTGCGTCTCCGGCCCGCCCAGGATGAAAAGCCCATTTTCTGTCATATTTTTTTGTCATAGAAGTAGGACCCCACCACATCTATGATGATACGTGTTTTTGTCACAATTATTGTCATAGAAGTGTCACCACCATGACAGAAAAAGTTTTCGTTTGGGCCATAATGTCACGGATGTGTCTTTTTTTTGTAGTGCATGCTAGTTTTTATAGGAGGTTCATTAAGGACTTTTCGAAACTATCAAAACCATTAACTGACCTTTTGCGGAAGGATGTGCCCTATTCCTTTGATAAGAGTTGGGTGCAGGCTTATGAAAAGTTAAGGGATGCTCTAGTGACAACCCCTATTATTCAACCCCCGAAGTGGGATGAACCCTTTGAAATTATGTGTGATGCTAGCAATTATGCTGTAGGAGCTATCCTAGGACAGCGTGATGAAAAGAAACTCAATGTGATCTTTTATGCTAGTAGAAGCTTAGATGATGACCAAATACACTTAGCTACCATTGAAAAAGAATTACTTGCTATTGTCTTTGCTTGTGATAAATTCCGTCCTTACATTATTAACTCCAAAGTGATAGTCCATACAAATCATCATTCCTTACGGTACCTTCTTGCCAAGAAGGATGCTAAGCCCCGATTGATTCGATGGATATTGCTGTGACTTGCAGATAGTGGATCACAAAGGATAAGACAATCCGGTAGAAGATCACTTGTCCCGCATGGAAAGGATACCTTATGACCCAGTTCCAATATATGAATCTTTTCCAGGTGAGAGTCTAGCTATGATTAAGAAGATAGAACCTTGGTTTGCAGATTATGCTAACTTCCTTGTAGGAAAGTACATGCCACCTGATATGAATTATCATCACAGGAAGAAGTTCTTCAGTGATCTGAAGTATTATTTCTGGGATGACCCTTTTCTTTATCGGCATGGACCTGACAACATGATTAGGCCTTGTGTCCCCGAGCATGAGATGGATGCTATACTTGCAGGATGCCATAGCAGCCCTTATGCAGGACACCATGCAAGAGATATGACTGCCGCCAAGGTACTTCAATCAGGCTTTTACTGGCCCACTCTCTTCACGGATGCCCACAGGTTTGTGAAAAATTGTGATGCGTGTCAACACCAAGGTAACATAGGAAGAAGACAAGAAATGCCTATGAATTATATTCTAGTTTGTGAACCTTTTGATGTTTTGGGACTGGACTGTCTGGGACCTTTTCCCGTTTCATATGGGTATACTCATATTCTTGTGGTTGTAGACTATGTTACTAAGTGGGCTGAGGCCATACCAAGTAAACATGCAGATGCGGCTACTTCGCTGAAGATGATAAAGGACATCATACTACCCAAGTTTGGAGTTCCTAAAATTCTTATTACTGATGGTGGGGCTCATTTTATACACGGATTTTTTGGTAGGATACTCCGCAAGTACGGAGTAACTCACCGCATAGCTTCACCGTACCATCCTCAAACTAGTGGTCAAGTGGAACTCTCAAACCGGGAGATAAAGACAATATTGCAAAAGATGGTGCAGAAGTCCAGGAAGGACTGGTGTCAGTTCTAAATCCGGCATATCTTGTAGTAGGGGTCCTAAGCTAGGCGTCTTGGAGCGATGGTAATAGGGACACAGGATTTCACCCAGGTTCGGGCTCTCTCGAAGAGATAATACCCTACGTCCTACTTTTGATTGTATTCATATGGGGTGTAGTACAGAGTACATGTATCTACCACGAGATTGTTCTAATGAATATGAGATGATCTATCGACTAGCTTGGCCTCGGTTTATATAATGCACCAGAGGCTTTGTGAAATCTTCCTTGTATGCGTCATGGGCTGCCCGAAGTGGCCCATGAGTGAACTGCCATGGGGGTCCTCGGCTCAACCCACCTGGTCGGGAGACGATGTGGTGGGTACCCCCTAGTCCAGGACACCCTCAGTAGCCCCCTGAACCGGTCTTCAAGTTGGGGACACTCCTCGGTTCTTCTGAACTGTTCTTCGTCTTCGGTCATCGGTCTTGAAAACTGGTTCAACAAATCTTCCCATCTCCGATCTTGAGGATCGCCGAGGTGTATCCGAAGAGTTCATACGCTGAGTATCCGAGGAGCCCCTTTTAAGTGCTCGGCCTTTATCAATGCCTTGTTATTTAACGCCACACCTCGGGTTCGAAGCTTTTTCCCGTGCAGCGGTGTCCTCTTGCGTCCGAGCTCCATCGCCGGATTGCATCCGAGGTGTCTTTTTTACAGCCGAGCTCCAATGATGGACTGCATCCGAGGAGGCATAGAGTACCTCGTCTTTGAAAAAGTTTGAAGGAGGTTATCTGAGCTGAACGCCGAAAAGTTCTCTATGGAGCCAGCCACTCGCAGCCGAGCTTTATGCCAGACTGCTTCCGAGGTGGTGCACCACCTCGGTCTTGGGCTGATTTTGTGTGGATTGGTGCAATTTATTCTCTGCCAAGATGTATAACCAGTAGCCCTCAAGGTGTGTGCCGGCCTAAAATCCGGGATGCGCCTGAAGGATATAACAAAACCGCTGATCCCAGTAGCCCCTGAGACTCAGGTCGATTATGAAATCGGCCTGAGGATCAACTCCTAGCTCGGCAGCATACTTAGGAATGGAAATGCAGTGTGCATAGTCCTCGAGACTCAGGTTGGGTGCGACCGACCAACCCGAGGATCGTAATCTCCTCGGAAACTATTTTGCACTTTGTAAATTGTCTACATTGAATCGTCAATGCACTAGCCCCCGAGCCACAGGTCGGGTGGCAACACCAGATCAGGGGATCGATGTAACCTGTTAATGGCTTTTAAGTGAGAAGCACGAAGCCCAGTAGCCCCCGAGCCTTAATTTGGGCAAGGGTGGCCGAATTAAGGATCGATATCCGGAGTAAATTGAATTTAATCACAATTTATGTGTAATGATTCTATGTATCCAAGTACTTTACATCATTAATGCTCGGATCCGCATTGTACAAAACTTTGTTGACCGACCATCGGCTTCAACCTCCTCGGCCAGTAGCCGGGGAGTGTTTGTCATACTTTATAAAGCCTTTATAAGGGCAAAGATTTACGGAAAACAAGGCAATCCGGCCATACGGTTTTATAAACAAAGGTACGCGGAGAGATATGTTATATTACTATTTAACGTAAGAAACATCTTCTGGGAAAAATAGTTCCTTTATAAGTTCCTTTTCCCAGGCTGTCATGTTGACCATGATCATGAAACCTCACCTCCGATCAATGTGGGAGGACAATTTTGAGGATTTAGTTTGGGGAAAGTTCCCGAACTCTGTGGTCTTAATGAACCTAAATTTTCACTTCCGTCGTTGCCGACCAATTATATTCTTAAGACAGCTAGCTTTCGGCTTCACCCGTCTGAGGTACGAACCCGGATGACCCGGTAGTAACAATCACTGAGGTGCTCCCATTACTCCCTAGCCGAACAATCGGGAAAATAGGGGTTAAGCACAGGAGCCAGGCAACCCAGCTTGGCCAAAATCTCAAGTCAAATTGATGCATATTTATGGCTTTATAACGATGATTACGGTAGGCAGCACTTGTATATTGAATACAAACGCTGATGATATGTTGGGCTCTCCAGGAGTCCCGATGTAACCGTGCCGAGGTGCCCCAAGGAGCCCTCGGCACATGTTGTGATAGTCAGCTTTTAAGCTGTATTTGCAGCTTTATGCTATATGTTATTTTGACTCCGTTGCGACTGTTTCTAATTTGAAAGTGGCCCATCGTCGGCTTCCACCCCTTTGTAGATGCTACGTAGGGTGTTTCCGCAATAACAAGACAACCCTTAGCCGACGTCTCGGTGCTCGGAGGTGGTTGTGTTAGCGGAAACGAGGCAATCAGATATGTAGGCTTTATAACTTTCACTTAGTCATAGGAGCTTGACTGTGGGGGCAAGTAACTAGCCCCTGGTGTTTGGAGTATTCGGGCGTGCCGAGGTGCAGCTCGGCAGGGAAGTTGCCGAACTACGGGTCGGAAAAGATTTCCTGAGCCAAATTATTATGCATGGCACCTCGGTCAAGAGGATGTCCCGCCTCCTGGAAAAAAACCATACAAATAGGTTTGAAAGCTTCATAGGCTCGGAAAACCAACAAACTTACACAAAACCTTTACGTCTAGAATAAATCAAGTTTTTTGGTGCCAATCCGAAATTGGTCTTAAAATTAATTTTGTGCTTCTGTCGTGCTTTAACATGATACGTCCGATCTCCAGACTTCAAGCGGGTCAGCCTTTGGCTTCAACCTCCCATCCCGAAGGCGGAGTGTTTCTCAGGCCAGTTTAGCGAACTAAACTCGAGTGGCTTTAGAGAAAAACCAGGCTATCCGGCTATTGACCACACACTCGCGTCGGAAAAAGGAGTAGTAGAAAAAGACTTTGCAACGACTTAGAAGAAAACACTTATTATAAAATGGCTCATATAAATTTAAGAGCCCCCAGTTAACATGGGAAAAAGAAGCGATTTTTAACGAACCTCATTTTTAACAAACAGATTTTAACATAAATATAATGCTTGGTCGAACCGAACAAAAAATTAAGAATTTAGAAAATTTAAGCATGAAAGCGACTTAGCTGGTTAATGTGCTCGGCGTTGATGATGTGGTGTGGGCTTGTGGCGGGACGAGGACGCATAGTCCTCGGCTTGACCGAGGTCCTAGCCCCCAAGCCCGAGGTGGCCGAGCGACGAGCTTGGGTTGACGAGGTAGCGATGTAGCACGGTCGACATGGCGAGGCGAAGCCCCCGGTCCAGCTGTCGTGACGAAGCTGGTCGGCTGGTGATGATGAAGTGATGGCGAAGCCCCGGTCTAGCCGAGGTGACGGGTCAGGTCGGCAGGGTGACGCTGGAGCCCCATGTAAGCCGAGGTGTCTAAGTAGGTCGGCGTGGTGGACATTGGCTTAAATAGGCGACGGCGTGGCGATGCCGACGCAGGTCGAAACTGGTGATGCGGTCAATGCCGACTTGATGAAGTGACCGCGCGGCCATGCCGGCGCACCCGACCCGTGCAATCCGTAAGGTGACGATGTTATCTTGACGATCATTAGGGAGAGCAGCGCCGAACTCTTGGTCGACTCGCCGAGGTGATGATCCGAGGTGGTTGTCGTCAGCTCGATGAAGCGACGGTGCAGTCGATGATGGCGCAGGTCGGCAGCCATGGAGCAACATGGCCGTGCTGGTTTGACACCGGCGCGACGACAAAGATCGCCCCGGAAAAGGCTCAAAATTTGTGGGCACGTGTTTGAGGACACAATACTTATAAAAAATTTCCTTCAAAAAGGACCTTCGATAACCCGTTCATGAAAAAAGATGAACTTGGGTCGGATTCGTTTTCGCGCAGAAAACAGATCTGAAAATTGATGCACTCATTGGACGTTTCCCGGAGTTTGAACCGTCGGATCGAGCTGAAATTTTGAGGGGTTGTCGATATGGGAATTCCGCAGCCGATGAATGGTTATATCTTCCAAAAGATGTCCGACCTAGCCGCTGGACTCCTCGCCCTAAACACGTCCAGATTCTCGTCCAGATTCGACAGGGCTCCGGTATATCGGAGATTGCCGGGGTTTCCTCAATCGGAACGCGATGAAATTTTACAGGGTTGTTGTAGGTTCAATTCCGCGCAATTCCACTGAAGGAATCATCAAAACGACACTCAAGGAGGTGGGGACGGCGAACAGGAATCCGCTGTCCAGAAAAAACTGCATGATCGCGCGAGGGCAATGTTGACGTTGAGCCCCCGAGCAACATGAAGGGTTCTTCCATGATCTTGGTTGAGATTGGAGGTGATGTTAATGAAGACACCCATCCGATCTTGATGATCCGATGTGGAGCGTAGTCCTCGGCCTAGCCGAGGTGACCAGTCGAGCCGGCGACGAAGATGCCGACGTCGACGATGTAGCTCGGTTCCGACGCATAGATCGCGGTGGAGCCGATCTGAATTCCCATCGCACCGCGGCGACTACCCAGCAGGCTCTCAATGAAAGCACCAATGTCGGTTCTAAATCTGGCATATCTCGTAGTAGGGGTCCTAAGCTAGGCGTCTTGGAGCGATGGTAACAGGGACACAGAATTTTCCCAGGTTCGGGCTCTCTCGAAGAGATAATACCCTACGTCCTGCTTTTGATTGTATTCATATGGGGTGTAGTACAGAGTACATGTATCTACCACGAGATTGTTCTAATGAATATGAGATGATCTATCAACTAGCCTGGCCTCGGTTTATATAATGCACCGGAGGCCTAGGGTTTAGGAGAGTCCTCATCTTGGGCACCAAGTCTTTGTGGAATCTTCCATGTATGCGTCATGGGCTGCCCGAAGTGGCCCATGAGTGAACCGCCATGGGGGTTCTCGGCTCAACCCACCTAGTTGGGAGACGATGTGGTGGGTACCCCCTAGTCCAGGACACCGTCAACTGGGCAGGTAAGTTAAATGAACACTTTGGGCCTACCGCACCGCATACAAGAATCCCATGGGAATGTCACCATACAAGATGGTATATGGTAAGGCCTGTCATTTACCTTTAGAACTGGAACATAAAGCCTATTGGGCAATCAAAATTATTAATTTTGATCTTAAAGAAGCATGAGAGAAAAGACTGCTAGATATACATGCTTTAGGGGAACTTCGTAAGAATGCTTACGAGAGTGCTAGATTGTTTAAAGAAAAAGTTAAGATGTGGCACGATCGTAAGATCCTAAAACGATCCTTGGCTATGGGGGACAAAGTCCTCCTATTTAATTCTTGCCTCAAGTTGTTTCCAGGGAAACTTAGGTCTCGTTGGGAAGGACCCTATGAGGTAGAAGAAGTGTATAACTCAGGAGCTGTTCGGTTAAAAGGAGGGAAAGATGGCCCCTGGATTGTGAATGGACAACGCTTAAAGCTATACCTTGCAGATGAGCAGAAGGAAGAACGGGAAGTAGAAGAGGTAAGTTTTCTCACGATCGAACATGCTGAAGCCCTCCAGAGGGAAAGAAAGGTATGAAGTAACACCTCTATGTATCATGTATAAACTTTTGTAAACAATAGTATTTTAGCCTGTATAAGCCTGTTAAACTTGACCTGGATTGTTGAAGTTTTTGTCTTCGGTTGGGAGCTTTGTTACTAATCTTTCAGAAAAGCAAAAAAATTCTAAGGAAGAAACAGACACAGCAGGCATCAGGGTGAAATACGGTGTTCCATACGACCGCGAGCGATCGTATGAGCGGTCATTTGGATTCCAGACAGAGGCGACAAATAATCCAGTGCAAATGATGGTGTACCATGCGGACACACACGCCCGTATGCGCGGTCGTTTGACTTCGCTCCAGTGAAGCCTGTGACCACAGAGCGAATGACGGTGTTTCAAATGACAGAAGGTGGTCGTTTGAGCGATCACATGGATTCATCTACGGAACAGGTAAAAAAAGGGGTGAAGAAAACCCAGCGGATGACCAAAACGACCGCCCATACGAGCGCCCGCGCCCGTATGGTAGGCCGTCTTTTGGTCTGTCTTCGCGATTATTTCCTGATTTCGTTTTGATTTCTTTCTAACTAACCTTTTATCCTTTATCTCGGGATTACCTGCAAACCAAGCCATTATAAGAAGGGAAGGGGCACTTCATTAATCCCTAAACCATCTAATCTCACATCTCCTTTGCCTCCCATCTTCGCCAAAAAGCTTTTTCTCCTTTACCTCCCATCTTCGCCAAAAAGCTTTTAGTTACAGATATCAAGCACGGTCGCTGCCATGAGCAACAAGACCTCATCCACCTGTGCCCGCATCATCCCCTTCCCCAACTTGGATGATGTCGTGCCCTCGGGATGGGAGGATTTGAGGAAGCTTAGTCTCAAGGAGGGCCATGCCCGGAGGAGGAAAAGCTTAAGGAGAAGATCGAGGTGGTGGAGATCAAAGCAGAAGAGCAAGCCAAGGAAGGAGATGATGATACAATTCCAGATGAATTCAACATCCGAGGATGTATTCCATTATTTCCTCTGGGGCCTCCTTAATCTGAGTGGGGAAAGGAACCCCCTCACCCAGAGGAGATGAAGGAAAAGATTTGAGAGTTGGAAAAGGTCTCGAAAGCTTGCGTCAATGTAATTGGAGAAGGGATAGATTCTTATTGGATGATGAGCAAGGATCTGGAAACTAGAGTTGACAGCGTCCTTCATAAGGTCGGGCTTATGGTCAATTCTTGATGACCCACAAGTATAGGGGATCAATCATAGTCCTTTCGATAAGTAAGAGTGTCGAACCCAACGAGCAGCAGAAGGAAATGACAAGCGGTTTTCAGCAAGGTATTTTCTGCAAGCACTGAAATTATCGGTAACGAGTAGTTTGATAGCAAGATAATTTGTAACAAGTGACAAGTAGCAATAGTAACAAAGAGTGCAGCAAGGTGGCCCAATCCTTTTTGTAGCAAAGGGCAAGCCGGAACGATTTCTTATAATAAGCAAAGCGTTCTCGAGGACACATGAGAATTTCATCTAGTCACTTTCATCATGTTTGTTTGATTCGCGTTCGCTACTTCGATAATTTGATATGTGGGTGGACCGGTGCTTGGGTGTTGTTCTTACTTGAACAAGCCTCCCACTTATGATTAACCCCTCTCGCAAGCATCCGCAACTATGAAAGAAGAATTAAGATAAATCTAACCACAGCATTAAACATATGGATCCAAATCAGCCCCTTACGGAATAGCGCATAAACTAGGGTTTAAGCTTCTGTCACTCTAGCAACCCATCATCTAATTACTACTCCACAATGCATTCCCTTAGGCCCAAAGATCGTGAAGTGTCATGTAGTCGACGTTCACATGACACCACTAAGAGAATCAACAACATACATATCATCAAAATATCGAACGAATACCAAATTCACATGATTACTTATGACAAGACTTCTCCCATGTCCTCAAGAACAAAAGTAACTACTCACAAATCATATTCATGTCCAAGATCAAAGGGGCATTAAATAGCATAATGGATCTGAACATATAATCTTCCACCAAATAAACCAACTAGCATCAACTACAAGATGTAATCAACACTACTAGCAACCCACAGGTACCAATCTGAGGTTTTGAGACAAAGATTGAATACAAGAGATGAACTAGGGTTTGAGATGAGATGGTGCTGATGAATATGTTGATGAAGATTGGTCCTCCCACGATGAGAGGATCGTTGGTGATGACGATGGCTCCGATTTCCCCCTCCCGGAGGGAAGTATCCCCGGCGGACTCGCTCCGCCGGAAAGCAAACGTGCTCCTGCCCAAGTTCCGCCTCGAGACGGCGGCGCCCCGTCCCAAAAGTCTTCTCCCTATTTTTTCTAGGGCAAATGGGCTTATATACCAGAAAATGGGCACCGGAGGCTGGCCAGGGGCCGCACAAGCCACCAAGGCGCGCCTGGTGGGGCGGGGGGTGGCGCGCCCTGGTGCCTCATGGGCACCTGGGTGGCCCCCTCTGGTACTTCTTTCTTCCAATATTTTTTATTTATTCCAAAATAAATCTCCGTGAAATTTCAGCTCATTTGGAGATGTCCAGAATAGGTATCTCTGACATAGCTTTTTCAGGTCCAGAATTCCAGCTGCCGGCAATCTCCCTTCTTATGTAAATCTTGCATATTAAGAGAGAAAAGGCATTATAATTGCTCCACAAAGTGTTATATTGATTAAAAACACTATAAATAACAGTAGGAAAACATGATGCAAAATGGACGTATCAACTCCCCCAAGCTTAGACCTCGCTTGTCCTCAAGCAAAAGCCGATATCGATAATCATGTCCACATGTTTAGAGAGAGATGTGTCGATAAAAACAAAATACGGACATAGTAGCATCATGGTCATTATTATAACAGCAATATTCCTTATCATAGAACTTCTCATGAGAAAGTAACAATTCATCACAATAACGAAGTATAAGGCATAAACTTTCTTGAAAACTAACAAACTATGTTCTCAGTCAACAATGCAATTGCAATTCATCATATTTTCAGGAAGGGTCTCACGTAGGAGCTTTTTAGCAAGTCCACATACTCAACCATCATTTAGTCTTCTATGATTGCTAACACTCACAACATATATATGGAGCAAAAAGTTTCAGCCAGACACATAGAAAGATAGGGGCTTATAATTTCGCCTCCCAACTTATTCACCTCGAGGGTAATGTCAACAATAATAACTCATGATCACTCATATCCAACTGGATATATATGCCTAGATCTTCCCCACCACATGATGCTTGCAAAAGAGAAAAATAAAAAAGGAATAGAGGAGAACACTATTGACTCTTACATAAAAAGTAAATACATAAAAGTAAAAGATAGGCCCTTCGCAGAGGGAAGCAGAGGTTGTCATGCGCTTTTTGTTGTTGGATGCACAAGCTCTTAATGCAAAGGAACGTCACTTTATATTGCCCCTTGTGATAGCAACCTTTATTATGCAGTCCGTCGCTTTTATTTCTTTACCATCACTGGTTCATACAAAGCTTATTTTCCCTTACAATAAAAGTTCATACACATTTAGAGGCAATTTTTATTGCTTTTTGCACCGATGACAACTTACTTGAAGGATCTTATTCAATCCATAGGTAGATATAATGGACTCTCATAACATGAAACTGGGTTTAAGGGTTTTGGATGCACAAGTTGTATCTCTACTTGGTGCGGATTTTTGGCTAGCAAAGATATTGGGCAAGCACCACATGGTGGAGGATCTATGACAATATAACTTCTATGTGAATATAAGCAAACATAATTCATTACGTTGTCTTCCTTGTCTAACGTCGACAATTTGACATAAAATACTTAATGGGGGCTCACAATCATAAAAGATGTCCAAGATAGTGTATTTGCATGTGAATCTTCTCTTCCCTTATTAATTTTTTCATGAATTGCATCATTGACCAATGCTATGTTTGTTAACTTCCAATAAATTTTACCACTTATACTTTTCTTTATGTAATGTCATTACTTTCCATAAGATTAGCATATGATCTTTTTCATTATTTTCATTGCTAGGATTGAAACATAAAAGTAAAGAAGCAAAAACTCAAACTACTCTTTATTATATAACTCTCAACTCAATTACATAGATAGATAGATCACGAAACTAGCACTCGAAAATAGATCATACTAAACTTTCATTCAACTAGATCACAAAATAACTAAGGATCGAACGAAAAGTAGATAAAGATAACAAAAGTGGTGGTGATACGATACCGGGGCACCTCCCCCAAGCTTGGCACAAGCCAAGGGGAGTGCCCATACCCATGTGCTCAAGTTTCTTTCTTCGGTGATGATGGTGATGATGAAGTGGTGGACTTGTCCTTCAGTTTCCGCTTCAGAACATAGTTTTCTTCCTTCAACTTGCTAATTTGTTGCTCAAGCTCCACTATCTTCTCACACAATGCATTCTTGTTTTCCTGTAGAAGACGGAAAGGGATAAATTGGATCTTAGATTTGTTTACTGTGTTTGGGAGGCTCGACTTCTTGAACTCCACATGCATATCTCCCGGTTGAGGTAGAGGGGCATCTTCTTCATCCGAGCTCGCGTCTTCCGTTCCCTTCATGTTGGCATCTCGCTCCTCCTCCGCGGACCATCCATAGGGGTCTATATCCCCATAGATCCTTGGATTCGAAACGTAGTTTGATACGAAGCTCTCTCCATCTGAGTCTTGAGATGACATACTTTCGGATTTGTCAGAAAAATAGCACGAAACAAGAACAGAGGAAATTTCTGCGATACGGTGGTCAAAACGTCCGGGAGTATATATAAAGAATTTTTATCTTGCAAAACAAGTAATCCATAAGAAAACGGAGTCGGGAAGGCTCACGAGGGGCCCATGAGCCACCAGGGCGTGCCTGGGGGGTGGCGCGCCTTGGTGCCTCGTGTGCACCTTGTGGGTCCCCTCGGCTGTTTCTTATTTTTGTATTTTTTTTCTAATATTCCAAAACTAACAGAAAGTATTTTTATGGAATTTTTGGAGTCGGTTGCTACTTGTGAGCTGCGTTGGTAATTCCCTGAAGAGGAAGGGAGATGCAGTACAGTTGAGATAAGTATTTCCCTCAGTTACGAAACCAAGGTTATCAATCCAGTAGGAGAATCACGCAACACCTAGTTAGCAGTACCTGCACACAAAACAACAAATCCTTGCACCCAACGCAAACAAGGGGTTGTCAATCCCTCGCCGGTAAATTGCAAGATTAAATTGTATGTGATAGATAGATAGATAGAACTAAAATATAAAATAAAATAAATAAAGTAAAAGTGCAGCAAGGTATTTTTAGGGTTTTCAATATATGATTTAGAACGACTCGGGGGCCATAGTTTTCACTAGAGGCTTCTCTCATAAAAATAGCATACGGTGGGTAAACAAATTACTGTTGGGCAACTGATAGAAAAGCAAACAATCATGACGATATCCAAGGCAATGATCATGTATATAGGCATCACGTCCGAGACAAGTAGACCGATCCCTGCGTGCATCTACTACTATTAATCCACACATCGACCGCTATCCAGCATGCATCTAGTGTATTAAGTCCATAGAGAATGGAGTAACGCCTTAAGCAAGATGACATGATGTAGACAAAGTAAACTCACACATGAATAAACCCCATCTTTTTACCCTTAATAGCAACGATACATACGTGTCATGTCCCTTTCTGTCACTGGGATTGAGCACTGCAAGATTGAACCCATTACAAAGCACCTCTTCCCATGGCAAGATAAATCAACCTAGTTGGCCAAACCAAATCAATAGATCGGAGAAGAAATACGAAGCTATAATAATCATGCATAAAAGAGTTCAGAGAAGACTCAAATAATATTCATGGATAATCTGATCATAAACTCACAATTCAACGGATCCCAACAAACACACCGCAAAAAGTGATTACATCGGATAGAACTCCAAGAACATCGAGGAGAACATTGTATTGAAGATCAAAAAGAGAGAAGAAGCCATCTAGCTACTAACTATGAACCCGAAGGTCTATGGTAAACTACTCACGCATCATCGGAAGGGCAGCAAGGTTGATGTAGAGCCCCTCCGTGATCGATTCCCCCTCCGGCGGAGTACCGGAAAAGGCCTCCCGATGGGATCTCTCGTGAACAGAAGCTTGCGGCGGTGGAAAAAGTATTTTGTGGACTCTCCTACTGGTTTCCCAATTTTAGAGAATTTATAGTGGTGGAATTAGGTCAAACGGGGCAGTGTGGGCCCCACGAGCCACCAGGGCGCGCCACCCCCCTAGGGCGCGCCCTACTGCCTCATGGGCCACTGCTTCATCTTCTGGCCCTCTCCCAAAGCTTCCAGTACTTGTTATGTCCAGAAAAAAATCTCCAAAAAGTTTCATGGCATTTGGACTTCGTTTGGTACTGATATTCTGGAAAACCAAAAACAGGCAAAAAACAGCAACTGGCACTGGGCACTAAGTTAATAGGTTAGTCCCAAAAAATGATATATAATTGCTGTAAATGTATATATAAACATCCAAGATTGATAACATAATAGCATGGAACAATCAAAAATTATAGATACATTGGAGACGTATCAGCATCCCCAAGCTTAATTCCTGCTCGTCCTCGAGTAGGTAAATGAGAAAAACAGAATTTTTGATGTGGAATGCTAACTATCATATTCATCATATATTCTTTTCTTTGTAGCATGGACATTTGGACTTGAATGATTCAAAGCAATAGTCTATAGTTTGACATGAAGATATAAATACTCAAGCATGCTAACAAGCAACCATGTCTTTCAAAATATCAATGCTAAAGAAAGTTATCCCTAGCCCATTATGCTCAATCATTGATCCATTCATGAAACACACTCAATATTAGCTACACACAATGCACAAGTATGACAATAGTGCTCTCTAGTTAGTGCTTTAATAGAGAAGATGGAGACTCAAAATAAAAATAAAAATTGCATAAAGTAAATAGATAGGCCCTTTGCAGAGGGAAGCAGAGATTTGCTAATGTGCCAGAGCTCAAAGCTTAAATTAGAGAGATAAAATTATTTTGAGAGGCATGCTTTTCCTGTCAACGAAAACGACCGAGAATTCCCAATATCTTCCATGCTAGACACATCATAGGCGGTTCCCAAACAGAAAGTAAAGTTTATTTACTTTCCACCATTCTTTCACAATCCATGGCTAGCCATATCCACGGGTGACCTCCATACCAACACTTTCCAAGGAATTTTGTTGTTATTAATTTTTCATTCATTGTGGGACTGGGCATCCCCATTACCAATCACCCTCTCATGCAATGACAAGTGAATAAACACTCATTGTGAGAATAACACACCTAGCATGGAAAATATTGGCCACCCCCTGCCGCTTCATGAGCGGTACGGGCACACAAAACGGAAAATTATTTTGAAAATTAGAGTTGGCACACGCAAATTTACTTGGAACGGCATGGAAATACCGCATATAGGTAGATATAGTGGACTCATTTGGCACAACTTGGGTTTAAGGAGTTTGGATGCACAAGCAGTATTTCCGCTTAGTACAAATGAAGTCTAGCAAATAGATTGAGAAGCAACCAACCAAAAAGAGAAAACGGTCATAAACATGCATTGAACATAACTAACACCGAATAATGCACCATGAGTAGGATATAATTTCTTTGCATAACTATTGACTTAATGTGCATCCATAGGGAATCACAAACCTTGACACTAATATTCTTACTAAATCACAATTACTCACTATCATGACTCACATATCATCATCTCCATATCGCAAAACTATTGCAAGGAATCACACTTATCACATCCAATGATCTATATGAAAGTTTTTATTAAATCCCTCTTGAATATTCATCACTTTGGGACCAAATTCATATCTTGTGCAAATTACCATTACTATTGTCAACTCTCAAAAATATATAAGTGAAGCATGAGAGCGCATATATTTCTTCAAAATTTTAGTCTTATCAACTCTCAAAATAATATAAGTGAAGCATGAGAGTGCAAATATTTCTTAAAAATTTAATGTTATCAACTCCCAAAATAATATAAGTGAAGCATGAGAGTTTAAATATTTCTTCAAAATATAGCCACCGCCGTGCTCAAAAAGATTTAAGTGAAGCACTAGAGCAACTTCTTAGCTCAAAAATTTAAGTGAAGCACATAGAGTATTCTAATAAATTATGATGAACGTGTGGCTCTCTCAAATAGGTGTGTCCAGCAAAGATGATTGTGACAAACTAAAAAGCAAGCAAGGCAAATACTCATATAATACATGATGCTCCAAGAAAAACACATATCATGTGATGAATAAAAATATAGCTCCAAGTAAAATTACCGATGGTTGGTAGAAGAAAGAGGGGATGCCTTCCGGGGCATCCCCAAGCTTAGACGCTTGAGTCTTCCTTGAATATTACCTTGGGGTGCCTTGGGCATCCCCAAACTTAGGCTCTTGCCACTCCTTATTTCTTCATCCATTGTGATCTCACCCAAAACTTGAAAACTTCAATCACACAAAACTCAACAAAACCTTCGTGAGATCCGTTAGTATAACAAAATAAATCACTACTTTAAGTACTATTGCAAACCCATTCAAATTTTATTTTTGCATTATACCTAATGTATTCTAACTTCTCCATGGGTTATACCCCCCGATACAATCCATAGTTTCATCAAAACTAACAAGCAATGCATCAAAAACAGAATCTCTCAAAAACAGAACAGTCTGTAGCAATCTATTTAAAAGCTATACTTCTGTAAATCAAAAAATTATGGAAAATTTGGACAACGTGGGCTATTCATATACAATTACTTTGTAAAAATTTCAGATTTTTCTGACGCTCCAGTACAGAACCAAAATTCTAGCACTGGACGCAAAACTTTCTGTTTTCCAAACAGCATCAATTATACTATCTTCCAAATCATCCTAAAGGCTTTACTTGGCACACACACTAATTAAAAACACAAAAATACAATTATAACAGTAGCATAAATGTTAAAACACACAATAACAGAAACAAAAGGAAAAATTTATTTTATTCATTGGGTTGCCTCCCAACAAGCGCTATTGTTTTATGCCCCTAGCTAGGCATAATGCATAGTTTCAAGTCTTGTCATCTTTGGTTTTAGTAATCTTTATAGGAGTTTTCTCAAACCCGGGAAGCTCTTTACGCTTCCCATTATTCTTAGGAAATGAGGCAATTTTAAGGTCTAAAATATCTAATCGCTTATTGCATAAAGTAATCAAAGTGTTCATGCGATTGAGGTTTCCACTAATATTTTTAAGAGGTTCGTTAGACTTTTGCAACTCAACCAAATTTTTCTGCATGTCACCCAATTTGTCTAATATTTGAGCCCCCTCTTGAGTAAAAGCAAAACCGTTTTGTGGTGGTGGAATCCCCAATATACCCTCTATTATTTCATAGGCGGTATTGGCCTCACTTTCAATAAAATTCCCTTTTGCGGCAAAGTCCAAAAGTTGTCTATGATGCGTGGTTAAACCTATATAGAAATTGCGAAGCAAAATTTCTAAATCCCCTTTTACAGAGCAAATACGGTAGGATTCCATTAACCTATACCAAGCATCTTTAAGATTTTCTCCTTGTTTCTGTTTGAAGTAAAGCACTTCAAAATCCGGCGACAAAGGAGGGATAGTTACGCTAGTCATGATGACGAATCAAGCAAAAAGGGCAAACGGAAAATATTTTTGTATTTTTGTAAAAACTTTTTAGAAGTGGGGGAGATGAAAACGAGAGGCAAAGGCAAATAAAATAAATTCAAGGAGATGAGATTTTTATGCGTAGGTACTTGATAGATGTTGATGATGTCTCCCCGGCAACGGCGCCAGAAATTCTTCCTGCTACTTGTGAGCTGCGTTGGTAATTCCCTGAAGAGGAAGGGAGATGCAGTACAGTAGAGATAAGTATTTCCCTCAGTTATGAAACCAAGGTTATCAATCCAGTAGGAGAATCACGCAACACCTTGTTAGCAGTACCTACACACAAAACAACAAATCCTTGCACCCAACGCAAACAAGGGGTTGTCAATCCCTCGGCGGTAAATTGCAAGATTATATTGTATGTGATAGATAGATAGATAGAACTAAAATATAAAATAAAATAAATAAAGTAAAAGTGCAGCAAGGTATTTTTAGGGTTTTTAATATATGATTTAGAACGACCCGGGGGCCATAGTTTTCACTAGAGGCTTCTCTCACAAAAATAGCGTACGGTGGGTAAACAAATTACTGTTGGGCAATTGATAGAATAGCAAATAATTATGATGATATCCAAGGCAATGATCATGTATATAGGCATCACGTCCGAGACAAGTAGACCGACTCCTGCCTGCATCTACTACTATTACTCCACACATCGACCGCTATCCAGCATGCATCTAGTGTATTAAGTCCATAAAGAACGGAGTAACGCCTTAAGCAAGATGACATGATGTACACAAAGTAAACTCACGCATGAATAGACCCCATCTTTTTACCCTTAATAGCAACGATACATACGTGTCATGTCCCTTTCTGTCACTGGGATTGAGCACCGCAAGATCGAACCCATTACAAAGCATCTGGCAAACCAAAAACAGACAAAAAACAGCAACTGGCACTGGGCACTAAGTCAATAGGTTAGTCCCAAAAAATGATATATAATTGCTGTAAATGTATATAAAAACATCCAAGATTGATAACATAATAGCATGGAACAATCAAAAATTATAGATATGTTGGAGACGTATCATCGGTTTACTTACCGTATCACGTACCTCTTCCTTTTCAGGGTTCTGGAGTGTTCTGGAAGGTCTCTCTTATGTATTCCTCCAGTGTCATTGTTTCAATAATATTAGTTTCAACATTAATGGGAGTACCTGAAATATAGTGCTTAATTATTTGCCCATTCACCACTCTCGGATTAGTGCCTTCAGAGTTGTTTATTTTGATGGCTCCGGAGCGATAAACTTCTTCGATGATATACGGTCCTTCCCATTTAGAGAGAAGTTTTCCTGCAAAGAATTTCAAACGAGAATTGTACAATAGAACATATTCACCCACTTTGAATTCCCCTTTTTGAATTCTTTTATCATGCCATCTTTTAACTTTTTCTTTGAATAACTTGGCATTTTCATAGGCTTGGGTTCTCCATTCATCAAGAGAGCTAATATCAAATAACCTCTTTTCACCGGCAAGCTTAAAATCATAATTGAGTTCTTTAAGTGCCCAATATGCTTTATGTTCTAACTCAAGAGGTAAATGACATGCTTTTTCATAAACCATTTTATAAGGAGACATACCCATAGGATTTTTATAAGCAGTTCTATAAGCCCATAATGCATCATCAAGTTTCTTAGACCAATTCTTTCTGGACCTATTGACAGTTTTTTTCAAAATTAATTTTATTTCTCTATTGCTCAATTCAACTTGACCACTAGATTGAGGGTGATAGGGAGATGCAATTCTATGGTTGACATCATATTTAGCAAGCAGTTTACGGAATGCACCATGAGTAAAATGTGAACCACCATCAGTCATTAAATACCTAGGTGTCGGTGTAAAAACCGGCAGACCTCGGGGTAGGGGGTCCCGAGCTGTGGATCTCGGATCGGTGGTAACAGGAACGAAGGAGACGATGTTTACCCAGGTTCGGGCCCTCTTGATGGAGGTAAAACCCTACGTCCTGCTCTTGTTTATATCAATGGAGATGTATCAAGTACAGAGTTGATCTACCTCGAGATCATAAGTTGTGGTCGAAACCCTAGGGGTGATGATGAATATCATAATCATCTATCGACTAGCCTAGCCTCGGCTTATATAATGTACCAGAGGCCTAGGATAACAAGAGTCCTAGTCGGCTACGTCGGTGGAGAGGAGTCCTTGTCTTGATCACCAAGTCTTGTGGAATCTTCCTCGTATATGTCATGGGTTGCCCGAAGTGGCCCAATAGTGAACCGCCATGGGGGTCCTCGGCCTGACCCACAGGTCGGGAGACGACGTGGTTAGTACCACCTAGTCCAGGACACCGTCAGTAGCCCCCTGAACCGGTCTTCAAGTTGGGGACGCTCCTCGGTTCTTCCGAGCTGTTCTTCGTCTTCGGCCGTCAGTCTTGAAAGCTGGTTCAACAAATCTTCCCATCTTCGATCTTGAGGATCGCTGAGCAGAATCCGAAGAGTTCATACGTCGGGCATCCGATGAGCCCTTTAAGTTTTCAGCCTTTATCAATGCCTTGTTATTTTTACGCCGCACCTCGGGATCAAAGTTTTTCCCCATGCAGCGGTGTCCTCTTGCAACCGAGCTCGAACGCCGGACTGCATCCGAGGTGTCTTTTTGTAGCCGAGCTCTACCGCCGATCGGCATCCGAGGTGTCATAGATTACCTCGGTCTTGAAAAAGTTGAAGGAGTTCAGCCGAGCTTAATGCCGGAAATGTCCTCTAGGGAGCCAGCCACTTGCATCTGAGCTCTATGCCGGACTGCTTCCGAGGTGGTGCGCCACCTCGGCCGTGGGCTGATTTTTATGGATTTTTTTTCAATTGGTGCAATTTATTCTCTGTCGAGATGTATAGCCAGTAGCCCTCAAGGTGTGTGTCAGCCAAAAATCCGAGATGCACCTGAAGGAAATCATAAAACTGATGACCCAGTAGCCGCTGAGACTCAGGTCGATTCACGAAATCGGCCTGAGGATCAACTCCTAGCTCGGCAGCATACTTAGGAATAGAAACACGGTGTGCATAGTCCTCGAGACTCAGGTTGGGTGCGGCCGACCAACCCGAGGATCGTAATCTCCTCGGAAACTGTTTTGCACTTTTAATTTCCCTGCATTGAATCGTCAAATGCAGTAGCCCCCGAGCCACTGGTCGGGTGGGAACACCAGATTAGGGGATCGATGTACCTCTTTAGTTGCTTTTAATTTGAGAAGCGCGAAGCCCAGTAGCCCCCGAGCCTTAATTTGGGCAAGGGTGGCCGAATTAAGGATCGATATCCAGAATAAATTGACTTTACTCACAATTTATGTGTAATGATTCTATGTATCCAAGTACTTTACATCATTACAAATGCCTCTGTTCTACAAACTTTGTTAACCAGTCTTCGGCTTCTTCCTCCTCGACCATTGGCCGAGGAGTGTTTCCTACTCCTGGTCCGCCGAGGTGAACCAGACTCTTCGGATAACAAGGCAATCTGGCTATTTGGTTCTACAAACAAAGTGGAACAGAGCTTATGTTATATTACGTTTAAGCGTAAGAAACATCTTCCAAGAAAAATAGTTCCTCTATAAGTTCCTTTTCTCAGGCTATCATGTTGACCATGATCATGAAACCTCAACCCTGATCAATGTGGGAGACAAATATTGAGGATTTAGTTTGGGGAAAGTTCCCGAACTCTGTGGTCATTAATGAACCAAAATTTTCACTTCCGTCGTTGCCGACCAATTATATTCTTAAGATGGCTAGCTTTCGGCTTCACCCAGTCTGAGGTACTAGCTCGGATGACCCAGAAGTAACAATCACAGAGGTGCTCCCTTTACCCCCTAGCCGAACAATCGGGAACGTAAGGGGTAAGCACGGGAGCCAGGTGTCGGTGTCAAAACCGGCAGATCTCGGGGTAGGGGGTCCCGAGCTGCGGATCTCAGATCGATGGTAACAGGAACGAAGGAGACGATGTTTACCCAGGTTCGGGCCCTCTTGATGGAGGTAAAACCCTACGTCCTGCTCTTGTTTATATTGATGATGGTGTATCGAGTACAGAGTTGATCTACCTCGAGATCGTGAGTTGTGGTCTAAACCCTAGGGGTGATGATGAATATCATAATGATCCTGCTGAATATGAGTTGTCATAATGATCTATCGACTAGCCTGGCCTCGGCTTATATAATGTACCGGAGGCCTAGGATAACAAGAGTCCTAGTCGGCTACGTCGGCGGAGAGGAGTCCTTGTCTTGATCACCAAGTCTTGTGGAATCTTCCTCGTATATGTCATGGGCTGCCCGAAGTGGCCCATTAGTGAACCGCCATGGGGGTCCTCGGCCCGACCCACTGGCCGGGAGACGACGTGGTTAGTACCCCCTAGTCCAGGACACCGTCAGTAACCCCCTGAACCGGTCTTCAAGTTGGAGACGCTCCTCGGTTCTTCCGAACTGTTCTTCGTCTTCGGTCGTCGGTCTTGAAAACTGGTTCAACAAATCTTCCCATCTCCGATCTTGAGGATCGCCGAGGTGTATCCGAAGAGTTCATACGTCGGGCATCCGAGGAGCCCTTTAAGTTTTCGGCCTTTATCAATGCCTTGTTATTTTTACGCCGCACCTCGGGTTCAAAGTTTTCCCCGTGCAGCGGTGTCCTCTTGCAACCGAGCTCGAACGCCGGACTGCATCCGAGGTGTCTTTTTGTAGCCGAGCTCTAACGCCGATTGGCATCCGAGGTGTCATAGATTACCTCAGTCCTGAAAAAGTTGAAGGAGTTCAGCCGAGCTTAATGCCAAAAATGCCCTCTATGGAGCCAGCCACTTGCATCCGAGCTTTACGCCGGACTGCTTCCGAGGTGTTGCACCACCTCGGGCTGGAGCTAATTTTTTGTGGATATATTTTCGATTGGTGCAATTTATTCTCTGCCGAGGTATATAGCCAGTAGCCCTCAAGGTGTATGTCGGCCTAAAATCCGAGATGCACCTGAAGGATGAAATAAAACCGCTGATCCCAGTAGCCCCTGATACTCAGGTCGATTCGTGAAATCGGGCTGAGGATCGATTCCTAACTTGGCATCATACGTAGGAATAGACACGCGGTGTGCATAGTCCCCGAGACTCAGGTTGGGTGCGGCCGACCAACCCGAGGATCGTAATCTCCTCGGAAACTATTTTGCACTTTGAATTTTCTGCATTGAATCATCAATGCAGTAGCCCCCGAGCCACTGGTCGGGTGGCAACACCAGATCAGGGGATCGATGTAACCCGTTAATGGATTTTAAGTGAGAAGCGTGAAGCCCAGTAGCCCCCGAGCCTTAAGTTGGGCAAGGGCGGCCGAATTAAGGATCAATATCCGGAGTAAATTGATTTTAATCATAATTTATGTGTAATGATTCTATGTATCCAAGTACTTTACATCATTACAAATGCCTCTGGTCTACAAACTTTGTTAACCAGGCTTCGGCTTCTCCCTCCTCGACCATTGGCCGAGGAGTGTTTCCTACTCCTGGTCTGCCGAGGCGAACCAGACTCTTCGGATAACAAGGCAATCCGGCTATTTGGTTCTACAAACAAAGTGGAACAGGGCTTATGTTATATTACGTTTAAGCGTAAGAAACATCTTCCAAGAAAAATAGTTCCTTTATAAGTTCCTTTTCTCAGGCTATCATGTTGACCATGATCGTGAAACCTCGACTCCGATCAATGTGGGAGAAAAATATTGAGGATTTAGCTTGGGAAATGTTCCCGAACTCTGTGGTCTTTAATGAACCAAAATTTTCACTTCCGTCGTTGCCGACCAATTATATTCTTAAGATGGCTAGCTTTCGGCTTCACCCAGTCTGAGGTACTAGCCCGGATGACCCGGAAGTATCAATCACAGAGGTGCTCCCTTTACCTCCTAGCCGAACAATCGGAAACGTAGGGGTAAGCACAGGAGCCAGGCAACCCAGCTTGGCCAAAATCTTAAGTCAAATTGATGCATATTTATGGCTTTGTAACGATTTATGGGAAGGCAGCGCTCGTATATTGAATACAAACGCTGATGATATGTTGGGCTCTCCAGGAGTCCCGATGTAACCGTGCCAAGGTGCCTCAAGGAGCCCTCGGCACATGTTGTGGTTAGTGTTCGGCGTCAGCCGAGGTCAAACCATTAACACTTCGGCCAATTTTATGAAAGGCCCATCGTTTAACACGGGATAACCTCTATCGATCTATAGTTTGACACCGTCCTCGGATCGCTGACCAGTTTGCGCTCATTGTGACAGTCAGTTTTCGGCTTTCTCCACTGAGGTACTTGACCAGTTAAACCGGAAGTACAATCGCAGTGGTTCTCCCTTTGCACACCTAGCCAAACAAAGCGGAACATAGGAGGCAAGCACAGGAGCCGGGCAACCCAACTATTGACCGAAGACACAATTCGAAACTGATGCATATAAAGCAATATCCGAGAACATTTTGCCGAGGACTCCTCGGAGTACCTTGGCTTTTGGTGGGTTCGGCTCTAGTCGCAGCCCCCCGTTGATATTGCCGATGCTTTAAAGGCGTCCGGCGTTGTACTGCGAGAGTTATGCTGGAGACCCACAGTAGTCCTCGAGACTCGGGTTGGGTGAAGCCAACCAACCTGAGGATCGAATCTCCTCGGGAACTAGTCCAGATGTCATGTGCGTTTCACCAACGCCGAGGCGTAGGTCGGCAGGAAAAATGCCGAGCTGCGGGGCGGAAAAGATCTCCCGAGCTGAATTATTACGCAGGGCACCTCGGTCATGAAGATGTCTCACCTCCTGAAAAAACATACAAATAGCTTAAAAGTGCCATAAGCTCGAAAAGCCTTATGTAAAAACTTGACGTCCGAACTAAATCAAGTTTTTAGGTGCCAATCCAAAAAGTGGTCTTAAAATTAGTTTGTTCTTCCGTCATGCTTTAACATGACACATCCGATCTCAAGACTTCAAGCAGGTCAGCCTTCGGCTTCAACCTCCTATTCCTGAAGGCGGAGTGCTTCTTAGGCCAGTTTAGCGAACCAAACTCGAGCGGCTTTAGAGAGAAACCAGGCTATCCGGCTATTGACCACACACTCGAGTCGAGAAAAGAGCGGTAGAAAAAGACTTTGCCACGACTTAGAAGAAAATACTTATTATAAAACGGTGCATATAAATTTAAGAGCCCCCAGTTAACTTGGGTAAAGGAAGTGTTTTTAACAAACATAGTTTTTAACAAACTAAGTGTATAACTAATAACTTGTCTAACACAAATATAATGCTTGGTCGAACCGAACAAAAAATAAAAATTGAAAAAAGTTAAGCATGAAAGCGACTTAGCTGGTTAATGTGCTCAGTGTTGATGACGTAGTGCGGGCTTGCAACAGGTCGAGATCCCAGCCCCCAAGCCGGTCCTAGGGTGGCCGAGCGAAGAGCTCGGCTGATGAAGTGGCAGCACAAAACTGCCGATGCACCGAGGCGAAGCCCCTGGTGCAGCCGAGGAGACAGAGTAGGTCGGCAGGGTGATGCCGGAGTTGGTCGATGAAGCGATGGTGAAGCCCCCGGTCTAGCCGAGGTGACGAAGCTGGTCGGCTGGTGATGCCGAAATCTCCAATCCAGCCGAGATGACGAAGCTGGTCGGCTAGTGACGCCGAAGTCCCCGATCCAGCCGAGATGACGAAGCTGGTCGGCTGGTGATGCCGAAGTCCCCGGAGTAGGTTGATAAAGAGATGGTGAAGCCCCCGGTCCAACCGAATTGACGGAGCAGGTCGGTAACGTGACGTTGCAGCCCCATACCAGCCGAGGTGTCGAAGCAGGTCGGCGTGATGGACATCGGCTTGAAGAAGCAACGGCGCGACGATGCCGACGCTGGTCGGAACTAGTGACGCGGTCGATGCCAGCTTGATGAAGTGACCGCGCGGCGATGCCGATGTGCCAACCCCATGCAATCCGTGGGGCAACGATGTTGGTGATGATTTAGCCGTGATGCCGAACTCTTGGTCGGCTCGCCGGGGTGAAGATCCGAGGTGATTGTCGTTGGCTCGATGGAGCGACGGCGCAGTCGATGCTGGCGCAGGTCAACAGCCGTGGAGCAACATGGTCGAGCCGGTTTGACATCGGCGCGATGGTGAAGATCGCCTCGGAAAAGACTCAAAATTTGTGGGCGCGTGTTTGAGAACAACACACAATACCCTAGATAAGAATTTCCTTCAAGAAGGATGTCCAATATCCCGTTCATGAAAAATATGAACTCGGGTCGGATTCGTTCTCGCGTAGAAAACAGATCCGAAAATTGATGCACTCATCGGACGCTTCCCGGAGTTTGAACGTTCGGATCGAGCTGAAATTTTGAGGGGTGGTAGATATGGGAATTCCGCATCCAATGAACGGTTGGATCTTCCAAAGGACGTCCGAGCTGACTGCTGGACTCCTCGCCCTAAACTCGTCCAGATTCCCGTCCAGATTCGACAGGGCTCCGGTATATCGTAGATCGCCGGAGATTCCTCCATCGGAACGCGATGAAATTTTACAGGGTTGTTCTAGACTCAATTCTGCACAATTCCTCCGAAGCAATCGTCAAAGCGACGCTCGGGGAGGCAGGGACGGCGAACACGAATCTGCTGTCCAGAAAAACTGCACAAACGCACGAGGGCAATGTTGACGTTGAGCCCCCGAGCTCCATGGACGATTTTTCCATGATCCCGGATGAGATCGGGGTTGATGATGATGAAGACATCTGCCCGATCTTGACGATCCGAAGAGAAGCCTAGTCCTCGGTCCAGCCAAGGTGACCAGTCTGGCCGGCGATGGAGATGCCAGCGTCGCAGTTGATCTGCAGGCGAGCCATTGACCCTTCGTCGATCACACAGCGGAACTCTCAATGAAAGCACTAGTGTCGGTGTCAAAACCGGCAGATCTCGGGGTAGGGGGTCCCGAGCTGCGGATCTCGGATCGATGGTAACAGGAACGAAGGAGACGATGTTTACCCAGGTTCGGGCCCTCTTGATGGAGGTAAAACCCTACGTCCTGCTCTTGTTTATATTGATGATGGTGTATCGAGTACAGAGTTGATCTACCTCGAGATCGTGAGTTGTGGTCTAAACCCTAGGGGTGATGATGAATATCATAATGATCCTGCTGAATATGAGTTGTCATAATGATCTATCGACTAGCCTGGCCTCGGCTTATATAATGTACCGGAGGCCTAGGATAACAAGAGTCCTAGTCGGCTACGTCGGCGGAGAGGAGTCCTTGTCTTGATCACCAAGTCTTGTGGAATCTTCCTCGTATATGTCATGGGCTGCCCGAAGTGGCCCATTAGTGAACCGCCATGGGGGTCCTCGGCCCGACCCACTGGCCGGGAGACGACGTGGTTAGTACCCCCTAGTCCAGGACACCGTGACCAGGCAACCCAGCTTGGCCAAAATCTTAAGTCAAATTGATGCATATTTATGGCTTTATAACGATGATTACGGAAGGCAGCACTCGTATATTGAATACAAACGCTTTATGCTATATGTTATTTTGACTCCGTTGTGACTGTTTATCATTTGAATGTGGCCCATCGTCGGCTTCCACCCCTTTGTAGATGCTACGCAGGGTGTTTCCGAAGTAACAAGACAACCCTTAGCCGACGTCTCGGTGCCCGAAGGCGGTTGTGTTAGCGGAAACGAGGCAATCTGATATGCAGGCTTTATAACTTTCACT
Source organism: Elymus sibiricus (assembly GCA_039707655.1). Taxonomy (NCBI): domain Eukaryota; kingdom Viridiplantae; phylum Streptophyta; class Magnoliopsida; order Poales; family Poaceae; genus Elymus; species Elymus sibiricus. The sequence goes on from CM077664.1 coordinate 324,794,400, forward strand.
TAGTCATAGGAGCGTAAAGTTGGGAGGCCAGTTACTAGCCCCCAGTTAGTGTTCGGGGTCAGCCGAGGTCAAGCTATTAAAACTTCGACCAATTTTATGAAAGGCCCATCGTTTAACACGGGGTAACCTCTATCGATCTAGAGTTTGACACAATCATCGGATCGCTGACCAGTTTATGCTTATTGTGACAGTCAGTTTTCGGCTTTCTCCACTGAGGTACTTGACCTGTTAAATTGGAAGTACAATCGCAGTGGTTCTCCCTTTGCACACCTAGCCGAACAAAACGGAACGTAGGAGGCAAGCACAGGAGCCGGGCAACCCAACTATTGACCGAAGACACAATTCGAAACTGATGCATATAAAGCAATATCCGAGAACGTTTTGCCGATGAATCCTCAGAGTACCTTGGCTTTTGGTGGGTTTGGCTCTAGTCGCAGCCCCCCATTGATATTGCCGATGCTTTAAAGGCATCCGATGTTGTACTGCGAGAGTTATGCTGGAGACACATAATATCCCCCGAGATTCAGGTTGGGTGAAGCCGATCAACCTGAGGATCGAATCTCCTTGGGAACTAGTCCAGATGTCATGTGTGTTTCGCCAACGCCGATGTGTAGGTCGGCAGGAAAGATGCCGAGCTGCGGGTCAAAAAAGATTTCCCGAGCTGAATTATTACGCAGGGCACCTCGGTCATATGGATGTCCCGCCTCCTGAAAGAAAATCATACAAATAGCTTAAAAGTGCCGTAAACTCGAAAAGCCAAAAAACTTATGTAAAAACTTGACGTCTGAACTAAATCAAGTTTTTAGGTCCAATCCTAAAAGTGGTCTTAAAATTAGTTCGTGCTTCCGTTGTGCTTTAACATGACACATCCGATCTCAAGACTTCAAGCGGGCCAGCCTTCGACTTCAACCTCCTATTCCCGAAGGCGGAGTGCTTCTCAGGCCAGTTTAGCGAACCAAACTCGAGCGGCTTTAGAGATAAATCAGGCTATCCGGCTATTGACCACACACTCGTGTCGAGAAAGGAGTGGTAGAAAAAGACTTTGCAACGACCAAGAAGAAAACACATTTATTATAAAACGGCTCATATAAATTTAAGAGCCCCAAGTTAACATGGGTAAAGAAAGTGGTTTTTAACAAACCTCACTTTTAACAAATAAATTTTAACATAAATATAATGCCTGGTCGAACCGAACAAAAAATTAAGAATTGAAAAAAGCTGAGCTTGGAAGCGACTTAGCTGGTTAATGTGCTCGGTCGTTGATGAAGCGATCCGAGCTTGCGGCGGGTCGAGGTCCCAGCCCCCGAGCCAGTCTCGAGGTGCCCGAGCGAAGAGCTCGGCTTGATGAAGTGGTAGTACAGCACTGCCGATATGTTGAGGCGAAGACCCCGATCCAGCCGAGATGACGAAGCTGGTCGGCTGGTGGTGCCGAAGTCCCCGGTCCGGCCGAGGTGTCCGAGTGAAGAAACCGGCAGACCTCGGGGTAGGGGGTCCCCGGAGTAGGTTGATAAAGAGATGACGAAGCCCCCGGTCTAGCCGAGGTGACGGAGCAGGTCGGTAAGGTGACGTTGCATCCCATGCCAGCCGAGGTGTCAAAGCAGGTCGGCGTGGTGGTCATCGGCTTGAAGAAGCAACTGCGCGGCCATGCCGACGCAGATCATAACTTTTGACGCGGTCAATGCCGGCTCGATGAAGTGACCGCGCGGAGATGCCACCGCGCCCGACCCGTGCAATCCGTGGGGCGACGATGTTGGTGATGATTTAGCCGTGATGCCGAACTCTTGGTCGGCTCGCCGGGGTGATGATCTTGATGAGGTTGACCTCGGCTCGACGAAGCGTAACGCAGGTCGGCGGCCATGGAGCAACGTTGTCGGGCTGGTTTGACACCGGCGTGACAATGAAGATCACCTCCGAAAAGGAGCAAAATTTGTGAGCATGTGTTTGGAAACAAAACACAATACCCTAGAGAGAGTTTTCTTCAAAAAAGATGTCCGATATCCCGTTCATGAAAAAGACGAACATGGGTCGGATTCGTTTCCGCGCAGAAGACACATCCAAAAAGTCATGCACTCATTGGACTATTTCCGGAGTTTGGACGGTCGGATCGAGCTCAAATTTTGAGGGGTGGTAGATATAGGAATTCCGCAGCCGATCAACGGTTGGATCTTCCAAAGGACCGCCGAGCTAGACGCTAGAGCCCACGCCCTAAACTCGTCCAGATTCCCGTCCAGATTTGACAGGGCTCCGGTATATCGGAGATCGCCGGAGATTCCTCCATCGGAAAGAGACAAAAAATTTCAGGGTTGTTCTAGACTCAATTCCGCACAATTCCACCGAAGCAATCGTCAAAGCGACGCTCGAGGAGGCAGGGACGGCGAACACAAAGCCGCTGTCCAGAAAAACTGCACAATCGCGCGAGGGCAATGTTGACGTCGAGCCCCCGAGCTCTATGGACGATTTTTCCATGACCCCGGATGAGATCGAAGTTGATGATGATGAAGACTTCCGTCCGATCTTGATGATCCGACATGCAGCGTTGTCCTCGGTCCAGCCGAGGTTTCTAGTCGAGCCGGTAACGAAGATGCCGGCTTCGACGATGAGGTTCGGCCCTGACGCATAGATCGCACCGGAACCGCGGTGATCACACAGTGGAACTCTCAATGAAAGCACCAGTGTCGGTGTAAAAACCGGCAGACCTCGGGGTAGGGGGTCCCGAGCTGTGGATCTCGGATCGGTGGTAACAGGAACGAAGGAGACAATGTTTACCCAGGTTCGGGCCCTCTTGATGGAGGTAAAACCCTACGTCCTGCTCTTGTTTATATCAATGGAGATGTATCAAGTACAGAGTTGATCTACCTCGAGATCATAAGTTGTTGTCTAAACCCTAGGGGTGATGATGAATATCATAATCATCTATCGACTAGCCTAGCCTCGGCTTATATAATGTACCAGAGGCTTAGGATAACAAGAGTCCTAGTCGGCTACTTCGGTGGAGAGGAGTCCTTGTCTTGATCACCAAGTCTTGTGGAATCTTCCTCGTATATGTCATGGGCTACCCGAAGTGGCCCAATAGTGAATCGCCATGGGGTCCTCGGCCCGACCCACAGGTCGGGAGACGACGTGGTTAGTACCCCCTAGTCTAGGACACCGTCACTAGGGACTCCGAACCTCGGGAAAATATCTTCTTTAAGCATTTTAATAGAAGGTTTATGATCAGCACTACTAGTTGGAATAGCTTCTACCCACTTAGTAATGTAATCAACAGCAACTAAAATATGAGTATACCCATTGGATTTAGGAAAAGGTCCCTTGTAATCGAATCCCCAAACATCAAATGGTTCAATAACAAGTGAATAATTCATAGGCATTTCCTGACGTCTACTAATATTACCAATTCTTTGACATTCATCACAAGATAAGACAAACATACGAGCATCCTTGAAAAGAGTAGGCCAATAAAAACCAGATTGTAATACCTTATGTGCAGTTCTATCTCCCGCATGGTGTCCTCCGTAAGCCTCGGAATGACACTTCCATGGAATTTGTTCATGTTCATACTCAGGTATACAATGTCTAATAATACCATCTACTCCTTCTTTATAAAGATGTGGGTCATCCTAGAAGTAATGTCTTAAATCAAAGAAGAACTTTTTCTTTTGTTGGTATGTGAAACTAGGTGGTATAAATTTAGCAACAATATAATTAGCATAGTCTGCATACCAAGGAGTATTACGAGAAACATTTATGATAGCTAATTGTTCATCAGGAAAATCATCATTAATAGGAAGTGGGTCATCAAGAACATTTTCCATTCTAGAAAAATTATCTGCTACGGGATTCTCAGCTCCCTTTCTATCAATAATATGCAAGTCAAATTCCTGTAGCAATAGAACCCACCTAATGAGTCTAGGTTTAGTATCTTTTTTTCCATAAGGTATTTAATAGCAGCATGATCAGTGTGAACAGTTACTTTAGAATCAACTATGTAAGATCTGAATTTATCGCATGTAAACACAACTGCTAGAAATTCTTTCTCAGTAGTAGCATAATTTCTTTGGGCACTGTCTAGAGTTTTACTAGCATAATGGATAACATTTAATTTCTTATCAACTCTCTGTCCTAGAACAGCACCAACATCATAATCACTAGCATCACACATAATTTCAAAAGGCAGGTTCCAATCAGGTGATTGAACAACAGGTGCAGTGGTTAAGGCTTTCTTAAGTGTTTCAAAGGCTTCTACACAATCATCATCAAAACAAATGGAACATCTTTTTGCAAGAGCTAGGTAAGAGGTCTAGAAATTTTAGAGAAATCTTTAATAAACCTCCTATAGAAACCAGCATGACCTAGGAAACTTCTTATACCTTTAATATCTTTAGGACAAGGCATTTTCTCAATAGCATCAACTTTAGCCTTATCAACTTCAATACCTCTTTCAGAAATTTTATGCCCCAAGACAATACCTTCATTCACCATAAAGTGGCACTTCTCCTAATTCAAGACAAGATTAGTTTGTTCACATCTCTGCAAAACTCGATCAAGGTTGCTTAAGAAATCATCAAAAGAAGTTCCGTAAACAGAAAATTCATCCATGAAAACCTCAACAATCTTTTCACAAAAGTTAGAGAATATAGCAATCATACATCTTTGAAAGGTAGCAGATGCGTTGCATAAACCAAAAGGCATACGTCTATAAGCATAAGTTCCAAAAGGACAAGTAAAGGTGGTTTTCTCTTGGTCGACTTGTGATACAGGTATTTGAGAGAAACCAGAATATCCATCTAGGAAACAAAAGTGTGTATGCTTAGACAATCTTTCTAACATTTGATCAATAAAAGGTAAGGGGTAATGATCTTTTCTAGTGGCTTTGTTTAATTTTCTAAAATCAATTACCTTCCTATAACCAGTTACAATTCTTTCTGGAATGAGTTCATTTTTATCATTAGGAACAACGGTAATTTTCTAAAATCAATTACCATCCTATAACCAGTTACAATTCTTTGTGGAATGAGTTCATTTTTATCATTAGGAACAACGGTAATACCTCCTTTCTTAGGGACACAATGAACGGGACTTACCCATCTACTATCAGCTATGGGATAGATTATACCTGCTTCCAGAAGCTTTAAAATTTCAGTTCTTACCACCTCCTTCATTTTAGGATTTAATCATCGTTGGTGGTCGACAACTGGTTTAGCATCAGGCTCCATATTAATTTTGTGCTGACATAGAGTGGGACTAATGCCCTTAAGATCATCAAGAGTATATCCAATAGCATCTCGGTGCTTCCTCGGAGTTTTTAGTAATCTCTTTTCTTCATGCTCTGAAAGGTTAGCACTAAAAATAACAGGATATATCTTCTTTTCATCTAGATAAGCATATTTCAATGTATCAGGCAATTGCTTCAATTCAAATACAGGGTCACCCTTAGGTGGAGGAGGGCCTCCAAGGGTTTCAACAGGCAAATTGTGTTTAAGGATAGGTGGTTGATCAAAGAACATCCTATCTATTTCATTCCTTTCATTCATGTGCATATCATTTTCATGGTCTAGTAAATATTATTCTAACGGATCAGTAGGAGGTACGGCAATAGAAGCAAGACCAATAATTTCATCTTTACTAGGCAATTCTTTATCATGAGGTTGTCTACGAAACTTGGAGAAATTAAACTCATGAGACATACCACCAAAATTAACACTAACAGTTTCTTTAGCGCAATCAATCTTGGCATTAACAGTGTTCAAGAAAGGTCTACCAAATATAATGGGACAAAAATTATCTTGTGGAGAACCGAGGACTAGAAAATCAGTAGGGTATTTTATTTTTCCACACAAGACTTCAACATCTCTAACAATCCCAAGCGGTGTAATGGTATCTCTGTTTGCAAGCTTAATAGTAACATCAATGTCCTCTATTTCAAAACGGAATAGCACTCACACTAGCACCCAAATCACATAAGCCATGATAACAATGATCTCCTATTTTAACAGAGACAATAGGCATACCTACTATAGGTCTATTTTTATCTTTAGGGTCTGGTTTAGCAATTCTAGTTGCTTCATCACAGAAGTAAATAACATGCCCATCTATATTATCGACCAAGAGATCTTTAACCATAGCAACATTAGGTTCAACTTTAATTTGTTCAGAGGGTCTAGGTGCTCTAATATTACTTTTGTTAACTTTAGCATGTTCCTTAATCCTAACAGGAAAAGGGGGTTTCTCAATATAAGCAGTAGGCACAACTGGATCAACATGGTAAACAATTGTTTCTTCTTTAACACTAACGGGTTCCTCAATCTTTTCTTTAATAGGGGGATGATATTTAAACCACTTCTCCTTAGTGTCGGTGTCAAAACCGGCAGACCTCGGGGTAGGGGGTCCCGAGCTGTGGATCTCGGATCGGTGGTAACAGAGACAAGGGAGACGATGTTTACCCAGGTTCGGGCCCTCTTGATGGAGGTAAAACCCTACGTCCTGCTTTTGTTTATATTGATGAAGATGTATCGAATACAGAGTTGATCTACCTCGAGATCGTAATGTGTGTCTAACTCTAGGGCTAGGTGAGGGATATTGCGTTGATGTCCCCCCTATGGGCTAAACCCTATGGCTTATATACACGCCAAGGGGGGTATCTAGGGTTAGAAAGTCGGTAACTAGTAGCAAGGCGGCTGGAAAGATCTTGGAGTATACGTCAAGTCTTCGGTAGAGATAGTCTCGATCACGCTTCCTGTGTACGGCCTCCGGAGTCCATCTTGATCACGTACCAGGGCCCATCGGCCCAACCGAGGAGATGGGATGGCTAGGTTAGCACCCCCTAATCCAGGACACCGTCAGTAGCCCCTGAACTGGTCTTTGATGCTGAAGTCGACGCCCTTCGATCTTCAATTTCGGAGTCTTAGCTCGACAGACAAGTTCCCGTGCTTTATCCTCCGACCAGACTTAAAGTCCTCGGCCAACCCTTAAAATTCCGTTGGGGCCCAATTTCAGACTTTGAGAATCGTTTCATCTAGGGAATCGGGCCCCTTTATGGAAAAAATGTCACAGCGTCAGCCCCTTCTGTCTTTACTTAATAAACGCACATCCTTTGCTAGCGGCAATACGCATCTCGACCGCAACCGCAGCAAAATATCCCCTCCATCCCAGCCCAAGCTCAAGAGCCCGAACAATGGCGAGTGGTGAAGGATCATCGAGGCGCCCTCACGGCCCTGATAGAGGGGACTGGGGGAGCTGCTCCATCACGCGCCTTCAATTAGAGCGCCTGGCGACGCAAGGTTACCTGCCGGATGCAGATCTGGCCCCTACCCGTCCCGGACTAACGTCCATCGACGGTCAAGCCCATGCCGAGAATTACCCTTCGCCACGAGGAGACGAGCGGGTATGCTTCGTGCCTTTCCTCCTCCGCGGCTTAGGGTTCCCAATCCACCCTTTCCTCCGCGGCTTGCTGGAGTTTTACGGGCTGCAGCTACACCATCTCTCCCAGAATTCGATATTACACATCGCGGGGTTCGTCATGCTCTGTGAGCTACACCTTGGCTGTCAGGCGCACTTCGGATTATGGTGAAAGTATTTCTGTATCGTGTCCCGCTCCTCGGCCGACAAGCTATTCGAGGTTAGAGGAGCCAAAGTCTGCCCAATCGACAAGACTGGTTATCCAGCGGGAACACCTCAAGAGGACGCCTATTACTGGCCTTCCGAGTGGTTCTACATTAATGACGTCCCGCTGTACGAGCCAACCTGGCCAGGTCTCCCGCCCTTCTCATTGGATCCACCGGGGAAACGTTACAGTTGGAGGCCGCAGAGCTTGGCACAAGAGGAAGATGAAGCCGTGACCAGTCTAGTGGCCAAGGTGAAGCTACTATCAAGCGCTAGCCTCACCGTCATTGATGTGATGGCGGTGGCCCTAGACCGAAGAGTCCAACCCCTCTGGCAGCGTCAGCACTTATTGTGCGAGTATAATGGGTCCAACGACACCTCCCGATCCATCAAGGGAGCTTTTATGGACTAAATGACCCTCGGAGCCGTACTGGCCAGCATGTACCAAGGATCCGCGGAGGAGTTCGCCAAGCGCCAGTTCCAAGATGGGCTGTCGTACAACAACCCTGCTGACATAGTAAGTTTCCCTTTCGAATTCTCATGTTTACCTCGGGATCTTTAACATTAATCCGCTACACATCGGTCCTTGAACAGAGGTGGAGGCATTGGAGGGCGTGAGCAGTCCGGCCCCTGAGCCAGAGCTGCACTGCCACGCGGAAGACCCTCTTTACAACGAGGATGAAGACCTAGGCCTTATTTACGAAGGGAGGAGTTTTTTTCTGGAGAGCCTTGACGGCTCAAAGGTAGTTGTCATCACTGACACACCGGGGACGAGGCCAGCCTCATCAGTAACACTCCCTTCCTCTAAACGAAAGAGAGCCCCTCGTCCTCCAGCCCCCAGCCATCTGACTTCTCCTCCAAAGGGGCAGCGCTCCCAACGCCTACGCAGAGAAACGGCTTCACTGGGAAGGGCTCCGCCAGAAGTACAAGAAGTTCAAGCCGAGGTCACGGGGGCAGGCGAAAGTGCCCCTTCGATCACCAGGTAATACTTTGATCTGTGTTGCCGCAAAGACACTTCGGATTTTAACCTTCCCCACCATTTGCAGACAGCCTTTATCCACCACAACAAATGTGGGGGCCGAGGGAGCCACGGCCCCGCCCAAGGAAACAGATGTCCAAAATCCCGCGGGAGTTGACCCCGGAGCTGCCCAGCCCGAGGACTCTGCGACATTGGCCACCCTGTCGTGGTTTTGTCGCGACAGATGTCCTAGTAAAAGGACTTAGAGATGAAGCCATCGCACTAACGTGGAAGCTTAGCGGGGTTGAGCGGGAACAAGAAGACGCCGGGTTACCCAGGTTCGGCCCCTCACGGTGGAGGTAAAAGCCTATGTCCTGCTTTGTATATATTGTTGTGGATCTCGATTACAAGGATGCGGATTCGCTAACCTAGCTCTCGAGGGGATTGCAACTTAGTCTTTTTCGTATAGGTGCTCCCCTTTATATACACAGGTGGAACCCTAGATTACATGAGAGTCCGGGTCGTTCTTGACCCGTCTCTTTATTCCTTCCTACTTGTTCTCCAAGACGGCTCTCCTTGCCATCTGACTTGTCGTGAGCCGGCCCATTATGTAAGCCGGTCTATCCTTACCAGGCCTTGCTAAGCCGGCCCATATAGAGACTTCAGCCCCGCAGTGAGTTGGCTCGCTAAGCTCGCGTCGTGGCTGGGTTAACACTCTGCCGGGTCTCCTTGCTGGCGAATATCCCCAACATTAGCCCTCAGTTTGACTTGAATTTATTCACGTTAAACTCCATCCTGAAAAAACAAAGCACTAGTAACACATTTCCAAGCGCTCCCAAGCCGCTCTCTTTAAGTTGCCACCGTAGACTGGCTCAAGTTGCCGGGTTAGGTGATCGTCAGGTTTGCCCCCTCAGATTCAAACTTAGCATTTTCAACTCTTGTCCCTCATGACGTCACGATCCACTTTCGCGAAATCCGGGATGATATCATCTCAAATCCTTGAGTGGGTACGTCCCGTCTTGTCAGGCACGAGAATTGAGGCACCACACCACCGAAAATTACTGCGCCGCCTGGGGTTCCGCCCTTGCCGTTTTAACCTTTACTGCGGCTATAAATATGCCAGCTCATCCCACTTTCACTTTTTTACCCTATACTCTTCTTCCTCCTCGCGCCTGCTCGTCACACCCGAAGCGCCGTCGCTCTAGAGCTCTCCGACGACCTCGACCGCGCCTTCTCCGACGCCCATCATCGCCGGAGCTCAACGAGACACCGCCGCCGCATACGCCGCAATCAGGTACACTCCAACCCTTGCTCCTCTGGATCTACGGTGCCCATTCTCTGTAGTAATCCCCTTGTTCGTCATGTTCTTTGTGTTCGTCCTTCTCCCCTTGTTTAGTAGATCCAAAATCAACGAAATGATCCGTGTTGGCACCCTATTCACTGCGGTAATACTCATTTTCGCATCTGGCTCTCTGTATCGGCCATCACAGACTCGCATTGATGACAGGCCATCGTGTTCATCCCCACTTAGGTCTTTTAAACTTTTCTTTCCGCAATATTTTTAGATCCGTAAAAAGTAGTTGTTCCATCAAATTCTTGTTTGCCACTAGCTCAACACTTAGGAGAAATCCAAAGCACCACCATCATCAACCCCGGCTTATAACTGCTTTCGACGGCTTGCATGAATCCGGGTTATGAATTTAGCCATCCTGATTTTTATCATTTGACCGGGTCTTATACTCTGACGGCTTGTCCTTCTCAAGCTTAACACGCAGGCTTGTCATTTTTGTCCTTGCAGTTAAACTGTTAAGTCGCCATGGCACCCAAGACCGACAAATCCTGCAACTGGTTTAGATCGCAAGTCTCAACCTTGATGCTGAACGAGCTTGTAGGGCAAGGCCTCTTGCCGGCTCAAACCGCAATCAACTGGTGGGCGCCTGAAGAGGAAAGCACCCCCAGCCCCAACAAGACGAGGTGGTGGTTTTCGCCGATCATCTGCATAAGGGGTTTCGGCCGTCCGGGTCAAAAAAATTCCGTGATGTTCTCCATTTTTTCGACCTCCGACCGCAAGATCTTGGACCGAACTCAATTACCAACCTCTGCCAATTTCAAGTCTTCTGCGAAGTGTACCTCCAGACGGCACCAACTGTCCTGCTTTTTCGTGAATTCTTCTATATTAACCACCAGACTGAGTTCACTGATGGCCCCAGCATAGAACTTGGTGGCGTCTCCATTCAAAGGCGAAGGAACACTCCCTTTCCTGAGGCCAAGCTGGCAAGTCACCCCAAGGGCTGGAACAAGACTTGGTTTTACTACAAGAGCACTGCCCCTCAAGGTGAAAATCCCCTGCCGGGTTACAGACCAGACCGGCTAAATACCACAGTGGCCTTTCCGGGTTGGCCATCAACAGAAGAACGCAAACAATTCGCCCCTGTTTACTCCAAACTAAGGGCCTTGGTTGCTAACGGCCTTACTGGGATTGATCTGACCCAGTGCTGGGTAAGCTGGCGGATCCAGCCTCTTAGCCACAGAGGCGACCTGATGTGCAACTATACCGGTGAGCCGGCAGACGCTCAACGGTTCAGTCAAGTCAATCTACCCGTGAGTGATATCAACAAAACCATCAAGAAGCTATTGGGAGAGCCTCAGGAGAAATGCAACAAAACCGTGCTGGCTCCCTTCTGCTTAACCAACCCGGTGCCTTCAGTAAGTGTTTGCTCCTTCTTACTCCGTTCTTTAACTCGCCCTCTTTGCTCATTTTCAACCGCCAACTTATCTCAAACAGGCGAACGATAGATTTTGGAAGAAGAAGAAACCTCAACAACCCGCCCTCGCTCCAGCGGAGCAACAAGATGAGCCGGCTGGTACTGATGAGCCGGCCGCAGAAGGCGAGGCTGAGGTAGAACTTGACTCACTTGGCCGTCTTTTCATTCAACTTGCTGACGCCCCTTCTCTTTAGGACGAAGCCGAAGCTAGCCATACCAACGAGCCGGAGGTAACCTTGATCTCTTCTGATTCTGATTCCCCAATTCCTATTCGGAAGAAGACCCGGGCTGTGATCCGCAAGGTTCGAAGGAAACACCGGGTTGCCGTCCGCAAGGTCTCTTTTTCGCACCGTGATGCTCATTTAGATCCCAAATTTATTTTGAAGAAGACTCGTCAACCCGGGACCTCAAAACGGAAGACCCGGAGCAGTGAAGGCGACTTAAGCAGCGGGCTTCCATATGAGCCGCCATCTCGTAAGGCGCGAGCTGAGGTGCTTCTTAGTCCAACTTCTTCTTTTCCTCTAGCCGGCCGTTTTAAGGAGCCCTTACATTTAAATGACTCGGCATATCAGACATCCCATTCCTCGGGCGAGTCAAGCGCGACACAGGCGCCGGTTTTCAATATTAACATTTGGTAAGTACATACTGGCATAGCAATTCATTAATCCTTCCCTCCTTCAAATGAATAATCCTTTGTTGTTTTGCACAGTACGAAGGCTATCAAGAAGAAAACACTTGCCGGGTCATCTGACCCGGCCATTCAACCCAGCACCCAAGGGGATAAAGAGGCCACATTGGATGGCCAAGACGAGCAAGCAGTCCCGAACAGCCCGCCGGCTCAAGACCCCATCAGTCCAGCTCGTCCTCCTTCGCCTGTTATCCAGGAAAGTGAAAATCCAGCTGAAGAACGACCCAAAGAGCCGCCCGTGTCACCGGCTCAAGAAGGCGCAATGGTGACTGGAGAACGGCAAACACCTCCAAGGGCTTCTACCGCTCTTGCTAAAATCCCTGCCAAGCCTGAGCCGGCCGCGAAGGACAAAGGAAAGACGGCTCTGAACTTCTCTTCATTTGAAGACCAGGACGCCAGTACCTTGCACCAGGCCGTGCTGACCCGGTTGTCGGAGAGTCGGGACACAGAGATCGCCATGATCACTTCACTGAAGCGAAAATATGAGGTAAGCTGCGCCCTTCATCTTGTACCATATATATATGTAGCCCCCAAGGGCCGGGTCATTATGCAATAACGACCCGGGACTTTCCAATTGAAACGTGTAAGTAGAACTATCCACTGGCGTCCTCAAAGGCCGGCTCGTCATTGATGACGGGCGGGTCTCCATAACTTAACAGAATAGATCAATGGATGCATTAGCCCCCAAGGGCCGGGTTAATATGAAATAATGACTCGGGACTTCCAAAATATGATAATTTGTAAGCTCAACTTCAATCGGTAACCCCAAAAGCTGGCTCATCAGTCATGATGGGCGGGTCTTCATAACTGAGCAGAAAAATCAACTCGCGCTTTAGCCCCCAAGGGCCATGTAGATTGCCCGCAGCTGCAGGGGACTTCCTTGCTTATTTTGAAGCTCGATAATATGTAGCCCCCATGAGCTAGGCTGTCCTTCAGGGCGGTCCGGGTCATATGCATGTCGTGTATAACAGTCTACCCTGCAGGAGATGCTGGACCAAGTAGAAACCCAGGCCGCTGGCTTTCGAAAGGAGGCCAAAAAAGAGAAGAAATTGCGCCAAGAATATGAAGAAGCCGCCGCTGAAGCAAAGAAAGCTTTGGCGATTGTAAGGGCCACCTTGCAAGAGACGGAGGTCGCCAGAGCCGCCCTAGTCACGCGAGCTGAAGAAGCCGAAAAGCAAGTAGAGCCGGTGACACAAGAGCTGACCACTTTGAAGAACCAGATTACAGCCATGACCCGGGCCATCTTTGGTAAGCGAAGCTATAAGAATGAGTCCACTGGGCCGGCTTACCAGACATAGCCGGCTTAACTGATCGTGCATACTTCACTTTGCAGGTCGCAAGAACCAATTGTTGCTGCAACAACCAGTAGTGAAGCTAAAGGCAGTGTACACTTTCGTGGAACAACTGTATATAGGCGGCTGTCGATGCATTATGGCCGCCAAAAACACCAAGTCGCCTCCTCAGCTACTCACGGACATGTTGAAGGAGCTGTCCGTTGTGCCAATGTGGTTTAAAGACTGGAAGAAGGCGTGCTGCCGCTCGGGGGCTCTAACCGCACTAGCTCGAGCAAGGGCATACGTACCAGAGCTTGACCCGGCTCAAGTTGTGGGCGGCTACCCGGAGTACAATGTAGATGACACGCCCTTTACCAAGAAGGATTTCCAACGCTGCATCAAAGAGACCCGGGTTGCAGCCACCGCCATTGCAGAAGAGACCGATCTGACCCGATACCAGGCGCCTTATTCGAAAGTTAATGAGCGGATAGAGCCGCCGAATCATGAGCCGGTGGCCCTAACTCGGACACGTAAGACATCCTTTGCCCCTGAAGTCGACCCTTCTCTGATATCCACCGACGCCCTGTTTGAAGCATTGCGCACAATTCAGTGGTCGACCGGCGACTCAAGCGAAGAAACGGAGGGTGACGACGACCATGAAGAACCGGCTCATGGTGATACATCAGGCACTGGTGCCAGCTCTGACCCGGCGACGTAAACGCCGGCTTATCGAAGTAGGCCGAACCTTGTAAAATTTTTGCCATGGCCGCAGCTGATGGGCGGCTTGTAATAGGGTTGCACAAAACTTTTGATGCCAATGTAAACACCTTGCGCTTCCGTGAATCCTCTTTTTGGCCTTGAGAGCCGGTATGCAATAGAGTGATCCTGCCGAAACAAAGTAACTGTATGTGATGGCTAGTGACGATGCTGCCCTGAACGAGTAATCCTTGTTACCGTTTGCAATGCACCAAGTAATTCACATGGACCTAAATAAATGACATGCATGTATGTATGTATGTATGTATTAATGCATGTGTGTAGAATAATTGCAAGTCAGAATATGCTTGAAACGGCCGGCTTTAAGAAACGCAAGCCGGAATACGCTTTCATGAAGCTGGCACTTGGCCTGCTGGTTTGTCCTCGCTTTCTGAAAGCCGGCTCTCCACAACCAATCGAACGTTTTAACTCGGATGAGTTCAGGGTCACATATGTGATTGACTCATCAGACGTACGCCGGGTCGTTTTTATAGGGAGTAGCATCTTGCTAACAGGCAGGTTTAACCAACATTGTGGCATCTTGCCGGGTTAAGAGGGTTTTGTAAGTTAAACTCAATTGAGTTGGAAGCCCCCACGTAACCAAGATCAACAAATAAAGATCCAGTACACAAGTTTTGAGGCAAAACAACACCTTCACACAGTGTTGCTGGTCGATATTATATTTGATCAAAAAGAGGTATATACATGATGGAAGATATGTACAAGGTTTAACCTAGTCAATGACTTAGGTGTAATACGGCCAGAGCTGGGCAATGTTCCAGGGCCGGCTTGTTTCCTCCTCAGACGTGCGTGACTTCTCTGCTTCACGTATATCAACCAGGTAATATGACCCGTTGTTGAGATTCTTGCTGACCACAAAAGGCCCTTCCCAAGGCGGTGAAAGCTTATGCATGCATGTCTGGTCTTGAATCAGACGGAGCACTAAGTCACCTTCTTGGAAAGTGCGGCTTCGAACTCTACGGCTGTGATAGCGACGTAGGTCTTGCTGATAGATTACTGATCTGGATGCGGCAAGGTCTCGCTCCTCCTCCAAAGCATCAAGAGCGTCTTGGCGAGCCAGCTCATTATCTGCCTCCACATAAGCCGCCACTCGAGGGGAGTCGTGACGAAGATCGCTTGGAAGCACCGCTTCTGCACCATAGACCAGGAAAAACGGCGTATAGCCTGTCGACCTGTTGGGAATAGTCCGTATGCTCCAAAGTACTGAAGGTAACTCTTCTTCCCAGCAACCCGATGTGCGCTGCAGAGGCACCATGAGCCGGGGTTTGATACCACGCAGCAATTCCTGGTTCGCCCTTTCTGCCTGTCCGTTGGACTGAGGATGCGCAACCGATGCTAGGTCAAGCCGGATGTGCTCCTGTTGACAGAACTGTTCCATAGCCCCCTTGGAGAGATTGGTTCCATTATCTGTAATGATGCTGTGCGGGTAGCCGAATCGGAATATCAGCTTTTTCAGAAACTTGATAGCCGTTGCCGCATCGCAGTTGCTGACCGGCTCTGCTTCCACCCACTTGGTAAACTTATCCACTGCCACCAGGAGGTGCGTATGCTTGTTCTTGGAACGTTTGAAGGGTCCCACCATGTTGAGCCCCCAGACCGCAAACGGCCAAGTGATTGGGATCATCCTCAAGTCCTGAGCCGGCACATGGGCCTGGCGAGCGTATTTCTTGTAGGAGATATGCCCTAGAGGCAGTAATAAAAGTTACTTTGTATCTCCGAGTTTGTAATGTATGTTTATGTTCCATGCTATAACTGCAATGATTCTCGAGTCTACAATAACCACGAGGCTCGGAGGGAAACTCATGTGCACGTGTGGTATGATAAACGGTAAAATGTATTCCTAGTCTTGCCTCTAAGACTGGCTCAAGTATTGCATGATGATCCTGTTTTCCTGATCATGGGCATGTCAATGCCGGCAATTTTGAGGGCACAATGTTAGTAGAACACTTGTGTTGAATCTACCCGATTGATGTTATGCTATGAGATACATTCGTCATGAGTTAATGGTTAATAACACAGAGATAGTTAATGTTTGCATAATGAGAGTGTCGAGTTTCTTCATGCTTGCTTCATGGACTTTGGGGTTTGTTAAACGTCATCCGTAAATGGGTGGCTATTACGGCGGCTTACGGGTTGATGGAAAAGTATGTCAAGTAACCTGGTAGCTCAAGATTGGGATTTGCTCCTCCGACGATGGAGAGATATTCTCGGGCCCTCTCGGTGTTACGGTATCAATCATCATCTGGCCAGACACTTTGTGATTTGATCACTGGGATGCCGGAACACGGAAACGAGAAAAGAGAACAATACCGGTAATGAGGTAACTTGCATAGTGGACAAGTTGTTGATCCACGGGGATGCATAAATCTCACCTCGGGTTTTGTAATATATCGTGAAGCAACAGGAATAGCACACGGCAACTGGAGATTCACTCGAATATTCATTTGTGTGGGTATAGGGGTTAATATGGGTATCCACGGCTCCGATGTTGATCATTGATCGGAAAGTGTTCCGGGTCATGTCTATACTTCACCGAACCTATAGGGTCACACGCTTAAGGGTCATCTATCTGCTGAATACTAGACGGGGAGTCTGAGAGAAAATCACCGAAAAAGTTTCGGACGAAACGGAAACGTTCCGGAGAGAACACCGGAATAGTTCCGGTGAAACTGAAAAGTTGTTTCAGGGTATTCCATTAAGTCAAATTGGTTCTGGCACATGCCTCGAAATTCTTGGAGGATGCCAGAAGTGTTCTGGAAACTTCTGAGAATTTTCCGGGACAAAAACCGGAAATGTTCCGGAGCAGCCAGAACCGCTTTGGTTGCTTTTCGCTGAAGAAACATTGTTCCGAAATTGTTTCGGAATGCGTTCAAAATTATTTTAGTGGGTACTAGAATTGTTCTAGGCACACAGAAATAATTTGGGATTTAACGGACGCAGAAAAATGTCTTCGTGAATAGTGAAAGTGCTTTTTGGATTTTTTATGGAAAGCACCTTTTGGGATATTTCCCAAAAGGCTTCTAGAAGCCTTGGGCACTAAGGAAGCCCCCTTGGGGGGGGCCCAAGGGGTGGCCGGCCATGGAGGGTGGAGCTCCATGGAGCTCCACATGGCACTCCTTTTTGCTTTATTCTTTATGTAAATGACATAAAGTGGGGGTACTTTTGGTATTTGTGAATGCCAACTTTACCCCTTAGCTTTCCTATAAATAGAGGTGTGTGGGCAGCCCCATATGCTTCATCCTTGCTCTCATACACATGCCATTTGACTTGTCTGGCTTCTCTCTCCCTCCCACGAAATAGTTTCGTAGAGCCGAAAGGCTGTCTGGGTTCCGGCAGGAACTAGCTCTGGACGGCGAAGCCCTGCCGGATAGCTGACACCGTATGTGTGCAACCCCGTAGAGAGATTGTAGTTTCGATCTTTTGCCCGAGGGGCTGTTTTCGAGTGTCCTCCCGAAGGGCTGTTCAAGTTACCGTTCGAGTTTCCGGCGTCCTCCCGAAGGGCTGCCCGGGTTACTGTTCGGGTTCCGAGGGTCCTCCCGAAGGGCTGTCCGCGACATCGTCCAGGGGACTGTCCGACCGCCTCCCGAAGGGCTGTCCGGAGTAGGAGTACATCCTTGCAGTTGGGAGGTTGTAAATCCTAGCTGCAGGGATCTGCACCGACGATCTACACCGACTCTTCTTCCGCTGCGCTTCGAGTCGGTACGGATCAGATCAAACCTTGTATGCAGTCTCCATAGTGATCCTGGGCGTGCTCGCTGTACCGAATTTTTTTGTTTTCTGTCGCGTTCCCCAACAGTGGCATCATGAGCCGTGCTATGCGTAGATGCATGTTACGATCTAGAATACATGGAGATGTATGGGTATTGCATAATATAATTTTGGAGTAGATAAGATCTATTGCTGAAAATTATTTATGCGGGTAGCAGAAGAAGTCTGTTACCCGATGTTCTTGTTGCTTCCCTGGAATTTGCGTTTGCTCAATCTCGAGACAGCATGGTGGAATTTCACAAAGTTCTGGCAATCCGCGATCCTGATTGATCAAGGAAGTGCTATCAGTTCTTTGGGTTCCGCCATAGTCAAAAGAAAGATGAAATTCGCAGATGAAAGGGCATTGCAGATATGATCTGCACGGGGGTCATGCGTATGACGAAGTTTAGTATGGGGCTCGAGATTTAATTATCTCGTGTTTCATACACCCCGAGATGTTAATCTAGCAATTTGAATTATCATACTTGATGATAAAACGTTGGTAGCTGCGGTTTAAGTCAAAACCTTAGAAGCCACGTAAATAAAATTTTGCATAAACCGATTAGAGTCGTCTAACTTGGTTTTGCAGGATGTGCATGTGATGTGGTATAGCAAAGCTCATATTAATTCGATTATGTATGAGATGACTATATGATGTAAATTTGTTAACATGACCTGCGTGTCATGATTCGGCATGATGGCTGGAGCCATATGATTGTCACTTTAATGACCTGTGTGTCAACCTTATGTAATGCACTTATATTTTATTAAGCTATAGAGATAGCAATATTATTTGGTGCATCGACAAGGTGGTGGCAATCTTCGCGAAGGTGAACACCGACGCAAATGCCGAAGACGAAGAAATACTTGACTTCTCCGTCAGAAAGGGCTATACCATATCATGCTATTATGAATTGCCTGAGATGTTTATCCCTTATGATACACCCTTCTTGATTGCGCGGTAGTCGCTTTTTATTAGGGTGATCTCTCACTTAAAAATATCAAAGTAGTAAGTGTTCACCCAAGTGTAGCACCGTCTGAAATTCGTATCTTTTCGGGGTGCGCCATGTCCACATGGGTACGAACGAATTGAGAGGAATGAGACGGGTGAGGTCTGACCTCGCAGCAAGATCACTTGGTTGTCTTTGACGTTCAGGCAGGATAGTCCTGAGCTCGGAACACGCCCATCGAAAGATGAACAAAAGTCACATAGAGATGTGATCGTCAAGTTTGCCTACCGATTAAAATTCTCGTCATCAGTGATGTCCACATCAATGGCGTTGAATTTAAATGTGGATTTTGAATCACTCATAATCAATTTTGAGAGATATTGATTTGAGTGGGAGCGCACTTTAGAATAAAATTGTTTAGTCACTAGTGCCAAAATCATTATAAACAAAGTCTAAGTGAAACTTGTGTTTTCCGTTGTAGATCAAATGGCTCGCAACACCGCGTTCAACTTAGGCCCGATGTTAGAGAAAGAGAAGTTAGCTGCGAATGGAAGCAACTATGCGGACTGGGTCCGTAACCTGAGGATTGTCCTCAGGAGCGCTAGGAAACTGTATGTGCTTGAAACTGCTCTTCCAGCTGAACCGGCGGCAGATGCCCCGGAAGATGAGCGTAATGTCTGGGCCACTAAGGATGATGATCATAACTTAGTGCAGTGCCTCATACTAGCTTGCATGAGTCCAGGGCTTCAAAAGTGTTTTAAATTCCATAAACCCCGTGATATGATCCGGGAATTGGACGCCCTGTACAAGGAAACCGCAAGGTCTGAACGATTTGATGTCATGAAGGCCTTGATGGATTGCAAGATGGTTGAGGGTAGTTCAGTTAGCTAGCACGTAGTCAAAATGATTGGCTATGCTGAAAGGCTTAAAACCCTGGAATTTCCTCTTCCACCTGACCATATGATGGACATGATGCTTTCTTCACTCCCCCCGTCTTACGACGGTTTTATCATGAACTACAACATGAATGGGATGAACAAAACACCGGAAGAGGTGCTCGCCATGCTGAAAACTACAGAAGGAGGACTGCGGAAAAATCGCAAGCAAGTGTTGCTTGTGAATAAAACCGCCAGTTTCAAAAAGAAAGGCAAGCCAAAGAAAGGCAAGGGCGCTGGTAAGACCGGCTCCCAAAGCAATTCTAAGGGCGGAGCCAAGAATGAAACTGAGTGCTTCTACTGCAAGGGCACAGGACACTGGAAGAGAAATTGCAAGAAGTATCTGGAAGATAAGAAGTCCGGGAAAACCGGAAAAGGTATAATTGTTATACAAGTTAATGTCATTGACGTTTTGCTTGCTAGCGAAAATTCTAAGTCTTGGGTATTTGATACCGGATAGGTTGCTCACATTTGCAACTCGATGCAGGGACTTCAGAAGGTGCGTAAGCTCGCAAAGAATGAAGTCGTGATGCGCGTCGGGAACGGCGCTGGGATCGCCGCTCAAGCCGTCGGCATTATGCCTCTACGTCTCCCTTCGGGATTTATCTTAGAACTAAATAACTGTTATTTTGTTCCACTATTGTGTAGAAACATTATCTCCGGATCATGTTTAGTACACGATGGGTATTCGTACAAGTCTGAGAACAATGGTTGTTCACTTTATTGTAAGGATATGTTTTATGGATTTGCACCCATTGTTGGGGCCTTTTCATACTAAATCTTGAATGTGGAAATGATGTCTTTAACGTGAATGCTAAACGCCTTAAGAAGGCTGATACCACCACCACTTTCATGTGGCACTGTAGGCTTGGCCACATCGGAAAGAAACGCATGCAAAGACTTCATAAAGTTGGAGTTTTACCGTCTTTTGATTTTGAATCATTTGACACATGTGAAGCTTGCTTGATGGAAAAAATGACCAAGACGCCGTTCACGGGTCATCCTGAACGGGCGGGTGAGTTATTGGAAATAATACATAGTGATGTATGTGGTCCAATGAACACAGCCGCATGGGGTGGGTATTTCTACTTCGTGACTTTTACTGATGATTTAAGTCGGTATGGCTATATCTACTTAATGAAGCATAAGTCGGAAACCTTTGAAAAGTTCAAAGAATTTCAGAATGAGGTAGAAAATCATCGTGACAAAAAGATTAAGTTTCTGCGGTCTGATCGCGGAGGCGAGTATCTTAGTCATGAGTTTGGCCAACATCTGAGTGACCGTGGAATTGTTTCACAGCTTACGCCTCCCAGAACTCCACAGCGAAATGGAGTGTCGGAACGACGTAACCGAACCCTGTTAGACATGGTAAGGTCGATGATGTCTCTTACAGATCTTCCGATATCTTTTTGGGGTCATGCACTACTCACTGCCGCTCACACATTAAACAAAGCACCGTCTAAGTCTGTTGAGAAGACACCATACGAGTTATGGCTTGGGAAGAAACCCAATTTGTCACATCTCAAAATCTGGGGTTGTGAAGCTTATGTAAAATGTTTACAACCAAGCAAACTCGATCCTAGATCAGACAAATGTTACTTTGTAGGTTATCCCAAGGAAACAGTTGGGTATTCCTTCTACCAACCCTCCGAGTGCAAAGTGTTTGTCGCTAAAAACGGAGTCTTTCTTGAGAAAGAGTTTCTCGCTAAAGAAATGAGTGGGAGGACAGTACAACTTGATGAGATTAGTGAATCTTCGGCGACCGTTGATATGGCTAAGGAACCGGAAGCAATTCCGCTAATTATCCCTACAACCGAGCCGGAAGTTGTCGCATATGATGCGGAAACTTCAGACAATGTTATAACTGAACCGCGCAGATCAGGTAGGGCTATCCAGCCCCCTGAGTGGTTTCATAACGAAATCTTCATTCTTGAAGACGATGAACCTGCGCACTACAAGGAAGCGATGGCGGGGCCCATCTCAAAGGAATGGCACAAGGCCATGAAATCCGAGATGGAATCCATGTACGAAAACCATGTTTGGAACTTGGAAGAACTTCCAGAAGGCGTAAAGCCCATTGGTTGTAAATGGATTTTCAAAATAAAGACGGACGCGGATGGTAATATTACTATCCACAAAGCTAGACTTGTCGCGAAAGGGTTCACGCAAGTTCCAGGAGTGGACTACGACGAGACTTTCTCGCCCGTAGCTATGCTTAGGTCTGTTCGGATATTACTAGCAATTGCTGCTTATTTCGATTATGAAATATGGCAGATGGACGTCAAAACGGCTTTCCTAAATGGAAACCTCAAAGAGGATGTATACATGATACAGCCAGAAGGTTTTGTCGTCCATAAGGATGCTGGAAAGGTATGCAAATTTCAGAAAGCCATTTATGGTCTGAAGCAAGCGTCAAGGAGCTGGAACATTCGTTTTGATGAAGTAGTCAAACAGTTTGGTTTCATCAGGAATGACGAAGAATCTTGTGTTTACAAGAAGTTTAGTGGGAGCGCAAAAGCATTTCTAATCTTGTATGTGGATGACATATTATTGATTGGAAATGACGTGAATTTTCTTAACGAAATAAAAGACTCATTGAAGAAGAGTTTTTCAATGAAAGACTTAGGCGAAGCGGCATATGTATTGGGCATCAGGATCTATAGAGATAGATCAAGACGCCTAATAGCGCTTAGCCAAAGCACGTACATTGACAAGGTGTTGAAAAGGTTCAACATGGAGAACTCCAAGAAAGGCCTTCTCCCCATGTCACCTGGCACAGTGCTTTGCAAGAATCAGTGTCCTCGGACTCTCGATGAGCGAGTACAAATGAATGATGTTCCATATGCCTCGGCAGTTGGTTCTATTATGTATGCCATGCTATGTACAAGACCGGACGTTTCCTATGCGCTAAGTGTTAGCAGCCGGTACCAAAGTGATCCAGGATTGGAACACTGGGCCGCAGTCAAGGGTATTCTTAAGTACCTCCGACGGACCAAGGATTTACTCCTTGTGTACGGAGGTGATGAAGAGCTCATTGTAAATGGTTACACTGATGCAGGCTTCATGACTGACCCAGATGACTTCAAATCTCAATCAGGCTATGTTTTCATATTGAACGGCGGCGCAGTTGATTGGAAAAGTTCCAAACAAAAGATTGTAGCGGATTCTACGACGGAGGCGAAATATGTTGCTGCTTCAGAAGCCTCCAAGGAGGCGGTATGGATCAAGCAATTTCTTGAAGACCTTGGTGTGGTTCCAAGTGCTCTGGACCCAGTGGAGATGTATTGTGATAATAGTGGCGCCGTGGCTCAAGCAAGGGAGCCAAGTTCGCACCATAAGACAAGACATATTGAACGCAAATATAAACTCATTCGACATCATGTCGAAGCGGGTTTAGTGAAAGTACGCAAAGTTCACACGGATCTGAACGTGTCAGACCCGATGACAAAGCCTCTGCCACGAGCAAAGCATGAGCAGCACCGGACAGCCATTGGTGTTAGGGAAGCCATGTAACTAGATTATGACTCTAGTGCAAGTGGGAGTCTGTAGGAGATATGCCCTAGAGGCAGTAATAAAAGTTACTTTGTATCTCCGAGTTTGTAATGTATGTTTATGTTCCATGCTATAACTGCAATGATTCTCGAGTCTACAATAACCACGAGGCTCGGAGGGAAACTCATGTGCACGTGTGGTATGATAAACGGTAAAATGTATTCCTAGTCTTGCCTCTAAGACTGGCTCAAGTATTGCATGGTGATCCTGTTTTCCTGATCATGGGCATGTCAATGCCGGCAATTTTGAGGGCACAATGTTAGTAGAACACTTGTGTTGAATCGACCCGATTGATGTTATGCTATGAGATACATTCGTCAGGAGTTAATGGTTAATAACACAGAGATAGTTAATGTTTGCATAATTCCCTAGACCATGAGAGTGTCGAGTTTCTTCATGCTTGCTTCATGAACTTTGGGGTTTGTTAAACGTCATCCGTAAATGGGTGGCTATTACGGCGGCTTACGGGTTCATGGAAAAGTATGTCAAGTAACTTGATAGCTCAAGATTGGGATTTGCTCCTCCGACGATGGAGAGATATTCTCGGGCCCTCTCGGTGTTACGGTATCCATCATCGTCTGGCCAGACACTTTGTGATTTGATCACTAGGATGCCGGAACACGAAAACGAGAAAAGAGAACAATACCGGTAACGAGGTAACTTGCATAGTGGACAAGTTTTTGATCCACGGGGATGCATAAATCTCACCTCGGGTTTTGTAATATATCGTGAAGCAACAGGAATAGCACACGGCAACTGGAGGTTCACTCGAATATTCATTCGTGTGGGTATAGGGGTCAATATGGGTGTCCACGGCTCCGATGTTGATCATTGATCAGAAAGTATTCTGGGTCATGTCTATACTTCACCGAACCTATAGGGTCACATGCTTAAGGGTCATCTATCTGCTGAATACTAGACGAGGAGTCTGAGAGAAAATCACCGAAAAAGTTTCGGACGAAACGGAAACGTTCCGGAGAGAACACCGGAATAGTTCCGGTGAAACTGAAAAGTTGTTTCAGGGTATTCCATTAAGTCAAATTGGTTCTGGCACACGCCTGGAAATTCTAGGAGGATGCCAGAAGTGTTCTGGAAACTTCTGAGAATTTTCCGGGACAAAAACCGGAAATGTTCCGGAGCAGCCGGAACCGCTTTGGTTGCTTTTCGCTGAAGAAACATTGTTCCGAAATTGTTTCGGAATGCGTTCAAAATTATTTTAGTGGGTACTAGAATTGTTCTAGGCACACAGAAATAATTTGGGATTTAACGGACGCAGAAAAATGTCTTCGTGAATAGTGAAAGTGTCTTTTGGATTTTTTATGGAAAGCACCTTTTGGGATATTTCCCAAAAGGCTTCTAGAAGCCTTGGGCACTAAGGAAGCCCCCTTGGGGGGGGGGCCCAAGGGGTGGCCGGCCATGGAGGGTGGAGCTCCATGGAGCTCCACATGGCACTCCTTTTTGCTTTATTCTTTATGTAAATGACATAAAGTGGGGGTACTTTTGGTATTTGTGAATGCCAACTTTACCCCTTAGCTTTCCTATAAATAGAGGTGTGTGGGCAGCCCCATATGCTTCATCCTTGCTCTCATACACATGCCATTTGACTTGTCTGGCTTCTCACTCCCTCCCACGAAATAGTTTCGTAGAGCCGAAAGGCTGTCTGGGTTCCGGCAGGAACTAGCTCTGGACGGCGAAGCCCTGCCGGATAGCTGACACCGTATGTGTGCAACCCCGTAGAGAGATTGTAGTTTCGATCTTTTGCCCGAGGGGCTGTTTTCGAGTGTCCTCCCGAAGGGCTGTTCGAGTTACCGTTCGAGTTTCCGGCGTCCTCCCGAAGGGCTGCCCGGGTTACTGTTCGGGTTCCGAGGGTCCTCCCGAAGGGCTGTCCGCGACATCGTCCGGGGGACTGTCCGACCGCCTCCCGAAGGGCTGTCCGGAGTAGGAGTACATCCTTGCGGTTGGGAGGTTGTAAATCCTAGCTGCAGGGATCTGCACCGATGATCTACACCGACTCTTCTTCCGCTGCGCTTCGAGTCGGTACGGATCAGATGAAACCTTGTATGCAGTCTCCATAGTGATCCTGGGCGTGCTCGCTGTACCGAAATTTTTTGTTTTTTGTCGCGTTCCCCTACATTTCTGGCAACCATCGCACTTATGGACAATGTCCTCTGCATCAGCATGAGCTGTAAGCTAGTAGAACCCATGCCGGAAGGCCTTTGCGACCAGTGATCTTGAGCCGGCGTGGTGCCCGCAATCACCAGAGTGAATCTCATTGAGAATTGCGCGGCCTTCTTTAGGTGAAACACAACGTTGAAAGACACCAGTGATGCTTCGTCTGTGTAACTCGCCATTGACAATAGTCATAGACTTAGATCGTCTGATGATCTGTCGAGCGATAAGTTCCTCTGTTGGCAGTTCTCCCCGACTTAAGTAAGCCAAGTAAGGGACCGTCCAATCAGGGATAGCATGAATAGCAGCCACCAGAGCCGCCTCTGGGTCAGGAATATCCAAATCCTCCTCTGTTGGCAATTTGACAGACAGGTTGTGCAAAACATCCAGGAACACATTGGGTGGCACTGGCTTGTGCTGAGAACCCAAGCGAGAGAGCGCGTCTGCCGCCTCATTCTGCCGGCGATCAATATGGTCGACCTGATAACCTTTGAAGTGTCCAGCGATATTGGTGACTGCCTGTCGGTAAGCCGCCATAAGCAGATCCTTGGAGTCCCAAGTACCTGAAACTTGTTGAGCCACTAGGTCTGAGTCGCCCAGGCACTTGACCCGGCTTAGATTCATCTCCTTGGCTACCCTAAGCCCATGAAGCAGCGCCTCGTACTCAGCTGCGTTATTGGTGCAAGTGAACATGATTCTCAAGATGTAACAGAACTTGTCTCCTCGGGGGGAAGTGATCACAACTCCAGCCTCCGAGCCTTCGAGCTGCCGTGAGCCGTCAAAGTGGATGGACCAGTATGTTCTGTCGGGCTTCTCTTCGGGAGCCTGCAACTCTGTCCAGTCATTAATGAAATCCACCAACGCCTGAGATTTAATTGTTGTGCGAGGCAGATATTTTAGATTATGGGGACCGAGCTCAATAGCCCACTTAGCAACCCGGCCTGTAGCCTTCCGGTTCTGGATTATATCCCCAAGAGGCGCTGAGCTAACCACCGTGATCGGATGCTCGTGGAAGTAATGCTTGAGTTTGCGGCTAGCCATGAATATTCCGTAGACCAGCTTCTGCCAATGCGGGTATCGCTGCTTAGACTCGCTTAGCACCTCGCTGACATTTTACACAGGATGCTGGACAGGATATTCCTTGCCATCCTCCTTGCGCTCGACGATGACCGCCACACTTACAGCCCTGTTATTGGCAGCAATATACAACAACATCGGCTCCTTTTCGTGAGGGGCAGCAAGGATCGGCGGCTCAGACAGCTGTTTCTTAAGGGCCTCAAAAGCCTGATCTGCCTCCTTGCTCCAGACGAAGTCATCTGATTTCTTGAGCAACTGATATAACGGAATCGCTTTCTCGCCAAGCCGTCTTATGAACCGACTTAAAGCCGCAACCCGCCCAGCTAGCTTCTGCACGTCATTTAACTTGGACGGCTTAGCCAGAGTCGTGATTGCTTTGATTTTCTCCGGGTTAGCTTCAATGCCTCGCTCAGAAACAAGGAACCCCAGAAGCTTTCCTGCAGGGACACCAAAAACACACTTCTCCGGGTTAAGCTTCATCTGGTAGACACGGAGATTGTCAAATGTTTCCCTAAGGTCCTCCAATAGAGTCTCTTTCTTCCGAGATTTAACCACAATGTCATCCACATAAGCGTGAACATTCCGCCCGATCTGATTATGGAAACAGCTCTGGACACAACGCTGATAGGTCGCCTGGACGCTCTTCAGACCAAATGACATGGTTGTATAACATAAGGCCCCAAAAGGTGTGATGAAAGCCGTCTTTGCCTGGTCCTCCGGCTTCAGCTTGATCTGATGGTAACCAGAGTAAGCATCCAGGAAACATAAACTCTCCCAACCCGCCGTAGCATCGATGATCTGGTCAGTACGGGGCAAAGCAAAGGGGTCACTAGGACAAGCCTTATTCAGGTCTGTGTAGTCCACACACATCCGCCAAGTCCTGTTTTTCTTCAGAACAAGTACTGGGTTAGCCAACCACTCAGGATGGAAGACTTCAACGATGAACCCGGCAGCTAGGAGCCGAGCCACCTCTTCTCCAATAGCTTTCCGCCTATCCTCATTGAAGCGGCGGAGGTACTGGTGAACTGGTTTAAACTTGGGATCCACATTAAGGGAGTGCTCAGCGAGTTCTCTCGGTACACCTGGCATGTCAGAAGGTTTCCATGCGAACATGTCCCGATTCCCACGGATGAACTCGATGAGCGCGCTTTCCTATTTGGGGTCCATATTTACCCCGATGGTGAACTGCTCTGAAGAATTGCCTGGGGTGAAATCAACTTGCTTTGTATCTCTGGCCGACTTAAACTTGAGCAGGGGGTCAGACTCCGTAGTGGGCTTCTTTAGAGACGTCCTGTCAGCCGGGTCAACATTATCCTTGTAATACCGCAATTCCTCTGCGGCACAAGCCGTCTCAGCGTAAGCTGCATCTCCTTCCTCGCACTCAAGCGCGATTTTCCGGTTTCCCTCCACTGTGATGGTTCCCCTTGGTCCTGGCATCTTCATTTTCAGGTAGACATAACACGGGCGCGCCATGAACTGCGCGTAAGCCGGCCGACCAAACAGGGCGTGGTATGGGCTCCTGAGCTTCACCACCTCGAAGGACAGGAACTCAGAACGCCAGTTATCCTCTGAGCCAAAGGCCACCTCAAGGGAAATTCTTCCCATAGGATAGGCCGACTTGCCAGGAACAATGCCGTGGAAAACTGTAGAAGACGGAGTTAACTGCTTATTGGACAGATTCATCCGCCGGAACGTATCGTAGTACAAAATGTTGATGCTGCTGCCTCCGTCCATGAGCACTTTAGTCAGGGTATATCCGCCGACTTGCGGCGCAACCACCAGCGCCAGGTGGCCAGGGTGGTCAAGTAGGACTGGATGATCCGCCCTGCTCCAGGTGACCAGCTGCTCAGACCAGTTGAGATACTAGGGAGTCGCCAGCTCAACCACATGGGCGGCTCGTCGCTGCACCTTCCGATCTCGCTTGCAAGTGCTGGTGGTGAAAACGTGATACTGTCCGCTGTTTAACTGCTTCGGGTTACTCTGGAATCCTGATGCACCAGACTGGTGCTGATTTCCCTGGTTATTTCTCTGATTGCCGCCTCCAGTATTGCCAGCCCCCTGAAACCCGCCACCGTGGCCGCCGTTCCCTTGGAAGCCGGCTCCGGCAAAAGGCCCCTGCAAGCCGGCCCCTGAGAAGCCGGATCCTGGGTTGGCGGGTTGTTCGCCGTTGCCTCCCCCATGATGATGATTCTGGAAGATACGCTTGGCGAACTCTTGCATGACATAGCAATTTTCCCAGGAATGAGTAGACGGCTTACCATTATAACTGTGCTTCGGACAAGGAGCCTTGAGGGCTTCCTCGTAAGTAAGAGGGCGGCTACCGGAAGGCTGCTTCTTGGAACCGTCATTCTGACGCTGATTTTTGTTTTCCGCGTTTGTGTTTGCCACCAAATCAGAGCTACCATCATAACCTTTGCGCTTTCCACCATTGCTACTCTGACCGTTGCCGTTGTTCTGTTGCTGGCCCTTACTGCCAGCCTTCTTTCCCTTGTCAGATTTCTCCTCGTCTGACAGCGGATCCTTCGTGTTATCTGACTCCGCGTACCGGGTTAAGACATCCATGAGGTCTCCCATGTCCTGAACCTTTCGCTTGAGCCGCCCAAGCTTCTGGACCAGCGGCTGGAACTTGCATGTTCATTCCAGAACAAGCACGGCCTGAGCCGCCGTGATGCTATCGGAACTGTGCATAACTTCTGAAATCCGGCAAGCCCAATGGTGCGCCGACTCATCCTCGCGCTGGACACAACGCTCAAGATCAACAATTGTGGTTGGCCTCTTGTAGGTTCCCTGGAAGTTCTTGACGAAACGCTCCTTCAGCTCCTGCCAGGTGTTGATAGAATTTGCCGGTAAAATTTTCATCCAGGTGCGTGCAGGGCCCTCCAACATCAGCAATAAGTAACGCGCCAGGACTGACTCGCTTGCACCCAACAAGTCCATTGCTAGCTCATAGCTCTCGACCCACTCCGTAGGCTCTAAATTTGCTATGTAGTTAGGAACCTTGCGAGGTCCCTTGAAATCTGGGGGTATGCGCGCCTCTCGCAGCGCTGGTACCAAGCAGGGAGTTCCGACCAGGCGGCTTGAAGTGCTCTCAGGCTGACCGTCAAGCCGAGCTACCTCGGGCGAACGATGTGCTTCAGGCGGGTTAGTATTTGGCGGCGGGTTAACGCGCGCCGGCGTGCTAACGTGCACCGGTGGGTTGTTCCCTGTGCGCGCGTTTTCCTCCTCCCACGCTCGCAGAATCCGAGCCGCGTCTGCCACATCCTGCGGGATCCTGGGCTGCTGCTGCTCCGCCAACGGCTGGGCGGCCCTCCGGCGGTGTGCGCTGCTGGAGACCGTAGGCGATTCAGGGCGCTGACCCCTGGAGCGGCTCTGATGAGGGGTTGAGTGAAGACGATGCTGGCTATGCGAGTAGTTGGCCTGCTGCACCACTGCCGTCTTGAGCATCGCGATGGCGTTCCTGGCCTCTGTCTGAATCGGGCCGTCCCCCTCAATTGGAATGGCTGCCAAGTTGTGGGTTGCTGCTAGCACGTTATCCACCGGGTTGGAGTAGTGTCCAATTGGGGTTTGGAAATGGTGAGACGGCGGCTGCTGCTGCTGATCCGGTGTTCAAAGTCGGGCCGGCTCTCGCTGCTGAATAGGCTGCTGTAGCAGTGGCTCCCTCGGGGGGATAACTCCAGCCCCCAGGTTTGTCGGCGCCGGTGGCGTGGTGAATAGCTGAGTCGGCTCGAGATCAGCCGGAAGCCGGCTCTGACGACGCCTCCGGTGAACAAGCTCTGATTCAGCCTGCCGGCGGCTCAGGTACTGTGTTTCCTCGTCAAGGCACTGCCTCTCCACAGCGATCTGTGCCTGCTCCTGAATCATGCGGGCGTTCTCTGCGTTGATGTCCTCCTGGATCTTGGCCATCTCCTCGCGACACTTCGTGATCTCTGTGTTGCGCTCCGCTGCGTTCTCTGCAGTGATCGGCTCAACCAATAGGGTCGCCAGCGTAGTCATCAAGTCCGCGAGTGCCTGAGCCCCGATCTTCTGAGAGCCGGAGGCCGAAGCGCCGGCTCCTCCTGAGCCGGCCAGGAGGCTGTTCCGTCCCGCCATCGGATCGGCCGGGTCTCGTGCTGGATCTTGCCTACCCGCCATGTACACCGCCGCGAAGCGAGGCGGATCAGGGCTCTCTGGGAAGACGCCGTCCGTGCGCCCCAGCCCTCCATCATACAGTGGAAGAATTGACTCAGTTTCCCCCATCGAGGATTCGCCGTCAGATTGGACAAGCGTGTCGTCCTGAGACAGGGAGTTCTCTGACAGGGCCACCCCTTGGGTGAAGCCCACGAAGACGTGATCTGGGCCGGCTTGACGCGGGCCGGGTCTCGCCGGGGACTGCCCAAACCGGCGCGCCGACTCGACGCCAGCGACGTTCTCCAACCCGGCGGCCGGCTCGCCGATCACGCCGATGAAGGTATGGATCTTGCCAAAGGGGACCCGGTACCCGTACTCGATTGATTCGGCGTCGGGGCCCCAGTATGAATCGTCGATGTAGAACTTCCCGCGGCGGCTCTTGGTCATCATGCCAACCACGTACTTCCCGAGCCCTGGAAGGGATCCCGCTAAGAACTCAACTCCACCGTGCATGAGCCCCACGGTGGGCGCCAACTGTCGTGGTTTTGTCGCGACAGATGTCCTAGTAAAAGGACTTAGAGATGAAGCCATCTCACTAACGTGGAAGCTTAGCGGGGTTGAGCTGGAAGAAGAAGACGCCGGCTTACCAAGGTTCGGCCCCTCACAGTGGAGGTAAAAGCCTACGTCCTGCTTTGTGTATATTGCTGTGGACCTCGATTACAAGGATGCGGATTCGCTAACCTAGCTCTCGAGGGGATTGCAACTTAGTCTTTTTCGTATAGGTGCTCCCCTTTATATACACAGGTGGAACCCTAGATTACATGAGAGTCCGGGTCGTTCTTGACCCGTCTATTTATTCCTTCCTACTTGTTCTCCAAGACGGCTCTCCTTGCCATCTGACTTGTCGTGAGCCGGCCCATTATGTAAGCCGGTCTATGCTTACCAGGCCTTGCTAAGCCGGCCCATATAGAGACTTCAGGCCCGCAGTGAGTTGGCTCGCTAAGCTCGCGTCGTGGCCGGGTTAACACTCTGCCGGGTCTCCTTGCTGGCGAATATCCCCAACACACCCCATCCGAGGTTCAATGCGCCGTGAATTATCATCGGCGAAAAGCTTCTCTGAACAATCCGGCTTTCTCGGACAGGGAGTTCAGTGCTCTCAGCGTGGTGGATGCATACCTCGGGGCAACCCGAGGTGCCTTTGATGAATCGCTGGACGTCTTGTCATGGGGGCTGCGGGTAAGGGTTTTTTTTGCGTATGTGTTTAAAGACAAATATGACTACCACGTATGGTAGTAGCCCCTAAGGCTTGGTACGAGCCCCTGGGATCGAATCAAGGCTTGAATACTAACCCGCAACCACTGCCATGATCAGGAAGCTCGCTTGAAGAATGAGCAATTGACCTCGGCATTAGCCCAAACAAAGGTGCAGCTTGACACGGCCTTGTCTGAGGTTGAACAGGTGAAGAAATTCACTAGAGAAGCGCACAGTAAGTGCGTTGTGCTTGAATTGGTTAATGCCAATGAAAATAGAGCTGACGCCAGAATCCCTTGTAGCAGCAGAAGCCCTAGGCCATCTTGAAAGAGACCTGAAGCAGGCCCGCGAGGATCTGGCGTATGCTAAAGCGCAACGTCAGGCAAATCAATACGTGGTTACTCAAAGAGTGAACAACATGAATGTGCTTAGGGCTGAGAACGCCCGCCAGGCCCAGGAGATTGAGAGCTTAAAAGCTCGCCTCGCTGTTGCGGAAGCAAAGAATCGGCGAACGGACGACATGATTTATGGTAAGTTATAAATCTTGAGGCATGCTTGTCATGTAATTTGACCGAGGTGTTTTGTCATGCGAATGTTGTTTTGTTCGTCAGCTTCTTTGTCTGGCCTTCCTCCGAAATCTCGGGGTCCGATGTCCGAAGACATGGCCGTTCGTCTATCCAAGGTGCACGAAAGGGCACGGAAATCGATGAAGGATGTGCACCAGGCTTTATGGCCTGAGGTGGTGCCGGTCCCCGAGGACATGGCCGTGCTAGCCGAACAGCTTAAGAGCGCTCGGCGCCGGATCCAGGCTTGGAAAGTATCAGCTTGCCGAGAAGGTGCGAGGGAGGCCTGGGCCATGGTGAAGACCCACTACACCGGTCTGAAGACGACGGAATTAGCAGAGGTTGGGCCCATGGGGTTTGACGGGAAGGAAATCCCCGCTAGCCAGGCATATGATAGTGTAATGCCTGTGACGCGATTCTCGCAGAAGGATTGCGCATTGGTGATAACCCACAAGTATAGGGGATCGCAACAGTTTTTGAGGGTAGAGTATTCAACACAAATTTATTAATTCGACACAAGGGGAGCCAAAGAATATTTGCAAGTATTAGCAGTTGACTTGTCAATTCAACCACACCTAGAGACTAAATATCTGCAGCAAAGTGATCATTAGCATAGTAGTATGATAGTTTGATAGCAGCAGCAATAATAGTAACAGTAGCAGTAACGGTAGCAGCAGTAGTTTTGTAGCAATTGTGACAGCAGTAGCAACAGTAGTAACTTAGCATAGAACAATATGTGAAAAGCTCATAGGCATTGGATCGGTGATTTTGTTGGATACCATTCATCATGTAACAGTCATAACCTAGGGCGACACAGAACTAGCTCCAATTCATCAATGTAATGTAGGCATGTATTCCGTATATAGTCATACGTGCTTGCGATAAGAACTTGCATGACATATTTTGTCCTACACTCCCGTGGCAGTGGGGTCCATAAGGAAACTAAGGGATATTAAGGCCTCCTTTTAATAGAGAACCGGAACAAAGCATTAACACATAGTGAATACATGAACTCCTCAAACTACGGCAATCACCGGAAAGAATCCCAGTTATTGTCACCTTGGGGTATGCGGATCATAACACGTAGCAGGTGCGTATAACTTGCAAGATCGGATCAAGAACACAAATATATTCATGAAAACATAAAGGGTTCAGATCTGAAATCATGGCACTCGGGCCCTAGTGACAAGCATTAAGCATAGCAAAGTCATAGCAACATCAATCTCAGAACATAGTGGATACTAGGGATCAAGCCCTAACAAAACTAACTCGATTACATGACAAATCTCATCCAACTCATCACCGTCCAGCAAGCCTACGAAGGAATTACTCACTCCCGGCGGTGATCATCATGAAATTGGTGATGAAGGATGGTTGATGATGACGATGCCGGAAGATCCCCCTCTCCGGAGCCCTGAACGGACTCCAGATCTGGCCTCCCGATGAAGAACAGGAGGTGGCGGCGGCTCCGTATCGTGAAACGCAATAAAACTTCCTCTCCTATTTTTTTCTATGGAATTGTGAATTTATAGGCCAGAGATTAGGGTCAGCGGAGCCACATGGGCCCCACGAGCCACCAGGGCGTGCCTAGGGGGTGGCGCGCCCTGGTGCCTCGTGGGCACTGGGTGGCCCCCTCCAGTGGGTCTTGGTTCCAATATTTTTTATTCATGCCATAAAAAATCTCCAAAAAGTTTCATCCAATTCCAAGAACTTTTATTTCTGCACAAAAGACAACACCATGGTAGTTCTGCTGAAAACAGCGTCAGTCCGGGTTAGTTTCATTCAAATCATGCAAATTAGGGGCCAAAACAAGAGCAAAAGTGTTTGGAAAAGTAGATACGACGGAGACGTATCAACTCCCCCAAGCTTAACTCATTGCTTGTCCTCAAGCAATTCAGTTGACAAACTGAAAGTGATAAAGAAAAACTTTTACAAACTCTTTTGTTCTTGTATCTATATATATGCTTAAATAGTACCCAGGTTTTCAGAAAGATTATAACTAACCATGCAAATTATAACTCCTCGAAATTATATTCACTCATATCAATGGCATAATCAACTAGCGAGCAATAATAAGATATCTCAAATGCCAACACTTTGTCAAAACAATCATGATATAATATGACAGCATGGTATCTTGCTAGCCCTTTCTGAGACCGCAAAACATAAATGCAGAGCACCTCCAAAGTTCAAGCAGCGACTAAACATTGTAATTCATGGTAGAAGAGATCCAGTCATGATGCACACAACATTAACTATTCACAATGCATGAGAATGACAATAGTGCTCTCAGGACTGGTGCTTATTTGAGAAGGTGATCACTCAACAATAAAAGTAAAATAACATAAAAGTAAATAGATAGGCCCTTCGCAGAGGGAAGCATGGATTTGCAGAGGTGCCAGAGCTCGAAGCTTCAATCAAAGATAAATAAAATTTCGGGAGGTATGCCTTTCCTGTCAACGTCACGACCGAGAGTTTTAAATATCTTCCATGCTAAACACATTAGCGGCGGTTCCCAAGCGGTAAAGTAAAGTTTACTTCCCCTCCACCAACAAACACAAGCCATGGCTAGCCGAATCCTCGGGTGCCCTCCATACCAACAACTTTCCGGGGGAGTTTGTTTAATTATTTTGCAATTTTAATAATGGGACTGGGCATCCCTATTACCAGCCCCTCTCGTGCAAGGACAAGTGAATAAACACTCGTCATGAGAATAACCCGCTTAGTATGGAAGATACTGACCGCCCCCTGTCGCTCCATGAGTGGTACGGGCACACAAAACAGATGTTCATTTGAATATTTAGAGGTGGCACATGCAAATTTACTTAGAACGGCAGAGTAATACCGCATATAGGTAGATAAAGTGGACTCATCTGGAATAACTTTGGTTTAAGGATTTTGATGCACAAGCAGTATTCCCGCTTAGTACAGGTGAAGGCTAGCAAATAGGTTGAGAAGCGACCAGCTAGAGAGCGAAAACGGTCAGGGCCGGCCCTGAGGGGGGGCAGAGGGGGCGGACGCCCTGGGCCCCCAAGTACCAAGGGGCCCCCGACTGCTCTGCTCAGGCCTAGGCATCCAGACTTATTACATGGTGCTCTGGCGTAATAAAATGATACCGCTGGGCCTTGACCAAGTAGGCACACGAGCTGGGATTAATACCCCTAAAAAAAGATCCTAAAAAATACCCCTAAAAAAAGAGCAGGGATTAATCGCCCCAAAAAGAGCAGCGATTGATTCGTAAAGAAAACTCTGGAGTAGCGCTCGATTAGTTGATTTGTTTCCTAAAAAAGGTAACGGTCGTTTGGTATGACTAGCACTCAACACGCGGCCAGGTAGGAGCGATTAGTTGATTTGCATCGCATTAGATACCTTTCATGCTGCGCCCTTGGCTGATCGCCTGAATATTTTCCCAACCTGTGAGTAGGCGGCGGCGGGCAACTATGGAGAGGTAGTGCGACATAAGCAATGGCGAGCCAGCGATAACATTCAGAATCGAGGGCAGATCAAACTAGGGTTCTTAGACGACCAGGTATTACTTATGTTCCATGTTCTTCTGTTTGATCTAGGGTGTTCTTCTCAGCTGATTGGCTGCAGGCTTGTTTTTTCTAGAAACACGAAAAGATAGCAGACCATTGTTCTTCTATACATGAATTTCTATCGCTAGCTAATATGTTGACAATTCTTTACTTCATCTTTTTTTTGAACACAGTACAGATGCAAGCGCTCATACATACGCGCATACACTCACCCCTATGAGCACACACGCACACCCTACCCCTATGAGCACCTCCGAGAGACTGAGTCGGCATATCATCTTGGAACGTCTCCTCCCACTGAAAGCGTATCGCCGGAAATCCTGAAATAGATCCAGGAATAATGCGAGCACCAGGACTTGAACCCTGGTGGGCTGGGGATGCCACTGTCCCTCTAACCATCCAAGCACATGTTGGTTCGCATTCTGAGACCCGTGTGAAGCCACATGATTGATTCGGTTGCATTGTTGTCATTTTGCAACGTTGTAGGATCAATACCTCATACTCCCTCGGTCCCAAAAAAACTTGTCTTACGTTTTTTTTATATACTGATGTATTTAGATACGGATGTATCTTGACACATTTTAATGTTATATACATCCGTATCGAGATAAATATAAGACAAGCGTTTTGGACGAAGGTAATATATTATTTGGAAATGTTCTACCAACAAATTCATGAAGGCTTGCCGCTTTCTCCAATGATAATAGGACTATACTACGGTTATCATTCGTAAGACACACCTCAGAACCGTAGATATCATCCTTGGACCTTATATTTCTTCACTCGTTCCTTGTTTGCATATTAAGGGCCCCGGATTGTAGTTTCGCCCAGGGCCCCCCAAAACTCAGGACCGGCCCTGAAAACGGTCATAATCATGCATTATGAATAATCAACATTGAATACTAGCATGAGTAGGATGTAAGCACCATGAACATAAATATCGTGGAGGCTATGTTGGTTTTGAATCAACTACATGCGTGAACATGTGCCAAGTCAAGCCACTTGAAACATTCAGAGGAGGATACCATATCATCATACTACATCATGAAAAAATTTAATGCATGTTGACACTCAAGATAAATCATTATCCACTCCTAGCTACTTAAGCATGGCATGAGCAACTATAATCTCTAATTGTCATCATAAACATGTTTAATCATAATATGCTGAATCATGGATACTGAGTTAAACATATTTACAAAAACAAAGAACAAGTTGAGTTCATACCCGCTTTTCCTTGCCACAGTCACTTCATTAAATCATCGTCATTATTGCCTTTCACTTGCACGACCGAATGATATGAAAATAAAAATAGTGCAAGTGTGCCATGGACTAAGTTGGAATCTGCAAGCATTTTATTCAAAGGAGAAGACAAGGTAAAATGGGCTCTTTGTTAGATCAACAATAATGCATACGAGAGCCACTCATCATTTTCATCGTGGTCTTCTCCTTACAATGACTCAACAAAAGAAAAGAATTTCAGAGAAACACACTAAAATATTTTTGGAGTTTTTAGTTTTTCTGAAGAAGACAAATAAAGAAGAAAAATGAAAAACGAGAAAAGAAAACTATTTACACGGGAGAACTCCCAACAAGCAAAAGAAGAAATGAGAAATCGTTTTGGGTTTTCTTTTAATACTACAACTAATTAAGCTAGAAAGAAAAACCGAAAAGAAACGAGAAATATTTTTGGATTTTCTCAAAGTTTTTCAAACACACAAGAAGAAAGCAAAAAATAAATAAAAATTAACATGGATTATACAATGAAAAAGTATGAACACCGACAACTGGAATAAAATGTGTGGACATGAATGTAATGTCGGTGAGAAATACGTACTCCCCCAAGCTTAGGCTTTTGGCCTAGCTTGGTCATCGCCATCCCTGGTCTGGGTAATAATCGAAGTGGTAGCTCGTAGAGGCGTTCTGAGACGCCTCCTCAGCCAGACCGGCAGCCACGACCGCCGCCTTGTACTCGTGCACCTCGCTCTCCAATAGATAGTATCTCTGTCTGTTCTGAAAATCAAAGAGGGCAGGAGCAGGCAAAACAACATACACAGATCGAGATTTATTAAAAACTATGTTATATTCATATCCCTGTGCATTGCATTTAAAAACTTATGTTCTCGCATTGTTTCGAAATTTAGATATTTGTAAGGTAAGAGGGGATCATTGGAGTTGGGCGAGACCCCTAACCTTGCAGCTACGCGGGAGGCATAAATTCCTCCATACAAATCACCATTACCCGCGTTTATACCTGGGCATATCTCGGGCCGGGCCGGGCTTCGGGCTAGGTCTACCAAAGCCCGACGCAGAAAACACAGGCCTGAGCCCGGCCCGCCCCGGCCATCGGGCCTACTAAATCGGGCCCGAGCCCGGCGCGAGCCCGAAAAAGCCCGACAAGGCCCGGTCGGCCCGGCCCGACCACGGCTAAAATCATGTTTTCTGCGAGCCCGAGCTCGGCCCGATCTGCCCGGTGGGCTCAATTCCTAGGCCCGAGCCCGGCCTGATGGCACACTCGGGCTCAGCCCGGCCCGGGATTTTCGGGCCGGGTCGGGTCGGGCCGTCTGGGCCAGACTGCCCATGGCCAGGTATACCCGCGTTACGCTGCAGCCTACGTGCGACAATAGCCCCAAGATTATAATGCTTGCTGCTGGTCAAAGCCGTATGAATAAGACTCAGATCAGGGGCGCAAAGCGTACTGCAGTCTTGCTTACCAACAATGCATTTACCATTAAAGAGTGCAAAATACCGAATAGCAGGAAAGTGGATGCTAACTATTCTAGCCTGTGTAACTCCCCTATCCTCACCGTTGCAAAGGCTGTTAAGAAATGGCTCATACTCAGATTTTTGTGGTACATCTAACGAGCCCCAATATGGAAATTTGCATGCATTACAGAATTCTTCTAGAGACATACTATAGGATTTGTCATAGAGATGAAATAAAACTCTAGAAGTGCGCAGATGATACTCAAAGTTTTGAGTGAATGAATGAGTGAGGTAGTAGTGCTGTGGTCGCTTATCTGCGATGAAGGCGGTGAGCTCAGTGTTGTGAATATATTGGTCAAATTCCTCCTTGATGCCTGCACCTATCATGAACTCGTTGCACGGCCATCTACATGATTTTGCTTCAGCACCTCGCACCGAACTTGCCCTTGGTTCAACGTAAGATTGACGTGCGGGGTCTTCGCTAGATGATGCCTCGGTGGACCTCCTCCTCGAAGAACTCCTCCGGAAGATGTTCATTTTTACTAAGAACAAATTTCTGAATTTTTTTGGGTCACAAAATGATATCAATAAAACTTCACAAAATTGATAGCAACTACTCATATGGATGTCTAGAGGCTATATCAAGCATTCAAACTACTTGGAACTCAAAGAATTCAACATGCAAGGTCATTTTCAGTAGCACCAAGAGTAGCTAATTATGCAAAATATAATCCACTAAAGCAAAAACTAATTGGAGCAATGGAGGAGTCACATACCAAGGAGTAATCTCCCAAAACAGTTTCGGAAATGGACCTCCGAGCAAAGAGATTGAAAATTTCAGGTTTGTGAGCAAGAACACGAGGGAGAGAGAGAGCTACCAGAAATTTTTGCTAGAGGTAAGAGACGAAGTGGGCTGAAGGGATAAGTGAGGGGGTCCCTGTGGGGCCCACGAGCCACCTGGGCGTGCCAGGGGGGTGGCGCGCCCTGGTGCCTCGTCGGCACCTGGGGCACCCCCTGGTATGATTTTAGTGCCAAAAATTCATAAATATTATATAAAAATTCATATCAAAATTTTATTGCATTCTGAGCACTTTTATTTCTAGGCACTTTTTTATTGCACGGATAATTCATAAAACAGGGTAATCATGGCATTTTATTGCATTTAACTAAAAATAACAGAAAACAAAAAGTGGGTACAGAAGGTTGTGCTTACTAAATTCATCGACCACATGCCTCTAAAAAAGAATCCATTAATAAGGTTGATCAAGTCTTATTAACAAACCATTTCCGAGTGACATGAAACCAAAGAATTTTCGTATAACACTAAGTTACCTCAACGGGGATATGCATCTCCCCAATAATAAGAGTTTCATATTTCTTTTTAACAGTTGGAAGAGGGAGTTGGAAACTTCCAATAGTAATTGTCGGAGTCTTTCCAATAACACAAATACCATTTACTTGAAATTGTTTCTTCGGAAAGTGCACCGTATGTTCATTACCATTGATATGAAAAGTGACCTTGCTTTTGTTGCAATCAATAACAGCTCCTGCAGTATTCAGAAAGGGTCTACCAAGGATAATCGACATGTTGTCATCCTCGGGCATATCAAGTATAACAAAGTCTGTTAGAATAGTAACATTTGCAACTACAACGGGCACATCCTCACAAACACCGATAGGAATGGCTGTTGATTTGTCAGCCATTTGCAATGATATTTCAGTGGGAGTGAGTTTATTCAAATCAAGTCTTTTATATAAAGAGAAAGGCATAACACTAACACCGGCTCCTAAATCACACAAAGCAGTTTTGACATAATTTCTTTTAATGGAACATGGTATAGTTGGTATTCCTGGATCTCCTAGTTTCTTAGGTACTCCATCCTTAAAAGAATAATTTGCAAGCTTGGTAGAAATTTCAGCTTCAGGTATCTTCCTTTTATTTGTGACAATGTCTTTCATATATTTAGCATAAGGGGCCATCTTTAAAATATCAGTCAAACGAGTGCGCAAAAAGACTGGCCTAAGCATTTCAGCAAAGCGTTCAAATTCTTCCTCATCCTTTTTCTTAGATGGTTTAGGAGGAAAGGGCATGGGTTTTTGGACCCATGGTTCTCTTTCTTTACCATGTTTTCTAGCTACGAAGTCTCTTTTATCATAGCGTTTATTTTTAGAAGGTGGGTTATCAAGATCAACAGCAGGTTCTATTTCAACATCATTATCAAGTTCTTTATCATTATCTGGTTGGGTATCCACATGAGCATCATCATTATTATTATCATCAGGTGCATGTTCATTACCAGATTGTGTTTCAGCATCGGAAATAGAAACATCATTGCTATCCTCTAAGGGTTTTTCTACCTCAGGTTCACTAGAAGTATGCAAAGTCCTATCATTTTTATTTTTATTTTTCTTTTTAGATGGACTTGGTGCATCAACATTAATTCTTTGAGAGTCTTGTTCAATTCTTTTAGGGTGACCTTCATGGTAAAGTGGCTCCTGAGTCATTCTACCTCCTCTAGTCATTACTCTAATAGCATGATCATTCATATTGTTATTCATTTCATTAAGCAATTCA
The DNA here is from genome assembly GCA_039707655.1 of Elymus sibiricus. Taxonomy (NCBI): domain Eukaryota; kingdom Viridiplantae; phylum Streptophyta; class Magnoliopsida; order Poales; family Poaceae; genus Elymus; species Elymus sibiricus. The sequence goes on from CM077664.1 coordinate 324,835,629, forward strand.
CTTGAGATTTAGCAACTTGTTCTAATTGGGTTTGAACCATAGATGCATGTTTACTTACACCTTTGACATCATTAGCAATTCTAAATAACAAGTCACTCAAGCGATCAATCATATAGGCATTTCGTTTCAATTGTTTCATAACATTTGCATTGAAATGATCTTGCTTAATAATATAATTGTCAAATTCATACAAGCATTGACTAGGAGGTTTGTTATAAGGAATATCACTTTCATCAAAATTTATAAGAGAATTTACCTCTACTACCTGTGGCGGTATGTCAAGACCATGTATTTCTTCAATAGGTGGCAAATTTTTAACATCTTCAGCTTTAATACCTTTTTCCTTCATACATTTCTTTGCTTCTTGCATATCTTCAGGACTGAGATATAAGATACCCCTCTTCTTCGGAGTGGGTTTAGGTGGTGGTTCAGGAAGTGTCCAATCATTATCATTCTTCAATATATTATTCAATAATTCCTCAGCTTGTTCAATAGTCCGTTCCCTGAAAACACAACTCGCACAACTATCTAGGTAGACCCTAGAAGCATCGGTTAGTCCATTATAGAAGATATCAAGTATTTCATTTTTCTTAAGAGGGTGATCAGGCAAAGCATTAAGTAATTGGAGAAGCCTCCCCCAAGCTTGAGGGAGATTCTCTTCTTCAATTTGCACAAAGTTAAATATTTCCTGTAGAGCAGCTTGTTTCTTATGAGCAGGAAAATATTTTTCAGAGAAGTAATAAATCATATCCTCGGGACTACGCACACATCCAGGAGCAAGAGTATTATACCATTCCTTAGCATCACCCTTTAATGAGAAAGGAAACAACTTAAGAATATAGTAATAGCGAATTTTTTCCTCCTGAGCAAATAGGGTGGCTATATCATTTAATTTAGTAAGATGTGCCACAACGGTTTCAGTTTCATAGCCATGGAAAGGATCAGATTCTACCAAAGTAATTAACTCAGGATCAACAGAGAATTCATAATCCTTGTTACTAACAAATATGAGAGAGGTAGCAAACTTAGGATCATATTTCATTCTTTCTCTCATAGATTTTTCTTTCATTTCAGCAAGCAATTTTATAACTTCATTTCTATCATTACAAGCAAGGATGGCTCTATCCGTCTCCCTATCAAAGCAATGTTCATCAGGTGTTGCAACTCTAGTAGGAGAGCTAGGCATAATAGGTGAATCACAATTTTCAAGAGTTTCAGCATTTTCAGTTTCTTTAGCTTTAGCAATTTGTTTAGCAAGAAATTCACCAAGTGGCACAGCATTATCAAGCATAGTACTAGCATCATCAGAAGTATCATTCATAGCAGAAGTGGTATCATCAATAACTTGCGACATATCAGAATTAATAGCAGGTGGTGGTGTTGCAAGTTTACTCAAAACAGAAGGTGAATCAAGTGCAGAGCTAGATGGCAGTTCCTTACCTCCCATCGTCTTAGAGGGAACGATCTTGGTCTTAGAATCCTTCAGATTCTTCATAGTGATCAACAGATATAAATCCCAAGTGACTCAGCAAATAGAGCTATGCTCTCCGGCAACGGCGCCAGAAAAAGGTCTTCATAACCCACAAGTATAGGGGATCGCAACAGTTTTCGAGGGTAGAGTATTCAACCCAAATTTATTGATTCGACACAAGGGGAGCCAAAGATATTTGCAAGTATTCGCAGTTGAGTTGTCAATTCAACCACACCTGGAGACTAAATATCTGCAGCAGAGTGATCAGTAGCACAGTAGTATGATAGTTCGATAGCAGTAGCAATAATAGTAACAGTAGCAGTAACGGTAGCAGCAGTAGTTTTGTAGCAATTGTGACAGCAGTAGCAACAATAGTAACTTAGCAAAGAACAATATGTGAAAAGGTCATAGGCATTGGATCGGTGATTTTGTTGGATAACATTCATCATGTAACAGTCATAACCTAGGGCGACACAGAACTAGCTCCAATTCATCAATGTAATGTAGGCATGTATTCCGTATATAGTCATACGTGCTTGCGATAAGAACTTGCATGACATCTTTTGTCCTACCCTCCCGTGGCTGCGGGGTCCATAAGGAAACTAAGGGATATTAAGGCCTCCTTTTAATAGAGAACCGGAACAAAGCATTAACACATAGTGAATACATGAACTCCTCAAACTATGGCAATCACCGGAAAGAATCCCAATTATTGTCACCTTGGGGTATGCGGATCATAACACGTAGCAGGTGCGTATAAATTGCAAGATTGGATCAAGAACACAAATATATTCATGAAAACATAAAGGGTTCAGATCTGAAATCATGACACTCGGGCCCTAGTGAGAAGCATTAAGCATAGCAAAGTCATAGCAACATCAATCTCAGAACATAGTGGATACTAGGGATCAAGCCCTAACAAAACTAACTCGATTACATGACAAATCTCATCCAACTCATCACCGTCCAGCAAGCCTACGAAGGAATTACTCACTCCCGGCAGTGAGCATCATGAAATTGGTTATGAAGGATGGTTGATGATGACGATGCCGGAAGATCCCCCTCTCCGGAGCCCTGAACGGACTCCAGATCTGGCCTCCCGATGAAGAACAGGAGGTGGCGGAGGCTCCGTATCATGAAACGCAAAAAAACTTCCTCTCCTATTTTTTTCTCTGGAATTGTGAATATATAGGCCAGAGACTAGGGTCAGCGGAGCCACATGGGCCCCACGAGCCACCAGGGCGCACCTGGGGGGGGGGGTGGCGCGCCCTGGTGCCTCGTGGGCACTGGGTGGCCCCCCTCCAGTGGGTCTTGGTTCCAATATTTTTTATTTATTCCAGAAAAAATCTCCAAAAAGTTTCATCCAATTCCAAGAACTTTTATTTCTGCACAAAAGACAACACCATGGTAGTTCTGCTGAAAACAGCGTCAGTCCGGGTTAGTTTCATTCAAATCATGCAAATTAGGGGCCAAAACAAGAGCAAAAGTGTTTGGAAAAGTAGATACGACGGAGACGTATCAATTGGACACCCTAATAGACGGGCTGGACCGCGCATGAAAACTTTCTATGACTTTATGTACTGAAGTATTTATGTCTTTTTTCAATCCTTTTATCCAAACTCTGTCAGCTAGCCTTCGGCTTCCGCCTCCTCGGATAAACTCCGAGGAGTGTCCCATACTACTGGCCGAGGTTATCAGACCACGTGCTTCAGGCGACAAGGCAATCGGGCTACGCGGCTCGAAAGACAAGAGGGTAACGGAAAGTTATGTTATATTACTATTTAACGTAAGAAACATCTTCCGAGGAAAATAGTTCTTCCAACAGTTCCTTTCCTCGGGTCATTGTGTCGAACACATCTGTCCGAAGACGGATGACCTCGGGGGTAAAGCCCCTGGTCAGGGTTTTGAAACGACCCCTGCCACGTTAGTCCTATGTCATGGCCGACCGATTCGCATTGTAAGAACGCTAGCTTTCAGCTTTGTCCGTCTAAGGTACTACACCGGCTGATCCGGGAGTAACAATCACAGCGGTGCTCCCTTTGCCCCCTAGCCGAAATATCGAGAACGTAAGGGGCAAGCACAGGAGCCGGGTGACGGAGTCCTGGATCAGGGGGTGCTAGCCCAGCCGGCCCGTCTCCTCGGTTGGGCCAATGGGCCCTCATGCATGATCAAGGTGGACTCCGGAGGCCGTGTACAGGAGGCGTGATCAAGACTGCCTCCACCGAAGACTTGACGTATACTCCAAGATCTCTCTTGCCGCCTTTCTCCTAGATACCGACTTTGTAAACCTAGATACCCTCCCTGGCGTGCATATAAGCCATAGGGTTTAGCCTGTAGAGGGGACATCAACACAATATTATTCACCTAGCCCTAGAAGTTAGACATACATTACGATCTCGAGGTAGATCAACTCTGTATTTGATACATCTCCATCAATATAAATAGAAGCAGGACGTAGGGTTTTACCTCCATCAAGAGGGCCTGAACCTGGGTAAACATCGTCTCCCTTGTCTTTGTAACCACCGATCCGAGATCCACAGCTCGGGACCCCCTACCCTGAGGTCTGCCTGTTTTTACACTGACACTGGTGCTTTCATTTAGAGTCCCGCTGCGCGATCACCAGAAGGCTTGATGGCTCACCTACAGATTAACTGCGCCAACGGCCATGGGGACGTCTTTGCCCCCGGCCAGCTCTTTGTTTTCAGCAGCATGGTATTTTGCGCCGACTCGACGGGTCATCTGTCCTCTGTCGAGAACTACGCCCCCAGGTCGGATCATGATCTTCGGTGGCCTCGAATACACCGTGGATTCCCACGGCGAACTCATCCTATCGGGATGGACTCCCGGCCGAATTGAAAGCTCGACCGGTTCTGGAGGCTCGACTCCGGAACCGAACTCTGTCGCGGCGCCTCTTGAGACCCCTGACGCCACCACTTTGGTCAGTTTCCTTCTGATCGCCAGTCCGGAGATAGATCCGGCTCCCACTCCCGAAATTACGTCAGTGCTAGAACTGACTTCGGCGCAGAACCCAAAATTATGTTTGGATTCCCTTTGCGCCAAAAATGCGTCCGGTTACACGCCGGGCGTACTTCGAGTCAGCCCTGCCTATGGCGCATCAATGAATCCCGAAGAGTTATCTCACCTTAATGAGATGCTTGACCGCATCCGGAGCATGTCCATCTCGGACGGCAAGACTTCGGTTTACAATCAGATCGGACTTAAAGCCGACGATAGGGAAATTTACATCCCACCCACCACCCACCTAGTCGCCACGGTCGACGATTTAACCGACGTGCTGGACTATGGCGAGGCCTCAGACATGGAGGAAGATGTTGATGGCCCCATCAAGAACACCTTGCCCCTGGTAAACGCGGGCAGGTGGACCGCCACGTCCACCTACGATGTTTACATGGTGGACACCCCCAAATCCCCTCCAAGACGTCGGCGAAGGCGCCGAAGGGGTAATAATGGGGAGCCCAGTGGTATAGACGTGACAGCCAATAACGGCGATGCGGAGGACGGCGATGCCGGTAACCATGAAGAGGACGTTCAAGCCTCCCCAGTAAGGAACGGCACACCAGACCGACTTCTCAGGGACTCAGATCCCGATGACCTCTTTGAAGGGGCCAACGACAACTACATGCCGGAATCCGAGGAGGACGAGAGCCTCGGTACCGAGGACTACATCGTCCCCGAAGACCCTTTTGAACAAGAGCGCTTCCGGCGGCGCCTCATTGCGACGGCCCGGAGCATAAACCGCAAGCAGCAGCAGCTGCAGGCCAATACCGACGCACTAAACGAAAAGTGGATTGAAGTGCTCTCCGCCGAGCAAGACATGGAAAACCGGTGCCATAGTGCGCCGAAATCATACCCACGTAGGCGTCTCTTGCCGGAGTTCGATGAGGAGCTCGCCGACGACCTCGACCGACCCCCTACAGGCCGGGACAGGCCAAGACGAGAAGACCTCAGTGACCGGCCACCTCCACGCCGTTATGGCAAGGACCCCGTAGATTACCTAGATCCTCACGATGCTAGACGTCGCATTGAAGAAAATAGGGCACCCCCTCGGTCCATCTATGTATCAAGGGGACGCGCGCCCGCTGGGCTTGACGGCTACGATGCCTGGGTGGACAGGAACGGCCGTGCCCGAGATCAAGCCTACTCGCGGCTGTCTCCCGACCTCTGACGAGATGCTCCTCGGTTCCGAGGTCCGGCTCACCCAATCTACTTTACAGATAGGGTGATGGAATATCAATTCCCGGAAGGATTTAAGCCCATCAATATAGAATCATACGATGGCACCACAGACCCAGCAGTCTGGATCGTGGATAGCAGTCTGGATCGAGGATTTCCTCCTACGCATACACATGGCCAACGGAGATGATCTCCACGCCATTAAATATCTGCCGCTCAAGCTAAAGGGGCCGGTGAGGCATTGGCATAACAGCCTCCCTCCTCACTCTATCAGCAGCTGGGAGGCCTTAGAAGACGCTTTTCGAGCAAACTTCCAGGGCACATATGTCCGACCTCCGGACGCTGATGACCTCAGCCATGTCACCAAGCAGCCAGGCGAATTAGCCCGGAAATTCTGGAACAGGTTCCTCACCAAAAAGAACCAGATCATAGACTACTCTGAAGCCGAGGCCATCGCCGCATTTAAAAACAATATCCGAGATGAATGGTTGGCTCGTCAACTCGGCCAAGATAAGACGAGGACTATGGCGGCCCTCACCTCACTGATGACTCGCTTTTGTGCGGGAGAAGACAGCTGGCTCGCCCGTAGTACTCATAACAGCGAGGCAGGCACCTCGGAAACTCGTGACGCCAATGGAAAACCCAAGCACAACAAAAATAAGCGCAGGTATAAAAATGGTGGAAGCGATACGTAGGACGCTACGGTCAACACAGGGTTCACCGGACCTAAGTCCGGACAGAAAAGAAAACCCTTTAAAGGGAACAAAGATGGACCTAGCCAGCTTGATAGACTCCTGGATCGCCCATGTGGAATCCACGGCACTCATGAAAAACCAGCAAACCACACTAACAGGAATTGCTGGGTCTTCAAACAAGCCGGCAAAATAGCGACAGAGGGTCAAAGTAAAACCCAACATCGCAGCGAAGACGAGGATGAACCTCGGCGACCCAATAATGGAGGCCAAAAGAAGTTTCCTGACAAGGTAACAGAGGTCAATATGATCTATGTCACCCACATCCCTAAAAGGGAAAGGAAGCGTGTGCTTCGGGATGTATACGCGCTGGAGCCAGTC